>BSBN01000333.1:0-10000000 GCA_027924645.1 Cunninghamia lanceolata
CCCTAACTCTTGTTCATGTTATTTATATTATTTGGCTACTAAATCATTTCCTTCATTTGGCACATGTCTACATCATTCTAGTTGGTTGAATAAATTTATTGTCATTTACTAGTATTCTTGTGTGTGTATTTCACTGTTATTGGAACAATTTCACTAGTTTCTATTAGTACAGTTGGATTATATGTACAGAGGACCACAATGCTCTTGGACACTAGCACAATTGCATTGTCATCCATGAATCATGTGGGCATCTATGTTATTTCTACTTCTTGAAATTTTCTCCATATTTTTTGTTTTTCCAAGTTCCTATTTCTATCTTCATTTTCTAGAATATCGTACTATATTTTAAATTATTCTAGATTTACTTAATACACTAGTGGCTCAAGAATAATAGTATTTTCTCTACATAGTGAATGTAGCTCTTAATTAGGCAAAATACGCTTAGGTAGACTAGAAGACTCTGCTTATTACTTTGTTGTAGATTACATTAATGTGTTTTGTTTCTATCTGAATAAATAAAGAATTTGAATAAAAGTATAATGAAATTTAGCCTATTTCATTTGGTAAACTCAATTTTTTAATTATAGAATTTTCTATATTACTTTATTTGAAAGAGTTTGACATTTTATGAGTTTCAACACTTAGTCTACATTCTCTTCTCATCTTGTTCATCACAACTTGCACTTGAATCCCATAATGACTTCTTCTAGTCATTATGCTTTCACTAACTAGATCTATGGTAAGCCTACCTCCCTCCCTCCTCTTCCTTCTACTCTTGAAGATGCTCCTCATACTGAGGATGATGGGTTTGACCATCTAGGGGCCCCAGATGTTGGTACCCTTGAGAGAAATCAACACATTGACAAACATTTTCTAGACTTTCAACATACCACTTCTATTGAGGAAGCTATCCTTTATAACACCAACCCTATCATAGACACCATGCACGCCATTCTTGTTAACCATCCAAAAGGCCTCAATTTTGTAAATGCACTTGGGTACATAGTACATCATCATGTCCCTCTTCACTTTGATACTATCAAGCCTTTAGAAGAGGCCACTTCTCATTTATCACATACTCAACTTCCCATGCCCATGCCCATTCCTAATACCCACATTTATAATATTTCTATGGTCCTTTCATCCTCCATCCCTCCACCTACCACAAGAACTTCTTCCTTCTACCATACACAAGGATATTTGATTAATTCCCCTTCTAATTATTTCTTGTCCATATTTTCTTATAGGGCTTTCAATTTAACATTAGCTTGCAAGTTAGCTTCACTAACCTTGGCTACTACTAATAGGGTCCTAATGAAAAGGTCATTAGATTCATCCTCTAATATTAGTTTATTCTTTTTAAATTTTCATACCCACTTCCTAATTCTAATGTCCAAACGGTGTTTACTAGAAACCTTATCAAAAAAATCATGATTAAATTCTCTTAAGTAAATAAAATAATTCAAACAAATTGAGGTTTTCCTTGTTCCATTTGACCTTCCTCCTCTAATTCTAGAACTCCTTGATATGCCTCCTTTCCTAGAGCCCATAAAAATCCCAAACATTAGTGTTATTCCTATACTTGTTCTAGTTACTCTTGCTCCCCACACCCACCCTCACCATTATTCCTTCCCTAATACCCTTAAGCCTTCTAGTTTATATATTTTCCTAGCCTCTCCCATTCCAAAAAAATGTAAATTCAAACCCTACCCCCGACCAAATATCA
Source organism: Cunninghamia lanceolata (assembly GCA_027924645.1). NCBI lineage: Eukaryota > Viridiplantae > Streptophyta > Pinopsida > Cupressales > Cupressaceae > Cunninghamia > Cunninghamia lanceolata. Next base: position 1,727 of record BSBN01000333.1, read on the forward strand.
TGAGTTCTTCTAATAATTTATCATCCCCTCTTCTTTAGGATTTTGTGGATCTTCTTTCACAGTTCTTTGATTTAGGCCTTATAATTATTGTTGACATTTCTACGGGCTCTAGGCCTACAAATTCATCACTACTTGAGCTACCAGCCCCTAGAGATAAGGAATGTCTCTTTGTCTCTGTGGTATATATTAATGCTCTTTCCATGATATTCACTCATTCATTGACTATCTCCCATTCTTTTGATGTTCCAAGTGACATAGATCCACTTGTATCTACAAAATCTCCACACTTTGACTCACCACCATATGACCATGATTGGGATGATGATGACTTGATAGATGATGAATATGATAAGTAGTCACTTCTTGTCTCATTTTCATGTATATATGTGTCGGTGTTCCCATTTAATATTTATCTTTTGCTCTTGTTTCTAGCATATAAATTGTATGTTTGGTAGTCGTGGTTTTGTTTGAGTATATATATATATATATTTGTCATGTTTTTAAATAATGTAATGATAGTGCTAAGTAAGAGCCCAATTTTATGTTTTTTTCCCCTTGTTGACATTTTGATTTTTTGAAAATGCCCATTATTGAGTTCCATTCTTTTGTTTTTATATGTCTAATTAAGTCATTTGTTAACCTATGCTTTAAATATTCTTGTACTAGTTTATCTCAAATGCAAAAGTTAGCTTCAACAACGAAAATAAATAAACAAAGTGTAGAAAATGTTTACATAATGTCAAGAAATGTTTAGACACCACAATAATCTATTATGCATGATAAAATCAAGATTACACAATATGGAATTATAAATCCATTTCAAGTATTACTCTCAAATATGACTATTCCAAGAAACCACCTTACAAGAATAGGAACTCTTAACAATCTAATTACAAATCATAAACATAATTTACCAACACATAGAACTATAGGCTAAGGATATAACCTAATTTCACACATTTGAGCTAATACATACAACACCAAACCAAGAATTTTGGATCATAAAATCCAACAATAAACAAAATTCATCATTTGACATCATACAAAGACATTTGGAATTGTGTCCTCTTTCTTTAGGATTGATGATGTGATTTTCATTATTCTAAAAATTAACTTTGAACATTAGTTCATTTAGGTACCATTGCAAAAACTAGATGTTTAAAAGCCTATACATATAGATTTGTAGGTCATTCCTTCACGTCTAGGTTGTATGTCCAACACTTTTTATATATAGAGACTTATCTTACTTCTCCTTAGTGTTCACTTTGTTTGAGACAAAGCATAGTATCTTTATATACATACATTTTTTTCATACATTAATTATTTTTACATATAGTAATTTTTTAACAAGTTACAAAATTAAGGTTTTCACCAAATTCACTCCCAATGCTCCAAATCAACAAATTTCTTGGATATTTTTTTGAAAAGTGAGATCTAAGCCCAAGTAAGTTATAGTAAATATTTTATCTTATTTATATTTATTTTGTGTCATTTATTACAAAATTATTTTATTGCATCCTTACGAGGGCAAGACGAGACTTTATACACACCAAGAAAAACTCCTAATAAAGAGGATGTGGAGCTAGTAATGGAAATTGAGGTATTTTTGGTGCAGGAGCACCCCTTCAACAAGCCAAATATACATTTGAGGGAGAAGACTAAGGTATTAATATGTTATCATATTTTATGCATTTCTATGTTTGTTCGTGTTGTCCTATAGGACTTATGTTGTGTTTTCATGTTTGTAATAAAAACCCCATCATTTGAACCAGTGTTACAAATTTGGCATCCTGATAAGCCAATTTGAACATCTTGGGAAATTGGGATATGTAGATGTTTAAAATCAAGTGTGTTATGTTTAGGTGTCTGATGAATGTGTTTAAATCATGTCGCATGCAAACATGTGTCGTGTGATTTTTTGTATTCTGGTTGGAAGTTGTAACGACTCCAACTTCTTGTGTTTCGGTTGGAACTGAATGAGGAGAGATATAAACACATCTTTGGAAGAGGAGAGAAGGGGGAATGAATTTTTGATTGAAGAATAGAAAATTCTGTCAGTTTTTTTTTAAGTTTTTGTTCTGTGTACCGAATTGTTCTGTGTATATTTTCTGTGTCAAAGTGTTCTATATATAATCTAATTTTCTATTGTCGAAGATGCCCGATTGAGACCATTCCATGGATTTCAAATCAATGGAATGGATCCTGTACATAGTTTTTTATTTTATTTTCTTTTTGTTTTTGTTTCTGGCAGAATGGAATTGGGGATCCAATCTCTGGAAAAGTTGTCGTAATAGAGAGCCTAGCATCCCTATGTGCTAGGACTCAACAGACTATAGACTGTGAGTTTGGTTGAAGAAGATGTCGTCGGCGTTAGATTTTGGTGTTATTTCATTGGAGTTATATTTCCTGTGCATATCGCAATTGTATGCAAATATACATTTCGGTGAGAGTGTGTCGGAAGTTCACCTTTTGTGGATACAAGTATCGACCGGTTGTAGCGGTCAAAGTGTATGAAGATTCATTTGGTAACTGGCAATAGAAGGTTAAGCAGTACAAATTCAAAGTTGAGAGTATCAGGTTGAAAACATTTGGCTGAACCAATTCAAGATTCAAAGGTTCAATAGGTTCGTTGGTTCATTAGAGTAAGTGGATATCGGCCGAAGAACTTTAGAGTTGGCCGAAGAGTTTGTATTGCCGATAGTTGAATCGACAGTTGAACCGGTTCAACGGTTCAACGGTTCAACAGGTGTAGTGGGTTCATCGCCAATAGTAATGAGGATTGTCGATAGTTGAACTGATGGTTGAACCGATTCAACGGTTCAACAGTTCAGCAGTTCAACCGATAGTTGCCGACAGTGTTAAGACTGTGAGATGGAAGTACATTGAACTGATAGTTGGAGGTTCAACGGTTCAATGGTATAAATAGTTTAACGGTTCATTTAGTCCATTTGGTTCAATGAGTTCACAGGTTCAATGAACTTGGAGGTTTCAAGTAGTTCAAAGGTTCAACCACTGTAACAGTTCTAGATTTTTAATCTGTTTTCACCGCTTCATTGCGGGCTCTGCATCAAGTGGTATCAGAGCAAAGGAGTATCCTTTGGGTAGAAGAAAAAGATAAGACGATAGAAGGAGAGGGGTCAAAAGAGTACCCAGCGAAGATGACCAACACTGAGTTGGTTGTTCTAGTGAAGAAACAATTGGCAGAGAGCAAAGTCGTTAGGGCTCAAAATCAAGCCTTGAGAAATGAGTTGGAGAAGTTGAGGGAAAAAGTAGAGAAGGGAGAAGAAAATTCTGGTGATGAAGAAGATGGGGATGAAGAGAAGATCCTTAGGCAGGAAGAGATAGAGGTTCTTGCAGACCAAAGACCCTTGTTCAATGCCCTCAAATCCATGGAGAGAAGGACCATGGATATGAAACTAGACCTACCCATGTTTGCAGGAAAAATGGATCTTGATTCAGTGATGGAGTGGATTGACTCCTTGAATAATTTCTTTGAGACCGAGGAGATACCAGACCACCAAAGGGTGAAGATGGCCCAATCCAAAATGAAAGGGGTTGCACTAAATTGGTGGACTTTCATCCAAGATGACAGGGTGAAAGAGGGAAAGAATAGAGTTGCTACTTGGAAGAAGATGATGGCTTTAGTGAAGGAAGCCTATATTCCATTGGATTACAACATCCAATTACAGAAGAGGAAACAAAACTTGAAACAGAAGGAGTTAGATGTCAGCTCATACACTGAAGAATTCATGAAACTATGTGTCAAGGCAAAGGTAAAGGAGGGTGAGGATGAAAAGGTGGTAAGGTACCTTAATGGGTTGAGGTTTGCCACCCAAGAAGATTTAAATCTGCATAGCCCAGATACAGTCCAAAAGTGCTACCAATTGGCACTCAAGGTGGAAGAGAAATTAAAGAGAAGACAAGAGCAAAATAGTAGAGGAAGAGGGAGATGGCAAAGAGGGGGAAGAAGTTCTTTCAAAGGCAGAGGAAATGGATTTGGATACCAAGGTGAATCAAATCAAGACAGCAGCAAAGGAGACATCAGTCAAACTCAAGGAGGATGTTATAATCAAAGAGGAAATTTTAGGGGTAGAAGACCACCATTTAGAGGGAGATCTCAGGACAGAGGACCTCTCAGATGTTACAATTGCAATCAAGAAGGCCACATAGCCAGCAAATGTCCAGATAAGGCAACAAGTTCAATGGGAGAAAGGAGGACAAATCTGACCCAAGAGTCTGATTGTCAAAGTGTAACAAGCTCAAACACTTTTCAAAGTGTGAATGCTCTTGATAGTTATGGGTATCCTGAGAGAGGAGAAGCTTTGATGATGAGGAGAGCAATGACCACCATGAAGGTGCCTGATAAAGAACCCCCACAAAGGAAGTCTCTCTTCAGAACTACTTGCAAGGCAGGAGGAAAGGTATGTAAAGTTCTGATTGACTCTGGATCTACTGAAAATTTTGTGTCCATTGAAATGGTAGAAAAACTTAAGCTTAGAAGATTACCACATCCATGCCCATACAAGGTTTCATGGCTTACTCAAGGTCAGCAAATAGTTGTGGAAGAGTAGGTTTGGGTAGAATTTCAAATTGGGACATACAAGGACAGATTATTGTTTGACATTACCAAGATGGATGCTTGCCATCTCCTATTTGGAAGACCATGGCAATATGACTTGAAAGCACACCATGATGGAGTTAGGAATACATATTCAATCACCAAGGATGGTAAGGTGATAGAGTTGCTACCATTGATGGAGAATGAGGAGGAATCAAAAGGGAAAGAAGTTAAGGTGATGATGGTAGAAGGCAAATAATTAATGAAAGAGATAGTGGAAGAAGGTGCAGTTGCATATGCTGTAATTCCATGCCTAAAGGTGAACAAGGAGCAGTAGCAGGAAGTCAAGGGAGAGAAAAGACAAAGGTTCATAGATCCTGCTGTCCAAGAGTTATTGGACAAGTACAAAGGCATCATCTCTGACGGAATGCCAAGGTCCCTACCACCTATAAGGGACATCAGCCATTGCATAGATATGATCCCAGGATCTACACTTCCAAACAAGGCAGCATACAAGCTTACCCTAGAATAGAATGCAGAGGTAGCAAGGTAGATTGAGGAGTTGTTGGAGACAGGCCTAATTGGCAAGAGTTTAAGCCCATGTGTAGTACCAGCTGTCCTAGCACCGAAGAAGGAAGGCACTTGGAGACTTTGTACTAATTCAAGGGCTATCAACAAAATAACAATCAGGTACAGGCTCCCAATCCCTAGGATAGAAGACTTGCTTGATTGCTTGGGGGGTGCTAAATATTTCACAAAAATAGATCTAAAGAGTGGCTATCATCAGATTAGGATTAGGCCCTGGGGGATGAATGGAAAACTGCATTCAAGGCCAATGAGGGGTTATATGAGTGGAAGGTCATGCCTTTTGGTTTATCCAATACCCCTAGTACCTTTATGAGATTGATGAATGAGGTCTTGAGGGAATTCATAGGCAAATTTGTCATAGTTTATCTAGATGACATCCTGATTTTCAGTAATACAAGGGAAGAGCACCTCAAACATATAGACTTGGTCCTCAAAAGTTTACATGAAGAACAACTAATGATCAATTTGGAGAAGTGTTTGTTCATGCAGGAGGAGATCATATATTTGGGTTTTGTCATTTCACAGGGAAAACTGAAAATGGATCAAGAGAAGGTAAGTGCCATATTGTCTTGGCCTACACCTAGAACTATGAATGATGTTAGAAGTTTCCATGGGTTAGCAACCTTCTATAGGAAGTTTATAAAAGGGTTTAGTCATGTTTGTGCACCCATGCTTGACACCATAAAAAGGAGGACAGAAGTGCAGATTCACTTGGACAAAGGAGGAAGATGATTCATTTGAAACATTGAAGAAGAAGGTGGCAGAGTAGCCAGTCCTTGCACTTCCTGACTTCAACAAGATTTTGCAAGTAGAGTGTGATGCAAGCCACATGGCAATTGGGGCAGTACTCAGTTAAGAAGGTAGGCCTATTGCATTTTTCAGTGAGAAACTAAATGATGCAAAGAAGAGATACTCATCATATGATTTGGAGATGTACGCTCTAGTGCAGTCACTCAAAAAGTGGAGGCATTACTTGATGCCAAAAGAATTCATAGTGTTCACAAATAATTAGGGCCTTAGTTTCATAAACAGTCAAGAGAAGCTGAACCATAGGCATATGAAGTGGGTGGAGACTTTGCAAGTTTTCACCTTCACACTCAAGCACAAGAAAGGGGTCAAGAACAAGGTAGCAGATGCTTTGAGCAGGAGGGCTCTAACCATCAATCAGATCCAATTGGAGAGTGTTGGCATTGACTCTTTGAAGGCCATGTATGATGTTGATGAAGACTTTGGAGAGATCTACAAGGTATGTACTTCCTTTGGTGACAAATATCATGTTGAGTTCTCTAAATTTCTGATCCAAGAAGGATTACTTTTCAAGGGTGGATAATTGTGTATTCCACGGTGTTCTATGAGGTTGAATATCATTAGGGAGAAGCATTGTGGGGCCATGGCAGGACATTTTGGTTTGGATAAGACTCTTGATCTTGTGAAGAGGCATTACTGTTGGCCCAAATTACAATCAGATGTGAGGAGATTTGTGGATGCATGTGTGATATGTCAGAAAGCAAAAGGGAGATCAACTAATGCAGGTTTGTATCAGCCACTACCCATTCCTTCTAGGCCATGGGAGAGCATAAGCATGGATTTTGTATTGGGTTTGCCTAGAACAAGGAAGGGATATGATAGTGTTTTTTTTGTAGTAGATAGATTTAGTAAAATGGCACATTTCTTGCCATGCAAAACCACTTGTGATCTATTTTTCAAAGAGATAGTGAGGATACATGGATTGCCATTGATCATAGTGTCAGATAGAGATGTGAGATTTATTGGCCACTTTTGGAGGACTCTTTGGAAGAAGCTTGGAACCAACTTATCCTTCTCATCAGCGTACCATCCCCAAATAGATGGTCAGACTGAAGTGCTTAACCATTCATTGGGAAATCTACTAAGATGTTTGACAAGGCAACATGGAGAGAAGTGGGATAATATCCTACCACAAGCAAAATTCTCCTATAATGACACTATCAATAGGAGTACAGGGAAGTCACCTTTCCTGGTAGTATATGGAATTCATCCAAGAAGTATTTTGGAGTTAAGAGATCTGCCTATAGGAGAGTCTATTAGTGCAGATGGAGAAGCTTTTGCATCAGCCATCAAAGAGGTGCATGATCAAGTCAAGACCCAACTCTAACAAACTACATTGAAATACAAAGCCTATGCTGATAAGAAGAAGAGAGATGTACAGTTTGATGTTGGAGATTTGGTGTAGGTTAATCTGAAGAAGGAGAGGCTCCGAAAAGGTAAACATACCAAGCGAATGCAGAGGAAGATTGGACCATGTCAGATTTTGAAAAAGTGTGGGCAGAATGCTTATGAGATCCAACTTCCTCCTGATCTTGGATTATCACCCATTTTCAATGTATGTGATTTAACTCCATACAAACATAATGCAGATGTAGAATAGGAACAATTGCAGAGTACAACAGATGATGATATTCCTAAGCATGATCTACCAAAATTGAAGAAGATAATAAACTCAAGAGTGACAAAGAAAACCAGAAACAAAGAATACATGGAGTGCTTGGTAGCTTGGCAGGGAAAACCTGATTCAGAAGCAGTTTGGGTGATAGAAGATTAGATCACAAACCATGATATAGACCTTCAAACTCTCATCTCAAGTGGGCTTGAGATTTCTTCTCCCGGGGAGTATGGTGCAGGAGCACCCCTTCGACAAGCCAAATATACATCTGAGGGAGAAGACTAAGGTATTAATATGTTATCATATTTTATGCATTTCTATATTTGTTCATGTTGTCCTGAAGGACTTATGTTGTGTTTTCATGTTTGTAATAAAAACCCCATCATGTGAACCAGTGTTACAAATTTGGCATCCTGATAAGCCAATTTGAACATCTTAGGCAATTGGGGTATGTAGATGTTTAAAATCAAGTGTGTTATGTTTAGGTGTTTGATGAATGTGTTTAAATCATGTCGCATGCAAACATGTGTCATGTGATTTTTGGTATTCCAGTTGGAAGTTGTAACGACTCCAACTTCTTGTGTTCCGGTTGGAACTAAATGAGGAGAGATATAAACACATCTTTAGAAGAGGAGAGAAGGGGGAATGAATTTTTGATTGAAGAATAGAAAATTCTGTCAGTTTGTTTTTACAAGTTCTGTGTAAATTTCCTGTGTACCGAATTGTTCTGCGTATATGTTATGTGTCAAAGTGTTCTGTATATAATCTAATTTTCTGTTGTCGAAGATGCCTGATTGAGACCATTCCACTAGTGGATTTCTTTGAAATCAGTGGAATGGATCCTATACATAGTTTTCTATTTTGTTTTTGTTTCTGGTGGAATGGAACAGGGGATCCAATCTCTGGAAAAGTTGTCACAGTAGAGAGCCTAGCATCTCTATGTGCTAGGACTCAATAGACTATAGACTGTGAGTTTGGTTGCAGAGGATGTCCTCAGCGTTAGATTTTAGTGTTATTTCATTGGAGGTATATTTCCTGTGTATATTGCAACTGTATGCGAATATACATTTTGGTGAGAGTGTGTCAGAAGTTCACCTTCTGCGGATACAAGTATCGACCGGTTGTAGCGGTCAAAGTGTATGAAGATTCATTTGGTGACTGGCGATAGAAGGTTAAGCAGTGCAAATTCGAAGTTGAGAGTATCGGGTTGAAAATATTTGGTTGAACCAACAGTTGAACCAATTCAAGGTTCAAAGGTTCAATAGGTTCGTTGGTTCATTGGAGTAAGTGGATATCGGCGGGAGAACTTTAGAGTTGGCCGAAGAGTTTGTATTGCCAATAGTTGAACCAACAGTTGAACCAGTTCAACGGTTCAACAGTTCAACAAGTGTAGCAAGTTCATCGCCGATAGTAATAAGGATTGTTGATAGTTGAACCGATGGTTGAATCGGTTCAATGGTTCAACAGTTTAGTAGTTCAACTGATAGCTGCCGACAGTGTTAAGACTATGAGATGGAAGTACATTGAACTGATAGTTGGAGGTTCAGCGGTTCAATGGTATAAATGGTTCAACGGTTCATTTAGTCCGTTTGGTTCAATGAGTTCATAGGTTCAATGAACTTGGAGGTTTCAAGTGGTTCAAAGGTTCAACCATTGTAACAGTTCCAGATTTTTAATCTGTTTTCACCGCTTCATTGCAGGCTCTGCATCAATTTTCTATTCTAGGTTTTTTTTGACATATCACAAAGTAATGTAGCTCAAGTATAGTGTACACAACCTCTAGGTTGATACAACCAACATCAATCATAGATTGGATTAAATCGGGAAAAGACTTGATCAACTATTGAACCTATAATAGAATCTACCAAATCAACCACTAGCCACTAATACACAACCTAATGAAATCCTAAATATTTCATAGCCACTATCAAAGAATAGGTTCAAAGCACATTGGAACTTTGCTACATAGAATTTGCAAAGTTCATTTTCAATAAGACATTAAGTTGAAAACATAGAGAGGGCACAACCCACAAATTGCACCTAATCATATTGCCACCTATTAGAAAGAAGATATCATGGAAACAATTAGGCAAATAAGTCATAAAATGTGAGAAGATAAGATGAAGGGACATTCGATGGGAACACAAGATTTTATGGTTCTAATGTGAGTTGAAGAAAATAGTGCATGCTTATATATTGTGAATTATTCTATAGAATAAAATATTCAATGGAAATTTGCTAAACCAATTGAATCTCCCGCTAACTGTTATGGTTCTAATGTGAGTTGAAGAAAATAGTATGCTCATATATTGGAAATTCTTCTATAGAATAGAATCTTCAATAAACATTTGCCAAACCAATTGAACCAAAAACTTGATGTAACATTTTTTTATTTCCATGTTTCTACTAAATTTCAAAATGTGATAAGCACATATATAATACTATATCTTATTTAATAAAAACAATAATTCATATTATGTGCATGCCTTCTTTATAAGAAGATTTTTTAGAATCATAAGAAATTATGGAATACTCACTCCATTATTCTCATTTGGAAAGGGTTCATTTGAGGCCACTATGTAAGGAAAAAATAGCTTGGTACAAGACAATTTCTATTTGGTGGAATTCCATATTCTAAAAATAATTCAATGATAGATAAAAAAGAATAGAGATCTACTTAGAGAAAGAATGTTTTAGAGCTCTCCATTTTAGTGTACTTTATATTTGACAAAGTTATATCAACGTTGACACGGAATTATAGCTAAACAAAATCCCACTTTAATTATTAGAAAATGTAAATGATTTCATTTCATGTATCTTAACTTTCCATTTCCAAACAAAAGGTAACACCATCATCAAATCAAACATTTTGTTATTTGTTAGTTTTTTCCCACCAGTAACCATGGGAGAGCTTTGTTACACATTGCATCACTACAAGAGGATATAGTATCAACATTAATTTGAGTTACTGATGAAAGTCCTCAAGGACAATATCATTCCAAAGGCCTCTAGAAATGTAGATTAGGGAAACATAGAAAATATAGAAAACCTAATCTAAACTATTAACTATATAAACCTTATTATTCTAACACCCCCCACCCCCACCCACCCCCCCTTAAGGTTTACATGTATACTTCAGATCCACTGATTTATGGGGTAAATCGAATGACCGGGATCCTCCTCCTCCACTTAGTCCTCTAGCTCTTACTGCATAGCAGCTTGTTACTTTTCTATCTAGGCTACAGCCCCATTTGAATTTTGGGGTATGACTTTTTCCACCCATTGATGAATATGTATAATATTATTTTATAAAGGTAATAAAGACACTTATTAATAATAAAAAATATTAGATATATAAAATACCAATTTTTTATTTTTTTTTGGAAAATAACCCTTTTCTTATCTTACTACTAATCAAGGGTTTGATTATAAGAGTTACCTCTATAAATCCCTATGTAGGAGGACAATGGTCATTAATATGACTTTGGGTGAACCTAATTCGGATAAGTTTAACTCTTCTAATTAAATTTTAAATCATTTTTTTTTAATAATAAAATTTTTAATTTATTAATTTTCTAAATATCATGACAACTACAAAAGGCTAGAGTATTGGTTGGAGTTTTCAGGTGTTTACTTTGAGCGTCTTGGCCCCTCTTCCCTTCCACCATATGCATGTGCTGATGTTTTCCAATTTCCATTAAGAAGTTCTGTTATGAAACTTCGTATAAATCTGTTATCCATTACATCGATTGGCTGAGTTCAACTTAAGTTACCATAAGGACATCTTTCGGAACAAGTGGTAGTAAGCAATTGCAATCCTAGCAGCAGCTATGAATTATTTGGAGGGGTCCTTGCATTGTAAAGGTCGGTTGATTTTTTTACTCGTGTTCGCTACTTTTATCTTTGTTGCATTTCCATCCAATGAGTTGAAATACCAGAAGCAGATTGATGCAGAAGCTTTGCTTCAATTAAAAATGTCTGTAAAACTGGATCCAAGTCTTTCCTTGTCCAACTGGGTAAATGGAAATAACATTTGCAACTGGACTGGAGTAACTTATGATCGCAATCAGAGAGTTGTGAGTGTGGTTCTCAAATATAAGAGTCTGTCTGGGACGATACCCCCTCACATCGCCAATATGTCCTTCCTTACAACTCTCGACCTCTCTCATAATCATTTCTCTGGTCTCATTCCCCACGAGCTTGGTAAATTAGAGAAGCTGAAGTACATTAATTTGTATGAAAATAGTTTGCATGGTTCAATTCCAGTTACTCTGCGTGCATGCACAAATCTTTTAGAACTCCGATTAGACCATAATTTCTTGAGCGGAAGCATTCCGCCAGAGCTGAGTTCCTTGTACAAATTGCAAAAACTCCACCTCTCTTTTAATAATTTGAGTGGTATTATCTCTGAAGACTTGGCAAATTGCACTGCGCTTAAAAGATTAGATCTTGGGTATAATCTTTTAACTGGTGCCATCCCCTCTAAAATCAGTGCTTTTAGAGATTTAAGAGTATTGATACTACATGGAAATCATCTACTGGGGGAAATCCCCAATTCTCTGAGTAACTGCACAAAATTGCGTTTATTGTCATTGTCCCACAATGCGCTTGAAGGATCAATTCCATCTGAGATATTAACAAGATTGACCAGATTGCAATATCTGTATTTGGATTCCAACAAACTCAACGGTAGCATCTCCAAGGAGATTGGCAAATTATGGAGATTGAGAGAGATTGTTTTTTATAACAATGGTCTTACAGGTAGCATTCCCAGGGCCGTGGCGAACTGTTCATCTTTGGAGGTTCTGGATTTCTCTTCCAATCAATTGTATGGCATCATTCCAGGAGAATTGGGTTCACTTTCCCGACTGCAGGAACTGTGGTTCACTAATAATAGCTTCGGAGGATCAATTTATTCTCTCATGAAGTTTACTAAATTGGAGTCATTGAATCTAGGGAACAACAAGCTTGAAGGTACAATTCCAGAGGTTATAGGCTATAAGCTACCCAAATTGCAAATAATTGAATTGCTATTCAATTAGTTCAGCGGCAGCATCCCAAAATCTCTAGGGAATTGTTTCGCGCTTTATTTTGTTTCAATGGCATCTAACAATTTGAGCGGAGAAATACCCCAAGAATTGGGGATGCTGACACGTTTGCGATTCCTTGCGCTTGGTAGTAACCGCTTCGAGGGAAATATTCTTCCTCTTCTTTTAAACGCTACACAACTGCAAGTGCTTGGACTGGAAGTAAACAGGTTTGTTGCTTCCATTCCCTCGGATATTGGCTTCAAGCTCACCAACTTACAAGTATTTGCCGTGGGAGTTAATCAATTCAGTGGGGGGATCCCGAAGTCTCTGGGAAATTGTTCTCAGCTCTCAGTTCTGAGTCTTTCATATAATCTGTTCAGTGGTCCGGTGCCTCAAGAATTGGGAATTGTTGAAACATGTAATCTCAACTACCACAATAAATCTACTTCACTGTTCATCCTCCAGCGTTTCTGATCGGCCGTCATTTCTAATTAATTTATGAATACTTTTGAAATGAAAAACCTGCCCTCTCTGTTGTGTCCTGTTTAATTAATGTTTCTTTGCAGGGAATGGTGGAGGTATGGCCTAACATCTCTTTGTATGGTCCAGCTTCTCCAACGCAGGACAAATAGGAAGACTCTGCACAGTTTGACTCATCTATTTCACTTAAGTCACCGTCATTAGCTAGTCACTTCATTATCTGGAAAAAGAAGTCTTGTATATGCTGGTGGCCATGTAGTATTTGGCTGTTCTTGTATTTGCTGTTTTTCTTCGTATGTAAGCAGAGTATAGCAAAAGGCAAGAGAGTTTTGTTTATTTGTTTATGAAAAAGAGCAGCAGCTCTGTTTTAAAAAGGAGAATACTCTGTGTTTATCTTAGCAACCCTGTTTTGGGTCTGTATGTTTTTGTTACAAAAATTATGAGAAGTGCATTTTTATAATATACATAAACTCTGTTATTTTGGTGTGAAAAGAATGTTGTGAAATGCAAAGAGAAAATGTTATGTGTTCTTTTGTAATCCTCTGCCTTCTCTTCAGGTATGCTAACTGCTCTAAATACACTGTATCTCTCCGTTAATAGATTGTCAAGTGGAAATTGTGCTACAATGTGTGTATTAGATGTACTCTCCAACTGCTCCATCCTCGAAAACCTTGCTCTATCATGGAACAATTTCAATGGGACTTTGTCCAGGGGCATAGGAAACCTCTCTCCCAGGCTATCAGTACTGTACTTGGATAGCAACAATATCACTGGCAATATAAGCTACCCAAATTGCAAGCAATGGAATTGGTGTACAATCAGTTCAGCGGCAGCATCCCAAAATCTCTGGGAAATCGTTCTGCGCTTTATTTTGTTTCAATGCCATATAACAATTTGAGCGGAGAAATACCCCAAGAGTTGGGGATGCTGACTCGTTTGCGAACCCTTGCGCTTGGTCATAACCGCTTCAAGGGAAATATTCTTCCTCTTCTTTTAAACGCTACACAACTGCAAGTGCTTGGACTTGAAGGAAACAGGTTTGTTGGCTCCATTCCCTCAGATATTGGCCTCAAGCTCACCAACTTACACGGATTTACCGCGGGAGTTGATCAATTCAGTGGGGGGATCCCAAAGTCTCTGGGAAATTGTTCTCAGCGCTCAGTTCTGAGTCTCCCATATAATCTGTTCAGTGGTCCGGTGCCTCAAGAATTGGGAATGCTAACTGCTCTAAGTACACTGTATTTCTCCTTTAATAAATTGTCAAGTGGAAATTGTGCTACAATGTGTGTATTAGATGTAATCTCCAACTGCTCCGTCCTCAAAAACCTTGCTCTTTCATGGAACAATTTCAATGGGACTTTTTCAAGGGGCATAGGAAACCTCTCTCCCAGGCTATTAGTACTGTACTTGAATAGCAACAATATCACTGGCAATATACCGGAAGAGATTGGAAATCTTACAGGGTTGTTCTCTCTCGCTCTCAATAATAACAGTTTTATTGGGAAAGTTCCAAGTGCGTTAGGCCGTCTGAAGAATCTACAATTGTTGCACTTGAGTTCCAACAAATTCCAAGGCAACATTCCACCAGAGTTTAGCATGCTGGTAAACCTAGAATATCTATGGCTTCAGCTAAATCATATCTCTGGAGACATTCCTGTTGGATCTAGGGCATACAACTGAGAGGGGGGGGGTGAATCAGTTGTATAAAACTTCTTCTTCTTTCAAACACTTGATTCTTCGTTGTTAGTTGGCAGCATATCAATTAATCATCCATGAAAGCATAATACATAAACACAAGAGCAGATAAACATCAACACATTGAACACCAAGATTTTGACGTGGAAAACCCGGTTAAGGGAAAAACTACGGGGTGATTAACCCAAGAATTATTCTCTGTTAGAAGAATAAAGAAGAATGAATGGCACATGCCAATTAGGGCTCACTGCCCGAGCACACTGCTCACAAAGAGGCCCACTGCCTACAAGGAGACACACTGTCTACAAAGTGATAAAAATCACAGTCTTGAACTGGAGAATGACATCTCTACCATGTCCGGATCAGTTCCATTTAAGCCCAAAAACCTCTGCTCTGCCTTTCGCACTTCTCTTCGCTATGCCATACTCATCCACACAATCCACACTCGAAATGAACTCACAAACCTTTATTTATACAAGACAATCGACTTAGGAACAAACATCTAAGTCGGCAAACAACCATAAAAGTATCGGCAAGATGAATAACACATCCGGTCGGCCACCACAAGAACATTCGCAGGATGAACAACTCATCCGGTCGGCTAAACAGAGCAAGAACTTCATCCGGAAGAATAAATTCAATTCTGGGCTCTACTATCAATGCGGACTGACAACACAACCTCAACATGATCCAAGAACCTTCACAAGCCTGCCTAAATGACCAGGTACATCCGCACTTTCTTTACTTACTGGAATCTCTTCTCTTCCTTATCCGGAACTTCAAGAACACTGTCTGTCGCCACTGTCATAATGCAAGAGGTACTTCCGGACCTCCAAATCATACACAAATCAGGATGACACATCACAAGGACATCCCAAACACTCCTTCCAATCCGCAGATTAGGATAATACAATTCCGGACCTCACCGGACCTTTTTGTGATCCTCTGTCACCTCTGAATACTTGCCGGAACCGGTTCTACACCGACAGCCACAACTCCTTCAGATCTTCATGCGGACCTCTGAAATCTTAACTGAAGCATCTCAAGACTCATATCTACAAACCCTTTAATCCGCATCCTCCGGTTCTCAACCTATACAATACATTTGCCTTCTTCTCATCACTGTTCTTCACTGTTCCTGACTGAGGCTAATTTTCTCAATGTCCTCAGCACACAGCTCATCCAATCCTTCTTGTCAATGCAATATGAGTATGTTGACATCAATGACAACACAGGCTCACCTCATACTTGCAACAATCTCCCCCTTTGTCATTGATGGCAACATATGATGTGGAAAAACCATCAAGACAAGAACTTCTCCTTTCTGTCACAGCTCCCCCTATCAACAACAACTTTTCACATGTCTTCTCTTCCTTTATTGCTCCCCCTTTGATCATCAACCACTTGTTTTTCACATGTCTTCTCTCCCCCTTTGACATCAATGGCAAAGGGCTCATACTTGCAATTCTCATACATCAGAATCATACCAGCTGCTCCCCCTTAGTTGCAGCTTCCCATCATCAATCCGGATCACAAGATATGACTGTGATATCCACCGGACTGATGCACATCAGTGCATCCTAGTTCATCACCGGAGGGGCCATGACCCCTAACTTCTCCCGGAGATATTCAAAAGAGTCTTTGGGAAGAGGTTTAGTAAAGATATCTGCAATCTGATCCTTGGAGGGAACATACTCCAATCTGACTTCTTCCTTGTTCACTTGTTCTCTCAAGAAGTGAAACTTGATAGATATGTGCTTAGTCTTAGAATGCAATACCGGATTCTTAGAAATATTAATTGCACTTGAATTATCACAGAAAATTGTGATAGGCTCCTCATATTCAACTTTAATGTCTCTTAGCATCTGCTTCATCCATAAGATTTGAGTGCAACTACCTGCTGCTGCAATGTATTCTGCTTCAGTTGTAGACAGAGATATTGCATCTTGTTTCTTGCTTAACCAAGAAACCAATCTTTTCCCCAAAAAGAATGCTCCACCACTAGTGCTCTTCCGGTCATCCACATCTCCTGCCCAATCTGCATCTGTGTAAGCATGAAGAGAGAAATCCGGATCTCTAGGGTACCATAGACCATACTCAACTGTTCCTTTCAAGTACCTAAAAATTCTTTTGATTGCCATAACATGAGATTCTCTAGGATCAGCCTGGAATCTTGCCACAAGACCAACAGCCTGCATTATATCTGGTCTAGTTTGAGTGAGATACAACAATCCACCAATCATTGATCTATACTTTGTCTGATCTGCCTTTGGGGAGTCATCATCTTTGCTCAACTTACATCCGGTTGCCATGGGAGTGTTCATTGGTTTTGAATCTTCCATACCAAATTTCCTTAACAATTCTTTCACATATTTGGTCTGAGAAATGAAGATTCCTTTATTTGTTTGAATAATTTGCAGACCCAAGAAGAAATTCATTTCACCAAGCATAGACATTTCAAACTCACTTTTCATCTGATTTGCAAAAGTTTTGCACATACTATCTCTTCCTCCAAAAATGATATCATCCACAAACACTTCAACAATCAAAATGTTTTCATGATCAATTTTGAAATATAAGTTACTGTCAGCAGTACCTTTGTTGAATCTAATCTGCACAAGATGCTTATCCAACCTTTCATACCATGCTCTTGGGGCTTGCTTTAGTCCATACAATGCTTTCTTCAACTTGCAGACCATATCATCATTATCAGACAATTGAAATCCATCCGGTTGTTCAATGTAAACTTCTTCTTCCAGATCACCACTTAGGAAAGCAGACTTGACATCCATCTGATATACCTTGAAGTCTTTGAAGGTAGCAAATACAAGAAATAATCTGACTGCTTCAATTCTTGCCACCGGAGCAAAAGTCTCTTCAAAGTCAATTCCTTCTATTTGAGAGTACCCTTTGCAGACCAATCTAGCTTTGTTTCTGATTACTTCACCAGCTTCATTTAGTTTGTTCCGGAAGACCCACTTGGTTCCAATTACATTCCTGTCTCTAGGTCTGGGAACAAGATCCCAAGTATGATTTTTCTCAATTTGCATCAATTCATCTTCCATTACTTTGGTCCAGTTTTCATCATTGCAGGCTTCATTTATTGTTTTAGGTTCAATCTTTGAAATCAGACAACATTCATCCTGATTTTGAGCAACATTCCTTCTAGTTTGTACACCTTTGCTTCTGTCACCTATGATCTGATCTTCAGAGTGGTTCAGTCTTACATACCTTGGAATTTTGGGAGTATCCTGCACTGCTGTTTCTTGATCAGGCTCATTCAAACCTATCTCTTCTTCCTGATTTACCGGATCAGGCTGACTCTGTCTCACCGGAGAGGATTGAGTTCCTTGAACACTATCTTGGTCATCTTCATCAAACTCATAAAATCTTGAAGGCTTCTCAATTCCTTCATCAACTTTCACATTGGTGCTTTCTATCATCTTCCTTAATCTCTTATTGTAACACCGGTATGCTTTGCTTTGAGTGGAGTAACCCAAGAAAATTCCTTCATCACTTCTAGCATCAAACTTTTCTAGATCTTCATCTCTTTTAATATAACACTTGCTACCAAATACTCTGAAATATTTCACAGTAGGAGTGATGCCAAACCAGAGTTCATAGGGGGTCTTACCGGTGTTGTTTCTGATTTGAACTCGATTGAGAGTGTAGACTGCAGTGCTGATAGCTTCTTTCCAAAACATTTGAGGAACATTTGCTTCCAACATCATTGTCCTGGCAGCTTCCTGGATGGTCCGGTTCTTTCTCTCAACTACTCCATTCTGCTGTGGAGTCCTAGGAGCAGACAACTGTCTCCTTATACCCTGCTTCTCACAAAAGTCAATGAACTCACCAGATGTAAATTCACCACCTCTATCAGACCTTAGACACTTTAGTTTCAATCCGGTTTGATTCTCTACCATAGCTTTGAAGATTTTGAACTTCTCAAATGCTTCTAATTTTTCTTTTAGAAAGGTAACCCACATCATCCGGGAATGATCATCAATTAACAACATGAAATATCTATCACCTTGCAGACTCTTGATTCTTGTTGGACCACAGAGATCAGTATGTACTAATTCCAACAATCCGGTAGAAGACTGATCTTAGCTTTTGAAAGAGACTCTGCTTTGTTTACCTAGCTGACATTCTTTGCACAAACTATTTGTAGGTTTCATCAATTTTGGAAAATCTCTTACAGCCTGAGTATTGCTTATCTTGATGATGTTATCAAAATTTACATGACACATTCTTCTATGCCATAACCAACTCTGATCAATTTGAACAAACAAACAACTTTTATTTGAACCAACCAGATGAAAGATATTACCTTTTGTCTGAGTACCGGATGCAATTTCAGTTCCGGAGCTTGTAAAGATTCTGCATTTTCCATTCTTGAACCGGAGATCATAGCCTTTGTCCACTAACTGACCAACACTGAGAAGATTGTGCTTCAATCCTTCAACATATAGTACGTTACCTGTTTTGCTCTTTCCATCAAAGGAAATAGTTCTCCTGCCTCTGATTCTGCCAGCAGAATTGTCACCAAACTTTACCATTCCTCCTTCATACCTTTCCAAATTCAAGAACTTATTCTTGTCACTAGTCATATGGTGAGAACATCTACTGTCAATAACCCAATCATCCTTTTCTTCCACTTGAGCAGCCAAAGCTTTTTCAACAACTTTGTGATTGACAGATTCAGAGAGTATTGAATCTTCTTCCTTGATGGCAATAAACACCCACTCATTTCCGGATTTGCTTCCTAGTTCTGATTCATCATCTGTTACTCCTTCATTGTCATCTTCTTCATGAACATAATAGCAATTCTTTTGAAACCTTTGTCTGTTAGTATTAGACCTTGCAGATCTTTCCGGACATCTTGAAGCAAAATGACCAATCTTATTGCAGTTGAAACACTTAAAGGGTAGTTTTCCTTCATACTTATCGGATCCTCTTGGCAGTCTCTTTGCAATGAGGGCTTCAAGTTGAGCTGTTTCTGCTTCTTCTTCTTCCATGTCTCTTCTTGCTTGATCATACCATGACATTTTCCTTGATGAGTTTTCTCCCGGATCAAATCTCTGTTTGCCTTTCACATAGGCACTGGCTTTGAAAGCAGATTCAGTCTTGGGAGGATCATCTCCAAACTCGGTCATTTCAAATGCAGCTAGTTTGCCAGCCAGTTGTTCTCTTGTGACAGTTGTGTGGGCTCTGAATTCATCAATGGCAGCAACCTTGATTTTGTAGGCAGCAGGAAGGGATCTTAGGATTTTGCAGACAATCTCATTTTCATCTAGAGTTCCACCAGCATTTCTAATTCCACATACCAGCTCATTCACTCTTGGCATAAAGGTAGTGATGTTTTCATCATCTCTCATCTTCAATCTTTCAAATTTCCCTTTCAGACTTTGCAACCTTGCACTTTTGACAAACTCATCTCCTTCATACAGAAGTTCCAGTTTAATCAGGATCTCATATGCAGTTGGTAGGTCAATAACATTTGAGAGATCTGAGTCATTCAATGTGCTTAGAAGAGCTTCCTTGGTCCGCAGATTATTTTCAGCTTCTGTGATTTCATTCAGAGTTGTCGGACCACCTTGTGGAGGTACATATGGTTTTGAAACCATAGCCAAGTATGCTTTTCCCATACATTCCAAGTGACACTTCATGCGACCTTTCCAGAGAGTGAAGTTGGTTCCATCGAACTTCAGACTATCCTTCTTGTATGACGACATCCTGGATCTCCTCAAGCGGTTAAGCTCCTTTCAGAGGAACTTGGCTCTGATACCAATTGTTGGATCTAGGGCATACAACTGAGAGGGGGGGGTGAATCAGTTGTATAAAACTTCTTCTTCTTTCAAACACTTGATTCTTCGTTGTTAGTTGGCAGCATATCAATTAATCATCCATGAAAGCATAATACATAAACACAAGAGCAGATAAACATCAACACATTAAACACCAAGATTTTGACGTGGAAAACCCGGTTAAGAGAAAAACCACGGGGTGATTAACCCAAGAATTATTCTCTGTTAGAAGAATAAAGAAGAATGAATGGCACATGCCAATTAGGGCTCACTGCCCGAGCACACTGCTCACAAAGAGGCCCACTGCCTACAAGGAGACACACTGTCTACAAAGTGATAAAAATCACAGTCTTGAACTGGAGAATGACATCTCTACCATGTCCGGATCAGTTCCATTTAAGCCCAAAAACCTCTGCTCTGCCTTTCGCACTTCTCTTCGCTATGCCATACTCATCCACACAATCCACACTCGAAATGAACTCACAAACCTTTATTTATACAAGACATCGACTTAGGAACAAACATCTAAGTCGGCAAACAACCATAAAAGTATCGGCAAGATGAATAACACATCCGGTTGGCCACCACAAGAACATTCGCAGGATGAACAACTCATCCGGTCGGCTAAACAGAGCAAGAACTTCATCCAGAAGAATAACTTCAATTCTGGGCTCTACTATCAATGCGGACCGACAACACAACCTCAACATGATCCAAGAACCTTCACAAGCCTGCCTGAATGACCAGGTACATCTGCACTTTCTTTACTTACTGGAATCTCTTCTCTTCCTTATCCGAAACTTCAAGAACACTGTCTGTCGCCACTGTCATAATGCAAGAGGTACTTCCGGACCTCCAAATCATACACAAATCAGGATGACACGTCACAAGGACATCCCAAACACTCCTTCCAATCCGCAGATTAGGATAATACAATTCCGGACCTCACTGGACCTTTTTGTGATCCTCTGTCACCTCTGAATACTTGCCGGAACCGGTTCTACACCGACAGCCACAACTCCTTCAGATCTTCATGCGGACCTCTGAAATCTTAACTGAAGCATCTCAAGACTCATATCTACAAACCCTTTAATCCGCATCCTCCGGTTCTCAACCTATACAATACATTTGCCTTCTTCTCATCACTGTTCTTCACTGTTCCTGACTGAGGCTAATTTTCTCAATGTCCTCAGCGCACAGCTCATCCAATCCTTCTTGTCAATGCAATATGAGTATGTTGACATCAATGACAACATAGGCTCACCTCATACTTGCAACAATTCCTTCATATTTGGGCAGTCTGCAACAGCTGAGGAAACTTGACTTTAGTCATAACAAGCTCACAGGAAGGATTCCGATTGCCATTGGGCAATGTTTCCGCCTGGAATTGATTGACCTCTCATACAACAATCTCACAGGAAATATCCCTGTGGAGATCTCAAGCCTCCGTTCATTGACATTTTATCTCAATTTTTCATACAATTCATTGACAGGAAGATTGCCTTCTCTGGGAGGAATGCAACAAGTTCAAGCCATAGGTATCTCTGATAACAAACTCTCAGGACTCATCTCTGGCGATATTGGCAGCTGCGTCGAATTGCAATACCTGAACCTTTCCCAAAACAAGTTGGAGGGAATAGTGCCAATATCAATAGGGCAGCTTAAGAGTCTTGAAAGCATTGATTTGTCTTTCAATGAGTTGTCTGGGCCAGTGCCACGCTCTATTGAAAATCTCACCATGCTCCGGCATTTAAATTTCTCCTACAACAACTTGAGTGGATCAGTCCCAAATGAAGGAGCTTTCAGAAACCTAAGCGCAACATCATTTTTGAGCAATCCAGGATTATGTGCAGCCTCAGGCTGGTTGAATTTACCAAACTGCACTAGCTTTGCCAAAAACCATAACGGGTTCAACAGAAACATTGTCTTGGTTGCTTCAATTGGCACATTTTTGGCATTGTGTTGTATTTTGGGTGCATTTTACTTTTTCTACAGAAGAACTAAAACAATACCAGTCACAAATAGTTTGTTGGGACGAGATTTCATGCAAATTTCGAGCCAGGAACTTCACAGAGCAACCCAAGGATTCAGTGCCGCTAATTTGTTAGGCGAAGGCAGCTTCGGGTCGGTTTACAAAGCGCTCTTGTATGATAACACATTGGCGGCTGTAAAGGTATTTGATCAGGATCCTCAAAAATTCATACAAGAATTTCGTCAGAGAATGCAGAATACTGAGCAAAATCAGGCACTGCAATCTTGTCAAAGTCTTGTCCTCTTGCTCAACTGCAGATTTCAGGGCTCTGGTACTGGAATATATGTCAAATGGGAGCCTGGAACAGCACCTGCACAAGGATGAAGCACAGTGTAGCTTGACTTTGAAGATAAGAGTGAACATTGCACTTGATGTGGCACATGCGATGGCATATTTGCACAACAACTGTTCTCCCCCTATTCTTCACTGCGACTTGAAGCCTTCAAATGTGTTAATGGACGAAACCATGACAGCCCATGTGGCTGATTTTGGACTTTCTCGTCTATTGACGTCCCCTGTTTCTGCAAGTAGCAGCACGTCCAGACTGAAGGGAACTGTAGGCTACATTGCTCCAGGTAAACATCCAAGCCCAACATTGTTTCGAATTTCTGTGTTTGTCTTTGCTTTTTAATTCCATATGTTAGTTTTATTCTCAACAATGAAATCACATTCAACTGTTACAGAGTATGGATTGGGAGGACAAGTGACTACCAAGGGAGATGTTTACAGCTTCGGGATTCTCATCCTTGAAATGGTTACTAAAAAGAGACCTACTGATGGCATGTTTTCTGGAGATGTTACTTTGCCCAGATGGGTAAGAAGAGCATTCCCTGAGGCAATGGAGGGAGTGGTGGACAGAGAGCTGTTGGTTGATGAATTAGCCCTGGCTGGGTCCAGTAGTGCAGAATTGGAATCCTCTGAGCATGGCAGTTGTCTGCTTAGTTTTATTGGAATAGGACTGCAATGCACAAGGCAATATCCAGGGGATAGACCAACAATGAGAGAGGTGGAGAGCATGCTTGAAAAGATTGTGTATGGCAGTGCATATGGAAATTTAGAAGATCGGACATCTGTCCAGAATCTGTTGAGTGCAATCAATGAAGTAAGCCATCCAAATGGCAGCACAACTTCATTCACTGATCAAAGCTAGAACAGCTAAGTACAGGCTATGGAAATCTACTGAAGTTTTTTCACAAACAATTAGTTTTTTTTTTTTTTTTTTTTTAAATATACATACTAAAACTACCGAAGCTCTTTCACAAACAAAATATATTTAAATAGATTTTATTTTTTGTACAGTTAAACAATGTTCTTTTACAAACAATATTTATTTCTAAGGTAGATATTTTTTAAAGTATAGACTATTAAAAATAAGTTGTTTCATATCACTCTTTACTTCTAATGTTTTCTAAGTATAGAATATAAAAAATTACTTAAGTTTTTTATTAATAATATTTTTTAGGTACATATTATGGAAATTAGGAGGCTCTTTCATCAACAAAGTTTTTAAGATAAAAATATCTCTATTAAGTTAAATAAATAAATAAAATACAAATTAATTTAAATAAATGAGAGGATAGAGGGATTTAGTTTTAGAATTGATGATAGAAAATGATATGATGATAATGTATAAAATTGATTTGTCACCTCCAAAAAAATTAATAAGGGATTAACATACCTTTTTTCATTTTCACATAAACATATCCACTTGAAAAAGGACACTTTTGATTTTTCCAAGGGCATTAATTTTTTTTAGTATTAGGATAAGGGGTGCCATTCATCTTGCATTTATCTTAAGTTTGATTAATTGTATTTAATTATGTAGATGATAAATAATGTATGATTGTCAAATATGGAGTGGGCAAAATGGGATGTCCATGTGTGGGTTTCGACATTACTTATTTATTATTTATTCTCTAGGATACTTGTGATATTGTATAAGTAGACATTCAATAAGGAGGTTACAATGAAAAAGTCAAAATTGGGAGTTACAAAGCATCTTCTCAATTTGGTGGATATGACACAAACATTGAATACTGTCATGGAGCACCTATAATAGGGATCTTGGTCAATTTAACCATTATAACATAATCTACAATATCTATGATATATAAGAAGAGTGTAAGATGTGTAAAAGGGGTTATATACTATTCTGAAATGCTTGACCATAAGCATAAGGGCATTGGATTTTTTCCATGGCTCATGTGTTTGACTCATGTTTTTGGATACCACTTGATGGTTTCTTGTTCGAACTTTTCTACATATTGGAGACATGTGATAGTGGATTGTAAGGTTCATTTGCATGTACTCTTATGGAGTCGAACTACAGTTAGAGAGATTAGTGAAATGTATTTTTGTACTTTATTGATTGGAAAAATACTTGAGCCTAGGTCTCTTTGGGTTCCACAAGGGTTTCTCCACACACACACACACACACACACACACACACACACACACACACACACACACACACACACACACACACACACACACACACACACACACACACACACACACACACACACACACACACACACACACACACACACACACACACACACACACACACACACACACACACACACACACACACACACACACACACACACACACACACACACACACACACACACACACACACACACACACATATATATATATATATATATATATATATATATATATATATCTTCTTTGTATGGTTTGCATTTTATGAGTTTGTTGATTTCTACTTGCTTCATTATTTCATTGGTGTAAGTTTATTGGCTCAATCACATTATAATTGGATTAAATATCATAGTTATATTTCTATTATGTCATTTACCATGTTATTTCAACAATTGGTATTAGAGCTTTGAATATATTGTAGAAAGGGATGCCTTTCCTTGGGGCATATGCAAAAAAGATGTGGGACCAAAGTGGCCAAAACCACTTTTTGGTCCAAGCAAGATATAACACGCTCACATTATGGCTCAGTAGTTATTGAGCCTAAGGTCAGTCACTACCAAGCCATAACATGTTCACATTATTTCTTTATATAAATAAAAACCCAAAATCAAAATTGGGTTGATGAACTCTATTATTGTTGAAAATGTCCAAGAAATATCCCTGCTCCTCATGAGATATCAAATAAAATCCATCATGATAAAATCAAATGGCTTGCACTACTCTAAGAGAAAGTAAGCCTACCTTTTATTGGAAGTCTCTAGAGCATGCCACACGATACTTGTTTAGGATCTCCATTGACAAAACAAAATAAAAAGAATTGGAGGTGGGCATTATTGTTAATAAAATATTCTTAGCACAAAATAGGAAATGTAGGCCTACAAAACACATATAGATTAATAGTGGGGTTGACACTAAAAAAATTTCCTATTGTATTTGGGATCCTTGCACATTATCAAATTGAGGATGACATGACATGATTAGATGGATTGCACTGGTCAAACTTTGAGAACTTATGCAACTACCCCATGTGTTCCAAAAAACTACAAAATTACTAAGGGAACACAACTCTTCAAAGCTACAAGCCATCTTAAACAAGAGTTTAGACAAGGCAAAAGAAATATGTTTCTTGTAGTGAATAATTTGCTATAGTTTTGGTGACTCACTAGGGTTCTTTCACTAGGGGAAGAACATGGACCTAAAATGATATCCATTGGGCACAAGGTACAAATTAAAACTTTCAAATTATGAAAATTAGTGAAGATGCTACCACTTATATATTTTTTAGAGAAGCTAGAAGCTTCTCCCACTCTTTTTCCAAGGGAAAATTAATCTTCTATAAGATTCTAAAGTGGCACTCTAGTTCAATGGTGTATTCATACTACATAGGATACCTCTTGTGCTTGAGCCATAGATGTTTGTATAAGGGCCTCTATCTTTGTCAATGTCTTGAAAACTAATTGAACATCTTTGATAGAAGGAACTAAGGACCACATCTTGAATATAGTTTCTCCTTGGTTCTTCTCATTCACTAGCTCTAGAAATTTGTCATGTTGGAGTACTTTTTTATTCTCATCTAGTGGTGAGGGCAATCCCTACTAGACCAGTTGATGAAAATAGGCCTACATACCTTGTATTGTTTGTCCATTGAAATCTAAGTGTTCTTTACATTCCTCATTGGACTTATGCATTTCTAAGATGTCATTGATTTTCCATGCTATGTTAGTTATACTCATAATTTGGACCATGACTAGCATGGTTAAGGGACAACTATAGAACTTCTTAACATAGAACCAAGCATCTTCAATTATTGGAGAGAGGGTGGTCTCCATCATATCAATCTCTTTCTTCACCATATCACTTAGAGCCTACACCATAGATCCATAAACTATAAGGCTAGAGTAAAGATGATGTGACCTCTATTATGCCCTTTCAGTGTAATCTTCACAAGGTATAGATTATGTGGCTTGCATTTTGGTCTTGCAGTATGATCTTCACAAGACCTTGATGCGGTCAATGGAAGCCACTAACTATTTGAGCTCTTTAATTTGGGCCTTTAACCTCTTGATCTCTTCCTTTGATTCTTCTAGTATATTCTTTAGGTCAACCTCTTTTTCTCTTAGAGCCTTGAGTGTCTAGGCCTAGGTGTCCACTTGATTATTTATCTTGGGTAGCTCATAATCTTGGCTATAGGCCTTTTGCTTTAGTGATCCTATTTCAATAACCTTGGCACTAGTTTTAACCTTTTCATGGCTCAATTATACCTCCAAGTCTTCCACTTTCTTTGATAATGCATTCTTGGTGGTTATCTTAGTTACCATCTAGTTTTTCCATACTGCCAACTCTATTGTTTCTTTAATCATTTTTTTCTAATCTCTAGGAGTTTTTTTTAGTTATTTCTACCTATGTATCTTTAGCTTCAATGATTTTCTCTACAACTATGGTGACCTAGCCTTCTAATGTCTTTGTTTTCACTTAAAATGCTTTAATTATTTTCTTAGCCTACTCTAGCTTGGTGAACTTCTTCAATTTTCTCTCCATGGGTATTAGTGAAGTGTACATTGCATTTGCACCCTCTTGGAGGAAATCTACTCTCTCCTTTATTTCATCTACTTATAATTTTTATGATAAAAGAAAATTTAGTCACCAATAAGAAAGATTTTTAAGGTATTGATATGGTCAAGCAACAAGATAGTGGGGAATTTAAGGATGTTAGACACACACCAGTACTATAGTCAATACTAGACGAAAAAAGCAATAGAATTAGAGAGATGGATAGAAAAATAGATAGAGAGATAGAGGGGGGAGGGTGAGAGAGATAGAGATGGAGAGAGGGAGAGGGATGGATAGAAGGTGAGATAGAAAGAGGGAGAAATAAAGATAGAGAGATAGAGAAGGAGATGGAGATAAAGAGGGAGAGATAGAGATAGAAAGATATAGAAAGAGGGACATGTAGAGAGAGATAAAGAGGGTAGGGACTTGAGAAAGGGGGAAAGGGAAGTTTGATAGATATAGATAGAGGGAAAGATAGATAGATATAGAGGGGGAGGGAGAGATAGAGAGAGAGGGGGAAAGACGAGGGAGATATATATACACAGAGAGAGAAGGGGGGAGAGGGAGAGGGAGAGGGAGAGATAGAGGCAGAGATACAAATAGAGATAGAGATATAGAGAGATAAAGAAAGGGCGGATAGAGATATAGGGAGAGTCTCTTCCTACCTTTCCTCTATCTCTATATCTCTCTACCCTCCCTCTATCTCTCTATCCTTCCACTATCTAGCTATCTCTTTCTATCTCTCTCCCTCTTTCTCTCTATCTCTATCTGCCTCTATCTCTCTCACTCCCTTTCTCTATCTCCCTATCTCTCCCCCTCTATCTCTATCTCCATATCTCTCTCTCTCTCTCTCTCTCTCTCTCTCTCTCTCTCTCTCTCTCTCTCTCTCTCTCTCTCTCTCTCTCTCTCTCTCTCTCTCTCTCTCTCTCTCTCTCTCTCTCTCTCTCTCTCTCTCTCTCTCTCCCTCTCCCTTTCTCTCTCTATCTGTCCCTCTTTCTATATTTGTTCCTGTCTATATATATATACCCTCCCTCTCTCTCCCTCTCTCTCCCTCTCTATATCTCTATCTATATCTCCTTTTATCTCTTTATTTCTCTGTCTACCCTCTCTCTTTATCTCTCTACCTCTCTATATCTCTCTCTCCCTCTCTATATGTTGCTATCTATATATCTCTCTCTAACTATATCTTTCTATCTCTCCATCCCTCTCCCTCTCTCTCCCCTTCTCTATCCCTCTCTCTCCTCTATCTCTCCCTCTCTATAACTCTATCTCCTCATCTAACAAGGTATATATGATGCTACTTGTGAACCAAAACTGTCTCTTTTATTTGAAAGTATGGAGGCCTTGAATCTTCCTCCTTATTATCACCCAATGATATAATGGTTGTCTATTCCTAGACATGAGGCTACTCTAGAGTGAAAGAAGATGGAGGGGTGACATGAGTATTCTCATACAATTTGTCCACTTATCATCTAAGGCATTTTACCTGATTTGAAACACGAGCGCATTATAACATGCTTGTGTTATATTGTGAGTGCATTTTTTAATGCTTTGGGAAATTCCAACCCTAAGGGTTGGATTTTTCTTGGGCATCCAATCCAAAGGGTTGGACCTACCTTTTGGACACCAAATATCTAGTTTCAACAAAACATAGAAAATGAATTAAATCTTGTCATGCCCACATTTTCCATGTGGTCACATCACGCGTCACATGTGTCATAGCCACATCTGTCATGTGGTTATGACACGAACTATCAAAAATTTTCTCACGCAACCCTAGAAACCCCCTCGCATGCATAAGCATGCTCGGTGGTGAATGCTCAAGGCGAAAATACTACAATTGTCGGCGGGGTACAAGTACAATTACGTGCAACCAAACGTAAGCAGTCCAACAAGGGGGGTCTCCTTGATGCAGTTAACGTCGCTACAAGGTTTATATTTTCGAGGTCCCTAACCCTATTTCTCGGCAGATTTTGACAGCATAACGCCTTACGGCGTAAGTGGGAATTTACTCAACACTATACCACTTATAGGGTTCCCTGATAGATTAACAACTTCCCACGACGCCTTGTTCCTACTAAAACTAACTCATGATCTCCCTATGGGGATATTTTTTAGCAAATCACATTTATCTGCCTTCTTTCTCGTTTCCTAAAATATACTCCTACTTCGAGCTTAGCATTCTCAACAAGACAGTTCATTTGCCCTCTCTTCTGTTTCTCTGGAACTTAATTTTGATTGTATTTCTATCGCGCTCACCTTAACTATTTCTCTGAAGTTTTTGTTTGATTATATTTCGGTCTCTCTCTTTTGGGTCTCTTCGTTTTATTTATGTTTATCCTGTCCTTTCTTCATATTCTACATCAATCAGAGTTATCACTGTATCTATTTTAACATTGTTCCTAACTTCCAGATTTCCCAGATCACACAGGCCGGTTTACTACTTTGCTGGACTCGGTCTCCTATTTTTCTCCGATCTAGGGTTCACCATGTATTAATTAAACTTGTTCCTAAGCAAATTTAGCGGAAGGATCCATCAACTTAGTTCTCTTATCCCATGTGGGAAATGCCACGCATTTTCTCTTCTGTGTTTTCCAATGTTAGTTTTTCTTCTTCTTACTCTCTTGCAGGCTTTCTTCTCTGGACGTTTACTAACTACAGTTGAGATTAAAATGGCCTCACATGGAATGTCTGTGATGGCTTCTTAAGTTTATTTCCAGTGACCTTTTAAACAAGGTGATGCATAATTTTCCTCTTCATTTTCTTGGTTATTAAATCGTGTTGATAGTTAAACTTCCGAGA
Organism: Cunninghamia lanceolata; assembly: GCA_027924645.1. Taxonomy (NCBI): domain Eukaryota; kingdom Viridiplantae; phylum Streptophyta; class Pinopsida; order Cupressales; family Cupressaceae; genus Cunninghamia; species Cunninghamia lanceolata. The sequence continues at coordinate 32,139 of BSBN01000333.1, forward strand.
AACTCTTCCCGGAATGTTATAATATAGTCCGTTATGCTTCCTTTAAGTTATAATTTTATAATCTCTTACTATCGTAAAGAGAAAATGGCCTTTCTGAAAGTCATAATAATTAAATAATATAAGTATGTATCGATATATTTATATTTATATATATATATAAGATTATGTATATATTTAAATATAAACATATATATTCACTTATATTTCTCTTATTTATAATTACTGTTGTTATTATTACTCTTATTTATTATAATGCTATAATTACAATTGTAATTCTTTATTTTATATAATATATATATATATATATATATATATATATATATATTTATTTATTTATTTATTTATTTATTTACATTTTATATCCATTGTTTATTATATAAGAGGCTCTCCTCTTTATAAAGTCCCAATCCATGGAACTAAGTCATATTTTATTTGTTTCTTTTTTTTATTAACCATCAAAACCTAATTGTCTGTAGCTTTTGTTGTAGGCAGAGGGCATGAGAGGCGGCGACGGCCATGGCAAGGGACGGCGGCAGACCGAACTCACAGAGGCCGTGCTGACTAGAGGGTGGAGGGTCAAGTTTGGGCAGAGGGAAAATATGGACGGCGGAGTGGAGGGTCCGCAGTGGCAGATAGATATCAGCGGTGGTGGCCGTAGAGGCAGCGGCGGGGGTCGGGGTTATGGCGGCACGGCGGCCGCGGAGGTGTCTATGAAGGGGGAGCCACCGGCAGGGGAGTGAAGCGGGAGGTGGTGTTTAGGGCGGTGGGAGCCCGCGGTGGAGGGGGTGCAGGCCGCGTATGGGCGGCGAAGAGTGGTGCGCGGGCGGAGGGTGCGTGGCTTGTGGGGAACGCAGAGGGCGGCTGCGCTGCGGGGGATACTAGGCCGTGGTTTGGAGTTTTGACGGGGGTGTGGGAGGGGCGGAGCCCCCACCCACACCCCACGTAGTGGGGTGTGGGTGGGGGCTCCGCCCCTCCCACACCCAATATTCTTAGGCGTGGGTGGTGGGAAGGTTCAAACCCTTCCCACCACCACTCCAATGTTTACATGCTGTATAAACAGCATTAACAGCGAAAATGCAATTTTCCCTTTTCAATTTCATTATTATTTTATTAATAACAATTCCATTTTTTTTTTTTATAAATAAATATATATATATATATATATATATTTATTTTCCACATCTATTTTCTAAAATGATACAGAAAATTAAAATATTAATGCTATTAATAAATTTTTCCAGACTTATTTCTTCCAGGAAATTAAAATAATAGAATACGGAGAGTTAGAATAATAAAGCTAATTTTTTTTTTGAAAGAAAATTATAAATAAGATAGTCACAATTTCATCTAATAAGCGAACAATTCAAATCTAACGAACTAATTATAATCTTTTCTACTTGCGATTTACAATTACCACACTGTAGAGATTGAATTATAACTCGATCTTACAATTCCAATTCATCTAAACATTGGAAATATAAATACAGGGAATTAAAATTCTATTCTCTTAATTTGCCATTTACGATTTTATTAAGAGATGTATCAATGCAAATTCAAGAATTAGACTTCATACACATAATGTTAAAAATCAATTTTTCTTTTGCTTTTCTTCCCTTTATTCTAACTTGCAAAGTTCAACTTAACACATATTGATTTAAACTGAAAATGGAAAGAATAATTAATATCACATTGGCTCTCAACTGATTCAATTTACCATATCTAAATATTACAAAATACATAGTTTCCTCCAACCATCTCCTAACAATACTATAGTTAAACTTTTAACACCTTTGTCAAGATCAACATACAATTTCACTACTCAACAACAGATATTCCAAATATACATAACTGTTAAAACTCACAACTACAAACACCACTGAAGGGAAAAATTTCTCTCTTTCCCCAAACAATAAGTTTTACAACTTCAGAGAGAGAGGATCTCTCCACAATGAACTTAAACAGAATGAAGTACAATGAGTCCAACTCTTCTTATAGCAAGGATGAAATTCTTTCTCCCTACAGACAGCACTCCTCCAATTCCAACCATAAGCTTCAAGAGGATACCTGCGTATCAAAGACAAACAAAGAAGAAAACACCACTCATCTAGCTCTCCTCCCTTCCGTAGACCCGCAAGAGGGTCACCCCCGAGCTAAGGAGACCATACTCACACCTGGGTAACTCAAGCATTCCACTACACAACAGGGAATAACAACAAACCCAAAGCATACAAACACCCGTGGGTAAATTACACAACACGAAAACTCAACAACGGTGAGCTTCATAAGGGGCAGGAGAGTGGACACACTCGACTCCAGGGTGACACCCTTACAGATATTATAACCAATACAATTCTCTTGGCCTCAAACCAAGTTTGATCACAAAATTTCCCAAAGAATCTGTATCTGACTCTCAAGTCAAAGAACCGGTCTCAAATACAAGCCCTCAAGGCTTTCAACATCCCAAAAGAAGAAAACAGGTATGCACCCGAGGAGGATCACTCCTCCCCTACCCCAAACTTGATGAGCATTTCTCCCAAGTGGGAGAAGCTCTGTCAACAACCCGACAACAGATCCCACAGAAACAAATCTAAAACACAAACAAATAAACACCTTTCACACAATTTTTTTCATACAACATTCAGATATACGAAAGAAAGGTAAAACCAAACCAACCTTACAAAGCCCTTCTGGAATGAAACTGTTGTAGAGCTCCACTGAGATCTCTTCCAACCTTAGCCACCAACTCCCTCTTCCTTTCCTCACCTCAAGCTAACTTTCCTATTCTGGCAATGAAAATAAGACTCTCCAAAAAAATCAACTAACACCCTTCCCTTCCAAAAATTGAATTCAAATAACCCAAAACTCTCCAATTTAGAGGAATGGGGAGGTGACACTTGTCACCTCCTCACCCTTCCCAAAACCACTATTATGTCCCAAGGGATGAGTGTTGGCTTATGTCACTCACCCATCCCTAGAGTACTCCTTATCCCTCTCCTCATGTCATTTCTCTTACACATGGGAGAAATAAAAGGAGTTAAAGGAGGAAAAGACAGGTGACCCATGCCTCTTCTCCCTTCCTTCAACATGGATGACCCCACAGCACATGGGGAATCTCACTAATGGTGAGGGTGACTTCAAGTCAATCCCTCTATAATGGATGGGTTTGTAGTCATCTCATACCTTGGGGATTGAAGAGGGATGGGTTGGGTGTTGGTACAACCCATCATGTCCCCTCCATACCTCCAATTTTCGCCACTTAACTTCAGGGGGTAGTTAAGATGACTTGATGGAGGTTACCCAAGGGTTACCCATGCCAAATGGGGCCCTGGACCCATGGGGTATAACCCAGGGTCAACTTTAACCCATTCTAGACAACCATGGTCAAGGTAAAGCACAAGAAAAGGCCTCCAAGATTTAAATAAAAGAAAAGAAATTCAAATTCAATCTTTTTACAACACAAATCATAAGTCAGTGTTACAAGAGGGTAGACCAACCCATTCGACCTTATGAAAGACCACATTACGACACCATATCAAACACAGAGTGATCTTGGTTCCTTGTGGAACCAGATCGGCTTAACAGGGAATAACAATAACAAGGTGCGGAATGATCTCTGAAATCTGTGGTTTGATTAGTAAATTCCTGCACACTAAATTGCAAGATCAGTTTCACATATAATCATCATAGCCGAAGCAACTTAAAAACATGCATTATCCTGACATAGTTCTGAATAGCATAAATGAAATCATATTACAATTTTCCATCATCACCTAATTAACTTTTCTGAACTGTAAACTTATCCAAACATCACCCAATTAGTTTTTCCATAAACAAAATAGAGTTTAATAGTTTGACAAATCCGGGAACTACTATCCCACACATATAAAAAGTATCAATAACAGTAATGTAATTAGTCACAAGAATAGAAGTAAAAAGGTGGTCCTCACAAATCTCGAGTGTGTTCTCCATTAGGTTTACATGTTTTTTAATGTTAATAGGAAAAAATGCCAAAATGACTTCAATTTTTTATTAGATTTCTAACCATGTATTTTTTCTAATATTTGATAACATTAAGTTTTTCATCTTCAATTTCTTTTTCTAATGTATTCTTTTTTTGTAGAAAACCTATGTATAGTATTTCTAGTGTTATTTTTTACACATTTGTCAAAATTCAAGAAACAAATTACATTTTTAGATTCTAGACTCTATTCTATACACATTGAAAAAAAATATTTTTGATTAGTTTTCAAAAAAATTAGGGGGGAGAACGCTCAAATTTTCATTTTTTGAGATGTGTCCACTTTAAAAATTCATAGAAAGTCATATATTCATTAAAAATTAAAAAAAAAAATTAGGCATAAACTATGCGATGCTAGCTAGTTTTTCATTGAAGTGATTTGTGAAATACTTTTAAAAAGTCAACATTTTAGGGGGAGCACACCAGATGCTATGCTATATTTTTCTGACAAAAACATGAGCACTTTGTGTGCTCCCCCTATTTGAACCTCTTAATCTCCGCCATTTTTAGAAAAAATAGTAGTTTAGAAACTAGATTCCAAGCACTACAAATCTTGTTCTTATCACATCTTCTAATTTTGAGCATGGCTATCTTCAATTTCTCGTCCAAGATCATTTTTTACTGATTTTAGAAGAAGAAAAAAGTGGCCACTTTTGACCCACTTTTGGTCCCCCATTTCCATGCACATACCCCTTGCAATGTTGTTAGGTTTTTTGTGGTGGCAGTGGGAGTATTATTTTAAATAATTTTGCAAATATCAATGTCATTAAAGAATCCATGGAAAAGACATGACAATTAGAGATAGAGAAATTTAGTGGTTCTAAATAAAAGCTATCAAAACTAAAAATGGAGGATCTCTTAGAGGAAAGATATCAATGGAGAGGAATTTCAAAGGAAGGAAAACCTACATAGATGTCTAATGAAGATTAGATAAATATGGATAAGAAGGCATGAAGAACCGTTTGATTATGCCTTATGGATTGGGTTCTCTTGAATTTATTAAAGGAGGTTATTACTTTCAGTTTGTGGAAAAGAATTGGTATAGATCTATCAAATAAAAAGTTTAGCAAATAAATTTTATTTAAAAAGAAAATTGTATTCTTTAAAAATCAAGAAGAATTTGTAGCTAAGCATTTAAATGAATTTAGTATTATTTTGAGTTACCTAGGTAGTATTCATGTTAAGCTATAACATGAGTGTTCAAAATTAAGGTGTCTCAACCTTGCAAAATTCTTGGATTTATTAATTATTTAGTACCTTACTGTATTTTATTGCATATTATTATATTATTTTATTTAAATTATGCTCCAAGCCAAAATAGGGCATTGGAATTTGTGGTGGTATATTTGGCCATGTGTCAGTGCTTTGTAAGTAGTTGTAAGAAATATTTAATTTGCATATTTATAGTAGAAATGTGATGCCCTACCTTTGTGGGATCCTATGATAGATTTATGATAGATGCTTCTAATGCATAAAATCTAGAAATAGAGGGAGTTACCTTGGAAACTTGACTAGCTTTATGATAGGTAGTTACACTTGTCATGCACCATTAAAATTTGGTACAAGAGTTATGGGAATCTAGACACCCAAGTTGGGTGGTTATGACAACTATAAGAATGCATTATCTTTTTACTATTTTTATCCAAAATGAGGAATCTTCATGCGTGGCATTGGAAATTGTGGTTGAGTTTGGGCCCCATACCATTGAAGGTTTCTTACACATCATTTTGTAAACCATTTATGGTTTCTAAGTTGCCCATTGCTTATAAATTGTGTCAGACTTGTAGTATTGTAAATGATAATTTTCAAGTATTGCAAGAATGCTACCAAAATCACTCCAAGTTGATATGCTAGTGAAACTATTGTAAAATATTGCTTTGCAAGTGTGTTGTAATATTTTTTTGATTTGATAATACATTAATAGGTTTTGAAGTGTGGGGTTTTCCTCCTGAAAGGGTTTTCCCCACATAATAAATTGGTGTTATGTGTTATATTTTTTATGAATTCATATGTGTTTCTACATAATTTTTGTAATAAGGTTTAGTGTAGGAAGTCGATTCTGCTACTTTTTCTTCCTTACAAGTGGTATTAGTGCCTAGATAGTTTTGGTTCTAGTTGTTAAGTTGTTGGATTTTTTGAGCTAATCTAGTTTGAGTGGGAGCTTGTGCAAAAGTATACTTCGTGATCTTATTGCAATAATTACAAATGACAAGCACATTAGGAAGGATTGAGGTTGAGAAAATTTTTCGTAGAAATTTGAACTATGAAAAAGGAAAATGGGGGATCTATTGGTAGATCGTGATATCTGGGGTGCTATTGATGAGAATGCTCATAGACTTGCAAATGCAATATTTGTTTTTCAGTATGACATTATTGACCAGAAAGCAAAGGCTCTCATAAGATTATGTCTTGCATATTTTATTTTGATTAACATCTATGAAGAACCTACTGCAAGGAAATAATGGCAGAAATTAGATGAAATCTACAAAGCCAAATCTTTGGTTAACAAGTTATTTCTATGAAAGAAATTATAATCCTTAAGAATGGAAGAAAGTAGAGAAATTGCAAACCACTTGAATGCATTCAATATATTGGTGGCTTAGTTAAATTTAGTGGACCTATGAAGATGGATGAGGAAGAAAGATGTTACACTTTGTTGTGTTATATGCCTGATTCATGGGATAGTCTTGTAATGTTCATTGGGAGTACTTCTATTACATTCATGGTTGAAGATGTTGGTTCTGTTGGGAATTAAGGTGTCTCAACCTTGCAATTCCTAGCATTTATTATTTAATTATTTATTTAATTGTTTGTCTGTGATGTAATTTATGTTTCACATCATGTTTTGTCATTTAGTGTGAAGTGGCATGGTGAGATGTCACTCCACTTGTAAGATGACTTGGATGGTCAAGTCAACCCATGAGGATCTAAGTGTCCCATTTGAGGTGGCACTAATATGCCATGTGTCGGCATCTTGTAATGTGTGTAAGAACTTATGATGTATGACAGATTCTATGACATGTAAGAGCCAAGTATAGGGATTCCTATGACAGGTGAAGATAAGTGTCAGAAAGCATCTTTGCATGAGAGGAAGGCATATTTGGGTGCCCTATTTGGGTTATGACATGTTGTAAGAGGAATATGCTATATTTAGGTAGTTATGACATATTCTCTTACAACTATAAGAGTTGTCATGTATGACAGATTCTATGATAGTTTTAAAGTGCATAAGAGAATCTATCATAGCCTATCTTGGGATGGAGTGCTCCACTTTGGAAAGTCAAACCAACATGTTATGATAGTTTTAAGAGATGTTTTTGCATGTTGGACAAGTGTCCTTGGGTGTGGAAAATGGGCCATGAGGCCAGGTTGGACGCCCACCTCTAGAAGCTTCTCATTCTTGCCTTGTAACTCTATATAATCAAGTGCTTGGAGTAGTATGTGTATGGTTCATTTGTAGGTATCGTTATGCTACCAGATTTACTCCAGATTTGACATTGTGACAACTCCTGGAAGAACTTGCATTGCAAGTGTGTTGTAATCTCCTTCAGGTTTGATAATACATTGTGTAGGTTTTGGAGTGTGGGGTTTTTCACCTGAAAGGGTTTTCCCCACATATATATTGTGTCATTGCATTTATACTTGTTTGTGAATGTGTGTTAATCTCTTTGTTAATGTATATATTAAATTTAACTAGAAAGATCTAAAGAAAATTTGCATAACTATCCCTCATTAGATTGGTGTAGGAAGTTGTTTCCACCTTGCTTCCTTTCAGGTTCTTTACTTTTTGAATATATGAGAAGGAAGGTTTCCATCAGTTCCAAAGAGGTCTTGAGTGTTTATGGTAGATCAAAAGAAAGAGGCAAGAAGAATGAGAAGTAGTGAGAAAAGTCTAGATCCAAGTTCAAGAGGAGATCAAAATCTCCTAGAAAGTCTAAAGTGGTATGTTGGATTTGTGGAAAATTTGGTCACTTTTGAAAAGAATTTAAAAAGGAGGAGAAAAGGAAAAATAAATTTGACTCTAATTCTAAATCCAAAAAGGAAGATGGTGATGCCTTCATTATAGCTTTAGCAATTCATGCAAGTGACAATGCATGGTTAATTGAATCATGTGCATCCTTTCATTTGACCTCTAATAGAGATTGGTTTACTCAATTTGAAGAATTTGATAGAGGTAAGGTGTACTTGGGTGATGATTCTCATTTAAAGATTGTTGGCCCCATGGTATCTAAGTATAAATTAAATTTCTTGATGGTAGAGTTAAGGGAATTAGTGGTGTGTTGCATATCCTTGGGTTAGCACAAAACCTATTATCTATAAGAAAATTGATTGATGTAGGTGTGCAAGTTATTTTTCCTGATGAAGGATGCAAGATGGTTAGATGTGTGAGATTGGGAACTTTGTTTTGGCTTGATCCATGCAATTGTTGAGTGCAATAGTACTTCTGTTAAGACCGGATTCCGTCTAGTTCATTTGATAAAGGAGTGGTATCTTCTTCAATGGATGGTCATCCTTTCTAGGTACTTAAGGGTGCTCTTTCTATGGAGATTAAGATACCAGTTAAAAAGTTACTATTAATGGTACTAGTGATTAGGCCACATAGGAAAGAAGGGTCTAAGGAGTCCCTTAAAAAATAAGAAACTTGTTGAAGGTTTATCTGATTTTAATCTTGAATTTCATTTCTATAAACATTGCATATATAAAAAATAAAACCACATTTAGTTTTACTCAAGTTCTCATAAGTCTTTTGGAATTTTTGATCTTATGCATTCATATTTGTTTGGTCTTTTTGATGTTACTTCAATTGCAAAGTATGTTTACTATGTTACTTTTATTGATGAGTATAGTAGAAGGACATGGGCTATTTTCTTGAAAGAAAATACGAAGTTTTTAGTCATTTTAAGAGTTCAAAGATATGGTAGAAAATTAGACTAGAAAAAATTAAATGTTTGAGCAAGGAAAATGGTAGTGAATATTGTTCTATAAATTCTGATAGATTTTGTAATGATTGTGGAATTCAGAGGTAAAAGACAACTCTGAAATCTCCACACCAAAAAGTTACAAAGACGATGAACATGACACTAATGGAAGGCTATGAGTATGCTTAGTGGAGTTAGATTAGAACAAAGGTTTTGGGTTGAGACTTAGCTAGTGCTTGCTACCTAATAAACAAGTCTCTTACATCGGCTCTTGATAAAATGTCTATGGAGGCGTGGTTGGGATGAAATCCTTCATTGAGGCATCTTTGTGTTTTTAGTTGTGAGGCATATGCACATGTGGATTGAGGGAGAAACATGATAAGTTGGATAACAAGGATGTAAAATGTAATTTCATTAGTTATAGTTATAGAGCAAAAAGATATAAGCTTTGAGATCTTGTTACACAAAAGGTATTATACAATAAAAGTGTGATTTTTAGAGAAACTAAGCCTTCTATTGTATTGTAGATAGAACGAAGTGAAAATTAAGATTTGGTTCAACTTCCTCCCATGCCTAAGTTGTTAGTGGGAAAAGTTGTTTTACCTATCTATCTTGAAGTTAGGTATTATTCACACTACACTTAAGCTCACATAAAGAGACTTTTCTTTTCTTGTCTCATTCATGTGTACACAATATGTGTCTTCACACTTGTCCCAAGTGATCCCACATGTGTAACACCTTTGGAGGAGTAGTCATCTACTTTGAATCCTACACTCTCACCTTCTCATCCTTGACTTTATATGCAAGGGATTCTATGTACTTTTTGAGAAACAATTTGTATGATATTTATATTATCTTGAATATTCTTGTTTGTGGATTATTTTATCTTACAATTCAATCTTGGCTTCTCCAACATGGTATCAAAGTAAGCTTACAAATCCCTTCTCAAATTGTCTTGAATTTGCAAACCCCTTTTAAACTAAACTATGCCTCACCTCTACCCCCAGTACTACCCAACCGCTACTTCTATTGATGACTCGTCTCATGGGCCACCCAATAGCCACCAAGTTACCACCATGAGGACAATTGCTCTCTAATGATTTTTTATTTTAGGATGGAAACTTCAAAGGATTCTAAATTTCTCATACAGAGGAATTTTTTAAAGCATTTTTTCAAAATGGGACAAAATGTTGTGCTCTCCATAATGGTGTAGACAATTTTCACTTTAGACTTCTAATTTTTTCCAAAAAATAATTTTATCATACATCTTGTTGTACATTTCGCATTTTGGGATTGGGAACTTTGACAAGCTATATCTTCTACATATGGATTTCTTTTTGGGTCAACTTTTTTGAAAGTGTGTATTTTTTGCATACTTCATAGTTGTTCATTAGTTTCTTCTCATTTATACTAGAATTATACTTTTAGCATGTGGTCCTTTTTGGACATTGTAAGAATCTATATCATATATTTTTTAGTTTTGTAAATGCACTAACATAAAGTGTGAAATTTGATTTATGTTCTTTGGGGCATTCTTGCATATCATATTGTACCCTTTTGTACATGCACTACCTATAAAGTTCCATGGGGGTTTTGTACATGCCTTGTTATTTTCCATCACAACTTTGTCTTCTCATGCATGTGTGCCTTGTTCTTGCACACTCTTTTTAGTCTCATGTACATCGTATTGGATGTGATGTTGCATCCCCTTGTACACCTTTGTGCCAAATTTTAGTTGATTTGCCAATACCTCTCCCCTATCAACATTATAGGTGGTATTGTCGCATGGTTATGATAATACTTCCTTGGTTTCAATTTGGAGTGAGCTATGTATCTAATTTTTGTTCATATGTATTAGGTGAATGCAATGGCTAGTTACCGATGTATTTTGATCAGATATAAGTAATACCATATAGACAATATTGCATGTTAGATTCTATGAGAAACAAGAATTTGAACCAAGATCTATTGTTGGTCATAGATCACACACACTCTAATTGATAGATGATAGACGATAGAAATAGAAGAATGGAGAGATTAGTAATTCAAGTAGTAGCAATTCAAGTGGCCAAATCGTTAATGCCACAAATGACTCACCTCATCTGAGTTAGTGATAAATATTAACGAAGGAGAGTCAAGAACAAAATGAGAAAATTGATATAGTTTCTAGACTGATGATTAGTGTTCCCCACGGCAAATGTAGACCCATTATGCAACTCACCAATTACTACTATGTTTGGTATGAACTCAACCTACTTGCTATAGGCTATGTGAGTGATATGATAAATGGATAGGAGATTAGTTGATAAATATGGAATACAAATAATGTCTTGAAATGTTCATTTCCCCATATCAACACAACCTCTCCCATGCACTTGAATAGGAGTGTCATCACCTATTAGTATTGTAGGCATAGTACATGGCTCTAAGGAGGCAAAACCATCGTATGAAGAAGCCATTCAGTGCGAAGCACCTAAGTCAATGATCTAGGTATCAAGCTATGAAGCAACTACAATTAGGGCCTTTCCCTTTCTTTTCCCCTTACCTTTATCTGTGTCCTTTGAAGACCCTTCTAATAACCCTATTTGATAGAGTCAGGCACTTTGATATTTTTCTTTTCAAGAAGATATGTAAGGTGATCAATATGTTTCTTTATACACTTGTGTTCATTATGGCTAGGTATTTTACAGTAGGAACACTTGACCTTCTCCTTCTTAGATTGTTCACCTTTTGATGAAGAGGTCTGATTAGTTTCATTTGATGCATCAGGTTTCTAATCTTTCTTCTTCTCTCCTTAGTTCTTTTTCTTCTTATCATGTTTGCCAGACCCTTTCTATTCTTTTGTGCCTTGATTTGTAGCCAAGGCATGTGACTTTGAGGGTTTAATTGTACCCATGTTCACAACTAATTTATCTTTCTCTTTATTGAATTATGCAACAAAGTCATCTAGAAAAGGAATTACATAGTTGGAACCTAGAGCATGTTTTGTGGAATAAAAAGTAAAAACAAATACATAATAGTTTAGACCAAGGTTAGAAATAATACTTAAGATCACTTGTGTTCTTTATTTTCTATTACACACTACTTTAACTACAATCTAATGGATTTTAACTTTGTGAAGAAAATAGTGTCAAAATTGCGAGGGCTCAAACCTAGGAGTTTGTTCTCCAATTGTTGACCCCTTAATTAATCATGGTTACCATAGAGGCTTTCCAATGTGGTCTAGACATCAATTGGTGTAGTGGCAGATTCAATGTGAAAGAGTAAGTCAGGAGACACAAACATACATAAAGTATCAAATGTTTCATTACATTTATTAAACCATTTTGTCTTTTCTACATCCTTTGTGGGTTCAGATTCAAGTCCCATTGTCACCTTGTGCAATCCTTTCCTTTTGAGATAGATTACCATTTTAGATTTCCATTCAAAATAGTTATATAGTGTTAGAACAAGAACTATTGATTGATCGATTAGTGAAAAAAGTAGATTGTTATGCAAAAGAAAAGTGAAAAAATAAGACCCATGGGACACCCCCCTTTTCACTAGTTTCTAAAATTACCCCCCCCATTACAATGTTGGCACTTTATAATTCGTGTGATTAACAATGTAAATATCATATTTTCAGACTCTTATAGGGCCCAAAATGGCCAAAACACTAAAAATACAGTTCAAGCACAATATGAGATCACTTTTAGAGTACTAGTAAGGAGCATGTGGAAAAATATGAACTCTAGAAAAAATAGCACCCAAAAAGGACTTTATTTGCACAAGTTATAGCTCTCGGAAGGTCTCAAAATGAGAACTGTGTAGCAAATTCTGGAAGAATATTCATTTTTTGAAAAAAATTAGAGAGTTAAATCAAAAATCAATCTCACAATAGTGTATATCATGAAATTCTACCCCAAATTAAAAAAATGCACCAAAAAAGGCTTTTGTATGGTGAAGAACGAGCCTCCTAAAGTTGACTGCAAAAAATAAAAAAAATATAATGGTGAGAGAGGGGAAATATATAAAATCACTTTGCTAACATCACCTCTATATTTGGTCAAAACACCTCCAATTTTGGTAGAACCTCCAAATGTAGTTACAGACATATAGTTTTAACTATCTCCAAAAATGGTGAGCAACCATAAAAATTTAGTGGTGGTTCTATTTGGTAGACCACCAAATTTGGTGGGATAGGGGTCAATACTAGAGGAGTTACACTGTGGCAATAGTGGCAAGTTTGAGTTCCACTTGGGTAGCATTAGGGTGGCCCAATAGCTATGTAGAGGTGTGTTATTCGCAGGGGCGTGGAGGCGGCTCTGTGGGCTAGGTGGATCTCGCACTTAAGCTAAAGCCATAGTGCTAGGAGGTCACGCCCTAGCCATTGGTTGGTGGTGCCTTTGGGTGTCTTTTCTACATTGGCGAGGTAGACAACCTCAATTTTTTATTTACTTTTAACAAATTTGTATTGTACATTGTAGAGAGTCATATGGCTCAGGAAGTAATAAAAATTTCCTCAGAAGCTCCCAACTATAATTTTGACAATTTGATAGTCAATCTTTAGGTTTTTGGGCCTTCTAAGCATGATGGTGAGGTATGTTTGGGATAAAAGTACTCTAAAATGATAGGTACCTTCTGAAACCATGCAACTCTTATTTACAACTAGGTCCTCCGATCTCTAATTTTGGTGAAATGAAAGTCAATCTTGACTTTCTCAAACCTTTTGGACACTATGGAATAGTTGAAAATGCCACCAAGATTACCAAAAATTTGCAATCACCTAGATTTCACAAGAAAACATATACAAAGCTAGAGTATACCAAATGCTTAATTTTCTTTCTAAATTGTTCTAATTCTCCAAATCATCTGAGGATGCAAGAGAAGAGCATACTAGGTTTTCAAAAAAAAATATTAGCAACTATTAGTCTCAAATCATTCAAATAATAGACTAATGAAATGGAAAATACCAGAAAACTAGGCTTTGACACCATGTTATATTCTACAAGAAGCAAGAATCTACACCAAGATCTATTGTTGGTCATAGAACACATATACTCCAGTCAACAAATGATTGAAGATCAAAATAGAAAAATGGAGAGATTATCCTAAAAGAGAGAATACAAGAGACAACACTACAAGAGAATTTAGGCAATGCTCACATTACTCTCATTGACTAGCAAACGTGAGAGTTGAGTTTTGTATATATAGAAAAATATGGGTGTATACATCTAAGAGGTGTAATAACTCTAACTACCCAAAATAGGAGGAAGTTTTACCTATTTGGTAAATGTTAAAATACATGGTTGTACCTACTCAAACAAAGACAAACAAATGGTTATGAGAGGTGGCATATAAATCCAAAAGAAGGTGTGAGACTCAACTACCCAGAGGTGGGTGAGAGAAACAAGTGTAACTAATGGATTGTATCATGTGTTCTTATATTAACCATGTGTAAATAACCTAATCAAGCTTAATAATATGTGTAGGAAAAATAAACATCCCCTAACATAAGGAAAATTAAAAACCTACACTAACATTGCATTCTTATTTATGTAGGTGACCTTCTAGCTTTTTAGTTGATCAATATTCGTGAGAATTTGGTGTCTTTGTAGAGCTCCACTTTCACATATAGTAGTATTAATGGGGTCACTTGTGCATTAGTTTTTGTGTCTCTTTGATCATAGTACCATCTATAGTTTTTTACTACACAAACTATTTTTTCCTTTGTGTCATATGTGCATATATGGTTGAGTAGTGTAATTGGTGCAGTCATGGTTGTAAGAGTCAATGTGACTCAGCAAGCTAGGATCACCTACAATCAAGACAACCTTCCACACAAAGATGACAAGAGAAGATGCTAAAACAATGGAGCAAGATTCTATACAAAGATCATATGAAGCTGTATGAAATACAATGAGTGAGCCTTGCTTATAAAGGCAAGGTGAGAGCTAGAAGGGTGGAGTGAAAGGTGGAGATATTATTGCAACATGTGTCAATTAGAGGATGATAACTAATTGCACATGTGGAGGATAAGACAACTCACTCCAACTATCAACAACTCAACACACAACTAGACTCAACTAGACATCTAGAAGACTCACTAAATCAACTTAACATGTGTGAATTAGGTATTCACACCAACACCCCCCTTAAGTGCAACTTAGGGAGTAGTTGACTAAAACAAAGATGCAATGATGGATGGGTTCTGACTACTAGGCCATGTTAGGTACCTATGTACAACAAATCTCAAGTGGAGAAAAAGAGAAAACCTCATGGGACAAAACTCCTCTCCAAAAGTGAGAATGCAAAAAACAAATGGCAGATGTGATGGAAGGAGTACTCAAGACCCCCCAAGGACAACATCCAACACATATGTACAATCAATTACCCCCCCATAGGAGAGCAAATGTGAGACTATAAGTCCCCCCCACAATAAAGTAGCTCCTGTGCCAATGGTGAATGCCTGAAGCTGAACACTGGAAAGTGTCATGTACCTGCAAACAACATGCCTCCCCTTAGGAAGAAACAAGTCCAAAGGCTGATGTCGAAGAAGCTCCATCTCAAGGTATGAGGGAAAAATCCTCTTGATGTATGATGTCTCTAAAAACTGCTCAAGTGTCCATATGTCACAACCAAAAGATGTCACATAATCAGGTGCTGCATACCCAAATCAAAGAAGGTGACAATCCAAGACAAGATGAAAATGCAAGATCATCAATCTCCAAAGACAAAGAAGCATCTAAATGATGCTCAAGATACTCCAACTCAATGCCAAACTGTGACAAGTGAAGAGGAGAAGGTGTCTTCTCATCCGAAGTAGAAGATTCAACTCCTTCAAAGAGGAGATGAATGTCATCAAATATGTCCTCCAATTCATCAAGATAGGAATCACAAAACAAGTCTACAATACCTGTCAAGTACTCATCCCACAAACCTGTATCTAGAAGACAAACAATATCCTACTCAATTGAAATGGATGAAGCTATGTCAATGCCAATCTCTAAAGAAGCAGGAGGAGGAAGCTCAAAACTAGTCTCAGGAACCGAAGTAGATGCAAGAACACCAAGGTTCAAGTGACCAAACTTCTCCTTAGAAACATGATTCACACTTGATGCATGAGTGTGAATATCAATAAATGGATCGACATCATCATCATAAACAAAATGGGAGAAAGTATAAAGGTGAGATGCATGATCATCCATCCCAATAGCAATGATATCTCTGCTCTCCAAGTCCCATATAATCACAGAATCAGGAGTGAACTCAACTGTCTTCCCTGCACCACAATGAGTAATCTAGTAGATGGAAAGGAGATTGGTTGTCAAAGAAGGTACACACAACACATTGTTGAAAGTATTATGACCAACATCAATATTTCCTTTACCAATTCCATGCATGTATATATTGTTAGCCATCAAAATAGGTGGCGAAGTATGTGACTGAAATGAAGAGAACATCCCTTGTGAAGATGCCATATGATGAGAAGCTCCTAAATCAAGAAGCCATCTCTCTAACTGTAGACTTGTTGAAGCAAAGAGTGCCTATCCTTTTCCTTTATCTATCCCATGTGCAATGCCTATTGTCCTTGTAGATGTAGATCATGATGGTGGTGAAGAAGAAGACTTGGGTAAAACTATTGTTGATGGAGAATACTCAATGTTATGTTTTTAAAGAAGTTGTGACATCTCTTCAAAAAATTTCTCATAACATTTAGTCTCATCATGACCCAATTTCTTGCAATAAGAACACTTTGGCTTCTTCTTCTTATTGGACTCCTCTTTGGAAGAAGAGTTGGGGGTTTTCTTTGATTCTTTCTCTTTCTCATTAGAATTTGAATCCGTTTGTTTCTATCCCTTATTATGTGAAGCCTTAGGATCTTTTGTGCCTTGTGTTGCAACTAGAGCTTGTTTTCTAGGAGACTTCAATGTACCCATGTGTAGTAGCTTGGCTTGTTCCCTAGTGAGTTGTGCAACAAACTCCTCAAGTGAAGGCATTGTAAACTTACTACCAAAAGCATCCATTGTAGCATAAAAGGTAGAAACATAAACTGAATATGCAGGACCCAATTTTGTAAGAATGGATAGAATCAATTGTTCATCTTCTTTCTCAAGACCACTTTGTTTGAGTTGCAACCTGAGAGACTTAAACTTGGTGAAGAAATCTTTGATTTGATCAAAATCTTGAGGATTAAGTGCAATTAGCTC
Organism: Cunninghamia lanceolata; assembly: GCA_027924645.1. Classification (NCBI taxonomy): domain Eukaryota; kingdom Viridiplantae; phylum Streptophyta; class Pinopsida; order Cupressales; family Cupressaceae; genus Cunninghamia; species Cunninghamia lanceolata. The sequence continues at coordinate 49,265 of BSBN01000333.1, forward strand.
ATTCTCCAATTTGAACCTTCTTATCTTATCTTGCTTGCCAAATAGATTGTCCAGTGTTGTCCATATCTCATTTGGTGTAGTACAAGACTCAACATGAAATCTCAAATTTGGAGAAATAGCAAGATAAAGTGTGCCAAAAGCCTCATCTCTTCTATCTAACCATTTTCTTCTCTCAGTAGTGTTGATCATGATGTTACTCATAAGAAAAAATGAAATAAAAGTTACACAACAACCTTTATTTATCTTGAAAGATACAATGAATTCAAAAAATTCATAATCCCAAGTCTCCGTTGATTAGTTCATAATCTATTGACGTTACTCAGTGGTTGATGTGTGTTGCTATTAATCATTCAGGGGCCTTACGTTGATCAATAGATTTTGTTTCCTACAAATATGCTACACAGAGAGGTTATTGCTACTATATTTACTCAAATAATGTGTCTGTGCTCAGATCTTTACATGATATTTGTCAATTTAACATGATTTAACTCAAATATGCTATGTATTTCCAATTATCTACGAGATGTCAACATATTTCATGTTATTTTCTTTTAATCTTCTGTTATTTGCAATTGTGATGGTGAATTGTTATGAAATTGAAAGAAATTTAAAAGAATACTTCAAATTTGGTGAATCTTTAATTATTGAACCACATACATACTAGATACTTTCATTAGGAGAAGAAATCAAACCATATTTTCATTAGGATGTTCCACAGCTAGATACAGATGATGCTAACTTCAAAGGATAAGGAATGAAAACAACACATGCAGACTGATAAGCACTCCAAGGGACGCAGCTGATCAAAGCATGTATCAAGATCTCAAACACAGATTACTCAGGATTTATGATGATTTGTAATCAAATGGTCTTCTCTTTCATTCAGTATGCAAAAACATGTATGTTTACAACAACTTTGAAATAAGTCCTAATATTTCAGCAATCAAATTTTAATTAAGCTTCTGAATGTTCAAAATATGGCACCCCTGCACCTTTTATAGAACAAGGTGAGGAAACGGTTACAAATGACCTACGGTCAGGATTTGTCAATTAAGATCAATGGTAGATAATCACTTTTGACTTAGTCAACATCTTCCTTGTAGCACAGGTTGCCAGCTGGCAACCATCTGGATGACTTATTCTCTTATAAGTACCTAATGCATATGTCTTCTTTGGAGATGCATCCTCCTTTATTCCTCGGGCTCCTCTTCTTTATCTTCTTCTTCTTCATCATGATCATCACTTTCTATATCGCTATCACCTTGATGAATATCATCCTGTATATGGACCTTCATTGTCGTCCTAATATTTTCATAAGCTTGTACTATTTTATCTATCTCCCCTCCATCTTGAGTTTTGACTTTAGTGACAGCGTGCTTGTGAGCCTGAACTTTATGTTTGAGTGCCTCTAACTTGCCTTTTCTATTATTTAGAGTTTCTTTATAATTTTCCACCTTGAACTTCATCCTCATAATCTTATTCATCGCCTCTTCTGTTAGGTGGGTGACGGGATCATCAACTACTGGCTGAAAATTATCATGCAGTGCCTTGATGGCAAAATTTGCGTCTTGGTTTTCAATCTTCCCTTCCACTTTCCCTTCTAGAGCTTCAAGGACTTTTGCCTCATCCACCATTATACTATGCAGCTTTATACTGATATCCCTTAGTTTGCTACTGCACTTCCTCAAGATATCGCACTCGAACCTAATGTCTTCATACCATACTTCTACTAGCAGGGCAGTATTGTTATTTAATACCTGATTATTTATCAAGACTTAAGGATCAATCCTCTTTATTTCACTTAGAGCACTTAAGGCTTTTTCCAGCTAAAATGACCTCTTTCCTGTTTCATTCTGCATTTTATCCACTTTCTTCTTCAAAGAGCCCAAAGAATTCCACCTCTATAAAGAGGTTCTCAATACTTCTTCAGCTCCTGTGAGCGCTGATAGCATCCACTTCTCCATGATCATGGCCTGATGCTTCATGATATCCAACTTATTAACCTCCTCCTGAGAGATGACAGTCAATGAGACTACCTGATCAATTGTTGTACTATCAGGGTTAATCAACCCCTTTATATATGAATGCAGCTGAGCAATGTGCTCTTTATGCTATTTATTTTTCTCCTTCTCTTTATTTACCCTTTGGGTTAAAGAATCAATGATATCCTTCCCTTCTTGACCCTCTTGGTCTTCATTGGCAAAGCCCAAATCAACTGTGGTGATTCAGAACTTCTCCAGGGTGATCTTACCCTTTTCCTTTTCAATAGTGGGAAGTGCTACTTGGGTAGTCCTTCTACTTGTAGCAGGATCTCTTCTGATAGCCGAAGTCAACCTAGCTTTCCTCTTTCGCTTCATGATTGTCTCTACAAACAAGGTTGAAACATCAAATTCTTGAATTTCAAGGTCTTGTTCTGTACCTATCTCCTCTTCTAGCCACTGAGGCACTTCATCTCTAGATCCTTATTGTGTTTTATCACCGTCATGTTCACCTTGATCTCCGGTATCTATCTCCATTCTGGGTGGAGAAGGTGATTTCCCAATTTCTTCCTCATGATGTTCCTTATGAGGGGAATCTTGTTCCATCTCTTCTTCTTGAGGAGCTTCTTTCTGTGAGGGAGGCTTGTGGAATGTCCACATGATGATCATGTGCTTGATCTGGCACTTCCTCTTCTATTTCATCCACCTTATTATGTTCCTCACCTTGAGGCATATTTGTATCTGTGGCTGTTTGTGTATGTGGGTCTGGTGCATCACCCTGATCTTGGGTCACATTTTGTTCCGCACCTGATGTACTGACATCTTGTGTATTAAAGTCCTCATGACCTGATGTATCTTTTTCTCCTGTATCCTGTTGAGTTTGGGTGGCATCATCACCTGATGTGTCCTTATCACCTTTGCCCTTTTATTGGACCTCAACTATCTTTGGCTCAGTAGGTATCTCTTGCTATTGCTGGCCTATATCTAGGGCATGGATTTCTATTTCTACCTACTTGACTTCTTCAACTTTTCTTGTTACATCAGGTTCACTTGTTTTGTCTTCGGGAATCATATCTTCTCTATATGTCAAGTCTATCACTGCAGGGCTAGTTACCTGATCTACCAACTTGTCAAGCCCGATTTGTTGGGCTACCCTTTTTGGACTATTTTATTTCTCCTCTTGAGCTATTTGATTCAACCCTTCTAATACCTCCATCTATGCTGATGGAGTTCCATGTGGAGTCATGCGGGTATTAAAAGCAAGGGTTTCCATCTGTTGAGAGGCCACATTTTGCACTACCTCATCATCTGATAGGTCCACGGTGTCCTCCAAAGAGAAAGGGCCACCCTGACCTACTTTGGAGGACTCTTTTATTTGCTCCTCTACCTTCTTAGTCTTAAACTTGATAATGGTGGGAATTGGCACATCATGTTGCATCTCTTTCCGAAATACTTCACCACCAACTCCTCTTAATACTATGGGGTCGGCCCTGATTTCACCCCTCATAGATGTTCTATGTTTCTTGGGTGGTGATGCCAAAGGCGTCGCCCTCCTCTTCCTACTGACCATCATAGGGTCATCACTTACAGCCTCTTTATCTACTGGCTCTTCCTCAAGAGGGATATCTTCTTCTACATCCTGTTGAGAGGTTTGGCCCTCACCTTGTACTTCTGCAGTCTCTACAGCTTGCCTCAGGATTCTTTTGGTCTTTGGTTTATCCATCAGAGGCAGTGCAGATGAGGTGGATGCCTGTCCTGATGTGGATGCACCTATAGCTGGTATGGCGATTCTCTCAATTATCACACCCTTAGGTTCATCATCTATTTTCTTTCCTCTCAGGGGTCCTTTCCTCTATTTTTGGGTAGGTAGCCTTTCTCCATTAGATTTTCTTTTTTCACCAAGAAAGTCATCATATTCTTCATCAGGGATCTCCTACCTTTTCTTCTTGGGATCTGTTGTAATGGCTACACTACTTTTCTTTAGTCTATTTATTTGTTCATCTACCCAAGATTGAGTTAATTGCAGCACCCCACCTCTAAACTGATCCAAGGAAATGTCTTCAGGTTGTGTTAGGTCAGGGGCTGAGATGGTGTCATTATACACCTTCTTATCTTCATATTCATTTGACATATTCCTGCCATCATCTTTCTTCAACTGTGTAGGCACTGGGATACAGTCAAATGTCCTTATCTAATTTAAGGTGAGCCTTTAATATTTTCTTCTTCTTACTTCGGCTTCATCTTCACAATCAATCTAGAAATCTTCTAGGTGCTTCTTATGTATGGGATTCCCCATTATTTTCTGCATTCTACCATAGGGATCATATGATCTAGCCAATGGAAATGGTTGTACATACATCAGGTTTAGACCTCCTATGACATTCTTTATGCTCTGTGAATCAGGGCACATGTACCAACCCATAGATATTGGAAATAGTATTGGGGGTATGTTCCTCTATGCTTTGTATGCATCCAGTATGGTAGATATCTGTCTCAAAAATTCCATCAGGACTACCCCATCAGTAGGGCACCTGGGTAGCATAAAAGGTTGTTCTTCAAATCCTTCTATTTTGATATATGAGAAAGTAGCATATTGGATGAACCAGGCTCTATGTTTGTATACAACTTCTTGAGCTTCCATGCTCAATCTCTTGGTTCTATCCTCTTCCATAGTCCTAACCAGATGCATAGAAAATGCATCATTCACCAATTTATAATCAAAGAGGTAGTTCCTTCTCTGTAATTGAGGATAATGATCCCATATATGGGCATCATCTACACCACCACCAATCTTGCCCATTGTAGTCAGTGCATCAAATGTTCCTTTGTAGGCACATGAATAGACTACATATGAGGTCATATGGAATAAGCATTCTTGGCCTCCCAGGTTCTTCATCTGTTCATTTAATGCATCACTGATGACCTTGGCCCATAATGGCTTATTATCTATGTAAAGGACCATCTAGATGATCCCAAACATCCAATTCTTAAAAATTCCAGCATGACGCTAGCCTGTCATCCTGCTAAGCAGGGTAATCATGTACTGATATTCATCATCAAAATCAAATTTGTATAAATGCACTGGCAACTTAGCAGAAGCAGTGTAGTTGTTGCTCTTAGACCTCCACTAGTACATCCTCTTCCTGGCATTCTTCTTATTGTTTTCATACTCAGTCTCCAGTTTATGGAGGTCCACACTAACCACTTTCTTTCCAACTGGCAAATTAAAAGTAGATGTGATGCCCTTAACTGAAAAGTCAGCATAAACCCTTCCATGCTTCTCTACTCGTCTAGTCTAAGGGTTATAATTCCTAGTGCATTCTACTACCAGTTCTGGGGTTTCCATGGCATATGGAAATCTAACTGCATGTCACATTCCTGATACATATATTCTATCCAAAAGAGCATTATCTTTGTCATGATCTATTCTGGATGACCATGCTGCCAAATCTGTTTCTCCTTGGTGAGTGTCTCCAATGATACCATACTTGAATTGTATTCCTTCGGGCTGAACATACATGGGCTTAAGAAACTCAGCATAAGACCTGTTTCACCTGACGTCCACCATGGACTCCTACAAGAAACATGCCTAGTCTTACCATACAATATCCATATGCATTCATACAACACTATATATCTACGACATCATGCATATTCTATTCATCAATATTCAATTCATCATGATATGCATATTCATAAATTCAAACCACTGGAAAGAACATACTACCTGGATATGCAGAAAATGACAATCATGAGGGTTTTTAATTACTTACTTGATAATGCTTTCCTCCTGGATTAAACAAATGATTATGGAAAATGACCATAAATGATGATGATCACCTGTTCTGTTGCGCTAGAAACTCTCGTCCGTGCACAGGTAGCTCTTATGAGGGTTTAACTCTCTACTTTGTAAAGTCTTGTTCTTTTTTGCAAGGCAAATGAAAATAACCTTGGAAGCTTACCTTTAAACTCATCCGTATAGCAGATTAGGGTAAAATTGGGTTAAGTCAATTAAAACTATTGATCTTCTGTAGCAAATCCATGGATACTGCCTAGTGTTTGAATCGTATTCGCAATCGGCGGGAATCCACCTACTGCATTTATGTGTATTAAATGTTATGAAACAGGAGGTAGGGGTGATCTTTAGAAGATCAGGTGATATTGAAAATATGACCCCCGCTGTGTAACATGACCCTTCGCCTTTGAGCGGCAAAACCAATGCAACGGAACCGGGTGATGTGGTCAAAGGTTGACCACATATATATTGGGTCAGGATTTTTAAATCATGGAATGTTTAAAATGTGACACCGCAACTAAAATGACCCCCTTTAGAAAGATCTGGATGATGTCAGTGTGTTGATGACTTCGTTTGAACGTTGCATTAAAATGATGTCACCGTCATGTTATTAGATAGGGTGATTGTCGGATACATACCTCCACGAGGTAAAAGATTGATGACATCACCCTCATGGTGATTTCCTTTGTTCATCGGGCTTAGATGATGTCATCGTCATATTGGCATTGGGGTGATATTTTGCGACAGGGTGATATTTGTAAGATTGGGTGATATTGAAAATATGACCCCCGCAAAGATGTATGAAGTTGTTTGACGGGCACATACAGTTATCACTTAAAATTGACATCCGAAGTTAGCAAACCAAATGATTATCAGGTGATAAACCTATATCAGGGTAATCTTACGCAAAGTGACTGATATTTGAAATATGACCCCCCCAGAATATCAGGTTTGACTGAAACTTTGACTTATCATAACTCACTCCCCTTAATGAATTTTGGGGTGATCCAAAAGGCAAACCTGCATGGAATTTTATGCTCTTTCCAACCATGAGGTTAATGATATGAAATACTAACTTTGACAAACTAACCTCATCATGGTGACTTATCTACCCCGTCACAGGGCTATCTGCATGACTTACTTTTACCAGACCGCTGAAAAGCAGAAAACAACACAAGCCAAAGCAGCAGAAAGAAGTTGGGTCCCTATTTTTTCAAGTCAAAATGGGGCATGTTGTGTAACCACACAACAACTTTCCACCAAAGAAAACAACTAAATCCCAATGATTCAAGTGATGTGATCACATTCTAACATAGTATTCTAACTCTTTCTAAGTATAAGCACCATAATCATTCTGAATGACAGGGTTTTCATCATGGTAACAATGCTAACAAAGGATCAAGTGTGTGCAAATGATTAATTATGCTCATCTTGAAAGCAAGTTGAAAACATGAGTAACTAATGTTAAACTACATAGTTTGGAAGCATCCCTCATAGCCAACCTGGATAGAGCCTTGTTGCTAGTAGGCATCCATAGCCCCAACAAGGTTATCTATACAATCCCCTTAAGTAGAGCCCCACTGCCAGCAGTCATCTATAGCCTCGGTAGAGTTACTTAGATGGCCTAGTTTTATTTCTTTTTTTTCTTCAATATTTTATCTCTATATTCATATGATATCATCATGTAAGCTTAGGATGCAAGGTATGGTCACTTGCTGGTTTAGGTTGGAGATTGCATTGGTAGCAAGGGAGTCCCTTTAGATTTTTCACTTAACACCTATACTTGTGTGTTCAACAAACCCAAGGCTATTAGGTGAGTCCTTGTGAAAGAATCACTTTGATCAAGAAAAGACACCGTGATGAAAAGATATCACAGACCTAATCACCAGTACTTCTCAAAATGAGTCACAACCTATATATGAATTTGTTCTCATCACTTGAATCTTAACAATTTGGTTATTTTCTTGGGGTGATGAGTTGCATCATCTTGACTAACCAAAACAGAACTCAACAAGCAAACAAACAAAACAAAACCAAAACTGTACAAACAATTATGCAATGCACACTATGATACACATGTCTTTCATGAAGTTGACTTAGGCTTGGAAATAATGTTTAAGGAACTGTCCATTAACTGGTAGTGGAACATCCTCACCAGTTAAGGTCTTAAGCCTATAAGTGTTGTCTCCTAGAATTTCTGAAATTTGAAAGGGACCTATCCAGAGTTTATCAAACTTACCATGATCTCCTTTCCTTTCATGTGCTTTGTCCCACATCAGGACCAAATCTAAAATCTTAAAGGCTATAACTCTGGCTCTTTTGTCAAACCAGCGTTTGACAACAGCCTGATGTTTAGCAAATTGATCTATCGCTCTACTTCTTTTTTCTTCTAGGTGCATCAACTGAAGCAACCTGACTTCTTGTTTATTATCTATGCCCAGGTATTCTTGTACAAACTATAGTGTAGGAAGCTTTAAGTTAACAGGGAGGATGGGATACACCCCATTTACTAAGTGAAAAGGTGAATTTCCCGATGCAGCTTTCATCCTAGTTCTGTCTATCCACAAGGCATATTTCAATAGGGTGTTCCATTCCCTTGGGTTCTTTTCTATTAACTTTTTTATGATGTTCAATAAATTTTTATTTGTGGATTCTGCTAATCCATTCCCTTGGGGATAGTAATTTGAGGAGAATTTCAAGATGATCCTGTAGTCAAAATCCCAACTAGACAACCTTGTTGAAGTAAAGGTAGACCCATTATCACATACCAAAGCATATGGAACTCCATACCTGGTTATTATATTGCTTTCCAAAAACTAGATGACATCCTTAGCATTACATGTCTTGCTGCTAACAGCTTCAGTCCACGTGGTACAATAGTCAGTAATAGTTAAAACATACTTGTGGCTTGAAGATGATGGAGGATTAATTGGTCCTATGAAGTCCATTCCCCATTGAGCAAATGGGTGCATCTCCATCACTGGCTGAAAAGGTTGAGCAACATATCTTTCTCTGTTCGTAGCAATCTGACACATATGACAACACTTGATATGTTTAGCAATATCCTTAAAAATCGTGGGCCAGTAATACCCTACCCTGAGGATAGCATGAGTGGTAGCTAAGGATGATTCATGTACAGTTTTGAACTTGTCATGTAATTCTGATAGCACCTTGTCTGCTTCTTACCTTTCCAGGCATCTAAGGTATATCCCCTCATAGTTTTTCTTGAAAAGGACTCCTCCTTTTATCATGTATTTCTGTGACCTTATCTTTAAGGCTCTCCTTTGTGAGGCCTGCAATCTTGAAGGACATCTTCCAGTAATCAGGATGTGTCTGATGTCTGAGTACCATTCTTCATCATCCTTTGCATTAATAACATACTGTTGGCTCATAATATTAGGATCAATCTCTGCTATCATCTGGCTTAATGCCTGTCCTCTCACTAACTTCATGGGTGTTGGTTTTTCTTCTGAATCAACAAATGGTTTGCCAGTTCCAATGCACAGGCAGATTCAACCAATTGATACAGGAGGTTGCGTGAGCTGCCTCCCCTTCACTTCTGGTTCTACCGCACCAAGGGGGTATCCCTATAGCTAAGGATGTAACATTGACTAGCCCAATGATAGAAAGATTTAGCTTGACAACAACAGGAAGAATACTCTCATGTGTGGACCAAGATGTGCATGATACATCACAAGGTTGGCAACATTCTTGGGCATATTTATCTAGTTGTGGATAAGAGTATGCAGGGGTCCTAATCCTACTCCTACAAACTAATAGGATGGAAGATATGAAAAGATGGATTTTATGTTTTGGATGCAAGACAGGGGTTTTGGGGTCATAACTACTAACCCAGGAGCAGACCGGTGCCTATCTTAGAGCAATGAGTCAACTAGATGTATACAAGAGAATGGATTGCAACTTGGATTCAAGTTTCAAGAGGTTAGATTGATGCTTGACTTACAAACATCACCCAAGAATAGGTATTTAGCTACCTCTACTTACATATATCCAGGCTGACACACAACCCTCTCCATACTTCACCTAAAATAATTTAATCCACTCCTTGAATGGAAGTTAGAGATGAAGCATGTGATACAGAAATCCATACCCTAGAACTTGAGAAACCCTTAGCAGCCAGATTCAAAAGAAGGAAAAGCATGCAACACATGGAGACAAGCAACTAAACACATGCACAATGCATTTTTCATATTAAACAACAATGAAACTGAGAATGTCTGCAATATACATTCATGATGCAACTCATAAATTCTAAAACGAGATAGAACAACAAGGAAATGCCCTATTTTTCGTTATTCACACCAGAATGCCCAAGTCTTCAACCCTACAAATGAGTGACAAGTTTTGCTTATATAGCAGGAACTTGTACTCAACCATTAATTACATGGCAATCTCCAAGATTTCACCAGATACCATGCATCGCCATGATGACGCCGAAAACATTTAATGCAGCTGCGCAGAGAAAAGGGAAGGATAGGTAGGTTCGGGAGGAGAGCTGTTGACTGAAGATTTTCACCTTGAAAAATGGCAATTGACCTATCCTTCTCGACCCATGCTTCTGTAAACTTTTCCATTAATGCTTACCTTCCTGCTTTGGGACGCAACATCAGTTCGCATGCCTTTGAAGTTTCCTCCCGCCAAGATCGTAGTCACAGATATGAAGAAATCCTTCCCTTTGAAATTTTGAATCAGGACCATCGATCTCCCTCTTTCCTGCCGAGATTTGCGACTACAATCACACTAAAAAGTCAGCCACCAACCAGAACATGCCACATAGGCACTATGCGCTCCCATCGCTGACTTTTCAAATTATGTGAGAACTAATTATCCCACATTCACCCTGCAATGACCTCTCAAACACTTTATAAACTAGGTCGTGAGCATATATGATAGTCGGTGATTTTGCTCCTTACGACGCCAGTTTAGACCTCATCATCATGACCCGCGCTAACGACAAACCTCCTGCTGATGATCCTCATGCATGATGATCTTCTCATGATGATCCTCTCATGTTGGTGAATCTCCCGCCTGCTCGACATGCAAGATATCACCCCGATATTTTGCATCACCCTGACGTGAAATATCACCCTTATCAGAAATATCACCCTGATAAGAAATATCACTGGATTGCATCACTTGATATTCAATATCATCTTGATGACCACCCTCATCGGTGCAACTTGATGCATCGGAGAAAGATCCTCCTCATCATATTCATACCAAATACTTCATTGATGATCCTTCCATACCTACATATGTCCTCATAGGTGATCAGCGGGATCCCCACATATCTGCTGATAAAATCATGTCGAAGACCACATGATGCATCCCACCAGACCAGATGACGTCATCGTCATATTGGCAAAATAGGGTGATATTCGTAAGATGACTGATGTTTGGAATATCACCCCCCGCAAGAAAATTAGGTCGCAAGACAGGCATATACCGATCCTCATGTAAAATTGACATCCGCACCTCGGGGTGATCAAGCGAACATTAGGTGATAAAACAACATAGGGGTGATCGAACATAGGGGTGATCATAAATAAGATCACCCGACATTTGAAACATGACCCCCTCTCAGAATATCAAGTCATATTGAAACTTTGCAGTAGCATCAGGGTGATCTTCCTTAAGATGACTTATATTTGGAAAATCACCCCCCGGGCGGAAGGTCAGGTGATATATGAAATATGACCCCCTGCAAGAAAATCAGGGTGACAGAAACCCTGACTTAGAACTTTTTTGGATTTTTTGGGAAGGTGTCTGCAAAATTAATTGCTTGAAACCTAAATGTTCATGCAGGCACCAACATTGGCTCTATCTGGGGATGCATGCCTCCTGTAGGCATGGCGAGAACCATAGATCTCTAGGATGCAGACTGGTCCCCTATCCAATGGGCACAGAGTCAAACCTGCACCAACCTGCATCACAAACACATCTTTTAAACATTATTTTGGCAGCCCTGGGCAGCCAAAAATGAAAAACCATAACCTCCTTCTATCAAATGCCTGATTCCAATCTAAATGATCCCAACCATGACTGAAAACACCAAAATAGACTGCCCATATGTTGATCCTGTTAATTGCATACTTCAGCATTTTTGAAAACTTGCCACTTGCAGTATTGCCTCTGTCACTCTGGATTTCAAAATTAGGCATATAACCATACACATTATAATACTTTTCAGCATTAGGTAACATATGTATGTTATATTCCTCTAGCAGTATATCACATTGCTCTTGGCATTCCTCATCATCTACCTAGCTGTTGCATATTGCCAAGCACTCATCCATCTGATCCAAAAATTGAAAACACTTAGAATATATGAGACCCCCGATATCATTTATATCACCTATTGATATTGAAAACAAATCCTGACCCACACACCCATAGTTGCACATGTCTGAACCAAATGATGATGAACATACATTATCCACAGTTTGCAAATCCATACTATCTTCACAAGAGCTGAAGATATCTGATTCTGACTCATATGTCCCCTCTTCACAAACTGATGCAACACCTATGCCAGTAGCTTCTTCATATTCATCATCATTCTCAAAAAGAGGATTAATTCTACACTAATGATGGTCAGGACTCACAGTGTTCAATGCATCTAATGACTCATCATAAAGAGGATTCATTTTCATTTCAAAGGTCTCTGTTTCTTCTTCATGACAACCCAACTCTTTATCATCATTAACAAATCCATAGTCATAAGAAGAACAAACCTGATCCATGAACTAATCATGGATATCATCTTTATCATCTTTATCATCTGAATGCCCCACATTTAGGATTTCTATTGTTTTAATGTACTTTGAAGCTGAACTATCTATATCATTTTCTAGCCCTCTAATACTTCCTGGTGAAACTGATATTGACTATTGATCTGCATGATTACAACTAGGCATAACTAGATCATTTAAACATGAAAGCTCCTTACTGAGAACTGGCATATAAATATTACTTGAAAAATCATTATTGTCAACTTCATTTGTTGGGCAAATCAGGACATCCTCCTTCATGGCAGAGTCATCATCAACTTTAGCTAATGCATAAATAGGGATAGCAAGGGTGTGAGTGCTTTGACATTCATCTTCCATATATAAATTATATCTTTCATCAACATGGGGGATTGCAAGACAACAAAAATTTGCAGAGAAATAACCCTTTTGAATTCCATACCTCCAATTGTTTTCAATGTCCACTGCAAACTGATGTGCTTGATGCAATGTGGTGGGCTCCTTATCTCTCAATCTATAATCTATTTTCTTATTAAATGCTCCCAAATAGACAACTAGGCACAATGCATCACTAGGTCTCATACATTCTGGTATTCTATTCAATTCCTTCATAAATCTAAGGTTAAAGGCTAGGACCAACTCATCTTCTTCAATATGGATATACATAAAATCACTAATGACTGCATATTCAGATATTCTTTCACCATATTGTTTTAGAAATGCAGATTTGAAATCTTGCCAGGAAGTGACAGAGTAAGCTGGAAGGTAGGAAAACCAGTCCCTTGCATCTTCATCTAGAGATTGAACAAATAATCTCATGACTACATCTTCATGGTCAATCTCGAAATCATCTATCACATTTAGAAACTACTGCAAGAGTCTCTCAGCTGATTCATCCTTCACACCATTGAATTTGGGAAAATACTTTCTGATTTTAGGTGGAAAAGCATTTGGATAACCATAAATGCCATTAATGTTTATGGGCTTATATCTGTCCATGCTGAAACTCTTTTTATTACATGGTTGGGACTGATTTCTATACATTATTGCATTTGACACCTCACAAGGGTGCATGGGTTGACAATACATCCTTTTGTGTTTTTTGCAACCCTCTTCTCAACTCAGATTTTCAATCAATGACCTTAGGCCTTTAAAATATGAACTGCTATCTCAAATTTCCTAAAGTCCTCTAAATGAGTTTTTTAACAATATTGCATACTTCACTTGAAAATATAAACTATATTCTTAGCAAATACAAAAGCATGCAAGCTTCACCAACATTTCCCTCCTAACCAGTGCTATTTCACCAAATAGGGAATCTTTTTTACAATTTATACAAATACCTGGATATGTTACAGCCGCTGATAGGTTCATTCAATAGAGTTGCCACCTCCTTGGCAGAGGAATGAGCTTCACATGGCATGAAGCTAAAAATTCATTTCTTTTCTTTTTGGGTTCTCCAACAGCAGAGCCACACATAAAACTTTAAATTTACTGCAATAAGGCACTTCCAGGTCTGATTCTTCAATCTCTTAGACCCATACTTTATGGGTATGACATTAATCTCCCCAGCAGAGTCACCATTTTATTGGTGACTCGGATGGGCAAAACTTCACCAGAGACTGTAGGATAACACTTTCAAATCACATCCCCAACAGAGTCACCAAATTGTTGGTGACTCGGATGGGCCACAAATATATCTTTTAAACCAAAGCTCCCCAACAGAGTCGCCATTTTGTTGGTTTTTCTTTTGAATCAGCAGATGGTTTGCTAGTTCCAATGTATAGGCAGATTCAGCCAACTGATATAGGAGGTTGCGTGAGCTGCCTCCCCTTCACTTCTGATTCTGCCCCACCAAGGGGGGTATCCCTATAGCTAAAGATGTAACATTGACTAGCCCAATGACAGAAAGATTTAGCTTGACAACAACAAGTAGAATACTCTCATGTGTGGACCAAGATGTGCATGATACATCACAAGGTTGGCAACATTCTTGGACATATTTATCTGGTTGTGGATGAGAGTATGCAGGGGTCCTAATCCTACTCTTACAAACTAACAGGATGGAAGATATGAAAAGATGGATTTTATGTTTTGGATGCAAGACAGGGGTTTTTGGGTCATAACTACTAACCCAGGAGCAGACTGGTGCCTATCTTAGAGCAAGGAGTCAACTAGACGTATACAAGAGAATGGATTGCAACTTGAATTCAAGTTTCAAGAGGTTAGATTAATGCTTGCCTTACAAACATCACCCAATAGGTATTTAGCTACATCTACTTACATATATCCAGGCTGACACACAACCCTCTCCATACTTCACCTAAAATAATTTAATCCACTCCTTGAATGGAAGTTAGAGATGAAGCATGTGATACAGAAATCCATACCCTAGAACCTGAGAAACCCTTAGCAGCTAGATTCAAAAGAAGGAAAAGCATGCAACACATGGAGACAAGTAGCTAAACACATGCACAATGCATTTTTCATATTAAACAACAATGAAACTGAGAATGTCTGCAATATACATTCATGATGCAACTCATAAACTCCAAAATGAGACAGAACAGCAAGGAAATGCCCTATTTTTTGTTATTCACACCAGAATGCCCAAGTCTTCAACCCTACAAATGAGTGACAAGTTCAGGTTATATAGTAGGAACTTGTACTCAACCATTAATTACATGGCAATCTCCAAGATTTCACCAGATACCATGCATCACCAGGATGACGCCAAAAACATTTAATGCAGCCGCACAGAGAAAAGGGAAGGACAAGCAGGTTCGGGAGGAGAGCTGCTGACTGAAGATTTTCACCTTGAAAAATGGCAATTGACCTATCCTTCTCGACCCATGCTTTTGTAAAATTTTCCATTAATGCTTACCTTCCTACTTTGGGATGCAACAGCAGTTCACGTGCCTTTGAAGTTTCCTCCCGCCAAGATCGCAGTCACAGATATGAAGAAATCCTTCCCTTTGAAAATTTGAATCAGGACTGTCAATCTCCCTCTTTCCTGCCGAGATTTGCGGCTACAATCACACTGATACATCGGCCACCAACTAGAACATGCCACGTAGGCACTATGCGCTCCCATCGCTGACTTTTTAAATTATGTGAGAACTAATTATCCCACATTCACCCTGCAATGACCTCTCAAACACTTTATAAACTAGGCCATGAGCATATATGATAGTCAGTGATTTTGCTCCCGACGACGCCATTTTAGACCTCATCATCATGACCCACGCCAACAGCGAACCTCCTACTGATGATCCTCATGCATGATGATCTTCTCATGATGATCCTCTCATGTTGGTGAATCTCCCGCCTACTCGACATGCAAAATATCACCCCGATATTTCGCATCACCCTGACGTGAAATATCACCCTTATCAGAAATATCACCTCGATAAGAAATATCACCGGACTGCATCACCTGATATTCACTATCATCTTGATGACCACCCTCATCGGCGTAATTTGATGCATCAGAGAAAGATCCTCCTCATCATATTCATACCAAATACTTCACCGATGATCCTTCCATACCTTCACATGTCCTCATAGGCGATCGACGGGATCCCCACATATCTACTGATAAAATCATGTCAAAGACCAC
Organism: Cunninghamia lanceolata; assembly: GCA_027924645.1. Lineage (NCBI taxonomy): Eukaryota > Viridiplantae > Streptophyta > Pinopsida > Cupressales > Cupressaceae > Cunninghamia > Cunninghamia lanceolata. The sequence goes on from BSBN01000333.1 coordinate 65,429, forward strand.
ATGATGCATCCCACCGGACCAAATGATGTCACCGTCATATTGACAAAATAGGGTGATATTCGTAAGATGACTAATGTTTGGAATATCACCCCCCGCAGGAAAATCAGGTCGCAAGACAGGTGGATACCAATCCTCATGTAAAATTAGCGTCCGCACCTCAGGGTTGTTGGTTATTTTCCCAGACTGGATGCTTATTCCCAGTTATCCCTACAAGGTAGCCATCATTGATCAACAAGATTCTCGGGCCAGGGGCCAACAGTATAGGAGATAGACTCTATAAATATCTCCTCTTCTTCTTTAGGCTCTGCAGAACCAAGGGGGGTATTCCCTATTCAACATCCATGAAATGTATCTATGTACTAGATGGGATGCTAACACAAAGCAGATAAATCCTCTCTTATGAAGACCAAAACTGTGAGATAAGAGCAAAGGGGCTAGCTTTGGGCCTATATTCAATTGTAGACATAGGATTTCAAATCCTAAACTAATTCTAAAGTCCTAAAGGTTTGTATATGAAGTTTGAGTTTGATGTTATGTTTGGATGCAAAACCAGGACTTTGGATGTGACCTCAATACAGGACTGGATCGGTGCCTATCCAGGGCTCGGAGTCAATAGACATACACATATGAATGTACACATAATATTATATTAATGACTGAGTTTCAAGGGGGTTGTTTAATATTTGCCTTACAAATATTTCCCAGAATTGAGTATTCAGTTACCTCTTCTTAGAAGATCCTCACTGCAATATATTCTTCTTAACAAATTAACCTAAAACATTTAATCTACTCCTCAAGTAGAAGTAGAAGATCAAGCATTCAACATAGCAAATCTATATTCAAGAATCTTAGACATCCCTTAGTTGTTTAGATTCAAAAGAAGAATACATTCAATTTGGAGACAAGTAATAGAACACATGCAATGAAGCATTACTCATTTAAATCAACATGAAACTAGTGAGTTTATGCATTAAACATACAACATGAGACTCATAAACTCACAAGACAGCAAAGACAGAGTCACCAATGAAGTTGTATTGTGTCACAACACCAAAATTTTGTCCAGTTTCCAACAACCACAAAAGAGTAACATAGTTTGGCATTTATACCAGGACTCTGTACTCAGCAAAACTAATTACAAGGCAAATCAAAAATTTGCCAAATATAATGCATGATCTGAATGGCGATTACAAATATTCAATGCTGCAGAGAGACAAAGAGGAATGAGCAGGTGGAATCGGGATCTGGGCCGCCACTCTGGGAATTCACATCTTGAATCAGGTGCCTAATCCGTCCATCACTGACCCATACCGCTTCAACTCTGCCATTAATGCCTCAGCTACCCGCAGATCCTTAGTGGTGTGCCCTTAGAGTATTTCCTGCCCAAACGCAGCCTCAGAAGCAAAGAAACCCATCGCTACAACAAAATACAAAACCAACCGTCAATCATCTCCCCATCGTTGAGATCAACGACACCAAAAATGTTGACCAAGTCACCAGCCAATTAGATCACGCCACAGAGGCACCTCATGTTTCTATCGCTAGCTTTTCCTGTTCACATTTTGCCTTTTCTTGTATATGCAAAAACTTATGCATATACAAACGCAACAGTTTAATATACAAGGCGGACCCCAGTCAATTATAGAGCAAATTGGAATTTTCAATCGGGTCCACCCTGCACCTTCTTTCCCTGCATAGCTTAATGTATATCTGCATATACATTCACTTTATACATACAAGGCACAGACTTTAAATTTTATAAAGCATTTTGAAGTTGCTTTGATATCCGGCTTGTATCTAGTCTTTGTATCTTCACAATGTATATCGGCACATATACAAGCACCCAAATATACAAGCAATGGACCCCAAATTTTATATACTGCAATTGATTTATCCCTTGGGTCTGAAATGTATGTCTTCTTTTGTATATCGGCTTGTGTGTGCAAACATACAAAAGCAAATATACAAGTCACGGATTCCAACTCATTTATGAGCTAGATTAGAGAACCTTTCGAATCCAACTTGTATCTCATCAAATGTATATTTCCTTTGTATGTTGAATATACAAACTTGTTTGTATATACCTACGGGCCCTACCACATGTATCTCCCGCTACTTTGTATGTTGCCAAATATACAAGGCCCCTTGTATCTTTTCATTGTATAAACCCAATGTTTGTTCAGACATACATTCATTTTTGCACCTTTTTCTTGTATATAGCCGTTGTACTCTAAAACATACAAGCCTGATATACAAGTAGACCTGATATACAAGCAGCGAATTTTCTCAGGAATCTGCGGAAGATTCCTCCTTTGTATATGCACCCGATATGCATTCCAAAATGCATATAACTTATTTTTTCAAAGGCCGATGGAGATTTCTAACCTGCCAATATACAACTCACCTTTGTATGTATAGAACTCAGTATTTTTTATGAAGTGCAATAGGGACAGACGGTAAAACCGTGTTAGTAGCTCGGGGAACAATTAACCCAAGGCACTAAGGCTTTGAAGGAATACACACGGGAACTTGCAAACTGATCATAGAACCCTAAAATTAGGTGATCACCACCAGTGGCTCTGACCGAGGATGTGCAGACGTAAGACTGCAACGAGAACCAGACAACTCTGGGGTAGACCAGACAAAATGCAAAACACAAAACATGATCGACTATACAGGGCATGTACAAAGTATTCACATCTAGTTTACAATGTGCATAGAAGTTACTCATTTATGAGAAGTAGGATTTCAGGAACTGTCCATGCACAGGCAATTCTAATAGTTCACCAGTTAGGGCCTGGAGAAAATAGGAATCTTCTCCATGAGTGTTGTTGATTTGGTATGGGCCTACCCATAAGGGTTCAAATTTGCTGTGCTTGCCCTTATCCTGGTTCCTTGCATTCCATATAAAGACCAAATCACTTATCTAAAACTTTCTTTCTATAGCCCTTTTATCAAACAGATATTTCACCTTTTGTTGTCTCTTGACATTTGTTTTCTGTGCTTCCCTTCTCACTTCATCTAGTGCAACCAGCTGATTTATTCTTCTAGTCATTGAGTCCTCAATCTCCTCCTCATTTTCCTGTGTGAATTGATAGACTGGTAGGAGGTTGTTCACAGGCAATTTAGTTGCTGCACCATACACCAGTTCAAATGGCGACCTTCCAGTTGCTTTCTTCACAGTTATCCTGTCCGCCCATAATGCCATTTTTAGCTTTGAATCCCAAGCCCTTTTGTTTTTACCTACCATCCTTTTGATAATTTTCATGAGGCTTTTGTTGCTTGATTCAGCTTGACCATTCCTATGTGGATGATATGGTGATGCATGTAAAAAATTTATTCCATAATTGCTATAAAAATTAATAAATTCACCAGATCTGAAGCACATAGCATTATCTGCAACCAATTTGGCTGGTACTCCAAATCTGATAATAATATTTTCCAGGATAAAATCCATCACTACTTTGCTTGTAGCCTTTTTAGTTGGAATGGCCTCAATCCATTTAGTGAAGTAATCAGTGGCAACAAGAATCCAACTATGCCCTCCGCTTGGTTTTTCTGAGATTTCCCCTATAAAATCAATTCCCCATTACTGAAATGGAGCTTCTACAGTTATAGTCCTAAGGGGCAATGCACCTCCATATTTTAGCTTTCCTGAGAACCTTTGGCAAGGATCACATTTTCTTATCATTCTATGTGCATATGAGAAAAGAGTTGGCCACCAGTAACCAGCTCTGAGGATTTTGTGGGCTATTGTATGGGCAGCATAGTGTCCACCACATACTCCATTGTGCATGTCATTTAGAATATCCTTAGCCTAATTTTCATCCATACATCTGAGTAACACACCATCAGGATTTTTCCAATACAACTCTCCTTGAACAATGATGTATTTAATAGCCTACAACTTCAAGGTTCTCTTCTGATTATCACTGAAGTGGGTAGGACAGTTTAAATTCTGCAAATAATATACAATGTCCTTGTACCACTCAGATTCTGACATATTTATAACTTCATTATGCACCACATTCACTTGGCATGCCTCTAGATTTCACTGTGTCATCAGTTTTGCCAAACCTTGTCCTCTTACCAATTTTGTGATCTGTATCTCTATGTTGAACTCCTGCAATTTATTTATCCATCTGCATCTTCTTCCAGTTACCTCTTGCTGAGTGAAGATATCCTTGACTGCTGTATGAGGCACATATGCAATTATATGGGAGCCCACCAAATATGGTCTGAAGCTCTTGACCACTCCAACTAGTGCATATGCTTGCTTCTCCATGATGTCATACTTCAACTCGGCAGCCTGTAATGACCTACTAAAGAATGCTATAGGCTGTTCAAAGCCCTCTGCATTTTTTTGCAACAAGCATGCAGCAATAGTATGGTAAGAAGCAAATGAAAACAATTGGAATGACTTAGAAAAATCAGGAGATTTTAGTATAGGAGCCATCTTTATAGCCTCTTTTATATTCTGAAATGATTTAGTTGCTTCATCTTCCCATTTGACAATTGCATTCTTTTTCAGCATTTTAGAGATCTCCTTAGTGGTCTCTGCAAAATTAGGAACAAATCTCCTAACAAAATTAATTTGTCCAAAGAAGGACTGAACACCTTTCACTATCTTAGGGATCTGAATTTTGTCAATTGTAGCCACCCTCTCAGGATCAATCCTGACTTCATCCTTGGAAACAATGTGTCCAAGCAATTTTCCTTCTACAACCCCAAAATCACATTTCTTTGGGTTAAGCAAGATGCCATACTCTAATGCTCTAATAAAAATATGCTCTAGGTGCATATAGTGTTGCTCTTCCTTTTTTGAATAAGTAGTCAAATCATCTTGATATACAACCAAGATTGAATCAATCAATCCTGCAAAAGCAACATCCATTGCCCTCTGAAATGTGGCACCTGCATTTGTCAGTCCAAATGGCATCCTCACATATACATAGGTTCCCCATGGAGTAGTGAAAGTAGTCTTGAATTGTTCTGATTCCTTTATTTTCACCTAATTGTACCCTGAAAACCCATCCATCATGGATAGAAGCTCACAGCCAGTCACCCTTTGTAACATGGCTTCCATATTAGGCAATGGATAATTGTCCTTCAAGGAAGACATATTCAGATTTCTAAAATCCACACACAGCCTTATATCACCATTCTTTTTTCTGACTGGGACAAAGTTGGACACCCAAGTTGAATTTCTGATAGGCATGATTATTCCAACCTCCCTAAGCTTCATAAGTTCTTCTTGCACTTTTGGAGCTAAGGTTGGGTTGATAGGTCTCTGTTTTTGTCTAAATGGTTTAGCTTCAGGCTTCAAAGGGATTTCATGCTGAAATAAATCCTCTCTATAAGCTTTGAGGTCCTCATAAGACCAGGCAAAGACATGCTTATATCTTCTCAGTAGTGCAATCAGCATACTTCTGATATGTGGCTTGAGCTGTTTGCCAATGTATACCTTCTTGGGGGCATGAGATGTTCCCAAGTTTATCTCCTCCAGATCATTCCTATTTGTTGGAGATGTCTTTGTAACAAATTGGTCTCTATGGTCAAAATCTCTCTCTAAAGCAACCAGTCCTCTAGGGATTTTGTTTGTCTTGAGTTGAATTATTTCTTTCCCTAAGAGAGTTTCTTTTCCATCCATAACCTCCACAAAGTTCTAAAAATCTATTTCTTGATTCTTGTATTCATCAATGCAATGTAGAAATCTCAGTAAATCCTTATCATTATCAAAGACTTGCTAGCTGCACACATTATCTGGCACTGCAGGTCTGAGTTTGACCTCAACATTTGTAACATCTGATAAAGTTATATCATCTGGTCTTATGGCCACATTAGCTAGAAAATCTGCCCTAACATTTTTGATCTCTCTATCCAGTTTATTGAAAAAGCATCAAACAATTCTATTGTATCCCAAACAACATGCTTATATTGCTTTAACCTTTTATTTTTTGATGCATACTTATCCCTAACTTGGGAAACAATAAGCTTTGAATCACCAAACACCTTGAGCATCTTGATTCCATGCTTCAGAGCTACATTCAATCCTAATAACAGAGCCTCATATTTTGCAATGCTGTTTGTACAGGCAAACTTCAACAAGAAAGAGAATTTTAGGAGCTTACCAGTTGGAGACAGAAAAACAATTCCCGCACCAGAGCCTTCCTTCGAGTAGGTTCCATCAAAATACATGGTCCAGAGACCATGTTGATCAGACTCTTCAATGCACATGTCTCCCCCTTTACCTCTTTGGACCTCTGAGATAACTCTAAAATTTTCACAGTCAATGTCCACAAAACATATTTGCTCTTTTGACTCTTGGTCCTCAATTGTTTCTGCTGATCTTTCTTCTCTAATCAATTTGACATCCCTACCATTCATAGGGATCATAGCATCTGACAGATCTAATTGCATACTCCCACCAATCAATGCTGCCCATCTTCTTGACAATAACATGCCATATTGTGGCTTGATATCAACAACTGCTATGTTCATTTTGTAGGTCTTTTTAGGATATGCTGCCAGTCTAAAATCAACATCTTTCATAATTCCAATGATAGGTACCTCCCTAGCATCCATTACATAGCATTTCCCACATGCCTTATCTATTTTTAACCCAACTTGCTGCATGATGGCCAAAGGCATGATATTTGTTGATGCTCCTGAGTCAAGCATACAGTTCTTAATTATTTTTCCATTTATAACCAGGGAGACATAGAATGGTTCCACCTGTGAAGGGCATTTTGTCATGGTCATTCCTAGATATACTTTAGGAACTTCATCTTCATCAATATATAAGGCATGTTTCTCACCCTGTGGTTCATCACTCAACTTGGCTTGACATGGTATTCTTGAAATTAAGGATACTGCTTTATTTTTGAATTCTTGCACTTTCATCAGCTCCATCAATGGGACAGAAACTTTTATCTGTGATAAGACTTGAGTTATATCAAATGGAGCATAATTTTGAATAACAGTTGTAGCCTGCTCTACAGTTTTATTTTTATTTTGATATGACCCGGCCTTAATTTTTGTGGCTGCTTGACTGTCATTCTTAATTTGAAAATTTCTATTTTGATCCTCAACCTGGGGAATTCTATTTTCTGGTCCTTGAAAATCATGACCTATTTTTTGCTTAAAATTTTGCCTATTATTGCTCCATTGCTTCTTTTGTGTTTCAGTCCCTTTATGATTTTGCACCGGTTGATTCACAAAAGTATTCTCTGGTTGGTGTGAGTTACTTACCTAAGCTTTGCCCCTGAGACTGTAATTGCTTTTGACTTGAGCTACTGCTGCAGCTATGAAAGCTTGAATTTCTTGATTAGAAGGCCTCCTCAAATTATTTAGAAAATTATGTGAGTCCTGAGCATAAGCATAGTTATCTTCCTCATCTTCATCATAGGGAAATTGCTGCCAGACCTGAATCTCCTCACTTGCATTTGCATCAGCATCCTGAGGTGGACACCCCCTGCTTATAGATAGCATATTTACATTATCATCCTCCATGCAATGCGGCTCATTACACCCATCACAGGCAACAACATTGTTGTATAAAGACTGAGAGATCATACATTGTGACTGTGAGTGAGGCATTTGACATATTATGCACCATGGGGTGTCATTAACAATATTTACAGCCTTCTTCAAAGGATCAGGTGTTTCCTTTGCATTTTGAGCTCTTTGATTTGTATTGCTACGTGGGAAGACGGGTTTGCCATTATGCCAATTGGTATTGTATGGCATGTCATGTAATGATGGTCTTCTTTCTTGCCTTTGGTAAACTTGTCTGTCAGGACCAACTCCCTTTTCATGTTTAGCCATTCTATAGCTCAGGTCCTTGACAATAGTTGTCAATTTATCTGTTTTATCCTCAGAAGTAGATGTACTGCCTTGAACATTCTGAGATTTAGTATTTGGATTTTGTAGAATTTTTACATCATCTCTTCTGTTTGTTTTACCAGATGCTTTTATGTTATTTTCAATGTTTGTTGCTATTTTGAAAGCATCTCTGAGGCTGTGAGGACCCTTGTCTCTCAATCCGTAAGCTGTCTTGGCATCAAAAGCATTTATGTACAACACTATGCACATAGGTTCATTAGGCCTCAGATCATGTGGCAATTTGTTCAGTACCTTCATGAATCTAGCATTGAAATTGGCAACCTGTTCATTTGATCCTTTGGTAATGCCAGTGAATTCATTAATAAAGAAGCTAGGATCAGTCTTGTCACCATACTGTTCTTTGAAAATTCTTCTGAAGTCATCCCATGATGAAATGCTCCTATCAGGCAGACCCTTGTACCATTCTCTGGCCTCATCAACCAAGGATTGTATAAATAACTTCATAAAAACATCCTCATGCTCAACCTTAAAGTTGTCCATGATATTCTGAAAAGCTTTTAAGTGATCTTCTCCTGACACAGTATTATTTCCTAAAAATTTAGGCACTTGCAGCCTCACATGTTTGTCAATAGGATTTGGGTAATTAGGAATGCCATCAAAAACCAGTTGCCTAAATCTATCTAACTGCATGGGCTGTCTACCAAATCGATTAGCATTGGCATTTCTGTTTGCATTCTAATTTCTTACATTATTTAATGGTATTCTAGCATTATTTGCATTCTGTCTTTGATCGTTATGTTGATTCTGGATTTCATTTCCATGTTGATTTCTCTGCACATTCACATTTTCAAGGGTGGGAACTGAATCATTCTGAGCAACTCTCAGCGCTTGCACTTTCTGTCTCATGTCATCTCTGATTTTCATAGCTTGTAAATAATCTAATTCAGCTCTTAAACTTTTGATTTCTTCAACTAATTGTTCCTCTTTGGGCATAGAAGAGGATGGTCCCATTCCATTCTGGTCATCATTATCTTCATCCCTTGGAGACTCAACCTCTTCAAATCTGTCACTGGGATCTAGGAAAGGGCATTCCTGAAAAACTTCTGACCTTATTCTCAAAGCACCACCCTGCTGTTTCTCATATACATTCTAGATTTTAGCTTCTGTGTTTGAAAAATAAGGTTCCATCCTTTCTGAAGATCCTGGATTGTCTTGAATAAATTCATTTCCTCTGGGAGAACCCTCTTGACTGGCTTGAAAAGTTCTCTTTTTCCTGTACATCATTTTTCTGGGTAACTCTTCTAACAAAGGGTTACGTTGGGATCTTCTCCCTTGCATACAAATTTTTACTTTATCGGTTGGGAGATTGGTTCAAAGTTGCCACCTATTAGTAGGAATTATTTTCTTTTAAAATTAGGGTTCTTTCACAAAGTTTTCCCCAGCAGAGTCGCTAATTTCTGTTGGTTATTTTCCCAGACTGGATGCTTATTCCCAGTTATCCCTACAAGGTAGCCATCATTGATCAACAGGATTCTTGGGCCAGGGGCCAACAGTATAGGAGAAAGACTCTGTAAATATCTCCTCTTCTTCTTTAGGCTCTGCAGAACCAAGAGGGGTATTCCCTATTCAACATCCATGAAATGTATCTATGTACTAGATGGGATGTTGACACAAAGCAGATAAATCCTCTCTTATGAAGACCAAAACTGTGAGATAAGAGCAAAGGGGCTAGCTTTGGGCCTATATTCAGTTGTAGACATAGGATTTCAAATCCTAAACTAATTCTAAAGTCCTAAAGGTTTGTATATGAAGTTTGAGTTTGATGTTATGTTTGGATGCAAAACCAGGACTTTGGATGTGACCTCAATACAAGACTGGATCGGTGCCTATCTAGGGTTCGGAGTCAATAGACATACACATGTGAATGTACACATAAGATTATATTAATGACTGAGTTTCAAGGGGGTTGTTTAATATCTGCCTTACAGATATTTCCCAGAATTGAGTATTCAGTTACCTCTACTTAGAAGATCCTCACTACAATATATTCTTCTTAACACATTAACTTAAAACATTTAATCTACTCCTTGAGTAGAAGTAGAAGATCGAGCATTCAACATAGCAAATCTATATTCAAGAATCTTAGACATCCCTTAGTTGTTTAGATTCAAAAGAAGAATACATTCAATTTGGAGACAAGTAATAGAACACATGCAATGAAGCATTACTCATTTAAATCAACATGAAACTAGTGAGTTTATGCATTAAACATACAACATGAGACTCATAAACTCACAAGACAGCAAAGACAGAGTCACCAATGAAGTTGTATTGTGTCACAGCACCAAAATTTTGTCTAGTTTCCAACAACCACAAAAGAGTAACACAGTTTGGCATTTATACCAGGACTCTGTACTCAGCAAAACTAATTACAAGGCAAATAAAAAATTCACCAGAAACAATGCATGATCTGAATGTCGCCTAGAAATATTCAATGCTGTGGAGAGACAAAGAGGAATGAGTAGGTGGAATCAGGATTTGGGCCGCCGCTCTGGGAATTCACATCTTCAATCGGGTACCTAATCTGTCCATCACCGACCCATACCGCTGCAACTCTGCCATTAATGCCTCAGCTACCCGTAGATCCTCAGTGGTGTGCCCTTGGAGTATTTCCTACCCAAACGCAGCCTTAGAAGCAAAGAAACCCATCGCTACAGCAAAATACAAAACCAACCGTCGATCATCTCCCCATCGTTGAGATCAACGGTACCAAAAATATTGACCAAGTCCCCGGCCAATCAGATCGCACCATGGAGGCACGTCATGTTTCTATCGCTGGCTTTTCCCGTTCACATTTTGCCTTTTCACCCTTGTATATGCAAAAACTTATGCATATACAAATGCAATAGTTTAATATACAAGGCGGATCCCAGTCAATTATAGAGCAAATTGGAATTTTCAATCGGGTCCACCCTGCACCTTCTTTCCCTGCATATCTCAATGTATATCTGCATATACATTCACTTTATACATACAAGGCGCAGACTTCAAATTTTATAAAGCATTTTGAAGTTGCTTTGAAATCCGGCTTGTATCTAGCCTTTGTATCTTCATAATGTATATCGACACATATACAAGCACCCAAATATACAAGCAATGGACCCCAAATTTTATATACTGCAATTGATTTATCCCTCGGGTCCTAAATGTATGTCTTCTTTTGTATATCAACTTGTGTGTGCAAACATACAAAAGTAAATATACAAGTCGCGGATTCCAACTCATTTATCAGCTAGATTGGAGAATCTTTCGAATCCGACTTGTATCTCATCAAATGTATATTTCCTTTGTATGTTGAATATACAAACTCGTTTGTATATACCCGCGGGCCCTACCACATGTATCTCCCGCTGCTTTGTATGTTGCCGAATATACAAGGCCCCTTATATCTTTTCATTGTATAAACCCAATGTATGTTCAGACATACATTCATTTTTGCACCTTTTTCTTGTATATAGCCGTTGTACTCTAAAACATACAAGCCTGATATACAAGCAGACTTGATATACAAGCAACAAATTTTTCCAAGAATCTGCAGAAGATTCCTCCTTTGTATATGCACCCGATATGCATTCCAAAATGCATATAACTTATTTTTTCAAAGGCCGATGGAGATTTCTGACCCGCCAATATACAACTCACCTTTGTATGTATAGAACTCAGTATTTTTTATGAAGTGCAATAGGCACAGATGGTAAAACAGTGTTAGTAGCTCGAGGAACAATTAAACCAAGGCACTAAGGCTTTGAAGGAATACACACAGGAACCTGCAAACTGATCATAGAACCCTAAAATTAGGTGATCACCTCCAGGGGTGATCAAGCAAACATCAGGTGATAAAACAACATAGGGGTGATCGAACATAGGGGTGATCATAACTAAGATCAACTGACATTTGAAACATGACCCCCCCCTTAGAATATCAGGTCATATTGAAACTTTGTAGTAGCATCGGGGTAATCTTCCTTAAGATGATTGATATTTGGAAAATCACCCCTTGGGTGGAAGATCAGGTGATATATGAAATATGACCCCCCACAAGAAAATCAGGGTGACAGAAACCCTGACTTAGAACTTTTTTGGATTTGTTGGGAAGGTGTCTACAAAATTAATTGCTTGAAACCTGAATGTTCATGCAGGCACCAACAGGTGTAATGTCCATATCATATTCTTGAAGAATAGTGATCCATTTAGCTCTCTTCTCACCTAGTTCACTTTGCATTAATAACATCTTTACTGCTGCATCAGGTACTACAGCGATCACTTTACTTCTCAGGATATAGTGCCTGAACTTCTTAATTGCTCAAACCAGAGCAAGGGCTTGTCTTTCAACATCCATGTATGTGAGTTCTACATCTCTGAAAGGACAGCTCATGAAGGCTATAGGCTTTTCTTCTTTTTCCTCATTTCTCTATGTCAACATTGCTGCAGATGTATGCTCTGAAGTAAATGAGTAAATGCAAAAGTCCTTGGTATAATCTGGACTGATCAGAACTGGAGCATTAGATATGGCTTTTTTAATATCTTCAAAAGCTGCTCTAGCTTCTGGTGTCCACTCAATTTTAGCGTCCTTCTTGAGCATGGCATTCAAGGGTCTAACAATCTATGGAAAGCCAATGATAAATTTTCTAACAAAATTAGTCTTACCAAAGTAAGATTTGAGCTCCTTTTTGCTTCCAAGAAGCTGTATCTTCATGATAGATTCCACCCTGTTAGGATCAATGATGATCCCATTTTCTGTTATCAGGTGGCCTAATAGCTTCCTTGTGGTTACCCTAAATATGCACTTCTTAGAGTTCAGGGATATCCCGTATTGTTCACATTTCTTCAGCACCTTTCTCAGGTCTTCTACATGATTTCCTCTATCTTTAGAGAAAACTGTTAAGTCATCCATATATATGACTATGCATTTACCAATCAAGCCTCTGAATGCTATGTCCATCGCTCGCTGGAATGTGGCTCCAACATTTATTAACCGAAAAGGCATGTGCCTGTAGGTGAATATCCCCCACTTTGTGGTGAATGCAGTCTTTAATCTGTCTATTTTGTCCACCATCACCTAGTTATAACTAGAGAAACCATCCAAGAATGACATCATCTTGGCACCATTCACAATTTGCAGGACCTCATCCAGAGAAGGCAAAGGATAATTATCCTTTTCAGAAGCTCTATTTAAGTTCCTGAAGTCTACACATAATATGATGTCGCCATTCTTCTTCCTTACTAGAACCCAGTTTTCCACCCATGTGGAATGTCTCATAGGAAATATGATCTTGGAATTCAGCAGTTTCTTAACCTCTTCAAAAATGATAGGTTCCAGCAAAGCATTGATAGGTTTCTGTTTTTGTCTAAAAGGCTTGACATCTGGCTTCAAAGGTATAGTATGAGTGATGATTGATGTATCGTAGGTTTTCAACTCATCATAAGTCCAGGAAATGACGTGGATATAATCTTTCAGAGCTTGGGTTATTCCTTCCAACTCTTCTTCTGTACAGACCTTTCCGATCAGGACATTTCTTTTTTCATCATCCTGTCCAATATTGACCTGTGAATATTGTCCTCCATCGGCTTTTGGGAGATCCTTTTGTTTCAACATGTTGTCTAGATTGAATGCTCTCTCCAGCTTTATCATTCCCTTAGGAATCTTATTACTAGGCAACTCCAGGATTTTTTCTTCTTCCCAGATGTGGTCTTCCACATTACTTTCTTCTATGATCTGTGCATCAAAAACATCCCTATTGGAAATGAAGTCTAGACTATGCTGATCATCATCAAATACTTGAAGGTTAGTTACATTGTCAGGCACAGAAGGCACTGATACTAATTCTACTAAAAATCTTTTCAAACCAAATATGAACAGTGGTTCCAAAGTGCTGGCAGCCTAGGCTAAGGCATCTGCCCTGTGATTTTGTTCTCTAGGTACATGGGTGATGTTGAATAAATCAAAATCTTCTATCAGGTCCCACACCCTATGTCTGTAATTGGACAGTTTCTTGTAATTGCAAGAGTATATACCTCTTACCTGTCTCACAACCAATTTTGAGTCTCCATAGACATGCAGAATTTTCACTTTCTTCCTAAGTGCAAACAATATCCCATGGATTAGAGCCTCATACTCTGTCACATTGTTCGTGCATGGGAATTGCAATTAGTATGCTACTAAGTAGGATTTTCCAGATGGATTAATGAGGTCTATCCCTACTCCAGCCCCTTGTTTTGACTTGGATCCATCAAACCTGAGGATCCATGACTTATCTTCAGCTAAAGGCTTACCTGTGCCTTCTACTCTCTTTTTGGCTCTGGCAGCTGCACCACTTGATATCCATTTTAACTTTGGTATCTCAACTTTCTCACACTTCACCTTATCTACCTTATGTGAAGCTAATGTTTCTTCTTTCTTTTTATCATCAGAAGGATAATCTTCTGGACTAGGCAACATCTGCCTTTTCAGAATATGTAGACACAATGAACAAGCAATTTCTGAATGAGGTGCCTCATGTAACCTGCACCAGCCTTCAATCAAGACATCTTGTGGAGATCTTTGCTGCTGTGTCATCTTTTGAATCTCTTTTGATAAAAACTCTTCAAAATTGGACAGATTACTGCCCCTATCTTCATCAGATAACTCATAATCTGATTCTACCAAGCAATCACTCCCTGGGGTGATTTTCTTGTTTCTTTTAACATTACTCTTATTACATACCAAAATTTCCTCTGTCATCTGAGTATGACCTTCATCATGATGTGTGGATTCTCCTGTTCCTATAGATGACAAACAAAAATCAGTGTCTATATCACTATCTGTAGAACTTACCGTGGATGATGATGAAGATGCTTCACTACATGCTTGCTCTAGCTCCATCATGTCTAAGCAAGCATGACAAGTCTTTTTAGAATGTGCTTTATTGTGTAACCTACACCATCCATCAATTAGAATATCATGAACCGATATTTTTAACAATTGACATCTTTTCACCTTTTTGGACAAGAGCATCTCGAAATTCTTGAAATGATCTACCTCATTTTCATTTTCAGGGTTACAATCAGATTATACAATTATTTCATCATCATGATGATAAACATCATACATCAGGATTTCTTCTATCCTGATGGTCTAGGGTCTGATGGAGAAAACTCTGGGTTCTACATCCACGTACATGATCTCATTGGTTTTATTATATTCAGTGATCATGTGCTTCATGCGTGGCTCAACATCTATCCTTATTTGATTTGGTATCCCTTTCCAGGGCAACCACATATGACTGAAATCAGTTGACATTTATCCATTAAGGGTTTTTGACCAATCCCTGCTGAGTAGCATCCCATAGGTATCAGGTATATCAACTACCTAAATATCAATATAGTATTGGATTCTGGGATCCGATGCTAGCTGCATGTGAATGTGAGTTAGTTCTCCTACCACACTCACCTCTGTTTTGTCTAATTGTGTTACTTTATCTAATGTCTTAGCAGGATGTAACCCCAAAGCATTGCATATGGATAGGGGCATTACATTAGTAGATGCTCCTAAATCTACTAGGTAGTTGTGCAAGTTTTTACTAAACATTCTTATGGTAAGAAGGAAAGGAGGTGACTCACTCTTGTCTCTGTATAGGGTTATGTGGGAAGTCTCTGTAGCTTGAACAGTAGCTGGCACTTTGTGTTTAACATTAACGTCCCTAGTAGCATGATCTTTATTTCAAGACTGACCTGAGGCATGACTATCCTCTTTTGGAGCAGGATCATCTAATGATTTCATGAATGCTTTCTTGATAGCAGGGGTTTGAAGCAACTCTGATAATGACAGGCTGATTTTAATCTTTTTCATTTCATCTGCCAGGTAAGTGACCAACTTATCAGATTTATAAAGCAGATTAGCAGCCTTTGGTGCTGTATTCTATGGTGCTAAATATTGAGCATAATCTTGGGGAATCCAGGGTTGTTACTTGTCTTGGGATCAGGTGGAGTATTGAAATTGTTTGGAGGCAAAGATGTGGTCAAAGGACTAGCAGGTCTATTTGAATTATTCCTCAAGTTGTAATTATACTTACCCTGATACTACTGCTAATAAGCATGTACCTCCTCATGTTCATTTGAGGGCTCATTTTCATCCTCAAAGGGAAAAACATAGTTAGACTCAAAAGCCATGGCTGACTCTTCACATGCCAGGGTGTAATCCTGATGAGATGACACTATCTGTTGATGAGAATGGTGTATGAAACTTTCTAGCACTAAGGCAGAATCATATCCATAGGGAACAATTTCATTTCCTTCTACATGAGGTGGATTACCTAAAGTATTGGACACTTCAGTTTGGAAAATACTGGCAGCAATCTTGAACTGAGGACAATCCAGCTCTGCATGAGCATTGGTGTTATGTATCCTACGCCAGTTTGTAAGGGCTGCCTCTGCAAGGTTCACCCTAGTGGTCTATTTAGGTTCACTAGAAGGCTAATTATCTAGGGGTGATGGCAGAGAACCATTGTTTGGCCTAGTATTCCACACTCTAGGCTGTCTGGGAGGATTATTGTTGCCATTATTGTTATTGTAGTTATTGTTGTATCCCCTATTAGGATAATTAGGTCTGTCATTAGCATAACCTTTATTCTGATTTGGTTGAGAATAGAAGTTCTGGCTCCTCAGATGAGTGATCTCAGTAGTGAGTTTCCTCAGTTGCGCTAATATTTCCTTAATTTCTTCCTTTTCTTCCTGAACCTTAGCCACTACATTCTATGTTTGAGGCTTAAAAAAGGAAGATCCATTGTTAGTATTATTGGATTGATCTACACCCTAGGGTACTTGTGTTTGTACTGGATATTGTAACATCTGGCCATTTCCATTTGGAGGAGGCATGATACTAAGTGGAGGTATCTGTAAAGGACTTGGCATCACAGCTGGAGGTATCATGGCTCCATTAGTTTGTTGTTGGATAGGATATGTAGGATAACCAGGAAGTGTAGGGAATGCAATGTTTGGTGTTGGAGTAGGAACTAATTACTGACTGACTTTGATAGCTTCTTGAAAAGCTCCTGTCAAGGTTGTGACACTAGGATGTGCTCTCCTGATAAACATGGAAGTCAAGGGATCTAAAGCTGAGTAATATATGCTCCTAGCAGCTTCATCTCCTACAACATAAGGGGCAACTAACTTTGATAGCATCTTCTGGAACCTAGCATTGAAATTAGCAATAGGTTCTCCTTAAAATCTCTTGATTGTGGCAAATAGATGATAATTTATTGAAGGATCTATAGGTATTTTGAACCTATCCTTAAAGGCTTTCTCCAAAGCAGCCCATGAACCCACTGAACCCTGACCAAGACTGATATACCAGTTATAAGCCTCTTCCCCTAAGGAAAATGAAAATAACCTGCATACTACATCTTGATGCTCAATTCTAGCCCTACAACAAGCTTCCTTGAAAGTTCTGATGTGATCATCAGCATCCTGATATGGATGATACTTAGGACAAATTTTAGCAAGATTTTTAGGCAAAGCATGATATGCATTGAAAGTCAGAGGTGACTCTATATCGAAGAATGACATAGCAACTGGCGGAGGTTGGACTTGAGGTGTAACAAGTGGAGGTTGGACCTGAGGTGTGACAGGTGATCCTGTAGGTGTTTGTAATCTAATAGGAGTTACAGGAGGACGTTTTGGTGAAGCTCCTGATGCACTAGAACCAGGAGAGTGATGAATGTCTACAGTTCTAGGTCTAAATCCCCTGACAGGTAATTCTTCAAAGAGTCCACTAGATTTGGACCTGGTATTTGGCCTGAGAGCCAGGATTTCTTAAATTTAAGGAAAAGCAGCTAGTTTACTGTAAAGATCAGTTGAAAATCCCTAGTAAAAGCTGTATTTATGGTCAAAAATAGAAACTAACCAGATATTTATGGAATATTTGCATAAATGATGCAAATATGAGGTGATATTGAAGCTCAGTGAAACACACAACTGGATATCAGGTTTTTAAAGCAAATTACTTCAAAGCTTTAACAAATTTACCTGAAACAGAGCTTCTCTTTGAAAATTCATGGTGATAGGCTACAAAGCTCGCAATATTTATTCTCAATTTTGAAATCTTCACAAAGGATTAGTGTGCACAAACTTAAAATAGTAAATCTTTGCATATGACTCGAAATACAGAAGTGTCTGAGTGTTACCTTTCTGTCTTTATCATCAAATTAGACAAAACCTGCCAATGAATTGATAGGCCCTCCTTCTAGTGCCAATTTATGTCAATCATGATGTTACTCATAAGAAAACATGAAATAAAAGTTACACAACCTTTATTTATCTTGAAAGATATGATGAATTCAAAGAATTCATGATCCCAAGTCTCTGGTGATTAGTTCATAATCTACTGACGTTACTCAGTGGTTGATGTGTGTTGTTAATCATTCAGGGGCCTTATGTTGATCAGTAGATTTTGGTTCCTACAAATATGCTACACAGAGAGGTTATTGCTACTATATTTACTCAAATAATGTGTCTGTGCTTAGATCTTTACATGATATTTGTTGATTTAACATGCTTTAACTCAAATATGCTATGTATTTCCAATTATCTACGAGATGTCAGCATATTTCATGTGATTTTCTTTTATTCTTTTGTTATTTGCAATTGCGATGGTGAATTGTTATGAAATTGAAAGAAATTTAAAACAATACTCCAAATTTTGGTGAATCTTTAGTTATTGAACCACGTACATACTAGATACTTTCATTAGGAGAAGAAATCAAACCATATTTTCACTAGGATGTTCCACAGCTAGATACAGATGATGCTAACTTCAAAGGATAAGGAATGAAAACAACACATGCAGACTGATAAGCACTCCAAGGGACGTAGCTGATCAAAGCATGTATCAAGATCTCAAACATAGATTACTCATGATTTATGATGATTTGTAATCAAATGGTCTTCTCTTTCATTCAATGTGCAAAAACATGTATGTTTACAACAACTTTGAAATAAGTCCTGATATTTCAGCAATTAAATTTCAATTAAGCTTCCAAATGTTCAAAATATGGCACCCCTGCGCCTTTTATAGAACAAGGTGAGGGAGTTGTTACAAATGACCTACGGTCAGGATTTATCGATTAAGATCAATGGTAGATAATCACTTTTGACTTAGTCAACATCTTCCTCGTGGCATAGGTTGCTAGCTGGCAACCATCTGGATGACTTATTATCTTATAAGTACCTGATGCATATGTCTTCTTTGGAGATGCATCCTCCTTTATTCCTCAGGCTCCTCTTCTTTATCTTCTTCTTCTTCTTCATGATCATCATGATCATCACTTTCTATATCGCTATCACCTTGATGAATATCATCCTCTATATGGACCTTCATTGTCATCCTGATATTTTCATAAGCTTGTACTATTTTATCTCTCTCCCCTCCATCTTGAGTTTTGGCTTTAGTGATAGCATGCTTGTGAGCCTGAACTTTATCTTTGAGTGCCTCTAACTTGCCTTTTCTGTTATTTAGAGTTTCTTTATAATTTTCCACCCTGACCTTGATCCTCATGATCTTATTCATCGCCTCTTATGTCAGGTGGGTGACAGGATCATCAGCTACTGGCTAAAAATTATCATGCAGTGCCTTGATGGTGAAATCCGTGTCTTGGTTTTCAATCTTCCCTTCCACTTTCCCTTCTAGAGCTTCAAGGACTTATGCCTCATCTGCCATTATATTGTGCAACTTTATACTGATATCTCTTAGTTTGCTACTGCACTTCCTCAAGATATCGCACTCGAATCTGATGTCTTCATACCATACTTCTACTAGCAGGGTAGTGTTGTTATTTAATACCTAATTATTTATCAGGACCTGAGGATCAATCCTCTTTATTTCACTTAGAGCACTTAAGTCTTTTTCCAGCTAAAATGACCTCTTTCCCGTTTCATTCTACATTTTATCCACTTTCTTCTGCAAAGTGCTCAAAGAATTCCACCTCTGTAAAGAGGTTCTCAATACTTCTTCAGCTCCTGTGAGCGCTGATAGCATCCACTTCTCCATGATCATGGCTTGATGCTTCATGATAGCCAACTTATTAACCTCCTCCTGAGAGATGATAGTCAATGGGACTGCCTGATCAATTGTTGTATTATCAGGGTTAATCAACCCCTTTATATATGAATGTAGCTGAGCAATGTGCTCTTTATGCTATTTATTTTTCTTCTTCTCTTTCTTTACCCTTTTGGTTAAAGAATCAATGATATCCTTCCCTTCTTGACCCTCTTGGTCTTCATTGGCAAAGCCCAAATCAACTGTGGTGATTTGGAACTCCTCCAGGGTGATCTTACCCTTTTCATTTTCAACAGTGGGAAGTGCTACTTCGGAAATCCTTCTACCTGTAGCGTGATCTCTTTTGATAGCTGAGGTCAACCTGGCTTTCCTCTTTGGCTTCATGATTATCTCTGCAAACAAGGTTGAAACATCAAATTCTTGAATTTCAAGGTCTTGTTCCGTACCTATCTCCTTTTCCAGCCACTGAGGCACTTCATCTCCAAATCCTTGTTGTGTTTTATCACCATCATGTTCAACTTGATCTCTGGTATCTGTCTCCATTCTGGGTGGAGAAGGTGATTTCCTGATTTCTTTCTCATGATGTTCCTCATGAGGGGAATCTTGTTCCATCTCTTCTTCTTGAGGAGCTTCTTTCTATGAGGGAGGATCTTGTGGAATGTCCACATGATGATCCTGTGATTGATTTAGCAATTCCTCTTCTATTTCAACCACCTTATTATGTTCCTCACCTTGAGGCATATTTGTATCTGTGGTTATTTGTGTATGTGGGTTTGATGCATCACCTATTGCAAGGTGTGACCCTTGGTCTCCTTGTTCAGCGCTGCGCTGCGGTGGTTTGCGATAAGGGCTTAACTGCCTCCCATGCTTGTTAAGTCAAGTGGTTGGATCAAGCATTAACAGGTTGATCTTTTGGTGCAACGGCAACTAACAATTGGTATTAGAGGCGAGGTCATGGGTTCAAACCCCGCGCTTGTGCTGGGGGGATTGTTGCAAGGTGTGACCCTTGGTCTACTTGTTCAGCGCTGCGCTGCAGTGGTTTGCGACAAGGGCTTAACTGCTTCCCATGCTTGTTAAGTCAAGTGGTTGTATCAGGCATTAACAGGTTGATCTTTTGGTGCAATGACGCTAACATCACCATGATCTTGGGTCACATTTTGTTTAGCACCTAGTGAACTAACATCTTGTGTATTAAAGTCTTCATGACCTGATGTATCTTTTTCTCCTATAGCTTATTGAGTCCGGGTGGCATCATCACCTAATGTGTCCTTATCACCTTTGCCCTTTTGTTGGACCTCAACTATCTTTGGCTCAGCAGGTATCTCTTACTATTGCTGACCTAGATCCAGAGCATGGCTTTCTATTTTTGCCTGCTTGACTTCTTCAACTTTTCTTGTTACATCAGGTTCACCTGTTTTGTCTTCAGGAATCATATCTTCTCTATATGTCAAGTCTATCACTACAGGGCTAGTTACCTGATCTACCAACTTGTCAAGCCTAATTTGTTGGGCTGCCCTTTCTAGACTATTTTCTTTCTCCTCTTAAGCTGTTTGCTTCAACCCTTCTAATACCTCCATCTGTGCTGATGGAGTTCCATGTGGAGTCATGCGGGTATTAAAAGCAAGGGTTTCCATCTGTTGAGAGGCCACATTTTGCACTACCTCATCATCTGATAGGTCCACGATGTCCTGAAAAGAGAAAGGGCCACCCTAACCTGCTTTGGAGGACTCTTTTATCTGCTCCTCTACCTTCTTAGTCTTAAACTTAATAATAGTGGGAATTGGCACATCATGTTGCATCTCTTTTGAAATACTTCATCACCAGCTCCTCTTAATACTATGGGGTCGGCCCTGATCTCACCCCTCATAGATGTTCTCTGTTTCTTGGGTGGTGATGCCAGAGGCGCTGCCCTCCTCTTCCTGCTAACCATCATCAGGTCATCACTTGCAGCCTCTTTATTTATCAGCTCTTCCTCAAGAGGGATATCTTCTTCTACATCCTATTGAGAGGTTTGGCCCTCACCTTGTACTTCTACAGTCTCTACAGCTTGCCTCGGGATTCTTTTGGTTTTTGGTTTATCCATCAGAGGTGGATACCTGTCTTGATGTGGATGCACCTGTAGCTAGTATGGTGATTCTCTCAATTATCACCCCCTTAGCTTCATCATCTTTTTTCTTTCCTCTTGGGGGTCATTTCCTCTACTTTTGGGTAGGTAGCCTTTCTCCATTAGATTTTCTTTTCTCACCAAGAAAGTCATCATATTCTTCATCAGGGATCTCCTATCTTTTCTTTTTAGGATCTGCTGTCATGGCTACACCTCTTTTATTTAGTCTATTTATTTGTTCATCTACCCAAGATTGAGTTAATTGCATCACCCCACCTATAAACTGATCCAAGGAAATGTCTTCAGGTTGTGTTAGGTTAGGCGCTAAGATGGTGTCATTATACACCTTCTTATCTTCATATTCATTTGACATAGTCCTGCCATCATATTTCTTCAACTGTGTAGGCATTGGGATATAGTCAAATGTCCTTAACTGATCTAAGGTGAGGCTTTGGTATTTTCTTCTTCTTACTTCGTCTTCATCTTCACAATCAGTCCAGAAATCTTCTAGGTGCTTCTTATGTATGGGTTTCCCCATTATTTTTTGCATTCTACTATAGGGATCATATGATCTAGCTAATGGAAATGGCTGTAGGTACATCATGTTTAGACCTCCTATGACATTCTTTATGCTCTGTGAATCAGGGCACATGTACCAACCCATAGATACTAGAAATAGTATTGGGGGTATCTTCCTCTGTGCTTTGTATGCATCCAATATGGTAGATATCTGTCTCAAAAATTTAATCAGGACTACCCCATCAGTAGGGTACCTGGGTAGCATAAAAGGTTATTCTTCAAATAGCATATTGGATGAACCAATCTCCATGTTTGTATACAACTTCTTGAGCTTCCATGCTCAATCTCTTGGTTCTATCCTCTTCCATAGTCCTAACCAGATGCATAGAAAATGCATCATTCACCAATTTATAATCAAAGAGGTAGTTCCTTCTCTATAATTGAGGATAATGATCCCATATATGGGCATCATCTACACCACTGCCAATCTTGCCCACTGTAGTCAGTGCATCAAATGTTCCTTTGTAGGCACATGAATAGACTACATATGAGGTCATATGGAATAAGCATTCTTGACCTCCCAGGTTCTTCATCTATTCGTTTAATGCATCACTAATGACCTTGGCCCATAATGGCTTATTATCTTTGTAAAGGACCATCTGGATGATCCCAAACATCCAATTCTTAAAATTTCTAGCATTACACTAGCCTGTCATCCTACTGAGCAAGGTAATCATGTACTGATATTCATCATCAAAATCAAATTTGTATAAATGCACTGGTAACTTAGCAGAAGTAGTGTAGGTGTTGCTCTTAAACCTCCACTGGTACATCCTCTTCCTGGCATTCTTCTTATTGTTTTCATACTCAGTCTCCAGTTTATGTAGGTCCACACTAACCACTTTCTTTCCAACTGGCAAATTAAAAGTAGATGTGATGCCCTTACCTGAAAAGTCAGCATAAACCCTTCCATGCTTCTCTACTTGTCTGGTCTGAGGGTTATAATTCCTGGCGCATTCTACTACCAATTCTAGGGTTTCCATGGCATATGGAAATCCAGCTACATGCCACATTCCTGATACATATATTCTATCCAAAAGAGCATTATCTTTGTCATGATCTATTCTAGATAACCATGCTGCCAAGTCTATTTCTCCTTGGTGAGTGTCTCCAGTGATACCATACTTGAATTGTATTCCTTTGGGCTGAACATACATGGGCTTAAGAAAATCAGAATCAGACTTGTTTCGCCTGATTTCTGCCATGGACTCCTGCAAGAAACATGCCTGGTCTTACCATACAATAGCCATATTCATTCATACAACACTATATATCTACGACATCATGCATATTCTATTCATCAATCTTCAATTCATCATGATATGCATATTCATAAATTCAAACCACTGGAAAGAACATTCTACCTGGATATGCAGAAAATGACAATCATGAGGGTTTTTAATTACTTACTTGATAATGCTTTCCTCTTGGATTAAACAAGTGATTACGGAAAATGACCGTCAATGATGATGATCACCTATTCTGTTGCACTGGAAACTCTCGTCCATCCACAGGTAGCTCTTATGAGGGTTTGACTCTCTGCTCTATAAAGTCTTGTTCTTTTTCGCAAGGTAAACTTACCTTTAAACTCATCCGTATAGAAGATTAGGGTAAAATTGGGTTAAGTTAATTAAAACCATTGATCTTCTGCAGCAAATCCATGGATACTGCCAAGTGTTTGAATCGTATTCGTAATTAGCGAGAATCCACCTACCAAGTGTTGATGACTTCATTTGAACGTTGCATTAAAACGACGTCACCATCATGTTATAAGATAGGGTGATCCTCGGATACATACCTCCGCGAGGTAAAAGATTGATGACATCACCATCATGGTGATTTCCTTTGTTCATCGGGCTTAGATGATGTCATTGTCATATTGGCATTGGGGTGATATTTGTAAGATCGTGTGATATTGAAAATATGACCCCCACAAAGATGTATGAAGTTGTTTGATGGGCACATACAATTATCACTTAAAATTGATGTCCAGAGTTAGCGAACCAAATGATTATCAGGTGATAAACCTATATCGGGGTAATCTTACGCAAAGTGACTGATATTTGAAATATGACCCCCCTCGGAATATCAGGTTTGACTGAAACTTTGACTTATCATAACTCACTCCCCTTAAGGAATTTCAGGGTGATCCAAAAGGCAAACCTGCATGGAATTTTATGCACTTTCCAACCATGAGGTTAATGATATGAAATATTGACTTTGACAAACTAACCTCATCATGGTGACTTATCTACCCCGTCACAGGGCTATCTGCATGACTTACTTTTACCAGACCGCTGAAAAATAGAAAACAACACAAGCCAAATCAGTAGAAAGAAGTTGGGTCCCTATTTTGTCAAGTCAAAATGGGGCGTGTTGTGTAACCACACAACAAGTAGCACTTGTGGGTTTAGGATCTATGCCTAAAGTTATTCTATGTAACTTTTGTTTATACAACACAAACTCCATACTTTTCTTCCATTCAATATAATTATATGGAGTTAAAAGTGGCAATTGAGGCACATCCATGATGAAAAAGAGATACAACAAGACCCATTTACTATGTAAGAGAGCCCCCCTAATTTGTTGTGGCACTTTATGCTTAGTGCATTTTACAATTGTCCTCAAAGGACCAAAATTGGGAAAAACAATCAAAATCTCTTAAAAAAGAGACTTGAGTGAGATTACAATCAGTCACGATGATGTATTACAACAAACAAATCCTTTCAAAACAAATTTCACCTCCTCAAGTATCAAAATGTCCAAGTTATCACTCAAATGCCAAAAAATTGGCAAATGAAATAAAAATCAGCTAGAGAGAAATCTGAGAAAAGTGCATGGATGGATGTGTAGAGCTCCTCAATACCTTTCTGATGCTGCAAGAATTGCAAAAATTAGAGTTCATGGCAGAAAGTTATGAGCTCGGGAGCCAAAAAGAGTGATATGTCTTCAACCTGCAATAAATGTTGTCAAACAGCAAAATCTATCAAAATGACTAATACTACTGTGAAGTGCTCTCTATCATTTTTCCAACGATATCTTGTTTGCCTGATTTGGACACCGTGGGCAAAAGTTATGCAAAAAGGAAAAAAAAGCCCTACTTTAGGACTTTGAGGAGCAAAATAGGCCCCCCTGACAGAATATTCTATTTCATGGTGGAATATTCTAGTGCAGGGCACCTAGGAGCACCTTGGTTCCTAAAGTCATTTTGATTGCATTTTTTTTTAAAGTTGTGGTTTTGTTTGTAATAAGGCTTTAGCCATGGATGTAAGGTCCTCTTGTGTGCTCAAGATGATTGGGGTAATCATATAAACCTCAATCATGCTTAGTCCACTTGGACCCTTGTTGTGCCAATTAGGCCTATAAGGTCTAAGGCTTGGTTTTTGAGTTTTTTTGTTGTTTTGGTGTTTTAATATGTTTTAAGGAGTGTGTTGATCATTGGAGATCCATTGGACAAGCCAAACAAATCAACCTCCTTATGTTAAGGCAAAACAACATAATTGTCAAAGTGTGTCATGTAGTAGGTCGGTTCAAAAACCACTTTGGGTGGAGGAGGTCTGGTACGGAGTTTTGGGCATTCAAACAATAGAAAACAGTCACTTTTTCCTGCTTTTCTTACTGTGTACGGCCTGTACGAACTTGTCAGGTGAGCAAATGTTATTTTTTTGAAAGTGCTTAGAGTCAGGGTTCATATGCAACTAGTTTGAGGTCTTGAAGTTGTCGAGGTCAAAAGATATTGAATTTTCTTTCAAGACTAGTCTAGAAACCCTGTTTTCTAGGGTTTGTCATAGAAATCTGGCCCTAGAATGCATTCCCACTGGTGAAAATTCATAAAAACTGGTGAAATGTAGGCTAGGGATGTACTCTATAGGATTCCAAAAGCATTTGGCTGGGAGAGACTATTTTCAAATTTTAAGGTGATGCCCTAGGTCAAGTATTTCCTTGTATTTGACCAAATGTATGCTATTTGACGTTGTAGATGACAGAATCTTGGTAGGGTGATTGAATAAATGGTGGTTTTGTGTTGTATGGACATGGTAGAAGCATTCCAAATTCCTGCCCCTGATCTATGACCCCAATTTGAACCCTTTGCTTTGTAACTTAGACCTAAAGTGATCAATTAGGCCTAGAGATCTAGTGGGTGTTTTGAACTCCTGGAGTAGAACTGGAGTAGGAGGCTTGGAGGTTTGTTAAGGTTCCTTGAAGGGTATTCAAAACCATCATTTACTTGCCTGGTCATTTGGGATTTTGTCAAGTTTTGGTGAGAAAACCTAGTTTGGAGGGCTAGTAGCCTTACTAGTCAAAGTATAGGTTGGAGAGTTTTGGGAAGTTGGGGATCAAACCAACTGCATAGAAGGTGTTTATTGATCTATCTTAAGGTGTTGGAGAAGCCTTGAATGTTGAGTCATCACCCAGAGATCAAACCCTTCATATACCCTTAAATGTGCCTTTGGTTGCTTGGTTGAAGGCTAGGTGAAGTGGGTGAGTGGGAAAAGGACAATAAAGTAAACCCTTGTGTGGTGCTTCCCTTGTGCCACTCTGCATCATATTCCCTGCCAAAAAGCAAAAAATAGTCATCTAGCTGCAAAACCACCATCTTCTACAGATCAGACAAAAACTGTAGATGAAAAACTGTCTAAATAAATGCTAATTATTTTGTTTGGTGGGGCTGAAGTCCACATAGGCTGGTGGGGCCCGAGGCAAAAAGCTCCCGCCTAAACCACTCTCGGACTACAGAAACCTTTGAAGCCACCGAAAAAGCTTACTAGATTTGTTTTAGGTAGACCTCCAAGGATTTTTTTGCGGCCGGTTGAAACAAAATAACTGCCGACTATTGAAAGGAATTTTTGGTCGATCTCAAAAGACTTTTACAACCTGTACAAAGTTGAGACCACAGTTTTAAAAGCTAAAACTACCCAAAAATAACCACCTTCCAATAAGCAATGACCACTGGATTCGGTGGTAGTGGTCAACGGACCTGCCGGAAGAGAAGACCGCCAAGGGTTAAATGAAACTACCGCAGTCAGATCTTATTGATCTTGCACACTGAAGACAAGAGTGAGATGCCGACTGCTAGAATCTTAAACCATTGACTGTGATTGCAACAAATGACTACTGCTTGTTAAACAAACTGTTGACTAAGATATGAATGGTCAACGGTTATTTTTTGGTCACAGATGTATGTAGATGCTGGTCAGTCGAAGATCCCTCCGGGAATGTGGTATGTGGTCGCCGCAGGTTATTTGAACACTGGAATATCCACTGGATATTAAGACTGCCAATGTTCATAAAACTGTTGCTTATTTGTAATATAAAGCAGACTAGTGACCACCAAAAAATTGGTAAGAACACAAACCGTCGGGTGAGAGCCAAAGGATCGAAGTGACCGCTGCACGTATGAATATCCAGTTGACTGATTTTGATGCAATGTTAGATCTGCTTAAGCCGCCAGATAATGAATGATTTCTTTGGCCAATTATTAGATGATTGTCAGATACGGTGTAAGATCTATGGAGAAACAAGATTAAAATAATGAAGCCCTGATGCAAGGGTCGTGGAGCTTGACCCTACGGCCACTAACTTCACTGGCTAATGCTAGTACGGGGCCAACAGGGGATCAGTACCCTGTCAGTACCCAAAACATAGTTTTTTTTGCTTTTCAAAAGACAATCCGTAGAAAAAATCAAAACCCTTGGACAGAATATTTACTAACTAAAATTTGCACCTGATTTGACTGATGATGTACGTCTGCGAAGAGGGTACAATGTTGATGCATTACTTGTGTAGTGAAGATGTTGTACGGATTTTTCGCCAAGAGACTAGGGGCAAAAAATTTTGCCAAAATTTTTGATGATGAAATTTAGTGAATAAATAGCTGATCTATATAGATTTGGGCCTCCTGATCGCAACCGTGATGTCAGATTTGCTCCAGGATGCTCCTAACACATAACTCTGAGAAAAACCTCTCCAATGAGGGAAGGAAATTGTAGGATAGGCTCTGATACCATGTAAGAGTCAATGTGACTCAACAAGCCAGGATCACCTGCAATCAAGACAACCTTCCACACAAAGATGACAAAAGAAGATGCTAAAACAATGGAGCAAGATTCTATACAAAGATCATATGGAGTTGTATGAAATACAATGAGTGAGCCTTGCTTAAAAAGGCAAGGTGAGAGCTAGAAGGGTGGAGTGTAAGGTGGAGATATTCCTACAACATGTGTCAATTAAAGGATGATAACTAATTGCACATGTGGAGGATAAGACAACTCACTCCAACTATCAACAACTCAACACACAACTAGACTCAACTAGATATCTAGAAGACTCACTAAGTCAACTTAACATGTGTGAATTATGTGTTCACACCAACAACGGTAGGAGGGTTCATAGAATGAACTGTCCAGGTCATGCAGCTAGAGTAAACACAATAGAAACAACTCAAAGATATAAAGCAAATGTAGATTCAGTTAGTCAGTATATCATAGAATCCAAGTATGAATTGGCCGGCAACATGCAGGCTTACAACTAGGGCTCACAGGCCTGATTACAAAATTACATAATATGCACAAGATCTAGCTTTGAAGCTCCTTTGCATAAAATTCAAACTATCAACTATCGAGCCATCTCATGAACTACTTTCCTAGGCATTTATTACATCAATATATCATCTATGAAACATAAGATTCCTCCGCATTGACCAAGGATCATTACAAACTCCAATGAAGAGCTGTAACATATGTACATGAGTAGGTCGGACCTAGATGAATAGAACTTGATCCCAAATGCATAGAATGATGTGCAGATCTCAGGGAAGGTTGGCCACAAACCATACAACATTAAATGATGTGCAATTTAGCTCCGTGAGTCATGAAATGCTCCGCAAGTCTTCTCCTTTAGTTGATTATCTGAGACTATCAGGATGCTCTGTTCTAAGAAAATAGTTGATCTCCTAATAGCGATATCTTACCGGTACCTAATACAAATGATATGAAATTTGGATATGTTGTACATGGATGTGTCTAGATGCTTAGTCCAGCTCCACAAGATCTAAAATGCAATTGCGATAGAATGTGGACCAAAATATAGAAACTGCTACTGATTGAACTGCCTGAACTGAACTAGAAAATGAAAAGAAACAAACTGAAATGCAAATAAACTGAAATACAAATATTTTTGGTTGATGCAAGATTGCTCTTGAACCAGGGATGCTCCTGCATCAGACATCTATGGTTATTGAAAAAGTGAGTCCCTCACTTTGCTGGGGCTAGAGGGAAACCAAGATGGTCTACCTCAGCATAAGAAATCCAAGATGAATCTTCTTTCAGTCTGCCTTTCCACTTCATAAGATATTCTTTGTATTGTCTTCCTCTGGTGTTGCATCCAATTTTGCTATCCAAGATGTCCTCTATATGCTTCGGTGCTTGTTATGGTAACTGTTTCTTCAAGTCTTCCTCAATACTGTCACTGAACTCAACTTCATGATACTAGTATTGGTCTGCAATGTTGAAAATAGGTGATATGCCCAATGTCTCTGGTAAGTCCACTTCATATGCATTGCCTAAATTAAACTTTCTGAGTATCTTACAAGGTCCAAACATCTTCATCTTCAACTTGTTATAAGTCCCAACTGGAAATACCATCACTTCATCTCCAATTGCAAATTCCTTGTGTCTCTTCTTCTCATCTACCTTCTCCTTATACTTGTTTTTCATCTCTTCCATATGTTTCTTCACCTAATTATACACTGTCTCCATATGTCCTGCAAATTCTTCTACTTCTGCACTTCTCTTTTCTTCCATACTAATATTTCTCAACTTTGCAACTCCTCTATGGTTTACTTCGGTAACAATCTCAAAAGGTGTTCTTCGGGTAATTCTATTCACTGAATTATTGTATGCAAACTTTGCTTGTGAAAGAATCAAATCCCACTTCCTATCTTCTCTCCAACCAAACATCTCAACAAGTTCCCCAAACTCCTATTTACTACCTCTATATGTCCATCAGTCTATCGATGAAATGATGAACTAAACTTCAAATCTGTCTTCATCTTCTTCCAAAGTGTCTTCCAAAAGTATCCAAGAAATCTTGTGTCTCTGTCTAAAATTATGCTCTTAGGTAATCCATGCAATCTCACAATCTCCTTGAAAAATAGGTCAGCTACATGCACTGCATCAGTTGTCTTCTTACAAGGTATGAAATTTGTCATCTTTAAAAATCTGTCCACCACTACAAATATTGAATCATGTCCCTTGTATGTCTTTGGCAATCCCATTACAAAATCCATACTTATGTCTTCTCAAGGTCTCTCCGGTACTGTCAAAGGTTTATACTGTAGACACCCTAAAATGACCACGTTGTTGCACTACTTGCATTTCATCATCTATCTAATCACCTGCATTTCACACATTAATTAAATAATCTAATTATTTAATTAATTTCACCAATTTCTTCTAAATCACATACTTGCGACGTTAATTAAATAAATCCTCTTTATTTAATTAATTAAATCAGATTCCTCTACATTCTCTCACAATTAAATAATTTCAATTATTTAATTAGATCATTGTCACCTTCCAAAATTCACATCCACATTAATTAAATAAACCCAATTATTTAATTAATTCAACGAATTCCCTCTTATCTACAATTAAATAATTCTCAATTATTTAATGAAATCAAAACTGTTCTTTCAAAATCATGCACAACAATTAAATAAGTTTATTTATTTAATTGCTTTCAAATCTTCTAAATTAAATAATTCTAATTATTTAATTATTTCTTCCATAATATCTTCTCTAAATTTAAATAAATCAATTATTTATTTAAATTGCTTTTTTCTTCTAAATTGAGTTATCTCTAATATAACTCAAGCTTTCTTGCTCATGCAATTAAATATTTCTAATATTTAATAAAGAAAAATATCTTCTTTTTCTCATGCAAATCTCTTCTTCTTGTTTTAAATCACTTAACTGATCATTACATTCTGTTAATTTCTTTAACTCATTCTTCTATTCTTAATAACTCCTCTCATGCAAAAGAAAGCAAGACACTTGGCTTCTTCCTATTCGTTGCACGTTTCTCAACTGTTCTCCTCCATTGATTCTTTTGAATTATCTGGATCGTTGATCGATCTTCATTGAAACCTATATAAACCCCCCTCATCTCCTTCATTGAGTCTCTCTCTTCGATCTTATTCTCAGGCATACTTAACAGAGCTTTGAGCATACAAACGCATCGATTGAGCAACCTCATGATCTCTTAACATTGATCTCTTGAGCATACTACTTGCTTGTTGCAGCTATGGTTTCGCAACTTCATTGGGCAATCTACACTTCTCCAAAGGGAACAATACAGATTTTGGTAAGAGCTTTCATTTTTCTTTGATTTGATGATATTGGCTTTTACTTAGATTGGTTCACTTTATGTGATTGGTTTTTGGTTTTATTAGTTTTGATTTAATCATTTTTTCCTCATACACATTCTGGCACACCTGGTGGGACCCACTAATCCCTCTTTTTTTTGAGAAATTGTTTTTTTGAAGTTACAGTACAGAACAGCGTAAAAGACACAGAAGAGCACTTTTGGCAGTATCCTTCAGTGCTTTCGGAGGCACAGTATAGCACCCTTGGGTGATACTATGGCACTTCTAGTAATGCAGAGAAGTGCTTTTGGTAACACAGAATGGTGCTCTTGGTAGTATCGTTAAGCGCTTTCAGCTAATTAGGTTTTCTGACTTCATTTGGTGTTTTCACAAGGTTTTTTTATTCATTGCATATCTTTTGATTTATCTGACAAGCTGTTGTATTTGTCTTGCAAACTATCTTTTGATACTTCCTAAGCTGACTTATTTAGGGGTATCTTTGATATTTAAGTTAACCTATTGTGTTACTACACCTTCTGAGTTTTCTGGATTTCACGATTCAGATCTATCAGACATTACTTCTCAGAATAGTACATCAATCATGGAATCCCATTTGGATCTAGTTATTTTGACAAAAGCTAACTTTTTTGTGATCTGAGATAGCGCAACGCTTTTGGCAATATAGTATCATGCTTTTGAAAGCACAATATAGCACTTCTGGATCTATTTTGGTGCTTCTGGTCTGCATTACATCACTTTTGGAAATACAATGCAGCACTTTCGGTATAGCAGTAACTCACTTTTGGTCAAATTGATTTGTTTTTGCTAACTTGTGAATTTTTGTGGAACTAACTGACTTGTTGCAGCTTCTTATTACTCACACAGAGAAAATAGGTGTTTTTAACATGTTCATGCAGGACGAGCGTTGAAGAAATCTTGATTTATCTCACTAAGTCTTAGAAACACATTGCATTCTTAAAAGGATATTTGAACAAATCATTTTTTGCAAGCTAAGTCTTAGGAACATATTGCTTTTGTTAAGAGACAATGGACATGTATGCAAAAACACTTCAATTTTCTAAGGGACAATGGACATGAATGCCAAACACTTCAATTTCATAAGGGACAATTGACAACTACAAACGTGTGTGTGCCTAATTTAGTTGCACCTTATTTTTCTTATAACAGGACAATTGAACCTTCGTTTGACGTGCTTGCTCTTACATTTCTGTACTTTCTTTAGAAGGGCCTGCTTTTGGATTGCGCTTCATCCAAAAGGGATGACCCTAAGTGGATTTTTCCTTTGAACCTCTATATAAGAGGGATAAGGCGAAAGCCAAGTCCTAACCGACGTCAGCCTTACCTTGTGGTGCCAAACTGAAAAGAGGTGTACTAGCTCTTTGTGGAAACGATTTTCACATTGAGCGAAGTGTTTGATACTCTTAGTAGGATTGGTTAAAGATTTTAGTAGCTTATTGAATTGCTTGTAAGGCATTGGTCCCTCAAAGTTACTAAGAACCATTTTAGATAGTGACTACCCGACCTACCTCCGAACATTGCGGTAATCATCAGTGCAAGGGGAATTGATTTAAGCCCTTAAGACGCTCACCATTGGCTCCCTTGAGAAGAGATAGTATTCCCTTGGCCATAAAGCTCTTGTGACCTACTTGAGCTTTCCAAGGGGAGGGTGAGATATCCCTACCTATCATCTCTTGCAAAGATACTAAATATCTGACACCTTTATGGAATGATATTTTTATCGACAAAGTATTAAGCTATGAGCTGATCTACTACAATGAAACCTTGTCTCTAGGGATAAAAAGTGCTTGATTATTTTGTTTGCAACTATCTCATACCTGTGGAAACATTGGGCTTTTTTGTGAGCCTCAAACATACACTATCTGTTGTGTCAGTCCTATTTTTGGTTGCCAACTTTGCTTGCTATGTTTTCTCTTGCCAAAACAACCAAATCCAATCAGAAATAGAAAATTTTTGCATCAGACACTACTTCAGCGCCTTTGGTATTACAGCAGCTTGCCTTTGGTAGTACAGTAGATCGCCTTTGGTATAGCAGTACCTCACCTCTGGAAAAACTCTACTTCAATGCCCTTGGTATAACAGTAGCTCACTTTTGGTCACCTTAGCTCACCTTTGGTATAGCAATACCTCGCCTTTGGTAGCTCAGTCCATCACCTTTGGTATAACAGTAGCATGCTTTTGGTTGCATAGTCCTGCGCCCTTGGTCAAACAGTATAGTGCCTGTGGTCCAGTACATTGTGCATCAAAGTTTGTCTTTTTCAAAGCACAAGTAGAAACCTAGCATTACCTTTTTTGTCATAGTGTATTCCATGGTAACCACTAGGCTCCAACAAACTATGAAATACAAGCAAGTTATCCCTAGGAAGCGCAAGTCGCCTCCTCACACACCGCAATCGGGCTGTCTCAAAATTACTCCCAAGGTCACTCCTAGAATACCTGCGGAAAGATCCACCAATTCTCCAAACATGCCACAGCTTGACCAACCTAACAATCCTCAAGAAGGTAGGATCCCCTTGCTAAGTACACCTCAATACACCACCGGCATGCCTCCAGATTTTGTCCCTCAAGGTTATACTGCAAAACTCGCCCCATCTCAAGAAGAGCGACAATTTGAAATAGGTCAATCCTCTCAAGAAGAGGGGCAAGATCTTGATGAATTCATACAAGAGCCTAGAGTCATGGCCGCCTTTGACAAAATCCTTAGTGAGAACCAAGATCATTTCTTTCATTTACTTGCAGAGCAAGGGGCCAAGTTACCTCAAGATTTTGATTTATCCACTCTCAAGGAGACAAACAACACCCTAAGTACAACACAAGCGGTCCAAACCATGTCAATAGTGACCACGCCCTTACCTGAACAAAGCTCATAGTATAGGATTCCCCTTTATCAAAAATCAACAGGAGAGAGGGCCGTATCACCGCTTCTGACTCCTATGGAGATCTACAAAAACTAACAAGAAACTCTCCAACGTCAAGCAGAGCTAGCTAAACAAGCCACCTGAGCGCGATTGAATATGCAACCACCTCCTCAAGTGTCCACACCCATCGCAAGTGGAATCTTGGTTACCCCATCACGAATAGGTTTCCCACCTAATTACAATCCAGGGAACAACTATGTAGCCATGCAACAAGGGTCTCAACAAATACCACCTCCTATATCATCAAACCTTCATGTCTATCAACCAATTAGAGTCATGCAATCCCAACCAGAACATTCTTCTACACTCATCATCAATCCACCTCAACCATCGCACATCACTTCTACCTATGTCCCTCCTCCGCTACATTCATCATCACTCAATTTCTTCAACACCTTGCCTATCCACCCTCAACATTCCCAACATCAAGTTTCCCAAAGCTATGTGCTGCCATTGCAACCTAAACCCATGCACTTTAGCTTTCCTCCACCAAATTCTTTCCTTCAACCATCACAAAGCCAACATTCTTACCTAGTGCCACCTCCACCTCTGCCAAATCAAAACATCCAATTCCAACCCAATCTCAACCCAATGTACAACGCGTACGACCCCAACCAATCTTACGACCCTTATAACGCTAGTGCTCATGGCTTACACTACAGTTTTCCGCATAGGCAACCGCAACCACTTCTAGGACAACAAGGGTTGTTTCCAACCCCTCCCATGATGATGGAGTTCAAGATCGCAGAAGTTCAACAATAGCTATCTGATCTTACATTTGGCCACACCAAGAAGACCTTCTCTTTAGAGGAAGTGTGTCCTTATCCTTTTGATCGGTCATTACCAATGATCCCTTTTCCTCAAAATTTCACTATTCCCAAGTTTGATAAATACAAAGGAAAAGGTGACCCAAAAGACCATCTCAGGGAATTCTATCTTGCTTGCTTCGAGGTCTCACATAACAACACATATCTTATGTGGCTCTTTCCTCATAGTCTTGGAGGTCAAGCTATAGAATGGTTCTCACACTTACCCACGAGAATCAAGTCTTTTAACGAGCTAGCAGAGAAATTTGCCACCCATTTTTCATACAACGCAGAGCATGAGATTTCCATGACCGATCTATGCAACAATAAAGAGAAAAATGGTGAAACTTTCATTTCTTTCCTTTAATGATGGAGACAAATGGCTAGCAAATTCCCTTTCAAGATTCTTGAGAAATAGCTTGTTAGCATATTTGTGCGGATCCTCAACCAAGAGTTAGGTTTCCACTTGCAAATTCTTAGTGCTACAACCTTTGACTAAATCATACAAAGGAATCAATATTGAGAAGGCCCTCATTGCTAAGGGTGTGGTCAAAATCTTCAAAGAAACAAAAGACAATGTTCCTCATCAACAGACGAGTGATAAACCCAAATATTGGAACAAAAAAAATGTGGTTAACGACGGTGTGCTTGATTCTAAACATGTCCAAATGTTGCAAACACCATTGCAGCTCTCCAAACCAAGTCAAGCTCCACCTCAACAACAGCAACAACAGCGGCAACCATATCAAAATCAACAACAATGACAACAAGAGCGACCTCAACAAGATTGCCCGCCGCGACATCAATTCACTCCCTTGGGAGTGCCTATAGAGTCAGTCCTACAACAGATTTTACATAAAGGACTCATCACCCTACCGGATGCTCCCCCATATGGTAAACTTGTTTACAAAACTGCGCGGTATAGAGAAAATGAATACTGTGAATTCCATAGGAGTAAAGGGCATCAAACTGCATCATGCATGAAGCTCAAGCACCTAATCCAAAATCTCATCGAAGGCAACCAAATCATTTTTGAGAATGAACCACCAAGTCAACACATAAACAAAGATCTCAATATGTACAAGGAACCATTCCCTCATCATGGTCCACCTCCTCCTCAGGATAGAGGTAAGGGTATCAATCATGCTTCCACTTCCTTTGACTCCATTGTGGGTCATTTTGAAGAGAGTCGAGTGTCTACCCTCACAATCAAGGGCAAATCGATGGATTGTGCTATTACCACTTGTCATGGTTGTGTCACCATTCGCAGTCCTCCACCTAGTCTTTCAGCTCAATCTGATTATAATATTGTTGACATCTAGGGAAAACGCCAGCACAAATCTCTATCTTGGACCTTCTACGGTCATCACCTACACATAGAGTAGTGCTAGAAAAAGCCCTCTAAGTGTCTTGAGTTCCTAACAACATAGCAGTCATAGATTTCCAAGCTATAGTAGGTAACATTGCTTCGCCCTACAATGTGGTCTGCTCTGAGAAAGATCTCCCATCCCATGATCCTTGTCACAATGATGCCCTTCATATTGAGGTTCTTATCCATAAGCGCAAAATCAAACGTATACTCATAGATGGTGGTGCTGGTCTCAACATCTATTCTTTAAAGTTACTTAAGCAATTGGGATACTCTGAGGATCATGTCAACACTGATCACAGTATTACAATCAAGGGGTATGATGATGCTGAGCATCGTTCAGAAGGTGTTATCCACTTGCCTATACAACAGGGCCCTGTCATGCTTGAAACTAGGTATCAAGTCCTTAATATTGAACTGCCTTACAACATTATCCTAGGCCGCCCATGGATCCATGCAATGAAAGCCGCGCCCTCCACGTACCATCAATCTCTAAAGTTCCCATACAATGGTACGGAGATAACTATCCCAGGAGACCCCAATCCTTTTGAATTCTGTTGTGTCTTGCAAGGTAGTTATAAGAATTGCAACCAGGTGCCTAACAATGAAAAAGCCCTTGAATCCCCACTATATGTTGACCCTGCAACGCTGACTCCAAGCTCTACAAGTAACCCTAATCCTCTTCCTGAAATCAAAGCTCACATCTGTGATATAGGCTTTGGAACATATGATATCTCAAAATCTTGTTGTGTAGGGCGGATGCCTTTATCTCCAAAATCTTACGGCCAACCACCCATTGCCAAAGTAACTAAAAAAGTGGCTATTCCTCCCCCAGCATTCCTAACCCAATTCCAATAGGGACGGTTATTGGAAGAGGAAACTATTGAGGACATCTCTTCTTGGCTCTATAAGGAGAAAGAACTAGTCACAATACCAGTCAAGCAATATGGCAATGGCTTAAGGATAGTAAAAAACATGGGCTATAAAGGCAAGGTTGGCCTTGGGAAATAGAATCAAGGAACTATGGAACCCATTGTTGTGACAAAGAAGCTAGACAAGAAGGGATTAGGATTTGGTAAGAAGGTACCACACACCTTGGACATCGAGTATATCCTCGATGAGGTAGCTGACACTTTTCCTGCCGATTCGACGTCTACAGAGGATATCATCGATGACTCTTCCCTCCATATGACCAACCTATTCATAGAATCCTCCATTTTTATGCTATCCTTCGTATCCTTAACCTCCACCACAAACACCCAGAATGTCACACTTGTCTACCCTGAACTTATCGATTGGGACCAACAAGGGTCCCCCGTTATATATGTATTTCAGAATGAGGAAGCTTTAGCTGAGTTCATGGGACTTCGGGAGGGTATCCCTCTTGGCGATCATAAAGTAGGTTTTGTAATGGAACTAGAGCCAACGGCTTATTTTGGTGAGAATGCCAAATCCTCCTGTTGCAAAAGTAAAAATAAAGAAAGAGCTCTAGGTGAAAACCACACTGTGGCACCTCCTGATCACAAAATAGTAAAAACAAAGGACATATCCAAGGGTGAAAACCCAACTGTGGCACATGAGGATGGAGGATTTGACCTTCCCTTACCATCTAGGTATCAAGAGAAGTCAGCTCTCCTAGTGGAAGATTCTACAGAGATAAACCTTGGCATAGAGCAAAATCGAAAGACCACATTCCTAGCAGCATCACTATCAGAAATAGAGCACAAGAATCTTAACAAATTCTTCTTACCAAGAACCATCAACTTTGCATGGACCTATGCAGATATGCCAGGGCTAGACCCTAAGCTATGTAGGAGTCCAGGACAACACTGAGAGGGGGGGTGAATCAGTGTTGTATTAGTTTTCAAACATTTTACAACTTTTTGCAAGCTTTCTCTTACAAAACAAATAGAAAGGAATACATTAATGATTTGTTAATTTTATATGCATGTAAACAAAAAACATGATCAAACCATAAATGTGCACACACATAGAAGAAATCAATGAGAAGCATGACACAAGCTTT
Organism: Cunninghamia lanceolata; assembly: GCA_027924645.1. Classification (NCBI taxonomy): domain Eukaryota; kingdom Viridiplantae; phylum Streptophyta; class Pinopsida; order Cupressales; family Cupressaceae; genus Cunninghamia; species Cunninghamia lanceolata. The sequence continues at coordinate 104,570 of BSBN01000333.1, forward strand.
TTACCGAGTGGAAAACCCTCAGGGGTAGAAAAACCACTCATGAAGTGCCTCACTGGCTTAACTTTAAAAACTTCTTACAAAGCCTCACTGGCTGAATATTATGTCTCACTGACAATTGAGAGGTCTCACTGACCTAAAAGCCTCACTGGCATACTATGTGCCTCACTAGCAACAATGTTTAGAAGCAATAACTTCAAGGAACACCAACCCCTAAAACATAACAAATTAAGAACTCAGAGGGTTTCTTTGTTTCAATACAAAACATTTCTTCTCTCACATGTGTCTATCAAATGGCCATTCTTTTCATCAACCCAAATCATATACAAACTCAGATATTCAAAATCAATCCTGTATCTTGATCCACTCAACAACACTGCATCATTTTTTTCTGTTTCATCTCTATCATTCAAGACACACCATCAATGCACTTGAAAAATAATTTTATACAAGTTGAATGTCCTTCCACCTGCAAAGAAAAATCTTTTCATATTCCTCTATGCCTAATCAATTCTTCAATAATCTCTTCAAATTCTTCTTCAAACTTGGCATGATCCTTCATATTCCTTTTGAAGAAAATACATTTCCAATCCCATCATAAAATATTCTTTAACCTGCAAGAATAAAAAAACATATGCAAATATATTTTCTTCTCTGCATCATTGATATTCTTCAAAAATATCATTCATCTTCTCCAAGATGTAAAGACACCACTTCCTCAATCTGCAAATAAAAACTTCACAAAGAAATACTTCAAATAAAAAAAAAAATCTTTCATTGGATCCTTACAAAACTCTTGATCTTCCAATTTCTTTCCAAAAAAAATCTTCAACTCCTAATTCAATTCATATTCTTCTTCCAAAAAAAAAAATCATTCACCTTCATCTTCAAACTGTCATGTGTCAAATATCTTTAAAAAATAAAAGACTTCCATCTCTCTGCAATTTTCTTCTTTCATAAAAAAATATCTTCATTTCCCACTTCAAAAAAAAATTCTTCATGAATATAGGAAAATAGTCTTTAAAAAAATCTTCTCAAAAAATATATCTTCTTTCCAAAAGAAACTTTTTTTTTAAAACCTTTAAACTACATGAAGAAGAGGCCCACTTGCATTTTGAATATAGAAAAATCTTCATAAAAAAACTCTTTTAAATACTAAAAAATCTGTCCTTAAAAAGAAATTCCATAAACTCCCTCTTTATTACTTTCTTGCCACGTGAGAGAGTTTTTTTTTAAATTAGGAAAACTCTTTTCTTTTTTTAACTTTTTAACTCCTCAAAATCTGCCCCCTTTTAAGAATATCTAAAATTAGTCTTTAAAAACAAAGACTAAATAAAATAAATCTACCTACTCACCCCATATAAAATCCACTTTTATTTGGTGGCTCATTAAATTAGGAGATAAACATAAAGTTTTTAAATTTAAAAGAAAAGCCATAAATATGACTTAGACTTAGGGAAATAGTTTATGATTTTAGGAGATAGAAAACTAGATTTTTAGGAATTTTCAAATCCTAATATCAAATATCATGCTTTCCCATATTTATGACAAAGAACAGATATTAGATGTTCCATTGAAGACCAAAATCATTATGAGCCTCATCACAAATTTGATGACTCTGCCACATTTTTCTTTGCAAGATCAAATTATATCACATGCCTTTGACATCAATTGACCATCTAATGATTCTTTTGCATTTCTCTTTCTACTCTTAAGAAACATCACCATTTTTGAGATTGTAACTTCTTGAACCTCTTATCTTGAACAAGACTATTGAGAAGGCATCCTGAAATCATAAGACTGTGAACCCATCATCACCTGATGATTACCATCACTAATCAATATGGCTTTGAACCTATCAACTTGAACCCATGAATGCATGTGAACATCTCCATCATGATCAACCACACTTTTAATGCCCCAAAATGATTTGTGCATTGGACCCGTGTGGACAACCTAACTTGATCAACCCATGTTAGCAAAATAATAAACTCCATCACCTCTTCCATATGAAGATCATTATGAACACCTAAAACATGACATCTTGTCATATGAAGATGAAACACCTTTTTGACATCAATGACAATCAATTACCATCAATCTCCCCCTTTGTCATTGATGGCAAAACTTCATGAAACATTTTCTCTTTCTCCTCCTTTTTGACATCTGATGACAAAGACTATTATCTCTCCCTGAGAAAATAACTCCATTGAAAGATGTTAAAGCTTGATCATAACATTTACAAACATATTGTATTATGAGGGCTTTGAAGACATAAACTCCTGTTATGTTGTTACATCTGAAGCATAATCAACATAACTCAACTTAACTCAGCACTGATCCATTTCCTGAATTAGTCCTGAAGCAACATATCAACCTAAAGTATACCATCCAATTACTGACATCCAACCTTCCATGCTAAGAAAAATCATGGCACCATCAAACACCTTTTGACATCACAATTTACTTTATGAACATTTAGCAAAGAAAAACATAAACACACCAGTACTCTTTGATGAACAATTTTATACAAGTTGAATGTCCTTCCACCTGCAAAGAAAAATCTTTTCATATTCCTCCATGCCTAATCAATTCTTCAATAATCTCTTCAAATTCTTCTTCAAACTTTACATGATCCTTCGTATTCCTTTTGAAGAAAATACATTTCCAATCCCATCATAAAATATTCTGGTGCAGGAGCACCTACCTGACAGCTGGCCTCCATGAGGCAGTTAGTTAGTTTGAGTCTTGTTTATGTTTTCAAGAAGGTCTGATAAGACCAAATGCATGTAATAAGGTCATGCTGACCATACTAAGATCATGCTGACCATGCTTTACTATTTTTAGGAAGTTTGTTAGGACAGTTGTCATGCTGTAGGACCGGTTGGATCTCCCAGCCGCCTGGAGAGATTTCCCAGCCGCTTGGAGTCAGGTCAGTAGTACTCACAGGAAAACCTATTTAAGCATGAGGATCAGTTGGTATTGCATATATCATCGATCAGACTTTGCGAGAGTGAGACAGAGAGAGAGACTGATCATTGTATTTGCATCTTTTGAAATCAAATAAAGTGATCCTGTTTGTGTTCATCCTCAGTTGAATTCCATTATTTGATTGATTTGCTGGTTTGGGGGCTGTATGGATTCGCTGATCCATTCCACCGGTTGATTCGTCGGATCGGTGGAATGGCGATGTACAGTAGGTTAGGTTTTAGTTTGCTTTCTGTTTGCATGCAGGTGTGCAGGATCGCCGCCGAGAGATGTTGAGAACCCTAGCATGGGCATGTGCTAGGTCGAGCTGATAGATTAGAGTTTGGAAGATCACCCTGGAAGTGGATCAGGTCACCCAGGAGGTTCGGCGGATCAGAACGGTGAAAATCTGCCAAGGCTGGAAATTTGTCAAAACGGCATCATCAGGATATTTTGGTGAATATCCTGCAGTTGCTTCGGGCATCGTCATCTGGATAAGTGGAGATGAGCATGATGCTATCGATTGCATGAAGTGAATGAACATCGGGGTGATCATCATCAGGAGTTGCCGAGGAGGAGCGTATCGGCATAAGGTAGAAGATCAGGTTGATCGCGGGCCGAAAAAGTTAAGTTTGGCCAACAGCAGGATATGACGTCATCATCATCAGGATATACGTCATCAGGATATTTCAGAGCAGCAGGATATTGAGAAGCTGCATGTGACGTCATCGTCATCATGATATACGTCATCAGGATATCGGGGTGACGTAAGCATCGAAGGGACGGTGCGTGGAGTTAAGGTTTGTCATCATCAGGATATATGGGAGGAACCGGATGTTCCATATCCTGCTGATTAACATGATGTTGAACATCATGATGCTGAAGATAGTGAAGGTCGAAGTTGTCGGTGAGATGAACAGTGGACGTCAGGAGGATGTTCGCGCTTGCCGAACATGATGATGCTGTCGATAATCGAATATGATGATGCTGTTGACATGCGAAAGGGCGAAGGCTTGTCATCAGGAGGATATCGGTCGGCAGAGTAAATGTGATGATGCTGACAGTGTTAAGGAAAACATGATGATGATGATGATGATGATGATGAAGGGTTGCGGACATCCATGCTGCATATCAAGGTTTTAGTGTGGATGCCTCTGCATCATAGTGGTATCAGAGCTCAGTAAAAGGTCTGGGCTGTTGTGTGTTGATTCTGTCACCGAAAGGGCAGAGGTAGTGTTGATTGTGTGTTGTGTGTTGAGTGAGAGGTTGACAAAATGCCTCCAAAAGGTAGTGGTATTGCAAAGGAATTGCAGGATATGAAGGAGAAACATGCCAGAGAGATGAGGAAGATGAAGGAGCTTGCTGAAGCACTTCAAGCCAGGCTTGTAGCCCTGGAAAAGAACAAAAAAAGGAAAGTGGAAGACAGTGAGTCTGAAGAAGATGAAGATGCTGTAGAAGAGTCTGAAGAGGTAGCTGAAGATCTGGATGCTGAAGACCAGAGACTGGCAAAACTGTTAAAGGCAGTGCAGAGTGATAAACCTAAGGTAAAGGTTGATGTTTCCAAGTATAATGGAAGTTTGAATGAAGATGAGTTGCTTGATTGGATTGCTGCACTTGATAATCACTTTGAATGTGAAGATGTTGCTGAGGATCAGAAGGTAAAGATTGCAAAGACCAAGTTAGGAGGTCATGCTTTGGTATGGTGGGATCATGTACAATCTGAGAGAAGGAAACAAAAGAAGTCAAAGATCACTTCATGGGATAAAATGGTAGCAAGGATCAAAGGTAAATTCTTGCCTAGGGATTATGAGATTCAGATGTTTAAGAAGCTGCAATTTTTAAGGCAGAAGGAAAGGGATGTGAAGGCATATACTGAGGAATTTTATAAATTGAGTATGAGATCTGGTCATCATGAGAATGAGGTAGAAAAGGTGGCTAGGTACTTGGCTGGTTTGAGGTTGAACATACAGGATGAGTTAGTTTTAGCTAACCCTAAGAATGTGGAGGATTGTTACCAAATGGCAATCAGGATTGAAGAAAAGATGAATAGAGGACAAGATAAGTCCATGAGAGGAAGAGGAAACAATATGAGGGGAAGAGGAGCAGCCCCTACACAAAAGCAAACCAATGAGGGTTAAGAAGACATTGGTAAAGGACAGGGACAGTCTGATTTCAGAGGTGGATGGAAAGGTAATAGAGGTAGATTTGGAGGTGGTAGAGGTTCTACTACATTTTCAGGAAAATGTTACACCTGTGGTGAGTTTGGGCATCCATCTTTCAAATGTCCAGAAAACAAGGGTTCATCATCCAGAAATGATAGAACAAATGACAAGAGAGTACAACTTGTGCAAGAAGAGAAAGTAGAGCAAAGTGTGCAGAGTTCAAACACTTATCAAAAGGATAAGGAGCCTGACTATTATGCATATCCTGAGGATGGAGAAGCATTAATGCTAAGGAGAATTAGTTTGCAGGCATCAAAGGATATGATGCAAAGGAGAGCTCTTTTCAAGACCATATGCAAGAGCAAAGGTAAAATATGTAAGGTTGTCATTGATACTGGTTCAACAGACAACATGGTATCTCAGGAAATGGTGGATAAATTGCATTTGGAGAGGATTCCACATCAGCACCCTTACAAGGCATCTTGGGTGAGTGATAGTCAATCACTTTTTGTCTATGAACAGGCATATGTGGATTTTCAGATTGGAGCATATCATGATAGAGTTTTGTGTGACATTTTGCCCATGGAATGTTGTCACCTACTGTTGGGTAGACCATGGCAATTTGATAGAAGGGTACTGTATGATGGGTATGCTAATACCTACACCATCAAGAAAGATGGGAAGACTATTAAGTTAATGCCATTGCAGGCAGATGCTGCAGCACAGGGGGCAGCCAAAATCATTTTGATGGGAAAGAAAGAATTTGTGCAGATGCCTATAGGAGCAAGCATAAAGGCAGTTAAGGACACTGCAGGGAAAGGAGTTGTTCAGGACAACAGGTTGAAGAAAGTTTTAGTTTTGATTGACAGAGGTCAGCAGCAGGTGCAGAAACAGGTTTGCAAACAGCAACCAGTTGAGAGGAATGACAAGGATGTTGTCATAGTTAGGACTATTGTTTGTCCTATAAAAGTAGAAAGAAAGACAGAGTTAAACATTGCAGAAGTTCAAGAGGCAGTTCAGATAGAGGTTCTGGTCAGACAACCTGACAAACACAGGGCATGTGAGAAAAAGGCCTACATTGACAGGCATGAGGATTTACTTGCCAGAAAGCAAGTTACAGTTCAGAAGTCTTGGAGCAGCCAAGAGCCAGCAGAGGATAAAGCTGGAACAGGTCAGAACACTGACATGACAAGGTGTACAGGTGGAGGACTTCCACATACCAAACTCATGGGACATGAGTTCTTTTCTGTTGGGGAGTATGGTGCAGGAGCACCTACCTGACAGCTGGCCTCCATGAGGCAGTTAGTTAGTTTGAGTCTTGTTTATGTTTTCAAGAAGGTCTGATAAGACCAAATGCATGTAATAAGGTCATGCTGACCATGCTTTACTATTTTTAGGAAGTTTGTTAGGACAATTGTCATGCTGTAGGACCGGTTGGATCTCCCAGCCGCCTGGAGAGATTTCCCAGCCGCTTGGAGTCGGGTCAGTAGTACTCGCAGGAAAACCTATTTAAGCATGAGGATCGGTTGGTATTGCATATATCATCGATCAGACTTTGCGAGAGTGAGACAGAGAGAGAGACTGATCATTGTATTTGCATCTTTTGAAATCAAATAAAGTGATCCTGTTTGTGTTCATCCTCTGTTGAATTCCATTATTTGATTGATTTGCTGGTTTGGGGGCTGTATGGATTTGCTGATCCATTCCACCGGTTGATTCGTCGGATCGGTGGAATGGCGATGTACAGTAGGTTAGGTTTTAGTTTACTTTCTGTTTGCATGCAGGTGTGCAGGATCGCCGCCGAGAGATGTTGAGAACCCTAGCATGGGCATGTGCTAGGTCGAGCTGATAGATTAGAGTTTGGAAGATCACCCTGGAAGTGGATCGGGTCACCCAGGAGGTTCGGCGGATCAGAACGGTGAAAATCTGCTAAGGCTGGAAATTTGTCAAAACGGCATCATCAGGATATTTTGGTGAATATCCTGCAGTCGCTTCGGGCATTGTCATCCGGATAAGTGGAGATGAGCATGATGCTATCGATTGCATGAAGTGAATGAACGTCGGGGTGATCATCATCAGGAGTTGCCGAGGAGGAGCGTATCGGCATAAGGTAGAAGATCAGGTTGATCGCGGGCCGAAAAAGTTAAGTTTGGCCAACAGCAGGATATGACGTCATCATCATCAGGATATACGTCATCAGGATATTTCGGAGCAGCAGGATATTGAGGAGCTGCATGTGACGTCATCGTCATCAGGATATACGTCATCAGGATATCGGGGTGACGTAAGCATCGAAGGGACGGTGCGTGGAGTTAAGGTTTGTCATCATCAGGATATATGGGAGGAACCGGATGTTCCATATCCTGCTGATTAACATGATGTTGAACATCATGATGCTGAAGATAGTGAAGGTCGAAGTTGTCGGTGAGATGAACAGTGGACGTCAGGAGGATGTTCGCGCTTGCCGAACATGATGATGCTGTCGATAATCGAATATGATGATGCTGTTGACATGCGAAAGGGCGAAGGCTTGTCATCAGGAGGATATCGGTCGGCAGAGTAAATGTGATGATGCTGACAGTGTTAAGGAAAACATGATGATGATGATGATGATGATGATGAAGGGTTGCGGACATCCATGCTGCATATCAAGGTTTTAGTGTGGATGCCTCTGCATCATATTCTTTAACCTGCAAGAATAAAAAAACATATGCAAATATATTTTCTTCTCTGCATCATTGATATTCTTTAAAAATATCATTCATCTTCTCCAAGCTGTAAAGACACCACTTCCTCAATCTGCAAATAAAAACTTCACAAAGAAATACTTCAAATCAAAAAAAAATCTTTCATTGGATCCTTACAAAACTCTTGATCTTCTGATTTCTTTCCAAAAAAAAATCTTCAACTCCTGATTCAATTCATATTCTTCTTCCAAAAAAAAAATCATTCACCTTCATCTTCAAATTGTCATGTGTCAAATATCTTAAAAAAATAAAAGACTTCCATCTCTCTGCAATTTTCTTCTTTCATAAAAAAATATCTTCATTTCCCACTTAAAAAAAAAAACTTCTTCATGAATATAGGAAAATAGTCTTTAAAAAAATCTTCTCAAAAAATATATCTCCTTTCCAAAAGAAACTTTCTTTTTTTAAAACCTTTAAACTACATGAAGAAGAGGCCCACTTGCATTTTAAATATAGAAAAATCTTCATAAAAAAACTCTTTTAAATACTAAAAAATCTGTCCTTAAAAAGAAATTCCATAAACTCCCTCTTTATTACTTTCTTGCCATGTGAGAGAGTTTTTTTTTAAATTAGGAAAACTCTTTTCTTTTTTTAACTTTTTAACTCCTCAAAATCTGCCCCCTTTTAAGAATATTTGAAATTAGTCTTTAAAAACAAAGACTAAATAAAATAAATCTGCCTACTCACCCTATATAAAATCCACTTTTATTTGGTGGGCCATAAAATTAGGAGATAAACATAAAGTTTTTAAATTTAAAAGAAAAGCCATAAATATGACTTAGACTTAGGGAAATAGTTTATGATTTTAGGAGATAGAAAACTAGATTTTTAGGAATTTTCAAATCCTAATATCAAATATCATGCTTTCCCATATTTATGACAGAGAACAGATATTAGATGTTCCAATGAAGACCAAAATCATTATGAGCCTCATCACAAATTTGATGACTCTGCCACATATTTCTTTGCAAGATCAAATTATATCACATGCCTTTGACATCAATGGATCATCTAATGATTCTTTTGCATTTCTCTTTCTGCTCTTAAGAAACATCACCATTTTTGAGATTGTAACTTCTTGGACCTCTTATCTTGAACAAGACTATTGAGAAGGCATCCTGAAATCATAAGACTGTGAACCCATCATCACCTGATGATTACCATCACTAATCAATATGGCTTTGAACCTATCAACTTGAACCCATGAATGCATGTGAACATCTCCATCATGATCAACCACACTTTTAATGCCCTGATGACCCCAAAATGATCTGTACATTGGACCCATGTGGACAACCTAACTTGATCAACCCATGTTAGAAAAATAATAAACTCCATCACCTCTTCCATATGAAGATCATTATGAACACCTAAAACGTGGCATCTTGTCATATGAAGATGAAACACCTTTTTGACATCAATGACAATTAATCACCATCAAGCTAGTTGTTCACTATCTCACAGTTGATCCAAAAGTCAAGCCAGTCAAGCAAAAGCTGAGAAAGATGCACCCACAGATAGCTCTCTTAGTAAAAGTGGAAATACAGAAGCTATTAAATGCAAAGTTCATATGACCTATTGACTATTCAGACTGGGTATCAAACATTGTACCTGTGTCTAAACCTAATGGGCGCATCCGCATGTGTAATGATTTTAGAGATCTCAACAAAGCATATCCCAAAGACGACTTTCCACTACCGAACATTGACATTATAGTAGACTTGACAGCAGGTCACGAGATGCTTTCTCTCATGGACGGATTCTCTAGCTACAATCAGATAAGGATAGCAGAGGAAGATCAACATAAAACAACCTTTACTTGTCCGTGGGGTAACTATTGTTGGTGCATCATGCCGTTTGGTCTAAAGAATGCAGGAGCAACTTATCAGAGAGCAATGATAGTGATATTCCATGATCTCTTTCATCATATCATGGAGGACTATGTGGATGACATACTAGCTAAATCTTCTAGGGCAGATCACATACAAGTTCTAGGATAGATCTTTGACAGGCTCGAGAAATATCAAGTGTGCCTCAATCTAAAGAAGTGTGTCTTTAGTGTAACATTAGGGAAGCTATTGGGATATATTGTATCTCGTCGAGGTATTGAAGTAGATCCAGCAAAAGTAAAAGCTATAGTAGAGATGCCTCCACCAAAGAACCTTAAAGCATTACAGAGCCTTCAAGGAAGGTTGCAATCCATCAGGCGTTTCATCTCACAACTAGCAGATAAATGTCAACCATTTCAACACTTACTCTGAAAGGATGTCTCATTTCGATGGGATGATAAGTGTCAAGCAACATTTGATCAACTTAAAGAGTATCTAGCTACACCTCCTGTATTAGTTCCACCAGTTGCTGATAAACCTTTGATATTATACATCTCAACTACAACTTCGGCCCTAGGGGCCTTGCTAGCACAACATGATGAATCAGGAAAAGAGCATGCAATTTATTATATCAGTAGAACCTTGGTGGGATATGAGCTCAATTATTCACCAATGGAAAGGACTTGTTTAGCAATAGTGTTTGCTTCTCAAAAGTTGCGGCATTACATGTTGAACCAACACACAAATCGTATAGCCAAAATTGATCCCTTGAAATATCTACTAGCAAAAGCAGCTCTCACAGGCCGATTAGCTAAATGGGTCATGATCCTTAGTGAGTTTGACATTGAGTACATGGATCGTAAAGCAATCAAAGGACAAGCACTAGCAGATCAACTAGCAAAAGCACCCATGCAAGATACACACCCTCTAGTAGCAGACTTTCCGGATGAGAATCTCTTCACTCTTTCCAACTCAATAATGTGGAAGTTATATTTTGTCAGTTCCTACACACAACATGGATCAGGGGGCGGCATCTTATTCATCACCCCCCAAAATGACTATATTCCTAAGTCATATCAGCTTGCATTCCCTTGCACCAACAACATTGCCGAGTATGAAGCACTCCTCGTAGGTCTTAATATAGTAGTTCAATGGGACATCATAGAACTACAGGTATATGGAGACTCACAACTAGTCATTCGACAAGTCACAGATGAGTACCAAACAAAAGATGAAAAGTTGGTCCCCTACAAGCAACTAGTTGATGCCTACAAACCCCATTTTTCTAGCATCACATTTGAGCAAATTCCAAGAGAGCATAACAAGGCTACAGATTCTATGGCTTTGGTAGGGTCACTAATTGACATGCCTGCAAATACACAAAAATGCAAATTCTTGATCGAGCAATTGTTGATACCAGCCGTCGATGTTCCTATTACTGAAATCATCTGCAAACTTGTTGGTCCCAATTCTTCATGGTATGAAGATATCTATGAATACCTTAAACACAATACCTTTCCCCCTGACCTATCATCCACCCAACGCAAAACCTTTATCCATTGATCCTCCCGTTACACCATTCTGGGTGATACACTATATCGCCGGAGTCTCGATGGTATCCTCTTACGATGTCTTAACGCGGAAGAAGCTGAAGCTACCTTACGAGACATACACGAAGGTGTCTGTGACGCACATTCTATCGGTCCTAATCTTGCTAAGAAGATACTCAGAACAGGTTACTACTGGCCTACAATAGAGCAAGATACTGCACAATTTGCTAAGAAGTGTCTACAATGCTAGCAGCATGGAGATTTGATTCATGCACCAGCTCATGAACTACAACCTGTGACAACTCCATGGCCTTTTTCTCAATGGGGTCTCGACCTTGTAGGACAAATCCACCCCTCCTCTTCCAATGGCCACAAATTTATCATTACCGCCACTGAGTATTTTACGAAGTGGGTTGAAGCCATTCCCATGACCTATATCACTGGTAAGCAAATAGCCAAGTTTGTCCTTAACTACCTCATTTGCTGGTATGGTATTCCCCAAGCTATTGTCATTGATAATGGGAGACCATTTAAGAACTAGGATATCTATGCCTTGTGCATATAATACAATATCCAACATCGCTTTTCAACTCCCTACTATCCACAGAGTAACAACCAAGCTGAGGCTTCTAATAAAACCATTCTCAAGATTCTCAAGAAAATGGTCAATGAAGTTGGTCGTGATTGGCACTTGCAACTTAATCCCGCCCTATAGGCCTACCGCACTAGTATCAGAACACCCACTGGTGCCACACCATATGCCTTGGTCTATGGCTCTGAAGCCATCCTACCTATAGAGGTTGAGATCCCATCTCTCAGAGTATCTATGAAGGACCTGATAAATGTAGAGGAGTATCGTACCTCTAGATTAGCTGAGCTAGAACTACTAGATGAGAGCCGCCTTGCCGTGCTTAATCATCTCCATGTCTATTAAAACTGCCTTCGGCGTAATTACAACAAAAAGATCAAAGAAAGATAGTTTCAAGTTGGTGATCTTGTACTTAAAGAGAATCAGAGAAATCAAGAAGATCGAGAGAAGAAGGGCAAGTTTGAGCCTAACTGGTTAGGTCCCTTTATTATCACAGCAGCATATGGATCAGGAGCTTATACTTTACTACACCTGACAGCATTCCTTTGGATGAGCCACTTAACAGTGTTCATCTTAAGAGGTTCTATGCCTGATCCTCAGAATATTCCAAAAAAAAAACAAACAAACAAAAAAACAAAAAAAAAAATCCAAAAAAATCCGTCCTCTAGTGAAAACCTGGCAAACAAGCGCCTTGGATAAGTACCATAGTGAAAACTTGGCAAATAGGCGCTGTGTAGAGTTAGCATCCATCATCTATCAAGTCTTGTTCACTCCATGTCCAGTTCAACAACACGCTTCATCCATCCATCCATAATAAAATCATTGACTTTGTTTGCATTTCCATCTCCCTATCTAGTATAGCTTGGAAATTTGTCAGTGTCCCTCGTCGTCATCCCACATCTTGATCTGTGTCAACAGTTTGCGTTGTTTGGTCCTAGGTCACAACTTTCTAGGTCTTCTTCATCAGTCATCCATGCAAATTCCTCTACCGGAATGGGGGCAACTCTTTCCTTAACTTAGGTCTAGGGGAGGTTCCTTGTTCATGGTTCGCAGCACGCTCTTTAATCTTTCTCCTTTCTGTAGATAACACCCTTTAACAGACACATCGCTCCTATGATAAGGATGTTATCTTCTCAACACTTTTCCCACATCATCACACTAACCAGAACTACATATTATCTTCTCAATCTTAAGGTACCTTGATCCCATGGATATGGGTATGTAGGCAATCTGGAATACGAAGGAAGTATCCAGTACTCAGGTACATAAAATCCCCTCCTTTCACCTTGACCCATTCATTACACTAACCAGAACTACATATTATCATCTTCTCAATCTTAAGGTACCTTGATCCCATGGATATGGGTATGTAGGCAATCTGGAATACAAAGGAAGTATCCAGTACTTAGGTACATAAGATCCCCTCCTTTCACCTTGACCCATTCATCACACTAACCAGAACTAAATATTATCATCTTCTCAATCTTAAGGTACCTTGATCCCATGGATATGGGTATGTAGGTAGTCTAGAATATGAAGGAAGTATCCAGTACTCAGGTACATAAGATCCCCTCCTTTCACCTTGGCCCATTCATCACACTAACCAGAACTACGTATTATCATCTTCTCAATCTTAAGGTACCTTGATCCCATGGATATGGGTATGTAGGCAGTCTAGAATACGAAGGAAGTATCCAGTACTCAGGTACATAAGATCCCCTCCTTTCACCTTGACCCATTCATCACTCTATCCAGAACTACATATTATCTTCTTTCATCTTTCCTCATAATGTGCCTTGATCCTGTGGATACAGGGTATGTAGGCAGTCTGGAATACGGAGGATGTATCTAGTACTCAGGCACACATGATCCATCATTCTTCACCCATTTCAATCCATCAAACACTGTCACCTTTCTAGTCTTCCGTGTATCAAAATCCATTCACCTCGGCTTGACTAACTCAAGTGGTAAAACAACAAGCTAGCGCATCCTTTCCAAGCAAAAGTTCTTAACAAACTTGAAGTAAAGCAACTTACTTCCAGAGTCATCTACCGATTGCCAACATCAGCTAGTTACCACTTAACTAAAGCTCTAGATCAACAAGCTTATCTTCTACACAGTGTTCCATTGTCGAGACCAACACATGCGTCTTCTATGACATGTGGCATTTCCCACAGCAAGATATTGTCTTTTTAGGTAGATAACACCCTTTACCGGACACAAATTTCCCACGATAAGGCTGTTATCTTTCCTATCCAATCTATCTTAAGTAACCTCTTTGGCAAGAGAATATGTTGGCTGTATGTTTACTTTGTAAGTCAGTCAATTTGTTTTTTGGTTTATCTTTTGTTTCTTTTCCATTACCTATTCAAGGCTACCTTGATTTATCTATAATCTTGGTATGTTACGATGGATTGGGGGCATAGTCATTGCTTTTATGTGCCGTGTTTGAGGAATGATCTTTAGTATCTTTCTTAGCATTATATTTATCTTGTGTGTGTTATGACCTAGCATCTTACATATTAATATTCTACTTGCATTTACATGTATTGAAGTTTATTTTATGTTCAAGACTATGGCTCATTCACATGTACCAACAAGATTATATCATGTCTAAAAGATCTAAGTTCAAACTGCTTGCTTGCAGAGTCAACGTACACGCACTCGGATATTACTGCACCTTGGTTTTTTATACCTTGGTGGCAAACTATCCAGGTGCTATAACAAAAATAAGGATTGCTCTTTATATACAATTGTGAAACCAATGCAACAAGCTCATTCATCCATTCCCACACCCTTTATATCGTTTTCATTGCAATGATCGATCAACAGTCGTTGTCTTCCATCTCCTCCTGTTTCTTCTCTCTGGTGTATTTCTGCAAAACCCACATGTCAGATATCACTAGTCATAACATCTATATCATCATACATCTCTATCATCATACATCTATAAGCATCACATACAATATACATCATCACATAAACCCATAATCATACATACATGTCATCATATCCATGTCATCAGGAAGTGCATACACAAAAGCATGAACAATAATGAGCAGAACAGATCATCGTATATCTCATATAAAGGTCATCATAAATACAACATGTATGTGTCTACATCAATAAGCCATCTGTATATAACAATATATAGTACATCAAGGCTATCAAGAGCCCGCAAAATATACATCAAGATGCACGCAAGCACCTATCCAAAGTGATACAAAATGATACAATATACAAATATACATGCTCTAGTGGGTAGAGCTGCCCTCCTGCTGTGGCCCTGGTCCTCCCCCTGTGCTCGGTGCAGGTCCTCTCACTGAGGACAATGACTGCCTTGTCCTGCGGGATCCGGATGCCCCAGACCTGCTCCTGTCTCTGTAACTGGGTGCCTACTGGGCTACTAGCACCACACCGGTGTAGAGCCCCTTGTAGTACTCTACCTCTCTCTCGGCTGACACTAGCACTCCCTGAACCCAGATGAGCTCGCTGTATAGAGTCCTCTAGTCTGCACCCAGGGCACGGCGTGCCTCATCTCTCTCCCGCCTCACTCTGTGTAGTGTGGCATCTGTCATCAATTGCAAGTGTGCCTCGGCATCCCTCTCCCGCATGGCCTGGGCTAGCTTCCTGTCATCCCCTGTTGGTGCGGGTGCTGCTTGCACTGCTGCCTATACCTGGGCCTACACTTGGGCCTGTACCTGTGCCTGCATGTCTGCCTGTAGATGTGCCAGGGTTGTCTGTGCTGCTGCCACCACCTGTGTCTGGACCTGTGCTAGAGCCTCAGCCTGTCTCACCTCCACCCTAGCGGCATCCCTGTCTCTCCTCAGTCGTACCATCCAGAGCTCTAATCGAGTCCTCCGGGCTGTCTCCTCCTGTAATAACCGCTTAGCCCTCTGCAAGTTAGTCTCTACAACTGGCTCCCTCTCCTCTACCATCTCCACATCTACCTACTAGCCCCTATCCTCCCCAACTGCCTGTGCTGCTGCCTGCACTCTAGCCTGTCGTCTGATCCTAGCCTCTGCACTGGGGACTAGTACCTCCCCCACTGCCCCTGCCACACCTGGTGTCGTCAATCTAACCGGCCTGTGTGTCTGCCAATACCTGTCATAGTCTGGCAGTGTACCTAGATCTGCCAGTCCTGTGTCCCAATCCCATCTCACAGGGACAAGTCCCCATACCCCGGCTAAAGTTGTCACCACAGGAATCTCTGCATCCCAGTCCCCAACCTCTTGTCATGTCCTGGCATGTGTCGCCTCCCCCATTGGTAGCCCCTGTGGCAGCCCAAACTGTCTCAATACATGCTCGGGCAGGTATCTCTCGATCGTGTCTGTCCGTCTCCCAAATAGATACTAAGCCTGCCTGCAGTACATCAGCTACTCATGCTTGTCCTCCCACTCCTCACATAGTAACCATGGTCTCCAAATGAATAGGTCCATCTCATCGATCTACCGCCTCCAATGGCTAACAAATCCCAGCCTTCGATGTGTAATCACACCCTCATACAGGAATGCGTATGGCTCTCCCCTACCCCGCTGGCACTGTGTCATGGGTCGGATCACTAGGATATGCTCCCACGCCCACACCTGTAGCAAAGTCACCCCTGCTGAGAGACTCCTGCCTCTCCTGTATACGTAGTGGTGCATGTCTCGGTACAACTACCCTAGCACATAAGGGCCCCATGCGTACTGAATGCCATGTGTGAACATCCCTGATAGTACAGTGCCCTAGCCCACCGATAATCCTCTAGATCTCTTGTTTGGACAGAGGAAGTCGTCAATCAATGAGGATACTATCCACCTGATCCTATCATAGAGTCTCATGATGTCTGCCCACCAAATCTCTCCGTCATCTATCCGCAAGTCATCTGTGAAAAATACCTCTACCATGCCTGCCTCTCCCCGTGCTGGGTCAAAGTCTACTCTCTCCCCATCAATCTGAATCCTCAGGATGCGATACACATCCTCCAAAGTCACCATCGGCTCCCTTGTCAGAAAGTGAAACGAGCCTGTCTCACTGTGAAACCTCTCCACCACCGCTGTCACTAGGGCGAGATTCACCCTAATGTGTGTCAAATGTGTAGCGTGCCATAGTCCCGCGTGTTCTAGAAACTCGTCCTCCTCCCACGTCAGCTGTACCACCTCATGTGCTATCAGGTGGTGTCGCTCTTGCGACATCAATGGCGGCATAATCCTCTACATCCATAAGCAAACCACTTGTCAGATCTTCTATACCGTATCCTCCAACTCCTATCTACCTCTATTCTATCCAAACCCTTTCTAAACTAGGGTAGTCAACCCTTCGGTCAACCTTACTTAGGTTCCTTTTTTTTCAGCTAACCAAAAGTGCCTTGTTTCACACAACAATGCTACCCTCTTCTACCTAAAGCGCCTAACTGCTTCTGCAATAGCACTGAGATAGCTCCCCCAATCTTAACTTGCTTTACCAAAGCACCTCACTTTACTGCCAAAAGTGCCTCACTGTGATACCAGGAGCAACGCAATTTCTTCTCTCCCCTCCCTAACGCACTACCCTTACCCGCGCTACACTACCTAGCCATTTGCACTATGGTATTCTACCAAAAGCGCTGCGGTGCTAACCCTAAAAGCCAACCGCGCTGCATTTTGACCAAACATGCCGCACCTCCCTACCAACCGCGCTGCGGCCACCAAAGGCACCCTAACCGACTACCAGTAGCGCTCTCCTAGCCTAAAGTGCTTTTGGCTGACCTGAAAACCCTACCCAGACCTAGCCCTAAAACGCCCTCAAACACCAAATCAAAGTGGGTTTTTGAACACTTACCACTTCCGGAGCTCCTGCTGGCCTCCTGTATGTCCACACTAGCTCTGCCCGATGCCTGTGCGCTGGAATCGGCATCTCTCCTCGCTGTCAGCTCCTTTCACTCAACTCTCTCACCCTAAGTTTGGAGGTTCTACTCTCTAAATTTAGAAACTCCTAGGATGCAAATGAGGATTGTGGTCCCCATGGGTCCTATTTATAGCATCCCTCCCTCATTTTCTTTTTTTCCCACCCCATTATGTTTTTCTTCTTACCTTGTCATGCACTTGTCTAGTTGAGCGTTAACACTATTCCTCTATCGCTTCCCTGTCTTCCTGCTCGAGGGGGCATACACTGGGGCAACTACCTACACTAGGGCATCAATAAATTGTATCGCATCTTCAACAATTAATTTCTTTGACGCAGTGCTATAAACTGCATTGCATCAAAGAGGGGCAAAATGTAGACACCCTAAAATGACCACGTCGTTGCACTACTTGCATTTTGTCATCTGTCTAATCACCTGCATTTCACACATTAATTAAATAATCTAATTATTTAATTAATTTCACCAATTTCTTCTAAATCACATACCTGCGACGTTAATTAAATAAATCCTCTTTATTTAATTAATTAAATCAGATTCCTCTACATTCTCCCACAATTAAATATTTTTAATTATTTAATTAGATCATTGTCACCTTCCAAAATTCACATCCACATTAATTAAATAAACCCAATTATTTAATTAATTCAACGAATTCCCTCTTATCTACAATTAAATAATTCTCAATTATTTAATTAAATCCAAACTATTCTTTCAAAATCATGCACAACAATTAAATAAGTTTATTTATTTAATTTGCTTTCAAATCTTCTAAATTAAATAATTCTAATTATTTAATTATTTCTTCCATAATATCTTCTCTAAATTTAAATAAATCAATTATTTATTTAAATTGCCTTTTCTTCTAAATTGAGTTATCTCTAATATAACTCAAGCTTTCTTGCTCATGCAATTAAATATTTCTAATATTTAATAAAGCAAAATATCTTCTTTTTCTCATGCAAATCTCTTCTTCTTGTTTTAAATCACTTAACTGATCATTACATTCTGTTAATTGCTTTAACTCATTATTCTATTCTTGATAACTCCTCTCATGCAAAAGAAAGCAAGACACTTGGCTTCTTCCTATTCGTTGCACGTTCCTCAACTGTTCTCCTCCATTGATTCTTCTGAATTATTTGGACCGTTGATCGATCTTCATTGAAACCTATATAAACCCCCCTCATCTCCTTCATTGAGTCTCTCTCTTCGATTTTATTCTCAGGCATACTTAATAGAGCTTTGAGCATACAAACACGTCAATTGAGCAACCTCACGATCTCTTAACATTGATCTCTTGAGCATACTACTTGCTTGTTGCAGCTATGGTTTCACAACTTCATTGAGCAATCTACACTTCTCCAAAGGGAACAATACATATTTTGGTAAGAGCTTTATTTTTCTTTGATTTGATGATATTGGCTTTTACTTAGATTGGTTTGCTTTATGTGATTGGTTTTTGGTTTTATTAGTTTTGATTTAATCGATTTTTCCTCATACACATATACAATCCAATATTCTGACTACTCCCTTTTGCAGCTTGACAAACTCTACAACTCTGCACAAATTTCCGAACATCCTTATGTATCTAAGGCCAAAAGTAGTTTTCACTTACCAAAGCCACTATTTTATCAATGCCAAAATGTCCTGCCAATCCACCACTATGCTTCTCCTTGATCAAATTTTCTCTCATTGAACTCTGAGGTATGCATAACTGATTTCCTTTGAGCAACATATCTTCCTGAGTGAAATAGTCCAACCACTTACTCCTATATGTCACAATAGGTTCCTTACATGCTTTCCAATGTTCTTCAAAATCAACATCTTCTTCATACATGTTCTTCAATTCATCAAATCTGAATACTTCAACTTTCATCTCTGTCATCAAGTTCCTTCTCCTACTCAATGCATATGCAACTTTGTTTGACTTTCCACTCCTATGATTCAACACAAAAGTATAACTCTACATGAACTCTACCCATCTCATTGTTGGAAAGAGACACTACTTTTCTTGATAGGTGTTGTCATTGATGGCAACTAAGATCATCGCAATCATCCGCATAACACAATTGGTTCATACCGGAAGTCAGATTCAGAATTTGTCTAAGTCTGGGTAGTTAGGAATAGAGAAGTAACAGGGTCCGGTATTTTGGTTCGGATCTCTCCGATGGAAAGTCATGATTAGCTGCAAATCTAGGTGAGTCATATGCATTGTCAAGATAGTCTATATCTAGATATTTATCCTCCGGTGATGAAGGATTCAAAAGATATTAGCCTCTAAGTATTGGGTTCTAGTTTGTTAGAGCAGACAGAAGACGAACAGGCCAACCTTGCAGAATATCTTAATTTCAGATGTATAGAAGTTGTTTGTTTGTCAAATGGTGATGATCAGTGATAGTGGTTGACATGAGTGATGATTTTCAAGAGAAAGTTGTGGTACGCACCTTAAGTTATGCATAGATCTAGCCGACAGAGCAAAGCATTCATAAAAGTTCTAAGTATTGTTGAAGCTGACTGATAGAATGATTGTAGATCATATTGTGGATATATATAGCTGATGAAATTGGATGATTCAGTGTGTGTGGTGTGTGTGAAGAAGGTATATGCGAGAAGAGCAGAAATCCAAAGTGCAAATGAAGACAGAACAGTAAGAAGAGCAAAGCAAAGATGAAATGTGTAAGATCAATTTTTTATACTTAACCTGAACTGAAACTCTTGCATGGGTAGATGCTATTAATTAGTTCAGATCTCTGTTATTCTATTGTGATAATTCCATAGGCAGTGAGCCTCCATTTGAGCAGTGAGCTCTGGGTAGTGAGCCTGAATGCATATGCATTCCCATTTGTAAAATACTTTTAACTGGGTATTAATTTTTGTGGGTTAAGCCCCACCGCAATTTTTTCCTTAACCGGGTTTCCACGTCAAAAATCTTGGTGTCAATTGTGTTATTGTGTTTCTGTTCTTACTCTTATGATTGATTGTTTTCATGATTAAATTATTGAATTGTTATTAAGTAGCAAAAGCAAGAATTAACTTAAGGAAGATACAAAGTTTTGCGACAATTGATTCACCCCTCCCTCTCAGTTGTCTATCCTATTTCCAACATTTGGTATCAGAGCTAAGTTCCTTTGAAAAAGTTTAATAGCTTAAGGAAGATCTAGGAAGACAATAAAATGGATGAATATAACCTTCAAGGGCAACTTAATCTCACTCTAGATGATCTTGAGCAGTCCAAGGCAGAAGTTCAAGAGCTGCAAGATAACCTCAAAAAGGCCGAAGACTTCATTGAGATTTTAAAAGAAAAATTGAGCAAATCCAATGCAAAAGGAAAGGAGCAACCTCTTCAACTATGAAAACATTTTGAAGACAAGGACTTGAATGAGAAGACAAAAGAATGTGAAAAGTTATCTAAAGAGGTTACTATCCTAAAACATGAGATGGAAACTGGGGTGATGAGACTAACCAAGGAAATTGAAGATAGGAAGAAAGATGAAGAAGAGATAAATCAAAATCTGAAATAGTTCTGAAGAATGCTGCAGATTGGATGGGATAGTTGGCCTTCTAGAATCTAATCTACAAGAAAGTAGAGACAATGAAAGAAAACTTGAGAGACAAATTATCACTCTAAGACATGACCTAGAAATTACAAATGAGTATAAGGAGAAGTTCAAGATAAGCTCAGCTAAACTTGAAGCACTAATTGAAGGGAAGAAAAAAGATGTTGATGAGCATAATCTTGTCTATGAGAAAGGTGAAAGCTCTAGATTCAGGCAGAGAAATTTTCAACCTAGGAATAGGAGAAACAAAACCAAAAAACCTCCGGTAAGACAACCTAATGCTCAAAGATATCCATCATTCAATGGAAATTATTTCAACTACAATAAATTTGGTCATAGAGCTACTCAGTGCAGAAGCAAAGTGAATCAAAATGATCCATCCTTCTCCAGTCAATGCTTCAAGTGTAAGAGGTATGGTCATAGATCAAATGAATGCAGAAATATGACAATGAATAATGCTAACAATAGATGAATTAGTAATTCTTTCAATGGTTACTGCTTTGTTTGCAATGGGTTTGGACATATGGCTAATTAGTACAGATCAAGAGAAAATTAGGTTTATAAGAAAAGAAATGTCGTATGCTTTAACTGCAATAAATCTGGTCATATTGCAAGATTCTGCAGAAGTAGGAACAATGGAAGAAGAAGTCCGATAAACAGAAAACTGGATGAGTAGAATTAAGACAGAGGCAAAAGGAAAATTGATGTGAATGAGATACAAAGTGAAATGAACAAGATTTGGATAAAGAAAGATACAATAAACAATAGTGATGGGTTCGCACCACAATCCGGTGCTGACAATTCCTTCGAGAATTAAGTCAAAAGCTCTGGCTTACGGGGAGTTGCATTAAACATCAAATTCCCCCGGTCAGTAAGTGGGTGCCTGAATATGGTACAATAAAAGAGGATATTTTGAATTGGTTCAGAACCTTTGGAAGGATCTCCGGAAGAAAAGATGTTCATATGAAAACTTGTTGAGTGATTCATGAAGAACAATAAAAAATAGAGTAACCAGATAAAGTTAGGGCAACGCATTTATTATAATGCCAAATCAAGGTTTGCAAAAGATAAAAGGTCACTTGTTCACACATTTGAATCACTTTGCATTTGGAGAAAATAAGAAGAAGAGCATTCGAGCTAAAAATCTAGAGACTAAAGCACAAAGAGCGAATCCAACCGGAAATTGATCATCCCTAACCCCGTGGAAGAAAAAGGTACTTCTCTGTGAAGCTTTGAATCTAAAATTTGTTGAAATGGCCACTCCTCATGTTGTTGACATTACTGAAAGACCTCAATCCAAATTTAAGAAGCACCCTCACAAATCAATAGAAGTCGACCCGTTAGGTGCTTTTTCAAGTGTTCTGTATGGTGTGCTGCATGTTGAAGACATTAGGGTTTATATTCATGCAAACATAGATGAATTTGGAGATTCAAGGTATGTAGATCTGTTTGAGAAACAACTCAGGGATGAAAATCACAAACTTAAACCTGAATATAAGGCACTACAGGATAAACACAATATTCAGATCATGGGGTTTTCGACATTTGATGAGGATGAATGGGTCTGTGTTGATCATGATGTTAGTCATAAACAAACATAGAATAAAAGTTACAAAACAACCTTTATTCATCTTGATAGATATGATGAATTCAAAGAATTCATGATCCCAAGTCTCTGTTGATTAGTTCATAATCTACTGACGTTACTCAGTGGTTGATGTGTGTTGCTATTTTTCATTCAAGGGGCCTTACGTTGATCAGTAAATTCTGTTTCCTGTAAAGATGCTACATAGAAAGGTTACTCTACAAAGTATATTTCTTCAAATAATGTGTCTGTACTTAGATCTTTGCATGATATTTATCAATTGTAAATGCTTTAACTCTAAATATGCTATGAATTTTCAATTGTCTATGAGATGTCAGCATATTTCATGTTATTTGCTTCCGTTTATCTATTATTTGCAATTGTGATGGTGAATTGTTATGAAATTCAAAGAAAATTAAAAGAATATTTCAAATTATGATGAATCTTTAGCTATTGAGTCACATACACACTTGATACAGTCATGAGGAGAAGAAATCAGACCATATTTTCACCAGGATGTTCCATAGCTAGATACAGACGATACTAACTTCAAAGGATGATGAATGAAAACAATACAAGCAGACTAATAAGCACTCCAAAGGATGCAGCTAATCAAAGCATGTATCAAGAATCCAAACATAGATTACTCAGGATTTATGATGATTTGTAATCAAATGGTCTTCTCTTTCATTAAGTATGCAAAAATATGTATGTTTACAACAACTTTGAAATAGGTCCTAATATTTCAGCAATCAAATTTCAATTAAGCTTCCGAATGTTCAAAATAAGGCATCCCCGCACCTTTTATAGAATAAGGTGAGTGAGCGGTTACAAATAACCTACGGTCAGGATGTGTCAATTAAGATCAACGACGTACATTCACTTTTGACTTGGTCAACTTTCCCTGTGGCACAGGTTGTCAGCTGGCAACCATCTAGGTGACTTATTTTCTTCTAAGTACCTGATGCATATATTTCCCTTGTGGCACATCTTACTTTACTCTTCAGGTTCTTCTTCTTCATCATCATGATCATCACTTTCTGTGTCATCATCATCCTGATAAATATCACCTTGTATATGGACCTTCATTATCATCCTGACATTTTCATAGGCTTCTACTATCTTATCAACCTCCCCGCCATCCTGAGTTTTGGCTTTACTGATGGCATGCTTGTGGGCTTGAAATTTATCTCTAAGGGTCTCTAACTTACCCTTCCTGTTACTCAATGTTTCATTATAATTATCCACCTTGATTTTGATCCTCATGATCTTATTCATTGCCTCTTCTGTCAGGTGGGTGAAAGGATCATCAGCCATCGGCTGGAAGTTATCATGCAGAGCTTTTATGGCAAAGTCTACATCTTGGTTTTCAATTTTCCCCTCTACTTTTCCTTCTAGGGCTTCCAAGACTTATGCCTGATAGGACATCATGCTATGCAATTTCACACTGATATCTCTTAGTTTACTACTGCACTTCTTCAGTATATCACATTCAAACTTGATGTCCCTATACCAAATATCCACCAGCATGGTAGTGTTATTATCCAATACCTGATTATTTATCAGGACCTGAGGATTAATCCTCTTTATTTCACTCAGAGCACCCAAGGCTTTTTCTAACTGGAATGATCTTCTTCCGGTCTCATTCTGTACTTTATCAACCTTCTTCTTCAAGATACTCAAAGAATTCCACCTCTACAAAGAGGCTCTCACTGCTTCCTTAGCTCCCATGAGTGCTGATAGCATCCATTTCCTCATGATCACTGACTCATGCTTCACAAGGTCTAACTTATTAACTTCCTCTTGAGAGATTGTTGTCAATGGGACTGCCTGATCTGATGATGTACTATCAGGGTTAATCAACCCTTTTATGTATGAGTGCAGCTGACCAATGTGCTCTTTATGCTGCTTATTCTTCTCCTTTCTTTTCTACACCCTTTGGGTTAAAGAATCAATTATATCCTTCCCTTCTTGACCTTCTTGGTCTTCATTGGCAAACCCCAAGTCAACTTTGGTGATCTAGAATTCTTCTAGGGTGATTTTGCCTTTCTCCTTTTCAACAATGGGAAGTGCTACTTGGGCGGTCCTTCTGCATATAGCAAGATCTCTTCTAATAGCAGATGTTAATCTGGCTTTCCTCTTTGGTTTCATAATGGTCTCTGAAAACAAGGTTGAAACATCAAATTCTTGAATCTCAAAACCTTGTTCCGTACCTATTTCCTTCTCAAGCCATTGAGATACTTCTTCTCTGGATCCTTGTTGTTTATCATCATCATCAGGTCCACCCTGATCTCCAATGTCTATCTCTGTTCTCGAGGGAGAGGGTAATTTTATTATTTCTTCCTCATCATGTTCATCATGAGGGGGATCCTGTTGTATTTCTTCCTCTTGAGGAACTTCTTTTTGTGTGGGAGGATCTTGTGGTGTATCTACATGCTGGTCTTGGATTTGATCCTGCACCATCTCCTTTTGTGTTTCATCCACTTTGGGAATTTCCTCATCTTGAGGTATATTTGTATCTGTGGATATCATTGTGTTTGAACTAGGTGCATCACCCTGATCTTGGGCTACATTTTGCTCCGCACCTGATGTACTTACCTCCTAGGTCTTAAGGTCATCATGACCTAATGTTTCTTTATTATTTGAGGCTTCTTGAGTCCGGGGAGCATCATTACCTGATGTGTCTTTATCATTTTCGTCCTTTTGCTGGACTTCTAATATTTTGGGCTCAGCAGGTATCTCTTGCTGGTACTGGCCTAAATCTAGAGTATGTTTCTCTACCTCTGTCTGCTTGATTTTGGGTACCTTTTCTATTACATCGGGCTCACCTTCTTTGTCTTCAGGGAATGCTACATCCTCCCTGTATGTTAGATCTATCACCGCAGGACTAGTTACCTGATCAACTAACTTATCAAGCTCGATTTGTTGGGCTGCCCTCTTTGGGCTACTTTCTTTCTCTTGCTCTGTTTGCTTCAACTCTTTTAATACAACCATCTGCACTGATGGGGTTCCATGTGGGGTCATGCGAGTGCTATAATCAAGTGTCTCCATCCGCTGAGAAGCGACGTTTTGTACCACCTCATCATCTGATAGGTCTATAGTTTCCTCCAATGAGAAAGGACCACCTTGACCTGCTCTAGAGGTTTCTTTTGCTTTCTCTTCTGCCTTCTCAGTCTTAAACTGAATGATGGTAGGAAGTGGCACATCATGTTACATTTCTTTCCTGAACACTTCACTACCAGCTCCCCTTAATACTATGGGGTCATTTCTAATCTCACCCCTCATAGATGTTCTCTTTTTTTTAGGTGGTGACATCACATGGGGTGCCTTCCTCTTCCTGGTGAATGTCATAGGATCATCACCTGCAGGCTCCTTATTCACTGGCTCCTCGTCAAGAGAGATATCCTCTTTCACATTATGTTGTGAGGGTTGGCCTTCATCTTGTACTCCTGCAATCTCTACAGCTGGCCTCAGAATTTTTTGTGTTCTTGGTTTATCCATCAAAGGCTGTGCAGATGAGGCTAATGCCTATCCTGAAGCAGATGCACCTTCATCTGGTATGACAACTCTCTCAATTATCACCCCCTTAGGTTCACTATCAGTCTTCCTTCCTCTAGGGGGTCCCTTTGTTTCCGGGGAGGCAACCTTTCTCCATTAGATTTCCTTTTCTCAACAAGAAAGTCATCATATTCTTCATCAGGAATCTCTTGCCTTTTTCTCTTGTTATCCATTGTGATGGCCACACCTCTCTTCTTCAGTGTATTGATCTATTCATTTACCCATGATTGGGTCAACTACAGCACCCAACCTATAATCAATCTAATGAAATGTCTTCAGGTTGCGTTAGGTCAGGGGCTGAGATGGTGTCATTATACACCTTATTATCCTCATATTCATTTGACATAGTCTTGAGATCATCCTTCCTTAATTGTGCAGGCACTGGGATGATGTCAAATGTCCTTATCTTTTTTAGGGTGAGCCTTTGATATTTTCTTCTTCTTACCTCAGCCTCACCCTCACAATCAGTCCAAAAATCTTCTATGTGCCTCTGATGTATAGGTTTCCCTATTATCTTTTGCATTCTTCCATAGGTGTCATATGATCTAGCCAATGGAAATGGCTGTAAGCACATTATGTTCAAACCCTCTATAGCCTTCTTTATGCTTTCTAAATTAGGGCATATGTGCCAACCTATAGTTATTGGAAACACTACTGGAGGTATTTTCTTGTTTGCTTTGTATGCATCCAATATAGTAGATATCTGTCTCAAAAACTCCATCAGGACTACCCCATCAGTAGGGTACCTGGGTAACATGAATGGTTGTCCTTCAAAACCTTCTATTCTGATGTAGGAAAATGTGGCAAACGGATGAATAGGCACCATGCTTGTATATAACTTCTTGAGCTTCCATGCTCAAGCTTTTGGTTCTATCCTCCTCCATTGTTCCAACCAGATGCATGGAAAATGCACCATTCACCAATTTATAGTTAAGGAGATAGTCTTTTCTCTGTAACTGAGGATAATGATCCCAGATATGGGTATCATCTATACTATCGCCAATCTTTCCAACTGTGGGCAATGCATCAAATGTCCCTTTGTAAGCACATAAATAAACAACATATGAAGTCATGTGGAATGAGCATTCCAGGCCTCCTAGGTTCATCATCTGTTCATCTAAAGCATCACTGATGATCTTGGCCCATAATGGCTTGTTATCTGTGTAGAGGCACATCTGGATGATTCCAAACATCCAATTGTTGAAACTCCCAGCATTGGGCTGACCTGTCATCCTGTTGAGCAGGGCAATCATATACTGATATTCATCATCAAAATCAAATTTGTATAAATACACTGGCAACTTGGCAAAGGCAGTGTAGGTGCTGTTCTTAGACCTCAATTGGTATATATTCTTCCTGGTAGTCTTTTTATTATTTTCATACTATGTTTCCAGTTTGTACAGATCCATACTGACTACCTTCTTTCCAACTGGGAGATTAAAAGTAGATGTAATCCCTTTAATTGACAAATCTGCATAAACCCTTCCACGTTTCTCCACTCGCCTTGTCTGATGGTTGTAATTTCTGGCACATTCAATTATTAGTTCTGGGGTTTCCATGGCATATGGAAATCTGGCCACATGCCATATTCCCGATATAAATATGGCATCCAGTAGGGTATTATCTTTGTCATCATGCATCCTGGATGACAATTCTACTAAATCTGTTTCCCCCTGGTGGGTATCATCAATGACACCATATTTGAATTGTATTCCTTCAAGTCGAATGTACATGGGTTTAAGAAATTATGCCCCAGATCTGTTCCTCCAGACGTCTGCCATAGATTTCTATAATGCACACGACTGGTCTTACCATAATATCCATATGCATTCATATATCACTTACATCTACGGCATCATGCATATTATACCATTTGATATTCATTACTTCATCATGATATGCTTACTTACAAAATTAAACTATCGAAAAAGTCATACTACCTAGACATGTAAAAAACGACAAGAAGAGTGTTTCTAATTACTTACCTGATAGCGCTTATCTCCTGGATTAGGCTAATGATTACAGAAAAGGGGGCTCAAATGATGATAATCACATGTTCCATTCTACTGCAAACTGTTATCCATCCACAGGTAGCTTGTATGAGGGTTTGACTCTCTGCTCTATAAATTTCTTGTTTCTTCGCAAGGTAAATGAAAAATGACCTCAGAAATTTACCTTTAACCTTATTCACAAGGTAGATTAGGGCAAAATAGGGTTAAATCGATTAAAACCATTGATCTTCTACATGAAATCTATGGATGTTGCAGGTGTTTGTATCATATTCGCATTCAGCGGGAATCCACCTACTGCATTTATGTGCATTAAATGTTACGAGGCATGAGGAGGGGGGTGATCTTCAGAAGATCAAGTGATATTTGTAATATGACCCCCTCTGTGTAATATGACCTTCCGCCTTTGAGCGACAAAACTGATGTCAAGGAATCGGGTGATATTCAGAATATTGGGTCATGATTTTAAGATCAGGGGATATTTAAAACGTGACCCCTCAAAGCTAAAGTGACCCCCTTTTGAAAGATCATGATGACGTCACCGTCATGTTGTTTGAAAAGGGTGATCATTGGATACATACCTCCGCAAGGTAAAAAAGATGATGACATCACTGTCAAGGTGATTTTATTTATTCATCAGGGTTATATGACGTCATTGGCATATTGGCACTGGGGTGATATTTTGTGATAGGGTGATATTTGAAAGATCAGGTGATATTTGAAATATTACCCCTGCAAAATATATGAAGATGTTTGACGAGCAAATACCATTATTACGTAAAATTGACGTCCGGAGTTTGCGGACCAAGTGATTATCAAGTGATAAAATTGCATCAGGGTGATCTAACATAAGGTGACTGATGTTAAGAAAGATGACCCCCCCCAGGAATATCAGGTTTGACCAGAACTTTGACTTGTCATAACTTTCATCCCCTAAGGAATATCAAGGTGATCCAAAAGGCAAAACTGCATGGAATTTTGTACTCTTTCCAACCATGAGGTTATTGATACAAAATACTAAATTTGAAAAACTAACCTCATCATGGTGACTTATCTATTCCTCTTTTATGTAGGGTCACCTGCATGACTTACTTTTACCAGACCACCGAAAAGTAGAAAAACAACACAAGCCAAAGCAGCAAAAAGTTGGGTCCTTGTTTTGTCAAGTCAAAATGGGGTGTATTGTGTAACCACACAACAACTTGCCACCAAAGAAAATAACTAAATTCTAATGATTCAAGTGAGGTGATTAGATTCTGTCATGCCCGCATTTCCCATGCGGTCACAATGCACAAACACATGTGTCATGTCCACATTTGCCATGTGGTCATGACACGAACTGCGAAAAACTTTTCTACCTATCCCTAGGAACCCCCTTGCACGCATCTGCATGGTCGGTGGCAATATGCATGGGCGTAGACATGTCGACGTGACCGTGAAGGTGAAGGCCGTCTAGGGGGTATGCGACACGAAGTGTGTTGCTTCTAGGGTTAGATCGATTCTAATCTGTACCCTAAGTTACCTAGGTGAAGATGACTTTGCCAACCTCGAACCTTAATTAATCTCAGATCAAAAAGTGATTAATTACGATGACATGATGGCACATGATTGAAGTGGAATGATGGATTTAAAATAATTAAAACAACGCATAAAATAAGCCCTAAAAATCTAGTAAAATTCTGGCAACATAACGCGTTTTTGATAAACGCAAAAATAAATATAAAATAAGACATCAATGAAATCCTAAATAAAATTTAAGAGTAAATAAACTAAATTAAAATTTAAGGACGAATTCAAAATGATATAAAGTAACAATTAAAATTAAATAAATGAAAAACGTCAGATAAATCCAAAAGGAAGAGTTGAGTCTGTTACTAAATATAATCATATTTAATAACTAACTTGAATAATTAATTTAAAAGGGGAGAAGAGTTTAAATAACTCTTCCCGTAAAATTAATGATAAGATCGAAAATAGATAAAACAAAACTAATGTTTAAATAGAATCTCGCTAAGGTAAGAAAAATAAAATAAAAATCAATATTCCCCATAACGGTGAATTTAAAACAAGGGAAGGATTCAACCCAAACAGAATAAATAAATACCCTCCAAATTAAATTTAAATCACAAGTCAACAATAAAAAAAATACAAAGTTAATCCATTCCAAAAATATAAATCAATGTAAAAAGAAAATTCCCAAGAGATAAATTGAAAATAAATAAAAAGGAAATAGAGATTTTAATAAAAGATTAAAATAAAGTAAGATGTGCCCTAATTCCTATTATTCTAATGTTCTCTTGCCCTAATCTCTTATTTTCTTTCTCTTTTGTTTAGGTTTTGTTTTACTCTTGTCTCATGCATTTACAGGTTAGGGTTTTAAATCAGAAATGGAGGCTATGAGATGCCTCTCGGAGGTATGCATTCAAACTTAGAGAGTTCCATTGACTGTATTTTATTTGGATGAATCTAAATCGTTATCCCAGAAAATGATGATAAGATAAACAAATGTTAGGCATTGGGTGCTGTGTTGCAGGGTTGGGGAATCGTCGGCGGAGAAGGCAAGGGCGGCGCAGAGGGCATTACCAGTCAGGCCGCGGAGGAGGTTTCAGCGAAGGGGCCACAATGGTTAACAATGGCAGAGGTGAGTTAGCGACGGCGGGGACTGCAGAGTAGGTAGCGTTGATGGGGTAGTGAGATGTTGAAGGGGTGGTCGCAAGCCGCGTCGATTCCGCAGAGCATAGGGCTCGGGGTTGAGGGTTTAAAGGGGCAGCGTGGCCGCAGTAGTCATAGTGGGTCAGGGGTGTGGGTGTGGGTGGAGGCTCCGCCTCCCACCCCACACCCCTCAAGCTTTGCAAGAAAGAAGGGATTGTGGGTGCTACGCCCACAGTCCGATCTGTATTATTTTTTTTTGGTTTCTTTTTTTTTATATAACTTAGAAACCCTGCGAAATTCAGTCCACCGGGTTTACGTCATCACAGCAGTCTATAAATTTTATTTTTTTTTAATTTTTTTTTGTAGGTTTTGAAATATATATATATACACTCAAGCCAATGCTCAAAGATTTGCCGAAAACTTATGACAGAAAAACAATGACATTCCTAGTTACAGTATTTTTATATATAAAGAAATTGTTTGCACTTACATATACATATATATATATAAATCCTTGTATATGTATATGTATATATAAGTGTATAAAATATAAGGTATTCAATATGAATCTACCTCTGTATTTCCTATATTCTTTTTTTTTAAACAAACAACATACATAGAATACAACTCCTTTTTTTTGCAACAAAAGGGTAAAATCTGCCTTTTAAAATAATTTTCACACAACTCTTTTCATATCCATAACAACAACTAATATTTTCTCTGTCAAGGTAATAATAGAAAATAATTAAATCTTCTCCTTATTTTT
This sequence comes from Cunninghamia lanceolata, assembly GCA_027924645.1. Taxonomy (NCBI): domain Eukaryota; kingdom Viridiplantae; phylum Streptophyta; class Pinopsida; order Cupressales; family Cupressaceae; genus Cunninghamia; species Cunninghamia lanceolata. The sequence continues at coordinate 136,422 of BSBN01000333.1, forward strand.
CTTTGAAAACATACAGCAACAGAAATATCTAAATATAGGTATAAATCTTCTGTATATATTGTTTTGGAATAATTTCTATATGACAGAATGAATAGTTCTATTTAATCCTCTTTTGAGAGCAACTAATATTTGAACCTTCAAGTAATAAACAGAAATCAACTCATAAATTTCTCTTTCTTTCATCTACAAAGAAATCTAGATAGAAAAATTGCAGCCCTTGCATATTTCCTTTTGAAGAATAATGACAGAAAAATACTTATATCTATTTTCACACCCATTTCTCACTACATTGCCAACTTCACAGAAAGGAAAATAAACAAATTTTCAATAAACTGAAAATAATATTTTCATTCCAACATTTACCACAGCCCACTTCAAGGCAAGGAAGATTTCACAAATTTTACAATAAGGCCACAATGGCCATGGCTCAAACAGCCAATAGAAAACTACCACAAAATCCACACAAGAAGGCTTTCATCCACTTTCTTTCTCCACATAGAACCTGCAACATACACAATAGCAAGAACCACAAACCAACCACTTCCAAAAAGCTCTCCTCCCTACCGTAGACCCGCAAGTGGGTCACCCCCGAGCTGGGGGGTAGAGATTCACACAGGTTGAACATTCCACAATAAAAATCAATCACTATAACACACAAAACAGTCCATAGGTTTAACACAAAACTCAACCCCTACAAATGAGTTGGTGAGGGTAGGGAATGGACCTTAACTTCAAAGGGCTCCCAAATGATAAAATGTCAAGCTTATGGCCTCAGGCCAAATAAATCTCCAAACACCACTCTCCACAATATCACAAAATGACCTCCATGGCACTCTTGCCATTCATTAACATTCTCAACAAAATAAAAGCCCTCAAGGCATAAATACATAGTGTGGGAGAGACCTCAAGGAGGTTCCTTTCCCCTACCCATACAAGTTGAGCATTACCTCCATTGGAGGTGCTCTCACCATAACTCCCATCCCAACAAAACAAAACAATGCAACAACAAAACAACCAAAAAACTATAACACAACACATTAAATAAGCTACGGTGAGAAAAGAAGTTAAGAGGCCTACCTTCAAAACCCTTATGATGGAAGCAAGTTGGTGAAGAGCTCTAAGCCTTCCCAAGCCTTCCAATCCTTCAAGCAATGCTTCTAACTCTCCCAAACTCCTCCAAAATAGCCATAAGAATAAATTGAAGAACCCCACACTCCTCAACAACAGGAGATAATATAGGCCATGAATTTGGCCTTGAGGAATGAGAAGGTGACACTTGTCACCTTCTCCTTCCTCCTCCCATGCCACTTGCAAGGGAGAGGAAGTGTGAGGATGACAAGTGTCATCCTCTCATTCCCTCTCAATGCTCACCTTATCCACTTGTGCTCTCACACATGTGTGAGAGGACAAGTGGTGAGGTGGCAAACCCACTCACACCCTTAAGCGGATAAGGGATGCCATATGGCATCCTCCTATTCTCTCAAGGAGCCATCTTCCTCCAAGATGCTCTCACACGTGTGTGAGAGTCTTGAGGGAAGCTCCCACACACTTGGGAGTCTTGGAGACCTCCCAAGTCTTCCTTGGGAAAGGGTTCCCAAACTTTGGGAAGGGAGATGAGTCTTTCCCAAGGCATGACTCATCTCCCACTTCCCTTAATTCAAATTTTCGTCACTCTTACTAACCCATGGTTTAGAGTGACCAAACTTGAGTCAAATCTAGGGTTAGATAGTCCAAGTTGACCCTAGACTCATGGGTAACCACCTAGAGTAGCTTTTGGGACTCTAGGGTTTACAAGGAGGGTTAAAAATCACATTAAAATGGCCTCAAAAATAAAATAAATACCAAGTGGTGTAAATCAAGTAAAATTATACAACACTTATTATTAAATAAATAAACAAGGGGTACTAAGGCTGAAATAGCAAAATTAAATCAAGTACTTAAATCATCATTTAAATTTAAACGTGATCCTTATCCCTCTTGGGAATGGATCGGTTTACAGGGGATAACATAGTGTGAATTCTACCTCTGATTTTCCCATGGCCAGGGAATGTGAAACCTGCACATCTAGATCAAGTGTCAGTTATATCATGGAATCATAGCTGAAGAAACTGGAATTAAATTCACGCAATTCGAATACATCAATAATCACCAATATATAACTCCAATTAAAACTGCATTATAAATCACATGTCAAATAGTCCACATCACATAAATAACTAGAAACTCATCACTAAATATCATCTAATATATCCCATGTGTCAAATCACAAAATATCATCTAATATGATCGAATCCAAATCACATATGCCAAATCAGTTTCCTATCATAATCAGGAGATGGAAACAAGTCTACATAATAAAACCATAGTCACCAAAGGTTTGATAATGTCATCAACAAAATAGCATAATCGATCAAAATAAGGGAGATAAAATAATTAGCCTCACATCCTCCCCCCTAAGACTGAACTTCCTCCTGGAAGTCATCAAAAAGGTGAGGATAGAGTGCCCTCAAATTAGTTGCATCCTCCCAAGTCGTTGTGACCTCGTCATATCAATCCCAGTGGACCCTAACCTAGTCCAGCTCTTGACCTCGAAGGCCCAGCATCCGACGAGCCAATATGTGAATTGGCTCCAAAGCCAATTGTCCGTCCGCCTCTACCTGTAAAGCACTCCAGTCCAGCACATGAGACAAATCATATATATATCGCCTCAAAATACAAATATGAAAGACATCGTGGATACGTGACAGGCTAGGTGGCAACACTAGATGATAGGCAACTGGTCCTATCCACTCCAAAATCTCAAAGGGTCCTACAAACCATGGTGTGACCTTAGAGCCTTTTCCATAACAGATAGGACTCTTGTGTGGCCACACTCTAAGGAATACCCTGTCACCCACTGAGAAGCTCCGATCAATTCGCTTAGCATCGGCATACTTCTTCTGCCTGTCCTGTGCCCCCTGTAACCTCTGTCTAATCAGTGTGACCTGCTGCTACATATCCTGTACAAGCTCTAGACCAATGGCAACTCTGTCCTCTATATGATCCCAACTCAATGGTGTCCTGTACGGTCTACCGTATAAAGCCTAAAAGGGAGGCATACCCAACAAGCTGTGATGCCCATTATTGTAGGCAAACTCAACCAGATACAGATACTCCTCCCATCTAGACTGATGGTCCATAACATACATCTGAAGCATATCCTCCAACACCTGATTCACCCACTCGGTCTATCCATCTGTCTTGGGGTGATAAGCAGAGCTAAAATTGAGCTGTGTACCCAATGCCTGCTGCAAGGCTCTCCAAAATGCTGAAGTGAAAATAGAATCTCTATCTGAAATGATGTAACGAGGTACTCCATGCAATCTCACAATATCATTTAAGAATACTCTCGCCATTGCTGGCATACTGTATGTCATGCGTACAGGTGAGAAATGCGCTACTTTGGTCAACTTGTCAACTGTCACCATGATGTCATCATGGCGACACGAAGACATAGGAAGACCAACAATGAAATCCATGGAAATGGTGTCCCATTTCCACTCAGGTATGTCATGTGGGTAAAGAAGACCCGCTAGATGCTGATGCTCAGCCTTGACCCTCGGGCACTCAAGGCATCAAGCAACAAACTCTACTATATCTCGTCTCATACCCGCCCAATGGTACAGCTGTCGAAGATCGGCATGCATCTTCTTCACCCCCGGATGTGCCGTATATGGTGCTCAGTGAGCCTCAGATAACACTACAGTATGTAGGTCACCTGCGCGGGGTACATAGATGTGCTGTCGATGATGAAGTAACCCATCTGTCTCAAGTGAATACCCTGTAAACTTGCCCACAAGGGCCCTCTGTGCACTGATCTCCTATTATACCTCAAGATACCACTCATCCTCTAGCAGATGTTGTATAATATGTCCTCTCAAGTCCACACTCAGAGTCAAGGTCAAGATCTCATGGTGCCTTTGACTCAATGCGTCAGCAACCATGTTCTCCTTCCCTTTGATGTAGTGGACATCAAAGTCATACTCGCAGAGGAACTCCATCCAATGCCGCTGACGGATGTTCAGATTCGGCTGTGTAAAGATGTACTGAAGGCTGTGATTATCAGAATGGAGCTCAAAGCGACGACCCAACAAGAAATGTCTCCAACGGACTAGAGCATGAACTACTGCCGCTAACTCCAAGTCGTGTGTGGGGTAGTTCAGCTCATGGGTCTTGAGCTTTCACGACTCATACGCAATCGCTCTACCACCCTGCATAAGTACAGCTCCCAACCCCTTGAGTGATGCATCCGTGCAAACCATAAAATCTGCTGCGGGATTAGGAACCGCTAGAATAGGAGCACTGGTAAGACGCTCCTTGAGGACCCCGAAGGCCCTCTCACACTGCTCAGTCCAAAGAAAGCTCTTCCCTTTCCGCTGAAAAGAAGTGATGGGGTACGCAATCTGAAAAAAAACCCTCAACAAAGTGATGGTAATAACCAGCTAACCCCATAAAACTCCTGACCTCTGTCACACTAGTGGGTGCTGGCCAATCCCTGATAGCCCCGATCTTCGATGGATCTACTGAGATTCCATCACCAGATAGGATATGCCCTAGATACCAAACCTTTATCCTGAAAAATGCACACTTCACCAAGTTCCCATAAAGATTCTACTCTTGCAAACACTGTAGAACCTGATGAAGGTGCTCCTCATTCTCCTCCTCGATCCGTGAGTAGATCAAAATGTCATCAAGAAAAATGATCACAAACTGATCTAAATAGGTATGGAACACCCCATTGATGAGACTCATGAACACTGAAGGGGCGTTCTTCAAGCCGAAGGGAACCACTGTGAACTCATAGTGGCCATAACGAGTCCGGAAGGCGGTCTTATGGATATCCGCCTCTGTGATGCGTAACTGATGATACCTGAACTTTAGGTCTATCTTAGAGAACACCCTGGCTCCCTGCATCTGATCAAAAAGATCGTCAATCCTGGGTAGAGGATAACGGTTCTTCACCGTCACCTTATTCAACTGCCTATAGTCCATGCACAAATGAAGAGACCCATCCTTCTTCTTCATGAAGATGACAGGAGCGCCCCAAGGTGAAATGCTCGGTCGGATGTGCCCCTTCTCGAGCAAGTCCTCCAATTGTAACTTGAGCTCTATGAGCTCATGTGTGGTCATCTTATAGGGTGCAGGAGACACTGGCTCGGCACCCAGCACTAAGTCTATGTGAAAGTCTACCTCACGTTGGGGTGGCATCCCTGGTAACTCTACTAGAAACACATCAGCAAACTCTTTAAGGATGGGATGATCATCCAAAGATGCCTCAGGCTCGTCATCTGATCTGTCGCTCACTGTTATGGCAAACATCTAGCATCCCTTTCGCATGCAGCACTTAAGCTGCTGAGTGGATATCATATGCACTGCGGTGGACTTCTGCATGCCCATAATCTCCACTGAAGTACCGTGGTCGTCTAAACAGCTGATTGCCTTTCGGCGACAATCTAGCTTGGTTTGATGAGCCATAAGCCAATCCATGCCCAACACCACATCATAGGATCCTAATGTCATGAATCTAAGGTCGCATACCATGGTGAAGGGTCCCAAAGCAATCTCACAGTCATGGACTAAGGCATCAACTGTTAGTTTGGCACCTGATGCCAACTCAACCACCCACCTATCACCCTGCCTAGAGGCCACCAGCCTGCAATGCTCCACTAATGATGGAGATATGAATGAATCAGTAGCACCAGAATCAAACAGAATAGAAATGGAGTTACCCCCAATCATACCTGACGTCTCAATCACTGATGCCTGAAAATCAACCTGGCGGTTATCAACCGCCGTGAACATACAGTGGGATCTACCCACATCACCAACAGTCTGCTCAGATCCTCCTGCACAAGGCTGTCCCCCTGTTGTCAAACCCTATGGACACTCTCTAGCTAGGTGTCCAGCTCCTCCACAAACATAACAAGGGCCCCTAGCTTGTACCTATCTAGTCGGAGTCCTACTCGACTACTGATGTCCTGATCTACCAATAGACCCCTGCAAGCCCCTATAAGACTACTGTGACCTCGCAGGTCCCGCAGGTGGTCCCTACTACCTCTGATCTCTACACGGGCCCTGCTGCTGCCAACCTCTATTATGTCCCCCATGTGAACTCTACTGTGTCCTAGCTCTCTACTGCTGCTGTGGGGGCCTAGGAGGTAAAGGTACGGAATTGAATCCTCCTCTATGAGGTGGCTGTGATGGTCTATGAAAACTCTGTTAATGCTGCTAGTATCCTTGATCCTGAAACTGAGGGCATGAACCCTGCCCTCGTCCCTAAATCTCCTCAGTGATGTATGCCTTCTCAGTAGCATCACTCAAAGTCTGGGGGTCTACCATTTGAACATGCCCTGCTATACTGTGGTTCAGTCCTCTGATAAACTTATGCACTAGGAGTTTCTCGTCATGGAGATACCCCGCATATCTAGATAACTCTATAAACCTACCCTCATACTAAGCCACTGTAAGACCCCTCTGCTATAGGTCATGGAACTCGTCTATACGACACTGCCTGTAATGGTCTAATAAGTAGCACGCATTGAAGCGCTCAACGAAGGTCTCCCATGTGAGGGTGTCTAAATAAAGGTGACGCTTGCACTCCTCAGTGCACCACCAGGTAGCTGCTGCATCTCACAACAAGTGTACTGCCACATGGGCCTTCGTGTTGCCCTTGTAAGGACGCAATGTGAAGCATCTATCTAAACTAATAAGCCAGGCCTCTGCCTTAGCTCCCTCTATGGTCCCGATGAATGTAGGAGGGTTCAACCTTAATATATCCCTAATGGGGTCTCCTCTATCTGTAGGCCTCCTAATAGGCTCATCTATATAGTAGTCATAAGGCCTGTGACCAAAGTGCTCTACCCGTACTGCCTCATCATATCTAGCATGATGTGAAGGACTCCTACTATGGGCCCTGTCGGCCGAACCAACCTCCTCTGTCTCTGGCAACTTGACATAAGGCTCCACACGTGGTGCCCCTCGTGGCTCTACACGGGGCTCCACACGTGGCTCAACATAGGACTCAGCTCATGGCAACACGTGTGGCTCCTCTCGCAGATCCTCACAGGGCTCAACACGTGGCTCTATGTGTGGCTCAACTATAGCTAGTCAAAGCCTATCTAGAATTGCCTATAAGGTCTGCAAAATCTGTGGCCGAATATCTGGTATGGCCAGTAGTGCCTGCAGTACCTGTGGGACTGGCTGTGCCTGAACCTTAGCTGAAGAATCACTGTGAATCTTAGGGGATGGAGTGCGGCAGGACCGCACTCGCCAAACTCGTCGGGGAGGCATCCTACAAAAATGAGGTAACCACAAATCAGTCTAAGTTGCGGAAATAATAATGTGCCCTAACAAGCCCAGTGTTTAAACTTAGGCTATGATACCAAATGTCATGCCCGCATTTCCCATGCGGTCACAATGCACAAGCACACATGTCATGTCCACATGTGCCATGTGGTCATGACACGAACTGCGGAAAACTTTTCTACCTATCCCTAGGAACCCCCTCACACGCATCTGCATGCTCGGTGGCAATACGCATGGGTGTAGACATGTCGACGTGACCGTGATGGTGAAGGCTGTCTAGGGGGTATGCGACACGAAGTGTGTCACTTCTAGGGTTAGATCGATTCCAATCTATACCCTAAGTTACCTAGGTGAAGATGACTTCGCCAACCTCAAACCTTAATTAATCTTGGATCAAAAAGTGATTAATTATGATGACATGATGGCGCGTGATTGAAGTGGAATGATGGATTTAAAATAATTAAAACAACGCATAAAATAAGCCCTAAAAATCTAGCAAAATTTCGGCAGCATAACGCGTTTTTGATAAACGCAAAAATAAATATAAAATAAGACATCAATGAAATCCTAAATAAAATTTAAGAGTAAATAAACTAAATTAAAATTTAAGGACGAATTCAAAACGATATAAAGTAACAATTAAAATTAAATAAATGACAAATGTCAGATAAATCCAAAAGGAAGGGTTGAGTCCGTTACTAAATATAATCATATTTAATAACTAACTTGAATAATTAATTTAAAAGGGGAAAAGAGTTTAAATAACTCTTCCCGTAAAATTAATGATAAGATCGAAAATAGATAAAACAAAACTAATATTTAAATAGAATCTCGCTAAGGTAAGAAAAATAAAATAAAAATCAATATTCCCCATAATGGTGAATTTAAAACAAGGGAAGGATTCAACCCAAACAGAATAAATAAATACCCTCCAAATTAAATTTAAATCACAAGTCAACAATAAAAAAAAAATACAAAGTTAATCCATTCCAAAAATATAAATCAATGTAAAAGAAAATTCCCAAGAGATAAATTGAAAATAAATAAAAAGGAAATAGAGATTTTAATAAAAGATTAAAATAAAGTAAGATGTGTCGTAATTCCTATTATTCTAATGTTCTCCTCTTGCCCTAATCTCTTATTTTTTCTCTTTTGTTTAGGTCTTATTTTACTCTTGTCTCATGCATTTACAGGTTAGGGTTTTAAATCAGAAATGGAGGCTATGAGATGCCTCTCGGAGGTATGCATTCGAACTCAAAGAGTTCCATTGACTGTATTTTATTTGGATGAAACTAAATCGTTATCCCAGAAAATGATGATAAGATAAACAAATGTTAGGCATTGGGTGATGTGTTGTAGGGTTGGGGAAATGTCGATAGAGAAGGCAAGGGCGGCGCAGAGGGCATTACCAGTCGGGCTGCGGAGGAGGTTTCAGCGGAGGGGCCGTGATGGTTAACAGTGGCAGATGTGAGTTAGCGGCGGCAGGGACTGCAAAGTAGGCGGCACTAATAGGGTAGTGAGATGCTGAAAGGGGGGGTCGTAGGCCGTGTGGATTCTGTAGAGCATAGGGCTCGGGGTTGAGGGTTCAAAGGGGTGGCGTGGCCGCGGTAGTCATAGTGGGTCGAGGGTGTGGGGTGGGAGGCAGAGCCTCCACCCACACCCGCGCCTCCCACCCCACACCCCTCAAGCTTTGCAAGAAAGAAGGGACTGTGGGTGCTACGCCCACAGTCCGATCTGTATTATTTTTTTTTTTTCTTTTTTTTTTGTATAACTCAGAAACCCTGCGAAATTCAGTCTGTCGGGTTTACTTCATCACAACAGTCTATAAATTTTTATTTTTATTTTTATTATTTTTTTTGTAGGTTTTGAAATATATATATATATATACTCAGGCCAATGCTCAAAGATTTGCCTAAAACTTATGACAGAAAGACAATGACATTCCTAGGTACAGTATTTTTATATATAAAGAAATTGTTTGCACTTACATATATATATATAAGGTATTCAATATGAATCTACCTCTATATTTCCTATATTCGTTTTTTTTTTAAACAGACAACATACATAGAATACAACTCCTTTTTTTTTTGCAACAAAAGGGTAAAATCTGCCTTTTCAAATAATTTTCACACAACTCTTTTCATATCCATAACAACAACTAATATTTTCTCTGTCAAGTTAATAACAGAAAATAATTAAATCTTCTCCTTATTTTTCTTTAAAAACATATAGTAGCAGAAATATCTATATATATGTATAAATCTTCTATATATATTGTTTTGGAATAATTTCTATATGACAGAATGAATAGTTCTATTTAATCCTCTTTTGACAACAACTAATATTTGAACCTTCAAGTAATAAACATAAAACAACTCATAAATTTCTCTTTCTTTCATCTACAAAGAAATCTAGATAGCAAAATTGTAGCCCTTGCATATTTCCCTTTGAAGAATAATGACAGAAAAATACTTATATCTATTTTCACACCCATTTCTCACTACATTGCCAACTTCACAGAAAGGAAAATAAACAACTTTTCAATAAACTAAAATAATGTTTTCATTCCAACATTTACCACAGCCCACTTCAAGGCAAGGAAGATTTCACAAATTTTACAATAAGGCCACAATGGCCATGGCTCAAACAGCCAATAGAAAACTACCACAAAATCCACACAAGAAGGCTTTCATCCACTTTCTTTCTCCACATAACACCTGCAACATATACAACAGCAAGAACCACAAACCAGCCACTTCCAAAAATCTCTCCTCCCTACCGCAGACCCGCAAGTGGGTCACCCCCGAGCTGAGGAGGTAGAGATTCACACAGGTTGAACATTCCACAATAAAAATCAATCACTATAACACACAAAACAGTCCATAGGTTTAACACAAAACTCAACCCATACAAATGAGTTGGTGAGGGTAGGGAATGGACCCCTCAACTTCAAAGGGCTCCCAAATGATAAAATGTCAAGCTCATGGCCTCAAGCCAAATAAATCTCCAAACACCACTCTCCACAATATCACAAAATGACCTCCATGGCACTCTTGCCATTCATTAACCTTCTCAACAAAATAAAAGCCCTCAAGGCATAAATACATAGTGTGGGAGAGACCTCAAGGAGGTTCCTTTCCCCTACCCATACAAGTTGAGCATTACCTCCATTGGAGGTGCTCTCACCATAACTCCCATCCCAACAAAACAAAACAATGCAACAACAAAACAACTAAAAAACTATAACACAACACATTAAATAAGCTAGGGTGAGAAAAGAAGTTAAGAGGCCTACCTTCAAAGCCCTTATGATGGAAGCAAGTTGGTGAAGAGCTTCAAGCCTTCCCAATCCTTCCAATCCTTCAAGCAATGCTTCTAACTCTCCCAAACTCCTCCAAAATAGCCATAAGAATAAAATTGAAGAACCCCACACTCCTCAACAACAGGAGATAATATAGGCCATGAATTTGGCCTTGAGGAATGAGAAGGTGACACTTGTCACCTTCTCCTTCCTCCTCCCATGCCACTTGCAAGGGAGAGGAAGTGTGAGGATGACAAGTGCCATCCTCTCATTCCCTCTCAATCCTCACCTTATCCACTTGTGCTCTCACACGTGTGAGAGGACAAGTGGTGAGGTTGCAAACCCACTCACACCCTTAAGAGGATAAGGGATGCCATATGGCATCCTCCTATTCTCTCAAGGAGCCATCTTCCTCCAAGATGCTCTCACACGTGTGTGAGAGTCTTGGGGAAAGCTCCCACACACTTGGGAGTCTTGGAGACCTCCCAAGTCTTCCTTGGAAAGGGTTCCCAAACTTTGGGAAGGGAGATGAGTCTTTCCCAAGGCATGACTCATCTCCCACTTCCCTTAATTCAAATTTTCGTCACTCTTACTAACCCATGGTTTAGAGTGACCAAACTTGAGTCAAATCTAGGGTTAGATAGTCCAAGTTGACCCTATACTCATGGGTAACCACCTAGGGTAGTTTTTGGGACTCTAGGGTTCACAAGGAGGGTTAAAAATCACATTAAAATGGCCTCAAAAATAAAATAAATACCAAGTGGTGTAAATCAATTAAAATTATACAACACTTATTATTAAATAAATAGACAAGGGGTACTAAGGCCGAAATAGTGAAATTAAATCAAGTACTTAAATCATCATTCAAATTCAAACGTGATCCTTATCCCTCTTGGGAATGGATCGGTTTACAGGGGATAACATAGTGTGAATTCTACCTCCGATTTTTTCGTGGCTAGGGAATGTGAAACCTGCACATCTAGATCAAGTGTCAGTCATATCATGGAATCATAGTTGAAGCAACTGGAATTAAATTCACGCAATTCAAATACATCAATAATCATCAATACATAACTCCAATTAAAACTACATTATAAATCACATGTCAAATAGTCCACATCACATAAATAACTAGAAACTCATCACTAAATATCATCTAATATATCCCATGTGTCAAATCACAAAATATCGACTAATATGATCAAATCCAAATCACATATGCCAAATCAGTGTCCTATCATAATCAGGAGATGGAAACAAGTCTGCATAATAAAACCATAGTCACCAAAGGTCTGATAATGTCATCAACAAAATAGCATAATCAATCAAAATAAGGGAGGTAAAATAATCGGCCTCACATATTCTAACATAGTATTCTAACTCTTTCTAAGTATAAGCATTATAATCTTTTTGAATGATAAAGTTATCATCATGGTAACAGTGCTAACAAAGGATCAGGTGTGTGCAAATGATTAATTATCCTCATCTTGAAAGCAAGTTGAAAGCATGAGTAACTAATGTTAAGCTACATAGTTTGGGATCATCCCTCATAGCCAACCTAGATAGAGCCTTGCTACTAGTAGGCGTCCATAGCCTCGACAAGGTTATCTATACAATCCCCCTAAGTAAAGCCCCACTGCCAGCAGGCATCTATAGCCCTAGTAGAGTTACTTAGATGGCCTATTTTATTTCTTTTTCTAATTTTTCAATATTTTATATTCTATAAATTTGATGTCATCATGTAAGCTTAGTGTGCAAGGTATGGTCACTTGCTGATTTAGGTTGGAGATTGTATTGGTAGCAAGGGAGTCCCTTTAGATTTTTCACTTAGCGCCTATACTTGTGCATTCAACAAACCCAAGGCTGTTAGGTGAGTCATTGTGAAAGAATCACTTTGGTCAAGAAAGGGCACCCTGATGAAAAGATACCACAGACCTGATCACAAGTACTTCTTAGAATGAGTCATAACCTATATATGAATTTATTCTCATCACTTGAATCTTAACAATTTAGTTATTTTCTAGGGTGATGAGTTGCATCATCTTGACTAAGCAAAATAAAACTCAACAAGCAAACAAAACAAAACAACAAAACCAAAACTATACAAATATACACACTATGATACACATGACTCTCATGAAGTTGACTTAGGCTTGGAAATAATGTTTAAGGAATTGTCCATTAACTGGTAATGGAACATCCTCACCTATCAATGTTTTAAGCCTATAAGTGATGTCTCCTAAAAATTTTGAAATTTGGAAGGGACCTATCCAGAGTTTATCAAACTTACCATGATCTCCCTTCCTCTCATGTGCTTTGTCCCACATCAGGACTAAATCTAAGATTCTAAAGGCCTTGACCCTAGCTCTTTTATCAAACCAGCGTTTGACAATAGCCTAATATTTGGCAAATTGATCAATTGCTTAACTTCTTTTCTCTTCTAGGTGCATCAATTGAAGCAACCCGACTTCTTGGTTATTATCTATGCCTAGGTATTCTTGTGCAAATTACAATGTAGGAATCTTTAAATTAACAGGGAGGATGGGATCCACCCCATATACTAAGTGAAAAGGTGAATTTCCTAGTGCAGCCTTATTCCTGGTTCTATCTACCCACAAGGCATATTTCAGTAGGGTGTTCCATTCCCTAGGGTTCTTTTCTTTTAACTTTTTTATGATGTTCAATAAATTTTGGTTGGTGGATTCTGCTAATCCATTCCCTTGGGGATAGTAGTTTGAGGAGAATTTCAATATGATCCCACAGGCAAAAGCCCAGCTTGTCAGTCTTGTTGAAGCAAAAGTAGACTCGTTATCACATACCAAAGCATAGGGAACTCCATACCTAGTGACTATTTACTTTCCAAAAATCTGATGACATCTTCAGCATTATATGTCTTGCTATTAACAGCTTCAGTCCCCCTGGTACAGTAATCAGTAATAGTTAAAACATATCTGTGGCTTGAAGATGATGGAGGATTAATTGGTCCTGTGAAGTCCATTCCCCATTGAGAAAATGGGCGCATCTCCATCACTGGCTGCAAAGGTTGAGAAGCATATCCCTCTCTGTTCATAGCAACCTGACACATATGACAGCATTTTATATGTTCAGCAGTATCCTTAAAAATTGTGGGTCAGTAGTATCCCACCCTAAGGATAGCATGAGTGGTGGCGAAGGATGACCCATGTGTTTTTCCAAACTTATCATATAATTCTGATAGCACCTTATCTGCTTCTGGCCTTTCCAGGCACCTAAGATATATCCCCTCATAATTCTTCTTAAAAAGGACTCCCCTTTTCATCATGTATTTATGTGACCTTATCTTTAGGGCTCTCCTTTGTGAGGACTGCAATCTTGAAGGACATCTTCCAGTGATCAAAATGTGTCTGATGTCTGAGTACCATTCTCCATCATCCTTTGCATTAATAACATACTGCTGATTCATGATATTGGGATCAATCTCAAATATCATCTGGCTCAATGCTTGTCCTCTTACTAGCTTCATGGGTGTAATGTCCATGTCATATTCTTGTAGGACAGTGATCCATTTAGCTCTCTTCTCACTCGGTTCACTTTGCATTAATAACATTTTTACTGCTGCATCAAGTACTACATCAATCACTTTACTTCTCAAGATATAATGCCTGAACTTCTTAACTGCTCGAACCAGAGCAAGTGCCTACCTTTCAACATCCATGTATCTGAGTTCTGCATCTTTGAAAGGACAACTCATGAAGGCTATGGGATTTTCTTCCTTTTCTTCATTTCTCTGTGTCAACACTGCTGCAGAGATATTCTCTGAAGCAAATGAATAAATGTAAAAGTCCCTGGAATAGTCTGGACTGATCAGGACTAGAGCATCAGTTATGGCTTTTTTAATATCTTCAAAAGCTTCTCTAGCCTCCAGTGTCCACTCAATTTTAACGTCCTTCTTGAGCATAGCATTTAAGGGTCTAACTATTTTTGCAAAGCCAGTGATAATTTTTCTAACAAAATTAATCTTACCAAAGTAAGATTTGAGCTCCTTTTTGCTTCCTAGAAGCTGTATCTTCATGATGGATTCCACCCTGTCAGGGTCAATGATGATTCCATTTTCAGTTATCAGGTGGCCTAGTAATTTCCCTATAGTTACCCCAAATATGCATTTCTTGGGGTTCAAAGATATCCCATATTGTTCACATTTTTTAAGCACCATTCTAAGGTCTTCTACATGGTTTCCTCTTTCTTTAGAGAACATTGTTAAGTCATCCATGTATATGACTATACATTTACCAATTAAGCCTCTGAAGGCTATGTCCATCACTCGTTGGAACATTGCTCCAGTGTTTATTAAGCCAAATGACATGCGCCTGTAGGCGAATATCCCCCACTTTGTGGTGAATACAGTTTTCAATCTGTCTATTTTGTCCACCATCACCTAATTATAACCTGAGAAACCGTCTAGAAATGACATCATCTTAGCACCGTTCACAATTTGCAAGACCTCATCTAGGGAAGGTAAAGGATAATTATCCTTCTCAGACACTCTGTTTAAGCTCCTGAAGTCTACACATAGTCTAATGTCACTATTTTTCTTTCTTACTAGGACCAGGTTTGCTACCTAGGTGGAGTGCCTCATAGGAAATATGATCCTAGCATTTAGCAATTTCTTAACCTCCTCAAAAATAATGGGTTCAAGCAAAGCATTGACAAGTCTTTGCTTTTGTCTGAAAGGCTTGGCATCCAGCTTGAGGGGTATAGTATGAGTGATGACTGACGTGTCATACATTTTTAACTCATCATAAGTCTAGGCAATGACATGGATGTAATATTTGAGAGCTTGGGTTATTCCTTCCAACTCTTCTTCTGTGCAAACTTTTTTGATCATCACATTTCTCTTTTCATCATCATGTCCAATATTAACTTGTGAATATTGTCCTCCATCAACTTTTGGAAGATCTTTCTGTTTTAGCATGTTGTCTAAATCAAATGCCCTTTCTAGCTCTATCATTCCCTTAGGAATCTTATTACTAGGCAACTCTAAGATTTCTTCTTCTTCCCAGACATGGTCCTCCACATTCCTCTCATCTATGATCTGTGCATCAAAGACATCCCTGTTGGAAATGAAGTCTAAAATATGTTGATCATCATCAAATACTTGGAGGTTAGTTACATTATCTAGTACAGAAGGCACTGATACTAATTCTACTGAGAATATTTTTAGACCAAATATGGACAGTGGTTCCAATGTACTAGCAGCCTAGGCTAAGGCATCTGCCATATGATTTTGTTCCCTAGGTACATGGCTGATATTGGCATCAAAATCTTCAATTAAGTCCCACACCCTGTGTCTGTAATGGGACAATTTTTTGTAATTGCATGAGTATATACCTCTTACCTGTCTCACAACCAATTCTGAGTCTCCATAGACATGCAGAATTTTTACTTTCTTTTTAAGTGCAAACAGGATCCCATTAATCAGAGCTTCATACTCTGTCACATTGTTGGTGCATGGGAATTGCAGTCTATATGCTGCTAAGTAGGATTTTCCAGGTGGATCAATGAGATCTATCCCTACTCTAGCTCCTTATTTTGACTTGGATCCATCAAATCTAATGATCCATGGCTTATCTTCAGCCAAAGGTTTATCTGAGCCTTCCTTTTTCTTTGCAGCTCTAGCAGCTGCACCACCTGATATCCATTTTAACTTTGGTATCTTAGCTTTCTCAGACTTCATATTTTCTATCTTATGTGAAGCTAATGTTTCTTCTTTCTTTCTATCATCAGAAGAACAATCTTCTGGACTAGGTGACATCTACCTTTTCAGAATATATAAACACAGTGAACAAGTAATTTCTGAATGAGGTGCTTCATGTAACCTGCACCAGCCTTCAATCAAGACATCCTGTGGAGATCTCTGCTGCTGTGTCATCTTTTGAATTTCTTTTGATAAAACCTCTTCAAATTTAGATAGATTGTTGCCTCTGTCTTCATCAGATAACTCATAATCTGATTCAACTTAACAATCACTCCTTGGGGTGATTCTATTGTTTCTTTTAACATTACTCTGGTTACATACCAACATCTCTTCTATCATCTGAACATGATCTTCATCCTGTTGTATACCTTCCTCTATTCCTGTAGAAGATAAATAAAAATTAGTGTCGCTATCACTGTCTGCTGAACTTATTGTGGATAAAGATGATGATGCTGATTCATCACTGCATGCTTATTCTAGTTCCATCATATTTATGCAGGCATCACAAGTTTTTTCAGAATGTGATTCATTATGCAACCTGCATAATCCATCAATTAGAATATCATGAATAGGCATCTTTAATAATTGACATCATTTCACCTATTTAGATAAGTGCATTTTGAAATTCTTGAAATGATCTACCTCATTTTCACTTTCAGGATTATAATTAGATTCTACAATTATTTTGTCATCCTGAGGATCATCATCATGATGATGAACGTCATACATCAAGATCTCCTCTATCCTGACAGTCTGGGGCCTGATGGAGTAAACTCTAGGTTCTACATCCACATACATGATCTCGTTGGTTTTGTTATATTCAGTGATCATGTGCTTCGTGCGAGGCTCTGCATCTATCCTTATTTGATTTGGTATCCCTTTCCAAGGCAACCACATATGACTAAAATCAATTGACATGTATCCATTAAGGGTTTTTGACCAATCCCTGCTGAGTAACATCCCATAGGTATCAAGTATATCAACTACCTGAATATCAATATAATATTGGATTCTGGGATCTGATGCTAGCTACATGTGAATGTGAGTTAGTTCTCCTACCACACTCACTTCTGTTTTGTCTAATTGTGTTACTTTCTTTAATGATTTAGTAGGATACAACCCTAAAGTATTGTATATGGACAGGGGCATTACGTTGGTAGATGCTCCTGAGTCTACTAAACAGTTGTGCAAATTTTTACTAAACATCTTTATGGTAAGGAGGAAAGGAGGTGACTCACTCTCATCTCTGTATAGGGTCATGTGGGAGGTCTCTGCAGCTTGAACAGTAGCTGGCACTTTGTGTTTGACATTGGTGTCCCTAGCAGCATGATCTTTACTACCAGACTGACTTGAGGGATGACTATCCTCTTTCGAAGTAGGATCATCTAGTGATTTCATGAATGCTTTCTTGATAGCAGGAGTTTTAAGCAACTCTGACAATGATAGGCTGATTTTAATCTTTTTCATTTTATCTGCTACATAAGTGACCAACTTGTCAAATTCATGGGGCAGATTAGCAACCTTTGGTGCTGTATTTGGTGATGCTAAGTATTGAGCATTAACCTTGGGGAATCTAGGGTTGTTGCTTGCCTTGGGATCAAGAGGTGTATTGAAATTGTTTGGAGGCAAGAAAGTGGTCAAAGGTTGACCAACAGATCTATTGGAATTATTTCTTAGGTTGTAGTTATGCTTACCCTGATACTACTGTTGATAAGCATGTACCTCCTTATGTTCATTTGAGGGCTTATTTTCATCCTCAAAGGGAAAAACATAATTTGACTCAAAAGCCATGGCTAATTCCTCACATGCTAAGGTGTAATCTTGGTGATCAGGCACTATCTGCTAATAAGGATGATGTATGTAACTTTCTAGCACTAAGGCAAAATCATATCCACAAGGAACAAGTTCATTTCCTTGTACATGAGGTGGATTTCCTGAAGTATTAGACACTTCAGTCTGGAAAATGCTAGCAGCAATTCTAAACTAAGGGCAATCTAACTCTGCATGTGCATTGGTGTTATGTATCCTGCACCAATTAGTAAGGGCTGCCTTTGCAAAGTTGACTCTAGTGGTCTGTTTGGGTTCATTAGGAGGTTGATTATCTAGGGGTGATGGCAAAGAACCATTGTTTGGCCTATTATTCCACACTCTAGGTTGTCTAGGAGGATTATTGTTGCCATTATTGTTATTGTAGTTATTTTTGTATCCCCTATCAGGATAATTAGGTATGTCATTAGCATAGCCTCTATTCTAGTTTGGTTGAGAATAGAATTTCTGACTCCTCAGATGAGTAATCTCAGTAGTAAGTTTCCTTAACTGTGTTGATATTTCCTTAATTTCTTCTGTTTCTTCTTGAACCTTGGCCACTACATTGTCTATTTGGGGCTTGAAAAAGGAAGATCCATTGTTGTTGTTGGATTGATCTACAACCTGAGGCACTTGTGTTTGTCTTGGATATTGTAACATCTGGCCATTTCTATTTGGAGGTGGCATGATACTAAGTGGAGGTATCTACAAAGGACTGGGCATCACAACTGGAGGTATCATGGCTCCATTAAGTTATTGTTGGACATGATATGTTGGATAACCAGGAAGTGTGGGAAATGCAATGTTTGGTGTTGGAGTAGGAACTAGTAGCTGACTAACTTTGATAGCTTCCTAGAAATCCTGTGTCAAAGTTGTGACACCAGGATGTGCTCTCCTAATAAACATGGAAGTTAAAGGATCTAGGGCTAAATAATATATGCTCCTAGTAGCTTCATTTGCTACAACATAAGGGGCAACTAACTTAGATAGTATCTTCTAAAACCTAGCGTTGAAGTTAACAATAGGTTCTCCTTCAAATCGTTTGATTGTGGCAAATAAGTGATAGTTCATTGAAGGATCTATTGGTATTTTGAATCTATCCGTAAAGGCCTTCTCCAAGGTAGCCCATGAGTTGACTAAACCCTGAACAAGACTAATATACTAGTTATAAGCCTCTTCCCCTAAGGAAAAAGGAAATAACCTGCATACAACGTCCTGATGCTCAATTCTAGCCCTACAACAGGCTTCCTTGAAAGTTTTGATATGATCATCAGCATCTTGATAGGGATGATACTTAGGACAAATTTTATTAGGATTCCTTGGCAAAGCATGATATGCATTGAAAGTCAAAGGTGATTCAGCTGCAAAGAACAACATTCCAACTGGTGGAGGTTGAACCTGAGCTATGACTGGTTGAGGTTGGACTTGAGGTGTGACAGGTGATCCTATAGGTGTTTGTAAACCAATAGGTGTTACAGGAGGACGTTCTGGTGAGGCTCTTGATGCACTAGAACTAGGAGTGTGATGAATGTCTACAGTTCTAGGTCTAAATCCCCTGACAGGTAATTCTTCGAAGAGTCCAGTGGATCGGGACCTGGTATTTGGCCTGAGAGCCAAGATTTCTTAAATTTAAGAAAAATTATCTGGTTGACTGTAAAGACCAGTTGGAATTTACTAGAAAACGTTGTATTTATGGTCAGAAAGTGAGACTGACTGGATATTTATGGAATATTTGCACGAAACATGCAAATATGAGGTGATATTTAGGTCTGGTGACACAAGCAATTGGATATCAGGTTTATAAAGTAGGATACCTCAAAGATTTAACAAATTTACCTGAAATAGAGCTTATCTTTGCAAATTCATGATGATCAGCCATAAATCTTGCAATATTTATGATCAATTTTGAAAACTTCGCAAAGGATTAGTGTGCAGAAGCTTAAAACAGCAAATCTTTGCATATGACTCAAAATTCAAATGTGTTTTAATGTTACCTTACTATCTGCATCATCAAATCAGACAAAACCTACTGATGATGAATGAAATGGCGGCTCTCCTTCTAGCGCCAATTTATGTTGATCATGATGTTAGTCATAAACAAACATAGAATAAAAGTTACACAACAACCTTTATTCATCTTGAAAGATATGATGAATTCAAAGAATTCATGATCCCAAGTCTCCGTTGATTAGTTCATAATCTACTGATGTTACTCAGTGGTTGATGTGTGTTGCTGTTTTCCATTCAAGGGGCCTTACGTTAATCAGTAAATTCTATTTCCTGTAAAGATGCTACACAGAAAGGTTACTCTACACAGTATATTTCTTCAAATACTATGTTTGTACTTAGATCTTTACATGACATTTATCAATTGTACATGCTTTAACTCTAAATATGCTATGAATTTTTAATTGTCTATGAGATGTCAGCATATTTCATGTTATTTTCTTCTGTTTATTTGTTATTTGCAATTGTGATGGTGAATTGTTATGAAATTCAAAGAAAATTAAAAGAATATTTCAAATTATGATGAATCTTCAGCTATTGAGTCACATACACACTTGATACAGTCATGAGGAAAATAAATCAAACCATATTTTCACCAGGATGTTCCACAACTAGATACAGATGATGCTAACTTCAAAGGATGATGAATGAAAACAATATAAGCAGATTGATAAGCACTCCAAAGGACGCAGCTAATCAAAGCATGTATCAAGAATCCAAACATAGATTACTTAGGATTTATGATGATTTGTAATCAAATGGTCTTCTCTTTCATTAAGTATGCAAAAATATGTATGTTTACAACAACTTTGAAATAGGTCCTGATATTTCAGCAATCAAATTTCAATTAAGCTTCCAAATGTTCAAAATAAGGCATCCCACACCTTTCATAGAATAAGGTGAGGGAGCAGTTACAAATGACCTACGGTCAGGATGTGTCAATTAAGATCAACAGTGTATATTCACTTTTGACTTGGTCAACTTTCCCTGTGGCACAGGTCGCCAGCTGGCAACCATCTAGGTGACTTATTTTCTTCTAAGTACCTGATACATATATTTCCCTTGTGGCACATCTTCCTTTACTCTTCAGGTTCTTCTTCTTCATCATCATGATCATCACTTTCTGTGTCGTCATCATCTTGATGAATATCACCTTATATATGGACCTTCATTATCCTCCTAATATTTTCATAGGCTTCTACTATCTTATCAACCTCCCCGCCATCCTGAGTTTTGGCTTTATTGATGGCGTGCTTGTGGGCTTGAAATTTATCTCTGAGGGTCTCTAACTTACCCTTCCTGTTACTCAAGTTTCATTATAATTCTCCACATTGGCTTTGATTCTCATGATTTTATTCATTGCCTCTTCTGTCAGGTGGGTGAGAGGATCATCAGCCATCGGCTGGAAGTTATCATGCAGAGCTTTTATGGGAAAGTCTACATCTTGGTATTCAACTTTCCCCTCTAATTTTCCTTCTAGGGCTTCCAAGACTTCTGCCTCATAGGACATCATGCTGTGCAATTTCACACTGATATCTCTTAGTTTACTACTGCACTTCTTCAGTATATCACATTCAAACCTGATGTCCCTATACCAAATATCCACCAGCATGGCAGTGTTATTATCCAATACCTGATTATTTATTAGGACCTGAGGATTAATCCTCTTTATTTCACTCAGAGCACCCAAGGCTTTTTCTAACTGTAATAATCTTCTTCTGGTCTCATTCTGTACTTTATCAACCTTCTTCGAGATACTCAAAGAATTCCACCTCTGCAAAGAGGCTCTCACTACTTCCTTAGCTCCTGTGAGTGCTGATAGCATCCATTTCCTCATGATCACTGACTCATGCTTCATAAAGTCTAACTTATTAACTTCCTCTTGAGAGATTGCAGTCAATGGGACTGCCTGATCTGATGATGTACTATCAGGGTTAATCACTCCTTTTATGTATAAGTGTAGCTGACCAATGTGCTCTTTATGCTGTTTATTCTTCTCCTTTTCTTTCTTCACCCTTTGGGTTAAAGAATCAATTATATCCTTCCCTTCTTGACCTTCTTGGTCTTCATTAGCAAACCCCAAGTCAACTGTGGTGATATGGAATTCTTCTAGGGTCATTTTTCCTTTCTCCTTTTTAACAATAGGAAGTGCTACTTGGACGGTCCTTCTGCCTATAGCAGGATCTCTTCTAATAGCAGATGTTAATCTAACTTTCCTCTTTGGTTTCATAATGGTCTCTGCAAACAAGGTTGAAACATCAAATTCTTGAATCTCAAAACCTTGTTCTGTACCTATTTCTTTCTCAAGCCATTAAGGTACTTCTTCTCCGGATCCTTGTTGTCTATCATCATCATCATGTCCACCTTGATCTCCAATGTCTTTCTCTGTTCTCGAGGGAGGGTGATTTTCTTATTTCTTCCTCATCATGTTCATCATGAGGGAGATCCTGTTGTATTTCTTCCTCCTGAGGAACTTCTTTTTGTGTGGAAGGATCTTGCGGTGTATCTACATGCTGGTCTTGGATTTGATCCTGTACCACCTCCTTTTGTGTTTCATCCACTTTGGGAATTTCATCATCTTGAGGTATATTTGTATCCATGGATATCATTGTGTTTGAACTAGGTGCATCACCCTGATCTTGGGCTATATTTTGCTCCGCACCTGATGTACTTACCTCCTGGGTCTTAAGGTCATCATGACCTAATGTTTCTTTTTTATTTGAGGCTTCTTGAGTCCAGGGGGCATCGTCACCTAATGTGTCTTTATCATTTCTGCCCTTTTGCTAGACTTCCACTATTTTGGGCTCAGCAGGTATCTCTTGCTATTGCTGGCCTAAATCCAGAGTATGTTTCTCTACCTCTGTCTGCTTGACTTTTGGCACCTTTTCTGTTACATCAGGCTCACCTGCTTTGTCTTCAGGGTATGCTACATCCTCCCTGTATGTTAGGTCTATCACCATAGGACTGGTTACCTGATCAACTAACTTATCAAGCCTGATTTGTTGGGCTGTCCTCTCTGGGCTACTTTCTTTCTCTTGCTTTGTTTGCTCCAACTCTTCTAATACTGCCATCTGTGCTGATGGGGTTCCATGTGGGGTCATGCAAGTGCTAGAAGCAAGTGTCTCCATCTGCTGAGAAGTGAAGTTTTGTGCCACCTCATCATCTAATAGGTCTACAGTTTCCTCCAATGAGAAAGGACCACCTTGACCTGCTCTAGAGGTTTCTTTTGCTTGCTCTTCTGCCTTCTCGGTCTTAAACTAAATGATGGTAGGAAGTGGCACATCATGTTGCATTTCTTTTCTGAACACTTCACTACCAGCTCCCCTTAATACTATGGGGTCATTTCTAATCTCACCCCTCATAGATGTTCTCTATTTTTTAGGTGGTGACATCACTCGAGGTGCCTTCCTCTTCATGGTGAATGTCATAGGATCATCACCTATAGGCTCCTTATTCACTAGCTCCTCCTCAAGAGAGAGAGGCTTGGCCTTCATCTTGTACTCCTGCAATCTCTACAGCTGGCCTCAGGATTTTTTGTGTTCTTAGTTTATCCATCAAAGGCTGTGCAGATGAGGTTGATGCCTGTCCTAATGCAGATGCACCTTCAACTGGTATGACAACTCTCTCAATTATCACCCCCTTAGGTTCACTATCAGTCTTCCTTCCTCTAGGGGGTCCCTTGCTTTGTTTCTGGTGAGGCAACCTTTCTCCATTAGATTTCCTTTTCTCAACAAGAAAGTCATCATATTCTTCATTAGGAATCTCCTGCCTTTTTCTCTTGTTATCCACTTTGATGGCCACACCTCTCTTCTTCAGTGTATTGATCTGTTCATTTACCCATGATTGGGTCAACTGCAGCACCCCACCTATAAATGGATCTAATGAAATGTCTTCAGGTTATGTTAGGTCAAGGTCTGAGATGGTGTCATTATACACCTTATTATCCTCATATTCATTTGATATAGTCTTGCCATCATCCTTCCTTAACTGTACAGGCACTGGGATGATGTCAAATGTCCTTATCTGATTTAGGGTGAGCCTTTGATATTTTCTTCTTCTTACTTCGGGCTCATCCTCACAATCAGTCTAGAAATCTTCTATGTGCCTCTGATGTATAGGTTTCCCTATTATCTTTTGCATTCTTCCATAGGGGTCATATGATCTAGCTAATGGAAATGGCTATAAGCACATTAGGTTCAAACCCTTTATAGCCTTCTTTATGCTTTCTGAATCAGGGCATATCTACCAACCTATAGTTATTGGAAACAATACTAGAGGTATTTTCTTGTTTGCTTTGTATGCATCCAGTATAGTAGATATCTGTCTCAAAAACTCCATCAGGACTACCCCATCAATAGGGTACCTGGGTAACATGAATGGTTGTCCTTCAAAACCTTCTATTCTGATGTAAGAAAATGTGGCAAATGGGATGAACTAGGCACCATGCTTGTATATAACTTCTTGAGCTTCCATGCTCAATCTTTTGGTTCTATCCTCCATTGTTCTAACCAGATGCATGGAAAATGCATCATTCACCAATTTATAGTTAAGGAGATAGTCTTTTCTCTGTAACTGAGGATAATGATCCCATATGTGGGCATCATCTATACTGCCGCCAATCTTTCCAACTGTGGTCAATGCATCAAATGTCCCTTTGTAAGCACATGAATAAACAACATATGAAGTCATGTGGAATGAGCATTCTAGGCCTCCTAGGTTCATCATCTGTTCATCTAAAGCATCACTGATGATCTTGGCCCATAATGGCTTGTTATCTATGTAGAGGTACATCTGGATGATTCCAAACATCCAATTGTTGAAACTCCCAGCATTGGGCTGGCCTGTCATCCTGCTGAGCAGTGCAATCATATACCGATATTCATCATCAAAATCAAATTTGTATAAATACACTGGCAACTTGGCAGAGGTAGTGTAGGTGTTGTTCTTAGACCTCCATTAGTATATCTTCTTCTTGGCAGTCTTTTTATTATTTTCATACTCTGTTTCCAGTTTGTGCAAATCCATACTGACTACCTTCTTTCCAACTGGGAGATTAAAAGTAGATGTAATCCCTTTAATTGACAAATCTACATAAACCCTTTCATGTTTCTCCACTCGCCTTGTCTGAGGGTTGTAATTTCTTGCGCATTTAATTATTAGTTCCAAGGTTTCCATGGCATATGGAAATCCAGCCACATGCCATATTCTGGATATAAATATGGCATCCAGTAGGGTATTATCTTTGGCATCATGCATCCTGGATGACCATGCTACTAAATCTGTTTCCCCCTGGTGGGTATCATCAATGACACGATATTTGAATTGTATTCCTTCAGGTTGAATGTACATGGGTTTAAGAAATTCCACCTCAGATCTGTTCCTCTAGACATCTGCCATAGATTCCTGCAATGCACACGATTGGTCTTACCATAATATCCATATGCATTCATATATCACCTACATCTACATCATCTTGCATATTATACCATTTAATATTCATTACTTCATCATGATATGCTTACTTATAGAATCAAACTACCAGAAAAGTCATACTATCTGGACATGCAAAAAATGACAACAGGAGGGTTTCTAATTACTTACCTGATAACTCTTATCTCCTAGATTAGGCTGATGATTATGGAAAAGGGGGCTCAAATGATGATAATCACATGTTTCATTCTGTTGCAAGCTGTTATCCATCCACAGGTAGCTCGTATGAGGGTTTGACTCTTTGCTCTATAAATTTCTTGTTTCTTCACAAGGTAAATGAAAAATGACCTTGGAAATTTACCTTTAACCTTATTCGCAAGACAGATTAGGGCAAAACTGGGTTAAATCGATTAAAACCATTAATCTTTTGCATGAAATCTATGGATGTTGCCAAGGGTTTGCATCGTATTCGCATTCGGTGGGAATCCACCTATTGCATTTATGTGCATTAAATGTTACGAGGCAAGAGGAGGGGGTGATTTTTAGAAGATCAGGTGATATTTGTAATATGACCCCCTCTGTGTAATATGACTTTCCACCTTTGAGCGGCTAAACTGATGTCAAGGAATTGGGTGATATTCAGAATATCAGTTCATGATTTTAAGATCAGGGGATATTTAAAATGTGACCCCTCAAAGCTAAAGTGACCCCCTTTCGAAAGATCGGGATGACATCACCGTCATGTTATTTGAAAAGGGTGATCGTTGGATACATACCTCCGCTAGGTGAAAAAGGATGATGACGTCACCGTCAGGGTGATTTTCTTTGTTCATTGGGGTTATACGACGTCATTGGCATATTGGTACTGGGGTGATTTTTTGCGACAGGGTGATATTTGAAAGATCAGGTGATATTCGAAATATGACCCCCGCAAAATATATGAAGACGTTTGATGGGCAAATACCATTATCACGTAAAATTGACATCTGGAGTTTGCAGACCAAATGATTATCGAGTGATAAAATTGCATCAGGGTGAACTAACGTCAGGTGACTGATGTTAAGAAATATGACCCCCCCAGTTTGACCAAAACTTTGACTTTCATAACTTTCATCCCCTAAGGAATATCAGGGTGATCCAAAAGGCAAACCTGCATGGAATTTTGCACTCTTTCCAACCATGAGGTTATTGATACGAAATACTAAGTTTGACAAACTAAACTTATCATGGTGACTTATCTATTCCTCTTTTATGCAGGGTCACCTGCATGACTTACTTTTACTAGACCGCCGAAAAGCAGAAAAACAACACAAGCCAAAGCAGCAAAAAGTTGGGTCCCTGTTTTGTCAAGTCAAAATGGGGGAACAGTCTGATATGTTTTAAGTTAGATGCATGATGAATTTATTTGGTTGTTAAAACCATTTAAGATTACCAAGGATGCTATTAGAATTGTAACCAGATTAAACTCAACCGGTGGATTGCCCATGCTGAAAGTCATGAAAAACTAGATAGGTATTGATGCTATTTGTGCCAAGTTTGATAGAAGGGCAATGACCATCAATGATATTATAGAACTAGATGTCAAATTTTCTTCCATGGTGATTGGGTACAAGATTTACCACTCAAGTAGAGAAAATTCTGTCTCCAGAATAGCCATATAGGCTACATGCAAGATGCTAAAGGAAAATATTGATTATGACTTGTGTGAATTACTATAGAATCAACTGATTGAGAATTTGAACAAAATTAAGAAAGATAAGAAAAACACTTTCAAGTATGGTACATTGGTTCTATGTCTATTCTTCTATTTTATGAATGAGGTACCTAGGGTAAAAGGTGTGCACTAGACTAAGGATGAGCTAGTTGCCATTCAGATTAGAGATCATCTTCGCAGTATTGGTGATTTCAAAGCTTAGAAAACTACAATATGGGGTTACTTAAAAAAAAATTCAGAGTAAAATGCATTCAAGGGAAAGAATCCCAACTTCAATTGTTGAGAAATACAAAAATGAAATATGCTTCATGGTTGACACTGATCAATGTTTGATGGAAGCTATAGAACCAAGAATAGTATGGCTAATATCAATGGGTTATGAGGTGGATGAGAGATTCCTAGACATGTATGCTCAACATCTTCTAAGCAAGCCTAAAAACACAACGATTGAGGGATTTGGGACATATGAGGAGATGAGTTTAAAACTGCATACTGAGCTCAGAAAACCTGAAACCAATAGGAAAGTAAGAAAAGAAGTTGAGCAGTTGGCTGAAAATCTAGGCCTAACTAGAAGGATGTGAGGAAATTCAAAGAAAGAACTGAAAAAGCTAAGAAAGAGAAACAAGATAAGAAACAAACAAGTGCTCCGGTGGAACTCTCTTCCACTTCAAGAACTACTAGGAGCTCTGCTACTGCCCCTGCTCCTTCCAAGACTACAAAACTGGAAGAAAAATCAACCAGAAAATGGGAGAAAAGGAAGAAAACAAAAGCATCCCAGACCCACAAAAGCATAAGAGAAGAAGAAAAAGATACAGATTCTGACATTGAAATCAAGGATCTAAAGGCCGCCAAAACAAAAGTTGCAAAAGTAACCAAAGAAATGTCCTCCAGAAGCAAAAGGGCTAGCAAAAAGCAAAAGACAAAAGCATATGAGGAATATATTGAGAAGCTCACACTTTCCCTGGAGGATTTGATTAAGTTAGTTACTGTAGATGGTAATCTAAAATCCATGATTGAATTCTATGATGAATACAGTGATATGGATAAAAGGGTGCTAGAGGAAGCAACTGTCAGATATCTCAACATTTACAACAAGGCACTAATTGAAATAACTTCTAAGTTGCCACAAAGTCTGGCAAATATCTTGGAGTTGAGAAAAGAAAATGCCAAGAGCAAGGACATGGAGATCAAGGAACATGAGATAATAAATTTGTGTCCTCAGATTTCTCTTGATCAATTAGATATGATATTCAAGGAAGTCAAAGATGACTTTAGAAGCAAAAGGAGAATGAACAAACTCATGCTTGGAGAAACAAGTGAAGTCATTGAAGAAACTCAAGAAATTCTTTTGAAAGCATTGAAAAAGCATAATTTTCCCATAGTCACAGAAGAAGTTCATGTTGGTGAAGAAGAGAACATCATTGAGCAGCAATTTGAGTTGGGTGAAGCCTCTATTCTAGAAGTAGAACAAGAAAATCAGGAGGATACAAAAATATTGGATAAAGTAGTTGATGCAGAAGTAACCCCTCCACCTGATCACTCTAGAAAAGAAAAGGTTATTGCTACTACACAAAGTCCTCCAGATCAGGTAGCAAGTAGTGGACAATTAGAAAAAAGTCCCTTTGCAGAGAACACAGAGAAAAATAAAGAAAAGAAAGAAAAAGGAAGAGAAAAGAAAGATAAAGTAGAAGAAGATGGTGCAAATGTTGAATCACATAAAGCAGCTACTGAGAAATATGATGAACAAAAGAATGGTTCAGAAAATGTTACAAGAGACACTGCAGATGCAGTGAAAAATCTTCTTGAAAAAGAGATGCTTGAGCTTGATGAACCTGAACTACTCCAAGGTCTAGCCAATCTAGATGTTCTCTCTCCAATTCAACTGATGAAAATAGCATCATTCACCCAAGTAAAGGCTAGATAAAGGATGTTAAAGTTCCACATGCAGGACAATGAGCTACTAGGGCTTGCATCCAAGATTTTAGAAAAGTTAATGCCTACCTACCAAAAGAGTCCATCTGATTCCCCCTCTGAACATCTGAAAAATCTTGTAAGTTCTGCAAATACTCATTTTGAGTCTTTTGAAAAGTCTGTGGAGGCAAAAGTTTAGAAAAAATTCTTGGATAAGAAATTTTGTGAAATAAAGAACCTGATAGGGAATGATAGAAGAATACTTGGTATTAGCATAAAGAGTATTCAAAATGCTCTAAATGATGTAAGTGATATGTACAAATTCTATCTATCATGGCCCAAAGTTAATGAGGATATTGAGAAAAAGATAAAGGAGCAAGAACAGAAATTGTCAAATCTCTCTCAAAATTTTGATCCTTTAACAGTTTCACCTATAAGTCAATAATGTCAAGTAATCAGCCTGATAGATGAGATAAAGAGGCTTGTTAAAGAAAAGGGTAACATTATGAAAAGGATGTGTGAGCTCTAGGGATTGATTGCCCCTAAGTTAGAGACAATGTATAATGCCCTATCTGAAGCTCAGACTACATCTCAAACCAGTGATCCATTAGATCTATCAAAGGCAGAAGCATATTCATTTCTATTGAGTGGGCACATCTCAATTTTGGATGGAATGAAGAGTACTTGGGCCTCCAAACTTGTGCAAATAAAAATCAGTTTTGTAGACATTCTCAAGCTTATGTAAATAAGACTTAATGATTAATTGTACATATGCGACAGTATATACAGAATTTTTTGAGAGTTTTGGCTTGCGGACCCCACTCTTTGCCATTGATGTCAAAGGGAGAGTGAAGGGCAGTGAAAAATGAGGCATTCAGCAAAGAGGGAGCACCGAAATAAGTGAAGTGCACGAGTGTACAAACAAAGGGGGAGTTACACTAGACACTTAGTCATTTTTCACTAAGTGTTGCCATTAATGCCAAAGGGGGAGATTGTTGGCAAGAGACACTGCTTTGCTTGATAGGTATTGTCATTGATGGTGACTAAGATCATCGTAATCATCCGCATAACACAATTGGTTCATACTGGAAGTCAGATTCAAAATCTGTCTAAGTCTGGGCTGTTAGGAACAAAGTAGTAATAGGGTCTGATATTTTGGTCCAGATCTCTTTGGTGGAAATTCATGATTAGCTACGGATCTAGGTGAGTCATATGCATTGTCAAGATAGTCTAGATCTAGATTTTTGTCCTTCGATGATGAGGGATTCAAAAGATAATAGCCTCTGAGTACTGGGTTCTAGTTTGTTAGAGCAGACAGAAGAACAGGCCAACCTTGCAGAAGATCTTGATTCCAGATGCATGGAAGTTGTTTGTTGGTCAAATGGTGATGATCAGTGATAGTGGCCAACATGAGTGATGATTTTCAAGAGCAAGTTTTGGTCCGCACCTTAAGTTATGCATAGATCTAGCCAACAAAGCAGAGCATTCATAAAAGTTCTAAGTGTTGTTGAAGCCGACTGACAGAATGATTGTAGATCATATTGTGGATATATATAGCCGATGAAATTGGATGATTCAGTGTGTGTGGTGTGTATGAAGGTGTATGTGAGAAGAGCAGAAATCCAAAGTGTGAATGAAGGCAGAATAGTAAGAAGAACAGAGCAAAGATGAAATGTGAGATCAATTTTTTGTACATAACCAGAACTGAAACTCTTGCATGGGTAGATGCTATTAATCAGTTTAGATCTTTGTTATTCTATTGTAATATTTCCATAGGCAGTGAGCCTCCATTTGAGTAGTGAGCTCTGAGCAGTGAGCCCGAATGCATTTGCATTCCCATTTGTAAAATACTTTTAACAGGGTATTAATTTTTGTGGGTTAACCCTCACCATGGTTTTTCCCTTAACCAGGTTTCCATGTCAAAAATCTTGGTGTCAAGTGTGTTATTGTGTTGCTTCTCTTACTCTTATGATTGATTGTTTTCATGATTAAATTATTGAATTGTTTTTGAGTAGCAAAAGCAAGAATTAACTTAAGGAAGATACAAAGTTTTTTGTGACAACTGATTCACCCCCCCTCTCAATTGTCTGTCCTATTTCCAACACTCATATGTCTCTGATTCAACTTTTCTTGACTATTCAAATATTTTAAAGCTTGATGATCTATATACAACACAAACTCCTTAGGTAACAACTAATGTCTCCACTTCTTTAGGGCTTGTATTATGGCATAGAACTTTTGATCATAAACTGAATATCTTTTCCTTGCATCATTCAACTTCTCACTAAAATATGCTACATGTCTACCTTCTTGACTTAGTACTGCTCCTATTGCATTCCCACTTGAATCACAATATACCTGAAATACCTTATTGAAGTTTGGTAATTCCAAAACAGGATGTTCTGTCACTTTCTACTTCAACAGTTCAAAATTTTTATCTATTTTTGATGTCCACTTGAAATCTTTTATGTCACCTCTCATTGTCTTTGTCATAGGGTTACATACTGAACTAAACTTTTTGATGAACTTGTTGGCTTTTTCCCAGACTGGATGCTTATTCCCAGATTTCCCTACAAGGTAGCCATCAATGATCAAAAGGATCTCTGGGCCAGGGGCCAACAGTGTAGGAGATAGACTCTATATTTTATCTCCTCTTCTTCTTTAGGCTCTGCAAAACCTAGGGGGGTATTCCCTACTCAACATCCATGAGGATATGCATACAAAGGCTGGGATGCTGACAGAAAGTAGATAAGTCCTCCTGTAAGTAGACCAAAACTGAAAGATAAGAGCAAAGGGGCTAGCTTTGGGCCTATTTGCAGTTGTAGACAGAGGACTGAGGATCCTAAAACTAATTCTAATGTCCTAAAGATTGTATTAAAGTTTGATTTTGATTTTAAGTTTGGATGCAAAGCTGGACATGGTTGTAACACAAACACAAAGCAAGATTGGTGCCTATCTAGGGCCTGGAGTCAGTAGAGATACACCTGTGAATGATATGCATGAACAACTAAAATTGGATTTCAGGGGGATACATATGGTACCTGCCTTACAGATATCTCCCAATATAGAGTGTTAAGCTATCTATACTTATGGCATCCCTACTGCAGTATACCCTTCCCAATGTTCAATCTGAGAATAATTTAATCTACCCCTTGAGCAGAAGTTAAGAGATCAGACATTCAACACAGGAATTCTATGTTCTAGAGTCTCAAGCATTACTTAAATATCCAGACTCAGAAGAAAGATACATGCAATACTGGAGACAAAATTAACAAAACACATGCTAACATAGCATTTCTCATTAAAAATTAACCATGAAATCAGTGGATTCATGCAAAAACGTACAACAAGAGATACATAAACTCACAGGTTTTGCTATACAGAGCAACCAAATCAGCTGTATTATATTACAGAGCCAAATGTTCAACTTTCAACAACCTAAACAATGGTAACACAGTCTGCTTATATCAGCCAGAAAGTGTACCACAGCAATTAATTACAAGGCTTTTACAAAAATCTACTAGATACAGATCCTTCAAAGGAATGGTGCTCAGAATTTATTAATGCAGCAGATAAAGGGGGGGCCTCGAGCCATGCACCATCATCTGGGGTCTTCATTCAAAAATCAGGCGACTTGACCATGTGTACCATTGCCCACATTCCTGCATCGTCGCCATTAAGGGTCTCAACCACCCGCGGCTGCTTGAAAACTGTCGCTGCATTCACAAAGGATTTCCCGCCAAAACATGCTTCTCTGCAGGTTGAAAATACTCAGGGGAATAATCCCACATGCACGGTGAAGAGATCACTTTATTAGTTTAAAAATGGGGTCGCATGCATACTAAGTGTCGAGTGCTTTTGCCGCGCTCGACACACAAGCCTTCGCCCAAGAGCCCATCGCTGTGACACAGGCCATCAGCCAACTCTCAAAAACCTCCTGCCGACCTCCGTTGTCTCACCGACCACTACACCACAATTCCCCATCGGCCAGAGATGCACCATCGGGCCAACCTTCCAAACTTCCACCGATAGCATGAGTCTCTCCAATCGTTACTCCAAACTACCCTGTCGGTGTGACTGACACCATCGGCCAACATGAAATTCCTCCTACCGATAGAACAACTCCCGTCGATAACATATCGGCCTCCCCCTTCATCGGTCAGACCCTCCACTATCGGCCCAACGCAATCCATCCTCGCCGACAACACAAGTCACGCCGAAGACCACCTCCGTCGGTGTGACTTACACCATCGGAGCAACCAAAATCTCCCCAGCCGATCTCACTAGTTACGCTGATAGACATCGGCCTCCCATCTCCGTCGGTATGACCAAAGCCATCGGCTAACCTCAAAATGCCTATGCTGATACTCAATCTCACTCCGATGGCATACCACATCCTAGGTCTTCGGTGAGACCATCCTCCCTCAGAGCAACAAGAAAATCCCTGACCGATAGCACAAGCCCTGCCGATGACCACCTTGAACATCCCTCATCAGCCAGACACCTTACATCGACAGCCCAAAAATTTGCTTCGCCGATAGCCAAACACACGCTGATGACCACTCCAAATCCTCATCAGCCTGACACTACCCCATCGGTGGACCCTCCAATGGCTAGCCCGATATAAAACCTCACTCGGATGGCATTCTCCATCGGGGTGACCTCCTTCCATCGGCAAACCACAAAAGACTGCTGCCGATATGCCAAAGCTCGCCGATGAACACCTGAGATACCCTCATCGGCATGACCAATACCTTTGGTGGAACCACAAACTCCATCGCTGATAGATCAAGCTCCTGCCGATGGACAAGAAGACCTAGGGTTTAAATGAAGAAACCCTCCAACAAACAAGCTTAGTCTCCAGGTCAAAACGAGTGCCAACAGAACTTACGGTAGAAACTAGCTAATCCATGAAATGATTTGACTTCTCCAATGCTCTCCGATGTAGACCATTCAACAATTGCTCTCACTTTCTCAAGGTCCATCTTCAATCATTTTGTAGAAATCACAAATCCTAAGTATACCAATTCTTCCTTCATGAAACTACACTTCTTGATGTTTATCAACAATTTCTCTTCTCTGATTCTCTACAATACTTGTCTTAGGTGCCACAAATGTTCTTCTTTTGTCTTACTAAAAAATTAGAATATCATCCAAATATACAATAACAAACTTACCCAAGAATTTATTCAAAACTTCATTCATCAATCTCATGAAAGTACTTGGTACATTTGTCAATCCAAAAGGCATCACTAACCACTCACATAACCCTTCATTTGTCTTAAAAACAGTCTTCCATTCATCTCCTTCTCTGATCTTGATCTGATGGTATCCACTTTTCAAATCTTTGTGAAATATTTTTCTCCACTCAAACAATCCATGATATCATCCATCCTAGGTAAAGGAAATCTATACTTAACTGTCATCTTGTTTATTTCTCTAGAGTCTATACACATTCTCCATTCTCCATCCTTCTTCGGTGCTAACACTACAGGTATTGCAAAATGACTCAAGCTTTCTCTTATCAAACCTTTCCTCAACAACTCTTGTATCTGTCTGTTTAATTCTTCATTCTCTATCGGTGTCATTCTGTGTGCTACTTTGTTAGGAAAACTAGCTCCAGGTATAAGATCCATGTGATGATTGATACTTCTGATTGGTAGCAATCCTTTAGGTACATTATCTTATATGATTTCTTCATACTCTATCAGCAACTCAATTATCTCCTCCAGTTGTGATTCTTCAATCTCCTTCAATGTTTCAGGGTTCTTAGAAATCAAGGCATAACACATATTCTCATGTCTCAAACCATCCAAAAATTTCCTTCCATCTACCAAATAGATTCTAGCATTTCCACATGCTTCACTCTTAGGGTCATCTTCCAAAGGAATCAAAGTAATTCGAATCAAAGTAATTCTCTTTCCATTTGATGTTATAGTGTATGTATTATTTCTCCCATCATGTATAGCTTTCCTATCATACTGCTAAGGTCTACCCAACAAGATATGGCATACATCCATAGGCATAATATCACACAATACTTCATCGTGATAAGATCCAATATGAAATTTCACCAAACATTGTTCACTCACCAGTACCTTATGATCATCTTGAATCCATGCTATCTGATAGGGCTTAGGGTGTTGCAATCTTTCCAACTTCAGCTTAGTCACCATCTCCTCTGAAACTATGTTATCAAAACTACCACTATCAATAACAACTTTACCACATTTACCTCCTAATTTGCATCTGGTTCTGAACAAGCTTTAACTCTGCAATGGTTCCTCATTTGTCTCTATTTGAAATAATGCTTGATCCTCATGACAAGTGATTCTCCTTTCTCAGGTTTACCAGCTGAAGTAGGTGATCCAACAGGTTCTTCTTCCACATAGGTTGTTCTTCCACTGTTCTTTGCCCTCTTATTTGTACTACCTGTAGACACCTAAAATTGGCTCAGGTTGAATTAAGTAAATATTTTGATATTTATCTTAATTCATATTTTCTTCTATCAATTAAATAAATATTCTAAGTTTATTTGATTGGTTCATTATCCTACAATTAAATAAAATCATTTTATTTAATTAATTTCCCTAAATTCTTCTAATGTCTCAAGTCATCAATCCACCTCACTAAATCCACCTCACAAAATCCACCTCATCTCTTCCACCTCACCATGTTGCACATATAATTAAATATTCTTAATATTTAATTAGCTAATATCCACTATTATCCAAAATTGAATTCTTAATTCAATTGTCCCCCACCATTATCTAAAAATGAAACTTTAATTCATTTGTCCTCCGCCATTGAAATAGAAATTCAATTTGGCCTCCACTATTGAATTCTTAATTCAATTATCCTCCACCATTGAATTACAAATTCAATTATTCTCCACTAGT
The DNA here is from genome assembly GCA_027924645.1 of Cunninghamia lanceolata. Classification (NCBI taxonomy): domain Eukaryota; kingdom Viridiplantae; phylum Streptophyta; class Pinopsida; order Cupressales; family Cupressaceae; genus Cunninghamia; species Cunninghamia lanceolata. Next base: position 172,571 of record BSBN01000333.1, read on the forward strand.
TGAATTAGAAATTCAATTGTCCTCCACTATTGAATTACAAATTCAATTGTCCTCCACTATTGAATTGACAATTCAATTTGTCCTCCACCAAGTTGAATTAAAAATTCAACTTGTCATAACTCACTATCCTCCACTCTAAATTTTTAATTCATCCATTATGAATTAAAGATTCACAAAAAATGAGAGCCATTGATCTCATCAGTTGATCCTCACCCTCCATTCTATTTTCAGAAAATCTATAAATAGAACCCTCTTCTAAGCAATAGAGACACTTCATTCTGGCATCAAATCTATGCCTAATTTCCTCTAGGGAATCTTCTTCTTCTTCTCAATTCTCTTCTTCATATCATCGTAATGCAGGAATCATTCTAGCCATTTTTATTTGTCATCTTGAGGAATCGAAGCAAGGAAGCAAGCTCTCTGAGGGCCCATCTTTATCATTCAAGATCAAGAAAGAATAGGCGAGCAATGGAAGCCGCAGGGTAACAGGGTTTGTAAGTTTATACTTCATTTGTTTATTCCTGTTATTTTCTTATCCGATTGATGTATTGGGTTATTATTTATTATTATTGATATTTTCCTAATTTTTCCATTCACATTTTAGCACGCTCGGTGATCTAATCCACAAGCTTGTAAGTGTTTGTTTTTGAAAGTCTCGTTGCAAGATACATGTGTTTTTCAAAGAAACTTTGGGAATCAACTCTCACAAACGACCTCCTATGCACAAACCACGCTCATCATTGAGTCCAGAAGGCCTCAGAGGTAAGAAATCACATATAATTCTTCTAGTTTTGTTCCTTAAAGTTTTTTGAATTTTTTTAATTTTTCAACGTTTTTTTTGTAAAAAAAAAAAAAAAAAGCATAAAACATTGGGGTCTTTTTGTTTTTATTTTTTTCTTCACATTTCAAAAAAATAAAAATAAAAAAAATTTGAAAACAAAAAAATTGCATTGGAGTTGATGTATTTATTTATTTATTGTTTTTTTAGCATTTTTCATTAAAAAAATAATAATAATAAATAAATAAATAAGAAAAAAAAACAACAATCAAAATACTTTTTTGATTTAAGCTTTTGTGTTAAAAAAAAAAAATTTAAAAAAAAAACACAACATAAAAAATAAAAAAACTAAACAATAAAAACAACAAAAAAGTTCACACAAAAAAAAACAAACAAAAAAAAAAAACAAAAGAAAAAAAAAAATAACAATCAACACATTGCAGGGGCCGAAGCCCCTACCTACCCCCTTCCCTCCCCCTGCCTACCCCGCAGACCCTACCCTCGCGCCACCCCTGCAACTCCTCCTGCGCCGCTCCTGCACATCCTCCCGTGGCCCCCATTTCCCACTCCCTCATCCCCCGCTCTTCGTTCCCTTGCGTGGCCTCCCGAACCCCGCCCCCCTGCACTCTCCCTCTGCCCGCTGCCCTCTGGGCGCTCCTCCCGCCGCTCCCTCTCAAACTCCTCCCCGCCTCCTGCACCTCCCCTTCCTCCTACGCCCTTCCCTCCGCCGCCTCCCCGCAGCCCCCCCGACCCCCTGTCTGCATCCCCCGTGCCGCCGCCCGCCCGATCTTGGCGCTCCCTCCACTTGCCACCGCCACTACCTGCCACCACCGCTCAGCTGCCTGCCCTCCACACACCTGCATAACACCAAAACAACCACAAACAAAACAAAAAAAACATAAGGGTAGATATTATTTTTTTTATTTTTTTTAATTTAAAAAAAAATGTTATTATTTAATTATTTTTTTTAACTTTTAAGGTTAAAATAAATAAACAATAATACTAATAACATTAAAAAAAAAACATTCAAAACAAAAAAACAAATTTTTTTAAAAAAAATTTAAACAACAAAACCAAAAAAAAAAAGATCAAAAAAAATAAAAATCAAAAACAAAAAGGGGGGGTTCATTTTTTACTTCCTACTTAGCAAAATAGGCTGTTTTTTTCAAATTTTCACAACTTTCACGTACGAAACCGAAAATTTGCAAACAAGGACTTTTCGGAAAGCTGACATGGTGCACTTCACAATGGTGAAGACCTTTTCAGGGGATTGTACCTTTTTCGAGCCTTTTTTTTCGCAGTCTAACTAATTGACTTGTTGCAGCTTCTTATCACTCACACAGAGCAAATAGGTTTTCTAACATGTTCATGCAGGACGAGTGTTGAAGACATCTTGATTTATTGCACTAAGTATTAGAAACATATTGCCTTCTTAAGGGATAATTGAACAAATCATTTCGGCAATCTAAGTCTTAGGAACATACTACTTTTCTTAAGGGACAATGGACATGTATGTGAAAACACCTCAATTTTCTAAGCGACAATGGACATGTATGTGAGAACACACTGCTTTTCTTAAGGGACAATGGACATGTATGTGAAAACACCTCAATTTTCTAAGGGACAATGGACATGAATGCCAAACACTTCAATTTCATAAGGGACAATTGACAACTACAGACGTGTGTGTGCCTAGTTTAGTTGCACCTTATTTTTCTTATAATGGGACAATTGAACCTTTGTTTGATGTACTTGCTCTTACATTTTAGTACATCCTTTAGAAGGGCCTGCTTTTGGATTGCGCTTCATCCAAAAGGGACGACCCTAAGCGGAATTTTCCTTTAAACCACTATATAAGAGAGATAAGGCGAAAGCCAAGTCCTAACCGACGTCAGCCTTACCTTGTGATGCCAAACTGAAAAGAGGTGTACTAGCTCCTTGTGGAAACAATTTTCACATTGAGCAAAGTATTTGATACTCTTAGTAGGATTGGTTAAATCTTTTAGTAGCTTGTCACATTGCTCGTAAGGCGTTGGTCCCTCAAAGTTACTAAGAACCATTCTAGATAGAGACTACCCGACCTACCTCCGAACATTGCGGTAATCATCAGTGCAAGGGGAATCGATTTAAGCCCTTAAGATACTCACCATTGGCTTCCTTGAGAAGAGATAGTATTCCCTTGGCCATAAAGCTCTTGTGACCTACTTGAGCTTTCCAAGGGGAGGGTGAGATATCCCTACCTATCGTCTCTCGCAAAGATACAAAATTATGGAATGATAATTTTATCGACGGAGTATTAAGCTGTGAGCTGATCTACTGCAATGAAACCTTGTCTCTAGGGATAAAAAGTGCTTGATAGTTGTTTGTAAATTGTCTCATACCTGTGGCAACATTGGGCTTTTTTGTGAGCCTCGAACATACACTATTTGTTGTGTCAGTCCGTCTTTACCGACTTTGTTTGCTGTGTTTTCTCTTGCCAAACACAAATTCAATTAGAAACAAACTAGATCTATCAAAATTTTGCATTTTTAAAACATCAGACACTACTTCAGCGCCTCTGGTAAAATAGCAGCTCACCTTTGGTATAATAGCAGCTCGCCTTTCGTATAACAGTACTTTGCCTCTGGCTAAACTACTTCAACACCCTTGGTATAACAGTAGCTTGCCTTTGGTAATTGTAGCTCGCCTTTGGTACAGTAGTATCTCGCCTTTGTTAGCTCTATCCATCGCCTTTGGTATTAAAGTAGCACGCTTTTGATTGCATAGTCCTGCAACTCTGGTCAAACAGTATAGCGCCTTTGGTCCAGTCAATTGCGCATTAGAGTTTGTCTTTTCCAAATCACAAGCAAAATCTCAGCAGTCCTTTTGACCTAGTGTATCCATGGTACTCACAAGGCTCCAGCAAACTATGAAGTTCAAGCAAGTTGTCCCTAAGCAACAAAAATCACCTCCTCACACACTGCAATCTGGTCATCTCAACATTACCCCCACGGTTACTCCTAGGACACCCACAGAAAGATCTACAAACTCTCCACCAACATTGACATCTAGTTTCTTAAATTTTAAATGGCACACCAAAAAAGAATCAGATGAGTTTTGGGAAAAATATTTGCTAGATTTATACCGCAAAAGAAAAGCTAGAAAGAAAGAAAAATCCACTCATACCCTTGCGCAGGATGTGATCCATTGGCTACTAGCTAGGAATAAACTACCTCCATGTTAAACACCCATTCATGAGCCTACTAAAGAACTTCCAAAGGTCATGTCCAATCCTGTAATCCCATCATGTGGTCCACCTATCCTTGCGCCTATCTGAGAGCTCTCAATTAACATTCTTAGCCCTTCAAGCCCATCATGTGACCTACAAGCCATCAAGCCTATTCAAGAGTCTTCCACCATGCACCAGAGTCAAGGTCCATCACACCCTCATGTTATTGACCACGAGCCCATCCAAGCGCCTTCCACTTCCATTCAAGCAACCCAAGAGGTATGTCAAAGGTTTAATCCTAGGCATGTGGAAACATTAAGCCCTAGTCCAACTCAAGATCAAATCACTTTTATGCAGCCCATCCATAATATGTATCTTTTCCATGATCAAGATGATAGCCATAATGATGAATCTATCCATGAGCACCTTGATCCTATCCATAATCCTCTATCCATCCATGAGCGAGATATCCAAATTACTCCTAGTCACATGTCATCTAGCCCTATCCATAATGAGCAAACATCCACTTCCCTTGATGAGACACTTGCCTCCCAAGCAAGCGTAGAAGATCAAACCAATCATACTCCTTCACCATCCATTATTGACCAAGCTACAAAGCCTCCACCATATATCCTTGGTCTTACTACCTTCATGCATGAATGTTCTTTCTTAGAACACCAACAACCACTATCTGCTATCTCGCCTTCCTCATCCAATAAGGAACTTGTGTCTAGTACACCTATACATAATCCTGCTGTCCACCGCATACTCCAACATATGAACTATCAAGGTAAAGGCTTAGGCCTTCATGAACAAGGTATTTTGGAACCTATCCATGTCAACATTCTTCCACCTTCATACGGCCTTGGATACATACCCCAAGGTGTACAAACTCAAAATGTTGGTACTTCCTCCACTCCTCCTAAGTCTACCACTTTCCACCACAAACCCTATCATATCCCCAAAACATATGTCGCCATTCCACCTCCATCATCCTATAATTGTCAAAAGCATGTGACCATACACCTTCCACCATCCAATCTACCTCCGCTACTTCCAACTCCTAATATCCCTCCATTCACCTTGCCCCCGTTGCTTCTGACACCTAACATACCTATCATTCATAAGTATCCTTACATCCCTAATCATGGCCAACAAAAGCACACATCATTTAAGCATAAAGCTTCTAGTCATTCCATCCACTCCAACCACCCCATGGGATTCAAAAGCAAAAATTTTGATGCCTTTATCCATAAAGCTAAAAATCCTACCAAAAATCCTAAAGGTCTTCATACCTTAGGACATAAAGAATCAAAATCAAAGCAAATTTCATTTAAACAGCCATCTAAACCCTTACCTCCAAATGCAAATCCCAAAAGCAAAATAGTTTGGGTTCCTAAGAAAATGGCTAGCAAGTCAAATAAGGCATCCTCATCCACATCTCAAGAATCCAACCACCTATATCCATCCAAAAGCCTACTTCCATCCAAAACTTCCATTCCCTTCAAAAATCCCACAGGCAAAACAAAAGCACTAACAATACTAAATCTATGTGGGTTCCTAAATCACTTCATCAACCATCTCCTAAGCAAACATCTCCATTGCTTCCTACACCACCATCTCATCAAAAGCTTCAATGTTTATCATGGTGTGTGCAGCCGTTGGTCATGGTTCCTTTCCACTTCACAACACCTCCACATAACTACATCTCCCCATCTTACATCCATTATTCTACACATCTTCCTCATCCTATGCCTATGGTCCATGCTTTTGCATAAGCCTTCCCTCCATATTCTGCATCATAATCCACTATCTACTTATGCCATATCACTTTCATACGATCCCCTACCAACATCTATGAGAACACTTGACATGGTCCATTCGACAGTATATATCTAGTGGGACTATCCCCTTTCATGGAACTATATACTTAAGTCTTTCCATATCCACCTTCTCCAATCTAAATATTCAAAAAAAAAAAGTAAAAAAAGGAAAAAAGTAAAGAAAAATCCCTTCATCCAATGGTGAAAACCTGGTAAACAGGCGCCTTGGATAAGTACCATGATGAAAACCTGGGAAACAGGCATCATGTGTAGGTTGATCTTCTATGTCACTTACACTTGGGGGCACATTGTCTCATCCAACCTATACATTTCCAAACTATCTATCCATTACATACCTATCTGGTCCCATCCATCCAAACTTCCTTTCCTCTATTCTTTGGTCTTGATAAGGATTGGGGGCACAATGTTGACAAATGTTTTGAATGTCTCTTGACATACCTTATCCCTCCATACCATGCAAATTCTTCATTATCCTCTCATCCTCCTATCGTCATAAACATTGCCATGAAAAATCCTAAATATTCTACCTGCAATGGGGCATGTTATACTTATGCGACATAGTCCTTGGAGATCACATCCTTGGTTCCTTCTACATACATGTTCCATTCACCCATACACCTACCTATCCGAGGTGCTTCCTTGTCAGTAGTATTATCTGTTCCATACCTGAGTCCAGCTCCACTTTCCCATCTGTCCCATATCTAGTCCTTTTGTCAATCTGAGTCCACACCACTGCCATCACCTAGGTCTTAGGTCCACTAGGGTTTACCCTGAACTACGCTGCCTCTGTGCCGTCACGTAGGCAAGGCCATTTAGCAATGAGCCCCCAAGGCACTAGGTCAGTCCCTTAGGGTCCATCCCACCAATAAGGATTGTGATACCTTCTACTAGACAAACAAGAGCAACAAAGTCCGCTTCCAAAATAAAAATCTTGACACAGAACATTAACCTGTCCTACTATTCTGATTGCTGACATCAGCTAGTTCCAGCTTAACCAAAGCACTAGAACCACAAGCTTGTCTTCTGTAGAGTGTTCCATTATCGAGACCAACACACGCGTCTCCTATGACATGTGGCATTTCCTGCAACAAGATTTTGTCTTTTTAGGTACATAGCCCCCTTTAACAGACACAGATTTCCTACGATAAGGTGGTTATCTTTCCTATCCAATCTATCCTGAGAAACCTCTTTGGCAAGAGAATATGTTGGTTGTATGTTTACTTTGTAAGTTAGTCAATTTACTTTATGGTTTATCTTTTGCTCCTTTGTCCATTACCTATTCAAGGCTACCTTGATTTATCTATAATCTTGGTATGTTGCGATGCAGTACGGATAGGGGGCATAGTCACTACTTTTGTCTTGGTTAGATCAACTTACAGAGTCTTGATTTATGCTATCATGCCTTTCTATGCTACTCAAGGATGCCAAAAGCTAGAGATGCTATGATGGGGGCATGATTATTTTCTTTATCTGCTGCTTGTGGATTAAACTTTCGTAATGTGACGACTTTTGTCTAAAGACATGATCGGCAAAAGATCATTGAGGACTCCGAGGTCTAAACATGAAAAGGGGCAATCCTTGTCTGTTGAAAAATGCAAGAAATACTCAGGTCATCTAGATTCAATTTTGGCTAGATGCTTGTATTAACTTGCTAAATCAAAATCAATGTAAGTAATACTTAGGTCATCTCAGTTTAATTATACTTAGATGCTTGTATTTTCTTACAACATAATAAAGCCCAATGATGAAAGCGCTTCAAAATACTTGCTATATCAAGGTGACAAATATCGATATCATATCCATACCCATATCCATATCCATACCGTATCCAATTGCAAGTCTATCCTTAATCCATGCCAATCAAGTCAAATCAATATTCTCAAATGATCCAATCACAATCAATGGTCTTGATCCTTGTCCGGTCGTAAACCAACTCAATCAATCAATTGTCTTAGACAGGATGTTGCATTGTCGAAACCAGAACAACACGCGCGTCTTACATGACATGTTTCATTTCTTGAAACCAGACACTATCCTTCGTGTTGCTCTAGGGATCCATCATTCCGCGCCATGACAACATGCCTGCCATGTTGGTCTAGGGATATATTGTTCCTCGCCATGACAACACTATCATATCAAATGTCTTAGACAGGATGTTATATTGTCGAAACCAGACCAACACACGCGTCTTATACGACATATTTCATTCCTGAAACTAGACATCATCGATCCATATCATTGGTTTACCGCTCGACAGGGGCAATACCTTGTTTGTGCTTGTATCATTTGTGCATACTTGCTTACTTGCTTGTGTGTGTTATCATCTTTCTCTTGCATTCCATATCATTCATCCCTTTCTTCTGCATTCAACCATTTCATCTCCTGTCAACATATCTTATCGTGAGATTGTCTATCTCACGCCTTCCATCTTCTCCCCGTCCAATCTCCCGAGGGGGCATCCTATCATCATAACCTGTACTAGGGGCAAACTGGGGCATATATCATTATCAAACTATTCTTATTCTTTGAAACAACATGATAAAACACATTTCTTCAAAGAGGGGCAAAATGTAGACACCTAAAATTGGCTTAGGTTGAATTAAATAAATATTTTGATATTTATCTTAATTCATATTTTCTTCTATCAATTAAATAAATATTCTATGTTTATTTGATTGGTTCATTATCCTACAATTAAATAAAATCATTTTATTTAATTAATTTCCCTAAATTCTTCTAATGTCTCAAGTCATCAATCCACCTCACAAAATCCACCTCATCAATCCACCTCATCTTTCCACCTCATCTCTTCCACCTCACCATGTTGCACATATAATTAAATATTCTTAATATTTAATTAGCTAATATCCACTATTATCCAAAATTGAATTCTTAATTCAATTGTCCCCCACCATTATCTAAAAATGAATCTTTAATTCATTTGTCCTCCACCATTGAAATAGAAATTCAATTTGGCCTCCACTATTGAATTCTTAATTCAATTATCCTCCACCATTGAATTACAAATTCAATTATTCTCCACTAGTTGAATTAGAAATTCAATTGTCCTCCACTATTGAATTACAAATTCAATTGTCCTCCACTATTGAATTGAAAATTCAATTTGTCCTCCACCAAGTTGAATTAAAAATTCAACTTGTCATAACTCACTATCCTCCACTCTGAATTTTTAATTCATCCATTATGAATTAAAGATTCACAAAAAATTAGAGCCATTGATCTTATCAGTTGATCCTCACCCTCCATTCTATTTTCAGAAAATCTATAAATAGAACCCTCTTCTAAGCAATAGAGACACTTCATTCTAGCATCAAATCTATGCCCAATTTCCTCTAGGGAATTTTCTTCTTCTTCTCAATTCTCTTCTTCATACCATCGTAATGCAGGAATCATTCTAGCCATTTCTACTTGTCATCTTGAGGAATCGAAGCAAGGAAGCAAGCTCCCTGAGGGCCCATCTTTATCATTCAAGATCAAGAAAGAATATGCGAGCAATGGAAGCCACAGGGTAACAGGGTTTGTAAGTTTATACTTCATTTGTTTATTCCTGTTATTTTCATATTCCATTGATGTATTGGGTTATTATTTATCATTATTGATATTTTCCTAATTTTCCCATTCACACTACCCTGATTACACTCAAATGCTCTATATCCTTCACCTCCACACTTAAAACAAGTTCCTCTGAATGTTCTCCTATTAGGTCCTCTTCCTTCTCTTCTATATCCTTCACTTCGATATGGACTAGGGTTTCCTCTATGGTAGAAATTATTGGAAACAAGGCAGATAACTGTGAGGGGGGGTGAATCAGTTATCTCAAATATATTAACTTTCTTTTCTCCTTTAATGATTAGTGCAGCATTAAAACATATAAGCACATATGATCATAAGAATAGAAATAAAATCAACACACATAACAAGGATTTTTACGTGGAAAACCCTGTTAAGGGAAAAACCATGGGGTGACTAACCCAAGATTGTATTCTCTGTTAAAAGAATAAGAAGTATAAAATGGCACTTGCCAATTAGGGTTCACTGCCTAAACACACTGCTCACAAGAGGCACACTGCCTACAAGAGACTCATTATCTACAAAACTTACAGAAGGTAATTAGGTGTTTGAATTGATGAGAGGCATCTACAAATGCTAGAGTTCAGTTTCAGTTAGGTACAATATACTGATCTGATGCACTTAATTCTTCATTTGCTTTAGTGCTATTACTTTGTCACATACCAGACTTGTATTGTTGCTTCCACACTTATACTTCTTTTCTTCGCACTTTATTTTTATCACTGCTTCACATCACACACTTACATACTAGAATCCATCTGGTATATATATCCGCATCAAGGATTTCAACAACTTTCTAGTCGGCAACCGAAATACTCAAGATATTTACAAATTACTGATCTGTCAGCTAAATCCATTCTTGATTTGTGATGCATATCCAAAACATAGGCATTAAAGTCATCAATCATGTCAGCCAATAATGTATGATCCCTCAAATTGCTTTATCAACATCAATTACTCATCTGGATTGAAGTCTGATACTCTGTCAATCAATTCTTTCTCTGTCTGCTCTGCCTGTCTGGAACCCAACACTCATATGCTCATATCTTCTTCATGCTTTATCACTGGTGGGTAAATCTCTGGAGTATAGTAATCATGATACTCCTCTTGACTTATCCAAATCCACAACTTGCTGAGTTACACCATCTGAGAGATCCAGACCTAATTGTCAGACCTCGTTGCATACTCTGTTCTTGTTCACCAACCAAAACAATATTCAATCTAACTTCCGGTATAGGCATACTATGTACTACGAATGTGTGGGATAGATTTTGTTGCCATCAATGACAACACTCATGAAGCCACACAATGTCTCTTGCCAATAATCTCCCCCTTTGGCATTGATGGCAACACTTAGTGAAAAATGACTAAGTGTCGCAGTAAACTCCCCTTTGGCTGATGGTCTGTCTTATGCACTATTTTACTGGAGCTCCCCCTTAGCTGGATTCCACATTTCTCACTACTCCTCACTCCCCCTTTGACATCAATGGCAAAGGGCAGAATCTGCACACCAAAATTTGAAAAAATTAACCTATACATGGCTGCATAAGTATATATATATGTTATACTTACATATACTTGAGTATATCTACAAATGTGGCCTTCAACTGTACAAACTCTGTGGCCCAACGCTGCTTTATCCTGTCCAAAATGGAGATGTGACCACTCAACAAAAATGCATATGCTTCTGCCCTTCTTAGATCTCCCAGATCTCTGGTTTGGGCTGTGGTCTGAGCATCTGTTAAGGCCTCATGCATTGCCTCTAACTTAGGGATAATTATCCCTCTGAGTTCACTCATTCTGTTTACTATATCCTTCTTTTATTTGTTCAGCCTCTTTATTTCATTTATGATGACAATGGCCTGACATTCTTGATTCATTAAGGATGTAGTGAGGGGATCAAAATTTTGAGATAAACTTGACAGTTTACCTTCTTGTTCTTTCACCTTCTTTTCAATATCCTCTGTCACTTTGGGCCAAGATAGACAAAATTTGTACATGTCCCTACCATCTTTAAGAGCATTTTCAAGGCTCTCTATTCCAATGTCTAGGGTCCTCCTATCATTAGCAATGAATCCCTGTACTTCAGTGAATGTTTTTCCCAAAAACTCCTTCTGGACCTTTGCTTCTACCAATTTCTCTAAAGATTCAAAATGAGTGCTAACAACGTTTACCAGAGATTTCAAGTTACTAGATGGAGAGGCCAAAGGAGCCTTTTGAAATGAATGCATGATCTTCTCCAGCATCCCGGATGCAATCTCCAATAGCGTACAGTCTTCCATGTGATATTTCAGAAGTTTTTCTTTTGCTTTGGCTTGAGCAAAAGAGGCTATTTTTATTGTCTGGACTGGAGAGAGAGAGTCAAAATTTAGTGGTCCTTAGAATAATTTAGGTTCATCTATCTCCATCATTTCTTTGTTCAAGAAGTTCTTTACTGCCTCTGCAGTGTCTCTTGCCGGTGACTGAGTCTTCTTTTCTTTTGTGATCTTAGAATTGTCATCATAGATCTTCTCTGTTTGTTCTTCTTCTTTTCCCTTTACCTCCTCTTCTTGACTCACTTTCTCCTCTTTTCTTCCTTCTCCTTTAGCTCCTGAATCTGGAATGTCTGCAGTGAGATCTGAAGGCGAGATGTTATCTATATTTACTACTACATGAACTTCCTCTTCTAGAATAGAGGAATCCAAGTCCTTAGACTTCTCTTCACCCATCTCTTTTGATCCTTCTACATTTTTGTCAGAAGATTCTTCATTGGCTGCATTTAATCCTTCAACATCCATGGTAGAAGGTTCTTCATCTGTTTCCTATACAATAGGAAGATTGAATCTTTTGAAGGCATTCTAGAGGATGTCTTTTATTTCTCTTGCTACTTGGTCAATTTCTCCAAGCATAAGTTTATTCATTCTTGCTTTGCTTCAGAATTCATCCTTACAGTCCTTAAAGATCATGTCAATTTGCTTTGGAGTAATAGAAGGATAGAGCTGAATTGCTATCTATTCCCTAATCTCTAAGTCTTTTTCTTTTGCATTTTCTTTTCTTAATTCAAGTACCTTCTCTAGACTTTTGGGAATCAATGAAATAATTTCAATGAATGCTTTATTGTAAATATTTAGATACCTGATTGTAGCTTCTTCCAAAATCCTCTTGTTAGTAGCACTGTATTCATCATAGAATTCTATTACTGGTTGCAGGTTCCCATCCACAGTGACTACCTTGATAATATCATCAATGGAAAGAGTGGGCTTTTCAACAAATTCTTCTGCCTTTTCTTCTTTGTTTTTACTAGTAGAGAATTCCCTGGATGTTTTCTTCTTCTTTTTCATTTTCTTAATTTCCTCATTAGACTCTATTTCTTCGTCATCCTTGTGACTTGTGTATGACCTTGTGGCTTTTGTTTTCATTCTCTTTTCTCCCTTTCCGGATGTCTTGACTTCCAGTTTGGTGGCTCTTGAGCTCTTAGGAGTGGCAGGTGCAGAGCTCTTGGAGGATCTAGTTCAGGAGGATGCTTGTACCGGGACACTTCCTTTCTCTACTTCTTGTTTCTCTTTCTCAGCCCTTTCTATTTTCTCTCTATTTGCATCTACTACCTCTTTTGATATGCCATATCTTTTGGCAATTTCCTTGACTTCCCTTCTAACTTTCCTCTTTATCTCTGGTTGTCTTAGCTCAACATGTATTTTTACACTTAGTTCTTGAAAGGTTCCAAACTTTTCTGCCTTAGGGTCCTTAGGCTAGCTCAATAGGTGTTGAATATGTAGCTCCAAGATTTTGTCATTGACCTCGTATCCCATTGGCATTATCCAAACTGTTCTGGGCTCAACTGCCTCCATTAGGCATTGATCAATATCTACAATGAAACACACTGTATCCTTGTATTTCTCAACTATGGATTGAGGTATCCTCTCTCTGGCTTGCATCATGTTTTGGAAGTTCTTAAAGTAACCCTAGAGAGTTGTGCTTTGAGCTTTAGCATCACCAAGTCCATATATATAGTCTCTAATCTATATTGCAACTGGTTTGTCATTTTGCCAAACCCAACCACTTGATCTAGGCAGCTCATTCATGTAGTAGAAGAATAGACATAGTATTAAACAAGCATACTTGAAGGAGTTCTTCTTATCCTTCTTGATCTTCTACAAGTTTTCCAACAGTTGGTCTAAAAGAAGATCACATAGGTCATAATCTACATTTTCCCTCAACATCTAATATGCTACATATATTGCAGTCCCAGACACAAAATTCTCCCTGCTAGAATGATAGATCTTATACCCAATTATCATTGAGGCAAATTTGACATCCAGATCTGTGAAGTCATCTATGGGCATTGCTCTCTTGTCAAACTTAGATCCGGTAGCTTCAGTTACTGTCTGGTTCTTGACAGATTTGAGTGCAGGTAACCCACTGGATGAGTGCAGTCCAATTACTGCCCTAATGGCATCTTTTGTTATCTTGAAGGGCCTCATTAACCACATGAAATTATAAGGCATTCTGCTAAGAGCATACCGGACCCAATCATCTTCTGCAAAATAGGGAAAGTGGATACAATGTCTGAAGTGTTTATCCCAGAGGGCCTTGTATTGAGGTTTGAGTTCAAAACTTTCATCTATTAACTATTTATGATAGATGTCCATCAACTTAGAGTCTCCAAATTCCTTAATGTTGGCATGGATATAGGCCCTAACATCTTCTACGTGTAATACCCCATGCGGAGTGCTAGAAAATGTGCCTAAAGGATCAACTTCTAGAGATTTATAGGGATGTTTCTTGAATTTTGGATGTGGTCTATCAGTGATCTTTACAACCATTGGAGTATCCATCTTGCAAAAGATTCAGAGAGAGATTTTCAGAATGGAAGTACCTTTTTACGCTTTAGGGTTTGAAATAAGAGTCAGAACAAATCGTTGGTTGAATTAGATTTTGCAGTTGATCTTTGAGAGAGTTGTAGAAACTTGATGCAAAGCTCTTCTTTTCTTCTTCTCAAATGCAAATGTGCAAATGATGAGTGAAAGAACTCTTTTATTCTTGTGCAAACCCTAATTTCCTTTTGCAATAAATGCACAACTTAAGTTATCCAGTTGCCCTATTTTGAGAGAGATCTTTTTGAATCATTGTGTTGCACTTAGAATCATTTTTAGTGAGGATTGACAATGTATCTTCTTTTCTCCAATCATGCCATGGATCCGTAGATCAAAGTATTTCAATTTTGAATCATACCGGATCTATCTGTGAAAATCCTACTTTACCGAATGGCTATCAAATCGGATCAATCTTGGATGATTAAACTCTTGCAAAACTCCATGCGGATCTTTCATATTTTTATCGAGGGTTATTTAGATATTTTTCTGAGAACCCTTTAATCTGCAACATTCCATGTGCCAAATTTAGGCACCAATTGACTGGCTGGGGAAATTTATTTTTCTTTGTGACTCCCCCTGAGCCAGGGCTCATCTGTTTAGTTTCTGGAAGGAATATCAGTGCCGGATTCCAGTGCGGATCCATCCCCAACATTTTATGTACTCTTCTTAACCCAAATCTTGCTCATCTCCCTTTGAACTTCATCCGCATTCACTTTGTCTTTTCCCTTATCTTGTTTTTTATTGTGATTCACCGGAACCTTTTTATCCTGATTTTTACTTCTACAAAATTTGGCAATATGACTGGATCTATTGCAGTTGTAACAAACAACATTTCTTTGCATATTTGATTGATATCCTCTTGATCTTCATTGATTAGCCATATGTCCCATCCTATTGCATGCAAGGCATCTATCATTGAATGAGTTGTTTATTTGCATATTTCTGCATTAATGGGATTTGTGACCATACCTTTTGCAATTGAAACATTGTCTGGAGAAGGATGGATTAGTCTAATTTATTCTCCTTCTGCACTGAGTTGCTTTATGACTGAAGTTGTTGCAATTGAAGCAGTATCCATTGAAGGATGGATATCTTTGAGCATTTGATTGCCTTACCAGAGGTCTTCTAGGCCTATTTCTTTGATTTCCTGATCTAAAATTCTTTTGATTGGATCTAGAGATTTCACCTTTCTTATATCCCAAACCACGCTTATCATCTACCCTCTTTTGGCTTTCAAGAAGAACTTCAAGTTGGGATGAGCTTATCTTGATTTTCTCTTTGTATTAATTTGTTGTTTGAAGATCTTGTTTAAGAGTGTCTATCTGATTCTCAAGTTGTTCTTCATTATCTCTAGCTTCTTCAAGATCAGATTCAAGATGCCTAATTATTCTGTCCATTTTGTGGCAGTCCTCTGTCTTCTCCTTGAGGGATTGTTTTAGATTATTTTCAATTTTTCTTTTCTCTTCAATTTCTTGGGTGAATCTCAAAACCCCTGATTCCATCTCATGCCTTACCATAATCCTCTTTTGATAGCTTCTCACATAGCTTGTTTTTCTCATCCAGATCTTCATTAGTATCATTGGCTTCACTCTAACTTGCCAATTTTTGAAGTAGTTCCTTTCTCTTTTTCACAGAGATACACAATTTTTCTTTTAGCTCATTTATGAAATCATCAGCTTGTTTGAGTCTTTCTCTCAAGTTATTGACTTTAGAGTGGGATTGTTTAAGATCATCTAGGGCAGACTGAAGTTGTTCCTTCATACCATACATATCCATTGAGATTCCCAGATCTTCCTTAAGTTGTTAGGCTCTATTTAGAGGAACTTAGCTCTAATATTAATTGTTGGAAACAAGGTAGATAACTGAGAGGGGGTGAATCAATTATCTCAAATATCTTAACTTTATTTTCTCCTTTAATAATTAGTGCAACATTAAAATATATAAGCACATATGATCATAAGAACAGAAATAAAATTAACACACATAACACAAGGATTTTTACGTGAAAAATCTTGTTAAGGGAAAAACCACGGGGTGACTAACCCAATATTGTATCTCTGTTAAAAGTATAAGAAGTATAAAATGGCACTTGCCAATTAGGGCTCACTGCCTGAGCACACTTCTCACAAGAGGCACACTGCCTACAAGAGACTCACTGTCTACAGAACTTACAAAAGGTAATCAGGTGTTTGAACTGATGATAGGCATCTACAAATGCTAGAGTTCAGTTTTGGTTAGGTACAATATGTTGATCTGATGCACTTCATTCTTCCTTTGCTTTATTGTTGTTATTTTATCACATACCAGAATTGTATTGCTACTTCCACACTTATACTACTTTTCTTCACACTTTATTTTTATCACTGCTTCACATCACACACTTACATACTGGAATCCATCTGGTATATATATCTGCATCAAGGATTTCAACAACTTTCTAGTCGACAACCAGAATACTCAAGATATTTATAAATTACTGATCTGTCAACTGAATCCATGCTTGATTTGTGATGCGTATAAAAAACATAGGCATTGAAGTCATCATTCATGTTGGCCAACAATGTATGATCCCTCAAATTGCTTTATCAACATCAATTACTCATTCGGATTGAAGTATGATACTCTGTCGGTCAGTTCTTTCTCTGTCTGCTCTACCTATCTAGAACCCAACACTCAAATGCTCATATCTTCTTCATGTGTTATCACCGGAGGCTAAATCTCTGGAGTATAGTAGTCATGATACTCCTCTTGACTTATCCAAATCTACAACTTGCTGAGTTACACCATCTGAGAGATCTGGACCTGATTGTCAGACCTTGTTGCATACTCTGTTCTTGTTCACCGGACCAGAACAATCTTCAATTTGACTTTTGGTATAGGCATACTATGTACTGCGGATGTGTGGGATAGACTTTGTTGCCATCAATGACAACACTCATGAAGCCACATAGTATCTCTTGCCAACAAAAATTTATATCATCTCTCTGGTATGCACTATTATCTCTGTCCTCCTTGAATGTGTTCTCTTGTCTATTTTGCTCTGCATATGATCTCTCTCCAAAAAAAATATCCTACCTCTCTGAAATTTACCTCCTTTGCCTCTCTATTTTTTATCATGCCTCTTGTTCAACTTTTCTTCAGCTATTAGGGCAAACTGGTATGCTTCTTCCAATGTTGTCATCCTTACCAAACACAGTTCTTCTTGAATGTTCAATCTCAATCCCTTGATGTATCTAGCCACTTTCTCCTTGCTTGCTTCACTATGTCCTATCCTTATGATCATCTTATGAAATTCTTTAGTATACTCCTTCACAGATTTCTCCTTTTGTCTCAGGTTTTGCAATCTCTTCAATAGTTCTAACTCATAGTCAGTAGGTATAAATTGATTCTTCAATTTTGTCACCATCCTATCCCACTTTGTAATATTTTCCTTTCCTCTTCTATTTCTATCCAATTGAACTTCTTTCCACCATATAGTAGCATGTCCTTTCAACTTTGTCTTTGTAAATTTCACCTTCTTTGGATCTTCCACTTCTTCATACTCAAAGTATTCTTCCATGTCATTTATCCAATCAATCAACTCCTCTAGATTCAAATTGTTAGTATAGTTTGGTACATCAACTCTAGGTCTTTTTCCAATCTTTGAAATAGCTCGCAACATCTTGACTTGGTCTGATTCTTCTTCTTCTTCACCTCCTAGGGTTTCTCCATTTTGTTCAGCAGATTGAAATTCTTCATCATCATCACTTTCAACATTAGGTCTAGGTGTCAATCCTTTTCACCTCTCTTCTTCAATAGCATCCAAGTGAACTTGCATGGTTTTCATCATCTCATCCATTCTTCTAGCCATTGTTCCAACAACAGGGATTATCATCAGTGGCATCTCTTCATGGATCAAGTGTAAACTACCTCAAGTTCAATGATCAGGCTACAAGGTGACAACTGCCTCACAATCAACAATCAATTGCAACACCAGTAACTTGCTTCGGATCAATGATATGTCCACAATAAGATCTTACAGAATTCCTTTGCCAACTTCTCTCAAATCACTCCCAAAAATTCAAACTTTCACTCTGATACCACTTGGTGCAGTCATGGTAGGAGGGTTCATAGAATGAACTATCTAGGCCGTGCAGCTAGAGTAAACACAATGGAAACAACTCAAAGATATAAAGCAAATGCAGATTCAGTCATTCAGTATGTGATAGGTGAAAAATGGATATGCAAACATAAACCAAAGAGGAACATAAAACAAGTACAAATTACCTCCTTTGCACAAACAAAGTCCCTAAGCTGATTGAGCAAATTAAAATGCACTTTATTCCAATTGATTGCTCCTTGCTTTTGATGTGGATTGCTCTATAATTGTAACACAAATTTGATCTCCCAAGGAATGATTGCAATAGCATATGTTTACTTGAATGAGAGATGATTAGAAATAGACAATGAGGCTTCTTTTTAGACATGTGAGACAATAGATCTACAGTTGAGGATGATCAGAAAGATCAATGGTTGTGGATGGTTGAGAGAATGTGCATGAATCAGAGAAGGACAAGTGTCCAAGCTTCCTCATGCATCAAGGGAGTTAACAGATCTGATTAAGGAGTTGATTGAATTGATTAAGTAGTTAAGTGAGTTGATTGATTAGTGAACTCAATTGATTGAGTAGTTAAGTGAATTGATTGACTAGTTAACTAGATTGACTAACATGTTAACTAATTTGATTGATGAGTCAGCTCTTTTGATTGATTGTTAACTAATTTTGATTGGAGGCATTTATGGTGGGTGAGGATAAATGGGAAATTAAATAAATAATTATTTAATTTCATGTGCACATGAGATAATTGAATTAATTATTAATTTTAATTCAATTTGGAGGAAATAGATTATTTAAATAAATATTTTGAATTTATTTATTTAAATTGGAGGGAAATTGATTTAATTAAATAATCAGAATTATTTAATCAAATATGGAGGAATAAATTAGATTAATTAAACAATTAGAATTATTTAATTAAATATGGAGGATAAAATCATTTTAATTAAATAGTTAGAATTATTTAATCAAATAAGGAGGATAAATTGGTTTAATGAACTTAATCAAATAATTAAGAATTATTTAATTAATGAAGTATGGTAGATGAAAGCTTGATCTGGGAACAGGTCAATTTTAGGTGTCTACATTTTGCCCCTCTTTGAGATGGTGTTGCGAAGTAACATCATTTCAAAGAATTTTAAAACATAGTGCTATGTTGGATAGAAGAAGATATTGGTATAGAAGAACCATATGATTGGATTAGAGATAGTGATGCCCCAGTCACTCATAAGCGAGGGAGAGATGAATGGTGATGATGATGATGAATGATGATTATGCAAAAACAAACAAGGTATTACCCCTGTTAAGTTGTAAACTAATGATTAAATGATGATGATTGATACGGATATTGTCTAGTTTTAGAAATGAAACACCTCGTATAAGATGCCTAGTCTGGTTTTAAGAGTGTGACAATCTGTATAAGACAATTGATTGATTGATTAAAATTTATTTGGTTGACAAAAAGATTAGGATCAAGACCAAAGGATGTGATTGGATAATTTGGATGGATTGATTAGCTAGATTGGTATGGAAAGGATGAGGAATATCAATAAGATGAATGATGATGATGATGCCCCCTTGAGAGGACAGACAAATTGGAAGAATATGGGTGTGCTCTCGAAATGAATGGATATGAAGAAAAGGAGATAGAAAATGGAGAATAACATAGAGAAAAATGGAGAAGATAAAAGGATAGACGATGGACAAATGATAATCAAATGATGAGAATAGAATAAATGATTGAATAGGAGAAGTTATGCTAATATGTATTGTAACATCAGAAAATGTCCCCTTGGGGGCTTTTCCCTCATAAGGTTTAGCTCCTGGGTCTTTAGCATGCATTTAGGACATCTTAGTTCATATTTTTGCATCCCAATGGAATTAGGCCTAGGTTTCATGGCAAAGTGGACCTAGGAGGACCCCTTGACCTTAACCCTGCCCAAAATAGGGCAGGACTAGGGTGCCAATGGAATGAGGCCTAGGTTTCATGGCAAAGTGGACCTAGGAGGACCCCTTGACCTTAACCCTACCCAAAATAGGGGGGGGGGACTTGGGCACCCGCACCCTAGTACTGCCCTATTTTGGGTCAGGCCCAAAATTTAAATGTCAGTTTATGACTGTTATTTGGGTCCTTTGCCGACACGGTAAGTTTGAATTTACGAAATCTTGGCAGGAGTGTTTGTAGTTGCATATAAAAGCATGTTTAGGCATTCAGTTGTAAACTAGATTATCATGATGAACTTTAGGCATTCTTAAGGTGATTCAAGGTTGTAATTGTGTTGCAAGAGCAGACTTGTGTGGTTTATGTGTTTGTTTGCATATTTGAGCATCTATTTCATCATGAAATGAAGAGCATCTTCCTCCCATGATATCTTTCACTACAAGGTGACATAATATTATGTTTTCATCATTGATTCCTTTAGTTTTTGCCTCTTCCTCACAAGGGCACACACTCTTTATCTGACAACAGTGTTTAGAGACTTAAGTGTCCTCCAAGGCTTGACTGAGGCAAGCCTCTAAACACCACAACCCCCAAACCAAGTATTGTGATTGCAGGTTACAGGTATCATATTTGTGACAAGTGAAGTTGTAGGAAGGATTGGCAGGCATCAAGGATTTAGGATATGAAGAAAAGTAGGACACCAGAGCATTTCTAGGACTTGGGCACTCGCTCTAGTGTCCTCTATAGCTGAGTTTCAAGAAACAGAAGTTACAGGGCTAATCAGTGTCGAAAGGAGGTCTGGATCCCATGAAGAAATTGGTACCTTGGACTTGGGTTCCCACTCCAATGTCCCCAACTGTTCCACTTTGAAACCCCAAAAATAGGTACTCTATGATTTGGTATTTTACTCCTGTTTGCAAGAGCTTTTTTGTTATTCGTCAATTTGTTACCGTATTTGCATAATTAGGATTTTAATGGTCAATTAAGAATAGGAAAAGGAAAATTGATAATTAAATTCCCTAATCCAAGTTTCCGTACATCTCATAGCGACCTAGGGTATGATAGTGCTCGCCACTCGACCCTAGATCCTTGAATGTTAAGTGGAAAGGCGGATTTAAACACCAAAACACTAAAACATTAACAAATCCAATTTTCCACCTAAACATTTTGGTGAACCCATGTTTTTGGACTTAAATTGCAAATTTTTGAGTGTGTGTCTTTAGATTTGGATTGATTTCATTCATTCATATAGTCATTCATTTTATTGCATTGAGAAAAATTCAAAAAAATTGCATTGTTTGGCTAACTAAATTGCATCAATTCTTCCTAAATTTTCCTAATTCATGATTTTTACATCAGATCTGATATAAAATACAGAAAAATACAAAAAATCAGATATTTGCATGGCATTTTCATTATTTATTTGCTAGGGTTTTGTGGAAATTTTGACAATTTTATATAACCTAGTAATTCCAAAATCTGGGGTTAGTAGGCAAAATTTTTTCTCAGATTTTTCTATTAATTTTAGAGGCTCATTCAAATTAACATTTGGCTTTAGTCTTTCATTTTAGTGTAAATTTGCATTTAGATTTAAAATATTTGCAATTTTGCATAGAAAATTTCAATAAAAACTAGCAATTTTAATGCATTTTCATTAAATTTGCATGGGCATTTTGCATGTTCAAGCTTGAAAATCATTTTTAGATCTGAGAGTATTTAATTTTTATCATAAATCAGACTTCAAAACATTTTCATAGCATTTGTGTCCCAAGATCTCAAACCTAGGGCTTCAAAAACAATGATTTTCACTAAATTTGGCCTTATCGACTCTATAAACTTGCACCATAGGCGTGATGTGAAGAGTATTTTTGCATTAATTTTCTATTATCAGGGTAATCAATTGCTACCCCTCATAAAAAGCTTCACAACACCCTTTTACCGGGCTCTAGTAGTGAAAATTCGATGAAAAACTACATATTTTGGCTATTTTGCCTTAGGGTTTGACCTAGTTTGCACTCCAAGCGTGTTGTGATAAATTTTATGGATTGAGATGACTGATATTATTGATATTATTTACTATAACTCCTGAAATTCATTACAACACCTCTTTTTCTAGGTCTTGGAGTTGAAAAATCGTGAAAATAGCCTATTTTTGCTATATTTTCACTAGGATTTGGCCTTAAGTGGCGCTAAAAGCGTGTTGTGTTGGGTATTTTGGCACAAAGTGGCTATTATTACTAATATTATTTTTTTTCCATCCTCGCTTTCCTCACAACACCCTTTGTTATGCTATCTTGCATTAAATTTTGGTGAAAAAAAGTGCCTATTTTGACATATTTTCGCTATATTTCGACTTGGCATTAACTTAAAATCACATCAAGAGTGTGATGAGAAGGATATACTTTTGCTGTTTTGGAATATCAGACATATAATTTTCTACCCTTGACCAAAATCCTTACAACACCCTTTGGTTTATTCATTTGTATTAAAAGAGTACAAAAAACCAAGCATTTTGACCATCAATCATATCCTTCTCCTAGGATTTGTTCTCTTAGTTTGTGTGTTGTATGCTTTGGTATAAGCTTTATGACACACTATCCTAAAAACAATATCCCTTTGAGAAGAAGTAAAATATTAATGGGATCTAATGCTCTTGAAGAAGTTGGTACTTTGGACACCTTCTTTACAAAGGGAGAAACTCAATGTGCAAGATATTATACATCCTCCAACCACAATGGAAGAACAAACTTTTCATGATGTTGATAACACTATTGAGGCAACAGGATATGTATCTGATGAGCAAATAGAAAAATTGGATAAGGAGCTAGTTGAATATCAATCATTTATGGAAAATGAGAGAATAGCTGAAGAAGTTGTCCCTACAATTCATAACATAAGAGAATTGATAAAAGAAGGACAAGATGGTGTTAATGCAATTAGTGGTCTAGCACATATTGTACAAACCAATATCATGCTGATGACAGAATGTGCACAAATCATAAATAACACTCTATCACCATCTCATACTCAAGTGAATGCTTGTAGTAATGTGAATGCTTGTAGTAATGCTACCACTGATATTGGAGTATCTAATGGCACTAATTACAACCCTGTGGGATTTAATTATCAGAATTTGGTTCCTAAAGGGACCTCTTCTATGAATACTTGTTCTCAACCTCCTATCTATTCCACTCATTTCCAGCCACCTATTACCTCCTCACAACCATCTTACACCTATCATTATGGCCAACCACCATTAACATATCCTCAGCCTCCACCTATTGTATCTCAAGCTCAATCACATCCTCACCTTGGTTCCAATTCCTCACAACAAATCACATCTCCCAATAATGCCATCCTAAACCAACTTTTACAGGGCATGACTGCTTTACAACAAAAGGTAACAAATTTGACAAACTCTTCGCAGCCTAGTCTATCAACATATCATGTCTGTAATCTATTATCCTATGCAATTTTGAGAACCCCTATTCCTGAGAGGTTTGAGACTCCCCGTTTTGAAAAAAATGGTGGAAAAGATGATCCTAATATTCATGTGGTAGCATTCACAACTATGTGTAGCGATTTTTATTTTGAAGAGGATTTGTTAGCAAAACTTTTTCTGAGATCTCTCAAAGATACTTCTTTAGAATGGTTTTGTTCATTGCCTCTGAATTCAATACACTCCTTTTCGTAGTTGATTGATCAATTTTTACAACATTTTCAAGAAAACATCAGACTTGGTTTAATGCAAACAAGGTCCCAAAGAAAAGTTGACCAAATTCATTAGTCGATATCAAGGACTTTATGCACAAATTCAGTATTAGATGAAAGATGAGGATGTTCAAAAGATATTCATTACAAATCTACAACCTAATATTCGTGATAAGATTCTCTTGATGAAATATAACTCCTTTCAACATTTATGCACCGCTCTTCGTGATTATCAACTTTTGTCTAGTCAGTATGAAAACTAAAAATCATCGGCTCAAGTTGGTCAATCCATGGGTGGATTATCACAAAAAAAATTAAGAGAAACAATAATAGGAGTTTCATCAAGATTAATGGACCAAATACGAATGTGTCTGCTATAAATAATCCAAAGAAATAATTGTATCAATCAAGAAAGTTTACTCTGATATCTAAGTCCTATCATTCTATCATGAACCAAGCTATGAGTAATAACATTCTGAAGCTTCCCCCGATCAATCCTGTTGATCCTAGTAAACAAGGACCTTACTTTGATGCTAATGCCTTATGTCATTATCATTAGACACAAGGACATGACACTGAACGATGTATGCATCTTAAACATGAAATATAGGACATTATTGATTCAAATGTCATCTAGGTATCGAGTGTGAATGATAATGGAAACAAATCGGTTGCTCCGCTGAATCAGAATTTACAAATCTTCACTAATCCTTTCCCTAAACATATTGAAAACAATATGGTAGAATAGGGTTTAATGGAAGTAGATGAGGATGATTACTTGGACTATGATAGTATCATCGGAATGATTGAAGTGGATAAGAAACAAGTGGATAATCCACCTCATCCACGAAGAAACAAAATTTATGTTGAGGTTTCTCCTCCATTATCCTTGTATGGATCGGGAGACAATCAAAATGCATCAGAAAAGCAACAACAACAACTGATACAGATGAGTAAGATGGTATAGGATGATTCCCGTTACTATTCCAGAAAGATTCAACAATGAAAACTCACTAAAAATTAGAAAAGAGCAAGACGACAATCAATAGTCAGAAATAATAGTGGTTCTCCCCCTCATAAGCAACAAAAAAGTCTCATTTAAACAAGGATTTAAGGAACAAGCATCATATGATAATAAACAAAATTTTCATAAGAATCACTCAAATTTTGCATTAAATATGATCAAATACCTCTCCAAGAGGTTCGCGAGATCCAAGATATAATATGCAAACCTAACCCTTTATCTCTCTCAAGATGTGCTTCACCCATGATGTGTTATATGTTGTTTAGGCCTCCTGGGATGACATCGGATTCTCCCGTAAGGTCTAGGATACCAAGAGACTATTTTTGTTTTGACCTTCTTCTATTTGTATCATCATTCTTCTAAATTGCTTCTCTCTTTGATTTCATTGTTGTGTGTTGTGTCTTACAGACATAGTGTTGTGGTTGGTGACCTAGGGGTACCCTCCTACGTGACTATCCCTAAGACACTTGTTTCTCCTCTGTTATTTATTGTTTCCCTTCCTCTAGTGTTTCCACCTAGCGGGCGGATGACGACAAACATTTATACTGATAAAGACCTAGTGTCCCTTTCGAGAGCAATAAAAAAATGGACTTAGTTCATAATATGATGATGGGGTTGTATATCTTATCCGACGCTTGGCTAGTTGAAGTACTCGTGCTTTCCACGGAGTGAATTTGATGAAGTTTCTGTCGCATTTACAAACCTTAACAATACTGCTGCTCTATGCACCTTTGTTCGTCTTTGAATCTAGCCTTGGCAGTACTCGATTCAGAGAGCTTCGTGATATAACCCCACAGTTATCCTCGAACTCCAAACTTGTTGTATAATCTTGGCTCTTTGTGTGGTTAATCATATGCATTGATGTTGTTTATCATGATGTTGTAGACACTAACATGTTTCTTGCAGGAATGTGTTTGTGGGAACATTTGGTGATCATAAAGTACATCTCACCTCCGGGGGGCATGGGCTTTGTGAAAGTCAGTGTTCCCTTGTGTGTTTTACTCCTAGCTTAATGTGCTTGATATCGATAACTGATATCAACCACCTTAAGGTGGGGACATATATAAGGTAAGTTGTCTGTTATAGATGTTAGCAATGTGTTTGACCTCAAATGCAAAGACTTACAACCCAGAGTAGTGCATCGTGCATCTTGAGCTTGTTTGCAATCAATCAATCAATCAATCATGTAAGCCCTCTACGGAGGTGGGATATCGCGTATATCCTTTTTATCTTAAGCCCTCTGTGGAGGCGGAGATGGTGTAGTTCTCAGAGCAGATTGCATCATCCCGTCATTTTCAAAAGTCATCTGTGGAGGCGGGGAGCAGTTCTATGACTAACTCAACCCTTAAGCATGTCTTCAACGATTGTTGTGGTGAAGCCCAATCATCGATGTGTGCTTGTAATGTGCCTGTGCCATGTTTTCTCTGTGTCTTCAAGTGTGTGTCTTTTGGCATGCTTGTTTTGTGTGGCATGTTTGTTGCCCCATATGCAGAGACCAACGCCGTCAAGTAGTGCTTCCTACATTTTGGGAGGTTTTGTGTGTCTTACGTGTGTGTTGCCTCATACATACAGAGACCTGTGCCCTAAGGTAGTGCATCCTGTATTATGGGAGGTTTATTTACTTTCTAGTACTTGCATTTGCATTTCATATATATGAGAGAAAGAAAAAGAAAAGATATCATTTCTATCTTCTATGCATTAATGTGTCTTCTATGCATTGACTGTCTTCTCCATGTTCTGCGTGACTGTAATTGTCTTCTCCATGTTTTGTGTGCCTGTTACTATCTTCTATGTGATTGGAGTGTCTTCTTCATGCTTGATGTGTTTGTTGTGTTTGTGACTTACTTTAATGCATGTATTGGCCTTGCATTTATACATACATTAAAGTGGGGGCTAAATGTAACGTCAAAAAATGTCCCCTTGGGGGCTTTTCCCTCATAAGGTTTAGCTCCTGGGTCTTTAGCATGCATTTAGGACATCTTAGTTCATATTTTGGCATCCCGATGGAATGAGGCCTAGGTTTCATGGAAAAGTGGACATAGGAGGACCCCTTAACCTTAACCCTACCCAAAATACGAGGGAGGACTTGGGCGCCCGCACCCTAGTCCTACTCTATTTTGGGTCAGGCCCAAAATTTAAGTGTCAGTTTATGACCGTTTTTTGGGTCCTTTGCCGACATGGTAAGTTTGAACTTATGAAATATTGGCGGGAGTGTTTGTAGTTGCATATAAAAGCATGTTTAGGCATTCATTTGTAAACTAGATGATCATGGTGAACTTTAGGCATTCTCAAGGTGATTCAAGTCTGTCATTGTGTTGCAAGAGCAGACTTGTGTGGTTTATGTGTTCGTTTGTAGATTTGAGCATCCATTTCATCATGGAATGAAGAGCATCTTCCTCCCATGATATCTTTCACTACAATGTGACATAATATTGTGTTTTCATCATTGATTCCTTTGGTTTTTGCCTCTGCCTCACAAGGGCATGCACTCTTTATCTGACAATGGTGTTTGGAGACTTAAGTGTCCTCTGGGGCTTGACTGAGGCAAGCCTCTAAACACCACAACCCCCAAACCAAGTCTTGTGATTGCAAGTTACATGTATCATATTCTGGAGAAGTGAAGTTGCCGGATGGATTGACAGGCATCAAGGATTCGAGATCTGAAGAAAAGCAGGACACCAGAGCATTTCCAAGACTTGGGCACTAGCTCTAGTGTCCTCTGTAGCTGAGTTTCAGGAAACAGAAGTTACAGGGCTGATCAGTGTTGGAAGGAGGTCTGGATCCCGCAAAGAAATTGGTACCTTGGACTTGGCACCCGCTCCAGTGTCCCTGACTGTTCCGCTTTGGAACCCTAAAAATAAGTACTCTGTGATATAGAAAATCAAGGCAGTCTTGAATAGGTATTAGAAAGGAACACAAGATAAACTTAAAAGAAAATTGACCAACTTACAAAGTAAATATACAGCCAACATATTCTCTTGCCAAAGAGGTTGCTCATGGTTGATAGGATAGGTAAAACCTTATTGTAGGAAAGATATATCCGTTAAAGGCTATTGATTGGATCTAAGATAGATGGATTGTTGTAGCAGATGTGGCAAGTGGCATGTAGGACAACATATGGCTTCATGAGTAGTCATTTTTGCTTCAGGTTTGATAAAAGTACTTGAGATTTCAAATTATGCATAGTTCATTTTTTGCTTGAGTTAGTCAAGTTGGGGTGATAGGATGGATTGTGATAGATGGAAGATGAGAATGATGGAAGTTTTAGATAGATTGGGATGAATATGATGATTGTTTTTGGGAATTTTCTAGATTTTTTGAATGTTTTTGGGATATTCTAGATATTTGAATGTTTTGGGGATTTTTTAGATTATTGAATGTTTTTGGGATTTTTGGGATTTTTGAATGTTTTTGGGATTTTCTAGATTTTTGAATGTATTGGGATGACATTGGATAACAATTTGGATAGCCTTGGTACTACATACCAATGACAAGGAAAAACCAGTTCTAGATGCAAGGAGAAAGATGTGATTAGATAAGTGGACAAAAGGATGGGTGATAATAAATGGGATGGATAAAAGGGTAAGTGATAGTGTGTGGGATGAAAAGCTCATGATAGAGGGATGGACAAAAGGATAGACAATAGTGGATGGAATGGGTGGATGTTGCATAAGTGAGCTAGGATGTGATTTCCAAAGACTATGTCGCATAGGAATAACATGCCCCATTCTAGGTAGTATGTTTAGGATTTTACATGACAAAACTTAGAACAAGAGGATGATTGGATTGGATGAAAAGGATGAGGTATATCAAGAGATTTTCTTTAAGGCATTTTTTTCAACATTTTACCCCTATTTCTTTATCAAGATCAAAAGGAGAAAGGGAGGATGAATGGATAGATGGGATAGATATGTGGGTATAATGGCTAAGGATGGTAGGATAGGATATGATAGGATAAGGTAGATAGGCAAGAAATGATAGGTTTGAAATGATAGATTAGATGAGACAACATGCCCTCAAGTGTAAGAAACATAGATAATCAACCTACACATGACGCCTATTTTCCAGGTTTTCATCATGGTACTTATCCAAGGTGCCTGTTTACCAGGTTTTCACCATTGGACAAAGGAATTTCTCTTTACTATTTTGATTTTTTTTGTCATTGTTTTTTTTTTCTTCAGAATACTTGGATGGAATATGTCGCTATGGAGGACTCAAGCATCTAGTTCCAAGAAAGGTGATAGTCCCATTTAAAGATGGATGACACACATGGACCATGTCAACTATCATTATGCTCATAGATGTTGGTAATGGATTGCATGAGAGGGAGATAGGGTAGGTGGATAATGGATTATAATATGGATTATGGATGGAAGGGATATGCAACGATGGATGGGAGATAGTGGATTATGATGTGTATTATGGATGGAAGGATAGTGGATTATGATGTGGAAATGGAAAAGCATGGACCATAGGGATAAGATGGGTAAAATATGTAGGATAATGGATTAGAGATGGGGAGATGGAGGTATGTAGAAATGTTGTGGAATGAAAAGGAATCGAGACCAACAGTTGTACACACCGTGATAAACATTGAATCTTTTGATTATAAGGAGGTGTAGGAAGTAATGAACCTGTTTGTGTAGGGGATGGTCGATGTAGGATTTTAGGTACCCACACAAACTTAGGATTTTTATGATTTTTACATTGGGATTTATGGGATGGAGGAATTTGGGATTTTTGGATGAAGTGAGATTTTTGGGATTTTTTGGATGAAGGAACTTGAGATTTTTGGAGGAAATGGGATTTTTAGGATATTTGGGATGTGGATGCTTCATTTGACTTGATTTATTTTTGCTTAGGGACCCAAACCAATTTATATTTGGACTTTTCTTGTGAAAGTAAGGGTTTGGGTAGCCTTTTGGATAGATTTTGTTTGGACTCTTTGCCTTAAGGCCCTAAGGCATAAGTATTTTAAGGAGTTTTTGCTTTATGGGTTGAGGCATCCAAAACTTTATTTGTGAATCCCATAGACTTGATGGAAGCTTCATGTTTGGTCGATGTGTGCATTTGTTGATCCTAATTAGGTATGTGAGGGGATTTATGGATGGAGGGATTAAAAGTGGATTTGTGGATAAATGGATAAGGGGATTGGATGATAGGGATATTAGGCATTGGAAGTAATGGAGGTAAAGTAGATGGAGGAAGGTATATGGTCTCATGCTTTTGGGATTTGTAGGATGATGGGTGAGGAATGACAACATATGTTTTAGGGATATGATATGGTTTATGATGTAAACGAGTGGATTTAAGAGGCATGGAGGAAGTACCAACATCTTGAGATTGCTTTTCTTGGGGAATATAAACAATGCCATATGATTGTGGAGGGACTTGGACATGGATGGGTTCCAAAATACCTTGTTATGAAGGCCTAAGCCTTTACCTTTATAGTTCATTTTTTGGAGTATGTGGTGGACAATGGGATTGTGGGTGATTTGGACACTAGATGCGAGCTCAATATTGGATGGAGAAGGTGAGGTGGTGGATAATGGTTGTTGCTCTCCTAAGGAGGAACATTCATGGATGAAGGTGGTAGGACCAAGGGCATATTATGGTGGATTTGAAATATGGTCAATAGTGGAGGGAAAAGTATCATTAAGATCATGATCATCATTATGCTCATTAAGAACCATGTTTTTTGTTTGATCATCTATGGGTTCTTGGGAGGCAAGTGTCTCACCAGGGGAAGTGGAAGTTGTTGGATCGTGGATAGGACTATGTGGAGGATGGATGGTAGTAGTGTGGATAACTTGTTCATGGATAGTTGTGGGATTATGGATATGATCAATTTTCTCATGGGTAGGCTCATAATCATGGATAATATCTTGATCATAGAAAACATAACGGTTATGGATGGGTTGAACTTCGCTCGCTTGCTCATGGTTAGGAACTTGATCATAGATATTATCTTGATCATAGAAAAGATATAGATTATGGATGGGTTGGATGGAGGTGCTTTGATCTTGATTTAGATAAAGGGTTGATGTTTCCACATGCTCTAGATTATACTCTTGACATAGCTCTTGATTTTCTTGAATGGAAATGAAAGTGGGAGACTCTTGGGTAGGCTTGATAGGCTCATGATGGTCAACAATGTGAATGTTCAATGGATTTGGACTTGGACTCATGGTGGGAAACTCTTCAATAAGCTTTATGGGTTGTGGATTACATGATGGGGTTGAAGGAATGGATGTGTTTGAAGGCTCTTTGATAGGTGTTTGATGACATGGAGATGGTTGATTCATTGCTAATAGCCATTGGATCACATCCTTCATGAGTGTATGGGTGGATGGGAAATATAATGGATGGATAATAATGGTGGATGGTGTTGTAGGCTTAGGATGAGGATTAGGAGGAGGGATAATAGGGGTGGATGTTGTAGGCTTAGGATGAGTATGTGGATTGGATAGTTTTCTTAGGGGTAGCTCAAGCAATGCTTTGTGGATCAATTGTTGTAGGGTCATCTCTGAGGGACCCTTTGGTAGAAGATTGGAGGAACATGGCGACAAAGGAAATGAAGGGCTTGATGGATTAGAAGGTTGATGGACCAATGGACTATGATAGGGACTACATGGGCATGTTAGGATAGGACTAGGAGGATCTTGTATGGATATTTGATTGGATGAGGATGTAGGGTACCCATAGGATGCATAAGCTAGAGTGGTTTTTTCCTTGTCAAAGGTACTATGAGGACTTAAGGACACTTGATTTGGGTGCAAAGGGTAACTTAGATTTGTGTTTTTATGTTGTAAAGGAATGTGAGAGCCTTGTGAATGAATTTGGTGGTGAGGTGAAATGTTTAGATAAGGAGTTGGATGTTATTGGGGTGGATGTTGTTGGGTATCAATGGGATAGGTTGATATGGAATTGACATGATATGGTGGTAGGCTAGATTGGTATGGTGACAGTGGTGGCACATGGTAGGGAGGTGTAATTTGTTGAGGTTGTGGTTGTGGGTGGACTTGATGTTATTATGGTTGGAATTATTGTTGTTGTGGTTGGAATTGTTGTTGTTGGGATTGGAATTGTTGTTGTTGCAGTTGAAATTGTTGGGTTAGATGTTCTTGAGGAATGGATTGATATAGATAGGGGTTAACTATGGAAGAAGTGGGATAGGTTTTTGTAGGGGTAACATGATGTGTGGTTGGTTGTTATGAATTTAAGGGGGATGACACATAGGATGGAGATGAAATTTGTTGATATTGTGTTTGTGTTTGTTGGGTTTTGGACTGGTGGGCACTGGCTAGAAGTTGTTAGGTTTCGACTAGTAGTTGTTGTAGTAGAGGTGATGGGTTTTGTTGAAGTTGGTGGATGATGGATTGTAGTCATTATAGGTTTTGTTGGTCAAGGGGTTGTGGCATTTGGGGAAGTGTTTGGATGATGTATTGTAGGTGTGGTGTTAGGGAGTTGCCTATGTGTGTAAGTATTCGTATTTTGAATTGTTCCTCAAAATAGGCATTATGATCTACAAGGTGCTCACCATTATTGCAGTTAGAAGGATATCCTCGTAGGATGTGGATTTTGGGTTTTTGATTTGATCAGAACCATTTTCACAAGTGATACTTAGAATGATGTGATTTGGATGAATGATGGGTTTGGTTAAAAGTTATAAAATCTAGATCAATAAATTTTGGCTTGTTGATTATCTACCTCAAAATAGACTAATGACTTTGAAGGGAGACAAGATAAGGCTATAGTGAATTTGGATATTCTTAAAAGGAGATCCCCTTTTGAAGGTAGGTTTGTTCACTAGTTGGTTTGATACTAATTGGTCGAGAAGACAAATTAGGAGATTGTATGATCTAGATTTTGGGATGCAATAACCAAGTCAAAGGAATGAGTTGATGTTTTGGGATGGTTTTGTAAAATGATGGGTGGATGAAGATGGAGTGATGTTGTTTGTTGGACCTTTGATTTTTTTTTATTTTTGACAAAAGGATGACTATGTTTTTGGTTTTTTTTTATTTTGACAAGGCAAATGCGAAAAAAAGGGAAAGTTCTAATCACTATGTTTTTTGAATTTTTTATTTTTGACAAGGAAAAGGAAAGTTCTAATCACTATGTTTGTTTTTTAGATTTTTCGAGTTGGTTTTCTCTTGGACAAGAAAAACACAATAGGCAATAGACACAAATGACTATTTCAACAAAGGTGTGTATGTTCAAGGCTCCTAAAAGCCTAAGTTTTCACAGGTATAAACACAATTGTAAACAAAACAAGCACTTTTTATCCCTTAAGACAAGGATTCATTGCAGTACATCAACTCACAACTTGAAATTTCTATCGACTCAAATGTCATCACACTTTAAAAAGTAGCTGCATACATTTGTGTCTTTGTGAGAGAGGACAAGTAGGGGTATCTCACCCTCTCCCAAGGAAAGCTACGTGTAACTTATGTTATGCTGAGGATTATTGTCTCATCTCAAGGGAGGCAATGGTGATTAATATCGAGGGCTTGTATCAATTCCCCTTGCACTGATAATTACCGCAACGTTTGGAGGTGAGTCGAGTGGACACTAACTACAAGGTTGCTAGTAACTTCAGAGGACCAACACCTTGCAAGAATGCGGTAAGCTACTAAAAGATTTAACCAATTCTACTAAGATTATCATATACCTCACATAATGTAAAAATCATTTTGACAAAGTGTTGGTATGCCTCTTTTTGATTTAGCACCGTAAGGCAAGGCTAACGCTAGTTAAGTCTTGGCTTTCGCCGCAACCAATTTATATAGTGTTCTGAAGGAAAGACCCGCTTAGGGTCATCTATTTTGGATGAAATGCAATCCAAAAGAAGACCCTTCTAAAGGTTGATAGCATACATGGAAAATGATAAAAATGAATAACTTAAATGTTTTTGATTCCTAAGATCATGTTGTCGTGTGAAGTAAGGGCTTACACATTTAAGAAATTCTAAACACGGAAGACACACATAAATTCCCTTAAGCAAAATTGAAATGTGAGTTCAAATATGATCAAGATTACACATACATGTCAATTCCCTTAAGCAAAAAAAAAAGTGAATCTTAAGAATTGAGTGATCATCAAGATTTGTCATACATGTCAATTCCTTTAAGCAAAAATGAAGTGTGAATCAAGATTTTCCATACATGTCAATTCCCTTAAGAAAAATGAAGTGTGAATCCTAAGACTTAGTGATAATCAAGATTTGTCTTTGACATACATCCTGTATCAAATCACATTAGTAGTTTCAAGAAAAAGTTTGGTCTTCGTTAAATGATAGGAAGCAACTCCTGATGTCTACATGTATTCCACCAAAACAAAAAATGAGTAATTTGGAAAATTTCTGAGAAATATGAGTAGTGACAACAAAATAGATAGCATCACCAGATTCTACATGAAAGTCTATGCAATTTCAACTAAAAATTCACAAATTTTTGTTAAGAAATGCACAAGTTATAGCGATTTGAAGATTCCAAGGTAAGGTTGACTTTGACTGATAATACTTGATAAAGTTGACCAAAAAGGATGAAGATACCTATACCACTTAAAAGTATGTTGAATCAACTTTCCAATGTCACCAATTTTGTGAAAAATCAATAGACCTGCAAAACGTTATGCCAAAAAGAAAAAAATAGCCTATTTTGGCATGTACGAGGCAAGCTTGGCAGTCAAAGAACCACTAGTGGTTAATTGGCATTCTGGTCATATGTACAGTCTTGAGTAGTGGTGGTAAATGTTTGTTGTTAGGGGTTTTAAGGGCTCTAGTCACCCATGTGACCACAGGCTGAGGGTTTTTTTTTTAAAATAAAAAATAAAAAATGAAAAATAAAAAAAATAAGCTAACAAATTAAAAATTAAAACTTAAATCTAAAAGGGTTAGGGTTTGCTTTTTTATTTTTTATTTTTATTTTTTATTTTAGGTGTTTTTAATTTTTAATTTTTTTTTGTTTTGGGTAAGAGTTTATTTTATTTTGTCTTGGTTGTATGTTTGGTTTTTTTATGTTGCAGGGTATTGTGAGGGCAAAGGACTGAGGCGGAGGAAGGAGGGCCGAGCAGCAGTTGTGTAGGGGTGATTGTGCAGGGGTGGAATGGTGGATTGGTGATGGGGATGGTCGCAAGTGGGTGGAAGGGGAAGCGACGTGTTGGTGGAGGGGCGCAAGAAGCAGGGATCAAGCGACGGGTGGGCTGGGGATTGGGCTGGAGTGGTGGGCTGGGCTAGAGGTGGGGGATGGACGTAGGGGGTATGCATGGGGTTTGGCTGGGAAGGGGTGGTTGTCCCTGTGTACAGGGTAGAAACCCCCAAACCAAAAAACAATAATTTTTTTTTTTGTTTTATAATTTTGTTTGTTAATGTTTGTAAATTTTTTGATTTGATTTTTTATTTTTGTTTTTTTGGCTTTTGTTTTTAATTTTTTTTTACTCTGTGTTGTTTGGTTTTTTATTTTGTTTTGGTTTTATTTTTTTTATTTTTGAAATGCTTAAAAAAATAAAAATAAAAAGAAGTTCTAAAGCATAAAGATTTTTTTTTTAAATGCTTAAAAAAATAAAAAGAAAAGAAGTTCTAAAGCATAAAGATTTCTTTTTGAAATGCTTAAAAATAATAATAAAAAAAAGTTCTAAAGCATAAAGATTGTTTTTGAAATTTTTGACGTCTAATTTGTCTAATTTTTCAGTAATGAAAATGAGGGTATTATATGTCAATTTTTATTTGCGAGGACTCTGGGACTCAATGGTGAGGATGATTTTTGTGTAGGAAGTAACCTGTGAAACCTAATCCCCAAAACTTGACAAAAATGATGTGAGAACTCCAAAAAAAATGCATAAACAAGCTAATGACGAGACTTAGAGTATCGAGCGTGCCAAAATGTGATAGGTGAAAAATGGATATGCAAACATAAACCAAAGGGGAACATAAAACAAGTACAAATTACCTCCTTTGCACTTGAACAAAGTCCCTACACCGATCGAGCGAATTGAAATGCACCCTATTCCAATTGATTGCTCCTTACTTTTGATGTGGATTACTCTATAATTGTAACACAAATTTGATCTCCCAAGGAATGATTGTGACAACATAAGTTTACTTGAATGAAAGATGATCAGAAATGGAGAATGAGGCTTCTTTATAGACATGTGAGACAACAGATCTACATTTGAGGATGATCAGAAAGATCAACGGTTGTGGATGGTTGAGAGAATGTGCATGAATTAGAGGATAAGTGTCCAAGCTTCCTCATGCATCAAGGGAGTTAACAGATCTGATTAAGGAGTTGACTGAATTGATTGAGTAGTTAAGTGAGTTGATTGATCAGTGAACTCAATTGATTGAGTAGTTAAGTGAATTGATTGACTAGTTAACTAGATTGACTAACATGTTAACTAATTTGATTGATTTGTTAACTAATTTGATTGATGAGTCAGCTCTTTTGATTGACTGTTAACTGATTTTGATCGGAGGAATTTATGGTGGGTGGGGATAAATAGGAAATTAAATAAATAATTTTTAATTTCATGTGGACATGGGATAATTGAATTAATTATTAATTTTAATTCAATTTGGAGGAAATAGATTATTTAAATAAATATTTTGAATTTATTTATTTAAATTGGAGGGAAATTGATTTAATTAAATAATCATAATTATTTAATCAAATATGAAGGAATAAATTGGCGTAATTAAATAATTAGAATTATTTAATTAAATATGGAGGATAAAATCAATTTAATTAAATAATTAGAATTATTTAATCAAATAAGGAGGATAAATTGATTTAATGAACTTAATCAAATAATTAAAAATTATTTAATTAATGAAGTATGGTAGACAAAAGCCTAATCTAGGAACAGGTCAATTTTAGGTGTCTACATAGTATATCATAGAATTCAAGTACAAATTGGCTAGCAACATGTGGGCTTGTAACTAGGGCTCACATGCCTAATTACAGCATTACAGAATATGTACAAGATATAGCTTTGAAGCTCCTTTGCCCAAAATTCAAACTATCAACTATCTCTATCTCATGAACTACTTTCCTAGGCATCTATTACATCAATATATATAAGATCTCCAGAACATAGGATTCCTCCGCGTCAGCCAAGGATCATTATAAACTCCAATGAAGAGCTGTAACATTTGTACACAGATAGGTCAGACCTAAATGAATAGAACTCGATCCCAAATGCATAGAATGATGTGCAGATCTCAGGGAAGGTCGGCCACGAACCATACAACATTGAATGATGTGCATTTTAGCTCTGTGAGTTATGAAATGCTCCACAAATCTTCTCCTTTAGCTGATTGTCTGAGACTGTCAGGATGCTCTATTCTAAGAAAACAATCAATCTCCTAATAGCGATATCTTACCGGTACCTGATCCAAATGATCTAAAATTTGAATATGTTGTACAGGTAAGTGCAAAAAGTTGGGGGGCCAAAAAGTGGCCAAAAGTTTTTCCAAAAAAAAATAATATAGGTTTGGTAGTGACAAGCCTAAGGCTCGGCAAAACCAAACCATAATGCGCTCATGTTATAACGCGAGTGCGTTATGACTAATTATATATTAAAAAAAAGAGCATTTCTACTCATTATATTTCTTTATCTTCCTCTACACCCGCGGCCTGCAAACCCCAAGAAGCGCACTTGCATTTTTGAAGACTTGATTCAACACCAAAATCTTACCGATTCATCGTCAAAATGCCGCCATGATGTCAAGCAGGCCAAAGGAGTGAGTTTTATTTATTTTTTTGTTTGAATTTGTTTCTAAATAGGTAGGTTTGAGTTGACTTTTGATGTAAATTTTCTTAATTGTCAGGAAATGTTAATGCACCTCCTCCTCCTCCTCAAAATCCACAAAATCCTGAAGAGGAAATACCTACCGAAGAACAACCTGAACAATAAACTCCTCTAGCCATTCCTTGACATGCCCTGGAACACAAGAAATTCTAATGGGGCAAATTGAAAACAATAAAAAAGAAATTGAAGACATAATTGCAAGGTTGAAAGTGTTGGTGCTTAAATATGTATATGCAAGCACCTTCACAAAAAATCCAAAAAATTCTAAGTCTTTGGGCCTCCTCAGCATGTTTCAATGTCAACATCATTTTTTTCTTCGGAGGAGGTCATCATCATCATATTTCCAGACATCACCTTGATGTTGCTTGTGAGGGTCATCATATTTTCTGCCTGCATGATCTTTCACTGGGGTGATATTTTAACATCGGGTGATCTTAGTTAAGATCATCCTGATGATGTTGCTACAAGGTTCTAAGTATGACCCGATATTCATCGGGGTCATCATATTTGAACATCAGGTGATCTTGGTTAAGATCATCCTGATGTTACTTTATCACTTCATGTTCTTTCATTGCCCGGTGCCGATATATGAATGTGATGGTGACGTCATCAAGGTCCGGGGGGTCATATTTTAACATCAATCATTTTATGGAGATCCCCCGATGTTGCGAATATGACGATGATGTCATCCGGATATGTGGAGATGCGCAGTATGCAAATCTGATGTTGATGTCATCAGGATTTTTGTGGGCATGCAGGATGTTCATCAGCGAGACATTTGGTATCAGCTAAGCAGGAGGATCTTCTTCCGATGCATTAGGTTGTGCCGATGAAGGCGATTATCATGCAGGTGATATTGCAATATGTTGCTGATGTCAGGGTGATATTTTTATCAGGTGATGAGGTCCGAATATGCTTTCCCGTAGGGTGATATTTTCTACGGGGTGATATTTCATATCAGGGTGATGTGAAATATCGGGGTGATATTTTGCATATCAGAGGATGTGTGCAGGGAGAGCCGTCGGCATGACTTTGGTCATTGACGTGTTAGGAATGTGTCGCTCTAATATGTTAGGTCCTCCCAATGAAGGATGTTCATCGGCAAGATATGTGATGTCGGGAGGGCAAGCAAGTGGTTTGCCAATGAGGAGGGTCTGGCCGATGGAAGATGATGAGGTTTATACTGGTGTCGTTGGGAGCAAAAGCATCGACATCATATATGCTCATGGCCCAGTATATAAAGTGTTGAGGGGGTCGCCATGGGGTGCATGTGGGATAATTTGCTCCTACATGATTTGAAATATCAGGGTGATAAATCTTGGCAGGAAACGGTTGCGATGCACAGTATGATGTTTTTCCCAAGGCCGCGAGTTGGTGCGCCATTAATGGCAGATCTTACAGGGTATGGGCGATGGCGTGGATGGATCTAGTACCTGACTGAAGATGTGAATCCCCAGGCAGCGGCGCAAGGCTTGAGACCTTTCCCTGTCTCCTCTTCCACTTGCTGCATTGAATGTTTGAGTGCCATTTCCTCAGAATGAACTGTATCTGGCAAATTTTAAGTCACCCAGTGATTAATGCTGAGTACCTGCCTTGCTGTATATAGCAAGCTGTGTTGCTCATTTGTTGGTTGTTGAAGGCCTGGGGCATTTTTGTGTAAATAACGAAGAACAGGGCATGATCCTGGTTGTTCTATCTCTTTGGAGTTTATGAGTTGCATCATGAATGTATTTTGCACATATGTTTAGTTTCATTGTTGTTTTCTATGAAAAATACTGTAACGCATGTGTTTACCTGTCTGTCTCCTTTGCTGCATATCATTCTTCTTCTGAATCTAGTTGCTAAGGGTTTCATAGATTCTAGGGTATAGGTTTCTATGCTGCATGCTTGATCTGTAACTTCCATTCAAGGAGTGGATTAAACTGTTTTAGGTCAATGTATGGAGAAGAATGTATGTCAGTTGGGATGTCTATAAGTATAGGCAGCTAAATACCCATTCTTGGGTGATGTTTGTAAGGCAAGCATCAGCTCCAACCCCATGAAACTTGAATGCCAGTTGCAAACCATCTCTTGTATACATCTAGTTGACTCCTTGCCCTGAGATAGGCACCGGTCTGCTTCTGGGTTAGTAGTTATGATCCACATCCCCCTTGTCTTGCATCCAAACTTCACTTCAAACCATTCCATTATCCCAACCTGTTAGCTGTAGGAGTAGGATTAGGACCCCTGCATACTCTCATACCCAACTAGACACATATGACCAAGAATGTTGTCAACCTTATGATCTACCATGCAGATCTTGATCCAAACATGAGAGTATTCTACCTATTGTTGTCAAGCTAAATCTATCAGTCATTGAGCTAGTCAAGGTTATATCTTTAGCTATAGGGATACCCCCCTTGGTGCGGCAGAACCAGAAGTGAAGGGGAGGAGCACACGTAACCTCCTGTATTAGTTGGCTGAATTTGCACGTGCATAGGAACTGGCAAACCCTGATGTTGATTCAAAAGAAAAAACCAATAGAAAGATCCTTCAACTTCAACCTTACATAGGTCCACACTTGCTCAATCTCTTGAATCTATGTTATCAAATGTAGATTCAATTAGCAAGCAAATATCTAGTTGGTTAGATAAGAGGAGAGAGTTTAGAGAGTATTATGCAAACAAGCTATCATATGAAGATGTCAAAAAGTTACAAATTACAAAATTAGACTTGTGTTCCATTTTCACAAACCCACAAACAAATCAACCTCCACCCACTACATGCAAGAGGTTCCCTATCCATTGGTACAACAACCAAGTGATAAGGGACAATTTTGGGCAGAGGTGGTGGATGGTTTTTGACCATCCTCCATGCAATAATAATGAGGTCCCGCAATACTTTTTGAGGAAACTCTACTGCGAGTTTGTCCTCAATAAAGTGTCAAAATATTTTGATATGCGGGACTTCCAGGGTAGAGGTGGGGGGTTAGCACAAGATAGACCAGGGGCACATGTTGACCCACAACAGCCAGTGAGATGAGTAATCAGCAGACCAGCCCATGAGCATGTTTCTATCCCATCCATTGTGAAGGAGAGTGTTGAGGTTGATACACTTCAATCCATTAGTGCCTTGACCCAGAGCATCATAGAGCATGCCAGTCCTACAGCACAGTGTGGGTTGGAAGATAGTGCGAGGAGTAGGGTCCCACCCCATGCTTGTTAGACTTGTGGGTCAGCTTGTGGTTATGACCCCATGGATAGTCAGGAGGTAGGTGTACAAGCTACATTTGCAGCTGAACAAATGGTGATGACAGATACCCTCCTGAGTGGACTTTCAGCCTTGATACTCAGGTAAATATTAGCAAGTTTATTGAATTTAATTTATTAAATTTTATTTTTGAAATGCAAGATTAACTAATTTAGTTTGATGATTTTAATAAAATTTCAGGGTCATAGCGTTGATGCAGTTTTCAGTGGTTCTCCACCTTCATATTACACTACATCATCTACTGTCGGGGTATGTAACTAGTAAACAATTATAAATATTACATGTGAATAGCATCGTTATATGAATGGTATTCTAATATCTGATTTTGTATGTTGAATAGGTTAATATTGGAGATTTCATGGCAACACTCGCTAGCGATGGTGGACTTCAAAGCTTCACGGAGGTAATAAAATAAATAGTTTAATGAATGAATTGTACTTACTAGATTTTTGTATGACTTATGTGCTTTATTGTGTGTGCTTCCATGTTTAGATGAACGTGTGTGTATGTTAGGAGCCATGATTTGCATCACTATTATAGTTTTAGTAATTAAATAATGTTGTTTTATTTCCAGATGATGCAGGCTGTGGAGACACCTCCCAATGTTCATAGGGCAATGGAGCATGGTGTGACCTCTGCGATTCATAGCTCCATGCCATTGACAGGGGTATGAGGCAGATTAGTAAATTTCAATTTACATTCATTGTTATAGTTGTTTATTTTTGAAAAATCAAAAGATTATTGATTTGAAGTTTAATTTCTATCTGGATGGTTTCTATAGGACATGACATCACCACCACCTATTCCTGCTACTAAGGCAAGTGAGGAGATAGATTATATGGTAGCGATAAGTGATTATTTTGTTAAATGTTTCATTTTTTATAACATGTAATTTCTATATATTAATGTCTATACTTTTTTATTGTAACAACTAAAGAATTATTTAATTAATGAAGTATGGTAGACAAAAGCCTAATCTAGGAACAGGTCAATTTTAGGTGTCTACACAGTATATCATAGAATTCAAGTACAAATTGGCCAGCAACATGTGGGCTTGTAACTAGGGCTCACATGCCTAATTACAACATTACAGAATATGTACAAGATATAGCTTTGAAGCTCCTTTGCACAAAATTCAAACTATCAACTATCTCTATCTCATGAACTACTTTCCTAGGCATCTATTACATCAATATATATATAAGATCTCCAGAACATAAGATTCCTCTGCATCAGCCAAGGATCATTATAAACTCCAATGAAGAGCTGTAACATGTGTACATGGATAGGTCAGACCTAAATGAATAGAACTCGATCCCAAATGTATAGAATGATGTGCGGATCTTAGGGAAGGTCGGCCACGAACCATACAACATTGAATGATGTGCAATTTATCTCTGTGAGTTATGAACTGCTCCACAAATCTTCTCCTTTAGTTGATTGTCTGAGACTGTCAGGATGCTCTGTTTTGAGAAAACAATCAATCTCCTGATAGCGATATCTTACCGGTACTTGATCCAAATGATCTAAAATTTGAATATGTTGTACGGGTAAGTGCAAAAAGTTGGGGGCCAAAAAGT
This sequence comes from Cunninghamia lanceolata, assembly GCA_027924645.1. Taxonomy (NCBI): domain Eukaryota; kingdom Viridiplantae; phylum Streptophyta; class Pinopsida; order Cupressales; family Cupressaceae; genus Cunninghamia; species Cunninghamia lanceolata. The sequence goes on from BSBN01000333.1 coordinate 215,260, forward strand.
GGCCAAATTTTTTTCCAAAAAAATTAATACAGGTTTGGTAGTGACAAGCCTAAGGCTCGGCAAAACCAAACCATAACACGCTCGTGTTATAACGTGAGTGCATTATGACTAATTATATATTAAAAAAAAGAGCATTTCTACTCATTTCATTTCTTTATCTTCCTCTACACCCGTGGCCTGCAAACCCCAAGAAGCGCACTTGCATTTTTTAAGACTTGATTCAACACCAAAATCTTACTGATTCATCGTCAAAATGCTGCCATGATGTCGAGCAGGCCAAAGGAGTGAGTTTTATTTATTTTTTTGTTTGAATTTATTTCTAAATAGGTAGGTTTGAGTTGACTTTTGATGTAAATTTCCTTAATTGTCAAGAAATGTTAATGCACCTCCTCCTCCTCGTCCTCAAAATCTACAAAATTTTGGAGAGGAAATACCTACCGAAGAACAATCTGAATAGTAAACTCCTCTAGCCATTCCTCGACATGCCCTGGAACACAAGAAATTCTAATGGGGCAAATTGAAAACAATAAAAAAGAAATTGAAGACATAATTGCAAGGTTGAAAGATCCTTCAACTTCAACCTTGCATAGGTCCACACTTGCCCAATCTCTTGAATCTATGTTATCAAATGTAGATTCAATTAGAAAGCAAATATCTAGTTGGTCGGATAAGAGGAGAGAGTTTAGAGAGTATTATGCAAACAAGCTATCATATGAAGATGTCAAAAAGTTACAAATTACAAAATTAGACTTGTGTTCCATTTTCACAAACCCACAAACAAATCAACCTCCACCCATTACATGCAAGAGGTTCCCTATCCATTGGTACAACAACCAAGCGATAAGGGACAATTTTGGGCAGAGGTGGTGGATGGTTTTTGACCATCCTCCATGCAATAATAATGAGGTCCCATAATACTTTTTAAGGAAACTCTACTGCGAATTTGTCCTCAATAAAGTGTCAAAATATTTTGATATGCGGGACTTCTAGGGTAGAGGTGGGGGGTCAGCACAAGATAGACTAGGGGCACATGTTGACCCACAGCAGCCAGTGAGATGAGTAATCAACAAACCAGCCCATGAGCATGTTTCTATCCCTTCCATTGTGAAGGAGAGTGTTGAAGTCGATACACTTCAGTCCATTAGTGCCTTGACCATAAACATCATAGAGGATGCCAGTCCTGCAACACAGCGTGGGTTGGGAGATAGTGCGAGGAGTAGGGTCCCACCCCATGCTTGTTAGACTTGTGGGTCGGCCTGTGGTTATGACCCCATGGATAGACAGGAGGTAGGTGTACAAGCTACATCTGCAGCTGAACAGATGGTGATGACAGATACCCTCCTGAGTGAGACTTTCAACCTTGATACTCAAGTAAATATTAGCAAGTTTATTGAATTTAATTTATTAAATTTCATTTTTGAAATGCAAGATTAACTAATTTAGTTTGATGATTTTAATGAAATTTTAGGGTCATAGCGTTGATGCAGTTTTTAGTGGTTCTCCACCTTTATATTACACTACATCATCTACTGTCGGGGTATGTAACTAGTAAACAATTATAAATATTACATGTGAATAGCATCGTTGTATGAATGGTATTCTAATATCTTATTTTGTATGTTGAATAGGTTAATATTAGAGATTTCATGGCAACACTTGCTAGCGGTGGTGGACTTCAAAGCTTCACAGAGGTAATAAAATAAATAGTTTAATGAATGAATTGTACTTACTAGATTTTTGTATGTGACTTGTGTGCTTTATTGTGTGTACTTCCATGTTTAGATGAATGTGTGTGTATGTTAGGAGCCATGATTTGCATCACTATTATAGTTTTCGTAATTGAATAATGTTGTTTTATTTCCAGATGATGTAGGCTGTGGAGACACCTCCCGATGTTCATAGGGCAATGGAGCATGGTGTGACCTCTGCGATTCATAGCTCCATGCCATTGACAAGGGTATGAGGCAGATTAGTAAATTTCAATTTACATTCATTGTTATAGTTGTTTGTTTTTGAAAAATCAAAAGATTATTGATTTGAAGTTTAATTTCTATTTGGATGGTTTCTATAGGACATGACATGACCACCACCTATTCCTGCTACTAAGGCAAGTGAGGAGATAGATTATATGGTAGCGGGAAGTGATTATTTTGTTAAATGTTTCATTTTTTATAACATGTAATTTCTATATATTAATTTCTATACTTTTTTATTATAACAGCTAAAGATGTAGGAAGAACTAAATAGGAGGAGCAGCCCTCGGGTTCGTAGTAGACCACCCATATATGTGTCTCCATCCCCTAGAAGATCAAAGGCTAGCCGTGATCTATTCTCTTCACCAACCAGAGGGGAATGACTTTTTATTGTGTTCCTTTGTTGTATGCCTATATGGCATTTGTGGACATATATTTTGTATTGCATATAGTTGACATTGTATGCCTATATGGTATTCTTGTAAGCCTATATGGCTATTCTATATATATGTTATACTTATATCGACAATTATTGATGTATGCCTATATGGATATTTGGTTAATACAAATCTTTTTTTATTGATGGCGTCCATACTTGCATTATAAATCCACATTTGAATGGATATTTGTAGATAGATACTTCAAATATTTAAAGTCCAATTGTATTACATAGGATGTTTGTTGATCCAATAAGCTAGCTATTATTATTCAAGTATCACCTAAACCTCATTTTGGAACTAAAAGATAAAAGTTGTATTTAAAATAAAAATGAATCATCATGTTGAACAGAAAATATTCATATTCTTTATGAGTTGCTCAATTGAAAATATTCAAATGAGTATGCTGATCCATATTCTTTATGAGTTGGTCAATTGAAAATATTTCTTAATTTCTTGTTATTATACCATATTGGGATGCAAAGAGTATGTTTGTTGTTTCGAATAAGATAGTTAAAATCATATGCTTATGAGCACCTGATGACCATTATGGTTATTAAATGTAATTCCTCTTGCATATAAGGCAAGGTTATGAGATTACATTGAGTCTTACCTAATTTTAGTATGCAACATAATATTGGGGCTATAGGCTTCCATAAGTCATCAACAATCAAGGTTCAAGGTTGTCATTGAAGTCAAAGGGTCAAGGTTGTTTGTCATTGATGTCAAGGTTGATGCCATGATGTTGATAAGGTGATACAGTGATTCAAGATAGGTGATGGTCATGAGGTGCATGATGTTGTGAATATGGTTTTCATGACAAGGTCTCTCAATTCATGTTGATGTTGCACAAGACAAACATGGTTCATATGATGCAAGTTTCATGTTCATGGTGGATATGGTTTTGTTCATACAAGGTTTTGTTGTGAATATGGTTTTCATGATAAGGTCTATCTTGAAAGGTTGATATGATGCAAGGTTCATATTCATGGTGAATGTGGTTTTGTTCTTGCAATAAGAAGTTAGAGAAGACACAATCTTTCATAATCATAATCTTATTGATAGTTAGGGTTTGCATATTGGGCATTAAACCCTAAAAAGAATCTACTTTTCTTAAGACTTTAAAACCCTCAATTGCTTGTCGTGTGTAAAGTGCACTTTTATAGAAGTTACTGTCACTTAAATCAACCTACTAAAGGGTCTTTAAGTCATTAGTTCACCAGCCCTTCAACCTAACTCAACCGGCGTCTCTGCTAAACTCTCATAAGCTCGAGCACCATATCATAATCGAAGGTCATATTTAATTGATATGAGGGCGGGAAAAAGGATTGGAAGGTCAATATTTAAAAGGAATTTGGAATACAAACAATCATCTCTATGCGGTTGAATTTGATGGGCATGCCTTTATAAAAGGCTAAAAGACAGCTTTATGTAGGATATCATGGTATTTGTAGTGTTTGAAGATTGAAGACTAGTTAGTGTTTGTAGCTTAGACTGTTTCGGCATGTTTGGGTGTGAAATAGGACCATGCCTAGCCTAAACGTACCCATCTAGATGCGTTGGAATTGTCAGTTTGGCCACACGAGGAGAAGAACAAAAGTTATACCCCTTTGCAACTTTACACTACCTCCTTTTGACAATTTTTGGGGTAGCAGAAAAAATTTCACCACGGGCAAATGTCTCAGAGATATAAAAAATTGAGAGAGGTTATTGTAGAGGGACCCTACGTGATCACGTTGCCTTAGATGGAATGTATTTAAGTGACATGGTTTCTGAGTAACAACTCGTCAAAGATTGCTGCCTTTTTGCACTTTGGACTCTTCAGGGATATCACCGGTATAATGTAGCTTGGACTGTTTCGACATGTTTGGGTGCAAAACAAGACCATACCTAGCCTAAACATACCCATCTAAACATGTTGGAACTGTCAGTTTGGCCACACGAGGAGAAGAACAAAAGTTACACCCCTTTGCAACTTTACACTGCCTCCTTCTAATGATTTTTGGGGTAGCAGAAAACCTTTCACCATGGGCAAACACCTTAGAGATATAAAAAGCTAAGAGAGGTTATTGTAGAGGGACCCTACATGATCGCTTTTCCTCAGACATAATGTATCTAAGTGACACGGTTTCAGAATAACATCTCGTCAAAGATTGTTGCCTTTTTGCACTTTGGACTCTTCAGGGATATTGCCGGTACAATTTAGCTCAGACTATTTCAGCATGTTTGGGTGCAAAAAAGGACCATGCCTAGCCTAAACATACCCATCTAGATGCGTTGAAACTATCATTTTGGCCACACGAGGAGAAGAACAAAAGTTACACCCCTTTGCAACTTTACACTGCCTCCTTCTGACGATTTTTGGGGCAATAGAAAACCTTTCACCACGGGCAAATGCCTTAGAGATATAAAACACTAAGAGAGGTTATTGTAGAGGGACCCTACATGATTGCTTTGCCTTAGACATAATGTATCTAAGTGACATGATTTCTGAATAATAGCTTGTCAAAGATTGCTGCCTTTTTACACTTTGGACTCTTTAGGGATATCATTGGTACAATGTAGCTCGGACTGTTTCAGCATGTTTGGGTGCAAAATAGAACCATGCCTAGCATAAATGTACCCATCTGGACACGTTGGAATAGTCAGTTTGGTCGCATCAGGAGCAGGATGAAAGTTACACCCCTTTGTAACTTTACACTACCTCCTTCTAATGATTTTTGGGGCAGCAGAAAACCTTTCACCATGGGCAAACACCTCAGAGATATAAAAAATTGAGAGAGGTTATTGTAGAGGAACCCTACATGATCATGTTGCCTTAGACAAAATATTTCTAAGTGACAATTTTTGAGTAACATCTCATCAAAGATTGTTACTTTTTGCACTTTAGACTCTTCAGGGATATCATCGGTACAATGTAGCTCAGACTGTTTCAACATGTTTGGGTGAAACATAGGACCATGCCTAGCATAAATGTACCCATCCAAATGCGTTGGAATAGTCAGTTTGGTCACATTAGGAGTAGGATGAATGTTACACCCCTTTGCAACTTTGCACTGCCTCCTTTTGATGATTTTTGGGGCAGCATAAAACCTTTCACCACGGGCAAATACCTTAGAGATATAAAAAATCAAGAGAGGTTATTATAGAGGCACTCTATGTGATCTCTTTTCCTTAGACAGAATGTTTCTAAGTGACACAGTTTTCAAGTAACATCTTGTCAAAAATTGCTGCCTTTTTACACTTTGGACTCTTCAGGGATATCATCGGTACAATGTAGCTCAGACTATTTTGACATGTTTGGGTGAAAAATAGGACCATGCCTAGTGTAAATGTACCCATCCAGACCTTTTGGAATAGTTGGTTTGGTCGCATCAGGAGTAGGATAAAAGTTACACCCCTTTGCAACTTTACACTACCTCCTTCTGACAATTTTTGGGGCAGCAGAAAACCTTTCACCATGGGCAAATACCTCAGAGATATAAAAAATTGAGAAAGGTTATTGTAGAGGAACTCTACATGATCTTTTTTCCTCAGATGGAATGTTTCTAAGTGACACAATTTTCAAGTAACATCCCGTCAAAGATTCCTACCTTTTTGCACTTTGGACTCTTCATGGATATCATCAGTACAATGTAGCTCAGACTATTTCGACATGTTTGGGTGAAAAATATGACCATGCCTAGTGTAAATGTACCCATTCAAATGTGTTAGAATAATTAGTCTGGTCGCATCGGGAGCAAGACGGAAGTTACACCCCTTTGCAACTTTACATTGCCTCCTTTTGACGATTTTTGGGGCAGCAAAAAACCTTTTACCATGAGCAAATGCCTCAGAGATATAAAAAATTGAGAGAGGTTATTGTAGATGCACTCTACATGATCACGTTACCTTAGACAGAATGTTTCTAAGTGACATAGTTTTCAAGTAACATCTCGTCAAAGATTGCTTCCTTTTTGCACTTTAGACTCTTCAGGGATATCGTCGATACAATGTAGCTCAGATTGTTTCGACATGTTTGGGTGAAAAATAGAACTATGCCTAGCCTAAACGTACCCATCCAGATGCGTTGGAACTATTAGTTTGATCGCATCAGGAGCAGGACACCAAAAATGCAAAAGTTGCTTTGTGCAACTTGACAACATTGACACTTTTTTGCAACAGGACTCAAAGACTCAAATTGACCCCAAATGACTCAAAGTGACTTAAAAACAAATAAAATGGTCTTAGAAGATCTTATTACATACAATTGACTCAATCAAAATAAAATTTCATTTTTTGACCCCTCTTGGAGGCATGACAACCAAGGTGCCCCTGCACCATTAGTGCAATTGAAGTCGATAAAGTTTTCTTAAGATTCAGGACACCTAAGACACCTATTTTCTAGTCTCTATCTACCTAGTTGACATACCATATATACCTAAGACACAATTAGAGACACCTATATTTTATAGATTACCTAGATTTTATACATTATTCTCAGGATCAACTTCATCCATCACTTAGGTCTAACCCCATGAAGCATAACATGATGATGTAAAAATGTGTATATGTGTAAAAATGTAGCAAGAAATAAAAAAAGACAAACCTTACAAATTAATGTGCATACTTACAACTCAATGTAACATGACTTTACAAAATTAATGTGAATACTTACAAATTAATCCAATGAACCATCCGAGTCTGCTCTACTCATTATTGTGTCAAGTATTGCTTCATGGTTAGACTCACGCACCTTCCACAAGCTTTTGTTCAAAGGTTTACCCCGATATTGTATCAAATGAACATTGGATGCCACGACAAGGTTTGAGTAATGAAAAATCTTCTGATGTGTGTCAAAGTCCTGAAACAGCCAAACATTAACACTCTTATGTGGGTACCTTCTAATCCATGTTCCAGTAATAACCACTGAGCCTGTAGGGTATTCGATGTTTTCTCCATCTGTAACTGGGGCTTCCAATTTCTTTTTGGCCTCAACACAATGACAAGTAATAATATGTTCCCTCTTCATTATCTTTATCTGTAATAACTGCATATGCATGCCCTACATTGATATGTGTAGGAAATTGCATGAAATTAGTCAACATTACAAAAACACTACAAAGTAAGATGACATTAGGAATTTCAAAAACTATGCAAATAGATATATTACCTGGTTGAGCTAGATCTGATATGTCATCAAAGTCAACTGATGATTCCATCTGTGTTAGTTCCAATGCCGTCGTGGGTCGATACGTGTCAAGTGGGCTAAGATAACTTAATTGCCATTCGTCAACCCACTCCTTTGACTCGCACTCATCCTAGACTTGAATTGTACAGGAAGAACAAAAGCATGACATCTTTTGCGTATGGATACTCCATGAACCTGCAATTGAGCTTCTGAAAGAGTGCATCTCACTTGATCCTATCAGTGTAGAGCAGTCCTCATATGGTGCAATGTTAGTATCATCTATCAACCAAAAAAATCTACGAATTGAAGACTTACCTTCATTACCTAGACCCATGGAAGCATTACACTACTCGATAATCAATTTTGCATCTGTCAACTTTGCATTGTCTTTATACTTTAACTTTTCTCATGCTATGGCTCTTTTGATACATGCTCCTACACCATCATACTCCCCCTTTCCATGCCCGACCTCACAAAAGTTCCACATATGCTGAATACCTGTAAAATTATGCCTCCTACTTAGCTAATAGAAATTCTACGAGTTCTTGAATTGTGACGCACAGTTATCTGACCATATGATATGCTGACTGAATGATATGCCCCTTCTAGCCAAATCATTGTAGAACACCTGAAAGCAACCTTGCATGAACTCTGTAGAATGTGTGCGATCATCACTAATATAGAAATTATACTCCCTTATGATCTTTCTATCATCCTCTGTACTATCATTCGCATGAATGAATGTGATGTGCACAAATATAGAAACCTGTGTGGAGTTGTAATATTGTGATTGCACCTCATGCTGTGGCTATAGACTGTAATTCTCTGTAAAGTCAATGATTGAAACAATGCTACCAACTAGAAATGTGTCCTTACATAACTTGAATTGCAAGTCCAACCATTGAGCTCTATGGGCATGTCTTGCATACTCATACACTATGCTGTCACGAAATATAGGCATAAATTGATACACTATAATCTTTTCAATAACCAATTCACACCTCTTTGCTTCTTTACCATCTTTTGTATTGTATGCCACTATTTTATACTTGCCAAACTCTACTAGTTCATTTCCAACCGCATGTGTTCTTTCCATATGTTCACATATTGGCAAATGTTGCAAGCCACCGCAACAATGACATGTGCCATCCAAGCATAATTTCTTGTAGACTATTTGACCTTCCTCTCTTTCACATAAAATTCTTGATATGAAGTCTCTTGAAGATGTTGGTGGGGCACGTATGGCACAACCTTGCAAAACATTATTAGTATGCATATCTAAACATATAGACCTATAAACATCAAAATGGTTAGAAAATTCAATATGTAATCTACAAGTAGTGTGTGTGTGATTTATCTTGACATAGAAAGGTTTTAGCATTTCAAAATATCTTTGACAAATTGTAATTTGAGGATACTTCTCTAGAAATTTACCATAAAACTGTGTTTGAGTCTCATCCAAAAAATGCTTTGGATGTGGCTCATGGTTCCGACTACCGATTCTCCTTCTTACCACACCCCTTTGATTCAAAGATACCCTTGTGTAATTCTTCTAAAAGTCTTCAATTAGTGATCTCAATGCTTTAACAATTGGTTTATCTTTTTGTGGTAGTCTCCCCGAGAATGCCCATAATTCATTGGAATTAGTGTCCTCAATTCTTTGGCATCTTCCAATGGCTCTTGATAAAGTTTTCCTCTTAATTCTCAATTCTTGACTCGTATTTCTAATGAGACAAGCTTTCCTCGTTTGACTACTTACTATAGTCAATGTAATCACATGCTGTGTTGCATTACTATCTTTTGTGCGTGAGGTGTTACCCACACTCTCATACGCACTCATTAGATTCTTGACAATAGATTTTTCACTTGAAGCCTCTGATGTTCTCAACCCAAGAATCTTCATGATGGACCTATACTTTATACTTTGCATCATTTTAACGAATAGTTGACATCTTGCAGTCTCATTTAACTTTTCAAAGAACAATCTCCAAGTCTTATGAGCATATCTTCTACAAGTGTATTTTGGAATCTTACCTTCCATTGGCTGCAAAATATTCTCATCAATATCAATCAAATACTTTGGCTTTCTATGCAAAATTCTAGGTGGTGTTAAGTTAGGTAAATTCATCTCAACATTAGGAATTTCATCAATATTTAAATGAGATGGGCTAGATGGCATACCTTTGATCAAATATGGAATAGATGACATACCTTGAGGTTGAGGTGGGAATGATGGCATACCTCCTTCATCACATGTGAGTGATGATGTACTCTCAACTTGAGATGTGGTAGATGGTGTCCCTACATGTTGACTTGCACGAATTTTTTGCATTCATTCTCTTTGTGCTGCCAATACCATATCTCTTTGTGATGGTTGTGGTTCCTCTTCAATTGGCATGTCTTCATTTATCATGTCCAATTTCCTCTTATCACGAAGTTCCCTCATAGCCATTACTTTCTTTGCATTCTTAGCTTCTATCTCTTCTTGTGTTGGTTTAATTCTTGATCATTTCCTTGGCATGATGGAGAATTTGTCTGTAGCATGATAAAGAGACCAATATTAGTTCCTAAGAAATGAATCCAAACAAATAACTAAAATATATGTCATTCAACCCTTCATAGTAAATGTACATACAATCATCATGTAAAAGAGTAAATGTCACTCAACCAAAATAGGTACAAAGCATACAAAGCAAATTATTGCAACCATGAAAAGAGTACATGGGACTTCATGCTTGAAAAAGTTGAGGTAGACCCAATTTGACATGTTTGTTGTTACTAGGGCTACTAGGATTTGGAATTGAGAAGGTGTTTTGTTGGTACTAGGGATACTAGGATTTGGGTGGCTTGTGAAGGAATAGACAACAATTCTTGTGTCATGTGCATGTACAAATCATCATGAATAGGTGCATAAGGAATGTCCTAGCCCAAGATATGTGCATACAAATCATCATGTCATGTGCATACTTGTATGATCTTGGCACCTATTCATTTGTATTTTAACTTGTTAATATGACAAGATAATAGTGGGATTGTATTTTTATTATGTTGTAAGGATTTATTCTTGTATAGTTTGACATCATGGTATGTTAAGGTCTGTTTAATAGACATAATTATTAAAGAGCCCAAGTGTAGAAAATATACATGGCATCATGTGAGATTGTAGGATGCTTTCTTGATTGGGAATGTGTCTATTTTAAACATGTATGATAAAGCATGATAAAGTAATTCAAATAGAATAAAGGAAAATGTAAAGAACATGCATGTAAAGACTTGACATACCTAAAAAATGAAGATTCAAATGGAGAGAGTACCAATTATGTAGTGTTTTTTCTTCTTGCATCAAACTCCTCAACAATTTGAGTTTTTCATCACTTGCTTCCTTTTCAATGTTAAATTGAATAACACTCAAATATAATCACTAACAATAATACTATTAACCAATCTATAATGTTAAATTCCTAAAATTGAATCACAATTAACATTACAACACTACACAAATTGAAACTGAAATAGATATATATCAAACTTGGTGTGAAACTATGTTATTTCCTCCTTCTCAAGTTGGCAAAGAAGAAAAGGTGGTGGAAAGATCATGCAAAGGTGGTAGAATGTGTAAAATGTGCATGCAAACTTCCCAACAGCATGAAAGCGCTTCTTTTTTGTTAGAGCATGTGGGCCTGGATCACGAGGGTCAACACTTTTTTACAGTTTCTATAGCAGGGTAAAATGCGAGCGCATTATAACGCGCTCACATTTTGTCCTGCTATAGATTGATCCATAAATATTTGTTCCTATCTCACCTTTGATAGCACCTTTACAATATCTCACCTCTAGTTCCATTAGCTCATATTTTATATCTCACTTATCTCTCCCCCTCACCTCTCTACCTCTCCCCTCTCTATGTCTCTCAGTCGCTCCTTATCTACCTCAACCCTAAACCCTAAACCTTATCCCTAAAACCTAATCCCTCAACCCTCAACCCTAATCCCTCAACCCTCAACTCTAATCCCTCATCCCTAAACCCTAAACACTATCCCTATTCCTAAACCCTCAACCCTATCCTGAAACCCTCAACGTCAAACCCTAATCCCTCAACCCTTAACTCTGATCCCTTGACCCTCAACCCTATCCCTAAACCCTCAACCCTAAAACCTCAACCCTCAACACTCAATGTCAAACCCTAATCCCTCAACCCTTAACTCTAATCCCTCGACACTAAACCATATCCCTAAACCCTAAACATTATCCCTATTCCTAAACCCTCAACAGGCTCAATACTATACCTTAAACCCTAATCCCTTATCCCTAAACCCTCCAACCCTATCCCTAATCCTTATACCCTCAACACTCTACTTTAACCCTAATCCCTCAACCCTCAACCCTCGAACCTCAATGTACTCAACCCTTAACTCTGATCCCTCGACCCTCAACCCTATCCCTAAACCCTCAACCCTAAAACCTCAACCCTCAACACTCAACGTCAAACCCTAATCCCTCAAACCTTAACTCTAATCCCTCAACCCTAAACCCTATCCCTAAACCCTAAACACTATCCCTATTCCTAAACTCTCAATAGGCTCGATACTATACCTTAAACCCTAATCCCTTATCCCTAAACCCTCCAACCCTATCCCTAATCCTTATACCCTCGACACTCTACTTTAACCCTAATCCCTCGACCCTCAACCCTATCCCTAAACCCTCAAACCTTGAACCTCAATCCTCAACCCTTAACATCAAACCCTAATCCCTCAACCCTTAACTCTAATCCCTCGACCCTCAACCCTATCCCTAAACCCTAAACCCTAAAGCCTCAACCCTCAACCCTTCACTCTAATCCCTCAACCCTAAACCCTATCCCTTAACCCTCAACACTATACCTTAAACCATAATCCCTCAACCCTCAGCCCTAAACCTTATCCCTAAACCCTAATCCCTCAACCCTTAACCCTAATCCCTCAACTCTAATCCCTCATCCCTAAACCCTAAATACTATCCCTATTCCTAAACCCTCAACTTGCTTGATATTATACCTTAAACCCTAATCCCTTATCTCTAAACCCTCCAACCCTATCCATAATCCTTATACCCTCGACACTCTACTTTAACCCTAATCCCTTGACCCTCAACCCTATCATGAAACCCTCAACCCTCGAACCTCAATGTACTCAACCCTCAATGTCAAACCCTAATCCCCCAACCCTTAACTCTCATCCCTCAACCCTCAACCCTATCCATAAACCCTCAACCCTAAAATCTCAACCCTCAACACTCAACGTCAAACCCTAATCCCTCAACCCTTAACTCTAATCCCTCAACCCTAAACCCTATCCCTAAAACCTAAACACTATCCCTATTCTTAAACCCTCAATGGGCTTGATACTATACCTTAAACCCTAATCCCTTATCCCTAAACCCTCCAACCCTATCCCTAATCCTTATACCCTCGACACTCTACTTTAACCCTAATCCCTCGACCCTCAACCCTATCCCTAAACCCTCAAACCTCAACCCTCAACCCTCAATGTCAAACCCTAATCCCTCAACCCTTAACTCTAATCCCTCGACCCTCAACCCTATCCCTAAACCCTAAAGCCTAAAGCCTCAACCCTCAACCCTCAACCCTCAACATCAAATCCTAATCCCTCAACCCTCAACCCTAAACCTTATCCCTAATCCTAATCCCTCAACCCTCAACCCTAATCCCTCAACCCTCAACTCTAATCCCTCATCCCTAAACCCTCAATGGGATCGATACTATACCTTAAACCCTAATCCCTTTTCCATAAACCATCCAACCCTATCCCTAATTCTTATACCCTCGACACTATACTTTAACCCTAATCCCTTGACCCTCAACCCTATCCTAAAACCCTCAACCCTCAAACCTCAATGTACTCAACCCTCAACGTCAAACCCTAATCCCTCAACCCTTAACTCTAATCCCTCGACCCTCAACCCTATCCCTAAACCATTAACCCTAAAACCTCAACCCTCAACACTCAACGTCAAACCCTAATCCCTCAACCCTTAACTCTAATCTGTCAACCCTAAACCCTATCCCTAAACCCTCAACACTATACCTTCCCTAAACCCTCAACACTATACCTTAAACCCTAATCCCTCAACCCTAAACCCTATCCCTAAGCCCTAATCCGTCAACCCTCAACACTAATCCCTCATCCCTAAACCCTAAACACTATCCCTATTCCTAAACCCTCAACGGGCTCGATACTATCCCTCAATCCTTAACCCTTAAAACTTGAACCCTAAAACCTATCCCTACACCCTCGACACTCGACACTATATCTTTGTGATTAGGAAAATCAAATAAAAGGTAAAATACAAACCAAATGCATAACAAAACAAAGAGTTATACCTAGACATGAAAACCCAATCTCATCAAAAAGGAATGAAGCTTTGCACCCAAGAGCTCTTAGATAAGATATACCCTAATGGATGAATAAAATGTGAAATGCTCTATCTCAATTGCAACTCACAATGTTAGCTCATTAGACATTTGGACATGGTAACATTACTTGAAGATTAGATCCCAAAATGGGCTGGAGGATGAAGTATTTATAGAGATTTTTGGAGGGATTTTGATCCAAGGGTGGAGATTGATTTGGAAGATCAATGGTGGAGGATGAAAGTGATGTGGAGGGCCTAGATTTCATCTTTGAGAAATGGAGGGATAGGAATAGATGTGAATCTTTTATTCATTTTGGGAAAAGGGTGAATTAAATGAGTATGGGTGAGATGGATTATTTGTAAATTAAAGATTCATATGGGGAATGTAAAATGAATTAAAAATTCATTTGGGGATAAGTGGAGATAAATGAGGTATGGCATAGGTAAGGGGTTGTAAGAGGAATTAAATGTGATGTTGGACTTATTTAAATAAAAACTTGACTTATGTGGATATATTCCAATTTTTTATTTGGAGGATGTGGGGAAGGGTGTTAAGCCGGATTTGACCATCTTAATGATAGGTTCAAGATTAATTAAATAAGGTTGTATTTAATTAATCCTAAGGCTAGGATGAGGTAGGGTAGGGTAGGCAATTAAATAATAGCTATCTAATTACTTAGGGTAGGGATAGGTCAATTAATAGGCTGAATTAATTAGTTAAACATGATTTAGCTAATTAATTGGACTTAGTGAGGAGAGGGAAATTGACCAAATAAATATTTGCATATTTATGAAATCAATTGGCTAAGGTTTGAACTATTGAATTAATAGAATTAATTCAATTGTTGAGAATAAGATGATGAAAAATTAAATGATGAAGGGATAATTAATTAAATAAAAATTTAATTAATTGATTAGAAAGGAAATTGGTATGTTTAGGGATATCGGGAGTCAGTTTGATGGTAAAGACATTTTTAAGTGTCTACATTTGCCCCTCTTTGACATGGCGTTAGGACCTAGGAGGGAAGTGGCATCAGGTCAAAGAAAAATATGCCCCAGCTGTCGGGAAGGAATAAGATAGGTGAGGGATGCCCCCTCGAGAGGTCGGCAAAAAAAAAAAAAAAATTTAGGGTGATCTCTCGAAAGGACGTGATGGGAGTGAAAATTGGATGGAGGATAGAAAAAGAAGATGGCAGGAAGAAAAACGGAGGAAAAAGGTTGTGATCTACACCCTGGAGGGGAAAAAGAGTGGTTGGAAGGATGACATGGCCTACTATATTAAGACAAGTGGGCCCTTGAGAAGGAGCAAAGGAGAGATGGCAGAGCGCAACCCCCAATTCCTGCAACTTCAACACATTTTTGAGCATTTCTGATCGTTTGGCTGGGCACCAGAGGCTAGACCCCAGGTAGGGCCTAACCCTGACTTTGTGATTTTTTATTTTGTCACATTTTTTGGGTTCAAGAATTGGGATTTAGGAATAGTGGCGCTATCAAAAGATCACGCAGTGCCAAAAGAACATAGATTAGTGCTAACCTCTAAATTGGCGCTATTCGCTAGGGTAGATTAGGGACAGATTGTCACCATGTGTTTCGCATTTTGGCACTATCTTCTGTAGTAGCGCAATGTGTGGAAGACTTAGGGTTTTAGCGCTTTAACACCAAATGCGCGATAGGGTAGCGCTATGTTCTCAACTAGTGCTATTTCAGGTAGTAGCGCTTTTTTTTTGTTTTAGCACTATGTATAGGATTAGCGCAGTATGCAATATACGTGCCACTGGGAAAATTGGTGCTATTCCTTAGATTAGCGCCAAGTGACTAGGTGGCACCATTTGTTCAAATGGCGTAAAATGTCTTGCGCAATAGCGCTATTTGTGAGAGTGGTGCAAAGTGTCTTGTGTAGTGGTGCTATTATTTGTAATAGCGCCATGAGAAGAATTAGTAGTGCTATTTTAAAAATGGCACAAAGTATGGTTAGTTTTGGTGCCAAATGATTCTAGCTTTTCAACATTAGAAGAAAGGGGGTGATTCAGAAAAAGATAGGTAGATTTCTGACCAAAAAGTTGTGGATGTAGGATCTGGGTTCATTTATAGTGTCCTCGCAGGAGCGACGCATGCCATCTATGATGGTGATGTTTGATCAGTTTGACGATGCCACCTGGGCTTGACTGGCTAGGTTGGGGCTTCTGACAGCTGCGTCGATGCCAGTATTGTGAGCTCATAGAGCTCTGATAATAGCAGTAGTGGAGTGGTATCGACCGGAGACTTGCATCTTTTTTCTATCTACTGGTGAGATCACTATCAATCTTAAGGATGTTTATCTCATCCTCAAGCTACCTATTCATGGCCATTGAGTGAGATACGACATGAGGAAGGGACAACAGGCCTTGATCAGACTATTTAGCTAGGAGCACATGGCTTTATCAATAGACAAGTGAGAGATGAGTTATGAGGGGTCACTAGCGGCGGGTGCAGATCACTTTGCCTTATTCCTGTGTGCATTGATTGGTGGTGTGGTGATGCCTGATAGGAGGGGTAGGGGATTTCTAGTTGGCTGGGGGGAGATGATCGAGGGGATGGTCATTCATGAGATTGTGTATGCCTGGGGACCGGCGATGCTAGCGCAGCTGTATCATGAGATGCATATAGTTGTCTATCAATATGATGCAGCTCTATCAGCCGGGGTTACTCTGAAGCACGTGTAGATTTGGGAGCATATCGCAGTCACTCAGCTGAGGTGTGGATATTATCACCGTCTATTGTAGGCCTTTGTGTTCTTATACCGAGATGTTGAGTACACATACACCAGTCAGGTGCGGTATTGGAGGCGAGTGTTAGATGATATCATTCGGGTGACCTGGCGACTGCACATCAGAGTAGAGCCGTGGCTAGATGATGATGTGCACATGCCATTTACTTTTTAGCAGTGATACCTGATAGGTCAAGG
This sequence comes from Cunninghamia lanceolata, assembly GCA_027924645.1. Lineage (NCBI taxonomy): Eukaryota > Viridiplantae > Streptophyta > Pinopsida > Cupressales > Cupressaceae > Cunninghamia > Cunninghamia lanceolata. The sequence continues at coordinate 232,198 of BSBN01000333.1, forward strand.
AGACCATATGATAGACATGTATCTACCATCGTGAGTTATGCGACAGTTTGGGTTATAGCAGGAAGTCCCATAGTAGATGGCCATTTTTGTATGGACTCGTCAAGATGTGTGATTTTGGCCTGCAGCCATACAACCCCAGGTCGCTCTGGAGGATTTTGTAGCTTTACATCCATTGCAGTGGGATTGGCAGAGCATGGCAGGGATGCAGGCACTACTCCTACATATGATACATGGTGGCAGATGTGGCGTCTAACGCGGTTCACTGATCCAGCAGAGGAGGTAGTCCCTGCAGAGGAGGTGGCGGGATTAGGGGATGAGGATTTTAAGGATGATGGGGATGATTTCCTAGAGGAGGGTGAGGAGATCATTGTAGATTACCTCATGGAGGTTGGAGGGGATGGAGAGGAGGAGGAGGTTAGGAGGGATGGTCAACCGATGGATGTGCTGGTAGCGGCGGTAGCTGGACAGGTGCCCCAGTAGTAGGTGAGACAGCAGGCACCTATACAATAGCTCCCTGTTGAGCAGGTTCAGATTGGGGTGGTGTAATGATAGGGAGGACCTCGGCGGCATGGGGGACAGCCAAGGGTGGACAGGGGTGTTCTACCCCCACCATAGGTTTTTCCGCAATAGCAGGCTGTTGCAGCAGGTTAGCGGGCAGAGGCAGCAGGGTAGCAGGTAGAGGCAAGCCCTTCAGGGGCAGGTGGAGAGGCTGAGGTTCGAGGGCTCACACCTCATCGACAGCCTCAGGGTGAGGAGGAGGAGATTGAGACCCTGTGGGCACAGGTAGCCAACCTATAGGAGGCTCTAGAGAGCTGTGAGGTGGAGTTGGTTCAGTTGTGGGGGGGACAATGGCCTTATTGGATGGGTCAGATGGACAGGTGGCTGCATTGCAGGCACAATTAGCCCAGGCTCAGGGTGACATAGAGGTTTTGACTAGAGAGTGGGATGCGGCACTTGCGAGGGCACAGTAGGCAGAGGCTACGGTTGGCAGTCTACAGGCTTTAGGTGCTAGTATGGCACCAATGTTGACTTTGATGTAGACACAGTTGTCCCAGGCACAGACACAGCTATCTCAGGTACAGGGATAGTTGTTGGAGGCCAGAGGATGGATGGACTATTATCAGTCCCTATATCATGCGGTAGTGCCTACAAAGCAGCATGCACCAAGTTATAGTCAGGTTAGTGGATCCTGGGTATCTAGATCACACAGATCTAGATCAGTTCAATCTATCCAGCAGACGATGGGTCCTCCATCACATGTGCCCAAGAAGGTTCTGTAGGTACAGGTATAGCTGCAGCCACAGTCACAGCCACAACCATAAGAAGGACCACAACAACCAACAGGGTCAGGATCCCCCACTCCATCAGAGAGAGGATCCTCTATGTGACAGTGTATCATTTTAGCCCTTAGAGGCATTGTATCAGGACATATATTTTTTTTTATGTGTAAATATATGAGCGATGTACATTTTTGCGATGATGATATATGATATGATATTTTTTGATGGCCTATTTGTTTATTTATGATGATTTTATATGATTATGATGATGCTTATGTTGATGGATGTAGTACACTTTATGGATTATATGCTATGGATGTGTTGTGTTTATGCAATGTATGATTTTGATGTTATGGATGTTTCATTGATGTAATATGATGGATGTAATGATGGTTTACTTATTTTGATATATGCATGGTTTGTGATTTATGGATGATGATGTATAATGCAAATAAATGTTCAGGTTAATAAACATTTATTATGGATGTAAAATGTGATGCAATGGAAATGTATGTTTATCTTAATAAACACATGTTATGTATGGAAATATGGATATGCAGCTAGATGATTGTAAAATGTAGTTAAATGATTATGATTGTGATTATGCAATGCAACTAAATGATTTATGCTATGCAAGTAAATGTAACTAAGAGATGATATATGGAATGCAATGTGATGATTAATGATTTTAAAATGCACCTATGTGATTAAAAACTAAATGATCATGATATGTTAAATGATATTTAATGTGTAACTAAATGATTCTAAAATAGACCTAAATTGTTATGCCAATTAAATGGTTGTGATATCAAAACTAAGTGACTCTAAAATGCACTTAATGAAATGCACATTAAATGTTATGTAAGATGCAAACTACAAGATTCTAAAATGAACCTAATGAGATGATATGCAACTAACAGACTCTAAAATGAACCTAAATGATTATGATATGCAACTAACAGATTCTAAAATGAACCTAAATGATTATGATATGCAACTAACAGATTCTGCAATGAACCTAAATGATTATGATATGCAACTAACAGATTCTAAAATGAACCAAAATGATTATGATATCCAAAGTAGGCGATAGGTGAGATGCAAATTAGGTGATAGGTGAGATGCATAAGTCTTGATACATGTGATGTTCTTTGTTAGACCCTAAGTGGTGGGGCTGGGGGATAGGGGAATAGGGCAGATGAATTGGGTGAGGGTATGATTTGTTGTGGCTAGATTTAGGGGGGGGATGGTTAACGAGGGAGTTGGTAGGTCATGAAACACCACGTCATTGAGGCGGGATTTAGTTTGACTCAAGATGTGTTGAGTGGGAATAAGTTGAAGGGGTGGGATTTGGTAGGATGAGGGTGGGGGGGGAGGTAAGGTGATTATGAAATCTAGGCCTAGATGGTATAGTTGATTAAATGATTAGGATGATGATTTGAGCTAGTAATAAGAGTTGCATAACATTAATTGAGAGCATTTCTTAGTTTACTATAGTAATGTAGGATACAATTCACAAAGGTATGAAATGACCTAGGTGATGATATATATCGCATGATTGCATGAACTAGACCCGCAAAGAATAGGGTGATTTCATGCATGCCCAAGGTAGTATAACCTTGCCTAGCCTAGGAAGGGGACTCATAGCGATGAGTGCTAATAGTACATATAAGGTTTTGATGCCTGTATATGCGAATGAAGCACATCATACTAGAACCGACCCAGGCTTCCAAATATAAATACTATTCTTGGAGTAATGAAACCAACCCACAAGCACAACATACAGAAACAAGGACCATGTCTATTCCAGGTGCTGTCTGCCACTTACCATGATATAATGAGTTCAAGGTAGCTTTGGAAATGACCTAGAGTGAGACAAAAAGATAAAAATCAATAATCAAAAAGACCAATGAAAAGATACAAATAGCCTGTGTATGCTCTTGCCAAGATACATGTCGATAGGATGATAAATTCTTGTCCATTGTGGGAAAGATATATCTTAGGATGCAAATCGGTTGGATTTTGTTGGATAATTTTTGAAAGGTGGGCAAAAGGATAGTTAGGCCATGTGTAGGATTATAGTTGGTATGTTGATTGATGATTTTTACGTTAGGGACCATGCTTCAAGTGTATACTTAGCGTGTGTATCATATATTGGGTCTAGCAAGCTTAGTTAATGGAGACCATCCAAACGGGTTGGATGGGTGCATCTTATGTACCTGAGTATTGGAAACTTCCTTCGTATTCTAGACTACCTACATACCCTGTATCCACGGGATCAAGGTACTTTCAAGATGCAGGCGAAATGAATATGTAGTTCTGGTATGACTTGATGATATGTGAATGGTTTAGAATGGGTGTGATGTGATGAGTTGATAGCTATTAATGGTCGCGATTTACAACGAGAGTGATATGGGGGGTGAGATTGTATTGTTTTTGGATTTTGATAATTTTGTATTGTTTTTGGATTTTGAATATTTTGTATTATTTTTGGATTTTTGGATTTTTGTATTGTTTTTGGATTTTTTGATTTTCAACTGTACAAAAGGGAGCTTACAAGGATCCTCATTCCATGAGTTAGCCTTGGGTAGGATACTACGAGGTAGGTGATGGGACTTGATGTTTCAGAATTCCAAGCCATGGGATTTGTGTGATATGGAGTGGTGTGACGGAAAGAGAACTTATTAGATGGTAGAACTGGCCACTACACATGGTGCTTAAAATGGGTTTTCACCATGGTACTTATCCAAGGTGTCACCGAAGTGATTTTCACCATTGGAAGTTTTTTATTACACTCGGGTTTTTCTTGATTTTTTTGATTTTTTAATTTTTTCTATTTTTTGATTTTTTGATTGGGGTACTCAATGGATTATGCGTAGAATTTCTTAAGGTGTAGGATGTTCATAGGCTCATCTAGAGGCCGCCCCTCAGATGTTGTAAGCTGGTATGCTCCTAATCCATAGCTAGCTATGATGACATACGGCCTAAGCCAATTGGGTTCAAACTTGCCTTTCATAGGGCGTTCCTGCAATTTTTTCTGGTTCTCCATAAGGACAAGGTCACCTACTTCAAATTTTTATCTGATTCTTTTGTGATAGCTTCTTCTGAGGCAATTTTGATAAGCCTGCAGGTGATTCAACACATTTAGATGTTTCTCATCTAGTAATTCTAGTTGATGCAACCTTGCAACCCGATATTCCTCATCAGTGATTATGTTTTGCAGGGATACTCTTAAGGATGGGAGCTTGACCTCAATAGGTAAAATGGCTTTGGATCCAAAGACTAGGGAAAATGGAGTGGCTCCTATGGGGGTACAGATGCTTGTGTGATAGGCCCATAGGGCAGGGTTGAGTTGGAGGTGCTAGTCATGGCCAACTTCATTAATTGTTTTCTTTAAAATGCGGAGGATGGTTTTATTGGAAGCTTCTGCTTGACTATTTCCTTGAAGGTAATATGGGGTGGAGAAGTGGTGTTTGATTTCAAATTTTTCACACAAAGTATAGACTTCTTGGTTCTTGAATAGTTTTCCATTGTCAGTGACGATGGAATGAGGGATACCATAGCAACAGATGATGTAATGGAGGATAAACTTCGATATCTGGGTGCCAGTGGTGAAGGTGAGTGGTATTGCTTCCACCCACTTAGTGAAGTATTCAATAGCTGTGATGAACTTATGGCCATTGGATGATGGTGGATGTATTTTTCCTACAAGGTTGAATCCCCACTATGAAAAAGGCCATGGTGTCATGATTGGTTGCAATTCCTGTGCTGGTGTGTGAATGAGGTCTCCATGCTGTTGACATGGTAGGCATTTTTTGATAAACTGGTAGGAGTCTCGTTCCACGGTTGGCCAATAGTATCCGGTCCTCAGGATCTTTTTAGCAAGGGAGGGTCCACTTGAATGTGCCCCACAGATGCCTGCATGTACCTCTTGTAAGGCCACTTGAGCCTCCTAAGAGTCTAAACATCATAAAAGTATGCCCTCAAGACTCCTTTTGTATAGGGTGTCTCCTACAAGGGTGAAGTGGGAAGCTCGACGAATGAAATATTTACGTTGTGAGGTGGATAGGTTAGGAGGGATGATGTTATCATGGAGATATAGGTAGGTTTCTTGATACCACGAGGATAGGGGACCAATGACTTCACACAGGAGCTCTAATTGAGGAACATCATATGCTGGAATAGGGAGCTCCTCTATTAGGAATTCACACTTCTTGTTGTCTTTCTTCACGTTGACTAGGGATCCGATGGTAGCCATGGTGTCTGCAACTTTGTTGTTTAGCCTTGGGATCTACTCAAAGTGGATGTCATCAAAGTAGTCTTTAAAGTCATCGACCATCTTTTTGTAAGGCAAGAGTTTATCATCCTTGGTCTTGTACTCATTATTTACCTACCAGATGACCAGTTGAGAGTCTCCATACACTGTGAGCTTTTCAATTTTCTATTTGATTGCCATTCGGAGGCCTATGATCAGGGACTCATATTCGGCCACATTGTTGGTACATGGGAATGTGATGTTGAATGACTTGGGGATTGTGTCACCTTGAGGGGTAACAAATAGGATGCCTGCCCCCAAGCCTCTGTGTGTGTATGATCCATCGAAGTACATTTTCCATGTTTCTATTGCCGGTGTTATTATCAAGATGGCTTCATCAGGGAACTCTGCCAGTGTAGGATGTTCTGCAAGGATGGGTGCTTCAGCCAGCTGATCAGTGATAACCTGTCCTTTGATGGCTTTTCTCTCAATGTATTCAATGTCGAATTCAGTGAGAATCATGACCCATTTTGCCATTCTCCCAGTAAGAGCATCTCTATTTAGCAGATATTTTAGTGGATTGATCTTGGTGATGAGCTTGGTTTTGTGGTTGAGCATGTAGTGTCTTAGTTTTTGTGAAGTAAAGACCAGGGCTAGACATGCTTGTTCAATTGGCGTATAGTTTAGCTCATAGGATATTAGAGTGCGACTGATGTAATAGATGGTTCTTTCCTTTCCTTGCTCATCGCACTGTGCTAACAAGGCTCCAATAGTTGTTTCTGTTGTTGAGATGTAGAGTAGGAAGGGTTCTCCTTGCCTTGGAGGAGTTAGAATAGGGAGATTAGCTAGGTAGTCTTTCAGCTGATCGAAGGCAGCCTAACATTGAGTGTTCCAAACAAAAGTTGTATCTTTTTGGAGTAGATGCTAGAATGGTTGACATTTATCGGTAAGTTGAGCAATGAACTGATGAATGGACTGGAGTTTCCCTTGTAGACTTCTTAGCTATTTTAGTGTTTTCGAGGGAGGCATTTCAGTGATGGCCTTGACTTTTGTGGGATCTACCTCAATTCCTCTTCTGGAGATGATGTATCCCAAAAGTTTTCTGGAGGTTATCACTGGTGGTGATCACCTAATTTTAGGGTTCTATGATCAGTTTGCAGGTTCCTGTGTGTATTCCTTCAAAGCCTTAGTGCCTTGGTTTAATTGTTCCCTGAGCTACTAACACTGTTTTACCATCTGTCCCTGTTGCACTTCATAAAAAATATAGATTTCTATACATACAAAGGTGAGTTGTATATTGGCGGGTCAGAAATCTCCATCGGCCTTTGAAAAAATAAGTTATATGCATTTGGAATGCATATCAGGTGCATATACAAAGGAGGAATCTTCCACAGATTCTTGGGAAAATTTGCTGCTTGTATATCAGGTCTGCTTGTATATCGAGCTTGTATGCTTTAGAGTACAACGACTATATACAAGAAAAAGGTGCAAAAATGAATGTGTGTCTGAACATACATTGGGTTTATACAATGAAAAGATACAAGGGGCCTTGTATATTTGGCAACATACAAAGCAGCGGGAGATACATGTGGTAGGGCCCACGGGTATATACAAATGAGTTTGTATATTCAACATACAAAGGAAATATACATTTGATGAGATACAAGTCAGATTCGAAAGGTTCTCCAATCTAGCTGATAAATGAGTTGGAATCCGTGACTTGTATATTTGCTTTTGTATGTTTGCACACACAAGACGATATACAAAAGAAGATACACATTTTGGACCCGAGGGATAAATCAATTGCAGTATATAAAATTTGGGGTCCATTGCTTGTATATTTGGGTGCTTGTATATGTGCCGATATACATTGTGAAGATACAAAGGCTAGATACAAGCCGGATTTCAAAGCAACTTCAAAATGCTTTATAAAATTTCAAGTCTGCGCCTTGTATGTATAAAGTGAATGTATATGCAGATATACATTGAGATATGCAGGGAAAGAAGGTCCAGGGTGCACCTAATTGACAATTCCAATTTGCTCTATAATTGACTGGGGTTTGCCTTGTATATTAAACTGTTGCGTTTGTATATGCATAAGTTTTTGCATATACAAGGGTGAAAAGGAAAAATGTGAACAGGAAAAGCCAGCAATAGAAACATGAGGTGCCTCCGTGGTGCAATCTGATTGGTCGGTGACTTGGTCAACATTTTTTATGCCGTTGATCTCAACGATGGGGAGATGATCGACAGCTAGTTTTGTATTTTGCTGCAGCGATGGGTTTCTTTGCTTCTGAGGCTGCGTTTGGGCAGGAAATACTCCAAGGGCACACCACTGAGGATCTACGGGTAGCTGAGGCATTAATGGTAGAGTTGCAGCAGTATGGGTTGGTGATGGATGGATTAGGTCCCTGATTGAAGATGTGAATTCCCAGAGCGGTGGCCTAGATCCTGATTCCACCTGCTCATTCCTCTTTGTCTCTCCACAGCATTGAATATTTCTAAGCACCATTCAGATCATGCATTGTTTCTAGCAAATTTTTGATTTACCTTGTAATTAGTTTTGCTGAGTACAAAGTCCTGGTATAAATGCCAAACTGTGTTACTCTTTTGTGATTGTTGGAAACTAGACAAAATTTTGGTGCTGTGACACAATACAACTTCATTGGTGACTCTATCTTTGTTGTCTTATGAGTTTATGAGTCTCATGTTGTATGTTTAATGCATAAACTCACTCGTTTCATGTTGATTTAAATGAGTAATGCTTCATTGCATGTGTTCTATTACTTGTCTCCAAATTGAATGTATTCTTCTTTTGAATCTAAACAACTAAGGGATGTCTAAGATTCTTGAATATAGATTTGCTATGTTGAATGCTTGATCTTCTACTTCTACTCAAGGAGTAGATTAAATGTTTTAGGTTAATGTGTTAAGAAAAATATATTGCAATGAGGATCTTCTAAGCAGAGGTAACTGAATACTCAATTCTGGGAAATATCTATAAGGCAGATATTAAACAACCCCCTTGAAACTCAGTCATTAATATAATCTTATGTGTACATTCACATGTGTATGTCTATTGACTCCGAGCCCTGGATAGGCACCAATCCAGTCCTGTATTGAGGTCACATCCAAAGTCCTGGTTTTGCATCCAAACATAACATCAAACTCAAACTTCATATACAAACTTTTAGGACTTTAGAATTAGTTTAGGATTTGAAATCCTATGTCTACAACTGAATATAGGCCCAAAGCTAGCCCCTTTGCTCTTATCTCACAGTTTTGGTCTTCATAAGAGAGGATTTATCTACTTTATGTCAACATCCCATCTAGTACACAGATACATTTCATGGATGTTGAATAGGGAATACCCCCTTGGTTCTGCAAAGCCTAAAGAAGCAGAGGAGATATTTATAGAGTCTATCTCCTATACTGTTGGCCCCTAGCCCAGGAATCCTGTTGATCAATGATGGCTACCTTGTAGGGATAAATGGGAATAAGCATCCAGTCTGGGAAAATAACCAACAAAAATTGGTGCCTCTGCTGGGGAAAACTTTGTGAAAGAACCCTAATTTTAAAAGAAAACAATTCCTACTAATAGGTGGTGACTCCAAACCAATCTCCCAACCGGTAAAGTAAAAATTTGTATGCAAGGGAGAAGATCCCAACGTAACCCTTTGTTAGAAGAGTTACCCAGAAAAATGATGTACAGGAAAAAGGGAACTTTTCAAGCCAGTCAAGAGGGTTCTCCCAGAGGAAATGAATTTATTCAAGACAATCCAGGATCTTTAGAAAGGATGGAACCTTATTTTTCAAACACAGAAGCTAAAATCCAGAATGTATATGAGAAACAACAGGGTGGTACTTTGAGAATAAGGTCAGAAGTTTTTCAGGAATGCCCTTTCCTGGATCCCAGTGACAGATTTGAAGAGGTTGAGTCTCCAAGGGATGAAGATAATGATGACCAGAATGGAATGGGACCATCCTCTTCTATGCCCAAAGAGGAACAATTAGCTAAAGAAATCAAAAGATTAAGAGCTGAATTAGAATATTTACAAGCTATGAAAATCAGAGATGACATGAGACAGAAAGTGCAAGCGCTGAGAGTTACTCAGAATGATTCAGTTCCCACCCTTGAAAATGCGAATGTGCAGAGAAATTGGCATGGACATGAAATCCAGAATCAACATAACAATCAAAGATAGAATGCAAATAATGCTAGAATACCATTAAATAATGTAAGAAATCATAATGCAAATAGAAATGTCAATGCTAATCGATTTCGTAGATAGCCCATCTAGTTAGACAGATTTAGGCAACTGGTTTTTGATGGCATTCCTGATTACCCAAATCCTATTGACAAACATGTGAGGCTGCAAGTGCCTAAATTTTTAGGAAATAATATTGTGTTAGGAGAAGATCACTTAAAAGCTTTTCAAAATATCATGGACAACTTTGAGGTTGAGCATGAGGATGTTTTTATGAAGTTATTTATGCAATCCTTGGTTGATGAGGCCAGAGAATGGTACAAGGGTCTGCCTGATAGGAGCATTTCATCATGGGATGACTTTAGAAGAATTTTCAAAGAACAGTATGGTGACAAGACTGATCCTAGCATCTTTATTAATGAATTCACTGGCATTACCAAAGGATCAAATGAACAGGTTGTCAATTTCAATGCTAAATTCATGAAGGTACTGAACAAATTGCCACATGATCTAAGGCCTAATGAACCTATGTGCATAGTGTTGTACATAAATGCTTTTGATGCCAAGACAGCTTACGGATTGAGAGACAAGGGTCCTCACAACCTCAGAGATGCTTTCAAAATAGCAACAAATATTGAAAATAATAGAAAAGCATTTGGTAAAATAGACAGAAGAGATGATGTAAAAATTCTGCAAAATCCAAATACTAAATCTCAGAATGTTCAAGGCAGTACATCTACTTCTGAGGATAAAATAGATAAATTGACAACTATTGTCAAGGACCTGAGCTATAGAATGGCTAAAAATGAAAAGGGAGTTGGTCTTGACAGACAAGTTTACCAAAGGCAAGAAAGAAGACCATCATTACATGACATGCCATACAATACCAATTGGCATAATGGTAAACCCGTCTTCCCACATAGCAATACAAATCAAAGAGCTCAAAATGCAAAGGAAACACCTGATCCTTTGAAGAAGGCTATAAATATTGTTAATGACACCCCATGGTGCATAATATATCAAATGCCTCACTCACAGTCACAATGTATGATCGCTCAGTCTTTATACAACAATGTTGTTGCCTATGATGAGTGCAATGAGCCACATTGCATGGAGGATGATAATGTAAATATGCTATCTACAAGCAGGGGGTGTCTGCCTCAGGATGATAATGCAAATGCAAGTGAGGAGATTCAAGTCTGGCAGCAATTTCCCTATGATGAAGATGAGGAAGATAACTATGCTTATGCTCAGGACTCACATAATTTTCTGAATAATTTGAGGAGGTCTTATGATGAAGAAATTCGAGCTTTCATAGCTGCAGCAGTAGCTCAAGTTAAAAGCAATTACAGTCTCAGGGGCAAAGCTCAGGTAAGTAACTCACACCAACCAGAGAATACTTTTGTGAATCAGCCGGTGCAAAATCATAAAGGGACTGAAACACAAAAGAAGCAATGGAGCAATAATAGGTAAAATTTTAAGCAAAAAATAGGTCATGATTTTTAAGGACTAGAAAATAGAATTCCCCAGGTTGAGGATCAAAACAGAAATTTTTAGATTAAGAATGACAGTCAAGTAGCCACAAAAATTAAGGCTGGGTCATATCAAAATAAAAATAAAACTGTAGAGCAGGCTACAACTGTTATTCAAATTTACGCTCCATTTGATATAACTCAAGTCTTATCACAGATAAAAGTTTCTGTCCCATTGATGGAGCTGATGAAAGTGGAAGAATTTAAAAATAAAGCAGTATCCTTAATTTCAAGAATACCATGTCAAGCCAAGTTGAGTGATGAACCACAGGGTGAGAAACAGGCCTTATATATTGATGAAGATGAAGTTCCTGAAGTATATCTAGGAATGACCATGACAAAATGCCCTTCACAGGTGGAACCATTCTATGTCTCCCTAGTTATAAATGGAAAAATAATTAAGAACTGTATGCTTGACTCAGGAGCATCAACAAATATCATGCCTTTGGCCATCATGCAACAAGCTGGGTTAAAAATAGATAAGGTATGTGGGAAATGCTATGCAATGGATGCTAGGGAGGTACCTGTCATTGGAATTATGAAAGATGTCAATTTCAAACTGGCAGCATATCCTGAAAAGACCTACAAAATGAACATAATAGTTGTTGATATCAAGCCACAATATGGCATGTTATTGTCAAGAAGATGGGCAGCATTGATTGGTGGGAGTATGCAATTAGATCTGTCATATGCTATGATCCCTATGAATGGCAGGGATGTCAAATTGATTAGAGAAGAAAGATCAGTAGAAACAGTTGAGGACCAAGAGTCAGAAGAGCAAATATGTTTTGTGGACACTAACTGTGAAAATTTTAGAGTTATCTCAGAGGTCTAAAGAGGTAAAGGGGGAGACTTGTGCATTGAAGAGTCTGATCAACATGGTCTCTGGACCATGTATTTTGATGGAGCTTGTTCGAAGGAAGGCTTTGGTACGGGAATTGTTTTTCTGTCTCCAACTGGTAAGCTCCTAAAATTCTCTTTCTTGTTGAAGTTTGCCTGTACAAACAACATTGCAGAATATGAGGCTCTATTGTTAGGATTGAATGTAGCTCTGAAGCATGGAATCAAGATGCTCAAGGTGTTTGGTGATTCAGAGCTTATTGTTTCCCAAGTTAGGGATAAGTATGCATCAAAAAATAAAAGGTTAAAGCAATATAAGCATGTTGTTTGGGATACAATAGAATTGTTTGATGCTTTTTCAATAAACTAGATAGAGAGATCAAAAAATGTCAAGGCAGATTTTCTAGCTAATGTGGCCATAAGACCAGATGATATAACTTTATCAGATGTTACAAATGTTGAGGTCAAACTCAGACCTGCAATGCCAGATAACGTGTGCAGCTGGCAAGTCTTTGATAATGATAAGGATTTACTGAGATTTCTATGTTGCATTGATGAATACAAGAACCAAGAAATAGATTTTCAGAACTTTTTGGAGGTTATGGATGGAAAAGAAACTCTCTTAGGGAAAGAAATAATTCAACTCAAGACAAACAAAATCCCTAGAGGACTGGTTGCTTTAGAGAGAGCTTTTGACCATAGAGACCAATTTGTTACAAAGACATCTCCAACAAATAGGAATGATCTGGAGGAGATAAACTTGGGAACAGCTCATGCCCCCAAGAAGGTATACATTGGCAAACAGCTCAAGCCACATATCAGAAGTATGCTGATTGCACTATTGAGAAGATATAAGCATGTCTTTGCCTAGTCTTATGAGGACCTCAAAGCTTATAGAGAGGATTTATTTCAGCATGAAATCCCTTTGAAGCCTGAAGCTAAACCGTTTAGACAAAAATAGAGACCTATCAACCCAACCTTAGCTCCAAAAATGCAAGAAGAACTTATGAAGCTTAAGGAGGCTGGAATAATCATGCCTATCAAACATTCAACTTGGGTGTCCAACCTTGTCCTAGTCAAAAAAAAGAATGGTGATATAAGGCTGTGTGTGGATTTTAGAAATCTGAATATGTCTTCCTTGAAGGACAATTATCCATTGCCTAATATGGAAGCCATGTTACAAAGGGTGACTGGCTGTGAGCTTCTATCCATGATGGATGGGTTTTCAGGGTACAATCAGGTGAAAGTAAAGGAATTAGAACAATTCAAGACTGCTTTCACTACTCCGTGGGTAACCTATGTATATGTGAGGATGCCATTTGGACTGACAAATGCAGGTGCCACATTTTAGAGGGCAATGGATGTTGCTTTTGCAGGATTGATTGATTCAATCTTGGATGTATATCAAGATGATTAGACTGCTTATTCAAAAAAGGAAGAGCAGCACTATATGTGCCTAGAGCATATTTTTATTAGAGCATTAGAGTATGGCATCTCGCTTAACCCAAAGAAATGTGCTTTTGGGGTTGTAGAATGAAAATTGCTTGGACACATTGTTTCCAAGGATGGAGTCAGGATTGATCCTAAGAGGGTGGCTGCAATTGACAAAATTCAGATCCCTAAGATAGTGAAAGGTGTTCAGCCCTTCTTTGGACAAATTAATTTTGTTAGGAGATTTGTTCCTAATTTTGCAGAGACCACCAACAAGATCTCTAAAATGCTGAAAAAGAATGCAATTATCAAATGGGAAGATGAAGCAACTAAATCATTTCAGAATATAAAAGAGGCTATAAAGATGGCTCCTGTACTAAAATCTCCTAATTTTTCTAAGTCATTCCAATTGTTTTCATTTGCTTCTTACCATACTATTGCTGCATGCTTGTTGCAGAAAAATGTAGAGGGCTTTGAACAGCCTATAGCATTCTTTAGTAGGTCATTACAGGCTACCGAGTTGAATTATGACATCATGGAGAAGCAAGCATATGCACTGATTGGAGCGGTCAAGAGCTTCGGACCATATTTGGTGGGCTCCCATATAATTGCATATTTGCATCATGCATTGCCCCTTAGGACTATAACTGTAGAAGCTCCATTTCAGCAATGGGGAATTGATTTTATAGGAGAAATCTTAGAAAAATCAAGTGGAGGGCATAGTTGGATTCTTGTTGCCACTGATTACTTCACTAAATGGATTGAGGCCATTCCAATTAAAAAGGCTACAAGCAAAGTGGTGATGGATTTTATCCTAGAAAATATTATTATTAGATTTGGAGTACCAGCCAAATTGGTTGCAGATAATGCTATGTGCTTCAGATCTGGTGAATTTATTGATTTTTGCAGCAATTATGGAATAAATTTCTTACATGCATCACCATATCATCCACATGGGATTGGTCAAGTTGAGTCAAGCAACAAAAGCCTCATGAAAATTGTCAAAAGGATGGTAGGTAAAAATAAAAGGGCTTGGGATTCAAAGCTGAAAATGGCATTATGGGCGGACAGGATAACTGTGAAGAAAGCAACTAGAAGGTCGCCATTTGAACTAGTGTATGGTGCAGCAACTAAATTGCCTGTGAACAACCTCCTACCAGTCTATCAATTCATATAGGAAAATGAGGAGGAGATTGAGGACTCAATGACTAGAAGAATAAATCAGCTGGTTGCACTGGATGCAGTGAGAAGGGAAGCACAGAAAACAAATGTCAAGAGACAACAAAAGGTGAAATATCTGTTCGATAAAAGGGCTATAGAAAGAAAGTATCAGATAAGTGATTTGGTCCTTGTATGGAATGCAAGGAACCAGGATAAGGGCAAGCATGGCAAATTTGAACCCTTATGGGTAGGCCCATACCAAATCAACAACACTCATGGAGAAGATTCCTATTTTCTCCAGGCCCTAACTGGTGAACTGCTGGAATTGCTTGTGCATGGACAGTTCCGAAAACCCTACTTCTCATAAATGAGTAACTTTTGTGCACACTGTAAACTAGATGTGAATACTTTGTACATGCCCTATATAGTTGATCATGTTTTGTGTTTTACATTTTGTCTGGTCTGCCCCGGAGTTGTCTGCTTCTCACTGCAGTCTTGCGTCTGCACGTCCCTGGTCAGAGCCACTGGTGGTGATCACCTAATTTTAGGGTTCTATGATTAGTTTATAGGTTCCTGTGTGCATTCCTTCAAAGCCTTAGTGCCTTGGTTTAATTGTTCCCCGAGCTACTAGTACTATTTTACCGTCTGTCCCTGTTGCGCTTCATAAAAAATATCGAGTTCTATACATACAAAGGTGAGTTGTATATTGGCAGGTCAGAAATCTCCATCGGCCTTTGAAAAAATAAGTTATATGCATTTTGGAATGCATATCGGGTGCATATACAAAGGAGGAATCTTCTGCAGATTCTTGGGAAAATTCGCTGCTTGTATATCAGGTCTGCTTGTATATTGGGCTTGTATGTTTTAGATTACAATGACTATATACAAGAAAAAGGTGCAAAAATGAATGTATGTCTGAACATACATTGGGTTTATACAATGAAAAGATACAAGGGGCCTTGTATATTCAACAACATACAAAGCAGCGGGAGATACATGTGGTAGGGCCCGCGGGTATATACAAATGAGTTTGTATATTCAACATACAAAGGAAATATACATTTGATGATATACAAGTCAGATTCAAAAGGTTCTCCAATCTAGCTGATAAATGAGTTGGAATCTGCGACTTGTATATTTGCTTTTGTATGTTTGCACACACAAGCTGATATACAAAAGAAGACATACATTTCGGACCTGAGGGATAAATCAACTGCAGTATATAAAATTTGGGGTCCATTGCTTGTATATTTGGGTGCTTGAATATTTGACGATATACATTGTGAAGATATAAAGGCTAGATACAAGCCAGATTTCAAAGCAACTTCAAAATGCTTTATAAAATTTGAAGTCTACGCCTTGTATGTATAAAGTGAATGTATATGCAAATATACATTGAGATATGCAGGGAAAGAAGGTGCAGGGTGGACCCGATTGAAAATTCCAATTTGCTCTATAATTGACTAGGGTCTGCCTTGTATACTAAACTGTTGCATTTGTATATGCATAAGTTTTTGCATATACAAGGGCGAAAAGGCAAAATGTGAACGGGAAAAGCCAGCGATAGAAACATGAGGTGCCTCCGTGGCGCAATCTGATTGGTCGGGAACTTGGTCAACATTTTTGGTGCCGTTGATCTCAACGATAGGGAGATGATCGATGGCTGGTTTTGTATTTTGCTGCAGCGATGGGTTTCTTTGCTTCTAAGGCTGCGTTTGGGTGGGAAATACTCCAAGGGCACACCACTGAGGATCTGCAGGTAGCTGAGGAATTAATGGCAGAGTTGCAGCGGTATGGGTCAGTGATAGATGGATTAGGTACCCGATTGAAGATGTGAATTCCCAAAGCGGCGGCCTAGATCCCAATTCCACCTGCTCATTCCTCTTTGTCTCTCCGCAGCATTGAATATTTCTGAGCGCCATTCAGATCATGCATTGTATCTAGTGAATTTTTTATTTGCCTTGTAATTAGTTTTGCTGAGTATAGAGTCTTGGTATAAATGTCAAACTATGTTACTCTTTTGTGGTTGTTGGAAACTGGACAAAATTTTGGTGCTGTGACACAATACAACTTCATTGGTGACTTTGTCTTTGCTGTCTTGTGAATTTATGAGTCTCATGTTGTATGTTTAATGCATAAACTCACTCGTTTCATGTTGATTTAAATGAGTAATGCTTCATTGCATGTGTTCTATTACTTGTCTCCAAATTGAATGTATTCTTCTTTTGAATCTAAACAACTAAGGGATGTCTAAGATTCTTGAATATAGATTTGCTATGTTGAATGCTTGATCTTCTACTTCTACTCAAGGAGTGGATTAAATGTTTTAGGTTAATGTGTTAAGAAAAATATATTGCAATGAGGATCTTCTAAGCAGAGGTAACTGAATACTCAATTCTGGGAAATATCTATAAGGCAGATATTAAACAACCCCCTTGAAACTCAGTCATTAATATAATCTTATGTGTACATTCACATGTGTATGTCTATTGACTCCGAGCCTTGGATAGGCACCGATCCAGTCCTATATTGAGGTCACATCCAAAGTCCTGGTTTTGCATCCAAACATAACATCAAACTCAAACTTCATATACAAACCTTTAGGACTTTAGAATTAGTTTAGGATTTGAAATCCTATGTCTACAACTAAATATAGGCCCAAAGCTAGCCCCTTTGCTCTTATCTCATAGTTTTGGTCTTCATAAGAGAGGATTTATCTGCTTTGTGTCAACATCCCATCTAGTACATAGATACATTTCATGGATGTTGAATAGGGAATACCCCCCTTGGTTCTGCAGAGCCTAAAGAAGAGGAGGAGATATTTATAGAGTCTATCTCCTATACTGTTAGCCCCTGGCCCAGGAATCCTATTGATCAATGATGGCTACCTTGTAGGGATAACTAGGAATAAGCATCCAGTCTGGGAAAATAACCAACAACCCTGAAGACACATTTCTTTGGATTTAGGCAAACATTGTATTGCTCTATCAGTCAAAGATCTTGGCCAATACATCCAGGTGTTCCTCCCTTGTTTTTGATTTTCCTAGCAAGTCATCCACATAGTCTTCCATGATGTGATGGAAAAGGTCATGGAAGATGACAGTCATGGCTCATTAATACGTGGCTCCAACATTCTTTAGGCCAAAAGGCATTACCACCCAGTAGTACGTCCCCCATGGACATATAAAGGATGTCTTATGTTGGTCCTCTTCTGCAATTTTGATTTGATTATCCATTAGGGATAACATCTCGTGCCCTGTCGTAAGATCCACTATCATGTCAATGTTTGGTAATAGGAAGTCATCCTTTGGGCAGGCTTTGTTGAGATCACAGAAGTCGATGTAGCAACAGATTTAGCCATCAAGTTTGGCTACTGGTACTAGGTTGGAAACCCATTCAGGATAATCAATTGGACGAATGAACTGAACATCCAGTAGTTTCTTTAGCTCTACTCTGACTAGGAGGGCCACTTGAGGGTTCATTTTTCTGAGCTTCTGCTTTACTAGTTTTGCATCAAGCCGTACTGTAAGGTGATGGACGACCAATTGTGGTTTCTGCATTTGAAGAATGCTAAGAAGTTTTCTTGCTCTACTATGCTGAGAGATTTTTCCCTAAAAGTGATTTTCAGCTCTTCTTCCATCCCAAGATTCATCTCTTGGGCTAGCTCTACTAGGACGGGTGACCTGTCTAGATAAACCTTGTCTATCTCAGGAAGGTCCATGTTTCCATCTCCTAGTCGCACATGGAGGTTTTCACCAAGAGATGCGTCTTTTGTTTTTAATTTTTTGGGATTTGACACTGCCGCCAAATGGTTTTCACCGTCCGATCCATGTTTGATTTTTATATTTTTATGACTGGAAGCAGGGGTTGTCTCCCTAAAATAGGTAGCTTGATCAAGTTCCATGATGTATCCTACTCTATGATCTCCCAGGGGGAAGTGATCTCTAACCCCCATCATTTCAGCGATGGCTTCATCGTTTGGTGCTACATCGAAGACAGGAGGTCCCTGTTGGCCCCAGTCTATGAGGTCCGGGTATACAAGTGGTAAGTCATTGGATGATGAAGCTAGGGTGGTGACGGTGTATATGGTGCATATGGATGAGTTGAAGAAATTGAAAAAGTCACTAAAGGAGTCTTGATGGCCCATTTTGTTGACATTATCGACTTCAAGGGAGACTGTAGCAACCTTGGCTAAGATACATTCACCGGTAGTGAGGATACATTATCTTTGACCATATCCTAACCCTTGAGTATACGGATTTCTTGTCACTTGGACTAGTTCCACGATCCCCTATTCATGAAGGGTGATACCACCTTGTCCTTTATAACCATGTTTTTGACAATTTCAGACCCCTTACCATAGATTTTTGTTGGTATGGTGGGAGCTTCTTGCTCAGATTCTTTGTCCTTATATAGCCAAGATGAGATATCTTCGAGCACATCCTGATCTAGGAGATGTTTCTTTTCAAAGATGGGTGATGGTTTACACTTGATGACTACTGTGTTGGCTGCTTTTGTCTTTGGGATGCCAAACATTTTAGGATTGGGTAATGTGCCCACACAAAAGGTACCGTGTAGGTCATATTCCCCACATCCCATGTCACTGAGCTTGATCTTGACCTCAGGTGGTTGTGGTGTTTGGGATGAAGTGGTGGCAATGTTGGTGGCGTCGATGTATGAGGTGGAAGTTGTGGGATTGGCTTTGGTGATGGCTTTGTTATATGGACAGAAGGTGTGGTCATGGGCCTCCAAGAAACTACAATATTGGAAGGGGCGGGGATCGGCATAGATAGTTACTTCCGTGTCATTGTGGGGGAACTTGAGGCATTGATGGAAGGTAGATGGGACTGCTTGCATGGCATG
This sequence comes from Cunninghamia lanceolata, assembly GCA_027924645.1. Taxonomy (NCBI): domain Eukaryota; kingdom Viridiplantae; phylum Streptophyta; class Pinopsida; order Cupressales; family Cupressaceae; genus Cunninghamia; species Cunninghamia lanceolata. The sequence continues at coordinate 251,768 of BSBN01000333.1, forward strand.
GATCCATGGTCGACCAAGAAGAATGTTGTAGGGAAGGTCAAGATCAAGGACCTGACATTTTATTTCCATTATCTTTTGCCCCACTTGAATGGGGAGCTTGATAGTGCCCTCAGATAGCCATTCAGTGTCATCATATCCTTTGATTGTTATGCACTCACTGGTGTCTACAACCACATCTAAGTATCCCAAGTGTTTTAGTAATTTAAGAGTGCATATGTTTAGGTTGGAGCCACCATCTATTAAGACTCTTTTGATGATGTGCTTGTGGATACAGACTTCAATATGTAAGGCGTCGTTATGTATGTGTTTTAAAGCAGGAAGATCCTTTTCTGAAAATGTGAGATGATGAGGTGCGGCGATATGGCCCACCATGGCTTGGAATTGATTCACATTTAGGTTGGCGAGGACCTAGGTTTCCAAGAGTGCTTTATCAAGGACTTCCTTATGAAGAGGTGATGTGTGGAGCAACTCAAGTATGGATATTTGTGCAGGGGTCTTTCCTAGATGTTCTAGGAGGTTGTACTGATTGGCAGGTGATGGACACGTGGTTGGACGAGGGGGTAGGGAGTTTGATGTGGATGTGGGCATTTGATTAGTGGTAGGGGCTGTGCGGATGGATACACAGCCATGACAAGTTGTGATAGTGCAATCAGGTGCTTGGGCCCGAATGGTTTTTGTTTTGACATGGTTAAATGATGGTTCTATCCATCCTACAATAGAGTTATAGGACGCGGGTGGTGGGGTGACATGGTAGGCTTGATTGGATGAGGAGGCTTTGTTATGGTTGGACAGTGGATCCTTGTAATCTCCTAGATTTGCATTAGGTGATGGTTGGGTGTTTTGGTCAAGGCTGACTTGATTCTGATCGATGAGATCTTGCACGCAATGCTTTAGTTTCATGCAGTTAGCCATTTTGTAGCCCACAATGCGGTGGTAGTCACAATAATCATTCTCGTTGTACCACGCAGCTTTGAGCTCATTCTCTTGACAGGGTTTACTAGGTGGGAGGGTTATCAAACCTTTCTTAAGACATCTATCAAGGATATCCTTGATTAGTTCCCCTAAGGGTGTAAATTCCCTTTGAGGTTTGTTTTGTTTATTTTTCCCCCTTTGGTTATTTATATTGGCAGTATATGTATGTGCGGGTGTTTGATTCTGTACATGTTGGATGGCTTTCACATCTGTGATGCCATCATTCAAAGTGTTCTTGTTCTTCCCTCAATAGCATGGTTTATTGTTTGATTGCGTGTTGGCATTTTTGTTTGTATTGGGGGTGTTGATATGGAGTTTGTTGTTGTTGTTGTTGTTGGACTTGTAGTCATATAATTTGATTGAGCCCTTAGCGATGAGGGCCCATTCTATGGTAGTACCTTTGTCGATGACTTCTTCAAAGGTAGACGCACAAAGGATTTGTAAATGGAACCCTATTTCCTGATTGAGGTTAGTCATAAACATGGTGATGAGTTGTTTTTTAGGAATTGGCCACGGGAGTTTTCTTGCTAAGCTTCTCCACCTCTGCAAGAAGGAAGCGAAGGATTCTCTGCTTTTTTGTTTTGTGTTGCAAAGGTCTGTCATAGATATCTCATGTTTGAAGTTGTAGGAGAAGTGGTTGACAAATTTCTCCGTGAGCTCAAGAAAAGACCTAATACCTAGGGGAAGATGTGCGAACCACTCAATGGCTTGACCACCGAGGCTTCTTGGAAATAGTCTCATAAGATATGTATCATTGTTTGAGACTTCCAAACAAGTGAGGTAAAACTCCCTAAGATGATCCCTAGGGTTTCCCTTTCCCTTGTATTTGTCAAATTTAGGCATTTCAAAATTCTTGGGGAAAGGGGACATGTATAATGTCCAATCAAATGGATAGGGACAAATATCCTCAAAAGAGTAATGCTTGCATTTGCCCTGAGTTTGCATGTCATCTACCTTTTGGATCAAGGCTTGTACAACGGTTGTGAGATCCGGTGTTGATTGTGGTTGGGGTGTGTAGGTTTGTTGATGGATGAGGTGTTGGAGATTAGGTGGGGTTTGATGTTGGAGGTTTTGGGATGTCGTATTTTGGTACTATGGGGTGGTGTTTTGGTTGAGTTGTGCAAGATGTTGTTGATGAGCGTAGAGTTGTTGGAGAATATGGGGGGTAGTTGAGGGTTGGGATTATGTTATGTTGATGAGGTTATGGGGTTTTGTAGATACGTGAGATTAGATGGATTGACGTTAGATGGGTGGACGTTGGATGGGTTGAAATGAGATAGATTGATATTAGATGGGTTGGTCATGTTGTAAGGTGCTTGTGAATAGAATTGTCTTATGTAAGCTATGGTTTGAGGGTTGAGTGGAGGCACACTTGTGGAGGCACTTGTATGTGTGAGGTTCCCTTGGATGCCTAAGGTGATTTGTGGAACGGAAGAGGTTGTGTTAGTTGTGATAGTGGATGTGGTGACGAGTTGGGAGGTGGTAGGATTGGAGACACTTGTGGGAATTGTAGATGTGGTAATGTTAGAGCTTGTGGTGATAGTAGATATTATGGGAGTTGATGTTTGTGAGATGATAGGTTCAGTGTTTGATGTAGATGGTTGGGAGGATGTGGTGGGAGTGACGTTAGAGGTGGATGGTTGAGACGATGTCATGTTGTGGGGTGGTTGAGCACCAATTTTGAGGAGATAATCAAGATATCTATTTGGATCCAACCTTAGGATTTTGTCAAGTAGGTCCATGCTATCAGCATCTTGTGTAGAGCTTAAGACATCTAGATCATCTTGGGACATGGTGGGGATGATTTGTGATGGTGGTGGTGGTGGTGGTTGCAAGAAATGGAAGGGATTTTCATTGGGATTATATGTTGGAATTTGAAAAACCGTAGGTGGGTTGTGTGTTTGGTTGATTGGTAGGTTGTTGTTATTGGTATTAGGCATTCCTATGCCCCCATATTGTCCAGAGTCTGCCATTTCTTGATTCTTCTTGTGTTGTGATCTAGTTATGGGCATGCACATGTATGGATTTGATTTAGAGGTGGAGTGAAATGAGGATGGAGACCTTAGAGAATCCTAATTGATTTGTTAGACCCAAAGATGAATGTGGTAGTGAGATGGGGAGGGTGAGTTGTAGTGTGATAAAGAATAGATTTTTCACTTCTAAGATGGTTCTTCAAAAAAAGTGTCAATCTAGGGATGATAAGAGTGGGCGGTATTGACTTTTGCACAAATTTGGACTGAGAGGTAGATGATGGATGATGTTTGTTTAAGGATGATTTGATGGAAGGGATTTTGATGTTTTGATTTTGATGTTAGATATGAGAGATTAGGATGATGTTTTTCAAAAGGATTTGATGGTCAACAAATTGAGCTTAGGTAAGATCTAGATTTGTGTCGCACAAATGGATGTTTCTCTTTGTTTGGGGTAGACTAATGACCTTACACAAAGAAGGATGATTATTTTACTTGAAAGGTTGACTAATGACTCTTCAAACAAAATATGGTGCAAGAGATGAAATCTAGATCTAGCTTTTAGCTCAAAGGGATGACGAGTTTTGGATGTTTGATTGATGGTTCTTTGATAGGTGTTTGGATTTGGAAGATTTTGGATGAAAAAATTGAGATGATTTTGGAATGATTTCTTGTAACAAAGATGTTCGTTTGGTCCAAAAGGTATGCAAAGATTAATGAGGATGAATAGATATGCAATTGAGTGGATTATGGTATGGCAAAGGGTCTAATAATTATAATGATTGATTCTCTAAGGTCAAAATGAAGGTATGATTTGGAAAATTTGAGGAGAAAATGGATGAGGTACTGACAGATTTTTGGAAGGTGAATATGGATTATGGCAAAGCAGGTCCTAAAGATCACAATGGAATGGGTCTTAGTTTTAGGGAAGTCAATCTGCAAATAGCACCAATCCACAGGTGAAATGGCACCAAAAGTAGACAGAGATGGTGCTCAAATAGGGCAGTCTTGGTCGAGGCTCTGAAAAAGATAGTTTTTGATGGCAAATTTGGATTTGTTTTGATAATGAAGTTTGATCAAATGATTTTTATTGTCTCTTAGAAAGTTTCTTGAAAACAATTTAAGCACAATAACACACACAATTACCAAGATTTTGTTAAACAAGCACCTTGCATAACCTAAGGCAAAGATAGGACAGTATTTGTTGAATCCCCTAGCTGTGCCTATTCAAGCAGGTAGCTCCAAGATCTTGGTAGCAACTGCTCCTCCTTACAATTGCACACACTTTTCATGCATACCAAGATCTAGGTTTCCATGAAGGCTTGTTCCTCACCAAACCTTAGGATTGTCCCTGCTACCTCGGCTAAGAACTACATGAATCAGGGCCGCTTCAAAGGTTTACCTTCTGCGTCAACAAATAGAAGGTTTTTCGCTTGCTAAAACAAAGGTTCATAGTAAGTGCATTCGTTCAGGTGGCCATACATGCGATAGTGCTACTCTCTGTTATGGAGTCTCCCAGCCTCCAAGGGTTACGTCTTGGAGGGTTTTGGGGGAGGTTGGCTGTCAGTATGACACAACAACACCTGTTGCTTGTGACTTTCATCACAAACACATTATTTTATAAAGTGGCTTGAAAGAGCTTGGCTTTAGCTTGTTGCCACTTGGGTCGTTCCCACCTTTAAAAGCGGGGTGGCAGGCCCTCTAAAGATTAACAAAAGCAACACAACCACGAAAATACTTTTGATCTCCAAGTTCATACAAAGATGTGAAGGGAGAGAATACGTATTCTTTGTGCTTGCATCACACTAAACAAGGTTTATTTTTGTTCTTTGGATTATGTTGGGGGTGATTTATGCAAGTGTTGTGAGAAGCTTTTGATTGCCAAGGTCACCAATGGTGCGAGGGAAGAGCATACACTTTTCACACTACAAACAAAATCACAAAAACACTTCACACAAATTAGATTGGTTTTCTTGTTTAGATGAGTGAAGAATGCAAATTGTTGTTCTTTTTAATCCAATGAGTTTATTTGATGCACTTTGTGGTTCTTTTTAAAAGCCCAAAATTGAAATGTTTTGTAGAGTTTTTGGCAAGCACTTGTGAATTTTAGAACACTAAATTCAAATGTTTGTTCTAAACTAAGGCACACACAAAGATTTGTTTGTTGGTTGTTGATCAATTTTTATTGCACCAAATCGAAATGTTGTTTAAGCTAACATGCAAGGGTTATTTTTAATTCCCAATTGAAGTGTTTGCTTTTAAACTAAAAATAAACACCCTGCAAAAACTTGTTAGTGGCCGTAAAATGATGGTGATGACCTGCAAACAACTTGTCAGTCCCTGCATAAAACACAAAGTTAGTCTGTAAAAATAGCACTAAAAGAGGAACTAAATGGCGCCACTACAGACTGCAATGGTGCTACTGACAGAAACTGATAGAAAACTTGACACCCTATACAGATAGCACCGCTATACATATAGATAGCGCAAATTTACAAAATGGCGCTAGAACAAAATACAAAATGCGCCAAAATACAAGATAGTGCTAAAACCATACACAAAAGGTGCCAAAACATAGAATAGCACTACAATGATATACATAAAGTGCTAAAATATGAAATAGCGCTACACTATTCCAAAGATAGTGCTGCTACACGTGTGGTCAACTGGTCCGGTGTATAGTAAAAATAGCATCGCTTTGGGTGCCGATAGCACCAATGTGAACTTGAACTGGCTCGTCCTACAAAACAGAGGCCTTCTAACTAAAACAAAGGGTTAGGCTGCACATAGAAGGGGTCCTATTAGTCTTATTAGTCTTAACAAATTGAAAACAAGACAAAATAAAAGCTAAAATGCATGTTTGGTCTTTAGGAAAATTTTGGCATGACCTGCCCCTCTCCATTCAAGATTCCTGCAAAAATAGAGAGTAGCTAGACAGGAGAAACAACAGGAAGAATAGAGGTTAGAAGGATATGTGAGTAAGATCTAAAAAAGAAATTGCTATGCAAAATAGCACCAAAACATAATATAGCGCTAAAATATGCCAGAGATATCGCCACTGCACAGTTGGATAGTGCCAGACCTGCAAAATCACGTCTTAAACACAAAAACTCACAAAAATAGATTAGATATGGACCTTGTAGGTCCCACTGGGCATGCCAATGTGATTAGGAAAATCAAATCAAAGGTAAAATACAAACCAAATACATAACAAAACAAAGAGTTATACCTAGACAGGAAAACCCAATCTCATCAAAAAGGAATGAAGCTTTGCACCCAAGAGCTCTTAGATAAGATATACCCTAATGGATGAATAAAATGTGAAATGCTCTACCTCAATTGCAACTCACAATGCTAGCTCATTAGACATTTGGACATGGTAACATTACTTGAAGATTAGATCCCAAAATAGGTTGGAGGATGAAGTATTTATAAAGATTTTTAGAAGGATTTTGATCCAAGGGTGGAGATTGATTTGGAAGATCAATGGTGGAGGATGAAAGTGATGTGGAGGGCCTAGATTTCATCTTGGAGAAATGGAGGGCTAGGAATAAATGTGAATCTTTTATTCATTTTGGGAAAAGGGTGAATTAAATGAGTATGAGTGAGATGGATTATTTGTGAATTAAAGATTCATATAGGGAATGTAAAATGAATTAAAAATTCATTTGGGGATAAGTGGAGATAAATGAGGTATGGCATAGGTAAGGTGTTGTAAGAGGAATTAAATGTGATGTTGGACTTATTTAAATAAAAAATTGACTTATGTGGATATATTCCAATTTTTTATTTGGAGGATGTGGGGAAGGGTGTTAACATGGATTTGACCATCTTAATGATAGGTTCAAGATTAATTAAATAAGGTTGTATTTAATTAATCCTAAGGCTATGATGAGGTAGGGTAGGGTAGGCAATTAAATAATAGCTATTTAATTACCTAGGGTAGGGATAGGTCAATTAATCGGCTGAATTAGTTAGTTAAACATGATTTAGCTAATTAATTGGACTTAGTGAGGAGAGGAAAATTGACCAAATAAATATTTGCAAATTTATTAAATCAATTGGCTAAGGTTTGAAATATTGAATTAATAGAATTAATTCAATTGTTGAGAATAAAATGATGAAAAAATAAATGATGAAGGGATAATTAATTAAATAAAAATTTAATTAATTGATTAGAAAGGAAATTGGTATGTTTAGGGATGTCGGGAGTCGGTTTGATGGTAAAGACATTTTTAGGTGTCTACAATCTTAAACCCTAATCCCTTAACCCTTATCCCTAAAGCCTCAACCCTAAATCCTTAAACCTTCAACCCTCAAACCCTATCCCTAATCACTCTACCCTCGACACTCTACATTAACCCTAATCCCTTGACCATCAACCCTATCCCTCAACCCTCAACTCTCAACCCTCAACTCTCAACTTTAAACCCTAATTCATCAACCCTAAACCCTAATACCTCAAACCTAAACCCTATCCCTAAACCATCAACCCTTAACACTATACCTTAAACCCTAATCCCTATCCCTCAACCCTTAACTCTTAAAACTTAAACCCTATCCCTACACCCTCAACACTCAACACTATATCTTAAGCCTTAAACCCTCATCCCTAAAGCCTCAACCCTCAATCCTTAAACCTTCAACCCTAAACCCTATCCCTAATCCCTCTACCCTCGACACTCTAACCCTAACCTCGACATTAAATGCTTAGCCATCAACCCTAAACCCTAATTCGTCAACCCTAAAGCCTATCCCTAAACCCTCAACCCTCAACACTATACCTTAAACCCTAATCCATCAACCCTAAAACCAAATCCCTCAACCGTCAACCCCAAACACTATCAATAAACCCTCAACCCTTGACACTATAGCTTAAACCCTAATCCCACAACCCTCAACCCTAATCCCTCAACCATCAACCCTAATCCCTCATCCCTAAACCCTAAATGCTATCCCTATTCCTAAACCCTCAACCCTTGACACTATACCTTAAACTCTAATCCCTTATTCCTAAACCCTAAACCCTATCCCTCAACCCTTAGCCCTTAAAACTTAAACCCTAAAACGTATCCATAAACCCTCAACACTCAACACTATATTTTAAACCCCAATCCCTTAACCCTCAGCCCTAAAGTCTCAACCCTCAATCGTTAAACCTTCAACCCTAAACCCTATCCCTAATCCCTCCACCCTCAACACTCTACTTTAACCCTAATCCCTTAACCATCAACCCTATCCCTAAACCCTCAACCCTTAAATCTCAACATTAAACCCTAATCTGTCAACCCTAAACCCTAATCCGTCAACCCTAAACCCTAATCCCTCAACCCTAAACCCTATTCCTAAACCCTCAACCCTCAACAATATTCCATAAACCCTAATCCATCAACCCTAAACCATAATCCCTTAAACCTAAACCCTATCCCTAAACCCTCAACCCTTAACACTATTCCTTAAACCCTAATCCCTCAACTCTAAACCCTAATCCCTCAACCCTAAACCCTAAACCCTATCCTTAAACACTCAACCCTTAACAAGTTATACCTTAAACCTTAATCCCTCAACCCTCAACTCTAATCCCTCGTCCCTAAACCCTAAATGCTATCCCTATTCCTAAATCCTCAACCCAAGACACTATACCTTAAACCCTAATCCCTTACCCCTAAACCTTAAACCCTATCCCTCAACCCTTAACCCTAAAACCTATCCCTAAACCCTCAACCCTATACCCTCAACAATATACTTAAGCCCTAATACCTCAGTCTGTTGCAAGTATGGGCCTAACCAGTGTTTTCATTGATGTCAACATACTCCTGTTGCATTAATGATAAGAATTGGATGAGCTATGTGCTGAGGATATTTAGAAAATTAGTCTCAATTAGGAACAGTGAAGAACAGTGATGACAGTAAGGTAAAAGTCCAAGATAGGATGAGGATCAGAGGATGTGGTTTAAACAGTTTGTAGATATGTGTCTTAAGGTGGTCTAGTAGAGATTTTAGTGGTCCGCATGAAGATCTGAAGAAGTTGTGGTCACTCAAGTAAAACCGGTTCCAACAGATGTTCAGTGGTGATAGAGTGATATAGATAGGTCCGGTGAGATCCGAAAATGCGTTATCATGTTCTGCGGATTTGAGGGAGTATTGAGGAAGTCTTATTGAAGTATCAACTCGATTGGTTCGTGGTTTGAAGGTCTGCAAGCATCTATTCCTTTGTGACAATAGTGACAGACTATGTTCTTGAGGTTCCGGATGAAGGGGAGAAGGATTTCAGTAAGCAGATGAAGTGTGGATGTTCTTGGTGATTCAAGTAAGCTTGTGGAGATCTTTGGATCATGTCCAGTTCGTTTTGATAGTCCACATTAAAGTTGGAGCTCGTAATTGAGGAATAACTTCCAGATGATAGTGTTCTTCCTGAGATTGGCAGACTAGATGAGTTACACATCCTGTGGATGTTCTCATTGATGTTTACCAACTTAGTTCTCATTGATGTTTGCCAACTTAGATGATCATTCATAAGTTGATGTCTTGTATAAATAAGGCATTGCGAAGTCATTTCAAAGTTGTCCTTGTGGAGATGAGTGTGTGGTAGTAAGGAGGAGAGCAAAAGGCAGAGCAAAAGTATTGGGCTTAAATGGAACTAATTCAAGCATGGTGAAGATGCTATTTTCCAGTTCAAGTAGGTGATACTTATTTCTTTGTAGACAGTGTGTCTCTTGTAGGCAGTGAGCCTCTTGTGAGCAGTGTGCTCAGGTAGTGAGCCCTAATTGGCATGTGCCATTTTGTTCTTTCTATTCTTCTAATAGAGAATACAATCTAGGGTTAATCACCCTGTGGTTTTTCCCTTAATCGGGTTTTCCATATCAAAATCTTAGTGTCTCATGTGTTAATGTGTTTTTGCTCTTGAATTGTTGCATTGTGTTTCCATGATTGATTTACTATTATGCTACTAAATAACAATGTGGAGTTAATTGTTTAAATTGGAAGAAAGTTTTGTACAACTGATTCACCCCCCCTCTCAGTTGTCTATCCTAAATCTAACAATTGGTATCAGAGCCAAGTTCCTCTAAAAGAGCTTAACCGCTTGAGGAGAACCAGGATGTCGTCCTACAAGAAGGATAGTCTGAAGTTTGATGGAACCAATTTTAATCTATGGAAAGGTCGCATGAAGTGTCACTTGCAATGTATGGGAATGGCATACTGGACCATGGTTACAACAAAGTATATTCCTCCACAGGATGGTCCAAAAGCACCAAATGAAATTACAGATGCTGAAAACAATTTGTGAACTATAGAATCACTTCTAAGCGCATTATCTGATTTAGAGCTTTCAAATTTTATTGAACTACTAACTGCTTTTGAGATTTGGGAAAAACTGGAACTTCTGCATGAAGGAGACAAGTGTGTTAAATGTGCAAGGTTACAAAGTCTGAAAGGAAAAATTAAAAATCTGAAGATGAGAGAAGATGAAAATATCACTACTTTTATGCCAAGAGTAAATGAGCTTGTTTGTGGAATTAGAAATGCTGGTGGAGTCTTGGATGAAAATGAGATTATTGGAAAAATTCTCAGATCCCTTCCCACTTCTTATAAAATCAAGGTTCTTGCCATTGAAGAATTCAGAGCCCATACAACTATCACAAGAGATCAATTGGATGACAAATTGGCTGCATTTTAAATGACCGAATTTGGAGATGACCCCCCAAGACTGAATCTGCATTCAAAGTCAGTGCCTTTGTGAAAGGGAAACAAAGGTTTGATCCGGAAGAGAACTCATCAAGGAAACTGTCATGGTATGAAAAAGCAAGAAAAGACCTGGAAGAAGAAGATGTAGAAACTGCTCAACTTGAAGCCCTTATTGCAAAGAGGCTGCCAAGAGGATCCGGTAAGTATGAAGGAAAATTGCCTTTTAAGTGTTTTAACTGCAATAAGATTGGTCATTTTGCCTCAAGATGTCCGGAAAGACTTTCAAGAACTAATCCTAACAGATCAAGGTTCCAAAAGAATTGTTACTATGTTCATGAAGAAGATGATGATGAAGGAGTAACAGATGATGAGTCAGAGACAGGAAATAAATCTGGAAGTGAATGGGTGTTTATTGCCATCAAGGAAGAAGAACCAATATCCTCTGTATCTATCAATCATAAAGTTGTAGAAAGAGCTCTGGCTGCCCAAGTTGAAGAAAAGGATGACTGGGTCATTGATAGTGGATGCTCTCACCACATGACAGGTGACAAGAACAAATTCATAGATTTGGAAAGGTATGAAGGAGGAGTGGTAAAGTTTGGTGATAATTCTGCTAGCAAAATCAGAGGAAGAGGAACTATTTCTCTTAATGGAAGGAACAAAACTGGTAATGTACTATATGTTGAAGGATTCAAGCACAATCTTCTCGGTGTTGGACAATTGGTGGACAAAGGCTATGATCTCTGATTCAAGAATGGAAAATGCAAGATCTTTGAAAGTTCTAGAATAGAGATTGCATCCGGTACTCAAACTAAAGGTAATATCTTCCACTTGGTTGGTACTGGTAAAATTTGCTTATTTGTTTAAGTTGATCAGAGTTGGTTATGGCATAGGAGGATGTGTCATGTGAATTTTGATAATATCATCAAGATAAGCAATACTCAAGCTATAAGAGATCTTTCAAAATTGGTGAAACCTACTAATAGATTGTGCAAAGAATGTCAGTTGGGTAAGCTGAGCAGAGTCACATTCAAAAGTAAGGAACTGTCTTCTACCAGATTATTGGACTTAGTTCATACTAAACTTTGTGGTCTAGCAAGAATCAGGGGTGTGCAAGGTGATAGATATTTCATGTTACTAATTGATGACTATTCCTGGATGATGTGGGTAACCTTTCTAAAAGAGAAATCAAAAGCTCTTCAGAAATTCAAAATATTCAAGGATATGGTAGAGAATGAAACCAGATTAAAATTGAAATGTCTAAGGTTTGATAGAGGTGGAGAATTCACATCTGGTGAGTTCATAGAGTTCTGTGAGAAACATGGAATAAAGAGACAGTTGTCTACTCCTAGGACTCCATAGTAGAATGGAGTAGTGGAAAGAAAGAATCAAACCATCCAGGAAGCATCTAGGACCATGATGATGGAAGCAAATGTTCCTCAGATCTATTGGAGAGAAGTTGTCAACACTGCAGTCTATACTCTCAATCAAGTTCAAATCAAAAGCAATACCAGTAAGACTCCTTATGAACTTTGGTTTGGCATCACTCCTATTATGAGGTATTTCAGAGTTTTTGGTAGCAAATGTTACATTAAAAGAGATGAAGATCTAGGAAAGTTTGATGCTAGAAGTGATGAAGGAATATTCTTGGGTTACTCTACTCAAAGCAAAGCATACCGGTGTTATAACAAGAGACTGAGAAAGATGATAGAAAGTACAAATGTGAAGGTCGATGAGGGAATTGAGAAACCCTCAAGGTTTTATGAATATGATGAAGATGATCAGAATGGTGTTCTGACTCAAGGAGCCCAAGCCTCCTCTGTAAGTCAGATTCAAACTAATTTGGTAAATCAGGAAGAAGAGATGAGTTTCAATGAGCCTGATCAAGAATCAGAAGTGCAAGAATTTCCCAAAGTTCCCAGGTATGTAAGACTGAACCACTCTGAAGATCAAATCATAGGTGATAAAAGAAAAGGAGTACAAACAAGAAGGAGAATTGCTCAAGATTCAAAAGAGTATTGTCTGATTTCAAAGATTGAACCTAAGACAGTGAATGAAGCTTGCAATGATGAAAACTAGACTAAAGCAATGGAGGAAGAGCTGATGCAAATTGAGAAAAATCACACTTGGGATTTTGTTCCCAGACCTAGAAACAAGAATGTGATTGGAACAAAATGGGTCTTCCGGAATAAACTGAATGAAGTTGGTGAAGTAATCAGAAATAAAGCCAGATTGGTCTATAAGGGTTACTCTCAAATAGAAGGAGTTGATTTTGAAGAAACTTTTGCTCCGGTGGCAAGAATTGAAGCAGTCAGATTATTTCTTGCTTTTGTTGCCTTCAAGGATTTCAAGGTATATCAGATGGATGTCAAGTCTACCTTCCTAAATGGTGACTTGGAAGAAGAAGTGTACATAGAGCAACCGGATGGATTTTAATTGTCTGATCATGGTGATAAGGTCTACAAGTTGAAGAAAGCACTGTATGGACTAAAGCAAGCCCCAAGAGCCTGGTATGAAAGATTGGATAAGCATCTTTTGAAGATTGGTTTCAACAAAGGTACTGCTGACAGTAATTTATATTTCAAAATTGATCATGAAAACATCTTGATTGTTGAAGTGTTTGTTGATGATATCATTTTTGGAGGAAGAGATAGTATGTGTAAAACTTTTGCAAATCAAATGAAAAGTGAGTTTGAGATGTCCATGCTTGGTGAAATGAATTTCTTCTTGGGTCTGCAAATCACTCAAACAAAGAAAGGGATCTTCATTTCTCAGACCAAATATGTGAAAGAATTGTTGAAGAAATTTGGGATGGAAGACTCAAAACCAATGAATACTCCCATGGCAACCGGATGTAAATTGAGCAAAGATGATGACTATCCTAAGGCTGATCAGACAAAGTATAGGTCAATGATTGGAGGACTGTTGTATCACACTCAAACTTGACCAGACATTATGCAGGCTATTGGTCTTGTTGCTAGATTCCAAGCTAATCCTAGAGAATCTCATGTCATGGCAATCAAGAGGATTTTTAGATATCTAAAAGGGATGGTTGAGTATGGTCTGTGGTATCCTAGAGATCATGATTTCTCTCTTCATGCATATATAGATGCAGATTGGGCACGAGATGTGGATGACCGGAAGAGTACCAGTGGTGGAGCATTCTTTTTGGGGAAGAGATTGGTTTCTTGGCTAAGCAAGAAACAAGAGGTAATATCTCTATCTACAACTAAAGTAGAATATATTGCAGCAGCATGTAGTTGCACTCAAGTTTTGTGGATGAAGCAGATGCTATGAGATATCAAAGTGGAGTATGAGGAACTTATCACAATCTTCTGTGATAATTCAAGTGCAATAAATATATCTAAGAATCCGGTGTTGCATTCAAAGACTAAACACATATCCATCAAGTTTCACTTTTTGAGAGAGCAAGTGAACAAGAATGAAGTTAGATTGGAGTTTGTGCCTTCCAAGGATCAGATTGTAGACATCTTTACTAAACCTCTACCTAAGGACTCTTTTGAGTATCTCAGGGAGAAGTTAGGGGTTATTGCCCCTCCTGTGATGAACTAAGGTGCACTGATGTGTATCAATCTGGTGGATATCACAATCACATCTTGTGGTCCGGATTGATGATGGGGAGCTGCTACTCAGGGGGAGCAGCATGTATGATTCAGAAGTTGTGGAATTGCAAGTATGTGCCCTTTGCCATTGATGTTAAAGGGGGAGAGAAAACATGTGAAAAACAAGTGGTTGCTGATCAAAGGGGGAGCAGTAAAGGGAGAGATGACATGTGAATGGTTGTGGCTATTAGGGGGAGTTGTGACAGTGAGGAGAAGTTCTTGTCTTGATGATTAAATCAGTTTTTCACATCATATGTTGCCATCAATGACAAAGGGGGAGATTGTTGCAAGTATGGACCTAATCAGTGTTGTCATTGATGTCAACATACTCCTGTTGCATTAATGATAAGAATTGGACGAGCTGTGTGCTGAGGATATTGAGAAAATTCATCTCAATTAGGAACAGTGAAGAACAGTGATGACAGTAAGGTAAAAGTCCAAGATAGGATGAGGATCAGAGGATGTAATTTAAAGGGTTTGTAGATATGTGTCTTAAGGTGGTCCAGTAGAGATTTCAAAGGTCCGCATGAAGATCTGAAGTTGTGGTCACTCAAGTAAAACTAGTTCTAGTAGATGTTTAGTGGTGACAGAGTGATACAGATAGGTCTGGTGAGATCTGGAAATGCGTTATCATGTTCTACAGATTTGAGGGAGTGTTGAGGAAGTCTTTTTAAAGTATCAACTCGATTGGTTCATGGTTTGAAGGTTCGCAAGCATCTATTCCTTTGTGACAGTAGTGACAGACTGTGTTCTTGAGGTTCCAGATGAAGGGGAGAAGGATTTCAGTAAGCAGATGAAGTGTGGATGTTCTTGGTGATTCAAGTAAGCTTGTGGATATCTTTGGATTGTGTCCAGCTTGTGTTGGTAGTCCGCATTAAAGTTGGAGCTTGCAATAACTTCTGGATGATAGTGTTCTTCCTGAGATTAGCCGACCGGATGAGTTACACATCCTACGGATTTTCTTGTTGATGTTTGCTAACTTAGATGATCATTCCTAAGTTGATGTCTTGTATAAATAAGGGATTGTGAAGTCATTTCAAAGTTGTCCTTGTGGAGATGAGTGTGTGGTAGCAAGGAGGAGAGCGAAAGGCAAAGCAGAAGTATTGGGCTTAAATGGAACTAATTCAAGCATGGTGAAGATGCTATTTTCCAGTTCAAGTAGGTGATACTTATTTCTTTGTAGACAATGTGTCTCTTGTAGGCAGTGAGCCTCTTGTGAGCAGTGTGCTTGAGTAGTGAGCCCTAATTGGCATGTGCCATTTTGTTCTTTCTATTCTTCTAACAGAGAATACAATCTTGGGTTAATCACACTGTAGTTTTTCCCTTAACTGGGTTTTCCACATCAAAATCTTAGTGTCTCATGTGTTAATGTGTTTCTACTCTTGAATTGTTGCATTATGTTTCCATGATTGATTTACTATTATGCTACTGAATAACAATGTGGAGTTAAGTGTTTAAATTGGAAGAAAGTTTTGTACAACTGATTCACCCCCCTCTTAGTTGTCTGTCCTAAATCTAACACAATCATCAACCCTTTACCTTAAACCTGAAGCCTACACCCTCAAACCCTCATCCCTAGACCATATAACCTCACCCTTATATCCTAAACCTTGAATATTATGCCTCAACCCTATACTTAAATTAAACCTAAACCATACGTACTCTCAACCCAAGTCACCCTATGCCTTATATACCCTCAATCCATATCGTAAACCCTAAACCCTAATCCCCGCACCTTACACACTTAATCTTATACACTCAATAACCTGAATATTAACCCTCAACTGTAACCCTCAACCCTCTACCCTGTACCAATTACTTAAGCCCTAATCCCTCAACCCTCAACCCTCAAAACTATACAGGCTTAGGTCCTTATAAACACTAAACCCAAAACACTTACATACATACATGCATACATACAAACATACATACATACAAAGATGCATACATACAAGCATGCATGCATGTACATGCATACATACCTAAAAGAATAGATATAAACATCCATGCAACATACTTGTGAAATTTGAACATATCTCATTCGAAGGAAGACATAACACGAGTGTGTTATAAAGTGCCCACGTTATGTCAAACTAGGAAAACACTAACAAATATGCAAAAAAGCAAAAAAGCACAACATAACGCGCTCGCATTATAACGCGCTCGCATTATAACGCGCTCGCATTATAATGCACTCGTGTTATGTTGTACTTTGGGAATCCCAAGCCTTGGGTTTGGGATTTGCTTTGGATTTCCAACCCAAAGACTTGGAGTGCCTTTTCAACATCCATAGACGTGTTTTTGCATATTCTTTAAATTTTCACATAATTTTGTTCATGCTAACCCTCAGATTTGCACGTGTTTCAAGGTCAAACAAATAAAACACCTGGGTAATGTTAGGCTTTCTCTTATCTATTTAACGATGTAATTTTTTTCACATTTTGACAATGTTAAGCCTTTCATCTTTAATTTCTTTTGTTTGTGTGTCCGGTTTCAGGGAAAAACCACTATTTGGTCTTTTTTTCATTGTAAATTAACCATTCATTGAAATTTCAAAAAAATTACATATTTAGAAACTAGACTCCATTCTACACATATTAAAAAAAATGATTTTCAATTAGTTTTCAAAATTTATAGGGGTAGCACAGCCAAAATTCTATTTTATAGGATGTGTACACTTTGAAAATTAAAAAAAATCAAATATTCATAAAAAAATTATCAAAAAAATTGGGCATAAACTACATGCTGTTAGCTAATTTCTCACTGAAGCAATTTTAAAAATACAAAAGAAAAAGTTAACCTTTTGAGGGCGCCACAAAACATGCTATGTTATGTTTTTTGACAGAAACAACACCAATTTCTGTGGCTCCCTCTTTTGAACCCCTTAATCTATACTATTTTCAAAAAAAATTGTAGTTTAGAAAGTAGACTCGGAGCACTACAAACATTGTTTTGGTTGCATCTCCAAATTTTGAGTGTAACTATGCTCAATTTCTCATCCAAGGCCAGCATTTCCTGATTTTAGAAAAAAAGTGGCCATTTAAGACCCCTTTTTGGCCCCCCATCTTCTTGCACTTACCCATACATGGATGTGTCTATATGCTAAGTCTAGATCTGCAAGATCTAAAATGCAACTACGGTAGAATGCGGACCAAAATATAAAACTGCTACTGACTGAACTGCCTAAACTAAACTGGAAAATGAAAAGAAACAAACTGAAATGCAAATGTTTTTGGTTGATGCAAGATTTCTCTTGAACCAAGGATGTTCCTACATCAGTAATTAGAGGCACTCGTGTAGATTTTTGTGCATCATTTATCCTAATCTACATTCATTGGAGGGTTCTCTGATTCTAATAGACACTAGTTCTTCTTTGTTAGAGTTTATATCTTCTACATACTTCAAGAGTTCTTCATGTTCCTATTTTTAGGGACATCCTTGAGGAGTTTTATTTGTCCTTCTCATTCTCTCTTTTTGGGATTTTTTCCTATAGATATTTCTCCTTTTCTTGATTTGTGATACTTTATTGTACATGGATACCTCATCAAGACTTGTTATCAAGACCCATTTTTAGTGTTTATTTTTCTCCCTAAGTATCACTTAAAGGGGGTGTTAGTGGGAAAAGTTGGATTACCAATCTAGATTGACTAGGTCCTATTCATGTTATGTTGGTGTAATTATTTATTTAGTTACACTTTATTAAGTTTACTTAGGGTTTTTATCTTTCTTAAATAAGAAAGGTCCGTTATGTGATCTTTATATTATTGAAGATTCTAATATCATTATTGTATCCATAATCAAGTAATTCTCTCTCTCTCTCTCTCTCTCTCTCTCTCTCTCTCTCTCTCTCTCTCTCTCTCTCTCTCTCTCTCTCTCTCGTAGAAGGTAGTGTTTGGTTTTTTAGGTGATCTTGGGAGCTTCAGTCCATTGGGGACTCTTACATGGTATCAAATCTCATTAACCAACTCTTACATGGTATCAAAGCTTCATATCTACAAGCCACTTCTCAAATCTAGGAGAAAATTAGGAAAGAGCCTTTTGTTGGGTGTATTTATATGTAAAGTAGACCTCTTAATTGGATCCAGAGCAATTAAGATAGTTAAGTTAGCATTTTGTTTGCCTCAATTTGAGAACTGAAGGCTAGATCTATGAGAGTTTGAAGTTGGGAGGTGCATCACAGATCTAGCGGGTACCTAATCTTTCAGAGCATTTCAGGTCAAATCCAACCTTTCCATCATGCTCAAAAGGCTTAAAAGACTTAAGATCAACTATCAATTCATTGAAATTAGGTTCGAGACCATCAGAGGAAAAAAATTGCTATCAAGGTCATATGGCCTCTATATGGTCTATACCATATGAATTTTGAGAAAAAAATGTTAATTGGGTGTTGTGTGCCTCGATCAAGACACACAAGCCCTTTTTTGGGCTGATTTGGCTAGGGCTTTGGGCCCAAAACTAGCCCAGTTGGCCCCATTTTAGACCCCACCACAAACTCTTCAAGATGCCTCCTTTGAATGCCACCAACATGCTACACTCAAGCTCACATAAAGAGACTTTTCTTTTCTTATATGACCTCATGTGTACACAACATGTGTTCTCACACTTGTTCCAAGTGAGACCACATGTGTCACACCTTTGGAGGGGTAGTCAAACTTTCAGTCCTACCTTCTCACCTCCTCATCCTTACCTTTATTTGAAAGGGCTTCTATGTACTTTTTGAGAACCACTTTGTATGATATTTCCATTATCTTGTATATTCTTGTTTGTGGATTGTTTATCTTGCAAGTTGATCTTGGCTACTCTAGCATGAGAAACTTAAATTAAGAGTCCCATTGAGACTAGAAGTTTATCAAAGTTCATCTATCTTTAATTCTTCAAAAGAGGAGGAAGAACCTCCTACTCATCTTGTTTAAAGGTCAACTAGGCATAGACAACCAGTAGAAACATATTCTCTTAGTGATTGGATATGTACATTTTGTTTGAATAAACATTGATGAACCTAGATCTGTGCAAGAGGTGTTGAGTATGCATAATACATAATCCTAGAAAATGATCATGAATGAAGAGATGGAAGCCTTGGAGAAGAATGATACACGAGACTTGGTGCCTTTGCATGAAGGGTGAAAACTAGTAGGTTGTAAATAGGTATTCAAGAAGCAGATTGATTCAAATGGTAATGTTGAGAAGTATAAAGCATAGTTGGTGACAAGTCATCATTAAACCTCGTACTTTAATTCAATAATTAGTTTATCAACTAGGGTGTCGTTCAATGGCTATTTGCAAGAGGCAGTTAAATACTCAACCTAGTGATCATTTTTAGGTATTTTGGGAATAAAACAAATGTTGATACAGAAATAAAATCTTATCTAATAAAGCATTTAAAGTCTAATTTATGAAATCATTGAGAACTAAACTAGAAAATAATGTAAAATTTACTACACAATTATTTATCTTTCAGAAAGAAATATATCAATAAAATAGTACATTCAAATAAAGACACTGAGATTAGATTATACTTCTCCACATTGATTACACAGTTGTTTTTAATGGAGGACCAATGATCTTTTACATAGATAGAAAGTATAGGGATTACCACTAATTTAACATACAAAAAACCAGTAATAATACAGAAAGACACACAAAAACATGCGATTTGAATGCTTTCTTGATTGTTTCAATAGAGTACACCACTCCAAAAACCTTTCCGTCAAAATGAAAAAGCCAAAATAACCCTTTATTTTCCCACAACATTGCTAAAATAGAAAAATAACTAGAATAACTCTAGAACTCCCCCCTTTACATTCAAAAACCAAGTATTTATAGCCTCCTAACCCATAACTAGCTAATAACTAACTCATAAATACTTGCTCTTCAGACTTTACAAGATTTTTAAAATATTACAAAGCCTTTTCAATGAGCATATGTTTTTCAACTCATTAAAAGAAATATCATATAGAATTTAATAAAACTGACTTTATAATAAAAATTTGACTCTAGTAAAAATTTGACAGTTATTTGACTATCATTGCATCAGGTTGTATTGTGATCCTTGCAGCAATTTGCCTAAAAATTGTCATGGCCAACGATGCAAACAATAAATATTGCTAGATTTTTCATAGAATAAATACTAGCCTAGTAATAGATATTCTAGTTCTCAAGCTCATTCTTATGTATCTCATTCACTGACACATCAAACAACAATCTCTAACAATTAGTATGCTCAACATGGATTGAACTAAATTCCTCTCAATTTCTTCACAATTATTATGTGGAGTTTGTAGGAGCAATGAAGCATGCTTCGGTGCCCACACAAGAGAATGAGAGTACTTTGTATAAATTAGTCCATCACCAAACTTGTACACTGCTTTTCCAATATAAAATATGTAAGTTCTACCCGAATACCCAGTTGCAGGATTAGGCCTCATGTTCATGTCTATCATGGGCACCCTTGTAGCAAAATCTTATGGGTACTATGTTACTAGTAGTCTCCCACCTAGGCTATTTGATATTGAACATCCACCAATAACATAGATGGAACTGCCTACACAAGAAACTTAACACATGAACCTTTCTTTAAGAGCTTATGCATCAAGTCTGTACGATTTATCCATAGTGGTATTAAGTGCCTAGATTTGATCTACAGAAACTCCATCCCTAGAGAGACCAAACAAAACGATCCATGGCTTTTGAGATATATAGGTAATTCTCATTTTCATAAAATAAGGACTTGTAGTTAGCTTTCTCCACTTTTTGCAAACTAGCCTTGCATTCATAAGACTAGGTAGTGACACTCAAGCTAGGAAATTTTCTATGATGTCGTCTGGAAGAGAAATATGTAACTAAGAGGTCATTGTTAACTGAGTTTAATGGTGTTGATCTTTCTCCTTTGCCAAAGAAGGCCATGAAAATGACAAACAGCAACACAGTGCCCTTCCTGACATAGGACAACAATATTGTTTATCCATGGGATACTTTGGGATTTATTGAAGCTCCAAATAGTAAGGGCTTTGAATCAAATCATTATGCCTTCCTTCTCTGAGGCCCTTGATTCAATTCAGATCTCTCCTGTTAAGAAAGAAAGTGTAATGGCCACCTTAGAGTCTTCCAAGAGATGATATTTCCTACAATCCCCAATGCATGAATAGGTTGTACCTTTTCTTTATGTTTTCCAGCATAATATGAGATGCAGAGAACCAAATAGTATTATAGTAGCATGCACACCCTGCATATTTCATTTGATTGAAACTTTCTAACACCCATTCTTAATAAATTTACTCTGTGTGTGTAGCCTCCAACCATGGCATTTCGTGAGACCACATTTCTTTGAGGCATTCAGTCAAAAACTTCACGCACCTTTTGAATGCTTCCATATTTTGCATACATATCTACTAAAGCACTTCAAATATAATATCTAGCAAAAATCCTCCTTCCATTATGCTTTATGGATGCCATACTTTGTTTTAAAGCTCCCGTTAGGGAACAGGCCAATAAGATGTTGGTAAGGGCTTTATACTTACAGGTCGCATGTATTGAAGGTTTTTAAAGCTCTTCAAATAAATCTAGTTTGAGTGTATCTTGCATTTGCTCCATTCCATGAGACCACATTTCATTGAAATATTCCATTTGAGAGCTCCCATTTTGGTGTGGGCAAGGAAGAATGCTTATGAAGGTTGTGGTTGTTGGAGTATTATGTCATTTGATATAGTTTAGTATATAGTTTAAAATAAATAAATTAACATGTAAATGTTAATTTATACATATATGTTAGTTTCTTGTTAGTAATTAATAAATGTTAGATTTTGGAAAGTTACATTCCTGTAGGTTGTTTTAGTTACATTTACGAGAATATGTATGGTTTTATAAGACAATGTAATACAATGTTTAAATCATCCAAAAAAATCAATGTAATATTTTATGTTTTTATTGTTGTATAGTAATGGTTTGATTCAATTTGTTTATGCTCACCATTTCAATATGGTATCAAAGCAATGAAGATGTTAGACTTGTGGGGGAGCAATGAATATGGAAAGGCACTAATTTGAGTGTGAGAATTGGTGTTGTGTATTCAAATTATAGTTGAGTATTCAAGTTGTTTTGATTTTAAAATGATATTTTTATAACAGCCTAACACAGTCTCACCAAAACTACAATATCTTTGTCATTATATAATAAAATTTCAAAATTCAAGATGTTTTGGAAAGATAATAAAGAGATGAATAAAATCTAGAAATGTTTTGAGGATATTGTGAGTATTTGTTGAGCAATTTTCCACTAAAGAGTGAGCAGCAAAATAGTGACATGAAATTTTTATTATTCACTTTTCTAAAGTTCTACCATTTAATCATTCTGGCATTGGAAAAAGATGTTGGGCATTGATTGAATGCATTGGGTTTTGAGGTAATGTGTTGGGTGTTGGAAAGTTAATAAACATTCATTTTTGTGTGTTTATGGGCTGCAAATTAAAGTGGATTCCATTTCATTTCAAGTTGGGCACCATACTTTTCTACTGGATAAACATTGCTACTACTAGGTAAATATTCTATGTATTGTTTTCATAATTGCATTACTATATTTTACTTTGTTGAGACATACATTATAGACTATGGTCTATATATAAATTTGTGAAATTATATCTCAAAAGTGATATGTAGATGAGTTGGTTGACAGAGGAATTAATAGTTGGTGTGACAAGTTACAAGTTCAAAAAATACAAAGTTATTTTTTAAATTGAAGTCATATCACATTATTTATGGATACATGTTCTATGTGATAGAAATTTTGAGAGTCTTGTTTTGAAGAAAACAAATTTATTATAAGGTTGTATTATTGATCGAATTAGACACCCAATTTCTTGCTTTAGTTATGGTCACACATGTATCAAACATTGTTTGTGCTTTCGAGGCCATTTTTGCTACACTTAACAAGGCTTCAAAAGACTTACATGTGGCATCAAGCAAATAAAGTGTAATAAACTCACATTTGAGGTTGGAGGAAATTGGAGGATACAATTTTTTTTCATCTCAGGATAGCTTCTCTCTTAGAGATGATCCACTACATGAGAAGAACCATCTATCTATGTCCCTTCATAGAGCAAGGGGGGCTTGGTAGTTTTTGACAGTATGTGTGGATAGTGTAACTTCTAAAATAGGGTAGGGTTAGTGTATTTGCACTTACTCAGTCTATGGATAGTGTAACCTCTAAAATAGAGTGGGATTAGTGTATTCACAATGGTTTAGTTCCTTTTGTACACTAGAGGAGGGATATTGACACACTTGGAGGAGATGTGGACTCTCAGAGGGGATTTGTTCTATCAGATGCAACATTAAGGAAGGATTTCGACACTCTTTGAGGAGACATGGACTCTCAGAGGAGAGTTGTTCTCTCATTATGCATGGAGGATGGGAGTATTTATGTTCTCTCATGTTGTACAGATGACTTGTAGGTTTGACAACCAAGAGATCCGCTGATATGCTCAGTTTGGTGCTTCCTGGGTGAGCGAGGAGAATTGGTGAAAGTGTTTCATCAAAGTTTCCAAAAGGGTTGTTGGGTCTAGTCTTTACAGTGTTCTGTCTCTTGTTCAAATTGATGTAATAAGGGGGGGAATGTTGGAGTATTACATCATTTGATATAGTTTAGTATATAGTTTAAAATAAACATAAATAAATAAATTAATATTTAAATGTTAATTTATACATATAGGTTAGTTTCTTGTTAGTAATTAATAAATGTTAGTTTTTGGGAAGTTACATTCACGTAGGTTGTTTTAGTTACATTTACGGGAATATGTATGGCTTTATAAGCCAATGTAATACCATGTTTAAATCATCCAAAAATATCAATATAATATTTTATGTTTTTATTGTTGTGTAGTAATGGTTTGATTCAATTTGCTTATACTCGCCATTTCAATAGTGGTGTTGGGCTTTATGCCTACCAAATGCATTTGTTTGAAAGTGTCTAAAAACTTTACATCAAATCTATTTTATGGAGATTTCTGCATTCATTGTGTTCCACGTGATGACATCTCTTTGAGGCATTTAATCAAGGCATTCATGTTCCTCATCTATGCTTCCATGCTTTATAGACTATTAGAAATGAAGGTAAACAACTATCAATGAAAATCTAATTACAATTGTAATATAGATATTTAATAGTGTAGAACCAAAATGGAGATAGTATGAAATCAACACAAAGAAATAACAGAACAGAAGATCAAACACATGACATAGTGTTTACATGGAGAAACCCTTTCAGGAAAAAAATCCACACAAAAAGAGATGCACCAGTCTATATTAAATTCAATAGAGTTTACAATACAATACTATCAATCTCCTCTTTTGTCTTCAATCCAACAACATCTATTTTTCTAGTCTCAACTCTCTACTACAACACATTTATAATACAATATACTCATAAAGGGGTGGCCTTCTAGTGTAAGAAAATCCAACATAACCTCTACCATCAGATATGTGAAGATGAACGGTCCAGATTTACAATAGAAATTTATATATAAAATGTGGCTTCTAGGGGCGTTGCACCCCCCATATAACCATCATCCATCAGGTACTAGGATCAAACATGTGGCTGAAATAAGATAGCTACTTGGTGAATAATTCATCCCTTATGAATGATTTACAAATGATATTAGGAGTACTTAAATACATAGGATTTACAAGGTTGATGGCACCTTAATCCTAACATAGATATGGCTACCAGTGTGGCCATAAGGGAGAAGTTAGAGACTTGGAAGTATTTAGGAACTACAAATCGTTAATGACTAAGTTCTTATTTGTCAGAGGTTCTTAATTAATCGAGAACAAAATATCTTTATTGGATTTTTTGGAAGTTTGGTGAGTACCAAGAACTTAGCCTAGATTAGGAACTTTTTGGAGATATTTTTAGTTCCTAGTATCACCTTTGTTTTTGGTAACACCTTAGTTCCCGATATGCATAAAAGTGTCAACACTTTATAGAAAGTAAAAAGGAAACAAATAAAAAAAAGTTCTTGGTGGTCTAGGAACCTTTGAAAGAGTTTCTAAAGGCCATGAAAGCTCTGATATTTTCAAGGGATGCCTTCTTTTCTTCATCATTTAATGGCGATTCTACACTAGGGCTTGAGTAACTAGTAAGATGTGAACACTCTAGTTGTTGTAATATGTTAACAACACTTGACGAATATGTAAAGCAAAAGCACTTAAGAGAAGTTATAGAGCCCGTACCAACAATAATTAAGACCAACATAGTAGCCAGTAAGTCAATTGGGGATTCATGTTTGCCAAACATTCTCATTAGTTCAATTCCTCTGGATTTACCAGAGTTCCATTTTGCTAGGAGGATGAGATCCTTGTTAATAACTAAAGATTATCTTGTATCACATCATATATCCACCACCACCTTTATAATTCTCTTTGCCTCCTCTAGCTTTTTAGCTCCTTTAAATGGAATACCAACATTTTATTTGATAAATTATATCAAATATTTTAATCTTGACTTTGTTGAAACATTAATAGGTACTTCGTTCTTTCCAACATGTTAAAATAGTAGACTAGGATAGTTAGCGACCTAGAATTTTGGATGCTCATTTGAAGAGATATCAATTTTGGCAATAACCAGTGATGTTTCTCCTTTGAAGTGCTTTGCTACTTTTTCTATTAGCTTGGTCACACCTTTATAGTTTATGCACCATGGAGCATGAACCTCTAAGAGAACATCTTCAGAGATTTTTAGAACAATATCATTGAATGTCTTTCCAACCACATTTCAAACATCTCCCTTGTTTTCAATAGGTATGGGCTTCGATTTGTAATGTGGCAACAAATTTCTAGCATGTAACTTCAAGAAAAAATCCTCCAATGTCTCTAGAGTTATGTTTGACTCTAAGATGTATTTTGAACCAATGTTGTTGTCAAATTCTATAAGTATTTTGAAACACATTCTTGGATGGAAATAAGAAGAGGTAGAGAAAATAGAAAGCTATGGCTTGGTCAAATTAAGTATGTGAATTCAACTTTGTAGAGGTTTAACATGTAGGATTCTAGACTATTGTGTGTTCTTGTGACTTTGGTAATGAAATTATCTATTTTACAATGTCCTACATCTCCTTGCGAGATGGAAGACATGAGTAGAGTGCCTTTACCAAAGTGCAGTCAGAAATTTCATGTATGTTGTGGTCTATTAATTAGGAATTAATGTGTCTCAACCTTGCGAAATTCCTAGATTTATTAATTATTTAGTATTTTTCTACAATTTATTGCATATTATTATATTTTATTTTATTTAAATTATGCTCCAAGACAAATGGGGCATTGGAACTTATGGTGACATATTTGGCTATGTGTTGGTGCTTTGTAGGAAGTTGTATGAAATATTTAATTTTCATATTCATAGCACAAATGGGACACCCTGCTTTTGTGGATCCTATGACAGATTTATGACATATGCTTATGACATGTAAGAGCTCGAAATAGAGGGAGTTACTTTGCAATCTTGACCAACTTTATGATAGGTAGTTACACTTGTCATGCATCATTAAAATTTGGTTGGTGGATTTATGGGAATCCTGGTGCCCAAGTTGGGCGGTTATGACAACTATAAGAATGCATTAAATCTATTTAATATTTTTATCTAGAATGAGGAATCTTCATGGGTGGTGTTGGAAATTGGGGTGTGGTTTGGGCACCATATCACTAGAGGTTTCTTGCACATTATTTTGTAAACCATTTATGATTTCTAGGTTGTAAATTTCCTATATATTGAATGTTGGAGTTGTATAGTATTGTATTGAGAATTTGGAAGTGTTGTTAGAATGTTACCAAAATCATACCAATTTAATATTCTAGTGAAACTCATGTAAAAGCTTTCTCTACAAGTGTGTTGTAATCTTGTTTTGATTTGACAATACATTGAGTAGGTTTTGGAGTGTGGAATTTTTCTCTCAAATGGGTTTTCCCCACCTAGTACTTGTGTTATGTGTTATATTGTTTATGCTTTCATATGTGTTTCTGCATAATTTCTATAATAGTTTGATCAATTTTAAAAAGTTCTTGTACAATACTCCTCTCAATGTTTAGCGTAGGAAGTTGATTCCACTAGTCTTACTTCCTTAAGAGGATATGTTTTATAGTGGATTTTCCACTACAGGTAACCAATAGTTATTGTATCCTTACTTTTATATGTAAATGTTATTTGCATCTTTATAATATTTTTTTCTCCAAACAAAATATTGTATTTTAATTTTGGACAACATTTAAATTATAAGGCTCGATTTCATGCTTCCCCACTCACTGTCTAAGTGTTATGGAGTAAAAAGTGGACACAAGCCTTTTTACCTCCTCGTTTAGCTCCTAAGTCCTATTTGCTTCATTATACATTCTAATTGAGCATCCTGAAGAAAAGAGCCTGACACCCATATGTATTTGGGACCTTGGTCCCTTTATTTAGCTTAGCCCTGACCTAAATTAGGCCCTAGACTTGGGCATCAATTGCCCAAGTCCTCCCTAATTGGTTAGGAGAAATAAATGTTTTGTTGGTTTGGGCCCTTTAAAAATGTTCCTCCTTGTTGGCTTTTGTGATTTAATTTCGTAAATGTTAGCGGGAAAGCATATATAAGTGAGTTTTTGACTTCATTTTATACCTAGATGGATATTACGAACTTATAATATTGGAGCAAAGAACATTTAAGGCATTCATTGTGTTATTGTTGTATATTTGTAGTTGTATTTGTGTGTTATTACAGATTTGGCTTCATCATCCATCTCCTTATGAGTTGAAGAGCTTTCATTCTCCTAAGGACTTCACTCTGAGGTGACATCATGTGATTTTAATCATTTGAATCATTTCATCATTTTGATTATCATTAGCCTCTATTTGGCAAGGGCACACTCTCTATCTAACAATGATGTTGGGAAAGCTTGAATGCTAACCTGAGATTTGACTAAGGCAAATCCCTAAACACAACAACCCCCAAACCCCTCTCTTGTTGTCTTGTGTGTAGGTTACAAGTATAGGTTTCAGGAAAAGTGGAGCTACAGGAAGGCAGTGTAGGAATTAAAGTTTCGGGATCCAAAAATAGTTTTGGATTATCTCTCCAAAGATACTTGGGTAGTTGGTGCCCTAGTCTATAGGGCTTCCAGGTTTTGGATCAGGCTTTTGAGCATCATTTGCAGCATATTCTTAGTTTTGACCTCTGAGAAATTCTTACTTCTGAACTTGGGCGGTTACCAAATTTGTCCTCCGACACCTCTGCTTTCGGGAGACAGGTTCCAACATCTTACTGATCATCTCTATACTTTTAGTTTCTAGATTTTTGTTGTTGTTTGTCCATTTCAAGTTGATTATCTCATAACTAGGGTTTTACTCATACTTAACCTAGGGTTTGATAAAAAGCTTGGTTGAATCTCATCTTTCCATAGCAAATTAGGAGCACAAGATCTATAGTTGAGTCCACCTTCTCATCTATATGTTCCTCTAAACATCACAACAAGTACTCATCACTTTGCTTTTTGTCTCACAACACTTCTTCTTATTACTTATTCTATTATCTTCACTAATCACCACTTTACAACAATCTCCCTTTGGCATTATTGTCCTTTGGCATCTCTGTTGACATCACTGATTATTATTGATCAGTACTCCACTCCACTGTTGACATCAATGAAAACACGTATATGCAACAATCTCCCCCTTTGGCATTGATGGCAACACTTAACCTTGTTGAACACACTAAGATGGTGAGAGGGGGATGAATCAGCATATACAAAAACTTAACTATTTTATTTGAAGATCAATTCAAATTACTTAGAGAATAGAAACTAAAATATTCACCACATTAATCATCACAGAGACACCAAGATTTTTTATGTGGAAAACCCAAAAATAGGAAAAACCATGGTGAGTGTTAGCTCACAATATATAATGCTCACTGCTATAAAGATTACAAATTTATTTTAGGGCTACAACCCAAGGAAGGTACAACTCCCTACTAAATTTTTTTAGGGCTACAACCCAAGGAAGCTACTACTCCCTAAAAAGATTACAATGATAACACAAATATGAACTATTGTGAAGGAAGTATCTAACTTATGTTGATGTTGCAGTCGTCTATTATGTACAATCACTTCATCATACCAACTTCACACACTTCATACTTCTCATTCCTTTCTATCACTTTCACACACTCCACAAATGACATTGTTCTTATATATATATATATATATATATATATATATATATATATATATATATATATATATATATATATATATATATATATATATCCTTTGCAACAACTCAAATCCTCAATTAGGTCGACACCCAAAAGACCTTTAGATGAAACGTGTGATTCTCCACAAGTCAGCATCAAACATATATAATATGAAGAGTAAATAGGTTGTGGATCACAACACATCACAACAAGATCCAAGAAGCATCACTACACATCCTTCAATATCAAAACAACTAATCAGGATCCACTGTATATGAAGCAAACCAGGTTGTCGGCCCAAATAACACAAAACATTGCTAACTCTCCATCTTTGCACCACCAAGGAGACATCAAAAACATCATCCAGACCAAGACAAGAGAAATGTACCTTGTAAATACCATCCTTAAACCCTTCTCCTAAAGTATTAGAACATACTATGCATCCACAAGACATGAAACATATTAAACTGATGAAAACAGGGCATTCTGGACTGACTGTGACACATCAAAACTTATGATACTGCATTGCGAACCCCCAAGTCAATTGTAGTTCTTATGAATGAACTCATTCATCATTCTAATCATATCCTTAGAACGGCACAACCATATCTATCATTTTTGGAGGTGTAAAGGGTAAAATTTGGATAGTTGAGTTTTTGATGGTTTTGTGTATGTCCTCCTTTCACCCTTTCATTCAAGGACCTAGGGTTGAGTTGCAATGTACTATCCTACCCTAGGTTGCTGTGAGATGTAGGGAAACTTGGATTTTTATGATTTGATTACCAATTATCTTCTCTTATTCTCAATTATACCTTAAAACCCTAATTATCCAAATACGACAGTAAACAGATAAATTATGAAAAATACTACTACAGAAAGATGTGAAATAACAAATAATCATGCACCTATTTTCAGGGTTTGGAGACAGAAAAGTCAGGGACTAAAGAGTGGGCACCGAAGTCCAATGCCCTACTTTTTGTCGAGATCTAGAAACTCAGTCTGCAACATGTATCTGTTGTACCAGAGATTTTCCCATTGCAGAACTTTGAGGACTAATGAGCGGGTACCCTAGTCCAGGGAGCTATTTTCTTCTCTGATCTGTAACTCTGACACTCTATTGTATCCTCCTGCAACTTCACTTTGTCTGCAACTCCAACCTGTAACCTGCAATCATGAAAACTTTGGGAGGGGGTTGTGGTGTTTAGAGGCTTGCCTAAGTCAAGCCTCGGAGAGACATTCAAGCCTTCCAAACACTGTTGTCAGATAGAGAGTGTGTGCCCTCGGGAGGCAAAGTCAAAAACCAAATGATAAATGCTCAAAAACACTAATGAATGTCACCTTGTAGTGAAGATCTCATGGAAGAAGAAGCTCTTCATGCAATGAGAAGACGATTGCTCAAATTTGCAAATACAAACACATAAACAACACAAATCTACTCTTGCAACACAATGAAAGCCTTGAATCACCTTTAGAACACAATAGCTTTCTAGTAATCATCTAATTGAAATCTAGTTTACAAATGAATTCCTAAACATGTTTATATATGCAACTACAAACATTCCTGCCAAAAATTTCATAATTCAAACTTACCATGTCGGCATAGGACCCAAATAACGGTCACAAGCCGACACCCAAAAATTGGGACTGCCCCAAAATACATTAGGCCTAGGGCGCAAGCGCCCAAGTCCTCCCCCTTATTTTGGGCAGGGGTTATCTCAAGTGGTTCCCCTAGGTCCCATTTGTCAAGACACTTAGGGGTTTTCTCATCAAGGTGTTGAAATATGATGTAAAATGTCCTAAATGTAGCTAAGAGACCTAGAAACTAAACCTTATGAGGGAAAATCCCCCAAGGGGACATTTTCTAATGTTACATTTAGCCCCCACTTTAATGTATGTATAGACGCTAGGCCAATACATGCATTAAAGTACAGTCAACAAACATAGCAAACACACCAAACATGGAGAAGACACGCCAGACACATTGAAGACAATGATAGGCACACAAAACATAGAGAAGATAACTACAGTCACGCAAAATGTGGAGAATACATTAAATGCAAAGAAGACACATTAATGCATAGAAGATAGGAATGATTTCTTTTCTTTTCTTTTTCTCATTTATATGAAATGCAGATGCAAGTACAAGAAAGTAAACAAGCCTCTCATAATGCAGGATGTACTCATCGCACAGGTCTTTAAACTACATATATGGGGCAACACAGACACAATACATGCAAAACCTCCCAAAATGTAGGATGTACTCATCGCACAGATCTTTAAACTGCATATGGGGCAATAGACACGCCAAACAAAGCAAGCACGCCAAAAACACACACTTTGAAGACAGAGAAAACATGACAGACAAGTGATGGAATGTTCCTATTTCTAGGTTCAACACCATCTCAGGCACATTACAGGCACACACCGATGATTGCACTTCACCACAACAATCATCAAAGACACACTTAAGGGTTGAGTTAGTCACAAAACCGCTCCCCGCCTTCATAGAGGACTTTTGAAAATGACATGATGATGCAATCTGCTCTGAGAAATTCACCACCCCCACCTCTGTAGAGGGCTTAAAATAAAAAGGATATATGTGATATCCTACCTCCGCAAAGGGCTTAGATGATTGATTGATTGATTGATTGCAAAAACAACTTCAAGTGTAGGATGTACTCATCGCACAAGTCTTTAAACTGCACCTAAGGACAAGCACATTGCTAACATCTACAACAGATAACTTACCTTATATATGCCCCCACCTTAAGGTGGTTGATATAAAGTATCAATATCAAGCACATTAAGGTAGGAAGCAAACACACAAGGGAACATAGACTTTCACAAAGCCCATGCCCCCCGGAGGTGACATGTACTTTACGACCACCAAATGTTCCCACAAACACATCCCTACAAGAAACATGTTAGTGTCCACATAATCATGATAAACAACAACATCAATGCATATGATTAACCACACAAAGAGCCAAGGTTATACTACAAATTTAGAGTTTGAGGATAACCGTGGGGCTATATCATGAAGATCTCTGAATCGAGTACCGCTAAGGCTAGATTCAAAGACAAACAAAGTGCACAGAGCATCAGTATTGTTATGATTTGTAAATGAGATAAAAACATCATCAAAATCACTACGCAGAAAGCATGAGTGCTTCCACTAGCCAAGCGTCAGATAAGATATACAACCCCATCGTCATATTAGGAACTAAGTCCAATTTTTTATTTCTCGCGAAAGGGACTTTAGGTCCGCATCAGTATAAATGTTTTTCGTCATCCACCAGCTAGATAGAAACACTAGAGGAAGGGAAACAATAAATAAGAGAGGAGAAACAAGTGTCTTAGGGACATTCACGTAGGAGGGTGCCCCCAAGTCACCAACCGCAATGCTATGTCCGTAAGACACAACACACAACAATGAAATCAGAGAGAGGTAATATAGAAGAATGATGATACAAATAGAAGGTCACAACAGAAGTGGTCTCCTGGTATCTCAGACCTTACAAGAGAATCAGGGGTCATCCTAGGAGGCCTAAACAACACATAACACATCATAGGGGAAGCACATCATGAGAGAGATAAAAGGTTAGAAATACTTACCTGTAGGGTCTTCAAACTAAGTATTGTCATCAAGAAAATCATCATCGTCCTCCCACTCCAAAATGTTAGAGGAAAATGGAACATAAGGCACCATAGCCCAATTCTTGTCCTTGTCTTTTGATTGCTCATTCTGAGGATCATCTTTGTTTGGATCAATGTTTTCTTGTTGATTTGTATGCATTATGCTCTTGAGAGATGGAAGAAAAAATGTGGTTTGAGTGATCTTAGTATCTATCCAAGAAAGTTTTAATATAGGAGACCTTTCCTCACCTACTAGTGCTACATCTTTTAGAGAGAGCAATGGAAGTTAAGGTATCGTGAAGCGAGGTATTCAATATTTTTGAATCCTTAGTGATGTCCAAATGACTTGAATATCCAGTCAAAGAAGGGAGATTAAAAGTTTTCTCCTCCTTAGTGATATCTAAGGTGTGTGAACAATCAATTAAAGGAACAAGGTTGGTAGGATGATCCATAGAGGTTTCATGCATTATGATAGAGTTTTTATTATTGTTAGATGAAAGCTCATCATCTACCCATGGAATGTTCTTTGGTGAGGGGAGTTCTTCATTCACTAAAGCTTCCTCTTGGCCAAGGAGAGCATTGGAATGACAAAGTGGTGGTGGGTCTTCATTTGCTAATGCTTCATCTTGGCCAGAGTGAGCATTAGAATGAAGAATTGGTGGTATAATATTAAGAGATGTGTTAATGAAATCATCCTCTTGCATTAAAGTGTCCTCATGAGGAGGAACAACTTTTAGAGAGGGATCATAAGGTAAACCAAATATATCATCACATGTTTAACAATACATGTCATAGCGGAATGTTCTAGAAAGTCATCTAAAGCTTCATCTAACATTCTGAGGTCATCACTAGTATATATATACTATTGATCATGAATATAGTGAGATCATTTAATATCAAAGTATATATTCCCATAATATTTTTGAAGCTATCAAAATCAAATATATAACAAAGGATTTCATATGGGGAGCACATAGAGAGATCAACATCATGTATGTATGCTATTTGTTCCAGAACTTCAGGATGTTTATCAGTGAATTTAGAGAAATGATCAATGTCTACGATGTATGTGAATAAAGCTTCCAAATAAGTATCCATGATATATGTTTTCAAATCAATGCAAGATCAGATTTTAAAATTTTTCTAAAAGTATGCCAAAGACAAGCGTAAAACTATGTGCAAAAGTGACCTAAAAATGCTTATTTTTTGTGTTTTTTCAATGCAAATAAGTGAAAGCAAAGGTTTTGTAAGGATTTTATTTAGGGACATCAATTAATATGTCTGATATTAGTCTAATACGGAAATAAGATCCTTCACAACACATTCTTGATGCAAATCTAAGATGATAAGTCAAAATATAGTGAAAATGCACTAAAATATGTGATTTTTTCACCAAATCTTAATGCAAAAGAGCATGAAAAAGGGTGTTGTGAGGAAAATGATGATGAAAAGAAAATTATATCAGTAATAACAGCCACCAAATGCCAAAATATCTATCACAACACTCTTATAGTGCCACTCAAGATCAAACCCTATAGAAAATATAGCAAAAATAGGCAGTTTTTCACAATTTTTCAATTCCAAGACCTAGCAAAAGAGGTGTTGTAAATAATTTTAGGAGGTAAAGAAAATAATAGCAATGATATCAGTCACCTCAATCCATAAAATTTGTCACAACACGCTTGGAGTGCAAATTAGGCCAAACCCTAGGGTAAAAATAGCAAAAATGTGCAATTTTTCACCAAAATTTCAATACAAGAGGCCAATAACAAGGTTTTGTAAATAATTTTAGGGGGGAAGAAGATAATTACCCTAATAAAAGCCAATTAGTGCAAAATTATTCTTTACAACACACTTATGGTGCAAAATTAGAGAGTCGACAAGGCCAAATCCAATGAAAATCAAGGTTTTTCAAGCCCTAGGTTTGAGATCTTGATGTAAAATGCTAGATGAATGTTTTCCAAACTGATATATGATGAAAATTACATGCTCTTAGATCTAAAAATGATTTCCATTCCATAACATGCAAAATGTAATTGCAAATCTAATGAAAAATAAATTAAAATGCTAGTTTTTGTTGAATTTTTCTATGCAAAAATGTAATTTTTTCAAATCTAAATGCAAATTTGTTCTAAAACGCAAATTTGTTCTAAAATGCAAGACTACATCTAAATGAAAATTTAAGTCAAACCCTAGATTTTGGAATTACTAGGTTATATGCAAATTTCACAATTTTCAACAAAACCCTAGCAATGTTATGATGAAAATGCAATGCAAGATATTGAAATTTTGTAATTTTCTACAATTTAAATCAGATATAATGTAAAAATCAGAAATTTGATGAAATTCAAATTAATTAATGCAACATGCAAAACTCTAGCATGTAAATTTTTCCAATTTTTTTCAATTTTTCAATTTTTTTGTAAATTTTCCAATGCAATAAGATGAATGACTATATGAATGAATGAAATCACTGTAAATCTGAATCAAAATACTCAGCAAGGTGCAAACAAGTCCAATAACATGAGTTCACCAAAATGTAAAGGGTAAAATTTGGATAGTTGAGTTTTTGATGGTTTTGTGTATGTCCTTTCACCCTTTCATTCAAGGACCTAGGGTCGAGTTGCAATGTACTATCCTACCCTAGGTTGATGTGACATGTAGGGAAACTTGGATTTTTATGATTTGATTGTCAATTATCTTCTCTTATGCTCAATTATACCTTAAAACCCTAATTATGCAAATACGACAGTAAATGGATGAATTACAAAAAATGTTGCTATAGAAAGATGTGAAATAACAAATAACTATGCACCTATTTTTAGGGTTCAGAGACAAAAAAGTTGGGGACTAAAGAGAGCATGCCCAAGTCTAATGCCCTACTTTTTGTCAAGATCTAGAAACTCAATCTGCAACCTGTATCTGTTGTACCAAAAATTTTCCCGTTGCAAAACTTTGAGGACTAATAAGCGGGTGCCCTAGTCCAGGGAGTTGTTTTCTTCTCTGATCTATAATTCTGACACTCTATTGTACCCTCCTACAACTTCACTTTGTCTGCAACTCCAACCTGTAACCTGCAATCATGAAAACTTTGGGAGGGGGTTGTGGTGTTTAGAGGCTTGCCTCAGTCAAGCCCCGAAGAGACATTCAAGCCTTCCAAACACCGTTGTTAGATAGAGAGTGCGTGCCCTTGGAAGGCAGAGGTAAAAACCAAATGATAAATGCTTACAAACACAAATGAATATCACCTTGTAGTGAAGATCTCATGGAGGAAGAAGCTCTTCATGCCATGAGGAGATGATTGTTCAAATCTGTAAGTACAAACACATAAATAACACAAATATGCTCTTGCAACACAATGAAAGCCTTGAATCACCTTTAGAACACAATAGGTTGCTAGTAATCATCTAATTGAAATCTAGTTTACAAATGAATGCCTAAACATGTTTATATGTGCAACTACAAACATTCCCACCAAGAATTTCGTAATTCAAACTTACTGTGTCGACATAGGACCCAAATAACGGTCACAAGCTGACACCCAAAAATTAGGACTGCCCCAAAATAGGGCAGGACTAGGGCGTGGGCGCCCAAGTCCTCCCCCCTATTTTGGGTAGGGGTTATCTCAAGTGGTTCCCCTAGGTCCCATTTGTCAAGACACTTAGGGGTTTTCTCATCGGGGTGTTGAAATATGATGTAAAATGTCCTAAATGCAGATAAGAGACCTGGGAGCTAAACCTTATGAGGGAAAATCCCCCAAGGGGACATTTTCTGTTGTTACAGGAGGAATGCAAATACTTTTAACTCATTTGCACTATGATTAGTAGTCATATAACTCAAATTGTCTTGAACACTTCTGTCATTTAAAAATTGAACTTGTGGACCACTAAACCACTTGATACTGCAATGAAGCATACATTAGACATCTCTAAGCATGTCCTCAAAACCACATGGACACATATTTACTTCCAGAGGAATCCGAAGCATTCCAGTAGGTCTTTACTATTACTTTGCTCTGTCAAAGCACTAGTCAAAACTTTGTTACTTATAACTTCCACTGTTGAGGGTATAAAGACTTGAGCTCTTGGATACAACACATTCATATGCCAATTAGCTTATCTTCTGAACCACAAGACTAAATCTTGTTCTGTGGAGGAATGTGGACCAAAATACTGTGACTCTGTTTAGTAGAAAAAGAGGGGTTTTAGTTTTGGTTTAGGTTTCAAAGGCAAATCCTCCCTTCTCACCAAACATTCAAGGGCATATCAACCAAGTTGAATCTTCGCTAAGCTAGAGCATTCACCTATCAGGTTGGGCTACCACTTGGAATGGTGCGGAAGCTCAGATGTATCAAACAATATCTCAATTTAACACTTAAGTTCTCTTAAAACCCTAAATATGTAAAATAGTAAGCAAATTAATGAATTACTACAAATCCCTTCAGACTAAGGTGAAGAGCAGTGATATTTAACTCACTATTTTTCAAAGTTCAGAATGCGGAATAGTCGGGGACACTAGGACTAGCGCCCTAGTCCAAGGTATAGTTTTCGTCATAGAATTTGAATCTCCTTCTGAAACTGATATGCACTGTATCTTCCATTTTTTGCCCTAAAAAAAGTGGAGAACACAGGGACTAGCACCCTTATCCTGAAATGTTGAACTTTGTCTTCTTTCTTTCAGATCCTAAATCCTTGTTGTCTGCAAACTCCTTTCTGCAACTCCACTCCATGAAACTTAGTACCTATAAGCTGCAATCACAAAGGAGTGTGGGAGGGGGTTGTGGTGTTTAGAGGCTTGCCTGGGTGAAGCCCCAAAGAGACATTCAAGTCTTCTGAACACTGTTGTTAGATAAAAGTGTGCATCCCTGCGAGATAGAGGCAAAATCCAAATGATAAATGATTGAAAACACACTATATATCACCTTGAAATGTAGATCTCATGGAAGGAAGATGCTCTTCATGCTGTGAGGAGATAGAGTCAAATCTGCAACAAACAAGCACAATAACAACAAAATACTACTCTACAACACAATGAATGCCTTCAATCACTTTAGCATAAAGTCACAAGTTCCCAATGTCCATATAGTTTGCAAATGAAATCCTAAACATGCTTATGTATGCAACTACAAAGATTCTCGCTAAGAATTTTATAATTGAAACTTTAGATGGGGCAGGACTAGGGTGCTAGCGCCCAAGTCCACCTTCCCATTTTAGGACAAGACTCATCAATATAGCACCCCCCAAGTCTTATTTGCCATAACACAGGAGTTTTCTCATCGGGATTCAAAATTAACATGTAAGATGCTTATACTGCATTCTAAAGACTCAAGAGCTAAATATTAAGAGGGAAAATCCCCCAAGGGGACATTTTTTGACATAACATTTAGCCCCCACTTTAATGTATGTATAAACACAAGGCCAATACATGCATTAAAGTATGGTCAACAAACACAACAAACATGCCAGGCACTTAGAACTAATGCATACACAAAGATTGAGGAACTATTTCTAGCCCCCAGTCTTAGGTAGACATTAGAGAAAATAGGGTGCAGACATGCCAAACACATTGAAAACAGTAACAGACATGCAAAACATGGAGAAGACAGTATTAAGGACACGCAAAACACATTGAATATAGTAAATGCAGTGATTATTTCTTTTTCATTTTCATATATATAAATGAATACAAATGCAAGTACATGAAAATTAACAATACAAAATACAACCCCAAAGGGAAAACATGCCATACAAAACCTCAAGTGTAAGTGGAGCACGTCACTATACATACATGAGAGGGGAAAGTATGTCATACAAAGCCCAAGTGGGGGTTAGCCACACAAGGGGGAAAACACATGGAAGACATGGAGAAAACATGACAAACAAGGTGATGGAAACAACTTATTGCTAAGCCCCCACCATCTCAGGCACATTACAAGCACACACCGACGATTGTGCTTCACCACAACAATCACTGAAAACATGCTTAAGGGTCAGGATAGTCTCAAATCTGCCCCGCCTCCTCGAAGGACTTTTAGAAAATGATAGGATGTGCAATCTCCTTGAGAAATACACCATCCCTGCCTTCACAAAGGGTTTAAAATAAAAAGTATATGCATGATATCCCACCTTCGTAGAGGGCTTAATGATTGCAAAGATTTCAATTTTTACAAACACACTTTTCTAGCATCTAAACTAGAAAGCTTACCTTATATATACCCCCACCTTAAGGTGGTTGATATCATGTACTGATATCAAGCACATTAAGGTAGAGATAAAACACACAAGGGAACATGATCTCTCACAAAGTCCATGCCCCCCAGAGGTGACATGTACTTTACGACTACCAAATGTTCCCACAAACACACAATTTCCTGCAAGAAAAGGTGTTAGTATCCATATAATCATGATAAACAACAATGCAAGGCTAGATCCAAGATATACAAAGTGCATGGAGCAACAGTATTGTTATATTTTGTAAGTGCGATAAGACAACATCAAAATATCATATGGAGTGATTCTACTAGCCAAGCATCAGATAATATATAACAACCCCATCGTCATGTATGGATTAGGTCCATTTTTGCTTACTTGTTAAAGGGACACGTGGTCCGTATCAATATTATTATTTTTTCATCATCTGCCAGCTAGATAGAAGCATTAGAGGAAGGTAAACAATAAATCAAGAGAGGAGAAACAAGTGTCTTAGGGATAGTCACATAGGAGGGTACCCCCAAGTCACCAATCACAACGCTATGTCCGTTAGACACAACACACAACAATGAAAATAGAGGAGAAGCAATGTAGAAGAATGATGATACAAATAGTAGAAGGTTACAATAGAGGCAGTCTTCCAGTATCCTTGACCTTACAAGAGTATCAAGGGTCATCCTATAAGACTTAAAACAACACATAACACATCACAGGGGAATCACAGTACATGAGATAAAGGGTTAGAAATACTTACCTGATAAATCTGACTGTTAAGAACATACATATCTAGGAAGAGGCCACCCTTGAGAGCTACTATAATATTTGCTACAATGATTGAGGCTTATCGGCTTAGGATATCTTGCATGTTGATTTGGTCTTGTTGATATCATATTAACATTTAGTTTAGGCTAATGAGAGGCTTTCTTTTCTTTAAAAGGATTATATCCAATGCCCCTTGAGTAATGTCTTGAAGCGGATTCTATAGGTATTTGAATCCCTTGTTGATTTACACCACATCCCTTACCTACATAGTCACAATTGTTATAAATGATTTTAAATCATCGACCATAGAGGGATGTCATTTCTTTAGAAGATGGTGAAGCCTCATAGGTCTCATAATTTTTAGTATAAGTAAAAGTGGTGTCTTTGTTTTCTACCAAGGAGGCTTTGTTTTTCTTAGGAGTTTCAAAATATTGCTTGAATGAGATTGATGCGACTCTTGATGTGTCAGGGCTATTAAGTTTATATTCCCCTACACTACAAGGATTAAAATATAATGAAACCCAATCATCACCAAAAAGTGCATTCAATGGTTGAGGATCTTTCTTAACATTATCTATGGCAAGAGGTATTGTTGAATGAGCTTGTAAGTTGTTTAGACTCATATGATTATTAACTTGTTTTTTCTTTTCAATATTAAACAATCATCCGGTTCAGGATCGGCTTTCCATGTGTAGAGTTTGTCTTGAAAAATAAACTTTATTGATCTATGAAGGGTAGATGGAACTGCCCCCATGGCATGAATCCATGGTCTACCAAGAATCATATTATATGAAAGTGAACCAGGAATGACATGAAAAAGAGTAGACAAAGTCATAGGTCCAACCTTTATAGGTAAAGTTATAGTACCCATAGATTGTCTACCAACATTATCAAAGGCATGAATGCTAATCCTATCTGGTTTGATTAAAGATGTGTTGACCTTAATCTTATGTAACAAATCCATACCACAAACATTCAAAGTTGAGCCATTATCAATCATAACACACTTGATCAATTTATTTTCTACTCGAACAAATATTATAAGAGGATCATGTTGGTTTTGAACTTCAATTGACGATAATTCATGTGGTTGAAAGAGAATATCCATTTTTGTCTCATGCATATAGTCTAATAGAGTTGCTACATCATTCAGCTTAATAGCAGGCGGTACAATCACATTTTGTAAATCTTGTTGGAGCATTCCATGGTATGTAGGTGGTGTTTGTATTAAATCCCAAAGAGAGATCTTAGCTGGGGTAGCACAAAGCTACTCGACAAGATCGTATTCTTGACTACTTTTATAAGTAAGACGAGGTGGTGGAGGCAGCATAGGTTGAGAAGCTGGGAGGGAGAGAGACACATGTGGTGCTTTCTTACTTTTCTTTTTATTATGGGTGTTGTGTGTGTGATCAATTATGGGATGTTGTGGCACACTAATTTGTTTTGCATATTTGAAAATGTAATCGGGTGTCTAAGTGGTTGTTGAGCACCTTGAATTGTAATCACCAATTTTAAGCAAGAAGGTGCACTAGGTTCCCCCTGCAGAACCATCTTAGGGACATTTCTATAAACTCTATAAGTGAATATTTAATTAACATTGTTTCCCTCTAGATTATACCCAACATCTATCCCTAAAGGAGTTAATGTGGGAGAGATTTTCTCATCCACTAATGCTACATCTTGGCTAGGGAGAGCAATGAAATGAGAGGAAGGTATGGTGTTATTAAAGAGGTTAGGTGTTGTATCATTAATAGATCTATCCATGGTCTTCTCATCTAAGGTTCTTGGACATTTGACTATAGCAGAAGTAGGATAACCTATGGAATCATCATCATCATGTTCTTGAGCTATTGATTTCAAAGTATTAACAGAAAAATAATTTTCACTCTCATCTTTCTCATGAGTATTCCTAGAGATGAATTTAGTTAAATCTTCTAATATCAAAGGATATGCTCCTATGATTAATACAAAGCTGTTAAAATCATGTGTATAACAAAGTAATTTCAGCTCATATGTAGAACATATAGAAACATCAATACCACTTGCAAAAGCTATGTGCTCTAGAACATGAGGATTCTCATTAGTGAAAATTTCAAAATCTAGGATATACTCATGCAAAGATTTCAAAGAATAATAACATGAATATGCCATAATAAAATGTCTAAAAACA
Organism: Cunninghamia lanceolata; assembly: GCA_027924645.1. NCBI lineage: Eukaryota > Viridiplantae > Streptophyta > Pinopsida > Cupressales > Cupressaceae > Cunninghamia > Cunninghamia lanceolata. The sequence continues at coordinate 293,998 of BSBN01000333.1, forward strand.
TCAATTTCCAATAAGAGCTAGTAGTGTACCCTAGGTGTTGAAATACACAATGTGTAATTAAGATAAAGCAAGGTCTCAAACAAGGTTATAAATACTGTCAAATGTATGTTTTCAAATGTATTCAAGATCAGATTTGAATGATTTTTTATACGAATGAAAGAATGTAAGTGCAAAACTATATGCAAACATGACCTAAAATGCTTGATTTTTTCACTTTTTTTCATTGCAAATGAGTAAAAGAAGAGGTGTTGTGAGGAAATTTGTGATGGAAAGAAGATTATAACAGTAATATCAGTCAATTAGTGCAACAAAATCCTCCACAACATGCTTGTAATGCAAATCTAAAGAGTTGACAAGTCAAAACCTACTAGAATATGCAAATTTTCACCAATTTTCAATGTAAATGAGTAAGCAAAAGGAGTGTTGTGAGGAAAGGTATGATGAAAAGTAGATTATAACAGTAATATTAGTCACATAATGCCAAAAAATCCATCACAACATGCCTATAGTGCGAATCTAAAGAGTTGACAAGTCAAACCCTAGTGAAAATGCACTAGAATATGCAATTTTTTATCATTTTTTTATACAAATGCATCAAACAAAGGGTGTTGTAAAGAAATTGATGAGGGGAAACAAATAATAAGTCTGATATCAGTTCAATAACACAACCAAATCCTTCACAACACACCTATAATGCAATCCTATATGCAAAATAAGCCAAATTTTAGTGAAAATTGCTAATTTTGTTGAAATTGAATATATGCAAAGGCAAATCTTTGAAATGCAAATGCAAAAACATACTAAAATGTGACACTAAATGAAAAATCATATTTTAATGAGTGCCTAAGATAAGTATAAAAATCTGAAAATAAGATTTTACCTACAAGCCCTGGCTTTTGGAATAACTAGATTATATGAAAAAAAAATTTGAAATTTCAAGCAAACCCTAGCAATTTTATGATGAAAGTGCAATGCAAGGAATTAAATTTCTATAATTTAAATTAGATATAATAAAAATAATAGAAATTAAATGAAATCAAATGTCAATTAATTCAAATAATTTCAAAATGCAAGCCTAAAGTGCCACTTTTTTTTGTAATTTTTCAAATGCAATATGAAAATGATAAATAAAAATGACTTTTTGTAATTTAGGTTAGATCTAATTAAAAATCAGAAATTGAATGAAAATTAATTCAAATTATGTCAAAATGCAAGCTAAAGTGCCAAGTTTTTTTCAAAATTTTCAATTTTTTTTGTAAATTTTTAAATCCAATATGAAAATTATGAAATTAAATGAGAATAAATTTCAGATCTAATACAAAAATTAGAAATTTAATTAAATGCAATTAAATTAATGAAAACTATGTCAAAATTCAAACCCTAGAATGTATTTTTTTTCAAAATTTTCAAATATATCATTTTTTTTGTAAATTTTCAAATGCAATAAGATGAAAATTAAATGAAATAAATGCAAATCTGAAGTACAACACTCAACAAGATGCAAAATTCATTAAAAACATGGGTTCACCAAAATGTTTAGTAGAAAAAGAGGGGTTTTAGTTTTGGTTTGGGTTTCAAAGGCAAATCATCCCTTCTCACCAAACATTCAAGGGCATATTAACCGAGTTGAATCTCCACTAAGCGAGAGCATTCACCTATCAAGTTGGGATGCCACTTGGAATGATGTGGAAGCTCAGACATATCAAACAATATCTCAATTTAATGCTTAAGTGTTCTTAAACTCTAAATATGTAAAATAGTAAGCAAATTAATGAATTACGACAAATCCCTTTAGACTAAGGTGAAGGACAAAGATATTTAACTCAATGTTTTTCAAAGTTCAGAATGCAGAATAGTCAGGAACATTGGGACTAGCACCCTAGTCCAAGGTATAGTTTTCATCACAGAATCTGAATCTCCTCTCGACACTGATATGCAATGTATCTTTTGTTTCTGCCCTAGAAAAAGTGGACACAAGAACTAGCGCCCTTGTCTCGAAATGTTGAACTTTGTCTTCTTTCTTTCGAAACATGAATCCTTGTTGTCAACATCCTCTTTTCTACAACTCCGCTTCGTGAAACTTGGTACTTGTAACCTACAATCTTAAAGGAGTGTGGGAGGGGGTTGTGGTGTTTAGAGGCTTGCCTCGGTCAAGCCCTAGAGAGACATTCAAGTCTTTCAAACACTGTTGTCAGATAAGAGTCTGTATCCCTATGGGATAGAGGCAAAATACAAATGATAAATGATTGAAAACACACTAGATATCACATTGAAATGTAGATCTCATGGAAGGAAGATGCTCTTCATGCCATGAGGAGATGGAGTCAAATCTGCAACAAACAAGCACAATAACAAGAAAATATTGCTCTGCAACACAATGAATGCCTTGAATCGCTTTAGCATAAAGTCACAAGTTTGCAATGTCCATATAGTTTTCAAATGAAATCCTAAACATGCTTATATATGCAACTACAAAGATTCTCGCTGAGAATTTTGTAATTGAAACTTTAGATGTTGACATAGGACCTAAGTAATGATCATAAAACTAACATAAAAGTTTAGGGCTGACCTAAAATGGGGGCAGGACTAGGGCACCAGCGCCCAATTCTACCTTTTCATTTTAGGATAGGACTCGTCAATATAGCACCCCCCAAGTCCTATTTGCCATAACACAGGGGTTTTCTCATCAGGATTCAAAATTAACATGTAAGATGCTTATAATGCATTCTAAAGACCCAGGAGGTAAACCTTAAGAGGTAAAAGCCCCCAAGGGGACATTTTCTGACATAACAGACTCTACCTTAGGCTATACACTAAAAATTCCTTAGCAAAGCTTCTGTAACTTTTCTCTAAGTGTAATACACCAAACTAGTAAGATATCAATGTAGGGATACTAGAAACATATTAGAACAAGTCCACTCACCTCCAAATCATACTTATACATCAGATAGATTACCATTCTTATACTTGAACATTTTTTCTCCATATTTTAGGTCTTTTGAACTAACCTACCTTAATCATGCTGACCCTATGTCTTTAGCTTAGTCAAACCATCTCTCTCAAATTTTCCACTATCCATTAACTTATCTTCAACTTCTATACAAGCATGTCCTTAAGTTGACACATATATAGTTGACATCAATGACAACACAAATTGCCAACAATCTCCCCCTTTATCATTGATGGTAATGTTTATTTATCTACAAGTCCTCTCTCCCAACTGATAAGACAATCATCAACACTCTCTCCCCCTTTGACATCAAGGACAAAGAACAAAATGTCTTCTACTTATGACAACCCAAAACTATATGTACTCCCCCTTACTGTATGATTTTTACAAACAACACTCCCCCTGAGATGGAGATGCCCCAAAACTGATGTTATGTACATAGTATTTAATCAAAAATGACACTACAAGCCTCCACAAGTCTATACAAAGCCAAAAATATCTTATCTACAATGCTCTTGCAACTCATTTGGAAGGTAGAATGCTTTTGTAGATTACCTTGAGTTGTGTAAGAGTGGATACCCAATTTGCTTTTTCTGAGGCAAGAATGTGATTTTGGCATTCAAGCTACATACATAAGTCATCAACCTCATCAATGTTGCTTAGGGTCTTCATTTTTTGCTCAATCATTTGTGCTTCACCTAGCAACCCTAATAATGAAGCAAGTCTCAAATTGACTGCTTCCCTCAACTCACCAAACTGCTTCTTTATCTGTTCTCTTTGGTTCTGAAGCAATGACATTTGTGAATGCAGATTTTCAATTTGTGGCCTAGTTGATTCATCCTTGTCTTTTGACAAGTCATATACTTCGGCTAATTTAGAGATCTGACTCAATAGATTCAATCTAAGCTTTATGTTCTTGGTGGAATTAGGCCATTTCACGTTGAAAAGATACAATGTGGTGGCTTCATCAATATAATTCTTAAATATCTTCAAATTTTCTTGTAATTCGTTATGTGCATTAGCACACTTGTCAAATATCTCAGCCAACCTTTTATCATTTATCTTCCTTAATGCATCTTGTTCTACCTTTTGTTGAACATGAGAAGAATGATCCTTGAAATAATCCATCAATAGCTTTAACTTTTGTTCTGAAGGCAGAGAGGAGTCAATGATTACCTCTAGTAATTCTTCCTGAATCAACTTTACTACATCTTCAACTAAATTGGTCTTCTTCAAGTTTTCTTGCAACAACTCATTTCTTGTAGAATCATGCAGGATGTCACCAAGTTGCAGCTTATGGAGGGGTGAAATATTTAACAGATATATGTGCCCCTCATTAGTAGGAATCTGTAGAAGTTATGGTGTGATCATAGGTTGAAACTGCATATACAAATCTTATAGGTCCTTAAATGAGTCTAATCCTAAAGAGATCTGACCTATATCCATAGAAGTATCCTTAATTTCCTCATCTTGTTTCTCTTTTGTTTCACTTTGATCCTTTTCATCTTGTTTTTCCTTAGTCTTCTTTGATTCATCCTGAACTTTCTCTTCTTGTTTCTCCTCAGGGCTATCCTCTTTTCTTTTCTCATTTTTCCATGTATTCTCCAAAGGAGGATTGTCATATTTTGCACCAGAATTAGTATTCCCCATAGGGGGTACATTTACTTTAGCTTCATATCCTAATCTCTGTGTTTTTGTGTTTTCCAAAGGAGGTGTATCCACATTATCCTGATCCTCTACATTTTTCATCTCTTCAAGAATTTTGTATTTTGCTCTAATGTTTCTTCTTCCAATCTTTCTAGTTCTTCCTTGTCCTTTCACATCAAAATATTTATTCTTCTTTTTGTTCTAAATTCCTTTGCTTGTTTTTGAGATATCTTAATCTTTTCTTCATCAATAACAGATTGACCAACCTTTTCAACTACATGTTTCCTCATCTCAATCTCTTTTGTCATGGCTTCATTTCTCTTGTTGGTAAGAAAGTCTGCAAGACTTGTAGGAAGTTGATCAATGATCTTAATTAGGGCCACATTAAAGGCCATCATTTACCTAATTATTGCTTCCTTAATTGTAGCTTTGCCCTCAACAGGCATCTTATCATAGAGATCTGTAACTTCTTTTAGAGCACCATGTTGCATTATAGCATTTATAGTGGCCTCAAGTTGTAGAGGCACATGCTCAAATTCTTCTTGAGGAGTTTCTTTTGATTTCTTTTCTTTTCCTTTTAGTTTCTGCTTTGTCCTCTCCTTCTCTTGTTATTTTATTTTTCCTCTCTAACATACAAGATTCTTCTTCTTCCTCTTCTTCATCATATTCATCATCTTCTATGTTCACCAAATTAATCTTCCCCCTCTTTTCCTAAACCTTATGCCTATGTTTCCTTTTCTCTGTAGTCTTAGTTTGCACTGGGACTTCATCAGCTCTTCTTTTGCTAGGAAGAGTTTGAGTTGATCCAAAAGGGTTGGAAGAAGTAGCTGTAGCAGGGACATATCTACTTGTCCTTCTTGGATTTTGTGTAGCAGAAGTAGTTTGAGCTTCTCCTGCAGGACCCTCAGGAGTGTCAAGCATTTCTTCCAGTTTTGACTTCATATTTTCTTCTTTTTCTTCCACATCCTTCTTGATTATTTTGTTGGTAATTTCATCATAAGTCCCAAATCTCTCAGCAGCAGGATCCTTAGGCTTGTTGAGCAACATATTAGCATATCCAACCAAATCATGTTCAAACACCTCATAAGACAAGGTGGTTATCCATAAGGTCCTTGGTTCTATTGCCTACATATAGCAATTGTCTTTATCCACCATAAAGGTTATATCATTTTTGTATTTCTCTACAAATTTTGCAGGTATCCTCTCCCTCATTTGCATGTCATTTTGAAATGTTTTGAAAATTTCCCAAAACATTGTATCACATTGTTTATGATTAGGAAAACTACACATGTAGTCCTTAATTTGATGAGCAATAGGGGTGTCTCTTTTCCAAACCATACCCTTCATGGCAGGCAATTCCTTTAGGAAATAGAACATAATATAGATGATTAAGGATCCATACCAAAATTTGTACCTTGTCTCCTTTTTTCTCTTCAAGTTGTTTATCAATTGCTGCAACGGAAGCTCACAAAGGTCATATTCTTCCCTTTCTTCACCATTTGATGGGTAATGTAGATGGCGGTTGCGATAGCAGAACCTTCTCTGTTGGTGTAATATACTTTATATGTACTTCCCATTGTCACATACTAGACCCCTAGGTCAATGATATCATCCACTATTAGGGTTCTCTTGTTAAACTTTGCTCTAGTAAGCTTCATAACTTCCTCATTCTTCACAAATTTTAATGTAGGCACAAATCCAGAGGAGCATAATCCGGTCACAGCTTTGATTGCTTCCTTCGTGATCATCTAAGTTTGGTCAAGGCAAAATAAATTCTCATGGATCTAGCTTAATGCAATTCTAACCCATTCTTCTTCATAGCAAAAGTTGGGGAAACCCTTCCATATGTCTAGTTGTTTTGCCTCAACATTTGTAAACTTTGGCTTAAGTTGAAAATCATCACCCAAAAGATGATCATTCCTAAACTATTCCATCTTCAAATGATCATACGCATCCAACTGCAAGTGAAAATAAATCCTGACATCCTTTGTATGCAGCACATTGGTGGGGATGTGGGAAAATGCTCCATCCTTATCCATCTCAGTAGATTTAAATGAATCTTTCTTGAATTTCGGTCTCAACTTATCCACAACATCAATCACTATAGGTGTCGTCATGATAATTCTTTCAGAGAACAAGGGTTTAACTAGCAAATTTGAAGAATACCTAAGAAATTTGTCATTAGGGTTTGCACACAAGCTTCGTTGAAAACCTTCTACTCTTCTTTGGCTCTTAAATACACTTGAATTCATTAAAATGAGATCAAATTTGATCAAGTAGTGACTAAATAGGCTTCTTACCAACCCTTGTTGCTCTGCATTAATTACAATTTTTGTTCTTGTCATAAGAAACTTTTAAGTGTACAGAGATCTATGATCATTCGAAAATCCTCTGCAAAGAGTCCATTTGCTCTAGAAATTTGATCAAACATCATCATATCATCAACCAAACATATCCATGTCACTTTTAGCCATTATGGTTGAAATTTTAGCATCTTATGCATTCAGGGGTTTGAAAATATTTGCAGTTGCAACACCCCCTGAGCCATTACTTCCTCATTTTAGTTTCTAGAGGATCCATCTGCACTAGGTAGAGATACAAATCCTTCCTGCACTTCATTTTCTTCCTTCTCCCTCCATTTCTTGTTCATTTCCTTCTTTTGTTGAGAAATATCAGTCTTCTTTTGAGGAGCAGAAGACCTTACACTCTTTCCCATGCAGAATCTTGCTTTATGTCCTAATTTATTGCAATTGTAGTAGGTGGTATTGGATTGCCGAGCATAACCACCTCTTCTTACATTAGATCTACAATTAGCATCCGTATGACCATACTTTTTGCATGTGTAACAATAACCATAGAAGGGTTGGGAAGTTATGACATTATTCTTGTGCATGAGACCATTCTGTTGGCCCATGATTGCCATTAAACCAAAATGTCAACCTATCAATTTTTGATACAAGTGCCGGAGTTAATGAATCCAATGGAGGCGGTTAGTCCATGTCACAAATCCCATGGGGAGCACTGACCATTTTCCAACAAACTCCCCCCAGTGTTACCCAGGGGTATTCAAACCCATGAGCTTTCACTCTGATACCAATTGTTAAAATGCACAAGACAACTGAGAGGGGAGGTGAATCAGTTGTAACCAAAACTTAACTTCTTTCTAAGCATCAACATATTAATCATTTAATCACTATTATTATGATTTAACCATGAAAGAATTAAATCATAAAATTAAACACATCCACACATGAGACACATGAGACACCAAATTTTTTATGTGGAAAACCCAATGAGGGAAAAACCACGGTGAGGATTAACTCACAATATAAATGATATATCAAAATTACAACAAGGCTCACTACCTTACGTCTCTTGCCCAAAATGCTCACTACAAAAGGAATGGGCTCACTGCCAAAGGAAGAGGCTCACTGCCAAGGGGCTCACTGCCTGAAGTAGAAGAAGATAAAAGAAGATAGTTACAATGAGAACAGATCTCATAGCAACTAGCAATCCACCACAAACTCAACTGAATCTTTCGCACCCTCTCTGTATCAAAAATTTATTCTTTACTACTCACTATCATACCATTCAGATCACACCTGCAACAAATGGTTCTTCTCATGCAGTCATTTTGTCTATCTCCATAACTCTACTAAATTTCCTAATCATCTAACTCATTTATACATCTGCAACCTTGGAAACAATCTTCAAGGTCAAAACAAACAACAAACTTAATATTTAAATTAGGTCTGGACCTAAACATTCCCATAGTGGAAAGGAATGAATGCAGACCACACCACACCTTAGCAAGGACTCAAATGCAATCTTCCACGCAACAACACACTTTCACAAACTCCAAAGCATAATCGTAAGTAGTGAAAACAACCAGGTTGACCAAAACTGGTGTTAACGCTAAGACCTTTAGGAACACGCTTCAACCATGATCTGAATTACACTTTGTGGACCAATCAAAAAGTAGGAACATGATCTAGAAACATTCACAAGCATGATACAATCATCAAGAACTTCCGCACAACCTCCAAACACTCTATCTAGAAGATTCTTCAATCTGAACCACTTAAACATTGTTGTCAACCACTATCACAAGGAAAAGATTGCTTATGAAGCACAAAATCATGAACCACTTTGAATGAAGACACATAACCTCATCCCAAACTTAATTCTATAACCATAAACTATAAAACTTAAATGCGGAGAGATGCAAAGTAGAATACGTTCTCCTTATCACCATTGAATACTCAGAGAAATAGTTTTTACTCTGGTGAATAGAACTCACTCAAATATTCACACCGAAGGCTCAAAATTAAGACATAGCAACTACAGACATCACTTAACATAAATTTCAAACTACAAACAAAGATATTCAATCTATAGGATATGTGGAGAAAAACACTGCATTATTCTGCAATTGCACTAACTTCTCAAACACTTGCTCAAACTCATCCAAATAACTTCCTTAGATGCTAACCTTAGGTGTTGAAATCAATGACAACACTTACTACTCATACTTGCAACAATTTCCCCCTTTGTCATTGATGGCAACACATGATGTGAAAAAACATCAAGACAAAAAAACTTTCTTTGCTTCTTTGCTCCCCTTACTTTATGCTTTCTCTGGCTACAACTTTCTCCCTCTTTTCACATCAATTAGAATCTCTCTCCTTAAGTTTCTCACATGCACTTCTACTCCCATTTGACATCAATGGAAAAGGGTGCCAGAAATTCTCTCCCTATTTATTTATCAATGCTCAACTCAGATCTTACTAGCACTACACTACTCCCCCTGTCAACAACACTATACCACTTACTGCTCTTTATCAAGAACTCATATCAGAAACATCTACCTACTCCCCCTAAGAGGTAGCCTTCAAAGCATCAATCCAGATCAAAAAAATGAAAATTTGGCCACCACTAGATTGATGCACTTCCTATGCATCTTAGTTTAGAGGAGGAGGGGTAATAACCCCTAACTTCTCCCTAAGATACTCAAAAGTATCCTTAGGCAAAGGCTTTGTGAACATATCTAAAATCTGATCCTTTGTAGACACATTCCATCCTTACTTCAATCTTTGTTACCTTTTCTCTCAAAAAGTGTTACCTTATTGATATATGCTTTGTTCTTGAGTGCATCATTAGATTCTTTGAAATGTTTATAGCACGTGTATTGTTACAAAAGATTTAAATTGGTTCTCCATACATAACTCTTGTATCCTTCAATGTTTTCTTTATCCATAGCACTTGAGTACAACAACATGCTATAGCAATATATTGTGTTTCTGTAGTAGACAAAGAAATTGAATCTTGCTTCTTTCTTAACCATGAAACTAATCTGTTACCTGAGAAGAAAGTGCCTCCACTTGTACTTTTTCAGTCATCAACATCTCTAGCCCAATCTGCATCTACATAAGCATTAAGAGTGAAGTCAGTATCTTTAGGATACCACAATCCATAGTCTGAAGTGCCTTTTAAATATCTCATGATCCTCTTAACTGCCAACACATGTGACTCTCTAGGATCTTCTTGAAATCTTGTCACAACATAAACTGTGTGCATTATATCTGGTTTGGTATAGGTTAGATAAAGTAGTTGTCCAATCATAGACCTATACTTTTTCTGATCAGTCCTAGGTGATTCATCATTATTGCTCATCTTGCAACCAGTTACCATAGGGGTACATACTAGCTTAGACTCCTCCATTCCAAACTTCTTCAACAACTCTTTCACATACTTGGAGTGAGAAATGAAAATTCTTTTTTTTGATTGAGTAATTTGTAGTCCTAGAAAGAAATTCATTTCACCAAACATAGACATCTCAAACTCCTTTTGCATGTCCTTGGCAATTTTTTTACACATACCTTCATTGCTCCCAAAGATAATATCATTAACAAAGACTACAACAATCAGAATTTGATCATCATTAATTTTGAAATAGAGATTAATGTCTACAGTACCTTTACTGAACTCTAATTACAACAAATACTTATCCAACATTGCATACCATGCTCTAGGAGCTTGCTTTAGTCCATACAAGGCTTTCTTCAATCTGCACACCATGTCACCTTGGACTGCACTTCAAAGGCAAGCCGACACCGACCAAATGCGCATTTGTGTTCCTAAACTTCACAGAAAATAGCAATTTTAGCAAAATAAAAACAAAATTGACTAGACAAGTGGTCCCACCGGGCGTGCCATTTTATGTATGTAGGAAAATTCACCATTTTACCAAATAAACTAGTGCAACCTACAAACTAACAAGAATCTAATCTAAGAAAGCAAATGAAATGAAAATGAACAAAGCAAAGCCCTTAGATTGTGTGATCCTTGTGCTACATGTGGATTGCTTCTTCAAAATATACATCCAAATGATAAAAAGCTGCCATGGTTGAAGATTTAAGTGACATGTAAATGGCGTAGGATTGAAAAAGCTAAGTATGTGAGTAGTGCATAATGGAAATCTAAACGAGTTGCAAAGAAAAAAGCATATTATGCGTGGGAGAGAGAGCAAAAATGACACCAACGAGGGATATTTATAGCGAGAGGAGGTATGAAATGGATGGTTGAGATGCGTTGGGAAGATCAACAGCCAAGAGGAGTTGTGAGAAGAGGACTAATGTGCATGCGACACATGTCTTCACATGAGTGTAGTTTATTTAAAAATTTCATAAGTTGTGGAGTTAACTCCAATTTGATTTTTATTTTTATTTTTATTTTATTTTATTTCCATTTAGAACTCATGTGCACATTGAGATGACTTAGGAAGTGGGAAGTTGTTTCTATTTAGAAGTGATGTGGATGTGGAGAGTGATAATAGAAGGTGGGTAAAATAATTAAATACCCACTAATATTTAATTTATTTATTTTTAAATTAATAAATAAATTAAATATAAATGTTTATTTAATTATTTATTAGAGGAAAATGGGAAATAAATAAAACTTAAGGTTTTATTTATTTCATAAGATACGAGGGTGGCATTAATTAAATAACTTAGGGTTATTTAATTTTTAGAAGAAAAATAATGAAAAGATGAAAATTAATTAAATAAAATATTTAATTAATTTAGAAGACGATGGTGCAGAGTGAGGAAAATTTTGAAATGATGGAAATTAATTCAATAAAAATATTTAATTAATTTAGAAATGAATGACGAAAAGCATGGTATACAAAATAAGTGTGTTAGACACAGTAGTATGAACAAATGCAACGATGCAACAAGATGCGATAAATGTGACAAATGCGACATGAGTAAATTTTTAGTTTCTACATTTTGCCCCTCTTTGAGACAATGTCTGTTAAGGCATTGTTTCAAAGAAGATATGATGCATTGACTAAACAGGCTATGCCCCAGTGAAACTGGTGGATGATGCCCCTTCAGGAGGAAAACTGGGTGATAGAGGAAAGACAGGTTTGACTCGCGACAAGAAAATGGTAGAACAAGGCTAGAAGCAGAAGAAAAAGGTGCAGAAAGACAAGAAAACCCTAAGTTTTAGGCCTATAAATAACACTCCTTAGTTCAAATTCTATTCATTTGTGCCATTTGCTTTTGTTGATTACTTTGTGATTGAGAGTGCTATTTGGAGCTTCGAGGATACTGATTCCGCGTCATCATCATCGGGATGAGTAGGTGAGGTCATTCGGGCAACCAACAGGAGTAGGTGCATTGGTAAGTAGCAAAAAAAATCCATTTGCATTGAGTTTTTTGACCAAAAATGAATTTAATTCGCTCGCGCAACCAGATACACATTAGTGCTCTGCAAGCACATATGGTAAATTGTAAGTCATCTTTGGTGTTTCTAGTCGCAATCAGGCACGGGCCAGTCGTATTTGGCGAAGCCATGCACATATGGCCGACGGGTGGGTTAGGATTAGGGCACATTTAGGTATTTGTCACCTTTGGCTTAGTAGGTCACATATGGCAAATAGCACGTCGTCTTTGATATTTCACATCGCAATTGCATTAAAGCGAGTCGCATTTGGATTTTGGGATGCGGAATTGGTAAACAGTGCGTTGTAGTTGGCATTTTGTTTCGCAGGTGGGTAGTCTTTAGTTGCTTATGAAAAATGCATGCACATTTGGTTGCTGTGTTAGGAATAGGTTTAGGGCTTTGTCGCATTTGGCATTGCACGTCACAGTTGGCAAATAGTAAGTCACATTTAGCAAATGTAGGCACATATGGTGGAAAATAACTCAGTTTTGGGTTGTCAAGTCACATATGGGCAACAATACATCGCACTTGGTAGTTTTATGCACATATGGAAAAGGGCAAAGTCACCTATGGATAAACAAGTTGTAATTGGTCAAATTTAGGCACTTTTGTAGGGTTTTGACAGATTTTAGGCAAAAAACCTATGGATGACCATTTTATTGCTCCTGCAGGAGGCATTACTTCCATTATTATTGCAGGAGCCACACCCTTCAGATCTATGGCTAGTGCAATAGTTAGATGTTGAGGAGTTGTTATTTCTAGAGATAGTCAGATTCGAGCATGTGGTACATGTAGAGCCTCTCTGCACGCACATAGCCTTGAAGACATCATTAGTAGAGAGATGGCGAAGCAAGCACAGTTCATTTTTGCTACCGACAGGAGAGGCGACCGTGACCCTGGAGGACGTATATCACATTCTTCAGATTCAGATTCATGGAGATTGGGTCGACTATGATCCAGATCATGGGCCAGATGCATTTAGGAGATTATTTGGCACACCAAATATTGGCAATGAGGAGCATGAGATACCGATGGCACGGATGTGAGAGTTGTGCGATCACCTATAGAGAGTGGTCATAGAAATGATCAGGTTTCTTGTTCCAGATAGACGGGCTTGCAGCTTCCCTACTGGGTGGGGCACAGTTATGGAGAGTATGTTTATGTATGGCACACGATATGCATGGGCTCCTTGCATTTTGGGATAGTTGTACCATTACTTGCATGATTGCACCTATCTATTCAGCTTGAGCATGTCTACAAGTGTTACAATTTTACATGTATGGGCATTTGAGCATATTGCAGTTATGCATCCAGTGGGATTGAGGCAGAGGTTACTGGGGCAGCCTTACGCACATATATATGGAGGTGCGCCAAGCTACATGCAATTGGGGCATCTAGTATATTGTCGTTGGATTTTTGATGAGCTGGATACTTTCACATGGCGTCCATGGTTGGGCTGCGAGGCCTGGGCAGAGGATGCAGAGGAGTTGGTGTATGCTCGATAGGCACAATACTTGTTTGGTCGCGACATCTACATCATAGAGAGATTTTTACCAAAGACAGTACTTCGCTAGTTTAGTGTAGCACAGGGAGCACCAGTCAGTGAGACGATCTTTGGTCATACATGCAGAGAGACTGTAGACTGGGGCCCGGAGCTGGTCATGGAGGTAGCCCTAGCTGAGATTGAGGGACTGCAGCCAGTGATGTGGGGATGGGGTCAGGGACCAGTTGATGCAAGCACACTACTAGATTATGATGTGCACTGGGCTACATCTAGGCCTACTCATCTTTCTACACTAGGAGAGGTCGGGGAGGTGGCTATTCATGTTCTGTGGAGGACAAGTGCCAGAGCATAGTGGAGAGCTCCCAGAGTTCAGGTGATAGTGGCACCGGTGGCAGTAGTGGGGCCAGGAGGGGCTGCTATTAGACAAGGACAGGGATGAGGACAAGTTCCTCGAAATGTACTGATGCCTCCACCACCATAGTAAGAAGGAAGAGATAGGGATGTTGTAGTTAGGCAGCTGAGACAGAGACTCCAAGGAGAGGTGGCCAGGAGGATGCGATATCAGGCTCATCTGAGGAGGACAAAGGTAGATAGACATCGCACAATTGTTGCGATGAGATAGGCACGGGGGCAGGCACAAGCTTATTAGGTATAGGTGGCCCAGTTGCAGGCTTAGATTTAGACTTTACAAGGATAGGTGCAGGGTCTATAGGCATAGGTTGCACAAGAAACACAGGCACAGGCTCAAGTTGTGCCAGATGACAGTACTATAGCCTAATTGATGGTAGAGCGAGATGCAGCTCTTCAGAGAGCACAAAGGGCCGTGACAAAGAGAGACGTAGCTACAGCTGCATTAGGGATAGATCAGACGGGTCTCTATTTGGCATAGGAGCTCACCCAGGTACAGGGAGAGGTAGGCTCAATGCAGAGGGAGGCAGAGTACTATAGAGGTTTATACTATGGGACAGTACCTATGGATCAGTGCCAGCCAAGCTACAGGAGTCGATCAATGGCTTCTAGATCAAGGAGGGCAGGGGGTTTGTGGTCAGTTGCCTCAGTGATGGGACCTCCTCTTCAGAGAGGTTCGGGGGGAGCAGGTGAAGCAGGTAGAGACCAGGAAGAGGCCTCATCAGGGAGCTCCTTACCCAGACACCAGGGCTAGCCTACATTATATATTATTGTATCATATTTAGGGCCTGAGAGCCTATTGTATTTACAATTTTGAGGGCTCTTAGATAGCCACATTGTACAATTACTCTGTATATAGACATTTGTATATTGACTCCCATGATGCACATGGATGGATGATTTATATACATATGATTACATGATTCTACATGGGCTTGTGTTATGCATATGCATTGTTTATTGTGGTTTTGTATGCTTTTATGTTATATATGTTGAGATGGATGGACCTATATGTATGGATGAGTTGGTGCTTATACTTATTACCTGGATGCCTATGTGTATGATTTGATTTACATGCTTATATTGGTAACGTAATATTGCAATGATCATAACATTGATATTCTTATGTGTATGATTGTGATTATGATTATACTATGGCTATGCAATGTTCCTAATGGATGCAATGAATAAACTAATGGAAACATGTGTGGATGGGTAGATGCTAAGTGATAAATAAATGGTAAATGCTTATAACTAACATGGATAATTATTTATGTTAATGTTGTGGTATGAAGGGTAATATTACTATATCTAACACACTTATTTTGCAGGTAGAAGGTAGATGATGATGAAGATGAGGAAGACAATGATCAAAAGAAAGTTGACAATGAGGCCATTGATCCTACTAGGGAAAGATGAATGGAGAAAGGCAGCTTTAGATTGGATGCTTATAAAATTGAAGATTTGCAATCCTTGAGTTTGATATAGCACTAGATATTATGCACCAGGGTATGAAGACCAAGGTGTCGAGTATCCAATGCGTGATAGACTAATACAACCTTAGCAAGATACAAGATATGAATATTAGCCGCAGAGACAGACTTTGACACTACAAGCAAAAAGGTCTGAACTTATTTCCACTAGGCATAATGAAACCTTGTTGGTTATATGTATGGGAATAGGCTTAGCATAGAATAGTGTTACCGCATAAGAGATTGTTTAGCTTCTCAAATGCCCAAAATACTAATCCCAACACGTACAAGATTGTCATTAGGCGTAGTAGGAGTATAAGATCATCCCACAAACATAGCATACAAAAGAAGAAGACCATGCCCCAATCCATACTTCATCGCAACATACCAAGATATGAAAGGTCTAGGCAATCTTGACTAGGCATTAGAGAGGGACAAAAGATAAAACAAAAGACACTGCCATCATGCTCTCTTGCCAAATTAGATTGCTCTTGGATAGATTTGGATAGCGCCTTTTTGAAAGGAAAGACATATCCTGTTGAAGACTGAGATGTTGGAGTGGTTTAGTGAATGTTGGCTTAAGGCCTGTAGAACAATGTAATTAGTTTTTCCCCCTAATTTGTTAAGTGCGTAAGCTTTCAAGATATGCATAATTTGTGTTTTCACTTGCTTTGGTCAAAGAGAAGAAATGGAAGACCAAGAAGTGAAAGAGGGATAGAAGAATGGATCATTGGTGCTTGCATACTAGTACTTCCTTCGCATTCCAGACTACCTACATACCCATATCCATGGGATCAAAGCACCACGCAATGAGATGAGACATGATGATATGTAGTTCTGGGTGATTTGATGATGTGGGAGATAGATGATGAGAGAGGAAAGTGAGATGGATGAAGAGAAATGATGATTAGATGAAAGGTGGTAGATGAAAGAGAAGGGGGATATCATCTTGTGCCTGAATCTGGGTATTTCCTTCATACACCAGACTGCCTACATACCCTATCCATAGGATAAAGGCCCTTAATGATATAGGTATGATGTAGTTCTAATTTATTATGGGATGGTGATGAGGATAAGTGGTATGAGTTGGATTATTGGTGATTTAAAAATGTGCGTGATGTTATTTTTAGAATTTTTTTGAGGACATTTTACAAATTTTTTTTTGGTTTTTTTAGGACATTTTATGATTCTTTTGTATTTTTTTCAGGACAATTTATTATTTTTTTGGTTTTTTTCAGGACATCTAATGAATTTTTTTTTTGTATTTTTTCAAGACGTTTTATGATTTTTTTATTGTATTTATTCAGGACTTTTTATGATTTTTTTGGTATTTTTTCAGGACTTTTATGATTTTTTTGTATCTTTTAAGGACTTTTTATGATTTTTTTGTTTTTTCAGGATGTTTTTACTATTTTTTTGTATTTTTTTAGTACGTTTTTATGATTGACCATGATGCACTAAAGTGTTCACCCAACGTCAAGGCATAAGCAAGTGCCCCCAGTGTGGGAAGGGATTTGGTTATGTACAAGATGGCAAGGAAATTTGCTATAGACTAGGATAGCCGTAGTTAACTCATGCCGGAGCCTATGGCTGCCAACGATACATTCGCTTCAATAGTTTCCATGCCATGATGGCAGTAAGGCACTAGGATAATAAATGAGGTGAATGACTTAGCACAAGTGGATGAGGCGATCAAAGGATAAACAAAAGGACACGGCGCAATGGGCGTTGAACGAGTAGCGAAGTAGATGGTGAGAGTTTATTCTACCATAACACATGTTTGCCAGGTTTTCACTATGGTACTTATCCAGGGTGCCTATTTGCCAGGTTTCCACCATTGGACGCTAACCCAAAGCGCCACTGAAGTGGTTTTCACTATTGGATTTTTTTTTGATATTTTTTTCATTTTTTCATTTTTATTTTTTACAGACATAGGATGCAGAAATTAGGGATAAAACCTTTTAAGATGAACACTATTGAGTGGTTCAGCTAAGGGAATGCCTTCGGGCATTGCAAGAGTGTATGCTCTGAACCCAAACACTAAAGTAATGACAAAGGGCCCTAGCCAATTGCGCTCGAATTTACCCTGCTTCTCTTGTTGCTGTTGATTTTTTTGATTCTCCTTCAGGACTAGGTTACCCACTTGGAATTTTCTCTCTTCTATCTTTTTGTTGTAGCTATAGTGAAGATGATTTTGATAGACTTGTAAGTGATTGAGTGTTGTGGTTTGCCTTTCGTCCAATAGCTCCAACTCATGTAGTCTGGATTTCCTATATTCCTCATCAGGTACTATGTGTTGGAGAGATACATGCAATGAATGGATCTTGACCTCAATAAGAAGGATTGCATTAGTGCCATAGACCAAATCATAAGGGGTACTGCTAGTAGAAGTTCTGAAACTTGTACGGTAAGCCCACAAGGTAGGATTCAGCTCTAGGTGTCAATCCCAGCCAGTTTCATTGACAGTTTTCTTGAGAATCTTAATGATGGTCTTATTGGTGGCCTCAGTTTGGCCATTACTCTGTGGGTTGTAGGGGGTAGCAAACCTGTGTTGTATGTGAAACTTTTGGTATAGCTCATGGACTTCCTGGTTCTTGAAGGGATGTCCATTGTCAGTAATAATAGATTGAGGAATGCCATATCGGCAAATGATATAATGAAGGATGAACTTTGAGATCTATTTGTCGGTGATGTAGGTCATAGGAATGGCTTCCACCCATTTGGTAAAATATTTAGTAGCAGTAATAATAAACTTATGGCCATTGGAAGAGGGTGGATTAATCTTGCCTATGAGGTCGAGTCCCCATTGCGAGAATGGCCATGGAGTAGTAAGAGGCTGGAGCTCATGTGCTGGGGCATGTATCAGGTCCCCATGATTCTGACATTGAAGGCATCTTCTAGCAAACTACTGAGCATCCTACTCCATAGAAGGCCAATAGTACCCTACTCTTAGAAATTTTTTGGCAAGACTAGGACTGGTAGAATGTGATCCGCAGACACCCTCATGTACCTCTCGTAAAGCAACTTTAGCCTCTATCGAGTCGAGACACCTAGGGAGGATACCATCGAGACTCTTACGGTAAAGAGTTTTAGAAAGTATGGTATAGTGGGAGGCTCATTGAGTGAAGGTTTTGCACTGGGTGTTGGACAGTTGGCTAGGAAAAGTACCATTTCTTAGGTATTCATAAATGTCATGGTACCAAGGGGAATTAGGACCAACGATTGCACAGATAAGCTCTTATTGAGGCACATCGAATGCTGGGATTAAGAGCTATTCAACCATGAACTCACACCTCTAAACATTGTCAGGCATGTCAAGGAGAGAACCAATGGTTACCATAGCATCGACTGCCTTATTATTGATTCTGGGGATCTGCTCAAATGTTATCTTAGAGAAATATTTTCTGAAGTCATCAACCATCAACTTGTAAGGAAGGAGCTTCTCATCTTTTGTTTGGTACTCATCTTGGACCTATTTAATTACAAGCTGTGAATCTCCAAATACTTGTAGCTCTTTGATCTCCCACTGGATAGCCATGTGTAAGCCTATTATCAGGGCTTCATATTTTACTATGTTATTAGTACATGGGAAGGCAATTCTGTAGGATTTTGGGATACAATCACCCTAGGGAGTGATAAAAAGAATTCCAGATCCTGATCCATGTTGAGTATAGGAACTGTCAAAGTACAATTGCCACATTTTAGAAGAGGAGACACTGAATATTTCCTCATCAGGAAAAGTAGACTAGATAGGCTGGGTGTCTATCATCAGTGCTTCTGCTAGTTGATCAGCTATGACTTGTCCCTTGATGGCTTTTTTATCAACATATTGAATATTTATTTCACTAAGGATCATTACCCATTTTGATGTCCTTCCAGTAAGTGCTGCTTTAGAAAGAAGATATTTTAGTGGGTCAAATCTAGATATGATCTTTGTTGTCTGATTTAACATGTAATGTCATAATTTTTGAGTGGCAAACACTATAACCAAACATGTTTTTTCTACCATGGTGTAGCTTAACTCATATCCCACCAAAGTCATGCTTATGTAGTATATGGCACGTTCCTTTCCTGTATCATCATTCTAGGCCAATAAAGCACCTAGGGCAACTGCCATTTAAGAGGTATACAAAAGCAAAGGCCAATCAGAGATAGGTGGTACTAGCACAAGTGGTGTTACTAAGTATGCTTTGATCTTGTCAAAAGCTTGTTGACACTTGTCATCCCATTTAAAGGTCTCTCCTTTACAGAGCAAGTGTTGAAGGGTGACATTTATCTGCTAGTTGTGTAATGAATCTTCGGATAGACTGTAGGTGACCTTGGAGTCCACGTAGCTATTTCAAATTCTCTAGCGGAGGCATGGTGACAATAGCTTTCACTTTGGCAGGATCAACTTTGATGCCTCTCCTAGAAACTATATAACCCAATAATTTGCCAGACGTTACCCCGAAGACACATTTTTTGGGATTTAACCTGACTTGAGACTTTTCCAACCTATCAAAAATATGTTCCAATATTTGTAAGTGGCCTTCTCTTGTTTTATACTTTCTCAAGATGTTGTCCACATAGTCTACCATAATGGTGTGGAAGAGGTCATGAAAAATAACTATCATGGCTCGCTGGTACATTGCTCTTGCATTTTTGAGGCCAAAGGGCATGACCACCCAACAGTAGGTACCCCATGGATAGATAAAAGAAGTCTTAGGCTGGTCCTCTTCTGCAATTCTAATCTGATTATACTCAGAGAAACCATCCATCAATGAGAGCATTTCATGACCAGCTGTGAGATCGACGATTGTGTCAATGCTTGGTAGGGTAAAGTCATCCTTAGGGAAAGCCTTGTTAAGATCTCTAAAATCATTACAACATCATATTCTTCCATTTTTCTTTACCACAAGTGCTAGATTGCACACCCATTTAGGATAGTCAATGGGCTTGATAAATTTGGCATCTAACAGCTTCTGAATCTCTGCCTTGACTAGAAGAGCTATCTGGGGATGCATTTTTTAGAGTTTTTGTTTTACTAGTTTAGCATTTGGAGATAGTTCCAGATGGTGCACTACTAGTGAGGGATCTAAACCTGGCATATCTGCATAAGTCCATGCAAAGTTTATTACCCTTTTCATGAAAAATGTTGTAAATTTAACATTCTCTTCATCTGATAGTGATGCTGCTAGATAGGTGATTTTTGGATTCTGTGATGTGCCCAAAATAATCTCAATAGAGTCTTCCACCAATAGAGATGATCTCTCCTGATGAGCGGGGGTTACAGGAAGGTCAAATCCTCCATCCTCGGGCACCTCAGAGAGGTTTTCACCCTCGGATACGTCCTTTATTTTTATTTTTTCATAGTCAAAAGGTTCCTTACAGTTTTCACCTACTGACCTTTCTTTTTTATTTTGTTTATTTTACTTTTGTGATTGAAGGATTTGACACTTTCCCCAAAATATGTTAGTTGAGGAAGATCGATCATGAATCCCACCTTATGATCACCCAAAGGTAGACCTTTTCTTAAACCCATAAACTCTGCTATGGCCTCATCATTCTGGAAGGTGTCAAAGATAGGTGCCCCTTGTTGGTCCCAATCAATCAGGTCAAGGTAAACAAGTTGAAGGTCTAGGAGACTGGAGGATGAAGTAGATGACAACATGAAAATGGAGGCTTCCTGGAATAGTTTAGTGATGTAAAAGGAAGAGTCATCGA
The DNA here is from genome assembly GCA_027924645.1 of Cunninghamia lanceolata. Classification (NCBI taxonomy): domain Eukaryota; kingdom Viridiplantae; phylum Streptophyta; class Pinopsida; order Cupressales; family Cupressaceae; genus Cunninghamia; species Cunninghamia lanceolata. Next base: position 315,410 of record BSBN01000333.1, read on the forward strand.
TGGTATCTTGACTAGTTGCCTCTTTCGCAGGAAAGGCTTTGGCTACTTCATTGAGGATAAACTTAATGTCTGCGGAAGGCGGGACCTCCTTTCCATATCCTAGACCCTATCTATTGTACCTCTTAGTAACTATGATAGGTTCTAAAGGGCCTTATTCTTGCAACCCTAGTCCTCCCTTGCCTTTATAACCCATATTCTTAATGATTCTGAATCTATTGTTGTATATTTCCACTTCTAAAGCCACTTGGTCATTTTAATCACAGAAAACCTAGGACAAAATATCACCATCCACATCTTCATCATCAAGTAACCTTGATTGAATGAATACAGTTGGGGGGATAACAATAGTGGTTTTGGATGAACTGGCTTTAGAGACTGGTAGTTTGCCATATGATTTAGGAGACAAAGGCATGGCTCCTACACAACAGGATTCTTGCAAACTATACTCGCCAAGTCCTCTTTCTTTGATTTCAAGCTTAGGCATGGCTTTGCTCATAGATGGCTTAGTTAGATAAGATGGATCTACATAGGACAGTGATGGATGGGCCTAAGTATTGCTAGGGATACAATTGGGATTTTGGTAGGTGGCTTGAAAGGTTCAGCAGTAATCAAAGGCATTAGGATCTGCAGGAATCGTAATCTCTACACCATTATAAGGGAATTTGAGGCATTGATGATATGTGGATGGGGCTACCTTTAAGGCATGGATCCAAGGATGGCCAAGGATAATATTATATGGCAACTCCACAAGGAGGACTTGGCATTTGGGCAATAGGATGATTCCCTCTGACTCTCATTCTCCATCATCATAGGCCTTAATTGTTATTCTTTTGGTGGCGTCAATCAAACCCTCAGTCTATCCAAACAATCTCACTAATTTCAAGGAACATATGTTGAGTCCAGCTCCACCATCTACTAGCACCCGTTTAACACGGCGTTGGTTAATGAACACTTTGATATGAAGGGCATCATGGTGGGATGGGTCGATGGATGTGAGGTCATGGTCAGAGAAATTCAAGTGATGACGGGATGTGATACTTTCCATCATAGCCTGGAATTGTGTCGCTCCTATATCACTTGGTACCATGGACTCTTGCAATGCTTTATCAAGGATAGCTTTATGGGTGGGAGATATACATAATAGCTCTAAAATAGAGATATAAGCAGGGGTTCTACCTAGATGGTCAAGGATATTGTAGTCAAGGTTTGGATGAATGGTAGGTGGGGGTACTCCTTGAATGGTTACTTGACTACGATGAGTGGTGACAGTGCAGTTGGGTGCTTTTACCCTTATTGTAATGGTGGATATCTGAGATTGCTCGATACGACCAATGGTGGACTCATAAGTGTAACCTACATTCTTCCCAGAATGGGGAGCACTTGCTTTATCATGTGAGGGCAGGGGATTCTTATATCCATTGAGGTCATAGTTAGATGTCTGTGTTGGTGGTGTAACACTAACAAGTCCTTGGTCGATAAGATTTTGAATCACATGTTTAAGCTGCATGCAACCAGCGGTATTATGCCCCTTGACCCTGTAATATTCACAATACTCATTATCCTTGTACCAGTGGGGTTTAAATTGTGGCTATTCATTTGATTTGATTTCAATTAAAGTAATGTTTCTCATTTGGATTAGCTTTTTCAGAATGGTCTCCACTGGTTCTCCCAATAGGGTGAATTTGTGTGTTGGTCTTGGTTTTGTATTCATTTGATCGCAAGGTAAGAACAATGATGTGTTAGGTGTTGGTTGTGGTGGGTTAGGGGCTGATTGGACATGGATAGGTGTTTGCACAACTTGCACGTTCTTTGTGTCTACAATTCAATCGTTTACAACATTTTTGTTCTTATTCTAGAAATGGGATTTGTCGTTAGAGGACTGTGGATTATCCTTGTTCTCTTTAAAGATTTTTATAAGACCCTTTGTGATTAATGCTTTTTCAATGTTGGTTCCTTTGGATATAATTTCGTCAAAGGTGGTCGTGCTATGCAGTTGCAGTTGGAAAGATAGTTTAGGATGAATATTTTGCACGAAGATATCAATTTGTTGCTTTTCAGGCACCTTCCAAGTGAGTTTACTAGCCATATTTCACCAGTATTGTATAAAGGATTTAAAGGTCTCGCTGTTGCATTATTTATTGTTAACGAGATCCTTCATGGTGACTTCATGCTCAATGTTAAACACAAAGTGAGATGCAAATTTTTGTGCGAGTTCTTCAAAGGTCTTGATACCTAGAGATAAATGAGAAAATCATTCAATGGGTTACCCCCCTAAAATTCTAGGAAAGAGTCGTAAGAGATATGTGTCGTTATATGCCACATCAAGACAAGTGACATAGAAGGTTCGAAGATGATCGTATGGGTCTCCTTTCCCCTTATACTTATCAAATTGTGGTACTTTAAAGTGTGGGGGAAATGATATCATTTGTAATGACTTGTCAAAAGGGTATGGGCATACATCTCTAAAGGAAAATGTTTTTCTTCTTTGGCTTATGTTCGTGTCTTTCATCCATTGTTCCACCTGGTGTAATTGTTGTCCATATTGAGATAAGATTGATTGATTTTGTTGCATAGGATCTTGCTGACCTGGTGGGGGAATATGATAAGTCCATTGATGACTCGATGACTGTTGTTGTGAAGGATCATACGAAGGACCATGTGTACCTTGAGATCGGATAACAATGTTTTGGACATGACTACCAAGTGGGGGTGATGTGTATGAGTTCATCATTGGATTGATGGTATAAGTTGGTATTGCATGCGAGCCAAAGGTGGTATTAGCATAAGATGGAGGTTTTGTCACAATGAATGGAACTTGGGAGATGTTTGGTGAAATGAAGTAAGGTGGTTGTTGTGTAGGGAGAAGGAGTCGATCAGAGAGGGTCTAATTCAGATTGAATGTAGCATGTGAAGTTTGAATGGGTTGACTAGGTAATACAGGGATATGTGAGTTTTGGATTGGTTAACTAGGTACTTGTGATGGCTCAACATGTGACACCCCTAGGATAGACATGAGTGGGGCTTGACTGATTTGAGTGGGAGCGGTACCTATGGAAGCCAATGGAACTGCAACCAACACATCAAAAGGGGGTACATTTAGATTAGACAGTGTTGGATTGAGTGCCCAATGTGGTGTTATTAATGGCTCGATGGGTGTGGTAACTTGTGGCACACTAGGTCCCATAGGTGCAGATAAAGTTTGGGCTATGTGGGTAGGTTGGACGGACAAGGATGGTGTAGAAGGTATAGTGGGCTTGGTAGACATCATGGTAATAGCAGCAAGGTTCTCTATAGTGACATTAGGAGGGTCCTCCTTACGAACTGTGGACAAGTCAAAATCACTAGGTAATTTAACACTAGCTTTGATCAATTGTAAAAGGATTTTTTCTTGGTTAGCCTCTATTATTTTGTTTTCATGTCATAAGGCCTTGGGGTCTTGTAGGTCCTCATCTAATGAATCATCATAAACATGTGGAGGTTGTGTTGCCAATGTGGAAGATGAGGGATCATGATGTGGTTGTTGAGGTATGGTTGATGAAGATGATGGTACAACGGTATAACCCTCAGGTACAAAGACAACATGTGGCAAGACGAGTGTGAATTGGGTAGCATCCTTGAGAGGGGTGGATTGGAATTCTTTAGAATTAGTTTCCATATCGGCTTTATATTGGCTTCTAGTTTGGGTCATGGATGATTGGGTTTTAATGCGATTGATTAAGGGGATTGATCAAGTTCTCAATGATTGGGTGACTTGGTTGGTGGCTAATTTTGACTTGGTCGAATTGTTTGTTCTGATTTCGATGGATAGGATTGATTGATCGAGGATATTGGTTGATTGATGAAAAAGATTGATTAAAAATATGGTTGACCAAAGTTAAAGAGTTTTGATTGATTGATGTTTGTTTGGGTTTGACAACTGTCAGATGGTTGACTAGGATGATTTGATGACTGTGATTGGTTAGATTCAATATGAAGGTTTGACTGGTTGGAATTTTGACTAGGAGGAAAAACTATAATTGCTAGAAAACTAAAGGCGACACTTTGTGCTTCAAAGGCGACAGGAAATAATGCAAAGGCAACAAGGAATGCTACAAAGGTGACTTACTGCACTGGAAAGACGATGGGCTGATAACCACAAGTGACTAGTGCATATGCAACTCAGAATAGTGCAAAGGCAAACTGTTGAGGCTCAAAGGCAATTTTACAGAGACCAAAGGCACATCTACGAGGGACTAAGTTAACTAGAGGTGACTTTCTAGGGATCGAAGGCGATTTGTAGAGGTTCATAAGTGACTGGGTTTTGACCAAATGCAGTTGTATGAAGACCAGAGGTGATTTTCCAGGGATCAAAGGTGATTTCCAAAGGTTCATAAGTGACTAGGTTTTGACCAAATGTAGTTGTATGAAGACCAAAGGTGATTTCAAAGGCTAGAAATGCGGTTTTCTATTGGCTAGAGGTGGTTTTGCATGGTTACAAGGTAGATTTTGTTGCAGATTTTAGTTTTAGGCATGGTTTTTTTGGTGAATTTGGTAGAGACAAACACAATGGTAGGCAATCATACACAATCTATGCTCAAACAATACATCCTAGGATAGGCAAGGATAATACCTATTGAGTTCCCACTTGGTTTCCCTGTCGCGCCTACTTATGGTGTATAGCTCTAGGAACTTGGGGCATGGGCTCCCCCTTACAGTGCACTCACTTCTCAGGCACACCAAGTTCCAGGTCCACAAGGATTGCAAACCTTGTGATACCTTGCTATCTCTACCATAAGCCACAAAAATGTGGGACAACTATCAGAGTTTCCTCATGTACCAATAGATAGGGGTTTTTGGCCACTAAAACACAATTTTTAGTTCAGATTTTCATTTGGGTGGCTATACATGTGGCAGCGCTACTCTTTGTTATGGAGTCTCCTAGCCTTCAAGGGTTATGCTTTGGAGGGTTTTGGGGGAGGTTGGTTGTCGGTATAGTTTACCAGCACCCATCGCTCGCGACTTTCAGCGCAAATGCATTATTTATCAAGTGGATTGGAATGGTCTGGCTTTGACCTATTTCTATCTAGGTCATCCCCTTCTCACAATGGGAAGGCAGGCCCGCCTAGAGATAGCAATACATTCTCTTACACCCCAAATCCATTGGTTAGGCAGGGGGAGAGGATACTTGTATTGCTAAATCAGGTGACAAACATACTCAAATAAGCAAGCAAATAAAATGAAAAACAAGCACGATGAAGACAGTTCATTTTAATGCCCAAAACCAAATGTGCCTATTTTTAGTATAAATGCTTATTTGAAAACTTGGACTGATCAAATTAACAGGTTTTTAACCACCAGTCTTTGACAAACGAGAGGAACAGGCTATACAAAAAAACCATTAGATCCCCAAAAAAACTTATTCTATGAAACAAAACCATAAGCATATGCAAAAAACTAGATACGACATAAAAATGACCAAATGCGATCTAGATTTTACCACAAGTGATTACCTTCTATGCAGATGCAACCCTCTGTTGACTAGAGGTGATTTACTATGGACCAAAGGTGATTTTTGCTTTACCATATGTGTCTATAGCCTACAGATGTTAGAAAAAACACAAAACCAGAGAGGAACATAGATCTAGCCATCATAAATGAGAATTTTCAACCTTAAAAAAGATGCTTAAATGTCATATCTAAGCCTGCATGTCATAAAAATAGATGAAAAGCAACCCTAAGATATGATCAAATTCAAGATAACAACAGATCCTATGTCAAACTAGCTTGTACATTAGCACAAAGACAAGGGTTAGCAAATACATCATCTTGCAACCCTAATCTAAAAAAAACCTAGATGATCAGACCCTTAAAACACTAAAAAAGCAAGCTAGAAAGTAATTCAGCTAGAGGCAATCTATTTTGTGCCACAGGCGATTCTCTACATGCCATGGGTGATTTGATTTCAACCATAGGTGATTCACTACGTGCCAAAGGTGATCTGTTGCATGCCAGAGGTGATTTTCTACACTTCAGAGGTGAGCCGACACTGACCAAATGCACATCCATGTTCCTGAACTTCACAAAAAACAACAATTTTAGCAAAATAAAAACAAAATTGACCAAATGAGTGGTCCCAGTCCCACCGAGCGTACCATTTTATGTATGAAGGAAAATTCACCGTTTTACCAAATAAACTAGTGCAACCTACAAACTAACAAGAATCTAATCTAAGAAAGCAAATGAAATGCAAACAAATGAAGAAAAGCCCTTAGATTGTGTGATCCTTGTGCTGCATGTGGATTGCTTCTTCAAAATATGCATCCAAATGATAAAAAGCTGCCATGGTTGAAGATTTAAGTGACATGCAAATGGTGTAGGACTGAAAAAGCTAAGTATGTGCGTAGTGCATAATGTAAATCTAAATGAGTTGCAGAGCAAAAAGCATATTATGTGTGGGAGAGAGAGCGAAAATGACACCAATGAGGGATATTTATAGCGAGAGGAGGTATGAAATGGATGGTTGAGATGCGTTGGGAAGATCAATGGCCAAGGGGAGTTATGAGGAGAGGACTAATGTGCATGCGACACATGTCTCAACATGAGTGTAGTTGATTTAAAAATTTTCATAAGTTGTGGAGTTAACTCCAATTTGATTTTTATTTTAATTTTGATTTTATTTTATTTCCATTAGAACTCATGTGCACATAGAGATGATTTAGGAAGTAGGAAGTTGTTTCTATTTAGAAGTAATGTGGATGTGGAGAGTGATAATAGAAGGTGGGTGAAATAATTAAATACCCACTAATATTTAATTTATTTATTTTTAAATTAATAAATAAATTAAATATAAATGTTTATTTATTTATTTATTAGAGGAAAATGGGAAATAAATAAAACTTAATGTTTTATTTATTTCATAAGATATGAGGGTGGCATTAATTAAATAACTTAGGGTTATTTAATTTATAGAAGAAAAATTATGAAAAGATGAAAACTAACTAAATAAAATATTTAATTAATTTAGAAGACGATGGCGTGGAGTGAGGAAAATTATGAAATGATGGAAATTAATTAAATAAAAATATTTAATTAATTTAGAAGATGAATGATGAAAAGCGTGGTATACAAAATAAGTGTGTTAGACACAGTAATATGAACAAATGCAACGATGTAACAAGATGCGATAAATGTGACGAATGCGACATGGGTTAATTTTTAGTGTCTACAGTAGGACCACAAAAATTTGTATGCATCAACTCAAGCAATCTAGCAGAAAATTGTTCTTTACTCTTGAAACTTGTCCTTGTTTGTTTCCCCAATTGGCATTCCTTGCAAATAGTATTAGCAGGCTTCACAAGCTTAGGCAAATCTCTCATAGCTTGTATTGAACTTATCTTCACCAAGTTGTCAAAATTGATATGATACATCCTTCTATGTTGTAGCTAACTCTCATCCGTTTGAGCCAACAAACAACAATCATTAGTTCCTTTCAAATGATAAACATTACCTTTAGTCTTCTTACCAGTTGCAATCACTATTCCAGAGCTTTCCATGATCTTGCATCCATTATCCTTGAATCTTAGATCATATCCTTTGTCACACATCTGACCAACACTTAGCAAATTATGCTTCAAACCCTTCACATATAGAACATCATATGTATTGTGCTTTCCATCAAAAGAAATAGATCCTCTTCCACAAATCTTACCAACTATTGTTGCAAGTATGGGCCTAACCGATGTTGTCATTGATGTCAACATACTCTTGTTGCATTAATGATAAGGATTGAATGAACTGTTTGCTGAGGATATTGAGAAAATTGGTCATAACAGGAACAGTGAAGAATAGTGAAGACAGCAAGGTAAAAGTCCAAGATAAGATGAGGATCAGAAGATGCGGTTTAAAGGGTTTGTAGATATGTGTCTTAAGGTGACCCAGTAGAGATTTTAGAGGTATGCATGAAGATCTAAATAAGTTGTGGTGGCTCAAGTTAAATCAGTTCTGGCAGGTGTTCAGAGGTGACAGAGTGATACAGACAAATCCGGTGAGATCCGAAAAATGAATTATCATGTTCTGCAGATTTGAGGGAGTGTTCAGGGAGTTTTTGTGAAGTGTCAACTTGTTTGGTTCATGGTTTGAAGGTCCGCAAGCATCTATTCCTTTGTGACAGTGATGATAGACTGTGTTCTTGAGGTTTCAGATGAAGGAAGGAAGGATTTTAGTAAGCAGATGAAGTGTGGATGCTCTTGGTGATTTAGGCAAGCTTGTGGAGGTCTTTGGATCGTGTCCAATTCATGTTGGTGGTCTGCATTGAAGTTTAAGCTCGCATTTGAAGAATTACTTCCGAACTAAAGGTGTTCTTTCTTAGACTAGCTGACCGGATGAGTTACTCATCCTGTAGATTTTCTTGTAGATGTTTGCCAACTTAGATGTTTGCTAACTTAGATGAGTGTGTGGTAGTGAGGAGGAGAGAAAAAGGTAGAGAAGAAGTATTGGGCTTAAATGGAATTGAATCAAGCATGGTGAAGATGCTATTCTCTAGTTCATGTATGTGATACTTACTATTTTGTAAACAGTGTCTCTTGTAGGCAGTGAGCCTCTTGTGAGCAATGTGCTCGGGCAGTGAGCCCTAATTGGCATGTGCCATTTTGTTCTTTCTATTCTTCTAATAGAGAATACAATCTTGGGTTAATCACCCTATGGTTTTTCCCTTAACCGGGTTTTTCACGTCAAAATCTTGGTGTCTTATGCATTAATGTGTTTTTGCTCTTGGTTAAATGCATTGTGTTTCCATGATTGAATTATTATTATGTTATTGAATTACAAAGTGGATTTAAGTATTTAAATTGGAAGAAAGTTTTGGACAACTGATTCACCCCCCCTCTCAGTTGTCTGCCCTAAATCTAACAATTGGTATCAGAGCCAAGTTCCTCTAAAAAGAGCTTAACCACTTAAGGAGATCCAGGATGTCGTCCTACAAGAAAGATAGTCTGAAGTTTGATGGAACCAATTTTAATCTTTGGAAAAGTCGCATGAAATGTCACTTTGCAATGTATGGGAATGCAGTACTGGAACATGGCTTCAACAAAGTATACTCCTCCACAGGGTGGTCTGAAAACCCAAAATAAAATCACAGATGCTGAAAACAATATGTGTACTATAGAAGCTCTTCTAAGTGCATTATCTGATTCAGAACTTTCAAATGTTGTTGACCTACCAATTGCTTTTGAGATTTGGCAAAAACTGGAACTTCTGCATGAAGGAGACAAGTATGTTAAATATGCAAGGTTACAGAGTTTGAAAGGGAAATTTGAAAATCTGAAGATGAGAGATGATGAAAATATCACTACTTTTATGCCAAGAGTAAATGAGATTGTCTGTGGCATTAGATGTGTTGAAGATGAGATTGTTGGTAAAGTTCTCAGATCCCTTCCTACTTCTTATAAAATCAATGCTGCTGCCATTGAAGAATTCAGAGCCTATACAACTGTCACAAGAGATCAATTGGTTGGTAAAATGGTTGCATTTGAAATGACCGAGTTTGGAGATGACCCCCCAAAGACTGAATCTGCATTCAAAGCCAGTGCCTCTGTAAAAGGTAAACAAAGGTTTGATCTAGGAGAGAACTCTTCAAGGAAACTATCATGATATGAAAAAGCAAGAAAAGACCTAGAAGAAGAAGCAGAAACTGCTCAACTCGAAGTCCTTATTGCAAAAAGACTGCCAAGAGGATCTGGTAAGTATGAAGGGAAATTGCCTTTTAAGTGCTTTAACTACAATAAGATTAGTCATTTTTCCTCAAGGTGTCCAGAAAGATTTTCAAGGCCAAATCCTAAAAAATCAAGGTTCCAAAAGAATTGTTACTGTGTTCATGAAGATGATGATAATGAAGGAGTAACAGATGATGAATCAGAGACAGGAAACAAATCCATAAGTGAATGGGTGTTTATTTCCATCAAGGAAGAAGAACCAATGCCCTCTAAATCTGTCAATCATAAAGCTGTAGCAAGAGCTCTGGCTGCCCAAGTTGAAGAAAAGGATGATTGGGTCATTGACAGTGGTTGCTCTCACCATATGACTAGTGACAAAAATAAGTTCATAAATTTGGAAAGGTATGAAGGAGGAGTGGTAAAATTTGGTGATAATTATGCTAGTAGAATCAGAGGAAGAGGAACTATTTCTTTTGATGGAAGGAACAAAATTGGTAATGTATTGTATGTTGAAGGATTGAAGCACAATCTTCTTAGTGTTGGACAGTTGGTGGACAAAGACTATGATCTCCAATTCAAGAATGGAAAATGCAAAATCTTTGAAAGTTCCATAACAGAGATTGCATCTGGTACCCAAACAAAAGGTAATATCTTCCATTTAGTTGGTACTGGTAAAAGTTGTCTATTTGTGCAAATTGATCAAAGTTGGTTATGGCATAGAAGGATGTGTCATGTGAATTTTGATAATATCATCAAGATAAGCAATACTCAGGCTATAAGAGATCTTCCAAAATTGGTGAAACCTACAAATAGTTTGTGCAAGGAATGTCAGTTGGGTAAACAAAGCAGAGTCTCATTCAAAAGCAAGGAACAATCTTCTACCGGATTATTAGACTTAGTTCATACTAATTTATGTGGTCCGGCAAGAATCAGGAGTGTGTAAGGTGATAGATACTTCATGTTACTAATTGATGACTATTCCCGGATGATGTGGGTAACTTTTCTAAAAGAGAAATCAAAAGCTCTTGAGAAATTCAAAATATTCAAGGCTATGGTAGAGAATGAAACCGGATTAAAATTGAAATGTCTGAGGTCTGACAGAGGTGGAGAATTCACATCCGATGAGTTCATAGAATTCTGTGAGAAACATGGAATAAAGAGACAATTGTCTACTCCTAGGACTCCATAGCAGGATGGAGTAGTTGAGAGGAAGAACCAGACCATCTAAGAAGCATCTAGGACAATGATGATGGAGCAAATGTTCCTCAGATCTATTGGAGAGAAGTTGTCAACACTGCAGTCTATACTCTCAATCGAGTACAAATCAGAAGCAATACTGGTGAGACTCCTTATGAACTTTGGTTTGGCATCACTCCTACTATAAGATATTTTAGAGTCTTTGGTAGCAAGTGTTACATTAAAAGAGATGAAGATCTAGGCAAGTTTGATACTAGAAGTGATGAAGGAATATTCTTGCGTTACTCTACTCAAAGCAAAGCATACCGGTGTTATAACAAGAGACTGAGAAATATTATAGAAAGTACAAATGTGAAGGTTGATGAAGGAATTGAAAAACCCTCAAGGTTTTATGAATATGATGAAGATGATCAGGATGGTGTTATGATTCAAGGAGCCCAAGCCCCTTTTGAAATTTAGATTCAAACTGATTTGGTAAATCAGGAAGAAGAGATAAGTTTTAATGAGCTTGATCAAGAATCAAAAGTGCAAGAAACTCCCAAAGTTTCCAGGTATGTAAGACTAAACCACTCTGAAGATTAGATCATAGGTGATAAAAGCAAAGGTGTACAAACAAGAAGGAGGATTGCTCAAGATTTAGAAGAGTATTGTCTGATTTCAAAGATTGAACCTAAGATAGTGAATGAAGCTTGCAATGATGAAAACTAGACTAAAGCAATGGAGGAAGAACTGATGCAAATTGAGAAAAATCACACTTGGGATCTTGTTCCCAGACCTAGAAATAAGAATGTGATTGGAACCAAATGGGTCTTCTGAAACAAACTGAATGAAGTGGTGAAGTAATCAGGAATAAAGCCAGATTGGTCTGCAACGGTTATTCTCAAATAGAAGGAGTTGATTTTGAAGAAACTTTTGCTCCGGTGGCAAGAATTGAAGTAGTCAGATTATTTCTTGCATTTGCTACCTTCAAAGATTTCAAAGTGTATCAGATGGATGTCAAGTATGCCTTCTTGAATGGTGACCTAGAAGAAGAAGTATACATTGAGCAACTGAATGGATTTCAATTGTCTGATCATGGTGATATGGTCTGCAAGTTGAAGAAAGCACTATATGGACTGAAGCAAGCCCTAAGAGCCTAGTATGAAAGATTAGATAAGCATCTTTTGAAGATTGGTTTCAACAAAGGTACTACTAACAGTAATTTGTATTTCAAAATTGATCATGAAAATATCTTGATTGTTGAAGTGTTTGTTGATGATATCATTTTTGGAGGAAGAGATAGTATGTGTAAAACCTTTGCAAATCAAATGAAAAGTGAATTTGAGATGTCCATGCTTGGGGAAATGAATTTCTTCTTGGGTCTACAAATCACTCAAACAAATAAAGGAATCTTCATTTCTCAGACCAAATATGTGAAGGAATTGTTGAAGAAATTTGGGATGGAAGACTCAAAACCAATAAGTACTCCCATGGCAACTGGATGTAAGTTGAGCAAGGATGATGACTCTCCCAAGGCTAATCAGAAAAAAGTATAGGTCAATGATTGGAGGACTATTGTATCTCACTCAAACCAGACCTGACATTATGAATGATGTTGGTCTTGTTGCTAGATTTCAAGTTGATCCTAGAGAATCTCATGTCATGGCAATCAAGAGGATTTTTAGATTCTAAAAGGGATAGTTGAGTATGGTCTGTGGTATCCTAGAGATCATGATTTCTCTCTTCATGCATATGCAGATGCTGATTGGGCAGAAGATGTGGATGACCGGAAGAGTACTAGTGGTGGAGCATTTTTTTTGGGGAAGATGTTGGTTTCTTGGATAAGCAAGAAATAAGAGGCAATATCTCTGTCCACTGCAAAAGCAAAATATATTGCAGCAGCAGGTAGTTGCACTCAAGTTTTGTGGATGAAGCAAATGCTAAGAGACATAAGAGTGGAGTATGTGATAATTCAAGTGCAATAAATATATCTAAGAATCTGGTGTTGCATTCAAAGACTAAACACATATCCATCAAGTTTCACTTTTTGAGAGAGCAAGTGAACAAGAATGAAGTCAGATTGGAGTTTGTGCCTTCCAAGGATCAGATTGCAAATATCTTTACTAAACCTCTACCTAAGGACTCTTTGGAGTATCTCAGGGAGAAGTTAGGGGTTATTGCCCCTCTAGTGATGAACTAAGGTGCACTGATGTGCATCAATCTGGTGGTTATCACAATCATATCTTGTGGTCCGGATTGATGATTGGGAGCTGCTACTCAAGGGGAGTAGCCTTTATGACTCTAAAGTGAAGAAATTGCAAGTATGTGCCCTTTGCCATTGATGTCAAAGGGGGAGAGAAGACATGTGAAAAACAAGTGGTTGTTGATCAAAGGGGGAGCAAGAAAAGAAAAGAAGACATGTGAATGGTTGTTGCTAATAGGGGGAGTTGTGACAGTAAGGAGAAGTTCCTGTCTTGATGGTCAAAACAGTTTTTCACATCATATGTTGCCATCAATGACAAAGGGGGAGTTTTTTGCAAGTATGAGCCTAACCAGTGTTGTCATTGATGTCAACATACTCCTATTGCATTAATGATAAGGATTGAATGAACTGTTTGCTGAGGATATTGAGAAAATTGGTCATAACAAGAATAGTGAAGAATAGTGAAGACAACAAGGTAAAAGTCCTAGATAAGATGAGGATTAGAAGATGCGGTTTAAAGGGTTTGTAGGTATGTCCTAAGGTGATCCAGTAGAGATTTTAGAGGTCCGCATGAAGATCTGAAGAAGTTGTGGCCGCTCAAGTTAAACTGGTTCCGGTAGGTGTTCAGAGGTGATAGAGTGATACACACAGGTTCAGTGAGATCCAAAAATGCATTATCCTATTCTGTGGATTTGAGGGAGTGTTCAAGAAGTCTTTGTGAAGTGTCAACTCATTTGGTTCATGGTTTGAAGGTCCGCAAGCATCTATTCCTTTGTGACAATGATGACAGACTATGTTATTGAGGTTTCGGATGAAGGAGAGAAGGATTTTAGTAAGCACATGGAGTGTGGATGCTCTTGGTGATTCAGGCAAGCTTGTGGAGTTCTTTGGAATGTGTCTAGTTTGTGTTGGTGGTCAGCATTGAAGTTTAAGCTTACATTTGAAGAATTACTTTTGGATGAAGGTGTTCTTTCTTAGACTGGCCGACCAGATGAGTTACTCATCATGCGGATGTTCTTGTGGATGTTTTTTGACTTAGATGATTATTCCTAAGTCGATGTCTTGTATAAATAAGGAATTGTGGAGTCATTTCAAAGGGGGTCTTGTCAAGATGAGTATGTGGTAGCGAGGAGGAGAGTGAAAGGTAGAGAAGAAGTATTGGGCTTAAATGGAACTGAATCAACCATGGTGAAGATGCTATTCTTCAGTTCATGTATGTGATACTATTTTGTAGACAGTGTGTCTCTTGTAGGTAGTGAGTGAATAGTGTGCTCAGGCAGTGAGCCCTAATTGGCATGTGCTATTTTGTTCTTTCTATTCTTCTAATAGAGAATACAATCTTGGGTTAATCACCCTATGGTTTTTCCCTTAACCAGGTTTTCCATGTCAAAATCTTGGTGTCTTATGCATTAATATGTTTTTGCTCTTGGTTAAATGCATTATGTTTCCATGATTGAATTATTATTATGTTGCTGAATTACAAAGTGGATTTAAGTATTTAAATTGGAAGAAAGTTTTGGACAACTGATTCACCCCCCCTCTTAGTTGTCTTCCCTAAATCTAACAGTTGCATCATCACCAAACCTAATCTGTCCTCCATCATACTTTTCCAAACTTATAAACTTAATTTTATCACCGGTCATGTGATGTGAACATCCACTATCAATAATCTATTCATCCTTATCTTTCTCAACCTGGTAGATGGAAAAAGCATTTTCTTCTACTAGTTTTTCTTCTTTCACACAGCTAGCAAGATTAATAGACACAAGTTCTTCCTTGGTAGCAATAAATAAGCATTTATTTGCACTAGTATCATTAGACTCATCATCCGTTATACCCTCATCATCATCCTCTCTAACATAATAACATTTCTTTATGATCCTAGGTCTACTTTCAAATTTCTTCTTGACTTTCTAAATTCTCTCTGGACACCTAGAGGCATAGTGACCAATCTTACCACAAGTAAAGCATTTGAATGGTAATTTGCCTTTGAACTTACTAGTACCTCTTCGCATTCTATCCACCAAGTTGGCTTAAATCTCATCAAGGTCATCATCTAGTTCCATATCATACTTCTCAGATCTTGAAGTCTTCTCTGAAGTGTTGGCTTTGAAAGCAATCTTAGTCTTTGGCAAAGCATCACCAGACTATCTCATCTCAAAAGCAACAAAAATTTCCAAGCAACTGATCCTATCTAATCCTCTTCACACTCATAAGTTCTTCAATTACAGACACCTTGTGACTGTAGGATTTAGGCAATGACCTAAGAATCTTCAGCACAACCTCATTCTCATCAATAGTTCCTTCGAGACCTTTGATTACATTGACAATTTCATCAAATTTTTGCATGTAGATTATTATGTTCTCATCATCAGTCATCTTCAGAGCTTCATACCTCACCTTTAGGTTCTATAATTTGGCATTCTTTATAGATTCATCTCCTTCATATAAATTTTTCAACTTGTCCTAGATCTCATGAGTAGTTTCTAGATCCAAAACTTTCACCAACTTGTTGTTAGATAAAGCATTTAACAGAGCATCTCTAGCTTTTCCATTTAACTCATGTTATTTAACTTCATCTTCAGATGATGGACCATTTGGAAGAATAGTATACTTTGTTTCTTCCATCTTCCAAACACTATAACCAAGAGAAATGAGATGACTTTTCATTTGTACCTTCCAAAGAGCATAGTATGTTCCATCAAACTGTGGAGTATCCTTCTTGTGCGCCATCCCAGATCTACCTCAAGTTGTTAAGCTTTCTTTCAAGGAACCCTCACTCTAGAAACATGATCTGGAAATTGATATAGGTCAACCTTTTGGTTTAATGGCAATCATGGGCCAACACATTCCTCATCATTTTACTTTTGGATTCATTTTCCTTATGACCAACTTTGTTGCAAGCATAACACTGACCATGAAATTAATAAGAGTTCACAACATTGTGTCTTGGAGGCCTAAATGAATTCTAATTCATCTTGCTTCTACATTCAATAGCCTTGTGACCAATCTTATTGCAATCATAACAAATACCATTGAAAGTTTGAGAGTAGCTGGTAGGAGTGGTTTGCTTAGGAGCAGGCTTTCTGAAGTTCTTGTTCTTTTTCTAGAAGTTATTCTTTATTTGTCTCTAGACATGAATGAATTCATATTATTTTGCATCTCTGGAGACATTCTTCTTAGGATCTTTAATGCAAGCTTTATCCTCCTTTATTTCAGACTTTCCTTCTTCTTTGAAGTTATCCTTTCTTTCTTATGCCTTCTTGGATTCATCATGTGGCTTTTCTTTTTCCTTCTCACTCTTGTCTTCAGACATGTTTGTTTTAGAGTTGTCTCCTTTTCCAAAACCAATACCACCTTTGCCCTTATGTGGTTTTTGATAATTGGGTATCTCATTAAGAATATCACTGCCACCTTTGAGTTTTAAGCTTTTGTTTATTTACTCTTTTGCTTCTTCCAAATCTTTTCTTGGATTGACAACTTCTTTCTCAAGTTTTGAACATTCAGTTGCTTTTTCATTGAGCTTCATATTTGAGCTGTCTTCAATCCTTTTTCCTTCTTCAACCATGATTTTCAAACTAGAGATCATATATGTTGTCACTAGGATTTGCACCATGTGTTGGAGGCTTTTAGGGCTTCAACAATCCAGTGAAACATTGAGATGATCTTCAGGTGTGGGACCTTACAAGGAGATCAAATCTCTAGAGAGGGGCTGGTTCCTTTGCTGAATGGGAGATTCAGTTATTCCTAATACTAAACCTAATCTATCCACCATTGATGAAAAGGGGAAGAGGGATGAAACTTTCAATTAAAGGAGGTGATATACCAAGTTTGAATATAGAACTCTCACAGAACTAAAATGCACAAAAGAACTAGATACAACTAATAAACTTGCATAGATCTTAGCAGATTCTAACAGAGGTAAAGAGCAGAATAGGGTTGTAAGGAACCAAGCATTCACATACAAACCATACTTAAATTACACCGTGCTAAAAACAACATGAAGAGGTAAAACATAGTGTGTATTCTATCCAAAGGCACAGTTACAGTAGAGGAGGGTTCTGTTTGGAATTCAAAAAAATGTCTTTTTTCCCAACTCTCATTACATCTTTCAAACATGTATATATAGCATTTGATTTCATTGACCTAAGTCATTGATTTACAATAAATTCACCCCCATGGGCCTGTCAGAAAGTATTCCTGCAAAGGGAATGTATGCCTACAAGAATTCAATGCAGACAATCTCTTAGATCATGGAGTAGCTAAAATCTATTTTGCCTTCAATACAAGCAGCTGATTCAGCTACCTGCAACAATCAATACAAAAAAATCTAAAATTGAGTAGTTGAGCAGATCAGATTCTGCATTAATGGCTGGCGAGGAAAATCAAATAGATTTTCCCTCCAAAATCCTCTTACACAGAGATTTTACAACACTTTAAATATCTACATTCAGATATTTAAAGTTTACAATACATTACAACTCTACTTCACTAATTTTTGCATATTTCTTATCTTTAGTCAGTAACTTGGTCTTTTTTCTGAACTATAGCTTGTTTCTTCATTTTTCCCTTATCGGTAAAAACCCATTTTTCTGAACTATCTTGGCTCATCTTATCTCTTTATTGGCAAAATCTTATTTTTTCAAACTTTTGTTCTTTGACTACTTTTCCCTTGTTGGCGAAATCCTATACTTTTGAACCACATCGCCTTGCTTTTCTTCATTGTCGGAGAAATACTCAACTTTTAAACCATGGTCAAGCATCATCTCTTCTACCTTATTGGAAAAAACAACTTTCCTAAACTGAGCTTGCTTCTTTCTTTAATTAGCCATGTTTATGTTTCCTATTTTGCCTTATCGGCAAAAGCAGTCTTTTGTGAACCGAGCCCTCTATGTCGGCAAAATGTCATCATGTCAAACTTAGCTTGGTCCTTCAAATTGTCCTTGTCATAAAAATGGTTGACTTTCAAACCAATAATGCCTTAGGAATTTTGCATTTATCATCCCACTTACCTTTTCACAAACTTTTCCCTTAGCCTCCTTCTACTTCTTTGCCTTGTCGGCAAAATGCTCCGCCAGCAAATTGCAGAGATTTTGAACTTTGAGAAAAGTTTGCACCTTATAAACTTAGCCAACAAAGGCATTCCTTTGTTCTCTTTTGACTTAGCCGATTTTATAAGTCTTTCCTTAAGCTTTCCTTTTGTCGAGACTTCACCTGATCAGTGAACCTCTAAAATTTAGAACTCTTCTTTGAGTTCACCATTTGGGAAAATCATCGATAAGGCATTCCTTTACCCTCTCATGCCTTAACCAATTTTTTGAAGAAGTCGGCTCCCTTCCCTTCAATTGACAAAACACCCAAGCAGTGAACATGAGGAAAAGTGAACTTTTGAAGGGTTCATGATGTTGAATGCAGAAGACAACTAAGAGGTGGGTGAATCAGTTGTAACTTAAAACTTTAGAACCCTCACACACATTCAGATCCATATTAATTCAATTAATCCCTTAAACTATTAAGATGATTAAGCATGAAAGCAAATAACAGAAACTAAATCAAATCAACACCATACACAAGAGAACATCAAATTTACATGGAAAACCCAAGAAGGAAAAAACCACAGTGAGGATTAGCTCATAATATAAAGTAATATCAACACCAAAATGCAATAGGGCTCACTTCTAGAAGGCTCACTACCAAAAGGCTCACTGCCAGAGGGTTCACTACCCAAAAGAAAGAAAGGTTCACTGCCAAAGTCTCACTACCAAAATAGAAAAGAAGATAGAGAAGATTGTTACAAGGAGAAAACTATCTCAATGCAAGAGAGAAGTCCACCACAACACCATCATCACCTCTGTAGTCTCATTGAGGAATTGTAGACACCTTATGCTCACTCCATCCAGTAATCTAACACACGAAAGATCACACTGTACTGCACAAATTCGCACTCTATAATTCTTTTATTCACATGTCACACTCCATACTCTTCTCCTCATGTCATCCTTCAACTGCTCAATACTTATTTATACCATCTTTAGTCTTATAAATATTCTCCAAGGTCAACAAAGCACCTAAATCATGGAAATTCAAATTAGGTCGGCACCAAAGCATTCCTGTAGTGGAAGGGAATGAAGGAGGACCACAACACACCTTAGTTTGGACCTAAATCCACTCATAAACATTACACCATGCTTCCACAATCATCAAAGCAACTCTGTAATTAGTGAAAACACCCAAGGTCAGTCGAACCTATGTTAACACCATAAACAATTATGTACATGCTTCCTCAAAACCAAAGACGACTTGTGGACCATACACCATGCTTGAACATGATCTAGAGTATTCCAAAAACATTATGAAATCTAACAAATTCCTCCGCAACAACTTTCACATGTCAAACAAACTTATCATGTTTATCCAATATGCTTAAATATCTTTGTTATGCACTGTAACTCAAGAAATCAACATACGGAGCACCAAATCATGAATAACTTCAACTAAAGATAGTTATGAACCTTATAAACACACACTTCCTAAACCACAAGACCTAAAACCATTCTGTGGAGAAATGTAGAGAAAAAACATTTCTCTCAGACACCTATGCAAATCACAGTTCACACATTGGTGAACACACCTTCCTCTGCATATCAATCCAGCCAAATTTTGAATGTAGCACCTCTAAACACCTCTAATCAACATATCCAAACCACATAAACAAATCTTCAATATAAAACAAATGTGGAGCAAAACTAGAACATCACTTTGTATGCCAGAACATCTTTACAACACATTGTTTCCTCTATTATTCAAATTTTCTCAAAAGCACTTGGAAACCAAGCACCATAAACATATCATCACCATCTTCAGCACTTCCTCATCATCAGAGAGACCATCCACTCAACACTAACTTTCTTACACTCTTGCAATATTCTCTTGCTCATACAGTTCACACCAATGACCACAATCTTGTTGACATCAATGACAACACCAACTACACATACTTGCAACACATACAACATGAATTTTTCCAATAAAGGAGGAAGAGCTATTCTATGCCTTAGCCATTTTTTCCCTAGTTCAAGAATCTAAAACTTTGCTGATAAAGGCCAAAAGGGGGTCAAAATTTAAGGCAGTGACTTCAAAAGTTTTAGGTTTTTCTAGGTTTTTTCTAAGGAAAACATTGAGATTTGAAGGATTTTAGGCATTCAAGGTAAAGTTTCAACAATGTTTTCAAGATGAGTTATTTCACTCTAGGAAGAGGAAAATAGGTCAACATTTTGGCAACCTCTCAGGGATGTTTGCCTACTAAATAAATGGACCAATGGCCTTAAGCATCCATTGGGTATGGAGTCTAAAATAGATTTCAATAGGTCTTAACAATTGAAACCCTATCTTCTGAAACAATACCAAAGGGGAACAAGGGCTACATTCTCCTAATGAGAATGCAACATGTGCAATAACACTTATTGGAGGGAAAACTAAAGTAGAAGCAAAACTAAAAAAGTATATATAGAATCTCATACCAACCTTAGAGGTAAGGTTTGAGATGGATCCCATTGACTGAGATTGGTAGAACTTCACCATCCCACCTTGAAAGAATAAAAGCATTGGCTTGCTTGCAGCTAATGATGATATATGGCCCACTCTAAAGTGCATCAAACTTACTGTGGCCTCCAGGTTTAGCTCAGTCAACATCCTATTTTAGAACAAGATCACCCTCATTAAAGGCTTGAACCTTGGCCTTCTTATCAAAATACTTTTTGGTATGCCTTTGATGCTCTTCCAATGTATTAATGGTTGACTATCTGTGTTCCTCTAGTTCTATCAATTTAGCCATTCTAATAGACCTGGCATCTTCCCCTTCTAGTTCTAACTATTGAGCCAATTCCAATGTAAGAATCTCCCAAGATATAGGCAATCTAGCCTCTCTTCCATACACAAGAACAAGAGGAGATTTACCAATTGATCTCTTGTATGTAATCATATCAGCCCAAAGAGCTAATTTGATCTTATTGTGTCATTGCATGTGCTTTGTCTCCATGGTCCTGTTTAGAATTCTGATCAAGTTCTTGTTGGTGGATTCAACCATCCCATTACCTTGGGGGTAATAGTTGTATGAAGTCTTTAAGAATACATTATACTTTAGAGCCCAATCAACAATTCAAAAAAATAATGGTATGAGAAGCTCCAATCATAAATAATGGTATGAGGAGCTCCAAACCTTGTCCTGATTTCTTCCAATAAATCCATTATTGATGACTCGGTGGCTTCTTTAAGTGGGGTTGCTTCAACCCACCTGGTGAAGTAGTCTGTTGTAGTTAAACCCACTTGTGACTAGCACTAAAAGTGGGATTTATCGTGCCAATGAAATCTAATCCCCATTATAAAAAGGGATGATCAAGTGTGTGCAAGAAGTTGAGTCCACTTTTTGGCCAAAAAGTGGAAGTGTTTTCCCTAAATTTCAAAATTTGTCACATTTGACCTAAAAATATGAAGCACTTAAAGGTGGAATCTTGAAAAAAGTCAATAAATATGAAATGTAGTACTCGGAGTCTAGTTTCCAAATATATATTCTTTTTAATACCCAGATGATACAAATTGATTTTTAATAGACGTTTCTAAAACCCACTATTTAAAAGTCACTTTTTTTTACTATACCAGGCACGTGTACGTCATCCATATTTTGACCTAAATAATCATATTTTTCTAAATCCTTTTGGGAAAAGATTTGTAACTCAGTGAATCACGTTTTCCATATTTTTTTGTAATTTTTTATGGAATATTTTTTTTGTTAATTTTTTATTGGCCATTTTTGGTGTTTTAAAAAATTGTCATGTATGTCATGCATAAGATGACCTAAACTTATCATATTTTGAATTTTTTTTCAAATTGAAAAGAATTGTCTGAAGTAGGTTTTCGTACATTTTTTTTACAAAAAATTATTTTGATAAAAAGTTCTTAAAATATTAAAAAACCATGATAATTCAAGTTTGTGGACTTGTTTCATCAGAAATTAATTGAAAAATAGAAAAATAATCTAATTGTAAAAAAATTACATATTTAGAATCTACACTGTCTCATCTATAATGGGTTTTAATTTTGTCAAAAAAATATGTAAAAAAGGCCTTCAGACATATGCCCAAAGTCACTATTTTGTTGTGACATTGACAGGACCTTCAACTTGCAGGTCAAACCAGGTCCAAATCCAAGGGTCGAGTTCCCAAGCCTTTTTTCCAACCCAAAACCCATAGCAAAAATTGGGTTAGAAATTCAAATTTTATGGATCTCGTTCTAGAAACGGGATCCTGTTTCTAAAAAATAGGATCCCATTTTATAAAAGTTTAATATTTTAACCTTTTATGAAACAAGATCCCATTTTGAAACACGATCCCATTTCAAAATGGGATCCCATTTCTAGAAAACGAGATCCCTCTTTTGGCTCAGGATCCCAAAGCACAACGGGATCCAATTTTGGGTTTTTTTCTAAGTTTGAAAGTTCCACCTTAAGTGGACTCATATTTGTGCATTTACCTGATCAGCCTGAATAGGATGGAGTGGGAGTGCTGCCAATCATTTTTTTCCTACAAAGACAGCACACTCTTTACACTTTCTTACCCATACATGGTCATCATTGAATAATGTGGGCCAAAAGTAACATGCCCTCATTATCTTCATTGTTGTAGCTCTAGTAGAGAAATGGCCTCCAGCTGGGCCAACATGAAACTCACTGAGAAGCCTATCAATTTGATCCTCTTCTATACACCTCAGTAAGACTCCATCCAAATTTCTCTTGAAGAGAACACCATCCACCAAAAGATAAGGATTAGACTGTAGCCTAAAGTATCGTCTTTGGCTATGTCCAATCCATAGGGATACTCACTAGTGGATAGAAATTTAGCCATATCTCTTGTCTTCTTTAGATCTTGAAAATGTTTCCTAGTGCAGTAAGGCCTTAAATGGTTTATATTACAATCCATCAAATGAATTTGTTGAAAGGATTTAGAATTCTTCATGGGTCTGCAACCTTTGTCAGCATTTTACAAATAATTGTTGTCCAATGTTATTGTTGCATATGTCTTTATAGATTTGGACTAACAAGGAGTAAAAAGAATCAGTTTATCAAGACTATAGAAGGCAGTAAAGGGTAGTATTGGGTGGCATTAAGCATGATGATGCAGCAGATCCTGTTATTAGAGATACTTCACAAAACAATCTCAAGATATAAAAGGAGCATGTTTGTGAAGAAAACAAGTGACAATCACTTCAATAATAAATCAAGAATGAATTTGTAATTTTTGTGTGTAGATCAATGCATGTTTGACAGAGACAATAGGTGGTGTAAACAACAGTGTGAAGAAGATAACAGGACAACAGAAGGACATTGATTATACTCCAACAAGGATCCAGGTTCTTTGAACAGGGAAGTCTTTATACAATTTATATGGCTTGAAATGAAATCAGAGTTTAATATGTGCAGAGAAACCAAAAATCTTTTGACAGAGCTTTGAAAGAAGTTCTACAAGTATATGCATTTTAATTTGTTGATTGTCATGAAAAATGTGAACAGAATTCAGGTTTTGGATATCATATTTTGTTGAAGATCATGCATGTTACTGCTAAGGCTCTTGATTCAGGGGGTCAAATTGATTTGAGACAGTTATTTTTACTCTGTGCTTTGGCAGTTGCTTGGACACCTATTAGTGATGGTGTTTTGGATAGGGTTCCTTCCAAGGGGGAGCAAATGTTTGAAGTATTTTTTTGAGCAAACAAGGTGACAATTTGTATTCCCAACATTTGTCATGGAACTATGGCAACAATGAGTCTACACGTCAGAGGGTGTTTATGGGGTTAGAGAGAGTTTATTTTTGTCTTTGTCATTAGATGCCAAAAAGGGGGAGGAGTGAGCATGTTTTTTCCATCAATGACAAAGGGGGAGTTTGTTACCCTATGGTGATGGTTGTCATTGATGTCAAAAAGTATGTCATCCATGAAGGTTTGTTGATGTTGTGCATGCAGTGAGAGTGTTGTATGTGTTGATGTTGATTAATATGGATATGCTTGTGTACATGATGTTTCAGTTCATATTATTGACCTCAGTTGTTTTGTCTTCATGAGGATTGGTGTGATTTGGAGATGTCAACAGTATTGATGGAGTTGTGGATTTGATGTTGTTTGCTTTCATTGGTGTCAGGATGTTATGCCTCTATATGGTTCAGTGATGTTGATTTTTCTCAATGTGTTGTTCAAGATAAACTCAAGAGGTTTCATCTTCAGGAGTGAGGTCATTCATATGTTGTTTGTTATGGTTCAAGGGTATGGATAGTATATGAGATATGAACAATGATCAAATAGAGGACAGTGATGTCAATGACATAGTGATAATTGACAAGGGGTTTGTGCTTGCAGGTGACAAAAACATTAAATATGTGGTGGAGAAGTTCATGTCATGCAGTGATCATCTTTTATTGTTGTTTATCACTCAAAGGATTTCATGATATATATTGATCTTCATGACTCTTATCAGAATGCTTATTGTGAAGGTAACATAATGGAAGGATGTTTATTTTGTGATCCTCATAGTTTTCATGGTGAAAGGTTCACTGCAGACTTCAAGAATCTACATGTAAGGACATGATATGTCATGAGTAAAGATATTGAGATGAGATGCAGTACATCTAGAACTTCAAAGGAATTCACAGAACAAAAAGTATTCAAAGAGAATCTTGATCTTGATAGTGAATGACAAGGGCATTGCTATTGAAGAGAATGTTCACTTTACCTTGTGAAGAGGACTTGTAAGAGGCAATCAAGACTTGTGCTCAGTGTTTGAGTTGTTCACTTATACATGTTCAAGTAAGTGCAAAGGTGTTCATCATGAGGAATTAGACTTAAAGTCTTATGTTTTCAAAGAAGGAAAATCCTAGAATTTAGGTTGAAGCCCTAAAAAGAAGCTAGTCTACACTAAACCCTAATATGTTATTAACCTGTCAAGCCTTAAGTCACTTTTTGTTTTATTTTTAAGTTGACTTATTATTGTAAGTCATATCACTTATGATTACCTCCTAAAGGGTCTTTAAGACATAAACTTTACTGGCCCCTTGTTTCTTGTAACCTTCTCTCTCAGTCATTTGAGCGCTCAAATAAAGATTAAAGACTATAATTAAAAGATGAGAGGGCATGAAAAGTTTATATAAAGGCTTATATTTAAATCGATTCAAAAAGCAACGGTTTGCCTTCATTATTCGAATTTGACTTGTTACTTTCCTTAAAAGGGTTTTAACTTCTTTATAACTGAAGTTGAATGGACATAGAGGGCTAGGAGATTTATTTTCTTGGTCTATATGATATAAAATGGAATGAGACTTGGTTTATAAGATGAATGAGATAGGTATCTTTCTGTATATATGAAAATTGAAAGATTTGATGAAGAAAAACATAGTTTAGTGTGAATAAACCAGCAGGAGGTTTTAATGTGCAACTATGAGATGAATTCATGTTTTGTATACTCTATGAGAAGGTTTGGAATAGTAATCAACATGCTATGTGTAGAGTTGAGCCAATGCTAAATCTTGTTTGGTATCAAAAGAAGATAATGTTTCATATATGTGCAGTTTGTCAAGTATGGAGATAAAAGACTAGTGTTTTAAATGATTCAAGGGGAGTGTCATCTATATGGAGAGGTGTGATGTTGTTTTAAACAAAAGAGGATTGAAACAAAACATTAACAAAGCAAACAAGAAACCTTCTTGTAAAGATTATATGATTAGATGAGTATATGCAAAAAGGATAGAGAGCATGCAGAGCATGTTCATTAAGTTTCTATTTTTGAAGATGAGAGTTGAATGAAATAGAGTTCTTGAGGGAAGCAATCTTGAAGGTTGTTTATATGTAAGTATAATATGATTAGTTTGAGATATGAGTTTGTCTAGTTTAGTTTGCAAAAGGGATAGATTGGCTGCAGAGGTATTGACATATTTTGCAGGAATTGAAATATTTTTATTATTGACAAATGATGCTGATGTGTGTTTAAGAAAGGTGTACTTGAAGAGGGTGTTTATGTGAAAAACAAAAAGGAGACATAAGGTGTGTTGTATTGAAGTGAAACAGAGCATCCCTCTGTATCTTCATGTATTCAAAACTTTGATGTAATCAATTATTATGTCAGTGAGATAGTATATGTGCTAGTGAGGCTTTCTAATTGACAATGACACATTCATTAGTCAGTGAGACTATGTAAAAGACACATTCATTAGTCAGTGAGACTATGTAAATTGTGGCATTTTCATGATTAAGCCAGTGAAGTAGTTTTGAGTGGTTTTTCTACCCCAGGAGGGTTTTCCACTCGTGAAACTTTTTGGTGCAGGAGCACCCAGTGGATTTCATGCCTCCATGAGGCCATTATGTCATTTTTGGTTTTATTTTTTGGTCTTGTTCATGTAACAAGGTTTGTGGGACCATTTTGGACTTGTTCTTGCATAGGTGTAGTCATGTAAGGTCATGTTTAGTCATTTTTGTAAATATTGCAAAAAAGTTGTAATTGTGGATGTAAGTGGAGGTTGAACAGTTGGATTTCAAAATGTAGTTAGTTTTTGGTGGAAAATGGTTAGAAATGTTATAAAATGCCTTTGTATGGTTGACCACAGTGGGGGAGAACATGTAATGAAAATTTTGATGAAGAAATAAACATAATTTTTTGAGTTTTACCACATTTTTTCCTATTCTCTTAACTTTGTATGGTCCGTATGGGATTTTTGTGACATGCACATGATTATATCTTGTAGAGGAATGAATCACCTTATATTTGCATCTGGTTTGGTGTTTTTTCATTGAGTTTGGAGAAAGTTATAAGTGATTTACTGAAAACTATCCAGAATCATGGTTAGGGTTCAAAATTGAAAAGTTTGTTAAGTTGTAATTGTTAGTCACCTCCCCCTGCTCTGCATCAAATTGGTATCAAATCCTGAAGATCTGGGAAAGATA
Organism: Cunninghamia lanceolata; assembly: GCA_027924645.1. Classification (NCBI taxonomy): domain Eukaryota; kingdom Viridiplantae; phylum Streptophyta; class Pinopsida; order Cupressales; family Cupressaceae; genus Cunninghamia; species Cunninghamia lanceolata. The sequence goes on from BSBN01000333.1 coordinate 342,455, forward strand.
AGTTTTTGGACTTTATGTGTTGTCTTTTTGTAGCTTGAAGCAAGAATCTAGATGCCAAAAGACTAGGTAGTGAAGAAAGAAGGAAACCTAGGTGAGGTATCACAAAGATAAGAAGAAGCAAGGTGAAAGAGACTTGCTTGAGAAAGAAGAATGGAAGTGTTGAGAATATTAGTCTGTGGGGACTTGCAGAGTAAGGAGGTACCAAGCAAGAAACAAGTGATGAAATAAGAGAAAAGTGAGACAAAGAAGAAGGATGAGAAGGTGAACCAAATTGATATTGAACAAGAGATAGAAGATTTGAGGCACGCCTTGGAGAAGATGAAAGAAATTCAAGAAGAAATGGAAAAAAGAATGGAACTTGAAATGCCAAGAAGATTATTCAGAAGAGAAGAAGGCAAGAGAGGTCAGCAGAAGAGAGGAAAGACATTTGGGAGTCTTTGTTGATGGTGGAAGAGGAAAATCCATCTAAGGAAGAGGAACAATGTGAAGACAATGGGTCCCTTGAGACTCAAAATGTTATTTCTAACAATATTTGTGAGTGTGTGTTTACAGGTGAAGCAGATGAAAATGAAGATGGAAAAGGGTATGAAGAAAAAAAAGAAGTGAATGTAGTGTATGTAGATTGTTATGCATTGTATGGTGAAGAAGATGGTACAAAAACAATGGAGGTAATGGTTGCATTTTCTGATTTTAAGGATGATGAATATGCTAACATATTGTGTTTGAATGATGAAGATGAAGACATAGATGGTGGTACTGAGGCATATGAATGAGAACTTGAATTTTGGTACCTTGAGGTTGAGAAGATGCTAAGCAAGAGATGGTGCAAGAATAAGAAAAAGGATCTAGGGAAAGTTGTAGAGATGAAAGACAAGTTAGTGAAGAATTGGAAGACCAAGAAGAGAGAGAAAACTTGCACTCAAGTGGACTTGAGTTTTTTTCTTCTCCTTGGGAGTATGGTTTAGGAGCACCCAGTGGATTTCATGCCTCCATGAGGCCATCATGTCATTTTTGGTTTTAGTTTTTTGTCTTGTTCATGTAATAAGGTCTGTGGGACCATTTTGGACTTGTTCTTGCATAGGTGTAGTCATTTAAGGTCATGTTTAGTCATTTTTGTAAATATTCCAAAAAAGTTGCAATTGTTGATGTAAGTGGAAGTTCAATGGTTGGATTTCAAAAGGTAGTTAGTTTTTGGTAGGATGTGGTTAGAAATGTTATCAAATGCCTTTGTATGGTCGACCACAATGGGGGAGAACATGTAACAAAAAATTTGATGAAGAAATAAACATAATTTTCTGAGTTTTACCATACTTTTGCCTATTCCCTTGATTTTGTACAATCTGTACGGAATTGTTATGACCTGCACATGATTGTATCTTGTAGAGGAATGAATCATCTTTCATTTGCAACTAGTTTGGTGATTTTTGCATTGATTTTGGAGAAAGTTATAGGTGATTTACTAAAAACTGTCCAGAATCCTAGTTAGGGTTCAAAATTGAAAAGTTTGTTAAGTTGTAATTGTTAGTCACCTCCCCCTGCTCTGCATCACTTTTTGTGTCATGGTTTCAAGTTTTTGTGTGAATTCCTTTGTTCTATATGTTTGAACATTCAATTTTTAACTCACTTCTTTGATAAAGCTCATTGTCAAGTTTGATAAGGTTTAAAATCTTGTTTTAGATACAACAGTGATTCATCCCCCCACCCTCTCAGTGTTGTCTATACTCCAACAAGTGGTAGTAGAGCATAGGTTCCCTATAGAAGTCTAACCAACTTGGGTAGGTCTTGATAGTGGAGTATTGTGGGAAAGAGTAAAATAAATAGAGAAAAGAAAGAAGCCAAGAAAAAAGTTGAACAGCAAACCCCTATCATGTCATGTGCTGTTTTGTTGCATGAGTCTCCTTTGAATGATGAAATAAAAGATGTTTTTGCTGTTGAGATTGATGATAAAGAAGAAGACCTCTTTGTTCATGAAGATGGACAAGAGTTTGAAGAAGTTGATTTTGAAATTGATAATGAAGGAGATCTATTGTGTGCCCTAGATACAATCAAGCAACTCAGAAAAGAGAATAGGAGATTAGAAGACCAGCATCAACAAGAAAAACACTCTAAAGACAAGGTATGCTCAGATTTTGAAAAAGTTTAATTAGAATTTGAAGAGGCAATAAATTAGATTGCAGATTTAAAGATTCATGTTGATGAATCTAACAAAGTGATTATTAGTTTAAAGGCTGAAATTGAGGAAGCCAAAAGAATAATACATGTAACAAATTCTGACCATAAGGTGAAAAGAATTGAATATCTGAAGTTAGAGATAGAAATAGTCAATTTGAGAAAGGATTATGAAGGCCTCACTTGGTCTTGTCCAAAAAATATCAGGGGTTTGAAGAAAGCACAAACAAGTTGAATGACATGTTGAGCAAACAAAAGCATTACAAGGACACAAATGGTCTAGGTTATGAAGAAGGAGAATGTTCCAAAGCAAGAGATGCACCTAAAAGGAAGATTGACTTGAGTTATCATACTACTGCTCCAAAAGATCAAGGAGGAAGGTCAATCAAGTCCACAAGATCTCTACCCATCAAGCAAACAATGAGGTACAATTATTCTCAATTTCATGGTTATTGTTATTGCTATCATGTTTATGGCCATAGAGCTAGGAATTGTAAAACTCAAGTAAGTTATTGTTTAGAGTAGAATAAGACTAAAGGACCTAGTAAGTCTTCAAATCAGAGTTACAAGATTGTGTTTTACAAATGCAATCAAGCTGGTCACATAGAAAGAAATTGTTGGTTGACAAGAGAATGTGCTTTTGTTCCTTCTATTGGGCCTAAAATCAGATGCTATAGGTGTCATAAGTTTAGACATAAAGAAATGTTTTGTAAGACTAATATGATGAAACTATTTAACCATCACAAGAAAACAAGGACTATAGCAATTTGGAGAAAGAAACAAGAAAAGGAAAAGAAAGAATCTGAGCTTGGGCATGTTGCATAAAGTTCCATCCATAAGTGCATAAAGAGAAGCATGAAGTTGAGGGGGAGTTAGTTAATGTGTTGTCTTTCAGCCCCATAAGTAGCACTTGAGAAGTGTCAAGTGAATTTGATTAGACATGCATCTCTCATTAGGAGATTGAAGAAAGGAGATTTAGTTGTCATTGTTGATAATTAGCTAAGATAGCAAAGATGAGTAGTTGTCTTAAATCAGTTTGAGGAACCCATATATGATCATTTTTTAAGAGTTTAGAATTATGTCTCTTGTAAGATTAAATGAAGCCACAATCTCTCATGAAGATCAAAAGGATTGTCTTAGTTTGTCTTGTATAAGTCAAAAGGCAACACCATCAACTCATTACAGTGTAAAAAGGTCATCAAAAACATAGTGGAGAGACTAAGACAAAGGTACCACAGTGCTTGATAGAAGTCTCAAAATGTAAGGTGTCATAAGAGACAATGTTGACATTGGATGCAATGATAAACACAATTCCAAGAAGTGTTAAAGATATTTTAGAATATACTAAGCCTACAAAAAATTAGTTATGGAGATGTAACAGTCATAAGAGATTGAGATTCATAAATTTTGAAACCTTATGAAATTTGCATGTCTAAATAGACAAAGGACTATCAAATCCTAAACATATCGAACAAGAGATCATGAACTTACACAAAGGTATCTTGATACACAACATTCATTCAGTAGGAACAACCTTTCATTCATTTGGAAAAATTATTAATTTAGATGATATGGTACAGTGGTAGATACAGATGTCTTGGTTTGGTGCTGATTTTGATGCCTTATAATGATGACATTAGTATATGACTATGGTTGTTGCTATGACAAGTGATACAGTCTTTGATCAAGTGCAAATTCAAATTAAAATACTCTGTAGTAGGTTGATACATGATGGACTTTATTGTTTTAGATGCAAAACTACATTTTATGTGACTGTATTGATCTAAGACTGAACTATTAAGGATCAAAGGTGCTATGGGTGATATAGTCTTTATTCTTGTATCTGATATCAGCTTTTAACATTGTCAACTAAGATAGAGATAAACAAAACAAAACAATAGTGATGTGTTTTGAAAATTTTTTCTTGCTATTTTCTCTTGGAATAGTCTTGGTGTTGGCAGGAATCATGGATAGATGATCAAAGTGATTTGACAGTATTCTACTTTATGCAAGTCCTTATAATAATTGGCATTAGTAGCATTATACAGTTGGTCTTTCAATTGATCGCATTGCTTTGTTTTTTATTTAATTCAATTGGTTATGGTAATGCATTGTTCATGTTTATTGGTGCTTGACAGTGATATGGAGTCATTGCTTGACAGTTTTCTTTTGTTCTCTTGACTATATTTGTGTGGTGGACAATTTTTTATATATAATGACAATGATATTCATGACAAGGTTCTTGAAAATGTTTCTTGATGCAGTAAGGCCTTAAATGGTTTATATTGCAGTCTATAAAATGAATTTGTTGAAAGGATTTAGAATTCTTCATGGGTCTGCAACCTTTGTCAGCATTTTACAAAGAATTGTTGTCCAATGTTATTATTGTGTATGTCTTTATAGATTTTGACTAACAAGGAGTACAAAGAACTAGTTTATAAAGACCATAGAAGGCAATAAAGGGTAATATTGGGTGGCATTAAGCATGATGATGTAGAAGATCCTCTAATTAGAGATACTTCACAAAGCAATCTAAAGATAGGAAAGGAGCATGTTTGTAAAGAAAACAAGTGACATTCACTTCAATAATAAATCAAGAATGACTTTGTAATTTTTATGTGTAGATCAATGCATGTTTGACAAAGACAGAAGGTGGTGTAAACAATAGTGTGAAGAAGATATCAGGATAGCAGAAGGACATTGATTGTACTTCAACAGGGACCTAGGTTCTTTGAACAGGGCAGTCTTTATACAATTTATATGGCTTGAAATGAAGTCAAAGTTTAATATGTGCAGAAAACCAAAAATCTTTTGATAGAGATTTGAAAGAAGTTCTACAAGTATATGCATTTTAATTTGTTGATTGTCATGAAAAATGTGAATAGAATTTAGTTTTTTGATATCATATTGTGCTGAAGATCGTGCATTATACATCAAGGTCATGCATGTTGCTACTAATGCTCTTGATTCAAGGGGTCAGATTGATTTGAGACAGTTATTTTTACTTTGTGCTTTGGAAATTGCTTGGACACCTGTTACTGATGGTGTTTTGGATAGGGTTCCTTCCAAGGGGGAGCAAATGTTTGCAGTATTTTTTTTTTGAGGAAACAAGGTGACAATTTTTATTCCCAACATTTGTCATGGAACTATGGCAACAGTGAGTCTGCATGTTAGAGGGTGTTGATGGAGTTAGGGAGAGTTTTTTTGTCTTTGTCATTAGATGCCAAAAAGGGGGAGAAGGAGTGAGCTTGTTTTTGCCATCAATGACAAAGGGGGGAGTTTGTTTCCCTATGGTGATAGTTGTCATTGATGTCAAAAAGTACGTCATCCATGAAGGTTTGTTGATGTTGTGCATACAGTGACAATGTTGGATGTGTTGGTGTTGATTGATATGGATATGCTTGTGTACATGATGTTTCAGTTCATATTATTGACCTCAGTTGTTTTGTCTTCATGAGGATTGGTGTGATTTAGAGATGTCAACAGTATTGATGGAGTTGTGGATTTGATGTTGTTTGTTTTCATTGGTGTCATGATATTATGCCTCTATATAGTTTAAGGATGTTGATTTTTCTCAGTGTGTTGTTCAAGATAAACTCAAGAGGTTTCATCTTCAGGAGTGAGGTCATTCATATGTTGTTTTCTTATGGTTGAGGGGTACGAATAGTATATGAGATATGAACAATGATCAAATAGAGGATAGTGATGTCAATGACATAGTGATAATTGATCAAGGGGTTTGTGCTTGTAGATGGTAGACATTAAATATGTGGTGAAGAAGTTCATGTCATGCAGTGATCATCTTATATTGTTGTTTATGACTCAAAGGATTTCATGATATATACTGATCTTCATGACTCTTATCAGAATTCTTATTGTGAAGGTAACACATTGGCAGGATGTTTTTTTTATGATCCTCATAGTTTTCATGGTGAAAGGGTCACTACAGACTTCAAGAATCTAGATGTAAGGACATGATATGTCATGAGTAAAGATCTTGAGATGAGATGTAGGACATCTAGAACTTCAAAGGAATTCACGGAACAAAAAGTATTCAAAGAGAATCTTGATCTTGATAGTGAATGACAAGGGCATTGCTATTGAAGAGAATGTTCACTTTACCTTGTGAAGAGGACTTGTAAGAGGCAATCAAGACTTATTCTTAGTGTTTGAGTTGGTCACTTATACATGTTCAAGTTAGTGCAAAGGTGTTCATCATGAGGAATTAGACTTAAAGTCTTATGTTTTCAAAGAAGGAAAATACTAGAATTTAGGTTGAAGCCCTAAAAAGAAGCTAGTCTACACTAAACCCTAATATGCTATTAACCTGTCAATCCTTGAGTCACTTTTTGTTCTATTTTTAAGTTGACTTATTAGTGTAAGTCATATCACTTATGATTACCTCCTAAAGGGTCTTTAAGACAAACTTTACTAGCCCCTTATTTCTTTCAACCTTCTCTCCCGATCATCTAAGCGCTCAAATAAAGATCAAAGACTATAATTAAAAGATGAAAGGACATGAAAAGTTTATCTAAAGGCTTATATTTAAATTGATTCAAAAAGCAATGGTCTGCCTTCATGATTCAAATTTGACAAGCTACTTTCCTTAAAAGGGTTTTATCTACTTTATAACTGAAGTCAAATGGAAATAGAGGGCCAGGAGATTTATTTTCTTGGTCTGTATGATATAAAATGGAATGAGACTTGGTCTATAAGAGGAATGAGATAGGTATCTTTCTGTATATATGAAAATTGAAAGATTTGATGAAGAAAAACATAGTTTAGTATGATTAAACTAGAAGGAGGTTTTAATATGCAACTCTGAGAAGAATTCATATTTTGTATACTCTGTGAGAAGGTTTGGAACAGTAATCAACATGCTATGTGTAGAGTTGAGCCAATGATAAATCTTGTTTTGTATCAATAGGAAGAGAATGTTTCATATATATGTTGTTTGTCAAGTATAGAGATAAAAGACTTGTGTTTTAAATGATTCAAGGGGAGTGTCATCTATATGGAGAGGTGTGATGTTGTTTTAAACAAAAGAGGATTGAAATAAACATTAACAAAGAAAATAAGAAACTTTCTTGTAAAGATGATATGATTAGATGAGTATATGCATACAGGATAGAGAGCATGCAGAGCATCTTCATTAAGTTTCTATTTTTGAAGATGAGAGTTGAATGAAATAGAGTTCTTGAGGGAATCGATCTTGAAGGTTGTTCATATGTAAGTATAATATGATTAGTTTGATATAAGAGTTTGTGTAGTTCGGTTTAGAAAAGGGATAGATTGGCTGCAGAGGTATTGACATATTTTGTAGGAATTGAAATGTTTTTATTATTGACAAATGATAGTGATGTGTGTTTAAGAAAGGTGTACTTGAAGAGGGTTTTGATGTGAAAAACAAAAAGGAGACATAAGATGTGTTGTATTGAAGTGAAACAGAGTATCCCTCTGTATCTTCATGTATTTAAAACTTTTATGTAATCAGCTATTATGTCAATGAGATAGTATATGTGCTAGTGAGGCTTTCTAATTGCCAGTGAGCCATTGATCAATCGGTGAGACTATGTAAATTGTGGCATTTTCATGATTAAGCCAATGAGATAGTTTTGAGTAGTTTTTCTACCTCAGGATGGTTTTCCACTCGTGAATCTTTTTGTGTCATGGTCTCAAGTTTTTGTGTGAATTCCTTTGTTCTATATGTTTGAACATTCAGTTTTTAACTCACTTCTTTGATAAAGTTCATTGTCAAGTTTGATAAGGTTTAAAATCTTGTTTTAGATACAACATTGATTCACCCCCCTCTCATTGTTGTCTATACTCCAACAATTGGTATCAAAGCATAGGTTCCCTATAGAAGTCTAACCGGCTTGGGTAGGTCTTGACAGTGGAGTACCATGGGAAAGAGTAAAACAAATAGAGAAAAGAAAGAAGCGAAGCAAAAGTTTGAAAAGCAAACCTCTATCATGTCATTGATGTTTTGTTGCATGAGACTCCCTTGAATGATGAAAGAAAAGATGTTTTTGCTATTGAGATTGATGATAAAGAAGAAGACCTCTTTGTGGATGAAGTTGGACAAGAGTTTGATGAAGTTGATTGTGAAGCTGATATTGAAGGAGAACTATTGTGTGCCCTAGATAAAATCAAGTAGCTTAGAAAAGAGAATATGAGATTAGAAGACCAGCTTCAACAAGAAAAAGACTCTAAAGACAAGGTGTGCTCAGATTTTGAAAATGATTCTTTAGAATTTGAAGACGTAAGAAATTAGATTGCAGATTTAAGGAGTCATGTTGATGAATCTAATAAAGTGATTATTAGTTTAAAGGCTGAAATTGAGGAAGCCAAAAGAATAATAGATGTAACAAATTCTAACGTTGAAGTGAAAAGAATTGAATGTCTAAAGTTAGATATAGAAATAGTCAGTTTGAGAAAGGATTATGAAGGTCTCAAGGTTTTGTCCAAGAAATATCAGGTGTTTGAAGAAAGCACAAACAAGTTGAATGATATGTTGAGCAAACAAAAGCTTTACAAGGACACAAATGGTCTAGGTTATGAAGAAGGAGAATGTTCCAAAGCAAGAGATGCACCTAAAAGGAAGATTGACTTTAAGTTATCATATTGTTGCTCCAAAAGATCAAGGAGGAAGGTCAATCAAGTCCACAAGATCTCTACCCATCAAGCAAACAATGAGGAACAATTATTGTCAATTTCATGGTTATTGTTATTGTTGTCATGTTTATGGCCATAGAGCTAGGAATTGTAAAACTCAAGATAGTTATTGTTTAGAGTGGAATAAGACTAAAGGTCCTAGAAAGTCTTCAAATCATAGTTACAAGATTGTGTGTTACAAATGTAATCAATCTGGTCACATAGAAAGAAATTGTTGGTTGACAAGAGAATATGCTTTTGTTCCTCCTATTGGGCCTAAAATCAAATGCTATAGGTGTCATAAGTTTGGACATAAAGAAATGTTTTGTAAGACTAATATGATGAAACCATTTAGCCATCATAAGAAAACAAGGACTATAGAAATTTGGAGAAAGAAAAAAGAAATGAAAAGAAAGAATCTAAGCTTGGGCATACTACACAAGTTCCATCCATAAGTGCATAAAGAGAAACATGAACTTGAGGGGGAGTTAGTTAATGTGTTATCTTTCAGCTCCATAAGTAGCACTTGAGAAGTGTCAAGTGTGAATTTTATTCAACATGCATCTCTCATCAGGAGATTGACTAAAGGAGATTTAATTGTCACTGTTGATAATCAGGTAAGATGGAAATGATGAGTAGTTGTCTTAAATCAGATTGAGGAACCCATATATGATCATTTTTTAAGAGTTTACAGGTCTGTCTCTTGTAAGGTTAAATGAAGCCACAATCTCTCATGAAGATCAAAAGGATTGTCTTAGTTTGTCTTGTATAAGTCAAAAGGCAACACCATCAACTCATTACAGTGTAAAAAGGTCATCAAAAACATAGTGGAGAGACTAACATAGAGGTACCACAGTGCTTGATAGAAGTCTCAAAATGTAAGGTGTCATAAGAGACAATATTGACATTAGATGCAATGATAAACACAATTCCCAGAAGTGTTAAGATCTTTTAGAAGATACTAAGCCTACACAAAATTAGTTATGGAGATGTTATAGTCATAAGAGATTGAGATTCATAAATTTTGAAACCTTATGAAATTTGCATGTCTAAATAGACAAAGGACTATCAAATCCTAAACATATCCAACGAGAGATCATGAACTTATACAGAGGTATCTTGGTACATAGTATTCATTTAGTTGGAATAGTCTTTCATTCATTTGAAAAAAGTTATTAATTTAGATGATATGGTATAGTGGTATATACAGATGTCTTGGTTTGGTGCTGATCTTGATGCCTTATAATAATTACATTAGTATATGACTATGGTTGTTGCTATGACAAGTGATACAATTTTTGATCAAGTGCAAATGCAGATTAATATAATTTGTAGTACGTTGATGATGCATTCAATGGACTTTGTTGTTTTGGATGTAAAACTACATTTTATGTGGCTATATTGATCTAAGACTAAACTGTTAAGGATCAAAGGTGCTATGGGTGATATAGTCTTTATTCTTGTATCTGATATCAGGTTTTAACATTGTCAACTAAGACAGAGATAAACAAAATAGAACAATAGTGATATGTTTTGAAAAAAAAATTCTTTCTATTTTCTCTTGGGATGGTCTTGGTGTTGTCAGGAGTCATGGATAAATGATCAAAGTGATTTGACAATATTCTACTTTATGGCAGTCCTTATAATAGTTGGCATTAGTAGCATGATACAATTGGTCTTTCAATTGATCACACTACTTTGTTTTTTATTTGATTTACTTGATTATGGTAATGCATTGTTCATGTGTATTGGTGCTTGACAGTGATATGGAGTCATTGCTTGACAGTTTTCTTTTGCTCTCTTGACTGTATTTTTGTGTTGAACAATTTTGTATATACAATGACAATGTTCTTGAAAATGTTTCTTGATGCAATAAGGCCTTAAATGGTTTATATTGTAGTCCATAAAATGAATTTGTTGAAAGGATTTAGAATTCTTCATGGATCTGCAACCTTTGTTATCATTTTACAAAGCATTGTTGTCCAATATTTTGTTACATATGTCTTTATAGATTTGGACTAACAAGGAGTACAAAGAATCAGTTTATCAAGACTATAGAAGGCAGTAAAGGGTAGTATTCGGTGGCATTAAGCATGATGATGCAGCAAATCCTCTTATTAGAGATACTTCACAAAATAATCTCAAGATAGGAAAGTAACATGTTTGTGAAGAAAACAAGTGACAATCACTTCAATAATAAATCAAGAATGACTTTGTAAGTTTTGTGTACAAAGCAATGCATGTTTGATAGAGATAGTAGGTTGTGTAAACAACAACATGAAGAAGATATCAAGACAGCAGAAGGACATTGATTGTACTCCAACAAGGATCCAGGTTCTTTAAACAGGGCAATCTTTATACAATTTATATGGCTTGAAATGAAATCAAAGTTTAATATGTGCAGAGAAACCAAAATTATTTTGACAGAGATTTGAAAGAAGTTTTACAGGTATATGCATTTTAATTTGTTGACTATCTTGAAAAATGTGAACAGAATTTAGTTTTTGGATATCATATTGTGTTGAAGATCATGCATTATATATCAAGGTCATGCATGTTGCTGCTAATGCTCTTAATTTAGGGGGGGTCAGAATGATTTGAGACAATTATTTTTACTGTGTGCTTTGGTAGTTGCTTGGACACCTGTTAGTGATGGTGTTTTGGATAAGGTTCCTTCCAATGGGGAGCAAATGTTTGCAATTTTTTTTTTTTGAGGAAACAAGGTGACAGTTTTTATTCCCAACATTTGTCATGGAATTGTGGCAATAGTGAGCCTACATGCCAAAGGGTGTTGATGTAGTTAGGGAGATTTTTTTTGTCTTTGTCATTAGATGCCAAAAAGGGGGAGAAGGAGTGAGCTTGTTTTTGCCATCAATGATAAAGGGGGAGTTTGTTGCCCTATGGTGACAGTTGTCATTAATGTCAAAAAGTATCTTAGCCATGAAGTTTTGTTGATGTTGTGCAAGCAGTGACAGTGTTGGATGTGGTTGTGTTGATAGATATGGATATGCTTGTGTACATGATGGTTCAGTTCATATTATTGACCTCAGTTGTTTTGTCTTGATGACAATTGGTGTGATTAAGACATGTCAACAGTATTGATGGAGTTGTGGATTTGATGTTTTTTTTTTCATTGGTGTTAGGATGTTATGCCTCTTTTAGTTCAATGATATTGACTTTGCTCAGTGTGTTGTTCAAGATAAACTCAGAAGGTTTCATCTTCAGGAGTGAGGTCATTCATATGTTGTTTTGTTATGGTTCAGGGGTATGGACAGTATATGAGATATGAATAGTGATCAAATAGAGGACAGTGATGTCAATGACATAGTGATAATTGATCAAGGCATTTGTCCTTGTAATGACAGAGACATTATTTATGTGGTGGAGAAGTTCATGTCATGCAGTGATCATCTTATATTGTTGTTTATTACTCAAAGGATTTTATGATATATATTGATTTTCATGACTTTTATCAAAATGCTTTTTGTGAAGGTAACATATTGGCAAGATGTTTTTTTATGATCCTCATAGTTTTCATGGTGAAAGGTTCACTACAGACTTCAAGAAGCTACATGTAAGGACATGAGATGTCATGCACAAAGATCTTGAAATGAGATGCAGGACATCTAGAACTTCAAAGGAATTCATAGAACAAAAAGTATTCAAAGAGAATCTTGATCTTGATAGTGAATGACAAGGGCATTGCTATTGAAGAGAATGTTCACTTTACCTTGTGAAGAGGACTTGTAAGAGGCAATTAGGACTTGTGCTCAGTGTTTGAGTTGGTTAATTTTATATATTCAAGTAAGTGCAGAGGTGTTCATCATGAGTAATTAGACTTAAAGTCTTATGTTTTCAAAGAAGGAAAATCCTAGAATTTAGGTTGAAGCCCTAAAATGAAGCTAGTCTACACTAAACCCTAATATGCTATTAACCCATCATGCCTTGAGTCACCTTTTGTTCTATTTTTAAGTTGACTTATTATTGTAATTCATATCACTTATGATTACCTCCTAAAGGATCTTTAAGACGTAAACTTTACCAGCCCCTTGTTTCTTGTAACCTTCTCTCCCTGTCATCTGAGTGCTCAAATAAAAATCAAAGACTATAATTAAAAGATGAGAGGGCACGAAAAGTTTATCTAAAGGATTATATTTAAATCGATTCAAAAAGTAACGGTCTGCCTTCATTATTCGAATTTGACGGGATACATTCCTTAAAAGGGTTTTAACTACTTTATAACTGAAGTTGAATGGACATAGAGGGCTAGGAGATTTATTTTCTTGGTTTGTATGATATAAAATGGAATGAGACTTGGTTTTTAAGATGAATGAGATAGGTATCTTTCTGTATATATGAAAATTGAAAGATTTGATGAAGAAAAACATAGTTTAGCATGATTGAACCAGAAGGACATTTTAATATACAACTCTAAGATGAATTCATGTTTTGTATACTCTGTGAGAAGGCTTGGAACAGTAATCACCATGCTATGTGTAGAGTTGAGCCAATGATAAATCTTGTTTGGTATCAAAAGAAGAGAATGTTTCATATATGTGCAGTTTGTCAAGTATGGAGATAAAAGACTGGTGTTTTAAATGATTCAAGGGGAGTGTCGTCTATATGGAGAGGTGTGATGTTGTTTTAAACAAAAGATGATTGAAACAAAACGTTAACAAAACAAACAAGAAACTTTCTTGTAAAGATGATATGATCAGATGAGTATATACAGAAAGGGCAGATAGCATGCAGAGCATGTTCATTAAGTTTCTGTTTTGAAGATGAGAGTTGAATGAAATAGAGTTCTTGAGGGAATCAATCTTTAAGGTTGTCCATATATAAGTATAATATGATTAGTTTGAGATATGAGTTTGTCTAGTTCAGTTTGCAAAAGGGATAGATTAGCTACAGGGGTATTGGCATATTTTGTTGAAATTGAAATGTTTTTATTATTGACAAATGATGTTGATGTGTGTTTAAGAGAGGTGTAATTAAAGAGGGTGTTGATGTGAAAAACAAACAGGAGACATAAGGTGTGTTGTATTGAAGTGAAATAGAGTATCCCTCTATATCTTCATGTATTCAAAACTTTGATGTGATCATCTATTATGTTAGTGAGATAGTATATGTGCTAGTGAGGCTTTCTAATTGCCAATGAGGCATTCAATAGTTAGTGAGACTGTGTAAATTGTGGTGTTTTCATGATTAAGCCAGTGAGGCAATTTTGAGTGGTTTTTCTACCCCAAGAGGCTTTTCCACTCATGAAACTTTTTGTGTCATGGTCTCAAGTTTTTGTATGAATTCCTTTGTTCTATATGTTTGAACATTTAGTTTTTTACTCACTTCTTTGATAAAGTTCATTGTCAAGTTTGATAACATTTAAAATCTTGTTTTAGATACAACAGTGATTCACCCCCCCTTCTTAGTGTTTTCTGTACTCCAACAAGTGGTATCAAAGCATAGGTTCCCTATAGAAGTCTAACCGGCTTGGGTAGGTCTTGATAGTGGAGTACCTTGGGAAAGAGTAAAATAAATAGAGAAAAGAAAGAAGCCAAGCAAAAGGTTGAACAACAAATCCCTGTCATTTCATGTGATGTTTGTTGCATGAATCTCCCTTGAATGATGAAAGAAAAGATGTTTTTGCTATTGAGATTTATGATAAAGAAGAAGACCTCTTTGTGGATGAAGATGGACAGGAGTTTGATGATGTTGATTGTGAAGTTGATATTGAAGGAGAACTATTGTGTGCCCTAGATACAATCAAGCAGCTCAGAAAAGAGAATAGGAGAATAGAAGACCAACTTCAACAAGAAAAAGACTCTAAAGACAAGGTATGCTCAGATTTTGAAAAAGTTTCTTTAGAATTTGAAGAGGCAAGAAATTAGATTGCAAATTTAAAGAGTCCTGTTTATGAATCTAACAAAGTGATTTTTAGTTTAAGGGATGAAATTGAGGAAGCCAAAAGAATAATAGATGTAACAAATTCTGACCTTGAGGTAAAAACAATTGAATGTCTGAAGTTAGAGACATAAATAGTCAGTTTGAGAAACTATTATGAAGGTCTCTACGTTTTGTCCAAGAAATATCAGGTGTTTGAAGAAAACACAAACAAGTTGAATGACATGTTGAGCAAACAAAAGCATTACAAGGACACAAATAGTCTAGGTTATGAAGAAGGAGAATGTTCCAAAGCAAGAGATGCACCTAACAGGAAGATTGACTTTGAGTTATCATATTGTTGCTCCAAAAGATCAAGGAGGAAGGTCAATCAAGTCCACAAGATCTCTACCCATCAAGCAAACAATGAGGTACAATTCTTCTCAATTTCATGGTTATTGTTATTGTTGTCATGTTTATGGCCATAGAGCTAGGAATTGTAAAACTCAAGCAAGTTATTTTTTAGAGTGGAATAAGACTAAAGTTCCTAGTAAGTCTTCAAATCAGAGTTACAACATTGTGTGTTATAAATGCAATCAAGTTGGTCACCTAGAAAGAAATTGTTGGTTGACAAGAGAATATGCTTTTGTTCCTTCTATTGGACCTAAAATCAGATGCTATAGGTGTCATAAGTTTGGACATAAAGAAATTTTTTGTAAGACTAATATGATGAAACCATTTATCCATCATAAGAAAACAAGGACTATAGTAGTTTGGATAAAGAAACAAGAAAAGAAAAAGAAAGAATCTGAGCTTGGGCATCCTACGTAATTCCATCCATAAGTGCATAAAGAGAAGCATGAAGTTGAGGGGGTGTTAGTTAATGTGTTATCTTTTAGCTCCATAAGTAGCACTTGAGAAGTGTCAAGTGTGAATTTGATTAGACATGCATCTCTCATCAGGAGATTGACTAAAGGAGATTTAGTTGTCATTGTTGATAATCATCTAAGATGGCAAAGATGAGTAGTTGTCTTAAATCAGATTGAGGAACCCATATATGATCATTTTTTAAGAGTTTACAGTTATGTCTCTTGTAAGGTTAAATGAAGCCACAATCTCTCATGAAGATCAAAAGGATTGTCTTAGTTTGTCATGTATAAGTCAAAAGGCAACACCATCAACTCATTACAGTGTAAAAAGGTCATCAAAAACATAGTGGAGAGACTAAGACAAAGGTACCACAGTGCTTGACAGAAGTCTCAAAATGTAAGGTGTTGTAAGAGACAATATTGACATTGGATGCAATGATAAACACAATTTGAAGAAGTGTTAAAGATCTTTTAGAAGATACTAAGCCTACACAAAATTAGTTATGGAGATGTAACAGTCATAAGAGATTGAGATTCATAAACTTTGAAACATTATGATATTTGCATGTCTAAATAAACAAAGGACTTGTTGATGATTGTTTTTACACATTCATAACAAAAGTTAAAATTCACAAAATGAACCTAAACTGTCTTGAAATATATGAAGAAATCACTTAAGAGTTCTTAATCCCAAGTTTCTTTATGGTCAGGTCTTGACCTTGTGGACAATTCAACAGGTTGATGTGAAACTATAATATTCAAGGGGCCTTACTTGATTTAAGATGATATGTGACTCCCTGGACTCAAATTATGCAAATTGTTGTCAAAACAAACAAATTATTCATTCCTTTCCATAAATTTACTACTATATCACAAAGATTTGTATGATTTATAATGAAACAAGCTTTTCCTTTCAAATTGATATGAAAATTGTCAACTATTAACAAAATTCTTCATGCTTCTTTCAAATGTGAGACAATTTCCTTAAAAGCTTTGCGTTTGAGCTAATTATTTCAAATATTTGGGGGAAAAGTTAGAGAAATTTCAATTGAATATCATTTTACTACAGGATCTAAATGCTTAGTTATTCACGTTGTAAGAAATAAATCAAACTTGATCAAATCAATAGTCTAAATCTCTAAATATGAAGCCCTGAGTATTTTCAAGAACACACATCCAAGATTGCAAGCTTTTAAAGATGTAGTACTTAAGATGTAAGTGTTGTCACATGAAATTGCACCCTGCTTGGAAGGATTCCAAGCATTCCAGTGACACAATGGGAATGATCTCAAGGTGTGGGACCTTGCTCAAAGAGATCAGACCTCTGAAGAAGGCTGGCTTCCTTGCCAGATTATCACCTAAAACTATTGAACCTTGGGGGGAAAAAGGGAGAAGGAAAGCTTTAAAATGAAGATGAAATAGAAAACTTGAAAACAAAGGGGTGATGCACTAGACAGATTTAAAGAGACTTCCACAACACTGAGAAAATGCACAATATAATCAAATACAGCAAGTAAACATACAAGATTAGATGATTCTAGCAGAGGTAAGGCACAATAGGGTTGAGAGGAAAAGAATGTTCATAGACAACCTCATGCAGATTCACACAGAACTGGAAAATCAGCAAAGGAGGTAAAATAACTTGCATATATCCAATGAAAAGGCAAGGTTACAGTATATGAAAACTCTATTTGGAAACAAAAGGACCAGAATGCCCAAACATTTCCCAACTATTTACATCATTTGAATGCATATATATAGCATTAAGAATGCCCTAAGTCAGCTAGAAAATTCTCTCTATGAGCTGTATCAGAAAATATCTTCTATGAATGACTGTCCACCTACATCATTTACGGCATTAAATATCCGGAACTGGGTAGATAGAAGATATTTTTGAGTCTTTAATGCAGCTGCTACATCATCGATCTAAAACAAGGCAGTGGAGAGATATCTCTTATCACCAATGCGAGCTGCTTCATCTTTGTGCAGTAATGAATGCGAGAAATATCTCTAACTGCTCAAAAATGGTCGCTAAAACATCCACTCAACCAAAACATGCAAACCCAAATCTAAAAATGGAAGGTGACAAAAACTCCTAAAAACCCTGCCAAAGGAAAGAGGGGACAAAAACATGCATCTTTGCCTCTTGCAACATGTCAAAATTTGCTAGTATGGAGGAGATACAGGTGGTCAAAGTTTTGGTCAACCACTTGTATATATCGCTTTGCATCTGTGTATATATCGCTTGAATTTGCCGCCTGAATCACCTTTTTAAACTTTCTCTGAAACTCCCTTTGGATATGCCAGGTGCTTTGTATATTAGGCTTTGTATATTTCAAATGTATGTGAAAACATACAATCAAAAATACAAACAAACCCACATAATGACTTGCGCCTCTAGTGGACCCCACCAATTTCATCTTCTTTGTATTTGCAAACATACAAGCCGCGGACTTGACGCTTGAATATGCTAGAATTTGATCTTCAAGTCAACGTCCACCTTGTATACCTTCTTTGCACCTTGACTTGTATATCGCAATATACATTTGTGAATATACAACCCGTACTTCAAACCTTTTATGGAGCGGATTGGAAATGCTATCGGGTCAGCCTTGAATGCTAGGAAAGCATGCCTTGCTTGTATATCCAAATGTACAATCACAAAAATGTACATTTGGTGGACCCCACCATTTGCATCTCCTCCTTGTATGTATGACCCTTGTATATTGGCCTTGTATGTGTGAACATACAAGCCGCAGATATACATTCCACTGTTCATGCTCACTTGTATATAGAACACCTACAATCCTCTTTGTATATGCTCGGGCCCCACCATTTGTATCTCGGCGATATACAAATGCCTTTGTATGTTTGGCCTTGTATATTTGACTATGTGGGATATGATGGTGATGTCACCATCATGGACGGGCCTTATTGAAACGTGACAGGATGGTGTTATCATCATATCGGGGTGATATTTCAGAGAATAGGGTGATATTTGGATAATAGGGTGATATTTGGATGAGGGGGTGATATTACGAAGATAGGGTGATATTCGGATATCGGGGTGATATTTGGATGAGGGGGTGATATTAGGAAGATAAGGTGATATTACAAAGATAGGATGTTATTTGGATATCAAGGTGATATTAGGAATATCACCTGATATTCAAAATATCACTTGATATTCGAATGATGACCTCCCCTTGGAAGATCAGGTTTGACCAGATCCTTGACCATACATAACTTCCTTATTTTAGTGAATTTCAAGGTGCTGTAAAAAGCAAACTTGCCTATTTTTCCAAGCTCTTTCACATGGTAAGCTTCTTCAGGCAAGCTTCAGACCTTGAGACTTGGGTTCAGACTTCAAGATCACAAATATAGCTTACATTGGGGATATGCACCCTTACTGATGCTACTTGAATTACTTGACTTCTGCTAGAGGAAAAATAGGTCAACAATTTGGTGACTTCTATGGGATGTTTTCCTGCTAAACAATTAGATCAGTGGCCTTGAGCATCCATTGGGCATGGAGTCAAGTCAAAAACATGCTGGAAAATTGGAACCTACCTCCAAAACACAAAAATGGGGAAAGGGCCTACATTCTCCTAATGACAATGCAGCCTGTGTAGAAGCACTTAAGAAAAGGGAAAACTAAAATAGAAATGAAACCTACTGTAATCCTAAACTAACCAGTTAGAAGTGACCTTAAACAAAGTCATTAACCGGTTCTTGAAAGTAACTGCCCTTTCTTAACAATTTACAATGTTTCTGATGCATGTGGGTAGTTAAAAAGAGATGAGGGGGAAATGGGCATATGGCAAATGGATAAAACACTCCCCACAAAATGGAGATAAACTCACCTATCCACCTAGATTGATTGCTGATGCTACTAACTTGTGGTGAATAAATGGGCTGATCCCACTCATTTTGATGCTCAACTTCATGCTTAGAGGTAAGCATGACAAGTGGTGACTCCTCTTGATGTGTCTCCAGCTGGGCTAGATGCCTAATTGGGCATCCCCTTGAAGTGACATGCAAATCATGTTTGATCTCATGTCTCTGCTCTAATTCTTTCTCTTCTTGCTCTTCATTTGGCATGATGGTGTCCTCCATTTGTCTCTCATGTTGATGTTGTGTGTGAAACAACTGACCTGGGACCCCATGGTTTCTCCTTCTTCCTTCAAAGAACCCAAGAAGGTTGACATAATGTCATCATGGTTGCATTCTTCCCCTTCTTGCTGGTCTGAAAACTCTAGCTCCTATGATTCTACTACAATTATGGCGGCCTCTACCTTATGAACAACATGTTCATGATTTTTTGACTTAGGCTTAGAAAATGGGCCATGCACATGCTCAAAAGAGAAAACTTCTCCACTAAGAAGCTAATATCCTTACTGGATAATAAAGAACAAATCTTCAATTTGCTCCTGACCATGTCCAGTCTCCTCATTATTTTTAATAAAGCATGGAAGCTCTCCAAGTATATCAGCATAATCAGTCTTTGGATAATCTAGCATAGAGTAACATGTCTGGCCTTCTCTATGGTTTAGAAACTCACTGTCACACTCAGCCTCAACCTGCAGCAATTTGCCATCATTTTTTATTTCTCTCTGGCTGCTGCATATTCACAACCAGCTGCACATATTCTTCATCTTCAACATAATCAGGTAGCTCATGAAGTAGGGCAGCATCATCCATTTCTGAAGTGACCTTAATAATACTCACAGGTGCAATAGGTTCAAACAATTCTATCTTTGTGAGTGTAGGAACAAACTACTCCTCATTATTTTTATCTTCTTCCACCTCCTCTATTGGCTCATCTTTCCAATTATCTTAGTATACAATAGGTCCACCCCTGAGGATTGAAATATCATCAGGGAAAGAGGCCTGAAAACCCTTTTGAATTTCTTGGAGGGGAGAGGGTTCTAGACAAATTTGTTCTTGGGGAGTGATAATTTGAGTTTGCATAGGAACAGGGGCTTGCGAAGGGATAAAGGCGTTGAAGCCTGGAAGCTTGTGAAGTCTAGGTTGCTCTGTAGGCTGAGGGCCTCTAAAACTTGGGATTTTAATAGTGGGAAGCAGTTTTAGAGGCATGAATGGATTATCTTGCTTGAAGCTTGGAATCATAAACTTTGGGGCTTCTTCTGTAGTAGGCTGAGTAGGTGTCATCCTTATAACAAGGTTTTCTTGAAAAACCCCCTCTTGTGCTTGTCGCTGCTGGTCACGTTTTAGCATTTCCATAAATTCATTAGCCTCCCTATTTAGATTTTAGCATAACTTCTTGAGACCATATAAGCTTATGATGCTAAGGTCATAAAACCGCTGAGGCCAACTGTATCCTACTTCTCTTTTTTTATTGTCCAAAAGTCCATCAAACTTTAGAAAACTACTCATGAGCTCATTGAAAGCATCAATATTCTCAGGGGCAACAAAAACTGTCAGATTAGGAGGGTAGTTGCACTGGATAGGATCAAAATAATCTTCTTGGGGTTGATAATAAGCATTATTAAGCTGCCAAGAAGACTAAATAAGGGTGTAAACATCATGAGGATGTTGATATTCTGTAGTAGTAGGGTTGTATGGCATAAGATCAGAGGCATTTGGGGCTTGGTATTGCTGATATGGGAGCCAATAGCCTGTATATGGATTAGGGGTAGAGGAATAGCCATGATTCCCATAAAATTCTAACATTTTATAGCATCTAAATGCTAGATAATAAAGGTCTACAACCAAAAAGAAAATAGATACATACCAAAGAAAGAGTCGCCAGGTTGTTGAAATGCTTCTAGAAGCTGAATAGACCAGGAAAACCACCAGAATCCTGATCTTTGATGAAATTTTAGGTACTTGGGCTGCTTTCACCAGTAGATTTGTTCAATAGAGTCGCCATGGTGTTAAATACTACATCTGAAGGCTGGTAAAACTAGGAGAAACACCAAATCTCTTAGCATCTTGATGAGAAGTTCATCAAACTGAGTCCCACCGGGTGTGCCAAAAACTGTTGTCACATGAAATTGCACCCTGCTTGGAAGGATTCCAAGCATTCCAATGACACAATGGGAATGATCTCAAGGTGTGGGACCTTGCTCAAAGAGATCAGACCTCTGGAGAAGGCCGGCTTCCTTGCCTGATTATCACCTAAAACTACTGAACCTTGGAGGGAAAAAGGGAGAAGGAAAGATTTAAAATGAAGATGAAACAGAAAACTTGAAAACAAAGGGGTGATGCACTAGACAGATTTAAAAAGACTTCCACAACACTGAGAAAATGCACAATATAATCAAATACAGCAAGTAAACATACATAGATTAGATGATTCTAGCAGAGGTAAGGCACAATAGGGTTGAGAGGAATAGAATATTCACAGACAACCTCATGCAGATTCACACAGAACTGGAAAATCAGCAAAGGAGGTAAAATAACTTGCATATATCCAATGAAAAGGCAAGGTTACAGTATATGAAAACTTTGTTTGGAAACAGAAGGACCAGAATGCCAAAACATTTCCCAACTATTTACATCATCTAAATGCATATATATAGCATTAAGAATGCCCTAAGTCAGCTACAAAATTTGCTCTATGAGTTGTATCAGAAAATATCTTCTATGAATGACTGTCCACCTGCATCAATTATGGCGTCAAATATCTAGAACTGGGCAGATAGAAGATATTTTTGAGTCTTTAATGCAGATGCTACATCATCGATCTGAAACAAGGCAATGGAGAGATATCTCTTATCACCAAAGTGAGCTACTTCATCTTTGTGCAACAATGAATGCAAGAAATATCTCTAACTACTCAAAAATGGTCGCTGAAATGTCTACTTAACCAAAACATGCAAACCCAGATCTAAAAATGGAAGGTGACAAAATCTCCTGAAAACCCTACCAAATGAAAGAGGAGACAAAAACATGCATCTTTGCCTCTTGCAACATGTCGAAATTCACCAGTATGGAGGAGATATAGGCAGTCAAAGTTTTGTTCAACTGCCTGTATATATCGCTTTGCATCTGTGTATATATCGCTTGAATTTGCCGCCTAAATCACCTTTTTAAACTTTCTCTGAAACTCCCTTTGGATATGCCAGGTGCTTTGTATATTAGGCTTTGTATATTTCAAATGTATGTGAAAACATACAATCAAAAATACAAACAAACCCACATAATGACTTGCACCTCTAGTGGACCCCGCCAATTTCATCTTCCTTGTATTTGCAAACATACAAGTCACGAACTTGACGCTCGAATATGCCAGAATTTGATCTTCAAGTCAGCGTCTGCCTTGTATACCTTCTTTGCACCTTGACTTGTATATTGCAATATACAATTGTGAATATACAACCCAGACTTCAAACCTTTTATGGAGTGGATTGGAAATGCTATCGGGTCCGCCTTGAATGCTAGGAAAGCATGCCTTGCTTGTATATCCAAATGTACAATCACAAAAATGTACATTTGGTGGACCCCGCCATTTGCATCTCCTCCTTGTATGTATGACCCTTGTATATCGGCCTTGTATGTGTGAACATACAAGCCGCAGATATACATTCCACTGTTCATGCTCACTTGTATATAGAAAACATACAATCCTCTTTGTATATGCTCGGGCCCCACCATTTGTATCTTGGTGATATAGAAACGCCTTTGTATGTTTGGCCTTGTATATTTGACTATGTGGGATATGATGGTGATGTCACCATCATGGACAGGCCTTATTGAAACATGATAGGATGGCGTCATCATCATATCGTGTTGATATTTCAGAGAATAGGGTGATATTTGGAGATCGAGGTGATATTTGGATGAGGGGGTGATATTACGAAGATAGGGTGATATTTGAATATCGGGGTGATATTTGGATGAGGGGGTGATATTACGAAGATAAGGTGATATTACGAAGATAGGGTGATATTTGGCTATCGGGATGATATTAGGAATATCACCCGATATTCGGATGATGACCCCCCATTGGAAGATCAGGTTTGACCAGATCCTTGACCATACATAACTTCCTTATTTTAGCAAATTTCAGGGTGCTGTAAAAAGCAAACTTGCCTATTTTTCCAAGCTCTTTCACATGGTAAGCTTCTTCAAGTAAGCTTTAGACCTTGAGACTTGGGTTCAGACTTCAAGATCACAAATATAGCTTACATTGGGGATATGCACCCTAACTAATGTTGCTTGAATTACTTGACTCCTGCTAGAGGAAAAATAGGTCAACAATATGTAAGAGTTAAAAAACACTCTAAAAATAGACACAGAATCTCAAATTTACTTGTATTTAAAGTACACAGTCATATATAGTTTACAATGTATGAATGACCTTTTTGTTTCATTAATCAAATCAACAGAAAACTTACAAATGTCTTACAGATCATCTTAAATTTATGCAAATCTTTGTGATATAGTAGTAAATTTATGAAAAGGAATGAATAATTTGTTTGTTTTTACAACAATTTGCATAATTTGAGTCCAATGAGTCACAGATCATCTTAAATCAAGTAAGGCCCCTTGAATATTATAGTTTCACATCAACCTGCTGAATTGTTCACAAGGTCAAGACTTGACCATACAGAAACTTAGGATTAAGAGCTCTTAAGTGATTTCTTCATATCTTTCAAGACAGTTTAGGTTCATTATGTGAATTTTAACTTTTGTTATGAATGTGTAAAAACAATCATCAATAGTTTTTGGTGCTAGAAGGAGAGCCTGATTGGAGTTAAGGTAGGATTTAGGTAAGGCTGGCTCATAACAGTGGTAGGGTGACCAGGTCTAGATCTAGTTTAGAGGATATTTTTGTGCAATTACCTGATAGAATGAAGAGTAAGGGTCCTTTGATTTGGAATCCTAGAATATCACATGTAGGAAGCTCATCTGGAACGCCTCCTGGATCACCTTTTAACATCCATAACATAGTGAGTCCTAACAGTTCTTCATTCAGATCTTTAAATCTTGGTTTAAGTCCTCCTAGAGGTCCTAGTCCACCTAGAAATCCAAGTACTCCCAGAGGTCCAGGCCCACCACACGGCCCTGTAATGGCTTATTTCAATGTCAATTCTCCTATAACATTCAATGATTATCATGAGATGCCAAAAAATCTTGAAAAGATATGTCCTAAGTATCAATTGCACCAGGATCCAAAGGATCACATTAGGATATTCAAGGAGGCATGCTTTAGAGCCAGGTTAGAATATGAAGATGTAGTGTATAGATTGTTTCCTTACACCTTTAATGAACAGGCTTCTAACTAGTATGTTAACTTGCCTAATGGTTATATTTCTTCTTGGGCACTTATGGAGAAGGCATTTTTGTCTAGGTTTAAAGGACCAGTCGATCCTGCCACCTTATATCATAAATTGGCTGCAATTAAAAGAGGTGAAGGAGAGTTGATTGATAACTTTAATGATAGGTTTCAAAAAGCTTATTCTAGGTTAGTAGCTCCTTACACAGTGACTACAGATGTGTTATTGGCCATGTATTATGTCATTCTTGATCTATTAACAGTTATGTTTGTCAAAAGGAAAGTTGATATAGATACTATATCTAAAGCTTATAAGGAGGCATCCTCAGTAAACCAGGAAATGAGGCAAATAGCTTATAATTCATTTCTTAATGGAGTAAACCATGGGATGCAAATTCAGGCACAACCTTGGAATGGAGTTCCTGTGCATAACACTCCTTTATTGAACCAAATTCCTACATACACACCTATGTATAATCCTTCCCCAATCTAGACTATAGTCCCCTATACTAGTAATAGTACCAATAACAATCAGAGTAATGGGTATTCATTCTTCCAGCCTCCTCAGGGTACATTTGTGGCAAAGGCACAAGAGGATAGGGAAGAAACCAAAGAAATTACTGCACACCTGATAAGATTGACTACTGAAATGACACAACTAAGAAATGAAAATTTCTATGGTAGAAATAATCAAGGGTACAATCAGAACCACAACCAGAATCATAACCAGGGTCAGGGTTCAAATCAAAACTTGAATTATAATCAAGGACAAGTAATACAGAACAGAGGACCTGCTATAGATAACAAGGCTTGGGGTAATAATAATAGAAATTAGAATTAGCCAAGGCCACCTAGGACATGGAACACAAGGCCAAATAATGGCACTTAGCAGACAAAACAAACAGCTAGAATTCAAATGGCCAACATAGCATTAAAAAATTGGTGCAGGATTCATAATACCAGTGCACATGTTGAATTAGATTGCCCTTAGTTTCATTTGGCAGCAAGTATTTTTAATGTGGATGTACAGGCTCCTACCTCTGAGTTTCCCATTCCCAAAGGTAATGAAATAGTGCCCTCAAGATTTGAGACTACTTTAGTCTCAGAGACTTTTACCTTTGCAACTAGGGAGGAAGAGGATCAGTTGTTAGAAGATGAGCCTTACTTTTGTGAGAACTTATACCTTGAATCAGCCTTAGTATTGAATGCATTTTAGTTTCCCTTTGAAACTAAAAATGAAGTGTTATATGAAATAGAAGAGGTACAAGCTTTTCAATAATCTAACAAAAATCATACCTACAATTTGAGAAATAACACTAGGCCAAGAGGTCCTTTCACTACTTCCACTCTTGCCAACAACTTCAATACTCCTCCAGATCAACATGCCAGTAATAATCCTGTTATACTAAAGGCTAATCATCATGTGAATGGTGGGACAGTAGCATCAAAAGTTCAAAGAGGAAAAATTGAGACTGTGGAAACAATGAGGTTAATAAGTTACTTGTCTGAAGAGATAAAAAAAATCAAGGTCAATATACCTTTATGTGAATTGTTGAAAAGTCCAGGAGTCAGAAATGCTTTCATAAAGTCTTTGGATACATCTGAGATAAGTGAGGTCTTTGTTGATATGAATGTTCCTAATAAGGATCCACAGTCCAAGGATAAAACTAAGAGAACTGAACAGCCTTCCAACACTAATGTGGTCATGTATGCAAATAAAAGAGAGGCTCCTCCTTTCTTGTTAACCATTAGGATATTGGGAAAGAACATACATAATTGCATGGTAGATTCTGGTGCATCAGCCAATGTAATGCCTTTAGGGATATGCAAAACTTTAGGGTTGACCCCTACCAAATCTACCAAGGTTGTTACACAATTAGACAAAACTGAGGTCAATGTGATAGGAGAATTAATGCATATTCAAATGCAGTTAGCCTCAGATCCTAAGGTGAGTCAGTTTATTGACATTCAGGTAGTAGATATACCTATGAATTATGGGATGTTGTTGAGTAGGGACTGGTCCAAAATATTGAACGGATATATGGCCACTAATTTTTCACATATGTGGCTACCTTGGAGAGGTGTTCCAAATCAAATTAGGATAGAAGCTAAACCCAAAATGAAACACATGATTATAGAATACAATAGGACTAATGAGATATTATATGCTTCTATTGAACCTAGTGTTTATAGAGTCACTAATAAGGGAGTGCAAATTGAAGAAATCCTGATGCTAAATTTTAGAGAAAAACCTGTCAGTAAAGAAATAGTAGTGTTCATTGAGTTTGATTGCAATTATTCTGATGAAGAAGACAATGTTGTAAATAGTTTCAGACAGATCATTAAGTAGGAAATAGAAAAGTGCATTGAACAAAAAATTCCAGTTCAGTGCAAGTTGTACAAAAATCTGTGTAGAGTTCATAATGAGCCTCATTCCTTAGATAATTGTGGGATGTGCAAAGACATTGTAGAATATCAATACCTAAAGTGCACAAAAGGGATGGAAATGCATGAAGGAAATATTAATCCTAAAAAAACAGAGGTATACTTGCAAGATAACATGGATGTATTAATTCCAGATCTAGAGAAAGAAACAAAGGACTAGAGTGTCTATCATTCTGATCCACAAGTTGAGAATATAAATATGCAGGAAGGTCAAAATGAATTACCCATGAATAAACAAGATAGTACCACACAGGTAACAAAAAGGGTGGGACATGCCAAAATAAAGGGTCAAACGAATAAAGAAGGCATGTGCACACTAAAATGTGATGGGTCTAAATCCAAACACGGTGCAGGTGCGGGTGTTGAAATTATAGATCCTAATGGTAAATCATTTTTAGCAGCATATAGGCTACAATTTCCTTGTACTAAAAATGTAGCAGATTATGAGGCTTTGATTTATGGACTTGTTATGGCTATCAAGAAGAGGGTGAAAATGATCAAAGTATTTTTAGACTCTGAGTTAGTGGTCAGACAAGTGAGAAAGTTATATGCATGTAATTATAAGAAGATGGTTTGTTATAGGAATAAGGTGTGGGATTTAATAGATTCATTTGATGCCTTTAACATAGAGCATATCCCTAGGGAATTGAATCATAGACCAGATGCATTAGCAATTGCTGCTAGTACATTGGAGCCCTTAATATTGTCAGGTTTTAAATGATTTGCTATTGAATTAGTAAATGTTTTGAGTATACCAAATAATGTTACTCATTTTCAGGTATTTGAGGGGGATTAGCAAATTGTAGATTTTCTCACTTGTAATGAGGTGTTTGAAGCTCAAATCATTGATGAACAGGAAAGGCCTAATGTGTCTTGGGATGAAGAAGACATAATAAACGTGAAAAGTAATTTCTTACCTAAGGGGGTAATTGAGCTGGAAAAGATTTTTGACTTTGATGGGGTAGCAAGACAAAAAGATTTGTCCAAAACTAAAGGGGGAAAATGTGATCCCTATAACCTAGGAACAGAGCAAAGTCCACAAAATGTACTGATTGGAAAGGCTTGTTCTGAGAAGTTAAGAAAACAAATTGTGGATGTTTTGAAAGAATACAAGCATGTAATAGCATGGACATATGAAGATTTGAAGATATATGATACATCCATCATAACTCATGTAATACCCTTGAAACCAGAAGTTAAACCATTTAGAAAGAAACAAAGGCCTATGAATGTTATTTTAGAGCCTTTAATCTTTGAGGAAGTGAAAAAATTGATGTCTGCCAGGATAATCTTCCTAGTAAGACATTCAACTTGGGTAGCTAATTTGGTGCCTGTGAGAAAGAAAAGTGGAGACATTAGGTTATGTGTTGACTTTAGGAATTTGAACAAAGCTTCTGAAAAAGATAATTATCCCTTGCCTCTAATAGATGAAGTACTACAAGTGGTAAATGGGGCTAGGATGATGTCTTTCTTAGATGGATTCTCAGAATATAACCAGGTCTTAGTTAATAAAGAGGATAGGTTGAAGACTACTTTTACTTGCAAGTGGGGTAATTATGCATATAGGAGAATACCTTTTGGTTTAATCAATGCAAGTGCCACTTTTCAGCGAGCCATGGATATTGTGTTTCTTGGATTATTAGGTAAATACATTATTATTTATATGGATGAATTAACTGTGCACTCTAAAGATGCATTCACTCATGCAAAAGATTTGAGAAGGGTACTTAAAAGATGTGAAAGGTACGGGATTTCTCTTAACCCAAAGAAATGTTCATTCGGTGTAACTGAAGGAAAATTATTAGGACATGTCATTTCTAAAAATGGGATATCCATTGATCCCAACAAAGTAGAAGGAATAAGAAAATTGCAATTACCTAATAGTAAGAAGGAATTAAAGTCCTTTTTTGGTAAGATTAACTTTGTCAAGAAGTTTATTATAGGGTTTACAGAGATTGTGCAACCATTAAACCCCATGCTCAAGAAAGATGTAAAGATAGAATGGACACCAGTAGCCAAAGCTGCATTTGAAGATATTAAGGAGGCCATTTTTTATGCTCCTATGTTAGCAAGTCCAAATTATACCAAACCATTTTACATATATTCTTTTGCATCTACACATTCAGTTGTAGCTACCTTGACACAAAAAGGAGAAGATAATGAAGAAAAGCCCATAGATTTCATGAGTGCACCTCTGAAAGATGCACAACTAAAGTATCTAGACATAGAAAGATAGGCATTTGCACTAGTAAGGGTAGTTAAAAAGTTTAGACATTACATTTTACGAAGTCAAGTTAAGGCCATAGTACCAGATGCAGCAGTAAAAATGTTGTTAATGCAGAATGAGCCTGGAGAGAAAAGGGACAAATGGATTACAATATTGCAAGAGTTTGATATGGAGATTATTCCAATGAAGTTGGTTTGAGGACAAGCATTACTACAGACCATAGCAAACACAGATCCAAATTTGGTGAAGCAGCAATATGTACTAAATTCTAATGATGCATTAGGCTGCTATGATGATTTGAATACCTTTCTGGTATCAAGTAAATATCCAAGTAAGATGAAGTCTTCTCAAAGGAGAACTTTAAAGATTAAAGCACATAGATACATGGTACAAGGAGGTCTTCTATTCAAGAAGAATCATGAAGGTATTTATTTAAGATGTTTAAACAGAATTGAAGCAGATAAGGTATTGTCAAAATTGCATGATAAGTATGGAACTGCTCATGGTTCTCATTTATCTACTACACATAAGATATTAAGGGTGGGATACTATTGGAGAACAATGTTTAAAGATACAGAGAGTCATATTAGAAGTTGTCATACTTGTCAAACTATAGCAGACAAGGGAAGGAATTAGGCTAATCCATTACAGCCAGTCATTGAGACTAGGCCATTTTCACAGTGGGGCTTGGATTTCATTGGAGTTATAAATCCTCCATCATCTACAGGACATAAGTTTATATTGATAGTGACTGACTATTGTACAAGGTGGACTGAATCCACATGTTGCAAGTTTTCTACTACTAAGGTGGTTATCAAATTTCTTGAGGAAAACATCATAACAAGGTTTGGAGCTCTATATGCGCTGGTATGTGATAACGGCCCTGCATTTTCTTCTCTGAAATTTTCTAAATGGGTATTTGAATATGGGATAGTTTTAAAATTTTCTTCAAATTATTATCCTCAGTGGAATGGTTTAGCTAAGTCCACAAACAAGATTTTATTAGATATAATCAAGAAACTAATTGTAAAAAATCCCAAAGAATGGAATATGTTGTTAAAGTATGCGCTATGGGTAGATAGGACTAAGGTTAAGTCAGCCTTAGGCAATTCACCTTATCACCTAGTTTATGGGACTGATCCCATACTTCCAGTGAATTTAAGAATACCTGTCTGGAAGTTTGCTAATGAGTATTTAGGATTTGATGATCACAGAGAAGCCAGGATAATCCAAATGTTGCAATTGGATGAGAAGAGAGATCAAGCCATTGAAAAATTTGCCAAACACCAAGCAATGGTCAAAAGATGGTTTGACAAAAGAGCAAGAGTTAAAACATTCAAAAAATCAGACTTAGTATTGTGTTGGGATAAAGCACATGAGAAGAAATGAAATCATGGAAAGTTTGACAAATCATGGTTAGGTCCATTATAGGTCGCAGAGATAATAGGAGATAATATGTTCAGGCTTAACACCTTGACTAGGGAAGATGTGCCATTACCTATTAATGGTCAACATTTGAAACATTACTTTCATGCTTGAGGTGAGGGTAGTTGGTATGTTATGTATCATAGTGTAAATAATGTACAGTTGTCTTGTTGGGTTGGTTTTGTGTTTTGTTTTAGTTTTGTTTGGTGTGGGTCTATGTGTTGTGTTTTCGTGGTAGGGATGTTTGTTTTGTTCTAAAGTATATAGGAGAAGATTAATAACTACTGAAAACAATAAAAAATTTAGAACATTCAGGTTAATTATTTGAAACTTATGCATAACTTGTTGTGACTGTCATGAATGTAGAAAATGGTTTGGCTTGTAAAATTTTGTATTCAATAACTATGGGTTGAGTATTCAAAGGAGGTTTCTCACAATGAGACACCTAAAATCCTTGGGTTTGTTGAACATACCAGTGTAGGTGTTAGGTGAAAAATTAGAGGTCACCCTTGCTACCATTGCAATTCTCAGCCTAATTTTAGCAGGTGACCACACCTTGCTTCATGAAGTTACAAATGTAATATCTTATAAAGTCTCTATTTTACACAAAATATAAAAAATATATAGTAATAAGTAAATAAATAAACTATATTTTACTAAAAATCTAGATTAAGCCATCTAAGTAACTCTACCGGGGCTATAGATGCTTGCTGGTAGTGGGGCTCTACTTAGGAGAATTGTAATGATAACCTTGTCGGGGCTATAGATGCCTACTGGTAGCAAGGCTCTATTTGGGTGGCAATGAGGGAATGACATCAACTATGTGGTCTAATATCAGTCACTGGTTTGTTCAACTTACTTTCAAGATGAGGATTATTAATCACATGCACCCACTTAAACTCAATTGGGAGATTCATGCACCTTATTGAATACATTAGGTCTCAAGTTAAATAAGGATCTGCAGAAAAGAAAGTTGGAAGTTATGAATTTATTTCATTTAGTTTTTCTTTAATGGTTTTAATTTAATTGTTTTGTTTAGTTGCTAGTTGTTGTGACGCTCACAACACACCCCATTTTACTTATGAGAAAAATGAGGACTCCTGCTGTGGCTGTGGCTTTTTGCTTGTGTGTGGGTTTGCTTGATGGTAAAGGGAAAAAAGAGGTAAAGGTTACAAACCTTGTTGAAGATTGAAAAAAGTTAGCATTAAGTACCAGAGTAGAATAGGGGTGAATTCTTTGTCAAAAATGAATAAGGGTTGTTTTTTGAACCATTTCAAAATTCCCAATATTTTACAAGATATGTGTGTTTTGGTAAAATGCATTATAAGAAGGTTTGTATATTGCATGTACAAGGTCATTTGTATGTGGAGTCATTGTATTAATCACATGGGGTTGTCAAGTTTATGAGTCGCGATACTTGTATGCATATGATTAATGTTTTATTCTTTACATACAAGTCGAACTCAATGTGATTCGGAAGTAAAATGGATAATGGGTTAATTCTGTAGGTTGTATCTCAGGTTGTAGGTTTGGCGAAAAGTAAGGATACAAGGTGAGATACAACACGATATACATGTCATGGACCCAATGAGAATATGAAATTTGGTTTTATTAAAGCATGTTTCAGGGTTTGTATGTTGAATGTTTCAGGAATGCATCTTTCAGTATACATATTACGCGGATGCCAAAAAGAAATTAAATCTGATGTAAGTGATGCTTCATACCTTAATGCATATTGAAAGATGCGTTTACTTTATATACATATGTGGAGCTGAAAGGTTATGTAATATGGTTTATCAAGGATGGGGACTCCGGGATGATTATGCAAGGGAGTTTGCATGTATGGAGGCTTGTATCTAAGAGTAGATACAAGTGTGGTTGTTTCGTTGATGATACAAGTGGAAAGGTAAAGTGGGTCCCATAGCTTGTATCTCAATGTTGTATATTGTACCAACAAACAGATATACAAGAGCATATACAAGCCGACATAAAAGAAAAGATACAAACAAAGGAGGCAAGACAAATTTGAAAAGGAAATTAAATAAAGGTAAGGCTTTGTATGTTTGGGGCGATTGTATGTTGACAATGTACAATTCTGATATACGAGGAAATGAAAGACATTGCCGAAAAGATAAAAGGTAAAAGGGGGTTTGTATGGGTTGTTTGTAGGTGTGCTTGTATCTATTTTGCATACAAACTGATATACAAATTAAAGATACAACCACGGATATAAAAGAAAAAGGATAACATTGTTTATAGCTCATTGCATATGGACTTGTATATTTAAAAGATACAAATAGACATACAAAGAACAATATACAAAGAAAGATACAAGAAAATGCGACGTATGCAGAAAAATAAACTAACGGATAAAGGTTTAAAATAAAACATTGAAATAAGAAGTCGAAGCCGTAGGCACATTGATTGTTGTAATTAATGCCAATCTAACACCAAAAAGAGTTAAATTCAATAGGTTAGGGTAAATTAAAAGCTATTTTTCTTTTAGATTTGCATTGTCAAAATTAAAATTGCAAAAAGAAGAGTTGCTACGGAAATTGAACAAAATTCATCGTAGGACAGAATTCCAAAATCTAGAACGGAGTAAAAATAGTAAAGTAAGTCAATGATGTAAGGTTGAGCTATCAAAAGATACAGGTATTTATCTTAAACGCCATTACAATTTAGTTAGTTAAAAAATGCAAGTAGCTTTCAGTAATTCCATTTTGAAATGTAAGCATTCATTAAATTACTGTGTTTAATTGTTAATTAGTTGGGTTGGGTTAAACAATGTGAAAGTCAACACGGGAAAAGACAAAAGGGGGTTAGGGTAAAATGTAAAAAAATAGAAAATGCGTAGTAAAACCCTAGGTATGAAGGTAAAACAGAAAGTTAAAAAAATGCATTTTTACAGGATGGCCCCAAAGCAGAAAAAGGTAGATATAGGAGGTGAAATTAAAAAAGAAAGGAAGCCGCGCAAAGAAATAGAGAAGGAGGAGTTTCCAGTACATAGAGGGTACCCTTCATTGATCAGTACAAGTGGAGTAGGGACAGACACCAACATAGGGAGCTATGATGCGAATGATGTTCTACAAAAGATCACAGCAACAGACGCTACACCTGACATGACGTGTATATGGGAGAGTGGATTGTATAGGGCTGCGGGTTTTTCATTAGCTATGGAGGCCAAGGATTTATGCCTAGATTGCATATACTTGTATGACCCAGCTACAAGAAAAATAATGTTCCACGATAGACTCATTGCAGACTTATCCACAGAAGGGATTGCAAGAACATTTGGTTTGGAAATACATGAGAAAATGGTGGATATTGATATAGATCAGTATAATGAGGATTTCAATAACAATGAAAGAGATTGTAGAAGCAAGAACTTCTATAGTTGGTACAGTGTAGAAAATTAGCCCAAAGCTGTGGCAAGAGTGCATAAAATTTGCAAAGAATATACTTTAAAAAAGAAATATATTTGATGATTACAATGTTAAGCAGACTGGTGGGATTGAGAGATGGCACTAAGTGTGAGCCTTGGATGTTCACTGTCATCCAATTCATGAGGGAAGCAAAAAAGGAACAAGGAAAAATTCACTAGGCTAAGGCTATAAGCACAACCATATGGAAACGGGTAATGCTAAGAAAGAAAAAGATGATGCCTTTCTATTTGTCCTCATATATATTGTATTCATGTGCAGTAGAGGTTCATCCATTCATACATGGGATAGACAGGGTTGGAACCTTAGGGAATAGCCCAGATCAGAAGCTGGTATATGAGTGTATACGCCTAAAAATGACACGAATCATCCTAAATAAATATTCTAAATATTTATTCCCTTCTTCTATTAATTAAATAAATATTCTAAATTTATTTAATCGATTCACTGTTCCATAATTAAATAAATTTAATTTATTTAATTAAAATTCTTCTAAATGTCCTACATGATTAAATAATCATAAATTATTTAATTAATCCAAATTCCTCTATCCTAAGTTCTAAATTCAAAAATCCACATCACCTTTACACCTCACCTTTTCCACCTCACCTTGTCCACCTCATCAGGTTGCACATGTAATTAAATGTATTTAATATTTAATTATCTTATTTTCCCTCACCCACATGGCCTATTTCTTCTCAAATTAGAGATTAGTTAACTAATCAATCAAAAAAGTTAACTAACCTATCAATTGAGTCAAATCCTCAATCAATTCAGTCAGTTCCACGATTTATTCTTCTAACTGATCAATCAAGTCTGTTAACCGACCAGTCAATGGAGTTAACTCTCCAATCAGTTTTGTCACATCCCCCCTTTCATGATGGAGCTGGGACACTTGTCACATTTCCACTGGTTGCACATTCCTCAACCATCCTCAGCCATTGATCTTCATATCTCCTCTCAACCATTGATTTCCATTCTTCCAAGTCTATAAATGAAGCTTCCTCCCTCCATTCTAATCATCCAGGCTTTTGACATCGTTACTCTGCAGAAATATCACCAGTGCACCTTTGGCACCCTTTTGTCATCTACAAGCTTGAGATCACATACTTGCATTGGAGCTCATCTTCATTGCATATCACCATAGCCATTCACCATCGACTTCCTTGAACACAGCTTTAAAAGATTACACTCTCTGAGGGCTCATCTCATCTGCAAAAGGATGATTTGTGATAGGCGAACAACAGAAGTTTTGAAATGGGAGAGGTTTGCACTGTGTTTGTTCATTGCTTTGTTTATTGAACCCTTCTTGTTTCACTATTCTGTTGATGTTTGGGTCTTATCTAATTCATTTGATTGATCACCATTTTACCCTTACATTTTTGGCGCCCACCGTGGGGCCGTTTGCCCCTTTATTTTACCGTTTCTGAGCTTTTTTGAAGGCAGGTTCCGTACAGGTCACGCAGAGTCACGCACAGATTACTTCGGTGCATCTGTTCATTTCCACAGCGCATATAAACACTGTTACGGTGCTTTTGCTATTTTTGTGCATCTGTGTATTTCTGCTGCGCATATAAACACTATTACGGCACTTTTGCTTTTTCTGCGCACCTGTGTGTTTTCGTTGCGCTTCTGTGCACTGTCACGGTGCTTTTATTTTTCCTGCGCATCTGTGCATTCCTGTTGCGCTTTTAAAGACTGTTACTGCACATGCATTTATACTGCACATTCATTCCTTTTAACGGTGCATACGTGTAATATTGTAGCGCATTCATTATTGTTGCGCTTCTGTTGATCATTTCTGCGCATCTGATCACTGAAGCTGCGCATTTGTAACAGGCTGAAGTTTTAGTACTTTTCTGAGGGAAGTTGCTAATGCTAACCTTTCCGCAGGTGTTTGCTGGAGCGTTTTTGCAGGATAGGTGCTGGTTTAGTTCCATGTAGTTGCATCTAATTAGTTCACATTTCATTTTCAAAAGGAAAGCAAAAATTAATGTTCATTCAAATCTTCATTTAGTTCTAATTAGGGAGGAAGTAACTGGATTTATTTCTTGCTTGCATTGCAAACACCTTCCAAGTTATTGCTATCTAAAGGTTAAAATTGAACTCATCAATGATCCTGAAGTTAAAATGAACCATTGCTATATCGTGAGACTAGAATTTCAAAGTTAACAATCTCGTGCTACACAGTTTAAGAATTGAACTCACTACTGCTTTCTGAAGTTAAAATGAACCATTGCTATATCGTGAGACCTAAATTTCAAAGTTAACAAACTCGTGCTACGCAGTTTAAGAATTGAACTCACCACGGCTTTCTGGGATTTAAAACTGAATCACTGCTATATTGCTAAATCACTTCAAAGTTCTGTTTGAGTAGATTAGCCCATTTAGTTTTTCACTTTTAACTAGGGTGGATTAATCAGTGTATTCTATGCTTGCGAATGACAATAGGCTTATGCTCTCCCCTCTTCTGGGTGATCAGAGTGCCAGACTTGTCATTCTATCTGTTTAACCTTTAGGAGGGGCCTACCCTTGAATGCACGCTTGACCAAGTGGGAACGACCCTGAGTGGTAACAGGCTAACGCCAAGCCCTACCAAGCCACTTAAAATAAATTGTGCTTGAGGTGAAAACTTCTTGCAACAAGTGCTGTTATGTTACACCGACGGCCAGCCTCCCCCAAAACCCTCTCAGGCGCAACCCTGTGAGGCTGGGAGACTCCATAATGGAGAGTAGTGCCGCCGCACATGTAACCACTTGAACGGTTGCCCGAATTAAATACCTCTTGTTTTAGTGGCCCAAATCCCTTATAATCCATTTCTCGCCTAGGATTTTGTGCTTGCTTTTGTCCAAAATAGAGTCAGAAAATTTACAAAAATAATGAAAAACTACAAAATATTCTTTGTGCTTGCTGTGTTTTCTTACTATTAAATTCATAATATCAAATTAGGAAGACCTTTTCTAGCCAAAAAATACCAAAAACAGAAGAAAAACTAAAAATTTTGCAAAAAATTCAGAGCTGCGCATTTACACATTTCTGCTGCACATACACAGAGACTTACTGCGCTTTTGTAGCGACTTACTGCGCATATACCTTTTTGCTGCGCATATATGCACTGTTCCTACACATATATAGTCCACCAGACCGGCACATTTACTGTGACTTGCTGCGCATTTGTCCATTTCTGCTGCGCATCTGTTTCTGTGCATGCACGACAGTGAGCACTTGCCCTATTTTTGAGGAGAAATTTTCACCTGGTCAGAGCACCCATTTCAACCTAGTTTCACTTTCTGAGATCAGAGCCAACCTTGCAGTCAATCTCCATCCGTTTCTCCCAACTCTTTCTCTTTCGTCCATTGTCGCATTCATCTTCTGTCCAAATCACTCTTGTCCCAAAGTCAGACTATCCCATATCGATTCGGCATAAGTTCTTTTTCATTTCATTAGTGAATTCACGTAAGCCTAGTAGGTCACAGTGCCTTTGCTAGTAGTCTTGTTGAACGACTAAGCCCTCCACAGTAAGACTGGTATCGACTACCCTTGCTAGTGGCTAGAGTCTTGTGTCAACCGTCTTACTTGAAGTCATTGAGTGAGAGAATCCTTTGTCCAAGTCTTACCCTAGGTATCCCATTCATAATAGTCTCAGTCGGCACCTTGCCAGAATTTCTAGTCCTCACCCCCTCCATCCCGCGTCACCTTGCATGGTTCTTACTCGATCACAGTACAACAAACAAATCGAAATGGCTGACTCATCTGATCACCTTCTCCCACCACGTGATGGTGAAGAAGAGATTTCTCATGAAGAATTAGTGGCACACATGCAAGATAGAAAATTCCAACGCGTCGTAGAGAAGATGATCCTTGAAGATCCCCATAAGTATTTCCATCATCTTGCTAGTCTCAGAATCAAACTCCCCACAGACTTTGACATTAGCTCCATCATGGAAAATGCAGACAATGATCATGAGAGGGACACAAATGACACAGTCCCACATGTGCATGAGAGAGGTACAAATGATATGGTTCCTCATACAAATGAGAGAGGAAAGCAACCAATAGATCCAACTACTCCTATGGCAGACGTGAGGCAACAAATCGAAAGTCTAAAGCTCGAGATATCCAACCTTAAGACAGGTACAAGTTCTAAGAACTACTCTTTGGAAGATATAGCACCATACCCCTTTGACAGAAATTTGATCATGAAACCATTCCCCTATCAGTTCGGAGTTCCGAAATTTGACAAATATAAAGGAAAGGGGGACCCTAGAGATCATATCAGGGAATTCACTACAGCATGTTTAGAAGTAGCTCACAACGAGACCTACTTAATGAGACTATTCCCACGATCTTTAGGTGGTCAAGCTATGGAGTGGTTCTCGCGTCTCCCACCAGGAATAAAAACTTTTGATGAACTTGTCAATAAATTTATCACGCACTTCTCTTACAACATAGAACACGAGGTATCTATGCTAGATCTATGCAACACCAAACAGAAGGGTGGTGAGTCATTCGCTGCCTTCCTACAATGATGGAGACAGCTAGCTAGTAAGTGTTCTTACGACATGCCTAAGAAGCAGCTATTGGAAATGTTTGTCCACAACCTAAACACTGATCTTAGCTATCAGATTCAGATACAATGCCCTACCTCGTTCGCCAAAGTCATTGAAATGGGCCTCTTCATTGAAAAAGCTATGATCACTAAAGGAACTCTCAAGCTCTACAAGGACACACCTCCTTCCAATTATACAACAGATAAATCAAAGTTTTGGACCAAGAACAAGAATGTGGTCAACGATGGAGTAGTGGATGCCAAGGAGGTAGCCCCTAAGCAACAACCTATATTCACTCTTAAGGGAGAAGCAAATACCAGTGCGCTCAACAAGCCACCCCCTCGAGAACCTAGACCTTGGTTCAATTCAAATCCAAGGAGAAAATTCACACCGTTGGGGGAATCTCAAGAGTCTACCCTCAGGAAGTTGTTGGCTAACAATAAAATTTCTCTACCGCCAACAAGTGACTATGAGCCTATCGTCAAACCTCCCTATTGGAAGGACACAGATTATTCTGAGTATTATCGAGGACGGGGGCACACGACTAACAATTGCATCCGCCTCAAAAATGTCATACAGGATATACTGGATCAGAATCAGGGAGGGACACAACAGCATACCTCCAATGAATCTCATGTGGCCTCCCAGGATCCTCTTCTAAACCACAACCGGCCGTATAACAATAATCGCAACAATGGCCACAACAGCAACGATGGTCACAACGGCAACAACTCCAATGGCCATAACAATAATGACAACAATCGCAATAGGCCAAACTAGACCAGTGGGTCGAGTAATGCTAACTATGCAAGCCTTCCCTTTGAGTACACCATTAACTACATTTCTGAGCATGTTCTGCAAATCAACGTCATATCCCCCAACCAACAACCAGGACCTAACAGAACTGGTTGTAGTATAATTACCCGCAGTGGTAAGGTCACGATCAACACCACTCCTCCAAGGTTGTCACCATCTCCGTCCAACTCCCGCCCATATAATGTCATCGACCAATTGCAAAAAACTCCGGCTCACATTTCTATATTGGAGCTCTTGCATCTATCTCCTTCTCATAAGGAGATTCTTGAGAAAGCCTTAGTGGAAACTACTGTCCCCACTAACCTAGCCCAAGACAATTTTCAAACCATGGTGGGTAATTTGACATCCTCCACTTCCATCTCGTTTACAGAGCAAGATGACCTCTCCATATCTCAACCCCACAACACTCCTCTACACATTGTCGCATTCGTGCACAAGCACCGCATCAAAAGGGTTCTCATTGATGGGGGCGCCGGTCTAAATATTTGCACGTTGACGCTAGTCCTTGCACTGGGGTTCTCTGAACAAGCAGTAGATCCAAGACGAAAAATTACTATCAAAGCCTATGACGAGGAGGAACGAACCACAAAGGGCACGGTTGTCCTATCCATTCAAGTGGGACCGGTAATTAAAGATGTGGTGTGCCAAGTCCTTGATCGAGAGCTTGCTTACAATATTCTACTAGGGAGACCATGGATCCACGCCATGAAGGCTATCCCCTCCACCTACCATCAATGCATTAAGTTCCCACACGATGGCAAGCAGGTCACCATACAAGGCGACCCTGACCCCTACCAACATTGCAACTCTTTTCAAGCAAAATCTGAATGCGTCATTCCCAATAACCGAGCCTACATTTCCCCTACTCCGCCACAAGACCATACTGCCAAAGCTTCCTCCTCGAGGCCCAAACCGCTGAAACTTACCATAAAAGAAAATGGCGTGGGGGAGTACTCCATTAAGCACAGCCTCAACCTTGCCACCATGCCTTTGTCTCCTCACTCCTTTGTCAAACCCAAGCATCAACCTAGGCATTTTCCAAAGCCATCTGCTCCTCCTACAACTCCTGCAAATCCCTTTGTAAAATGGGGGACCTTATTTGATGAGACAGAGGAGCGAGATCTCCTGCAATGGCTTTATGCTGAAGAGGAAAACACACCCAAGAGCCGCCTAGACTCCCTACAGAACTCTATGGACGGGGTGAAACCATTTTGCACAGGATGGGATATGAGGGACAAGGCCCCATAGGCCTCAGAAAAGAAGGAATCGTTGAACCCATACAACCTTCTTCATCATCTTTGGCTAGAAACACAACTGGCCTAGGGTACAAAGGTAAAGGTAAAGCCAAGGAAAATGCCTGCCTTGTGGAGACAATTCAAACACTCCAAGTGGATAGAGACATGGATTCAGATAATTCAAACGAGTATGAGTGGGACGAGCTGACAGAGCACTCCTACGATGACAAGGAGATTGACACCATCCAAACTCTTAGCCCCTACCATGAGGAACGGACGCAACGGGACAGACCACTAGAGTCTGATTTGCCCCTCCCTGAGGTTATGGCTTTCGAGGAAAGTTTTGATTCCATTGCGATAAACAACCTGGAGGAGAGTACCACCCAGAACACTATCCCCACCAATGCCCATAATATTTCCATTTACAACATTAACGAATCAGATCTCTCATCTGACTCCCTTCCCCTCTTACACCCTGAGCTTATCGACTGGGATCTACAAGGAACCCCTCAATTAGATATGTTCCAGAATGATGATGCTTACATTGACTATATGGAACTTAGGGATCACTTACCAAGAGGAGATCATAAAGCTGGTTTCGCTATCAAACTCAATATTGTGGCTTACTTTGGGGAGGGTGCCAAGCCTTCTAGTCGCAAAAATATTAAAATAAAAAATGGATC
The DNA here is from genome assembly GCA_027924645.1 of Cunninghamia lanceolata. Classification (NCBI taxonomy): domain Eukaryota; kingdom Viridiplantae; phylum Streptophyta; class Pinopsida; order Cupressales; family Cupressaceae; genus Cunninghamia; species Cunninghamia lanceolata. The sequence goes on from BSBN01000333.1 coordinate 384,092, forward strand.
TGACGGTGAAAACCGCCGTGCGGCAGTGTCAGATCATAAAACAGTAAAAAGAAAGGACGTATCCGAAGGTGAAAACCCAACTGTGGCACCTAACGATGGAATGCTTGACACCCTCCCTAGTGATATGTACCAGGAGCGGTCACAGATTGTGGTGGAACCAACAGAGCTAGTGAATATCGGCACCGAAGAGTAGCCCAAGATTATCCACTTCACAAAATCTCTCGCACCACTTGAGAAAACTAGGTTTGTACCATTCTTTAAGAAGAAGAGAGGTAGCTTTGCTTGGTCATATGCTGACATGCCAGGTCTAGACCTGAACCTGATTCTGTATCATCTGCCATTGGATGCAGGGGTGAAGCCCGTAAAGCAGAAACTGCGAAAGATGCATCCCCATATAGCCCTTTTGGTCAAAGAAGAACTCAAGAAATTGCTAGATGTGGGGTTCATCAGAGCCATAGATTACCCCGAATGGATATCAAACATCGTGCCAGTGTCTAAACCAGATGGCAGGGTTCGACTATGCAATGATTTTAGAGACTTAAACAAAGCATGCCGCAAGGATGACTTTCCGTTACCAAACATTGACATCATAGTCGACCTTACTGCAGGGCATACAATGCTGTCGCTCATGGACTGGTTCTCCGGGTATAACCAAATCAAAATAGCACCGGAGGACCAACACAAAATAGTTTTCACTTGTCCATGGGGTACCTTTTGCTGGAATGTCATGCCTTTTGGGCTGAAAAATGCAGGTGCTACATATCAGCGGGCCATGACAACCATATTCCATGACATGATGCATGTGACCATGGAGGATTATGTTGACGATATCTTAGCGAAATCTCTCACGAGGGACTCACACCTAGATATCCTCAAGAAAGTCTTCCAACGGCTAGACCAATTCCAAGTTAAATTGAACCCAAAGAAATGTGTGTTTGGGGTAACATCGGGCAAGCTGCTAGGCTTCATCGTGTCAGCGAACGGCATAGAGGTCGACCCGGCCAAGGTCAAAGCAATAATGGACATGCCACCGCCCAAGACTCTAACACAGTTGAGATCCTTACAGGGCAAGCTGCAGGCCATCCGAAGGTTCATCTCACAGTTGGCAGACAAGTGCCAACCTTTCAGCCACCTCCTACATAAGAATATTCTATTTAAATGGGATGAGCGGTGCGAAGAGGCATTCAACAAGCTGAAGGAGTACCTTATGAACCCTCCTATACTCATGCCTCCGATCCAAGGAAATGTTGATAACTGAGAGGGGGGGGGGTGAATCAGTTATCCTAATTATTTCCCTTATTAGACTTTCCTTTTATTTGAAGCAGCATAAAATCAAACACAAAACATAAACCATGAAATAAGAAACACATGACACAGTATTTTTGACGTGGAAATCCTGTTAAGGGAGAAAACCACGGGGTGATTAACCCAAGAATTATTCTCTGTTAGAAGAATAGGAAATTACAAAAATGGCACTTGCCAATTAGGGCTCACTGCCCGAGCACACTGCTCACAAGAGGCTCACTGCCTACAAGAAGACACACTGTCTTACAAAGTGATTAGAATCACAGTCTTGAACTGATTGGAAGCATCTGCATATGCTGGAGTTCAGTTCCGGTTAGGTTCAGTATACTGATCTGCTGCACTTCATCTTTCCTCTGTTCTTTAGTCTGCTGTCCTTTCACATACCGGATCTTTCTTGTTACTTCTGCTCTACTCTAGACTTGTTCGCATATCCTCACATCCATTCACACACTTTACCACTAAATCCATCCTCTATATATATCCGCACAAGTAATTTCATCATCTTTCTAGTCGGCATCCGGAACAGTCTAGTTTCTTACAAACTTAGTTCTGTCGGCTGAATCCTTGCTCACCAAGCAATGCGGATCAAGCATATACTTGTAGATATCATCAATTATGTCGGCCAAACATGATTCATGCCTCCGCAACCTTTATCATCATCTGTAACACATCCGGAAAGTAGTTTGATACTCAGTCAGTCAGTTCTTCCTCTGTTTTCACTGTCTCTCAGGAATCCGGTACTCAACTATTCATATCTTTTTCCTTGTCCATCTCCGGAGGCTAAATCCTTGGAATATACTACTCAAGATAGTCCTCTTGACTTCCCCAGATCCGCACTGCACCAAGACACTTCCTCTGAGAGATCCGGACCAATCTGTCGGACCTTGCCACATGCTCTGTTCTTGTTCACCGGACCACCACAATCTTCAATCTGACTTCCGGTAGAGACATATCATGACTTGCGGATATGTGGGATGACCTTTGTTGCCATCAATGACAACAACCATGAATCCATATAGTGTCTCTTGCCAACAATCTCCCCCTTTGGCATTGATGGCAACACTTAGTGAAAAATGACTAAGTGTTTACACTATGCTCCCCCTTTGCTGATGCTCTGTCTTTATATACAATTTCCGGAACTCCCCCTGAGTTGGATTCCTCATTTTTCACTGTTCCTCACTCCCCCTTTGACATCAATGGCAAAGGGTAGGGTCCGCACACCAAAATTTTCAAAAATTTTCTATATATAGCCGCATATTTACATACTCACATATACTGCAGAATGTCTGCAAAGGATGTCTGCAGTTGAACCATTTCAGTAGCCCAACTTAGCTTCATTCTGTCCAAGATTGAAATGTGACCACTCAACAAGAATGCAAAAGCTTCTGCCCGCCTGAGATCTGTCGGATCTTTTGTATGGGCGGTGGTCTGGGCATCACTGATGGCCTCATGCATCGTTTCCAACTTAGGGACTATAATCCTTCTAAGTTCTCCCATCCGGTTGGTAATGTTCTTCCTCTCCTTCTCAAGATTCTTTATTTCATTCAAGACTGCAATAGTCTGACATTCTTGATTTATTATAGAGGAAGAGAGAGGATCAAAACTTTGAGATAAGCTTTGAAGCTTGTCCTGTTCCTCTTTTATTTTCTTGTCAATTGCTGCTGTTGCCTTTGACCAAGATATACAAAATTTGTAGATGTCACCGCCATCCTTAAGAGCATTTTCTAAGCTCTTTATTCCAATGCTTACAATCTTCCTATCCTTAGAGATTAAATCTAATATTTCAGAAAATCTCTTATCCAAAAATTCCTTCCGGACCTTGTCTTCAGCTGATTTTTCTAGAGAATTAAAATGTGTATCAATACTGCTGACTAAGGTTTTTAGATTACCGGAAGTGGAGGCTGTCGGATCTATTTGGATTGATGGCATGATCTTTACAAGTACTCCGGAAGCAGCCTCTATCAACTCACAGTCTTCCATATGAGACTTCAGGAGCTTTTCATTTGCCTTGGCATTTGCAAATGAAGCTATCTTCATTGTTTGTACCGGAGAGAGAGAGTCAAAATCAAATGGACCTTTTAGAAGCTCCGGTTCATCAATCTCTAGAGTTTCTTTGCTCAAAAATTGTTGAACAGTTTGTGCAGTGTCTCTTGCCGGAGACAGATGTTTCTTTTCTTCTGCAGTCTTAGAACTGTCAACCTCTTTGTCTGTCACCACTGCTTCCTTCTCCTGCAATTGCTCTTCTTCTTTGGATCCGGAGACTGTAGGGGAAACCGGAGGAGAGATGCTTGCTTGTTCATGGGCCACTTCTTCTGGAGCAGAGGGTCCCAAGTCCTCACTTGTCTGTTCAGGGCTCACTTCTTCCGGAACAGAAGATTCCAAATCAGCAGCTGTTTCTGCACCTAGGTCCTCTACAACAGGAAGATTGAACCTTTTGAAGGCCTTCCGGAGGATCTCTTCTGTCTCTTGTGCCACTTTGTCAGTCTCACCAAGCATGAGCTGATTCATCCTGGCTTTACTTCTGAACTCATCTCTGCAGTCCTTGAAGATCATGTTCATTGTCTTGGGATCAATTTGAGGATATAGCTGAATAGCTATCTGCTCCCGGATCTCAAGATCTTTGGCATGAGCATTATTCTTTCTTACTTCCATTTCCTTCTCTAGGCTTTTAGGAATGAGAGATATGATCTCAATGAAAGCCTTATTGTATGTGTTCAGATATTTAACTGTGGCTTCCTGCAGAGTCTTTTGGTCTGCCTCACTGAAGTCATCATAGGATTCAGTCATTGGTTGAAGGTTTCCATCCACCGTGACCGACTTGATTATGCTCTCTAGTGACAGAGTGGGCTTTTCAACAGTTACCTCTGCCATTTCCTCCTTGTCTTGGCCTGTGGAGGGCTTACCGGATCCTTTCTTTTTCTGTTTCTTTACTTCTCTTACTCCTTCATCTGATTCTGTCTCCTCTTCATCCTTTTGGCTTTCATAAGCCCTTGATGCTTTTGTCTTGGATCTTTTACCGGATGCCTGGACTTCCGGTTTTGAGCTTTTGGTTGTGGAAGGTGCAGATCTCTTTGATGATCTGGTCCGGGTGGGGGTTTCAACCGGAGCACTTTCTTTGCTTTTCTCTTCTTCCTCAGCCTTTCTCCTCTTTTCCCGACTGGCATCAAGTGCCTCTTTTGAGATGCCTAGGCCTTGAGCAATGTGCTCTACTTCTTTTCTCACTTTTCTCTTAATCTCAGGTTCCCTGAGTTCTACATGTAATTTCACGCTCAGCTCCTCAAAGGTTCCAAACCTTTCTGCCTTAGGATCTTTGGGCTGACTTAGCATGTGTTGAACATGCAGCTCTACTATCTGTTCATCAACTTCATACCCCATGGGCATGATCCAGACAGTCCTTGGCTCCACTGCCTCCATTAGGCACTGATCAGTGTCAACCATAAAACATACTGAGTCCTTGTATTTCTCGATGAGAGACTGGGGAATTCTCTCTCTTGCTTGCATCATGCTCTGAAAGTTTTTGAAGTATCCCCACAGAGCTGTATTCCTCGCTTTTGCATCCCCAAGTCCATGCAGATAGTCTCTTATCTGGACTGCAACAGGTGTGTCATTCTGCCATACCCATCCACTTGTTCCGGGTAGCTCATTCATGAAGTAAAAGAAGAGACATACAATGAGAGTACCATACTTAAAGGAGTTCTTCTTGTCTTTCTTGATTTTCTGTACATTTTCCATCAATTGGCTTAGTAGTAGTTCACAAAGATCAAAATCTGCATTCTTTCTTAGCATTTCATATGCTGTGTATATTGCAGTTCCGGATACAGAATTCTCCCTGCTGGAGTGATAGATCTTGTATCCTATTATCATTGATGCATATTTGATATCCGGATCCGAAATATCTTCAATGGTCATTGCCCTCTTATCATATTTTGATCCGGTGGCCTCAGTTACAACGTTGTTCTTGACAGATTTGAGGATAGGTACCCCCCCGGAAGAGTATAGACCAGTTACTGCTCTAATTGCTTCTTTTGTGATCTTACAGGGTCTATCTAGCCAAAGGAAGTTGTCATGCATCCTGCTCAGTACATACCGGACCCATTCATCTTCTTCAAAGCTAGGGAAATGAATGAATTGCTCAAACTGTTTCTTCTGGATACCCTTATACTCTGGTTTGAGCTCAAAAACATTATCTATCAGTTGCTTGTGATAGAGGTCTCTTAATTTGAATTCCCCAAATTCCTCAATGTTTGCGTGTATGTAAACCCTAATATCTTCAGTATGTAAGACTCCGTGGGGAACACTAGAGAAGGCTCCTAGTGGATCTACCTCCAAAGATTTGTAGGGATGTTTCTTGAATGAGGGGCGAGGTCTATCAGAGATCTTAACTATGTTTGGAGTAGCCATTCTTCAAAGATTTGCAGTGAGGCAATGAAAAACGAAGAATACCTTATGCGCCTTCGGTTTGCACGGAGTGGTTGGATTGATTTCTTTATGCAATAGCTTCGGCAGGAGATCCTTGGTGTGCTTGATGAACCTTGTTGCAGAGCTCCACTATTCGCTTCTTCTCAAGTGTAGAATGAGCAGATAACTTTTGAGAAATCCCTTATATTGCTCCGCAAACCCTAATATCTGTCTGCAATAAATGCTTCACCTGCATTATTCCGGTTTACCATGTCTGGACAGCTTGGAGTATCCCGGATTAGTCCTGATCACTGAATATCATCCGGATCTTTAAATCATGAATAAATCTAGGTAACATATTACAAGAACATCCCAAACACTCTGTCCAATCCGCAAGACAAGATCGTGCACTTCCGGATCTCTCCGGACCTTTTTGTAATCCTTTATCATACCGGAGCACCTCCCTGAACAGGTCTAACTTAGTCGAACACAGCTTCTTCATAACTCCATGCGGACCTCTGAAAACTTGACTGAGGCATCTCAGGACTTATATCTACAAACCCTTTAATCCGCATCTTGTGCCACATCCGGCACAACTTGTTTGGCTGGGGAAACAGAATCTTCTTTGAGTCTCCCCCTGAGCCTGAGCTCATTTTTTAATTTCCGGAAGAAATATCAGCACCAGAATCTGGTGCGGATCCAACCTCTACATTCTCTGAGCTTTTCTTCACCCAAATCTTGCTCATCTGATTCCTAACTTCATCCGCATTCATCTTTTGTTTACCCTTGTCTTGATTCTGATTATACACCGGACCTTTTTTGTCCTGATTCTTGTTTCTGCAGACTTTAGCATTATGACCGGACCTATTGCAGATTTGACAAATAACATTTCTTTGCATATTTAACTGATATCCCCTTGATCTGCATTGATTAGCCATATGACCTACTCTATTGCATGTAAAGCATCTACCTTTGAATGATTTGTTTATTTGCATAATTCTGCATTCATGGGATTTGTGTCCATACCTTTTGCAGTTGAAGCACTGTCCGGAGAAGGATGAATTAATCTGATTCATTCTCATTCTGCACTGATTAGCTTTGTGACCAAAATGGTTGCAGCTGTGGCAGTATCCATTGAAGGATGGATATTTTTGAGCATTTGGCTGTCTTACCGGAGGTCTTCTAGGCCTGCTCCTTGGATTTTCTGATCCAAGATTCTTCTGACCGGATCCGGAGCTTTCTCCTTTCTCATATCCCAAGCCATATTTGTCATCTGTCCTCTTTTGACTTCCAAGAAGAACTTCAAGTTGAGCAGAACTTATCTTGAATTTCTCTTTATATTCATTTGCTGTTTGAAGGTCTCTTTTGAGAGAGGCAATTTGATCCTCAAGTTTTCCTTCATTATCTTTGGAATCTTCAAGATCAGATTCAAGGTGTCTGATAATCCTGTCCATCTGGTGGCATTCTTCTGATTTTTCCTTGAGAGATTGTTTTAGATTGTCTTCAGCCTTTCTTTTTTCTTCAATCTCTTGAGTGAACTTTATAGTTCCTGATTCCATTTCATGTCTTAACATAATGACTTCTTTTGATAACTTTTCACATAACTTGGTTTGCTCAGTCAATTCTTCATTTGTATTGCTTTCTTCACTTTGTCTTGCCAACTGTTGGAGCAGCTCCTTTCTCTTTTTCATAGAGAGACTTAATTTGTCTTTTAATTCCCTCATGAATTCATCAGCCTGTTTGAGTCTTTCTCTTAATTCACTGACTTCAGAATTTGACTGTTCAAGATCCTCAAGGGCAGTCTTGAGTTGCTCCTTTAAACCATATGCATCCATTTGAAATCCCAGATCTTCCTCAAGCTGTTAGGCTCTATTAGGAGGAACTTGGCTCTGATACCAATTGTTGATAACTGAGAGGGGGGGGGGTGAATCAGTTATCCTAATTATTTCCCTTATTAGACTTTCCTTTTATTTGAAGCAGCATAAAATCAAACACAAAACATAAACCATGAAATAAGAAACACATGACACAGTATTTTTGACGTGGAAATCCTGTTAAGGGAGAAAACCACGGGGTGATTAACCCAAGAATTATTCTCTGTTAGAAGAATAGGAAATTACAAAAATGGCACTTGCCAATTAGGGCTCACTGCCCGAGCACACTGCTCACAAGAGGCTCACTGCCTACAAGAAGACACACTGTCTTACAAAGTGATTAGAATCACAGTCTTGAACTGATTGGAAGCATCTGCATATGCTGGAGTTCAGTTCCGGTTAGGTTCAGTATACTGATCTGCTGCACTTCATCTTTCCTCTGTTCTTTAGTCTGCTGTCCTTTCACATACCGGATCTTTCTTGTTACTTCTGCTCTACTCTAGACTTGTTCGCATATCCTCACATCCATTCACACACTTTACCACTAAATCCATCCTCTATATATATCCGCACAAGTAATTTCATCATCTTTCTAGTCGGCATCCGGAACAGTCTAGTTTCTTACAAACTTAGTTCTGTCGGCTGAATCCTTGCTCACCAAGCAATGCGGATCAAGCATATACTTGTAGATATCATCAATTATGTCGGCCAAACATGATTCATGCCTCCGCAACCTTTATCATCATCTGTAACACATCCGGAAAGTAGTTTGATACTCAGTCAGTCAGTTCTTCCTCTGTTTTCACTGTCTCTCAGGAATCCGGTACTCAACTATTCATATCTTTTTCCTTGTCCATCTCCGGAGGCTAAATCCTTGGAATATACTACTCAAGATAGTCCTCTTGACTTCCCCAGATCCGCACTGCACCAAGACACTTCCTCTGAGAGATCCGGACCAATCTGTCGGACCTTGCCACATGCTCTGTTCTTGTTCACCGGACCACCACAATCTTCAATCTGACTTCCGGTAGAGACATATCATGACTTGCGGATATGTGGGATGACCTTTGTTGCCATCAATGACAACAACCATGAATCCATATAGTGTCTCTTGCCAACAGGAAAACCTTTGATTCTCTACATTTCTGCTACACCTACTGCTCTTGGGGCTCTCCTAGCGCAGCAAGACTATGAGAACAAGGAAAGAGCTGTATCCTACATCAGTCGAACCTTAGTGGGCTACGAGTTACAATACTCACAGGTAGAACGATCATGCCTAGCGGTGGTTTTTGCTTCACAAAAACTCTGACACTACATGTTGGCACATCCTATCAAACTCATTGCCAAAATCGATCCACTAAAGTATCTTCTCAGCAAGGCAACTCTCACAGGTCGACTAGCAAAGTGGGTTATGCTTCTTTTTGAATATGATATAGAATATGTGGACAGAAAAGCCATCAAAGGGCAAATCATAGCTGACCAACTGGCCGAGGCACCATTACAGGACACTTCACCAATGCAGTTTGAGTTTCCCGATGAGTCTTTATTCACTCTGTCGACATCTCCTTGGAAACTCTACTTCGACGGGTCTTACACCAATCACGGATCTGGGGCAGGTATCCTATTTATCACTGCCCAAGGTGACACAATTCCAAAGTCCTACAGGTTGTTATTTCCATGCACTAACAATATAGCGGAATATGAAGCCTTGGTAATTGGTCTCAAGATGGCCACTGAGTGGAAAATCCAAGCACTATGCGTCTACGGTGATTCTCAGCTTATCATCAATCAGGTCAACGATGAATATCAAACCAAAGATGAGAAGCTCATCCCATACAAACGGATGGTCGACGACCTCAAAGAACACTTTGGGACCATCTCCTTTGAACAAATACCCAGGATCGAGAACAAAGCAGCGGATGCAATGGCTACCATAGCCTCTCTTCTTGAAATACCTGAACACGAGTCACGGTATGAGTTCCTAGTAGAAACCATTCGGCAACCGGCTTATGATCTCCTCGAAACCCACTCCATTTGCCTCCTAGTAGGATCTGATTCACCTTGGTACGGTAAGACCTACACTTACCTCAAGGACAATATTCTTCCACCCGACCTCTCTTCCAACCAAAAGCAAACTTTCATCTGACAAGCCTCCCGTTACACCATCATAGCTAATACCCTTTACCGACGTGGTCTGGATGGTACTTTACTCCGTTGTCTAGAACAAGAAGAATCTGTAACTGCCTTGCGAGACATACACGAAGGGATCTGTGGAACACACTCCAGCGGTCCTTCCTTAGCTAAGAAACTCATGCGTTTGGGTTATTACTGGCCCAATATGGAAATGGATTCATATCAGTTCGTCAAAAAGTGCAAACAGTGCTAGATACACGGGAACCTAATTCATGCACCTGCTCAGGAGTTGAGACCTCTAACGACACCCTAGCCCTTTTGCCAATGGGGACTTGACCTTGTGGGAAAGATCCATCCACCTTCTTCCAATGGCCATAAATTCATCATAACCACCACTGAGTACTTCACAAAGTGGATTGAAGCCGTTCCCCTAACCACCGTCACAGGAAAGCAAATCTCCTCGTTCATTCTGAATTACATTATCTGTCGATATGGCATCCCTTCATCCATCATAACGGATAATGGGAGACCATTCAAAAATCAGGATGTCCAAGAACTTTGTGAGCATTTCAAAATCCAACATCGTTTCTCCACCCCATACTACCCCCAAGGTAACGGCCAAGCTGAGGCATCAAATAAAACCATTCTAAAAATCCTAAAGAAGACTGTCAATGAAGCTGGTCGCGATTAGCACGTCCAACTCAATCCCGCTCTGTGGGCCTACAGAACCAATATACGCACTCCCACAGGTGCTACACCCTACGCCCTTGTCTATGGCTCCAAAGCCATCCTTCCCATTGAGGTCGAACTCCCATCCCTCAGGGTGTCGTTGAAAGGTCTCATATCAGATGAAGAATACAGAGTCTCCAGGCTACAAGAACTAGAGCTGCTAGAGGAAAGGTGCTAGAAAGCTTTTGACCATCTCAAAGCCTATCAACAGATGATGTCTAGAAGCTACAACCACAAGGTTAGACCAAGATGCTTCAAGGTTGGGGACCTCGTTCTAAAAGAGAACCCTCGCAATCAGCAGGACAGAGAAAAGAAAGGTAAGTTCGAGCCTAACTGGCTTGGGCCCTATGTGATTATAGCTCCTTACGGATCAGGGGCATATCAGTTGGCCACATCAGAGGGTGAGTTGTTAGATGATCCAATCAACAGCATGCAACTTCGCCAGTTCTATACCTAGGAGAATCCCAATGCAAGGGGGCACAATAAAATCAAAAAAGTTAAAAAAGAGAAAATACAAAAAAAGTTGAAAAGAGAAAAATCAGAAAAAATAGAAAGCATACAAAAAAATCGTCCTTTGGTGAAAACCTGGCAAATAGGCGCCTTGGATAGGTATCGTGATGAAAACCTGGCAAACAGGCATCATGTTTACTTTCTAGCTTCTCGTGCAAATAAAAGCAAGTGATGAAAACCTGGTAAACAGGTGTTCCTTGTGATAAACCGCCTTCTCCATCTTTGAGAATCCAATCACCTTGAGTCCATTCTTCCTTCGTTCATTTTCCGTTCAACCCATATCTATCCCACAAATAAACATTCGACAGTTACCTATCATGGCTTGATACTCTCCTTGTGGCCTTGTCAACCAAGGTTTTGTCCCATACCGTCTCCTCAATGTGAGCCTAGTATAGTGTCTCTCGTCGGTGTCCATGGTCCGAGTCCATGAACTACGTTGCCTCTGCGCCGTCACGTAGGCAAGGCCATTATTCTAATGCGCCCCTAAGGCTCCCATTTCTTCTGTGGTCCCATTCATCCCCTTTTCTTTTCTTCATTCGTGTCGTCTTTCTTCTAGTCCATCCATGGTCCATTAGGGTTTACCCTGAACTACGTTGCCTCTATGTCGTCACGTAGGCAAGGCCATTTAGCAATGAGCCCCCGAGGCACTAGGTCAGTCCCTTAGGGTCCATCTCCCCAATAAGGATGGTGCAGTCTCCTCACCAAGCAAACAAATGCAAGCAGAACCTGCGCTTCAAACAGAAATCTTGACAATGAGCATCTTAACCTATCCAAAGCAAAGCAAATACCCAAGGTCTTCTAACTAATTTTATCTAAATTATGGCAAGAAACTCACATCTAAATGCAAGAATGTTTTGTGGATTGGAACCATGGTTAAGTTACAGAGTCTGGATTTTTGTTATCATGTCCTTCTATGCTACTCAAGGATGCCAAAAGCTAGAGACGCTATGATGGGGGCATGATTATTTTCTTTGTTTGCTATTTGTGGATTAAACTTTAGTAATGTGAAGCCTTGTCTAAGGACATGATCGGCAAAAGATCATCGAGGACATCAAAGGTATAACACGAATGGGGGCAATCCTTGCTTGTTGAAATGCAGGAGGTACTCAGGTCATCTAGATTCAATTTTGACTAGATGCTTGTATTAACTTGCTAAATCCAAATCCATGTAAGCGATACTTAGGTCATCTCAGTTCAATTATACCTCGATGCTTGTATTCACTTACAACATTTCAGAAAATGTACCACAAAAATATGCCCAATGATGAAATAAAGCACTCTAAAAGCAAAGCATCCATCCTATACCCACATACACATCCATGCAATCCTCATTATCCAAACTATGCAGAGTAACGATATCAAGTAGAGTTTCTAAGTCCTCTTGTCGCAACCATTCTTCTATCTGTCTATCATGTCATCCTTGTGTCGATCAAGTACATTTGGACTTCACAAAAACAAAGCATATAGGAGCATATCAATCATCCGTAGGACTAGTCATGCACATGCTTAGGTTCATAGAATACACCATCCAATGCATTAGGTCATCAATACATTTGCATAACATCACATCTCAAAGCACAGATAATCGCATCAAAATAATAACACATACACATACATTTACATTAGATCATATAGACGTCCCATAACACAGTTGCATCATCACATAGAAATCACAGCACATATGCATACATTTACATTAGATCATATAGACGTCCCATTACACAGTTGCATCATCACATAGAAATCATATTACATTTTGCATTCATTTGAAAACATTAAATCACATAGACATCATATAGCAGCATATCATAAAGCAACTCATATAACATCAGATGGACCATCTAACTATGCACATACATCACATTATATACTAGAAGTACATCTTCATCACATAGCACATGCAATAGATACACAAAAACTGCATCATCATATATACTATCATATAAAAGAGGTCCAAATATACAAAATCGTCATCCATCTCTGGAATAAAAGTGTCATATACAATATGCATCCAAACGGATGGTGATACATGTCCCAAAAATGTACAAAATCCAGTCTCTGTCTATCCCTGCTACTGTGGGCCACCACTGCCAGCTCCTGACTACTGAGGACCCATCACGGAGGCCCCTGACTGTGATGGACCTGCTCTATGAGTCGCCCCAAACTGACTCCTGAAGCTCCCTGCCCTCTGGCTCGATGCCACGGCACCATGGTATAACCCTCGGTAATACTGCACCTGGGACTGTGCTCTAGCTAGGTCTTTCTGTGCCTGTGCCAACTGCGTCTGCAACTGGCCAACCTGTGCCTACGCTTGCTGCAGCTGCCCAACCAAAAATGAACTCGCTGCATCTGTCCCCATAGCAGCCACCGTAGTATCCCGCTCTACACAGAAAATCCGTACCCGTGCGTCTGCCATGTCTCTCTCGCGAGTCAACCCCGCGATCACCACTGCGTCTGTCTCTCGCCTCCGCTCTACGCTCCTCAGCTGTGCCTGCAGCTCTCGCACCTGTCCCCTTAGGCTAGCTATGGTCCTCTCATGAACCTCTCCCTGTACTGGCCCCTGTGCTGCCTCTGCCTGTCCTGGCCCCTGTGGCTGGGGCACCTGCTGCTGTGGTACCTGCTGGGGTGGTGGCATCTGTGCCTGCTGAGGTATATGCTGCTATGCCTCTGCCTGCCCTGGCCCTGCCTGCTCAGCCTGAGCTATCCTCCTCCGCTGTCTCAGCCTCTCTCCGGCCCTGCCACCCCATCGTCCTCGTCCTCCTCTAACTGCCCTCCGCCTTGGGCCAGCCTCTCCCTCCTCTGAGTCTGCCTCATCAATACGAGGCACCAACATGCCGGGTCCTGAATACCTCAGGAAAGGATGTGCAGTGATCCAATCCTCGTACTCCTGTGTCACCCCCGTATCTGCTATCTCTCTCCGCATGTCCTAGGCCACATACGGCGTCTGCTGAAACTCTGCCAGAGCCTCCTCATAAGAAGCCATCAGCCCCCATCGGACCCTCTCTGCATGCGTCCGTGCAAACATGGCCTGCCCCTGTGGCATACCCTGTCTCCGCCCAAACTGTCGCTGCACCCTGCCCACCATCTGTCTCTCCAAAATATGCCGTGTCTGGCCTATCAGCCACCTGGTCTGAAAGCAGTATGGCAGCTCGTCTCCCTCGTCATCCCAGGGCTCGCAGTCCAGATACGGTCGCCAAACGACCACATCTACTCCATCCAGGGTATGTCTCCAGTACTCTAGCTTCCCCAACCTGTGCTGGGAAATCACTCCTGCATAGCCATAACTGTATGGCTCTCCTCACTGCCTCGCGAAGACACATATCAGCCTAGTCACCGCTATGTGCTCCCACAGCCAGAACTATAACAGCAACACCCCAGCCGATAGACTCGTGCTGCAGTGGTACACCACCTGATGCATGTCGTGGTAGAGGTGGGCCAGTACGCAGACTCCCCACGCATATCGGGTGCCCTCAGTCAGCATCCGCTCCATGATCCTGCCCCATCCAATGGGAAACCCATGCGATCTCCTGTCCGGGCATACAACGCCCCCGATCAGTCCAGCCACAATCCTAGGGAAGTAGTCATAGTAGTCATATATATCCTGCCATGGGATAACCTGTCCAGCTAACTCAGGATCATCAAACACCCACTGGCACTCGGCGAGTCCCACGTCCCGCTGTGCATTGTACTCTACTAGCTCGCCTACCACCGGCAAGTGCAGTATTTGGTAGACGTCCTCCAGGGTCACCGTCATCTCTCCCGTCGGGAAGTGGAAGGTCCCGTCCTCACTGTGGAATCTCTCCACGGCGGCTGTCAGCAGTCCACGGTTCGCCCGCGCCTCGGGCATAAAGCATACATAATCCAAACCCATGGCACCAAGTGCCACTCTGTCAGACTTTGTCAGCATGTATCTCTGCAATAAGGGCATAGGAAATGTCTCCCTCAACTGCAGTGTGTCCCGAATCTCCTCCTGCAAGCAAGCAAGGCAAAGCGTCAATCTCAAGCGACATATACCATACTCAACATACCTACTAAACTATATCAACTAAACTTAGCATTTCAAATTGATCAAAACAGCACACTACATCTCTTGACTAGATTTCTACAATCTCAGAGATAGCTCATCGATTACCACGTCAAACAAGACGCTAATCGAGTCAATTTGGCTAAGTCCTTTGCTATTCACAGCAAATGCACCACTACAGGTGGTAAATACGCCATTTTTGGTATATGCACCGCTAAAATCAGCGTATGCACCGCTTCACACAAATGCGCTGCCAAATTGCACGTATACGTAGATCCGACAGATGCGCTGCCAAATTAGACATATGCGCCGGCATATTATGCAAGCGCCGCTAAAATCGACATATGCGCAGCATCAACAGATGCGCCGCTACTTTCAACATATGCGCGGCTTAACTACACATGCGCCGCCAAATTGCAAATGCACAGCCACAATGCACAGATGCGCAATTTTCGTGTATGCGCCGCCGAAACCGGCATATGCGCCGCGCAACGACAGAAGCGCCGCTTCGCGAGGCATATGCGCCGTTCTAAGTTTCGGTGCATGCATTTGACCTATTTTCTAAGAGCATTTATTGCATCCTAAATCAACCCTAGGAGAAATTTTTTGAAACACATACCGGGGGTCCTGCCTCTGCTGGCCGCCCAAATTGACGGACTCGCTTGAATCGGTGCTCCTCACTTGGAATGTCTGCTGCTCTGGCTACCATGCTGCTCCAAGTTGCTCTAGGCTCTCTCACTCAAATCCAGAGTAAACAAGTGTACAAATGACTATTCTTGTGGACCCAGCTCCTATTTATAGCCTCCAAACCCTAATTCTGGCTAGGTGATGACTGTGACTACTTCCCGTGCCCGTTTTCTTCCCGCATCCCTGACCGCATCCCTTTTTCCTCCAACCTATCCTTACCCCTTCATCTTCGTGAGATTGTCCGTCTCCGAATCTTTCGCCCTTTTCCCGTCCAATCTCCTGAGGGGGCATCCTATTGTCATTAAACCTGTACCAGGGGCAAACTAGGGCATGTATCATCATTCAGACTATCGAATTCTTTGAAGCAACGCTGTAAACTGCATTGCATCAAAGAGGAGCAAAATGTATACGCCTAAAAATGACATGAATCATCCTAAATAAATATTCTAAATATTTATTCCCTTCTTCTATTAATTAAATAAATATTCTAAATTTATTTAATCAATTCACTGTTCCATAATTAAATAAATTCAATTTATTTAATTAAAATTCTTCTAAATGTCCGACATGATTAAATAATCATAAATTATTTAATTAATCCAAATTCCTCTATCCTAAGTTCTAAATTCAAAAATCCACATCACCTTTACACCTCACCTTTTCCACCTCACCTTGTCCACCTCATCAGGTTGCACATGTAATTAAATATATTTAATATTTAATTATCTTATTTTCCCTCACCCACATGGCCTATTTCTTCTCAAATCAGAGATTAGTTAACTAATCAATCAAAAAAGTTAACTAACCTGTCAATTGAGTCAAATCCTCAATCAATTCAATCAGTTCCACGATTTATTCTTCTAACTGATCAATCAAGTCTGTTAACAGACCAGTCAATGGAGTTAACTCTCCAATCAGTTTTGTCACATCCCCCCTTTCATGATGGAGCTGGGACACTTGTCACATTTCCACTGGTTGCAAATTCCTCAACCATCCTCAGCCGTTGATCTTCATATCTCCTCTCAACCGTTGATTTCCATTCTTCCAAGTCTATAAATGAAGCTTCCTCCCTCCATTCTAATCATCTAGGCTTTTGACATCGTTACTCTGCAGAAATATCACCAGCGCGCCTTTGGCACCCTTTTGTCATCTACAAGCTTGAGATCACATACTTGCATTGGAGCTCATCTTCATTGCATATCACCATAGCCATTCACCATCGACTTCCTTGAACACAGCTTTAAAAGATTGCACTCTCTGAGGGCTCATCTCATCTGCAAAAGGACGATTTGTGATAGGCGAACAACAGAAGTTTCGAAACGGGAGAGGTTTGCACTGTGTTTGTTCATTGCTTTGTTTATTGAACCCTTCTTGTTTCACTATTCTGTTGATGTTTGGGTCTTATCTAATTCATTTGATTGATCACCATTTTACCCTTACAATGAGCATTATCCTAATTTACAGGAAGAGAATGCATTGAGGAAGTATGCTCTAGTGAATGATGTATTCTATACATACATGGTTAGAATTTTAAGGGAAGAGCCAGATAAGAGACTATCTAAAGATGCAGAGGATACAATTGGTCTGCATAGTTCCTGGTATATTCAGTTCCAACACTTTACTTATATCAAAACTGAGGGATTCGAAGGAAAACCTTTCATGTTACCCAGGTATCCTTCCAACAGGTTGATTATTCTGGAGTTCTCAAGGCAGAATTTGAATGCCTTTAAAATGTACAAGAAGAAGTTTAGCAAAGGAAATCTTAAATTACCTTGGGAAATTGGTAGATACTCATGCTACAGTGAAGAGGTTGCCAGTTATTCAGAAAAGGAGTTGAGGTATTATGGATTTGAGGAATTTGAGTTGGCCAGAAGGTTTGATCCTTTTCATAGAATCCAAAATACAATTGATTCTAAATTCAAACATCAAATACATATTGAAGATTTTTGGTCAAACTATAAGAATGATAAAGAGGTAAGAAAGAGAACTCATAAAAGATTAACAGTTGAACAAATGAGGTCCATGGGAGACATCTATGTTCCCCCGGAGGTTAGAGAAGATGATAAATTATTGCACCATAGTTATGAAAGTGCTAGGCTTGCTCTTATTGGAGAGACTGATTGGTCACAAACATGGAACACATCTTTGGACACATTGTCCAAACTGATCATCTTGCTTTTGCAGACATGGTTAAAAGATAGAATTGAGGAGCTTAAGGCTGAAGGAGTGAAGATTACATATCCCAAGAAGGGAAAAAAGAGAGTAAGGGAGCATAGTGATGATCTCCAATGCTTCTATGAAAAGAAAAGAAAGATTGTGGAAGCCAAAATTGTGGAGAAGGACAAAAATGCTACTCTGATGGATCCTTATGCATTAGGAGTGACAGTAGTAGTATCATCTGGCACATTTGTGGACACAAATTCATTAAGCTAGGATATTAGTGTTGGCAAGAGACACTATATGGATTCATGATTGTTGTCATTGATGGCAACAAAGCTCATCCCACACATCCGCAGGACATGGTATGTCTCTACCGGAAGTCAGAGTGAAGAATGTTGTGGTCCAGTAAACAAGAACAGAGCATGTCGTGAGGTCTGACAGATAGGTCCGGATCTCTTAGAGGAAGTATCTTGGTGAAGTGTAGATTTGGGGAAGTCAAGAGAACTACCTTGAGTGATAGATTCCAAGGATTTAGCCTCCGGTGATAGATGAAGAAAAAGATATGATCACTTGAGTATCGGGTTCCTGATTGGCAATGTGACAGAGGAAGAACTGACTGACAGAGCATCAGACATTATTCTGGATGTGTTACTGATGATGGAAGAGGTTCTTAAGGCATAAGTTTTGTTTGGCCGACATGATTGATGACTTCTACAAGTATATGCTTGATCTGCATTACTTGATGTGCAAGGATTCAGCCGACAAATCAGAGTTTGTGAAAAGATTGACTATTCTGGATGCCGACTTGAAAGGTGATGAAATTGCTTGTGTGGATATATATACAAGATGGATTTAGCTATGAAAAGTGTCGTGGTTGTTGATAATGTGTGAATAAAAGTAGAAGAGTAGAATAGAAGCAGTAAGGAAGGTCTGGTATGTGAAAGGAAAGCAGCATAAGAGAAGAGGAAAGATGAAGTGCAGCAGATCAGTGTACTGAGCCTAACCGGAACTGAACTCCAGCATATGTAGATGCTTCCAATCAGTTCAAAGTATTGTATAACACTCTTTTTGTAGACAGTGTGTCTCTTGTAGGCAGTGTGCCTTCTTGTGAGCAGTGTGCTCGAGCAATGAGCCCTAATTGGCAAGTGCTATTTTGTATTTCCATTCTTCTAATAGAGAATACAATCTTGGGTTAATCACCCCGTGGTTTTCTCCCTTAACAGGGTTTCCACGTCAAAAATACTGTCATGTGTATTTCCATTTCATGATTATGTTTGTTCATTTGGATTGATTATTAATAAAGTTCAGAAAGCAGAAATAATTAGGATAACTAATTCACCCCCCCTCTCAGTTATCAACAATTGGTATCAGAGCCAAGTTCCTCCTAAAAGAGTCTAATAGCTTGAGGAAGATCTGGGAATCCAAATGGATGCATATGGTTTAAGGGAGCAACTCAAGACTGCCCTTGATGATCTTGATCAGTCAAACTCTGAAGTCAATGAATTAAAGGAAAGACTCAAGCAGGCTAATGATTTCATGAGAGAACTAAAAGACAAATTAAGTCTCTCTATGAAAAAGAGAAAGGAGTTGCTTCAGCAATTGGCAAGACAAGGTGAAGCAAATGATGCAAATGAAGAGCTGAATGAGAAAACCAAGTTATTTGAAAAATTATCAAAAGAAATCATTATGGTAAGACATGAAATGGAATCAAGAGTTATGAAGTTTACCCAAGAAGTTGAAGAGAAGAAAAACTAAAGATAATCTAAGACAATCTCTCAAGGAGAAATTAGAAGATTGCCAACAGATGGACAGAATTATCAAACATCTTGAATCTGATCTTGAAGATGCTAAAAATAATGAAGAAAAACTTGAGGATCAAATTGTCTCTCTCAAAAGGGATCTTCAAATAGCAAATGAATATAAAAAGAAATTCAAGATAAGTTCTGCTCAACTTGAAGTTCTTCTTGGAAGTCAAAAGAAGGTTGATGACAAGTGTAGTTTGGGATATGAGAAAGGAGAAAGCTCCAGATCCGGTCAAAAGAATTTTGGATCAGAAAATCCAAGGAACAGGCCTAAAAGACCTCCGGTAAGACAGCCTAATGCTCAAAGATATCAAGATATCCATCCTTCAATGGATACTGCCACAACTACAATAACTTTGGTCATAAAGCTAATCAGTGCAGAAAGAGAATGAGTCAGACTAATTCATCCTTCTCCAGACAGTGCTTTAACTGCAAAAGGTATGGTCACAAATCTCATGAATGCAAAAATATGCAAATGAACAAATCATTCAATGGTAGATGCTTTGCATGCAATAGAATAGGTCATATGGCTAATCAATGCAGATCAAAAGGATATTAGTCAAATATGCAAAGAAATGTTGTTTGCCAAATCTACAATAGATCCAGTCATAGTGCAAAATTCTGTAGAAGCAAGAATTAGGACAAAAGAGGTCCGGTATATCATAATCAGAATCAAGATAAGGGTAAACAAAAAGTGAATATGGATGAAGTTAAAAGTGAGATGAACAAGATTTGGGTGAAGAAAAGTATAGAGAATGTAGAGGATGGATCCGTACCAGACTCTGGTGTTGATATTCCTTCCGAAAATTAAAAGGTGAGCTCTGGCTCAGGGGGAGACACAAAGAAAACCTTGTTCCCCCAGCCAATCAATTGGTGCTGGAACTGGCACAAGAAGAATTGTGGATTGAAAGGTTCATAAGGGAAACATCCGAACAAACTATGATTAAGATTTGGAAGATCCGCAAAATGTTTAAAGATCAGGATTGATCCAGTTCTTCAAGTCATCTGAATAAGGCAAACTGGAATAACTTAGGTCGAGTATTTATTGCAACCTGACATTAGGGTTTGCGGAGCAATATAAGGGTTTTCTCATTATCACTTGTTCATTCTGCAATCAAAGAAGAATCAAAAAGTGAAGCTCTGCAACAAAATTCCTCAAGTTCATTGAAGATCATTTGCAGAAGTCAATTCATCTAGAAATCGATCCGGCCAACTCCGTGAAACTGAAAGGCGCAAAAGGTACTCTTCGCTATCAAATATCTCTCTCTAAATCCTTGAATATGGGTACTCCAAATATTGTAAAAATCTCTGATAGGCCTCACCCCATATTCAAGAAACATCCATACAAATCTTTGGAAGTAGATCCCCTAGGAGCATTTTCCAGTGTTTTGCATGGCGTATTGCATACAAAAGACATTAGGGTTTACATACATGCGAATATTGAAGAATTTGGGGAATCAAAGTTAGCAAATATCTATCACAAATAGTTGATAGATGACTCTTTTGAGATTAAACCTTAGTATAAAGCCATCTGGGATAAGCATTTTGCACAGTGCATTCATTTCCCCTGTTTTGAGGAAGATGAATGGGTCTGGTATGTGTTGAGTAGAGTGTACGACAATTTCCTATGGTTGAATAAACCATTTAAGATCACCAAAGATGCAATTAGGGTAGTAACTGGTCTGCACTCTGGTGGAATACCTGTTCTCAAGTCTGTCAAGAATCAGATAGTAAGTGATGCAACTGGATCAAAGTTTGACAAGAGAGCTATGAAAATTGAAGACATCACTGAACCAGATGTCAAATTTGTTTCCATGATAATTGGTTACAAGATTTATCACTCCAGTAGGGAAAATTCAGTACCGGGAACTGCAGTTTACACAACCTATCAAATGCTAAAAGAAAATGCTGACTATGATCTATGTGAACTTCTTCTAAGCCAACTGTTGGAAAATCTGCAAAAGATTAAGAAGGATAAGAAGAACTCCTTCAAGTATGGTGGCTTGATACTCTGCCTATTCTTTTATTACATGAATGAGCTTCTCGGATCCAATGGATGGGTATGGCAGAATGACAAACTGGTTGCCATCCAAATCAGAGACTATTTGCATGGGCTTAGGGATGCTAAAGCAAGGAATACAGCCCTGTGGGGTTATTTCAAGAATTTTTAGAACATGATGCAAGCAAGAGAGAGAATTCCCTAGTCTCTTGTTGAGAAATACAAAGACACAGTATGCTTTATGGTGGAGACTAATCAGTGCCTAATGGAGGCAGTAGAACTAAGAACTGTATGGATCATGCCCATGGGGTATGAAGTTGATAAACAAATTGTGGAGCTGCATGTTCAATACATGCTAAGTCAGCCAAAGGATCCAAAGGAAAAAAGTTTTGGAACCTTTGAAGAGCTAAGTGTGAAAGTTCTTGTGGAACTCAGACAACCAAAAATGAAGAGGAAAGTAAGAAAAGAAGTTGAAGAAATTGCCAAAGGCTTAGGCATCTCAAAGGAGGCACTTGATGCCAACAGGGAAAAGAGGCAAAGGGCTAAGAAAGAAAAGAAAGAGGCAGAAAAGGAAAGTAAGGAAAGTGCTCTGATAGAAACCTCCACCCAGACTAGATCATCAAAGAGATCTGCACCTACACCTGCCACTGTCAAAAGCTCAAGGGCATCTAAACCAGAAGCAAGATCATCCGGTAAAACAGAGAAAAGAACCAAGTCTAAGGCCACAAGGTCTTATGCGAGTCAAAAGGATGAAGAAGAGACTGAATCTGATGAGGGGATAAAGGAAATAAAGAAGCAGAAGAAGAAAGGATCCGATAAACCTTCCACACGTCAAGACAAGGAAGAAATGGTAGAGGAATTTGTTGAAAAACCCACCCTGTCTTTAGAAAGTGTAATCAAATCAGTCACTATGGATGGAAACCTTCAACCAATGGCCAAATTCTATGATGATTATAATGAGGCTGACAAAAAGATCTTGCAGGAAGCTATAGTTAAGTATCTGAACACATATTATAAGGCTTTTATTGAAATTATATCTCTTATTCCCAAGAGCCTAGAAAAGGAGTTAGAAATAAGAAAGACTAATGCCATGGAAAAAGACCTTGAGATCTGGGAATAGATAGCTATTCAGCTATATCCTTCAATCGATCCCAAGACAATGAATATGATATTCAAAGATTGCAAGGATGAGTTCAGGAGCAAAGCAAGGATGAATCAGCTCATGCTTGGTGAGACTGACAAGGTAGCCAAGGACACAAAAGTGATTCTCCAGAAAACCTTCAAAAGATTCAATCTTCCTATCATAGAGGACTTGGGTACTGACCCCTCGGCCACAGATATTGTAGAAGAGTTCATTGAGAAAATAGCAGAAGAAGTAATGGACACCAGTACAGAAAAGGATAAGGACTTAGAATCCTCTATTCTAGAAAAGGAAGAGGTGGCCCATGAACAAACTAACATCACTCCTCTGATTTCCCCTGCTGACTCCAGATCCAAAGGAGAAGAAAGAATAAAGGAGAAAGAAGCAGAGTTGAAAGAAAAAGAAGATGCTAGCACAAAGGCTGTGGAAGGAGGGAAAGCCTCAAAAGATAGTTATGTGACTGCAAAAGAGAAGAAGAATCTGTCTCCGGCAAGAGACACTGCAGAATCTGTCAAGGACTTCTTGACAAAAGAGAGCATGGAGATTGATGAACCAGAACTGCTAAAAGGGCCATTTGATTTTGATTCTCTTTCTCTGGTACAAATAATGAAGATAGCTTCATTTGCAAATGTAAAGGCCAAAGAGAAACTACTGAAATCTCACATGGAAGACTGTGAGCTTATAGCAGCTGCATCTAGAGTGCTTGATAAGATTATGCCATCCTTTCAGAAGGACTCCTCAGCTTCTTCATCAGGTAATCTCAAGTCTCTTATTAACTCTGTCAACACCCATTTTGAGTCTTTAGAGAAATCAGCTGAGGTGAAGGTCTGGAAAGAGTTCTTTGATAAGAGATTTTTAGAGGTACAAGGGCTGATAATAAGTGATAGGAGAAATATGAATACAGGAATAAAGAGCTTAGAAAATGCTCTTAAAGATGGAGGAGAAATGTATAAATTTTGTTTATCATGGTCCAAAGTAACACTGGACATTAAGAAGAAAATAAAAGAATAGGAGGATAAACTATCAAAC
Organism: Cunninghamia lanceolata; assembly: GCA_027924645.1. NCBI lineage: Eukaryota > Viridiplantae > Streptophyta > Pinopsida > Cupressales > Cupressaceae > Cunninghamia > Cunninghamia lanceolata. Next base: position 407,883 of record BSBN01000333.1, read on the forward strand.
CTATCAAAGAATTTTGATCCTCTCTCTTCCTCTATAATAAATCAAGAATGTTAGACTATTACAGTCTTGAATGAGATCAAGAAACTTGAGAAGGAAAAGAAAAATAGAATAAATAGGTTGAGTGAGCTCAGAGGGATAATTGTCCCTAAGTTAGAGGCCATGCATGAGGCCATCAAAGAAGCTCAAATCACTACCCAGACCAATGATCCAACAGATCTCAAAAGGGCAGATGCGTTTGCATTCCTATTGAGCAGCCATATATCAATTTTGGACAGAATGAAGCAAATTTAGGCTACAAAATTCATTCAATTGAAGACAACTTTTGCAAATATCCTTCAGTTTATGTAAAGTATAGCATGTACAAATACTTATGTGGCTAAGTATAGAAGTGTTTTTGAAAATTTTGGTATGCGGACCCTACCCTTTGCCATTGATGTCAAAGGGGGAGTGAGGAGCAGTGAAAAATGAGGAATCCAACTAAGGGGGAGCTCTGGAAAATGTATATAGAAATAGAGCATCAGCCAAGGGGGAGCATAGTGTAAACACTTAGCCATTTTTCACTAAGTGTTGCCATCAATGCCAAAGGGGGAGATTGTTGGCAAGAGACACTATATGGATTCATGATTGTTGTCATTGATGGCAACAAAGTTCATCCCACACATCCGTAGGACATGGTATGTCTCTACTGGAAGTCAGAGTGAAGAATGTTGTGGTCCAGTAAACAAAAACAGAGCATGTGGCGAGGTCCGACAGACAGGTCCGGATCTCTCAGAGGAAGTATCTTGGTGAAGTGTGGATTTGGGGAAGTCAAGAGGACTACCTTGAGTGATAGATTCCAAGGATTTAGCCTCCAGTGATAGATGAAGAAAAAGATATGATCACTTGAGTATCGGGTTCCTGATTGGCAGTGTGACAGAGGAAGAACTGACTGACTGAGCATCAGACATTATTCTGGATGTGTTACTGATGATGGAAGAGGTTCTTAAGGCATAAGTCTTGTTTGGCCGACATGATTGATGACTTCTACAAGTATATGCTTGATTTGCATTACTTGATGTGCAAGGATTTAGCTGTCAGATCAAAGTTTGTGAAAAGATTGACTATTCTGGATGCCGAATTGAAAGGTGATGAAATCGCTTGTGCAGATATATATACAAGATGGATTTAGCTATGAAAAGTGTCATGGTTGTTGATAATGTGTGAATAAAAGTAGAAGAGCATAACAGAAGTAGTAAGGAAGGTTCGGTATGTGAAAGGAAAGCAGCATAAGAGAAGAGGAAAGATGAAGTGTAGCAGATCAGTGTACTGAGCCTAACCGGAGCTGAACTCTAGCATATGTAGATGCTTCCAATCAGTTCAAAGTATTGTATAACACTCTTTTTGTAGATAGTGTGTCTCTTGTAGGCAGTGTGCCTTCTTGTGAGTAGTGTGCTCGGGCAGTGAGCCCTAATTGGCAAGTGCCATTTTGTATTTCCATTCTTCTAACAGAGAATACAATCTTGGGTTAATCACCCTGTGGTTTTCTCCCTTAACAGGGTTTCCACGTCAAAAATACTGTGTCATGTGTATTTCCATTTCATGATTATGTTTACTCATTTGGATTGATTATTATTAAAGTTCAGAAAGCAGAAATAATTAGGATAACTGATTCACCCCCCCCCTCTCAGTTATCAACAATTAGTACAGAAGAAGCACAAGCCTCCAAAGAAATAATAGGACAGAAGGTCAAGAAAGCAATACCAGTGGGCATATAAAAAGGGGAGACTTCAAAAAAGAGTGAAGTCATAGGAGCACATCAGGTAGGTGCTAAATTAAGCAGAAAACCCAGTGCGTCTACCTCAGTAGAAAAAATACAAGTATATGATAAGGTAAAGATAAAAATTGCAGAAGAAATGTTGCATGGGTCAAAAGTGCATGAAGCCAAACAAGCTACAGAGACTGTCCACATTGAGGATGACAGTAGTGAAAGTGAAAAGAAAGAAATGGATTCAGGAAAAGGAATTGGAATGGAAGAAGAAGAATCCAGTGATATTTTAAGTGAAGCAGAGGAGCAAGACACTCAAACTGAAATGGAAATTGAACAAGGTTCAGTGTATGAAAAGGAAACGATGCAAGAAGAATCAGTAACTATTGATCCTTTTGGTACCTTGGTTTCTCCTGAAATAATAAAGGATGTGCAAGATGTAGCGCATAAAATTGAAGAATCTGAGAAAGAAGATGCACTTGAGAAAATAGTAAAGGAAACACCTGCTCAAGCCAAAGAGGAAACATGAGCTGGTACCTCTAGTGTAGATGTATTAAACATTCTAAACATGTACGGAGAACAAAGTGAAGAAGAAAAGAATATAGAAAGCATAAAGGAACATGAAAAAGAGATAAAAGAGGCCGATACAATGGTGGGTTCACCTTCACATACAGAGCAAGTTAACAAAGCTGAAAAGGTACCAAAGGAAGGTGAAACTATAGAAGATGCAGCCAACAAGCCTGAAGGCAGAGAAAATACAAAAAATATTGAAGGAGATAAATATGAAAAACAAACGGAAGATATAGACATGACAAATGTAGAACAAGCAAATAAGGAGGAAGACCAAGAAAAGGAATCATCAAGGAAAGAAGGTCCAAAGGAAGAGGATGAAGAAGGAGGAGATACAAAAATTGAAGAAGAAGAAAATGAGGGTGAATCTAAATGGTAGAATGATCCCAGTGTACAAGAACTAGCCCCTCAGCAGTAGCCTCCTCCATAGCAACAAGGGAAACAGTAGCCACAACAAGAGAAGGGAGAAGTAGAAAGGCCTCAGGAAGAGGTAATTAATGAAGAAAAAACTGTTGAAAGCACAAAAGAGGTTCTAGCCTGGCTAGGTGCAGAGATAAGGAAAGAAAAGATGAAGGTACAATTAGTACCTATAGACATCAAAAGTCTATTAGGCGAGGCCACGCCAAGAAAGGAAAGGAGAAAGGCCAGAACCATGTCAGCAATAAAAAAGGGGTCCAAATGGATCTAGGACATTGAACTTGGCCATACCACAAAAGGAGAAGGCAAAAGGAGAAATAACACTAGATGAATATAAAATACTCAATTTTGACTGAGGGCATACAACAAGGGTGCAACACATAAATGAATGGGAGGATATGCACCAAGCTATAGCAGAAATGTTAAAGAGGGATAAAGATAAATAGGAATATCTAAAAGGACATATTGTCCAATTACAACAATTCATTAGCGGAATATTTGATCCCAATACAACAGTACTGGAATTGCCTAGTGAAATAACAGTTTTGTCAAAAGATGAAATGAGAGATATAGAAAATAAGAGGCTTAAAGCTAATATTTTTGAAGAATGGTTCAAGGAATTCATGCAAGAAGGAGAAGAGGTAATCAAACAAGTAGTGAAAGGATGGGAATTCACTACAATAGAAAAGAATAAATGCAGTATACTTGTATATAATAGCCAATTTAGAAAGAAGAGTGCAAATTTGAATTGGAACAGCTAGAAGAAATGGAAGAGAGAGCAGAGGAATTAATAAATGAAGGATTAATTACCCCTTCTATGGAAAATCAAGTGCCACAGGCAAGGCTAGAGTAAAAATTTGAAGATGATAATCTCAGAAGGTGCATAGCAGCCACTTAGGGTTTAGAAGAAAAGGCAACTAACATGATCAGAATGAATAAAAGGATAGTGGAAAGGCTCTTAGATCATGAGTGCATGGATATACTAGCATATGAACTTCAAAGAGCATTAACAGAATTCAAGGCCATTTTTACACCATGTACGGAGAATCCAAAGGCATATTAGAGTAAACAAAATGATTGATTCATTGATGGAGGAAAGGGCCAAGATGAGGAAATACAAGAAGAAGAGTGAAGATTTGGGTAAGGAAGAAAAGAAATTGAAAGAAGGAGTCACAATGCAGGAATATGTATGGACAAGGAGTCCAGGGGGGATCACACCTTTATAAAAGGTGTAATAAATAACTTCAAAACATATCTGAAAGAGTAGGAAAGTGTAGAAAAGAGAAAACAATACTAATAGAAGAGTCAAGTGAAAGGGTATATGCGGGCAAAGTCTACAGGAAAATAGAAGTCAAAGGAAGGGAATCTTATTTTGAAAAGATTCTAATGGCATCCTTTGAGGCAGAAAAGATACCATAAAGATATTTTGAGAAACGATTAAGAACAAATGTACACCCTTGATCAAGAATAGAGGAATATTGACCATAGATGGGATTTTGTAGCCATAGAAGTATGAAGTTTCAAATTCTATATAAGAAGCTCTGCTACTTGTATATTGGTTACATAGGGATTTTTTTGAAATATAGCTTGCACTTGTAATTTGTTTGAACATTTGATTATAGAAGTATTTTAGTTTAGAGGAAGAGGTTGCCTGTGTCTACACTAAGGAATGCATGGAGTGTCTATCTTCCTTATTGTATCTGTAAGATGTTTGTAAGTTTTCTATTGATTTGATTAATGAAACAAAAAGGCCATTCATACATTGTAAACCATATATGACTGTGTACTTTAAATACAAGTAAATTTGGGATTCTGCATCTATTTTCAGAGTGTTTTCTGACTCTTACTTATATCTGAAGTACTACCTCTTTAAAAGCTTGCAATCTTGGATGTGTGTTCATGAAAATACTCAGGGCTTCACATTTGGAGATTTAGTCTATTGATTTGATCAAGTTTGTGTTAGATTTAGGATAGACAATTGAGAGGGGGGTGAATCAGTTGTACAAAACTTTCTTTCAATTTTAAACACTTAAATCCACATTGTTATTCAGCAACATAATAGTAAATCAATCATGGAAACATAATGCAACAAATCAAGAGTAGGAACACATTAACACAAGAGACACCAAGATTTTGATGTGGAAAACCTGGTTAAGGGAAAAACCATGAGGTGATTAACCCAATATTGTATTCTCTGTTAAAAGAATAGAAAGAACAAAATGGCACATTCCAATTAGGGCTCACTGCCTGAGCACACTACTCACAAGAGGCTCACTGCCTACAAGAGACACACTATCTACAAAGAAATAAGTATCACCTACTTCAACTAGAAAATAGCATCTTCACCATGCTTGAATCAGTTCCATTTAAGCCCAATACTTCTGCTCTGCCTTTTGCTTTCCTCCTCACTACACCACACTCATCTCAAGAAGGACAACTTTGAAATGACTTCACAATCCCTTATTTATACAAGACATCAACTTAGGAATGATCATCTAAGTCGGCAAACATCAACAAGAACATACGTAGGATGTGTAACTCATCCGGTCAGCCAGTCTCAGAAAGAATACCATCATCTGGAAGTTATTCCTCAATTACGAGCTTCAACTCCAATGCAGACCACCAACATGAACTGGACATGATCCAAAGACCTCCACAAGCTTACCTAAATCACCAAGAACATCCACACTTCATCTACTTACTGAAATCCTTCTCCCCTTCAACCGAAACCTCAAGAACACAGTCTGTCATTATTGTTACAAATAAATAGATGCTTGCGGACCTTCAAACCATGAACCAATCTAGTTGACACTCCACAAAGACTTCCTCAACACTCCCTCAAATCCGCAGAACAAGACAATGTAATTTCGGATCTCACCGGACCTGTCTGTATCACTCTGTCACCTCTGAACATCTACCAGAACCAGTTTTACTTGAGCAGCCATAACTTCTTCAGATCTTCATGCGGACCTCTAAAATCTCTACTGGATCACCTTAAGACACATATCTACAAACCCTTTAATCCGTATCCTCTAATCCTCATCCTATCTTGGACTTTTCCCTTACTGTCATCACTGTTCTTCACTATTCCTGATTAAGACTAATTTTCTCAATATCCTCAGCACACAGCTCATCCAATCCTTATCATTAATGCAACAGGAGTATGTTGACATCAATGACAACACCATTTAGGCCCATACTTGCAACAGTTTAATGTATTTCTTACAACATGAATAACAGAGCATTTAGATTCTGTAGTAAAATGATATTCAATTGGAATTTCTCTAACTTTTCCCCCAAACATTTGAAATAATTAGCTCAAACGCAGAGATTTTAAGGAAATTGTCTCACATTTGAAAGAAGCATGAAGAATTTTGTTAATATTTGACAATTTTCATATCAATTTGAAAGGAAAAGCTTGTTTCATTATAAATCATACAAAGCTTTGTGATATAGTAGTAAATTTATGCAAAGGAATGAATAATTTGTTTGTTTTTACAACAATTTACATAATTCGAGTCCAGTGAGTCACAAATCATCTTAAATCAAGTAAGGCCCCTTGAATATTACAGTTTCACATCAACCTGCTGAATTGTCCACAAGGTCAAGACCTGACCATATAGAAACTTGGGATTAAGAACTCTTAAGTGATTTCTTCATATCTTTCAAGATAGTTTAGGTTCATTTTGTGAATTTTAACTTTTGTTATGAATGTGTAAAAATAATCATCAACAGGACTATCAAATCCTAGACATTTCCAACAAGAGATCATGAACTTACAGAGAGGTATCTTGTTACACAACATTCATTCAGTTCAAACAGTCTTTCATTCATTTGACAAAGTTATTAATTTAGATGATATGGCATAGTGGTATATACAAATGTCTTGGTTTGGTGCTGATCTTGATGCCTTATAATGATGAAATTAGTATATCACTATGGTTGTTGCTATGACAAGTGATACAGTCTTTGATCAAGTGCAAATGTAGATTAAAATACTCTGTAGTAGGTTGATGATTCATGATGGACTTTGTTGTTTTAGATGCAAAACTACATTTTATGTGACTGTATTGATCTAAGACTAAACTGTTAAGGTTCAAAGGTGCTATGGGTGATATAGTCTTTATTCTTGTATCTGATATTAGCTTTTAACATTGTCAACTAAGATAGAGATAAACAAAACAAAACAATAGTGATGTGTTTCAAAAATTGTTTCTTGCTATTTTCTCTTGGAACAGTCTTGGTGTTGTCATGAGTCATGGATAGATGATCAAAGTGATTGGAAAGTATTATGCTTTATGGCAGTCCTTATAATAGTTGGCATTAGTAGCATAATATAGTTGGTCTTTCAATTGATCACACTGCTTTATTTTTTATTTGATTTAGTTGGTTATGGTAATGCATTGTTTGTGTGTACTGGTGCTTGACAGTGATATGGAGTCATTGCTTGACAGTTTTCTTTTGCTCTCTTGACTGTATTTTGTGGTGAACAATTTTGTATATACAATGACAATGATATTCATGACAATGTTCTTGAAAATGTTTCCTGGTGTAGTAAGACCCTAAATGGTTTATATTGCAGTCCATAAAATGAATTTGTTGAAAGGATTTAGAATTCTTCATGGATCTGCCACCTTTGTCAGCATTTTACAAAGCATGGTTGCCCAATGTTATTGTTGCATATGTCTTTATAGATTTGGACTAACAAGGAGTACAAAGAATCAGTTTATCAAGACTATAGAAGGTAGTAAAGGGTAGTATTGGGTGGCATTAAGCATGATGATGCAACAGATCCTCTTATTAGAGATACTTCACAAAACAATCTCAAGATAGGAGAGGAGCATGCTTGTGAAGAAAAAAAGTGACAATCACTTCAATAATAAATAAAAAATGACTTTGTAAGTTTTGTGTGTAGAGCAATGCATGTTTGATAGAGACAACAGGTGGTGTAAACAATAGTGTGAAGAAGATATCAGGATAGCAGAAGGACATTGATTGTACTCCAACAAGGATCCAAGTTCTTTGAACAGGGCAGTCTTTATACAATTTATATGGCTTGAAATGAAATCAAATTTTAATATGTGTAAAGAAACCAAAAATCTTTTGACATAGCTTTGAAAGAAGTTCTTGGTGTAGGAGCACCTAGAAAATCCTGTTTTCTTTTGTAATAAGGTCTATTTGACCAATGCATTTTCATTTCTGTTTGTCTCTAGGTCTTTTAGGACCTAGAACCCATTTTGTAAGTCCAAAGTGACTTAAAACACACTTTTGTTATATTGTACTCACATAGTGCCAAAATAGGGTAGTAGGATAGTTTGAGGCAGTTTGGATTGGTTGGTTTCCCAACTTTTTGCATTGGTTGCTTTTCCAACTGCTGGCAGGTTGAGTTGATAACAACTAGAGGAATGAACCAAAATAATCATTGGAGAAGGTAGTGAATGTGAGTGTGCATTATTGTTGAACTGCATGTTTGAGGTATTCTGAGAAGGAATAAAATCGTTATGTTCTATCAATCTAGTTTATGTTCTCTGTAATTGTAATTTGTGTAACTGTAGATTTTTGTTCGAAGTGTAGTTCTTTCTGTGTATACCATTGTTGCAATATGTTGGTGTGAGGCATTCCACTAGTAGTTTTTTGCCATGAACAAGTGGAATGGCTTCACAATGTACAGATCCATTTTTTTATGTTTCATTTTTGTTGTTCTGTGAGATAGTGCAGAGAGTCAGGGTAAGTTGTTCCATGCGGTAGTTTACCTAGCATCCCCATGTGCTAGGATTCAGTTGAAAGAGTAGATGAACTGGAGAGTTAGAGAGACATAGAGGTCATCATCAGTAAGACTGGGACCATCAGGGAGCAAATCAGCCATCAGACTGACAATGGTTGTTTGACTGAAATGAGGAGATGGAGAGATTTCTATCAGCGTGAGTTCTGTCTCGTTTCACCAAAGAAAGTTCTAAGTGAGCCATCGGTGTGTCTCAGACTAGCGGAGTGAGTTTTGGGGTTCTAGCTGATAGTGATTTTCTTGCCGATAGTGGCATCAGTGTATTGCCAGAACCAACGGCCGAGTCCCACCAAAACGGTGGTGTTCCGCCGAAGTTAAATGGAGTCAAGGTGACAATAGTATCAGTGTATCGACCAATGGAAGGTTTAGTTCATCGATGGTATTAAGTCTCACTGATGTCAAGAGTTGGTCTTATCAGTGCATCGGTCGGATAGGTATCCAAGTCTCACTGAAGAAAAATGCCATCAGCGCATCGGGAGACAAGTTCAAAGTTCTACCGATAGAAGTGAGTCATACCGACACAGTCACGGTTAAGACAAAAAGGGATGTCGGTTAAGGCATTGAGGGATTAGCTAAAGGATAGAAGACTTCGTCAATAGAAGTAAGTCTCAGTGAAGGAAGTTTCATGGTCACATTAGCGTAAGTTTGATCACAGAGAGACTTAAGAAATTCATTCTAACCGACGGTTATCTGACCGATCGAGGTGTATCGGTGGCCAGTAAGTGGAGTCTTGCTGACATAAAACAAAATTTTGATTTTGTCTACATTACCACTGTGCACTCCTCATCAGTTCTACAAGTATATGCATTCTAATTTGTTGATTGTCATGAAAAATGTGAACAAAATTTAGCCTTTGGATATCGTATTGTGTTGAAGATCATGCATTATACATCAAGGTCATGCATGTTGCTGCTAATGTTCTTGATTCAACAGGTCATATTGATTTGAGATGGTTATTTTTACTCTGTGCTTTGATAGTTGCTTGGACACTTGTTAGTGATGGTGTTTTGGATAGGGTTCCTTCCAAGGGGGAGCAAATGTTTGCAATATTTTTTTTTGAGGAAACAAGGTGACAGTTTTTATTTCCAACATTTGTCATGGAACTGTGGCAACAGTGAGTCTACATGTTAGAAGGTGTTGATGGATTTAGGGAGAATTTTTTTTGTCTTTATCATTAGATGCCAAAAAGGGGGAGAAGGAGTGAGCTTGTTTTTTCCATCAATGCCAAAGGGGGGGTGTGTTTTCCTATGGTTATACTTCTCATTGATGTAAAAAAGTATGTCAGCCATGAATGTTTGTTGATGTTGTGCATGCAATGACAGTGTTGGATGTGTTGGTGTTGATTGATATGGATATGCTTGTGTACATGATGTTTCAGTTCATATTATTGACCTTTGTTGTTTTGTCTTCATGAGGATTGGTGTGATTTGGAGATGTCAACAGTATTGCTAGAATTGTGGATTTAATGTTGTTTGTTTTCATTGTTGTTAAGATTTTATGCCTCTATATAGTTCAGTGATGTTGATTTTTCTCAGTGTGTTGTTCAAGATAAACTCAGGAGGTTTCATCTTCAGAAGTGAGGTCATTCATATGCTGTTTTGTTATGGTTCAATGGTATGGATAGTACATGAGATATGAATAGTGATCAAATAGAGGACAGTTATGTCAAAGACATAGTGATAATTGATCAAGGGGTTTGTGCTTGCAAATGACAGAGACATTAAATATGTGGTGGAAAAGTTCATGTCATGCAGTGATCATCTTATATTGTTGTTTATGAATCAAATGATTTCATGATTCATATTGATCTTCATGACTCTTATTAGAATGCTTATTGTGAAGGTAACATATTGGCAGGATGTTTTTTTATGATCCTCATAGTTTTCATGGTGAAAGGTTCACTACAGACTTCAAGAATCTACATGTAAGGACATGATATGTCATTAGTAAAGATCTTGAGATGAGATGCAGGACATCTAGAACTTCAAAGGAATTCATAGAACAAAAAGTATTCAAAGAGAATCTTGATTTTGATAGTGAATGACAAGGGCATTGCTATTGAAGAGAATGTTCCCTTTACCTTGTGAAGAGGACTTGTAAGAGGCAATCAGGAATTGTGCTCAATGTTTGAGTTGTTCATTTATACATTTTCAAGTAAGTGTAGAGGTGTTCATCATGAGGAATTAGACTTAAAGTCTTATGTTTTCAAAGAAGGAAAATCCTAGAATTTAGGTTGAAGCCCTAAAAAGAAGCTAGTCTACACTAAACCCTAATATGCTATTAAACCGTCAAGCCTTGAGTCACTTTTTATTCTATTTTTAAGTTGATTTATTATTGAAAGTCATATCACTTATGATTACCTCCTAAAGGGTCTTTAAGACATAAACTTTACTGGCCCCTTGTTTCTTGTAACCTTCTCTCCCGGTCATCTGAGCGCTCAAATAAAAATCAAAGACTACAATTAAAAGATGAGAAGGTGCAAAAAATTTATCTAAAGGCTTATATTTAAATCGATTCAAAAAGCAATGGTCTGCCTTCATTTTTCAAATTTGATGGGCTACTTTCCTTAAAAGGGTTTTAACTACTTTATAACTGAAGTTGAATGGACATAGAGGGCCAGGAGATTTATTTTCTTGTTCTGTATGATATAAAATGGAATGAGACTTGGTTTATAAGATGAAAGAGATAGGTATCTTTCTGTATATATGAAAATTAAAAGATTTGATGAAGAAAAACATAGTTTAGTTTGATTAAACTAGAAGGAGGTTTTAATGTGCAACTCTGAGATGAATTCATGTTTTGTATACTCTGTGAGAAGGTTTGCAACAGTAATCAACATGCTATGTGTAGAGTTGAGCCAATGATAAATCTTGTTTGGTATCAAAAGAACAGAATGTTTCATATATGTGCAATTTGTCAAGTATGGAGATAAAAGAGTGGTGTTTTGAATGATTCAATGGGAGTGTCATCTATATGGAGAGGTGTGATGTTGTTTTAAAGAAAAGAGGATTGAAACAGAACATTAACAAAGCAAACAAGAAACTTTCTTGTAAAGATGATATGATCAGATGAGTATATGCAGAAAGGACAGAGAGCATGCAGAGCATGTTCATTAAGTTTCTATTTTTGAAGATGAGAGTTGAATGAAACAGAGTTCTTGAGGGAAGTAATCTTGAAGGCTATTCATATGTAAGTATAATATGATTAGTTTGAGATATGAGTTTGTCTAGTTTAGTTTACAAAAGGGATAGATTGGCTGCAGAGGTATTGACATATTTTGTAGGAATTGAAATGTTTTTATTATTGACAAATGATGTTGATGTGTGTTTAAGAAAGGTGTACTTGAAGAGGGTGTTGATGTGAAAAACAAAAAGGAGGCATAAGGTGTGTTGTATTGAAGTTAAACAAAGTATCCGTTTGTATCTTCATGTATTCAAAACTTTGTTGTAATCAGCTATTATGTCAGTGAGAGTATATGTGCTAGTGAGGCTTTCTAATTTCCAGTGAGGCATTCATTAGCCAGTGAGACTATGTAAATTGTGGTGTTTTCATGATTAAGCCAGTGAGGCAGTTTTTAGTGGTTTTTCTACCCCAGGAGGGTTTTCCACTCGTGAAACTTTTTATGTGATGGTCTCAAGTTTTTGTGTGAATTCCTTTGTTCTATATGTTTGAACATTTAATTTTTAACTCACTTCTTTGATAAAGTTCATTGTCAAGTTTGATAAGGTTTAAAATGTTGTTTTAGATACAACACTAATTCACCCCCTCTCAATGTTGTCTGTACTCCAACAGAAAAGCCATCAAGTAATGAAAACCTCTCTACCCCTGCAACAATTTGTGAAATTTGATCCATAGAGGGCAGAGGGTAGTGATCCTTCAAGGAAGCATAATTCAGGTCTCGAAAGTCTACACAGAGCCTTATCTCACCATTTCTCTTCCTCACAAGCACTAGATTAGCGACCCAAGTAGAATACTTAGAAGGAAAGATAATTCTTCCCTGGATGAGCTTCATAAGCTTTTTTCTCATCAATGGTTCAATATTAGGGTTTATGGGTCATTGCTTTTGATGGACGGGCTTGGCATTTGGATCTAGATCAATGGCATGTTGAGGAACATCTAGATTGAAACCTTTTAGATCTTCATAAATCTACACCAAAACATCACTATACTTCTGGGAAAGGCGAATAAACTCTTGTTGTTTAGCATCTCCACATACCTTTCCCAACAGTAACTCTTTGTCCTAGGTGATGATGACTTTTTAGTAATCTTCCTTTTTGAATGTCATGTTCTTTCTCTCACCCTTGAACTCATCATCTGGACAAAAAAATGACCTCAAGAGTAAATAAACCCTTAAGCAACTTGTTTGATTTTAGCTAAATGTTTTAATCACCATAACCATCTTGTAGTCTAGTTTGCGCCATGGAAGAATATTCTACTTCATTCTAGATGAAGCTTACAATCTGCTCATTGCTATCAAAGATTTTCCAATGAATATTGTTGTCAAGAAAAGAGGGCCTAACTACTATTTTAATGTGTTGATCAGGACCCTGGAACAAATCTGTAGAAGGGGAAAATTGAGCCCCCACTATTGCCAATTGATTAGCCTCAACATTTAGTTTCCTTAGGATTATTTATAGGTTGAGAGCATCAAAAATCTCAAACATGCCCCAAACTTTGTGTCGATAAGCTCTTAGGAGCTTATTTTTTGTGGCATATTTTTCTCTGACTTGGTTGACCACCAACTCAGTGTCCCAAAAGATCTCTAAATGCTTAATATTCTTCTTCTTAGAAAATAGCAAACCATGACCCAATGCCTCATACTCTGCTACATTGTTTGTACATGAAAAATGTAGCCTATGAGAAAAATGCAACTTCTTATCAATCAAAGAGACTAATAAAACCCCTACACCAACTCCATTTCTACTCTTTGCACCATCAAAGAACATTTTCCATTAGCCATTAGAGTCATCATCCAGTTTAAGTACAGAAGAGACTGAAGAATTTCCCTCATGGATCATGTAGGTGCCCAATCCAGTTGCCTTAGTGGTGTCATAAGGATCAAAATCACAGTGATCCCTTGCCCATTCATCAAAAAAAATAGCAGGGTTTGGAAGTGGTTAAGATGTTGCCTCAAAAGACTCAAAATCCTATAATTCCTTGCCATGAATCATAACGTGAGGGTTCACCAAGCCGTGGTCATAGTTCTCCATGTGATAGTTTGAAATTGGTTCAGCCTTGATGGTGAACCTTGTGCCATATCTGATCCTCAACAGCATATGAGACTAGTCAGAAGAAAGGTAGCCACCTACCTTGGCAGTGAAATCCCTTGACAAGAAAATGGCAAAAAAGCGAGGGAGATCAATGACTAAAAGTCAAGTTTGGACAAGCATGCAAAGTCAAGTCTAGTCCCTTGATTACTCCCATAGTGTTTATAGAGGTTCCATCCAATTGTAATACTCCTGATGAAATAGGGGTATACTTGATGCCTAGTGCATCTGTTATCTTCTTGGGCATGACTGGAACACTAGCCCTTGAGTCAATCATACAATTGTGCACTAGAAACTTGCCAATGATTAGAGACAAGTAGAAAGGGGATGGTTTCTTTATTGAACCCACTTCTTTGTCACTTAGTTGTACAAGACTAACTGGGCTCTTTTCTTTCTGCATCATTGATAGTCAGTTGTTGCTAATTCAGCTAATGGAAATTGCCTTAAGGCTTCTTGTAATAAATCCCTCTGAGAGGGGATTGACATCACTTCCCATAGTGATAAGTTTATATTCATTTCTTTCATCTGTTCCACAATATTTAGGGGAACAGTGGATGGATAACTTTAGAATTGAACCAGATCAAGAAGATTCAAGGTGCAATAATCTGCTAGAAGATGAAGTTCAGGCAAATCAAGAAGGAATGTGGAAAATGTACTTTGATGGTGCATACTCTAAAGTAGGAGCAGGAGTAGGGTTAATTTTCATTGCACCCAGTGGAAAAACTTTTAAACATTCATTTCTGTTGAATTTCTTTTGCATGAACAATACTGCGGAATATGAAGCATTATTGCTTTGCTTGAACATGGTAGTCAAACATGGTATAAAATTGTTGAAATTTTTTAGAGATTATGAGTTGTTTGTCTCACAGGTGAGAGTTAAATATTTGACAAAGCATAGAAAATTTAAGCAATACAAGCACACTATGTGGGACATCAAAGAGCTTCTGGATGCCTTTTCCATTGACTGGATATCTAAAGAAATAAGAATGTGATAGCTGATTTCTTAGCCAATATAGCCCTAAGGAGTGATGACATTACTTTATCTAGAATCTCTAAGATTGAGGTAAAAACCAGACCATGTGTGCCTAACAATATCTGCAACTGGCAAGTTTTTAATGATGATGTAGATTTGCTAAAGTTCCTTCAATGTGAAGATAAATACCTTTCACAAGAGATAGATTTCAATGTATTTGTAGACGTTGTTAATGAGAAGGAAATTGTCTTTGGGACTGAAGTAATTTAATTAAAAACAAACAAAATCCCAATGGGATTGGTAGCTTTAGAAAGGGTATTTGACAACAATGACAGCAATGTTCAAAAGCATATACCAGTCCATGGGGATGATTTAGAGGAGGTTGATTTAGGGTCTGCTACCTCATCTATGAAAGTATACATTGGGAAAAGGATCAGTCCCAAGGTAACAACAATGCTTATTGCTTTATTGAGAAAATACAAGCATGTTTTTGCCTAGTCCTATGATGACTTGAAGGCCTATAGAGAGGATCTATTCCATCATGAGATCCCTTTGAAACTAGATGCCAAGCCTTTCAGGCAAAAGCAAAGACCCATTAATCCAATGTTGATTCTATTACAAGTATGGGCCTAACCAGTGTTGTCATTGATGTCAACATACTCCTATTGCATTGATTTCAAGGATTGGATGAGTTGTGTGTTGAGGATATTGAGAAAATTAGTCCTATCATAAATAGAGAAGAATAGTGAAGACAATGAAGCTCTATGAAGTGAAGATCCTGGCTAAGATGAAGATCAGAGGATGTGCATCAAAGGGTTTGTAGATATGTGTCTAAAGGTGATCCAGTAAAGATTTGAGAGGTCCGCATGAAGATTTGAAGTTATGGCCATATGAGTAAACTGGTTCTGGCAGATGTTCATAGGTGACAGAGTGACACAAATAGGTCTGGTGAGGTCTGGAAATGCAATATCTTGTTCTACAGATTTGGTGGAGTGTTTAGGAAGTCAATGTGAATTGACAAACTCAATTGGTTTGTGGTCTAGAGGTCTACAAGCATCTATTTCAATATGACAGTGATGACAGACTATGTTCTTGAGATTCCAGATGAAGAAGTGAATGATTTCAGTTATCAAAAGTGGTGTGGATGTTCTTGGTGAATCAGGCAAGCTTGTGGGGGTCTCTAGATTGTGTCCAGTTTGTGTTGGTGGTTTGCATTGAAGATTGAGCTCATAATTGAAGAATTACTTATGGATGATGACATTCTTCCTAAGCTTGGCCGACTGGATGATTCACATCTTGCGGACAATCTTGAAGATGTTCTGCGAAGCATGGCTTGTTCCTCAAAGCAGATTGAAGTCCCAGATCTGTGTGGCCGATAGAGTGGTGATTCGCATGAAGTCTTTTGTAATAAGTCAAGTTGTATTTGTGTATTTTCTCTGTAATAAAATAAAGTGTGCTGACTTTGATGATTATCCCAAAGTTGATGTCTTGTATAAATAAGAGTTGTGAAGTCATTTCAAAATCATTGGGGAGAAGATGAGAGTGTGGTAGAAAGGAGAAAAGAAAAAGGTAGAGCAGAAGTATTGAGCTTAAATGGAACTGACTCAAGCATGGTGAAGATGTTAATCTTTAGTTCAAATATGTAATATTTATCATTCTGTAGACAATGTGTCTCCTATAGGCAATGGGCCTCTTTTGAGTAGTGTGCTCGGGCAGTGAGCCCTAATTGGCATGTGCCATTTTGTTCCTCTTATTGTTTTAACAGAGAATACAATCTTGGGTTAGTCACCCCATGGTTTTTCCCTTAATCAGTTTTTCCACGTTAAAATCTTGGTGTCATGTGTGTTAATGTGTTACTGGACTTGAATTATTGCATTGTGTTTCCATGATTGATTTATTATTATGTTGTTGAATTACAAGAAGGATTTAAGTGGTTATTAAAAAAAAAGTTTTGGGACAACTGATTCACCCCCCTCTCAGTTGTCTATCTTGAAACTAACATATTCTTAAAAAACAACAGGAACTAGCAAAGATGAAGGATGGTGGAATCACCAAACCAATCAGGTATTCTATATGGGTCTCAAATTTGGTGCTAGTAAGGAAGAAGAATGGGGATCTAAGACTTTGTGTAGACTTTATAAATTTGAATTTGTCCTCATTAAAGGATAATTATCCTTTGCCCAACATGGAAATAATGCTCCAAAGGGTCACATGGAATCTGTTGTTGTCCTTGATGGATGGTTTCTCAGGATATAATTAATCAGGTGAAATTTTGAGGAACCAGAATAGTATAAGATAGCTTTCACTACTCCTTGGGGCATGTATGTCTACATTAGGATGCCATTTGAGCAGCCCAATGCTAGAGTGACATTCCAAAGAGCCATGAATGTTGATTTCTCATACTTGATTAATATAATCATGTTTGTGTATCAAGATGACTTAACTACCTTTTCAAAAAAGTTTGAAGATCACTGCATGCATCTTGAACAAATCTTTAGAAGGGCTCTAGAGTATGGGATATCTCTCAATCCCAAGAAATGCACATTTACAGTATTAGAAGGGAAGTTGTTGGGACATATTGTATCCAAGGATGGAGTAAGGATAGATCCAGAGAGAGTGGCATTTATAGACAAGATATTAGTCCCCAAAATTGTCAAAGCAATACAATCTTTCTTTGGCCAGATTAACTTTGTGAGAAGGTTTATTTCTAATTTTGTAGAGATTGTTAAACCTATTTCCAAGATGCTAAAGAAAGGAGATGAAATTATATGGGATGATGATGCTATTAACACTTTTGTAGCAATAAAAAGAGCTATCAAGGAAGCACCAGTATTAAAATATCCAAATTTTAGTAAGCCTTTTTAGATCTTCTCATTTGCCTCATTCCACAATATTGCAGCAATTATGTTGCAAACAAATGAAGAAGGTTTACAACAACCCATTGCATTTTTTAGTAAATCTCTTCAAGCTACAGAGTTGAAGTATGATATGGCAAAAAAGCAGGCATATGCTTTGGTGAAAGCTATGAAGAATTTCAGACCTTACTTAGTTGGTGCAAAGGTGGAAGCATATGTGCCTAATGTAGCTATAAAAGATGTGTTAGTCCAACAGGAGGTCACTGGTCAGAGGTGTAGATGGATCAACAATATCTAAGAGCTTAACATAGACATATAGATCACTAAGTTAGTGAGGGGACAAGGATTAGCTAAATTAATGGTTGAGGCAAATTTAGAGGCTAATCAAATAAACTGTGTTGAATTTGAAGAGGTTACTCTTGATTGTGACATAAAAGAATCTAAATGGTATAAGGTCATTGTGTATTACTTACAAAAGGTATCTTGTCCTAAAGCTATGACCAAAAATCAGAAAAGGAAGCTAAAGCAACATGCTATAAAGTATGTGATCATTGAAAATGAGTTGTGGTGGAGGAATATAGATGGAATTTTGCTTAAATGTGTAAGTAAAAGGTAGGCATCAGAGATCTTGGAAGAGATGCACCATCGTGTGTGTGGAGGCCATTACATTGCTAAAACAATAGCCCATAAGGTTCTGAGAGCTGGATATTGGTGGCCCACAATTTTTAAAGATGCTCAAAAATTGGTTAGGAATTGTGATGCTTGCCAAAGGTTTTTAGGAAATATAAAATTCTATGGAAATTTTCCCCTTAGGCCCATGCAAGTTGAAGCCCCCTTCTATCAATGGGGCATAGATTTTGTTGGTGATATCAGTGAGAAATCAAGTGGAGGCCATAAATGGATCCTTGTAGCTACATATTACTTCACCAAGTGGATAGAAGCCATCCCTACCAGAAAAGCCACAAGCAAGTTGGTGATGGACTTCATTATGAATCACATCATTGTCAGATTTGAAGCACCAGTCAGGTTAGTAATGGATAATGCTATGTGCTTTAGATATGATGATTTCATAGGTTTTTTCAATACATATGGCATTGAGATGTCATATTCTTCCCCTTATCACCCCCAAGGAAATGGTCAAGCTAAATCAAGAAACAAAAGCCTAACAAAAATCATCAAAAGGATGTTGGATAAAAACAAAAAGGCTTGTGATTCTAAGATAAGTCTAAGTTTACTGGCTGATAGGGTGACTATCAAAAAGGCTATTGGTAAATCACCATTTGAATTGGTTTATGACACTCAGGCTAGGTTGTTAGTAAATAATCTCCTACATCTCTATAAGTTCATCCAATTTGAATATCCCTGAGCCAATGGAGGAGAGGATTGAATGGTTACTTGAACTTGATGAAGTCAGAAGAGATGCACAAAGGAACAATCTCAAAATGTAGTTGAAGGCTAAGTATTTGTTTGATGAAAGAGCTTCTGATAGGAAGTTTAAAGTGAATGACATGGTTCTGGTGTGGAATGATAAGGCACAATACAAGGGCAAGCATGGAAAAATTGAAGCCTTGTGGTTAGGTCCCTATGTCATAACAGATTATCATGGAGGAGATTCATATTTCATCTAGGCCTTGAATGGTGAAATCCAAGAATTACCAATGCATGGACAGTTCTTGAAGAAATTCTTTGCTTGATCATATACATGCATAATTGTATTTTAGTGTAAATAGGCGTGTTGTCTTGTGTGCCTTCTCTGCTTGTTGTTTTTGTGGTTTGTTGTTGTCCTAAAGATTCTGGATTCTTGTTGTGACATTGCTTATCACACATCCCCAACCAGAGCCACTATTGACACCTAATAAATCAGTCCCTCAAAATGTGTCATTTAGCCCCCAAGTTCCATCTGAATCCCACTTTATACCTCCATTGTTGAACCTATAGTTTATAACCGATCAGGGATATCTTCATAGGTTTTCATGTGTTTGCCTTTTGAAAATTCAAGATAGGAAACCTAGAAAATGACTAAGTCCAAAAAACTCTAAGTGTTTCCTTGTATTTTCCCCTCTTTTAGAGTCTCAGAGTTCAGGTTTCATGCCTTCTGACTTATGTTATCTATTGTTATTGAGGTCTGAGGCTCAAAATTTGCCTATGTTGAAATTTGTCTTATTGAAGTGGAGTTTTGGCCTTTCATCTTCTTCAATGTTGCGGTTGGAAGGAGGAGGATCTGAAGGCCAAAGTCCAATGAGCTCTATTTCTTCTAAGTGTTTCAGAGTTCAGACTTCAGACCTTTGGCCTTTAGTCTTTTTCATGGTAGGTGTCAGGGAGAAGCCCCGAAGTCTAAAGTCTGACAGGTCTGCGTGTTCAAATCCTTCAAAGTGTGAAATTGCAGTAGAGGTCAGAGGTTGGTTCTTCTTCCTTCCTTTTAAGAAGGTGAAATGGGGAAGGCCCGAAGGTTGATGTCCAAAGGGGCCCATTGGTTGGTCCCACCAAGAAACATGTGGCAATTTTTAAAGCATTTCGCCATTCCCAGGATGTTATTTTATTAAGGCAAAAGGCTTGGTGGAAGCGTGGAAAGGTGACATTTGGAAAAGAGTCCAATAGGGATCATTACCGCAGTTAATTGAGTTCCACGTGGCATCATCCTATCTCTTTTTGCCATTCTGCAGAGTATTCCAGCAAGGCTTTGTTTCAGGCGACAAAATCATGGGAGGCCGCCACATGGACAAAGAAGACTCGAGGATCAAGGTCCGCTTGAGGCAGTGAAAAATATTTGAAGTGAAGCAAAGTGTCAGAGGTTAGATTTTTGGCCTTCCGTCTTCTTCATAAGAAGATAGAAGGAGGAAGGCCCAGCGGCCAACTCCCGACAAAAGTTCCTTCTATGCAACTTGTGAAAGGCGGAAGTAAGAGCTTCCTTTTTCTCTCTTCCAAAAGACAAAAGGCAAAATGGTGAAGGCCCGAGGCCCAACCCTCAATGCCTTCGTATCTTTACATAGTTAGGGTAGGCTTCCCTCCTTCCTCTTCCAGGTGTTGTAAGTTGCAAGGCAGAAGGCCCAAGATCTGAAGTCTGATATGTCAGAGCTTTACTTCCTGGCCTTCTCTGTTCTTTTAGACGCACCAAAAAACTTCTTGAGTGGTCATTATTTTGTCATTGGCATGGTAAAAGAGACTTTGTCTCCCCAGTCTCAAGGAGTCTGATATCCTTCAAATCTCAATAGGTATTTTGTTTTCTTATGGACCTATCTTTTTGTCCTCATCTACATAATCAAATTCTCCCGTGCTTTGGGCTTTTAGGAAGGCTGTTAAAGAAATGATAATTGTATTGCAACAACCTTTGCAAATATATTTTGGAGGAAAAGGATTTATACTTGTATGTGTAACTATCTTTGTCTTGTTGGGGTATTCTCCCCACAAGCAGTTGCACCCATATCTTTTTATGATGAAAATTGTCAAATAAAAATGTGACAGATGTCTATGGCCTGAAGCTTGTTTTCCCCTCATTTCTATAAGAGGGAATTCAGGGCCATTTTTTTAGGGTTCTCAATCCATCTTGGGCAGCAGTGTGTGTGTGTGTGTGTGTCTTAGTCTAGAGTAATAGAAGAAAGTTGCATGCTATTTTGTGTTCAAATCTATAAAGAATGCATCATTTTCAATCCTAAATGTATTGTCATACCAATTGTAGAATTCTCTCCATTTGTGTAATCAATGAAGTTAGTATGAGTGATAAATATCAAGGATATTTTGATTCATATTTTCAGTCCTCTGTAATGTGTGTATTGTCTTTAGATTTCTCTCAAGGAGGGAAGTAATTGCTTGGGAAATACTATGTTAATTTCATTTTACACTGTGGTTTAAACGATAGTTTACAATTGTAGGTATTGGAAGCATTGATGTAAGGCATTGATGTTATTAGTCCATTTGTGATGAAGCAATATTGTTTGAAAGATACACTCAATTTATGCAACTTGGCTCTGTAACTCTGGGATTAGGCACCGATCTCTCACTGGGCTAATATGTTGATTCAGATCCATCCCAATAATCAAAATCATTTCTATTTCTATACTATTTTAGAGTAGAATTGGAGTAGTAACCATTCTCAATCCTGGTTTGAATTGATTTTCCATAGGATTAAGCCAATCTGATAGGAGTCAGCCATCTCCTTGGTACATTGTCATTCATAACTTTCTGTTTAAATAGAAACATCTAGTATAAGTAAAGAAATAAACTTGGATGTTGTATAGGTACACCCGCCTTCATCTTGCAAAACCAAAAGTTCAGAGGACTTCAAAAAATTCTAAGTTGAATCTTGTTCATTGGCCATGGACCTAGAGTCCTTAATCATAAGAAATTGGCTAAATCTTTAGAGGATTCTGACAATTAGTTAGAAACCCCAACAATATGTAAACACAAAATCCTAAAATGACATAAAATAGATAAGTAATGGAACAAGTTTCTTCAGCAATTTGGTAGCCAAAATCCTAAAAAGAATTTGAAAATAGGGGAACCCTTAGGTGTGGCAACCATAGCTCTAGAAGGAGTTTCTCTGGAACCTCCTCAAGAACAAGGATTTTGGAATCTATAGAACCCCAAGAAGAAAAAGAAAATATGGAGACCTAAAGTTGATAGGATTATGGTGCCATCAACCTTGTAAATCCTATGTAAGTTATTATTCCTATTATTGTTTGTAAATCATCCATGAGGGATGAAAGGTTTCACTAGTAGTAGTCTTGTTTCAGCCACATGTTTATATCCGGTCCTCGACGCAAATTCATCCACGATAGGGGTTCACAAGGGGTTTCCCCCTGTGAGGGGTCCAGGGGGATCATCCCCTTGGCAGGGTTTCTAGGGGGCCATGCGCCCTAGTGGGGGATCAAGGGCAGTGCCCCCAGAGCCAAATTTTATCATTGTAAATCTAGATCGTTCATCATTAGGTCACAGATTTGATGGTCAATATTATGTCAGTTTTCTTGCCCTAGAAGGAAACCCTCTTTTATAAATATATTTGTACTACATTTTTATTAGAATTGAGAGTAACAGGCATCGTTGGAGTGAAGACTAAAGAAGGACAGGAAGTACATGTATTGTAATCTCATATTTGAAGATAATACAACTTGGAGCCTCTTTTCTTGGTGGAGTTTTTTACCCGAAAGGGTTTTCTCCTCATTACATACTATGTTATGTGTTCAACTCTTAATGAATGTTATTTATGTGTAGTGGGTTTTATTTCTATTGCAATCTCCATCGATTCTACATTGTTTAGAGGACACAAATAAGGTTTGAATCAGATTTCCATTATGTAGTTTGCACCTTCATTTCTAGTAAAAGTTTTCCTAAGGAACAAGGGATTCTAGAGCTACACCCTTCTCAATTCTTAGAAGTACCACTAGAAGCTCAAGGTCCATCAGAGGATCTAAAAGAGCAAGAAAAAGGTGAAATTATTGTCTCTGATGAGGATAGAGAAGTGGGGCCACCGGTTACTAGGAAACAAAGGTAAAAGCGTAGATTACAAAAAATCGCCTCCCCTCTATAGAAGTAAACTCTTGGCTTCTAATACTAGTTCCATTAATATTTTTACCACACCCCAACTCTAAAAGGAAACAAATAGAGTAAACATTCTGCAACAATAGAGGCCCCAATAATTCAAGAAAACCTAGCAGAGGCATCACCACATACATTAGTTTCTCCTTCAAGGAATGTAATAGAGAATGAGAGAATACCTATGGAAATGGGATTAATATTTGTAGAAGAAACTATGGTTCAAAGAATTGTAATGGAAGCTCTTGTACCAGCTGAGCAGAGACTTCCAGAGGAAACTGAAATGAATGAAGCAATAAGAAAAAATCCAGATATAGTAACCCAGGGTACTGTTGTTGAGGAAGAAGAAGGGCCTTCTCAAGTGATACTCTTGTCATTTATGGAGACACCACTAAAGTCCTAGAAGAAACCCATCAAAACCTTAAGGAAATCCTAGTTGTAGAAAAAGAAACAAAGTACATAGTTCTGAAAGAAACTCAAACTATTCCAGAATTATATCTATTGTTTGTTACTACATCCCTTCCAGAGGAATATTTATCTCTAGAGATACATCAGTTTTCAGGAAAGGAGAAGCATAATGATATAGAAATCTAGGATAGTGTCAATAAGCTAGATGAATTGTTTTAGGAAAAATAGAAAATTATGAAAATGGAAGAAATGGTCTTTCATAATGATCAACTCATTCTGCGACAAAAACAGATAATTTTTCAACAGGAACAAACATATTTGGGTCAGAAATAGGAAATTGAGGAATTGAAGGCATTACTTTAGGAAAGGAATAAGGAAATTGGGTGCCTACAAGAACAAATGAATCAGTCATTGGTACAAATTGAGGAAAACATAGAATTACAAAGGAGTTCGAATAAACAAATTGAAAATTTAACAAATAATTTTGTAAATTTCTTGGCAGCATTCATAGAAAAAAAAGAATCAGGAAGAATTAACTGCCACAATCAGCCAAAATGTAGAAATGGAAGAAGAATTAAAAGAACTTCTATCCAAACCAATCATGAAAGATAAAGAGGTTCAAATTGAACCTACTAAAATGGAGTGGTTTCAGATTCACATTCCCATTTTACTAAAAACATGGATATCACATTTTTTCCTCGAGAAAGTAGGAGCTAAAAATAGAGATTGTCATGTTGCATAGAGAATATGACCGCCTATATGAGGCAAAAATTGAAGCTTGTAGAATTGGAGAGTTACTTTTGTCTTTTAGAAAATCGTCAAGGATGTATAGTACGTTTCTAAATGAATAGGTTTTGAGATGGAAGTTAATTAGGATTTCATGCAATCTTCCCCATGACCCAAATGATAAAGAGTTCATAGAAGCTTTCAAGATAGCCCCTCTTGAACAACAAAATCTTTTGTGTGAATTCTTTACACACAATTTGCTTCTTGAAAAATATATTAATTTTTACATCAACCTATTTGAAGGAGAAGTGCATCTAAGATCATCTGTTTCCACACTACATAATTAGATAAATTGGAAAAATAGAACCAAGGAGTATCTCCAAGCATAAAAGACTATTGGCCTACTAATGAGGCACCATCACCATAAACCCTTCTCATTCTGAAAAGAATTCAAGAGGTTAAAGAAATTTGAAGAAATGAAGCTAAAATATAATGACAGTCTTAGAATCTGTTATGAAGCCCTCCAAACTATTTTTCCTCAGATATTTGATAGAGCCTTTGTAGCATGTGAGTAAATATATACACCTTTGCCTATATATTTAAAAATAAGACAGATAATTTCCCAAACTAATCTTAAGTGGTCATTTAGGAGAGCCCAGGGGTTGGCAAAAATGATAAAAAGATCTAAAAATAAAGTGGATTGGAATGAGGTTTAGACCACCATTACTACTCTAGCCACCACCTCCAATACATGTAAGTTCATATTAGTTTCAATAGAAATATGAGACATGGAGTCTTAGGGTAAGAATGGGTAAAGGTTTTGATCGTGATCTTGGAATAGTGGACCCCTTGTTCGATTCAGTATATGATAACAATGCATTATTTGAAGAGCATAGTTCAAGAAAAGGGAAGTAGAGAAGCAAAATAAACTAGGAGGATCCTCACAGAAAAGAGCAGGAGGACCTGCTCAATCTTAGGAGGGGGAGAGTATGATGAGGTAAAAAATAAACCTCATCATATTTCAGCCAAATTACCTTCTTTTTACAGCCTAATTGAACCTACCATGCTAATATCATTTGATTTATGATGAATTATTATTTATTTAGTTAAAAATAATGTATAATCCTTTACTTTCTATTTTGGATAAATTAGACTCTTGGACTAATGATTGTGGATGCAAAAGATCCATTTTTTGGTAAACAGGGCCTACAACAACGCCAAAAAGGAAGAAATCATGAACCAAGAGGAGCTCTGGAATAGTAGCAATGGATCACATACCCAGAAATAACTCTAGAAAGGCCTCAGCACTACTTTGCATTCCTCAGATGCAATGCACTTGTTTTTTTTTCAAGTAATGTTTCATAAATACTTTGAAGACTCCTACTCAGAGTCAATTTCAGTATTATTTAATTTCGTTGTTATTGCTAAAAATTGAACATGTTATTTAATGAGTATGTTGTAAAACTTTGAGGTTGTATAATGCGTGTAGCTACAATGCACCAGATTATAATCTTAGATTATGTTTTAGAGAGTATATAGTATTGTATTTCTTTGATTCTATTATATAGAAAAATATAGAAGAAAGTTTTGAAATTCATGAATTTGAGTTATCTGTGTTGCAGATTATGAATTTTTATATCATGTTAGTTTAGATTTTCACTAGTGTGAATCTCTGAGAGTTGGCCACTCATTCAGATTGAAGCTTTGTGTTTAGATAAGTGTTCATTTTCATAATATTTTGTGAATTTTTCTGAATTGTTTTATTGAACAGTAACATGCAGTCTTCTATGTTTGTTATGTGGTAGTAGACAGTTTCTAACCTGGAGGTTCCATAGTTGTTGTTTTGTTTTAAGAAGAATTTATAATTGTTGTTTTGTGTTAAAGTAAGTTATGTAATTTTGTTGTTCCATTCTCTTATTCATTATTCTATGTTTGATGAAAAGATTGTTCGCTTTCAAAGTTAATAGCATAATTGTTATTGTTCATTTCCGTAGTTAGTTTTATTTTCTAATTGATATATTTCCTTTTGAAAAGCAAGTATTGTTGTAGTAAGATTTTACATGCTTTCCTAGTTAGTTCTTAATAATTTCATAGGTAGACTTGAAATACTTTCTTAGGTAAGAATTTATTTTCTATTTGAGCATTTTCTTTATTCCAAAAAGGCCTAAAAATGATCACTAGGATGAATATTTAACTCCCTCTTGTAAATAGCCATCAGACACCATCTTGGTTGACAAATTGATTGTTGAATTAAAGTGTGAGGTTTAACGATGACTCATCACAAAATAATTAGAAGAGTCTCCAAGTTGTCAAGAACTCCTTAATGTCCTAAGAGGGACATTCTATGAGTCCATACAAACAAGTGTACTTTTTTAGTCTTGTAGTGTCAGAAATTGTCATCACCCACAATTTCACACTAGGTTTAGCACTCCTTTTTATGTGTACGTGTATCTTTGTTTGTGAAGTGCATTTTTGGGGCCTAATTAATAAATAACAATGAAAAACTTAAATGCTAAGTTTTCGAGGGCTAAATTAGTCGGGACTAGGGTGTCCAGCGTCCGAGTCCAACATTTTTACCCCAAACAAAGTTTGGAATTTGAGTGTTGGCCTTGTTACATCAGGTGGTACACCTTTTGTCAGCCTAACACAAACTCTTTCAAAAATAATTGAGATGCATATATATATATATATATATCTCCCTCTTAGTTGAAAGGATGACGACGTGATATTTGAGTGAATACTTGATATATGCTCTCTACATGAAATTTGAAGCTCTCTACTTGTGAATTATCATTGTTGCTATTGCACTAACCCTTGCAAGTATTTGAAGAAGCTTCCCTCCTTATCCAACATCTCCTAGTTTGTGACTAGTGTTACGGCATCAAGTCCAACTAGGGTTTCATGGTGAGTTTGTTCCATTACATTTGATTATTGGTGTTTCTATCAGTTATTTACCTCTACTCGCCAAGAGCATGCACTCTCTATCACACTTATCTCTGTTGTTGTGGAAGTGGGAACACCTACATGGAGATTTGACCGAGGCAAGCCTATATACAACACCCAACATTTTACCCCTCCTTGTGTGTGCAGATTCGAAGCGAAGGATTTTTTATAGACGGATGAAGGGTAGACGAAGGTTACAGAGATGAAGATCTTCATAGAGAAGTTGATCTATCCCAAAACACTAGGACTAGGGAACCCAGCACCCATGTCCTGTCTTGATAGCCTCTGATTTTGGTGACATGTTCCTCTGTGTCTGCTCTGCTCTGCTCATGTTTCCTGATTTTTGCTACTATAGCCTGCAATGTTACTCATCTTTTTCATTAGGTCTTCTCATTTACATAGTTTAGTTGAAATATATAGCATCAATCCCTAATCATAGCAACAAAGGAACAAAGTCCCCACCAACCTGTAACTTGGCTTTTCTCTAGGGACACTAGCCAAGTCTATAACCCTTGGTGGCTTGTGTTCCAATGTTATGTGAGGAGAGATTGATCTAATTGTTTCACTGTTGATTAGGATCTTCTTTTCCCACACAATAGGTCCCAACCCTTCAATTCATTGAAATGGCAACTACACTCAATAATATGGTGCTTAAGGAAATTGAGGCTAAAGAAAAAAGAATTACCACAGTTGAAGAAGGAACAATAATATGCTTTAATAAATTATGTGAAACAATTATTTCTAGGATAATGGTAGTTAGAATTCATAGTAGAATAGAAATTTCACACAAACTAGACAAGATCTTAGACACAAGGCATGTTGCGTGATACTATAGGGATCAAAATGAAGCAATCGCTAAAAAAGCCTAGGAAATACTTGACACCACCCCTATATCATATTAGTATTTTTTATCCATCCATTCTAACCAAGACAACCCATCCATGCCCACTACCACTTAGCAAAAGGATCACTCAATAGTCTCACCTCTGTCAGAACTTTATTTTTGTATTAGTCATCTCATTTACACCAACTCTTGCAAATCAATAAATATCAAACCCTAATTTTTCTCTATCTATCAATTCAAAATCCTTTGCACTTTTTTCATGTATCATGTCTCAAGAACTCAATATCATTATGTTATATTATTGTTAGCTACTTGCACACCTATAACATGTATTGCTTGGTGTGCCTTCCAACCTACTATAAAATGGTGGAATTGAAGAACAAGGCTTGACTTTAATTAAATAAGTCTTAAGGATTCCTCATTTTCATAGCAAATTCAAATGGTATTTCTCAACACCACCAAGATTTTTGGGTACGTGCAAGAAGATGAGTCTACTTTTTGGCCAAAAAGTGGAAATGTTTTTCCTATTTTTTAAATTTTGTCATACTTGGAGTGAAAATTTGAAGCACTTACACAGAATATTAATATGATGTAAAAATATGAAATCTAGGATTTTGTTTCTAGTTTTCAAGTATGTATTTGTTTCTAGTACCCAAATGATATAAGTTGGTTTTCTATAGGATGTACAAAAAGTGGCTTTTAAAAGTCTCTTGTTTTTTGCCAAAGCATGCATGTGTACGACCAACATAATTTGACCTAAATGAAGGTATTTTTCTAATTCCTTTTGTAGAAAGATGCATAGGATGTTGAAGTTTGCTCAGAATATTTTTTTGTAATTTTTTAATAAATAAATTTTTTTATTATTTTTTTCTGGCCCTAATTAGTGTCTTTTAAAATCCCTCGTCTACGACCAACATAATTTGAGCTAAAATAATCATAAAATGAAAATTATTTTTCCATCATCTAGATAATGGTGTCCAGATTGGTCATACATAAATTGTTATTCAAAAAATAGTCAAAATCAAAAGTTATTAAAAAATAGTAATATATGTCATTTCAAATTTATGAGGATTTTTGTTTAAAAATTAATTAAAAAATAGAAAAATGTGTTAAAAACTAAAAAAATACATATTTGAAAAGTATATATTGTCATTTATAATGGGTTTTAATTTCATTCAAAAATTTTAAAAATCAAGTCATCAGCCATATTGCCAAAATTCATTCTTTCTTAAAATCAGAGTTGTTTTTGTTTAAAAATTAACTAATAAATAGAAAATTATGTTAAAAATTTACAAAAATTAAATATTTGAAAATATACATTGTCATTTGTAATGGGTTTTAACTTCATCCAAAAACTTTGAAAAAAAGTCATCTACCATATTGCCAAATTTATTCCTTCTGAAATTTTTTTGCCTTAGATTTCTTCCACTAAAAGTGGACCCATCTTCTTGCACTTACCCTCTATTTGTAGGTACAGACATAGGTGAATAACTTATGCAGACACGAAAACCATAACTTGTCATATGTCAAGGCTACATAGAAAGTCCAAGGTCCCATTTTAAGGGTCAATTCCATCCTCATAAGGTGTAGAGTTACATATATGCCCAAGGGATTAACCTCTAAAGCAATACCTTACCACACACATGCATATTGGGGTTTTTAAATAACCAAAATGTGATCCAATATATCACTTCAATATTAGGGGAAAGGGGTAATTTAATTAATATGATAGTGGTAGGTATTTGGGGATGGCAATCATGTACATAGAAGGGGGTGTGATGTTTCTAAGTGGCATTCCAAATCCTCTATAGGACACCTTGAGTGTCTAGGTCCACATGCAATCTTGCATCACAAAAAAAATTATAGGTTATGTTTTCACTTTTCTAATTCATTTTTTGGTGTATTTGTTGTTTGTAGCTTCTACCAACTTGATCGTCAAAGAGGCAAGTGCACCAAAATGGAGGACAAAAAGAAGCCAAATAGTTAATTATGTCAATAACACAATCACGTTATTTTTAAATTTACATAACACGATCATGTTTTGTGCTTTAAAAAATGCAATCATGTTTTTTAAAGATAAAAGAAAAAAGAAAATAAAAAATGCTACTTACAATCATAATTTTTATATAAAATTTTCTTTGTTTATTATATAATGTGATTGTGTTTTATAACGTGATAACATTATGTATTTATTCAAATTTTAAGCCCACATTTTTAGGCTTGGATGACCAAGCCTAAGGATTAGACCTCTATAATACCTCCCAAAGACATGCTTTTCATGGTCAATAACATTTTTGAACTTCAACGTCATCATATTTATTCATTTTATAACAAAATTTGATGAAACCACTACCAAAACAATGAGATAATTCTTAGCTTTCTAACCATATAACGTTTTAATATTTTGAATAAGTTAAGGTATTTTTTTTTATTTTCTTTGAACAATTTCTTTATATTCCTCAATCACATATGTATTGATTTTTCTTTATAATTTTTTATTTGCTTATTAATTTTTTTTAAAGTATATAGGATTTTTCTATGCTTCATTCTTTACACATTCAAAAAAATTACATTTTTTATTATTTTTGTGCAAGTTATGTGACACACGTGCGCTCAATGATGCAATTTTTAGGATGCATCCACTTTGAAAATTCTCAAAAATATATATATTCAATAAAAAATATGAAAAAAACACTCAACTTGTAGTACTCACACTTAACTATACTTTTGTCAACCAATTTTTAAAAATACTAAATACAACAAAAAGTAGGGGGTGCACACCGGACACTGTTATGTTTTAGTGAGAAAAATAGGAACACTTTTGTGTGCACACAACATTTCACCCTCTTAATCTTAACCATTTTTAAAAAACTCTAGTAGTTTAGAAGCTATCTATTCAGAGTACTACAATTCTTGTTCTTGTCATATCTTCAAATTTTGAGTGCATGCATCTCAAATTACTCATCCAAGATTAGGTTTAACTAATTTCAAGAAAAAAAAGTGGCCACTTTTGACCCCCTTTTGTCTCCCATTTCAATGCACTTACCCAAATGATGCTACATGAAGTTTATTATGTTTCAAGTGGGAATTAGACTTGTAGTTGTGTTATAGAATAGGTAGCTCGATTAATATGGAGAGAAGAAGAGAAAGCTTTAGAGGAAAGAAGCTAGAAAAGGATTGTGAACATGTGTGCAATGATGTTTGGTATGTTGAGTTCAATAAAGGAGAGTATAGTTGAGAGTGTTAAGAGGAGAGATGCAAAGAGAACAAGGGAGATGTTGAGTCCCTTGATTTTTTCTAACAGTGTTTTATGTGTAGGTATGGAAGAAGAATAAGCACAGTGTCATATAGATTGCACTAAAAGGAATACCCTCATGTAAGAGGATAGTGAAGAAGAGAAGGAAGAGGTTGCAGTAGCAACATGTCTTTTAGAAGACATGGAAGTGGTGGAGATTGAAGTTGTCACTAAGTTTGTAGATGAGAACAAGTGCAGCAGTGTGCGTCCTTTGGAGGACATGGAGCTATTGATAGGCGTGGTACGAAAAAGTATAAATAAACTTGCTAGCATGCAAGATGAAGAGGAGAATGAGAAGGTAGAAGTGTGGTGGCATAAATTATACCTAAGAGGTTTATATTTGAGGAAGTGGATGAAGAGGAGCCTAAAGAAGAAGAGGTAGTGAGTGCAGAAGTGAATGAGGAGATGATAATAGAAGTTTCTAATTTCCATATTATCAATAATATTGATTAGTATGTAGATGATGTAGTGGTGAGAGAAGTGTGGAAAAGAGAGTTTTGGAGGAAGAGGATTAATAAAAGTGGGTTAAATCCTACAAGAGAGGAGGAGAGGAGAAGATTTTGGTGGAGGTGGATGGTTTGTGGTGGGTTGAAACCCATGAGAGGAGGAAGAAAGAGGAAAAGATCAGACTATGATGGACAGAGTTCCATGAGAGAAAGGAGCATTAATGACCTAACTTGGTAGAGGATAGGATTTATCCTAGCTAAATGTTGAAAGAGTCAAAGGAAGTTTCTAATGCAGTTGATATAGTGATGAAGTTTGCTATAGATAGTTCATTATATAGAATGGCGGTTCTACCACTCAACTCCATTTTGTGAGGCCACGCTCACAAAAATGTTCTTATAGGTTAGCATATCTAATGCAGGAGTATCTAGATCCACATGCAATCCCACATCACCAAAAAAACTTGCAAGTTATGTTTTTAGTCTTCTAGTTCATTTTTGGGTGTGTTTATTATTTGTAGCTTCTACCAAATTTCTCTTCAAACGATGCTATAAGAATTTTATTATGTTTCAAATCAACATTAAATTTGTAGTTATGCCACAAAATATCTATAAGTTGATCTAGACCATTTCTAGACTACTATAGGATCATTTTATGTGTTGATTTGTTACTTTAAAAGAGCTACAAGAGTAACATGTGTAATCTACTATAGGAGGATTATTTGTATTTAAATGTTATGCCTTGGTGGTTGGTGGTGATAAGAAATATAAATGGTTTTCCTATGTGTATTGAGTTGGATATTAATGCCGATGATGGCGTGGTTCGGTGGTTAAGTCGCTCAGGATGTAGTGGCAGCCACCAGAGTTCAAACCCCCGCTGGGCCAATGAGCTCGCAAGGCTTTACGCCTTCGCTAGGCCAATGAGCTCACGGGTTTGAAGTGTTCTTCCTAGGGGATGAGGTCCCCCAGTTGTGGCCTCACTGGTTCATTGCTCCGAGCAAAAGCATTCGCATGGAGCCAAAGGGCGTGTCGCACCAACGTCGCCGGTCACGTTAAAAAGTTTACCAGCGTATTATCTTTTTTAAAAAAAAAGGTTGGATACTAATATTGAAGTTTCATGAGGAGTTAACTTGATAAACAATTATTATTGCCTTATGTAATGTAATCAAATAAAAGGGATTGTTTTAAGACATTCAGTTGTCAACATTTGAAAGGGGGCCTTTAACCTTTCTCAATCGAGTTTGAACAATTACTATTTCTTTGGTAATGTAATCTATTTGAAAATATGAAAATATATTATTTTGTCTTTTCTTACACATGTGGCAACTAATTGAGGGGGGTAGTATCTTATATTTTGGGTGACTAATTTTTTTCCTTCCTTATGGATGTGACTTTTCATTTTTCTAATCTTGTGGAAATTGATTTATGTCCTTCTCTTGACCAGTTCAATCTGTAAACAGTATTGTTGTTTCTTGATGGCCATGTAGGTGTTTTGGCTCTACTTCATAATCATTTAAATCATCTTGAAATTTGTATCTCTCTCCTTGGTGTTACACATATGGTTCTGAAGGTTGTTGTCATTGATGTCAACACTGTCACAAGGCTGAGAGAGATTGTTAAGGTTGTCATTGAGATTGTCATTGATGTCAACACTGTCATGAAAGTATTATACAGTTCATGGTTGGATGTCATGCTCTTAAAGAAGATACAGTTCATGGTTGGATGCCATGCTCCTAGAAAAGATACATCTCATGGTTGGATATCATGCTCTTAAAGAAGATACAGTTCATGATTAGATGTCATGTCCTGATCAGTGCAAAGTTGAGTATGAAGCCATATTAATATAGGAATTAGAAGCACTAAGAGGATCAGATGTGTTGTTGATATTGATTACCGGAAGTATGTTTTGATTACCGGAAGTATGTTTTGATTATCGGAAGTATGTTTTGTAGTTGACAGTTTGAAGATAGCGTTGGTCCTATGAAGGTGTTCTTAGCGGGGTAATGGAAAGCTCTGTATTTCTCTGCATCTGTAGTTATGACTATGTGGTTCTAGAATTATGTTCAGAATTTAGTGAAGGTGACAATTCCAAAGTTTCAGATCATTTTTCCTTTCATTGTGTAAGTTATGCATGATGGAGTACCAATATGTGCTCTGGCAAAATGAAGTAGTGTTGAAGACGTGTTGGAATACTCTGCATTCCTCCGAAAGAGAATGTTTGCCTTTGTGGTTCTATGGACATGTTTTTGGATGTGTATTACATTCTCTCTTTCAGTTTCAAGCTTCTTGATGGTCTGCAAGATCAGTTTTTCTATGACAACATATTACAGTGTGTTTCGGATGACTGGTTGTTCTCAGAGTTTATGATTGAAGATGTGCGGCACAAAATATTTCATCTGTGGAGGTAAAAGATTGTTTGGGGATGTTGTATGAGTCATGTAGACTCATCTAGAAGAGTTTTCATAAAGATCTATCTTGTTTCCAGTTACCACACAATGTTTTCAAGTTGTTGTGGTCATTATGCTTCAAGTTTCTTATGTCTTTGCTTAAGGTTGTCCTATTTTCAAATGAGAAGAGTGTGCAAATGTAATTCCTTGGTTTTTTATGATGTGAAGGATGTTTTGGACCTAGCTAAGCAAGTGTTGGTGTCCACAAGGCATGGATCTTCTTCTGGTGTAGCGTGTAATCTTGATTATGACCTATCTTCTACTTGTTTCATGATGTGTGTTGTTTGGTCGACTTGTAAATGTATTTTTCATGTTGTCTCTAGCCAACAAGCAATATAATCAATGTAATATCATGTATAAATTATAATTCAAATTTAATTAGGAAGAGTGTGATTACATATGATGTGAAAAGGTTCACAAGTAAGAAAAGGAGCAGAATATATGTATTATGATGTGTGACTGAAGGAGAAAGAGCAGAAGTTGTAGAAGATATCCTAATCCATCTTGAAGAGATTTTTGTGATAGGAAGGAAGTAAAGAGTGTGCCTAATTGTTTCATTCATCTGAGGAAGCAGAATTACAATCATCACAGGTGTGAACTTCAATGTTAGTTTTTAGGTAGTAGAAGGACTGTCATACTGTATTCATCTTTGAGTGTGTTCTCAGATCAGGGAGTAGTTGTTTCCTTAGGTTGTAACCCTAAAACAAAGTATACAGGGAGTTGTACCTTCCTTGGGAGTGACCTTAAAGCAAAGTTTTAGGGAGTAGTTGTTTCCTTGGGTTGTAGCCCTAAAACAAAGTCAGTAGGGAGTAGTTGCTTCCTTGGATTGTAGCTCTAAAACAAAGTTGTAATCTTAAGCTTCATATATTGTGAGTTAATCCTCACTGTGGTTTTTCCCTTCTTGGGTTTTCCACATATATCTAGTTTTATGTGTTGATGTGCATTGTGTTGATATTTCATGTTTATGTTGATGCTGTAATGTTTAAGTATTAATCTGCTCCATAGAATTTGAGGTTAGTTTAGATACTGATTCACCCTCCCTCTCAGTATCCTAGTGTGTTCAACACTTGGCCCCATTTCATTCTAGAAAGCTAAAGATCAAACATTTTCTTTCTCACATAGGCTTCGACCTATTCAAGTTTCTTTACAGCATGACTTGTAATGAGTATTTTTATCTTTTCCTTAGCATATACTATTCCTCATCTTCGTGATTGATCTTCTAATCACGTGAGGTGTTTTACAGTTTCATATGGCCATTTCATTGATCACTAATTGTCCTTGTTATTGTTTTGATTTTCCTTTTGGCATAATGGCATTGCCTCAACTTTTATTGGTCATTCATTCCTCCATGAGGCCTGCAGTTACATCTACCATTCATATGATTCATCTTTTGGTTAAGCTATCAAAGATCTTGGCCATGAGTTATTTCTTGGAACAATTACCATTCCCAAGTTGTGTGACTATTCATTCCATTGGAAGGTGACAAGAGATAATAACTTTGTTCATGAGAGAAGTGAAGATTTTTGGCTCAAGATAAGAGGGAGTGTGTTAGGATTAAGGTGTCATCAACCTTGTAAATACTATGTAATTTATTATTCCTATTTTTGTTTGTAAATCACCCATAAGGGATGAAAGGTTTCACCAAGTAGCGATATTGCTTCAAGCACATGTTTGATCCTAGTACCTGATTGATGTTGGTTATGGAGAACATTTCAGTCTGAAAGGGGTAACCCTCCTACGGGGTCTAGGGGTCATGCGCTCTAGCGGGGGTTCTGGGGTAACGCTCCCAAAAGACATATTTTGTATATATCCTCATTGTAAATCTAGACCGTTCATCATTATGTCACAGATCTAACAGTAGAGGTTATGTTGGCTTTTCTTGCCCTAGAAGGCAACCCGTGTTGCAAGTATGAGGTGAACTAGTGTTGTCATTGATGTCAAC
Organism: Cunninghamia lanceolata; assembly: GCA_027924645.1. NCBI lineage: Eukaryota > Viridiplantae > Streptophyta > Pinopsida > Cupressales > Cupressaceae > Cunninghamia > Cunninghamia lanceolata. The sequence continues at coordinate 444,068 of BSBN01000333.1, forward strand.
ATACTCATATTACTTTGACAAGAAAGATTGGATGAGCTGTGTGCTGAGGATATTGAGAAAATTAGTCTCAATCCAGAACAGTGAAGAACAGTGATGAGAAGAAGGCAAAAGTACTCAATAGGTTGCGATTCAGAGGATGCAGATTAAAGGGTTTGTAGATATGAGTCTTGAGATAATCCAGTTAAGATTTCAGAGGTCCATATGAAGATGTGAAGAAGTTGTGATCGATCAAGTAGAACCGGTTCCAGGAGATGCTCCAGAGTGACAAAGTGTTACAAAAAGGTCCGGTGAGATCCGGAGGTGCGTTGTCCTATTATGCGGTTTGGACAGAGTGTTTGGGAGGTCCTTTTAATGTGTCATCTTGATTGGTATGTGGTTTGGAGGTCCGGAAGCACCTCTAGCAGTATGACAGTGGCGATAGACTGTGTTCTTGAAGTTTCGGATGAGGAAGAGAAGAGATTCCAGTAAGTAGAGGAAGTGCAGATGTACCTGGTCATTCAGGCAGGCTTGTGAAGGTTCTTGGATCGTGTTGAGGTTGTGTTGTTGATCCGCATTGGTGGTAGAGCCCGAAATTGAAGATATTCTTCTGGATGAAGTTCTTGTTCAGACTAGCCGACCGAATGAGTTGTTCATCTTGCAAATGTTCTTGTGGTGGCTAACCGGATGTGTTATTCATCCTGTGAATGTTCTTATGGTTGATTGCCGACTTAGATAATTGTTCCTAAGCTGATGACTTGTATAAATAAAGTTTTGTGAGTTCATTTCAAAGTGTGTGTTGTGGGGAAGATGAGTGTGGTATAGCGAAAGAGTGAAAGGCAAAGCAGAAGTGTTTCGAGCTTAAATGGAACTGATCCAGACATGGTGAAGATGTCATTCTCCAGTTCAAGGTTGTGATCCTTATGTTCTTGTAAATAGTGTGTCTCTTTGTAGGCAGTGTGTCTCCTTGTGAGCAGTGTGCTCGGGCAGTGAGCCCTAATTGGCAAGTGCCATTCATTTTATCTTATTCTTCTAACAGAGAATAATTCTTGGGTTAATCACCCCATGGTTTTTCCCTTAACCGGGTTTTCCACATCAAAAATCTTGGTGTCTAATGTGTTGATGTTTATCTGGTCCGGTGTTTATGATTTCTACTTTCATGAATGGTTAATTGATATGTTGTTAACTAATAAAGAAGAATCAAGTGTTTCAAATTGAAGCAAGTTTTTATACAACTGATTCACCCCCCCTCTCAGTTGTGTGCCCTAGATCTAACAATTGGTATCAGAGCTAAGTTCCTCTGAAAGGAGCTTAACCGCTTGAGGAGATCCAGGATGTTGTCATACAAGAAGGATAGTCCGAAGTTCGATGGAACCAACTTCACTCTCTGGAAAGGTCACATGAAATGTCACTTGGAGTGTATCGGAAAAGCATACTTGGCCATGGTCTCAAAATCATATGTTCTTCCATAGAGTGGTCTGACAACTCTGAATGAAATCACAGATGCTAAAAACAATTTGCAGACCAAGGAAGCTCTTCTAAGCGCATTGAATGACTCAGATCTCTCAAATGTTATTGACCTACCAACTGCATATGAGATCTGGACTAAACTAGAACTTCTGTATGAAGGAGATGAGTTTGTCAAGAGTGCAAGGTTGCAAAGTCTGAAAGGGAAATATGAAAGATTGAAGATGAGAGATGATGAAAATATCACTACCTTTATGCCAAGAGTGAATGAGCTGGTATGTGGAATTAGAAATGCTGGTGGGACTCTGGATGAAAATGAGATTGTTTGCAAAATTCTCAGATCTCTTCCTGCTGCCTACAAAATCAAGGTTGCTGCCATTGATGAATTCAAAGCCCACACAACTGTCACAAGAGAACAATTGGCTAGCAAACTAGCTGCATTTGAAATGACCGAGTTTGGAGATGATCCCCCTAAGACTGAATCTACATTCAAAGCTAGTGCCTATGTGAAAGGCAAATAGAGATTTGATCCGGGAGAAAACTCTTCAAGGAAGATGTCATGGTATGATCAAGCAAGAAGAGACATGGAAGAGGAAGAAGCAGAAACAGCTCAACATGAAGCCCTCATTGCAAAAAGACTGCCAAGAGGATCTAGTAAGTATGAAAGAAAATTACCCTTTAAGTGCTTCAATTGCAATAAGATTGGTCATTTTCCTTCAAGATGTCCGGAAAGATCTACAAGGTCAAATGCTAACAGACAAAGGTTTCAAAAGAACTGCTATTATGTTCATGAAGAAGATGATAATGAAGGAGTAACAAATGATGAATCAGAAATAGAAAGCAAATCTAGAAATGAATGGGTGTTTATTGCCATCAAGGAAGAAGATTCAATATCCTCTAAATCTGTCAATCGTAAGGTTGTAGAAAGAGCTTTGGCTGCCCAAATTGAAGAAAAGGTTGATTGGGTTATTGATAGTAGATGCTCTCACCATATGACTGGTGACAAGAACAAGTTCTTAGATTTGGAAAAGTATGAAGGAGGAATGGTAAAGTTTGGTGACAATTCTGCTGGCAGAATCAAAGGTAGGGGAACTATTTCTTTTGATGGAAAGAGCAAAACTGGTAATGTACTATATGTTGAAGGATTGAAGCATAATCTTCTCAGTGTTGGTCACTTAGTGGACAAAGGCTATGATCTCTGGTTCAAGAATGGAAGATGCAAAATCTTTACAAGCTCTGGAACTGAAATTGCATCCGGTACTCAAACAAAAGGTAATATCTTCCATCTAGTTGGTTCTAATAAAAGTTGTCTATTTGTTCAAGTTGATCAGAGTTGGTTATGGCATAGAAGGATGTGCCATGTGAATTTTGATAACATCATCAAGATAAGCAATACTCAGGCTGTAAGAGATCTTCCTAAATTGGTGAAACCTACAAATAGTTTATGCAAAGAATGTCAGCTAGGAAAACAGAGCAGAGTCTCTTTCAAAAGCAAGGATCAGTCCTATTGGCCAAATCTGCCTGTGCATTGGAACTGGCAAACCCTCTGCAGATTTGGATTATGGGAGGTTGCGTGAGCTGCCTCCCCTTCACTTCTGGTTCTGCCGCACCAAGGGGGGTATCCCTATGACTAAAGATGTAACCTTGACTTGCTCAATGACTGATAGATTTAACTTGACAACAACAAGTAGAATACTCTCATGTATGGACCAAGATCTGCATGATAGATCACAACGTTGGCAATATTCTTGGACATATTTGTCTGGTTGGGTATGAGAGTGTGCAGGGGGTTCCTAATCCTACTCCTACAACTAACAGGTGGAAGTGATGAGATGGGTGGACATAATGTCCTAGATGCAAGACAAGGGGTTTTGGCTCATAACTACTGACCCAGGAGCAGATTGGTGCCTATCCATTGGGCAAGGAGTCAACTAGACGTATACAGCAGATGGTTTGCAACTTTCACTCAAGTTTCAAGGGGTTGGACTTGATGCTTGCCTTACAAACATCACCCAAGAAAGGGTATCTAACTGCTTCTACTTACAGATATCCCTACTGACATGCAACCTTCTCCATACATTAACCTAAAACAGTTTAATCCACTCCTTGAATGGAAGTTACAGATCAAGTATGCAGTATAGAAATCTATACCCTAGAATCTATGAAACCCTTAGCAACCAGATTCAAAAGAAGGAGAATAACATGCAGCAAATGGAGACAAGCAGATAAACACATGCAATGAAGCATTTCTCATATAAAATCAACACTGAAACTAAAATATGTGCAAAATACACTCATGCTGCAACTCATAAACTCCAAAATGGGATACAACAGCCAGGATCATGCCATGTTCTTCATTATTTACACAAAAGAATGCCCAAGTCTTCAACAACCTCAAATGAGTGACACAATCTGCCTTTTATAGCAAAACTGTGTACTCAGCAAATTAATTACAAGGTACATCAAAAATTTACCAGATACAATGCATCATTAGATTGGCACTCAAACATTCAATGCAGCAGGTGGGAAAGGAGACAGGAAGAGATCTCAAGCCCTACGCCGCCGCCTAGGGATTCACATCATCAATCGGGTACTAGATCCGTCCATGCCATCGCCCATACCCTGCAACAACCGCCATTAATGGCGCACCAACTCGCGGCCTTGGGAAAAACATCAACTGTGCATCGCAACCGTTTCTTGCCAAGATTCATCATCCTAATATTTCAAATCATGCAGGAACAAATTATCCCACATGCACCTCGCGGCAACCTCCTCAACACTTTATAAGCTAGGTCGTGAGCATATGTAATGTCGGTGATTTTACTCTCGATGGCACCTAGCCTAGACTTCATCATCATCATCCTTCAGAATGATATCCGAATACTCAATATCACCCTAACGTCAGCAGGCCGCCTGTTGAGCTCACCCTGATGCAAAGTATTACCCCGCAAAAAATATCACCCTGATAACAAACCTCATCATCATATCTGCAAATGTCCTGATGACATCACTGTCATATCCTACTGACGTCATCAGCATATCTACCTCGCGCACCTTCTCATATCCGGATAACATCATCATCACATTTGTAAATATCGGGGGATCTCCACAAGATGACTAGTGTTAGAAATATGACCCCCCCAGATCCTGATGACGTCACCACCATATTCATATATCGGGGTGATATTTGGATATGAAAATATCACTCCCCTTTCAGAAATATCATGATGCAGACAGGCAGAAAAGCAGATATCACCCTGACATAAGAATGATGTCAGCATCATCAGGGTGATAAAACAACAAACATGAAGTGATAAAACAACATCAGGATGATCTTAACAAAAATCACCCGATGTTTAAATATGATGACCCCGATGAATATCAGGTCATACTTAGAACCTTGCAGCAACATCATCAGGATGATCTTAACTAAGATCACCCGATGTTAAGATATCACCCTCGAGCGAAAGATCAGGCCGGCAGAAAATATGATGATGACCCTCGCAAGAAACAATAGGGTGATGATTGGAAACATGATGATGATGACCTCCTCACCGAAGAAAAAATGATGCTGACATTGAAACATGCTGAGGAGGCCCAGAGACTTAGAATATTTTTTGGATTTTTAGGAAAGGTGCCTGCATGCTAACTGTTTGAAACTTGACTGCTCATGCAGGCACCAACAGTGGCTCTGTCTGGAGACACATGCCTCTTGCAGGCATGGCGAGAACCTCAGATCTCTGGGATGCAGACCAGTCCCTTATCCACTGGGCACAGAGTCAAACTTGCACCAATCTGCATCACCAAACACATTTGATGGCATAAGGCCACCAAGAAAAGAAGAACCTGTATCTCCCTTTGTCAAATATCTTGTTTTCATCTGCATGCACTGGGTCAAGCCTAGAGATATTGTCATGACCTACCCACAAATAAACCTTGCCATCTGCATATTCAACCCTCTGATTTAGCTTGTCACTATTACCCCTATGCAGACAACACTCAGCATCATGTGACATGTGGGTGTTAAATTTTTCAAACAATGCATACTCAAATGGTATGTAACACTTATCATCATCTGCATTAGCAGTATGCATTGTAAAATGATCTCCTAGATGGACTGAAAACAGAAAACACTCAGAGTTCACCACACAACTAGGAAGATCAGTGCTCATTTCATATGCTGGCACATCAAAAGAAAAGCTTTCAAAATCATAGTTGTGCACATCATGCACACAACCATCTGCAGCACCAAACTGGAAAAGATCAGGCTCTGGCACCTCTTTATAATCAAGCACATTTTTACAATCACTTACCTGATGTATGTTGGTTTCTCTTTCATCAGGATGAGAAACAGAATCCAAGTCAAAAACAGTGTCTAAATCCTCACCATACTCAGACAGATCCTCATCACCACATGTGTCATAAATGGGTGATCTAGGTGTCTCAGCCTCATCACGGTATGCCATTTGTTCATGGACAACAGAACATGCATCTTTATCACCAATGGATTCACTCTGTGGAGGAGTATCAGCCTGTTTGCTTACTTCTTCTCTATCCTGAGCACAGTACTCACAATTATTTCCACAAACCCATTCAAATAGATGTTCATTTCTGTCCATAACCACATCAGTATTTTTAGAACCAGACACCTCAACCTTGCAATGGGATTCATCATTGATCCTTTCAATGGTATCCTCAACTGATATCTTCTCATTTTCACTTTTGTCTTCACATGATGCCATGATCTCAAGGTCATACTGAGGATCAAGAGGGCTGAGAAGAGGTTTAGCCTTTTGACTGGCAGACACAACAGGGTTACTACTTTTTAAATGGGCCTACCTAGCCTCTAAGAATATCAACCTATTTTTTATCTCTTCTATTCTTTTATCCAACAAATCAGTCCCTTCCTGACTGAGTATGGGATAAAACATATTTGGATTCATAAAAATCTCACTTTTAGACATCCTTTGTCTGCCTAAGACCTAAGGCTTCCCCCTGGCATCTAACTTATGCAGCAAACAACAAATATAAAGGGGAGGAAGCTAGGTACCTTTTCTCATCCAGATGCAGAAATATGAATATCTTTGTCACATCACATACATCTATCTTTCATGTGCATTAAGATCGTTTTTGCAGAGTTGCCACCTCTCCAGAGAGGACAAAATTTACAACAGCTGAAAGCCACTTTCCAGGGTCATTCCACCAGCAGAGCCAAGCAAAACTTCACCAAAGGCTGTAAGATACCACTTTTTCTATTCACTCCCCAGTAGAGTCGCCAAAATTTATTGCGACTCGGATGGGCACACAGATATTATTCTTTTAAATCAACTCCCCAGCAGAGTCACCAAAATCTATTGCGACTCAGATGGGCACACAGATATTATTCTTTTAAATCAACTCCCCAGTAGAGTCGCCAAAATCTGTTGGGTATCAAATCTGTAGAGGGTTTGCCAATTCCAATGCACATGCGGATTTGGCCAACAGATTACGAGAGGTTGCGTGAGCTGCCTCCCCTTCACTTCTGGTTCTGTCGCACCAAGGGGGTATCCCTATGACTAAAGATGTAACCTTGACTTGCTCAATGACTGATAAATTTAACTTGACAACAACAGGCAGAATACTCTCATGTATGGACCAAGATCTGCATGATAGATCACAAGGTTGGCAACATTCTTGGACATATTTGTCTGGTTGGGTATGAGAGTATGCAAGGGGTTCCTAATCCTACTCCTACAACTAACAGGTGGAAGTGATGAGATGGGTGGACATAATGTCCTGGATGCAAGACAAGGGGTTTTGGCTCATAACTACTGACCCAGGAGTAGATTGGTGCCTATCCATTGGGCAAGGAGTCAACTAGACGTATACAGCAGATGGTTTGCAACTTTCACTCAAGTTTCAGGGGGTTGGACTTGATGCTTACCTTACAAACATCACCCAAGAAAGGGTATCTAACTGCCTCTACTTACAGATATCCCTGCTGACATGCAACCTTCTCCATACATTAACCTAAAATAGTTTAATCTACTCCTTGAATGGAAGTTACAGATCAAGTATGTAGTATAGAAATCTATACCCTAGAATCTATGAAACCCTTAGCAACCAGATTCAAAAGAAGGAGAATAACATGCAGCAAATGGAGACAAGCAGATAAACACATGCAATGAAGCATTTCTCATATAAAATCAACACTGAAACTGAAATATGTGCAAAATACACTCATGTTGCAACTCATAAACTCCAAAATGAGATACAACAGCCAGGATCATGCCCTATTCTTCATTATTTACACAAAAGAATGCCCAAGTCTTCAACAACCTCAAATGAGTGACACGGTCTGCCTTTTATAGCAAAACTGTGTACTCAGCAAATTAATTACAAGGTACATCAAAAATTCACCAGATACAATGCATCATCAGATTGGCGCTCAAACATTCAATGCAGCAGGTGGGAGAGGAGATAGGAAGAGATCTCAAGCCCTACGCCGCCGCCTAGGGATTCACATCATCAATCGGGTACTAGATCCGTCCATGCCATCGCCCATACCCTGCAACAACCGCCATTAATGGCGCACCAACTCGCAGCCTTGGGAAAAACATCAACTGTGCATCGCAACTGTTTCCCGCCAAGATTCATCATCCTAATATTTCAAATCATGCAGGAACAAATTATCCCACATGCACCCCGCGGCAACCTCCTCAACACTTTATAAGCTAGGTTGTGAGCATATATAATGTCGGTGATTTTGCTTCCGACGGCACCTAGCCTAGACTTCATCATCATCATCCTTCAGCATGATATCCGGATACTCAATATCACCCTGACGTCAGCAGGCCACCTGCTGAGCTCACCCTAATGCGAAGTATCACCCCGCAGAAAATATCACCCTAATAACAAACCTCATCATCATATCCGCAAATGTCCTGATGATGTCACTGTCATATCCTGCTGATGTCATTAGCATATCTGCCTCGCGCACCTTCTCATATCCAGATGACGTCATCGTCACATTTGCAAATATCGGGGGATCTCCACAAGATGACTAGTGTTAGAAATATGACCCCCCAGATCCTGATAACGTCACCACCATATTCATATATCGGGGTGATATTCGGATATGAAAATATCACCCCCCTTTCAGAAATATCATGATGCAGACAGGCAGAAAAGCGGATATCACCCTGACATAAGAATGACGTCAGCATCATCAGGGTGATAAAACAACATCAGGATGATCTTAACAAAGATCACCCGATGTTTAAATATGATGACCCCGATGAATATCGGGTCATACTTAGAACCTTGCAGCAACATCATCAGGATGATCTTAACTAAGATCACCCGATGTTAAGATATCACCCTCGAGCGAAAGATCAGGCCGGCAGAAAATATGATGATGACCCTCACAAGAAACAATAGGGTGATGATTGGAAACATGATGATGATGACCTCCTCACCGAGGAAAAAATGATGCTGACATTGAAACATGCTAAGGAGGCCCAGAGACTTAGAATATTTTTTGGATTTTTAGGGAAGGTGCCTGCATGCTAACTGTTTGAAACTTGACTGCTCATGCAGGCACCAACAAGTCCACTACCGGATTGTTGGAATTAGTACATACTGATCTCTGTGGTTCGACAAGAATCAAGAGTATGCAAGGTGATAGATATTTCATGTTGCTAATTGATGACCATTCCCGGATGATGTGGGTTACCTTCCTAAAAGAGAAATCAGAAGCCCTTGAGAAGTTCAAAATCTTCAAAGCTATGGTAGAGAATCAAACCGGATTGAAACTGAAGTGTCTAAGGTCTGATAGAGGTGGTGAATTCACATCTGGTGAATTCATAGACTTTTGTGAGAAGCATGGCATAAAGAGACAGCTGTCTGCTCCTAGGACTCCACAGCAGAATGGAGTAGTTGAGAGAAAGAACCGGACCATCCAGGAAGCTTCCAAGACAATGATGATGGAAGTAAATGTTCCTCAGATGTTTTGGAGAGAAGCTGTCAGCACTGCAGTCTACACTCTTAACCGAGTTCAAATCAGAAGCAACACCGGTAAGACTCCTTATGAACTTTAGTTTGGTGTAACTCCTACTGTGAAATACTTCAGAGTATTTGGTAGCAAATGTTATATCAAAAGAGATGAAGATTTAGAAAAGTTTGATGCTAGAAGTGATGAAGGAATTTTCTTGGGTTACTCCACTCAAAGCAAAGCATACCGGTGTTACAATAAGAGATTGAGAAAGATGATAGAAAGTACAAATGTGAAGGTTGATGAAGGAATGGAGAAGCCCTCAAGATTCTATGAATGTGATGAAGATGATCAAAATGATCCTCTGGTGCAAGGAGCTCCTTCTTCCTCTGAAATTCAGATCCAGACTGATCCAGTAAATCAGGAAGAAGAAGTTTGTCTGAATGAGCCTGATCAAGAATTAGTAGTGCAAGAAACTCCCAAAGTCCCAAGGTATGTAACTCTAAATCACTCTGAAGATCAGATCATAGGTGACAGAAGTAAAGGGGTACAAACAAGGAGAAGAATTGCTCAAGATTCAAATGAATACTATCTGATTTCAAAGATTGAACCTAAGACAGTTAATGAAGCTTGCAATGATGAAAACTGGACCAAAGCAATGGAGGAAGAATTGATGCAAATTGAGAAAAATCATACTTGGGATCTTGTTCCCAGAACTAGAGACAAGAATGTGATTGGAACCAAATGGGTCTTCCGGAACAAACTGAATGAAGTTGGTGAAGTAATCAGAAACAAAGCTAGATTGGTCTGCAAAGGCTACTCTCAAATAGAAGGAATTGATTTTGAAGAGACCTTTGCTCCGGTGGCAAGAATTGAAGCAGTCAGATTATTTCTTGCATTTGCTGCCTTCAAAGACTTCAAGGTATATCAGATGGATGTCAAGTCTGCCTTCCTAAATGGTGATCTGGAAGAAGAAGTTTACATTGAACAACAGGATGGATTTCAATTGTCTGATAATGATGATATGGTCTGCAAATTGAAGAAAGCATTGTATGGATTGAAGCAAGCCCCAAGAGCATGGTATGAAAGGTTGGATAAGCATCTTGTGCAGATTGGATTCAACAAAGGTACTGCTGACAGTAACTTATATTTCAAAATTGATCATGAAAACATTTTGATTATTGAAGTGTTTGTGGATGATATCATTTTTGGAGGAAGAGATAGTATGTGCAAAACTTTTGCAAATCAGATGAAAAGTGAGTTTGAAATGTCTATGCTTGGTGAAATGAATTTCTTCTTGGGTCTGCAAATTACTCAAACAAAGAAAGGGATCTTCATTTCTCAGACCAAATATGTGAAAGAATTGTTGAGGAAATTCAATATGGAAGATTCAAAGCCAATGAACACTCCTGTGGCAACTGGATGTAAGTTGAGCAAAGATGATGACTCTCCAAAGGCAGATCAGACAAAGTATAGATCAATGATTGGTGGATTGTTGTATCTCACTCAAACTAGACCAGATATAATGCAGGCTGTTGGTCTTGTGGCAAGATTTTAGGCTGATCCTAGAGAATCTCATGTTATGGCAATCAAGAGAATTTTTAGATATCTAAAAGGGACAGTGGAGTATGGTTTGTGGTATCCTAGAGATCATGATTTCTCTCTTTATGCTTACACAGATGCAGATTGGGCAGGAGATGTGGATGACCGGAAGAGTACCAGTGGTAGAGCATTCTTTTTGGGAAAGAGATTGGTTTCTTGGCTAAGCAAGAAACAAGATGCAATATCTCTGTCTACAACTGAAGCAGAATACATTGCAGCAGCAAGTAGTTGCACTCAAATCTTATGGATGAAGCAGATGCTCAGAGGCATTAAATTTGAATATGAGGAGCCTATCACAATTTTCTGTGATAATTCAAGTGCAATTAATATTTCTAAGAATCCGGTATTGCATTCTAAGACTAAGCACATATCTATCAAGTTTCACTTTTTGAGAGAACAAGTGAACAAGGAAGAAGTCAGATTGGAGTATGTACCCTCCAAGGATCAGATTGCAGATATCCTTACTAAACCTCTTCCCAAGGACTCTTTTGAGTATCTTCGGGAGAAGTTAGGGGTCATGGCCCCTCCGGTGATGAACTAGGATGCACTAATGTGCATCAGTCCGGTGGATATCACAGTCATGTCTTGTGATCCGGATTGATGATGGGGAGCTGCTACTAAGGGGGAGCAGCTGGTATGATTCTGATGCGTTAAAATTGCAAGTATGAGCCCTTTGCCATTGATGTCAAAGGGGGAGAGAAGACATGTGAAAAACAAGTGGTTGATGATCAAAGGGGCAGCAGTAAAGGAAGAGAAGACATGTGAAGAGTTGTTGTTGATAGGGGGAGCTGTGACAGAAAGGAGAAGTTCTTGTCTTGATGGTTTTTCACATCATATGTTGCCATCAATGACAAAGGGGGAGATTGTTGCAAGTATGAAGTGAACTAGTGTTGTCATTGATGTCAACATACTCATATTGCTTTGACAAGAAGGATTGGATGAGCTGTGTGCTGAGGATATTGAGAAAATTAGTCTCAATCTGGAACAGTGAAGAATAGTGATGAGAAGAAGGCAAAAGTACTCAATAGGTTGCGATTCAGAGGATGCGGATTAAAGGGTTTGTAGATATGAGTCTTGAGATAATCTAGTTAAGATTTCAAAGGTCCGCATGAAGATGTGAAGAAGTTGTGATCGATCAAATAGAACTGGTTCTGGGAGATGCTCCGGAGTGACAGAGTGTTACAAAAAGGTCCGGTGAGATCCAGAGGTGCGTTGTCCTGTTCTGTGGATTGGACAGAGTGTTTGGGAGGTCCTTTTAATGTGTCATCTCGATTGGTATGTGGTTTGAAGGTCTGGAAGCACCTCTAGCAGTATGACAATGGTGATAGACTGTGTTCTTGAAGTTCCGGATGAGGAAGAGAAGAGATTCCAGTAAGTAGAGGAAGTGCGGATGTACCTGGTCATTCAGGCAGGCTTGTGAAGGTTCTTGGATCGTGTTGAGGTTGTGTTGTTGATCCGCATTGGTGGTAGAGCTCGGAATTGAAGATATTCTTCCAGATGAAGTTCTTGTTCAGACTAGCCGACCGGATGAGTTGTTCATCTTGCAAATGTTCTTGTGGTGGCCGACCGGATGTGTTATTCATCCTGTGAATGTTCTTATGGTTGTTTGCTGACTTAGATGATTGTTCCTAAGCTGATGACTTGTATAAATAAAGGTTTGTGAGTTCATTTCAAAGTGTGTGTTGTGAGGAAGATGAGTGTGGTATAGCGAAAGAGCGAAAGGCAGAGCAGAAGTGTTTCGAGCTTAAATGGAACTAATCCAGACATGGTGAAGATGTCATTCTCCAGTTCAAGGTTGTGATTCTTATGTTCTTATAGACAGTGCGTCTCTTTGTAGGCAGTGTGCCTCCTTGTGAGCAGTGTGCTCGGGCAGTGAGCCCTAATTGGCAAGTGCCATTCATTTTATCTTATTCTTCTAACAGAGAATAATTCTTAGGTTAATCACCTCGTGGTTTTTCCCTTAACCGGGTTTTCCACGTCAAAAATCTTGGTGTCTAATGTGTTGATGTTTATCTGCTCCAGTGTTTATGCTTTTTGCTTTCATGAATGGTTAATTGATATGCTGTTAACTAATAAAGAAGAATCAAGTGTTTCAAATTGAAGCAAGTTTTTATACAACTGATTCACTCCCCCCCCTCTCAGTTGTGTGCCCTAGATCTAATAACCCGTTTATGAAGATGTTGCATTACGGTTGTGAGAGAGTAGAGTAGAAGGTTGAGACTAGAAAAGCAAGTGTTGCTGGGTTGAAGACTAAAGAGGAGATTGATAGTGTTGTATTGTAAACTCTATTGAAGTTAATACAGATTGGTGCATCTCTTCTTGTGTATTTTTTTTCGAAAGGGTTTCTCCATGTAAACATTGCGTTATGTGTTTGATCTTTTGTTCTGTTATTTCTTTGTGTTGATTTCATACTATCTTCAGTTTGGTTCTACACAGTTAAATATCTATATTACAATTGTAATCAATTTTTCATTGATAGTTGTTTACCATCCCATGCAAGAAAGGAGAATTATAATGAGAGGGTGGTGGTTGTGTTGAAGCCTCACATTGAGTGAATAGAGTAGTAGGCTACAAGAAGTATTATTGTAGCATAATGTATCATGTAGGCAAGTTGTAATAAGATATATAGGAAGTCAATAAAGTATTGTGTTTTGCATTTATTGCTTCTATCATGGAGTTGTGTGTATGTTGCTTGAATAGGGTTGCAAGATTGGGCTCTTTATTAAACCTCTTAGTCTTGACTACATCACTTTGCACAAGTCAATTAGAGGAAATGTCATTAACTATGCTAGTCTTGCCAAGGTTGTGAAGTGTTTTTTTTCTACACCATAATCTTGTATTGTGTCAAAGCCTAATAATCATAGGGGTCCCTACTTAATCCAACTCTAATGTTGTTAACAAAAGAAACAATGATCACACCAATGATGTGCATGCTCAATATGGTCCTACCCAAGTTTCCTAAAACCATAACTATATCATCAAGTATCTCTAGAGACATTCTATTATAATTTAGATTAGAATGTATATTATAATTGAGATATTTATTATTGTGGGAATTTGCTCTTAGAGTTGACGTGGCAAGGGTTTTGGGATTGAGATGTATAAGTGTTTTTAAATTTTAAAAAATACAAGATGACATATTTGTCATAGTTCATCTAAGTTTAACCAAAACTAGTTTTGAATTAGATATCAAATAAGAGGATATAAAAATGTAACTAAAAATAGGTACATAGGATACCTGGTATATAAATTTGAAGGGTAGAAAAGAAACTAAGGATGTTTGTACCCTATGAATGCATGTGTTATGCCTTAAATACCGTAAAATACTTAATCTCATCAAGAAAAAGAATTGAAGTAATATAATGAATGAATGTTGCGAAGTTTGGGGGTTCCTCCTCACTTTGAACAAGGAAAGGATTGAAGTTGGTGGTCCCATAGGCTATTTTTAACCTCGTGAACTTTAAAAATTATTCAATCATTCATTCAACATGTTTAAAAAATGCATGCATGCATTCATTCATTTTATAATAATAAAGAATCACAAAGGATTTACTCATTTGAGTGCTTACGAATACATTGTATTTTCTTTTTATATTTAAAGAATTAGTGGATTGAGTGGGCATTGCACGGAAGACGTTACTTGGGAGGAGCACGAAATTTTATTCTAATCATAAACCCTTGGGTCATTATTCTCCACATGAGCACGGAAAGTATTATGAAGCTTTCCTCCACTTTGCGCCCTATTCAAATGGTGCCGCGCTTAATATAAAAATGTATGTTTGAAAAACAAATAAAAGAATATTATTGCTTGTTAAGATCAACTGGTTTTGTTCTTTCACCCGGGGTAACTTATAAAACATAAACTGCCTTCAAACCATACAGAACTGCCCTCAAACTACAAGCGCTGGCTTTTCTAACTTCTCTTTCAGAAGAGTTGTTTATAAAATAAACTGCCCTGAAACCACACAGGCTTAACAGAATCTGTGTTTGATAAGCCACTCCTTTTAATTACAGGAATAAATTACAGTGACCTTACATTTTTTTTTAAAGATAATTACAATGAGGGTGGCAAAAGAGTGAATTGATTGTGGCTTTGGAATCATAGCCTTGAGGCTTTGAAAGAACAATAATGACATGTATTAAGGCCTTATTTTACCCTGAGGGCTGCTTTGTAAAGGGTTCTGGACCCTCTTCTAGCTGAACTAATAAAAAACAATAATGATATGTATATTCCTCTATGGGTTTATACATTTTTATGCCAAAATTGAATTAAGGGGGATTGGGTTAGTATGTAACAGAGTTACAACTACAGAACTGTTAGTGCAGCTCTTCTTGCATAATTGATAAGGATGAAGAAGATCCTCATCGATGCCACTGTAATTAGAGTTGGTTTCAAAAGAGTTCCTGGTATACCCAGGATGGAAGTTGTTAACCATGAGGCAGAGAGGTGAGGAAAGCATATAAAAGCTCATTCCATGTATCAGGAACCCCAGGTAAGCACCAGTGGCTGCAATCTTGAATCCTGTGCTGGGCCAGTCGCTCCTCTTGAGAAAGGGATTGGTATTGCTGGGTGTAGATGGAAGGATGGGCATCCTTGCGGTAATCTGTGATTCTGGTGATGTTTAAGTAGGTTATTGGTGTCTTCATCTCTTCCTTTATTACAGACTCCAAGACCTTCATCATTGATGGGTATTTGATCAGATATGTCTCATTAAAAATTGGTTGAGTTTCTGCATGGCATTGCCCACCTGAATTCCATTGCCCTCCTCTGCAATACATCAATTAGACATTCATACATTATGATTTGAATGAAATTATAGCAAGCAAAGGCTAATTAGGGTGCTGCATTCTTAGTATGGTGTGCTTAGAAGGGGAAGTGCTATCAATCACACAAATTTCGAATCTTTTAAAATTGAAAAATGGCATTATAACTGCTCTAATTAAATACTGAACCCTTTTTACCACTAAAAATGTGATCATCTTTTGACCAAACTTTTTTCAATTTCAAAATTTTACAAATGTAATTGTTTGTAAATCTCTTATAGCTGGTAACTGTATCAACTTTTGTTATCTTTATTTTTAGTTACAGATACTAACTTTTCAGATCAAGAAAGGTAGTGAACAAATTACCTGAAATGGGAGGCTGAGTACCCACGAAAGAAAACTTTAGTTTTGTTCTGATCAATGTTGTTATCCACCCAGTGACCCCACGTTTTGAGAGCCTTTCGAAAAGCCTCCAACGCATTCAGCTGAGGATAAACATGGTCTCCTTCTTGGTAATAGTTCTTCCTGTTGTCCTTGTCACATAAATACAGAAGCCCATGAGAATATACTAAAGTGGCATTAGGCATCCTAGCCAAAAGGAAAGAGAAAGACAAACCAAATATTTTGAAATGCATGCTTCAACCAAAGTGAAAGGAAGAGGACTTTGGATTTTAGAAACTCCAAGACATAATTCAGAAAGTTTTCTTAAAAAAGATCATTTTCTTGTAAAAGCTCTTTAAAAAAATAAAAACAGTTATTACCCTTGGGAAGTTTTGTCATGGGTCCACCAATGACCTGTATTGAAAACAAGAACATGTGCTTCCTTGTACTTGGCAGCAAAGCTATCCATTACATCCAGCCTAAGAGTGCTAGTGCTACCATTCACACCATCCCTCTCTGATTCTTGAACCAGGAATGGTGACCTCACAAATTCCAGGCTGGAATTGTAGTCCTGTCACCCACAATCACAATCACAATCACAGTTTCTGAACATAAACAAAGACAAGGAAAAAACCAAATAAAAAGAATCATACACAAAAATGAGCTCACAGCATACCTCAAATCTAAATGCATAGAAACCTTCTTTCTTGAAGTCCTGTCTACCTGATATCTCATACACCCGTTTCTTGTCCTGAACAGCATGACGAAGAATACAAACAAGAGATTCCCACATGTTTCTGTTGAGTGAATCACCCACAAATGCCAATCTCTTGTCCCTTAATATTTCCAGCATATGAGTTGCATTCAGCCTGCACAGGTCCATTCAAAACTTCAAAATCTAGACCTCAAAACCCCTTTTAAAAGTAGACTCAAGAAAATAAATTTGGGGCATAAGGCAGTCTGAAGAAAGATGGCTTGATACAACCCCTCAATTTTTCACAGCTGAAAATGCAGTTACAGAGCATAGTAGAAATAAAGATAATCCTTTACACTATTATCCCATAACCTATGCAAAAACTAACAAATTGTACATAATCATTCTTGTTTACCATGTCTTGAAGGTGATGCTCAGATAAGGTGAAAATACCCATTCATAAAACAAAACAAGAGGCATAAATTCACATTATGTGAAACAGAGAAACTATGATACAAACCCATTCCTACCTTGTTATACTGCAACCATAACTGAAAATACCCACTTATAAAAGAAAACAAGAGGTATTCACTCAAAACTGACATTATGTAGAAGAGAAAGATTAGAATACAAACCCATTCTACCTTGGAATATTGCAATCATTTGGCTGCCATCTCCAGTGTTGATATTCCTCATCCGGCCTCTTATTCCTAAAGCAATTGAATGACCCATCTATATGAGGACATGAGCCTGAAGGGTAATATGGGTATGAATCATCTTTCACCCACCTCCCAAAGAATATATTGCAATGCTTATTCTCCATCTTCATTGTCAAGGTCTTCAGACCAGGAAATTTACCATTATGCACGGGAAAAGAGTCTCTTGTTTCACTGGAAGTGCCACTTTTTTGTGCTTCTTGATTGGCCACAGATGATGATATAAGTTCCAGAGGCTTGTTTGTGTTCAACATGGGATTTAGTTTCAACTTGGTTGGATAATTGAAGGCCAGATGTACTGAAAACACAATTATAAACCCAAAGGCAACCCCAAGCCCGAAGGCAAATATTCTGGGCCTTCTAGTTGTCAAAATGCAACCTACCTTCATGATGACAGACATATTCTTCAGGTTAAATTGGTCTCTAAAGCCTGTAAAAGTATAACATTCAAAAATATGTTCTTCTCTCTCTTAAAATCTTCAAAAACCTATCAAAGTATATCATTCGAACATACATTCTTCTTTTTCTTTATCTTCGTTGTGCAGTACATTAAATAACTAGGACTGCAGCTGCATCTTTCATACTTAGTGCTCACTTATGGAATCATTGTTTCAACCTCCAAGACAACCAGAAGCATATGCTGTGCTAACTGCCAAAACGAATTGTGATTTTTGACGGATATTTCCTAATCATTAATTTGTATTTTATTTTGAAGGACTGCTATAGGTATTCACAATGTGTCGGAGAGAACGATACAAATAAGTTCAAAAGAAAAAGAAAGTCCGATCTGTTACGAGGAAGTAAACGTTGAAGTTAGTTATACCATGCTCTCAATCCTTCACCTGCACAACATTCTTGTGGCGAATGGAATTGGAATGGACCCCACGCAAAACGCTATACAGCATGTGTTGTCTCTCTGAACAATTTGGATTTAATGTTTCTTTGAGCTGAATATTTCAAATTTATAAGCATTTCATAATCAATTGATTTATTTGACTAGTATATTTATATTTTAAAAAATATATTTACACTATGTGGAGAAATATCTTTTAAGCTTTTGTTTGCCTTTTTGTGTTTTGTATAGCTTTTGTGATTTTCTATTTTTAGTTTGCCTGTTTTATAGAGTTTTCATAGTTTTTTAATTTCTCCACTTTTTTTCCTTCTATTTCTTTTTTGCTTTTTATTTTTTATTTTTTTCAATTTCTTTTTGTTCCATAATTTTTGTGATATTTTTTACTTTTTTTCCTTCAAGGTTTCCAATTTCTTTTTTACTTTTTTTTTTTTTTGCATTATTTATTCCAATTTTTTTGGTTTTTTTTTTG
Organism: Cunninghamia lanceolata; assembly: GCA_027924645.1. Classification (NCBI taxonomy): domain Eukaryota; kingdom Viridiplantae; phylum Streptophyta; class Pinopsida; order Cupressales; family Cupressaceae; genus Cunninghamia; species Cunninghamia lanceolata. Next base: position 462,962 of record BSBN01000333.1, read on the forward strand.
CTATATATTTACATAGAAAAATGAGTGCTCTCATCTCCACCAATGCCTATCCACATAATGAGAGGATTGTAACTTTTTTTTAATAAATATTTGTGAAAATGTAACAACCAACACCGATATTTTCCATGGATGTCATTTGGTCATTCTTATGATTTTGAAGAGACTTAATTATTGATGTATTTGGATCCAATAGAAATTTATTCTATATTGTTTCCATTTTAATGGATGTTTTGCAATAAATTTGTATAAAGAAGTGTTTTATATACTATATTTAAAATAAATAAAGAATGGTATTATATTTTGGGTAAGGTAAAGTCTTAAATAAAAGTAAAACAAGATTAATATAAATAAGTGGTTAAATTGTTAAGTAGTAACAACTATAAATTCAATAAGAGGAAGAGATCACAGTAATTAGGTTTCCTCTAGTCATTAGGAAGCTGGTCGCTATCAAGATTTGGCTCCCAACCAATAATGGCTCCTTTCTCATTATCTTGCTCTCCATCTAGTGGTTGAGTTTTATTCTTGGTGCGAGAAATTATCAAAGCTAGTTGAGGAACTTTGTTGTTGTCTAGCCAACGAACGAGACCCTTATTACAAAGTTGTGAGGAAACAAAAGGCACGTGAGCTTGATGAGATCAACCATGAGCATTATGACCCCCAACTCTATGCTAAGGTGGCAAAGAACCATATGAAACATGATTTAATAGATTTTTTGAAGAGACTTAGACTATTGAATTGAGTGTTTTAAATAGATATTTTTAGGTGTGTGATGTTAAGTAGGCCACACTCAAAGGAAATTATTTTATATATAACTAAAAAGGAAAAATAGGTTTCTTAGGCTAAATAGGTAAATAAACACCAATTAACCTAAGGAATAAAATGTGTGTGGGGGTTTTAGATAGATAGATAGAATAGAATGCATTAGACCAGACAATATCAAAAAGTATGACCATACTACAAATAGTAATAAATGAAGAGAGGGATTGCTTAGCTTTGTAACCAAAGAATGATTGTTGTTTGTTAAAGATAATGAGATCCTTGTGCTTAAAAATCTAGAAATACTCTAGACAATCATGTATGTGGATCAGAATCAGAATATTCCTTTTTTCTCTATGTTGAATTCACTTTGTTGTTCTTAATCTAGTCTATGATTGCTAGCTCACTCTATATCTATGAACTTAATCTCCAAATCTTGTCTTGCAAATTTTTAAATAAACATACTTCTAGATAGGCAATGATATCCTATCACGCTCTTAGGGTTTTTCTATCAAGTTGGTAGTATTTAAAAATATCTTAATATATACCAAGCTTCAAACATGCACATGAATTCTATAATGAATGCTAGGTTATTCACATGCGCTAGGATGTATGCTAGATTATTTGCTCAATTTGAGATTAGATGTGCAAATGATTGTTCAACTCTCTAATAATGGATGGATCATTAAAATAAATGTAATGAATATCTTTTTATACATTAAACATAACATCAAAGGGTGAATACTTGTGCATAGTAATCCTAGGACAAAAGTGTAAGATGGGGCCAGTTGGCTAAATGTTTGATTTTGATTTTACAATTAAAAGGATTTAGATTGCAATTGCAAGGATGACCTTCCAACCATGGACATGACCTAGGTTAGACATCTAAGTTGGATCTATGTCCAACAGGATTGGATTATGGGCAATGATTTGATTAATGATTAGAAGCAGAAAAATAAGCCTTGATTGTGCTAGAATTGCATACATATAAGCATATGGATAAGAAATAAACATAGAGATCTAGGTGCAAGAAAGGCTAGTTATCCTGGCCCAACCATGCAATGTGTCATTTGTAGCTAGATATAATTGTATTAAGGCAATGCCCCAAATTAGGCACAAAACTAAATGGTAAATGCATCAAGGATGTGTTTTTCACCATTACATTTTGCCTCCACTTTGAGGTACATGTGAATCTTGAAGTATGAATCATGCATATCTAAGTATATGCTCATTATCAAATATGCATAAATTAAATGCAACAATAGATGAACTTGTTGTTGGCAAGACATAGCCGACTTTGTAACAAGCTACGTCCACCACAAAGGAAATGCAACACAACTAGCCAACCACCAACACATATAAAAGTCACAACATATACAAGGAGACACCCTTCTTGGTGTACTTATACTTAGGTGCAAGAAATGATCAAAAGATGTAAGATGTAATATAGGGAATAGATACGAGATGAAATAACATGGCATGTAATAGATGATATGATATCTGATGTAATAGAGAACAATATAGAAGATATGATATAGCATTGTAATAAGAGATAGAAAATTGAAATACTGGCAGACTTTGTATCAAAGTTTCATATGATGAACATAATATAACACAAGTTGGTCTCACTAATGTATAATATGTTATGATGTTTGTTAATAGATGTATATTGTCAATTTTAGTTGTTCTTTCCTACTGCAATCTTCTATAACTCACTGCATAATTTATGATCCTCCTCTTATCTCTAATACTAGGCTATAAATAGAACATTCAACTAAATTAAGCTCAGATCTCTGACATGCGCCCATTCTTGCCAAAATTTTGGTTCTAATGCCAAGACCCTGGTAAAGGGATAAAGGAGAGATCCAAACAATAAACATAACATTTGTAGCAGAAAAGAAGTTAACAAGGAAGGATCACAACTAAAAGGAAATAAGATTTAATGATGTGTGGTAGGATCCTCTAGGTTCTAGCCTCATGAGAGGTGATTAGGCACCTAGGGGATGACAAATGGAAAGGGGAGATCCTGAAGGAATCTCCAAAGAGATGCGACCACTAGAAGAAGGACAAGGATGAGCTATTAGGGATGGATTAAAGGATTAATGAAATATCAAATTAATAAACACCCATGGCAAGAGGAGATAACAAGAAGAAAAGAGAAATTATGGAAGAGCTTGAATTGGGAATGGAATTAAACATGAAAGAGAAGAAACTGAAACAAATTCAAGAGAGATAGGAAAGATATCACAAAAGAAATAAGAAGGCTAGGAAATTCAAATTAGAGCACGCCAGAGGGGCTATTTCTATGGAAGATAGAAATTTTTTAGAGAAGAAAAAGGTTTAGAGCATGCTAGAGGGGCTACTATTGAGATTGTTGAAGATAAGGAATAAAGAGAAAACCCACCATTGGAATAATTAACCATGTATTAGCACAATGAGGGGGTTGTAGTTGAACATAAGGATTCTATGGAACCCTTTATGACTCTACAAATAGAGGAACACATGGAAACTATACGACTCCATAACAAAGACACATCTAAGTAACTCAATGACCATCTAGATAAAGTAATTGGGATCCCTAGAAGGGCTAGCAAAATATATTGAAGAATATTGGTACTTGAAGCTTGTCATTAAAAAGAAGGGTGTAGAAGCAGGGGTGCTCCACCATTCAAATTCTTGACTTGTACACCCTATTTGGAACCTGATTTGTCTAACCTAAAAATCACAACTAATGATGAATTTGAGGAATTACTAACCCCTTTAACAAAATTAAAACCTATGGATTTTAGTGCATAATACTTAGATAATGTATTTGAGAAAGGGTATTAGATTACAAAGAGATAAAATGATGAGCAATTTGAATTTATAAGAAAATAAGAAGAGTGTAGAAGATGTTGGGTGAATATTTTGTCTTCAACTAACTAAAGGCAAAATGGTTATATCGACCATAGTGTAATGAGATAAATCTCTCCTCTCAGCAAGGGGAGGTTCCCTATCAACTATCACAAACTTATTTAAACTAAATACTAATTCAGGGGTGAGACCATATCATCCATTTCTCTTTTTTCAGAAATGATGTTTACAAAATGAAAGAGCACTTTCTTGATACGAATTGAAATAACCAAGAAACCCACAAGAGCACAAAGTCTATTGTTGCTTCTTTTACTGTTTTATAACTTAGAACCAAGTAGAATAAGATGCAACTCAAAGTCTTCACCGAATGCTACGACAAAATATATGATCACAAAAGATAATAGCAGCTCAAAGTCTTCCCAATATCTTTTACTTCAAAACACAAAATCACAAACTAAAGATAATTATTGTAGCACAAAATCTCCACAATCAACTTTAGAACATCTCCCAGATTATTCACACTCACACTACAATTTGATCAAACAGATAAGATAGTATTAGGAAAAGGACATAAGAACAATTTCCAATACGCCACAAGTTATTCCAACACAAAGATTGAATGATCACTTGCTTTCTTATTCACTTGATAAAATTTGATTTACAATTTGAACACAAAGTCTCAAAACGCTCTTCAATTTGGTAGAGTTTCACTTCAATAACTAAAAGATGGATAATTACAATGGGGGTCCTCTTTATTTATAAGAGAAACTGAGAGCAAAAATAGGAAAAGAAAAACTAACTATGACTTATTTAACAAAGGAGTCCTTTTTTATTTGGGACTTCCTATGTTTTTACATGTAATTACATATGAGAAAAGTACACGTAAATATGTCCAAAATTATTTCAAAAGTACATCTGAAAAGTGGAAAATAAACTAAGTAATGGAAAAACTGCTTCAACTTGTATTGTCGTCTTTCTTCATATAGCAATCATACATGGTGAAAGTTGCTTGCATCCCAAGACTGTCTGGACTAACCGTGTTCTTGAAAATCATCCTGGCTCTAACTATGGCATCTCTGACTGTGGTGACTGATTTTGCGTGACTAGTTAACTTGGCCTTCAGATTATCCAAAGTTAACTAATTGTCAAGAATATTGTCCACGGAGGCCATTGAAAATGTTTTGTCCTTGAACTCTTTCTGGAACATATTTTCAAATTCCTGAATCATCTCTTCTGCAAAAAGAAATCGGTTATCCTGTGACACAAAATTGCACGGCAGCTCCTCCAATTTATGTAAAAGACTAACATCACTTTGATCACTTAGTTTTCTTGCAGTTTCCAGGTCATTGATCAAATCTTTTAGCACACGGCTCCGATATGTCAATGCCTCTTTGGTTTCAGTATAAGAATCCCTATTTGGAATGACACCAATTGATATCAGAGCACTTATTTTTAGCTTTCTCATCTCCACCCACTTATCATGATTATGTTCTAGGCACTCGATATCTTGAGAAATAACATCAATCAGGTCATCAAGTTCTGCTCTTATTTTCTCCATTTTGTCTGTCTTCTCAAATAGCTCTGTAAGCAGAGAGATTCCTTGTGTGCGCATCCTTTCCAGATATTCTTCAAGTACTCTTCCCTTAAGATGAGTCTTTTCTACTTTCTGGATAATAGGGTCTTCTACAGAAACGGCCTCGGGAGTTACTAATTTTGAATTCAGAGTGATTTTTCTCACCACTGCAGTCAACTGTTCAACCATTGCTTTGTAATGATCTTTCATTTCTTTCTCTTTGTCAAACTTCTGAATTAGAATGTCCATTGCTGACTACATGTCAGTCTTTGCACTTTCATGAGTTATTTTGCCTAACTCAACCCTAGAGATAGAATAATCATTCATACTAAAATTTTCCATGGTTGCATCCTGCGGAGGTCTTGCAATCTCCAGAAATTTGTGCCCCTTGTCCCCGAGCATTCTCGAAAGAACCTTTGGCTTCTTCGAGGTCTTAGCTTTTGCAGGCACCAGCTTACTAAAATCAAAGTCATCTGGAGAGATGGCTTGTTTCTTCCTTTTTGGTGTATATGCTGACAACCATGGTGGAAGCACAAAAGTACTCACATTAGGATTTGTTCCCATTGTTGGTATTACTAGAACTGCACTTGCACTAGAAGTAGAAACAATAGGTGGAGTATTAGTAAAAACCACACCTATTACATTCACATTAGGAACCTGTTCAAAATTCATTACAAAATGATCAAATATAGAAGTATCCCCAATATCAAAAGATGAGGAGGACAAGCTAGGAATAGACTCTGAGGAACCAAGAACATCTTCAAAAGTATTTTGAGGGTTGTCAAAAATGGTTTTTGAAGGTGATATAGATTCAGAAGAGGGGATATCAATGGGTGAAACAGATAGAGGAACTGAAATAGGTGTGTCGGGCAAAGGAGAAGAGACTCCCGTTTCTTGTTGTACATTATTCTGTGGAGATAAAACTTGCTCTCCTTGTTGATCTGTAGGTCTGTCTTCAACCTCCATTTCCTCGATGGCTGGCTCTTTAGTATTCTATTTCTTAATTTCCATATCTTCTATCTCAGACTCTTTCTCCACAATCTTTGACTTCTTCATCACAAATTTGATCCTGGGCTTATGTGGCTTGGAAGAAGAGGGAACATCACTCTTGTTCTTTGTCCTATTCTCCACCTTTTTACCTACTTTCTCTTGAATTTCAATCTCTGATCCTGTAAGGAATTCTTTCAAAGCAATTCCCTTATCTCCTAGCCAGTTATTGGTGTTAGCCAATATGGGTTCAAACCTTTTCCTTAGAGAAGTCAATTCTTTCTGAGACCATTAGATAGGAGGAAGAGGAGTATCAACAGCATGTTCAGTGTTATATCTGTCATCGATCAACTCTCCATCATCCACCAAGTCTTCAGGAATATCAGCCAATCCCAGATATTCAATCTGCTCTAGAGATAACTAGCTATAATCCAACTTTCTGACATCTTCTTCTGTTCTCAAATCCACTCAGACATCCTCAACCATAGGTTCATGAAACTGGGTCTTTCTCTTGATTTTGTCTTTCACACCCCTGTAATCAAACTTTGGCCTTCGTTTGAATTGTTTCATGGTTACAAGCTGCATTTCAGTTTCCATGGATCTAGCCTTGGCAACAGTTGATACTGAAAACCTGCCGATTTCAACGGGAAACCTAAAACTTGGTTTCTTGAGCTCCATTTGTTTATTATGTACGACAATCATTTGTCTACATAATTCCATTAAAACAAGTTTGTCTGAGGGAAACCTTGGCAACATATAAGGATGACCTTGGAAAAAGCCAACCCTTAAATAAGAGAAAGAAGGAAATTATAAGAACATGCATCCAAAATCATTCGCCACTGACCAAGCTTCATCTAAAACTCTTCTTTTCTCCAGTTGAGGGTCAAAAAGACACAAAAACACTGCAAAGAAAGCATCATTTACCCTCCTGAAGTGGTGAATAGAACCCTTCAATGTCAATTGAGAATAGTATTGATACACATGAATTACTCTCCTATCTCCTTCTGATGTCAGACCTGGAAAGATTCTCATAGAGGCTGTTATATACACCAGGTAAGAAGTCATGTAGAATTTGAAGGTAGTAGATACCTTAGTCAATTACTCGTGTAGAGCATTCCTGATTTGCTCTCCCCAAAAGATGGCTTGTTTACCTTGGAGTATTACCTTGATGAAAGGGCACATCCACTCATGAAAAAGTGAGGAAGAGGCCAATCCCCTTATCTACTAAGAAGAGTTATAAGATCACCAACTTCTTCTATAAAGTCACTTCTAGGAAAACTCTGTGGCCACCTAGACAAGTTTGACCTTGAAGTCTTGAGCCATTTAGTATTGATTATCTTCTTAGCTTTCTCAGGATTTTTGTCATACTCTTTTTGGGCTTCAACAAAATCTAGTTTTATTACTTCTGTAACAGCAGGGCACATGAAAACTTTATCAATGAATTCAAGATCTAATCTGATTATCACATTTCCATTTGCATCCATCACTGCCCTAGTATCCCTGTTGTAAAACTGAGCACACTGAAGAACAAACTCTGTGTTATGGGCTGCCACCGGGAAAGATGACACCAAATGAATGTTACTGTCAATAATCTTCTTCATTGCAGAACTGGGATTATTGGACTTAGTTCTTTCCACAAATTTAGCCATGTCCACATGGCCAATCTCTGTATCCCGAATGTCATCGACATTAGAAATAACCGAGGTGATTGGAAAAACAACTTGATACTTATACTTCATCACTTTCGACTTCTTTGGAGACAACTCAGTCATCTGAAAAAGCTATCACCAAAAGGATGTAGGTGAAGAGAGAAAATTCACTGAAGAAACTGCAACAAAAAGCCATGATCATGCAATTAGGGGAAATACTGGTAATCTGGGAAAATTGCATGTCGACGATCATGACTATGGAGATACGCTTGAAAGGGCTAGAGTGCAAGTGGGTCAAAAAATAGAGGAAAGCAGATTTGGAAAAGCAAAATTGAAAATATCCCAGAGTTAGGAAACATTGAGAGTGAATGCATGGGCAGAAAAATTTGCTACTCTTGCATGTATGGGATAGTTTGCAAGTGTTAGGGTGGCCATTTTTACCGACCTGCAACCAGGTTTAAAAAGAAAATGTATCAGCGGCAAAAATTACTGCTTTTGCATGAGGGAGTAAGTTTTATGTTTGAGCGATCAATTTTGCTGACATCACATGAGGAATGCCTTGCAAGTGTTTGAGTGGCCAATTTTACCGCTACTGCAGGTTGGATATTTCAATGTTTTCTGTGTAAGGGTGGTGAAATTCGCCACCCATACACTTTGGGGGTAAGGCTTCCAAATGCGTAAGCGGTGATTATTGCCGACTCGGCACTTATACAAAAATTTGTATGGAAGGAACTCGGGCGGCAAATTTCACCGCTACTACACAAGACCAAACATAATGTAATATGTTTGAGCAGTCATTTTTACCGACCCTACACCTAGCAATGGTTATGTAAGTTCATGTTTCAAGCGATAAATTTCACTACCTAAAACATGAAATGGTTAATTCTTGTATATCAGCGAAATTTACCGATAAACGTCAACCATAGAAGGATCAAACAAAGACCAAGGTTTTAAAAACAAGTCAAAAAATTAAAAAAATGAAACGAAGGACGATTTGCCTTTAACAATACACTAACAATAAAATTCAAAAAGACACGAATGATTTACTTCAACGAACAAGAAAAAGAAAAACCCTAGAAGGAGAGGTTAAACAACTTACCTGTCAAAAGGCTGAAACCCTAAGTGCAATGGTGGTGACTCAAAAATCTATTTGAATCCAAGATCAATGCGATCAAGCAGTTTGAGGGAGAGTTCAAGAATCAACTGAGAGGCTTGGCAAAAAAGAAATGACGAAATAAAATGATTTTGCCAATTAAAAAGGTCAAAAAGCAAGCTCTTAATGCTTAACACGAGTGGCCATAAATGCCACTGAAGTTCGAGATCTTGAAGATCCTACTCGAGCGGTGAAAATTGCCAACCCAACATGTGTTAAGTGAAACACAACGGCGGCAAAAAGTACCGCCTATGCACTTGCTTTCAATGAAGACATGTAATGGTGGCGAAAACTACCGCTCGGGCATGTTCAAATAAAAACTATTGTAAAAGCGGCAAATTTTGCCGACACAACACAAGCAAATAAAAAGGGATGCAATAGCGACGAATTTTACCGACTTTGCACATAAAGTTTCAAAACTTTACTAACACCCAAAAATGATCAAAATTGATATTTTGGTCAGTTTACAACCTAATTGATTTGCACAAACTTCAAGAAATCAATTTGAGGGAATGTCGCAAACTAGTTTAGGATGCCATATGACTTCACACGAGGCCAAGAGAATCTTGTCTCGATTTGCGAACTTAGAGTGTAGACTATGAAATGGACAAGTTTCGTAGGGGTTGTCTACAAAAACGAGCGTAGCTGATTTTGAGAACAACAGAAGAGAAATAAATTAAAAATATGTTCAAAGACCTTGCCATGGATACTATTGAAATAATTAATAAAGGTTGGGAAAACCCTATATTAACTAATGAAATGTCATTGACTAATGAAAAGTAATCTCCTAAATTAAAAAGGTTGCATGAAGAGGTAAACCCCCAAGGCCAAGAGTCATCTCCCATGTTGATTAAGGCAAGAAGAGTTCTTGTAAAAGGTATGTGTGTGTGTGTGTATTGATTCAACTTGGACAAGAGAAAACCATCAAGAGCTTGTAAGTAATTATGTAGAGATATTGGGAATTGGTTTCTTTGAAATTGAATTAGCAAGAGGCAAAGGAAGAAGCAAGAAACTAGTAAGGAAAAAAGACTATGGTGAGAAACTAGTGAAGGAAAGAAGATAATTTAAAATTGACAAATAGAAATATGCCAAGAAGAGAGAAACAACCCTTGCCTAGTACCAACAGATTCGAAGACCATACTTTTACTATGGAACAAAATATGAAGCTACCTATCTTTGGCAAAGATACTACTAAAGCATCTGAACACATTTTTATGTTGGAATCTATTTGGAGAAGGAATAGAACTTGGAGTAATCATTCCATACCTTATGATTTTGTATGAATAGTAAGAACTGATGCTTTGGAATGGTATATGAAGAAGTGTCCTTAGCATGATAAGGAATGACAAGAAATAAAAGAAGCATTCCTATCTAACTTTAGATATCCTAAGGTTCCATCAAAAAGTGTCTATAAAATGAGAGAAATGGTACGAGAAAAGGTGGAAACTATTAATAAATTTGACCACAGATTCAAGGAGGTGATAAGAAATATGGAGGAGCCCCTAACTGAAAATAAAGACTTGAGTGATTCGTATCAAGATTTCTACCAGAGATTAGAATTAGGTTGATGGTAGAACCTTTGAAACCTACTTGAAAGTGTGGTAGAATTAGCATGTAGGGTGGAAGTACAACCTTGGAGAAGGAAGAATAAGAAAACATAAAATAAGGAATTGGAAAAGATGAAACTGGAATTGTAATTTAGTTGAAGATTAAACAAGATATGTTGGCTAAAAGTGAAAAATAGCCTAGCATCATCATTGAATCAAAGGAAGAAGATTTGGTGCACCTACTATTCTAAGGAAGGTTGCCTAAGGAATGAATGTCTAATGATGAGGGTGAGAAAAGAGTTGCAACACTTAGAGTGGACTTGCAACCAACCCTATAAAGCTAAAGAGTGTATAATGTGGAATATGTGGAGAATGGGATGAACATGAGATTGATGATTGCCCATCTCTTCTATTCAAGTTAAGAGAGGATGATGAACATGAACCATGGTGTAATCACTATTGTGAAAACAATGAAGCTATGCACAAAGTATTGGTGAAGGCTAAAGGGTTTCCCAAAATAGCATTCTATGACCATAGCTATGAACACCAAGCATGTAAGAATCAATGCAACATTCATGTGGTACAGTATACACCACCCCAAATTAGGAATGAGAAATGTCCTACTAGCTACCCTCTGAATGATAATAGAGGATATTACAATAGCTACAGAGGAGGACACGACAAAAAAAGAGGTTTGGGAAAAGAAGAAGAGAGGATGCCACTTATGGACCATTATGCAAATGAATGTCAAGAAGAGAAGAAGAAAAATTATGGATTTGGTGGTGACCCTAGCCATGATTTATTCACTTGTTCTAGGGTTTAACAATATTTTAACAATGCTCTAGACCACAAACAAAAGGTGAAGAATTATCAGGACCTAATGCAACAAGAGTTAAAACCAAAATGAGGGTGCATAAACAAAATGCTCAAGGATCCAGAAGATGCATGAAAGATTCAAACTAGATGAGGAAGATAGAAGAATATAGATATCACTCATAGAACAAGAGTGGTTAGAGAAAGAATACTTGGAGAAAAAAGAACTTTAAAGAAGAAATCCATTATTAAATACAGAAAGAAAAATAAAGTTATGGTAATAACTAGAGGAGGAACTAGTTCACTACAAAAGGAAAGTCATTGATTAGTGAATTAGAGGAGGAAGAGGAAGAACAAGAGGACTACTTTTTGTTGATGTTGATTGTTAGTCACTACAACATGAATAAAATTTTACACAACAAACCTTTATTATCTTGAAAAGTATGATCAATTCAGGATGAATTGATGACTCCAAGTCTCCGTGGATTAGGTCATGATCATCTGATGTTACTCAGAGGTTGATGTGATATGTGTTAGAAATGAAAGCAACACTACTTCAATGGAACTCTAATTCGAATAAATTTCAGCAATCTTTAAGTGTGCATTAACAATGGATATTGTAACAAAACATAAAAACCCACTATAGAAAATATGTCAAACATGAAGAACTCAACACAATGACACAGTGTTTACATGGAGAAAACCCTTGCAGGTAAAAAACTCCACCAAGAAAGAGGCACAAGTTTGTATTAATTTGTAAAAGATCTATACAATACATCAACTACACAACTCTCTCCACAAGTCTTCAATCTGACAACATTCCGGCAGCACCTGAGTATCTCAAATCTATATTGTAGCAACAAATACATGGAAAATACTTATAGAAATATTTTCCAACTCATCCTAGGTGTTCACCTTCTCTCTCCTAAGATTCTCCAACCTATAAACATTAATTACAATCTTACAAGCATCTTACACTTGTCCAAACACAACCATGCAAAGGTTGGGGGCCCAAGACTAAACCTAGCCTCTTACAGCATCTTATGACATGTCATAACCATCATAGATTCCATAAAAGAGTATCTTTCCAAGACAGGAACCTTGGGCTAAATATAGAAAATATACAACTAACATATCCATCATATGCGTCATAGAATCTCAGAATCTTATGACAACTTGCAGCTATCATAGATTCACTTGCCAAACATTATGACAATTGTCATACATGCCAAAAATAGTATATTCCTCAAGGGAGCACGCCTACCCTCATCTACTTTGAGTTTTTACATTTGCCAACAATAAAAGGCACTCCGTAATTACCTCTGATGACTCTAAAATTACCCATGTCAGTGAAACTAGTACATCTCCTCATGGATTATTACAAATTACATATAATAAATGGAATAAATACAATATTGGGATTTACAAGGTTAATCGCACCTTATCCCAACATTCTCCCACTTGACATTATACATTGTAAATCAACCCATAGGAAATCAAATGAAAAATAATCAAGCACTAGAAATAAGGCCCATGGCCTCTCTGCACCATACGAACTTCTCTATGCTCATAGGCTTGGTCAATGAATCTACAACATTATCCTGAGTGTTTATCTTCTTCATCTCAATCTCTCCATTTGCAACCAACTCTCGAACAAAGTGATACTGAACATCAACATGCTTAGTTCAAGCATGATACATGGGATTCTTGGCCAAACAAATAACACTCTAGCTATCACAACCAATCTAAATGATCCTGCAATCAAAACCAATACCTGTACACAGTCTCCTCAACCAAACTACCTCCTAAGAGACATGAGTAGCAACCATATGCTCTACTTCTATGGTAGACAAAGTAACTGTGGGCTGTCTCTTACTCATCCATCTCACTGCACCTCCAAACAGAGTAAATGCATAGCCACTAGTGGACCTTCGACTATCCAAGTCACCTACCCAATCTACATCAACAAAACCCTGTATGTCCAAAGATTTGTCAGTAGTATTAGTACCAGAATAAACCAAACAATGATTAGGAGAACCTGCAAGATATTTAAACACCCTCTTCATATAGTTCCAATGTTGTCTACTAGGGTTAGACATAAATCTGCTCAAAACTCCCACTACTTGGGTAATATCTAGTCTAGTGCAAACCATTGCATACATCAAACTTCCTACAGCACTAGCATATGGCACATTAGACATATGGGTAAGATCATCCTCAGTTTTTGGACACATATCTAACCAAAGCTTAGTACCAATGGGTAAAGGAACTCTAACTGGGTTACAGTCTTGCAAACTAAACCTCTGCAAAATAGTATTCACATACTTGCTTTGTGACAACCAAAGCTTTCCATTAACTCTGTCCTTCTTGATCTCCATTCCAAAAATATACCTTGTAGCACCAAGATCCTTCATCTCAAATGCACCTGAAAGTTGGGCTTTAAGCTCACTGATCATACCCTTAGTATTGCTGAAAAACAACATGTCATCAACATACAAAGCAATAACTAGTATAGAATCATCAACACAATAAATGTAAACACAATGATCCTCCTCACTTCTAACAAAACACAATTTCAAAACAAATAAGGCAAACTTTTTATATCACATTTTGGGGGACTATTTCAGAAAATAAAGAGACCTTTTTAACCTGCAAACCCAAGGTTCTTTTCCTTTTACCTCAAAACCTGTAGGTTGTTGCATATAAATTTCTTCATCAAGATATCCATACAAGAACGCAGTCTTAACATCCATTTGCTCAATCTCCCAATCATAAGCTACAACAATGGATAAGAGAAATCTAATAGAAGTTAATTTAGTAACAAGAGAGAATATCTCACCAAAATCAACTCCCTCTCTCTGGGAGTAACCCTTGGCTACAAGTCTAGCCTTGTACTTCTCCAATGACCCGTCTACTCCAAACTTCTTCTTGAAGACCCAATTACATCCTATGTCCTTTCTTCCTTTGGGAAATATGAACAAGATCCCAGGTGTTGTAAGAGTCTAAAGCCATCATCTCCTCCTACATGGCTACCTGCCAAGGCTCACTATCATCTGCAAAAATAGCTTCCCTGTAGGATCTAGGTTCATCGTTAGTACTCAATAAAGCATATACACAACGAAAATCTGGTGGGCTATACTTATCGACTAGATTCCATTGTCTTATGGATCTCCTCAAGCGTGGAGTAAGAGACTCTACTCGTTCTTATGCATGATCATCTACAACAACTTCTTCTGTAATAACAGACTCATCTTCATCAGAACTACTCGAATCTTCTTCTTCTTCACCCCCCAATCCATCATTCTATTCTTCCTGAGGTGCATCTTGTTGCTCTAAATCAAAGTGCACCTTCTTTACCTTTTCTTCTTTCTCTTTTGGCTGCTCAGGTTCAGAAATAGCTCTAAGTTCCCTGAAAATAACATCTCTAGAAAAGATAATCTTGCGGGTTAGTGGATTCCAAAGATTATAACCTTTGACATTATCACCATATCCAATGAATGTACACTTTTCAACCTTTGGATCCAACTTAGATCGCTTTTCCTTAGGCACTTGAACAAAAGCCTCACAACCAAAAACCCTTAAATGTGAAACAGAAGGTTGCTTACTTGTCCACACTTCATAAGGTGCCGAATCAAGAGCCTTACAAGGAGATCTATTTATCAAGTAGCAAGTAGTACACACAGCCTCTGTCTAAAAACATTTATCCAATTGTGCATCACTAAGCATACTTCTAGCTCTTTCCATAATTGTTTGGTTCATCCTTTTTGCAACACCATTCTATTGTGGTGTATACGGAGTTGTCTTTTGTCTGATTATACCTGCATTCTTGAAAAACTCATCAAATTCCTTAGAGCAATATTCCCCTCCATTGTCAGATCTTAATATTTTTATCTTTAAACCTGATTAGTTTTCTACTAAGACCTTGAATTCCTTAAACTTAGTGAAAACTTTAGATTTATGTTTCATAAAATAAATCCATGTATATCTAGATACATCATCAATGAAGGTGACAAAATAACGATATTTTCCAATAGATTCATTATCCACAGGTCCAAACACATCCGTATGAATAAGTTCTAATTTCTCTTTTGCTCTATTGCTTCGTGAAGGAAATGATTTTCTGTTTTGTTTACCAAACACATAGTGCTCATAGAAATCAAAGTGCTCATCAGATTAAGAGAAACAGTCTAACAATTATTTATTCTTAATAGTTTTTAATACATTATTACTTGTGTGTCCCAATCTACGGTGCCACAACATACATGTATTTTCAGTAGTGGCCTCAGATACATAGGAGGCATTACAAACTATAGTGGCTTCAAGCTTAAACAAATTCCTGAATCTCTTCCCTTTCGCTACCACCAAGTTCCCTCTCACCAATCTTTCATTTCCTGACAATCAAATATGAAGAGTTGTCATGAAGGTAGATATTACCTCCATCATATTCTTCATATGTGGAGAACCATTCCTTATGTGGGGTCATATGAAACAAGCATCCTGAGTTAACCAACCAGTGATCATTAGAAACAAGATTACATGCAGAAAGTAAAACTTCTTTACCTGCATTCGAGGACTTATCTGAAGCACTCTCCCACTTTTTCTTTGGGTTTCTGCACTCCTTCTTCACATGTCTCCTTTTACCGCAGTTCCAACAATTAATTTTGTTCTTTTTACCAGGAGTTTTAGACCAGCCCTTGGACTTGTCCTTAGCCCCTTTCTGATCTCCTTTAGGTCCCCTTTCCTTAGACCTTCCCCTGACACTAAGAGCATCCCCTGAACTATCTGAACTCTTCTTCCTCAATTCCTGTGATAGTAGCACTGAAACAAGAGCATCCAACTTCAAATCCGCAAGGTTAGTAGTGATAGAAAGGATAAAAATCTCCCAAGACTCAGGTAAAGAACAAATAAGTAAGATACATTTATCTTCCTCACTAACTTCAACATCTACTGAATCAAGATGACTCAATAACATATTAAAAGAATTTAAATGATCTGCAACTGATTCACCTTCTTGCATTTTCATGGAAAATAATTTTCTTTTTAAATAAAGTTTATTTACCATACTCTTGGCTTGATAGATCTCACCCAACTAATTCCACAACTTGTGTGTGGTCTCCTCCTTTGCAACATTCAACAGGATAGAGTCTAAAAGACACAACCAAATGGTTCCCCGTGCCTTCTTATCCAGTCTATCCCACTCATCTTGAGAGACATCATCAGGTTTCTTCTCTTTTTGAATATCCAACCATTGGTTTCTTTCTTCCAACAAATCTTCCATTTTTAGCTTCCACAACTCATACCATGTTCTGTTGAACTTCTTAATGTCCAATCGAGAGGTTGATGCAACGGTGGATGCAGCCATAATAACAACACAAGATCTGCAAAATAAACACAACCAAATATCCCACTGTAGCTATAGCTTCCACACGACCACCCAAGAGTCAAAGCTGGCCAGGCTCTGATACCAAATGATAGAAATGAAAGCAAACTACTTCAATGGAAATCTGATTCGAATAAATTTCAGCAATCTTTAAGTGTGCATTAACAATGGATATTGCAACAAAACATAAAACCCACTATAGAAAAGATGTCAAACATGAAGAACTCAACACAATGACACAATGTTTATGTGGAGAAAACCCTTGTGGGTAAAAAACTCCACCAGGAAAGAGGCACAAGTTTGTATTAATCTGTTAAAGATCTGTACAATACATCAACTACACAACTCTCTCCACAAGTCTTCAATCTGGAAGCATTCTGGCAGCACCTGAGTATCTCAAATCTATATTGTAGCAACAAATACATGGAAAATACTTATAAAAATATTTTCCAACTCATCCTAGGCGTTCACCTTCTCTCTCCTAAGATTCTCCAACCTATAAACATTAATTACCATCTTACAATCATCTTACACTTGTCTAAAAATAGCCATGCAAAGGTTGGGGGCCCAAGCCTAAATCTAGCCTCTTACAGCATCTTATGACACATCATAACCATCATAGGTTCCACAAAAGAGTATCTTTCCAAGATAGGAATCTTTGGCTAAATATAGCAAATATACAACTAACATATCCGTCATATGTGTCATAGAATCTCATAATCTTATAAGAACTTACAGCTATCATAGATTCACTTGCTAAACATTATGACAATTGTCATACATGCCAAAATTAGTATATTCCTCAAGGGAGCACACCTACCCTCATTTACTTTGAGTTTTTACATTTGCCAACAATAAAAGGCACTCTGTAATTACCTCCGGTGACTCCACAATTACCCCTATTAGTGAAACTAGTACATCTCCTCATGGATTATTACAAATTACATATAATAAATGGAATAAATACAATATTGGGATTTACAAGGTTAATGGCACCTTATCCCAACAATATGTTGTTTTCCATTAGGGGCCTTACGTACTCTTTTAAGATGATTTGTATCCTGATATGCTCTATTTTCACCTATTCTCTGTAAATTCTCAACAAATGAGGTTAAATCTTACTGCATCTAACCTAAACATGCAAATATTTATGTATACTTACGTTAATCTCCACTTGGATCAGTATTATTTGCAATGACCTTGATGATTTCTAATTAGTTCTTCTATAACTATCTCAATTTACTTAAAACTGAACTAATCTTTACTTAATCTTTCTTCTACACTATGAATTTATGTAAATATTGTGCCTACAAGCTAATATTTGCATGATTCTTATCATTACTTGTAATTCTTTGCATGATATTTTTAATTCTACATGCATTTAGCTCAAATATGCTAATGATTTTCAAATGTCTATGGGTATCTGCATATTTTATGTTCTGCTTTTCATTTATCTCTATATTTGCAATTATGATGATGGTCATTTAATGAAATGAAAATGAGAAAATAGAGTTCAGAGAATGAGATTCCCAAAATTACTTAACTGAGACCATTGATCCATATACATGTTCCGATACAATAATGAAGAGAAGTAAACTAAATCATTCTTCACCAGGGCATTCCACAAATCTATATGATCCACTGCAAATCTTCAAAGGAAAAGTTGACAACAATATGCAATAACATAAAAGCACTTCTATTGAACGCAACATTTCACCATTACATATCTAGAAATCAAATTGAAGATTACATAAAGTTTACAATCATTATGTAATCTATATCTTCATCTCCATTCGGTATGCTTTAGAACAAGTACCCTTACAGTGATTTGAAGAAAGAACCTTGTGAGAGAATTCACCAAGTTACAAAACATCACAACAGGCGCTCAAAATTGAAACAATTTAGCCTCCCATAATTTCAACAATTCAGTTTTCATTAGTCTTAGTAATCCAATCTCCTATTGGGTCTACAATAATTAGCTCTCTTTTTGTCAAATATAAAAATGATTGACCTCTCCCTTTACAAATGACAAGTCATGGCCCTTTTATAGAACAAAGGCCAGAAAATGGTTACATCGATCCAATGATCAAGATCCTCTCAAGAATAATCAATGGTCCAGATTGATGGCACATGATTGCCAATTGGCAATCATACAGCTGGCAAAGAATATTCCAGCTTCTTTGACTTGGTTCTCAGGATCTCAAACATGTGTAGATGACATATGTAGTGGCATTCCCCCTTTGTTCTAGTTCAGGCCATCCTTGTCTACAACTTCATCCATTTTAGCTTTCCTCTACAGCATCTAGCTTTCTGTGTGTTAATCTGCAATTACAAACATATAGAAATTAAACATTTGTATTTGATAATCCCGCAAGAATTTATGCATATCCTTAAATGTGAGAGGAAGCATGGGATATGGATATCTGGATATGACTATGAGGTTTGGATATCTAGATATTAGGATATGCGAACGTCCATATAGATATCCATGAGGATATATCCATATAACGTCAACATGGGGATCAAGTCAACCCTTGTTGACCAAAGATTTATCATCAGGTCCTAAATGTGTTCTCAAGTATGTCAAGATATTCATATGGACACATGGCACCATCTCGTACTAGCACAGAGAATCTTTCCAGTTGGGAAGATCCTCCCACGTGGATATGCTATCGTCCAATCTCGGACCTGGATATTGAGTTAAGATCCAGATATTAGCTAATATCCAAATGATGACAACAAGTTTAGTGTTCTTCATAAGGCCTGGATGACATGACACCATCTAGATCAGGATGTTAAAGTAAGGTCTGGATATTAGTTAATATGTTGGATACTAAGAAATGTGATGATGTTCAAAGTTTGAATGTCTTGATGGCGTCATCATGCTAAGGGAAACTCTTGGTTGGGTGTATATTATGACATCATCATCATAGTAACGAATGTCCCACACATTAAGTTAATGTGCGGATGCTCAATGTTTATCGTCAGGATCTAGTTGAAAAGTCAATCGAGACACGTTGTCAAGATAACCACGTGGCAACAACACGTAGCCCCGCATAGAATCAGCATCTTCAGAAAGATTCCTCGCGGGCAAGCACCACAGATGTTTGTGTCAGGATATTAAGTTAATATCATGATGACGTGAGCACGTGTGGGATCCTTTGCAAGATTAAGATGACATGACATCATCTGGATGTGGATCTTTTTGATCATGACATTGTGTAAGATCAGGATGTTAACTAGTACCCCTATGTTTGATGTTAAACCCACTAAGTCTTTTAAGTTTGATGTCTGGATATTAGTGAGCATCAAGATACTAAGTTAATATCCAAATGACATGCAATGTGAATATCCGGTTAACCTGTTGACCAAACTTTGACTGACTGTAACATCCTCATTTTAAGGAATTTTGAGGTGCTTCAAAAGGCAAACCTACTTAGAATTTTGTTCTCTTTCATTTGGAAATCTTCATGAGGGAAGACTCATACTTTGGAAATTTTACTTCATACTTCAAGATCTGGACATCCTAATACTAGACATATGCATACTAACCAATGCTGCTTTTACCATACCGCCCAAAGCAAAGGGAAACACATAAGCAAAAGAAAAAAGAAAGAGGTTGGGTCCCTGTTTCGCTAAGGCAAAATGGGGCATGTTGTGTAACCACACAACAACTTGCCACCAAAGAAAACAACAAAAATTTAGATCATTCAAGAGATGAAAACAAATTAGAACATAATATTCTAACTCCTATCAAATTTGAGCATCCTAACCTTTTTGAATGATATCATGTTCGTCAATATAACAATGATGACAAGGAATTAGGTGTGTGCATGTGATTCATATCCTTCATCTTGAAGATTAGTTGAAAATGCTAGTGATAGGTGTTAATCTACATAGTTTGATTTAACCTTCATAGCCAACCTGGATAGAGCCTTGCTGCCAGCAGGCATCCATAGCCCTGACAAGGGTATGGTTGCATTTCTCCCAAGTAGAGCCCCACTACCAGCATGCGTCCATAGCCTTGGTAGAGTTACTTGGATGGCCTAATTATTCCTTTTGGATATTCAATATATTTCTTTTTATTTCAGTATTCATAAGATATGATCATGTAAGAACATTCTGCAAGGTGTAGGCACTTGTTGTTTAGGTTGAGAATTGCAATGGTAGCAAGAGCAAACCTTTAGATTTTTCACTTAACACTACACTAGCATGTTCAAAAAATCCAAGGCTATTAGGTATATCATTGTGAGGATCTCCTTGAACAAGAAAATTTAACACTGATGAATAGGATATCACATACCTGATCAGAGGTACTTACACTAACATGAGTTATAACCTATGTATGAACTTGCATTCATTTCTTGAATTTTGACAATTTATATATTTTCTAAAGTGAAAAGGTGCACTATATTGCCTGACCAAAATAGGGACTCAACAACAAATGAGCAACACAAACACATAAAGAAAATTGTACAAAAGGGAAGCAAAACCAAACAAAACAGGACAGAAAGGAAAGAAGGAAAAAGAAAAACTACCCTACCAGACCATATACATGACACTACAAGGCAAACAAAACCTAGGGTTAGGCCCACAAACACCTGTATTTGCATACTTCCTCAAATTATGCAGGAGCATCAGGGCACTAGTTAGGGTTCTAATCCTAGTGAATTCATCTTTGTATTCTGAAAAATATTCTTGTATTCTAGATTCATTGTGTTTAACAGAATAATCCCTAATGATCAGTAATTGAGGAAGTTCATTATGTTCATGACTGATCCATTGGCATGTTTTATCCCCAGAATTTCCATAATCAAAATAGTTTTCAACATCATTCATTGGGGAAAAGAAAAATACAACCTGGTGCACTTCCTATTCTGCTAGACATGTCTGTTCACTGCCAACTAATTTTCCATTTAGTGACTTTATGTCTGGTCTCACTTCATCTTGAAGGATGTATGACTCCTAATGGATTAATTAATCTTCATCTTTATCCAACTCCACAACTTCGTTTGGTATGCTTAACCGATCTTTAACTTCAAGAAACACCTCAATGTTTTCTTCAGTTCTTTGCATATCAGCACTTAGGTGAGTATCTTCATCATCACAATCTGATATACATAAATCTATCATTTCTAAATCATTTAACTGTAAAGGTGAAGCAACATTTGATAGATAAGAATACTTCCCTATTTCATTTTTGAAATGGCACTAGACCGATATTTGATCATGCACAACAATTACAGAGCTTTCTGTATCTTCCATTTTTATGAATTATTCATCAAATAATTCAGTTCTATCATCCAGTGGAATGTTTGGTTCCATTATCCTGCAACAATCTTGTAATTGATCATTTAATTTAAAGGAATCAAATAATAAATCAAGATTTACTCTCTTCTCTATGACTCCTTTAGTAGCTATAGTAGGAACTTCTTCAGCGACTGTGCATTTTAATTCCTTTGCCACTTGTTTACACTTCTTTGTCCAATCATCTTCATCAAAACTATTAAAATCAAATCCAGAGACATTATCCTAACAAGTATTTCTTAATAATTTGATATATTTATTCAACATATCAGGATACTCTAATCCTCTTGATTTATTGTCTGATGATGTAAAACAAGGAGCACTTTCTTCTCTACAATTTTCAAAAGATTCATACATGCACTCTACCTCATCCATATTCGTACTTCGACAAGTAGAGAACTATCAATCTCACCATATAGTGATTCATCAAAAGGTCCTTCGTTATCTTCATCTTCAAGAACTAATTCAACCAATACATTTTTGGGATATCTCTTAACCTCTAAAGCCATATCTTCTTGTTGCTTCAGAATTCATTCATCCTCCCGCCAGACTTCAGTCCTGTACACATCTAAGAAAGGAATTAGTCCTTTCAAAGCTAAATCTAGCCTTGTGAGGAAAGTCAGACAACTAATTTCATCATGCTCTATAGAATGATGTATCCTGCATCTTCTAGATAAACCAAAGTTAGACAAATTTTGAGGATAAAGCTGCTCATTTACAATTTCCTGAAAGAAATGAATATCTACTTGGAAATTATCTTCATATGAATCCATTGGACATAAATGGAGAAATATTTATGCATACATTTGCAAGGGATGCAGATCTTCACCTCAACTTCAAAAATAGACAAACTATTTGTAAATATTGGGCTAAATATCCACAGAAACGGGATATTTATGACTAAACTCCTCAAATTGTCAAAGATAGATGAAATCTTTGCACAAATACATAGGATTTGGAGTATTGCTAAGAAATTTGAAAATATCTTCTCACTTGAGTGTGAGAAATGATATCCAGGCAACAAATCCTTTCAAATTAGTTTACAGGCCCTCCTAGAGGTAATTCTATTGATGTTGATTGTTAGTCACTATAACATGAATGAAAGTTTACACAACAAACCTTTATTATCTTGAAAAGTATGATCAATTCAAGATTAATTGATGACTCCAAGTCTCTGTGGATCAGGTCATGATCGTCTGACGTTACTCAGAGGTTGATGTGATATGTTGTTTTCCATTAGGGGCCTTACGTACTCTTTTAAGATGATTTGTATCCTGATATGATCTGTTTTCACCTATTCTCTGTAAATTCTCAATAGATGAGGTTAAATCTTACTGCATCTAACATGACCATGCAAATATTTATGTATATTTATGTTAATCTCCACTCGGATCAGTATTATTTGCAATGACCTTGATGATTTATGATTAGTTCTTTTGTAACTATCTCAATTTACTTAAGACTGAACTAATCTTTACTTAATCTTGCTTCTGCACTATGAATTTACATAAATATTATGCCTACAAGCTAATATTTCCATGATTCTTATCATTATTTGTAATTCTTTGCATGATATTTTCAATTCTACATACATTTAGCTCAAATATGCTAATGATTTTCATATGTCTACAAGTATCTGCATATTTTATGTTTTACTTTTCATTTATCTGTATATTTGTAGTTATGATGATGGTGATTTAATGAAATGAAATGAGAAAATAGAGTTTAGAGAATGAGATTCCCAAAATTACTTAACTGATACCACTGATCCACATACATGCTCCGATACAGTAATGAAGAGAAGTAAACTAAATCATACTTTACCAGGACATTCCACAAATCCGCATGATCCAGTGCAAATCTTCAAAGGAAAAGTTGACAACAAAGGAAAAGTTGACAACAATATGCAATAACATGAAAGCACTTCTATTGAACGCAACATTTCACCATTACATATCCAGAAATCAACTTGAAGATTATGTAAAGTTTATAATTAGGATGTAATCTGTATCTTCATCTCCATCCAGTATGCTTTAGAACAAGTACCCTTATAGTGATCAAAAGAAAGAACCTTGTGAGAGAATTCACCAAGTTGCAAAACATCACAACAAGTGCTCAAAATTGAAACAATTTAGCCTCCCATAATTTCAACAATTCAGTCTTCATTAATCTTAGTAATTCAATCTCCTATCGGATCTACAATAATTGGCTCTCTTTTTGCCAAATATAAAAATGATTGACCCCTCCCTTTACAAATGACAAGTCATGGCCCTTTTATAGAACAAAGGCCAGAAAATAATTACATCAATTAAATGATCAAGATCCTATCAAGAATAATCAATGGTCTAGATTGATGGCACGTGATTGCTAGTTGGCAATTATACAGCTAACAAAGAATACTCTAGCATCTTTGACTTGGTTCTTAGGATCTCTAGCATGTGTAGATGACATATACAGTGGCATTCCCCCTTTGTTCTGGTTCAGGTCATCCTTGTCTGCAAATTCATCCATTTTAGCTTTCCTCTGCAGCATCTAGCTTTCTGTGTGTTAATCTACAATTACAAACATATAGAAATTAAACATTTGTATTTGATAATCCCGCAAGAATTTATGCATATCCTTAAATGTGAGAGGAATCACGGGATATGGATATCCAGATATGACTATCAGGTTTGGATATTGGGATATGCGAACGTTCATATGGATATCCATGAGGATATGTCCATATAACGTCAACATGGGGGTCAAGCCAACCCTTGTTGACCAAAGATTTATAACTAGGTCTTAAATGTGTTCTCAAGTATGTCAGGATAGTCATATGGACACATGACACCATCTCACACTAGCATAGAGAATCTTTCCAGCTGGGAAGATCCTCCCGCAAGGATAGGCTATCATCTAATCTCGGACCTGGATATTGAGTTAAGATCTAGATATTAGCTAATATCTAGATGATGACAACAAGTTTAGCATTCTTCATAAGGTCGGGATGACGTGACGTCATCTGGATTAGGATGTTAATGTAAGGTCTGGATATTAGTTAATATGCTGGATACTAAGGAATGTGATGATGTTCAAAGTTTGAATGTCCTGATGGCATCATCATGCTAAGGGAAACTCTTGGTTTGGTGTATATTATGACATCATCGTCATATTAAGGAATGTCCCACACATTAAGTTAATGTGCAGATGCTCAATGTTTATCGTCAGGATCCAGTTGAAAAGTCAACTGAGACACATTGTCAGGATAAACACATTGTCAGGATCACCACGGGAAAGTGCCACAAATGTTTGTGCTAGGATATTAAGTTAATATCCTGATGACGTGAGCATGTGCAGGATCGTTTTCAAGATTAAGATGACATGACATCATCTGGATGTGGATCTTTTTGGTCAGGACATTGTGTAAGATCGGGATGTTAACTAGTACCCCTGCGTTTAATGTTTAACCCACTAAGTCTTTTAAATTAGACGTATGGATATTAGTGAGCATCAAGATACTAAGTTAATATCCGGATGACATGCAATGTTAATATTTAGTTAACCTGTTGACCAAACTTTGACTGACTATAACTTCCTCATTTTAAGGAATTTTGAGGTGCTTTAAAAGGAAAACCTACTTAGAATTTTGATCTATTTCATTTGGAAAGCTTCATGAGGGAAGACTCATACTTTGGTAATTTGACTTCATACTTCAAGATCGAGACATGCCTAATACTAGACATATGCATACTGACCAATGTTGCTTTTACCATACTGCCCAAAGCAAAGGTAAACACACAAGCAAAAGCAAAAGTCTGGGTCCCTATTTTTCTAAGGCAAAATGGGGCGTGTTGTGTAACCACACAACACTTTCCTACCAAATCAAAGCATGATAGGATAACTAAAGATACTAAGAAATTTATTATAGAAGAAAAGAAAAAGGAAGACTATCACAAGGCTTTCTTCTCAGAGAAAGAAGCTCAACTATTGAAGGAACTGGGAACCTTTATAAAAGAAGAAAGTATTTTAGAAAATTGAAACAATTCTCAAAATATTGGAATTAAAAAAAAAATACTAATTTAAGACCATAGATTAGAAGTGTGGCAAAGACCCCAAGGAGATGGATGAAGAAACTAATCTTGATAGAACTTTGGGTAAACAATAGACACTTTAAGAATATATTAATTAACTTGGGAGCAAATGTCAACATTATACCCAAGAGAGTTTGGGAGGAGGTTGGAAGACCAACACTCTACGATACACCTTATAACATTACCCTTGCTAATGGTATTGCCATTAGCACAATTAGAACTTGGAGGGATGTGGAAGTCAACCTAAGAGGGATTAAGAAGAAAATTGAGTTTCATTTAATTGAAATGAAGGAACCATTTGACACATTTAACATTCTACTAAACTTGGAGTGGTTCATAAACTTCAATGGTACAATTGACTCATGCAAGGAAGATTATCATTCTTTGACAAGGATAAAATGATACACATTATTTTACACATAGATATGAGTAGCGCATACATAGAAAAGATAGTGTAAGAAGAAAGTTAGGAAGAGGATAAGAAAGTACTATACTCAATAGGAAAAATATTGGTAAAAAATACCCTTGATGAACCTAATTCAAAAGGGGAGATTATTGTAGATAGTAGTATTTATAGCACAAATAGCTAAGATGCAATAGAGGGTTGGCTTTATGATTAACCAAAAAGAAGGTCTAGAAAGGTGTTGGGGGCTACAAGAGTTTGCAATCTAAGGAAAATCAATAAAACCCTACTAACTTTACTGCAAACAATGAGAACCGATCGCAAAATTTAAAAACCTAAAATATAGTGAAAGAAAAACAAAATATCAAAATTTCACATCATTTGAACCACATTTCGCATAGCATCTCACATATTAAGCTTCCTCAGTACTTATGAGTAGGAGACCTACTAAACTACATATAAGGCATGGAGAAAATATTTGAAATAGAAGATTTGAGATTACAAGAACTACATGATACCCTAGTATACAACTTGACAAGATGGTGGTATACCCACAAGCCAAATATTCCAACTTGGAAAGCCTTTACAATTTTAATAAAAACTAAGTACCTACCAGAAGAAGGGAATTGGAAGCTTACCCCTGAATACTAATGTCAAATAGAACCTAAGACACATTTATAGAATTGCAACAGGGAGTAGACTAATAAAAAAGAATATGGTGACAAACTTTATAGTCGGCTATTTAATTGGACCTTATCGCCCATTGCAAAACTTGGGTACATCAATCAAGAGAAGAGAGGAGAAACAAAAGACTGGGGAATGATATAAAATGACTTTTGTAAAACCTTTTCATTCTGTAGTCCCAATAGACTTATACACAATGCATTGCAAAGGATGAAATAAATAATCTTATCACCAGTTAAAGAAGTCAGGAACATATGTAGAGATAGGAGGGATCAAACCATTCCAAGAAAATAAAAAGGCATTTGGAAGCTTATATAGTGGATGGATAAGATAGAAACTCCACTGCAAAAGCTATGTTGTACCACAAGAAGGACAAGGCAAGATGAAGAAGAGGAAGAAGATCCACAAAATTTTGGAGATATAAGTGGATGAAGGAGAAAGAAAGATAGCCACTACAAATGAGCCAAAAAATAAGCACTTTAATCAACCTTTAAAAATAAGAGTTCAGAAAACATAGCAATAGAAAGGAGCCCTAAACTTGCTAAAATTAGAGACTATTGGGATGAGAGACAAGTTATGCAAGTTATGGAAGTACTAAATGAGTATATAGTTATGTTTCCTAGCACTTTCATTGATCTTAAAGGTATTAAGGAGGAGGCTAGAGTAATGAAAATTTAGCTAAAAGAAGGTACAAAACCATAGAGGAAGAGACTTTATAGACTTAATCCTAATGTAAAGACTAGAGTGAAGACTGAACTAGACAAAACGTTGCCCAAGAGTATAATCAAATTGGTAGAAGATGCAAAACGGATAAGTACCATGGTCATACAACACAAGAAAATAGGTGAAATAAAGGTATGTGTTGACTTTAGGGAACTCAATTAGGCTTGTGTACATTATCCCTTTCCCACTCCATTTACAGAAGTACTTCAATCAGTAGCAAGCAGGGAAGTTTACTCCACAAATAGATTCTTCGGATATGACCATGTGAAGATTCAAGAAGAAGACTAGCCTAAAAAGTTACATTTTCAACTAACTGGGGATTGTTCATGTACACTATGATGTCATTTGGCCTAAAGAATGCACCTGCAGTATTTAGCAAGATAATGATCGATGCATTTAAGGATTTTATTCATAATTTATTGGTGGTATACCTATATGACTAGACAATGTATGGATTGATTAAAGATCATGTCCAAATTTACTTCTGTTGATGTTGGAAAGATGTAGAAGTCTATAAACACTAAACTTGAGGAAATGTATATTTGTGGTACCATTAAGTGGTACATTACTGGGCCACATAATATGCAAGGAAGGCTTAATGGTTGATCCATTAGCAATTAAATCCTAAATCTCCTAGCCCCAAAAATAGTAATTGAATTAAAAACTTTTTGGGTTAAACTGGCTATCATAGGAAGTTCATTAAAGGATATACAGTAATTGTTGGGCCAATAGAAGAGCTTCTAGAAAAGGAAGAAACAATACATTCTAGTAGATAGAATAATCCCAAAAGGCATTCAATACACTCAAGAAGAAAATAACAAAAACACCAATCCTAGTATTCCTAGATTGGAGCATCCCTTTTCATGTACATGCGGATACCTTAGTCACCATAATTGTAGTATTATTGGTGCAACCAAGAGAAAACAAGGACCATCCAATTGTGTTTTCTAATTGCAAACTATCACAAGAAAAAAAGAAAGTATACCACAATAGAAAGAGAGGCACTAGCTATGGTCTATGCATTACAAAAGTTTAGACACTACCTCTTGTCCACCTAATTCATATTCTTCATAGACCATGATCCACTTAAATACTTAATGAATAGACTAGTTATACATAGAAGAATTTGTAGATGGTTGCTCCTATTCCAAGAGTTTAAATTTAAAATTATGGTCAAACCAAGAAAAGAATAAGAAGATTTGTGCTTGAACATGAGAGGAAAAACATTTTGAGAGAGGCTTGTGAAGGAATATCTAGAGGACATAGCTTTGGAGAAGGCGCCACAAGAAAAGTATTGTTAGCAAGCTTTTAGTGGCCTACACTCCTTAAAGATGCAAAGCAATATGCAAGGCATTGTGATGTATACCAAAGGGTAGGGAAACCTACTAAAGGAGATGAGATGCCCTTGTAGCTAGTACTAGCACAACCCACACTTAAGAAATGGGCAATTGACTTCATTGGACCTATTGACCCCTTTGACAAGAAATCAAAAGCAAGATTTATCATAATAGGGATTGACTACCTTACAAAATGGGCCAAAGTAGAAGCAACAAAAGATTGTACTTCTAAAACTACCACAAGATTCATTTACCCAAATATCATAACAAGATTTGGTTGTCCTCTTAGCATAATAAGTGATCAAGGAAAGCACTTTGTAAACAAGACAATTACAGAACTATTGGACAACTTCATGGTTACCCACAACAGAAGTAGACCCTACCACACTCAAGAAAATAGAGCATGTGAGGCTTTGAATAAGATTATAGGCACCGCACTTACCAAGATGTGCAATAGCAACATTACTAATTGGGACATCAAAATATTGGTAGTATTATGGGCTTATAGAACAACTTACAAAATATTAACTAGATTCTACCCATTTGAACTACTATATGGAACTGATGCAACACTACCTATGCAATATATTGTACCAAACATAAGACTAGCTATTGCATTGTGGTTGAATGAGGAGGAATTTTTATGAGAAAGATTACTAGAATGGAGAAATTAGATGAAAAGAAAATACTAGCAACTTATCACCAAAGTTTAGAGAAAATGCGCAAAAAAGCATGGCATGATAGGAATTTGTGGCCCAAAATCTTTCAAATTGGAGACATGGTTCTATTATATGATAGAAAACTTAAGAAAAAGGGAAAATTAAAAATGTGGTTGTTAGGTCAATATAAGATTGCAGAAATATCTAATTTCAAGGCCATCAAATTAAAAACATTATAGAATGACACATTAAATGGATATGTGAATGTTGCAAGATTAAAACATTATTAGGAAGCAACTTAAGAAATAGAAACTAGAAAAGTGTATTATATGTGTAAAAGTATTTAAGAGTATTGTAAAGTAGTGTAACTAACAAGCAAGGCACCCAACGAAAAAGATGGAACGAAGACAAGGGGTAGGTAGGAAAAATAAATGTGATCTTACCATTGAGAATCTATAAAAAGTAGCTTGGAATGAGAAATATGTCACTTCTGAAAATTTTCTAAGTGCTTTTGCTACAAACATACATGCCCCAACTTTTTCTTAGTAAATGGGGACAACCTCTTTTGATTTTATTTTTCTTTTCATTTTGATCCTTGATTTTTTTGTGACTTTGATCCCTTTTAGGATCTTTCATTTTATTACTTTGAATTTTAGGTTGTTTTGCCATTTTATTTGAGTCTTTTTGAAAAGTTTCAGGATTTTCAAAAACCTCGGGATCCCAAGTTCTATTAAAGTTCTTGCCCCGTGTCTTTTCCTAGAAGTTCAGACTTTCAAAGTTTTCATGGACTTCAAAACTTTGTTCTAGGTCCCATTCCTTTTCTACTTCTTGTGTTTTTACTTTCTTTTGTTTTTTCATGGACTTCAAACTTCTGAAGGTTTTTAAAACTTTGGAACTTTGTTCCAAGTTCCTATCAGGGCCTGCTTTTTGTATTGTTTCTTTTGTTTCTTTTGTTTCTTTTGTCTTTGTAGACTTTCAAAGTTCTATGGAACTCAAGCACTCCCGACCTTGGTTCCAATGTATGAGTTCCTTACAAATCCCCAGTTCTCGTGGCATTGGAGGAACATTAATGTTGCACATACGGATTTAATATGCCCCTATATAATCAATTTTCTCCTCCCATTTCATACTTTGCATTCAGATTCCTAAATTTTTGAGCCTAGACCACATTCCAAAACCCTCTTTTGACTAAGCACTTAGAATTCTTTGCATATTTATGCACTTGGTGGTAGAATTTGAGTCCCAGTGATTACTAGCGTAGCAGGATCTTGTTTGTTTTCTATGATTTTCATCTTCCACATTTCTCCAAGTTGGTTCTTTTTGTTTATCTTGAATTTCTTTTGATTCTTTGATCTTTTGTAAGTTGTTTTTCTTGGATTATTTATTTTTCTTGTTTTTCCCTCATTTTTCCCATTTGTCTAGTATGTTTTATTGTCAAGGTTTTGTTTGAGATCCAGGCCTAGGTTTTTTAGGATTTAATTTTGCAATTAGGGTTAGGTTAATAAGAATGGGATCCCAAATGTTTGTCTTAGGTTCCTTTGCTAGATCCTTATCTAGGTTTTCTTTGTGCTTTGGCACCATTGAAAAATAGTTCTAGGTTCTCAGATCCATCTGAAATTGAAACCCCACCTCACAGTGAATCAAAACTTAAACAATTAAAGTTTTTAGGATTTTCAAGTGCATTAGAACTTGATCAGAATGTTCCTAGTCCTTCTAATTTTCCGGTCCCATGTAATCAACCCTTGGTCCTTATTCCCATCAAAACCTGAAAACCTAATGGAATAGTTGAAGTATCAAACAAGGTATGGGATCTGAGTTTTACTTAGGATATTAAACTTTGGTCCAGAGATCCTTAGGTTTTCTGCTTTCTCAAATCCCCACTATTTAAAATGAAAATCATTTTTTTAGGATTTTGAAACTTTTTGGGACCCAAGAACTATGTACCAATATCTGATATTCCTCTAAATCCCCATGCCCCACAATATAATGTTTTATTGGATTGCAAAACTTTGTGTTCTCCATGCATCTTTGCACTTAGTACCAAGGTCCAAGTTCCTTCTAGATTCCTGAACCTCGTCATTGTAAACCTCAAGTTCCCATATCTGAGCTCCTTCCAGATTCCCAGATCTTGTAGCATGACTGTTAATTACTCTATCGGACTCCGGAACCCCAAGTTCTCCTTGCACCTAATCATTAGGTTCTAGGTTCCAATGTCCTCCTGAAACTCAAAAACTCACCATGAAATAAACACTAAAATTTTGGTAAATTTAATAAATTTTATCGATATAAAAGACTAATGGTGGATTTTCTTAACATTGTAGGTACGGATAAATAAATGACAATCTTGAAAAACTCCCAAAAACCATGAAGTAAAAGTTCAAAGAGGTCACTAAGGCCTCCAAGATTACTACAGCTATCTAGGGAATAACTGATACAAATTTGGGGCATGCAAGCCTAGAGAAATTTTACTAGGATATATTTGGAGATGCATCCACACCAAGGGCAAGAATCTTAGTTGCCTCGGAACTAGCCCATGTAGCAAGATTTATAGTATTAGTTCAATGTCTAGAGTTGATCTTGGCCCATGCTCAAGCTTATCATGTAGGAGATAGGAGGTCTTATGATACACAAGGTTCAACATAATAGTGGATGTGACTTCAACAATGATAAGGTTGACCTTTGACCTTCCTAACCATGCATAATTCGTGATGTTGATAGAGATTGAATCTCAGACTGCCTTTGAAGATCACCAAGTAGATAATGCCAAGCATTTGCACAAACATTGACTTCTCAAGGAAATACAGTTGAGATCCCAAAGAATCTGACTAGGTCGTATTTCCGACCAGAAATTGGGGACATGATCACTTTACTGAACATGGTCATGGGAAAGACAAATGTCAGGTTGTATCAACACTAGATGTTCCAATTTATCAATGTGATCCTCAAGAACTAGCAATTATTTGATTGGGCCCAAATAGTAAGTGACAAATTACATGCACAATTAATCATTGTCACCAATGATAAGAAGTTCACCATGACTTCATATATTATATATTTGTTAGCCAAGCAAGCTCATTTTCCTAGTTTGGTCACAAAGGGAGTAATGGGAGAAGCAGTAGGACAAAATAAGGTGTGGGTATTCTATCCCCAATTGAAGCTTAAATAAGTTGCCAAACACTTCAAAAGGGTAAATGATGTTGTAACATAAAAAAATGCATACCCTTGCAATTGCACATTGTATTTTGGGTTTGCCTTAGTGTCGATTCCCTTAGCATGTTTTAGGGATCATTTTAACCTAGACTTAGCCTTTTTCCTTCACTAGATTGCCAAATTTTTCTATCAAATTCTAATTCATCTCACTATGTTGGGAACACATATTAATTTTTGTACGATTTATTTAGAACACTAATACTACATGTGGATGTCCATGCGATGCACTAGCGTCCCGAGAGTCCCAAAATTTTAAAATGTTGATTTCCTTCTCATCCACTTGGTGTCACCTATTGTAATAGCTTGGTTGTCATAAAAATGCCTTCAGCATTCGAATCTAACCCTTCAGCTTCCTCACAATCCCTTTATGCAAAAGTAATTTTGAATCTCTTCAAGGCTCTCTCATTCTATTCCTCTCTTGTCTATGCTTGGTTGTACATATCTCCATTGTTGAACTTGTTAAAGTTGCATGCTCCTCAAATCTTATTAGAAAAATACAAGTGTTATTTTATCTTCTACACCATGCTAGTAATATTGTTCTTGTTCTTGTTTTAAATGATTTTTTTTTATAAATCATGGGTGATCAAGTCATCTTTTATTATATTAAAAAGAAAACTACATAAGTGAGGAAGTTAGCCTTTTGAAAAAAATAGCTAAGCCCAGCAGACATATAGCAAAATAGACTATCATGTATGATAATTACAATTCGACAAAAACCAGCATCAAAAGACCAAGCTTCAAACGATTAGAAAAAAGGAAATCAAGTGTTGCAGCTACCAAAAGAACTGTCTCCAACAGCAGAATCCTCTTTGACTTCAACTACGCTCGAAGGACCAGACTCTAGAGGCAAAGGAGGATGTAACAGAGCTTCTTCCTCAGCATGTTTTAACAAATAATGCATGGCATTAAAAAGGCCAAATGTTTTATCATAAAGAGCAGAACCAAGCTCTTCTTTAATAGAGAAAAGAACTTTCCATGCATATTGTTTAGGGTAAAATTGTAGATTTGTCTTAATAAGATAAAGTGGTACTTTTTCACCTTGCTAAACATTGGGAGGACAAGGATTGAGTTTGAGGTCAATCTACGGGTTACTTGTCTATCCCTTATGCTTGCTATGTCTGATTCAAGAGCCTAATTAAGGTTTTATCAAGTGTCTTTACTCATTAATTAAAGAAACCCTAATTATGCCTTATAACAGATATTTCTAAAATCAGATGATGAAACAGGAAAAATAGATCACATAAATGTAGAGAAAGAGTTTTAGAGACTGTGCACCCAGAATCTGAGGGCTAACTGGACTAGGGCGCCCGCTCTTTAGTCCCATAAATTCCTGTCATGGAAAATCTTCTACACAGGCTGACTGACAACCCCAAATGGCTCCCAGATCTCAGAAATATTCCCTAGTTGGACTAGGGCACCCACTCATTAGTCTCACAAGTGTCAGGATCTGAAAATCTGAAAGTCTATGATGACTGTACTCGCAATATTCTTCTTTCTGTAGCTTCTTTCCACTGTAACCTGCAAAACATGATCTACACCTACAAAAGAAGGAGAAAGATGTTGCGGCTATATAGGAGCTTGCCTTAGTCAAGCCCCATTTTTGGTATTTCTACCTCAATAATAGCCAGAGATAAAGATTTGCAGAAGTGTGTAAACCTAACAATGTGTATGCAGAAATATCAAACCCTGGATGTCTTAATCAAGGGAAGATCAACAACTTGCTTCAAATCAATAAACACATACAACTTCACCTCAAGGAGATGAAAACAAATGAAGACTTGCATGAACAAGAAGGTGAATCAATAATGTCCGTGGAGGATCTCCAAGATCGATGTTGGAGGCTTCAACCCTTCTCCCAATCATGAAAAAGGTGTACAAAACCTAGGAAGAGCAAGATAGACTCAAGATCTTGATTCCTAATCTCCATCCATTGTCTCCATGATAGAAAATTCAAATAAATTTCAAAAGCTTCAACAAGTAGCTGATCTTCAATAGCAATTTTGGCAGAGTTTTGGCATCAAGCTTGCATAAGAATTGTGTGTGATGGTATGATTTTCAAATGTATTTTTATATCTATCTTAAGGGAAATTTAAATTTTAAAATAACGTCTCGATATCGCATGAA
Organism: Cunninghamia lanceolata; assembly: GCA_027924645.1. Classification (NCBI taxonomy): domain Eukaryota; kingdom Viridiplantae; phylum Streptophyta; class Pinopsida; order Cupressales; family Cupressaceae; genus Cunninghamia; species Cunninghamia lanceolata. The sequence goes on from BSBN01000333.1 coordinate 498,193, forward strand.
AACTGAGAATTTGAAAATAGAATCCCGAGGCATACGGCGGGAGCTAACACCCCACCGAGATTTAAAATCCTAGAAAACAGGGGAGGACTAAGGCACAAGCGCCCGAGTCCAAGCCCCCATTTTTTTATCAGATCTACATCAAGGGGGTCCCAGGGGTCCCTATTTCAGATTCTCTTTGTGAGTTCTATCAAAAAGTTATCTCAAAAGGTGAACATTTTGCAACTAGACCTAGTCAATCAGGGTTTTAGGAAGGTCAGAAAGAAAAAGGTTGAGAGGTCACCAAGGTGAGGAGCTAAATTGAGGAAATTGTGTTGGCAAGAGACACTGTGTGAGTTCATGGGTGTTGTCATTGATGGCAACAAAGTCTATCCCACACATCTGCAACACATAGTATGCCTATACCAGAAGTCAGATTGAAGATTGTTTTGGTCTGGTGAACAAGAACAGAGCATGCAACAAGGTCTGACAATCAAGTTTGGATCTCTTAGATGGTGTAACTCAGCAAGTTGCTGACTTGGTCAAGTAAAGAGGAGTATCATGACTTCTAGATTCTAGAGATTTAGCCTTCGAAGATAAAACATGGAAAAGATATGAGCATCTGAGTGTTGGATTCCAGACAGGCAGAGCAGACTGAGGAAAAATTGACCGGCAGAGTACCAGACTTCAATCTGAATGAGTAATTGATGTTGATCAAGATATTTGAGGGATCATACAATGTTGGTCAACATGATTAGTGACTTCAATGCCTATGTTTTTGATACGCATCACAAATCAAGCATGGATTCAGCCGGCAGTTCAGTAATTTGTAAATATCTTGAGTATTCTGGTTGCCGACTAGAAAGTTGTTGAAATCCTTGGTGCGGATATATATACCAGATGGATTCCAGTATGAAGGTGTGTGTAAAATATAGAAGTGATGAAATAAAGTGTGAAGAAAAGAAGAGACAAGTGTGGAAGAAGCAATATAAGTCCAGTATGTGACAGAGCATCAACACTAGAGCAAAGGAAGAATGAAGTGCATTAGATCAGTATATTGTGCCTAACCGGAACTAAACTCTAGCATTTGTAGATGCCTCTCATCAATTCAAACACCTGGTTACCTTCTATAAGTTTTGTAGACAGTGAGTCTCTTGTAGGCAGTGTGCCTCTTGTGAGCAGTGTGCTCAGGCGGTGAGCCCTAATTAGCAAATGTCATTTTGTACTTCCTATTCTTTTAACAGAGAATACAATCTTGGGTTAGTCACCCCGTGGTTTTTCCCTTAATAGGGTTTTCCACGTAAAAATTCTTGTGTTATGTGTGTTGATTTTATTTTTGCTCTCATGATTGTATATGCTTATATGTTTTGATGCTACACAAATTATAAAAGAAAAAGAAAGTAAAGATAATAGAGATAACTGATTCACCCCCCCCGTCTCAGTTATATGCCTTGTTTCCAACAACTTGTACCATTCCATACAGGAGGACAATTTCTAATGTTACATTTAGCCCCCACTTTAGTGGCCATATGACACTACGTGCATATGCAACTAAAGGAAAGTAAATGCATCAATCATGAAAAGGATACCCAAAAGGATATTGTAGAGGAAGTTGGAGTGTTGTCACCAAGAAGGAAGAAGCTCCTAAGTCTACAATCCTACAAGACCACAAAGTTAGGAACTGCAACCTACAGAGGAACACTTTGTCAGAAAATCAAAAATCAAGTCAACTTGCAACCACCACCAATGAGTCAATACAAAAACACTAAGGGGGTTGAGTGATGAGACATGATGAGGGAGGAAATTGAGGGAGATATATGTCTCCCCTCGTTTATGTTTTCTTAGTCTGAAAAGTAGAAACAAGGAGATACCCACACACGTCGATTTCAAGGGAAACTTGATGAGAAATGTGTTATGAGGGCCATTTGAAGAAAGAATGCTCAAGCACAACACATTGGGTAATAAAGAGAGCGGAACCACGATTCCAATGCAACAAATGGCATGGAAATTAGAGTTCGACAGCTCAAGATAAGGGCTCAAGAGTAAAAGGGGTCGATATTGCACCTAGTTAGGGATAGGAATTCTCATCCACTTACTTTATGTAAAGGGAGTTTTCACTTATCACTTACTCATTCTTATTTCTTGGTCTTTGTAGAAAAGGTAGAGGAGAGAGAGAAGGAGAATAGGAGGACAGCCATGCCGAGCCGACGCCTGTATCAACCCCCATGATTGGAGATGCTCTGAGCCTAAGTAGCAGAGAGGTGCTTCGAGACTAAGGTAGGGTCCTAATCTTGTGTTTCTGTCATCTTTTAATTTACTTTTGTTTAACTTTATTGTTTACTATGTGGAGAGAGAGAGAATGGACTGGGGTCCCTGAGAGGGGCGCACGGGTCCACCTAGGGCGCCAGAGTCTCTCTGGGGCACCCTAGTCCCACATGGGTGCCAGTGTCCCTTTGGGGCACCCTAGTCTTCCTAGGGCATCCGGGTCCACAAAGGACATGAACCCTATGCACAGGCACTCTTTTCTATTTTTGATAGTAGCTTTCAATTTCACAAGGAGATTCTAATATCCTTGTTTTCTTTTCAACCTGCAAGACGTCCCTGAGACACAAGAGCACACAGGCAGTCACCTGATGGTGCTACTTCAAGAGTGTGCTAGCTCCTTGTCTGTCGCAGAGAGAAAGCACTTGCAGGCGGTGGGCTTATGGCGGGTATTTGATATGCCCACAATCAGATTCCACTGCACTATGTTGATGGCATTGATGGAGAGGTGGAATGTAGATACATCCACGTTCCACTTACCTACCGACAAGATGACCATCACACTGGAGGATGTATACAGGATCCTTCAACTACCTATTTGAGGAGAGATAGTGAGGATAGTGGGACGTCGCTCAGTGGAGTATACACGCAAGAGTCAGTTATACTATTTGGGTCGCATTGTTTCTCAAGCAGAGAGAGGACATGTTTAGCTCTGACTTCTAGAGCAAGGATGCGGTGATATTCCCTTGTTGTGGAGGATTATGATAGTCATTATCACACTAGTCATTGTGCGAGATGGATGAGGTACTCACCTACACAGAGGTCTTGTTCACACCATTGGGGCGATGGAGGAGCGTCAGTCTATCTATGCATGGGGGTGTAGTATGCTTGTGCACCTGTACTGCGACTTGGGATGGTATGGCCATTATGAGATGTATAGTCTAATGATCTGCACACTGCTATAGGTTTAGACGTTTGAGCACATCAGGTGAACACAACTGGTGTTATCCTATAGAGGCAGCATACACCCATCCACGTGTTCATGCCTATCCACTGGTCATGTGTTGGAGACATGGAGATTTTCTATACTGGAGAGTTATCTTTGATAGATTACAGCCCAGCGACATTATCTGGAGACCATATCATGGTTATATCGTATGGCTTGGTCAACAGAGACAGTTAGCAAGGATACAAAGGGATTGACTGATTTTTGGTCACCTAGATCACATCGTGGCTTGGTTCTATTTTGACAGGGTGGCACGGAAGTTTGGACAGATACAGGATGTTCCTACAGTGCGTCCGAGCTACACGCGTACTGTGTGAAGTGCAGTCAGGGTGAACACCGTCTAACGGCTGACAGTAGTAGATGTACCACTTAGTGATGATGAGGGTCCTAAGGATGCAACACCGGTGTTAGATGCAGACGATGTCGGTTGTACCTAAGCATATAAGACCTGGTGGCATATAGCACGGCATGCTCCTATCTTTCCTCCCGGTCACCCTACAGGTGATGCTCAACCTTAGGCCGATCACGCTAGTAACACAGGGGTAGAGGATGATGTGAGTGATTTTGCAGGATACTACGATCTCAAGGAGGATGTGGAGGATGACAAGGATGAGTCAGAGGAGGTCCCCTCATAGTAACTTTTTAGAGCGAGATCATGACAGTGCCAGCAGGAGGTAGACATTGACAAGGAGACCGAGTTGAGACCGCGGTCTAGGGTTCGTGGTCCTATTCCTACAGATGATGCGAGATCTAGTCATAGAGAGAGGGGAGTATGGTAGACCTGTGTCCCCAGCTACACATCAAACTGTAGAGCTCGTCACACCTTCAGCGATCTAAGATCCATCCTGGCGAGATGGGGATCTAGGTTAGCTTTTGATTTATTATTTTTAATGCTTTGTATGTTTATTAGTTGTGATATTTATATGAGATTCTAATAGCTATCCTATCCTCTATTTTGCAGTTGGGATGGATGCTTGGCAAGACTTTGTGAGTCATGTCATAGTGGACATAGTACCTTTGGATGTATCAGAGCAACAGGTACGGGTAGGGTATTCACCACAATCATCCATTGTGCAACATGCAGAGATATTTATGCCTTTCGTCAGATACCAGACGGCTATAGAGGCTATGCTAGAGTAGTCTGCACAGGAGAGAGAAGAGTTACGTCAGAGAGCTGAGCATACTGAAGCTGAGCTGAAGGCGCAATGGGATCAAACAGTAGCGGTACCTTCATCGAACGGAGAGCCAACTGTCAGTGATTTCTTACTACATGAGGTTTGTCAAGCAAGAGCTAACAGAGACAGGGTTTAGGCTAAGAGAGACCAGTACCAAAGGATGTACCAGGAGGCACACGAGCAGGTGATAGAGATGAGAGGTGAGATTAGGGAGTTACGATCGTGAAGCATCTCTAGGATTCATTTGTTATCCATAGCCACACATGGTCAGGCCTCTGTCACTCAGGCACCACGAGGACCTGAGGGTATGGGCGACCAAGGTTCAATAATGTGATGTATAGATTCGATGCACTATGACATCCCATTTTGTCCTAAGGGATCATCGACTCGGATGTATATTTAAAACTGAGAATACATATATATATGATACTTACTTTTTTGTTTCTATCTATGTGCAATGGTTTTTAACCTATCACATGTGATTTTTTTAAAAATGCAACTAGTGATGATATTTGAAGGCTAATATGGAAATGTAATTAATGCTAATGTGATATACTAACAAGTCTTAAGAGAACCTATAGCACTAATCGTAATGATCAAGAATTTCACACATAACCCAAATTTCCATGCTATATTTAATTAATACCAAAGTGATCTAAGCAAAGAATACATAAGTAGGATACAACAATGATTAACTGAGCAAAGATGTAATGTTAAATGAATTAAGACAAAACACTAATATCTTGTCAAAATTGAAGCTAATCTATGTAATAAGTTTGCTTAGGAGCATTTAACATCAAATCTTTAAGCATGAAATCTTTTGAGGTGTGCTGCATTAATAGGTTCCTTAAACGATGTACCTTGCTCATCAACTAGTCTATATGCTCCAGATCTAAAGGCTTCGGTAACTATATATGATCCAAGCCAGTTAGGGCTGAACTTACCTTTTTCTCCAGGAGGTGCATTTATGTTGCGTTGATTTTCATAGAGTACCAAGTCTCCAATGTCAAACGAACATTGTATGACATGTTCATTGTAGGATCGTTGTATACTTTTTCGATAAGCCTTGAGGTGCTCAAGAGTGTTAATTCATCTTTCATCAAGCATCTCAAGTTCTTGTAATCTTTTCTTGTGTTCTATGTCGTCATCCATGATGTCTCTCAGGGAAATTCTTAGTGAAGGAATTTCTAACTCCAAGGGTATTATCGCTTCTGCGCCATAAACAAGATTATACCGTGTATTACCAGTGGGCGTATGAATGCTTGTTCTATAAGCCCATAACATGTAGGATAATTGAGTATGCCAATCTTTTTGGTGTTTATTAACACTGTCTTTCGTAAAATCTGTCTAATAACTTTGTTTGAAGCTTCTGCTTGGCTATTTGATTGAGGATAATAAGGCGTAGAGAAGCGATGTTGTATATGATATTTTTTGAGGAACTTTTTCACATCCTTGTTCTTAAATGGTGTACCATTGTCCAAAACTAGGGAGGAAGGTATTCCAAATCGAGAAATAATGTTATCTTGTATAAATCAACAAATTACATCAGCAGTCGTGGATTGCAAGGGGACCGCTTTGACCCACTTTGTAAAGTAATCAGTGGTAGTAATGATAAACGTATGCCCTTGAGAGGAGGGTGGAGAAATTTTACCAATTAGATCCAAGCCCCAAATAGAGAATGACCATGGTGACACCTGGGCACAAAGTTCTTGAGCAGGAGCATAGATTAGGTGTTTGTGTTGTTGACATTGCGGGCATCTCTTGATGTAAGCGAAGGAATCTTGTTCCATGTGCTGCCAATAGTAGCCCATTCGTAACAATTTTTGTAATGATGATTTTCCCCCAAAATGCCCTCCATAGGCACTAGAGTGAGCTTCTTCTAAAGCTATCAGAATCTCTGAATTACTTAAACATCAGAGTAAAACACCATTGTAACTTTGTCTATATAAGACATTCGATAATATGATGTATTGCGTTGCTAGTTTGCGTAAGCGGATTCAGGCATTCTTAGATGTTGAATTAGGAATAGTTCCATCATGCAAATAATTGAATATATGGGAAAACCATTCATCAGTGTATGTATTACCATAGAGTTCTGAATTTGCAACTATAGGGTCTTCAATTGTCGGTGTTTTAAGATTATGAACAACGAAAGTAAATTCCTTAGGGGAACCATCAGGGGATATAAGGGAATTTGCGCTTGCCATTGCATTTGCATGTCGATTGTCTTTCCTGGGAATAGTGTTTATTGAAAACAATGTGAATTGTTTTAAGAGAGATAGAGTAATCACATGATTTTGAGATAGTTTGTCATTCTTAGTTTGATATGATCCAGTTATTTGTTTTACAATTAGCTGAGAATTACTGTATATTGTAATGTGTTTGATGTTAAGAGCCAAGGCAGCATGAAGTCCTACAATGAGAGCTTCGTATTCAGCTATATTGTTTGTGCATGAGAAGTCTAAGCGGTACAAGAGAGGAATTGGCTTTCCTACAAGGGGTATCAATATAACACCAGCCCCTGAGTTGGTTAAACATCTTGATCCGTCAAAGTATAGTTCCCATTTATCATCTTTAGAAATTGTTAAAATTTGGTTGTTAGGAAATACATCTTGATGTTGTATAGCAAAAGGCGAAGGAGCTTCAGCTACTGATCATCTAACGCTTGTCCTTTAATTGCTTGTTGAGAGATGAACTTAAGATCAAATTTTGTTAATAACATAACCCATTTAGCGAGATGACTTGATAAGTCTTTTTTGCAAAGAGATGTTTTAGGGGGTCAAATTTTACCATCACATGTATTTCAGCATTTAAGAGGTAATGTCTAAGCTTTTAAGTTGCAAACACTAAAGCTAAGCAATGCTTCTTGATAATAGTGTATCACACTTCATAATCGAGCAAAGTTTGACTGATATAATAGACAACGCATTCCTTGCCTTCAGCATTATGTTGTGCTAACAAAGCTGCTAGGGCATTGTTAGATGCTCAAATGTGTAATAGAAATGGTTTATCATGGACAATGGGTTGTAGAATAGGAGGATTAGGTAAGTAATCCTTTAAGTCTTAGAAAGCTTTTTGACATTCAGAATTCCATTGAAATTTTGAATCCTTCTTCAATAGTTGTGTAAAAGGGCGAGTCTTATCCGCAAGTTGTGAAACAAATTGGCGAATGACCTGTATCTTCCCCTGCAAACTACACAGTTGAGATATGTTCTTAGGTGTTGGTATGTTAACAATTGCGTCTATCTTTTTCGTATCCACTTCAATACCATGATTTGAAACAATAAATCCTAATAGCTTTCCACTATCTACACCGAAAACACACTTATGAGGACTTAGTCGCATGTTATATTTCCTTATGTGCTCAAATATTTGTCAAAGATTTGTAGCATGATCTTGGCGGTGAATAGACTTCACCAAGATGTCGTCAACATAATCTTCTAAAATATTGTGCATATAGTCATGAAATATGAGTCATTTCACGTTGGTAAGTAGCTCCTGCATTCTTAAGTCCAAACGACATGACTACCCAACAAAATGTACCCCAAGGTGTTATAAAAGTTATTTTATACCGGTCTTGAGGATTTATTAGAATTTGATTGTATCCTGAGAAACCATCCATGAAAGAGAGTAATTCATGGCCAGCTATAGAATCAAAAATATATTAATATTAGGAAGTGGAAAATCATCTTTCAATGATGCCAGATTCAGATCTCAGAAATCTGTGCACATTCTTATACGACCATCAGGTTTAGCGACGACAACAATATTTGAAATCCAAGGTGAATAATCAATAGGGCATATAAAACCTGCTTGTAAAAGCTTTTCTATCTCAATTTTGACAAGCAGTGCTATTTTAGGATTCATCTTACTAATCTTTTGTTTAAACGACTTAGCATCTAGTTTTAAGACAATATTATGCATTACAATCTGAGGATCGATACCAGGCATGTCGAAATAGTTCCAAGCAAACAATTCTAAAAATTCATGCAATAACTTAGTCACTTCTTCTTTTTCTTCTGCACTTAAATAATCACCAATAGGGATAACTTTTTCAATGTTATCCTTATCCATAAAAACATCAACAGTCTTTCCATTAAGGAGAGTACTATGGTCTAAGGGATTGTATGATTTTGGTTGTTCTTCAAATTCTCCATTGGACTCTAGAGTGGCATTTATTGTGCTAGTAGTTTTTCCAAAATATGCATTTTTGTTTAAATAATAAGGTAAGCCGCGTTTATGATGATAACAAGGAATATTGTCATAAGCACCCAAGAATTCTATTATCGCTTCATCTGTTGAGAATACATCCACTAGACGTGGCCCTAGAGGACAATTAGTGTCGATCATCTCAGGGAATATTAGACTAAGTGTTGATATTGTATTCACATTAAGAGTAGGGTGTTTACGGGCTTTGGATTCCTTGACAGGATTGTATCCAATGCCATTTGAGCAATGTTGTGAAGCATATTATATAGGGACTTTGATTCCTTGTTGATTTATACTACATCCATTACCTACATAACACAATCTTTATAAAGGATTTAGAATCCTCGACCATAAAGAGAAGCCATTTCCTTAGAAGAAGGTGGAGCTTCATAAGTTTCATAATCAGTAGTATAAGTAAATGTATTATTCAAGTTTGTTAACAAAGAAGTTTTATTTTTATCATTCGAAGCATGCAATGTTATCGATGCAATATTTTATGTTTTGGGGATGGGGCTTTTAGGTTTGTATTCTCCCATGGAAGAAGATGTGAAATCTAACGAACCCCAATCATCACCAACAAATGCATTTGATTGTTTAGACTCTTGCATAACATTTTCTGAAGCAAGAGGACTTGACATATCAACTTTCAGATTATTTAGAATTTTAGGGAAAACAACATGCTTATGAGCTTCAATTTGTAGACAATTATTAGGTTCAGGATCAGCATGGATAGTGTGCAGCTTATCTTTGAATATAAACTTAATTAAATGATGTAAAGTAGAAGGAACTACCCCTAATGCATGTATCCAAGGTCTACAAAGAATCATGTTGTAAGATAGAGAACAAGGCATAACATGAATCAAGGTAGTCACAATCACAGGTCCCACTTGTATAGGTAAAGTTATAGTGCCCACGGATTGTTGTCCAACATTGTCAAAACCACGGATACTTAACATTTTCAGTTTGATGGCAGATGTATCAACTTTAATCTTATGTAATAATTTAATGCCACAAACATTAAGAGTTGATCCATTATCAATCATAACTCTCTTAACCAATGTTTTGTTTATTGTAATAAAGATAATCAAAGGATCATACTGTAGATTAGAAAAGAAAATGAGGTTAGAAATATAAACTAAATGCATAAACACAAAAGTTTTACCTCACAATACAAATCTAATCCCATCAAGGGAGGAACGAGCCTTTGCACCCAAACAAGCTCCTAAGACCAAGATGATCCCTAGACAAATGGATTCCAATGTGAAATGCTCATTTAAGTTGTGCAACTCGCTATCCTAGCTCAAGAGTGATTTTGGCATTATTACTTTGCATAGACTTGGCTTGTTGAAAATGGCTTGGGAGATGTTCTATTTATAGACTTTTGGAGGTGATTTTGATCCAAGGGTGGAGATTTCTTGGAGAGATCAATGGTGGAGGATGGAGATGATATGGAGGGCCTAGATCTAATCTTGGAGAATGGATGGCTATGAATAAAAGTGATTCTTTTATTCATTTTGGGGAAGGGGAAATTATTAAATAAGTTATGGGGGGAAGATTACTCCCAAATAAAAGATTTATGGGGGGAGATGCAAAATGAATTAAAAATTCATTTGGGGGAAAATAGAGGTCTAGGCATGGGAAAGATATTTATTTATTATGATGTGGGATTTTAGGTGGATTTATTCCCATTTATTTATTTGGAGAATGTGGGAAATTGGGTTAAACTAGTTTTGACCATCCTAATGAGGGGTTTAGGGTTAATTAAACATTGGTTTTATTTAATTAACCCTAAGGCTAGAATAAATGGGTTAAATTAATTAGTTAACATGATTTTAACTAATTAATTGAATTTAGTGGGAGAAAGGGAGAAAATGATTTAGTAAATATTGCATATTTACTAAATTCATTTGGCTAAGTTGGAAACTATTGAATTAATGAAATTAATTCAATAATCTAGGATAAACTGATGAAAGATGGGGTAATGAAGGGATAATTAATTAAATAAAATTTAATTAATTGGTTTAGGAGGGAAATTGACATGATTAGGAATATCGGGAGTCAGTTTTGGTGGTCGAGACATTTTTAGGTGTCTACACATACTAATTCTGAACTTCAAGAGATGGCAATTCATGTTGTTCAAATAGAATGTTTGTTTTTGTTGCATGCATTAAATCTAATAGAGCCGCTACATCATTTGGTTTAACAGCAGGTGGGACAATCACCTTTTGTAAAGCTTCTTGAAGCATTCCATGGTAAGTAGGTGAAGTTTGTATAAGCTCCCAAAGGGATATCTTTGTAGGAGTAGCACGAAGCTGCTCTACAAGATCATAGTCTTTACAACCTTTATATGTTAAACAAGGTGCTTGAGGAAGCATAGGTTGAGAAGCTAGTAAATATATCAGAATGCTCGATTATTGTGTGCTTTGTTTATTATTCTGAGTGTTATATGCATGAGCAACCACGTTATGATTAGTTTTTTGTAAATTTTGTTGCGCTATTTGTTTAGCATAATCATAAATGTAATCAAGAGGTTGAGAAGAGGAAGGAAGACCTCTAACAATGACCACTGATTTAGAAGATGGTTTAACCACATTTGAACAGAAAGTGACAACATTTTTTAATTTTTCAAGTTCTTCCTTAGGTTTAGGAACATAGATCGCATTTACAAATCTTTGAAATAACGATGACTTAGAGGCCGTAGTGGATTGGTCAATTGAGATAAAGTTCATAAGGGCTTCATCTAACATATCGAAGTCATCACAACTAAATGGCTCATCATATACATGAAAATATTGCAAAAAATAATCTGACATTTTAACATGCTCTATTTACCCCAAGATTTAAATGTAAAATGATGGCCTATGAAAATGAGATACTATACACAACAACAATAAATGATAATTTCCAACTCCTTTAGTGAAAAGATAAAGAATACGATTCACAATTACACGGATACAATTTCACAAAAGAGAGTTTTTCAATCTAATTATGCTCTAGGACAACAAATTAGTTCAAAACTAAAGTTTAAAAGGATGCAAATTCTTTAAAGCTCAGGTTCACCAAAATATTTAGGATAAAATTGTAGATTTGTCTTAATAAGATAAAGTGCTGCTTTTTCACCATGCTAAACATTGGGAGGACAAGGATTGAGTTTGAGGTCAATCTACGGGTTACTTGTCTATCCCTTATGCTTGCTATGTCTAATTCAAGAGCCTAATTAAGGTTTTATCAAGTGTCTTTACTCATTAATCAAAGAAACCCTAATTATGCCTTATAATAGAGATTTCTGAAATCAAATGATGAAATAAGAAAAATAGATCACAGAAATGCAGAGAAAGAGTTTCAGAGACTGTGCACCTAGAATTTGAGGGGCAACTGGACTAGGATAGCCGCTCTTTAGTCCCGCAAGTGTCAGGATCTGAAAATCTGAAAGTCTGTGACAACTGTACCCACAATATCCTTCTTTCTGTAGCTTCTTTCTGTCGTAACTTGCAAAACACGATATGCACCTACAAAAGAAGGAGAAAGATGTTGCAGCTATATAGGAGCTTACCTTAGTCAAGCCCTATTTTTGGTATTTCTACCTCAATAATAGCTAGAGATAAAGATTTGCAGAAGTGTGTGCAAACCTAACAATGTGTATGCAGAAATATCAAACCTTAGATGTCTCAATCAAGGGAAGATCAACAACTTGCTTTAAATCAATAAACACATACAACTTCACCTCAAGGAGATGAAAACAAATGATGACTTGCATGAACAAGAAGGTGAATCAGCAATGTCCATGGAGGATCTCCAAGCTTGATATTGGAGGCTTCAACCCTTCTCCCGATCATGCAAAAGGTGTACAAACCCTAGGAAGATCAAGATAGACTCAAGATATTGATTCCTAATCTCCATCCATTGTCTCCATGATAGCAAATTCAAATAACTTCCAAGAGCTTCAACAAGTAGCTGATCTTCAATAGCAATTTTGGCAGAGTTTTGGCATCAAGCTTGCATAAGAATTGTGTGTGATGAAATAATTTTCAAATGTCTTTTTATATCTAGCTTTAGGGAAATTCAAATTTTGAAATAACGTCTCGATATGCAAAAACTGAGAATTTGAAAATGGAATCCCAAGGCATACAACGGGAGCCGACACCCCACCGAGATTCAAAATCCCTGAAAATAGGGGAGGACTAGGGCGCGGGTGCCTGAGTCCAAGCCCCCATTTTCTGATCAGATCTGCATCAAGGGGGTCCCAAGGGTCCCTATTTCAAATTCTCTTTCTAGGTTCTATCAAGACATTATCTCAAAAGGTGAACATTTTGCAACTAGACCTAGTCAATCAGGGTTTCAGGAAGGTCAGAAAGAAAAAGGTTGAGAGGTCACCAAGGCGAGGAACTAAACCGAGGGAAATTATACCATTCCATATAGGAGGACAATTTTTGATGTTACACATATTCAATATCATCATTCAATAAACCATGATTCATTACTTGCAGGGCCAAGCTCATCACAGGAGAGTCATGAAAAGCATCTTTGGAAAAAATACCTGCTACAGGAGAGGTGCACATATCTAGATTATAAGCATCCAAAGCCGCATCTAAATCAAACAAGGAAAAGATGAAATTCTTGAGATAATGTGTCACCAAGAAGGAGACAAAATATTTATCTGCAACGATGTCCATCAGATGAGTGAGGAAGGCTGAAGCCACCTAAGAAAACAATGCCAAAGGATTAGACTTAAGCCACAAATTTTTGATCATAGTGCGAATAGACTCTTCCACTGGCGGGCACAAGATAACAAAAACTCTTCTAAATTTGTCACCCTCAAATGACAAAAAATCCATTTGTTTCTCCCAAAACAATCTAGGAAGACCAACTCTCCAAGGGAACCCCATGAAACAAAGACTAACAAAAACTAGTAGAGACTGGAAATGAAAGAAACTGGCAAGGAATGCCATTCCAATCTAGGTATAAAATGCCCAACAAGCATGTAAACTGAGAAAGAATTAATCTTCACATGTACAAATATGATCATTACATAGCAAACGCCAATTGTCCAAATCAGGTAAAACAATGCGGGAAGGATATGAAAACTGTAGTAAATATCAAAGCCTCGTGTGAAAAGCCACATGTTCATCAACCAAAAAAGAGAGTACAAAAAGAACTTAGAACAAGACCTACAAAATAAAAAATGTTAAAGAAAAAATTTGTAGTGACGACGATAGCCGCCAAGTGAGGGAAACTAGCATGAGCCCCACAAGGGACACAAAAAGATATGAATGAGCTTGAGAAGTGAGAAGAGAGCAACGACCACTACCAACTGCCACTTGAAAAAAAGCCTAACTCAGCTTCCACCGTGAGAGGAACTTTCCACACACTCCCGCCAATAAATTTGCCAAATATTTGAATCTTCCCAAGGATTTAGGGAATTGCTAAACACAAAGGCAGCTTGATGATCCACAACCCAGTTTGCCAAAGAATCAACCAATTTGTTAGCTTCACAGAAACAATGCCCACATTGAAAAAATTCTAGTCAATCTAAAAGCTTCCAAACTAGTTTCATAAGATACTTGAGATGCCAAGCATGAAGAAATCTTTGAAGAAAAACATTAATAATCAACATAGAATCCCCTTCAATGTGTAGATTGGTAAAGCCTTTTTCAAGGGCTAAAGAGAGGCCAAGAAAAAGAGCCTGAATCTCTGCTTCATTATTAGAACCAAAAGGAAGACATTTTGAGGCAGCCAGTAATAACCTCCCCTTGGAATCACAGAACACACAGCCAACTCCAGAGGCCCCCATATTGCCCCTTGAAGCCCTGTCAAAGTTGAGCTTGACAAGAGAATCAACATGAGGAACCCAACTAACAGCTTTCCTATCCACTTTAGAAGGCTTTGAAGATGCAAGAGCAGGAGAGAATTTTAGACAAAGGCCATCTGATAAGAACAATTTTATCCCAAGAGGAAAAGCAAAAATTGGAATAAGGTTGTTGACAAAGGACATCACCTTTTCTGAGATAGCTGCCTCCAACTTATTAATGATTATCATCCCATGAAATTAGAAGATCTCTTGAAAGTTCTATAGTTTCTTTCTCACCAGATATGCCAAATGACATAGAGGGAATGATATTCCATAAACAAGCAAAGAGAGAGGAGGAGTCAAGTAAAGGCCAACTTTCAAAAAACTAAGCCAAAGAACTAGGGAAGGCACACCGCCAGTTGAGCTTGGAAAAGACCCAAGACCAAAGATTATAATAAAACTTACAATGAAGGAAAAGATGATCTATAGTTTCAACCTCTTCACAAAAGGAACATTTAGAATCAAGAGACATGCCAAAATTACACAATCTATCTCTTTTGAGGACTCTATTCTGAATAGCCAACCAGGAAAAATCCCCAGCCTTCAAAAGAATACTCATATGACAGCAGAGATTAAGAAGCCACTTCTGGGATTGATTCTTGGATAAACTAAGATAACCTACTTTTACAAAGTAGTTTCCAAACATGTTACCTATCCATATCAATTCATCATCTTTTTCTGAACTAATGATTTTTCTATTTGCAAGAATTCCCTTTAAAATGGTCTTCTAAGCATCTGAAAACAGACAAGAATTAAAATACTTCCATTGAATAGACAAAGAAGAAGAAACACTATCCAAGACTAGATAATCTCTAACTTTAGAACCCCAATGCTCTGACAGATATAGCTTAACCTCTAGAAGATTGGATCTAGAATCCATTTTCTCACAACCATTCCAGGAATCAAGCCAAAAAATTGCCAATCTCCCATTTCTAATTACCCAGGACAGCTTATAAGAAATAACTGATCTATAAGCAATAATGAAATTCCACATGGCCGAACTAGTAGGGGGATTAAGAATAGTAAAAAATCTACTCCTCTCCAAAGAGTCCAAATATTTAGCCTGTACCAACCTACACCATTTGGGCTCAGGATTTGAATAAATTTTCCAAGCTAATTTTGCTCTGAGAGCAATATTTTGTAAGGGCAAACTTCAAATCCCCAAACCACTTGAATCTTTCTGCAAAGTAACTTTATCCCACGCTAATAAAGGAATCTTTCTGACCATCCCTTTACCATTGCATAGAAAATTTCTAAGCATCCCTTTCAATTTTTCAACCACCTTATAAGGCATAGAAAGATGAGACAACATATAAATAGGAATAGCTGACAGCACTACTTTAATAAGAAAAATCCTACCTGAAAAGGAAAGCCATTTCCATTTCCAACTTGCAAGATTTACATCGATAGAAGAAATGATCATATCCCAAAAATCAGTCTTGATCTGCCCCACGAAAAGAGGAATCCCTAAATATGTGCTAGGTAGACTCTCTTTAAACCCAAAAGTTTGGAAATTCTATGCATGATCAAAAGAGGAGTATTAAAGAAGAAAATCTTTGACTTGCTGAAATTGATGGCCTGACCAGAGACTAAACAATAGTTAGACAAAGAATTTTTAATCACTTAAACTTCTTCAAACTTAGATTGACCAAAAAGGAGGGTATCATCTACAAACAGACAATGTGTGATAGGATCCACTTCATTCACCACCTTAATCCCCTTCCACAAACCTGAGAATGCAGAGCTAAAATATTTCTACTTAAGGCTTTAGCTAAAATTATAAATAAGAAAGGCAATAATGGGTCACCTTGCCTTAAACCCTAGGAGGAAGAGAAGTAGCCAGCAAGAGAACCATTAACCAAAACTGAAAACCTAGTTGTTGACAAACATTCCCACACAAGTTTACACCATTTCTGATTAAACCCAAATCGTTCCATTACCTTTAGCAGGAAGCTCCAACTTACATGATCATAGGCTTTTAACATATCAATCTTTAAGGCCATAGGCTGAATTTTTTTCATTTTTATTGAATGAATGACTTCATGAGCTACAATTATCCCCTCTAAAATCTCTTTCCCGTGCACAAAACCCCCTTGTTCACTGGAAATAATATCTGGAATAATCAAACCCAATCTAGAAGCCAAGGCTTTAGTAAGAATCTTATACACTGTGTTGCATAAGGAAATTGGTCTAAAGTCTTTGAAAGAAGAAGTCTTTTCAGATATAGGAATCAAAGTGATAAAAGTACTATTAACCTCTTTCAATATTTTCCTTTCTCTTCTAGCTTCCTCCACAGCCTTCCAAACATCCTTACCAATGAAGTCCCAGCATTTCTAAAAAAAGAGAGGGGGAAAACCATCTGGCCCTGGGGCTTTAGAGACTTCCATTGAAAAAACAACTACTCTGATTTCCTCTGGGGAGAAGGGACAATCAAGGGAAGAAATGTGTGAATCTATAATCAATTTAGGGATATTCTCTAAGATTTTTAATTCAACATCATTAAAACCTATAGCAACAACAAGAGAGGTCAAAAGATTCTGAAAAAACTTCATTGCTTCACCTCTAATCATCACCATATTAGAAATAATATTATTATTTGAATCAAAGATTTGCAAAATCTGATTAAAACTCTGTCTTGCTTTGATTGGCGCATGAAAAAAAAATGTATTTTTATCTCCATCTTTCAGCCATAAGTATCTAGATTTTTGTTTCCAAAAAATTTCTTCTCTAGATTGAATTTCCTTTAATCTTTTTATCAAAAATATCTCTTCCAAAAAGGCCTCCTAATTCATACCCTCTAAAATAACCTTGTTGTTCAAAGAATTTAACTGCTCTTCAACCATCACCTTCTCTTGGAAAATATTTCCAAAAACTGACCTATTCCAAGTTTTTATCTTTTCTTTCAAAAATTTTAATTTCTTACATAATTTATACATATGAGAACCATGCAGCAAAGGGGCCTCCAACCACCAACTCTTACGATGAATAAGGAAATCCTCATCTCTAAACCACATGTTTTCAAACTTAAAGGGACACCTATCCAGAGCTCTATCCTCAAAACGACAACATTCAATAGGATAGTGATCAGAACATGAGGAAGGAATGATTCTGCTAACATAACCAACCTTAGACTGCAACCAGTTAGAACTAATCAAAAATCTGTCCAACCTCTCAATGATCATTGAAAAATGGGATCTCCTATTAGACCAAGTGAATGTCCCATTCTGAAAGGGAATATCAATAAATCCATTAGCATCAACAAACTCCATAAAATCCAACTGAGATTTAGATGGAGTAGAGACCCCCCCCCCCAATTTTTCTTCAGACCTACAAATAGCATTAAAGTTACCACCTAATAACACAAGATCATCTGAAAGAGGCCTGATCAAGGAAGCAATCATTTGCCAAAGAGATTTCTTAAGGTTAGGATTTGTAGGACCATAAATATTAAACAACCAAAATTGAAGACCTGAAGAGAGACTAATAACCTTCCCAAACATCCATGAATTACCCATAATGATGTTCTCCATTCTTACCTTCTTAGGCGACCAAAGAAAAGCAAGACCCCCTATTAAACCTGAAGCATCAACAAAACAATTCTGCCAATGGCCCCAAGAGTCAAAAATATCCTTAGCAAAATCACCTTTAATTTTAGTTTCATGCAACAACATAATATCTACCTTACAGTCATCCAATTGACGCTTAATTAAGCGTCGCTTGTTAGGGGCATTCAAGTCCTTAACATTCCAAGAGATTAAACTCATTGGGAGTTAGGAGAGCATACAACCGTCCTTGAAGCAGACCTCAGATTCCTATCTAAGGTTGATTGTATCCCTACCACAACCTCCTCCTTCGCTTTAGCAAATTTGGATTTTCTTCCCCTCTATTTTTTTGGGATTATTAACTGAGTCTTCAAACTTCTTAACCGCTTCAGATTAAGAAATAGTGAAGCAATCCCTGTCTTCATTTTCAATGTCTTCTCATAGAATTTCATCTGCTGCCTCATCAATAAGTTGCTCCCTGACTTTTCAAAGAACATTCTCAGCTAGTGATTCCAAAAGAGTCTCATCTGGAGCCTTACCTAAACTAAGATCAGAAAGGATTGAATCAACCTTACTACTCATGTAACTTAAGACTGATTCTTCAACATTTCTCTCTTCAGGATTGGGCACCTGAACTTCAGAGTTAAAAGGTATCAAAGCTTCCTCTGAATGAGAACCCTCAATTCTAATATTCTCAAAATTGTTAGCAGGAATCTCACCATCTTCCAATACTGTGTCAACAACAGCAACTCCCAAAGGATTTGGGCCATCTTCTAAGGGAGTATTAACAATAGCATCCCCCAAGAAATTAGAATCATTTTGCATACAGTTATCCAAAAACTACTTATCCGTTTCTAAACTAACCTCCGTGGCAGCAATCTTTGAATCAGGATCTTAATTCAACTTGGAAAGATTTAGATTAACATCCCTTTCATTCATTATTTCAAAAGGACTACCAAATGGTAGGCAATTAGATGTAATATCAATCTCTTGAGACTCAGATAAAGAATGGGAATTTCTTAACTTGACTTCTTCAACACTAGCAACATCTTTGCCTTCACGATTACTATTTAAAATCCTATTGCAAACCCAACTACGATGGCCAAATGATTTACAATAGATACAAAATGGATCTGGTTTCTCCACATACACTTCCTGATGCCAAACACCCTCAGATGAGATGAGATTAACTAAAGTAGGGATTAACTTATGAGAATCCGCCAAGATGCAAATACGGACATAGAGACCCATCCCCTGCTTAGCAAAGCTTTCATCTACTTGTATAAAAGATCCTAATGAATCCCTGATTTTCTGCAATACATTTATATCCCAATATTCTTTTGGTAAATTAATCAATCTTACCTAGATAGGGACAAATCAGATCTATTCAATATTTGGATCAAAGTTAGGTTTCCAATTAATGACAAATAAATTTGCCCCTTTATAATTCCAAATTCTAGATTTGAGAATATTGCTTTTAGCCATCTCATTAGAAAAATTCACAATAAAGAAACCTTTTGCTAGAAAACACAGATCTTTCACCTCAACCCAATTGCTTTTGACCCACTCAGAGATGTTTGATCTAGAAAATCCAATATTCCAAAATTTTGCTATGATCGCTACTTCCTTCAACTGGTGAATGTTTTTAGAAATACGCACACTAGGGTATTCTTCCCTATAGACCAAGGTTGATACTTATAGATTTATTTTATTGCCACTACTCTTAATTCCTAGATACAAGTAGGATAGGAGCACACAATATTTTTTCTATATTTTTATCATTGGTTGTTGTGGAGATAGAAATACCAAAGCAAGGGTTTGACCTGAAGGCAAACCCCCAAACAACCCTAACATTTTCTCTTATTTCTGTAAGGAAAGCACAGGTACGGAAGACAGCTTCCCTAATGTTAATTCCAAGGGGACGATGCAGACAAGTTACTTTTAAAAACTAAATAACACAGATAAGTACATGAGAGAAACCAAATAGACAATATTCAGAACACAGACACACAGTATTACGTGGGAAAACCCTTACGGGTAAAAAACCCACCACCACAAGAAAACAATCTTTATTACAGTAAGATATACAGTTACAATAAAGAACTCAGCTTCTTGCTCTGGTTTTTATTCTTGACTCCCTACCAACATTTCGCTCACTGTATATTTACAGAACGAACCTTTATTCAAGTCTTATCATCATAATACCAATGACACCTGTAGACTTATCATTCTATTTCCAGTCTGCAAGAACAAAAGTCGTTACACACTTCTGCTCTAACTAATAGAACAAATTCCTCATACGTCGCTGCCATCTAACCGTCGCAACGGTTCACATTTCAGTGAGGTGTTTAGTCCCACATGTACCAAGTCGCAAAGGACTTTGCAGTTTATAAATGCCAACGAACCAAAGGCTATTGTCGGCAATTTTGTTGCCGACAATACCAAGCCTCCAAGCCTCCAAGTCCATTGGCATAACAACTACCATCGGCCCATAGACTTCACCCTCCACCGATGAGCATAGTCTCCCCGATCACCAATGGTACCATCGGAATAACTTTCACTATCGACACAAGAATTAGCTCCCGCTCCGACAGTGCTCTGTCTCACCGATACCTCCATCGGAATGACCGCAGTACATCGGCCCAACACCTTTAGGCTATGCCGATGGGTATTCTCTTGCCGATAGACATACGCCATCGGAGTGACTACTCCTGTCGGCGTAACTCTACAGAGTTTGGCCGATAGGCCTTGTCTCGCCGACGACCAACCCATAACCTTCGTCAGAGTGACTACTCCTGTCGGAGTAACTCCACAAAGTTTGGCCGATAGGCCTTGTCTTGCCGATGGTTGAATGCTTCCATCGGGGTGACACTCAGCATCGGACAAACCTTCGATGCTTATTCCGACGGCCCTTGTCTCACCGATGCCAATGGTCTTCAACACGGTCCTACCGATAGTACTTCGTCACAGCGATGCCAACATCACATATCCTCAAACCAATGAACCAAGAAATAGTTGAACTAAAATTCATTGAACCTACCAAATGAACTCTAGAAAGGTTCAACAAAGAGGTTCAAACAAGAGGTTCAATGAAGTGGTTCAATTAAGAGGTTCAAGTAGTAATTTGAGACACAAGTTCTCTTCAATTTCAGCTACAAATATTTTGGGAGGCATTCAACCACACAGAGGTTTGCAAGTGTCTTCCCCTTTGGTTTTTATTTTAATATTTCATTTAATTTAGTTAGTTTGGTTGTATTTTATCATTTTAATATTATCTAGTATCCCCTGGCTTGTTGTTGTGTTGTTTTTGTTCCTTGTTGTGCAGATGAGCCCAAAATCTGGGAACAACCTTATGTTTTGTGACTTTCTAGGACAACAATGCATTAAAGGACTACAACACTTTGTGCAAATGTCAAGGCACCGCGTTGGCATCCGAGATAGTCAACTCTGGCTTTTGGTGCCAGGTTCTTTATTTTCTACTATTTACAATTCTAAACTCAATTTATTGATTCTATATTTTAATTTCCTATAAATTAGCACTTTCTATTTTAGCCCCTATATAATGTAATGTAGAAAGTAGATGTATCACTTTTTCTACATTACATTTTGGTGAACCTCCCTCTTTAACACAAAACTTCTTACTTTTCATTCATTTTCTTCAAAAATTGAAACCAAAAATTTTCTTTTCTCAAAAAAAATTGGGCATTGCCCCAAACCCCGTTCCATAGTCCTAAAGGAGAAAAATGACAACCTTCAGTCGAATTGTCAACTCCTGTCTTAATAAAATCTATTAATCATGAATTCTTCTAGTTATTTATCTTGGGAATCTTTGCATGCATACATCATGGACTATGAAATATTTTCTCATTTCATTTATATTCATCCATATGTCTTCGACCATGTAGCTGCCATCTATGACATGGATATCTCTACATGTTCCATGTATGAGATCCTTTATTGTATATATCCAATCTTTCTAGATTCATGGCTCTTATGGATGTCTCTCCTTCTATATTAGAAGACTTCACTACTTTCATATTCATGACCTTTCATGAGAGAGATGATGGTGATAGTTCTCTTCCACTTCCGCTACATACTCCATAGTCCATGATGATTCCATGTCTCTTCCTATTTATCTACCTCCTTTGGTTGCATGTTCAAAATCCTTGGACATCACTAAGGATGTGGAGGCCTCTTTCTCTTCTCTCCCTCCTTTGGTTGCATGTTCAAGCCCCTTGAACATTACTAAGGATGTGGAGACCTCTTTCTCTTCTCTCCCTCCTTTGGTTGCATGTTCAAACTCCTTGGACATCACTAAGAATGTGTAGACCTCTTTCTCTTATCCCCCTCATTTGGTTTCATGTTCAAGGCCCTTGGACATCACTAAGGATGTGGAGACCTCTTTATATCCTCTCCCTCCTATGGCCACATGTTCAAGCCCATTGGACATCACTAATGATGTGGAGACATCCTTTTCTTCTCTCCCCCCTTTGGTTATGTGTTTAAACTCTTTAGACCTCCCAAAGGATGTATAGATCTCTCATTCTTGTTTCATCACCTATGAGGATCCTAGCCTTATGGTTGACGATACTTCTTCACCACATGGTTCTCAAACTTCTATTGATAATCTTTATTTATATGCCTTTGATGACTCTTCTTCAAGTGATGATGAGGCTTGTGCTTATGTTGATCCTTTATCTTGGCAAGATGGACTTTATTATTTTTCATCCCCTCCTCTTTATTTGGAGGATGAGCTCCCTCTTGCAGACAATTCTGAGCATGTTAGTATCATTCATCACTTCCTTAATGTCACATTGGCCAAAAGCCCTTCTTCAATAGATATTACACATCATTTACATGATCCTGTATCTACGTCTTCAATATATATTAAACATTATTCACATGATCCTTTATCTACTTCTTCGATAGATATTGAGCATCATTCACATGATCCTTTATCTGCTACTTTCATAGATATTGAGCATTATTCATATGATCCTTTATCTACTACTTAGATAGGTAATGAACATCATTCCCATTTTCCTTTATCTACTACTTCCTTTGCTACATCAGAGACATCTCTTCTAGACCTTGATCCATTACATTATATTTCTCTACCTTCTTTCTTAGAGGCATCACCATCAATTCCTAGTGAGATACCTTGTGTTTTTTATTAGGGGTAAAATAGGTTTTGAAGGGACCCAAAACCCTTTACAATCAAATGATGTCTAATAGAATGAGAGCAAAAGAAATGCCAATAGCAAAAACACACAGCCAAACATCAACATCCCAGATGTTGACCCAGAGAGAAACAACAACAGCGCTGCAACCATAAACAATAGTTAATGAGAAAACTCACTAACACCCACTATGACCTCATCATAACATTCTTATAATAAGAACAAGAGACCACGGGTCACACACTTTCCAAGCTTTGAAACCCTTAGGCAAGGAATCCCTTTTCCATGGATCTGAAAAAACTAGATCAAGAACACAGACAATAATCCAATAGAAAGGTGGTTCCTCGAAAGGAACCCCAGAAAACTTAACATCAGTCATTGGGACATGAATAAACTTGCTCATCAAACCCATTGCAAGGTTGGACACATAACCATCATACTTGCCTTTAGAAGCACCCATGCTCCACACACGGACTATAATAATAGGGCTTCCATTTTCTTCTATCCCACATTCTAAAAACATCACTTTAGGGTTTAATCTTGAATAGGGCAAACTACCTCTTGAAGACAAACTACTCCAAAAAGGAAACAGGGACCAGATCTTTCCATATAGATTCTCATAATCATGGATATTTTGGTACTAGGGAACAAACCCCACATCCTTTTCTATTCTGATCCTCATCACAGAAGAGAGAGGAGGCATTCACTTCCTTGACATGCAACACCTTGTCAATCACTGCCAACACCAAATAATCTCTATCCTTAGTTGACTTCTTCAACCAAGTTTCTAAAACTTTTTGAATAGAGGAAGCCTTTGTACCCACCAAGGACCAAGGCAAAGACATCCACCATGGGGCGCATGACTTTCTTGAAGGCTGGCCCTAAAACACAGTGCCACCATAACCAAACTTCCCTAAAGGCGGACCCCATAACACAGAGTACCCACAACCAAATTGGTCATCCTCCATCTTGAAGACCTCCGCCCTAACACAAAGCCACAAGATCTCAGTCCCAGATGGGGAGCAAGTAGGAATGCACCATAATGTGGCCACATCCCCTACCTTGTCAATGTCTCCCACTTCATTCGCATCTGTGCAAGAAAAAATGTAGAGGACACCTTTGCAACTGCAGAGGCCCAAGAAGGAGGAAGGAACCGAATGCACTAAGCATTTGGCCTTGGCCCTGAACCACCAGACATCTGCTTCTCAATCCTCATTGGCATCGCCCTCCTCTACACTGTTTAAAATAGCACTCCCGCTCTCATTCCCTCTCTCCATTCCAGGATAGTGAGATACCTTGTGTTTCTCCTTCAACATTTACATGGTTATGCTCTCCTTTATCATCTAAGATTCTTGCATACCCCTCTCTGGTTGGTATGAGAACTTTTTTATTTGACAAATACAATGGCCATGGTGATCCGTTGCACCATGTAAAACATTTATCGACCATATGTAATCAGGTGTGAATATGTACTCCCCAAGTCTCTGATGATAACTAAATCAGGTGTGAATTCCACAGTCTTCCCTACACCATTATGAGTAATGTAATATATGGAAAGTAGATTGTTTTTCAAAGAAGGTACACAAAGTACATCATTAAAAGTATCATCACCAATCTCAATTGATCCCTTCCCAATTGTATTGTTACCCATTAAAATTGGTGGCATAATGCAAGGCTCAAAAGTAGAAAACATGTACTGAGATGAAGTCATATGATGAGAGGCTCCAAAATCAAGAATCCATTTACCTGAACTAGAACTTGTAGATGCACAAAGTGCTTTACCTTTCTATTTATTAGCATAACTTGCATGGCCTTTTTCAGAAGATTCTGACTATTTTGATGAAGGAGTAGGAATAGATGAACTAGGAGATGAGGTTGAAGGAGTACTTACATTTATTTTCTAAATAAGATTCTTCAATTCATTCACTTCCTTTTTGTAACAATCTTCTCCACTATGCCCACGCTTCTTGTAGTATGCACAAGTGGGTCTCTCCCTTTTCTCCTTTTTTCTGGATGAAGATGACTTAGGGGTAGCTAGAGGTGTTGACTTCTTGTCTTTCTCATTATTCTTGTTGTTCTATTTTTGTTCTTTGTCACTTGAAGCCTTTTGCTCTTTTGCAACAAGAGAATGAAATTTTGAAGACTTCAGAGTACCCACCTATACCAATTTTATTTGTTCTCTTATGAGGGATGAAGCAAACTCATCAAGAGAAGGCATCTTATATCTAGCACCAAAGGCATCTTTAGTAGCATAAAGAGCTGATACAAAAATAGAATAATCAGGACCAAGTTTAGAAAAAATGGACAAAATCAACTGTGTGTCCTCTTTTTCAATACCACATTGTTTTAGTTGTAATCTCAAAGACTTAAGTTTGGTAAAGAAGTCTTGAATACTATCAAAGTTTGTAGGTTTCAAACCAATAAGTTCATTCTCCAATTCATATCCTTTCATTATATTTTGTGTTCCAAATAAACCCTCTAATGTTATCCAGATGTCATTTGGAGATTGACAAGATCAAATATGAAAGTGAAGATTAGGAGAAATTGACGGAGCAAGAGTACCAAAGGCTTCTTCTTTCCTATCATTCCATTTCCTCTTTTCTTTTGCACTAGTAGTGGGTTCTACATCTGTACCCATAACCATTCTATGCAAGTACAATTTATGCAAAACATACTCCATTTCTTCTTTCCATTTATGGTAATTATGAGGAGTAAGAGGTTCAATTTTAGGAATGTCCATGATAATTACAGAAAAACTGGGAGAACAACAATAAAATACCTCACAAGCAAAAAAGTATCCCCCTTGTTCACAAAAAAAACCACTGAAATGTTCTTTTTCTAAAAAAATAGAGATCTGAAAAATAAAGATACCTGATAATATTTTATGGAAAAATACCCCTAATGATTATGTGGAGGACTGAATCACCTTTCCAACAATATTTGGTTTGTCCAATTTCAACACCATATGCAAAAGATATGCCCAAAATACTAAGGGCAATGCTGAAAAAGAAGACCCGAATTCTAGTGAAAACAATAGTCAGATGAGAAAAATTAGAAAACAATTACCTCCACCACTGGAAAGTGCTCTAAGTCCTCTTTCTGGCAATATCTTGTTTGCACAAAATGGAGTTCGGGAGTGAAAGTTATGACAATTTTCGTGAAACTACTCTGAAAAGGCAAAAAATAGGGACATGGATTTGTGATCTCTTTTTCTCAAAATTCGTGCACTTTATACAAAAAATAAGAGATACCCAAATAGGATTTGGATGCTGCCGATAAAACCCAAAAATTTGTTTTCTCTGGGTCACACCAATCAAATGCTAATGGCTAAAACCCTCTTTGATTCGAGAATAAGCTGACAAATCTGGAGCTCTGATACCATGTTAGAGCTGATTGATGTGCTCTAATACCATGTTGGAGCCAGGATCTGCTGCAAGAATATATCTACGGGAGAGCCATGACAAAGCCAAGAGAGAATATTAATGCAAAGATAGGAAAATGCAGTAATCAACCTCTATAAAAATACATGCAAAGGAGTGAGTATTTATAGGCAAGGTGAGAGGGGTGAGGTGTCAATATTGACCAATGAGAAATGTAACTCCAGCATCTCCCAAAATAGGGGGGAGTAACTTCCCATGTAGTGGATTGACACCATACACACATGCACCCACTAACATGAATATGGCCTAATGAGTCAAATATATGACTCGTTTATTTCATTCTATTTCCTGTTCTGAAAGACTTTAACAAAACATTATGGCATATATTTACATATTATTATAATTATGTTTGTCTTTTGGATGGATTATGCAGATGTTTGGTTTTCATTTCCTTTGATGAAATCTCTTAACTTATTTACTTGAATTACACTTTCAAAATGCATATCTTATGAATTGTGGTACAAGTGGTTTGTGTTTGCATGAGGATTACACTAGTAAGACTTCCAGTCGTCTCCGGATCCCTTTGGAGCCCCCTTTCCTGTGAAGAACATGAACTCTAGACGGCTCCAGATGTCATTACCCTCCCAAAGAGTCATCCTCCCCTTGAGTCGATGACTGTTATCAGCCAATCCTAAGGCTACCCAAAAGGTCCAGCAATGCAAACATGACCCATGCCTCAATTAAAGTAGTTGTTATTTCTAAATCTCCACGTCACTCCATTTTAGTGACTAACCAAAGTAGCTGCCAAATTGGCATCAGTTCTAACTGAATTCACTACCTCCAAATGCCATGCCATTTCAGGAAATCACTCAAGTTCGCCAACAGCCAAGCTAATACAAATCTGTGATCTTCAGTAAACCGCAGAGGAATCATCAATGTAATAAATTAGCAACTAGTTTCAAGTCCAGTTCGTTGTAGTTAGAATCACTGTTAGTTATTTCCTTTCAATAAAGCTCGAATGTATAAATAGGAGCATAGGATCTCTCTAAGTTAGTTCCAATTTTTCTTAGATAGTTGTTCGCCAGATTGTGTTTTCAGCAGAGGAAAACTCCTTATTTTCAGACATGTACTTTCATCCATACTTTGGACTATGATTGAATGCAAATGAAGGGGGAATTCTTCTAAAATATTTAGTTGACCAAAGAGGATCATCTCCAGCTGGGAAAGTAGGGCCCGCTTCCCCATTTTGGAGGAGATCTCTCGGTATTTTCATGTTTGTTCAGTTCTGTTATATCTTCTGTTCAATTAGCTTTGTACTTGTGTTCATGTGATGTGTCTTTCTCTTCTATGTAATTGTGAGCTAAGTTGTTCCCTGCAGGATTGTTTTATAAGTTCTAAAAATAGATTTTTTATTCCGCAACACTGTCATATTCAGAGTGTTTCATTGTTGTAGCTTACCAAGTAAAGGCAATTTATTTTCATTTACTTTTCCAACAAGTGTGGTTACTTTCCAACAAGATAGAATAGTTTCTTTCATTGCAAGTGTGTTTATTTTCCAGCAAGCTAGAATAGTTTCTTTTACTGCAAGTGTGTTTATTTCTAGCAAAGTGTATTTATCCTCCAGCAAGCTAAATTAGTTTCTTTCATTGCATGTGTGTTTAATTCCGAAGCAAATAGATAGATTTTCATTTCTGTATGACCTTTCATTTCCATAAGATCAACAAAACAAGTTCCATCCATGAACCATTCAACCAAATCCCCCCATACCAAAGAGTCTTATTGCAGATCATTCCAGACACCTCTGAATTGATAAAATTAAATGATGATGCGTTAACAAAGACTACTTTGACCCTCATCATTTTTGGCACCGTTGCTAGGAAAAAGTTCTACAAATCATTGTAGGTTTTAGGTGTTGATAAGACTTTTGATCCATTAGTTTATGAGAAGACCTAGGGACTCCTTAGGATGATTCATAAGGCAAACCATAGTTAATACATCTCTGGAAGCTCATTTAGAAGAATCTCCAGATCATCTGATCAATCAAGGATCACATGTACTATCAGAGTCTCCCAATTCATCTACTACATCTTCAATAATGGGTGACAATGGTGGTAACCATGATGAACCAGCTAATAATAGAAAATTCTCTTATCCAATCTCCATTATTCCTGAGAGAAATGAACCTCCTATGAAAAATATATCTCATGCATTTCTACCTACCTTTAGGGGGAAAACTTCGGAAGATCCAAACCAATTCTTATTTGAATTCAATGTCCTCTGCCAAACTTATGATTACACCACATATAATCAGAAATTAAAATTGTTTCCTTCCACTCTTAAGGAATCAGCATTACGATGGTTCATGGGTTTGACTGTAGACTCTATCACTACCTAGGATGAAATGGAAACTATTTTTCTTGACAAATATCAAGATTACTGTAGAGTCAGGGATCGAAAAGATGAACTCTTCCACATGAAACAAATGGAAGATGAAAATTTGGAGGATTATGTGGACAAATTTTTATTTGTCCATAAGAGGTGTGGAAACAATCTAGACGAGGAATTAAGTAAAACCATCTTTCTAAGAGGAATTGATGATGAGATCAGAGAAGCTTTAAATCTGATGGGTAAAGGAGACATTAATAAACAAACTTTTGCAGAAATTGTAGAAATTTGCATAAACTATTCTCACACCAGAGCAGGTAAAATAATACTAAAAAGGGGTAGTACCAATGATGTTACACAAGTAATGGAAGAACAAGCAAACCTCAAAACTGACATCCTACTTCATTTGAATACCACTATGGATGGCATGCAAGCTAGTAAAAAGAACACTGAACCCTTAACTGTTTACTACCCTCGTTGTAGAGAAAAACATCCACTTAGGGAATGTCCCTTGAATCGAACTGAGTTGTGCAAGATATGTGAGAAAAATCACACTACAAATGAGTGTGGCTTGCTTCCCAAAATTAAAAATAGATTGAAAAAGGTTCTGACAAATGAGGAAGAGCTAAACTTTATCAGCCAGAAATAACCTAATTATGGATTTAATCAATTTTAGAGTCAATATGCTCCAAGAGGACCACAAGTTGGGGTACGACTCTTATAATGGACCTTGGGGAAGCCTAATGCAAATGCCAATGCAAATTCCAATGCAAATGCTGATGCAATGGGGACCAGCATGGCCTCAGCAAGATTGGACAAATCAATCTTGGACCAACCCTCAATGGTCAAATCAGCAACAATATCAACAACAATAGGCACCCCAATATAACCAGAGGAGATTTGGAAACCAACCCCAAGTTGTACTCCCTGGACCCTCACAACCTGCAAATTCAAACTCCAATGAATAGGTGAATCAATAATAGATGCCTAAGTTCTGAATCCCAAGAATAATAGGCCACAACAACAGGTGTACAATGCTAACCCAATTACAGCCACCCTGAATGTAGTTGAGATTAATGACATCCAACTTTGATCAAGAAACATTCATGTAACCATTCCTGCTAGGGAATTCACTGAAGAAGAAGTAGTCCCCAAAGTTGATACACAACCAAATGAGAAGGCTAGAGCAAGGGATTCAAAAGAAATTCTGAAGGAAACCTCTGTTCCATTCCCAGAATGATTAAAATAGGCCTCTCCAAAATCTGGAGAAAACTAGCTCTCACAAAATGACTCCCAGTTAATTAAGGAACTCAGAAAAATACACATCAAAGTCCCTTTGTTACATGCAATAAAAGATGTCCCCAAGATAAACTAGACCATTAAGAGTTTGTGTCTAAAACATCCAGGTGGAAAACAAAAATTATCCAATACCATTCAAGTAGATGGAAAACTTGCCGATGTCTTATCAAGCAAGTTAAGTCCTCAAAAATATGGGGATCCTGGAAGTCCTATCATCACAGTAGACATAAAAGGGGTTTCAGTTTCAAATGTTCTTATTGATCTGGGAGCTGCAATCAATGTAATGACATCAGATACTATGGAAGCATTGGCGCTGACATATGTTTAGCCAAAATCAACTGTGTTACAATTGATTGATCTATCCATCACAAAACTAGAAGGATATGTAGAAGATATCATTTTAACTATCGATACCTAGGATTACTCAGTTGATTTCCTCATACTTTAGACCATAAAGAAACGCTCAGGGTACCCAATAATACTGGATAGACCTTGGCTAGCTACCGCAGTAGCCCTTATTGACTGTGGATTAGGAAACATGACTATTTCAAATGGGAAAAAGCTGAAAGAACTGTCCATCTACCCCCCTGCCAAACCATTCCTACAATACAAAAATAAGCCATGGATAGATGACCCAATAGATTCTGATGAAGAAGATGCCTCCTCACTAGCAATGGTAACAATCGTAGAACATTTTGAAGAATGTAATGAGGAATACAAAGAGTTGGAATCAAATAGTTAAACCTCTTTATATAGTGACACCCAACAAGAGGTCTTTGGATGGCTCCGGATAGATCCAAGAGGATCTTTCAAGGCATTTCACTGTCTCTACTCTGAACAAATTGCCTCCCACTTAAGTTATCAAAAGGCAAAAATGTTACACTAGATTGTACCTCACCTTTGTCTGTTAAATACTCTACTGAGTCCGTACAAAGACCTTCTTTTTGTTCATAATTGCACAAAGCAAATCACTATTCAAACCAACAAACAACTCTCCATCAGTAGTTGGTTAACAGAGGTAGAAGAAATTCGATTGACAAAACTTTTGCAAAATCATACCCAGGCTTTTGCATGGGAATACAAGGACATGAAAGGGACACACCATATTAACACGGAAGATGTATGTCTTGTTAGGCAACCACAACGGAGAATCAATCCAGCCTTGAGAGATATAGTGAAGGAAGAGATAGAAAAACTATTGCAGGTGTTACCACATGCATGAGCATTCTAGTTTCAGTTGAAAAAATGCTAAAGTCAGTTAAGGTGCAAGTGTCTTTGTGTGTACAAAATGGTTTGTATATGTGTGCAGGTCAAAAATATGTATTGGCGGGTGCAAAATCTCCATCATCCTTCAAGAAAATGAGTTAGATGCATTTTAGATGCATATCGGGTCGTATATACAAGAGGAAATCTTTTGAAGATTCCCAGGGATATTCTGTAGTTGTATGCATTTCCAAATGCATATCGGGTTCAAAAGGAGGATGTACAAGGGCAGAATATACATTGAAGATTCCAGGAATATTCGCTGCTTGCATATTGGGTTGCATGTATATTTGGTTTGTATGTTCAGACATACAACAGTTAGATACAAAGCGAAAAGAAACATTATAGGAATATTCTGGAGAAGATCCCGTGTTTGTATGTGCAGGAATGAATGTATGTCAAAGGTACAATGGGAATGTACATTGAAAAATATACAAAGGCTGGCACGCATACATTTGCTACAGTACAGCATAGATGCATTTGGCGGGGCCCGCCTCAGTTTTATACAAACAGGTTTGTGCATGTTCAACATACAAGGGAAATATGCATTCATCGCATATTCTAAAAAGATTCCCTGCTTGTATGTTTGTGTTTGTATATTCTGCATACAAGCAAAATATACATTGAGAAGATACATTCCAGACCTGATGAAAGTTTTAGGCTGCTGAATAATTATTTGGGGTCCGTGACTTGTATAAATGTTTGTATATGTCAATGTACAACCAGATGTACAATGATAGGATACAAGCCGGATTCCAAGAAGTGTTCCAATCCAGTAGAAGAAATATTTGGCATTCGTGACTTGTATATTTGCACTTGTATATGTGCCGATGTGCAAACTCATGAAGATACAAGGCCCGAATTTGAAAGTTTGTCAAATCCGATGGATAGATACATTTGACGTCCGCCTTGTATGTTGTATATGCATTTGGATTTGCATATACAAAAGCGATAAAGGCGAAATGAAAGGAGAAAAGGTCAGCGATAGAAGCTCAAGGTGCCTACGTGGCACGATATTATTGGCTGGCAACTCTTCATGCATGTTTTGGGACTGTTGGTGCAGGAGCACATTCTCTGTAGTGCAGGGTCATCTTTTCTTTTGTTGTCTCATAAGGCTCTTAAGCCATTTCATTTTGTAATAAGGGTCAATTTGGTCCCATGAATGTAATTGTGCAAGGCACACATGTAGTTTTGCTTGTATGAAGGGTAACCCAACGGCTAACTGATTTGAAAATCAGTTTGCACGGTTGGAGGGGATAACTGCTGTCTCTACATCTTCTTTAGAGGCAGGTTGTATGTCACACGGAGCAGAGAGAGAAGTGTGTATTACAACAAGTTCTTTTTGATAACTGAATAAAGAGAGTTATGGGTATGATCGGTGTTGATTTTCTTGGTTGTTCTTAGTGATTTGATATCTTTATCCTGATTTTGTATATTGAAGCCCTAACCGGATGCTATCTGTCAATCCATAGTGACTTTGTAGTGTGCAGACGGTGTAAAACCCACGGTTCCACAGTGGCTGGTTTGTAACCTAGGAGTAGGGTTTTGATTCATACATGGAGGCCCTTTCCTCTGTCCACTGAAGCCCTGTATAGTATCAGTGTGATGGGGGAAAGGATTTTCACGTTTGTTGTTGTTGAATTCTTACCCAAGAAGCCAGCGAACTCAGTCAAGTTCGACTAGACATCATCATGTGGCTAGTCAGGAAATCAGAGTGAATTTGGATAGTTTTGATGTGGGATCAGATTGCTACAAGTGATCGAGGGTTTGATATATGAAACGGTCAAATTCCATTGTTCGGTCGAAAGGAATTCTAGTTCGGCACCTCAGAACAGTTGGAGATCCATCGGCGTGAAAGGCTCTTCGTCTTGTCGAAGGTTGGTATAGTGTCGAAGACACATACCATTGTTATTCGCATCGGTGAGAGAAACGATATCGGGCTAAGGAAAATACACTTAGCCGACGGTATACTGTTTCACCGATCGGTGAGACATCCTCGGAGTATCGCCGATAAAGAGTATCGGCGTGAGGAACCTTGTTGGGGGAAGCCGAAGAAGTCACGGCGATCGTTAGAGTCCCGCCGATAGAAGCTCATCGGGAGGAGTTCAAGAAGTCTCGCCGATAGAGACTCATCGGAATGAGATGAACCATCGGGGCCGCAAACTGGAGTCTTGCCGAAGCGGAGGATCTGGCCGATGTGCCTAACGATATCGGCGAGAGACAAGGTGTCGGCGTAGGTGAAAGGAGCTTCGTCGAAGGAGGAAGTCTGGCCGACGAAGATTGGTCATCGGAGTGACAGAGTATATCGGCCTGAGATATTTCTCGTGGTCCGATAGTATGAGGTGTTGCCGATAGGCAACGAACCACTATGGAGATATCGGTGAGAACTTGGCCGTCGGGATAAACAAATGAGGATCGACCGATAGCTCATGTCTTCCCGATAGAGAAGTCATTCTTGGCTTCGGTGAAACATTGGGAGACCTCTTGCCGATAGGGAAGATATAGTCAACTCTTCATTCGCTTCTGCTGGCACTCTGCATCAAATTGGTATCAGAGCCAATATTCTGAATCACAGCTGTGTATGTCAGACGAAGAATTGGAGATAGAAACAAAGGCTAGCACAATGCCTCCCAAGATGATGAGTAAAGCAGCCATCTAGAAGATGGTGGAAGAAATGCTCGAAGAGAGACTGAAGGAAGAAAGATCCAAAGAGAAGGATGGAAGCACTTCTAAGTCAGAGGAGGATGAAGAAGGAGAAACTGGGGAGAATCCTCAAGGAGAAGGTATGACTGCTGATCAAAAGGCATTTCTGAACGCACTCAAGGGTCATGGAGATAGTGGTGATCCGAAAATGGATGTTCCCACATTCAATGGGAAACTGGATGGAGATACTCTTGTGGACTGGATTAAAGCCATAAGTAATTACTTTGACTTCAAAGAGTATAGTGACAGTAAGAAAGTAAAGTTTGCAAAGACCAGACTGAGAGGTTCTGCATTGGTTTGGTGGAACTACACTCAATGTGAAAGGGCGAAGGTTGGAAAGAGTCCAATCACCAAGTGGAGCAGAATGGTGGCCATGCTGAGAGCCAAATTTCTACCATGTGATTATGATCTGCAGACTATCAGAAAGTTTAATCATCTTAGGCAAAAAGATATGGACGTGGCTACATACACTGAAGAATTCCACAGATTGAGCATGAGAGCCAATCACAGAGAAGAAGAAAAAGAGATGGTGGCCAGATACCTGGATGGACTGAGGTACAATATACAGGATGAATTCAGTATGGTGGTTCCCAAGACTGTGGATGAATGTTTTCAGTTAGCCTCTAGGGCAGAGGATAAACTGAAAAGGAGAGGTGATCAAAATAACAGAGGAAGAGGTGGCAGGAACAATAGAGGAAGAGGTAATTTTGGCAGAGGACAGCCAAACAAAGGTGAAAGTTCAAGTCAACAAGAATCACGTTCTGATACAGAACAAAAAGGTGGTGGTTTCGGAGGTTGGAGAAGACCTAATGACAGAGGAAGAGGTGGTGGTGCAGGCAGAGGACGTGGAGTCTTCACTGGAAGATGTTACAACTGCAATCAAGTAGGCCACACTGCAAGTAAGTGCCCTGAGAAGGCATCTAGCTCTCATGATGGTGGGAGAAGGAACCAACTATTGTAGGAGGATGATTGTCAGAGTGTAAACTCACCAATTGGTAGTGCTGCACCAGTGCTTGAAGGAGAGAATATGATGATTAAGAGGACCCTCGTGAAGATGCCATTGAAGCAGGAGCCCCCACAAAGGAAGAATCTCTTCAGAACCCAAGGAATAGCATATGGTAAGCTCTGTAAAATCATTATTGATTCAGGTTCTACTGAAAATGTAGTGTCTACTGAAATGGTAGAAAAGTGTAAACTAAAAAGATTACCCCATCTTAATCCTCACAAAATATCTTGGTTGAATAAGAATCAGAACTATTTGGTGGAAGAACAAACTTGGGTAGAGTTTGAACTAGGTGATTATAGGGATAAGGTGCTATGTGAAATTATTCCTATGGATGCTTGTCACCTTCTTCTTGGACGACCTTGGCAGTATGACGTGAAGGCACAGCATGATGGTGAAAAGAATACATATATGATCACCAAGAATGGTAAGAAGTTTCAGATGGATCCCTTACCAGAGCAGGTTGGAGAGAAGAGCAATGACAACAGTGTCATGTTAGTGAGTGGCAAAGAGTTCCTACAACTCATGAAGGAGAAGGATACCCAAGGGTATGCACTGATGATGAAGCCTGTATCCAATCAGCAAAGCAAACAGGAGAAGGAGATTCCATTGGAAGTGCAACAATTACTGGATAAGTACCAAGATCTTGTGGTAGAGGATACTCCTAACTCCTTACCACCTATGAGGGACATAAGTCATCAGATTGACTTGATTCCTGGAGCCACATTACCCAACAAAGCTGCCTACAAGTTGACACCACAGCAGAATGAAGAAGTAGGTAGACAGATTCAAGAACTTTTGGAGAAAGGTTTGATTAGGAAAAGTCTTAGTCCATGTGCAATCCCTAGTGTACTTGCTCCTAAGAAAGATGGCAAATGGAGATTATGCACTAATTCAAGGGCTATCAATAAGATCACCATAAGGTATAGATTTCCTATGCCAAGAATTGAGGATCTGTTGGACTATCTTGGTGGTTCATGTTACTATTCCAAGATTGATTTGAAATCTGGTTATCACTAGATCAGAATAAGGCAGGGAGATGAATGGAAGACTGCCTTCAAAACAAATGAAGGTCTCTATGAGTGGCTTGTCATGCCATTTGGACTCAGTAATGCTCCAAGCACCTTCATGCAGTTGATGAATGAGGTACTTGTAGAATTTATTGGAAAATTTGTTATTGTTTATCTTGATGACATATTGATTTTCAGCAGGACCAAAGAAGAGCATGTGAAGCATCTTGGACAGGTGTTAAAGAAATTGCATGAGAGTAAGTTGATGATCAACTTGGATAAATGTGATTTTATGAAAACTGAACTAGTGTATCTTGGATTTGTGATTTCCAATGGCTGTTTGAAAATGGATCCTACAAAAGTTGAGGCTATTCTCAATTGGCCCACTCCTAAGACAGTAGGAGATGTAAGAAGTTTTCATGGTTTGGCAACTTTTTACAGGAAGTTCATTAAAGGGTTCAGTCACATAAGTGCTCCTATTCTCAATACCATTAAGGGTGGAGTGAAGTGTAAATTTCAATGGACAAAACAAGCAGATGATAGTTTTAAACTGTTAAAACAGAAAGTGGCCGAGTTACCTACGTTGGTACTCCCTGATTTTAACAAAGTATTTGTTGTGGAATGTGATGCAAGCCAACAGGCCTATAGGTGCTGTTCTTAGTCAGGAAGGACATCCAGTAGCATTCTTTTCAGAGAAGTTGAATGAGGCCAAACAGAGGTATTCTACCTATGACCTAGAGTTGTATGCAATGGTACAAGCTCTAAAAAAATGGAGACATTATTTACTGCCAAAAGAGTTCATTGTTTTTACTGACAACCATGCTCTTAGCTTCCTAAATAGTCAAGAAAAGTTGAATCATAGGCACGTCAAGTGGATGGAACAATTGCAGGCCTATACCTTCACTATTAAGCATAAGAAAGGTGTTGCCAACAAAGTGGCAGATGCTTTGAGTAGAAGGATACTGGTCATACAGGAAGTACAAATGGAACATATGGGTCTAGAATGTCTGAAGGAGTTGTACAAGGATGATGCAGATTTCAAGGCTGCCTATGAAGTGTGTGCAAGTTTGGCTAAAACTTTTCATGGTGAGTATTCTGATTTTGTGCTGCAAGAAGGGCTCCTATTTAAAGGTAGTTTGTTGTGTGTTCCTAAATGTTCAATGAGGGACAATATCATCAAGGAGAAGCACAATGGAGCCTTAGGAGGACATTTTGGGTTGGACAAGACTTTGGAACAAGTCACCAGGTTCTATTATTGGCCCAAGGTACAGATAGATGTGAGGAGATATGTTGCAAGCTGTACCATATGTCAAAAGGCCAAGGGTATGTCTTCTAATGCTGGTTTGTACCAACCACTGCCCATTCCCACCAAACCTTGGGAAAGCATTAGTATGGACTTTGTGCTTGGTCTTCCTAGGACAGCAAGGGGTGTAGACAGTGTTTTTGTCATTGTGGATAGATTCAGTAAGATGGCTCATTTTGTGCCATGCAAATGCACAAATGATGCATCTCATATTGCTGGTCTCTTTTTCAGAGAGGTGGTCAGAATTCATGGTTTACCCCTATCAATTGTTACTGATAGAGACTCCAAATTTGTTGGTCATTTTTGGAGGACCCTATGGAGAAAATTGGGCACTCAGTTGTCTTTTTCATCAGCCTACCATCCCCAGACTGATGGTCAAACTGAGGTTGTTAATAGGTCCTTGGGAAACCTTTTGAGATGCCTTACCAAACAGCATGGATTGGCATGGGATTTAGTGATCAGTCAAGCTGAATATGCTTATAATGATTCAAGAAACAGAAGTACTGGGAAAAGCCCTTTTGAAATAGTTTATGGTTTCCACCCAAGAGGACCACTTGAACTCAAAGACCTCCAAGGATGGGATAAAAGGAGTGCTCTAGGAGAAGACTTTGCTGCTACCATGAAAACAGTACATGATCAGGTCAAGCTTCAGTTGGAGAAAACTGTCTCCAAGTACAAGGATGGGCAGATCTAAAGCGAAGGGAGGTATAGTTCAAGGTAGGAGATTTGGTGATGGCCTACCTCAGAAAGGAAAGATTACCTAAGGGGCAACCAACCAAATTGTTGATGAAGAAGATAGGACCTTGTAATGTAGTGCATAAATTTGGTCCAAATGCATATGAGATAGAATTACCATCTGGCCTTGGTATCTCTTCCATTTTCAATGTTGCAGAACTGTTCCCTTTTAGACCTCCATTACATGCTGAAGATGGCTCAGATGCTGTGATTGAAGATGAAGACTGGATCAGAGATTTACCTCCAAGTAAGCCTTTGCAATTGGAATGCATTTTGGATTCCAAAATTGTCAAGAAGACAAGAAAAGGGGTATACAAAGACTACTTGGTCAAGTGGCAGGATCTTCCTGATTCAGAGGCAACCTGGATGAGTGAAGCAGATATCCTAAAGCATGGGAAGACACTTCAGCAGTTAGCAACTCAAGGGACTTGAGTTTTTCCTGCAGGGGGAGTATGGTGCAGGAGCACATTCTCTGTAGTGCAGGGTCATCTTTTCTTTTGTTGTCTCATAAGGCTCTTAAGCCATTTCATTTTGTAATAAGGGTCAATTTGGTCCCATGAATGTAATTGTGCAAGGCACACATGTAGTTTTGCTTGTATGAAGGGTAACCCAATGGCTAACTGATTTGAAAATCAGTTTGCATGGTTGGAGGGGATAACTGTTATCTCTACATCTTCTTTAGAGGCAGGTTGTATGTCACACGGAGCAGAGAGAGAAGTGTGTATTACAACAAGTTCTTTTTGATAACTGAATAAAGAGAGTTCTGGGTATGATCGGTGTTGATTTTCTTGGTTGTTCTTAGTGATTTGATATCTTTATCCTGATTTTGTATATTGAAGCCCTAACCGGATGCTATCTGTCAATCCATAGTGACTCTATAGTGTGCAGACGGTGTAAAACCCACGGTTCCACAGTGGCTGGTTTGTAACCTAGGAGTAGGGTTTTGATTCATACATGGAGGCCCTTTCCTCTGTCTACTGAAGCCCTGTATAGTATCAGTGTGATGGGGGAAAGGATTTTCACGTTTGTTGTTGTTGAATTCTTACCCAGGAAGCCAGTGAACTCAGTCAAGTTCGACTAGACATCGTCATGTGGCTAGTCGAGAAATCGGAGTGAATTTGGATAGTTTTGATGTGGGATCAGATTGCTACAAGTGATCGAGGGTCTGATATATGAAACGGTCAAATTCCATTGTTCGGTCGAAAGGAATTCTAGTTCGGCACCTCAGAACAGTTGGAGATCCATCGGCGTGAAAGGCTCTCCGTCTTGTCGAAGGTTGGTATAGTGTCGGAGACACATACCATTGTTATTCGCATCGGTGAGAGAAACGATATCGGGCTAAGGAAAATACACTTAGCTGACCGTATACTGTTTCACCGATCGGTGAGACATCCTCGGAGTATCGCCGATAAAGAGTATCGGTGTGAGGAACCTTGTCGGGGGAAGCCGAAGAAGTCATGGCGACTGTTAGAGTCCCGCCGATAGAAGCTCATCGGGAGGAGTTCAAGAAGTCTCGCCGATAGAGACTCATCGGAATGAGATGAACCATCGGGGCCGCGAACTGGAGTCTTGCCGAAGCGGAGGATCTGGCCGATGTGCCTGACGATATCGGCGAGAGACAAGGTGTCGGCGTAGGTGAAAGGAGCTTCACCGAAGGAGGAAGTCTGGCCGACGAAGATTGGTCATCGGAGTGATGGAGTATATCGGCCTGAGATATTTCTCGTGGTCCGATAGTATGAGGTGTTTCCAATAGGCAACGAACCACTACG
This sequence comes from Cunninghamia lanceolata, assembly GCA_027924645.1. Taxonomy (NCBI): domain Eukaryota; kingdom Viridiplantae; phylum Streptophyta; class Pinopsida; order Cupressales; family Cupressaceae; genus Cunninghamia; species Cunninghamia lanceolata. Next base: position 538,241 of record BSBN01000333.1, read on the forward strand.
GAGATATCGGTGAGAACTTGGCCGTCGGGATAAACGAATGAGGATCGACCGATAGCTCATGTCTTCCCGATAGAGAAGTCATTCTTGGCTTCGGTGAAACATTGGGAGACCTCTTGCCGATAGGGAAGATATAGTCAACTCTTCATTCGCTTCTGCTGGCACTCTGCATCAACTGTTGATTTCAGCGATGAGTTTTTGATCAATGGTCAGGTTTTGAACCTTCAGTGGTGGTTTTTTCCTTGTGTCTATGGCCATTTTTGAGCGGGAAAATCTCCAGATGCATCTATTGTTGCATCCCATGGGTAGTTGAGGTTTTAATGGCGGTCATGTAGAGACATGTGATGGATTGAGTGACGGGCCAACTACCAGTTTTATGAGGAATGTCCCCAAGCGGTGGCACGGGGCTTGAGTTTTGTTCCTCCTCGCCATTCCTTCTGCCTATTGCCTGCAGTGTTCTAAGCGCCATTTTTATGGTGTACGGTCTGACGGAATTTTTGATGTGCCATGTAATTAATTTGCCGAGTACACTTTCTTGTTGTATTAAGCAGGCTGTATTACTCGTTTGTGTTGTTGAAAATTGGACAATATTTTTGGTGCTGTGACACAATACAACTTCATTGGTGGCCCTGTTCTTGATGTCTTGTAAGTTTATGAGTCTCATGTTGTATGTTTCATGCATGAGTTAACTGGTTTCATGCTGTTTTATATGAGAAATGCTCTATGCATGTGTTTAATCATTTGTCTCTAAGCTGTGGGCATAGTTTCTTTTGAATCAAGATAACTAAGGGTTGTTAAGGTTCAGGAATATAGTTTTTCCTATATTGAATGTTTAATCTCCTACTTTTGTTAAAGGAATAAATTAAATGTTTCAGGTTAATCATTGAGATGTGTTGCAGTAGGGATACCATTAAGTATGAATGATTAAGCATCTAATTGTTGGGAAGTATCTGTAAGGCAGATATTAGGAATCCCCTTAATATCCAGTCTTTGGTGTATGTTCACGCTGGCCATTCACATGTGTATGTCTATTGACTCCGAGCCCTGGATAGGCACCGATCCAGTCTTGTATTGAGGTCACAACTAAAGTCCTAGTGTTGCATCCAAATACAAAACAAACTCAAACTTCATATACAAACCTTTAGGATAGTAGAAGTAGTTTTAGGACCAAAATCCTCTGTCTACAACTGAATATAGGCCCAAAGCTAGCCCCTTTGCACTTATCTCACAGTTTTGGTCTACATAATAGAGGATTTATCTGCTTTGTATCAACATCCTAGTCGGGAATACCCCCCTTGGTTCTGCAAAGCCTAAAGAAGACAGATTTTTATAGAGTCTATCTCCTATACTGTTAGCCGCTGGCCCAGGAATCCTATTGATCATTGATGGCTACCTTGTAGGGACACCTGGGAATAAGCATCCAGTCGGATTGAGAGGTAACAGAAATTGGCGACTCTGCTGGGGAAGTGAAGTGAAAGTATTATCTTTTCATCCCTGGTAAATTATTGCCCATTTGAGTCATAACAGAAATTGGCAACTCCGCTGGGGAATGCTTTGTGCGAGAACCTAGATTTTAAAAGAAAACAATTCCTAGTAATAGGTGGTGACTCCGAACTAATCTCCCAACCGGTAAAGTAAAATTTGTATGCAAGGGAGAAGATCCCAACGTAACCCTTTGTTTGAAGAGTTACCCATAAAAATGATGTATAGGAAAAAAGGGACTGTTCGAACCAGTCAAGATGGTTCTCCTAGTCCTAGGAAAAATGAATTTATTCAGGACAATCCAGGATCTTCAGAGAAAACAATGCCTTATTTTTCAAATGCAGAAGCTGAAATCCAAAATGTATATGAGAAGCAGCAGGGTGGTGCTCTGAGAATAAGGTCAGAAGTTTTTCAAGAACACCCTTTCTTGGATCCCAGGGATAGAATTGAAGAGGTTGAGTCTCCAAGGGATGAAGATAATGATGACCAAAATGGAGTGGGACCATCTTCTTCTATGCCCAAAGAGGAACAGTTAGCTGAAGAAATCAAAAGTTTAAGAGCAGAATTAGAATATCTACAAGCAGTAAAGATTAGAGAAGACATGAGACAGAAAGTGCAAGCTCTAAGAGTTGTTCAGAATGATTCAGTTCCTACCCTTGGCAATGCAAATATGCAAAGAAATCAACACAAGAATGAAGTACAGGATCAGCACAATGATCAAAGACAGAATGCAAATAATGCTAGAATACCATTAAATAATTTAAGAAGTCAGAATGTAAACAGAAATGCCAATGTTATTCAGCCTGGTAGACAACCTATGCAGCTAGACAGATTCAGACAGCTTGTTTTTTATGGCATTCCTGGTTATCCCAATCCTATTGATAAACATGTGAGGCTGCAAGTGCCAAAATTTTTAGGAAATAATATTGTATCAGGTGAAGACCATTTAAAAGCTTTTCAGAATATCATGGACAACTTTGAGGTTGAGCATGAGGATATTTTCATGAAATCATTTATGCAATCCTTAGTTGATGAAGCCAAGGAATGGTATAAAGGTTTACCTGACAAAAGCATTTCATCATGGGAGGATTTCAGGAGGATATTCAAGGAACAGTATGGTGACAAAACTGATCCTAGTTTCTTCATCAATGAATTTACTGGCATCACCAAAGGATCAAATGAACAGGTTGTTGATTTCAATGCTAGATTCACTAAGGTATTGAACAAATTGCCACAGGACTTGAGACCTAATGAACCTATGTGCATAGTGTTGTACATAAATGCTTTTGATGCCAAAATAGCTTATGGATTAAGAGATAAAAGTCCTCACAACCTCAGAGATGCTTTCAAAATAGCAACAACTATTGAAAATAACATAAAAGCATCTGGTAAGACAAACAGAAGAGATGATGTAAAGATTCTGCAAAACCCAAATACTAAATCTCAAAGTGTTCAAGGCAATGCATCTACTTCTGAGGATAATTTAGATAAGTTGACAACTATTGTTAAGGACCTGAGTTATAAAATGGCTAAAAATGAAAAGGGGATAGGTCCTGACAGACCAGTTTACCAAAGGCAAGAAAGAAGACCATCATTACATGATATGCCATATAACACCAATTGGCAAAATGGTAAGCCTATTCTTCCAAACAGCAACACAGGTCAAAAGACTCAAAATGTTAAGGAAACTCCTGATCCTTTGAAGAAGGCTATAAATATTGTTAATGACACCCCATGGTGTATCATATGTCAAATGCCTCACTTGTAGTCACAATGTATGATTGCTCAGTCTCTATACAACAATGTTGTTGCCTGTGATGAGTGTAATGAGCCGCATTGCATGGAAGATGATAATGTCAATATGTTGTCTACAAACAGAGAATACTCTTCTCACGATGCTGATGTAAGTGCAAATGATGAGATTCAGGTCTGGCAGCAGTTTCCCTATTATGAAGATGAGGAAGATAGCTACGCTTATGCTCAAGATTCACACAATTTTTTGAATAACTTGAGGAGACCTTCTGATGAAGAAATTAGAGCTTTCACAGCTACAGCAGTAGCTCAAGTTAAAAGCAATTACAACCTAAGGGGTAAAGCTCAGGTAGGCAACTCACACCAACCAGAGAATACTCCTGTGAATCAACCAGTGCACAGTCATAAAGGGATTGAACCACAAAAGAAACAGTGGAGCAATAACAAGTAAAGTTTTAGGCAAAAAATAGGTAATGATCCTCAAAAAATAGAAAATACAATTCCCCTGGCTGAGGATCAAAATAGAGGTTTTCAGAACAGGAATGACAGTCAGAGAGCCACTAAAACTAAGGCTGGGTCACCCCAGGATAAGGGTAAAACGGTGGAGCAAGTTACAACTGTTATTCAAAATTATGCTCCATTTGACATGACTCAAGTCTTATCACAGATAAAAGTCTCTGTTCCACTGATGGAGCTGATGAAAGTGGAAGAATTCAAAAATAAAGCAGTGTCCTTAATTTCAGGAGTACCCTGTCAAGCCAAGTTGAGTGATGAACCTCAGGGTAGGAAACAAGCCTTGTGTATTGATGAAGATGAAGTTCTTGAAGTATATCTCAGGATGACCATGACAAAATGTCCTTCACAAGTGGAACCATTTTATGTCTCCCTTGTTATAAATGGAAAACTAATTAAGAATTGTATGCTTGACTCAGGAGCATCCACAAACATCATGCCAAAAGTTGGGTTAAAGATAGATAAGGCATGCGGGAAGTGCTATGCCATGGATGCTAGGGAGGTACCTGTCATTGGAATCATGAAGGATGTGGACTTTAGACTGGTGGCTTATCCTGAGAAGACCTACAAAATGAACATAACAGTTGTTGATATCAAGCCACAATATGGCATGTTGTTGTCAAGAAGGTGGGCGGCATTGATTGGTGGAAGTATGCAACTGGATCTATCATATGCCATGATCCCAATGAATGGCAAGGATGTCAAACTAATCAGAGAAGAAAGGTCATCAGAGACAGTGGAGAATCAAGAATCTGAGGAACATATATGTTTTGTGGATACTGACTATGATAATTTCAGAGTTGTCTCAGATGATGAAGGAGATAAAGAGGGAAATATTTGCATTCAAGAACTGGATCAACAGGGTCTATGGACCATGTATTTTGATGGAGCCTGTTCAAAGGAAGGTTCTAGTGCTGGGATTATATTTCTATCTCCAGCTGGTAAGCTTCTAAAATTCTCTTTCTTGCTAAAGTTTGTCTGTACAAATAATATTGCGGAGTATGAAGCTCTATTGTTAGGATTGAATGTTGCTTTGAAGCATGGAATTAAGATGCTCAAAGTATTTGGTGATTCAGAGTTAGTTGTTTCCCAAGTTAGAGATAAGTATGCATCAAAAAATAAGAGGTTAAAGCAATATAAGCATGTTGTTTGGGATACAATTGAATTGTTTGATGCATTTTCAATAAATTGGATAGAGAGATCAAAAAATGTCAGGGCAGATTTTCTAGCCAGTGTAGCTCTAAGGTCAGATGATATTACTCTATCAGATGTTACAAATGTTGAGGTCAAACTTAGACCTGCAGTGCCAGATAATGTATGCAGCTGCCAAGTGTTTGATGATGACAAAGATTTACTGAGATTTTTACATTGCATTGATGAGTATGAGAACCAAGAAATGGATTTCCAGAATTTTGTGGAAGTTGTAGATGGAAAAGAAACTCTCTTAGGGAAAGAAATAATTCAACTCAAGACAAATAAAATCCCTAGAGGGATGGTTGCTTTAGAGAGAGCTTTTGACAATAGGGACCAACTTGTGACAAAGTCATCTCCAACAAACAAGAATGATTTAGAGGAGATAAACTTGGGGACATCTCAGGCCCCCAAAAAGGTATACATTGGCAAACAGCTCAAGCCACATATAAGAACTATGTTGATTGCATTACTGAGAAAGTATAAGCATGTATTTGCCTGGTCTTATGAGGACCTCAAATCTTATAGAGAGGATTTATTTCAGCATGAAATCCCTTTGAAGCCTGGAGCTAAACCATTTAGACAAAAACAGAGGCCTATCAACCCAACTCTAGCTCCAAAAATGCAAGAAGAACTTATGAAACTTAGGGAAGCTGGAATAATTATGCCCATCAGACATTCAACTTGGGTGTCTAACCTTGTCCCAATCAGAAAAAAGAATGGTGACATAAGACTGTGTGTGGACTTGAGAAATCTGAATGTATCTTCTTTGAAGAACAATTATCCATTGCCAAACATGGAAGCCATGTTGCAGAAGGTGACCGGTTGTGAACTTCTATCCATGATGGATGGATTTTCAAGGTACAATCAAGTGAAAGTAAAGGAATCAAAGCAATTCAAGACTGCTTTCACTACTCCATGGGGAACATATGTATATGTGAGGATGCCGTTTGGACTAACAAATGCAGGTGCCACATTTCAAAGAGCAATGGATGTTGCTTTTGCAGGATTAATTGATTCAATCTTGGTTGTGTATCAAGATGACTTGACAGCTTATTCAAAAAAGGAGGAGCAGCACTGTATGCATTTGGAGCAAATTTTTATTAGAGCATTAGAGTATGGTATCTCACTCAACCCAAAGAAGTGTGCTTTTGGGGTAGTGGAAGGAAAATTGCTTGGACATATTGTTTCCAAGGATGGAGTCAGGATTGATCTTGAAAGGGTGGCTGCGATTGACAAAATTCAGATCCCTAAAATAGTGAAAGGTGTTCAGTCCTTCTTTGGACAAATTAATTTTGTTAGGAGATTTGTGCCTAACTTTGCAAAGACCACAAAAGATATCTCCAAGATGTTGAAGAAGGGTGCAACTGTCAAATGGGAAGAGGAAGCAACTAAATCATTTCAGAACATAAAAGAAGCTATAAAGATGGCTCCTGTGTTAAAATATCCTGATTTTTCTAAGCCATTTCAATTATTTTCATTTGCTTCTTTCCACACTATTGCTGCATACTTATTGCAAAAAAATGAAGAAGGGTTTGAACAGCCCATAGCCTTCTTTAGTAAGTCATTGTAGGTTGTTGAATTAAAGTATGACATCATGGAGAAGCAGGCATATGCACTGGTTAGGGCAGTCAAGAGCTTCAAGCCATATTTGGTGGGCTCTCACATAGTTGCATATGTGCCTCATGCAGTAGTCAAGGACATCTTTACTCAGTAGGAAGTAAATGGAAGAAGATGCAGATGGATAAACAAATTGCAAGAGTTCAACATAGAAATATAGATTACTAAGTTGGTAAGAGGACAAGGTCTGGCAAAGATAATGACAAAATCAAATCTGGAAGCATGCCAGGTGAACATGATGTAAAATAAAATTGTCAGTATATCAAAATCTGATTGGTATAAGGACATTGTATAGTACTTGCAGAATTTGAATTGTCCTTCCCACTTCAGTGATAGTCAGAAAAGGACTTTGAAGCTACGTGCAATCAAATACATAATTCTTCAAGGAGAGCTGTATTGGAAGAATCCTGAAGGTGTACTACTCAGATGTGTGAATGAGGATCAGGCTGCTGATATTTTAAAAGATCTACACATAGGAGGATGTGGTGGACATTACGCTGCCAAGACAACAGCCCACAAAATTCTTAGAGCAGGATACTGGTGACCAACTCTTTTCTCAGATGCACATAGAATAATAAGAAAATATGATCCTTGCCAAAGGTTCTCAGGGAAGCTAAAATATGAAGGTGCATTGCCCCTTAAGACTGTAACTATAGAGGCCCCATTTTAGCAATGGGGAATTGATTTTATAAGGGAAATCTCAGAAAAATCAAGTGGAGGAGACAGTTGGATTCTGGTTGCTACTGATTATTTTACCAAATGGGTTGAAGCCATTCCAACTAAGAAAGCTACAAGCAGGGTGGTGATGGATTTTGTTTTAGAGTACATTATTGTCAGATTTGGAGTGCCAGTCAAATTGGTCACGGATAATGCTATGTGTTTCAGATCTGGTGAATTTATTGATTTTTGCAGCAATTATGGAATTGATTTGTTTCATACATCACCATACCATCCACAAGGGAATGGTCAAGCAGAGTCAAGCAACAAAAGTCTCATGAAAATCATCAAAAGGATGATAGATAAAAACAAGAAGTCTTGGGATTCAAAGTTAAAGTTGGCACTATGGGCCAACAGGATGACAGTGAAAGAATCAATTGGAAGGTCACCTTTTGAGTTAGTGTATGGTGCACTAGCTAGGCTACCTGTGAACAACCTTCTGCCAGTTTAGAGATGTATACAAGAGAATGATATGGAGATTGAGGACTCCATGATTGAAAGGATAAATTAGCTAGTTGCATTGGATGAAATTAGAAGAGAGGCACACATGACAAACATCAAGAAATAGTAAAAAATGAAATATTTGTTTGATAGAAAGACTACAGAAAGAAAGTTTCAGATAAGTGACTTGGTCCTTGTTTGGAATGCAAAGAGCCAAGATAAGGGTAAGCATAATAAATTTGAGCCATTATGGATGGGTCCATATCAAATTAGCAATATTCATGGAGAAAATTCATACTTCCTCCAGGCCCTGAGTGGTGAACTGCTGGAACTGCCAGTGCACGGTCAATTCTTGAAGCCCTATTTTTCATAAATGATCTTCCTCTGTGCACATTTGTAAATTAGGTGTAAATAGTCTGTGCTCATCTTGTATAGTCAGTGTTGTTTTGTGTTTTGTGTTCCACCTGGTCTGCCCCAGAGTGATCTAGTTCTTGCTGCAGCCTTGTGCCTGCACGTCCCCAATCGGAGCCTATGTTACCGCCTGCATGAGCATTCTGGTTTCAATTGAAAAAATGCTAAAGTCAGTTAAGGTGCAAGTGTCTTTGTGTGTACAAAATGGTTTGTATATGCGTGCAGGTCAAAAATATGTATTGGCAGGTGCAAAATCTCCATCTTCCTTCGAGAAAATGAGTTGCATTTTAGATGCATATCGGGTCGTATATACAAGAGGGAATCTTTCAAAGATTCCTAGGGATATTCTAAAGTTGTATGCATTTCCAAATGCATATCGGGTTCAAAAGGAGGATGTACAAGGGCAGAACATACATTGAAGATTCTAGGAATATTCGCTGCTTGCATATTGGGTTGCATGTATATTTGGTTTGTATGTTCAGACATACAACGGTTAGATACAAAGGGAAAAGAAACATTACAGGAATATTCTGGAGAAGACCCCTATTTGTATGTGCAGGAATGAATGTATGTCAAAGGTACAATGGGAATGTACATTGAAAAATATGCAAAGGCTGGTGTGCATACATTTGCTACAGTGCAGCATAGATGCATTTAGCGGGGCCTGCCTCAGTTTTATACAAACAGGTTTGTGCATGTTCAACATACAAGGGAAATATGCATTCATCGCATATTCTAAAAAGATTCCCTACTTGTATGTTTGTGTTTGTATATTCTGCATACAAGCAAAATATACATTGAGGAGATACATTCCAGACCCGATGAAAGTTTTAGGCTGCTGAATAATTATTTGGGGTCTGTGACTTGTATAAATGTTTGTATATGTCAATGTACAACCCGATGTACAATGATAGGATACAAGCTGGATTCCAAGAAGTGTTCCAATCCAGTAGAAGAAATATTTGGCATCTGCGACTTGTATATTTGTACTTCTATATGTGCCGATGTGCAAACACATGAAGATACAAGGCCCGGATTTGAAAGTTTTTCAAATCCGATGGATAGATACATTTGACGTCCGCCTTGTATGTTGTATATACATTTGGATTTGCATATACAAAAGTGATAAAGGTGAAATGAAAGGAGAAAAGGTCAGCGATAGAAGGTCAAGGTGCCTACGTGACACGATATTATTGGCTGGCGACTCTTCATGCATGTTTTGGGACCGTTGATTTCAGCGATGAGTTTTTGATCAACGGTCAGGTTTTGAACCTTCAGGGGTGGTTTTTTCCTTGTGTCTGCGGCCATTTTTGAGCAGGAAAATCTCCAGATGCATCTATTGTTGCATCCCGCGGGTAGTTGAGGTTTTAATGGCGGTCATGTAGAGACATGCGATGGATTGAGTGACAGGCCAACTACCAGTTTTATGAGGAATGTCCCCAAGTGGTGGCACGGGGCTCGAGTTTTGTTCCTCCTCACCATTCCTTCTGCCTGTTGCCTGCAGTGTTTTGAGCGCCATTTTTATGGTGTACGGTCTGACAGAATTTTTGATGTGCCATGTAATTAATTTGCCGAGTACACTTTCTTGATGTATTAAGTAGGCTATGTTACTCATTTGTGTTGTTGAAAACTGGACAATATTTTTGGTGCTATGACATAATACAACTTCATTGGTGGCCCTGTTCTTGATGTCTTGTAAGTTTATGAGTCTTATGTTGTATGTTTCATGCATGAGTTAACTGGTTTCATGCTATTTTATATGAGAAATGCTCTGTGCATGTGTTTAATCATTTGTCTCTAAGTTGTGGGCATAGTTTCTTTTGAATCAAGATAACTAAGGGTTGTTAAGGTTTAGGAATATAGTTTTTCCTATATTGAATGTTTAATCTCCTACTTTTGTTCAAGGAACAAATTAAATGTTTCAGGTTAATCATTGAGAAGATGTGTTGCAGTAGGGATACCATTAAGTATGAATGATTAAGCACCTAATTGTTGGGAAGTATCTGTAAGGCAGATATTAGGATCCCCTTGATATCCAGTCTTTGGTGTATGTTCACGCTGGCCATTCACATGTGTATGTCTATTGACTCTGAGCCCTGGATAGGCACCAATCTAGTCTTGTATTGAGGTCACAACCAAAGTCCTAGTTTTGCATCCAAATACAAAGCAAACTCAAACTTCATATACAAACCTTTAGGATAGTAGAAGTAGTTTTAGGACCAAAATCCTCTGTCTACAACTAAATATAGGCCCAAAGCTAGCCCCTTTGCACCTATCTCACAGTTTTGGTCTACATAATAGAGGATTTATCTTCTTTGTATCAACATCCCAGTCAATCCACAAACATACCTCATGGATGTTGAATATGGAATACCCCCCTTGGTTCTGCAGAGCCTAAAGAAGAAGAGGAGATTTTTATAGAGTCTAGCCCAGGAATCCTATTGATCATTGATGGCTACCTTGTAGGGACAATTGGGAATAAGCATCCAGTCAGATTGAGAGGTACAGCAGGTAGGATTCATCTACCCTATTTCTGACAACTAGTGGGTATCGCCATTGGTTATTGTACCAAAGAAAAATGGCAAGTGGTGTGTATGCATTGACTATAGAGAATTGAACAAAGCCCCTAAGAAAGACTACTTCCCACTTCCCTTCATTGACCAGGGGTTGGATAACCTGGCTGGTAGTTGCTATTTTTCCTTCATGGATGGATTCAATGGCTATAATCAGATCCAGGTCACTCCAGAAGATCAGGATAAGACTACCTTCACGTGTCCATAGGGTACATTTGGTTATAGAGTTTTACCATTCATATTATGCAATGCACGAGCCACGTTTCAACGTGTTGTGTTTGCAATTTTTGTAGACCTAGCAAATACATGCGTGGAGGTTTATATGGACAATTTTATAGTACATGGGAAAACTTTTGATGAAGCCTTGACTAGCTTGAACAAAGTACTTGAAAGATGTGAAGACCATCAGTTGTCCCTAAACCACGAGAAATACTTTCTTATGATGACCAAGGGAATTGTACTTGGTCACCATATCTCACATGAGGGAATGAAAGTAGATCCAAAAAAGGTTGAAATTGTGATTCAAATTCCCCCTCCTCAAACTCAAACAGAAGTAAGAAGCTTTCTGGGACATGTTGGATATTATCGAAGGTTCATTTAAAATTTTAGTTGGAAAGCTGACCCTTTGTTCTCTTTGCTTAAAAAATATTCCAAATTCAAATGGACACCAGAATGCCAATAGTCATTTGAAGCCATCAAAAGTGCCCTCGTGACAGCCCCAGTGATTAAAGGACCAAATTGGAATGAGCCATTCCACATTCACACGGATGCATCCAATCAGGCTATTGGAGCAGTGTTAGGACAACTAAATGAATCTGGAGGTATGCATGCAATATATTACATTAGCAAAAACTTAAACCCTGTAGAGAAAAATTATACCACAACTGAAAAAGAATTTCTGGCAGTAGTTTATGCTATCAATAAATTTTGCCACTACATCACAGACTATAAAATTTTCATACATACTGATCATGCAGCTATAAGATATCTGATGAATAAAGTGGTGGTAGGAGGAAGAATTCTTAGATGGTTGTTATTATTGTAGGAATTCGATATAACCATTGTTGATAAACCAGGGAAAGATAATGTTGTTGCTAACTTTTTATCTAGATTAACTGTGCAGGGAAATAATGAACTAGTGGATGATGCATTCCCAGATGAACATCTATTTGCCATATCCATACAATCTTTGTGGTTTGCAAACTTAGCAAACTATTTGGTTTCAGGTAGATGCCCACAACATTTCAATTCAAAAGAAACCAAACGACTGGTTCGAGAGAGCTCCATATACAAGTGGGTAAATGGACACTTATTTAAAAATTGCCTTGACCATGTATTGTGTCACTATGTACATGAAACAGAAGTGTATAACATAATCTGAGCATGCCATAATGAACCTTCTGGTGGACACTTTTCAACCCTCCGAATGGGACATACTATTCTGGGAGCAAGATATTTTTGGACAACAATGACCAAGGATATTCAATATTATGTCAAGCACTCTGATTAATGTCAGGGGATGGGACGTCCAACTCCTACCACAGAAATGCCGCTCCATCCTCAAGTGGTTCTCAAACCATTTGAAAAGTGGGGAATAGATTTTGTGGGACCAATAGATCCACCTTCCAAAGGAAATCACTACATTTTGGTTTTCATCAACTATGCGACTAAGTGGGTCGAAGCAAAAGCACTGCCAGCAACAAAGGAGGAGAAGGTTGTAGATTTTCTGTATAAGAACATTTTGCAAAGGTTTGGAGCACCCCAAGTTCTTGTTTCTGATCAAGGACCACAGTTCATGTCTACTATGATCAAAGCCTTCTTGAAAAGATATCAAATCTATCACAAGAAGTCCTCTCCATATCATCCTCAAAGCAATGGTCAAGTAGAGGTAACAAACAGAGAATTGGAGAACATCCTTACAAAAACCATTTCAGGTAAAAGAATAGATTGGGCTGAAAGAATGATAGAAGTTGTTTGGGCTTACAACACCACATGGAGAACCACCACTAATTTCACACCATACAAATTAGTCTATGGAAAACACCTAGTGTTGCCTATAGAATATGAGGTGGAAACATTGAGAACAACACTTGAAGTGAGTATAGATTTAACTGAAGCACAACAAAACATAATGATGCATCTCAATAGATTGGAAGAGATGCAGATAGAAGCACTACATCACACAGATTTGATTTAACAATAGAGAAAAGAATGGCACGACAAGTACATTATCAGTAAGCAATTCAAGCAAGGAGATTGGGCCCTGTTGTATGACTCCAATTATTAAGATTTGAAAGAGAAATTGTACACCAAATGGTTGGGGCCCTATGAAATCAAATAAACCTACAACAATGGGGTTGTTCAGCTAGTTCCCATTACAGGAGATCACAAAATTCTTCTGGTAAATGGACATAGATTGAAGTTGTACCACAAACAAGCTTCCAAAGAGGAGTTTTCTACAGAAATCCAGTCTCAAATAGAGCATTTCACCCTGGAAGATGTCTCTTCCATGGGGCTCATGTTCTAAGTGATGACTCTAGATAAATAAACCAGTAAAAGTTGAAAACCAGAAATGGCGGCCTTTTCTGCCAAAAAAATTGGGTAAAAGTTGAAAACCAGCAATGGTGATCTTTCCTTTGAATTCCCCATTTCCTTCAATAAAATTCCTTGTTGCAGTTCTGCAGGTTTCTGCGTTGAAATTTTTGAAGAGCTCTGGATAGATACCAATAGCTCCAAATGGCTACAGATTGCTCCAGATGAACATTGGTGGATGTTTGCTTTCCAAAGCATCATCGGGCGTTAGGTGACATTGCATTGTGAAAAGTGATTCGGTAAAAACGTTAAGGTGAAATAATCAAGGGGATGGATACTTTACAAGGTATATTCTTTCCTTAAAACTTATATAATTATTTTAATATGTTATATATGCCACGTGTTCCCCCAAAAGTTACCCGTATGCAACCCTCATCCTTCACATGCCACAATAAGTGCATAGATGATTATAGTCTGACAGGTGGTAGCCACAGATTTGTCCGTCGATCTTGCAAGCTTCACAATGAAATACATAGTACTTAGTCATCATGGAACGACATTTCAAATCATTGCCATAAACAGAAATAAAAGTTGGATTAAGGAATAATGATGATCAGTATTTATGGCCATTTAAAGGAAGTACGCTTGGAAAGACATAAGTGCGAGGATCGTTGGCGTCAGCTCTGGAAGAGTAGTTAAGGTGGCGGCTGAGAAATTACACTTCGCACATGGCCACTCTGGTTTAAAACTCTGAAATTCATGCCATGATTGATGAAAAGACAGGCAAAGAAACTGCCATTCTGTCTGCCTCACATGCATTCATTCCTTTACACAAATTTGTAATTGACAACACAAAGTTCAAAGTTCCTTCTTGTTTGAAAATAGAGAAAACACAGAGCTCTATTATCACATTTTCCTACAAATTCATTCTATTGATCAAAATGGGCAACAAAAGGAAGGTCAAACCTGAAAACACCATTTTTTATGATGCCAGCACACAAATCTTCCAACAGGTCGGATGGTTGGAACTGTTGTAGAAATTTGAAGGCTTTGAAGCTAATTTGGTTGAGGAGTTTGTTTCAAATTTCCATAGGACCTTCACTATTGTGAAAGGGGTAAGGATACCAATCAACCCTACAGTAATTAGTCAAAATTCTGGTATTCCTGCATTAGGCATTGATTTGTTTGCAACAAAACCATCATATGAAGAATTAGTTCAGAATTTTCATGTTGCTCCGGAGCCCCTACCCCGTTATATTGTAAGAAAGAGAGCAACTAAAGGCATTGACAGGACCAACCTTCTAGACCCATGGAAGATTGTGGTCCTGTGGGTCATGAAATTCTTCACATGTGATGGCCAATTTGGTACAGTTTTGGGCCCTAGGATGTGATTAATCACCCACCTAAGGCATGGAGCCAATAGTCCCCAATGTTTGATAAACATTCCTACATTTCTGCATGCAAGTCTTGTTACAATGCTGACCAAATAGAAGGATAAAGAAGGACAAATTAATCATCCGGGTTTGATTCATCTGATTATTAAGCACCACTTCCTACAACAAGAGGAGGGCCAGCAGAAATGGGAGGACTTCCTCGTCTTACATCCCTGAAGGAAAAAGGTAAAACATAAGACTTCTACTATCTCCATTTTAGGAGACCCTATTGTAGTTTCTTCTGCTTCCCCTGAAGTCCGCTTCCGACGACTCCAGAGAAGAACAGAGCAAAGCAGTCAGCAAGGTGAAGCTATAGCATCCACCTCTACCAAAGTACAACACCACCAGTTGGTCATCTCTTCAGATGAAGAGGAAAGAGGAGAAGCAAACCAAAACCCTACCGCTCTCTCGGGCAACCATTCATCCCCTGTTGCACACCCTGAAGAAAACACTCATGAAGAGAGGGGAGCTGAGGAAGTCAGTGGTGATGCGATTCCTAAGGAAGCTGGTAGTGAGGGCATTCCAAAAGAAATGGGGGAGGACACATTGCAACACCGAAAGGGAAAAGAAACCCTTAAGGAAAGCTCTGAGGACACCATGACAAAAGAGACTTGGCATGCCCTAGCTCTATCCAGAACTGAATTTGAATTGCAGTAGTGTAGGACACAATTGGAGGCCCTAGCCCAACAATTGAAGGCTAAGGATGAGGAGCTGGGAAAGCAGAAGACAGAGGCTGAAAAGGAGAAGAAAGAAAAAGAAAAGGAAATTTCTATTTTCAAAGCAGAGCTGGATAACCACATGGCCATGGTGGCTCAGAGGGACATTCAAATAACTCAACTCAGACAACGGGCTACTCAGCAAGCCCCTGCACCCACCTTGTTGAATGTTTATGGTCAGAACCTACAACTTACATTAGATAACAGGAAACTCCGAGGAGAAATCATTCAACTTCGAAGAGACATGGAGACACTGAAACAAGAAAAGGTGGTGGTAGAAAATAACTTGGCTCTAGCCTGTGAGACAGGAGAAACCCTGCTAGCACAACGTCTGCCATCAGATGTGTATGCCCTGTTCCTCCAAGAACAATTTTTAAGATGGAAATTACTCAGGATAAGCTGCAATCTTCCATATGATTTTGATAATGATAAAGATTTTGTTGAATGTTATATGCAAAATCCTAAAGATCAACAAACCCTTTTGTGTGAATTCTTCCAACATGGCCACATTATGGGGCATGTTAATACATCAATGCTAAATCTATATGTGGGAGAACTTCAAATCTGGAGTTATCTATCTCTGCTCTAGAATAACAGGTTATGGGAAGAAAGAATAAAGGAATACGATGCTGCAACAGGATCCATAGGGCTACTAATGAGACATGAGTGCTCTAAAACTACATGGTTTTCCAATACTTTCAAAGCAAATACTTACAGGCAGGGCATCACAGACCAGTATGTGAGAAATTTGAATTCTTGTATTTCTAATTTCTTTGCAATTGCATATTATCTCCCTAGTGCAGCAGTCTCAAGCTGCATCTCAAGATTTGAGGAACTACCCCATATTTTCAAAAGGAGAGAGCCAGTGTCTCCTGCAAACATAAGGTGGATGATAGACAAGGTCATGAAAATCATACCCCTGATCCAGCAGAAGTAACAGAACTATATTGGGATGAGATTCAGACCACCACTAATCCTTATGCCAACTCCTCGCCTGAGTCACCCACAAGGACAACCAATGAGAGAAGGGAAATTCAATACATGGTTCAGCAAGGTGCAGGAGAACGATGGGTTCCAGCCAAAAGGGAGAAAGTTGTTCCAATATTGTGATGAGGATTATAACTGCAGCACAATCATTGAGGGAAAAAACATACTGGATGAAGTAGATGAGGCACAGCCATGAGGAAATGGCATACTTTGAGTTGGGGGGGATGATGCGTCAAATATATGACTCATTTATTTCATGTTATTTCATGTTCTGAAGGACTTTAACAAAACATTATGGCATATATTTACATATTATTATAATTATGTTTGTCTTTTGGATGGATTATGCACATGTTTGGTTTTTGTTTCCTTTGATGAAATCTCTTAACTTATTTACTTTAATTACACTTTCAAAATGCATATCTTATGAATTGTGGTACAAGTGGTTTGTGTTTGCATGAGGATTATGCTAGTAAGACTTCCAGTGGTCTCTGGATCCCTCCGGAGCCCCCTTTTATGCAAAGAACATGAACTCCAGATGGCTCCAAATGCCATTACCCTCCAAAAGAGTCATCCTCCCCTTGAGTTGATGACTGTTACTGGCTGATCCTAGGGCTACCCAAAAGGTCCAGCAATGCAAACATGACCCACGCCTCAATTAAAGTAGCTTTTATATTTAAATCTCCACGTCACTCCATTTCAGTGACTAACCGAAGTAGCTGCTAAATTGGTGTCAATTCTAACTGAAGTCACTGCCACCAAATGCCACACCATTTCAGGAAATTGCTCAAGTTCGCCAACAACCATGCCAATACAAATCCTTGATCTTCACTAAACCATAGAGGAATCATCAATGTAATAAATTAGTAACTAGTTTCAAGTCTAGTTCATTGTAGTTAGAATTGTTGTTAGTTATTTCCTTTCAATAAAGCTCGAATGTACAAATAGGAGCATAGGATCTCTCTAAGTTAGTTCCATTTTTTCTTAGATAGTTATTCGCCAGATTGTGTTTTCAACAGGAGGAAAACTCCTTGTTTTAAGACATGTACTTTTGTCCATCCTTTGGACTATGATTGAATGCAAATGAAGGGGGAATTATTCTAAAAGATTTAGTT
Source organism: Cunninghamia lanceolata (assembly GCA_027924645.1). Lineage (NCBI taxonomy): Eukaryota > Viridiplantae > Streptophyta > Pinopsida > Cupressales > Cupressaceae > Cunninghamia > Cunninghamia lanceolata. Next base: position 555,721 of record BSBN01000333.1, read on the forward strand.
GAGCAAAGAGGATCATCTCCAGCTAGGAAAGTAGGGCTGCTTCCCCATTTTGGAGGAGATCTCTCAGTATTTTCATGTTTGTTTAGTTCTGTTATATCTTCTATTCGGTTAGCTTTATACTTGTGTTCATGTGATGTGTGTTTTGCTTCTGTGTAATTGTGAGCTAAGTTGTTCCCTGCAAGATTGTTTTATAAGTTCTAAAAATAGATTTATTATTCCACAGCACTGTCATATTCAGAGTATTTCATTGTTGTAGCTTTACAAGTAAAGGTAATTTATTTTCATTTACTTTTCCAGCAAGTGTGGTTACTTTCCAACAAGATAGAATAGTTTCTTTCATTGCAAGTGTGTTTATTTTCTAGCAATCTAGAATAGGTTCTTTTATTTCAAGTGTGTTTATTTCTAGCAAAGTGTGTTTATCTTCCAACAAGCTAAAATAGTTTCTTTCATTGCATGTGTGTTTAATTCTGAAGAAAATAGATAGATTTTCATTTCTATATGACCATTCATTTCCGTAAGATCAACAAAACAAGTTCCATCCACAAACCATTCAACCAAATCCCCCCATACCAAAGAGTCTTATCGCAGATCACTCCAGACACCTTCGAATTGATAAAATTAAATGATGATGCATTAGCAAACACTACTTTGACACTCATCATGGCCTATTAAATAACTCACAATTTTTTACTACCTAAGCAATCTTAAAATAAAATAAAGGAAAATAAATTCCTACACTAACACATCCAAAATATCCATACCTCAAAAAACCAAGGTAAATAAACCATCATGGGTAGAACTCCATGCCATCAACATACCAACCCAAAATTGCAATCAAGTCTCTATAAAACAATCCTTCTAATCATCCATCCTCCCATCTCAATGCAACATACCAATGTACAAATGACCAAAGACAAGGCTAACAAACAAAATCTACAATAACAGTGAACGGATCTATGGATATTGACAGTCCACATCCAAGTTTTCAATGCAACCAATGGGTAAAGACAGCCAACTAAACTGCACAACTCATAGATCCCAATAGTAAAACATGCAAAATCATTTTCACATAAATAACCTGCAAACTGAGACAACCAAGAAGATATTGTGACAATTTGCATATTCAGGAACTCCCACTACATGGGTAATGTCAAATCTGAAAATAAGATCAATGCATTAACAAATCCTCGTATAGCACTTCTCTTAGAGGAAGTGGCTAACTCCTCTACCATATAGTGCCAAAACATATAATGGTATGCATAAAACATCTCTCATTACCAATCTCTGAATAACTCTCCCAAGTCATTTTAACCAATGAAGAAAAAGATCAAGGAGCTACCAAATTATTGTTAATAACAATAACACTTGACTCCAAATACAAGCCTCAACTCCATAAACATGAGAACCTTTAAGAAGAAGACAATATACCAAGAAAGAGAGAAACTACAAAATCATACCATATCTTTATACCACACTAACCTGTGCCAAACTGTGTAAAATAAGATCTCTTTCAACACTCCCAAACTGAAAGGGTATCAACATCTAACATCCAAAATATGATGAAAACATGGCAGCAATAGATGTTAACCTCTCACTGAAAGTATATCAAACTAGCCAAACATTCCCACAACAAAGGGAATTAGCCCAAAAACCACAAACTATTTATGTACCTCTCCAAAACAAATCCTCAGAAATAGTTCCATAGCTCAAGATCAAATAATAATGAGAACAACAGAAATCCATAAACCCATACAACTACTTCTCAACAATCCTTTTCACCTGACTAGTGTAAAAGAGAAGACAAGATATGTGAGGCCGACTATTTTACCACCCATATTTTGATCATTAGATGACACTATTAGACCTTAGTGACTATGTTTCATTATGCAGACTTGATGTTTTATCTCACTGATTTGATACATGTGATTTGATTCGGTCATATTGGATGATATGTTGTGGTTCGATATATGGGATTTATATTAGATGTTATTTTTGTTATGAGATTTTAGTTATTGTGTGATGCGAACTATTTGACATGTGATGGAAAATGCAGTTTAATTTGGAGTTATGCATTGATGTTCATTTTGATGGCGTGAAATTAATTTCAGTTGCTTTGGCTATGACTATTCATGACAGGACTGACACTTGATCGAGATGTGCAGGTTTTACGTTCCCTAGCCACGGGAAATCGGAGGTAGGATTCACACCATGTTATCCCCTGTTAAGCTGATCCATTCCCAAGAGGGATAAGGATCACGTGTGTAATTGAATGATGATTTATTGTGCTTGGTTTAATTTTAATTATTTTTTTATTCTTAGTACCTTTTCTTTTCCTTATTTTTGATTAATATTAAGTGTTGTAAAATTTTAGTTGATTTATGCCACTTGGTATTTTTATTACTCTTTTTTGGGCCATTTAAAAGTGGATTTTTAGCCCCTTTCATGAACCCTAGGGTCCCAAAAGTTACCCTAGGTGGTCAACCATGAGTCTAGGGTCAACTTGGACCACCTAGCCCTAGTTTTGACTCACCTTAGGTCACCCTAAACCATGGTTGAGTAAAAGTGACGAATTTGGGAAGAGGGAAGATGAGGGATGGGCCTTGCCTTGGGAAGAACCCATCTCCCATCCCTAAGTTTTGGGAAGCATTCCCAAGGAAGACTAGGGAGGTCTCCAAGAGTCCTCCCAAACTCCCAAGTGAGTGGGAGCACCACTCAAGACCATTGTCTTCTTGACGTGTGAGTGGGAATCCAACTCACCACTTGTCCCCCTCCCACTTGTGTGGAAGCACAAGTGGATGAGGTGGCGATGGAGGTGGAGTGAGAGGAGGACATTTGTCATCCTCTTACCTTCTCACTCTTACAAGTGGTTTTGGAGGAGGGAGGAGATGGTGACAAATGTCACCTTCTCATTCCCTCAAGGCCAAGTTGATGGCCTATAATAGCTCCTCTTGTAGAGGAGTGGGGGTTCTTCTTTTCTAGTCTTTTTCCTTGAAATTGGGGACTTCTTGCAAATTTTAATTTTCCTTTCTAGTTTGGGGGAGTTAGAGAAGGTTGGAGAAATTTTGAAAGTTGGAAGGCTTGGGAAGGCTTGGAGCTCTTCACCAAATTCTACTTCCATTGTCAAGGCCTTGAAGGTAGGCCTCTTACTTGCTTCTTGCTTTGCTTTTATGATGTTCCATGTTTGGATTTTGGTTGTAAGTTTGTTTGCTTTGTGATGTTTTGCATTTGATGTTGGGTTGGGTGTTTTGGTGAGAGCACCTCCAATGGAGGTAATGTTCAACTTGTATGGGTAGGGGAGAAGAACAATCCTTGGGGGCTCTCCCACAGTATGTGTTATGCCTTGAGGGCTTATTATTATTTGAGGAGGAGATATCTATATGGCAAGAGTGCCATGCAAATTGGTTGTGATTCTTGTGGATTGTGGTGTTCTGGGATTTTGGCTTGAGGCCAGGAGTTGAGATTTTTCTTTTCTTTTGGGAGCCCTTTTAAGTTGAGAGGTCTATCCCCTACCCTCACCAAACTCATTTGTATGAGTTAAGTTTTGTGTTAATCCTATGGGTTGTGTTGTGCTATTGTGTTTGATTTTGTTGTGGAGTGTTCACCCTGTGTGAATCCCTACCTCCCTAGCTCGAGGGTGACCCTCTCGCGGGTCTACGGTAGGGAGGAGAGCTTTCCTTTCTCAGTGGCTATTTTTTTCGTTGCTTCATTGCTGTGTTTAGTTGCAGGTTTGAGTGAAGAAGGAAAAGTGGATGAGAGCTCCTCTTGTGAGTCTTGGAAGTGTTTAATGGTTGTTTGGAGCCTTGGCCATTGTGGCCTTGTTGCATTGTAAATTCTTGAAAATGTTGTTAAGAAACTTGCCATAGAGATGGCTGTGTTAGTTATTGGAGTATAAACATTCAGATATTGTATGTAATGTTGTTCACTGCTGATTTAGACCTTGTTGTGAATGGAAGAGAAAGTTAGAAACATTTGATGCTACTGTAAAAAAAAAGGGAATGTATAAGTTGTATATGTTTATTTGCATACATGAAAGTGAGATTTGCATGGGAAATAAGATTGCATCTTGCTGTCATTTAATTATCAAAGAAAACTTGCATGTGTTAGAAGGAGGTGGTTCAGATTTTGTTTTAGATGAAAGAAAGAAAGAGAATGAGTATTACACTTCTGTCATTATTCCTTGCAAAAAAAATATACATATGTAAGGGCCCAGATAAAATTTAGTGAATGCAAAGAATGAGAGGGAATATTTAAGTAGACATATTCTGTTGTAGCTTTGACTGTTACGTCACTAGTTGTTGATAAAAAAAAAGAGAACAAATGCAGATTCATAGGAAGATGTAGTTTTGTGTAAATGTTGATTTTAAAAAAAAGAAATATAATATACTCTGTATATTAATTGAAGGATATTTAATTTATTGTTGTCTTAGAAAAGAAATTTATTAGCTGTTTTGAAAGAGAAAAGAAGCTATTAAGAATTTATATGAAATTATAGTCTCCTCGTTTAGGGTTGTATAATAATGACTATGTATGTTAGAAAGTAAATTTTAATGTTATAGCTTATAGTTGGTTTCAGTTTTGACATGTATATAGTAAAGAAAGAAATGATAGAAGAAAAGTTTTCTTTCACAGTTCTACTGTTTAAATTGTAGGATATGAATATACATTTTTATATAAACATTTACAACAAGTGCATGCTGATATACCTTATTATCTGCATTATTGTAAAAAAAAAAAAGTACCTATTTATAGAAATATTGTGACCTTGCATTTTAATGGAAATTGTATATATTCCATTCTTTTTAGATAAGCAAATATATATATATATATATATAATGTTATCTTAAACTGAATGTAGCAAAAAAAAATAAATAAATAAATAATACTAAGTTAGTAAATTACAAGCAGGTTTTTTTTTTTTTTTTAAATTAAAAAAAAACAAAGAAAAAAAAATAACAAATAAAAAAAATATTAGTGGGGGACTGTGGGCAGCGCCCACAGCCCCCCCGAGCCTTAACAACAATGGGGTGTGGGGGAGGCGGAGCCTCCACCCACATCCGCAGGTGTGGGTGGGGGCTCCGCCTCCCCCACACCCCACACACATACTACACACAGCACACAACCCCCGCTGCCTGCACCGATACCCTGTGGGCTACTCCCAACTGACACTCTCCCCACCACAGCTGTGAACCCTCCGCCGTCTATGCCCCTCCGCTGGGTAGTGTCCCAACCACCGTGCCCTTCGCAGCGACCAGTCCACGCCACCAGCTGCGCTGTCCACTCCCTCAGCTGCCGCCACCCTAAACACAGCTCCCACGGCCACGTCCCCTGCGCGCCTCCACGACAGCGCCGCTGCTACTCCACCCCCACTGGTGGCTCTCCCTTGAAACCCCTCTGTGGCATAAAACACCATGGTTAAGTCTACTAGTAGCTTACATAAAATTTTACGTGTATGCTTTAAACAAAAAAAAAAGGTTAGAATGACTCAAACCACCATACAAACCTCCGTGAGCATTCCAATGGCTTCTCAAAAACAAACCCTAACCCTGCAAGAATGAGGAAAAACAAACTACAAAACAAAGAAGTGAAAATAAGATTAGGGCAATAGAAAATAGAAAACAAGTAAAAGGATTAGGGTTTTCTTATTAGGAGGTATTTGATTTTCTCTTATTTCTTCAAAAGATAATTTTCTTTTGTGAGGAGTTTATTGGGAAAGTTTTAGTAATTCCTTTATTTAAGGAACCCATTCCCTTCTAAGTATTGTCTTTATAAATTAGTTTTCCTAATGAGATTATTGTTTTCTTCTCCTTGGGCAGAAATTTATTCGACTTTTAACTATTGCCAATTTAAACGTTAATTTTACTGGAAGAGTAAATTAGACTCTCCTACCTCACCTTACTTATCTTCCGAGTGAGACATCAAACATAATGACAAAATTGAGTTAAAGGATGAACTCGGCTTTTTCGAATGGAAATTAAAAGATGTTTGACAAATTAAAATTAATTTTATTACTTTACCCTTAACGTTGGGTTTGTCTTAGGCTAATTTTTCATTTAATCGTATTATTTGTGCTTAATTGTTTTTATTTAATTATTTTAAATTGATTTATTTATTTTCCTTTCTCTCTATTGGTATTTTATTTAAGATTTATTTTTGCATCAACGATAACGCGTTATGTTGCTGGAACTTCTCTAGACTTTCAGGGTTTAATTATGCGTTGTGTTATTTAATTAAAATCCACCATCCCAACTTAATCATGTATCATTCTGGTCATCATAATTAATCACTTGTCGTCCCCAAGTTTAATTAGGGTTCGTTGCAGGCAATTTCATTATCGCCTAGGAAACTTAGGGTTCAGGTTATTTTAGTCTAACCCTAGAAGCGACACACTTCGTGTCGCACACCCCTAGACGGCCTGCATCTCATCAAATATGTTGTCATGTTTACACCTTAGGCGTACTGCCATCGAGCATGCAAGCACGTGCGAGGTGGTTCTTAGGGTTAGGGAGAAAAAAAATTTCGTGGTTCGTGTCATGACCACATGGCAAATGTGGGCATGACATGCGTGTTTGTGTGTCGTGACCGCATGGAGGATGCGGGCATGACAAGATACATATAAAGAATGCATCTAATAATCAGGTGGGCAACACCTATTATATCATTTACCTGCTGAGTAGACCAAGAGTGGGATACAGGATTGTCCTTGCATATAACACCAAGTAATAAAAGCTTATAATAAAGACAACCTTCTCATAAGGTCTATAATGGACTCACATCCATTTCCAAGTGTAGGCTTCTTGTTCCTTTGTTGATATCTCATAATGAGAAATCTTTCTGTATACATCTAAAAGTGACGTGACTCTAGCTAAATAAATATTTTAAATCTTTATTTCATTTTAAATTCCTCTATCAATAAATAAATAAATCAATTTATTTATTTGATTCATATTTCTCTAAAAAATTAAATAAAATCATTAATTTAATTAAATCATCCAAATTCTTCTAAAATCATTCTAAATTAAATAATACCAAATTATTTAATTAATTCTTCTCATTCTCTATATTTAAATAAATCCAAATATTTATTTAAATTGTCTATCTCCTCCTAAATTGAATTAATACCAAAAATAATTCAACTAATCCATGTGCACATGTAATTAAATATTTTAATATTTAATTAGCTAATATCCCCTCACCCACATGTCCTATTTATCCTCCAGTTAAATTAGTTAACTCTTCAATCAAATCAGTTAACTAATCAGTCATTTCTCTTAACTGGTTAGTCCATCCAGTTAACTCCTCAATCTATTCTATTAACTGGTCAGTCATCTCAGTTATCTCCCCAATCTATTATGTTAACTCCCCTAATGCAAAATAGAGTAGGACACTTGTCCTCTCCCTAATCACACACATCCTCTCAAATTTCTTCTACCGTTGATCTTCCTATTCATTCTACACCATTGATCTTCTTTCTCACAAATCTATAAATACAACCCCTATTCCTCCATTTGAAGGATCCAAGCTTTTTATAAACTTACTCTGTAGGAATCACAGCACACCTTTGGCACCAATCACTCCATAGCTTGAGATCAATTGTCACACCTTTTATCACCGTTATCATTACATTATGAGGATCCTCTTCCTTTACAAAACCTATCAACAGCCATTCTCCATTGTCATCTTGGAAAAAAGCAAGGAAGTGCACCTTTTGAGGGCTCTAATCATAAATGAGATCAATCCGAGATAGGCAACCAATGGAAGTCATGAAATAGAAAGGTTTACAAGGTATTCTATTCTTTGTATTTGATCTTATTTGTTTCATTTTCTATTGAGTTCTTGGATTATATTGATATATTGATATTGTTCACATTTTCTGATAACATTTTTGGTGCCCACTGTGGGGCCCTTGCCCCAATTTAACTTCAAAATTGAGTTTTTTTGTTAGAATCCATACACAGGATGTTTCTGCGCATCCATTCACTGTTGCAGCGCATACACTCACTGTTATTGTGCATCTATCCGATCTGCGCATCGACTTCCTGTTACGACGCATCTACTCACTGTTACCGCACATCTGTTCTCTGTTTTGGCGCATATACTCTCTGTTATGGTGCATATGTCATATCTGCGCATTTATTCTCTGTTTCTACGCATATGTTCTCTATAACTACACATTTGTATCTGCACATTCATTCTGATAGGGTTTTTGAGCTATTTCTCAAGAAATTCCCAACACTAACACCATTTGTAGGAATTTTCTCAGATCCGCCTTGTAGGTTAAGAGCTAGTTAGGCATATAGTTGCATGGTTAACTCTCATCTAGATCTAAATAGCAAAGGAAGTAATTGAACTTGTTCATGCAAATTTCACATAGATTCTAAATAGGAGCGAAGTAATTTGTACTTGTTGCATCACAACTTGAACATAGTCCCAACTAGGAGGATTAAAATTGAACAATTGCTTTCAAAAGCTTTTTCAAAGTTAACAAATCTTGTGTGTGCCCAAATAGAGTAACTCATTTAGTTTTTCTCTTTTTAACTAGGAGGAAAGAATTAGTGTTTTTCGTGATTTTGGAATGATGATAGGACTATGCTCTCCCCTTAAATGGGTGAACAAAATACCAAAATCATCATTTCGCATGTGTTTCCTTTAGAGAGGCCTACCCTTGGAATTCCTTCCTTCCAAGTGGGATGGCCTTAAGTGGTAACGAGCTAACGCCAAGCTCTTCCGATCCACTATAAATAAACTATGTTTGAGGAGAAATCTTCAAGCAACAAGTGTGGATTAGTTATACCAACAACCAACCTCCCCATAAACCCCACAAGGCGCAACCCTTGCAGGCTAGGAGACTCCATAACGGAGAGTAGTGTTTCCGCAAGTATAACCACTCGAACGGTTGCCCTTACTACATATCTATTGTTTGTAGAAGCTAGAATCCCCTATTCGATGACACAGGAGGAAAACATTCTCCAGAGCCTTCCAACATCATACACTCATTTAGTGTAGAGATAAGAAAGTTCAACTCTTCGGAGGAACTATAACTTGGTATGAGTGAGAAGTGAGTGTCATGGAGGGGAGCTGGTGCTACCAAGCTATTAGTTGTCTACCTTTATGCAAGTGGCTGGTGTAAAAACCAAGTTGGAACTCATTGAATACTGTCTTGGCCAACCTTAGGATTGTGCATGCATTTGTAATCAGAAAAAAGTAAAAAAATCAAACAAACATGAAAATATTATTTGTGTGTGATGTGTCTTTCTTGCCATAATCAAAGAAACAAATCAAAATAGAACAACATTCAGACAAAGAACACAAAAACATTGAAAAATGTGCCTTTACCAAGTCAAAAGCAGTTAAAATCAAGCAAAATAGACAGATCTGCGCATCTACTTCATCTTGTTGTGCATTTGCTTCATCTTGTTGCGCATCTATTTTCTACTGCACATTTACTCAGTTCTACTATGCTTTTACACAATTCTACTATGCATATGCTTTTTCACCATACCGACGCATATACTTCCTAAAGCTACACATTTGTACTCTATTCTGGTGCATCTGCTTTTCACCAGATCTGCGCTTTTGTTCCCTATTGCTGCACATTTGCACTATGTTCCTGCGCATCTGTCACAGTGAGCACTTCCGTACAGTTTGTCAGAAAAACACCTACCTTTTTAGCACCCATTTCATCCTTGTATCATTTTCTAAAGTCAAATTAACCATGTAGTCACTTCTCCCATCCATTTCCACAGCATACCCTCTTTTCCATCAATCACCTCATCAAAATTTCACCAAAAACTTCCCAAGAGAAAATCAAGCTATCAATACCAAGTTACTACAAGCCAATTTTTTATCATATCAGACTCAAGCATCCTTAGAAAGTCTCCATTAACAGGATCTATCATCCTTCTCTCTTGGAACTTCACTAGTGTGTTTTGGTGCAAAACTAGTCTCTACCAAGTAATCGGATTCCAACCATCCTTACTTTTGGCTACCATTTTGTATCAACCGACTTGTTTGACACCATTGATCAAAGAAAACCCTTCCAAATCTTATCACCACAAGTATCCCCTTCACTACAACCTCCAAACACATCTTGTCAAAACATCCAATTTCACCCCACCCCAATCCAAATCACATTGCATGGTACTAACGAGATCACAGAAGCAAAAACAAATTGAAATGGCAGAAATGTTCAACAAAATTACCCCCTCCCCTCATGACAGTGATGAGGAAATATCTCACAAAGACATACAAGAAACTCTCCAAGACAGAAAATTCCAACATTTGATGGACAAAGTACTCAACCAAGACCCTAGCAAATTCTTCCTTCACCTAGCAAACCAAGGAGTTAAGCTCCCCAAAGACTTCGACATCACAGTGTTGAAAGAAACTGAAGAGGAAAGAACTCATGAAGACAGCACACGTGAGGAAAGAACCCTTGACACAGACAAAGGCAAGAAAACCACAAACTCAACCACACCTTTAGACATGTTGACAAAACAAGTTCAAACCCTACAACAACAATTAGTGGACCTCCAAACAGGGACATCCACTAAACACTATTCATTGGAGGATATCTCACCATATCTCTTCGATAAGAGCTTGAAAATGATCCCCTTTCCCCTTAGATTTGAAGTTCCAAAATTTGACAAGTATAGAGGAAAGGGTGACCCTAGAGACCACATCAGGGAATTCAGCGCCGCATGTCTAGAGGTTGCCCACAATGAGACTCTTCCCTAGATCTCTACGAGGGCAATCCATGGAGTGGTTTTCTTGACTTCCCCCGGGTATCCGTACCTTTAATGAGTTAGTGAACAAATTTGTAACACATTTCTCGTATAATATCAAACATGAGGTATCCATGCTGGACCTTTACAACACAAAACAAAAGAGTGGTGAATCTTTTGCTGCTTTCTTACAAAGGTGGAGACAACTTGCCAGCAAATGTCCTCATCATATACCAAAAAAACAAATGCTTGAAATGTTTGTCCATAATCTCAATCCTGATCTTAGCTACCAAATTCAAATCCAATGCCCTACCTCATTTACAAAAGTCATTGAGATGGGGTTATTCATCGAAAAAGCTATGATCACGAAAGGACAAATAAATTGTTCAAAGACACTCCTAACTCAAACTATACCGTGGATAAGTTGAAATTCTAGACCAAAAACAAGAATATCGTCAATGATGGAGTGGTTGATGCTAAAGTAGCGGCTCCTACACAACCAATTTTCAATCTCAAAGGAGCATCAAACAATGCAACACTGAGAAAACCTTCATCAAACAAACTGAGACAACGGTACAACTTTCCTTCTAAATGAAAATTTACACCACTGGGGGAGTCATATGAATCTTCTTTGAGAAAGTTATTGGCAAACAATGAGATCACCCTTCCCACCGTAAGCGACTATGAACCTCAAGTCAAACCTCCTTGGTGGAAGGATACTGATTTCTGTGAGTACCATAGGGGAAAAGACCATAAAACTAATGACTATATCCACTTGAAAAACATCATACAAGACTTATTAGACCAAAATTGTGTGGGCACAAAAGATCATCCCTCTAACAAATCACATGTGGCATTCAAGGATCCACTCCTTAACCATGATAGGTAGAACCCTCATAATAGCAACAATAACAACTGGCAAAATCACAATAATGGGAACAATGAGGCTAACTATATGAATGTGTCATTCGAGTACACCATTAATTGCATATCATAGCATATCCTGCAAATCAATGTGCTCACGTTTAACAAACAATCAGATTCCAACACCAAATCTGATTGCTGTGTCACCACCTGTAGTGGAAAGGTCACCTTGCACACACTCCCTTCAAGGTTATCATCCTTGCCATCTATCCACTTCAAGTACAACTTCATTGACCAACTATGAAAGATTCTGGCCCATATATCCATATTAGAGTTATTGTGTCTATCACCTTCCCACAAAGAGATTCTTGATAAAGCCCTAGTGGAAACCACTGTGCCCACCAACTTGGCCCAAGAGAAGTTTCAAGCCATGGTAGGTCATCTTACCTCACCTAACATACTATCATTCACTGAACAGGATGATCTATCTGTATCTCAACCCCATAATGCATCATTACATATTGAGGCCTTCATTAATAAACATCGCATCAAAAGGGTTCTCATTGATGGAGGAGTGGGTTTGAACATTTGCACGCTGAAATTAGTCATTACATTGGGGTTCTCAGAAACTGTAGTGGATCCAAGAAAGAAGATCACAATAAAAGCCTATCATGAAGAAGAACGGACAACCAAGGGAACTATGGTGTTACCATTAAGAATTGGACCAGTGGAGAAAGAGTTTGTTTGTCAAGTCCTTGATAGGGAGCTTGCCTATAACATTCTCCTAGGTAGACCTTGGATACATGCCATGAAAGTTGTGCCTTCCACGTAGCATCAGTGTATCAAGGTCCCTCACAACGGCCGAGAGATCACCATCCAAGGTGACCCTAAACCTTTTCAACACTGTAACACTATCCAATCAAGCCCAAATTTTAGCATCCCTAATAATAGAGCTTCCACATCTTCCACCTCCCAGCAAGATCCTAGCCTCCAAGCTTCCACATCAAAGGCCAAAGAGCAGAAAGTCAAGATCAAAGAAATAGGGGTAGGAGAGTACTCCACTGAATATTCCTTTTCTTTAGCCAAAATGCCTTTATCTTTGAAGTCCTTTGGGCAACCTACACCTTACCCAAAACCGTATGCTCCTCCTGAACCTCCCAAAGCTCCCTTTGTCAAATGGGGTACCTTATCAAATGAGAGTGAGGAAAGAGATGTTCTGTAATGGCTCTACATAGATGAAGATGACACACCACAAGACAAAAAACCAAAGCTCCCAACAGAAATCTATGGGTGTGGCCAATCTATCTTACACAGAATGGGCTATGAAGGATAGGGTCCCATCAACCTGCGAAAAGAAGGAATAACTGAAACCATTCAACCCTCTTCATCCTCATCAGCCTGAGACACAAGAGGGCTAGGATACAAAGACAATGGCAAAGGCAAAGCTAAGGCTACTACTTGTTTTGTGGAACAGATCCATAACCTCCAAGAAGATAGCAATACGGATTCTAATGAATATGAATGGGATGAACTTTCAAAACATTCCTATGAGGACAAATGAATTGATATCATTCGCACCTATAGCCCCTATCGTGAGGGACAAACTCTAAGGCCTAGACCAGTAGAGTGTGATTCACCTATTCCTAAGAGAACAACTTACGAGGAAGGTCAGAGTTCTCATGAGATAAACAATCTTGAGGATAGTATCATCACAGATCTTATTCCTATCACTCCCAATCCTGATCATGTATCCATCCTTACCATCACACCCACTGAATCAGATCAACCTATTGATCCCCTCCCCCTAGTACATCCCGAGCTTATCGATTGGGATCTACAAGGAACCCCCCAACTTGACATGTTCCAGAACGATGATGCCTACATTGATTACATGGAACTAAGAGACCACCTACCTACGGGAGATCATAAAGCTAGCTTCGCGATTGAACTCAATACTGTGGCTTTTTTTGGAGAGGGTGCCAAGCCTTCCAATCACAAAAATATAAAAATCAAACATGGATCTGATGGTGAAAACCACTCTACGGTAGTGTCAGATCCCAAAAAAGTAAAAATAAAGGACGCATCTGATGGTGAAAACCTCTCTAAGGTGCCAGATGATGGAAGGCTTGAGAAGGTAACCCAAAGATCATACACTTTGCCAAGTCTCTATCTCTACCAGAAAAGATGAAATTTGTACCCTTCTTCAAAAAGAAATAGGTCAACTTTGCTTGGTCCTATGCAGATATGTCTAGGTTAGATCCAAACTTGATCTTGCATCATCTACCACTAGATCCTGGAGTTAAACCTGTTAAACAAAAACTTAGGAAAATGCATCCACATGTTGCATTGCTAGTCAAAGAGGAACTAAAGAAGTTACTGGATGTCAGGTTCATTAGAGCAATTGATTATCCAGAGTGGGTATCAAACATTGTACCAATATCAAAACCTGATGGAAGAGTCAGATTATGTAATGACTTCCGAGATCTCAACAAGGCCTGTCACAAAGATGATTTCCCATTGCCCAACATTGACATCATCATAGGCTTGATAGCTGGACACACCATGCTCTCTCTTATGGATGGTTTCTCTGGATACAACCAAATCAGAATAGCACCAGAGGATCAGCATAAGACAACATTCACTTGTCCTTGGGGTACCTTCTATTGGAATGTCATGCCATTTGGGTTGAAGAACGCAGGAGCAACATACCAACGTGCAATGACTACTATCTTCCACAACATGATGCACGTCACCATGGAAGACTATGTGGATGACATCCTTGCCAAGTCACTTACAAGGGAATCTCACTTAGATGTCCTAGAGAAGGCCTTTCAGTGGCTGGAACAATTCAAGGTCTGATTGAATCCAAAAAAGTGTGTTTGCGGTCACCTCTAGCAAACTCTTGGGTTTCATAGTATCAGCAAATGGAATTGAGGTTGATCCTACAAAGGTCAAAGCTATCATGGAGATGCCACCACCAAGGAACCTCACCCAACTGCAGTCTTTACAAGGAAAATTACAGGCAATCTGTCAGTTTATCTCACAACTGGCGGACAAGTATCAACCTTTCACTCATCTCTTGCATAAGAACATCCCATTTAGATGGGATGAGAAGTGTGAAGAAGGATTTCACAAATTAAAGGAGTATCTCATGAATCCACCCATCTTGATGCCACTTATCCAAGGCAAGCCACTATACCTTTACATATCTGCAACACCAATAGCTCTTGAAGCCCTTTTAGCACAACAAGACTATGAAGGCAAGGAAAGGGCAATCTACTACATCAGTCGCACATTGGTGGGGTATGAATTGCAATATTCTCAAATTGAAAGATCTTGTCTTGTTGTGGTTTTTGCTTCCCAAAAACTACGCCATTACATGCTTGCACATTCCATCAAGCTAATTTCAAAGATCGATCCATTAAAGTACTTGTTAAGCAAAGCAGCTCTCACAGGCCGCCTAGCTAAATGGGTAATGTTACTAAGTGAGTATGACATAGAATATGTGGAAAGGAAAGCTATCAAAGGTTAGATCATCACAGATTAGTTGCTAGAAGTACCATTACAAGATACCACTCCAATGACATTCAATTTTCTTGATGAATGAATTTTTATATCACAACACATTCATGGAAGCTATACTTTGATGGCTCTTATACAAACTATGGATCAGGGGTAGGAATCTTATTGGTCACTCAAGGTGACACAATACCTAAGTCCTATTGTCTATTTTTCCTTGTACAAACAACATAGCAGAATATAAGGCCTTAGTCATTGGTCTTAAAATGGCAACAGCGTGGAAAGTGAAAGAGATACATGTCTATGGAGATTCGCAACTAGTGATCAACCAAGTGAATGATGACTATCAGATGAAAGATGACAAGCTAATACCATACAAGCATATGGTAGATGACTTTAAAGGATACTTTGTAATAATCTCCTTTGAGCAGATTCCTCACATAGAGAACAAAGCAGTGGACATCATGGCAACCATCGCCTCGCTTCTCGAGATACCAAAGAATGAGTCACATTTTGAGTTCTTGGTGGAGTCAGTCATACAACCAGCTTATGATGTCCGTGAAACACAATCCATTTGCCTCCTAGTTGGATCTAATTCACCCTTGTATGGTAAAATTTACACTTACCTCAAGGATAACACTTTACCAGCTGATTTATCTAATAACCAACGTCGTACCTTTATCTGTTAAACATCCCGTTATACCATTATCACTGAAACCCTTTACCGCTGAGGTCTAGATGGTACTCTACTTAGATGTCTTGAACATGAAGAATCTCAAACCGCCTTACGAGAAGTACACGAGGGAATCTGTAGATCACACTCTAGTGGTCCTACCTTAGCTAAGAAACTCATGCGTTTGGGATACTATTGGCCAAACATGGAGATAGACTCATATCATTTTATCAAGAAATGCAAGAAGTGTCAGATTCATGGTAATCTCATCCATGCACCAGCTCAGGAATTGCGGCCTTTAATGACACCTTGGCCCTTTTGTCAGTGGGGACTCGACCTTGTGGGCAAAATCCACCCTCCATCATCCAACAGCCACAAGTTCATCATAACCGCCACTGAGTACTTTACCAAATGGATTGAAGTCATCCCACTCACTACTATCACAGGAAAACAAATTGCCTCCTTCATCCTTAATTACCTCATTATCGATACGAAATTCCCTCATCCATAGTCACGGATAATGGAAGACTCTTCAAAAACTAGGATGTCCAAGAGCTCTGTGAAAAATTCCAAATCCAACACCGCTTCTCCACCCTATACTACCCACAAGGCAACGGTCAGGCAGAGGCATCCAACAAAACCATCTTGAAAATCCTCAAGAAAACTATCAACGACGTCGACCGTGATTGGCACATGCAACTCAATCCCGCTCTGTGGGCCTATCAAACCAGCATACGCACTCCCACAGGTGCCACACCATATGCCCTTGTCTATGGTTCCGAAGCCATTTTGCCCATTGAGGTTGAGTTACCATCTTTAAGGGTGTCGTTAAAAGGTCTTATAACTGATGAAGACTACAGAGTTTCTAAACTACAAGAGTTAGAATTGTTGGAGGAGAAACAACAGAATGCTTTCAACCATCTCAAATCCTACCAACAAAGAATGTCATGAAGCTACAACCATAGAGTCTATCCAAGGGTTTTTAATGTTGGTGGTCTAGTTCTCAAAGAAAATCCTTGCAATCAATAGGATCGGGAGAAGAAAGGAAAGTTTAAACCCAACTAGCTTGGTCCTTACGTAATCATTGCTACCTATGGATCAGGAGCGTACTAGTTAGCTACATCAGAAGGTGAGCTATTCGATGACCCAATCAATAGTATGCATCTTCGCTAGTTCTATACCTAGAGAACCCCAATGTAAGGGAGTCAAAAATAGCAAAAATATCAAAAAAAATGAAAAAAAATAGCAAAAATGAAAAAAAATAGCAAAAAAATAAAAAAAAATAGAAAAGCAACAAAAAAATCATCCTCTAGTGAAAATCTGGTAAATAGGCACCTTGGATAGATACCATGATGAAAACTTGGTAAACAGGTGCTCTTTGTGATTCAAACCGCTTCCTCCATCTTTGGGAAACCATTGCCTTGCGTCCATTTTTCCTACCATCATCCATCATTCGATCTTGTCCGTTTCACAATAAACAACCTAATGGTAACCTATCATGGCTTGATACTCTATCACCATTGTCGCCTTAGTACCTAAGGTTTATCCAGTATCCTATCCATCGTGTCAACCTGTCATAGGGTCCTTCATTAGTATCTTATCATCCCAAACTACGTCACCTCTGCATCTTCACATAGGCAAGGCCGTCTTATATCAATGTGCCCCCAAGGCTCCTTTCCCATTCGTTCCATACCCTATCACCCATCCTTTGGTCCATCTGCATCTGCACCATTTCCCATCTCTCCTTTTCCATCTGCATCTGCATCCGCACTGTTTCCCTATCTAAATTATGGCAAGAAGACACATCTAATGCAAGAAAGATTTGTTTTTATTGGTTGTGCCTTAAATTTTAATTTTTGTTATCATGTTTCCTACACTACTCAAGGATGTCTAAAAATTAGAGATGCTATGATGGGGGCATGATTATGTTATTTGTTTGTTGCTTGTGGGTTTATCTTTAGTAATGTGAAGCCTTGTCTAAAGACATGATCAACATAATGATCATCAAGGACATCAGAGATCTAAACATGAAATAGGTATAATCCTTATCTGTTGACACGCAAGAGATACTCAGGTCATCTTGGTTCAATTATACTTAGATGCTTGTATTAACTTGGTAAATCAAAATCAATATAAGCAATACTCAGGTCATCATGGTTTAATTCTACCTAGATGCTTGTATTTTCTTACATGTTAAAAACACATAAATAACAAAAAAAATAGCCCAATGATGAATCAAGCACATCAAAATACTTGCAATATCAAGGTGACAAATATCCACATCCATACATATCAAATTGCATTTCATTCCATAATAAACCTTTTCCAAGTGTCAAAAGATCCAGGTCCTTTCTGACAGTTTATCCAATTGTATCTTCCAATTATCCATATCATCCATTCTTGCTTGTCCAATCAATCCAGGCCATGATCCAAATGCAAGTCCATCCCTAATCCATACCAATCGAGTAAAGTCAATCTTGCCAAATTATCCAATCACAATTAGCGGTCTTGATCCTAGTCTTGTCGTAAACCAACTCAATCAATCATAATTATCAGTGGGATATATCTTTCCCATGCCTATTGTGTTGATCTAGGGATATATTGTTCCCCCCAATGACAACACTATCGTCAATCATTATTGATTTATCATTGGTTTACCAATTGACAGGGGCAATACCTTGTTTGTTCTTGCATCATTTGCTTATACTTGCTTGCTTGTGTGTGTTATCATTTTATCTTGCAAAGTGTGTCATTTAGCTCTTTCATTCCATCCCTTATCTTGCATCCAACCATTTCTTCTCTTGTCATTTACCTTATCTCATCGTGAGATTGTCCGTCTCACGCCCTCCAAATTTTCTTCCCATCCAATCTCCCAAGGGGGTATCCTAGTGTCATACAAACCTGTACCAGGGGCAAACTGGGGCATGTATCAAACCACAGAAATTGTTATTCTTTGAAACAATGTGATAAAACACATTGCATCAAAGAGGGGGAAAATGTATACACCTAAAAGTGACGTGACTCTAGCTAAATAAATATTTTAAATATTTATTTCATTTTAAATTCCTCTATCAATAAATAAATAAATCAATTTATTTATTTGATTCATATTTCTCTGAAAAATTAAATCAAATCATTTATTTAATTAAATCATCCAAATTCTTCTAAAATCATTCTAAATTAAATAATACCAAATTATTTAATTAATTCTTCTCATTCTCTATATTTAAATAAATCCAAATATTTATTTAAATTGTCTATCTCCTCCTAAATTGATCTAATGCCAAAAATAATTCAATTAATCCACGTGCACATGTAATTAAATATTTTAATATTTAATTAGCTAATATCCCCTCACTCACATGTCCTATTTATCCTCCAGTCAAATTAGTTAACTCTTCAATCAAATCAGTTAACTAATTGGTCATTTCTCTTAACTGATTAGTCCATTCAGTTAACTCCTCAATCTATTATGTTAACTGGTCAGTCATCTCAATTATCTCCCCAATCTATTCTGTTAACTCACCTAATGCAAAATAGAGCAGGACACTTGTCCTCTTCCTATTCGCGCACATCCTCTCAAATTTCCTCTATCGTTGATCTTCTTATTCATTCTACACCATTGATCTTCTTTCTCACAAATCTATAAATACAACCCCTATTCCTCCATTTGAAGGATCCAAGCTTTTTATAAACTTACTCTGTAGGAATCACAGCGCGCCTTTGGCACCAATCACTCCATAGCTTGAGATCAATTGTCACACCTTTTATCACCGTTATCATTGCATTGTGAGGACCCTATTCCTTAGCAAAACCTATCAACCCATTCTCCATTGTCATCTTGGAAAAAAGCAAGGAAGTGCACCTTCTGAGGGCTCTATTCATAAACGAGATCAATTCAAGATAGGTGACCAATGGAAGTCACGAAATAGAAAGGTTTACAAGGTATTGTATTCTTTGTATTTGATCTTATTTGTTTCATTTTCTATTGAGTTATTGGATTATATTGATATATTGATATTGTTCACATTTTCTGATAACACTTTCCAACACATATCTCTAAGTTCAAGAGATATCAAGCCTCACCCAAGTCTCTCTAGTATCATTGAGTTTTCAACAATTAATCCATGCCAACTTCAAATGCAATATGCACAATCATGAAGCTCCAAGCAAATGATTAATACTTCAAAACCAAAGAGAACTAACCAAACCATTGTCAAAATTCCAACTCTAGAATCAGAAATATATCATGACATCATGATCTAACATCTTAAAATAAGATCATATGCTCCAATGAACATATTCTGCTCCCAAGAGCACCTTGTTGAATATAAGGAATACTGAGAGGGGGTGAATCAGTATTCCACAAAACCACTTCTTCAGCACTTCATTAATCCAATTACCAAAATTAATAACATGAAAGCAAAATAAACATGAGAACAACAACCATAAAGACATAACACATAGACACTAGGATTTTTACGTGGAAAACCCAAAAGGGAAAAACCATGGTGAGTGTTAGCTCACAATATATTATGATAATAATACTAGATTACATAAGGCTCACTGCCCAAAGAAATGCTCACTGTGGCTGGACTCACTATCTAGGTGGACTCATTGTCCACTGAGAAGGAAAGATAGAAGATAGAAGGAAATTGGCTCACTGCTAGTGATGAACTGTTGCAAATGCATCTACCACATGCTGGATCACAATTCCATTGAAGGCTCAATACATAGATTCAAAGGTCTTCATTAGTTCTACCCTACTTTTCCCCTCTGCTACATATACTCTATTTTCTGCCCTTATTTTCCTTTGCTACTCTGCAGACTACCTTAAATCATACACACATCAAAATCACACTACTTCCACAAAATCTACATCCTTCCAACACCAAAATCCATCCAGTATATATATCCACAATAAGATTTATCTCATGATTAAGTCGACAAGCCAAACATGAAATGTGTATACAAATGTTATACCTTGTCATCTTGATCTTGTGCACAAACACTAATGTGGACCCAAACAAACATACAATAGTCTTCATATAGGTCGGTACCAATCATTCAATCACTTAGATTTATTTTTCAAACAATATATCTTCACCACATATAGATTTAACATGTTTGTCAGCTTATCCCTTAAGTACATACTTGACCAGTTCATCTATCACAACATAATTCCCACTGCAGACCATATGAGACCTTAAAATTCATATCCAACATTCATCATTGACCTCTTAACATACCTTCAGAACTGCAAGACAAGATATGCAACAGCAAAGGAATGCAGACCCTTTTACTTTGGTATTGTGCACTGTTCCTATCTTAACTTTGTTCACCTGGACTTAGACATTTCATAGTATGACTTCCGGAGGAAGACAAGATTTGAACACTAGAACATATCATCACCAAATATCTACGATTAACATATCTAAACTGCATGTAATGATCTACAACTGCGAAGGCATACTGACCCAATCTCTCACACTTACTCTGTATACTGCCCATACTTAGTCATTTTAGGCTTCTAGACTAGAATCCTTTTATGCCTTGTTGTCAAACCAAAATGATCTACCAAAGTAAAGTGTCTTTGTCTTGTTGGTGGAATCACTTTGCCTTGTTTCCATCAATGATAGCATTCAATTATTCATTAGAGCAGTGTCTCTTGCCAACAATCTCCCCCTTTGGCATTGATGACAACACTTAGTGAAAAATGCTTATCTTCTCCCCCTTTCTGTATACACTCTATTTTTCTTCTTCCCCTTAGGTGTTTATCCATTTTTCATTGGTTTTCATCTCCCCCTTTGACATCAATGGCAAAGGTGTATGTACAGGAGTCAAAATTGTGTCAAAACTGCAAAAACTTGCAAAGACGGTCATACTCTACCACATATGTACAGGTGCAATCTTTAATTTAATTTGTTGTAGGTTGTAGGATGTTGTTAAAAATGATCTTGACTTGAGCCAGTTCTCCATCCCAACTCTTTGCATTTTCCAAGATTTGAATATGGTCGTTTATTAGGAAGACCAATTTTTCTGCCTTTTGTATATCAGAGGGTGTGTCAATTAGTGCATTTACCTACAGTGCTTCTGCTCCAAGATTTGACATTGAGTCTAGCTTAGGACATATTAGCCCTCTCAACTAACACATTCTATTTTTCATTTTATTCCTCTTATTCATCAGGTTACTTAACTCATTATGAATATTGATAACTTGTATTTCTTTGTTGCTTACTGACTCAACTGCCGGATCAAATGACTTAGAAATATTTGTCAACTGCAGTTTCAGATCCTTGACCTTTTCTTCTAACTCCTCTGTGGCTTTCGGCAATGATAAACAAAATTTGCACAAATCACAAACTTCTTTAATATCACTTTGTATACCCTTTATTCTATCATCTAATAAAGTTTTATCATTGATCAACATAGTCTTCAACTCAATTAATCTCTTCTCATCAAACTCTTTTCTTACTTTTATTTTTGTAGACTTTTCAAAAGATTCAAAATGCACACTTATTGAGTTTATGAGTCCCTTGAGTTGATTTGTTGGAGACATTGATATATCCTTTTGATATGATGGCATCAGCTTCTCCAAAATGTTGAATGCCACACCAATGAGTTCACTGTCCTCTATATGAGACTTCAATATTTCTTCATGTGCCTCTACTTGCACAATTGATACCAATTTAAATTTTTGCATAAGGGACATTGAGTCCAAGTTTATTGGACCTTGCAAAAACTCAGTCTCATCCAAGACTTGTTTTTCTTTTTCTAAAAATTCCTTGACAAACTCAGCAGTGTCTCTTGCTATATTAGAGACTTCTTCTTCTTTATTTTGCTCTGGAGGATCCAGATCCGTAGCCTCATTCACATCAACATTTCACTCCAATGTAGGGCTCTTCTCACCTTGTTCTTCTTGATTGTCAACTTTGTTCTGATTAGTTTGTTGATCCAGAGGAAGATTTGTCTCAATTTGAACCTTATCAGTTTTATTTAGACCATCAGTAGCAAGGGTATAACCTTCTTTCTCCTTTAACTCTTCATCATTTTTATCTAACCCTTGACCCATGTTGACTTCCAGAATAGTTGTACCATCTCTAACACCTATTTCTTCATTATCATATATTGTTGGAAGATGAAATTCTTTCAACACTTTCAGAGTGATTTCCTCAGTCTCCTTGACCACCTTCTCAATGTCATCTGACATGAGAGTGTTCATCCTCCTCTTTGTTCTAAATTATTTATGCAACACTTTAGAGGCTTTTGGTTTGTCTTTCAGTGTGATCTCCGGACATAACTTTATTAGTGTATGCTCTCTGGGTTCAACATCCTTAGCCATAGCATCTTCCTTTCTTGAAAACATTATACTTCCCAAAGTGTTTGGGAGATCAGTAATTATCTCAATGAGAGCTTTATTATATATATCCAAGTATTTGACAACAGCATTCTCAATTATCCTTTTATCTGCATTATTATAATCATCATACAATTGGGCAATAGGCTTTAGATTGCCATCAATTGTAATGGCCTTCAAGAATTCCTCTAGACTTATTGTAGCTTATACTTTCACAGGCTCTTCAGTATGTGCTTTCTTTCTCCCTTTACCCTTATTGGAGGTCTTCTCCTTTGTGCTCTCGGAAGCTTTAGTAGCCTCTGCTTTCATCTTCTTTACCTCCTCATCTATCTCAATTTCTTCTTCACTGGCCCCAATACTAACATGCATCCTTTTGGCTTTGGTTTTCACTCTTTTCTGCCTAGGTGCCTACACACTTACAGATGGTGTGGGACCGGAGGATGCAGAAGCAGTTTAAGAGATAGAGGCTCTTGTTCTTTTTCTTGTCACTGCAGGCTCCTTTGCTTTCTTCTCAGGCTCATCTGGAGCCTTCATAGGTTCATCTTACTTTTCTTTGGCTGCCCTTTTTGTTTGAGCCTTTACTCTTGCTTCAGAGATTTGTTCTTTTGTAAACCCCTGACTCTGGGCATACTCTTTAGTCTTTTTCCTTGCCTTCTTTTGAATCTCAGGAATTCTCAAGTCAACATGGACTTTCACAGATAGTTCCTCAAAGGTTCCAAATCTTTCCTCATAAGGGTCCTCAGGTTTGTTAAGCATGAGTACTGCATACCCATCTAGCACATTTGCTGCAACTTCATAACCTATTGACATAATCCATACTGTCCTAGGCTCAACTGCTTCCATCATGCATTGATTGTTATTTACAATAAAACAGATGTCATTTTTGTATTTTTCAACAATTGTCTTAGGGATTCTTTCCCTAGATTGCATTACCCTTTGGAAGTTCTTGAAATAGCCCCATAGGGCTGTAGTTTGTGCATCATAACTTCCAATACCATTTAAATGATTTCTAATTTGCACCGTGTTGGTTCCCAAAAATGCAGGTTGCTAACCCTAAGAGGATGCCAGACTCTATGTTTGGATTTGCAATGTTTTTGGACCAATTGACAGAGCTATTTGCTCCCTACACTTCAGGTCCTGCAAACCTAGGCGGGTGTACCTTTGTAACTAAAGCAGACTTAATACTATATGACTTGATTGGATTAGTAAATCTATCACAATGACATAAAATGTAATAGATGCAATCTAAAGATTATCTCCTATTCCTAATGTACTGACTTGAAATAGAAATGTCTTGAATATGAGTTTGGATAGTAATGACTAGTGCCTACTTCTATTGGGTTATGGAGTCGATAAATGGATGATGATTTAATGGAAACAGATGTATAAGGTAAGTTGATCTACTTCACAGCTTAACTCAAACTTGCAAGGCACGTGAGATGTTTGCACCTTATGCAAACGTGCAAGAATGTCAGTTATAATGCTCTTCTTATACTATCCCAATGATATTCCCCATATTACTGTGAACAACTAAGAGGATATTTAATTCTAGTAAGAAGGGAATTTAGACCAGACTTGTTTTTGTAGAAAGGATTTACCTCTTGGCAGAGACCTTATGACAATTTTGATCAACTTCTTACAGAAACCAACCAATTCGAACACACTGAATCAGTAAATGTGACCAGATAAATCAACAATATCCTTGATATGATAATTTAAACAATATGAGAAAACCATTCTGGAGACAACATTCTAACATTTAGGATTTAATAATAACATTACAATTGAACACTGAAAATAGATAACCGAATGGAAGCACTCCTTTCCATTAAAAAAAAGTGTATATAAAAGTTTTGATGTGGCGATTGGGTGGAGTGGAATTAAATAATTTCCTACTGCTACCCTAAATCTACTAATGCCTTTATTGCTTGATTATGGTTCCTCCTTTATACCTTGTAATTTTTAGGGCTGTGACCCTTCACTTCCATTCAATGTAACCTTTTATTTAATTTTATTCCCCACTTTACAAATATTTATTTTAACCTCTTTCTGCCTTCATATCCCGTGAAAATAATTCTTCAAGTAACTATTGTTATTTCCTTCTTAATATATATTTTCACGCAATCGGTAAGAAATAATTACTCGCTTGTGAATTGCTCGGTGAAAATGTTTTCTAGCCTTTTGCATACACTTCCTCAAAAATATTTTTAGGTAAAGTAATTACCTATTTCGTGAATTCATTGGAAAATATTTTTCTTTCATCCTTATAACCCCTTTGGTAAAATATTTCACACTGCATTTTAATATTTTACCCCGGGCATGCATCTCACATTTAAAATATTCACCACTTTCAATTTAAATGACATTTCTCCCCAAAAAGGCATCCATCGGTATGAGGCATAAACTCGGTGTGTCTTAAAAATTGCTCTCCGATTTGCTTGGTCTTGCCGATGAGATTTTCATTGGTGCAGTAACTTTAATAATATTTTTTATTGTCCTGCAGAAACTCATATTTTCACGTAATGTTTCTCAATCATATTTTTGGCGGCCCACCCCATCGGCATAATGCACATAATCGGAGAGATCTGGAAAATTTACTCTGATCCTAAATATCTCTCCGATATATGACTTTTAGGGTTTCCCATCCATTCTATGCATATCTGCAATCATTGCAGTCAATGAAGTTATATCTTTTCAAAACATTTTCATTCATAATATTTTACAGGAATTACCCTTCTATTACACATTGATGGCACGGTGGAAAGGATGCATTCACTTGAAAGTTTTTGAGTCCTCTGCAATGATTTCATCTTATGCACGTTCTGGGACAAGAAGTCGTGCCCTATGCGATGACCATATAATCTATCTTTTGTTTGCGGAGTAAAATTCTTTTCACAGATGTGAAGTCATTTTGAACAGTAAATATACATCAGTTTTCTGTAGATATAGCAATTGCCAAATCTCGCAGCAAGTCATGGATCTTGCAATGTTTGATTAGACCCTCATCCTCCTTTTGTTCAAGCAAGCACAGACGAACCAACTGATCAAAATAAGTGCAACCAACTATCCACTGGTCTTCATTTTGGGAATGAATCCTTCAGCTATCCAAAGATTTATGAGATAATCCTGATCTATCAACTCATCTAAATGAGTTGATCCAACTTGTTGTTCCACTGGCTTTCTTTTTTGTAGCCGGCGAGAGAAGCTCCTATTACCTTGAGAGCCAATGGTAACCTCTCGCATTTCTCCCAACTTGACAAGCTGTCACTTGAAGGTGATATGGTGTGTGTTCACCTCTGAAAGCACAAGCACAGAATAGCTGGCAACTCTCTTGTTGTGATAGAAACTCCAACTCGTAACAGTTAGCACCAAGCTTTGTGGAAATCTCCATGTCTCTCGTTGTAACCACCACTTTATATTGGCTTTCATAGTAGATTGGTAGACCAAGTTTGTGAATGATGTCTTCCCTCCAGACGTCATCCAACATGATGAGAGACTTTGTTCCTTGATTTGGGTTTCATAACTCCTCCGGTGAGAATTGTTCTCTTCATGATCTTTCTTATTTGGTATGTCCAGATGATGTACCAAAGATACATAATTCAGCTTTGGATTCTCTCTCACTATCTCCAACAACACCAAACTTGTTTAATAGTCTCATTTCCAAATGCAACGCGTTGCTGATCGTTTTCAGCATGTTTTCTTGAATCAAGATTCCCCTTAACTGGCTGGGAAGTTTTTATTTCAGAAATCTCAGGCTCCACTGTTATTGTATGATCTTTCACATGTCCTTGCTTTATTTCTATTTCCTTGTGCTTTAGGTCGGCTCCATGGATTCCACTGTCTTAGTTAATTGTCATCAACATCAACAGAACAAGATCGTATCCCTCTCGTTTCTTAAATAGGTCTTCACATATTGAAGGAAAGCATGCTCAAGAGGGAACTGCATAGCAAAAAACTTGGGAAATGACACCCAAGATCACAGGGAAATGTCAAAGCATGGAAGCAATAATTTAGACAGGACTGAATCTGTTCAATCAAAATGTAGTGTTATAAATCAGGATCTAGATAATATGACTGACTTCTATTCAAGTCAGACATTATGGAGGTTTCAATCTATTGGCAGTGGTATAGACCACCTATTAGATACTGGCCTAGCACCGATACATGGATTAGATAGCCCAATTTGTTGAATCTCCCTATCTAACATTAACAGGATCACTGTCCCTTTTGAAAGTAGTCTCATTTCACTGGTTCCATCATATTCAAGATTGGGGTGTTTTCTTGGCTTTATAACTTCGTATTTGTGTGAAGCATGTCGGGTCCCATTGTGGGCCCAGCTAAAAAAAATTTCATTTTCAAACAAGTTTTTCTCTTGGATTTGACTTTGGACTGTCTTAACATGCTTCTAGAGTGAAGATTTGAAATGGGCCATAATTAGAATCCACCTTTTGATACTTTGCGCAATGAGCAAAATAGGCCAAGTAGCCTTCAGAATCAGTCTGGGAAACTGATCAAAACTTCTCCCAAAGCCACGAAAATACACCAATATGTTGAGTTATGATAGGGGAGTATGGTTGCGGAATGGTTTGGTGTGAAGTTATTAGGATTAAAAGTTGTTCGCAATCAAAGTAGTTCACTCAGCATGTTTTGCACATGTTTAAACTTAATTGAAACTTGTCATCTTGCCTCTTTGGAAAAATATCAAATCAAATTTTGAGAAGCTACCATCCTGGGGATTAGTTCATTTAGGTCACGTGAACATGTAGGCAAAAGGATTTTTCATCATTCCTCTTCCTTCATGAAATATCATGTGCCAAAGTTGACCTCTCTGTAACTTTTCTGGAAAGGCAGATATGGAAACTGAACTTTTTACATTTGCTTTTGATTTTGAAAAAATAGCAAACGAGATGTTGGGGTCCCCAAAACTGGCATGAAAGTACATTATCATGAGGGAAATATAGAACACTAATTAGTTTGTCACGATCATCATTTAACTGCTAGATATTAGCCTCCAAAGTTGGCTTCTCAGGCTGATTTCACATTGTACAAGTAACAAACCTTACCAGAACCCTCCAACTTGGTTCTTCAAAACCTAGTCAAAATTGATCATAGGAAGCTGAAATCAGGTGTGCTCACTTACATATGGTAGACAAACATGTTTGTGAAATGATTTTGCATGAAGACGAACTAGCTCCGAATTATAATGCTTCAAAGTAGGCCACTTGAGCATATTGTGCAGGTGTATCTATGAGTGCTGAAATTGAATTTTTCATATGGGAACCTAAAATTTTGCAAAAATTGGTATGAAATTTTAGGTCCCAACACACCGCAGCAGGTTTATCCCTAGTCCAAAATAGATTTTTCATGCCAGGTAACACTTGCATAAAATAGAAGAATAGGCAAAGGATTAGAGTACCAAACTTAAATGGATATTTTTTCTCCTTCGTCTTCTTTAGATTCTCCATCAATTGTTGCCGGAGCAATTCACACAAATCATAATCAGCATCTTCTTTTACCATCTTGCAGGCTGTAAATATGGCAATACCAGAAACAGAGTTCTCCCTATTTGTGAAGTAGATTTTATACCCTAATACCATAGCTGCAAACCTAACTACATGGTTCTCTATTACATCCCTAATTTTGTCCTGTTATTACTTTTTACTTTTACTTGGACATAAGTAAATCTATTATGATGTTTAGATTAATGTCGAGGAAAGACATAGATTATATTGAATGTCATACATGGAATTATGGAAATGAATATTTTATTATTATTGATTTAATATTGCATTATGAGATTTGGTTTATTATTTGAATAATGATGCACTAATCATAATTTGTTGGTTACAAGTTTGATACAGGATTACAAGTTTTCAGATGACTCTCAGAGAAAAGAGAGAGAGAGTATCTTTCGAGGAGAGAGATATAGACCTTGGGTTACGAGTGGTTTATTTGCCAAATTGAGTATAAGTGTTTAATGAAAACGTGGACCAATGTGTTGTAAGAGGTAAGTCTTGTCTTGTCAATTTTCTTCTGAACACAATCGACAGATAGTTGATATCTCATGAATCATTGCAAGTCGTAATGTGTTGTCATAGTCATTAGTAGCGTTAATGACATCATTTGAATATGAACTATGGCTATTTACGTTTAACGTAAACATTACGATGTCCCGGTCATAAAATGGTGGTTATTATTCTTGAGTCACTTGAGCTTTTATTGTCAATTCTTAAAGTCAAAATGTTTTCATCGAGTTAAGATGACGTGAATATTGCCAACGGATTGTGATGGGGAGGTAAACTCGACCCATTCACATCATAAACCTTAGTGGTCAATTGAGTTGATCTTCAAATTATTATTATTAATCACCTTCTCTATTATCATGTCTATCTATTCTTTTCTTGAGATGTAATGAAGAGGGAATCTTTAAACTTTTAGGAGGCAATTACTGCCCACACTTTCTTCATAAGTAGTGCATGTCTTTTATTGTGGAGAAGTCCACAATTTGTGGGCATTTGTTTTAATCGACTCTGAGTGGATGAGAGTGGTTAGGCTCGAATCAAAGTCATTATTTAATGATTTAGTTGTGTGTTCATTATAACATTGAGTGGTGCTTCTAAACTGCGAACACCTCTCAATTCATTGGATGATCCTTGTGCTATTAATGGCATATTGCTCTCGACCTTGTAGGGCGTCTTTACTCTTTCGGGTAAGTGGTTATTTGGACGTAGTGGGAGTTTTAAGGAATAGGGACTTCGTTGTTAAAAGAGGAGAGCATAGAGGTTAGTGAGGAATGGATTCCTCATGTTATAAATAAAGTTTCTAACAAAACACTGAAGGAGGATGTTGCGACCCAGAGGAATTAGTTCTAACTGTTTGAGTGGAGTCTTAATGACTGTGAGGTGTGGGAAATAGGAAAATGACTCATAGCTGAGTCGTGGGGAATGTTTTAGGAGGAGAATAATTATTCTTATGAAGGAGACACACACAGAGGAGCGCAGAGTTATTCTTAGAAGGGCACGGACTATGATATCCGACTGGGAGGATTAAGAAGAGATTCATTTTGCAAATAAGAAGAGAGGAATCACGTTGCAATCGTAGACGTAGGAGTATCTGATAAGAGTATAGGCTCGGGTATGAGCTGAGTCTATTTCCTTGTGTCCTTCCTTTTATAAAGATTGTTGTTGAAAACTATTGAATAACGGTAGTTCATTTGAGAATGTAGAAATCTCATTAGAAATGTATGTAGATTATTGATCTTTTCATACCGTAAGCCAAAGTCTGTTAGAAACTTTATTTACATCAAGAAGCTCTTATTCGATATAGCACTTTTCATTGCTTCTAGTTATTATTATTATCTTCTTTGAGTAGAGTTAGAGCCAATATTTTGGTCTCTTTATGACTGATTGTCTTAGGGCATGTTAAGGCCGAATGTATGAAGGTTAGCTTGTGAATTTGATGATCGAGGTCAGATATATCATTAAGTTATTACGTAAGCATTTAATATTCATGAATGTATATTTCTAATAATGTAAGTTCCTGTAGTAAACAAATGTGTTATGACCAAATAGTATTCACATGTTTTTGAGACATTATGAGAACATGAGTAACAAAAACTCTAACAAATCAGAGACAACTTTCCATATATGGTCGTCAGATAATTATAGACTGAGATAGGATAGAATGCTTATGCCGAGAACTATCTACATTGTGTAAGTGGTTTTATAGATATCCTTGTTGTAAGATAGGGTTCTATAGAAATATAAGTATGATTTAGATGCTTTCTATTTTTGTATGATCATTATTTAAGCAAACAACTATATAAATCATGATAAATGATAGTAATATCTCAAGGAGATTACCTTATTTCTAAAGGATATATGAGTGAGCTGTTCCCTACAAAACTTAGATGGAAACTCTCATATATCTATGATGAGATAGAGCCTAGTACATCAATATAAGAGCAATTTTTTGACATTTGAGCATAGTGAATTACAAATAGAAATAATCCCATCTTCTGATTTAAACCAAACTTAGTCTTGAAGTTTAAGCTTGAATAGGACCTTTGGTTTAGGAAAATCTAAGGTTATACTTCTATAAAGAACTATCTTGGTTCATGATAATTAATGCCTTCGTAGTTGGGAAAGACTAGGGAATAATCTCTTCCATGGGATATTCTTACTCCCTAGAATAAGTATGTTCGTTATTCCATTGGGTTGGGATAGGTTAAATAAAACCCTAGTCTAACCTAGAAGGGTTAAAGATTATTCGATGACACCTTTATGGTTATAATCTGTTTTAGTTATTTTATGGGGGTAGACATTAAAGAGTCGAGAACCCTAAACAATAAATGTTTCATCTATCTTATGGAAAAGAGATTTGTTGTTAGTCGATAATGTTTAACCTTAGGTAGAGAAACCTATTTGTTTGGTTACAAGTCAACTCGTGATATAAGTCATAAGCCTCGGGTTTTGCAAGCATGCAAGAGGTACTATTAAATGGTTAGTCAACCATAAAGTTTATTACATCTTATTGGTCACAACTTCTCTTAGCTATTACTTGTCAATAAGTAATGAATCTCAAATGTTGCAAAGATGCAAAGAGAGATACCCAAGAATGGATAGTCATTCTATAAGGTCAATGGAGCAGTGACAGTGTCTTACGAATACACCTAAGTCAGAAAGACTTGATTTGAGTTAAACATAGCTCTTTAGTTAAACCTTAACTTGACCCAGATATGGTAATTATTTATATTAAATCATTGTGATCATTGTATAGATCATGATTGAAAGGACAAGTAGCCTAACCATGTATATTTATTCTTACTTGTAAGAAAGGAAATAATTTCCTAGACTATGATGCTTAACCTGGGTAAGGTAATCATCTTAGTCGTTATAAATCAATTTAAAATTCTTATGAGTTAATAAGTCATGGACCTTGAGTATTGCAATGATGCAATAAGATTCCTCGTGAAGAAAGGTAGTCGATAAGGTCTGTTGGTACTCATTTTGACCTGGAGGTTGATTTTTCATGTTTAGAGGGTTTATTCATTTGAACCTTATATCTTCTTGCCCATCGGCATGACCTCGCAGGCTTCTTGGCGATCTAATTGGTGGTAGTGATGTGCCATCGGCGTAACGTTCATCATCGGTGTGTGTTTAGCCGACGGTGTTGGTCTGGCCGATGAAGGGAATATTCCCGCTTTGTATATCGGGTCATATACAAAGGAAAATATACATTGGCTGATATACATTTGGTGGGGCCTGCCGCAGTCTTATGCAAACAGGTTTGTACATGTTCAATATACAGGGGAGGAATGTATCTGGAATATTCTCATTAGATTCCCTGCTTGTATGTTTGTGTTTGTATATTCAGCATACAAACAAAATATACATTCAGATATGCAATGAAAATATATGCAAGCCGGACCCGAATCGATATTCTGTTCATTTTATAACATTTGACGTCCGCCCTGTATGTTGTATATGCATTTGGATTTGCATATACAAAAGCGATAAAGGAAAATGAAAGGAGAAAAGGGTCATTGATAGAAGGTCAAGGTGCCTGTTGGTAATAATTTATGTTCAAGGTTTTTGGCATGGTCCCCTCTCTAAAATCCAAAATTTCCTAAGTGTTGGACCTCCTCAGCATTTTTCAGCTGCAGCATCATATTTTCTTAAGGAGAGGAGGTCATCATCATCATGATATTCTAGGGGTGGGTTGTCATCATCATCATGTTTTCGAATATCATCCTGATGCCGATTTGTGGTGACGTTATTAAGGTCCAAGGGGGTCATATTTCTAACACTAGTCACCTTGTGGAGATCCCCCGATGTTGCGAATATGACGATGACGTCATCCAGATATGAGGAGGTGTGCAGTAGGCAGGACATGACGGTGACGTCATCAGGATGTTCATCGGCCAGACATTTGGTATCGGCTAAGCAGGAGGATCTTCCTCCAATGCATCAGGTTGTGCCGATGAGGGTGGTCGTGCAAATGATGATGCTGACGTCAGGATGATTTTTGAACATCCAGAGGATGTTTGCATATGCAAGCATCGGCGTAACACTCTTCATCAGCTGGGGAGATTTTGGTTGTTCCGACGGTGTATGTCACACCGACAGAGGTGGCGAGCCGATGTGTTATCGGCAAGAGTTGTTCTATCGGCAGAGGGGTTTCTTGCTGGGCCGATGGTCTATCTCTGGCCAATGGAGTGGAGTGTAGTGTGGCTGTCGGTGAGACAAATGAGGTCGGTGGGAGAATTGTGGGGTGTGCCGATGGCTTGGGTCTTGGCGATAGGCTTTGTGCGAAGGATCGTGGGTCGAGCGTGGCAAAAGTGCTCGACGCTTATTATGCATGTGGCCGCGTGTATAAAGTGGTAGGGGGCTCTCCGCACCATGCATGTGGGATTAATCTCCCTGTATTATTTTGAAACTACGGTGAAGTGCGTTTTGGCGGGAAACGGTTGTGATACATTGTTTGATGTTTTCCCGATGGCTGCGAGGTAGGTGGACATTAATGGCAGTTGTTGCTGAAGTATGGGCAATGGTGTGGATAGATCTGGTACCCGACTGAAGTTGTACATCCACGGCTGGAGGCTCATGGCTCGAGATCCCTTCTTGTCTCCTCCCCTACCTGCTGTATTCAGTGCGTTGAGCACCATTTTCTGATACTGTGTATCTAGCGGGATTCTTGGTCAACCATGTAATTAATGCTGAGTACGCTTCCCTCTGGCTGGTTTTTAAGC
This sequence comes from Cunninghamia lanceolata, assembly GCA_027924645.1. Taxonomy (NCBI): domain Eukaryota; kingdom Viridiplantae; phylum Streptophyta; class Pinopsida; order Cupressales; family Cupressaceae; genus Cunninghamia; species Cunninghamia lanceolata. The sequence goes on from BSBN01000333.1 coordinate 589,605, forward strand.
TGGAAGTGTTACTCATTTTAGGTGATTGAAAGTTGAACATTTTTGGCTCTGTAATGCAATACAGCTGATTTGGTTGCTCTGTGCAGCAAAACTTGTGAGTTTATGTATCTCCTGTGGTATGTTTTTGCATGAATCCACCGATTTCATGGTTTATCCTATATGAGTAATGCTATGTTTGCATGTGTTGTGCTAATTCTGTCTCCAGTGTTGCATGTATCTTTCTTCTGAATCTAGATATTTAAGGAACATCTAAGATTCTAGAACATAGAATTCCTATGTTGAATGTTTGACCTCTTAACTTATGCTCAAGGGGTAGATTAAATTGTTCTCAGATTGAATATTGGGAAGGATATACTGCAATAGGGATGCCATAAGTATAGATAGCTTAACACTTTGTATTGGGAGATATCTGTAAGGCAGGTATCATATGTATCCCCCTGAAATCCAGTTTTAGTTGTTCATGCATATCATTCACAGGTGTATGTCTACTGACTCCAGGCCCTGGATAGGCACCAATCTTGCTTTGTGTTAGTGTTATATACCATGTCCAACTTTGCATCCAAATATAAATCAAAATCAAATTTTAAAACAACCTTTAGGACATTAGAATTAGTTTTAGGATCTAAGTCCTCTGTCTACAACTGAAAATAGGCCCAAAGCCAACCCCTTTGCTCTTATCTTGCAGTTTTGGTCTACTTACAGGAGGACTTATCTACTTTCTGTCAGCATCCCAGCCTTTGTATGCATATCCCCATGGATGTTGAGTAGGGAATACCCCCCTAGGTTTTGCAGAGCCTGAAGAAGAAGAGGAGATAAAATATAGAGTCTATCTCCTATACTGTTGGCCCCTGGCCCAGAGATCCTGTCGATCATTGATGGCTACCTTGCAGGGAAATCTGGGAATAAGCATCCAGTCTAGGAAAAAACCAATAGAAATTGGCGACTCTACTGGGGAATCTTGTGAAAGAACCCTGATTTACAAAAGAAAACAGTTCCTAGTAATAGGTGGCGACTCCGAAGTAAGCTCCCAACCGGTCAAAGTGAAACTTATATGCAGGGGAGAAGATCCCAACAAAATCCTTTATTTGAAGAGTTACCCATAAAAATGATGTATAGAAAAAAGGGGACTGTTCGAGCTAGTCAAGATGGTTCTCCTAGCCCCAAGAAAAATGATTTTATTCAGGATAATCCAAGGTCTTCAGACAAGACAGTACCTTATTTTTTAAACAATGAGGCTGAAATCCAGAGTGTGTATGAAAGACAGCAGGGTAATGGTTTGAGAATAAGGTCAGAGGTGTTTTAGGAGCGTCCTTTTCATGATTCTCTTGACAGATTTGAAGAAGCTAAATCCCTAAGGGATGATGATAATGAAGATCAGAATATGGTAAAACCATCCTCCTCTAGGCCTAGCGAGGAAGAACTAGCTGGTGAAATTAGGAGCTTAAGGGCTGAGTTCGAATATCAGCAGGCAATAACAATCAGAGATGACCTGAGGTAGAAAGTGTAAGCTTTAAGGACTGCCCAAAATAATTCAATCCCTACCCTTCAGAATGCAAATGTGCAGAGACATCAACAAAGAAATGAAGTGCAATATCAATATAATGATTAAAGACAAAATGTGAATGATGCTAGGATACCACTGAACAATGTAAGAAACCAGAATGTAAACAGAAACATCAATGTTAATCAGTTTGATAGACAGCCCATGCAGCTAGATAGATTCAGACAGTTGGTGTTTGATGGTATTCCTGGGTATCCTAATCTCATTGACAAGCATCTAAGGCTGCAGGTGCCTAAATTTTTAGGAAACAACACAGTGTCAGGAGAAGATCATCTAAAGGCTTTTCAAAATGTCATGGATAACTTTGAGGTAGAACATGAGGATGTTTTCATGAAGTCATTCATGCAATCTTTGGTTGATGAGGCCAAGGAATGGTATAAGAATCTACCTGACCGGAGTATTTCATCATGGGATGATTTTAAAAGGATATTCAAGGAGCAATATGGTGACAAAACTGACCCTAGCTTTTTTGTAAATGAGTGTACCAGTATCACTAAAGGGTCAAATGAGCAGGTTGCAGATTTTAATGCAAGATTTACTAAAGTGTTAAACAAATTGCCACATCACATGAGGCCAAATGAACCTATGTGCATAATATTGTATATCAATGCCTTTGATGCAAAAACTGCATATGGATTAAGAGATAAAAGTCCTGCTACTATCAGGGATGCTTTCAGAATTGCAGTGAATATTGAGAACAACAGGAAAGCATCAGGCAAGACAAACAGAAGGGATGATGTGAAAATTCTGCAGAATCCAAACAAGCCTCAAAACACTCAAGGTAATACGTCTGCCCCTGAAGATAAAATAGACAAATTGGAAAATGTTGTTAAGGACCTAAGCTATAGAATAGCTAGAAGTGAAAAAGGGATAGGTCCTGATAGGCAAGTCTATCAAAGGCAGGATAAGAGGCCATCATTGCATGATATGCCTTATAATACCAATTGGCATAATGGTAAGCCTATATTCCCACACAACAACACAAATCAGAGAGCTCAACATGTCAAAGAAACTCCTGATCCTCTAAAGAAAGCTATAAATATTGTTGATGATACTCCATGGTGTATAATTTGTCAGATGCCACATTCACAGTCACAGTGTATGATTGCTCAGTCCTTGTGTGATAATGTTACATCTTGTAATGAGTGCAATGAGCCACATTATGTGCAAGATGATCATGTTAATATGATGTCCATAAACAATGGATACCCCATTTATAGTGCTGATGAGAGTACAGATGATGGAATTCAGGCCTGTCAACAGGACTCTTATGATGAAGGTAATGAAGAAAGCTATGTGTATGCTCAGAGCTCACACAATTTTCTGAGTAACTTACAACAACCTTCTGATGAGGAAATTAGGGCCTTCACAGCTACAGCAGTTGCTCAAGTCAAAAGCAACTACAATCTCAGAGGTAAAAATCAAGTAAGCAGCCCACATCAGCCAGAAGGTATTTCTGCAGGTCAGCCACTGCATGGTCATAAGGGGATTGAATCACAAAAGAGGCAGTGGGTTAATAATAAACAGAATTTTAGACAAAGAACAGGTCATGAATCTCAAGGACCAGAAAATATAATCCCCCAAGCTGAAGATCAAAGTAAAGGTTCTCAAGACAAGAATGATGATCAGGGAACTATGAAAGTAAAAGCTAAATCAGTTCAGGATAAAAACAAGATTGTGGAGCAAGCTACAACTGTTATACAAAATTATGCTCCATTTGATATAGCTCAAGTCCTCTCCCAGGTAAAAGTCTCTCTTCCGCTTATGGAACTGATGAGAGTGGAAGAAATCAAGAATAGGACAGTATCCCTAATTTCAGGGGTGCCTTTTCAAGCTAAACAAAATGTTCAGATCCAGGGTGACAAACATGTCATGTGTAATGAAGAAGATGAGGCTCCTGAGGTTTATTTAGGAGTGACTATGACAAAGTGTCCTTCACAAGTGGAACCATTTTATGTATCCCTGGTTATAAATGGAAAAATAATCAGAAATTGTATGCTTGATTCTGGAGCATCTACAAATGTCATGCCTTTGGCCATCATGCAACAAGCTGGATTGAAAATTGACAAGGCATGTGGAAAATGTTATGCTATGGATGCCAGAGAGGTACCAGTTATTGGAATCATGAAGGATGTAGATTTCAAACTGGTAGCATTTCCTGAAAAAAGATATAAAATGAATATAACGGTGGTTGACATCAAGCCACAGTATGGTATGTTGCTGTCAAGAAGATGGGCAGCACTAATTGGTGGAAGTATGCAGCTGGACCTGTCATATGCCATGATTCCAATGAATGGCAGGGATGTTAAGCTAATCAGAGAACAAAGATCATCAAAGACAGTGGAAGACCAAGAAGCTGAGGAACATATATGCTTTGTAAACACTGACTATGATAACTTCAAGGTTGTGTCAGATGATAAGGAAGATAAAGAGAAAAATGTCTACATTAAAGAGCTGGACCAGCAAGGTTTATGGACTATGTTTTTTGATGGAGCTTGTGCAAAAGAAGGCTTTGGAGCTGGAGTTGTTTTCTTGTCTCCAAATGGTAAGCTCCTCAAATTCTCTTTCTTGCTAAGATTTGTTTGCACAAACAACATTGCAGAATATGAGGCTTTACTCTTAGGCCTAAATATAGCCCTCAAACATGGAATCAAAATGCTAAGAGTATTTGGTGATTCTGAGCTGATTGTATCCCAAATTAGAGATAGGTATGCTTCAAAAAATAAAAGATTGAAACAATACAAGCATGCTGTTTGGGATACCATTGAACTATTTGATGCATTTTCAATAGGCTGGGTAGAGAGATCCAAGAATGTTATGGCCAATTTCTTAGCTAATGTTGCAATAAGGCCAGATGACATCACTCTGTCAGATGTTACAAATGTAGAAGTTAAAATTGATCCTGCAGTACCAGAGAACATATGCAGTTGGCAAGTGTTTAATGATGATAGGGACTTGTTAAAATTTTTGCACTGCATAGATGAATATGAGAATCAAGAAATTGATTTCCAAGCTTTTGTAGAAACCATAGATGGAAAAGAAACTCTTGTGGGGAAAGAGATAATTCAGTTGAAGACTAATAAAATCCCTAGAGGGTTAGTAGCTTTGGAAAGAGCTTTTGACAGTAGAGACCAATTGGTCACAAAGACATCTCCCACAAACAAGGAGGATTTAGAAGAGATAAATTTGGGAACATCTCAGACCCCCAAGAAAGTATACATTGGTAAACAGCTCAAACCACACATCAGGAGTATACTGATTGCATTACTGAAAAGGTACAAACATGTTTTTGCTTGGTCATATGAGGACTTAAAAGCCTATAGGGAAGATTTATTCCAGCATGAGATCCCATTGAAGCCGGGAGCTAAGCCATTTAGACAAAGGCAAAGACCTATTAATCCTACCTTAGCTCCAAAGATGCAAGAAGAACTCAAAAAGCTTAGGGAGGCTGGAATAATTCTGCCAATCAGACATTCAACTTGGGTATCTAACCTTGTCCCAGTCAGAAAAAATAATGGTGATATTAGGCTTTGTGTTGACTTCAGGAACTTAAATGTATCCTCTTTAAAGCATAACTATCCACTGCCTAATATGGAAGCTATGTTGCAGAGAGTGACTGGTTGTGAACTCTTGTCCATGATGGATGGATTTTCAGGTTATAATCAGGTGAAGGTAAAGGAATCAGAACAATATAAGACTGCCTTCACCACTCCATGGGGAACTTATGTGTATGTTAGAATGCCATTTGGCCTAACAAATGCAGGTGCTACATTTCAAAGAGCAATGGATGTTGCTTTTGCAGGGTTGATTGATTCAATCCTGGCTATATATCAAGATGATTTGACTACATATTCAAAGAAGGAAGAGCAACATTGTATGCATTTGGAGCAGATTTTCATTAGAACACTAGAGTATGGCATTTCTCTCAACCCAAAGAAGTGTGCTTTTGGGGTAGTTGAAGGAAAACTCCTAGGGCACATTGTTTCCAAGGATGGAGTTAGGATAGATCCAGAGAGAGTGGCTGCTATTGATAGAATTCAAATGCCAAAAACTGTAAAAGGAGTTCAGTCCTTCTTTGGACAGATAAATTTTGTTAGGAGATTTGTTCCCAACTTTGTAGAAACCACAAGGAACATTTCCAAGATGATGAAGAAGGATGCAACTATTCACTGGGAAAGTGAAGCAATTGAATCATTTCAGAGTATCAAAGAGGCAATCAAAATGGCCCCTGTTCTTAAATCTCCTAATTTTTCTAGGCCGTTCCAGTTGTTTTCATTTGCTTCCTTTCACACTGTTGCTGCATGTTTGCTACAAAAAAATGAAGATGGATTTGAACAACCCATAGCTTTCTTCAGTATGTCCTTGCAGGCTGCTGAGTTGAAATATGATATTATGGAAAAACAGGCATATGCACTAGCCAGAGCCATCAAAAGTTTCAGACCATACCTGGTAGGATCACATATAATTTGCATATGTACCCCATGCAGTAGTCAAAGACATATTCACTCAACAGGAGGTGACTGGAAGAACGTGTAGATGGATAAACAAACTGCAGGAGTTCAACATAGAAATACAAATTACCAAGTTGGTAAGAGGACAAGGATTAGCCAAAATGATGGCATAGTCAAACTTGGAAGCATGCCAAGTTAATGCATTCCAAAATGAGAATGTAAATGTATCAAGATCTGGATGGTACAAGGACATTATATACTATTTGCAAAATCTGAATTGTCCTTTCCATTTCAGTGACAGTCAAAAGAGGACTTTAAAGTTACATGCAATCAGGTATGTTATTGTTCAAGGTGAGCTATACTGGAAAAACCCTGATGGTGTGCTGCTGAGATGTGTGGATGAAGATGTAGCTAACAATGTTTTGAATGACATGCATAAAGGATTGTGTGGTGGACATTATACTGCCCAAACAACAGCCCATAAGATTCTCAGAGCAGGATATTGGTGGCCCACTCTCTTTTCAGATGCACAAAGGTTAGTGAGGAAGTGTGACCCTTGCCAGAGATTCTCAAGAAAATTGAGATATGATGGTGCTTTAGCCCTCAGAACTGTAACTGTGGATGCTCCATTTCAGCAATGGGGAATTGACTTCATAGGGGAAATTGCAGACAAGTCAAGTGGGGGACACAGTTGGATTTTGGTGGCAACTGATTACTTTACCAAATGGATTGAGGCCATTCCAACTAAGAGAGCTACAAGTAAGGTGATAACGGATTTCATAATGGAAAATGTTATTATCAGGTTTGGAGTACCATTCAAGATAGTTACTGATAATGCTATGTGCTTCAGATCAGGTGAGTTTATTGATTTTTGCACTAAATATGGGATAAATCTATCATATGCATCACCATACCACCCACAAGGAAATGGTCAAGCAGAATCAAGCAATAAAAGCATCATGAAAATTATCAAGAGGATACTAGACAAGAACAAGAGAGCTTGGGACTCAAAATTAAAGTTGGCAATATGGGCTGACAGGGTGACAGTAAAAAAGGCTATTGGGATGTCACCCTTTGAGCTGGTATATGGTGCATCAGCCAGATTGCCTATAAACAATCTCCTGCCAGTTTACAAATTTATCCACGATAATGATGAGGAGATTGAAGACTCCATGACAGAAAGAGTGAACCAGCTGGTTGCACTGGATGAGAACAGAAGGAAAGCACACCAGATCAATCTCAAGAGACAAACAGATGTGAAATATCTGTTTGATAGGAGAGCTACAAAAAGGAAGTTTCAGGTCAATGATCTGGTACTCATCTAGAATGCAAAAAATTAGGACAGGGGTAAACATGGTAAATTCAAACCCTTATGGATGGGCCCATATCACATTTGCAGTACCCATGGGGAGGACTCTTATTTCCTTTAGGCCCTAGATGGTGGATTTCTGGAATTGCCTATGCATGGCCAATTCCTTAAGTTCTATTTTGCATAGATGACTTGTCTCTGTGCACATGTGTAAAAATATGTATATATTGTAAATGTCTTGTACATCTTCGTGCCTTTTTGGTTTTTGCCTGGTCTGCCCGGAGATCTGGTTCTCGCTGCAGGTTTTCACCTACACGTCCCCATTCGGAGCCAGTGTTGGTACTCATTTTGACCTGGAGGTTGATTTTTCATGTTTAGAGGGTTTCTTCATTTGAACCTTATATCTTCTTGCCCATCGGCATGACCTCGCAGGCTTCTTGGCGATCTAATTGGTGGTAGTGATGTGCCATCGGTGTAATGTTCATCATCGGTGTGTGTTTAGCCGATGGTGTTGGTCTGGCCGATGAAGGGAATATTCCCGCTTTGTATATCGGGTCATATACAAAGGAAAATATACATTGGTTGATATACATTTGGTGGGGCCTGCCGCAGTCTTATGCAAACAGGTTTGTACATGTTCAATATACAGGGGAGGAATGTATCTGGAATATTCTCATTAGATTCCCTGCTTGTATGTTTGTGTTTGTATATTCAGCATACAAACAAAATATACATTCAGATATGCAATGAAAATATATGCAAGCCGGACCTGAACCGATATTCTGTTCGTTTTATAACATTTGACGTCCGCCCTGTATGTTGTATATGCATTTGGATTTGCATATACAAAAGTGATAAAGGAAAATGAAAGGAGAAAAGGGTCATCGATAGAAGGTCAAGGTGCCTGTTGGTAATAATTTATGTTCAAGGTTTTTGGCATGGTCCCCTCTCTAAAATCCAAAATTTCCTAAGTGTTGGACCTCCTCAGCATTTTTCAGCTGCAGCATCATATTTTCTTAAGGAGAGGAGGTCATCATCATCATGATATTCTAGGGGTGGGTTGTCATCATCATCATATTTCTGAATATCATCCTGATGCCGATTTGTGGTGACGTTATTAAGGTCCGAAGGGGGTCATATTTCTAACACTAGTCACCTTGTGGAGATCCCCCGATGTTGTGAATATGACGATGACGTCATCCAGATATGAGGAGGTGTGCAGTAGGCAGGACATGACGGTGACGTCATCAGGATGTTCATCAGCCAGACATTTGGTATCGGCTAAGCAGGAGGATCTTCCTCCGATGCATCAGGTTGTGCCGATGAGGGTGGTCGTGCAAATGATGATGCTAACGTCAGGATGATTTTTGAACATCCGGAGGATGTTTGCATATGCAGGCATCAGCGTAACACTCTTCATCGGCTGGGGAGATTTTGGTTGTTCCGACGGTGTATGTCACACCGACAGAGGTGGCGAGCCGATGTGTTATCGGCAAGAGTTGTTCTATCGGCAGAGGGGTTTCTTACTAGGCCGACGGTCTATCTCTGGCCGATGGAGTGGAGTGGAGTGTAGTGTGGCTGTCGGTGAGACAAATGAGGTCGGTGGGAGAATTGTGGGGTGTGCCGATGGCTTGGGTCTTGGCGATAGGCTTTGTGCGAAAGATCATAGGTCGAGCGTGGCAAAAGCGCTCGATGCTTATTATGCATGTGGCCGCGTGTATAAAGTGGTAGGGGGCTCTCCGCACCGTGCATGTGGGATTAATCTCCCTATATTATTTTGAAACTACGGTGAAGTGCGTTTTGGCGGGAAACAGTTGCGATACACTGTTTGATGTTTTCCCGATGGCTGCAAGGTAGGTGGACATTAATGGTAGTTGTTGCTGAAGTATGGGCGATGGTGTGGACGGATCTGGTACCCGACTAAAGTTGTATATCCACGGCTGGCGGCTCATGGCTCGAGATCCCTTCTTGTCTCCTCCCCTACCTGCTGTATTCAGTGCGTTGAGCGCCATTTTTCTGATACTGTGTATCTGGCAGGATTCTTGGTCAACCATGTAATTAATGCTAAGTAGGCTTCCCTCTGGCTGGTTTTTAAGCTGGAAGTGTTACTCATTTTAGGTGATTGAAAGTTGAACATTTTTGGCTCTGTAATGCAATACAGCTGATTTGGTTGCTCTGTGCAGCAAAACTTGTGAGTTTATGTATCTCATGTGGTATGTTTTTGCATGAATCCACTAATTTCATGGTTTATCCTATATGAGTAATGCTATGTTTGCATGTGTTGTGCTAATTCTGTCTCCAGTGTTGCATGTATCTTTCTTCTGAATCTAGATATTTAAGGAACATCTAAGATTCTAGAACATAGAATTCCTGTGTTGAATGTTTGATCTCTTAACTTATGCTCAAGGGGTAGATTAAATTGTTCTCAGATTGAATATTGGGAAGGATATACCACAATAGGGATGCCATAAGTATAGATAGCTGAACACTTTGTATTGGGAGATATCTGTAAGGCAGGTATCATATGTATCCCCCTGAAATCTAGTTTTAGTTGTTCATGCATATCATTCACAGGTGTATGTCTACTGACTCCAAGCCCTAGATAGGCACCAATCTTGCTTTGTGTTAGTGTTATATACCATGTCCAACTTTGCATCCAAATATAAATCAAAATCAAATTTTAAAACAACCTTTAGGACATTAGAATTAGTTTTAAGATCCAAGTCCTCTGTCTACAACTGAAAATAGGCCCAAAGCCAGCCCCTTTGCTCTTATCTTGCAGTTTTGGTCTACTTACAGGAGGACTTATCTGCTTTCTGTCAGCATCCCAGCCTTTGTATGCATATCCCCATGGATGTTGAGTAGGGAATACCCCCCTGGGTTTTGCAGAGCCTGAAGAAGAAGAGGAGATAAAATATAGAGTCTATCTCCTATATTGTTGGCCCCTGGCCCAGAGATCCTGTTGATCATTGATGGCTACCTTGTAGGGAAATCTGGGAATAAGCATCCAGTCTGGGAAAAAACCAACAAGGTCTATGGAATATAGACACTGAATGAAAACTTGACTAGCTTGGGAAGACTAAAATATTAAAATTGTCAAGACTTCGTAAGTTAAACATAGTTGACCAAGTCAAACTGTAAGAATATGATAGTATCCAAGTCGAGTTGTGGTGGGTGAACATTACGACAACGTTCATTGCAAACGTCAATTTATATTAAAACTCTAGCCATAGTAATGCATATGTCTCTACATGCATTGTCGGTTCACTGTATCTAGATTGCACAACCCATCAGAAATCATACTTAGCTAGAGGGTATCTAGGGTTGTATGATAGAGTTGTGTAGGATACAACACTATGTACTCGGGAAGGCAAATTACCACTGGTCACCTTTGGTCTATATTCCTCGTGAAGGGTAGGGCCACTTCCTATGTGGAAGATGTGTGGGAGACCGCCGGTCTGTGGATGGAGGTAAATCACTGGAAAGTTACTCTCTCTCTCTAGCAGAAGACATGACGAGGCTTGTGATAAAGATGTCAAATTTCTGGATGCAGTACATCTTTGAGACTTGTTTTTATTGAGACTATGTAAAACATTATCTATTGTAGATATTTGTAATTGTAAAGACAAAATGTCATCTTTGTATATCATAATATGTTTCTTATTTCAAGATATAAATCTTGCAATTTGTTGTTACTTGATTATATGTTAAATAAAAGAAAAAATTTCTCTCTCATTTTTACCTCGTTGAATTACTCTATTGTAAATTCTTGATTTTACTATGTTTTTAGAACGTGGATGTTACATATGGTATCAGAGCTACCAGGTTCAGCACTAGGGCTTATGAGTCCACTATGCTAACCTGTAGTCAACATTATGCAGTTAGCTTATGTTTGAATTTCTTATGCCAGCATGGCGTGGAGAAGAACCAAGAAAACTGCTAGAAAGTCTGTTCCCCAGCATTTGCCTGAATTAGTGGTTAAGAAGGAACCTATCGAGGAGGTTGAACTTAAAGAGCATATTATTTACTCTAAAGGTGCATGGCTGGAGGATTCAAAGACTTTTGCTTATGCGCTTAAGCGTATTTGGCTAGAAAGAAAACAATGTTTTGAACTGGCCAAGAATCCTACTATTTCTACTTGTGTAGTAAAAACCTAGTAAACTGTAGCTAGTTACAACATGTCACTTGGGGGTTGTTGCGATACTTTTGTTTTAGGAAAAAGGTGTTGGAGGAGTACATGTGTGTACATCCACCCTCTATGTTTGTTTAATTGGAAGATTGTTAAATAGACAGTGACATGTAGTCTTGTCATATCAACTATATAAATAAGGATGTGGTTACTGCTAAATAAATTATAATAAAGATGAGAATGTTTTGTATCAATCTATTGATTTTTATGAGTTAAATATGTTTGATGTTTGATTTATTTTAGATTCATAAAACTATTAGACAACTTATTTTCTGGCATGAGAAAAATGACATGTTTCATACAAGAACAAACTAGGGTGAGAGTCTAGAAGAGAATAAACTATCAGTTAATCTCTTGGACAAAATGGAGAAATCCTAACCATGTTTGTAAAAACCAAAGAGAGACTTGGTATTTCAAAAAAGAAAGTAAGAGATCCAGGAAACCCTGAAGAGGGAAAATGACACTACAACAGAATAGGCCATTAGCACCTAAAATAGTGTTGAATTTTAGTGCAATTGAGCTCAAAAATTGGACACTTTGTCCAGCGCAAAACTCGGCGCAATTTTGCATGCTTACTTCTGCGCTGGATTTAGCGCTGACTTTTACGTTGGATTTAGCACCGACTTTTGCGCTAGAAAGCAACAGCCAGATTTGGCGCCAGATTTAGCGTTAGATTTTACACCTAATTTGGCTTCCAATTTTGCTTCTGGTTTGGCTTCCAGGTTTGCTTCTTGTTTTGCTTCCAATGTTGCTTCTAATTTTGCTTCCATATTTGATTCCAATTTAGCACCCAATTTGGCTTTTGATTTTGCTTCTGGTTTTGCTTCTTGTGTTGCTTCCAGGTTTGCTTCCAGTTTTGCTTCAGGTTTTGCTTCCAGGTTTGCTTCTAGTTTTGCTTCCAATTTCGCTTCCCATTTTGCTTCCAGATTTGCTTCCCATTTAGCGATGGATTTGGCACCCAATTTGGCTTCTAATTTGGCTTCTAATTTTGCTTCTTGTGTTGCTTCCAAGTTTGCTTCTGGTTTTGCTTCCAGTTTTGCTTCCCATTTTCCATCCAAATTTGCTTCTGGTTTGTCTTCTTGTGTTGCTTCTAGTTTTGTTTCTAGTTTTGCTTCTGGTTTGGCTTCCAGGTTTGCTTCCAATTTTGCTTCTAGGTTTGCTTCAGGTTTTGCTTCTAGATTTGCTTCTAATTTTGCTTTGAATTTAGCATCAGATTTGGCACCCAATTTAGCTTCCAATTTTGCTTCCATGTTTGCTCCCATTTTTGCTTCTAGTTTTTCTCTTAGTCATGCTTCATATTTTGCTTTTTGTATGGCATCTAAAATAGCTTCTTTTTTGGCTTCCTAATTGACGCCAAGTTTTGCTTCCATTATGACCTCTTTTGTTGCTTTGGCTTTTGCTTCCAATTTAACAAGATAATTATTATAACATGATCATCATCTATAATTAAAACAAGTGAGTCAAATATCTATAATTTAATTGAATTTTATAACATCCATCCTGTAGTAAATTAAAATCATCATACATAATAAATATCCATCCAAAAATCATCGACCACTTTCAATATATATAAATTGACAAGTCAATACTGATAAGATCATCATCATATATAACTAAAACAAGTGAAAGTCAAATATGCCAGTAGATCAATAACATGTCAAAATGATACATGTCCAACAGTCGACATAAGTCAAAATGATACATGTACAAATGATATAAGTAAAAATGATAAATTATGTAACTCAAAATAATACAAGCCAAGATGATACATGTCCAAATGATATAAGTAAAATTGATACATGTCCAAATGATATAAGTCAAATTGATACATATGAAAATGATACAACTCAATAATATGGTACTGCAGGTCGTGAAAATGATACATATGATAGTAACCATGAAAAGAGGCATCATAACGATATATCAGCAATGATCCATGATGCAGTCTATATGATCATGAATGTCACTGGCTACTACCAACAACTGCCTCATCATCATCATCACCATCATGATCATCATTGTCATCATCGTCATTGGCTTCGTTGTCTTCTGTATCTACATCATCATCATCCTCTGCCATGTGATATGTACCAGAACCAAGATAATCTGGATCTATATCATCAAGATCATCTTCATCTTCTGGAAGACCCGTGTTCTACAAAAAAAAAATTAAAATGAAAAGTTATTATTTATTTCATGTAATAATTTATTTTTCTGTTATATATCTAATATTCCAACATATGAAATGAAACCATAATCATATTACATCATATCAAAGTGCACATACCATAATAAAATTTCAAAAACGTTACATCTAATATGTCATTCCAATGATGTAAAACATGCAACAATTCTAATAAACGTTACTAAATATCATAAAAAAAATTGTTATACAATTTAACTATCAATTATAAATTCTATTACATAACCTTAAGTGCCACAAATTGCATGGTCAATGTACGTTCTTTTTCACTATTAATCTAATAACCTGCATTAGACAGAAACATTAAAGAGTTTTTAAGTAGAAGTTGATTAAATTCTCTTACATGTCAGTAATAAATGCACAATTTTTTTTCAATAATTATTTATCTTAAGGTTCATGAGTAACCTTAAGATAAAGGTCTAATAGTTGTTCCATGGGACATGTTTAACAAACCAAATGCAATTGTCAACTTTTCACCATGGTGGCAGAGAAATAATTATTTTTCCCATCCTTCCACAGCATTAAGTAAATTCTTGAATCTGGAAAATACTTGTCACCTTCATCTTCCAAGCCAATTTCTCCAACTTTGCATAGGTCTCCTTTGTCTATGGATGTGATCTATCTCCTACACAAAAAAACATTTACCATTTTATGCCCTTCAATCCAACTGCATCCAGGCATTTTTTTAATTCCTCTATCTTTCATCAATCTCCTTACCTCACCACACCTGCCCACTTGTGGATAGATGTTTGAGAGAATATAAGTTGTACAGCATTTTTAGGATCCAAATCAAAAAGCAGTGTTGCTATAAATACTCCTAAGCCTATATTCATATGTGATCTACAGGCACCAAGAAAACACATGCATACAACTAGCACAGACTTAACAGGTATCTCAATGATAAAGTTTAGGGAGTCTTCAAGATAGCCAGCAATGGTAAGGAGGTCAAACATGCACGTAAACAGAGAGACCCTAGTTAGCAGGTTGTATGGGGAGAAGGATGCTTCTCATTTTCAAGAATCCTAAGTCTCATTGCTACATATGTTGCTTAAAGAAGGGCCAATTTTAAACTAGGTAGTTATTTTGTCACTCACTTTGTGCAATGAAATGACGAGAGTCGAGTCTCCTTATATCACTGTAGATTTGTATACAGCAACCTCCAATACAATAACACCATACAATGCACACTTAACTTTACGGTCCGTTAGCCCAGACATGATGCTACAAAAATATGAAGGTACCTCCTACTAAAGATGTCATGCCATAGACTAGATACCACTGTACAGTATATATCACATCTACAATAACAATTTCCTTCCAAATGTAGGGTTACAGTCTATGATTAACATGCATAGACCTTTCTAGTGTTTACAAGATAATTCCTTAGTCAACACCATACTAGTGTCCACAAGATGTTTCCACAATTAAAATAAGAAATTCATGCTACTTTGCAAACAATAAGCAAGCCTTCGGAGAGCTTAAAGTTTCCATTTACATCCATGCACAATAACTTAATCAACCCTTAGGATTTTATGGACAATGAAATAGAAGGTCCTATATTCCATTTATGAGTCCTCTATCCAAATGACACAGTGATCACAAGTACATAATATCTACTATTCTGTGGGTAGTGCTCAAACATTCAAACACAAGGAAGTCCATACTAAGATAAATTTGTTCATAAACAGTCTCTAATTTAATAAATACTAGTTTGAAATCACATTTCTAAGTTAGTGCAAGTCATTACAATGAACTCAAAGGTCATTCTCATCAAACGGATGCCTTCACAATAGACTGTTCTAGTTACAAGTACAATACAACTATTGCAATGTTACACAACTGTATGCAGTTGACAAAACCCATTCTTTCCAAGAGTCAACTAGTAATCAAATACAATCATGTAGTGTTGTTTTAACATTGTATTCCATTGTGGCTTCAGTAATGCAAACCTCATAACCTTGGAGGGAGTGTTGGGGGGAAAGTTGACTTGAACCAAGGATCCAAAACCATCCCAAAAGCCCACCTAGGAGTGGCATTATTAATCCAAAGAAGACCTTGCATCCACAATTGAGAGAGTGGACATTTATAGGTGAAATACCAACACCATTAGGGTTTACAACCATGTCAAAAAATATAACCATGAACCAAGCTAGGTTTCCTCAAGACTCATGGTATGTTGCAATGATAGCATTCTAGCAATTCTAGCCAAGGTTTGAAACTCCACCTCAAACTGTGACCAAATTAATGTAGCTTCCTTCATGATAGAAATCTAAAACACAATAACCAACAGTTTTCCACAATTTGTAAGTCCCATGATCTTAAGTCTGAACTCTCACAGTTAACAATATTTTCCTCATCCAAACCCTTTAGCACAGGCTTTCACAAGACCACATACAGTTACACAAGTTAAAGGAAATGTTTCACCAAAATGGTCAATGTAATTTTACAAGAATGTATGACAAGGAGCTTTACTTCAAAGAAAGGTTAGCTTAGTTGAAGAAGACCCGTTGGCGATTTGAATCTTAGTCTCCAACCCAAACAGCAAGACACTCAGCCAAAATGATGAGCACACCCAAAGTCTCCCTTCCTCTAAATCACTTATAGTCCAACCATCAACCTTCTTTCCTCGACCCCAAGGCAAAAAGAAGAATTCCCCCCCCCAAAATGGTTCTCCACTCCTTCCTTTTCTCCCTCACATACCCCAAAACCAAGCACATTAAAGACTAGTACTTCCCAAAGTTGTTATGGCAGAGAAGAGTTAATGCCTACTGCCAATGATGGCTCCTTCTCAACAAAAAAAAATGTGCATATTAAAATTTAAATGTCCACTATTATATTTCAAATGTTTGAAATATAACCAACAATGTAATTGTAATGCATGCCCCCCTTTAAGTCTTGTAATAAAAAGGTTAGGAAACAAAGACTTGAGATAAACCCTTTGGTCTGTTCACTTAGGAGACCACCTAAAAACTCAATGATAACTACATCCACATGATCAACAAGAATGACAAGCGACCTATGAATAACAATCCACTTGAGTCAAAAAGACAAGAAGACCAATAGAAACCAAACACAACAAATAGAGTACAACTGTAACTGTTTGTCTCAAGTATCACTCTATAATGTCTTCAAAGATTATTGAAACTCAACACAAGAAATGCAAATTGACATATTAACACAACACTATCCAACTAAGTTATTGAAAATCATCTATTGATACCTCTTTCTCCATCCAAATTACAAAATTGGTCCACTTTTTGCTTTATAACATTTCCTTTTCAAATTGTGTTGGTTGCCGACCATATTTCTCCTCCTGTCAAAACATGGCACATGGACTAGTTAAACTAATTAATATGCAATCATTTACTTTTTCTTAGGAAATAAAAAAAATATCATTTAACATATTAAATATACTTACAAATGTATAGATCAAGGCCTATAAACCTTTCTGGCCATTGTGATGAGTGGCACGAAGTTTGTCAAGCCTAGCCTTGGAGGCCTTGTCTTGAAACATATACTAATTCAATTTAGGTAAAGTACAAATAAATTTTAAAAATCGTTTAATAAATTGATATAATCTTATGAGAAAATTCAAATACCTGCGTACTTTCCTCACCAGACTTCCTCTGTGCATCAGACTTCTCATATGCTTTTACAAGCTCTTTCCATACTTTGAGACTTACATCAATTGGCCTTTTTTTTAGCCTTTGCTCGGGAGGGATTTTTTTAATCTTTTTTGTTTGGTTGCACCGAAATCTCTTGCAGTTTTGAAATATTCATAGCTTTATTTTCTTTACAGACCAACATGTGCCAAATTTAGTCTCCATGTCTTAGATAACTGCTTTTTGCAGGTGCATGGGTATCTTTGAGAATGACAAATGTAGATGGTCTTTGAACCGTTGAAGGCATGATTCCTTCAACCTATTCACAAACATTTTTCCAGCATCTGTCATTCAAACTTCCCCTGAAACCATATCGTATTCTATCTTCGTATCGTAGCTACCAATATAAGATGCAAAACATGGCGTGGTGGTCGAAGAAGTATGTGTCCCAGGAGTCGCTGGGACATAGGAAGCCTCTAATCCCTATTCCACATTCTTAGAGGTTATTGTTATTGATTTCTGTTGGCAAGAGACACTGTGCAGCTTCATGATTGTTGTCATTGATGGCAACAAAGTCTATCCCACACATTCGCAGCACATAGCATACCCATACCAGAAGTCAGATTGAAGATTGTTTTGGTCTGGTGAACAAGAATAGAGCATGTAGCAGGGTCTCACAAACAGGTCCAGATCTCTCAGGTGATGTAACTCAACAAGTTGCAGACTTGGAGAAGTAAAGAGGAGTATCATGACTACTATATTCCATAGATTGAGCCTCCCGTGATAAAACATGGAAAAGATATGAGGATCTGAGTATTGGGTTGCAGACAGACAGAGCAGACTGAGGAAGAACTGACCGGCAAAGTTTCAGACTTCAATCCGGATGAGTAATTGATGTTGATAAAGCTAATTGAGGGATCATACAATATTGGCTGACATGATTGATGACTTCAATGTCTATGATTTTGATATGCATCACATATCAAGCATGGATTCAGCCGACAGATCAGTATTTTGTAAATATCTTAAGTATTCCGGTTGCCGACTAGAAAGTTGTTGAAATCCTTGGTGCGGATATATATACCAAATGGATTCCAGTATGAAGGTGTGTGTGGTACAGATATGATGAAATAAGGTGCGAGGAAAGGAAGAGATAAGTGTGGTAGTAGCAATACAAGTCTAGTATGTGACAGAGAAGCAACACTAGAGCAGAGGAAGAATGAAGTGAATTAGATCAGTCTATTGAGCCTAACCAAAACTGAACCTTAGCATTTGTAGATGCCTCTCATCAATTCAAACACCTGGTTACCTTCTATAAACTTTGTAGACAATGAGTCTCTTATAGGCATTGTGCCTCTTGTGAGTAGTGTGCTCGGGCAGTGAGCCCTAATTAGCAAGTGCCATTATGTACTTATTCTTTTAACAGAGAATACAATCTTGGGTTAGTCACCCCATGGTTTTTCCCTTAATAGGGTTTTCCATGTAAAATCCTTATGTTATGTGTGTTGATTTTATTTCTGCTCTCATGTTTATGTATGCTTATATGTTTTGATGATGCACTAATTATTAAATGAGAAAAGAAAGTTAAGATATTTGAGATAACTGATTCACCCCCCCTCTCAGTTATCTGCCTTGTTTCCAACAATTGGTATCCGAGCTAAGTTCCTCGAAACAGAGCCTAACAGCTTGAGGAAGATCTGGGAATCTCAATGGATATGTATGGTATGAAGGAACAACTTCAATCTGCCCTAGATGATCTTGAGCAATCTCACTTTGAAGTCAATAACTTGAGAGAAAGACTCAAACAAGCTGATGATTTCATAAATGAGCTAAAAGAAAAACTGAGTATCTCTGTGAAAAAGAGAAAGGAACTACTTCAAAAATTAGCAAGTCAGATTGAAGCCAATGATACTAATGAAGATCTGAATGAGAAAAATAAGCTATGTGAGAAGATATCAAAAGAGGTCATTATGGTGAGGCATGAGATGGAATTAGGGGTTATGAGATTCACCCAAGAAATTGAAGAGAAAAGGAAAACTGGAGATAATCTAAAACAATCCCTCAAGGAGAAAATAGAGGACTGCCACAAAGTGGATAGAATAATCAGGCATCTTGAATCAAATCTTGAAGAAGCTAGAGATAATAAAGAACAACTTGAGAATCAGATAGACACTCTTAAACAAGATCTTCAAACAACAAATGAATACAAAGAGAAATTCAAGATAAGCTCAGCTCAACTTGAAGTTCTTCTTGAAAGCCAAAAGAGGGTAGATGACAAGCGTGGCTTGGGATATGAGAAAGGTGAAAGCTCCAGATCTAGTTAGAAGAATTTTGGATCAAGAAATCAAAGAAACAGGCCTAGAAGACCTCCAATAAGGCAACCAAATGCTCAAAGATATCCATCCTTCAATGGATACTGCTTCAATTGCAACAACTTCGGTCATAAAGCAACTCAATGCAGAAGGAGAATGAATTAGACCAATCCATCCTTCTCTGGACAGTGTTTAAACTGCAAAAGCTATGGTCACAAATCTCATGAATGTAGAAATATACAAATAAACAATTCATTCAATGGTAGATGCTTTGGATGCAATAGAATGGGACATATGGCCAATCAATACAGATCAAGAGGATATTAGTCAAATATGCAAAGAAATAGTGTTTGTTACAATTGCAATAGATCCGATCATATTGCCAAACTTTGCAGAAGTAAACATTAGGATAAAAAGGGTCCAGTGCATCATAATCAAAATCAAGATAAGGGAAAAGACAAAGTGAATGCGAATGAAGTTAAAAGGGAGATGAGAAATATTTGGGTGAAGAAGAGTATAGAAAATGTTGGGGATGGATCCGCACCAGAATCTAGTGTTGATACTCCTTCCGAAAAATAAACAGATGAGCTCTAGCTCAGGGGGAGTCACAAAGAAAAATAAATTCCCCCAGCCAGTGAATTGGTGCCTAAATATGGTACATGGAATATTGCAGATTAAAGGGTTCTTAGAAAACTATCTAAACAACCCTCGGTGAAAATATGTAAGATCCACATGGAGTTTTGCAAGAGTTCAATCATCCAAGATTGATCTGGTTTGACAGCCATCTAGTAAAGTAGGATTTTCACAGACAGATCCGGTATGATTCAAAATTAAGATATCTTGATATGCGGATCCATGGTATGATCGAAGGAAAGAAGATACATTGTCAATTATCACTGAAAATGATTCTAAGTGTAACACAGTGATTCAAAAAGATCTCTCTCAGAACAAGGCAATCAGATAACTTAAGTTGTGTATTTATTGCAAAAGAAAATTAGGGTTTGTGAAAGAATAAAAGGGTTCTTTCACTCATCATTTGCACATTTTCATTCGAGAAGAAGAAAAGAAGAGCCATGCATCAAGTTTCTACAACTCTCTCAAAGATCAACCGCAAAATCCAATTCAACTAGCGATTTGTTCCAGCTCTTATTTTGAACCCTAAAAGTGCAAAAAGGTACTTGCATTCTGAATATCTCTCTCTAAATCTTTTGCAAAAATGGCTACTCCAATGGTTGTTAAGATCACTAATAGGCTGCACCCAAAGTTCAAGAAACACCCCTACAAATCCCTAGAAGTTGATCCCTTAGGCGCTTTTTCTAGCATTCCGCATGGGGTTCTGCACATAGAAGATGTTAGGGTTTACATCCATGCCAATATTGAGGAATTTGGAGAATCTGAGTTGATGGACATCTACCATAAACAATTAATAGATGAAAGTTTTGAACTCAAACCTCAATACAAGGCCCTCCAGGATAAGCACTTTGGACATTGCATCCACTTTCCCTATTTTGCAGAAGATGATTGGGTCTGGTATGTTCTTAGTAGAATACATGACAATTTCATGTGGTTGATGAAGCCCTTCAAGATAAAACAAGATGCTATTAGGGCAATAACTGGCTTGCACTCATCCGGTGGGTTACTTGCACTCAAATCTATCATGAACCAGATAGTAAGTGAAGCTACCGGATCTAAGTTTGACAAGAGAGCAATGACCATAGAAGACATCACAGATCCGGATATCAAATTTGCCTCTATGATAATTGGTTATAAGATCTATCATTCCAGCAGGGAGAATTATGTGTCCGGGACTGCAATATATACAGAATATCAGATATTAAGGGAAAATGTTGATTATGACCTATGTGATCTTCTTCTAAACCAACTATTAGAAAACTTGCAGAAGATCAAGAAGGATAAGAAGAACTCATTCAAGTATGGTTGTTTACTACCGTGTCTATTCTTTTACTATATGAATGAGCTACCCAGATCAAGTGGTTGGGTATGGCAAAATGACAGACCAGTTGCCATACAAATCAGAGACTATATGTATGGACTTGGTGATGCTAAGGCTCAAAGTATAGCACTCTGGGGATACTTTAAGAACTTCCAAAGTATGATGTAGGCCAAAGAAAGAATTCCTCAAACCATAGTTAAAAAATATAAGGATACAATATGTTTCATGGTTGACACTGATCAATGCCTAATGGAGGCAGTTGAGCCCAAAATAGTATGGATAATGCCAATGGGTTACGAAGTAGATGAGAAAATCTTGGAGCTACACGTTCAACATCTGTTTAGCCAGCCAAAGGACCCTGAGGCAGAAAGGTTTGGAACCTTTCAAGAATTAAGTGTAAAGATACATGTTGAGCTAAGACAACCAGAAATAAAAAGGAAAGTTAGAAGGGAAGTAGAGGAAATTGCCAAAAGATATGGCATATCAAAAGAGGTAGTTGATGCAAACAGAGAGAAAATAGAAAGAGCTGAGAAAGAGAAACAAGAAGCAGAAAAAGAAAGTGTTCTAGTGCAAGCTTCCTCCCGAACTAGATCCTCCAAGAGCTCTGCACCTGCCACTCCTAGGAGCTCAAGAGCCACCAAACCGGAAGTCAAGACATCCGGAAAAGGAGAAAAGAGAACAAAAAGAAAAGCCACAAGGTCCTACACTAGTCACAAGGATGATGAAGAAACAGAGTCTGATGAGGAAGTTAAGAAAATGAAGAAGAAGAAAACATCTGGGGAACCCTCTACCGATAAAAATAAATAAGAAGAGGTAGAAGAATTTGTTGAAAAGCCCACTCTTTCTATTGATGATATCATCAAGGCAGTCACTATGGATGGAAACCTGCAACCAGTCATAGAATTTTATGATGATTATAGTGATACTGACAAGAGGATCTTGGAAGAAGCTACAGTCAAGTACCTGAATATTTATAATAAAGCATTTATTGAAATCATTTCATTAATTCCCAAGAGTCTAGAAAAGGTGCTTGAACTTAGAAAAGAGAATGCTAAGGCAAAGGACTTAGAGATCCAAGAACAGATTGCTATTCATCTCTATCCTTCCATCACTCCAAAGCAAATGAACATGATCTTTAAGGACTGCTAGGATGAATTCTGGAGCAAAGCAAGAATGAACAAACTAATGCTTGGAGAGACTGATCAGGTAGCAAGAGAAATAGAAGACATCCTCCAGAATGCCTTCAAAAGATTCAATCTTCCTATTATAGAGGAAATAGATGAAGAACCTTCTATCATGGATGTTGAAGGATTAAATGCATCAAAAGAAGAATCTACTAAGAAAAATGAAGAAGGGTCAAAGAGATAGATGAAGAAAAGTCTAAGGACTTGGATTCCTCTGTTCTGGAAGAGAAAGTTCATGAAGAAGTTAATATCTCTCCTCTGGATCCCACTGCAGACATTACAGATTTAGGAACTGAAGGAGAAGGAAGAAAAGAGGAGGAAGTAAGTCAAGAAGAGGAGGTAAAGGGAAGAGAAAAAGAACAAACAGAGAAGATCTCTTATGACAGTTCAAAGATTCCAAAAGAAAAGAAGAGGAGGTCTCCAGCAAGAGACACTACAGAGGAAGTGAAGAATTTCTTGAACAAAGAGCTGATGGAGATAGATGAATCAGAACTATTCCAAGGACCACTAAATTTTGATTCCCTCTCTCCGGTCCAGACAATGAAAATAGCATCTTTTGCTCAAGCCGAGGCAAAAGAAAAACTTCTGAAGTCTCACATGGAAGATTGCGAGCTATTAGAGATTGCATCCAGTATGTTGGAGAAGATCATGCCATCATTTCAAAAGGATCCTTCGGCCTCTGCATCCGGTAACTTGAAATCTCTAGTAAACTCTGTTAGCACCCATTTTGATTCTTTAGAGAAATCGGCAGAAGAAAAAGTCTGGAAAGAGTTTTTGGAAAAGAGATTTACTGAAGTACAGGGACTCATAGCTAATGATAGGAGGACCTTGGATATTGGGATAAAGAGCCTTGAAAATTATCTTAAAGATGGTGGGGACATGTACAAATTTTGTTTATCCTAGTCTAAAGTAACAGAGGATATTGAAAAGAAGGTGAAAGAACAAGAAGGTAAACTATCAAGTTTATCTTAGAATTTTGATCCCCTCACTACATCCATAATGAATCAAGAATGCCAGGCTATTGCCATTATAAATGAAATAAAGAGGCTGGATAAAGAGAAGAAGAATATAATAAGTAGAATGAGTGAACTTAGAGGGATAATTATCCCTAAGTTAGAGGCAATGCATGAGGCCTTAGTAGATGCTCAGACCATAGCCCGGACCAGTGATCTGGCAGACCTAAGAAGGGCAGAAGCTTATGCATTTTTGTTAAGTGGTCACATCTCCATTTTGGATAGGATGAAGTAGAGCTGGGCCACAGAGTATGTACAGTTGAAGGCCACTTTTGCGGATATACTCAAGTATATGTAGGTATAACATGTATATATACTTATGCAGCTATGTATAGGTTAATTTTTGCAAATTTTGGTGTGCGAATTCTGCCCTTTGCCATTGATGTCAAAGGGGGAGTGAGGAGTAGTGAAAAATGTGGAATCCAGCCAAGGGGGAGCTCCGGTAAAACAATACACAAAACAGAGCATCGGCCAAGGGGGAATTTGCTATGACACTTAGTCATTTTTCACCAAGTGTTTCCATCAATGCCAAAGGGGGAGATTGTTGGCAAGAGACACTGTGTGGCTTCATGATTGTTGTCATTGATGGCAACAAAGTTTATCCCACACATCCACAGGACATAGCATACCCATACCGAAAGTCAAATTAAAGATTGTTTTGGTCCAGTGAACAAGAATAGAGCATGTAGCAAGGTCCAACAAACAGGTCCGGATCTCTCAGGTGATGTAACTCAGTAAGTTGCAGACTTGGAGAAGTAAAGAGGAATATCATGACTACTATATTCTAGAGATTGAGCCTCCCGTGATAAAACATGGAAAAGATATGAGGATCTGAGTATTGGGTTACAGACAGACAGCGCAGACTAAGGAAGAACTGACCGGCAAAGTATCAGACTTCAATCTGGATGAGTAATTGATGTTGATCAAGCTAATTGAGGGATCATACAATATTGGCCGACATGATTGATGACTTCAATGTCTATGATTTTGATACGCATCACATAGCAAGCATGGATTCAGCCAACAGATCAGTATTTTGTAAATATCTTAAGTATTCCGGTTGCCGACTAGAAAGTTGTTGAAATCCTTAGTGCGGATATATACCAGATGGATTCTAGTATGAAGGTGTGTGTAGTACAGATATGATGAAATAAGGTGCAAGGAAAGGAAGAGATAAGTGTGGTAGCAGCAATACAAGTCTGGTATGTGACAGAGAAGTAGTACTAGAGCAGAGGAAGAATGAAGTGTATTAGATCAGTATATTGAGCCTAACCAGAACTAAACCTCAACATTTGTAGATGCCTCTCATCAGTTCAAACACCTGGTTACCTTCTATAAACTTTGTAAACAGTGAGTCTCTTGTAGGCAGTGTGCCTCTTGTGAGCAGTGTGCTCGGGCAGTGAGCCCTAATTAGTAAGTGCCATTTTGTACTTCTTATTCTTTTAACAGAGAATACAATCTTGGGTTAGTCACCCTGTGGTTTTTCCCTTAACAGGGTTTCCCACGTAAAATCCTTGTGTTATGTGTGTTGATTTTATTTTTGCTCTCATGTTTATGTATGCTTATATGTTTTGATGTTGTACTAATTATTAAATGAGAAAAGAAAGCTAAGATATTTGAGATAACTGATTCACCCCCCCTCTCAGTTATCTTCCTTGTTTCCAACAATTTCCTCCTAGATCTTTTGCCCGATCCATGACTGGTTGGGGAATCAATTGATTCCCTTTGACACTATTGATTTGGTTGTAATGTTTCAGGGGCTTTACTAGATCATTTTTCTATGTATCTGGCAAGCATTGTCAAGTCAACACCATCTAATTTGTTCACTGCCTCTACCCCCAATATGGAAGCTAATGCCTCTTTATCTTTGTCAGTCTCATGTCCCTATATATATAAAATAAATTTCTTCTTTTAAATTTAGAAATAGAAAACTAAATACTAAAAATCAAAGAAACAATGGAAAAATTTACAAATCTATAAATTGACAGTGAATTACCTGATTGTGGCTAGAGTTTGCTCCCTTCCCTCTATTGCTTGAAATTTTGAGGTGACCTAGGCAAAATTATTTTCATCCAATCTATGGAGGCAATCGTAGCCAGGTATGAATTAACAGCGTGCTTGACCAATTGTAGCCAAAAACAAATCTTAACAGCATGTATTTTGGGTATGATGTACAAAGAGACCTTATTCGACAGGCCTTCTAAAAATGGTAAATGCAAGTTATACTGCAAGCAAGGATAATTAACAACATTACTACTCAAATTTACCCTAAAGCGTGAGTACAACATCTTAGAAAAACTATCTTTGAGCTCAAAATTATATCAAAATTGATAAAAACCTAGGTCAAGAGTTAACTTACTTGCTAAAAGATAGACGAACAAGCTTGATTAAATGGCTGAGGTAGCTAGAAACCCCAAATTTAGCAGCTAGCTAAAGTAATTTTTTATCTTTTGGATGTCTAGAACCAAAAATAAATAAAATACAAATTCATGGATCCATTGTAGAAACTTTTCAGTAACTTCCATTTTTGACATAATAAAGTCATCGCTTCGCAGGAAACCTAAAACAGAGGCAGAGTACACTGTATTGTGGGCTTAAATGTATTAACTTATTTGTGTTTTTTTTGTGTAGTATGTTTTAATGCTGGCACAATTTTTTTTTTTTGGATTCATTAGTCGGCGTCTCTAACACTAACTTTTGTGCTAACTTTCAGCCCTAAATGTAATCTCTTTGGGATGCCAAAACTGGCGCTAAGTGCACCTAATTTAGCGCCATCATCATCCATCTCCTAAGCAAACATCTCCATTGCACCCTACACCACCTCCGCATCACAAGCTTCAATGTTTATGGGGATGTGTGCAACCATTGGTTATGGTTCCCTTCCATTCCACAATAAATCTACCATCATTCATCCACTATCCTACATACCCTCCACATACCATCCCTATGGTTCATGCTTTGGCATAAGTCCGACATAATCCACATCATAATCCACTATTTTCCCTACATAATCCACGTCATAATCCACTTTTCTCCCCTCTAGAATCCACATCATAATCCACTATCTACCTAATCCATTTGCCTTCCATGTATCCCTTACCAACATCGATTAGGGTACTCGACATGGTCAATGCGCGAGGACATCATTCTCTAATGGGACTATAACCTTTCAGTGCAGTGTAGCACAACCTTCAACCCTCAACCCTAAACACTATACCTTAAACCCTAATCCCTCCACCCTAATCCCTCAACCGTAAATGCTATCCCTAAAGCCTGAAGCCTCAACCCTTAAACCTTAAACCCTAAACCCTAAACCCTAAACACTATACCTTAAACTCTAATCCTTCAATGCTAAACCTAAACCCTCAACCCTAAACACTATACCTTAAACTCTAATCCCTCAACACTAAACCCTAATCCCTCAACCCTAAACCCTAATCCCTTATTGCTAAACCTTAAACCCTATCCCTCAACCCTCAACACTTGAACCTTAAATCCTAAACCCTATCCCTAAATCCTCAACCCTAAACAGTACTATGCCTTAAACTCTAATCCCTCAACTCTAAACCCTAATCCCTAAACCCTAAACCCTAAACCCTAAACCCTCAACCCTCAACACTATACCTTAAACCCTAATCCCTCAACCCTCAACCCTCAACCCTAATCTTAAAGCTAAACTTAAAGCTTCCACTCATTCCACCATCCCCAAGGGATCCAGAAATGCAAAATTAGATGCCTTTACTGATAAATCCAAACATCCTAAGGGTCATCATGCCTCAGGACATAAAAACAAAGAGTCAAATAAAAATCAATCCAAAAATTTATCCAAGCCCATACCTCCACAAGCAAAGTCCAAAACCAAAATGGTATGGGTACCTAAGCAACAAGAAATCAAGTTAAATGAGGCATCTACCTCTAAAAAATCCCAACCATCTACTCCCATCTCAAATTCCCATTCCACTCAAAAGTGTCAAAACATTCCATCCCACAAGCAAAACAAAAGTAATAAAACGTCTAAGTCTATGTGGGTTCCTAAATCCCTTCATCATCCATCTCCTAAGAAAACATCTCCATTGCACCCTACACCACCTTCGTATCACAAGCTTCAACATTTATGGGGATGTGGTGTAGGAGCACCCCTTCAACAGTCATTGGAGGGAGAGGACTAAACATATTTTGTTTATGCATTCTGTTATTGTTAAATAAGGTCTATTTGACCAAAGCTTGATTGTAATTTGCATACAGTTGACTGTGCAAATCCCTAGGATAAGGTTGTTAGTTTGTTATGTTAGGTAGTTGGATTTTATCTCTCAACCACTGGGAATCAAATCAGTACTACCATTGTGAGTAGTTAAAATACCCTAGATCGGGTCATTTTGGGAGAGGCATCAGATATTGAATAGTTTTGTATTAGAGAATTGAATTGTGGAACTGTGAACCAGATAGTTGTATATCTTTTCTGCAAGCAAATAAAAGACTCTGCTTTGTGTTATTTCTCTGTTCTGAATTCATTATGTAATTGCCTAGGGGACCTAATGGGTCCTCAACCATTCCACCAGTAGATTACTTCGTAATCGGTGGAATGGGTGTAGATAATAGATTAGGATTTCATTTTGTTTGTGTTGTTTTGTGCAGAGTCGTGTGCAGGTTGTTGTGAAGAACCCTAGCATTTCTCATGTGCTAGGTCATCAAATGTTAAAATGATATGTTCTCGTGAAGTTTGTTTTTTCAAGACGAAGACAGTTAGTTTTGATCGATTCGAAGGAGAAACTACGAGTATATTGCATTTAGATGAGAGGGATGCAAGCTAAAATCCTGTCGTTGATCAGATCGGGTGCCCAAAAAAACATGTTAAACGTTTGTATTTTCAGCTTTTAGGGTTGATATACATTCTCTGTGTATATCACAAGGTACAAACTCTGTGTCTACCCCTTTTTGTATGTTCTGTGCGTATACCACTATCGTTCGTCGGGTGGTCAACGGCATCAGCGTGACGGAGTATGTCAGAGTGACATAATTCATGAAGGCCGATGGGGTAGGTGTTGCCAATAGGCAACCAAAAGCAATAATAACGATATCACTGAGAGAAGGCTTTCAGGGAGACATTTTACGTAGAGGCTGATGAGTTAAGTGTTGCCGATAGGCAACTTAACTGTTTAGTAGGTATCGGTAGGAGTTAAGTGATCGGGGGAGAATAAATTTGGTGGGCCGATGGGTGTTCTCTCACCGATGGGCAAACTAACAACATACATACAAAATTAAATGTATGTCAACAGGCGTTTGACTTATTCCAAGCACGTTTCCACCAGCGGCTCTGCATCAGGATGTGTGCAACCATTAGTTATGGTTCCCTTCCATTCCACAATAAATCTACCATCATTCATCCACTTTCCTACATACCATCCCTATGGTCCATGCTTTGGCATAAGTATGACATAATCCACTATTTTCCCTACATAATCCACGTCATAATCCACTTTTCTCCCCTCTAGAATCCACACCATAATCCACTATCTGCCTAATCCATTTGCCTTCCATGTATCCCTTACCAACATCGATGAGGGCACTTGACATGGTCCATGCACAAGGAAATCATTCTCTAATGAGACTATAACCTTTCAGTGCAGCATAACGCAACCTTCAAGCCTCAACCCTAAACACTATACCTTAAACCCTAATCCCTCCACCCTAATCCCTCAACCGTAAATGCTATCCCTAAAGCCTGAAGCCTCAACCCTTAAACCTTAAACCCTAAGCCCTATCGCTAAACCCTCAACCCTAAACACTATACCTTAAACTCTAATCCCTCAATGCTAAACCCTAAACCCTCAACCCTAAACACTATACCTTAAACTCTAATCCCTCAACACTAAACCCTAATCGCTTATTGTTAAAACTTAAACCCTATCCCTAAAGCCTCAACCCTCAACACTTGAACCTTAAATCCTAAACCCTCAACCCTAAATAGTACTATGCCTTAAACCCTAATCCCTCAACTCTAAACCCTAATCCCTGAACCCTAAACTATCAACCCTAAACCCTCAACCCTCAACACTATACCTTAAATCCTAATCCCTCAACCCTCAACCCTAATCTTAAAGCTAAACTTAAAGCTTCCACTCATTCCACCATCCCCAAGGGATCCATAAATGCAAAATTAGATGCCTCTACTAATAAAGCCAATCATCCTAAGGGTCGTCATGCCTCGGGATATAAAAACAAAGAGTCAAAGAAAAATCAATCCAAAAAGTTATCCAAGCCCATACCTCCACAAGAAAAGTCTAAAACCAAAATGGCATGGGTACCTAAGCAACAAGAAATCAAGTTAAATGAGGCATCTACCTCTAAAATATCCCAACCATCTACTCCCATCTCAAATTCCCATTCTGCTCAAAAGTGTCAAAACATTCCATCCCACAAGCAAAACAAAAGTAATAAAACACCTAAGTCTATGTGGGTTCCTAAATCCCTTCATCATCCATCTCCTAAGAAAACATCTCCATTGCACCCTACACCACCTCCACATCACAAGCTTTAACGTTTATCATGATGTGTGCAACCATTGGTTATGGTTCCCTTCCATTCCGCAATAAATATACCATCATTCATCCACTATCCTACATACCCTCCACATACCATCCCTATGGTCCATGCTTTGGCATAAGTCTGACATAATCCACATCATAATCCACTATTTTCCCTACATAATCCACGTCATAATCCACTTTTCTCCCCTCTAGAATCCACGTCATAATCTACTATTTGCCTAATCCATTTGCCTTCCATGTATCCCTTACCAACATCGATGAGTGCACTTGACATGATCCAAGCGCGAGGACATCATTCTCTAATGGGTTTAAGGTTGAGGGATTAAGGTTTAGGGTTCAGGGATTAGGGTTTAAGGTATAGTGTTGAGGGTTAAGGGTTTAGGGATAGGGTTTAGGGTTGAGGGATTAGGGTTTAGGGTTAACAGAATAGGGTTGAGGGTTTAGGAATAGGGATAGTGTTTAGGGTTTAGGAATGAGGGATTAGGGTTGAGGGTCGAGGGTCGAGGGATTAGGGTTTAGGGATATGGTTTAGGGATTAGGGTTTAAGGTGTAGTGTTGAGGGTTTAGGGATAGGGTTCAGGGTTGAGAGATTAGGGTTTAGGGTTGATAGATTAGGGTTTGACATTGAGGGTTGAGGGTTAAGTTTGGTTGAGGGTTAAGGGTTTAGGGATAGGGTTGAGGGTTAATGGATTAGGGTTAAAGTAGAGTCTCAAGGGTATAGGAATTAGGGTTTAAGGTATAGTGTTGAGGGTTTAGGGATAGGATTTAGGGTTGAGGGATTAGGGTTTAGGGTTGACGGATTAGGGTTTGACGTTGAGGGTTGAGGGTTGAGGTCAGTTCAGGGTTTAGGGATAGGGTTGAGGGTCGAGGGATTAGGGTTAAAGTAGAGCGTCAAGGGTATAGGGATTAGGGATAGGGTTCAGGGTTGAAGGTTTAAGGATTGAGGGTTGAGGCTTTAGGGCTGAGGGTTAAGGAATTAGGGTTTAAGATATAGTGTTGAGGGTCAAGGTTTTAGAGTTTAAGGTTTAAGGGTTGAGGGATAGGATTGAGGGTTTAGGGATAGGGGATTAGGATTTAAGGTATAGTGTTGAAGGTTGAGAGTTTAGGAATAAGGATAGCGTTTAGGGTTTAGGGATGAGGGATAGGGTTTAGTGTTGAAGGTTTAAGGATTGAGGGTTGAGGTTTTAGGGCTGAGGGTTAAGGGATTAGGGTTTAAGATATAGTGTCGAGGGCCAAGGTTTTAGGGTTTAAGGTTTAAAGGTTGAGGGTTGAGGGATAGGGTTGAGGGTTTAGGGATAAGGGATTAGGGTTTAAGGTAGAGTGTCAAGGGTTCAGGGTTTAGGAATAGGGATAGTGTTTAGGGTTTAGGGATGAGGGATTAGGGTTGAGGGTTGAGGGATTAGGGTTGAGGGTTGAGGGTCAAGGGATTAGGGTTTAGGGATAGGGTTTAGGGTTTAGGGTCAAGGGATTAGGGTTTAAGGTATAGTATCTGCCTAATCCATTTGCCTTCCATGTTATAATTAGTTATCAAAAGTCATGTCTTTTTGTAATGGGTCTGTAGCTTGTTGCCTCTCGCATATAAGAGAGACCAAGACCAGAGAGAAAAAAGGAGGGTAGTAGTTCTTTCTGAAGCATTTTAGGGGACTTAGTAAGAAGATAGATTGCACCCATCCCACTCATCCACGTTCATGTTCCAAAAACTTTGCAATTAATATATATATTATGAAGCAGTATTATGGAGAAGACTGTAATTAAATGGTAACATTTTTCAGTGTTCAACTGTTGTGTTAATTTTCATGTTTATATGCTATTGTACTGTCTCCAAAGTGATTGAAAAAAGATACAAATGATTTGATGATGATGATGATGATGCTTGTAATTTGGATGATGTGGATGCTTGTGATTTTCTCATACTATAATGAAAACCTTTTGCTTACAATTTTACAAATTAAATGAGAAGAAATCTATCAAATTCTGCCAATGCAAGAATAATGAGCTTACCAGTGAAAGTCATCTTAAATCATAAATAAATAAATAAATTTTGCTTATTTGTGTATCCATGACTCCTACTCTTATTTTTCCATAATAAATCATGTTATTACCATTCATAAAGTCATCTTTTCCTTTTACCGCGATATCGCTATCACATTGGCTAGCCTTCATAATACCCATGTCATACCTCCTTACCATAGAACATTCTCAAAAGGCCCACGGTATGATGGTGAGAATAGTTAATACTCACTATACCGCTATACCTCGGGGGGCCAAAACATAGCCCACGGTAGAACGGTATCCAAGTCTTTGGGTTATTTAAAGCATACTAATCACACCAACATCAAAATATGAAGATTGAAGCTCAACACGAAGATTTGACGATGAGAATAGTTAATACTATACACTACATACTATACCGCTATACCTCGGGGGGCCAAAACATAGCCCATGGTAGAACAATAACTAAGTCGTTGGGTTATTTAAAGCATTCTAATCACATCAACATCAAAATATGAAGATTGAAGCTCAACATGAAGATTTGAATCATGCGAATTTATGAACCAGAAGTAAATGCATCTTGAAATACACGAAACAAATTAAGATTTCTCACTCATAGTAGCAGAAGACAAGTTACACAGGAGCTCAAGCCGCAGGAGTAAAGAGAATTCTTCAAGGCAATTTTTCCAGGTAATCTTTGCTCATCATTTCTTGTGAATTTCATAAAATGGCACCTAAAAAGAGTGAGGTAGAAGCTAAGAAGGAGGAAGCCAAAACTAGTAAATCTTCATTGCAATCCCCTCTACTTTCATTATTGCCTGGCTCAATTGATAAAAGGTTTTTAGAGATTTATCTCAAGGCTGTAGGGACCCCTATATACCGTTGTCGGGATGGAACCTCTACTGGTACTTTTATATAAAAAGGAATGACCAGGAACCAGCATCAAACCCATGGGCCCTAGATTTGGCTAAATTGATTGTTCCCAACATCTTCATTGATGTTGAACTGATTAAAGCCCTTGCCCACAGTTACCATGCCCCAACCAAAACTGTGAGACTTCCAAATGGTAAGTGCTTACTAGATATTAATAGAGATGCCATTATCAAATCTTTCAACCTTAATAAACAAGCTATAACAGAGGTGAACTTAGAGAAACTTGAACAAGAATATAAGAGGTTGAGGAAAACATATTGAAGTGATGAGCTCCCCTTACACATGAAGAGGGGTGATGGTAATAGATGGCTCTCTATTCCTTCTTCCAAAATGGAACCTTTCCATGTTTCTGAATTTCAAATTTATTTCAAGAATACCTATTATGCGTTGTGTCAAGTTTTGGGGATAGATGCAGAGGAGCAAATGAAAATAGGGTTGATGAGAATGGCTATGATAATTCAACATTACGAGTCAAATATAGAATTTGATTTTGCATCTGTGATTGAAGATCAATTACATGAAGGTTTGCTACAAGTTAGGGAAGCCAAGGCCCCTATTACTTTTAGAAGATATTCTTTATTGTCATTTAATTATGCATCAGAGTGAAATGAAGTGGACTACAAGGATGGAATTATGTACATAAGAAAGAGGAGTCAGACTCCCTGTACAAAACTGGTGCAACATTTAGGATAGTAGGTGTACAAAAGGTGATTTTGTAGTGTTTTGGTGTTTTGAGATGATTTTGCTATCAGATTGATTGTTGCTCTTGGTTACCCAACACCAAGAATGCCTGAGTCATTGATGAAGGTAATAAGGCTTGTGCAGTATGGGCCAAACCAAGGCTATACTCATAATTATGTTGATTAGTTCTTTATACCATAACACACTATTCTCAGAGTATATGGATGCAACCAAGCACCACACAATTTACCTAAGTTTTTACCTACAAGAGTGTGTTTCTTAGAGTTTATGTGGTAGATGCTCTAGATAGAACATGACTTGATGAGAAATTAGAGGAAAGGCACATTTTTGCCTAACTTGACTATGTTTGAAGAGCTGGCCATTGGGTCAGATATGCTCGAAGAAGTGCAGAGCTTTATAAGGGTCAATTACTCCCTTAAACCTGGAATAGAAAGAGTATGTGACCCAGAGGGTCATATCAATATGATCAGAAGAACCCTATTGACGAAGAAGGCTATTTCACATGAATTTGATTCTAGGGAGGATGTTATAAGAAATTTGGTGCAGTTTGTTGATGTAATGCAGGCCAAAAAAAGGTGGGATGCAATGATGAGGTGGGAAAATCAGAAGAAGGAAAAAGATAGAAACTTCAAAGGCTCTTTTGTAGGTGAGCCCAATCTTATAAAAAGAATGCAAATGATTTTGAATAAATTTGATGAATTCTACAAAATGGCCCAAGATGAGGGACTCATTCCATTGCTCACACCCCATCAACCACCACATGAAACATCCACATCTCAGATATCACCCCCATCACCTACAAATCCATCCCATCCATCTCCCACTCATGAGCCACAGGCTAAAAAATAGAAAATAGAGCCATTAGTGGAATATGATTCAAGTGATGATGAAGAACAACAAGCAGTCTTGGCCTTGATTGAAATGAAAGAGGCAGCGGAACAACAAAAAGGTCAAAAGCCTCATGATCCAAAGGTCAGGCTGTCAGAGGAGGGAACTAATGAGATTCAAGAGGATGAGAGGGTAGTGGCCTCTCTGAGATTCATAGAGGATGATAATTTTATACACAACAAAGAGTTCAGAGATTTCTGGATCAAAATGAAAATGAAAGAATTTGATGAAAAGTTGAAGATTAAGCTTATAGGAGCTGATGAGTCAAAACAGGCTGAGATCCAGGCTCAGACATTTGCAGAATTGAATATTGATAATATTAATGTCACTCCCTAGGAGGCAAGAGAAATGGTGTTGAAAAGTGATTTGTTGATTATACCAGGTATGGAGTTGTCCAAAATGTTTCTTTTGGATCAAATCATAGCACAAGATGACCCTATGTTAGTTGCAAAATTTGATTCAGAGGAAGGTGTCTCAGGAGTAGGGTATAACCCTACTACCCAAACAATTTCCCTATGGACAAAGTAGAAGAACACAAGGAAGCCCCAACTCCTTGATGTAGTACAAGAAATGAGGGGGTCAGCCATGATTAGAACTATGAGAGACACAACTCCTACTAAAGTTGCCACCATAACTATGCATTCTGCAATGTTCACCAAAGATGTACAAAACATGAAAAAGAAAATTAATGAATATGAGAAAAGGTTAAAGATATCTAATGATGAGGTGAACAAATTGTTCATTGAGAATAGCAAGATGAAACAGTAGTTGCAACAAGCCACCATAGTAAAGGGAGATGAATTAATTGTCTATCACCCACCAGTCCATATAGGGGATCCCTAGATTCAATAAATGAAAGAGGAAATTGATAAGCTAAAAAAGTATAATGAGGAAGATGTCAAAAATCACATCATAGAAGTCCTGAGCAAGATATTAAAACATAGAGTTGATATATTGAAAGACAAAATAAATGGAGTACACGAACAATTCAGTAATCTTATCAAAGCTTTGGAATAGATAAACACTAATTCTTCCATTCTTGAAAATCTTCAAAAGAGATGGCAACCTGCCTTCCACACACTGAATACTTTATGCAAAGCCACACACAAAGATCTAGATGCCCCATCAAAGATCAAGGCTACATGAGAAATGGTAAAAAGCATAATTGACGAGTATCAGTATTTGGTAGATACAAAAAGGAAGGTGGAAGGTAAGAGGAGTACATTTGACTCCATCAAATGTTGTTTCAGCCCATCAATCCTCAAAGATGATAACCAATTGAAGGGTGTAGATGAATGGAGAGAAGAGTTTGATCAGATGATTCCTAAATGTTTGGCACATGTACAGAATGATGGGGAAATTAAACTCACTGAGTTCCATACTCTGCTCAATGAAATTATCGCGTTGGACAATGGATACACAAAGTTTGTGGTGGACATTAGGAACCTCTTGGACAATAGATGGAAAAGCCATCTTACGAGATTTGCAGCCGCACAAGAATTTAAGTGCCCTAGTGATCTAAAAATAAGTGAATGGCAGGAAACATATTTAGGTTCTGAAGAGGATTGAATGTGAAGAGGAGATACCACATCAGAAAATAGAATGCCTTTCTTAGGCCTTGAATGGTCATGGGTTTCTATTCGGTGAATAATGGATTGGTCTTTTCTAATTAAAAATATTTTGTTAAGTTTAAAAGTATTTTCTTAACAGTTATGTCTTTTCTGTTGTAACGGGTCTGAAGCTTGTTTGCCTCTCCTATCAAAAGAGAGACCAAGACTTGATAAAAATATATAGGGGGAAGAGAGGACCTAGTAGTGGTAGATAGTAGAAAAAGTTCCATAATATTTACAAACTCAAAGACCATGTTGCAAGCATAATTTTGAAGAAGTTAATGGAAAATCTCTGATTCTGTGGTGCCATATTGGTATCATATGTTTGTTAAAGTTATTAAATTATTTGGTTGTCTCCATTTTAGTGCTTCCTTATTATTTAAATTGATATATCACAGTTGCCTACCATATAAAAATTTATGATGGTTTCCTCTACTATAGGTTCATTGTGATTTCCTCTACTATAGGTTCTAGTATTGACTCTTGTCATAGCTGCCTGCCATATAAAAATTTATGATGGTTTGATCCGACTGGTTTGGACTTTTTTTGACCTCAGATTCTGTGCTCAGATTCGGTCAAAACTCCGTGAAGACTAGGCAATTAAATATAGAGATTTTTAAGGATTTAAAATTGGTTTCATGCATCCTTTATTAAATAAATTTTAAAGACACAATAAACTAATCTAATAGAAGCTACTAAGATCAAGTATAAAAGAAACAACATTTTTAGATATATGAATATTGTCAAAGTGTTTTAGGAATATAAAACTTATCAATTATAATATCCATGGCATCAAAAACAAAAATTATAATATGGAATCATGAATTATGGTAGAAAGAAGTTTGTATATTTTTTAGATATATAAATATTGTCAAAGTGTTTTAGGAATATAAAACTTATCAATTATGATATCCGTGGCATCAAAAACAAAAATTATAATATGGAATCATGAATTATGGTAGAAAGAAGTATGTATCATTTAGTCCAACATTGCTATCTCTTTGTGGAGCCATGTGTTTGTATCTCTGCTAGGGCCATAGGAGCATTACTTAGGATAAAGATTGACTTAGCAAACTAGAAGAATAAATGTAATTCAAATATTTGGGATTTAATTGGAAAAAAGTCAAAAATTAAAAAAAAAATGTTGTTTTTTCATCTAGCATGGTTCAAAATGTTTTTTATTTTTTTATTTTTAAAACTAGAGTGAGGTCTAGGGGCAATGCTCTTGACCAAAGGTGGACCAATAGTTGCTCAGCATGCTTTTTGTTAAGGTGTCTAATAGTTCCCGAAACAAAGGTGGACCAACAGTTGTTCATTAAGTCATGTTTGTTGGTGTGCTGATGTGGCATCACATAATTGGTTGTTTTTAAATCTAAAGGACACATTTCATTCAATTATAGGTACTTATAGTCAACACTAACAACCTTAAAGTTAGAACTACTAGTGCTAAAGTTTTAAAAATATTGAACCTTAAGTCCACAAACAGTATCACAGCTATTGGAACATGCTCAACAATTGGATCCTCTCCCCTATGTTACTTTTAGTGATACCGAGAGCCTCATTGAAGATATCCCAAAAATCTTACCAACACTATTTTCAAATCACAGTAATCTGGGAGTATTAATTAGATCAATAAGAAGAACCACATAATTAGGGTTGGCATTCTATCTCCAAGTTGATATCATCTATTGTTCTTGTTTGATTTATTCAATTGGTTCCTTCAAGTAGGGATTAAAGATCCTTTTGATAAATTACAAGTAACCTGGTTGTGTCAGTTGGATTATTAAGAAGAGTCTATTAATTATTCCTTGCATGGTTATACAAGTTATTAACCAACATTAGTGTGCCAAACAGTTAGAATTACTATCAAATATAAGCCACTTATCTCAAGCTTTCATTTGACTCCATTTACCCAACAAGGCATTGGTCTCACCCATTTCATTTTACTTAAAACTCAAGGATTCAAACCATCTCACTGTGATTTTTTAATTGTGAATGAAAAAACTCAAATCAATTCACTATACCTACAAATTGGTTATACAAGGATTCAAATCAGTTCACTATATTTGCCAATGGGAATGCAAGGATACAAAGCATTTGCATATAACAACTAGGAGGTCTGCATAATTGAGGGCTGATGTAGAAAGGTTAGAGGATAAATGCAAACATATAGGAAATTTATATAATCTGTCAGGACACATTTGTTGTTCATGTGTGGTTATCTTGATTGGTTCCTTTTAACCTCTTGGTGCACAGCTGTTAGAAGCAAGGAGACAGTTTAAGAGATCAAACCCAAGGAATACTCCACTTCCCACTAATTTGCTTGGGGAATGGGGCAAAGATTGCACACTAGAATGGGTTACTAAACAAATTCAAAATCAAATAGAAGATGCAGGTATAGATTCAAACATAACAGAAGATGAAATCAACATGTCTAGAGGATGTGAAAGAAAGGTACAGTTGGAATTTTACAAAATGTTGTTTCCTTATAGTTTTGACACTATTAACTATTTTAATATTCATCATTATATTTGTTTTCACTGAAATAAATGGTCTTTCATAGGCAAGGAAATATCCAGCAATGTGGTCATATGGTCGACATTATCATGTAGAAAGTGTAGATGTAAAGAGACGATCCTTCGATTGTGGCATCATGGTTGACTTCAAGCAATCTAGTCAATCAAGCTCAAAAGATAAGAATATAATTTAAGGGAATCTACAATATGTTGGGAAAATACAAGAAATTATTGACTTGGATTTCCACTCTTTTAAATGTTGTGTTTTTAAGTGTAGATGGTATGAAGCATTTGAGAGGACACGAAGACATGATACCCATAGTGGATTGTTTTCTATAGATTCCTCATGTTTCCTACCGAAGGATAAGGAGCCTTATGTTCTACCAATTCATTATGAGCAGGTATTTCTTTAACTCAAACAAGAAGCGGTAGTGATCATTAATCTATTAATTCATAGTTTATTGTGAATATATGCATGTGTTTATTAATCAATAAAATTATTATACCATACGTCTAATATATGTATGTTGTTCATGTGTAGGTATTTTTCTATGAAGATATTTTGGACCCGAAATGGATATTTGTCATACATTATGATCTAAGATTAAGGCATGTATTTGACGATGCATTAGTGGATACTGAGAAAAATAATGATGGCCAACAAAATGAGAGAGGGATTAGAGAACATCAAAGAAATTGACATCCATGATCATGATGTTGAAGATGGTTATGTTCAGGCACAAGAAGACAACAATCGAGAGTTAGATGATGTTATGGAAGACAACAATATGGATGGTATAGAAAATGATGATCCAAATACATCTGGTAATAATATAGATGGTCTACAGTCAAATTTTAATGGTGATGAGGATGATGCAGGTCAAGATGAGGATGATGATAATATTAAATACTTGAAAGAACATATGAACATTGACAATGATACACTTGATGACATTGTAGTAGACAATAATGTTAACGACCAAGACTTCTAAATTTTTAGAATTATTTGCAATCCATGTTTAAAAAAAGATGATTCTTATGGACTAAACTTTGTAATGCTAAACAGTAATAATATTTGTGTCGATACAAATTATCTATTGCAATATCCTTAAATTGTTCAATCTTTGGTATGAATCATTGGCAGAAAAAATTAGGATTACTTGGATGCTTCTTCCATTCATTTTGTATCAACATATGTTCGTGAAGACACAAAAGTTAATAAAATATTAATGCACGTAACTCACAATTATTTAAATAAGCAACTTTGTTAACTTTATTATTTTTAAATAGTTTCCATTTTTATGTTGAACATAATTTTGAACATGTAACTGAAAACATCCACAGTAAATGCTTTACTGTATCAGCATATTCATTCACATAAGCACAATATTGAGGCTCAATAACTGATATTTATTCAAATATAAGAAAAAATAAGTAGGAAAACATAAGAAAAATACATAATGATAACACAGTCGTGGAGTTACACCAGTGTTTTGTCATAGGTAGTCTTCTTAATAAATCCATGTTAATGATTCCCAAGGTGGTGTCAAAACTAAGAGAGGGGTGTAGAGTCCAAGCTTCCTATTTCCAATATTTTGCAATGCTACAAAGAATGAGAGACTTGATGTAGTTCTCAATTTGCACATATGTGAGGCCACTAGAAGTGTTGTTCAAGTGTTGCTAGTGTTTTAGTAATGTTGAAGTGTTGAGTTATTTTAGAATAGTATGTTTCCTAGATGAGTCTCTAGTGTGGTGTGGTGTCTAAAACATAGAGATACTTGAGCTTGTAGAGAAGCTTGTTAGACATGTAAAATTCGCCAACCTATTTGCCTTGTAAGAGTTTGGTGTAGTTCTATGCAAAGTACAAGTCTGGTAGGTAGAGAGGTTCCTGGTCAAAGAAGTTGTGACCACATGAGTCCAACATTATGGTGAGTGCACCTTTTTGTCTTTTCCCTTCTCGTGATTGCAGATAACTAGATGGAATTGTTGTAGACATGTCATCCATTTCATGTGGTGCACATTTTCCAATTTGTTCTGTGTTTGCAAGAATTGGAGTGGCTTGTGATCAAAGTGGATGATTGGACCTCCTTTCCCAAGATGTAGTGAGATCATTGCTTGATGGCTTGCATGATGCTATACAACTCCTTTACATGGGTGGAATAGCATTGAACCATGTCATTTAAAAGTCATAGAGTGGTACAAAAATCTCTAACTGCATATTTTCTCTCAGAGGATTCCAAACCTCTAACATTCCAACTGAAACATCTCAAACAATCTATTATCTATTGGGCAAAGAAATCAGAAGTCAATGGTGTAATGGATCTTTATATTGACTTAACTCAGATTGTTAGGCAATTATGTAAATCTGTATCTTGTGCAGATGTGCAAGAATGTTGAGGTACAAGATTCTTCTTATAAATCTCAATGATATTTCCTCAAATTGCTATGACCTAGAAAAAGGATTTTAATTCTAACAGGAAGGAAACCAACTAGAATAGATTGTTCAAAGGATTTTAACCCTGGGTAGAGACCAATAAGCATTGACTACTCAGTTGGATTTAAATCAACTTCCTCATAAACCAATCACACAGATCATATAGTAACACCAAATGTATACTGAAAAATTAATGATATCCTTGATATATTAATTTAAACAACTTGACAAACCACTTTGGAGAAAATCATGCAACTCATAAATATTAACATCAACACAACAATTAAATAATAAAAAATGTATACTGAAAAATTAATGATATCCTTGATATATTAACTTAAACAACTTGACAAACTACTTTGGAGAAAATCATGCAATTCATAAATATTAACATCAACACAACAATTGAACATCAATTTTGGATCCACCAACTAACTCTAATTCTTTTTATTAATTTAGCAATTCATAGTGGTTTGAAAACATAGATAGATGGAAATGGATTCTTTGAACTACTGCTTTTATATTAAATATATGTTTCTGAAATAGATTGGATGATCTCCTTCATAGTAGCCTTGGTATCCTATTTTATAGGATGCAAACAAGCTTCAGGCCTAAAACATTGTACCTTTTCATAATAGCATCTTTTGATAACTAATACATAATTAACAAACATAAATGAAGATAAAAGCATATGCAGCGATCTGATTCTGGCTCCATTAATCTCCATAGAGTGACCTGTGACTCAAAGGCCTGGCAAGGTCGTCCGCATCTCCATAATACAAATTGATACACCTGCATTGCTTGACAAAATTGTACTCCTTTTGCTTCATCATAGCGCTCTGGATACAAATAGATTTATTTGACTGATATGGTCGATCTACACTTGATCATCACATGGATCAGTCTCAAGTAAACTGCTCATCATTGATTTCAGAATAAATATCTTTCCCAGACATGTGTAAGTATTCTCTATCATCCTTT
The DNA here is from genome assembly GCA_027924645.1 of Cunninghamia lanceolata. Classification (NCBI taxonomy): domain Eukaryota; kingdom Viridiplantae; phylum Streptophyta; class Pinopsida; order Cupressales; family Cupressaceae; genus Cunninghamia; species Cunninghamia lanceolata. The sequence continues at coordinate 631,987 of BSBN01000333.1, forward strand.
CCTCATTATTTACATTTTCAAGTAGTGGTGGCAGTAACTGACCCAATTTATTCCTCCAAGTGTCCTTATCTTTTAGGTTGTCCTCATCATTGAAGAAGTTGGGAAATGCCAAATCAATACGTTGATCAAAATCTTTCAAATCTGCTATTAATATACTATTAAATCTCTCATGTTCTTTCATCAATTCATTATATCGTTTGAGCACTTGTTCCTCAGTGCTAGCTTTAGCATTCAACCCTTCCTTTGTTTCCAACATTCTGAGGTGCAGTCTTTTATGCTCCTGGTATAATTGATGTTTTCTATTGTGCAAATCCCAAACCTTGTCTCTATTTTTCATCATGTGACCAAAACTTCTTTGAATCAATTCAAAGGCCATACTATATTTGACAGTTTTCAATTCAGTTTCTAGTTGCTCACTTTTCTTTTGATTCTTTTCTGACTTATACTTCCTAATTCACATCTTCCAAGGCCTCTATTACCCTTTGATGACCTTCTAGGTATGGTGAGTAGCTGCTGGATGAAGGCAACTTGTCTCTGTGCAAATCAATCTCTTGTCTCAGTATAGCATTTTCTTTCTTATATATATTATTATCTTTCATTAATTTCTCAATTTGTGCTTTAGTAAACCTTGTAACATTAACATTTAAATCAGCAGTGTCCATAGGATCTGTATCCTCAATCCTTTGTATCAATAGGCTACCAAAAGCTTTATTAGGATCATCAATGATATGTGGTCTCTTATTTGGAGGACACAACACCCATATAAGCAATGCTCTTTTATCAGGGTCATACCCTGATCCTCTTCTGATACCATCCATTGCATCTATGCTGAGTTTCAATTTCTTATCTTGATTTCTATTGAAAGAATCAAATACAATGGTCAAAGCCATGTCCCATCTAGGAATCAAAATCACCTGCTTCTTGTAACAAGGTCCTTCCCCTTTCTAGAGTCATTATCTCCAATTCATTATCAATCTCCTTCTGAAGCTCAGACAACACCTCATCCTGTATGTCAAGAGTGATATCTTTCATTCTTTTCCTAGCTTGTTTGCCCTTGTATTCATATAAGAAGGCCTTAAACTCAGTTGTTTTGATGAAATCATCATCTGATATGAATTTACTGTTAGCCAAGTGCCTTATATCTTCTAATAGATCATTTGGTGCTTCCATAGTGACAGCTTCTCTGTCTTTAGGTGGTTCATACCCCTCAATGGTTAGGTCATAACTTTGCACCCCTTCTTCAAACTCTCCCTCTCCTTCTGCAATGTTTGTGTCTACAAAGAAACTTATATCCGATGTGGGTTGAGGTGTGAAGTGACCCAGGGGTACTTCATACTCAGCCTATGCATCTTTAAGTTGTTTTCTTTTTTTGTTAAATACATGAAGGGGAACATTCTTGATCAGTTCTGGTGCATGTTTAATCATAGTGTCTAGTCTTTCGATAGGATCATCAATGTCCTGGAAAACTCTAGTGTAGGTGGGGTTTTGGGCTACCCTCCAAGCCTTTGCAAACATGGTTTTACGATACAAACTTCTTCTTTCTACTATTGTAGTTTCATCACAATTTCTGATTAAATCTTCATCAACAAATAGGACATGATCATATCCCTTTAACTTATGCTTTATTTTTACATTGTTTATGAAGTGTTCTGGATCAAAATTTCCTCTTGCATTTCCAAAAGGTAATCTAAATTGTTCTAATTTACTATAAATTAATTGATAACCTTTGTCAGAAAATACTATGAAATCTCTAAAGCATAAAGTCCCCGGCATAAATGACTATTTACGCTAATTCTTGAGATGCATGAAGTCTGAGGAAGCCAATTGCCTAACAATTTCTAAGTATGCAACTCAATCTGGCCATGTCTTTGGTAGCAGGAAGGGTGGCCCTTCATATCTGAATACTCTTATCATAGTGCAATCTCTAAAAACATACCAATCACCCCAATTATGGCTGAACTCTCCCTCTTCATGTATATCTTTTGGTCTCAAAAACTTCTGTATTTCCAATGAAAAATTGTGGTTGCAAGGATGTCCAAACCGTTTGAATATTGGTTTCACAAAAAACTCTTCAAAGTATAAACAATGGGATCTGTCACATCTGTTATCCCAAATAGAAGTCCACATTTGCACAGGTTTTATATCTCCATTGATGTCTAGGTCTCTTACCCTGAGATTTCTATCCCATAAGCCCATACATTGTCCTTCATATAATACCATATGCATAAATAAAGAATCATGTCTGAATTTACTTCCTCCATTCTTAATAGACATTAAATCATTTTTTATATTATATGCCAGGTATTCAACATAATCAAAATACCGCGCATCATGACTCTATATGTCCACAGCTAGGATCATGGGCGCAATTTCCATGAATATGGAGGCCTCTATTCCTAATATCTGGTAGGCAGAGTAATATGTGTTTTTAAAATAATCTTCAAACAATTCAGTTGAGTAGGGTGGATCTTCACCCTTTGAAAATACCATAAGTTGGTTATTGTCACCACGAGGCCTGTGCAAGGGTAACTTCCATCTCTTATAATTGCTACTCATATTGCGGTACTCAACCAACAAATCCTTGATTCTGAATTTCTTGTCTAAACTTGTGTCTAACTGAAACACTGTGGCTATATAGTCTCTGGTAATGTGGAAGAAACTAGTCCCATCATTGAATTCAATATAACAAGTCTTAGGGTTGAATTTCTCCGCAAAAAACTTCAACAACTGGACATTTACAAACACATTCGGGACTACCAATTTACCCAAGTTTAGCCACCATGGGTTTGAAATGGGTTTATTCCTGTGCATTTTTCTGTAATGGGAGATAAAGAGATTATACCCTCTGACTGGTGTCCATATATCCCCAATATCCCTGTATAAATCTTCAAATTTCTCAGCATGTGGGTTTAGTTGGGCATTTCTTCTAGATTTATGTCCTGACCCGGGACATTGGTCTAATAAATCCCAATTTAGATGCTTATCCTCATTTTTTTGTCTTTTACTCTTTAGGTTCTGAATTGTTTGTTCCATATTCTATCACTATGTCTGTGATTTATAAACACAGACTAATTTATAAAGTGCATTCAGGAAGTACAAGAACGATTCCACCGTGGGAGTCCAATCGGCATCTGCAACAAGTCAAAAATCAATGAAAAGATGAAAGGCTTAACATTGGGAAGTGTTATCGGAAAATAATGCATGAATATCAATAACATCAAAGAAATCCAATAATCTCAATGAAAATTGCAAATAACAAAGATTAAACAAACAAAGACAAAAAGAACTTCGCAAACCTTGTTACCTCGCGGCTTCCATTGTTTGTTTAATCTCGATCAATCTTTGTATGATGAATGGAGCCCTCAGGAAGCACACTTCCTTGTTTTGTTCTTCAAGATGACGATGGAGAGATGGCTGTGATACTTCTTGTAATGAAGATGAGCTTCAAATACAATATGAGGATGATCGCAAGCGAATGGAGAGTATTAGGTGCCAAAGGCACGCTATTAATTCTGCATAGTAATTTTACTAAAATCTTGGATTATAGAAATGGAGGAATAGGGTTGTATTTATAGAGTTGTGAGAGAGAAGATCAAAGGTATAGAAAGAATAAGAAGATTAACGGTATAGAAGACTTGAGAGGATGTGCGCGAATAGAAAGAAGACAAGTGTCACAAAAAAAAGTTGTTTTGTTTGAGTTAACTGCTTTCATGACAAAGATAAGATTTACTTTCATAAATTAGAATGATTTATTCTAATTTAAGAGTTGTTGATAAAAACAAGATTATTTTAAATCAATTAACTCAACTTGTGATTTTCTTTTGCATGATTTGAGAGAAATTAAATAATAAACTATTTAATTTTGTGTGCATGAAGAAGATTTATTTTTAGTAGATTTAGAAGATTTTTTTGAGGAATTAGAAGACAAGAAAGCAAATTAAATAAATAAATTTATTTAATTATGGAGTTAGAAGATAAGAAAGCAAATTAAATGCCGATAAGGGCGTGGTTCGGTGGTTAAGTCGCTCGGTTGTAGTGGCGGCCACCAGAGTTCAAATCCCTATTGGGCCAACGAGCTCGCAGGCTTTATGCCTTCGCCGGGCCAATGAGCTGAAAGCATTGGCATGGAGCTAGAGGGCATGTCGCACCAGCATCGTCGATCACGTTAAAAAGTTTACTAGATGCATTTTAAAAAAAAAGTAAATTAAATAAATAAATTTATTTAATTAAGGAATTAGAAGATAAGAAAGCAAATTAAATAAATAAATTTATTTAATTGAGGAATTAGAAGATAAGAAAGCAAATTAAATAAATAAATTTATTCAATTGTGGTATTAAAAGATAAGAAAGCAAATTAAATAAATAAATTTATTTAATTGTGGAATTATTAGATAAGAAAGCAAATTAAATAAATAAATCTATTTAATTGAGGAATTAGAAGATAAGAAAGCAAATTAAATAAATAAATTTATTTAATTAAGGAATTAGAAGATAAGAAAGCAAATTAAATAAATAAATTTATTTAATTGAGGAATTAGAAGATAAGAAAGCAAATAATTAAATAAATTTATTTAATTGTTTGTGCATGATTTGGTAGAATAAATAAAATATTTGATTATATTTTATTTTTTAAAGATTGAGAGGATTTAAATAAATTTGATTTATTTATTTAAATTTGGAGGAATACATGACTTAATTAAATAATTTAGAATTATTTAATTATTTAGAAGAATTAAATTAAATTAAGGATTTTATTTAATTTTGACTTTAGAAGAGGTAATTAAATATTTTGATATTTAATTAACTTGGAGGAATATGAATCGAATAAATAAATTTATTTATTTATTTATTGATAGAGGAACTAGACTTAAATAAATATTAAGAATATTTATTTAGACCGAGTCGTGTCATTTTTAGGTGTATACAGGAAGCAGATGATGGTTTTATTCAAATTCCAAAAGTTCTAACATGCAATCAACATGATGAAGGCTATTCAATTAAACCAAATGTAAGGATAAATATCAATGTGTAAATTAAACACACACACATGTTATCAAAGTAATATGATTTGATTACAGATATCACAACACTGGGGATACAGTAAAATGTACCATTTGTAACCACCAACTTTAAACATGTTACTTTGGAGCCATGCAAATTACAGGAAAAACTCAATTTCGAGACAACTCATAAAATATTCACCAATAGATTGTCTCTAAATCATATTAATCATGATAATAAAAGTGAATGTAAGAAAAATTTGTTTATTTCCCTACAAAATCTCTAGAATGAAGAATTGGTAACTAAAGCAAAAGCCAAGGATTAGATTTTAGAAGCCGAGAATGCACAGTTGACAACAACCTTGAGAGCATTGAAGGAACAATTATCTTCCTATAATGGGTTGATCTTAACCAATGGTTTTAAAGGTCAAGGTTAGCCGTAAACACAAGGTTGTTTTTGTTTTTTCTTTTTTTTTGAAAAAGGTTGCTAAACGTTTGAATTCTGTCATTCAACACAAAACCCTAAAGGGCGGATTATTGTTATACACAGGCACAATCTTAACCTTTTGCACTTGCATCCATAGAAGGCTCAAGGACATGACAATAAAAACAACCGATGAGTTTAGAAAATTTATGTCTTTCTAGCTTCAGGTGGTTTTATAGCAGGAAGTATAGCTACTGCCACCACCTATCCATAGGATGTTGCAAAAAAAAATGCTTGAAAACAAATAGAGAAAGATCCAATGAAAGCAATGAAAACTACTACGAAACGGATTTTGGTGAATGTTTGGAGGCTAGCAATCTCAAGGATTTTGGTGAATGAAAACTACTTACTTGACAAATCGCTTTGGTCCTGAATTGCTTATTCATCCATGCCCTGCACTTGTTCTTTGCAACACCCTCCAAATTCCCATTCAACAATCTTAACTCTATGCAATCAATGGCATCTGTGCAATCAATTATCCTCGAAGGGAATTTAATTTTTTTTAAAATAGTGTGTTAGATAGCCACCTTTATGTCTTGTCACTTTATTTCGAGGCGATGTGTTTTGCAATCTCATTTATTGTTCAGGATTTCGGTATGACCCTAACTGGCATTACTTCGATAATATGAGTCTCCTCGAACATGAAATCACCCTTTTGATATTTTAATTTCTTTTCATCGCCTTTTTGGAGATACCCCAAAAACCCTCTCTTCAACACAGTAGAGTTTCTTTGAAATACCCTTTACATTATCTTTTCATCGGCGAGACCCCTTCTATCGGTGAGACTCTAAACCATATCACTTTGATATCCCAAATCCCTTCTATTGGTGAGACTCTAAAACATATCACTTTGATATCCCAAATCCCTTATCTGTTTGACTTTCGGGGTATCGATGAGACTGCTGAATGACTCTTGCCGATATCTCCTGTCTCTTCGATTTGCTCATTACTTTGGGTTTTCATGTGCTTTTCCTTTTGTCTGCTTGTGCCTTCGGGTCATTGAAGAGATTGTATATTGAGTCTCCTTGACGTAGTATCATCTTGCCGATGTTAGCTATAGTGATTTTTTCATCAAATATTTTACAGTTGAGGTATAGAATTTAGGGCTAATAAGGGAATGGTGATATTTTTTGGGTTCAAGTAGAACGTCTTATTAGGGATTATGGCAGGAATGGCAAAATTTTAAAGTCTAAAATTTTGATCCAACATAATCCATCGAGGCTTAGAGGTACGTCGCTAAAGTCAGCGCTCACTTAAACGTTAATGTCAATGCTAATGTCAGGATTTCGGTATGACCCTAACTGGAGTTACTTTAATAATATGAGTCTCCTCGAACAAGAAATCACCCTTTTTATATTTTAATTTCTTTTTGTCACCTTTTCGGAGAGACCCCAAAAACCCTCTCTTTGACACAGTAGAGTTTCTTCAAAATACCCTTTACATTATCCTTTCATTAGCAAGACCCCTTATATCGGTGAGACTCTAAACCATATCACTTCGATATCCCGAATCCCTTAAAGGTTATTGATATTTTCGTTTGATCATCGTGACACATTTTGGTGTCACGCCGAAGTGCCTTATCTGTTCGACTTTCGGGGTATCAATGAGACTGCTGAATTTTTTTGGTGTACGGCTCTAGTTTAGTCATTATAATCGGTGCTACAGTCGGCGCTAATTTGGGCACTAAAGTCAGCTCTAATTTAGGTGCAATTTGGCACCTAATTTAGTGCCTACTTGTTCTAATCGGTGCAAAAAATGCCAAAAAAAGTGCCATCCCGATAAATAGCGCTGACTTTTTCAAAAAATTGGAGAAAAATACATTAAAACAGTGGGTGGAAGCAAAAAACGGAGCAAAAAAGGAGCTAATCATAGGGATTTGTCATAGTGTGAGATTTCTCATGGGATGAGAAAGGAAAATCACCAAGAATATAGTGTGAGTAATGAAAACCCTGTAACCATAGACCTTAAAAGGAAGCAAAGGATAGGTTTGCCTTAGAACTGTCCTAAATATGAAGAAAGTCATTCCACCAAAGTTGATGGAACAGGTGATTGAAGCAACTGAAAATTTTATTCCTCCTAGAGTTTCAGAGAACTACCTAGAAAAGTACCTTACCTTATGACAGTTATAGAATTAATGGAATCAAAGCCCCATTACAAGAATTATTGGCTAAAGGTTTGATTAGATCCAATACTTCACCATGGGGTGCACTAGTTATCATTGTCAAGAAAAAGGACATAACTCTGCAATTGTGTATTTAGTGTTGTATGCTCATTAAAGCAATGAAAAAGAACAAATATCTTTCACCACATAATGATGACCTCTTTGATTAGATGCATGGTACTACAGTGTTTTCAAAGATTGATTAGCGATCAATATATCATCAGTCAGGATTGAAGGATGAGGATATCCATAAAACAACTTTTTGGACAAGAAATGGGCACTATGAGTTTGCAGTGTTGCCTTTTAGAGTTACAAATACCTCTATCGTATTCATAAATCTCATGAACAATTTGTTTAGAGATTGTTTAGACAAGTTTGTTCTAGCCTTCCTGGAAGATATACTTATTTATTCTAAGAATGAAGGAGAACATTACCAACATGTGCAAGGGGTTCTGCAATGGTTAAGGGAAGCAGTTTTTAGAGAACATTGTAGCTGATGCTCTAAGTCTGAGGGGGTATATTTCTTCAATTATCACTATTCATGCAAACTTTAAAGATTAAGTGTTGGAAAATTTATTAGGTGATGAGTATTATGAGCAAGCCAAGCAAGCTCTTATGGTAAATCTTAAAGATTCAAGGTATGATAGGTTTTCATTTTGAGTCTGATGGACTATTGAGTTTTAGAGGAAGAATATATGTTTCTAATTCTACTGAATTAAGAAAACTAGTGTGGAAAGAAGTTCATATCGCACCATACCTAGGACATTCAGGGGTAACCAACTACTAATAGATGTAAAAACCTCTTTAATGCTAGAAAGGAATGAAGTAAGATGCTGCAAAATTTGTAGCAAGTTGTCTAGAGTGCCTAAGGGTAAAAATAGAACATCAACACCCTACAGGATTGTTGAATCCACATGAAATACTAGAGTGGAAATGGCAAGTTTTAGTATGGATTTTGTCCAAGGTCTTCCTATGTCTAGGAATAGACACGATGTCATTTTAGTTGTGGCTGATAAACTCACAAAGGTAGCACATTTTATACCAGGGAATTTGACTAATGGAGCACCAGTGTTAGCTCGCAAATTTGTGCAAGAGGTGTTTAGATTGCATGGCTTCCCTGAAAAGATTATCTCGCATAGGATGTGTGTGTAACATCAAGGTTTTGGCAAACTTTGTTTTATGCACTAAGGACTAAACTCAATGTGAGTACAACTTATCATCTTGAGAACAGATGGTTAAACTGAGAGAGTTAACCAGGTTTTAGAAGACTTGTTACAAACGTATTGCATGGATCAACAATATAAGTGGGAAGACTACTTTTCACTTGTGAAATTTTCAACAATACCTAACTTTTTGCTATTAAGATGGCTTGATTTGAAACATTGGACAGAAAAGATGCTGAATTCCTATAAGCTGAGTAAGCTAGAAGATGGGATTAGCATTAGTCCAGGAAATGATTGTCATAAAAAGATGAACAGATTAAACTGATCAGAAAAGATCAGTGGAAACTATTAATAAATAGAAAAGTTTTGATAATGTTAAGTGTACACTAAGATGATTCTCGGTTAGAGAAGAAAAGTTCTTTTGAGGGTCAAACCCTAGAAAAAGTTTCATAAAGTATGGAATGTATTCCAAAACACTTCCTAAGTATAAAGGACTCTTCTAAATTTTCAAGATTATCAATTCTATTGATTACAAGAATCAATCTATTACTAGTTATTGCCAGGAGGCATAATACTTTTTATGATTCATATATAAAAATATATTTATGTAATATATGAATATTATATTCTAAGAATGTTTTACAAGTACAGAACCTAGGAATGGTTATGATCAAGCTTCTAAAATGCTTAAGGTTTGCAAACACTGTTTGTGTAACATAGAGATCTTGCAGTGCAAGGTCCAATAGGAACAATATGCTAAGGAAAATGCTACATGGGAGGATTACCATGGATTATATCAAAAAATTTCTCATTTATTTTATGTTGTTACCAATTGAAAACAATGAACTTGCTTTTTAGATGTATTTTGATACTTTATATCATTGAGGATGATGAATCTTTAGGGGAAGGATATGTTACATCCCTAATTTTGTCCTCTTATTACTTTTTACTTTTACTTGGACATACGTAAATCTATTATGATGTTTAGATTAATGTCGAGGAAAGACTAGATTATATTGAATGTCATACATGGAATTATGGAAATAAATATTTTATTGTTGTTGATTTAATATTGCATTATGAGATTTGGTTTATTATTTGAATCATGATGCACTAATCATAATTTGTTGGTTACAAGTTTGATACAGGATTGCAGGTTTTCAGATGACTCTTAGAGAAAAGAGAGAGAGAGAGTATCTTTCAAGGAGAGTGTCACACCCGCATCTCCCGTGCAGACGCGACGCACGAACGCCCATGTCACGACCACATTCACCATGTGGTCACAACACGGGCCACAAAATTTTTTTCTCCCTAACCCTAAAAACCCCCTCGCACGCGTCTACGTGCTCGGTGGCTATATGCAACGGCGTAGACATGTTGACGTAACCGTGTTGGTGAAGGCCGTCTAGGGGTAAGCAACATGAAGTGTGTCGCTTCTAGGGTTAGGTCGATTCCATCTGTACCCTAAGTTTCCTAGGCGAAGGTGAATTTGCCAGCAATGAACCCTAATAAAACTTGGAACGACAAGTGATTATTTATGATAACATGATGGCGCACGATTGAAGGTGGAATGATGGAAGGAACACACTAAAATAATCAAACAACGCATAAAGTAAACCCTAAAATCTAACAAAATTCTAACAGCATAACGCCTTACGGGCGTGAGTGAAAATTCATTATACTATCGCTTATCTTGGTTACGTAGTTTACCTGTTTTGGTTAATCTCTCAAATTACTTGGTAAACCAGGCCACTTACGCAGGGATTACTATCTTTGTTTGGCGACGTTTACTGGGTTTACGCATAATTTACTTGCCACGCATTATCTCCTTAATTATAAATATATATATACATATCTATATAGTTATTCAATGAGTTTACAAGAGTTAATACAACAATTGTTATATATATATATATATATATAAGTACTTATATTTTATATATATATATATATAAACATTATTTATTTTAAACATATGCTTTGTTTATAATTTTCTTTCTTCATATAACATAGGCCAAAGCTAACTCATGCATTCCCATTTTAATCTCCACATAGAGCAACCCTAATTTCTTTATTGTGTTTGGGTTTGCAGGGTACAGGCGTGGCGGCGGCGGCAATGGAGGAGGGCCACGAAGATGACAGTGGTCGCAGTGGTGGCCATGGCGGAGGCAGTGTTGGGGGTGTTGTGCAAGGGGTGGCAGACAGTTGTTCACTGGCAGAGGGCAGAGGAGACTGCGGAGGCCGCGGTGAGCAGGGCTCGTCGGAGGGTTGCGAGGGCTCCAGTGGCGATGGTGGTGGGAAGCCCGCAGGGCTTTGGCAGAAATGGGGGTGTGGGGAGGGGCGAAGCCCCACCCACATCCCACGTAGCCCCTCCCCACACCCACAGTATGTAAGCTTCGATGGGGGTTTAAACCCCCACCAACAATGTCTAAATTTTGACTGTGTTTTTTTTTTTTTTTTTTAATTATTCAAAACTGTAACGTATATACAGTATTTACATAATACTTGATTTCGAACCAAGTTTTCAGTTAAAGCACATATATATATACATATCCGTAAATATATATTTATGTATGTATATACATATATGTATTTTCTCAAATTATTCTTTTTTCCTTTTTTTTTTATATGCAAGGTCATCCAGCATTTATACATTTTCTAAAATATATATATATTATTTCTCTCAATGGTAAAGAACATTAAAATGACAGCAATAGAATCTTAGATGGCTAAAGCAACCAAGTTAGGGAGGAAAGATGATGTATATATATTTTCAAATACATATATATTCTGTATATACAAGTACAAGTAACAAATTTACACATAGCCTAGCTTTCTAAGAGAACACTAATCTGTTTTAGCATAGAAAAATTAGCTTTCTGTTTTAAAAGGCATCATTATAGGAGCATTTATATGTATATTTTCTTTTGCAACAACACTATAGAAAATTCCTTTTTGAACAGATTAACTACACATAAATCTACCCTTTCATTTGGTGCAACAAATAAGATGAGTAAATTACAAATTTTAATTGAACTTCCAACAGCTCGTTCCTCCTAACCGCAAGTTAATAACATGAAACTTCCAATGTAATAGAAATAAAAGAACTAGGATAAATAGTCTCACTTCCTTGTATGCAATAAAACATAGACAGCAACTTATACATTATCCCTTTTCTTTTGGACAGTAGCAACAAATGTTTCTAACTTTCTCTTTCATTCACAACAAGGTTTAAAACAGCATCATAATAACATATGCCTACTTATCCCTTTTTTTTTGTTTGAAAATAGATAGTGACAACAAATGTAAATACAACTTCTCATATATTTCATAATTTTCATAGCCCCTCAAAAAAATAATAGTAAGTGAACAGCATTACAAAATTTGACTGATTGTTACATTCCATTAGCTAATACAGCCAACTCCATGGCAGATATCAAAGCATCTTTTACAAGAATTTTATCAAGCAACAAGGCCACTAAGGCCATGGCTAAAATAGCCACTGAATACTACAAGGGCCACACAAAAGGGCTCCATGACTACTTCACTTCTTTTCTCACAACCTGCAACAACAAGACAACAAACTAGCCACTATAAAAGGAAAAGCTCTCCTCCCTACCGTAGATCCGCAAGTGGGTCACCCCCGAGCTAGGGAGGTAGGGGTTTCACACAGGGTTTCATTCCACAACAAAAGCAATCACAATAACACAAAAATAGAACATCCCCATAGGTTTTACACATAACTTAACTCATGTAAATGAGTTTGGTGAGGGTAGGGAATGGACCCCTCAACTTAAAAGGGCTCCTAAACGATAAAAATCTCTACTCATGGCCTCAAGCCAAAATCATCAAAACACCACCATCCTCCAAATCACAAGTACTCCATGGCACTCTTGCCATCCAATAAATTACAACCCATGGCCTCAATCCAAAAACCTCCATAACACCACCCTCCACAAATATCACATAAAATCTCCATGGCACTCTTGCCATTCAATATTCTCCTCCACAAATAAAAGCCCTCAAGGCACAAATACAACTGTGGGAGAGCCCCCAAGGATGTTACTTTCCCCTACCCATACAAATTGAGCATTACCTCCATTGGAGGTGCTCTCACCATAACACCCATCCCAACATCACAATGCAAAACAACAAAACAACCACAAACTAAAACACAACACCACATTATACAAGCAAAGTTGAGATAACAAGTTAAGAAGCCTACCTTACAAGCCCTTATAATGGAAGTAGTTTGGTGAAGAGCTCCAAGCCTTCCCAAGCCTTCCAACTTCAAGAATTTCTCCGAACTCCTCCAAACTAGAAAAGAAACTGAAATTTCCAAGAACTTTCCAATTGTAAGGAAAAGAAAAAGCAAAAGAAGAACCCAAAATAAGAAGAACCCCCACTCCTCAACAAGAGGAGCTATTATAGGCCATCAACATGGCCTTGAGGGAATGAGAAGGTGACATTTGTCACCATCTCCTCCCTCCTCCAAAGCCACTTGTAAGAGTGAGAAGGTATGAGGATGACAAGTGTCATCCTCTCATTCCACCCCCATCTCCACCTCCTCCACTTGTGCTCCCACACAAGTGGGAGGGGGACAAATGGTGAGTTGGATTCCCACTCACACCTCAAGAAGACAAGGGTCTTGAGTGGTGCTCCCACTCACTTGGGAGTTTGGGAGGACTCTTGGAGACCTCCCAAGTCTTCCTTGGGAATGATTCCCAAAACTTAGGGATGGGAGATGAGTCCTTCCCAAGGCAAGGCCCATCCCCCATCTTCCCTCTTTTCTAAATTTGTCACTTCTACTCAACCATGGTTTAGGGTGACCTAAGGTGAGTCAAAACTAGGGTTAGATAGTCCAAGTTGACCCTAGACTCATGGTTGACCACCTAGGGTAACTTTTGGGACCCTAGGATTCATGAAGGGGTTAAAAATCCACATTTAAATGGCCTAAAAAAAATAATATAAATACCAAGTGGTAAAAATCAAATAAAAATTTACAACACTTATTATTAATCAATTTTAAATAAAAAAGGGTACTAAGGCTAAAATAAATAAAATTAAATCAAGCACTATAATTCATCATTCAAATTCAAACGTGATCCTTATCCCTCTTGGGAATGGATCGGCTTTACAGGGAATAACATAGTGTGAATTCTACCTCCGATTTCCCGTGGCTAGGGAATGTAAAACCTGCACATCTCGATCAAGTGTCAGTTCTGTCATGAAAAGTGATAGCCGAAGCAATTAGAAATTACATTCACACAAACAAATGCAACAACAAACCTCAATACATAAATCCAAATTACACTACATTATCCAATCACATGTCAATTAATCCATATCACATAAACAACTATAATCTCATCACAAAACATCATCAAATATAAACTCGTAAATCAATTTCCACAAATAGCATCACTATGATCAAAATGAATTGCATATGTCAAATCAAAGTCCTAACATAATCAGTGGATCAAATCAAGTCTACAAAATGAAGCATAGTCACTAAGGTCTGACAGTGTCTTCTACTGAATAGCATAATGATCAAAATATGGAAGGTAAAATAATCGGCCTCACAAAGAGAGATATAGACCTCGGGTTACAAGTGGTTTATTTGCCAAATCAAGTATAAGTGTTTAACGAAAATGTGGACCAATGTGTCGTAAGAGGTAAGTCTTGTCTTGTCAGTTTTCTTCTGAACCCAATCAACAGATAGTCGATATCTCACGAATCATTGCAAGTTGTAATGTGTCATCATAGTCATTAGTAGCATTAATGATGTCGTTGGAATATGAACTATGGATATTTACATTTAACATAAACATTACGACGTCCCAGTCATAAAATGGTTGTGTTATTATTCTTGAGTCACTTGAGGTTTTATTGTCGATTCTTAACGTCAAGACATTTTCGTCGAGTTAAGATGATGTGAATATTGTCGATGGATTGTGATGGGGAGGTAAACCTGACCCATTCACATCATCCATAAACCTTAGTGATCAATTGAGTTGATCGTCAAATTATTATTATTAATCACCTTCTCTATTATCATGTCTATCTATTCTTTTCTTGAGATGTAATGAAGAGGGAATCTTTAAACTTTTAGGAGGCAATTACTGCCCACACTTTCTTCATAAGTAGTGCATGTCTTTTATTGTGGATAAGTCCACAATTCGTGGGCATTTGTTTTAACCAACTCTAAGTGGACAAGAGTGGTTAGGCTCAAATCAGAGTCATTATTTAATGATTTAGTTGTGTTTTCATTATAGCATTGAGTGGTGCTTCTAAACTGCGAACACCTCTCAATTCGTTGGATGATCCTTGTGCTATTAATGGCATATTGCTCGCTACCTTGTAGGGCATCTTTACTGTTTCAGGTAAGTGGTTATTTGGATGTAGTGGGAGTTTTAAGGAATAGGGACTCTGTTGTTAAAAGAGGAGAGCATAGAGGTTAGTAAGGAATGGATTCCTCACGTTATAAATAAAGTTGTTTTAACAAAATACCGAAGGAGGATGCTGTGACCAGGAGGAATTAGTTCTAACTATTTGAGTGGAGTCTTAATGACTGTGAGGCGTGGGAAATAGGAAAACAACTCATAGTTAAGTCATGGGGAATGTTTTAGGAGGAGAATGACTATTCTTTTGAAGGAGACACACACAGAGGAGCGCGGAGTTATTCTTAGGAGGGCACAGACTATGATATCTGACTGGGAGGATTAAGAAGAGATTCATTTTGCAAATAAGAAGAGAGGAATCACGTCACAGTTGTAGACGCAGGAGTATCTGATAAGAGTATAGGCTCAGGTATGAGCCGAGTCTATTTCCTTGTGCCCTTCCTTTTATAAAGATTGTTGTTTGAAAACTATTGAATAATGGTAGTTCATTTAAGAACGTAGAAATCTCATTAGAAATGTATGTAGATTATTTATCTTTTCATACCGTAAGCCAAAGTCTGTTAGAAACTTCATTTATGTCAAGAAGCTCTTATTCAATACAACACTTTTCATTGCTTCTAGTTATTATTATTATCTTCTTTGAGCAGAGTTAGAGCCAATATTTTGGTCTCTTTATGACCGATTGTCTTAGGGCATGTTAAGGCCGACTGTATGAAGGTTAGCTTGTGAATTTGATGGTCAAGGTCAGATATATCATTAAGTTATTACATAATCATTTTATATTCATGACTGTATATTTCTAATAACGTAAGTTTCTGTAGTAAACAAATGCATTATGACCAAATAGTATTCGCATGTTTTTGAGACATTATGAGAACATGAGTAACGAAAACTCTAACAAATTAGAGACAGCTTTCCATATATGGTCGTTGGATAATTATGGACTGAGATAGGATAGAATGCTTATGCTAAGAACTATCTACATTGTGTAAGTGGTTTTATAGATATCCTTGTTGTAAGATAGGGTTCTATAGAAATATAAGTATGATATAGATGCTTTCTATTTTTGTATGATCATTATTTAAGCAAATAGCTATATAAATCATGATAAATGATAGTAATATCTCAAGGAGATTACCTTATTTCTAAAGGATATATGAGTGAGATGTTCCCTACAAAACTTAGATGGAAACACTCGTATATCTATGGTTAGATAGAGCCTAGTACATCAATATAAGAGTATTTTTTGACATTTGAACATAGTGAATTACAAATTGAAATATTCCCATCTTCTAATTTAAACTAAACTTAGTCTTGAAGTTTAAGCTTGTATAGGACCTTTGGTTTAGGAAAATCTAAGGTTATACTTCTATAAAGAACTATCTTGGTTCGTGAGAATTAATGCCTTCGTAGTCGGGAAAGACTAGGGAATAATCTCTTCCATAGGATATTCTTACTCCCTAGAATAAGTATGTTTGTTATTCCATTGGGTTGGGATAGGTTAAATAAAACCCTAGTCTAACCTAGAAGGGTCAAAGATTATTCGATGACACCTTTATGGTTATAACTTGTTTTAGTTATTTTATGGGGGTAGACATTAAAGAGTTGAGAACCCTAAACAATAAATGTTTCATCTATCTTATGGAAAAGAGATTTGTTGTTAGTCGATAATGTTTAACCTTAGGTAGAGAAACCTATTTGTTTGGTTACAAGTCAAATTGTGATATAAGTCATAAGCCTCAAGTTTTGCAAGCATGCAAGAGGTACTATTAAATGGTTAGTCAATGATAAAGTTTATTACATCTTATTGGTCACAACTTCTCTTAGCTATTACTTGTCGATAAGTGATGAATCTCAAATGTTGCAAAGAGAGATACCTAAGAATGGATAGTCATTCCATAAGGTCAATGGAGCAGTGACAGTGTCTTATGAATACACCTAAGTCAGAAAGACTTGATTTGAGTTAGACATAACTCTTTAGTTAAACCTTAACTTGACCTAGATATGGTAATTATTTATATTAAATCATTGTGATTATTATATAGATCATGATTGAAGGGACAAGTACCCTAACTATGTATATTTATTCTTACTTGTAAGAAAGGAAATAATTTCCTAGACTATGATTCTTAAATTGGGTAAGCTAATCATCTTAGTCGTTATAAATCAATTTAAAATTCTTATGAGTCAATAAGTCGTGGACCTCAGGTATTTCAATGATGCAATAAGATTCCTTGTGAAGAAAGGTAGTCGATAAAATATAGACAGTGAATTAAAACTTGACTATCTCGGGAAGACTAAAATATTAAAATTGTCAAGACTTTGTAAGTTAAACGTAGTTGACCAAGTTGAACTGTAAGAATATGATAGTATCCAAGTCAAGTTGGGCTGGGTGAACATTATGACAACGTTCATTGTGAACGTCAATTTATATTGAAACTATGGCCATAGTAATGCATATGTCTCTACATGCATTGTCGGTTCACTGTATCTAGATTCCACAACCTATCGGTAATCATACTTAGCTAGAGGGTATCTAGGGTTGTATGATTGATAGAGTTGTGTAGGATACAACACTATGTACTTGGGAAGGCAAATTACCACTGGTCACCTTTGGTCTATATTCCTCATGAAGGGTAGAGCCACTTCCTATGTGGAAGATGTGTGGGAGACCACCGGTCTGTGGATGGAGGTAAATCACTGGAAAGATACTCTCTCTCTCTAGCAAAAGACATGCCGAGGCTTGTGATAAAGATGTCAGATTTCTAGACGTAGTACATCTTTGAGACTTGTATTTATTGAGACTATGTAAAATATTATCTATTGCAGATATTTGTAATTGTAAAGACAAAATGTCATCTTTGTATATCATAATATGTTGCCTATTTCAGGATAGAAATCTTGCAATTTGTTGTTACTTGATTATATGTTAAATAAAAGAAAAATATTCTCTCATTTTTACCTTGTTGAATTACTCTATGGTAAATTCTTGATTTTACTATGTTTTTAGAACGTGGATGTTACATCCTCAATGTCATTGATTGTCAGTGCCCTTTTATCAAATTTGGCACCAGTGGCAGCCATTACTATATCGTTCTTCACAGCTTTTAACATCGGTACTGTTCCAGTGGAATTTAATCCAGTTATGGCCCTTATAGTATCTTTTGTAATCATGAAGGGTCTCTCCAGCCACATGAATTCATCATGTATCCTACTTAGAACGTACCGGATCCATTCATCTTTTGCAAAAGTTGGAAAGTCTACATATTTAATGAATTTCTTTGCTTCCAATGTCTTATATTCTTCCTTCAAGTCGAGATTTTCACTGCTCAAGTGCTTCAAAAATAAATTAGAAAACCTACTATCACCAAATTCATCTAGGGAAACATGAACATATGCCCTAACATCCTCCGCATGCATTACTACGTGTGGAATATATGAGAATGCACCCATTGGATCAACCTCTATTGACTTAAAGGGGTGTTTCTTAAATTTTGGTCTCGGTCTCTCAATTATATTAACTACTTGTGGTGTTTCCATTTCCACAAAGACTCAAATGAATTTATCGTAGGGTTTCAAACTGAAAATACCTCTTTTGCCGAAATAGGGTTTTCTTCGCTTGAGATCGATTTGTTTTGAATCACTTTGGAAATCTCTGTAGACACTTGGAATCTTGCTTCAGTTCTCTTGGATGCTTGATAGGTTGAATGTAAAGTGATTAATCCTTTCCGAATCCAAGTCTTTTAACCCTTTGTTTTCCTTAGCCTACTTGGGCCATAAATGCTATCTTTCAAAAAGCTATCAAACACTTCTCTGTCACGCACAATCAATCAAAACTATTCTGCAATACTCCGCATTTGATTCTTTTCTTCCAGAATTACTTTCAAAAGATCTATCATATGAAACTTTTCATCATATCTTGATGTTGGATCGTAGCACTAAATATCTGGCTAGGGGATTTGGATTTTCAATACAGCTCCCCTTGAGCCAGAGCTCCCAATTTACTTCCTAGAGGGAGTATCTGCACCAAAGACTGGTGCGGATCCATCCTTGATATTATCAACATCCTTCTTAATCTAGACCATGCTCATTTCCTTCTTGATCTCCACCGGATCAACCTTGTTTTTACCTTTATCTTCTCTCTAATCTATTTTCCTCTTCTATGTAGGATAGTCTCTTTTCTCATTCTTGCTTCTGCAGAATTTTGTAACATGCCTAAACTTATTGCAATTGTAACATACCACATTCCTCTGTCCCTGATTCCTTCTATTAATTGAATTCATTTTTGATATGCATTGGTTAGCCATATGTCCAAATCTATTGCATGTAAAGCACTTTCCATTGAAGGATTGAGTATTCCTTGCATTGTTAAAACCATTCCTAACTAGATTTCTGCATTCATTTGATCTATGACCAATTTTCTTGCAATTGAAACATTGACCAGAGAATAATGGAAAATTATGATTTATTCTACTCCTACACTGAGTAGCCTTGTGACCAAACTTATTACAATTAAAACAATAGCCATTGAAAGAGGGGCACCTTTGAGCATTTGGCTGCCTGACCGGAGGTCTTCTAGGTCTTCTTCTTTGATTGAGGAACTGGTTGCCTTTGTTTTTCTTCATCTCAATGCTTTCTTGACCTAATTTGGAGCTTTCTTGACCTGATTTGGAGATTTCTCCTTTTTCAAATCCCAATCCTTTCTTGTCATCTAAACTCTTCTAACTTTCAATCAACTCCTCAAGCTTTGCAGAGCTTATTTTGATTTTTTCTTTATAGCTATTGGCTGCTTCTAGATAATATTTCAGAAGTAACACATATTTTCCCAATTTTTCAAATTCCTTAGACTTATCTTTCAACATTTGATTCAAATGTTTCTCATATTAAATTCTTTCTCTTCAACCAACCTTGATAATATATTTAGGGTTTCATTTGCTTCAATCAATTGTTCACTTGGCTCTCTATTCTTTTCTTTTGATCTATTAACTTGAACTCTTAGCTTCAGGATGCATTCATCTTCTTCTTTGACATTTTCCTTCAAATCTTGGAAATCAGCTTCATACTTATCAAGATCTTCAAGGGTTGTTTTTAAATCTTTGATCAATTGTGGCATTGCCTGGAGTAGGATACCTTCTAGCCGCCATGAGTATTCTTTCCTAGATCTTCCTTAAGTTGTTAACTTCTTCCAAGGAACTAAGCTCTAATACCAATTGATGAATTTAAGGAATATTGAGAGGGGGGGTGAATAAGTATTCCACAAAACCACTTCTTCAACACTTCATTAATCCAATTACCAAAATTAATAACATGAAAGTAGAATAAACATGAGAATAACAACCAT
This sequence comes from Cunninghamia lanceolata, assembly GCA_027924645.1. Taxonomy (NCBI): domain Eukaryota; kingdom Viridiplantae; phylum Streptophyta; class Pinopsida; order Cupressales; family Cupressaceae; genus Cunninghamia; species Cunninghamia lanceolata. The sequence goes on from BSBN01000333.1 coordinate 652,537, forward strand.
AAAGACATAACACATAGACACCAGGATTTTTACGTGGAAAATCCAAAAGGGAAAAACCACGGTGAGTGTTAGCTCACAATATATTATGATAATAATACTAGATTACATAAGGCTCACTGCCCAAAGAAATGCTCACTGTAGGTGGACTCACTATCCAGGAGGACTCACTATCCATTGAGAAGGAAAGATAGAAGAGAGAAGGAAATTGGCTCACTACCAGTGATGAACTATTGCAAATGCATCTACCACATGCTGGACCATAGTTCCATTGAACACTCAATACATAGATTCAAAGGTCTTCATTAGTTTTGCCCTGCTTTTCCCCTCTACTACATATACTCTGTTTTCTGCCCTTATTTTCCTTTTCTGCTCTGCAGACTGCCTTAAATCATGCACACATCGAAATCACACTACTTCAACAAAATCTACATCCTTCCAACACCGAAATCCATCCAGTATATATATTCACAATAAGATTTATCTCATGATTAAGTCGGTAAGCCAAACATGAAACGTGTATACAAATGTTATACGTTGTCGACTTGATCTAGTGCACAAACAACAATGAGGACCCAAACAAACATACAATAGTCTTCATATAGGTCGGCACCAATCATTCAATCACTTAGATTGATTGTTCAAACAATATATCTTCACCGCATATAGATCTAACATGTCTGTCAGCTTATCCCTTAAGTACATACTTGACCAGTTCATCTGTCACAACATAATTCCCACTACGGACCATACGAGACCTTAAAATTCATATCCAATATTCATCATTGACCTCTTAACATACCTTAAGAACCGCAAGACAAGATATACAACAGCAGAGGAATGCGGACCCTTTTACTTTGGTACTGTGCACTGTTCCTATCTTAACTTTGTTCACCTGGACTTAGACATTTCATAGTATGACTTCCAAAGGAAGTCAGGATTTGAACACTGGAACATATCATCACCAAATAGCTATGATTAACATATCTAAACCACATGTAATGATCTTCAACTGGGTGCTACTACAATAATGGGTTACACTTTCTAGGACATCCCAATTTTTGTTGAAATCACATAGTTTTAAAAAATATAATGATTTAAGCGTTGAAAGGTTCCATTTAAATGATTTTAATTGAAGAGGGTTTGATCAAACCCCCTTGGATAGAACCCCACTAGTTTTAAACCATACCTATAATGGAGTCTCCTCTACACCTATCAAAATGCTGATAAAAAACCACTTTTGATTTACCTTTTAGGGGATCAAATGAATTCATTTAAAATTTATGTTTTGTAAGTATGTAGTCCTTATTATAAGCTTCCCAAAAAGTATAATTTTAAATATATTTAATTTGATTATTATATTTATTTTTTTATTTCTTGTGAATGTAGGTTTTTCACCTAACATCAAGTTCTCTGATCTACACACATGGAAAATTAGTAAATTAGTGAAAAAAATTCTAAAAAATATCTATGCCCTAGGTATTGATGTCCTTGTTTCAAAAAAAAAGAAAACATTAAATTTTCATACACGCAGAAAAAGTTATGTTTTACGGAATACGCCTTTGTCTAAATTATAATTAGTTTGACTTCAAAACTTAATTAAAAAAATATTCAACAAAATATTATGAAACCAAATGTATGCCCTATATATCAGTGTTACCAATCTAAATTCAAAAGAATCAAAATTTTATCCTTTGTAGAAAAAGAGTTATGTGCTATGGAATACACATCACTTTAAAAAAATGTTGTTTACTATTAAAAACTAGTTATCAAAGGAGATTCAAAAAAATTTACAATTTAACTCCAATTTTTTTGGAAAATATATATTTAGAATCTACAAATAAAATCTCACAAATCACTAGTTCACATCATCTTCAAATTCCTAACGGTCTAGCGGCTATAGGTGTTAGAAAGTGAAGATTTAGTTCAAAATGTTGATTTCAATGTCAAGTTTGGCCAAAAAGTGTAACCCATTATTGTGAGATGACCCAACTGTGAAGGCATACTGACCCAATCTTTGACACTTACTCTGTATACTGCCCATAATTAGTCATTTTAGGCTTCCGAACCAGAATCCTTTTATGCCTTGTTGTCAAACCAAAATGATCTACTGGAGTAAAGTCTCTTTGTCTTGTTGGTGGAATCACTTTGGTTTGTTGCCATCAATGACAACATTTAATTATTCATTAGAGCAGTGTCTCTTGCCAACACACTTATATCATGCCAGAAACTCTAACACATGATCAAGAGTGCATCATGACATAATACTATACATCCTCTAAGCCAAGGATCATATATCCAAAACTAATAAGTTATAAAATCAACACCTCACCAAAAACTCCAAGAGTCCTCCATGGAAAACCAAGATGTCAACACCTCTTCAAAACAATGAAGATCTAACATCCTCTGTCAATAGAACCAAAAATGTCAATCAACCCTTACTGCAATCTAAAGGCATAATCCAAGAGCTTCTTATGACACCAACAACCATTGCAAAAGATCATCCATCTTCTAAAAAGATTATGCATGGCTCACAACACTGCAACAATGACAGTTTAGAACCAATATCTTGAAACAAAGAAGATAGGATACATTATGAAACTATAAAAAAATTCCCACTGAAAGTGATACCAAGTTATGCATAGTACCATAATCAACATCATTACCAAAACTTCACTAAAAGTGAAAAAATCTTCTCATGCAACATAACTTTACTATTATAAATTCCAATGAATAACTAAATCAGGTACTCCAAACTACCCTTTTGTCTCAATACAAAAATTACCAATGTAATTAAGGTGACCAAGAAGAGGCCTGCCAAATAGAACTCACATCAGCTTATTGACAAGATCTGCACACATGCAACATCTCATAGGAGAAAAATATGATAAGTGCTTCAACCTTTAATAACTAAAAAAATAGATTCAACCCCACATCAAGAACATGTAGAACAAATGTAACTAGGTATAACATGTAGATTTCCAAGACTCAAACACTAGAATCAACTCTAGATCTGATTTGCCAAATAAATCCACATAGGAGAAACCATAGATCATAAGAATCCAACAAGTAGCGATCATCGCATTGCTTTACTCACTCTAAGGCCTTGCTTCCCTTTGCTCTCTCAGCCAAGCTCTTCAAGGGGGACAATAGGGTCTCCACCAGTTGCTATAGGAGTAGGCTCTATAATTGGTTCCATGATTGGAGGATATGGATTTGGATTGACCGCTAGGTCTTCTGCCTACACGATGAATAGTCTTTTGCAAATCTGAAATTGTTTCCATCCAGAAAGTGTCTGAACACAATTTTCCATAGATCTACAAACCACATATTTTGGTTAACATGTAAAACTTGCAAAACCATATCTTTGTAAATCTGAAACCACTTAAACATCCAAACATTCACACCAATGAACATCATCAAATATGTCATCTGAAATAATGGAATATCATAGATCTACAAATCTACAATATTTTGAAATAGAAAAACTGTGAAAACCTACATATTCAAAATAGCATGAATATGAGAAAGGAGAAACCAGGTTGTTCAGGAGTGTCCATACTATAAAAAATACCAACTCCACAACCTCCATACAACTAGTGATAAATCATCTAGTGCTTTTATGTAACCATGGACTGAAACCATGAACCCAACATAAGCACTCCAAACTGTAGTCTAGGAAATGAGTGTTTTTCTATGTGATTAAGGAACCATAAGTAACCATCCAACATAAACACCCTTTCACTGCACATGACCACAAGTTAAAGGAATAAAACCACCAAATAAGAGAATATACACATATTATCAAAATGGAGCTCCAATTCACTATCACAGGATCTATTGGGAATTAAGGTGTCTCAATCTCGGTAATTCCTTGCATTTATTTATTGTAATATATTTATTTATTGCTTATTGTGTAATATGGATGCAAATCATGTTTTGTCATCTTGTGGGATTTGGCACGGTGATGTGTCATCCTATGTGGAAGGTGACCACATGTAATTTTGTCCTCACATGAGGAGATAGGCATCCCACATAGTGGTAGAGGTATTTTTCCATGTGTCGGCACTTTGACTAGTGTGTAAGTGAATCTTGACTGAAACGGTTATGACAGATTCCTATGACAGAATCTATGACACGTAAGAGTCAGAAATAGAAGATACTATGACAGGTGAAGACATGTGTCACAAGGCATCTTGGAAGAAAGCATCTTTGGGTGCCCCAAGGAGGGTTATGACATGTTGTAAGAGAATATGCTATTTTTAGTCAGTGTATGACAGATTCTCTTACAACTGTAAGATATGATGGTTATGACAAATTCTATGACAGTCGTAAGAGTCGTAAGAGCATCTGTCATTGCCCAACTTGGGAATAGGTGACCATATTGGGATGGGATGATATGACAAGTGTCATGTCCATGCTGTAGTGTTGGACAAGTGTCCCTAGGTGTGGGTTTTGGGCCACGAGGACAAGTTGGACGCCCATCTCAAGAAAGGTCCATTTTTGCCTTGTAAACTTCTATTTAAGCAGGTGCTTTGAGAGGAGATGTATTATGTGATTGACAGGTACTATTATGCTGCCGAATTGTCTCCAGATACGAGTGTCAAAGACTCCTTTAAATACTTGTATTGCAAGTGTGTTGTAAACCTTGTTGTTTAGATAATAGATTGTGTAGGTTTTGGAGTGGGGTTTTTCACCCGTAAGGGTTTTCCCCACGTTATATCTTGTCTCTCTTCTTCTGTCTTATATTTGTGTGTTGTGTATTGCTACAATATCTCTGTTGTTGGGTTAATAACACTGTAATTGTAAAGGTTAAAAAGAATTTGCACTCATCTCTCCTCATTAGATTAGTGTAGGAAGCGATTTCTGCACACTTAGCTTCCTTTCAGTTGGTATTAGAGCTTGATCACCTTTGGTCCTAACTGTTGGGTAGGAGTTTTTTGAGCTGATCTTAGATTGAGTGGGAGTCTGTGCAGAGTATTCTGAAATCTTGTTGTAGGAAAGAGATGGCAGGCACATCCAGAAGCTTAGAGGTGGAGAAATTCAATGGCACAAATTTTGAGTGATGGAAACTTAAGATGGAAGACATGCTTGTTGATCGAAACCTATGGGAAATCGTATCCGGTGTAAAACCAACTGCAATGGCACAAGTTGATTGGGATCTCAAAGATCAGAAGGCTAAGGGTCTCATAAGACTCAATCTAGCTGATTTTGTCCTGTTAAATATCGATGAGGAGAAGACCATGAAAGACCTTTGGAAGAAGCTGGGAGATGTTTATCAGGCCAAATCCCTGATGAACAAGATTTTTTTGAGAAAGAAGTTGTATTCTCTAAGGATGGAGGATGGAGGATCTGTTGCAGATCACCTGAATGGTTTCAACATGTTAGTTGCAGAGATGACATCCGTTGGTGTGAAGATGGAGGAGGATCATTGTATGACCTTACTTTGTTCTTTCCCAAACTCATGGGATCATTTTTTTATGGCTATTGGGAGCACCACATCCACTTTCAAAATGGATGAAGTGGTATCTTCATTATTATCTGAAGAAATGCGGAGAAAGTCTTCTGAAGAAGCCAAAGAGGCTCTTGTCGTTCTTGGAAGACCTAAGGAGAAAGGGAAAAAGAAGGACAAGAAAGCTGAGAAGGGTAGATCCAAATCTCCTGGAAAGTCCAAGGCTTTCTATTGGAACTGTGGAAAAATTAGGCATTTCTAAAAGGAATGCAAAGAGGAAAAGAAAAAGAAGAAGAAGAATGTCCTAGACTAAGATTCTGACAAGTCACAAGATGATGGTGATGCCTTCATCGCAGCCATGGCCACCCATGCATCTGATGATGTGTGGTTGATTGATTCTGGTGCATCATTCCACATGACCTCACATCGAAGCTGGTTCGTGAAGTATGAAGAGTTCGATGGTGGAAGAGTGTACCTGGGTGATGATTCTCATTTGAAGATTGTTGGTCATGGAAGAGTCTCAATCTGATTCCCTGATGGACGAGTGAAGGGGATCACTGGGGTTATGCACATCCTAGGCTTAGCACGGAACCTACTTTCTGTAAGTATGTTGAATGATGTAGGTGTGCAGGTTGTCTTTTCAAAGGACAGATGCAAGATGACTAGAGGATCTATGGTGCTTGCGAAGGGTACTCGAAGAGGTACTCTGTTTGAGCTGGAGGCATGCACTTCACAATGCAATAGTTCTTTTGACTCAAAGAAAAGAGCTACAGTCACTTCATCCCCACCATCTGAACCAACAGTGAAGAAACCTATTGTAACAAATTCTGATGGTAGTGCATCTTGGGTACCCAAGGGTGCTCATGCTTTGGAAGTTAAGCTTCCTGCTGAAAAGACAATGTTATGGCATATGAGATTTGGCCACATTAGTGAGAAGGGTCTTAGAACCCTGAAAATTAAAAACTTCATTAAGGGGTTAAATGATTGTAATCTCAAGTTTGACTTTTGCGAATATTGTATATATGGAAAGCAAAACCGTGTTCAGTTCTACTCTAGTTCTGACAAGTCTTCGGGTGTGTTGGACCTTATTCATTTTGATGTGTTTGGTCTTGTTAGTGTTCCTTTGATTTCCAAATCTATATATTTTGTATCTTTCATAGATGATTATAGTAGAAGGACATGAATTAATTTTCTCATAAGAAAGACTGAAGTCTTTAGTCAGTTCAAAGAGTTTAAAACTTTTGTTGAGAATCAGACTAGTAAAAAGATTAAGTGTTTGAGAACTGACAATGGTGGTGAGTTTTGTTCGGCAGAGTTTGATAAGTTTTGTAAAGAGCAAGGGATTGAAAGACATAAGACAATTCCATACACCCCACAATAAAATGGAGTTGCGGAGAGGATGAATAGGACACCGATGGATAGGGCTAGGAGTATGCTTAGTGGAGAAAGCCTTCAACAAAAGTTTTGGGCTGAAGCTGTAGCCACTGCTTTCTACCTAGTAAATAGGTTTCCTACATCAGCTCTTGTTGGTAAGACACCTATGTAGGTGTGGTCTGGTAAGAAGCCTTCAATTAGACATCTCCATGTTTTTGGTTGTGAGGCATATGCACATGTGCCTAGGGAGAAACGGTCTAAATTGGAGAACAAGGCTGTTAAGTGTATTTTCATTGGCTATGGTGTCGGTGTGAAAGGATAAAGCTTTGGGATCCTGTGGTTGAAAAAGTGTTGTATAGAAGAAGTGTGATTTTTAGAAAGCTATCACCTTCTCCCGTTGTTCTACAGCCAGAAGAAACCAAAAATAAAGAGGATGTGGTTCAGTTTCCTTCTACCCCTGAGAAGACTGAATCGATAGACCCTGTGAGACCTGATGATGAGGAGAGCTCTAGAAGCTCTGAAAGTTTAGAAGAAGAAGCAGAACCTCAACCTCAGCCATTGAGAAGGTCTACATGAACAAGGAAGCAACCTGATAGGTTTGGTTATTCATTGATAGATTCTAGTTGGTTTTTGCCTTGCTTACTAACACTGATGAGCCTAGAATTGTGACAGAGGCTATGGGCATGAAAGATGCAGGTTCCTGGAAGGAGGCCATGGAAGATGAGATGGCTTCTTTGGAAAAGAATAAAACATGAGACCTGGTGCCTTTGCTTGAAGGACAGGAACTTTTTGGATGCAAATGGGTGTTCAAGAAGAAATTTGGTGTAGATGGCAGTGTTGAAAAGTACAAGGCCAGATTGGTGTCGAAGGGGTACTCACAACTAGAGGGAATTGATTATGGTGAAATTTTCTCTCCCATTGCAAAGCTGACATCTATTTGGTTCCTATTATCTCTTGCAGCAACTCATGACTTAGAGGTGGAGCAGATGGATGTGAAGACAACATTCCTTCATGGTGATTTGGAGGAAGATATTTACATGTCACAACCAGAGCATTACATAGAGAAAGGTAAAGAAAACTTGGTTTGCAAGTTGAAAAAGTCTCTGTATGGTTTGAAACAGTCTCCTAGGATGTGGTACTTGAAGTTTGATGCCTTTGTGTTGTTAGTTAGATTTCTGAGATCGAAATCATATCATTGTGTGTATTATAAATTTGACAATGATCGCATTCTCATTATTGCATTGTATGTTGATGATATGTTGTTAATTGGGAATGGTAAGAATATGATTTATGATTTGAAGTATCAGTTGTCAGCACAGTTTGAGAAGAAAAATCTAGGGGCAGCCAGGAACATTCTAGGAATGGAAATCAGAAGAGATAGAGCTAATAGAAAACTTTGGTTAAGCCAGAGTAAGTATGTGAAGACTATGTTAGATAGGTTTAGCATGGTAGATTGTAGACCACTGTGTGTTCTTGTTTCATTGGGGACAAAGTTGTCTATTAATGATTGTCCAAAATCTCCTAATGAGGTGGAGGACATGAGTAGGGTACCTTATGCTAGTGCTATTAGCAGTTTGATGTATGCTATGGTCTACACAAGACTAGACATTGCCCAAGCAGTGGGAGTCCTTAGTTGATTTATGGCTAATCCTGGATGGGTACATTGGGATGTAGTAAAGAGAGTGTTTAGATATTTGAGGGGTACTTCCAAGTATTCCATATGCTATCATGGTAATCCTACAGGATCTCTGCATTTAGTTTGTATTCGTGGATTCTGATTGGGCAGGTGACATTGATAGCAAGAGACCCACTAGTGCTTACTTGTTCACTATGTTCGGTGGTGCAATTAGTTGGATGAGTAAGCAAGAACTTGTGGTCACTTTGTCCACGACAGAAGCTAAGTATATGGCAGCAACTCATGCTTGCAAGGAAGACATTTGGCTTAAGAGATTGTGTTTAGATATTGGTGTTGATGCAGGACAAATTACGATTTGTTATGACAGTCAGAGTGTGATTTGCCTAGCAAAGAATCCAACTTTCCATGCCAGAACAAAGCATATTGATGTACAGTTTCACTTTGTGCGAGACATGATAGGGGATGGGAAGGTGAATTTAGAGAAGGTAGACACTTTGAAGAATGTTGCAGATGCATTGACGAAACCAATGGGCATAGAGAAGTTCAAATGGTGTTCATCTATGGGCCTCTTGGCCTATAGCAGTTAAATCTTGTTATTTCTATTAGCTCTTACAAGGTGTTTGACAAGTGGGAGAATGTTGGGAATTAAGGTGTCTCAACGTTGGTAATTCCTTGCATTTATTTATTGTAATATATTTATTTATTGCCTATTATGTAATTAGGATGCAAATCCTGTTTTATCATCTTGTGGGATTTGACACGGTGATGTGTCATCCTACGTGGAAGGTGAACACATGTAATTTTGTCCTCACATGAGGAGATAGGCATCCCACTTAGTGGTAGAGGTATTTTGCCATGTGTCGGCACTTTGACTAGTGTGTAAGTGAATCTTGACCGAAACAGTTATGACAGATTTCTATGACAGAATCTATGACACGTAAGAGTTGAAAATAGAAGATACTATGACAAGTGAAGACATGTGTCACAAGGTATCTTGGAAGAAGGCATATTTGGGTGACCCAAGGAGGGTTATGACATGTTGTAAGAGAATATGCTATTTTTAGTCAGTGTATGACAGATTCTCTTACAACTGTAAGATATGACAGTTATGACGGATTCTATGATAGTCGTAAGAGTCGTAAGAGTATCTGTCATTGCCCAACTTGGGAATAGGTTACCATACTTGGATGGGGTGATATGACAAGTGTCATGTCCATGTTGCAGTGTTGGACAAGTCTCCCTAGGCATGGGTTTTGGGCCATGAGGCCAAGTTGGACGCCCATCTCAAGAAAGGTTCATTTTTACCTTGTAAACTTCTATTTAAGTAGGTGCTTTGAGAGGATATGTATTATGTGATTGACAGGTACTATTATGCTATCAGATTGTCTCTAGATACAAGTGTCGAAGACTCCTGTAAAGACTTGCATTGCAAGTGTGTTGTAAACCTTGTTGTTTAGATAATACATTGTGCAGGTTTTGGAGTGTGGGGTTTTTCACCCGTAAGGGTTTTCCCCACGTTATATCTTGTCTCTCTCTTCTTCTGTCTTACATTCTTGTGTTGTGTATTACTGCAATATCTCTGTTGTTGGGTTAATAACACTATAATTGTAAAGGTTAAAAAGAATTTGCACTCATCTCTCCTCATTCGATTAGTGTAGGAAGCAATATCCGCACACCTAGCTTCTTTTCAGGATCAACTCCATAAAAATCCATAACCTTGAGCCTCAAGTGCCCAATATAGATTATTTTGACAATATCCATCTGAGATGTAAATATCATGGCTTCCAAACTCACAGATCTACAAAACAATGTTAACACAGAACTTCCCCTACAACCAAATTTCCTTCAATACTTCAGAAAAAAAAATCCCTCTCTCATTGCAACCAATGGTTGTGATACCAAATGTTGGAAAAAGGGGGAGAGAACAAGGTAAAGTTGCAGCTATGTATCTTTAAAATGTTTTCAAATATGAAATTAATAGCATGTGTAAATCTAAAAATTACTTTCAATTTAGATGTTATAGTATTTCTCCAATATAATCAGTGTAGTAGAAGAAAATAGCTTGCAAGAAGAAGACAAGTACTTACGTGGAGAAACTCGTAAGGGAAAAACTCCACACCAAAGGTGTTTATGCTTGTATTAAATCTCTTGTGAAAGATTACATTCAATACTGAAATCCTTTGATTCCTTGATGCACTTCAAAAGCTTCTTCAATCATCAAACCTGTAAAACTTCAAAAAGCTTCTTGTTTTTTTCTTCCAAGTCTTTTTCACAATTCAATTCTCTGGAAAATGTATGGGGCTCTTAATTAATACAAAATCTTCTTAATTGGAAAGCTTGAAACTCAAATTACAATCAATTGTAATTGATAACATGAGAACAAATCCTCATGCAAAAACCAAGTGCTCCAAATAAATAAGACTGAAGTCAAATAAAGTCAAGCCTTTTGTTAACTATTTGTTCTAGATGTGGGTGCCCAAGTTTGCTCAAGTAAACTTTGCCAACATCAAATACATTTCCAAATAAAAACAACAACAAAAAGTCCTCAAATTGGGCGTCCAAGTTTGCCTAATATCTTTCTATTAACTGAAGTGATCAACACACACCAATCTCATGCAAACAACATTCAAGATTGATGTCCCTAAAGTGATTCTGAATTAGCTTGTTATGTACATGCAAGTGACATGCAAACACCTGATTCAACATGCAACTAATACCCATAATCTGAAACATTGAGATGTACCATCCTGCAAGTATTTGGAGTTGGAGTGTTCTGTAAGAAACCTCTCAAAACTAACATGTAACAACATGCAAGATCATAGAACTGACATGCAAGCACATGCAAGTCCATAAAAACAACATGCAAATAATATGCAACAACATGCAAGTCTATGCAAGCTTTTATGAACTCATGCAAGCAATATCCAATTCATGCATCTCTAACACTTTAGTTAACTATGGACATTATATCCATGCAAGGTGTCTCAACATTATCCACTCGTGTACATAAAAAAGCACAACTCCAAGTCTAAATATAAGTCCCCATCAAAAGGGGACACCCAAGTTTAACTCCCACTCACTAGGAGTTATCAAACTCTCAAAAAAGACTTAGAAGTCAACAAAGTCTTCATGGCCCCCACTCCAAAAGTGGACACCCAAGTTTGACCCTATCAATTAGGAATTGATTGCAATAAGTCAAAGTGATATAATTAATAAATAATTAATCTCTCAAAGTCTTTATGTGTTAGGGAACACATTCCAAGAACTTTGGAGACACATGAATTGGTTAGGATTGCAAGTTAATGGCAACTTATCCCAACACAAACAAATTACCTACCACAATACCAGGAGATGGGGAAGAAACATTTGGATGTATGGAAGGATTTCTTGGATTTTTGTGAAGAGCACGACTGGGTAAAGATAGTCTTGAGAAGAATACATGATGAGTTTATCTATCTAGATAAACCATACAAAATCACCAAGCAAGTTATCCAAGTGGTGACAAGATTAAGTGTGGTGGGGGATGTGCCCTTAAAGAAAAGCCATAAAAATGACAAAGTGACTAAACTAATAAGGGCTACATATGATGGAATGAGTTTGAATGTAAAAGAGATTATAAACCCAACAGTGCAATACGTAACAATGGGGATAGCATACAAGATCTAGTATGTGAACCGAGAAGATTTTGCAACCGACACAACTATTTATACTGCATATCAGATGGTAGTAGAAGGAAAGGATTTCAATCTTTGTGAAGTGCTTTGAGAGAAATTAATGGAGTATTTGTAGAAAACAATGAACTATTACTACAATTTCTGGTATGGTACGCTCATTATATGCCTTATATTCTATTTTTTAGATGAGCTACCTAATTTTCCTAGGAAGGCATAGCAAACACACATGTTGGTAGTGGTACATATAAATTACCATGTCCACCAATTGAAGGACAAACCCACATACACCACCACATACTGAGGTTTCTTCAAAGCAATCCAACAACAAATGCAGGTCAGGGAAAGAATCCCTTGTAATATGGTCAAAAAGTAAATAAAAGATAGTCTTTTTGGTAGACAAAGACTATACACTAATGGAGGCAGTGGAGCCAAGGACCTCCTGGATACCAAAGATCCCATATGAGATAATAGTAGAAGAGGTAGAATCATATGCCGCAAATCTACTAAAACAACCTAAAGATGTAAATACATAAAGGTTTGATACATATAGAGAAGTAATGAATACAACATAAGAAAGACACATAAGAGAAGATGGAAAACAATAAGGAGAGGTTGCATGAGCAATGGGGTTTCTCATCAAAGTAAGTAACACAACCCAACTCCTCTGCACGACAACCTAGCACTGCAGTATCTCAAGCTAGCACAATGTCAACTCCACACACCCCGTAGATCTAGCAGGCTACACTCTAGAACCCCAGGCTCTCAAACTGTAGTAGAACCAACCACCTCTTCATAATCACAATTGATATCCACTCCACAACCAATGCAAAAAGACCCAGAGGTACAAGAAATATCATATTTTTTTATGATACAATAAGGGAGGAGGAGAAAAATGAACAAGAATAAGAAACTCAGTCTACACCAAGTCCTTTACATATTGAACAAGGAGAAGGATCAGAGCAATAGTAGTGATCATCTCCAACAAGGGCGTCCTCATCTGCTACATCCCCAATACAACAAAAGAAGATAAAACCTATCCTCACACCATAAATACTACAACTACCATTATCGAGGTCACAAGTGAACTTATCAGGGATCTCTCCTATTCAGAAACTTCAATTAGGAGATACCTTTCATGCCACTGTAAGGAAGGAGATATTATAACATCATGTGGATAGTACAGAGTAGCTGCAGGAAGCCATAAAAAAAAATACAAAATTAGCTACCACATGCAAGAAGAGATACAATGCTACAACTACCACAATAGCTCAAACAACTGGTGGATAGTTTGCAAGAAGAGATGAAATACCAAGAGACAATAGTACGACAGTAAGTCACTGCAGATATGACCAAAAATAGAATAGATGATGCTAGGAAAAAGTGTGTCACAACCTACATACAACTGGAGAATCACATAAGCACTCTCCAAAAGACCATAAGCGATGCAAACATCATGTACCAATTTTGTCTACAATGGCCAACAACAACCAAAAATATAAAGGATCAAATTGATTAGTTGGAGGCACAAATAGTACAGGTGGCGAGCAACTATGACCTGATGGAAGATATGGATGGGTCAATTAGGGTACAAGTAGAGACCATCCACACACAGGTCTAGCAGCTACAAGATCAGAGAGAACATATAAAGGGACAAATCAAGTAGCTAAGGGAACTAATAAGCTTGTGTCTAGCCCATCTGACTGGAATACTAGGAGAAGCAAAAAAAAATACACAACAAATACAGATTCCTACCAATCTAGAGGAGGTCAAAACAACACATATTTAGACTCAGGGTCACATTTAGATATTACAACAAGCCAAAAGTCAGTGGGACACTACCCTAGCATAGCTAAAGATTATATACAAGAACATCCTTCCCAGTAACTAAATCTACATGTCTTAAGGACAAGACATACTTTCAAAAAGGGGGATGATGTTGGTAGGAAAAAGGGCACAGATTAAAAGCTACCGTAAGTCATCGCAAAGGAGTGTGGAGCATAAGGCCAACATGGCTGATAGAATTTAGGATGTTTTATAAAGGACATGTCCCTATAGCATCATATTGTATAAAGATATGTAAGAGAGTAAGCATAAGTAAGTGGATGTAAGGAATAAAATATACAGAGTAGAGACTTAGAACTGCCTTTTGTATATGTTATTGAATATGAATATATAAGGAGTAAAAACTAACGATTAAGTGTCTATTGATGTATTTAGCATGTTATAGGTGACTAGATCTTACTGCACTATGTTGTTTCCTACTGCAATTATCTATCATTCTATCACTGTATCTTCTGGGTATAAACAAACTACATAAGAGTATTCTAGGCTCAAGTCTACGGACCGTGTCCTAATTTCTCTTGTCAACATCCTCGAATATGATATCAGGTATTAACACCTTAAGTCTATGGGCCATAGATTTTGAAACTATCCTATATGTTGTGTTGCAAAGAGATATTGAACATAAGTCATTCATGGTTTCCACAGTGTTTTTCTTGGGGATTAGTGTTATGAGTGTATTGTTCATGTCTTTTAACATGGCAGCTTTCTTTCTTAACTCCTCAACGACTGCCAACAATTCTTTGCCAATTATATTCCAACATTTTTGATAGAAACTAGTAGGGAATCCAACATGACTAGGTAAATAAAATCAATTGTACTTCTTCTTTAGAGAAGGGCATTTTCAAAAATTCATTTTGTTTTGGTTTTAGCAAACATGGAATTACTTAGCACTTCATCTTTTACTTGTTCATTTATGGTATCTAAGTCATTCAGAATATCTTTGAAAAATTTAATCACCACATCATAGATGTCTGCCATCTTCTCTATCACACATCCCTCACTATTCTTGATTTTGGTGATTCTATTTTGGTTTCTCTTGATCTTGGTGGAGTTATGAAAAAACTTTGTGTTCCTATCACCCTCTTTGAGCAAACATTCCCTTGATTTCTATCTCTAGAATATCTCTTCCTTGTTTAGTAGTTCTGCATATTGACCTTTCAACTCGTTTTCTTTTGCATAACTATTTTGATCCATGCCATCTTCAATAATTAGCCTGTTGAGTATAACCAACTTAGCCTCCACTTTACCCTTATCAAACCACAAGGATTTTTTCAGTGCAATGTGTGAAGGTACTGAGGTGAGTGTAGAAGAAGTTGCGGATGGAAGACGACAACAAGGGCTAGGTGCTGGTGTGAAGCTCACTTAGAAGGGAAAGGTGCATTTTGTGAATCACGAGGGAAAGATGCGTGTGGATATCCCATCCAAGGCTTTGACATATGTGCCCCCCCAACTCTCTTGGGCTGGTTGCTCCCCTCCTCATCGACAGCTGTAGGAATAGGCGAAACCCCTTTCATGTTTTCTTTAAGTTCTGTAAAACTCAGGTCACTCAAGAGTGCCCTCTACAATCCTCTGATTTGCCTTCACCGGCCGCTCCAACCCCTGAAATCTGCTCTCTAGGAGATACAGTGGTTTGCTTGATGGATGTCCCTATTGAATTTCACTTGCTTGATTCATGCATTGGAGAATTTTCAGTTGAATTGGGGAACAAATCATTGTTTGTTCATTATTTATGTAAGAGGCCCGAGATTGCCTAATTCGTCGATTAGATGAAGACTACTTGGAATAACTTGACCCTTCCAGACATCAAAATTTTGGATTTTGGTTTTTTCCTGCTTCGCTTTGCCTCTGTGGAGGACTGTAACTTTGTCAAATAGCATGGCCCTTGGTTTTTTGGTCAGTATGGCCTTTTCCTAGCAGATTAGTCCCCTTGATTTGATCCTATTGTAGCTAAGATCACCCTGGTTCCCACCTGGATAAGGTTGTACAACCTTCCTCTAATTATGTGTGCATCTAAGCTCATCAAAGATATGGTTGAGCAGTTTGGATCCTTTATTGTGTTGGATGCTGGTGCCTCCCATTGCAGATTCACTAGGGTTTGTGCCATCATCGACATCTCCAAACCGATGCACCACTCTGTTTTGATCCACTCATCCTTTGGGACATGGAATCAATTCCTAAATTATGAAGGACTCCCCTTCCGGTGTTTTTACTGCAACAAGCTAGGTCACAAAATTGCTGGCTGCACTTTCCCCAGGGCTGTGACATCACTAAATTTCAGGCTCAAGAGGTGGGTTAGGAAGGCGGGTGATCCAAATGCATACTTCATCTAGGGAAATCACAAAAAGTTTTTTGATCATTTGGATCCCTCGCCTTCCCCTGATGCCCCGATTGTGGTCTTTGGTGGTTCGGTGCCTCCTTCCTCTTCTCCCATTAGAGAGTCCTATGAGGCACCACCCCCTCTACCCACCGCTGACCCCCCCTTCCAATTGTGGTAGCTGACAATGTTTCTGATTCAGAGGGTTATTATCCCTTCTTGGATGACTTGGATGAGGATGTTGATGACTTCTTGGATCTCAATGATATGGTTGTTCCTATTAAATATTGCTCTCTCGCCCAAACTGCGAGTGCCATATCCAAACCTAACATTTTTGTCAAAAATAAAAAGGGGCGCAAATCAGAAGCTAAGAAGCTTCGTATCAAAGGCAGAGATGTTGTGGATAAGGGAACACAATGATCAATGGATTCCCTCCTCACCAGGAGTATGAGGAAGGGGAAGGCCAAAAGGCCACTTGAGATGTGCCCTCGGGTTAAGGGATTTTGTCTGGACTGAGTTCTGTAACAATTCTATCTTCAGTTTCTTTTAAGCATCAATATATTGTTGGTTATTTTAGGCTTGCTTTTTGTGTTCTTAGTATCTCTGTCATAATTTGTGCTCCCCATTTGTGGGTCTGAGGCAGTCAAATTTTTTGATTTTTTGGGTGCTGCCCCTTAGCAGCTATTTAACTATAAAAAAAACTTAGCTTCCACTTTCTCTTTTTCTTTGAAGATATTTTTGAAATGATGCTTGTTCCACATCTTAAGTTGCTCTTTGATGTGTCCTAGTTTCTTATAGAACTGAAAAGGTTTGGTGCCTTTTATCCTTTGAGCCTATGACCACCATTCATTTATTCTATTAATTGACTAAGGTTCATGCAACCACATATTTTTGAATTTGAAGTAACATCTAAGAGGAGAAGAGTTAAGGAGGAATCAAAGAAGTAGGGGGAAATGATCAAAGCCCATTAAAGGGAGAATGGAAAATTCATAGAGGAATGGGAGGGGAGCCCAATCTCCACAAAATAATAAATGCTCCAATCTTTCAGCAATGTTTGTGAAACCCTATCTCCTGTTAGTCCATGTAAAGCTTCCATTTTTTGAGACTATATCTTGAAATGATTGTTGAAGACAAAATTTTTATTAACTCTTATATATATTTTTTAATTTAAAAAAAGGCACTTTAAGATAGATAAAACTAGTTTAGTTTTTAGTTTCTAACATTGAACAAGGAGAAGGATCAGAGCAATAGTAGCAATCATCTCCAACAAGGGCGTCTTCATCTGCTACATCCCTAATACAACAAAAGAAGATACAACCTATCCTCACACCATAACTACTACAACTACCATTATTGGGGTCACAGGTGAACTTATCAGGGATCTCTCCTATTCAAAAACTTCAATTAGGAGATACCTTTCATGCCACTGCAAGGAAGGAGATATTATAACATCATGTGGATAGTATAGAGAAGCTGCAGGAAGCCATAATAACAATACAAATTTAGCTACCACATGCAAGAAGAGATACAACACTGCCACTACCACAATAGCTCAAACAATTGGTGGATAGTTTGCAAGAAGAGATGAAATACCAAGAGACAATAGTACGACAGCAAGTCACTACTGATATGATAAAAAAAATAGAATAGATGATGCTAGGAAAAAGTGTGTCACAACCCACACACAACTAGAGAATCACATAAGCACTCTCCAGCATACCATAAGTGATGCAAACATCATGTACCAATTTTGTCTACAATGGCCAAAAACAACCAAAAATCTAAAGGGTCAAATTGATCAGTTGAAGGCACAAATAGTACAGATGGCGAGCAACTATGACCCAATGGAAGATATGGATGGGTCAGTTAGGGTACAAGTAGAGACCATCCACACACAGGTCTAATAGCTGCAAGATCAAAGAGAACATATAAATGGACAAATCAAGTAGCTAAGGGAAGTAATAAGCTTGCGTCTAGTCCATCTGACTAGAATACTGGGGGAAGCAAAGAAAAATGCACAACAAATACATATTCTTACCATTCTAGAGGAGGTCAAAACACCACATATTTGAATTGAGGGTCACATTCAGATATTACAATAGGCCAAAAGTTAGTGAGACACTACCCTAGCACAGCTAAAGATTATATACAACATCCTTCCCAGTAACTAACTCTACATGTCTTGAGGACAAGACATACTTTCAAAAAGGGGGATTATGTTGGTAGGAAAAAGGGCACAGAGTAAAAGCTACTGCAAGTCACCGCAAAGGAGTGTGGAGCATAAGGCCAACATGACTGATAGAGTTTAGGATGTTTTATAAATGGCACGTACTTATAACATCATATTGTATAAAGATATGTAAGAGAGTAAGCATAAGTAAGCGGATGTAAGGAATATAATATACATAGCGGAGACTTAGAACTACCTTTTGTATATGTTATTGAATATGAATATATAAGGAGATATAAGGAGTATAAACTAATGATAAAGTGTCTATTGATGTATTTAGCATGTTATAGGTGACTAGATCTTACTGTACTATGTTGTTTCCTACTACAATCATCTATCATTCTATCACTGTATCTTCCAGGGTATGAACAAACTACATAAGATTATTCTAGGCTCAAGTCTACGGACCATGTCCTAATTTCTCTTGTCAACATCCTCGAATACGATATTAGGTATTCACACCTTAAGTCTATGGGTCATAGCTTTTGAAACTATCATATATGTTGTGTTGCAAAGAGATATTGAGCATAAGTCATTCATGGTTTCCATAGTGTTCTTCTTGGGGATTAATGCTATGAGTGTATTGTTGATGTCTTTTAACATGGTAGCTTTCTTTCTTAACTCCTCAACGACTACCAACAGTTATTTGCCAATTATATTCCAACATTTTTGATAGAAACTAGTAGGGAATCCAACATGACTAGGTGAAGAAAACCAATTGTACTTCTTCTTTAGAGAAGGGCATTTTAAAAAATTCATTCTGTTTTGGTTTTAGCAAACATGGAATTACTTAGCACTTCATGTTTTACTTATTCATTTATGGTATCTGAGTCATTCAGAAGATCTTTGAAAAATTTAATATATCACCACATCATAGATGTCTGTAGCCTTCGCTATCACACATCCCTCGCTATTCTTGATTTTGGTTTCTCTTGATATTGGTGGAGTTATGAAAAAACTATGTTCCTATCACCCTCTTTGAGCCAGCATTCCTTTGATTTCTATCTCTATAATATCTCTTCCTTGTTTAGCAGTTTTGCATATTGACCTTTCAACTCTTTTTCTTTTGTGTAACTATTTTGATCCATGCCATCTTCAATAATTAGCTTGTTGAGTATCGCCAACTTAGCCTCCACTTGCTCTTTTTCTTTGAAGATATTTTTGAAATGACGTTTGTTCCACATCTTAAGTTGCTCTTTGATGTGTCCTAGTTTCTTATAGAACTAAAAAAGTTTAGTGCCTTTTATCCTTGGAGCCTATGACCATCATTCATTTATTCTATTAATTGACTAAGGTTCATGCAACCACATATTTTTGAATTTGAAGGAACATCTAAGGGGAGAAGAGTCAAGGAGGAATCAAAGAAGTAGGGGGAAATGATGAAAACCCATTAAAGAGAGAATGGAACATTCATAGAGGAATGGGAGGGGAGCCCAATCTCCACAAAATAAAAAAAAAATGCTCCAATCTTTCAGCAATATTTGTGAAACCCTGTCTCCTGTTAGTCCATGTAAAGCTTCCATTTTTTGAGACTATATCTTGAAATGATTGTTGAAGACAAAATGCTGGAAGTCTAATTGTGTTTGTGTCTATTTAGTTATGCCCCCCATTTCTCAAAAGCATCCAATGTGGCATTGAAATCCCCCCAACAATAATATGATCATTCTTCATTGATTGCACAATAATAATTAATTGATCCCAAACATCCTTTTTTGAGAGTGTGTATGAGGAAAAATTGATTATATCTAAACTAATAAAACCAAAAACCAATCACATAAAGCGAACCAATCTAAGTAAAAGCCATTATCATAAAATCAAAGACAAATGAAAGCTCTTACCAAAATCTGTATTGTTCCCTTTTGGAGATGTGTGGATTGCTCAATGAAGTTGCGAAACCATAGCCACAACAAGCAAGTAATGTATGTGTCAATAGATCAATGTCAAAAGATTGTAAAGTTGCTCAATCGATGCGATGTATGCTCAAAGCGCTGTTAAGTATGCCTGAGAATAAAATCGAAGAGAGAGACTCAATGAAGGAGATGAGGGGGGTTTATATAGATTTCAACGAGGATCGATCAATGGTCCAAATAATTTAGAAGAATCAACGGAGGAGAACAGTTGAGGAACATGCAACGAATAAGAAGACAAGTGTCTTGCTTTCTTTTGCATGAGAGGAGTTATCAAGAATAGAAGAATGAGTTAAAGCAATTAACAGAATGTAATGATCAGTTAAGTGATTTAAAACAAGAAGAAGAGATTTGCATGAGAATTAGAAGATATTTTGCTTTATTAAATAAAGAAAGCTTGAGTTATTTTTAGAGATAACTCAAATTAGATGAAAAAGCAATTTAAATAAATAATTGATTTATTTAAATTTAGAGAAGATATTATTGGAAGAAGTAATTAAATAATTAGAATTATTTAATTTAGAAGATTTGAAAGAAAATTAAATAAATAAATTTATTTAATTGTTGTACATGATTTTGGAAGAATAAATAAAATATTTGATTTAATTAAATAATGTAAGAATTATTTAATTGTAGATAAGATAGATTTTGTGATGAATTAATTAAATAAATGATTTATTTAATTAATGTAGATTTGATTTTTGGAAAGAGAATAATGATCTAATTAAATAATATAAATTATTTAATTGTAGAAGAATATAGAGGAATTTAGATTTAATTAATTAAATAAAGAGAATTTATTTAATTAATGTCGCAATTTTGTGATTTAGAAGAATTTGGTGAAATTAATTAAATAATTTGATTATTTAATTAATGTGTGAAATGTAGGAGATTTGGAAGAAATGACGAAATGCAAGTAGTGCAATAACGTGGTCATTTTAGGGTGTCTACATTTTGCCCCTCTTTGATGCGATGCAGTTAATAGCGTTGCGTCAAAGAATTTTATTGTCGAAGATGTGATACAATTTTTTTATGCCCCAGTGTAGCTAGTTGCCCCAGCGTATGCCCCCTCGAGCGGGAAGACAGGGAAGCAACAGAGGAACGGTGTTGATGCTCAACTAGAAGAGTGCGCGACCAGGTAGGAGGAAAAGCAGAAAGGGGTGGGAAGAGAAGAAAACATGAGGGAGGGATGCTATAAATAGGTCCCCTGGGGACCACAATCCTCATTTGCATCCTAAGAGCTTCTAAATTTAGAGAGTAGAGCCTCCAAACTTAGGTTGAGTGGAAGGAGCAGACAGCGAGGAGAGATGCCGATTCCAGTGCACAGGCATCGGGCGGAGCTAGTGCGGACATACAGGAGGCCAGCAGAAGCTCTGGCAGCGGTAAGTGTTTGAAAACCCCATTGTATTTTGTCGTTTTAGGGCAAACTAGGGCTAGGTTTAGGGAGGTGGACTACGTAGCCAAAAGCGCTTTAGGGTTATGCAGCGCGTCTGGTAGTCAAGTAGAGCGCTTTTGGCGCGTCGCAGCGCGGTTGGTAGGGAAGCATAGCGCGTTTGGTAAAAATGCAGCGCTAATGGTGGGTTTGTTAGCGCCGCAGTGCTTTCGGTAAAATGCCGCAGCGCCTTTGGCTAGGTAGTGCAGCGCACTTGGCGGGGTAGAATAGCACGGTTAGTGGGGAGTGTGAAGAAATTGAGTCACTTCTGGTAGTGTAGAAAGGCGCGGTTGGTATGTGGGTACAACGCTTGTGGTAAACAAGTTGCATGTGGTAGAGAAAACGCAGCACGTCTGGATAGATAGTGTGGCGCATTTGGCAGGGAGGGATAGCGCGTTTGTATCTAACAAAGTGCTTTTGGTTAAGTAGAAGAAAATTAGAATTGTGGGTTGAGAAAAGGGATGTCCATCCCAGGGTACAACAGAGGAAGGGGATAGTTGGGGGTTGCATAGCATAGCATATGCGTAGAGAGGACTTGAGGGATCTGGTATAGAAAAACTGACAAGTGATTTGTTGTGGATGCAGCGGATTATGCCACCATTGATGTCACGGGAGTGACACCACCCGATAGCGCAGGAGCGACACCACCCGATAGCGCATGAGGTTGTACAGCTGACTTAGGAGGAGGATGCATTCTTGGAGCATGCGGGACTATGGCATGTGGCCCACTTGACACACATTAGGGTGAATCTCACCCTAGTGACAGCAGTGGTAGAGAGATATCACAGCGAGACCTCGTCATTTCACTTTCCGACTGGGGAGGCGACAGTGACACTGGAGGATGTATACCGCATCCTGAGGATTCACATTGATGGAGAGATAGTGGATTTTGACCCGGTGCGGGGCGAGGCAGGCTTAGTGGAGGTCTTCTGCATAGATGACCTTTAGATAGATGATGGGGAGATTCGATGGGCAGACGTCCCGAGACTCTGCAATCGGATCAGATGGATAGTGGCGTCACTGATTGGTAGCTTCTTGTGTCCTGACAGGAGATCCAGGGGATTATCTGCTGGATGGGGCACAGTGTTATCCGGGATGTTCACACATGGCCGACAATATGCATGGGGCCCATGTGTGCTGGGACAGTTGTATCACGACATGCATCACTGTGTATATAGGAGAGGCAGGAGCCTCTCAGCAGGGGTGACCTTGTTACAGGTATGGGCGTGGGAGCATATCCCCATGATCCGACCCATGGCACAGCGTCATCGGGATAGAGGCGAGCCATATGCATTCCTATATGATGGAGTGATTACACATCGGAGGATGGGGTCTGTTAGCCATAGGAGGCGGCAGATCGACGAGATGGACCTGTTTGTTTGGAGGCCCTGGTTACTTTGTGAGGAGTGGGAGGACAAGCATGAGTAGTTGATGTATTGCAGACAGGCTTGTTATCTGTTCAGGAGACGGACAGATGCGATAGAGGTACCTACTAGAGCGGGTGCTCAGGCAGTTCGGATTGCCACAGGGACTACCAGTGGGGGAGGTGACACATGCCTGGACACGAAGAGAGGGAGGAGACTAGGATGCAGAGATCCCAGTGGTGACAGCTTTAGCAGAGGTACGGGGACTTGTCCCCGTGAGATGGGATTGGGACACAGGGCTGGCAGATCCAAGTACACTGCCAGAGTATGACCAGTATTGGTAGACACATAGACCAGTGAGACTGACTACACCAAGTGTAGCAGGGGTAGTGGGGGAGGTACTAGTCCCTAGTGTGGAGGCTAGGATGATACGATAGGCCTGAGCAGCTAGGCAATAGGCAGGTGGAGAGGGCAGCAGTCAGCAGGCAGGTGGAGAGGGCAGCGGCCAACAAGCCGATGTGGAGATGGTGGAGGTAGTGGGCCCAGTCGTAGAGACCGATTTGCAGAGAGCCAAGCGACTGCTACAGGAGGAGATAGCCCGGAGGACTCGATTAGAGCTCTGGATGGTGCAATTGAGGAGGGACAGGGATGCAACTAGGGTGGAGGTGAGACAAGCTGAGGCCCTAGCACAGGTGCAGACACATGTGGTAGCAACAGTGCAGACAGCCCTGGCACATTTACAGGCAGGCATGCAGGCACAAGTACAGGCCCAGGTGTAGGCACAAGTACAAGCAGTAGTGCAGGCCCAGGCACAGGCAGCACCCGCACCGGCAGGGGATGACGAGCAGCTAGCCCAAGTGAGGAGGGAGAGAGATGCAGAGGTACAGCTGCGGTTGACAGCAAAGGCCACACTTTTTAGAGTGAGGCGAGAGAGAGATGAGGCACGCCGTGCACTGGGTGCTGATCAGAGGACCTTATACAGTGAGCTCGTCTAGGTGTAGGGAGAGCTAGTATCAGCCGGCAGGGAGGCAGAGTACTACAGGGTTCTGTATGTGGGTGTGGTGCCAGCAGCTCAGCAGGCACCAAGCTACAGAGAGAGGAGCCGGTCAGGGGCATCTGGATCCCGGAGGACAGGGCAGTCAGTATCCTCAGTGAGAGGACCATTTTTACCACCAGGGGGAGGAGGAGGACTAGTAGGGGGACCTCCACCGAGCACCGGGGGAG
Source organism: Cunninghamia lanceolata (assembly GCA_027924645.1). Lineage (NCBI taxonomy): Eukaryota > Viridiplantae > Streptophyta > Pinopsida > Cupressales > Cupressaceae > Cunninghamia > Cunninghamia lanceolata. The sequence goes on from BSBN01000333.1 coordinate 676,983, forward strand.
GACAGGGGCCACAGCAGGAGGGCAACTCTACCCTCTAGGGCATGCACATGTATATTGTATCATATTTGTACCATACTTGTATCACGATGGACACTTGTACATTGTACCATTGGTATCATTTTGGACAAATGCCTGCGTGCATCTTGTTGTATATTTTACGGGCTCTTGATAGCCTTGATGTACTATGTTGATGTATATTTGGATGTATACTCATTTTGTATTATTGATGTAGACACAGACATTTTGTATTATGATGACCATTACATGATATATATGATGATCTATTCGGCTCACTGTTGTTCATGCTTTTGTGTATGCATTCCTTGATGTCATGGATGTGATGATATGTATGTATGATTATGGATTTAGGTGATGGCATATGTTGCTTATATGATGCTTATAGTTGTATGATGATAGAGAGGTATGATGCTAGAGATGTATGATGATAAAGATGTGATGACTAGTGATATCTGACATGTGGGTTTTGCAGATATGCACCAGAGAGAAGAACAAGAGGAGATGGGAGACAGAGACTGTTGATCGATTACTGCAATGAAAATGATATAAAAGGTTGTGGGAATGGATGAAAGATGAGCTTGTTGCAATGGTTTCACATTTGTATATAAAGAGCAATCCTTATTTTGATATAGCACGTGGATAGTTCGCCACCAAGGTATAAAAGACCAAGGTGCAGTAATATCCGAGTGCGTGGACATTGACTCTGCAAGCAAGCGATTTGAACTTAGATCCTTTAGACATAATATAACCTTGTTGGAACATGTGAATCAGCCATAGTCTTGAACATAAAATAAACTTTAATACACGTAAATACAAGAAGAGTGTTAAATATGTAAGATGCTAGGTCGTAACACACACAAGATAAATATGATGTTAAGAAAGATACTAAAGATCATTCCTCAAACACGGCACATAGAAAGCAATGACTATGCCCCCAATCCGTACTACATCGCAACATACCAAGATTATAGATAAATCAAGGTAGTCTTGAATCGGTAAAGGAAAAGGAACAAAAGATAAACCAAAAAGCAAATTGACTGACTTACAAAGTAAACAGATAGCCAACATATTCTCTTGCCAAAGAGGTTGCTCAGGATAGATTGGATAGGAAAGATAACAGCATTATCGTAGGAACTCTGTGTCCATTAAAGGGTGCTATTTACCTAAAAAAGATAATGTCTCGCTGCAAGAAATGCCACATGTCGCAGGAGACGCATGTGTTGGTCTCGACAATGGAACATTTCGCAGAAGACAAGCTTGTTGATCTAGGGCTTTGGTTAAGCAGTACTTAGCTGATGCTAGCAATTGGTATGCAGGACAGTAGATGACTTTGGAAGTAGGCCTCTTTGCTTCAGGTTTGTTAAGGACTTTTGCTTTGAAAGGATACACTAGCTTTCTGCTTGAGTTAGTCAAGTCGAGGTGAATGGATTTTGATAAACGAAAGACCAGAAAGGTGACAGTGCTAAATGGATTGAGAGTGGGTGGAGAATGATGGATCGTGTGTGCCTGAGTACTGGATACATCCTTCGTATTCCAGACTGCCTACATACCCTGTATCCATGGGATCAAGGCACATTACGATGAAAGATGAAAAGTGATAAATATGTAGTTCTGGATAGAGTGATGAAATGGGTCAAGGTGGAAGGGGGAGATCTTATGTACCTGAGTACTAGAAACTTCCTTCGTATTCTAGACTGCCTACATACCCATATCCATGGGATCAAGGTACCTTAAGATTGAGAAGAGATGATATGTAGTTCTGGTTGTGTGATGATGTGGGAGAAGTGTTGAGAAGATAACATCCTTATCGTAGGAGCAATGTGTCCGTTAAAGGGTGTTACCTATGAACAATGAGAAGAGATTGAAGTGTGCGTTGCGAACCACGAACAAGGAACCAATCCTAGACCTAAGTTAAGGAAAGAGTTGCCCCCATTATGGTAGAGGAAACTGTATGGGTGACTGCCAAAGAAGACACCGAAAGATTTGACCTAGGACAAGACAGTGTTAACTATTGACACAGATCAAGACGTGGGATGACGACGAGGGACATTGACAAATTTCCAAGCTATGCTAGATAGGGAGATGGAAATGCAAACAAGGTCAATGGTTCTATTATGGGTGGATGGAAAGTGCGCTGTGAACTGGACATGGAGTGGACAGGACTCGATAGATGATGGGTGCTGACTCTACACATAGCGCCTGTTTGCCAGGTTTTCATTATGGTACTTATCCAAGGTGCCTGTTTACCAGGTTTTCACCAGAGGATGGATTTTTTTTAGATTTTTTTTTTTTGGAATACTCTGAGGATCAGGCATAGAACTTCTTGAGATGGACACTGTTAAGTGGCTCATCCAGAGGAATGCCGTCAGGTGTAGCTAAAGTATAAGCTCCTGATCCATATGTTGTTGTCACAATAAAGGGACCTAACCAGTTAGGCTCAAACTTGCCCTTCTTCTCTCGATCTGCTTGATTTCTCTGATTCTCTTTAAGGACAAGATCACCAACTTGAAATTGTCTTTCTTTGATATTTTTGTTGTAATTACGCCGGAGGCAGTTTTGATGGACATGGAGGTGATTAAGCACTGCGAGGCGCCTCTCATCTAGTAGTTCTAGCTCAGCTAATCTGGAAGTGCGATACTCCTCTCCATTTAACAGGTCCTGCATAGATACTCTGAGGGATGGGATCTCGACCTCTATAGGTAGGATGGCTTCAGAGCCATAGACCAAGGCATAAGGTGTGGCACCAGTTGGTGTTTTGATACTAGTGTGGTAGGCCCATAGGGCAGGATTGAGTTGCAAGTGCCAATCGCGACCAGCTTCATTGACTATTTTCTTGAGGATTTTGAGAATGGTTTTATTGGAAGCCTTAACTTGGCCGTTACTTTGCGGATAGTAGGGAGTTGAAAAGCGATGTTGGATATTGTATTGTATGCATAAGGCACGGACATCTTGGTTCTTGAATGGTCTCCCATTATCAGTGACAATGGCTTGGGGAATACCATACCAGCATATGGGGTAGTTTAGGATAAACTTGGCTATTTGCTTACTGGTGATATAGGTCATAGGAATGGCTTCCACCCACTTCGTAAAATACTCAGTGGCAGTAATGATAAACTTGTGGCCATTGGAGGAGGAAGGGTGGATTTGTCCTACGAGGTTGAGACCCCATTGAGAAAAAGGCCAAGGAGTTGTCACAGGTTGTAATTCATGAGCTGGTGCGTGAATCAAATCGCCATGCTGCTGGCATTGTAGACACTTCTTAGCAAATTGTGCAGCATCTTGCTCCATTGTAGGCCAGTAATAACCTGTTTTGAGTATCTTCTTAGTAAGATTCAGACCGGTAGAATGTGCGCCACAGACACCTTCGTGTATGTCTCGTAAGGTAGCTTCGGCTTCTTCTACGTTAAGACATCGTAAGAGGATACCATCGAGACTCCGACGATATAGTGTATCACCCAGAATGATGTAACGAGAGGATCGACGGATAAAGGTTTTGCGTTGGGTGGATGATAGGTCAGGGGGAAAGGTATTGTGTTTAAGGTATTCATAGATATCTTCGTACCATGGGGAATTGGGACCAACAAGTTCTCAGATGATTTCAGTAACTAGAACGTCAACGGCGGGTATCAACAATTACTCGATCAAGAATTCACATTTCTGTGTATTTGCAGGCATGTCGATCAGTGACCCTACAGAAGCCATAGAATCTGCAGCTTTGTTATGCTCTCTTGGAATTTGCTCAAATATGATGCTAGAAAAATGTGGTTTGTAGGCGTCCACTAGTTGCTTGTAGGGGACCAATTTTTCATCCTTTGTTTGGTACTCATCCGTGAATTGGCGAATGACTAGCTGTGAGTCTCCATATACTTGTAATTCTATGATGTCCCATTGAACTGCTGTATTGAGACCTATAAGGAGTGCTTCATACTCGGCAATGTTGTTGGTGCAAGGGAATGCAAGTTGATATGACTTAGGAATATAGTCATTTTGAGGTGTGACAAACAAGATGCCGGCCCCTGATCCATGCTGTGTGTAGGAACCATTAAAGTACAACTTCCACATTATTGAGTTGGAAAGAGTGAATAGATTCTCATCTAGAAAGTCTGCTACCATAGGGTCTGTATCTTGCATGGGTGCTTCTGCTAGTTGATTTGCTAGAGCTTGTCCTTTGATTGCTTTACAATCCACATATTCAATGTCGAACTCACTAAGGATCATGACCCATTTAGCTAGTCTGCCTGTAAGAGCTGCTTTTGCTAGTAGATACTTCAAGGGATCAATTTTAGCTATAAGATTTGTGTGTTGGTTCAACATGTAATGCCGCAACTTTTGGGAGGCAAACATTATTGCTAAACAAGCCCTTTCCATCGGTGAATAATTGAGCTCATATCCCACCAAGGTTCTACTGATATAATAAATTGCATGCTCTTTTCCTGTTTCATCATTTTGTGCTAGAAGGGCCCCTAGGGCCGAATTTGTAGTGGAGATGTATAATATCAAAGGTTTGTCCGCAATTGGTGGAACCAATACAGGGGGTGTAGCCAAATACTCTTTAAGCTGATCAAATGTTGCTTGACACTTATAATCCCATCAGAATGAGACATCCTTGCAGAGTAAGTGTTGAAATGGTTGGCATTTATCTGCTAGCTGTGAGATGAAACGCCTGATGGATTGCAACCTTCCCTGAAGGCTCCTTAATGCTTTAAGATTCTTTGGTGGAGGCATTTCCACTATAGCTTTTACTTTTGTGAGATCTACTTCGATGCCTCTACGAGATACAATGTATCCCAATAGCTTCCCTGATGTTACACCGAAGACACACTTCTTTGGATTGAGGTGCACTTGTTATTTCTCGAGCCTATCAAAGATCTGCCCTAGAACTTATATGTGATCTGCCCTAGAAGATTTAGCTAGTATGTCATCCACATAGTCCTCCATGATGTGATGAAAGAGGTCATGGAATATCACTGTCATTGCTCTCTGATAGGTTTCTCCTGCATTCTTTAGACCAAATGGCATGACACACCAACAATAGTTACCCCATGGACAAGTGAAGGTTGTTTTATGTTGATCTTCCTCTGCTATCCTTATCTGATTGTAGCCAGAGAATCCGTCCATGAGAGAAAGCATCTCGTGACCTGCTGTCAAGTCAACTATAATGTCAATGTTTGGTAATGGAAAGTCATCTTTGGGACATGCCTTATTAAGGTCTCTGAAATCATTACACATGCGGATGTGCCCATTGGGTTTAGATATAGGTACAATGTTTGATACCCAGTCTGAATAGTCAATTGGTCATATGAACTTTGCATCTAACAGCTTTTGTATTTCCATTTTTACCAAGAGAGCTATCTGGGGGTGCATCTTTCTCAACTTTTGCTTGACTGGTTTAACTTTTGGATCAATAGTGAGATAGTGAACAACTAGCTTGGGGTCTAACCCTGGCATATCAGCATAGGTCCACGCAAAGTTGATGGTTCTATGTAAGAAGAATGTGTTAAGATTCCTATGCTCTGTTTCTGATAACGATGCTGCTAGGAATGTGGTCTTTGGATTTTGCTCTGTGCCAAGGTTTATCTCTGTAGAATCTTCCACTAGGAGAGTTGACTTCTCTTGATACTTAGATGGTAGGGGAAGGTCAAATCCTCAGGTGCCACAGTTGGGTTTTCACCTTTGAATACGTCCTTTATTTTTACTATTTTGTGATCAGGAGGTGCCACAGTGTGGTTTTCACCTAGAGTTCCTTCTTTATTTTTACTTTTGAGACTGGAGGATTTGGCATTCTCACCAAAATAAGTCGTTGGCTCTAGTTCCATGACAAAACCTGCTTTATGATCGCCAAGGGGGATACCTTCCCGAAGTCCCATGAACTCAGCTAGAGCTTCGTCATTCTGAAATACATCTATTATAGGGACCCTTGTTGGTCCCAATCGATAAGTTCAGGGTAGACAAGTGTTACATTCTGGGTGCTGGTAGTGGAAGTTAAGGATACGGAGGATAGTGTAAAAATGGAGGATTCTGCGAATAGGTTGGTCATGTGGAGGGAAGAGTCATCGATGATATACTCTGTAGACATCGAATTGGCGGGAAAAGTGTCAGCCACCTCGTCGAGGATATACTCGATGTCCAAGGCGTGTGGTACCTTCTTACCAAATCCTAATCCCTTCTTGTCTAGCTTCTTTGTCACAATAATAGGCTCCATAGTTTCTTGATTCTGTTTCCCAAGGCCACCTTTGCCTTTATAGCCCATGTTTTTTACTATCCTTAAGCCATTGCCATATTGCTTGACTGGTATTGTGACTAGTTCTTTCTCCTTATAGAGCCAAGAAGAAATGTCCTCAATAGTTTCCTCTTCCAATAACCGTCCATGTTGGAATTGGGTTACGAATGTTGGGGGAGGAATAGCTACTTTTTTGGTTACTTTGGCAATGGGTGGTTGGCCGTAAGATTTTGGAGATAAAGGCATCTGCCCTACACAACAAGATTCTGAGATATCGTAAGTGCCAAAGCCTATATCTCGGATGCGAGCAGTGATTATAGGCAGAGGATTAGGGTTACTTGTAGAGGCTGGCGTCAGAGTTTTAGGATCAACATATAGTGGGGATTCAAGGGCCTTTTCATTGTTAGGCACCTGGTTGCAATTCTTATAATTGCCTTGCAAGACACGACAGAATTCAAAAGGATTGGGGTCTCCTGGGATAGTGATCTCCGTACCATTGAATGGGAACTTTAGAGATTGGTGGTACGTTGAGGGAACAGCCTTCATTGCGTGGATCCATGGGTGTCCTAGGATAATGTTGTAAGGCAGTTCAATATCAAGGACTTGACATCTGGTTTCAAGCATGACAGGGCCCAGTTGTATAGGCAAGTGGATAACACCTTCTGAACGGCGTTCTGCATCATCATATCCCTTGATTGTAATACTTTGATCATTGTTGACATGATCCTCAGAGTATCCCAATTGCTTAAGTAACTTTAAAGAACAGATGTTGAGACCAGCACCACCATCTATGAGTATACGTTTGATTTTGTGCTTATGGATGAGAACCTCAATATGAAGGGCATCATTGTGACAAGGATCATGGGATGGGAGGTCCTTCTCAGAGAAGACCACATTGTAGGGCGAAGCAATGTTACCTACTATAGCTTGAAAATCCGTGACTGCTATGTTGTTAGGAACTGAAGACTCTTGGAGGGCTTTTTCTAGCACTACTCTATGTGCAGGTGATGACCGTAGAAGGTCCAAGATAGAGATTTGTGCGGCATTTTCCCTAGATGTTCCACAAGATTATAATCAGATTAAGCTGGAAGACTAGGTGTAGGACCACGAATGGTGACACGACCACGACAAGTTGTAACAACGCAATCCGTAGAGTTGCCTTTGATTGTGAGGGTAGACACTTGACTCTCTTCAAAACGACCTACAATGGAATCAAAGGAAGTGGAAGCATGATTGATACCTTTACCTCTATCCTGAGGAGGAGGTGGACCATGATGAGGGAATGGTTCCTTGTACATGTCGAGATCCTTGTTCGTGTGTTGAACTGGTGATTCATTCTCAAAAGTGATTTGATTACCGTCGATGAGGTTTTGGATTAGGTGCTTGAGCTTCATACACGATGCGGTTCTGTGCCCTTTGCTCCTATGGAACTCACAATATTCATTATCTCTGTAACGTGTAGTTTTGTAGACAGGTTCTCCATATGGGGGAGCATCAGGTAAGGTGATGAGCCCTTTCTACAAGATCTGTTGTAGGACTGACTCTATAGGCACTCCCAAGGGAGTGAATTGGCGTTGCGGCGGATAATCTTGTTGAGGTCGCTCCTGTTGTTGTTGTTGTTGATTTTGATATGGTTGCTGTTGTTGTTGCTGTTGTTGAGGTGGAGCTTGAATTGGTTTGGAGAGCTGTAGCGGTGTTTGCAACGTTTGGACATGTTTAAAATCGACCACCCCATTGTTGACCACATTTTTGTTCTTGTTCCAAAACTTGGGTTTATCATTTGATTGTTGATGAGGAGCGCTATCTTTCGTTTCTTTGAAGATTTTGACCACACCCTTAGCAATGAGGGCCTTTTCAATGTTGATACCCTTGTATGTGATTTCGTCAAAGGTTGTAGCACTAAGAATTTGCAAATGAAACCTAACTCTTGGTTGAGGTTCTGCACAAATATGCTAACAAACTGTTTCTCAGGAATCTTGAAAGGGAATTTGCTAGCCATTTGTCTCCATCGTTGAAGGAAAGAAATGAAAGTTTCACCATTTTTCTATTTATTGTTGCATAGATCGGTCATGGAAATCTCATGCTCTGTGTTGTAAGAAAAATGGGTGGCAAATTTCTCTGCTAGCTCGTTGAAAGACTTGATACCCGTGGGTAAGTGTGAGAACCATTCTATAGCTTGACCTCCAAGACTGCGAGGAAAGAGATGCATAAGATATGTGTCGTTATGTGAGACCTTGAAGCAAGCAAGATAGAATTCCCTAAGATGGTCTTTTGGGTCACCTTTTCCTTTGTATTTATCGAACTTGGGAATAGTGAAATTTTGAGGAAAAGGGATCATTGGTAATGACCGATCAAAAGGATAAGGACACACTTCCTCTAAAGAGAAGGTCTTCTTGGTGTGGCCAAATGTAAGATCAGAGAGTTGTTGTTGCACTTCCGCAATTTTTAGCTCAATTGCCGTGGGAGGGGTGGGAAGCATCTCCTGTTGTCCTAAAAGTGGCAGTTGTTGCCCATACGGAAGATTGTATTGTAAGCCATGAGCATTGGTGTTATAAGGGTTGTAAGATTGGTTGGGGTTGTACGTGTTGTACATTTGGTTCAGATTGGGTTGAAATTGGATGTTTTGATTTGGAAGAGGTGGAGGTGGCGCTAGGTAAGAATGTTGGCTTTGTGATGGTTGAAGAAAAGAATTGGGTGGAGGAAAGCTAAAGTGCATTTGATTAGGTTGCGATGGTGGCACATAGCTTTGGGAAACTTGATGTTGGGAATGTTGAGGGTGGATAAGCAACGTGTTGAAGAAATTTAGCGTGGATGAACGTTGTGGAGGAGGGACATAGGTAGATATGATTTGCGATGGTTGAGGTTGATTGGTGATGAGAGTAGAAGAATGTTGTGGTTGGGGTTGCATGACTCTAATGGGTTGAGAGACATGAAGGTTTGATGATATAGGAGGTGGTATTTGTTGAGACCCGTGTTGCATGGCTACATAGTTGTTCCCCGGATTGTAATTTGGTGGGAAACCTATGCGTGATGGAGTAACCAAGATTCCACTTGCGATTGGTGTGGACACTTTAGGAGGTTGTTGCATATTTGATCGAGCTAAGGTGGTTTGCTTAGCTAGCTCCGCTTGACGTTGGAGAGCTTCTTGTTGGTTTTTGTAGATCTCCATAGGAGTCAGAAGTGGTGATACGGCCCTCTCTTCTGTTGGGTTTTGAAAAAGGGGATTCCTATACTACGAGCCTCGTGCAGGTAAGGGCGTAGTCACCGTGGACATGGTTTGCATTGCTTGTATGGCACTCAATGTGTTGTTTGTCTCCTTGAGAGTGGATAAATCAAAATTTTGATGTAACTTGGCTCCTTGCTCTGCAAGTAAGCGAAAGAAATGATCCTGGTTCTCACTAAGGATTTTGTCAAAGGCAGCCACGACTCTAGGCTCTTGTATGAATTCATCAAGATCTTGCTCATCTGCTTGAGAGGATTGACCTATTTCAAAGTGTCGCTCTTCTTGAGATGGGGCTAGATCTACAGTATAACCTTGTGGGACAAAATCCGGAGGCAAGCCGGTGGTGTATTGGGGTGTACTTACCAAAGGGACCCTACCTTCTTGGGAATTGCTTGGTTGGTCGACGTGCAACATGCTGGGAGAATTGGTAGATCTTTCTGCGGGTGTTCTAGGAGTGACCTTGGGAGTAATGTTGAGACGACTCGATTGCGGTGTGTGAGGAGGCGACTTGCGCTTCCTAGGGACAACTTGCTTGGACTTCATAGTTTGCTAGAGCCTAGTGGTTACCATGGAATACACTAGGACAAAAGGTAATGCTGGGATTCTGTGAGGTGCTTTTGAGAAAAAAGACAAACTCTAATGCACAATGTACTGGACCAAAGGCGCTATACTATTTGACCAGAGGCGCAGGACTGTGCAACCAAAAGCGTGCTATTGTGATGCCAAAGGCGATGGACTGAGCTACCAGAGGTGAGTTACTACTATGCCAAAGGCGAGCTAAGGTTACCAAAAGTGAGCTACTGATATACCAAGGGCGCTGAAGTAGAGTTTTGCCAGAGGTGAGGTACTGCTATACCACAGGCGATCTATTGTACTACCAAAGGCGAGCTGCTATAATACCAAGGGCGCTAAAGTAGTGTCTGATGTTTTCAAAGGCAATTTTTGATAGATTTGGTTTCTTTCTGATTGGATTTGTTTGGCAAGAGAAAACACAGCAAACAAGTGGTCAAAAAATAAGGACTGACACAACAGATAGTGTATGTTCGAGGCTCAAAAACAAGCCCAATGTTTCCACAGGTATAAGATGATTGCAAACAATAACAAACACTTTTTATCCCTAGAGACAAGGTTTCATTGCAGTAGATCAGCTCACAGCTTAATACTCCGTCGATAAAAATATCATTCCATAAAAGTGTCGGATATTTAGTATCTTTACGAGAGATGATAGGTAGGGATATCTCACCCTCCCCTTGGAAAGCTCAAGTAGGTCACAAGAGCTTTATGGCCAAGGGAATACTATCTCTTCTCAAGGGAGCCAATGGTGAGTGTCTTAAGGGCTTAAATCGATTCCCCTTGCACTGATGATTACCGCAATGTTTGGAGGTAGGTCGGGTAGTCTCTATCTAAATGGTTCTTAGTAACTTTGAGGGACCAATGCTTTACGAGCAATGCAACAAGCTACTAAAAGCTTTAACCAATCCTACTAAGAGTATCAAACACTTCACTCAATGTGAAAATCATTTCCACAAAGAGCTAGTACACCTCTTTTCAGTTTGGCACCACAAGGTAAGGCTGATGTCGGTTAGGACTTGGCTTTCGCCTTATCCCTCTTATATAGTGGTTCAAAGGAAAACTCTGCTTAGGGTCGTCCCTTTTGGATGAAGCACAATCCAAAAGCAGGCCCTTCTAAAGGAAGTACAGAAATATAAGAGCAAGCACGTCAAACAAAGGTTCAATTGTCCCATTATAAGAAAAATAAGGTGCAACTAAACTAGGCACACACACGGTTGTAGTTGTCAATTGTCCCTTATGAAAATAAAGTGTTTGGCATTCATGTCCATTGTCCCTTAGAAAATTGAGGTGTTTTCACATACATGTCCATTATCCCTTAAGAAAAATAGTATGTTCCTAAGACTTAGATTGTAAAGAAAATGATTTGTTTAATTATCCCTTTAACAATGCAATGTGTTTCTAAGACTTAGTGAGATAGATCAAGATTTCTTCGATGCTCATCCTACATGAACATGTTAAAAAGACCTATTTGCTTTGTGTGAGTAATAAGAGGCTACAACAAGTCAGTTAGTTCCACAAAAACCAATAAGTTAGCCAAAATAAATCAATATGACCAAAAGCGAGCTACTGTCTCACCGAAAGCATGTCACTTTGCTACCAAAACCACCGAACTGTGTTTTCAACAGCACTGTGATGCAGATCAAAAGCGTAAAAGAATAATACCAGAAGCGTCGAACAATAACCAAAAGCACTGCACTGTGTTTTCAAAAGCGCTGTGATGCATACCAGAAGCGTAAAACAATAATACCAAAAGCGCCGAACAATATCCAAAAGTGCTGTACTGTGTTTTAGAATGCGTGATATGGTATCGCCAAACGCGCTGTGCTGTCTTAGATCACAAAAAAGTTAGCTTTGGTCAAAACAACCAAATCCAAATGGGATTCCATGATTAATCTACTGTTCTGAGAAGTAGTATCTGATAGATCTGAATCGTGAAATCCAGAAAACTCAAAAAGTGTAGTATCACAAAAGATTAACTCAAAGACTAAAGATACCCCTAAATAAGTCAACTTAGGAAGTATCAAAAAGTGGATTGAAAGACAAATACAACAGCTTGTCAGACAAATCAATAGATATGCAATGAATTAAACCCTTTGAACACCAAACAAAGTCAGAAAAACCTAATCAGCCAAAAGCGCTTAACAATACTACCAATCGCACCATTCTGCATTACCAGAAGCATTTTTCTGTATTACCAGAAGCATCGCAGGGCCCCCAAGGGCGCTGTACTGTGCCTCCAAGAGCGCTTAAAAATATTGCCAGAAGTGCTTTTCTGAGTCAAATGCGTTGTACCGTACTGTAACTTCAAAAAGAATCAATTTCTCAAAGAAAAAGCAGGATTAGTGGGTCCCACCGGGCGTGCCAGAATGTGTATGAGGAAAAATCAATTATATCTAAACTAATAAAACCAAAAACCAATCACATAAAGCGAACCAATCTAAGTAAAAGCCATTATCATAAAATCAAAGACAAATAAAAGCTCTTACCAAAATCTGTATTGTTCCCTTTTAGAGATGTGTGGATTGCTCAATGAAGTTGCGAAACCATAGCCACAACAAGCAAGTAATGTGTGTGTCAATAGATCAATGTCAAAAGATCGTAAGGTTGCTTAATCGATGCGATGTATGCTCAAAGCGCTGTTAAGTATGCCTAAGAATAAAATCGAAGAGAGAGACTCAATGAAGGAGATGAGGGGGGTTTATATAGATTTTAACAAGGATCGATCAACGGTCCAAATAATTTAGAAGAATCAACGGAGGAGAACAGTTGAGGAACGTGCAACGAATAAGAAGAAGACAAGTGTCTTGCTTTCTTTTGCATGAGAGGAGTTATCAAGGATAGAAGAATGAGTTAAAGCAATTAACAGAATATAATGATTAGTTAAGTGATTTAAAACAAGAAGAAGAGATTTGCATGAGAATTAGAAGATATTTTGCTTTATTAAATAAAGAAAGCTTGAGTTATTTTTAGAGATAACTCAAATTAGATGAAAAAGCAATTTAAATAAATAATTGATTTATTTAAATTTAGAGAAGATATTATTGGAGGAAGTAATTAAATAATTGGAATTATTTAATTTAGAAGATTTGAAAGAAAATTAAATAAATAAATTTATTTAATTGTTGTGCATGATTTTGGAAGAATAAATAAAATATTTGATTTAATTAAATAATGTAAGAATTATTTAATTGTAGATAAGATAGATTTTGTGATGAATTAATTAAATAATTGATTAATTTAATTAATGTAGATTTGATTTTTGAAAAGAGAATAATGATCTAATTAAATAATATAAATTATTTAATTGTAGAAGAATATAGAGGAATTTAGATTTAATTAATTAAATAAAGAGAATTATTAATTAATGTCGCAATTTTGTGATTTAGAAGAATTTGGTGAAATTAATTAAATAATTTGATTATTTAATTAATGTGTGAAATGCAGGTGATTTGGAAGAAATGATGAAATGCAAGTAGTGCAATAACGTGGTCATTTTAGGGTGTCTACAGAGAGTTCCCCATGGGTCCATATACATTAATTGGGATATAACTAAAATTCATGGGGATATGTCTGATTTTACATACTTGCCAATATTGGTTGTATTGGATGCAATCCACCTCAACCCAAATTAGGGTTCTAAATTGTTCCCAAGCTACTAGAGGCCCTGTTGGTAGCCATGAGAAGTCCCCACTATTGCTTCCATTTTTCCATTAGTGCATTTGTCTCTACGATCTCCATTTTTGTTTCTTGAATTAGGAGTATGTCAGGCTTGGACATATCCATTTGATGCTTGAACACACATCTTTTGTTAGGGGTATTGATTGTTGAAGACAAAATGTTGGAAGTCTAATTGTGTTTGTGTCTATTTAGTTATGCCCCCCGTTTCTCAAAAGTATCCAATGTGGCATTGAAATCCCCCCAACAATAATATTATCATTCTTCATTGATTACACAATAATAGTTAATTGATCCTAAACATCCTTTTTTGAGAGTTCCCCATGGGTCCATATACATTAATCAAGATATAACTAAAATTCATGGGGATATGTCTGGTTTTACATACCTGCCAATATTGGTTGTACTGGATGCAATCCACCTCAACATTCTAAACTTTTCCCAAGCTGCTAGAGGCCCTATTGGTAGCCATGAGAAGTCCCCACTATTGCTTCCATTTTTCCATTAGTGCATTTGTCTCTGCGATCTCCATTTCCAAGTTTTTGAGACTATATCTTGAAATGATTGTTGAAGACAAAATGTTGGAAGTCTAATTGTGTTTGTGTCTATTTAGTTATGCCCAACATTTCTCAAAAGCATCCAATGTGGCATTGAAATCCCCCCAACAATAATATGATCATTCTTCATTGATCATATGTATGGTTTTACATACCTGCCAATATTGGTTGTACTGGATGCAATCCACCTCAACATTCTAAACTTTTCCCAAGTTGCTAGAGGCCCTGTTGGTAGCCATGAGAAGTCCCCACTATTGCTTCCATTTTTCCATTAGTGCATTTGTCTCCACGATCTCCATTTTTGTTTCTTGAATTAGGAGTATGTCGGGCTTGGACATATCCATTTGATGCTTGAACAAGCATCTTTTGTTAGGGGTATTGATGCCCTAACATTCCATGTTATGATCCTCATGGCTCCTTCGGAAGGGTGATCCCCTTCCTGATCTTTGCTTCATTTGACCTTTTGCCCTCCCTGTTATTTCCAATCTTGCCTTGTTAGATTTTTTGCCTCTAAGGCTCTTTTCATTGCACTTGGGTTTCATTATTTTTGACTACGTCTGACTTACCATTCTTTCCTCCATCCATTTCATCTTTAGAGTAATCACTCCTAGAGTCAAGATTTGTGCTTGGCTCCATGTCTAGGTTTACTGTGGCCGACTGCATGTGTTCATTTTTATCCATATCCCCATTACAACCAAAGATATCTAAAGCCATTTTGAATATGGATTTCGCCTTTTAAATTTCTTTAGTTGCCATTGTCAGGGGTTGCCTTGGCTCAAAAGATATCTTAGGAAGAGGATCACACATTGAAGGAATGTCATCTAGTCATTTCTCTGAGCCTGTCCTGTGGTCTTTGCCCATAGTTTGTTCCTCAATGGCCATAAAGTCTTTTGCAATTCTCTCTTTTTCACTTTTTGCGCTTCTCTCCTTTCTGCAATCCTCCCATGTATGCTCAATCAAGTGGTATTTCTTACACTTTATTGGAGTTCTTTCAATCTCAATCTTTTATTTCCATAGATCGACCTCTGTTCTTATTTCAATATTTGGTGAGGGCAGATGTTCAAGGTCTATAGTTACATAGATTCTTGCATAATGCCTATATCTCTATCCCCAATGTGATCCTCTGTCTTGATGAAGGTTCCCAACACATCTCCAATCTTCCTTAGAATATCAGGATCTCAATATTTAGTTGGTAAATTATAAAGCCTGATCCACATAGGTGCGTTAGTTATCTTATGTGTAACTGAGTTGAAATCTGGTGTCCTTCACATAAAATCCAACCCTGTCTATTAGAAAGGGGCCATTGCTTAAAATTTCTGTCTTTCTTTCACTAGATGAACACTCCACCAAGAAAAAATCTCTAGGAAGCAATTTGACTTTGATATCCATGCCCCATTGGCTTCTACACTAGTTTTGCACTTTTGTCCTAGATGGCTAGAAACTTGCCCACTTAATTAAAAAAGCACACGTGCTAAGACGATCCAGGGAGCACTCCAAATCTGTAGTTTCTAAAGAAATGGGTGTATTGTTCATGGGGGATTTAGGGTTCAAAGGAATCCTATTTGCACCTATGGTAGAAGTCGTCCCTTTTGGTAACCAAATCTTTTTGACATTTGTAGCTTGGTTCTTCCTTTGTTCTTTTTCTTCGTGCCCATTTGGTGGCCCCCACTAATCTTTGTTTTTTGCAATACTCCTGTCTTGGGCGATCCTCCATGGCCATTGAATTTGGTCCACTTGTTATTGCCAAGCCATCGTCCAGTAGTCGTGTTTTGGCTAGCTCTGTAGCTGTGATTTCTGTATTCGGGGTTGTTTCTCTGAACTTTTACTCTCCATTGTGCTACAATTCACTAAATGGAATCAACCCTAGACTCACCAAGTTTTTGCTTTATTTCCCTTGCACAATTTTTAACCAAAGCCAAAATTTTCTTTCGCAATCAGTTAAAATTAATGTTGATTCTGACCATTTAATTTAAAATTTTTATTAACTCATATATTTTGTAATTTAATTTTTTTTTTTTTAATTTAAAAAAAGGCACTTTAAGATAGAAAAACTATTTTAGTTTTTAGTTTCTAACATTACTTTTATTATATATAATAAATACAATGCTTATCAATACCCAAAATATAAATTATAAAGTTTTTAAAGAAAATCAAATAAAATATTGATATTTATAAATTCCCAAGCAGTAAAACATCAAATTACTATTTAACATAGAAAAAAGAACCTTTATAAATGTATAACATAAATTCAATTTTTTTTTTTTTTTAATCGACGTTGCCTTCGCAACTAAAGGTACAAATGCTATAGATAACCCGCACCACAAATGTCTGGCTCTGTCTGTCTCTGAAAAATCTGTATTAAGTGCAGATTGTACGAGCTGAATTCACTTCATACAACAATACAAATGACCACTTTACTTGTCGGTTTCTGCCCTCCCCTGAGTATGACAGCGAGACCTGCAAATTCTTGTTACGTTCAGTGCAAACATTCATTTGTTGCACTTCCAATTAAGAAGAAGAAGATATACTGGTCGAGTGTGCAGGCACAGGAAAAGTCACAGGCACGCATTAATGTCATCGTGGACGAGGAGAAGGATGAATATGAGTATAATGCACAACAACCAGGTAAGAAGAAGAGACCCATTTCAGTTCCAGGTTCAGTTAGAATGATGCTTCATATCTTTGCCCTGCTTTTGTTAGTGGGCTATTATTATTATTATTTTTTTAAGTCCCAATTGGCCAAGTTTCCATTATCTATTTGTCAAGTTTTGTTATAGTGGCTAAAATATATACATGTATGGCTAATTAGCAGTACATTTTTTGTTGTATTGTGTTCCAAGCGAAGTTATTGTTTATGGAATGTTTTTTAACAATTGACTAATTTTTCACAAATTTTAAAAAAATGCTCAATAACAATGTTTTGAAAAACCCTTCGCCCAAGTGTTGTTAGATAGGCTAAAATATACATGTATTGCTAGTTAGTAGTATATTTTATGTTGTATTATATTACACGCATTAAAAGGTTTGAATTGGAACAGCCCTTTTGGAGGTGGACGAGGGCTTTGATGGTGTAAGTTTCCTGGTTGATGTCTTAATCTTCTTTCTTTCCTGTATTAACAACATCCTTGTATTCTTGTGGGTCTTCTTGCCGAGATGTGAGTGACCTTATTGTGTTTTGAGAATTTAAATTTGAGTCACTCTCCTATCAAATTTACCGCTGACACCATAACCCTCGAACATGTATACTACATATTTCTTGTTTTTTGAATTGAAAAAAATTTCTAATGATTAATACTTGTAAAAAATTTCCATTCCCTCAAATTTTCCCAAGTGGAGCCTTCTCAATTCTTGATTGGTTAGGTGAAGATTAGTCTGAAATTCAGCTGCACTTATAGCAAAAATTTCTGCATTGAATCACATATAATATTTCTTCTATGCACTCTGCTTCTATACATGGGTTTTGAGGGAATCCTTATGAAGATTGTTCCTCTTATGTTTTTTTACTACGATTAGAGAAGGATCTATTGGGGCCCTCTCCTTTATAATACTAATAAAACGTTACAAAAACGTCTAGTACATAGTACAGACAACTATAACTACATATCAGACCTCTAAGAGGCTTAAGGAGTAGAGAAGAAGCTAACAAAAGCCATGTGCAAACAGGGGGACGCAACTAACAAACCCGATAACTCTAAAAGAATACAAAAGCCCCAAAAGAACAAGGGCAGGCAACCAATGAAGCCTAAAAACAAGATACAATTGAGACAAAAGAAACCAGAAACCTAAAGCTTGGTGACCCCATCCTCCTACCCTACCATAGTGCTTAGGCAAATCTTCCAGAACACCAGACACGATGTTTCAACCATGTGTTGCAACCACAATCTGTTTAGGAGCTGAATTACCGCCACCACCAGTAATCGCCAAGGACTCAAAAGAGACACCATGGATAACCTCTTGTCTCTTTCTGCTATGAACCAGAACATCTGCTACCAAAGTTGGAAGTGTAAACACACTCGCAACCTTCAAAGTTCCATTCTTATGACATATTAAAAGAGTTTTCACCACCAAATAGAGGTCAAGAAAGAAGGATGAAAGAGACTGAAATTCTTATTGCAATGACCACACCTCAAGCTAAAGAGCCTGTAAATCACCCACCAAAGCAGGGGACTGAGGATCATTGAATGAGCCCAGATCCAGTAAAGCAACATACTCCAGTGGCACCTCCTCATCATTGTCCAACAGAAATACCCCACCATGACCCACCGCAACTAACATAGGGACATCCAGATTCTTGGGATGAAGCACTAGATCTGCTAACCAACCTCTCAATTTATCAAAGATCATCATTGCAACAAGTTTGGACTTAAAGTCAGCAAGGATAGAAGCCCTAGAATGGAGCTTCCCATAAACCCCCAAACCATTTTGGCGTAAAATGACCTTGACCATATTCAATAGAGAAGATGAAGGGCGATGGAAAATGGAATGCAAATGATTGGCTTACACTTTGCCATGTAGAACGGGGTCCCATGAAACACTATAGTGATGCCTAGGAGCCATAAGACAAATAAGAAAACACAGGTAGATGCCACCTAGCCTAATCTAGAACTCAAAGAGCACCAGACAAGAAGCCACACATGCAAAACTAAGAGCAGCTAAACCACTAGGTTCCATGAATGATATAGGAGATCTAGTGCGTGTTGGCACTCGTGGCAGGATGAAGGGCAGAGGGCCAACCTCATTAAATGGCAACGCTAGCAGCAACCCAAGCAAGGAGAAAAGATGGAAGAGTCACAACGTGTAATGTCCCTAACCGGACTGTTAGCCAAAATTTTCCAAATCTTGCAATCAACACAAACCCAAGTCTTTTTTGATCACCAAGATACCAATGTGGGCAAGGTGAGAGCATACAGAAATTGAAATGTGGACAATGTTGTGACATAATCACACATTGCCCCATTGCAAATGGGGACCCACCTTTTTCTTCGCAATCTTGAGCTTGTAGGGTCCTTAGGAAGTGTTGTCAGACATAGTCTCTTCCATGAAATGAAGAATGAGTCTATCCGGAAACAAGTCAAGTGAGTTAATTTCCTTGCAAGCAAGAAATTAGGAAGGTCATCCGTCAAACAAGGTGCAATTGAGAATACTTAAGCATGTCCTTGAGATACTGAAAGTTGACTAAGTCTGATGTCCTGAAGTCTGATGTTCTGAGATCTTGAAAACTGACCAAGTCTAAAATCTGGTGGATCCTCAAAAATCTAGAATCTGCATGTTAAATCTCATGGATCCAGGACCTATCTCAAACATCCTGGAAGTATATTTCAAAACCTATACTTAAATATATTTTTAAATATACTTCCACCCAGGACACTTCGAAATCGGGTGGAAAAAATTAAGTCTTTGACCTTGAGCGGAAATTTCCTCTGAGCATTAAGAATGCGCCCAAGGAAAAAGGAGGAAATTTCTCCTAATCATTCAGAATGCGCCCAAGCAAAAGTGATGAAACTTGGTCAAATTCGCGAAATAGAGGAATCAAAGCTGAGAAAATGACTAAGTAATGGGAAGTGTGGAAACTGAATGCACCCATTCAGTTTGTGCCCAAGGAAAAGTGGAAATTTCTCCTGATCATTCAGTATGTGCCTAGTTAGGGTTGATCATTGTGGGATCCAAACATGATGTCTCTCTTTGCAATTGATAATTGTCTCTCTTTTGTAGGTGGAGGATCCAAGGAGGTAAATGGCGAGAGCTTATACATGAGAAGTTTAGAGGATGGAGGAAAGTTGCTCGAGTTCATCATCATCACCACACGGAGGAGTTCCTACATCAAGTTCATTTTACTTTGAAGACTTCATATGTCCGGAAGGGGGGCATCACTTCACCTCGCATGAGAGGAAGTCATCATCTAGAGATTCATTCCACATCCAAGCTTCCAAAGTTATCATGAGTCAGAAAGAAGAAAGACAATCATCATGCAATCTACTCCAAGAATTCACGCACAAGATATCTTCTACTTCCTACACCATCCAGAGCCAAAATCCTGCACAAGAACAAATGTCACAAGATGAAGACTGAGCATAACCATCAAGAAAGTCCATCAATTACATGAAATTCAAAATTCCCAAGTTTCAAGTTCAAGCAACTAAGTTCCAGAGGTGAAAATCCAAGATTGAAGATTATTCCAAGAAAAATAATATAATTTGGGAAAATATTCTGAGCAATGTGAACGTATTGAAAATCAAACTAGTTTGCTGAAAGCTAAGTTGGCGTGTGCACATCATCAAGCCAATCACAGTATGCCACTTCACTCATCCAAGTTTAATGAATATACAACAAGCAAGAGGCTAAAGAAGGCTCTTATCTAGAAGATTCCAAAGATTCCATTTCATGCTTATCACATTGGGAAACGTGCCTTCATTGCCTATGAGTTTTTTATGCACACAAGTGTCAACTTTTACTTTTGCTAAAAATAGCAAGTTGTTGTAACTAACTACCAATGTGGCAAGATCTCGGCCATTGGTTCCAAAATCAATCTTGGCCCTTCATGTAATTTTTGGAGTCTATAAAAGGCTCACTTCTCTCATTTGTAAGACATTAGATAATAGAGTTGTTGTAGGAGAGTAGGATAGCAAGTAAAGTAGAGAAGCTCTTCGAAGTCATTGAAGAGATATTGTGAAATTGTTGTAAAAATACTTCTTGGATCAATACAAGCTCATTGTTGATTTTCATGGTGATTTTGTGTGATTATGGAATGTTCACATGGTTTCAAATTCTCGCATATGATTGAGAAATGTTTCCAAGTAGCTTAGATAGTAGATTAGAAGTTCATTGATGTAATGTTAATATGCAAAGATATTTGATGAATTCCTTCTTGGTTCATACTTTTGGTGGATTGTCGAAGGCAACTCACTTTGCAAAGTTAGCTTGAACCTTCATTGGCTTTAGTTCAATTGTGAATACTTGTTCAAGCTGCGCCAACTGTGGGTGTTTGGATGGAGGTTTGCAATATGAAAATCCTTGAGTTTCCTTAGAAGATTGCACTGGCTTTGTGTAGTTGTTGGTTCTCATGGCGAAGCGAAGTTTTGGTTTCATGAGGAGTTTGTCTATCTTAGCATATTTCATTATCTCATTGTTCGTAGAATAGCTTTCTTAACCCTTCTCTTTTGCATTTTCTTTTCGTAGCCGGTTAGAAGAAGTTCCATTTCATAAGGAGAATAACATATTTAGGGTGGAATAAGGAGTAAATTCAGCGTAAGTCCCTTTGTGAGTTTTAGCAAAATCACATCAACTACTGAGTCTATCCATTGCAAGTCATGAATCAGGAACCTTGGAGTTGTCTCATTGGATCACATTGTTTAGCCTTTGAGAGACTTTATTCAAGAGAGGATAGAATACTTAGTATTTTATTCTGAGTTTGCATGTGCATAAAAAACACATCAACAGATAGGAAAATAACAATGCAACTTACTGGTAGCAATGACTAGTTTACAATCAACGCCCAAATAGGTGGACATAATTAATATGCTCAGCAGCTCAAGCCAAACTGATTGATTCAACTACAGATCGAGTCAATGCCAAATTGGCAGAGTACAAGCCAATTTGGATCAACGCCAAAATGGCGGATAATGAGATGCAATCGCATGACAGCTAGGCCATCCAATTGATGACTACAATGCAAAGCAAGAATTAAAATGAATCCGGCCGATGACCTTCCGGATTATTACAAATGAAAAACAACTTCAATCTGGCGGTAAACCACACAAAAATTACAATATATAATTAGGTGAAACTCTTACTGTTTAGTCTTCAGATTTTTCACTTGTACAATCACTTGAATGTAATTCCAATAAGCAGATTTGATGAGATATTATCAGCTCTGTTTTGTAATAATAAATCTACAACTAATATGTTAATTTAGTGACTGTTGTGACCAAATCACACATTGCCCCATTGCGAATGGGGACCCCCAATTTTCTTCATAGGATTAGTTGTTTTAGGTTAGTTGTTTGTTTTATCTTTGAGTTAGTTAGCTAATAGGCTTTGTAAATACAGTGTAGAGCATTCCTTAAGATAAGACTGGAGAGAATTTTTCGTGAGAGTGATAAGTGACTTTAATTGGTTTCAATGAGCAAAGACTTGCGAGAAAAATGCTTAAGTATACCTAGGCGCCTATTCTCATCATTTTCACCATTTTCAGCGCCCTGGAAAACTAGGATTTTAGAGGTGTTTTCAAGAGCATCTAGTTTAGGCGCCCTATTCCTTCAAAACCACCTTAAATGGGTGCCTTAGATGAAATCAGCAAGTTTTGAAGATGGTGTCTTTGGAGATCAACTACAGTGAGTGAAGAATGAAGTTTCAGTATCATGTGATGAGTTAAGGTCTTAGGCGCACTTCCATCATTGAAAGGAGTCTATCTTGAGCGCCTTGGAAGGAGTTTGTTATCTTGTAGTTTAGGCTCACTTTGCCACCAAAGAAACTCCATTTTGGCGCCTTGAAGACTGAATGTTATGAGTCCTAAGATCTAGCACTCAAGTGAAGAGTTGTCTCTTGCAAAATCAAAACAAGTGGTTGAATCTATTTGCCAAGAAGCAAGTTAAGAAGGTTTGGGCGCATTTTGTTACCTCTAGAGTCTCCTCCAAGCGCCTTGATCTAGAATTGATATTGTGAAGCATAAAGGAGGGCGCCTTAAGGGAGGTAATTCACCTTGACATCCAAAGTTTATCAAACACATGAAATGAGCATTCTAACTCTAGGCGCTACTTTCCTCATGTACAACCTTGTATTTGCGCCTAAGGAGGAGATCAACTTGAAACTCCAAGTCTTGAAGGTGGTTAACTTGGAGAGGTTTTTTCAGAGCAACTTCAATGATTGAAGGTTAAGAGAAGTGAAAGAAGTCCTCATCTAGTCCAGGTGCTGGTTTAACTCAAACAACTTCATAATGAGCACCTAGGAGATAGGAAGGCTAGGAACCTTGAATCTTGAATCACCTTGGAATGGGAAGTCTTCAAGCAACAATATCTTGACTTGAGATTATTACAACGCCTAAGAAACTAGCCAAGAGGAGTATAGGCGCACTTTTGTGTTGAAACAACCCTCTTTGAGCGCCTTTCAAAGGGATAGGAGATCTTGGTAGTCAAGGCGCACTTTTTTCATCATTTTCACCATCTTGAGCGCCTAGAAGAGAATGACATTCAAGTCACTTCCAACTGGAGCGCCTAGTGATTAGACTCTCCAAAATGGCTAAATCTTATCAAATGAAGTCTAGGCGCAGGATCTCTCTGGAACAACTACAAAAGGCGCCTTGCAATCAAGGAGGTTTGAAAACATAAATTCTGGTGCCTAAAGGCAAGGAGGTCTCCTGAGAGTTTGGATATAAGATGAAACCCTTAAGTGTTAAGGATTAGTCCTGTTGTCACCAAATCACACATCGCCCCATTGCAAATGGGGACCCCCCTTTTTTTTTTGAGCTTTGGTGCTTTGCATTTAGTTCCGGATGATGTCTTAGGGTCGTTTCCTCTGCCAATCTGACAATAAGTCTCTCTCCTAGAAGGTTTTTGCTTTATAACTAGAGGTCTTATCTGGAGTATGAACTTGCAGTAATGAAGAGTCTTGATCAAATTCCATCCAAATGATGAACACTGAGACCCATCCTGATGTATGTTTGAGATCCTGAAAATGACTAAGTCTGGTAGCCTGAAATCTTGAAATCCTGAAAAATTGACTAAGTCTGAAATCTGGTGGATCCTCCAAATTCTAGATTCTACATGTTAAATTTGATGGATTCGAGACCTATCTCAAACATCCTGAAAGGTATATTGAAAAATATTTAAAGTATAAGAAATTTATACTTAAATATATTTTTCAATAGACCTTTACCCTGAGAGACCTTGAAAACGACCAAGTACTCCAGAGGATTCAAAAACTCGATCCAGTGCGCCTAGATACAAGAGTGGCGCAAAATCTTGATGAAATGCGCTCTTAGTCAAAGAATAAGATGTGGATCTCTTGCACCTAGACCAATGCGCCCAATCGCAATTTCAAAAGGTAAAGTGAGGTCAACAAAATCTTAAATACTTCATCTAATGCACTTGAATTATAAGATCTCAAAGTCTTGAAGTGATGCGCCGTCTTGGGAAGGGAGAGTTTGTGTTCAAAAGGATTTCAAGTTTATTATCTAGTGCGCCAATTCAAAGGAGGACATATAGCAAGTGTTTTCAAGATTTTCAAAGAAGATTCCAGACCTTCAATCCAATGCGCCAAGACTGATCTAGAAGGATAAAGTTTTATGATATGCATTTAGAAGAAGATCCCAATAACATGATCTAATGCGCTTAGTTATATAGAGGATTCAAACTCCTGATCTAGTGCGCTCAAAGGAGTTTGTTGGGGTTCTCAAAGGATGATCATTCAATTGGAACATGAAACTTAGATGTGATGCACCACCTTATGGAGGGGAGTGAAGATCAAGTTTTGAAAACATTTGAAGGAGACATCAAAACCTGATCCAATGCGCCAAAAGATATGAGGAACCCTTTAAAGGCAGATCTTATGCATCATCTTCAAACTAATCACAAGAGGACCCTCAACCTTTAATCTAATGCGCTGCCTTGAGTTGAGAGGCAACTTGAGCTAGGTTGAAGGGAAGAAGAGATTTCAAACTCCAATCCAAGGTGCTAACCTCGAGGATTCTAACATCTTCATCCAAAGTGCCCTTAAAGAGGATGACTTTGTTGATTTTAGAAGGAAGATTCTAACAGCCTAATCAAATGCGCTCAATAAGGAGACCTAAGACTTGATCTAATGCACTTTAAGTTTTGGATAGGAAGAAGATCTAGAAATCTCAATCCAATGCGCTTTATGCCCCATATACACAAAGGTGAAGTTAAGGTTTTGACAAGTCTTGAGGAGAAATTTAAAACCTGATCTAATGTGCCATGATGAAGAATCTGATTTAAAAGATGAGAAATGTTGTTAAAATCAGGAGATCCTAAAATGATCATCCAATGCGCCATCATGTGGAGGATGAGCTTGTCCAAGTTGTAAACATATTTTAAGAAGAGATCAGATTTTTGAACCAATGTGCCACTTTAAGTCAGACTTAAGGTTAAGAAGATTTGATATTCCCATCTACTGCACCTGATGTTAAGAGTTTGCATAAGATATTCATTTAAGTAGGTTCTTTAAGAAATATGATATATCATCATTTTATGTTTAAAGTCATTATGATGGTCTAAATGAAGTCAATTTGATGATAAGAATGTTGAGAGATTCTTATATGTTATGAAATCAGTTATATTGATGCTGTTTCCTTGTTTGTGTTGCAAGAGCTAGGAAATCATCCTAGGAGTTAAAGAGTCATTTCCAAGCAAAGGATGAAGCTAAGGAAAGGAGCTAAGGGTTGGAATCACCTTCATGCTAGGAAGGAAGTCAAGAAGTAGTCCACAAGAAGAAGACATTATGTAGCTGCTCCAAAGGGCCTCCTTCAGGAATCATTGAATTGGAACCTTTTCATCATCCTTGTATTGGAATTCTTTGGCATCATGTTAAGATCATCTAGAAGACATCCATCCAAAGGACATCATCTTCATCAAGACTTCCCAAGGTATCCACTCTACTTCAAGTTCTTCAACCTTCAAGGAATACTTCAAGATCATGTGGCTGCTCTAAGGAATACTTCAAGATCATCTTTTCATCAGCTATATCATGATCATCAAGAGCAAGTGTTTGAACCACCTTCAAGTTGCAGAGGAAGCATCATTCCGAGAGGCTCACATCCAGTTTCATATGCTCCATCATCAAATGTTCCAAGGCATTCATCCATCCAAGCTTCAAGACTCTACAATCTTCAAGTCCAAGAGAGATCCTACTTCTAATCATGAATCAAGTATCATCATCATCTACTCTTACATGATGAAGGAGGCAGCATCATCTACTACATTACTCTTCGTGAAGGATCATCCAGAGAAGATCATCATGTATCCTACAAGAAGAAGAAACATCACGAAGTCAGGCAAGTGAAGCAACATGTATTCATCCAGTTTACAAGAAGATGAACAAGGCAAGATCAACAAGTTACATCCCAAATTCAAGTTCATTCAAAATAATCACATCAAAGACATCATACAAGATGATGCAAGTTGGGAATCCATCAGAGTTGCTAAGGTGGCACCTACGTGGCAGACACTAATCATCAAGCCAATCACAGTCCACCACATCATTTCGACTACATTTAATATATCATTTAATAAAAGAATCCAAAGGGACGCCTATGTGGAGGATGTTTTAAATGATTTCATCTTATCCTTATCACATTGGAAAATGTGCCTTCATTGCCTCTCATATGTACTAAAAATAGAAAGTTGTTGTAACTACCTGTTGAGGTGGCATGATCTAAGCCCTTGGCTACATGAATTGATCTAAGCCATTCATTGTAACTCTGGACCACTATATAAAGGCTTTGTTGCCTCATTTGTAACATATAGAGAGTAGTGAGTAGTTCAGTTGATAGTTTTGTAGGAGTAGAATAGGAGAGACTCTCGAAATTCTCTGAGAGTGCTTGAAGTTGTAAATATTTCTCAAGATTAATGCAAAGACATTGGAGCATTGTTTGGTGTTAAGTGTTGTCTTGTGGAGTAACATGATTTCTTGTATCTTAATGAAGTGGAGAGATGTTTCAAAGTAGATTAAAAGTAGATTAGCAGTTCTTTGATGTAATGTATGTTGTATTGGTTATCTGATCAACTCCTAGCTCATGCTTTTGACATTCATCGCTGATGAAGTGTTGTGTAAAGCTAGTCTGAGCTTTATTTGTATAAATTCGATTGTGGATGTTTGTTTGAGCTGCGCCATCTTATGGGTGCTTGTATAAGCCTTCATAATTTGAAAACTATTCGCGTAACCTTAGGAGATTGCACCAACTTCATGTAGTTGTAGGCATCCTTGGCGAAGTGAAGTTAGGTTTACTTAGGAGTTTGTCTATTCTTACATCATCATTGCTTCATTGACCTTAGATTAGTTTTCTAAACCTTTATCTTTTTCTATTTCTTTATCATTGAGACCTTGTATATATGTCATCCACACTGAAAGAGAGATAAGCTAAATGAAGTAAGAAGAAGAGTCTGTGTAAGTCCCTTTGTGATTATCAGCAAGATCACATGTAATCACTGAGTTAACCCATCATAAATCATAAAAAGGAACCTTGGAGTTACTTCACTGGGTCACATAGTTCAGCCTTTGAAGAGCTTTATTCAAGAGAGAGTGGGATACTCTAGTGTTTTACTCTATTGTTGACTTGTCTAAAAACAAACATCAACAAGTCCTAAGGAAGCCAAGGCGCACTCTCTAATCCATACTAACTCCAAGTTGCGCCTTAGGAAGAAAGAGCATGATATGATATCATTAAGTGGCGCCTCAGTTGAACAAATCTTCCTTGTCTATATCTAGTACTAGGAATCCATAAACTTGAAGTGTTTTCTCCCTTAAGTGTTAGGTGCACTTTTCATATCCCATAATCATTAATTGGCACCTCAAATTCTCCTAGGCGCAATTATTAGTCCCTACAACCTCCAAGTGACGCCTTTGAAGAAAATCGTGAATTGGCACCAATAAGTAAGCATTTTGAAGGAAGGAAACACTCTAAGACTTCCCAACTCTTTGGAATCACAGTAGTCATCAATATCAAGCCAAATTGAGTGTAGGCACCCTTTGCTATCAAAACTACCTTACATTAGCGCCTTGGATGAAATCACTTGAATATACAAGCTTTGAAAGATTGTTGGCTTGGGTGAAGTTTCTAAAAATACCTACAACGTTTGATGTCATTTTGAGGTGAAGGAGACACTCATCTATTTCAAGGCGCCATTTCACACTTGTAACAACCTAAAGTTGCGCCTAGAGGTGAGAATGAGGTCTCTATGAAGTCCTAACATGAGTAGAAATCATTTGAGGTGTCAAGAAGCAAGCTAGAACGCGTCAATTCACATCCTGAGCATCAACAATGTGCACCTTAGAACATTATCAATCCCTCATGTATGTTAGGCGCCATTTCTAGTAATTTTGGTCAACAAATTGCGCCTTAGGTGAAGTGAAGGTCTCTAAGAAGGTTTGGGCGCCATTCCTTGTTATTTTTGTCAGTTTGAGCTCCTTGGAGATTGAATGGTGTCAAGACTAGGATCTAGTGCTCAATTGAATGATCTCTAGCAAAACAAGACGAGTGAAGGAAACTAGAAGGTTTAGGCGCATTCCTTCACCTCTATAGCCTTCTCTAAGCGCTTTTGATATGGAATGAAGATATTGTGAAGTGAAGGTTAATTTAGCTTAGGCGCCCATTCAACTTTGAACAACCTCAATATGCACCTCGAGGGAGATTAACATCATTAAGAGAGATAAGGCGCACTTTTCAATCCTTGCAACCATGAATGAGCACCTATGAGGAAAAGAGCGTAAATTAGCATCAAAGAGATTTTCATCAAGCACTTGAAGGAGGTGAAGTCTAAAATACTTTCATTGAACCTAAATAGAGTTTGAACGCATGAGAAATGAGTAAGTATCCTTCAAGTAGCATAGGCGCCATTTCTTGCTGTTTTTTGTCATCATAAGCGCCTAGGAGAAAGGTTGTTTAGGGGAGGGCTTTAGGCGCCTAGCATTAAGAACATTCATTAACAAGCTTGAAACAGTTTAAGGCATTCCTTTTGAAGCTACACAAGAGTTTGAACTTGTGAGAAATGAAGCAAGTAACAAGGTGCAATCCCTTGCCTTTTTCACCCAATTTTGGTGCCTGGACAAAAGAGCATTCAAACCTTGAGATCTAGCATACAAGTAATAAGAGCATCTCTTTCAAGTTTAGAAGATTAATCAAGAGTGTTAAAAGGTTAAGAAGCAAGTTAAAGAGCTAGGCACACATTCTTACTTATGTCATCAGAAATTAGCGCCTAACTTAGAGAAGTACGGTCTGTCAACATCAGAAATTAGCGCCTTGGGTGGGGAGACTTTAAACATTACAAGGATGAAGTTGGAATCATTAAAGGTTAAACAATAAACATGAAGCATTCTAGGTGCAAATTTTTGACTTCCAACCCTCATATCAGCAAAGAGAACATAAATTTACCTCTTAGGCGCTGATCCATGACTATTTCTATCCAAAACAACGCCTAGACTTGAAGAGCACTAATCTCACCAAGGCGCTGATTTATATCAGCATCACTTTCAACATGCGCCTAAGGACATAAAGACTTGTGGAGTTTGAAAACATGTTTAAAATAGCACTGAAAACAGCCAAGAGACAAGGCGTACTTTATGCATTCACCACCTAATTTTGGCGCCTAGACTTAGGAAGACTTATTTGATGTTTAATGATGATTTCTTGGTGTTATCAAGTTTTTTATCAAGTGATTGACATTGTTTCCTTGTCTGTGTTGCAGGAGCATCGATGAAGTTGAGAAGTCATTCAAGGAGTGAACCACTTGGAACCATCAACAAGCGAGGAATAAGGTTAGAAGGCCATTATTAAGGAAGAGTTATCATGTAGCTGCTCCAAAGAAACACTTCAAGTGCAAGCATACTTCATCATCTATCATGTCAAAGACATTCATCTACTAGGCTTCAACTTCTCACCATCTTCAAGTATCAAAAGAGATCTCCTACTCCAATTCATCAATGAAGCATCATTATCTACTCTACTTCATGTCATCATCATCATCTACTCTTACATGAAGGAAGCATCATCATCATCATATACACTACTCCATATGAAGAATCAAAGAAGATCATTCCTACATCCTGCAGAGAAGAATAACAAAGTCATGCAAATGAGTAATAAATATCATACATCCAGTTTACAAGACAATGAACAAGGCAAGATCAACAAGGTACATCTCAAGTATTCATCATCAAAAGCAATCATGTTTGAAGACATCACAAAGATGATACAATTTGGGAATATGCCCAAAAGCATATTGAATTAACAGTTGAAATCCACAAATATGCTGAGGTGGCACCTATGTGGCATGTACCTATCATCATTCAATCATAATTTGCCACATCATTCAGTCGCATTCAATGCATCTACAACAAACAAGAAGCCAAAGGGACGCCTATGTGGAAGATGTTCTAAAAGATTCCATCTTATCCTTATCTTCTTGGAAAACGTGCCTTCATTGCCTCTCTCATGTACTAAAAATAGCAAGTTGCTGTAACTACCTGTGAGGTGGCATAATCTGGTCCATTGGCTTTACCAATCGATCTTGGCCTTTCATGTATTTTTGAGGTCTATATAAGGGCTCCTTTTGCTCTCATTTGTAAGGTTGAAGACTCTGAAAATTGTTGCAAGAGCTCTTTTGAAATAATATAAGACTCGTTGTTTGGTGATTCTATATATGTTTCTAAGTGTTGCATGGTTTCTGATTTCTTCAAGAGAATGTTAGATTAAGATTAAGTTTCCTTTTAAGTGTTATGTTAGTTGGTGGAAGATTTTATTATTGTTTCGTGGTGGAATCCATATGTTCAAACCATTTGTGATTTGTGGCTTGCAAGTTACAGTGTATGGTTAGTCTGAACAAAGTGAGCTTAACTTTGATCGTTTATGATTGTTGAATTTTCATGAACATAAGTGATTTGAATATTTTATATAACCCTTTGAAGATTGCATCAACCTTGTGTAGTTGTTTCAACTTGGCGAAACAAAGTTGGTTGATTCCACCTGATCGATAATCGTCTCTTACATCTAGAGTTAGAGTAGTATCCTGAACCTTTATCTTTTGCACTTTTTTTTTACTCATCATGATTAGGAATTAGGATTAAGAACTTCATTGCCACATTATACGTTGAAAAGTTGTAGTACTTAGAAATTCCAAGTGTTTGCCTCCCATAAGTGAAACGATTAAGTTGTTAGAACAATTGCGTAAGTCCCTTTGTGTTCATCAGCAAAATCATATCAAGTCATTGAGTTATCCACTGCAAATCATAAGAAAAAGAACCTTGGAGTTGTTTTGATTGATCGCTTTGTTTAGCATTCGAGAGGCTTTATTCAAGAGAGAGTTGGATACTCAGTATTTTACTCTATTGTTGACTTGTCGAAAAACAATCATCAACAGTGACCTTATTTGCTGCTGTACAGATCTGAAATATCATCCAAAATCTGATGTAATGCTGTTAATATAGCTGAAACCTCATAAAGAACAACTCCTATATGGTATGACTCCCTTTTGGCATAGTACGACACTTCTTTTTCTTCCCAAAATGATGCGACTCCTCCAAAATACCACTCACCCACTTTATTGACTTGTACAACAACTTAAATATGTGAAGAATCATTAACCAACTCTCATGCCTCTTTAGTTAACTTTAATAGCAGCTCAAATTTGGGCGGCCAACTTCATAAATATTCTACGGTCCCCTTTAAAATGAAAGCAACCATAAATATGGGCAGCTGAAACTATAAATTGGTACAACCTGCAATAAAATGGTATGGCCAGCACTTGGAAGTACTCCTCATAGGAAATATGGTAAGATTTGCAAGCAAATAATACTTAATATCACAACTGAAAACTCACACATTTTGAATTAAGAACACACAACATGGAAATCTAGAACAACACACTAATATTTTTGTATTTTTCTGAATATGTAAACCACACCACACAACTAAATAAAACTTCACACCAACAACAAACTGAAAGTACAATGCAGATGTAGCTCAATGGAAATCCGTATATGGAATTTCTCTTGCAAAACGGAGGGTTTTTGTCCTCAATCTCATTTCTAGTAGAGTTTTTGTCCTAGGGCAAGAAATGAACACAAGGCTCAATTTTGAATACAAGAGTTTTTGGATAATTTGATGAAGAGTTGCAAATGAGCCTCTTATCCCTTTTTATAGACTCCTGAGGACTTAAGTTGAAATATTTACTTTTCCTTTTCAAAAATCTAATGTAAAATTGACTTTAGTAACTCTACCCAAAAATAATTAAAATAACACTAAGAGTTACAAATGCATTATTATGCCCCATTTAGGTGGCCTAGAAATAATAAATAAAGTGGCCTTTTACAATGCTATAAAAAATGACAATAAGACCGACTTTAATTATTATTAAAATAATTTTCTTAATCCCAACTCATTAACCTATGGAAAATTAAAAAATAGGCTAAGGGACCATGTCGAATGCTTACAATGAAAAAGGGGACATGACACTACGAAAATGATAGAATGAGGTGGAATAAAACACATTCCTACAAGGGATAGGATGAAGGATGGGCCGTATTAAGCTGGTCATTCATCTAAAAGTAATCTTCCCATTGACGACCTGTTGATGATGTTTTCTTGACAACAACAACATTAGAATAAAACACCAAATGCTCTATCCTCTCTTGAACAAAGCGTCTCGAATGCTAAATTACGTGATCAAACAAGAACGCTCCAAGGTTCCTTGTATGTGATTTGCAATGGATAGCCTCAGTGGTATGATGTGATAATGCTGTTTACACAAAGGGACTTACGCATAATTTATTCATCACTCCATTCAAATATGTACTCTTTCCTTGTGAAATGGAACTTCTTCTAATCAACTACAAAAGAAAAGGCAAAAGATAAGGGTTTAGAGACACTAATCTAAGGTCAATGAGGCAATGATGCTGCATGAATAGACAAACTCCTCAATAAACCTAACTCCACTTCGCCAAGAATGCCTATAACTACATGGAGTAGGTGCAATTTCTTAAGTTTAGCGAATGGTTTTCAAATCATGAAAGCTCATATAAGCACCCATTGGACGGTGCAGCTCAAACAAGCATCCACAACCGAACTTAAGCAAATTATGATAAAGCTCAGACTAGCTTTACACAACACTCTGCCGGCGATGGATGTCAAAAGCATGAGCTAGGAGTTGATCAAATATTCAATACATACATATATTACATCAATGAACTTCTAATCTATCAACTAAGTTACTTTGGAAACAATTCTTAACCATCTTGGAGACAATGAAGACCATGCTAACATTCCAAAATCAGAAGATCACCATGAAACATTCAACAATGAGCTTGCATTAATCTTGAAGTGTATCTTTACAACAATCTCTCAATATCTCTTCAATGACTTCGAAGAGTCTCGTCTACTCTAGTCCTTTCTAATCTAATTTATATTCTAATGTATCTTCTAATGTCCCTTTACAAATGAGAGAAGTGAGCTTTATATAGAGCTCAAGAATTATATGAAGGGCCAAGATTGATTTAGCCATCAACGGCCGAGATTGAGACAAGGCAGTTTGTTACAAAATTTGCTATTTTTAGAACATGAAAGAGGCAATGAAGGCACGTTTCCCAATGTGATAAGCATCTTTGGAGAATCTTTATGGTGGGCCCTCTTGAATGAATGTCATTGTAGAATGCGATTGGCCTGATGATGTGTACGTGCCACCTCAGCATCTTCAAACGAAGTAGTCTGGTTCACCTCATGTTCACTTTACTTAGACTATTTTCTTTTTGCTGTCTTGATGTAACTCATGGATCACTTTGATGATCATGCTCATCTCTCATCTTGTGATGTCCTTGTGCTTGTGCAGGATTATGCCTCTGGACAGTTGCATGAAGTAGAAGATATGTTGTGCACGAGTCCTTGGAGTAGATTACATGATGATTGTCCTTTTGGCGCGTGGAATGAATCACTGGAAGATGACTCCCTCTCATGCGTGGCGTTGATGCCTTCCTCATCCAGACATACAAAGTCTTCAAAGCAAGATGAACTTGATGTAAGAGCTCTCCTCCATGTGGTGATGATGACAACTTTGAGCAACTTTCCTTCACCTTCCAAACTTCTCATGTATGAGCTCTCGCCATTCACCTCCTTGGATCCTCCATCACCTACAAAAAGAAACACATCAAATTAAGACTTGATATAAAGGATTTTCAATAACAAATTACATTCCTCCTATGCATGTGGGATCAAAAATGGCATTTCAAAACATACCCTTTCGCATGAAATCCATACCTAAGTGCCTAGGCGGGTTTAGAAGGGTAGTGAGGAATGTGTGATGTGAATTCCAAGGGTCATGGTCTAGGCCGCCCAGGCTGGGCAGGATTCAAGGGTAGGCTTGGATTTTTCATGACTTAGGCATTTTTTACTTTGTTTTGATAGTCTAAAACCTTTTACACTTGTTTCATTGATAACTTGACCTCTTTGAATGCAATGGAAAGCCTTGAGAGGATGGGTGGATTTCAAGGGGGTGTATGGATTGTTTGGTGTGAAAATCCATACTCCATGATCTAGCCGCCCAAGCTGGGCGGCTTTGGAAGGGGTATTTGGATTTTCTTCTTGAACTTCATCTGAGGTTCATTCCTTCCATTTAATAACTCTTTCTTTCAACTTCAAGACTTAGTCATTTTTTGAGGTGTTCATGTGAAGTTGAAAGACACACATGGGATGTTAGGTGACCTTGTCCACATGTCTTGGTGAAACCCGCCTAGGAAGGGCGGCTTTGGAGGTGTTGTGAGGATTTTACCTTATGACTTGTAATCTTCATCAATTTTGCCTCATGAATGATTTTGCATGGATGTGAAGCATCATAGTGAGTTTGGAGAGTCAGGATGGAGTAGTTGTAGCGTTTAGACATCATATTCCAGACTCACCTCTATAGGCCGCCCAGGTAGGGCGGGGTTGAGAGTGACCCTTGGACTTTTGTACTTAGAAAACTTTCCACTCCTTTAAACTTAGTCATCTCATCTCCTAAGTGTCATCTGCATTACCTTCATCAATTCTACTTGCAAAGTGTATTGTTCTCACCCTGGGCGGTTCTGGAAGTGTTGTCTGGAGAGTGCATTGTAAGACAAGATAGAGTCCATGAGCACCTCTTGAGGCCGCCTAGGTAGGGCGGGTTTGGAGGTGACCCATGGAATTTGACTTAAAATGTATTTAACTCCTTCAAACTTGTGAACTTTGCTTGAAATTCATCACATCCTAGTGCTTTGTACTTGAAACCTTGCAAACTTGATCATTTTCTCCTTGGGCGGATTTGAGGGTTGTGTCTGGAGGAGCTCTCTTGATGGTGATGACACTGTCCAAGAGGACCTTGTGAAGCCGCCCAGGCTGGGCGGGTTGGGAAGTAGTGCATGGAATCTACCTTGTGATGCCTTAGAGTCATTCAAACTCATGAGTTTCCTTGGAGTTTCATCATTTCCCTGTCTTTTGTGCTCAAAACCTTGTAAATTTGACAACTTTTTCCTTGGGCGGATTTGAGGGTTCTGTCTAGACAAGTGCATGTGCAGGAGGCTGAGTCCATGACCTCATGCCAAGGCCGCCCAGTCTGGGTGGGTTTAGACATGGAGTGAGGAATTTCTTGCCTTAGTCAAATTTTGGATTTTTCTGAATGGAAGCATATTGAAAAATATATTTAGTTCTTATACTTTAAATATTTTTCAATATACTTCCAGGATGTTTGAGATAGGTCATGGATCCATAGGATTTAGCATGCAGATTCTAGGTTTTTGAGGATCCACCAGATTTCAGACTTAGTCATTTTTTCAGGATTTTCAGGATATCAGACTTAGTCATTTTCAGGGTCTCAGTGACATGCATCAGGATGAAGGCATATAGACCTCTTGGCAAGAAACTGTTGAGACTTGGATACACAACCAAACCCACAAGCTCAGAGAAAAAACTAAACCTAAAGCAAAACAAAGACAGAAAGCAAGAAAAAAGAGGGTGTCCCCATTTGCAATGGGGCGATGTGTGATTAAGTCACAACACAACCATGTGTCACCTATTCCACTTACAAGGGCTGAAAAAGGAACTTGAGGGATCCCAATGTTGGCAAAGGCATCTACCGATCTATTACCTTCCCTATAACAATGCATGAGACACTAGAGAATTTCTTACATAGATCAATAGCTTCCTCAAGAAGTCTCTGAAATTTCTAATTGACATAAATTTGTTTTTGAAGGCCCGGGATAACATTGAGTGAATTCCCTTTAACAATAACCTATCTACAACCATTGTCTAATATCATATTTAAACCCGCCATTGATGTCTCCATTCTGCTTCACTATTGGTCTTATGGCTAAAATGTAGAGAACCCGCTTGAACTAGAGGACCTTTAGAATCCTGGATTAAGATTGCTCCCTTAGCTGGGCCAAGGTTCCCTTAGAAGCACTATCAAAGTTGACCTTGAACATACCCTTCGGAGGCAGTTTCCAAACAATGTTCTTTTTAGTGATCTTACTACTGCCCCTTGAGTAGAGGAGATGGTTCCCCTTATGTTATCCATTGTTGAATTTTTTGATTTTGGTTTTTTGGCTAGGAATGATAGAAAAATGTGGATTCCAAGCATGGTAGTTTGCATTGAAAAACAATCTTAGTGTAACAATAATGTACATAATCCTAGGTGTAGTAGGATAATATTTTGTATTTTATATTTCCTAGCTGCACTAGAAACTGATTAGTCATCCTGAAGATGAATTGCACAATCATTTTCTCATTGTTAAATATGTACATTCTAAATGAATGAAACGAAGCTTTTCATTGAATATCTTGCTTCTTGTCTAAGTCCCGTCCATTTACATTTGTCAATCTTTTTCTTGCATTTACATATTTGGGTCTTACATTGGTATCAGAGCTATGGCTGAAGGAGAAGGATGAAGAAGACGACTAGGTTATTTATTCTTCCTCCATTTGTTTAGCATTTCCAATTAATGTATTGTCTATTTCTACCAAGGTAGAAAGTCTCCTCAAAGCCTTGCAATGATAGTGCATTACGGAAAGCTGAAATAGACTAAAAAAAAAATACCAAATTTGTTGCCCCATTCCCATCTTTGTTAATATCATTATTTCAGACCCTAATCGTGGCTCTTCAACCCTTTTCACAACCATCAATATTCTTGTCCTACGTTGCCTTTATAACCTATGTTAAAGCCATTTTTCATGGCACTGAAGCCATTTTTGCAAAACTCTATTCGTGGCCTCCAGAATTTTTCTCGTAGCCTTGCATTCTTCTACTGAGTGGTCGCGTATCTCACAGTAGCAGGATAAGAGCAATGCACACCCTTTACAACATGAACAGAAGCAGTGCATATTGTGCAAGTTATAGCTCTGGGGACTGCTTTGTATCCCTTTCGTGGTGACTAATGAAAATCACATATTTAGTAGTGGGAACAAGATTGGCATGAGATAGTAGGGGTGAAGAATGGGAAGGAACAATATTTCCCATGGCAGATGTAATGTCCCCTTCGCAGGCATGAAGAATTTCGGAAGACCCTTAGCCTATTTTAATTTCCCGTAGGCTAATTGGGATGCTGCGAGGGAAATAATTAATTAATTAACTTAAGTTTAATTAATTACTTTATGAAGGGTGGCTGGGGTCATAAAGTGATTTAAAAAGAGGGTCATAAAAGTGACTTTTTATGAAGATCAAAAGTAATATCAAATTAAAATATTTTTAAAAGTCACTTTTGGAGGGAAAATGAAGAGTCATGAATAATAATATTTTATTATTCCAAAAGTGCATATAAAAGGAGGATTGGAGGAGAGAAAAGACATTCTATGCATTTTATCAAACCTTAGCTTATTGAGATTGAACATCGTCCATCTTTTCTTCCCTAGGACAAAAACCCTTTGGCAAAGAATGGTTTCGGGGACGAAAATACTCGTAGCCGTTTGAGTGGAAGTGTTGAATGCTCGCAGTTTAGATTTTTGGTTATGTTTGGAGTTCCAGTTTGAGCTGAAGGTCGAAGATTCAACGAAAATTATTTGTGTAGCAAATCAACTCGATCTTTTGAGGATGAGTCTCTTATTTGGTTGATTATATCAACTCTAAGGCAGGCCATATCATATCCTTGCTGGTCGTACAAATAAACCTTGCAGGAACCAGCGGTACAAATGTTGGGAAAGGGCATTTGAAGTTTGAGAAGGAATCACTTATGTGATAATGGTCTTGCGACCCCGAAATCTCCAACTGCACCTCATTATGATTAATGATCATCTTTATAGCTAGTCGTAGCCATGTATTGAGCAGAGAACAAGGCCGTACAACAGTGTATGGGGAGATTTTAATATATTTTCTGATTCAGCTCAGATTTCAGCATTCTTCCATGGGATTTCCTATAGCATTTCAAGCTCAGCATTTTAGAGGTTAGAGAGATATTAGTTACAGTTATATGCATGTGTGATTATCAGTTTCCAGCAGTTATAATTCGTTTAATTCATGTCAACATTCTTGAGTTTATTGTATCTAGTTTATATTGTTGATGTACTCTCATTGGATTGTCAAATATAAACTCAGTTTCTAGTTTGTTATTTAAATTGTCATTTTGTCATATATTTGCAAAAATACAAAAAAAAGCTAGGTTGGGACATTTCAGCAGAAAGGGTGCTTGCCAACATTGTTGTGTATCCAATCTTAAGAAATACAAGTCGCTCGATCAACAATTTTTGGGTTTTTCCTCACAGAAGAGTGAAAAGAAACGATTTGATTAGAAATTTGCATGCCATGCTATGATTCTATTGAATTTGGTTGAGTTTTGAGGAATTTTGTAGTAGATTGTATCGTTGATGCTAAAGGGCAACAATTGGAATGTGGAGCACGACTAGAAAGTTGTTATGCTGTAAAATCTAATTCCAATAAGTGCCTTTGAAATAGTTACATAGAAAGAATATGTGTTGAGGGCGTGTGATGCATAGTTGCACATTGCTGTGCATTTTGCTGAGATTCCGATCTAGGTTGCAATGAATATTGCATCAACATTGTGGTTGCTCTGCTGTGAAAAATTCCAGCGAATGGAAATGCAATGGCTGTGACTAAAACTTGATGCTGTTCAACAGAATCTACAACAACCAAACCCTTTGTCATAGACCTGGACTCTTCATTGTGGACTCTTCACATTCTTGATGGTATAAAATAGTTTCAATGGTTTTTATTATTCTATTATAGGCTGGGGATAAAATCATATTGAGGTGTTTTTAAATAGAATAATGTGGGGTGAGTCAAGTTGAATAGTCATTTGATTTTAATTAGGGGTTGTTTTAAAAGACTATGGGATGCTGCATATAGTTAAGAGCTTTGTCATTAAAAGGGGAAGGAATTTTTATTAGAAAGTGGAAAATTCATCTAGGAGGTTATGTTTATTTTTTCACTTTAGGGGGGCAATTTTTTGCAATAAGCTGATTTTTTGCAAACAAAAATCAAAATTTGTAAATCAAAACAATTGCAACCTTCAGTATTCGTGGTACCTCTGGTTCACGTTTACGGGTCAAGCCGTTGCGATTGAACTACTGTACCCACCGCCTAATCTAGCTGCAACAATGACGTCTGTGGCATTGTCCCTATAAATCGTCAAGGAGTAATGACACTTTCATTTTTCATTTTCCCTCCATCACCCATTCACTGCTATTGTAAGACGTAAATCCTAGAAGGGTGTCATTGATAGGACGAATCCTTTTCACGTACTGATGGGTATAAAGAAAAGATAGGCTTATAACACA
This sequence comes from Cunninghamia lanceolata, assembly GCA_027924645.1. Classification (NCBI taxonomy): domain Eukaryota; kingdom Viridiplantae; phylum Streptophyta; class Pinopsida; order Cupressales; family Cupressaceae; genus Cunninghamia; species Cunninghamia lanceolata. The sequence goes on from BSBN01000333.1 coordinate 716,702, forward strand.
TACTGACAAGTATATCGGAGGGGTGAGTATATTGAGAGGATTGGTAATCGGTTTGGTGGTTTATAAAAAAGGCAACCTTTTGGAGTGATAAGGAACCAATCCAGCTACACTTGACAGAAAAAGCCATAAGGTGTTGTCAATTGTATTGTCTTCGAGCATTATCGATGGAACCCGACTCGGAAGTGTGTAATCTTTGTAATCATGTTGACATTATGCACCAATGGCGTGTTTATCTTTACAAATTAATGTTAGCAACAAACAAGAAGCAGAGATAATATTAGAATGTTGGAGTCAATACAAGCCCTTGTTCATGCAGTTTTGCAACCAATACAAGATGTTGTAATGTCCCCTTCTCAAGCGTAAGTTGGTAGAGACCCTTAGCCTATTTCTTGAAATTTTCCCGTAGGCTATTGGGGTGTTGGTGAAGGGAAAATAATTAAATAATTAAATTAAGTTGTCAAAAAGTACTTTTGAGTTATATTTTACTTAACTTATATTTAATTATTCAAAAAGGTTGCTTTTAAGTTGTGCAAATAAAGTGTTGCTAGGCTCAAGGTGCAAAAAGGTGGTCATCAGTGTTGGCAAGAGACACTGCTATGCATGACAGGTGTTGTCATTGATGGCAACTAAGTCTACCTTGCTCATCCGCATTGCATAATCTGTTCATATCGGAAGTCAGAGTGAAGATTTGGCTAAGTCCGAGTAGTCAAAAACAGAGCATGTGACAGGGTCCGGTATCTTGGTCCGGATCTCTCCGGTAGTAATTCAAAGTGTGCTGCGGATCTGAGGGAGTGATAAGGATTGTCAAGACTATCTAAATCCAGAGATTTAGCCTCCGGTGATAAAGGATTAAAAAGTTATAAGGATTTGAGTATCGGGTTCCAGTCAGTCAGCACAGTCAGAAGAACAGGACAACCTAGTATTTGATCTTGGTCCCGATGCAGAAAAGTTGTTGGATAAGCAATTGGTGATAATCAGCGGTATTGGCCGACATGATTGATGATCTGGAAACACAAGTTTTGGTCCGTGTTAATAATATTTGTGCATGGATTCAGCCGACAGAGCAGAGTGTTTAATAAATGTTCTAAGTTTTATTGAAGCCGACTACAGTTGATTGAATTTGTTGATGCGGATATATATATCCGATGGATTCAAGTGTTTTGGTGTGCGAGTGTGGTGCGATAATGGAGTAAGTGCGAAAAAGGTAGATAAAAGTGCGAAAGAGAAGAGATCTAAGGTCCGAATTATGGCAGAGTAGTAAACAGGGCAGAATAAAGATGAAGTGTGTAAGATCAATATTCTGTGCTTAACCGGAACTGAATTCTTGCATTGGCAGATGCTACTCATCAGTTCAAACAATCTGTAATTTTTTTTCAATCATTCTTGTAGGCAGTGAGCCCGAAGGCATGTGCCTTCCCCTTTTGTAATACTTTTAACAGAGTATAATCTTTTTGGGTTAACCCCCACCGTGGTTTTTCCCTTAACTGGGTTTCCACGTTAAAAATCTTGGTGTCAAATGTGTTATTTGTGTTTCTGCTCGTGTTATTGATTCTTGCTTTTCATGGTTATATCATTAATTTGTTAAGAAGTGGTAAAGAAGAATTAACTACAGCAAGCATTAAAGTTTTAAGACAACTGATTCACCCCCCCTCTCAGTTGTCAGCCCTAATTCCAACAATTGGTATCAGAGCTGAGTTCCTTGAAAGAAGTTTAACAGCTTAAGGAAGATCTGGGAAGGTATCAAAATGGATTCATACAATCTTCAGGAACTTAAACTTGCTTTAGAAGATCTTGATCAGTCCAGAGCAGATGTCAAAGAATTGCAAGAAAACCTTAAAGATGCTGAAGACTTCATTGAGACCTTAAAAGAGAAATTAAGCAAATCTAATGAAAAGAGAAAGGAGCTACTTCATCAACTAGAAAATCAGAATGTAGACAATGACATGGATGAGGCTCTAAAGAAGAAGACAAAGGAATGTGAGAAGCTGACAAAAGAAGTTTTTGTTCTAAAACATGAAATGGGATCTGGGGTGATGAGGTTAACCAAATAAATTAAGGAAAGAAAGAAGACTGAAGAAGACCTGAAACAAACTCTGAAAGAAAGAACAAAAGAATACTGCAAATTGGACGGAATTGTTGGCCATCTAGAGTCTGATCTACATGAAAGCAGAGACAACGAAAAAGAACTTGAAAGGCAAATTGTCATTCTCAAACATGACCTAGAAGTTGCAAATGAATATAAAGAGAAATTCAAGATAAGCTCAGCTAAACTTGAGGTGCTGCTTGACAGTCAGAAGAAGGTAGATGATAAGCATGGTCTGGGATTTGAGAAAGGTGAAAGCTCTGGATTCTGTCAAATAAATCCTAATGCAAGAAATCAAAGAAGGAATCCTAGAAGACCTCCGGTAAGACAACCCAATGCTTAAAGGTATCCATCTTTCAATGGAAATTGTTTCAAGTGCAATAAATTTGGTCATAGAGCTACTCAATGCAGAAGTAGAGTGAATCAAAGTAGTCCATCCTTCTCCGGTCAATGCTTCCATTGTAAGAGGTATGGTCATAGATTCAATGAATGCAGAAGTATGATGATGAATAACTCTAACAATAGAGGAAATGGCAATTCCTTTAATGGATACTGTTTTGCATGCAATGGATTTGGACACATGGCCAATCAGTGCAGATCAAGAGGGAATTAAGTAAATAAGCAAAGAAATGTTGTGTGCTTCAATTGCAATAGATTTGGTCATACTGCAAAATTCTGCAGAAGTAGGAATAATAGAAAAGGTCCGGTAAATAGAAACCAAAACATGCAGAAACAAGACAAAGGCAAGGGCAAAATTGATGTGAATGAGGTCCAGAATGAAATCAGCAAAACATGGGTAAAGAAAGGTGAAATGAATGTTGATAATGGATCCGCACCGGAATCCGGTGCTGATAATTCCTCCAGGAATCGAATTAGGAGCTCTGGCTCAGGGGGAGCTACTTTGAAAATCTAATTCCCCTAGCTAGTAAGTGAGTGCTTGAATCCGGCACAATGACTGAAGTTAAAGAAGGCTATTGCAGATCTATTGAAGCTAATTCCGGAAGAAAAGAAGCTAATTTGATTTATTGCAAAGCAATTGAAGATCGACTATATGCAAAACAGTGTAACCGGATGTGTTAGGGCAGAGCATTTATTACAACGAAGAATTAGGTTTTCCGGAGGATAAAAAGTCATTCATTTGAGCATTTGAATCACTTTGCATTCGAAGAGAGCAAGCAGAAGAGCACTTGAGCTAAGATTTCAAGGATCTGAAGTGCAACCGGAGAATTCATCCGCTAACCCTAACTCTGTGAAGAAAAATGTATTTTCCACGAAACTTTGAACTTGTGATCTTCTGCAATGGCTACACCATTGGTTGTTGATATTACTGAAAGGCCCTGACCCAAATTTAAGAAGCATCCATACAAATCAGTAGAAGTCGAACCATTAGGTGCATTTTCAAGTGTTTCGTATGGTGTATTACATGTCAAGGATATTAGGGCCTACATTCATGCTAGCATAGATGAATTTGGAGACTCAAAGCTTGTAGATTTGTTTAAGAATCATCTAAGGGATGAAATTCACCTTCTTAAACCTGAGTATAAGGCGCTGCACGATAAACATTTCATTCAAGTTATAGGGTTTCCATGCTTCATTGAAGATGAATGGGCCCGGTATGTCTTAAGCCGTATGCATGATGAGTTTATGTGGATAATGAAACCTTTCAAAATCACCAAGGACGCCATCAAGGCTGTGACAGGGTTAAACTCATCCGGGGGACTGCCAATGTTGAAGGCTATAAAGAATCAAACTGTGGTTGATGCTACCGGTTCAAGATATGACAAAAGGGCAATGACTATCAATGATATTATTAATCCGGATATTAAGTTTGTTTCAATGGTGATTGGATACAAGATTTATCATTCTAGCAGGGAAAATTTTGTATCCGGTACAGTTATCTATGCAGCTTATCAGATGTTGAGAGAAAATGTTTGACTATGACTTGTGCGAGTTGTTGCAGAACCAGCTGATGGAAAATCTGAATAAGGTAAAGAAGGATAAGAACACCTTCAAGTATGGTACACTGGTCTTATGTCTGTTCTTCTATTTCATGAACGAGTTACCTGGCAAGGAAAACATGTGTTGGACCAATGACAAACCTATTGCTATTCAGATAAGAGAGCACTTGAACAGTATTGGAGATGCCAATGCTCAAAGGACAACTCTCTGGGGATTTTTAAGAATTTTCAGAACATGATGTATTCAAGGGAGAGAATTCCTTCTATAGTTGAAAAATACAAGGATATAGTATGTTTTATGGTAGATACATATCAGTGCTTAATGGAAGTTGTTGAACCAAGAACGGTATGGATTATGCCTATGGGTTATGAAGTTGATGAGCAAGTATTAGATATGTATGCTCAACATCTTTTGAGCAAGTCAAAGGATACCACAGTTGAAAGATTTGGAACATATAAGGAGCTAAGTTTGAAATTGCATGTTGAGCTCAGAAAACCAGAAATCAAAAGGAAAGCTCAGAAGCAAGTAGAGATGTATGCTGAAAGTATTGGCATAACTAAGGAAGTTGTGAGGCAGAACAGAGAAAGGATAGAAAAAGCTGAGAAAGAGAAGCATGATAAGAAACAAGGAAGTGCTCTGGAAGTCTCCTCAAGACAGCCTAGAAAAACCAGAAGCTCTGTTGCTGCCCCTGTTCCCCCAAAACCTGCCAAACCTGAGAAACCAGAAGGCAAATCATCCGGAAAAGAAGAGAAAAGGGTGAAAACTAAGGCCTCCCGGACATATAAAAGCATGAAGAATGATGAAGAGGAAACTGACTCTGATATTGAAGTCAAATAGTTAAAGACATCAGGTACAAAAGCAGCCAAGGTGTCTAAGGAGAAGCCCTCCGAAAGCAAAAGAGCAAGCAAGAGGCAAAAGACTGAAACATATGTTGAAAAGCCTACTCTATGTGTGGATGACATCATCAAATCAGTCACTGTAGATGGTAACTTAAGGCCAATGACTGAATTCTTTGATCATTACAGTGATGCTGATAAGAGGATTCTAGAAGAAGCAACAGTCAAATATTTGAACATTTACAATAAGACTTTGATTGAAATAACTTCTGAAATTCCAAAAAGTCTTGCAGATATTTTGGAGTTAAGAAAAGATAATGCAAAAGGTAAAGACATGGAGATTAGAGAGCATGTGTTGATAAATTTGTGCCCTCAGATTACTCCATATCAGAAGAACATGATATTCAAAGAAGTGAAGGATGACTTTAGGAGTAAGAAGAGAATGAATAAACTCATGCTTGGTGAAACAGATGAGATAGTCAAAGATACTCAGGAGATTCTTCTGAATGCACTGAAAAGACATAATCTTCCTATTGTTGAAAAGGAGATTGATGATGGGATTGACTCCTCAATTCCGGATGTTGATGAATTGAAGATCAATGAACAACAAACTGAGTTAGATGACTCCTCTGTTCCAGAAGAGAAAGCAATAAACAAGGAAGATGTAAAGATGACAGATGAAATTGATGATACAGGAGGTGTTCAAACTCCTTCGGATCAATCCTGCAAAGAAGATACATAAAATGAATGTTGAAGCAGATGATCAAATTAAAGATGATTCATTGAAGAATAAAGAGCATGAAGTAGAAGGAGAGGACCAAGAAGCATAAAAGGCCAAGGAGAGAAATGAAAATGAAGAAGAAATTGCAAAGGTTGATGAAGAGCCCAAGTAGGTCAATCCGGTTAACAGTACCGGTAAGGATCAAATAGATACATCATCATTTTGGGCAAGAGACACTGCAGAAGCAGTGAAGAGAATTCTAGAAAGAGACAAACAGATTGAAGAAGATAAGGACATTATACAAGGTCTAATAAACTTTGATACCTTTATCTCCGGTGCAAAAGATAAAGTTGGCCCCATTGCTCAAGCTAAAGCCAGAGAAGACATCTTGAAGTCTCACATAGAAGATAGTGAGCTACTTGGCCTGGCATCAAAAATTTTGGAGAAGATCATCCCCACTTTTCAGAAGGATTCTTCGGCATCTCCATCCGGCCAATTGAAAAATCTAATAAACTTGGTAAGTTCTCATTTTGAATCTCTAGAGAAGTCTGCAGAGGTCAAGGTTCAAAAGGAATTCAATGATAAGAGATTTGATGCTCTAAAGGGGTTGATTGGAGTAGATAGAATGGTTCTGGATGCCAGTATAAAGAGTATTCAAAATGCTCTTACAGAAGGAGGTAATGTATATAAATTTTGCTTATCCTGTCCTAAAGTTATAGAGGATAATGAAGATAAAATAAAAATGTCTAAGCAAAAACTATCTAGTGTATCCAAATCCTTTGATCCTATGACATCATCAGTGGCAAGCAAAGAGGGTCAGGTGATCAGCTTGATAGAAGATATAAAGAAATTAACAAAAGAAAAGGAGAACATAGAGGCAAGGATGAGTGAGCTCAGGGGACTAATTTCTCGCAAAATAGAAGCAATGTACAATGCTCTGACCAAAGCTCAAGCTGCAGCTCAGTCAAGTGACCCCATTGATCTGCAGACATCAGAATCACAAGCATTCCTTTTCAGTGGCCACATCTCAATTTTGAACACTATAAAGAAGAGCTGGGATAGTGATTTGACACATTTGAAGAACATTTTTGCTGATGTACTTAAGTATATGTAAATAAGACTCAAAGACTGTTTGTACATAGGCGGCCTGGTTTTTTTGTGTAAATTTTGGTTTGTGGATCCCACCCTTTGCCATTGATGTCAAAGGGGAAGTGAAGATCAGTGAAAAATGAGGAATCCAACAAAGGGGGAGCATTGGTGATTAGTGAAAAGCACAAGTGTACATAGTAAGGAAGGAGTGTTTCGACACTTAGTCGTTTTTCACGAAGTGTTGCCATCAATGCCAAAGGGGGAGATTGTTGGCAAGAGACACTGCTACGCATGACAGGTGTTGTCATTGATGGCAACAAAATCTACCTTGCTCATCCGCATTGCATAATTTGTTCATACCGGAAGTTAGAGTGAAGATTTGGCTAAGTCCGGGTAGTCAGAAACAGAGCATGTGACAGGGTCCGGTATCTTGATCCGGATCTCTCCGGTGGTAATTCAAAGTGTGTTGCGGATCTGAGCGAGTGATAAGGATTGTCAGGAGTCAGGACTATCTAAATCCAGAGATTTAGCCTCCGGTGATAAAGGATTCAAAAGTTATAAGGATCTGAGTATCGGGTTCCAGTCAGTCAGCACAGTCAGAAGAACAGGACAACCTAGTATTTGATCTTAGTCCGGATGCAAAAAAGTTGTTGGATAAGTAGTTGGTGATAATCAACGGTATTGACTGACATGATTGATGATCTGGAAACACAAGTTTTGGTCCGCGTTAATATTTGTGCATGGATTCAGCCGACAAAGCAGAGTGTTTAATAAATGTTCTAAGTTTTATTGAAGCCGACTACAGTTGATTGAATCTGTTGATGCAGATATATATATCTGATGGATTCGAGTGTTTTGGTGTGCGAGTGTGGTGCGATAATGGAGTAAGTGCAAAAAAGGCAGATAAAAGTGCGAAAGAGAAGAGATCTAAGGTCCGAATTATGGCAGAGTAGTAAACAGGGCAGAATAAAGATGAAGTGTGTAAGATCAGTATTCTCTGCTTAATTGGAACTGAATTCTTGCATTGGCAGATGCTACTCATCAGTTCAAACAATCTGTAATCTTTTTACAATCATTCTTGTAGGCAGTGAGCCTCTTTTGAGCAGTGAGCCCGAAGGCATGTGCTTTCCCCTTTTGTAATACTTTTAACAGAGTATAATCTTTGTGGGTTAACCCCCACCATGGTTTTTCCCTTAACCGGGTTTCCACGTTAAAAATCTTGGTGTCAAGTGTGTTATTTGTGTTTTTGCTCGTGTTATTGATTCTTGCTTTTCATGGTTATATCATTAATCTATTAAGAAGTGGTAAAGAAGAATTAATTGCAGCAAGCATTAAAGTTTTAAGACAACTGATTCACCCCCACTCTCAGTTGTCAGCCCTAATTCCAACAATCAGGACACTTTATTATGATTTTATATTTTTCGAGGAGATAATTGGGAAAAAGGAGATAATATTATTTTATTCTCTTGAAAGTTATAAAAGGAGGATTCTGTCATTAGAAAATGGTTATTGTCAATTCATTTTCAATTTGCTTTGTGAATGGAACGTGAGTTCTTCCATTTGCTTTAGGATGAAAACCCTTGGTGAATCCAGTTTCGAGGACGAAAACCCTTCTGGCTGGCTTGTGTGATTTCATTTAGAAATCACTAGTGTGCTGAACTGATTGTAGTTTTTCCCAGTTATGCTATTATGGAGATTTTTGATATTTTCTAAATTACTAATGGAAGCTGAGTTTCATTTTTGATGTTCTAAGTTCTAGTTGCTGATTTTGATGGATATTGTTAAGCTTCTTGGGGTCATACCAATTTGAAGGCCGTACCATTCTCCCAAGTGGTTGTACGATGTTGGTATTGCTGAGTCTAATATGCATATGGGATGTACTGTTTGGTGCTTGCGAATACTCTTATTTTTCTGGCCATACTTGTAGTACCTTGTGTTGGGGCTGTACTTGTTGCTATTTGCATCTTATTTCAGGCCATACAACTGAAATGGAACCATGTGGGGTTCAGAAAATGATTCACTTCAGTTTGTAAGCTCCTAAGTCCTTGATAATATTGGCCACACCATTTGCAGGTACTGCTGTACCTTTCAGAACTGATCCATACTAGTTCGAGCATGTTTCTGGGGCCGTACTATAGCCAAAATGGGTCGTACCAGTTTGAACTAAATATGCAGTACTTTGTAGGGACTTATGATAGTCTAAACTTGTCTTTATGAGGCCGTACAAAAGTACTAGCTGACTGTACTTCACCTAATTTTTCAGTATTGCAGAGTATCAATGCTTTAATTCAGTTTTGAGCAGTTTGGTTTTCAGTTCAGACCTGATTTTTTTTGTGTTTCAGTAGTTTTAGTGGTTAGTTAGAGTTTGGAGTGGTTTCCAGTCACATGAGTGAGTCTTCATCAGCAAATAATGAATATTCCAGTGAGTTTCAGTGTGCATATCATGTGAGCAGCTAGTCACTTGACTTATCTGATTTTCTGGACTAATCCTTTGTGTTGCAGTATTATTATTATGAGCTGATTATATGTTATTTCAGTAGAGCATTAAAGTTGTTTCAGAAAAAAAATACATCTGTAGTGCATTCAATATATTATGGTAAATCTGGATGGTAGTACCACCAATTAGCTTGCATCTCATGAACATCAAATTGTAAGGTTTGGAAGGTTTACCACCAGACCAATTGCATTCATTCATAGCCTGTTTTGGCATGATTAGATCCACAAGCAATCAACCATTTTGGCTTGATTGGATTCTGCTTGTAATCTACCAGTGGCTCACATCTTCAAAGCATACTTGTTTGTCGAAGAGGTGTTGATTTGGGTTGGCTCAGCTGCCTGTATGCTTCTAGTTAGCTATGCCGCCTTTTTACTTTCTAGCAGTGCATGTTAGGCGTATTTTATAATTGTTATGTTAGTTTTAGTTTGGATCAATAAGTATGTTAGTTGTAGTTAGTTAGGATCGGTGAGTAGTTACCTCCCGATCGGTGTGTCGTTGGCGACAGTTGGCGGATGGCCAACCGTCGGCACCTATATATGTATTTCATTTCATTGTATTAGACAACAGTTTTTGGTGTTGATTGTAATTTCCAATTTGAATCAATAATATATGCATCTGAGTTTCATAGTATCATTTCAATGTGTATTCTCGTATGGTGTGATTATTCAGTTTATATTCTTTGTTTACTCTGTATGAATCCATTAGACTCATTTGACAGTAAACAATTTGGCGCCGTTGCCGATACGGAGTCGGGTGGGAAAGGTGACGAGTAGTGGATGATGAATTGAATTGTCAGAGAGATTGAATAGTCGGTGATGAGGGAATGAGACAATGGCAATGTCAATATAATGGGGCAACCTATTCAAACTGACGAGGAAATACAAACCAGAAGACAAGTGGAACGAGATAGAAGAAGAAATACAAGAACGGGCAGAAAGCGACAGAGAAGATAACGAACGAGAAAGAAATGATCGGGAAGATGATCTAACGCAAGATTTCATATTCCTCTGGCAATTGGCGGTAGGACAGTACATAAGGAACGGAGCCATTCACAGGGACATTCCAGAGGAAATAATTGGAGATAACCTAGAAGTCAATAGAGAGGTAGACAATCTTCTCAATCGCATACCCAAACTTTTGGCAAGGAATTTGTTAATCCTACAAGACCTCCGAGAAGAAAGAGACAGAGAACAATGCCGACAACAAATAGTCAGGAGGTATGAAGAACGCATGAAACGTGAGGAAGAGCGCGATGCTAACCGTCGTCAGACGCCCTACAACTAATAACCATACGAGTGTCGATTAATGCCATACAACTCAACAAAGACAAAAACAGAGTACCAAGTGGGCAAGAAACACCCGAGGAGAGAATAAGATCAGATTAAAAGAACAAGAAGACCGAAGAAAGAGATTGAAGCAAATTGCTGAAGAAGCAAACGAATATCATCATGAAATAAATCAAGATACTCTTGAATTACACCAAAGCCTCATCGAGGGAGCCGATGAAGAAAATTTTAGAACACCGGTAACAAATAAAGAAAAAGGAAAAGGTGATGAAAATGAATTAACAAAGGAACTTGAAAACAACATACGCCGTATCCAAGAGTTGTCTATAGCAGAGAACAAAGAGCCAAGGACTAGAGGACCTGAGCCCAAAACCCTCGGGCAGAAGGAGTATCGGAAGGAACCCGAAAAGACTTGAGGTGCAAAGGACACTGAAGAGGGACGTGGAGAAGACCCGTACGTGGCTGAGAGTGCAAGGAAGGCACTGGAATGTCAAGGGAGAACCATTCCAATCAGGTCTAACGCACAAGGACATTGGGGAAGTCCAAGTATGAAGAAGCAGAAGCTGCCAAAATTCCTTGGTAACAGATCGGAGGATCCGGTTTGACATTGCAAAACCTATGAGACTATATGGATAGGCAACGGACAGGATGACAGGTCCTATTGGCTGAGATCATTTCCAGCAACCCTAAGAGGGATTGCAATAGATTGGTACACGAAACTGGACGACGCATTGAGGTAGTTGGGATCATAGTTCCGAGACTCGGACTCGGCATAGACTCGGCGAGGGTCACTCGGCTTGGGACTCGGGAGTTGGCGCAGACTCGGTAAGAACTCGGCAAAGTGAAAAATCCAAGAAATTTAGAGATTTTTTAAGGATTTAAAACTTGTTTCATGCACCCTTTATTAAATAAACCTTAAAGACACAATAACATCATCAAATAGAAGCTAATTTGATCACATACACAAGTATACATCGATCACATAAGTATAAATGCAAATTGTAGCTGAGCTGCTGAAGGAAATAACACACTTAGATATATAAATATAGTCAAATGTATACAAAACTCATGGAATATGAAATCCATGACATCAGATGTTCCAGAATCCAAACAAATATGAAATATCAAAACAATAACTAGAAGTCTATGGCTCAAAGGAGCCTACAGCCTTCGCCTTCCTACGAAGGTGTAAATGGTAGGTCTTCAATGATGCAGCAGCCATAATCTCTTCTTGTGACTCCGTGCCATCCTCACCAACATCAGCTGTGCCTGTGTCTGCTCGTGCTCTATCCTCCTCCTCTGCCATGGCTACAGCCTCAGCCTCTCTATCTGCCTGGTCAACCCAATCAAGGTCCTCATCACTAAAGACAGGATCTGTAGCCTTAGTGATCCACTTATATTGTGGATCGACCTCTAGCGTGATTGGGGTGGAGTCATGGTAAAAAATCTATCTGTGTCTAAGTCGAAGGTTGTAATGAACATACACTAGATCATTCAATCTCTCCACAGACAATCTATTGCACCTCTTGGGGTGTATGTGCTCAAACATACTCCAATTGCGCTCACAACCTGAAGCATTGCATGGCTGGGTCAATATGCGAATGGCAATCCTTTAAAGGTTTGGTGTTTGAGCACCAAACATTTGCCACCATCTATCTGAGATGAGAAAAAGAAAATAAATCAATCTCATTTCCAATTTTAATTCTCGAGTTTCAACATTTAATAATAATATAAAAAGAGGAAAATTATGCCCTTAAATATATTTTTACCTGGCTGCAATGTTCTCCTACTCTCTTTGCACATTAGACGAGAAAAGAGGTCTCCTTGTGCATTAGTAAAGGCCTCTATCTCATGGACTATCTGTCTAGTGACTGCAGGCGCCATCCGCTCTATCATTGAGTAGAGCCCACCAAGAACCTCATCATCCGCCTTGAAATCGGGGTGGAATTGGAATGCCAGGTTTAGGAAATAAGCTGTTGCATGGAGGGGCTTGTGAAGCTGGTGGTGCCATCTCCTATCAATGATCTCCCAAATGGGACGATACTTACCCTCAACTCCCCCATAGATGGATCTAATGGCCTCCTTGGCCCTATCCATGCCCTCATATATGTAGCCCATTGTGGGCTTCTCCCCATCAGCAACTCGTAGGAGAACTACCAAGGGCTCGGTGAACTGCAAATATTGTGAAACATTAACTTAACATAAGTGTGAATAAAAATAAACTATAAAGTTAAAGTTAAACAAATAAAAGAAAAATATGAATAAAAATTAAAAGTAAAACATAATGTAGAATACTAGAATTAAATTTTATGGTTACCTTCACAATCTCTGCAGCAGGTGTCCAAAAGCCTAGCTCATCATAAATGTAACTTGCCACTTCAATCCCTACGGTGGAAGAAGCATAGGTTGAGGAAGTCCAATCCTCAGTAACAAACATACGTTTCAAAGCTCCCTTTGACTGAATCAAGGATTGTAGTGTGATGAAATTTGTAGCAAATCTGGTGATCCCAGGACGAGCCAACTCCCTCACCCCCGTGTATTGCCTCATTATGCTAAGGACCCATGTGTGATTGTATATAAATTTGCAAATATTTTTGGCTATATCCACACATGTTTTGATTCATGGAAGCTTGCCAAAATCCTCCAATATGAGGTCAAGGCAATGGGCAGCACATGGAGCACATGGAGTCCAAAATATTGTTGGGTGCCTCTCCATCAGTAGTCTACCTGCAGCAACATAATTTTCTACATTATCGATCACTACTTGAACCACATTCTCCTCACCCACCTCAAATATGACTTCCTCTATAGCCTCACAAAGGTATGTGGCATTTTTTACATGTGTTGAAGCATCAATTGACTTGATGAACATGGTGCCACTTGAAAAAAGAAGCAAAATGAATGGTTCAATAAAACATAAATTAAAAATATTAATCGTTAAATCAAATTCAAAATTCAAATTATTCAATGCATTGAGGGAAGTACAATTACTTGAAGAGGAAACAAGAAAATTCAGCAGTGTCCTATTTCTTCTGTTGGTCCAACCATCAGTCATGATGGTGCAACCCTTATTGCTCCATACCAAGCACTACTCCTCTATTTCAGCTTTTACATCAGCCACCTTTTGTGTCAAAAGTGGGCCCCTTAAGTCATCTTCAGCCCGCCCCACAAATAGTTATGGCATCAACCATATTTGCCAAAAGGGAGACCTAGCACATGTAAAATGGAGAGTTTAAATTTGAATTCAACATACATCGAAAATTTAAATATAAAAATTCATGAGACAAAGAATCAAACTATAAATTTTAAAACAATCAAACAAAAAAGAATTACCTAGCTGCATGGGATGGAATGGTGCAATAGTACCAAAAGTCTCCAATTGCTCGTCTAGCTGCATCACGTGCCTCCTTGTTCCAACCCATGCTCTCAAGCGACGGTTGGGAACTAGGAGTAGTGCGTGGCACAAAAAATGAATCCAACCTAGATTTACGAACTCTAGGACCAATGGTAGTACTTCCACTAGCGGCAGCACTAGCACTAGCAGAAGCACTAGCACCAACAGTAGCAGAAGCACTAGCACAAGCACTAGGACGAAATGGAGGTTTGGAAGAAGCCTCTCCAACACTACCAATGCACGCCAACTCCTCCTTTTGCCTCTTTTTCACTTCTTTTTTCATTTCAAATGTTTCTAATTGTACTTGCACCTCACGAACAACCTCAATAGGTGCATCTTTGCATCCCAAAGCATCATGGACGGGTATGCATGCAAGATGGTATTTCAATCTATTAACGCCATCATGAAAAATTGTTTTGCAATAGAAGCATTTTGTCTGTCCTTTTTTTGCCCAGGAAAATTTTCAGCATGTTTCCAAGCTGGGTCCTTTCGATTTGGGTTTGAAGAGTTAGACATTGTGGAAAATATAATTTGAACTTGAAATCAAGGCTGCTGCAATAACACAAATACAAAAAAAATGAACATTTGTGAATTCATTTATAATTATTAAACTAATGCAAAAAAAAATGTAGGGTTTGTTTCAAAAAAATGTAGGGTTTGTTGATTGTTACAAAACAAAAGGTAGGGTTTTTTAATTTGTTGAATGTTCAAAAAAAATAAGTAGGGTTTGTAACTTTGTTCCAAAAAAAATTGAAATTTTAGAAAACAATGCAATTTTTGCTAAAAAACACAAAAAAAACCAAACAAAATCAAGTTTACCTCTCTAATGAAACTTGAAATGAAATGCAAACTCCTTCCAATCAATGGTAGAGAGCTCTCGATGCACCAACTCTATGTATGAAGCTGCTCGAATGCGATTTGTTGATGGATTTTTCGTCTACCTCCTTGCTGTTTGCCCTACAATGCACTCTTATTTTTTCTCACAACTCTCTTTTCTCCTATTTTGCCAACAAAATGAAATAAAGTTGCTTTTAGTGTAGTAGAGACAATATAAGTAAAAAAAAATCAAGTTTTGACTTTAGGTTTTTTTTTTTTTTTTTAAAAAACTTTTTAACTCTGCTTGCGCCAGCCGAATTTCAGTGACGAGGCTCGCAAGATTCAGGCGAGTCAGGCGAGTTTTGGCGAGTTTTCGGCCGAGTTCGGGTCCGAGTCCCTAGGACTCGTCTGGTCTCACTCGGCTCGCGACTTGCCGAGTCCAGGCGAGTCTCGGAACACTGGTTGGGATGCACTGAAGAAAGCATTCCAGGAAGAATTTAAATTACTAAAGGATGATAATGAAATAGTGGCCGAGATATACAATACAAAGCAAGGTAAACATGAGAATGTTTGAGCATACAATCGAAGACTGAAAGAACTTCTGGTGAAATTAGAGAAGGAACCGACTGACGGTTTAAAGAAAAGATGGTTCATCGAGGGTTTGATCCCCTCGCTCAGGAAGAAAATGAAGATAGTACCGCTAGCGTCGTATGTCGAGGCTTACAATTGGGCGATGGACATCGAGAGTGAAGATAAGATGTCCAACTGAGGGAAGAAGAAAGATGACGACGAAAGCTCGGATGATAGTGATGAGGAAGAATCGAAAACCGTACAAGCATTAAGGAAAGATATGATCAAAATGATGAGGGAGTTTAAAGCGGAGAAGGAAACGGTGAAGGAAAGTAAGGAACTATGGTGCATCGAATGCAGCAATGAAGGCCACATCAAAGCAAATTGCCCCAGGAAAATGTTCTACAAAATATGCCAAGTAATGGGCCATTCTATTAAGGAGTGCCTGTACAATCTAAAGACGAGTACCCAAGTGCTCTATACTCAGGGCGAGCAATCTACCCCACCGACCACACTGCCCAAACCAAATAATCAAGATGCATCGCCTGGCGGATACCGTAACAACCGGAGAGGAGGTGACAACAGATATAATAATAACGGTGGGGGAAGAGCTCGTATCAAGTACGATGCAAAAGGACGACCCATGATCCAATGTCGTCAATGCAATGAGTGGGGGCATTTTGCGAGGGAATGCCAGAGTAACAATCAGAACAAACCAAATGCACTCTGCAAATGGTGCAGGCTCGACGACCATGAGGACGACTGCCCAAAACAGAAAGGTACGGTCAATCTCGTCCACATTGAAGAGGAGGATGATGAAGTCTTTGCCGTCACCCGAGCACAAACAAAGAAGACAAACTATCCAGACCCCCGAATAGAGAAGGAAAGACTTCGCGACACCAGGAAAGAAGTGGAGATTGCCATGGAAACAAAATGGAGGGACTCAAACAAAAAGGCAACCACAACCCTATGGTCGGAGTCGGACAGAAACATTGCAAGTCAGGTACTACAAACCACCGTACCAATCAAGATGGCTGATCTTCTCCAGAGTATGCCATAGTTAAGGTTGGCGATATGCAAGGTGGTGGAAGAAAACCCAAATGAAGGTAAGGCGGATGAGGACATCATAGTGGAACCTCTGTTGAGTGGTGAGCAAGTGGTTGACCCAAGACTATTGGCAATCGACATGGAAAAGAAGCTGGCAGTAGTCCACATGAAAATCCTCGGAAGGAACTTGACGAGCACAATAGTCAATGGGGGATCTGGGGTGAATGTACTTCCAGAAGAAACTTGGAAAAGCCTCGAGAAACCTACGTTGTGGCCATAGAACTTCCAGTTAGTGGGAGTCGACCAACATGGAATCAAAGTGTTGGGAGTGCTAATGGCTCAAAAGGTAAAGATTGGTACTCAACAATTCTTATTGAATTTTGTAGTTATTACAACACGAAATGCATCCCATGATGCATTACTCGGCCGAGGGTGGCTAATAGCCGCCAAGGCCAACCACATCTGGAAGAACACCTTATCGATAGAAAATAAGGGTAAGAAATTTGTCATTGATCTGAGAACTCAGACCGTCAGTGAAGAAATGGCATCAGATTCTTACTCAGACAGTGGCAACACAATGATCGAAGGAGAAAGAGGGCCCATGGAGCCAGATGACGAAGGTGTACTGAAATTACAAGAATGCTCGGAAGATGAGACAAATTCCTTCAGCGGGTTGTTCCATTGGCAGATGGAAGATTATGAATTCTTCAACCAGAATGTAATATGATTTCAATAAAAGGAAATGGCGAGTGCTCTCAGGCGACTAGTGAACCATTGGGCAATTCTCGGCCGACCAGTGAAACACTCGGCGACATTGGGACAAGTGAAACACTTGGTAAGAAGAAATTGACGATTAACAAGGGGGAGCAAGATAATAACCAGCAAGAGGTAACCCACACTTTTCTGGTTGCCTATGGGGAAGACAAGGGAATGTCGAAATAGATAGCACGCTGGCACATAAATTTGAAGGTGAAAAGAATATCATGTACGAGGAACCCTCGACAAGCAAAGTTAATCTTGGAGAAGAGAATAACGCTCAGGCAATCTTTGTGGGAGGCGACTAGAAACCGACATGGAAAGCTGCTGCAATTAAAATTTTTTTCGAGCACAAGGACACATACAAAGATTTGAAGGGAATACCTCCGAAACTATGCATGCACGGAATTCCCCTGATCTCTAATACACAACTGGTTAGAAAGAGACCATACCGAATGAATAAGGACTATGCATTTCTGTCAACTTGTAATTTTATTGAAGTTATGGTGATTGGTGAAAAGCAACAGAGAAAAAATAATTTTAAAAAGTTAGACAGTTTATTTTGGCCGAACGTAGTACATGGCTCCCGAAAGACAACAGTTCCGGTGCCAAGAAAGGCACTCGACTTTGCCGATGATTACAAAATCAATAAAGGTACGTCTCCGAATAATGAAGTTAAAATATTTAAATTGGAGGATATGGCTATTTGTCGTACTGTCAAATCACCTCCATAGCAAAATTCCAGAAAAGGGAAAAATATTACGAGACAGATTATGCCACAAGAAGTTACAGTCGGAGAGGTAGATAAAACGTGGACCCCACCGAAGAAAAATAGAAAAACTGGATTTAGTTTGCTATGGATAGAAAATTGGAAAAAATGGAAAAATTAGAGAAAAAGGAGATTGAAAAGTGAAAAAAAAATTGAAAAAATTAGAAATCGAAAAAAAATAAAAAAAGGGGCCGTACGATTGAATTTTCTTTTGAAAAAGTTAACTGTACGACTATAGCCGTACGAGTCCCCACATGTATCGACCCCCCACAAAGTTGGCTATAATATCAAATATCAGTGATCACCTAAGTCATTTGAAATCGACAAGGAAATTCTAATCAACCTCTCAATGTACGACTAAGGCATATGACCATACGATATTGATCAGAACTGAGGCGATGAAAAGTGGTTAAAGCCGTACGACAGGCAGAGGGTTCACTTTGGCCGTACGACATAGATTGATGTAGAAGAAGTTGAATCGACAGTGAGCAATCTTGTTTCATCCACGGGGGCAAATTCTCTCCATGGATAGGAACCATTGACAGGGTGCAACATCAACGGACTAAGGAACCTCGTTTTAAAGTGTGGGAGCCTCAGAGAACTGCCCACCTTCATGGCCACGTTTCAAAGCCTACGAAACCTCAAACTATTTTGTTGTCGGAGTTTGGAAAGTCTGTCGGCCTTGGATTCGTTACAGAGTCTTGGCTCTTTGGAAATCTATGAATGCGACAATCTTGAGGCGCTACCCATCAGTTTTGGTAGGGCGGAAGCATTCCCCATCTTGAAGATGATGTGGTTGCGTAAACTGCAAAAGTTGAAAGAACTTCCCGGCATTTAGATTAGAGCAATGTGTGAGGTGGAAGTGTTGAGTATTGAGAAATGTCTCCAAGTAAGCCGTCTTCCACAGGGAATTGAAAGGCTGTGTCGTCTCAAGGTTAAAAGTGGTCGATCCAAAAAGGGGTCGTTGATGGAGGTGTTAACCATATAAACATCAATTGATATGACTTGTGTCTTAATCGTGCAGAACTTGGGCAATTAAAAGGACTGTGTGGTTAAAGAAGATGCTCACCAATGGTTATAAGGTGCCGTACGATAAGAAGAGCACAAGCATTTTAATCATCCCTGCAAAAGATTTCTGTACACAAGTTGCGAATTGCCCTGCAAATCATCATCTCGTACACCTATAATTTTGTTTGTAAATCTCTCAGGCTTAGGATGAATGTTCAAAACCCCTACGTAGGTGCTTCCCAAGTATGCCCTTATTGAGGCACTACACTCATTCAGGGAACATACATCAGCTCCCGCTCTGCTATTTATGGTTGTTGGTTACATTCGTTTAATGGAAAGAGCCTTATGAAAACTCCATTACTTGTACCATTCTCCCTGTAAGTTGTACGATTGCAAGGTCGTTCCATTCAAATGTCTTTTAAAGTCATCCATAGCCGACTCAATGTGCTCTGCAAACTGATGTTCCATTCAAAGTCAAGAACTTGGCCGTACGATTTGTCTTGTGCTGCATTGAAACCATGCCACTCAGGAAAATGGTGAAGAGAATAGACTGAGCGATTAAAGTTTGGAGACTAAAGTTGGGCGATTCAAGTTGGCGACTAAAATTCTCATTGCTGAAGTCTTCTAGCCTCACCCGACAGAGAGAACACAATCGGCCAAGTGTATAGATTAATGATGCAAGGAGGATGGCGATTAGAGGAGGATGTGGATTAAAACTTGGAAGATGTTGATTGAAACTTGGCGTTTCATTAAATGTTGCAATTGACCTAGTCATATGACTCACACTTCAAAATCCCATTGACAAGCAAAATAAATTATTTATTCTTGGAACGAAGAGAAATAAATCAACAAGGAAATCTAAAGGGAACTTGGAAATTCTTTGAAGTTTTAGATAAGTTGGACCGTACAAGTCATCATTGTACGAGAACCCTTGCCGCTGTACGCTGACTGAAGGACAGTGAATGTCATGTTTTTTTGTCGTCTGGAAGACGACTTGTTTTTTGGGGGGATGATGTTAGGCGTATTTTATAATTGTTATGTTAGTTGTAGTTTGGATCAACGAGTATGTTAGTTGTAGTCAGTTAGGATTGGCGAGTAGTTACCTCCCGATCGGTGTGTCGTTGGCGACGGTCAACCGTCAGCACCTATATATGTATTTCATTTCATTGTATCAGACAAGAGTTTTTGTTGTTGATTGTAATTGCCAGTTTGAATCAATAATATATGCATCTGAGTTTCATAGTATCATTTCAATGTGTATTCTCGTATGATGTGATTATTCAGTTTATATTCTTTGTTTACTTTGTATGAATCCATTAGACTCATTCAGCAGTAAACAGTGCATTCATCTTGGTAGATAGTTGTCCAAACACCCTATTCTCTCACCTTGCCGAAACTGGGATCTTGGTGATCAGAAAGTGCGAGGATTGCATTTACATTTTCTATACTGCAAAAAATTCAAAAAATTAGGTGTGGTCTTTTTACAGTGGTATCAGAGCTAGTGGTCTTGCTAGCTTGTGTTTTCAGAGCTAATCTTTTTCATGTAGTTTCTTCCCCATGCATGACAGTGATAGAGAATACAGATATTATCAGAGATAAAAAGAAAGGTACAGATTAGCCAAGGGAAGTTGTTCCAGAAGTTTCTCAAAAATGATGGCAGATAAGGGAACGAATATGGGGGAGAGCCCTCATGATTGAACCAAGAGAAAGTTCGATGTGATGTTGGAAATGATGGCACAATTACATCACAAGATGGATCAAAATATGAATATGCCCCGAAATAAGAATGGTGAAGGAAGAACCTCAAGGGCAAATAATCAACTAGAAAACAACAATCATTCCACCAGAACTATTATTGGTTTTGCTGCTAGGCCATTTCAACCTACTTTCATTCGCAGAGAGGAAGAAGTACCTAAACCAGAGGTTGAAGTTCTAATGGTTGACAAGATTACTGCTTTTTATGTTGAATATCAAGCTCTTCCTGAGGAGATTCAGAACGAGCTATTCCTTAATCAATTCATGAATCAGAAGAAGTCAAGGAGTGGGCCTAGACATGAGCATAGGCCTCATACACACCAGAGGGATTACCGGCATGCTTTGGGAAAATTGACACTTTCCCCATTTGATGGAAGTAATAAGTGTACAACACGTGCCTAGATTCAAAAGATGGACACTTATTTGCCACTTAGACCTATGACTAAAGATGAAGCCATAAAGATTGCAACTCTTCATCTCGAAGGAACAACACATGAATGGTGGTATCATGGGTTGATTACACAAGGACATAGCCTCATCAACACCTATGATGAATTCAATAGGAGACTTATTGAGAGATTTGATAGAAAGGATCCTGAAGTGCATTTTCGAGAGCTAGCTCATCTCAAGAAATATACGAATGTTGAGAGCTATATTGCTGATTTTTAGAAACTTTCAGTTATGGTACCTGATATTACTAAGAGAAGATTGGTTATGCTGTTTGTAGAAGGGTTGTCAGAATCTCTAAAAGGCTTGGTCAAATCTTTTGATCCTCCATCTCTTTAGGAGGCTATCAGAAGAGCCGTGGCACTAGAATCGTCACTCCCAAAGAATAAATTTCAAAAGAAGACTTTTCCTGCCAAGAAACCATTTTAGAAAAATTTCCAACAGCATAAGAGTTTGCCTCTTAGCATGGATGAAAAGACCAAAAATGAGTTGAGGAGGAAGAAACTTTGCTTCACTTGCAAAGAACCTTGGGTCCCTGGTCATAGATGCCTTGGAAAGGGGCAAGTTCACTACATTGAGGTGGTTGTTGATGAAGAATCAGAATCTAAAAGGTTGGGATAACAAGCAGGAGTTGAAGAAAATGAAGAACATATGATAGAGGACCAAGATGAGAAGGAAGCTTCAAAAAGCACTCTTGCACAACTTTTAGGTGCTCGCAAGTATGATCCCTTTAGGATTTGTGGAGTTCCTTGTGGCCAAAGAATCACTGTTCTTATTGATTTTGGAGCTACATATAATTTTGTTGATGAAGGGGTAGTTTCAAGGAGAGGGCTGAAAACTGAAGAATTTGAAGGTTTTAACATGATGGTTGCTGATGGATTCACCCTCCAATGTTCCAAAAGGATTCCCAAAATGAGTCTTATGTTGGGAAATTATGAGGTTAAGGATGATTTCTATGTTGTTAGCAGAGGAGATACTAATGCAGTGTTGGGAGTTCAGTGGTTGCACTCTTTGGGTGAGATCACTCAAAACTTCCAAACAATGGAACTCAAATTCCAATCAGATGGAAAGAAGATAGTGCTTAGAGGAATGTCTAATGGAACACCAAGAGTAGTTTCAGCTAAGAGAATGGAAAGGATATTCTATCATGGTCAAGTTGATTGGGCAGCCCAATGCCTGATTATGCCTACCACCTCTTCAAAAGGTTAAAGAGAGTACCATGTTGATGTTCGAGCCTTGTTGGACAAGCACAACAAAGTTTTCAGTGGTATACCTCCTGGAAGGCCACCGAATAGAGGAATAGAACATGTTATTGAATTAGAAGGAGCCAAACCTATGATTACCATTCCTTATTGCCATCACATAAGGCTTTAGGGAAAAATAGAGAAGGAAATAAAAGAGCTCCTTGAAATGGGTCACATAAGGCCAAGTAAGAGTCCCTTTGCTTCTTCAGTTGTTTTGGTGAAGAAGGATGGGACCATAAGGATGTGCATAGATTACCGAACTCTTAACAAGAAAACTGTCAAGAACCGGTATTCCATTCATCGAATTGATGAACTCATTTATGAGTTACATGGTGCAGTTTATTTCTCCAAAATAAACTTGAGATTTGGATATCACCAGATCAGAGTTCGTGAAGATGTTCAAAAAACAACATTCAAATCTTATTATGGACATTACGAATTCTTAGTCATGCCCTTTGGCTTTACTAATGCACTTGCTACATTTCAGTCCTGCATGAATTAAATCTTCAATTAGTAGTTAAGGAAGTTTGTGCTAGTGTTTTTTGATGATATTCTTATTTACAGTAAGACTTGGGAAGGGCACCTAAGGCATTTGAATGAAGTGTTGGGTATTTTGGAAGCACAATCCTTGTTTGCCAAAGAGTCAAAATGTGAGTTTTGCATGACTGAAATTCTCTATTTGGGTCATGTGATCAGCTCTCAAGGAGTGAGAGTTGATGAAGAAAAGATCAAGGCCATTTTGGATTGGCCACCACCAAAAACTTTGACTCACTTAAGGAGATTTTTTGGTCTTTGCAGATTCTATAGAAGGTTTGTGAAGGGATTTTCATAATTGGCTGCCCCACTTATAGATTTGACAAGGAAGGGGGCATTTTCGTGGACTACAGTGCAGCAAGCATTTGATCAGCTCAAGAAAGTCATGAGTTCTTGCCCTGTTTTAGCCATTCCAGACATCTCACTACTTTTTGAGCTTGAGTGTGATGCTTTTGGGGAAGGCATTGGAGCTGTTTTGATGCAGAAGAAGCATCCAATTGCATTTGAGAGTAGGAAGTTGAAGGGGATTGAGAGAGGATTCTCAATCTATGACAAAGAAATGCTAGCCATTATGCGTGCTCTAGCCAAATTCAGACAATATCTTGTTGGTGGTAAGTTTGTGGTAACATCTGATCATAACAGTTTGAAATATTTCCTATATTTCCTAAGTCAAAAGGATCTCAATGAGAGACAACAAAAGTGGGTTAGTAAGCTTCAAGCTTACGATTTTGACATTGAGTATGTGAAAGGAGAAAAGAACATAGTGGCTGATGCATTGTCTAGAAGACCAAATTGGAGCTTATAGTAGATTGGAAGGTTCAAATTTTAACAAAATATGCTAAGATCACTTTTGCCACTAATATTTTAGAAGGTAATTTGCAGGATGATAAGTATGTTGTGGCTAATGAGCTAATTCTATACAAAGATACTAGATAGAATCTATTTAGTACCCGAATCTAAGGTAAAAGAAAAAAATTTAAGCGTTGTTCATGATACTGCCTTGGCTGGTCACCAAGGGTATTTTAAGACCTATAAGAAGATTCGGGAGAGATTTTCTTGGAAGGGGCTTAAGGATGATGTCTTTAAGCACATTAGAGAATGTGTGGTTTGTCAACAAAATAAAAATGAACATACTTTCCCTGCTAGTTTGTTGCAGCCTTTGCCCATTCCAAATCAGAAATGGGGGAGCATTTCAATGGAGTTCATCACTGGATTGCCAAAGGTTCAAGATAAAGATTGCATCTATGTTGTTGTTGATAGACTTACGAAATTTGCACATTTGCAATTTCTTTAGATTTCAAAACCCCACAAGTTGCTGATTTGTTTTTTAGAGAAGTTTTCAGACTTCACAAATTGCCAAAAAATATTGCAAGTGATAGGGACAACATGTTCCTAAGTTTATTTTGGCAAGAATTGTTTCATTTATCAGGGACTAAGCTTACTCCAAGCACAAGTTACCACACCCAAATAGATGGACAAACTGAGATTGTCAATAAATGAGTGGAAGGATACTTAGAAATTATGTTTCTAGACAACAAAAGGCTTGTATTAGATGGCTCCACTTGGGGGAGCATTTCTATAATACTACTCATCATATGTCCATCAAAATGTCATTTGTCTCATTGAGAAAATAGTAATTGGCTGCTGCAATTTTGTTACTTAAAGAAGCATCAATAGTCCAAAGCATTCCTATAAGACTTAGATTTCTCTAACTCCCTCTATCAATATGGATCACCACCCAACAATAGTACATTGAAGTTGGCAGGACAAGTGGAGCAAGTAGCGAGGAGCTATTTCAATAGTGGAATGACTGATCTCAATGGCAAAGAGATGTGCAACTAAGTAGAATGCTAGGCTTGTGGATATCAAATAGGGAAAAAAAACCAAGGCTCAGACATAAAAGAGGAAATCACAAGCATATGGAAGCAAATAAAAGATATAAGGTGGAAGCAAAGTTGATTCCCACAAGTTTTGGAACCAACAGATGAGAGCATGTGAGAACCAAGATAGTGGAGACAATAATTGCTCATGGATAGTAGCATATATGCGTACAAGATCATGACTCAATGGGACCCACACTTGAATGATATATGTGACAATAAAAAACATAATGTCCTAGACAGAATAACAATAGGAAAGTAAAAGAGGAGGCAGCTGGCCCTAGGCCATCCTTGAGTCCCAAGTGAGGAGGAAAAGGCAAGAGACTCAATAGAATCTTTGAAAGGTTTCCAAGAAGCATTGACCAAGCCTAATAGGGGGTGAGAAAGTTGGGAATTCGGTAGATCCCTATCCACTATGACCCAAATTTTCTATCACTGTATATCTTCTTCTCTTCGAGGGCATGCGCTACATGGGCTTTTATGAAGGCAGATATGTTATGAGAGGAGCGATGTATAATATAAGTTTGAGATATAATATATATAGCCTTTTTGTTTAGCATATTGTTGTGCATAATTTGCTTTTGAATATGTCTTGTTTTCTTTCAGCATAATTATTATTATCAACATACATATGTATGCATGCCAATAACGAACCCACATGAGCACACACAAAAGTTTATCTATTGGGAGGTGTGGCATAGCATTGAGGGCGAGGAATCCACACTAATACCAAAGAAATCCCAAGGCCCAAAGGTAGGCCGTTAGACATTATAAATCTTAAGACGAAAGCCCTTGATTGGGTTTTTGAGGGGTTGTTTCTCAAAGTAGCAAGGCAAAAAGTGCTATTTTCCAAGCTTTTGGTAGTGTTGAAGGGGCAAATCCACTTAGAAGCTGATTTTCCCTTCTTTTTTTAGTCTTTTCAAACACAAGCACTTTGTTACTAAATTTGAAAGGAAACAGGCATATGAGTTTCTTGAATTTTTGATGTGTACAAATGTGCTTTGTGGTGTCAATCCATTGCTCCTCTAATTGTTCCAACTTAGCTAGGTGGGCATATTGTTCATCATTAATGTAGTTTTGGAAGGTTTTCATTTGCCAATATGGGATGATGAAATTGAGAGGGTGGACGACTTGGAAATTGTATATCAGAAAATAAAGGGTTGTGATGCAGGAGCATCCCTGGTTCAAGAGCAATTTTGCATCAACTAAAAACATTTGCATTTCAATTTATTTGCATTTCAGTTTCTTTTTTTTCATTTTCTAGTTCAGTTTAGGCAGTTCAGTCAGTAGTAGTTTCTGTATTTTGGTCCGCATTTTGCCGCAGTTTCATTTCAGACCTTGCGGAGCTCCAGACTTAGCATCTAGATTCATTCATGCACATCATATCCAAAATTCAGAGCATTTGGATTAAGTACTGGTGAGATATCGCAATCAGAAGATCAACTTTTTTCTCAGAACAGAGCACCCTGACAATCTCAGATAATCAGCTAAAGGAGAAGATTTGTGGAGCATTTCACGACTGGCGAAGTTAAAAGACACATCATTCAATGTTGTTTGGTTCGTGGCCGACCTTCCCTGAGATCCGCACATCATTCCATTCACTTGCGGAGGAGTTCTATTCAATTAGGTCCGACCTATCTGTGTACACACGTTACAACTTTTCATTGGAGTTTGTGATCTTCTTTGGCTGACACGGAGAATCTTATGTTCTGGAGATGATATATAATAATGTAATAGATACCTAGGAAGGTAGATTTTGATAGTTGATCATTAGTTCATAGTTGTTAGTTTGAATTCTTTGCGAAGGAGCTTCAAAGTATATCTTGTAATTTTGTAATCAGGCCTGTGAGCCCTAATTGTAAGCCCGCATGTTGTCGGCCAGTTTGTATTTGAATTCTATGATATACTGAATGACAAAATCTGCATTTGCTTCGTATCTTTGAGTTGTTTCCATTGTGTTTATTTTAGCTGCACGGCCTGGATAGTTCTCTTTGAGGACCCTTCTAATCGTGACTGCACCAGTGGTATCAGAGCGAAAGTTCGAATCTTTGGGAGCAAATTGAGCGAAGTTGGCGAAGGAATTCTGTAAGATCTTGTTGTGAACAGATCGCCGAATCCGAGGCAGGTTACTTGTGTTGCAACCGATCGCCGATTGTGAGGCAGTTGTCACCTTGTAGCCCGATTGCCGAATGGAGGCAGTTTGCACTTGATCCGAGGAAGAATGCCACCAAGGAGAATCCCTGCTGTTGGAACAATGGCTAGTAGAATGGATGAGATGATGGAGATGATGAAAACAATGTGAATTAGACTGGATGCTGTTGAAGAAGATAGAAGAAAAGGACTAAGCCCTAGAATTGATAGAGAGTGATGATGAAGAATTTCAATCTGCAAATCAAACTGAAGAAACCCTAGGAGGTGATGAAGAAGAAGAATTAGATCAAGTCAAGATGTTGCGAGCTATTTCGAAGATTGGAAAAAGACCTAGAGTTGATGTACCGAACTATACTGGCAATTTGAATCCTAAGGAGTTGATCGACTGTATAAATGACATGGAAGAATACTTTGAATATGAAAAAGTTGAAGATTTGGAGAAGGTGAAATTTGCAAAGACAAAGTTGAAAGGACATGCTGCTATATGGTGGAAAGAAGTTCGGTTGGATAGAAACAGAAGAGGAAAAGAAAAGATTACAAAATGGGATAGGATGGTGACAAAATTGAAGAATCAGTTTATACCTGCTAACTATGAGTTGGAACTGTTGAAGAGATTGCAAAACCTGAGACAAAAGGAGAAATTTGTGAATGAATACACTGAAGAATTTCATAAGATGATCATAAGGACAGGACATAGTGAAGCAAGCAAGGAGAAATTGGCTAGATACATCAATGGACTGAGATTGAACATTCAAGAAGAATTGAGTTTGGTTAGAATGACAACACTGGAAGAAGCATATCAGTTTGCTCCGAAAGTTGAAAAGTTGAACAAGAGGCATGATCAGAAACAGAGAGGTAGGAGGTAAATTTTAAAGAGGCAGAACATTTTCTGGAGGAGAAAGATCATATGTGGAGCAAAACAGACGAGAACACATTCAAGAAATAAGACAAAGATAACAATGCATACCAGAGAGATGATAGAACTTTTTACCGTAGAGGAAACCCTAGTCCATACCGGAGTGAAGAATACAGAAGAGAAGGAAGAGGACCTGATAGGAGAACATTCAGAGGAACCTGTTTTAAGTGTGGAGGTGAAGGACATAGAGCATTTGAATGTAATCAGGGGAGTACAAGCAAGAGAACAAAGAACAGTGGAAGAGCAGCCTATGTGGAAGAACCTGTTGGATCACCTAGTTCAGTTGGTAAACCTGAGAAAGGAGAATCACTTGTGATGAGGAGAGCACTATTTCAAGCAGAGACAAATGAGGAACCATTGCAGAGGAAAAGTTTGTTCAGAACTAGATGCAAATCAGGAGGTAAATGTTGTAAAGTTGTAATTGATAGTGGCAGTTCTGATAACATAGTTTTAGAAGAGATGGTGACTAAGCTGAAGCTGGAAAGATTGAAACACCCTAAGCCCTATCAGATAGCATGGATTCAGGATGATCATAAGGTACTGGTGAGTGAACAATGTTTGGTGAAATTTTATATTGGATCTTATCGATGCAGTATTGTGTGATATTATAGATATGGATGTATGTCATATCTTGTTGGGTAGACCATGGTAGTATGATAGAAAAACTATACATGATGGGAGAAAGAATACATACACTATAACATCAAATGGAAAGAGAATTACTTTGATTCCTTTAGAAGATGATCCTAAGAGTGAAGTATGTGGGAATGCTAGAATCTATTTGGTAGATGGAAGAAAATTTTTGGATGGTTTGAGACATGAGAATATGTGTTATGCCTTGATTCCTAAGAACCCTGAAACATTGAAGGAGACTGAAGATCACAACTGGAGGAGCTAACTGAATTGTTGACAGAGTATGAAAACATCATTTCAGATAATGTACTTGAAGGATTGCCACCAATCAGGAGTATCAGTCATCACATGGATCTTATACCTGGAGCTAGTTTGCCTAACAAAGCAGCACACAGAATGACACCGACAGAGAATGAAGAATTAAACAAACAGATACATGAATTGTTGAGGAAAGGTTTGATCAGAGAAAGTTTGAGTCTTTGTGTAGTACCTGCAGTGTTAGCACCTAAGAAAGATGGAGAATGGAGAATGTGTATAGACTCTAGAGCAATAAACAAGATCATAGTTAAGTATAGATTTCCTTTACCTAGGATGAATGATATCATGGATTGTTTGAGTGGAGCAAAATATTTCACAAAGATAGACTTGAAGAGTCGATACCATTAGATCAGAATCAGAGGAGATGAATGGAAGACTGCTTTTAAGACAAATGAGGGATTATATGAATGGTTAGTGATGCCTTTTAGATTGACAAATGCACCTAGTACTTTCATGAGATTGATGAATGAAGTCTTGAAGAAATTCTTGGGTAAGTTTGTTATTGTATATTTGGATGATATTCTGATTTTCAGTAAGACAAAAGAAGAACATTTGTGGCAACTGAGGCAAGTATTGCAGAGACTGAGAGAAGAGAAATTGTTGATAAACATCAAAAAGTGTAGTTTCATGAAGGAAGAATTGGTATACTTGGGATTTGTGATTTCCGCGGAAGGATTGAAGCTGGACCCTGAGAAAGTAAGAGTAATAGTTGAATGGCCTACATCGGAGAGCATTGGAGAAGTCAGATCATTTCATGGATTAGCTAGTTTCTACTGGAAGTTCATCAGAAATTTCAGTTCAGTTTGTAACCCTATGACAGACAATGAGAGGTGACAGAAAAGACTTTAAGTGGACATCAGGAGCAGACAAAAGTTTGAGTTGTTGAAGCAGAAAGTGACAGAGCAACTTGTTTTGGCATTACCGGATTTCAATAAGGTATTTCAAGTGGATTGTGGTGCAAGTGGAAATGCAATTGGAGCAGTATTAAGTCAAGAAGGTAGACCTGTAGCATATTTTAGTGAAAAGTTGAACGATGTAAGGAGAAGATATTCTGTTTATGATCAAGAGTTCTATGCCATAATTCAAACCTTGAAGAAGTGGAGACATTACTTATTGCCTAAGGAGTTTGTGTTGTATATAGATCATCAAGCTTTGCAATATTTGAATGGTCAAGGTAAATTGAATCAGAGACATATGAGATGTGTAGAGTTTATGCAGAGTTATACTTTTGTGCTGAAGCATAGGAGTGGAAAATCAAACAAAGTTGCAGATGCCTTGAGTAGAAGAAGGAACTTGTTGACAGAGATTAGAGTTGAAGTGTTGGGATTTGATGAGTTGAAGAACATGTATGAGGAAGATCTTGATTGTGCAGAACCTTGGAAAGCATATAAGGAACCTGTTGTGATAGATAGGAGTAAGTGGTTGGACTATTTCATTCAAGAAGATATGTTGTTCAGAGGAAATCAATTGTGCATGCCTAGGAGTTCAATGAGAGACAGTTTGATCAAGGAGAAGCATAGTGGTGGATTGGTAGGACATTTTAGCATTGATAAGACAGTGACTTTGGTAAGTGGAAACTACTTTTGGCCTCAGATACATAAGGATGTTAGGAGATTTGTGCAGAGTTGTAGAATTTGTTAAGTTGCAAAAGGGAGTAGTCAGAACATTGGATTGTATAAACCTTTGACAGTACCAGAGAAACCTTGGGAAGACATAAGTATGGATTTTGTAATGGGATTGCCTAAGACACAAAGAGGACATGATTCAATATTTGTAGTGGTGGACAGATTTTCAAAGATGGCACATTTCATACCTTGTAAGAAGACAACTGATGCAGTGCATGTAGCTGACCTATTTTTCAAGGAGATTGTAAGATTGCATGGATTACCTAAGAGCATAATTTCAGATAGAGACACAAGATTTCTTGGATATTTTTGGAAGACACTTTGGAAGAAGATGAAAACAGATTTGAAGTTCATTTCAACATTTCATCCACAGATTGATGGACAGACAGAGGTAGTGAATAGGAGTTTGGGAAACTTGTTGAGATGTTTGGTTGGAGAGAAGGCAGGAAGTTGGGATTTGATTCTTTTACAAGCAGAGTTTGCATACAATAATTCAGTAAACCCTAGTAAACCCTAGAGGAGTGACAGAGTTGAGAGATATCGGTATGGAAGATAAGAGAAGTGCAGAAGCAGAAGAATTTGCAGGACATATGGAGACAATACATAATTAGGTGAAGAAGCATTTGGAGATGAATAGTAAGTATAAGGAGAAGGCAGATGAGAAGAAGAGACACAAGGAATTTGCAATTGGAGATGAAGTGATGGTATACTTGAGAAAAGAAAGATTTCCAGTTGGAACATATAACAAGTTGAAGATGAAGTTTGCACCATGTAGGATACTCAGAAAGTTTGATTCAGGAAATGCATATGAAGTGGAGTTACTGGAGACATTGGGTATATCACCTATTTTCAACATTGTAGACCTATACCAGTATCATGAAATAGAGTTCAGTGGCACCATAGAAGAAGACTTGCAGAAGCATTTACCACAACAAGCACCGGAGTAGATTGAGGACATCTTGGACAACAGAGTTGGACGCAACACCAAAGGACGACAATACAAAGAATACCTTGTGAAGTGGAAAGACAGACCAGCAGAAGATTCATCATGGATTTCTTAGGCTGAGGTGGAACATTTTGGTTTTCCTCTAGCCCTCGCAAAGTGAGGGACTCACTTTTTCAATAACCTCGGATGTCTGATGTAAGAGCATCCCTGGTTCAAAAGCAATCTTGCATCAACTAAAAACATTTGCATTTTAGTTTGTTTCTTTTCATTTTCCAGTTCAGTTCAGGCAGTTCAGTCAGTAGTAGTTTCTGTATTTTGGTCCGCATTCTACCGCAGTTTTATTTCAGACCTTGTGGAGCTGGACTTAGCATCTAGATTCATTCATGCACATCATATCCAAAATTCAGAGCATTTGGATTAAGTACCGGTGAGATATCGCTATCAGAAGATTAACTGTTTTCTCAGAATAGAGCATCCTAACAATCTCAGATAATCAGCTAAAGGAGAAGACCTGTGGAGCATTTCACGACAGGCGAAGTTAAAAGTCACATCATTCAATGTTGTTTGGTTAATGGCCGACCTTCCCTGAGATCCGCACATCATTCCATTCACTTGCGAAGGAGTTCTATTCAATTAGGTTCGACCTATTCGTGTACACACGTTACAGCTCTTCATTGGAGTTTGCGATCTTCCTTGGCTGACGCGGAGGAATCTTATGTTCCGGAGATGATATATAATAATGTAATAGATACCTAGGAAGGTAGATTTCGATAGTTGATCATTAGTTCATAGTTGTTAGTTTGAATTCTTTGCGAAGGAGCTTCAAAGTTATATCGTGTAATTTTGCACTCAGCCCTGTGAGCCCTAATTGTAAGCCCGCATGTTGCTGGCCAGTTTGTATTTGAATTCTATGATATACTGAATGACGGAATTTGCATTTGCTTCGTATCTTTGAGTTGTTTTCGTTGTGTTTACTCTGGCTGCACGGCTTGGACAGTTCTCTTTGAGGACCCTCCTAACTGTGACTGCATCAGGTTGTCACCATGGCAGTCTAGACTCCAAACATTCATTTGACATGTCCAAAGAGATGGAAATAATAGAAGGTGCTAGTTGTGTCGAGACTTTGCATTAGTGCAAAGAGGGACCTGTTGATGATGTTTTCTTGACAACAACATTAGAATAAAACACCAAGTGCTCTATCCTCTCTTGAACAAAGCGTCTCGAATGCTAAACTACGTGATCAAACAAGAACGCTCCAAGGTTCCTTGTACATGATTTGTGATGGATAGTCTCGGTGGATACATGTGATCTTGTTGATAATCACAAAGGGACTTACGTAGACTTCTTACTTTATTCAGCTTATTTCTCCTTTTAGTGTGGATGATGCATGTGGTATATCTTGGAAAAGGAAAAAGATAAGGGTTTAAAGAAACTAATCTAAGGTCAATGAGACAATGATGATGCATGAATAGACAAACTTCTTAATCAACCTAACTCCACTTCGCCAAGAATGCCTACAACTACATGGAGTAGGTGCAATCTTCTAAGGTTAGCGAATGGTTTTCATATCATGAAAGCTCATATAAGCACCCATTAGACGGCACAACTCAAACAAGCATCCACAATCGAACTTAAGCAAATTATGATGAAGTTCAGACTAGCTTTACACAACACTTCACCAAAGATGAATGTCAAAAGCGTGAGCTAGGAGTTGATCAAATACTCAATACATACATACATCACATCAATGAGCTACTACTCTATTTTCTAATCTACTAAGAAACATCTCTCCATTTCATCAAGATACAAGAAACCATGTTATTCCACAAGACAACACTTAGCACCAAGCGAGCTCCAATGTCATTGCATTAATCTTGAGAAATATTTACAACAATTTTCAAGCACTCTCAGAGAATTTTGAGAGTCTCTTCCTACTCTACTCTACTGTATCAAAAACTATCAACTTTACAAATGAGGCAACAAGCCCTTTATATAGAGTTCCAGAATTACAATGAATGGCTTGGATTAATTCAAATAGCCAAGGGCCAGGATCATGCCATCTTAGCGGGTAGTTACAACAACTTGCTATTTTTAGTACATAAGAGAGGCAATGAAGGAACGTTTCCCAAGAAGACAAGGATAAAATAGAATCTTTAGAGCATCTTCCACATAGGCGTCCTCTTTGGCTTCTTTCTTGTTAAATGATATGGCGAACTGTGATTGGTGATGACGAAGCGCATTGCCACGTAGGTACCACCTTAGCATATTCCCAAATTGCATCATCTTTGTGATATCTTCGAATGTGATTGCTTTGAACTTGAATGTTAGGGAATGTATCTTTGTTGATCTTGCCTTGTTCATCTTCTTGTAAACTGGATGTGTATGATGTATGTTGCTCATCTGTCTAACTTTTTTATTCTTCTCTTGCAGGATATATGTTGATCTTCTTTGGATGCATCTTGACGGAGAGTATTGTAGATGATGATGATGTGAAGTAGGACACTTTCTCTTAGACTTGAAGATTGAGAGAACTTGAGGTGATGGATGAAGTGTCTTCGAACAATGTAGATTATGAAGTATACTTGCACTTGATGTGATCCTTTGGAGCAATAGCATGATCTCTTCTCTGACTTGGCAACTTCTTCACTTTACCCCTTGCATGAAGGTGACTCCGAGCACCTTGCTCCTTGATTGACCTTTTAGTCCATTGACGTTCCTGGAACATAAGGAAAGAGACTATCAATCATTGGCTTTATAACAAAATAATCATTATTAAACAATTTCTAACACTTCCAAACCTAAGCACATTGAATGCCAAATTGGCTGATTTCTTGAAAGCAATCATAAAACTCAAACTAAGCACCACATTGAAAGTAGCGCATTGGATCATGGTTTAGTTGTTTGTGTGAAAGAATTCTAAAAAGACTTAAATTCAACCTCATATGGGAGTGGCGCACTAGATAGCAATATGAATCCTTGTTTGAATACTTCAAAAAATAAGGGTGCATTAGATAACAAGTTGGATCCACGCTTGAATGTCTCTTAAAACTTAAATTAGACCTCACACCAAGGTGGCGCACTAGATGAGGATTTGGTTCTCCACTTGAAAGATTTCATAATGCTTGCAATTCATCCTCACTTATGAGTGGCGCATTAGATGGGGATTTGGATTTCTTCTTAAAAACCTTCAAAAAATCTTAACTTCAGCCTCATACATGAGTAGCGCTTTGGATGAGGAATTGGATCTTCGCTTAAAAAACCTTCATAAAACTTCAATTCATCCTCACTCAAAATTGGCGCACTCGATGATGATTTCATTCTCCGGTTGAATGCCTTCACAAATTTAACTTTAACCTTACACCCAGGTGGTGCACTGGATCAAGATTTCATCCTTTGGTTGAAATTTCACTTTTAAATCACTATTTTTCACTCCTTGATGAGGGCGCATAGGTCAGCAGTTTCATCCTCCAGTTAAAATCTCATCTTAAACAATCAACAAAGACTTCCCTATCTTGGCGCATCGGTTGAGAATTTCAACCTTCTCTTAAAATTACACCTAAAACTTCACTCTAGAATGGCGCATTGGTTCAAGACTTTGATCTTCGGTTGAAATGATCACTTAAAACTTGAAACAAGATACTTCATCCCTTCATCTTTGGGTGCCCAATTAATGATGCAAATTCAAGTGATTTCTCATGAGGCGCACATCTAGGTGTACAATGATGCTTTTTCCTCAACAAATCTAGGCGCACTTTAGTGACTATTCAGATGGAGATCTGCGCCTAAGCTCTCTTGGGTCATTTTCTTGTCAAGTTTTCAATGATTAAGGCTTTCCGAGAGCTAAAACATCAATTTCAATCAAGGCGCCATAGTTTGGAGTGGTTTGAAAGGGTGATAAGGTGAAAGCCTCCTTCTAGATTAAGGTACACTCAACTCACTGTCAGACTCAGAATTTGACACACTCCAGGGGATTATAGCCTCCAACACGAAGCTATTGACTCAAACACCACTGACCTCATCATAAAAAAGTACTAAGACATCATCCAGGACTAAAGCAAAGCACGGGAGCTCAAAAAAAGGGGTCCCCATTTGCAATGGGGTGATGTGTGATTAGGTCACAACAGGGCCCTCTTTAGTGTTTTGGGGATATACTAGGTGGAGGAGAAGTGGAGGTGAATGCTTTACTTTGCAATTTCTCATGTATTTGTGGCTTTGGAAGACAGACTCAATGTCAACCATTATGACAACTGGGATACCAAATTGATAGATGGTTTGATTGAGTACAAATTTGGAAATCGTGTAGGTGGAAATATGATTGAGAGGCATGGATTCAACCCATTTAGTGAAGTAATCAGTAGTGGTGAATCCTTTGATGGTCATATAAAGAGGCAGGCTTGAACTCACTAATAATGTCAAGAGCCCTAGCAAGTTGGGTTAGTTGAGATAGATTGCAAAGATTTGGTGGGCATATGAATGGCATCCCCATGAATTTGATATTGTTTTTGATTCCTTTTCATAATTGTGGGCATCCTTGCAACTTCAGGTCAATAGTAACCCATCCTTATAATGTGTTAGGTGATGGTTTGGGCACCAAAATGGCTATCACAAATGCTACCATGAGACTCCTAAAAGAGTACGTAGGGTGTCCTTAGAGTTAGGAGTGAGATGTTGAATTCAAAATTTCATCAAGATCCCTTTTAAAGAGGGTATGTGGATGTGATGGTGCTTTTGAGTGGAACCATCATTAAGGTAGGGTTGGTCTTGGAGATACTTGACAATATCTTTATGCCAAGTGCTATTCCCAATTTCGTGGTCTATAGAGTAAATAATTTTGCCATGGACATCAAAGTTATCTATCTCCTAATAATCATAAGGTAGCACAATGTAAACGAGCTGTTCAGTTATGACAGCCTTTTTTGGGTTTCTGACTGACATGTTTGAGATTAAACTGTTCAAGGAGTGTTATCTATTTGGTGGTTTGCTATGAAACATTGTCTTACTCAAAAGATAGCAGAGGATCTGATTGGACATTGAATTTGGTTGTCTGATCTAACATGTAGTGTCTAAGTTTCTTTGTAGCAAAGACAAGAGGGATACATTGCTTTTCAATGGTAGTGTAGTTAAGCTTAAAGTCAATGAACATTCAAGAGATGTAATGATTTACTTTCTTTGAATCATTGGCACCAACTTGAGAAAGCATGTCTCAGTTGAACAATTAGTAATGAAAGTGTATAAAATGAATTCTTGATCTTCAATGGGGCCTATGAGGATTAGAGGATTTAGCAACAAAGGCTTGAGCCCCTCAAATGCTGCCTGGACTTTAGGTATTCAAATAAAGGGGACACTGTTTTTAAGAATAATGGGTGAGAAATATATTGTCTCAGTTTTAAGTAAACATGCAATTCGAGTTTCGTAGCATAACAAAAGAAGATTGCTCTAGGAAAGAGTTGGAAATAGGAGAAAAAACACAGTTATCCTAGGAATGACTTGAACAGACAGACAAAAATGAAAGTATGTGCATGCAAGCAAGCACACATATAATAAAATGAGCAACCAATAAGAAGGAAAGGATGTTATTCTGAGAGAAGTATACAAGCAAAGTCAAACATATTCCAAATGATGTCATGGAAGTTAGTGTGACCACAAGTTAGATGCCACAACATAGTCCAGATGATTTTAGAATGATAGAAAAACATAGTGAGTCAGAAGAGTGAGTTGAGCTAGAAGAAAAAGTTGAGCTAAAATAGAAATTTGAGCCAGAAGAACAAATACAAAGTGCAGCCCAATATGTGGATACCAATGCAGAGTGAGACAAAGATGAAGATCAAGTTGTCTTTATGACAGACAGAAAAGCAGGAGGATCAAGTCTCTGCTCAATAAGTTGAACTACAAGATGATGAAGCAACTGTGCCATTGGGTTAGAGATTGCTGATATTTTTATTTTAGTTGTTGAGAAGTATGACAAATGTGAGATGAGGTGGCTCCGAGGAGCAAATAGGTAGGAAAGTTGAGTGTTCTGTGATTTTTGATTTTAACTCAGTAAACCTTGTTTTCTAAATTGCACAATTTTTGAGGACCACAACTCAAAATAAATGAGGTGACTGTATGGACCTTAAAAATCTGCAGATCTGCAGTGGCATTAGAAGATTCGTACATCAGAAGCCAATCTACAATTGACATCAGTCAACCTCAAATGTCAGCAACTGACCTGCAGAGTTCTGCAGATGACAAGGTGGCACTAACAGACCTTCCGTGCGATGTCAGCAGGAAGACAAATATGTAGAAAATTAGAAATGTATCAGGCTTACAACAGTAACAGGTCTATCATAGGTTAGCAAGATGATGCCAGCAAGGTGACATCAGCAGCAGTAGAAACAGATAGGCATGGGATGTAGACAACTTTTTGGGTCTGGCAGACAGGAGGTGACTTCAACATTGATTAGTCAAACCACAGGGGTGATATCAACATGTCTGTTTTGTGATATGAAGGAACATAAGTAGACAAAGATGAAAGTATGTGCATGTGAGCAAGCACACAAGCAAGAAAATGAGCAAGCAATTAGAAGGAAAAGATGCTATTTAGCCTGCGAGAAGTATATAAGTAAAGTGAAACTTTGTTCCAAATCATGTCATGGAAGTTGGCGTGGCCACAAGTTAGATGCCACGACATAGTCCAGATGACTTCAGAATGATATTGAACGAAATGAGCCAGAAAAGCGAGTTGAGCTAGAAGAAAGAGTTGTGACAAAAGAACAATTTGATCCAGGAGAAGGAATACAAAGTGCAGCCCAATATATGGATATCATTTTGAAGGGAGACAAAGAGGAAGATCATGTTGTCTTTGTTGGCAGGAACAGAAAATCAGGAACAGAAAATCAGGAACAAGTCAGTGCCCAACAAGTTGAATTACAAGACAATGAAGTAACTCATCCACTGGGTTAGAGATTGATGACATTTTAGTAGTTGAACAGTATGACAAATGTGAGATGAGGCAGCCTCGAGGAGAAAGTAGATTTTAAGCCTATTGATTTTAAAGATAGGAGAGTTGAGTGTTCTGTGAACAAGAAATTTGACAGCTACATATACAATGGAAGGAAAAGAGAAGAATTCAGGGGAGTTTTTGAGTTAAATGCTGATTTTAACTCTGAAAACCTTGTTTTCTAAACTGCAATTGGCAATCCAATATGTTGGTTATCACCCCCTTCCCAAATGGCCAGTAGGGCTACCTGAACTCCTTTTCACACTCTCAGCATGGAGGATAAACATTTCTTCACCTTTCACAATCCTTACTACATGGACAGTTGCACGCTACAAATTTTCCCTCTGCTTTTGGAGAATTTTAGTTGTGGCTATTAGGAGAGGTATTAGGAGTACCTTGCTTCCAATATTGTTCATTTGAACCCTCCTAGCCCAGGTCATTCTCTTGAGGACATCATAGTATTTTGTAATTAGGCTTTTTCATGGTGATTGATGAGGATGTTGGTCCCTCTTTTGCTCCTCACTCTTATTCAGATTAGAGCCTTGCCCTTGGCTCTCTTCTCTTCTTGTGGTTCTTTTGGTATTTCTGTTTTAAGCACAGGGCCTTCCTTTCTTAGGGTTGCAATGTTTTGTATTACAGATCTTTGTATTTGCTGACTAGTTTAGGGTTTACTTTTTGTATCACATGGCTTCATATATACTGATTTTCTGGAGCTTCTTAGATATAGAATTAATTTAGATTTCCATTTTGGTCGTTGGAGTCATTAGCAATCCTGATTTGTTTGCTTAACTTGTACTTTGATCCCCATTGACATCATCCATTGATACTAGTATAATTTCTTCTTTTTCTATGTTTTGGATTTGATTTCTATTTTGTTTTGTTCTTTGTGCTTTACCTTTAGTTCCTCAACATTCTCCAAAGAGGTATCTACAATGAGTTTGACAATGTTTAGGTTGTAGACTTGGTTTTCTATGTTGTTTCTTTTCTTTTCTTTGGTTGCCGTTACTAAAGAAAGCTTTGAAAGGTTGTTTGGAGTTTTCCATTATTAGAGATAACAATATGGCTTCAGCTAATGTCTTAGGGTCATTTGGGATTTTACTGATTCAGTAATGCTATCTTCTATATTGTGATTGACTTCTAGATTTGCATTTTTATGGTGTCATTGCATTACTTCCCTAATGATTTGTTTGTCTTTGGATTGTCTTTCTGTGGATTCGTTTTTCCTTTTCAATCTTGCATTATTTCTGCAGTGGTGTCTTCCTAACACAGTCCATTATTATTGCTTCTCATGGTGGTAAAATGTTTAATTGACTAGTATGATAATTATGCATCATTCCAATGGAATATTTACACCTAATGGCAAAATGTAAGGCATCAACCTTGTCTATACTAGTATCTGAACATAAATCACACAAGATTAGTGATCAAAATCAAACAGGTGTATAATGGAGGAAGATCATCTTCAAATTGTATCCAAAAGGATAGGCATCCCTTGACAGTCATCTGAATATAATGCCAAAAGCAGGAAAACCTGTTCATTGCAGTGATCTGATCAATCCAACAATTTGTTTTTTGATGGAGCAAGATAAACAGTCAATAAAAGGTCAAACAGTCAGTCAAATGCACTGATCAATGCCCTACAGAATTGAGGATGGCATTGTCTGCTGTGCTGATGCCAGCGGTATGGTCTGCCCTTGTAATGTGTCTGTTCTCAAAATTCCACACTTGTCAATGGAGGGACAATATTGACTGGACTGATGCATTAATTAGGTGTATGTTCTTTCATTTAATGAAGAAAACTTAAGGGTAATGTAGCACCAATTGACCTTGTCAGCTGTATCACCTTAATTAATGTTGTATTAGTATGCTAGGTCATTCTGAAGAGGAAATAGACTTTTTCATATTTCAAAACTTCACAAATTGTAGAATTTGATAGAATGATGATTTCAAAACCATGAGTGGTGATGTCAAATCAACCCTTTTTATATCTAATTCATAATTTGTTTTGTGATTTGAGTCTCAGATTGTACTCGAGTGGTTTGAACACCTCACTGTTGATTGCTTCATTATGTAGTGGATGCCTGCTTGGGGCCATAACAGTTGATGCATTAGGCATCGTCTAACTTTTAAAAGGAATAAAACCTCATTAACTTTTGCTTTGGGACTTTTATAACATAAATAGTGCATGTGCAGAGTAGCAACCAACCCTAGGGCACAGCCATGCAACTAATTCTTTGGGCCATTCATTTTTGGTATGGAATTCCACAAATGGATGCTTTATGTCTAGCTAGTTGCTGCTGAGAGATTGACCATTAACAATGATGCTTTTGATGCAGATCATACTGTTTACGAATTGAGTTGATATAAGCAGATTCTTCCATCTGTTTTTTGGGTAAGTGCTGTGTACATCATAGATAGATACAAACTGAATTGTTTAGTTCTTTGGACAACTGCTTTTAAGCAGTATTTTTTCTTTGTTTTAAACTGAACATGTGGGGTCATTGTGATATAACTAAAATTAATTCCTTGAAGTTGGTATTTTCTTCTAAATATACAAGCAATAATGAATAATGCCATGTTCTACTACCTTCATCTTCATCAGCTCCATGCTTCATTGGGAGGTCCTTGCCTTGCAAGGACTTTTGTGCTTGTACTTAGTTCTTATTGTTGGAGGTTTAAACACTTTAGCTTTACCCTCTTGCTCCATTTACTTATTTCTAGGGCTTTAATGTTAAGCTACTTTTCCTAACCTAGGGTTCTTTTACCCTAGTACTTCTCTATTATTAATGAATAGACTTTTTGATTCCCATTAAGTTTTTTTGTCTATTGTTGACATTAATGTGATTTCTTTTTCTTTGTTTCTGACTTTCAAGGTATGGTCTTTTGTTCCTAGAGAATGGGACATTTAAATCTGTCAAGGATGGAGAAGATACCACCTCAACCAGTCAAAACGACGAATTAACTGCCACAACTATGACCAAAGAGGTCATGAATAGTATAAAACTACTAAAGGATGCAGCAAAGACCAGGAAAGTTCTCACATCCGAGGTTGTCTCGGCTCTTGGAGTTGTTAGAAATGCTAAACTTAATGCTCAGAACTTCCTTCACACTCTTGGAGGAAATGAATCTCCTGGACGAACATGGATGCTGATTTTCACAGCACAGGCAAGTATATTCATTTGAACATGTAATATAATTGATGTTTTTCAATCTTTTATCAACTCAAATTTTATACTCAGGGTTTTCGCTTTTATCTGAAGTCTAATTGTTGGTTAATATTTTTAGGGTAGATCTGGAAAAGGATTTTATTTCCCTATCACTGCAGTTCAACGATTTGATGCATCTGTAAGTGTATAATTTTTTGAATATTATGCCTCTCAAATTACTTAATCATTTCAGTCGATTACCTTTGCCTGACATTCTAATGAGTTTATGCACTTCACTTTGCCTTTCGTCATCCCTGTAATCTTTGACTGAAACATGACCCTTTTTCTGACCTAACTCAAACATGACAAGTATTATAAGATATATTGTTTAAACTTTCTGTAATTTTTGTTAGCCAGCAGAGGTGATTGGAGTGTTAATATTTGACCCTGAATTTGCAATTTTTAGATCAGAGCATTTATTGTCTACTTTTTTGTATTTAATTATACTTGTACTAGGCTTTGCTGTATATCTCTTTTGGCTAGAGCATTCGGCATTCTCTATTGTTATTCTATTAGTGGCATTCATCATATCTCATTTATTATTGAGCTAGAGTATCTGTGTGTCATTCTCTTGTATAAATAGTTTTATATTGAGAACTTTTATCAAGTGTAGTTCTTTCAGTAATATACAATGATTAGATATTCAGTTCAAGTGCTCTTAGAGCTTTTTTGTTTTTTAAAGATCTCTATTATTTCAATACATTCATATGACATGCAAATTTCTGACTTGGGCAGTTTTATCATTTGGGTTTAGGTTTGACATTCCACATGTCTCCTAATATTGAAATAATGATGCTTCAAAGTTGTATTGTATCCTTTCCCTTTACATTTAGAATTGGCCCAAGAATTCTATACAATATGGGCAGTCACTTAATTGTAGCTTTTTTAAACATTCAAATTTGCAGGGAGGGTTTGATATGTTGAATATATATTTTTTTGATTTTGTTCTGCTATAGCTTATTTTTATCAACATCTATGCAATGTAATCATAAACCAACTCATGAGAACAGGGAATTATACAAATTGATAAGTCCTCAATGCAGTAGAGCATCCTTGCCATAGATGGAGGATAGATGGGATATTTACCAACACTTTTGTAGGACATAGAACAAGGTTCACTGTTATGCTTTATTATGCTTTCAACAATTAATGAAGAAATGCCACTATCTACCATTAAATATTGTTTAAAGAAGTGAGGAGGCAACCTTTAAGTTAATCCCTGTTGTTCATTGTACAGTGTTTTTTCAAATGCAAGAACAGAAACATCAAAACCTGGTTTGATGCATAGTTTTTCATTTTGTTAATTGAGATTTTGATAATGCAAAAAGAACAATCAACGACAATGCTCTTTGAACCAAAAGTCCTAACTATGAGATATACAAAAAAATTGAAGTCTGGGTCAGCTTAGATCTTATCCATTTATCTTATTCAAGAGTGAAAAATGAAAGTATTGATATCTTTATCCTCATTATATTTACACCTTGTAGGGCTGTGTTACCCTTCGTGATAGAAGATAAAGTTTCACTTATGGCTTAGCCCCAATGGAAAAGAAGGAATAAGAGGAAGTGCTTATGAATGAAGGATAATGAGAGGAACTGCTTATGAATGAAGGATAATGGAAAACTTCAACTTTGATTTATGCAAAATTAAATGCATGTTTGCTTGATTTTTCTATTCACAACATCCCAGTCATCCAATTTATTTGAGTTTCTGATAATAAGCCAAAATGGAGCAAGGAAGAAAGCATGGCAAAAAGTTGGCCATTGAGAGTCAAGAGCCTAAACAACAATTAGTGGTTAAGTGGAAATGGACTTAAAATTTGAATTGGAAAACAATGATGATTTCTTTCAAGCATATAGTTCCTCACTGTTTACTCCTACCATTATGCCCAGCAGACTACTAGCAAGCATGCTAAATATTCCTGTGATGGGAATGGGCCAGTAGACCTGTTACAACAATTATGAGGGGGCAGGTGAGTCGTCTAAAGTACAAACCTTCAGTTGATCCATTAGGATATAACTTAAGAATCCTAAGCCTATACATATACCCATCAAAAAATTTGAAATTTAAATGAAGTATATGCAACGAGTGGGGAGTCATAGGAGGTAGCAAAATCTGGACCACCTAGTCTTGCATCATGAGGGTTAAATGAATGTTTTATTGAAGATGATGTTCCACCCTAGGAATTTGATTTCAGTTTGCCTTTAGTGAAAGCAAAGAGCCTTGACAATGTGAAGTTCCTTGGCGTTGTGGATGTGGAGTAGCTTGATGATACTATAGTGAAGTAGTGTATGGATAAAAACGTAGTTTGCAAACTTGGACTTGACTTGGACTTGGCAAACCAAAAATTTCCGACTGGGTGAAAACTTGGCAACTTAAAAAATACTTAAATTTTTGAAAAAACATAAATTTTATGCAAAATACAGCTACAAAATGTATCAAATGAGTTTGGCGAGGGTTTGTGGGTAGCGCCCCCAATAGGGTTGAGGGGTAGCACCCCTCATGGGGGTCTGGGGGCAGCGCCTCTTGCGGGGCCTCGGGGCAATGCCAGCAAGCTAAAATGAAAACCTTCAAAACCACACAGACCTTCATGGTGCACGCCATTTTCATAATTTTTATAAGGCAAAAAATCTTTTTTTTTCAGCATTTTTTGAACGCTTTTGGCAAGTTTGGCACGGGGGCGAGTCAAACCTTTAGATTCGACTAGTTTTCGACGAGTACTCAACAAAAAAACTCAAGTAGACTCTGTAAAAACTCGGCCCACAAAACACGACGAGTTTACTTTGGAAAAACTTGGGAGCAAAAAAATGGC
Organism: Cunninghamia lanceolata; assembly: GCA_027924645.1. Taxonomy (NCBI): domain Eukaryota; kingdom Viridiplantae; phylum Streptophyta; class Pinopsida; order Cupressales; family Cupressaceae; genus Cunninghamia; species Cunninghamia lanceolata. Next base: position 760,979 of record BSBN01000333.1, read on the forward strand.
GAGTACTCACTACTCACTGAGTTTGCAAACTATGGATAAAACCATAGTTCAAAACTTGGATTCTACAAAAACTTGGCAACCTAGAATTTTCAAAAACTTGGCAAATTTTTTGAACATAAAAAAAACACAAATTTGTAAAATAGTCTTCAAAAATAGAGTGTTCCATGGGGATATGCCCCCTCCCCCAAACCTCGCGTTTTTGAGATACAGAGACTTGGGGGAAACATCCCCCACTGTCCCACCATTGGCACCCACAATCGGGGGACGTTTCTAGGATGTCCCCTTCATTTTTGCTCTTCTTGGAGATGTTGGGACGTCCTCAAGATGCCCAGGGGATTCCCAAATGTCTCCTAACCGTCCTTGAGACTCCTAGACATCCCCCACGACAATTGAGGCAAAAAGTTAATTTTTTTAAAAATCAATTTTTTTTTAATCTTCGTGCCAGTAACCCTAGCCCAAATTGTCTATGGGCCCCACCCACACCCTAAGTAGTCACAAAAGTGAAAAAAATGAAAAAGGCTAAAAGTTGTATGAGATAAAATTGTGAAAATGATGTGCACCATGAAGGTTTGTGTGGTATTGAAGGCCTTAATTTGGGAACGCACTAAAGGTGCTGCCCCCATTCCTTGCGAGGGGCGTTGCCCCTTGACCTCACTGGGGGCGCTGTTCCCAGACCCTTGCGAGGGGCGTTGCCTTGAGACCCCACTAGGGGCGTTGCCCCGAGACCCCATTGGGGGTGCTTCCTCTAGACCCTTGCGAGGGGCACTGCCCCTTGACTCCATGGGGGGCTCCACCCCCAAACTCCCATCCACCACCATCCCACCACCATCCCGCTACTATCACCAAATCTAGGCCCTTGGTCCCCTCATCCTTGAGACCCATCCCTGCATCTCCAAGAAGAGCAAAACACAAGTTCAATACATGACCTTAGGAGACATCTCCAACAATTAGAGTGCAATACCATCTTAGAGTCTCCAACAATTTTTTAATGAAGGAAATCAGTCTCCAAAAATTGTTTAATTTTTTTAATGAAAACTTACCTTGATGATCTCCATGTGCTTTGCAAAAGAATCATCAAAAATGGTTGTCACGATCCTCTCCCCTTTAGTTTTCTTGGAGTAAGGCTCTCCATCCACCTAGTGGTCACAAACATGCACTTAAGAGATGGAAATGTGGCTGCAATACTTTGCAATGTGATGAAATTAGATGCAAACGATGTCAATCCTAGCTACATGAGCTCCTTAACGTTCATGTTCTCTCATGGGATTCAGAACCCATGGGCAGTTGCAGATGAATTTTTTCACATTCCCACCTCTTTCACCATATTCTTCACCCATCCATGTTCCTCTATATCTTCAAGAGAAGGTCAATGCAGTGGGTGGCACAAGAGCTCCAAAACAATGTAAGGTGCCTTGCTTCAAGAAGTCTAGTGTTGGTATTATCCATCACTATTCGGACAACATTCTCCACTGAGCAACAAAAAATGATTTATAATATGATAGCACGACTATTGCTAAAGCGATCACTGATTATTAAAATAATTGCTACAAAATCTTAAATTTGCAAACATAAATTTGTTTACTAAATGCTGATTAATGATTGCTTTAGCAATAACAAATCCAATCCAACATCATGAACATAAACATTGTGCTAGTTAATCCACACAAACTCTGCAAAATAAAATATAAATCAAACCACACAGCATCAAATAAATGAACAGTTGATCAGCAACATGCACATTCTAGTGAGTAGGTCCTGCCTCACGTTCTTTTGTTGGAGATGATCTCTGCTAACTTGTCCTAACATTACTACTGCATCTGAATTTTAACATTCAATTGATCATGAAAGGACACAAAAAAATATTTGCAACACTAAGCTCTATATTATTGTGCTAGTTTTCCCTTTGGTCAAAGTATGGCAAGAAACATAAATACAAGTAGTTGCACGGGAAAAATATAGTGAAATACAAGCAGCTGGAGCTTTACAGTTTGATTTTGGAGTCCTGAGGAAGAAATTGAACCAATCAAATGAGCAGATTTCATGATTTTTAAAGAAGAGAACAAATCAGGAAATCACTATTCAACAGCCCAAATTGATTTGCAAAAAACGTGTTACAAACAACATCTAATCAGATCAGAGATACAAATTCCCATGGTTGCAAAAAATTAAATTTGAAGTCAAATTTGTAACTGATTGTTGTAGTTTGACAATTCTCTGTTTTCCTTTATAAAGGAATTTGTAGTATTGTAATAGAGATTCTGATTCTGGACTTTGGATACAAGCTATCCAAATATTTGGGAAATTGCTTTCTGTAGGAGGAGATGACTGGACTCTGGGTTGCAGAGACATATTTTGCTTTGTAAATGAATAAACTTCTGATTGACATTGTTCTTTTCAGGTTGAGTTTATGTGAAAAACACTTGATGTGTGTGTTGTTTGTGATTGTCTCCCTGGGTATGAGCATTTTTCTTTTGAGTGAAGTTGCTAAGGGTTATTGAACTAATTCATGTACATTTGCTATATGATATATCTGATTTGCTGCATCTATTCAAGGAATGGATTAAAACTGCTTTGGGTCAGATATAGGGGAAAGTGTGTTGTATCAAGGGATTAGTGAAGAAGAGTCACAGGGAATACCTTTTCTTGGACATATTACTGTAATGCAGTAATATTATTGTTATTAGTTCTTTGGATATGAAGTCTTGGTGTCATAAGGAAGTATTTACACTGCTGGGTTTGACTTTGTTGCCCTGATAGAGCACCGATTTGGAATGAATTTGCCCAAAGGTCCAGAGGAACACAAAACTTTAAAGATAAAATCATCTGAATCAATTTATTTTATGTTTTCTTTAGTTTAGGTAGGTTTTAGTATATGTTCTCAAAGCCAACAATGTGGAAACCTCCAAGAACATTGCCAACTTTTGGATAATTTTACAAGTCTTGGTGCATGTTTGTGAGAACATTTCTGCCTGATATAGTGAAAGACAAATTTGTTGATTGCAAATAAGGGAATACTCTCCTAGGTTTGGCAGAGCCTGAAGTGCAGGGGAGATAGATGCAAATAATCTCCCACTCTGTTGGCCAAATCTCTCATTGAATTTGATCATAAGAACTGGCAAATTTTTAGAGTTTGATGTGTGCAGATTTGGGAACCAACACCGCTGGCACAGCAGCAGCAAGAGGAGCACATAGACAACTTACAAGAGGAGCATGAGAACACTTCAAGATCACTGAGTTGGTATGGCTACTACTACTTCTGAACAGCATGAGAACACCTCGACCTTCTATGTAGACTAGTACAGCCAATCAGGAGCCTAGATATTTGTTTTGAGGGGGCTGACTATAGTGAAGACATTAGGGTAATTGGTGCATTTTACATGAGTGCTGACCTTATAAAATTTGTTTATATCAAAGTGCATAATGATGCTGTTAAAAACCTAGTTTTGATGATAAGATGTGTTTAAGTTAAAAAATAGTTTTGAACAGGTATCCTCAAAGGCTGAAGCCTTTAATGATAATGTTTGGCTTGTAATATGATGGAACTTTAAGTCAGTCAACCATCTCTTCGTATTGCAATTCATAGCTGTTATCTGTTTCATAACTGCTGTTTAATATTGTTGTTTTAAGCTTGAAGTTGAATGCTGAATATTCTATCACATTGCTTTAAAAGAAACACTTCAGATCCAATGCTGTAAATACACATGAAGGGGACGACTTGTTAGTATTCTTTTTTTATATTGATATAATGAAAGTCAACAAAGTGTATATGCACAAAGCAAGCAGTCATAATTTAAATGAATACAATAAGAACAGTTTGAGCTCCATAAGAGCAGTCTAATATAAAGCATTTATAATCAGTCTAAAAAATTTCTTAGCTCTCAAAGAGCAGCATACTGTCAACAACAAAATGTAAGATCAAACCATATCGTAACAAAGTTCAAACACATAACAGTATTGAAGTCAACCAAGGAGATTATCGTGTGGGTATCCACCACCCTCAGCATAAGCATCATTAGGTCCCTTCTGAGAATTGAAAGGTCTATCTTCTGCATTATCCTACACTTGTGCTCATTCCCTTGCATCTAAGATATCAATGGCTTCTTGAACTTGATCTACCATGTCCCTAGTGTGCTCTTGCACGAGTTTCTCTACCCAGGAGTGGTAGACAACCATAATCAGTGGCCAGAAGAGGATGGTCAGCAAGAGAGAAGTCAAAAGAGATGCTACAGTCAGAGTTGGTGCTCCCACTTCCCCCAATCTCTCCACTAGGGTTATAAGACATATGATGTAGCATTTCTTGAACTTCCTCGTACCTTGCAGCCAGCGTATCAGCAAGTAAAGCATTTACGATTTCATTAACAGGGTTGACAGACCTTTCAGCTATTTGTAGCCTTTTATATCTAGTCATTACATATTAAGTTATATTCAATTAGTTGCAGTTTTTGTCTTCTGATCACTGCATGGTTCTATTGCAGTTGATATTAAGTTACAGGTTGTATCTTCATTGTGGTTGCCTGGGGCACCAACAGACCGAGCAGGCAATTGTTTTGGAAGAACCTGACAAGCTTGCTCTGACTTAAAGCTCCTTAGTTGAACTTATGTGCTTCAATTTTGTGGGGTCAAGGATCTTTATATCTAACTATGATTTTGGTCGAACCTATGTTAACAATAATTATAAAAGGTTCTTCTGGAGGCAATACTGTACAAACTCCATGACATTTGCATACCTGAAGGTCCTTACAGAACTGAAATTATATATAAGGCTGACAGTTTGAGAGTTGTAGGCAATTCCAAAGTTGCTATATTAATTTTCAATCTACAAAGGCATTTCTACTAGCCTAGAATTAGCCACAGATGTACACGAGTCATTTAAGCTTATACAACTCTTACTGTCTCCAAGCTTTCCAATTGGAATCTTGGAAAATGTTGTTCCTTCATGTCCATAGAAATCTATTTTCATGGTTTAATTCTTGCCAAGATGCATTGTGAACATGAACATACTGTGGTCATGGTGTTTGGATTCAGCAAAAAGAGAATTGCAAATCTGTTCAAACACATCATTTCTATACTGATGCAGAACTGTTTCTTTGTGATTATTCTGAGTAATATGTATAATCTCATATGTTCCATAGTTTGGAATCTATTTTCAAGATCTTTTCCATACTTTTTAAAATCTCGGACTTTGATAATGTTTAAAAAAAAATATTAAAAATTTAAAAATCAAGCAAAACTTTATATGATGTCAAAAGTGATATACTAATGTACATGGTTGGACCTTCTTGTTCCATGGAGGTGTTTATTTATTCACCGATAGAAAAAGGTTAAGGGTAAGTTTTACCTTCTTACCCTTTCCTAACTGGTTTTCTAGCTTTTGGCTCTCTAAAATTATACAAGTGCCCTGATAGGACCTACATCATAACATGACTTACATGGTCTTATGAGTCTATGAATTAATATAGTATATTATCTACAGAGATGTAGGAAAACAAACAATTTTTCCCCTTTATTTTTTAACCCTCTCAAACCTACCAAGTAATACGAATATGGTAAGAATGGTCAAATTTCAGTCATACCTGGATAGTAGCTTCCCTTCTTGTGAGAAAAGCAACTATGGTCACTTTGGATGGCAAGATAGAAGGCCTATGCTTTACATACAGCCTTGTTAATGGTGTTTATGTAGGGATAACCCGGGATAACCCTCTGCTATGGTCAGCAGATATGACAAATCAAAAATTTTAATCTCTTCCCATAATTAGTTATACCCGTTTTCCTGTAGAAGGAATGCTGTAGAAATTCAATTGTTTTCCCAGAAGAGCATCTTTAGGCTAATGTGAAGAAACAATAATTGTCCATTTCTAATCATTTCATCAAAATAGATGTGTCCTAACAATCTCCTTGACAATATTTATTGCAGTCACTTAGCTCTTTACCAAAACTTTATAGAGGTCGATCATGGCCTGGATTTGTTTAAGTTTATTCCCTTGCAGGTGTTTGGTGATGTGAGGAGGAAACCCATTTTGTTATTGTTTTGACTGAAGAAGAAATTAGGATACAAATGCTTGCAAGCACCTTGATGGTGTTTGATCTACATAACCTAACTCATGATGTGAACATGGCTTGGGTTTTTTTCGCCTTTTATAAAAACTTGGTCGTTGTGATGCGAATAAAACAGAGTTGTCTAAAATTAAAAAAAAAACAGGAGAATAGATGTCATCTGGAATCTTAGATTTGCAAAGGAAATATCAGATGCTGTACTACCAGGTGCCGTTTTTGTTAAAAGTGTGTCTCGTATTCCAGGATTGTAACTGTAGTCAATGGTTGTGCTAGTGACCATAATTCATATGTTAATAATTTTATATTTGGTATGAGAAAAATCGCTCATAAGCATGCTATGGATGTTTACCAGCGTAGGGAGTTGATGTTCCCCAGCTTGGGTGTTCCTCACTGTAGTATGTACCTTAGTTAATATTCATAGATTATATCTTTTTCATTTGTATATTATGTCTCTCAATACCATACATGATGTGATTTGCAGGCAATGAGAATTGAAAATGGAATATATTTGGGACCAATAGGCTGCTTAACATTTGAAGGAAGGTTCTCCTGGAAAAAGCGAATCCTGGCCTTCATTTTTGAATCATTAAATCTGAAGTTTGGTCCCCTTGGTCCGCTCAAAATCAATTTGGCAAAAGAAGAAGACAAGAATCGAACACCAGTAACCAAAGATCCATTTTTCATTTGGTTTTATGTTGATGAGGAGATCGCTGTTGCTCAAGGGAGGGGTGGAGGAACAGCATTATGGTGCAGGTGCACTAGAGTGACATAGTACGTTCTTATGAACTGTTTGATGATATTTTATTACAGCACTAGTTTACCATGTCTGGTATGTGATATGACGCAGTTTTTCTATTAGACAAAGACATGTACTTCTTTAGTATTATTTCTTTACCAACAAGCTCCATGTTGTAAGGGCAGTTCTATATGCTTGCAGAATCGCTTGAGATGCGATGACATTTGCATTGCTTGCGTCTCAAGTGTGAGAGGACATTCTGCTTCACAGACTTGATAACTATCAATGTTAACTCTATAAAAGGTCATGACTATTTTGATTGAAGGAAAGAAATGATGCGCAGTGCAATCACTTTGTGAGTTTGATAGAGAACAGATTTAGAATATAGCTGAAAGATGGGGGTTTGAACCTTCCATGAAGCCAATTTGCAGTCTGCAAGCTCTTCACATCTTTAATATGCAAAGGGCATAAAATTGTACACTTGGAAACATCTTGCAATGTATATATTATAGGTAATTGATCAGTAATTTTCTCTTTGTCGATGCCATTATAAGCTATTATTGATTTCAAAATAGGTAAAAACCAAGTTTTCATTTTCATAAATTGGACTATATATATTCAATGGTCTTTTTTGGTTAATGCATTTTCTCTCCTATTTTGAAAATGTGTGAATATTTTCAAAATATTTTTCTCAAAAAACATGGACTTTGAATGTAAAGCCTAAGTATTGAAAAGGATAAATCACATCTTCACATAAATTTAAATAAATAATCAACCTCGAAAATGAGTTGGGATTGGAAATAATTAAATATTGAATTAATTGTTGAAATTAAACGAATTTAAATGCTATACTTAGCTAGATTCCAAAGATGACAAAATGATACTCTGCATTGATCTAGTTCAAATCTGACGTGGGCTTGATGGCCATGCTTGTGGAAGTTAATTGGCCTATGGACCTGGACTTGTACTTGCGGGAGTGAACTAGCAAAAATCTGATTGTTGGAATAGATTCACCTTGATCTGTTGGTATCCGAATCTCTATAAGGCATTGGTAGTGTTTACAAACACCTTTGGGGAATCTACTAAATTGTGAGTCATGTTCTTTTGACTTTGACCTCAAGGATAACCAATTTGATAACTTTCGAACAATGATCAAATACAAGAAGTAAGCATGCAATGAGCCTAGGAGGATGCATGCTTTGATAATGTTGCTATGATGCTTACAATGTAAATGCTTTTTTGACTTTTCTTTCATTCATAGATGATTTCAAGTTAATGAATGTCTTTAAATGAGAGGAAACATAGGTACAAAATATGCTTTCTACACCAATCTAAAATAAGAGGTATTGCAAAAACATTGAATGGATTACATAGTTATAGACGAGTAACACAATAATATACCATAACATAGTGATTTACATGGAGAAAACCCCCACACTCCAAAGCAAAATTAGTTGTTTTATTCAACAACCAACAAATTACGATATAACTTCCAAACACCCAATTTATAATATTTTAGATTCTGGAGCAATTTTAGTAGCATAACAATGCAATTCACTCATACAAACTCCATCCTCAAGCACCCAATTTATAGAAGATATAATAAACGAAACCACCAAATGGAAAACCAATACCATGAGAAAATATTGCCCACAAATGTGGCACTCAAATCTAGTCAAATTCCAACACCCCATACCCATGAAGAGTCCATAGTGCTAAAAATAGATGATTCTTTACCCCTGTCATACATTGTCATAACTCATAATTGACTTCTCAATTAAGGTCTCCATTTTTGGTTCCATAATCTCCATTCATAGATGCTCTGTGGCATGCATTATAATCTATTATAATGCTAGTCAAGATTCCAATATAACTCCTTTATAATTAGCTCTTACGTGTTATAGAATCTGTCATAAGTAACTTTCATAGATTACATCATAATATATCTTTACACATCATAATGACATTAAATACTCTTACAACTTCTTACACACTTTCCAAAGTACTCGACACATGGCAAATAATGCCAACACAAAGTGAGACACCCCATTTCCTAATATGAGGCCAAAATCATAAATAAATGGAAATAATTACTAAATTAAAACATTAGGATGCAAAGTTGAGGCACTTTTCCCAACATTTTCCCACTTGTTGAATGTGTTTCAAAGAGCAAAGAGAACTTCCACACTAAAATCTAACTGCTAGAGGCCATGAGGCCGAAATACTTATTGCACCAGCTGAACTTCTCTGCTCATTGGCTTTAGTGATGCATTTGTAACATTTTGCAAAGTGTCAACTTTTTCCAACATCACCCTCCCATCATCTACCATGCCACAAACAAAATGGTACTGGACATCTACGTGCTTCGTCCTCACACGAAAGGTCAGGTTCTTTGCCAGACATATGACACTTTGATCATCACAAAGAACTCTAAAGGCTTCTTAACTCAACCCCACATTTATATACAATCTCTGAAGTCAAAGTGACCACAATCTTCTACTTACTCATTGAACTAATAGCACCACCAAACAAATTAAACATATATCCACTAGTGGATCTTCTACTGTTGACATCTCTTGCCCAATTTGAATCATAATCTTGACTTGGACTACTGTAGTCATCACAGGGCTCGTCTGAATTAATAATTGACAGTGCCACTACACACTGTAGATGAGAATGAGGCAAATGGCATGCTACACGCTAGGCACTATCTTCCACATTATGCACTCCTTTCTTTAGAGGGTTAGGGGTTTCTCTGCTCATGTTTCCCTTGTGACCTTGCTGAACAGCTCTACCATTTTGCTGAGTAGTATTATATGGTCGGTCAGATAATATTGGTATTCTCTCTTGCTTACCATAATTAGGCTTTTCATTAGACACCCCCTTTTCATTCCTAGCCACTTTGTAGCTCAATTATTTTAGGGCACGCATCATTTGATCCAAATCATCATTTGGTGCAAGAGCTTTGCTACTCTGTTCTTTATCATGGGGAATGATTTTTATCACTCTTATGAATTTTCCCCAAGGCTCTTTGGTTATTCTCTATATTTGAAGCTATTTTGTAAGCATCTCTCAAAGTTTGGGGATCCTTGCCTCTCAACAAGTATCCCATCTTGGTGGCATCATAAGCATTACAATAGAGAACAAGACACATGAGTTCATTGGGCCTCAAATACATGGGTATTCTTGCCATGACTCTGACAAATCTTGTATTGAAATTAGACACATTCATTGGAGCCTCTAACAATGTTGGTGAACTCATTAATGATAAACCTAGCATCAATATTGTCACCATAGTGTTCTCTGAACACCCTTTGTAATTCTACCCAGGAATTAATGCTAGCCTCTAGTAGACTTTTATACCATTCCCTGGCTACATCATCTAAGGACTGAACAAATAACTTCATAAGGACATCCTCTTCTTCAATTTTAAATTCCCCAGTTAGATTGTTGAAAGACCTCAAATGATCCTCACTAGATATAACATTATTTCCTTTAAATTTCATAAGTCTAAACCTTACCTTAGTAGGAACAGGGTTTGGGATACCTAGATATCCCTATGAAACTCAATTGTATGTACCTTCCCAAATTGAGTGGAGGTCTTATGGGTGCTTGCCCCCAATTCTTCCACCATGCTTATTATTACCTCCCTTAACATTAGCAGACTTGTCCATTCTTCCTAAATTATTTGCAAGATCAATGCTTCTCAAGTTTTCTATTCTCTTCTTTAAATAATTCATGGCTCTTTGAGCCTCATGTCTTGCCAATTCTTCCTTAAGAGCATCCAATTATTGAAGCATACGTTGATCCCCAAGGACACGACATCAATGCCCACCAAATCCCCTTTATACTACTAAGGACATTCACCTTCCTTAGAAGGGGATTGCACATGATCTTCAGTTGATGCATTCCTCCTCATATTCAAATTTGAGGGAGTAGCTCTAGACATAAGAGCCTTATTAATCTTAGTTCCTATTTATTTCCTTTCTCTTTCCCTTTCCATTTCATTAACAATCTCTTGATATCTGGAGCCATACCACATATCCTCCTCTCTAGATCTAGTACTCTCGAATGTAGATTTATCACTACTATAACCTGCTAATTTATCCATCGTAGGCTAGTGTTCATCATTTTTCAATTGATCAATATTAAGATTAGATGAGTTATTTGTGTTTTTCTCTTTCCAAGTAGACTGTTCTTTTCTCTTTATGTCTCCCGCCAACTTCTTGCTTGGATCATTCTAGTATAATGACCTCCCATCCATTGGAGGAAAATGTAAGCCAATTTAGGTTCATCTGATAACATATTCACCAACCACTTAAGGGAAGATAGGAAGGTTTTAAATGACCATCTTATTTCCAATATCTTTGATCTATTGACAATACTTAAGACATGACATAAGACTTACTAAGAAGGATACCTTGATTCAATGGGTTTCAAGATTATTTCCTTAGACAAGAATTTTGACACTGACACAAAGAAAAAACACTAGGTTCCCCAATAATGTCGCCAATCTATTGGTTCTCTAGTTTGTTTTCAATAATCTTTAAGAGATTGCAAGTGTCTATGTTCAAGATTGTTGAAGGGTTGGCCAACAAATGTGAGATAGAGAATTATTCTCCCTTGCACTTGAGGCTCTACAGAACCAAGGTGGGTATCCTTATATGACAGATTGGCTCAAAGTAGACAAGGTATTTGTAGACAACATGTAAGCAGATAAACTGATTCATACAATATACATTTGAGGATTTATGGGATTACAAAATTTCACCATAGCATTCCTTATATCCTTTATAATTCAGTATAAATGAGAACAATAACTTACTGAGTTAAGTTATTTGGCATTTGGGTTTAAAGTGAGTGGAATAGGGAAATTCATAATTCAAAGATTAGCACCTTAAGGGATTTACAGAGTCATCCTTATGTGTGTATTTTTGTAATAGTAACATTCCTTGGTGGTTTTTTACTAATTGTTGCCTTACAACAACAAAACCTATGTATGTGACTTTACCATTCAACATTCTACTTAATAATCCATTTCATATCCCATGTTTTCTATAATTATCAATGGAAAATTTACATTGTTCTTTGAATAACTACTAATAGTGACAATTGTTAACATAGTAAATGTATGCAAACAATAATGCAACCCTTAGCTACTTTGTACTCAAAGAAATATGAGAGATTCAGTTGGAGACAATGTAAACATAAAAACTTTTACTCATATATTTCATTCCAAGAATAGATGTTATAGAATACACATTGTATACTAGACAAAAATTGTTATTCCAATAAAAGACACTTTACACTGAGTTTTTTTCTCATACTATTCCCCCTTTTACAATACAATGACCCCATCCTTTTATAGAAAAAGTTACAAAGCAAAGTTCCCATGGATGAGTGACACTTGTCACTTTACAACAAATTTACAAACAACCTTTTACATTTCATTTGATGCTGACACTTGGATTCACTTGGGAGAGGTTCACACTCCTATAGGTTGCCTAAAAAAGTGGTTAGAAAAATACAAACTTCTAACCACTGGTGCTGATGTGGATTCAGCTGCTGAATTGTCTAATTGATGGGGATAAATTTTCCTCTTGTTGCCACTAACAAGGGGGATGAAGAAGCCCTCACTAGATGAATAGGTGCCCTAAGCTTGGAAGAAGGTGGGATTGAATGGGCAGATACCACCACCCTTGACCCACCAAATAGATGCATGAACACCTTTATTCCTGCTTAGAGGATCAGAACTAAGACTTGAGGCAAGGCAACTTAAAGGTGAGAGAAAAGAAAAATGATGCGAGAAGGCATCATTCTCTTTCCTCTTTCTGCAAACAACAAGGGACAATTCATCCCCTCTAAGGAGTTCCCTCCTACAGATGCATGCCTATCCTCCCTTCCAATTGTGAAATAGATAACTCTTAGGCAAGTAGCAACAACTAGCAGCTAGTTGTTATCTTACTAGATCCTCCCATGTCGTTCAAGGAGCTCATAGTCACATGACTCCTACTTCTTCATTTTACAAGAACTAGATCCTTCAAGGTAAAAATAACAACCAAACTACCTAACCATTCTAATGGATTCCTCTAGTAAATAAGACTACATTTAGACTCAATAATCTCAAAAAATGGCTAACCTGTAAGCACTAAAAACACGCATGGGCATGCTCGATGATTTGATGATGAGCTATAATCCTAAACACATACATGTAAGCATGTAATTATTCCTTCCGAGTAGTATTCCTCTTGGTGACACATGGATCAAAGTTCTTCATCTTGTTTGTGTTTCCCCAATCCCTTAGCTAACTCTCCTAGGTCCTATTTCTTCATCCTTAACTCCTTGTCAACAATTCATTTTTGTTGCTTCCTAAATTTGTTGTTTTAACCCCTAGTGTCGCAAGATGGGAAACACACTTTCCCTAAGCTCCTTTTACCCATTTCAACATTTCAAAGGCCTCCAGTTGGCCTCCTAGATCATTCCCCATCATCATTTTTGTCATCCATTTCTTCCTTCCTGGGTCACCCCCTATTATTTCCTAATCCCCCCGGATGACCCTAGATCCCCCTAGGGGTGACCCCTGATCCCTAGGGGAAACCTGCACTACTACAAAGGGCAACCCACGTCTCTGTCTTTCAGTTAGTCTCTAGGTTTTGATGACATCCTTAGCCCCTTCTGACCATTTCTAGCCCTTAAACTCACCTGCAAAACCCTATCCTTGTGGGTTATTCCCTGCCATTTCTTGATCCCCTGGGTGACCCTTGATCCCCTTAGGTGTGACTCTTGATCCCTAGGGGTGACCTGCCCTGTCAAAAGGGGTGACCCAATCGTATTTTAAACACAAATTCCCCTTCAATTCGGGCCCAAATTTGCTCCAAATTGAGCCATGATTGCGTGAGTCACCTTCCCTAATTGATCATCAACTCCTTTTGACTAATTCAAGACTCTCAATCACTCCATTTTAACTCCAAATCAATTATTCTTATCTCTCAATCAATCTCATGCTAACTCCATTTCTTCTTCTATGAAAGGCTATCAAAGCCCATTCATTCCCAATCAAACCCAGTTCACTATCCAATCAAGTTTGTTAACTCTTCAATCAACTCCCCCCTTTGTGACCTCTCCCAACCTATAAATACCCATCACCTCTTCATTATTTCTCAAGTTCGAGAATGTTCTCATCTTCACAAAATTTTTCAAGCTTCTTCATTGGCCTTTGAGGCTCTTAGTTCATTTCTTTAGTTTTTATTTTTGCAAAGCTTTAAAGCTTTCCCTTACGAGGTGTTAGTGTAGGCTTTTATTTCCTAGTTGGGTTATTTATTTTTCCCTATATTCCTAAGTTTTTCCTACACTTCTATTAATCTTGCTTAGGTTAATAAAGCATGTCTTATTAGGTGAGAGGATTATGAGGTGTCACCTTCCTACATGTGAGCATCCATTAGCTATCTTGGGAAGATACTTTGCTATCTTTAGTCTGATAGATGGTTGCTTCTGATTGGTCGGTGTTGCCACCTCCTCCCTCTTCCTGGTCTATAGAAGCATGCTACCTAGCTTGTATTTTGTATCTTTTGCTTTTGCATCCTCTTAATGCTATTTTGCTTCTAGAATTTGCATTACTCTCTTGGAGACTAACTCTGTGTTGCTATTTTGATTTCGTATCATTTGCATTCATAGTTTAATATCTATTCTTTTGCACTAGTTTTCTGGGTTAATAATCTTTTCAGATTCTAACATAGTATCAGAGCCTTGCTATGTGCAATAGTAGATTTTAGTTTCCTTATTTGAGAGATTCGGGGGGGGGGGGCTAATAAATCTTATTACAATTTTTTGAAAAACCCAGTATGCTCTTCTCTTGCATCTTCGGATGATCTTGAGAATCAGAAAAGTTTGACGGAAACTTTTTTAATCTCTAGGGTTTGCACACGTGTTTTATGAAATCTGGGTGATTGCAGCATTTATGTTTATACTAGAAGCATTTTTGGCTATTCCAACGCGTCCAAGAGGCTTGAGAAAGTCAGATTTGGCTTTCGTTTCACCGAAATCGGAGATCGTCATACACAGTTGTGGAACTGGGGTTTAAAGCTCAAATCTGATAACTAGCTTGCATATTTGGTGTTTTCAATCAATATTGCAGGTTCCAGCATGCCATTTCTTGTCTTAGGTAGCTGATTCAGCCTTTGCATGTCATTTTTTGGTTGTTGAGGTCATTTTTTGTAGCTAAAAGCGTTCTATTTACACTGGATCAACATCTTCTATACATCAACAAGAAAAACGCCTTCTGGGTTTTGTTCGTAGCATAGAAAAACAATCTGGGTATGTTTTAGTTTTTGCATACAGTCTATATATTTTGTAGAAACGCACTCAGAAAGCTACAGTAGGACCCCTCTCCGTTGGTAGTTGCAATTTTGAAGGTAGTTTTCAAATGCTCCATTGTTACTCATATGGACTCTATTTCCCATGAATTGTTTTTTGATTTTGGTTATTTTTTTGTGCTCTATGTACTAGTGCAAACGTTTTTTTGATTTTGATGCAAAGATTTTTCAGAAATTACAGATTCTCAGTCGTGACACTGCACAGTTCTCATTTTGGGAACTTTGGAAGATTATAACTTTCACATACGACCTCATATCGAGGAGATTCTTTTTTTGAAAGTGCATGATTTTTTAAGTAGATCGCAGTGGTGCTGTTTATTTTTCTAGATATTGTGTCAAAGTTATATTTTCAGCATATGCTCTTCGTGAGGGTTTTGTAATGCATTGAAATCAAGACCACTTAGTATTTCTTGCTAGTGGCAGTTGTAAACGCACTAATATAAAGTGCCAAATCATATTTTTTTGGGGGGGTTCTTTTATTGAGTGAAAAAGGGGGTGTCTTATGTGCTCTCTTTGAGTTACATCTTTTATGGGGTTATTGTAATCTTTTTTGGGGTTCATCATGGATTTTGGTTATTTCCATCCTTCTGTTGTTAAGTTAACATCAGAGAACTATTTGTCTTGGAAACAAGGGATAAAGAATCATTGCCTTGAGCAGGATCTATTGCCCCATCTCTTTGGACTCGTTCCTGAGCCAAGTGACTATGAACAAAAGAATGCATGGTTTAACAATAATGACATGGTCTATGGACTAATATGTATTACCGTTTCTGAGGATATTCTACATCACATAGAGCACACTGAGTGCCTTTTCACTGCTTGGACCATCATCCAGCAGTTGTATGGAGACTTTGGATCTTCGTCTGATAGTGATGTTTCCTTGGATGACTAGACTCTGGTGGATGATACTAAGTCTTCTTTTACCCCATCTTGTGTGACATACATTGATACCCCATCTTCAAATACATCACCTTCTATTACTACAGAGTTCAGAGACGCTTCTTCGAGGGCTTCCAGTGATTCTTTGTAGCATGATTATATTTGTCTTCTGGATTCACTTCATTGGGACTAATTTCTACTAGACATCTCTTGTTTGCTTGTAGAGTCTCACATTTCAGATCTAGATGACACTCTTGAGGACATTCAACTCCTCTTTGATGACAGTCATTTCATCACTGTTATCCCATCTTCCTTGTCTTTGGATCTTGTACCTCCTGGTTCTACACATGGGATTGGATTGCTTCTACCTTCGTGCATTGAGGCATCTTCTGATATTCACATGGGGACACTTGAATAGAGTTCTGAGACAAGATACATCATGAGGCTTCCTTCCTCACCTTGCTTCTTTGAGTGGGAGTTACTTCGGCATTCACCATTGGAGTTTTTTCTTCCTAAGGGGAGAAATGTCATTTACCACAAATGGATCATCTTCAACATTCATATATGGGCATCCTCTTTTGGCACAGGAGCTACTTTGTTGTGGGGAGGTTTCATAGTCTCTTTCACTCTCTCTACTTTAGGGGGGTCTCTTCTCTCTCTATTTGCGGGGGCTTCTTCTCTTTGGGGGGAATTTTATGTACATGGGTACCTCATCAGGCTTGATTTGTCGGGACCCATTTCTATATCCACCTAAGCTTTGCTTATGGGGGGTGTTAGTGTAGGTTTTTATTTCCTAGTTGGGTTATTTATTTTTCTCTATATTCCTAAGTTTTTCCTACACTTCTATTAATCTCGCTTAGGTTAATAAAACATGTCTTATTAGGTGAGAGGATTATGAGGTGTCACCTTCCTACATGTGAGCATCTATTAGCTATCTTTGGAAGATACTTTGCTATCTTTAGTCCGATAGATGGTTGCTCTTGATTGGTCAGTGTTGCCACCTCCTCCCTCTTCCTGGTCTATATAAGTATGCTACCTAGCTTGTATTTTGTATCTTTTGCTTTTGCATCCTCTTAATGCTATTTTGCTTCTAGCATTTGTATTACTCTCTTGGAGACTAACTCTGTGTTACTATTTTGATTTCGTATCATTTGCATTCATAGTTTAATATCTATTCTTTTGCACTAGTTTTTTGGGTTAATAATCTTTTCAGATTCTAACACGAGGCAAATTCATTGTTACAGCCATTCGAAAAGCTTTTCTTTTGCTTTCCATTAGCATTTTATGCTCATTGCAGGAATTATGTGCCTTTTGTTTCATGTTTACGATAGTTTTCCAAGCTTTCAAAAGCTTCAAGAGCACTATTATGCTCTCAATTTACTCTCAAGCCATAGCCATTGTGCTCACATAGTGCTTTCATAGCATTCATAGCCCCCCAAGCTCTCTCAATTTCATTTTTAGCTTTCAAAGCTCAAACCATTTCAAATCAATTGCTCTCTTCATCCTTGTCACGAAGAGGAAGACCTCCTTGCTGCAAAGGAGAAAGAGGTTGTCACATACAAGGATTTATGAGGATCATACAAAGCTCATGCACTAAATTAATGACAAGTTCTTTAATGCTTTCACAATAATTAGCTAATCAAAATTGCTCTCGAGGAAAGTAATACTTTGTTGCTTTACTCTTGATAGATTATGCATTGTTAGTATAGTTTCCCTTCATTGCATTAGATTAGCTCATTATTTCCTTTCGTAGATTAAAATTCCTTTACTGCACTAGATTAATTGTTATTTGCTTTTATTATAATAGGATTCCAAAATTGATCTCAAAAACAACAAAAGTATAGTTAGTTTTGCATTAAAAAAGTCATTTTAAGTTTGCATTCATATTTCAATTCATAGTAATTAAATCATCTTATCAAATTAGAAAAGAACAAAAACATTGCTTTACATACATTTCATCACAAGGTCAACTTAAAATTGAAAACTCCTTGATACCATCACAAGGTCAACAATCTAGTGAAGTCGTAGAAAACATTTGATCATGTCACAAAGTCAAAATTAAACAAAAAGTCAACTCTTTGTCAACTCTAGTCAACTCTCTCTCATCCAAGCATACGAATGTGCCCAGAAGTTAGAGGTGATTGGGTTAGGGCAATCCTTGAGGAAATAGAGTCCATACATCCTAGATAACAAGCACCTCAAATGATAGAAGAGCACGAACACACTCTTAGGATCATTAAACATTCAAAAATCACACGCCAATTCATATTAGAACACAACTACATAGAGTGTCTAAGAGTCATCAATGAGAAAAATCAACACCCATCTAGGTGTTGGAACTCGAGGAACCCAAATAGGAGCTCGACAACTAGTGACCCTTCAATTTTAGCAAGTTATCTAACTTTGCATTACATAAAATTGGATCAACTTTATCCCCATGAATGATCAATGTGACTAATGATAGAGAGATGCCTTGGAATTCTAATTTCCATAGATCTAATGATTTCATCTCTACCTTGGTTTCTAAAATTATCGGTCGCTGACATTCCTCTAGGGATTTGAAGTTTTCAAAATTTTATTTGATCATCAGATCAAACCTTCCTTGGGAAGTGGAGACATCACTTAAAAGATTTGACATCTCATAGGTACTTGATATTTCTTGCAGGGCATCAGTACTAAACCTTGCAACACCTTGAATGACACTTATTG
Source organism: Cunninghamia lanceolata (assembly GCA_027924645.1). Taxonomy (NCBI): domain Eukaryota; kingdom Viridiplantae; phylum Streptophyta; class Pinopsida; order Cupressales; family Cupressaceae; genus Cunninghamia; species Cunninghamia lanceolata. Next base: position 779,729 of record BSBN01000333.1, read on the forward strand.
ATGACAGCCTTGGAATCCACGTGCTCAAGATTTTCTTCAATGCTAGCTCCTACCTAATTTGAGATCTCTTGCCTTTCTCAATTTGTCAAAACAATCCCATGCATTGTCATCTTTTCCAAAAATTTAGGATATTTGATAGTTAAAAAGGTTTCTCATAAACTCAGATGTATCCTACACTCCTTTATTTTTTTGCAGCTTTTTCCTCTTTGCTTTTCTTTAACTCTTCCTTCAAGCCCTCAATTTTGAGCATGAATGTGTCCCTATCTTATTTTGACAACGAGATTGAATATATAGATGGTGACACTGACTCTGTCAAAGTGATCCTGGGTTGCTCAACCATAGACTTGATCTTATTATACTCACGCATAAATTTTGTATGTTCTTCTAACAATTTGTCATGGTCTGCCTGTAACTTCTTAGTTGCAACTTCACTAAACAAGGTAGTACTAACCACTAGGGAAGATACTTGGGCATCTATTGTGTCACTTAGTTTATTGACAATTAGATTTCCTTTGAACTCACTGACATCCTTGACAACTTGAGGTTTATCATGCTCTAGGGCCATGGCCCAAATAGCTAATGCTTCATGTTTAGCACTGAAACTAGACCCAAAATAAAGATCACTGGCCTATTCCTCTTCCTCCAAGACATCTTTATTAGTATTTTGTCTCTAAATAGTGTCCAAGGCTATAGAAGAAGCTATTTCCCATCCTGGTAATAACATACACCCACTCTCCTTGACAATCCTTATTTCCTTCTTAGGAGTCATCTTGGATATGTCAAATTATATTTGTTTCCGGATGCTCTGAATGGCTTCTTCTTCACTATCTACTTCCACTTGTTGACCCTTATCCTTCTTCTGTATCTCTGCATTCACCTTACCTTTGAGCAACAACAGTTTGAATTCCTCAGTTTTGATGAAGTTGCCATTGTAAGGAAGCTAAGGTAGTGGAACAACTTCTTACACTAATTTTTAGGGGAGGGATATGTAGAACTTTTCAGATCTTTACAACAGTTACAAAAATAAACACAAATAGAAATCATACCACAACATAATAATTAAGTGGGGAAACCCTTTCGGGAGAAAACCCCACACTCCAAAGTGCCCAATATATTATTCAGAAATCAAGAAGATTACAATATACTTGCAGAGCAAGCTTTCACGGAAGTATAACCAACCAGAGATTCAGAGGCAACTCAACATCTATAAGAATCTTACAACAACCTCCATCTCAAGATCCTGATATATAGGAGATACAATATAGTAAACCGTCAATAGTAATTACAAAACCATGAGCCAAAACCACCCAAAAGTGGTGCCAAAATTATCTCCAATCAAAGATGCCTTGTGATGTGCCAAATCACACACCAACATGTGTAACTCTCCCCTTTACAACTCTTTTAAGTGTCCAACACGTTTTTACATTTCCAAAAATGGGAGGCCCAACTTTTGATCTGAGTGTTTGATTGACGAACTATTTGATGCGTCAGAAAGCTCCTGAAGAGATCTATCACGCTATAAGTAGCTTCGCCAATTATGAAAACTTTTGGGGAATTTAGGGACCTCTAAGTGCCTCAAATACAAGTCCAAAACTTTTTCTGGGAGTGTAAAAAATAAAAACTGTAATATCTTGCAATCCAAGTATGATCTTGAGTTGAAACTCACCCAAGATGTTTACTTGGCAATTCCACACCTTTTGAGAAAATTTTGGGTCCATCTGTGCTCAAATGTAGAATTACTAAAAATAGTAAGCCCTACCATTTTTAGCTCTTTTTAGAAACTTCAAAAGTTCTAAACTATTCTTCAAGATAAAGGGTATTTGAAAAGACCAAAATTGGGAAGAATAGAAACCTTTTGTAGTTGCAAGGTCGAGACACCTTTCCTAACATTCTCCCACTTTTCAAACACCTCACAAGAGAAAAGGGAGTATCAACACCATGATTTAATTGCTAGGGGCCGAGAGGCCCATAGACTCTGAACACCATCAGAACTTCTTTGTGCTCATAGACTTAGTTAATGAATCTACAACATTCATCAGAGTCTCTACTTTAACTAGCTTCACCTTGCCATCCTCAACCATATCTCTAACAAAGTGATACTGTACATCAATGTGCTTGGTCCTGGCATGAAATGTTGGGTTCTCAGCTAGGCAGATTGCACTCTGACTATCACAATAAATTGTCACTACACCTTGTTTTATTTCGATATCTGAACACAGTCTCTTAAGCCAAATGACTTCTTTACAAGCATGAGTAGTTGCCATATACTCAGCTTCAGTAGTGGACGAAGAAACTACAGCCCGCCACTTACTCATCCAACTAATTGCACCACCAAATAAAGTACACAATAAGAATTGGTGGATCGTCTACTATCAACATCACCTACCTAGTCTAAATCCACATAACCATGAATATCAATGGAATGCATGTCTCCTATAAAATTACCATGATAACATAAGGAATACTTTGAGGTATCCCACAAATATTTGAAGACTCTTTTAACTGCATCCCAATGAACTCAACCAAGATTAGACATATATCTAGAAAGAACACCCACTGCTTGGGCAATGTCTAGTCTAGTACAAACGATAACATACATCAAGCTTCCAACTACACTCTAGTAAGGCACTCTACTCATGTCTTCCATCTCTGATGGGGATGTTGGACATTGTGAAGTAGATAACTTCATTCCAAATGTAAAAGGAACACATAATGGTCTACAATCCTGCATGTTAAACCTCTATAAAAATGAATTGACATACTTACTCTGGCTAAGCCATAGTTTTCTATTCACTCTATCTCTTCTTATTTCCATCCCAAGAATGTGTTTAGTTGCACCAAGATCTTTCATTTCAAATTTAGCTGCAAGTTGAGACTTTAGTTCCGAAATCATTCCTTTCCCTTTACCAATAAATAACATATCATCAACATATAATGAAATAAATAGGAAATGATCACCATTAGATTTATAATAAACACAATGATCAAATTTGGAACTCTCAATTCCCAAACTCAACACATATGTATCAAATTTTTGGTACCACATCCTACGACTTTGTTTGAGGCCATACAAAGATTTCTTCAATTTACAAACCAAATTACTTTTACCTTTCACTATATAATTCTCTCGATGTGTCATATGAATATCCTCCTCCAAATCACCATGAAGGAAATCCATTTTTAGTTTTCCTTTTGCTCAACCTCTAGATCATAAACAACAACAATAGAAAGCAAGAATCTAATGGATGTCATTTTTGCAATAGGAGAAAATATCTCACCGTAATCAACATCCTTAACCTAAGAGTAACCTTTCACAACCAACCGTGTTTTGTACTTCTCAATACCTCCATCTGAACCAATCATTTTGTTGAACATCCATTTGCAACCAACAATGTTTTTGTCCTTCAAGCAATGGCACTAGGTCCCATATATCATTCTTTTTCAAAGCTGCCACAACAATCTTCCAAGACTCTACATCATTCATACCTAATGCCTCTTCTATAGATCTAGGTTCATCTATATTAGTATTCAAAGTAAAAATACATCTACAGTCATCAGGTGGTTGTCTAATACCTTGTAGACCTTCAAACAAGTTGAGTTGGAGGTTTTTCCTCTTCTTCTGAAGATTTAGAACTAGACGAGTTCTTTGTGTCTATATAGGGGCCTCGATTCAACTTTCTCAGGTGTAGAAGGGAGTTGAATCACATATTTTTGTTCACTTTGTTCTTGCTACAATGTAACAAAAGAAGGCTTAGTTTCACTAAAAGTAACACTTCTACTATATATTACCTTTTGTGCAATAGGGTCCCAAAGCTTGTATCCTTTTACACCATAACTATTCCTGATAAAGATACATTTCATAGCCTTGTTTTCCAAATTTGTTCACTTTTCCTTTGGCATATGTGTATATGCCTCACAACCAAAAACTCTAAGATGTCTTAGTGAAGGCTTGTGCCCCGACCACACCTCCATAGGAATTTTATCAACAAGAGTTGATGTAGGAGACATGTTAATCAGGTAGCAAGCAGTAGAAACAACTTCAACCCAAAACCTTTATTCTAGACTATCACCACTAAGCATACTCCTATCCTTCTCCATCAGTGTCCTATTCATTCTTTTTGTAACTTCATTCTACTATGGAGAATACGAAGCTATCTTTTGTCTCTGAATGCCACAATCTTTACAGAATCTATCAAAATCATTAGAGAAAAATTCACCACCATTGTCAGTCCTCAAACATTTCTTTTTCCAGTCTATAACTCAACCATTGTTTAAAATTTTTTAAATCAACTGTGTTGGTTTGCCTTCTGAATCAGCATTAGGGTTTGCCAGTTCTAATGTACAGGTAGATTCAGCCAACTAAATACAGGAGGTTGCGTGAGCTCCTCCCCTTCACTTCTGGTTCTGCCGCACCAAGGGGGGTGTCCCTATTTGATAAAAGTATGACCTTGACTCGCTCAATGACAGAAGGATATAACTTGACTGCAACAAGCAGAATACTCTCATGTAAGGACCAAGATTTGTGTAACAAATCACAAGATTGGCAACATTCTTGGACATATGTGTCTGGTTAGGGATGAGAGCATGCAAGGGGTTTCCTTTTCCTAATCCTACAACTAACAGGTGGAAGGATGAAATGGTTTGATATTTGGAGTTATGGGACTTTCCTAGACCCATTGAACAAACAGATTCCCAAACCAGTGCCTTATCTGGGTAGCAGAGTCATATCTAAGAATGTAAATGTCTCCCCATGACAACACTAATTCATATCTAGAGGACCTGAGAAGAATGCTACTGCCTAACAGCAACATGTCCAAGAAAGAGTATTACTTATGATCATACTTAACAGATCCTATGATGCAATCTACTTTCCTTTGTATCTGATCAAAAGCCTATTTAACCACTCCTTGAGTAGATGCAATAAATCAGACACACAGTATGCATATATTGAAAAACTTAGAAGCCCTTGACAACCTTGTTTGAAAGGAAAGCAAATGACATACAGGAGACAATCAGAAACAATACACACATAGGTGTTTTTCATTTAAAATCAATCTGCATAGAAAGTCATCATAGAGAAAATTATCATTTACAAGACAAAAATAGACTAGTACACCAGACTAAGGACCGAGTCTGTAGCAAAAAATGCCTTTCAAAATGTGAACACCTTATGTTCAGAGTCAGAGCAGAAGGCCCAAAAAACATCCAAGCTCCAGAAAGTAACACAGCCAGACCAATATATACAAAACTGTGTACATTCTGCAATTAATTACATGGCCAAAAGTCAAAAATCTGCCAGATACATCCATCAGAAATGGCGCTCAAAAGTTATTACTGCAACAGACAGGGGAGACGTCGAGCCCTGCACTGCCATCTGGAAGTCCTCATCCATAATCGAGCAGCCTGATCACTGTCCCATCGTCCATACCCTTGCACTGTCGCCATTGATGGCCCAACAACCTGCAGCCATCGAGAAAACTGTCGCAGCGTTTAAATGGGAGTTCCCGCCAAAACGTGTTTCGCTTCAAAGTTCAAATTATGCAGGAAAATTAATCCCACATGCATGGTGAGGAGAGCACTTTATCACTTTAAAAACATGGCCATATGCATAATAGGTGTCGAGCGCTTTTGCCATGCTCGACACACGCTCCTTTGCCCAAAGCCCCATCGCCCAGACCTCTACCATCGGCTAACTCAAAAAACCTCTCGCCGATCTCAAAAGTCTCGCCGACAAACACTACACTCCCCTTCATCGGCCAGAGATATACCATCGGCCAAGCATTCCACAGTCCAATCGATGCACAAAGTCACACCGACAACACCTTCGCTTCCCACCTCTGTCGGCGTGACTTACATCGTCGGAGCAACATCTCAAACCTATGCCGATACCTATCATCATGCCGATGCTTACCTCCGCATTCCTCTATCGGTGAGACCAACACTATCGGCTAAACCAAAAGCTCCCCAGCCGATAGACCAAACTCTCACCGATGACCACTCCATACTCGCCTGTCGCCAAGACATAGAACATCGTCACCCCAACATGCTGAACATCAACTTCACTATCGGCCAGACCTCCAACCATCGGAGCAACAAGAAACCCCCCTGCCGATGACAACCACTACGCCAATAACACCCCATCGGCCAAACATTGCATATCGGTGAACCCACAAAACATCTGGTCGACCTCAATTGTCATACCGATGAGTACCTAGCACCCACTTCTCCTTTGGCAAGACTCTCCATCTGTCGGGTTGAACCATTGGTTCAACGGCTAGGTTCAAATGAGAAGTTCAACCTGATAGTTCAACGCCGACACCTACTTTGTTGACAACACAAACATAACCCCGCGAACCCATTTAACCAATGAACCGGTTCAACCCGATGGTTCAATGGCGAGGTTCAAACCTCAAAAACAATCGGAGCACTTCAAACAAAAACTTTCGCCGATGACAAGTTACTCCGCCGATAGGCAAAGTCTCAGCGATGGAAGAAGATATGACTGCTACCATCATGATCGCTAAGACAAAAAACAAACTCATGCCGATGGAGAAAACATGAAGACCACCTCCTCAAGAACTAAGATGCAGATGCTGAAAAACACTAAGGGGCCCCAAAACTTAAAATTCTTTGGATTTTTTGGGAAGGTGCCTGCATGAAAATTGCTCGGGAACTGACAGTTAATTTAGGCACCAATAGTGGCTCTATCTGAGGATGCATGCCTCTTGTAGGCATGGCAAGAACCACAGAACTCTGGGATGCCGACCAGTCCCCTATCCATTGGGCACAGAGTCATGAAATTACAATGATTTGCATCACCAATCAAACTTGATGGCCTAAGGCCACCGAGAAAGGGAAAACCAATATTTCCCCTTATCAAACACCTTGTTCTCATCTGCATACACTGGGTCAAGCCTGAGAGTACTACCATGATTTGACCAAAAACAAACCTGGTCATTCACAGATTCAACCTTCTGACTCAGTTTGTCACTGTCAACTTTATGCAAACAACCCTCAGCATCAGGCAACAAATGGATGCAGAATGTATCAAGCAATGCATACTCACATGGTATAGAACACAGGTTATCATCACTATGCATTACAAAATGATTTCCTAGTTGGACTGAAAATTGAAAGCACTCGAAGTCCACCACATAGCTAGGAAAATTAGGGATCTCTTCATCAGCTGGCCCAAAAGAGAAGCTTTCAAATTCACAATTGTGCACATCATGCACACAACCAAAAGGAGCATCAAACTGAAAAAGATCAAGCTCTGGCATCTCTTTCAAATCAGGCACATTTTTACAGTCACCTACCTGATGTATGTTGTTTCCTCTTTCATCAGGATGAGAAACAGAATCCAAGTCAAAAATAGTGTCTAAATCTTCACCATACTCAGACAGATCCTCATCATCATATGTGTCAAAAATGGGTGATCCAGGTGCATCAACTTGATCATAATATGCCATTTGTTCATGGGCAGTAGAGCATGTATCTTCATCACCAATGGATTCACTTTGTGGAGGAGTATCAGCCTGTGTGTACAAGCAAAACAATCATCAAATGAAGAACAACCATGCCCTGCACTAGCACATGTTTCAATCTCTGACTGCTCTTCATGATCTCCATGTGTTTGGAAAGAAGGCAATGGGTCACACATGGGACTATTTCTTTGTTTGCTTATATCTTCTCTGTCTTGAGTACAATACTCACAATTATCCCCACAAGTCCATTCCAAAAGTTGCTCATTGCTGTCCACAACCTCGTTGTTGTTTTCATGGTCAGATGCCTCAACATTGTAATGGGAGTCCTCATTAGTCCTTTCCTTGGCATCCTCAGTATTTATCTTTTCATCTTCACATGATGCCTTAATCTCTTGGTCATTCGCAGCTTCACAACTATTTCTCACACCAAAGCCTGAGGATAAGGAATCCTGCAGGTGCTCAGTTCTGATTTTTTCTATATTTTCTAAAAAAATGTATGCCATTTGCATGCTTGTCACCTTGAAATCCCTCAGTAATGCACTAGAGCCCTCCTCAAAAGCCTCAAAATATATGCCAACACAGGCTGAAGTACCAGGTCTGAAGACTTCTGGAATCTGTGAAAGGGCTACTGCAAATCTATGACTGAAATCAATACATAGCTCTTTATCTTGTCTTCTGATTTTCATCAATTCTGCAACAAGATCAGCAGGTTCTTTTGCAAATTCCTTTTTGAAACAATCAGTAAGCTCATCCCAACAGGCAAAGGATCTCTTTGGAAAGCTCAAATACCAGTCTTTTGCTTTTGCATCAAAGGACCTAACAAAAAACCTCATCCACACATCCTCATCTCTAAATGAATGTTTTCCCATGAAACTCTAAAAATTTTGGATATGTGCATTCCCATCACATACACTGTGACCACTAAATCTAGGCATCTGACAGTATATCCTAGCAGGCATACTTTCTACTTTATAATCAACCCATGACAAATCCAGTTAGTCATACAAAGGATCAAAAGGGCTGACAAGAGGTTTAGCTTTCTGACTGGCAGACACCACAGGGTTATCATTATTCAACTGAGCCTGCCTAGCCTCTAAGAATATCAATCTATTTTTCATCTCTTCTATTCTTTTATCCAACAAATCACTCCCCTTTTCACTGAGTATGGGTGTATACATATTTGGATTCATGAAATTTCTATTTTCAGACATCCTTTGCATTCCTAAGACCTGTAGCCTCCCCTGGCATCTAACCTATGTAATAAAACAACAATTACAAGTAGGAAGGAGCAAGGTACCTTTTCTCATACAGATGCTAACGTCTGAACAACACATTTTTTGTCACAACACACACATCAACTTTTCATGTGCACTTGAATCTTTTGCAGAGTTGCCACGTCTCCAGAGAGGACAAAATTTACAGCAGCTGAAAGCTCATCAAATATGTTTTTGAGTTCATTCCACCAGTAGAGCATCATCATTCACATGAAAGACTCCCCAGTAGAGTCGCCATTTTTGTTGGTTTGCCTTCTGAATCAGCATTAGGGTTTGCCAGTTCTAATGCACAGGTAGATTCAGCCAACTAAATACAGGAGGTTGCGTGAGCTCCTCCCCTTCACTTCTAGTTCTGCCGCACCAAGGGGGGTGTCCCTATTTGATAAAAGTATGACCTTGACTAGCTCAATGAGAGAAGGATATAACTTGACTGCAACAGGCAGAATACTCTCATGTAAGGACCAAGATTTGTGTAATAAATCACAAGATTGGCAACATTCTTGGACATATGTGTTTGGTTAGGGATGAGAGCATGCAAAGGGTTTCCTTCTCCTAATCCTACAACTAACAGGTGGAAGGATGAAATGGTTTGAATTGATATTTGGAGTTATGGGACTTTCCTAGACCCATTGAACAAACAGATTCCCAAACCAGTGCCTTATCTGGGTAGCAGAGTCATATCTAAGAATGTAAATGTCTCCCCATGACAACACTAATTCATATCCAGAGGACCTGAGAAGAATGCTACTGCCTAACAGCAACATGTCCAAGAAAGAGTATTACTTATGATCATACTTAACAGATCCTATGATGCAATCTACTTTCCTTTGTATCTAATCAAAAGCCTATTTAACCACTCCTTGAGTAGATGCAATAAATCAGACACACAGTATGCATATACTGAAAAACTTAGAAGCCCTTGACAACCTTGTTTGAAAGGAAAGCAAATGACATACAGGAGACAATCAGAAACAATACACACACAGGTGTTTTTCATTCAAAATTAATCTGCATAGAAAGTCATCATAGAGAAAATTATCATTTACAAGACAAAAATAGACTAGTACACCAGACTAAGGACCGAGTCTGTAGCAAAAAATGCCTTTCAAAATGTGAACACCTTATGTTCAGAGTTAGAGCAGAAGGCCCAAAAAACATCCAACCTCCAGAAAGTAACACAGCCAGACCAATATATACAGAACCGTGTACATTCTGCAATTAATTACATGGCCAGAAGTCAAAAATCTGCCAGATACATCCATCAGAAATGGCGCTCAAAAGTTATTACTGCAACAGATAGGGGAGACCTCGAGCCCTGCGCTGCCATCTGGAAGTCCTCATCCATAATCGAGCAGCCTGATCAGTGTCCCATCGTCCATACCCTTGCACTGTCGCCATTGATGGCCCAACAACCCGTGGCCATCGAGAAAACTGTCGCAGCGTTTAAATGGGAGTTCCTGCCAAAACTTGTTTCGCTTCAAAGTTCAAATTATGAAGGAAAATTAATCCCACATGCATGGTGAGGAAAGCACTTTAGCACTTTAAAAACATGGCCATATGCATAATAGGTGTCGAGCGCTTTTGCCACTCTCGACACACACTCCTTCGCCCAAAGCCACATCGCCCAGACCTCTACCATCGGCTAACTCAAAAAACCTCTCACCAATCTCAAAAGTCTCGCTGACAAACACTACACTCCCCTTCATCAGACAGAGATATACCATCGGCCAAGCATTCCACAGTCCAACCGATGCACAAAGTCACACCGACAACACCTTCGCTTCCCACCTCCGTCGGCGTGACTTACACCGTCGGAGCAACATCTCAAACCTATGCCGATACCTGTCATCATGCCGATGCTTACCTCCGCATTCCTTTATCGGTGAGACCAACACTATCGGCCAAACCAAAAGCTCCCCAGCCGATAGACCAAACTCTCACCGATGACCACTCCATACTCACCTGTTGCCAAGACATAGAACATCATCACCTCGACATGCCGAACATCAACTTCACTGTTGGCCAGACCTCCAACCATCAGAGCAACAAGAAACCCCTCTGCCGATGACAACCACTACGCTGATAACACCCCATCAGCCAAACATTGCATATCGGTGAACCCACAAAACCTCTGACTGACCTCAATTGTCATACTGATGAGTACCTAGCACCCACTTCTCCTTTGGCGAGACTCTCCGTCCGTCGGGTTGAACCATTGGTTCAACGGCTAGGTTCAAACGAGAAGATCAACTTGATAGTTCAACGCCGACACCTACTCTATTGACAACACAAACATAACCCCGCTAACCCATTGAACCGATGAACCGGTTCAACCCGATGGTTCAATGGCGAGGTTCAAACCTCAAAAACAATCGAAGCACTTCAAACAAAAACTTTCCCTGATGACAAGTTACTCCGCCGATAGGCAAAGTCTCAGCGATGGAAGAAGATATGACTGCTACCATCATGATCGCTAAGACAAAAAACAAACTCATGCCGATGGAGAAAACATGAAGACCACCTCCTCAAGAACTAAGATGCAGATGCTGAAAAATACTGAGGGGCCCCAAAACTTAAAATTCTTTGGATTTTTTGGGAAGGTGCCTGCATGAAAATTGCTCAGGAACTGACAGTCAATTCAGGCACCAACAGTGGCTCTGTCTGAGGATGCATGCCTCTTGTAGGCATGGCAAGAACCACGGAACTCTGGGATGCAGACCAGTCCCCTATCCATTGGGCACAGAGTCATGAAGTTACAATGATCTGCATCACTAATCAAACTTGATGGCCTAAGACCACCGAGAAAGGGAAAACCAATATTTCCCCTTATCAAACACCTTGTTCTCATCTGCATACACTGGGTCAAGCCTGAGAGTACTACCATGATCTGACCACAAACAAACCTGGTCATTTACAGATTCAACCTTCTGACTCAGTTTGTCATTGTCAACTTTATGCAAACAACCCTCAACATCAGGCAACAAATGGATGCAGAATGTATCAAGCAATGCATACTCACATGGTATAGAACACAGGTTATCATCACTATGCATTACAAAATGATTTCCTAGGTGGATTTAAAATTGAAAGCACTTGAAGTCCACCACACAGCTAGGAAAATTAGGGATCTCTTCATCAGCTGGCCCAAAAGAGAAGCTTTCAAATTCACAATTGTGCACATCATGCACACAACCAAAAGCAGCATGAACTGGAAAAGATCAGGCTCTGGCATCTCTTTCAAATCAGGCACATTTTTACAGTCACCTACCTGATGTATGTTGTTTCCTCTTTCATCAGGATGAGAAACAGAATCCAAGTCAAAAACGGTGTCTAAATCTTCACCATACTCAGACAGATCCTCATCATCATATGTGTCAAAAATGGGTGATCCAGGTGCATCAACTTGATCATAATATGCTATTTGTTCATGGGTAGCAGAGCATGTATCTTCATCACCAATGGGTTCACTTTGTGGAGGAGTATCAGCCTATGTGTCATAAGCAAAACAATCATCAAATGAAGAACAACCATGCCCTGCACTAGCACATGTTTCAATCTCTGACTGCTCTTCTTGATCTCCATGTGTTTGGAAAGAAGGGAATGGGTCACACATGGGACTATTTCTTTGTTTGCTTATATCTTCTCTGTCTTGAGTACAATACTCACAATTATCCCCACAAGTCCATTCCAAAAGTTGCTCATTGCTGTCCACAACCTCGTTGTTGTTTTCATGGTCAGATGCCTCAACATTGCAATGGGAGTCCTCATTAGTCCTTTCCTTGGCATCCTCAGTATTTATCTTTTCATCTTCACATGATGCCTTAATCTCTTGGTCATTCGCAGCTTCACAACTATTTCTCACACCAAAGCCTGAGGATAAGGAATCCTGCAGGTGCTCATTTTTGATTTTTTCTATATTTTCTAAAAAATATGTATGCCATTTGCATGCTTGTCACCTTGAAATCCCTCAGTAATGCACTATAGCCCTCGTCAAAAGCCTCAAAATATATGCCAACACAGGCTGAAGTACTAGGTCTGAAGACTTCTGGAATCTGTGAAAGGGCTACTGCAAATCTATGACTGAAATCAATACATAGCTCTTTATCTTGTCTTCTGATTTTCATCAATTCTGCAACAAGATCAGTAGGTTCTTTTGCAAATTCCTTTTTGAAACAGTCAGTAAGTTCATCCCAACAGGCAAAGGATCTCTTTGGAAAGCTCAAATACCAGTCTTTTGATTTTGCATCAAAGGACCTAACAAAAAACCTCATCCACACATCCTCATCTCTAAATGAATGTTTTCCCATGAAACTCTGAAAATTTTGGATATGTGCATTCCCATCACATACACTGTGACCACTAAATCTAGGCATCTGATAGTATATCCTAGTAGGCATACTTTCTACTTTATAATCAACCCATGACAAATCCAGTTGGTCATACAAAGGATCAAAAGGGCTGACAGGAGGTTTAGCTTTCTGACTGGCAGACACCACAGGGTTATCATTATTCAACTGAGCCTGCCTAGCCTCTAAGAATATCAACCTATTTTTCATCTCTTCTATTCTTTTATCCAACAAATCACTCCCCTTTTCACTGAGTATGGGTGTATACATATTTGGATTCATGAAATTTCTATTTTCAGACATCCTTTGCATTCCTAAGACCTGTAGCCTCCCCTGGCATCTAACCTATGTAATAAAACAACAATTACAAGTAGGAAGGAGCAAGGTACCTTTTCTCATACAGATGCTAACGTCTGAACAGCACATTTTTTGTCACAACACACACATCAACTTTTCATGTGCACTTGAATCTTTTGCAAAGTCGCCACCTCTCCAAAGAGGACAAAATTTACAGCAGCTGAAAGCTCATCAAATATGTTTTTGAGTTCATTCCACTAGCAGAGCATCATCATTCACATGAAAGACTCCCCAGCAGAGTCGCCATTTTTGTTGGTTTGCCTTCTGAATCAGCATTAGGGTTTGCCAGTTCTAATGCACAGGCAGATTCAGCCAACTAAATACAAGAGGTTGTGTGAGCTCCTCCCCTTCACTTCTGGTTCTGCCGCACCAAGGGGGGTGTCCATATTTGATAAAAGTATGACCTTGACTAGCTCAATGACAAAAGGATATAACTTGACTGCAACAGGCAGAATACTCTCATGTAAGGACCAAGATTTGTGTAACAAACCACAAGATTGGCAACATTCTTGGACATATGTGTCTGGTTAGGGATGAGAGCATGCAAGGGGTTTCCTTCTCCTAATCCTACAACTAAGAGGTGGAAGGATGAAATGGTTTGAATTGATATTTGGAGTTATGGGACTTTCCTAGACCCATTGAACAGACAGATTCCCAAACCAGTGCCTTATCTGGGTAGCAGAGTCATATCTAAGAATGTAAATGTCTCCCCATGACAACACTAATTCATATCTAGAGGACCTGAGAAGAATGCTACTGCCTAACAGCAACATGTCCAAGAAAGAGTATTACTTATGATCATACTTAACAGATCCTATGATGCAATCTACTTTCCTTTGTATCTGATCAAAAGCCTATTTAACCACTCCTTGAGTAGATGCAATAAATCAGACACACAGTATGCATATACTGAAAAACTTAGAAGCCCTTGACAACCTTGTTTGAAAGGAAAGCAAATGACATACAGGAGATAGTCAAAAACAATACACACACAGGTGTTTTTCATTTAAAATCAATCTGCATAGAAAGTCATCATAGAGAAAATTATCATTTACAAGACAAAAATAGACTAGTACACCAGACTAAGGACCGAGTCTGTAGCAAAAAATGCCTTTCAAAATGTGAACACCTTATGTTCAGAGTCAGAGCAGAAGGCCCAAAAAACATCCAACCTCCAGAAAGTAACATAGCTAGACCAATATATATAGAACCGTGTACATTCTGCAATTAATTACATGGCCAGAAGTCAAAAATTTGCCAATACATCCATCAGAAATGGCACTCAAAAGTTATTACTGCAATAGACAGGGGAGACCTCGAGCCCTGTGCCGCCATCTGGAAGTCCTCATCCATAATCGAGCAGCCTGGTCACTGTCCCATCGTCCATACCCTTGCACTGTCGCCATTGATGTCCCAACAACCCGCGGCCATCGAGAAAATTGTCGCAGCGTTTAATTGGGAGTTCCCGCCAAAACGTGTTTCGCTTCAAAGTTCAAATTATGAAGGAAAATTAATCCCACATGCATGGTGAGGTGAGCACTTTAGCACTTTAAAAACATGGCCATATGCATAATAGGTGTCGAGCGCTTTTGCCACGCTTGACACACGCTCCTTTGCCCAAAGCCCCATCGCCCAGACCTCTACCATCGGCTAACTCAAAAAACCTCTTGCCGATCTCAAAAGTCTCGCCGACAAACACTACACTCCCCTTCATCGGCCAGAGATATACCATCGGCCAAGCATTCCACAGTCCAACCGATGCACAAAGTCACACCGACAACACCTTCGCTTCACACCTCCGTCGGCGTGACTTACACCATCGAAGCAACATCTCAAACCTATGCCGATACCTGTCATCATGCCGATGCTTACCTCTGCATTCCTCTATCAGTGAGACCAACACTATCGGCTAAACCAAAAGCTCCCCAGCCGATAGACCAAACTCTCACCGATGACCACTCCATACTCGCCTGTCGCCAAGACATAGAACATCGTCACCTTGACATGTCAAACATCAGCTTCACTGTCGGCCAGACCTCCAACCATTGGAGCAACAAGAAACCCCTCTGCCGATGACAACCACTATGCTAATAACACCCCATCGGCCAAACATTGCATATCGGTGAACCCACAAAACCTCTGGCCGACCTCAATTGTCATACCGATGAGTACGTAGCACCCACTTCTCCTTTGGCAAGACTCTCCATCCATCGGGTTGAACCATTGGTTCAACGGCTAGGTTCAAACGAGAAGTTCAACCTGATAGTTCAACGCCGACACCTACTCTGTCGGCAACACAAACATAACCCCACGAACCCATTGAACCGATGAACCGGTTCAACCCGATGGTTCAATGGTGAGGTTTAAACCTCAAAAACAGTCGGAGCACTTCAAACAAAAACTTTCGCTGATGACAAGTTACTCCGCCGATAGGCAAAGTCTCAGCGATGGAAGAAGATATGACTGCTACCATCATGATCGCTAAGACAAAAAACAAAATCATGCTGATGGAGAAAACATGAAGACCACCTCCTCAAGAACTAAGATGCAGATGCTGAAAAACACTGAGGGGCCCCAAAACTTAAAATTCTTTGGATTTTTTGGTAAGGTGCCTGCATGAAAATTGCTCGGGAACTGACAATCAATTCAGGCACCAACAAACTAAAAAATATAGATTTATTCTTTAGAAAATATACCCATGTCCTTCTGCTATAATCATCAATAAATGAAACATAATATGTGGATTTCACAATGGAAGGAACATCTACAGGACCAAACATAACAGAATGAATAAGATCCAATACACCACAAGATTTATGAGAACTCGAGTAAAACTAAACGTGGTTTTGTTTACCATAAACGCAATACTCACAGAAATTGAAATCAAGATTACAATTACTCAACCCTTCAACAAGCTTTTTATTTTTCAAGGTCTTTAGACCCTTTTCTCCTATGTGGATTAATCTCTGGTTCCATAACATTGTCTTCTTTGTGGGCAATTTTGATTTAGAAGAAAGAGCACCCTTAGGTACCCAGAAGCCACGACCATCCATTGAAAATGAAACCCTCCCCTTTTCCAATGAAGTAGTCATAGTTTTGCTTTTCATAGAAGTACTATTGCACTCAATAGTGCATGCATCAAGCTTATACAATGTGCCAAATCTGACACCTCTAGAAATCACCATAGCACCTCTTACCATCTTGCATCCTAAATCAGAAAAGACTACATGCACACCTGCATATATTAGTTTGCTCATAGATAATAAATTTTGTGCTAATCTAGGGATATGCAACACATCATTAGTCTTTTTTATTGTACCATCAATAAATATTATTTTAACCTTACCACGATCAACAATACTTAAATGAGAATCATCACCCAAGTACACCTTACCTCCATCAAATTCTTCATATTCAGAAAACCAATCTTTATTAGGGGTCATATGGAAAGATGCACCTAAGTCAATTAACCATGCATCATTACCTGTACGAGTGGCCAAAGCTGCAATGAATGGATCACCATATTCCTTTTCGAACTTAGAATCAGAATCAAATTTCTTCTTTTCTTCTTTACACTCCTTATGGAAGTGTCCAAACTTACCACAATTCCAACAAATAACTTTGGACTTTCTAGGAGAATTGGATCTCTTTTTTGAACTTGGATTTGTAAGGCTTCTTGCTCTTTTTGTCTTTTTCTTTGGGTCTTCCACGAACACTTAGGGCTTCTTTGGCACTAATGGATACCTTTCTCATTTCTTCAGAAAGCAAAGAACCCACAACATCTTCAACTTTCAAGACAACAGAAGTACTCTCAATTGCCATAACAAGAGAATCCCATGAATCAAGCAAAGAACAAAGCAAGATCTAACATCTGTCCCCCTCATCTATTTTTACACCAACTGATGTTAATTGAGACATTAACATATTGAATGATTCCAGGTGGTCTACAATTTGTCTGCCCTCTTCCATTCTCAAGAAATATAATTTCTTCCTCAAGAAAATCTTGTTCACTAAAGATTTGGCTTGATATATCTCATCAAGTTTCTTCCATAGTTTCTTTACAGAGGGCTCTTCATGGAAATTGATTAAAACAAAGGTTGTCAGGCACAATCTGATTAGATCCTTGGCTTTACCATCCATAACATCATATTTAGTAGCCAAAGTAGCATCTGTGGGCCTTGAAACATTCTCATGAATAACATTCCACAGATCTCGATCAATTAACAGATCATCCATCTTCAGCTTCCACATCTCAAAATTGTTACCATAAAATTTTTCTACCTCTATTCTCCCTGATGTGCTCACCATCTGAAAATCCCTGCAATAAGATCACAAAGTATCTTCTACACAAGCTCCCACTCAAAACTGGATTGGTTCAAAAAACCCAACAACCCACAACTGAAATTAAACGTGATTAAGCTCTGATACCACTTGTAAGGAAGCTAAAGTAGCAGAACAACTTCCTACACTAATCTTGAGGGGAGGGATATGTAGAACTTTTCAAATCTTTACAACAATTACAAAAATAAACACAAATAGAAATCATACCACAACATAGTAATTATGTGGGAAAACTATTTCAAGGGAAAAACCCACACACTCCAAAGCTGCCCAATATATTATTCAGGAATCAAGAAGATTACAATATACTTGTAGATAAATCTTTCATAGGAGTATAACCAACCAGAGATCTGGAGGCAAATCAACATCTATAAGACTCTTACACACAATCTCCATCTCAAGCTCTTGATACATAGGAGATACAATACATTAAACCGTCAACGGTAATCACAAAACCATGAGCTAAAACCACCCAAAAGTGGCATCCAAATTATCTCCAATTAAAGATGCTTTGTGATGTGCCAAATCACACACCAACATGTGTTACTCTCCCCTTTACATCTCTTTTAAGTGTCCAACACAGTTTCACATTTCCCAAAATGGAAGGCTCAACTTTTGATTCGGGTGTCTGATTGACGAGCTGTTTGATGTGTAAGAAAGATTGTGAAGAGATCTATCACGCTATAACTAGCTTCACCGGTTATGACAACTTTTGAGATCTAAAGTTTCACCACTTTTGAGATCTTAAGCTCCTGATATATAGGAGATACAATACAGTAAACCGTCAAAGGTAATTATAAAACCATGAGCCAAAACCACCCAAAAGTGGCGCCCACATTATCTCCAATCAAAGATGCCTTGTGATGTGCCAAAACACACACCAACATATGTAACTCTCCCCTTTACAACTCTTTTAAGTGTCCAACACATTTTCACATTTCCCAAAATGGGAGGCTCAACTTTTGATTTGGGTGTCCGATTGACGAACAGTTTGATGCGTCATAAAGATCGTGAAGAGATCTATCACACTATAACTAGCTTCACTGGTTATGACAACTTTCAGGGCATTTTGGGATCTCTAAGTCCCTGAAATATGAGTTCAAAACTTTTCTGAGTGTTTCAAAAAACATAAACTTTAATATCTTGCAATCCAGGTATGATCTTAAGTCGAAACTCACCCAAGATGTTTACTTGGCAGTTTTGTACCTTTTGGGAAAATTTGAAAGTTCTAAATCATTCTTCAAGATAAAGGGTATTCAAAACGTCCAAAAGCAAAATGACCAATTTTCCCTCAATTGAATCATTTGAAAGGTAACTTACCTTTGTATTTGATGGTGCCCTTCTTCAATCTTCTTACAAAGTTTGCCTCTACCACATCAAGGTCATCATCTTTATTAGTTGCTTCATTTTTTGTCTTCTTACTTGCTTTGAATGTTGATTCCTTCTTTGGAGCATCTTTGTCAAATTCTGTCATTTCAAAGGTTGTGAGAGAGCCAAACAATTGATCTACTGTATATTTATCCAAATTTTGAGTCTCCTTAATAGCAGACAACTTATGACTGTAAGATTTAGGAAGAGATAATCTTGTTTCACTTCTCCACCAAGACCTTTGATGCCATTAACTATTTCATCCACTCGGAGCATGTAACTAGCAATGTCTTCATCTTCTATCATCCTCAGGGTCTCAAATTTGCCCTTGAAAATTTGCATCTTGGCTTGCTTCACTTTACTATCTCCTTCATAACTGCTACTAAGTGTTTCCCATACATCCTTAGCAGAACTACAACTCATTACCTTCAGAAGTTCTGAATCAGCTAGCCCACTCATGATAGCACTCTCTACCTTGGAATTGTTCTCATACAACTTAATCACATCTGCATCTATAGGATCACTAGTAGGAACAATGTAACCCTTCTTGACAAATTGCCAAATACCAAACCCTAGATAAGATAGTTTTCCATCCTTAGCTTCTAAAAGGAATAATTTGTTCCATCAAACATAGGTGCCTTGTGAGATCCATTATGAGCCATCCCAGACCTTCCTCAAGTGGTTAAGCTTCTTCTAAGTAACTTGGCTCTGATACCAATTATTGAACACACTCGGATGCTAAGAGGGGGTGAATCAGTATCCAAACAAACTTCAAATCCTCTAGAGCAGATTAAAACTTAAACATTACAACATTAACATAAACATAAACATGAAAGATCAACACAATGCACATCAACACATAACACCAGATATACATAGAAAACCTGAAAAAGCAAAAACTATAGTGAGGATTAACTCAAGATATATGAAGCTCACTGCAATAAAAGATTACAAATTTGTTTTAGGGCTATAACCCAAGGAAGCTACTACTCCCTTCTGACTTTGTTTTAGGGCTACAACCCAAGGAAGCTACTACTCCTTGAAGAAAGGTTTTAGGGTCACTCCCAAGGAAGCTATAACTCCCTGCTGACTTTGTTTTAGGGCTACAACCCAAGGAAGCAACTACTCCTTGAATTGAGAACAAACTTAGAAAATATTATAACATGATAGTCCTTCTACTATTTGAAAACTGATATTGAAGCTTACTCCATTTGATGATTGCACTTCTACCTCTTCACTCCTCTTTTAATGATTGAATCAGGTAGGCACACTCTTTACTTCCCTCCTATCTAAAAAATGTCTTCAAGATGAATTAGGACAGGCCTTATTACTTCTACTCTTTCTCCTTCGGTCGCACATCATAATGCATATCATATTCATATTCTTCTCTTCATACACTCATATTTGCAATCATGCAATCATGCATCACCTAGATCAACTAGGTTTACAATATATACATGATATTACATTGATTACATTACAAGTCAGAAATACAACATGAATATTACAATTTACAAGTTGGCCAGAGATCACACAATATGAAACATGTAGGGGGCAAGCCCTAACATGAACTACATGCTGTAGACACCCAAAATTGACCTAGTTATCATTAGTATCAAATATTGCATTAGCTATCTCTGCATTTGTCTAACACACTTGAGCAATTTCCCTATTTTATCTAAATCACTTGTTTCTTCTATTAATTAAATAAATTTATATTTATTTAATTAATTCATTATCTATTTCTTCTAATTTGTAATTAAATAATTTTTAATTATCTCTATTTCTATCTATTTTAATTAAATAAATCTTATTTATTTAATTAAAAATCCCTTCATAAGCCCACTTTCTAATTAATTAAATAAATTTTATTTATTTAATTAATTTCTCTTATCATTTATCTTCATAAGCCGACATGTGTGCCTCTTTTATTTAAAAAACATGTGTGGTACTACATCTTTTATTTAATATCTCTCACATATAGTACTTTTTATGTACATGGTCACACATAAGCCTTATCTTCCCTCCACTTGTCATCTACACATTCACCTATGACTATTAATTCATCTTAGCCATTCACATAGCCACCAAATCTTCACCATTGATTGATTTTGGTTGAAGTCTATATCAACACCCTCTTATTCCATACTACCTCTATCCATCATTTTCATAGAGCATCTACATTATCATCTTGAGCACTTTAGCATCCATCTAGCATATTATCATTATCATCCATCCATCATGACAACTTTTATCTTCATAATTGTTCATAGTTGCGAAACAATCCACATCATAAACAAGGAATCAAACAATCTAGGTGATTTTGTTCTTGAATTGCATGCTTTTGATTTTGCTTGGATTCGGTTCTTTGATGGTGGTAGGATTAGGTTTTCAATTATATGCTTGATCTTATTAACCTAATTTTTACCTATCACATTTTGGCACGCCCAGTGGGACCCACGTCCTTGATTAACTTTGCTGTTTGAAGTTGTTTTTTGTGAAGATCATATTTTCTGAGCGCTTATAGCACATCGCGGTCACTTTTAAGCGAAAACCAGCTGCTTACAGAACATACACATCGCTTTTAAGCTTAAATCTATTGCTTTCAGCATTTTTAGGTCACCTCTAAGCCTACAGTGGTTGCTTCTTGTTAAATTCGCATCACCTTTAATAAGATCCTAGTCATGTTTGTCATAATTCGCATCATTTTTAATCTGAAATGGATTGCTTCTAGCTATTCAACTCGCTTCCTACAATTAGGGTTTTTTTGCTAACATTTGAATTTTGCAGGTTTCCGCATCACTTTTGTTCATTAACAGTTCGCATCTAGGGTTTCTGCATCTCTTCTGAGCAATAACAGTTCGCATCTCAGTCTATCTGCATCGCTTTTGACCAGTAATAGTACACTTTCAGCAAAATATAGATCACTTTTGAGCAACAGTCAGTCACCTCTGGTAACTATGTGCCTCTTTCAGTTTTATCATTCATAGTCCAGTTTTCTTGGCTACTAATCATTTCTTTGTGTAGCATCTTATCGATTGTCCAAGAAAAGGAGGTTGTGAAACTACTAACATATCTGTTGCAACTTTGATTGGTCCAAGACATTGCATTTTATCACTAATTTAAGAACATTTGGGCTTGGTGCTTAAAAAGAACTATTGTTTGCTCTGTGCTTGATTTATCTTTTTTGGATTGCTTGTTGTGTATGTTTGTAACCCAAATTTAATAGAAAAAGTATCCTCTCCCCTTGCCTATCAAATGGATTTTGGGTGCATGAGAACTTGTTATTATCTTTAGAGGGCCTGCCTTCTCGGTGTGAGAAGGGGTACGACCCAAGCGGTAATGGGCTAAAGCCAAGTCCTTCCGAATTGCTATATAAGAAAAGTGTTTGTGTCGAAAGACACAAACAATAGGTGTTGCTATGTTATACCGACAACCAACCTCCCCCAAAACCCTCCAAGGTGTAACCCTTGAAGGCTGGGAGACTCCATAATGGAGAGTAGCGCTGCCGCACGTATAACCACCTGAACGGATGCCCTTACTAGCAACCTTGTGTAGTAGCCAAAATCCTTCTATTTGTTGATGCAAAAGGTGGGACCTTTGAAGCCACCTTGATTCTCATGGTTCTTAGTAGAGATAGCAGGGACAATCCTAAGGTTTGGTTGGGGGACAAGCCTTGGGAAACCCGAATCTTGGTATACGTGAGAAGTGAGTGCTATGGAGGGGAATTGGTGCTACCAAGATCCTAAAGCTATCCACTTTGAATAGGCATGGCAAGGGGACTCAAAAAATATAGTCCTTTCCTAGCCTAGGTTGTACAAGTTTGTGATTGTTGTGAGTGTGGGTGACTGAAATTATTGTTTTTTTGTCAAAAAAATATCATTCAAACACATCCTCTAACATACATAGACCACTTTTGAGCAATAACCATTCACCTTTAGCCAAACCAGATCACTTTTAAATAGCAGTTATTCACTTTTGGTAGAATTTGCATCGCCTTTAAATAATAGTCCTTCACTTTTGGCACAATCTGCATCACTTTTAGCCTACAACTGATCACCTCTGGTTAACACTGTAGCTTGTCACTTGTAACAAAACTAGGGCACTTTTGAGCTATTAGTAATCACTTCTGGCATCTTTTGAATCGCTTTTGAGCTATTCCCTGTCGCTTTTGGTCAAATATCAGTAATCAATATCAACTTAGCTAAATTAGTTGCATTTTTAGAATTCCTTAGCTCTGTTATTAGCTTTTAGATAGTCCCCTGATTAGTTATAGCAACCTGAGCACTATTTGCTATCTTGAGCATATCAATCCATTAGACTTTTTTGAGCTTTCATCCTTTTGAGACCCCAAAATAGCAACCAACCAACAAAACCAACAAACAAACATTTTCCTTTTGGCTTTACTTAGCCCTAGCAAAACTAGCAAACAACATCAGCAACCAGCTTTTTCCTTAAGTGTGTGACCTATCCTCTAGGGAAGTTTATCCAACAACCAACAACAACCAACAACAACCCAACAACAACAACCAAGCAACTGCCAAATTAGCAAAACAAACCAACATAAAACAATCAACAAACCGTCACCTTTTTGGATCTCAACCTTAACAAGCTAAGTCCAATTCAAAACATCAGCCATCATGCCTCAAACTAGGAGCCAATACAGAGCTGAAATGGAAGCAAAATTGCGAGCTGAGATGGAAGCCAAAATGCAACAATCCTGATCAACGCCCCTTAGAGATTCAACTCAATTCACAACCGGCATGCCTTCTTACATGTTTGTGCCCGAAGGATACACCACTGGACCGTCATCTTCACAACAAGTGCAACCTCAAACATTTTCAGAGACCTATGAAGAGCAATCCCAAGATGACTTATCGAAATTTCAAGACACACGTATGGGATCAAGTTGAATATTTTATCTGATCTGTTGGGTGAATATTTTATCGTCAACTCATTGACGGCAAAATGGTTATATCAACCACAATGTGATGAGATAAATCTCTCCTCTTAGCAAGGGGAGGTTCCCTTTTAACTATTACAAAATTATTTACACTAAATACTAACTTCGGGGGTGTGTTACATTCATCCTTTTCTCTTCTTTCAGAAAAGATGTTTACAATGTTTCACAGTAATATTCAATAATGCTTCTACACTTCTAATATTAACCTAAACAGTTATTACCAATATTCTTGTGAGTTGAAGTACAAAGTCTTTCAACTCACTTCACAAAAAGATTCACGAACCAAGTGAATAATCTCAAGCACAAAGTCTTCAAATTATCCCCAGAAAGATTTTAAAAATAACCATATCACCAGTTGGAGCACAAAGTCTGTCAACTAACAAAACCACTGATCCACATGAATGTGATTGAAAATCATAGCCCAAAGCCTACAAGTTCTCAACACGATTCATGTACAAAGTGAACAACTACAAGCTCAAAGTCTTTATAATCCTCCACCAAGAAACACTTTCAACACACATAGATTCAAGGAAATAATATAACACAAAGTTTATATAACTCATCTTGAACGTCCTCCAATCATGATAACCAAACACCACTTTATCCAATCAATCAACAAGAGAAATTAGCAAAAATGCCATATGTACATCCTCACTCATACAAATTTGATTCAACACAAAGTCTGATGTCAAAACTTGCCTTCTTTATTGATTGGAAATGATTGTGCAATTCGAACACAAAGTCTCAAAGTTGAGTCACAATTTGGGCAACACTTTGTTGCATAAGATTAAAGATAAAAATTACAATAGAGGCCCTCTTTATTTATAGGGAGAGGCCTTGAGAAAATTTAGGGAAAACCTAACTAATTTGACTTATTCTACAAAAGAGTCCTATTTGACTTGGAACTTCCTTTGTCTCACATGTAATTACATTTTGGAAAAATACATGTGAATATGTCCAAAACCAAATACAAATTACATATACAAAATTGAAAATAAACTAAGGCACGAAGAAGAATTTTAGCTGCCACCATCATTCTTCTTCAAGAAATTTTGGTACATGGTCTTCACTACTGCCATCTCATGCTTATCCAAAACTACCTTGAGAATATCCAAGGTCAACTGTATATCTGACAACTTATCCATAGAAGCCACTGAGAAATCTTGATCTTTAAACTCCTTTGGATCATGTTATTGAATGCATGTATTGTTTCATCTGTAGAAAGAAACTTTTGGTTTCTTTAACTGGAAATTGCAGTGACAGGGAAAAACCCCTTGATATTTATACTTCATGATCTTGTCCTTTGAAGGAGATGGCTCTGTCATCATCTTTGGAGAGAGAACTAGAAAAGGTGTTTACCACAAAGGTTTGTTGGAAATTACAAAAAGTCATGATCTCGTAGTTAGGGGAAAGATAGGAAAATTGGGGTTACTATGAATTGACGATCATGAACATGGGAATGTGCATTGAAGGGCTTAAGAGTGCATAAATTGAGGAAAAAGGTGAAAATGGGCTAATAGGCTTTGAAAGGCAAATTTTCCCAGTGTTAGGAAAAATTCAGGAAAATATGCATGGGTGGTCAAAATGACTGCTCCTGCATGAGGGACAAGTTATTTATCATGCAAGGTCGGCAAAAATGGCCGCCTTTGCATGTATGAGGTAAGATATACAAATTTGATGTAGGGGCGGTGAAAATCACCGCCCTTACATGAGGGAAAAATAGCAAGTTTGAATTGGATGTATGAGCGGCAAGTATGCCCGCTTGAGCATGTTTGAGGCAAAAACTTCAAGTTGTGAAATGGTGGTGAAAATCACCGCTAATGCATATAGGATGGGTTTGGTGTTCGGTCGGCAAAATCCACTGATGGTGCATATCACTTCTTGAAAACTTTCGTGTAAGGGTGGTAAAATTTGCCGCCCTTGCACGAGGGTAATCAAAACACAATAAATAACAAAATAAAATGAGTTTACACAAAAAAGGTTTAAAAGACAAGATCTTAAAGCCAACACGAGTGGCAATAGATGCCACTGAAGTTTGTGATTCGCAAGGTCCTACTTGAGCGGTGAAAATCACCGACACAACATGTGTTATCCACATTGTAATGGTGGTAAAAATTACCATCTTTGCATATTACCTTCAACAATGAACATGTAACTGTGGCAAAAATTGCCGCTCGGACATGTTTAAATAAAAAACAAGACTAACATGCAAAAGTGGCATTTTTTGGCCGACTTAACACAAAAACATAAAAGTATGCAAGAGCGGCAGATTTTGTCGACATTACACATGAAGACTTAAAATTTACTAACACCCTAAAATGATCAAAATTGATATTTTGACAAGCTTACGACCTAGTCGATTTTCACGAATCCCAAGGAATTGATCTAGAGGAATGTCACAAGCTATTCTATGGTGTCAAATGACTTCACACGAGGCCAAGAGAACTTGTCTTGATTTGTAAACTTAGAGTGTAGGCTACAAAATGGACAAGTTTCATAGGGGTTGTCTACAAAAATGAGCGTGGCTGATTTTGAGAACAACATGATCCTAATCACTACTTCTTGTAATTAGCACATATGGGAGCCAAATTACCAAGTAACTTTGACATATTTGCTATTCGAGAACACAATCCAAACACTCCTACTATTGTTGCAAAGGGACCATCCACTATAGCCACACCATCTCATACCATGTCCATGCTACAAAATCCACCTTCCAATCCATCTCTTTCATTGCCTATTTCTACCCTATCAAACCCACCACGCTCGGAGTACACTCTAGAACCTTTGATAACTCCAACTAAGGTACTTCCCTACCTTTCACAAAATTTGAGCTTTCCACCTTTTCATGTTCCACAACATACGCCTTCTCCTACCATGACCGTATCTCAAACTCAAGTATCACAAGCTATCCATGTTGCACAAGCGCAAATTCCCCAAATATCGCAAGCCATCCCAATATCGCAAACTCTGCAAGTTTTGCAAGCTATCCAAACACCACATACCGTACACATCTTGCAACCATTGCAATCCCCTTCTCCTATTGCATCACATGTGGAAACTACATCTCAGACTCATATTCCTATCATCGCTAATATGGTCTCCATGATTTCCACAAATCCATCCAACACACCATATAACCCCAATGTTAGTCTCATTGACATGATTGACCCGCCTATTGTATCACACGCTAATCCTAGTACCGTCATCTCTTATGTTGATTAACTTACATCACTTTTGCCACCCTCATATAATCCTTCACAAACCATCAATCTGTCTCATGTAACCCAAGGATTACCCATTGTTACCCAACACATGACATATACCAGTCCTCATGTTGTTCAAAACACAAACCCAAATATCCATCCTTCTTTCGCATCCACCAATCCTTCCATCACTTACCATATTACAAATCCAACTCTGAATCCACAACCATTGACCAACGTCAATCCATCCTCTACTTCCCATGTGATGCAAACTCTTGGCGCTAATCCATCGCAATATACCCAACCACCACTTGTGTCTCAAGGACAGCAATCCTCAAACACATATGTGTCACATACTAATCCTTTGACATATACTATGAGCACACAACCTCAACAAACGGTCATGCCCTCATACATCCTGCAACAACAACCACAATATACACCATATTACATTTCACCTCTGAACCATCAACCCCCTTTGCAACAACATCAACTATCTCAAGTGGATGTTGAACAAATGATTAACAAGGTGGTAGGACAAACCAAGAAGACATTTTCCTTAGGAGATATATGCGCTTATCCATTTGACAAGTCACTTCACATGACACCTTTTCCGCCACACTTCGAAATTCCACAATTTGACAAATACAAAGGGAAAGGAAATCTGGATGACCATCTTAAAGCATTCTATGTTGCATGTCTCGATGTTGCTCAAGATGATACATATCTTCTAAGACTATTCCTCAGAAGCTTAGCAGGACAAGCTCTTGAATGGTTCTCTCACTTACCTTCAAGGATTAAGACTTTTGCAGAATTAGCAAACAAATTTTGATCTCATTTTGCTTTTAACATTGAACATGAAGTAAACATGAATGACCTTGTCAACAACAAACAACGCAATGGTGAAGCCTTCTCTTCATTCACTCAATGATGGCGTAACATGGCTAGCAAACTATCATGGCAAATACCCGAGAAACAACAACTTGATATCTTTGTCCAAAATCTTCATCCCGAGTTTTCATTCCAACTGCAATTGCAAAGTGCTAGCACCTTTGACGAACTTGTTTCCAAAGGAACCATCATTGAACGTGCTTTAATTACTAAGGGCAATATCAAGATTTTTAGAGACAACAAAGACAATCCTCAAAATTCCACTGATAAATCCCACTTTTGGAACAAGAACATGAATGTCATTAATGATGGTATTGTGGATGCAAAGAACATACAAATAGTGAAAGCTCCTATTAACATCCAAGACGCATCTACAACAAATCAACCTTTTCAATGAAATCGACCAAGAACAAATCCAACACATCGACGACAATTTACTCCTTTAGCAGAACCTATGGAGGTAATCTTTCAAAAACTTGTCCAAGTGGGAGATATCACATTACCAGATGCACCACCCAATGGCGAACCAGTCTTCAAAGCTCCTTGGTATAAAGAGAATGAATATTGTGAATACCATAGAGTCAAAGGACATAAAACAAATGGTTGTATGCGCTTAAAACATGTCATTCAAGATTGCATCGATCAAGGTCTAATTAAAATCACACCACCAACATCACAACCTGCACATCAACCGACATCAAACTATGATCTAGATGCCTTCAAGAATCCACTTCCATCTCATGACAAGACAAGTATCCCTCATACTAGGAATGCTATCCATTACAATTATGAGTCATCCACAATTGACCGCATTGACCAAGCCCGCATTTCTACCATTACTATCCAAGGCAAAGTACCCAATTGCATTGTAACTACTAGAAGAGGCCGCGTTACCATTTAAGGAGCACATGTCAATCCTCCTCGATTGTCCTCTAGCTATACTATCCTTGATCACCTTGGTAAAACACCCGCACATATTTCCATCCTAGAATTGCTTCGCATATCCCCCGCGCACAAAGCTATCCTTGATAAAGCATTGCAAGAATCCTTGGTGCCTAATGATATTGATACTACACAATTCCAATCTATGGTAGACAGCATTGCAGCCCCTTGCCATCTTACTTTCTCTGACAAAGATCTTCGACCATCCATCAACCCATCACATAACGAAGCCCTCCACATAGAAGTATTTGTAAACCAATGCCGTATCAAACGAATCTTAGTAGATGGTGGAGCTAGTCTTAATATATGTTCTTTAAAACTAATAAAACAATTGGGATATTATGAGAAAGATGTTGACACTTCCAAGGTCATTATTATCAAAGCATATGATGATGCCGAGAGAGATACTGAAGGAATTATTCATTTGCCTATTCAAGTTGGTCTTGTCACTACTGACACATATTGTCAAGTCCTTGATATTGAGCTTCCCTATAATATCATCGTTGGCCATCCATGGATCCATGCCCTCAAAGCAGTTTCTTCTACATACCATTAATTTCTCAAATTTCCACATAACGGTGTTGAAGTTACTATCCATGCCGATCCTAATCCATTTAAGTTTTGTCTTGCCTTTCAAGATAAATATAAAAGTCCTAACCATATTCCTATCAACACTAAAGCATATCCATCTTCATCCTATGTAGACCCATCCGCCCTACTCAAGCCATCATCTAGCAAAGCCACTCCAAATCTCCACATCAAGTACATTGAACATGGTTCGGCTGAGTACACATTGCAAGAATCTTGTTGTGTTGGAACTCTTCCCTTGTCTCCCAAATCTCATGGCAAACCTTCTACATCCAAGGCATCTTCATCCGCAGTCGTTATAAAAGCTCCACCAACAGTATTCAACAAAGGTGGATTCATTGATGATGAAGACATTGATGACATTAACTCTTGGATATTCTATGATGAGAACGACCAAGTACAACTTGAAGTGGAGAGATATAACAATGGGTTCTGCATCATTAAGAACATGGGTTACAAAGGACATGGCGGATTGGGATCACATGAACAAGGACCTATTAAACCCATTGTTGTGTCTAAGAAGTTTAATAAGCAAGGCCTTGGCTTTTAGTCGGAGGTACCACCTTCTAAAGACATTAAGTGCATTTCTGATGGGGAAGCTAGATCTTCTTCGGTAAGAGACTTCTAATTCAGATACCATCGACAACTCCTCCCTCCATATCACTGACCTTTTTCAAGAAACCTCCATCTTCATGATCTCTACCACCTCCTCTAGCTGTCACCCTTCATCCATTACCCTTTCACTCGTATATCCTAACCTTGTCAATTGGGACCAACAGGGGGCACCTATATTGAACACATTTGAAAATGACAAAGCTATTGCTGAATTCATGGGATTATGACAAGGCATTCCATTGGGTGATCATAAAGTAAGTTTTATGATGTATCTCCCTAAACTAGCATTTTTTGGCAGAAGTATCAAATCCTTTAGTCACAAAAGTGAAATAAATAGAATAAAAAAAGATAGGTCACTAGGTGAAAACTAAAAGGTGCCTCTTGACCATGTAAAAGTAAAAATAAAGGACGTATCTGAGGGTGAAAACCTCTCTGAGGTGTTCAAGGATGGGGGATTTGATCTTTCGGTCACCATTGATTATCATGAAAAATCAACAGTGCTAGTTAAAAAATCTCAAGACATGAACTTAGGCACAGAGCAGAATCTGAAGATTACATATTTGGCAGCATCACTATTAGAGCAGGAAAGAAGAAATTTCATAGCATTCTTCATAAAAAGAGCTATCAATTTTGCATGGACTTATGCTGACATGCCAAGTCTAGATCCATCACTTGTGGTACATCATCTAGCAGTATCTCCCAATGCAAAACCTATTAAACAAAAATTGCACAAAATGCACCCACAAATAGCTCTTTTGGTTAAGGCAGAGATTCAAAAGTTGTTAGAAGCAAAGTTCATAAGGCCTATTGACTATCTAGAATGGGTCTCAAACTTGGTGCCTATAGAAAAACTTGATGGACGAGATAGTTGTTGCACAGATTTTAGAGATCTTAATAAAGCATGCCTTAAAGCTGACTTTACGTTACCAAGCATAGACAACATTGTAGATCTCACAACTAGACATGAAATGCTATCCTTGATGGATGAATTCTCAGGATATAACCAAATAAGAATAGCAGAGGAAGATCAAGACAAAACATCATTCATTTGTCCATGGGGTACATACTTCTAGGTTGTAATGCCTTTTGGTCTCAAGAATGTTGGAGCTACTTATCAATGAGCCATGACAGTTATTTTCTATGATGATATTCTAGGAAAATCTAAGACAAGAGAAGGACATCTATAGGTACTAGCATTGATCTTTGATCGATTAGAGAAGTATCAAGTCAGACTGAACCCAAAGAAATGTGTGTTTGGTGTAACATCTGGTAAATTGTTAGGATATATTGTGTCTCGATGAGGAATAGAAGTGGACCCTGACAAAGTAAAAGCTATCATGGAAATCCTCCACCATCAAATCTGAAGCAACTTTGTAGTCTCCAAGGAAGGTTACAATCCATTCGCAGGTTTAATCTCACAACTGGCAGACAAGTGTCATCCTTTTCAACATCTCCTTCGCAAGGGTGAACCTTTTAAGTGGGATGAAAAATATTAATAGGCCTTTGATAAAATAAAAGAATATCTAGCAACACCTCCTATGTTAGTACCTCCTGTACTGGATCAACCATTATTACTCTACATATCTTCAACAACAACAGCATTGGGTGCCCTTTTAGCTCAGCATGATGATTCGGGAAAAGAACAAGGCATTTACTATATCAACAAAACTCTTGTGGGATATGAACTTAACTATTCACCTATGGAAAAAACATGTTTAGCATTGGTGTTTGCTTCCCAAAAGTTGCGACATTACATGTTAAACCAAACAACAAAGCTCATATCTAATGTGGATCCACTCAAATATCTTCTTTCCAAAGCAATCCTTACGGGAAGATTAGCAAAATGGGTTATGATCTTAAGTGAATTTGACATACAATATGTGGATCATAAGGCTATAAATGGACAAGTTATCGTTGATCAGTTAGCCGCAACACCTGTCACAAATATTCATCCAATATGTCTAGAGTTACCTGATGAAGAATTATTCAATCTAACTTCACCAACATTGTGGCAACTATATTTTGATGGATCTTACACACAACATGGATCAGGAGCAGGAATATTGTTTGTCACCCCTCAAGGAGATTGTATCCTGAAGTCATATAGAATTGCATTTCCATGTACCAATAACATAGCAGAATATGAAGCTTTAGTCACAGGATTATGCATGGCAGTACAATGGGCTATTAAACAGTTACAGGTATTTGGTGATTCCCAATTAGTCATCAAATAGGTCCTAGATGAATATCAAACAAAGGATGAGAAGCTCCTTCCATACAAGGTAATGGTTGACGATTTCAAGAAGTACTTTGATAGTATCACCTTTGAACAGATCCTAAGGATACAAAACAAAGTAGCAGATACCATGGCTATGATTGGATCTCTTCTAGACATGCCGTCCAATACACATAAGTGTGAGTTTTTGGTTGAACAACTTCTGATTCCAGCATTTGAAGTACCACAGTCTGAGCTTATATGTGAGATTGTTGGTCCCAATTCGCCTTGGTATGAGGACATATATGAGTATCTCCATAATCAAACCTTTCCATTTCAACTATCTAATACCCAATAAAAAACCTTTATCTGTCGAGCCTCTTGCTACACTATCCTAGGAGACACCTTATATCATTAGAGTCTTGATAGTATCCTTCTTAGATGTCTTGATTCTGAGGAAGAAAAAGTTGCCTTACATGAGGTACATGAAGGTGTCTGTGGATCGCATTCTCCTGGCCCTGGTCTTGTTAAGAAACTTCTACAAGCTGGATACTATTGGCCAACTATGGAGAAAGATGCACAACAATTTGCAAAGAGATGTCTACAATGTTAGAAACATGGGCATCTAATACATGCACCAACACATGAACTTCAGCCTATCACTACTCCTTGGCCCTTCTCGTAGTGGGGACTTGATCTCATAAGTGAAATCCATCCTACTTCGTCAAATGGTCATAAGTTCATTATTACTGCCACTGAGTACTTCACAAAGTGGGTGGAAGCAATACCAATGACTTACATTACTGGCAAGCAAATATCCAAGTTCATCTTACACTATATCATTTGCTGATACGGAGTCCCTCAAGCCATTGTCATGGATAATGGTTGTCCTTTCAAGAACCAAGAGGTTAGAGATCTTTGCAACAAGTTTCATATCCAACATAGATTCTCTACACCTTACTATCCTCAAAGTAATGGCCAAGTTGAGGCTTCTAACAAAACAATCAAGATCCTTAAAAAGACGGTCAATGAAGTTGGTCATGATTGGCATTTACAACTTAATCCTACATTATGGGCTTATAAAACTAGTGTCAGAACTCCCACTGGTGCTACACCTTATGCTCTTGTGTATGGCACTGAAGCTATCTTACCTATTAAGGTTGAGATCCCCTCACTGTGAGTATCCCTACAACATGCTATCTCAGATGAAGAATATAGAGTATCCAGACTCCATGATCTTGAGCTATTAGATAAATGGTGTCTTACATCACTCAATCATCTCCAAGTCTATCAAAATCGGCTACGCCACATCTACAACAAAAAGATCAGAGAACAAAGATTTCAAGTTGGAGATCTTGTCCTTAAAGAAAATCAAGGGAATCAGCAACACTGTGAGAAACAGGGCATGTTTGAACCTAATTGGCTTGGTCCTCTTTCATCACATCAATCTATGGATTAGAAGCATACACTCTCTCAACACCTAAAGGTATTCCCTTGGATGAACCAGTTAACAGCATTCATCTCAAGAAGTTCTACCCATGAGTCTCAGCATATCCCATAAAATAATAATAATAATAATAATAATAATAAAATAGTACAAGATAAATAATTTGTCCTCTGGTGAAAACCTGGTAAAAAGGCGCCTTGGATAGGTACCATAGTAAAAACCTGGCAAACAGGTGCTATGTGTAGAGACCAGCCTCCATCATTCACTTAGTTTGTTTGATCACAACTTTCCATGACATCCATCTACTATCTTGCCTCCATAATCCATATCATAATCCACTATTGTCTCTATCTAAACATTGCAAGCCGTAATAAAAGCCTTTTCACCCTTACCTTTGTCATGTTAGCTCTCGTAGTTTGGACTTCGTTGAGGTTAAGATATCATTTGGCACCTTAGCACACTATTTGCATGAATACATCCATTGTAGCTGTATACACCTAAAAATGACATGACTCTACCTAAATAAATATTTTAAATATTTATTTCATCTTGATATTCCTCTATCAATAAATAAATAAATCAATTTATTTATTTGATTCATTTTCTCCAATTAATTGAATAAATTACATTTATTTAATTAATTCCATCTATATCAACTTTATTCTTCTAAATAATTAAATAATTTTAATTATTTAATTAAATCTTTCATTCTTCCAAATTTAAATAAAATACAAATTTATTTAAATTAAATCTTAATCTCCAAAAAATAAAATATAATAAAATATTTATTTATTCCTCCAAATCATATGCAAGTAATTAAATAAATTTATTTATTTAATTACGCTTTCTTATCTTCTAAAAATAAATTCTTCTTGTCATGAAAAAGCAAAAGCTAAGTTAACTGATTTAAAGCTATCAACAAAACTCTTAAATTAGAAAAATATATTCTAATTTAAGAAATAAAAACTCATCCTCATCAAGAAAGCAGTTAACTCAACAAAGCATCTTTTTGAATGACACATGTCCTTCTATTCACGCACGTTCTCTCAACTATCCTCTACCATTGATCTTCTTATTTCTTCTACACCATTGATCTTCTCTCACACAATCCTATAAATACCCCTATATCCTTCCATTTCAGATCATAAAGCTTTCGAGTAAACTTATGCTGCAGAATCCATAGCGCGCCATTGGCACCCCCACTATCACATCCTTCATTATCCATTTCATGTTGTGTTGAAGCTCACCTTCAACACTATAAGTATCCAAGCCATTTCTCTTTTGCCATCTTGAGTATTTAAAGCAAGGAAGCAAGCTTCCTAAGGGCTGCAATCATCACTGAAGATCAAACGGGAATAGGTGAACAATGGAAATCGCGAGGTAAAAAGGTTGTGAGTATCACTTTCTTATTCTAAATCCTCTTTACTTGCACATTCCATTGATGTTTTTGGGTTTTTGTAATCAAATTTATTATCCCATTTTACCCATTACATTTTTGGCGCCCACCATGGGGCCTTTGTCCTAAATCTAACCAAAAAACTGAGTTTCTGAGTGACAGGTTCCGTACAGATTCTATACAGGCTTCA
Source organism: Cunninghamia lanceolata (assembly GCA_027924645.1). Taxonomy (NCBI): domain Eukaryota; kingdom Viridiplantae; phylum Streptophyta; class Pinopsida; order Cupressales; family Cupressaceae; genus Cunninghamia; species Cunninghamia lanceolata. Next base: position 815,352 of record BSBN01000333.1, read on the forward strand.
AACAGGTTTAGTCAGCTCATCTGATTGATCCCGAGGTGCATCTGAGCACTATTTCGGTGCATACAAACTTCTGGCGCATACATCCTGTTGGTTTTTCTTCTGAATCAGTATTAGGGTTTGCCAGTTCTAATGCACAGGCAGATTCAGCCAACTAAATATAGGAGGTTGCGTGAGCTCCTCCCCTTCACTTCTGGTTCTGCTGCACCAAGGGGGGTGTCCCTATTTGATAAAAGTATGACCTTGACTAGCTCAATGACAGAAGGATTTAACTTGACAGCAACAGGCAGAATACTCTCATGTAAGAACCAAGATTTGTGTAATAAATCACAAGATTGGCAACATTCTTGGACATATGTGTCTGGTTAGGCATGAGAGCATGCAAGGGGTTTTCTACTCCTAATCCTACAACTAACAGGTGAAAGGATGAAATGGTTTGAAATGATGTTTGGAGTTATGGGACTTTCCTAGACCCATTGAACAGACATATTCCCAAACCAGTGCCTTATCTAGGCAGTAGAGTCATATCTAAGAATGTAAATGTCTCCCCATGACAACACTAATTCATATCCAGAGGACCTGAGAAGAATGCTACTGCCTAACAGCAACATGTCCAAGAAAGAGTATTACTAATGATCATACTTAACTGATCCTATGATGCAATCTACTTTCCTTTGTATCTGATCAAAAGCCTATTTAACCACTCCTTGAGTAGATGCAATAAATCAGACACACAGTATGCATATACTGAAAAACTTAGAAGCCCTTGACAACCTTGTTTGAAAGGAAAGCAAATGACATACAGGAGACAATCAGAAACAATACACACACAAGTGTTTTTCATTTAAAATCAATCTGCATAGAAAGTCATCATAGAGAAAATTATCATTTACAAGACAAAAATAGACTAGTACACCAGACTAAGGACCGAGTCTGTAGCAAAAAATGCCTTTCAAAATGTGAACACCTTATGTTCAGAGTCAGAGCAGAAGGCCCAAAAAACATCCAACCTCTAAAAAGTAACACAGCCAGACCATTATATACAGAACCATGTACATTCAGCAATTAATTACATGGCCAGAAGTCAAAAATCCACCTGATACATCCATCAGAAGGAATGGCGCTCAAAAGTTATTACTGCAACAGACAGGGGAGACCTCGAGCCCTGTGCTGCCATCTGGGAGTCTTCATTCATCATCGGGTAGCTTGACCATGTGTACCATCGCCCATACCCATACACTATCGCCATTGATGGCTCAACCACCTGCGGCCTACTTGAAAACTGTCACAGCATTCGAACAAAAGCTTCCCACCAAAACACACTACGTTCAAATTTCAATTTATGTAGGAAAATAATCCCACATGCATGGCGCAGAGACCTCCTTAGCACTTTAAAAACATGGCCACAAGCTCAATAGGTGTCGAGCGTTTTGCCGTGCTCGACACACGACCCTTCGCCAAAAGCCCATTGGCCAAACTCCCACCATCGGCCAAGCTCAAATGTCCTTCGCCGATAGGCAAAGGTCTTGGAGATATACAAAGAACACACCATGCTATTGAAATGATCGCAAGACACATGCGAAGTCATGCCGATGGGCAAAACATGATGACCCCCTCCTCAAGAAAGATGATGTGGATGCTGCAAAACACTGAGGGGGCCCCAACACTTAAATTTTTTTGGATCTTTTGGGATGGTGCCTACATGAAAAATTGCTCAAAAACTGACAGTCAATTCAGGCACCAACACATCCTTTCAACCAGTGCATCTACAACTTGTTCCAGTGCATGCAAAGGTCCAGCGCATACATTCTCTGAGTCGGTGCATCTACAACCTGTTCCGGTGCCTGCGGTATTCCAGCGCATACACCCTCAGACATGACGCTTACATCCTTTTTTATGACGCATCTATAGAAACGACACATTTGTCTCTTTTTCCTACGCTTTTGACACCTGTCTTAGCGCATTTGTAACGCGGCGCTTATAGTCTCTGTTTCTGCACATACAGACTATGAAGCGGCACATCTGTTCTTCATTGTGATTTTAAGATTTCTCGTGATTTTTCAGGTTAACGTTAACGTTTGTCTTGTAGGATTAGGAGTTGGATAGTCATTTAGCTGCACTAATTAACTCATCATAGATTAATTAGGGGAAAAAGTAAAAAAAATAAAAATGCATGCATGCAAATCTCATGTAGTCCTTAACTAGGAGGATAGTAACAAACATCACTGCTATCTTTGCACTATTGCTATCTTTCTTAGTTTAGAACATTGCAATCTCACAAAGGGAAATGAACCATTGCTATCTTTAAACACTTCAAAGTTAACAAATGTGTGAGTGCCCAAGTAGTGTAACACATATAGTTTTTTTTCTTTTAAATAAGAGTGAAAGAACCACTATTTTATGTGTCTGTTGAATGACAATAGGCTTATGCTCTCCCCTTTATTAGGTGACTAGAACGCCAGATTTGTTATTCCTTGTGTATAACCTTTAGAGGGGCCTGCCCTTGGATGCCCGCCTGTCCAAGTGGGAACGACCCTGAGTGGAAACAGGCTAAAGCCAAGCCCTACTGATCCACTTTAAATAAATTGTGCTTAAGGTGAAAGCTTCCTACAATGAGTGCCGCTATGTTACACTGACAACCAACCTCCCCCAAAACCCTCTAAGGTGTAACCCTTGGAGGCTGGGAGACTCCATAACGAAGAGTAGCGCTACCGCACGTGTAACTACTCAAACAGTTGCCTTGACTACTTAGCCATTGTTTAGAATACCAAAATCCCCTATTTGTTGGCGCAAAAGGTGGAACCTTTGAAGAGGCCCCGATTCATGTGATTCTTAGTAGAGGTAGTAGGGACAATCCTATGGTTCGGTGGGGGTACGAACCTAAGAAAACCTGGATCTGGTATGTGTAAGAAGTGAGTACCATGGAGGGGAGCCGGTACTATCAGATCCTAGAGCTACACGCTTTGAATATGCACAGCTAGGGGACTCAACAAATACTATCCTTTCCAGCCTAGGTTGTAATTGTTCTTGAGTCAAAAAGTCCAAAATACAAAAAAAAATAATAAAAGATAAAAATCATGAAAACTTCTATGCGCTTGTTGTGTCTTTATTTGCCATAATTGAAAATTAGAATTCAAAAAGACCAAGTTTTCAACCAAAATAGAAAATTCTTGAAAAACATGCCAAAAACTCTACAAAATCAAAACTGAAAACCAGAACGACACATCTGCTGCGACTTGCTGCGCATTTGATCATTGTTGCTGCGCATATGAAATTTGCCAGATCGGTGCATTTGGTTCGACCTGCGGCACTTTTACCTCCTGTTTCGGTGCATTTACTGCTGTGCATCCAATCTAGAGAGTTGTTCCGTACTTCCTAGGGGAAAAACTATCAACTTTTCAAAAACCCATTTCAAACTTGTCTGATTTTTCCCAAGATCTGATTAGAATCGTGCAAGTCAACCATTTTGTTCTTTTTCCACACCATAGCTTCTTTTCCCACACTATGTCATCCAAAACTTCGCAAAAATTCTTCCAAAATCCAACAAGGTGAGAACCAAGCTATTCTTGATTGCATCAAAACCTCAAACAAAACTAGTGAGTCTCCACGATCAAGGATTGATCATCCTTTTCTCTCGAAACTCCACTAGTGGATTGTGAAAAACTAGTCTACATCAAGTAAATGGATTTCTATCATCCTTACTTTGACTACCGTTTTGTTCGCCCATCTTGTTTGACACCAATTAGATCTAAGGAGAACCTTGCTCAAATCTTGGCACATTCTAGTACCCCTTGTTCAAACTTTCAAACTTGCTCCACCCCGTCTCGCATCACCTTGCATGGTCTTAACAAGGTCCCAAAAACAAAAACAGATTGAAATGGCTGAGAAAACTATTCCAACCTCTTAGAATAGTGATGAGGAAATTTCTATGGAAGAGGTCCTCCAAACAAAACAAGATCGAAGATTTCAATGCATAATGGATAAAGTACTTGCCCAAGACCCTACTAAATGCTTTCTCCACTTAGCACAACAAGGAGTCAAGCTCCCTAAACATTTTGATGTGGAAGTTCTAAAATAACCTGAGGAAGAAAGAAACCTTAAGGGAAGCACACACGAGGAAATACCCGTAGACAAAAGCAAAGCAACCATTGATTCCACGGATGCCTTAAGTTTAATGACCCAACAGATCCAAGCTTTACAACAACAATTCACAGACATGCAAACAGGAGTATCGACTAAGCATTATTCCCTAGAGGATATTTCACCATATCCTTTTGATAGGACCTTGATCATGATACCTTTCCCCTCTAAATTTGAGGTGCCAAAATTTGATAAATACCGAGGAAAGGGTGATCCAAGGGACCACATTAGGGAATTTAACGCCGCATGTCTGGAAGTTGCCCACAATGATACTTATCTTATGCTACTGTTTCCAAGAAGCTTAGGAGGATAAGCCATGGAGTGGTTTTCCAGACTACTACCCGGAATTAGAACCTTTAACGAACTTGTGGACAAATTTGTCACGCACTTCTCCTACAATATTGAGCGTGACACCTCAATCTTAGACCTTTGTAACACCAAGAAAAAAGGCAGAGAATCTTTCACTGCCTTCCTACAAAGATGGAGACAGTTGGCAAGTAAGTGCCCACATCAAATGCCTGAAAAAAAAAAGCTAGAAATATTTTTCCATAACTTACAAACTGACTTAAGCTATCAGATACAAATCCAATGTCCTACTTCCTTTAGTAAGGTCAATGAGATGGGTCTAATCATTGAAGCTTTAATCGCTACGGGTTAAATAAAGCTTTATAAGGACACTCCTAGTACCAATACCAATGTAGATAAACCAAGATTCTGGACAAAGAACAAAAACATTGTGAATGATGGGGTGGTAAATGCCAAGAATGCAGCACCAAAACAACCAATCTTCAACTTATTGAATCCTCAAAACAACCCCCTGCAAAACAAACCAAGAAACACTGAATCACAATTTACAAGTTTTCAACTTAGGAGAAAATTTACACCTTTGAGAGAGTCATTGGAAACTGCCCTACGGAAGTTAATCACAAGTAAGATCATAACACTTCCAACAGAGCGGGAATATGAACCAAAAGTCAAACCTTCTTGGTGGAATGACAACGATTTCTGTGAGTACCACCGAAACAGGGGGCACAAAACTAATGACTACATTGCACTCAAGCACACCATCCAAGATTTGATCGAGCAAAATAAAGTGTCACTTGATGGACATACCTCTAATAATGATCACCAAGCATTCAAGGATCCTCTTCCCAACTATGAGAAGGGAGGGTCTTCCAACCAAAACAACAGTGGAACTAACAACGCCAATTACACAAACATGTCCTTTGACTATGTTGTTAACCACATCTTAGAAAGTGATTCACGCATCAATGTGATCACTATAAACAAAGATTTGGATTGTAATGTTACCACCTGCAGTAATAGAGTCACTCTTAGAGGAGCCTCTGCCTAATCAATATAGTATCCTGGATCAACTTCATAAGACACTAGCACATATCTCCATCCTGGAACTTCTGCGTCTATCACCGTCCCATAAGGCCACACTTGATAAAGCTCTTTTCGAAGCCTCTATTCCAACAAACCTCACCGAATAATAGTTTCAAACCATGGTAGGTCACATTACCTCACTTCACTCCCTATCATTCACTGAAAAGGATGATGTGTCAATCACCCAACCTCATAACACCTCTCTTCATATTGAAGCCTTCATCCACAAACACAATATAAAAAGAGTCCTAATCGATGGAGGAGCTGGTTTGAATATTTGCACCTTGAAGCTAATCCTTGCATTGGGGTTTGCGGAGAAAACTATAGATCCAAAAAAGAAAATCACTATCAAAGCCTATGATGAGGAGGAGAGAACTTCCAAGGGAACTCTTACTTTACCAATTAGAGTGGGACCTATAGTAAAATATGTGGCTTGCCAAGTCCTCGATATGGAGCTAGCATATAACATTCTTCTTGGGAGACCATGGATACATGCTCTGAAAGCAGTGCTATCAACATACCACCAGTGTATCAAGTTCCCCTATGAAGGTCAAGAGATCACCATCCAAGGTGACCCCAATCCATTTTAGTATTGCAACTCCATTGAATCTAAACTTGAAGTTATGATTCCTAACAACCATGCTTCTGCTTCATCTTCATCTCATGTTGACCCAGCTTCACTTGCTTCCACATCAAAGGCTTCTCAACCTGACCTCATACTCAAAGATAAGGGCCTGGGTGAGTACATAATCTCCCAATCCCTCTGTTTGGCACAACTCCCCCTATGTCCTAGATCATATGGAAAACCTACCCTGAGCAAATACAAAGCAAACAAAACTACCAAAGGTCCATTTATCAAATGGGAAACCTCGAAGATGAGAGCGATGAAAAGGATATCCTTCAATGGTTATATAAGGATGAAGGTAGTTCATCAACACAACAAGACCATCACACCACTATACAAACTAAACAATATGGTTAAGGATTCCAAATGCTACAAAGAATGGGGTATGAAGGACATGGTCCACTTGGTTGAAGAAAAGATGGTATCATTGAACCCATCCAACCCCATACCTTGACAGCCTGAGACACTACAGGGCTAGGTTACACTGGCACATCAAGAACCAACAGAGCAAATAAGAATAAAGGTAAACAACCAGAAACATCTGCTAGTAATCTGGTTGATCAAATTCAACAACTACAAATGGGGAGTGAGACTGATTCCAATGAATATGAGTGGGATAGTCTCTTGGAGCTATCTTGTGACAAAAAAGGTATCGATGTTGCCCATGAGTATGACCCAACCCATGCAAATGAGAGACAAGGTCCAAGGGCTAGACCACTAGAGTCCGACCCATGTAATAACGGTAGTGAAAGTCGTGAGGAAAGAATGATACCCCCCTTGACAGATCCAATAATAGAGAGTACCATCATAGACTTTGTCCGTGCTTATAATGACCACCACAACACCTCTATCTTAACCATCAATACCATTGAACCAGACCAATCCAATGACCCCTTACCATTGTTGCACCCCAAACTCATAGATTGGGACTTACAAGACACTACCCCTGAGCTCGATACCTTTTAGAATGATAAAGCCATCATAGACTATCTTGAGCTTAGAGATCATATACCTGCAAGGGACCATAGAGGTGGCTATGCCATAGAACTCAATGACTGTAAGGAAATGATGGCATCTTAGAACGTATTTCTAAGAACAGTGGTGTCTTCAACAGATTTAAAAACTTTTCATTTGCTTCAAAAACACGCACAACTATGCCACAAAGCAGAAAAAGACATAGAACATTTCCAACATTGACCCTTAGAGGAAAGTACAAGTGAACATTAACTAGTTTCAATAGCAGAGACATTAAACATGAAAGACAGAACAAGAACCCAGATTTATGTGGGGAAAACCCTTATGGGTAAAAAACCCCACACTCCAAATCACCAAGCCATTGTATCATTCAACAACCAAATAGTTACAATACATTTACAGGCTCATAGCCTTTATAAGAGATTAACATCTTGTTCCTTCTGAAGAATAGATGACAAAATAACCCTACACAAGGTTCTTCAGCACTCTAATCAGCATACTGTTATCATGCCATAAATAGCACATAGTATTCACTCTCTCAGCTAGAATCCCTTTCACTCAAACTCTGTTTTCACTTTCTCCTCAGTCCCTTCTCATACAATTAACATGCTGCATTCAACATACTGTATAGGACTTCACAGAAGAAGAACATAGTTTCATCGAATTGAACTCACCATCTATACGACTCTCTCAATTCCAAATTGCTTTTAGCAATCTAATCAAAACAACCGTCCGAGCAACCAACCATTTCAGTTATGCTCACCAACTATCAAAACTACCATTTCTAACTATTCACATTCGTGAGATTAGTCCCACATACATCCGTCGATAAACACATCAACTGCATATATGCACGAACACACGATAAGTTTATCGTCGGCACTTTAAGCAGTACACCATTCACTGACCATCAGAAAGACCTTGACCTTCGGTATAACTTCATCCCTCTTTGACGACAATGTTTCTCCTGCCAATGCCAAGTCTTCGCCAACTCTCCATCGGAGTGACAGGTAAGATCGGGAAGACTTCTCAACGCTGGGCCGACAAACGTTCTAACGCCGACCACACCATCATCAAGACATAGATCATCGGTGACACTTCTTCTATCTGTGCTGATAGAAAACTTCATACCGATGACCAGGCCTTCATCAGAGTAACACAGCATATCAAAGAAAGCACTCTACACCATGCCGATAGTAAAGTCTTCCCGATAGAGTATACACTTAGCGCGTCATCGGTAAGACCCTGCACATCGGAAGAAGTCTCCCAAACTGCTCTGACAAAGGTAAGTCTCACCGATCCAAAAACCTCCACAATTTATCAGAGTGAGACATAACATTAGAACAACATCTTTAGGCAAGCCTGATAGAGAATGTCAACCCGACAACTTCCCTTCATCAGTGTAACCTGTTGGTTTTTTCCCAGACTGGATGCTTATTCCCAGATTTCCCTACAAGGTAGCCATCAGTGATCAACAGGATCTCTGGGCCAGGGGCCAACAGTGTAGGAGATAGACTCTATATTTTATCTCCTCTTCTTCTTCAGGCTCTGCAAGACCTAGGGGGGTATTCCCTACTCAACATCCATGAGGATATGCATACAAGGCTGGGATGCTGACAGAAAGCAGATAAGTCCTCCTGTAAGTAGACCAAAACTGAAAGATAAGAGCAAAGGGGCTAGCTTTGGGCCTATTTGCAGTTGTAGACAGAGGACTGAGGATCCTAAAACTAACTCTAATGTCCTAATGGTTGTTTTAGATTTTGATTTGGATTTTAAGTTTGGATGCAAAGCTGGACATGGTTACAACACAAAAACAAAGCAAGATTGGTGCCTATCCAGGGCCTGGAGTCAGTAGACATACACCTGTGAATGATCAGCTTGAACAGCTAAAACTGGATTTCAGGGGGATATATGTGATATCTGCCTTACAGATATCTCCCAATATAGAGTGTTAAGTTATCTCTACTTATGGCATCCCTACTGCAGTATACCCTTCCCAATGTTCAACCTGAAAACAGTTTAATCTACCCCTTGAGCAGAAGTTAAAAGATCAGACATTCAACATAGGAATTCTATGCTCTAGAATCTAAACATTACCCAAATATCCAGATTCAGAAGAAGAATACATGCAATACTGGAGACAGAATTAACAAAACACATGCTAAGATAGCATTTCTCATATAAGATCAATCATGAAATCAGTGGGTTCATGCCAAAAACATACAACAAGAGATACATAAACTCACATGTTAAGCTGTACAGAGCAACCAGATCAGCTTGTTTTGAATTACAGAACCAAAAATCTTCAACTTTCAACAACCACAAATGAGTAACACTTCCTGCTTATAACAGCCAGGTAGTGTACCACAGCAATTAATTACATGGTTGACCAAAAATCCCGCTAGATACACAGTATCAGCAAAATGGCGCTCAACGCATTACCAGATTGGCGCCCAAACATGAATGCAGCAGGTAGGGGAGGAGACAGGAAGAAATCTCGAGCCCTGCGCCACTGTCCGCTGATGTACACCTTCAATCGGGTACCAGATCCGCCCATACCTCTGCAACCTTCGCCATTAATGGCGCACCAACCCGCGGCCTCGGGAAAACGTCAATTCTGCATCGCAACCATTTCCCGCCGAGATTCATCATCATGATATTTCAAATATGCAGGATATCAATTATCCCACATGCACCCCGCAGCAACCTCTTTAACATTTTATATACTAGGTCATGAGCATATATGATGTCGGCGCTTTTGCTCCTGACGACACTAGTATAAGACTTCATCATCATCATCCTCCAGCAGCATGATATCCTGTCGCTTGAAATATCACCCTGACGTCAGCATCATATCACAATATCACCTGCATGATAATTGCCTTCATCCGCACAACCTGATCCATCGGAGGAACATCCTCCTGCTGAGCCTATACCAAAAGTCTGGCCGATGAACATCCTGATGACGTCATCATCATATCCTGCTGACGTCATCATCATATCCGCCCACTGCGCACCTCCTCATATCCGGATGACGTCATCATCATGTTTGCAAATATCAGGAGATCTCCACAAGATGATCTGTGTTAGAAATATGACCCCCCTCGGACCTTGATGACGTCATCATCATATTGACATCAGGATGATATTCGGAAGATAACCGGATATTTGGAAATATCATCCTGATGTACAAATATCATGTTGCACTGTAGCTCCACTATAAGATCGGGGCGATAGATGAATATGATGATGCTTGAAAAGTCACCCCCACTAGATAATGCATGAAGCCGGCAGGCGGATATCTCCTTGATATCAGCATCATCATGACGCTGGAACAAACATACACTCGGGTGATATGAAAATATCACCCCCTCCTTCAGAAATATCATGATGCAGATAGGCAGAGAAATAGATATCACCCTGACATAAGAATGACGTCAGCATCATTAGGATGATAAAACAACGAACATGAAGTGATACAACATCATCAGGATGATATTGACTAAGATCATCCTGATGTTCAAAATATGATGACCCCAGTGAATATCGGGTCACACTTAGAACTCTTCAACAACATCATCAGGATGATCATAACCAAGATCACCGGATGATAAAAATATCACCCCGGCGAAATATCATGAAGGCAGAAAATATGATGCCCCCCGCAAGCAACACGGTGATAACTGGAAATATGATGATGATGATGACCCTTAAGAAAAAACAAGTCAGGTCGAACAACCCAGAGAATAATCCCTTCAGAATATCGGGGCAACATCATCATCATGTTTGGGCAAGGTGATAATTGGAAGATCACCGGATACTTGAAAAATCACCCCCGCAAGCAAATCAGGGCACACTGTAGCTCATCAGCAGGATCAGGATGATATCCAGACATCACCCGATATTGAAATATGATGATCCTGATGAAAAACAAGTCGACAGAAAACATGATAATGCAGACCATCATCGAAGACAAGATGATGATGATGATCTCCTCCTCAAAGAAAATATGATGCTGCAGCTGAAAAATGCTGAGGAGGTCCAACACTTAGGAAAATGGGCAAGAAGATATAGGGTTCAAATGAAGAAACCCCCTAAACATGAAAAATCAACCCCAGGTCAAAATGAGTGCTAACACTGGCTCCGAATGGGGACGTGCAGGTGAAAGCCTGCAGCGAGAACCAGATCTCCGGGCAGACCAGACAAAAAACCAAAAAGCGCGAGCTGTACAAGGCATTTACACTACATACATATTTTTTACAAATGTGCACAGCAACAAGTCATTTATGCAAAATAGAACTTAAGGAATTGGCCATGCACAGGCAATTCCAGAACTTCACCATCTAGGGCCTGGAGGAAATAAGAATCCTCCCCATGAGTATTGCAAACCTGATATGGGCCCATCCATAAGGGTTTAAATTTACCATGTTTACCCTTTTCCTGACCTTTAGCATTCCAAATGAGCACCAGATCATTGACTTGAAACTTCCTTTTTGTAGTTCTCCTGTCAAACTGATATTTCACATCTTGTTGTCTTTTGAGATTGATCTGGTGGGCTTTCCTTCTGTTTTCATCCAATGCAACCAGCTGATTCACTCTTTCTGTCATGGAATCTTCAATCTCCTCATCATTTTCCTGAATGAATCTGTAAACTGGTAGGAGATTGTTTATGGGCAATCTGGCTGATGCACCATATACTAGCTCAAAAGGTGACTTTCCAATAGCCCTTTTTACTGTCACTCTGTCAGCCCATATTGCTAAGTTCAATTTTGAGTCCCAAGCTCTCTTGTTCTTGTCCAGTATCCTCTTGATAATTTTCATGATGCTTTTATTGCTTGATTCTGCTTGACCATTTCCTTGTGGGTGATATGGTGATGTATATGATAGATTTATCCCATACCTGTTGCAAAAATCAACAAATTCACCTGATCTGAAGCACATAGCATTATCAGTGACTATCTTAAATGGTACTCCAAACCTGATGATGATGTTTTCTAGTATGAAATCTGTCACCACCTTACTTGTAGCTCTCTTAGTTGGAATGGCCTCAATCCATTTGGTAAAGTAATCAGTTGCCGCCAAAATCCAACTGTGTCCCCCACTTGATTTGTCTGCAATTTCCCCTATGAAGTCAATTCCCCATTGCTGAAATGGAGCATCCACAGTTACAGTTCTGAGGGGTAAAGCACCATCATATTTCAGCTTTCCTGAAAATCTTTGGCAAGGGTCACACTTTCTCACTAACCTTTGTGCATCTGAAAAGAGAGTGGGCCACCAATATCCTGCTCTGAGAATTTTATGAGCTGTTGTTTGGGCAGTATAATGTCCACCACACAATCCTTTATGCATATCAATCAAAACATTGTTAGCCATATCCTCATCCACACATCTCAGCAGCACACCATCAGGGTTTTTCCAGTATAGCTCACCTTGAACAATAACACCTGATTGCATGTAACTTTAAAGTCCTCTTTTGACTGTCACTGAAATGGGAAGGACAATTCAGATTTTGCAAGTAGTAGATAATATCCTTGTACCATTCAGATCTTGATGCATTTACACTCTCATCTTGGACTGCATTAACTTGGCATGCTTCCAAGTTTGACTGTGCCATCATCTTGGCTAATCCTTGTCCTCTTATCAACTTAGTAACTTGTATGTCTATGTTGAACTCTTGCAGTTTGTTTATCCATCTGCACCTTCTTCCAGTCACCTCCTGCTGAGTGAATATGTCTTTGACTGCTGCATGAGGTACATATGCAATTATATATGATCCTACCAAGTATGGTCTGAAACTTTTGATGGCTCTGACTAGTGCATATGCCTGTTTTTCCATAATATCATACTTCAACTCAGAGGCCTGCAAGGACATACTGAAGAAAGCGATGGGCTATTCAAAACCATCTTCGTTTTTCTGTAGCAAACATGCAGCAACAGTATGAAAGGAAGCAAATGAAAACACTTGGAATGGCCTAGAAAAATCAGGAGATTTAAGAACAGGGGCCATCTTGATTGCCTCTTTGATACTCTGAAATGATTCTATTGCTTCCCTTTCCTAGTTGACAGTTGCATCCTTCTTCATCATCTTGGAAATGTTCCTTGTGGTTTCTGCAAAGTTGGGAACAAATCTCCTAACAAAATTTATCTGTCCAAAGAAGGACTGAACTCCTTTCACAGTTTTTGGCATTTGAATTCTGTCAATAGCCGCCACTCTCTCTGGATCTATCCTGACTCCATCCTTGGAAACAATATGTCCCAGGAGCTTTCCTTCAACTACCCCAAAGGCACACTTCTTTGGATTTAAAGAAATACCATACTCTAGTGCTCTTATGAAAATCTGCTCCAGATGCAAACAATGCTGCTCTTCTTTCTTTGAGTAAGCAGTCAAGTCATCCTGATATATAGCCAGGATTGAATCAATCAACCCTGCAAAAGCAACATCCATTGCTCTTTGAAATGTAGCACCTGCATTTGTTAGTCCAAATGGCATTCTAACATACACATAAGTTCCCCATGGAGTGGTAAAGGCGGTTTTATACTGTTCTGATTCCTTTACCTTCACCTGATTATATCCTGAAAATCCATCCATCATGGATAAGAGTTCACAACCAGTCACTCTCTGCAACATAGCTTCCATATTAGGCAGTGGATAGTTATCCTTTAAAGAGGATACATTCAAGTTCCTGAAATCAACACAAAGCCTAATATCACCATTCTTTTTTCTGACTGGGACAAGGTTAGACACCCAAGTTGAATGTCTGATTGGCACAATTATTCCAGCTTCCCTGAGCCTTTTGAGTTCTTCTTGCATCTTGGGAGCTAAGGTAGGGTTAATAGGTCTTTGCTTTTGTCTAAATGGCTTAGCTCTAGGCTTCAATGGGATCTCATGCTGGAATAAATCTTCCCTATAGGCTTTTAGGTCCTCATATGACCAAGCAAAAACATGTTTATACTTTTTCAGTAATGCAATCAGCATACTCCTAATGTGTGGTTTGAGCTGTTTACCAATGTATACCTTCTGAGGGGCCTGAGATGTCCCCAAATTTATCTCCTCTAAATCTTCCTTATTTGTGGGAGATGTCCTTGTGACCATTTTATCTCTACTGTCAAAAGCTCTTTCCAAAGCTACCAACCCTCTAGGGATTTTATTAGTCTTCAATTGAATTATCTCTTTTCCCACAAGAGTTTCTTTTCCATCTACAGTCTCTACAAAAGCTTGGAAATCAATTTGTTGATTCTCATATTCATCTATGCAGTGCAAAAATTTCAACAAATCTCTATCATCATTAAACACTTGCCAACTGCATATATTTTCTGGTATTGCAGGCCTAATTTTAACTTCTACATTTGTAACACCTGACAGAGTGATGTCATCTGGCCTTATTGCAACATTGGCTAAGAAATCAGCCATAACATTTTTTGACCTCTCTACCCAGCCTATTGAAAATGCATCAAATAGTTCAATGGTATCCCAAACAACATGCTTGTATTGTTTCAATCTTTTATTTTTTGCAGCATACTTATCTCTAATTTGGGATACAATCAGCTCAGAATCCCCAAATACTCTTAACATCTTAATTCCATGTTTGAGAGCAATATTTAGGCCTAAGAGTAAAGCCTCATATTCTGCAATGTTGTTTGTGCAATCAAACCTCAGCAAGAAAGAGAATTTGAGGAGCTTACCAGTTGGAGACAAGAAAACAACTCCAGCTCCAGAGCCTTCTTTTGCACAAGCTCCATCAAAAAAATGGTCCATAAGCCTTGCTGATCCAGCTCTCCAATGCAGACATTTTTTTCTTTATCTTCTGTATCATCTGTGACAACCTTGAAGTTATCGCAGTCAGTGTCTACAAAGCATACCTGTTCATTTGCTTCTTGGTCTTCCACTGTGTCTGATGATCTTTGTTCTCTGATTAGCTTAACATCCCTGCCATTCATTGGAATCATGGCATATGACAGGTCCAGCTGCATGCTTCCACCAATTAGTGCTGCCCATCTTCTTGACAACAACATACCGTACTGTGGCTTGATGTCAACCACTGTTATATTCATTTTATATCTCTTTTCAGGAAATGCTGCCAGTTTGAAATCTACATCCTTCATGATTCCAATAACTGGTACCTCTCTGGCATCCATAGCATAACATTTTCCACATGCCTTGTCAATTTTTAATCCAGTTTGTTGCATGATGGCCAAAGGCATGACATTTGTAGATGCTCCAGAGTCAAGCATACAATTTCTAATTATTTTTCCATTTATAACCAGGGAAACATAAAATGGTTCCACTTGTGAAGGACACTTTGTCATAGTCACTCCTAAATAGACTTCAGGAGTCTCATCTTCTTCATTACACATGATATGTTTCTCACCCTGGGTCTGAACATTTTGTTTAGCTTGAAAAGGTACCCCTGAGATTAGGGATATTGTCCTATTCTTGATCTCTTCCACTTTCATGAGTTCCATAAGTGGAACAGAGACTTTTACCTGAGAGAGGATTTGAGCTATATCAAATGGAGCACAATTTTGTATAACAGTTGTAGCTTGCTCCACAATCTTGTTTTTATCCTGAGCTGATTTAGCTTTCATTTTCATAGTTCCCTGATCATCATTCTTGTCTTGGGAACCTTTACTTTGATCTTCAGCCTGAGGGATTTTGTTTTCTGGTCCTTGAAATTCATGACCTGTTCTGTGTCTAAAGTTCTGTTTATTATTTACCCACTGCCTTTTTTGTGGTTCAGTTCCTTTATGACCATGCATTAGCTGACCTGCAGAAATATCTTCTGGCTGATGTGGGCTGCCTACTTGATTTTTACCTCTGAGATTGTAGTTGCTTTTGACTTGAGCAACTGCTGCAGCTATGAAGGCTCTAATTTTCTCATCAGAAGGTCGTTGTAAGTTACTCAGAAAATTGTGTGAGTTCTGAGCATACACATAGTTATCTTCATTATCTTCATCATATGGGAACTATTGGCAGGCCTGAATTTGATGATCTGTATTCTCATCAGCATCATAAAGAGTGTATCCATTGCCTATGGACATCATATTAACATCATCATCCTGCACATGATGTGGCTCATTGCATTCATTACAAGATGTAGCATTATCGTACAAGGATTGAGCAATCATACACTGTGACTGTGAATGTGGCATCTGACAAATTATACACCATGGAGCATCATCAACAATATTTATAGCTTTCTTTAGAGGATTAGGAGTTTCTTTGACATGTTGAGCCCTCTGATTTGTGTTGTTACGTGGGAATACAGGCTTACCATCATGCCAATTGGTGTTATAAGGCATATCATGTAATGATGGCCTCTTTTCCTGCCTTTGATAGACTTGCCTATTAGGACCCATCCCTTTTTCACTTCTAGCTAATCTATAGCTTAGGTCCTTAACAACATTTGCCAATTTGTCTATCTTATCTTCAGGGGCAGATGTACTACCTTGAGTGTTCTGAGGCTTGTTTGGATTCTGCAGAATTTTTACATCGTCCCTTCTATTTGTCTTGCCCGATGCTTTCCTATTGTTTTCAATATTCACTGCAATTCTGAAAGCATCCTTGAGAGTAGCAGGACCTTTATCTCTTAAACCATATGCAGTTTTTGCATCAAAGGCGTTGATATACAATATTATGCACATTGGTTCATTTGGCCTCATGTGATGTGGCAATTTGTTCAACACTTTAGTAAATCTTGCATTAAAGTCTGCAACCTGCTCATTTGACCCTTTAGCGATACTGGTGAACTCATTTACAAAAAAGCTAGGGTCAGTTTTATCACCATATTGCTCCTTGAACATCCTTTTAAAATCATCCCATGATGAAATACTCCGGTCAGGCAGATTCTTGTACCATTCTCTTGCCTCATCTATTAAGGATTGCATGAATGACTTCATGAAAACATCCTCATGTTCAACCTCAAAGTTATCCATGACATTTTGAAAGGCTTTTAGATGATCTTCTCCTGACACTGTGTTGTTTCCTAAAAATTTAGGCACTTGCAGCCTCAGATGCTTGTCAATGGGGTTAGGATACCCAGGAATACCATCAAACACCAGCTGCCTGAATCTATCTAACTGCATGGGCTGTCTGTTTAGCTGATTAACATTAACATTTCTGTTTGCATTCTGGTTTCCTGCATTGTTCAGTGGTATCCTAGCATCATTCACATTTTGTCTCTCATCATGATGCTGATGTTGCACTTCATATCTTTGCTGATGTCTCTGCACATTTGCATTCTCTAGGGTAGGAACTGAATCATTTTGGGTAGTTCTTAAGGCTTGCACTTTCTGCTTCATATCATCTCTGATTTTCATGGCTTGTAGATATTCTAGTTCTGCTCTTAGACTTCTGATTTCTTCAGCTAACTGTTCATCCTTAGGCTTGGAGGTAGATGGTCTCATACCATTCTGGTCATCATCTTCATCATCCCTCAGAGACTCTGCCTCCTCAAACCTTTCACTTGGGTCTAGAAAAGGGCGTTCTTGGAACACCTCTGACCTCATTCTCATGCTACCACCCTGTTGCCTCTCATATGCACCTTGAATATCAGCTTCTGCATTTGAAAAGTAAGGCACATGCTGTCCTGATGGCCTAGGGTTATCTTGTATATCATCACTTTTTCTGGGGGAACCCTCATGACTAACTGAGACAGTTCCCTTTCTCCTGTAAATCATTCTTTTTGTTACTAGTAACTCTTTAAATAAAGGATTTTGTTGGGATCTTCTCCCCTGCATATAAATTTTACTTTGACCGGTTGGGAGATTACTTCGGAGTCGCCACCTATTACTAGGAACTGTTTTCTTTTGAAAACCAGGGTTCTTTCACAAGGGTCCCCAGCAGAGTCACCAATTTCTGTTGGTTTTTTCCCAGACTGGATGCTTATTCCCAGATTTCCCTACAAGGTAGCCATCAGTGATCAACAGGATCTCTGGGCCAGGGGCCAACAGTGTAGGAGATAGACTCTATATTTTATCTCCTCTTCTTCTTCAGGCTCTGCAAGACCTAGGGGGGTATTCCCTACTCAACATCCATGAGGATATGCATACAAGGCTGGGATGCTGACAGAAAGCAGATAAGTCCTCCTGTAAGTAGACCAAAACTGAAAGATAAGAGCAAAGGGGCTAGCTTTGGGCCTATTTGCAGTTGTAGACAGAGGACTGAGGATCCTAAAACTAACTCTAATGTCCTAATGGTTGTTTTAGATTTTGATTTGGATTTTAAGTTTGGATGCAAAGCTGGACATGGTTACAACACAAAAACAAAGCAAGATTGGTGCCTATCCAGGGCCTGGAGTCAGTAGACATACACCTGTGAATGATCAGCTTGAACAGCTAAAACTGGATTTCAGGGGGATATATGTGATATCTGCCTTACAGATATCTCCCAATACAGAGTGTTAAGTTATCTCTACTTATGGCATCCCTACTGCAGTATACCCTTCCCAATGTTCAACCTGAAAACAGTTTAATCTACCCCTTGAGCAGAAGTTAAAAGATCAGACATTCAACATAGGAATTCTATGCTCTAGAATCTAAACATTACCCAAATATCCAGATTCAGAAGAAGAATACATGCAATACTGGAGACAGAATTAACAAAACACATGCTAAGATAGCATTTCTCATATAAGATCAATCATGAAATCAGTGGGTTCATGCCAAAAACATACAACAAGAGATACATAAACTCACAGGTTAAGCTGTACAGAGCAACCAGATCAGCTTGTTTTGAATTACAGAGCCAAAAATATTCAACTTTCAACAACCACAAATGAGTAACACTTCCTGCTTATAACAGCCAGGTAGTGTACCACAGCAATTAATTACATGGTTGACCAAAAATCCCGCCAGATACACAGTATCAGCAAAATGGCGCTCAACGCATTACCAGATTGGCACCCAAACATGAATGCAGCAGGTAGGGGAGGAGACAGGAAGAAATCTCGAGCCCTGCGCCACTGTCCGCTGATGTACACCTTCAATCGGGTACCAGATCCGCCCATACCTCTGCAACCTTCGCCATTAATGGCGCACCAACCCGCGGACTCGGGAAAACGTCAATTCTGCATCGCAACCATTTCCCGCCGAGATTCATCATCATGATATTTCGAATATGCAGGATATCAATTATCCCACATGCACCCCGCAGCAACCTCTTTAACATTTTATATACTAGGTCATGAGCATATATGATGTCGGCGCTTTTGCTCCTGACGACACTAGTATAAGACTTCATCATCATCATCCTCCAGCAGCATGATATCCTGTCGCTTGAAATATCACCCTGACGTCAGCATCATATCGCAATATCACCTGCATGATAATTGCCTTCATCCGCACAACCTGATCCATCGGAGGAACATCCTCCTGCTGAGCCTATACCAAAAGTCTGGCCGATGAACATCCTGATGACATCATCATCATATCCTGCTGACGTCATCATCATATCCGCCCACTGCGCACCTCCTCATATCTGGATGACGTCATCATCATGTTTGCAAATATCGGGAGATCTCCACAAGATGATCTGTGTTAGAAATATGACCCCCCCTGGACCTTGATGACGTCATCATCATATTGACATCAGGATGATATTCGGAAGATAACCGGATATTTGGAAATATCATCCTGATGTACAAATATCATGTTGCACTATAGCTCCACTATAAGATCGGGGCGATAGATGAATATGATGATGCTTGAAAAGATCACCCCCACTAGATAATGCACGAAGCCGGCAGGCGGATATCTCCTTGATATTAGCATCATCATGATGCTGGAACAAACATACACCCGGGTGATATGAAAATATCACCCCCTCCTTCGGAAATATCATGATGCAGATAGGCAGAGAAATAGATATCACCCTGACATAAGAATGACGTCAGCATCATCAGGATGATAAAACAACAAACATGAAGTGATACAACATCATCAGGATGATATTGACTAAGATCATCCTGACGTTCAAAATATGATGACCCCAGTGAATATCGGGTCACACTTAGAACTCTTCAACAACATCATCAGGATGATCATAACCAAGATCACCCGATGATAAAAATATCACGCCGGCGAAATATCATGAAGGCAGAAAATATGATGCCCCCCGCAAGCAACACGGTGATAACTAGAAATATGATGATGATGATGACGACCCTTAAGAAAAAACAAGTCAGGTCGAACAACCCAGAGAATAATCCCTTCAGAATATCGGGGCAACATCATCATCATGTTTGGGCAAGGTGATAATTGGAAGATCACCGGATACTTGAAAAATCACCCCCGCAAGCAAATCACGGCGCACTGTAGCTCATCAGCAGGATCCGGATGAAATCCAGACATCACCCGATATTGAAATATGATGATCTTGATGAAAAACAAGTTGACAGAAAACATGATAATGCAGACCATCATCGAAGACAAGATGATGATGATGATCTCCTCCTCAAAGAAAATATGATGCTGCAGCTGAAAAATGCTGAGGAGGTCCAACACTTAGGAAAATGGGCAAGAAGATATAGGGTTCAAATGAAGAAACCCCCTAAACATGAAAAATCAACCCCAGGTCAAAATGAGTGCTAACATAACCTAGCATATCGATGTAAGACTCCGAACTCTCATCGATGGCCAACCTTATGCCGATAATCATCACATATCAGTTGACTTGTAATCTGAGTCACTACTACTCAACATTCTCCCACTTGACAAAGGAATTACAAGAAACCATCAACGCTCCAGGTCACAGAATCAAAGTTGATACTGCCTTCACTCCACTGTGCTCACAAGCTACTATAGAAGCTCCAGCATAACAAACTTCAAAGCTTCCAGAACATAGCCATTAAATCATCCTCTAGAAACAAGATAGAACATCAGCTAGAAGAATAGTCAGAAAGCTAACTACTCTCATCCAATTGAACAAAACCCATATGACTAAAAAATAGCACACACAACCAGTGCTAAAACATCCAATCACTCATACCTTGAAGGTATTCATTTCAGTAGACTCATGCCATCTACATATATACCCAACAGCTGCAAATACAAGTTCCATGTGTCAACCTGTAAAACAAGACCAAACACATCCAAGAACTCCCACTGCATGGGTAATGCAGATATGAAAAAGATCATGGCATTCAAGTATACCAATAGCATCACTTAGTAAGTGTAAACATCATGTAGTATTACATGAACATCCACCATGATATGCAAAATCAATAACCTGGAAGAACAACTCCTCATCACCAGTCCAAAGCTCCCCAAGTTCTCCACATCCAACAAAAGAAAGAGATAATAGAACTTCCATGTCATCGCCCAAGAGCATAAGTGAAAACACATGACCACAAACTAGTGATCATCTCAGCTCCAATCAAACCTCAAACCAGTGTAGTGTGAAACAAACCATCTAGGAAGATAACCAGGACCATAGAGAGACCCTGCATATCATATACCTGTAGACAATCCTTCTACATACACCTCTGAATACCAACTGTGTCAAGTATGATCTCCTTCAAAACACCCCAAAGAGAACAACATAACAACACCCAAATAAACATTCAATCTCAAGAGATCAAATTTAGCATATGTAATCATGCAACTAACATGGATGTAATCCTCTCAAACCAAAGAAGATCATACTAATCCATTTCCCATTTCAGGAAATCAGCCCATAAAACCATCTCCTAACAATCCTCATCAATGAATGATATCTTAAACTCAAATGCGTAAGGAGATTAAACATGCTATCCATCTCTCACAATGAATCCTGAAGAACCATCTATGAGCAGTTCAAAATCCATGTCTATAAAAGAAAGCATAAAATACCTGAGAGAAACAATGGGCTATATCTCTCAAGTAATAAACTGCCGAGTAGACCATAAGCGGAGATAAGAATGCTCCTCTAAGATATACAAGCCATCATGGCTCCTCCAAGAGCAATCTCCTCATAGGTCTCTTATTCTCCATGTATCCATGAGTACCTACAAACAATCACCTCATGCTAAACTCCAACTGGATCACTACACCAACATGAAGTAATCAAGCAAAAGATCAATGCACCTAACACACAGAGAATCACCAGACCACTGTCAAAGCTCCAATCATCTAAATCAGGAACTTATCATGACATCATGATCTTACCATCCCCCTTTGGAGATTTCATGCTCTAGGCGAACATAACCATGGTCTCAAGAGCAATGTATCATGCCAAAACTCAAATGCAAAAATCAAGAAAATATCATGACATGAAACAAAACAACCTCTAAACCAACATCACTTGTCAAGCACCACCAACACCTCAGCCAAGGATTTCATGAATCCTTCATGACTCCAAGATGTTACACATCTTCAAATAGTGCCCCTGCAAATGTGAAAGAACCCTTCTGCAGCAACAGGATCTAAGAGCTCCTCCTAGTAACATCTGCAACACTAAAGAAGATCATTCACCACTAAGTAATGAATCTGCAGTCATTGCTAAAGCTCCCACTGAACCGTGACAACTGAGATTTCCAAGCATCATGACCAAACATCTTCTCATCTGAAAATTCTCCAGGTCCACACATTAACATGTCCATGTGACAATAAAACCAAGTGGCACCAAGATCTCCAAACCAAGAAAATACACTATCACTGTCAGTAGCTTACACAAACCTGTGTATCCAAGCTATTCATGACATCATGATACACATGCTACAGGTCTCCATAACCAACTATTCAGGTACTCTACAACATCCATCCTCTCATCCTGAAACAGTCACACCAATGCACAAGTGACCACAAACCAGGCCAGCTAACAAATCTGCATTAACACTGAAATAATCTTGTGGATAGAGACATTCCACATCCGAGTCATCTCACTGTAGCTTAATAGGTGATCAACCCACAAAACTACATAACTCATAGGTCCAACCAATGTATCATGCAAACTCACCATCACATTGGAAACTGCAAAAACTGAGATCTCAAGGAAATGATAACAATGTAGACAACATAACTCAAGCATTAGATTACTTACAAATCTGATTCACCAAACATGTCCACAACCCGAGCATCATAGTATAGAAAACCAACAAGCATTTCCATAGAAATATTGAGTGACATATCACTTACGAGCACTCCCATGCAGAGAAAGCATTTCACCTCCTCACACCATGCACAGAGCATGCATGCAAAACTACAACTATATCATCCAGCAAAACCCCAAAAGCCAGGGTCTAGAAATAGCTTAATTGCAGCTTCACAAAACCACAAGTTTTTTTTTTCTTGACCATGTAAAACCTGCACAAACACTGTGTTTGAAGAACACCCATGCACATCCATATCCACTTCACATTTGGAAACCCAAAAGTCTGCAATACAAACTCCATAACAGTTAAACCCGAAACATGGATCATCGTTAATATGCATAACCATAGATTTTAAGGAAAAACTAAAAAACCCCTCAAATCCAATAAACATGAATCTGAGTCATGCAAGTACAAAATATCCATTTAAGGAAATAGCAGTTCAAGAGCTTCAGGCCCACTTGTAGACCAATTCCTTAACCACCAACATGCACATGCATCTGAGAGAATTAGGCTATTAAAGAAGCTCTCAGACCATCCAATGATCAACTCCATAGCCTACATGCAATCAAAAAATTTATGCCTTCCAATACCAGGAACAAAACACCCAGCATAAGCACAATACTCCATCGCTGAGCAGTAACACAAACTTCTTCATATCATCAGAGAGCCTCTCACATAGACACCCAATATGAAAGTTACTGCAGCAACACAACCACAAAGCAAACCCCATGCAACAGGATCAAATACTGTCAACTAAGAGCCTCAGGCCACATCATGACTAGCTCCAGTCTCTTCATCTTCACCATCCTTTAAGCACTACTGAAACAAAAAAACAAATCAACTGCCAGACTTCACTCAAAACAAGGATCAAACACCAGACGATTCCTTTAGATTTCCTCAAGTCTATCACACTAAGATATCATCACAGAAGGAATACCCAGACCTTATGCACCAGGAACTCTTACATGCAAACACATGCAGCACACAAACGTACATATGTGAGCAACAAAGCAGATCCCATAAGAAGGCTCTGATACCACTTGTAAGGAAATGATGGCATCTCAGAACGTATTTCTAAGAACAGTGGTGTCTTCGACAGATTTAAAAACTTTTCATTTGCTTCAAAAACACACACAACTATGCCACAAAGCGGAAACAGACATAGAACATTTCCAACATTGACCCTTAGAGGAAAGCACAAGTGAACATTAACCAGTTTCAACAGAAGAGATATTAAACATGAAAGACAGAACAAGAACACAGATTTATGTGGGGAAAACCCTTACGGGTAAAAAACCCCACACTCCAAATCACCGAGCCATTGTATCATTTAGCAACCAAATAGTTACAATACATTTACAGGCTCATAGCCTTTACAGGAGATTAACATCTTGTTCCTTCTGAAGAATAGATGACAAAATAACCCTACACAAGGTTCTTCAGCACTCTAATCAGCATACTGTTATCATGCCATAAATAGCACATAGTATTCACTCTGTCGGCCAGAATCCCTTTCACTCAAACTCTATTTTCACTTTCTCCTCAGTCCCTTTTCATACAGTTAACATCTGCATTGAACTTACTGTATAGGACTACACAGAAGAAGAAGAAGAATAGAGTTTCATTGAATTGAACTCACCGTCTATACGACTCTCTCAATTCCAAATTGCTTTTAGCAATCTAATCGAAACAATCGTCTGAGCAACCAACCGTTTCAGTTACGCTCACCAACTATCAAAACTACTATTTCTGACTGTTCACATTCATGAGATTAGTCCCACATACATCTGTCAATAAACACATCAACTACATATATGCACGAACACATGATAAGTTTATCGTCGACACTTTAAGCAGTACACCATTCACTGACCATTGGAAAGACCTTGACCTTCGGTATAACTTCATCCCTCTTTGCTGACAATGTTTCTCCTACCAATGCTAAGTCTTTGCCAACCCTCCATTGGAGTGATAGGTAAGATCAGGAAGACTTCTCAACGCTGGGCCGACAAACGTTCTCACGTTGACCACACCATCATCAAGACATAGATCATCGGTGACACTTCTTCTATCTGCACCGATAGCAAACTTCATATTGATGACCAGGCCTTCATCAAAGTAACACAACATATTGGAGAAAGCACTCTACACCATGCCAATAGTAAAGTCTTCCTGATAGAGTATGCACTTAGCGCGTCATTGGTAAGACCCTACACATCGGAAGAATCTCCCAAACTGCTCTGACAAAGGTAAGTCTCACCGATCCAAAAACCTCCACAATTTATCAGAGTGAGACATAACATTAGAACAACATCTTTAGGCAAGCTTGATAGAGAATGTCAACCTGATAACTTCCCTTCATCGGTGTAACCTAGCATATCAATGTAAGACTCTGAACTCTCGCTGATGGCCAACCTTATGCCGATAATCAGCACATATCAGTTGACCTGTAATTTGAGTCACTATTACTCAACAATGACAAGGCCTATTTTGGAGAGAGTGCCAAGCCTTTCAGTCTCAAAAATGTCAAAATGAAAGAAAGATCTAATGGTGAAAACCGCTCTTCGGTAGTGTTAGATCATGAAAAAAGGTATAAATATAGACGTATCTAATGGTGAAAACCTTTTTAAGGTGCCGAAGGATGGAAGGCTTGACCCTCTACCCAATCTCACACATCAGGAGAGATGTTTAATCTTGATAGAACCAGCAGAGCCGATCAATGTCAACATAGGTGATAATCCCAGAATGATCCACATGGCACAATCTTTAACAGCACAGGAAAAGCTGGCATTCACTAAATTCTTCAAGAGAAAACAAATCAACTTTGCTTGGACATATGCAGACATGCCAGGGCTAGATCCGAATCTCATAATGCATCACTTATCTTTAGCTCCAGGAGCTAAGCCAGTGAAGCAAAAACTCAGAAAGATGCACCCACATGTGGCCCTCATGGTGAAAGAAGAGCTGAAGAAACTGTTAGACGTCAGATTCATCAAACCAATAGACTATCCTGAGTGGATTTCAAACATAGTACCAGTGGCCAAACCAGATGGCAGAGTCTGAATATGTAATGACTTCAGGGACCTGAACAAAACTTGTCTGAAAGATGATTTCCCCCTGCCAAACATTGACATTATTGTAGATCTCACGGCAGGGCACACCATGCTGTCACTAATGGATGGTTTTTTTGGATACAACTAGATAAAAATTACACTTGAAGACCAACACAAGACTGTATTCACATGTCCTTGGGGCACCTATTGTTGGTGTGTCATGCCATTTGGTTTGAAAAATGTCGGTGCAACATATCAGAGAGCTATGACCACAATCTTCCACGACATGATGCACACTATAATGGAAGATTATGTTGATGACATCTTGGAAAAATCACTCACAAGAGAAGGAAACCTGGTAGTACTAGACAAAATCTTTAAAAGACTGGAAAAGTTTAATGTGCACCTCAATCCGAAGAAGTGCATGTTTGGAGTTACCTCAGGTAAGCTACTGTGATACATAGTGTCCGCCAATGGAATCAAAGTTGACCCAGCTAAAGTAAAGGCCATCATAGAAATGCCACCTCCTAAGAATCTCACTCAGCTAAGGTCCCTACAAGGAAAACTACAATCTATCAGAATGTTCATTTCTCAATTGGCAGACAAGTGCCACCCATTTTCCCACCTCCTACATAAGAATGTCCCTTTCAAATGGAATGATTCATGTGAGAAGGCATTTCAGCAGTTAAAAGAATATCTAATGAAGCCTCCTGTATTGATGCCACCGATTTAGGGTAAACCTCTGCTGTTGTATATCTCGGCCACACCAACAGCTCTAGGAGCTCTCCTCGCACAACAAAATTATGAAGGGAAAGAACAAGCAATATACTATATCAGTCGAACACTTGTTGGATATGAACTGCAATACACACCAATCGAAAGAGCATGTCTTGCTATGGTCTTCGCCTCACAAAAGTGGAGACATTACATGTTGTCACATTTTGTCAAACTAGTAGCAAAAATTGATCCACTCAAGTACTTACTCAACAAAGCAGCCCTAACAAGTAGATTGTCAAAATGGGTCATGCTTCTCAGCGAATTCGACATCAAATATGTAGACAGGAAAGCAATAAAAGGCCAGGTACTTGCAGATCAACTGGCAGATGCACCTCTAACAGATGATAGCCCTTTGAGCTTTGAATTTCTAGATGAATCTATCTTTCACATAAGCACAACAATCTGGAAAATGTATTTCGATGGCTCATATACTCAGCATGGATCGGGAGCAGGTATCTGGTTGATCACCCCTCATGGTGACACCATTCCTAAATCATACTGATTACTATTTCCCTACACTAACAACATGTCAGAGTATGAAGCCCTAGTCATTGGCATCAAGCTAGCAGTTGAATGGAATATCCAAGAACTTCAGGTGTATGGTGACTCACAGCTGGTCATAAATCAAGTAAATGATGACTACCAGACAAAAGATGAGAAATTAATCCCTTATAAACGAATGGTAGATGACTTCAAAGAATACTTTATCAAGATCTCTTTTGAGTAGATACCAAGGATTGAGAACAAAGCTGCAAATGCCATGGCAATGATTGCATCTCTCCTCGATATTCCAAATAATCAATCACGTTATGAGTTATTGGTAGAGCCAGTGTCCTGTCCTACATATGACACCCCTGAATCCCATATCATTTGCCACATTGTTGGAGCTAATCCCCCCCTCTATGGAAAAATATTTGCCTATCTTAAAGAGAATACCCTCCCACCTGATCTCTCCAGTAACCAAAAATGAACCTTCATCCGTCAGGCATCCTGGTATGCCATTGTCACCAATACCCTATATCGCAGAGGTCTCGATGGTACTGTCCTTAGATGTCTCGATAGTGAGGAATATCAAACTGCCCTGAACGAAGTGCGCGATGGTATATGCGAGACTCACTCTAGTGGCCCTACCCTAGCCAATAAACTCATACACATGGGATACTACTGGCCAACCATGGAACAAGATTCCTATCATTTTGTAAAGAAGTACAAGAAGTGCCAAATCCATGGGAACCTGATACATGCACCAGCATAGCAGCTACAACCATTAACAACTCCTTGGCCTTTCTGTCAGTGGGGACTCAACTTAGTGGGCAAGATTTACCCTCCTTCATCCAGCGGCCATAAATTCATAATCATTGCCACTGAGTACTTTACAAAGTTGATTGAAGCCGTGCCTTTAGCCAATATCACTGGCAAGTAGATTGACTCTTTTATCTTGAATTATATCATTTATCGCTATGGTATCCCTTCGTCCATTGTCACAGATAATGGATGACCTTTCAAAAATCAAGATGTCAGGGAACTATGTGACAAATTCCATATCCAACATGGATTTTCTACCCCCTGCTACCCCCAAGGCAATGGCCAAGTAGAGGCATCAAATAAAACTATCTTGAAAATCCTAAAAAAGACTGTTAATGATGCCGGTCATGATTGGCATATCCAATTGAATCCCGCACTATGGACCTATCATACAAGCATCAACACACCCACAGGTACAACACCATACTCCCTGGTCTATGGATCTAAAGTTATCTTGCCCATTGAAGTCGAGATCCCATCCTTGTGAGTTTCGTTAAAAGGCCTCATATCTGATGAAGAGTACAAAGTGTCCAGACTTCAAGAGTTAGAGCTGCTCGAAGAGAGAAGGCAATAGGCCTTTAACCACCGAAAAGCTTATCAACAAAAAATGTCGAGAAGTACAACCATAGAGTAAAGGCCCAAGTATTCCAAGTTGGTGATCTAGTCCTCAGAGAAAATCCCAGAAATCAGCAAATTGAGAAAAGAAAGGCAAGTTCGAACCCAACTGGCTGGGTCCCTATGTAATCATTACAGCCTATGGGTCAGGGGCATATCAATTGGCTACATCCAAAGGTGAACTGTTCGATGATCCTATCAATAGCATGCATCTTTGCAAGTTCTATACCTAAAACCCCAATGCAAGGGAGTCCTCAAAAATTTGAAAAAAAAAATTGAAAAAGTAATAAAAAATAAGCAAAAAAATCCAAAAAAATGGAAAAATAACAAAAAAATCATCGTTTGGTGAAAACCTGGCAAACAAGCGCCTGGGATAGTTACCATGATGAAAACCTGGCAAACAGGCATCATGTGTACTTTTAGCTTTCGTACAAATAAAAGCAAGTGGTGAAAACCTAGTAAACAGGTGCTATTTGCGAAAAACCACTTCCTCCATCTATTGTGACCTCATGTCTCTTGTGTCAACTACGTCACCTCTGAGCTATCATGTAGGCAAGGCCATTGTCAATGCACCCCCGAGGCTCCGCTCCACTTTGCTTCTTTCCCCTCCATTTCCTTCGAATGTCGTCTGTCCTATTGTCCATACCAACTCTGCGTCTTTGCCATCGCCTAGGTCTTAGGTCCATCAAGTTCACCCCAAACTATGTTGCCTCTGTGTCGTCACATAGGCAAGGCCATTTAGCAATGAGCCCCTGAGGCACTAGGTTAGTCCCTTAGGGTCCATCTCTCCATGTTTGTTTGTCATATCACCCATAATAAGTTGATCCTTTCTCTAAACTGGGGGCAACTCCTCGACCTGGTTGCAGATTTGGATTCTTGAATGCCACATGTTCTAAGAGGATACCAATAAATGATTGTGATACCTTTCGCTAGACAAGCGCGTACAGCAAAGCAAGCTTCCAAACAAAATCTTGGCACAAAACATCAACCTATCCAAACGCAAACATATACTGAAACACTCAGACTAATTCTATATCTATTATGGTAAAAAGACACATCTAATGCAAGAATGTTTTGTGAATGGGTTAACTTACAAGGTCTTGGATTTTTGTCATTATGTCTTCCTATGCTACTTAGGGATGCCAAAAGCTAGATATGCTATGATGGGGGCATAATCTTTTTCTTTGTCTGCTGTTTGTGGATCAACCTTTAGTAATGTGATGACTTTTGTCTAACAACATGATCAACAAAAGATCATCGAGGACTTTGGAGGTATCAACATGAAAAAAGGCAATCCTTGTTTGTTGAACTGCAAGAAGTGCTCAGGTCATCTAGATTCAAGTTTGACTAGATGCTTGTATCAACTTGCTATATCAAAATCCATGTAAGTACTACTCAGGTCATCTCAGTTTAATTATACCTAGATGCTTGTATTTTCTTATAACATTTCAAAAAGAGAAAAGAAACAAAAAGTGCCCAATGATGAAAGAAAAACACTTGCACTCTAATGATGGCAAAGTATCCACATCCATCCCATATCCAGAAATCCATATCAACCATGCAATAAGAAAATCCTGCAGAGTACCATATGAAAGCCCATATTTATTTCATTTCTTTTCTTCCACCTATCTATATCATCTCTGTGTCAATTGAGTACATTTGGACATATCACAAACATAGCATACGTAATATATCATATCACATGAAATAGTCATTCACATGATGAAATCATTTGCATACATAATAAGTGCATCAGGTCATCCACATATATTTACATCCGTATATCATATCAAAAATAAAAAAAAAACATAGACAAATACATATAGAGCTGCATAATCATATCAATAACATTTCACATTTGCATGGGCATATCAAATCATCCTAATCCATCTAGTATGCATCACATATACAAAGCATCATAAGATAGATTGCATCCATAACATATAAAAATAGAGCATGTGCATGTAGAACATCAATGACTACATCATCATATAAACGTAAAAACATGTCCAAATGTACAATATATCAAAATATCTGTCCATCTCTCAGAGTCATGTCATGAAATGTATACAAGTACAAAAATATAATGAAACATGTCTCGGGGCAAAATAATACACAACAGGCTATCTCAGCCATCAAAAATGTGTGCATCAAGCCAAAAAATTGGTATAAGTGTCAAAATCTGGCTAACCTTGCTTATGTGGAGCACTGCTCCCTGCACTGCCCTCTCTTCTGTCACCCCCTGACTACTAGGGGCCTCTCACCGATGCTACAGATTAGGATCCACCTGCCCTCTATGATGCCACGGACTGACTCTTGTAACTAGGTGCACGCTGGTCCGCTGACACTACCTCGTGATATAATCCTCTGTAGTACTGAGTCTAAGCCTGCGCTCTGGAAAGCTCACCCTATAACTGAGCTAGTTGTGTCTGTGCCTGCTGCACCTATGCAACCAAAAAGATTGAAGTACTATCTATACCCAGGGCTACCATTGCTACATCTCTCTTTGCTTTGATCACCCGCACACTCGCCAGGGCTACGTCTCGCTCTCTGGAGATCTCTTATATCTGTCCTGTGTCTGCCTCTCTCTGAGACTCCATTGCTCTCAGGTGGGCCCTCAACTGCCTAACTTGACCCTGTAGTGCAACAATGGCCTGCTACTATAGGTTAGGCTATGGAGCCTGCCCTCCCTGTCCCTGTCCCTATACCACCTGCTGTGCTGGCACTTGCCCCTACACCTACTGTTGTGCCACCTGTTGCGGTGGTGACATCTGTCTCTACTAAGCCACCTGCTGTATTGACACTTGCACCTGCCCTGCAGCCTGTGACTGTGCAACCTCCTACTGACCCAAAGGTCCTTCCCCAGACCTCCTCCTCTGTCTCGGTTTGCCATCTCCTCTTCCTCCTCCATCATCTCCCTGACCTCCTCTGTCTCCTCCTCCTCCTACCAGCTCCACCCTTGTCATCTGAATCCTCCTCATCTATGCAAGGAGCCAACTCTCCAGGTCTTAAATATCTGGGAAATGGATGAGCAACAAACCACTCCTCATAGTCTGGCGTCATGCCCGCATTTACTATCTCCCTCCTCATAGGCCAAACTGCGTAGGGGATCTGACGAAAGTCTGCCAAGGCCTCCTCATACGATGCCATGGGACCCCATCTAAATCTCTCTGCATGGGTCCTTGCGAATCGTGCCTACCCCTGTGGCCTACCCTGCACTCTGCCAAACTGTCTCTATACTCTACTAACAATCTGACACTCTAGTATGTACCGCATCCTGCCAATAAGCTACCGAGTCTGGAAATA
Source organism: Cunninghamia lanceolata (assembly GCA_027924645.1). Taxonomy (NCBI): domain Eukaryota; kingdom Viridiplantae; phylum Streptophyta; class Pinopsida; order Cupressales; family Cupressaceae; genus Cunninghamia; species Cunninghamia lanceolata. The sequence goes on from BSBN01000333.1 coordinate 847,601, forward strand.
GTATGGTAACTCATCGACCTCATCCTCCCATACCTCGCAGTCTAGGTATGGGCACCAGATAACTAGATCCACATTATCTAGAGCGTGTCTCCAGTACTCGAGCTTTCCCAGCTTGTGCTGGGAAATCACACCTGCATATCTGTAGCTGTAGGGCTCCCCTCTCTGCCTATGAAAAAGACATATCAGCCATGTGATAGCTATGTGTTCCCATAACCAAAACTGAAAAAGAGACACACCTGCTAATAAGTTGACCCCTCTGTGATACACAACCTAGTGCATATCCCTGTATAAGTGTGCTAGCATGCACACACCCCATGCATATTGAGCCCCATCGGTAATCATACTCTCCAACACCCTCCCCCAGCCAATCGGGAACTCGTGTGACCTCCTATTAGGGCATACTACGCTACCGATCAATCCCGCCACTATCCTCGGGAAGTAGTCAGCAGTCATGAATGTCTTGCCACGAAATCACCTACTTAACCAACTCTGGGTCATTGAAAATGTGTCTGCACTCAGCTAATCCCACATCATGTTGTGGATCGTACTCCACCAACTCTCCCTGAATAGGAAGGTGTAGAATCTTGTACATGTCCTCTAGAGTGATCGTCATCTCCCCGGTCGGTAGATGGAAAGTTCCATCCTCGTTGTGGAATCGCTCCACCGTTGCAGTTAACAAATCGTGGTTCACGCAAACCTCAGGCATAAAGCAAATGTAATGAAGACCCATAGCACCAAGAGCCTCGCAGTCCATCTCTGTCAACATATACTGCTGCAACAACGACAAAGAGAACTGCTCTCGTGACATCAGGGTATCCCGGATATCCTCCTGCAACCAAGCAAAGCATAGTGTCAAAGAAATTCATATCCAAAAAAAACCTACTCAAAGCAATCAAACTATCCTATCATTGACTTAACACATCAAATTAATCAAAACATCATATCATCTCTTGACTAGATTCTAGGCAATCTCGGAGATCGCTTATCAATCGACGCATCGATCAAGGTGCCAATTGGGTTAATTTCGTTAAGTCAACTGATTATCCTAGTGCAAATGCACCGAACCAGGTGGCAAATGCATCGATTCATATTAGATGCACCGCTTCACCATGAATGTGCCAATCCTTGACGTGTATGCACCATTTTGGCACATGCGCCACTTCTAGTGTCACATGCGCAGTTCCATAGTGGATGCGCCAATTCCTAGCCTGTATACGCACATCTATCATATGCGCCATTTCGGGATGCATATGCTCCAAACTATAGTTTGGCACATCTATCCTAGCTTTTTTTCCTAAGCATTTATTGACCTAATAAATGACTTTTTAGCGAGTTTTGTCAAACTATATACTGGTGGTCTTGCCTCAGGTGGCCGATCAAACCGTCAAACTTGCTCAAACCGGTGCTCCTCGCACGGAATATCCATATCTTTGTCGATTGCTCTAGCTCCTCTACTCTCCTAAGCTCTCAAAGACCAATCAAATAAGGACAAGTGTGCAAATGAATAAGACTTGTGGACCCAGCTCCTATATATAGCAAGTGAACCATAGTTGACTGTGTGACAACTGTGACTACTTCCCATATATGTTCCTCCAAACCATGTCCTATTTTTCTCCATCATAACATGTTTTTCACCTTCTTCTTCATGAGATTGTCCGTCTCATGCTTTCTGCCATCTTCTCATCCAATCTCCCGAGGGGGCATCCTATCGTTAAACTTGTACTAGGGGCAAACTGGGGCATGTATCATTGTCAAAAATTCTTATTCTTTGAAACAACGTGATAAAACACATTGCATCAAAGAGGGGCAAAATATATACACCTAAAAATGACATGACTCTACCTAAATAAATATTTTAAATATTTATTTCATTTTGATATTCCTCTATCAATAAATAAATAAATCAATTTATTTATTTGATTCATTTTCTCCCATTAATTGAATAAATTACATTTATTTATATAATTCCATCTATATCAACTTTATTCTTCTAAATAATTAAATAATTTTAATTATTTAATTAAATCTGTCATTCTTCCAAATTTAAATAAAATACAAATTTATTTAAATTAAATCTTAATCTCCAAAAAATAAAATATAATTAAATATTTTATTTATTCCTCCAAATCATATGCAATAATTAAATAAATTTATTTATTTAATTACGCTTTCTTATGTTCTAAAAAATCTTCAAAATCTTCTAAAAAAAAATTCTTCTTGTCATGAAAAAGCAAAAGCTGAGTTAACTGATTTAAAGCTATCAACAAAACTCTTAAATTAGAAAAATATATTCTAATTTAAGAAATAAAAACTCATCCTTATCAAGAAAGCAGTTAACTCAACAAAGCATCTTTTTAAATGACACATGTCCTTCTATTCACGCACGTTCTCTCAACTATCCTCTACCATTGATCTTCTCTCACACAATCCTATAAATACCCCTATATCCTTCCATTTCAGATCATAAAGATTTTGAGTAAACTTATGTTGCAGAATCCATAACGTGCCATTGGCACCCCCACTATCACATCCTTCATTATCCATTTCATTTTGTGTTGAAGCTCACCTTCAACACTATAAGTATCCAAGCCATTTCTCTTTTGCCATCTTGAGGATTTAAAGCAAGGAAGCAAGCTTCCTGAGGGCTGCATTCATCACTGAAGATCAAACGGGAATAGGTGAACAATAGAAATCGCGAGGTAAAAAGGTTGTGAGTATCACTTTCTTATTTTAAATCCTCTTTACTTGCACATTCCATTGATGTTTTTGGGTTTTTGTAATCAAATTTATTATCCCATTTTACCCATTACAGTAGCGTCTTCCTAACAATCTTTATCCCACACTGGGGGCACTTGTTGAACTGACAGCTCTAGCTCATATCATTTCAGAAAACATCCAACCAAACAACCAAAAACATCGAAACATAGCAAAAAATCTAAAAAAAATCAAAACATAAAAAATCCAAGCAATAAAGTTGATTCTTTAACATCAACCACCAACATAATAAGCAAGAACTACATCTCATTTCTATTGTTCAAAGCCTTGATCCCGTGGATACAGAGTATGTAGGCAATCTGAGATGCGAAGGAAGCACTTTGATTCAGGCATAGATGATAGCCCCTTTTTCATCATCCATCTTTCATCTTTCTTCTGATCACCCTCCAATCATTCACTTCCTTTTCTTCTATCTTTCATCACCTACATCATCAATAAACCCATAACTACATATTCATCATGTCTCATCATCATCGTAAATGTGCTTTGATCTCATGGACACAGGGTATGTAGGCAGTCTAGCATATGAAGGAAGTATCCAGTACGCAAGCACAAACAATCCACCCCATCTACATCTTCTTTCATCTTCCATCTTCTTCTATTTGACTAGCTCAAGCAAGAAGCAAACTATGCACATCAACGAAAGCTCAAGTACTTTAACAAATCAGGGATCAATCGAAAGCTATTTGTCCGTATACCTTAAGCCAACATTTGCTATAGCATTTTATCAACATCTTTAGCCTTCAATAGGATGTAGCTTTCCTCTCAACAAGGCACCAACTTAAATCCATCCAAAAGCACTTAAATTTGGCAAGAGAACGTGATGATAGTATCTTTTGTTTTTATCTTTTGATTTATCTTTTGTTCCTTTCCTATGCCTAATCAAGACTGCCTTGATCTATCTATATCTTGGTATGTTGCGATGAAGTACGGAATGGGGCATGGTCATATTGCTTTCGTATGCTGTGTCTGTGGGATGATCTTATTCTCTTCCTACGCATATTGGTATCTTGTATGTGTTGAGATTAGCATCTTGCATATCAATATCTTTGGCATCTGAGAAGCTAAACAGTCTCTTATGCATTGAGACTATTCTATGCTAAGACTATTTCCATACATATAACCAACAAGGTGTCAGTATGTGTAGTGGAGATAAGCTCAAACCTTTACTTGTAGCATCAAAGTCCATCTTGGAACACTAGCTTCTATTCATATCTTGTGTATGTTGGTTCAACATCTTGACCTCATGCATTTAGAGAAGATTGTAGTATGCTAGTTATGCATTGGATACCTTGACACCTTGGTCTTTTATACCCTGGTGCATAATATCCATATGCTATATCAAACATAAGGATTGCATTTCTTTATTTTTGAGCAATTACTTTAAAAGTTGTCATATCATTTATCCATTTCATTACCATCCTATATAGTCCTCAACCAAGATCAATCATCTTCCCTTCATTGTCCTTTCCGCTTTCGTTATTTCCCTTCTCTTCACCCTGCAAAACAAGTGTGTTAGGCATATATAGGTCCATACCATTATCATTATTTGCCGTCTATATATATATTTGCATATCATAACCTCATTATTATCCATTACCATTATGTGCATTTTTCATTTCCATTTTACCATTTGCAAAAACATCCATATAAACCATGAAAATACAAAAATCCATAACATCATAACATAAGTGCATCTGTCATCATTACAACATCACATAGATACCCAAAATAACCATCACATATATATATGTCATCAAACAAGTCAATATACAAGTGCCTACATATACAACATGAGCTATCCATGAGCCATCAAAACTATATGTACAATCAACTCATCGGCCTCATCATGATACATAATATATATAAACAAGGTAGCCCTAGTGACTACTGGTAGCTCCCTCACCCTAAGCACTATCACACAAATGAGCACAAATGTGCCTATTTTCCCTTGAGGGACCTACTTATACCCCCTTTCCATACCCTAATTCTTCTATACCAAAGCCTATTTTCTTCTACACCATCCCATTCATCCCACCCAACCCCCATTTTCTTCTAGCCTTCCATCTTATCGCCAACCAACCTAGCCCTTCCTGGTTAGCCTGGGTTACCTCTCGAGGGGGCATCACCTGCCAGTTACACTAGGGCATAACCTTGTTTATCAAGTGATTCATCGTATCTTCTTTGACACAACGTTCTATCGCACATTGTATCAAAGAGGGGCAAAATGTAGACACCCAAAATTGACCTAGTTATCATTATTATCAAATATTGCATTAGCTATCATCTGCATTTGTCTAACACACTTGAGCAATTTCCCTATTTTATCTAATTCACTTGTTTCTTCTATTAATTAAATAAATTTATATTTATTTAATTAATTCATTATCTATTTCTTCTAATCTATAATTAAATAATTTTTAATTATTTAATTATCTCTATTTCTATCTATTTTAATTAAATAAATCTTATTTATTTAATTAAAAATCCCTTCATAAGCCCACTTTCCAATTAATTAAATAAATTTTATTTATTTACGTAATTTCTCTTATCATTTATCTTCATGAGCCGACATGTGTGCCTCTTTTATTTAAAAAACATGTGTGGTACTGCATCTTTTATTTAATATCTTTCATCTACACATTCACCTATAAATATCAATTCATCTTAGCCATTCACATAGCCACCAAATCTCCACCATTGATTGATTTTGGTTGAAGTCTATATAAACACCCTCTCATTCCATACTACCTCTATCCATCATTTTCATAGAGAATTTACATTATCATCTTGAGCATATTGAGCACTTTAGCATCCATCTAGCATATTATCATTATCATCCATCCATCATGGCAGCTTTTATCTTCATAATTGTTCATAGTTGAGAAGCAATCCACATCATAAACAAGGAATCATACAATCTAGGTGATTTTGTTCTTGAATTGCATGCTTTTGATTTCACTTGGATTTGATTCTTTGATGGTGGTAGGATTAGGTTTTCAATTATATGCTTGATCTTATTAACCTGATACATATCCTAGTAACTTCATCATCACCTCATTCTGCCAGAGCACAGACCAAAACTTTATCACTTATAACTTTCACTATGGAGGAGAAAATGATTTAAAACTTTAGATTTTGCATCTTTACAACATATTGAACATAAATTTTGAACTGTATGACTATATCTTCAAATGCGGAGGAATGCAGAGCATTTTACTAACCAATCTTCAAGGCAGCTTCCTGCAGCAGAAACCTTCATGAACTTTCAGAGACTAGAACCTTCTTATGTCAAAACATACTTCATTAGGATCATTAGGAAAGAGCATACAACATGTCACAGGTCATCATCGACATCTTCTCAACATAATTCATCTTAATGCTTCTAATTCCCATCTTAATATATAATCATGATATCATATCTACTAACCACAAACATGCTCAATACAATTTTACTTGACATTAATCAAGGCATGACATTCAACCATGAACATCAACAACATCAATGTTAGCATACCATCAACATAAGCAACAATGATCATCCAAGCAAAGTGTTGACATCAAACATCCCAAACTAAGTGTTGACATCAATGACAACCACACAACCACATCGTGACAACCTTAGGTAACATATGTGCAATAATTATCAGGCGTCATGCTTTCTAAGCTTTATTTGTAATGTTCCCTTTCTCTAGATAGAGTTAGTCTATCATTGGGTTCCCATAGATTGACTATCCTAGTTAGGGAACCATGGTTAGTTGACCTTGGATGAGTTATTCAGGGGTGTAGATGTGGTTTGGGTTCAATGGGATCTAGTTGGCAATTTTTAGAGATGGATTTGCTTGCTATTGCCCATACTTGCTATTTTGAGTAAATTCAGGAATGGTGTCATTTCAGGATTTTTAGACTTGGAGTGGATGCGTCTCATTGTGACCTTTCTGGTGAGCTATAGAACACTGAATTCTGAGTTCATCTTGGCTTTCATTTTAAAGTCTGAAGATTAATAATATTATTTGTTAGACTTTAGAAATATTAACGGCAAAGTGACATATTGAAGTTTTAATTAAAAGGGGTCACTTTATGACTTGGGTGTCCATCTTTAAGGAAAGATAAAGTGTTTTAAAAAATGAAATATTCCCTCTCAAAAGCCAACGCCCCTCTTAGAGAAGAAATAAAAAGTGGAAAAGTGAGTTTCATTCCTTATGCTTGATATTGTGAAATTGTTGCTTTGGCTCTGCTAGGGTTTTTTGAGGGGGTTTGAAGAGTTTGAACCCAGATGGATTTTGGAGATGAAAACCTCCATTAGTAACAACATTCTACAGATGTGCAATACCATCCAAAGGTGCTACTGAGGCAGATGCATCCAGTGTTTGCAGTTGTTTTTCAATGGAGCTAATATTGTTGAGGGTTTGAGGATTGATTGATATATCTATTGTCAATCAGGATTGCACCCTAGCTAAGATTTGACTCAACTATCATGTTGAAACAGGGAAACACTCTCAGGTTGTGGGTGACCTATGAAGAGAATGAATCTCTAAATAGGGCTAGTTTGCCTCGAAGATCACCTAATCTAAAAGGCTTTTCTAAGAAAAGGGTTTAGAAAGATAACTTGAAATGAAATCCTAAATCTAATGGTGATGCACCAGTATTCTAACTTATTTCAATAATTTCACTCACAAACAATTTAACAAAACATTAATTCTCACAATCTCATCTAAAACATACAACTCAACATTGATTTTCATGAAGGCTCGAACTAAACACAACACACAACCTGAATCATATGAAATTCTTACACATAGATTCACAATAATGAGACATAACAAAGGATCTAATTCTTATGATCACAATGAAAAATCAAATCAATACTACAAATATGCGACAAAATATGAGATAGGAATACTCTGTTGAGTTATTAAAACTAAAGGAGTATGCAAAATATAAAAAATCTGAGTACAAATCAAGGCTTACAACTTTCTAAAAACTCAGCTAGCTGTCCATCCCAAAAAAGAAACCAAAATCTCATTTTCGAGCAAAGGGAAAAAGCCACAAAAAGAGGGCCTAGAACTGACCCAAAATAAGTGATAATAGGTGGAAACTTTCCCTCCCAAGTGGACCCACCCAAAAGGATACTAAAATTATGTAGATATGACCAAAATAGAAACTTCAGTTGACTCCATCTTTCTATTTTGCATAATGGAAACTAACGTAAAAAGGCAAGTAAACTAAAATTTCCTTAATCAGTGTTTTGCACTTGCTATTTTTTCTGCATTTACATGACACTTACTAAAGTAATTTATAGATTATTACTTTAATAATGCCTTATATTTCGCTTCAGTTTTAGTTGTACAGAATAGAAAGAGGGGTCCACCTTTGATTTATGACTTTGCAAAAAAAAAAATACAAGGTACATGTGGCTTGTTTTTTGCAAAGCATAAGATTCCCTATATGATTTTCTTCAAAATCATTAAAAAAATACTAAGGCGTTGGCATATAGCCTAAGATTGTAAAATATGAAAAGGTCTTAATACCTCATAGGATATTAATATTTTGCATAAAAGCAAAAAATAATGAAAAGAAATCCCCAAAAAGGGGTCGGTGAAACTTAGAGCAAAAGAGGTGTTAGATTGGGTCCAGACAATTGAGAGGGGGGGTGAATCAGTTGTCCCACATTTTCAATCCTTTTTACTTTTAAACTTCCTTTACCACTTATAATCAATTTAATGATATAAACATTTCAGCATCAATCAATAACATATGAATAGAAAACATAAATAACAAATTCAACACCAAGATTTTGACGTGGAAACTCGATTAAGGGAAAAACCACGGTGGGGGTCAACCCACAAATATTAATACCTTGTTAAAAGTATTTTTACAAATGGAATGTACATGCATTCAGGCTCACTGCTCAAATGGAGGCTTACTACCTATGGAGATGTTACAAGAGAATGACAGAGATTTGAACTGATTAATAGCATCTACTTATGCAAGAATTTTAGTTTCGGTTAAGTACAAAAACTGATCTTACACATTTCATCTTTGTTCTGCTCTTCTTACTATTTTGTCTTCATTCACACTTTGGATTTCTACTCTTCTCACATACACTTTGTTCACACACCTCATATGTATTGAATCATCCAATTTCATTGGCTATATATATCCGCAACATGATCTACAATCATTCTATCAGTCAGCTTTAACAACACTTAGAACTGTTATAAATGCTCTGCTCTGTCAGCTGGATCTAAGCATAACTTAAGGTGCAGACCAAAAATTGCTCTTAAAAATCATTACTCATGTTGGACACTATCACTGATCATGACTATTTGTCCAACAAACAACTTCCATACATCCAAAATCAAGACCTTCTGCAAGGTCGGCTTGTTCTCCTTCTGTTTGTTCTGACAAACTGGAACTCGGTACTTAGAGGCTAGTATCTTTTGAATCCTTCATCACCAGAGGACAAAAATCTAGATTAGGACTATCTTTACAATGCATATGAATCCCTTATATCCGTAGCTAATCATGACTTACCACTGGAGAGATCCGGACCAAAATACTAGACCCTATTACTGCTTTGTTCCTGACAGCCTAGACTTAGACAAATTCTGAATCTGACTTCCGGTATGAACAAATTGTGTTAACCAGATGATTGGGATGATCTTAGTTGCCATGAATGACAACATCTACAATGCAAAGTAGTGTCTCTTGCCAACAATCTCCCCCTTTGGCATTGATGGCAACACTTAGTGAAAAATGACTAAGTGTCTAGTGCAACTCCCCCTTTGTCTGTACACTCGTGTACTTTACTTATTTTGGTGCTCCCCCTTTTCTGAATACCTCATTTTTCACTGTCCTTCACTCCCCCTTTGACATTAATGGTAAAGGGTGGGGTCCACAGGCCAAAATTTTAAAAAATTCTGTATATACTACCGCATATGTACAAATAATCATTGAGTCTTATTTACATGAACTTGAGAATGTTTGCAAAGCTAGTTTTTATTTGCACAAGTTCAGATGCCCAAGTGCTCTTCATTCCATCCAAAATGGAGATCTGCCCACTTAACAAGAATGAATATGCTTTTACCTTTGACAGATCTGCTAGATCACTAGTCTGAGCTGCACTCTGAGCTTCAGATAGGGCATTGTACACTATCTCTAACTTAGGAACAATTAATCCCCGGAGCTCACACATTCTCTTCATATTGTTACCTTTTTCTTTGACAAGCCTCTTTACCTCATCTGTCAGGCTGATTACTTGACATTCTTGACTTATAGGCGAAACAATTAGATGATCAAAATTTTGAGAGAGATCTGATAATTTCTATTCTTGCTCTTTTATCTTTATCTCAAAATCCTCATTAACTTTGGGCCATGATAGACATAATTTGTACATATCACTTCCATCATTTAGAGCATTCTGAATACTTTTTATGCTAATACCAAGTATTCTTCTATCATTTCCTATCAGATTCTTTATTTCACAAAATTTCTTATCTAGGAATTCTTTCTAAACTTTTGCCTCCGCAGACTTCTCAAAGGACTCAAAATGAGTATTCATAGAACTTACAAGATTTCTCAGATGTTCAGAGGGGGAATCAGATGGATTCTTCTGGTATGTAGGCATTAAATTTTCTAAGATCTTGGATACAAACCCCAGTAGTTCATTGTCCTCCATGTGGAATTTTAACATCTTTTCTTTGGCCTTTACTTGGGTGAATGATGCTATTTTCATCAGTTGAATTGGAGAGAGAGCATCTAGATTGGCTAGACCTTGTAGTAGTTCTGTTTCATCAAGCTCACTCAACTCCTTTGCAAGAAGACCCTTTATTGCACCTGCAGTGTCTCTTGCAACGTTTACTAAACCATCCTTTTGTTCATCAGATTTCTCAGTGTCTACTTTATGTGTTTTAATATTTACGCCATCTTCTTTTGCTTTATCTTTCTCTGTGTTCTTTGTAGAAGGACTCTTTCCTATTTGTTCATCATTTGCTACCTGATCCGGAGGGCTCTAAGAAGTAGTAATGTTATCCTCTTTTCTTGATGTATTAGGTGGATTGGGAGTATTTCCTACACTAACTACTTTAACCAACATTTATGTATCCTCCTGATTTGCTTGTTCTACTTCCGGTAAAGAGGCTTCACCCAACTCAGATTGCTGCTCAAAAATGTTCTCTTCTTCACCAATCGGAACTTCTTTTGTGACTATAGGAAAATTGTGTTTTCTCAAGGCTTTCAAAAGAATCTCTTGAGTTTCTTCAATGATTTCACTTGTTTCTCCAAGCATGAGTTTGTTCATTCTCCTTTTGCTTTTAAAGTCATATTTGACTTCTTTGAATATCATATCTATTTGATTAGGAGAAATTTGAGGACACAAATTAATTAGCTCATGTTCCCTGATCTCTATATCCTTGCACTTGGCATTTTCTTTTCTCAACTCCAAGATATTTGCCAGATTTTGTGGTAACTCAGAAGTTATCTCAATCAGTGCCTTGTTGTAGATGTTGAGATATCTGACCGTTGCTTGCTCCAACACCCTTTTATCCATGTCATTGTATTCATCATAGAATTCAATCATGGGTTTTAGATTACCATCCACAGTGACTGATTTTATCACATCTTCTAGGGAGAGTGTGGGCTTCTCAACATATTCCTCATAATCTTCCGTCTTTTGCTTTTTACTAGTCCTTTTGCTTCCGTAGGACCTTTCTTTGGTTAGTTTTGCAGATTTTGTTTTGGTGACTTTTAGTTCCTTGATTTCAATATTTGATTCTATATCTTCTTCTTCTTCTCTTATGCTTACATAGGTCCGGGATGCTTTATTTTTTTTCCTTTTCTCCCATCTTCCAGATGATTTGTCTTCCATTTTTGAAGTTTCAGAGGTAGTAGCAGAGCTTCTAGTAGTTCTTGAAGTGGAAGAGAGTTCCACTGGATCACCTATTTGTTTCTTATCTTGTTTTTCTTTCTCATCCTTCTTTGTTCTTTCTCTAAATTTCAAAGTTTTATAGAGAGGTACCTTTTTCTTTCGCGGTGTTAGGGTTGATCAATTTGCTCTTTGCCTCAATCTCTGGATTTGCAGCTCAAATGTTCTTCTTCTTATTTTCTTTAAATGCAAGGTGATTCAAATGAGTGACCAAGTGACCTTTTATATTTTGCAAAACCTAATTTGGCATTGTAATAAATGCGATGCCCTAATTATATCTGGTTACATTGTTTTTGACAGTTCTTCATGAATCACTCTGCAAGATTTCATATCAACATATTTTCTTCCAAAAATTCTTCCAAAGGTTCTGGACCAATTTAGAATGTTCTCTTTTATTGTGCCAGACTCAGGCACCCACTTACTGACCGAGGGAATTTGATCTTCTATGCAGCTCCCCCTGAGCTAGAGTTTCTGACTTAATTCCTGGAGGAATTATTAGCACCAGATTCTGGTGTGGCCCCATCGCTATTGTTTATTGTATCTTTCTTTATCCAAATCTTGTTCATTTCACTCCGTATCTCATTCACATCTATTTTTCTTTTATCTCTATCTTGTTTCTGCTCATCCTATTTTCTGTTTACCGGACCTCTTCTTCCATTGTTCCTATTTCTGCAGAATCTTGCAATATGACCAGATTTATTGCAGTTAAAGTACACTTGATTTCCTCTTGATCTGCACTGATTAGCCATGTGTCCAAATCCATTGCAAAAAAAGCAGTAGCCATTGAAAGAATTGCCATTTGAGTTATTCATTAACATACTTCTACATTCATTGGATTTGTGACCATACTTCTTGCATTTGAAGCATTGACCGAAGAAGGATGGACCATTTTGATTTGCTCTACTTCTGCACTGAGTAGCTTTATGACCAAATTTATTGCAATTGAAACAATTTCCATTAAATGATGGATATATTTGAGCATTAGGTTGTCTTACTGGAGGTTTTCTAGTTCTATTCCTTTTGTTTCTTGGTTGGAAATTTCTTTGTCCAGATCTGGAGCTTTCACCTTTCTCATTTTTAAGATTACGCTTTTCATTGTCCTTTTTCTGTTCTTCAATTAGTGCTTCAAGTTTAGCTGAGCTTATTTTGAATTTCTCCTTATACTCATTTGCAATTTCAAGGTCATGTCTGAGAGTGATAATCTGTCTCTCAAGTTCTCTCTCATTATTTCTACTTCTTTGTAGATTAGATTCTAGGAGACTAGCTATTCCATCCAATCTGCAGCATTCTTCATTACTTCTTTCAAATTTTGCTTAATCTCTTCTTCAGTTTTCTTCCTATCTTCAATTTCCTTGGTTAGTCTCATCACCCTAGTTTCCATCTCATGTTTTAGGACAACAACTTCTTTAGCTAACTTTTCACATTCTTTTGTCTTTTCTTTTAGGGCCTTGTCTTCTGGTTGAAGAAGTTGCTCCTTTCCTTTTGCATTGGATTTGCCCAACTTTTCTTTTAAGACCTCGATGAAGTCTTCAGCCTTTTTGAGATTTTCTTATAGTTCTTGAACTTCTAACTTGGACTGCTCAAGATCATCTAAGGCGAGATTAAGTTGTCTTTGAAGAATATATTCATCCATTTCTATTGCATTCCCAGATCTTCCTTAAGTTGTTAAACTTTTCCAAAGGAACCTTGCTCTGATACCAATTGTGTTGTTAGATTGGGTCCGGACAACTGAGAGGGGGGGTGAATCAGTTGTCCCACATTTTCAATCCCTTTTACTTTTAATCTTCCTTTACCACTTATAATCAATTTAATGATATAAACATTTCAGCATCAATCAATAACATATGAATAGAAAACATAAATAACACATTCGACACCAAGATTTTGACATGGAAACCCGGTTAAGGGAAAAACCACAGTGGGGGTCAACCCATAAATATTAATACCTTGTTAAAAGTATTTTTACAAATGGAATGCACATGCATTCGGGCTCACTGCCCAGAGCTCATTGGTCAAATAGAGGCTCACTGCCTATGGAGATGTTACAAGAGAATGATAGAGATTTGAACTGATTAATAACATCTACTTATGCAAGAATTTTAGTTCCAGTTAAGTACAAAAAATGATCTTACACATTTCATCTTTGCTCTGCTCTTCTTACTGTTCTACCTTCATTCACACTTTGGATTTCTGCTCTTCTCACATACGCCTTGTTCACACACCTCATATGTATTGAATCATCTAATATCATTGGCTATATATATCCACAACATGATCTACAATCATTCTATTAGTCAGCTTTAACAACACTTAGAACTATTATAAATGCTCTGCTATGTCGGCTGGATCTAAGCATAACTTAAGGTGCGGACCAAAACTTGTTCTTGAAAATCATTACTCATGTTAGCCACTATCTTTGGTCATCACTATTTGTCCAACAAACAACTTCCATACATCCAGAATCAAGACCTTATGCAAGGTTGGCCTATTCTCCTTCTGTTTGTTCTGACAAACTGGAACCTGATACTCAGAGGCTAGTATCTTTTGAATCCTTCATCACTAAAGGACAAAAATCTAGATTAAGACTATCTTTACAATGCATATGACTCCCTTAGATCCACAACTAATCATGACTTACCACTGGAGAGATCCAGACCAAAATACCAGACCCTGTTACTGCTTTGTTCCTAACTGCCCAGACTTAGACAAATTCTGAATCTAACTTCCAGTATGAACAGATTGTGTTAAACGGATGATTGGGATGATCTTAGTTGCCATCAATTACAACACCTACAATGCAAAGTAGTGTCTCTTTCTAACAAGAGGAACCCTAAAACCCATAGCCTTTTGGATTTCATTCCATTTGCACTAACGCTTTTCTCTGTTGACTTGGGCGCTGCCATGCTAGGATTTGCTCGAGCTTTCTGGAGGTTTTGATGGTGAATTCTAGATGTATTTTCCATTAGATATCGACCAAATGAGCTTAGATACGCTCTCTATTAGTGTGATCTTTGCATCCTCTATTCAAAATCTGTGAATACATTGCATATTCTAAGCTCGTTATACAAAAATGATGGACATTCTGTGTCTTTCTGTGCTTTCCTCGACTTACCACGGCTGCGGGCTTCATGTGCCTGAATCTTCATCTCACTAGCAGCATTCTGTTATCCATTGTATCAGGCCATGGGTTTACTTTTTCCCACACACAAATTTGTCATCTCTTGGATTCCACCTAACACAAATAGTAGCTCGATTGAGTCTGAGAATCACAAGTGTTGGCAACCATTCCACCTTATCATGGCCATGGGCATAAACTTATTGTATCTGGATACTGTATTCGAGGTTTTCCTTTTCAAGTTTCTAGGTATTTTCTCCATTTATATTTCCGCTCCTTGCTCACATTTCATTGTTATTGTTGAGACTTTGAAAATTTCTTGGAAATGAGGACTTGCAGCTCAAGTCTCCTTATGTGCTTTGCTCTCTGTATGAAAATGGTTTGAGAGGTTGTCATGACAATGGCCTTGCATTTCCCATGAATGACTATCTAGTAGCATTCACGGATGTAATAGTACATGACTGTCCCTCTTGTGTATGTCCAGCTTCTGTATGCTATCTGAAGTGATGATACTCTCATGACAGTGACTTGGTATAAGATACATTTTAGACTTCATAAAAACCCCCTCTCCAAATTGTGGGACAGTCATAGAGGATGCAAGTGACCATAGCTCTAAAGAAATGGAGGATATGAGAATAGATATAGCACATATTACCATGACTGTAGACTGAGCTTTATTCTTGTGGCTGCATCTATACTCACATGTATACTGTAGGCTATTATATATTTGTCAATGTATATTTCTTATTGCAAAAAGAATGAAACATTACCAAATAAATGAAAGTAATATCTTACAATTTAATGTAGTCTCCTTTGTGTTGCAAAACATTGCACCACAAAACTAAATTATCTCTTTTGAACTTTGATATGCAATGATTAAGCATGACAAAAATATGTTAGAATACTCTTCACCTTTAATGTAAATGAATTGTTTCAGCTCTACCAAATTGAGTTGTAGGTGAAAATTTGGTAACATTTCTGGCTATTTCTGTTGAATGCTTGCCTGCTAAGCATATAGACCAGTTGCCTTAACCATCCATTGGGCATGAAGTTAAATTCTGCCCCTTCCTAAACTCAGAAAACTATTAAACCCAACTGTAAATACTCCAAACAACAACAGAAAACAAACTAAAAGCAAACTAGAAGGCCCTGGCGGCCAGCAAACATGTGCAACAACACTTAGGGAAAGAAAACAACTGAAAGGAATGTGCCTTAAGCACTTATTAGTAGAAAAACACTAGTCTACTATAGTACAAATGTAGAAATTATCCTCAGAGGCAATGTTTGAGGTGAATCCCATTGACTAGGATAGGCAACACCTCTCCACTTAGCTTGGAAAGCTAGAAAGCACTGTGTTGCTTGCACTCTGTGATCACATAGGGTCCATCCCAAATTGTATCAAACTTGGAATGTTTTCCAGGTTTGCATCTATGCTCATCCCATTTGAAAACTAAATCACCGATAATGAAATCCTTTGAACTTGCCCTTTTGTCAAAAGAACTTTTCATCTGAGCTTGATGGATTTCAAGCTTCCTCAATGCTCCTTTTCTAGTTTCCTCTAATTCCATTAGCTGTGCAAGCCTTACTTCCATAGGCTACTCCTCTAATAGCTCAAGTTCCTTAATGAAATTTAGAGTTGGTAATTCAATAGAAATTGGTAGCTTAGCCTCCTTACCATAAGTGAGAACATAAGGAGAGCAACTAGTAGCTCTCTTAGGAGTTATCCTATTAGCCCAAAGGGCTAACTTCAACTTTTCATGCCATGTTCTCTGGTTGTCCTTGTTATCAGGAAAAGTTGGATGATACTTAAAATGAATTATAAACCCAATAACTCAATGGAATATGCAAGTAACAAAGTTTTAAAACAAATAAATCAACTGTCTCACAGCTTCCATTGCTCGCCTATTCTCGATCGATATTTGGTGATGAATATAGCCCTTAGGAAGCTTGCTTCCTTGCTTAGATTCCTCAAGATGACAAAGGAGAAATGGCTTGAATACTTATTGTATTGAAGATGAGCTTCAACATAATATAGGATAGATGATGGAAAATGCAAGATTGGGGGTGCCAATGACGCACTATGGATTCAACAGAGTAATCTTACTTGAAAGCTTCGTGATATGAAAATGGAAGAATAGAGGGGTATTTATAGACTTGTGAGAGAAGATCAACGGTGTAGAAGAAATAAGAAGATC
The DNA here is from genome assembly GCA_027924645.1 of Cunninghamia lanceolata. NCBI lineage: Eukaryota > Viridiplantae > Streptophyta > Pinopsida > Cupressales > Cupressaceae > Cunninghamia > Cunninghamia lanceolata. Next base: position 864,612 of record BSBN01000333.1, read on the forward strand.
AATGGTAGAGGATAGTTGAGAGAACGTGCACGAATAGAAAGAAGACATGTGTCATTCAAAAAGTTGCTTTGTTGAGTTAACTGCTTTCTTGATGAGGATGAGCTTTGATTTCATAAATTAGAATATATTTTTCTAATTTAAGAATTTGTTGATAAAAACAAGGTTGCTTTAAATTAGTTAACTCAGCTTTTGCTTTTGCATGACAAGGAAGATTTATTTTTAGAAGATTTAGAAGATTTTTTAGAAGATAAGAAAGCGAATTAAATAAATAAATTTATTTAATTGTTTGTGCAAGATTTAGAAGAATAAATAAAATATTTGATTATATTTTATTTTTGGAGACTGAGATTTAATTTAAATAAATTTGCATTTTATTTAAATTTGGAAGAATGAATGATTTAATTAAATAATTAAAATTATTTAATTGTTTGGAAGAATAAAATTGATATTGATGAATTTAAATTAAATAAATGTAATTTATTCAATTAATTGGAGGAAAATGAATCAAATAAATAAATTGATTTATTTATTTATTGATAGAGGAATATTAAGATGAAATAAATATTTAAAATATTTATTTAGATAGAGTCATGTCATTTTTAGGTGTATACATTTTGCCCCTCTTTGATGCAATGTGTTTTATCACCTTGTTTCAAAGAAATAAGAATTTTCAACAATGATACATGTCCTAGTTTGCCCCTGGTACAAGTTTAACGATAGGATGCCCCCTCGAGAGATTGGACGGGAAGAAGGTAGAAGGCGTGAGATGGACAATCTCATGAAGAAGAAGGTGAAAAATAGGTTAGATTGAACAAAACGGGTCAGGGTTTGGAGAAATAGGCGTGGGCAGTAGTCATAGTTGCCACACAGTCAGCTATGGTTCACTTGCTATATATAGGAGCTGGGTCCAAAAGTCCTATTCATTTGCACACTTGTCTTTAGTTGATTTGTCCTTGAGAGCTTAGGAGAGCAGAGGAGCTAGAGCAGTCGACAAAGATATGGATATTCCACGCGAGGAGCACCGGTTTGAGCGAGTTCAAAAGTTCAATCGGCCACTTGAGGTAGGACCACCGGTATGTAGTTCGACAAAACTCGTTAAAGTCATTTATTAGGGCAATAAATGCTTAGGAAAAATAGTTAGGATAGATGCACTGAACTGCAGTTCGGCACATATATGCCCCAAAATGGTACATATGCTAGGAAACCGTGCATTTGAGTGATCTTGCAGCGCATATGACAAGTCTGCACATATAATCTAGGAAGTGGCACATATACTGTAGAACTGTGCATATGACATAATAAGCAGCGCATATGCCCGAAAGGCACATACACATCAAGGAATGGTGCATTCATGGTGAAGCAGTGCATTTGATATGATTTGGCGCATTAGCTACTTGGTTCTGCGCTTTTGCACTAGGATAGTCAGCTGACTTAACGAAATTAACCCAATTGGCATCTTGATCGATGTGTCAATTGATAAGCGATCTCTGAGATTGCCGGGAATCTAGTCAAGAGATGATATGTTGTTTTGATTAATTTTGATATGTTAAGTTAGTGAATAGGATAGCTTGATGGCTTTGAGTATGTTTATTTGGATATGGGTTTTTTGCCTAATGTTATGCTGTGCTTGGTTGCAGGAGGACATTCGCAATACTCTGATGTCATGGGAGCAGTTCCCTTTACCCGTGTTGTAGCGGTACATGCTTACAGAGATGGACCACGAGGCTCTTGGTGCTATGGGCCTGGATTATGTTTGCTTCATGCCCGAGGTTCACGCGAACCTTGGTCTATTGACTGTGGCGGTAGAGCGATTTCATAGTGAGGACGTGACTTTTCATTTACTGACTGGGGAGATGGTGATCACTTTGGAGGACATTTACAAGATTCTGCACCTTCCTATTCAGGGAGAGTTGGTAGAGTATGATCCGCAGCGTGATGTAGGATTGGCAGAGTGCAGACATGTTTTTGATGACCCAGAGCTTGCTGAGTAGGTGATTTCATGGCAGGATATACATGACTGTTATGACTACTTCCCAGGGATAGTGGCAGGATTGATTGGCGGCATAGTATGCCTCGATAGGAGATCACATGGGTTCCCGATTGGCTGGGGGAGGGTGATGGAGAGGATGATCATTGACGAGACTTGATATGCATGGGGTGTGTGCATGCTTGCACACTTGTACATGGATATGCACCAGGTTGTGTACCATAGAGGGGCCAGCTTGTCAGTAGGTGTGTCTCTTTTGTAGTTTTAGTTGTGGGAGCACATAGCGATCACACGACTAATTTGTGTTTTTGCGAGACAGCCAGGAGAGCCATGCAATTATGGTTACGCAGGAGTTATTTCCTAGTACAAGCTAGGAAAGCTTGAGTATTGGAGACATGCGCTAGATAATGTAGATGCAGTTATCTGGTGCCCATATCTAGATTGTGAGGTATGGGATGATGAGGATGACGAGTTGCCGTATTATTTCCAAACTTGGTGGCTCATTGGCAGGATCTGGTTCATATTAGAGCATCAGATTGTCAGTAGAGTACAGAGGAAGTTTGGTAGAGTATAGGGTAGGCCACAGGGACAGGCTTGATTTATGAGGACCCATGCAGAAAGGCTGAGGTGGGGTCTAGTGGCATCTTATGAGGAGGCATTAGCAGATTTTTGGCAGATCCCATATGTAGCCTGGCTGATGAGGAGAGAGATAGTAGGCGCAGGGATGACTCAAGACTATGAGGAATTGTTTGCAGCTCATCCATTTCCTAGATATTCAGGACCTGGAGAGTTGGTTCCTCGCATAGACGAGGAGGATTCAGTCGACAAGGAGGGGGCTGGCAGGAGGAGGAGGAGACAGAGGAGGGGTAGAGGGGGTCAGGGAGAGGGAGGTGATGGTGGGGATGGCGAAGGAGGAGGAGGAGGAGATGGAGGTAGACCGAGACAGAGGAGGAGGAGGTCTGGGGAGGGAGGTAGACCGAGATAGAGGATGAGGAGGTCGAGGGAGGGACCTTCGGGACAGTAGCATGTTGCGCAACCGCAGGCTACAGGGTAGGTGCAGGTGCTACCACAGCAGGGGGTACAACAAGAACAGATGCCGCCACCATAGCAGGTGTAGGGATAGGGACGACAGTCTCTGTAGCCTGACTTATAGCAGTAGGCCATGACTGCACTACAGGGTCAGGTGAGGTAGCTGAGGGCACACCTAAGAGTGGCAGAGTCTTAGAAAGAGACAGACGTAGGATGCATATCGAAGATCTCTAGAGAGTGAGACTCAGCCTTGGTGAGGGTGCGGGCCATCAGGGTAGAGAGAGATGTGGCAGTGGCAGCCCTAGGTATAGATGGTACCACGAGATTTTTAGTTACATAGGTGCAGTAGACACATGCACAACTTGCATAGACATAGGCATAGCTGGCACAGGTACATGGGCAGCTGGAACAGATATAGGGTGAGATCGCTAGAGCGTAGACACAGACACAATACTACAGAGGCTTATATCATGGGGCCATGTCGGAAGACCAGTACGCACCTAGCTATAGGAGCCAGTCTGTGGCTTCACAGAGGGTAGGTGGATCTCAATCTAGAGCATCAGTGAGAGGCCCCCAGCAGTCAGGGGGGACAGAGGAGAGGGTAGTGCAGGGAGTAGAATTCCACGGTAGCAGGGCTAGCCAATTTTTTGACTTTATGTATACACATTTTTTGATGGCTTAGATAGCCTGATATGCATATATTTGTATTATTTTGCCCTCAGACATGCATTATTATCTTTGTGTATTTTGTATACATTTCATGACATGACTCCGAAAGATGGACAGATATTTTGATATATTGTACATTTGGACATGTTTTATGCTTATATGATGATGCAACTATTGATGTTCTACATGCTCTTGTTCAATGTTTATATGCTATGGATGCAAGCTATCTTATGATGCTTTACATGTTATGCCTACTTTGATTATGTTTATATGATGTTAATGTAGTCCTAGATGGATTATGATGGTCTGATATGCAAATGCAAATGTGAATGTTATTGATATGATTATGCAATGTGCTAGATGATCTATATGTACTTGTCTATGGTTTTGATTTTGTTGTTGATATGATGTACTGATGCGGATGTATATGGATGACCTGATGTACTTATTATGTATGCAAAATGATTTAATCATGTGAATGACTATCTCATGTGATATCATATGCAATATTTATGCTATGTTTTTGGTATCTCCAAATGTACTCAATCGACCAAGAGATGACATAGTGATAGGTGGAAGAAGATGAATGAAAGGATCACAGGCTTTCATTTGTAAGCATTGATACTTTGTAGGATTTGCTTATTGCATGGATGATATGAATTTATGGATATGAAATGGATGTGGATATTTTGTCATCATTAGAGTGCAAGTACTTTGCTTTCATCATTGGGTGCTTTTTATTTCTTTTCTCTTTTTGAAATGTTGTAAGAAAATACAAGCATCTAGGTATAATTAACCTGAGATGACCTGAGTATATCTTACATGGATTTTGATATAGCAAGTTGATACAAGCATCTAGTCAAACTTGAAGCTAGATGACCTAAGTACCTCTTGCATTTCAATAGACAAGGATTGCCCCTTTTCATGTTCAGACCTCCGAAGTCCTTGATGATCTTTTGCTGATCATGTAGTTAGACAAAAGTTGTCACATTACTAAAGTTTGATCCATAAACAACAGACAAATAAAAAGATTATGCCCCCATCATAGCATCTCTATCTTTTGGCATCCTTGAGTAGCATAGAAAGACATAATGACAAAAATTCAAGACCTTGTAAGTTAACCAATTCATAAAGCACAAAACATTCTTGCATTTAGATGTGTCTTCTTGCCACAATTGATATAGAATCAGTTTGAGTGTTTTGGTATATGTTTTTCTTTGCTTTTGGACATGTTGATGTTCTGTGCCAAGATTTTTGTTTTGGGTAGCTTTCTTTGCTGTGTATGCTTGTCAAGTGAAAGGTATCACAATCATTATTGGTATCCTCTTAGAACATGTGGCATTCAAGAATCCAAATCTGCAACTAGGTCAAGGAGTTGCCCCTAGTTTAGATAAAGGATTGACTTATTATGGGTGCCTTGACAAACAGACATGGAGAGACGGACCCTAAGGGACTGACCTAGTGTCTTAGGGGCTCATTACTAAATGGTCTTGCCTACGTGACGATGCAGAGGCAACATAGTTCGGGGTGAACTTGATGGACCTAGGACCTAGGTGATGGCAAATATGTAGAATCAGTATGGATAGCAAGACATACGACACTTGATGGAATGGATAGAAAATAAGTGGAGTAGAGCCTCAGGGGTGCATTGAGAATGGCCTTGCCTACGTGATAATTCAGAGATGACGTAGTTCGACAACGGTTCAATGGATTGGTTCAAGATGGATGATATGATGGACACAAGAGAAATTCAGTCGCAACAGATGGAGGAAGCAATTTGTTGCAGATAGCACCTATTTACCAGGTTTTCACCACTTACTTTTATTTGCACAATAGCTAAAAATATGCATGATGCCTGTTTGCCAGGTTTTCATCATGGTATCTATCCCAGGTGCCTGTTTGCTAGGTTTTCACCAGAGGATGATTTTTTTGTCATTTTTCCATTATTTTGATTTTTTGTTTTGTTTTTTTATCACTTTTCTATTTTTTAAAAAATTTTCTGGACTCCCTTGCATTGGGGTTTAGGTATAGAACTTGTGAAGATGCATGCTGTTGATAGGGTCATCAAACAATTTACCTTCAGATGTAGCCAATTGATAAGGTCTTGACCCATAGGCTGTGATGATGACATAGGGACCCAACCAGTTGGGTTCAAACTTGCCTTTCTTCTCTCGATCTTGCTAATTTATGGGGTTTTCTCTAAGGAATAGATCACCAACTTGGAACACTCAGGTTTTTATCTGGTGGTTGTAACTTCTGGACATTCGTTGTTGATAAGATTTGAGGTGGTTAAAGGCTTGTTTCCTTCTCTCTTCGAGCAGCTCTAACTCTTGAACTCTGGACACTCTGTACTCTTCATCAGATATGAGACCTTTTAACAAAACTCACAAGGATGGGGTCTCAACTTCAATGGGCAAGATGGCTTCAAATCCATAGACTACGGAGTATGGTGTTGCACCTATAGGTGTGCGGATACTTGTACGATAGGCCCACAATGTTGGATTTAATTGGACATCCAAATCATGGTCAGCATCGTTGATAGTCTTTTTCAGGATTTTGAAGATAGTTTTATTTGATGCTTCCACCTGGCCATTGCCTTGGGGGCAATAGGGGGTAGAAAAGTGGTACTAGATATGGAATTTATCACATAGTTCCCTAAAATCCTAAGTTTTGAATGGTCATCCATTATCTGGGATAATGGATGAAGGGATACCATAGCGACAAATGATATAGTTCAAGATAAAGGAGGCAATCTGCTTGCTTGTGATATTGGCTAAGGGCATGACTTCAATCCACTTCGTAAAGTACTCAGTGGTAGTGATTATGAATTTATGGCCACTGGATGAGGGAGGGTGGATCTTGCCCACTAAGTTGAGTCCCCACTGATAGAAAGGCCAAGGAGTCATTAATGGCTACAGCTCCTGTACTGGTGCATGTAACAGGTTCCCATGGATTTGGCGCTTCTTGCCCTTCTTTACAAAATGATAGGAATCTTGTTCCATGGTTGGCCAGTAGTATCCCATGCATATGAGTTTCTTTGCTAGGGTAGGGCCACTAGAGTGGGTCCCGCATATACCATCATACACTTTGTTTAGGGAGGTTTGATATTCCTCACTATCGAGACACCTAAGGAGAGTACCATCGAGACCTTTGCGATATAGGGTATTGGGGACAATGGAATACTGGGATGCCTGACGAATGAAGGTTTGTTTTTGGTTACTGGAGAGATCAGGTGGAAGGGTATTCTCTTTAAGATAGGCAAATATTTTTCCATAGAGGGGGGAATCAGTTCTGACAATGTGGCAAATGATATGGGATTCAAGAGTGTCATATGCAGGATGGGACACTGGCTCTACCAAGAACTCATAATGTGATTGATTATTTGGAATGTCGAGGAGAGATGCAATTGTGACCATGGCGTCTGTAGCTTTGTTCTCAATCCTTGGTATCTGCTCAAAAGAGATTTTGATAAAGTATTCCTTGAAATCATCTACCATTCATTTGTAAGGGATTAATTTCTCATCCTTTGTTTGGTAGTCGTCATTTACTTGATTTATGAGTAGCTGTGAGTCACCATACACCTAAAGTTCTTTGATATTCCATTCAACTGCTAGCTTGATGCCAATGACTAGGGCTTCATATTCCACCATGTTGTTAGTGTAGGGAAAGAGTAATCTGTATGATTTAGGAATGGTGTCGCCACTAGGGGTGATTAACAAGATACCCTCTCCCGACCCATGCTGAGTGTATGAGCCATCGAAGTACATTTTCCAAGTTGTGGTTATGTGAAATATAGATTTGTCTAGAAATTCGAAGCTCAAAGGGCTATCATCTATTAGAGGTGCATCAACCAGTTGATCTGCAAGTACTTGACATTTTATTGCCCTCCTGTCTACATATTCAATGTTGAACTCGCTGAGAAGCATGACCCATTTGGACAATCTACCTGTAAGGGCAGATTTGTTGAGTAAATACTTGAGTGGATCAATCTTTGCTACTAGTTTGACAGAATGTGACAACATGTAATGTCTCCATTAAAGACAACAATGAGGAATGCTCTTTCAATTGGTGTGTATTGTAGTTCATACCCAACAAGTGTTCGGCTGATATAGTAAATTGCTTGTTCTTTCCCTTCATAATTTTTCTACGCGAGGAGGGCTCTTAGAGCTATTGGTGTGGCCAAGATATACAGTAGCAGAGGTTTACCCTGAATCGGTGGCATCAAAACAGGTGGTTTCATGAGATACTCTTTTAACTATTGAAATACCTGTTCACATGAATCATTCCATTTGAAAGGGACATTCTTATGTAGGAGGTGGGAAAAATGGGTGGCACTTGTCTACCAATTGAGAAATGAATCTTTTGATAGATTGCAGTTTTCCCTGCAGAGACCTTAGTTGAGTGAGATTCTTAGGAGGCGGCATTTCCATGATGGCCTTTACTTTAGCTGGGTCGACTTTGATTCCATTGGCATACACTATGTATCCAAGTAGCTTGCCTGATGTAACTCCAAACATGCACTTCTTCAGGTTACAGTCTTAAATTGTTACAGTCTTGTGAAGATCTTGTCCAATACTGCCAGGTTTCCTTCTCTTGTGAGTAATTTTACCAAGATGTCATCAATATAGTCTTCCATTATAGTGTGCATCATGTCATGGAAGATTGTGGTCATAGCTCTCTGATATGTTGCACCAGCATTTTTCAAACCTAATGGCATGACACACCAACAATAGGTGCCCCATGCACATGTGAACGCAGTCTTGTGTTGGTCTTCAGGTGCAATTTTGATCTGGTTGTATCTAGAGAAACCATCCATTAGTGACAGCATGGTGTGCCCTGTCGTGAGATCTACAATAATGTCAATGTTTGGCAGGGGGAAATCATCTTTTGGACAAGCTTTATTTAGGTCCCTGAAGTCATTACATATTCAAACTCTGCAATCTAGTTTGGCAACTGGTACTATGTTTGAAATCCACTCAGGATAGTCTATTGGTTTGATGAAGCTGACATCTAACAGTTTCTTCAGCTCTTCTTTCACCATGAGGGCCACATGTAGGTGGATCTTCTTGAGTTTTTGTTTTACTGGCTTAGCTCTTGGAGCTAAGGATAAGTGATGAATTATGAGATTTGGATCTAGCCCTGGCATATCCGCATATGTCCAAGCAAAGTTGATTTGTTTTCTTTTGAAGAATTTAGTAAACACTGGGTTTTCTTGTGTGGTTAAAGACTGTGCCATGTGAATCATTTTGGGACTGTCACCTGTGCTGACATTGATCAGCTTTGCTAGTTCTATCAAGATCGAAGATCTCTCTTGATGTGTGAGATTGGGTAGAGGGTCAAACCTCCCATCCTTCGGTGCCTCAGAGAGGTTTTCACCATTGGATACGTCTATATTTTTACTTTTTTCATGATCTAATACTGTTGTAGTGCAGTTTTCACCATTAGATCTTTCTCTCATTTTGACATTTTTGAGACTGAAAGGATTAGTACTCTCTCCAAAATAGGCCTTGTCGTTGAGTTCTATGCAATAGCCAGCCCTGTGGTTCCCTGTGGGTATATGATACCTAAGATCAAGATAGTCTATGATGGCTTCATCATTTTGAAAGGTATCGAGCTCAGGGGGAGTGTCTTGCAAGTCCCAATCTATGAGTTCTGGGTGTGATAACGGTAAAGGGTCATTGGGTTGGTCTGGTTCAATGGAATTGATGGTCAAGATAGAAGTGTTATGGTGGTCATTATAAACATGGACAATGCCTATGATGGTACTCTCCATTAGCTGATCCGTCAAGGGGGTATCATTCTTTCCTCATGACTCTCACTATCATTATTATGTGGGTTAGACTCTAGCGGTCTAGCCCTTGAACTTTGTCCTTCAGTTGTATGGGTTGGGTCATACTCATGGACCACATCAATATCCTTTTCATCACAAGATAGCTTAGAGAGACTATCCCACTCATATTCATTGGAGTCAGTCTCAGTCCCCATTTGCAGTTGGTGAATTTGATCAATCAGATTAGTAGCGGATGTTTTTGGTTGTTTTCCTTTATGCTTATTTGCTCTATTGGTACTTGTTGTGCCAGTGTAACCTAGCCCTGTAGTGTCTCGAGCTGTTAACGTATGATGTTGGATGGGTTTAGTGATACTATCCTTTCTTGAATTGAGTGGACCGTATCCTTCATACCCCATTCTTTGTAGCATTTGGAATCCTTGACCATATTGCTCAATTTGTATCGTGGAGTGATGGTATTGTTGTGTTGATAGACTGACTTCATCCTTATATAACCATTGAAGGATGTCTTTTTCATCGCTTTCATCTTCAAGGCTTCCCATTTGATAAAGGGACCTTTGGTAGTTTCGACTATCTTGGATTTGTTCATGGAAGGTCTTCCATATGATCTGGGAGATAGAGGGAGCTGTGCCAAGCATAAGGATTGAGTAATTGTGTACTCACCTAGACCCTTATCTTTGAGTCCAAGGTCAGGTTGCGAAGCCTTTGATGTGGAAGCAAGTGAAGCTGGGTCAACCTGAGATGAAGATGAAGCAGAAGCACTATTATGAGGGATGACAACTTCAGGTTTAGAATGAACGATGTTACAATATTGAAATGGATTGGGATCACCTTGGATGGTGATCTCTTGGCCTTCATAGGGGAATTTGATACACTGGTGGTATGTTGATGGTACCACTTTCAGAGCATGTATCTAGGGTCTTCCAAGAAGAATGTTATATGCCAACTCCATGTCAAGGACTTTGCATGCCACATCTTTTACTACAGGTCCAACTCTGATTGGTAAGACCATAGTTCCCTTGGAAGTTCTCTCCTCGTCATAGGCTTTGATAGTGATTTTCTTTTTTGGATCAATAGCTTTCTCCACAAACCCCAATGCAAGTATTAGCTTCAAGGTGCAAATATTCAAACTGGCTCCTCCATCAATTAGAACCCTTTTTATCTTATGTTTGTGGATGAAGGCTTCAATATGAGGAGAGGCATTATGAGGTTGAGTAATTGACATATCATCCTTTTCAGTGAATGATAGGGCGTGAGGTGAGGTAATGTGACCTACAATGTTTTGAAGCTGTTCTTCGGCAAGGTTCATTGGAACGGAGGCTTCTAAAAGAGCTTTGTCAAGTATGGCCCTATGGGATGGTGATAGACGTAGAAGTTCCAGGATGGAGATATGTGTAGGTGTCTTGTGGATTTGATCTAGGACATTGTATTGATTAGCCAGAGAGACTGGGACCCCTCTAAGAGTGACTCTATTACTACGGGTGGTAGCATTACAATTCGAGTCTTTGTTTATAGTGATCACATTGATGAGTGGATCACTTTCTAAGATGTGGTTGAGAACATAGTCAAATGACACGTTTGTGTAATTGGCGTTGTTAGTTCCACCATGGTTCTGATTCATAGTTGGGAAGTGGATCCTTGAATGCCCAGTGATCATTATTAGAGGTATGTCCATAAAGTGATACTTTTTTTTACTCTATTAAATCTTGGATAGTGTGCTTGAGCACAATGTAGTCATTGGTTTTGTGCCCCTTATTTTAGTAGTATTTGCAGAAATCATTGTCATTCCACCAAGGAGGTTTGACTTTTGGTTCATATTCCTACATTGTTGGAAGTGTTATGATTTTAATTGTGATTAACTTCCATAGGGCGGTTTCCAATGATTCTCCCAAAGGTGTAAATTTTCTCCTAGGTTAAAAGCTTGTAAACCGTGATTCAGTGTTTCTTGGTTTATTTTACGGGGGGTTATTTTGTGGGTTTGACAAGTTGAATATTGGTTGCTTTGGTGCCACATTTTTGGCATCCACCACCCCATCATTCACAATGTTCTTGTTCTTTGTCCAGAATCTTGGTTTATCTGCGTTGGTATTGGTACTAGGAGTGTCCTTATAATGCTTTATTTGACCTTTGGCGATTAAAGCCTTTTCAATGATTAGACCCATCTGAATGACCTTACTAAAGGAAGTAGGACATTGGATTTGTATCTGTCAGCTTAGATCAGTTTGTAAGTTATGGACAAACATCTCCAATATTTGTTTTTCAGGCATTTGATGTGGGCACTTACTTGCCAACTGTTTCCATCTTTGTAAGAAGGTGGCGAAGGATTCTCCACCTTTTTGCTTGGTGTTACAAAGATCTAGAATTGAGGTGTCATGCTCAATATTGTAGGAGAAGTGCGTGACAAATTTGTCCACAAGTTCATTAAAGATTCTAATGCTGGGAGGTAGTCTAGAAAACCATTCCATGGCTTGTCCTCCTAAGCTTCTTGGAAACAACCACATAAGATAAGTATCATTGTGGGTGACTTCAAGGCATGCAACATTAAATTCCCTGATGTGGTCTCTTGGATCACCCTTTCCACGATATTTGTCAAATTTTGGCACCTCAAATTTTAAGGGGAAAGGTATCATGATCAAGGTCCTATCAAAAAGATATGGTGAAATATCCTCGAGGGAGTAATTGTTAAATGATGTTCTTGTTTGCATGTCTGTGAATTATTGTTGTAAAGCTTGTATTTGTTGGGTCATTAAGTTTAGGGCTTTTGTAGAATCAATGGTTGCTTTGCTTTTGTCTATGGTTATTTCCTCTCGTGTGCTTCCCTCAGGGTTTCTTTCTTCCTCAAGTTCTTTTAATGCTTCTACATCGAAATCTTTAGGAAGCTTGACTCCTAGTTGTGCTAAGTGAAGAAAGAATCTAGTAGGGTCTTGGGGAAGTACCTTATCCATTATGCGTTGAAACCTTCAGTCTTGCTGAGTTTGTAGAAAATCTTCCTAAGAAATTTCCTCATCACTTTCATGAGGGGATGGAATAGTTTTGTCCACCATTTCAATTTGCTTTTGTTTTTGGGACCTTGTTAAGACCATGCAAGGTGACTTGAGCTGGGATGGAGTGAGTTTGAAAGTTTTGAATAAGAAGTGAGAGAATGTGTCAAGGTTTGAACAAAGTTTTCCTTAGATCTATTGGTGTCAAACAAGTTGGTTGGAACAAAACAATAGTCCAAAGCAAGGATGATAGAAATCCTGTTTACTTGATGTAGACTAGTCTTGCACAAGCCACTAGTGGAGTTCTGAGAGAAAAGGATGATTGATCCTTGATAGTGGAGACTCACTAGGTTTGTTTGAAGTTGATGCGATCAAGAATAGATTGGTACTAACCTTGTTGGATTTTGGAAGAATTTTGTGAAGTTTTGGATGATGTAGTGCGGGAAAGGCAGCTACGTTATGGAAAAGGACTGTTTTGCATGGTTTTAATCAGATCTGGAAACTACAACAAGTTTGAAATTGGTGTTTGAAAAGTTGAATGTTTTTCTTAGAAAAAGTACAGAACAACTCTCTGGAATGGATGCGCAGCAGTAAAAGTGCAGTAACAGAAGGCAAAAGTGCAATAGGTCGAAGCACATGCGCAGATCTGACAAAGTTTAAATGTGTAACAACAGCAGGTAAATGCACAGTAAGTCACAATGAATGTGCAATAAGTCATAATGTACATGCGGTTCTAGTTTTTAAGTTTGTTTTTGCAGAGTTTTCTCTTTTTGGCATGTTTTTCAAAAAGTTCTATTTTTGGTTGAAAACTTGGTCCTTTTTACTTTTGATTTTCAATTATGGCAGATAAAGACACAACAAACACAGAAAAGTTTTCATGATTTTTATCTTTTATTATTTTTGTTGTATTTTTGGACTCTTTTTGACACAAGAACAATTACAACCTAGGCTGGAAAAGACAGTATTTGTTGAGTCCCCTTGCTGTGCATATTCAAAGCAGATAACTTCAAGATCTGGTAGCACCAGTTCCCCTCCACGGCACACACTTCTCACACATACCAAGATCCAGGTTTCCTTAGGCTCATCACCCCACCAAACCTTAGGATTGTCCCTGCTATCTCAACTAAGAACCATATGAATCAGGGCTGCTTCAAAGGTCCCACCTTTTGTGCCAACAAATAGAGGATTTTGGTATACTAGACAATGGCTAAGTAGTTAGGGCAACCGTTCGAGTAGTTACACGTGTGGTAGTGCTACTCTCCATTATGGAGTCTCCCAGCCTCCAAGGGTTATGCCTTGGAGGGTTTTGGTGGAGGTTGGCTGTCAGTGTAACAGCGGCACTCGTTGCAGGAAGCTTTCGCCTGAAGCATAATTTATTTATAGTGGATCGGTAGGGCTTGGCTTTAGCCTATTTCCACTTAGGGTCATTCCCACTTGGATAGGCGGGCATCCAAGGGCAGGCCCCTCTAAAGGTTATACACAAAGAATGACAAGTCTGGCGTTCTGGTCACCCAGTAAAGGGAAGAGCATAAGCCTATTGCCATTCGGAAGACAAAGTGAACGGTGGTTTATCCAATCCTAATTAAAATGAGAAAAACTATATGCACTATTCTACTTGGGCACACACAGAGTTGTTAACTTTGAAGTGATTAAAGATAGCAATGGTTCTTTCCTTTGCAAGATAGCAATATGGCAAACATAGCAATGATTTCATCACTTCCCTCCTAGTTAAGAACTATGTGAGATTTGCATGCATATTTTTACTCTCCTTGCTAGTTAACCTATAATGTGTGTTTTTAGAAAATGAAACTATCCAGCTCTTAACCCTGCATGAAAATTAGAAAATCAAATCCTGCAAGACAAGTGTCAGCATTAGAAAACTAGCAAGAAAAACCCCTAAACTACTCCTCCAAATAGATGTGCAGCTTAAGAGATTGAATGCGCAGAAACAATACTCAAAAGCGCAATGATTACAAAAGCGTAGGAGAATAGATTATAAGCGCAGAGAGAAAGAATAGATGCGTAGGACATTCAAAAGCGCAAGATTAGATATCATATGCGCAGGATCTGAAGATGGATGCGCAGTAAAATTGTATGCACCAGAACAGGTGGTATAGGCGCAACCTTGGAGGATGTATGCGCTAAAAGGTTGCATGCACTGGAACAGTGATCAGATGAACCGCGAGATCGATTAGATGCACTGAATGAACCTATTTGAAGACTATACGGAATTTGTACGGAACCTGTCACTCAAGAACTCAGTTTTTTGATTAGATATGGGGCAAAGGTCCCACGGTGGGCGCTAGAAATGTTATCAGGAAAAATTGGATGATATTTAAAATGAATTATAAACCCAATAACTTAATGGATTATGCAAGTAAAAAAGTTTTAAAATAAATAAATCAATTTACAGTGCTTTGTTACCTCACGACTTCCATTGCTTGCCTATTCTTGATCGATCTTTGGTGATGAATATAGCCCTTAGGAAGCTTGCTTCCTTGCTTAGATTCCTCAAGATGACAAAGGAGAAATGGCTTGGATACTTATTGTATTGAAGATGAGCTTCAACATAATATAGGATGGATGATGAAAAATGCAAGAGTGGGGGTGCCAATGGCACGCAATGGATTTGACAGAGTAATCTTACTTGAAAGCTTTGTGATATGAAAATGGAAGAATAGAGGGGTATTTATAGACTTGTGAGAGAAGATCAACGGTGTAGAAGAAATAAGAAGATCAATGGTAGAGGATAGTTGAGAGAACGTGCATGAATAGAAAGAAGACGTGTCATTCAAAAAGTTGCTTTGTTGAGTTAACTACTTTCTTGATGAGGATGAGCTTTGATTTCATAAATTAGAATATATTTTTATAATTTAAGAATTTGTTGATAAAAATAAGGTTGCTTTAAATCAGTTAACTCAGCTTTTGCTTTTGCATGACAAGGAAGATGTATTTTTAGAAGATTTTGAAGATTTTTTAGAAGATAAGAAAGTGAATTAAATAAATAAATTTATTTAATTGTTTGTGCAAGATTTAGAAGAATAAATAAAATATTTGATTATATTTTATTTTTGGAGACTGAGATTTAATTTCAATAAATTTGCATTTTATTTAAATTTGGAAGAATGAATGATTTAATTAAATAATTAAAATTATTTAATTGTTTGGAAGAATAAAATTGATATTGATGAAATTAATTAAATAAATGCAATTTATTCAATTAATTGGAGGAAAATGAATCAAATAAATAAATTGATTTATTTATTTATTGATAGAGGAATATTAAGATGAAATAAATATTTAAAATATTTATTTAGATAGAGTCATGTCATTTTTAGGTGTATACAGTCCTCAATGGTTTTCTTAATGATCTTGATCAAATTTTTATTCGTGGATTCCACCTGCCCATTACCCTGTGGGTAATAATTAGATGATGTATTGAGAAAGATGTTATTCTTTATAGACCAATTAGAAATCCTTAAACCCATAAAAACTAATCCATTGTCAGAAATATTAGAATCAAGAGTGCCAAATCTAGATACTAAATCTTGATAGAAACTCAGAATAGAAGTTTCATTTGCTTCCTTCAAAGCAACAGCCTCAGTCCACTTCGTAAAGTAATCCATTTATGTTAGAATCCATTTATGGCCTGCACTTGATGGTGGATTAATAGGTCCAATGAAATCAAGACCCCACTTAGCAAAAGGCTACTCCACCTGAATGGGGTGTAGAGGCAAAGCTACAAATCTTTGCTTTCCTGCAAACGATGCACATTTTCACACTTTCTAACCCAAGCAAATGCATCTTTGAATAAATCTGGCCAATAATAGCCAACCCTCATAATATTCAAGGCTGTAGTCCTTGCTGCAAAATGGCCTCCTGAAGGCCCATTATGAAACTCTTCTAGCAACTTATTTATCTGATCTGATTCAATACATCTTAGCAAAACACTATGAAAATACCTCCTATACAAAACACCATTAATAACAACATAGGGAATAGCTTGTAGTCTATAGTACCTATCTAAACCTTTAGGGCAATCACCAGTCTACAAGTAATGAATCATTTGCTGCACCTAGCTTGTAGTAGGAGTTGAACTAGCAGCTTGCTCATTATTGAGCACTATTGCAACATTTTCATCCTCTTCATGGTTGTTTTCTCCATTTTTGGCAATCTATTCACACAAACCTTTGCCCCTAACAAGCTTAGTAACCTTTATGTTAACATCAAACTCCATTACTCTAGTTATCCAGCCAGCCTTTTTATCATTCATATCCCTATTAAGCAAGAAATCCTTAATAGTTGGATGGGCAACTAGTAATTGAATTTTGTTGTTGGAGAGCATATGCCTGAACTTTTTAAGGCTTCTAACAACAACAAACACATGCTTTTCAACAAAGGAATACTTTACCTCATAATCATACAATACTTGGTTGAAAAATACCACAGGCTACTCCAAGCCTTCATCATTCTACTGGCACAACATAGCTGAAATGGTGTCAACACCTCCAAATGCATACAAAATAAAATCTTTATCATAGTTAGGATTAATGAGGGTTGGGGAAGCTGCAAGGGCTTCTTTAATATGCTCAAAGCTCCTCTTACCCTCTTTAGTCCAACTAAAAGATATATTTTTCTTGAGCATAGTTGTAAGAGGCTGCAATAGTGCTGCAATGTTAGGGATGAATCTTCTCACACAGTTGATCCTACCAAGGAAGCTCTGTAAGCCTTTCTTATGTGTTGGTAGTGGTAAATCAAGAATAGTAGAAACTCCTTCCAGATCAATGGAAATACCATGTTTTGAGATAATGTGTCCCAGGAACTTACCTTCATGGATAGAAAATATGCACTTCTTTGGGTTAAGAGAAACCCCAAACTCTCTACATCTTTGAAAAATCTGCCTCAAATGATCAAAATGTTTATTAGCATTTTTTGTGAAAACTATAATATCATCTAGATACACTAAAACAATTTTGTTCATGAGGCCATGAAAGGCCACACCCATTGCTCTCTGAAATGTTGCCCTTGCATTGAACAAACTAAAGGGCATTTTTCTGTAAGCCATGGTACTCGACTTGGTTGTAAATGTAGTTTTATACTGATCCTCCTACTTCACCAAAATCTGGTTATAGCTTGAATATCCATCCAACAAAGAAAATCTGTCAGAACCAAAAACAACATGCAAGATCTGTTCCATTGAAGGGAGTGGATAGTGATCCTTGAGAGAGGCTTTATTCAAATCATGAAAATTGACACAAAGCCTAATCTCCCCATTCTTCTTTTTGACTAGAACTAATGTAGAGTATAAAACTCTACATTTTGTTTTCAGCAGCGCGCCCGTGAGTTTCAGTTTCTGTGTCTATAAATGTTTCTGAGAATGGCTGTAAGGGTTTACAAGGGTTTAATTTTACTGTTGCTGTGGGTTTCTTTTTGCCAGTGCTGCAGAGTCCAATAAGTGTTGAGTTACGGTTTAAGTCGCTTTTGTTTCTAAGTTACAACTTTTGCAACGGATCATGCCACGTGGACTAAATGCCTCTAATACATTCTAAGTTGCGACCCTGTGGAAGACGCCACGTGTTGCTTGCAGAGACATAGTTATAAAGTTTCAGTGTGCTTTTGGAAGAAGCCATGTGTATTTTGTGATAACCCCAGAGCTTGCCAAGTGTCAACTTCCACATGTCTATTTATATATCCTTCGATGCAAAGGAATAAATGGAGGTAGGCCCCAGTGTAAAGGTTCAGTGATGCAGAATGTGCCACATGGTGGATGCGGCGCCCAAGTAAAAGCATTTGCCCCTTTTCTCCAGTAATAATAAATGTTTCTTCGGTTTCGTGGAGCTCGACATGTGTCAACCTCCGCGTGAGTCTCAAAAAGGTTATGATGTTTCAAGAAGACTACGGAAGCCGCCACGTACCAGATAGTTGATACTGTGAAAACTAGCAAGCAAAGAGTTGTGGACCCCATTTCTAATATGTCTTTAAGCTTCAGAGCAGCGGATCGCAATAGTTGTCATAGGTAGGGGCCACCCAAATATAGAGACACAGTTCAGCAAGAAGGTGCGGATAAAGACACGTATCTATTTCTAGTTGCTGTGGATGTTGCCATGTGTCAGTTTCCTATTTCTCCCGAGAGATGAAGAAGTTTCAAGTTATATGTGCATGGACGCTGCCATGTGTCTCAGAGTTCATTGCTTAAAGAGTGTGGATGCTGCCAAGTGTCTTTTCTCTATAGAAGGGATACGCCACACATATTTTTGCCACAATGATTTTAACTATTTGTGGATCCAAATGATTTTAAGTGTCAAAGACTTCTAGTTAGCTCCAGTTCGGTTAGGCCGTTGGGATTCGATTGTGCAGACAATCTAGAGTCAATCTTGTGCTATAAATATGTAACATTTGTAATGATCGAGGAGTAGTTTTTGAAGTTAGAATTCAGATTCATTCATATATAGTTTTGCTAGAGATATTTTTCTATCAGAGATTTAAGAGAGAAGTTTGAGACTTTTTGTTGTGACCAGTGAATATCATTTTGCCTTTATTTTTGTTATTCTTGATTTAGAAAGTAAATGTAATTGTGCATGTATCTGTGCCTCTTATGTTGCTGGAAAATTAATGAGAAAGATAGAGTTCTGTGCCTTGGTTGATATTTTTTGTGTCATTGTAAATTGTCTGTTTGTGAGCCTTTGAGTTATTCATTATATCTGTTTATGTTAATCATGAAACATTTACTCTTTAGCATAACTGAATCTTGAGAATAGCTTCACTGTGCTTAAGTTGAGAGAGATACTTATTATTCAGGCGCATCGCCATAGATAGATTTGCTTTAACTGTATCTTTAATTCTATTAATTTCTCCCCTTTTTCCCAAAACCCATACAAGATAGAGAAGAGCCAGCTTCTTTAAAATCTAGAGGTTGTTTCAGGTAGCAAGCCCCACAGTCCTGAAACTTCCCACGTTGTTGTTGGAACCTGCACAATTTTACACATCAACAGTTTTTGGCATGCTCGGTGGGACCATTTCTTGAAGTTTCTGTCAAGATTGTATGAGCCAAGAAGCTACAGGGAGTCAGAGCTATGGACCTATAACAAGAGCTCAATCGGCTGCTAGACTAGGCATTCTTTTGCCACCACTGGTAGCTAATCCAAGGAGAAGAGTGAATCAATTTGTAGCAGTACCAAGAGTAAATATGGGAGCACCTATAGCCCCAAGGAATTATGCAAATTGGAACACTGGCAGTTCTCTGATTCTTCCAATACCACCAGCTACTTGGGATGCTATCCCAGCCAATGCTCTAAAGGCTCTGCCTAAGTTCAATGGGGAAGATTTCAAGACACCTGAGGAACATCTGCAAGATGTATTTGATGTCTATGCAGTACATGTGATCACTTAACAGAATGTGGCTATAAGACTGTTGGCAACTTCTTTTAAAGGGAAGGCTCTGGAATGGTATAGATCTTTAACCCCAAATACAATATCCACATGGGATCAGCTTGGTGATGCTTTCTTTGGAAGATTTAAAGAAAAGGGTGATAAATCTTCTTTGCTGCAACAATTGATCACCATCAAAAGGGCACCACAAGAAGCTATGACTGATTTCAATTCAAGATTTCAAAAGACTTGGGAGAGGATCCCTACCACAACAAGACCATTACCAAGTATGGCTATTGTGTTTTACCTTAAAGCTTTAAACTCAGATATATCAGTGATGATCCAATCCCTTGGAGGTCAGACACTACCAGAAGCTTATGAGTTTGCAGTCAAGGCTGAAAATAACTTAATAGATGCTGGAAAGTTGCCCCCAAGGCCTCCTATGCCTATGTTCCTAGAAATTACCTTACCTTTGCCTCAAGAAGCTTCTAATCCTACAACCCCACCTGTGTCTATGTATTCTTTTCCTCAGCAACCTACTAAAGTAATTGTCCCTGTTCAATCATCTGAAATGGATGATGTCAAGAACATCTTAAGAACCTTCTCAAATGAGATAATTAATCTAAAGAGGCAACAAAATCCCTATCCAAAGCCCCCTTATCAAGGTTACCAAGGAAATAGGCCTCCCTTTCAGCCAAATCAATATCAAGGCCCTCAAAGGCAAGCTAATCCTCAACCATCAAACTAGTTAGTCACAGTCCCTACACCTCTATAGGCTGTTCCTCCTAATCCCAACAGGGAAATTGTTCCAGGGCAAAATAATTTTGTAGATGGCACAAATGCTTGGTGTTTTCCTTGCAATAATGCCCATATGCCCAAAGATTGCCCCAGAGGAAATTTACAGCAAAAGATAGCAGAACAAAGAGGATTAGAAGGACAATTTGTAACTTCTAACACTTCACAATATCAGTCTCTGGGTCTACAAAATGCAGTCCTGGTTGCCCAGATGCAAGGAATGTCCTTACAACAGGAAGAGGAAATAGCCCCTGAGCATGCTCTATTTTCATGGATCGAGGAAAAAGATTCAGTGTTCTTAAATGAAGCATCCACTTCCAAGAAGCCATTGGTCCAATTAGATTACTATACCAGAGCCAAGAGGAGAATGATGGAGTAGCCTGAAGTCACAAATAATGAAATCATGGGAGCTCTTCCATTTCAGAGTCACCAGAACACAGTCCCTAGACAAGAAATGCCTCAGCCTGTGCAGAATCAAGTAGTCTTAGGACAAGTCCAAGAAAAGTCAAGATACCCTTATTACTCAAAGGCCCAGGCATTAGTACCTGTGAATATAGTGGATCAACTAAAAAGAACGCCAGCACATGTATCAATCTAGGACATGCTAGCTATTCCTGAGCAGAAGACACTGTTGTAAGAGGCTTTGCAAGGCCAAGAAGTTCCTAAATAGACTGATGCTAAGGAGGATCTGCTGATAAAGAAAAGCTGTAGCTCAAAGATACTGTACCTTTGCAGACAACGGCCTTGTTGAATAATGCACCTAAGGTAGGTAAATCTAAACCAGATCCCTTTTATCTAAGTCTAATAGTTGGGAAGAAACTATTACATATTGCAATGATAGACTCTGGGGCTAGTACTACAGTAATGCCAAAGCAAATAGCAGATGCTTTGAAAATAAAATATGAGCCACTTACAAGAAGGGTTATGCAGTTGGATGGGAAATCTGTACAAACAATAGGGAAAATTAAACAACTCCCATTGCAACTATATACTTGCCCCAATATAATTGTAAATCAGGATGTGGTAGTCATAGATATTCCCCCTATATTTGGTCTATGTTTATCTAGAGATTTCACAGCTAATATAGGAGGTTACATGTCACTAGATTGGTCACACCTCATTCTGAGAACCAAATATGGAACAAAAATGAAAATACTGTCTGAGCCATTATCAAAAGACCATATCACAAATGAACCCACCTCAAAATTAGAGGCAGCCCATGCTATGCTAAATAAAGAGGAGAGAATCTTTGTTGAAGAGATAGGTGACTGGACTGAACATGACCAACAGGAGGAAGAGAATAATCAGTTGCTAACTATGATGCAAAGTGACCCCTATGGAAATTATGACTCTACTGGTTTAGGCACATATGTGATATTTGAAGAAGACCAAGAGATCCCAAATGTTTTAAGGAAAGAAACATCACAGACTCAAGGATTTGAAAAGGACTCAGAGATCTGGACTCTAAATTTTGATGGGGCTAGAAGTAAAAATGGTGCTGGTGTAGGAATTTGCCTTACTGCCCCAAATGGTGAGAAAATTTTAAGAGCCATCCATTTTCAGTTTGCCTATACCAATAATGATGCTGAGTATGAATCCCTGGTGCATGGACTCATGTTGGCAAAGAAAAAAGAAGTAAAGAATCTGTTAATAAGGGGAGATTCAGAACTAGTGGTGAAACAAATCAGAGAAAAGGCAGTAGCCAAGAATGTAAGGATGAGATCCTATAGGCATAGAATTTGGGACCTAATAGATGGTTTTGAGGCTTTCAACATTGAAGTAGTTCCTAGAGCCCAAAATTCTGAAGCAGATAGAATGACACAGGTTGGTTCACAGTTTGACCCAGCAACTGATTTACTAGTAAATAATGAGTCAGTCAAAGTTATAGTGAGACCAACTATCCCAGACAATGACCAAAATTGGCAAGTTTTTGAAAATAATTTCCAGGTCCTCTCATTTTTGCAACAATCAGGAGAATTTGCTGATCAGTTGCACCCTAACATTGAAGAAGCCTATGGTGACCAAATTATTCAACTAAAGTCAAATAAGCTCCCTAAAGGACTGATTACCTTAGAAAACTTATTTGACGCAGAAGATATAATCCTGGAGAAGAAGAGGTTTCAAGCAAATAAAGAAGATTATTCTAAAATCCAAGTCAGTGAAGGAAGAAAATTGAAGATTGGAAATTCTACAACCCAGCAAGAAAAGGAAAGATTGATTGATTTATGTGAAAGATATGATAGGGTGATTGCCTGGACCTATGAAGATCTCCATGGCTATAATAGAGACATCATTCAGCACACCATAGAACTAACTAAAGGATCTAAACCAGTCAGACAGAAGCAAAGGCAAGTGAATCCAAGGATTGAACCTCTAATGGTGGATGAGTTGTAGAAGCTTTTAGAATCAAAGATTATTTTTCCAATCAAAGACTCAACTTGGGTATCCAACCTAGTGCTAGTCAAGAAAAAGAATGGTGACATAAGGCTCTATGTAGATTTCAGGGATCTGAATAGAGCATCTTTGAAAGATCATTATCCCCTGCCCTCTATGGAACAAATTTTACAAACTGTGGCTAGATCAGAGAGATTTTCTTTGCTGGATGGCTTCTCTGGATATAATCAGATTTGGTTGGCTGATAAAGACCAGCATAAGACTGCATTCACTACCAAATGGGGAACATTTGCATATGCTAAGATGCCTTTTGGCCTTTCAAATGTTGGAGCCACTTTTCAAAGAGCAATGGATGTAGCATTTGGGGAGCTTATAAACAAAATCATCCTGATTTATCTAGATGACCTCACTATTTTCTCTAAAAATGCTATTGATCATTTTGATCATTTAGAGGCTATTTTTAAGAAGTGTCAAGAGTTTAGAATATCCATGAACCCCAAGAAGTGTATCTTTGCAGTACCTAAGGGTAAACTGTTAGGGCATATAGTTTCAAAAGAAGGGGTCTCTATTGATCCAGAGAGAGTCACTGCCATAATGAATCTATCTCTGCCAGTCAATAAGAAAGTAGTTCAATCCTTTCTAGGGAAGACCAAATTTGTCAGCCGATTCATATCTGACTTTGTAGGACTAATCAGACCAATGACACTGTTGCTAAAGAAGGACCTAGTTTTCAAATGGACTACAGAGGGGAGGCAAGCTTTTGAAGAAGTCAAAAGAGCCATTTCAACAGCCCCAGTACTCAGAAACCTAGACTTTTCTAAGTCTTTTATCATGTATGTGTATGGAGGAGAGTTCAGTGTGGCTGCTGTCTTAACTCAAAAAGATGATCAACAAGAAGGAGAGCACCCAATAGCCTTTTTCTCTAGGACACTCAGGGAATATGAGGCCAGATACAATTTTGTGAGAAACAGGCATATGCCATGGTCAAAGCCCTTAATAAATTTAGACACATGGTAACAGGGAATAAAATCCTGATATTAGTGGCTCATCCTAGTGTAAGAGAATACATTATGGAGGGTGAGATCACTGAGAAAAGAGCTAACTAGATAACAAAGATCCTTGAATATGATGTGGAGGTCAGACCCACTAAGTTAGTAAGAGGCAAAGGATTGTGCCAATATATGGCTTAGGACATGGAGAAAATGATGACACAAGAAACACAAAGTGAGAGTGTGTTGAGAATCCAAGAGATTGATCAGAATTCATGGGTCACAAATAGGATTAAATTTATGAAACATGGGATTTTCCCAAATGAGCTCTCCCATGATAAGAGAAGGTATTATAGACAACAAGGGTCCTACTTTGTACTAATTGACCAAATCTTATTCAGGAGAAATGTTGATGGCATACTTTTGAGATGTATAGAAAAAGATGAGGCTCAAAGAATATTACATGAGTTGCACCATGGAACCTCAGGTGGACACTTTTCAGCAAGGACCACAGCAATAAAGGTGACTCAAGTAGGATACTTCTAGACAAATCTATTTACAGACTGTTATCAGTTGGTCAAAGAGTGCCAAGCCTGTCAATTTTATATAGGAAAAAGAAGAAATGCAGCAATGCCCCTAAGCCCCATAATTATAGATGAGCCCTTTGCCCAATGGGGGCTAGATTTTATTGGTATGATCAATCTAGTGTCAAGTATGGGACACAAATGGATCCTTACGGCCACAGATTACTTCACTAGATGGAGTGAAGCAGTGCCACTAAAGGAAGCAACATAAAAGGTAATATTAGACTTTTTGGAGGGTATTATTGTTCGTTTTGGTCCTCCTCGTACCATAATATTAGATAATGCTAAGGCCTTTTTGGGAACAAAAATATCTAAGTTTGCATTAAGGTATGGAATTTATTTGAAAACTTCTTCAAATTATCACCCTTAGGGTAATGGTCTTGCAGAGTCTACTAACAAGAACCTAATCAGACTCATTAAGAGGATAGGGACCAACTATCATAGAGAGTGGCATAAGCTACTAAATACAACACTGTGGGCTGACAGAATTACACCTAAGCAAGTGACAAAGATGTCTCCATATGAATTGGTCTATGGTAAGCCAGCTGTAATGCCACTAAGCTTAGAGATTCCTGCTCTGTAATTATTGAAACAAATTGAGATTGAGGAGAATAGTCCCATACAAGTTAGACTTGCTGAACTGCTAGAAGTACAAGAGAAAAGAGAAAAGGCACATGAGTCACTGATGAAACATCAAAAAATATTTAAAGATTCTTTTGACAAGAGGACTTCAAATCCCCATTTTGAAGTAGGCTCAATAGTGTTGAAATGGGATGAGAGAGCAGCCAAGCCGGGCTGACATAGTAAATTTGAATCACTATGGACTGGTCCTTACAAGATTCGTTCCTGTAAGCAACAAAATTCTTTTGAGCTCGAAACAATGGAAGGTGAACATGAAGAGATTCCTGTGAATGGGATCTATCTGAAGCATTTTAATTAAGCAGTGTCTCCTATGTACTATAGTTAGTTAGTTTCCCTTTATTGTTTTCCTATTTTCCCACTTTCTTGTTGAGTACTAGTGACTCAAATTACATGTTCATTGGTTCCTTGGTTTTCCTTTGTTATCGGCTTGACTCCTTGTATCGGTGGGAGTAAGAGGTCTTTGGCCGATTTGCTAGGTTACACCGATGGAGGGCTAGCTATCGGCATGAGGTTTACTATCAGCAGGAGTTCAATGTCTTATGCCGATCTCCAAGGTCTTACCGATGGTAGTGGGACATCGGCATGAGGTTGATCGTCGGTAAAGCTGGTGGTAGGAGCTCCGATAGTGTTGGGTCACACCGACGATGGATGAAGGGTTAGCGATCTTGTCGGTGTGAGTCAATTAGATGAAAGATCATCGAAGTGAGTAGTGTTATCGGCATAGCTGGAAGGAGTCTCCCCGTTACTTCATGTTATACTGATGAAGGGTTTGCGTCGGTGTGAGAATCACTGTCAGCCAAGCCTTGAGTTCTCACTCCGATGGACCTTGTTACTCCGATGGATGACATTGGCTTTGGCATTGGTGGGACATTGGTCTTCGGCAAAGTTTGGTTTAGTCTTGACGATTGTTGGTGTCTCTCCGATGGAACGGTCATCGGCATGACAATCCTTGTCGGGCTGACATTTGGAAGTTTCCCCGATGGGCATTGGTCACCCCGATGGAAGTTGGTGTTTGGCATCGGCATGAAAACTTCTATCGGCTCAGCCTTGAATTGTCACTCCGATGGCAGAAGTCACTCCGATGAAGAATTGGCGTTGTGTTGGCGTCAGTAAGACAAGGAACTGTCGGAGTGAGTGTTGAAGTGTTCACCGATGATGTTGGTTACTCTGATGAGACTTAGTCTGGAGTCGTCGGCGGCAAAAGCACCGATAATTATCTTATGTGTGTTCAGGCATTTAAACCCGGATGTCCAACTAGAACTTGTGCATGTGGGACTAAAGTTTCCTATGAGAATGTGAACGGTTAGAAAGTTATGCGAACGGTTTGGACAGTTGGATGTCAGCGATACTGGGCAGTTGGAATGAATGGTCGTTTGCATGAGAATCGATTAGATTGCTAAAAGCAATTGTGTAATCGAGTCAGAAGTGTGAGAGAGTTCTTCTCGAGAGAGACCTCTGGTTTTCTTCTTCTGTGAAGTCTTATGCTGTATGTTGTATGCAACATGTGAACAGCATGTGAAGGGACTGAGAAGAAGATGAAAACAGAATTTAGATGAAGGAAGTTCTGGCTGAGAAGGTTATACTGTCAGTTATTCTTCTAAAGGAACAAGATGTAAATCTTCATGAAAGGCTTATTGCCAGTTTTGTATTGTAACTATCTTTCTGTTGCTGAATAATACAATGGTGATCTGGGCTTTTGGAGTGTGGGGTTTTTTACCCGTAAGGGTTTTCCCCACGTAAATCTGTGTTCTTGTTCTGTCTTTCATGTTTAATGTCTCTGTTGTTGAAACTAGATATTGTTTGCTTGTGCTTTCCTCTAAGGGTCAATGTAGGAAATGTTCTATGTCTGTTTCCGCTTTAAAGGCATAGTTGTGCGTGTTTTTGAAGCATTTGGAAAGAATTTAAATTTGTCGAAGACACCACTTTTCTTAGAAATACGTTCTGAGATGCCCTCATTTCCTTACAAGTGGTATCAGAGCCTTCTTCTGGGATATGCTTTGTTGCTCACATATGTATATTTGTGTGCTGCATGTGTTTGCATGTAAGAGTTCCTGGTGTATAAGGTCTAGGTATTCCTTCTGGGATGATTTCTTAGTGTGACAGGGTTGAGGAAATATGAAGGAAATGTCTGTTTGTTTGATCCTTGTTTGAGTGAAAGTCTGGCAGTTAATCTTGTGTTTCTGTTTCAGCAGTGCTTGAAGGATGGTGAAGAGACTGGAGCTGGTCATGATGTGGCCTGAGGCTCTTAATTGACAGTATTTAATCTTGTTGCATGGGGTTTGCTTTGAGGCTGTGTTGCTGCAGTAACTTTCATATTGGGTGTCTGTGTGAGAGGCTCTCTAATGATATGGAGAAGTTTGTGTTACTGCTCAGCCATGGAGTATTGTGCTTATGCTGGGTGTTCTGTTCCTGGTATTGGAAGGCATAATTTTTCTATTACCCTGATTGCATGCAGGCTTTGGAGTTGATCATTGGATGATCTAAGAGCTTCTGTAATAGCCCGATACTCTCAGATGCATGTGCATGTTGGTGGTTTGAGAGATTGATCTACAAGTGGGCCTGAATCTCTTGAACTGTTGTTTCCTTAAAGGGATATTTTGTACTTGCATGACTCAGATTCATGATTATTGGATTTGAGGGGTTTTATAGTTTTTCCTTAAAATCTATGGTTATGCATATTCATGATGATACATTATTTTGGTTTAACTGTTATGGAGTTTGTGTTGTAAACTTTTGGGTTTTCCAGATGTGAAGTGGATATGGATGTGCATGGGTGTGTTTCAAACACAGTGGTTTTGCAGGTTTTACATGGTCAAAAGAAAAACTTGTGGTTTTGTGAAGCTGCAGTTAAGCTATTTCTAGACCCTGGCTTTTGGGATGTTATTGGATGATATAGTTGCAGTTTTGCATGCATGCTCTGTGCATGGTGTGAGGAGGTGAAATGCTTTCTCTGCATGGGAGTGCTGGTATGTGATATGACACTCAGCATTTCTATGGTAATGCTTCTAGTTTCTTGACTATGGTGCTCTGGTTGTGGACATGTTGGGCGAATCAGTGAAAAGTAAGTTTTCTGATGCTTGAGTCTTGTTGTCTACATTGTTATTTATTCCTTGAAATCTCAGTTTTGCAGTTTCCAGTGTGATAGTGAGTTTGCATGATACATTGGTTGGATCTACGAGTTATGTAGTTTTGTGGGCTGATCACCTATTAAGCTACAGTGAGATGACTCAGATGTGGACTGTCTTTATCCACAAGGTTGTTTCCGTGTTTATGCAGATTTGTTAGCTGGCCTTGTCTGTGGTCACTTGTGCATTGGTGTGACTGTTTTGGGATGAGAAGATGGATGTTGTAGAGTATCTGAATAGTTGGTTATGGAGACTTGTAGTAAGTGTATCATGATGTCATGTATAGCTTGAATACGCAGGTTTGTGTAAGCTATTGACAGTGATAGTTTAATTCCTTGTTTTGGAGATCTTGGTGTCACTTGGTTTTATAGTCACATGGACATGTTAATGTGTGGACCTGGAAGATTTTTAGATTAGGAGATGTTTGGTTAGGATGCTTGGAAAGCTCTGTTGTTACAGTTCAGTGGGAGCTTTAGCATTGACTGTGTGTTTCATCACTTAGTGGTGAATGATCTTCTTTAGTGTTGTAGATGTTACTAGGAGGAGCTCTTTGATCCTGTTGCTGCAGAAGGGTTCTTTCGCATTTGCAGGGGCACTATTTGAGGATGAGTAACATCTTGGAGTCATGGGGGATTCATGAAATTCTTGGCTAAGGTGTTGGTGGTGCTTGACAGGTGATGTTGGTTTAGAATTTTGGTTTGTTTCATATCATGATTTCTGTTTTTTGAATTTTGGTATGATACATTGATCTAGAGACAATGGTTATGTTCACCTGGAGCATGGTATCTCCTAAGGGAGATGGTAAGATCATGATGTCATGATAAGTTTCTGATTCAGATGATTGGAGCTTTGACAGTGGTCTGGTTACTTCTCTATGTTTGGGTACATTTATCATTTGCTTGATTACTTCATAGTGTTGTAGTGATGCAGTTGGAGTTCAGCATGAGGTGATTGTTCAAAGATACTCATGGATACATGGAGAATAAGGTGAGACTGTATTTGTTGTGCTTATTCAGAGTTTGCAGTAGGAAAGTCGAGGAGTCTTTACCTTGGTTGAATGTGAATTCAACAAAAGATCTAGAGGAGATTGCTCTTGGAGAAGTCATACAGACTCGGTTTCCCTGGAGGAGCATTCTCATCCCCACTCTTGGTCTTCTCGGCAGGGTTATAACTTGAGAGGTATTGCCCATTGTTTCTCTCAGGTGTTTTATGTTTTCTTTCATAGATATGGATCTTGAACTACTCATTGATGGTTCTGGTGGATTCATTGTGAGAGATGAATAGCATGATTATCTCCTTGTGCATTTGAGTTTAAGATATCATTCATTGATGAGGACTGTTAGGAGATGGTTAATGGGCTGATTTCCTGAAATGGGAAATAAATTAGTTTGATCTTCTTTGGTTTGTGAGGCTTACATCCATGTTAGTTGATCTTGGAGATTTAATGTTTGTTTGGGTGTTGTTATGCTGGTTCACTTTGGGGTTGTTTTAAAGGAGATCATACTTGACATAGTTGGCATTCAGAGGTGTATGTAAAAGGATTGTCTACAGGTATATGATATGCAGTGTTTCTCTTGGTCTTAGTTAGTTTCTCTGATGGTGTGTTTCACATTACTTTGTTTTGAGATTTGATTGGAGCTGAAGTGATCACTAGTTTGTGGTCATGTGCTTTCACTTATGTTGTTGGGTGACAGCATGAAGGTTCTATTCTATTATCTCTTTCTTTGTTGGATGTGGAGAACTTGGGAGAACTTTGGACTGGTGGTGAGGAGTTGTTCTTGCAGGATTATTTGCTTACAGTTTTTGCATATCATGGTGGATGTTTCCTTAGTACTACATGATATTTACACTTTCTATGTAATGCTATTGGTGGATTTTGTATGCCATGATCTTTTTCAGATCTGCATTATCCATGCAGTGGGAGTTCTTGATGTGTCTGGTCTTCGTTGACTAGTTGACATATGGAGCTTGTATTTGTAGTTGATGGGTGTATATGTAGGTGGCATGAGTCTACTGATGTTCATACCTTTAAGGTATGAGTGATTGGATGTTTTTAGCACTGGCTATGTGTGCTATTTTCAGTCATGTGGGTTTTATGTTCAGTTGGATGGGTACAGTCAGCTTACTGATTATTGTTCTAGCTGATGGTTTATCTTGTTTCTGGAGGATGTTTCTCATGGCTGTGTTCTAGAAGCTTTGAAGTTGTTTTTGTTAAAACTTCTGTGGAGCATGTGAGCATAGTGGAGTGGTGGCAGTATCAGCTTTGGTTTTGTGATATGGAGCATTGATGGTTTCCTGTAATTCCTTCGTCAAGTGGGAGAATGTTGAGTACTAGTGACTCAAATTACAGGTTCATTGGTTCCTTGGTTTTCCTTTGTTATCGGCTTGACTCCTTGTATCGGTGGGAGTAAGAGGTCTTTGGCCGATTTGCTAGGTTACACCGATGGAGGGCTAGCTATCGGCATGAGGTTTACTATCGGCAGGAGTTCAGTGTCTTATGCCGATCTCCAAGGTCTTACTGATGGTAGTGGGACATTGGCATGAGGTTGACCGTCGGTAAAGCTGGTGGTAGGAGCTCCGATAGTGTTGGGTCACACCGACGATGGATGAAGGGTTAGCGATCTTGTCGGTGTGAGTCAATTCGATGAAAGATCATCGAAGTGAGTAGTGTTATCAGCGTAGCTGGAAGGAGTCTCCCTGTTACTTCATGTTATACTGATGAAGGGTTTGCGTCGGCGTGAGAATCACTGTCGGCCAAGCCTTGAGTTCTCACTCCGATGGACCTCGTTACTCCAATGGATGACATTGGCTTTGGCATCGGTGGGACATTGGTCTTCGGCGAAGTTTGGTTTAGTCTTGACGATTGTTGGTGTCTCTCCGATAGAACGGTCATCGGCATGACAATCCTTGTCGGGCTGACATTTGGAAGTTTCTCTGATGGGCATTGGTCACCCCGATGGAAGTTGGTGTTTGGCATCGGCGTGAAAACTTCTATCGGCTCAGCCTTGAATTGTCACTCCGATGGCAGAAGTCACTCCGATGAAGAATTGGCGTTGTGTTGGCGTCGGTAAGACAAGGAACTGTCGGAGTGAGTGTTGAAGTGTTCACCGATGATGTTGGTTACTCCGATGAGACTTAGTCTGGAGTCGTCGGCGGCAAAAGCGCCGACAATTATCTTACGTGTGTTCGGGCATTTAAACCCGGATGTCCAACTAGAACTTGTGCATGTGGGACTAAAGTTTCCTATGAGAATGTGAATGGTTAGATAGTTATGCGAACGGTTTGGACAGTTGGATGTCAGCGATACTGGGCAGTTGGAATGAACGGTCATTTGCATGAGAATCGATTAGATTGCTAAAATCAATTGTGTAATCGAGTCAGAAGTGTGAGAGAGTTCTTCTCGAGAGAGACCTCTGGTTTTCTTCTTCTGTGAAGTCTTATGTTGTATGTTTTATGCAGCATGTGAACAGCATGTGAAGGGACTGAGAAGAAGATGAAAACAGAATTCAGATGAAGGAAGTTCTGGCTGAGAAGGTTATACTGTCAGTTATTCTTCTAAAGGAACAAGATGTAAATCTTCATGAAAGGCTTATTGCCAGTTTTGTATTGTAACTATCTTTCTGTTGCTGAATAATACAATGGTGATCTGGGCTTTTGGAGTGTGGGGTTTTTTACCCGTAAGGGTTTTCCCCACGTAAATCTGTGTTCTTGTTCTGTCTTTCATGTTTAATGTCTCTGTTGTTGAAACTAGATATTGTTTGCTTGTGCTTTCCTCTAAGGGTCAATGTAGGAAATGTTCTATGTCTGTTTCCGCTTTAAAGGCATAGTTGTGCATGTTTTTGAAGCATTTGGAAAGAATTTAAATTTGTCGAAGACACCACTTTTCTTAGAAATACGTTCTGAGATGCCCTCATTTCCTTACATTTCTTTTCCCGCTTTTCTTTTAAATAAGTGTTCTGTGAACACGTGTTAGCAGCGCAAGCCTCTTCTCTTTTTGAAAGCCTTGCATTCATTTAAGGTTGTCTCCAATCCCCAAAATCCTCAAAAGTATGCACTTCTACAACCACTCTCATGATGTGTCTGACACTCTGTCCCATGCCGATTTAAAAGGATACACTAACGGTTTCTTGGTGTTAATGTCATTTATAAGGCACAATGTGTCATTAAAGCCTCATTAATAAGAGTCAAAATCCCAAATTATGGCTATCATTTGCATCCAACTCTCCGCTATGAAATCACTGTTGCCTGCAATTCCCATCCTTAGCAAACCCTTCCTAGTCGGGTGTCACTTCTGTCACGCAGTTGCTACCTTTGTTGTGTCAAAGCTTCCTACTTTCTCCCCGCAGACATAGATATGGCCGAAGCACAGTCTTCTCAGGAGGGACTCAGAATTTATGAATCAATCAATAGGCTTCTAAGCAGCAAGTCATACATCTCAGTTCCCACATAGCCAAAGAGGAACTATCCAAGAACGAGGGTTCCCAAGGTAGGGTTTTCTGTCGACCCAGAGAAGGTTAAGGACTTTGCAGATGGTATCTTCGACCCAGCCCTTCAAAAATCTACCAAGGCTCTCTGTGAAGGGGCACACTAGAGATGCATTCAGAAGGCAAAGAAAGGGGAGTCTGAAACTTTTGGAATGAGGATTTGGACCTCATAGTTGGCACAGTTCATGGTTCCAATTGTGCATCCATGTCCTGACTTAATTGATATATGTGCAGAGCATTTTCATGCACCCTCAAGCACCATACAATAGGGTCCCTTCGTAGTGCAAATTACACCCAAAGCCATAAGAGACATGTTGGCCCTGTATCATGATCAAACGGCCACATTCCCCACCATTGCTAAAATGCAAAAGACATGGTCAAATGTCAACAACTAGCTTAGGTTTCTCAACTCAGAGTTGCAGTTTCCAGAGGAGAACACATAGATGTCCACAGTACCTACAAGAAGGCACAATTCAACCAAGCCAGTCAGGAGGCACTGTCAATGATGGCTTTTATTTTTGGGATGAAGGAAGACATTACAGTCTACGATTGGCAAATTGCTATCCTTTTCAGATTAAAGACTGTGGACAAGTCACAGGAATACCGGCTAGATTTCTCTGAACAAATTTCTTACTCCATGGCTGGTCAACTCATAAATTTCAAATCTAAAGAAGTTTTTAGGTATTCTACTTACCTGTTTCATTTAATGCTATATCAGAATTATGGTATTTTTGCACAAAATATGCAATTGAACATGTACGACCCAGATTTCAGGCAAAATAGAACTATTCCTGTGTATGCATGGACACATGTGCTATCTAAGGCATCAGACCCTTATGAGTTCTGGGAACTCTTTGTTGCCCCTGCATTTTGCCATTTGAGCCCTGAACCTGTAGAACATAGGCTGACACAGAGAATTAGGGGTTTCATGACTAATTGCCCAATCTCATGTGACTATTTCTTTGGGGCCCAAAATACAATCATTAGGGTCCATGGCTTCAATGGGGAACCAATACTATTACCTAAAATTCTAATCCCTAGCTTAGCATTTCTAGAGGTAACCCGGCAAGTGTCCGTGGTTGACAATCAATTTGGCACTAAGAAGACGAAGAAGAAAATGTATGATGTCCCATGGGTTAGAAGGAATATGACCCTAGAAGTCAGGGACGTTGAAGACCTGTTGCTACGAAAGTTAGTTGTCTTGGGATTTTTCATCATTGAAGACAAATGGAGATATGACCCAAATAGTTTTATAGCCTCCTGGGTTAGAACCAACAAAGTTGGGGCTAAAATAGCACATGAGGGCCGCCCCTTTTGGGAAGACAAGAGAAACCCTAAAGAAGATAGCCCTAACTTGTATGTGGAACTGGTAGATTTGCCTTATGAGGGTCTCAGGCCATGGGAGACCTTTTATGTTAAACAAAGGGCCTTTGACCCTAAGATCAGAATGGGTACTGGATTGAAGAAGGCTTTGAAGGGCCAGGAATGGAAACTAGAGAAAATTGAGGCCTATTGGAAATATAGGCAGGAACTTTTTGAATTGACACACTTTTTTGGCAAGGTCAACATAGATGAGAAATGGGAGTCAATCTGGGATGAGTGGCATCCCTCTCCAGTTTCCAGCCTTGATACAAGAAGAATCCAGAAGAGGGGTGAAGATTCAGAAGAGGAAGCTGTGTCAACTCATACAATGCAAGCAACAGGACAAGCCTCATCTATAGCCCCTGTATCTTCCTGGCCCCAATCTCTCAGTACTTTAGAGAAACAAAAGGGTGTGGTGTCATCACCACCTAGAGGGACTCCATCAGTTTCAGCTACTGGGGCTTCCAGTTTTGTATCGTTGCCACCATTAGTAGTGGTCAATGTTGTAGAGAAGGAATCAGAGGAGCAAGAAGAAGAAAGGCCAAGGAAGCATAGAAAACTAAACCTACCACCAAAGTCAGATGAAGAAGCAGAACTCCTACAATAGCAAATACCAATCATATCTGCTACTCCTCAGGCAAGTGTTTCTTCTTCTTTTTCCTCTTTGTCTCTTTCTTCTACCATAGGGGTGGCAACCTCAATTGGCTAAACATTAGTATCCCTTGCCACCTTTGCTGTGCCTATATCTACACTTGCCCCAATTGCTAATCCTTAGGCCATGTCTTCACATGCCACCTCATTGCCATTCTTTTCCCCCTATGTTCCAAGAAGAGCACCTCCCCAAATCTCCCCTAGCCAACATTTGGCTATTCCTTATGGTTTACCTCAGGGTCATCCCTTTGCTAGGGGATATATTACCTCTCCTCCCACTTTCCAGGCTCAGGCAGATACAACAAAGAAGGCTAGAGAAGCCATAATGGATAAAAAGAGAAAGAAAGAAAATAAGAGCCTGGCTGTGCCACATATGAGATCTCTCTTTGACCCTATTCAACAGCAGCTGATTGTCACACATTTGTCCCCAAATGTGGTGAAGCCAAATGAGCAGATGTAGCCTCAGGACTTTGCAATGAATGTAGTAGCTATGGACATGTCTCTATTCAGACCACAAGATAGGGTCGAGCTACTCAATGAAACCACTTCTGCTATTGCAACTGACTACTTGAAAGTGTCCAGGAAGTTGCAGAAGGTTGAAACTGACTTAGCTTAGGAGAAGACAAATAGTAGCAACCTTGCTACAGAGTTGAAATCTAGAACAAATGAGATAGAGAATCTAAATAAACAATTGCAAAATACTGTTTCCTATCAAATTCATCAAGCCACTCAGGCTCAACATGCTTCTCTAAAGATGGAGCTGGTACAGGAGAAAGTTGTAGTAACTATTTTGAGGTAGGAAAAGGCCACATTGGAGAAGAGATATCAGGATAAGTTGTAACAAGCTACACAATTTCAACAGAAGTTGTTGAATGAGCAAAATACTACTGCTGCAATACAGGCACAACTCTTAATAGAGCAACAAATGACAAAACAGCTAACATTGGAGTTAGCTAATAGGCCTCAGAATGCTAGAGTTCTGAATCTAGTCAAGGAGCTATACATGTCAGTGTGGAAAAGAATCTCTGAGGAGATTATCCAACTCAGACCCTCATTAACTTTCCTGTTAAATGCATAGCAATTGTGTGAAAAAGTAGAAGCTTCAGTTCAAGCCACTCTGTCTACTGTGTCTTTGAGAGTTTCTGATTCTTAATTGTTGCTGAAGAAGCTATATGACACAACTGATGAAATATTGTCAGCAGCAGGGATCAGCAACAGAATGATAGCTGTAAAAAGGGTGAATGAAGTTCTGAGTCACAAACTGCTAGGAACTCCTAGATGTTGTTAAAGAGGGAGTCAAAGATATGAAGAGACACATAGAAGATTTGGTGAAGCTGGGTCTTCCCTCACCATTTCCAGATAATAATACTGTATTGATGATTGATGAGATTAAGACCTTGCTTTTAATAAGAAAAAATGATCAATTTGTTTTTCAAGGTTTAAGTGATTCCTCATCAGTACAGGAGGTAGAAGTTGTCTTGATCCCAATGGCCCAATTAGAGTTTCAACTGAAGATCGTAGTTCAGATTCTGTAGAAGTTTTCTCACAAGGACATAATAAATCTTGATTTTGCCTTTCAGGATTTACAGAGCAAGCAGGGACTCTCAGATTCAAAATGGTCTGTCTATCAGACAGCTTTGCAAAATTTTGTGACCCTGTCTTGTATTTTACATACATATATTTTGCCAAGTTTTGGGTTCTTTTTGAGCAGGCTCAAAATCCCTACTGGTTGCCAAGAACTATAGGGTATAAAACTCTACATTTTGTTTTCAGTAGCGCGCTCGTGAGTTTCAGTTTCTGTGTCTATAAATGTTTCTGAGAATAGCCGTGAGGATTTACAAGGGTTTCATTTTACTGTTGCTGCAGGTTTCTTTTTGCCAGTGCCGTGGAGTCTGACAAGTGTCGAGTTATGGTTTAAGCCGCTTTTGTTTCTAAGTTACAACTTTTGCAGTAGATCATGCCACGTGGATTAAATGTCTCTAATACATTCTAAGTTGCCACCCTATGGAAGACGCCATGTGTCACCTGTGGAGACACAGTTATAAAGTTTCAGTGTGCCTGCAGAAGAAGCCATGTGTATTTTGTGATAGCCACGGAGCTTGCCAAGTGTTAGCTTTCACGTGTTTGTTTATATATCCTTCAATGCAAAGTAATAAATGGAGGTAGGCCCCAGTGTAAAGGTTCAGTGATGCGGAATGTGCCACGTGGTGGATGCAGCACCCAAGTAAAAGCCTTTGCCCCTTTTCTCCAGTAATAATAAATGTTTCTTCAGTTTCACGGAGCCCGACATGTGTCAACCTCCGTATGAGTCTCAAAAAGGTTCTAATGTTTCAAGAAGATTGCGGACGCTGCCACGTACCAGATAGTTGATATTGCAGAAGCTGCCACCTATCCCTGTTTGAAAGCTAGCAAGCAAAGAGTTGTGGACCCCATTTCTAATATGTCTTTAAGCTTTAGAGCAGTGGATCGTGACAGTTGTCATAGGCAGGGGCCACCTGAATATAGAGACACAGTTCAACAAGAAGGTGCGGATAAAGACACGTATCTATTTCTAGTTGCTACAGACGCCGCCATGTGTCAGTTTCCTATTTCTCTCGAGAGATGAAGAAGTTTCAAGTTATATGTGTGCGGACGCTGCCACATGTCACAAAGTTCATTTCTTAAAGAGTGCGGATGCCGTCAATTGTCTTTTCTCCATAGAAGGGATGCGTCACACATATTTTTGCCACAGCCAATGGACTTGCAGTTATTGTAACTGTTTGCGGATCCAAATAATTTTAAGTGTCAGGGACTTCCAGTTAGCTCCAGTTCGGTTAGGCCATTGGGATTCAATTGTGCAGACAATCTAGAATCAATCTTGTGCTATAAATATGTAACATTTGTAATGATTGAGGAGTAGTTTTTGAAGTTAGAATTCAGATTCATTCATAGATAGTTTTGCTAGAGATATTTTTCTATCAGAGATTTAAGAGAGAAGTTTGAGACTTTTTAGTATGACCAGTGAATATCATTTTGCCTTTATTTTTGTTATTATTGATTCAGAAAGTAAATGTAACTGTGCATGTATCTGTGCCTCTTATGTTGCTGGAAAGTTAATGAGAAAGATAGGGTTCTGTGCCTTGGTTGATATTTTCTGTCATTGTAAATTGTCTGTTTGTGAGCCTTTGAGTTATTCATTATATCTTTTTATGTTAATCATGCAACATTTGCTCTTTAACGTAACTGAATCTTGAGAATACCTTCACTGTGCTTAAGTTGAGAGAGATACTTATTATTCAGGTGCATCGCCATAGATAGATTTGCTTTAACTGTATCTTTAATTCTGTTAATTTCTCCCCTTTTTCCCAAAACCCATACAAGATAGAGAAGAGCCAGCTTCTTTAAAATCTAGAGGTTGTTTCAGGTAGCAAGCCCCACATTCTTGAAACTTCCCATGTTGGTGTTAGAACCTGCACAATTTTACACATCAACAACTAAGTTAGAAACCGAAGATGTATGCTTAATAGGAAAGATTATATTACTTTCAATTAACTTATTCAATTTAGCTCTCATAAGATGCTCAAGCTTGGGGTTAAGAGGCCTTTGCTTTTGCTTCACTGGTTTTGCATTGGGCTCTAACTCAATGGTGTGTTGAGCTAGTTCAGGATCAAAACCCCTTAAATATTTATATTCCCAAGAAAAAACATCACTAAATTCTTGACATAACAAAATGAAAGCTTGTTGTTCCTCTTTGGTGCATGCCTTTCCCAACTTGAGAAGCTTACCCTTGAATATCTCAATTGCCTCATAGTGCTCTTGCTTAACAGTCATGCTGCATTTGTCATTCCTCACTTGGTCATCTATATTAAAAATAGATTCTAATGTTACCAATCCCTTGGGTATCTTGTTTGACTTCAACTACACAATCTGATTGTCATATTGTTGCTACCACTTTTGCTAGTTTTGAGCTACAAACTCATTTTTTGCGATCAAAAAACTTATAATATGCTCATCACTATCAAAAACCTGCCAACTCACATTATTATCAGGTACAAATGGCCTAACAACAACCTTCACATATTGTTGTACCTCTACATTATGAATTTCATTTGGAATATCAAACTGAGATTCTATGGTAGCAAGCTTATCCGCATGTTTATTTTGATTTCTAGGAATAGAAAGTAGATTGAAAGCATCAAAATCCTTAGTTAGATCCCAAACTTGATGCTTATACTTCTTGAACAAATTATTTTTAGTAACATTTAAGTTTCTAACTTGATTTACAATTAACTCATAATCACCATAAACTTGTAAGCACTTAATACCTTTATTTATGGCCCATTCTAGGCCATGGATAAGTGCTTCATATTCAACTATATTATTTGTACAACTAAAAGAAAATCTTAGTGTCAAATAATACTTATCTCCATCAGGTGAAATCAACATGGCTCCTCCACCAGCACCCATTTTGTTTCTTGAACCATCAAAATATAGCTTCCAAAGCTAATTATCTTGTTGTTCAAGCTGATTTTGATCCTTGACCAAATTTGGGACTACTGCATCAGGTTCATGAATCATGTAAATGCATAATCCTACCACATCAATGTGACTGAAAGGGTCAACTTCTTAATCCTCAGCTACCCACTCATCTAGATTTACATCCTTAGTAGGTGTGTTGGGGTCTAGGGTCATGGATTGATCCTCCTGCTCATGGGTGATGTAGAGATTAGCATTTATAGGGCTAGGGACATACGGTTCAATATGATCCTTGGCTAGAGGCTCATATTTTATGGTTACTTTCATACCATACCTTGTTCTAAAAACAAATGGGACCAATCAAAAGATAAAAACCCACCCAACTTGGCAGTAAAATCCCTAGAAAGACATATGGCAAATGAGGTGGTAGGTCAATAATATGAATATCTTGAAGGATTACAAAATTTGGGCATGCATGCAAGGTAAGAGGTAAATTTTTAATCACACCAACAGTCTTAACAACAGATCCATCTAGCTGAACTACTCCTTTTGAAAGAGACTCATAAACTAGTCCTAGCTTATCAGCTAGACTCTTGGGCATTACTGAACTACTTGCACCCGAATCAATCATGCAATTGTGAACAAGCTTATCACCAATGATTAGACTCAAATAGAATGGAGGAGGCTTTACTTCTTGAGCTTGCTGCTCATTCTTAACTTCTAGGTTGTTTGCAAGCACAACCTTAGTCTTTTCTTGGTTAGCAACATCAGATATAGAAATCTTAGCCAAAGCATTTTACAACAAATCTTTTTGACTAGGAATATGCAATGCATCCATTACTGACATGCTAACAATGGCCTTCTTAAGATGTTCAACAACATTAAAGGAACAGGGCTCACCTTTTGCTATCCTTTAAGAGCAACAACATCATTTTGCCTTTGCAAAGGCTATGATTATGCTTTGGGCTGCTCTTCACCAGGTGCAACTTGTCCTCTGCAAAATTTGAATTTTTTGATAAGTTGTGGGGAGAACTTCAGCTATAGAAGCTTGCATTTTACCTTTATCTGGCTGATGTTAGATATTTCCAGCTTGCTGCCCCAAATCAACAACCCTCTTTTTTTGATCTTGTATTGGCTGTAACAGGTGCATTTGATTGATTTTGGCCTTGGGGATAGTTCACACCACAAAACTTAGTGCCTTGCCAATTCATCAAGGCAACATTAGGGTTACCTTGCTGAACTATATTCTTATTTAAGACACTTTTTGAACCACCATAACTATTTTGCACCATAAGAGCTTGATTTCTCATACCATTTGCACATGTAACTTGGTTATGAGGCTAGTTGCATGGATAACACTAGTCACATTCTTGTGCCATATTGTTTTGAGTGGGCACGAGCTCTTTTGAAGAGCTAGCAACATTAGGATTATAAGACTGAAAAGGTCTAGGATTGAAGTTTCTCTTTTGGCCTTGAGAATCAGCTTGAAAAGGTGGCCTATTTGGCTAATTAGGTTGATATGGGGCTTGATAAGGCTTATGCTCTTGGTCAACTTGCTTCTTAATACTCATTAACATTCCCAAAAGTTTTCATCATATTCTTAATCTCTTGAAGCTCTTGAGATTGGGTTGGAACAACAGTTTCTTGAGTTGCAGCTTGATACCCTATTGCTGGAGCAGGTGGAACAACAGTTAAAGGGGGTAATGACATAGGAATAGGTGGATGTACTTCAAGAAAAATTGTCATAGGAGGCTTTGGGGCTATTCTACTGGCTTGTATGAGGCAATTGTCTACTCTGATAGCTATGTCATAAGCATTAGGTAGTGTGATTCCACCCATAGACCGAATCATCAAAGATATCTCACTATTTAAAGCCTTAAGGAAAAATAAAAATGCATGTTGAGGTGAAGACTTTACCATCGTTGGAATCCTATCCCAAGTCTTCTGGAAACGGTAATTAAAATCAGACATGTGCTCATGTGGAGCCCTCTTAATAATGCTTAACTACTCCAGCAAAGACAAATGATCAGATTTGTCCTCAGACTGTCTATGCAAACCATCACCCAGCTGATCCCCTGTTGTTATTGAATTCACTGGAAGATCTCTAAACCATTGCAAAGCTTTTCCCTTCAGTGAGGCAGCCAGTAGTCTAAGTGCTACATTCTCTTAAGTGATATTATGAACCGAGCACAACGTTGACACATCTCGAATGTGCTCAATAGGAGTGGTCTGATCTTCTCTAGTGAAGTATGGGAGACTTTTGAGGGCTACAACAAGAATGTCATCATGCTGAGCAATGTTTAATGGGCTGCCCCCATTAAAAGGTGCAAATGCAAATTGCCTTGCTATTACTAGTACTAGACTTTTCTGCACTGGACTTATAGGACTAAGATTTGGATGTGTGGATTTTGACCTCCTTGGTGAGTCAAAAATTCTTCTTGCTATTCTACCCCTCCTTGGTGGAGATAACTGCAAATACTTGAATGGATCAGGACTTGATCTAATCTGCACTCTTCTCATATGTTGGTTACACTAGATCTGCATGTAAAACTAGAAAAATAGAGTTGCCAGGTATATCTTAAAACCTCCAAAGGCTGGAAAAACTGCTGCATATACTAGAACAACAGCTTAAAACTTGAAGAACTTCTCTAAAAACAAGTTTCAAATTCCTGCCGGGTGTGCCAAAAACTATTATCAATTGGGATTGCACCTTAGCTAAGATTTGAATCAACTATCCTATTGAAACATGGAAACACTCTCAGGTTGTGGGTGACCTATGGTGAGAATGAATCTCTAGATAGGGTTGGTTCCCTTGGAAGATCACCTAATCTAAAAGACTTTTATGAGAAAAGGGTTTAGAAAGATAACTTGAAATGAAATCCTAAATCTAATGGTGATGCACCAGAATTCTAACTTATTTTAATAATTTCACTCACAAACAGTTTCTCAAAACATTAACTCTCACAATCTCATCTAAAACATACAACTCAACAGTGATTTGCATGAAGGCTTGAACTGAACACAACACACATCTTGAATCATATGAAATTCTTGTTGGCAGTGAGCCAACATCTCTTGTGGGATTCATCACATGGCTTAATCACCTCCCGTGGATTCATTAACTCTGGCGGTTGTATTAGGCATTAATAGGTCAGCCTTTTGGTGCAATGACAACTGTGTTTCCAACAATTGGTATCAGAGCCAAAGGTTCTGGGTTTGAATCTCCCCCATGAGTGACGTTGGTTCTCGCGAGTGATGCTGGGGGGATTGTTGGTAGTGAGCCAGCATCTTTCATGGGATTCGTGACATGGCTTAACCGCCTCTCATGGATTCATTAACTCTGGCAGTTGTATCATGCATTAATAGGTTGACCTTTTGGTGCAATGACAACCGTGTTTCCAAGAATTCTTGCACACAGATTCACAACAATGAGACATAATAAAGGATCTAATTCTTATGATCACAATGAAACATCAAATCAATATTGTAAATATGAGATAGGAATGCTCTGCTGCTTTATTAAAACTGAAGGAGTATGCAAAATATAAAAAATCTAAGTACAAATCAAGGCTTACAAAGCTCTTTACAAGTAGTTAAGAGGGTAAGAAGAAAATTTGAACTACCAAAACTGAGTTTTTTCCCCCCATATATAGCCAAAAAGACTTTCTAAAAACTTAGACAGCTGTCCATCCCAAAAAAGAAACCAAAATCTGATTTTTGAGCAAAGGGAAAAAGCCACAAAAAGAGGGCCTAGAACTGACCAAAAATGAGTGATAATAGGTGGAAACTTTCCCTCCCAAGTGGACCCACCCAAAAGGATACTAAAATTATGTAGATATGACCAAAATAGAAATTTCAGTTGACTCTATCTTTCTATTTTGCATAATGGAAACTCAGATAAAAAGCCAAGTAAACTAAAATTGCCTTAATGAGTGCTCTGCACTTGCTATTTTTTCTGCATTTACATGACACTTACAAAAGTATTTTATAGATTATTACTTTAATAATGACTTACATTTTGCTTCAGTTTCAGTTGTGTAGAATAAAAAGAGGGGTCCACCTTTGATTTATGACTTTGCA
Source organism: Cunninghamia lanceolata (assembly GCA_027924645.1). NCBI lineage: Eukaryota > Viridiplantae > Streptophyta > Pinopsida > Cupressales > Cupressaceae > Cunninghamia > Cunninghamia lanceolata. The sequence continues at coordinate 907,995 of BSBN01000333.1, forward strand.
AAAAAAAATACAACGTATATGTGGCTTGTTTTTTGCAAAGCATAAGATTCCCTATATGAATTTCTTCAAAATCATAAAAAAAAAAACACTCAAGCATTGGCATATAGCCTAAGATTGCAAAATATGAAAAGGTCTTAATACCACAAAGGATATTAATATTTTTCATAAAAGTAAAAAATAATGAAAAGAAATCCCCAAAAAGGGGTTGGCCAAACTTAGGGCAAAAGAAAAACCCTAAAACCCACGGCCTTTTGGACTTCATTCCATTTGCACTCAACGCTTTTCTCTGCCAAATTGGGTGCCACCATGCTAGGATTTGCTTGAGCTTTCTAGAGGTTTGATGGTGAATTCTAGATGTATTTTCCATGAGATATCGACCACATGAGCTTAGGTAAGCTCTCTGTTAGTGTAATCTTTGCATCCTCTGTTCAAAATCTACGAATACATTACATATTCTGAGCTCGTTATACAAAAATGATGGACATTCTGTGTCTTTCTGTGCTTTCCTTGACTTACCACGGCCACGTGGTTCATGTGCCTAAATCTTCATCTCACTGGTAGCATTCTCTTATCCACTGTATCAGGCCATGGGTTTACTTTTTCCCACACACAAATTTGTTGTCTCTTGGATTCCACCTAACACAAATAGTAGCTCGATTGAGTCTGAGAATCACAAGTGTTGGCAACCATTCCACCTTATCATGGCTGCGGGCTTTAACTTATTGTATCTGCATACTGTATTCAAGGTTTTCCTTTTCAAGTTTTAGGGTATTTTCTCCATTTATATTTCCTCTCTTTTCTCAACTTTCATTGTTAGTGTTGAGACTTTGAAAATTTCTTGGAAATGAAGACTTTTAGCTCAAGTCTCCTTATGTGCTTTTCTCTCTGTATGAAAATGGTTTGAGAGGTTGTCATGACAATGGCCTTGCATTTCCCATGAATGACTTTCTAGTAGCATTCATGGCTATAATAGTACATGACTGTCCCTCTTGTGTATGTCTACCTTCTATATGCTATCTGGAGTGATGATACTCTCATGATGATGGCTTGGTATAAGATACATTTTAGACTTCATAAAAACTCCCTCTCCAAATTGTGGGACAGTCATAGAGGATGCAAGTGACCATAGCTCTAAAGCAATGGAGGCTATGAGAATAGAGCTAGCACATATTACCATGACTGTAGACTACTCTTTATTCTTGTGGCTGCACCTGTACTCACATGTATACTATAGGCTCTTATTTATTTGTCAAAGATTATCTCCTGGTGATAGGTCTACAAGAATGCTCAAACTTAGTCTTTTTAATGCACTATGTGTGAATGCTATCATCATTCCTTGCAATTTGGTCATGAGCCAACTTGTATTCCTTGTATTGTTTTCATGGCACAATGTTGCTTGGTTTGAGAATAACATTGATGGCAACAACAAATTCCTTTATACTCCATGGTTGATCCTCAATGAAGTGGCTGTACCTGTACATTACACAAACAAGTTAGATAAAAACAATGAAGTTTAATGCTCATGTAATGATTTGATTTTTAGGCTCTCTTGCATATTTCTGATATTTGTTGATCCAATGTATCATGAACATGTGCTATATTCCTATTGGTAGGGCACATAGGAAGATTCATATCCAAATCTCTAACCAATTCTTTATCATGGTGCAAGTTTACTTGAAGATTAGGAGTGAGGAGGAGTGAAAGACAATGAAGATCCAAACAAGACTCTGCCAGACAATGATGGATATGTCTTTTCTTATATGCTTCTTTTCATTTCTTTCATCGTCAAGTGTATAGCATATTTTGTGTTGCATTGGTTCAGCTACTCTCATGGCTTGTGTGGGACATTTGATCATTATTTTCTTTTCAATGTATCACACAATAACATTTTTACAGTCTTGTGTATATTTCTTATTGCAAAAAGAATGAAACATTACCAAATAAATGAAAGTAATATCTTGCAATTTAATGTAGTCTCCTTTATGTTGCAAAACATTGCACCACAAAACTGAATTCTCTCTTTTGAACTTTGATATGCAATGATTAAGCATGGCATAAATATGTTAGAATATTTTTCACCTTTAAATGTAAATAAACCGTTTTAGCTCTACCAAATTGAGCTATAGGTGAAAATTTGGTAACAATATCATTTGTAGGTTTATTGTGGATAGCAGAAGAATAATACTATAGTGCAAATTTGAGAAGAGTTAGAGGGAGTTTGGGACTATTATTTTAGTACACAAGCTAGTCATACTACCCAACTACCTGGTCGTACCACTCTTTAAGGATTCTATCACATTCCAGGACTTTTTTGAGACTCCAATCTTGGCATCCAAGGGCATTAGGATTGTGCAAATATTTTTAGTGGATTGCAGACCTGTTTTGGGAGCTTTCATTGTTGTTTGTTGTCATACCCAGCCGTACATCTTGCCCAGGAGGATGTTGGGTCTTTTGGGACTCATTTCTATTTGTCTGCAACTAATCTATTTCTCATTTTGGGGGCATTTAGGGCCTCTTTGATCATTGTATTCCTCTGCATGCATAATACTATCTTTCCTTGGTGATTTGGAGGTGATCTACACTACCCATTTGCTGGTCTAGCTACAACAATTATACGAAGTTACATATTTCCATATGGGTATATGATAGTAATTCATTATATGGTATTTTATGATCTAGGTATCTATTATTTCATTCATATCTATTGTATCTTTTTTGGGTTTTCAATATATGCTCAATATTGCACTACTTCTGGCAAATACACTTCAAGAAAACTAAAACCCCTTCTACATCTTCTGTCGAGTTTGAAATAACACATTGAAAAAAAATAATACTATTAAAATCTTTAAAAAGAAGCAACATGTATGACACATTACAATGGTATTAGAGCAGTGTATCCTGCCATCCTGTGAGGTTAGATTTAGACATGCAGATGAAAAAATGAGACATGCAACCTGGTACACATAGATATTATCTTAGATAGAACAAATCACATACCAATATATAGGTTCCATAGATAGATCCTTTTGATACAGATATAGAGGTGATAGCCATAGAGGAACAACCTGTAGTGATTTACATCGAAGAAGAACCCATCACAGAAAACATGGGTGATAGAGAAAATGAAGAACCTAGTTTGTGAGATATTTTGAAGTCATTGGCTAGGGGACAATGGGATATAGAGAGGAGTTTTACTTTGATGAATGAGATGATGTGAGATTCACAAACATAACTGGCTCAGATCCTTACCCAGTTAATACTTGGTGATGCTAGGAACAATAGGGACAACAATAACAATAATAATCATGACAGAAACATGAACAACTTTGGGAACAAGAACAAAGTTAATATTGGAGGAGACATGCACGCTGGTGTATACACCTAAAAATGACATGACTCTGCCTAAATAAATAATCTTAATATTTATTTAAGTCTACATTCCTCTATCAATAAATAAATAAACAAATTTATTTATTCGATTCATATTCCTCTAAGTTAATTAAATATCAAAATATTTAATTACCTCTTCTAAAGTCAAAATTAAATAAAATCCTTTATTTAATTTAATTCTTCCAAATAATTAAATAATTCTAAATTATTGAATTAAGTCATGTATTCCTCCAAACTTAAATAAATCAATCCAATTTATTTAAATCCTCTCAATCTTTAAAAATAAAATATAATAAAATATTTTATTTATTCTTCTATCTTGCACAAACGATTAAATAAATTTATTTATTTAATTTGCTTTCTTATCTTCCAAGTCTTCTAAAAATAAATCTTCCTTGTCATGCAAAAGAAAAAAGTTGAGTTAATTGATCTTGTTTTTATCAAACAACTCTTAAATTAGAATAGATCATTCTAATTTGTGAAAGCAAATCTTATCTTTGTCATGAAAGTAGTTAACTCAAACAAAACAACTTTTCTTTGACACTTGTCTTCTTTCTATTCACGCACATTCACTCAAATCTTCTCCACCATTGATCTTCTTATTTCTTCTACACCATTGATCTTCTCTCTCACAAGTCTATAAATACAGCCCTATTCTTCCATTTCAATCATCCAAGCTTTAAGTAATATTACTCTGTCAAATTACTAGTGCACCTTTGGCACCCCCCATATCCATTTTGCTTGAGATCATCCTCATTGCATTTGAAGCTCATCTTCATTGCAATAAAGTATCACAGCCATTTCTCCATCGCCATCTTGAAGAACATAACAAGGAAGTGCGCTTCTTGAGGGCAACTTTCATCACAAAAAGATCGATTGAGACTAGGCGAACAATGGAAGTCGCAGGATAAAAAGGTTTGTGAGGTTTGTGCTTTATTGTTTAATCTTGTTATTTGTAATTTCTATTGATGTTCATTGGTTTATTAATGGTTTTATGTTGTTAACAACAATTTCTGATAACATTTTTGGCACCCACCGTGGGGCTCTTGCCCCAAATCTAATCCAAAACTAAGTTTTTGAGTGACAGGTTCCATACAGGTTCATTCTGTGCATCTAAATAGTCCCGGCGTGCATATGACCTCTGCTTTGACACATACAATTCTTTAGCACATCCGTCATTAGAAGCTACGCATATGACCTCTATTTCAATGCATACAACTCTTCAACACATCTAACCATAGAAGCTATGCATCTGCCATTTCTTACGACACATATGATATTCCTGTGCATTCACTCTTCTATTCTGCGCTTATAACCTCTGTTTCTGCACTTCCATAATTCCTGCACTTTTGAGCAGTGTTTCTACACATTCAGGCTTTGAAGCTACGTATTTGTCCTAAACAGGGATTTTAGAGTATTTCTTGTGGTTTCTACTAATGCTAACTCTTGTTTTGCAGGACTATTTTTCTCATCTACTTGTAGAGATAGGAGCTAGTTTAGTCATATAACTACACCTATTAGCTCATCATAGATTTAATTAGAGGAGAAAGTAAAATGATGCTCATAGAAATCTCATGTAGTTCTAATTAGGAGGGTTGTAATTGAATGATTGTTGTCTTGCATATCATTGGATCATTGCTACATTGCTATCTTGCTAAAAATTGAACCATTGCTATCTTGTTAATCACTTCAAAGTTAACAATCATGTGTGTGCCCGAGTAGTGTAGCGCATCTAGTTTTTTTTTCATTTTAAATACGTAGAAAGAACTATTGTATTTTGTGTTTTTGGAATGACATTAGGCATATGCTCTCCCATATCTTGGGTGATCAGAATGCCAGACATGTCATTTTGCATGTGTTGAACCTTTAGAGGGCCCTGCTCTTGGATACTCGTCCGTCTAAGTAGGAACGACCCTAAGTGGTATCAGGCTAAAGCCAAGCCCTGCCAAGCCACTCTAAATAAATTGTGTTTGGAGTGAAAGCTTCAAACAATGAGTGAAGTTGTGTTATACCGACAGCCAACCTCCCCCAAAACCCTCTAAGGCGTAACCCTTGCAGGCTGGGAGACTCCACAACGGAGAGTAGTGCTGCCACATGTATAACGACTTGAACGGCTGCCCTCATTACATATCCTTTTTTTAGTTGCCCAAAATCCTTCTATTTGTTGGCGCAAAAGGTGGGACCTTTGAAGCCACCCCGATTCATGTGGTTCTTAGTAGAGATAGTAGGGACAATCCTAAGGTTCGGTGGGGGTACGAGCCTTAGGAAAACTAGATATTGGTATGCGTGAGAAGTGTGTGCCATGGAGAGGAACTGGTGCTACCAAGATCTTGAAGCTATTTGCTTTGAATATGCACAGCTAGGGGATCCGACAAATATTATCTTTACCAGCCTAGGATTGTACTTGTTTTTGTGTCAAAAAGAGTCCAAAATTTAAAAAAAAAATTTAAAAACCATGAAATCATTTTATGTGTTTGCTTTCTTCTTGCTAAAAATTGATAAAATAAGATCAAAAGACCAACCTGCAAACCAAAAAAAAATAAAAAATTGCAAAACATGTCAAAAAACTTTACAAAAACATTAAAAAAAAACTAGATCTGTGCATGTACCCTACAAAACTGTGCATTTGTTTAGACTTTCTACGCATATACTGTGACCAGCTGCGCATTTACCATTTGTTACTGTGCTTTTAAATTTAACCAGACCTGCGCATTTAACTCAACTTGCAATGCATACATCTTTTATTTCAATGCATATATAGCTGCGCACCTATGACAGTGAGTCTTTCTTGGTCTTTCAAGAGAAACATTTCAACACTTCTGAGTACCCATTTCAATTGTATTCCAATTTCTGAGATTATTTTTTACTGTGTAAACACCTCTTCCACTTCCATAGCAGTTCGCAAAAATTCCCAAAAATCAAAACACAGTACCAAAATCAAGTTAGGACAAAGAAATCCTAAGATCAATTTAACCTCAAACAAACCTAGTAAGTCTCCATGATCAAGGATCTATCATCCTTCAGAACTTCACTAGGGGCTTATGCAAGACTAGTCAACATCAAGTAATTAGATTTGAAACATCCTTACTTCGGCTACCATTTTTGCATCTACCACCTTGTTTGATATCATTGGTCTAAGGAAAGCCTCGTTCAAACCTCACCACTACAAGTTTTCCCTTCAACACCACCCCCCATATCCATTTTGCTTGAGATCATCCTCATTGCATTTGAAGCTCATCTTCATTGCAATAAAGTATCGCAACCATTTCTCCATCACCATCTTGAAGACCAGAACAAGGAAGTGCGCTTCCTAAGGGCAACTTTCATCACAAAAAGATTGATTGAGACTAGGCGAACAATGGAAGCTGCTGGAGAACAAGGTTTGTGAGGTTTGTGCTTTATTGTTCAATCTTGTTATTTTCAATTTCTATTGATGTTCATTGTATAGCACTCAAACATACCATTCAAGACTTGTTGGACTAGAAAAAGGTGTCACTTGATGGACATGCCTCTAATGATGATTATTTGGCATTCAAAGATCCACTTCCCAATCATGAGCAGGGAGGGGCTTCAAGACAAAACAACAGTGGCTCTAATAACACCAATTATATAAAAGTGGCATTTGACTATGTGGTTAACCACATTTTAGAAAGTGATTCACATGTCAATACCTTAAGTAACACTCCTGATTGTAACGTGACCACTCATAGTACAAAGGTTACTCTTAAGGGGGTCCCGTCCAAGCTGTCCTCTTCATCCAATCAGTATAGTGTCCTAGATCAACTTCACAAAACACCTGCGCATATCTCCATCTTGGAACTCTTACGCTTGTCCCCATCTCACAGAGCTATACTGGACCAAGCTCTTTCTGAAGCCACTGTTCCAACAAACCTTGCTGAAGAGAAGTTCCAGACCATGGTAGGTCACATTACCACACCTCTCTCCCTATCATTCACTAAAAAGGATGATATGTCCCCCACTCAACCTCATAATTCCTCTCTCCACATTTAAGCCTTCATCCACAAACACAAAATCAAAAGGGTTTTCAGAGAATGCTATCGATCCAAAAAGGAAAATCACCATCAAAGCTTATGATGATGAAGAAAGAAATTCAAAAGGAGTGGTTGTTTTACCTATCAGAGTGGAACCTATAGTAAAGGATGTCGTGTGTCAAGTCCTTGATATGGAGCTTGCATATAACATTCTCCTTGGGAGACCTTGGATACATGCTATGAAGGCAGTACCTTCAACCTATCACCAGTGTATCAAATTCTCCTTTGAAGGTCAAGAAATCACCATCCAAGGTGATTCTAATCCTTTTCAGTACTGTAACACCGTGTAGTCTAAACCTAAAGTTGTGATTCCCCATAACTGTGCCTCTACTTCATCTTCATCCCATGTCAACCCAACTTCACTCCCTTCCACATTGAAGGCACCCCAAGCTAACTTCAAAGTCAAAGACAAGGGCCTAGGTGAATACACAATTGCACAATCCTTTTGTTTATCCCAGCTCCCTATCTCTCCCAGATCCTATGGAAAGACTTCCATGAGCAAACCTAAAGAAATAGCAACTACTAAAGGTCCATTCATCAAATGGGGAAGCCTTGAAGATGAGAGTGATGAAAAGGACATCCTACAATGGTTTTATAAAGATGAAGACATCTTATCCATGCAACAAGACCATCACTCCACGATACAAATTGAACAATATGGCCAAGGATTCTCAATGCTACAAAGAATGAGGTATGAAGGTCATGGTCCCATTGGATTAAGAAAGGAAGGTATCACTGAACCTATCCAACCTCATACCTTAACATCATGAGACACTACAGGGATAGGTTACATCAAGAAAGCAAAAACCAACAGAACATATAAGCATAAAAGCAAGAAACCAAAAACATTTGCTACTAATTTAGTGGATCAAATTCACCAACTACAAGAATCGAGTGAGACGGACTCCAATGAGTATGAATGGGATAGTCTCTCTGAACTATCTTGTGATGAAAAAGTTATTGATGTTGTCCAAAAGTATGTCCCTACCCATGCAACTAATGAGAGACAGTCCAAGGGCTAGACCTTTAGAGTTCGACCCGCATAATAACGATAGTGAAATTCCTGATGAAAGAATGATACTGAACTTGACAGATCAACTAATGGAGAGTACCATCACATGCATCGTCAATGCTTATAATGACCACCTTAACTTCTCCATCTTGACCATCAATGTCCTTGAACCAGACCAACCCAGTGATCCTCTACCACTGGTATATCCAGAACTCATAGATTGGAACTTACAAGATACTACCCCTGACCTTGATACCTTTCAAAACGATGAAGCCATCATAGACTATCTAGAACTTAGAGATCATATACCCGCAGGGGATCACAGGGCTGGCTATGCCATAGAACTCAATGACAAGGCCTATTTTGGAGAAAGTGCCAAGCCTTTCAGTCTCAAAAATGTAAAAATGAAAAATAGATCTAATGGTGAAAACTACTCTGCGGCAGTGTTAGATCATGAAAATAGTAAAAATATGAAAGATGTATCCAACGGTGAAAACCCCTTGGGGTGCTGAAAGATGAAAGGCTTGACTCTCTCCTCAATCTAACACATCAGGAGAGATCACCAATTTTGATAGAACCAACAAAGCAGATCAACGTTAGCATGGGTGATAATCCAAGGATGATCCATATGGCACAATCTTTAACTACATGGGAAAAACTAGAGTTCGCTGAATTCTTCAAAAGGAAATAAATAAACTTTGCTTGGTCATATGCGGACATGTTAGGACTAGATCCAAATCTCATAATGCATCACTTGTCCTTAGCTCCATGAGCTAAACCCATTAAGCAGAAACTCAAAAATATGCACCCGCAGGTTACCCTCATGGTAAAAGAAGAATTGAAGAAATTGCTAGATGTTGGGTTCATCAGACCCATAGACTATCCTGAGTGGATTTCCAATATCATACCTATCACCAAACCAGATGGGAGAGTTCGACTGTGTAACGAATTCAGAGACCTAAATAAAGCTTGCCCAAAAGATGAGTTCCCTTTGCCAAACATAGACATCATTATAGATCTCACGGCAGTACACTCTATGTTGTCACTAATGGACAGTTTCTCAGGATACAACCAAATCAAAATTGCACCTAAGGACCAACACAAGACCGCATTCACGTCCATGGGGCACCTATTGTTGGTGTGTCATGCCATTTGGATTCAAAAATACAGGGGCAACATATCAGAGAGCTATGACCACAATCTTTCACAACATGATGCACACCATAATGGAAGATTATGTAGATGACATAATGGCCAAATCACTCACAAGAGAAGGACACCTGGCAGTACTAGAAAAAATATTCACAAGATTGGAACAGTTCAATGTGCACCTCAACCCAAAGAAATGCGTATTTGGAGTCACATCTGGCAAGCTTCTAGGATACATCGTATCTGCAAATGGAATCGAAGTAGACCCATCTAAGGTGAAGGCTATCATGGAAATGCCATCACCCAAAAATATTAGTCAACTAAGGTCTTTACAGGGTAAACTAAAATCTATCAGAAGGTTCATTTCTCAATTGGTGGACAAGTGCCACCCATTCACCCATCTCCTACATAAGAACATTCCCTTCAAATGAAATGATTTGTGTGAACAGACATTTCAACAGTTGAAAGAGCATCTCATGAAACCACCGGTATTGATGCCACCCATCCAGGGAAAATCTCTATTACTTTATATCTCTGCCACACCAATAGCTCTGTGAGCTCTCCTTGCACAGCAAAATCATGAAGGGAAAGAATAAGCAATTTATTACATCAGCAGAACATTGGTTGGTTATGAGTTGCAATACACACCAATCGAAAGAGCATGCCTCGCGGTAGTCTTCACTTCACAAAAATGGAGACATTACATGCTATCGCATTCTATCAAGCTAGTAGCAAAAATTGATCCACTAAAGTATTTGCTCAACAAAGCTGCTCTTACAGGTAGATTGTCCAAATGGGTCACGCTTCTAAGTGAGTTCGACATTGAGTATGTGGACAGGTGTGCAATAAAGGGTCAAGTACTTGCAAATTAGCTGGCAGAGACACCCTTAATAGATGATAATCATTTGAAGTTCAAATTTCTAGATGACTCCATCTTTCACATAACAACAACCTAGAAATTATACTTTGATGGCTCCTATTCTCAGCATGGATTGGGGGCAGGCATCTTGTTGATCACACCTCATGGAAACACCATTCCAAAATCATACAAGCTACTCTTCCCTTGTACTAACAATGTGGCAGAGTATGAAGTCCTAGTCATTGGCATCAAGCTGGCAGTTGAATGGAACATCACAAAACTTCAGGTATATGGTGACTCATATTTAGTTATCAACCAAGTGAACGACGACTACCAAACAAAGGATGAGAAGTTAATACCATACAAGCGAATGGTTGATGACTTCAAAGAATACTTTGTCGAGATCTTTTTTGAGTAGATACCAAGGATAGAGAACAAAGAAGCAGATTCCATGGCAACGATCGCATCGCTGCTCGACATCCCTAATAATCAATCATGCTATGAGTTCTTGGTAGAGCCAGTCTCCCATCTTGCATATGACTCTCCTGAATCCCATATCATTTGCCACATTGTAGGACCTAACTCTCCCTTGTATGGAAAAATATTTGCCTATCTAAAAGATAATACCTTACCACCTGATCTCTCAAGTAACCAAAAATGAACCTTCATTTGTTAAGCATCTCGTTATGCTATTATCGCCAATACCTTATATCAACGCGGTCTCGATAGTGAGGAATATCAACCTACCCTGAGCGAAGTACACAATGGTATATGCAGGACCCACTCTAGTGGTCCTACCCTAGCCAAGAAACTCATATGCGTGGGATACTACTAGCCAACTATGGAAAAAGATTCCTATCATTTTGTAAAGAAGTACAAGAAGTGCCAAGTCCATGGGAACTTGATACATGCACCAACACAGGAGTTGCAGCCTTTATCAACTCCTTGGCCTTTCTATCAATGGGGACTTGACTTAGTGGGCAAGATACACCCTCCATCCTCTAGTGGCTGTAAATTCATAATCACCACCACTGAGTACTTTACGAAGTGGATTGAAGCCGTGCCTCTCACCAATGTCATAGGCAAACAGATTGCCTCTTTTATCCTAAACTATATCATTTGCCACTATGGTATCCCCTTATCCATTATCACTGATAATGGATGACCATTCAAAAATGAAGATGTCAAAGAACTGTGTGACAAATTCCATATCCAACACTGCTTTTCTACCCCGTATTACCCCCAAGGAAATGGCCAGGTAGAGGCATCAAATAAAACCATCTTAAAAATCTTGAAAAAGACTGTCAATAATGCCAGTCATGATTGTCATGTCCAATTGAATCCTATGCTATGGGCCTACCACACAAGTATTTGCACAACCATAGCTGCAACACCATACTCCTTGGTCTACGGATTTGAAGCCATCTTGCTCATTGAAGTCGAGATCCCATCCTTGCGTGTATCGTTAAACGACCTCATAACAGATGAAGAGTACCGAGTATCCAGACTACAAGACCTAGAGTTGCTAGAAGAGAGAAGGCAACAGGCCTTTAACCATCTCAAAGATTATCAACAAAGGATGTCCCAAAGTTATAACCATAGAGTCCATCCCAGGGTATTCAATGTTGGTGATCTAGTGCTTAAAGAAAATCCCAGGAATGAGCAGGATCGGGAAAAGAAAGGCAAGTTTGAACCCAACTGGCTAGGTCCCTATGTCATCATTGCTGCCTATGGGTCAAGTGCTTATCAATTGGCCACATCAGAAGGTGAACTGTTTGCTGATCCCATCAACAACTGCATCTTCACAAGTTCTACACTTAACCCCAATGCAAGGGAGTCAAAAATAGCAAAAAAATCAAAAAAGGGAAAAATAGCAAAAAAATCAAAAAATGGAAAAATATCAAAAAAATAAAAAATTGGAAAAATAACAAAAAAATCATCCTCTGGTGAAAACCTGGCAAATAGGTACCATGGTGAAAACTTGACAAATAGGTGTCATGTGTACTTTTAGCTTTTGTGCAAATAAAAGCAAGTGGTGAAAACCTGGTAAATAGGCACTCCTTGTGATGAACCGCCTTCTCCATCTTTTTCAACCTTGTTCCTCATTCCTATCTCCTAACCAAGAATCCACCCAATCACATCGGTGTACCTATCATAGCTAGTTTGCTTGTCCTTCTCGCTTTCTACCGTCAGACTACCTATCCAGACTTGCGTCCATCGAGGTCATTTGTCTCGAGTCGATCCTTTGAACCGTTGTTGAACTATGTCACCTCTGAGCTATCACGTAGGCAAGGTCATATTGTATCGATGTGCCCCTGAGGCTTCGCTTCTCATCCATTCCATCATGTGTTGTCTGTCCTTCTATCTATCTAAGTCCACACTTTTGCCCATCACCAAGGTCTTAGGTCCACCAAGTTCACCCCAAACTATGTTGCCTCTGCATCGTCATGTAGGCAAGGCCATTTAGTAATGTACCCCCGAGGAACTAGGTCAATCCCTTAGGGCGCGTTCTTTGTCTTTGTTTGTTAATTCATCCATAATAAGTTGATCCTTTATCTGAATGGGGGCAAGTCCTCGACCTGGTTACAAAATTGGATTCTTAAACGCCACTTGTTCTAAGAGGACACCATTAAGGATTGTGATACCTTTCACTAGACATGCACGTGCAGCAAAAAATGCTTCCAAAACAAAAATCTTGACACAAAAACATCAAACCTCTCCAAAGCAAAACAAACAAGGACCAAAACACATTAAAAGGATTTTATCAATAGTATGGCAAGAAAGCACATCTAATGCAAGAATGTTTTGTGAAAAGGTTAAATTACAGAGTCTTGATTTTTGTTATTATGTCTTTCTATGCTACTCAAGGATGCCAAAAGCTAGAGATGCTATGATGGGGACATAATCATTTTTCTTTGTCTGCTGCTTGTGGATTAATCTTTAGTAGTGTGACAACTTTTTTCTAACGACATGATCAACAAAAGATCATCAAGGACTTCTGAGGTCTAAACATGAAAAGGGGCAATCCTTGTCTATTGAAATGCAAGTGATACTCAAGTCATCTAAATTCAATTTTGATTAGATGCTTGTATTAACTTGCTATATCAAAATCCATGTAAGTAATACTCAGGTCATCTCAGTTTAATTATACCTAGATGCTTGTATTTTCTTACAACATAATAAAAAAGCACAATGATGAAATAAGCACTTCAAAATACTTGCAATATCAAGATGGCACAAAACCATTCACATCCATTCACATCCACAAAAGCATCCATATCCCATTAAATAAGAAATTCCTATAGAGAATCAATGTTTACAAATAAAATCCTATGACCCTTTCATTCGCTTTCTTTCTATGTCGATTGAGTACATTTGGACATAACAAAAACATAGCATAAATTGCATATCATATCACATGAGATAGTCATTAACATGATTAAATCATTTGCATACATAAATAGATACATCAGGTCATCCATGTACATTTCCCTCAGCATATCATTCAACAAAAAAATCAAAAACATAGGCAAAGACATGTAGATCATCGCATAAACTATATCATCATTTAGCTAAACATATCACATTTTGCATATCAGAACATCAAAGTAAAAATCTATGTCTGCTTTAGATCAAACATCACATAGCATCATATAAGACATCATAAAAGTATGCATCACATGTGAAACATCATAAGATAGAATACATCCATAACATATAGCATACAATTGCATATCGACCATCAATAGCTGCATCATCATATAAACTATAAAATAAACGTGTCAAAATGTACAATATATCAAAGTCCACCATGACCATCTCTGAGTCGAGCCATATAAAGTGTATACATCACAAAGATAATGATACATGTCTTAGTACAAAATAATACAAGTCATATATACATATTAGGCTATCTGAGCCATCAAAAATGTGTACATGAGCTAAAATTGGTACAAGTATAATAGCTAACCTTGCTACCATGGAGCATGCTCCCTGCACTATCCTCTCCTCTAACGGCCCTAGACTGCTGTGGGCCCATCACTGACCCTCCTGACCATGAACCCCTTGCTCTCTAGGAAGCCATGGACTGGCTCCTGAAGCTGGGTGCCCTTTGATCTATTGGCACAACCCCATGGTAAAGACCCCTGTAATACTGAGTCTATGCCTACACCCTAGATAGCTCCACCTAAACCTATGCAAGCTATGCCTGTGCCTGCTGCACCTGTGTAACCAAAAATAGTGTAGCCCCATCTATACCCAAGGCTGCCATAACTGAGTCTCTCTCTAATCTAATAGCCTGCACTCTTGCCAGGGTTGTATCCTGCTCAGCGGTGAGCCCCAATATCACACGTGCGTCTACCTCTCTTCATGACTTAGCCATTCTGAGCCGTGCCTAGAGCTATCTAATCTGACCCTGCAATGTTGTAGTGGCTTGCTGCTGTAAGTCAGGTTGAGGAGCCTGAGGAACCTGTGCCTATCCCTGCACCTACTGCTAGGGCACTTGTTGCTGAGCCACCTATTGCTGTGGTGGCATCTGAACCTACTATGCAACCTGTGGCTGCACTACCTACTACTGTTGGGAGGGTCCATCCCCATCTCTCCTCCTCTACCTTTGTCGGCCTCCATCTCCACCCCCTTCTTTACCTCCACCACCTCCGTCACCTCCATCATCTCCCTCTCCCCATCCTCCTCTACCCCTCCTCCATCTCCTCCTCCTCCTGCCAGTCCCATCCTCATCGTCTGAATCCTCCTCATCTATGTGAGGAACCAACTCTTTGGGCCCTGAGTACCTCAGAAAAGGATGCACTGCAAACCACTCTTCATAGTCAAGAGTCATCCCTACATCCACTATCTCTCTCCGCATAGGCCAAGCCAAATAGGGAATCTACTAAAAATCTACCAAGGCCTCCTCATATGACGCCACTGGTCCCCACCTCAACCTCTTTGCATGTGTCCTCACGAATTGGGCCTGTCCCTGTGGCATAACCTATACCCTCTCAAACTGTCTATGTACCCTGCTCATAGTCTGCCTCTCTAAAATAAATCGTGTCTTCCTCATGAGCCACTGAGTCTGGAAATAGTAAGGCAACTCGTCATCCTCATCGTCCCACCGCTCACAATCTATGTAGGGGCCTGAGATAACTGCATCTACATTATCCAGCGCGTGTCTCCAGTACTTGAGATTTCCCAGCTTATGCTGGGAAATAACTCTTGTGTAACCATAACTGTATGGCTCTCCCCACTGCCTTGCAAACACACAGATCGGTCGCATGATGGCTATGTGCTCCCACAACCAAAACTGTAGTAAAGAAAATCTAGCAGACAAGTTTGAAGCCCTGTGGTACACCACCTAATGCATATCTCGATACAAATGTGCAAGTATGCACACACCCCATGCAAATCAAGTGCCGTTCATAATCACCCTCTCCATGGTCCTCCCCCAACCAATAGGGAACCCATGCGACCTCCTATCGGGGCATACAACACCCCCGATCAGCCCTACCACTATCCTCGGGAAGTAGTCATAATAGTCATGTATGTCTTGCCATGAAATCACCTGACCCTCGAGCTCTAGATCATCAAACACTTGCCTGCACTCTGCTAATCTTGCATCCCACTGCGGATCATACTCTACAAGCTCACCCTGAATAGGAAGATGCAGAATCCTATATATGTCCTCCAAGGTAATAGCCATCTCCCCAGTCGGCAGATGGAAAGTCTCATCCTTACTGTGGAATCGCTCCACCA
Source organism: Cunninghamia lanceolata (assembly GCA_027924645.1). Classification (NCBI taxonomy): domain Eukaryota; kingdom Viridiplantae; phylum Streptophyta; class Pinopsida; order Cupressales; family Cupressaceae; genus Cunninghamia; species Cunninghamia lanceolata. The sequence goes on from BSBN01000333.1 coordinate 924,205, forward strand.
CTGTAGTCAACAAACTGAGGTTCGTGTGAACCTCGGGCATGAAACATACATAGTCCAGACTCATAGCGCCAAGAGCCTCCCGATCCATCTCAGTAAGCATGTATTGCTGCAACAATGACAAAGGGAACTGATCCTGCGACATGAGTATATTGTGAATATCCTCCTGAAACCAAGCAGAGCATAGCATCAAGCAAAATCCATATCTAAGCAAAACCTACTCAAAGCAATCAAACTATCCTATCATCTCTTGACTAGATTCCTGAAATCTCAGAGATCGCTTATCAATTGACGCATCGATCAAGATGCCAATTGAGTCAATTTCGTTAAGTCAGCTGACTATCCTAGTGCAAATGCATCGAAATAGGTCACAAATGTGCCGAATCATAGAAAATGTACCGATTCACCATGAACGCGCTGGTACTTATAGCATATGCGCAGTTTTGGCATATGCACTGCTTCCCATGTCTCATGCATAGTTTCATAGTATATGCACCACTTCCTATCATGTATATGCAACTTTATCATATGTGCAGCTAGATGACTCATATGCGTGGTTTCGGAGCACATATGCGTTGAACTACAAATCGGTGCATCTATCCTAACTACTTTTCCCTAGCATTTATTAGCCTAATAAATGACCCTAGGCAAGTTTTGTCAAACTACATACCAGTGGTCTTGCCTCAGGTGGCTGCTCGAACCATCAGACTCGCTCATAGTGGTGCTCCTCGTATGGAATATCCATATCTTTGTCAGTTGCTCTAGCTCCTCTGCTCTCCTAAGCTCTCAAAGACAAATCACCTAAGGACAAGTGTGCAAATGAATAGGACTTGTGGACCCAGCTCCCATATATAGCAAGTGAACCATAACTGACTGTGTGGCAACTGTGACTACTTCCCAAGCCTGTTTCTTTCTGTTTCCCTGAGAAAAAACCTGTCTTCTTCAAACCTATCTTGTTTTTCACCTTCTTCATTGTGAGATTGTCTATCTCACGCCTTCTTCCTTCTTCCTGTCCAATCTCCTGAGGGGGCATCCTATCGTTAAACTTGTACTAGGGGAAAACTGGGGCATGTATCATTGTCAAAAAAATTCTTATTCTTTGAAATAACGTGATAAAACACATTGCATCAAAGAGGGGCAAAATGTATACACCTAAAAATGACACGACTTTGCCTAAATAAATATTCTTAATATTTATTTAAGTCTACATTCCTCTATCAATAAATAAATAAATGAATTTATTTATTCAATTCATATTCCTCTAAGTTAATTAAATATCAAAATATTTAATTACCTCTTCTAAAGTAAAAATAAAATAAAATCCTTTATTTAATTTAATTCCTCCAAATAATTAAATAATTCTAAATTATTTAATTAAGTCATGTATTCCGTCAAATTTAAATAAATCAATCCAATTTATTTAAATCCTCTCAATCTTTAAAAGTAAAATATAATCAAATATTTTATTTATTCTTCTATCTTGCACAAACAATTAAATAAATTTTTTTATTTAATTTGCTTTCTTATCTTCCAAATCTTCTAAAAATAAATATTCCTTGTCATGCAAAAGCAAAAAGTTGAGTTAATTGATCTTGTTTTTATCAAACAACTCTTAAATTAGAATAAATCATTCTAATTTGTGAAAGCAAATCTTATCTTCGTCATGAAAGAAGTTAACTCAAACAAAATAGTTTTTCTTTGACACTTGTCTTCTTTCTATTTGCGCACATTTGTTCAAATCTTCTCCACCATTGATCTTCTATCTCACAAGTCTATAAATATAGCCCTATTCTTCCATTTCAATCATCCAAGCTTTAAGTAATATTACTCCGTCGAATTACTAGCGTGCCTTTGGCACCCCTCATATCCATTTTGCTTGAGATCATCCTCATTGCATTTGAAGCTCATCTTCATTGCAATAAAGTATCGCAGCCATTTCTCCATCGCCATCTTGAAGAACAAAACAAGGAAGTGCACTTCCTGAGGGCAACTTTCATCACAAAAAGATTGATTGAGACTAGGTGAACAATGGAAGTCAAGGGATAACAAGGTTTGTGAGGTTTGTGCTTTATTGTTCAATCTTGTTATTTGCAATTTCTATTGATGTTGATTGGTTTATTAATGGTTTTATGTTGTTAACAACAATTTCTGATAACAGCTGGAGATAGGCATAGAGACAGGGATGATGAGGGTGAAGCGTCAGTCACTAATAGGAGGGCTTCCTAATTAACAAAAGGTGAGAAACTTGGTATACCAATTTTTGCACCCAGGAACAATGTTCCTGAGTAGGAGGCTACATAGACTGAGTTTTAGGATGAGATATTGAGAGACTGGCAGGCTTCTATTGATCAATTCAGAGCTAAGATGACTTTCAGAGAGTACTCTGATCTCAGGATGAAACATAGACCCCACAAGGGAAACATACAACACAATCAGGAGCTCCAAAAGAAAGTTAGCAAAATGACTTTACCTTATTTTGATGGTTCAGGCAAAACCACTGCTAAAGCATGGGTCCAAAAGTTGGATATCTATTTATAGATCAACCCTAAGCCTGAAGCTGATGCAATCACTTATGCAACTTTACATTTGGAGGGAAGCACTCATAAATGGTGGAGTAATGGTAAGATCACATTGGGTCATGACCAAATCACCTCGTATGTTGAGTTTACTGCCAGATTGATCAATAGATTCGATAAGAAAGATCCAGAAATGTAGTTTAAGGAGTTATCTCAACTTAGGCAAGTGGGCTCAGTGGATGCTTACATCTCAGAGTTTCAAGACCTATTTATTATGGTCTCTGATATCTCAGAGCGCAAGCTGATGATGTTATTCATTGACGGGCTATCAAATCCTTTGCATGGTTGGATTAAGGGTCTAGATCCATCATCACTACAAGAGGCCATGAAGAAGGCCCATGACATGGAGTCCTTGGCATGGAGGAGTAAATTTTAGTACAAAGGATTCATACACAAGAAAGATAAAGACATGAAAGACTTTTAGAAGGAATATGGACAGCAGCCTAAGAGTTCTTCCAGGTTGGATAGTGATCGGTTGAATGATCTTAGGAGGAAGAAACTCTATTTTCATTGCCAAGAGCCTTGGGATCCTAAGCACAAGTGTGATTCCCAAGGGAAAGACAAATAGTTGGAGTATTTTTCAGTAGATGAGTCTGTGGAGTAAGAGCCACATTTAGAATAATAATCAAAATCCAATGACTCAAGTACACATGGTGCATCTAAGGCATCAAATATAGAGGAGAAGATGACCCTACATACAACACATCTCTCCAATATATATAGAGAGGTCTTGTTCAGAATGAGAGGAGTACTTGGTGGGTAGTGATCACTCTATTAGACATAGGTTCTACTCATAATTTCATAGATGAGGGCTTGGTTGCTAAGAGAGGACTCAAGATAGAAGAGTTCGAAGGTTTTAAGGTGAGAGTGGCAGATGGATTTGCTCTCACCTATACCAAGAGAACACCCAATCTAACCATCCTATTGAATGATTATACTTGCCAGTCAAATTTTTATGTGGTTAGCATGGGTGAGATGGATGTTGTTTTGGGCATGCGATAGTTGCATGGCATTGGGGATTTCACACTCAACTTGTGGACTATGGAAATGAAGTTTGAGGTGAACGGGAGATGACATGTGCTCAGAGGGATATTAGATGGTGGATTGAGAGTGGTTTCACTTAAGAGGATAGAGCGGTTGATACAACATGATTAGGTTCAATGGGAAGCAGAGGTGATGGTGATGCCTGTAACTACAAATTAGCAGAAGCATGTGTATCCTCTGAAGATTCAGGCTTTATTGACTAAACACACCAAAGTGTTTAGTGCTATTCCACCTGGTTGACCTCATGATAGGGGTATTGAGCACGCTATTGAGCTCAAGGAGGGTGCTAAAACCATGATCACCACACCATACAAGCACCTGAAGAGGTATAAGGATGAGATCGAGAAGGCTATTAAGGAGCTTCTCAAAATGGGGCACATTAGGCTGAGTAAGTGTCCATTCGCTTCTTCTGTTGTCCTAGTGATGAAGAAGGATGGAACACTCAAAATGTGTATAGACTATAGGGAGCTAAATAAAGAGACAATAAAAAATAGATATCCCATTCCTCGCATCGACAAGCTCATAGATGAGTTGCATGGAGCATGCTACTTCTAAAAGTTTGATTTGAGATTTGGCTATCATCAGATTTGGGTTAGGGAGGAAGATGTTGAGAAGACAACATTCAGATGCCATTATGGGAATTTTGAGTTTCTAGTGATGCCTTTCAGTTTGACCAATGCACCAGCCACTTTCCAGTCCTATATGAACAGGGTGTTGAGAGAGTAGTTGCAGAGGTTTGTGTTGATATTTTTTGATGACATACTGATATACAACAGGACTTGGGAAGAATATTTGAAGCACATCGACATTGTCTTGATCATTCTAGAGCATGAGTCACTATACACCAAGATGTCAAAGTGTGAGTTTGGGATGATCGAGTTGTTGTACTTAGGTCACATTATCAGTGCTAGTAGTGTTAAGGTGGACCTGGAAAAGATTCAAGCAATCATTGAGCGGCCACCACCAAAGAATCTCTCAGCTTAAGGGATTCCTTGGTCTTTGTGGATATTACCACCATTTCATGACGGGTTTTTCACAGTCACCTATCCCTTTATAGATTTGACTTAGAAGGATGCATTTAGTTGGTTAGGTGGTACATAGGAGTGCTTTGATATGTTTAAGGAGTTGATGAGTACCTATCCTATGTTGGCCATACTAGATTTCAGCAGGCCTTTTGAGCTATAGTGTGATTCCTCTGGGGAAGGCATTGGTGTGGTATTGATACAAGATAAACACCCTATAGAATTCAAGAGTAGGAAGTTGAGGGGTGTGGAGAAGAGCTACAATGTTTATGACAAGGAGATATGATGCATGAGCATCTCTGGTTCAAGAGTAATCTTGCATCAACCAAAAACATTTGCATTTCAGTTTGTTTACAGTTCAATTCAGGTAGTTCAATCAGAAGTAGTTTCAACTTGTGATCCGGTGTTAGCATTTCACACCTTACGGATCTGGACTTAGCATCTGCATTCATTCATCTACATCATATCAAGAATTCAGATCATTTGGATCAATTACCAGAAAGATATCGCTATCAGAAGCTCAACTATTTTCTTAGAGCAGAGCATCCTAACAGTTCATGTTAATCAGCTGAAGGAGAAGGCTTGCAGATCATTCCTTGACTTGTGGATCCTAATGACACATCATTCAATGATCCTTGGTTCATGGATAACCTTCCTCGAAGGTCTGTACATTGTTCCATTCATTTGAGGAAGTGTTTTATGCATTTAGGTTCGACCTATCTATGAACACGTTACAACTCTTCATTGGAGTTTGTGACCTTCCTTGGCTGACGCGGAGGAATCTATTAGTCTGGAAATGATATATAAAGATGTAATAGACCCTTAGGAAAGTATTTATCAATCTATTCACATAAGAAAGATCTAATAGTCTATATTTTGGTGTGAAGGAGCCTCAAAGCTTTATCTTGCGCATGTATGTAATCAGGCCTATGAGCCCTAATTCTAAGCCTGCATGTTGCTGGCCAGATTGTATTTGAATTCTATGATATACTGAATGATTGAATCTTCATTTGCTTCATTTCTTTGAATTGTTTCCATTGTGTTTACTCTTGCTACACGGTCTGGACAGTTCATTTTGTGAACCCTCCTACCGTAACTACACCAAGTGGTATCAGAGCAAAAGTTTGATTCTTTGGAGTGAATTGGCGAAGGGGATTCCATAAGATCTTGTTGTAAGTAGATTGTTGATCCGAGGTAGGTTATTTGTGCACAACCGATCGCCGATTAAGAGGAAGTTGTCGTTGGTAGCCTAATCACCGAATTGAGGTAGTTTGCACTTGATCCTAGGAAGATGTCGCCACGAAGAGTTCCTCCTGTTGGTACAATGGCTAATAGAATGGATGAGATGATGGAATTGATGAGAACAATGTGAATCCATTTGGATGTTGTTGAAGAAGATATGCAAAGAGGATTGACATCGAGACCTAATGTTGAAAGCGATGATGAAGAATAATTTCAATCTGTTGAGCACACTGGCGAAACCCTAGGAGGTGATGAAGAAGAAGAATCAGATCAGATAAAGATGTTGTGAGCTATTTCAAGGATTGGAAAGAGACCTAGAGTTGATGTGCTGAACTATACTGATACTTTGAACCCTGAAGAATTGATTGATTGGATAAATGACATGGAAGAATACTTTGAATATGAGGAAATGGAAGATCCAGAGAAGGTGAAATTTGCAAAGACAAAGTTGAAGGGACATGCTGCTATATGGTGGAAAGAAGTTCAGTTGGAAAGAAACAGAAGAGGAAAAGAAAAGATTACAAAGTGGGACCAGATGGTGACAAAGTTGAAGAATCAGTTCATACCTGCTGACTATGAGTTGGAGTTGTTGAAAAGATTGCAAAACCTGAGGCAGAAGGAGAAATCTGTGAAGGAGTACACTGAAGAATTTCATAAGATGATCATAAGGATAGGACATAGTGAAGAAGGCAAGGAGAAAGTGGCAAGATACATCAATGGATTGAGATTGAACATTCAAGAAGAACTAAGTTTGGTAAGGATGACATATTTGGAAGAAGCATATCAATTTACCCTGAAAGTTGAAGAGAAGATGAATAAGAGACATGATCAGAGATAGAGAGGCAGAGGAGGTAAATTTCAGAGAGGTAAAATATTTTCTGGATATGATAGATCATTTGTGGAGAAGAACAAGTTTGACAGCCCATTTAAGAAGAATGGCAGAGATAACAATGCTTATCAGAGAGATGACATAAATTTTTACCAAAGAGGAAACCCTAGTGCATACTGAAATGAAGTTTATAGAAGAGAAGGGAGAGGATTTGATAAGAAAAAATTTAGAGGTACTTGTTTCAAGTGTGGAGGTGAAGGACATAGAATATTTGAATGTAATCAGGGTAGTACAAGTAAGAGGACATAAAATAGTGGAAGAGCAACCTATGTTGAAGAAGAACCTGTTAAATCACCCAGTTTTGTTGGTAAACCTAAGAAAGGAGAATCATTGGTGATGAGGAGAGCACTATTTCAAATAGAAACAAATGAGGAACCATCACAGAGGAAAAGTTTGTTTAGAACTAGATGCAAATCCAGAGGTAAGTGTTGTAAAGTTGTAATTGATAGTGGTAGTTCAGATAACTAGTTTTAGAGGAGATGGTGACTAAGCTGAAGTTGGAAAGATTGAAACAGCCTAAGCCCTATCAGATAGCATGGATTCAGGATGATCATAAAGTATTGGTGAGTGAATAATGTTTGGTAAAATTTCATATTGGATCTTATCATGATGAAGACTTCTGTGATATTATGCCTATGGATGTTTGTCATATCTTGTTGGGTAGACCTTGGCAGTATGATAGGAAAGCTATACATGATGGGAGAAAGAACACATATACTATAACAGCAAATGAGAAAAGAATTAATTTGATTCCTTTAGAAGATGATTCTAAAGATGTGGTATGTGGGAATGCTAGAATCTGTTTGGTAGATGGAAGGAAATTTTTGGATGGTTTGAAATAGGAAAGTATGTGTTATGCCTTGATTCCTAAGAAGCCTGAAGCATTGAAGAAAGAGACTGAACCGAATGAGATAAGAGAGTTGCTGACAGAGTATGAAGACATCATATCTATTGAGTACTTGTGACTCAGATTACAGGCATCGGTGAGAGTTGTGCTTTGTCTCAGCGATCACATTGTTCATAGTGGGTTGTTCTGTGTATCGACAAGATGTGAACTATCAGTGTGATCTGAGAGACTATTACCGATGGTGTTGTGTTACTCCGACAGTTGGACATCGATGTGACAAACCTTATCGTCGTGCTGTGGATATCTCCTTTTGATGTGTTGGGTCACTCCGATGGAGGTTTGGCGTCAGTGAGATATGTGACATCGGCGTGGTTGGAAGATGTCTCTCCGGTACTTCATGTTACACCGATGAAGGTTTGACATGGGCGAGACATGCCACTTCAGTATGAGTCTCTCTGACACTTCGGGCTACTCTGATGAGGTCTTGGTATTGGTAGGACATGGGACTTCTCCATGAATCTCTTCGATGGACCTCGTTACTCTGATGGAGGATGTTCTGCGGGAGTCTCCACGATAGGGTGGACAAATGGTCATGTCAGTAACAAAATTGCATGACATTTGTATATCCTGTGGTCTTGTACATAAAGCAATCAAAGGATCACTGACTGATGAATGTGGGATAATTAGATCTCATGAATTTGAACAATCATGGAAACTGTTATGAGCTAGGATGCTAGGAATTCATTTGACAGTGATGACATGGCTCTTTGACGTGGTAGAAGAACAGAAAAGCAAATGTTGTATTGGAAAAGCATACAGAATACATTTGTTCTTTGTAATTGTTCAGTCTGTTATGGTAGTCAAACCGAATGTTCTCCTCTGTAATGTAATATGAAAAATGCATTGTAATAGGGGAGTGAGGTATAGTGAGTGATAACAGAGTTCAGGTGTAGGGTGATGTCCTGTGCTATATGCTATTTGTGGTATGATAACAATATGAAGGACTAACCCGAGTGCTGGAGAACTTTGTATAGGGTTATGCTGTCAGTTATTCCTCCAGAGGAGCAAGATGTAAATCTCCATGAAAGGCTTAGTGCCAGATTTGTATTGTAACTATATTTTCTGTTGCTAAATAATACAATGGCAATCTGGGCTTTTGGAGTGTGGGGTTTTTTACCCGTAAGGGTTTTCCCCATGTATATCTATGTCTTCTGTTCTATCTTTTGTGTTAGCATTTCTATTGTTGAAATTAGATCTTGTTGCTTGTATTTCCTCTAAGGGTCAATGTTGGAAATATACTATGTCTATTTCCGCTTCGTGGCATAGTTGTGCGTGTTTTTGAAGCAATTGAAAAGAATTTAAATCTGTCAAAGACACCACTGTTCTTAGAAATACGTTCTAAGATGCTCTCATTTCCTTACAAGTGGTATCAGAGCCATCTTCTGGGATCTGCTTTGTTGCTCACATATGTACGTTTGTGTGCTGGATATGTTTGCATGTAAGAGTTCCTGGTGTATAAGGCCTAGGTATTCCTTCTGTGATGATTTCTTAGTGTGACAGGCTTGAGGAAATCTAAAAGAATCATCTGATGTTTGATCCTTGCTTTGAGTGAAGTCTGGAAGTTGATCTTGTTTTTCTGTTTCAGCAGTGCTTGAAGGATTATGAAGATTAAGAGACTGGAGCTGGTCATGATGTGGCCTGAGGCTCTTAGTTGATAGCGATATTGTTCCTGTTGCATGGGGTAGAATTTTGCTTTGTGGTTGTGTTGCTGCAGTAACTTTCATATTTGGTGTCTGTGTGAGAGGCTCTCTAATGATATGAAGAAGTTTGTGTTGCTGCTCAGCCATGGAGTATTGTGTTTATGCTAGGTGTTTTGTCTTGGTATTGGAAGGCATAATTTTTTTTTGTTACCTTGATTGCATGTAGGCTATGGAGTTGATCATTGGATGGTCTGAGAGCTTCTGTAATAGCCTATCTCTCTCGGATGCATGTGCAGGTTGGTGGTTGTGGAGTTGGCCTACAAGTGGGCCTAAAGTTCTTGAACTATTATTTCCTTTAGTGGATGCTTTGTACTTGCATGTCTCAGAATCATGTTCCTTGGTTTTGAGGGGTTTCATAGTTTTTCCTAAAATCTATGGTTATGCATATTCATGATGATCCATTTTTCTGGTTTAATCGTTATGGTGTTTCTTGATTCATATTCCTGGTCTTCCAGATGTGAAGTTGGTATGGATGTGCATGGGTGTTATCAAACATAGTGGTTTTGCAGGTTTTACATGGTCAAGAAAAACTTGTGGTTCTGTGAAGCTGTAGTCAATCTATTTTTTCTAGACCCTAGCTTTTGGGGTGTTGCTGGATGATATAGTTGCAGTTTTGCATGCATGCTCTGTGCATGGTGTGAGGAGGTGAAATGCTTTCTCTGCATGGGAGTGCTAGTAAGTGATATGTCACTTAGTATTTCTGTGGTAATGCTTCTGGTTTCTTGACTATGGTGCTCAGGTTGTGGACATGTTTGGCAAATCAGATTTGTAAGTAATCTGGTGCTTGAGTTATGTTGTCTACATTATTATCTATTCCTTGAGATCTTAATTTTGCAGTTTCTAGTGCAATAGTGGGTTTGCATGTTTTAGTATATTTGGATCTATGAGTTATGTAGTTTTTTAGGTGTGTACAGCCTATTGATTGCAGTGGGATAACTCAGAAGTGGACGGTCTATATCCACAAGATTGATCATGTGATTATGCAGACTTGTTAGCTGGTCTTGTCTGTGGTCACTTGTGCATTGGTGTGACTGCTTTGGGATGAGAGGATGGATGTTGTAGAGTACCTAAATAGTTGGTTATGGAGACTTGTAGCATGTGTATCATGATGTCATGAATAACTTGGATTCATAGGTTTGTGTAAGATATTGATAGTGATAATGTATTTCCTTGGTTTGGAGATCTTGGTGCCACTTGGTTTTATTGTCACATGGACATGTTAATGTGTGGACCTGGAGGATTTTCAGATTAGGAGATGTTTGGTCATGATGCTTGGAAAGCTTAGTTGTCACAGTTTAGTGGGAGCTTTAGCATTGACTGTGTATTCATCACTTAGTGGTGAATGATCTTCTTTAGTGTTGCAGATGTTACTAGGAGGAGCTCTTAGATCCTGTTGCTACAGAAGGGTTCTTTCGCATTTGTAGAGGCACTATTTGAGGATGTGTAACATCTTGGAGTCATGAGGGATTCATCAAATCCTTGGCTGAGGTGTTGGTGGTGCTTGACAGGTGATGTTGGTTTAGAGTTTGGTTTGTTTCATGTCATGGTATTTTCTTGATTTCTACTTTTGAGTTTCGGCATGATACATTTCTCTTGAGACCATGGTTATGTTCACCTGGAGCATGGTATCTCCAAAGGGGGATGGTAAGATCATGATGTCATGATAAGTTCTTGATTCAGATGATTGGAGCTTTGACAATGGTCTGGAGATTCTCTGTGTGTTGGGTGCATTGATCTTTTGCTTGATTACTTCATGTTGGTGCAGTGATGCATTTGGAGTTTAGCATGAAATGATTGTTTGTAGGTACTCATGGATACATGGAGAATAAGGTGAGACTGTATATGCTGTGCTTATTCATATTTTGTAGCAAGAAGTCCAATGAGTCTTTACCTTGGTTGGACGTGAGTTCAACAGAGACCTATGAGGAGATTGTTCTTGGAGAAAGTCATTGGGACTTGAATATCTTGGAAGAACATTCTCATTCCCCACTCATGGTCTACTTGGCAGTTTATCACTTGAGAGGTATTGTACATTGTTTCTCTCAGGTGTTTTATGCTTTCTTTCATAGATATGGATCTTGAACTACTGATATATGGTTCTGGAGGATTCATTATGAGAGATGGATAGCATGATTATATCCTTTTGCATTTTGAGTTTAAGATGTTGTTCATTGATGAGGACAGTTAGGTGATGGTTTATGGGTTGATTCCCTAAAATGGGAAATGGATTAGTTTGATCTTCTTTGGTTTGAGAAGCTTACATCCATATTTTATAATTACATGATATATATGTTGTATTTGATCTTGGATATTGAATGGGTGGGTGTTGTTATGCTATTCTCTTTGGGGTGTTTTGAAGGAGGTCATACTTGACACAGTTGGCATTTAGAGGTGTATGTAGAAGGATTGTCTATAGGTATATGATGTGCAGATTTACTCTCTATGGTCCTGGTTATCTTCTTAGATAGTTTGTTTCACACTACATTGGTTTGAGGTTTGATTGGAGCTGAGGTGATCACTAGTTTGTGGTCATGTGTTTTCACTTATGTTCTTGGGTGATGACATGGAAGTTCTATTATCTTTTTCCTTTGTTGGGTGTGGAGAACTTGGGAGAGTTCTGGAATAGTGGTGAGGAGTGGTTCTTGCAGGTTATTTGATTACAGGTGTTGTGTATCATTGTGGATGTTTCCTTGGTACTACATGATGTTTACACTTTCTATGTGATGCTATTGGTGGACTTTGTATGCCATGATCTTTTTCAGATTTGCATTACCAATGCAGTGGGAGTTCTTGGATGTGTTTGGTCTTCTTCGACTAGTTGACACATGGAGCTTGTATTTGCAATTGATGGGTGTATATGTAGGTGGCATGAGTCTGCTGATGAATACCTTCAAGGTATGGATGATTGGATGGATTAGCACTTGTTGTGTGTGCTATTTTCAGTCACATGGGTTTTGTTTAGTTGGATGGGTGCAGTCAGTTTTCTGATTGTTGTTCTAGCTAATGTTCTATCCTGTTTCTAGAAGATGACTTCATGGTTGTGTTCAGGATGAAGGTTTGATGTTGATAATATTGTGCTTCTGTGTAGCTTGTGAGCATAGTGGAGTGGAGGCAATTTTAAATTTGGTTCTGTGACTTGGAGCGTTGATGGTTTCCTGTAATTCCTTCTTCAAGTGGGAGAATGTTGAGTACTTGTGACTCAGATTACAGTCATTGGTGAGAGCTGTGCTTTGTCTCAGCGATCACATTGTTCATAGTGGGTTGTTCTGTGTATCAGCAAGATGTGAACTATCAGTGTGATCTAAGAGACTATTACCGATGGTGTTGTGTTACTCTGACAATTGGACATTGGCACGACAAACCTTATTGGCATGCTGTGGATATCTCCTTCTGATGTGTTGGGTCACTCCAATGGAGGTTTGGCATCGGTGAGATATGTGACATTAGCATGATTGGAAGATGTCTCTCTGGTACTTCATGTTACACCGATGAAGGTTTGACATCAGTGAGACATGCCACTTCGGTATGAGTCTCTCCGACACTTCGGGCTACTTTGATGAGGTCTTGGTATTGGCAGGGCATGGGACTTCACTATGAATCTTTTCGATGGACCTCGTTACTCCGATGGAGGATGTTCAGCAGGAGTCTCCATGATAGGGTGGACAAATGGTCATGTTGGCAACAAAATTACACGACATTTGTATATCCTATGGTCTTGTCTATAAAGCAATCAAAGGATCACTGACTGATGAATGTAGGATAATTAGATCTCCTGAATTTGAATAGTCGTGGAAACCGTTATGAGCTAGGATGCTAAGAATTCATTTGACAGTGATGACGTGTCTCTTTGACGTGGCAGAAGAACAGAAAAGTAAATGTTGTATTGGAAAAGAATATGGAATACATTTGTTCTTTGTAACTGTTCAGTCCATTATGGTAGTCGAACTGAATGTTCTCCTTTGTAATGTAATATGAAAAATACATTGTAACAGGGGAGTGAGGTACAATGAGTGATAACAGAGTTCAGGTGTAGGGTGATGTCCTGTGTTGTATGCTATTTGTGGCATGATAACAGTATGGACTAACCTGAGTGCTGGAGAACTTTGTGCAGGGTTATGTTGTTAGTTATTCCTCCAAAGGAGCAAGATGTAAATCTCCATGAAAGACTTAGTACCAGACTTGTATTGTAACTGTATTTTCTGTTGCTGAATAATGCAATGGCGATCTGGGCTTTTGGAGTGTGGGGTTTTTTACCCGTAATGGTTTTCCCCACGTATATCTATGTCTTCTATTCTATCTTTTGTGTTAGCATTTCTGTTGTTGAAATTAGATCTTGTTGCTTGTATTTCCTCTAAGGGTCAATGTTGGAAATGTACTATGTCTGTTTCTGCTTCATGGCATAGTTGTGCATGTTTTTGAAGCAATTGAAAAGAATTTAACTTTGTCAAAGACACCACTATTCTTAGAAATACATTCTGAGATTCTCTCATTTCCTTACAATATCAGATAATGTGCCTAAAGGATTACCACCTATAAGGAGTATCAGTCATCACATGGATCTTATATCGGGAGCAGTTTGCCTAACAAAGAAGCACATCAGATGACACTGGTAAAGAATAAAGAACTAAATAGATAGATACAAGAGTTGTTAAGAAAAGGTTTGATCAAAGAAAGTTTGAGTCCTTGTGCAGTACCTGTAGTGCTTGCACTAAAGAAGGATGGAGAATGGAGAATGTTTACTGATTCTAGAGCAATAAACAAGATCATAGTTAAGTATAGATTTCCTTTACTGAGGATGGATGATATCATGGATTGTTTGAGTGGAGTAAAATATTTCACAAAGATAGACTTGAAGAGTGGATACCATCATATCAGAATCAGAGAAGGTGATGAATGGAAGACTGCTTTTAAGACAAATGAAGGATTGTATGAGTGGCTAGTGATGCCTTTTGGATTGACAAATGTATCGAGTACTTTCATGAGGTTGATGAATGAAGTTCTGAAGAAATTCTTGGGTAAGTTTGTGATTGTGTACCTAGATGATATTTTGATTTTTCAATAAAACAAAAGAAGAACATTTGTGGCATATTAGATAAGTTTTGCAGAGCTTGAGAGAGGAGAAATTGCTGATAAACATCAAGAAGTGTAGTTTCATGAAGGAAGAGTTGGTATATTTGGGATTTGTGATTTTTGTGGAAGGATTGAAGATGGACCATGAGAAAGTGAGAGCAATTGTTGAATGGCCTACACCGAAGAGCATTGGAGAGGTTAGATCATTTCATGGATTGGCTAGTTTCTACTAGAAGTTCATCAGAAATTTCAGTTCAGTTTGTAACCCTATGATAGAGACAATGAGAGGTGACAGAAAAGATTTTCAAATGGACATCAGGAGTAGACAAAAGTTTTGAGTTGTTGAAGCAGAAAGTAACAAAACAACTTGTTTTGGCGTTACCAGATTTCAATAAGGTATTTCAAGTTGATTGTGATGCTAGTGGAAATATAATTGGAGCAATGTTAAGTCAAGAAGGTAGACCTGTAGCATATTTTAGTGAAAAGTTGAATGATGCAAGGAAAAGATATTCAGTTTATGATCAAGAATTCTATGCCATAATTCAAGCCTTGAAGAAGTGGAGACATTACTTGTTGCCTAAAGAGTTTGTGTTGTATACAGATCATCAAGCTTTGCAATATTTGAATAGTCAAGGTAAGTTGAATTAGAGACATATGAGATGGGTAGAGTTCATGCAGAGTTATACTTTTGTGTTGAAGCATAGGAGTGGAAAATCAAACAAAGTTGCTGATTCCTTGAGTAGAAGAAGAAACTTGTTGACCGAGATGAGAGTGGAAG
Organism: Cunninghamia lanceolata; assembly: GCA_027924645.1. Taxonomy (NCBI): domain Eukaryota; kingdom Viridiplantae; phylum Streptophyta; class Pinopsida; order Cupressales; family Cupressaceae; genus Cunninghamia; species Cunninghamia lanceolata. The sequence goes on from BSBN01000333.1 coordinate 939,430, forward strand.
TATTGGGTTTTGATGAATTGAAGAATATGTATGAGGGAGACATTGACTTTGCAGAACCTTGGAAAGCCTGTAAGGAACCTGTTGTGATAGATAGGAGTAAGTGGTTGGATTATTTCATTCAGGAAGATATGTTGTTCAAAGGAAGTCAGTTGTGCATACCTAGAAGTTCAATGAGGGATAATTTGATCAAGGAGAAGCATAGTGGTGGAAAGGTAGGACACTTTGGCATTGACAAGACAGTGACTTTGGTGAGTGAAAATTACTTTTGGCTATAGATACATAATGATGTTCAGAGTTGTAGAGTTTGTCAAGTTGCAAAAGGGAGTAGTCAGAACACTAGATTATATAAACCTTTGACAGTACTAGAGAGACCTTGGGAAGACATAAGCATGGATTTTGTAATGGGATTACCTAAGACATAGAGAGGACATGATTCAATATTTGTAGTGGTTGATAGAATTTCAAAGATGGCTCATTTCATACCTTGTAAGAAGACAACTGATGCAGTGCATGTAGCTAACCTATTTTTAAAAGAGATTGTGAGATTGCATGGATTACCTAAGAGTATAGTTTCAGACAGAGACACAAAGTTTGTTGGATACTTTTGGAGGACACTTTGGAAGAAGATGAAGACAGATTTGAAATTCAATTCAACTTTTCATCCACAGATAGATGGATAGATAGAGGCAATGAATAGGAGTTTGGGAAACTTGTTAAGATGTTTGGTTGGAGACAAAGTCAGAAGTTGGGATTTGATTCTTTCACAAGCAGAGTTTGCATACAATAATTCAATAAATAAGAGTACTAGAAGAACACCTTTTGAGATTGTGACTAGAGTGAACACTAGAGGAGTTGCAGAATTGAGAGACACCAGTACAGAAGAAAAGAGGAGTGCAGAAGCAGAAGAATTTACGGATCATATGAAGACAGTGCATAATCAGGTAAAGAAACATTTGGAGGATATGAATAGTAAGTATAAGGAAAAGACAAATGAGAAGAGAAGACATAAGGAATTTGAAGTGGGATATGAAGTAATGGTGTACTTGAGAAAAGAAAGATTTTCAGTTGGGACTTATAAGAAGTTGAAGATGAAGAAGTTTGGACCTTGTAAGATACTCAGGAAATTTGATTCAGGAAATGCTTATGGAGTGGAGCTACGGGAGACATTGGGTAAATTACCTATTTTCAACATTGCAGATCTATACCAGTATCATGAAGTAGAGTTCAGTGACAACATGGAAGAAGACTTGAAGAAGCAGTTACCACAACAAGCACCAGAACAGATAGAAGACATCTTGGATAGCAGAGTTGGATGTAGCCCTAGAGGAAGACTACAAAGAATATCTTGTGAAGTGGAAAGATAGACTAGAAGAAGATTCAACATGGATTTCTCAGGCTGAGGTGGACTATCTTGGTTCTTCTCTAGCCCCAGCAAAGTGAGGGACTCACTTTTCCAATAACCTCAGATGTCTGATGCAGAAGCATCCCTGGTTCAAGAGTAATCTTGCATCAACCAAAAACATTTGCATTTCAGTTTGTTTGGAGTTCAGTTCAGGCGGTTCAGTCAGAAGCAGTTTCATCTTGTGGTCTAGTTTTGGCATTTCACACCTTACAGATCTAGACTTAGTATCTACATCATATCAAGAATTCAGAGCATTTGGATCAGTTACCAAAAAGATATCGCTATCAGAAGATCAATTGTTTTCTCAGAGCAGATCATCCTAACAATTCATGTTAATTAGCTGAAGGAGAAGGCTTGCGGATCATTCCTTGACTTGCGGATCCTAATGACACATCATTCAATGATCCTTGGTTCATGACTGACCTTCCCTAGAGGTCCGCACATTGTTCCATTCATTTGAGGAAGTGGTCTATGCATTTAGGTTTGACCTATCTGTGAACATGTTACAGCTCTTCATTGGAGTTTGTGACCTTCCTTGGATGACGTGGAGGAATCTATTGGTCTAGAAATGATATATAAAGATGTAATAGATCCTTAGGAAAGTAGTTATCAATCTATTCACATAAGAGAGATTTGACAGTCTAGATTTTGGTGCAAAGGAGCCTCAAAGCTTTATCTTGCGCATGTATGTAATTAGGCCTGTGAGCCCTAATTCTAAGTCCACATGTTGCCAGCCAAATTGTATTTGAATTCTGTGATATACTGAATGACTGAATCTGCATTTTCTTCATTTCTTTGAATCATTTCTATTGTGTTTACTCTTGCTACATGGTTCAGAAAGTTCATTCTATGAACCCTCCTACCATGACTGTACCAAGATAATAGCCATCATGCATGCGTTGGCTAAGTTTAGATAGTACCTGGTTGGGAGTAATTTTATGGTAAAAATAGATCATAACAGTCTGAAACATTTCCTTGGACAAAAGGATCTTAATGATAGGCAGCAGAAGTGGGTCAATAAACTTCAAGCCTATGACTTTGACATTTTCTATGTCAAGGGTAAGAAAAATATAGTTGTTGATGCCTTGTCCAGAAGACCCCATTTGTATGCAGTGGGTGCTATTTTAGAGGATTGGAGAGAGATGATATTTGTAGAATATGCAAAGGACAAATGGGCTATTGGGATCATAGATGGTAGTATCAGAGATGACAGTCACATGGTGGTAAATGACTTGATCATTTACAAAGACATGATTCTTCTAGTGCCAGGTTCAGAGATGATGTAGAAGGTTTTGAGAGCTTTCCATGATATGCCTATGGCTGGACACCCTGGTTACTTCAAAACATACAGGTAGGTGAGAGAGTGCTTCACTTGGAAGGGCCTCAAAACTGATGTATTGCAATATGTGAGAGAGTGCCCGACATGTCAACAAAATAAACAGGAGCACTCTTTTCTAGGTGGGTTACTGCAACCTCTACCCATTCCTGAGAGGAAATGGGATAGCATCTCAATGGACTTTATCACATGTTTACCAAAATTCTAGGGCTGGGATTGCATCTTCATGGTGGTGGACAGATTCATGAAGTTTGTACACTTCTTTGCCATCCCAACCACCTACACTGCAACATAGGTTGCATAATTGTTCTTTAGAGAGGTATTCTATCTTCATGGGTTACCATGGAGCATTGTAAGTGATAGGGACAATAGGTTCCTAAGTAATTTTTGGCAAGAGCTCTTCAGGTTGATAGGGATAGAGCTTACCTCCAGCACCAGCTACCACCCACAGACAAATGGCTAGATGAAGATAGTTAATAAATGGGTGGAAGGATACCTCCAAAATTATGTAGCAGGGCAGCAAAAGGCATGGGTAAAGTGGCTTCACATCGGTGAATATTGTTATAACACCACTTACCACATGTCCATTCAGATGTCACCGTTTATGGCTCTATATGGGTACGATGCACCAAGCTTTGTGGATTTGTTGTTTGGTGATAGTAGAGTACCTAAGGCCAAAGACCTTCTACAAGAGAGTCAGGATATCATGAGGTCTTTGAAGGAAAACATTCAGAAGGCTCAGAATCAACATAAGTAGTATGTAGATCAACATAGGACTGAGCGCTCATTTAAAGTGGGTGACATGGTGTATTTGATGTTGCAACCCTACAGGTAGTCCACTCTCAAGAAGAGTGGAGCAAAGAAGCTTAAGCCACGTTACTATGGACCTTTCAATATCTCCAAGAAAGTTGGGGAAGTGGCTTATGAGTTGGAGTTGCTGGCAGGTAGTAGGGTGCATAATGTGTTTCATGTTTCTCACCTCAAGAAGGTGCTTGGGCACAATGTGACACCTTCTGCAGAGTTGCCTCCTCTTGATGAAGAGGGGAAGTTGATTTTAGTACCTGAGGCTATTATTGATACCAGAGAACATACCTTGCAGAGGAGGATCATCAAAGAGTATCTGGTCAAATGGAAAGTATTTCCTGTTGAGGATGCTACTTGGGAGAGCAAGCAAATTTTATCGCATCCTGGTCTAAGATTGGTTGAGGCAAGCAATCTTAGGGAGGGCGGACTGTAATGTCCCCTTTCTCTAGACAAAGTTAGTCTATCATTGGGTTCCCATAGACTGACTATCCTAGTTAATGAACCATGGTTAGCTGACCTTGGATGAGTTATTCAGGGATGTAGATGTGGTTTGGGTTCAGTGGGATCTGGTTGGCAGTTTCCAGAGATGGCTTTGCTTGCTATTGCCTATACTTTCTATTTTTAGTAAATTTGGGAATGGTGTCATTTTGGGATTTTTAGACTTGGAGTGGATGTGTCTCGTCATGACCTTTCCAACAAGATATAGAACACTGAATTATGAGTTCATCTTGGCTTTCGTTTTAAAGTTTGAAGATTAATAATATTATTTGTTGGGGACTTTAGAAATATTAATGACAAAGTGACATATTGAAGTTTTAATTAAAAAGGGTCACTTTATGACTTGTGCACCCATCTCTAGGAAAAGATAAAGTGTTTTAAAAAATGAAATATTCCCTCTCAAAATCCAATGCCCCTCTTGGAGAAGAAATAAAAAGTGGAAAAGTGAGTTTCATTACTTATGCTTGATATTGTGAAATGGTTGCTTTGTCTTTGCTAGGATTTTTTGAGAGGGTTTGAAGAGTTTGAACCTAGATGGCTTTTGGAGACAAAAACCTCCATTAGTAACAACATTCTACAGATGTGCAATACCATCCAAGGGTGCTACTGAGGTGGATGCATCCAGTGTTCGCAGTTGTGCTTCAATGGAGCTATATTGTTGAGGGTTGGAGGATTTATTGATATATCATTTGTAGGTTTTTTTGTGGACAGAAGGAGAATAGTACTGTAGTGCAGATTTGAGAAGAGTTAGAGGGAGTTTGGGATTGTTATTTCAGCACACAGGCTAGCCATACTACCCAACTACCTGGTCGTACCACTCTTGAAGGATTCTATCACATTCTAGGACTTTCTTGAGACTCCAATCTTGGCGTCCAAGGGAATTAGGACTGTGTAGATATTTTTAGTGGATTATAGACCAGTTTTGGGAGATTTCATTATTGTTTGCTGTCATACCCAGCCATACATCTTGCCTGGGAGGATGATGGGTCTTCTGGGACTCATTTCTAATTGTTTGTAGCCAATCTATTTCTCATTTTGGGGGAATTTAGGGCCTCTTTGATCATTGTATTCCTCTGCATGCATAATACTATCTTTCCTTGGTGATTTGGAGGTGATCTACACTATCCATTTGTTGGTCCATCTACAACAGTTGTACGAAGCTACATATTTCCATATGGGTATGTGATAGTAATTCATTATATGGTATTTTATGATCTAGGTATCTGTTATTTAATTCATATCTATTGTATCTTTTCTGGGTTTTCAATATATGCTCAATATTGCACTACTTATGGAAAATACACTTCAAGAAAATTGAAACCCCTTCTGTATCTTCTGTCTAGTCTAAAAGAACACATTGAAAAATAAAAATAATACTATTAAGATCTTTAAAAAGAACCAAAAGGTATGGCACATTACATCATCTTCCCATTTGATTTGGACAAGAGGTAGTGCTGCCCTCTGACCCTCAACTACCTAACAAATGTCAGAGCATGCGATGGGCCTTCTAATTTTTCCCATCCATTTGTTGACCTTGAACAAGAGTCAGCCCCACCCTCTGACTCCCGATCACATAGCATATGTCAGAGTTCAGATGTCTAGTCTTGTGTGTTAACTGTTACTATAAGAAAGATACCTAAGACTCCCCTCACATCCCAAATGTGATGACTAATACTCACATATTATCAGGTTTTTGCTATCAATCCTTCCACTCTGGCTCTCCTTATTTCCCTCAACCTAAAGAAGAGGTAAGGCTCAATCCCCAATCCCTGATGATCACCATAAAATTGCATATTTGGTGTCTTTTGAAGTATCTATAACAGATTTGATTATCATTATACTCTCATGGTAACTGTGAAATGATCTAACTATGACTAATCTAGTGAAGAAATATGACATTGTTGATTGGATGAATGTGCAAGAGAATGCTAGAGGTCTCGCCAACAGGAGATAAGAAGCAAGAGCTCAAAGGATACCTACCTATTTATAAGGTGACTAACCCCTACTCAAAGATAGGGGATACATACATTGGGTATCCAGATCCCTGGGGTTACTTGCAATAGCTGCGAGGAGAGGCCAACAAGTCCTTCTAGACCTAGTGCATAGAGAACGCAGGGTTACTCCAGGCTGTTACTTTCTTGGTTTTAGTACAAGTTCTTGATTTGGTCCTAGCTTGTGCTCAGAGATATAATATTGGAAGCAAGAAGATACTTTGGCCAGCAGGACATGTGGTCCTAGACTTCTCATCAAAAATGGTGGATAAGGTCTTTGGCCTAGCCACTTATGTAGACTATGATAAGATTACAAAGAATACTGCCTTGACCTACTATAGTACAAGGATAGGGGCAACAACTAGCTACATGAACCAACACCTCTTGACCACTCAGAGGAAACACCCCATGAAAATGGCACCCATCTAACCAAGCAATGAGTTCAAACAGGATGGAAGGAGATTCATAATCCTCCTTAGTAGGGTACTTGGGTTACCAACAGCAAACAAATGGCACCCTTGGATGTGCCAATTCAACATGAAGATGGTGGATGGAAAGAGGATAGATTGGGGCGCCTTCATTAGTGAAAAGCTGAATGAACAACTGTTAGAGGTCATAGACATGAAAGAGTTCTACATAACCTCTTACTTGGTTTAACTCCTGGCTTACCAATCTAGTTTTCTTGGATTACAACAGGTAGGCTCCCTTCAACAAGGAGAGGTCTTAGTGTATGAGTACTTTCCCCTACAAACTACCCAGGTACCTAGGTGATAGAATAATTCTATTGGAGATATGCAGGGAGGTAGCTGCGGTTTACAAACTCGTATCAAGCAAACATAAATCTAGCTTCAAATTCCCCATCAAAGTAGGGGAATACTCTTGCTAGAATATAATCCATGCAAGGCATGTGAAGATAGATATAGCTAACTTATCCTTGTGGGATTTTGATAACATAAGGAGTAGGTTTGACCCCATAGGATGGGTCAACCCTTTGATAGGTCGTTGGTATGTCCATAAGCCTACATTAGAAGATCATTGGGAGAACTGCATGGATGACCATGAGGTGAGAAAGAGAGTTTATTTCAAGTTGAGCCTTCACTTGGTGAAAGGGTTGAACCTCCAAGGACTCCCCAAGGTTCCAAAGGGGATGAAGGAGGATGGTGCTCTATTAGATCCCTCCTATGAGGAGAAGAAAATCTATGGCTAACCCTTGGATCCTATTAGGTGGGATCATGCTGAGGATATTTCAATTGAGAACCGGGCCAAAGAGGTAATCAAAAGAACTAGGGCTTGGATGAATAAATCATATCCCATGATCAACCCCTATCCTAGCAAAGAGGCTGAGACCTCAAAGGGGGACAAGAAAAAGAAGAAAATGGAAAAGGGTGCACCCTTTGTAGCTCCAAAAGACAAGACTGAGAGGATTGATCCTGCTATAGCTGAAGGGAAACATAAGGCTGTGGTAGTGAATGTGGAATTATAGGAAGAAGAGGAAGATGAAGTATCATTGGCCCGAAAGCTCCAAGGAAGGGTCCCCGCTCCTACATCTAAAGAGAAGACATTAGCCTCAGCACTAGGTCCAACCACCACCTCTTCTCCCTTGTCCACACCCCCACTGGTCCTCATATCCATTACCTCTGCAACCGAAGTAAAGCTTGCCCCTTCATCTACTTTCCCTCTATCATCACCTCTCCAACAAACATATTTTCCATCACCTCCACCTTCTTCATCTTCACTATCCTCACAACTTCCACCCAACCAATCTCCATCCTCTACTTCACTGCCAACTCCTCCTTCCCCCATTGTGCCTAGTGTTGAGACCCTCTTGTACAAAGCCAAGTTGTGGGAGAACAACTTAAGGATGATGACATTCCATCAACTAAGGACTAGGGAAAGGAAGAGGAAGTACATGGAGAAGATTTGGGAGACAAGGGGCCACTATAGGAAGTACATATTGAGGATGTTTCCATGGGACAACAAGAAGAATCAAGTGGGGAGTTCGAGGAGTCAAGAAAAACTGTAGTCTTGACTCTCTCACCTACAAAGTCTCCATCTCCTACACCTATACCTGTTATCCTATTTTTTCCTCTGTTCAGAGCCAAATAGTCCACCTGGTATTTTCCTTGAAAATCCCTCTTTAAGGTCCCTATAAATCAAAAGTGCCAAATTTCCTAAGAAGCCTTGCCTAAAGAACCTTACCATTGGAAAGAGCTTGAAAAAATAGGCAGGTTTGCTTTTTACAGCACCCTGAAATTTGGCCAAACAAAGAAGTTATTCATGGTCAAAAGTTTTGGTCAACATACAGTTCAAATGTTCATTTGGCGGGCTTGCCAATCTCCATCGGCCTTAGAATATGTTGAAAAAATTAGGTTTTATGCATTTTCTAAATGTATATCGGGCCAAGGAGAGACATATACATTTTGGGAATCTTCCACAGGTCCTTGGGAATATTCTTGGTTTGTATATCGGCGATATGCAAGTGAGACATACAAGGTATATTGTGCATCTATCGCATTTTTCTTCAAGTTTCCCCTTCTGTATGTTTGGAAGGTTTGTATGTTTACCTTTGTAATTTCAACATACAAGCAAATATACATTCGCTAGAAGGATGCAAGGGTAGATACAAGGATGGAATATACATCGCAGATCCCCATAATATTCGTTGAATGTATATTGGGTCTGCATGTATATTTGGCTCATACAATAGAGATATACAAGGAAAGAAATCTACAAAGCAGGAGATGCATTGCAGGAATATTCCCTCTTGTATATCAGGTTTCAAGTGCATTTTGTGTTGTATGTTTGCACATGCAACAAAAGGGTACAAGGTTTTCAAACATGTAGGTGCATCCGCTACAGTGGAATGCACATTCGGCCTTGTATGTTTCTTTGTATATTTCGCTTGTATGTTTTGAATATACATGTGAAACATACAGAGAAACATACAAAGGCCGAATGTGCAAGAGGTGGGGCCCACGCGCATGCAAGGCCGATTGTATATCATAGATACAAGGGACCTTCACCAGAGATACATTTGCTATAGTGGCTTGTATATTTTGCTTTGTATGTTTTCACATACAAAGCCGATATACAAACGTTTATATACAAGCCGGACCCGATTGCATTTTTAACTTGTTTTATTAAAATTTTCAGGTCCGCCTTGTATATGGGCGATTGTATATTGTGATATACAAGTAAGTACTATACAAAGATTGGAGATACAGGCCGGACCCAACGGAGCAGTCAAATACAGTTAATGGTCAGTTTGGGGTCCACGGCTCGTATGTTTGCAGATACAAAGGAGGTTAGATACAACCCAGATTTCAAAATGTTTCCCATCTACTTTTTAAGAGTTTGAAGTCCGTGACTTGTATATACAAGGGTGATTGTATGCATATGCGAGTTGCGATTACAAAGGGCAAAATGCATGTTTGCATGTGCTAGTTGTTTGTATATTTGCTTGTATCTTTGCATATACAAGCCGATATGCAAGGGAGTTTTTGGCTAGACATGATGCATCGGTAGCTTATTTTTGGGTCTTTTCGAAGGCCGATGGAGGGTGTGGTTCTTCAGGGATGGGTCCTGGCTTTGGTACAACAACAAATCAGGAGGTGCCATGTGGCAGCGATGAATGCATATACAAAGGCTCTTGCATATACAAAGCAATTTCAAATGCATCTTTCTGGAGCGATTGCAGAGGCCTTTTGGTGCCAAAGAGCAGAGATACATACTGTAATCAGTGAAATCTAATGAAGATTAAGACTAATCTAATGCATAAACAAATGATTATACCTTCATGAAGACTTCACAAATCCATGCGGGAAGGAGTGCGCCTACGTAGCTCCTCAGATGTTTCCCGTGATTAGAATGACTAATGTGGAGAATGTGGATTGCTCAATGCATACAACACAATGTGGATGAGAGACAAATGATTTGATGACTGATTTGGGTGGAGATAGGGGATGATCAGAGTGATTTTGACAAGATTTTAGTAGAGGTTTGGTGAGATGAGGAGATTGTGGAGAGATTCAGGTAGAGGCCTGATGCATAGACTTGGCTTCCTAAAATGGCTTGGGAGAGGCTCTATTTATAGAGTTTTGGAAGGATTTTTGATCCAAGGGTGGAGATTGATTGGAAAGATCAATGGTGGAGGATGGAGTTGATATGGAGGGCTCAAATTTAATCTAGCAAAATGGATGGCTATGAATAAAAGTGATTCTTTTATTCATTTTGGGGAAGAGGAAATTATTAAATAAGTTATGGAGGGAAGATTATTTCTAAATAAAAGATTCATGGGAGGGAAATCCAAATGAATTAAAAAATTCATTTGGAGGGAAATAGAGGTATAGGTATGGGAAAAATATTTATTTATTATAATGTGGGATTTTAGGTGGATTTATTCCCATTTCTTTATTTGGAGAATGTGGGAAAGTGGGTTAAATTAACTTAAGTCTAGGTTAATCAGATAAAAATGATTTATCTAATTAACAGGGATTAGGGAAATGGATAAATTGATTAAATGAATATTAGGAATATTCATTCAATTAATAGGATAGGGTTGTAAGGTTAAATGGATTAATTAGGTGAATTAATTGATCACCAGGGATATGCAGATTGGGGGAGTAGATGAGTGCGAGGTACAGAAAATTGGTTTGCAGAGCAATCTAATTTTAGGTGTCTACATTTGCCCCTCTTTGAGATGGTGTTGTGGCTAAGTAACACCATTTCAAAGAAGTTAAAACATAGAGATGGATTGGATAAAAAAAAGATTTTGATTTGGAAGAATAGGGTAAGGTTTGGGGATAATTGGTAAGGGTGATGCCCCCTCGAGAGGATAGGCGGGTTGTGAGAACACGGTTGTGCTCTCGAAATGGATGGGATAGATTGGTTGAACTGGTCAGAGGGTAAGTGGTGGGACGAAAGGATGATGATGTTCGCAGATGATTGGTGGATGATCATTGTGCTGAAACTGAATTTGAGCAATCCTAGGTTTGATATAGCAAAGTGGATATGTTCACCAAGGTATAGAAGACCAGGGTGATGATGTTTATCCAACATTTGCATGGACTAGACACGCAGACAAAGGGATGATCTCATGCATGCCCAAGATAGTACAACCTTGTCTAGACGAGGGAAGGGGACTCATAGCATAAGCCCTTAGCACATAAAAGGTATGATGAACCTTAGATGCATAAGGAGATAAATATGCTAGAACCGACCCTATGATCAATCAAGATATGAATACTAGCTTGGAGTAATGAGACCAACCCACAAGCACAGCATACAAAAGCAAGACTATGCCCCATTCTAGATGTTGTCGCCACATACCATGATATAATAAGATCAAGGTAGCTTTGATGTGATCTTCGAATAGGACAAAAGATAAAAATCAAAAACCAAAAGACCAACGAACCAAACAAGTAACCATTGTATCTTTTGCAAAAATGGATGATGATGTGATAGATTCTGCCTATCGTAGGAAAGATACATCCTAAGGCAGGGATTGATGGATGATTTGATGATGTTGTAAAAGTGGCTCAAGATGTGATGGTGACAAGTTGTGATTGATGCTGATTTGATAGTTGATGATTTTGATAGGACAATGCTTTGATAGGTGATGCGATGCTTGGATCTAGTGTAAGCTTATTAAGGATAGATGTGATGATGAGAGTGTGATGGAGCAAGTTTTATTTGTGTGATGGATAGATTGGAATTTTTGAATTTTGTGTGTTTTCTATTGTTTTTGTATTTTATGGGTTTTTGCGATGTTTTTGGATTTTGTGATGTTTTTGAATTTTTTGATTTTGTAGAAAGGGCATGATTTATTATGATGGTTTTCTAGTTGAATTTCAAAATTCTGAAGCAAATGATATTTATGGAAGCTACAAGGAAGTGCCAATAACAGAGGAGGACTTAAATGTTGATGATCAGGAGTGTAAGATGAGTAAAATCCATACTCTAAGAACACAACCAGAGATCTGTAAAGAGTGCATAGAGGATAGAGAAAGCTGTGAATTTATGCGTAAATTGGAATAAAGAAATGAGGAGATTCGTATACATCTTTTTCGAGGTAAAGAACCTCCTAGGTCCATTTTAACTTCCTCTGGGTCTTTATCTGATGTTGAACGGTGCACATCAAAGAGGTCTCGGAAGACATCGACAAATGGTAGCTCAATTAACTTGAAGATTTGTGGTAGGTGAATGGACAAGCGATAGGGATGCATGTTAGATAGATGGAAGATAGGGATGAGGGATAGGATAGGTATGCATGATATATGGATGGGGGATTGCAGGATTTTCTCCAAGGGCTAGGTTGCAAGGAATCATATGCCCTAATGTCTAAAGAGTTTTGCATGATGGGCTCATGTGTGAATGGATGGTCTTTGCAATAGATGAATGGAGGATATACTTGGAAAGGAAGTATGCCAAGAGGTCTTCAAAGCATGTTGTTGATATTTTGCCCCTTGTCTTTATCAAGATCTAAGGTGGGAGATATAGTGGATAGAATGGATGGGGAATGATAGGATAAGGATAAGACAGTGGATAAGATGTGCAAGGAGATGATGGATGTGGATGAAGGATACGGTTTTGCCCCCAAGTGTAGGGATACAAAATGGATGGAGAAGGGATTACGCATGATGCCCACAAGGGGTTTTCATCATGGTACTTGCCCAAGGCGCCACAAGGAGTGGTTTTCACCATTAGACGGATTTTTTCTCTTTACTATTTTCTTGATTTTCTTGTTTTTTTGCTTTTTTGCTTTTTTGACTTTTTTGATGGAAGGGGGACTCTAGCATCTGTTTCCATAGAAAGGAGAAGATGGTCCCATGTTGGATAGCATTATGGATGGTGATTGCATGGATGGTTAGAAGATAGGAGAAGATGGAATGGATGGTGGATAACGGATTATGATGTGGATTATGCAAAATCATGGACCATAGGAATGTGATGGGGAAGATATGTAGGATAGTGAATGAAAGATGGAGAGATGGGGGTATGTGGGAATTGCAAGTGGTGGAGGGGAACCAAGACCAATGGTTGTACATACTGTGATGTATTTGGAAGCTTGTGCTTGGGATGTGGAGTTGGGAGTAATGGGGATTGGGATGGGGGATATTTGGATGGTCGATTTGGGGTTTTAGGGACCCAAATAGACTTAGGCTTTGGGGGATTTTTAGATGGGGAGTGGGGTGGTTGGGATTTTTTCGTAGATTGGGAGGTGGATGCCTCATTAGATTTGAGTGATCTTTGTTTAGGGACCCACACCATTTTTGCTTTTGCTTTTTCTTGTGAGGGTGTGGGCTTTGATAGCCTTTTTGATTTTGCAGTTTGATTGGAAGGGATAATATCCTTAGGCTTTTGTGCTTTATGAGTTGAGGCATTCAAATGTTTGAATCCCATGGATTTGGTGGAAGCTTCATGTTTGAAAGATGTGTGCTTTTGTTGGTCTTGATTCAAGATTTTAGTGGACTTATGGATAAATGGATGAGGAGATTTGAGGATGGGGATATTAGGAGTTGGGAGGATGGGAGGATAAGAGGATTTGTGGATAGGGATGTTGGGAGTTGGTAGGATAGGAGGTAAAGTGGATTTGATAGGGATCTTGGGAGTTGGAAGGAGTGGAGGTAAATTTGATGGAGGGAGATGGATGGTCACATGCTTTTGCAAATGGTAGGATGATGGAGGAGGGATGATGACATAAGATTTGGGAGTGCGATGAGATGCACTGTGCTTGGGATTGAATGAATGGAATTTGGAAGGTGGATGGATGGTATCAACTTGTGTAGATTGTTTTTCTTGGGATGCATAGCCAAGGCCATGCGAGGATGGATGGAATGTGGTGTGGATGGGTTCCAAAATGCCTTGTTCATGAAGTCCTAAGCCTTTGCCTTGATAGTTCATAAGTTGGAGCATGCGACATGCAATGGGATGTTTGTTGCTGTGGAAACAAGACGCGAGTCCAGTATTTGTTGGAGAAGAATAGGTGGTGGATGGAAGTTGTTCACCTCCTATGAGGGAGTCACCACAGATGAAAGTGCTTGTGCCAAGTGGATAAGGGGATGGATTTGGGATGAGAATGGTAGATGGAGGTGAAAGATTAATGGGGGATGGTAAAGGGGTGGTAGAGGTTGATGTGGGATGAATAAGGTGATCAATAGATGGTAGGGGATCGGGGATGGGATTAGATACGATGGTTAGATCGTGATTAGGAGAAGGGGTTGATGTTTCAACATGCTTTGGATTTGTTTCTTGACATAGCTCGTGTGGTTCGGTAGAAGTGGGATTGACTTGGATAGATGTGGTGGGTGTTTGGATGGATGTGATAGGTGCTTGGATGGATTCATGAACATGTTTGCATGATGGTTCTTGAGCTATGATAGGAGATTGTTCAAGCGGTTTGGTGGGTGTTGGACTGTATGAGGGTATTTGATTCCTTGCTAATAGCCAATGGATGGCATCCTTCATGAGTTTATGGGTGGAAGAACAATATAATGGATGGATAATGATGGCAGATGGTGTGGGATTAGGATGGGGATTGGATAGGTGGGTGATAGGATTAGGTAGTGATGGTTCTTGGGTGGGTTCAAGGATAGGTGTTGGACTGGATGGTGGAGGGCACTCTAGATTGGTATTTACCTTGTCAAAGGTTATTAGATCTTGCCAAGGATAACTTGGACTCACTGGATTTACATACAAGGGACCACTTGGACTTGCATGTGCTTCTTGTTGCAAAGGTGGATTTGGGCTCACTAGTGCTTGGATTGATGTGATAGGTGTAATGGTAGGAAAGGTAGACGAAAGGTTTTGGGGTTGGTATGAAGTTGAGGGTTGATATGAGGATGATGGAGGTTGATATGAGGATGAGGGAGGTTGATATGATGGAAGTTGATATGAGGTTGAAGGTTGATATGAGGATGATGGAGGTTGATATGATGTTGAAGATGATGGCATGTAAGGTTGTTGTGGAATTTGTTGAGGTTGGGATGGTGTTTGGACTTCTTGTTGTGATATGATTTGTTGTTGATGTTGGTAAATGTGTTGATGTAATGATGATGGAGGGGTTGCATAGGATAATGATTGTTGTGATATCGATTGATATAGATAAGGGTTGTGATAAGTTGAGAAAGGGTTGATAGGACATGTGGATGAATTTGGTTGATATGAAGTGGGATAAGTTGATGTAGAAATGATTTGATGCGTGGATGGATAGGATGGTTGTTGGACTTTGCAAGTGGCCAAGAGGTGTTGGATTTCTTCTGAGAGGTATTGTATGTGTGAGGAGTGGCTTGTTCAACCTATTTAAATCAATGCTTGAATGCTTTGAAAGGTTTGCTGCTCTAAAGGGGATTGGCTTGCGTGCATGTGGTGAAGCATATGAAGGAGCTTTTGGAAGTCCTCTAAGGTTGACATGATGTCACACATGTGGTTAAATATTAAGTCCTTTTTTTTTTGGCAAGTTCTTGGTTATGATGATGATTGGTCTTGAAATATGGTTTGGAAGATTATGGATTGATGTTGGTTGGAGTTTGGATTTGATTTGGATGAGATGGGATTAGAATGATGTTGATGAATTGGATTAAGGGTGATGATAGTGATTAGGATAAGATTAGATTGAATGATTTGGATGATGATGTGGATAAGGTAGGTGATTAGGATGATTAGGATAGACGAGTGATTGGGTTTGATTGTGTTGGAAGGACTTGTCTTATGTGTTTGATGTTTTAGTTTGATTTGGCAATGTTTAGCAAATGATCACATGTACAAACAAGAATCACTCACACAAGACACAAGCAAAGTTGAATTTTGAATATGAAGAATATGAGAATGATTAACAAACACGTGTAAGACAAATCAACAGGCCCTAATGTCTAGTTTGATGGGGTATGGCCGGTTAGGTTTGATCAATGTTTAGACGAGGTTGACTAATGATTTGAAATTGAAATCCTGTCACACAGCCAGGAGAAGGGGGTAACCCACCCTTCACCTTCACTTCCCAAAGGTAGAAAGTTCTTTGGGGCTTAGCCAAGGGTGACAGGATTCTGATTTCAAAGAGGGTGTCTTTCGATTCAGCCTCGGATGAGGTCATCCCTAGGGGTGATGAAATCCCCTAGCAGGCCTCTTAGGATAGGGTAAACAAAAGCGAATCAAGTGAGGTGTTTTTAATCTCCAAGATCACCTTGTGGTGCGAGGAGAGAGCATACACACACCCACTTGATTCATACTCGCAGTTGATTAATTGACCCTTAGAAATTGAAATGTGATGAAAAAACACATCAAACAATGGTTCTTGTTAGCCCCAGTTTCAAAATGTGATTGAAGACACTGATTTGTTTTAAGCCCGATTTCAATGTGTGATGGTCAAACAATGTTCATTTTAAAGGCCCAAATTAAAATGTGTGATGAAAACAAGATTATGAGATAAAGGATGAAATGAAGGCACCTAATTAACTTGCTGTCCAAATTGATGTAGATGCTACCCCAGATGTTGCTCCAGTCTCGAATGATCACCTGCAAGTCCAAAAAAAATGAAAACGAAGCAAGTAGACTAGCCAAATAGGTTGTGATGCAAAAATTGATAATCTAAGAAAATTTGATGAAGAATGAACTAATAGAGGAAAATGAAGTACATAAGTAGATTCTACGTGAAATTCTATGCAATTTGAAATTTTTTTTTTGTTGAAAACTGATCAAAATTGCAAAAGATATGATGATTTGAAGTTTAAATGCAAGTTTGACTTTGACTGAGAAAAAAGGTAGGAAAAAGGTACCATCACCTGATGAAAACCTCACAACTGTGAAGTGCTCAGAGTCCTCTTTCTAACGACTATTCGTTTACAAAAATCCATCTCCGTATGACCAAGTTATGTGAGTTTGAAAAAATCAGCCTATTATGGCATGTAGAAGGCACAAGATCAAGCTCTGACAGTTAAAAGTTAACTGCTAACGGTTAGATTGTCTGTTCACATGCTGTGGTTGCATTCGGTGGTTAGGGTTTGAGTTTGGTAGTTTGTGTCTAGCCCCTGGTCATCCATATGACTAGGGGTCAAAGTAAGTGAAAAATAAAAAACAAAATCCCCACAAAGGGATGCGAAGGGGGGCTAGTCAAACCCTAATTTTGTAATTAGCGGGAGGTTTTGGAGGGAGGTCGCGGGGAGGAGGAAGGCGCAGGGGGTGGGCTGTGGGTGGGGTTCTGCGGGACTTTGTGTGAGCGGGCGGCGGGAGCTTGGGGTGTCAGTGGGAGGACTGGAGGTCGGGGGAGGCAGAGAGGGGAGTTGGGATGGTGGCGACTACGAGGAGGAGGGAGGACTGGAGGTCAGGGGGAGAGCTAGAGGTGGGAAGCAGGGGTGTGCAGTGTAGCGGAGGTTGGGGGTTCAATGGTGTTGACTGGATGGAGGTGCAGGCAGCAGTGGGAAGTCCGAAGGGGCTGCGGGGGCGGTAGGAAGAAGTGGTGGCGGCGGCCGGTTGTGGGGGGCCGGGAGAAGCGGTTGGATGGTGGTGGGGTTTTGGACGGCCGAGTGGGGATGTGGGATCTACAGGGTAGGTGGGAATGGAGGTTGTGAGCAAGCTGTGAGAGGGTGGCGACCAGGCAGTGGAAGCGGTGCCGACTTTGTGTAGGGTGGTTTCGACCTGGTGGTTGGAAGCAGTTGTGGGGGGGGGGGGGGGCAGGGACCTTAAACCTGCATAAACACCATTAAACCTTCAACTCTACAGAAAACAAAAAACATGCTTCCTTCACACGCAAACCCTCAGTACAGAGTAGTACGGTACGGTACGGTTTCGTACTGTATGGATTCGTACGATACAGACTGTACCCTAAAATTTTTTCAAATTTTTTCAAAATTTTTTTCACAAAACATAAGCAAGTTTACTATCAAAATTCACAGAAATAGTGTCCGGAGCACGAAAATGCAATCCGTTTCTACTCAAAATGAAACTTGTAATACTTCCTTCACCAAACTTGCAAAAAAATTGTTAGAAAAACAAAGATTTTAACAAAAAACCTTCACAAAATGACGAGTAAATTTGAGATCGGGCGTGCCAATGTAATCAGTGAAATCTAATGAAGATTAAGACTAATCTAATGCATAAACAAATGATTATACCTTCATGAAGACTTCACAAATCCATGCGGGAAGGAGTGTGCCTACGTAGCTCCTCAGATATTTCCCGTGATTAGAATGACTAATGTGGAGAATGTGGATTGCTCAATGCATACAACACAATGTGGATGAGAGACAAGTGATTTGATGACTGATTTGGGTGGAGATAGGGGATGATCAGAGTGATTTTGACAAGATTTTGGCAGAGGTTTGGTGAGATGAGGAGATTGTGGAGAGATTCGGGTAGAGGTCTGATGCATAGACTTGGCTTCCTAAAATGGCTTGGGAGAGGCTCTATTTATAGAGTTTTGGAGGGATTTTTGATCCAAGGGTGGAGATTGATTGGAATGATCAATGGTGGAGGATGGAGTTGATATGGAGGGCTCAGATTTAATCTAGCAAAATGGATGGCTATGAATAAAAGTGATTCTTTTATTCATTTTGGGGAAGAGGAAATTATTAAATAAGTTATGGAGGGAAGATTATTTCTAAATAAAAGATTCATGGGAGGGAAATCCAAATGAATTAAAAAATTCATTTGGAGGGAAATAGAGGTATAGGTATGGGAAAAATATTTATTTATTATAATGTGGGATTTTAGGTGGATTTATTCCCATTTCTTTATTTGGAGAATGTGGGAAAGTGGGTTAAATTAACTTAAGTCTAGGTTAATCAGATAAACAGGATTTATCTAATTAACAGGGATTAGGGAAATGGATAAATCAATTAAATGAATATTAGGAATATTCATTCAATTAATAGGATAGGGTTGTAAGGTTAAATGGATTAATTAGGTGAATTAATTGATCACCAGGGATATGCAGATTGGGGGAGTAGATGAGTGCGAGGTACAGAAAATTGGTTTGCAGAGCAGTCCAATTTTAGGTGTCTACACATACAAAGGGGTTTGTACATGTAAAGTCAGATTCAGAGCTATCTTTAGAAGCGATATACATGCAGATGCAGAAGCAATATATACAGGCAGTTGACCAGATCTTTGACCGCCTGTATCTTCCCCATTTCAGGGAATTTTGACATGCTGTAGAAGGCAAAAGTACATATTTTTGCCTCCTCTTTCATTTGAGTAGGTTTTGGGGGGGATTTTCTAGTTTTCATTTTTCAGATCTGGCTTTGCATGTTTTAGCCAGTGCGACGTTTCAGCAGTGACATTTGATATTCAAACGCAGATATTTGTTGCATTTATTGCTATAAATCAATGACTATGCAACTTGCATTGAAGACTTGGAAAATATCTTCTATCTGCCCAGTTTCAGATCTTTTTGTGCCATAACTTCTTACAGGTGGACGTCCCTTCAGGCAGAGATATTTTCTAATACACAGCCCATCAACGAAATTGATGGGAAGGGGCTGAGGCCAAAATGAAATGATATATATACATGTAAAACTAGATGTATAGGGGTTGGTTGTTCTTCTGGGCTATTCTTTGTAATGGCTATTTGGCCTCTATGATCAATATAAACTAGTATTTTTGCCTCTCTCTTATTATTTTTTGGCCTGTGTCTGCTCTTGTGGACCTCTCTAAAATTAATATGGGTCTGTGTAATGTCTTTCCAGCTATGAGATTATTACTATGTCTATTCAGTTGCAGCCAAACACATTTAAATCTGGTGTATCACTTAGTTTATTTCAGCATTTCTTTTCAGTATTTCTTCTAACCCTTTTCCCAGCAAGCATTAGCACTAGGTTTAGATGAATTTCTCTGAGCATTAGGCTTAGAGAGAGGAAGCCGGCCTTCTCCGGATGTCTGATCTCATTTAGCAAAGTCCCACACTTAGAGATCAGTCCCATGTTACTCCAGTTTGTAGAGGATTCACAGCTGTATGCAAGGGTGCAAAACTGGGTGATAACAACTTTGGCACGCCCGGTGGGACCAGTTCGATGAACTTCTCATCAAGATACTAAGAGATTTTTGGTGTTTCTCCTAGTATTACCAGCCTTTGGAGGTGATACAAACAACACTATGGCGACTCTACTAAACGAATCAGTTGGATTCAGCAGCCTAAGTACCTAAACAATTTTTAAAGACCAGGATTTTGGTGGTTTTCCTAGCCTATTTAGCTTCAAGAAGCATTGTAATCACCTGGTGACTCCCTCTCTGGTTTGTATCCAGTCTTTTCTGGGTTGCAGACCTATTTTGCTCTAATTCTAACATGTTTATGAATATCTAGCATTTAGAGGCCATAGAATGTCACAATTTTATGGGAGTCATGGCTATTCCCCTACCCCTAATCCAAATTCTAGCTATTGGCCCCCATATCAGCAATACCATGCCCCCAATACCTCTAAATTTGCTCCAAACAACCCCTCTCCTCATTGCAGTTAGCAGTACCAGCAAGAGCATTTTCAAACCACTCTGGTCCATCCTTGTTTGCAGCCTGTCCATTCTTATAGTCAGCCTTGTGAAACCCTTTATGCTCAAAATCAAGCCTATAATCTCCCTAGTCAGTCCCAAAATGCTGATTTGGGTAGCATTAAAGGTTGGTTATTAGATTTCAAAAGGCAAATGTTAGAAATAGATAGAGAAGCACAGTATAATGAGCAACAGGAGGAGCTCACCTACCAGGTTTTTTTGCACCAGCAGGAGGCAGAAAATAGAAGAGTGCATGAAGAAGAATGCTTGAACATGCAAATAAAAAGTTTCTCTCCTATTCCCAGCTTCAAGCAGGTCCATCCCCCAAACCAAGGTGAATTTGTGAATGTGGCTCAGGCTTCTATGTTATGGCAGCCTTCTTGGGCCAATCATCCTGGTTATAAAATGCTGAATCTTGTGAAGGCCAATCCTCTCATGCCAGTTCAAAATCAAGAGGAGGAAAGGGTTGTAGAATCCAGGCCTATCATAATCCCAAGTTTTAGACATCCCTTTGCCTTGAAGGTTCCAAGTTGGAAAGGGCCATCTCTTCCACCCTGCGAAAACCCTTCACCAAACATATAAATGGAAAAATACTATGGCATTCAGCTAGCAAAAGAAGAGCAAAATAGGGTTTTGTTGGCTCCATGTCAAAGGTTGGAAACTCAGCCAGCCCTCACTCTTCCAAATCCATTCTTTGAGGAGTAGGTTCCTAACTTCAGAATACCAAGCTTCAAGCATGATGAGTCTCCTGAATTGAATAGTCCAAGCTCCAGAGGGTCTCATCCACTGAAGGAACCTATACTTAAACAAGAGCACCCTAGACTCCATAAGTTTCTAGGCTTCAACGCCTATATCCCTTCACAGGGCCCTGTTCCTGTGCAAACTCAAGCTATCACTCCCCAAGAACAAATTTATATAGAACCCTCTCCCTTCCTAGAAATTCAAGAAGATATTCAGGCCTCTTTCCCTAATGCTATTTCAATCAAAAAGGGTGGGCAAGTTGTCTACCAGGATTTTTGGAAAGATGAGCCAAAAGAGGAGGTGGAAGAAGATAAAACTAATGAGGAGCAGTTTGTTCCTGCACTCACAAGGATGGAATTGTTTGAACCTATTGCACCTGTGAGTATTGTTAATGTCACATTAGAAATGGATGATGTTGCCCTACTTCATGAGCTACCCGACTACGTTGAAGATGAAGAATATGTGCAGCTGGTTGTGAGCAGGTAGTAACAAGAGAATGCAGAAATCATAACAAATTGCTGCAATTTGGGGCTGAGCATGACAGTGAGGTTCCAAACCATAAAGAAGGCCAAACTTGCTACCCTATGATAGATGGTACAGAGGCTGATTATGTTGATGTGCTTGAGGATCTCCCATGCTTTATTGAAAATAATGAAGGGACTAAACATGGACAAGAGCAAATTGAAGATTTGTTCTTTGTTATCCAACAGAGATATCAACTTCTTGGTGGGGAAGTTTTCTCTTTTGAACATGTACAAGGCTCATTTTTTGAGCCTAAATCAGAAAATAATGAACATCTTGTTCATAAGGTACAGGAAGCCATATTTATAATGGAATCACAGGAGTTAGAGTTTTCAGACCAACAAGAAGAGGAAGATTGTAGCCATGATGACATTATGTTAGCTTTCTTGGATTCTTTGAGGGATGAAGGAAAAAACCATGAGGTCTCAAGTCAGCTGTTTCACACACAAGAGCAACATGATAGAAGGGTGGAGGTCAACATCATACCAAATGAAGAGCAAGAAGAGAAAAAATTAGAGCATTCAAGGGGATGCCCAATCAGGCATCTAGCCCAGCTGGAGACATATCAAGAGGAGTCACCACTTGTCATGCTTACCTCTAAGCATGAAGTTGACCATCGAAATGGGTGGGATCAACCCATTTATTCACCACAAGTTAGCAACATCAACAATCAGTCCAGGTGGATAGGTGAGTTTATATCCATTTTGTGGGGGGTGTTTTGTCAATTTGTCATATGTACATTTTCCCCTTATCTCTTTTTAACTGCCCACAAGAATGGGAAACATTGTAAATTGTTAAGGAGGGGCAGTTATTTTCAAGAACTAGTTAATGGCTTTGTTTAAGGTCATGTCTAACTAGTTAGTTTAGAGTTAGAAGTAGGTTTCATTTCTATTATAGTTTTCCCCTTCCATAAGTGCTTCTGCACAGGCTGCATTGTCATTAGGAGAATGCAAGCCCCTTCCCCTTTTTGTGTTTTGGAGGTAGGTTCCAATTTTCCAGCACGTTTTAGGTGTGACTCCATGCCCAATGGATGCAATAAGGCCACTGATCTTATGTTTAGCAGGCAAACATCCCATAGAGGTCGCCAAGAATGTTATCCTATTTTTTCCTCTGTTCAGAGCTAAATAGTCCACTTGGTATTTTCCTTGAAAATCTCTCTTTAAGGTCCCTATAAATCAAAAGTGCCAAATTTCCTAAGAACCCTTGCCTAAAGAACCTTACCATTGGAAAGAGCTTGAAAAAATAGGTAGGTTTGCTTTTTATTCATGGTCAAAAGTTTAGGTCAACATACAGTTCAAATGTTCATTTGGCGGGCTTGTCGATCTCCATCGGCCTTAGAAGATGTTGAAAAAATTAGGTTTTATGCATTTTCTAAATGTATATCGGGCCAAGGAGAGACATACTTTTTAGGAATCTTCTGCAGGTCCCTGGGAATATTCCCAGTTTGTATATCAGCGATATGCAAGTGAGACATACAAGGTATATTGTGCATCTATTGCATTTTTCTTCAAGTTTCCTCTTTTGTATGTTTGGAAGGTTTGTATGTTTGCCTTTGTAATTTCAACATACAAGCAAATATACATTTGCTGGAAGGATGCAAGGGCAGATACAAGGATGGAATATACATCGCTGATCCCCATAATATTCACTAAATGTATATTGGGTTTGCATGTATATTTGGCTCATACAATGGAGATATACAAGGAAAGAAATCTACAAAGCAGGAGATGCATTGCAAGAATATTCCCTCTTGTATATCGGGTTTCAAGTGCATTTTGTGTTGTATGTTTGCACATGCAATGAAAGGGTACAAGGTTTTCAAACATGCAGGTGCATCCGCTATAGTGGAATGCACATTCAGCCTTGTATGTTTCTTTGTATATTTCTCTTGTATGTTTTGAATATACATGTGAAACATACAAAGGCCGAATGTGCAAGAGGTGGGGCCCGTGTGCATGCAAGGCCGATTGTATATCAGAGATATAAGGGACCTTCGCCAGAGATACATTTGCTACAGTGGCTTGTATATTTTTCTTTGTATGTTTTCACATACAAAGCCGATATACAAACGTTTATATACAAGCCGGACCCGATTGCATTTTTAACTTGTTTTATTAAAATTTTTGGGTCTGCCTTGTAGATGGGCGATTGTATATTGTGATATACAAGTTAGTGATATACAAAGATCAGAGATACAGGCTGGACCCGACAGAGTAGTCAAATACAGTTAATGGTCAGTTTGGGGTCTGTGGCTCGTATGTTTGCATATACAAAGGAGGTTAGATACAACCCAGATTTCAAAATGTTTTCCATCTGCTTTTTAAGAGTTTGAAGTCTGTGACTTGTATATACAAGGGTGATTGTATGCATATGCGAGTCACGATTACAAAGGGCAAAATGCACATTTGCATGTGCTAGTTGTTTGTATATTTGCTTGTATCTTTACATATACAAGCCGATATGCAAGGGAGTTTTTAGCCAGACATGATGCATCGGCAGCTTATTTTTGGGTCTTTCCAAAGGCCGATGGAGGGTGCAGTTCTTCAGCAATGGGTCCCAGCTTTGGTACTGTTAGCACTCATTTTGACTTGGAGGCTGAGCTTGTTTGTTGGGGGGTTTCTTCTTTCAAACCCTAGGTGTTCCTGTTCATTGGCAAGAGCTTGGTCTATCGGCGAAGGAATGTTCAGTTGTGCCGACGATGGATGTTTGGCCGATGAAGTGTCATCGGCATGTGTCTCGCCGATGGAGGCAGGCTATCGGTAGGAGTTGGGCCGATGGCTCGATGGGGGGTGTGTTTTATTTGTTGGCGTCGGCGTGACATTCTTCATCGGTGGGGAGACTTTTTAGGTTGGCCGATGGTGTTGGTCACACCGACGAAGGGGTGTTCTGAAGGTTATCGGGATGATCGGCGTCATCGGCATAAGTATGAGATGCTGCTCCGACAGTGTAAGTCACACCGACGGAGGTGGGAGGACAGGGTGCTGTCGGTGTGACTTTGTTCATCGACAGAGGTATTTTGTGTTGCTCCGACGGTGTTAGTCTGGGCGATGACGAAGGTGGTGTCGGCGAGACAACTGGAGTCGGCGAGGAATCTTTTGGATGGACCGATGGTTTTTCTCTGGCCGATGAAGGGAATGTGGAGTTTGCGATCGGCCAGACTACTATTGTCGGTGGGAGATTTTTGAGGTAAGCCGATGGCTTAGGTCTGAGCGATGGGCTTTTGATGAAGGCATGTGTGTCGAGCGTGGCAAAAGCGCTCGACACTTGATGTGTATGCAATCAGGCTTATAAGGTAGTGAAGGGCTCTCCACGCCATGCATGTGGGATTTTTCCCCTTGCATTATTTTGAACCTGCGAAGAGGCGTTTTGGCAGGAATTCCTTTTTGAATGCAGCGACAATTTTTCAGGTGACCGCGGGTGGTTGAGACCCTTAATGGCGACTGTAGCTGGGGCATGGGCAAGTTGTTGGACAGTCATGTACCTGATCTTTGGCATGAAGACTCCCAGATGGCGGCGCAGGGCTCGAGGGTTCCTTCTGTCTCTGCAGCAATAAATTTTGAGCGCCATTCCTTTGAAGGATCTGTATCTGGCGAATTTTGTAACAGTCATGTAATTAATTGCTGTGGTACACTTTCTGGCTATTATAAGCAGACAGTGTTACCATTGTTGTTGTTGTTGAAAGTTGAAGTTTTTTGGCTCTGTAATTCAAAACAAGTTGATCTGGTTGCTCTGTACAGCTAAACCTGTGAGTCTATGTATCTCTTGTTGTATGTTTTGGCATGAACCCACTGATTTCATGATTAATCTTATATGAGAAATGCTATCTTAGCATGTGTTTTGTTAATTCTGTCTCCAGTATTGCATGTATTCTTCTTCTGAATCTAGATATTTGGGTAATATTCGAGACTCTAGAACATAAAATTCCTATGTTGAATGTCTGATCTTTTAACTTTTGCTCAAAGGGTAGATTAAACTGTTTTCAGGTTGAACATTGGGAAGGGTATACTGCAGTAGGGATGCCATAAGTAGAGATAACTTAACACTCTGTATTGGGAGATATCTGTAAGGCAGGTATCATATATATCCCTGTGAAATCCAGTTTTAGCTGTTCATGCTGATCATTCACAGGTGTATGTCTACTGACTCCAGGCCCTGGATAGGCACCAATCTTGCTTCGTGTTTGTGTTACAACCATGTCCAGCTTTGCATCCAAACTTAAAGTCAAAATTGAAATCTAAAACAACCATTAGGACATTAGAATTAGTTTTAGGATCCTCAGTCCTCTATCTACAACTGCAAATAGGCCCAAAGCTAGCCCCTTTGCTCTTATCTTTCAGTTTTGGTCTACTTACAGGAGGACTTATCTGCTTTCTGACAGCATCCCAATCCTTGCATGCGTACCTCATGGATGTTGAGTAGGGAATACCCCCCTAGGTTTTGCAGAGCCTGAAGAAGAAGAGGAGATAAAATATAGAGCCTATCTCCTACACTGTTGGCCCCTGGCCCAGAGATCCTGTTGATCACTGATGGCTACCTTGTAGGGAAATCTGGGAATAAGCATCCAGTCTGGGAAAAAACCAACAGAAATTGGCGACTCTACTGGGGATTGAGAAGTAAAAGTACTATCTAATCATCTCCAGTAATATATCTGTGACCCATTCGAGTCACCAACAGAAATTGGTGACTCTACTGGGGATTGAGAAGTAAAAGTACTATCTAATCATCTCTAGTAATATATCTGTGACCCATCCGAGTCACCAACAGAAAGTGGCGACTCTACTAGGGACTTTGTGAAAGAACCCTGGTTTTCAAAAGAAAACAGTTCCTAGTAATAGGTGGCGACTCCGAAGTAATCCCCCAACCGGTCAAAGTAAAATTTATATGCACGGGGGAAGATCCCAACAAAATTTTTTATTTGAAGAGTTACCAGTAACAAGAAGAATGATGTACAGAAGAAAGGGAGCTGTCTCAGTCAGTCGTGAGGGTTCCCCCAGAAAAAATGATGATATGCAAGACAATCCAAGGTCTTCAGACAAGACAGTACCTTACTTTTCAAATGCAGAAGCTGATATTCAGGGTGCATATGAGAGGCAACAGGGTGGTAGCATGAGAATGAGGTCAGAGGTGTTCCAAGAACGCCCATTTCTAGACCCTAGTGAAAGGTTTGAAGAGGCTGAGTCTCTAAGGGATGATGAAGATGATGATCAGAATATGGTAAAACCATCCTCCTCTAGGCCCAGCGAGGAAGAACTAGCTGATGAAATTAGGAGCTTAAGGGCCGAGTTTGAATATCAGCAGGCAATATCAATCAGAGATGACTTAAGGAAGAAAGTGCAAGCTTTAAGGACTGCCCAGAATAATTCAATTCCTACCCTTGAGAATGCAAATGTGCAGAGACATCAATAGAGAAATGAAGTGCAACATCAGCATAATGATGAGAGACAAAATGTGAATGATGCTAGGATACCACTGAATAATGTAAGAAACTAGAATGCAAACAGAAATATTAATGTAAATCAGTTAAACAGACAGCCAATGCAGCTAGATAGATTCAGACAGCTGGTATTTGATGGTATTCCTGGGTATCCTAACCTCATTGATAAGCATCTGAGGCTGCAAGTGCCTAAATTTTTAGGAAACAACACTGTGTCAGGAGAAGATCATCTAAAAGCCTTTCAAAATGTCATGGATAACTTTGAGGTTGAACATGAGGATGTTTTCATGAAGTCATTCATGCAATCCTTAATAGATGAGGCAAGAGAATGGTACAAGAATCTGCCTGACAGGAGTATTTCATCATGGGATGATTTTAAAAGGATGTTCAAGGAGCAATATGGTGACAAAACTGACCCTAGCTTTTTTGTAAATGAGTTCACCAGTATCACTAAAGGGTCAAATGAGCAGGTTGCAGATTTTAATGCAAGATTTACTAAAGTGTTAAACAAATTGCCACATCACATGAGGCCAAATGAACCAATGTGCATAATATTGTATATCAATGCCTTTGATGCAAAAACTGCATATGGATTAAGAGATAAAGGTCCTGCTACTCTCAGGGATGCTTTCAGAATTGCAGTGAATATTGAAAACAACAGGAAAGCATCGGGCAAGACTAACAGAAGGGATGATGTGAAAATTCTGCAGAATCCAAACAAGCCTCAGAACACTCAAGGTAATACATCTACCCCTGAAGATAAGATAGACAAATTGGCAAATGTTGTTAAGGACCTAAGCTATAGATTAGCTAGAAGTGAAAAAGGGATAGGTCCTGATAGGCAAGTCTATCAAAGGCAGGAAAAGAGGCCATCATTGCATGATATGCCTTATAATACTAATTGGCATGATGGTAAACCTATATTCCCACGTAACAACACGAATCAAAGAGCTCAACATGTCAAAGAAACTCCTGATCCTCTAAAGAAAGCTGTAAATATTGTTGATGATGCTCCATGGTGTATGATTTGCCAGATGCCACATTCACAGTCACAGTGTATGATTGCTCAGTCCTTGTGTGATAATACTACACCTTGTAATGAATGCAATGAGCCACATTATGTGCAAGATGATGATGTTAATATGATGTCCATAAGCAATGGATACACTCTTTATGATGCTGATGAGAGTACAAATGATGGAACTCAGGGCTGCCAACAGTTCCCATATGATGAAGATGATGAAGTTAACTATGCCTATGCTCAGAACTCACAATTTTCTGAGTAACTTACAATGACCTTCTGATGAGGAAATTAGGGCCTTCACAGCTGCAGCAGTTGCTCAAGTCAAGAGCAACTACAATCTCAGAGGTAAAAATCAAGTAAGCAGCCCATATCAGTCGGAAGATATTTTTGCAGGTCAGCCAGTGCATGGTCATAAAGGAATTGAATCACAAAAAAGGTAGTGGGTTAATAATAAACAAAATTTTAGACATAGAACAGGTCATGAATCCCAAGGACCAGAAAATAGAATCCTTCAGGCTGAAGATCAAGGTAAAGGTTCCCAAGACAAGAATGATGATCAGGGAACTATGAAAGTAAAAGCTAAATCAGTTCAGGATAAGAATAAGATTGTGGAGCAAGCTACAACTGTTATACAAAATTATGCTCCATTTGATATAGCTCAGGTCCTCTCCCAGGTAAAAGTCTCTGTTCCTCTTATGGAACTGATGAAAGTGGAAGAAATTAAGAATAGGACAATATCCCTAATTTCAGGGGTACCTTTTCAAGCTAAACAAAATGCTCAGACCCAGGGCGAGAAACATGTCATGTGTAATGAGGAAGATGAGGCTCCTGAAGTTTATTTAGGAGTGACTATGACAAAGTGTCCTTCACAAGTGGAACCATTTTATGTATCCCTGGTTATAAATGGAAAAATAATCAGAAATTGTATGCTTGACTCTGGAGCATCTACAAATGTCATGCCTTTGGCCATCATGCAACAAGCTGGATTGAAAATTGACAAGGCATGTGGAAAATGTTATGCTATGGATGCCAGAGAGGTACCAGTTATTGGAATCATGAAGGATGTAGATTTCAAACTGGCAGCATTTCCTGAAAAGAGATATAAAATGAATATAACAGTGGTTGACATCAAGCCACAGTATGGTATGTTGCTGTCAAGAAGATGGGCAGCACTAATTGGTGGAAGTATGCAGCTGGACCTGTCATATGCCATGATTCCAATGAATGGCAGGGATGTTAAGCTAATAAGAGAACAAAGATCATCAGAGACAGTGGAAGACCAAGAAGCAGAGGAACATATATGCTTTGTAAACACTGACTGTGATAACTTCAAGGTTGTCTCAGATGATAGAGAAGATAAAAAGAAAAATGTCTGCATTGAAGAATTGGATCAGCAAGGTTTGTGGACCATGTTTTTTGATGGAGCTTGTGCAAAAGAAGGCTCTGGAGCTGGAGTTGTTTTCCTCTCTCCAACTGGTAAGCTCCTCAAATTCTCTTTCTTGCTGAGGTTTGTTTGCACAAACAACATTGCAGAATATGAGGCTTTACTCTTAGGCCTAAATATTGCTCTCAAACATGGAATCAAAATGCTAAGAGTATTTGGGGATTCTGAGCTGATTGTATCCCAAATTAGAGATAGGTATGCTTCAAAAAATAAAAGGTTGAAACAATACAAGCATGCTGTTTGGGATACCATTGAACTATTTGATGCATTTTCAATAGGTTGGGTAGAGAGGTCAAAGAATGTTATGGCTGATTTCTTAGCTAATGTTGCAATAAGGCCAGATGACATCACTCTGTCAGATGTTACAAATGTAGAAGTTAAAATTAGGCCTGTAGTACCAGAAAATATATGTAGTTGGCAAGTGTTTAATGATGATAGGGACTTGCTAAAATTTTTGCACTGCATAGATGAATATGAGAATCAAGAAATTGATTTCCAAGCTTTTGTAGAGACTATAGATGGAAAAGAAACTCTTGTGGGAAAGGAAATTATTCAGTTGAAGACTAATAAAATCCCTAGAGGGTTGGTAGCTTTGGAAAGAGCTTTTGACAGTAGAGACCAGTTGGTCACAAAGACATCTCCCACAAACAAGGAGGATTTAGAAGAGATAAATTTGGGGACATCTCAGGGCCCTCAGAAGGTATATATTGGTAAACAGCTCAAACCACACATTAGGAGTATGCTGATTGCATTACTGAAAAAGTATAAACATGTTTTTGCTTGGTCATATGAGGACCTAAAAGCCTATAGGGAAGATTTATTCCAGCATGAGATCCCATTGAAGCCTGGAGCTAAGCCATTCAGACAAAGGCAAAGACCTATTAATCCTACCTTAGCTCCAAAGATGTAGGAAGAACTCAAAAGGCTCAGGGAGGCTGGAATAATTGTACCAATCAGACATTCAACTTGGGTGTCTAACCTTGTCCCAGTCAGAAAAAAGAATGGCGATATTAGGCTTTGTGTTGACTTCAGGAACTTGAATGTATCCTCTTTAAAGGATAACTATCCACTGCCTAATATGGAAGCTATGTTGCAGAGAGTGACTGGTTGTGAACTCTTATCCATGATGGATGGATTTTCAGGTTATAATTAGGTGAAGGTAAAGGAATCAGAATAGTATAAGACTGCCTTTACCACTCCATGGGGAACTTATGTGTATGTTAGAATGCCCTTCGGACTAACCAATGCAGGTGCTACATTTCAAAGAGCAATGGATGTTGCTTTTGCAGGGTTGATTGATTCAATCCTGGCTGTGTATCAAGATGACTTGACTGCTTATTCAAAGAAAGAAGAGCAGCATTGTTTGCATCTAGAGTAGATTTTCATAAGAGCACTAGAGTATGGCATTTCTTTAAATCCAAAGAAGTGTGCTTTTGGGGTGGTTGAAGGAAAACTCCTAGGACATATTGTTTCCAAGGATGGAGTCAGGATAGATCCAGAGAGAGTGGCTGCTATTGACAGAATTCAAATGCCAAAAACTGTAAAAGGAGTTCAGTCCTTCTTTGGACAGATAAATTTTGTTAGGAGATTTGTTCCCAACTTTGCAGAAACCACAAGGAACATTTCCAAGATGATGAAGAAGGATGCAACTGTCCACTGGGAAAGTGAAGCAATAGAATCATTTCAGAGTATCAAAGAGGCAATCAAGATGGCCCCTGTTCTTAAATCTCCTGATTTTTCTAGGCCATTCCAAGTATTTTCATTTGCTTCCTTTCATACTATTGCTGCATGTTTGCTACAGAAAAATGAAGATGGTTTTGAGCAGCCCATCGCTTTCTTCAGTATGTCCTTGCAGACTTCTGAGTTGAAATATGATATTATGGAAAAACAAGCATATGCACTAGTCAGAGCCATCAAAAGTTTCAGACCATACTTGGTAGGATCATATATAATTGCGTATGTACCCCATGCAGCAGTCAAAGACATATTCACTCAGCAGGAGGTGACTGGAAGAAGGTGCAGATGGATAAACAAACTGCAGGAGTTCAACATAGACATACAAGTTACCAAGTTGGTAAGAGGACAAGGATTAGCCAAGATGATGGCACAGTCAAACTTGGAAGCATGCCAAGTTAATGTAGTCCAAAATGAGAATGTAAATGTATCAAGAACTGAATGGTACAAGGATATTATCTACTACTTGCAAAATCTGAATTGTCCTTCCCATTTCAGTGACAGTCAAAAGAGGACTTTGAAGTTACATGCAATCAGGTATGTTATTGTTCAAGGTGAGCTATACTGGAAAAACCCTGATGGTGTGCTGCTGAGATGTGTGGATGAGGATATGGCTAACAATGTTTTGATTGATATGCATAAAGGATTGTGTGGTGGACATTATACTGCCCAAACAACAGCTCATAAGATTCTCAGAGCAGGATATTGGTGGCCCACTCTCTTTTCAAATGCACAAAGGTTAGTAAGGAAGTGTGACCCTTGCCAAAGATTTTCAGGAAAGTTGAAATATGATGGTGCTTTACCCCTCAGGACTGTAACTGTGGATGCTCCATTTCAGCAATGGGGAATTGACTTCATAGGGGAAATTGTAGACAAATCAAGTGGGGGACACAGTTGGATTTTGGTGGCAACTGATTACTTTACCAAATGGATTGAGGCCATTCCAACTAAGAGAGCTACAAGTAAGGTGGTGACAGATTTCATGCTAGAAAATATTATCATCAGGTTTGGAGTACCATTCAAGATAGTCACTGATAATGCTATGTGCTTCAGATCAGGTGAATTTGTTGATTTTTGCAACAGGTATGGGATAAATCTATCATATGCATCACCATATCACCCACAAGGGAATGGTCAAGCAGAATCAAGCAATAAAAGCATCATGAAAATTATCAAGAGGATACTAGACAAGAACAAGAGAGCTTGGGACTCAAAATTAGAATTGGCAATATGGGCTGACAGAGTGACAGTAAAAAAGGCTATTGGAATGTCACCCTTTGAGCTAGTATATGGTGCATCAGCCAGATTGCCCATAAACAATCTCCTACCAGTTTACAAATTCATCCAGGAAAATGATGAGGAGATTGAAGACTCCATGACAGAAAGAGTGAACCAGCTAGTTGCACTGGATGAAAATAGAAGGAAAGCCCACCAGATCAATCTCAAGAGACAACAAGATGTGAAATATCAGTTTGACAGGAGAGCTACTAAAAGGAAATTTCAGGTCAATGATCTGGTGCTCATATGGAATGCAAAAGGTCAAGAAAAGGGTAAACATGGTAAATTTGAACCCTTATGGATGGGCCCATATCAGATTTGCAGTGCTCATGGGGAGGATTCTTATTTCCTCCAGGCCCTAGGTGGTGAAGTTCTGGAATTGCCTGTGCATGGCCAATTCCTTAAGTTCTATTTTGCATAGATGGCTTGTCTCTGTGCACATGTGTAAAAAATATGTATATAGTGTAAATGCCTTGTACAGTTCGTGCTTTTTGGTTTTTTGCCTGGTTTGCCCAGAGATTTGGTTCTTGCTGCAGGTTCTTCACCTGCACGTCCCCATTCGGAGCCAGTGTTAGCACTCATTTTGACTTGGAGGCTGAGCTTGTTTGTTGGGGGGTTTCTTCTTTCAAACCCTAGGTGTTCCTGTTCATCGGCAAGAGCTTGGTCTATCGGTGAAGGAATGTTCAGTTGTGCCGACGATGGATGTTTGGCTGATGAAGTGTCATCGGCATGTGTCTCGCCGATGGAGGCGGGCTATCGGTAGGAGTTGGGGCCGATGGCTCGATGGGGGGTGTGTTTTATTTGTTGGCATCGGCGTGACATTCTTCATCGGTGGGGAGACTTTTTAGGTTGGCTGATGGTGTTGGTCACACCGACGAAGGGGTGTTCTGAAGGTTATCGGGATGATCGGCGTCATCGGCATAAGTATGAGATGCTGCTCTGACGGTGTAAGTCACACCGACGGAGGTGGGAGGACAGGGTGCTGTCGGTGTGCCTTTGTTCATCGGCAGAGGTATTTCGTGTTGCTCCGACGGTGTTAGTCTGGGCGATGACGAAGGTGGCGTCGGCAAGACAACTGGAGTCGGTGAGGGATCTTTTGGATGGACCGATGGTTTTTCTCTGGCTGATGAAGGGAATGTGGAGTTTGCGATCAGCCAGACTACTATTGTTGGTGGGAGATTTTTGAGGTAAGCCGATGGCTTAGGTCTGAGCGATGGGCTTTTGACGAAGGCATGTGTGTCGAGCGCGGCAAAAGTGCTCGACACTTGATGTGTATGCAATCAGGCTTATAAGGTAGTGAAGGGCTCTCCACGCCATGCATGTGGGATTTTTCCCCTTGCATTATTTTGAACCTGCGAAGAGGCGTTTTGGCAGGAATTCCTTTTTGAATGCAGCGACAGTTTTTCAGGCGACCGCGGGTGGTTGAGACCCTTAATGGCGACTGTAGCTAGGGCATGGGCAAGTTGTTGGACAGTCATGTACCCGATCTTTGGCATGAAGACTCCCAGATGGCGGTGCAGGGCTCGAGGGTTCCTTCTGTCTCTGCAGCAATAAATTTTGAGCGCCATTCCTTTGAAGGATCTGTATCTGGCGAATTTTGTAACAGTCATGTAATTAATTGTTGTGGTACACTTTCTGGCTGTTATAAGCAGACAGTGTTACCATTGTTGTTGTTGTTGAAAGTTGAAGTTTTTTGGCTCTGTAATTCAAAACAAGCTGATCTGGTTGCTCTGTACAGCTAAACCTGTGAGTCTATGTATCTCTTGTTGTATGTTTTGGCATGAACCCACTGATTTCATGATTAATCTTATATGAGAAATGCTATCTTAGCATGTGTTTTGTTAATTCTGTCTCCAGTATTGCATGTATTCTTCTTCTGAATCTGGATATTTGGGTAATATTCGAGACTCTAGAACATAAAATTCCTATGTTGAATGTCTGATCTTTTAACTTCTGCTCAAAGGGTAGATTAAACTGTTTTCAGGTTGAACATTGGGAAGGGTATACTGCAGTAGGGATGCCATAAGTAGAGATAACTTAACACTCTGTATTGGGAGATATCTGTAAGGCAGGTATCATATATATCCCTCTGAAATCTAGTTTTAGCTATTCATGCTGATCATTCACAGGTGTATGTCTACTGACTCCAGGCCCTGGATAGGCACCAATCTTGCTTCGTGTTTGTGTTACAACCATGTCCAGCTTTGCATCCAAACTTAAAGTCAAAATTAAAATCTAAAACAACCATTAGGACATTAGAATTAGTTTTATGATCCTCAGTCCTCTGTCTACAACTGCAAATAGGCCCAAAGCTAGCCCCTTTGCTCTTATCTTTCAGTTTTGGTCTACTTACAGGAGGACTTATCTGCTTTCTGACAGCATCCCAATCCTTGCATGCGTACCTCATGGATGTTGAGTAGGGAATACCCCCCTAGGTTTTGCAGAGCCTGAAGAAGAAGAGGAGATAAAATATAGAGCCTATCTCCTACACTGTTGGCCCCTGGCCCAGAGATCCTGTTGATCACCGATGGCTACCTTGTAGGGAAATCTGGGAATAAGCATCCAGTCTGGGAAAAAACCAACAGGTACAACGGCAAATCAGGAGGTGCCACATGGCAGCGGAATGCATATACAAAGGCTCTTGCATATACAAAGCAATTTCAAATGCATCTTTCTGGAGCGATTGCAGAGGCCTTTTGGTGCCAAAGAGCAGAGATACATACAAAGGGGTTTGTACATGTAAAGTTAGATTCAGAGCTATCTTCCGAAGCTGATATACATGCAGATGCAGAAGTGATATATACAGGTAGTTGACCAGATCTTTGACCGCCTGTATCTTCCCCATTTTAGCAAATTTTGACACGCTGTAGGAGGCAAAAGTACATATTTTTGCCTCCTCTTTCATTTGAGTAGGTTTTTGGGGGGATTTTCCAGTTTTCATTTTTTAGATCTAGGTTTGCATGTTTTGGCCAACGCGATGTTTCAGCAGTGACATTTGATATTCAAACGCAGATATTTGTTGCATTTATTGCTACAAATCGATGACTATGTAGTTTGCATTGAAGACCTGGAAATTATCTTCTATCTGCCCAGTTTCAGATCTTTTTGTGCCATAACTTCTTGCAGGTGGATGTCCCTTCAGGTAGAGATATTTTCTAGTACACAGCCCATTAGCAAAATTGATGGGAAGGGGCTGAGGCTAAAATGAAATGATATATATACATGTAAAACCAGATGTATAGGGGTTGGTTGTTCTTCTGGGCTATTCTTTGTAATGGCTATTTGGCCTCTATGATCAATATAAACTGGTATTTTTGCCTCTCTTATTATTTTTTGGCCTGTGTCTGCTCTTCTAGACCTCTCCAAAATTAATATGGGTCTGTGTAATGTCTTTCCAGCTATGAGATTATTATTGTGTCTATTCAGTTATAGCCAAACACATTTAAATATGGTGTATCACTTAGTTTATTTCAGCATTTCTTTTCAGCATTCCTTCTAACCCTTTTCCCATCAAGCATTAACACTAGGTTTAGATGAATTTCTCTGAGCATTAGGCTTAGAGAGAGGAAGCCGGCCTTCTCCGGAGGTTTGATCTCATTTAGCAAAGTCCCACACTTAGAGATTAGTCCCATGTTACTCCAGTTTGTAGAGGTTTCACAGCTGTATGCAAGGGTGAAAAACTAGGTGATAACAGTACCTTGTCCTCCAAAGGACACCATATCAAAGATAGGCCTTCCGGTCTGGCTCAACAAAACTACGGAGCAGGGAAAAGGGAATTATGTGGAAGAGGTGGATTTGGCTACAGTTGTACAAGTATTGGGAGCCCCTCCTAAAAGAAAGAAGGTCATAACTCTCTTATATCTCTACCAATGAATAAGGGGCGAGGATTGCTCAAGTAGCCACCCCATTGGTAGACAAGGAGGAAGCAGCCATGACCTCCTAGGATAATAATATTCAATAGGTTGTCCTTGGCTCCAGGACCAGGGAAGGAGATAAGCATGCCTTAACTTATGCAGTTCCATTCAACCTGGATAGAATGAGGAAGGATGAGGTAACCAAGGAAGAACTAAAGAAGCAGGTAACATAATTGTCTGCTTATGCTACACACTTGGTAGGCCCATTGATTCTAATGCTCCTACACCAACCCTATTGGAATCCATCACCAAAGAGGGTCAAATCTTTGACCCATTAGGCATCCTCCCTGAAGCAACTACCTGGAAAAATTCATTGGAAACATCTAGAAATGGGACCATTAGGGAGGCATTGAAAGTATACCACTCTAATGAAAGGGAGTTGGAGGTGGTTGAAAGCTTGAAGGGCACCATTGAGGATGAGATACTGGTTTGGGAGGAATATCTCCCATTTTGCAAAAGATGGAGACCATCCCTCAAAGCACACTTCTGCAGTCAGGGGTCCTAGATAAACCTGACCCAGGGGCAATTACAAGATGGATAAAGGAAAGGAAGTTTAGGGTTAAGCTACTGTAGAAGTGTAAGGCCAAATTGTAAACAAAGGTCGATGTAACCAAGCAGAGATCAGGCAAAGTAGAAGCCCTCATAAGTTCAATTGCTTACAAATTCAAAGATGACACATTGATAGTCCTTCTTGCAACAAGGATCGTAAAGGAATTCTCGACCATCTTTCAGCAACATCTTTCAGAGCAAGGCATAGATAACTTGATGAGGTTGAAGGCCCTATTTACAGAGTTTTAGGAGTAGTTGGTTGATTTGGCTGGTGTCCAAGATAAGCTCAAGCATTCCACCTACTCACAACAGATTAAAATCAAGTATCACAATGGACCAAACATGAACGAAATTCAAGAGGTCACAACCAACTTCCAAAGCCAATTTGCAGAATGGGCATAATATCCTTGTTCTTCAATATCATTTTTTTATTCTTTCTTCTATTTCTTAGATAAGGCCAACCTTACTTGTGTATAACATCACTATTCAGGCCAACTAGGGCCAAATTGTATAATGCAAATAAATGGAACCTTATATATAAAGAGGATTTTGAGTATTTTGTAAAGAGGGAGAACATAGAGGACTTGTGCTAGCACAAGCTATTCTTTATTCTGATGGGATGTAAGTGGCATACATGATATGCATTTAGGGTGTGGGAATCCTACTCTTTTGTAATCTACCAATATTCTGCCAATTTATGAGAAGACAAATTCTGACTATTCTTGTGTTTCTGTCCAATGGTGTTAATGTATCCATGTTTCTTTTCCTTACACATGGCTTATATTGATGAAACATTTTCCAAATTGATGAATCATTAACTTAGCCATTGAATAGGTTTTGAATTCTTCACATGTAATATGGTTTCTTCATATTCCTATTCTTCTACTTCTTTTCCTTAGAATCTCGCACTTGCAATGTACATGATTGTGTGAAATGTTGGTCACCCATTACTTGTTTAATTTGATCTCATTGACATTGTTATGTGAAGCAAAAATCTAGGTGCAGACGTTGTCCAATTACTTTGCATTTTCTTTCCTTCTAAACCCTAACCCCCTTTTCCCTTTTTTTTGCATAGAGTAGATGTAGGTTTAGTATCTTTCCCTCAAAAGGAATATCTACCTATCAGAGATTGGTAAGCATCTAGTTCGATATTACCAGCATAGGTCCCTTGAACAAACAAATAACATTATCCACTCAGCTACTCCAACTCTTCCTCTTCCTGATGATGGATCACTGAGCATGATCTGAAACGTTGAAGCAAAGAAATACACATAGTCTAATCCAAAGGAACTTCTACTATATGATCCAACTCTATTGTGACCTAGCATAAAAGGGACCTTGGGGTAATCATAACATCATTAGGTTGCCTTTCATGAGAAGTAGAGTTTCATTTGTTCTACTTAGAGTCAAATGTGCCAAAACAACCATCAACAATTTCCTTAATTCTCTTATGGATTTCTTCTAGGCCTACATGGCCTAGGTTTGTATCTAAGATAGCAAAAGGTTTTGAAATGAACTTTAAAAGAGAGACCACACCTTTGAACTTGTACTTCATCTTTACTAGAGAAGACATAGCACATATCCTTGATCTATTACTAAAAGATAGGATGAAATTAGCATTAACTACTTCAACTAACCTTGCAAGTTTGAAAAAGTCCAAAAAGATGGCTAATTATGATATTGACATAGTTTCAAGGTTTTGATGTAGCATTGCATATGTGCAAGGAGGGTGAAAAAATCTATGCTTTAAAAATTATGTGGTTTTGAGTTTAATTTGCAACACTAGTGGGGTTTCATAGGTTATGATGCGGTCTTGCATGTGTGTAAGTTGAGGCTAAAAGTATGCCAAATAGGACAACTAGGATGATCCATGGGGAATCATAGTTCTAGTGCATGTTTGCATTTTTGTAAGATGGACCCAAAAGTCTTAACATTATAAAACATTTTAGGATTTTGAAGGTTTCTTCAATGTTATAAGTTTACAAATTGGACCTAAAAGTTGGAAGGCAGAAAGTGCATTGAGATTCAAAAAGTGTGTTACATGATTGCATGAATACAATTAGGGTGAAAACTTCTATCAATGTGAAACATATCAAGTTTTTAAAGCTTAAGTGCATGATTACACACAAGTAAGTTAGGTCAAAAACCCTGACAACATATAGTAAGTTGGGTTTTTCAAAGATTTCTTACAAGTTGGTAGTCTTGCAAGTTAGACTCAAAAGTTTGATGACATAAAGTGTATTAGGTTTCTAGAGGTAGATTGCATATTTGTAGTCCTACAAGACAGACCCAAAAAACTAGTAATGTAAAGTGTGTCAAGGTCTTTTAGGATACATGCATGTTCATAGGTCTACACACTAGGTGAAAAGACATAATAACTTAATAAATCAAACATTTTGAGACCAATTACAGGCATGCAAGATTGTAGATCAATCTCAAAATTCTAATCAAAATGATACACTAAGTGATGGGTTGTTTTGGATTGCTAGATTTAAAAATTTGCATGCATCCTAATAAGGAAACAATACAAGTAGGGTTTTGATTAAAGTTGGATGCATCTAAAGGCTAGATTTAGGGTAGGGTTTCAACTAACATAACACAATTACATAAATTTATATGAAAAGTTGAAACCCTAAAAATACGTTTGGTACTTGTAAGATCCCACAAACAAAACATGAATGAATTTCTAAGTTTAACCCTTGAAGAAAAAGATTCTTGAAACATGAAAAGAAAGAACAACTTCAATGAAAACATAAGAGAAAATAGAGAAAACATAGCCAAGGAATACTATGATAGTTCGATACATGAAGATCATCAATATTGGGATGCAAATCTAGGATGCAAACAATCATGGGAGATCAATCACACTTGAAAAGTAGGAAAAAATGTCTTTGTAGCTAAAATTAGAAAATGAGAGAAGATAAATGGGAAAAATGAAGCATCGTATGGTTTTATAACTCCCCTATATTATTGATTGTCAGGAACACTGAGAGGGGGGGGAGGTGAATCAATGTTCTATAAATCTTTTCTTGAACTTTTACTTTCAACCATTTCAAAAGAATAATCAAATAGAAGCAAAATATACAATTGAACAACATCCACAAAAGCATGACACATAACACCAAGATTTTATGTGGAAAACCCCAAAAGGGAAAAACCATGGAGAGGATTAGCTCTCAAATATATATTACAATCTTTACAAAAAGATGTTCAGGCTTGGTCACTCCATGGGCCTAGAACATGCTGGATTACAACCATGAAGTACAACTAAGTTTAGCAGGCTCAATGCCTCAACCCTAAACCTAGCAAGATTACAATAAGGGCTGTTAAACCCTACTGAAGGCTTACTGCCTTGATAACAAAAACTTGCTTCCAAAAAGATAACATATGACATCTGAATACTGCTTCAGCATCTACCACTATGCCAGGGTGCAGTCATTTAACAACTGTATTTTGAATCCCAAGTCTTCATCGCTACTTCTCTTTTAACTCTGCTCTTCTATTAGCATGCTTGCATCACACACACACTATCTCTAAATACCAAGTCTTCATTGCTGCTGCTCTTCTAACTCTGCTCTTTTATTCAAATGCTCGCATCTCACACATTATTTCTGCTCTTCTTCTTCACTTCGCATTACTCTTCACATATTCACTCAGGGATATATTTTCCATGACTTGCTTACATGTTTATATACAATTCATCAATCTTGGAATGAACATCAAAGTTGGCATTACATTCATCATTCATTGGAATAGTCTCCAAGGTCGACATTCATACATACATCAAATTAGGTCTGGACCTAAACACCATATGGCACAAAAGAATGAGGACATAATGTATTACACCTTAGCTTAGACCTAAATCTATCTAAGCACACTACACGCCACTTAAACATTCATCAAAAGCATCTTTTTGATCACCGTAATTAATCAGGTTAGCCAAATAGTATAAACTGGAAGAATTCTTGATCACATGCTTCCTTGATAACAAACACAATAAGTGGACCTTGTGTAATGCTTTAACATGATCTTAACACCTCCACAAACAACATAAATTCACTTGAGAGACAATAAATCCATCTGCAACAGATCTCACTTGGAAATTACTGAAGACAATAAATATCACCTGAACTCAACAACTTTCATCTGAGGTATAACAACACAAACTTATCTTCCGGAGCACCAAATCACAAACCCTTTGGAATGAAGATAGCTATGGACTTTCTAAGCTTAATTCCAGAACCTTAAGCTAAATTCCAATCTGTAGAGAAGTGCGGAGCACAACACTTTCTCCCTATCACTCTGCATACATTGCCAAAACCAGTCTTCAAACTGGTGAATAGATCTTTCACTGTATAGCGTTCTGGACCACCAAACTCAGGAATTAGTATCTTCAAACACTTCTCTAGATCATATCCCAATATCACACTCTGATCTTCAATGCTGAGGAAATGCGGAGTAAAACATTGCACTATTCTGGAAGACAAACACTTGTTCCAACTTAACCAAGTAACTTCCTTGGATGCTGACCTTAGGTGTTGACATCAATGACAATACTTACTGCTTCATACTTGCAACATGTATGTGTGAGTAATAAATGTCCACCAACTATTGGGGTTTTGGACTTTTGATGTAGATTTTTATGCTTGCAAGTGGGATCAAAAAGTCTATTAGTGTAAACTGATAGGTTATCAAATGTGTATTATAACTTTGCAACTTACAAGATGAGGTGAAAAGTCTAGTTCAATGTAACATGTCAAGGTTTTAGAGATGAAAAGCAACTTTTCATACATGCAATTCAAAGTAAAAATCCTTATAGTATAACTTATCAAGGTTTCAAAGATGGAAAGAAACTTTACATACATGCAAGTCAAAGTGAAAATCCTTATAGTATAACTTATTAAGGTTTCAAATATTCCTTGCAACTTTGTAACTTGTAGAGCTACAAGAAAATTGCACTTCTCTACCAAATGAAAACTTGATTATAAGAAAAGTTTTAATTTTCCTTGAATTAAAACTACAATCATCCCCAACTTGAATAACAGTAAAAAGGTACAACCCAAGGTCATTAACATGCTTTTCTATGGACTAAGCCTAAGAACTACCATCTTTAACATGAAGACCAAATGACTTGATATCACAAATAAATACCTTGACTAACTCTGAAAGCACAAATAGACAAGAACCATAAGGAAATTTTAAAGCAAGGGTGCTAGGGTTAGCCCATAATACTTGTCCCACTGTTTGGCCAAAGTGGGACATTGAAATCAACATTTTTAACCAATTTTTCACCTTCTAACACCTATAGCAACTAATTCGTTAATAATTTGAAGATGATGTGAACTAGTGATTTTTGAGATTTTGTGTGTAGGTTCTAAATGTATTTATTTTTTAAATTAACAAATAATTTGTGAATTTTTTTACATAACTTTTAATAACTTTTTTATATTTCACAATATTTTTAAAAAATGATGTTTATACCATATAGAATAACTTTTTATAGAAAATATTATAATTATAAATTTTTAAATTGTAATATCGTAAATTATCACCACCCACAATTTCACACTAGGTTTGGCGCTCCTTTTAGCATGTATGTTTGTCTCTAACTGATGAAATCTGATGTGTGCACATTTCAATACTTTTCTAAGAGACAAGGCTAAGTCCTTTGACATCTAACATTTCAAGAGCCCAAATCACCAAGACACTAGCACCTAGTGCTAGGGTCCTACCAGTTTGGACCTGTACACTCAAAATCGTGACTCTGGTTGCTTGGGGCTATCGGGTCAGATTTCGGCATGCACATGGACCCTTTTTCTTCCTTGCCACGAGGCGATCTGCCACATCACTCTTGGTCTCATGGAAGTATCCAGTCGAGAGGAGGTAAGACATGGCAGGGGTCTGGCTCATTGGAGAGTTAGACTTCGCCGAGAGGGGTCCGTAAGTCCTGTGGCCTTTGTTGTTGTGTGCTAAGTTGAATGTTTCATTCGATTGTAGTTGTTGAGATAACCCTATGACTTGAAGGGTCACCAGTTTCTCTTCTTCTGTTGGGGTTCCTTCTATTCCACATTTATGTGGGTAAGTGATTTCTTGTGTTTGTGTCCTCTTATCTCTCAATGCGTTGAATGAGTTCTTGTATTTGGAGTTGTCTAGTTTCTTCTGTCAACAAGAGGACAAATGGGTCTCCTTGTGGTAGAGTAAAGACTTCTTATTGTGGTCGTGGATTGATCTCCTCGATCTCGTCATGGATAGCCCTCACCCACTCTTCTCTTACTCCTAGGCACATTCGAGAGCCAAGATGGAGGTAGACGTGCGATGACTAACCTTAACTAGATTTAGGGTTTTAACCTAGGGTTTAATTGACCTAGGATTTGGCTATGCTTTCACTTGTTTTTACCTTGCGATGTGATCAAGGGTTTGATTGAATTGTTTAACTGTGGTTACCTCGTGATGGTATCGAGGGTTTACAAGTTTGTCTTTTCTAGGGTTTCTATATGCATGCAAAGCTAAATGAAATGCAAACATTTTTTTGTGCTTTTTTTAGTATTTTGGAAATGAAAAAGTGCTATTTAATCTATGAAAGGGAAATATGAATGCAAGCTAATATGACTTTTCCTAATGCAAGTTTAATCTATGTTTTTGGGTTTTTGATTGTTTGGAAGTAATCTAATCAAAAAAGGGAAATTGCTTCTTCAAATAATCTAGATCTAAGAATATGAAAACAATTATTCTAATATGCAAGATCTAACTATCGAGGAAAAAGCAAAGATTTATTGTTCTCAAGAGCAAATTTGGTTTTCTAATTACTATGAATTGAATAAAGCAATGAAGGAAACTGAAAGAAACAAAGATTTGTGTGACTCACTACCCTCAGAAATCCTTGATATCGGTAACCTCAAGTCCTTTTGAAGCAACGGGAGATCCTCTTGATGATAAAACAACACAAAGAAGCAAAAAGAAGCTTGAAAGAGCTCAATGAGAGATTTGGTTGAGCATAATGGCATAGAATGAAGCAGTGTAACGATGCTTGGTTGAACAATGAATAAAGCAAAAGGCACCTTCGTCCTGTAAGAGCATTTGAATGCTGAGTTGGAGAGAAAAAACTGGCAAGAGCTGTGTGCATAATGAATTTGCATCTGTGGAAGAGATTTAAAGCTATACAATAATGAAAGCTTTGAAGCTTTGGAAAACTAAAGAAAGAAATGAAGAAAGAGGCTCAAAGGCCTATGAAAAAGCTTGAAAAAGCTTGTGAAGATGAGAAGGGTATTCTCCAACTTGCTCAACTTGGAAAATAATGAAGAGGTGAAGGGTATTTATAGGTTTGAGGAATGGGATTGATTGAGAAGGTAACTCATTTGATTGATGAGTTAACAAGGATGATTGGGGAGTTAACAAGGTTGATTACCTAGTGAACTCAGCTAACTATGGTGTGATAAATTAATAATAGCTTATCACTGAAGAGTATATGAAGATGGAAGAATGCATGAGATTGATTAAGGAGTTAATTTTAGATCAAATGGAGTTAATTATGCATGTGTGGGTGCATGAAATAGTCAACTCCATATTAGGCATCAAAAATCATGGAAATTGGAAGAAAAATAGGCAAAAACAAA
The DNA here is from genome assembly GCA_027924645.1 of Cunninghamia lanceolata. Classification (NCBI taxonomy): domain Eukaryota; kingdom Viridiplantae; phylum Streptophyta; class Pinopsida; order Cupressales; family Cupressaceae; genus Cunninghamia; species Cunninghamia lanceolata. The sequence continues at coordinate 984,186 of BSBN01000333.1, forward strand.
GCTAAAATGAGTGAGAAACTTGAGCTTTTCCATGGCTAGAAATATGATGGGGTCGCCCCTTTTGCCAGTAGGGTCGCCTGGGGGAGATCCAGGCTGGATAGGGTTTTCTTAAGAACTGTAGGGAGGAAATGAAAGAAGAGAATAAAAGGATGGGTTTTGCTTCCAGAAATAGGTCAGTCATGTGCAAGAATCTAAATCTCCACTTGCATCTACAGGATCTCCCGAGGGAGATCTAGAAATAATAGGGGGAGATTTGGATTGGTTGAGCAAAATTGAAAACCAAAAGAGGGAGATGGATAGGGGGAACCTCTAGAAGGATTCTAGGGGATACAGAGGATGAAAAACATAGGGGAAAGGTGAAAACTCACCTACAAGATGCTCATAAGGCTTAGGAACAAGGTCTAAAGCTCAAAAAATACAAATCGACAAGTGTCGCAAAAAGTGTCGAAAAGCATCACAAACAGGGAGAGAGAAATTGACAAAGAGGAAACATCACAAGACAAGAAAGAAGACATGTCATCAAGAGGTTTTTCTACTTAAAGGACATTATTTCACACTTACATGTACGTGACAAGGATTAAAATCATCATAGGGGTCCTCGTGGAGGTTGTGCGTGATTTTTGTGCTTACATATTTGCCCCCTCGGGGACGATAGTCTACATGAAAGGTAGGTACCATTCCCGAACTAGGCCTTACCTGTTGTCAGTTTTCCCTTAATTATACCTGCAATAACTAGTTTTAGTCTGATATTTGAATGTATCAAAATGAATATTGAAAACTGAAATGATGAACTTACCATAGATTGTTTGAGTTCGACTAGTTGTTTGCTTTTGTCAGTGAGACCTATAGGAATGCATGCACGCACAAAAATGCACAAAAGATGCATAAAAGAAATAGAAAACATGCTAAGATAGAGATGATGAGAATAGATTCTCCTTTTATTGCAGATTTTGAAGAACATATTTGATTTTTAGGGATTTTTGATGTTTTACAATTTTTTTAAGTTTTTTCGATTTTTCTAATTTTTATGGTTTTTGTGAAGATTTTACAAAGGTTTGATTTGATACTCCTTGAGGGCTTTAGAAGGGCTATATTTATTGAAGGAATCTCTACCCTTGCCCCCTTGTATGGGGAGACTCATGTACTTGATTACACAGGTTTTTTTTTGACTTATTAGAGGGGTGTCTTGTGCTCAGACATTGTTTTACACTTTATTGTTACAAGACCTAATTTGATGAGATCCATACATAACCTTAGTTGACATACTGTACTTCACTTTCCCTTTTGTGCATATGGTTGGATAGAGCTTTTATTTTTCTTAGGAGAACACATACCTAAGATGATCACATATGGATGATGCAATTTGTTTTTGTCTTTTTGAGGATATGTATGAATGCAGGTGATGATATGTAAATGCAAGAACACAAGCGATGCTGAAATGAAACATTTACTTCTATAGAATGCCATGAGTTATGACATTGACTTTATTACTTTGAGACTCTTTTTCTAATTTTGGCATGAATGTAATGTCTAATAAACAATGTGACTGCTCTTAAATACGATTTTCGATTCAAGGGATTATGAGTTGTCCTAATAAGAGACATATTCAAGGCTATGAGATAGGATCTTAAAACTCAAGTAGGGAGTTGGAATGAAGATGGAGTGTTTCTAATTTTAGACTTCTCTAAAGGCTAAACACTGATCCTTATCTAGATAAGACAAGCGAACAAGCTTTCAACTTCAGACAAGCAACAAATTTCATTGGTGTTCACTAGACTTAGATCATAGATGGAAAGCAGACCTGGGGTAAAGGATAAAATAGGAAATAACAAGGGTCCCTAGGTAAAAGATGATCCTAGAGACTACTAGACTCTCAGTTTTTCTTAGCTCATGTGTGTGTGTGCTTTGTACCTTTCTTTCTCTATTAGTATAGACATTCAATAATCTTCTCTCTTTCACTCTTTTTTTTACTTTTTTTTTGTATTTTCCTTGATTTTTCTCATTTTTTTGGATTTTTGACTTTTCCAGAATGAATGCTTTTTGGAACTTTTGATATGCAATACTTTGATCTCTCAATTCTCACCTTTCAATACTCTTATTTTGATCCTCATTTTTTTTATTCACTTAGATTTTAGATTTCTTTCTTCAGAGTTTTGATCCTCCTGACGTTTTTGGCCAAGAAAGATAAGGGGTTGAGCGCCACCTAAAGTTTTTGTAATCTGTTTGGACTTCTCCACTACTAGGGAAGAATTGGGAAGGTCTACTTGCAAGCTTCCTTTGAACACTATAGGTTTGAATACTAACTTCGTTTAGACCTAACATCTTCACTCACTAAGACTAGGATTTGTGTAAAGCTAAGAGCTAGGCTTTGATTAGAAACACTGGGAATGAAAGGGGGATAATGGTAATTGTGAAAAATGGGGAATCTCTAGGACCTGAAAGGATCACATATATCTAGGCAACCTTAGACTCCTTACTGAAAAGAAAATAGTACAAGAGCAAGTCACTGAATGTAATGCAAGATGAATAGAATGATACAAAAATGCAAGAAACAAATTATTTTTGACATTTTTGATTTTTTTAATTTTTTTTGTATTTTTGAAATATTTATTTTTGTGTTTTTATGTTTTATGATTTTTTTGATTTTTTGAGATGTTGAACTCTTCTCCTTCCATAATGCACAAGAGGGAGGGTTGTTTTTTTACGTCTTCCTTAACTATGTGTGGAGCTATCCAATTTGGTCTGAACTTTGCTTGAAAACCTTTACAAGGACACTCGAAGACTTGGTGTAAAAATGTTTTTGCATTCAGTGAGGAGTTTTGTGTACTCACATGTTTCATTGTTTGATGATTTGGCCCCTAGCTTTATCATTTTTTGTTCTTGTTGAGTTCTCAGGTTTGTTTTGAAATTTTGAGAGGCAATTGGAGTTGGTGTTGACTCTCTGAGTTTCTGTGTGAGCTTTGGTTCTTCTTCTTTATTCATGATTTTAGTCATATGGATGTTTTTGTCTGGTTCGATTGGAATGGCTACTAAGTTGAATGGAGCATAAAACTTTGTTGAGTGTGGATCGAAGGGGAATTCTCCTGTTGCCCCCTTTCCTATATATTTCAAGGTCTTGGCTACATTTGCAATTTGTTTTGATGTCTCTCCTTTTTCAAAAGTGTTGATTTTTGGGTTACTAGTGGTTTCCATGGGCCTTCCCTTATTTTTGACTTGTTCAACTCTATAAAGGCTGAAAGGATCGGGATCTCCTTTGATGACGTGGGTTTGTCCCATGTATGAGAAATGTAATTCTTGAAATAATGTGGATAGAATAGCCCTCATCCTATGGATCCAAGGTCTTCCTAGGATCATGTTGTAAGTGGTTTCTTCATTGATGACATAAAATTTAGTTGGGATGGTTTTGGGACCCAATGTGATTTGAAAATTGACCTTACGCATGGTTTGAGTGTTTGGATTATCATGAATTCTAAGGATGGAAGTTTGTTGTGTGATTTAAGTTTTGTCATAACCCATTCTTTGAAGAAGTGAAAAGGAGACCATGTTGATTGTAGACCCATCATCGATCATTACACATTTAATGGAACAATCTTAAACTTGGACTATTAGATGGAGGGGAAGATCGCCCTATTTAGCTATGTCATTGTTTGAGGGTAAATTTTCTAAATCAAATGTCGAAGAACACTTTTCACTTGGAGAGTTTTGAACTAGGTGGCCTAGATCTAAGGCTTTGAGGAAAGTGTTCTTGTGTGTAGGAGAACTCTTGATAAGTTCTATCATGTGAGAAAAATTTGAGTCATTGGAGGTGTCATCTAGCCATTCGGTGACAAAAATTTCTTGATCTTTATCTAATTCCACAATGCCTAAGGTGTTTTCCTCAAAGGTGTTTTGATGGACTTCAGGACTAAGTTCTTCATCTTTTTAGAATGTGTCCATGAATGCTTTTTGTTGACATTTTGTGAGGTTTGATATGAAGCGATGGTACCCCTGACATGACTTGATATCATGCCCCCTTCTCTTGTGAAATGAGCAATATTTATCATGCTTGTGATCTTGAGGTTTATGATGATTGTTGTATGAATGCTGGTGGATTTTTGGGGGATAGTTGTTGACATTTTGGTTCCCCAAATTTCTATGACTATCATAGTCACAATCATAGTTCCTTGATGGTGAGGTGTTTGTTGATCCATCTATGTCTTGATCATTTGTCCAGGATTTGTTATTTGTATCATGGTTTATCAGCCTTCCATTAGAATCATACTCCCTTCTCTCACTATAAATAGTGGCTTGGTCAATTCTAAGATCACTTCAAGTGCTTCTCCATGTTACATCAGAAAATGTCCCCTTGGGGGCTTTTCCCTCATAAGGTTTAGCTCCCAATTCTTTAGTGTACATTTAGGACATCTTGCATCATAATTCGACATCTTGATGGAATGAACCCTGGGTCTTATGACAAATGGGGCCTAGGGGGACCCCTTGAACTTAACCCTACCCAAAATAGGGGGCAGGACTTAGGTGCCCGTGCCCTAGTCTTGCCCTATTTTGGGTCAAGCCCAAATTTTAAGTGTCAGTTTATGACCGTTATTTGGTCACTAGGCTGACATGGTAAGTTTGGATTTATGAAATCTTGGTGGGAATGTTTGTAGTTGCATATAAAAACATGTTTAGGCATTCATTTGTAAACTAGATTTCAACTAGATGATTACTAGAAAGCTATTATGTTCTAAAGGTGATTCAAGGCTTTCATTGTGTTGCAAGAGTAGATTGGTGTTGTCTATGTGTTTGTGTTTGCAGATTTAAGCATCCATTTCCTCATGGAATGAAGAGCTTCTTCCTCCCATGAGATCTTCACTACAAGATGACATTTGTTGTGTTTGTGATCATTTATTCATTTAGATTTTGCCTCTACCTCACAAGGGCATGCACTTTCTATCTGACAAAGGTGTTTGGAAGACTTAAGTGTCCTTCTGGGGCTTGACTGAGGCAAGTTCCTAAACACCACAACCCCCTCCCAAAGTTTTTATGGTTGCAGGTTACAGGTTGATGATGCATACAAAGTGAAGTTGCAGGAAGGCATATTGGAGTGTTAGAATTGTAGATCAAAGAAGAATAGAGTACCCTGGACTTGGGCACCCGCTCATTAGTCCTCAAAGTTTCATGACGTGAAAATCTCTGAAACAACAGAAACAAGTTACAGACTAAGTTTCCAGATCTCGACAAAAAGCAGGGTCTTGGACTTGGGCGTCCACTCTTTTGTCCTTGACTTTTCTACCTCAGAGCCCTAAAAACAGGTGCATAGTTATTTGTTATTTTACATCTCTTTGCAGAAGCATTTTCTGTTATTCATCTGTTTACTGTCGTTTTCACATAATTAGGGTTTTGATGGATAATTAAGCATAAGAGAAGGAAAATTGATAATCGAATACCCTAATCCAAGTTTCCCTACATTTGTAAGTGACCAAGGATCTGATAGTGCTCTGTCACTCGATTTGAAGGTCCTTGAATGTAATTGGTGAAAGGAGGATTCAATCACAAAACTAAACAATCCAAATTTTAACCTTTACATTTTTGTGAACCCGTGATTTAATTGAATATGGCACCTTTTTGATTATTTTACTTTAGATTTGGGTTGATTTCATTCATTCATAAAGTCATTCATCTTATTGCATTGAGAAAATTTCAAAAAAAATGAAAAATTTGAAAAAAAAATTACATTTCAGGGTTACTATTTTACATCAATTCATTCTAATTTCATCTAATTTATGATTTTTACATTAGATCTGAGATAAATTATAGAAAATTACACAAATTCAATCATTTGCATTGCATTTTCATCATACAATTGCTAGGGTTTTGTAGAATTTTTGACAATTTTCATATAATAGGCCTAGTAATTCCAAAATCTAGGGTTAGTAGGCAAAATTTTCTTTCAGATTTTTCTACTGATTTTAGAGACTCATTCAAATTTGCATTTGGCTGTAGTCTTGCATTTTGGTGTAAATTTGCATTTAAATTTCCAATATTTGCATTTTTGCATGGAAAATCTCAACAAAAAACTAGCAATTTTCATGCATTTTCATTAGATTTGCACTTGCATTTTGCATCTTAGGGTGTGGAATTCATTTTCAGATCTGATTATATTTCAATTTCATCATAAATCAGATTTCAAAACATTCATATAACATTTTGTGTCAAGATCTCAAACCTAGGGTTTCAAAACCCCTTAGATTTGCACTATAGTTGTGTTGTGAAGAATATTTTTGCATTAATTTTCTTTTATTAGGGTAATTATCTGCTGCCCCTCCTAAAAATATTCACAACACCTTTTTATTGGGCTCTTGTATTGAAATTTTGGTAAAAAATTGCACATTTTTGCTATATTTGCCCTAGGGTTTGGCCTAGTTTGCACTCCAAGTGTGTTGTGACAAATTTTATGGATTGAGGTGACTAATATCATTTCTATTATTTGCTGTGCCTCCTAAAATTCTTTACAACACCCCTTTTTCTAGGTCTTGGAAGTGAAAAACCGTGAAAATTGCCTATTTTTACTATATTTTCACTAGGGTTTGACCTTGAGTGGCACTACAAGTGTGTTGTGATGGATATTTTGGAATTAAGTGGCTGTTATTACTGATATAATTTTCTTTCCATAATGATTTTCCTCACAACACCCTTTGTTATGCTCTTTTGCATTGAGATTTGGTGAAAAAATTACATATTTTAGCATATTTTCACTATATTTTGACTTGTCGTCATCTTAGATTTGTATCAAGAGTGTGTTGTGAAGGATCTTATTGTTGTATTGGACTAATATTAGACATAATTTTCTTCCCCTGATCAAAATCCTTACAATACCTTTGCTTTCATTCATTTGCATTGAAAAAGTATAAAAAATCAAGCATTTTTTACTTTCAAACATATCATTCTCTTAGTGTTTGTTCTCTTAGTTTATGCATTGTGTATTGTGTGCTTTTGTATAAGATTTATGACCCACTATCCTAAAAATAATATCCCTTTAAGAAGAAGTAAAAGGTTAATTGGATCTAGTGCTCTTGAAGAAAACGATATTCCTACCTCTAATAATCCTTTGAACACCTTCTTTACAAAGGGAGAAACTCAAATTGTCCAAGATATTATACATCCTCCAACCACTATGGAAGATCAAATATTTCATTATGTTGAGGATACTATTGAGATAGTAGGGCATGTACCTACGGAACAAGTCAATAAGCTTGATAAAGACCTTGCCGAATTTCAAGAATATGTGCAAACTGAGAGGATAGCTGAAGAGGCCTTACCTGTGATTCACCATGTAAGAGAATTGATAAAAGAAGGACAAGATGGAATTAATGTTATTCTTGGTTTAACACATATTATGTAAACTAATGTAATACCAGTGAGTAAATGTGCAAAAGTTATTAACAACATGTCATCATTGTCACATACTCAAGTTTCGACACCTATACCGACTACATGAATATCCACCTTTACATCAATGATCTTAACAACTGATGTGAATGCTTGTAGTAATGCTACCACTAGTATTGGAGTATCTAATGGCACTAATTACAAAGCTATGGGATTTGATTATCAAAACTTGGTCCATAATGTGACCGTTCCTATGAATAATTGTTCTCAACCTCCCATCACATATAGTTATTCCCAACCATCTTCCACCTACCATTATATCCAACCATCATTGACCTACTCTTAGACTCTGCCTATCATATGTCAAGGTCAATTACATCCTCACTTTGGTTCCAATTCCTCACAACAAACTGCATCCCCTAATAATGCCATCCTAAACCAAATTTTACAAGGCATGACTGCATTACAACAAAAGGTAACAAACTTGACAAATTCTTCGCAGCCTAATAAACCAACATATCATGTCCATAATCCCCATTCCTATGCAATCTTGAGAACTCCTATGCCCGAGAAGTTTGAGACTCTTCGCTTTGAAAAATATGGTGAAAAAGGTGATCCTAATACTCATGTGGTAGCATTTATAGCTGTGTGTAGTGATTTCTATTTTGAAGAGAATTTGTTGGCAAAACTTTTCCCGCGATCTCTCAAAGATACTACTTTAGAATGGTTTTTCTCTTTGCCTCCAAATTCAATACACTCCTTTTCGCAATTGATTGATCAATTTCTACAACATTTTCAAGAAAACATCGGACCCCAAGTCTCCTCAATTGACTTGGTTCACTGTAAGCAAGGTACAAAAGAGAAGTTAACTAAATTCATTAGTCGGTATCAATATTTGTATACACAAATTCAATATTAGGTGAAAGATGATGATGTTCAGAAGATATTCATTACAAATCTACAACCTAGTATTCATGATAAGATCCTCTTGATGAAATATAACTCCTTTCAACATTTATGCACCGCCCTTCGTGATTATCAACTTTCGTCTAGTTAGTATGAAAACCAAAACTCATTGGCTCAAGTTGGTCAATCCGTGGGTGGATCATCACAAAACAACTTTAAGAGGAACAATAATAACATGAGCTTCATCAAGGTTAATGGACCGAATACGAACAACTTTTTGAATGTTTCAACTATCACGAATCCAAAGAAAGCATCATATCAACCAAGAAAGTTTACTCTGATATCTGAGTCCTATCATTCTTGTTGATGGTTAAAATTGCACAGGTTCCAACACCAACATGGGAAGTTTCAAGAATGTGGGACTTGCTACTTGAAACAACCTCCAGATTTTAAAGAAGTTGGATCTTCCTATTTTAATGGGGGGATTGAGTAAAAGGGAAAGAGAAAAACAAGATTACAGATACAATAAAATAAGTAAATCTACACTATGGCGATGCGCCTGAGTGAAATGGATTCCTTCAATTTAACACTGAACCAATCCTTAAGATACAACTATATTAAAGAGTAGATATTGCATGATTAATATAAACAGATGTAAATGAATGCGGTCAAAGGCTATATTCAGACAAATTTGCAAAGACACAGATAATATTAATAAAGGCATAGAACAAAGTTCTTTTCATTAATATTCCAGTATCATAAGAGGCATAGTAACATGCATAGATATAATAACCTTCTTATCAGAAATAACAAAATTAAGGCAAATGATACAATCTGGTCACAACAAGTTTCTGAATTCTCTATTAGATTCTTAGTAAAATTTATCAAAAGTTGAATTTTTTATCAATTACAATTGCAACATATTTATAACCACGGACTTGACCAAAATCACCTGCAACAACCCAAATCTTAACAGCAAAACTGAATTGGAGCTAACTGAGAGTCCTCGACTATCGAGATTTCCTGAATCTGTAACTCTAATATCCCGTGCGCTCATTGGTTGTGGCATCAATATATGTGGCACTCTAACTGTATCACCATTAAGACAAATGGTGACACCTATGGGCTTATGAAACTTTAGAATGTGACATGTGGAAACTTTCGCATACTCCCTACCTTCAAAAGAAACACAGGGAAAATGCCACTTATCGTACTCTGTTGAGCGCTTAAAACTGTATCTTTATACCCGTGCAGCTCTCCAGCATGACATCTATCACCATCTAAACACTTAGAGACTAAAATAATAATATATGGGACCCACTGCTTATGTCACTTACTATCCGCATAGAGGAGTAAATTGAGACAGATGGCGCCTTCTGCATGAAACAAAACTAGACATGTGGCACCTCTCGGTAAAACATGTAGCTTATAAAAAAAACCCTAAAGGATCTCTCAAAGACTAACACTTGTTGTACTCTGGTGCAACTAGAAATCAAAATGCCTTCATCCCGAGAGCGTTGAAATTAAAATAGACCCTTACTCTGTTATCGCCACGTGGTGTTCTCTGCAACAAGTATGAAACTATGTCTTTAAAACTATGGCCCACCATACATATACCGATACTAATAAGCTTCAAATAAAAGAAGACACACGCGGCATCCTCCGACAGAAACTCAAAAGACATGTGGCAAATTCCACAAGCATGCAACAATAAAAAGAAACTTATAGAAACTGTCTCCAGTGTAGACACGTGGTGAAGCCCATAGCCACTATGAAACTTAAACAAAGAAACTGCTACCACTACATGGCACGCTCCGCAACATCTAAATAAAAGGAAGTAACATGTGGTGATCTCCGCATAAAGCCTAATATTGTTTCCCTTTCACTGTAGCTTAGACACTTGGCGCGATCTGCGCATAGAAACATACATAGTCACAAATATTAGCCGCTGTGTAACATTATTGCAACACTATTGAAACAAAATGTAGAGTTTTACTCTACAGTTCTTGGTGACTACTAGGACCTCTGAGCCTTCTTCTAAAGAACCCCAAAAAGAAACAAAAATGATACTACACAAATATGAGAACTTCAATTACAGATTCTGCAATGCGGTTTGATATACAGACCATTCTAAATCTGATAGCCTTTGCCTGCTCTGTAAATCCTAAAAAGAAAAATCAAGATTGATTATATCTTTATGTGAAAATGATTTAAAAATTTGTACCACAGCTTTCAATTGAAACTCTAGCTGAGCCATTGGCACCAACACAGCTTCGACCTCTGCCACAGTAGATGAATCACCCAGACCCTAGAAAATTATCTGATCATTCTATTTTGTCAATAGCAGAGTCTTTATTTCATCTATCATCAGTACTATGTTATTATCTAGGAAAGGTGAAGGGAGACCCAATTGCGCTAGATCCTCAATATGCATATTCATGTTCCTGACTCCTTCCTTCACAATATCAAGGAGCTCTTTATAATTCATAGCTGCAGTATTGCAGCTCAGAAGTTCATTTACCTTCTTGGTAGTAATCATCCTATCATTTATACTCGCTGCAGATAATATCTCATTTGTTGTATCATATAACTTCTGCAATAGAAGCTGAGAATCAAAAACCCTTAATGAAACAATGGACAATGTGGCTTGCACAGAAGATCCCACCTTCTCACAAAGTTACTGGGCATTCAATAAGAAAGTGAGAGATGGCTTGAACTGAATGATCTCTTCAGAGATCCTTTTCCATACTGAAACATATAACTCCTTAACTAGATTTAATACCCCTGCATTCTATGGTCTATTGGCCAACTCAATTGTCAGTTGTTTTGTCTTCTGTTGCTTAGCCATGAATTGTGCTTGAGTTGCACTATTTGCATTCTACTCCTTCAATAGAATTTGTTGTAATTGTGTTGCTTCTGACAACTTATCCTGATATCTCTTCTCTGCAGTGGCCTTCTCTTGCCTTAAAACAGTAACAACAGCTTTCTCTTGTGCCAACTCAGTCTTGAAAGATACAACTTGTGCCTATGTGGTCTAATGAATTTGTAATGAAACAGTAGTCTGCAATTGTTTATTCAATGAATCAATTTCCTTTATTTTGGATTGTATCTCCCAGGTGAGGTTACTACTATTAACCCTTTCCTGGGCCGGATCAACTTCCACCTTTTGTAGCCTTTTGGACACTTTCAGATAGTCAATAGCAACTGTAGTAGCAGTCTCATTCATTAACTCTACCCAGTCCTGTGGTTTAAAAGGAGACATATCCATGGCCACTGCATTCATTGCAAAATCTTGTGGCTGCATCTGTTCATTTGGCTTAACCACATTTAGAGACAAATGTGTCACAGTCAAAGACTGTTGAATGGGGTCAAAGAGTGACTTCATATGAGCCACAACAAGGCTTTTATTTTCTTTCTTCCTTTTCTTTTCCATCATGGCCTCTCTGGACTTTCTTGTTGTATCTGATTGGGCTTGGAAAGTGGGAGGAGATGCAATATAACCTCCGACAAAAGGATGACCCTGAGTCAGGCCATAACGAATAGCAGATATTTGTTCACTAGGGGAAACTTGGGGCGGGGCCTGCTTGGGCACAGATGGAGAAAACAATGGCAAGGTTATGGCCTATGAAGACATGGCTGGTGCACTGTCAGATGGAGTGAAAGTTTGTGAAGGCATAGTAGAAGTGGCAGGAAACATAGAAACTTGGGTATTTGGGGATGCCACTCCTAAATAAGAAGAAATAGATATAGGTGAGAAGAGAGAAGAGGCACTTACCTGAGCTACAAATGAAATGACTGGAGCTTCCTATTATTGGGGCATGGATGCTTCTTCTTCTTCCTCCTCAGGCAATATTAACCTTCTTATCTTTCGAGGCCTATCAGATGCCTCCTCAGGATCTTCTTCTTCTTCCACATCAAGAAGAATTGGTTGTTGCACAGGTGCCACTCTAGAACCCCCAGATGTCGAAGCTACATGGGTCCCAAGAGATGGTAATGATACAATTCCTTTCTGTTTCTCAAGGGTGCTAAGGGATTGAGGCCATGGAGATCTAGGGTCAGCAGAAGATGCTTGTCCTGTATCTTGCATTCCAAGAGCCTCCTCTATTTCTTCTTCTGCTTCTTCATCACCTTTCTAAATTTTGCTTGTATTAGGACTTGAGACTAGAGATGGATGCCATTCATCCCAAATTGACTCTCATGTCTTATCTGTCTCAACATTTCCAAATGTGTGGGTAATTTCAGAGATTTCTTGGTGATGTTTCCAATAAGTCTCAATAAGTCTTTGCTTTTCAATGTCTTCCTTAGGCCCTGAGTCATCTTCAATTTAGGGTCATATTCTTTCACTTTCACATAGAAAGTTTCCCAAGACCTAGGTCCCTCATAAGACAAGTCACTTAATTCCACATAGAAGGCTGGGTCATCTTCTTTTAAGGACCTTCTGTCATCCCAGAATGGGCGTCCCTCATGAACTACTTTGGTAAAAACTTTATTAGCGATGATCTAGGAGGCCAAGAAATTGTCTGGGTCATATTTCCACTTGTCTTCTATGATTAAGAAACCATAGGTGGCCAATTTTCTCAGTAAGAGGTTCTTAGTTCCCCTGACCTCTATTGTTATCTTTCCTCTTGTCTAGGGGACATCATACATCTTTTTCTTTCTCTTCTTGTGACCAATTTATCATTATCAATCACAGACACTTGTTGAGCTACTTCTAAAAATGTGACCCTAGGGGTTAAGACTTTGGGCAATAAAATGGGCTCTCCACTAAAACCATGAACTCTGATTATGGTAGTGTGAGCCCCAAAGAAGTAATCACAAGGTATTGGGTAGTTGGTTAGAAAACCCATGATGCTCTATGTCATCCTGTGTTCTACATGCTCAAGACTTACATGGCTAAAAGCAAGAGCAACAAAACATTCTAAAAAATCATAGGGATCTGACGTATCAGACAACACATGAGTCCACGTAGACACAGGAATGGTTCTACTACCATTAGACTTAGGGTCATACATATTCAAAGACATGGATTGCTTGAAGAGACCAAGATTTTGATACAGCATTAGATGGAACAGATATGCAGAATACCTAAACACACGCCTTGACTTGAAATTGGTAAGCTAGTCAATCATGGCCGTTGCAATTTCCTCTAAAAAGTCCAGCCAATACTCCTGGGACTTGTCTATGGTTTTCAATTTGAAAATAACCGCCAGCTGCCAGTCATAAACTATAGCGTCTTCATTCTAGCCGAAGATAAAGGCCAACATAGCAAGGGCATCCTAGATGTTAGAGCTGAATTAAGTATGGCTAGTGGGCAATGCAGGTAACTGTGTATTATCTTCACCCAGATGCATTTCATCATTCATAAACTTCACCTTATTATTGACATTTGCCCATGTGCCCTGCAGTTTAGCAACATTTAGAAAAGTGGATGTTCTATCATACTGCAAAATCAACATATCCCTAATTGCCTTAGGGGTAATTTGAATCATGAATGGGCCTTGCTATATAGAATGTGATGGTGGGTGAAACAATTTTGCACACAAATCAATCAACTCGTGGCACGGGTGCACGTTAGGAACCAGAAACTGTGCCAATTGAGAATTCTGGATTCTTATCCTGAATGTTTCCCATTGACCTTTTGCTGCATAGGCGAGGCATCTCTGGTGAGCTCCCTCCTGGAGACTCTTAGTATTCTTTTGTAGGTGTGTGTCAAATATATCATCAGCAAAATCCTTCACCTAAGTTGGGTCTACACTCACCCCTATTTTAGGGACCCTTGTCCTTGGATAGTGTTTCCTCGGTTGCACAGGTGCGGAAGCATAAGATTTGTTGTTCATCATCTTATCAGTGGGTTCAAAGATCCCAAGTCCTTCCTGTGATGATTGTGTCTCTAACATTTCTGTATCTTTATGGGAACTTAGAAGCTTTTGACACAAAAGATAAGAAAACTGTAAAATAATTGTACTTACCTAAAAATGCCTGGTGGGAATGGAGCTTGGACACAATAGAAATTTAGGAATACATAATGATAATTACAAATGCAACACTCGAAGGGACTAATACTTAGCTTAGTGGGGCATTATGAAACAATAAATGACACATCTCATCATATTAATGGCATTAATAATGAGAGACAGTTAGTGTATCTTTTTAAAATCCGTATTGGACTGTCAGATATGCCATAAGAGTGGCTATCTTTCTAAAAAAGTGTGTACTTTCTTGGAATTTAAGGAACTACCGAACAACCTCAATAAATGCAATTGCTAAAAGTGAAGGGACCTCTGGACTAGTGACACTTGTTCTCGGAACACTTATTTAAAAGGTGATGCAGAGCAGCCAACGAAAGTCTTCAAATCTACGGGAAAATGCTCATAAATCACATTCACAATTTTCATACAAAACCTTACTCATTATCACCGGTTTGCTACAGTGCTTTGTGTACCGGCTTACCACCACGACTAGTCACAAAATGTATCGGGTGCTTGCATATCCCCAATGTACATCTAAAATGTACATTCTTCATATACATACCAATTATACATTCAGAATGTACAATTGGTGGGACCCACGACCTTTACTCCTCTGTTGGATGTCTTTCTGCATACAACACTTAATATGCAACGAAACTTATACAAGCCTTAACCTGCTTTCCCGGTGGGTTTAGATTTCCTTACCGACTACTACCAATCGACACTTGCATCGGCAGAAAAAGTGTCCTTCGAACATGCAATCTGGTCACCACTCCAGAAGGTCATCTTCTGCATATGACTGAATGTATCTGCAGAATGTATATTCCAATATACATTCAAAACATACATTTGTTGAATATGCTCTTGGAATATGCCTTTGAGGAAAGTTGACTGTTGACTTCTTTGTATTAATCCGATGTACATTTACAATGTACATTCAACACATACAATCTGCCACGTACATTTGTGGGATACTCACAACCATGCAACTACAATATACACATGAACTGTCCATGACAAACAAAAGTGATATATACAGGAAATGTATATCCGATATGTTTTACCCTTATATCTTGAAAACATGCATTTTCAACATGTTTTCACACTCGATATGCCTTGCGATATACGCACATACTGTATATTCCGCATACAAATGCGATATACTCACAACTTGTATATCCTACAGAATTTTATCGATTTGATCCATTGAAACCCTTGCAATTTCACAGATCTGTTTCTCCTACAAACATGCAATCCTCTGCACTTTGTCAACCTAGCACATGCCCATGCTAAGACTCTTTAATGCATGATGTAAGAAATCCAACAAACTTGAACACGGACAAACAAGAAACAAACCAAAACAAAACCTAAACTGATATATACAACCATTCCACTAATTCGAAGAACCTAACCAGTGGAATGGGCTACGAATCCATCTCGATCCCAAATAGAAAATTGATTGCACAGTGAGTTCAAAATGCTAGAAAATAACACAAATAGGATCTTCTTCTTATTGCTTTCAGAAAGGTATATAGATATCTGATTTCACAGTTGCACTCCGTAAAAAATACAATTCAATCTGTCAACCAGCATCTATATCTACAAATTGACCCGATCTAGGGTATTTATCCACTTACTAAGAGTAGTACAGACTTGATTCCCAGTGGCTGGGAGACAATTCCAAGTGGTTGGGAGATACTAACCAACTAACAAACTCTTAACAAACTAACAATCTTGTCATGACAGAGCGACAAGTGTCCTAGGAGCTTGCACAGAAACCTAGATGCAAACTACTATAACAGATATTGGTCACACAGACCTTATTACATCAAAATGAACTGCAAACAGTAAAATTTCTTAAGGAGTCAACTTGTGTTAGGTGCCCTTGCACCATACTCCCCGAGAGAAGAAATCTCAAGTCCACTTGAGATGAGAGCTTGAAGGTCAGCACCATGTTCGCTGATCTGTTCTTCAGTCATCCAAACTACCTCTGAATCAGGTTTCCCTTGCCAAGCCACCAAGTATTCCATATACTCTCTGTTCCGTGTCTTCTTTGCCACTCTTGAGTCTAAAATCTTCTACAAATGTGGTGGATCATGTTTAGGAATATCATCATCTACTGTACCCTATAATGGTTCATGTTCTACATTTGGATTATGTTTGTATGGAGTTAAATCACATACATTGAAAATATATGATAATCCAAGATCAGAAGGAAGTTGGATCTCATAAGCATTCTGTCCACACTTCTTCAGAATCTGACATGGTCCAATCTTCCTCTACATTAGTTTGGTATGTTTACCTTTTGGGAGCCTCTCCTTCTTCACATTAACCCATGCCAAATCTCCAACATCAAACTGTACATCTCTCTTCTTCTTATCAGCATAGGCTTTATACTTCAATGTAGTTTGTTGGAGTTGGGTCTTGACTTGATCATGTACCTCTTTGATGGCTGAGGCAAAAGCTTCTCCATCTACACTAATAGACTCTCCTATAGGTAGATCTCTTAACTCCAAAATACCTCTTGGATGAATACCATACACCACTTGGAAAGGTGATTTCCCTGTACTTCTATTGACAGTGTCATTATAGGAAAATTCAGCCTGTGATAGGATGTTATCCCACTTCTCTCCATGCTGCCTTGTCAAACACCTTAGCAAATTTCCCAATGAACAGTTAACTACTTCAGTCTATCCATCAATTTGAGGATGATAAGCTGATAAGAAGGACAAATTGGTTCCTAGCTTCTTCCAAAGAGTCCTCCAAAAATGGCCAATAAATTTCACATCTCTATCAGACACTATGCTCAACGGCAATCCATGTATCCTCACTATTTCCTTGAAAAATAGATCTGCAACATATGAAGCATCACAAGTGGTTTGGCATGGCAAGAAATGTGCCATTTTACTGAATCTGTCTACTACAACAAAAACACTATCATATCCCTTCCTTGTTCTAGGTAAACCGAACACAAAATCCATACTAATGCTCTCCCATGGCCTAGAAGGAATGGGTAGTGGCTGATATAAACCTGCATTAGTAGATCTCCCTTTTGCCTTCTGACATATCACACATGTCTCCACAAATTTCCTCACATCTGACTGAAACTTAGGCCAATAGTAATGTCTCTTTACAAAATCCAGAGTCTTATCTAGACCAAAATGTCCTGCCATGGCCCCACAATGCTTCTCCCTAATAATATTCAACCTCATAGAATACCGTGGGATGCACAACTATCCACCTTTGAAAAGTAATCCATCTTGTATTAGAAATTCAGAGTATTCAACATGATATTTGTCTCCAAAAAAAGTACATACTTTATAGATTTCTTCAAAGTCTTCATCAGCATCATACATAGTCTTTAAGGAATCAATACCAACACTCTCCAACTAAATCTGATTTATGGTCAGAACCCTCCTACTCAAAGCATCCACTACCTTGTTCTTGACTCCTTTCTTGTGCTTAAGTGTGAAAGTGAAAGCTTGTAAAGTCTCCACCCACTTCATGTGCCGATGGTTCAGCTTCTCCTGACTGTTTATGAAACTAAGGGCCTGATTATCTGTAAACACTATGAATTCTTTTGGCATCAAGTAATGCCTCCACTTTTTGAGTGACTGGACTAGAGCATACATCTCCAAATCATAGGATGAGTATCTCTTCTTAGCATCATTTAGTTTCTCACTGAAAAATGCAATAGGCCTCCCTTCTTGACTGAGTACTGCTCCAATTGCCATGTGGCTTGCATCACATTCCACTTGAAAAATCTTGTTGAAATCAAGAAGTGCAAGGACTGGCTGTTGTGCCACCTTCTTCTTCAATGTCTCAAATGAATCATCTGCTTCCTTTGTCCAAGTGAATCTACACTTCTGTCCTCCTTTTATGGTGTCAAGCATGGGTGTACAGACATGACTAAACCCTTTTATAAACTTCCTATAGCAGGTTGCTAACCCATGTAAACTTCTGACATCATTCATAGTTCTAGGAGTTGGCCAAGACAATATGGTACTTACCTTCTCTTGATCCATTTTCAGTTTGCCATGTGAGATGACAAAACCCAAGTAGATGATCTCCTCCTGCATGAACAAACACTTCTCCAAGTTGATCATTAACTTCTCTTCATGTAACCTTTTGAGGACCAGGTCTATATGTTTGAGATGTTCTTCCCTTGTATTATTGAAAATCAGAATGTCATCTAGATATACTATGACAAATTTACCTATAAATTCTCTCAAGACCTCATTCATCAACCTCATAAAGGTACTAGGGGCATTGGACAAACCAAAAGGCATGACCTTCCATTCATATAACCCCTCAATGGTCTTAAATGCAGTTTTCCACTCATCTCCTGGCCTAATCCTAATCTGATGATAGCCACTTTTCAAATCTATCTTTGTGAAATATTTGGCACCTCCCAAGCAATCAAGCAAATCTTTTATCCTAGGGATTGGGAACCTATACCTAATTATTATCTTGTTGATATCTTTTGAATCAGGACAAAGTCTCCAAGTGCCTTCCTTCTTTGGTGCTAGTACTACCGGTACTGCACATGGGCTTAAACTTTTGCCAATTAGGCCTGTCTCCAACAATTCCTCAATCTATCTTGCTACCTCTGCATTCTGATCTGGTGTAATCTTGTGTGCTACCTTATTTGGAAGTGTAGACCTATCGATTAGATCTATGTAATGACTGATGTCCCTTATAGGTGGTAAGGACCTTGGCATTCTATCAGAGATGATGCCTTTGTACTTGTCCAATAATTCTTGGACAGTAGGGTCTATGAACCTTTGCTTCTTCTCTCCCTTGACTTCTTACTGTTGCTCCTTATTCACCTTCAAGCATGGAATTAGGGCATATGCAACTGCACCTTCATCTACTATCTCCTTCATGAATTGTTTACCTTCTACCATCATTACCTTGACTTCTTTTCCTTTTGATTCCATCTCCTTCTCCATCCATGCTAGTAACTCTATCACCTGACCATCCTTGGTGATTGAATATGTGTTTCTAACTGCATCATGTTGTGCTCTCAAGTCATATTGCCATGGTCTTCCAAATAGGAGATTGCAAGCATCCATCTAAGCTATGTCAAACAATAGTCTGTCCTTGTATGGTCCAATTTGAAACTCCACCCAAGCCTGCTCTTCTACAACTGTTTGCTGACCTTGAGTGAGCCATGAAATCTTGTATGGGCAAGGATGTGGCAGTCTTCTAAGATTAATCTTTTCTACCATTTCAACAAACACAAAATTTTCAGTAGATCCAGAGTCAATCAGAACTTTACATACCTTTCCTCCTACCTTGCAAGTAGTTTTGAAAAGAGACTTTCTTTGTGGGGGTTCTCTATCAGGCACCTTCATGGTGGTCATTGCTCTCCTAATCATAAAAAATTCTCCTTTTTTAGGATACCCATAAGCATCAGGAACATTCACACTTTGATAAGTGTTTGAGCTTGTCGCACTTT
Source organism: Cunninghamia lanceolata (assembly GCA_027924645.1). Lineage (NCBI taxonomy): Eukaryota > Viridiplantae > Streptophyta > Pinopsida > Cupressales > Cupressaceae > Cunninghamia > Cunninghamia lanceolata. Next base: position 1,003,890 of record BSBN01000333.1, read on the forward strand.
GACAATCAGATTCTTGGATCAGATTTGTCCTCCTTTCTCCCATTGAACTCATTGCTTTTTCTAGACATCTACTGGCTATATGGCCTTCCTGATTGCAATTGTAACATCTGATAGGTCCTCTGCCCTGAGATCTCCCTCTAAATGGTGGTCTTCTGCCCCTAAAGTTTCCTTTTTGATCATAACTTCCCTTTTGAGTTTGACTGTTGTCTCCTTTGCTGCTCTCTAGATTGGATTCACCTTGGTGTCCAAATCCATTTCCTCTGCCTCTGAAAGGACTTCTCCCCCCTCTTTCCTATCTTCCTCTTCCTCTATTGTTCTGTTCTTGTCTTCTCTTTAGTTTCTCTTCCACTTTGAGTGCTAATTGGTAGCACTTCTAAACTGTATTTGGATTATGCAGATTTAGGTCTTCTTGGATGGAAAATCTCAACCCATTGAGATACCTTGCTACCTTCTCTTCCTCATTCTCCTTTACCTTTGTCTTGACACATAGTTTCATGAACTCTTCAGTGTATGCACTGACATCTAACTCCTTCTGCTTCAGATTTTGTCTCCTCTTATGTAATTGGATATTGTAATCCAATGGAACATAGGCTTCCTTCACTAAAGCCATCATCTTCCTCCACGTAGAAACTCTATTTTTTTCCTTCTTTCACCCTGTCATCTTGGATGACATTCCACCAGGTTAGTACAGCCCCTTTCATTTTGGACTGAGCCGTCTTCACTCTTTGGTGGTCTGGTATTTCCTCTGTTTCAAAGAAATTATTCAAGGAGTCTATCCACTCCATCATGGAATTAGGTTCCATTTTTCTTGCAAACACTGGTAGGTCTATTTTCATATCCATGGTCCTCCACTCCATGGATTTGAGGGCGTTGAGTAAGGGTCTCTAGTCTGTAGGAACATCTATCTCTTCCTGCCTAGGGATCTCCTCTTCATCCCTGTCTTCTCATTCACCAGAATATTCTTTTCCCTTTCCTACTTTGTCCCTCAACTTCTCCAACTCATCTTTCAATTCCTGATTCTAAGCTCTAACTGCTTTGCTCTCTGCCAATTGTTTCTTTACTAAGACCGCCAACTCAGCATTGGTCATCCTTGCTGGGTACTCTTCTGACCCTTCTTCTTCAGACATCTTGTCACCTTCTTCTTCTTGCCAAAAGATACTAACTTGGCTCTGATACCACTATGATGCAGAGTAGCCAACGAAAGTCTTCAAATCTATGGGAAAATGCTCATAAATTGCATTCACAATTTTCATACAAAACCTTACTCATTATCACCAGTTTGCTACAGTTCTTTGCGTAGCGGCTTACCACCACGACTAGTCACAAAATGTATCAGGTGCTTGCATATCCCCAATGTACATCTGAAATGTACATTCTTCATATACATACCAATTATACATTTGGAATGTACAATTGGTGGGACCCATGACCTTTACTCCTTCGTTGGATGTCTTTCCGCATACAACACTTAATATGCAATGAAACTTATATACAAGCCTTAACCTGCTTTCCCGGTGGGTTTAGATTTCCTTACCGACCATTACCGATCGACACTTGCATCCACAGAAAAAGTGTCCTTCAAACATGCAATCTGGTCACCACTCCGGCAGGTCATCTTCTGCATATGACTGAATGTATCTGCGGAATGTATATTCCAATATACATTCAAAACATACAACTCAAAACATACATTTGTTGAATATGCCCTTGGAATATGCCTTTGAGGAAAGTTGACTGTTGACTTCTTTGTATCAATCCGATGTACATTTACAATGTACATTCAACACATACAATCTGCCACGTACATTTGTGGGATACTCAGAACCATGCAACTGCGATATACACATGAATTGTCTGCGACAAACAAAAGTGATATATATAGGAAATGTATATCCGATATGTTTTACCCTTATATCTTGAAAACATGCATTTTCAACATGTTTTCACACTTGATATGCCTTGCGATATACGCACAGACTGTATATTCCGCATACAAATGCGATATACTCACAACTTGTATATCCTGCAGAATTTTGCTGATTTGATCCATTGAAACCCTTGTGATTTCACAGATCTGTTTCTCCTGCAAACATGCAATCCTCTGCACTTTGTCAACCTAGCACACACCCATGCTAGGACTCTTCAATGCATGATGTAAGCGATCCAACAAACTTGAGCACGGACAAATAAGAAACAAATCAAAACAAAAGCTAAACTGATATATACAACCATTCCACCAATTCAAAGAATCTAACCAGTGGAATGGGCTACGAATCCATCTCGATCCCAAATAGAAAATTGATTGCACAGTGAGTTCAAAATGCCAGAAAATAACACAAACAGGATCTTCTTATTGCTTTCAGAAAGGTATATAGATATCTGATTTCACAGTTGCACTCTGCAAAAAATACAATTCAATCTTCAACCAGTATCTATATCTGCAAATTGACCCAATCTAGGGTATTTATCCACTTACTAAGAGTAGTACAGACTTGATTCCTAGTGGCTGGGAGACAATTCCAAGCAGCTGGGAGATACTAACCAACTAACAAACTCTTAACAAACTAACAACCTTGTCATGACAGAGCGACAAGTGTCCTAGGAGCTTGCACAGAAACCTAGATGCAAACTACTATAACAAATATTGGTCAAACAGACCTTATTACATCAAAATGAATTGCAAACAGTAAAATGTCTTAAGGAAGTCAACTTGTGTTAGGTGCCCCTACACCAAAAGGGAAAAAGCAGGAAAGCAAGACAAAAGCGGGAAAAGGAAATGAAAGCAACTAACTAACTATGATACTTGATGAGTCTCAAGACTTAGGTAAAGTGTTTCAGGAAGATCCCATTTACTAGAATCTCTTTAGGTTCTCCATCCATAGTCTGTAATTCAAATGCATTTTGCTGCTTGCAGGAACGGATCTTAAAAGGTCATGTCCACAGTGGTTCAAATTTGTTGTGCTGGCCTGGCTTGGCTGCTTGCTCATCCCATTTCAGCACTCAAGACCCAACTTCAAATTTTAGATTGGAAGATTTCTTGTCAAACCAATTTTTAACCATCTGTTGGTGTTTCAAAACTGATTCATGTGCTTTTTCTCTCTTTTCTTGTACTTCTAGCAATTCAGCAAGTTTGACTATCATAGAACCATTTTCCTCAATTTCAAACTATTTCAGCAATTGCAAAGTAGGAATCTCTATACTTAGTGGCATCACTACATTCTTACCATAGACTAGTTCATGAGGAGACATTTTAGTCACCTGCTTCAGTGTGATCCTGTTAGCCCATAGTGTTGTATTAAGTGACTTGTGCCACTCTCTCTAATGGTAAGTTCCCATTCTTTTTATGAGTCTAATCAGATTCTTGTTGGTAGACTTTGCCAAGCCATTGCCTTGTGGGTAATATTTGGAAGAGGTCTTCAGATATATTCCATTTTTCAAGGCAAACTTAGATAGTTTAGTCCCTAAGAATGCTTTAGCATTATCTGATATGATGGTGTGAGGAGGACCAAACCAAGTAGTTATCCCTTCTAAGAACTCAAGGATTACCTTTTCAATAGCTTCTTTGAGTGGTACTACTTTACTCCACCTTGTAAAGTAGTCTGTTGCAGTAAGAATCCACTTATATCCCATATTTGACACTAGATTGATCATGCCAATAAAATCTAAACCCCACTGAGCAAAGGGTTCATCCACTATTATAGGACTTAGGGGCAATGCAACATTTCTTCTCTTCCTAGTGTAAAACTGGCAAGCCTGGCACTCTTTGACCATCTAACAACAATCTACAAATAGTGTAGGCTAGAAATAGCCATCTTGTGTTACTTTAATTGTAGTGGTCTTTGCTGAAAAGTGTCCCCCTAATGTTCCATGATGAAACTCATGTAATACTTTTTGGGTCTCATCCTTTTCTACACATCTTAAAAGTATTCCATCAATGTTCTTCCTAAACAAAACATGATCAATTAAGACAAAATGAACTCCTTCCTTCCTATAGTACCTTTTCTTATCAGGAGAGAGTTCATTTGGGAACACACCAGTTCTCATAAACTATATTTTGTCTCTGACCCAAGAATCTTGGTCAATTTCTTGGAGTCTCAGCACCTTTTCAATTTCTGCCTCTTTTGGCGCATTGACTCTTCTATGTCTTAAGTCATGTATTGACATAGTCCCTTGCCTCTAACCAATTTGGTAGGCCTTACTTCTACATCATATTCTAAAATCTTAGTTATCCAATTGGCTCTTTTCTCAGTGATCTCACCTTCCATGATGTATTCCCTTACACTAGGGTGGGCTACTAATATTAGAATTTTATTTCCTGTTACTAAATGCCTGAATTTCTTAAGCGCTTTTACCATAGCATATGCTTGTTTTTCAACAAAATTGTACCTTGATTCACACTCCCTGAGTGTTCTGGAGAAGAATGCTATTGGATGTTCCCCTTCCTCTTCATCATCTTTCTGAGTTAGAATAGCTGCAACACTGATTTCTCCTCCGTACACATACATTATAAAAGGTCTAGAGAATCTAGGTTTCTTAGTACTGGTGCAGTTGAAATGACTTTCTTAATTTCTTCAAAAGCATGTCTCCCTTCTGCACTCCATTTGAAGACCAAATCTTTCTTTAGCAATAGAGTAATAGGTCTGACTAGTCCTACAGAATCAGATATAAAGTGGCTGACAAAATTAATCTTTCCTAAGAAGGATTGGACTTCCTTCTTGTTCACTGGTAATGATAGATTCTTTATGGCTGTGACTCTCTCTGGATTAATGGAAATCCCATCCTTTAACACTATATGTCCCAAAAGTTTCCCCTGAGGCACAACAAAGATGCACTTCTTAGGATTTAGAGAGATTCCAAATTCCTGACACTTCTAGAAAACAACCTCTAGGTGCTCAAAATGATCTTTGGCATTCTTAGTAAATATGGTTAGATCATCTAGATAGATCAAAATAATCTTATTAATAAGTTCCCCAAATGCTATTTCCATAGCACACTAAAAAGTAGCTCCTGCATTTGAAAGGCCAAAAGGCATCTTGGCATATGCAAATGTTCCCCATTTTGTAGTGAATGATGTCTTGTGTTGGTCTTCATTTGCTAACCAGATCTGATTGTATCCTGAGAAACCATCAAGCAAAGAAAACCTCTCTGACCTAGCCATAGTTTGTAGAATCTATTCCATAGAAGGTAGAGGGTAGTGATCTTTTAATGATGCTTTGTTCAGGTCTCTGAAATCTACACAGAGTCTTATGTCACCATTATTTTTCCTTACAGGTACTAAATTAGACACCCAAGTTGAGTGTTTAATTGGAAAAATAATCTTTGATTATAGAAGCTTTTGAAGTTCATCTACCATTAGTGGCTCAATTCTAGGATTCACTGGCCATTGCTTCTGTCGGACTGGTTTTGATCCTTCAACAAGGTCTATGGTATGTTGAATGATGTCTCTATTATACCCATGGAGATCCTCATAGGTCCAAGTAATCAGTCTATCATACTTGTTACACAGAGCAATCAGCCTCTCCTTTTCCTCTTGGGTAGTAGCATTACCTATTTTTAATTTTCTTCCTTCACTGACCTGAATTTCAGAATAGTCATCTTTACCTGGCTTAAACTTTCTTTTATCTAGACTTACATCTTCAGGTTCGAATAGATTTTCTAGGGTGATAAGTCCTTTTGGAAGTTTATTTGACTTTAGTTGAATGATTTGGTCCCCATAAGCTTCCTCAATCTTGGGTTGTAACTGATCAGAAAGTTCTCCTGACTGTTGCAGAAACAAGAGTACCTGATGATCATTATAAAAACCTTGCCAATTCTAGTCATTGTTTGGGATTGCTGGCCTCACTATGACTTTAACTGATTCACTATTAACAAGTAGATCACTTGTTGGGTCAAATTGAGAACCAATTTTTGCCATTCTATCTACTTCTATTATTTGAGTTCTGGGTACTACCTCAATATTGAAAGCATCAAAACCATCTATCAGATCTCAAATTCTGTGTCAGTAGGATCTCATTCTTACATTCTTGGTTATTGCTTTCTCCTTGATTTGTTTTACTACTAACTCTGAGTCTCATTTAACTATCAAATGCTTGATTCCTCTCTTCTTGGCCAACATGAGTCCGTGCACTAAAGATTCATACTCGACATTGTTGTTAGTTCAAGCAAATTGGAAGCGTATAGCACTTAGAACCTTCTCACCATTTGGGGCAGTGAGGCAAATACCTGTTCCAGCACCATTCTTGCTCCTGGCCCCATCAAAATTTAAGGTCCATATTTTAGAGTTTCTTTCAGGTTCTTCCTTCTTAGATACCTCTTTTCTCATTACATTTGAAATTTCTTGATCTTCCTCAAAATAGCATAAGTACCCAAGCCGTAGAGTCATAGTTTCCATAAGGATCACTCTACATCATGGTCATCAATTGACTATTTTCCTCCTCTTGTTGGTCATGTTTAGTCCAGTCACCTGGTTCTTCAACAAAGACTCTCTCTTCCTTATTCATCATGGCATGAGATGCTTCTATCCTTGGGGTTGGTTCATCAATGATATGATCTTTGGATAAAGGTTCTGACAACACTTTCATCTTCGTTCCATACTTAGTTCTCAAAATTAAATATGACCAATCCAGTGACATGTATCCCCCTATCTTGGCTATGAAATCCCTAGATAGGCATAAACCAAAGACAAGGGGAATATCTATTACCACTATATCTTGTTTAACAATTATATTGGGGCAAGTATACAGCTACAATGGGAGTTGTTTGATCTTTCCTATAGTTTGAACAGACTTTCCATCTAACTGCATAACTCCTCTGGTAAGTGGCCTCATATTTTATCTTTAAAGCATCTGCTATCTCCTTTGGCATGATTGTAGTACTAGCTCCAGAATCTATCATTGAATTATGTAGCAATTTCTTTCCCACTATTAAAGTCAGATAAAATGGATCTGGCTTAGATTTACCTACCTTTGGCATATTGTACAACAAGGTTGTTGTCATTGAAGGTGTAGTGTCTTTCTATTAAGTCTTTCCTTTATCAGCAACTCCTTCTTTAGCACTGGCAGATTTAGAGCCCACCTGGCCTTGTAATGCTTCTTGTAATAATTTTTTTTGTTTAGGAATTGCCAGCATATCCCAGATTGATACATGTGCCAGGGTCTTCTTCAGTTGTTCCACCATGTTCATAGGTCCTAGTACTTGTGTCTTTGGATAGTAAGGATATCTTGTTTTTTTAGCATCTGACTAGAGACTACTTGATTATGAACTGGCTGAGGCACTTCTTGCCTCGAAATTAGGTTGTGATGATTTTGGAAAGGAGGAGTTCCAGCAGTCTCATTATTTGTGACCTCAGGTTGTTCCATCATTCTTCTCTTTGATCTGGTATAATAATTTGAATGCACTAATAGTTTCTTAGAAGTGGATGCTTCATTCAAGAACACTAAATCTTCATCTTCAATCCATGAAAATAAGGCATGCTTAGGAGCAATTTCTTCTTCTTGTTGTATAGACATTCCCTACATCTGAGCCACCATTACTACATTCTGAACACTGGGTGACTGATATGGTGGAGCATTAGACATAAGGACTTGCCCTTCTCCTCTTCTCTATTCTACTATTTTTTGCTACAGATTGCCTCTGGGACAATCTCTGGGCATATGGGCATTGTTGCAAGGAAAGCACCAGGCATTGGTGTCTCCTGCTAAATTATTTTGTCCTGGAACTATTTCTTTGTTGGGATTACGAGGAATAGCTTGTAGAGGTGTGGGGACTATGACCAACTGGTTTGATGGCTGAGGATTATTTTGCCTTTGATGGCCTTGATATTTATTTGATTGGTAAGGGGGTCTATTTCCTTGGAAACCTTGGTAAGAAGGCTTTGGATATGAAGTTTGTTGCCTTTTGAGATTAATTATCTCATTTGAAAAGGTCTTGAGGATGTTCTTGACATCATCTATTTCAGATGGTTGAGCAAAAGGTGTTGCCATAGTGGGCTGTTGAGGTGTTGGGAATGTATACATAGACACAGGTGTTGCTGCAAGGTTAGGGGTTTCTTGTGGTAAAGGTAATGAGATTTCTAGGAACATGGGCATAGGAGGCCTTGGAGGCAATTTTCCAGCATCTATCAAGTTATTTTCAGCCTAAACAGCCAATTCATAGGCTTCTGGCAGAGTCTGACCTCCTAGGGACTGAATCATTACTGATATATCAGAATTGAAAGATTTGAGGTAAAACACTATTGCCATACCTGATGGTGGCCTTGTTGTAGCAGGAATTTTGTCCCAAGTCTTTTGAAACCTTGTGTTGAAATCAGTTATGGCTTCTTGTGGTGCCCTCTTTATGGTGATTAATTGTTGCAACAAGGAAGATTTGTCACCTTTCTCACTAAATCTTGCAAAGAAAGCATCACCAAGCTAATCCCAAGTAGATATTGTATTTGGAGTCAAAGATCTATACCAGTCCAGGGCCTTTCCTTTGAAAGAAGGTGCTAACAATCTTATTGCTACATTCTGTTCAGTAATAACATGCACTACACACACATCAAACACATCTTGAAGATGCTCTCTTGGTGTCTTGAAATCTTCTCCACTATACTCAGGTAAAGCCTTCAAAGCATTAGCGAGAATTGGATCCCAAGTAGTTGGTGGTACTGGAAGAATGAGAGGACTGCTAGTGTTCCAATTTGCATAATTCCTTGGGGCTATAGGTGCTCCCATATTTATTCCTTGTGTCACTGCAATTTGATTTTGGAGTAGTAACCAATGGTGGTAAAAGAATACCTGGATTAGTAGTAGACTAAGCTCTTGTTGTAGGTCCACAGCTCTGGCTTCTTGTCACTCTCTGGCTCATATGATCTTGAAAAGAACTTCAAGAAAGGTCCCACCGGGTGTGCCAAAAACTGTTGATGGTTAAAATTGCGCAGGTTCCAACACCAACATGAGAAGTTTTAAGAATGTGGGACTTGCTATTGAAACAACCTCCAGATTTTAAAGAAGCTGGCACTTCCTATTTAAATGGGGGGATTGAGTAAAAGGGAAAGAGAAAAATAGGATTACAGATACAATAAAATAAGTAAATCTACACTATGGCGATGCACCTAAGTGAAATGGATTCCTTCAATTTAGCACAGTGAACCAATCCTTGAGATATAGCTATATTAAAGAGCAAATATTGCATGATTAATATAAATAGATGTAAATGAATGCGGTCAAAGGCTATATTCAGATAAATTTACAAAGATATAGATAATATCAGCAAAGGCACAAAACATAGTTCTTTTCATTAATATTCCAATATCATAAGAGGCATAGTAATATGCACAGATATAATAACCTTCTTATCAGAAATAACAAAATTAAGGCAAATGATACAATCTGGTCACAACAGAGTTTCTGAATTCTCTATTAGATTCTTAGTAAAATTTATCAAAAGTTGGATTTTTTATCAATTACAATTGCAACATATTTATAACCACAGACTTGACCAAAATCACCTGCAACAACCCAAATCTTAATGGCAAAACTAAATTGGAGCTAACTGAGAGTCCTCGATTGTTGAGATTTCCTAAATCTGCAATTGTAATATCCCGCGCGCTCACTGGTTGTGGCATCAATATATGTGGCACTCTAACTGTATCACCGTTAAGACACATGGAGACACCCGTGGTCTTATGAAACTTCAAAATGTAACATGTGGAAACTTCTGCATACTCTCTACCTTCAAAAGAAACACATATGGAAAATGCCACTTATCGTACTTTGTTGAGCGCTTAAAACTGTATCTTTATACCCGCACAACTCTTTGGCATGACATCTATCACCATCCGAACACTTAGAGACTAAAATAATAATATATGGGACCCACTACTTATGTCACTTACAATCCGCACAGAGGAATAAACTGAGACAGTGGCGCCTTCCGTATGAAACAAAACTGGACACGTGGCACTTCCCGGCAAAACATGTAGCTTGTAAAAAAAACCCTGAAGGATCTCTCAGAGACTGACACTTGTTGCACTCCAGTGTAACTAGAAATCAAAATGCCTTCATCTCGAGAGCATTGAAATTAAAAGAGACCCTTCCTCCACTGTTGCCACGTGGCACTTTCTGCAACAAGTATGAAACTGTGTCTTTAAAACTATGGCCCACCATACATATACTGATACTAACAAGCTTCAAATAAAAGAAGACACACGCGGCAGCCTCTGGTGGAAACTCAAAAGACACACGGCAACTTCAGCAAGCATGCAACAACAAAAAGAAACTTATAGAAATTGTCTTCAGTGTAGACACGTGGCGAAGCCCGCAGCCACTATGAAACTTAAACAAAGAAACTGCTACCACTACGTGGCACGCTCTGCAACATCTAAATAAAAGGAAGTAACATGCAACGATCTTCGTATAAAGCTTAATATTGTTTCCCTTTCACTATAGCTTAGACACTTGGCGTGATCTGCGCAAAGAAACATACATAATCACAAATATTAGCCATTGTGTAACATTATTGCAACACTGTTGAAACAAAATGTAGAGTTTTACCCTACAATTCTATCATGAATCAAGCTGTGAGTAATAACATTCTGAAGGTTCCCCCGATCAAGCCTGTCGATCCTAGTAAACAAGGACCTTACTTTGATGCTAATATCTTTTGTCATTATCATCAAATACAAGGACATGACACTGAATGATGTATGCATCTTAAACATGAGATACAAGACCTTATTGATTCAAATTTCATCTAGGTATCGGGTGTGAATGATAATGGAAACAAGTCGGTTGCTCCACCGATTTAGAAGTTACAAATCTTCACTAATCCTTTCCCTAAGCATACTGAAACCAATATGTTGGAACAGGGTTTAGAGGAAGTAGATGAGGATGATTACTTGGACTATGATAACATCATAGGAATGATTGAAGTAGATAAGAAACAAGTGGACAATCCACCTCGTCCACAAAGAAATGGAATTTATGCTAAGGTTCCTCCTCTGTTATCCTTATACGGATCGAGAGATAATCAAAATGTATTAGAAAAACAAATACAAAAATTGATACAGATGAGTGAGATGGTACAAGATGATTCCTGTTACCATGTTAGAAAGATTCAACAATGAAAACTCGCTAAAAATCAGAAAAGAGTAAGAAGACTCAGCAGTTGGAAATAATAGTGGTTATCCTCCTCATAAGCAACAAAAAGTCTCACTCCAACAAGGAATTAGAAAACAATAATAAACAAGACTTCCATAAGAACCACTCAAATTTTGCACTAAACAGGATTGAGTACCTCTCCAAAAGGTTCACGAGTTCAAAAATTTGATACGAAGACCATACATGTAAGTATCTCTAACTCTTTATCTCTCTCGTGATGTGCTTCCCCCGTGATGTGTTGTGTTATTTAGGCCTCCTGGGATGACCCCTGATTCTCTTGTAAGGTCCAGGATACCATGAGACCACCTCTGTTGTGACCTTTTTCTATTTGTATCATCATTCTTCTATATTGCCTCTCTCTTTGATTTCATTGTTGTGTGATGTGTCTTGCGGACATAGCATTGCGGTTGGTGAACTCGGGACACCCTCCTACATGACTGTCCCCAAGACACTTGTTTCTCCTCTCTTATTTATTGTTTCCCTTCCTCTAGTGTTTCTATCTAGCGGTCGGATGACGAAAAACATTTATACTGATGCGGATCTAGTGTCCCTTTTGAGAGCAATAAAAAAATGGACTTAGTTCCTAAAATGACAATGGGGTTGTAATAAATTATCTAACGCTTAGCTAGTAGAAGCACTTCGTGCTTTCTACATAGTGATTTTGATGGTATGCTATCTCATTTACAAACCTTAACAATATTGCTGCTCAATTCGGAGCTTCGTGATATAGCCCTATGGTTATCCTTGAACTCTGAATTCATCGTATAAACTTGGCTCTTTTTGTGGTTAATCATATGCATTGATATTATTATTTATCATGATTTTGTAGACACTAACATGTTTCTTGCAGGGATGTGTTTGTGGGAACATTTGGTGATGGTGAAGTACATGTCACCTCTAGGGGGCATGGGCTTTGCGAGAGCTTGTGTTCCCTTGGTGTTTTCTTCCTACCTTAATGTGCTTTATATCGATGCATGATATCAACCACCTTAAGATGGGGGCATATATAAGGTAAGCTGTCTGTCATAGATGTTAGCAATGTGTTTGTCCTCAGGTGTAGTTTAAAGACCTACGCAATGAGTGCATCCTACATCCTGAGTTTGTTTGTAATCAATCAATCAATCATATAAGCCCTCTACGAAGGTGAGATATCAAGCATATCATTTTTCTTAAGCCCTCTGTGGAGGCAGGGATGGTGTATTTCTCAGAGCAGATTACATTATCCTGTCATATTCAAAAGTCCTCTACGGAGGCGCGGAGCGGTTCTGTGACTAACTCAACCCTTAAGCGTGTCTTCAATGATTGTTGTGGCAAAGCCCAATCATCAGTGTGTACTTGTAATGTGCCTGAGATGGTGATGAGCCTAGAAATAGGGAACACATGATCACTTATTTGCCGTGTTTTCTCCATGTCTTCAAAGTGTGTGTGTTTGGTGTGCTTGATTTGTGTGGCATGCTTGTTGCCCCATATGTAGTTTAAAGACCTGCACGATGAGTGCATCCTGCATTTTGAGAGGTTTTGTGTGTCTTGTGTGTGTGTTGCCCCATATATGTAGTTTAAAGACCTGTGCGATGAGTGCATCCTGCATTATGGGAGGTTTGTTTACTTTCTAGTACTTGTATTTGCATTTCATATATATGAGAAAAAGAAAAGAAAAGAATCATTCCTGTCTTCTATGCATTTGCTGTCTTCTCCATGTTCTGCATGACTGTAACTATCTTCTCTGTGTTTTACGTGCCTGTTACTATCTTCTCTGTGATTGGCATGTCTTCTCCATGCTTGGCGTGTTTGTTGTGTTTGCGACTATACTTTAATGCATGTATTGGCCTTGCATTTATACATATATTAAAGAGGGGGCTAAATGTAATGTCAGAAAATGTCCCCTTGGGGACTTTTCCCTCATAAGGTTTAGCTCTTGGGTCTTTAGTGTGCATTTAGAACATCTTGCATCATAATTTGGCATCCCGATGGAATGAACCCTGGGTCTTATGACAAATGGGGCCTAGGGGGACCCCTTGAACGTAACCCTACCCAAAATAGGGGGGAGAACTTGGGCGCCCGCGCCCTAGTCCTGCCCTATTTTCGGTCAGGCCCAAATTTTAAGTGTCAGTTTATGACCATTATTTGGTCCCTAGGCCGAAACGGTAAGTTTGAATTTACAAAATCTTGGCAGGAATGTTTGTAGTTGCATATAAAAGCATGTTTAGGCATTCATTTGTAAACTAGATTTCAACTAGATGATTACTAGCAAGCTATTGTGTTCTAAAGGTGATTCAAGGCTTTCATTGTGTTGCAAGAGCAGATTGGTGTTGTCTATGTGTTTGTGTTTGTAGATTTGAGCATCCATTTCCTCATGGAATGAAGAGCTTCTTCCTCTCATGAGATCTTCATTACAAGGTGACATTTATTGTGTGTGTGATCATTTATTCATTTGGATTTTGCCTCTACCTCACAAGGGCACGCACTCTCTATCTGACAAAGGTGTTTGAAAGACTTAAGTGTCCTTCTAGGGCTTGACTGAGGCAAGCTTCTAAACACCACAACCCCCTCCCAAAGTTTTTATGGTTGTAGGTTACAAGTTGATGATGCAGACAAAGTGAAGTTGTAGGAAGGCATATATGGTGTGTCAAAATTGTAGATCAGAGAAGAAAAGAGCACCCTAGACTTGGGTGCCTGCTCATTAGTCCTCAAAGTTTCATGATGGGAAATCTCTGAAATAATAGAAACAAGTTACAGACTGAGTTTCCAGATCTCGACAAAAAGTAGGGCCTTGGACTTGGGTGCTTGCTCTTTTGTCCCTGACTTTTCTGCCTTGGAGCCTTGAAAACAAGTGCACAATTATTTTGTTATTTTACATCTCTCTGCAGAAGCATTTTTTGTTATTGATCTATTTACTGTCATTTTCACATAATTAGGGTTTTGATGGATAATTGAGCATAAGAGAAGGAAAATTGATAATCAAATACCCTAATCCAAGTTTCCCTACATTTGTAAGTGACCAAAGACCTGATAGTGCTCTGCCACTCGATCCAAAGGTCCTTGAATGTAATTGGTGAAAGGAGGATTCAAACACAAAACTAAACAATCCAAATTTTAACCTTTACACTTCCTATGATTTGTAAGGGAGTTTTTGGACTTGTTCTCGTATGTCATTATTGAGAGCATGTAAGAAGAGATCACAAAGTTCTCTATGATCCATGTCTAGTGCACTAATTGAAGAATAGAGAACTTTCCTCCATCGTGTGATAAAATGTGCAACTGACTCATTGGCTTCTTATTTGATTGTTAAAAATTCTCATATTCCTACCTTGACCAATTTGTTTATGTCAAAGGTAGCCACAAATTGATCAATGAATTGCCTAAAAGAGTGGATTGATGCTTCTGGAAGTCAATAGTACCAATCTAAAGTGATACCCTCCAAAGTGTTTAGACAATTTTTTTCTACCACCCCATCCCAAGGAAGGAGTTCTCACACTACCATGATGTAAGCCTTGATATGAGAATTGGGATCACCCTCTTCTTTAAATTTTGGAAGTTTAGGGAGAAGTTGTGGTAGTATAACCTTACAAATGTTGTAGTCAAGAGGCTCCTTTAAATACTCAAGGTATGTTCCTAGGAGGGAGTTATTTGTAGAGGATTTTATTCCTCCAAACATTAGCCCTTCAAGTGGAGGTTGTTGTGTTTGTTGAAAGGGTATGCTAGATTGTTGATATCCTAAAAATTTTGGATGATCAGATGGCATCATGTTTATGTTTTGAAGATTGGATGGGATTGTTTGTGTTTGATTTTGCATCATAGGAATCCCACCTATTTGATTGAGACTTTTCATGTTGGATGATGAGGGCAAGGGAGGCATGGATGCTTTATTATGTGTGTCATATGAATGGAAGTTTAGATGAGGGGTATTTTGTGTTGCCCCCTGGTTTGATATCTTAAAATGATTTGTTGAATGATGATGAAAGTGGGATCTTGCAATGAAATGCAAAAAGATCAACCAAAAGGTTTTTTCTCTTCACGTCAAGTTCACCAAAATATGTACACTCAAAATCATGACTCTAGTTGCCTGGGGCTGTTGGGTCAGATTTCGGCATGCACACGGACCCTTTTCCCTCCTTGCCACAGGGTGATCTGCCATGTCACTCTCGCACTCGTGGAAGTAGCTAGTCAAGAGGAGGTGAGACACACTGGGGATCGAGCTCGTTAGAGAGTTGGACTTTGCGAAGAGGGTTCAACAAGTCCTATAGCCTTTGTTGGTGTGTGCTAAGTTGAATGTTTCATTTGATTTTAGTTGTTGTTGAGATAACCCTATGACCTGAAGGGTCATTGGTTTCTCTTCTTCTGTTGGGGTTTCTTCTATTCCACCTTTGTGTGGGTAAGTGGTTTCTTGCATTTATGTCCTCTTGTCTCTCAATGCGTTGAATGAGTTCTTGTTGTATTTGGAGCTGTCTAGTTTCTTCTATCAACAAGAGGACAAATGGGTCTCCTTGTGGTAGAGTAAAGGCTTTTTGTTGTGGTCGTGGATTGATCTCCTCGATCTCATCACGAATAGCCCTCACCCACTCTTCTCTTACTCTTAGGCACATTCGAGAGCCAAGATGGAGGTAGACGTGTGATGACTAACCTTAACTAGATTTAGGGTTTTGACCTAGGGTTTGGCTATACTTTGACTTGTTTTTACCTTGTGATATAACCGTGGTTACCTCATGATGGTATTGAGGGTTTACAAGTTTGTCTTTTCTAGGGTTCTATATGCATGCAAAGCTAGATGAAATGTAAACATTTTTTTGTGCTTTTTTTAGTATTTTGGAAATGAAAAAGTGTTATTTAATCTATGAAAGGGAAATATGAATGCAAGCTAATATGACTTTTTCTAATGCAAGTTTAATCTATGTTTTTGGGTTTTTGATTGTTTAGAAGTAATCTAATCTAAAAAGGGAAATTGCTTCTTCAATTAATCTAGATCTAAGAATATGAAAGCAATTATTCTAATATGCAAGATCTAACTATCAAGGAAAAAGCAAAAATTTACTATTCCCAAGAGAAAATTTGGTTTTCTAATTACTATCAATTGAATAAGGCAATGAAGGAACCTGAAAGAAATGAAGATTTGTGTGACTCCACTACCCTCAGAAATCCTTGATATTGACAACCTCGAGTCTTTTTGAAGAAGCGAGAGATCCTCTTGACAAGAAAAAGACACAAATAAGCAAAAAGAAGGTTGTTGAAGCTCGAAAGAGCTTAATGAGAGCTTTGGTTGAGCACAATGGCATAGAATGAAGCAACATAATGATGCTTGGTTGAACAATGAATAAAGCAAAAGGCACCTTCGTCCTGTAAGAGAATTTGAATGCTAAGTTGGAGAGCAAAAACTGGCAAGAGCTGTGTGCACAATGAATTTGCCTCCATGGAAGAGCTTTGAAGCTATGCAACAATGAAAGATTTGAAGCTTTGGAAAAACTAAAGAAATAAATGAAGAAAGAGGCTCAAAGGCTTGTGAAGATGAGAAGGGTATTCTCCAACTTGCTCAACTTGGAAAATAATGAAGAGGTGAGGGGTATTTATAGGTTTGAGGAATGGGATTGATTTAGAAGTAAACTCATTTGATTGATGAGTTAACAAGGATGATTGGGGAGTTAACAAGGTTGATTACCCAGTGAACTCAGCTAACTATGGAGTGATAAATCAATAATAGCTTATCACTAAAGAGGAAAAAGAGATGGAAGAATGCATGAGATTGATTGAGGAGTTAATTTTAGATCAAATGGAGTTAATTATGCATGTGTGGGTGCATGATATAGTCAACTCCATAGTAGGCATCAAAAATCATGTGAACTGGAAGAAAAATAGGTAAAAATAGAGCTAAAACGAGTGAGAAACTCAAGTTTTCCACGACTGCAACTATGACAGTGTCGCCCCTTTTTCCAGTAGGGCCACCCTTGGGTGACCATGGGTCACCCAAGGGAGTTTCGAGTTGCACAGGATTTTTTGAAGAACTGTAGGGGGAAATGAAAGAAGGGAATAAAAGGAGGGGTTCTACCTCCAGAAACAGGTCAATCATGTGCAAAAATCCAAATCTCCACTTGCATCTACAGGATCTCCCAGGGGAGACCTAGAAATAATAGGGGGAGATTTGGATTGGTTGAGCGAAACTAAAAACTGAAAGTGGGAGATGGATAGGGGGAACCTCTAGAAGGCTTCTAGGGGATGCAGAAAATGAAAAACATAGGGGAAAGGTGAAAACTCACCTACAAAATGCTCACAAGGCTTAGGAAAAAGGTTGAAAGATCAGAAAATGCAAATTGACAAGTGTCACAAAAAGTGTCGAAAAGCATCACAAATGGGGGGAGACAAATCGATAAAGAGGAAACAACACAAGACAAGAAAGAAGACACGCCATCAAGAGGTTTTACTACTTAAAGGACATTATTTCATGCTTACATGTACGTGACATAGATTAAAATCATCATAGGGGTCCTTGTGGAGGCTATGTGTGATTTTTGTGCTTACAAACCCTGAAAGATATTATTTGAATGTTGGCCTTGTTGTCTTATGTGAAGCACCTTATCAGTCTCAACTGAATTGGCCCTCAAAAAGTAATCAAGATTAATATATAAACAACCCTCTCTCTCCCATTTGAGGACACATGACATATGATACACAAGACTTCTCTCTAACAAGCTCTCTATTTGTGATGACTATTATTGCATGCACTAACCCTTGCAGGTATCTGTAAGCACAAAAATCATGCACTGTCTCCATGAGGACCCCTATGATGATTCAAATCCTTGTCATATACATGTAAGCATGAAATAATGTCCTTTAAGCAGTAGGCCTCTTGATGATGTGTTCTCTTTTCTTGTCTTGTGTTGTTCTTCCTTGTCGATTTCCTTCTCTCCCTGTTTGTGACATTTTTTGACACTTGTTGCGACACTTGTCGACTTGTGTTTTCTAGCTTTCGACCTTGATCCTAAGCCTTGTGAGTGTCTTGTAGGTGATTTTTCACCTCTCCCCTTTGTTTTTCCTCTTGTGCACCTCATAGAAGCCTTCTAGAGGTCCCTTGATCCATCTCCCACTGATAGTTTTCATTTTCTACCAACCAATCTAATTCTCGCCCTATTATTTCTAGATCTCCCCTGGAGATCCTATAGATGCAAGTGGAGATTTGGATTCTTCAACATGATTGACCTGTTTCTTGATGCAGAACCCATCCTTTTCATCTCTTCTACCATCTCCCAGGCTATTTTTCTACATCTAACCCTATCCAACATGGATCTCCCCTAGGCAACCCTATTGGCAAAAGGAGTGACCTTGTCATTTTTGGACCCGCAGAAAAACTCGAGTCTCTCTCTTGTTTTTGCTTTGTTTTTGCCTTTTTTCTTTCTGTTTGCATGATTTTTGATCCTTGATATAGAGTTAACTATTTCATGCACCCACACATGTATAATTAACTCTATTTGATCTCAAATTAACTCTCTAATCAATCTCATGCATTCCCTCACCTCCATTTCCTCTTCAGTGATAAGCTATCATTGCTTCATCACTCTCTAATTAGTTGAGTTCACTGGGTAATCAACTTGTTAACTCCCCAATCTATTCTTGTTAACTCATCAATCAAATGAGTTAACTCTTTAATCAATCCCTTCTTCTAAACCTATAAATACCCCCCTCCCTCAAGCACAAAGGGAGGCAAATTCATTGTGCACACAGCTCTTGCCAAATTTTTCTCTCCAACTTAGCATTCAAATGCTCTTACAAGATGAAGGTGCCTTTTACTTTATTTGTTCAACCAAGTAGCATCACATTGCTTCATTCTATGCCATTGTGCTTAATACAAGCTCTCATCAAGCTCATACAAGCTTCATCAAAGCTTCTTTTTGCTTCTTTGGATCATTTTGTTGTCAAGAGGATCACCTGTTGCCACAAAAGGATTCGACATTGCCTATTAAAAGGATTGCTGAGGGTAGTGGAGTCAACAAATCTTTGTTTCTCTCAGGTTCCTTCATTGTTTTCATTGCTTTCATAGTAATTAGAGAATCAAATTTGCTCTTAGGAGCAATAAAACATTGCTTTTTCCTTGATAGTTAGATCTTGCATGTTAGATTAATCGCTTTCATATTTCTGGATCTAGATTGTTAGAAGAAGCATTTTCCCTTTTCTTAGATTAAATTGTATTCAAAAAGTTGAAAACACAAAAAATAGGTTAATATTGTGTTAGAAAAGTCATATAGGATTGCACACATATTTCCTTTTCATAGATTAGAAGCATTTCTATTTCCAAAATACTCTAAAAAATACCAAAAAGAACATTTTTTAAGTTTGCATGCATATAGAAACATCAGAATAGATGAAATTGCAAACCCTTGATTCTATCACAAGGTAATCATGGTTCAAATGATTCCAAACAAACCCTTGATTTCATCACAAGGTGAAAATAAAGTGAAAACCCTAGGTCAAAAACCTAGATCGGGTTAAGGTTAGTAATCACACATTTACCTCTATCCTAATTCAGGAATGTGCTTAGGAGTGAGAGGAGAGTGGGTGAGGTCTATCCATGATGAGATCTAAGAGATTCATCCAAGACCTCAACAACAAACACTTGTTCAAACACAAGGAGACCCATTTGTCCTCTTGGTGTTAGAAGAAACTAGACAATGACAGATACAACAAGACCTCTTACAACGCATACAAAGACAAGAGGACATCAATGAAAACAATAGTTTACCCACATAGAGGTGGAATCAAAGGAATCCAAATAGGAGGGAAACTAGTGACCCTTCGGGTCATAGGGTTATCTCAACTACAACAACAATCAAATGAAACATACAACAAAGCACACAACAACAAAGGCTACAGTACTTGCCGACCCCTCTCTGTGAAGTCTAGCTCTCCAACGAGCCTGACCCCCACTGTGTCTCACCTCCTCTTGACTTGATAATTCCACGTGAGTGAGAGTGACATGGCGGATCACCCCATGGCAAGGAGGGAAGGGTCCGTGTGCATGCCGAAATCTGACCTGACAGCCCTCAGACAACTGGAGTCATGATTTCGAGCATACATATTTTGGTGAACCTGACGTGAAGAGCAAAAAATTTTGTTTGTGTTGTTCACGTTCCCATTATTTAGATCTCATTGAAAACTTCAAAACATTCTTCATAGCTACTTTAGCCACTTTGACTTCCATCATCTACGCCATCATCCATTCCATTTATTTTGCGGTGTCTATGGCACCTTGAATATGATGGAACCTGACTTAAACCAAGGGAACATTCCCTCAAGGGAACCAGAAACTCCCTCATTTGATAGGTATGTGCCTCCACATCCTGACGTGCCAATCACCAACTATTATGATTACGAGGATTCTGACTATGAGCAAGATCAAAGGGAATCTAGGCGCTCTCTATCGTTCAACAAACCAGCTTGGGAGAACAATCTAGCCATACCAAATGTGCCACATAAAGCAAGAAGGGTGAGGTCAGAAATACATCGACCCGAACAACCTTCCACAACTACATCGAATACTCACCTTGATGAAGAGGTTAGAAGGTTGGAAAGGCACCTACAAGAAACCAAAGATGCTTAAGAAGCATTGAGGATTGCCTTAGAAGAAGAACAAAAAGAAAATGTTGCACGTGAGGAAGCTCATCACTATGAAAATATTTGAAGAGAGCATCCTAGAAGTGAAGAAACCCCTAGAATTGCAACTCTTGCAGATTTAATCGCAACTCTAGTGCAAAGAATCAGGATCCTGGAAGCAGAACAAGCTGCTCTAGAAAGAAGACTCAAGTCCCATGAACAGACCAGGGGGCATCTCAAAATCCCCCTACCTCAATTATTATTCATGACATGCTAGTAATGACACATGTCTGAATGGGAACCCTCCTATTCAGAATAATCCAATGAATCTAACAATGGGTTATCAAAACCCACCTACAGGGTTATTATTAACAACCCCACAATCTCAGAGTGCCTTCTTAGGAATGTATCTCAAATATTTGAAAGAACCTATAGACCAAAACATAAGAAATGTGCAACTACCTCAGCCATTACCAGATCTCCTGATGTTCAAAGGAGAAGGAGATCCAAATTCATACATAAAAGCCTACACCATGGCCATAAGAGAGCTCTTTCCTTGGGATGGGGTTGTCACAAAAATTTTCCTGAAAATGCTTGAAGGTATCACCTTGGATTGGTATTATCATCTCCTAGAGACTTCGATCCATTCATTTAGACAACTCATCGGAGAGTTTGTCATGGCATTCGACATTAATAAAATCATCAAAATAGGGATCAGAGAATTCCACACAATGAAACAAGAGCCAAATGAATCTGTAGCACATTTCATCACTCGATGGAGGCAAGTCCTCTATTCTTCAACCAGTGCTCCAAACATGGATCATCAAGAACTATGCGACCTCTTCTTGTGTGCCCTTAACAAAGACATGAGAGATGTCCAAAAACTGCCATATAAGTCTTATGAAGAGGCATTGGAAAGTGCCTTAAGGATTGACCAAGCTACCATCGATAGTGGTAGGAAAACTTACGATGCTTGTGGAAAACTTAGAACAATCAAAGGAGCAGAAAAGACTACAGCTAATGCACCTCAAGAAAAATATGTGAACATCACGAATAATAATCCAAGCAATGACAAATGGAGACAAAAAGGAAATCAAGGATCAAACTGACCTTCATATGACCCCAATACTTATTGTTGGTTCCATGAGACAAAGGGTCATGAAACAAAGACTTGTTATGGTTACAATAAAGCCATCTCCAAACTTACTCCGGATCAACAAAGGAACTTTCTTAAACTTCTCCAATCCCATAGAAAAGAGAAAGAACCTCAAATCGAGAAAGGAAAAGCTAACCAAAACCATACCAATAACATAAAACTTGACCAAGAAGTGTTCATGATCCATGAAGAGGAACAAATAGACCAAACAGAGAATGTCTTGTCACAAGTGATAAATTTGTTGAGAGCATCTCCCTCGCATTGCAAGACATTCCTAGAAGTACTGGAAGTAGGATGTTCCTCACAGAAGGAATCACCTCCTCTCACATTTGATGTTTCCAAGCTACCCCAAAGTGAAGGAAATAAGAAAAGAGATTCACCCCTATACATACAAATTCAAGTTGAAGAAGTCACTATAAAAAGAGTAGTGGTGGATGAAGGATCAACAGTCAATCATTTACCAATATCATTTCTACGGTAGATGGGATACAACAAAATAGGCATCAAGCAACAAATGACCACGCTAAGAATTTAAGATAGTCATGACATCAAAACAATTGGAAAAATTAGCCTACCACTCAATCTGATGGGAAAAACTATCTCTACCTACTTCTATGTCATTAATTGAGAAACCAATTACAACATGATCCTTGGAAGACCCTAGATTCATGTCATGAAAGTCATTTCCTCTATGTTATTCTAAGAAATACATTTCAATCATTTGGGAAAGGTAATCATAGTCAAGGTAGACCCTGATCCTTTCAGTGTTTACAAAAAGGAACAGGAAGAAAAAGACAAGAAGTTAAAAATGCAAGAGAAACAGAAAGAGGAAACTCAGGATGTTCAAACAAGTGCAAGCACTCACAACATATCCTACCAAAGAATGGATGATCTTAGGGAATTCCCCTTTGATCCGCATACCACTAAATCCCACGCACTTGGCTTAGCAGCCATTCCATGTGTCAACCAATGGGATATCAAAAACCTATTGGTTGGAACAATCGAGATCATTGAAGAAGGAGACAAAAAAGAAGAAAAACAAACTTCCACTTATGAATTTGGAGAGGCATCTCATTCACAGAACCATGGAAGTTTATGGACCCTACATTTTGACGGAGCTAGTTGTAAAACATGGGCAGGAATAGGGATAATCTTAACATCCCCCGAAGGAAAAATCCTCCCCTTTGCCTTTAGAATAGACTTCTTTTGCACCAACAACATCATTGAGTATGAAGCCCTATCTCTAGGAATCATGCTAGCCATGAGAATGGGAGTTAGAAAAATCTCTGCCTTTGGAGATTCTCAATTGATAATCAACCAAGTTGCTGAAAATTATGAATCAAAATCCAAATGATTACGACCTTATAAAGAGACCATCAAGAAATTAGTTCAATTCTTCAATTTCTTCTCCATCAACGCCATACCCAGAGAAGAAAATCAGGTAGTAGACTTAATGGCTACATCGGTCGCATTGTTCTCGCCGCATGCTCAATTACAAAACTTAGAATACATTATTTCGGCACATGGAGAGCCATTGCTAGATAGTAAAGAATTACTAGATATCCTAAATTATGCGATGGGTCAAGAAGAATGACCAACCTGAGACTACGCTGAGCATGATGAAGCCATCCTAGAATATCTACACGCATATGAAGGGCTTCCAAGAGTCCACCATAAAAAAGGACA
This sequence comes from Cunninghamia lanceolata, assembly GCA_027924645.1. Lineage (NCBI taxonomy): Eukaryota > Viridiplantae > Streptophyta > Pinopsida > Cupressales > Cupressaceae > Cunninghamia > Cunninghamia lanceolata. The sequence goes on from BSBN01000333.1 coordinate 1,027,443, forward strand.
CCTACTCCTTCCTCATCCTGAGGACTATTTTGGAAATGAAAAAGAAATCCTTCAGATTGAAGCAAACTCAGATTTATCACCTGCTCCTCAGAAGTTTGAAGAAGGACATTCATCCTTGATAGGAGATACGATCGATATCAACATTGGTACACCCAAAAAACCCAGGATGTTAAAACTAGGAGAAGAACTAAATGATGAAGAATTGGAAGAATACACAAAGTTCCTCATTGAATAATCTGACATATTTGCATGGGCATACTCAGATATGCCAGGGTTAGATCCAAAGGTTGTGGTACACAATCTAGTAACAAAACCAGATGCCAAACCCGTAAAATAGAAACCAAGGCCCATAAAACCGCAAGTAGCCGAAATGGTGAAAGAAGAACTCAAAAAGTTATTAAATGTTGGATTCATCAAACTAGTTGATTATTCCAATTGGGTGTCAAACATTGTTCCATCTTGAAAAAGAATGGAAAAAATTGGATATGTCTCAACTTTAGAGACATCAATCAAGCTTGTCCAAAAGATGACTTCCCATTACCATCCATCGATCAAATTGTTGATTCAACAGCAAGTTATGAAGTTCTCTCTTTGATGGATGGATTTTTAGGATATAACCAGATCAAGATAATAGAAGTTGACCAAAATAAGACTACATTCACTACCCCTTAGGGAACTTTCTATTATATAGTCATGCCCTTTGGGTTAGAAAATGCTGGAGCAACATACCAACAGGCAATGACACATCTTCCATGATTATATACACAAGATAGTTGAAACCTATGTCGATGATCTTCTAGCCAAATCAGAGCGAAGGGGGAAGCATGTGGAGGATCTACACAAAATATTTAATAGGCTCTAGGAATATAAAGTAAGGTTAAACCCTAAAAAATGTGTCTTTGGGGTCATGACAGGAAAATTGTTTAGATTCATCATCTCATGAAGAGGTATTGATGTTGACCCAGCCAAAGTCAAAGTAGTCCTAAATGCAACCCCACAAACAAATGAGAGAGCAGTTAGAGATTTCTTAGGATAGTTGGGCACAATCAGATAATTCATACCAGACATGACTTTCAAAATTCATCCAATCAATCAGCTATTAAAAAAACAAGTCAGCATAACTTGGATGGTGGACTGTCAAAAGGCATTTAAGAAAGTAAAGAAATTCCTATTGACCCCACCCATGTTGATGCCACCAAAGCATGACAAACCCTTCATCCTATAATTCAGAGCCATCGATATCTCCATAGCATGCATGTTGGCTCAAGAGGATGAGGATGGAAGAGAAAGAGCCATCTATTTTATAAGTTGAACCTTATTGGAATATGAAAAGAATTACACTCAAGCTGAAAAATAGTGCCTGGCCATAGTCTTTGAAACCTGAAGGCTATGCCACTACATGCTAACTCAAGAAACTAAAGTCATGATACGATCCGAGCAATTGAGGACCTTTCTGAATCAGCCTATGCTCTCAAGAAGAGTCGGCCAGTTCATAACCTTGTTAAGTAAATTTGAGCTAACTTACATCAACCAAAAGGTAGTTAAAGGACAAATAATAGCAGAATGGTTAGTAGATACTCCGGTCCCCCAAGAAGAACCTATGAATGAAGATTTCCCTAACGAAGAGATTTGCATGGTAGATCTTGAGAAATATGCCACCTCGTATTGGTACCAGGACATTGTAAACTATCTTGCAAACTAGACTTACCCAGAAAACATGACCCCATTGGGAAAAAGATGATTATGAGTCCTCACCATGAGATATGTTTTAATAGATGACGTGCTCTATCGAAGGGCCTTAGATGGAATGTTGCTTCGATACGTTAACAAGGAAGAAGCACGAACAATATTGGAAGAGTGTCACAGTGGAATCTATAAAGGACATTTTGGTAGTCATGCCATGGTAAGAAAGATACACATAATGGGATACTTCCAGCCTTGTTTACAAGGAGATGCAATTAAATTTGTAAAAAGGTGCCCAAAATTCCAAGTTTACGTGCACGTTCATCATACACCAATGAGAGATTTGCAACCATTTGTTACCCCTTGGCCCTTCTCCACATGGGGACTAGATCTAGTGGGGAAGATATCCCCCCCATCAACAGATGGACATCTATTCATCATAATTGTGATAGAATATTTCACAAAGTGTGTAGAGGCCATGCCTCTTACCACAGTGTCAGGAGCTGCAATCACTAAATTTATATTAAACCAAATCATTTTTCGGTTTGGGATCCCTCAAGTGATAGTGACTGATAACGGCTCATCCTTCAAAAACCCACAAGTGAGGGAGCTATATGATAGATTTCACATCAATCACAACTCTCCCTCAGTCTATTATCCTCAAGGAAATAGATAAGCAGAGGCTACCAATAAGACTTTGAAGTCCATATTGGTCAAGATCGTAAAAGATTCTAAGAGAGATTGGCATTTACAACTATATCCAGCTCTGTGGGCTTATAGAACAAGTGTTAGGACTCCAATCAGAACCACCCCTTATGCCATCACTTTTGGGTCAGAGGCAGTATTACCATTGGAAGTGGAATTGCCTAGCCTAAGAATGTCATTACAAGGATGATTAGAAAATGAAGAATACAAAGCAGAAAGGTTAGCTGAGTTAGAAATGATGGATGAAACATGCTTGTTAGCCATTCAAAGACATGATTCCTATCTAGAAAGAATGAAAAAGAAATATAACAAAAAGGTTGTCCCAAGGCCCTTTCAAGTGGGAGACCTAGTGCTTAGGATAGACAATCTAATCAACAAGAGAGCCGGTGAAGGACGAAAATTCAGACCTAACTGGATAGATCCTTATATGGTTAAAGAAGATATTGGAAATGACACTTATCTCTTGTGCACAATGGAGGGAGAGGAATTTGGTGAAACAGTCAATGCCTTTCACCTCAAGAAATATTATGACTAAAAGACCAAAAAAATCATGAAAAAATAAAATACAAAAAAATTATAAAATCAAAAATGTCAAAAACAATTTGTTCCTTGCATTTTCGCATCATTCTATTCATCTTGCATTAAAGTTTGTGACTTTCTCTTGTACTATTTTCCCTTTAGTAAGGAGTCTAATATTGGCCAGATATACGTTATCCTTTCAGGACCTAGAGATCCCCATTTTTCACAATCGCCATCATCCCCCTTCACTCCCAGTGATTCTAATCAAAACCTAGCTCTTAGCTTTACAGTGATCCTAGTCTTAATGAATCAAGATGTTAGGTCTAAACAAAGTCAGTATTCAAACCTATAGTGTTTAAAGGAAGCTAGTAAGTAGACCTTCCCAATTCTTCCCTAGTAGTAGAGAAGTCCAACCAGATTACAAAAATTTTAGGTGGTGCTCAGCTACTTATCTTTCTTGGCCAAAAAAACATTAGGAAGATCAAAACTCTGAAGGAAACAATCTAAGATACGAGTGAATAAAAAAATGAGTGATCAAAATAAGAGTGTCAAAAGTGAGAATTGAGAGATCAAAGTATTGTATAGCAAAAGTTCCAAGAAGCATTCATTTCTTGAAAAGTCAAAAATCCAAAAAAAAATGAGAAAAGTACAAAAAAAGTAAAAAACAAAAAAAAGAGAGACACAAAAAAAAAGAGTGAAAGAGAGAAGATTGTTGAATGTCCGTACTCTTGGGTGGAGATTAGTCTAAGCTTGAAGCCTCAAGGGTGACATTCTAACAGAGAAAGAAAGGTACTAAGCACACACACACACTAGCTTAGCAAAACCAACGAGTCTAGTAGTCTCTAGGATCATCTTCTATCTAGGGACCCTTGTTCTTTCCCATTTATCCTTTACCCTAGGTATACTTTCCTTGCCATCTATGATCTAAGTCTAGCAAACACCTATAAAATTTGCTACTTGTCTAAAGTTGAAAGCTTATCAATTTGTCTTATCTAGATAAGGATTAGTGTTTAGCCATTAGCGAAGTCTAGAAGTCAGAAGAACTCCATATTCATTTCCACAGCCCACTTGACTTTCCCTAAAATCCTATCTCACAACCTTGAATAGGTCTCTTATATCAGGATAACCCACAATCCCCTGAATCAAAAATCATATTTACGAGAAGTCAATGTGTTTGTTCCATATTGCATTCATACCAAAATTAAGGAAAAAGAGTCTTAAAGCAATAAAGTTAAGTGTCATATCTTGTGACATTTAGTAAGTGCTATAGTTTCATTTACATCATTGCTTGTGTTCCTACATTATCATATCGTAAACTGCATATCACATATATGTCCTACAAAACTACAAAAACATATCATCATTGTCATACTTGCATTTGTTAAAGGAGTTGAAAAGGTCAAACATAATAAAAAAGTTCCTAAAAACTTCCAAACATGCACAAGAGATGAGTACATAATTTGACAAGAGAAAAACCATAGAAAAATATAAATGTTCATAGATACATCCGAAGTTTACATATACAATGGTATCAAAGAGCTAAGACAAAATGCTCTCAAGAGAAGTAGAGGCTCCCCATGAAAGGGGGCACAAATTTCAAGAAAAGAAAGTCAAGGATGGTTTCCTCCAATAGAACCCTTGGGGTTGCAGATCCTCCGTCTACGAGTACAACTCATTGCTCCATGAGATTTGTGAGAATGATGTGTTTTGCTGTGGGCATGCGACTATGAAGGCCCCACCATACTAGTATCAGAACACCCAAAATTAAGGCAAGTCATCTCCCAAAGTACTTTGTTCTCACCCTGAAGCGTGTCGACCTTGATCTTCAACTCTGTAATCATCTGACACCCATGGTAGACAGGAGCAAAAATGTCAGTGTGTCATCCTGCAGCAGGGGGCACACTAGGATCATCCAAAAGATGATCATGGGTCATCCTAGTAAAGGGAAAGGTCATTCCAATATTAACCTCATGAACCAAGTCCCTCCACTCTTTGACATTGCCTGAAATACCAAATCAAGACAAGACCAAGTCGGTACCACATAAAAAGAGAAAGGACAAAGTTAAGCAAAAACAAATAGACAAAACTTACGTTGGTCTCCACATTGCCAGTCAGGGTCAAGCTTACACATCACCTTATCTAAATGAGGAGGTCGAGGAACAACAGAAGGACCCTCGGGGATGTCAGGAACCTCATCTGGAACACCAATGTCATCAAAATCCTCATCCTTGAGAGGGGCCTCATCTAACGAATCATCACTATTAGGAACATAGTCCTTGTCAGTGGACTCTAAGTCAAATGTCACAACCAGAGATCGAGAAGGAGTCCCTCTCCCTCCCCTCCATCCTCCTCTAGAAACCCTAGTGATAAAGATGCCTGGAGTCAAAGGTGTCCAAACAACATTCCTATGTCTAATCTCCCCCATCTCCTGAATGGTCCTGTAACAAGTAGACATTGGGGGTAAGTCCTCAGGGACATCCTCGTCGAACTATTGCAAAACACGGTCAACTCGATGAGCCTCAACCTGACCATTATGGTTTGTGATCTCTAAAACCTCACGGCAGTAGACACTCATCTCATCATCTCGGGCCCAAGCCTCCATGTCCTAATAAGGGTCAGAAATCATGTCATCATTAGTAAGGGTAGCAATAGTGGGAAGAGTAGCATCAAAATGACCAATATGTGCCCACCTCGTTGCTCTTGGTATTCACCTGTCTGGAAGAGGAATGAGCTTCTGATAGGGCCTCATATGCTCAAAAATCCATGTCATAATCAGAGAAGAGTGGCTAAAGGCTAGAGCCCCTCACCGAGAAATCTGATAAAAATCTCTGTAGACCATCGCCAGGATATCAGGTCCCCATGCATAAACTATACCTTCCTCTAATCCTCAAATAATGGGTGCCCAACACCATCTCAGATGAGCCGAGGCCTTGTCTCCCGACAATCTCGAAGCAATTAAGCCAATCAGAAACCTCCTCAGAAGTGGGATGTGGAGTCATGGCATAGATGTAAGTTGAACTCTTGTTTGGTCCCCAGGGTGATTAACCCCCATGAATGCAGCCTAGGAAGCCTTGTCCTCAAAGGACTCACTAACAGGAAGAAATAGAGGTTATCCCCTCACAAGAACCCCAAGTATGCAGTATACATCATAAAGAGTGATAGTCCACTCTCTTGAAATCTACGAGAACCTAAATGTGTTCCTGTCTGCATCCCAGTAAGTCAAGATATCACAACATATACGGGATATAGGATGGATCATGGGAACATGGGAAACTCTGGCAAGACCTGCCCTCTTCAGTATGGAACGATCCTCTATACTAAGTGAAGCAAACATCCCTGAGAGCCACCCTTGCTCTTGGCAGGCATTCCATCAAATACGCATCTCCTACAAAATCAAAAGAGAATTTTAGATTAGATCTTGTAAACTCACAAAAATCCCTAAAAATCATAAAACTATAGAAACCCTTACACAAAAAAATTGTATAAACCTTCAAAATTGCAATAAACAGGTAGATTTCGTGACCAAATCATGTCAGATCAGAGTAAAACAAGCAGTAAATAACTTCAAATGAAGTCAGAAATCAGTCCAACTGGGCCGCCTCCAGGCAACCCAAGTGTTTTTCAGGATCTCCCCGGGAGACCCTGTTGTCAAACAAGATCTCCCTGGATGACCTTGTTGTCAAACAGGATCTCCCTGGGTGACCCTGCCTAACAAAAGGGGTGACCCTAGGAGCAAGCCCCTCGAGAAAAAATCACTCTAAAATACTTATGTTTTTACTGAGTTTAGAAAATGAAAGATCAATCTTTCTCTAAATGACAAGACAAACACAATACGACAGAGAAAATCACCAAAAAACAGACAATTTCAAGAGATTTTTTGCAAAATACAACCTAGGGTTTAGAGAAGAGTTTTTCACTAATTGCATACCCAATTCTCCATGGTTGAAGAAGAGGTGGCCATCTCTGCAATCTCCTTGACGATACCTCTCCATCGACTGCTCACACGAACGATTCCGTCACTGTTTCACACCGATCTCACAATCTGGCTCTCTTTGTTTGACCTTAGCTTAGTTTCATTTATGCATTTTAGATTAGTTCTTTGCTTTTATGCATTTTTTTCATGCATTGTTTTGTGTGCTCTCATACCGACAGGTCCGAACTGACAAAGGCAAACAACTAGTCAAACTCAAGAGATCTATGGTAAGATTTGTCATTTTAGTTTTCATTGTTTAGTTTGATATATTCAAATGTTGGACTAATACTAGTTATTGCAGGTACAAATTGTGGGAAAATTTGACAATAGGTAAGGCCTAGTTCGGGAATGGTACCTACCTTTCATGTAGACTACCGTCCCTGAGGGGACAAATATGTAAGCATAAAAATCATGCACTGCGTGAAATAATGTCCTTTAAGTAGCAGGCCTCTTGATGATGTGTCCTCTTTTCTTGTCTTGGGTTGTTCTTCCTTGTCGATTTCCTTCTCTCCTCGTTTGCAACCTTTTTTCGATACTTGTTGTGACACTTGTCGACTTGCATTTTCTAGCTTTCAACCTTGATCCTAAGCCTTGTGAGTGTCTTGTAGGTGAGTTTTCACCTCTCCCCTTTGTTTTTCCTCTTGTGCACCTCATAGAAGCCTTCTAGAGGTCCCCCAATCCATCTCCCACTGACAGTTTTCATTTTTGACCAACTAGTCTAAATCTCCCCCTATTATTTCCAAATCTCCCCTAGAGATCCTGTAGATGCAAGTGGCGATTTGGATTCTTCCACATGACTGACTTGTTTCTTGATGCAGAACCCATCCTTTTCCTCCCTTCTACCATTTCCTAGCCTATTTTTCTGCATCTGACCCTATCCAGCTCAGATCTCCCCTGGGTGACCCAGGGTCACCGCTTGGGTGACCCATGGTCACCTAAGGGTGACCCTACTAGTAAAAGGGGTGACCCTGCCATTTTTGGACCCGCGAAAAAACTTGCATTTCTCTCATTTTTGCTCCGTTTTTTATCATTTTTCTTTCTGTTTGCATGATTTTTGATCCTTGATATAGAGTTAACTATTTCATACACCCACACATGCATAATTAACTCTATTTGATCTCAAATTAACTCTCTAATCAATCTCATGCATTGCCTCACCTCCATTTCCTCTTTAGTGATAACCTATGATTGCTTCATCACTCTGTAATTAGTTGAGTTCACTGGGTAATCAACCTTGTTAACTCCCCAATCTATTCTTGTTAACTCATCAATAAAATGAGTTAACTCTTCAATCAATCCATTCTTCTAAACCTATAAATACCCCCTCCCTCAAGCACAAAGGGAGGCAAATTCATTGTGCACACAACTCTTGCCAAATTTTTCTCTCCAACTTAGCATTCAAATGCTCCTACAGGATGAAGGTGCCTTTTGCTTTATTTGTTCAACCAAGTACCATCACATTGCTTCATTCTATGCCATTGTGCTCAATCCAAGCTCTCATCGAGCTCATACAAGCTTCATCAAAGCTTCTTTTTGCTTCTTTGGGTCATTTTGTTGTCAAGAGGATCACCTGCTACCACAAAAGGATTCGAGGTTGCCTATTACAAGGATTGCTGAGGGTAGTGGAGTCAACAAATCTTTGTTTCTCTCAGGTTCCTTCATTGTTTTCATTGATTTCATAGTAATTAGAGAATCAAATTTGCTCTTGGGAATAGTAAAACATTGCTTTTTCCTTGATAGTTAGATATTGCATGTTAGATTAATCGCTTTCATATTTCTAGATCTAGATTGTTAGAAGAAGCATTTTCCCTTTTCTTAGATTAAATTGCATTCAAAACATTGAAAACACAAAAAACATAGGTTAATATTGCATTAGAAAAGTCATCTAGGATTGCACACATATTTTCCTTTCATAGATTAGAAGCATTTCTATTTCCAAAATACTCTAAAAACTACCAAAAAGAACATTTTTTTAGTTTGCATGCATATAGAAACATCAGAATAGATGAAATTACAAACCCTCGATTCCATCACGAGGTAATCATGGTTCAAATGATTCCAAACAAACCATTGATTTTATCACAAGGTAAAAACATAGTCAAAACCCTAGGTCAAAAACCTAGATCAGGTTAAGGTTAGTAATCACACATTTACCTCTATCCTGATTCATGAATGTGCTTATGAGTGACAGGAGAGTGGGTGAGGGCTATCTGTGATGAGATCTGAGAGATTCATCCAAGACCTCAACAACAAACACTTGTTCAAACACAAGGAGACCCATTTGTCCTCTTGGTGTTAGAAGAAACTAGACAACGATAGATACAAGACCTCTTACAATGCATACAAAGACAAGAGGACATCAACAAAAACAATTGTTTACCCACACAGAGGTGGAGTCAAAGGAATCCAAACAGAAGGAGAGAAACTAGTGACCCTTCGGGTCATAGGGTTATCTCAACTACAACAACAATTGAATGAAACATACAACAAAGCACACAACAACAAAGGTTGCAATACTTTCCGACCCCTCTCCATGAAGTCCAGCTCTCCAACGAGCCAAACCCCCATCGTGTCATGCCTCCTCTCGATTGGATAATTCCACGTGAGCGAGAGTGACGTGTTAGATTGCCCCGTGGCAAGGAGAGAAGGGTCTGTGTGTGAGGAAATCTGACCCTATAGCCCTCAGGCAATCAGAGTCACAATTTCAAGCATACAGTATCTGAGGAAGCTTCTTCCTCCATCAAATCCTTGTAGGAGATTCATGTTATGAGATCAATCCAACAAGGGTTTCACACTCATGGTAACTCCATTTCATGGTATTTGTTTATTGCAATCTTTATTATTTATTTTGCCTCTATTCAAATTATGAACACATACTCTTTGTTATCATCATTACTGTTGTTGAACACCATCATGGGGTTTGACTAAGGCAAGCCCCCATACAGCACAACCATTTGCCCTCTTTTGTATATGTAGTTTCAAATTAGGAGTTTCTAACATTGGCGAATGATAGGAAGATGAAAGATATGTGATAGATACTGTCGGATAGAAGTTCAAACCAAACCCTAAGGACCCTAGCACTCAGTGCTAGAGTCCTTCCAGATCTACCGTCACTTTCGGTGACAGGTTCCATTTGTCCTCCTTATTCCTGATCTACTTTATGTTTCTGTATATTTGATCTATAACACCTATAGGTTATTCATTTAGTCAATTAGTTCACTTGTAACCCTAGATCTTTCTATTCTCAAATCAATCTTTGCAATCACAACAAAGGAACAGAGCCCAGACATATTGGCTCTCCCTCGAGGATAGTAGCCAAGTGTGCAAGTCTTCATCAACTTATGTTCCAATGTTTGATAGGAAAGATTGATGTAGTTAAATTTCATAATTTATTAGGTCATCTTTTCCCATCTTACATTTTGGTGAACCCAATGTATCTTACACTCGTACTTATTGAATTCATTGTTGCATTTGATTAGTTTATTAGACACTCTTATTGCATTTATCTTATGTGTTTAATTTAGAAAGCAAATCATTTAATTTCTTTTCTTGTCTTTTAGATTAGAAAGCAAAACCAAAAAAAACTTCTACCTTCTAACTTAGCTCTTCCTATAGCATATATTGTTTTGATCCCTCTCCTAAAATTCCTCCTACTTATGAGGATATTCTGGGAAAAGAGGACAAAATCATTGACACATTCCTTAACATCACTTGACCTTCTCTTCATTTGGATGATCTCTCTCTCTAGGGATGAGGCATAAATAGATGTTGAGCATACTACTTCTACTTCTACCACATCTTCCATAGTCCATGATGATCCCATGTCTCATCTTATTGATCGTTTTCCTTTGGTTGCATATTCAAGCTTCTTGGACATCACTAAGGATGTTTGTCAAAATAAGTCAACATAATTTACACTTTTGGTTCCTAAAAAGAACTTGTGAAACCTAAAATTGTTGTGCATATTCGTTCCAATGTTTTGCAACCACAATCAAAACATATGATCATTGTTCAAGGTGTTCCAAACCCACCTCGACCTCCTGGTTACATTCTCAACTTTGTGAAAAAACTTACTCAAAATGTGTCACAAAAACCTCATTATTATGCAATTACTTACATATACAACACTTGCAACAACAAGAAAAGTAAATAAGCACCAATTGTTCCAACTCCTCTTCCCCCTTCTCAACCTTTTCTTCCTCCAGCTCTATCTTACTTAACATGCTAACAGAGAATATGATCTTGTTGAGAAGCTTCATGTTACTCTGACCAAGATCTCACTCTGGGAATTAATACAAACCTCACTTACATACCATCGAATGATCCAAAAGGCTCTACAAAAGGTAGTTGTTCCACCTTCTATTAGACCAAATGATGTAGCATCCTTGTTAAATTATATACATATAACAAATCTAGATATCGTCTATCAACAAAATGGATTATGTTCTCTCAAAGTTCAAAAACAACATGAGCCTCTCATGATTTTGGTCATCATTAATAGAAACAAAAATAGAACGAGAATAAAGAGCACTATGGTTGATAATGGATTAGATCTTAATGTTTGTGGCATAGACTTGTCATATAAGCTTGGCATAGATACCTCTCTTATCAAGCCTGATACTCTTAATATCTATGGATTCGATAATGTTGGTAGACAATCACCAGGTACAATCACACTACTAGTTGAGGTAAGACCTATGACTTTACCTATGCTTATTCATGTCATGCTTGGTGCTCTTTCATATAATCTTCTCCTTGGTAGATCGTGGATTCATGCCATGGGGCCAGTCCGATCTACTCTTCATCATACAATGAATTTTGTTTATAACAACAAACTCTATATAGTTTTGGGTGATCCGAATCTAGAAAGTTGCTTACAAGAAAAAGCTGGATATCAACCTCTGTTTTAAAATCTCTCAATAATTTGATTCCTTCTTCAACATAATTTGACCAACTATTCTTCGTTGTTGACAATAGTGATGATCAAAATAGTGCTTCACCTTCGAGTGCATATTTTAGTGATGATTGTGGCTCACTAGATTTTACACCCTCCTTTATTAGAGAATAGAAAATCATGCAATCTAAACCTAAAATCCTGAAGATGGCTTCTCTTTCATTTACGTAATCTATTTCTTCTAAAGAACTCAAATCTACTATTCCAACTTCTTCCACTTCAATAAATTCTCAAACACCATCATCACCTTCTACTCATGATGACGTGCCTTCTTCTAATTTCGACAAGATTAGTAATGTGGTCTCTTCTCCCCTGTCTAATTTGGAGACACATTACGAGATTGGATTCAAAATTATTTTTCAACTTGGATACAATGGAAATGGTTTAAGATGCATGGAACAAGGAGTTAAGGTTCTTGTGAAACTAACCCCACACTTTTCTAAAGTAGGATTAGGTTTTTGGCCTTCTCCTCTATCTACATCCCCTCTGCCATTGTCTAAGGTCTCTATGGATTCTTCTTTTCAGAAATCAAACTTCTCTCCACAACAGAAAGGGTTGCTTCCTATTGGAATACAATGGATCATTAAGAGGGGGGTGAATTAGTGATCTAATAAAACTAGTTCATTCATCAACCCAATAGTTATAAAGAAATTAATGCCAACATGCCAAAGACAAAAAACAATAGAATCACAAAAAGGAAACCATGACACAAGATTTAAAGTTAAAAAACCTAAACAGGGAAAAGCCACCATCCAACCTCACCAAATTCTTCATTAGGTCTCACTAACCAAAATCTCACTAATTACACTTATGCCTCATTGGTAAGAATCTCACTGATCACATCTTGATAGGAACACCAATCCCTAACATATCAAGATCATCAACTCAACACAAACTGGGAGCACCAACTCCAAACACAAAATGAGTAGATATACAGAGTACTACTCTATTTACATTAATACCATATGTTATATATGAGTTCTATAACTCTTTAACTCAATCACCCTTCTGTGAAGATATTCAAAAATAGTAGCATACTCTATCTTTACTTGTTAAACAAAGAGTGACTCTTTACCATTTTAACATCTTATGTGATACCTGATCTGTATAACCTCTTTTGTTGTCCTGTTAGACTTAAACATTTTGTAATAGATCACTCAACAACAAATCATTTCACTCCTTAAGTATCTTGGGATATGTGCTAGTCAAAAGAACCTGCTTAGATCAAAGCAACAACATGTCCACGTTGTTTACACTAGTCTGTCCACACTCTTTATACAGTCACAATAAATGACCTATTTTTCAATCATCATACAAATAGAAAACTTTATCATCATATCATACTAATCCTCATTGTTAATCACCATTCAAGGTATACTTTGCCTCTTCATATCATATTTCACTAAAAATCCCATTTAGCAATTATAAGACACAACCCTGTATTATAATATTTCTCACAGTCCTCAATATCCTAGATACATACCTTTATCTCATCCTTCTTGTACAGAGAAGAATTCTTCTTAGCTCCATAAAAACTATATTTTTCAAAAATGATAAACATCAAATATCAACTAACATCATTTAACACTCGAAAACCTTCGAATCAGTATCCATAATGCTATAACTCAAAACCTTAAAACCATCGTTACAAAAAGAAGTTGAAGAAACTGTTCAAAACTACTTCAACAACTGACTATATAGGTGGATGCCCATCAACTTTCATCCATTAGGAAGAGTTGTTGTTGTTTAAACACTGACGATAGATCTTCCTTTTCATGCCACTGATACATTAAACTTGGACTATGGATTAAAGGTTTGGCACTCAGTTTTAAAAACAACTCTGTCGGTCCGGTCACCCTTAGGACATGGGGTCAATTACTGGATGTTGTAAGGACCCTTTACATAGTCACTTAAGTTATGATGATAGACTATTGTAAATCACTTTTCAATTAGACTAAAAGTGCATACCCGTCAATGCATAAGGCAATTTAATTTATTTTCTAGCATTTGGGAGACTTTAGGCTCTTAGGACATTTAGGAATTAGGTCTCCACAAATGTGTCAAAATCCTAATTTTGCATTACACAACCCTGACTTGACCACTGAATCTTAATCTCTGCCTCTGTTATAGAGAAGGATGAAGACTCTTTGAACATGAAGACGAACACTTTGCTTTAGATACTTTAGGGTTTTAGGACTAAGACTCCAAACATTGACAAACCCAAATTTTCAAACATAGAATATAGAATTGATCCTTTGACTTCCATAGCCTCTAAGGAGTATAAACATGATGTTAATATCAAATGAGGATTTCCAAGAGACAATGAACTCTAGACAAAAAAAAAAACATCAAACCAATGCCTTTTTCCTTCATCAAATCTAAACCTTTAGAGGAACTTGTGAGACAAAGAGGTTGACAAGGACAAGAACATCTCAGAGATCAATGACAAAACCTGATAAACTTCACAAAGACTAAATGAGACTGAATAAAACATCTTAAAACTTGATCTCCTTTGATCCTTATGACAATCCAACTATCACTTTAAGAACATGTAGAATTACTTGCCACTTGATGAACTCTGACATCAATTACACAACTCCTTTGATCACTCTAACAGTCCAATACTAATGACTCCTTTGATGAATGTTGTTCCTACTACTCAAATGTGTTAAAACATATCATCCAAATCATGTTATACTAACCAATGACATAATGCTACTGTGCCATAATTCTATTGTACCATTGATCATAGTGCCATTACTCGAAGATCATGTATACATGTATACAACTGAGTAATCAATCCTTTGAGCAACCCATTGAGAAAACCCATTGAGCAATCAATCCTTTGAGCATCCTATGACAACAACCCTTTTGACATCAATGACAAAACCTAAATCCAACACTTCCTACTCCACCTACTTCTTGTCTTCTATCTCAACAAGAATGTATTTTTCCATGTTTACCCAAGGACCACTTAATCACTCTTCTTCCTCTGACATGCAAAAAGTTTTTACAAAATAGTTAATCAAAACTCCTTTTTTGTGCATATCATCGAGCACTTGGCCATTCCACTAGTGATTACCAAACCTTGCATGAAAAAATTCAACACCTTCATGACACGTGTTCTTATACTTTCTCTTCTACTATAGCACCTCCTCTTTCCTCAACTAATAAGTGACGGTGAGAATCACCCTCGTCCATTTTTCATAATAAACATTCTTTACTCTACATCATGAGTGAGTCTTCTTTGTTATGGCATTGACCCACCTTTGTCGTCACATTGCGACAAATCCTAGCATTTTATGAAAGAAAAATGATCATTGTCCTCACTCCTATGCTGGGGGGACAGTGACAACTCATTCCTTCCTATGGACACTCTTCTTTCTCCACCCCCTCTCACTTACCTTAAAATCAATTGCATACATTACTTTATGCAATTATTTTACATGGGGCATATATGTTTCTCACATGTGCATCCATACATGGACCTTTCTTTATTCACACCCCTTGAGGTGTAGCTTATTAATTCACCCCTAAGGCTTTGTTTACTTTTGCACTCCTTGAAGTGTTCACCCCCTACGGTGTTGATATTTGATGCACTCCATGAGATGTTAACAATAAATGGTCACCTAACATAATGCATCTTGCTAGCCTGTGATCCTTGTAGTCTATCAACCACCCAACATAACACAACTTGCTAGCCCATGTGCTTCATATGGCCTTGTTACACTCATGGTCACCTAGCATAACACAACTTACTAGCTAATGCAGAGGCATCCACACTAAAACCTTGACATACAGCATGTATGTCTACAACCCATCATCATCATCATATTTTCTCTTGCCGACCGATATCCTCCTGCAGACAAACCTTCGATCTTTCACCTATTAGCAGTATCATCATATCCGGCTATCGGCAGCATCATCATACTTGGCAAGTACAATCATCCTCCTGACGATCACTGTTCATCTTACCGCCAACCTCTATCTGCAGCCTCATGATGTTCGACATCATCTTCATCAGCAGGATATAAAATATCCGGTTCCTCCCATATATCCTGATGACGACAACTTCAAGCACCTTTCCTTCGATGCTTACGTCACCTCGATATCTGACTACTTAAACAACAGCATCAGGATATGACTTATCCGGTCAAATGAAACATCCTGATGATGATACTCAACTTTATACTGATGACGAATATTCTGCCGAATATCCTCCTCCCGATCCACTTAACTCCTTGATGCCTTATGCCGATACCAAAACACTTAGGGTCAGCAGGATAAACCTTTATCGGGTGATATTTCGGAATGTCCTGATGACGATTATCCTGATGACGATGACGTCATATGCAGTTCCTTCAATATCCTGCTGTTGGCCAAACTTAACATTATCGGCCCGCGATAATTTTATCAACCCGATCGACTAACTTATGCCGATATACTCTTCCTCGGCAACACCTTGTGATGATCACCCCGAAACGCATTCACCTTATGCAAACAATTGTATCATGCTCACCTCCATCTACTCAGGTGACACTTGAAGCAACTGCAGGATATACATAGAAATATCCTGATGATGCCGTTGTGATGAATTTCCAACCTTAGCGAATTTCGATCCGCCGAACCTCCTGAGGTGACCCGATCTGCTTTCAGGGCGATCTTCCAGACTCAAACTATCAGCATGACCTAGCACATACCCATGCTAGGGTTCTCAACACATCTCGACCATGATCCTGCACACCTGCATGCAAACAAACACAAAATGCAGACTAAACCCTAAGCTATTATACATGGCCATTCCACCGATTCGACGAATCAACCGGTGGAATGGATCAGCGAATCCATGAAACCGCCAGATCAACAACTCGATTTCACAATGGAGATCAAACAGAAAATGAACACAAACAGGATCTCCTTATTGATTTCAAAAGATGCAAGTACAATGCTCAGTCTCTCTCTCTATGTCTCACTCTCTGCAATGTCTGATCGATGATCTGCAATACTACCTAAAACCAACTGATCCGAATGCATAAATAGGATCTCCTGCGAGTACTACCAACCTAACTCCAAGCGGCTGGGAGCTTCCAACCGGACATACAGCATAATAGCTGTCCTAACAACCTAGCTAAAAATAGTAAAGTCTGGTCAACATGACCTTATTACATGCATTGGTCTTACAAGACCTTCTTGGAAACATCAACAAGACCTAAAACAAACTAACTGCCTCATGGAGGCCAGCTGTCAGGTAGGTGCTCCTGCACCACTAGCCCATGATCCATGAGCATGTTTTGATGTACATGACCCCTAGTGACAGAGCAAGCTAGTGTCTGAGTCATGTACTCTTCTTCGCTCGTATTTATTACATCTCTTTTGTTTATATGCATTCTCTCCTTGAAGAAATCAATCGACTCATTATATTCATCTCTCCTCTATAGAATTCCTTTATGTTTGTTATATTTTAGGGATGATGCATGGTATTGAGATAACTTTCATATTGAGATCTCTTGACTTTGCTGAGTCAAAATATTTCTTTTGTTTGCTTATGTGTTTTGCTTATTGACTTTGTTATTGTATGCTTTGTGCTATCCAATGTATGCTTCATGTTTTCCATGTATGCTTTATGTATGTTTGAATTTTACCGCATCTTGTGTTTGATAGCTTTCAGATATATCTGTATATGCAAAACGTGTTTTTTGCCATGTATCTTATGTTTGTGTAAACTCTTTATCTAAACATTATAGACTCGTGGAATCCTAATCTTTGGGGCTATTACATCTCTCAACTTACTAACATTTTACATCTTTGGCTTCTCTGTACTTTAGTGTGAGTATGAACGTAAGTTCATACCCACGCTAAAGTGGGGTCTAAATGTAGTGTCATAAATTGTCACCATCCATAATTTCACACTAGGTTTGGCGCTTGGTTTAGCATGTATGTTTGTCTCTACCTGATGAAATCTGATGTGTGCACATTTTAGTACTTTTCTAAGAGACAAGGCCAAGGTCTTTGACATTTGACATTTCAAGAGCCCAAATCATTAGGACACTAGCGCCTAGCACTAGGGTCTTGCTAGTTTGGCCCCAAAAGATATTTTTTGAATGTTAGCATTGTTGCCTTATGTGGTGCACCTTGTTAGCCTTATTGCCTTATGTGATGCACCTTATCGTCTTCAACTCAACTAGGCCCTTGAAAAGTAATCATGATTCATATATAAACAACCCTCTCTCCCTCATTTGAGGACACATGACATATGATACAAAATACTTCTCTCTAACAAGCTCTCTCTTTCTCTCTCTCTATCATTATACAAGCTCTCTATTTGTGAAGACTATTGTTGTATGCACTTGTAGGTATCTAAGGAAGCTTCTTCCTCCATCAACTCCTTATAGGAGATTCATGTTGTGACATCAATCCAACAAGGGTTTCACACTCATGGTAACTCTATTTCATGTTATTTGTTTATTTCAATCTTTATTATTTGTTTTGCCTCTGTTCATCACGAACATGCACTCTTTCTTATCATCATTACTTCTATTGTGGAGGTGGGAACACCATCACAGGGTTTGACTGAGGCAAGCCCCCATACAAAACAACCATTTCCTTGTTGCAAGTATGGGCCTAACTGGTGTTGTCATTAATGTCAACATACTCCTGTTGCATTAATGATAAGGATTGGATGAGTTGTATTGAGAAAATTAGTCCTAATCAGGAACAGAGAAGAATAGTGAAGACAGTGAGCTAAAGATCTCAGCTAAGATGAATATCAAAGGATACACTTCAAAGGGTTTGTAGATATGTGCCTTAAGATGATCCAGCAAAGATTTCAAAGGTCCGCATGAAGATATGAAGAAGTTATGGCCACTTAAGTAAAACTGGTTCTGGCAGGTGTTCAGAGGTGATAGAGTGATACAAATAGGTCCGGTGAGATCTGGAAATGCAATATCATGTTCTGCAGATTTGGTGGAGTGTTTAGGAAGTCCATGTGAAGTGTCAACTCAATTGGTTCGTGGTCGGGAGGTCTGCAAGCATCTATCCCAATATGACAAATGATGATAGGCTGTGTTCTTGAGGTTCCAGATGAAGGAAAGAATGATTTCAGTAAGTAGATGTAGTGTGGATGTTCTTGGTGATTCAGGAAAGCTTGTGGAGGTCTTTGGATCATGTCCAGTTTGTGTTGGTGGTCCACATTGGAGTTTGAGCTCACGATTGAAGAATTACTTCTGGATGATGGTGTTCTTCCTAAGTCTGGCCGATTGAATGAGTTACACATCCTGCGGATGATCTTGAAGATGTTATGTGAAGATTGGCGTGTTCCTAGAAGAAGATTGAAGTCTTAGATCTGTGTGGCCGACAATGTGTTGATCCGCATGAAGTCTTTTGTAATTAGTCATGATGTATTTATGTATTTTCTCTGTAATTTTTGCCAACTTAGATGATCATTCCTAAGTCGATGTCTTGTATAAATAAGGAATTGTAAAGTCATTTCAAAGTGATCTTGTGGAGATGAGAGTGTGGTAGTGAAGAGGAGAGCGAAAGGCAAAGCATAAGTATTGGGCTTAAATGGAACTAACTCAAGCATGGTGAAGATGCTATTCTTCAGTTCAAGTATGTGATACTTATTATTCTGTAGACAGTGTGTCTCTTGTAGGTAGTGACCCTCTTGTGAGCAGTGTGCTCGGGCATTGAGCCCTAATTGGCATGTGCCATTTTGTTCTTTCTATTCTTCTAACAGAGAATACAATCTTGGGTTAATCACCTCATGGTTTTTCCCTTAACTGGGTTTTCCACGTCAAAATCTTGGTGTCTTGTGTGTTAATGTGTTTCTGCTCTTGATTTAATGCATTATGTTTCCATGATTGATTTATTATTATGCTGCTGAATTACAAAGTGGATTTAAGTGTTTAATTGGAACAAAGTTTTGGACAAATGATTCACCCCCCCTCTTAGTTGCCTGCCCAAAATCTAACAATTGGTATCAGAGCTAAGTTCCTCTAAAAGAAAGCTTAACCTCTTGAGGAGATCCACGATGTCATCCTACAAGAAGGATAGTCTGAAGTTTGATGGAACCAATTTTATTCATTGGAAAAGTCACATGCAATGTCACTTGCAATGTATGGGAATACAGTATTGGACCATTGCCTCAAAGAAGTATACTCCTCTACAGAATGGTCCGAAATCCATAGATGAAATTACAGATGCTGAAAACAATCTGCAGACTAAAGAATCTCTTCTAAGTGCCTTATCTGATTCAGAGCTGACAAATGTTGTTGACCTACAAACTACTTTTGTAATTTGAGAAAAATTGGAACTTCTGAATGAAGGAGACAAGTATGTTAAATGTTGCAAGCTACAGAGTCTGAAAGGAAAATTCAAAAATCTGAAGATGAGAGAAGATGAAAGTATCACTACTTTTATGCCAAGAGTAAATGAGCTTGTTTGTGGCATTAGATGTGCTAGAGGAGTCTTGGATGAAGATGAGATTGTTGGCAAAGTTCTCAGGTCCCTTCCTGCTTCTTACAAACACAAGGTTGTTGCCATTGAAGAATTCAGATCCTACTCAAGTATCACAAGAGATCAGTTGGTTGGCAAATTGGCTGCATTTGAATTGACCAAGTTTGGAGATGCCCCCCCAAGACTGAATTTGCATTCAAAGCTAGTGCCTCTGTAAAAGGAAAACAAAGGTTTGATCTAGGAGAGAAATCTTCAAGGAAACTATCATGGTATGAAAAAGCAAGAAAAGACCTAGAAGAAGATGAAGCAGAAGCTGCTCAACTTGAATCCCTTAATGCAAAAAGGCTGCCAAGAGGATCAGGCAAGTATGAAGGGAAATTGCCTTTTAAATGTTTTAATTGCAATAAGATTGGTCATTTTGCCTCAAAGTGTCCGGAAAGATTTTCAAGGCCAAATCCTAATAGATCAAGGTTCTAGAAGAATTGTTACTATGTTCATGAAGATGGTGATAATGAAGGAGTAACAGATGATGAATTAGAGACAAGAAACAAATCTGGAAGTGACTGGGTGTTTATTGCCATCAAGGAAGAAGATCCAATTCCCTCTGAATCTGTCAATCATAAAATTGTAGAAAGGGCTTTGGCTGCCCAAGTTGAGGAAAAGGATGATTGGGTCATTGACAGTGGTTTCTCTCACCATATGACAGATGACAAAAATAGATTCATAGATTTGGAAAGGTATGAAGGAGGAGTGGTAAAATTTGGTGATAATTCTGCTGGCAGAATCAAGGGTAGAGGAACTATTTCTTTTGATGGAAAGAACAAAACCAGTAATGTACTATATGTTCAAGGCCTGAAGCACAATCTTCTCAGTGTTGAATAGTTGTTGGACAAAGGCTATGATCTCTGATTCAAAAATGGAAAATGCAAGATCTTTGAAAGTTCCGGAACAGAGATTGCATCCGGTACCCAAACTAAAGGTAACATCTTCCACTTGGTTGGTACTGGTAAAAGTTGCTTATTTGTTCAAATTGATCAGAGTTGGTTATGGCATAGGAGAATGTGTCATGTGAATTTTGATAATATCATCAAGATAAGCAACACTCAGGTTGTAAGAGATCTTCCGAGGTTAGTAAAACCTACCAATAGTTTGTGCAAGGAATGTTAGTTGGGTAAACAAAGTAGAGTCTCATTCAAAAGCAAGGAACAATCTACTACCGGATTATTGGACTTAGTTCATACTGTTCTATGTGGTCTGGCAAGAATCAAGAGTGTGCAAGGTGATAGGTACTTCATGTTATTAATTGATGACCATTTGCAGATGATGTGGGTGACTTTTCTGAAAGAGAAATCAGAAGCTCTTGAGAAATTCAAAATATTCAAAGCTATGGTAGAGAATGAAACTAGATTAAAATTAAAATATCTAAGGTTTGATAGAGGTGGAGAATTCACATCCGGTGAGTTCATAGAATTCTATGAGAAACATGGAATAAAAAGATAGTTGTCTGCTCCTAGGACTCCATAGAAGAATGGAGTAGTGGAGAGAAAGAACTGGACCATCCAAGAAGCATCTAGAACCATGATGATGGAAGCAAATGTTCCTCAAATTTATTGGAGAGAAGTTTTAAGCATTGCAGTCTATACTTTCAATCAAGTACAAATTAGAAGCAATACCGGTAAGACTCCTTATGAACTTTGGTTTGGCATCACTCCCACTGTGAGGTATTGGTAGCAAATGTTACATTAAAAGAGATGAAGATCTAGGAAAATTTGATGCTAGAAGTGATGAAGGAATATTCTTGGGTTATTCTACTCAAAGCAAAGCATACCAGTGTTATAATAAGAGATTAAGGAAGATTGTTGAAAGTACAAATGTGAAGGTTGATGAAGGTGTTGAAAAACCCTCAAGGTTTTATGAATATGATGAATATGATCAAAATTATGTTTTTGTTCAAGAAGTCCAAGCTCCCTTTAAAATTTAGATTTAGACTGATCTGGTAAATCAGGAAGAAGAGATAAGTTTGAATGAACATGTTCAAGAATTAGAAGTGCAAGAAACTCCCAAAGTTCCCAGGTATGTAAGATTGAACACTCTGAAGATCAGATCATAGGCAATAAAAGCAAAGGTGTGCAAACAAGAAGAAGGATTGTTCAAAATTCAGAAGAGTATTATCTGATTTCAAAGATTGAACCTAAGACAGTGAATGAAGCTTGCAATGATGAAAACTGGATTAAAGCAATGGAGGAAGAGCTGATGCAAATTGAGAAAAATCACACTTGGGATCTTGATCCTAGACCTAAAAACAAGAATGTGATTGGAACCAAATGGGTCTTCTAGAACAAACTGAATGAAGATGGTGAAGTAGTCAGAAACAAAGCCAGATTGGTCTGCAAGGGTTACTCCCAAGTAGAAGGAGTTGATTTTGAAGAAACTTTTACTCCGGTGGCAAGAATTGAAGCAATCAGATTATTTCTTGCTTTTGCTGCCTTCAAGGATTTCAAAGTATATCATATGGATGTCAAATCTGCCTTCCTGAATGGTGACTTGGCAGAAGAAGTATACATTGAGCAACCAGATGGATTTCAATTGTTTGATCATGGTGATATGGTCTGCAAATTGAAGAAAGCATTGTATGCATTCAAGCAAGCCCCAAGAGCCTGGTATGAGAGATTGGATAAGCACCTTTTGAAGATTGGTTTCAACAAAGGTACTGCTGACAATAATTTGTATTTCAAAATTGATCGTGAAAATATCTTGATTTTTGAAGTGTTTGTTGATGATATCATTTTTGGAGGAAGAGATAGTATGTGCAAAACCTTTGCAAATCAAATGAAAAGTGAATTTCAGATGTCCATATTTGGGGAAATGAATTTCTTCTTAGGTCTACAAATCACTCAAACAAAGAAAGGAATCTTTATTTCTCAGACCAAATATGTGAAAGAATTGTTAAAGAAATTTGGGATGGAAGACTCAAAACCAATGAATACTCCCATGGCAACTAGATGTAAATTGATCCAATATGATGACTCTCCTAAGATTGATCAGAAAAAGTATAGGTTAATGATTGGAGGACTGTTGTATCTCACTCAAACTAGGCCTGACATTGTGAATGTTGTTGGTCTTGTTGCCAGATTCCAAGCTGATCCTAGAGAATCTCATGTCATGGCAATTAAGAAGATTTTTAGATATCTAAAAGGGATAGTTGAGTATGGATTATGGTATCCCAGAGATCATGATTTTTCTCTTTATGCATATATAGATGCGGATTGGGCAGGAGATGTGGATGACCGGAAGAGTACCAGTGGTGGAGCATTCTTTTTGGGGAAGAGATTGGTTTCTTGGCTAAGCAAGAAATAAGAGGCAATATCTCTGTCCACAGCTGAAGAAGAATATATTTCTATAGCAGGTAGTTACACTCAAGTTTTGTGGATGAAGCAGATGCTAAGAGACATCAAAGTGGAGTATGAGGAACCTATCACAATCTTCTGTGATAATTCAAGTGCAATAAATATATCTAAAAATCTAGTGTTGCATTCAAAGACTAAACATATATCCATCAAGTTTCACTTTTTGAGAGAGCAAGTGAACAAGAATGAGATTAGATTGGAGTTTGTGCCTTCCAAGGATCAGATTGCATATATCTTTACTAAACCAATATCTAAGGACTCTTTTGAGTATCTCAGGGAGAAGTTAGGGGTTATTACCCCTCCGGTGATGAGCTAAGATGCACTGATGTGCATCAGTCTGGTGGATATCATAGTCATATCTTGTGGTCCAGATTGATGATGGGGAGCTGCTACTTAGGGGGAGCAGCTGGTATGATTCTGAAGTGT
Organism: Cunninghamia lanceolata; assembly: GCA_027924645.1. Lineage (NCBI taxonomy): Eukaryota > Viridiplantae > Streptophyta > Pinopsida > Cupressales > Cupressaceae > Cunninghamia > Cunninghamia lanceolata. Next base: position 1,051,564 of record BSBN01000333.1, read on the forward strand.
TAGAGTTGCAAGTATATGCCCTTTGCCATTGATGTTAAAGGGGGAGAGAAGACATGTGAAAAACAAGTGGTTGATGATCAAATGGGGAGCAGGAAAGGAAGAGAAGACATGTGAATGGTTGTTGCTGATAGGGGGAGTTGTGATAGTGAGAAGAAGTTCTTATTTTGATGGTTAAAATAGTTTTTCACATCATATGTTGCCATCAATGAAAAAGAGGGAGATTGTTGCAAGTATGGGCCCAACCAATGTTGTCATTGATGTCAACATACTCCTGTTGCATTAATGATAAGGATTGGATGAGCTGTATTGAGAAAATTAGTCCTAATCAGGAATAGAGAAGAACAGTGAAGACAGTGAGCTAAAGATCCTAGCTAAGATGAATATCAGAGGATGCGCTTCAAAGGGTTTGTAGATATGTGCCTTGAGATGATCTAGCAAAGATTTTAGAGGTCTGCGTGAAGATATGAAGAAGTTATGGCCACTTAAGTAAAACTAGTTCTGGTAGGTGTTCAGAGGTAACAAAGTGATACAAATAGGTCCAGTGAGATCCGGAAATGCAATATCCTATTCTGCGGATTTGGTGGAGTGTTTAGGAAGTCCATGTGAAGTTTCAACTCAATTGGTTCATGGTCGGGAGGTCCGCAAGCATCTATCCCAATATGACAAGTGATGACAGGCTGTGTTCTTGAGGTTTCAGATGAAGGAAAGAATGATTTCAGTAAGCAGATGTAGTGTGGATGTTCTTGGTGATTCAGGAAAGCTTGTGGAGGTCTTTGGATCGTGTCTAGTTTGTTTTGGTGGTTGCATTAGAGTTTGAGCTCACAATTGAAGAATTACTTCTGGATGATGGTGTTCTTCCTAAGTCTGGCCGACCGGATGAGTTACACATCCTACGGATGATCTTGAAGATGTTATGTGAAGATTGGCGTGTTCCTAGAAGAAGATTGAAGTCTCAGATCTGTGTGGCCGATAGTGTGTTGATCCATGTGAAGTCTTTTGTAATTAGTCATGATGTATTTATGTATTTGCTCTGTAATGTTTGTCGACTTAGATGATCATTCCTAAGTCGATGTCTTCTATAAATAAGGAATTGTAAAGTCATTTCAAAGTGATCTTGTGGAGATGAGAGTGTGGTAGTGAAGAGGAGAGCGAAAGGTAGAGCAGAAGTATTGGGCTTAAATGGAACTGACTCAAGCATGGTGAAGATGCTATTCTTCAGTTCAAGTATGTGATACTTATTATTCTGTAGACAGTGTGTCTTTTGTAGGTAGTGAGCCTCTTGTGAACAATGTGCTCAGGCAGTGAGCCCTAATTGGCATGTGCCATTTTGTTCTTTCTATTCTTCTAACAGAGAATACAACCTTAGGTTAATCACCTTGTGGTTTTTCTCTTAACCAGGTTTTCCACGTCAAAATCTTGGTGTCTTGTGTGTTAATGTGTTTCTGCTCTTGATTTAATGCATTATGTTTCCATGATTGATTTATTATTATGCTGCTGAATTACAAAGTGGCTTTAAGTGTTTAATTGGAAGAAAGTTTTGGACAACTGATTCAACCCCCCTCTCAGTTGTCTGCCTAAAATCTAACATTCCCCTCTTTTGTATGTGTAGATATGAATCAGGAGTTTCTGACATTGACAAAAGATAGGAAGATGAAAGATTTGTGACAAAGGATATTAGATATAAGTTTAGACCAAATCCTAAGGACCTAATACCTAGTGCTAGAGTCTTTCTAGATCTGTCTCCGCTTCCGGTGATAAGGTTCCATCTATCCTGCTTATTTTTTATGTACTTTTTGTTTCTGTATATTTGATTTGTAACACTTGTAGGTTGTTTGTTTAGTCAATTACATCACTTGTAACCCTAGATCTTGCTATTCTCAAATCAATCTTTGTAATCACAACAAAGGACTGAACACAGATAGCTTGGCTCTCCCTTGAGGATAGCAGCCAAGTGTAAAAGCCTTTGTCAGCTTATGTTCCAATGTTTGATAGGAAAGATTGATCAAGTTAGTTCATAATTGATTAGGTAATCTTTTCCCATCTTACATAAACATAGATTTGTAACACCAATATCTAATGCGCAGATATTTTTTCATAATTTTTTGTTGTATGTATTTTTTTATTAATTTTTGAAGTGAGATTAATTATAATTCAAACATAGGTTTATACCATACAACATATTTTTTTTGTATGTATCCAAATTAGCTTATTCTTTTTTTTTTGAAACAAGGTCATCAATACCTAGTGTGTAGATATTTTTTAGAAATTTGTTTTCTCTATTTTTTTTATTTTTCTGCATGTGGAATAGAGACCTTGATGTTCAGTGAAAACCTATGTTCATTGGAAAATAGAAAATAAATATAATAATCAAATGAAATATATTTAAAATCATACTTTTTGGAAAGCTTTCACTAAGGTCTACATACATACAAAATATAATTTATAAATGACTTCATTTGATCCCCCAAAAGGTGAGGCAAAATTAGTTTTTTTGTCAACATTTTGATAGGTGCATAGGAGACTCCATTGAGGGTTGGATTTAAGACTAGGGAGTTATTTCCAAGGGGTTTTGATCTAAGGGGGTTTTATATAACCCCATTCAAATAAACCCCTTTAGATGGGATGCCTCAAGGCTTAAATCATTAATTTTTCTAAAAAATATGTGATTTCAGACAAAAATTAGGATGTCCCATAAGTGGGACACACTATTGTGGAAAAGCCTGGTGCCCAATTATAAAAGAATAGGGGTGTTTTGTGAAGGTCACAACACCACTCTTCAGAGAATGAGATCTTGACTCTCATATGGCTAGAAATGGTATGAGTTGTCATTGAGATATACCTTCCCACCATCATACTTATCATAATCTAAGAACCACTCTTGATGGGAAATCATGTGGAAAGTGTTGGAGAACCCAAGATCAAAGAATCCACAAACAAAAAATGAAAGATAAGAATAATATCATACAAAAGCATTGTAAAAGTACACATAAGCCCTTGTGTATAAAGGAAAGGATGAGGAGGCAAGAAGGTAGGACTTAAATTCTAACTACCCCTCGAAGGGTGTGACACATGTGAGTTCACTTGAGAAAAGTGTGAGGACACATGTTGTGTTCACATGAGGTGATAAAAAAGTGAAAAGGTCTCTCTAAGTGAGCTTAAGTGTAGTGTGAATAGGACCTAGTTAAGCTAGCTATATAAGCAACATGTTTGCACTAACACCCCCTAGTGATACTTAGGGAGAAAGTTAAAAACTAAAAAATGCAAAGATGTATGGATGGGTCTTGGCAACAAGGCCCGATGAGGTATCCATGTACAAAATATCTATCACAAACAAATAAAAGGAGAAAACTTAGTGGGAAATAAAACTCCTCTCTAAAAGAGAGAATGTGAAGGATAAATAAAACTCCTCAAAAGTTGTCCCTGAAAGATAGGAACATGAAGAACTCCTAAAACATCTAGAAGTTGTAAACTCTTTTGAAGAAGAACTAGTGTCTACTAGAATCAAATAACCCTCCAATGAATTTGGATCAAGATAAGAAAGGCACACAACTCTATAAGAGTGCCCCATTAATGACACTACTCAACCATATATACATAGATGAAATGCATGAAAAATAATATGTGAAGTGGAAAATCAAGCATAAATGCATAGATGGTACAAAGGCAACACAATTTGTGAAGTTGAAATTGTAGATAGTACAATAATTGAAAAAATTAAAAAAAACTACACGAGTGACCCCATCAATAGTACTAGAATTTACAAGTGGTTCTCTACAAATATACAAAACCAAAGTCTCACAAATATTGATCAATTGAATATGTAGAAGGTTACTTCCAAAAGTAGGAATGTAAGAGTGTCTATATGGTATGTGTTCCATCTCACCAAAATGCATGGGTAACTAGTTGTTGCATTTTCCTAGTGCATAAGAACAAAAACTAGATACATAACTCACTCCAAAGTGAAACCAAAGAAGCATTAGCATAACCATGTGAGGATACCCCCCATAATCCTAACAAGGGAGATATATTAGTAGATCAACTAAAATGTGGTACAAAAGTGTGCAAAGGGATGTGATATCATGTCCAATATGATATAGGAGCAACTAAAAAGGGTGTGCAAGAACAAGGCACACTCACATGAAGGTAGACAAGGTTGTGATTACAAAAACAATACGTACACAACAAACCCCCCATGGCACTTTATGAGATAGTGCGAGTACAAAAGAGGCACACTATGATGTGTAAGAATCCCCCCAAAGGAACACAAAATAAGTTATGGAACTTTATGTTAGTGTGTTTATAATCAAATGTGTTGTTAGAGTTCTTACAAATGTCCAAAAAAGGATGAGAATTCCAATTTATTTCATAAGGTGACCACAAGAATACATTTGCATACATGCCTTACAAACCTCAAAAAAGTGACAAAAAGTAATAATTAAACCCCCCTAAACAAATAATGCTATAAAATATTCCCCCAAAAATGACTTAAGTTTATGAGTACAATTGTGCAAATTGAAAGCCTAAATTGATTGCTTATAACATACAAAGATTTTACCATTTTTTATAAAATACAGTATCCAAGGAAAAAAATTCATTACATTCCTTGCACTTTTTTAATAAGTTTCAAAAAAATTGCTAAAGTTTGACATTGTGGGAAAAAGTTATGCCTTGTTGAAAAAATGTCAAAAAAGAGTGCAAAAATGGACTTTAGAGGAAAATCTTGGAAAAAAATAGAAAGGTAGGTGAAAACTAATTACATAGCAAAGAATTTCTTAGAAAGATCTTTCCAACACCTATAAGAAGTCAAAAATATAACTTCATACACCCACATTATGTAAAAAGAAAAAACAATACCCACTTTACAAGCATTGAAAGGAGGCCTAGTGGTCCTGTGGTGGCCACAAGGTGGTGTCACTGCCTTTGGTAGAGTGGTGACAATGATTGGGTGGTTGGCTAGGTGGAAAAATGGTAGTTTGGCCCAGTGGCAGTGTTGTTGGCACTGAAGTGGAGGCATAATGGTTAGGAGGTGGCGATCCAATGAGTGGTGGGCATCGGTGGGTGTTCCAATGGAGGTGGTGATGTCTAGTGTTGATCTAGCAATGGCTAAGTTTGGGTGTGATGACATTCCCAACATCACCCGTTAGAAAGAACCTATGTCTAATACCCATAGGACCTAGATCCGTGCGTTAGATTATTCTAACAAATATTCCTAGGTGAAAATAACTATTGGATGGGTTTGACACCATTGGACAAAACTCCAATGACCACTAGATGTAAACATTAACCATAGACTATGATTACTTTCTCAGTAAAAACTTCTCAACAAAAGGAGATACAACAATGCAAGTGTCAATGTTGACACAAGGCTGATGTTAGCACTGTACCAAATCATACCTTGTAATAAAAAACTATCATGTAAAGTAGAAAATTTACATGATAAGACAAAAATCGTTGGAAAAATAGTCAAAGAACTACTAGACAATAACCAGAGCTACAGGTACAAGGAGGTACAACCATAAAACTATGAAACCATATGGATCTATATAAGCAGTTTGGATTTCTATATGGGATTCAAGGATGCCCTAAAAAACTCTAAAATTACCTATTGCCAAACCTTATAGTTCCTTATATGAAAATATAGGTTTTTAGGTCTTCTAATTGCAACCGTGAGGTTAGTTTTTCTCCAATATGCATCATATGAAATTAGGTTCCTAAAACCCCCTAAACAAGGGTTGTATCTTGCAAATTCAAGCCAATTTGGGAAAGGATTTGCAAGATTGCTCTGATACCAAGTTGGAGTAGCCAAGATCAACTTGCATGATCAAATAATCCACAAACAAGAAAATGCAAGATAAAAATAATATCATAAAAAAGCATTGTAAAAGTACATAGAAGCCCTTGCACATAAAGGTAAGGATAGGGAGGTGAGAAGGTAGGACTGAAATTTTGAGTACCCCCAAAGCTATGAAACATGTGGGTTCACTTGAGACAAGTGTGAGGACACATGTTGTGTACACATGAGGTGAGACAAAAGTGAAAAAATCTCTCTAAGTGAGCTTAAGTGTAGTGTAAATAGGACCTAGTCAAGCCAACTATATACACAACTTGTTCACACTAATAGAAAAAAGATTTAGAGTTAATCATCCATGCATCCTCACATGCATGCATTGCAAAGGATGTGATAAAGGTATCTTTTATATTCTCCTAAGAATATTTTTTAGAATCATCATCAGACTCAAACTTTTTCTTTTATTATCCTCCTTACAATCACTTTTGAAGTAGCTCTCTTGTCACAATTCTGACATTTTGCCTTAAACTTTCTAAGAGACTTAGATCTCCTTAAAGACTTATATTTTATATCATCCTTCTTTCTTTTTTCTTTTGAACACCCATGAAAATCCAAGGATTCCTTGGTAGATTTAGTTATCTTCCACCTCATCACCTTTAAAAGTCTAAGAACAATCATTATTTTGTCAAGCACAAGTTTTATAGCAGGGAATCTAATAGTCATTACTAGGTTGTCTTACAAGTTTGGAAAAGAACACAAAAGGGTCATACATTGATCTTCCTCTTCCATCTTTACACTCGCTAAGTGTAGCTAGCTCATGATCATATTAAACACATTCAAATGCTCAGTAACACAATCATTATCACCCATCCTCAAAGTATATAACTTCTTCTATATAAAAAGCTTGTTAACCAAGGATTTAACCTAGTACAAGTTCCCAACAATTTTTAGAGGCATTTTTCATTAGATTCTTCATACATTCAACAACATTGAATTAGCCAAGAAAATCTTGATAAGGCTTTTCACCTTTCTTACTAGATTCTGCGAGAAGCAAGAATTGAGCCAGGATCTGATGTCAGTCATAGATCTGATGTAGGAGCATCCCTGGTTCAAGATCAATCTTGTATTAATAAAAAATATTTGTATTTTAGTTTGTTTGCATTTCAGTTTGTTTCTTTTCATTTTCCAGTTCAGTTCAGGTAGTTCAGTTAGTAGCAGTTTTTGTATTTTGGTCCGCATACTACTGCAGTTACATTTTAGAACTTGCAGAGCTGGACTTAGCATCTAGATTCATTCATGCACATCATATCCAAAATTTAGAGCATTTGGATCAAGTACCGATAAGATATCGCTATCAGAAGATCAACTATTTTCTCAGAACAGGGTATCTTAACAGTCTCAGATAATTAGCTAAAGGAGAAGACTTGTGGAGCATTTCACGACTTGTGAAGCTAAAAGACACATAAACCAACATTTATTAGTTTGTGGGTGACCTTCCCCAAAATCCTCTTATCATTCCATTCATTTGCAGAGGAGTTCCATTCATTTAGGTCTGACCTATCCATGTACACACATTATAGCTCTTCATTGGAGTTTGTGATCTTCCTTGGCCAACACGGAGGAATCTATTGTTCCGAAGATGATATATATTGATGTAATAGATGCCTAGGAAAGTAGTTAGTGATTGATTCATAATAGATAGTTTGAATTATTGGCATGAAGGAGCTTCAAAGCTATATCTTGTGCCTATTCTAATATTTTGTAATCAGATCTATGAGCCCCAATTGTAAGCCCGCATGTTGCCGGCCGATCTGTATTTGAATTCTATAATATACTAAATGACTAAATCTAAATGTTTTACATATCTTTGAGTTGTTTTCATTGTGTTTACTCTAGTTGCATAGCCTGGATAGTTCTCTTTGAGGACCCTCCTAATCGTGACTGCACCAAGTGGTATTAGAGTGAAAGTTTGAATCTTTGGGAGTGAATTGAGTGAAGTTGGGGAAGGAATTCCATAAATATCTTGTTGTGAATAGATCTCTGAAACTGAGGTAGGTTACTTATGTTGCAACCGATCACCCATTGTGAGGTAGTTGTAACCTTATAGCCTGATCGCTAAATTGAGGCAGTTTGCACTTGATCCTAGGAAGATTCTGCCGAGGAGAATCCTTGTGTTGGAACAATGGCTAGTAGAATGGATGAGATGATGGAGATGATGAAAACTATGTGAATTAGATTGGATTCTGTTGAAGAAGATAGAAGGAAAGGACTAAGCCCTAGAATTGATATTGAGAGTGATGAGGAAGAATTTCAATCTGCAAATCAAACTAAAGAAACCTTAGGAGGTGAAGAAGAAGAAGAATTAGATCAAGTCATGATGTTGTGAGCTATTTCAAATATTGGAAAGAGACCTAGAGTTGATGTACCTAACTACACTGACAATTTAAATCCTGAAGAGTTGATTGACTCGATAAATGACATGGAAGAATACTTTGAATATGAAGAAATTGAAAATCTGGAGAAGGTGAAATTTGCAAAGACAAAGATGAAAGGACATGTTGCTATATGGTGGAAAGAAGTTCATTTGGCTATAAATAGAAGAGGAAAATAAAAGATTACAAAATGGGATAGGATGGTGACAAAATTGAAGAATTAGTTTATACCTTCTGACTATAAGTTGGAGCTGTTGAAGAGATTGCAGAACCTGAGACAAAAGGAGAAATCTATGAAGGAGTATATTGAAGAATTTCATAAGATGATCATAAGGATAGGACATAGTGAAGCAAGCAAAGAGAAAGTGGCTAGATACATCAATGGACTGAGATTGAACATTCAACAAGAACTAAGTTTGGTGAGGATGACAACACTAGAAGAAGCATATCAATTTGCCTGAAAGTTGAAGAGAAGTTGAATAAGAGGCATGATCAGAGATAGAGAGACAGAGGAAGTAAATTTTAGAGAGGTAGAACATTTCCCAGAGGAGAGAGATCATATGCAGAGTAGAACAGACAAGAGAACCCATTCAAGAAGGAGGACATAGATAACAATGCATACCAGAGAGATGATAGAAATTTCTACCCTAGAGGAAACCCTAGTCCATACTAGAGTGAAGGATACATAAAAGAAGGAAGAGGACCTGATAGGAGAACACTCAAAGGGACTTATTTTAAGTGTGGAGGTGAAGGACATAGAGCATTTGAATGTAATCAGGGGAGTACAAGCAAGAGAACTGAGAACAGTTGAAGAGTAGCCTATGTGGAAGAAGAACCTGTTGGATCACCTAGTTCAATTGGTAAACCTGAGAAAGGAGAATCACTTGTGATGAGAAGAGCACTATTTCAAGCAGAGACAAATGAAGAACCACTACAAAGGAAAAGTTTGTTTAGAACCATATGCAAATCAAGAGGTAAGTGTTGCAGAGTTGTAATTGATAGTGGTAGTTCAGATAATCTAGTTTCAGAAGAGATGGTGACTAAGCTGAAGTTGGAAAGATTGAAACACCCTAAACCCTATTAGATAGCATGGATTCAAGATTATCATAAGGTATTGGTGAGTGAGCAATGTTTGGTGAAATTTCATATTGGATCTTATTATAATGAAGTATTGTGTGATATTATGCCTATGGATGTTTGTCATTTTTGTTGGATAGACCTTGGCAGTATGATAGAAAGGCTATACATGATGGGAGAAAGAATACATACACTATAACATCAAATGGAAAGAGAATTACTTTGATTCCTTTGGAGGATGATTCTAAGAGTGAAGTATGTGGGAATTCTAGAATCTATTTGGTAGATGGAAGAAAATTTCTAGATGCTTTGAGACATGAGAATATGTGTTATACTTTGAACCCTAAGAAACCTGAAACATTGAAGAAGGAGACTGAAGAATCACAGCTGGAGGAGATGATTGAATTGTTGATAGAGTATGAAGACATCATATCAAACAATGTACATGAAGGGTTGCCACCAATCAAGAGTATCAGCCATCACATGGATCTTAATCTAGGAGCTAGTTTGCCTATCAAAGTAGCACACATAATGACACTAGCAGAGAATGAAGAATTGAATAGGTAGATACAAGAGTTGTTGAGGAAAGGTTTGATCAGAGAAAGTTTGAGTCCTTGTGTAGTACCTGCAGTGTTAGCACCAAAGAAGGATGGAGAATGTGTATAGACTCTAGAGCAATAAACAAGATCATAGTTAAGTATAGATTTCCTTTACCTAGGATGGATGATATCATGGATTGTTTGAGTGGAGAAAAATATTTTACAAAGATAGATTTGAAGAGTGGATACCATTAGATTAGAATCAGAGAAGGAGATGAATGGAAGATTTCTTTTAAGACAAATGAAGGATTGTATGAATGGTTAGTGATGCCTTTTGGATTGACAAATGCACCTAGTACTTTCATGAGATTGATGAATGAAGTTTTGAAGAAATTCTTGGGTAAGTTTGTTATTGTATATTTGGATGATATTTTGATTTTTAGTAAGACAAAGGAAGAACATTTGTGGCATATTAGATAAGTATTGCAGAGACTGGGGGAAAACAAATTGTTGATAAACATCAAGAAATGTAGTTTCATGAAGGAAGAGTTAGTATACTTAGGATTTGTGATTTCTATGGAAGGATTGAAGATGGACCCTAAGAAAGTAAGAGCAATTGTTGAATGGCCTACACCGGAGAGCATTGGAGAAATTAGATCATTTCATGGATTGGCTAGTTTCTACCGGAAGTTCATCAAAAATTTAAGTTCAGTTTGTAACCCTATGACAGTGACAGAAAAAATTTAAGTGGACATTAGGAGTAGATAAAATTTTTGAACTATTGAAGCAGAAAGTGATAGAGCAACCTGTGTTGGTATTACCAGATTTCAATAAGGTATTTCAAGTAGATTGTGATACAAGTGGGAATGCAATTGGAGCAGTGTTAAGTCAAGAAGGTAGACCTGTAGCATATTTCAATGAGAATTTGAATGATGCAAGGAGAAGATATTCAGTTTATGATCAATAGTTCTATACCATAATTCAAGCCTTGAAGAAGTGGAGACATTACTTGTTGCCTAAGGAATTTGTGTTGTATACAAATCATCAATCTTTGCAGTACCTGAATAGTCAAGGTAAGTTGAATCAGAGACATATGAGATGGGTAGAGTTCATGCAGAGTTGTACTTTTGTATTGAAACATAGGAGTGAAAAATCAAACAAAGTTGCAGATGCATTGAGTAGGAGAAGGAACTTGTTGACAAAGATGAGAATTGAAATGTTGGGATTTGAAGAATTGAAGAACCTGTATGAGGAAGATCTTGATTTTGTAGAACCTTGGAGAGCATGTAAGGAACCTGTTGTAATAGATAGAAGTAAGTGGCGGGACTATTTCATTCAAGAAGATATGTTGTTCAAAGGAAATCAATTGTACATATCTAGAAGTTCCATGAGAGACAATTTGATCAAGGAGAAACATAATGGTGGATAGACAGGACACTTTAGAATTGATAAGACAATGGCTTTGGTAAGTGAAAACTACTTTTGGCCTCAGATACATAAGGATGTTAGGAAATTTGTGCAGAGTTGTAGAGTTTGTCAAGTTGCAAAAGGGAGTAGCCAGAATATTGGATTGTATAAACCTTTGACAGCACTAGAGAAACCTTGGGAAGACTTAAGTATGGATTTTTTAATGGGATTGTCGAAGACATCGAGAGGACATGATTCAATATTTGTAGTAGTAGAAAGATTTTCAAAGATAACACATTTCATACCTTGTAAGAAGACAACTGATGCAATGCATGTAGCTGACCTATTTTTCAAAGAGATTGTGAGATTACACAAATTACCTAAGAGCATAATTTCAGATAGAGATATAAGATTTCTTGGATATTTTTAGAAGACACTTTGGAAGAAGATGAAAATAGATTTGAAGTTCAGTTCAGCATTTCACTCATAGACTGATGGATAGACAGAGGTAGTGAATACGAGTTTAGGAAACTTATTGAGATGTTTGGTTGGAGAGAAGGGAAGAAGTTAGAATTTGATTCTTTCACAATTAGAGTTTGCATACAATAATTTAGTAAATAGGAGTATAGGAAGAACACCTTTTGAGATTGTTACCGGAGTAAACCCTAGAGGAGTTGTAGAGTTGATAGATATCAGTATGGTAGATAAGAGAAGTACAGAAGCAGAAAAATTTGCAGAACATATGGAGACAGTGCATAATCAGGTGAAGAAGCATTTAGAAGAAATGAACAATGAATATAAAGAACAAGTAGATGAAAAAAGAGACACAAAGAGTTTGCAGTTGGAGATGAAGTGATGGTGTACTTGAGAAAAGAAAGATTTCCAGTTGGAACATATAACAAGTTGAAGATGAAGAAGTTTGGACCTTTTAGGATACTTAGAAAGTTTGATTCAGGAAATGCATATGAAGTGGAGATACCAGAGGCATTGGGCATATCACCTATTTTCAATATTGCAGACTTATATCAGTATCATGAAGCAGAGTTCAGTGATAGCATTGAAGAAGACTTGAAGAAGCAGTTACCACAACAAGCACCAGAGTAGATTGAAGACATTTTGGATAGCAGAGTTGCATGCAATACCAGAGGAAGATAATACAAAGAATATCTTGTGAAGTGGAAAGGCAGACCAGAAGAAGATTCATCATGGATTTCTCGGGCTGAGGTGGACTGTCTTAGTTTTCCTCTAGCCCAACAAAGTGAGGGACTCACTTTTTCAATAACCCTAGATGTCTGATGCAGGAGCATCCTTGGTTCAAGAGCAATCTTTCATCAACCAAAAATATTTGCATTTCAGTTTGTTTCTTTTCATTTTCTAGTTTAGTTCAGGTAGTTCAATCAGTAGAAATTTCTGTATTTTAGTCCACATTCTATTGTATTTACACTTCAAATCTTGCAGAGCTAGACTTAGCATCTAGATTCATTCATGCACATCATATCCAAAATTTAGAGCATTTGGATCAAGTACCGGTAAGATATCGCTATCAGAAGATCAATAGTTTTCTCAAAACAGAGCATCTTGACAATCTCAGATAATCAGCTAAAGGAGAAGACTTGCGAAGCATTTCATGACTTGTGAAGCTAAAAGACACATCAATCAATGTTTATTGGTTCATGGCTGACCTTCCCCGAGATCCACTTATCATTCCATTCATTTGCAGAGGAGTTCCATTCATTTTGGTCTGACCTATCTGTGTACACACGTTACATCTCTTCATTGGAGTTTGTGATCTTCCTTGGCCGATGCAAAGGAATCTATTGTTCCAGAGATGATATATATTGATGTAATAGATGCCTAGGAAAGTAGTTCGTGATTGATTCATAATAGATAGTTTGAATTCTTGGCGCAAAGGAGCTTCAAAGCTATATCTTGTGCCTATTTTGATATTCTATAATCAAGCCTGTGAGCCCTAATTGTAAGCCCGCATGCTTCTAACTGATCTGTATTTGAATTCTATGATATACTAAATGATTGAATCTACATTTGTTTCATATCTTTGATTTGTTTCCATTGTGTTTACTCTAGCTGTACGGCCTGGATAGTTCTCTTTGAGGACCCTCCTAACCATGACTGCACCAAGATCACATACACTCTAGTCAACAAATGATCGAAGATCAAAATAGAGGAATGGAGAGAGAGTTTGAAAAGAGAGAAAAATAGAGATAAAGTAAGAGAATTTGAGAATACTCTCGATACTCTCACAAAGCTTTCACCGAACTGGTATTGAACTAGTGAAAGTGAGAGTAGAGAGCTGCATATATAGAAAAAAATAGGGCATATACATCCAAGAGGTGCATTAACTCCTACTACCCATAAAAGGTGGGAGGTTTTACCTACCTGGTAAATGATAAAACATGTGGTATAACCTTCTCAAGTGAAGACAAAAAAGAGGTGGCACATAAAGCCAAAAGAGTGTGAGAACTCTAACTACCCCGTAACCTACTAAGGTAAAGATAGAATAGTGGTTATGAGAAGTGGCACAAAAAGCCAAAAGAAGATGTGTAACTCAACTGCCCATGTGTGGGAGAGAGTTACACATGTAGCTGATGTATTTTTCCATGTGTCCTCATATTAACCACATATAATAAACCTAAGCAAGCTTAATAATATGTAGGAAAAAGAAATATCCCTAAGGAAAATAAAAAACCTACACTAACATTTCTATCCAACAATAGCCAATATTTTGGTGACATTGTAGTAGATTTATTTCTAGATATTGCAACCCATAGATCACAACATATGAGTAAATCTTCCATCTTAAGCTTCCATAGCTCAAAGATAGTGTTGTTGAATATTCCCATCTTCAATCTTGAAGTTCTTTCCATCTTCCTAAAATAAAGATCTCCTCTATGTACACTCCCACTCAAACCAATATTAGTCAAAAAGAATATCGTTCCTACCACCTAGGACCTAAGTTGATCAAGATTTGATACCAAATGGAAGGAAGCTAAGATGTAAAAATGCTTTCTATGCTAACCTATGAGGAGAGAAATGCATATAAAATACAATCTAAAATATTGCAAGAATGAAATAACACAAAGAAACATTCACATCTTGATATGCAAGATGGCCCTAGCAAGAGGACTAGAGGGCCAAAGAAAAAACAAGGAAGAAAAAATGAGGAGGTTGAGAAGGATACTCTAGCCCTTAAAATTCAAGCTCTACAAGAGGAATGGGAGGCAATTGAAAGCCTTTGATGCAGAGGCATCCACACTATAAGCTTCGCATACAGCATGGACGTCTGCAGCCCATCATCATCATCATATTCATCCTCATCATCATCATATTTGACTTCACTGTCAGCATCATCATCATATTTCACCTACCGACCGATATCCTCCTGCAGACAAGCCCTCGCACTTTCGCCTGTCAACAGCATCACCTTACTCGATTATCGGCAGCATCATCATGTTCGGCAGCATCATCATGTTTGACCAGCGCGAACATCCTCCTGACGTCCACTGTTCATTTCAGCGACAACTTCCGTCTTCTCTTCCTTCAGCATCATGATATTCAACATCATGATATTCAACAGGATAAAGAACATCCGGTTCCTTCCATTTATCCTGATGATGACAAAACCTTAACTCCCCGCACCTTTCCTTGATGCTTGAGTCACCCGATATCCTGATGACGTAGATCCTGATGACGATGACGTCACCCGCAGCTTCTCAATATCCTGCCGCTCTGAAATGTCCTGATGACGTATATCATGATGATGATGACGTCATATCCTGCTGTTGGCCAAACTTAGTTTTTTTCGGCCCGCGATCAACTTGATCAACCCGATCTTCAACCTGATGCCGATACGCTCCTCCTCGGCCCTCCTGATGATGATCACCCCGACGAACTTGCACTTCATGCACTCGAAAGCATCATGCTCTCCTCCACTTATCCGGATGACGATATCCGAACTGACTGCAGGATATTTGCAGAAATATCCTGATGATGCCGTTTTAACAAACTTCTTCACTTAGCGAAATTTCACTTCGCCGATCCTCCAGGGATGACCCGATCCACTCTCAGGGTGATCTTCCAACTCAAACTTATCAACTCGACCTAGCACATGCCCATGCTAGGGTCTTCAACACCTCTTGACGGTGAACTTGTACACCTGCATGCGAACAGAAAACAAACTACAACCTACCCTACTGTACATCGCCATTCCACCGATCAGACGGATCAACCGGTGGAACGGATCAGTAAATCCATGAAAACCTCTCAAACCAGCAAATCGATTTAACAATGGAATTCAACCAGAGAAAGAACACAAACAGGATCACTTTAATTTGATTTCAAAAGATGCAATACAATGATCAATCTCTCTCTCAGTCTCACTCTCTGCAACCTAGCTCGATTGATGATATCTATCTGTATCTGTCCATTCAATATCAAACGATCCTCATGCTTAAATAGATTATCCTACGAGTACTACTGACCCGACTCCAAGCGGCTGGGAACTCTCCAGGCGGCTGGGAGATCCAACCGGACCCTACAGCATGACAGTTGTTTAACAAACTTAACTAAAAATAGTAAAAGCCTGGTCAGCATGATCTTATCATGATCAGCGTGACCTTATTACATGCATTTGGTCTTACTAGACCTTCTTGAAAACATAAACAAGACCTAAAACTACTAACTGCCTCATGAAGGCCAGCTGTCAGGTAGGTGCTCCTGCACCATACTCCCCAATAGAAAAGAACTCATGTCCCATGAGTTTAGTATGTGGAAGTCCTCCACCTTTACACCTTGCCTTGTCAATAGTCTGACCTGCTCCAGCTTTGTCTGCTGCTGTCTCTTGGCTGCTCCAAGACTTCTGAACTGTAACTTGCTTTCTGGCAAGTAAATCCTCATGCCTGTTGATGTAGGCCTTTCTCTCACATACCCTGTGTTTGCCAGGTTGTCTGACCAGAACCTCTGTCTGAACTGCCTCTTGAACTTCTGAAATGTTCAATCCTGTCTTTCCTTCAACTTGTATAGGACAAGCAATAGTCCCAACTATGACAACATCCCTGTCATTCTTCTGAACTGGTTGCTGTGTGCAAACCTGTTTCTGCACCTGCTGCTGACCTCTGTCAGTCACAACTGAAACTTTCTTCATCTTGTTGTCTGTAACAACTCCTTTCCCTGCAGTATCCTTATCTGCCTTCATGCCTGCTCCTCTAGGCATCTGCACAAATTCCTTCTTTCCCATTAAAATGATTTGGGCTGCCTTCTGTACTGCAGCTTTTGCCTGCAATGGCATCAACTTAATAATCTTCCCATCCTTCTTGATGGTGTAGGTATTAGCATACCCATCATACAGTACCCTCCTATCAAATTGCCATGGTCTACCCAACAGTAGGTGACAACATTCCATGGGCAAAATATCACACAAAATTCTATCATGATATGCTCCAATCTGGAAATCCACATATGCCTGTTCAGAGACAAAAAGTGATTGACTATCACTCACCCAAGATGTCTTGTAAGGGTGTGGATGTGGAATCCTTTCCAAATTCAGTTTATCCACCATTTCCTGAGATACCATGTTGTCTGTTGAACCAGTATCAATGACAACCTTACATACTTTACCTTTGCTCTTGCATGTGGTCTTAAAAAGAGCTCTTCTTTGCATCATATCCTTTGATGCCTACAAACTAATTCTCCTTAACATCAATGATTCTCCACTCTCTGGATATCCATAATTATCAGGATCTCTGTTGGAACTCTACGCACTTTCTTCTACTTTCTCTTCTTGCACAAGTTGTACTCTCTTGTCATTAGTTCTATCATTTCTGGATGATGAACCTTTGTTTTCTGGACATTTGAAAGATGGATGACCAAACTCACCACAGGTGTAACATTTTCCTGAAAATATAGTAGAACCTCTACCACCTCCAAATCTTCCTCTATTACCTTTCCATCCACCCCTGAAATCAGACTGTCCCTGTCCTTTACCAGTGTCTTCTTGACCCTCATTGGTTTGCTTTTGTGTAGGGGCTGCTCCTCTTCCCCTATTGTTTCCTCTTCCTCTCATGGACTTATCATGTCCTCTATTCATCTTTTCTTCAATCCTGATTGCCATTTGATAACAATCCTCTACATTCTTAGGGTTAGCTAAAACTAACTCGTCCTGTATGTTAAATCTCAAACCAGCCAAGTACCTAGCCACCTTTTCTACCTCATTCTCATGATGACTAGATCTCATACTCAACTTATAAAACTCCTCAGTATATGTCTTCACATCCCTTTCCTTCTGCTTTAAAAATTGCAGCTTCTTAAACATCTGGATTTCATAATCCCTAGGCAAGAATTTACCTTTTATCCTTGCTACCATCTTATCCCATGAAGTGATCTTTGACTTCCCTTGTTTCCTTCTCTCAGATTGTACATAATCCCACCATACCAAAGCATGACCTCCTAACTTGGTCTTTGCAATCTTTACCTTCCGATCCTCAGCAACATCTTCACATTCAAAGTGATTATCAAGTGCAGCAATCCAATCTAACAACTCATCTTCATTCAAACTTCCAGTATACTTGGAAACATCAACCTTTACCGTAGGTTTATCATTCTGCACAGCCTTTAACAGTTTTACAAATTTCTGGTCTTCAGCATCCAGATCTTCAGCTACCTCTTCATACTCTTCAACAGTATCTTCATCTTCTTCAGACTCACTGTCTTCCACTTCCCTCTTTTTGTTCTTTTCCAGGGCTGTCAACCTGGCTTGAAGTGCTTCAGCAAGCTCCTTCATCTTCCTCATCTCTCTAGCATGTTTCTCCTTCATTTCCTGCAATTCCCTTGCAGTACCACTACCTTTCGGAGGCATTTTGTCAACCTCACACAACACACAACACAATCAACTCTACCTCTGCCCTTTCAGTGACAGAATCAACACACAACAGCCCAGACCTTTTGCTGAGCTCTGATACCACTATGATGCAGAGGCATCCACACTATAAGCTTCGCATACAGCATGGACGTCTGCAGCCCATCATCATCATCATATTCATCCTCATCATCATCATATTTGACTTCACTGTCAGCATCATCATCATATTTCACCTGCCGACCGATATCCTCCTGCAGACAAGCCTTCGCACTTTCGCCTGTCAACAGCATCACCTTACTCGATTATCGGCAGCATCATCATGTTCGGCAGCATCATCATGTTCGACCAGCGCGAACATCCTCCTGACGTCCACTGTTCATTTCAGCGACAACTTCCGTCTTCTCTTCCTTCAGCATCATGATATTCAACATCATGATATTCAACAGGATAAAGAACATCCGGTTCCTTCCATTTATCCTGATGATGACAAAACCTTAACTCCCCGCACCTTTCCTTGATGCTTGAGTCACCCGATATCCTGATGACGTAGATCCTGATGACGATGACGTCACCCGCAGCTTCTCAATATCCTGCCGCTCCGAAATGTCCTGATGACGTATATCATGATGATGATGACGTCATATCCTGCTGTTGGCCAAACTTAGTTTTTTTCGGCCCACGATCAACTTGATCAACCCGATCTTCAACCTGATGCCGATACGCTCCTCCTCGGCCCTCCTGATGATGATCACCCCGACGAACTTGCACTTCATGCACTCGAAAGCATCATGCTCTCCTCCACTTATCCGGATGACGATATCCGAACTGACTGCAGGATATTTTCAGAAATATCCTGATGATGCCGTTTTAACAAACTTCTTCACTTAGCGAAATTTCACTTCGCCGATCCTCCAGGGATGACCCGATCCACTCTCAGGGTGATCTTCCAACTCAAACTTATCAACTCGACCTAGCACATGCCCATGCTAGGGTCTTCAACACCTCTTGACGGTGAACCTGCACACCTGCATGCGAACAGAAAACAAACTACAACCTACCCTACTGTACATCGCCATTCCACCGATCAGACGGATCAACCGGTGGAACGGATCAGTAAATCCATGAAAACCTCTCAAACCAGCAAATCGATTTAACAATGGAATTCAACCAGAGAAAGAACACAAACAGGATCACTTTAATTTGATTTCAAAAGATGCAATACAATGATCAATCTCTCTCTCAGTCTCACTCTCTGCAACCTAGCTCGATCGATGATATCTATCTGTATCTGTCCATTCAATATCAAACGATCCTCATGCTTAAATAGATTATCCTACGAGTACTACTGACCCGACTCCAAGCGGCTGGGAACTCTCCAGGCGGCTGGGAGATCCAACCGGACCCTACAGCATGACAGTTGTTTAACAAACTTAACTAAAAATAGTAAAAGCCTGGTCAGCATGATCTTATCATGATCAGCGTGACCTTATTACATGCATTTGGTCTTACTAGACCTTCTTGAAAACATAAACAAGACCTAAAACTACTAACTGCCTCATGAAGGCCAGCTGTCAGGTAGGTGCTCCTGCACCAGCCTTGACCTTATTGTTCAGTAAGTTTAAAGTATTAAGGTTTGTTCTTAATGCTAACTATAGGTTGACCAAAGACTTATTTTTATTGTCTACTTCTTTGGTTATGTGCAGCCTGGTTTGGTTTATAGGCTCGATTTATTGTTAGTTTTTGTATTGTTTTTTTCTCTATCTTTCAAACTTGTTTAAGTTTATGGGGCCTTTTTAAAACCTTACTTTTACCCTTACAAAAAAACATAAAGATTTAACCTAGGAAAGCTCTTTTGAGAAAAAACCTAATTGCAAGGTACTGATATCTTTTTTATTATCAGTAATAATGTGATTACAATACAATCCAAGAGCATACACCCTTATGTGTCACTAACTATGCCTGGAGTAATTCTATAAGTATAATGGTACCTACAAATTCACTATGCAAATTTTATCTAAAGAACACAATAAAGAGAGAATCCAATACATGAAACCACCACATGGGAATCCTAAAATCATGATAAAATACCACTCAAAAGTGGCAGCCAAAATCCATGGCAAAATTCCAATTTTCAAATCCCATGTAGATTCTTCATGCTAAAAATAATATATTCCTTTCATCTATCAAAAGTTGTCATAACATGTCATATGTAACTCCTCAAGTTAGGCACTCCATTTTGGCTCCATTGTATCCATTCAAAGATGCTCTATGATACATGATAACATGCATCATAAGTTGGTGAATGAATCAAGTTATTTAGAATGGCATTAACTCCATACTCATTAATTAATCCTTCAATGTGCACATCAAACCTTGCATGAGCTTCACATGTCACAATTTTGGAAAAATTATACAAAAAATTTACCATTAAGATAAGCAATCTAAACTTGTCCATTTAGTATTTTCTTTAAGTTTTTATTTAATATAGATATTCTTGTAGCATCGTAAATTGTTCTTGATCATAATTTCACACTCTATTTGGCACTCTCTTTAGTGTCCAATCCCCTAGTGTGTTTCTAAGATCACTTCCTAGCCTTGGCCTTACCTTGAATCCACAAAGACACTATCTAGATGTTATTTTGCCCCCTTTCTGTGTAGCCTATCTGAAAAGTATAAGAGTGTCTTAACCTTGGCAATGCCCCAAGTCTTTAAAACCTTCAAAAAGTTGAAGTTGACTGGACAGAAGTGCTAGGCACAGACATCTGCATGGCACACTGGTGTCCTGATAGCGTCTTCCAGTTCGTCAATTATTTTTAGAAGTTACATTTTTGCTTGCACAAAATTCCTATCTTTTCTACATGCCTATCAATGCCCAAACAACTCTCTTCCTAGATGCTTATCTTTTTCTTAGCCTATTCAATCCCATCACTTTGCCATTTTGAGGGATCAGATCTTCTATGTAGCGAAGCTCTGTCAAAATATCTACTCACACTCATTGTGCTTTGTGCCATCATTATCATTTATTATTGTGACTTGCAGGTTCTATTGTGGATGTGATTTCCCTTTGTCTTCATTTTTAATCTCTGTGAGACTCTCGTGTGCGATTGATATCCTTTCGAACAACACTCCATCTTGTTTGTGGTAGCAATAACCTTCCAATAAGAATCTCATAATCTCCCTTCTTACCCTTGCAAATCCTTTATATTAGTGTTAATCTTTGTGGATTTCATATCATTTTCTTTATTATTCATATTAGCATTGTTTAGATTCATTTTATTGCAATATCATTGTCACTGCTCACTACAATCCTAGAAGCATTTGGGATTCAAGAGCACACACTCTCTTTTTCTGTATATTTCAATAGCTGGCTTTTGTGGAGGTGGAAACACCAAAATGGGGTTTGATTGAGGAAAACATCTATACAGCCCAACCCCTTTCCGTCCTTTTTGCAAGTTATAGGTTTCATGAGAAGAAGTTAAAACTCACAAGAGTTTGCTTTCCTCTTTCTCTTCTCTTGTCCTTTCCATGATTTTCATTTTATGCATTATCATTTCCAGTTATTTATGTCAAATCATCAAATTCATAGACTGATTATTGCATTCTCTATTAATAGGAATTTATTGAAACCCATGTCGATCCATATAGTGTTGTATAAACCTCAGCATAGCACACAAACATCTACGCAATGCGTTTTCATCCTAGGCAGTGAGGTTGCCACGTGGTGACAGGTTCTTGTTAGTCAGTAGTTTTCACTTCTACATTCTTTTTGTCAAAATTCTTTGTCTTTCACTGTTTATTTTCCTATTTTTTATTGTATTTAGTTAGTTTCATTAGTTTAGTTAGATTGTATTTCATCATTCAGTTATTTATTACAACAAAGGAATAGGACCTGGATAGTTTCACTCTTCCAGGATAGATAGTAGTGAAACATACATCTTCATTGGTTCATATTCCAATGTGTAGTAGAGAATTGGTCTGATTAGACAATTTAATTAGGATCACATTTTCACTATGACAATTCTTACCAAAATGATTAAAAATGATTTGTAAATTTTTTCTTCCACGTTTCGTTTATATAAATGGATTTGTTTATATTTTGTTAATATGGTCCAAATGAACTAGAATCACACTCTACATAGTTTCTCCTTCTATATGACCAAACTATTGTTTAGGGTAAGTTTTGGATTGTTTAGTTTTTAGTGTTTAGATGTTTGAATCCTCCTTTCACCCTATACATTCAAGGATCTAGGGTCGAGTGGCAATGCACTATCATACCCTAGATCATTGTGAGATGTAGGGAAACTTGGATTAGGATGTTTAATTATCAATTTTTCTTCTCTTATGCTTAATTGACCATTAAAACCCTAATTTTGCAAATATGACTGTAAACGGAAGAATAACAGAAAAAGATCTTGCAGACAAAAGCAAAATATCAAATCATAGAGTACCTATTTTCAGGGTTCCAAGGTGGAAAAGTCGAGGACAAAAGAGCGGGTACCCAAGTCCAATGCCCTACTTTTTGTCCAGATCTGGAAACTCAGTTTGTAACTCTTCCCTGTTGTCCTAGAGATTTTCCCATCACGGAAGTTGGAGGACTAATGAGTGGGCGCCCAAGTCTAGGTGGTTGCTTTTCCTTCTGTTTTGTAATTTTGACACTTCAAGATGCCTTCCTCCAACTTCACTTTTCCCAGCTCTGCAACCTGTAACCTGCAACCATGAAAACTTTAGGAGGGGGTTGTGGTGTTTAGAGGCTTGCCTCAGTCAAGCCCCAGAGGACACTTAAGTCTCCAAACACCATTTTCAGATAAAGAGTGCATTCCCTTGTGAGGTAGAGGCTTAAACCAAATGAAATGATGATGAAAACACAATATAATGTCACCTTGTAGTGAAGATATCATGGGAGGAAGATGCTCTTCATTCCATGATGAAATGGATGCTCAAATCTACAAATACAAATGCATAGACAACACAATTTTGTTCTTGCAACACAAAGAAAGCCTTGAATCACTATGAGAACACAATAGCTTGCTAGTAATCATCTAATAATGCTATAGTTTCCAAATGAATGCCTAAACATGTTTTTATATACAACTACAAACACTCCCACCAAGATTTTCATAATTTACTGTGTCGGCATAGGACCCAAATAATGGTCATAAACTGACACCCAGAAATTAGGGCTGCCACAAAATAGGGTAGGACTAGGGCGCAGGCACCCAAGTCCTCCCCCTATTTTGGGTAGGGTCAAGCTCAAGGAGTCCTCCTAGGTCCCATTTGTCATGTTACCTAGGGCTCATTCCATCAGGATGCCAAATTATGAAGTAAGATGTCCTAAATGCATGCAAAAGACCCAGGAACTAAACCTTATGAGGGAAAAGCCCCCAAGGGGACATTTTCCAACGTTACATTTAGCCCCCACTTTAATGTATGTATAAACGTGAGGCCAATACATGCATTAAAGTAAGGTCACAAACACAGCAAACACACCAAGCACAGAGAAGACACACCAATCACATAGAAAATAGTAATAGGCACGCAAAACACAGAGAAGACAGTTATAGTCACGTAGAACACAGAGAAGATAGTCAATGCATAGAAGACACATTAATGCATGGAAGACATGCATGATTTCTTTTCTTTTTCTTTTTCTCATATATATGAAATGCAAATACAAGTACTAGAAAGTAAACAAACCTCCCATAATACATGATGCACTCATTGTGCAGGTCTTTGTATATATGGGGTAACACACATGCAAGACACGTAAAACCTCACAAAATGCAGGAAGCACAACCCGAAGGTGCTGGTCTTTATACTGCATATGGGGAAATAAACATGCCACACAAAACAAGCATGCCAAAACACACACACTTGAAGACACGGAGTAAACACAGTAGACAAGCGATGGTGTGTTCTCTATTTCTAGGCTCAACACCATCTCAAGCACATTACAAGCACACACCGATGATTGGGCTTCACCACAACAATCATCGAAGACACGCTTAAGGGTTGAGTTAGTCATAGAACTACTCCCCGCCTCCGCAGAGGACTTTTGAAAATGATAGGATGATGCAATCTGCTCCAATAAGTACACCATCCCCACCTCCATAGAGGGCTTAAGATAAAAAGGATATACGCGATATCCTGACTCCATAGAGGGCTTACATGATTGATTTATTGATTGCAAACAAACTCAGGATGCATGATGTACTCATTGCATAGGTCTTTGCATCTAAGGGTAAACACATTGCTAACATCTACAATAGATAGCTTACCTTATATAAGCCCCCACCTTAAGGTGGTTGTTATCAGGTATCGATATCAAGCATGTTAAGGTAGGAATAAAACACACAAGGGAACACTGACTTTCGCAAAGCCCATGCCCCCTAGAAGTGACATGTACTTTACGATCGCCAAATGTTCCCACAAACACATCCTTGCAAGAAACATGTTAGTGTCTACAACATCATGATAAACAACAACATCAATGCATATGATTAACCACACAAAGAGCCAAGGTTATACAATGAATTTGGAGTTCGAGGATAGCCGTCAGGCTATATCACAAAGCTCTCCGAATCGAGTACCGCCAAGGCTAGATTCAAAGACAAACAAAGGTGTACAAAGTAGCAGTATTGTTAAGGTTTGTAAATGTGATAGAAACATCATCAAGTTCACTACGCAGAAAGCATGAGTACTTCCACTAGCCAAGCGTCAGATAAAATATACAACCCCATCGTCATATTAGGAACTAAGTCTATTTTTTAATTGCTCTCAAAAGGGACACTAGGTCTGCATCAGTATAAATGTTTGTCACCATCCACCCGCTAGATGGAAACACTAGAGGAAGGGAAATAATAAATAAGAAAGGAGAAACAAATGTCTTAGGGACAGTCATGTAGGAGGGTGCCCCAAAGTCACCAACCGCAACGCTATGTTCGTAAGACACAACACACAATGATGAAATTAGAGAGAGCAATTTAGAAGAATGATGATACAAATAGGTCACAACAAAGGTAGTCTCCTGGTATCTCGAACCTTACAAGAGAATCAGGGGTCATCTCAGGAGGCCTAAACAACACATAACACATCACAGGGGAAGCACATCATGAGAGAGATAAAGGATTAGAGATACTTACTTGTAGGGCCTTCATGCTAAGTCTCATCATCAAGGAGGTCATTATCCTCCCAAATCTGAATGCTAGAAAGAGGTACAGGTTGCTCCATTTGTCTATAAAATGTATTTTGATCACTTTCTGATCCCTGAAGGATATCAAAGGATGGACCTCAACATCATTTCTTAGTGGACTAGGTGGTTTATGAGATTGTTCCTTATCCACCTCAAGCACACCAAATAGTTCAAGATAATCAAAGCAGTGTCGCGTTGTTAGAGTGTCATCCCTTAATGCTACATTTTGGTTAGGAGGGTTGTTCAAATTACTAGACCTAACCCTTGTCTTTCCATCTGAGTTGTCTGAATGTTTAGTTGTGGGATTAGTAGAGTAGCTTGTGAATTCATTATCACTCTCATGATCATTGTCAATATTATCACCATATGTTTGAGCTATTAATTCCAAACTATTATGAGAAATGTCATGCTCATCATCCAAAGTGTGCTTTATCAATTCTTCTATTACCCAAGGGTATGTATTGATGAGAGATATGAAATTGTTAAGATCAGATACATAATCAAGGATCTCGAAAGAAGATGACACCAATATATCCTTGTGATACATGGCTTGTATATAGGCCATGACATAAGGATGTTTACTAATGAATTTGTGAAGATTTTCAAATTTTGAAACATATTCATGTAGGGATTCCAAGGAGCACTGAGAGGCCATTTTTATATGCTCGAATCAGATTTGAAAGTTTTTCCAAAAAGTATGCAAAAGACAATTGCGAAACTATATGCAAAAAGTGACCTAGTTGCTTGATTTTTTGAACTTTTTCAAAGTAAATGAATGAAACAAAGGGTGTTGTAAGGATTTTGATTAGGGGAAGAAAATTATATCTCTGATATAAGTCCAAAACAGAAATAATATCCTTCACAACACACTCTTGATGTGAATCTAAGATAATGTCAAGCAAAATATAGTGAAAATATGTTAAAATAAGCACTTTTTTCACCAAAACTCAATGCAAAAGAGCATAACAAAGGGTGTTGTGAGGAAAGTGATGATGGAAAGAAAATTATATCAATAATATCAGCCACTTAAAGTCAAAATATCTAACACAACACACATTTAGTGCCACTTAAGGTAAAACCCTAATGAAAATATAGCAAAAATAGGCTATTTTTCACAGTTTTTCAATTCCAAGACCTAGAAAAAGGGGTATTGTAATTAATTTCAGGAGATGAAGAAAATAAAATCAATAATATTAATCACCTCAATCCATAAAATTGATCACAACACACTTGGAGTGCAAACTAGGTCAAACCCTAGGGCAAAAATAGTCAAAATATGTAGTTTTTCACCGAATTTTCAATACAAGAGTCCGTTAAAAGGGTGTTGTGAATATTTTTAGGAGGGGAATAAAATTATTACCCTGTTAATAGTCAATTAATCCAAAAATATTCTTCACAACACGCCTATGGTGCAAGTTTATAGAGTCGATAAGGCCAATTTTAGTGAAAATCATTGTTTTTGAAGCCCTAGGTTTGAGATCTTGACACAAAATGTTATGTGAATGTTTTGAAGTCTGATTTATGATAAAAACAAAGTGTTCTCAGATCTGAAAATAATTTTCAAGCCCTTATATGTAAAATACCAATGTAAATTTATTGAAAGTGCATGAAAATTGATAGTTTTTTGTTGAAATTTTCTATGCAAAAATACAAATATTTTGAATCTAAATGCAAATTTACACTAAAATGCAAGACTAAAGCCAATTTATAATTTGAATGAGCCTATAAAATTAGTAGAAAAATCCAAAAGAAAATTTTGCCTACTAACCCTAGATTTTGGAATTACTAGGTTTAATGAAAATTGTTAAAATTTCTACAAAAGCCTAGCAAATTAATGATGAAAATGCAATGCAAATTATTGAATTTTTTTGTTTTTCTATAGTTTATATCAGATCTGATGCAAAAATCATGAATTAGGGAAATTTAGAAAGAATTGATGCAATTTAGTAATCTATATGAAAATGCAAGCTAGGGTTTTCAAATTTTTGCAAATTTTTCAATTTTTTTGGTAATTTTCTCAATGCAATAAGATGAAAGACTATATGAATGAATGAAATCAATCCAAATCTGAAGACACACACTTAACAAGTTGCAATTTAAGTCCAAAAACACGGGTTCACCAAAATGTTTAGGGTAAATTTTGGATTGTTTAGTTTTTAGTGTTTAGATGTTTGAACCCTCCTTTCACCCTATACATTCAAGGATCTAGGGTCGAGTGGAAATGTAATATCATACCCTAGGTCACAGTGAGATGTAGGGAAACTTGGATTAGGATGTTTAATTATCAATTTTCCTTCCCTTATGCTTAATTGACCATTAAAACCCTAATTTTGCAAATACGACTGTAAACTTAAGAATAACAGAAAAAGCTCTTGCAGACGGAAGCAAAATATCAAATCATAGAGTACCTATTTTCAAGGTGGTGGAAAATTTGGGGATAAAAGAGAGAGTGCCCAAGTCCATGCCCTACTTTTTGTCCGGATCTGGAAAATCAGTCTGCAACTCTTCCCTGTTGTCCTGGAGATTTTTTCGTCACGAAAGTTGGAGGACTAATGAGCAAAAGCCCAAGTCCAGGTCGCTATTTTTCCTTCTATTCTATAATTTTGACACTTCAAGATGCTTTCCTGCAACTTCACTTTTCCCAACTCCGCAACCTGTAACCTGCAACCATGAAAACTTTGGGAGGGGGTTGTGGTGTTTAGAGGCTTGCCTTAGTCAAGCCCAAGAGGACACTTAAGTCTCTGAACACCGATGTCAGATAAAGAGTGTGTGCCCTTGTGAGGCAGAGGCAAAAACCAAAGGAAATGATGATGAAAACACAATATAATGTCACCTTGTAGTGAAGATATCATGAGAGGAAGATGCTCTTCATTCCATGATGAAATGGATGCTCAAATCTGTAAACACAAACGCATAGACAACACAATTCTACTCTTGCAACACAAAGAAAGCCTTGAATCACCTTGAGAACACAATAGCTTGCTAGTAATCATCTAATAATGCTCAAGTTTCCAAATGAATGTCTAAACATACTTTTATATGCAACTACAAACATTCCCACCAAGATTTTTATAATTTAAACTTATCGTGTCGGCATAGGACCCAAATAACGGTCATAAACTGACACCTAGAAATTACGGCTGCCCCAAAATAGGGAAAGACTAGGGCATGGGTGTCCAAGTCCTCCCCCCTATTTTGGGTAGGGTCAAGCTCAAGGGGTCTTCCTAGGTCCCATTTGTCATGTTACCTAGGGCTCATTCCATCGAGATGCCAAATTATGAAGTAAGATGTCCTAAATGCATGCAAAAGACCTGCGAGCTAAACCTTATGAGGGAAAAGCCCCCAAGGGGACATTTTCTGATGTTACAACTACACCTAAAGATTTTACACAAAATATTACTCACTTTATACATTCATTCATAATTTATAACTAAGTAGCTTTTATACATTTCTCACCTTATAAATTTCCCAATCCCATATAAGTATCATTACTTTAAAATTGACACACTCTTTTGGTTTGATGTGAAATTATATTTTCTTTCCCAACATCATTATACATGTGAAAAATCATCTTGGTGATTTTAGAAATCATATTTTTAGTGTGAAAAATGTCACATTTTGATGTAACAATTGTTAAACTTTTGATTTAAATTGAACTATTTTTTGTTATAACTTGTATCATGTCAAAATTTTGGCATACACATAGCATCATTGTGATAAGGATGTAGAAAACCATCTTGATAATTTTATGTCAAAATTTTGACATGATTGATGTTTAACTTATTATTTAAAAAATAATAATATTATTTTAGTATAAATAGCACATCATGCCAAAAAAATTATATATACTAACATCATTATGATAAGGATGTGCTAAACCATCTCGGTAATTTTGGGCATCATTTTTTTATGTAGCAAATGTTAAGCTTTTTTTATTGAATACAAAGCTAGCAAGACTTGAATCGAGCATACCCTTAGACTCACAACATTTTATGCTACAACACCAAATATCCCAAGACAACAAATGTTAAGTTTGTGATGCAATAAATGTTGAATTTTCAATGTAATGTAAACTATATTTTAATCATAAATTGCACCATGTCACTATTTTGACATAGACAAACATTTATATAAAGAACATGGAAACCCATCTTAATTTTTTAGGCGTTAATTTTTTATGTAATAATAGTCAAATTTGAATGTAATTAACTATTTTTTTATCCACTTCATTGATATATTATTGATTAAAACACACTTACTTGTGCCTACATTGTAGAAACATTGAAGGATGGGAAAAAAGTAGGTCATCACAAAGGATAACTCTAAATAATTTCTTTAGGGGAATGTGCTGCTGCCACAATAGAAGGAAGTAGAGTAAGAGAGAGATCATCCAAAAGAGAACATAGTTATGAGTGGAGAGGAACGGGAGTCATCAATGAAGGAGCAAAGAGATGTCATAGGGCCACCCTAGATATTAAGGAGAAAAATGTGGAAGTTGACCCAAAAACACCCATTAAACTAAACAAGGGTAGGGAGAAGAGAAAGAAATAACTATTCTTCAAAGAAAAAATAATTAATAATGAGTTTTAGGCTTCTTATGTGGAAAAATATTGTTAATAGAAAATATAAAATGAGGCAAAATGGGTTTTCAAAAGGAAGGCATTTATTAGCCAAGTCAAGATAGGAAAAATGCCTATCATGGAGTTCAGGGGTGAGGTGCAAGAGGAGTTGGAGCATTACATTGAAATGGGGCTTATAGGTAGATTCAAGAATCTTTGTCCCTCTCTCCCAAATTTAAATAAATGGATTGAACAAGACCTTAGTATCCATTTCTTGGGGCTCCTATAGTTATCTGTGCAAGTGTAAGGGTTTTTTATGATAGTTTATGATTATGTAGAGGATATGAATAAGATTTAGAGAAAGGGTTGTGGTTTTAGGAGTTTTCCATGCTATTTTTGAAACCATGGTATTTGATCTTTAATCCATTCTCAAAAAATTGGGTTTCTCCAATCTAGGTAAGGTTTATGAACCTTCGTCTTCATTTTTGCAAGCATTGTCCTTTACAAAACATAGGTGATATCTTTTTGGATTGAGAATCGAGCACAAATATTATTCAAAAATTAACCAAGTATTACATCATAGTGGTTGAAGATACCACAACAAAAAAGACTACTTCATACATCAATCCAAAAACAACTATTTTTCTAATACATATGAAAAGTTTTACTGATCAAAAACTAAACTATATATTAGAAAAGATAATCCACTTCTATTGATTACATATATAACTAACTATTAAGTCCACTTGCTACTTTTGAATTCCCTGATTTCCTTTTTACCTTATTTTTTAGCATAAGAACTTTTTGTATTTCTATCCCTGAAGGTCTTCACTTGAGAGGTCTGCCCCTCTTCTCTGCCTTTGAATTCCTCATTCATGATATCCTCCATTGAAGGTCTAATTTGATATGCTACCTGTGAACCTCTTGTTGCTTCCATATATTGGTAAAACATACCCTGAATGTCATCAAGTTCAGTTCCATGCATGGAACTTCCATCTCGGCTTTCTTAAATTCCATCCTTGGGTCTTCATGCCACTCGTTTTCTTTGTCCCATATGTGCATCCTGTTATCACTACTATCATATGAATGTAAACTTGGAATAGCCCCAATTTTGGGTGAAATTCTGAGTTGATCTGTGTTGAGGCTGTAATTTTGACTGGACATTTCTAATTGTTTATAAAGTTCACTTTCTTATTTCTCCATTCTTTTCAATTTACTATATATATTTTGGAATTCTGTGTATGAATTAAAGAACTTCTCATCAAATTTCCTGGGGCTTCTTGCACAAAAGTTTGTTTCTTTGATATCATCTTTATAGAACATTCCACCTGTTTCAACTAGTTCTTTGAATATGCCAAGGGACATTTCCATAGTTATAGTAACCTGTTCAAAGAAATTAAAAGTTGTGAGATCCCAAAGAATCCCAGTGAGTCCTCTTTCCTTGCCAAGAAATCTTTCTTCGTTCCTTTTTTTCCACAGGAACCACAAAATTTTAGATGACAAGACAAACCAAAAAATAGTTAGCTTCTGCATTTAGACCATTTACTATACCACTTAATATTTCTTTCTTAATCACAATGACTGTAGGACTCCACTTTTCAATATTACCCATAAAAAAAGACCAGACATATTTAGCATATAAGCATTCAAAGAAAATATGAGACACGGACTCAATAATATTGCATAATGGACAAACCACAACCTCAATTCCTAGACACAGTTTGTTAAGTAATAACAACCATTTAAAGGAAGCTTTTTTTGGTTCTAGAATTTTGGACCACAGTAGCTTAAAAGTTCTAATGAGTTCCTTGCGGGTTATGGTGTCTACCCAAATAAGGTTGATATGATGGAGAATGTCTTGCGATTTAGTCATCATTTTATAGATCAACTTTGGTTTTATCTAGATGAAAGGAGTGCCATCTTTCCATTTCAAGTCTCCTATTCTTTCTTCCCCTATTAATTCAATCTTGTTATTCAGTTTACTTAACACTGCCTTATGAATGGTGGAGAAGGTTCTATAGTATTTGTCATCTAACTAAATCTGGCATTCAATTTGCTTCCAGTCTTTTGGTATTCCTTGATCAAACAGATCTGTTAATTTGGAGAAACCTTTTTTATTACATTTTCTTGTTGAGCAACCTTGTAGCAATGCTAAAGGTTTATTCTTGTGTATGACATTCCACCATATTGACCTTTGTCCCCAAATGACTCCTTTATTCCAAATGATAGCTTCTCTGTCCAAAATAAAAGGTTTCACCACATCCCAAGCCTTCCATATACTTCTAAACACTGTAGATCCCCCCTGCTTAGACTGAGAATCCCCTAACAAGGCATCATAAAAACCAATCTTGCCCCAGTTTTTATTTTTCGAAGGAGTAGCATTAGCAACATTATGTCTGACCAGAACCTTCCAAGGTTCCTCCCCTATTAAGGCATTGGTGATCCATTTAGTGGCTAGGGCCACACCTTGGATTTGCAGATTTTTAAGATCCAAGCCACCTAGTTCCTTACTAACACAGCACCAATCCAACTTTACAAGATGCTTTTTTGGTTTTCCTTTACCATCAGACCACAAGAAATTTCTGATCAATTTATGGATGACATCAAACTGGTAGTTAGCAAACAACCACATAGATGAATAGAAGATAGAATATGCAGAGAGGATTTTTTGGTAGACCTGTGTTCTCCCAGCTAAGGACAAATGCAATCTATTTCAATTTTTTTTTTCAATCTTAGTAAAGAGCCAATGCCACATTACATTCAGAGAGGGGCAAATAGCAAAAGGGATTCCAAGGAATCTGACTTACATTGATGGAACTCCCCACTGTCCTTTGCCCTTCATGATCCAATTAGGAATAGTATCATCCCAAGTCAAAAGAATAGATTTGGAGAAAGAGATTTTTGCCCCTGAGGCTAAGAAAAAAATGTCAAGTCTTTTTTTCTAGGTTTTCTACCTCTTTTTCCTCTACTCTTGGAAAGAGGGCAGTATCATCTGCAAACTATACATTCAGAAGCCTATCCCCATTGGGCAATATTATACCTTCAATTTTGCCTTCCACTATATCTGATCTCAAAATGTAATGAAGGGCCTCTGAGGCAATTACAAAAAGGGAGGGGGCAAGGGGGCATCCTTGCCTGATTGATCTTCCTATCATAAATGGAGCAGAGAGTTCCCCATTCACTTCTACCTAAGATGTAGCATCCACAAAGAGCATCATAACCATCTTGCTAAAGAATTCAAGGAAACCAATAGCTTTGAGAATCTTAAAGATAAAGGACTATTCCACTCGGTCATAGGTTTTTTCAAAGTCCAGTAGTAGGATACCCACATTTTGTTTGGAGTCCTTAGCCCACTGAAGGGCTTCCCAACTTGTTATAAGGTTTTCAAGAATGTACCTTCCCTTAATAAAGCCAGTTTGAGTTGGACTAATGATTTCTGGAAGAATGTCCCTGAGTCTCAGAGCTAATACTTTAGCAATAATTTTATATGAGACATTTAAAACGTTATGGGTCTCCAATTCTTCATTTCTATCCTATCTCCTTCTTTTGGCAAAAGCTTTATTATGCCCTTATTTATATCTTTTCCTAAAGTCCCTTTCTCTATTGCTTCATTGTAAAGATCAAAGAGGTCATCAACTATCCAGTCAATATTGGTCTTGTAAAATTCTACTGGTAGCCCATTAGCCCTGGGGGACTTATCATTGCTCATGGATTTGATTGCATTTTTTATTTCTTCCTTAGTTATTTTTTTATCTAGCTTTTTACTCATGTCATGGGTCAATTTAGCCTTACAAACTCTGCAGCATAAGTCTTGAGCCTCCCCACAGCCTTCCCTTCTATCATCTACGTTAAACAAAATTTCATAATACCTTCTGAATGCCTCCAGTATTTACTCTTGAGAATTCAGGCTGATTCCATTTTCCACTATTAACTGAATATTTTCTTTTATATTTTTCTACTTCAACAAATTAAAGAAGTACTTGGTTTCTTTGTCACCATCTTGCAACCAATTAAGTTTATCTCCAATCCTAGCTCCTTGTGCTTTCTTTATTTGTATTTTCCTTAGCTTATGCTTTACTTCCCCCAATTTGATATTTAACAATTCATCCTTTGGGCTGTCTTGTAGTTTTTCTTCAACCAGGAGGAATTTTTCCTGCAACAAGAGTTCTTCTTTCTTTCTGTCTAAAGCATATTTTTTTCCAACAATTTGGAAAATTGCTTTGCAAGTTTTAGTAAGTTTAGACCAATAATGTGTATGACCTTGGCCTCCATACTTAAATTTACATATGTTTATGAGTGTCTTGATTCCTTCATTGCAGTCTTCATCTTTCAGTAATTCACAGTTCAGTTTAAACAAGGATCCCTTTGGAGTCCTTATGGATTACTTTTGCTCCTTGATTGACACTATAGTTTTAATAGGATGGTGATCAGATAGTGGGTTTGGGATGACTTGGGTTTTGTTTGTGTCACTTTTTTGAATGACAGAGAAGTAGTCCTTATCCAAATAGAATCTATCAAGTCTACAATATATTCTTTTATTTGCTTTTTGACAATTTGACCAAGAGAACCAAATACATTTGCTATTCTTTTTTCCTCCTTCTAGACTCAAGTCTACTATATTAAATGATTTTTTAAACCTTAGCCAAAAGAATTTCTCATTCCCCCTCCATTCTAGAGGGTTCCCACCTTTTTTGTCCTCTGCATATTCAATCATGTTGAAGTCTCCTCCAAAGATCCAGGAGACCTTGGGAAGATTTGAGGTTAACCATTTCTGTAATTTAGTTATGTTCAAGTAGTCATTGGGGGCATAGATTGAGCATAGTCCAATGTCCACCCCCCCAATATTCAGAGTGATCCATACACACCTATTGCAAGGAGAATGACCATATTATTTAAGATATTTTTCTAGTTTTCTGCTCAAAAGAATAGCATTCCCCCTGCCTTTCTCATGACTAGATGTAAAGGTAATTGAATCTTTCCATATGACTCAAAGTATTTTCTAAAGTGAATCCAACGGCCTTAACTTCTTGAATGAACAACACATCCATATCTTTGTTCTTATTACAAAGTCTCTGACTACATATTTCCTGTCAAGGGATTCCAGACCCCTTACATTCCAACTACAATAGTGAATGGATCTCATTACTCTGGAGATTAAGGGGGTGGAGGATTTATTTACTAATTTTTGTTATCCAATAGATATTTTTTGGATAGAGTCGTCTTTCCCCTTCTTGCCAGGCTTGATGTTGCTGATGGATCTACTCGTTTTCTTTCTTTTTTTACCTTCATCCTTAGTTTTCACAATGCCTTGTTTAAGGATGCTCTGCTCTAATCTAGAGGGATCTGCCTCCCTTGTTTTCAAAAACTCCTCTTTAAGTTTGTCAAGTTTATTCCTTTTCTCTGCAACTTCTCTTATTTTGTCTAGTGCAAGCTGCTATGCATTTTTTTTCCTCACTGAAATAAATCCATTGTTAGAGGTGTATCCCATAGGAATGCTACCATGATTATCCTCAAGATCTGATTTGGGAGGGGTACTATTCCCTAGGGTATTAGGGTTATTATTACATTGCATCTGAGTGTTAGTAATTTGTGATACTAATGTCTGGTCTTCTTCCATCCATCCCTCAGTTTCCCTATCCTCCGAAGAGAAAAGGCTGAGGGTTCCATCTTGGGTGCTTTCTGAATCATCTCCATCTAGATGAGCTTCCTCTACAGCCTCTGAGTCCAAGCCATCATCAATAGACATAGACTTGTTTATGGCCTCTTCTACTAATGATGACTTGGCACCCGAGTCTATATTAAAGATTAAAATCTTATTTCTCATGGTTTTCTCATCATTTGGTGGGTGACTCACAATCTTGCCCTCTAGGGGGTCACTGACACACCACCCCCAAATTCTAGCCCCTTTTCATCAATATTTTTTTTTCCAAACCCCATCTTGCCCTTGTTTAAATTCCTATTGAGGATCGAACAATTTTTTTATGCCCGTCCTGTTTACACAGGAAGCATGAGTTGAGCCCACCCATGCTTATTAACTCACACTAAAATTTCTTTCCCTCCCAATTAATTTCTAAAACTTTTGGAATTTGTACCCCTATATCAAAAGAAACCAACATTCTCGCATCAAGATGGGGTAGGGTGGCTCTTATTTCATTAATTTTTAAGATTTTCCCAAAGGGTTAAAAAATTTGAGGTAGAAAGTTCCAAAACTGGACCGGAACATCCCCTAGTAGTATCCACCTTGGTACTAAGCAGAATTGGATTTCTTTATGAGGGGTGTCCGGCTTCCAAGGAAATGCCTTGAAGAGAGCCAGCCCAAGGTTCCAATAAGCCTTTTCAACCACCCTTTTCTACATAATGTGTGATTTAAAGAATATTACAAAAATTATGGGTTGAATCATACGATAGAAAGAGCAATGAATTTCTAATTTTTTTGCCCACACTGTAATCAACCAATTATCAAAGAATTTTCTAGACAACAGTTTTTCCATATTAACACAGGTAAAAAGAACTGCTGCATTCATTAGCCTTAATTCTTCATTCTTAACAACTTTTGCTAGTTCTTCATTAGGGTTTAAAGAAACCTTTCTTGCCAGGGAAAGAGGCTCACCTTGTTTTCATCCTAGGGCTTCATCTCCTTCGGCTTCCTCCTCGGGAATTGCACTGTATCGTCCGACATTATCCACGACCGCAAAGCAAGCATTTTTGGGCGCAGCTTCGGCATCTTCTGCATTCACAACTTCCTTGAAGGATTTTGATAGTTCCTTAATTGCTCAGGCATGCCCACCCGAATTATCTTCCATAGGCACTAAATGCACTAAAGTCAAAAATTAAAACTTTCCACCGCCACGTACTTCCCTCACTGATGCCCATCCACCAACCCCCTGGGTTGACACCAAGATGACACAAAGAGGAGGGCGGGAGAAGCCAAAGGAGGAATTTGAAAATTTAAAAATAACAATCATACAACAATGGATTCTATAATCAAAACCAAGACAAGACACAAAATAGAAAATGTAACAAAAAGAACAAGGAATTTGAAAGATTTCAAGGCAAGAAGAGGAACCCAACTAGGAAGCACATGGAGGATTTGCAGAAAAACCCTCGTGCAACCCCTGGGAGCCTCCTCAATCATCAAGTTTTTGGATATAAGTTCCATAGATGATGTTTTGGAAAAATTTATGCTTTTATTACCAAAAACCCATAGGTAAAGATCTAGGTAAGGTTTCTGAACCTTCATCTTCATTTTTGCATGCATTGTCCTTTACAAAACATAGGTGATGTTTTGGAAAAATTTATTCTTTTATTACCAAAAACCCATAGGTATACTCTTACAACTTCTACAAGGATTCAGATGTGGATTTGAGTAAAGGGCTTCTAGAAGAAATAGGGCTAAAAGTTGGTAAGGGAATTTGGAAACAACCTTTAGACTATGAAAAGATCTCTTTGTGCTATTAGAATTAATTTCAAGTAAGACACAATGCAATTGAATGTAAGAAGTCATGAAGGTATCTTCATAGTGGAAGGATGATAATCCTCAACATTAGCTAATTGGTTACTCCTTGCATTCAGCTACAAATACTCCAATAAAAAGGATAAAAACCATGGTGGAGAGAAATCCATTGATAGTAGAGTAGCAAACAACTATGCTAGAACTAGAGAAGGAAGAAATTAAGGATGCAAAAAAGGTGTGTAATTAGGAAGAGAATGTCCAACATGAAGTCATTTATCAAATGTTTAAGGCTAATATTTTTGCCAATAATAGAAAGGAGATTCTAAAACTTTTAGAATCATCATCTGCAAACTCAGAAGAATGTTTAGAGTTGCATGATAATGCAAAGCATGATCCTTTCTCTTCAGAAGAAGATTTCACACTAGAAGTTGGAAATAGTGAGAAGGGAGAGGAAGGAGGGGAGTCCTTAATTTCTTCTAATGGCAAATGGTTAAAAGATGAGAATCTAAAGCTAGAAAGAATGTGTCTCTAAAAAGACTTTGAGGTCACATTTAAAAACAAACCAAGAGAATGTTTAGGGTCTAGAGTATAGTGCTTATGGGTGTTTGCTTTGTTGAGTTTTTTTGGTTCTAGAGGGAGAATTTTTAAACCCCTTTGTTAGTGAATTTAGCTTTCTTGTTTTTATTGTTATGTGTATTAGATTTTTATCTTTCCAAGGGCAAGGGCCCCAATAAAACAACCATAATGTTATTAGTTCCTCCATAGCAAGGATCTATAGTAATCAATATTTGCCTTTGCTTTTAATTAGTTATTATTCAATGTACTTTCTAATCAATTAAAAAAAATTATTTTTTCCAATCAATATTAATATTTTTCTTGTCAATGTAAATATGTAAATTTGTTAACTAATTTTCTTATAAAATGATTTGTGTGGATTGCTATTGTAAATATGTAAATCTATTAACTATTTTTTTATAAAATAATTTATGTGGACTATTATTGGTTAATTGTTTTGTGTTTTTATTATAACTTTAACTTTATTGTATGTAACAAAATGACATGACATGAGTTTTTAATGAATGCATATTATCTATTATTTTATTTTTAGACATTGACCTTTATAATAATTAGGCATGGCTATGTGAAGTCATGTGGGCAACAACATTTGTCACATTTTATGACTTGTATAATTGTTTATTTTGGAGACATGGCAAGTTTCTAAAATATTTATTATTAGTTATTTTTTTTCGTTTTTCTTTTTTGTTAATTGATGTAAAAATTTCATGTCAAATGTTGTTAACATCTTTCATTAATTATATATACTATAAGTATTATACCAATAATTATTATTGCTATTTATATATTTAATAATTTTATAGTTATAAATCTAATTTATTTATGAAATATATATCTATTTAAATTTCAAGTAATTATATGATATTTGATTGTTATTGTGGATATTATCTAATATAAATGTAGATGATTTAACAATTATGGAAGACAATAAGTTATATAATATTTCTACAATTGTATTTTCTTGAAGTATACTGCAGTCTTTGGGTTGCTTGTAAAAGTACAATTAGTATATGCTTTCTTCAACAAAGTCCTTCTTCAGGGCAATAACCATGGCTTTTAGCTCTTTTTCTATATAGTGGATGCTGTATATATTTCTTTCTCAACAGTCTTTGATTGCATTTTACTTTGAAAGTCATTAGTTTTCCATAGTCCATAATGTTGGATTAAATGCTTCTAGATTTAACTGTGTTAGATATTTTTCCTCAAGCATTCAATCGTGTATTTTACTTTTGTAACTCATTTTTTTTTAATATAAAAAAATATTTCTACAGTTTATATTAGTAAAATCAAGAATGCTTCTCAATATGCAACAACCAAATTCAAAAATAGAAGTCCTAAAAAAATGTATAGCTTCACCAAACTATTAACACATAACTAAATTAAATAAACTAATTTTCAAGCATATTGCAATGAAAGAAACTAATCACCAGACATACTTATTTGAACTAGTCATTATTTAAACTAGTCATTCACTAAAATTTATATGGCTGACAAGATTGAAATCAAATTAATCATCAACTAAGATTTATATGACGGAGAAGACTGAAATCAAATTAATCATCAACTAAGATTTATTGAAATCAAAGATTTATATAACTAACAAGATCGAAATCAAATTAATCATCAACTAAAATTTATATAACTAACAAGATTGAAAGTGAAATTTGAAACCTGAGCCAATCAATAATTTACAAGTAGTTTCATAATTTCAAAGTAATATTATATATAAATTTATTTTAAACCATATAATTTTAGAAATTATTGGCACAAACCAAGATACCTAAAAAGAAAAAGATAATGATCACTAGAGTCCAACCAAGGGACAAGAGGGTGCCCCACTTGAAACAAGGGTAGCCATTAACAACTATATAGGATAGAGAAATCTAGGGACATTTTGGTACGGTAAACATCATGACAGTGATAAAATAGAAGCTCCCGCGTTATATACCTAGTTATTGTTTTTTTAAAACATTGCTTACAATACACATAGGTATAATATTAAATGTTTTTTTAATCATTTCCTTATAAAATTAATACAAAAAAGGATCCCGCGATCAAACCCTTGTCATGATTAGGAGTGAAGTAGAAAAGTTAAAGTCGTTATTCTTGTTGACTAATAATGGGAGTAATCTTACAAAAAGACCAAGTTTGAAATTCTTTTTCCCAAGGAAGCAACCTCATTTTTATCTTGGCCGGAAATTGTGGAATTTGTGTCTGTGGGGTGTGGACTAAATTAAAAGAAAAAGTTTGTACCTAGTGTCCCACATTATTCAACAAAATCGCCTAAAGCATAACATTGACTCTACTCCTAGCTAATCTTCAAAGGTGCTAATGTTGACTATGTGTGAGTGGCGGGAGGCGGTGCCTAGTATGCCATAAAAAGGGTGATATTAGGTATTCAGCTCAGTGGTTGTATGGTTAAGTATTTTTGTTCTAAAATATAATAGATAATATGTTTTTTTTTTAATATCTAAAGATAATGGTCACACAATTACTTGATATGTAAGGTTGATCATCAAATTTAAGCTCAGTTTCAATCTATTAATTACATCAGATGTTCTTGAAAGGAAGCCAAATAAAACTATGATTAATCTAAGAGGAGATATGTGTAAAGAGAAAAGATATACTGTTTAAAATAGAAAAAGAAAAGGATATATCTTGGGAAAACCCTTTTGGGAAAAAAACTCAGTCTTCAAATCTCAAACCAATTGTATTATCAACAACACAAAGAGGGTTACAATACAAATTCATTCTTAGGCCTTCACAAGAGATTGTACCAACATACAAATTTGGAGATATCCCAACATAATAATACTTGCTAAACTAAACTATGAAACCTCCATCTCAAGCACCCAATAAATAAGAGAAGCAATTTACATGAAACCATCAAATGGTAATTAAGAAACCATGAGCTAAAAAACCACCTAAAATTTGACGTTCATATCTCTAGTCAAAATCCAAAACCCAAATCCCAAGATGAGTCCACAAGCTAGAATAACATATTCCTTACACCTATCATAAGCTCGTAATAATCCATTCACCAACTTGGGTGCTCTATTTTGGCTCCATTAGCTCCATCCAAAGATGTCTTGTGGCCTGCCATAACATGTGTCATAAGTTGGTCAACAAGTGTAACTCCCTTTTATAGCTCTCTTATATGTTATAGATGTTCGTATGATGTGAGGGGCTAACTTATAGAGGCCATAACTTTTGTTTTGGAAAATCGATTGAGCCCCTTTTTTAATAAATTGAAGGTATCAAAGAGCTTAATGTCATCATAACAAACTTGCTCTAGTTAAGGCCTATTTCAATATTTTTGGGGCGAATATCAACCTCTATAGCCCAAACATTACATTTTTGTGTTCTTAACATTAGGATTCATAATTGAGGCCTTTTTCCTAATAGCTCGTTTATTTTTAACCATATATAATAGACAAGCAGTCTAGTCCTTGACCTATTAGTTCGGTCAAAAGCATAAATACATACTCTCAACCTCCCTTCCCACCTACTATAGGGAGGCCCCCTACCTCTATAAAAGCCCTTTATTTTGTTTAATTAATATCTTTATAATGAATAAAACAAACATTTCCAAATATATAAAATATCTAAGAGTTGTATAAATTAAATATAATTTAAAAAATTTAGATAAATTTGAGCTAAATGTTTAATTAGACGCGTTGAATTGAAATTGGGAGAGATTAGGGCTTCCTCATTTCAATGGTTGATAAAGAGTTGTTCACTATTTTGATCATCATTTA
Source organism: Cunninghamia lanceolata (assembly GCA_027924645.1). Classification (NCBI taxonomy): domain Eukaryota; kingdom Viridiplantae; phylum Streptophyta; class Pinopsida; order Cupressales; family Cupressaceae; genus Cunninghamia; species Cunninghamia lanceolata. The sequence continues at coordinate 1,093,216 of BSBN01000333.1, forward strand.
TCATAGTTTAGAATCACTTAAACTTGGATATGTTGGAAGTACAATGATCAAATATGAACTAGATCATCTTCAAAATTTTAGTTTGGGACATGACTGCACCTATAATTTGGTCCAAATGGCATGATTTCTTCTTGGGTGGCCTTTTTTGTCATTTGTGGAATTTGACCTTTAGTACCTATAGAAGATGTTTACTTGATGTATATCCACGTAAGAAAAAATGGGTGGTGCTAAGAAACATTAATGGGGCATGCTATAATAATGTGGAAAATCAATCAACTTCCTTGTTAGGAGTCAAGGCTTGAGACTAATCCAACAATGATAAAATTAAAGTGTAAATAGAGGTGTTGGATGTTGATGTAGACATAGTAGTTGATAGTTGGAACCTACATGTATTAACTTGACAAATATGTAGATGTGTTGTTCTAAATAAATGCCATCCATAATTGATTCTTATGTAATCATGTGACAATTGAAATGAACCAGGATGATGCCTTCAAATACATAAACCTAGACATGTAAATCAAGGCTTCTAAGGACTAAGGCCACTTTAGAATGTATAAACATGTGTACAAAATGGTTAGTTATAGAAGGAGCCCCTTAAGAACATAATATTCTAGTTGGCCCAAGTGACATTTATAAAGGTAAAGGTTCTCATTATATTAAGTGATGATTTTAAGCATGAATAATAACATCTAATTTAATTTAATGAAATTTAAGATTAATTATTATTGTTTAGAGTTGTCTCACTGATTGATATTAAAACCTTCAATATTATATTTAAAATATTTAAAAGAAGTTTTAATTAAAATTTATATTTTTTATAGGGTCTTGTCTTCATAAATAATATATGAACTTTGCTTACCCTTTCGATATGGAAGAATAATTAGACTTAGAATAGTAGGTGTGGTCTAGTTTTATAATTGTCATGGTGAAATTTGTATACCTTGTATTTTCTCTATTTATTTTGGGCTCACATTGATGAAGTTGTCCTTTATGCAACTTGACTAGTGCATAAGTGGCATGTTCCAACACTTGAGAGATGAAAAATTACCTATATCTAACCTAATTCCATCTGCACACATCTCAAGGACTAGCCTTGATCCTCACTTTATCTATTCACTTACTTATATTAGATTTGCAAGCATAAAACTAACCCTTAGATCTATGTGTACAAATTCAACCCTTGAGATTTTAAATTAGGCCCAAATTTACCTCTTCTTAATTAGTTATCACCTACTAAGTGTGAAACATTTGAAATTTCATACTAGGGTTTTGCATAAAAGGACAAAACCCTAATTCATTTATGTCCATCTGATTTAATCCATCATCTATTTGAGCATCATAGTATTATCAATTGAGATGCCATCAAGAGACACCATTCATTATCTAAAGAGCTTTGTTACACATTAAATTGTCTTCATATCATTGCATCAACATGATATCAATAGTTACACATCATTAGGCATATTGAATGATTACTTTGTTTGTCTTCAATCCTTGTTCCAAAACTATCAAATTAGATCTAGGGTTTGATATAAGGAGATGATCATCATTTAACAAACTCTCAACGGTGTTTATCAACACTACCATAAATTTATTGTGGGTTCAAATATCAAGTCAAATAAGAACTTGAAGTTTAAATATAGATCAAATATATGTACATAGATTGATTTTTGGCACAAAGTTCAAATCCACAAGTTCAAATATCATTTTCACATGTGCAAATATGACCTAGAGTGTTGTACAATAATTTAACTAGTTATGAGGCAATTGTCTAATAGAATCTAGGATTTTGATATGGATGTGAATCAATTTGTGACATCTCCCATAGTCAAATTCATGCCAAGCCTAGTTGTAATGAACCTACAAGATAAATAAAATAATACACAAAAAATGTAGAAATGAAAGAAAAAAAATGTTTTTATCATCTTCACAATGCCACTTCGAGGGGGCAACTTCCTAATAGAGCATACACTCCAATTATAAATATTCCAAGATACCTTCCACTTGGGGAGTCATTACAATATATACAGTCTTTCTAAAGACAACTACTTTCATCCCATGCATGTGGGACAAATACTTTATTCTAACTAACTGGTGGGATGTCTTACTAAGCATATGCATCTACACCTTTATTAAATAATACCTATGAGTGACTTACAAAGCATATGCACCCAACTAATACTAGCTAGTACTATATAGTCGAATGGGGTTCATAACACTAGTGCTAAGGGCCCAAATCCCCTTTGCTAATTTTAGCACATATTTGTTTATGTATTTCAATAACATTTATTAGTCCTAGATTTTTAATCTAAGGTTGGTTGCTTATTTATTACTTATCCATAGATTATTTATGTGATTTATTCCATTGCATGTTTGGTGAACTCATCTAATCCTACAAGTCTTGGCCTTAGGGTTTTATTTCTCATATCTAATTTATTGTTTGGATCTGAGACTTTATAATTTTTTGATATTTATATCATTACCCTTTTCCATGTTTCAACCTCATTATTCTTTTTATGGTTTCTGTATTGAGTTTATACTAGATTCTCACTATCATCCTACTTTCCATTTGAAAAGAAGTCCTCATCTCAATCATACATTAGCTCATAATTCAGTTAATCATGAGATATTTGTTGGTATGATTGATAACAATCATAATCAGGAGAATGATTTTGATCATGAGGTACACTTGGAATAAATACATCTAGGAATGATTTTTCTTCCATTACATAGTTACTTTCTCATGAGATTACCAATTTAGCTAGTGTTGCTTCTCTTACACTATCAGTTGATGCTCTTTATAAGTTACTAATTGGAAAACCCTTTAGTTTAGATGTTCTTCAGAGAATTAGTTATAAGGTTCTCTTAAAGTTATTTACATGGTGTATCTTCCCCCTCTCCCACTCAACCTTCTTCCTCCATTTTCACTCCTACTTTCAGATTACTTTTGTTATCTCTTCCAATGTGATTCATTCTTCATATATGTCTTCCTCTAGTTTCATGTCTAGCCCTTATTAGGTACTAGCAAATCCCATCAATTTACCACATTCATATTTCTAACTTTCCATCCCTTCATCTTATCCTACTAGTGTCATCCCTTCCTTTTATCCTACTAGTGCAATATCTTCATGCTATGTTACTAGTGCCATACCTTCAAGTGCCACCTCTTCCACTTATCCTTCTAGCATTCCTACCACTTACTAAACTCTTCCATCTAGTTCCATATTTTTACTTCTCATTCTTCATCCTCTTTTTACTCCTATTGTTTCTCATGTTCCCACCACCACTATTCATGCCACCACCCTTGATGCACTGTTGCAAAAGCTTCATAGATTAGAGTATAAGGTTGATACCATGCCTAGTAGATGGGATACAAATGATTATGTTCTATCACAACATACTCCTCTTGCTTTTGAGAGTAAACTATACATTACCAATTAGTTTTATTGAACCATACTTTGAGATATATAATGGAAAGGGTGAGCCAAGTACACATTTGCAATCTTTCTAAGTTGCATGTTTTCTGCAGTAGATCCTATTTTAGATTATTTAAATAATTTTTTTTGGTTTGTAATAAATTTTCTTTAAGCATGGATAGATTTTTTTATTGGTGTATTAGGATTTTTGGTTATATTTAGCATTTATTGTGAACTATTATTAAGCACCTATGTCTAATTTTGTGATAGTTAGATATGACATACTTGGTCAACATTAGTAAGTTGATATTGATGATTTTAGTATTTGGTTTTTATTATTATATGTTGTATACATTGTTGGATGTGTATTATGTATCATGTGGACTAACGTGTTTTGTGACTCTCTATGTTTGTGCAATGCTTCATCCCTAGTCAGGTGGAGTATCATGGGGGGGGATGTTGTCACACTAACAAGGAGAGAAATGGATAACAAGCGTAGATGGTTTTTTAAGTGTTATTATTAGTTGCAGTTGTAATTATGAGTCTATAATTTCTAGTTGTTATGGTTTAGTAGCATATCCCTATTGTTTTTCCATTTTTATATTTGTTATTTGTATGTCAATATTCCATGTTGTTTTGATCCATAACTTTATGTTTTGAAAATGTTGTTCAAGGAGTTGTACACATGTCTCAAAGAGGGTGGTATGTGATGGTTATTTTAGTGAAATCTAAACTTAAAGGAATGTTAGTTGAATTCTCAATATACCTATATACTTGGTAGGGGTTGAACCATGAAGCACCATTTAGGTAATTGTATTGTAGTGCTTTTCCCCTTTGCAAATATTCAGTGGAATACACCAATACTGCATATGATCTATAGAGGTACTTTTGTGACTATCAAATTATAGGTACTCACCATTATGATCTTTTATTTTTAATATGAATATTATCATTTTAAATACAAGTTTAAGGAAGGGGTTGGTCACTATTGTCAAGATTTGAATACATTTTAGTGGTTGTTGGAAGATGAGTACTTGGTATTGATGAAACCATATCCATTGTTTATATGTTCTTAAACCATGGTATGATGGTGAACTAATGGTATCTATAGTGCCATTCTTAGCTTATTGCATCCAACCCTAGGACCCTCATGAGGTCTAAATATTTATAGAAAAAGACAAATGCAGGGTAAAACTTATATGTTAAAGGAACTACATGGCCCATAATAACTTAGAATAGGATTGTAAAGATTGATAATTTTATATATGATGGACCTTTAAAAAAAATAATGGTGCTATTAGAAGGTCTTTTGTAACCATAAGGGTCCTAGTTCTTGTACAAGTTATTTATTATAATAGAAGGGATGATCTTAATTAGGATGGTCAACCATTGTTTTGAATCTATCAAGTCAAGGTTGTTGGCAAGAGACATATTGGAGCTTCATTATTGTTGTCATTGATGGCAACAAAGTTCATCCCACACATCCGCAGGGCATGGTGTGCCTATACCAGAAGTCAGATTGAAGAGTGTTGTGGCCCGGTAAGCAAGAACAGAGTATGTGGCAAGGTCTGACAGTTAGGTCTAGATCTCTCAGAGGAAGTATCTTTGGAAAGTGCAGATTTGGGGAAGTCAAGAGGAATACCTTAACTGACAGATTCCAAGAATTGAGCCTCCGGTGATGGAAGAGTAAAGAGATATAAGCATTCAAGTATTGGGGTCCGGTTTGGTAGAATAAACAGAGGAAGAATTGACAGGCAGAGCATCAGAAGTTATTCTTGATGAGATGTTGATGGTGATAAAGATTACTAAGGTATCATCCATGATTGGCTGACTTGTTAGATAACTTCTATAAGTTTCTTTTTTATCCGCATCACTTGGGAAGCAAGGATTCAGCCGACAGACTAGAATTTGGGAAATATTGACTATTCTGGATTCTTACTAGAAAGAGGATGAAATCCTTTGTATGGATATATATACCAGATGGATTTTGATGAAATAAGTAGTTGTGTCATGTGAAGTGCGAAGAAAAGCAGAAGAGCAGAGTGAAAGCAGTAAGGAAGGTCTGGTATGTGAAAGGTCAGCAGCACATAAAAAGAGGAAGGATGAAGTGCAGTAGATCAGTGTATTGAGCCTAAACCAGAACTGAACCTCAGCATATGTGGATGCTTCTCATCAGTTCAAGGATCTTGTTATTCTTCTTACATCTTGTAGACAGTGAGTCTCTTGTAGGCAGTGAGCCTCTTGTGAGTAGTGTGCTCGGGCAGTGAGCCCTAATTGGCAAGTGCCATTTTGTATTTCCATTCTTCTAATAGAGAATACAATCTTGGGTTAATCACCCCATGGTTTTCTCCCTTAACAGGGTTTCCACGTCAAAAATATTGTGTCATGTGTATTTCTTTTTCATGGTTGTGTTTGCTTAATTGAATTAATGTTGCATTAATTAGAAGAAAGTTCCATAAGCTGAAATAATTAAGATAACTGATTCACCCCCCCTCTCAGTTATCAACAATTGGTATTAGAGCCAAGTTCCTCCCAACAGAGCCTAATAGCTTGAGGAAGATCTGGGAATCCAAATGGCTGTGTATGGTATAAGGGAGCAACTTAAGTCTGCCCTAGATGATCTTGAGCAGTCAAACTCTAAAGTCAATGAATTAAAGGAAAGACTCAAACAGGCTGATGATTTCATAAATGAATTAAAAGAGAAACTAAGTCTCTCTATGAAAAAGAGAAAGGAGCTGCTTCAGCAACTGGCAAGTCAAGGTGAAACAAATGATTCAAATGAAGATCTAAAGGAGAAAACCAAGTTATGTGAAAAGTTATCAAAAGAGATCATCATGGTAAGACATGAAATGGAATCAGGAGTTATGAAGTTTACCCAAGAAATTGAAGAGAAAAGAAAAACTGAAGATGATCTAAGACAATCTCTCAAGGAGAAATCAGAAGACTACCACAAGATGGACAGAATAATCAGACATCTTGAATCTGATCTTGAAGATGCTAAAGATAATGAAGAAAAACTTGAGGATCAAATTGTCTCTCTTAAAAGGGATCTTCAAACAACAAATGAATACAAAGAGAAATTCAAGATAAGTTCTGCTCAACTTGAAGTTGTTCTTGAAAGCCAAAAGAGGGTAGATGACAAGTGTGGCTTGGGATATGAAAAAGGTGAAAGCTCCGGATCCGGTCAGAAGAATTTTGGATCAGAAAATCTAAGGAACGGGCCTAGAAGATCTCTGGTAAGGCAGCCTAATGCTCAAAGATATCCATCCTTCAATGGATACTGCCACAACTGCAATAACTTTGGTCATAAAGCTAATCAGTGCAGGAAGAGAATGAATTAGACTAATACATCCTTCTCTAGATAGTGTTTCAACTGCAAAAGGTATGGTCACAAATCTCATGAATGCAGAAATATACAAATGAACAATTCATTCAATGGCAGATGCTTTGCATGCAATAGAATGGGTCATATGGCTAATCAATGTAGATCAAGAGGATATCAATCAAATATGAAAAGAAATGTTCTTTGCCAAATTTGCAATAGATCCAGTCATATTGCCAAATTCTGTAGAAGCAAGAATCAGGACAAAAGAGGTCTGGTACATCATAACCAGAATCAAGACAAAGGAAAAAGAACAGTGAATGCGGATGAAGTTCAAAGTGAGATGAACAAGATTTGGGTGAAGAAAAGTACAAAGAATGTAGGGGATGGATCTGCACCAGACTCTGGTGTTGATATTCCTTCCAGAAATTAAAAAGTGAGCTCTGGCTCAGCAGAAGACACAAAGAAAAACATTTTCCCCTAGCTAGTCAATTGGTGCCGGAACTGGCACAAGGAGAATTACAGATAAAAGGGTTCATAAGAGAAACATCTAAACAAACCTTGGTTAAGATATGAAAGATCTACAAAATGTTTAGATCAAGATTGATCCAGTTCTTCGAGTCATCCGAATAAGGAAAACAAGACAAACCGGAATGACTTAGGTCGAGCATTTATTGCAACTTGGTATTAGGGTTTGCGGAGTAATATAAGGGTTTCTATTATCAAACATTTGTTCATTCTGCACTCAAGAAGAAGCGAAAAGGAGCTCTGCAGCAAATTCCTCGATCCCATCAAAGATCATCTGCAGAAGATGATTCACCCAGTAATTGATCCGGCTCACCCCATGAAACCTAGAAGTGAAAAAGGTATTTCCCGTTCTTGAATATCTCTTTGCAAATCTTTGAAAGTGGCTACTCCGAATGTGGTGAATATTTCTGATAGGCCACACCCTAAATTCAAGAAACATCCATATAAATCCCTAGAAGTTGATCCCCTAGGTGCCTTCTCAAGCATTCCACATGGAATTCTACATGTAGAAGATGTTAGGGCATATATTCATGCGAATATTGAAGAATTTGGGGAATCTAAGCTGGTTGATATCCATCACAAGCATTTGATAGATGACTCATTTGAACTCAAAACTCAGTATAAAGCTATCCAAGACAAACATTTTGCACAATGCATTCATTTCCCCTATTTTCTGGAAGATGAATGGGTCCGGTATATTCTGAGCCGAATGCATGACAACTTCATGTGGTTGAACAGGCTATTTAAAATCACTAAGGATGCCATTAGGGCTGTAACCAAATTACACTCAATTGGTGAGATGCCTATTCTCAAATCTGTTAAAAACCATATTGTAAGTGAGGCTACCGGATCGAAGTTTGATAAAAGAGCAATGACAATTGAGGATATCACAGATCCGGATATCAAGTTTGCATCAATGATAATTGGGTATAAGATATATCACTCCAGCAGGGAGAATTCTATATCTGGAACTGCTGTATATACTGCTTATGAAATGTTAAGGAAGAATGCAGACTATGATCTTTGTGAGCTCCTTCTAAACCAACTTTTGGAAAATCTGTAGAAGATAAAGAAGGACAAGAAGAACTCCTTCAAGTATAGTGGCTTGATACTCTGCCTATTCTTTTATTACATGAATGAGCTTCCTGGATCCAGTGGCTAGGTATGGCAGAATAATAAACCAATAGCCATTCAAATCAGAGATTATATACATGGGTTTGGTGATGCCAAGGCACATAAAACAACTCTCTGGGGCTATTTCAAGAATTTTTAGAGCATGATGCAAGCAAGAGAAAGAATCCCCAAATCTCTAGTTGAAAAGTATAAGGATACAATTTGTTTTATGGTTGAAACTGATCAGTGCGTAATGGAAGCTATGGAACCAAGGACAGTCTGGATCATGCCGATGGGGTATGAGGTGGATGAGAAAATTGTGGAGCTACATGTCCAACACATGCTTAGTCAACCCAAGGATCCTGTTGTGTGGTTACACAACACGCCCCATTTTGCATTATCAAAATAGGGACCCAACTTTTGGCTTGGCTTGTGTTGTCTGCTTTCTGGCGGTTTGGTAAAAATAGGTCAGGTGCATCATCATCATGATATTCGATGAGGTTGGTCATCATCAGGAGGTTAATTTGTCAAATTTCATATTTCATTTCTATGACCTCATATTTAGAAAGAGCTTGAAATTCCATGCAGGTTTGCCTTTTACGTCACCTGAAAATTCGTCCATATAAGGGAGTTATGCACGGTCAAAGTTTTGGTCAAACCTGATATTCGCAAGAAGAGGGTCATATTTTGTAAACTCAGTTTTGCTGTATGAGGAACATCATCATCATATTTGAAACGCCCCTCGATAATATCCTGAGGTTGAAATATCCGGACGTCAACTTTAAGTCATAGTAAGTTTTCCCCGTCGGGCGGTCTTTTGTATCGCGAAAGGTCATCATCATGATCTTGGTCTATCACCCGATAAAAATCATGCAGTCCCAATATCCGGACGTCAATCTTAAGTGATAGTGTGTTTTACCCGTCAAATGACCTTGGGCACATCGCGAGCATCATGATATTTTAACATCACCCGATATTATAATATCATGCTGATATTATAATATCACCCTACTTAGAAAATCCACCATCTGCATAATTTGCATGCGCACGTCAAAGCCCTGGTGATCATCATCATCCTGATCTTTCAAGGCAGGATCATATTTCATATCCTCCTGATCTCCTTTTGCATGATCATGAAGATCACCCTATCTTTTAAGGAGAGTGATATTCCATTCCTAAGTCATGTTGTCAAGATCATCATGATCTTGTTTGTCTACCCGATATTTCGTAATGTCCTCCTACCGAGAAATATAACCTTTTGCAAATATCCTGATGATGTCATCCTGACCTGATAAACGAAGAAGCAAATATTAGGATGACATCACCATCACATTTCTCCTTCGGCAGGATATTTTCCAAGGCATGATCCTGTTCGCCAATATGACGATGACGTCATGTTCTAAGTTTAACAAAGGCCCCGGATATCCTGATGAGGTCATCTGGATATTCAGCAAGATCATATTTTAAATCACCTAGTGCGGATATGATGATGATCATCATCATCATCCTGATCTTTCGAGAGGGTTACCTTGGCCACAAAGGGGTCATATTGCATGCACCACCCGATCATCTTCCTTAGGTGACCCGATATTACATTTATCCCCTGATCTTAACGAAACATGACGGTGACGTCATCTTTTGCATTTTAATGAAGCCCGAATATGACGATGACGTCACCATCATAATCCTTTCCTCAGCAGCAAGATCATATTCCAAATCCTCCTATTTTTCCTTCGACATGATGATGACGATGATGTCTTTCTTTCCCCAATATGCAGAAGCGAAATATCCTGATGTGCTTTTCATCAGAGCATTCAGAAGGGAGGAGCATCATATTTCATGATATCCTGCAGCTAGATAGAAGGCATAGAGTTGGGCATCATCATGATTTTTGGCGTCGGTATAACTGTTGCCATCGGCTAAGTCTAATATTGTCACCCTAATCATATGTGGTCACACCGATGCGAATATGATGATGACCCGAAACATACAAACAGAGCATGCAAAGCCGGATTTGAAATAATTTGTTAAAAGCGATTGATTCCTCGTATATTTTGTGATGTATATGCATGATCATATTTGAACCTGATATACAGAAAATGGGCGGGAAAACATGAAGCGATGGAAATTTGAAGACCCGATTGCTGATTTCCAGTCAACGATGGTTGACCCGAGTGTTTTGATGCTGTTTATGCATTTAGTGCATAATTTTCCACTGATATGAAGCTCGATTGCCTGTAGCTGCACATTTTGGAGGCTTGTTTAATAAAATGTTTTACTTCCTGCTGTTTATCCACATGATGATGAACTTAATGTTTGTTTATTTGCAGGAAAGTCATGATGCTGCTGCTGAAGCTGAGCATTGTATGGTTGCACATGAAGGCAACATGAACCAGAAATGAGAAGGACATTGTCAAATATGCTGTTCGCCAGCTGGTGACCGAATCAAATCAAAGATGCTGGAATATTCTATGCCAGCTATACATTTGCCAACTGGCGAGGCATGTGCTTGTCATCTGGACCGTTGATTGTTATGAGAGGATCCTGATCCTTGGATGATTGTAACTGTTTTCTGGCATTTGTTCTATATAAGAGCCAGATCCTGAACATTAAAGGGGAGATAATATACATTAACATACACAGACGCATCTGGCGCATTAAGGCTAATTACTGTAAAATCAATTAGGAGATCGGATTACTGAGACTAATGAGGATAGAATTGTTGAAATGTCAAGGTTCTTTCTTCAGATCACTGTAAATGTACCTGTTCTTGAGCATACTGAATGGATATGAAGTTTCAGATTACATCCTGATTGTAAATTTTACGTAATCTTCTGTTGATTTCTGGATATGTACTGGTGAATGTTGTGTTCAACTGGAAGTGCTTTCATTTCATTACATGTTGTTATCAACTTTTCCTTTGAAGATTTGCACTAGATCATGCGGATTTGTGGAATGTCCTGGTGAAGTATGATTCTAGTTTCCTTCTTTTCATTGCATGTATGGGAGCTTGTATGTGGATCAGTGATCTAAGTCAAGTAGTTTTGGGAATCTCATTCTTTAACCCTTTTCCTTTTTTTAATTTCATAAATTCATCACCATAACTACAAATCATGATGATCCTAAGCAGAAACAGAGAAATATGCTGAAATCCCATAGGTAACTGAAAATCATTAGCATATTTGAGTTAAATGCATGTAGTATTGAAAATATCATGCAAAGAATTGCAAATAATGGTAGAAATCATGCAAATATCAGCCTGTAGGCACATTATTTGACTAAATTCACAGTGCAGAGGTAGAATTGTTGGAGATTTATGCAGAGCAAACATCCAGAGCAGGATATTTGGATGATGATGATGAACTTTGCAGAAACACGTAAGGCCCCTGAATGGAAAACAGCAACACACATCAACCACTGAGTAACGTCAGTAGATTAAGACCTAATCAACGGAGACTTGGGATCATGAATTCTCTGAATTCATCGTATCTTTCAAGATGAGTAAAGGTTGTTGTGTAACTTTTATTCTATGTTTGCGAATGACTAACATCATGACCAACAGATCCCAAAGCAGAAAGGTTTGGAACCTTTGAAGAATTAAGTGTGAAGATCCATGTGGAGTTAAGACAACCGGAAATAAAAAGAAAAGTGAGGAAGGAAGTAGAAGAGCTTGCCAAGAGGCATGGAATTTCAAAAGAAGCACTTGATGCAAATAGAGAGAAGACAGAAAGGGCAGAGAAAGAAAAAGAAAAAGCAGAAAAAGAAGGTACTCCGGTGGAAGTCCCCTCCCGAACCAGATCCTCTAAAACCTCTACACCCACCACTGCTAAGAGATCAAAGGCATCAAAACCGGAAGTAAAATCATCTGGAAAAGGAGAGAAGAGAACCAAGAAAAAGGCAACAAGGTCTTACACAAGCCAAAAGGATGAAGAAGAGACAGAATCAGATAAGGAGGTGAAGAAAATGAGGAAAAAGAAGAAAGTATCTGATGAACCCTCTACCGGTGAAGACAAGGAAGAGATGGTAGAAGAATTTGTTGAAAGGCCCACTCTGTCCTTAGATGATGTAGTCAAAGCAGTCACTATGTATGGAAACCTACAACCAATAACAGAATTCTATGATGCATACAATGACGCAGATAAAAAGATTCTGGAGGAAGCAACAGTTAAGTATTTGAATATTTATAATAAGGCTTTTATTGAAATAATATCTCTCATTCCTAAAAGTCTAGAAAAGGAACTTGAAATGAGAAAAGAAAATGCTAAGGCTAAGGATTTAGATATTAGAGAATAGATAGCTATTCAGATCTACCCTTCAATTACTCCAAAACAAATGGATATGATATTCAAAGATTGCAAGGATGAGTTCTGAAGTAAGACTAGAATGAATCTGCTCATGCTTGGAGAAACTGATAAAGTGGCAAAAGAAATAGAAGAAATCCTGCAGAATGCCTATAAAAGATTCAATATTCCTGTTATAGAGGATTTGGGTAATGATCCCTCAGGAACAGATAACAAAGAAGAATCCACTAAGATGGTAGCAGAAGAGGTAAAGGAAAAGGATTCCTTTGTTCTGGAAGAGGAAGTTCAAGGAGAAATAAATCCAGATTCCCCAGCGGTCTTCGGATCTAAAGGAGAAGTAAGAATAGAGGAGAAAGTAGAAGAAGTGAAGGAAAAAGAAGAAGGTCAAAAAGAAAAGACCACAAATGATAGTGCCAAGGCTGCAGAAGAGAAGAAAACCCTATCACTGGCAAGAGACACAGCAGATGCAGTCAAAGATTTCTTGACCAAGGAGCTGTTGGAATTTGATGAACCAGAGTTGCTTCAAGGTCCTTTCAATTTTGATTCCCTCTCTCCGATGCAAACCATGAAGCTAGCATCCTTCACCCAAGCAAAGGCAAAAGAAAAAATTTTGAAGTCTCACCTGGTAGACTGTGAGCTCATAGAAGCTGCATCCAGTGTTTTAGAGAAGATTATGCCTTCCTTCCAAAAGGACTCTTCGGCCTCCACATCCGGTAATCTCAAAACTCTTGTTAATTTTGTTAGCACTCACTTTGAGTCGCTGGAAAAGTCAGCTGAGGCAAAGGTCTGGAAAGAGTTTTTGGATAAGAGATTCTCAGAGTTACAAGGCATAATAGCAAATGATAGGAGAGTTATGGATATTGGAATAAAGAGCTTGGAAAATGCTCTCAAGGATGGCGGAGATATCTACAAATTTTGTTTATCCTGGCCTAAAGTGACCAAGGATACTGAGAAGAAAGTAAAAGAGCAAGAGGATAAATTGACAAATCAAGAATGTCAAACTATTGTAATCATGAATGAGATTAAGAAGCTTGAGAAGGAGGGAAAGAACATAATAAGCAGAATGGGTGAGCTTAGAGGAATGATTATCCCCAAATTAGAGGCCATACATGAGGCCCTAATAGATGCCCGGACCAGTGATCCGACAAATCTCAAGAGGGTAGAAGCTTTTGCATTCCTGTTGAGTGGTCACATCTCAATTTTAGATAGGATGAAGTAGAGTTGGGCGACACAAGTTGTACAATTGAAGACAACCTTTGCAGACATATTACAGTATATGTAAGTATAACCAGCTTGTATACTTATGCATCTAAGTATAGTTGAATTTTTGGGCAATTTTGGTGTGCGGACCCTACCCTTTGCCATTGATGTCAAAGGGGGAGTGAGGAACTATGAAAAATGTGGAATCCAGCTAAGGGGGAGCTCCGATAAAATGTACAGTAGAAGAGAGCATCATCCAAGGGGGAGTATAGTATAACACTTAGTCATTTTTCACTAAGTGTTGCCATCAATGCCAAAGGAGGATTGCTGGCAAGAGACACATTGGAGCTTCATGATTGTTGTCATTGATGGCAACAAAGTTCATCCCACACATCTGTAGCGCATGGTGTGCCTATACCGGAAGTCAGATTGAAGAGTGTTGTGGTCCGGTAAGCAAGAACAGAGTATGTGGCAAGGTCCGACAATTAGGTCCGGATCTCTCAGAGGAAGTATCTTTGGAAAGTACGGACTTGGGGAAGTCAAGAGGAATACCTTGACTGATAGATTCCAAGAATTGAGCCTCCGGTGATGGAAGAGTAAAGAGATATAAGCATTCAAGTATTGGGGTACCGTTTGGTAGACAGACAGAGGAAGAACTGACAGGTAGAGCATCAAAAGTTATTCCGGATGAGATGTTGATGGTGATAAAGATTACTAAGGTATCATTCATGATTGGCTGACTTGTTAGATAACTTTTATAAGTTTCTTTTTGATCCGCATCACTTGGGAAGCAAGGATTCAGCTGACAGACTAGAATTTGGGAAATATTGACTATTCTGGATGTCGAATAGAAAGAGGATGAAATCCTTTGTATGGATATATATACCAGATGGATTTTGATGAAATAAGTAGTTGTGTCATGTGAAGTATGAAGAAAAGCAGAAGAGCAGAGTGAAAGTAGTAAGGAAGGTCCGGTATGTGAAAGGTCAGCAGCACATAAAAAGAGGAAGGATGAAGTGCAGCAGATCAGTGTATTGAGCCTAAACCGGAACTGAACCTTAGGATATCTGGATGCTTCTCATCAGTTCAAGGATCTTGTTATTCTTCTTACATCTTGTAGACAGTGAGTCTCTTGTAGGCAGTGAGCCTCTTGTGAGTAGTGTGCTCAGGCAGTGAGCCCTAATTGGCAAGTGCCATTTTGTATTTCCATTCTTCTAATAGAGAATACAATCTTGGGTTAATCACCCCGTGGTTTTCTCCCTTAACAAGGTTTCCACATCAAAAATATTGTGTCATGTGTATTTCCTTTTCATGGTTGTGTTTGCTTAATTGAATTAATGCTGCATTAATTAGAAGAAAGTTCTATAAGTTGAAATAATTAAGATAACTGATTCACCCCCCCTCTTAGTTATCAACAAAGGTTTGATAAGATCTATGACACTATCATGACTTGGTTTGATATATAAATACATAAACATATACACACACATATAACTAGATGTGTGTATTTATAAATAATTTGAAATGTATGGGTATGAAATAATTTTTTTGCTTACTAAAGTTGGAAGACCTTGTTTATTAGACACTTATGTGATGTTTTATCAAGGCTTAAGTACATAGTTTTTGAGTCAAACTTCGTTGACCTATACTTCATGATTGATGGTTCACAAGAATCCATCTCTCATGAGAATGAATGGTCAAATTAGAGATCATTGAATCTAAGTGATGCTCACAAGGGTGAAGCATAAAGACTTCCTAGGAGGTCACTCATCCTAGTACTACTATACTCAAGTATGCTTGAGCATGGAATTTCCCCCAAGATCAAACCTACTTAGATTGCTACCCCTTTGTAAAACCTTCATCAGGTGTTGTGCCTTATTAATCATTCATTATAGAGCCCATTAGTTCATTCATTTTTCAAGTAGACCTAGTGTTTCTCACAAGTTGTCAAGTTATTTGATATTTTACCATAATTCAACTTCATAGTTTTTTGAGTTAATCTTCATCAACTCATATTTCATAAGTAGCACTTCACAATAATCCATCTCCGATTATAAGTATGAATGGTCCTCTTAGCACTCATGGCATCTAGGTTTAGGATTACACTCAAGCTAAGATTGATACTGTGATCAAATGGACTCTTCTTGATATCATATTTTTCTTGTTTTTATATTTAAAGGAATTGAGTGGTCTTTCTTTGGTTACCTATTGATATTCCTATAACATGTAATTATGTGCAACTTTTGTCATGATGTAACTATTTTTTTAACTTGTGATATTTAGAGTCACTCTTAGAGGAAACAATCCTTTATAAGGCCATTTTAAACCTAAACCTCAGTGACCTAGTAGAAACTTGTACCAATCTATATTGAGTTTCTTTAAATGATTAAAAGTATGTTTCCCATTTTTGTTTGAATTGTATCAAAAATCATGTTTATTTCTTCATGTCTAGTCATTCAAACAACTAAATAGAATAGTGTAGAATATGGGGCCCTCATTCAATGCTTCCATCTTATCCTACAAACTATGTGTAATCAAATTTTAGATCCAAGAGATTATTACATAGAAATGAATATGAACTTTATTTATATCATATGACATCATTAGATAGTGATGAGGAGGTCCTATCTAATGGTACTATCTTGATTTATTATGCTTGTGTTTAGGGTGAAAATTGATAGTTTGTTTAAACTAGTTTAAATACTACCATTTCACCACTAAGCATTGGGAGGACAAAGGCCAAGCTTGTGAACAAGCTTCTAATCACTTTGTCTGTCCCTTATGTTCATGTGGTTATGAAACCTAAGGCCCTAATCAAGATTTTATCAAGTGTTTTCCTTTTAACCAAGTAAAACCCTACTTATGCCTTATATCAAAAATATACAGAAACTGATTAAGCAACTAGCAAAACTGATCATAGAAGTGCAAATATAGAGTTCCAAAGATAGTGTACCCAGATTTTGAGGGCTGCATGGACTAGGGCGCTTTCTCCAGTGTCTCGCAAGTTTCTGAATTGGAAAATCTTCTGCACAGGGTGTCTAAGACTGCTAAAAGGCTTCTAGATCCTGGAATAAACCCCTAGTTGGACTAGGGCACCCACTCCAATGTCCTGCAAGTCTTGGAATCCAAAAATCTAAAAGTTTGTCGTGACTGTACCCGCAATATCTTCCTTTCTGTAGCTTCTTTCCACCGGAACCTGTAAAACATTATCTGCACATACAAAAGAAGGAAGATGTTGCAGCTATATAGGAGCTTGCCTCAGTCAAGCTCTGTCTTTGGTATTTCTACCTCAACAATAGCCAGAGATAAAGATTTGCAGAAGTGTGTGCAAACCTAACAATGTGTATACATAAAATCAAACCCTAGATGTCTCAATCAAGGGAAGATCAACAACTTGCTTTACACCAATAAACACATACAACTTCACCTCAAGGAGATGAGATAAATGAAGACTTTCATGAACAAGAAGGTGAATTAGCAATGTCCGCGGAGGATCTCCAAGCTTGATGTTGGAGGCTTCAACCCTTCTCTCGATCATGCAAAGGGTGTACAAACCCTAGGAAGAGCAAGATAGACTCAAGATCTTGATTCATAATCTTCATCCATTGTCTCCAAGATAGCAAATAAAGAATACTTCAAAGAGCTTCAACAAGTCACTGATCTTCAATGGCAATTGCAGCAGAGTTTTGGCATCAAGCTTGCATAAGAATTGTGTGTAATAAAATGATTTTCAAATGTCTTTTTATATCTAGCTTTAGGGAATTCAAATTTTGAAATAACGTCTCGATATCGCACGAAAACCAAGAATTTGAAAATGGAATCCCAAGGCACTCGGCGAGAACCGACACCCCCGCCAAAATTCAAAATCCTGTGAAACGCGAGAGGACTAGGGTGCGAGTGCCTAAGTCCTAGCCCCCAATTTCAGCTCAGATCTACATTTTTGGGGG
Organism: Cunninghamia lanceolata; assembly: GCA_027924645.1. NCBI lineage: Eukaryota > Viridiplantae > Streptophyta > Pinopsida > Cupressales > Cupressaceae > Cunninghamia > Cunninghamia lanceolata. Next base: position 1,111,046 of record BSBN01000333.1, read on the forward strand.
TCCTAGGGACCCAAGTTTCAAATCTCTTTCTAGGTTCTATCAATAAGTTACCTCAAAAAGTGAATAGACTGCTCCTAGACTTAGTCAATCAAGGTTTCAGGAAGGCTGAGAAAGAAAAGGTTGAGAGGTCACCAAGAGTGAGGAGCTAAACTAAGTTAAAATGTACCATTCCATACAAGAGGACAATTTATGACGTTACATTTAGCCCCAACTTTAGTGGCCATATGACACTACGTGCATATGCAACTAAAGGAAAGTAAAATGCATCAATCATGAAAAGGATACCCAAAAGGATACTGTAGAGGAAGCTGAAGTGTTGTCACTAGGAAGGAAGAAGCCCCAAGTCTGCAATCCTGCAAGACCACAAAGTTAGGAACCACATCCTGCAAAGGAACACTTGTTAGAAAAATCAAAATCAAATCCACTTGCAACCACCACCAATGAGTCAATATCAAAAATACTAAGGGGGTTGAATGATGAGACAAGAAGGAAATCGAGGGAGATATATGCCCCCCTTGTTTCTGCTTGCTTAGTCCGAGAGTAGAAACAAGGAGATATCCACGCATTGATTTCAAGGGAAATGTGTTGTAAGGGTCATTTGAGAAAACAACACTCAAACGCCACATTGGGGAAGAAAGAGAGTGGAACCAAGATTCCAATGTAACAAACAACACTAAAATCGGAGTTTGACAACTCAAGAAAAGGGCTCAAGAGTGAAAGAGCACACTTTTGCACCTAGTTAGGGATAGGACTTCTCACTCACTTGCTTTATGTAAAAGGGAGTTGTCACTTATCACTTAACTCATTCTTGTTTCTTATCATTGCAGAGAGAGAGAGAAGGAGAATAGGAGAACAACCATGCCAAGCCGACATCCATACCATCCACCATGATTGGAGATGCTCTGAGCCTGAGTGGCGGAGAGACGCTTCGAGGCCGAGGCAAGGTCCTGATTCCATCCTTCTGTCGTCTTTTGTTGTACTTTTGTTTTCACGTTTATTGATGTTTGTGCCAAGAGGGGAAGGTGGAAAGGGTTCCTAGATAGGGGTGCCTGAGTCCACCTAGGGCGCCAGAGTCTCCCTGGGGCACCCTAGTCCCATAGGGGTGCTAGTGTCCCTCTGGGGCACCCTGGTCCACAGAGGACATCGGGCCCTAGGCATAGGTATCCTGCTTAGTTCGTGTTAGCTTATTTTGGTTTCTAGCGGGGATTCTGATACTCTTGCTTTCTTTCTGATTTGCAGGATGTCCCTGAGATGTGTGAGCACATAGGTGGTCATCTGATGGCACTTCTGCAAGAGCGTGCTAGTGCTTTGACTGCCATAGAGAGAGCATTTACAGATGGTGGGCCTATGGTGGGTGTTTGAGATGCCCACAATCAGATTCCACTACATGATGCTTATGACACTAATGGAGAGATGGGATGCAGATACATCCACATTCCATTTACCGACTGGTGAGATTACCATCATACTGGAGGATGTATTTAGGATCCTTCAACTGCCAATCCGAGGAGAGACAGTGAAGATTGTTTGACATCATTTAGGGGAGTATACTCGTGAGAGTCAGCTGTACTACTTGGGTCACACTGTTTCACAAGCAAAGTGAGGACACATTCAACTCTGTTTAGTAGAGTAGGGATTCAGAGACATTCCCTTACTATGGAGGATCATGATTGTCACAGTCACACTAGCTATCGCACCAGATGGACGAGGCACACACCTTCACAGGGGTTTTGTTCACACTATCAGAGTGATGGAGGAGCATCAGATGGTCTACACATGGGGGCACAGTATGCTTGCACACCTATATCGCAACTTAGGGTGATATGACCACTACGAGATGTAGATTCTGATGGTTTGCAAATTACTATAGGTTTGGGCCTTTGAGCACATCAGGTGCACACAACTAGTGGGTTATCCTATAGAGGCAGCATTCACCCATTCGCGTGTCTATGCCTATCCACTCAATAGGTGTTGGAGGCATGACAACCTATTATACTGGAGGGTAGTATTTGACAGATTACAGCCTGGTGAGATCATCTGGAGACCATATCAAGGCTACATTAGATAGCCTAGAAAGCAGAGACAATTAGCTCAGATGCAGAGGGATCGACTGATGGCCGGTCGCCTCGATCATGCTATATCATGGTTCTACTTTAACAGGGTGGCATGATAGTTTAGACAGGTAGAGGATGTTCCTGCAGTTCGTCTGAGCTACGCACATGTAGCTTGGAGTGCAGTCAGAGCCAATACTATCCGACGGCTAACTATAGTAGATGTACCACTTAGCGACGACAAGGGTCCTAAGGATGCAGAGCCAGTATCAGGCATAGATGATGTCAGGTGTACCTGAGCATATCAGACCTGGTGGTATACAGCACGGCCTGCACCTATCTTTCCACCCGGGCATTCCATAAGAGATTCTCGACCTTGGGCCGATCATGCGAGTGACACAGGGGTGGAGGACGACGTCAGTGACTTCACGGTATACTATGATCTCGAGGAGGGTATGGAGGAGGATGAGGATGAGTCTGGTGAGGTCCCATCATAGTACGTCTTCAGAGTGAGATCACGACAGAGCCAGCAAGATGCAGACACTAACGAGGAGACCGAGTCGAGACTGTGGTCTAAGGCTCGTGGTCCTACTCCCACAGACAATGCGAGGCCTAGTCAGATAGAGTGAGGGGAGAGTAGTAGGTCTATGCCCCCAGCTGCAAATTAGACAACAGAGCTCATCACATCGTCGGTGATCTGAGACCCATCTTAGCGAGATGGAGATCTAGGTAAGGTTGGATTTATTATTTTATGTGTTGTATAATTTATTATTTGTGAAATTTATATGGGAGTCTAACATCTATCTCATCCTCTATTTTAAAGTTGGTATTGATGCATGGCGAGACTTTGTGAGTCACATCATAGAAGACATAGTACCGACAGATGCCTCAGAGTAGTGGGTGCGGGCAGGTTATTCACCATGATCATCCGTTGGGTGGCATGCTCAGATATTTATGCCTTTTGTCAAATACATGACTGCTATAGAGGCCATGCTAGAGTAGTCTGCACGAGAGAGAGATGAGTTTCGACAGAGAGTTGAGTGCATCAAGGCTAAGCTCAGGGCACAGTGAGAGCAAATGGTAGCAGTTCCTACATCAGAAGGAGAGCCAACTATCAGTGAGTTCTTATTATGGGAGGTCCAACAGGCAAGAGCTGATAGAGACAGGGTTCAGGTCGAGAGAGACCTATACCAGAGGAGGTACCAGGAGGCACATGAGCAAATGATAGAGATGAGAGGTGAGATCAGGGGGTTACAATTGCAAAGTGTCTCTAGGAGTCATTTGTGATCCGTAGCCATGCATGGTTAGGCTTTTGTCACTCACACACCACAAGGGCCTAAAGGTACTGGTGATCAAGGCTCAACTATGTGATTCCTAGACTTTAGGCACTACGACATCCCATTTTATTTTGAAGGATAATTGAATCGGATGTATACATGAAACTGAGATATATATAAGATGTTTACTTCTTTTTATCTGTGTAATGGCTTTTGATCTATCACATGTGATTTTTGTAAAAATGCAACTAGTGATGATGTCTAAATGCTATAATTAATATTATTGTGGTATACTAACAATTCTAAAAAGAACATGTAGTAACAAACACAATGATTAATTATCTTACACATAACTTTTAACTTCCATGCTATATTCAGTTAATGCAAAAGTGATCTAAGAAATTATTACTTAAACACGATGCAACAATGATCAATTGAACAAAGATATAATGCAAAATGAATTAAGACAAAACAATACTATCTTGCCAAAATTGAAGATAATCTATGTGCTAAATTATCTTATGAACATTTTACATTAGATCACATAAAATCTTTTGAGGTGTGCTGCATTAATAGGTTCCTTAAGTAGCATATCTTGCTCATCGACTAATTTATATGCTCCGGATCCAAAGGTTTCAGTGATTATATACGGTCCAAGCCAGCTAGGGCTAAACTTACCTTTTTCACCAGGTGGTACATTTATGTTGCATTGATTTTCATAAAGAACTAACTCCCCAACATTAAATGATTGTTGTATGACTTGCGCATTATAGGCTTGTTGCACACCTTTTTGATAAGCCTTGAGATGTTCAAGAGCGTTAATACGTCTTTCATTGAGCATCTCAAGTTCCTGTAATCTTTTCTTTCATTCTATGTCATCCTCCATGATATCTCTTAGGGAGATTCACAAAGAAGGAATTTCTAACTCCAAGGGCATTATCGTGTCTATGCCATAGACGAGATTATACGGTGTGTTACCTGTAGCTGTTTGAATGCTTGTTCTGTAGGTCCATAATGCATAGGATAATTGCGTATGCCAATATTTTTTATGTTTATTAATAGTTTTCCTTAGAATCTATCCAATAACCTTGTTTGAAGCTTCTGCTTGGCTGTTGGATTGAGGGTAATAAGGCGTAGAGAAGCGATGTTGTATATGATATTTTTTGAGGAACTTTTTCACATCCTTGTGTTGGCAAGAGACACTGTGTGGCTTCATGAGTGTTGTCATTGATGGAAACAAAGTCCATCCCACTCATCCGTAGCACATGGTATGTCTATACTGGAAGTCATATTGAAGAGTATTTTGGTCCAGTGAGCAAGAACAGAGCATGCAGCAAGGTCCGACAGTTAGGTCTGAATCTCTCAGAGGATGTATCTTAGCAAAGTACAGACTTGGGGAAGTCAAGAGTACCATGACTACCACATTCTAGAGATTGAGCCTTCAGTGATGAAAGAGTGAAAAGATATGAGCACCTAAGTGTTGGGTTCCTGACAGGCAGAGCAGATTGAGCAAGAACTAACCGACAGAGCATCAATCCTTAATCCAGATGAGAAATTGATGGTGATCAAGCTTCTTGAGGGATCATTCATGGTTGGCCGACATGATTGATGACTTCTATAAGTATCTCTTTGATGCACATCACTTAGTAAGCATGGATTTAGCCGACAGACCAAAGTTTGGGAAAATCTTGAGTATTCTAGATGCCGACTAGAAAGATGTTGAAATCCTTGGTGCAGATATATATACCTAATGGATTTTGATGTGAAAGCATGTATGGTGTGATAGAGTGTGCGAAGAAAAGTAGAGAGCAGTGTGGAAGCAGCTATACAAGTCCAATATGTGACAGAACAGCAGCACTAAGCAAAGGAAGAATGAAGTGCAGCAAATTAGTATATTGAGCCTAACCGGAACTAAACTTCAGCATATGTGGATGCCTCTGATCAGTTCAAACACCTAGTTACATTCTATATACCTTGTAGACAGTAAGTCTCTTGTAGGCAGTGAGCCTCTTGTGAGCAGTGTGCTTGGGCAGTGAGCCCTAATTGGCAAGTGCCATTTTGTACTTCCTATTCTTTTAATAGAGAATACAATCTTGGGTTAGTCACCCTGTGGTTTTTCCCTTAATAGGGTTTTCCACATCAAAATTATTGTGTTATGTGTATTGATTTTATTTCTGCTCTCATGGTTATGCATGCTTATATGTTTTGATGTTGCTCTAATTGTCAAAGAAGAACAAAAAGTTAAATTATTTAAGATAACTGATTCACCCCCCCTCTTAGTTATCTACCTTGTTTCCAACAATTGGTATCAGAGCCAAGTTCCTCCAAATAGAGCCTAACAGCTTGAGGAAGATTTGGGAATCTCAATGGATATGTATGGTATGAGGGAACAACTTTAGTCTACCTTAGATGATCTTGAGTAATCTCACTCTAAAGTCAGTAACCTAAGAGAAAGACTCAAACAAGTTGATGACTTCATAAATGAACTAAAAGAAAAACTGAGTATCTCTATGAAAAAGAGAAAGGAACTTCTTCAACAATTAGCAAGTCAAAGTGAAGCCAATGATACTAATGAAGATCTAAATGAGAAAAACAAGTTATGTGAGAAGCTATCAAAAGAGGTCATTATGGTAAGACATGAAATGGAATCAGGGGTTATGAAATTCACTCATGAAATTGAAGATAAAATAAAAATAGAAGACAATCTAAAACAATCTCTCAAAGAGAAGTTAGAAGACTGCCACAAGATGGATAGAATAATCAAGCATCTGGAATCTGATCTTGAAGAAGCTAGAGATAATGAAGAACAACTTGAAAATTAGATAGACACTTTTAAAAGGGATCTTCAAACAGCAAATGAATACAAAGAAAAATTCAAGATAAGCTCTGCTCAACTTGAAGTTCTTCTTGAAAGCCAAATGAGGGTAGATGACAAGCATGGCTTGGGATATGAGAAAGGTGAAAGCTCTGGATCCGGTCAGAAGAACTCTGGATCAGGAAATCTAAGGTACAGGCCTAGAAGACCTCCGGTAAGACAACTAAATGCTCAAGAATATCCATCCTTCAATGGATACTGCTACAATTTCAATAACTTTGGTCATAAAGCAAATTAGTGCAGAAGAAGAATGAATTAGACTAATTCATCCTTCTCCGGACAGTGTTTTAACTGCAAAAGGTATGGTCACAAATCTCATGAATGTAGAAATATGCAAATAAACAATTCATTCAATGGTAGATGCTTTGCATGCAATAGAATGGGACATATGGCTAATCAATGTAGATCAAGAGGATATCAGTCAAATATGCAAAGAAATATAGCTTGCTACAATTGCAATAGATCTGGTAATATTGCCAAATTCTGCAGAAGTAAGAATCAGGATAAAAGGGGTTCGGTGCATCATAATCAAAATCAAAACAAAGGAAAAGGAAAATTGAATGCGATTGAAGTTCAAAAGGAGATGAACAAGATTTGGGTGAAGAGAAGTACAAAAAATATTGGGGATGGATCCGCACCAGAATCTGGTGCTGATATTCCTTCTGAAAACTAAATAGATGAGCTCTGGCTCAGGGGGAGTCACAAAGGAAAATATCTTCCCCAGCCAGTCAATTGGTGCCTAAAATTGGCACATGGAGTATTGCGGATTGAAGAGTTCTCAAAGAGATATCTAAACAATCCTTGGTAAAAATATAAAAGATCCGCAAGGAGTTTTGAAGAGGTCAATCATCTAAGATTGATCTGGTTTAACAGTCATCTGGTAAAAGCAGGATTTTCACAGTTAGATCTGGTATGATTCAAAACTAAAATAACTTGATCTACGGATGAATGGAATGATTGGAGAAAGGGAGATAGATTGTCAATTATCACCAAGAATAATTCTAAGTGCATCTCAGTGATTCGGAAGGATCTCTCTCAGAACAAGGTCAGAATAAGGGAACCGGAACAACTTAAAGTGTGCATTTATTGCAATATGAAATTAGGGTTTGTGCAGAAATATAAGAGTTCTTTTATTCATCATTTAGACATTTACACTCAAGAAGAAGAAAGAAATAGCTCTGCAAACAAGATTGCTTCAACCCTCTCAAAGATCATCCAGAATCTGATTCAACCAGCGATCTTTTCTGGCTTATATCGTGAACCCTAGAAGCGTAAAAAGGTATTTCCATTCTTGAATATCTCTCTCTAAATCTTTTTGCAAGATGGCTACTCCAAATGTTGTTAAGATTATAGATAGGCCACACCCTAAGTTCAAGAAACATCCTTACAAATCCCTAGAAGTTGATCCCTTAGGCACCTTCTCTAGCATTCTGCATGGGGTTCTGCATGTAGATGATGTTAGGTTATACATACACACCAATATTGAGGAATTTGGGGAATCCAAACTGATGGATATCTATCACAAGCAATTAGTAGATGAAACATTTGAACTTAAACCTCAATACAAGACCATCCGGGATAAGCATTTTGGGCATTGCATCCACTTTCCCTGTTGTGCAGAGCATGAATGGGTCTGGTATGTTCTGAGCAGAATACATGACAACTTCATGTGGTTTATGAGGCCATTCAAGATCACAAAAGATGCTATTAGGGCAGTAACCAGTTTGCACTCATCCGGTGGGTTGCTTGCTCTCAAATCTATCAAGAACCAAACAATAAGTGAGGCTACCGGATCAAAGTTTGACAAGAGAGCAATAACAATAGAAGACATCATAGATCCAGACATAAAATTTGCCTCTATGATAATTGGTTACAAAATCTATCACTCTAGTAGGGAAAATTTAGTATCTGGAACTGCTATATATATTGCATATGAAATGCTAAGGAAAAATGCAAACTATGATCTATGCGAGCTTCTTCTGAGCTAACTGCTAGAAAATTTGCAGAAAATAAAGAAGGATAAGGAGAACTCATTCAAGTAGGGTGGCCTAATATTATGTCTCTTCTTTTACTATATGAATGAGCTACCTAGATCCAGTGGTTGGGTATGGCAAACTGACAGACCGGTTGCCATACAAATCAGAGATTATATGTATGGGCTTGGTGATGCCAAGGCACAAAGTACAACACTTGGGGGTTACTTCTAAAACTTCCAAGGCATGATGCAGGCCAGAGAGAGAATCTCCCAATCTCTAGTTGAAAAATACAAGGATACAGTGTGCTTCATGGTAGACACTGATCAATGCCTAATGGAGGCAGTGGAGTCTAGAATAGTCTGGATTATGCCAATGGGCTATGAGGTGGATGAGAAAATTCTAGAACTACATGTCCAACACCTACTAAGTCAGCCTAAGGACCCTGAGGCAGAAAGGTTTGGAACCTTTAAAGAATAGAGTGTGAAAATTCATGTTGAGCTAAGACAACCGGAGATGAAAAGAAAAGTGAGAAGAGAAGTAGAGGAAGTTGCCAAAAGATATGGCATTTCAAAAGAAGCAGTTGATGCAAATAGAGAGAAACTAGAAAGAGAAGAGAAAGAAAGACAAGATGCAGAAAAAGAAAGTGATCCGGTGCAAGCCCCCTCCCAGACTAGATCCTCAAAGAGTTCTGCACCTACCACCTCTAAGAGCTAAAAATCCTCCAAACCGGAAGCAAAGACATTTGGAAAGGGAGAAAAGAGAACAAAAACCAAGGCTACAAGATCCTACATAAGTCAAAAGGATGATGAAGAGACAGAGACAGATGAGGAGGTTAAGAAAATGAAGAAGAAGAAGAAAACATTAGGTGGATCCTCTGCTAGTGCAAATAAAGAAGATAAGGTAGAAGAATTTGTTGAAAGGTCCACTCCTTCTATTGATAATGTTATCAAGGTAGTCATAGTGGATGGAAATCTACAACCATTAACAAGATTTTATGATGAGTTTAGTGATATTGACAAGAAAATCCTGGAAGACGCTACAGTCAAGTATCTTAACATTTATAATAAAGCATTCATTGAAATCATCTCTCTAATTCCCAAAAGTTTAGAGAAGGAACTTGAAATGAGAAAGGAGACTGCTAAGGAAAAGGACCTAGAGATCTGGGAACAATTGCTATTCAACTCTATCCTTCCATTACCTCTCAACAAATGAACATGATCTTCAAGGACTGCAAGGATGAGTTTCGGAGCAAAGCAAGAATGAACCAGCTTATGCTTGGAGAGATAGATCAAGTTGCCAAAGAAACAGAGGACATCCTCTGGAATGCATTTAAAAGATTCAATCTTCCTGTTATAGAGGACATAGGTGATGAACCTTCTGACCTAGATAACGAAGGATTAAGTGCATCAAAGGAAGATTATAGTGAGAAAATTGTAGAAGAGTCAAAGGAGATAGGTGAAGAGAAGACTAAGGACTTGGATTCCTCTATTCTAGAAGAGGAAGTCCATGAAGAAGTAAACATCTCTCTTCCAGATCCCCCAGCAGACTCTGGAACTGAAGGAGAAGAAAGAAAAGAAGAGAGAATCAGTCAAGAAGAAGTAAAGGGAAGAGAAGAAGATCAAATAGAGAAGACCCCAGGTGACAGTTCTGAGGCTACGAAAGGAAAGAAGACTCTGTCTCTGGCAAGAGACACTGCAGAAGCAGTTAAAGACTTCCTGACCAAAGAAATGATGGAATTAGATGAACTGGAGCTATTTCATGGACCACTCAATTTTGACTCTCTCTTTCCGGTCCAAACAATGAAGGTAGCAACTTTTTCTCAAGCTAAAGCAAAAGAAAAGCTTCTGAAGTCTCACATGGAAGACTGTGAGCTAATAGAGATTACATCTGGTGTGCTAGAGAAAATCATGCCATCCTTCCAAAAGGATCTTTCAGCCTCCTCATCCGGTAATCTGAAATCCCTTGTTAAGTTTGTTAACACACATTTTGATTCTTTGGAGAAATTAGCAGAAGAGAAAGTTCAGAAAGAGTTTTTGGGTAAGAGATTCTTTGAAGTATAGGGGCTAATAGCGAATGATAGGAGAAATTTGAATATTGGAATAAAGAGCCTAGAAAATGCTCTTAAAGATGGTAGAGAATTATACAAATTTTGTTTATCTTGGTCCACAGTAACAGCAGACATTACAAAGGTGGAAGAACAAGAGGGTAAACTATCAAGTTTATCCCAGAGTTTTGATCCTCTCACCTCATCCATAATGAATCAAGAGTGCCAGGCTATTTCCACTATAAATAAGATAAAGATGCTTGAGAAGGAGAAGAAAAATAGAATAAGTAGAATGAGTGAGCTAAGAGGGATAATTATCCCTAAGTTAGAGGCAATGCATGAAGCCCTAACTGATGCTCAGACTACAACCCAGACCAGTGATCTGACAGACTTAAAGAGGGCAGAAGCCTTTGCATTTTTGTTAAGTGGACACATCTAAATTTTGGATAGGATGAAGTAGAGTTGGGCAACAGAATTTGTCTAGTTGAAAACCACTTTTGTGGATATACTTAAGTATATGTAAGTATAACTTGTATATATACTTATGTGGCTATGTATAGATTAACTTTTTGCAAATTTTGGCGTATAGATTTCACTCTTTACCATTGATGTCAAAGGGGGAGTGAGGAGTAGTGAAAAATGTGGAATCCAGCTAAGGTTGAGCTCCAGTAAAAGTGTACATAAGATAGAGCATCAGCCAAGGGGGAGTTTGTTATAACACTTAGTCATTTTTCACTAAGTGTTGCCATCAATGCCGAAGGGGGAGATTGTTGGCAAGAGACACTGTGTGGCTTCATGAGTGTTTTCATTGATGGCAACAAAGTCCATCCCACTCATCCACAACACATGGTATGTCTATACTAGAAGTCAGATTGAAGAGTATTTTGGTCCGGTGAGCAAGAACAGAGCATGCAACAAGGTTTGACAGTCAGGTCTGGATCTCTCAGAGGATGTATCTCAGCAAAGTGTGGACTTGGGGAAGTCATGAGGAGTACCATGACTACCAAATTCTAGAGATTGAGCCTTCGGTGATGAAAGAGTGAAAAGATATGAGCACCTAAGTGTTGGGTTCCTGACAGGCAGAGCAGACTGAGCAAGAACTAACCGACAGAGCATCAGACCTTAATCCGAATGAGAATTTGATGGTGATCAGGCTTCTTGAGGGATCATTCATGGTTGGCTAACATGATTGATGACTTCTATAAGTATCTCTTTGATGCGTATCACTTAGTAAGCATGGATTCAGTCGACAAACCAGAGTTTGGGAAAATCTTGAGTATTCTGGATGCCGACTAGAAAGATGTTGAAATCCTTGGTGCAGATATATATACCAGATGGATTTCAATGTGAAAGTGTGTTTGGTGTGATAGAGTGTGTGAAGAAAAGTAGAGAGCAGTGTGGAAGCAGCTATACAAGTCCAGTATGTGATTGAACAATAGCACTAAGCAAAGGAAGAATGGAGTGCAGCAGATCAGTATATTGAGCCTAACCAGAACTAAACTTTAGCATATGTGGATGCCTCTGATTAGTTCAAACACCTAGTTACATTCTATATACCTTGTAGATAGTGAGTCTCTTGTAGGCAGTGAGCCTCTTGTGAGCAATGTGCTCCGGTAGTGAGCCCTAATTGGCAAGTACCATTTTGTACTTTCTATTCTTTTAAAAGAGAATATAATCTTGGGTTAGTCACCCCGTGGTTTTTCCCTTAATAGGGTTTTCTATGTCAAAATCATTGTGTTATGTGTATTGATTTTATTTCTGCTCTCATGGTTATGGATGCTTATATGTTTTGATGCTGCTCTAATTGTCAAAGAAGAACAAAAAGTTAAATTATTTAAGATAACTGATTCACCCCCCTCTCAGTTATCTACCTTGTTTCCAACACCTTGTTCTTAAATGGTGTACCATTGTCTGAAACTAAGGAAGAAGGTATTCCAAATCAAGAAATTATGTTATCTTGTATGAATCGACATATTACATTGGTAGTCATGGATCGCAAATGGACCACTTCAACCCATTTTGTAAAATAATCAGTAGCAGTAATGATAAACATATGTCCCTAAGAGGAGGGCAGGGAAAGTTTACCTACGAGATCCAAGCCCCAGATAGAAAATGGCCATGGTGACACCTGGGCATGAAGCTCTTGAGAGGGAGCATGGATTAGGTGCTTATGTTGTTGACATTGTAGGCATCACTTGACATAAGAAAAGGAATCTTGTTCCATATGCTTCTAATAGAACCCCATACGTAACAATTTTTGTACCAATGATTTTCCACCGAAATACTCTCCACAGGCACCCGAGTGAGCTTCTTCTAAAGCTATCGAAATCTCTACATTATTTAAACATAGAAGTAAAACACCATTATAACTTCGTCGGTACAAGACATTTGATAATATAATGTATCACACTGCTAGTTTGCATAAGCAGAGTCAGGCATTCTTAGATGTTGAATCCGAAATGGTTCCATTGCGTAAATAGTTAAATATGTAGGAGAACCATTCGTCCATGTATGTGTTACCACAGAGTTCTAAATTTGCAATTATAGGGCTTTCAATTACTGGTGTCTTAAGATTATGAACAACAAAGGTAAATTCTATAGGAGAACCATTAGGGGATATAAGGGAAGCTGCGCTTGCCATTGCATCTGCATGCCAGTTATCTTTCCTAGGAATGGTATCAATTGAGTATGATGTGAATTATTTTAAAAGAGATAATGCAAACTCATGATACTAAGATAACTTATCATTTTTAGTTTGATACGATCCCATGATTTGTTTAACAATCAACTAGGAATCACCGTATATTGCAATGTTTTTGATGTTAAGAGCCAAGGTTGCATGAAGTCCAGTGATAAGAGCTTCGTATTCAGCTATATTGTTTGTGCATAAGAAATCTAAGCAGTAAGATAAGGGAATCAGCTTACCAATGGGAGGTATTAATATAACACCAGTCCCAGAGCCCATTCAACATTTTGATACGTCAAAGTATAATTCCCATTTTTCATTGTAGAGATTGTTAAAATCTGTTCATCAGGAAAAGCATCGACATTCTGTATAGAAAAGGGTGAGGGAGCTTCAGCTAACTAATTAGCTATCACTTTCCCTTTAATCACTTTTTGTGAAATAAATTTGAGATCAAATTTTGTTAACAACATAACCCATTTAGCAAGACGACCTGATAAATCTATTCTTGCAAAGAGATGTTTCAAAGGGTTGAATTTTACCATTACATGCACTTCAACATTTAAGAGATAATGTCTAAGCTTTTGAGTGGCAAACACTAAAGCTAAGCAATGCTTCTCTATGACTATGTATCGCACTTCATAATCGAGCAAAGTACGACTGATGTAATAGACAACACATTCTTTGCCTTCAACATTATGCTATGCTAACAAAGCTGCTAGGGCATTGTTAGATGCTGAAATGTATAACAGAAATAGTTTATCAAAAACAACAGGTTGTAAAATAGGTGGATTAGCTAAGTAATCCTTTAAGTCATCAAAAGCTTTTTGACATTCAACATTCCATTGGAAATGAGAATCTTTCTTCAATAGTTGCGTAAAGGGGCGAGTCATATCAGTGAGTTGTGAAACAAATCGACGAATGGCCTGTATCTTTCCCTGCAAACTATGAAGTTGAGATATGTTCTTAGGTATTGGCATATTAACAATCGCATCTATCTTATTCATGTCAACTTCTATTCCTCAATTTGAAACAATAAACCCAAGTAACTTTCCACTGTCTACGCCAAAAACACACTTACGGGGATTCAATCGTATATTATATTTTCTTATGCACTCAAATATCTGTCGAAGATTTGTCACATGATCCTTATGATGGATAGACTTCGCTAGGATGTTAGCAACATAATCTTCTAGAATATTATGCATATAATCATGAAATATAAGAGTCATCGCACGTTGGTAAGTAGCTCCTGCATTCTTAAGTCCAAACGGCATGACTACCCAACAAAATGTACCCCAGGGTGTTATAAAGGCTATTTTATACTGATCAAGAGGATTTGTGAGGATTTGATTATATCCTAAAAATCCATCCATAAACGATAGCAACTCATGTCCAACTATGGAATCAACAATCATATCAATATTAGGGAGCAGAAAATCATCTTTCAAAGATGCCAAATTTAAATCCTAGAAATCTGTGTACATTCTTATACGGCTATCAGGTTTAGCGACGACAACAATATTTGAGATCCACAGAGAGTAATCAATAGGTCGAATAAAACCATCTTGTAAGAGTTTTTCTATTTCAGTTTTGACAAGTAAAGCAATCTTAGGATTCATCTTACGAATCTTTTGTTTGAATGGCTTAGCATCTAGTTTCAAGACAACATTTTGCATTATGATCTGAGGATCTATACCAAGCATCTCTGAATAATTCCAAGTGAATAATTCTAAGAATTCATTCAATAGTTTAGTCATTTCTTCTTTCTCTTCTGCATCTAAACAATCACCAATAGGGATAACTTTTTCAAGGTTATCTTTATCCATAACGACATTGATAGTCTTTCCGTTAAGGAGAGTACTATGGTCAGGGGGATTGTAGGATTGTAATTGTTCTTCAAGTTCTTCATTTTGCTCTACTGTAGTAGTTATTGTGCTAGTAGTCTTTCCAAAATATGCATCATTGTTTAAACAATAAGGTAGGCCACGTTTATGGTGATAATGAGGAATACCATCATAAGCACCTAAGAAGTCCATTATCGCTTCATCCGCCATAAACATATCTAATGGAAGTGATCCTGGAGGACAATTGGTGTCAATCATCTTAGGGAATATCAAACTAAGTGTTGATATTGTATTCACATTTAGAGTAGGGCGTTTGTGGGCTTTGGATTCCTTAAAAGGATTATATCCAATGCCACTTGAGTAATGTTGCGAAGTGGATTCTATAGGGACTTTGATTCCTTGTTGATTTATGCCACAACCATTACCTACATAGTCACAATTTTTGTAAAGGATTCAGAATCCTCTTCTATAGAGAGAGACCATTTCTTTAGATGAAGGTGGAGTAAGTCTCACAATTAGTAGTATAATTCAAAGTATTATCCTTATTTGTCACCAAAGAAGTCTTATGTTTATCATTTGAAGCATGCGATGTGATCGATGCAATATTTGATGTTTTGGGGATGGGGTTTTTAAGTTTATATTCTCTTGTGGAGGAAGATGCAAAATCTAACGAACCCCAGTCATCACCAACAAATGCATTCGATTGTTTGGATTCTTGCATAACATTTTTAGAGGCAAGAGGAGCTGACAATTCATCTTTTAGATTGTTTAAACTCTCAAGACCAACAACATGCTTTGCACTTCAATTGCAAACAATTATCAAGTTCAGGATCTGAATGGATAGTATGTAGTTTACCTTTAAATATAAACTTAATCGAACGGTGCAAAGTAGAAGGAACTGCTCCTAATGCATGTATCCAAGGGCTACCTAGAATCATGTTATAAGATAGAGAACAAGGCATGAAATGAATCAAGGTAGACACCATCACAGGTCCAACTTGTATAGGTAGAGTTATAGTGCCCACAGATTGTCATCCAATATTATCAAATCCACGAATACTTAATGACTCTGGTTTGATAGTAGATACATCAACTTTAACCTTATGCAATAAATCAATACCACAAACATTAAGGGCTGACCCATTATCAATCATAACTCTCTTAACCAATGTTTTGTTGATTGTAATAAAGATAACCAAAGGATCATACTACTTCTGACCTTGAGAGATGGTAACTCATGTTGTTGAAATAAAATGTTTGTTTTCATTACATATATACAATCTAGTAAAGCGGCAACACCATTTGGTTTAACAACAGGAGGAATAATCACCTTTTGTAAAGCTTCTTGAAGCATTCCATGGTAAGTAGGTGAAGTTTGTATAAGTTCCCAAAGAGATATCTTTGCAGGAGTAGTGCAAAGCTACTCTATAAGATCATAGTCTTTACCACCTTTATATGTTAAATGAGGTGCTCGAGGAAGCATAGGTTGAGAAACTGGTAAAGATATCAAAACATTCATTTGTTGTGTGCTTTGTTTGTTATTCTGAGTGTTATATGCATAAGCAACCACATTATGATTAGTTTGTGAGTCTTGTTTCACTATTTGTTTTGCATAATCATAAATGTGATTAGGAGATTGTGAAGGAGATGAAAGACCTTTGACAACAAGCATAGGTTTAGATGGTGGTTGAACCACATTTGCACATAGAGTAACCACAATTTTTGGTTTTTCAATCTCTTCTTTAGATTTAGGAACATAAATCACATTTATGAATCTTTGAAATAGTGATAGCTTAGAGGCCATAGTAGAATGTTCAATCAAGATAAAGTCCTCAAGGGCTTCATCTAACATATCAAAGTCATCACAACTAAACAGCTCATCATAAGCATGAAAATCTTGCAAAAAATAACCTGGCATTTTAACATGCTCTATTTAAACCAAGATTTAAATGCACAATGATGGCCTTTGCAAATGAAATACAACTTTCAATAATAAATGCTAATTTTCAACTCTTTTTAGTGAAAAGATAAAGAATGTAATCCACAATTTAACATATGCAATTTCACTAAAGAGGTTTTTCAATCCAATTATGCTCTAGAACAACAAATTATTTCAGATCTGAAGTTTAACAAGGATGCAAATTCTTTAAAGCTTGGGTTCACCAAAATGTTTAGGGTGAAAATTGATAGTTTGTTTAAACTAAGTTAAATACTACCATTTCACCACTAAGCATTGGGAGGACAAAGGCCAAGCTCGTGAACAAGCTTCTAATCACTTTGTCTTTCCCTTATGCTCATGTGGTTATGAAACCTAAGGCCATAATCAAGATTTTATCAAGTGTTTTCCTTTCAACCAAGTAAAACCCTAATTATGCCTTATATAAAAAAATATACAGAAACTAATAAAGCAACTACAAAACTAATCATAGAAGTACAGAGATAGAGTTCCAGAGATAGTGTACCCAAATTTTGAGGGCTACATGGACTAGGACACCCGCTCCAGTGTCCTACAAGTTTTTAAACTGGAAAATCTTCTGTACAAGGTGTCTGAGACTGCTAAAAGGCTTCCAGATCCCAGAATAAACCCCTGGTTGGACTAGGGCACCCACTCCAATGTCCTGCAAGTCTCAGAATCCAAAAATCTGAAAGTATGTCATGACTGTACCTGTAATATCCTCCTTTCTGTAGCTTCTTTCCACCGGAACCTGTAAAACATGATCTGCACATACAAAAGAAGGAAGATGTTGTGGCTATATAGTAGCTTGCCTAAGTCAAGCCATGTCTTTGGTATTTCTATCTCAACAATAGCTAGAGATAAAGATTTGTAGAAGTGTGTGCAAACCTAACAATGTGTACGCATAAAATCAAACCCTAGATGTCTCAATCAAGGGAAGATCAACAACTTGCTTTACATCACTAAACACATACAACTTCACCTCAAGGAGATGAGATAAATGAAGACTTGCATGAACAAGAAGGTGAATTAGAAATGTCCACGGAGGATCTCCAAGCTTGCTATTGGAGGCTTCAACCCTTCTCCTGATCATGGAAAGGGTGTACAAACCATATGAAGAGCAAAATAGACTCAAGATCTTGATTCCTAATCTTCATCCATTATCTCCAAGATAGAAAATAAAGAATACTTCAAAGAGCTTCAACAAGTCACTGATCTTCAATGACAATTGCAACAGAGTTTTGGCATCAAGCTTACATAAGAATTGTGTGTGATAAAATGATTTTCAAATGACTTTTTATATCTAGCTTTAGGGAATTCAAATTTAAAATAGCGTCTCAATATTGTGTGAAAACTAAGAATTTGAAAATGAAATCCCGAGGCACTCAGCGAGAACTGACACCCTACCAAAATTCAAAATCTCGTGAAATGGGGGAGGACTAGGGCATGGCCGCCCAAGTCCTAGCCCCCAATTTTAGCTCAGATATGCATTTTTAGGGGTCCTAGGGACCCAAGTTTCAAATCTCTTTCCAGGTTCTATCAATAAGTTACCTCAAAAAGTGAATAGACCACTCCTAGACTTAGTCAATCAGGGTTTCGGGAAGGCTGAGAGGTCACCAAGAGTGAGGAGCTAAACCGAGGGAAATTGTACCATTCCATACATGAGGATAATTTCTGACGTTACATCTTGATACTCAGCAAGGTTAGCACCATTATATTATATGAATTTATTGAGAGATTCTTATTGTTTTGAAAAGACAAGTCCAGGTCTACATGTATGTTATTACTAAACCTTGGGCAAGGGGGGTATGTTTTGTGATGCATATTATGTTATGTGTGAGAGCCATAGTGGTCATCTACACTTATTCCTAGTTTTTTCATATGCAATACACTCATGTTTATGTGTCGATGAAGGGCAGGGTCCCACCTTTCATAGTAGCATATAAGGAAGATATGAAAATTTGTGGTTTATGGAAAATTACTTTGATGATGCTCTCCATTTGTCTCTTGTTTTTCCATTTTAGTTAATGATACATGTATGTTACAATTTTAAAATTAAAGTAATAAGTTTATGCAGTTCTTATTTTATTACTTTATGTGTTTGGTCATAAAAACTATCATTAAGGTCTAGTAGAAACCTTCTTGCAAGAATCAACCATATTACTTCATTTTTTTCAAACTTACTTAAAGGAAATCATTTTAAGATTTATAGTTTGCATTGGAAGATATTAGGATTTATTTTTTGTGATCTTGAAAACTTGTATGCAATGTTTTTTTTGTAAAAACATGGTTTTGAGGTCTAGGAACCATGAAAAATCTAGAGCAAGCTCTGTGTAGAAGGTATTTCATTATATTCAAACAACTTATACACATATTGTTCCATATTGTAAAATATCTACTACTACCATATTGCTACTATACTATAAACTAGACTTCTACCAGATTGTTCAGTTAAAACAAAAATAGATAGGGGGAAGGGTAAATTACACAGGCCCCTCCCCATCTTTCACAATATTACATACATTGATTTATTTAACAGTAATTGGCACCTCATTCCCCCTAAGAGCCAGCTCCACCTCCTCCATACAACGGTTAGAATTCATTGGTATCACGATATCTGGCAGCACCACATGCAATTTTTTTTGTAAATTCTTTAATTGCATTCTACAAGCATACCTGTTGTTTCTTCAAACCATGGAGATGAGCCAATAGACAGTCATGAAAAGCATCCATCTGATTGTACAACTTTCCTAGATCATCATGCAAGAGGAATGAATTAGCAGGCATGGACATCATGACAACACAAGCCAGTGACTGTGCCCCATCAAATGCACTCTATCTCCCATGTGTATACTCTGGATCAAGCAGAAATCCCACAATAGAAGACCTCAAACTAGTATTCGATAGCGCATCTGATTCCTTCGCCACCCCCACACTCAAATCATCCACCGACGCAGACAGGGATTCTCAATCTCAATGTCAACAAAATTCATAAAATTCACCACATTTTCCCTAGTAACTCTGTGTTTTCTTTTCCTCTTTAGCTCTGCCTTAGCCTTCCCCTTTCCTCTATCTTTGAACTCCATGCGACCACCCAGGTGGCCTCAACTAGCTGCAGATGCCATCTTCAACAACACCCAATGTCATATAACAAACCGCATACCATTTGAATGGGGAGACATCTTATTTGTGCACTACCTTGCCAATTCATCATGCAGAAGACTCATGTGAGGAGTCGTCACCAACCTTTCTCTGTAATCCTATTAATTTCTATTCATAATTAATTTGACCCCTCCTTTACTTCAGGCATCCTGTCACATACCCATTATCAGGTGAACTTGTATGCAATTTGACTAACACATTTATACTCGCTAACTTAGGGTTTAGGATTTGACCATGTATTGTAAAATATGCTACAACTGAAATACAATAAAGTTAGAAAACATGATCAATATTATTAAGTGTAAAAAGAAAAGCTTTATATTTCAAATCTATTAAATATGAGTATGCAAGTTTAGGATATATCAAATTTTGTTTGGATATGTTTATATGACGTTAAGATGAAAAGGAATAATACTCTGAAGTCTTGAAATAATTTAAACTATATGCTCTTTTAAAAAAAATGTTCTTGATGATCTTTTATCCCTTGTGCATTTAGAGGCAGATTTTAATAGTTTCTCTAAAAGAAATTAAAACTAGGATAAGTCAGCTTATGTTAATGTCATAATATGACCTTTCTTATTAAGTCAAGGATAAACAAACTATTAGTGGCACTTGATCTTAATTCATTACTACCTAAATAGGAGAGTAAAACACTTGTACATTTTTTCACTCTTAGACAAGGTTGTAAAATCCATATAGCATCTTGATAACCTATGGGATAATATATTGATAATTTTCTAGACACAATACTAAAATATTTGTAATATTGGAAAAGTGGATTTTTGAAAGGCCCAGACTCTTTTACATCGTAATATCCAACCGATGAGAGAGACAAGTCCCATGAGGAGTGGAATATCCAAAAAAGAAGCAAAAAACTACCAAAGACAACAACATAACAAAAGAATAGTAAATGCTCAGCACATAAATATGTAGGAGTTGAGATACATAGAAAAGAAAGTACTCCTAACTGAGATTAGAAAATTTTTGCAGACTAGAGGCTACTTGCCACTCCTTTCTAGGAAAGTTGACTTGGTATTTGAATGAAACCTCGAAGGATTCCTCGTCAAGATCAATAATGTCTGTATTTTAGGTAGAAGATTTATCCCTGGTTCTTTTAGTAGGCCCCTCCATGCTGGTAATCCTTTTTCTCTTCTATAATTCATTCTAAAGGACAAAAAGACTACTGGAAACATTCTTGATTACATTTTTACTAACATCTACCACTTTACCAAGGTTCTTATTTATGTCTTCCTGATTCTCCTACACCATCAAAACTCTTTGATCTAAGTCTTCCCAATTTTGTAACATAGAAAATAGTCTTCTCACCTCATTCTATAATGCCTCATCAAAAGGTACATTACCTTTAACACATTCATTATCATCCTTGAGTAACTAATTGCAATGCCCTATACTCTATTTTGAATGATCTAAAGTTGCCTCATGAAGCATCTAAGAATATTATTTTGCAAGTCCAAATTCTCCTTGATCAAATCTATTCTACCTTTTTGATGCAGGGGCATCCCAAGTTGCAAAGCAATCTTATATCAACCAAAAACATTTGCATTCATTTTATTTTCTTTCATTGTCCTAGTTCAGTACAGTTAGTTTAGTCAGTAGCAGTTTTTGTATTTTAGTCTGCATTCTACCACATCATCATTTTAGACCTTGCAGAGCTGGACTTAGCATCTAGATATCATCATGCACATCATATCCAAAAGTTAGCTCATTTGGATCAGTTTCTGGAAAGATTTCGCTATCAGAAGATCAACTATTTTCTTAGAGTAGAGCATTTAGAGAGTGTCAGATAGAAAACTAAAGGAGAAGACTTGTGGAGCACTTCCACGACTTGCAGAGCTAAATGACACATCATTTAAGATGGTTTGGGACATGGCTAACCTTTCTTGAGATCCGCACCTTGTTTCATTCACTTGCGAGGAGTACAAGATATTTTGGGCCAACCTATCCGTGTACACACGTTACATCTCTTTCATTGGAGTTTGTAATCTTTCCTGGCCAATGCTGAGGATTCTTGTGATCCAAAGATTATATGTATTCATGTAATAGATGCATAAGAAGTAAGTTAGAGATAGATAGCATAGTTCATAAGTTGGATTTTATTATGTAAGGCGCTTCAAAGCCATATCTTGTGCATGCATTATAACTAGAGAATCAAGCCTGTGAGCCCTAATTGTAAGCCCGCATGCTGCTAGCATGTCTACATTTTGAATCTATGATATACTGAACAGCTGAATCTACATTTGCATCCTGTAATTGAGTTTCTTTCATTGTGTTTACTCTTGCTATACAGTCTGGACTGTTCACTTTGTGGACCCTCCTAACCGTGACTACACCAAGTGGTATCAGAGTGAAGCTTGAACCCTTTGGGAGTGAAGTGAGCAAAGTTTACGAAGGCATTCCATAAGATCTTGCTATGAATAGATCACCGAACCCAAGGCAGACTACCTGTGTTGTCAACTGATCACTGATTGTGAGGCAGTTGTCACCTTATAGCCCGATCACCGAATTTGAGGTAGTTACACTCGATCCTAGGAAGAGATGCCGCTGAGGAGAATACTTGTTGTTGGTACCATGGTTGGAAGAAAGAATGAGATGATGGAGATGATTAAAATAATGTGAGTTCTCTTAGATGCTGTTGAAGAAGATCGAAGAAGAGGATTGACACCTTGACCTAATGTTGAAAGTGATGATGATGAAGAATTTCAATCTACTAATCAAAATGAAGAAACCTTAGAAGAAGAAGAAGAATCAGATCAAGTAAAGATGTTGTGAGTTATTTTGAAGATTGGGAAATGACCTAGAGTGGATGTACTGAACTATACTGGCAATTTGAATCTAGAGGAGCTGATTGATTGGATAAATGACTTAGAAGTATACTTTGAATATGAGGAAATTGAAGATTTGGAGAAGGTGAAATTTACAAAGACTAAGTTGAAAGGACATGTTGCTATTTGGTGGAAGAGGTTCAGTTGGATAGAAACAAAAGGGGAAAGGAAAAAATCATAAAGTGGGATAGAATGGTGAGAAAGTTGAAGAATCAGTTTATACTTGCTAACTATGAGTTGGAGATGTTGAAGAGATTGTAGAACTTGAGACAAAAGGAGAAATCTATGAAGGAGTATACTAAAGAATTTCATAAGATGATTGTAAGGACAGGACATAGTGAAGCAAGCAAAGAGAAAGTGGCAAGATACATCAATGGACTAAGATTGAACATTCAAGAAGAACTGAGTTTGGTAAGAATGACAACATTGGAAGAAGCATATCAGTTTGCCCTGAAAGTTGAAGAAAAGTTGAACAAGAAGCATGAGCAGAGATAGAGAGGTAGAGGAGGTAAATTTTAGAGAGGTAGAACATTTTTCAGAGGAGAAAGATCATATGTGGAGCAAAGTAGACAAGATAGCACATTCAAGGAGGATAGAGCTAACAATTCATACCCAGAGGAATGACAGAAGTTTCTATAATAGAGGTAACCCTAATTCATTCCGGAATGAAGAATACATAAGAGATGGAAGAGGACTTGATAAGAGAACATTTAGAGGAACCTGTTTTAAGTGTGGAGATGAAGGACATAGATCATTTGAATGTTATCAAGGTAGTACAAGCAAGACGATAGAGAATAGTGGAAGAGAAACCTATGTAGAAGAAGAACCTGTTGGATCACCCAATTCAGTTAGTAAACCTAAGAAAGGAGAATCACTAGTCATGAGGAGAGCACTATTTCAAGCAGAGACAAATGAGGAACCACCATAGAGGAAACATTTGTTCTGAACAATATGCAAAGTAGGAGGTAAATGTTGTAAGGTTGTAATTGATAGTGGTAGTTTAGATAATTTGTTTTTAGAGGAGATGGTGACTAAGCTAAAGTTGGAAAGATTGAAACACACTAAGTCATATCAGATAGCATGGATTCAGGATGATCATAAGGTACTGGTGAGTGAACAATGTTCGGTGAAATTTCATATTGGTTCTTATCATGATGAAGTATTGTGTGATATTATTCCTATGGATGTATGTCATATATTGTTGGGTAGACCATGGCAGTATGATAGAAAAGCTATACATGATGGGAGAAAGAATGCTTATACTATAACATCAAATAGAAAGAGAATTACTTTGATTCCTTTGGAACATGAACCTAAGAGTGAAGTATGTGGAAATGCTAGAATCTGTTTGGTTGATGGAAGGAAATTTCTGGATGGTTTGAGACATGAGAATATGTGTTATTCTTTGATTCCTAAGAAACCTAAAACCCTAAAGACAAAGACTGAAGAATCACAACTGGAGGAGATAGCTGAATTACTGACATAGTATGAAGACATCATATCAGATAATGTACCTGAGGGTGCCACCAATCAGGAGTATCAGTCATCACATGGATCTTATACTTGGAGCTAGTTTGCCTAATGAAGCAATGCACATAATGACACCAACAGAGAATGAAGAATTGAATAGATAGATACAAGAGTTGCTGAGGAAAGGATTGATCAGAGAAAGTTTGAGTGCTTGTGCAGTACCTGTAGTGTTAGCACCGAAGAAAGATAGAGAATGGAGAATGTGTATAGACACTAGAGAAATCAACAAAATCATAGTTAATTATAGATTTTCATTGCCTAGGATGGATGACATTATGGATTGTTTGAGTGGAGTAAAATAATTTACAATGATAGACTTGAAGAGTGGATACCATCAGATCAGAATCAAAGAAGGAGATGAATGGAAGACTGCTTTTAAGACAAATGAAGGATTGTATGAATGGTTAGTGATGCCTTTTAGATTGACAAATGCACCGATTACTTTCATGAGGTTGATGAATTAAGTCTTGAAGAAATTCTTGGGTAAGTTTGTTATTGTATAGTAGGATGATATTCTGATTTTTAGTAAGACAAAAGAAGAACATTTGTGGCACCTGAGACAAGTATTGCAGAGGTTGAGAGAAGAGAAATTGTTGATAAATATCAAGAAGTGTAGTTTCATGAAGGAAGAGTTGGTATACTTGGGATTTGTGATTTCTACTGAAGGATTGAAGATGGACCCTGAAAAAGTTAGAGCAATTGTTGAGTGGCCTACATCTGAGAGCATTGGAGAAGTCAGATCATTTCATGGATTAGCTAGTTTCTACTAGAAGTTCATCAAAAATTTAAGTTCAACATGTAACCCTATGACAGAGACAATGAGAGGTGATAGGAAAGACTTTAAGTGGACATCAGGAGCAGATAAAAGTTTTGAATTGTTGAACCAGAAAGTGACAGAGCGACCAGTATTGGCATTACTTGATTTCAATAAGGTATTTCAAGTGGATTGTGATGCAAGTGGAAATGCAATAGGAGTAGTGTTAAGTCAAGAAGGTAGACCTGTAGCATATTTCAGTGAGAAGTTGAATGATGCAAGAAGAAGATATTAAGTTTATGATCAGGGGTTCTATGCCATAATTCAAGATTTGAAGAAGTGGAGACATTATTCATTGTCTAAGGAATTTGTGTTGTATATAGATCATCAAGCTTTGCAATATCTGAACAGTCAAGGAAATCTGAATTAGAGACATATGAGATGGGTAGAGTTCATGTAGAGTTACACTTTTGTATTGAAGCATAGAAGTGGAAAATCAAACAAAGTTACAGATGCACTGAGTAGAAGGAATTTGTTGACAGAGATGAGAGTTGAAGTGTTAGGTTTTGAAGAGTTGAAGAACATGTATGAAGAAGATCTTGATTTTGTAGAACCTTGGAAAGCATGTAAGGAACCTATTGTGATAGAGAGGAGTAAGTGGTTGGACTATTTCATTCAGGAGGATATGTTGTTCAAAGGAAATCGGTTGTGTATCCCTAGAAGTTCAATGGGAGACAATTTTATCAAAGAGAAGCACAGTGGTGGATTGGTAGGACATTTTGGAATTGACAAGACAGTGGCTTTGGTAAGTGAAAATTACTTTGGCCTCAGATATATAAGGATGTAAGGAAGTTTGTGCAAAGTTGCAGGATATGTCAAGTTGCAAAAGAGAGTAGTCAGAATACTGGGTTGTACAAATATTTGACAGTACCGGAGAGACCATGGGAAGACATAAGCATGGATTTCATATTAGGATTGCCGAAGACACAGAGATGACATGATTCTATATTTGTAGTGGTGGACAAATTTTCAAAGATGGCACATTTCATACCTTGTAAGAAGACAAATGATGTAGTTCATGTGGCTAACCTATTTTTCAAGGAGATTGTGAGATTGCATGGATTACCTAAGAGCATAATTTCATACAGAGATACAAGATTTATTGGATACTTTTGGAAGATATTGTGGAAGAAGATGAAGACAAACTTGAAGGTCAGTTTAACATTTCATCCACAGACTGATGGACAGACTGAGGTGGTAAATAGGAGTTTGGGGAACTTGTTGAGATGTTTGGTTGGAGAGAAGGTAGGAAATTGGGACTTGATTCTATCACAAGCAGAGTTTGCATACAATAATTCAGTGAATAGGAGCACAGGAAGAACACCATTTGAGATTGTGATAGGAACTAACCCTAGAGGAGTAGTAGAGTTGAGAGATATCAATATGGAGAATAAGAGAAGTGCAGAAGTAGAAGAATTTGTAGGACACATGGAGATAGTGCATAATCAGGTTAAGAAGCATTTGGAGGAGATGAACATGAAGTATAAGGAGCAAGTAGATGAGGAGAGGAGACACAAAGATTTTGCAGTTGGAGATGAAGTTATGGTGTACTTGAGAAAAGAAAGATTTCCAGTAGGGACATATAACAAGTTGAAGATGAAGAAGTTTGGACCATGTAGGATACTCAGAAAGTTTGATTCAAGAAATGCATATGAAGTGGAGCTATCAAAGACACTGGGTATATCACCTATTTTCAACATTTCAGACATATATCAGTATCATGAAGTAGAAACTAGTGACATCATTGAAGAAGACTTGAAGAAGTAGTTACCACAACAAGCATTGGAGAAGATTGAAGACATCTTGGACAGTAGACTTGGACGCAACACCAGAAGCAAGCAATACAAAGAATATCTTGTGAAGTGGAAAGGAAGATCGAAAGAAGACTCATCTTGGATTTCTTAGGTTGAGGTGGACCGTTTTGGTTTTCCCCTAGCCCCAGCAAAGTGAGGAACTCACTTTTTCAACAACCTCAGGTGTCTGATGCAGGAGCGTCCTAGGTTGCAGAGTAATCTTGCATCAACCAAAAACATTTGCATTCATTTTGTTTTCTTTCATTTTCCTAGTTCAATACAATCATTTCAGTCAGTAGAAATTTTTATATTTTGGTCTGTATTCTACCACATCATCATTTTAGACCTTTGGAGCTGGACTTAGCATCTAGTTATCATAATGCACATCATATCCAAAAGTCATCTCATTTGGATCAGTTTCTGGAAAGACATCGCTATCAGAAGATCAACTATTTTCTTAGAGCAGAGCATTCAGAGAGTCTCAGACAGATAGCTAAAGGAGAATACTTGCGGAGCACTTCCATGACTTGTGGAGCTAAATGACACATCATTCAAGATAGTTTGGGACATGGCCAACCTTCCCTGAGATCCACACCTTGTTTCATTCACTTACAAAGGAGTACAAGTTGTTTTGGGCCGACCTATCTATGTACACATGTTACATCTCTTTCATTGGAGTTTGTAATCTTTCTTGGCTGACGCGGAGGATTCCTGTGATCCAGAGATGATATATATTTGCATAATAGATGCATAGGAAGTAAGTTAGAGATAGATAGCATAGTTCATAAGTTGGATTTTCTTCTATAAGGTGCTTCAAAGCCATATCTTGCTCATACATTGTAACTGGAGAATCAGGCCTGTGAGCCCTAATTGTAAGCTGGCATGTTGTCGGCATGTCTGCATTTTGAATCTATAATATACTGAGCAACTGAATCTGCATTTACATCCTATAATTGAGTTGCTTCCATTGTGTTTACTCTTGCTGCACGGTCTAGACTGTTCACTTTGTGGACCCTCCTAACCGTGACTACACCACTTTTAATCTAACATAGTTTTGACAAGTAGCATCGTGAGTAGAGTTGGGGTTGACAATGGGAACATGGTGTTCAATCTAAATCTTATGAGAGGAACCATCAATAGAGGGGTTCATGGATTTTTTAGTGGACTATTGGTCATTGAAGATGGTAAAAGAAATAGAAGAACTAGTAGTAGGGTCTTCCAAAATGACCTTTTTACCTTTGTCAGCCATGTGCTTGGGGTTGGCACTAACAATCTTGAGAGATGAAATAGGGTTATCACTTGGGGTATCCATAGTCTGAGAAACCTTTGGTGGGACCAAAATTTTCACCACTCTAGACCCATTTCTTTTCTTGTGGGAGTGATACGTCCTATGGAGGCTCTAAGGGTTGTCCAAGACCATAAATTTAGGGGGCAAAGAGGAGGAAGTATCATCTTCAAGGGTTAGGGAATCAACAGTTGGAATGATTGGAGAAGCTTGAGCAACAAGGGATGGGAATCATCAATCAAGGGAGAAGAAGACATTGGGGAAGCCTAGAAGGAGACCTTTCTGAACTTAGGGGACACCTTTGTTGGATTAACAATTTTAGGAACGAGAGGAGTAGGAGTTTTTTCTAGTTCAACTCTATAAATGTAATAAATTAAACCCTAATGTAACAAGTCTGCCTTCCCCAAATGAACATTAACCACAAACTATTCCAAAGAACTTAAAAGAAAAAAGGAAAATTTATTTTCACCTTATGGCATAAATCGTTTAACATAGAGAAATGATAGGAATACACCCAATTATACCTTTCTTCAAGAGTAAAGTACCTACTTAGAGTGACTACAACCTCCCCCAAGGCACTGACAAATCATCCTTCCTTAACCCATTTTGAAATTTGCTGACCTTCTCCCCTTCTCTAAGGAAGGTCTCCATGTGATCATGGTTCCTAGATTTGATTGTTTTCTACAATTCTAAACCTTCCATCACTAGGCCATTTTCTTGAGTGATGAGCTCCTTGGAGATGGTAAAAGAAATTCCTCTCACATAAACCACCCTATTTTCCAAGAACATGTAAACTCATTTGACAAGACATGATCATATCCAATAATGTCTTTGAAAAAGTAGGCAAGGTCCACCCTTCTAAAGCTATTCCAAATGGCATGGTTCTTTCTTAGTAGTTCACATGATGAAGGTTCAATTCTAATCATATCACCCCCATATCTTTGACTTTTATATATGCCTTGTTTCTATTTTTGTAGCCCTAGAACTCAGAATTGGAATAAAAGAGGAGCAAATTCTTGATAGACAAGTGAAGATTCAAGGCATAAATGATACAATATTAAAAAAATTTATTCACAACTATTTTGGAACTTAGAAGCAAAAATATTAGAGGAAATTTTAGTAGATTTTCCTAGCTCACAACTTTGGGTTGTGACATTTAGAATATTTGTATGATTATGCATTGTTGGAAAATTGGTTTTCATGTACATTGAGGGAGTATGCTATACAATGGTTCTATTCTTTTTTCTGAGTTAGCCAATACTTTTATTAGTCACTTCTACATCAATTAAGCTTGAAGATTACAATTTGATATTTGTTTAAGTGTGCACAAAATCCTAATGAGAGGATGAATGATTATGTTATCATATTTTAGGATCTATGTACTAAGATAAGGCATCACCTTCGTAATGATGAGTTACTTAGTTTTTTGTTCAAGGATTGTTGTCACTGATTAAGGACAATGTATATTTGAAAACTTATTCATTTATGGATTTGTGTGCTTATGTTAAAACATGGAATTTAAATTGTTGTCTTCAAATGCACTTAAGTATGATTCTTCTCACGTGCCTTCTATGTCTTCCTACCCTTCAAAGTTTCAAAAGAAAAATATTTTCAAAAGGTTACTAATAAGAAAGAGAACAAACTTAATACCCATCATGTGGCTAATGCTTCTAATGTTCTCACATTGAAGCCTCAAAATTTTAGAAAGTTTACTAAGTTAGATGAGCCCTTAGAGAAATTTCTTCTAATTTTTCTTAGTGTTAATATGTTTACTCTTCCTCCTATTCATCCATTAGATATTTCTAGAGGATCACCTAAGGGTTATGATCAGAATACATTATATCATTATCATAGAGTTTAGGGAAATACTACATAGTGTTGTATGGTTCTAAAGCATAAGGTGCAAGATATAATTGATAATAATATGATAAATGTAGATGGAATTAAATATGGGTGCAATCATTCAATGACTCCACCTAATCAAAATTTGAAAATCTACACAAATACCATTCCCTTGTATGACCAAGCTATTAATGTACATTTTCTTGATGATGTTAGGATTAAGGTGCCATCAACCTTGTAAATCCTATGTAATTTATTATTCCTATTATTGTTTGTAAATCACCCATAAGAGATGAGAGGTTTCACCAACATCGATCTTGTTTCAACCACATGTTTATATCTAGTACTTGATGCCAATTCGTCACAAATGAAAAACCCCACTTCTTCAATTGTGCCTTGAGCTGCTTATTTCTGTAGGAATTTTGGTTACCAATGGTTGTACTTAATGGCAACAATCGATTTTATACATTAACTTCACAGACTGGGCATGATTCTGACTGATTTCCCATCAAATCACCATTAATGCAGTTGTGCGTTGGTGTGCAGGCTAAGACTAGTTGTTCTCTGTGTTTGAATGTGCACCGTTGATCTCAATCAATCCACAGGAGAATTGATGGTCTTGATTTGAAACTTCCATCATTGAATGTCACTTCACACGCTTAGAATAGTGCTAACCCATCAGAATTCACTAGCTCAACAGAAACTTTCCATTCTGGATCCATATGGTGGCTTATTGCAGCAGTGTAGGCCCAAGAGGGACCCGCACTTCTGCACTCGCGCTAGTGCATTGAGCGCTAGCTTCAATATACTTGGATGGGACCCATATGACATGTGTCACACTGTCGTAACATCGCAAAGCATATTCCTTAGCATCTCCTAGCTATGCACTCATGCAATCCACTAAGGAGAGAGTATGGCATAGGTTTCAGGCTGATGTGGCTTTTGGGCCCACCTGCCTGGAAATCCATGGTTAGTGCATTAGTGTGGCTCTGACAGATCAAATAGATCTGGAGCCCACGATGGCACGATAACCATTTATTCAATCTCAAGAACCTATGACTCAGACTTAGGAAACATTAAACATTTTGGACCACCTGGTAATTAGGCTTGAGGGGCCAGTCCTCAGATGGGAAACAAGTCATGAAGTCATAACTTAACCTCGGGTTGACCGCCAACAACAGGTCAATGTAGAAAGAAGACACAAGCTTAAATGAAAAAGACCAAGGGTTTAGGGTTTAAGGCAATTGTATTCAGACTTGGCCAATTTTGAAGGCATTACACAAAGGGATAAGGAAATCATGGAGGGGTTCCACCAATGGTTGAGTGAGAAGTAACAAGCCCTGGAACACATCTTGAACTTTCTCCACCTACTGATCTCCCAATTCATCACGATGAGAATAAAGCAAATTATGAACCATCACAGGACAGGAATTATGGATACCATGTTTAATTGCATTAAAATGCAATTAACAATAGGAGACCTTTGAATATCGGAGTGCTTAAAAAGATCTCCAACTTTAGCTCCCTGACCATTAAACAAATCGTAGTTACATAGAGCGTTGTTGAAAGAGTTTTCAAAAATCATATAGTCATGAATATAATTGAAAGCAAGACTCTTAACAATAGCAGTGTCTTGGATATCGTCCATTGCATTCGATAAAAAACAAGAAGTCACCTAAGAATAATAGACAATCCTTGGGAAATCCTGCAAGATCTCTTAACCAACGATCTCTCGAATTGCTTCTTCTTCGTTGACTAACTAGAACTTGAAAACCTTCCCCAATGTCTCTCAATCAAATCCACCTTGAATCAGGTATTCCCATTTATGAATTGGAAAAAACATTCACTTGTTAAGTTGAGTCTCCATCTCTCTTATTTTGCAGACACGATAGATTACAATGTGAAAAAGAAGGCCCTGACAATGCTATTTGAAGCCCCCAGCATAAGCGGAATTGAAAAAAAACCCTTTTCACTGACACCTTGCACAAATGAAATCTTGTAGATTATGCTTCACATATGATAATCTTTAATTCCTACAATACCAAATACACACTTCGGCGGCTGCACAGAGGAATGACGTATATGTGAAAACTTCACACACTTGAACTCAAACATCACCCAGCAAAACAATCATTAAACCCATTTACATTAAAATCTTGGAAAAGAAACATGTACGAAGAAAGATAGACCTGCCATTCACAAAAAGAGAGGTTAGTTTAAAAAATCTCCTAAAATGGAGATTATGGGAATAATTCATTTTCTACAACTGCTAGAATTTGTGGAAAATCCTTAAGCTTTCTTGTATCAAAAATTTGAATATCTTCCTCTGATCATAAGCTAGGTTTGAAAGGTTGTCAGCTAGAAAATTAATGAGTGTTTAAAATATTTATTATCATGTTAACTTATTGTTTTACTTTGACATGCATCTTCATGGTAGTCACATGCAAAGAAAATTGGGGGCAAACCGTACTAGTGAAAATTTCACACCTCATATTTTTCTCATTCATTCTGGTCTCACTTTGGTTGAGTTGTCCTTTAAGAACTAGTGTACAAGTGGTATGTTTTTGCACGAGAGCTCAAAAATTTCCTAAACCAAAATGATTTCATCTACAGACCTAAGGACTGGTCTTGATCATCACTTTATCCATTCTCTAGGGTGAATTTTGCACATATGGAACTAATCCTAGGTCAAATCCACATGCACAAATTTGAACCTGAAATTTTAAATTAGGCCTAAGATAAAGCCTTCCTAATTAGTTGTTATTTATTGAATTGGCCATGCTATGTTTCAAATTGCACACTAGGGTGTTGTATAAAAGTAGAAAATTGCAATTCATTTATATCTATCTAATAAAATCCTTCATCTATCTTAGCATCATAACATTATGAATTAATCTATCATAAAGAGACATCATTCATCATATAGAGATATTTTTTTGCACTTTTCATTATCTTTAGAGAATTGTACCAACATGACATTAGTAGCTACATATGACTAGGCATATTACATGATTGCTTGGCATGTCTTCAATCGTTGTTCTAAAACCATTAAATAAGATCTAATGGTTTGACATAAGGATAATATCTGTGTTTAGTAAACTCCCAAAGGTATTTATCAACATTGCCAATCATTTATTATAGATTTAGTTATCAAGGAAAACAAGAATTGAAGTTTACAAAAAAACAAATTGAATCTACACATAGAGATCAATTTCGTGCACAAAGTTCAAATCCATGAACATGGAGATTATTTCTAGTCATGTGGAAATGACCTAGAATGGTGTACAATGAGTTCACTAGTTTTGAGGTAGTCATCTAATAGAATCCAAGGTTGTAATACAAAGGTGAATCAATTGGTGGCATCTACCATAGTCAAATTCACACCAAGCCTAGAGCTAAGTACCCTAATCCCCTTCATTAATTGCAACCTATATTTATTTATGTATCTTAGTAGTATTTATCAATCTTGGCTTATTAGTCTAATGTTAGTTTGTTGCTTGTGTTGATTTTATTACTAAGCCCTAGATTACCTATGTAGGTCTAATTTATTCCCTTATAATAATTAAAGAATATGAGACAGTGAGTTCACTAGTTTTGAGGTAGTTGTCTAATAGAATCCAAGGTTGTAATATAGAGGTGAATTAATTGGTGGCATCCACCATAGTCAAATTTGTAGCAAGCCTTGAGCTAAGTACCCTAATCCCCTTGTTTAGTTTGAGCCTGTATTTATTTATGTATTTTAGTAGCATTTATCAATCTTGGCTAGTATAATGTTAGTTGCTTGCTTATGTTGAGTTTATTACTTAGCCCTAGATTATTTATGTAGCTCTATTTTATTCCCTTATAATAATTAAAGAAGATGAGACAATTCTTTTTAATAAAGGATTGAAAATATCCTACAATGCCATTTTTGCAACTATGGCATTAGGTGCATAAACTATCACCTCCTTTGGATTAGAGTTGAATCTCGAGTGTTATTGATTCTAAAAAATTCACTTGAGGCACAATTCCAACCTTATCCCTTAGGAATGTTGATCCTTTACAATGCCATTTTTGCAACTATGGCATTAGGTGCATAAATTATCACCTCCTTTGGATTAGAGTTGAATCTTGAGTGTTATTGATTCTAAAAAATTCACTTGAGGCACAATTCCAACCTTATCCCTTAAGAATGTTGAGCCTTTACACTCAACAAGATAAAGTATTTTCCTTTAAATGTTTTTGATAAAGTCAATTGGAAATGAGGGCCCAGATCCCTATATAAAACAACCCAAAGGGCAGAACAAAAGCCTCACAAAGGCCAGGAACAACACATTAATAGTACATTAACAACCGAAGCACAACAACACAGAAACCAACAACATAAATTAACTGACTTTAAACAAAAGCAGTAAAAGAACACAGGATGACTAGCTAGGGATTCTTGTCAATCCCATACTTAGTGAGGAATTTGAGCATTCCCTCATAATCACCCAGACTATCAATCTTGATACCCTTGATCTTATCATCAAAATCCTTCACAGTAGAAAACATAGTGGCCACACGGTGTAAGGCTTTAGGAACAAATTCTGACATCACCCTCCATTTCTTCTACAACTTCTCAAATTTGGATCTGAGTTTTGCAACCTCTTCTTCCATTTTGACACATAAGGTGCAACTCCCCTTGTCTCCTTTCTGCTCCTGAGCCTCCTCCTCATCCTTAGAATAATAGGTGTTCATCTTAGGGAAGAGACTAGTCCCCTCCTCCTCATGAAAAGACTCTATAGGTGTCTCACCCTCATCCTCGCCTGGAGTGTCCTCAAAAAACTTTAATTGCCCCAATAGCTCGACACCCTAAGGATTGGTTGAAGGAATTCCAGCTATACGACTAGACCTTCTAACACTCTATGTAGGATTACCAGCAATACCTAGAATATTGCCACCTTCCCCCTGTTTAGCAACAGCTTCCAAGTCAATAAATTTTGAAGCAGCCACTTCATAAAGGACTTCCACCTTCCCATCTTTAGATTTTTTATGAGGCTGGGATCCACCTTCCTCCTTCATTTCTAACCCTCTTTTCCCCAAGGAAGTCACCCCCTTCTTAACATCTTGGTTCAAAGATTTATTTCTCTTGCTAGTCTTTTGGGAATGGATTTACCTTTGGACTTAGAGCTTGACCTGGGAATAGGAGTCCCAATCGATGGGAAATCCCAGACTTCTTCAATTTTAGGCCCATCCTTGGGGCCATAGGAAGGGAGATCATGCTTTTGGGAAACCCAACTGATTTTTACCTTTTCCCTTTGAACTGGGGCTAATAGCAATAGGGATTAGAGGGAATCTTCAAGGATACTAACCTTAATCTACTTGGGGGGCACAGGGCAAGATGGAAGTGATAAAGCTATAAAATGAGGCCCTGGTGGAGGGAATGACTAGGGTGGTAGAGTTCTTGGCATCATGGGTTTCCCTGGCAATCCAGATAGAACTTTCCATGGAAGACAAAAGAAAGAAGGGGAAACTTATCTCCGTACTGTGCCTAAAATAGTTTAACAAAGAAAAGTGGTAATGGAAATAAACCTTGAAATGCCCCTCAAGGGTGAAGTATTTCATAATCATTAAACAAACCTGGTCCCATGAGGTAGTAAATTTCTCCCACTTGAACCCTCCCTAGAGTTTAATAGTAGCTTCACCCTCCTTAAAGAAAGTCCCCATGCTCTCCAAGTCCGGTACTCTGCTCCGACGGCTATGTTTCTTCCCTCTGGTAAACATTCTGGTAACCTGCCCAATAATTTCTTCCATCACCTCAAACCCAATACCACCTAGGTGGACTTATCTATTATCTTAGGAGTCTATGAACTATTTGGAAAGATTCTCATCATGACCGATTAAATCTTCCAGAAAGGAATCCACCCTGCCTTCCTAGATAATATGCCAAATAGTCAAGTCAATTTTGAATTCATCTGGAGAAGAGGGCTTGGTTTTAACAATATCACTCCCCATGATATCCTTCTGGTTCCAACACAGAAGTAGATCCAGATACATAGCAAAAGTGTCTTTTTTCTTCCTACAGGGATTAAACCAATTTGAAGAAACCTGATTATGACTAACCCCTTCTGTGCACCCTGTTACATCCCCAACTTTTGATTAAGCTTAATCTTATTTTTATGTGGTAAACAAGATAATTAATCTTAGATTAATGATTTGATGTTTGTGGAAAATATCAAGTAGAATAATTGATTATATGGATATCGATTGATGTTTAGATTAGACATGAGATTACATGTTGTTAAGATTATTTTATCATAATTTTTTATGAATTAAATGATGATACACTGATCATGGTTATATGGTTGTGAGTGTAACTAGGAAAAGAATCTTCCTTCAAGGATGGAAGGAGAGTATCACCTGGGAGAAGGAAATAGATTTTGGGAAAAGGTCAGATTGCCATTTGAGTATCGAAGTTGATCTTTCGTGAACCCATGCAAGATAGGGTGAGTATAAGTCATTTTTTCCCTTGCTAAGTCGATTTCAATTCAACTATTGTCAGCAAGATGATTTAAGATCTCTAGACGTCATCTATGTTGATTCGACTAAATAATATTCTCAAAACATTCATATAGTTGATAGTAACAGTTGGATGTTGGAGACTCCCTTTGTTTATTTATTTAATTCTATATTAAATTTTATGAATATCATTTAGTTATTTTAACTATAGTCTAATATAGTGAAATGGGGGAGTAACACTTGACCCCATGTTTGCATATTAATGTTACCACCCTAATGTTGGTAATGTAATTTGGTGATATCTTAGATTATCTTAATAATCTTATAATATCATTTAGATGTATTAGATATTATGTGAGATATAACTATTTATCCACTTGTAGTGGAGTCGAGCACCTTGGTTTATTAAGTTTTTATGTTCTTGTTACAAACCCTACCATGATCCATGAAGAGTGGAGTAAGTGGAGGTTGTGTTTGAGCTTATCATAAACTTGACACTTTGCAGGATACTCTTGAATGGGAGGTATGATAGTAGTGGAGTCATTATTCCCATGAGGTGGTATGGGATTATGATAATTGTTTTACCAACTTTCATTTCGAAGGTGATGGTTTTGTGTTTTGAGCTCAGTAAGCATGCGAAGTAAGGGATAATTGTCATTATTATTATCATTATCATTGCTTAGGGGGTGCAGGAAAAAGAAAGCTAGTTACAGGAGTACCAAGCTATAGGAATGTGATCTCGTAGGAAAGAACAGATAATAATAACAATAGATTCATACTATAGTAGGTCATAACTTGGCTATGATGCCATTCAATTAGGTATGATTGTAAGCTACCATCGTGTGGTCTTAAACTATGCAGATGCATACATAGTTATTACTATTGATAACCACACTTTGGATTATTGATGACTGTGTTTATCTCATATGATAGCATTTGAATTATTTGAATAACTTTGTTGAGGCCTTCGAGGCTAAATATTTAAGAGTACTATGTTTATCTC
This sequence comes from Cunninghamia lanceolata, assembly GCA_027924645.1. Taxonomy (NCBI): domain Eukaryota; kingdom Viridiplantae; phylum Streptophyta; class Pinopsida; order Cupressales; family Cupressaceae; genus Cunninghamia; species Cunninghamia lanceolata. The sequence continues at coordinate 1,148,505 of BSBN01000333.1, forward strand.
ATATGAAAACATTTGATTTATTTAAATAACTCAGTCAAGGCCTTTGAGACTGAATATTTAATGGGCACTACTATAGCAGACTTGTGTCCTCGAAGCTGATAAGGTTGAGGATGGTAAACACCTATTATATCTATTTGATAACAATAATGATAAGTCTCCAAAAATGATTGATATCTTCTTTCATTCTTTGTCTCAAGACTAAATTAAGTCTCCAGACTGGAGTGTTATCGAAAGACAATGATTGTCATGATGAATAAAGAAAGATACTGTTAGAACAGACTGAGATCCATGCATGGTAGAATGATAAGTCATTCATGAAAATTACTACTATTAGAACAGGTCGAGAGCCATGCACTATAGAATGATAAGTCATTCTTGAAAACTGTTGCTATCAACAATGCCAAAGTCACTAAGGATTTCAAGGCACATGGAGTAGGAAGTATGATATTAGACTGTTTATGAAAAGTTGATATTTTGTCTTCGGGTTTATTCTTTATGTAAGAATGAGTAGTATGACTCTTTATTATCAAAGGAGAAAAACCAACTTGATAATTAATAACATTGTTTAGACTGCACTAAGTGCATGTCGAGTCTTGAATGGCAAGAGAGTAAATCCTTGACTATCATTTAATTTCCATGTAGGAAAAGAAAATGAAAATTAGTATGATAACTCATTTATATGAAATTGTATTAGGAATATGTTTTCCTTATTAAATGGAAATACTTTGGGAATGAAGTATAGAGTATCAGAAACCCTTTTGAATTCTTTTGACTAAAGGTCTATTTAATATTGCCAACTTATTAGGACTATCGACTATAATGGTATGTGTTATAATCGATGTGAATTTGATGAAAACCTTGGAACAAGATAACCATAGAAGCTTAGACTGGAGATGGTCTTAAATACTGAAACCATGAACATTTAAACCTGTGAAAAGAAATAATGGGAATAGAGTGACGTGGAGTCACAGGTTCCCTGTTGCATGGGCAACAAGACAATTAATGAATGCACTCCTGGAATCGGAGTCAAAAGTCCAAGTTAGATGGACTAATGGTGAATTGAACCTATCTTTACTATGACCTAGAGGGCTCAAATTATGAACACTGTAGGATGAGACAACTTCTAAGTCGAGTCGAGGTGTGTGAACATTTGACTATGTTCATTGTGAAACATTTATGTATATAAATCTTTGTCTAAAGTAATCCATCCGTCTCTGCATGCATTAGTCAGTTCAATGTGATCTAGATGGCATAATGCTTCCAATAGTGTGATACATAGTTAGAGTGGATCTATAGTTGTATGACCGTGAAGTATTATGAAGAACACAACACTAGATACTCAGATGGCAAACCTAATGGTTCTTTATAGCTATTCCCTTTGTGAAGGGTAGGGCCGCTTCCAAGAAGGAAGTTGTGTGGGGGACCTCCGGTCTATGCTTGGAGGAAAAGCACTCAGGTGATGCTCTCCTTCCCAAGAAGAAGACAAGCCGAGACTTATGAAGACAGATGTCAAAACTCCATATGCAGTACATTCTTTTATATGACCTGATAGTCAAACATTATGTGTAAACTTATCATTGATGCTATGAGAAAAACATTCTAAATGTATAGTAAAAAGATTCACTAGTATGTTATCTTTGGAATTGTTGTAAATTTCAGTTTTGAAATTACCCAAAAAGATATGCTTATTGATTTTTTGTTTATGATATTGATTATTACTTTGCCTAATTATAATTGATGAGTTGGCTTGTTACACACCCCGATCCTTTCCAATGAGTGTGATTCTGGATATTAAAGGAGTTGCCATAATGAAACATATGTGAAGAGTCCTTGTCACCCTGTTCCATCGTCGGGGAAGAGACATCCACCTGCCACCTCATGTGAAGATGAATACATTAGTGTTCAAGGATGGAGTTATAGTTATTACAATCCTGCCATCCTTCTTCCAAACTTTCTTATCACATGGGTCTCCCTCCCCCCGCATCATCTTTTCAGCATCAATCTGTTGTGTCATCATCTTCTAGTCCATGTCATTATTCCCTCTACTTAGAGTTTGAATCACAGTAGTTCCTTTTTAATTTGAACTTTATCCCTGTAGATGTCTTTATCTACCTAAACCTTACTAACCACCCAATTAATCGAGTCATCCCCTTGGCTCCCAATTGCAATACAGAGGTAAACAACCATGGAAATGTATCTCCAGCTACTCAATCTCCCCCCATTAAGCTCGGTGTCCACTATGTGATCAAGTCTTGTGTCCATTGATATTAGTAATAAGGACTTGGACTCTGCTAGGCAAATTGGAGACCTTTCTCCAGCATCTTCAATTGGTGATGTTGATTCCCATATTAGCCATGGCATTTGCCACAACATTGCCCTCCCTATAAATATGGGAGATTTTAAACTCTTAAAATCCATTGAACAACATTCTAATATCTCTGACCACATCCATTAAGTTCCATCCCAGATTAGTAGTGCCAAGGAAAGCATTGACAAGGAGTTGAGAGTCTCCCTCAACATGTATTTTTTGATATTCATGGAGTGAGCAATTTTCACTCCCCATAGCATAGCTAGGACCTCAACCTCATTGTTACTTTTGATCCCTAACCCACCAATATAAGCAGCCACAAAAACCCCATTGTCAGTCCTGATGATATTAGCTCCACTAGCCAGCCTCGGGTTGCCTTGAACAACCCCATCAAAATTTAGCTTACACCAAGTCTTTTGGGGAGGTTTCCAACTAGTCTTGGCACGTGCAAGTTTCTTAGATGTGTCAACACTGTAGATACCCATATTAATTTCCCACGCAATATGCTCACTTCAATCTGGCTAGGAGGATAATCAGCAACTTTAAATTTAGTAGTGTTCAAGTTTTCAGCAAGGAGCTTGGAGAAAGCCTAAAACAACTCAAGAGGAGTTCTGGATTTACCTCTAAAAATCATGTTATTTCTCTCTTTACATAAATTCCATCCAACATGGGAGGGTATTTGATTCCACAACTCCTTGGTCATTGGGAAGGAGAAGGGGGGCCTCCTCTCACTAACAACAATAGTCATGTTAACATTGAAAACCCATATCACACCCAACTACTGTAGTATAAGGCCCCAAACTTCTCTATAAATGTTGCAATTCAATAGCAAGTGGGGTATAGTCCCCTCTTCATCACAATAAAGCACACATCTATTCAGGAGTTGGAACCCCCTTCTCTTCAAGTTATCCAAAGTGAGGATCTTATTGTGAATAAGAATCTACCATAAGAAATTTAGTTTGGGAATGAGCCTTGGGTTCTAGACTTTACCCATATAATGCCTTCCCCCCAATCTAACAACAGGCCATAAGCACTTCTCACAGTGAAAAGACCTCTATTGTCATTTTCCTAGACAATTTGGTCCTATCTAGGGACCAAAGTGAGGTTATAATTATCAATATCCCCCTAGAGCTGTAAAGCAAGCTACTTATCCTCATTTTGAGTAAAGCCACAATCAAATAGATATTTCCATCTTCTGAGGTATCCATTGTGACCGATGTAATCCGACACCAAATTGCCAAAGAAGTCACTGGCCCTATCAACAAGTCTTCCACAACTCAACTCTCTGAGGGGCTTCTCCTTTAGCCACCTATCTTGCTAAAAGATGATGTTCCTACCATCCCCCACCTTCCACTTAAATCCTTTATGTAATAGCCCTCTAGTTTTAAGGGTGTCATTCCAAATGACCAACCCCTTAGGGAGATTTTGTTCAGAGAGCAACCTGCAAGCGTGATCCCCCATGAAATACTTATCCTTCATGATATCCCCCCAATCTTTTCCATAAGGGATTTGTTCATTAGGTGGATTTTTCTTAAGCCCAATCCCCCTTGGGCCTTGGGAAAGTAGACCTTGTCCCAGCTGACAAGGGCTATTCTTCTTTTTTCTTCCAAACTAGACCACATAAAGTTCTTCTATATTTGCTCAATTTTTTTAACTAAATATTTGGGAATTTTGAAGAGGCTAAGAAAATAGGTGGGGATTCCTTGAAGAGAGGCATTAAGGAGCTAAAATTTCCCAACTTGGCTAAGCAACTTACCTTTCCACCCTGCCAGATTCTTCTGCATTCTTTCAATGACCGAGTTCTAATAGTTAGGAGTAACCTTTTTAACTGTGAGGGGACTTTGAGATACTCCACCGGCAAACAAGCACTCAAACAACTCAAGATACCCTTGATTTTATGCTACAGAACCTCTAGGGTGTTCAAGAAATAGATGTCTCTTTTCAAAGTTGATGTTTTGACTAGACACAGCCTCATAATCCTTGAGAAGAAGTTTCCATCTTCTAGACTCCACCATAGAGGCAGTACCAAATAGAATCATGTCATCAATAAACTGTTGGATAACAGAAGGTTGAGCTATAGAAGTCAGCTTGATACCATGAAGGGAGCCATTCCTCAACATATTGCAAGCATTTCTACCTAACATTTTAGCCAATATGATGAACAGATAAGGGGATAGAGGATCTCCTTGCCTAATTCCCCTACTGGTAGAGAAGAAACCTCGGGGGATACCATTGGCAAGCACTGAGAATCAGATAGTGGAAACACATTATTTCACTAGATTAACCCCATGGTCTTGAAATCCAAATCTCATGAGGACTTTAAATAAAAAATCCCAATTGACCCTATCATAAGCCTTGGAGATATCAAGTTTAAAAATCATACCTGGGGTATTACTCTTGGAAATAGAGTGAATGAATTGATAAGTGGTGATAGCTGCATCCAAGATTTTCTTACCTGGGTGTTACCTTTTGAGTCACCCTTATTTATTTATTGATAATATTTCCTGAACAAGAGCCGGTTTGTTGTGTTGTATTTTTGGTCATACCTTTGATTCTTAAATCGACTCTTGTTCCTTCAATTTTTACCCGTTTATCATCTTTGTGGGTGAGGGTACTTAAGGTTTGAACCTTTGAAACTCAACCCTTTTTAAAGTCCTAGGTTCAAATGGTTCGATATGTCTAAAGTGTCTCAAACAGCAAGCTTTTGTTCTGTGCATTTCAAACATCTTCAAGTTTTCGGGTTGAACTTGAACCCTTTTTGTCAAAAGTTCAATGGTTCAACGGTCCAAGGTTCAACACTTGTTGCCTTCTAATAAGTCGTGTCATGCAGTTATCTTGTGTAATTAATGTATCGTTGAACCTTCCACTTGTACTCTATAGCAAAGTTCAATGGTTCAAGGTTCAATGGTTCACTGTCTTATGGTTGGAAGCCCTTTTACAGAAGTCACCTGACTGTCCATTAGTCTATGTAGCCCTTGTGTCTTTGAACCTTCATATTGAACCATATCCCAATAAGTTCAACGGTTCATGAGCTTAGGTTCAATATTCCCATAAGTGAATACTTTGCCCATTTATGGGACTTAATTGGTATGATTGAACTACTGCATTGAACCATGCCCTAAAGGTTCAATGGTTCAATAATTCAAAGATTTGGTGTTTTTGGTCTCATTTATTCCTGGAGCATTCTAAGTCAAAATTTAGCGGGGAGGAAAATATGTCAGAGACTCGTTATGAAATTGAGAGTTCTAATTTGGCGAAGGTTACGGACAATTATTACACATCATGATGGCGCGTGAACAATACTTGCTATTAATGAAGAAGTCAGAGTTCATGTCTTTTCAAATATTTTTGGCATGTATTGTTCCGAATGATAATTATTCAATCTGGTTAGTGCCATTATTAATTAAGAACAAGCCAAATTTAGCAAGTGAACATACTGTGCAACGCGGAGGAGAACAGCGCAGGAAGTGTAAGGTTCTTGTTACTCAAATTTCACAGTAAATTCAGATATCTTGAAGGTAAGTTCTGTTCTTCCTATGTGCTATTCCTTTTTCTTAGCCGGAAAGAAGAATCTCTTGAGTTTCTGTCATTATTTTCAGAATTGGAAGTGTGTTTTATTGTAATCCTCCAAGTATGGCTTTGAAATCTACATGTTTGGGGAATGAACATGGTCCTAGTCTTACCTATTCTCACTCTGAATTTGGGGATACTGCACTAGTACAATATGATTTAGAAGAATTTCGAGAAAGGTCTAGAAACCCTGTGCAAACCCCTATGATGAAGAAAATAATAGACAACGGTTTAGTTGAAGCTGTGGCTTTTCCCAAGGCTGTACATTGCCCAGAACTGGTTCAGGAATGTATAAATAGGTATGAACCCCAAAACAGATGCATCAGAAATGCAAACGGTGATGTATTGTTTCATGTCAACAGACAAACCCTCATGTCCGTAATGAAGATACCGCCTAAAGAGGCGTGTTCTAGCCTTGATATTACCTCTTCCTATGGGTATTTCTCAGAGAAGAAATCAAACTATAAAAGTGTGATAGCAAGGAACTGGCTACTAAAATTTCAGAAAGGTGGTTCAAGGTTGCCCAGACCACTTACTAGGGACCATCTAATTAAAGAAGTGAGGGATATTGTGGTATTATTACACAGATTGAAGGGCAACTAACATGCGTATTATTGGGAGGATTGGATGTACTTTTTCATACAAGTTATCCTCCAAGGAGAGCAATATTTAGATTGGGCAGAAATTGCGGCCGATTGTTTGCATCAGGGTTTGAGTAATTATCTGGGTGACAAAGATTTTTATATGTCTTCATACTTATTTTATTGCCTGGCATCTACAAGGGAATGGTTTGATCTACCTCATGCACCCTTGGCTGAGGACAGTAGGATTTATGAATATTATTCACAGTTGCAAAAATAGAATTGTTATGAAAATTATAAAAGGGTTAACGATGATTTCACTGGAAGAATGACTTATGAACTGGCAGGTAATCTGGGTAAAAGGATGTCCAATGAAGCAATGCAACTGATTAGCATTTATGGTAGCTTCTTTATTCAATTTTCTGAGTTCACTTACATCAGAGTTGGAGGATTTGATAGTGACCCTGTTAAGTTACCCAGATATGTGTTCGACCGTTTCATGTTGATAAAGATATGTAGACAGCTAGCACATGTAGATAAGAAATTCTAGCCAAAGAAGGGTTTTGGTATCTCTTTTCCCATCAAACTTGGGAATTACTCATGCCAGTCAAAATCTGATGCTTTGAATTTGGAGGTGAACCTTAAAAAGTTTAATTTTTAGTTCTTCATTGCCAGGTCTCAATTTGATAGCAAAGGATTTGTCAGGGACAACTTAGATCTTGGAGCAGGGCTTTCACACATTCCTAAGCTAGAGGATTACTGGGAAGACTATTCAGATGAGTTTCAGGTCAGGAGAAGACTGTGGTATAGGTTCTCTTTAGGGCAGATAGTTACTCTCAATTTAAATATGGATATTTCTGGAGTTGTTGATGATGGGGAACAAGTGATTGATCTGCAGTTTGAATGAGTAGAGCAATTACCTATTCCAGAAGTTGACTGGAGCAAAAAGGAGGAAGATAGGATCGAGGTTAAAACTCTTCCAGTGATAAGGAGAACCGAGAAATGGTTAAGGGAAAAGAGACAGGAAGGGATCCAGAATAAAGATGCCCAACAATTCACCTCAATGATTGAATCATCACTTCCCATAAGCTCTTCTAACCAACCTATTGCTATCTGTGGTGCAGGTGCTTCCAAGTCATCAACTGGAAGGAGCCCTGCTACCAAGAAATCCAGAAGAGCCCTCATAGCTATTCTACCCCCTCGTGCTACCAAGTTGAGGACCAAAAGTAAAAGAAAAGAACAAGTTCCTGAAACAATAGTTGTGGATCTGAATTCAGAGGAGGATTTAGGGGAACCTATGGGTGATAAGGAATCAAGTCCACACAGAACTGAGGAAGTTGATACTAGGCCACAAACAGAGGTTGTTCTAGAGACCTTTGAGATATTAATGATTTCAAATGTATCCTCTAATGGATTGAACCCAAAAAAGGAAACCTTAGCCCCTGCACCCAAGTGGCTGGAGAGTTCTATCTCTGACAAGAGAAAAATAATTCCTTTTGCTGTCCCCTTAGAAGACATGGTGAGCAAATGTTTAGGGAAAACACCCAAGTCTAAGAAGCTAAAGATGACATCCAGAGTAAACGTTGATCCAAATACTGGGAACTGGAGTGCTGGGATAGCCAAACTAGTGACTGAGGAAGAAGTACAAGATCCAACTGTGCAGGATTTCACTGTTGAGAGAGTGGATCTCGGTGTTGCTTCAAGAGCTGCAGATGTTCATCATCTTGAAGCATCCACCAAGAGGATAGTTAGTCGAAGTTGGAAGGATGAAAAGGATAAAAGGGAATTGAAGCAGACTATGCGTTCAATGGCAGAGTACATCGATGCTATCCATAATCCTAACCCGCAGCCAGTTTCACAACTCTCCATGTCTTTCGATCCTAAATCACCAGTTAACCAGAAGATGTTGGATCAGGTTCACAGAAACAAGATGGTGGCAACGACATTTGATGGTTGGTTGGACTGCATTGTGCAGAAGGGAACTGAATACATTTGTGAACTCAAGAATATATATGATCTGACTACTACCATCATTAAGGACCTTAAGGCACAGATTATTGCATGCGTGAGAGATGAAGGTAAATGAGTAAATGTGATAAATCAAATCGATGAAGTTCAGAAATATGGAGTAGTAAAGTTCCTGACAGAAAAGAGCCTAACTGGTTTGGATGAAGATCTATTATATGTGAGTAAGAAAAATATTGAATGGAGGAATTCCATATCACGGTAGGGACGCTTTGAACTTACAAAGTTGATCAAGGAAATAACTGAGCTCACTCAATCGTTGCAGCATGACTTGCAATGCATTGATGTTAAGTACATAAAAGATGATGGGAAACCAGAAGAGGATGTCGACACAGTGGTCCAATTCTTTAAGGATACAATTAGCTTTGTCAAAGAAAACGACAATATTTTAATTGAAGATTTTTCCCGAATCTCTAAGGTGGAATCACTACTGTACCTCTGTATCGACGCACTCCCAGAACATAAAGAAAAAATTGGGAAAATGCAAAGGGATAAAGAAGTTTGGAAATCAAGAGTGAAACATATAGGCATCCCCAACTTCCTGAGAATTTAGGAGTTTGTTGTAGCTTTTTAGGAGTGGAAGACTCAACATTCTTCCCCAACCGCTGATGGCAAATCTGGAGATGCAAATCCGTTGTCCCAGCCATGATCTTATTGGTTCACTTTCTTTTATTCAGTTCTTCTGTTATGCTATTTCTGTAATCTTGATCTTTAAATCAGTTTGTTATAAACTAAATCCCGTATCGGTCAGAGTTACTTTAACTTTGGGTTTGGTTTACTTGATGACATGATTAAGACATTCATATATATAGGTTTTTGAATCTTTTAAAGGATATAGAAGGATAGGAAAAGAAAAAGAAGGGAATTTTAGCTAAACTTTTTTATGGTTTTACAGTATATGATGATTGTTTGAGAAATTTTTCATTTGTGAATGAGAAGAAGAAACAATTACTGTTTACTTAGATCTATGCATCTGAGTGTTTGGAATTGGATTTTCTGTGTGAAATCTCCTTTCATCTGGTAATTGTTCTTTTATTGGACAACTCGTCATATGTGTTCTATTATTTATTGGTTCAACAAATTCATATGTATGTGTTCATGAATTTAAATGTATCAAAAATAGAATCTGTGCATTCTATTAATTACTATTACTGCATAAATTAACCGCATTCATAACATGGTTATGTATGAATGTCAGTTTGCCTTAGGCATTTTCTGGTTAAAAGTGCATTTGGATAGTTGAATAGATTAAATTCATTGAAAATCTTAAAGGGAGCTATACCTAAATTTAGAGGGGAACTAATTTAAAAAATTCACCCATTTGTTGCTTAACTCATTTGTCCTTCAAAGAAGGGTATAGGGTCAGAATAAAACATTTTCAAAATAATGACAAATCTGTTAGCCAACAGTTTTTGACGACTCTGCTGGGGATCGAAATCATTAATAAAAGATTGGTTGCCTGAATATGAAGCAACAATGGTGCTTCCACATGAAAACATAATTCCTGTTCTACAGCCCAACCTTGGATTTCAGGACTAGCATGAAGACATTATTGGCCAGTTGAATACCCTTGCTTGGCGTACTCATCAAAATAGTGAAGATTACAGAAGGGCAAGCAGAGTATTAGAATAAGAAGAGGAGTTGGCCGATAACCTGAGATTGCTGTTACTCAGGCAGAGAAGAAGGCAAGCACAAAACGCAGCAAGAAATCAAATCCTTGAAGCACAAAGAAATCAAGAACAACACAGAAATTAATAACTGCCTATCCAGCTACAATATTGTAAGCTAGATTCTAGACCGTATACCAGGTCTTTGAGAAGAGAGGGAGTTGAGGATTCTACCTTTCAAGCACTACAAAATTTTAATTTTCCTTATATCCCTACTCGTGCAAGAAGAGCTAGAAGTAGACCCCCTAGCCCCCCTAAACCTTCTACTTCCCCTGTCTGTCAAGCTTTAACTCTTTCAGGCACTGTTATCCCCTCAGCTATAAATTTTCTACCCATGGCCCAACCTTGGGGAGCTGCCATAGGGCCTCTAAACCTAGGGGTTAACCTAAATCCTTTACCTAAAAATGCAAGGAAAAATTTACCCAGGTTTAATGGAGATGGCAAACAATCACCAGAAGAACATTTGTGTGCCTTTGCAGCAGCATGTAGTGTGTTAGGTGTACAACACCAAGATGTTGCCATAAGGCTCTTTGTGCAGACTTTGACTGACACTGCGGCACAATGGTTCTACCACCTAACTAATTCCTCAATTTCAAATTGGAATGACATGAAAACTACTTTTGAAAATAGGTTCAAAAGTGTGGAAGACGAGCATTACCTCCTTGCACAGCTGACTCAGCTTAAGAAAGAGATTCATGAACCTATGAGGGAATTCGTGGCTAAATTTAACAGAATTGTGAACAAAATCCCTACTACTAAAAGACCAACTGGCGAAAATCTAAAATGTTTTTTTATTAATTCTATGCCTCCTGATATTAGCTTCCATCTTAGGAGGGGTGTAATTGCTGATTTACCAGCTGCACAAGCCTTGGCAGTTGGATTAGAGGATGATCTAATTATGGCCGGTAAATGGAAGAAAGAGGTTCAGATGCCAAATTCCCAGCCCTCATCATCTACGGATCTTGTAGTGCAAAAGTTGGTGAATGACATGATTGCCTTAAAGAGGCAACTACCTAAAACTGGTGCTCACTTCCAACAACCGTATCAAGATATAAGCAGAAGGAATTTGAATCAACAAGCAAATACTGGTAGAGCTTTACCCTTGACATCAACACAGCCAAGACTGGCTATTGAAGCTCCTCCTAGGAGGGGAAATATGTGTATCTTTCATTTGACTACCGACCATGATGGAAATTCTTGCCCAGAAATGCTCAGGTATGCTCAGATGACTGCTATTCAAGATATGCTAGGGGAGTCCACCGAAGAAGAAAGGAGCTTTGAGGAACCTGGCGGATCTGAAATACACTTCCTTGAATATGAGTCTGATTCAGAAAGGGGAGGTGAAATATTGGTTACCCTTGAAGATCCTTCATGCGCTGTGCTCACCAGGGGTCAGAGGAATGTGAGATCCTCTAATACTCAAGAAGTACCTGGCAAAGGTAAGGAGCCTTTAACTAGAACCTATGATGCTAATTTGAAGGCTCAGGAAACTAGATTGTTGCATAGAAATGATCCAGATGCTTCTTTTGATATTGTAGATTTCTGTAAGTCTGCAAAAATTCAAATTTCTCCTATTGAGTATCTCAAGTTGAAACCTAATGAGCTTGACAAACTGGTTAAACATGTTAAGGGTGGTCCTGCACAAACTGAATCTGAGAGTCAATTAGAGGTTGATGTTGAATCCCCCATTGCTCGACTATTTGCTTCCTCATCTGAGTCATCCTTGATTTCCCCTAAAACGACTCCCAATTCATCAACTAATGCTCCTTATACTGATTTGAAACCCAATCCTTTCTATGTGTCTTTGTTTATCAATGGTCATAAAATTAGTAACTGTATTATAGATTCAGGAGCCTCTGACAACATTATGCCCTCCTCTGTGGCTAAAGCCCTAGGGTTATCACTCACAAAAACATTTGGTAGATGTTATTCTATGGATGGAAAACAGGTTTCCTTGATTGGGCAGATTAAGGATGCACAAGTCACCCTTGCAGCTTACCCTGACAAAAAGGTGAAATTCACTATTTTGGTAGCAGATATTCCTGCTAGTTATGGAATGCTTTTGAGCAGGACATTTTGCAAGGACTTGGGTGGACAGATCAAATTGGATTGGTCAGAAGCCACAATCCTAGTGGGAAAGCAGAAAGTGAAGCTGGAACTTGAGCGCAAGTGCAAGTTCACCGTCTACCCCTCTGATGATCCCAAGGCCCAGATTTTGTTTGAGGAATGTGAATTTGGTAACTATTTTCTCTCCTCTAAACAGAATTTTGGAGTAGACCCCAAAGAAGAATTAATGCAAAGATCCATACATTCTGATGACCTATGGGTTATGGAATTTGACGGTAGTTGTGCTACTGCTGGTTCAGGGGCTGGGGTTGTGTTGATCTCACCTGAAGGTGAAATTTTTTCTTATTCTTTTAAGCTAGAGTTCAAAAACACCAACAATACTGCAGAATATGAAGCTTTACTGCTTGGGCTATTTAAAGCCAAAGGAAGGGGTGTGAAGGTACTTAAAGTGAAGGGTGATGCTGAATTAATTGTGAAACAGGTAAGGGGGATCTTTTCTATTAAGAATGAAAGACTAAAGCATTACAGAAATAGGGTATGGGATGAGATCGAATATTTTGATGCCTTCTCTATCGAAACAATTCCCAGAGATTAGAATTCCTGAGTAGATTCTTTAGCAGTATCAGCTTCTCTCCTTTTGCCACATCCAGATTTCAAAAAAGATTCTTATAGAATAGAAATGGTATATCATCCTAATGTACCCGATAATGCTGAAAGTTGGCAAGTTTTTGAGAGTGATAATCAGATCAGAAAGTTTTTAGAGAATGCTGAAATGTTCCTGGGAACCTATTTTGAAGGTTCCAAAATAGAGTGTAAAGAATTCAGTCCTGACCCTGGGATTAATCCAAAAGATGACGTGATTCAGTTAAAGGGAAATAAAATCCCTAAAGGACTAGTCTCTTTAGAACATCTGTTTTCTTGAAGAGATGAATATATTAAAGGCAAACCTCCCTATAATCCTGATAAAGTAGAAGATTATGAGAAAATAAACATTGGGGATGAGGCTGATCCTAAATGGATATCCATTGGTAGGTGCTGCTCTTTAGAGGAGAAAAACAAATTGATCAAATTGTTAATCAAGTATAAGGATGTTTTCGCTTGGTGCTATGATGATCTTAAAAATTTTAGACATGGACAATTCCAACACCATATTCCTTTGAAAGCAAATGCAGCTCCATTTAGGCAGAAGCTAAGGAATTATAATCTGAAAGTTGCTAAAGCCATTTTTAAGGAGATTGATAAGATGTTGAAAGCTAGAATTATTTATCCAATCCATCACTCCACTTGGGTGGCAAATATTGTTCCAGTATGAAAGAAGAATGGAGAAATAAGAATCTGTGTTGACTTTAGGAACTTAAACCAGGCCAGCCTGAAAGATAACTATCCATTACCTGTGATGGACCACATCTTGCAGATAGTTGCTGGGTCTGAAATGATGTCTATGCTGGATGGCTTCTCAAGTTATAATCAGATAGGTGTGGCTGCAGATGATCAACACAAGACTGCTTTCACTACGCCTTGGGGAACATTTGCCTATAACTGAATGCCCTTTGGTTTGATTAATGCGGGAGCAACTTTTTAGCGGGCAATGGATTCATCTTTTAGAGATCTGAAGGAAGAATTATTGTTATTTATCTTGATGATCTGACTATTTTTTCCAGAAATAGAGGAGATCACCTGAAAGATCTAGAGACTATCTTGCAAAGGTGCCGAAGCCATGGCATCTCACTCAATCCCAAGAAGTCAGTTTTCTATGTGACTGAGGGAAAATTGTTCAGACACCTAGTCTCAAAAGACAGAATTAGAATTGATCCAGAGAGGGTCAGGGTGATTCAACAGCTTAGTCTCCCTTCAAATAGGACTGGAGTCAAGTCCTTTGGTCAAATCAATTTTCTCAGAAGGTTCATTCCTGACTTTGTTGAGATTACAAAACACATTGTTGGAATGATGAGCGAGAAACAACCGTTCAAGTGGAATGAAGTTGCTAAGAAGGAATTTGAAGATATCAAGGAACTGATTGCAAACACTCCCACTTTGGTAAATCTTAATTTTTAAAAAGATTTTATTATTTACTGTTATGCTTCGGAACACACCATGTCGGGTATTTTGTTACAAAAAAATGAATTAGATGAAGAGGTTCCCATAGCTTTCATGAGTGTTCCCCTTAAAAAGCATGAGCTGAAATATTCTTTGGTTGAAAAACAAGCCTTCGCTGTGGTTAAAGTTGTTAAACAGTTCAGATATTATATACTTCATTCTCATTCAGTTGTATTTGTTCCAAATTCAGCTGTGAAAAGTATCTTGACTCAGCAAGAAGTGGAATTAAACACTAGAGCAACGTGGGTTGCTAAAATCCAGGAATATGATCTAGAAGTTAAGCCTACTAAGCTAATTAGGGGTCAAGGCTTATGTAAGTTAATTGCTGAGAATAAAGAACAAGAAGGAGAAGGACTCCCCACAGTCTTATTGGTAAGCTTGTAGGACCTATGGTTTCTAGATGTAGCACACTATCTTACATATGGGGATTGTCCTAGTCACTTATCTTCTAAAGAGAAAAGAAACCTGAAGCTAAAAGAGGTGAAATATGTTATTTGGGAGGATGTCCTTTACAAGAAAGGATTAGATGGAACTTTCCTGAGGTGTGTAGATAAAGAGCAATAGGATAAGCTCTTGGAAGTTTTCCATAATGAAGCTTGTGGTGGACATTTTTCTTCTTCAGTTACAGCTTTCAAAATCCTCAAAAATTGTTACTACTGGCCAGGGATGTTTAAGGATGCATATAGATGGGTGGCAAACTGTGAAAAATGTAAAATGTTCTTAGGAAGGCCACAACTTGTAGCTCTACCTTTGAGGCCCGTTGTTATTGAAGAACCCTTTAAACAATGGGGATTGGATTTTATTGGGCCTATCTCGCCCTCCTCAAGTGCAGGACATACCCACATCTTAACAGCAATAGATTATTTCACAAAATGGGTTGAAGCAGCCCTTGTAAAAAGAACAACTTCGGAGGTGGTTTGCAATTTTCTTAAAGAAAACATTTTGGTATGATTTGGTGTTCCCCAGAAGATTGTAGCAGATAATGCTACCAGTTTCTCTTCAGTTGAAATGACTTCTTTTTGTTATGAACATAGTATATCTCTCTCCCATTCATCAGATTACTATCCCCAAGGGAATGGACAAGCTGAGTCCAGTAACAAGAACCTGATTGCTATCATGAAGAAATTGGTGAGTGACAACCCTAGAGATTGGCATAAGAGACTGTATGAAGCACTCTGGGCTGACAAAATAACTCTGAAAAGAGCAATTGGGATGGCACCTTTTGAATTAGTTTATGGCATAGGTGCCCAATTATCTTTACCTCTGGAGCTATCTACAGCTAAGCTACAAAGTGTAATTGAGGATCAATACTTCCAAGATTCCTTGGAGAAGAGGATTATGTATTTAACTAAGATTGAAGAAGAGAGAAATGAGTTGGTCGACCGGATTATTGTACATTAGGCTAGAGTTAAAGAAATTTTTGACAGGAAAACAAGGCCTAAGAAGTTTATGGAAGGAGATGAAGTATTACTGTGGCATAGAAGAAGAGAACCAAAAGGTGCACATAGCAAATTTGAATCACTTTGGAAAGGACCTTTCAAAATTCACCAGGTATTGGGTCCAAATTCTTTTAAATTGCAATATCCTGATGGAGCTATTTTACCCCTATCCTATAATGGACAGGATCTCAAGTTATATCATCTGTAAACAGGGTCCCCTGTTTTGTACATAGTCTTCCCTTTTGTTTGGTTTTCTTTTTTCCTTTCCCGTTTTTGTTTTGTCCCGTTCTGTTTCTTTCTTTCTATTTTCCTTTTTCTGTGAAACCAGAGCTTCTGAGTTCTCTGCATTTTGCCATAAAATGCAATCCCCAGTCAGAGCCAATGTTACCTTTTGAGTCACCCTTATTTATTTATTGATAATATTTCCTGAACAAGAGCCGGTTTGCTGTGTTGTATTTTTGGTCATACCTTTGTTTCTTAAATCGACTCTTGTTCCTTCAATTTTTACCCGTTTATCGTCTTTGTGGGTGAGGGTATTTAAGGTTTGAACCTTTGAAACTCAACCCTTTTTAAAGTCCTAGGTTCAAATGGTTCGATATGTCTAAAGTGTCTCAAACCGCAAGCTTTTGTTCTGTGTATTTCAAACGTCTTCAAGTTTTTAGGTTGAACTTGAACCCTTTTTGTCAAAAGTTCAATGATTCAATGGTCCAAGGTTCAATGCTCGTTGCCTTCTAATAAGTCATGTCATGCAGTTATCTTGTGTAATTAATGTATCATTGAACCTTCCGCTCGTACTCTATAGCGAAGTTCAATGGTTCAAGGTTCAATGGTTCACTGTCTTATGGTTGGAAGCCCTTTTACAAAAGTCACCTGACTATCCATTAGTCTATGTAGCCCTTGTGTCTTTGAACCTTCATATTGAACCATATCCCAATAAGTTCAACGGTTCATGAGCTTAGGTTCAATATTCCCGTAAGTGAATCCTTTGCCATTTATGGGATTTAATTGGTATGATTGAACCACTGCATTGAACCACGCCCTAAAGGTTCAATGGTTCAATAATTCAAAGATTTGGTGATTTTAGTCTCATTTATTCCTGGAGCATTCTAAGTCAAAATTTAGCAGAAAAGTTGGAGAAAAATATGTCAGAGACTCGTTATGAAATTGAGAGTTCTAATTTGGCGAAGGTTATGGACAATTATTACACATCATGATGGCACGTGAACAATACTTGCTATTAACGAAGAAGTCAGAGTTCATGTCTTTTCAAATATTTTTGGCATGTATTGTTCCGAATGATAATTATTCAATCTGGTTAGTGCCATTATTAATTAAGAACAAGCCAAATTTAGCAAGTGAACATACTGTGTAACGCGGAGGAGAACAACGCAAGAAGTGTAAGGTTCTTGTTACTCAAATTTCGTAGTAAATTCAGATATCTTGAAGGTGAGTTCTGTTCTTCCTATGTGCTATTCCTTTTTCTTAGCCGGAAAGAAGAATCTCTTGAGTTTCTGTCATTATTTTCAGAATTGGAAGTGTGTTTTATTGTAATCCTCCAAGTATGGCTTTGAAATCTACATGTTTGGGGAATGAACATGGTCCTAGTCTTACCTATTCTCACTCTAAATTTGGGGATACCGCACTGGTACAATATGATTTAGAAGAATTTTGAGAAAGGTCTAGAAACCCTATGCAAACCCCTATGATGAAGAAAATAATAGACAATAGTTTAGTTCAAGCTGCGGCTTTTTTCAAGGCTGTACATTGCCCAGAACTGGTTCAGGAATGTATAAATAGGTATGAACCCCAAAACAGATGCATCAGAAATGCAAACGGTGATGTATTGTTTCATGTCAACAGACAAACCCTCATGTTTGTAATGAAGATACCGCCTAAAGAGGTGTGTTCCAGCCTTGATATTACCTCTTCCTATGGGTATTTCTCGGAGAAGAAATTGAATTATAAAAGTGTGATAGCAAGGAACTGGCTACTGAAATTTTAGAAAGGTGGTTCAAGGTTGCCCAGACCACTTACTAGGGACCATCTGATTAAAGAAGTGAGGGATATTGTGGTATTATTACACAGATTGAAGGGCAGCCAACATGCGTATTATTGGGAGGATTGGATGTACTTTTTCATACAAGTTATCCTCCAAGGAGAGCAATATTTAGATTGGGCAGAAATTGCGGCCGATTGTTTGCATTAGGGTTTGAGTAATTATCTGGGTGATAGAGATTTTTATATGTCTTCATACTTATTTTATTGCCTGGCGCCTACAAGGGAATGGTTTGATCTACCTCATGCACCCTTGGCTGAGGACAGTAGGATTTATGAATATTATTCACAATTGCAGAAATAGAATTGTTATGAAAATTATAAAAGGGTTAACGATGTTTTCACTGGAAGAATGACTTATGAACTGGCAGGTAATCTGGGTAAAAGGATGTCCAATGAAGCAATGCAACTGATTAGCATTTATGGTAGCTTCTTTATTCAATTTTCTGAGTTCACTTACATTAGAGTTGGAGGATTTGACGGTGAACCTGTTAAGTTACCCAGATAGGTGTTCGACTGTTTCGTGTTGATAGAGATATGTAGATAGCTAGCACATGTAGATAAGAAATTCTTGCCAAAGAAGGGTTTTGGTATCTCTTTTCCCATCAAACTTGGGCATTACTCATGCCAGTCAAAATCTGATGCTTTGAATTTGGAGGTGAACCTTAAAAAGTTCAATTTTCAGTTCTTCACTGCCAGGTCTCAATTTGATAGCAAAGGATTTGTCAGGGACAACTTAGATCCTAGAGCAGGGCTTTCACACATTCCTAAGCTAGAGGATTACTGGGCAGACTGTTCAGATGAGTTTCAGGTCAGGAGAAGACTGTGGTGTAGGTTCTCTTTAGGGAAGATAGTTACTCTCAATTTAAATATCGATATTTTTGGAGTTGTTGATGATGAGGAATAAGTGATTGATCCGCAGTTTGAACGAGTAGAGCAATTACCTATTCCAGAAGTTGACTGGAGAAAAAAGGAGGAAGATAGGATTGAGGTTAAAACTCTTCCAGTGATAAGGAGAACTGAGAAATGGTTAAGGGAAAAGAGACAGGAAGGGATCCAGAATAAAGATGCCCAACAATTCACCTCAATGATTGAATCATCACTTCCCATAAGCTCTTCTAACCAACCTATTGCTATCTGTGGTGCAGGTGCTTCCAAGTCATCAACTGGAAGGAGCCCTGCTAACAAGAAATCCAGAAGAGCCCTCACAGCTATTCTACCCCCTCGTGCTACCAAGTTGAGGACCAAATGTAAAAGAAAAGAACAAGTTCCTGAAACAATAGTTGTGGATCTAAATTCAGAGGAGGATTCAGGGGAACCTATGGGTGATAAGGAATCAAGTCCACACAGAACTGAGGAAGTTGATACTAGGCCACAAATAGAGGTCATTCTAGAGACCTCTAAGATATTAACGATTTCAAATGTATCCTCTGATGGATTGAACCCTAAAAAGGAAACCTTAGCCCCTGCACCCAAGTGGCTGGAGAGTTCTATCTCTGACAAGAGAAAAATAATTCCTTTTGCTATCCCCTTAGAAGACATGGTGAGCAAATGTTTAGGGAAAACACCCAAGTCTAAGAAGCTAAAGATGACATCCAGAGTAAACATTGATCCAAATATTGGGAACTGAAGTGCTGAGATAGCCAAACCAGTGACTGAGGAAGAAGTACAAGATCCAACCGTGCAGGATTTCACTGTTGAGAGAGTGGATCTCGGTGTTGCTTCAAGAGCTGCAGATGTTCATCATCTTGAAGCATCCACCAAGAGGATAGTTAGTTGAAGTTGGAAGGATGAAAAGGATAAAAGGGACTTGAAGCAGACTCTACGTTCAATGGCAGAGTACATCGATGCTATCCATAATCCTAACTCGCAGCCAGTTTCACAAATCTCCCTGTCTTTCGATCCTAAATCACCAGTTAACCAGAAGATGTTGGATCAGGTTCATAGAAAGAAGATGGTGGCAAAGAGATTTGATGGTTGGTTGGACCGCATTGTGCAGAAGGGAATTGAATACATTCATGAACTCAAGAATATATATGATCTGACTACTACCACCATTGAGGACCTTAAGGCACAAATTACTGCATGGGTGAGAGATGAAGGTAAATGGGTAAATGTGATAAATCAAATCGATGAAGTTCAGAAATATGGAGTAGCAAAGTTCCTGACAGAAAAGAGCCTAACTGGTTTGGATGAAGATCTATTATATGTGAGTAAGAAAAATATTGAATGGAGGAATTCCATATCACGGCAGGGACGCTTTGAACTTACAAAGTTGATCAAGGAAATAACTGAGCTCACTCAATCGTTGCAGCATGACTTGTAATGCATTGATGTTAAGTACATAAAAGATGATGGGAAACTAGAAGAGGATGTCGACACAGTGGTCCAATCCTTTAAGGATAAAATTAGCTTTGTCAAAGAATAGGACAATATTTTAATTGAAGATTTTTCCTGAATCTCTAAGGTGGAATCACTACTGTACCTCTGTATCGATGCACTCCTAGAACATAAAGAAAAAATTGGGAAAATGCAAAGGGATAAAGAAGTTTGGAAATCAAGAGTGAAACACATAGGCATCCCCAACTTCCCGAGAATTTAGGAGTTTGTTGCAGCTTTTCGGGAGTGGAAGACTCAACGTGCTTCCCCAACCGCTGATGGCAAATCTGGAGATGCAAATCCGTTGTCCCAGCCATGATCTTATTGGTTCACTTTCTTTTATTCAGTTCCTCTGTTATGCTATTTCCGTAATCTTGATCTTTAAATCAGTTTGTTATAAACTAAATCCCGTATGGGTTAGAGTTACTTTAACTTTGGGTTTGGTTTACTTGATTACATGATTAAGACATTCATATATATAGGTTTTTGAATCTTTTAAAGGATATAGAAGGATAGGAAAAGAAAAAGAAGGGAATTTTAGCTAAACTTTTTTATGGTTTTACAGTATATGATGATTGTTTGAGAAATTTTTCATCTGTGAATGAGAAGAAGAAACAATTACTGTTTACATAGATCTGTGCGTCTGAGTGTTTGGAATTGGATTTTCTGTGTGAAATCTCCTTTCATCTGGTAATTATTCTTTTATTGGACAACTCGTCATATGTGTTCTATTATTTATTGGTTCAACAAATTCATATGTATGTGTTCATGAATTTAAATGTATCAAAAATAGAATCTGTGCATTCTATTAATTACTGTTACTAGTAAATTAACCACATTCATAACATGGTTATGTATGAATGTCAGTTTGCCTTAGGCATTTTCTGTTTAAAAGTGCATTTGGATAGTTGAATAGATTAAATTCATTGAAAATCTTAAAGGGAGCTATACCTAAATTTAGAGGGGAACTAATTTAAAAAGTTCACCCATTTGTTGCTTAACTCATTTGTCCTTCAAAGAAGGGTATAGGGTCAGAATAAAACATTTTCAAAATAAGGACAAATCTGTTAGCCAACACTGGGACAAAGCCTTTCTTATTAGTAGAAATAAGCTTGTCCAGTATAGGTTGAAGTCTGAAAACCAAAATTTTCATAGAAATCTTGTAGACTGTGTTGCAGAGGCTAATGGGTCTAAAATCTGACATGGTAGTCGGATCATCTTTTTTAGGAATCAGGGCTATGAAAGTGTTGTTCAACTACTGTAGGAGTCTTCCTGTCCTAAAAAAGTCTTTGGATGTATCTATGACATCTTTTCCAACAATCTCCTAGAACTCTTGAAAGAAGGCGGGAAGAAAACCATCTGGCCCAGGAGCTTTAAATGCCCCCATAGAGAAGATCACCACTCTAACTTCCTCCTCCATGATCGATTTGGTTAGGAGACTATTGTCTTCATCAAAAAGGAAGGTGGGGATGGGAATCAAGAGAACATCTTCTTCTGGAGAGGAGAAGTCAATAGATTGGGCTACCAGAAGCGATTAAAAATAACTGAATGCCAAATTCCCCAGCTATTCCTCCTCAGAGACTTCAACACCATTCACATCCTGAAGCCTACCAATAGTATTCCATTTCCCATGTTTCAACGTAGATTGATGGAAGAAGGAGTATTTCTTTTCCGCTCTTTCAACCATTGAATTTGGGATTTATGCTTCCAAAAGAGCTCCTCTCTCAAGATCAGAAGCCAGTCCTTAGACAAGGATTTTTCTAGAGCTAAAACCTCCTCTAAACTATGCCCCTGCTCCATCCTAGACTAAATGTCGAGCAACTAACTTGTTAATGCCTTTTTCCTATCCAACACATTCCCAAATGTGAACTTATTCCATCCTTGATTCTTAACATTAATAATCTTTTTGGGCAAGTCTGAACATGGCCAATCCTTAACATTAAATGTTAAAGTAATATAATTCTCAACATTTCAAGGAGTACTTTGCATCACAACTAGTTAAGTGTCAATAATCACTAGTTTTTTTCTACTACTAAAATTAATCTTTTTGATAATTCTTCAAACTCATTTTCTTCCATAAAAAGTAACACTCTTCTTTGAAGAAATTGACTAATTGTGACATGATTCCAAACCCATAGTTGATTGAATAAAATATTCACTATGCTAAGTATTATCTCAATGACATGATATCATCTTGTAAAGGGGAAGTAATTATACCTATGGTTAATTTAGGCCCATCTAATAGAATGCATACATGTAATAAAATAATTAGCCTAAACTAACATAAATATCCAGAGTTAGATGAAATTGACAAATGTACTTTCTATGATTAGAAATGGAACAATAGGGAATAGAATACTTATGTCTATAACTGAAGAATGAAGACTATTGATGAAGATCATGAATGTGTTGTTATTCTACCTCAAAAACTATAACTTCTTTATTTATTTGGTTCTATTCCTAATCTCTTCTCTATCAGAGGACAATATTGTAGATCTGCCATGACCACAAACTCATTCTTTTCCTATGAACTCATCCTAGCTAGATCTAATACTTTTGTTTTTTTCTTGCTCTGGTGGTGGTTTGTTTTACCTTTTTTGTTAGCTTGAGGGATAGGCAGTATTGTAAATACCTTTTCTAGGCTATTGTATGACCAAATTCATGAGGGCATTGTGCCAAGTAATCAACACATTGATAGCAACAAGATTGAAGACAACAAAAAATGCATATGATGCTAATTTGTTAATCATTTGAATGCACCAAATCCAAGTGTTTCAATATTGATTTCTCTTTAAATGCTTTAAGATGAGAGAATACATGTGAACAGGAGATATCTTAATTATTTAGTGTAGAATGAATGCAATAAATATCTTTAAATACTAGTGCATGACATCAAATTATAAAAAGTTGTGTTTAGTTGGTCTTGGGTGGGAAAGGTAAAGGGGGCTAGTTGGCCAAAATTTGAATTTTAAATTTTACTTAGGGCATGTTAAATTCATACTTGTAAGGATGACCCTACAACTACAAATGTAACTTAGGATCAGCATACAAGTTGGATCATGATAGGGATAGGCTATCTAGGATTGGTGTATGAATAAGCATGAAATTTAGACAAATAAGCCATATGTATAGATACATGTACACATAGGAGTAAGATAAGGAAATAAACATAGGATCATGTGTGTGGATAGAGATAGGTAAATGGGCCCAACCTTGCAAAATATTGTGTCATTTGTCATCATGTACATGTACTAATACATTTCCTCAACATAGGTACAAAACTAAATGAGAAATAGAATGGGGGTGCTAATTTCACCATTACATTTTATCTCCACTTTGAGGTACATGTAGATCATATGATCATGCATATAAAAGTAAGTATCACACATAAACATGCATGCACAATAAAGTAAATATTAGACACTCAAAGGATATGACCATGAAGTCCTACAAAATAAAGGAGAGAAATATTCCATGAGTAGCTTCTAAAAATTAATTACAAAATGAGAACATTAGTGATCATATACACATCCCTTCAATTAATTTCCCTTGAAGGGTGTAATTTATTAAAGGAAGGTGACAATAAATGTAATTAATAATAAGCATGTGCACATGTAATCATATATCAATAAATAATACATCATGAAACAAACCTGAATATATATAAAATGCTAATCACATAAGGATTGGTGATGTCATCAAGAAGGATAGGATTTCCCCTACTATAGGAAAGATAGTGGTGAGACAACCTTAAATGGATAGAAATGGCAATGCAAAAATGATGATGGATCAATGGTGAGAAAAACCCAACCAATGGTGATCCAGGGCAATGGTCCAAATGAAAGGTAATCATAGGTATGAATCATGTGAAAATAGATCACACCCATGACATAAATATATAAGATATGGTAATAAGGCTCCAAATATGAGAAGAGAGAAGGCGTGATGCCCCAAAATGTAGGATCATAATATGATATAACAGTGTAGGATTAATAAAGGATCAAATAAGGATCAAGAAAGTAATGTAAGATCAATATATGGTTGAGATAGTAATGATGTGACAATGTAGGATCAATATAGAGTCAATAATATGACAATGCAGGATTGAGTTACAAATGATATGACAATGTATGGTAAAAATATAAATACTTTAGGAAGCAAGATGGATCAATGTAGGCTCATAACATCTAGATAATAGTCATAAAACAAAAAAATAAGCACAACCATAAGGATCATAGTAATGAAAGTAGAGATGAGACCTCATAATAAAATTTAAAGAGCAAAGGATCAAAAGGAACCAAGATCACAAAAATATATAAGGATAAGACTCAAACAAGGATAGAGACGACATGTGTATGAATCATAAAGATGAAAGACATAACAAGGATGAGTGAAACCAAACATGCTCACCAAATGGGGAAAGTAAAATGAGGTAGGTACAAAGATTAATGAAACAACACATGTCCCCAAGTATAGGAAAAGAGATGTAAAATGGCTATAAGGATCAATGAGACTAAGCATGCCCCAAAAGTGGGAAAAAGTAAGAAATCAATGGGCATGAAAAGACCAAGTGAGGAAAATAAGTAAGAAATCAATGGACATGAAAAGAAAACAAGTTAAAAGATAAGACAAAAGTAAATAATAAATCAAAAGAGAAAACAAAGGTGATATCTAAGTGATAATCATAAATCAATTAATATACTTAGGTGACTTAGCCTTTTCTTTCAATGATCTAATGTGTCATCATCATCCCAAAAGAAATCATCAAGTTATTTTTCTTTTTGTTCTTCTTTTCTTTCTTGTGCAATGACATGTGTTCCTTCTTATTGTACATATTAGGTGGTTACTTTTTTGTTTCATGTGTAACCTCATCAAACTCATGAGTAATGTTTTTCTCCCCTTTATAAGATCTTGAACTTTATGTTTGAATGCAATGCATCTATTGATACAATATCCATGTATGTGATAATAGGAATAAAAGTATTTAGCCTTATGTGATGTAATCTTAGTCATATCCATTGGCCTGATTCGAGGCAAGGTAATGAGATTATGTTGTAAAATCTTTTCCAATATTGTATCTGGAGGCTCTTCCAATGTAGTGAATTATCTAAATTTATTTGGTTGGAGGTATACATGATGATCAACATTAAGCACATCCTCATTATACCCATGTTTTAAATGTGATAATGATTTTAACTCTAAAAAAAGAGGAAGTGCTATAAATGTGTTGATATAAATTTGGATCTTCTAATAAGGTATGCTCAAAATTAAGTATAGTAGCACATAAATATGAAAATTAATGATGAGGCATAGAAAACACTTGGCTCTAAAATATTGGAAGTAACCATCCATAAATATATGTTGAACCTCATCATTAGATAATTGGGTTAATATATTTGTAACCAAAGCTTGAAATCTAAAAATGTAATCATTAATTGTCTCTCATTCCTTTTATTTGCATTGTATGAGTTGATTTATATGTCATAGGCTCAATATTCTAATAAAAATGTCTCATGATAGCACTAGCCAAATCCTTAAAGGAAGTGATAGAAGAATTTGGTAATAATAAAACAATGTAAGTACGTAAACACTCAAGTTCAATGGGAACCCTTAGCAAGGAATTGATCATCATGAAAATAATGGAGATATGTAACTTGGAAGTATTGCACATGTTGTAATAGATAACCTCTATCATTATACATTTTGAAATTGTTAGGAAATTTCACCTTTTCTCAATAGGATTGACAAACTAAATAACAAGTTCTTAAGATTGTGTGTTTATTTAATAGTTAGTTCAACATGTATAAAATCTAAATATCAACACAAATTAAAGTAATAAATAGTATGTAGCTACAAGATTACACAAGACACAAATATTTATGTGGGAAACTCTTATGAGAGAAAACCCACCTCCAAAATAGATGTTCACAATTGTATTATTGAGAATCAAGATTGATTCAATACAACAAGGTCTTTTGGACAATGAGTCTTAATCTACAACATACTCTTCTTCTACAGTCACTCAAGTTTTTATAAACCAACAATGCACACAATGTTTTCAATATCTATATCATGAATTATTCACCTCAAGTAACCTTGTCGCATTTATAAAAACTAGTATATATAAGCATATTCAAGGAATATCAACCACCCAACCACATAACTAACTTGTAGAATACCAAGAGTTTTGTAACCATACTTTATACATGTGTTTAATTAGCATACTGCACTTTACCATCAAATATAATGTCTCCTCATGAAAAATCATCTTGCAGAATTTGTCACTACAAAACACTATGAAATAATAGTTGCATCCTTTACATTGTTGGTACAAGTATGTTTCAAGTATAGCCATCACTACTAGCTCTTCTTACTTGTGATAGCATATACAACCTTATCTTCACTCTTGACTACTTGCAGTACTTTGTGTCATCTTCTAAGAAATTATCTAGTCCTTAGTTCATGTTGCATGTTCACTAGTTTTGCCACAAATGCTCCTGCATCACTAATCATGCTCCCACAAGTACTAAACACCTACACGGTTGTGAGTTCTCCATCCAATACCTTATGTTTCTTGTCATATAACCGGTACTACATGTGGACCAACATATATGATGTATCACAAGACCTACAATATGATTATCATATATAAACCACTATGTTTGCTATACCATAATACCTAAAAACATGTTGCATTCCATCGCAACAAAGGTTGCAAATAAGCTCTTCTACAAAGACTCTCCCAAGTGAATATCACCTAATTCCCAACATTCTCCCACTTGATATTTAGCACAAGAGAGAATGTAGTATATCAACCCAAGAAGTTAATCTCCTGCTCAAGAATGAGATAATTCCATTTCATCTCTATAACACATGAATTTTCTAGTACTTATATGTTTTGTCAAATAATATGATATGTTTACCTGAGCGTCAATTTTATCCATCTAGACTTTCCTATTCTCGACCATTTCCCTCAAAAAATTGATATTCCACATCGATATGTTTTGTTCTAGCATGGTAAATAGGATTCCTAGATAAACAAATTACACTCCGTGAATCATACTTCAACACTACTCGACTCTTAAAACTAATAATGTTACTTAACCTCTTTATCCATAATGATTCCTTACAAGCATGTGTTGCATCCATATATTCTACTTCAATAGTTGACAAGGAAACTGCCTACTACCTCTTTCTCATCCAACTTATTATTCCTCCAAATAGAATTAACACATATCCACTTGTAGACCTTTGGTTTTCAAGATCTCCAACCTAATCCAAGTCAACAAATCAATATACACTCAACATCTTTCCCATTTTATTGGTACTACTACATCTTTCTCATCTAACTTACTATTCCTCCAAATAGAATAAACACATATCCACTTGTAGACCTTTGGTTGTCAAGAGCTCCAACCTAATCCAAGTCAACAAATCAATATGCACTCAACATCTTGTTCCTTTTGTTTTCATTATATGAGTTTATATATATGTCATAGGCTCAATATTGTAATAAAAATGTCTCATGATAGCACTAGCCAAATCCTTAAAGTAAGTGATAGAAGCATTAGATAATGAATAAAACCATGTAAGTACGTACTCAAGTTCAATTGGAATCTCTTAGCAAGGAATTGATCATCATGAAAATAACGGAGACACATAACTTCTAAGTATTGCACATGTTGTAATAGATAACCTCTGTCATCAGAAATTTTGAAATTGTTAGGGATTTTTACCTTTTTTCAATAGGATTGACAAGCTAAATAACAAGTTCTTAAGATTGTGTGTTCATTTAATAGTTAGTTCAACATGTATCAAATTTAAATATAAACATAAATGAAAGTAATAAATAGTATGTAGCCACAAGATTACACAAGACACAAAGATTTATGTGGGAAACTCATATGAGAGAAAACCCACCACTAAAATAGATGTTCACAATTGTATTATTTAGAATCAAGATTAATTTAATACAACAAGGTATTTTGGACAATGAGTCTTAATCTACAACATACTCTTCTTCTATAGTCACTCAAGTTTTTATACACCAACAATACACAATATGTTTTCAATGTCTATATCATGAATTATTCACCTCAAGTAACATTGTCACATTTATAAAAACTAGTATATATAAGCATATTCAAGGAATATCAACCACCCAACCACATAACTAACTTGTAGAATACCAAGATTCACGTAAACATACTTTAACATGTGTGTAATTAGCATACTGCACATTACCATCAAATATAATGTCTCCTCATGGATAATCATCTTGCAGAATTTGTCATTGCCCAACACTATGAAATATTAGTTACATCCTTTACATTGTTGGTACAAGTATGTTTTCAGTATAGCTATTGTTAGATTTAAGACAGACAACTGAGAGGGGGGGTGAATCAGTTGTCCCAAAACTTTCTTCCTATTAATCACTTAAATCCTTCTTGTAATTCAGCAGCATAATAATAGATCAATCATGGAAACATAATGCAACAATTCAAGAGTAGAAACACATTAACACATATGACACCAAGATTTTAATGTGGAAAACCCGGTTAGGGGAAAAACCACAGGGTGACTAACCCAAGATTGTATTCTCTATTAAAAGAATAAGAAGAATAAATGGCACATGCCAATTAGGGCTTACTGCCCGAGCACACTATTCACAAGAGGCCCACTGCCTACAGGAGACACTGTCTATAGAATAATAAATATTACATACTTGAACTGAAGAATAGCATCTACACCATGCTCGAGTTAGTTCCATTTAAACCCAAGACTTCTACTCTACCTTTCTCTTTGCTCCTCTCTACCACTCTCTCATCTCTGCCAAGATCTTTTGAAATGACTTCACAACTCTTATTTATACAAGACATCCACTTTGGGATAATCATCCAAGTTGGCATACTTTATAGAGCAAATACATAATACAACATGACTAATTACAAAAGGACTTCACGCGGATCAACACACTGTCGGCTACATAGATCTAAGACTTCAATCTTCTTTGAGGAACACGCCATGCTTCACAGAACATCTTCAAGATCATCCACAGGATGTGTAACTCATCTGGTCGGCCAAACATAGGAAGAACATCATCATCCAGAAGTAATTCTTCAATTATGATCTCAATCTTCAACGCGGACCACCAATACAAACTAGACATAATCCAAAGACCTCCACAAGCTTGCCTGAATCACCAAGAACATCCACACTACTTCTGATTATTGAAATCATTCTCTCCTTTATCTAGAACTTCAAGAACACAGTCTATCATCACTGTCATATTGGAATAGATGCTTGTGGACCTCCAGACCATGAACCAATTGAGTTGTCAATTCACATTGACTTCTTAAACACTCCACCAAATCCACAGAACAAGATATTGCATTTTTGGATCTCACCGGACCTATCTGTGTCACTCTGTCACCTCTGAACATCTGCCAGAACTAGTTTTACTCAATTGACCATAACTTCTTCAAATATTCATGCGGACCTCTCAAATCTTTATTGGATCATCTTAAGATACATATCTACAAACCCTTTGATGTGCATCCTCTGATCTTGATCTTAGTTGGGATCTTTACTTCAATGTCTTCACTGTTCTTCTTTATTCCTCATAGGACTAATTTTCTCAATATCCTCAGCATACAGCTCATTCAATCCTTGACATCAATGCAACAGGAGTATGTTAACATCAATGACAATGCCGGTTAGGCCCATACTTGCAACAACTATCAGTATTAGCTCTTCTTACTTGTGGTAGCATATACAACCTTATCTTCACTCTTGACTACTTGTAGTACTTTGTGTCATCTTATAAGAAATTATCTAGTCCTTGGTTCATGTTGCATGTTCACTAGTTTTGCCACAAGTGCTACTGCATCACTAATCATGCTCCCACAAGTACTAAACACCTACATGGTTGTGAGTTCTCCATCCAATACCTTGTTTTTGTTGTCATAGCACCAGTACGACATGTGGATCAACATTTATGATGTATCACAAGACCTACAACATCATTATCATGTATAAAACACTATGTTTTCTATACCACAATACCTAGAAACACATTGTATTCCATCGGAAAAAAGGTTGTAGATAAGCTCTTCTATCAGGACTCTCTGAAGTGAATATCACCTAATTCCCAGCATTCTCCCCCTTGATATTTAGCACAAGAGATCATGTAGTATATCAACCCAAGAAGTTAATCTCATGCTCAAGAATGAGATAATCCCATTTCATCTCTACAATGCATGAATTTTCTAGTACTTATAGGTTTTGTCAAAGACTATGCTATGTTTACCTGAGTGTCAATTTTATCCCTATAGATTTTCCTATTCTCAACCATTTCCTTCAAAAAATTGATATTGTACATCAATATGTTTTGTTCTAGCATGGTAAATAGGATTCCTAGATAAACAAATTACACTTTGTGAATCATACTTCAACACTACTTGACTCTTAAAACTAATAATGTTACTTAACCTCTTTATCCATAATGATTCCTTTCACGCATGTGTTGCATCCATGTATTCTACTTCAATAGTTGACAAGGAAACCGCCTACTACATCTTTCTCATCCAACTTACTATTCCTCCAAATAGAATAAACATATATCCACTTGTAGACCTTTGGTTATGAAGATCTCCAACCTAATCCAAGTCAAAAAATCAATATACACTCAACATCTTACCCATTTTATTAGTACCATGATAAATCAAGCTATAATCTAGAGTTCCCTTCAAATATTTGAACATCCTTTTCACGTGTCTTTACCTCACTACACCATGAACTTAGAACTCCCACTACTTGGTAAATGTCTAGTCTTGTGCAAACCATCACATACATGTGACTACCTACCACACTTGCATAAGGAACCTTCCTCATGTCCTCCAATTCCTTAAAAACTTTAGGACATTATTACATACTCAACTTTGTGCCAACTGGTAGAGGTGAACTTAGCAGTTTACTTCTTGCATTCCAAACCTTTGCAAGACTATCTCAAGATACTTCCTCTAGTTTAGTCATAGTTTTATTTTACTCCTATCCTAACATATCTCCATTCCAAGAATTTATCTAGTAGCTCCTAATTATTTCATATAAAACTTACTAGCCAACTAAGTTTTAAGTTCCTAAATTAATTCTTTATTGTCTCCAATAATAAGCATATCATCAACATATAAAATAATAATAAAAATATGATCATTTACCTTTTTGAAGTATACATAATGATCACCATCACTTCTTCCAAAATCCAATTCTAACACATGTGTGTCAAACTTTGGGTTCTACATCAATGTGTACTACCTTAATCCATACAGAGACCTATTCTTACAAACTAGTTTCTGATGCAGGAGCATCGGTCTACCTCTCCATTTTGAAGTTTCATTGTCTTATCATTGTGTATTTTTAGGATCATCGTACCCAAAATTTTGGTTTGTTATAAATGTTTAGGAGTTCCAATTTGTGGTGTGTTCACCTTTGAGGCTTGAATTAGAGTTTTCCACCAAGCTTATAGTTTACAAATTTGAAATATTGAAGTGCTTTTGGTCTACTAACCTGACTTATGCTATGCCCACAAGGTTTAGATAATACCTCCAAGGTGTGAAGATGGGTTTTTGCTTCACACTTAAGTTTTTTTGGCAATTGCAAGGGGACAAAACCCATCCAAACCTCACGAAACCTCTTATCAAGAAATAGTTATATTGCTCTTGGGGTCAGTTTTTTAGTTTTCCATGATAGGGTAGTTTTGATTTGAAAAAAAAGGAAAACATGTGAAGTCAATTTAGAGGGGCTGCTCCTGTGTGTGATAGTTTAGGAAGTGAGTTCTTCACTGGTAAGATAGAATAAAACAAAAGTATGGAGAGATAAACACAAGAAGGAATCTAGACAACATGAGACAAGGAAGTCCAAATGCGAACAAGAAGATCATGGTGAGGAGACAATCAAGTGAAACTCTCGGGAAGTCCCAACAATTGTTAAAGAGTAGAGAAGACAAAAAAGGATATAGAGGAGCACATCGTGGAGAGCCCAGACTCTAACAGTCCAAAACAAAGAAATAGTCCAAGACAAAAAAAGAAAAAGAAAAAAAGAAACGTGTTGGGTAGTTTCGGGAGAGAACACATCGATCACAGTTGAGAGACCACCTCTGTGCTTGCAAAGAGATAAGGAAGATTAAAAGAATACAAGTGTGATGTGGTGGAAAGGAACAAAGGTAGGCAGAGAAGAAATGTGTTGGGTACGATGATATGATACAAGACAACAAAACCCTTGTTTATTTCAACCAATAAAACCTTAGCGATAGTGTAAAGACCATGGCGACCCCTGCTCTTGGGTTGCAGTATGAAAAACTACATTTTTTTGGTTTTTTGTTTGTTAAGGTAACTGGCATATAAGATAGAATAGAGTGTAAGATAGAAGTTAAGCTCAATACACATCATCTTTGTTTAGTCTCTCAATGAAAATATTCTTGGTCCATTTTATAGGTTGTTTTTGGAGTCATACAGAGACGTAATTCCTCTGTCGATGTTTTTAGTGAAGGTAGAAGGGGAGCAGTTCATTTTGTATGTTGTTTTAGAGCAATATAAATCATGGAACTTGGAAGTAAAATATGTTTGTTAAAAATCACATTCAGGCGCATCACCATAGTTTAGTTTCCTTTTTTAGTTGCATTTGTGATTCTATTTAATTCTATCCCTTTCCCCAAAACACTTTTGAGATAAAAGAAGAGCCAGCTTCTTTAAAATCTGGAGGTTACTCTGAAGAGCATTCCCACATCTCAGAGTTTCCCATGTTGGTGTTGGAAATTGCACAATTCTAAGCATCAATAGTTTTTGGCACACCCAGTGGGACCATTTCTTGAAGTTTCTTTCAAGACTGCATGAACCAGAGAATCACGAGGAGTCAGAGCTACGGACCTGTGAAAAGAGCTCAATCTGTTGTGAACCCAGGTATTCTTTTATCACCATTGATAAATAATTCAAGAAGAAGGGTCAATCAGTTTACAGCAACCCCAAGTGCAAACATGGGAGCACCTATAGCCCCAAGGAATTATGCAAATTGGAATACTGGCAGTGCTCTGATTCTTCTAGTACCATCAGCCACTTGGGATCCTATTCCAGCAAATGCCCTGAAGGCTCTGCCCAAATTCAATGGGGAGGATTTCAAAACACCTAAAGAACATCTACAAGATGTGTCTGATGTATGTGCAATACATGTGATCACACAGCAGAATGTGGCTATAAGACTCTTAGCAGCTTCTTTTAAGGGGAAGGCTCTAGACTGGTACAGATCTTTGACCCCAAATTCAATATCTACATGGGATCAGCTTGGAGACACTTTCTTTGCAAGATTCAAAGAAAAGGGTGATAAATCTTCTCTGTTACAACAACTGATTACCATCAAGAGGGCACCACAAGAAGCAATGACTGATTTCAATTCCAGATTTCAGAAGACTTGGGAAAGGGTTCCTGCTACAGCAAGACCATTACCAGGTATGGCTATAGTATTTTATCTTAAAGCCCTAAATTCAGATATAGCAGTAATGATTCAATCACTTGGAGGCCAGACCCTGCCAGAAGCCTATGACTATGTAGACAGAGCTGAAAATAATTTGATAGATGCTAGAAAATTGCCCCCAAGGCCCCCCATGCCTATGTTTCCAGAGATTACCCTACCATTGCCTCAAGAAGCTCCTAACCCCATAACCCCACCTGTGTCCATGTATATGTTTCCCCAACAACCTGTTAAAGCAGCTATCCCTACCCAGTCTTCAGAGATGGATGATGTCAAGAACATCCTGAGAACATTTTCTAATGAAATAATTAACCTAAAAAGACAGCAGAATCCTTATCCTAGACCCCAATATCAAGGCTATCAAGGGAATAGACCTCCTTCACAGTCAAACCAGTATCAGGGCCCCTAAAGGAAAACTAACCCTCAGCCATCAAACCAAGTGGTTGCAGTTCCTACACCCTTGCAGACTGTCCCTCCCAATCCAAACAGAGAGATTGTACCAGGGCAGAATAATTATGTAGATGGCACCAATGCCTGGTGTTTCCCTTGTAATAATGCACATATGCCCAAAGATTGTCCCAGGGGTAATCTACAGCAAAAGATAGCAGAGCAAAGAAGAGTGGATGGACAATTTGCAAATACTTCTGACACTCAGCCCTACCAATCCCCTGGTATGCAAAATTTAGTCCTAGTGGCTCAGATGCAAGGAATGTCCTTACAGCAAGAAGAAGAAATAGCCCCTGAGAATGCTCTATTTTCATGGATTGAAGATGAAGAGTCAGTATTCTTAAATGAAGCTTCAGTTTCTAAGAAGTCATTGGTATAATCAGATTACTATACTAGAGCTAAGAGAAGGATGATGGAACAGCCTGGAGTCACAAATAATGAAATTATGGGAATTCCACCATTTCAAGATCATCAAAATGCAGCTACTAGACAAGAAACACCTCAGCCAGTGCAGAACCAAGTAGTTTTTGGACAAGTTCAAGAAAAAGCAATGTACTCTTATTATCCAAGAACACAAGCAATAGGACTTGTGAACGTGGTGGATCAATTGAAGAGGACTCCAGCACACATGTTAATATGGGATATGTTAGCCATTCCTGAGCAAAAGACACTATTGCAAGAAGCTTTACAGAGCCAAGATGTGCCTAAACAGACTGTTGCCAAAGGAGGACCTAATGATAAAGAAAAACTCAAAGACACTATTCCTCTACAGACAACAACTCTTCTGAACAATGCACCAGAGGTAAGTAAATCCAAGCCAGATCCCTTTTATTTAACTTTAATAGTTGGGAAGAAACTATTGCACAATGTAATGATAGACTCTGGGGCTAGCACCATAGTGATGCCAAAGCAAATAGCAGATGCTTTGAAAATAAAATATGAGCCACTTGCAAAAGGAGTTATGCAGTTAGATGGGAAGTCAGTGCAAACAATAGGGAAAATTAAACAACTTCCACTACAGCTGTATACCTGTCCCAATATAATTGTTAATCAAGATGTTGGAGTCATAGATATTCCTCTTGTTTTTGGCTTATGCCTATCCAGCGATTTCACAGCTAAGATAGGAGGTTATATGTCACTTGATTGGTCTCATCTCATCATAAGGACCAAATATGGGACTAAAATGAAGGTACTATCAGAACCATTGTCAAAGGACCATATCACCAATGAGCCAACCCCAAAGTTAGAAGCAGCCCATGCCATGTTAAATAAAGAGGAAAAGGTTTTTGTTGAAGAAATAGGGGATTGGACTGAATATGATCAGCAAGTAGAGGATAACCAGTTGTTAACCATGATGCAGAGTGATCCCTTTGGAAACTATGACTCAACAGGGTTGGGCACTTATGTTATATTTGAGGAAGACCAGGAGATCCCTAATGTCTTAAGGAAAGAGCCCTCTCAAACCCAAGAATCTATAAATGACTTAGGAATCTGGACCCTAAATTTTGATGGGGCTAGAAGCAAAAATGGAGCTGGAGCAAGAATTTGTCTTACTGCCCCTAATGGTGAAAAGATTTTAAGAGCCATTCACTTTCATTTTGCCTGTACCAATAATGATGCTGAGTATGAATCTTTAGTGTGTGGACTTATATTGGCAAAAAAGAAAGGAGTAAAGAATCTGATAGTCAAAGGAGATTTAGAACTACTGGTGAAACAAATAAGAGAGAAGGCAATAGCCAAAAATGTAAGGATGAGATCCTATAGGCACAGAATTTGGGACCTAATAGAAAATTTTGAAGCCTTCAATATAGAAGTAGTCCCTAGAGCCCAAAATTCTGAGGCAGATAGGATGGCACAAATTGGTTCACAGTTTGATCTAATAACTGATCTAATGGTCAATAATGAGTCAGTCAAAGTTATTGTAAGGCCAACCATCCCAGACAATGATGAAAACTAGCAAGTTTTTGAAAATGATTTTCAAGTACTCTCATTTTTGCAACAGTCAGGAGAATTTGCTGATCAGTTACAACCAAAAATTGAAGAAGCATATGGTGATCAGATCATTCAACTGAAGTCAAACAAGCTCCCTAAAGGACTGATTACCCTGGAAAACTTGTTTGATCCTGAAGATGCTAGCCTAGAAAAGAAGAGATTCCAAGCAAACAAAGAAGACTACTCAGATTTAGGTTAGTAAGGGAAGAAAATTGAAGGTTGGGAATTCTGCCACTCAACAGGCAAGAAAAAGGTTAATTGATTTATGTGAGAAATATGATAGGGTCATAGCCTGGACCTATCAAGACCTCCATGGTTATGATAGAAATATCATTCAACACATTATAGAGCTGACTGAAGGATCTAAACCGGTTAGACAGAAGCAAAGGCCAGTGAACCCTAAGATTGAAC
Source organism: Cunninghamia lanceolata (assembly GCA_027924645.1). Taxonomy (NCBI): domain Eukaryota; kingdom Viridiplantae; phylum Streptophyta; class Pinopsida; order Cupressales; family Cupressaceae; genus Cunninghamia; species Cunninghamia lanceolata. The sequence goes on from BSBN01000333.1 coordinate 1,185,064, forward strand.
CTCTGATGGTGGATGAGTTGCAGAAACTATTAGAGTCAAAGATCATTTTCCCAATCAAACACTCAACTTGGGTGTCCAACCTAGTACCAGTCAAGAAAAAGAATGGGGACATAAGGCTCTGTGTGGATTTTAGAGATTTAAATAGGGCTTCCTTGAAGGATCACTACCCCTTACCCTCTATGGAACAAATTTTACAGACTGTGGCTGGATCAGAGAGATTTTCTCTACTAGATGGTTTCTCTAGATACAATCAGATTTGGTTGGCTGATGAGGACCAACATAAGACTACTTTCACCACAAAATGGGGAACATTCACCTATGCAAAGATGCCTTTTGGTCTTTCAAATGTTGGAGCAACATTTCAGAGGGCAATGGATGTAGCATTTGGAGAGATTATCAATAAAATCATTCTAATTTACCTAGATGACCTCACTGTTTTCTCTAAAAATGCTGCAGATCATTTTGACCATTTAGAAGCAGTTTTTAAGAATGCCAAGAGTTTGGAATATCTCTAAATCCTAAGAAGTGTATTTTTGCAGTACCTCAAGGTAAACTATTAGGGCATTTACTGTCTAAAGAAGGAGTCTCTATAGATCCAGAAAGAGTCACTACTATAATGAACCTGTCTCTGCCTGTCAATAAGAAAGCAATTTAGTCCTTCTTGGGAAAGATTAATTTTGTCAGTAGGTTCATATTAGACTTTGCAGGCCTAATAAGACCAATTACATTGCTACTAAAGAAAGACCTAGTATTCAAATGGACTACAGAAGGGAGACATGCTTTTGAAGAGGTCAAGAAAGCAATTTCAATAGCCCCAGTATTGAGGAACCCTGACTTCTCCAAGTCTTTTATAATGTATGTCTATGGAGGAGAATTTAGTGTTGCTGCTGTCCTAACATAGAAAGATGATCAACAAGAGGGAGAGCATCCAATAGCCTTTTTCTCAAGGACTCTTAGAGAGTATGAAGCTAGGTATAACTTTGTAGAGAAATAGGCATATGCTATGGTAAAAGCCTTCAAGAAATTTAGGCACATGGTCACAGGTAATAAAATTCTGATACTAGTGGCTCATCTGAGTGTTAGAGAATATATTATGGAAGGAGAAATCACTAAGAAAAGAGCAAATTGGATAACAAAGATTCTTGAATATGACATGGAGGTCAGATCAACTAAGCTTGTCAGAGGCAAGGGTTTGTGCCAGTATATGGTTCAAGATATGGAAAAAATGATAACTGAAGAAATAGAGGAAGAAAATGTATTGAGGATACAAGAAGTTGATCAGAATTCTTGGGCCACAAATAGGATCCAGTTTATGAAACATGGAATTTTCCCAAGAGAGCTCTCTCAGGATAAGAAGAGGTACTATAGGCAATAGGGAGTTCATTTTGTTTTAATTGACCAAGTTCTTTTCAGAAGGAATACTGATGGCATACTTTTAAGATGCATAGAGAAAGATGAAGCCCAAAAAATACTGTATGAAATGCATCATGGAGTGTCAGGTGGACATTTTTCTGCAAGAACCATAGCTATAAAGATAAGTCGGGCAGGTTATTTCTGGCCCACTTTATTCACAAACTGTTATCAACTGGTTAAAGAATGCCAATCTTATCAGTACTATGTAGGGAAGAGAAGGAATGCAGTAATGCCCCTTAGTCCTATAATCGTTGATGAACCTTTTGCTCAATGGGGTCTAGACTTCATTGGAATGATCAATCTAGTGTCAAGTATGGGGCACAAATGGATCCTAACCGCCACAGATTATTTTACTAGATGGAGTGAGGCAGTCCCACTAAAAGAAGCAACAGAAAAAGTGATTCTAGACTTTCTGGAAGGTATCACTACTCGCTTTGGGCCTCCTCGTACTGTAATTTCAGATAATGCTAAGGCATTTTTGGGGGCAAAGATATCTGACTTTGCACTAAAGTATGGAATCTACCTGAAGACCTCCTCCAATTATTATCCTCAGGGTAATGGTTTAACAGAATCAACTAACAAGAATCTGATTAGACTCATCAAAAGAATAGGGGTTGATCATCACAAAGAGTGGCATAAAGTGCTTAATATAGCACTGTGGGCAGACAGAATTACACTGAAACAAGTGACAAAAATGTCCCCATATGAATTGGTCTATGGTAAACCTGTTGTAATGCCCCTGAGCTTGGAGATTCTTGCTCTCCAGTTATTGAAACAGATTGAGATTGAGGAAAACGGCCCCATGCAGGTCAAACTTGCTAAGCTCCTAGAAGTTCAAGAAAAGAGGGATTCAGCACATGAATCATTATTGAAATATTAGAAAATAATCAAAGACTATTTTGATAAGAAAACTTCAAACCCTCATTTTGAAGTAGGATCAGTTGTTTTGAAATGGGGTGAGAGAGCTGCCAACCTGGGTCAACATAGTAAATTTGAGTCATTATGGACTGGCCCCTATAAAATCCATTCCTGTAAACAATAGAATTCTTTTGAGCTTGAAACGATGGAGGGTGAGCCTGAAGAGATTCCCGTCAATGGGATCTACTTAAAGCATTTCAATTAAACAGTGTCTTTCCTGTGTATTATAGTTAGATAGTTTCCTTTTGTGTTGCTTTGTTTTTTTTCCCACTTTATTTTTCCCGCTTTTGTTTTGAATAAGTGTTTTTATAAACACGTGGCCACTGCTCAAGTCTCTTAAAAGTCTCAAAACTTTTGCATTCATTGAATCTCTTAAATCCCCAAAATTCCTAAAAGGTACCCAGCGCAGCCGCTTTTTATGACGTGTCTGACACTCTGTCCCACTCAGATCGCTTAAGATTTTATAACAGTTTCCGTTTTTAATGCCATTTATGAGACTTGATGCATCATTAAAATATCCCAACAACATGAGTTAAAGCTTAAACCGAGTTTCATTTGTTTCTACTTCTGCTAAGTGTCTTCCCTGTTGCTACGTTTTCATTACAAGAACCTGCTTCCTAATTGTATCTTCCTTGTCGCAAGGCTTCCTTACTCGTTTACAGAAAGTTATACAGTTTTCAACAAGCACAGAGATGGCAAAAGCACAGTCCTCTCAACAGGGGCTTGGGATTTATGAGTCTATTGATAGGCTTCTCACTAGCAAACCATACGCTTCGGCCCCTGCACAACCTTTAAGGACCTATCCAAGGACTAGGGTTCCAGAGGTTGGTTATGCAGTTGACCCAGCTAAGGTGCAAGATTTTGCAGATGGTATTACTGAACCAGCCCTATAAAAGTCTGGCAAAGCTCTGCAAGAGGGACCACACCAAAGATGCCTCCTGAAGGCCAAAGCTAAACAATTTGAAACATTCGGCATGCGGATATGGACCTCCCAATTAGCAAAATTCATAGTCCCGAGTGTGCATTTATGCCCCGACCTGATTGAGGTATGCGCAGAATTGTTTCATGCACCCTCAAGCACCATGCAGAAGGGACCCTTCATGGTGCAAATTACACCAAAGGCCATTAGGGACATGCTGGCCCTATATTATGACAGCACAGCCACGTTTCCTACCATTGCCAAAATGCAGAAGACGTGGGCAAATGTCAAGCATCAACTAAGGTTTCTCAATTTAGAGATGCAGTTGGGAGATGAAAATACACAAATGCCAGTGCTGCCAACAGGAAGGGCACAATTTACACAAGCCAGTCAAGAAGCACTATCTATGATGGCATTTATCTTCAGAATGAAGGAAGACATCACTGTCTATGATTGGCAACTAGCCATTTTGTTCAGGATGAAGACCGTAGATAAGTCTCAGGAGTTTCGGCTAGATTTCTCTGAGCAGATTGCCTACTCAATGGCCGAACAACTCACCAATTTCAAATCAACAGGGGTTTTCAGGTATTCTTCTTATCTGTTTCACCTTATGTTATACCAAAACTATGCCATCTTTTCCCAGTATATGCATCTAGACATGTATGACCCAAGTTTTGATCCCAATAGGACTATCCCTGTGTCTGCATGGACCCATGTTTTGTCTGAATCATCTGACCCTTATGAATTTTGGGAGCTCTTTGTCGCCCCTGCTTTTACTTACTTAAGCCCGGAGCTTATTGAGAATAGACTGACATTAAGTATCAGAGGCCTCATGGCAAATTCCCCCATTCCTTGTGATTATTTCTTTGGGTCTCACCATACTATTATCAGGGTCCATGGTTTTAATGGAGAGCCAATGTTGCTACCCAAGGTTTTGACTCCTAGGTTAGCCTTTTTAGAGGTCACCCGGTAAGTGTCTGTGGTTGATAATGATTATGGCACTGGGAAGAAGAAAAAGAAAATGTATGACCTTCCCTAGGTGAAGAAAAACATGACCCTATTGGTCAGGGATGCTAAACACTTATTGCTGAGAAAGTTAGTTGTCCTGGGTTTTCTTTTGGTTGAAGATAAATGGACATATGATCCAGTCAGTTTCATAACCTTATGGGTCAAGAATAATTAGATTGGTGCCAAAATTGTGTACGAGGGTCGTCCCTTTTGGGGAGACAGAAGAAACCCTAAGGAGGACATCCCTGATTTATATGCAGAGTTGACAGATTTGCCCTTTGAGGGACCCAGGCCGTGGGAAGTATTTTATAAAAAGGAAAAGGCCTATGACCCTAAGCTCAAAATGGGCACCGGATTAAAGAAAAATTTACTAAGAGATAGAGAGTGGAAGGCTGAGAAGATAGAAGCCTATTGGAAATATAGGCAGGAGATATTTGAAACAACCCATTCCTTTGGCAACGTTGATACAGATGAGAAATGGGAGTCCATTTGGCATGAATGGCATCCTTCTCCAGTCTCTAGCCCTGATACAAGCAAGATTCGCAAAAGGGGTGAAGAATCTGAAGGAGAACCTGAATCCACTCACACAGTGCAGGCCCTAGGACAAACATCATCTGCAGCTGCTGTAACCACCTGGCCCCAATCTCTTAGTGCTATAGAGAAGCAAAAGAGTGTGGTGTCATCACCACCTAGAGGGACCCCATCAGTTTCAATGAGTGGGGCTTCCAGTTTTGTGCAAACACCACTAGCAACAGTGGTAAATGTTGAGGAGAAAGAAACACAGCAAGAAGACGAGAGGCCAAGGAAACATAAGAGGCTAAAACTTCAGCTTGATTCAGATGAGGAGGTAGAACCTTTGTTGCATCCACCACCGAGTATAACTATTGCTCCTCAGGTACGTGCTTCTTCTCCTTCTTCTTCTCAATCTTTTTCTTCTTCAATAGGGGTGGCAATCCCGACTGGCCAAATATTATCCCCTGCCAACTCTGTTGTGCCAATTTCTCAATTTTCCCCACCTATCACTACACAGGCCATGTCATTACAGGCCACTTCATTACCTCCCTTTTCTCCCTCTTTTCCAAGGAGAGTACCTTCTCAGATTCCTCCTAGCCAACATTTGGCTATCCCTTATGGTTTGCCACAGGGTCATCCTTTTGCGGGTGGGTACATTGCCTCTCCCCCTACCTTCCAAGCTCAAGCAAACACTGCCAAGAAGGCTAGGGAAGCTCGGATGGACAAAAAGAGAAAGAAAGACAATAAAGCTCAGGCTGTCCCACATATGAGGTCACTATTTGACCCAATTCAGCAGCAGCTAACTATGACCCATTTGTCACCAAATGTAGTAAGACCTAATGAGAAGATGCAGCCCCAAGATTATACAATGAGTGCAGTGGCGATGGACATGTCACTTTTTAGGCCACAAGACAGGGTAGAGCTGCTAAATGAAACCACTTCTGTTGTAACCACTGACTACTTGAAGTTATCAAGGAAGTTGCAGAAGGTGGAAGCTGATCTAACTCAAGAAAAGACACATAGTGAGACTCTGACTGCTAAGCTCAAATAAAAAAATGATGAGATAGAAGATCTCACTAAACAGTTGCAAAATACTGTTTCATGTCAGATCCATCAGGCTACACAGAGCCAAAATGCTTCCTTGAAAGAAGAACTGATCCAGGTGAAGTCTGTTCTGGCTACCTTGAAGCAGGAAAAGGCCACGTTGTAGAAGAGGCATCAGGACTCTTCTCAGCAAGCCACACAGTTCCAATAGCAACTGTTGAAGGAACAGAACAATGTTGCTGCCATACAGGCTCAACTTCAGGCCGAGCAACAAATAGCAAAACAATTGACCCTTGAGCTGGCAAATAGGCCACAAAATGCAGGAGTGTTGAACCTGGTCAAGGAGCTATATGCATCAGTGTGGGTAAGAATCTCTAAGGAGATTATCTAGCTCAAGCCCTCTTTAACTTTCTTGTTGCATGCACAGCAATTATGTGAAAAGGTGGAAACCTCAGTTCAGGCCACTTTGTCCATTGTTTCCATGAGAGTTTCTGATTCTCAACTGCTACTGGGGAAACTTTATGATACATCTAATGAAACATTATCAGCAGCAGGGATCAATGACAGAATGATTGCTGCCAAACGGGTGAATGAGGTTCTCAGTTGCAACTCTGCTGCAATTACTTGCCAGGAGCTCCTGGATGTGGTCAAGGAGGGAGTGAAGGACATGAAGAAACATATAGAAGACCTGGTGCAATTGGGTCTTTCTTCCCCTTTTCCTGATAGAAACATAGTATTAATGGTTGATGAGATCAAGCCTCTGTTGTTAGCCAAACAAAATGATCAATCAGTTTTCCAGGGTCTAACAGATGCCTCATCAGTATCAGAAATGGAAGCTATTTTGATTCCCATGGCCCAACTTGATTTCCAGTTGAAAGCAGTAGTCCATGTTTTGCAAAGCTTTTCGCATAAGGACATGATCAACCTGGATTTGGCCTTCCAGGATTTACAGAACAAGCAGGGGTTATCTGATGCTGAGTGGTCTGTATATCAAATGGCCTTGTAGAATTTATAAATTTTGTTGTATAGATACACATTTTGGATTCTTTTTGAGCAGGCTCAAAAGTCCTCGAGGTTGCCAAGAACTGTAGAGTAAAATACTCTACATTTTTTATTTTTGAGTTTCAGTTGTGCAAGTTCCAATTTTGTTCCTGTACACTTCAGTTTTGCAACAAGGGTTTTGACACACAGTGTGGACACACAGCATGAGCGAGGGGTTTTCATTTTTTCCTAAATTTTGCTTAAGTCCCACATTGCAGCGAAAGCCGCCAAGTGTCAGCCCCGGGACATATTATAAAGTTGCTTAGAGTAACGCGGATGAGGCCATGCGTCCCTTTTAATACCTGCAGAGCATGCCAAGTGTCGACATCCGAGGTTCAGTTTCTATAAGTTTCAAAAGCTCCTTTTTACAAAGTGTGGCGGGCCCTATTTTTAAGTTTCTTTCAGAGCAGCCGAAACTGCCACGTGTTAGTAGTCGGGATACATTTTAAATTTTCTCAGAGTGGCCGTGGAGAGTGCCACGTGTCTTTTTGCATTAAGGCAGAAGCCACCAAGTGTCGGCACCCGTTCCAGTTTCTTCTAAGTTTCAAATATTCTTTTTTAATGTTTCTCATAATGTAGCAGGTCCCCTTTAAGAGCTTCAGTGAGCGTGGAAGGTGCCACGTGGCAGATGCGGAATGTTTCTTTAGAGTTTCCAGAAGTTACATAGAAGGTGCCGCGTGTCCCATATAGTTTCAGTGGAGAGCTCCAAGTGTAATCTTCTGCGGGTTCCTTTTTGGTTTCATTGCTAAGTAAAGAGGTTGGTGGGCCCCGATTAATATTTCTGTAGTTTCAGCGGAGCGCGACATCTGTCACCATCTGCGTGTTTCTTATGAGTCCCTAATGTTCTTATTAAGTTTCTCAGAGTTGCGCGGAGAGCGCCAAGTGGCAGCGTCCACGGAGGTTTTTGTTTAAATGCTAAAGTTTCCCGAAGCTCAGCGGAAAGCTCCAAGTGTCATCTTCTGCAGGACCCTGTAATGTTTCAAGAGTTTCTTAAAGTTGTAGCGGAAGCCGCCAAGTGTCATCTTCCGCAGAATTCACTTAAAGGTATCTACAGTCTCTCTAGGTGCAGTGGAAGCTGCCACGTATATAGTTTCTCATTTTAGCGGAAAGTGCCACCTGTCTCTGTTCCTTTTTGAAGCTGCTCAGGCATGGACTGTTGGTGGGTCCCATTTTTAATGTTTCTTAGTTTTCAAAGTTCAGCAAACCGTGACAGATGGCGAAGCCCGAGCACTCTTAATATAAGCCACAGTAAAGACTCAAAGTAAAGAGGACATTGCCACGTATCTTTTGAAAGGGTTGCGGACGCTGCCAAGTGTCAAGTTCCAGTGTTTCCTGAGGAAGTAGTTTTTCAAGTAAGTCACGCGAAGGATGCCATGTGTTTGTTTCTTATTGTTCTAGAAAGATGAAGGAGTTTCAAGAAAGAGGTGCGTAGGAATGCCAGCTATTCCAAGGGTTTATAGTCGCAAAGACTATCAGAAACTGCCACGCGTTCCTCCCTGATTCAAGTAAGTGGAGTTATATGTATTTGTTGCAGCCAATGAACTTGCAGAGTGGCTAACCGTCTCTGATTCGAAGAAGATCTTCTGACAGACACTTTCAGTTAACTGCCAGTTCGGTTAGACTGTTGAGATTTGATCGTACGGGAAATCTTTAAGCCAGTTCTAGGCTATAAATATGGGTTCAGATCAGAGTGCCGGAGAGATATACAAGATTGGAGATATAGAGAATTTTCTGCATCATAGATTGTTAGAGAAGTTTGAAGATCTTTTGTAGTGGCCAGTAATATCATTTGCCTTTGTTCTATTTTTTTGATTCAGAGAGTTTGTATAACTGTGCATGATTCTGTGCCTTTTATGTAACTAGAAGATTAATAAAGACAGAGTTCTGTGCCTTTGCTGATATTTTCTGTGTTGTCACAAAATATTCTAATTCATGAGCCTTTGATTCTATTTGTTTTTCATCTGTTACATTGATCATGCATTGTTTGCTCTTTAATGTGACTGAATCTTAAAAGTAGTTTCACTATGCTTAGTGTTGAGAAACAAAATCACATTCAGGCACATCGCCATAGTTTAGTTTCCTTTTTTAGTTGCATTTGTGATTCTGTTTAATTCTATCCCTTTCCCCAAAACACTTTTGAAATAAAAGAAGAGCTAGCTTCTTTAAAATCTGGAGGTTACTCTGAAGAGCATTCCCACATCTCAGAGTTTCCCATGTTGGTGTTGGAAACTGCGCAATTCTGAGCATCAACAATTATTACATTGCTTATACATAATAGCAACATAAACATCTTATTACAACAAGAATAGTGTTTGTCTTGTTTGGAACCGTATAGAGTTAATGTATGGTCTATTAAGGCAGAAATAAGCCAATGTGGAGTGAAAGAATATTGTTAAGAGATTGTTTTTGTTGGAGATTGAATTAGTTATATTGTTAAGAGATTGTTTTTGTTGGAGATTGAATTAGTTATACTTAGGAGTATGTGTATTGTACCTTTGATCTTTTTTTTTCTAACTGTTCCAAGAGAACAACATTCTTTGTTTTGACTGTCCACTCAAACAGAGTGTGGTATTGGTCTATAGTTCTGAGTGTGTTGGAATCATTTGTGATCAAAATTTGGTATCAGATCATTGTCACAACAACATTGCTCGAGTTTATCAAACTATCTGTCACTATTTTGGTATTAGAGCCAGAAAGATCTGGAAGTGGAAGGTGTCAATGTTAACAAGATTTTGTACAACCACGTGTTAAAATTTTGATAGATTAACTCTTGAGAAGAAGCCTAAGGTGAGATATCAAGAAAACTAGAAAACAAGGTGACATAGATTTGTAGAGGGTAGAGTTCAGATGTTGGGAAGAGAGAAAGATATAAAGATGTCATAGCATGCTAAGGAAGTAAGCTACAAGAAGAGAGGGAATGTGAAGATAGATATAAGAAATTAAGATTCAGAGTGGGATAGAGAGATGACTGAGTTGAGAAGGGATATAGAGAGATGTAAGCTCTTGGTGAATCTATGGCTAAAGGAAAGAAGCCAAGAATGTGGTTGGTGTGTGAGCAGGAAAAATTAGGTTAATAAGATCAAGCATTACAATCAAAACCCAATACTACCACCTTCAAAGAATCCATCTAAATGACACAAAATGAAAGAAAATCAAAGAACAATGTCACCTAGATTGTATTGATTCCTTGGTTGGAATGTGGATTGCTTCTCAATAGTGAACAACCATAGTTGTCAAAGCTACCATGATGATAGTGTTGGCAAGAGACACTGCTTTGCATGATAGGTGTTGTCATTGATGGAAACTAAGACTATTCCACCCATCTGCATAACACAAATTGTTCATACCAGAAGTCAAAATCAAAATTTATCTAAGTCTGGGAAGTCAGAAATAGAGTAGGCGACAAGGTCTGGTATCTTGGTCTGGATCTCTCTAGTGGTAAATCAGAGTTTGCTGTAGATCTAAGAGAGTCTTAAGCATTGTTAGGATAATCTAAATCTAGAGTTTTGGCTTCCGGTGATGAAGGATTCAAAATTTATTAGCATCTGAGTATCGGGTTAACAGTTTGACGGAGCAGACAGAAGAAGAACAGGCAGACCTTGTAATTGATCTTGGTTCTAGATGTATGGAAGTTGTTGGTTGGACAAGTTGTGATGATCAGTGATAGTAGCCGACCTGATTGATGATGTGTGAGTTCAAGTTTGGGTCCGCATTACAATTTGTACATGAATTTAACCGATAGATAAGAATCTTCAATAAAGTTCTAAGTGTTCTTAAAGCTGACTAGAAAGTGGTTGAAGGTCACAATGCGGATATAAATAGCCAATGGATTTGAATGATTTTGGTGTGTGTGTGTGTGTGATGTGACTATGGAATAAGTGTGAAAAGGGTAGAGATCTAAGGTTAGGATGTTAGCAGAATAGTAAACAAGGCAGAGGAAGGATGAAGTGTATCAAGTCAGTATTTTGTGCTTAATCAGAACTGAACCTTTTCATTGGTAGATGCTATTATTAGTTCAAATTCATTGTAATCTTCTTTCTGTAGGTAGTGAGCCTTCTTTTGAGTAGTGAGCTCTGGGCAGTGAGCTCAAATGCATGTGCATTCTTCTTTGTAATACTTTTAACAGAGTATAATCTTTGTGGGTTAACCCCCACCGTGGTTTTTCCCTTAATCGGGTTTCAACGTCAAAACTCTTGGTGTCAAGTGTGTTATGTATGTTTCTGGTCATGTGTTATTAATTGATGCTATAATGTTTATATCATTAATTTGATTATAAGTTGTAAAAAGGAATTAAAGATAGAAAAGATTAAATTGTGTGACAACTGATTCACCCCCCCTCTCAGTTGTCTAGACTAATTCCAACAATTGGTATAAGAGCATGGTTCCTTTGAAAAAGTTTAACAGCTTGAGGAAGATCTGGGAAGGTAGTAATATGGATGAATATAACCTCTAAGGGAAACTAAATCTCACTCTAGAACATCTTGAGAAGTCCAGAGCAGAAGTCCAAGAGCTACAAGAGAACCTTAAAAATGATGAAGACTTCATTGAGATTCTAAAAGAGAAATTGAGCAAATCTAATGAAAAGAGGAAGGAACAACATCTTCAACTAGGAAATCATTGTGAAAACAACAACAAGGATGAGGCTCTAAAAGAGAAGACAAAGGAATGTGAGAAGTTAGCCAAAGAAGTTATTGTCCTCAAACATGAGATGGAATCCTGGGTGATGAGGCTAACCAAAGAAATTAAAGATAGAAAGAAAACTAAAGAAGACCTGAATCAAAATCTGAAAGAGAGAATTGAAGAATGCTATAGACTGGATGAAATAGCTAGCCTCCTAGAGTCTAATCTACAAGAAAGAAGAGACAATGAGAGAACTTGAAAGGAAAATTGTCATTCTCAGACATGACCTAGAAGTTGCAAATGAATACAAGGAGAAGTTCAAGATAAGCTCAGCTAAACTTCAAGCACTACTTGAAGGACAGAAAAAGGATGATGACAAACATGGTCTTGGATATGAGAAAGGTGAAAGCTCCAGATTCAGACAAAGAAATTTTTAACCAAGGAATGGGAAAAATAGATCTAGAAGATCTCTGGTAAGACAACCTAATGCTCAAAGATATCCATCATTCAATGGAAATTGTTTTAATTGCAATAAATTTGGTCATAGAGCCACTCAGTGCAGAAGCAGAGTAAATCAAAATGGTCCATCCTTCTCCAGTCAATGATTCAAATGTAAGAGGTATGGTCATAGATCAAATGAATGCAGAAGTTTGATAAAAAATAACTCTAGAGAAAATGACAAATCTTTCAATGGTTACTGCTCCACTTGAAATGGATATGGACACATGGAAAATCAATACAGATCAAGAAGAAATCAAGTATACAAGCCAAGAAATGTTGTTTGCTTTAATTGCAATAGATCTGGTCATATGGCAAGATTTTACAGAAGTAGGATTAATGAAAGAAGAGGTTTGGTAAACAAAAAACTAGATGAGCAGAGACAAGACAAAGGCAAAAGGAAAATTGATGTGAATGAGATACAGAATGAAATGAGCAACATTTGGGTCAAGAAAACAATTAAGAACAATAGTAATGAGTCCGCACCAGAATCTGGTGCTGATAATTCCTTTGGGAATTAAAGTTGGAGCTCTAGCTTAGGGGGAGCTGCATTGAAAATCAATTTCCCCCAGCCAGTAAGTGGGTGCCTGAATCTGGCATAATGAAAGAGGATATTTTAAATTGCTTCAAAACTTTTGAAAGGATTTCTAGAAGAAAAGATGTTGATATGAAAACTTACTGAGTGATTCATGAAGAACTGTTAAGAAATAGAGTAACCGGATGAAGTTAGGGCAACACATTTATTACAAAGAAAAATTAGGTTTTGCAGAACATAAAAGGTTGTTCACTCCTCATTTGAATCACTTTTGCACTTGAAGAAATCAAGAAGAATAGTGTCTGAGCTAATATTACAAAGAATTGAAGTACAATCAGCAAATTTATTTGTCAACCCCAAATTTCGTGAAATGAGGTATTTATTTGTGAAGCTTTGAACTTGTAATTTCTACAATGGCTACACCTTTGGTTGTTGACATTACTAAAAGGCCTCAACCAAAATTCAAAAAGCATCCTCACAAATCAATAGAAGTTGACTCATTAGGTGCTTTTTCAAGTGTTCGATATGGTGTGTTGCATATTGAAGATATTAGGGTTTATATTCATGCGAGCATAGATGAATTTGGAGACTCAAGGTTTGTGGATTTGTTTGAAATTCAACTAATGGATGAAAATCATGATATAAGGCACTATATGATAAACATTTTCTTCAAATTATGGGGTTTCCAACTTTTGATGAAGATGAATGGGTCTGGTATGTTTTGAGTCAGATGCATGATGAATTCATATGGTTGTTAAAACCATTCAACATTACCAAGGATGTTATTAGAATTGTAAGTAGGTTAAATTCAACTGGTGGATTACCCATGCTAAAAGTAGTGAAAAATTAGATAGTAACTGATGCTACCGGTGCCAAGTTTGACAAAAGGGCAATGACCATCAACGATATTATAGAACCGGATGTTAAATTTGCCTCCATGGTAATTGGGTACAAGATTTACCACTCCAGTAGGGAAAATTCTGTCTCTGGAACTGCTATATATGCAACATATCAAATGTTGAAAGAGAATATAGATTATGACCTATGTGAGTTGTTACTGAACCAGCTGATTGAGAACTTGAAGAAAATTAAGCAAGATAAGAAAAACAATTTCAAATATGGTACATTGGTTCTATGCTTATTCTTCTACTATATGAATGAAGTACCTGGAGTAAAAGGTGTGCACTAGACCAATAATGAGCCGGTTGCCATTCAGATTAGAGATCACCTACACAACATTAGTGACTCTAAAGCACAGAAAACTACAATCTGGGGATACTTCAATAACTTTCAGAGTATGATGCATTCAAGGGAAAGAATCCCTACAAAAATTGTTGAGAAGTACAAGAATGAAATATGTTTTATGGTTGACATTGATCAGTGCTTAATGGAAGCAGTGGAACCCAAATTTGTTTGGATCATGCCATTGGGGTATGAAGTAGATGGAAAAATCTTGAACATGTATGCTCAACATCTTCTAAGCAAGCCAAAAGATACAACAGTTGAAAGATTTGGGACATATGAGGAGCTAAGTTTGAAAATGCATACTGAGCTCAGAAAACCTGAAACCAATAGAAAAGTAAGAAAAGAAGTTGAGCAGTTGGCTGAGAATCTAGGTCTCACAAAGGAAGCCGTGAGGCAAGTTAGGGAAAGAACTAAAAAGGCTGAGAAGGAGAAGTAGGATAAGAAACAAGGAAGTGCTCCAGTAGGATTCTCCTCCACATCAAGGACTACTAGAAGCTCTATTGTTGCCCCTGTTCCTCCAAAACCAACCAATCCTAAGATACCGGAAGGCAAATCATCCAGAAAAGAAGGAAAAAGAGTGAAAACAAAGGCCATAAGAACCTATAAAAGTACAAAAGTTGATGAAGAAAGAATAGATTCTGATGCTGAGGTAAAGGAGTTGAAAGCCTCTAGAACAAAAGCTACCAAAGTGACTAAGGAGAAATCCTCCAAAAGAAAATAGACAAACAAAAGGTAGAAGATAGATTTTTATGTTGAGAAGCCCACAATCTCCATGGAAGATCTAATAAAATCAGTCACTATGGATGGAAATTTGAAACCCATGATTGAATTTTATGATGAATACAATGACACAGATAAGAGGGTGTTAGAGGAAGCAACAGTTAGATATCTGAATATCTATAATAAGGCCCTAATCATAATAACTTCTGAGATCCCTCCAAGTCTTACAAACATTTTGGAGTTGAGGAAAGAAATTGTAAAAAGAAAGGATATGGAGCTTAGAGAACATGTATTGATAAAACTATGCCCTCATAGCACTCAAGTTCAAATGAATATGATATTCAAAGAAGTGAAGGATGAATTTAGGAGCAAGAAGAGAATGAACAAACTGATGCTTGGGGAATTGGACCAAATAGTTAAAGAAACATAGGAAATACTTCTAAGTGCATTGAAAAGACTCAATCTTCCATTTATTGAGGATGAGACTGATATTGGGATTGATTCATCAATCTCAGATATTGAAACAATGAAAATTAATGAGCAGCAAACCAAGGTTGATGACTCCTATGTTCCGAAAGAGGAACAAATAAACAAAGAAGATACAAAAATGGTGGATCAAACTGATGATGCATGAGATACTCCAACTTCTCCTGATCAATCCAGAAAAGAAGATAATGTTGACCTTACTATTTCTACACAAGATCCTCAGGAACATATTACAAATAGTGAAGTCAAAGGGAAGAATCCAGATGCAGATATCACAAAGAAAGGTGAAGCAAAAAAAGAAGTCAGAAGTAAGGAAGATAAAGCAGAAGAAGATGGTGCAAATGTTGATAGTCCAAATACTGTGAAAGCTCAAGGAAAGGAAAGTGGTCTGGAATTGGTAGCAAGAGACACTGCAAATGCAATGAAAAGCTTTCTAAGTAAAGAGATGCTAGAGTTTGATGAACCGGAATTGATTCAAGGACCAATCAACTTGGATAATCTCTCTCTGGTCAAAATGATGAAGATGGCATCCTTCACACAAGCCAAAGCAAGTGAAAAGATATTGAAATCTCACTTAGAGGATAGTGAGCTATTAAGTCTTGCAATCGAAGTATTGGATAAGATAATGCCAATCCTCTAGAAGAATCCTTTTGACTCTCCCTCCAAACATTTAAAAAGCCTTGTAAATTCTGTAAGTACTCACTTTGAGTCCTTTGAAAAATCTACAGAAGTTAAAGTTCAGAATGAATTTAATAGCACAAGATTTGATGCACTTAAAGGCATGATTGGGATAGACAGGATGGTGTTAGATAACAGTATAAAGAGTGTTCAAAATGCTCTTTCAGAAGGAGGCAGGATATATAAGTTTTTTTAATCTACTCCTAAAGTCTTAGAGGATATAGAAGATAAAATAAAGGACACCAAACAGAAATTGTCAAGTATGTCCCAAGCTTTTGATCTGTTGATAGTATCAGTGACAAGCAAGGAGTGTCAAGCAATCAGCCTAATAGAAGAAATAAAGTAACAAGAGAAAAGGAGGACATTGAAGCAAGAATGGGTGAGCTCCGGGGATTGGTTTCCCCTAAGATAGAAGCAATGTTCAATGTTGTATCAGAAGCCCAAACTGCTATACAAACAAGTAATCCCATTGACCTCTAGAAGGCTAAAGCATAAGCATTCTTGTTAAATGGCCACATTTCAACTTTGAATAGTATGAAGAAGAGTTGGGATACATAGTTGGTCCTCTTGAACATTTTTGGAAATATACTCAAGTTCATGTAAATATAACCTAATGATTGGTTGTACATATGCGGCATTATTTATAGAATTTTTGGGAGAATTTTGGCTTGTAGACCTCATCCTTTGCCATTGATGTAAAAGGGGGAGTGAAGAGTAGTGAAAATTGAAAACTCTAGCAAAGGGGGAGCTTTGGAAACAGTGGAAAGTAAGAGTATAGAGTAAGGGGGAGTAAATGTGTAACACTTAGTCATTTTTCACTAAGTCTTGCCATCAATGCCAAAGGGGGAGATTGTTGGCAAGAGACACTACTTCATATGATAGGTGTTGTCATTACTTACAACTAAGACTATTCCACCCATCCGCATAACACAAATTGTTCATATCGGAAGTCAGAAACAAAGCAGGCGACAGGGTCTGGTATCTTGGTCTGGATCTCTCCGGTGGTAAATCAGAGTTTTCTATGGATCTGAGGGAGTCTTAAGCATTTTTAGGATAATCTAAATCCATAGTTTTGGCCTCTGGTGATGAAGGATTCAAAAGTTATTAGCATCTGAGTATCAGGTTAACATTTTGACAGAGCAGACAGAAGAAGAATAGGCTGACCTTGTAATTGATCTTGGTTTTGGATGTATGGAAGTTGTTGGTTGGATAAGTTGTGATGATTAGTGATAGTACCTAACCTGATTGATGATGTGTGAGTGCAATTTTTTGTCCGCATTACAAGTTGTACATGAATTTGGCCGACGGAGCAAAATCTTCAATAATGTTCTAAGTGTTCTTAAAGCCGACTGAAAAGTGGTTGAAGATCACAATGCAGATATATATAGCTGATGGATTTGAATGATTTTGGTGTGTGTGTGATGTGACTATGGAATAAGTGTGAAAAGGGTAGAGATCTAAGGTTTGGATGTTAGCAAAATAGTAAACAAGGTAGAGTAAGGATGAAGTGTATCAAGTTAGTATTCTGTGCTTAACCAGAACTGAACCTTTGCATTGGTAGATGCTATTATAAGTTCAAATTCATTGTAATCTTTTGTCTGTAGGCAGTGACCCTTCTTTTGAGCAGTGAGCTCTGGGTAGTGAGCCTGAATGCATGTGCATTCCCCTTTGTAATACTTTTAATAGAGTACAATCTTTGTGGGTTAACTCCCACCATGGTTTTTCCCTTAACTGGATTTCCACATCAAAAATCTTGGCATCAAGTGTGTTATTTATGTTTCTGCTCATGTGTTATTGATAAATGCTATAATGTTTATATCATTAATTTGATTACAAGTTGTAAAAAGGAATTAAAGACAGAAAACTTAAATTATGTGACAACTGATTCACCCCCCCCTCTCAGTTGTCTAGACTAATTCCACAAGATAGATGATATGCTCAAAGTACTTAATGGATGCTCAATGGATATAATATTGCATGAGATGATAATCTGGATTCTATAGAGTAGTGGGATGAATGGAATGATGTGAGAGGGTGTATATATAGCTCTCAACTAAGATTGATCAATGGTGGAGAAAAGGTGGCTACATGAACATTTGAGATTATTCAAGAAGCATGGATGAATGCGCATAAGACATGTGTCCATAGGAAAAGATTTTATTAAATGATTGTAGTTGGTTTGTTGATAATGATAGGATTTATTTTTTAAAAATAGGACGCTTTTCTATTTTAAGAGTTGGATGATGTGGATGATTGATTTTAGAACCAATTAAACAAATTTTTGTATTTAATTTTCAACAAACTATGGACAAGGATGACTTGTACACATAGAAGAATGTGATAAGAGAGGGAAATGATAAGATAAATTTAAATTAAATATATAAATTCATTTAATTTATTTTTAAATGATAGAAGAAAAAGCTAATTTTAGAAAATTGGGAGAATAAAGATAAATTAAATAAATAAATTTATTTAATTTATATTCATGATGAAGAGATAAATAAATAAAATATAAATTTAATTTATTTAGAAGAGGCAAATTAAATAAATTTAGAAAATTTATTTAAGTTTTAGAAGAATAATGGGATAATTAAACAATTAAAGATTATTTAATTATAGATAGAAAATAGAAGAAATAGAATAGATGGAAATTAATTAAATAAATATAATTTATTTAATTAATGGAAATAGATGGTTTAGAAGAAAAATAGATAATTGATACAAGTGCTAGACAAAATTGACATGTGCAGTGGTGAATAATGTGACAATTTCATAAATGACATGAAGGGTCAATTTTGGGTGTCTATAGTTGGCAATTGAAAAAGAGATTGAAGTGGCCTATAGAGCTACTTGTCAAGAGAATAAGAAGTCAAAGGATGACTGCCCTAAGAAGAGAAGAGAAGAGCATGAGAAAAACCCATAGAGGTTTGAAAAGTAAAGAGTTGCCAAATGAGAAACATGAAAAGGAAGTGGAGTTTCCAAGTGAGCAACATGCACAGGAAATGGTGAAGGGAGTTCTCATTATGGAGAACATGAAAGAAAATGAGAAATAATGGAGAGAGGAAGAAGTGCAAAAAGAAGCACTTGAAGAAGATATTAAAGAAGAGGGGAGAGTGTCCAGAAAGGAGGCACTTATAGAGACAATTTGGTCTCTTGTTTTATTATCTAATGTTTTGTTTGAGAGTGTGCATGCAGGTATAAGAAACCTTATAAATAAGGTCAAGAATAAGACCTTGAAGTTGACAATAGATGGGGCAAGTAGAGCACCCATGGACAAAGAAGAATGTGAAAGAAGGAAGAATTAATTTGCAACAATCCACCAAGAGGAGATACATTGCAAAGTTCTTGAAGATGATGATGATGAATGTGTTGAATTCTTCCAACATGACAATGAAGATGTTGTAGATGCACTAAAAGTTCATGATGCCATAGAGAATGTTGCAAAAGAAGGAAAGGAAGCTCACAAAAAAGAGGAGTTTGCAAGCAATGATGTCAAGAAAGAAAGAAAATACATACAGTAGGCCATTGAACACGTTGATAGGAAGAAGAACAAATTTGAGTGCTCAAGTCTTGCAAGCAATCATGGTTACAAGGTGCCAAGTTGGCTTAATAAATTAGTTGTTGAGGTAAGGCATACAAAGTTCAAACAAGAAGTTGCTTATGATGGAAATGCTAGCAGAAAATAGGTACAAAGCATGAAGGACATGATGGAGTTCAAGGGGAACCAAGACCATAGGGCAAGTTGTCAAGAATGGAAGCATAAAGGAGGTGTTCAAGAGAAGAAATTAGTCTATGGATTAAGGAGAACAAGTGCGACAATGAACAATTATCAGCCCAAAGCTTTGAGAAACAAAGTGTGGTTGGTCAAGAATATAAAAGAGGTAGAAGAAAGTGGTGTTACAATATATAGTGATGAGGAAAGACTTCAAGAGAGCATAAAATATGAAGGAAAGATCAATTCCAATGGACAAGAGATCATGATTAAACTAGCTGAGAATGAAAAGATGATATTGCAACAAGATAGCCCAAGACAACAAGCTAAAAATTGTAAAGAAGAGCCCAAGAAGATTGAAATATTTCCAAGGAAAACTTGGAAGAAGCTTGGGGAGAACACAAGCAAGGTGAAAGGTAAGCAAATTGATTTGGAATTTTTAGATAATGATGCTTTTGAGTCCTTGAATGATAGCTTTGAAAGAGGAGATAAGGCATGGAAGAAAGTGTTTGTGGTAACTAATATGTAGCAAAGAGAGGGGTTTAATTTGACATATAAAGATGGGGATCTTCAAGAGATCTCAACCCCTAATGAAGAGAGAATGAAAGAATATTTCAAACCTATAACAATGACTAGTGAACAAATACATAGAGCAGCTAAAGAACAAAGCATGCTAGGTGCAAAAGAAGGGGAGAATTTAGAAGATCTCATTGATTTTAGAGATCTAAGATCAGTTCATACACTTGAGAAAGTGCAGCCCAGCACCAAGGAAGATAATAGAAAGGAAATAGAACAAATATCCCCTAGTAATGAGGAAGAAAGTAGGGATGATATACACACTAATAAGAAGATGAATCTAACAGAGATGAAGGAAGCAACAAGAAATCGAGCACAAAGAGGAACGAGTGAGGAAATGGATAGTATTAATGACACATATGAATGAGAGAGAGTTTTAGAGTCTTGTTGATGAGAAGGAGATAAGAAAGAGAAGGTATAAGAAGAAAGAGGCACACAAATGAAGGCACATTGAGAACCTCAGAGCGTATAAATCCAAGCATGGAAAGGATGAAGAGTTGAGAATGCAAAACAATTAGAAGAAGAGGAAAAAGACAACTAGAGGACAAGAATATTTCAGGTACTTGGACCTCATGATCAGGAGCTCAAGATTTTGCTTATCACCCTGGGGGCCTAATGCAAGAGCATCAGTCTATCTCTCCATTTTGAAGTTTCATTGTCTTATCCTTGTGTTTTTTTAGGGTCATCATCCCCAAAATTTTGGATTGTTATAAATGTTTAGGAGTTCCAATTTGTGGTGTGTTCACCTTTGAGGCTTGAATTAGAGTTTTCCGCCAAGCTCATAGTTTACAAATTTGAAATAACAAAGTGCTTTTGGTCTACTAACCTAACTTATGCTATGCCCACAAGGTTTAGATAATACCTCCAATGTGTAAAGATGGTTTTTTGCTTCACACTTAAGATTTTTTGAAAATTGCAAGGGGACAAAACCCATACAAACCTCATAGAACCTCTTATCAAGAAATAGTTATATTGTTCTTGGGGTCAATTTTTTAGTTTTCCACGATAGGGTAGTTTTGATTTGAAAAAAAAAAGGAAAACATGTGAAGTTAGCTTAGAGGGTTTGCTCCTATGTGTGACAGTTTAGGAAGTGAGTTCTTCACTAGTAAGATAGAATAAAATAAAAGTATGGAGAGATAAACACAAGAGGGAATCTAGATAGCATAGGACAAAGAAGTCCAAATGGGAACAAGAAGATCAAAGTGAGTAGACAGTCAAGGGAAACTCTCGGGAAATCCCAACAATTGTTAAAGAGTAGAGACGACAAAAAGGGATACAACTGAGCAGATCATGGAGATCCAAGACTTTGACAGTCCAAAACAAGGAAACAGTCCAAGACAGAAAAAGAAACGTGTTGGGCAGTTTCAGGAGAGAACACATTGATCACAGTTGAGAGATCACCTCTGTGCTTGCGTAGAGATAAGGAGGATTAAAAGAATTAAAGTGTGAGGTGGTGGAAAAGAATAAAGGTAGGAAAAGAAGGAATGTGTTGGGTGTAGTGATGTGATAAAAGTAGCAAAA
Source organism: Cunninghamia lanceolata (assembly GCA_027924645.1). NCBI lineage: Eukaryota > Viridiplantae > Streptophyta > Pinopsida > Cupressales > Cupressaceae > Cunninghamia > Cunninghamia lanceolata. The sequence goes on from BSBN01000333.1 coordinate 1,206,511, forward strand.
CCCTTGTTTATTTCAGCCAATAAAACATCAGTGACAGTGTAAAGACCATGGTGACCCCTGCTCTTGGGTTGCAGTGTGAAAAGCTGCAATGTTTTGGTTTTCTATTTGTTAAGGTAACTAGTATATAAGACAAAATGGAGTGTAAGATCAAAGTTAAGCTCCATATACATCGTCTTTGTCTAGTCTCTCAATGAAAATCTTCTTGGTTCAATTTATAGGTTGTTTTTGGAGGCATACAGAGACGTAATTCTTTTGTTGATGTTCTTAGTGAAGGTAGAATGGGAGCAGTTCATTTTGTATGCTGTTTTAGAGCAATATAAATCATGGAACTTGGAAGTTAAAATTTGTTTGTTATTATTACATTGCTTATACATAACAACAACATAAATGTCTTAGTACAATAAGAATAGTGTTTGTCTTGTTTGGAACCATATAGAGTTAATATATGGTCTATTAAGGTAGAAAGAAGCCAACATGGAGTGAAAGAATATTGTTAAGAGATTATTTTTGTTGGAGATTGAATCAATTATACTCAGGAGTATGTGTATTCTGCCCTTGATCTTTTTTTTTCTGACTATTCCAAGAGAACAACATTCTCTGTTTTGACTATCACTCAAACAAAGTGTAGTATTAGTCTGTAGTTTTGAGTGTGTTGGAACTATTTGCCATCAAAATTTGGTATCAGAGCATTATCATAGCAGCATCGCTCAGGTTTATTAAACTTTCTACCACCATTTTATGTTTACCTTTCACCTTGTATACTTTAGGTTGTTCCATGAAGTGTTAGAAATGAAGGTGAACAACTATAAAATGGAAATCTAATTTAAATTGTTATAAATCTAGTGCAAAACCAAATGGAGATTATAGGAAATCAAATCAGCAATACAAAGAAATAAAGGAACATAAGAACTAAACACATAGCATAGTGTTTATGTGGAGAAACCCTTTTGAAAAAAAACTCCACACAAGCAGAGATGCACCAGTTTGTATTAACATCAATAGAGTTTGCAATACATCACTAACAACCTTCTCTTCAATCTTCAATCCAGCAGCACCTATTTTTCAGTCTCAGCTCTCTATAACTCCACAACCGCAATACAATACCCTCATTAAAAGATTGTTGCCATCTAGGGAAAAAAACCCTAACATAACTTCTATCATTAGATCTTTGACCTAATAATGAATGGTCTAGATTGACTACAAAATTACAATATTTTACAAGGCAATTTTTGTTGGGAATTAAGGTGTCTCAACCTTGCAATTCCTAGCATTGGTTATTTGATTATTTATTTATTTTTTTGCTCAATTTTGTATTTACTTGCACATTCAGTTTTGGCATTTAGTTTGAGGTGGCATTGTGACATGCCATCCTACTTGGAATATGCTTTGAATGGTCAAGTCAAACACACATGGATTTGGGCGTCCCATTTGAGGTGGCACTAATATGCCATGTGTCGGCATCTTGTGGTATGTGGAAGAGGATATTCTATATGATAGAATCTATGATGCGTAAGAGCCAAGTATAGAGATTCTCGGGACAAGTGAAGACAAGTGTCGTAAAGTATCTTTGCATGTGGAGGTGCCCAATTTGGGCTGACATGTTGTAAGAGGAATATACTATATTTAGCCTTGTATGATAGATTCTCTTACAACATTTAAGGTTATTATATTGGGCAAATTTTATGATAGCTGTAAGATGCGTAAGAGCATCTGTCATAGCTATTTTTAGCCTGGAGCGCTCCAACTTTGGAAAGTCAAATCTACCATGTATGGCAAATGTAAGAGAGGTATTTGCATCTTGGACAAGTGTCCTTTGATGTGAGAAAATGGCCATGTGGCCAAGATGGACGCCCATCTCAAGAAGCTTCCTATTTATGCCTTGTAACTCTATAAAATGCATTTTTTAGGAGTTGTTGTTGCATAGAGTTTGTACAGGTACTGTTATGCTGCCAAAATCACTCCAGAAATGACATTTTGAAGACTCTTGGAAGAACTTGCATTGCAAGTGTATTGTAAACACACCATTGTTTTGATAATACATTGTACAAGTTTTAGAGTGTTGGATTTTTTACCTGAAAAGGTTTTCCCTGCGATATATCTTGTGTCAATCTCTCTTTATGTGTTGTGTTGTTGCTGTAATATTAATGTTATGTATTTAACATTGCTGCAATTGTAAGGATTAAAAAGAATTTGCATACTATTCCCCTCATTAGGTTGGTGTAAGAAGTGTGTTCGGTGTACCTTGCTTCCTTACAGTTGGTATCAAAGCTTGATCACCTTTGATCCTAGTTGTTGGGTAGGGTTTTTTGAGCCAATCTTTGATTAAGTGGGAGTCTGTGCAGAGTATTCTACAATCTTTTTGTAGGAAAAAGATGGAAGCCACATTCGGAAGAATAGAATTGGAAAAGTTTAATGGCAGAAATTTTGAGTTGTGGAAACTCAAAATGGAAGACATCCTTGTTGATAGAGATCTATGGGAAACAATTTTTGGTACAAAATCAATGGTAATGGCATAGGCAGATTGGGATCTCAAAGATCATAAAGCTAAGGGTCTTGTGAGACTCTATTTAGTTGATTCTGTCTTATTGAATGTTCATGAGGAGAAGACTGCGAAGGAGCTGTGAAAGATACTTGGTGATGTTTATCAGGCTAAATCCCTAGTAAACAAGTTATTCCTATGAAAGAAGCTATATTCTCAAAGAATAGAAGATGGAGGATTGGTTGTAGATCACCTAAATGCCTTCAACATGTTAGTTGCATAGTTAACTTCCATTGGTGTGAAGATGGAGGAGGAGGATCGTTGCATGACCTTGCTTTGTTCTTTTCTAGACTCATGGGACCACCTTGTTATGGCCATTGGGAGCACTAATACCACCTTCAAGATGGATGAAGTGGTATCTTCATTGTTGTCTGAAGAGATGCGAAGAAAGTCTTCTGAATCGGCAAAGGAGGCTCTTGCAGTTCATGGTAGGCCCAAAGAGAAAGGGAAAAAGAAAGATAAGAAAGCTAAAAAGGGCAAATCCAAATCCCATGGGAGATCCAAATCTCCTGGAAAGTCCAAGGTAATGTGTTGGAATTATGGTAAAACTAGGCATTTCTGAAAGGAGTGCAAGGAGAAGAAGAAAAAGAAGAACACCTTTGATTCAGATTCTGACAAATCTCATGATGATGGTGATGCTTTTATTTTTGCCTTGGCCACCCATGTATCAAATGATGTGTGGCTAATTGACTCTGTTACTTCCTTCCACATGACCTCACATCAAGGTTGGTTCACAAAGTATGAAGAGTTTGATGGTCAGAAGGTGTACTTGGGTGATGACTCTCACCTGAAAAAAGTTGGCTATGCAAGAGCCTTGATCTGATTCCTTGATGGACGAGTGAAGGGGATCAATGGGGTTATGTACATCCCTAGTTTAGCACAAAACATGCTCTTTGCAAGTAAATTGAATGATGCAGGTGTGCAGGTTGTCTTCTCAAATGGAGGATGCAAGATGACAAGAGGATCTATGGTGCTTGCTAAGGATACTTGGAGAGGTACTATGTTTCAGCTAGATGCATGTACTACTCAATGCAATAGTTCTTCTGATTCGAAGAAAAGAGATTCAGTCACTTTATCCTCACCATTGGAACCAGCAATGAAGAAATGTGTTGCTTCAACTTATTATGGTAGTGAATTTTGGGTACCTAAGGGTGCTCATGCTTTGGAAATGAAACTCCCTTCTGAGAAGACAATGTTGTGGCATGAGAGACTTGGTCACATTGGTGAGAAGGGTGTTAGAGCCCTAAAAACCTCGTTGAGAGGTTAAATGATTGTAATCTCAAGTTTGACTTTTGCGAACATTGTATATATAGAAAGCAAAACCATGTTCAGTTTTACTCTAGTTCTCACAAGTCTTCTGGTGTTTTGGATCTTATTCATTTTGATGTGTTTGGTCTTGTGAATGTTCCTTCAATTTCTAAATAATTATATTTTGTATCATTCATTGATGATTACAGTAGAAGGACATGGGTTTATTTTCTCAGAAGAAAATCTGAAGTCTTTAGTCGGTTCAAAGAGTTTAACGCTTTTGCTGAGAATTAGACTAGTAAAAAGATTAAGTGTTTGAGAACTGATAACGGTGGTGAGTTTTGTTCCACATAGTTTGATAAGTTTTATAAAGAACATGGAATTGAAAGACATAAGACAACTCCTTATACCCCGCAGGAAAATGGAGTTATAGAAAGGATGAATAGAACGTTGATGGAGAGGGCTAGGAGTATGCTTAGTGGTTCTAGCCTCGAACAAACATTTTGGGCTAAAGCTATAGCCGTTGCTTGCTACCTAGTTAACAGGTCTCCTACCTTAGTGCTTGTTGATAAGACATCCATAGAGGTGTGGTCTGGTAAGAAGACTTCATTGAGACATATTTGTGTTTTTAGTTGTGAGGCATATGCACATGTGCCTAAGGAGAAGAGGTCAAAATTGGAGAATAAGGCAGTTAAGTGTATCTTCATTGGCTATGGTGTCAGTATGAAAGGGTGCAGGCTTTGAGATCCTGTGGCCGAAAAAGTGTTGTATAGCAGAAGTGTTATTTTTAGAGAGCTAACACCTTCTCCTATTGTTCTACATCCAGAAGAGAAAGAAAAGAAAGAGGATGTGGTTCAGTTTCCTTCTACCCCTGAGAAGACTGAACTGAAAGATTCTGTTGGACTTGATGATGAGGAGAGCTCTATCATCTCTAAAAGTTTAGAAGAAGTAGAACCTCCACCTCAGCCTTTGAGAAGGTCCACACAAATCAAGAAGCAACCTGAAAGGTTTGGGTTTACATTGCTAGATTCTAGTTGTGCTTATGCCTTGATTACTAACTCTAGTGAGCATAGAACTATGATAGAGGCTATGGACACGAAAGATGCAGGTTCCTGGAAGGAGGCCATGGAGGATGAGATGGCTTCTTTGGAAAATAATAAAACTTGGGACTTGGTGCCTTTACCTGATGGACAGAAACCTATTGGATGCAAATAGGTATTCAAGAAAAAATTTGGAGCAGATGGCAATGTTGAGAAGTATAAGGCCAGATTGGTTGTGAATGGGTATTCACCAGTCGAGGGAATTGATTATGGTGAAATTTTCTCTCCCATTGCAAAGCTGACATCTATTCAATTCATGTTATCTCTTACAACATCTTATGACTTAGAAGTGGAACAAATGGATGTGAAGACAACTTTCCTTCATGGGGACTTGGAGGAAGAAATTTATGTCACATCCTAAGCACTACGTGGTGAAAGGTAAAGAAAAATTGGTTTGTAAGTTAAAGAAGTCTTTGTGTGGTTTGAAGCAATCTCCTAGAATGTGGTACTTGAAATTTGATGCCTTTGTGTTGTCCATTAGATTTCTGAGATCGAAATCAGATCATTGTGTGTATTACAATTTTGACAATAATCGTATTCTCATTATTGCACTGTATGATGATGATATGTTATTGATTGGGAATGGTAAAAAATATGATTCCTGATTTGAAGTCTCAGTTGTTAGCATAGTTTGAAATGAAAAACTTAGGGGCAACCAAGTACATTCTGGGGATGGAGATCAGAAGAGACAGAGAAAACAAAAAACTTTGGTTAAGCCAGAGTAAGTATGTAAAGACCGTGTTGGATAGATTTAGCATGGTAGATTGCAGACCATTGTGTGTTCATGTTTCATTGGGGACAAAGTTATCTGTTAATGATTGTCCAAAGTCTCCTTCTAAGATGGAGGATATGAGTAGAGTACCTTATGCTAGTGTAGTTGGCAAGTTGATGTATGCTATGGTCTGTACAAGACTAGACATTGCCCAAGCAGTGGGAGTCCTTAGTCAGATTATGGCTAATCCTAGATGGGTACATTGAGATGCAGTTAAGAGAGTGTTTAGATATTTGAGGGGTAGTTCCAAGTATTCCTTGTGTTATCATGGTTATCCTATAGGACCTCAGCATTCTATGAGTATTCATGGATTTGTGGATTCTGATTGGGAAAGTGACATTGACAGTAGGAGATCCACCAATGCTTATGTGTTTAACATGTTTGGTGGTGCTATTAGTTAGATGAGTAACTACGACAACTTGTGGTTGCTTTGTCCACAACAGAAGTAGAGTACATGGCAGCAACTCATGCTTGTAAGGAAACCATTTGGCTTAAGAGGTTGTGTTCAGTTATTGGTTTTGATGCAGGACAAATTATTATCTATTGTGACAGTCAGAGTGTGATTTTCTTAGCAAAGAATCCTACTTTCCATGCCAGAACAAAGCACATTGATGTTCAGTACCATTTTGTTCGTAATATGATAGAAGATGGGAAGGTGATATTGGAGAAGGTTGACACTTCGAAGAATGTTACAGATGCATTGACTAAACATGTGGGCACAGATAAGTTTAGATGGTGTTGGTAGTCTATGGGCCCATTAGCCCTTACCAGTTAAATCTTGTCTCTCTATTGGCTCTTGCAAGGTATTCAACAAGTGGGAGAATGTTGGGAATTATGGTGTCTCAACCTTGCAATTCCTAGCATTGGTTATTTGATTATTTATTTGTTTATTTTCTTAATTTTGTATTTACTTGCACATTCAGTTTTGGCATTTAGTTTGAGGTGGCATTGTGACATGTCATCCTACTTGGAATATACTTTGAATGGTCAAGTCAAACACACATGGATTTGGGCATCCCATTTGAGGTGGTACTAATATGCCATGTGTCGGCATCTTGTGGTATGTGGAAGAGGATATTCCATATGACAAAATCTATGACGCATAAGAGCCAAGTATAGAGATTCTCAGGACAAGTGAAGACAAGTGTCGTAAAGTATCTTTGCATGTGGAGAAGGCATCTTTGGGTGCCCAAGTTGGGCTATGACATGTTGTAAGAGGACTATTCTATATTTAGCCTTGTATGACGGGTTATATTACAACATTTAAAGTTGTTATGTTGGGCAGATTTTATGACAGCTGTAAGATGCGTAAGAGCATCTATCATAGCTATTTTTAGCCTGGAGCGCTCCAACTTTGGAAAGTCAAATCTGCCATGTATGAAAGATGTAAGAGAGGTATTTTAGCTTGGACAAGTGTCCTTTGATGTGGGAAAATGGCCATGTGGCCAAGATGGACACCCATCTCTAGAAGCTTCTTGTTTATGCCTTGTAACTCTATAAAATGCATTGTTTTGGAGTTGTAGTTGCATAGAGTTTGTACAGGTACTATTATGCTTCCAAAATCACTCTAGAAATGACATTTCGAAGACTTTTGGAAGAACTTGCGCTGCAAGTGTATTGTAAACACACCATTGTTTTGATAATACATTGTGTGGGTTTTAGAGTGTGGGGTTTTTTAGCTAAAAAGGTTTTCCCCATGCTATATCTTGTGTCAATCTCTCTTTTATGTGTTGTGTTGCTGCTATAATATTAATATTGTGTTTAACATTGCTACAATTGTAAGGATTAAAAATAATTTGCATACCATTCCCCTCATTAGGTTGGTGTAGGAAGTGTGTTCCGCGTACCTTGCTTCCTTACAATGTTTTGAGAAAACAAATTGTAGATCCAAATGTGGTTGTAACAAGACCGTTGCTTGGTGAATACATTTTCCCTTATGGACATTTACAAACAAAATTGGGAGTAATTAATTACATAGGATTTACAAGTTTGATGGCACCTTAATCCTAACATGAAGATTTCATCCTCTAAGTCATCAGGAAATAATTCTATTTTTACATCTATCTGCTTAATTCCCAGATCAAGTGTCACAACAATAGACAACAAAATTCTAATGGAAATCAACTTAGCAACAAGGGAAAATATCTCACCGAAGTCTATTCCCTTAACCTGGGAATAACCCTTTGCTACCAACTGCGCCTTGTACCACTCAAGATAGCCATATAATCTAAACTTCTTCTTAAACACCCACTTGTAGCCTATGGGTTTCCTATCCTCAAGAAGATCAAATGAATTCCAAGTCTTACACTACTTAAATGCCAACCTCTCCTCATCCATGAAATTCTTCCAAGAAATTTTCTCTTTGGAAGTGAGGGCCTCTTCCATAGAACTTAGTTTAATATTAGTACAAGTAAGAGCAAAGACGCAATGGAAATTAGGTGGACTATACCTATCAAGTGATATTTGTTGCCTTGTAGACCTTCTCATAGTTTGCAATGGATAACTTTCTACTACATATACACCCTATTATTCTTTAGAGTTACTGATAGATGTGATTTATTTAACCTTTTGGACAAACTACCTTGTTCATTTTTTCATTCAACTTCTAGTACATTTTGCTATTCCATTTTTGTTTCAAAATGTATCCTCTCAATTTTAGTATCCTTTGACTGTTCAAGTTTGGGCTTTACACCAAGTTCCTTGAATGTAACATCCCTTGAGTACAGAACCTTCAAGTTTTCAAGATTCCAAAGTTTGTATCCTTTAACATTTTCTCCATAAGCACTGAAAATACACCTTTTTTGTTTGAGATCTAACTTGGCTCATTTCTCCCTAGGCACCTAAATAAATTCCTCATAGACAAATACCTGTAAGTGTGTCACCATTAGTTTTCTTCTATTTCTCACTTCATATGGCATCTTTTTTCTTAGTGTAGAAGTAGGAGACCTATTCTTCAAGTAGCATGTGGTGCTAACTACCTCTACCCAAAACTCATATCCTAGGCCCACACTACTCATCATGCTCCTGCCCTAATCTGGCAAAGTCATGTTTAACCTTTTTGCTACCCCATTCTACTATGGTGTGTAAGGGGTATTTCTTTGCCTCACAATCCCAACATGCTTATGGAATTCATCAAAATATTAAGAGAAGAATTCACCACCATTATGTATCCTAAGCACCTTTATTTTCTTGCCAATTTGATTCTCAACTAGAGCTTTGAACTACTTAAACTTGAGAAATACCTTAGACATAAGCCTAAAAATATATTGCTGAGTATACCTAGAATAATCATTAGTGAATACAATTAGTAAAGAGACTTACCAATGGATGGGATATCTAGAGGCCCAAACACGTCATTGTGTATCACCTCCAAAGTCTCCTCTACTTTAGTGATTCCATTGTTGAACCGCACTCTATTCTATTTGCCAAGAACATAATGCTCTAAAAATTCAATACCAATAGAATAATTGCCAAGACCTTCCACCATATCTTTACAAACTAAGGTTTTTAAACCTTTTTCACTCAAATGACCTAACCACAAATGCCACAATAACTTTGATTTAAATATAGTAACATTAGCACAACTAGATAAAGTTGATACATCCATCCTATACAAAGTACCTTGTCACACTCCTTTTGAAAGCACCAAATTACCTCTTACTAATCTACATCCTTTCCCATCAAAAGTGACATGAACTCTTGCATTGACCATTTTAGGTCCACAAACATAAGGTTTCTTGTCAAACCTGGTACATGTAGTACTTCAATGAGTATTTGTACTCTACCATCCATGAAAGTAAATTTAACATTTCCTCATCTAACAATCTTCAAGGATTTGTTGTCCCTAACAAACACTTGGCCTTCATCACTTCTACTATACTTTGAGTACCACTCCCTATGTGTTATCATATGAAAAGAAGAAATTGAATCAATCAACTAGGAATCATCACTGACAAGATTAACAAAAAAAGACATCATTGCTATATTCATTAGTATAAGAGGACTTATTAGAGAAATCATCCTTCTTTTTAGATTTAAGATCCTTATTTATGTGACATTTCTTGCCACAATTCCAACTTTTTATTTTAGACTTATCTAGAGATTTAGACCTATCATTAACCTTAGACTTCTTATCTCTTATCTTCTTCTTACCTTTCTTCTTTTTTGACTTTCCTCTTACAACAAGGGCATTAGAAGAGTTATCATCCATGGACCTTTTTCTAGTTTCTTCACTTAAAAAAATGCTAGTCACATTTTCTAGTTTAAGTGTTATGTCATTACTTCTTATTAACATCACAAGGATATCCCATGAATCTAGTAAGGAACAAAGTAACACAATACACTTTTCCTCCTCTTCCATTTTCACACAGGTACTGATGCAAGTTGACTCAATATCATATTGAAATAATGTAAATGATCAGTTACACAACCTCCCTCCCTCATTTTTAGAGAATATAACTTTTTCTTTAAAATAAGTTTATTTACTAGGCTATTGGACTAATATAACGTACCTAACTTCTTCCATAATGAAATGTTTTCTCCTGAGAGACACATATTAATGTTAGGAATTTGCAAGTCAAATAAAACCAATTCCACATAACCCAATAGGAGAAAAATATGCAGCAAATAACCATAATACAAAGATCAAATGATAAACAATCAACAAGATAACACAAGATATACCCTGGGGAAACCCTCAAGAGGGAAAAACCCAGCCTCTAAAAGCATCCACTCTCATATGTATTATTCAGAAATAAGATATTACAATACATGCCATGAGTCTCTATGAATACCTCTGAATCGTCAAGCACCTCCAATGCATCCTCCATGTGTCCAAGCATGAATCCACACATCACCTACCATGTTTCACAATATGCACTTATAGGAGAGAGCTCAATACAATGACAGCCTCTTACAAACCTCCAATCCACCTACAATGAAATAGCCAACCCACCCAAACCACTAACCATGTGCTTGCTTTTATAGACTCAAGCTCACACAAATACAACTTGTGGTATTGGATAAAACCATGTGTTCCAAAACCATGGATACACAAAACCATTGACCCACTTATTTAATGTTGGTACTACGTTTTCCCAACAATTAAATAATATAAATAATATCCCAATGTTACAACTTTTACAAATGGCATTCAAATAAATATCTTATGTGGTTAAACACATCAATTAAGATGCACCACAAATAAATATTTATTTTACATGAATAAAATAATACAATATTATGCAAGGTGTACAACACCTATTTCCCAACATTCTCCCACTTGTATACATTGCATAAGGGTCAATCAATTACATACATCATCATAGGCAAACATGAAATCACATGAATCTCCAGCATGCTCTCGTGCTCCATCAAGATACCTGCAATAAAATCAAAGTGACCACCATCTCAAGAAAGAACTCCTCTCATCCTCCAATGTGCCCCCTATGGAAGAAAAAGAACATGCCAAGGTGAATATACACCAATCCAAAGAACACAAGAATGAAATCCAGTGATAACAAAAGGCTCCAAGCTGCTATCAAAGGTAAAAAACCTATATGACTAGAAATAGCACCCACATCATATGCTAATACATCCAACCATCCATACCTCATAGGTATCAACAACATCAATAAACTCATGCCAACAACATATCTAACCCATATACCACAATCACAAGCTTCCTGTATAAAACTTGTCAATGAAGAACACATACATCCAAGAACTCCCACTGCATGGGTAATGTCAAATATGAAAATAGATCAAAGTCATATCAAGTCTATCAATCAACACTCAAACCAAGGTGTGGCTAATCAACAAGCCAATGTAGTATCAATAACAATCACAATGATCCACACATGCATGATAAGTTACTGCATACTCTCTCACATGTCACCATAACTCTTCCAAGTCTAACCATATGAACATGATCCTCTAGGAAGTAGCCATAAGACAAAGAGAGAAAACTTGTAAATCATAATGTCCTTCTACAAATACCTCAAAGTTCTAATTTGTGTCAAGTATGATCTCCTCTAACACCCCAAATGAAAAGCCACAACAACACCCAACCATTCAATCTCATAAGATCAAACGAACATATGTATAATGTAACCAACATGGATGTAAGCCTCTCTAATCAAGGTAGATCAAACTCATCAGCATTTCATAACCAGGAATAAGCCCAATCACATCTCCTAAACTCCTCATAATAAACATCATAAATCAAACCATACAAACAAGGAGATAACGATGCTAACATCCCTCAAATGAACCCTCCAGAACCAATAATTGTAGCTCAAGATCCATATCTATGAGAAGATCAAACATAAAGTAAAATGCATCTAAAAGGATGGGCAATACCTCATAGATGATAAACCGCTGAGTAGACCAAGAGTGGGTAATCAGAATGCTCCTCCAGGATACACCAAGCCACAATGACTCTCTCTAAGAACAATCTCCTCAAGGTCCAATCTAGGTGTAAGGATCCTCAGTCTATCTGATGAAACCTCCAATGAGTAACTTTCTCAACAAGTGTCTCTAATCACAAGAGAACTCTAGCCTCACCCAAGTCTCCAAGTATCCATGACCACCTCCATGATCAATCCATGTTGAAAAGCAAATGACCAATGTACTGAATACCAAGAGAACCAACAAGATCACTTTCAATGCTCCTACTGCACATCTGCATAATCAAGAAGCCCATCATGACATCATGCTCTAACCATCTACTCCAAGGAGATCACAAGCAATAGTGCACACATCTTGTCTCAAGAGAGCCTATATCATGCCAAAACTCTAAACCGGTATCAAGAGTACATCAAGACACAATATCAGCATCTCTAAATAAGGATAAACATGTCAAACTGATTGTATATGCCTAAAAATGACACGACTCTGCCCAAATAAATATTCTTAATATTATTTAAGTCAAATTCCTCTATAAATAAATAAACAAACAAATTTATTTATTTGATTCATATTCTTCCAACAAATTAAATAAAATCAATTTATTTAATTAAATTCCTAAATTCTTCTAATCCTCCAACAAATTAAATAATACTAGTTATTTAAATTAGTTCTCTCAAATCCATTCTAAATTAAATAATATCAATTATTCAACTGTTTCTTCCATTAATATTTTCTCTAAATTTAAATAAATCAAATATTTATTTAAGTTGTCCATTTCTTCTAAATTGAGTTATCTCTAAACATAATTCAATCCTTGTGCACATGCAATTGAATATTCTAAATATTTAATTGAGCTCAAATATCTTCTCATCCTCATGCAATTTCTATTCTCTAGTTCTATTCTCTTAACTGACTAATCTATTCTTTTAATTAATTTATTTCTTCAGTTAACTCATTCTTCTATTTTATTGATTCCTCTCATGCAAAATATAGCAAGACACATGTCGTCTTCTTATTCGCGCACGTTCCCCAACTATTCTCAACCATTGATCTTCTCATTCTTTCTATACCATTGATCTTCTTTCTCACAAGTCTATAAATTAAACTCTCTTCTTCCATTTCATTCATCCAAGCTTTTAGTATTGTTACTCTGTAGGAATTACAGCATGCCTTTGGCACCCACATCATTCCATTTTCTTTCCATCAACTTGTTACCATATCACTACCATTTTTGTGAAGCTCATCTTCATTACAAAGCACTATCATAGCCATTCTCCATTGACAATCTTGGAATAGCAAGGAAGTGCACTCTTTGAGGGCCTTATTCATACATACAAGATCGATTAAGATAGGCAACTAATGGAAGCTATGAAATATTGAGGTTTGCAAAGGTTTCATCTTTTGTTTGTTTGATCTTGATTATTTCCCTTTTCGTTGAGTTTTGGGTATTATTGATATTGATATATTGATTATTCATGTTTACTCCAATTTTCCCTTAACATTTTTGGTGCCCACCATGGGGCTTAGCCCCAATTTAACCCAAAAACTAATTTTTTGTGTGTTAGAAAGTCGTACACATGAGGAAACTGCGCATCTACCTCATCCACTATTTGTTCTAGCACATCCGATCTTTCGGTGCATACAGACTCTGTTCCAGTGCATATACCTTCTGAAACAATGCATCTGTCAGTTCGGCACATATACTCTATATTCCTGCATTTTTGACCTCTATCTCAGCGCATTTGTACTTCTACACTTCTAAGCTCTATTTTTGTGCATTCAAGCTTTGAAGCTGTGCATCTGATCTAGACAATGATTCTTAGGGTTTTTCTTGTGGTTTTCGCTAACACTAACACTTTCTCGTAGGAACACTCTTGGATCTATTTTGCAAGCTAGGTACTAGTTTAGAATCATATAGCTGCACTTGTTAACTCACACTTCAATTTATAAAAGGAAAGTAAATGGATGCTCATGCAAATCTCACATAGTCTTAAACTAGGAGGGTGGTAACTGAATCATTGCTATATTGCATATCATTGAATCATTGCTATATTGCTATCTTTCAAAATTAGACACATTGCTATTTGGGTAAAATTAAACCATTGCTATCTTGATATCACTTTAAAGTTAACAAATCATTGCTATTTGGGTAAAACTGAACCATTGCTATCTTGTTATCACTTCAAAGTTAACAAATTTCTATGCTTGCCCAAGTAGATAGCTCATTTAGTCTTTTTCTTTTTAACTAGGGGAAAAGAACCATTGTCTTATGTGTTTTGGGAATGATACCAGGCCTATGCTCTCCCCTATCTTGGGTGACCAAAATGCCAAACATATCATTTTCACATGTGTTTTTCCTTTAGAGGGGCCTTCTCTTGGATATCGTTCATCTAAGTAGGAACGACCCTAAGTGGTAACAGGCTAAAGCCAAGCCCTGTCGAGCCACTCTAAATAAATTGTGTTTGGAGCAAAAGCTTCAAACAATGAGTGAAGTTGTGTTATACCAACAACCAACCTTCCTCAAAACCCTCCAAGGTGCAACCCTTACAGGCTAGGAGACTCCATAACAGAGAGTAGTGATGCCACATGTATAACCACTCGAACGGTTGCCTTTATTAAACACCTTTGTTTTAGTGGCCAAAAACCCCTATAAGCCGGTGTAGGGAAGGGCAATTATCACCTCCCGAAGATGCTTCACTAGAGATAGTGAGAATTTAGCTTATATTGTCCTTTGAAACCTAGGATTGTACTCGCTTTCTTTTAGTCCAAAAAAAGTCAAAAAATCACAAAAAAAAACCCTAAAAACATTCTTCGTGTTTATTGTGTCTTCTTGCCATAATTAGAGAAAATCAGATCAAAGAGACCATCTTGCAACAAAAGAAACCAAAAACATCAAAAAAATTACCGAAAAATTGCAAAAACACTAAAAACACCAGAGCTGTGCATTTGTTGTCTGAAACTGCGCATTTATACTGACTTTCTATACATGTACACTGACTTATTGTGCTTTTACCATCTGTTACTATGCATCAGAAAATTACTAGTACTACACATTTACACCGACTTCCTGCGCATTTGATCCCTGTTGTTACGCATATGTTTCTGCACATGCGTAATAGTGAGTACTTCCACTTATTTTGAGAGAAAAATTTTACCATTTCTGGGTACCCATTTCAGCCTAGTTCCAAATTCTGAGATCCGGTCTTACCTTGCAGTCACTTTTGCATCCATTTTATGTCAAACTCTCTCTTTCGTTAGTCATCACATCCACCTTCTATCAGGTCCCCCTAGTGCAAACTCAAAGTATCCTATATCAGATTAGCAAAAGACTTTTTTCAGATCATTTTGGATTCAAGTAACCCTAGTAAGTCACAGAACTTCGCTAGCGGTCTTGGTGCATGACTAGTCTCTACACAGTAAGACAGATATTGAGTACCCTTACTTGTGGCTATTGTCTTGTATCGGTCGTCTTACTTGGAATCATTGATCGAAAGAGTCCCTTGTCCAAATCGCGTCACAAGTATCCCATTCTCAACAGTCCCATTAGCATCTTTCTGAAATCTCTAGTTTCATCCCACCACTTCCTATGTCACCTTGCATGGTTTTAACTAGATCTCAGTACAAAAAGCAACTTGAAATGGCCAGATCATCCAACTACATTGTCAACCCTCACGATAGTGATGAGGAAATCTCTCATGAAGAGTACCAAGGACACCTCCAAGATCAGAAATTTCAACACTTACTAGAAAAGGTGCTCCATGAGGATCCACACAGGTACTTTATTCATCTCACAAATCTCGGACTTAAGCTACCCACTGACTTCGATCTCAGCAAACTGAAAGAGACCGAAGAGGAAACTCATGAACACCACATAGGTGAAGATAAAGGAAAGAAAGTCGTAGACCCAAATATACCCATGGAAGAAATGAGGAAAAAAATTGAGGGCCTAACGCAACAAATGATGGATCTCAAAATGGGAACAAATACTAAAACTTACTCCTTGGAAGACATTGCACCATACTCTTTTTATAAAATTTTGAACATGGTGCCTGTTGTGATGTTCACAACATGCCCCATTATGCTCCTTAGCAAAATGGGGACCCCTGCTGATGTCTTGCTTTTTGCTTCTGCTTGTGTTTTTTCTGCTTCCTGGCGGTCTGGTAAAAATGAAGGTCAGGTGCATCTTCATCATGATATATGATGAGGTAGGTCATCATCATGAGGTCTGTTTGTCAAAGTTCATATTTTGTTTCTGTGACCTCATATTTTAAAAGAGCTTGAAATTCCATGCAGGTTTGCCTTTTACTTCACTTGAAAATTCGTCCATATGTGGAAGTTATGCACGGTCAAAGTCTTGGTCAAACCTGATATTCGCAGGAGGATCATCATATTTTTATATCCTAAGTCATGTTGACAGGATCATCATGATCTTGGTCTATCACCCGCTAAAAATCATGCAGTCGCAATATCCGGACGTCAATTTTAGGTGGTAGTTCCCTTTACCCGTCAAATGGCCTCAGGCGCATCATCAGCATCATGATTTTCTTAGGAGCGTCATATTTTATAAACTTGGTTTTGCTGTATGAGGACATCATCATCATATTTGAAACGCACCCCCCCGACAATATCCTGAGGTTCAAATATCATGATGACATCGGCTTTAAGTCAAGGTAAGATCCCCCGTCGAAGTGGTCTGTTGTATCGCGAGCATCATCATGATATTTCAACATTACCTGATCTTATAATATCATGCTGATCACCCAGACTTAGAAAAATCCACCTTCGGCATATTTGCATGTGCGTGCTATAAACCTATCGCAAGGTCATCATCATGATATTTGCTGAACTTCACGAAGATGATGATGACGACTTCATATCATCCTGGTCTTTCAAGAGGGTCATTCGCTGAAATTCGCTAAGTGCTGGAATCATCATCATGATAATTCGAGATAGAGGATCATCATCTTCATATCCTCCTAATCTCCGGTTAGCGAAATATCATGATGATCACCCTATCTATTCAGAAGAAGTCGATATTGCATTCCTCAACCGCATGATCATATTTTGCAATATCACCCTGGCCCGAATATCATGATGACCTTAACTCATCCTTGTGCTCCGAAAACGAAATATGATGATTACGTCATCATGATAAATCGATCATCATCATCATATTTTTATCCTGTCCTGTTGTCAAGATCATCATGATCTTGTTTGTGCGCCCGATATTTCGCCAAGTCCTCCTGCCGATGAAATACAACCTTTTGCAAGTATCCTGATGATCATCATCATCACCTTTTCCCTTCGGCAGGATATTTTCTAAAACATGATCCGGTTGGCGAATATCATGATGACGTCATGATCTAAGTTTAACGAAGGCTCCAAATATCATGATGACGTCATCCCGATCTGATAAACGAAGAAGTAAATATCCTGATGATCATCATCATCATTTTTCCTTCAAACAGGATATTTTCAAGCACGATCCGGTTCACGAAATATGATGATGACGTCTTATTCCAAGTTCGACAAAAGCAAATATGATGATGATCTTCATCATGCTGATTTTTCTCGAGAGGGTTGCCTTGGCCGCAAAAGGATCATATTATGTTCATCATCCTGATCATGCTCCTTAGGTGACCCGATATCACAAATATCCCCCTGATCTTAACCGGAAATGATGATGACGTCATCCTTAGCATTTCAATGAAGCCCGAATATCATGATGACGTCACCATCATTTTCCTCTCCTCGGCAACATGATCATATTCGCATCCTCCTATTCTTCTTCAACAATATGATGATGATGATGTTGTTCTTTTCCCCGATATGCAGAAGCGAAACATCATGATGACATTCATCTGGACCTTCAGGAGGGAATGCATCATATTTCCAGAATATCATGATGATGAGGTATATCGACCAGCATTTTTTTTTACGCACCGACAGGGATAGTCATGCCGATGGGCGGGAAATGAGGTGGTGGACATTTTAAAGTGTTTTTTTTGGCGCCTCTGGCATTTTTTCAGTCAGCGATAGTTGACCTGATGAAGTTTGGGCAGTCTGAGCGCATTTTGGACGCGTTTTTGAGTGCATTCTGATCCGATTTTCTCAATCTTGCGCTGTCACCTGGATTTAAACGCTTATTTTAATTTCATGCTATTTTTTGTGATAAATGTGAAACTTATTGCTTGTCTTGTCTTGCAGGCTTGCAGTTGAGGAAGCAGCTGGAAAGTCAATACAGTGACCTCATGGAGGAAGAAGATCTGATCTCAGGAGCAAGAAGATAAGGATGAAGTGATAAAAGTCAAAGCCATTCAAGTGAAGAGGAAGGTCGCAGCTGGAGGTATTTCTGCAAAAGACAAACAGAAGTTATTACCCAGCTGCTGGAACTTCTCAGAAGGGGCAATATTTCGCCCAGATTTGACCACTGCTCAGAGATATTTTTGAGAACTGGTTCACCTGCATTTATTGCTGTAACTAGGGGTTTGAACCAGGGGTTCAGTTAGGTTTTTGCTGTAGTGAGGACAATCAAAATGTCTTTATATTGTGCCTCTCTACACTGTAATACTTTACAACAGGGATTTTAGGAAAGCAATAGTGGCTACAACAGAATTTCTTTTCTAGGAAAACACAGCATGATAGCTTAGCATAGTTTAGAAGTAGAAGAAGGAGGTCGCCTGTTTGTCTGCAGTAAGGTGTGTGTGGAATGTCTGGCTGCCTTACTGTATCTGTAAAGCTTGTAAGTTCTCTGTAGTATGATCAATGAAACTAAGAGTCATTCTTACATTGTAAATCATGTATGGCTATTCGTTTCTAATGCAATAGAATCTGGAGTTCTGCATCTATCTTCTGAGTGTTCTCCTGCTCTTCTTTGTGTTTTGAAATATCTTCTTTGAGAGCTTGCAATTTTAAATGTATGTTTGTGAAAATGCTCAGAACTTACATTTAGGGTTTTTACTGTGGATTTGATCAAACTACTGTGGTATTTACATAGTGCATAACAGAAACAATTAGATCCTTCGGTAGATTAAATGAGGTATAGATTAGATCTTTCTAACTTTTCCCAACCCATCTGAAATATCTAGCTGAAAACGTAGAAATCTAAAGGAAATTGTCTCAAATTTGAAGAAGCATGTATAACAGAGCTATAAATAGACAGTTTTCATAAATAGATAAAGAAGAAAGCTGCAAAAAATCCAAGAAAACCCTCTGAAACTTGCAGCCCAGTAACACTTGTATGCAAATGAACAGAATACTTGTTGAAATCTATGACCTCTTTGCATATTCTTAGTCCAGTAAACCACAAAACAAACCTAAACTACGTAAGGCCCCTTGAACATTACAGCTTCACATTGACCAACTGAACTTGACCAACTGAACCATTGTAGACTTGGGATTAGTTGAATCACCAGATGATTCCTTCTTGTCTTTCAAGTATAGTTTCAGTTCATTTTATGTGAATTTTAACTTATTGTTATGATTGCATCAAAACAGTCATCAACAGTGCCCTTCTCCTTTTGGTTCGAAGTTCCTAAGTTTGACAAGTACAAAGGGAAAGGAGACCCAAGAGATCACATTAGGGAATTCAATGCCACATGCATGGAAGTAGCTCACAATGAAACTTTCTTAATGAGACTATTCCCTAGATCTCTAGGTAGTCAAGCCATGGAGTGGTTCTCACGACTTCCGCTGGGTATCAAAACCTTTGATGAGCTAGTAAACAAATTCATCACACACTTCTCATACAACATTGAACATAAAGTCTCCATGCTCGATCTATGCAATACCAAACAAAAGAGTGGTGAATCATTCACCTCCTTCCTACAAAGGTGGAGACAACTAGCGAGCAAATGCTCATATGATGTACCTAAGAAGCAATTGATGGAGATGTTTGTCCACAACCTCAACTCTGATCTCAGCTATCAAATCCAAATTCAATGTCCTACCTCATTTTTGAAGGTCACTGAGATGGGATTATTCATCGAGAAAGCTATGATCGCCAAGGGACAAATTAAGTTGTACAAGGACACCCCTAACTCCAACTACACTATGGACAAGTCAAAATTTTGGACCAAGAATAAAAATGTCATCAATGATGGAGTAGTTGATGCCAAGGTGGCGACTCCCAAACAAAAACTAATCTTCACTCTCAAAGGAGAGGTAAGCAATTCTATGCCCAACAAAACATTCTCTCGGGAGCCAAGACCATGGTACAACTCAAATCCTAGGCAAAAGTTCACACCACTGGGTGAGTCCCAAGAATCTGCATTAAGGAAGCTATTGGCTAACAATGAAATCACTCTTCTGCCTACTAGTGATTATGAACCTCAAATAAAACCTCACTATTGGAAAGACATCGACTTTTGTGAGTATCATAGAGGAAGAGGTCATACTACCAACAATTGTATCCATCTCAAACATGTTATTCAAGACATACTTGATCAAAATCAAGGAGGTGCTCAACAACATACCTCCAATGAGACGCATGTGGCATACAAGGATCCGCTTCTAAATCATGACAGGTTGTACAACAACAACCACAACAGGTAAAATCAGAATAGTGGGAATAATAATGGTAATTATGCAAGTGTATCATTCAATTATACCATCAATTGTATATCAGAGCACATTCCACAAGTCAATGTGCTCACGCCCAACCAACAATCAGAGCCCAACAAAACTAATTGCAGTATCATCACCTGCAATTGTAAAGTCACATTGAATACCCTCCCTCCAAGGTTGTCACCTTCTCAGTCCAACCTCCATCAGTATAGTGTCATAGACCAACTTTGAAAAACTCTAGCCCACATTTCTATCCTAGAGTTGCTACGTCTTTCTCCTTCCCATAAAGAGATTCTTGAAAAAGCCCTAGTGGAAACAACTGTACCCATGAACTTGGCCCAATAGAAGTTTCAAGCCATGGTAGGAAATCTAACCTCCTCTAGTACCATATCATTTACCGAACAAGATGACCTCTCAGTGTCTCAGCCTCATAATACCCCCTACACATTGTTGCCTTCATCCATAAGCACTACATCAAGAGGGTTCTCATTGATGGGGGAGCCGGTTTAAATATTTGCATGCTCAAGCTAGTCCTTACATTAGGGTTCTCTGAAAATGTAGTAGACCTGAGAAAAAAGATTACCATTAAGGCCTATGATGAAGAGGAAAGAACTACCAAAGGAATAGTGGTGTTACCAATACAAGTGGGACCGACAATAAAGGACGTTGTTTGCTAAGTCCTAGATAGGGAGCTAGCCTATAATATTCTCTTAGGTAGACCATGGATTCATGCCATGAAGGTTGTGCCTTCTACCTACCACTAATGCATAAAATTCCCTCATAACAACAAACAAGTCACCATCCAAGGTGATCCAGACCCCTTTCAGCATTGCAACTCTATCCGCTCAAAACCTGATTACATCATACCCAACAATAGAGCATCTACATCCCCTACCCCACAGCATGATTCTACCTCCAAAGCTTCCTCATCTAAGCCCAAAGAGCAGAAAATTACCATCAAAGAAACGGGAGTAGGGGAATACTCCATCGAGCACAGCCTCAATTTAGCCAAAATGCCTCTATCTCCTAGATCCTTTGGCCAACCCAAACAATTTCCAAAGCCATCTGCTCCTCCTGCACCTCCTATAGCTCCCTTTGTAAAATGGGTCATGCTATCAGATGAAACAGAGGAAAGAAATATCTTACAATGGCTCTACACAGAAGAAGTGAACACACCACAAGAACCACCTAAGCTCCCAATGAAAATCTATGGGCGAGGTGAGTCTATCTTACATAGAATGGTTTATGAAGGACAAGGTCCCATTGGCCTAAGAAAAGAAGGAATTATAGAACCCATTCAACCTTCTTCGTCGTCATTGGCAAGAAATACAAAAGGTCTAGGATACAAGGACAAGGGCAAAGCAAAAGCAAATGCTTGTCTTGTGGAAATGATCCATAACCTTTAAGAGGACAATGACAGAGATTCCAACGAATATGAGTGGGATGAGCTAACAGAGCACTCCTATGACGACAAAGAAGTTGACACCCTTCAAACTTATACCCTTTACCGTAAGGGACAAATGCCAGTGCATAGACCATTGGAGTGTGATTCGCCAATTCTCGATAATATGACTTTCGAGGAAGGTTTGAGTTCTATCACAATAAACAATTTGGAGGAAAGTACCATCTCGAACACTCTCCATACCAATGCCCCTAGCATATCCATTCAAACTATCAACAAATCAGATCTATCCTCTGACTCCCTCCCCCTTGTGCATCCTAAATTTATTGACTTGGATCTACAAGGAACCCCGCAACTAGACATGTTCCAAAACGATGATGCCTACATTGACTACATGGAACTTAGGGACCACCTACCTATAGGAGATCATAAAGCTAGCTTCGCCATTGAACTCAATATTGTGGCTTATTTCAGAGAGGGTGCCAAGCCTTCCAGTCACAAAAATATCAAAATAAAAACTAGATCTGATGGTGAAAACTGCTCCGCAACAGTATCAGATCCCAAACTAATAAAAAGAAAGGATGCATCTAATGGTGAAAACCCAACTGTGGCACCTGATGAATGAAGGCTTGACACTCTCCCCAACGACATGCACCAGGAGAAGTCTCAAATTATTGTGGAACCCACAGAACCAGTTAACATTGGAACAAAGGAACAGCCTAAGGTCATTCACTTTTCTAAATCTCTAACTCCACCAGAAAAGACTAAGTTTGTACCATTCTTCAAGAAGAAGAAAATCAACTTTTATTGGTCATACACAAATATGCTAGGATTGGATCTAGATTTGATTCTACATCATCTTCCACTAGATCCAGGAGTGAAGCTGGTCAAACAGAAACTTAGAAAGATGCATCCACACATTGCACTACTAGTGAAAGAAGAACTCAAGAAACTATTGGTTGTGGGGTTCATCAGAGGAATAGACTATTTGGAATGGGTCTCCAACACAGTTCCAGTATACAAACCTGATGGTTGAGTTAGACTATGCAATGATTTCAGAGATCTAAACAAAGCTTGCCACAAGGATGACTTTCCGTTGCCAAATATAGATATCATAGTTGACTTAACAGCAAGGCATCCCATGTTATCTCTCGTGGATGGCTTCTCTGGATATAATCAAATTAGGATAGCACCAAAAGACCAACATAAGATAGCTTTCACTTGTCCATGGGGCACTTTCTACTGGAATGTCATGTCATTTGGGCTAAAGAACGCAAGAGCCACATATCAACGTGCTATGACCATTATATTCCATGACATGATGCACGTCACAATGGAGGACTACGTAGATGATATCCTTACAAAGTCACTCACTAGAGAATCACACTTGGATGTGCTAGAGAAGGTCTTTCAGAGACTAGAACAATTCAAGGTTAGGTTGAACCCAAAGAAATGTGTGTTTGGAGTCACCTTGGGCAAGCTCTTAGGCTTCATTGTATCAGCTAATGGGATTGAAGTGGATCCTGCCAAGGTCAAGGCCATCATGGAAATGCCACCACCCAAGAATATTACTCAACTACGGTCTCTACAGGGCAAGCTATAAGCAATCCATAGGTTCATATCACAACTAGCAGACAAGTGCCAACCTTTCAGTCATCTCCTACATAAGAACATTCCGTTTAGGTGGGATTAGAAGTGCGAAGAGACATTTGGAAAACTGAAGGAATATCTTATGAATCCACCTATTCTCATGCCTCCTATCTAAGGAAAACCGCTGTTACTTTATATATCTGCTATGCCAACAGCTCTTGGGGCCCTCCGAGCACAACAAGATTACGAAGGGAAAGAAAGAGATGTCTACTGCATTAGTCGCACATTGGTGGGTTATGAATTGCAATACTCTCAAATAGAAAGATTGTGTCTTTCTATGGTTTTTGCTTCCCAAAAAATATGACATTACATGCTAGCACATCTAGTCAATCTTATTACAAAGATAGATCCACTAAAATACCTACTAAGCAAAGCAGCTCTAACAGGTCGCCTAGCCAAGTGGGTAATGCTCCTAAGTGAATATGACATTGAGTATGTAGATAGAAAGGCTATCAAAGGACAAATCATTGTTGATCAGTTGGCAGAAGCACCATTACAGGATATCACACCAATGACATTTGAGTTCATAGATGAATCCTTGTTCAATATCATAGCACACTCATGGAAGCTCTACTTTGATGGATCCTATACAAACCATGGATCGAGGGCAGGAATCTTGTTGGTCACTCCTCATGGTGACACCATACCTATGTCTTATCGTCTGTTATTCCCATGCACAAACAATATAGAAGAGTATGAGGCCTTGGTCATTGGTCTCAAAATGGCAACAAAATGGAAAATCAAAGAGCTACATGTCTATGGTGACTCTCAACTAGTGATCAACCACGTCAATGACGACTACCAAACTAGAGATGACAAGCTTATCCCATACAAGTGCATGGTCAATGAATTTAAAGAGTACTTTGTGATCATCTCCTTTGAGTAGATACCTCAAATTGAAAACAAAGCAGCAGATGCCATGGAAACCATTTCCTCGCTCCTTGAGATCCCAGAGAATGAGTCATAGTATGAGTTCTTGGTGGAGTCAATTTAGCAACCAGCTTATGATCATCCTAAAACACACTCCATATGCCTATTAGTCGGATTTGATTCACCTTGGTATGGTAAGATTTACACTTACCTCAAGGATAACACCATCCCACCTGACTTGTCTTCAAACCAACGTCAAACCTTCATTTGCCAAACCTCTTGTTATACCATTATTGTTGACACCCTATACTGACGTGGTCTAGATGGTACTTTACTCTATTGTTTAGAATGAGAAGAATCTCAAACCGCCTTACAAGACGTGCACAAAGGCATTTGCGAAACACACTCTAGCGGTCCTTCCTTAGATAAGAAACTCATGTGTTTGGGTTATTATTGGCTAAACATGGAAATAGATTCATATCAATTTGTGAAGAAGTGTAAGCAGTGCCAGATACATGGAAACCTGATACATGCACCAGCTTAAGAGTTGTGAACTTTAACAACACCTTGGTCCTTTTGTCAATGGGGACTCGACCTTGTGGGCAAAATCCACCCGCCCTCATCAAACAACCACAAGTTCATAATAACTACCATAGAATACTTTACCAAGTGGATTGAAGTTGTTCCCCTCACCACCGTCACAGGTAAACAGATTTCCTAATTCATCCTCAATAACCTCATCTGTAGATATGGAATTCCCTCATCCATTATCACGGATAATGGAAGACCTTTCAAGAACCAGTCTATACAAGAGCTTTTTGACAGATTCAAAATCCAACACCATTTCTCCACACCCTATTACCCCCAAGGCAACGACCAAGTAGAAGCATCCAACAAAACAATCTTGAAACTCCTTAAGAAGACAGTCAATGATGCTGGCCATGATTGGCACATCCAACTCAATCCCACTCTGTAGGCCTATCGAACTAGTATACGCACTCCCACAGGTGCTACCCCTTACGCCCTTGTCTATGGATCAGAAGCTTTTTTTCCCATCGAGATCGAGTTACCATCTCTAAGGGTGTCGTTAAAAGGTCTCATAATTGATGAAGAGTATAGAGTTTCCATATTGCAAGAGCTGGAGCTACTAGAGGAAAAGAGACAAAAGGCCTTCAATCATCTCAAGGCATATTAGCAAATGATGTCACAAAGATACAACCACAAAGTTCGTCCAAGAGTCTTTAAGGTTGGAGATCTAGTACTTAAGGAAAATCTCTGCAATTAATAGGATCGGGAAAAGAAAGGAAAGTTTGAACCCAACTAGATTGGGCCTTATGTGATCATTGTTGTCTATGGATCAGGGGCATATTAGTTGGCAACATCAGAAGGTGAGTTATTTGATGACCCAATCAACAGTATGCATCTTCGCCAGTTCTATACCTAAGAGAACCCCAATGTAAGGGGGGCAAAAAATTAAAAAATAAAAAAATAAAAAAATATAAAAAAATCGTCCTTTGGTGAAAACCTGGCAAACAGGCATCATGTGTACTTTTAGCTTTCATGCAAATAAAAGAAAGTGGTGAAAAGTTGGTAAACAGACGTTACTTGTGATAAATCGCTTCTTCTGTCTTTGGGAAACCAATCACCTTATGTCCATTCTTCCCTCAATCATGTCCATTCGATCCATATCTGTTCCATAATAAAATCCTAATGATAACCTATCATGGCTTGATACTCTATCTCTTTTGTCACCTTGTCAACCAAGGTCTTATCTAGTATCCTATCCACAGTGTCAACCTAGCATAACATCTGTCGTCAGTGTCCACATGGTCCAAGTCCATGAACTACGTTGCCTCTATGTTGTCACGTATGCAAGGCCATTTCTTTAAATGCACCCCCGAGGCTCCACTTGCCCATCCATCCCATGTCTAGTCCTTTTGTCTATCTAAATCCATGCCACTTTCTATCATCTAGGTCTTAGGTCCATTAGGGTTCACCCCGAACTACATTGCCTTTGCATTGTCATGTAGGCAAGGCCATTTAGCAATGAGCCCCCAAGGCACTAGGTCAGTCCCTTAGGGTCCGTCTCACCAATAAGGCCAAGGCAAGCAAGTGCAAGCAAAAAGCCCACTTTCAAGCAAAAATCTTGATGCAAAAACATCAACCTATCCAAAGCAAAGCAAACAAGCACCTAAAGCACACAAACTGATTCTATCCAAATTATGGCAAGAAAAACACATCTAAATGCAGGAATGTTTTGTGTTTGGGATCAGGTTAACTTACAGAGTCTTGACTTTTGTTATCATGTTTCTCTATGCTACTCGAGGATGCCAAAAGCTAGAGATGCTATGATGGGGGCATGATTATTTTCTTTGTTCGCTGCTTGTGGATTAAACTTTAGTAATGTGATGCCTTGTCTAACGACATGATCGGAAAAAGATCATCAAGCACATCAAAGGTCTAACATGAAAGGGGGCAATCCTTGTCTGTTGATACGCAAGAAATACTTAGGTCATCTCGGTTCAATTATACCTCGATGCTTGTATTAACTTGCTAAATCAAAATCTATGTAAGCAATACTCAGGTCATCTCAGTTCAATTATACCTAGATTCTTGTATTAACTTACAACATTTAGAAAAAGTACCAAAAAAATCACCCACTCATAAAATAAGCATTTCAAAATACTTACATCATCAAGATGTCAAGAAAGCAAACACCATTCGCATCCATTATACATCCATAAAAGCATCCATACCGTATCCCATGCAATAAAAGATCCACAAAATGCAGAGTATCAATACAAATAAAAGCTTGTGAGTCTTTCTACCAAGTCATTCTTCAATCAATCTTCTATCTATCATTGTGTCATCTCTGTGTCGATTAAGTACATTTGGACATAACAAAAACATAGGATAGGATTGCATATCATATCACATGAGATAGTCATTAAACATGATTAAATCATTTGCATACATAAAAATGCATTCGATCATCCATATCCATTTGCATCATACATAGCACAATACCCATAGAAAAAATTAAAAGAAAAAATATATACAAAGACATGTAGAGCATTATAGTATCTACATCATCATGTAGTGAGCATAACACATTTTTCACATCACATAGCATCAAGTAAACATCTAAGTCTGCATTAGATAACATCACATAGCATCAAGTAAATATCTAAGTCTGCATTAGATAAACATCATATAGACATAATCATAGTATGCATCACATGAGTACCATAATACAATAGAAATGCATTCATAGCATGTAGTATGAACAAAACTACATATAGAGATCACCAAATAGCTGCATCAACATATAAATATCAAATAAACCATGTCCAAATGTACAATATCAAAGGACCATCTCTGAGTCAATGTCATATACAGTGTATACATCTCAATAATATAATGATACATGTCTCAAATACAATAATGGTACATATACATGTCAGGTTGTCTGAGCCATCAAAGGAGTGTATACATGAAAATCAAAATCTGTACAGGAGTGTCAGCTAACCTTGTTGCTATGGACCACTACTCCCAGCACTCCCCTCTCCATCCCCTCCTCTATTGGCCCCAAATTGCTGTGGGCCCATCACAGAAGCTCCTGACCATGACCACTCTGCCCTCTGAGTTGTGCCTACCACAGACTGGCTCCTGTAGCTAGGTGCCCTCTGTTCTGTTGGAACAGCACCATGATACAATCCCTGATAGTACTGCATTTGAGCCTGCGCTTTGGCAAGCTCACCCTGTACCTATGCTAGCTGACCCTGTACCTGTGCCAACTGTGCCTGAACTTGTGTGATTTGTACATGTGCCTGCTACACCTGTCCAACTAGAAAACTTCTAGTACCATCTATCCCAAGGGCTGCCACCGCCGCATCTATCTCTACTCTGATGACCCGCACCCTCACCAAGGTTGTGTCTTGCTCTCTCGAAATCTTTGACACGTGTCCTACATCTGACTCCCACCAAGACTCGGCCATCCTAAGTTGTGCCCTCAGCTGTCTAACATGTCCCCTCAACATAGCAATGGCCCACTCCTGAGCATCTGCCTACACTGGACCCTGAGGAACATGTCCCTATCCCTGTCCCTGTGCCTGCTGCTATGCCACCTGCTGTGGTGGCGGCATCTGAGCCTGCTATGCAACCTGTGGCTACACTGTCTGCTACTGCGCCACCTGCTGTGGTGGCGGCATCTGAACCTGCTGTGCAACCTATGGTTGCACTACCTACTGAGGGTGAGAGATCCCTCCCTAGATCTCCTCTATCTCACTCTACCTCCTCCTCCTCCTCCACCTCCTCCATCTCCTCTGTCTCCCCATCCTCCCCCTCCTCCATCTCCTCCATCTCCCCATCCTCCTCTCCCCCTCCTCCTCCTCCTCCTGTCAGCCCTACCCTCATCATCTGTATCCTCCTTGTCTATGTGAGGAACTAGCTCTCTAGGCCCTGAGTACCTTAAAAAAGGGTGAGCAGCGAACCACTCCTCGTAATTTGAAGTCATCCCCCCATCTGCTATCTCTCTCCTCATGGGCTAGGCAACATAAGGCGGTTGTCGAAACTCTGCCAGGGCCTCCTCATAGGATGTCACTAGGCCCCATCTAAACATCTTTGCATGTGTCCGTGCAAACAAAGCCTACCCTTGTGGCATTCCCTATCTCCTCCCAAACCACCTCCGAACCCTACTAACAATCTATCTCTCCAAAATAAACTAGGTCCTGCCTATGAGCCACCGAGTTTGAAAGCAATATGGAAGCTCGTCGTCCTCATCATCCCAGTGCTCACACTCCAGGTAGGGGTGCTAGGTAACTACATCTACCCCATCCAAAGCATGCCTCCAGTACTCTATCTTTCCCAGCTTGTGCTGGGAAATCACTCCTGCATATCCATAGCTATAAGGCTCTCCTCTCTATCTCAAAAACACATAAATCGGTCTAGTGATGGCAATGTGCTCCCATAGCCAAAACTGTAATAGTGAAACACCTGCTGATAGACTAGCACCCCTGTGGTATACCACCTGATGCATGTCGTGGTATAGGTGTACCAAGACACAGACACCCCATGCATAGCGGGTGCCCTCTGTGATCATCCTCTCCATGATCTGTCCCCATCCAATCAGGAATCCATGCGATCTCCTATCAGGGCATACAACGCCTCTGATCAATCCTGCAACTATCCCAAGGAAGTAGTCATAATAATCATGTATATCCTACCAGGAGATAACCTGACAGTCTAGCTCAGGGTCATCAAACACCCGTCTGCACTCTGCAAGTCCTACATCCCACTGAGGATCATACTCCACAAGCTCCCCCTGTATCGGCAAGTGTAGTATCCTATAGACGTCCTCGAGAGTCATTGTCATCTCGCCAGTCGGGAAGTGAAAAGTCCCATCCTCGCTATGGACTCTCTCCATGGCTGCAGTCAGTAAACCGAGGTTCACACAAACCTCAGGCATGAAGCAAACGTAATCAAGGCCCATCACGCCGAGTGCCTCTTGATCTATCTCTATAAGCATATAGCGCTGCAACATCGGCAAGGGAAACTACTCCCTCGACATAAGTGTATCTCGAATGTCCTCCTGTAAACACACAAGGCAAGGCATCAACCTAAAGCTGCAAGTATCATGTTCAACATATCTATAGAATCATATCAACTAACTTAGCATATCAAATTGATCAAAATAGCATACTACATCTCTTGACTAGATTCCTGCAATCTCAGAGATAGCTTATTGATTGATGCATCGAGCAAGATGCCAATCGAGTCAATTTTGTTAAGTAAACTAACTATCTATATGCCGAACCAAAAGGTAAATGCGCAATTTCATAGTAAATGTGCCACTTCTGGTAGATGCACCGCAGCATTTCTTAAAAGTGTTGAACCATATCCCATGCGCAGTAACATACTGTATATGCATAGCCAAGATGCATGCGTCAATTCTCATATCAAGTGCACCAAATCCCAATGTATGCACTGACTAGAAACATGCATGCGCAGCACTAGTGCATGCACAGTTTCCTAACCTAAATGCACTGCAGAATTATACATGTGCAGTTCTGCATAGCATATGCGCTGAACTACGATTCTATGCATTTATCTAACCTAATTTTCTCTAGCATTTATTGCACAAATAAATGACCCTAGGGGAGGTTTTTCGAGATACATACCGGTGGTCTTGCCTTAGCTAGTTGATCGAACCGATGGACTCACTCAAAGCGGTGCTCCTCGCGCAGAATATCCATCCTAGTGCTAACTGCTCTATGCTTTGCTCTCCTAAGCTCTCAAGGACAAACCAACTAAAGCCAAGTGTACAAATGACTTGTCTTGTGGACCCAGCTCCTATATATAGCATGCAAACCCTAAACCGGTTGTGTGATGACTATGACTACTTCCCGCACCCATTTCTCAGAAACGCATCCTATTTTCTTCAACCCCAACCTAGTTTTCCCTTCTTTTTCATGAGATTGTTCGTCTCACACCTTTTGCTTTCTTTCCGTCCAATCTCCCGAGGGGGCATCCTACTATCATAACCTGTACCAGGGGCAAACTGGGGCATGTATCACTATCAGAAATTTATTCTTTGAAGTAACTCTGTAAATTGCATTGCATCAAAGAGGGAAAAATGTATACACCTAAAAATGACACGACTCTACATAAATAAATATTCTTAATATTTATTTAAGTCAAATTCCTCTATCAATAAATAAATAAACAAATTTATTTATTTGATTCATATTCTTCCAACAAATTAAATAAAATCAATTTATTTAATTAAATTCCTAAATTCTTCTAATTCCTCCAACAATTAAATAATACTAATTATTTAAATTAGTTCTTCCAAATCCATTCTAAATTAAATAATATCAATTATTTAACTGTTTCTTCCAATAATATCTTCTCTAAATTTAAATAAATCAAATATTTATTTAAGTTGTTCATTTCTTCTAAATTGAGTTATCTCTAAATATATTTCAATCCTTGTGCACATGCAATTGAATATTCTAAATATTTAATTGAGCTAAAATATCTTCTCATCCTCATGCAATTTCTATTC
Organism: Cunninghamia lanceolata; assembly: GCA_027924645.1. NCBI lineage: Eukaryota > Viridiplantae > Streptophyta > Pinopsida > Cupressales > Cupressaceae > Cunninghamia > Cunninghamia lanceolata. The sequence continues at coordinate 1,238,131 of BSBN01000333.1, forward strand.
TCTAGTTCTATTCTCTTAACTGATTGATCTATTATTTTAATTGATTTATTTCTTCAGTTAACTCATTCTTCTATTTTATTGATTCCTCTCATGCAAAATATAGCAAGACACATGTCTTCTTCTTATTCGCACACATTCCCCAACTATTCTCAACTGTTGATCTTCTCATTCTTTCTATACCATTGATCTTCTCTCTCACAAGTCTATAAATTGAATGCTCTTTTTTCATTTCATTCATCCAAGCTTTCAGTATTGTTATTCTACAGGAATTACAATGCACCTTTAGCACCCATGTCATTCCATTTACTTGCGATCAACTTGTTACCATATCACTAACAATGTTGTGAAGCTCATCTTCATTACAAAGCACTATCATAGCCATTCTCCATTGACAATCTTGGAATAGCATGGAAGTGCACTCTATGAGGGCCTTATTCATACATACAAGATCGATTGAGATAGGAAACCAATGGAAGCTATGAAATATTGAGGTTTGCAAAGGTTTCATCTTTTGTTTGTTTGATCTTGATTATTTGCCTTTTCGTTGAGTTTTGGGTATTATTGATATTGATATATTGATTATTCATGTTTACTCCAATTTTCCTTTAACACTAACAAATCATAAACTGACACCTCAACCAAAGACTCAAAAAATTCCTCCATGGTAAACTAAGATGTCAACATCTCCAATCACATGAAGATAACCATCTACTGACAATGGAAATTAGGATGCCAAAGCACTCTCACTGAAACAAGAATCATAATCCAAGAGCCTGTTCAAGACATCCACAACCATTGCAGAAGATCATCCATCACAAATGATGAATCCACCTTGTTGCCAAAGCTCCCACTAAATCATGATACTGAGCTATCCATGACAACAAAGAAACCATTTCCTAAATGAAGATTATTCATGGCCCCAAACCAATCAAGGAATCCCGTTGAAACATCAATAGCTCCCTAAAGGTAGAGTAAACCATAATCTCCAACCAAGAAGATAAAACCATCACTATCAAAATCTCACATAAAACCATGTATCCAAGCTATCCATGACATCGTGATAAACATGCTACAAGTCCCAACAACTGACTATCCAACCACTCTAATCATCCATTCGCTCATCCCAATGCAACATATCAATGTACAAATGATCACAGACAAGGCCAACTAACAAAGTCTGCATAAACATTGAATCAATCTCATGGATATAGGCAGTCCAAATATGAGTCATCCCACTGTAGCCAAATAGGTGATCAGCCCACAAAACTAAATAACTCGTAGATCCAAAACAAATGTAACATGCAAACTCATCATCACACTAGTAACCTGCAAACTAAGATATCAAAGAAGATAACCTATAGAATCCGAGACTTAAACACCAAATCAACGCTAGATTTGATTTGCCAATAAGTCCACAAATGAGTACCATAGTCAAGGAACTAATCAAGCATCCAGGAGATAAGATCAATCCCCTAAAACAACACCACCTATAATCATGAATCGAATAGTATAGCCCATACTTGTTAATCGCATACATGATCATGTCATGCCAATGAAAAAGTATACCTACATAACCATGATGCCATAATCATTGTCATTGTTGTACCTGTACTCAACTCCCACTAAAACGAGACTCCAAGTCTCACATGCGTATCAACCATGTCCTCAAGCTAGAAGACAACCTGTGCACCTGTCTCCATCAAAGTTCAAACTTTGAAAACACATGTAAACTTGTATCTAGAAGCACCAAATCTAAAAACCTACTATACCATGCTAATGGTCTCATAACAACATGCACTCCCACAAGTTTGTGCCCAAAAAATTATTCGAATGCACTCTGAATCTCAAGCTCCTACAAGTATTCAAACAAGTACCAATCTCTCTCTTCACACTAAACTTAAAATCTATATGATCTAAATTGTAGTACACTACAATAGCTCTCTAACGCCTATCTGAAATCAAAAATCTGATTCTGTATGCAAAAGTTATGAGCATAAAACTGTCCCAGAGCAATGCCTGGCTTCAGGCACCAAATTTTGACAAAAACAAAAAAATCTGATCATGAAACCTATACCACTATGTATTTCTTAGAGAGACCATTCCAACGCCTATAAGAAGTTGAAAATTTGATACCGTGGGTGAAAGTTATGCCTCCTAGAAGAAAATGTCCTTCGAGGGCTAAAAGTGGACCTCTGGTGGGACCCTCTGTACCACTGATATCATCGTTGACTATGCACTGACTGGACAAATGCTGACGTAGTGCTAGGAGCTAGGTTGGCATAGGTGTATGGTGGACTCTAAGGAAAAATTAAATTTGTTTTATTTTCACGGGCTCCATAATGATTTCACGAAGGTTTTTAATAAGTTTAAAGTCCATCGTTAAAATTATTTTTCACTGCCATTAATAATTTTGTCACCACCTATTTTTTTTATTTTACTGCCACTGCTTAAAAAAAGTATGATTAAAAAATGTCCACTAGGGGCCTTCGTAGGTTGCCGACGTCATATTATGGCCGGGCCTGCTGGCAGTGGCAGGTCTGCCAGACCGGCGGCCTAAGGGCCTGCCGACATGGGCCTGACAGGCCGTGTAGGTCTGCCAAGCCTGCAGGTCATGCCTGCATACAACCAAGGGGGTCTACGAGTTGTCACACTTTCAGCCAACTTATCAGCACAAGTGAATTTAAGTATTTCTAACTAAAAATCAATTTTGGTCAAACATATGATCTTGTAAGATTCATTCTAGCTAAGTTAAAGATGTCCACAAATTTTCTAACTAAAATTGTTAGCTAAATGCATATGTAGCACCACAATGAGGCCAATTTACCAAAAAAATAAAATTATTTGAAAAACTTGATATTTCAACAACTTCTACTCGTGTAAATAACATTTTTTTAAAAATATAAAATTACCCTTTTATAGATCTATAAGTTTAGTTTTCAAAAATATATACATTTTAATAGTTTAATTATTATTTTTACTAAAAGTAGTTTATCAGCACAAAACATTAGGTCGATTACCAAGTCAAGGAAAAATAGTAAAACTTATTAAAAAAATTGAAAAAAATATGATGCCCTAGATAAAAGAATCTATATCAAGATGGTATAATTTTTTTCTAGTTTAGATAAATAGTTAATATGAAAGTTGACGTCAAATAGAAACAACTATGTTTTAATATACGCACATTTTAATATTTATTTAAAAATATATATTTATCAAAATTGAAAAAAATATATCCATGCCCTAAAGTTTCAAGTTATAAATACACACAAAAAAAATAAAGAAAATAAAATAAAATTTACTATATAAAGATTGACGTCTCATGTAACTTCATTTTTCAGCATTTTATCAGCAACTAAATTACAGTGTCAATTTATTAAAAACTATATTCAAATAATTTTTTAATTTTTTCAAAAAAATACAAACATTAAATATACTAAAAAATAAATATTTTATTATCTTACATCATTTCAAAATTCAAAACATATGTCACTTTTTAGTGATTCAAGTTTAAAAGTTGGATCAGTGTTGGTTGTTTCCTTTATAAAAGTGTGTCATGGCTTTATACTTTTACCCCACCGTTAAAATTCTTTTACGCTACTATTAATAATTTTGTAACCACCTATTTTTTTTATTCTTAAAAAAATATATTATTAAAAAATGCCCACTAGGGTCCTTCACAGGTTGCCGACATCAGATTCTGGATGGGCTTGCTGGCAATGGCAGGTCTGCCGGACCCTGCCGGACAGGCGGCCTAAGGGCCTACCGGCTAGGGCCGACATGGGCCCGACAGGCCGTGTAGGTCTGCCAAGCCTGCATACAGCCAGGGGGTCTGCAGATCCCCCAAAAAACTTTTTTTTTAATCTTTCATATCTTGATTTATCAATTGCTTCTATAGTTTTTTTTTTTTTTTTTTCTTTGCAAACTATAGAAATTTTGTTTTCAAATGTGCAGGAATTTTTTTTAATTTAACCAGGCATACCTATGAAGTCGTACGACCGTACGACAGTGCCTAGGGAGCTAAAAAAAATTTTGCATTTTGCTCCTATAACCAAACATGGGCATATTATATATTTTTCTTCACTTCTCGGGCCTCCTAAATCCAACGGCGAGGTCCATTTTGTCCCAAGAAGTCATTTGTAGACATTCCTCCTCAAAACCCTCATGAAGCCAAACCAAGAAAACCCTCTTTAGCCATGATTTTTCAATCACCAAATCTACAAAATATACAACAAATCTCCAATACCCAGAACCCCCAATCTGCAATACAACCTGCACAAAACCTTGTAAGGTCCTCAATCCTTCCATGCATTTCCATGGCTTCCATTTTGCACCTGATCTACACACACAAGGGTTATACACATCCAGGGAGCTCACACCTCCCTCAACCATAAACATGGCTCTAATACCACTTGTTAGGAATTTACAGGTCAAATAAAACTAATTCCGCATAACCCAATAGGAGAAAAAGATGCAACAAATAACCATAATGCAAAGATCAAATGATAAACAATCAACAAGATAACACAAGATATACTCTGGAAAAACCCTCAAGAGGGAAAAACCCAGCCTCCAAAAGCATCCACATTCATGTATTATTCAGCAATAAGATATTACAATACATGCCATGAGTCTCCATGAATACCTCTGAATCATCAAGCACCTCCAATGCATCCTCCATGTGTCCAAACATGAATCCACACGTCACCTACCATGCTTCACAATATACACTTACAGGAGAGAGCTCAATACAATGACAACCTCTCACAAACCTCCAATCCACCTACAATGAAATAGCCAACCCACCCAAACCACTAACCATGTGCTTGCTTTTATAGAATCAAGCTCACACAAATACAACTTATGGTATTGGATAAAACTATGTGTTCTAAAACCATGGATACACAAAACCATTGACCCACTTATTTAATGTTAGTACTACGTTTTCCCAACAATTAAATAATACAAATAATATCCCAATGTTACATACATTTTACAAGTGGCATCCAAATAAATATCTAATGTGGTTAAACACATCAATTAAGATGCACCACAAATAAATATTTCTTTTACATGAATAAAATAATACAATATTATGCAAGGTGTACAACACCTATTTCCCAACAATTAACATAGAATATAATAGACATGGCCAAATAATACTTCTAACTTTCTTATCTAGTTATTCCCCAGTCTTTGTTAGCTATACCTAATGGTTTAGCCAAAGAAGAAACCATGGTACACCAATCTCTTCCAACCAAACAATCCTCCATCTTCAACTTCCATAGTTCAAAGTTTTGACCATTGAAGTTTGTCAATTTAAAACCTCAATGTGCTTGCCATAGATTTAATGTTATTCTTCTTACTCATAGAGTCCTTCAAAGATGCCATTTGATTCCATTTGTATACCACTCGTAACTTTCTAACAGATGTAGGGTTTCACTACTATACACACTAGGGTTTGCACTCCAAGAAATAGGCACCATCAAAATAACCAACTTGGATCTGATACCAACTTTTAGGGATTTTCACCCTTTTTATAGTAGGCTTGACTGGCTAAAATAACAAGTTCTTAAGATTGTGTGTTTAGTTAATAGTTAACATGCATTAAATCTAAATATCAAAACATATAAAAGTAATGGAATAATATATAGTCATAAGATTGCACAAGACAAAGATTTAGTGGGAAACCCTTACAAGAGAAAACCTACCACCAAAATAGATGTTCACAATTGTATTACTCAAAATCAAGACTAATTCAATACAACAAGGTCTTTTAGACAATGAGTCTCAATCTATAGCATACTCTTCTTATGCAGTCACTCAATTGTTTACACTCCAACAATTTACATAATGTATTTAGTATCTATATCATTAATTCTTCACCTTTGGTAACCTAGGTGCAATCATGTACAAATTGATATATATAGGGACAATTGGAACATCAACCACCCAATTGTATAACTAACTTGTAGAATACCAAGATTCATGTAACCATACTTCATACATGTGTGATATCAACATACCACAATTTACCATCAAATATGAAACAACAATTACATCCTTTACATTGTCAATACAAGTATGTTTCTAGTATAGCTTATTGCAAGTATGTGCTAATTGGTGTTGTCATTGATGTCAACATGTTTTTGTTGTCATTGGTGTCAACTGTGTCTTCTGATGAAATTATTGTTGTTTGTCTAAGGTGGATTGCTAAAGATGATTTGGTTGCTATATAGAAGTGTTGAAGATGTTAAGGATATGCTTCTGATATTTATTTTCCAAGTGCTTTTGAGAAAATTTGATTAATATTGGAAACAGTGTGTTGAAGGAGTCTTCTGGCTTATAGAACAATGTTTGAGTTTTTGCTCCACATTTATTCTGTGTTGGAGATCTGAGTGTGCAGTTTGGATATGTTTCTAAGAAGTGTTTGAAGATGCTAAATCTAGAATTTGGTGCTCCAGACTGATGTACAGTAAAAGTTGTATTCACCAGTTTGAGGATAGTTTTTGATAGTGTTTGCAGTGTGCTTGAGAGAAAGTATTTTACTCCACATTCCTCTGTGGAAAGGTTTCAGGTGCTGTGGTTCTACATATATGTTCATAAGATCCTAATCTATCTTCATTCTAGAGGATTTGTGATTTGGTACTCTGAAAAGTCATTTCTTGTGTAGCAGAGTTTGACATTGTTGTTTGTAAGCAGTCTATGAACTGTCTTCAAATGAAATTTGTTGTGGCTGAATTTGTTGGTTCTCAAGTGACTCCAAGTTGTTCGTGGATGTTTCCAGATTGTTTTAAAGCATTTTTGGGGGTCCACAAGTTATGGTTGTGATCTTGGAAGCGTGTGATCAATAATTTCTTATGTTTATATTGTTTGGTCGACCTTGGATGTTTGCGTTGATTATGGAATTGATTCGGTGGTTATGTGAGTGTTAAGTAGCGTTCTTGGATGGATTTAGGTCCAAGATAAGGTATAAAGTGGTTTGCCTTCATTCCTTTGTGTTGTGGAATGTTTAGGTCCAGACCTAATTCAAATATTGTGAGTTTGCCAACATTGGAGATTGTTTCAAGGATTGTAGATCGTGTTGTCGACCTTGGAGAATATTTTCAAGACTAATTGTGGTATAAATAAGTGTCAAGGATTCATGGATGCATGTGAGCATGGGGGATATGATGATATGATGCAAATTTGATCAGTGCAGTCAGAGCTTTCATGCGTTAGGCTATCGGATGCAGTGAGCAGAAGGTGTCTACTATTTTCAATGTTGTTGTGAAGATGTTGTTGGTGTTGAGATGTATATTGAGCTTCATTGGAACTAAACTTCATGCATAAGTTTGATGCAATTATATCAGTTCAAATCCTAGCAGTGAGCTATCCTTCTCTTCTTTCTTTCTTTATCAGTGGGCGGTGAGTCCTTGGGTAGTGAGCCCTTTGGGTGGTTAACCCTCTGGGTAGTGAGCCCTGTTGCAGTGAGCATTCTTTCTTTTAGGCAGTGAGCCTCTTGTAATTCAATATTGGTACTACATTATATTGTGAGCTAATAATCACCGTAGTTTTTCCCTTTTAGGGTTTTCCACGTAAAAATCTAGTGTTCTCTTGTGCATGGTGTTGATGTGTTTAAGTTTCTATTATTTGTTCTTCATGTTTAATCTTCATAATAGATTAAGGGTTTAAGTGAACTGATGTGGATGTGATTTTGTTTATAAGGGTTTGAAGTTTTTGATACAACTGATTCACCCCCCCTCTCAGTTGTCTTGTGCCTTCAACATAGCCACCTCTACTAACTCTTCTTACTTGTGGTAGCATATACAACCATATCTTCACTCTTGAATACTTGTGGTACCTTGTGTCATCTTCAATAACATTATCTAGTGCTTATTTCATGCCTCATGTTCACTGCTTCTATCACAAGTGCTCCTACATCATTCATCATACTCTAGAAAGTACTAAACACCTATGTGGCTGTGAATTCTCCATCTATATACCTTGTGGTTGATGTCATAGAGGCACCACATGTGGACCAACATATTAATGTACCACAAGACCTACAACATCATTATCATTTGTAAACCAATATGATTTCTATACCGCAATACCTAAAAACTCACCACATTCCACCATAATAAAGGTTGCAAATAAACTATTCTACTAGGAATCTCCTAGGTGAATAGAACCTAAGTCCCAAAATAAACAAGGTACCAAAAATCCTTTTGGGAAAGGATAAGTTAAAATTTCATATGCCAAAGGATTGTGGAACACTTCAATATTATCATCTTGTGATTAAACTTTTTTTGCATCAATATGTCATTTTAGATTATCAATCCTAGTGATGAGGTAGTTTAAATAAGGGGAAGCATCATTCTCAATATTTCCTATATAATGTGTAATAATGGTCGATGATGTAAAAGATGTATCTTCAACTAAAGGTGCACTATTCTCACATATATCTAATAGAAACTATAAAAGATTCTCACATTGTTCATCATCCTTAGGTATGTCTAAATCATGTGTGTTTGTTCCATAGTAGGTGTAGAAGAATGCACTGTAAAATAACTCAAAGATATATTTGAAGAAATCATGAGAGGATCCAAATGTGAATCTATATTTAAAGGTGTATGTCATCATGATATATAGAGAAGTCCAAGGGATTTGTTAAGGAAGGATAATTGTGATGTGTGAGGCACATAATCATCATGAAATATAACATCATCATTTCCATCACGAGAAGATAATTTTTTGTCATTTTACTCATCATTCAACATAATAGACCATGAGGAATAAGTTAAAGAATAAGGACTAGCACCCTCAAGTGGAGGTGAAAAAGATGCATCATGTATAAAGGTTTATCACTATTGATAGAAGAGAGGTCCAATCCTCATAAAAATAATCACTAGGGTAATCATCATAGATAAGCATGGAAGAATGATGATCATTATGAGATTCCTCATTAGGATACTCATAATGAAAAAAGGGACTCTATATTGATGGGTGTGTCATTAATCTCCTCAAGGAAGTATGAATCATTAGAAGCACATTAGGGATGAACAATAAATTCATTAAAGAAACTATCGAGCATATTCATGATTGAATTGATCAAGTCATTACCATAAGGCACAAAAGATGCAGCATCATAAAGCATAGTGAAGTTAGTAAAAAGAGAAGAAATAATATCCATGATGAATCAATATTTCAAAGGATAATTTGAGTTTTAGATCTTGATGAAATCACTAAAATTAGAAGTATATTAGATCTAAGAATAAGTGGAAATATTTAAACCCTAAAGCCAAGATAGGTTTAGGTAGGGTGGGTTAAAGATAAGAAGTTAAAATAATCACCAGACCTTAAAATAAAGATATATCAATGAAGCACAAGGATAAAGGGATAAATAATCTAAAAATATGATGCAATCAAAGATAAATTTAGATCTAAAAACCTTATTGTGGAAAAGAAACCCTAGAAGGAAGACTAGGTTGTGTAGGATTAATCAAGTTCACCAAAATGTAAGGGAAAATAATTTTCCCTAGGGTTTAGTTTGGACTAATCTAATAAAATACATACACATAAGTATATATTAAACTAGACTAAACAATAATAGTTGGCGTTGGATCAATTGATAAGTGTACTCACTATAATTAGAAATCAAACAAGAAGAACAAGAATATTTAGCTCTATAACCAAAGAGTGAAGGCCCTTAATGAAGATCTTAAATGTGTTGATATTATGCCTTGAAAAATGTGACCTCTATGTCAGCTAAACACCTTTGGTTATGTGTCTAATCTTTTCTTTGTCAAATGACAATATTGTGGGTCTAGTGAATATTTGTGATTGCAAACTAGTCCTTTGCCTATGAATTCATCCTAGCTAGATTTTGGTCTTTTTCTCTTTTGCTTGCTTTAATGGTGATTGTTTGTTCTACCTTTTTTGTGATCTTGTGGGACATGCAATATTGATAAAAAAACCTTTGCTAGGTTATTTTACAATTGGAGCCACAAGGGCATTGTACATTAATCAACCCCTTGATAATAACAAGATTGAAGACAAGAGAAAAAAACCTAAGATGCAGATTTGTCACTCATTTTAATGCACCAAATCCAAGTGTTTCGCTATTGATTGCTCTTTCAATGCTCTAGGATGAGAGAAGACATGTGAATGAGAGATCTCTTGATTATTCAATGTGTAGAATAAATGTGATAAATGTCTTTAAATACTAGCACATGACATCAAATTGCAAGAAGGCATGTTTAGTCATACTTGGGTGGGAAAGGTAAAGGAGGATAGTTGACCAAAACTTGAATTTTTAAATTTGATTTAGGAAAAACTAAATTCATACTTGTGACCACATATTTGACCTAAATCTAATAGATAGGTTGGATCATGATAGACAAAAACTATGTAGGGATCAATGTATGTATAAGCATGAAATATAGACAAATAAATTGTATGTATAAAAATATATATACATAAGAATAAGATAAGACAATAAATATAAGATTGTGTGTAAATAAAACTAAATAAATAAATTCAACTTTACACAAAATTATACCATTTATCATTATTCACATATATTAAAACATTTCCTCAAAATAAATAAAAATAACATAAAAATACTAATTTCACCATTACACATCTCAAAATTTTTAAAAAAAATGACAACTCATTTATGTCTCTCAAGATTAGAAGAAACATTTAGAAGAGACAATTTATCTAGCTTTTATATTCTTTAATTTGTAGTTGCTATATCTATTCATGGAGGGCAGATTTGGGGGAATATATATCATTCGAATCTTCCATAGGCTCAAGTATTACTAGTTGTGGACAAGCTAAGTCTCTCATTCTAATATTTTTTTCTACTAAAATTTCAAAGGAATTTAAAAAAATTTAGTCCTTCCCTCTATTTACATACTTTTTCTCATTGTTTAAACTTTTGACTATGATAAAGTTGTCCCATCCTTTTTTCCTTTGAAAATTGAGCACGTGGGTTAGATAAGGAGGCATAGCTTTTTAAAGGTAAGAAAACTAATAAAAAATTCCTCAAGAAATGACCAAGATGATTTGATATAAAGGTCAAGAAAAGAATTACCATAAAAGGCTCCTATTTGGTATTTGATACAATGGTGATCAATTGGTTAAAATCATAGTTTATAGAATGGTGATCGAGTGGTCAAATTCATAGTTTAGAAGAAGTATTAAAGGAATTTTTAAAAATATATATTTATAAAATAATTATATTTACGAAATTAGTTTAATGTGGCATTTTAACTTTGTGTCTACAACACGGGGACCTCATCCCTCAACAAAAGCCCTTCGTCTGCGAGCACAATAGCCTAACGAAGGCATAGATCCTACGAGCATGTTAGCCCAATGAAGGCACAAAGCTTGCGAGCTTTTTGGCCCAATAGGGTTTGAACCCTAGTAGCCGCCATTACAACCAAACGACTTAACCACTGAACCACGCCCTTAACAACCAAATATTACATTCAACTATTAATAGAAATGATCAACACTAATTTTTTTTTGAAATCACAACTAATAATATTATACTATCAAAAGTAACGATTTTTAAATGTATAAATACATTTACGACTATAAAGAATAAAATGATGAAAAAGATCAACAAAACAAACCAATAAGCTTGGCCAAACCAATTTAAATCTCTTTCACCGTTTTTCTCTCCCTCTCCCCTCTCCCCCACATTATATAATGATGGACCATAGGTAAATTGTATTTAAATCTCTTTCACCGTTTTTCTCTCCTCACACATTATATAATGATGGACCATAGGAAAAAGGAAAGAGCTAAATAGTGATAGATTGAGTTGAAATAGTTTTCCCATTTCATTAATCTAGCTTTAAAGTATGATTCCATATCACCCCATTTTTAAGAATTATGATTATACATTTTAACTAATTGGTGATTATCTAGGTATTTTCCTTGTTATGGAAATAGGTAGCAATGTTGTTTGATGTGAATTATTTAATGGCATAATGAGCATGACAACAATGGCAAGAAAAGCATAAAAGCCTTTCCAACGAACAGCGGAACAACTTCATAGTTTTAATTATTTAATCAACTCGCGACAACTTTTCTGCACTACTAAATTAATTCATTAAAGCAAAGATATTTATTTGGTAGGGTTGAGATTTGACGGGTAATTTGAACTACACTTTTGATTGATGTTAAACGTTTGTTTTTTTCAGATTTTTTTAGATTTGTTTTTTTTTGGAATTTTTAATTGATAAGACGTTATCAAATCCGGTAGAACATAAACGTAATGCGCGTTGAAAATGTGCGTTTAATGTGAAATCTTTATATAAGAGAATTTGTGTTGTTTGGTTGGCATATCTAAATTTGACGGTCTCCACTACATCATAGTTTTTTTTTAATGAAAAGAATAATATTACTTCAAAAAAATATTATAGACTAATTTGGAGTAGGGAATGCAATAGACTAAAAAATATTATAGACTAATTATAGGAAAAAGGTAGGTTGTATGGAAGCATGCCTCAAAGCCAATGTGTTAGGTTGAACCCAAGAAACAAGACAATTAGGAACAAGCCAAAAAGGCTACAACATGAGTAGATAAAAAATCAAAGAGTTAATGTTTTTTGAAGAATGATTGATTTGCAAGTTATCATCGTTAGTCTTCTCCTTGAGAAGCCAATTTTATAAGAGGAATTTTCAAGGCATGTGCCTACATCCTTAGTCCGTTGATTTTTATAAAAAGAGTCATCAAAGCTCCAAACTAAGAGACAAGGTGAGGGTTTGAAGAAAGCCTCATCATTGTTCAAAGCAATAGAAATCACAGGGCTAACCATGTCCTCAATCTTTGGAGGATCTATAATATATTTTTCATCATTTTCTATTGTTTTGCCTCATTTTGCTTTTCTCTCAAAACAACATCAGGTACTCCCTCCAAAGGGCTTCAAGTTATCCTTTCTCCCTAAGCATTTTGCTTGAACTGACTTCAACATGATTGTGCAAATCCTCTTCCAAAGGACTTTTAGAATTTTCTCCTAATATTTCAAACCTATTTGAAACAACAATAGATTTACTCTATTTGATGCCTTGATTTTGTTGACCATTCTTTTGCTGGACATGCATGTTTGCTTTGGCTATGATGGAGGTGTGTTGAGAGTTTTGGGGTGCCTAAAGCACTTTTTTTGCAGTCTTTAACAAAGTGGCCATATTCATGTCATTTATTACATTTTAAGGGCAATTGATCATAGTCAAGTTCCTACATATATGAACATCCATCCAGATTCAACTCAATGACTTTAGGGAGACCTTTCTTCAAATCTACTTCCACACATATTCAAGCATATCAAAAATTGCCTTTTGGCTCAACCTTGTCAATGAAATGGCCTAAAGTGTTGCCAATGGTAGCCAAAGATTTATCATCCCAAAAAATAAGAGGGATATGTGGAAGTTTCACCCAAATAGGGACTACATTGGGTATATTTTATTTTGTGATCAAATAATAATTAATTGATTTTCTTGAAGATTCTAGCATCTGTGATGTTTTAGTATTCAAAATGGATGATGATAGTCTATAATTCACCTTAAAATCAAAATATTATGTATGTATTATGGAGGGTCAAGTCCATGTTCATAGAAATGTCCTGGACCTATAAAAATAATTTGGTAATTTTGTGCAGTGCTACTTTATGTTTCACCCAATTCATCTATGCTTCATCCAACTTTTCTAATATTTGAAGACTAGTAATATTAAGAAATAAAATTTGGAAGAGCTGTTATTATGTCACTAGGGGACAAGTTCTCTTAGGCCAGCCTACAAAATGCATTTCAATGATTTAAGACAACACTCTTCAGTCATGCATATGCTCCTTATATGATCATGCATATCTAGATTCCTTTTATTACACTAATTCAGGTGTTATGCAAATGGACATCAAATGATTATAAGATTCTTGGATGTCTAAAATGAATACATTGGATGCCTTTAAATAGAAGGACATGGTAATAACTCTCACAAATTTGTCTTTAGTTGATCCTTGGTGAGAAGTGAATGAGTGGGAGTTAGCTAAAATTTGAATTTAAGAGGGTTAAGTATGTGATCATAGGGTTGACCTCACAACCAAGGAAATGACTCAACATAAAAAAAAGGGCACTCTCTTCAAAATGGGCACAAAACTAAATGGAAAATGGCATGGGTATGCAAATTTCACCATTACATTTTGTCCATAGTTTGAGGTGTATGTGAATCCTGAAATGATCATGCATCACAAAGTATGTAGCACTCAAAAACATGCATGTAAAGTAAATATTCAAACATAAAAGGATAAAAAGGGGATCCATATAATGTAATGGACCCTACAAGATGTCATCATGTGGGTTTGTCTTTTGTCACGTACTCTCCATGGGAACCTACAAAACAAATTAAAAATATTCCATGAGTAGCTTATGTAATGCAAGTAGGAACAAATATAAATTGAATCTCATTATCAACAATCATGTGAGGGAAAGGAGAAATTATGCATGTAGAAAAAGTGGTAATGAACGGTGCATGGAGCACAAGGCATGCCATGTGCTAGAAATGAGTCTTAGTAGACAATTCTAACTATCTACAAAACTCAAGATTATAGTGTTAGCAACATAATATGCCCCCCACAACTAGTTGAGTCTATAGGATACAAGGAATTATAGTTGAGGGGAAACTAATACATGAAAAGTGTAGCAGAACAACTTCCTACACTAACCCTGAGAGGAGTGATGTACAAAAAACTTTTAAAATCTAATATAACAATTACAAAAATTTTACATAAACTGTACACTCAGAATTGTGACTCCAATTACCTGGGGGCTATCAAGTCAAATTTCGGCATGCACACAAACCCTTTCCCTCCTTGCCACAGGGTGATCCGCTGCGTCACTCTCTCACACATGGGAGTAGCCAGTCAAGAGGAGGCGAGACATGGCAAGGGTCTGGCTCGTTGGAGAGCTAGACTTCGCAGAGAGGGGTTGACAAGATATGTGGCCTTTGTTGTTGTACATTTTGTTGTATGTTTCGCTTGATTGTTGTGGTAGTTGAGATAACCCTATGACCTGAAGGGTCACTAGTTTCTCTCCTTCTATTTGGGTTCCTTGAATTCCACCTTTGTGTGGGTAATCGGTTGTTTTCATTAATGAATTCTATTGTTTCTATGTCTCTGAGAAATGCTCTGTGTAGTTGCAATTGCCTAATTTCTTCAACCAACAATAGAACAAATGGGTCTCCTTGTGGTGTAATGTGTGTCTATTGTTGAATTTGCAGATGAATGTCCTCGATCTCATCTTGGGTAGCCCTTACCCACTCTCCTCTTACTCCTAAACACATTCGTGAATCAAGATAGAGAAAGCTGTGTAATTGCTAACTCTAACCAGATCTAAGGTTCCGACCTAGGGTTTTGTTGATGTAGGGTTTGTTTGTGAATACCTCATGATGGAATCGAGGGTTTTGCAATGTTATCTATTTTATCAGATTTATATGAATGCAAGCTAAATTATAATATGTAAAGCGTCTTTTTGGTATTTTTAGAGTATTTTTTGGAAAAGAAAATGCTTCTAATCTATGCAATAAATGGCATGTAATCCTATTTGAAAAGTTGAATCTATGTTTTTGTGAGTTTTTTGATGTTTTCAATGCAATCTAATTTAATGGAAATGAAAGATGCTTTTTCTAAAGTAGATCTAGGAATGTAAAAATGATTAATCTAGCATGCAAGATCTAACCTATCAAGGAAAAAGCACAATGTTACTATTCCCAAGAGCAAAGTGTGATTATCTAATTACTATGAAAGCAATGAAAAGAACCTGAAAGAGATGAAGATTTGAAGACTCCATTACCAGGGATTTTTTTAGTGGCGAATTTTTGCCAATTGGCGAATAGTTTATATTTTCAAATTGCAATTTGGTGAATACATTGCAAGTGGCGAGGGGGTAATTCACCTAGATTTTTCAAATGTTTGGTCAATTGCATTTCAATTCACCACTAATTTATTTATGAGGCATTTATAATTATTATTTTCGCCACAGTATTCTATGCGGTACTAACATTGATTCACCTGAAATTTCAAAGGCATGTTTTAATTCACCTACATATTCGCCAATAGCATTAAACTATTTACCGTGTATGAGGACATATTTCGCTATTAGTGTATTAAATTCCTGCTTATATTATGGAATAGGGATCCGTACTTTATCTATATCCATTGATTTATCTAACTGTTTTAATTAAATTCCGTGGGTCTTTTAATCATATGCCTTTTTAAAGGCATGTTGAGCCTGGAATTGCTTTTGGGCCGTGGGATTAGATCCTAATCCCACGACCCAAAAGCAATTCTGGGCTCAGCATGCCTTTAAAAAGGCACATGCTTAAAAGAGCCTAAAATTGCTTTTTGGCCGTGGGATTTAATCCATTGAATTTATTTTTGGGTTTTTTAAAAATATTTAATTTTTATGCATTCCAATGCCTTCGTAATAATGAATTTGTATCGCAACAGGAGCATGTCGGGGCCTCTATCCTCGGACCCCGTGACCTTGCCTATATTGCGATAGGAGCACGTCGAGGCTGCTATCCCTAGACCGCATGAGGGGGCTCTGCCCCCTTGACCCCCCCAAGGGGCGTTGCCCCTTGACCCTGTCGGTGGCTGCCACCCCTGAGCCCCTACATTAGAATTATAAAAATAAAAGAATATATGGGGGCACTGTGCCGACCCACTATGTAAAATTTTAAAGGAAGGATTCGCCATTGTAATTAAATTTTAATCTATCATTCACTATGATTCGCCAATAATTTTTAAAAAATTCTAATAATGTACATAGATTCGCCAGGAAAATTAATATTTTTTCCAAAAAAAAGGAAAGTTTCGCCAAGAAAATTATGGCACTTAGCTAGGATTTGCCAGGATTTTATAGGTATTTTTTTGGGGGGGTTCCTTAAAGTTATCCATGTCCACTACCCTCAGTATCCTTGTGTAGGTAACCTCAAATCCTTTTGTGACAGCAGGTGATTCTCTCAACGACAAAAAGACTCAAAGAAGTGAAAAGAAGCTTTTGTGAAGCTTGTGTGAGCTCGATGTGAGCTTGGATTGAGCACAATGGCATAAAAAAAGAAGCAGCATAGAGTTACTTGTTTGAACAATCAAAGTAAAAGGTACTTTCCTCCTATATGAGCATATGAATAATAGATTGGAGAGAAAACTTGGAAAGAGCTGGTGCACAATGAATTTGCCTCCTTGGAAGAGCTTTGAAGCTATGCAACAATGAAAGCTTTGAAGCTTTGGAAAACTAAAGAAAGAAATGAAGAAAGAGGCTCAATGGCCTATGAAGAAGCTTGAAAAAGATTGTGAAGATGAGAAGGGTATTCTCCAACTTGCTCAACTTTTTTTAATAATGAAGAGGTGAGGGGTATTTATAGGTTTGAGGAAGGGATTGATTGGAGAGTTTACTCATTTGATTAATGAGTTAACAAGAATAGATTGGGAAGTTAACAAGGTTGATTGCCCAGTGAAATCAGCTGATTAGGGAGTGATGAAGCAATGATAGCTTATCACTGAAGAAAAAATGGAGGTGAGGGAATGCATGAGATTGATTAGAGAGTTAATTTGAGATCAAATAGAGCTAATTATGCATGTGTGGGTGCATGAAATAGTTAACTCTATATCAAGGATAAAAAATCATGCAAACAGAAGGAAAAATGAGCTAAAATGCGAGAGAAACTTTAGTTTTTCCGCAGGTCAAAAGACGGCAGGGTCGCCACCTTCATTAGACAGGGTCACCCAGGGAGATCCTAGGTCGCCTAGGGGGTGACCTTGGATCAGGAGTGCAGAATGTAGAAATCAAGATGGCAAAAGGCAAGGGGGAAGAAAAGGATGGATTCTACATTAGAAAATAGGTCAATCATGTGGAAGAATCCAAATCTCTACTTGCATCCTCAGGATCCTCAGTGGGGATCTGGAAATAATAGGGGGAGATTTGGATTGGATGGTCAAAATCAAAAATAGAAAGCGGGAGATGGATCAGGGGATCTCTAGAGGGCTTCTATGAGGTGCACTGGACAAAATACATAGGGGAGAGGTGAAAACTCACCTACATGACACTCACAAGGCTTAGGATCAAGGTTGAAAGCCAGAAAATGCAAGTTGACAAGTGTCGCAACAAGTGTCAAAAAGTGTCACAAATAGGAAAGTAAGGGAATCGACAAAGCAGAAACGACACAAGACAAGAAGAAAGAAGAAAGGACACATCATCAAGAGGCCTGCTACCCAAAGGATTTATTTTCACGCTTACATGTACGTGATAAGGATTTGAATCATCATAGGGGTCCTCGTGGAGGGAGTCAGTGATTTTGGTGCTTACATATTTGCCCCCTCGGGGATGGTAATCTACATGAAAGGTAGGTACCATTCTCGAACTAGGCCTTACCTATTGTTGATTTTCCCGCAATGTGTACCATGGATCATTTGAGTTCAATTAGTTGCTTGCTTTTGTCTATTTGAACCTATAGGTATGAGAGCACGCAAAACAATGCACCAAACAAAAGCATAAAAGCAAAGAACTAATCTAAATGCGTAAAAGAAGACATGCTAAGCTAGAGAGGAGGAGAATAGATTCTCCTTTTATTGTAGATTTTGAAGAACATATTTGATTTTTAAGGATTTTGATGTTTTACAACAATTTTTTTAGGTTTTTTTGATTTTTCTAATTTTTTTGGTTTTTGTGGAGATTTTTCAAAGGTTTGATTTGACACTCGAGGTCTTTGAGAGACCTATATTTAAGACATTTCTACCCTTGCCCCCTTGCATGGGGAGACTCATGTACTTGACTACACAATATTGTTCTTTTAACTTGTTAGAGGAGTGACTTGAGCTCAGACATTGTTTTATAAATGAGACCTCATTGGATGAGATCTGTACATAGCTTTAGTTGACATCTTGTACTTCACTTTCTCTCTCGTGCATATGGTTGGATAGAGCTTTTATTTTGCTTATGAGAATGCATACCTAAGATGATCACATATGGATTATGTAATTTATTTTTGTCTTTTTAGGAATATATATATATGAATGTAGGTGACGATATGCAGATGCAATAACACAAGAAATGCTGAAATAAAACATTTACTCTTACTGAAAGTCATGAGATATGACATTTGACTTTATTGCTTTGGAACTCTTTTTCTGATTTTTGGCATGAATGCAATGTGGAATGAACAAAATGACTTGCTCTTAAATACAATTTTTGGTTTAGGGGATTGCGGGTTGGCTTGATATGAGAAATCTATTCAAGGCTGGGAAATAGGATTTAGGGAAAACTCAAGTGGGGAGTGAAATGAACATGGAGTGTTTCTAATTTCTAGGCTTTGCTAAAGGCTAAACATTGATCCTTATCTAGATAAGCTAATTTGGTAAGCTTTCAACTTAGATAAGTATCAAGTTTTATAGGTGTTCGCTAGACTTAGATCGTAGATGACAAACAAGATAGACTCAGGATAAAGGATATCCGGGAAAGAACAAGGGTCCCTAGATAGAAGATGATCCTAGAGATTACTAGACTTTTCAATTTTTCTCAGCCAGTGTGTGTGTGTGTGTGCGCTTAGTACCTTTCTTTCTCTATTAGAATGTCACTCTTGAGGCTTTGAGCTTAGACTGATCTCCACCCAAATGTACGGACATTCAACAATCTTCTCTCTTTCACTCTTTTTTTGTATCTCTCTTTTTTTTGTTTTTTTTTTCTTTTTTTTTGTATTTTCCTCACTTGACTTTTTTTTCATTTTTTTTTTAGATTTTGACTTTTTCAAGAAATGAATGCTTTTGGAATTTTGCTATGCAATGTTTTGATCTCTCAATTCTCACTTTTGATCACTCATTTTTTTTATTCACTCGTATCTTAGATTGCTTCCTTCAAATTTTTGATCTTCCTGACGTTTTTGTCCAAGAAAGATAAGGGGTTGAGTGCCACCTAAAGTTTTTGTAATCTGGTTGGACTTCTTTTCTACTTAGGGAAGAATTGGGAAGGTCTACTTGCAAGCTTCCTTTGAACATTGTAGGTTTGAATACTGGCTTTGCTTAGACCTAACATCTTGACTTATTAAGACTGGGATCAGTGTAAAGCTAAGAGCTAGACTTTGATTTAGAATCATTGGAAATGAAGGGGGATAATAGAAATTTGTGAAAAATGATGAATCTCTAGGTCTTGAAAAGATAACATATATCTAGGCAACAACAGACTCCTTACTAAAGGGAAAATAGTATAAGAGGAAGTCATGAACTATAACACAAAATGAACAAAATGATGCAGAAATGCAAGAAACAAATTATTTTTGACATTTTTTAGTTTTGTAATTTTTTTTATATTTTTATGTTTTATTATTTTTTATGAGATGCTAAGATCTTCTCCTTCCATAATGCACAAGAGTTAGAGTCATTTCTGATGTCTTCCTTAACTATGTGTGGACCTATCCAATTTGATCTAGACTTCACTTGAAAGTCCTTGCAAGGACACTCAAAGACTTGGTGTAAAAATGTCCTTGTATTTAGTGAGGAATTTTATGTACTCACATGCTTCTTTTATTTGATAATTTGCCCCCTAGCTTTATCATTTTTTGTTCTTGTTGAGTTCCCATGTTTGTTTTGAAATTGTTAAGGGCAATTGGAGTTGGTGTTGACTCTCCTAGTTTTTGTGTGGATTCTAGTTCTTCTTCTTCAGTCATGGTTTCAACCATAGGGATGTTTATGTCTAGTTCAATTGGAATGGCCACTAAGTTGAATGGAGCATAAGACTTTGTTAAGTTTGGATCGAAGGGGAATTCTTTTATTGCCCCCTTTCCTCTACATTTTAAGGTCTTGTCTATGTTTGCAATTTGTTTTGATGTTTCTCCTTTTTCAAAAGTGTTGATTTTTGGGTCGCTAGTGGTTTCCATGGTCTTTCCCTTATTTTTGACTTGTTCAACTCTATAATGGCTGAAAGGATCAGGATATCCTTTGATGATGTGGGTTTGTCCCATGTGTAAGAACTGGATTTCTTGAAATAATGTGGAGGGAATGGCCCTCATCCTATGGATCCAAGGTCTTCCTAGGATCATGTTGTAAGTGGTTTCTTCATTAATGACATAAAATTCAGTTGGGAGGGTTTTGGGACCCAATGTGATTTGAAGATTGACCTTACCTATGGTTTGAATGTTTGGGTTATCATGAATTCTAAGGATGGAAGTCTGTTTTGTGATTTGTGTCTTGTCATAACCCATTCTTTGAAGAAGTGAAAAGGAGACTATGTTGATTGCAGACCCATCATCAATCATTACATGTTTAATGGAACAGTCTTGAACTTGGACTATCATATGGAGGGGGAGGTCACCTCATTTGGCTATGTCATTGTCTGAGGGTAACTTTTCAAAATCAAATTTTGAAGAACACTTTTCGTTTGGAGTGTTTTGAACTATATGGCCTAGATCTAAGGCATCAAGGAGAGCATTCTTGTGCATAGGAGAACTCTCGCTAAGCTCTAGCATGTGAGAAAAATCTAAATTATTGGTGTCATCTGGTTGTTCTGGTCCTGGTATGACACAAATTTCTTGATCTTTATCTAATTCCACAAGGCCTAAGGTGTTTGGATCAAAGCTATTGGGACTAAGTTCTTCATCTTGTGAGAATGTGTCCATGAATGATTTTTGTTGACATTTTGGGAGGTTTGATATGAAGCGATGGTACCCTCAACATGACTTGATATCATGCCCCCTTCTCTTATGAAATGAGCAATATTTATCATGATTGTGATCTTGAGGTTTATGATGATTGTTGTAAGACTTCTTGTTGATTCTCAAGGGATAGTTGTTGATATTTTGGTTCCCCAAATTTGTATGACTACTATAGTCACAATTGTAGTTCTTTGATGGTGAAGTGTTTGTTGATCCATCTATGTCTTGATCATTTGTCTTGGATTTGTTAATTGTATCATGGTTTATCAACCTTCCATTATAATCATACTTCCTTCTTCCGCTATCAATAGCAGCTTGGTCAATTCTAAGGGCACTTTCAAGTGCTTCTTCATATGATTCATAAGGGAGTTATTGGACCTGTTCTCGTATGTCATTGTTGAGAGCATGTAAGAAGAGATCATAAAGTTCTCTATGATCCATGTTTGGTGCACTAGTTGAAGAATAGAGAACTTTCCTCCATCGTGTGATAAATGTGCAACTGACCCATTGGCTTCTTGTTTGATTGTTAAAAATTCTCGTATTCATGTCTTGACCAATTTGTTTATGTCAAAGGCAGCCACAAATTGATCAATGAGTTGCCTAAAAGAGTGGATTGATGCTTCTAGAAGTCGATAGTACCAATCTAAAGCAATACCCTCTAAAGTTTTTGGAAAGATCTTTGCTACAACCCCACCCAAGGAAGGAGTCCTTGCACTACCATGATGTAAGCCTTGATATGAGATTTGGGATCACCCTCTCCTTTAAATTTTGGAAGCTCATGGAGGGGCTGTGGTAGTATAACCTGATTAATGTTTTAGTCAAGAGGCTCCTTTATATACTTGAGGTATGTTCCTAAGAGGGAGTTATGTGTAGAGGATTTTATTCCTCTAAACATTAGCCCTTCAAGTGGAGCTTGTTGTGTTTGTTGAAAGGGTATGCTAGATTGTTGATATCCTAAAAAAGTTGGATGACTAGATGGCATCATGTTTATGTTTTGAAGATTGGGTGGGATCATTTGTGGTTGATCTTGTGTCATAGGAATCGCACCTATTTGATTGAGACTTTTCAAGTTGGATTGTGAGGGCAAGGGAGGCCTAAATGCTTTGTTATGGAAGTTTGGATGAGGGGTATTTTGTTTTGCCCCTTGGTTTGATTTTATCTTGTCAATGAAATGATTACCATGTGCCCTAGGTTTTTCCTCAATTTTGTTTTGGCATTCTTGTTCAACCCTTCTAGCCTCAAGGATCCCAATTCATTGGACCAAACTTTCTATAAGGTCTATGAGTGAGGCTTTGTCCATTCTTTGAGTTTTTCCACCTTGCGATGGATTGCTTTGTATTGGGGTTTGAGTGACCCTATCTATTCTTTCTAATGACATTTCACATGTTATGGACTTTTTATTTTGATGTACTACATGGAGGGGTTTTTGTACCCCCCAAGCTTCTTGTAAGCTTTTCTTTTGATGGCTCACCTCATTGTCCATTTGGGTGGCCATTTTTGTATCGTTTGTTATGAGTTGGTCTTGTTGATGGATCTTAGACCGAACACTCACTTGGCACATTTTGATTTGGTTAATGTTGTGGGGATCTTGTTGGATCCCCTTTGAGTCTTTCAAGTTTGACTGATTTGCAATTGAAGTTATTGGATTTGAGCATGTGCTACTTTCATTGGAGGGGTGATTCCCTTGAACTTTGTGTGATTTTGTCCTAGTTCTGGGGTGTAGGAAGCACCATGAAATGAATGAAATGAAGATGGACATGAAAGATGAGCATGTAATGAAAAAGCACATGGAAATGCAAAAGATCCCATCAAAAGTTTTTATTCTTCACGTCAGGTTCACCAAAATATGTGGTGAAGCTGACGGTGTATGTGAATGATGATGGAAATGAGATCCACGCAATGGGACACAAAAAGCATAACCAAGAGGCTTTGCTCTTCACGTCAGATTCACCAAAATATGTACGCTCAGAATCGTGACTCTGGTTGCCTGGGGGCTGCCGTGTCAGATTTTGGCAAGCACATGGACCCTTTCCCTCCTTGTCACGGGGCGATCTACCACGTCACTCTCACTCACGTGGGAGTAGCCAGTCAAGAGGAGGCGAGACACGATGGGGGTCTGGCTTGTTGGAGAGCTGGACTTCGCGGAGAGGGGTCGGCAAGATCTATGGCCTTTGTTGTTGTGCATTTTGTTGTATGTTTCGCTCGATTGTTGTGGTAGTTGAGATAACCCTACGACCTGAAGGGTCACTAGTTTCTCTCCTTCTATTTGGGTTCCTTGAATTCCACCTTTGTGTGGGTAATCGGTTGTTTTTGTTAATGGCTTCTATTGTTTCTATATCTCTGAGACATGCTCTGTGTAGTTGCAATTGCCTAATTTCTTCAACCAACAATAGAACAAATGGGTCTCCTTGTGGTGTAATGTGTGTCTATTGTTGAATTTGCAGATAAATCTCCTTGATCTCGTCTCAGATAGCCCTTACCCAGTTTCCTCTTACTCCTAAACACATTCATGAATCAAGATAGAGAATGTTGTGTAATTGCTAACTCTAACCAGATCTAAGGTTCTGACCTAGGGTTTTGTTGACCTAGGGTTTGTTTGTGAATGCCTCGTGATGGAATCGAGGGTTTTGCAATGTTATCTATTTTATCATATCTATATGAATGCAAGCTAAATGATAATATGCAAAGTGTATTTTTGGTATTTTTAGAGTATTTTTTGGAAAGGAAAATGCTTCTAATCTATGCAATAAATGTGCATGCAATCCTATATGAAAAGTTGAATCTATGTTTTTTTGAGTTTTTTTATGTTTTCAATGCAATCTAATTTAATGGAAATGAAAGATGCTTTTTCTAAAGTAAATATAGGAATGTAAAAATGATTAATCTAGCATGCAAGATCTAACCTATCAAGGAAAAAGCATAATGTTACTATTCCCAAGAGCAAAGTGTGATTATCTAATTACTATGAAAGCAATGAAAAGAACCTGAAAGAGATGAAGATTTGAAGACTCCACTACCTTCAGTATCCTTGTGTAGGCAACCTTGAATCTTTTTGTGACATCAGGTGATTCTCTCGATGACAAAAAGACCCAAAGAAGTGAAAAGAAGCTTTTTTGAAGCTTGTGTGAGCTCGATGTGAGCTTGGATTGAGTACAATGGCATAAAAAAAAAGTAGTGTAGCGTTGCTTATACGAACAATCAAAGTAAAAGGCACTTTCGTCCTATATGAGCATATGAATGCTAGATTGGAGAGAAAACTTGGCAAGAGCCGGTGCACAATGAATTTGCCTCCCTGGAAGAGCTTTGAGGCTATGCAACAATGAAAGCTTTGAAGCTTTGGAAAACTAAAGAAAGAAATGAAGAAAGAGGCTCAAGGGCCTGTGAAGAAGCTTGAAAAAGATTGTGAAGATGAGAAGGGTATTCTCCAACTTGCTCAACTTTTTTTAATAATGAAGAGGTGAGGGTTATTTATAGGTTTGAGGAAGGGATTGATTGGAGAGTTAACTCATTTGATTGATGAGTTAACAAGAATAGATTGGGGAGTTAACAAGGTTGATTGCCCAATGAACTCAACTAATTAGGGAGTGATGAAGCAATGATAACTTATCAATGAAGAAGAAATGGAGGTGAGGGAATGCATGAGATTGATTAGAGAGTTAATTTGAGATCAAATAGAGCTATTTATGCATGTGTGGGTGCATGAAATATTTAACTCTATATCAAGGATCAAAAATTATGCAAACAAAAGGAAAAACAGGTGAAAATAGAGCTAAAACGCAAGATAAATTTTAGTTTTTCCACGGTCAAAAGATGGAAGGGTCACCACCTTTGTTAGACAGGGTCACCCAGGGAGATCCTAGGTCGTTCGGGGGGCGACCTTGGATCAGGAGTGCAGAATGTAGAAATCAGGATGGTAGAAGGCAAGGGGAAAGAAAAGGATGGATTCTACATTAGAAAATAGGTCAATCATGTGAAAGAATCCAAATCTCCACTTGCATCCTTAGGATCCTCAATGGGGATTTGGAAATAATAGGGGGAGATTCGGATTGATGGTTGAAATCAAAAATAGAAAGTGGGAGATGGATTGGGGGACCTCTAGAAGGCTTCTATGAGGTGCACTAGACGAAATACATAGGGGAGAGGTGAAAACTCACCTACAAGACACTCACAAGGCTTAGGATCAAGGTCGAAAGCCAGAAAATGCAAGTTGAAAAGTGTCACAACAAGTGTCAAAAAGTGTCACAAACGGGGAAGTAAGGGAATCCACAAAGCAGAAACGACACAAGACAAGAAGAAATGACATGTCATCAAGAGGCCTGCTACCCAAAGGATTTATTTTCATGCTTACATGTATGTGACAAGGATCTGAATCATCATAGGGGTCCTCATGGAGGGAGTGCGTGATTTTTGTGCTTACAGAAACACATAAATCAATAATAAGCAATAAACACATAACACTAGATATATGTGGGGAAAACCCTTTCAGGAGAAAAAATCCACACTCCAAAACTTGCTCAATGTATTCTCAAATCTAAAACACTTGTAGAGAAAGTTATTATAGGAGTATGACCAACAAATTACACTTGGAAGAATTTCAACAACATTCTGGTAGCACTATGTACCTACAAACTCTCATACATTTAAACCACTTCCTCAAGCATCAATTTATAGATAAATGAACAAGCTAGAATGTGCCAAAACCCCCTTTGGAGATTCCCACTAATAGGCTAAAAATAACATATTCTCTTACACTTTTATAGCTATCATAACTAACCAATTTAATCCACCCAACATGGATGCCCAACTTGTCATTATTCTCTATCTCAAAATAGGCACTTCATGACAAATTATAAAGTATGTCATAGCTGGTCAAGATTCCAAAGTAACTCCCTCTACTCTTGGCTCTTACGTATCATAAGAATATGTCATAAGTTGTCATAGGATCCCACAAAAGTCAAAGTCCCAAATCTACTATAAATAGGCAAATAAATAACCTCATAGAACACCATACAAAGTACCAACACTTGGCAAAATATGCCACCTCAAAATCCCACACCTTATTTCATGTTTGAGCATAATTTAATTAAAATAAAATACTTAAAATGCAATAAGTTATAGGAAAATGCTAAATAATAAATAAATAAACTTAGAAATTGCCAAGGTTGAGACACCTTAATTCCCAACAAAAATACGAGGGTAAATGACATAATGAAAATATTACAACAATAGAGATTTAATCTAACTATGATGCAATTAACCCTATAAACTTATATAAATGAAATAATTAAGAAGAAATATAACATATTTAAGCAAACTCATTAAACACAAAGCATATAAACACCAAATGTACATGGAGAAACAGGAAAGAAATCCACCCTAAATAGACCCAATTTTCAAACAATGTAGTATAATAATACAATCCACTTATCCTTTAATAGTATTTGAAAACATAAGAGTTCCCATAAAGAACATTATAATCCACTATCTCATGCCTCCAATATATATGAATACTAGATTCAAGAAATCATCAAGTGATATCCAAAACCATTAGTCAAAACCATGAGCCATGACAAAAATCCAAAGCCCCTATGGAAATGGTCAAGCATATCAAAATAGTATGTAATCCTCTTACACCTCTCTTACACATCATAGATGTCATATATTCTATCACAATGATAAAATTGACCAAGATCCCAATCCTAGGTGTTCTATGAAGGCATTCAATATTTTTGTCATAACCACCAAATTAAGAAGATGCTTTTTGACTCTAGATTTTTTTTTTGAAACCTAGTTATAAGCTCAAGAACTAAGCAAGAAAATGTGTTAACACCATATACCATCTATCTCAACATATTCAAACTATCACATACTAGCAAAAAACTTCCCTTAGACCCAAAACGTAAAATCTTTAACCCTTCAAACCCAGCCTAAAACAAACCTAACATATAGATTTGTTTGCAAAGTCAGAGTTGGGGAAATTACACAGGCCTACCCCTAACAACATTAACATTACAATTATTTCTTCCTACCTCATTATTATGCTCCATGGTTGCCTCCCACACTGCTTCATCCTTAGAATCACACCCACATGACAAAGAGGCCTGAGGGCATTCAAGTAGCTTCACCCCAACCTTGTAGGCTATCCTCTCTAGACCCACTAAGGTATCGACTGTTTCACCTGAATGTCATGAAGATGGTCCAAGATAGAACCTGTATTCTTCTCCACCATCACCAAGTTGTCCAACAAGTCATCGTGAATCAACATTGAACACGCAGCCACCGAAAGCAAAGTAGATGCCAAAATAGACTGAGTTGCTCCATATAGATTCCACCTACCCTGCGTGTACCTAGGGTCCAAAAGCAATTTAGACATGGACGCTCTGGAGGGAGGGATTTTTGATCTCCTTATCAATGCAATTAACAAAGCTATACATAACATCTTCCCCTAAAATTCTCTACTTAGATTGCCTTGCTTCCCATCCCCTTCTTTCTTTCATTCCAAAATAGGTTCCATCCTACCACCCATCGAGTGGCTTACACATCATCTCGACAATTGTCTCCTTGGACCATCTTGGTTAACAACCCTACCATCCCCTGCCACCCCAATGCCCTACACATCCCCCACCACTTCCAAACCTCAACTCGACACCATGGCTCAACACTGACATATTTACAAAACAAAACAAAGGAGACAAAGAAGACATGCTACACAATGAATGAGAAGATATCCACTTACTCCACCTGTCAAATTGCCACCTTCATTGCCAACCCAAGCATGCCCACTAATTATGACATCATTCGATCCAACCAAGCAATGTACCTTAATAAACGCCTCCACTTTCCCTTCTGATCACCTTAGGATTACTGCATATCTGACCCATTATCAAGCAAGTGCTCCTTAATATCCTCCTGGATCAATTATAGAATCAACTTGGGAAATCAATCCACCACTTAGATTCTCTTACTTCTCCAAATCCCCCTAGACTAATCCCTTGATTAGCCACCCAATCCGCTACCCTATTCCACTCCCTCCCAATATGGGAGAACTTGCTATCTTTGAAACCCCTAGCAAGGCACTTGTTTTCTTCCATTATCATATCTAATTTTCAATTTTGTGAAGAGCCACCATTCATGATATTTATTATTGTTTTTGAATCGCCTTCCACCCAAAGTTGATTCTACTCCTTTTTACCAACAATCAATAGGCCTTTCCATAAAGCCCTAGCTTCCACACTGTTATTGGAATCTATCACAAAATCATTGGTATAGATTCCTAAAGGATGTCCCCTATGATCCCTAAATACCCCACCTCCTCCTGCCAACCTCGGGTTACCCCTAGCAGTCCCATCGAAGTTGAGTTTTATCTAGTTTTGGTCAAGGTAGGCCCATCTACTCTTGATCTTCTTATCCTTCTCCCTCTCACTCCTACCCTTACCTCCCAACCATCTAAAATGAAGCTAGGCATCAACCCATTTAACCTCCTCTTTCATCACCTTCCATTCCTTTGATTTATGCACCTCTCCTAACTCTGAAAGCACACTTTCCACCATATCCCAAATTCTGTCAGTCTCTATCTTGGTCCTGTTTCTCCTGGAAGATCCACCTATTACGCTCCAACCATAAATTCCATACAATGATCACAGGGGATGTATTCCAAATGAAATTCAACCCAAGGCTTCTGATCTTGAGCTCCCAACTATCTAGCAGCCTTTACATGTTTTGAGGAGTGACCCATTTGAATTTCCATCTTTGTAAGAACCTGCTCTAAATCTCTCTCACAACATCATAGTGGATGAAAAGGTGGTCATTATACTTAGTCTCTGACTTACACATAGCACACCTAGAGGGGTCGTTGCATCCCAGCTTCCGAAGTCTATCCCAAGTTAGCACTCTCCTTTTCTAGACAATCCATAGAAATGAATTAGTCTTTGAGAGTCCCATCTTATTCCATATCCTTCCTACCAATATACCTTTGTATGTAGCCTTATGATAGAAAAGGTGATTAAAGGTAGACCCTACCATTACCTTGCCTTCTCCATTGCCTTTCCACATACTTTTATCCTCCTTTCCCGAGATAGGCCATTTACTTAGTTTACTACTCACCTCATTCCATGATTTGATCATTCCTTCTCCTTGAACTTTAGGGGAGATCCATTATTTATGCCCCACATCTTCTTTTATATAATCTTTGACCATCTGCCCGACCCTGGGTTCCAAGGCATTCACTAATGGTCTCAAATGCTGATAGTTTCTTAAAGCTTGCTCCTCAATCTAGCTATCCCTTCAAAATCCAATCCTATCTCCTCTCCCCATCTTCCAAGTAAGTTCTGATCTGATTTTTCTATAGCATATCCTAAGAAAATTCCAAATACTTGACCCCATTAGGAGAGAGAGATATATTGAGAAAATTATCTAACTCATCCTAAAGGTACTTGGCCTACAGTATCCTACTCTATAATCTTTCCTTCTCCTCACATATCCTCCACACCAATTTCGTACCTAGAGCAATATTCATATGCCTTAAGCCCCTAATCCCAACTCCACCTAATTTCTTAGGCAGACATACTTCTTCCTACTTGATGAGATTATACTTGAAGGCTTCCTCTAAGCCCCTCCAGAAGAAGATTCTCTGTGTGCTTTCTAACATATTTGCCACCTTGTTAGGCATATGGAAGGCATACATTGTGTATATAGGAACCGAAGCAAAGGAGGCCTTAATGAGTGTTATCCTACCAACCAAAGAGAGCTATCTCCCTTTCCAGGGGGCAAGTTTGTTTTGAACCCTATCAACCACTTTACTCCATTCTATTTCAAAAATTCTTCTATTTACTAATGGCATGCCCAAGTAATTACTAGGTAAACTATCCATCTCAAAACCAAGGATCCTTTGGATATTTAGAGACTCAACGCAAAAATCTTTCAGAAAGAAAACCTGAGACGTACTTGTATTAACTCACTGACCAGAAACAAGCTCATAGCTTTGTAGAATTCTTTTGAACTCCCCGGCCTCCCTAGCTGTAGCTTCCCCAAACAACATGTCAACCATGAATTGAATGTATGCCATATTTTAAACTCCTCTTGAAACCTGCAATCCTTTTAGTTGTCCCCCATCCACAGAACTATTGATTGCCCTTCCTAGAACCTCAACTAAAATTTAACAAAAAATGGTGATAGTGGATCGCCTTGCCGCAAACCCCTCCCTATAGAGAAAAATCAGTGGCCACCCCATTAATCAAGACAACAAAAGAAGTTGTGATATATAGCTATTGACCCATTTACACTAGTCTAGACAAAAACCAAACTTCCTCATTAATTTGATAAGATATTCCTAGGATATCTTGTCATAGGCCTTATTCATGTCAAGCTTCATAATCATCCCCTCCTTTTTCCTTGTTTTGATAGAGTAATTGTCTCATGCACCAAAAAAATACCATCAATAATCTACCTTCCTTTGAGGAAACTGCTATGCTCCTCAAAAATAATCCCCTCCATGCATTTCTTCAGTCTGGAAGCCATAGATTTCATGACAGTTTTGTAAATCCCATTGCATGATGCAATAGGTATGTATTCATCAAAGTATTTGGGGTTTTTGGACTTTGAAACTAAGGCCAAAAAGGTGGTGTTCCAAGCTTTCATCATTATCTTTTTTCCCCTGTACTCTTTCGTGGCTTCCCACACATCCTTGCCTACTATGCCCTAAAATTTCTAAAAAAGTCTAGCCTAGAAACCATCAGGCCCAAGGGTCTTCTCAGCCCCCAGAGAGAGAAATTTTTTGGTAAGTTCATGATTATTTACTTGGATGATATTTTGACTTGCAATAAGAGTAAGGAAGAGCACCTAGAACATAGCAAATTAGTGTTGTAGCGATTAAGAGAGGAGAAGTTGTTGATCAATTTTCAAAGAAATGTAGTTTCATGAAGAAATAATTGGTATACTTAGGATTTGTAATCTTAGCTAAAAGTTTGAAGATGGATCTAGAGAAAGTTAATGCAATTATGGAATGGCCTACACCAAGTGTTGGAGAGGTGAGATCTTTTCATGGTTTGGCAAGTTTATATAGGAAATCTATCAAGAATTGTAGTGGTATTTATGCATTGCTAACTGAAACAATGATGGGCTATGGGAAAGAATTCAAGTGGACAATAGGAGTAGACAAGAGTTTTGAGTTGTTGAAGAATAAAGTGCAAGAACAACCAATGCTAGCATTGCTAGATTTTAATAAGACAATTTATGTTGATTGTGATGCAAGTGGGAATGCAATTGGAGTAGTTTTAAACCAAGAAGGAAGACTAAAGCCTAGTTCAGTGAGAAATTAAATGATGCAAGGAGAAGATATTCAGTCTATGACTAGTAATTTTACATGTCATAATTAAAGCCTTGAAGAAGTGGAGACATTAATTTTTTCCCAAGGAGTTTGTACTATATATTGATCATCAAACATTGTAATATGTGAGTAGTCAAGATAAGTTGAACTAGAGACATATGAGATCAGTTGAATTTATGCAAATTTATACCTTTGTACTAAAACATAGAAGTGGAAAGTCAAACAAGGTTGTTGATGTGTCAAGAGTAGAAGACATAATTCATTGACATAGATGAGGGTAGAGGTAGTTAGATTTGAAGAGATAAAACATCTGTATGAAGTTGATCCTAATTTTGTAGAGGCATGGAAATCATGTAATGAACTAATAAGCATGGATAGGCATAGATGGTTAGATTATTTAATTCAAAATAGAATGTTGTTCAAGGGTAGATTGTTCAAGGTTGTAGGACTTGTCAAGTTGCAAAAGGAATAAATGTTAGTTTGTATCAACTATTACCAATATCGAAGAGAGTGTGGGAAG
Organism: Cunninghamia lanceolata; assembly: GCA_027924645.1. NCBI lineage: Eukaryota > Viridiplantae > Streptophyta > Pinopsida > Cupressales > Cupressaceae > Cunninghamia > Cunninghamia lanceolata. The sequence goes on from BSBN01000333.1 coordinate 1,270,666, forward strand.
ACATAAGTATGGATTTTGTATTAGGATTGTGAAGAACACAAAGAGGGTATGATTCAATATTTGTAATTGTGGATAGATTTTCTAAGGTGGAACATTTCATTCCATGTAAAAAGAGCAATGATGTGGTACATATAGTTGACCTATTTTTCAAGGAAGTTGTAAGATTGCATAGTTTACCAAGGAGTATAGTTTCAGAAAGGGATTAAAAATTTGTTGGATACTTTTGGAGGACATTGTGGAAAAAAATGAAGATGGATTTAAAGTTCAATTCAACATATCATCCAAAAACCGATGGACAAACAAAAGTTATGAATGAGAATTTACGTAACTTGTTGAGGTGCCTAGTTAGAGAAAAGACAAGAAATTGGGACATGGTCCTATCACAGGCAAAGTTTGCATTTAACAATTCAATAATTCAGAGTAAAGGAAAAGCACCATTTCAAATTGTATTGGGTAGTATTCCAAGAAATGTATTAGAGTTCAGGACATCAATAAGGAAGATAAAAGAAGTGCAGAGCTAGAAAAAATTGTAGAACACATAAAAGAAGTGCATGCAGAAGTAAAGAGTCACTTGTAGAAGATGAATGATAGATATAAGGAAAAGTCTTATGAGACAAGAAGACACAAGTAATTTGTAGTTGGAGATGAAGTGATGGTATATCTCAGAAAGGAAATATTCCCATTTGGAACATATAATAAATTCAAGATGAAGAAGTTTTGTCCTTGTAGAATTGTTAAGTGATTTAATTTAAGAAATGCATATGGAGTCAAGTTATCAGAAGGCTTGGGCATATCCCCAATGTTCAACATTGTAGATTTATACCAGTGTCATGAAGGAGAGTTAGGGGATAGTAGCACAAAAATACAATGGCAAAGCTAGATAGCATAACAACAAAAGGAGATTGAAGAAATTTTAGATAATAGAATTGGAAGGAGTGCCAAGAATAGGCAGTATGAGGAGTATTTAATAAAGTGGAAAGGAAGGCCAAAATAATACTTAAGTTAGATTTCTAGGGTAGAGGTAGACCATATTGGTTTCTCTAGCCCCTAGAAAGTGAGGGACTCACTTTTTAAATAACCCTAGGCATCTGATGTAGGAGCATCACAAGGTGTAAGAGAAATCTTGCATTAGCCAAAATATTTTACTTTTACTTTATTTATTTTTTTACAAGTTTCTAGTTATCAATTAGTCTTTAAAGAATCCAACGCACACCACTACATACCATTGCAAATGTATACCTGATCATGTGGTTTGGAGAATAGGTTAGATAAAATGATACATTGTTGTCATATTGATATTTTAGGAGATTTGTATCACCATAGATGTGTAACTTGGTTCTTGAACCTTTACCAAGCTATTAGGCTTACATAGTTTCACTATTCTTCACTTGCACCAATTTTCTAGAAGTTTGCACCAACAAAGGAATACATATAGAGATATATTGGACCTAGGAGATCTTATGATGAGCACCTCATGAAGATCCCACATTCCATCATAACCACAATTGATCGGAGGACTTACCCATACACCTGGCTGACTACAAGTTTCATGTGGCATAGAGCTTTGCACCACCATGTAGCTGATCCAAATTATTTCCAAGGCTTAAGACTGATATATAAACACCACTCACAATCATTTAAAGATAGTTTAGTGGAGTTAAAATTGGGAAGTTAGAGGATTTAGAGGTTGTAAAGAAGATAATTGTTTGAAGCTCAATAAATAACTATATATTGTAATATCAATTGAGTGCTATAATTTCATGTTTTTGTAATCAAATGACTATGGCCTAGCATGTAGGAAGGCCATTGTGGTAGGTTTTAATCATTCCTGATTGAGAAATCAATAAATTTTGCATTGTTGTTCCATTGAGTTTCTGTTGTGAATGTGAGTTGTTTGTTTTTGTTATATGGTTGGACAATCCTGAACATTGGTTCCTTTGTCCATGATTGCATCAAATGATAATGGAATTTAACATGGAAGTGGGAGGTGTGGAAAGAGGCATACCAAACTAGGGTACAAAATGAAGTGGCCTAGGTAGGATGATAAGGGGAATATACAACATTCATATAACTAGAAGAGGTAACCTTAACACTAATGCATTTAAGCACCTCTAAACCAAATTGCTTTTTAATCAATAAATCATGAAGGGACTCAACCAAATGTGTAGGACTATCAACATTGGTCAAACTAGGACTATCATGTGCAAAATTTTGTTGATCCAAATGCTTTGGATGATTAAAATAATCTATCTTAAGATGAATAGTAGTAGTAAAAATAGTAGTACCCATGTTAATACCATATAAATACCATTCTCAACAAATTTGGACATTTGATGATTTAAAGGAAAGATTCTCCTTAAGAGAAGATAAGGATGTGTGACCTTAGCATACAAACAACTAAGAAAATTCTAAAGGATAAGTGATATAAAAAGGAAGAAACGTCTTATATAAAATTACAAAAAGTAGGAAGAAACTAGATCTATAGATAAATTAGTAAATAAAACTCTAGACACCAAAGTAAAGGTGGGTAGGGTGAGATGAAAACAAGATCACACAATGAAAATATTGAACCAAGTTAAAAAGGTAAACCAAGTTAAGAAGGTATACCAATGAAGCACAAATAAAGGAAAATCCAAACCTTAAGGAGGTTTGAAATATAAAATATATAATCATATAAGGTAGATAGGAAACCCTAATAATGAAGGAATAAACCCTAAGGCTAAAATGCTAGGTCATGTAGTAATATTGGGTTCACCAATTTATTTAAGGGAAGATAAGAACCCTTACATAAATATCCTAGGCAAATTAATTAAATGACACTAATAAACAAATATAAATTAAAATAAAGAGCTAGCATTGGAACAATAAATTAAGAATTGAATTTACAAAATTCAAATAAATTAAATGTGATACTTATCTTAAAATCTAAATGTAGGAATATATTGTTAAAGGTGTTGGAAATTTATTCATCAATGTGCATAAAATAGGACCTTTTCAGATGAATTCCTTAGAATAGTTTAGATCTATGTTTGCAAGAGTGAACTTGGCACATAAAATTGATCCCAACCTGTAGGAATAAATTGGATGAAAATTGTTGACTATAGTAGATGCACCTTGGCTTGTTGTACCTGTGTCTAAAGTGGGGTGGTGTTTAGAGACACCATTTGAGAACTTACTAGAAAAGGGTGTGTTCTCCTTTGGTTAAGCTCCTAGGTGGATTGATTTAGTGATGATGAACAAATATCAAAGACAAAATGTAACCATGTAGTATCCCTATAATGATGATGCAATTAGAACACTCTAATATATTGCTATGATGCTTTCATGTGAATTCTCCTTAATGATCTTAATTTTTTTACTGTGATTTGAAATAGATAAGGGATGCCTTTAAATACAAAAACATGACACATAAATCCATGCAAATGTGTGCTAAGTTAGCTCACAATGGCTAGTAAGAAAAGGGCAACAAGATTTAAATCTAAATTTTGGGTTTAAATGTTCAAGGTGAAGATCTTTGTGTGCAAAACTTACTTGGATAAATTTTCCACCTACAAATTTGAACTAGGGTGGTGAATGAGAGATCTAGGGATCATAATCACTTCTTAGGGATAAGTGGAGATGTAATAGGGATAGGATAAGGTCATGAGCCAAGTTTCACGCAAGAATATGCCCCTTATAGACTTGTTATTGCATTAAAGGACAATCTAGTGGAAGTGGGCCTAAAACATAATGGAAAAGGACATGATGAAATGGCAAAAGATATGTCTTTATCCTAGCATTAAACAAAACAATAACAAAAGGGTATCTTTTACATTTTAGATAAAATAAACAAGAGAAGACAATAAATAGGCAAAGTTTTTATTCTTATCTATGTGTATCTTGCCTAAGATAAACTATGTTTATTTCCCTAGGCAATAATACTATGTTTCACTTTTTAAACAAGAAAATTGAGAATTTGTAATAGATTTATGCTAAGTAAAAGAAATGTTGGAGAGGGCAAAGAAATAGGAACATGGAACTTGTTTCAATAGTTAAAGTGCAAATGCCAAATTTTGAGTCAATTACAAGATGAAGAATATGAGTAGGGACTAATCTAATAAAAAATTACTTTGAGATGCTTTTACAACTGTGGAGATGACTACATCTAGTTGCAGATTTGTCCTCTATGTAAGAAAATTGATGCAATCTAGTATAGTAGGTAAAGTCCTACAAAATGAGTACAAGGTAACAACAAATAATATTCTAGAATATGCCAAAGTACAACAATTGAAGGAAACTATTAAAATGACAATATAGGGGGTTAGTTCAATACAAAATCATTAAATAAATTGTCAAATCCAAAAAGAAATAAGCTCAACAAGTAACCACATCTGGGACAAGTGGAAAGGGGGTGGCTAGATAGGAGCTTTCCAAAATGGTTAGAACCTATTGTAACATCGAAAATTGCATACCCTTGCAATTTCACGCTATATATTTTGGCCTCCCTTTAGTGTCCATTCCCTTAGTTTTCTTGTAGGCTCATTTTAGCCCTTGCATTATCATCTTACCTTCCCATGGTGCTTAGGCTTTGTTTTCAGTGTCATCTTTTCATCAAATCAGTGTCACTTTTGTGTTGGTCATGTGATGTTCTAGTGTCTTGTGAATTTTGAGCTTAAACTATCAGGACACTAGTGCTTTGTATGAACATTAGCCTTTTACCTTCCCATGGTGCTTAGGCTTTGTTTCAGTGTTGTCTTTTCTTCAAATCAGTGTCACTTTTGTGTTGGTCATGTGATGTTCTAGTGTCTTCTAAATTTTGAGCCTAAACTATCTGGACACTAGTGCTTTGTGCGGATGTTTGCATGATGTGTTAGCGTCTTGCAACAATTTTGTGTTTTGTGGTTGTTTATGAGTGTTTCTCCATTTGTCATTTTTGGTGATCATTTGTAACGCTTTGAGAGACTTCCAAACGACTCGTTTGCTCTTCCTCTTCCCTCCTTTCCCTCTTTTTGAATCTATCTCACTTTTGGGTAATCTTCTTGGCTCTCTTGGATCTCTCTTGCAACTGGCAAGTGTGTGCTACAACTCTCAAGATCTACAACTTCCTACAGCTTCTTACAGCGTCTACTTTCAACTCCCTTACTCTCTTTGGCTTCTTCAATCCATCACAGGTGATATTGTTGTTCTTGTTTTTATTGTAAATATTTCTTTTGTTGTGCCCTTGAGCACATTGGGATTTCTACATTCTTTTAGTCTTTTATTTGTCACTGTTATTATTTCTAGATGTACTTAGATTAAGAACACACACTTTATTTTTATCTTTTTATCTATTGGCTACTATGGAGGTCAAAAGACAAAAGAAGAGGTTTGACTTAGGCAAACTCCCAAACAACCCCAAACACTTTTCTTGTTCTATGTTGTGCAGGTTGAAGAAGAGAATTCGAGCACACGAGAGTTTTCTTATTTCTCCCCTTTCATCTTGTCATTCTATTTCTTTATTATATTTTAATTAAATGCATTATTTTGTCAATTTCTTAATGTATTGTGTTGCGGGGTACTTATGCTGGTGTTGTATATTAGCCAGATGAGGTTATAGACCTGAACTCGACTACACAATACATTAAGAAATTGACAAAATAATGATATTGGCCAGATGAGGTTACAGACCTGAACTCGACTATACAATACATATTCTTATTGTTCTGTTGCCGTACAGACGACAACACGACACATAGACGTCCTTGTGATGCACTAACGTCCGAGGCCAAGGCTTCCTTGCTTTGGTGATAGGTTCTTCTTTCATTCCTCTTTCTTGCAGCTCTATATTTAGTTTCTAAAATTTGTACTTCTATTTTTAGTTAGTTCATGTTTTCAATTCTAGCTAATGTAATGCAATGCAAAAAGTGGTGTCATCACTTTTTCAATATTACACCTATTTATGCCTTTTGGCTTCAATGAGTAGTAGATAAAATTTTATGTGTGCACTTATCCTAACATGCTTTATTGTTAGGATGGTAAGTGAACATCATATAGAAATAATAAAACTGCAACACTAGAAACCTAGAGAGCTAACACAATTGTTTTATGTATGTGTGAAGCAAGGAAGTGAAATCACCAATATTGTTAAAGGAAAGAGATAAGAATAATGCGTTTTATAAATTTAGAAAAGGAGTTAAAGAAAGAGCTCTCAAGCAATTGCATGTAGAAGAGAAACCAATACAAGAGGAATTTCTTGAGGAAAAATAAAAGTAAGAAAGTTTCAAAAAATGGTAATGGAAAAAGAAAAGAAGAATTATTATCTCTTTGAAAAAGAAGAGGAACAATACACAAAATCTCCAAATATTATTGATGAAGAAGCAATAATATTGAGAGAAGTTAACTAGAAAGAATGGAAGATTATTGTCTCTCCAAAAAATAGAGCAATAACACAAAAATTCTAGATAATCATGAGGGATCACTATATAGAAGATTCACCTAGTAGAAGAGGCTTGTAGGAGCTTTTGCATACCCCCAAAAATTAGAATAGTACAACAATCCAATTCTCCTAAAATCTGAGTATGATGTAGTTGACATAGTGTAGAACTTATATCCTGCTCCACGAGCTCTGAAATGAAGATGCGATAGAATGTGATAGAAAATGTTGAAACTGAACTGCAACTTAAATGTAAGAAAAGAAAGCAAATATTTTTGGTTGATGCAAGATTGCTCTTCAACCTAGGATACTCCTGCATCACAATAGCTAGTAGGAAAAGGGCAACAAGATCTAAATCTGAATTTTGGGTTTAAATGTTCAAGGTGAAGATCTTTGTGTGCAAAAAATACTTGGATAAATTTTCCACCTACAAATTTGAACTAGGTGGTGAATGAGAGATCTAGGGATCATAATCAATTCTTAGGGATGAGTGGAGATGTAATAGGGATAGAATACAGTCATGAGCCAAGTTTCATGCAAGAATATGCCACTTATAGACTTGTTATTACATTCAAGGGAAATCTAGTGGAAGTGGGCCCAAAACATTAGGGAAAAGGACACGATGAAATGGAAAAAAGATAAGACTTTATACTAGTATTAAACAAAACATTAACAAAACGATATGTTTTGTATTTTAGATAAAACTAAACAAGGGAAGATAATAAACAGACAAAGTTTTTAGTCTTATCTATGTGTATCTTGCCTAAGACAAACTACATTTATTTCCCTAGGCAATAATACTATGTTTCACTTTTTAAACAAGAAAATTGAGAATTTGTATTATATTTATGCTAAGTAAAAGAAATGTTTGAGAGGGAAAAGAAATAGGAATATGGAACTTATTTTGATAGTTAAAGTGTAAATGCCAAATTTTTAGTCAATTACAAGATGAAGAATATGAGTAGGGACTAATCTAATAAAAAATGACTTTGGGATGCTTTTGCAATTGTGGAGATGACTAAATCTAGTTGCAAATTTGTCCTCTATGTAAGAAAATTGAGGCAATCTAGTATAGTAGGTAAAGTCCTACAAAATGAGGACAAGGCAACAACAAATAATATTCTAGAATATGCCAAAGTATAACAATTGGAGGAAACTATTAAAATGACAATATAGGGGGTTACTTCAATACAAAATCATTGATTAAATTATCAAATCCAAAAATAAATGAGCTCAACAAGTAACCACATCTGGGACAAGTGGAAAGGGGGTGTCTAAATAGGAACTTGCCAAAATGGTTAGAACCTATTGTAACATAAAAAATTGCATACCTTTGTAATTTCACACTATACTTTTGCCTCCCTTTAGTGTCCATTACCTTAGTTTGTTTGTAGGCTCATTTTAGCTCTTGTATTAGCCTTTTACCTTCCCATGGTGCATAGGCTTTGTTTTTAGTGTTGTCTTTTCATCAAATCAGTCACTTTTGCGTTGGTCATGTGATGTTCTAGTGTCTTGTGAATTTTGAGTCTAAACTATCTGGACACTAGCACTTCGCATGGACATCTGCATGATGCGCTAGCCTCTTGCGACAGTTTTGTGTTTCGTGGCCATTTCTGGGTGTTTCTCCATTTATCATTTTTGGTGGTCTGTTGTAACACCTTGAGAATCTTTCAAATGGCTCATTAGCTCTTCCTCTTCCCTCCTTTCCCTCTTTTTGAATCTATCTCTCACTTTTGGATAATCTTCTTGGCTCTCTCTTGCAACTGGCTTGCATGCTACAACACTCTCAAGCTTTGCAGCTTTCTATAGCTTCGTACAACATCTAATTTTAGCTCCCTTAGTCTCTTTGGCTTCTTCAAGCCCTCACAAATGATATTGTTATTTTTCTTGTTTTATTGTAAATATTGTTTTTGTTGTGCCCTTGAACACCTTGGGATTTCTACATCCTTTCAATCTTTTATTTGTCACTATTCTTATTTCTAGATGCACTTAGATTAAGAACACACTTTATTTTTTATATTTCTATCTATTGGCTGCTGTGGAGGTTGAAAGAACAAATAAGGGGTTTGACTGAGGAAAACTCCCAAACAACCCCAATCATTTTTCTCATTTTGTGTAGTGTAGGTTGAAGAAGAGAATTTGAGCGCACAAGAGTTTGCTTATTTCTCCCCTTTCATCTTATCATTCCATTTCTTCATTATCTTTTAATTAAATGCATTATTTTGTCAATTTCTTAATGTATTGTGTTGTTGGGTACTTACGTTGGTGTTGTATATTGGCTAGATGAGGCTATAGACCCAAACTCAGTTGTATAATACATATTCTTGTTGTTTTGTTGCTGTACAGATGACAACGCGACGTTTAGACGTCCTCGCAACACATTGGCATCTGACGCTGAGGCTTCCTTGCTTTGGTGATAGGTTCTTCCTTGATTCCTCTTTCTTGCAGCTCTATATTTAATTTTTGGAATTTGTACTTCTATTTTTAGTTAGTTCATGTTTTCAATTCTGGCTTATGTAATGTAATGCAAAAGTGGTGTCATCACTTTTTCAATATTACACCTATTTATGCCTTTTGGCTTTAATGAGTAGTAGATAAAATTTTATGTGTGCACTTATCCTAACATACTCTATTGTTAGGATGGTGAGTGAACATCATATAGAAATAATAAAACCGCAACACTAGGAGAGGTTACACAATTGCTTTGTGTATGTGTGAAGCAAGGAAGTGAAATCACCAATATTGTTAAAGGCAAGAGATAGGAATAATGCATTTTATAAATTTAGAAAAGGAGTTAAAGAATGAGCTCTCAACCAATTACATGTAGAAGAGAAACCAATACAAATGAATTTCAAAAAATAGTAATAAAAAAGAAAAGAAAATTATTATCTCTTTGAAAAAGAAGAAGAACAATACATAGAATCTCCAAATAATATTGAAGAACCAATGATATTGAAAAAGAAGTTAACTAAAAAGAATGGAGGATTATTGTCTCTCTAAGAAATAGAGCAGTAACACATAAATTCTAGATATTCATTAGGGATCACTATATAGAAGCTTCACCTAGTAGAAGAGGCTTGTAGGAGCTTTTGCATACCCAAAAATCAGAATAGTAGAATGTTGTGCAAGAGTGCAAGAAGCCAAGAGAGTCTAACAATAACCAAAAGGATTAAAGAGCCAAGAAATCCGAAAACAAGAATGTAGGTAAGAAGTTCAATAATCGAAGAAGCAACTCTTAGGCTTCGCAAGAGTTTATTAATATGCAAAAAAGTGAGATCCGTTTACAATTTTTTTTAAATTGTCATAGTTTCACCTATCGAATAATAGAGTGACAAGGTTTTAAGCGTGCATATGAATTGTTTAATTGTTGGGGATGAATCCACAAATGCAAAGATGTCTATCCAATCGCGAATTAGTCCGAGCATAAATAAATTAATAGAATCCAAGCAAATGGGTTAAGAATACAATTTAAATAAAATTGGGTAACCACAAATATTCACTATTACAATAATAATAAAAGAGTCTTGCTTATACATGAAGTAAAATAGAAATAATTTCTCATAAATAATAATATTAAAAATAAATTTATATTATTTATTTAAAATTTAAAGATTAAAATGTTTATTTTAAAAATTAATTGTAATATTTTTATTTTTAATATTTTTTTTTTTAATTTTTCTTTTTCTTTTTTGGTTTAGATATATCTCTTCACATTTTTTTATTTTATAAGAAATTATTTCTCCAATCTTATTATTTTTCACTCATAAATTTTTTATTTTTTAATGAGAAATCATAAAGTGCCATTTAAAATATTAATGTAAATAAAATTCATACATTTTTTTAAAAGCTCCTTTTGGTTGAAAGGACTTTAAAATTTTATACATAAAAAATATTGTTAATTAAAAATATTAAAAACAATTTTTTTGGATGAATATTCCTATTTAACTTTAAAAACAATTTCTCTTTATAATCAAATAATTTTATAATTAAATTAAAAAATATTATTTTAATTAAGATGACAAATGCAACTATAATTTTCAAAGGTAAATTCCTTAAACAAATTAACTTTTTTCTTAATTTGTTGTAAGTTAAGATGTATTCTAATATTTTTTTATTTTAAAAATAATAATATTATTTGTGTATAATTAATACCACTTAAGTACTATATAAATAATATAAAATACATTAAATAATAAATATTATTTTATTTAAGGAAAGACAAAATTTAATATATTTTAGTGGGATGCAAAATCTGGTTAAAAAGCAAATCAAATTGTGTACTAAAGAAATATTAATAAATTGATATTTTAAATAAAATTAAATGGAACAAAACATGTTTTTAAAATACTTTATAAACAAGAGTACATAAGGGTATTGAAATCTCTGAATTTGGAGTCTGAACATGCAACCCATCATTGAAAAAAAGACAGTAATGATGAAATAAAACTAAGTTGAGGAACTATGGAAGTTTACTGGGTGCATTGATTATTTTTAAACCACCTAACATGAGGGGCACTAAAAGGTGGGGGCAAATGTCTAATCTCAACCCTGTATGTAGGGAATGCTAATGTTAATGCTGGGAATGAGAGAGGTAGGTAGGCCTCAGTAAAAGCGCCACTGTTCCATCTTCCACTCTGCTACATTTCCAAAGCAGCCGACACCATGATTTCTGGAATATGTTGCAAAACATTTGGCACAACTAACTTAGCTATCTGAATAGATTTTGAAACTCATTTGATTTTTCTTTAAAACCCATTTGATTTTTCTTTAAAACTTACTTAATTTGTCCCTAATCCATTCATCATAATGTTAAGATTGTGATCTAGAGAGAGAAAGACTGTCCTACCTACCTCCACCTTGCTCAATCAAGAGCATAACTTCATTCCTAAAAAGCAATTATATCTCTGGTATGATCCAGAAGAAAAGAATTTAAGGTTCTTTAAGCATCCATTAATGGGTCACTGAATTAATGTCTGCGATATGTCTTATCAACAACAATAGAGGCTGCTTCAATACAGACTACCTAAACTAAGCACTCACAAGTTAGAAGTCCTTGCCTTTAAGAATTACTCTTTTTCACTAGGCAGAAAAAAACATGGTCTTTTAAACTGATATATTTAAGGATTCATTACAGCCGTTGCATAAGGCAGCCATTAATCTCAGTCTTGTAATACAATAGAATTTCTGTATGTTTATACATTGCATATTGCAAATACCTTGGGATTTTCAACATCAGCACAGCAACTCCTGTGCTATGAAAGCTTCTATGATCTGTCAGTGTCTTTCTGAGTCGATATGTACTTTGTGCGTATAAGACCTGCAATGTGCATCAATCAAGAAAAACTGGGTAATATAGGTAACTGTAACCTTGGAGTTGTAGATGCAGTACAACTACAAACATCTATTCTATTTAAGATGTGATTGTTTCTGGATATTAACCGTGTAGTGCTTTTTTACTTCAACATTTTAGATCATATTCGATGATCTATTCTATTTTTTTTCATACTTTTACAGTGAAACAAATTATGTGATGATTTATCTTCGAACCCATATTTTATGTAAACCATTGCTTATGAAATATGGGTATTGAAGATTGATTACCTTGGAACTAGGTAATTACTCCAGATAAATCAATACATAATCTATTGTACTTGGAAAGCTACACAACAAAACAGTACAACAGTAAAATCTTCTTCTCTAATCTTTTTTCTGGGTGTCTTCCATTGTTCTATAAAGGCAGGTCAACAGACAGTATATAAAAGGACATGTAAAATGAGCCTTTTGTACCTGTTATGCAACGGATTAGAGCCAGTGGGTACTCTCCTCTTGTCTTCACCAAATCTGCCTCTCCATTCTGAATTAGAATTAGAATAAGCATTAGCCCTCACATTCACATTAGCATTCCTCCATGAGTTACTCATCCTCATCGCTTCCCCTCCCTCTGCACACCAAATTGCTATAATCCAGAGCACGGCCATTGCACACACTAACTTGCCATGCTTCATCTTCATCTTCTGCTTTCTCTCTTTCTCTTTACCGATCAAACCCACGTTTTTGCAGAAGAAAACACCAAATCTGCCACAATCATTATATAATTCAAAAGCACTTCTTTTAGGAAATACCCAATTAAATGCAGCCTCAGGCTTCTGGTAGACGATATAAATAAGATATGAAGAGAGAATATATTTATTCTCTACATCTAAAACAATGACATTTCATTGTGAACTTCACTGGAAGAGGATAAATATAAAAAAAAATGGATAACTAATTAGAAAAGGAAACATCATCAAACCCACCACAAACAGGTTAATAGAAAATTTTCATCTAATCAAATACCCAATTGAATGCAGGCTCACACCATTGATAAATGAAAACCCAAATGGAGAATATATTTATTTTTCTCTTCTATTGCTCTATATTCTCCTGATGATGGATCATGGAGTATGATCCCAAACGGTAGAGGAAAAACTCGCACACAATTAAATCCTAAAACACTGAACTACAATAGAAATTTGATGTCTATTAAATGGAGGATATGTTAATTTTGTACATCAGAATTTATAAAAACAAGTGTTAGTCCCACAATCTGCAAGGGACTTAATGTCTGCCATCTTCAGAAAAGACAGACTAGAAAAATCTTTGAGAATTTTCTCAAAATCAAGACTCAAAGTATCAACTTTGAAAACAACTCTGAATCACAATTAGTTGTCCAAACTAAGCATACCTCCACAATCTATATACCCTTTTACAAGAACCAAAGGCAAAATAAAAACTAAACTTGAGAACTTGTAACCAAGATTAACAATAAGAGGATCAACCTTAGAGAATAAAGCAGCAGCTAATCTCAAACTCTAGCTTGCTCCCTTCTATCCTTTCTTTCAGCAGTTTTTCAATTACTCAACAATAAATCAAAATTCATATGGCTCCAAACTCCAGTCTGGCATGGTCTTATTAAGGCTTCAATGGATCAGAACAACTGGCTCTCCATGTTCCCCACTATATTAATGTCAACACCCTGCTTGATGTAAATGAGACTCCCTCTTTAATCCAAATCCGTACACTCTGCTTTTATTTGTGCTGCCAAGCAAACCAGGCATCTGCCAAGTCAAAATTATACCGGCTAAATTGATTAACACCCACGCAGCTTCCTTCAACCGACTAAAGTAAGCCAATCCATATGAACACAAGCAAAATACTCCGCGCTGGAGCTGGATGAGGTTATACTGTGAAGAAAAGAATATGAGGAAAGCCCAGTTGAAACGATAGAATATTAACGAGTGCGCATCTCAGTCGTCTACAGTAAAGTTGACCTGAGCAGCAGAAGGAATGGAAGGAGAGTCCGTTAAAAAGCGCTTAGATCTCCGCCCTTAAATTCCGGGCACGCGTGCGGGTTTTATTTGCGAGTTCTCATTTTCATGGAAAGCGGGTGGAAGTTTAAATTTGAAGGTCGTTCACTGCCTGGCCCGTCTTCCTTTACTACCATGCTAAGACTCTCATGTCCTATCTATACGTAGGTGTAATGTGAAAAAAGTGCACACTTGGCACTTTTCAATACGGTCACTTTTACTATTTGAGTTCATTTTCACTGGGTTGTCTTTAATGTAATGACTAGTGTATAAGTGATGAGTCTTTGTTTTCAGTTCATTTTCATTGGGTTGTCTGTAATGTAATGACTAGTGTACAAATGATAAGTTTTTGTTTTTGGTTCATTTTCATTGGGTTGTCTTTAATGTAATGACTAGTGTACAAATGATAAGTTTTTGCACACAAGTCGACAACCTACTCTGATTTTATTTGCACACATTCTTAGGAATGATTTTGATCCTCAAATTACTCATTCACCTACCCATGTCGAATTAGTAGGAGCATACCTAAATAGTCCCACAACTTTCAAATTCAAGTATTAAATTGGACTTAATTTGACTCCCTCCGAACTAGTTGTTCCTTGTCAACTCAGTGCAAAATATGTTAATTTGTGTGCTCGGGTGTCACACTTGGCACTTTTACATATGGGCGCTTTTACTATTTGTTATTTGTTTAGGGTTCATTTTCATTAGGTTTGTCTTTAATGTAATGACTTGAGTATAAGTGATAAGTTTTTGTTTTCAGTTCATTTTCATTGAGTTGTCTTTAATGTAATGACTAGTGTACAAATGATAAGTTTTTGCACACAAGTCGACAACCTACTCTGATTTTATTTGCACACATTCTTAGGGAATGATTTTGATCCTCAAATTACTCATTCACCTACCCATGTCGAATTAGTAGGAGAATAAATAGTCCCACAACTTTCAAATTCAAGTATTAAATTGGACTTAATCTGACTCCCTCCTAACTAGTTGTTCCTTGTCAACTTAGTGCAAAATATGTTAATTTGTGTGCTAGGGTGTCACACTTGGCACTTTTGCATACAGACACTTTTACTATTTGTTATTTGTTTTTAGTTCATTTTTATTGGGTTATCTTTAATGTAATGACTAGGTGATAAGTGATAAGTTTTTGCACACAAGTCGACAACCTACCATTTTATTTGCGCATATTCTTAGGGAATAATTTTGATCCTCAAATTACTCATTCACCTACCCATGTCAAATTAGTAGGAGCATAAATAGTCCCACAATTTTCAAATTCAAGTATTAAATTGGATTTAATCTGACTCCCTCCTAACTAGTTGTTCCTTGTCAACTTAGTGCAAAATATGTTAATTTGTGTGCTAGGGTGTCACACTTGGCACTTTTGCATATAGGCACTTTTACTATTTGTTATTTGTTTTTGGTTCATTTTCATTGGGTTGTCTTTAATGTAATGACTAGTGTATAAGTGATAAGTTTTTGTTTTTAGTTCATTTTCATTGGGTTGTCTTTAATGTAATGACCAATGTACAAATGATAAGTTTTTGCACACAAGTCGATAACCTACTATGATTTTATTTGCACACATTCTTAGGGAATGGTTTTGATCCTCAAATTACTCATTCACTTACCCATGTTGAATTAGCAGGAGCATAAATAGTCCCACAACTTTCAAGTTAAGTATTAAATTGGACTTAATCTGACTCCCTCCTAACTAGTTGTTCCTTGTCAACTTAGTGCAAAATCTGCTAATTTGTGTGTCAGGGTGTCACACTTTGCACTTTTGCATATGGGCACTTCTACTATTTGTTATTTGTTTTTGGTTCATTTTCATTGGGTTGTCTTTAATGTAATGACTAGTGTATAAGTGATAAGTTTTTGTTTTCGGTTCATTTTCATTGGGTTGTCTTTAATGTAATGACTAGTGTACAAATGATAAGTTTTTGCACACAAGTCGACAACTTACTCTAATTTTATTTGTACACATTCTTAGGGAATGATTTTGATCCTCAAATTACTCATTCACCTACCCATGTCGAGTTAGTAGGAGCATAAATAGTCCCACAACTTTCAAATTCAAGTATTAAATTGGACTTAATATGACTCCCTCCTAACTAGTTGTTCCTTGTCATCTTAGTGCAAAATATGTTAATTTGTGTGCTAGGGTGTTGTATAGAAGGACAAATGCTAATTTGTTTGTATGCATTCAATAGATCCAAAATCTATTTGACCATCACATAGCATTACCATTTGAGCATAAAGCATTTATTGCATCATCAACTTATACTAGCACTTGCACCCATAGGAGGTTCAAGGAATACGTCGATAAGAACAACCAATGAGTTTAGAAAAATTTTCGACGTGAATTTTTTTTACAGCATGAGACAATTCTGAGAACTATAATACTCACATATAAAAGCCTATCAGTTAATTAACATTTATTTTTAGTGACAAATTAAGACATCATATGCATGATTGTTTATTGTCTTTGATCCTTGTTACAAAACTGTTAAATCAAAATCTAGGGATTTGACATAAGGAGAAGATCCTCTCTCAGGAAATTACTAAAGTAGTTCATCAACACTGCCTTGATTTACATACACAAATTTCAAAAAGCAAGGCAATAAGATACCGTGCATCTAAGAGAGCAATTTATTTTCACGCACAGGGTTCATTTCCATGGGTACAATTCATTTTTGAGGGTACAAAGTGTGAAGAAAGGTGTCTCAACCTTGAATCCTAATGTTTGAAACAAAAAATATAATTTTCAAGCTATAGAACATAAAATATAATTTTTAGGGCTCTAGAGATCAATATTGGCTTTGAAAAATGTTGAAATGGCTCTTAACTAGAGCAAGATGGTTATGACATCATGGATCTCTCCAAGATCTTCAATTTTTAAAAAACGGGTTCAATCAGTTTCCTAGATCAAAAGTTATGACCCTTAAAAGTTGGGCCTTCAACATTGAAAATATAAAAGCATTTATGACACATAAGAGAGTTGTAAGAAGGAGTTACACTTATTGACCAACTTAAGATGCATGGTATGATGTGTCATAAGACATATTTGAATGGATATAATGGAACCAAAATGGAGCACCCAAGTTAGTGAGTGTTTTATGATGAGCTTATGATAAGTGTAAGGAATATGTGCTATTTTTAGCTTGTGGACTCATCTTGGGATTTGGGCATTGAATTTGACTAGGGATTTGGGTGCCACATTTTGGGTGGCTTTAGCTCATGGTTTCCTAATTACTATTTGATGGTTTCATGTATTACTTCTCCTATTTATTGGGAGCTTGAGATGGAGGTTTCAAAGTGAGTTTTGTAGGTACTGTTATGTTGTCAGAATTTCTCTAGATCTCTTGTTGGTGATACTCATGTAAAGGCCTAGAATCTGCAAGTGTATTGTAGCTATTGATTATTGAATAATACATTGAGTTGCTTTAGAGTGTGGGTTTTCCTCCTAAAAGGGGTTTTCTCCATGTAATCACTATGTTATAGTATCTTGCTTTTATGTTTATTTCCTTATAATTGTATGGTCAATTTAAATTTTTGCACATACCTTCTCTCATAGATTAGTGTAGGAAGTGTATTTCTCACATCTGCTTCCTTTCATTTGGTATCAAAGTTTGATCACCTCGGGTCCTAGGTGTTAGGGACAAGTTGTTTTGTACAAATCTTGGATTAAGTGGGAGCTTGCGTAGAAGGAGATCTTGTTGTAGGAAACTGGCAAGCACATTGAGAATAGAGATGGAGAGATTTATAGACACTAACTTTGAGTTGTGGAAGCTCAAGATGGAGGATGTGGTCATATACAAAGATTTATGGGTTGTTGTACTTGGATCCAAACCCATTGCAATGTCACAAGCCAAATGGGATCTATTGGATAGAAAGGAAAAGGGCCTAGATTCCATTTTGTTGAATGTACGCGAAGAAGCCATCACATAAGCTCTTTGAAAGAAGTTGGGAGACTTGTACTAAACTAAATCCTTGGTTAACAAAACTTTCCCAAGAAAGAAGTTGTACACCTTGAGAATGGATGATGGTGGTTATGTGGCTAAGCATTTGAATGTGTTTAATATGATTGTGACCCAATTGCACTCTGTTGGAGTGAAAATGGAGGAGAATGATCGTTGCATGATACTTTTGTGTTCTTTTCTAGACTTGTGGGTTCACTTGGTGATAGCAATCAGGAGCACTACTTCAAAACTAAAAAATGAGGTAGTGGTTGCATACTTTCAAAGGAGATGTAATGAAAAGATTTTGAATCTACTAAGGAGGTCCTAGATATTTGTGGCAGATCGAAAAAGAAGGAAAGAAGGAGAAGAAGGAAAGTCTAGATCCAAATCTCATGGGAGATCTAAATATCCTAGAAAATCCAAAGATTAATTGTTGGAATTGTGGCAAACTCAAGGACTATGATAGAGATTGAAAAGAATAGAAGAAAAAAATAAAAATGATTTAGATGACGAGTCCAAAAAATCTTTTCAAGATGATATAAATGCCTTTGTTATGGCCTTAGAAACTCATAGATTGGAAGGTGTATAGTTGATAAACTCTAGAGCTTCCTTTTGTATAAATTCCAAGTAGGGGTGGTTTCTAAAGTATGAAGAATATGATGGCCAAAAGGTGTACCTCAATGATGATTCTCACTAGAGCATAATTACTCATGGTAGAGTCCCTATTCAATTCCCAAATAGATGAGTGAAGTGGATCAATGGTGTGCTACACATCCTTGGTTTGGAACATGACTTGTTATCAATTATCAAACTCTATAATGTAGGTGTGCAGGTTATTTTCTCTAGTGGAGGGTGTAAGATGGTGTGAGGAACTATGGTGTTCACTAAGGGTGTTCATGTGGGAACTCTATTTTAGATTGATGCATACACTATTCAGTGCTATTGTTCTTCTATTCCTTTAAAGAAGGGATCTATATAGTCTACACATTCACCATCAAAACCAACAACAGAGAGGAGTATTGTTTCTACTTTCAATGGTCATGCTTTCTAGGTACTTAAGCTAGATCTTACTTTAAAGAGAAAGCTACCTATAGAGAAGACAATGCTATGGAACTAGATCTAATGGTCCATATAGGTGAGAAGAGTCTAAGGACTCTGAAAAATAAAAATCTTGTTGAGGGGATGAATGATTGTACTCTTGAACTTGGTTTCTATAAACATTATGTAAAAATACATTCAATTTTATTCTAGTTCTCATAAATCTTCTTGGTTACATTGGACTTGATTCATTTAGATGTATTTGCTCCTATTAATGTTCCTTTAATTTTTGTCTTTGTACTATGTATCTTTTACAAATGATATTTAAGACATGTATATATTTTCTTAAAAGTAAATCTAAAGTCTTCAATTGGTTTAAGGAGTTTAAGGCTCTTGTAAAAGAATATACTAGTAAGAAGATTAAGGTTTTGAAGTTTGACAATGGTGGTGAGTTCTATTATGTAGAATTTAACAAATTCTATAATGAGCATGGGATTGAGAGATATAAGACAACTCCATATACCTCTCAATAGAATGGATTTGTAGAGAGAATGAATTGGATGTTGATGGAGAGGACTAGGAGTATGCTTAGTTGAGCCAACGTAGAATATAAGTTTTATGTAGAAGTAGTTCCTATGATCTGTTACTTGATTAACAAGTCTCTTACATGAACTCTTGTTGACAAGACCCCTATGGAGGCGTTGATGGGAAAAGGCCCTCATTACAACATCTTTGAATTTTAGTTGTGAGGCATATGAACATATGCCTAGGGAGAAACAATCAAAGTTGGAGAACAAGACAATGAAGTATATCATCATAAAATATGGTGTTAGTATGAATGGGTACAAGATTTGGGACCCTGTGGTTGAAAAAATTATATACAATAGAAGTTTTATCTTTAGAGAGGTTAAACATTCTTCCATAGTGTTGTAGCTAGAAAAATATGGGAAGAAACATATGGTTCAACTACCCATAAAGATTGAAAAGGTCGAACTAGAAGCTTGTGAAGTACTTGAAGAGGAGGAGATATCAAATAGTTTAGATAGTTTTGAAGAGGAGGTAGAACCTCCACCTTAACTCTTGAGGAGTTCCACTTGGTAGAGATAAAAACTAGAGAGGTATACTCTTTGTGATTGGAGATGTATTTTTATGTTGATAACTAGTACTAATGAGACAAATTATGAAGGAGGTGATGGATATGGGTGATTTTGAGTCCTAAAGAGTGGCCATGGATGAGGATATGTCTACATTGAAGAAGAATGACACATGTGACTTGGTACCATTGTTAGAAAGAAGAAAGCATGTTGGATGTAAATGGGTATTGAATTTTGTGAACATTATGTGCTAGGTAAATAGAATAGATTGTGGTTCAAGTCTGGAAGCACTAGAGAAAAGGAGGTTTTGGAGGTGATACACAATGATGTGCTTGATCATGTAGATATCCCATCCATTGGTAAGTCTCTATACTATTTTTCATTTACTGGTATATTTTCTTAGGAATGAGTTTCAAGTGTTTATCAAGTTTAAGGAGTTCAAATATCTTGTTGAGAACCATATATGTAAGAAAATAAAGGTGCTTGGGATAGATAATGGTGGTGAATTTTTCTCTAAAAAGTTTAATGTATTTTGTAAGCATGCTAGGATTGTGAAGCAAAGGACTACCCCATACATACCATAGCACAATGGAGTAGTAGAAATCTTGAACCAAAGTTTTCTTGATTAGGCTAGGAGTATGTTGAGTAGTGCGGGCTTGGGACAAGAGTTTTGGGTGGAGGCGGTTAGCACCACATGCTACTTGAAGAATAGGTCTCCTGCTTGTATGCTAAAAAATAAGATAACATATGAAGTGTGGATTGAAAGAAAACTAGTGGTGACACATTGTTTGGCTATGAGGCATTTGTTTAGGTGCCTAAGGAGCGATAGTCCAAGAGAGAGATCAAAGCCAAAAAATGTATTTTCATCAGTTATGGTGAGAATGTTAAAGGCTACAAGCTTCAAAAGCTATAAACCTTGAAGGTTATCTAATTAAGCGATGTTACATTCAAGGAACTTGTTATATGTCCCAAATTTTAATAGCCAAAGGAAAACAATAGGGAGAAGATGCATTTTAAAACAAATTTGGAGTAACAAAATGCATCTAAAATTGACCAACATAGTGGACAAGATAGTTTTGGAGAAGAGGCAAGCACATCTGGCAGTAGCTCTGAAGAAGAATAGAGTGTGGATGCAGTAGGAAATTCTTCATTGGTAGTCATTAGAAGGTCCATAAGACAACAAAGATCACTTGACATGTATAGTCCACCTAATTTTTGTTGTATATTTTCTCTAACTTGTATTGATAACGAACCAAGTTCTATGGAAGAGGTTCATTCTTCCAAAAAGAAAAAGTCTTGGAAGAATTCCATGGATGAGGAGATGATGGCATTGAAGCAGTGTAAGACTTTGAATTTGGTTGATCTACCTAAGGATAGAAAGCCCATTGGCTACAAGTGGGTGTTCAAGAAGAAGTTCAAAGCATATGGATCACTTGAGCAATATAAGGTATAGTTGGTGGAAAAAGGATATTCCCAAGTTAGAGGGAATAGTCTTTGGTGAGATCTTTTCTCTTGTTTCTAAGTTGAGTTCCATTAAGATTTTGTTGTCTATTGCTACAACACTTGATTTAGAAATTGAGCAAATAGATGTTAATGAATCATTCTTGCATGGAGACTTAAAGGAGGAAATATTCACGAAACAACTTGAGGGATACAAGGTGAAAGGTAAGGAGAAACTAGTGTAGACACCCAAAATTGACCTAGTTATCATTAGTATCACATATTGCATCTACATTTGTCTAACACACTTGAGCAATTTCTCTATTCATCAAAAGCACCTATTGCTTCTATTAATTAAATAAATTTATATTTATTTAATTAATTCATTATCTATTTCTTCTATTTTCTCTAATCTATAATTATTTAATTGTCTTTATTTCTATCTATTTTAATTAAATGAATCTTATTTATTTAAAATTAAAATTCCCTTCATAAACCCACTTTCCAATTGATTATTTATTTAATTAATTTCTCTTATCATTTATCTTGATGAGCCGACATGTGTGCCTCTTTTATTTAAAAACATGTGTGGCACTACATCTTTTATTTAATATCTTTCACATGTAGTACTTTTTATGTACACAATCACACATAAGCCTTTTCTTCTCTACACTTGTCATTTACACATTCACCTATGACTATCATTTCATCCAAGCAGTTCACATAGCTACCAAATCTCCACCATTGATTGAATTTGGTTGAGTTCTATATAAACACTCTCTCATTCTATACTACATCTATCCAACATTCTCATAGCATCTACATTATCATCTTGAGCACATTGAGCATTTTAGCATCCATCTAGATTATTATCATTATCATCCATCCATCATGGCAGCTTTGATCTTCATAATTATTCATTGTTGAAGAAGCAATCCACATCACAAAAAAAGAATCATACAATCTAGGTGACATTGTTCTTGATTTGCATGCTTTTGATTTCACTTGGATTCGATTCTTTGATGGTGGTAGGATTAGGTTTCATTTGTAATGCTTGATCTTATTAACCTGATTTTTACCTATCACAACTAGTTTGTAAATTGAATAGATATTTGTATAGGTTAAGATAGTTCCCATGGATGTGGAACCAAAATTTTGACACACATGTGCTAAAATTGGGTTTTGGAAGAAGTGATGTTGATCATTATTTATACTTCAAGTAGATAAATGGTCACATTTTGATTATTATTTTATATGTTGATGGAATTCTTATCATTAGAGATAATAAAGCATTACTTTAGGAAATTAAAACTCAGTTTTCTAATAAGTTTGACATGAAGGACTTAGGAGCTAAGAAACATAATTGGTATGGAGATACGTAGAGATAGAATAAACAAAAAACTATGGCTAAACTAAAGGAAATACCTTGAGATAGTCTTGAGGAGGTTTTGAATGTAGGACAATAAATCATTAAGTTCATCTCTACCAATTGGAACAAAGATGAGTATGGAACAATGCTTTAAATCTATACAAGATTTGGAGGACATGAAAAGGGTTATTTATGCAAGTGCGGTAGGAAGTCTCATGTATGCTACAGTCTGCACAAGACTAGACATTGCCTAAGTAGTGCAAGTTCTAAGTAAGTTCATGGAAAATCCAAGTAAAGAACATTGGACACATGTGGAAAGGGGGGTTAGTTACTTGAAGATAAATCTATATTATTGCTTAACATGGTACTAATGATATGGGTAGAGTGTTAAGTGTACAGAGATTTGTTGATTTAGATTGGGCTAGAAATCTTTTTAATTCAAGGTCGACAAGTGGATATGTGTTTATTCTATTTGGAGGAGCAGTGAGTTGGATGAGAAAGAGGTAGTAGATGGTTGCTTTATCAATTATTAAAAAATAATATATGTCTTCAACACATACTTGTAAGGAAACTATGTGGCTGAAGAGATTGGGTAGTAGTATTGGGCTTAAGAGTCAAACTATGGTAAAGTGTGATTCATAGAGTGCAATTTGTCTAGCCAAGAATCATGTTTACCATGATAGAACTAAGAAAATTGATGTGTAATGCTGTTTTGTAAGGGAAATTGTTGAGAGTAAGAAAATCCAGATCAAGAAAACTGATACTCAAGTAAATTCTATAGATTCTTTGACAAAACATGTAAGTATTGCAAAGTTCATGTAGTGTAGGGATGAGATTGGTTTATCCCATTCCTGAGCATGAGGTTACTTTACTAGACTAAATAATGCACACTCTCTTATACTAAATATCAAGTGGGAGAATGTTGGTACTGGGGTGATATTCACCTTCAAAGAGTCCTTATAGGAAGAGTTTGTATGTAGAATACTTTGTAGTAATATGCGGTGAGTTATTAGGTATTATGGTATGGCATTTATGTTGACTAACATGTGGTGGTGATGTAGTAGATGGGTGTAGTGGAGCATACATGGCTTGTCTACATGTGGTGGTGTTGTGATATCTACGATACAACATTTGGAAGGAGGAACTAACAACCACATATGAGTTAAGTGTTATCTAGAGAATGATTAGTGATGCATGAGCACATGTGATAGAAATAGTGAACATGTAGAAAGAATTGAGGGTAGGTTAATGTCTTGGAAGATGGTATTAGGTACCTCAAGTAGTCAAGGGTAATGTTATGTTGGCACAAGTGAAGAGATAGAAATAGTGGCTATACCTAAAACATGTTATATACAATCAATATTAAGATTATAACTATAGATTCATAGTATGTAGTAGTGACATAATGTACAAGGTGATTAGAGACATCATACTTGGTGATTTATGTAGTATGCTAACATCATGTATGTTCAGAATATAGTTGCATGACTCTTGGTATTCCATGGGTTGGTTGGTTAGTTACACAATTGGTATTCCCATGAATATGTCTATTTATACCAATTTTTGTGAATGCGCCAAGGTTACAAACTCAGTCACTCAAGTGTTAGACATTAAAGACATTTGTACATTGTTGGTGTGTGATAATCACAGTGATTACAGAATAACAATATGCTATAGATCGAGACACTATAAAAGGTTTCCAAAGACCTTGTTATATTGAATTGGTGTTGATTCTTAATAATATAACTACAAATGTATTTTGGTGATGGGTTTTCTCCCAAAAGGGTTTCCCACATAAAATTTGTGTCTTGTGTAATTTTGTGGATGCATACTATTCCATTTACTTTGTAAATGTTGTTAGATATATTTTGTAAGTGCTTCTGTTTGTTTTTGATAAAGATAAGCAACATAAACTAGGGTGTCAATCCCATTACAAAATAGCCCAGTGGGTGCAGAAAAGAGACCTTAAGTCAAGAACAACAACACTAAACCAATAGAAGAAAAAATCTAACAGAAACAATAGACCGACAGCCAACAAACAATGCACCAACCACCAAAAAACAACAGAGAACAAAACACACAAGACTAGTTGAACAACTAACCCTAGTCTTCCATCATGAAGTGGTACATGTTTCTTCATAGTCCTTTAGCTTCTTTTTATCCATGTCATGTTTGTTTAATTCTAGGTCCTGCAAGACAACCAATATGGTTGTCGAGTGGTGCATTACCTTTGAAGTAAATTTGGTGAGGATTTTGAAACTTTTCTCCAACTCCGTGATTCTGGCGTTCATGGCCTCCATCGCAGACACCTCCTTGGAACTAGTTTCCCCTTCCTTATTGATCTGGGTATCCTCCATCTGCTTGGTAGACGTCTTAGTCTTTGAATTCAGTAGGTTCATCTCCAGGGAAAGGCTTGAGCCTTCCACATCCATCGTGCCACCCAAATCCAAACTAGAATTTTCCTCCTTCTTAGCTTTTTCCTGGTTGTCAATGGTAATCTCCTTCTTATTTGAGTCACTGGAGGCCATCTACTCCTTCAAGGAGGGAGTGGGCTTCATTGCAAGTCTACTAGACCTCCTAGTTGTGGGCATTCTCACTTTTCCTTGGGGAGTAATTTTCCTCTCGTCCTGAGTCTCCTCACTATCTTCATCATCACCATCTGAAACCTCCACCACCTTACCTTTCTCCAACTTGGGCCCCTCTTTCCTGTGTAACTCACCCACATTCACAAACTTACAAGTGTCCTCCTTACTATCTTTGGCTTTCTTCTGAGTATTATCACCCTTGTCATCAGTGACGACAAGCCTCCTTTTAGTAAACTTCAGACCCGAGTTGGGACTATCAATTTTTTGAGCAATGCTAGCCTCTACCTAGCTGAGGGGGTGAATAGCCAAATTGGGGATTTTCACAGGACTGGTTTTAGAGATGGGTTTTTTCTTGGAAGTAGAAACCCTAGGATTAATGGGACTATCCAGCAACTTCTCAGGAGTGAGTTCACTTATCATCACACCTTGACTCTATTTATCTTTGGTATGCTTAGAAGCACCTGCAGGGGGACTATCAACTAGGCTAGCTGTAATCGGCTTAGGGGGACATAAATCTAAGTGAAACTTGTATAAGTGGTAGATCAACCCTTGGTACAAAGGTATCATAGGCTTATCAGGATTTTGGGCATCCAAGTCTGTAACAACTTTGATCAAAGTCTCCAGAGACAAGAAAAGGTAGAAGGGGAAGCTAATCAACTGATTCCTATGAAAATGATTAAGGAGCACAAAATGGTAATGGTAGAAGAGTTTAAACCTACCTTCCAAAGTAAAATACTTCATCACCATATAGCATACCTTGTCCCAAGGTTTGGGCAGTGTTTTACAGTCAAATCTACATTGTAGGTTGTAGAGCTCCTCATCCTTTTTCAGAAATAAGGCCATGTTCTTAGGGTCGGATATTTTACTCTACCATTTTTGTTTCAAAACCTTGATATTCATGCCCATAGCAAGGCCTATGACCTCCTCAGAAGGAAAAGATGAAACCACTTCATCCATCTCAAACTTGGTGGTAGTGCTCCCAATGGCCATAACTAGGTGGTCCTATGAATCTAGAAAAGAACACAAAAAAGTCATACAATGATCCTCCTCTTGCATAAGACTGTCCCATAGAGCTTAGCTAGGTGACTAGCATATTAAAGGCATTCAAATGATCAACTAAAAATCTACCATCTTACATTCTAAGAGAGTATAACTTCTTTCTTAGGAATAACTTATTTAAACTAGAGATTTATCCTGATAAATTTCTCCAAGATTTTTCCAAAAATTTGTTGTTGAAGCATCCTCATGAACATTTAAAAAAATTGAATCTACCAAATAGAGTCTCAGAAGACCCTTTGCCTTTATATCCATTAAGTCCTAGTCTTCTTGTTTAATACCTGATGGCTTGGTACCAGGTATTGTAGCCCATAGATCTCTATCCACGAGCATATACTCCATTTTGATTTTCCACATCTTAAGGTTTGTGCCTAAGAAGTTCCACATCTCTATCCTTGATATGCTTGCCATCTTTTCCTGCAATAAGATTAAAAACTTTTCTACACAAGCTCCCACTCAAATGAAGATTAGTATACAAAACCCTCTACCCAACACCTAGAATCTGAGGTGATCAAGCTTTGATACCAAATGAAAGGAAGCAAGGTACATGGAAACACTTACTACACTAAAATTTTGAGGAGAGTGTTATGTAAATTTCAATCCTTTCAGAAATTATAGAAAGTAGAAACACATATAAACATAAAATAAACAATATACAATAACAAAGGTGTACGAGGGGAAAAACCTTTCAAGATAAAAAACCCACACTCTAGAGTAGCTCAATGTATTATTTAGTAGACAACTAAGTTACAATACACTTGTAAAGTAATCATTCACAGGAGTATCACCAACTAGAGATGTGGAGGAATTTCAACAACATAATAATACCTACATATCAAACACCCAATAAATAGGAGATACAATACATGAAACCATCAAATGGTAATTAGAAAACCATGAGATAAAACCACCCAAAATAGTGGCACCCAAATCCTTAGCTAGAAATCCAACACCCAAATTCCAAGATGAGTCTATAGGATAAAAATAGCATATGCTTTCCACCTATCATAACCTTGTTATAATCCACTCACCAAATTGGGAATTCCATTTTGGCTTAATTATCCCAATCCAATTATTCCTTATGACATGTTGTTCAACAATTGTAGCTCCCCTTTATAACTCTTTTATGTGTTGATGTTTTAACATTTCCAATGCAAGAGTCCTAACTTTTAGAGGACATAACTTTTGATTTGGGAGGTTGATAGGGTCTGTTTATTTTTTTTAATTGTAGAACTTGAAGAGGTCCACATGACAAGAACTAGGGAACTAATGCTAAACAACCCAAAATTTTCATTTTGGCTAAAAAACATCAGTATAGCCTAGAAATTGAGTTTTTTTTTTCTATTTTTCAACCTAAAAATGCATTGTTTGTAATCTTAACATTAGGTGCAAGGTTGAGACACCTTTCCTAATAGACTATGCCTAATAGATGTTTTTGATAAAGTTTAGCTAGGAAAAGGGTCTTAGTCCCATACAAAAGAAGTTCTAAAAGTCCACTATTACAACATAAATCCTGATAATAACCTATCTGGGCCAGGGAGTCAAGTAAAACATAAAAGATCTAGTAGTTCATTATGTAAATAAAAATACCAAGAATAAACCCTAATAATAACCCTAACCGGGCCAGGGAACTAGAAAGGAAACAACAAGATAACAACCGTCAACATAACAGAACAAAAAACAAAAAACCAAACACAAACCACCAGATTAGATAGTAGTGTTACTCCAATCCTTACACATTTGGGCCATCATCTTCTCCTAAGAAGAGGAGCTCTTCTGATGCTCAATCTTCTAGCTTTTGCCAGCATCCATCTCCTTAGCCTACTAAACTTTACGTTTCTCTAGCTAGGTCTAAATGTCTTTGACATCAGAGGTTGTTTTCCTCATTATGTCATTAGAGAACTGAGCCAAATCCTTAAGACCCTTTTCTAGTTTCACCATTCTCTGCTAGAACATCTGCAACATATCAAACATATTGTTCCAACTATCCTAACAAGTGGTGCAGTCCATTCTCCTATTAAATACTTTTTCTATCTCTTCAAATCTATTTGCTAGCTCATTAATATGATTCTCTCTGTCAACTTTTTCATTCATCTTAGACTTATTCAACTCATTTTCAAAAGTACCAATGTCATTCCCAACATCCTCATAGTCATTTTCACTATAAGAGTTACCCCACATCCCTTTGATCAAATTGAAAAGTCAAGTTAACATATTCCCTCAACTCCTCCTTCTCATGCTCTAGTTATTGATCATTATTATCATTTTCCTCTTCTTTTGCTCCCCTCTCAACCTAAATCTGAATCCTCCCCTTGGTCATCATCCATCATAGGGATGTCATCTGAGATAGTGTATGAGGCAATATCCTCTATAGATATATCCCCCTTCTTTTTATTCTTAGTGTTGTTTTTATTCTTTTGCAAAGTAGCCTTTACAATCCTAGCTGACCTTTTGCCTATGGAAGCAACATGAGCATAAATATTTTCCATATTATCTTGTGGCTAAATTTCCTCAAACCTATCATCTAGGTTTACTTTAGCAAAGGTTGGTTTAATTTTCATAGTTTTGTTTTTCTTACTCGAGCCTTTGGTGGAAGGAGCCCCACCCTTCTCTTTATCTCTCAGAGAAAGTAAGATATTATCAGGGGAATCAAGGTCTCTACTACCATAGATCTTCTAGATTTGAGATTGGGGGTTTGAAGAGAAGGGTTTTTAACATCTTTTCCTTTATATATGTGAGGGACTTTTTTAGTTTTAACCCCATGAGAATTTTTCTTGCTACCCATATCCTGCTTGTCAGAAATTCCATTTTCATCTTGAGAGTTACCAATTTTGTGGCCATACCCTACATTATCCTTCTTATTACCAACCTTACCCTTCCCCTTTCTAACAATGCTAGGTTTCCCAACCAAATCATTCCAGGGAATTGGAGGATTAAGCAGAACATTAAATTCATACAAAACTAGCATTAGATCTTGGTGAAGAGGAGTATTAGCTCCTTTGATACTCTTTTGAAGAGAGGATAGTATAAAGAAAGGAAAACTAATATAATTACCATGTCTCAAGTGATCAAGCAAAGGAAAATGGTAACCATGAATGGTCTCGTACCTTCCCTCAAGGGTAAAATACTTCATGAGATAGTAACTACAATTCCCTAAGGAGGTGGAAGCTCCATGCACTGGTAGCCATTTTGATGTTGCACAAGGGTTTCCTTTCCTTCGAAGAAGCTTTCAATAAAGCTTTTATAATCACCATTGCCAACCCTGTTAACTTTTCACCCATTGTTACTCAGACCCATAGCCTCGGCAATAAGTTCCTCAGTCATAGTGATGGATATTCCATTAATAAAGACCACTCTATTTCTCCAACTATTCACAAACTACTCTATGACTGATTGGTCATGACCCCTCATTGATTGCACCTATGTAGCAATGCCCTCTCCTCAAAGATACACCAAATTTGTCATTTCTTCTTAAGATCCACATAAGAAGCAGGCTTGACCCTTAAAAGTTTCCCACCCATTATCAACAAAATATAGAGGATCACTCAACTATAGAAATGGAAATGTAGAAAGGTAGAATGCTTGATACCAAATATTAAGATATTGCAGTAATTTTCATTAATGCCACTAGAAATTCCATTATTAAGACACCATAGATTATGTTGGCAGTGAGCTGCCCCCTCGTCAGTGAGGCATTCAACACTGACCTCAGGATTCATGACATGGAAGTGAGCCTCACGTGGATCTGGGTTAAGTTTGGCGTTTGTAGCGAGCATTGATAGCTTGAGCTTTTGGCGCAATGACAAACAATTCCAACAATTGGTATCAGAGCCAGGTTTAATGAATCCATGAGAGGTGGTTAGTCCATGTCATGAATCCCAAGGCTACGCTGAACACGACACCAACCTTTCAGGAGATGAAAGCACCAACTTTCCAACAATCTCCCCCCACAGCGCTAGCCCGAGGGGAGATTGTTGGAAAGTTGGTGCTTTCATCTCTCGAAAGGTTGGTGCTGTGTTTAGCATAGCCTTGGGATTCATGAAATGGACTAACCTTTTAGGAGATGAAAGCACCAACTTTCCAACAATCTCCCCTTGGGTTGGTGCTATGGGGGGAGATTGTTGTAAAGTTGGTGCTTTCATCTCCCAAAAGGTTGGTGTCGTGTTCAGAGTAGCCTTGGGATTCGTGACATGGACTAACCACCTTTCAAGAGATGCAAGCACCAACTTTCCAACAATCTCCCCCCATAGTGCCAGCCCGAGGGGAGATTGTTGGAAAGTTGGTGCTTTCATCTACCGAAAGGTTAGTCCATGTCACAAATCCCAAGGCTGCGCTGAACACAGCACCAACCTTTCAGGAGATGAAAGCATCAACTTTCCAACAATCTCCCCTCGGGCTAGTACTGTGGGGGGAGATTGTTGGAAAGTTGGTGCTTTCATCTCCCAAAAGGTTGGTGCTGTGTTCAGCGTAGCCTTGGGATTCGTGACATGGACTAACCACCTCTTGTGGATTCATTAACTCTGGCACTTGTATCTCTACTTTTAAAATTTCACTTTTATTTTCTTCTTTTCAAAAAATATGTTCCACCTGCAAAAAGAAAAACATATATATATTTCTTCTCTATATCCATATAAGAGAAAATAAAAACTTTTCATATTCCATTGATATTTTCTCCGAATAGCTTTTCAACTCTCTATTCAATTTCATCTTCCCTTGCAAAATCACATTCTCTATTTGCAAACAAAAACAATAAATATTCTTCAAATTCTTTTATCATTTTATTTCATCTTGAATGATTTTCATCTTCAATAAATTCCAATCAATAAAGGCGGTTAGTCCATGTCACGAATCCCAAGGTTGCGTTGAACATGGCACCAACCTTTTGGGAGATGAAAGCACCAACTTTCCAACAATCGCCCCCCATAGCACCAGCCCGAGGGGAGATTGTTGGAAAGTTGGTGCTTTCATCTCCCGAAAGGTTAGTCCATGTCACGAATCCCAAGGCTACGCTGAACACAGCACCAACCTTTTGGGAGATGAAAGCACCAACTTTCCAACAATCTTCCCTTAGGCTGGTGTTGTGGGGGGAGATTGTTGTAAAGTTGGTGCTTTCATCTCTCAGAAGGTTGGTTCCATGTTCAACACAGCGTTGGGATTCATGACATGGACTAACCACCTCCCGTGAATTCATTAAATCTGGCGCTTGTATCAGAAATTGATAGGTCAACCTTTTGGTTTAACGACAATTGTGGGCCAACAATTGGTATCAGAGCCATGGGTCACAGGTTTGAATCCCTTAGGTTGCATTGAGGGGGGGATTGTTGGCAGTGAGCTACCCCCTTGTCAGTGAGGCATTCAATGCTAACCTCAGGATTCGTGACATGGCAGTGAGCCTCCCATGGATCTAGGTTAAGTTTGGCATTTGTAGCGAGCGTTGGTAGCTTGAGATTTTGGCGCAATGGCAAACGATTCCAACAGATGTAAAATTTGAAATTTGAATAACAAAGACTATTTTTCCTGTGTTTTGAAGCATAATATGCTACTACAACATTTTGTATGACCCGAAAGTGAACATTTGTGCATTGGAATTGGTGAAGGAGTGAATTAGATAACATTTGAATCTTGTTTCATCTGATTTCAACAAAGTTTGTGTGAGTTAGAGCATTTTTTCTAAAAACTGTTTTGAAATCTCATGGTTTTGGCATAGTAATTGCATAGGTGTTAGGGTTTGAAGAAAAACTCATAAATGGTGATTTAATTTTCTTGGAAGGGGTTTTATATATGTCAAATGACATGTCTAAGCCATTGACATGAAGATTTGAAGTCTAGGTTTAAAGGTTCTTGGTATGACCTAGTTGAACAAGCCTAATTAGGCCTAAATTGCAGCGTAATAGTCCTATTTTGACCCTTGTGTTACAAAACACCCCACTTGCATTTGACATATGTTGTGTAAGAGGATAATGGGTATCTAAAACAGTTTTTATATCATGGGTTTGAGTTATTTCCTTCACATTATGTCA
This sequence comes from Cunninghamia lanceolata, assembly GCA_027924645.1. NCBI lineage: Eukaryota > Viridiplantae > Streptophyta > Pinopsida > Cupressales > Cupressaceae > Cunninghamia > Cunninghamia lanceolata. The sequence goes on from BSBN01000333.1 coordinate 1,302,973, forward strand.
AAAATACCCCTTTTGTTGTCCTACAAGGCCTAGTTTAAAGTGAAGATGAAGATTTGAAGTCTAGGTTTAAAGGTTTTTGGTATGACCTAGTTGAACAAGCCTAATTAGGCCTAAATTGCAGCGTAATAGTCCTATTTTGACCCTTGTGTTACAAAACACCCCATCTGCATTTGACATATGTTGTGCAAGAGGATAATGGGTATCTAAAACAGTTTTTAGTTCATGGGTTTGAGTTATTTCCTTCACATTATGTCAAAAATACCCCTTTTGTTGTCCTACAAGGCCTAGTTTAAAGTGAAGCAGTCAAAATTAGCCCTTGATGTTCCAAAACAACCTCACCTACAAACTTGGTATATTATCAAATTCCCTAAAGGGTACTCAAAACTATATTCACATTCTAGGTATGAAGCCTGGTTAGGAAATTGAGTTGGAAAAACCACTTTTGAAGTACTACTAGAGGATTGAGGGTTAGTGAGCAAAAACCCTTCATTTGATGTTTTAAACCTTGAAAGTTTGTTTCATTGGAACATTTGTAAGATTATCCTCCCTACTCTGCATCAGAAAGGTGGTTGCACCATCTTGTCTCCTATCTCCTCTTGTCCAATATGCTCAATGTGTGCAAATTTGGCACTTTAGGCCTACATTTTCTATTTATAGAATGCCATGTCATCCTCAAACACACTTTTCTCTCCCCAATATGAGCATTGATTTGAGTGAATGCACAACTACCTAAGATCACCCATGGCAGACCCACGAGTATGATGACTATCTTTGAATTTGTCAATTTTTGGTTTTAGGTCATTTATTACACGAGAAAAGGGTAGATTAGGTGGATTGGCGCCCTAATGCAGCCATTTTGGTGCCATCCACGGATGAATTGGCACCATCCTCTAGATTGGCACCATAAGCCAAAGGGGGTTTTTGGGAGTTTTGGTGCCTTTTTGGAATTTTGTGGCACCATCGTCCGGTTTGGCACTATCCTGAAATTGGGTTTTTTTGAAGAAATGGTACCATCAGTGAATTTTTCCATGCCAAACTCTAGTTTGGCACCATAGGTCAAATGGTTAGAGGTTTGATGCCATATGCTTATGCTTTAGCACCATCTTCCAAAATGGCACCAAACCTAGGGTTTGTGGCACCATGCTCTGGAATGGTGTCAGGGTTTTTTAGCTTTTATAGCATTTTAGCACTAAACTCTGGTTTAGCGCCAAACATGAGAAAAGTGGCACCATCCTATGGATTGGCACTAAAACTGGGAGAAGTGGTGCCATCCTGCAGATTGGCACTAAAATAGAAATAAGTGGCGCTATCCTCTGGTCTGGTGCCATATGGGCTAAAACTAGTGCCAAACTCTGTTTTGGAACCATATGGGCTAAAAATAGCACCATAGCACTGAATTAGAAGAAGATTAGTTTTTTTATGATTATTTTGTGGATGCAAATTGATCGGCATATTGTGGCTTCGCAGGAGTGCCAAATTCCTAGAGTTATGAGGCTTTTAGATGGTTTTGATCAGGCTACATTAGCCAGGTTAGGGAGATTGGGACTATGAGTAGTGTCTGAGATGACAACCTTAGTGGAGCAGTGGAGGAGTGAGACATGTTCCTTCCTAGTACCTATAGGTGAGATCACCATCACATTGAAGGATGTGTGGAGGATTCTGAGGTCACTGATCGCTGGAGTAAGGCCTACATATGATATTACTATAGGATGAGCAACTCTTGATAGGGCATTTGCCCCAGGTCACAGAGTTCATGTTGAATATAAGGAATAGTAAGAGGGGGGTGAATCAATATTCCACAAAACCACTTCTTCAATACTTCATTAATCCAATTACCAAAATTAATAACATGAAAGCAGAATAAACATGAGAACAACAACCATAGAGACATAACACATAGACACCAATATTTTTTATGTGCAAAACCCCAAAAGGGAAAAACCACGGTGAGTGTTAGCTCACAATATATTATGATAGCAATACTAGATTACATAAGGCTCACTACCCAAAGAAATGCTCACTGGAGGTGGACTCTTTGTCCAAGTGGACTTACTATCCACTGAAATAGAAAGATAGAAGCTAGAAGGAAATTGTCTTACTACTAGTGATGAACTATTGTAAATACATCTACCACATGCTGGATCACAGTTCCATTGAAGGCTCAATACACAAATTCAAAGGTCTTCATTAGTTCTACCCTACTTTTCCACTCTCCTACATATACTCTTTTTTCTGCCCTTATTATCCTTTTCTGCTCTATAAAGTCAAATTCACACATCAAATTTGTACTTCTTCCAAACACACACTATTAAACACTAAAATCCATCTAGTATATATATATGCAATAAGATTTAACTAAAAAGTAGGTCGGCAAGCCAAACATGAAACGTGTATACAACTATTATACCTAGTCGGCTTGATCTTGTGCATAATCAACAATGCAGACCCAAACAAGTATACAATAATCTTCATATAGGTCAGCACCACTCATTCAACCACTTAGATTAATTATTCAAATAATATATCTTCTTCGCATATGGATCTAGCATGCATGTCAGCTTGTCCCTTAAGAACACACTTGACCAATTCAATTGTTACATCATAACTTCTACTACGGACCATACGAGACTCTAAAACTCCTATCCAACATTCATCATTGACCTCTTAGCATACCTTTAGAACTGCAAGCCAATATATGCCACCATGGAGGAATGTGCACATACTGTGCATTATTCCTGTCTTAACTCTATTCACCTGAACTTAGACACTTTACCATATGACTTCCGAAGGAAGTCAGGACTTGAACACTGGAACATGTGATCATTAGATAGCTATGAACAACATGTTGCAAGTATGTGCCTAATTGATGTTGTCATTGATGTCAACATATCTATGTTGTCATTGGTGTCAACTGTATCCTTATCTTTTGATTGATTAGAATCCTTGTATGTTGAGGACATTGAGAAAATCAGCCCCTCCAGAAGAATCAGAAAGGAAATAGTGAATCATAGTGAAGACAGTGAGTTGCATACTGAAGAATAGTCTAGAAGATTGCTCCACATTTCTTGCAGATTGAAGATCTTGGTTTGCAGATTCAAAGTTATTTAGAGGCATGTTTGAAGATGCTAAATCCTATGTTTGAGCCTCCTATATGAAGAATTGAGTGAGTTACATCACCAGAGTAAAACCTACTTTTTCTAATTATTCACTGGTGATAGGGAGAAAGTATTTTGCTCTGCATTCCTCCATATTGAAGTATTTTGCTCTGTGGTTCTAGAGGGAAGTCTGGGATGATGATAAGTACCTACAACTACAATGGTTCATGATTTGGTGCTCCGCAAGCTCCGCAAGCTCCGCAAGCTCCGCAAGCTATCTTTCTTTCATGGTAGTTGAAGACAGTGAAGTTCATGTGCTCTGGTGTGAAGGATCTCATGGATAAAGTGGTTAAAGTTTGTGCAATTGCTCTTGGTGATTACAACGTGCTTATGGATGCCTCCTGATTGTGTTCCTACCTTTACATTGGTCTATGTTAAGGAATTAAGATCATGTTTGAAGATTATTCCTAGATAACGTAGTGTGTAACCAGTCTTAGCCGACTTGGTTGATTCCAATGATTACAGAGATCTATTGAAGATTGTAGAAGCCTGTCGTGGTGTGGAAGATAATGTTTGAGTCTCAGCTAAGGTGTGGAGTGTTCTGCATACATCTTTACTACATTTCCTTAGCATAATTTTGTATTAGGTCAAGACCTATTTTGTAATGCTAACCTTGGAGATTGTTCCAACGGTTGATGAATGTAATGCAGACCTTGATGTACATTCAAAGATTGATGAATGATATATATACTTGTAATTTGGTCGTGGAAAATATGTCCTTGTGTGAAGATGTGAAGTTAAGTGATGAAGTGTAGAAGGCAGAGCAAAATAGAGGAAGAGTATTGTGTTTTCATGGAACTAAATTTAGGCATGGAGTAGATGCTATTATCTCAATTCAAAACCCCTTGGTAGTGAGCCACCCCTTGGTAGTGAGCCACCTATTGGCAGTGAGCCTTTTTCTGGGTAGTGAGCCCTATTGGCAGTGAGCCTCTGATGTTTAGTATTGTTAAAACTTATATATCTTGTGGACTAACATCCATCGTGGTTTTTCCCTTAACAGGGTTTTCCACATAAAAATCTGGTGTCTCTTGTGTATGATCTTGCAATTGTGTTTATGTTTCTGAGTTTATGCTTTCATGATTTAATCATAACAAACAATGGACAAGTGTTTAATGTTTTTAAGGTGCAGAAGTAGTTAAAGATTTGAGACAACTAATTCACCCCCCTCTCAATTGTTTGGTTCATTTCAACAATTGGTATCAGACCAAGGTTCCTCAGAGGCAAGCTTAACTAGTTGAGGTAGATCTAGGATGTCTAGCAAGAAGGAAAGTCCACAGTTTGATGGAACAAATTATTCCATCTAGAAGATCCTCATGCAAACCCATCTCATCTACTTAGGTTTTGATATATGGAAAGTAACCCAATCAAAGTATGAAGTACCAAAGCATGGTCCTAAAATTGAAGATGAGATCAAGGAGTATGATTTGAATATCAAAGATAAAGATGCCCTATTGAATGCTCTCTCTGACACAAACATGACAAAGATTGTTGAGCTAGATACTGCTCATGAAATCTAGAAGTTGAAGAACCTGTATGAAGGAGATGAATCTGTGAAAAGTGCCAAGTTGCAAAGTTTGAAGGTGAAATATAAAAGTTTGAAGATGAGAACATTTCATCCTATATGCAAAAGATTAATGAGCTTGTAACTGGCATCAAAAGTGTGGGAGGTAAGATTAAAGAACCTAAAATTGTGAATAAAATTCTGAGATCATTGCCTAAATCCTATTGTCATAAGGTGGTTGTAATTGTAGAAATAATGACAGTGAGAACAATTACAAAAGATCAATTGCTTGGGCAGCTAACAACTTTTGAGATGAGGGAACTTAGTTATTCACTTCCTAAGATAGAGTCTGCTTTCAAGGCCACCACTTCACAAAGGCCTTCCAAACTTGATAAGTACAAGGTGGAACCAAATTATGATCTTTAAGAAATGGAGGAAAATTTTGTTAGCAGTCTACCCAGAGGTACTGGTAAGTTCAAAGGTAAATTACCTTTCAAATGTTTTACTTGTGGTAAAATTGGTCAATATGCCTCTAGATGTCCTAAGAGAGTTCCAAAAAGGTCCGAGAATAGACCTAGGATTCCAAAGAAATGTTATTATGTTAAAGATTTTGATGATGGAGTAACAAATGATGAATCTGATTATGGTAGTACTACAAGAAATGAATGCTTGTCCATTGCTATTAAAGAAGAACATGTGTCTACTAATCCTGCTAGCTATGTGAAGGAAGAAAAACCAGTGGAGGAAAGTGCCTTGGATGTTCAGGTTGTGCAAGACAAAGATGAATGGGTTATTGATAGTGGATGTTCTCATCACATGACTGGTGACAAAAGTAAGTTTATAAGTTTGGAAAGATATGATGGAGGACTGGTTAGGTTTGGTGATGATATAGCTGGTAAAATTTGTGGAAACGGATCTATTCCTTTTGATGGAAAACATAACACTGATGATGTCTTATATGTGAAGGGATTAAAGCACAATCTCTTGAGTGTTGGTTAGATGTGTGGAAAAGGTTATGATATCAGATTCCAGGACAATGGATGCAAGATCTTGGAAAGCTCCGAAATAGTGATTGCAATTGGTAAGAAGACAAGAGGTAACATTTATCATTTGAAAGGGACTAATGAATATTGTTTGTTGGCTTAGAATGATGAAAGTTGGTTGTGGCATAGAAGGTTGTGTCATATCAATTTTGACAACATTGTGAAGATAAGTTCCACTCAGGTTGTAAAAAATTTGCCCAAGATTGTGAAGCCTGCTGATACATTGTGCAAGGAGTGCCAATTTGGAAAATAGACAAGAACAAGTTTCAAGAGAAAAGACCAATCTGTTGATGGACTACTGGAATTAGTGCATATAGATCTATGTGGACCTACCATAGTAAGACGTCTGCAAGGAGATAGGTATTTCATGTTGTTAATTGATGATCATTCTAGAATGACTTGGGTTACCTTCTTAAAAGAAAAAGTAGAAGCCCTAGAAAAGTTCAAAGCATTAAAGGAAATGGTTGAGAATGAGCTAGATTTAAAGATCAAGTGCTTGAGGTCTAATAGAGGTGGAGAGTTTACATCAAATGAGTATAACTTCTTCTATGAGGAACAAGGGATAAATAGAGTTATCTGCACCTAGGACTTCACAACAAAATGGAGTAGTTGAAAGGAAGAACATGATAGTTCAAGAGGCTACTAGAACAATGATGAAGGAGGTTGAGCTACCAGAAGTATATTGGAGAGAGGAAATTCACACTGCTGTATACATCCTAAACAGAGTCCAAGTCAAAGGTAACAGTTCTAAGACTCCGTATAAATTGTGGCATGGTAAAGTTCCTACTATAAAATATTTCAAAGTTTTTCATAAGTGTTATATTAGAAGAGATGAAGATCTAGGTAAGTTTGATGCAAGATGTGATGAAGGTATCTTCCTTGGATACTCTACCAAGAGCAATGCCTACCGGTGATACAATAACAGGTTGAAGAAGATCATTGAGAGTGCAAATGTCAAAGTTGATGAAAGAAAGGAAAAGATATCAAGTGGATATGAATCTATTAAACTGGATGTCCCTGCAAGCAAAGTAGTAGTGCAACAAGAAGAAAATTTAGAGGAAGAAGAAGAACAATCTCTGGAAATCATTACTAAGACACCTAGGTATGTGAAGTTAAATCACTCTGAAGATCAAATCATAGGAGATAAGAGTAAAGGAGTTTAGACTAGAAGAAGAGCTGTTGAAGAACATGTTAATTATTGTTTGATTTCTCAAGTGGAACCTTAAAATATAAATGAAGCATGTAGTGATGAAAACTGGGTAAATGCTATGAAAGAAGAATTGATGCAGATAGAAAAGAATCAAACTTGGGATCTTGTCCCTAGACTGGTAGACAAGAATGTGATTGGTACCAAATGGGTCTTTAGGAACAAAATGAATGAGAATGGTGAAGTGGTAAGAAACAAAGCAAGGTTGGTATGCAAGGGATACTCTCAGGTTGAAGGAATAGATTTTGAGGAAACTTTTGTACCTGTGGCAAGGATTGAAGCAGTAAGAATGTTTCTAGAATTTGTAACCTACAAGGATTTCGAGGTATATCAGATGGATGTCAAGTCAACATTCTTAAATAGAGAATTAGATGAAGAGGTTTACATTGAACAATCGAAAGGATTTCAATCATCAGATTAAGGTGACATGGTGTGCTGATTGAAGAAAGCATTGTATGGATTGAAACAAGCTCCTAGAGCCTAGTATGCAAGGTTAGATAAGTCTTTGTTACAATTGGGGTTTAGTAAAGGTACTGTAGATATCAATCTCTATTTCAAAATCAATGATGAACAAATCCTAATTGTTGAATTCTTTGTTGATGACATTATCTTTGGAGGCAATGAAGGTATGTGCATGAAGTTTGTAGGTTATATGCAAAGTGAATTTGCAATGTCTATGTTTGGTGAGATGAATTTCTTCTTAGGTCTGCAAATCAATCAATCAAATAAAGGTATCTTCATTTCTCAGTCTAAGTATTTGAAAGAGTTGTTGAATAAATTTGGGATGGATGACTCCAAACCCATAAGCACCCCCATGGTGACTGGTTGCAAACTAAGCAAAATTGATGATTCACCTTGTTGCAAGTATGTGCCTAATTGGTGTTGCCATTGATGTCAACATATCCTTTTTGTTATTAGTGTCAACTATATCTTATTCTATTACTTGTTTAGAAGACTTGTATGTTAAGGATATTGAGAAAAATAGCCCTTTCAAAAGAAACTAGTGAGCTACAGAGAAGTGTAGTATAGAGAGTAAGTTGTATGTGGAAGAACAGTCCAGTAAACTGCTCTACATTTACTCCTACTTGAAGATTGTGGTTTGTGGATTGGAAGTAAGTTAGAGGTATGAGTAAGGATGTTGCATTCCGGGTTTGAAGCCTCCTCATGAAGATCTAAGTGAGTTGCGTTCACCAGGGTGAAACCTCCTTTTTCTGTAAGTTCAATTGGGATAGGAAGAAAGTATTCTACTCCGCATTTCTCCACAATAAAGTATTTGGTTCTGCGGTTCTAAAGGGAATTCTGGGATGATGATAATTTCCTACAGTTACAATGCTTTGTGGTTTGGTGGTCCGCAAGCTATCTTTCTTTTATGATAGGTTAAGACAGTGAAGTTCATGTGTTCCGGTGAGAAGATTCCTATGGATAAAGTGGTTAAGGTTCATGTAGTTGCTCCTGATGATTATAACATGCTTGTGGATGTCTCCTAATCATGTTCCTATCTAGATTTTGGTCTGCATTAAGAAATTGAGATGGTGTGTGAAGATTGTTGCTAGATAATGTAGCGTGTAACCGGTCTTGGCCGACTTGGTTGATCCCAGTGATTGTGGAGATCTCTGGAAGATTGTGGAAGTGTGTTATGGCATGAGAGATCATGTTTGAATCCTAGCTAAGGCATGGTGTGATCCACATTTAATTCCCTTTGCATAATGTTGCAATAGGTTAGGACCTATTTTGTAAATGTTTGTAATGCCGACCTTGGAGATTGTTCCAATGGTTGATGATTGTGATGCTGACCTTGATGATCATTACAAGGTTGATGTAGTGTATAAATACTTGTAGTTGAGTCATGGAAAAGGTGTCCTTGAGTGGAAATGGAAAGATATTAAGAAAGTTCTGAAAGGCAGAGCAGAGTAGAGGCAGAGGAAAGAAGAGGAAGAATAGAGCAGGGGAAGAACAGAGTAGAGGGAAAGCAAAGTAGGGGAATTATACTTTAGTCACAAATATAAAAGGGTGTTGATCATCGCAGTAAGTCTAGAAGTAAGCTGCCAGTAGGGTTTAACAACCCTCAGGGTCTAACATCCCTTATTATAATCTTTCTAGGTTTAGGGTTGAGGCAATGCGCCTACTAGACCTAGTTTCTCTTCATGGTAGTAAGTCAGTATGTTTAGGCCCGCGGGGTGACCAAGGCTAAACATCATTATTTCAAGATTGCAATATATATTGAGAGTTAATCCTCTCTATGGTTTTTCCCCACCTTGGGGTTTTCCACATAAATCTGGTGTCTCTTGTGTTTGATATTGTAGCTATGGTTAAATTTCTAATTTCATGCACTCATTGTTAAATCATAATAATTGTGGATAAGTGATGAATATTTAATTGCAGAAAGTGTTTAAGTTTTTGTGACAACTGATTCACCCCCCTCTCAGTTGTTTGGCACATATCAACAATTGGTATCAGAGCCAAGTTCCTCTAAAGAAAGTTTAACAGCTTGAGGAAGATCCAAAATGTCTTATAAGAAGGAAGTGTTGCATTTTGATGTAACAAATTATGTTCTCTAGAAGGCTCTTGGTTACAAAGTTTGGAAAGTTGCAGAAACATAATACACCATACCTCAAAATGGTCTGATGATTGAAGACGAAATCAAAGAATATGAGATAGATATCAAGGCAAAGGATGCTCTGCTAAGTTCTTTCATCGACTCAATATTGACAAAAGTGGTGGATCTTGAAACTACAAATAAGGTATGGGAAAATTTGAAAAATTTGTATGAAGGAGATGATTCTATGAAGGAAACCAAGTTACAAAGTTTGAAAGTGAAATATGAAAGCTTGAAGATGAATAATGATGAAAACATATCAAATTTTATGCAAAGAGTTGATGAGCTTGTTACAGGGATAAAAGCCATAAGTGGAACTCTCGAAGAAGAGGACATTGTTATGAAAATTCTCAGATCTCTGCCCAAGTCCTACTGTCACAAGGTAGCCGCGATTGAAGAATTCATGCAAGTAAAAACCATTAACATGGATCAGTTTCTTGGTAAGATTACTGCTTTTGAAATGAGGGAGTTAGATGATGCTTTGCTGAAATTTGAGACGACCTTTAAAGCCAGTACTCCTGGAAGTACTTCCATATCAGAAAAGTATAAGGTAGAATCTGATGATGAGTTAGATGAAGTTGAAGCCAACTTTGTGGATAGACTACAAAGAGGATCTGGTAAGTATAAAAGAAAATTACCTTTCAAATGTTTTTCCTGTGGTAAAGTAGGTCATTTTGCTTCTAGATGTCCTAAAAGAATTGAAAGAAATAGAAGAAGATATGAGAGTAGGCCTAGGATCCAAAAGAAGTGTTATTATGTTGAAGATTTTGATGATGATGGAGTATCAAATAATGGTAAACTAGATAATGCTAATTCCTCTATAAATGAATGCTTGTTCATTGCTAATAAGGAAGATCGCATGTCTACTAATTCTTCTAGCTGTGTGAAGGAAGAAAACCCAGTGGAAAGTGCTTTGGCTGCTCAGGTCATTAAGGACAAGGATGAATAGGTTATTGATAGTGGTTTCTCTCACCACATGACTAGTGACAAAAGTAAGTTTGTAATTTTGGAAAGATATGATGGTGGACTGGTTAGGTTTGGAGATGATACAGCTGGTAGGATTTGTGGGAAAGGATCTATTTCTTTTGATGGCAAGCATAATACTGAAGATGTCTTGTATGCGAAAGAATTAAAGCACAATCTTCTAAGTGTGGGTCAGATGTGTGACAAGGGCTATGACTTAAGCTTCAAGGACAATGGATGCAATATTAGGGAAAGCTCTAGAATAGTCATTGTAGCTGGTAAGAAGACCGGAGGTAATATTTATCACTTGAAAGGAACCGAGAACTATTGTTTGTTGACTCAGATTGATGAGAGTTGGTTATTGCATAGAAGCTTGTGTCACATAAATATGTATAATATTATGAAGATAAGTACTGCATAGATTGTTAGAGATTTGCCTAAGCTTGTGAAGCCTGCTAATCCAGTTTGCAAGGAGTGTCAATTTGGGAAACAAACAGGAACAAGTTTTAAAAGCAAGGACCAATCGGTTGGAGGACTACTTGAGCTAGTGCATACATATTTGTGTGGACCTACCAGAGTAAGATGTTTGCAAGGAGACAATTATTTCATGTTGCTCATTGATGATTATTCTAGAATGACTTGGGTCACCTTTTTGAAAGAGAAAGCTGAAGCTCTAGATAAATTCAAGGCATTTAAGGCAATGGTTGAAAATGAGATGGATTTTAAAATCAAATGCTTGAGGTCTGATAAAGGAGGAGAGTTCACATCAAATGAATTTAATTTCTTTTGTGAAGAACATGGAATAAAGAGACAATTATCTGCGCCCAGAACTCCACAACAAAATGGAATTGTTGAAAGGAAAAATAGAATAGTTCAAGAAGCTACTAGAACCATGATGAAGGAAGCTCATCTTCCAGAAACATATTGGAGAGAGGCAATTCATACTGTAGTATATATCCTAAATAGAGTTCAAGTAAAAGGTAACAGTTCAAAAACTCCCTATGAATTGTGGCATGGTAGAGTTTCTACTATGAAATACTTCAAAGTTTTTGGTAGTAGATGTTACATCAAAATAGAAGAAGATTTAGGCAAGTTTGATGCTAGATGTGATGAAGGAATCTTCCTTGGTTACTCCACCAAGAGTAAGGCCTACCGGTGCTATAATAAGAGGCTAAATAAGATCATTGAAAGTGCAAATGTTAAAGTTGATGAATGTAAGGAAAGGTCTTCAGAATCAAGTGGATATGAGTCAGATGATCTAGATGTTTCAGAAGTGGTGCAACATGAAGACAACACAAATGAAGAAGAACAAGGTTCGGTAAGTGCTACCAAAACTCCAAGATATGTAAGAATCAGTCATTCTGAAAATCAAATCATAGGAGATAAGAGCAAAGGGATCTTAACCAGAAGAAAAGCTGTAGAGGAACAAGTAAATTTCTGTTTGATTTCTGAGATTGAACCTAAAACTATGGATGAGGCTTGCAAAGATGAGAATTGGATAAAGGCTATGGAAGAGGAATTGATGTAGATAGAGAAGAATTAGACTTGGGATCTTGTTCCCAGGGCATGGTATGCACGGTTGGATAGGTACCTGATACAGATAGGGTTCAGTAAGGGTACTACAGATAGTAATCTCTACTTCAAGATCAATGATGAACAAACCCTGATTGTTGCAGTTTTTGTTGATGATATTATTTTTGGAGGCAATGAAGGTATGTGCTTAATTTTTTCTAGAGAAATGCAAAGTGAATTTGAAATGTCTATGTTTGGAGAGATGAACTTCTTTTTAGGTCTGCAAATAAGTCAATCAGATAAGGGTATCTTCATTTCTCAGTCTAAGTATCTAAAAAGTTGTTAAAGAAATTTGGGATGGAAGACTCTAAACCAGTATGCACACCTATGATAATAGGTTGTAAGTTGAGAAAAGATGATAATTCACCCATGGCAGAATAGAAAAAGTGTAGATCTATGATTGGAGGATTACTTTATCTAACTCAAACCAAACCTAACATAATGCATGTAGTGTGTCTTGTGGCAAGATTTCAGCAGAACCCAAGCAATCACATGTGATGGAAGTCAAAAGAATTATGAGATATTTAAAAGGCACAATAGATTATGGTTTGTGGTACCCTAAGGAATGTGACTTTACTCTCAGCGCATATACTAATGCAGATTGGGCCAAAGATGTGGATGATAGAAAAAGTACAAGTGGAGGTGCATTCTTCTTGGGAAAAAGATTAGTATCTTGGTTGAGCAAGAAACAAGATTTAATATCCCTGTCTATTGCAGAGGCAGAATACCTTGCAACAGCATGTAGTTGCACTCAAGTATTATGGACGAAGCAAACTTTGAAGGATGTTAAAGTTGTGTATGAAGATCCCATTGCAATCTTTTGTGATAACACAAGTGCCATTAACATATCAAAGAATTCAGTAATGCATTCAAGCACAAAGCACATATCCATCAAGTATCATTTTCTGAAAGAAAATGTGATAGAGAATGAAGTCAAGCTGGAGTATGTTTCTACCAAGGATTAGATTATAGACATTTTTACCAAGCCTCTGCCTAAGAATACTTTTGAGTATCTCAGAGAAAAGTTAGGGGTTATCACCCCTCCTCTAAACTAAGATGCACAGTAGTGCATTAGTTCAAAGATCCTCATAAGTCTGGATTGATGATTTTTAGAGCTACATCTCAGGGGGAGTAGTTAGAGAGCTCATAAGAGAGATTAGATTAGAGCAGATGAGTGCAAGTATGTGCCCTTTACCATTGATGTCAAAGGGGGAGAGAAGTCATGTGAAAAACTTAGAGTGCAGATGTGTAAGAGAAAGGGGGAGAACTTTAGAGAAAGAAAGAGTGTAGGTGTGTAAAGAGAAAGGGGGAGAATCTTGTCTTGATGACTGTTGTAGTTTTTCACATCATATGTTGCCATCAATGACAAAGGGGGAGATTGTTCCAAGTATGTGCCTAATCGGTGTTGTCATTGATGTCAACATATCCTTGTTGTCATTAGTGTCAACTATATCTTATTCTATTACTTGTTTAGAAGACTTGTATGTTGAGGATATTGAGAAAATTAGCCTCTCCGGAAGAAACTAGTGAGCTACAGAAAAGTGTAGTATAGACAGTAAATTGTATGCTGAAGAACAGTCTAGTAAACTGCTCCGCATTTCCTCCTTCTTGAAGATCATGGTCTACAGATTGGAAGTAAGTTAGAGATATGACTAAGGATGCTACATTCTAAGTTTGAAGCCTCTACATGAAGATCTAAGTGAGTTGTGTTCACCATGGTGAGACCTACTTTTTCTGTAAGTTCAGTTGGGATAGGAAGAAAGTATTCTGCTCCACATTCCTCCAGAATAAAGTATTTGGTTTTGCAGTTCTAGAGGGAAGTTTGGGATAATGATAAGTGTCTACAGTTGCAATGGTTCATGGTTTGGTGGTCTGCAAGCTATCTTTCTTTTATGACAGTTGAAGACAGTGAAGTTCATGTGTTCTGGTGAGAAGATTCCTATGGATAAAGTGGTTAAGGTTCATACGGTTGCTCCTGATGATTATAGTGTGCTTGTGGATGTCTCCTAATCATGTTCCTATCTTGATTTTGGTCCACGTTAAGAAATTGAGATGGTGTGTGAAGATTGTTCCCAGATAATGTAGCGTGTAACCAGTCTTTGGCTGACCTGGTTGATCCCAGTGATTGCAGAGATCTCTAGAAGATTTTGGAAGAGTGTTATGGTGTGGAAGATCATGTTTGAGTCCTAGCTAAGGCATGGCATGATCTGCATTTCATTCCCTTTGCATAATGTTGCAATAGGTCAGGACCTATTTTGTAAATGTTTGTAATACCGACCTTGGAGATTGTTCCAATGGTTGATGATTGTGATGCCAACCTTGATGATCATTTCATGGTTGATGTAGTGTATAAATACTTGTAGTTGAGTCATCAAAAAGGTGTCCTTGAGTGGAAATGGAAATATATTAAGAAAGGTCTGAAACGTAGAGCCTAGTAGAGGTAGAGGAAAGAAGAGAAAGAATAAAGCAGAGGAAGAGCAGAGTAGAGGGAAAGCAAAGCAGGGGAATTATACTTTAGTCTCAAATATAGAAAGGTGTTGATTGTGGCACTAAGTCTGGTAGTAAGCTGCCAGTAGGGTTTAACAACCCTTATTGTAGTCTTGCTAGGTTTAGGGTTGAGGTAGTGAGCTTGCTAGACCTAGTTGCTCTTCATGGTAGTAAGCCAGTATGTTTAGGCCCATGGGATGACCAAGCCTGATCATCATTATTTCAAGATTGCATTATATATTGAGAGTTAATCCTCTCTGTGGTTTTTCCCCACCTTGGGGTTTTCCACATAAATCTGGTATGTCTTGTGTTTGATGTTGTATCTATGGTTAAGTTTCTAATTTCATGCACTCATTGTTAAATCATAATAATTGTGGATAAGTAATGAATGTTTAATTGCAGAAACTATTTAAGTTTTTGTGACAACTGATTCACCCCTATTGTCTGGCACATATCAACACACCTATGGCAGATCAAAAAAGGTACAGATCCATGATTGGAGGATTGCTTTATTTGACTCAAACTAGACCTGACATAATGCATGCAGTTTGTCTTGTGGCAAGATTTCAAGAAGAGCCTAAAGAGTCACATGTGATGGTAGTCAAGAGGATATTGAGATATTCGAAGGGCACACGAAAGCATGGCTTGTGGTATCCAAAGGATAATGCTTTCACCCTTAGAGCATAGATAGATGCTGATTGAGCTAGAGATATGGATGACAGGAAAAGTACTAGTGGAGGTGCATTCTTCTTGGGAAGCGGATTGGTTTCATAGTTGAACAAGGAGCTAGACTCAATCTCCTTGTCCACTACAACAGTTAAGTACATTACAACAGCATGTAGTTGAACTCAAGTGTTATGGATGAAGCAGACATTAAAAGACATCAGAGTTGTGTATGAAGATCTAATTGCAATATTTTGTGACAATACAATTGCCTAAACATATCCAAGAATCTAGTGATGCAATCAAGGACAAAACACATATCCATAAGATATCATTTCTTGAGGGAAAAGGTCACAGAGAAATAAGTCAAGTTGGAGTATGTATCTACAAAAGATCAGATTGCAGACATCTTTACTAGGCCTCTGTCTAAGGATACTTTTGAGTATCTTAGAGAAACATTAGGGGTCATCACCCCTCCTATTCTGAACTAAGGCGCACAGAAGTGCATCAATCTGGTGGTGCTTGCAGTTTCATTCTTTAAACCAGATTGATGATTTGGTAGCTACATCTCACGGGGAGTAGCTAATGAGATTAGTAAGTATTGCAGTATTGTTGATAGGGGGAGTAATAATGAAAAATAAGGTCAGAGAAAAGTTTGGTTCTATTAGAGTAGCAGAATGCAAGTATGTGCCCTTTGCCATTGATGTAAAAGGGAGAGATAATTCATGTGAAAAACTCAAGTAGGAAAGTGAAAAACTCAAGTAGGAAAGAATGCAGATGTGTGAAGAGTAAAGGGGAGATGTTGCAAATATGTGCCTAAGTGGTGTTGTCATTGATGTCAACATATCCTTGTTGTCATTGGTGTCAACTATATCCTATATTGTTGTCTGTATAGAAGACCGGATTGTTGAGGAAATTGAGAAAATTAATGACAATCAATGCATGCAGACCATATGGCTGTGTAGAGGATTGTTAGAGGTTGCTCCAGTTAAGAATTGAGAAGTCCACATGAAGATTTGAAGAAGTTATGGCCATCTGACTAGAACCAAATTTTACAGTATTCAGAAGAGACAGTGTGACAGTAAGTTGGTCCGGATTGCTCCGTAGTGAAATATTATGGTCTGTGGATCTGAAGGCATGTTTGGGAAGTCAGTGTGTATCATCAACTCCACTATTTCATGGTTTCGAGGTCTGCAAGCTATCTTTCTAGTTTGACAGTCATGGCAGATAGTGTTCTTGAGGTTCTGGAGGAAGATACAAATGATTCTGGTAATTTGGTTTAGAGTAAATGTTATTGGTGAATTCAATGTGCTTGTGGAGGTCTCTGGATCATGTGGCTACTATGTTGGAGGTCTGCATTAAAGTTTGAGCTTGTTGATTAAAGATTTATTTTTTGAGGTTGATGTTCTTCCCAGTCTTGGCCGATCGGATGTTCCTGGCATGTTGCAGATGATCTAAAGAGCATTTTATGAAGCATGATATGTTAATGGAGGAAGTTTCAAGTCTTGGCTATGTTTGGCTGACAATGTAAAGATCTGCGTTAAGTTTAGCCAACCTTATTGATCATTCCAAGGTTGATGAAGTGTATAAATACTTATTGAAGAGTTGTGGAAAATCATCTTTGTATGAAATAAATTAAATCTGAAGAAAGGATCAAAAGCAGAATAGAGAAGAAGAAGAGTGAAGGGAGTATAGAATGAAGAGTTAGTGAAGAAGAATTTGAAGATAGGAGCAGATGTTTTTGTGAGCCTTCAAAGGGACTAAATTAGGCATGAATGTAGATGCTATTTCTCAGTTCATTATCTCTGTGTAAATCATAATTTCTTATAGGCAGTGAGCCTCTTCTTGAGCAGTGAGCTCTGGGCAGTGCACCTAAAGGAACGTGCCTTCTATTTTCTTAAGTACTTTTAATAGGGTACACATTTTTGTGAGTTAACCCCCACCATGGTTTTTCCCTTAACCAAGTTTTCCACACCAAAATTTTGGTGTTGTGTTTTCATGTTGTTTCTGCTCATGTGTTGATTTATGCTTAAATGTTTACATCATTAATCTGGTTGCAAATTAAGAAAGAAGATTAAGAAGTTCAGAAAAGGTTAAAGTTTAGGGACAACTGATTCACCCCCCTCTCAGTTGTCCAAACTAATTCCAACAATTGGTATCAGAGCAAGGTTCCTCTAGAAGAAGCTTAACTACTCGAGGAGATCCAGGATGTCGACTTACAAGAAGGATAGTCCTGAAAGGAAGCTAGGTGTGCGGAAATCACTTCCTACACTAATCTAATGAGGGGAGAGCTATGCAAATTCAATTTAATCTTTACAATTACAGCAACATGAAACATATAATAGAGATATTGTAGCAATACACATAGAACCAGAAAGAAGATAGAAGAGAGACAAGATATATCGTGGGGAAAAACCCTTATCGGGTGAAAAACCCCACACTCGAAAACCTGCACAATGTATTATCAAAACTGAATATGGTTTACAATACACTTGTAATGCAAGCTCTCAATAGTCTTCGACACTCGTGTCTAGAGTCAATCCGGCAGCATAATAGTACCTGTCAATCACATAATACAACTCCTCAAAGCACCTATTTATATAGAATATACAAGGCAAAATTGGCTCTATCTTGGAATGGGCGTCCAACTTGGCCTCATGGCCCAAAACCCATGCCTATGGACACTTGGTCAACATTGTAAGATGCTTCTGACACTTGTCCACACACCCCATCCCAAAGAAGTCACCTATTTCTAAAATGGGCTATGACAGATGCTCTCACAACTCTTACAACCATCATAGAATCTGTCATAGCTGTCATGACTTACAACTGTAACAGAATCTGTCATACACAGGCTATAAATAGCATATTTTCTTACAACATGTCATAGTCCACCTTGGGGCGCCCAAAGATGCCTTTTTCAAAGATGCTCCTCGACACATGTCTTCACCTATCTTACAAGCTTCTATTTTTGACTCTTACAAGTCATAACTTTATCATAGGAATCCGTCATAACTGTTTCGGTCAATATTCCCTTACACAACATCCAAGATGCTGACACATGGAAAAATACTCCTACCACAAAGTGGGACACCTATCTCCTCATGTGAGGACAAAATTACATGTGGTCATATGCCATGTAGGATGACACATCACCGTGACAACTCCCACAATATGACAACATAGGATTTGTATCCAAATTATACAATAGGTAGTAAATAAATAAATACAATGAAATAATATAAGGAATTACCAAGGTTGAGACACCTTAATTTCCAACAAGTCCAAGATTCGATGGAACAAATTACTTTGTTTGGAAGAGTCACATGGAATGCCATTTACAATGCATGGGTGATGCTTATTGGTTAATAACCAAATATAAGTATGATCCTCTGGAGAAAGGTCCTTCAACTCCAAATCAAGTCAAAGATGCGGAAAATAACCTTTGAGTTAAAGAAGCTTTGTTGAGTGCCCAGACTGATTTAGCAATGACAAATGTTTTTGGACATAAAACTACTCATGAAATCTGGAAGAAGTTGGAGAATCTATATGAAGGAGATGAATATGTAAAATGTGCCAAACTACAAAGTCTAAGAGGAAAATTTAAAAATCTGAGGATGAGTGAAGATGAAAACATCACAATCTACATGCAAAAGATAAATGAACTTGTGTGTGGGATCAAGTGTGCTGGAGGAACTTTGGAAGAATCAGAGATTGTGGTAAAAGTGCTCAGATCTTTGCCTAATTCATACAAACATAAGGTTGCTGCTATAGAGGAGATCAGGACTATCTCAGATGTTATAAGAGATCACTTGGTTGGCAAAATTTTAGCTTTTGAATTGAGTGAATTTGGTGATTCTCTTCCTAAGTTTGAATCTGCATTCAAAGCCAGTTTATATGGAAAACAAAGACATGATCCGAGTGAAAGCTGTTCTAAAAGATCAAACAGATTTGTGAAGACAAGGAAGGATCTTGAAGATGTTGAAATAGAAATTGTAGATCTTGACGCTCTTATTACTAGAAGAATGCCAAGAGGATCCGGTAAGTATGAAGGAAAATTACCACTCAAATGTTTTTCTTGTAATAAGATTGGTCATTTTGCCTCAAGATATTTGGAGAGGTTTTCAAAACCAAACCCTAATAGATACAAGGGTCAAAAGAAATGTTACTATGTCTAAAAAGTTGGAGAAGAAGGGGTCACAGATGATGAATATGATCATGGAGGTTCCTCTGAAAATGATTGGGTGTTCATTGCTATCAAAGAAGATCTGGTGTCTACTGAATCTACTAGCTATGCAAATGTGGAAAGTGCCTTGGCTGCTTAGGTTATTGAAAAAGATGAATGGGTGATTGATAGTGGATGTTCTCATCATATGACTGGTGACAAGAGTAAGTTTGTAAGTTTTGAAAATTATGAAGGAGGGCTTGGGAAATTTGGAGATAACTAAACTGGTAGAATTCGGGGTAGAGGATCCATCTCTTTTGATGGTAAGAACAACACCAATGATGTTCTATATGTGGAAGGACTGAAACATAATCTTCTCAATGTTGGACAGTTGGTTGACAAGGGTTATGATCTTTGATTCAAGGATGGAAAATGCAGAATCTTGGAAAGCTCCAAAACTAAAATTGCATCTGGTACTCAAACTAGAGGTAACATCTTTCACGTAAGTAGTTCTGGCAAAAGTTATTTGATTGCTCAGACAAATCAAAGTTGGCTATGGCATAGGAGGATGTGTCATGTGAATTTTGATAACATTGTCAAAATAAGTTCCACTCAAGTTGTAAGAGATCTTCCAAGACTTGTGAAACCTGATAGCATATGTAGAGAATGCCAATTGGGTAATTAGAACAAAATTTCATTCAAAAGTAAAGAATAAGGTTCAAGTGGGAGATTGGAACTGGTACATACTAATTTCTATGGTCCTACTAGAATTAGAAGTGTGCAAGGAGACAAATATTTCATGTTGTTGATTGATGATTACTCCCGGATGATGTGGGTAACTTTCCTGAAATAAAAATTAGAAGCTCTTGAAAGTTTAAGGTGTTCAAGATGATGGTTGAAAATGAGATTGATGGGAAATTGAAGTGTCTGAAATTTGACAGAGGTGGAGAATTTACTTCTGATGAGTTTGATGCTTTCTGTGAAAAACATGGAATAAAAAGATAGTTATCTGCTCCTAGGACTCCTCAGCAAAATGAAGTTGTGGAAAGGACAAATTGGACAATTCAAGAAGCTACCTAGACCATGATGATGGAAACAAATGTTCCTCAAGTTTATTATAGAGAAGCCATGAGTACTGCTGTCTACACTCTTAACCGGGTGCAGATCAAAGGAAATTCTGGTAAGACTCCTTATGAACTATGGTTTGGTCATCCTCCTACTATGAGATATTTCAGAGTCTTTGGTAGTATATTCTATATCAAAAGAGATAAGGATTTAGGCAAGTTTGATGCAAGAAGTGATGAAGGAATATTTTTGGGATACTCTACTGAAAGTAAGGCTTACCGGTGCTTCAACAAGAGGTTGAAAAAGATTGTTGAAAGTGCTAATGTTAAAGTTGATGAAAGCAAAGAAGGACATTCTAGGTACTGCGGATATGATTCAGATGATCAAGATGAAAGTCAAAGTCAAGGAAGGCAAGTTCAAGTTTAGACTTAGATTCAGATTGATCCAGTAACTCAAGAGGTTAGTGCAGATGATGAGGAACAAGTTCAAGAAACATAAGTTCAAACAATTACTAAAACTCCCAGGTATGTAAGGTTAAATCATCCTAAAGATCAGATCATAGTACAAAGATTGAACCTAAATTAGTAAGTGAATCTTGCAATGATGAAAACTGGGTTAAAGCAATGGAAGAAGAATTGATGCAAATTGAAAAGAATCACACTTGGGATCTTATTCCTAGACTTGAGGACAAAAATGTGATTGGAACCAAATGGGTCTTCCATTATAAACTAAATGAAGATGGTGAGGTTGTAAGGAATAAGGCAAGGTTGGTATGTAAAGGCTATTCTCAAGTGGAAGGAATTGATTTTGAAGAAACTTTTACCCTGGTGGCAAGGATAGAGGCAGTTAGATTATTTCTTGCTTTTGATAATTTCAGGGATTTTAAAGTATATCAAATGGATGCCAAATTAGCATTCCTGAATGGAGATTTGGAGAAAGAAGTCTACATTGAACAACCAGAAGGATTTTAGTTGTTTGATCAGGAAGATATGGTTTGTAGACTAAGAAAATCCTTGTATGGACTCAAGCAAGCTCCAAGAGCCTGGTATGCCAAATTGGATAAGCATTTGCTTAAGCTAGGATTCAGCAAAGGTACTGCTGATAGTAATCTGTACTTCAAGATTAATCATGAGGACATTCTAATTGTTGAAGTCTTTGTTGATGATATCAGTTTTGGTGGAAATGAATGCATGTGCAAAGCATTTGTTGATCAGATGAAAAGTGAGTTTGAGATGTCAATGTTTGGTGAGATGAATTTCTTCCCAGGTCTGCAAATTGTTCAATCAGATAAAAGTATCTTCATATCTCTGTCCAAGTATGTGAAGGAATTGTTGAAGTAGTTTGGAATGGAAGATTCAAAGCCAGTAGGTACACCTATGGTAACCAGATGTAAGCTAAGCAAGGATGATGACTCCCCCAAGGAAAATTAGAAAAGATATAGATCAATGATTGAAGGATTTCTCTATCTGACTCAGAGTAGACCTAACATCATGAATGCAGTTGGACTTGTTGCCAGATTTCAAGCTGATCCAAAAGAATCCCATGTTGTGGCAGTTAAAAGAATATTCAAATATCTCAAGGTGACAATTGATTATGGATTGTGGTATCCAAAGGATGACAACTTCACTCTTCAAGCATATACAGATGCCGATTGGGTAGGAGATGTGGATAATAGGAAAAGTACTAGTGGTGGTGCATTCTTCTTGGGAAGAATATTGGTCTCTTGGATGAGCAAAAAGCAAGAGGCAATATCTTTGTCTACTGCAAAGGCAGAGTATATAGCAGCAACAAATAATTATACTCAAGTTCTGTGGATGAAGCAAATGTTGAAGGACATCAAAATTGTGATTGAGGAGCTAGTCACAATTTTCTGTGATATTTCTAGTGAAATAAGCATCTCAAAGAATCCAGTATTGCATTCAAAGACAAAGCATATATCTATCAAGTTTCATTTCTTGAGAGAGAAGGTAAATGAGAATGAAGTCAAGTTGGAGTTTGTGCCTTCCAAAGATCAGATCGCAGATATCTTCACTAAGTCTCTTCCCAAGGATACTTTTGAGTATCTCAGAGAGAAGTTAGGGGTTATTACCCCTCCTGATCAAAACTAAGATGCACTTATGTGCATCAGTTTGGTGGAATTCTCAGGCATATCTTGAGATCTGGATTGATGTTGAGAAGATACTACTCTGAGTAGTCAATATGCAAATTTTGAGATCAGTCTGAAGCAAAAAGGGAGAAAAGATAGCAAATATGTGCCCTTTGCCATTGATGTCATAGGGGGAGAGAAGTCATGTGAAAAACTTGGAAGTGAATAGTTGCTGGTGAAAGGGGGAGCAGTGAAGAAAATGGTTGTAGGTGTGATAAGAGAAAGGGGGAGAAGTTCTTGTCTTGATGGTTGAATTCAGTTTTTCACATCATATGTTGCCATCAATGACAAAGGGGGGGATTGTTGCAAATATGTGCCTAAGTGGTGTTGTCATTGATGTCAACATATCCTTGTTGCCATTGGTGTCAACTGTATCCTATATTGTTGTCTGTATAGAAGACTGGATTGTTGAGGATATTGAGAAAAATAATGACAATCAATGCATGCAGACCATATGGCTATGTAGAGGATTGTCAGAGGTTGCTCCAGTTAAGAATTGAGAAGTTCACATGAAGATCTGAAGAAGTTATGGCCATCTGAGTAGAACTAGATTTTGTAGTATTCAGAAGAGACAATGTGACAATAAGTTGGTCTGGATTGCTCTGCAGTGAAATATTATGGTCTGTGGATCTGAAGGCATGTTTGGGAAGTTAGTATGTATAATCAACTCTAGTGGTTCATGGTTTGGAGGTCTGCAAGCTATCTTTCTAGTTTGACAGTCATGGCATATAGTGTTCTTGAGGTTCCAGAGGAAGATACAAATGATTCTGGTAATTTGGTTTAGAGTGGATGTTATTGGTGAATTCAATGTGCCTGTGGAGGTCTTTGGATCATGTGGCTATTGTGTTGGAGGTCCACATTGAAGTTTGAGCTTGTTGATTGAATATTTCTTCTTTAAGGTTGATGTTCTTCCCAGTCTTGGCCGACCGGATGTTCCTGGCATGTTGCGAATGATCTAAATAACATTTTATGAAGCATGGTATGTTAATGGAGGAAGTTTCAAGTCTTAGCTATGTTTGGCCGACAGTGTAAAGATTCATGTTAAGTTTAGCCAACCTTGTTGATCATTCCAAGGTTGATGAAGTGTATAAATACTTATTGAAGAGTTGTGGAAAATCATCCTTGTATGAAATGAATTAAATCCGAAGAAAGGATCAAAAGCAGAAAAGAGAAGAAGAAGAGAAAAGGGAGTATAGAATGAAGAGTCAGTGAAGAAGAATTTTAAGATAGGAGGAGAATTTTTTGTGAGCCTTCAAAGGGACTAAATCAGGCATGAATGTAGATGCTATTTCTTAGTTCATTATCTTTGTGTAAATCATAATTTCTTATAGGCAGTGAGCCTCTTCTTGAG
The DNA here is from genome assembly GCA_027924645.1 of Cunninghamia lanceolata. Taxonomy (NCBI): domain Eukaryota; kingdom Viridiplantae; phylum Streptophyta; class Pinopsida; order Cupressales; family Cupressaceae; genus Cunninghamia; species Cunninghamia lanceolata. Next base: position 1,326,887 of record BSBN01000333.1, read on the forward strand.
TAGTGAGCTCTGGGAAGTGCACCTGAAGGCATGTGCCTTCTATTTTGTTAAGTAATTTTAATAGGGTATATATTTTTGTATGTTAACCCCCATCGTGGTTTTTCCCTTAACCAGGTTTTCCACGTCAAAATTTTGGTGTTGTGTGTTCATGTTGTTTCTTCTCGTGTGTTGATTTATGCTTAAATGTTTACATTATTAATCTAGTTGTAAATTAAGAAAGAAGATTAAAAAGTTTAGAAAAGGTTAAAGTTTAGGGACAACTGATTCACCCCCCCCTCTCAGTTGTCTGGACTAATTCCAACAGGAGAATCTTGTCTTGATTGTAGTTACAATTTTTCACATCATATGTTGCCATCAATGACAAAGGGGGAGATTGTTGCAAGTATCTGCCTAATCAGTGTTGTAATTGATGGAAACTATATCCTTATATTTTGATTGATTAGAAGCCTTGTATGTTGAGGATATTAAGAAAATTAGCCCCTCTGGAAGAATCAGAAAGGAAACAGTGAATCACAGTGAAGACAATGAGTTGCATACTGAAGAATAGTCCAGAAGATTGCTCCACATTTCTTGCAGATTGAAGATCTTGGTCTATAGATTGAAAGTTATTTAGAGGCATGTCTGAAGATGCTAAATCCTAAGTTTGAGCCTCTGGTATGAAGAATTGAGTGATTTACATTCACCAGAGTAAAACCTACTTTTTCTGTTTATTCACTAGTGACATGGAGAAAGTAGTTTGCTCCACATTCTTCCACATTGAAGTATTTTTCTCTATGGTTCTAGAGGGAAGTCTGGGATAATGATAAGTGCCTATAGCTACAATGGTTCATAATTTTGCGGTCCACAAGCTATCTTTCATTCATGACAGTTGAAGACAGTGAAGTTCATGTGCTCTGGTGTGAAGAATCTCATGGATAAAGTGGTTAGAGTTTGTACGGTTGCTTTTGGTGATTACAACATGCTTGTGGATGACTCCTGATCATGTTCCTACCTTTACATTGGTCCACATTAAGGAATTGAGGTCGTGTTTGAAGATTATTCCTAGATAACGTAGCATGTAACCAGTCTTAGCTGACTTGGTTAATTCCAGTGATTGCGTAGATCTGTTGAAGATTGTAGAAGCATGTCATGGCTTGGAAGATCATGTTTGAGTCTTAGCTAAGGCATGAAGTGATCTGCATACATATTTACTACATTTCCTTAGTATAATTTTGTATTAGGTCAAGACCTATTTTGTAATGCCGACCTTAGAGATTGTTCCAACAGTTGATGAATGTAATGCTGACCTTGATGTACATTCTAAGGTTGATGAATCATATATATACTTATAATTTGGTTGTGGAAAATATGTCCTTGTGTGAAGATGCGAAGTTAAGTGAAGAAGAGTAGAAGGTAGAGTAGAGCAAAGGAAGAGTATTGCACTTGAATGAAACTAAATTTAGGCATGGAGTAGATGCTATTATGTCAGTTTAAAACCCCTTGGCAGTGAGCCACCCCTTGGTAGTGAGCCACTTCTTGGCAGTGAGCCATATTAGCAGTGAGCCTCTAATTTTTGGTATTCTTATAACTCATATATCTTGTGGACTAACATCCACTGTGGTTTTTCCCTTAACATGGTTTTCCACGTAAAAATTTGGTGTCTCTTGTGTATGATCTTGCAATTACATTTATGTTTCTGAATTTATGCTTTCATGATTTAATCATCACAAACAGTTGAAAAGTGTTTAGTGTTTTAAGGTGCAGAATTAGTTAAAGATTTGAGACAACTGATTCACCCCCCTCTCAGTTGTCTAGTTCACTTCAACACAACATACCTAAATCGCATACAAGTGCCTCTAATTGTGGAGGCATACCATCTCAAATACTGTCACTTCCTTTCTATACTGTATACTATCCATACTTAGTCATTTGTTCTTACGAAGTAAAGTTTCTTTGCCATACTAGTAGAAACTCTTAGCTTGTTGCCATCAATGACAACATTCAACATTCATCAGAGTAGTGTCTCTTACCAACAATCTCCCTCTTTGGCATTGATGGCAACACTTAGTGAAAAATACTATCTGCTCCCCCTTACTCTATATAGTTGTTTTTCTTCTCTTCCTTAGGTGTTTGCCCATTTTTCACTCGTTTTCTTCTCCCCCTTTAACATCAATCAAAAAGGTGTATGTACAAAAGTCAAAATTGTGTCAAACAAAATTACAAAAACTGCAAAAACTGTCATACTCTATCGCATATGTATAGGTGCAATCTTCAACTTAATTTGATGTGGGTTGTAGGATGTTGTTGAAGATGTTCTTGATTTGAGCTAGCTCTCCATCCCAACTCTTCTTTGCATTTTCCAAAATTTGAACATGGCCATTTATTAGGAAAACTAATTTTTCTGCCTTTTGTGCATCAGAGGGTATGTCAATTAGTGCATTTACTTGTAGTGCTTTTGCTGTAAGGTTTGACATTGAGTCTAGCTTAGGAATTATTAGTCCTCTCAATTGATACAATCTATTTTTTATTTGATCCCTCTTATTCACCAGATTACTTAACTCATTATGAATATTGATCACTTGTATCTCCTTGCTACTTACTGACACAACTGCTAGATCAAATGATTTAGAAATATTTGTCAGTTTTTAGTTTCAGATCCTTTATCTTTTCTTCTAACTCTTATGTGGCTTCCGGCCATGATTAACAAAATTTGTACGAATGACAAGCTTATTGAATGGCACTCTATATGCCTCTTATTCCATTATCTAACAGAGTTTTATCATTTGCTAACGTAGTCTTGAATTTAGCTAATCTTATCTCATCAACCTCTTTTCTGACTTTTATCTCTGCAACTTTTTCAAAGGATTCAAAATGAGTACTGATTGATTTTATCATACCTTTGAGTTGATCAGTTGATGATAATGATGAATCTTTTTAGTATTCAAGCATCAACTTCTCCAACACCTCAGATGCTGTACCAATGAACTCATTGTCCTGTATGTGTGTTTTCATCATTTCTTCCTATGCCTTTTCTTGAACAATTAACACTAGTTGGAATTTTTGTACATGAGACATTGAGTCCAAATTTATTGGTCCCTACAAAAATTTAGGCTCATCCAAGACTTATTTTTATCATTCCAAGAATTCCTCAACAGACTCTACAATGTCTCTTATTATACTAGAGATTTCTTCTTGGTTTTGTTCTGGTGGATCCAAATCCATGGCCTCAATTACATCATCCTTTTGTTCTAGTACAAAGTTCTCCTCAGCTTGTTCCTTTTTTTGATCATCATCTTTCTTTCACTTCTCAGTCTTTTCTTTGTCTGTTTGGTCATTAGTTTATTGTTTCGGAGGAAGACTTGTATTAGATTGATGCTTAATAGTAGTATCCGAATAAGTAGTAGGGACTGGATCTTCTTTCTCCTTTGGCTCATCACTTTTGTCTAGTCCTTGATCCATGATAACTTTTGGAATGGATGTGTCATCTCCAACACCTGTTTCCTCATTATCATATATTGTTGGAAGATGAAATTCTTTCAATGCTTTCAGAGTGATTTCCTTAGTCTCCTTGACTATGTTTTTGATGTCATATGACATGAGAGTGTTCATTTTTCTTTTGCTTCTAAATTCTTTATGCAACACTTTAGAGACTTTTGCTTTTTCTTCTGGTGTGATCACCAGACATAATTTTACCTGTGTATGTTCTCTAAGTTCAACATCCTTAGCCATAGCAACTTCCATTCTTGTAGACATTATACTTTTGAAATTGTCTGGGAGATCAGTAATTATCTCAATGAGAGATTTATTATATATATCCAAATATTTGACAATAGCATTCTCAATGATCCTTTCATCTGCATCAGTATAATCATCATACAATTGGGCAACAGGCTTTAGATTTCCATCAATTGTAATGACCTTTAGGAATTCTTCTAAACTTATTGTGGCTTCTCCTATCTGATACTCATCTTGCCTTAGCCTTTTTTTAGTTCTACCCTCACTGGAGGATTTCTTCTTACTGCTCCCGGAGGATTTGGCAGCCTCAATTTTCATCTTCTTCACTTCTTTATTTGATTCTATCTCTTCTTCATCTACTCCTATACTAACATACATTCTATGGCCTTTGGTTTTCTATCTTTTGAATCTTTTGTTGGCGGGCTTCTTGGTGGGTACCTCTACACTAATCGATGGGGTTGGATCAGAGGTTTTTGATGTAGTTCCTGTAGAGGTAGAACCTCTTGTCCTCTTTCTTGTTACATCAGGTTCTTCTGCCTTTGCCTCAGGCTCTTTCAGAGCCTTGATCGGTTCATTTCTTTCTTCTCTTTTGCAGCCCTTTCTACTTGTGTCTCTTGTTGTACATCATGAACTTCTGTAGCTTTATTAGCTTCCTTCAAATTTTTAGTTGTTCTTTCCCTAGTTTTAGCAACTTCTTTTGTAATCCCTATGCTTTGGGCATATTTCTCCACCAATTTCCTCATCTTTTTCTAGGTTTCTGGTTTCCTTAGTTCAACATGGACTTTTACAGATAATTCTTCATAAGTTCCAAATCTTGTCTTAGAGGTATCCCTAGGTTTGCTTAACATGAGCTTGGCATAACCATCTAACACATCTCCATCTACTTCATACCCCATTGGCATAATCCAAACTATTCTAGGCTCCACAACCTCTATCATACATTGATCTTTGTTGATAATGAAGCATATGTCATTTTTATATATTTCAACAATTGATTCAGGTATCTTTTGTCTAGAATGCATAGCTTTTTGAAAATTCTTAAAATTGCTCCACAAAGTTGTATTATGTGCATCTTTGTTTCCTATGCCACTCAGGTGATTTCTAATTTGAATTGCAATTGGTTGACTGCTAGACTAGATTAGCTTCATTTCTAGTAGTTCTTGTATAAAATAGAAAAATAAGCACATTATCAACGTACCAAATTTGAAGGTATACTTGCTTTCTTTTGTCTTCTTTAGATTCTCCATCAGTTGTTGTTGGAGTAATTCACAAAGATCATAGTCTTTATTCTCCTTAATCATCTCATAGGTTGTGTATATAGCAGTACCTAAGACAAAGTTCTCCTAGTTTGAGAAGTAGATTTTGTAGATAATTACCATAGATGCAAACCTTATTGCATGGTCTTCATTGTCGTTGATTGTTAAAGCTCTTTTGCCAAATTTGGCTCTGGTGGCCATCATCACTGTGTCATTTTTCACAGCTTTTAGCACAGGTATTGTTCTGGTAGAATTCAATCCATTTACAACCCTTATTACATCCTTTATGATCATAAATGGTCTTTCCATCCACATAAATTCATCATGTATCCTGCTTGAAATGTACCGGACCCATTCATCTTCCACAAATGTTGGGAATCCTATGTACTGAATGAATTTCTTCTTTCTTAGCACCATATATTCTTTCTTTTGATTGAAATTGCCATGGCTTAGATGTTTCAGATAGATATCGTCAAACCTATTGTCACCAAATTCTTCTATGGCAACGTGAATGTATGCCCTAACATCTTCCGCATGCGTTACACCAAACAAAATTTTTGAAAATGCATTATTTGGTCAACCTCTGTTGATTTATATGGATGTTTCTTGAACTTCAGTCATGGTCTCTTAGTAATATCAACTACTTGAGGAGATGCCATTTTTGTAAAAATTCAAATAATTTGTAGTAGGGTTTCAAATCTAAAAAATACCTCTTTTTGTCAAATTAGGGTTTTGCTTGATCTTACTTGAATTACTTTGGAAATCACTATAGTCGCTAGAATTTTTTCTTATGTTTGCCTTAGACACTTGAGAGTTTGAATGCAAAGTGATTTTTCCTTTGGATATGTAAAGGGTAAAATTTGGATATTTAGGTTTTGGTAGTTTTGTGTGTATATCCTCCTTTCACCCTTTCATTCAAGGACCTAGGGTTGAGTTGCAATGTACTATCCTACCCTAGGTCACTGTGAGATGTAGGGAAACTTGGATTTTCATGATTTGATTGCCAATTATCTTCTCTTATGCTTAATTATGCCTTAAAACCCTAATTATGCAAATAAGACAGCAAATAGACGAATATCAAAAAATGCTGCTACAGGAAGATGTAAAATAACAAATAATTGTGCACCTATTTTCGGGGTTCTGAGGTAGAAAAGTCAGGGACTAAAGAGTGGGCACCCAAGTCCATTGGCCTGGTTTTTGTCAGGATCTATGAACAAGATCTGCAACGTATTCCTACTGTACTAAAGGTTTTCCCGTCATGAAACTTTGAGGACTAATGAGTGGGCACCCTAGTCTAGGGAGCTATCTTCTTTCCTGATCTACAATTCTGACAAGCTGTTGTACCCTCTTGTAACTTCACTTTCTCCGGATCTGACACCTATAACCTACAATCATGAAAACTTTGGGAGGGGGTTGTGGTGTTTAGAGGCTTGCCTTAGTCAAGCCCTAGAGAGACATTCAAGTCTTTTGAACACCGTTGTCAGATAGAGAGTGCATGCCTTGGGAGGCAGAGGCAAAAACCAAATGATAAATGCTTACAAACACAAATGAATATCACCTTGTAGTGAAGCTCTCATGGGAGGAAGAAGCTCTTCATGCCATGAGGAGATGGATGATCAAATCTGCAAACACAAACACATAAACCACACAAATATGCTCTTACAACACAATGAAAGCCTTGAATCACCTTTAGAATGCTTGAGAATCAAAATGTTCATCTAGTTTACAAATGAATGCCTAAACATGCTTTTATATGCAACTACAAACACTCCCACCAAGAATTTTGTAATTCAAACTTACCATGTCGGCATAGGACCCAAATAAAAGTCACAAGCTGACACCCAAAAATTGGGACTAACCCAAAATAGGGTAGGACTAGGGTGCGGGCACCCAAGTCCTCCCCCCTATTTTGGGTAGGGATTATCTCAAGTGGTCCCCCTAGGTCCTATTTGCGAAGACACTTAGGGGTTTTCTCTTCAAGATGTTGAAAAATGATCTAAGATGTTCTAAATGCACGCTAAAGACTCGGGAGCTAAACCTTATAAGGGAAAAGCCCCCAAGGGGATATTTTTTGACATTACATTTAGCCCCCACTTTAATGTATGTATAAATGCAAGGCCAATATATGCATTAAAGTACGGTCAACAAACACAACAAACATGCCAAGCATGGAGAAGACATGCTAGACACATTGAAGATAATGACATGCATGCAAAACACGGAGAAGATAGTTACAGTCATGCAAAACATGGAGAATACACTAAATGCATAGAAGACACATTAATACATAGAAGACAAGAATGATTTCTTTTCTTTTCTTTTCTTTTTCTCATATATATGAAATGCAAATGCGAGTAAAAGAAAGTAAACAAACCTCCCATAATGTAGGATGTACTCATCGCACAGGTCTTTAAACTGTATATGGGGAAACACACATGCAAGACATGCAAAACCTCCCAAAATGCAAGATGTACTCATTGCATAGGTCTTTAAATTGCATATGGGGCAATAGACACACCAAACAAAGCAAGCACACTAAAACACACACTTTGAAGACACATAGAAAACATGGTAGACAAGCGATGGTGTGTTCCTATTTCTAGGTCCAACACCATCTCAGGCACATTACAGACACACATCGATGATTGGGCTTCACTACAACAATCACCGAAGACACGCTTAAGGGTTGAGTTAGTCACAGAATCGCTCCTCGCCTCTGCAAAGGACTTTTGAAAATGATGGGATGGTGCAATCTGCTCTGAGAAATACACCACCCCTGCCTCTGTAGAGGGCTTAAGATAAAAAGGATATACACGATATCCCACCTCTACAGAGGGCTTAAATGATTGATTGCAAACAAACTCAGAGTGTAGGATGTACTCATCGCACAAGTCTTTAAACTGCACCTGAGGACAAGCACATTGCTAACATCTATAACATATAGCTTACCTTATATATGCCCCCACCTTAAGGTGGTTGATATCAGGTATTGATATCAAGCACGTTAAAGTAGGAAGAAAACGCACAAGGGAATACAGAATTTTGCAAAGCCCATGCCCTCAGAGGTGACATGTACTTTACAATCGCCAAATGTTCCCATAAACACATCCCTGCAAGAAACATGTTAGTGTCTACATAATCATGATAAACAACAACATCAATGCATATGATTAACCACACAAAGAGCCAAGGTTATACTATGAATTTAGAGCTCGAGGATAACCATGGGACTATATCATGAAGATCTCTGAATTGAGTACCACCAAGGCTAGATTCAAAGACAAACAAAGTGCATAGAGCATCGGTATTGTTATGATTTGTAAATGAGATAAAAACATAATCAAAATCACTACACGGAAAGCACAAGTGCTTCCACTAGCCAAGCGTCGGATAAGATATATAATCCCATCATCATATTAGGAACTAAGTCCAATTTTTGATTGCTCGCGAAAGGGATGCTAGGTCCACATCATTATAAATGTTTTTCATCATCTGCCTACTAGATAGAAACACTAGAGGAAGGGAAACAATAAATAAGAGAGGAGAAACAAGTGTCTTAGGGACAGTCACGTAGGAGGGTGCCCCCAAGTCACCAACTGCAACACTATGTTTGTAAGACACAACAAACAACAATAAAATCAGAGAGAGGCAATATAGAAGAATGATGATACAAATAGAAGAAGGTCACAACAAAGGTAGTCTCCTGGTATCCCAGACCTTACAAGAGAATCAGGGGTCATCCTAGGAGACCTAAACAACACATAACACATCATGGGGGAAACATATCATGAGAGAGATAAAGGGTTAGATATACTTACCTGTATGATCATTGTATTAGATGTTTGAATTTGTGAACCTTGTGGAGAGGTACTCGATCATGTTTACTGCAAAGTTTGAGTGGTTCTTATGAAAGTCTTGTTTATTATCATATGGTGCTTGTTTTTTAAATCCTTGTTTAAAAGAGACTTTTTGTTGCTTATGAGGGGGAGAACCACTAGTATTTCCAACTGTTGACAATCGTCTTACTCTTTTATGATTTTTAGTGAGTTTTTGTTGTTGATATTGTCTATTGCAGTAACAAGAATCATCTTGTACCATCTCACTCATTTGTATTGGTTGTTTCATTTGTTGTTCTAACATGTTTTGATTATCTCTCAATCCATATAAGGATAACAAAGGAGGAACCTCAGAATAAATTCCATTTCTTCGTGGGCGAGGTGGGTTATCCAATTTTTCTTTATCCACTTCAATCATTCCCATGATATTATCATAGTCTAAATAATCATCATCTTCTACTTTTACTAAACCTTGTTCCACCATATTATTATTAGTATGTTTAGGGAAAGGATTAGTGAAGATTTGTAAATTTTGATTTGGTGGAGCAACCAACTTATTTCCGTTATCATTCACACCTGATACCTGTATGATAATTGAATCAATGAGATCTTGTATTTCATGTTTAAGACGCATACATTGTTTAGTATCATGTCCTTCTATTTGATGAAAATGACAAAAGGCATTAGCATTGAAATAAGGTCCTTGTGCTTTACTAGGATTGACAAGATTAATAAAGGGAAGCTTCATAATGTTATTACTCATAGCTTGATTCATGATAGAATGATAAGACTTCAATAATGGAGTAAACTTTGTTGGTTGATATGACATCTTCTTCGGATTTGTGATAGCAGACACATTAGAAAAGTTGTTCGTATTCAGTCCATTAATCTTGATGAAACTCCTATTGTTATTGTTTCTCTTAAAGTTGTTTTGTGATGATCCACCCATGGATTGACTAACTTGAGCCGATGAGTTTTGGTTTTCATACTGACAAGATGAAAGTTGGTAATCATGAAGGGCAGTGCATAAATGTTGAAAGGAGTTATACTTCATCAAGAGGATCTTATCATGAATGTCAGGTTGTAGATTAGTGATAAACACCTTCTTAACATCCTCATCTTTCATCTGATACTGAATTTGTGTATATAAAGCTTGATATCGGCTAATAAACTTAGTTAACTTCTCTTTTGGACCTTGCTTGTAATGAACTAGGTCAATCAAAGAGACTTGAGGTCTAATATTTGCTTGAAAATGTTGTAAAAATTGATCAATCAACTGCGAAAAGGATTGTATTGAATTCAAAGGCAAAGAGCAAAACCATTCTAAAGTAGTATCTTTGAGAGATCACAGGAAAAGTTTTGCCATCCTCTTCAAAATAGAAATCACTACACATAGCTGTGAATGTTGCCACATGAGTATTAAGATCACCTTTTCCACCATACTTTTCAAAGTGAGGAGTCTCAAACCTCTTGGGCATAGGAGTTTTAAAAATTGCATAGGAAAGGGGATTATGGGCATGATATGTTGGTATATTAGGTTGCGAAGAATTTATCAATTTTTTACCTTTTGTTGTAAAGCAGTCATGCCCTACAAAAGTTGGTTTAGGATGGCATCATTGGGAGATGTGGTTTTCTACAAGGAATTGGAACCAAAGTGAGGAGGTGATTGTTCTTGAGACATGATAGGTGGAGGCTGTGAATAGGTCAACGGAGGTTGAACATAATGGTAGGTGGTAGGTGGTTGAGAATAAGTGGGATGAAGAGGTGGTTGAGAGAAATTATTCATAGAAGAGGTCCTCTTAGGAACCAAATTCTGATAATCAAATCCCACAGGTTTGTAATTAGTGCCATTAGATACTCCAATACCAGTGGTAGCATTACTACAAGCATTCTCATTAGTTGTTAAGATTGTTGATGTAAAGGTAAATATTCCTATAGTCGGTATAGGTACTGATACTTGTGTATGAGATGGTGATAAAGTGTTATTTATCACTTGTGCACATTTGGTCACTAGCATAATGTTGGTTTGTACAATATGTACTAGACCACGAATTGCATTAACACCATCTTGTCCCTCTTTTATCAGTTCTCTTATGTTATGAATTGTAGGAACAACTTCTTCAACTTCTTCATCCAAATTTTCTATTGCTCATCAGATACATATCTTGTCACCTCAATAGTATCATTAACATCGTGAAAAGTTTGCTCTTCCATTGTACTTGTGATAGGTGTAATATCTTGTAACATTTGAGTCTCTCCTTTTGTAAAGAAGGTGTTCAATGTGCCAACTTCTTCAAGAGCTCAAGATCCCATGTGTCTTATGCTTCTTCTTAAAGGAATATTTCTCTTAGGGCAGTAAGTTTTTAGACTCATGCAAATCTAAGATGAAGGCAAGTCAAAATATAGTGAAAATACACTAAAATATGCAAATTTTCACCAAATCTTAATGCAAAAGAGCATGAAAAAGGCTGTTGTGAGGAAAATTATGATGAAAATAAAATTATATTAGTAATAACAGCCACTTAAATCCAAAATATCCGTCACAACACACTTGTAGTGCCACTCAAGGTCAAATCCTAGTGAAAATATAGCAAAAATAAGCAATTTTTCACGGTTTTTCAATTTCAAGACCTATCCAAGGGGGTGTTGTAAATAATTTAAGGAGGTGCAGAAAATAACATCAGTGATATCAGTCGCCTACAAGCATAAAATTTGTTACAACACGCTTAGGGTGCAAACTAGGCCAAATCCTAGGGCAAAAATAGCAAACATAGGCAATTTTTCACCAAATTTTCAATACATGAGGCCAATAACAAGGTGTTGTAAATAATTTTAGTAGGGGTAGAAGATAATACCCATGATATAATCCAATTATATTAAAAATATTCTTTACAACATGCTTATAGTGCAAGTTTAGAGAGTCAATAAGGCCAAATCTAGTGAAAATCAATGTTTTTCAAGCCCTAGTTTTGAGATCTTGATGTAAAGTGCTATGTGAATGTTTTTCAAGATGATATATGATGGAAATTACATGCTCTCAGATCTAAAAATGATTTCCATGCTCTAACATGCAAAATGCAAGTGCAAATCTAATGAAAATGCTAGATTTTGTTTGTCGAAATGTTCTATGCAAAAAAGAAAATTTTTGAAATTCAAATGCAAATTTGTTCTAAAATGCAAGACTACAACCCAATTCAAATTTTAATGAGTCTCTAAAATTAGTATAAAAATCTGAAACAAGATTTTACCTACAAACCCTAGATTTTCAAATTACTAGGTTATATGCAAAATTCACAATTTTCAACAAAACCCTAGCAATTTTATGATGAAAATGCAATGCAAGATATTGAATTTTTGTAATTTTCTATAATTTAAATCAGATATAATGAAAAAATCATAAATTTGATGAAATTCAAATTAATTGATGCAAAATAGAAACCCTAGAATGCTAATTTTTTTCAAATTTTCCAATTATTTTTGTAAGTTTTCCAATGCAATAAGATGAATGACTATATGAATGAATGAAATTACTATAAATCTAAAGCACAACACTCAACAAGGTGCAAATAAGTCCAATAACATAGGTTCACAAAAATGTAAAGGGTAAAATTTGGATATTTAGGTTTTGGTAGTTTTGTGTGTATATCCTCCTTTCACCCTTTCATTCAAGGACCTATGGTCGACTTGCAATGTACTATCCTACCCTAGGTCACTGTGAGATGTAGGGAAACTTGGATTTTTATTATTTGATTTCCAATTATCTTCTCTTATGCTCAATTTTGCCTTAAAACCCTAATTATGCAAATAAGACAACAAACAGATGAATATCAGAAAATGCTACCACATGAAGATGTAAAATAACAAATAACTGTGCACCTATTTTTGGGGTTCCGAGGTGGAAAAGTCAAGGACTAAAGAGCGGGTGCTCAAGTCCAGTGCCATGGTTTTTGTTGGGATCTGCGAATAAGATTTGCAACCTATTTCTGTTGTACCAAAGGTTTTCCTATCATGAAACTTCAAGGACTAATGAGAGGGTGCCCTTCTGTAATTCTGACACTCTGTTGTACCCTCCTGCAACTTCACTTTTTCTAGATTTGACACTTGTAACCTACAATCATGAAAACTTTGGGAGGGGGTTGTGGTGTTTAGAGGCTTACCTTAGTTAAGCCCTGGAGAGACATTCAAGTCTTCTGAACACCGTTGTCAGATAGAGAGTGCGTGCCTTGGGAGATAGAGGCAAAAACCAAATGATAAATGCTTACAAACATAAATGAATATCACCTTGTAGTGAAAATCTCATGGGAAGAAGAATCTCTTCATGCCACAAGGAGATGGATGCTCAAATCTGCAATACAAACACATAAACTACACAAATATACTCTTGCAACATAATGAAAGCCTTGAATCACCTTTAGAATGCTTGAGAATCAAAATGTCCATCTAGTTTACAAATGAATGCCTAAACATGCTTTTATATGCAACTACAAACACTCCCATCAAAAATTTCATAATTCAAACTTACCATGTCGGCATAGGACCCAAATAATGGTCACCAACCAACACCCAAAAATTAAGACTGACCCAAAATAGGGCAGGACTAGGTTGTGGGCACCCAAGTCCTCCCCCCTATTTTGGGAAGGGATTGTCTCAAGTGGTCCCCCTAGGTCTTATTTGCCAAGACACTTAGGGGTTTTCTCATTGGGATGTTGAAATATGATCTAAGATGTTCTAAATGCACACTAAAGACCCAGGAGCTAAACATTATGAGGGAAAAGCCCCCAAGGGGACATTTTCTGACATTACAAGATACAACCCTTTTAACCTTTGCTTGCCAAAACCTAAACATCATAAATGCTATCTTTCAAAAAGCCGTCAAAAACCTTCTTTGTTAAACACAAATGATCTGGGTTGCTCCACACTGTTCCGCATTTGATCCTTTTCTTCCAAAAATACTTTCAAAGGATATGTCATATGAAGCTTTTCATTATATCTTCATGCCAAATCTCAGCATTAACTATCCTGCAAGGGAATTGCGATTTTCAACACAGCTCCTCCTGAGCCAGAGCTCCCAATTTACTTCCCAGAGGAAGTATCTGCACCAGAGGCTAGTGCGGATCCATCCATGATGTCATTAACATCTTTCTTAATCCAAACCTTGCTCATTTCCTTCTTGATTTCTACTAGATCAATCTTGTTCTTTCCATTATCTTCTCTACTCTATTTTCCTCTTCTCTGCAAAATAGTCTCTTTTCTCATTCTTGTATCTGCAAAATCTTGCAACATGTCTGAACTTGTTGCAATTGTAGCATACCACATTCCTCTATCCCTAACTCTTTCTATTGATTGGATTCATTCTTGTTCTACATTGGTTAGCCATATTTCCAAATCTATTGCATTCAAAACACTTCCCATTGAAGGATTGAGTATTCCTTGTATAGTTAAAATCATTCCTTACCAGACTTTTGCACTCATTTGATCTATGACCAATTTTCTTGCAATTGAAACATTGACCAAAAAATGGAGTATTTTGATTTATTCTACTTCTACATTGAGTATCCGTGTCACCAATCTTATTGTAATTAAAACAATAGCCATTGAAAGATGGGTACCTTTGAGCATTTGGCTACCTAACTGGAGGTCCTCTTGGTCTTCTTCTTTGATTTCGGAATTGGTTGCCTTTGTTTTTCTTCATCTCAATGTTTTCTTAACCTAATTTAGAGCTTTCTCCTTTTTCACATCCCAAGCCTTTCTTGTCATCTGAACTCGTTTGACTTTGAATCATCTCCTCAAGCTTGGCAGAGCTTATTTTGAATTTTTCTTTGTAACTATTAGCTGCTTCTAGATCATATTTCAAAAGTAACACATCTTTAGCCAAATTTTCACATTCTTTAGACTTATCCTTTACAACTTGACTTAGATGCCTTTCAATCTCCTCTTTTTCTTCAATTTCCCATGTTAAATTGTTTAGGGTTTCATGTACTACATTCAATTGATCACTAAGCTCCTTGCTTTTCTCTTTAAACTTCTTCACTTGCTCACTTAGCCTTAAGATGCATTCATCATCTTCTTGAACATTTTCCTTCAGATCCCTGATTTCTGCTTCAGATTTCTCAAGATCAATAAGAGTTACTTCTAGTTCAACATGGTTCTCATATGAGAAATTTCCAAATCTTCTTTCTACCATGAGTATACTATCCCAAATCTTCCTCAAGCTATTAGACTTCTTCTAAGGAACCTTGCTCTGATACCAATTTTTGAATATAAGGAATACTGAGAGAGGGGGTGAATCAGTATTCCACAAAACCACATCTTCAATACTTCATTAATCCAATTACCAAAATTAATAACATGAAAGAAAAATAAACATGAGAACAACAAACATAGAGACATAACACATAGACACCTTGATTTTTTATGTGGAAAACCCAAAAAGGGTAAAACCATGGTGAGTGTTAGCTCACAATATATTATGATAACAATATCGGATTACATAAGGCTCACTTCCATGGGGCTCACTGATCAAAGAAATTCTCACTGTAGGTGGACTCTTTGTCCAAGTGGACTCACTGTCTACTGAAAGAGAAAGATAGAAGATAGAAGGAAATTGGCTCACTTTTGTTGCCCAGAAATTTGAACTTGAAAATTTTCAAATTTCAGTGCGTTCCCTTATATGCTCGAAACCTGTTGAATCACAAAAATGCTTAAATCTAAAAATATATGCAAGCTGGTACAAAATCCTTTTACAGGTGTAATCCTAACTTCATTCTGCATAATATGCCCAATTTTTCAGCCAAAACACTTTATCATTTGCAAAATTTTAAACCTTACATTTTTTTGGCAGTAATTTGAAAATGAGGTCAAAATTTGATTTTTGGGTTGCTGGAGTTTAAAAGCTTTCTGGGTTTTTCTCAAAGGTTTCTACTCATCCTTCTTTCTAAATTTCATGGAAAATGGAGTTAGCATGTGAAAGTTATGAAATTCTTCGTTTTGAGGCTCCAAGTTTTGAATGTTATGGAAGAAAATTTTGGTCTAGATATCATGGAACTTAATCTATTTTTCCAAGGTCAGAAGAGTGAGTAAATACATCAAAAATAACTTTATTCACAATTCACAATGATGTGTTATTCTAGTTGTTGGAGGGTGAATGACCTTATTTAAGTCAAGTATTTATCTTCATAGTCGAGGATCTCTTTAGTGTTTAAATTTTGCATAGTGGTTTAAAGAGTTCAAAAATTTCTTTATTTTCCAACTCCCTTTGTAGTCGGCCTTTCTTCAAGTTCAAGAACTTTAGAAACACCTGATTCCATGGTTCAAAGTTCATAAAAAGTTTTGATCCCCGACTCTTCCTTGTCGGCCTTTCATGAAAAATCATAACTTTATAAAAATAGTTCAAAGTTCCCAATGAACATCGATTTCTGACTTCTCCATAATCGACCATTTTAAAGGTCCATGAACTTATGGTATTTCTAACACTTTATAGCAGCATTCTAATCCACAACATGTTGATAACATACGATCAGAGATAAGGAGAAGCTTTACAAGGATGAAAGGTTGGATTTGAGTTCCAGGTGATAACTTCAAAGCAATATGGTTTTTTGGAGATGGCAACTACTAGCCGGCTCGACATGGTCAAACATTCTTTTGCCTATAGGCATGATTGAAGAAAATGATACATGCAAAATGGATTTGTTAATAAGGTTACAGAAATCTTGAGGCAATGCAGCTGACAGATATAGAGCCAAATTCCATGGCCTTAGCCAACGTTCTCCCAACCTGTGCCATAGGGAAATTTGAGTAGGTTATGGACACAAATTTTTGCTTGGAATAAATGTATAATATGGACGCCTAGAGCAAAGTAACACGTGGGATATAAGCTTGCTGCATATTAAGAAATATGTTGTTCATTATCTTCATGCAAGCCATTAGGCTGAATGTACCAAGGGGGGTCTCTATATTGTGCTGGGAAAGGAAAGTGGTTGGACTTGGATAGAGCAATAGAGTTATCCATTCATGTATCAGGCTGTTGTGCTAATGAAAGAGCAGAGTGCACATGTTGCACTAACAAAGATCAATCATATTTTAGAATTCAAGTTGACACTTGACTACTTGGAGCTTTAGACTTGCTTTTACTTGGTTCTTCAGAATTACAGAGGTGCATTATGTGATACCCAAACAATCTTGACTCTAGATCCAAATTATGCTTTATGGGGAAAGTGTAGGATGACACTCTTATTGTGATTGCTGGACAAGCAGAAAATAAGCCCCCTTTCAGACATAGTCTTCTAAGTAGATCTTGTACACATGAGAGGTACAACCCCTCAAAATGTAATGGATAATAAAGTGGTAACCATTGATAAAAATGAAGCAAATTCTCCAACTCCGAGGACTACAGAGAACTACAGATTTGGATATTGTTCTTCACATATATAAAATGGAATACTTAAAATGGAGAAATAAGACATTTTTTGAATTGGTAATTGTCAATATTAATTGTTATGGGCTTGTATTCCTATTTTTGTACATCAGAAAGTCAACCAAAACCAAGCAGAAGAAGTTGTAATCTCACTACTGGAACGTGCTAGAAAATTTCTGCCAGCTTTGAGTAAAATTTCACCTCTTCAATTTGCACAAGATGGTTTACGACCTTACATGACTAATGGAAACCCAATCATTAGACCTGTTCCTAATTTGCCAAATCTCATGCTAGCAATTGGTTATGAAGGCATAGGGTTGTGCATGGATTTTGGAATAGTTGATATGGTTTTGGGTAATTCCATGAAAGTTTATTCAACACCTTTTTCTCTGGTGGGTAGACGCTGCAAATAGAATTGCATACTATCTGAGTTAAGAATTGGTAATATAGGTCACATGAATCCTAGCCTAGTGGAGTTTGGTCTTCTAATGCATCTTCAAATGATTGATGAAAGCCACCTCTAAAATGAAGGAGAATATAAATAAGTAGTGCTAGGATCGAGTGATCCCTCTACAAGGTGAATGTAATTCTTAGAAAGTTAAAACAAAGTCTCTCGCTATTTGCAAATGCAAATGTTCTCAGTGCTTTACATATACATGTTCTAGAAAGGTCATGGCGATGACTACTCTTTGTGTGAGTAGTCACTCATATACTGGACACCGTAGTTATTAACGTAGGATATCAATTAAAGATACTTAGTTGACTGAACATGTGGAAATACACTATGGAGCTAAGTAAGGAAAGAGATGATCCTTTGTAGATAAAGGTGGTGGTCACTGCAATCTGGAGCAATATCCTGAACATAGTATGGATGAAGAATTTACTTATGAAGAAACCTTGCAAGACAATGTTATATGAACCAAGGGTGGATTTATTGCTGCATTTGTAGAGATGGGGGAGTGCTCAGTTTATTGTACAGCTGGAATAGATGCTAAAGGAGAAGGATCTAACTTTGAACTTGCAGCTGTGATTTCTATGGCTAAATATAGCCCTAAATTTTTTTGGTTCATTGCATTATATGGAAATGATGAACATTCCTACAAAAGTATACCATGAAATAGTTTAACTCATAATACTACAATGAATGTTGGTGTTCAGTTTGGAAAATCAATTTTAAGGATTATTTGCAGGCAATGTAATTAAAGGGGAAATTAGGGATGGTTTCTGATTATTTTGAGGAAGGGAATGTGCAATTGGATATATGTTATGAATGCAAGGAATCTATTGCAATGCAGACTCTAGAAGAATATGCATCTTCCATAACAAGTATTATTCAACACCATGAATCAGAGTATTTAGCATCACTTGAGGAATCCTATTCAAAACTCTAATACAACATTCAAGGAATGTGAACTATTTGATAAAATGCTTCAAGGAAATGTTATCTCGAAGAATGCCATGATTGCAGGAGACAAGATGTAATTTGCAATAGTTACACTTTTGCTGGCTCATTGTTTATGATGCATGTCTCTTAAGTTCATATTCACCTTCCTACTCTCAGTGATATAGATAAGTATGTTAGGTGCAGACTTTTCATCGATTACATCCCTTTGAGATCATATCAACTAGAGAAAGATCTATGCAGAGGCAGAGAAAGTGCAACAATAAAAATGAAGGCTTCTATTATAGTAGTATTTACAACATCTAAATGAACTACTAAGTTGATTGCAAAATACAGACCTACTACATAGATCCATTACTGAGTCAACCAATGCTACAAATGAGTCTGTATTGAAGTTTGTATTAGAGCATGGTAAAGCATCCAGATTGATCGAGCCTCATGATCGAATTGTTGTATGCAAAAATAGGTGATTCGGTAGTTTTGAAGATAATCGAGCCTGAAGGCTAAGGTAATAGCACCTCATTTGCTAGGATGTAGAAGATTTCTACCAAGGATTGCTGCATTGAAATGTCTTGATGTAAAGTGGAGATTGAAGGAAAAGTGCAAAGTGATAATGTTGTAACAATCACATGAGTTAGAAAAGACCAGTGAATTTGAAAGGTCATTTTGGCAATTAATCTTAGAAAAGAGTTTTTCAAGAGATAGTTATCTCACGGGAAGATGAAAAAGGTGAATTTTATTTATTATAATTAATCTTTCTAAAGAAGTAGTTATGGAAATTGAAAGGTTCCTGGTAAAATCCTATAAATATGCAATTTGTAGACATTGAGGAGGATCTTTTTCCAGCTATCCGAGAACAAGGGAGCAACTAGTTTTTCTTTCTGCACAGTTTTGTTATACTAAGGTGTGGAGGTTTTGTACTGACATTTTGGCATTGGAGAAATAAAGGAGATGTTTCTAATCTGTGAATTTGTTAATGTTTTCTTTTGATTACAAATGAACTTTGAGTCTTTGTAGTTACTTTGCAATGTATTTTCTATTATACCAGATTGTGTGGATGTTTATTTTTACTCATTTGTTAAAAGGGGATCTACTGTTCATTTCTCTTCCTGGGTATTGTTCGTGGGTGTGGAATAGGAAGATTTTGTGTCATTTATTTGCATTGTCTTCATTTCAAGTTTAATCATTCACATCTATTTTCATAGTTATGGGTAGATGTTAGTTTGCCTTTTCTACTTTCTAGTTAAAAACATACCCTATTCTCATACATTGCATATCTTTCGAAGGTAGATGTGCCTTGTAAAACAAGTAGAGAGCACTTGCATATAACATTTCAAGTGACTCATCTGTTGGTCTATTTGTCATTGATGTGGGTGAGGAAGTATAAACTGAAGTGACAAATTTGTTAACCAACAACTGCCAGTGATGAACTGTTGCAAATGCATCTATCACATGCTGGATCACAGTTCCATTGAAGGCTCAATACACAGATTCAAAGGTCTTCATTAGTTCTTCCCTACTTTTCCACTCTCCTGCATATACTTTTTTCTACCCTTATTATCCTTTTCTGATCTGTAAACTGCTTAAAATCATTTACACATCAAATTTGCACTTCTTCCACACACACACACACACAATTCAACACTGAAATCCATCCAGTATATATATCCACAATAAGATTTAACTCAAAAGTAGGTTGGCAAGACAGACATGAAACATGTATACAACTGCTATACATAGTGTTTCGTGTGGAGCTTGATCAATCTCCAAGTGGGAGATTGTTTGGTGTGGAGCCTGATCAGTCTCCAAGTGGGAGATTGTTGGTATGTGGTGACTGATCAGGCAAGTACTGTACATAGGTTATGTATCCTTCTTTTTTGCATTATCAGAGTCGGTTCTTAATTTTTGTTAACTGACAAAAGAAAAATGACATTACAAAACCCTAATTCTAGAAGCTTCTAAAAGGCTTGTTATAAGGGGCTAGGATGTATGCTATGACAATGTATTCTTGAGATTGTAATTTATTTTTGCACTGGATAATAAAATCATTAGATGGATGAGTTTCTATGGATGTAGCCCATATTGGGTGAACCACATTAAATTTTTGTGTTGATCTCTTTTGTGTTATTCCTCATTGTTATATTTGGGTTATTTAATCTACATATAATTGTTAGTGTTTATTGCTTTGATCTACCTGAACCCTAACAACTGGTATTAGAGTGGGTTGTGTTTGATTATCGTTTGCAGGAAGGTCTCACGATTGAGTGGGAGTCTCATGGTTAAGTGGGAGCAATGGTGGATGAGGGTAAATTGAAGGTAGATAAATTTAATGGGAAGAACTATCAATTATGGAAGATGCAGATGGAGGATTATCTCTATCAGAAGGATTTATGGAGGCCGTTGGAAGGAAACGCCAAGAAACTGGCAACAATGACTGATGAGGATTGGGATCTTCTAGACAGAAAGGCACTGGGAACCATTTGGTTATGCCTGGCACCATTTGTGGGATTTAATATAATAGAAGCAATGATAACAGATGGTTTGATGAAAGCTTTGGCTAAATTGTATGAAAAACCTTTAGCCTCTAATAAGGTATTTCTCATGAAGCGTTTGTTTAATCTGAAAATGATTGAAGGTGGATCTATGTTAGATCATTTAAATGAGTTTAATACAATTACCAGTAAATTAACTTCTATAAAAGTGAAATTTGATGAAGATGTTGGAAACAAGGTAGATAATTGAGAGGGGGGTGAATTAGTTATCTCAAAATTTCCTTAACATTCTTTTCTTTTTGTATCTTAATAATCAGTGTTGCATCAAAATATGAAAGCATATGTAATCATAAGAACAGAAATAAAATCAACACACATAACACAAGGATTTTTATGTGTTAAGGGAAAAACCACGGGGTGACTAACCCAAGATTGTATTCTCTGTTAAGAGAATAAAGGAGTACAAAATGGCACTTGCTAATTAGGGTTCACTGCCCGAGCACACTGCTCACAAGAGGCACACTGCCTACAAGAGACTCACTGTCTACAAGAGACTCACTATCTACAGAACTTATAGAAGGTAATTTGGTGTTTGAACTAATGAGAAGCATCTACAAATGCTAGAGTTTAGTTCCAATTAGGCACAATACATTGATTTGATGCACTTCATTCTTCCTCTATTTTAATGTTGTTGCTCCGTCACATACCAGACTTGAATTGCAACTCTCACACTTATCCCTGCTTTTCTTCACACTTTATTTAATCACTTGTTCACCACACCCCCTACATACTAGAATCCATCTAATATATATATCCACATCAAGGATTTCATCAATTTTCTAGTTGGCAATAAGAATACTCAAGATATTTGCAAGTTATTGATCTGTTGGCTGAATCCATGCTTTATTTGTCATGCGTATCAAAAACATAGGCGTAGAAGTCATTATTCATGTTAGCCAACAATGTATAATCCCACATATTTCTTGATCAACACCTTTTACTCATTCGAATTGAAGTCTGATATTCTACCAGTCAGTTTTTCCTTTGTCTGCTTTGCCTAATTGGAACCCAACACTTAGATGCTCATATCTTTTCCTTGATTTGTCACCGAAGGCTAAATCTCTAGAGTACAATAGTCATGGTACCCCTCTTGACTTTCCCAAGTCTACAACTTACTGAGTTACACCATCTGAGAGATCTAGACCTGATTGTCGAACCTTGTTACATACTATGTTCTTGTTCACTGGACCAAAACATTCTTTAATCTGACTTCCAGTATATGCATACTATGTACTGCAGATATGTGGGATAGACTTTGTTGCCATAAATGACAACACTTATGAAGCCACACAGTGTCTCTTGCCAACAATCTCCCCCTTTGGCATTGATGGCAACACTTAGTGAAAAATAGCTAAGTGTCGTTGTAACTCCCCCTTGGCTGATGCTCTATTTTTCGTACTATTTTACCGCAGCTCCCCCTTAGTTGGATTCCATATTTTCACTACTCCTCACTTCCCCTTTGACATCAATGGAAAAGGGCAGAATCTGCATACCAAAATTTTGCAAAAATTATCCTATACATGACCGCATAAGTATATCTGTAAAAGTGGCCTTCAACTGTACAAATTCTGTGGCCCAGCTCTGCTTCATCCTATCCAGAATGGAGATGTGACCACTCAACAAAAATGCATATGCTTCTATCCTTCTTAAATCTGCCAGATCCCTGGTTTGGGCTGTGGTATGAGCATCTGTCAAGACCTCATGCATTGCCTCTAACTTAGGGATAATTATCCCTCAGAGTTCACCCATTCTGTTTATTATGTTCTTATTTTCTTTGTCTAGGCTCTTTATTTCATTTATGACAACAATAGCCTGGCATTCTTGATTCATTAAAGAGGTAGTAAGGGGATCAAAATTTTGAGATAAACTTGACATTTTACCTTCTTGTTCTTTCACTTTCTTTTCAATGTCCTTTATCACTTTGGGCCAAGATAGGCAAAATTTGTATATGTCCCCACCATCTTTAAGAGCATTTTCAAGGTTCTTTATTCAAATGTCTAGGGTCCTATCATTAGCAATCAGTCCTTGTACTTCAGTGAGTCTTTTTCCTAAAAACTCCTTCCGGACCTTTGCTTCTACTGATTTCTCTAGAGATTCAAAATGAGTGCTAACATAATTTACCAAAGTTTTCAGGTTACTGGATGGTGAGGTTGAAGGATCCTTTTGGAAGGATGGCATGATCTTTTCTAGCATCCTAGATGCAATCTCCAATAGGTCACAGTCTTCCATGTGAGATTTCAGGAGTTTTTCTTTTGCTTTGGCTTGAGAAAAAGATGTTATTTTCATTATTTGAACCAGAGAGAGAGTCAAAATTCAGTGGCCCTTGAAATAGCACAGGTTCATCTAACTCCATCATTTCTCTATTTAGGAAGTTCTTCACTGCCTTTGCAGTGTCTCTTGCCGGTGATTGAGTCTTCTTTTCTTTTGGGTTATCAGACTAATCATCATTAGTCTTTTCTACTTGTTCATCTTCTTTTCCCTTAACCTCCTCTTCTTGACTCACTTTCTCCTCTTTTCTTCCTTCTCCTTCAACTTCAGAATCTGGAATATCTGTAGTGGGATCTAGAGGAGAAATGTCATTGGTGTTTATTGCTTCATGAACTTCCTTTTCCGGAACAGAGGAATCCAAGTCCTTAGACTTCTCTTCATCTATCTCTTTTGATCCTTCTACATCAGAAGATTCTTTTTTGGCTACATTTAATCCTTCAACATCCATGGTAGAAGGTTCTTCTATTGTTTCCTCTATAATAGGAAGATTGAATCTTTTGAAAGCATTCTAGAGGATATCTTTTGTTTCTCTTGTTACTTGGTCAGTTTCTCCAAGCATAAGTTTATTCATTCTTGCTTTACTTTGGAACTCATCCTTACAATCCTTAAAAATCATGTCCATTTGTTTTGGAGTGATAGAAGGATAAAGCTAAATCATTATTTGTTCTCGAATCTCTAGGTCTTTTGCCTTTGCATTCTCTTTTCTTAGTTCAAGTACCTTTTCTAGACTCTTAGGAATTAATGATATAATTTCAATGAAAGCTTTATTGTAAATGTTCAGGTACCTGACTGTAGCTTCTTCCAAAATCCTCTTGTTAGTATCACTGTATTCATCATAGAACTCTATTATTGGCTACAGGTTCCCATCCACAGTAACTACCTTGATGATGTCATCAATGGAAAGAGTGGGCTTTTCAACAATTTCTTCTACCTTTTCTTCCTTATTTTTACTAGCAGAGAATTCCCAGGATGTTTTCTTCTTCATTTTCTTGATTTCCTCATCAGATTTTGTTTCTTCATCATCCTTAAGTCTTGTGTATGACCTTGTGGCTTTCGTCTTCATCCTCTTTTCCCTTTTTCTAGATGTCTTGACTTCTGGTTTGGTAGTCTTTGAGCTTTTAGGAGTGGCAGATGCAGAGCTCTTGGAAGATCTAGTCCAAGAGGAGGCTTGTACCGGAGTGTCTCCTTTATTTTCTTCTTATTTCTCTTTCTCAACCTTCTCCATATTCTCTCTATTTGTATCCATAGCCTCCTTTGAT
The DNA here is from genome assembly GCA_027924645.1 of Cunninghamia lanceolata. NCBI lineage: Eukaryota > Viridiplantae > Streptophyta > Pinopsida > Cupressales > Cupressaceae > Cunninghamia > Cunninghamia lanceolata. The sequence continues at coordinate 1,351,587 of BSBN01000333.1, forward strand.
AGGCCAAATCTTTTGGCAATTTCTTCAAATTCCCTTCTTACTTTCCTCTTTATTTCTGGTTGTCTTAACTCAACATGTATTTTTACACTTAGCTCTTGAAAGGTGCCAAACCTTTCTACTTCAGGGTCCTTAGGTTGGCTCAACAGGTATTGAATATGTAGCTCCAGGATTTTTTCATTAACCTCGTATCCCATTGGCATTATCCACACAGTTCTGGGCTCAATTGCCTCCATTAGGCATTGATCAGTGTCAACCATGAAGCACATCGTGTCCTTGTATTTCTCAACTATGGATTGAGGTATTCTCTCTCTGGCTTGCATCATTCTTTGGAAGTTCTTAAAGTAACCCCAGAGGGCTATGTTTTGAGCTTTAGCATCACCAAGTCCATATATATAATCTCTAATTTGGATTGCAACCGGTTTATCATTTTGCCAAACCCAACCACTTGATCCAGGTAGCTCATTCATATAATAGAAGAATAGACATATTATTAGACAACCATATTTAAAGGAATTCTTCTTATCCTTTTTGATCTTCTGTAGGTTTTCTAACAATTGATTTAGGAGAAGTTTACATAGGTCATAATCTGCATCTTCCCTCAACCTCTGATATGCTGCATAGATTGCTGTCCCAAACACAAAATTCTCCCTGCTCGAATGATAGATTTTGTAGCCAATTATCATTGAAGAAAACTTGACATCCAGATCAGTGATGTCATCTATGGTCATTGCTCTTTTGTCAAATTTAGATCCGGTGGCTTCAATTACTATCTAGTTCTTGATAGATTTAAGTGCAGGTAACCCACTGGATGAGTGCAGTCTAGTCACTGCCTTGATGGCATCTTTAGTTATCTTGAAGGGCCTCATTAACTACATGAAATTATCATGCATCCTACTTAGGACATACCGGACCCAATCATCTTCTGCAAAACATGGAAAGTGTATACAATGTCTGAAGTGTTTATCCCAGAGGGCCTTGAACTCAGGTTTGAGTTCAAAACTCTCATCTATTAGCTATTTGTGATAGATGTCCATCAATTTTGAGTCTCCAAATTCCTCAATGTTGGCATGGATATAGACCCTAACATCTTCTACATACAATACCCCATGCGGAAGACTAGAAAATGCACCTAAAGAATCAACTTCTAGAGATTTATAAGGGTGTTTCTTGAATTTAGGATGCGGCCTATCAGTGATCTTGACAACCATTGGAGTAGCCATTTTGTAAGAGATTTAGAGAGAGATTTTCAGAATGGAAGTATCTTTTCATGCTTTAGGGTTTGAAATAGGAACCAGAACAAATCGCTGGTTGAATTTGACTTTTTAGTTGATCTTGAGTGAATTGTAGAAACTTTCTTGTAAATCTCTTCTTTTCTTCTTCGTGAAGGCAAATGTGCAAATAATGAGTGAAAGAACCCTTTTATCCTTGCACAAAACCTAATTTCCTTTTGTAATAAATACACAACTTAAGTTATCCGGTTGCCCTATTTTGAGAGAGATCTTCTCGAATCACTGTGCTAAACTTAGAATCATTGTTAGTGAGGATTGACAATGTATCTTCTTTTCTTCAATCATGCCATGGGTTTGTAGATCAAAGTATTTCAATTCTAAATCATACCAGATCTGTCTGTGAAAGTCCTGCTTTACCAGATAGCTGTTGGAACCGGATTAACTTGAGCGGTTAAAATCTTACAAAACTCCATGCGGATCTTTCATATTTTTATTGAAGGTTATTTAGATGTTTTTCTGAGAACCCTTTAATCCGCACCATTCCATGTGCCAAATTTAGACACTAGTTGACTGGCTAGGGGAATTTATTTTTCTTTGTGAATCCCCCTAAGCTAGAACTCACCTTTTTAGTTTCCAGAAGGAATATCAGCACCGGATTCTGATGCGGATCCATCTCCAATATTTTATGTACTCTTCTTCACCCAAATTGTGCTCATCTCCTTTTGAACTTCATCCACATTTACTTTACCTTTTCCCTTATCTTGTTTTTGATTATGTTGTACTGGACCTTTTCTATCCTAATTTCTACTTCTGCAAAGTTTGGCAATATGACTAGATCTATTGCAATTGTAACAGACAACATTTCTTTGCTTATTTGATTGATATCCTCTTGATCTGCATTGATTAGCCATATGTCCCATTCTATTGCATGCAAATAATCTACCATTGAATGAATTGTTTATTTGCATATTTCTGCATTCATGAGATTTGTGACCATACCTTTTGTAGTTGAAACATTGTCCGGAGAACGATGGATTAGTCTGATTCATCTCCTCCTGCACTGAGTTGCTTTATGACTGAAATTGTTGCAATTGAAACAATATCCATTGAAGGATGGATATCTTTGAGCATTTGGTTGCCTTACCAGAGGTCTTCTAGGCCTGTTTCTTTGATTTCCTGATCCAAAGTTCTTCTGACTGGATCTAGAGCTTTCACCTTTCTCATATCCCAAGCCACGCTTATCATCTACCCTATTTTGGCTTTCAAGAAGAACTTCAAGTTGGGCTGAGCTTATCTTGAATTTCTCTTTGTATTCATTTGCTGTTTGAAGATCTTGTTTAATAGTGTCTATTTGATTCTCAAGTTGTTCTTCATTGTCTCTAGCTTCAAGATTTGATTCAAGATGCCTGATTATTCTATCCATTTTGTGGCAGTCCTCTATTTTCTCCTCGAGAGATTGTTTGAGACTATCTTCAATTTTCTTTTTTTCTTCAATATTCTTGGGTGAATCTCATAACCCCTGATTCCATTTCATGCCTTACCATAATGACTTCTTTTGACAGCTTTTCACATAGCTTATTTTTCTCATCCAGATCTTCATTAGTATCATTGACTTCACTCTGATTGGCTAGTTTTTGAAGTAGTTCCTTTCTCTTTTTCACAAAGATACTAAGTTTTTCTTTTAGCTCATTTATGAAATCATCATCTTGTTTGAGTCTTTCTCTCAAATTATTGACTTTAGAGTGGGATTGTTCAAGATCATCTAGGGCAGACTGAAGTTGTTCCTTCATACCATATATATCCATTGAGATTCGCAGATCTTCCTCAAGCTGTTAGGCTTTGTTTAGAGGAACTTAGCTCTGATACCAATTGTTGGAAACAAGGTAGATAACTGAGAGGGGGGGGGGGTGAATCAGTTATCTCAAAATTTCCTTAACTTTTTTTTCTTTTTGTATCTTAATAATCAGTGTTGCATCAAAACATGAAAGCATATGTAATCATAAGAACATAAATAAAATCAACACACATAACACAAGGATTTTTATGTGGAAACCCTATTAAGGGAAAAACCACCGGGTGACTAACCCAAGATTGTATTCTCTATTAAAAGAATAAAGGAGTACAAAATGGTACTTGCCAATTAGGGCTCACTACCTGAGCACACTGCTCACAAGAGGCACACTGCCTACAAGAGACTCACTGTCTACAGAACTTACAGAAGGTAATCTAGTGTTTGAACTAATGAGAAGCATCTACAAATTCTAGAGTTCAGTTCTGGTTAGGCACAATACATTGATCTGATGTACTTCATTCTTCCTCTATTTTAATGTTGTTGCTCTATCACATACCAGACTTGAATTGCAGCTCTCACACTTATCCCTACTTTTCTTCACACTTTATTTCATCACTTGTTCACCACACCCCCTACATACTGGAATCCATCTGGTATATATATTCGCATCAAGGATTTCATCAATTTTCTAGTTGACAACAAGATTACTCAAGATATTTGCAAGTTACTAATCTATCGGGCTGAATCCATGCTTGATTTGTGATGCGTATCAAAAACATAGGAATAGAAGTCATTAATCATGTTGGCCAATAATGTATAATCCCACATATTGCTTGATCAACACCTTTTACTCATCCGGATTGAAGTTTGATATTCTGCAGGTTAGTTCTTCCTCTGTTTGCTCTACCTGACTGGAACCCAACACTCAGATGCTCATATTTTTTCCTTGATTTATCACTGGAGGCTAAATCTTTGGAGTACAGTAGTCATGGTACCCCTCTTGAATTTCCCAAGTCCACAACTTACTGAGTTACACCATCTGAGAGATCTGGACCTGATTGTCAGACCTTGTTACATACTCTGTTCCTGTTCACCAGACCAAAACATTCTTCAATCTGACTTTTGGTATAGGCATACTATGTACTGCAGATGTGTGGGATAAACTTTGTTGCCATCAATGACAACACTTATGAAGCCACACAGTGTCTCTTGCCAACAGAAGAGGTTAGTGCTTTCTTGGTTTTATGTTCTTTGCCAGAAAGCTAGTGATGAGTGCCAATTAGCACCCATAAAATACATCATTTTACCTCTCTTTTTCCCCTTTCTGATCCCAACTTCTTGATGTCTGCACCTGAATAGGCTAGCAAGGCTATTCTAAATAATGATTAACCGAAGATAAATTGCTTAGGATCATGATTTCTGATTTAAGGACTAATGTGCATGGAATTGATAGAAATATGTAGAAAAAATTCCCTTTTGAATCAACAGGTGTAGATGCTCAGGATGGCAATTTTGTACATCTCTAGATGTAGTCCTAAATATCTCTAGAGACTATACTAGAATCTCACGATAGCAGAAGTTTTGAAGCAAGAGGAAGAGCATCTCCATAGTTGAGCAAGAAGGCTGCAATTATATCTCCAGAGCAACAAACATATCTCTGAAGCTGCAGACAGAGACATACATCTCTAGCGCCTCCTCAGAACAGGGTGGATTTCCAGCACAGCTATTAGTCAGGCACTTTCAGCGGCGATCGTGATACCCCCTTTGTATTACTCAAATAATCAACTGAGTAATTAAGGGCCATCTTTAGTTAACTGCTGAGAGTTTTTATCTCTTTTAAGTTTTTGCATGAGTTACCGATGAGACTAATTTAATATCCATATTTTTAGGGCCTTGCTACCCAAATGTATTAAAACTCAAACTTAGAATTCAGAGTGGACTTTTGTTCCACTCATTCTATTCTTATTGCATGATTATTTTTCATAGTTAGACAACTAGTATAATAAAGAGATGGATGCCACCTCATAGAAGAACTGGTAGTTAAGATGAGTGATATGTCATCACTCATTATATATATATATATATATATATATATATATATATATATATATATATATATATATATATATATATATATATATATATATATATATATATATATATATATATATATATATATATATATATATATATATATTTACTGAAGTAGTAGAAAAAGGGATGGATTATTATTGTGTAATTTCAATTAAGATATCATTTTTTTGATTAATGCAGAGTGGATGGAATTGGACCGAATCTAGTTGTGATCTTATTCTCTAGTATTAATTCTTTACTGTAGCCTTCAGCCCTAAGGGTGTGGAGCAAGGGCCCACTCTCACCACCAAGGCAGAAGGCTAGTACCACTATTTTGTTGTTTCATATTTTGCTTTATAGGATACTTACTAATTTTGATAGATAGATGCATGTTGTAGTTGTAGATTTGCTTTGAGTAATTTATTGTTTAATTTTGTTTCTAGCATTCTTTGAATTCATTTCATAAGCAGATAGATCAATCTATTTAAATTAGTGAGAGCCATTAGAGTTAGTTAGAGGGAACTTGTAACTGTAGAATCCCTATTTGCAGACAGCTGAGGACACAACCCTAGATTTTGACATCTAAAATATGATTAAATGATGAGGTACAACGACACCTTTTCATTTTTGGTGCTGTTGCTAGGGACTAATTGTGTTAATTAGGGAAACTTAGCTAAATAGTTTTAGGTTAGGTCTATATGGTTAGAGAAAGAGACTCAAAAGGAAGATACATAAGGTAGACACCCCATCAATAAGCTATAGGAGAAAGTAGTAGGATGGCACAAGATCTTGTTGAAGAAAGAAAATTGGAACCTAACTTGGAAGTGGCACCTCAAAATAATAATCCCTTAGATCCTACAAATCTTCTACTCGCTGATTATATCCAAGAATTACAACAAAAGTTTTAGGTAGATCCTTTGATAGAACTTGATATCCTAGAACCTCAGGGAGAAGAACCAGTACTAAACATGGATGATAATAATAATAATCATGAAGAAGAAGAAAATCAGGATCCAAGAACCTTCTCATATCCCATTGTTCTAGCTACTGGAGACAATGCTCTTATGAAAAATATCTCACCAGCACATCTGCCAAATTTTAGAGGTCCTTCTTCTGAGGATCCAGATCAGTTTCTGTTTGAATTCAGCGAAACTTATGATTATGGATCAGATAACCAAAAACTCAAACTATTCCCTTCAACCTTGAAAGATTCTGCAATGAGATGGTTTATGGGTTTACCCCTAAACTCTATTCATTCTTGGGATCAGATGGAAACAAAGTTTTTAGGAAAGGACCAAGATTACTGTAAAGTTGATAATAAAAATGAGGAATTGTTTAAAATTAGGCAAGGAGAGGAAGAGACCTTAGAGGATGATGTGGACAGGTTTAACTTCGCCTGGAGAAGATATGGGAACCCAGTAGATCAGATGGAAACAAAGTTTTTAGGAAAGTACCAAGATTACTGTAAAGTTGATAATAAAAATGAGGAATTGTTTAAAATTAGGCAAGGAGAGGAAGAGACCTTAGAGGACTATGTGGACAGGTTTAACTTCGCCTTGAGAAGATATGGGAACCCAGTAGATCACTCTTTGGCCAGAACTCTGTTTGTAAAAGAATTGGATAGGGAATCAAAATAGGCACTAGATCTAATGGGAAAAGGGAATATGAACAAAATGGATATACCCACTATAGAAGAACTCTGCAGGAATTATTCTAGAACCCAAGATGGAGTGAGGTCATCCAAAATTTTCAAAGGGAAGAATGAAATAGGACAGTTAATGGAAGAGATTGCAAATCTAAAAACAAATATTCTAGTCCAATTAAATACCACATTGGATGGGTTTCAGGCGAAAACTAGAACAACTGATCAAAATAGAGCAACTGAACCACTCTCCATCTATTGTCCTAGGTGTAGAAACAATCATATGTTGAGAGAATACCCTTTGGACAAATCATAGATTTGTCAGATCTGTGACAGGGAACATCCTACCAGTCAATGTAGTCAACTTCCAGCCTTGAAAAGATTGAGTAAGAAGAATGCTGTAATGGAAGAAGAATTAAACTATGTGGGACAAAAACAAACTGGGAATTTCCCTTATAATCAGTATCCAAACTAGCCTTCTTACAGGGGTCCTTCTAATTGGGGAAATAATCAATGGAATCCAACTTGGCATGGGCCTCAGAATAATCCTCCTTGGGGACAACAGGATTGGCCAAATCAACATTGGCAAAACCAAAATTGGGAAAACTAAAATTGGCAAAATCAGCACTAGGGAAATCAACATTGGCCACCACAGTTTGGATCTCAAAACATGCAACCTCAATGGGGTCATCAGTAGGGATATAATCAACAATACTAGGGACAACCTAGACATTTCCAACCTCAACAACAAGCTTTACTAACTAGACCCTCCAACACACAAGGATAATCACAAAATGAGCCGATTAGTCAACCACCCCTACCAGCTCAGCCTATACCAAACCCACGAAATAAACAGGGAGTAGCTATTTACATGACAGAGAAAGAAAACATGGCTGGTATTAATGCTATATATTCAAATAATCTCCAGTTGCATTCTGGGAAAGCATTCCCAAGACCATCTCCTCCAACTATAGTTGAAGTAACCAATGATGAGGAACCTAAAAATTCATCCACTTAACTCCCGGAGAAGATTACTATTGGAAAAGTGCTAAAAAAATCATCCCTGGAAAGCTCCGGAGTTGCTCAAAAGACCAACTTTGGAGAACATTCCTAGACACAATTCTGATGAAAGTTCTGGAGATGCTCCAAAGATGGAAAAATTAGCACCATACGTAGAATGACTCAAAAAACATGTCCCCCAAAAAAAAGATCTTACAAAAACAAGTCCAACCCAACCTAGAATTAGAACTTTTACAAGAAATCAGGCAACTGAACATTGAAATTCCTCTCCTCCAAGCAATCAGAGATGCACTAGAACTAAATCAATTCATTAAACAACATTGTGTCAAAACATAGGGCAGGAGGAAAAACTTTCCTTCTACAATACAGGTGGAAGGGAAAGTAGTAGATCTATTGATGGGATAAATGCTTCTCCCAAAATATGGGAACCCTAGAAATCCTGTCATAACCATTTTCATCTCAGGGGTAGAAATTTCAAATGTTTTGGTTGATTTGGGAGTAGCAATTAATGTGATGATGGTTCATACAATGGACAAATTAGCTCTATTAGTTATCCAATCCACAACTACAATTCTTCAACTTGCTGACCAGTCAGTAGCTGTTCTGAAAGGAGTAATTACTGATGTACCAGTTATGATAGAATCATGGGAATTTCCACTGGACTTTTTGATATTGGAACCTAGAAACTAGAGAAATGTTTATCCATTAATTTTAGGAAGACCATGGCTAGCTCCAGCAATAGCATCTATTGATTGTTGAACTGGGGATATGGTCATTTCTAATGGGATAGATTTAAAGAAAATATCTTTGTATCCTCCAGCTAAACCATCAATACACTATATAGGAAGAGTATGGGTGGATGAACCAGAGAAAAATGACAACAGTGCCTTAGTAGCCATGGTAACCATCAGGGAACATCTGGGAGAGTTGGAAGAGGAAATGTACTATGCTACAACATAAGACATTACCCACATCCTAATCAATGAGGATGTGATGGAGCTTGCCCAAGATTCTAAGAGAGAACTTCTTACTTCTCATTGTACCCTTGCAAATATCATTCCTTGTGGAGAAACCTTTTACAGAGACTTTGCCATAATCTATATGTTGCTTCCACATTCTTGTCCCCTCAATACCACAACTCTAGTGTATGGATTAACTACATCTATGGATCAAATCACAAAATAGGTCATGATTTTACCAGGGAAAATACTTAATATCAATACTCAGTTAACAACAAATTTGGAAGAAAAACTTATCCAACTTCTGATTTCCCATTCAACAAATTTTGCTTGGGAATACCAAGATATGAAGGGCATACCTCCTGAGATCTATACCCATCATATATACACTGAGGATATTAAACCTATCAGACAACCCCAGAGAAGATTGAATCCTACATTAAAGGACATTGTCAAAATTGAAATAGAAAAATTACTGCAAGCAGGGTTTATATATCTAATCTCAGACAGTCAATGGGTCTCAGCCCTTATCATAGTGCCTAAAAAGAATAGGAAATGGAGGGTGTGTATTGACTATAGAGAACTTGGGAGAAAGTATTTTTCTTTTTTAGATGGGTTCAGTGGGTATAACCAAATTCAAGTAGCACTTGAAGACCAGGACACAACCACTTTCACTTGTTCTTGGGGAACTTTTGCTTATAAAGTTCTCCCATTTGGACTATGTAATGCCCCAGCTACATTTTAGAGACTTTTTTAGCTATTTTTGTTGAACTAGCTAATGAATGCATGAAGGTCTATATGGATGACTTTACTGTGTATGGGGATAATTTTGAAGAAGCTCTCACAAATCTTGAGAAAGTACTAAAATGCTGTGAGAAAAATCAATTATCTCTTAGCCATGAAAATACTTCATGATGGTAGAAGAAGGAATTGTATTGGGACACCACATTTTAGCAAATGGAATCAAAGTGGATCAAAAAAAGATAGAAGTGATCACACACTTGCCTTCACCCAAAAATCGGATATATGTTAGAAGTTTTCTAGGTCATGCAGGCTACTCTAGGAGATTCATAGAAAATTTTAGCAGAATAGCTGCCCCCCTGTTTACCCTTCTTAACAAAGACACAAAATTCCTATGGACGAAAGACTGTCAATCAGCATTTGAAACCTTGAAAGAGAAGCTTACTGTAACACCAGTTTTGAGAGGACCTAATTGGACTTTACCATTTCACATACAAACTGATGCTTCAAATGAGTCCATTGGGGTAGTTTTAGGACAAAAGGAGGAAGGATAGAGTATGCATGCCATTTATTACATCAGCAAAAACCTTACATCTGCAGAAAGAAATTACACCACAACTGAAAAAGAATTCTTGGCAGTCATTTATGCTATAAACACATTTAGGCATTATATCACTGGATATAAAATATTTGTGCACACTGATCATGCAGCCATCAAGTACCTAATGATAAGCCAGTGGTGGGCGCAAGGATCATTAGGTGGTTATTGCTATTGTAGGAATTTGATATTACCATCATTGATAATCCAGGCAAGTTTAATTCGGTTGCTGATTTTCTATCAAGATTACATACAGGAGGAGAAAACCAACCAGTGGAGGATAGGTTCCCAGATGAACATCTTTTTGCTATATCCTCTACTATACCTTGGTTTGCTGACATAGCTAATTTTTTAGCTACAAGCTTGTATCCATCCCATTTTACTTCAAAATAGAAAAAGCGTTTAGTTAAGGAAAGCTTATCTTACAAATGGTTAAATGGATTGTTGTTTAAATGTGGTCCTGATTTCATTTTGTGCAGATGTTTGAAAAATGATAAAATTTTTGATGTATTGAGAGCATGCCATGATGAACCATTTGGTGGGCATTACTCTTCCCACAAAACTATCCACAAGATCCTAGGAGCTGGTTACTACTAGCCCTCTCTTCATAAGGATACTAAGAAGTATGTGCAGCAGTGTGACCAGTGTCAAAGAATGGGACAATCAACTTTCACCCAAGAGATGTTACTGCATCCTCAAGTCATGATGGAACCGTTTGAGCAGTGGGGTTTAGACTTTGTGGGACCAATTTCCCCACCATCAACAGACAAGGAGTATATTCTAGTATGCACAGACTATGTGACTAAATGGGCTGAAGTTCAATCATTACAATTTGAATGACAAGAAAAAGTTGCTGATTTCCTTTATAATAAGATTTTCTTGAGGTTTGGAGCCCCAATATCCATTGTTTCAGATAGAGGACCTCAGTTTACTTCAAAAGTAATCAAAGAATTCACAGATTTATATCAAGTCAAGCATAGGAAATCTTCACCTTACCATCCTCAAGCCAATGGGCAGGTAAAGGTAACTAATAGAGAACTTGAAAATATTCTGACAAGGACCGTAGCAATGAACAGAAAAGATTGGGCTAACAGATTACCTGAAGCAGTTTGGGCTTACAATACCACTTGGAAATCCACAACAAAATTTTCACCATATGACTTAGTTTATGGGAAGAAGCCTATTCTGTCTATAGAATTTGAACTTCAGACACTTAAAACTGCATTGGATATTGGTCTACCATTGTCCATAGCCCAACAGAACAGAATTCTTCAGCTCAATGAATTGGATGAAATCCAGACAGAGGCCATTCAACAAACAAAACTGATTCAGTATCAAAGAAAGTAGTGGCATGACCAACACATTAAGAGGAGGACATTTCAACAAGGTGATTGGGTTCTTCTTTGTGATTCTAAATTCAAGAAGTTCAAAGGGAAATTACAAACTCATTGGATGGGTCCTTATCAGATAAAGGAAGTTTTTGAAAATGAAACCGTACTATTGGAACCTATTGATGGAAGCACAAACACATTCTTAGTGAATGGCCACTAAATCAGACTCTATAAAAGGCCATCCACTAAAGAAGAGTTCCTCAATGATTTATGCTTTGATACAGGGGATACCTCCTTTGTCACAGTTTTCGACTAAAAAAAAAAGAGAAGGTTGAAAACTAGCAAATGGCGACCTTCTGCAAAATTTTTTTTTTTTTAAAAAAAGAGAGAAGGTTGAAAACCAGCAAATGGCAGCCTTCTGCAATTTTTTTTTTTAAAGAGAAGGTTGAAAACCAGCAAATGGCGACCTTCTGTAAAAATTTAAAAAGAAGAAAGAAAAAAAAGGGGGGAGATGGAAAACCAGTAATGGTTGTCTTTCTCGTCCAAGGAAATTGAAAACTAGCAAATAGTGGTTCCCTTCTTTATGTCAGTTGAGAATAATCAAGCAAGCTATGGAGGTGATCAGGTGCCAGGCGCTACTCAAACACACCTTCGGTGCTTCACAACTAGGTGCATCTCCTGCGCTTTATAGTTAGGATTGTAGACACACAAAATTGACTCATTATCATTAACATTCAAATATCACATTATCACACATCTACATTTGTCTAACACACTTGAGCAATATCCCTAACATATATTTCTTCTATTAATTAAATAAATTTTATATTTATTTAATTAATTCATTAGCTATTTCTTCTATTTCTTCTAAACTATAATTAAACAATCTTCAATTATTTAATTATCTTCATTCTATCTATTTTTAATTAAATAAATCTTATTTATTTAATTAAAGATTCCTTTCATAAACCTACTTTCCAATTAATTAAATAATTTTTATTTATTTAATTAATTTATCTTATCATTTATCTCATGAGCCGACATGTGTGCCTCTTTCATTTAAAAAGATAAGTGGTACTACAACCTTTTATTTAATATCTTTCACATGTAGTACTTTTTATGTACACAAGTACACATGAGCCCTATCTTCCCGCCACTTGTCATCTTCACATTCACCTATGTCTATCTTTCAATCTTAGCTATTCACATAGCCACTGAATTTCCACCGTTGATTGATTTTGGTTGAGTTCTATATAAACACCCTCTCATTCTATACTACATCTATCCATCATTCATATAGCGTCTACATTATCATCCTGAGCATATTGAGCATTTGAGCATCCATAGCATCCATCGAGCTTTCACCATTATCATCTATCATGGAAGCTTTTATCTTCATAATAGTTCATTGTTGAAGAAGCAATCCACATCATAAACAAGGAATCATACAATCTAGGTGATATTATGCTTGAATTACATTACTCTTTGATTTCATTTAGATTAGATTCTTTGATGATGGTAGGGTTAGGTTTTCATGGATTTGCTTGATCTTATCAACCTGATTTTTTACCTATCACATTTTGGCACACCTGGTGGGACTCACGTCCTTGATTGACTTTGTTGTTTGAAGTTGTTTTTATGAAGATTAGATTTTCTGAGTGCTTACGGCAAGTTCTAGCCACTTTTGAGCTAAAATTTGTTACTGTCTACATACCTGCGTTGCTTCTGCACTGAAATCTGCCGCCTTTGGCCATTCTCGGATCGCTTATAAGTAGATAGTGATCACTTTTTGTTTATTCTACATCATTTTTAGACTAACAATGGTCTTCTTTACATTTAACCTAATCGCTTTTGATTTTACAATGGCTGCTTTTAGATAATTGAATTGCTTTTTGCAGAATTAGGGCTTTTGTTGCGTATTGTCTCTGTTGCAGATCTAGGTCACTTATGAGCCTTAATCAGTCACCTCATGCTTTTTCGTATCACTTCTGAGCTTCAACAATCCACATTTGGCATTTGCAAAGTCACTTTTGATTTGCAGTAGTTCGCCTGTGATAGAAACAGAGATCACTTCTGACAGACAGTAAATCACCTCTGGTAAACTGTGCACTTTCAGTTTGTATAATTTGTAGTTTGTTTTCTTGGCTACTAATTAGGTATTTGTGCAATATCTTATCGATTTGTCCAAGAAAAGGAGGTTATCCAAACTACTAACATATTTGTTGCAACTTCGATCAGTCCAAGACTTGTGGTTTTTCACTAAATTAGGAACATTTGGGCTTGGTGCATAAAATGAATCATTGCTTGCATGTGATTGATTGTAACCCAAATTTAATAACAAAAGTATCCTCTCCCCTTGCCTATCAAATGGATTTTGGGTGCATGAAAACTTGTTATTATCTTTAGAGGGCCTGCCTTCTCGATGTGAGAAGGGATACAACCCAAGCAGTAATGGGCTAAAGCCAAGTCCTTCCAAACCGCTATATAAGAAAAGTGTTTGTGTTGAAAGCCACAAAAAATGGGTGTTGTTGTGTTATACTGACAACCAACCTCCCCCAAAACCCTCCAAGGCATAACCCTTGAAGGCTGGGAGACTCCACAATGGAGAGTAGCACTGCCGTATGTATAGCCATCTGAACGGATGCCCTTATTAGCAAATTTGTGTAGTAGCCAAACACCCTCTATTTGTTGATGCAAAAGGTGGGACCTTTGAAGCGGCCCTGATTCACATGGTTCTTAGAAGAGATAGCAGGGACAATCCTAAGGTTTGGTGAGGGACAGGCCTTTAAGGAAACCTAGATCTTGGTATGCATGAGAAGTGTGTGCCGTGGAGTAGAGCCGGTGCTACCAAGATTCTGAAGCTATCCGCTTTGAATAAGCACGGCCAGGGGATTCAACAAATAAAATCCTTTCCTAGCCTATGTTGTACAAGTTTGTGATTGTTGTGAGTGTGAGTGACTGTAATTACTATTTTGTCATAAAAAATCACAAATCAAACATCTTTCCTGATAGACACAGTCACTTTTAAGCCTAAACTACTGCATACAGACAACAAAATCACTTTTAAGCCACAATTATTCACTTTTTGCCTGAATTGAATCATCTTTGAACAATAGTTAATAACCTTTTACATAAATAGAGTCACATCTAAATAGTAGTCAGTCGCCTCTTATCTGAAACAACTCACATCTAAACAGCAGTCAGTCACCTTTGTTCTGAATTAGGTCACCTTTAAATAATAGTCTTTCTCCTTCAGCTTAACCTGAATCGCTTCCAAACAATAGTAAATTACTTGTGAGCTAATAGTTATAGCCTCTGAACATTTGGATTGCCTCTGGTTAACACTGTAACCAGCTTCAGAACCTAAACCTATCTACATTTGACCTATTACCAGTCACCTTTAGCATTTTCTGAGTCACATATGAGCTATCACTTGTCGCCTATGGTCTAATACCAACAAATCTTAGTGACTTAGCCGAATTGGCAACAAATCTAGCTTGCTCAGCTTCAACATTAGCTTTCAGACCTGTATCTGATCATTAGCAGATACCTGGACTTTGTCTCCTTATTTTGAGCTTATCAATCAACTGCACTTTCATGAGCTTTTCATCTTTTTGAGAACCCAAACTAGCAAACCAAACATCAAATCAATCATTTTGATCCATCAGAGAAACATCAGCTTTAGCTTCAACAAACATCAGCAACATAGCAACTTCTAGCAAACAACTTGTCCCTTGAGTGTGTGAGCTATTCTCTAGGGAAACTAGCCAACAACAAATCAACAAACCAGCCAAACAAATCAGTAACCGAGCAAGCCAACCAACCAACCAATCAACAAACCATCATCTTTTGGGTCTCAAAACTTTGACAAGCTAAGCTTCAGTTTTCAACATCAACATCATGCTTTAAACCAGGAGTCAATATAGAGCTGAAATGGAAGCTAAATATATTTCTGAAATGGAAGCCAAATTGCAAACTGAGATGCAACAACTTAGAATGACACCTCTTAAGGACACAACTCAATTCACGACTGGTATGCCTCCTCATATGTTTACACCTCATGGGTATACTTTTGGAGAATCATCCTCACAACAAGTGCAACCTCCAATAGCTTTGGAGACTTTTGAAGAACAATCCCAAGAATACTTATTAGAATTTTAGGACACCCATGTGTGGGTCAAGTTGAGAGACTTGTTCTATCTGAGCCTAATCACTACTTCTTGTAACTTTCTCACATGGGTGCTAAATTACCAAGAGATTTTGACATATCTGCTATTAGAGAACATGATCCAAACACTCCTGCTATTGTTGCAAAGGGACCATCCACTATAGTTACACCATCCCCCACCATATCACAAGTTCCATATTCTACCACATCTCTTTCATTGCCTATTGTTACTTCATTTGATCTACCACGCTCAGAGCACACTTTAGAACCTTTGATCATACCAACCAATGTGCTCCCTCTTATGTCACATAATTTGAACCTTCCACCTTTCCATGTTCCTCAACACATCCCTCCTCCTACCATGACCATTTCCATGCATCAAGTCACACAAGATGTTCATGTAGCCCAAGTGCAAACGCTCCAAACATCACAAGCTCTCCCCATGTCTCATAGTATGCAAGCCTCCCAAACTATACCAACACAACCAATAGTCCAAGCTTCACGACCATCACAATCACCATATCCCATATACCAACTACTAATACGCTTTCTACCATCTCTACTAATCCTTCCACTACACCATATAATCCCAATGTTAGTCTTATTGATATGAGTGACCCTCCTATTGTTTCTCAAGCTAATCCTAGCTCTACGATCACTTATATTGAGCAACTTACATCCATTCCATCATACTCTTCCAATCCTTCACACACCATCAATCCATCTTATGCTACCCAAGGCTTTCCTATTGTCACCCAACACATGACACATACCAATCCCCATGTTGTCCAAAATACAAACCCAAGTGTCCATCCTTCTTTCACATCTACCAATCCTTCCATCACTTACCATGTCACAAATCCAACTCCAACTTCCCAACCATTAACTAATGTCAATCTGTCTTCCACTTCGTATGTGATGCAAAATTTTGGTGCCCATTCATCCCAATATACTCAACCACCACTTGTGCCCCAAGGACAGCAATCCTCAACAACATATGTGTCACATCTCAATCCTTTGACATATATTGTGAGTACGCAACCCCAACAAACGGTCATGGCTCCATATATCCCACAACAACAACCTCAGTATACACCATACCATGTTTCACTCCCTTTGTAACAATAGCAATTATCTTCAGCGGATGTTCAACAAATGATTAACCAAGCGGTAGGACAAGGCAAGAAGACATTTTCTCTAGACAACATATGCACTTATCCATTTGACAAGTCTCTTCATATGATACCTTTTCCACCACACTTTGAAATTCCACAATTTGACAAGTACAAAGGCAAAGGAAATCTGGAAGACCATCTTAGAGCATTCTTTGTGGCATGTCTCGATGTTGCTTATGATGATACATATTTTTTGAGACTATTTCCTCGAAGCTTAGTAGGACAAGCTCTTGAATGGTTCTCTCATTTACCTCTGAGAATTAAATCTTTTTCAGAGTTAGCCAATAAGTTTTGATCTCACTTCTCTTTCAACATTGACCATGAGATAAACATGAATGACCTTGTCAACAATAAACAATGCAATGGTGAAGCCTTTTCTTCATTTACTCAACGATGGCGTAATATGGCTAGCAAACTATCATGGCAAATCCCTGAGAAACAACAACTTGATATCTTTGTTCAAAATCTTCATCCCGAGCTATCATTCCAACTACAATTGCAAAGTGCTAGCACCTTTGATGAACTTGTTTCCAAAGGAACCATCATTGAATGAGCTTTAATTACTAAAGGAACTATCAATATCTTTTGTGATAACAAAGATTATCCTCAAAACTCAACCGATAAGTCTCACTTTTGGAACAAAAATAAGAATATTGTCAATGATGGTGTTGTCAATGCAAAGCACATCCAAAATATGAAAGCTCCTATCAACATCCAAGCTGCTTCCACAAAAACACAACCTTTTCAACGAATGCGACAACACCAAACTTCCAATTTGCGTCGACAATTTACACCATTAGTGGAACCCATGGAAGTTATCTTTCGAAAGCTTCTCCAAGCGGGTGATATTATCTTAGCGGATGCACCACCTAATGGTGAACCACTCTTCAAAGCTCCTTGGTATAAAGAAAATGAGTATTGTGATTTCCATAGAGTTAAAGGACACAAAACAAATGGTTGTATGCGCTTAAAACATGTTATCCAAGATTGCATCGATCAAGGTCTAACCAAAGTTACACCTTCAACAACTCAACTTGCACAACAATCAACATCGAACTATGAGCTAGAGACTTTCAAGAATTCGCTTCCATCTCATGACAAAACAAGTAACCCTCATGCTGGAAATGCCATTCAGTATACCTATGAATTGTCTACCAGTGGCCGCATTGACCATGCTCGCATTTCTACCATTACTATCCAAGGTAAAGCACCTGATTGCGCTGTAACCACTTGAAGAGGTCGAGTCACTATTCAAGGAGCACCTGTTCATCCTCCTCGACCATTTGCTAACTATAATATCTTGGATCACCTTGGCAAAACACCCGCACACATATCCATTCTTGAGTTGCTTCACATATCCCCTGCTCATAAAGCTATCCTTGATAAAGCTCTACAAGAATCTTCAGTGCCCAACTATATTGATATCTCACAATTCCAATCTATGGTCGCTAGCATTGTAGCCCCTTGTCATTTAACCTTTTCTGACAAAGATCTTCAGCCCTCCATCCATCCCTTACACAACGAAGCCCTCCACATTGAAGTGTTTGTCAAACAACGTCATATCAAATGAATCTTGGCAGATGGTGGAGCTAGTCTTAATATATGTTCTTTGAAATTGATAAAACAACTGGGATATTCTAAGAAAGATGTTGACACCTCCAAGGTTATTACTATCAGAGCATATGATGATGCTGAGAGAGATACATAAGGAATTATTTTCTTGCCTATCCAAGTTGGGCCGATCACCACAGAAACCTGTTGTCAGGTCCTTGATATCGACCTTCCTTATAACATCATCCTTGGTCATCCATGGATACATGCCCTCAAGGCAGTTCCTTCCACATACCATCAATACCTTAAATTCCCACACAACAGTGTTGAAGTTACTATCCAAGCTGATCCCAATCCATTTGAATTTTTTCATGCCTTCCAAGCTAAACATCAGAGCCCGAACCACATTCCTATCAACACTGAGGCATATCCATCTTCATCCTATGTAGATCCATCTGACCTACTCAAGCCCTCATCTAGTAAAACCCCTTCCAATCTTCGTATCAAGTATACCGAACATGGCCTTGGTGAATACACATTGCAAGACTCTTGTTGTGTAGGCACCCTTCCATTATCTCTTAAATCCTATGGTAAACCTTCCACATTCAAACCAACTTCAGCCCCTACTGTCATCAAAGCTCCACCTACTGTATTCCTTATAGGCAGATTCCTGGATGATGAAGACATTAATGAAAATGACCAAGTCCAACTGGAAGTAGAGAGATACAACAATGGGTTCCACATCATAAAGAACATGGGCTACAAAGGACATGGTGGATTGGGATCACAAGAACAAGGACCTCTTGAACCTATAATTGTGTCTAAGAAGTTTAATAAGCAAGGCCTTGGTTATTAGCCAGAGGTACCGTGACTCAAGGACATTCAGTGTATTTCTGATACTGACGCTGGACCTTCCTCGGTAGGAGAGACTTCTAATTCGGATACTATCAATGAATCCCCCTTTCATATTACCAACCTTTTCCAAGAACACTCCATCTTCATAATCTTCGTAGCCTCCTCTAGCCATAACAATTCCTCCATCAACCTTTCACTCATATATCCTGACCTCATCCATTGGGACCAACAGGGGGCACCTATATTAGATACATTTGAAAATGATGAAGCTATTGCATAATTCATGGGCTTGCGACAAGGCATTCCATTGGGTGATAACAAAGTAGGTTTCATGATGGACTTACCTAAACTAGCATATTTTGGTGGAAGTATCAAATCCTTTAGTCGCAAAAGTGAAATCAACAAAATAAAAAAAATAGGTCACTAGGTGAAAACTAAAAGGCGCCTCTTAACCGTGAAAAAGTAAAAATAAAGGACAAATCTAAAGGTGAAAACCTCTTCAAGGCACTTGAGGATGAGGGATTTGATCTTCCTATTGCCACTAATTATCATGAGAAATCAACAGTGCTAGTTGAACAATCATAAGACATGAACTTGGGTACAGAGTAGAATCCAAAGATCACTTTTTTGGCAGCATCACTATTAGAGCAAGAAAGAAGAAACTTCAAAGCATTTTTTTTGAGAAGAGCTATAAATTTTGCATGGACTTATGCTAACATGCTAGGTCTAGATCCATCACTTGCGGTACATCATCTAGCAATATTTCCTAATGCAAAACCTGTCAAACAAAAATTGCACAAAATGCATCCACAGGTAGCTTTATTGGTCAAGACAGAGATTCATAAACTGTTAGAAGCAAAGTTCATAAAACCTATTGATTATCTAGAATGGGTTTCAAATTTGGTACCTGTAGAAAAACCCGATGGACAAGTTCACTGTTGCACAGATTTTAGAGATCTTGATAAAGCATATCCTAAGGATGACTTTCCACTACCAAGCATAGACAACATTGTAGATCTTATAGTTGGACATGAAATGCTATCTTTGATGGATGGATTTTCAGGGTATAATCAAATCAGAATAGTAGAGGAAGATCAAGATAAAACATCTTTTATTTGTCCATAGGGCAAATATTGCTGGGTTGTAATGCCTTTTGGTCTCAAGAATGCTGGAGCTACTTATCAATGAGCCATGACAGTTATCTTTCATGACCTTTTTCATACTATCATCGAAGACTATGTTGATGACATCCTGGGAAAATCTAAGACAAGAGAAGGACATCTACAGGTATTAGCACAAATCTTTGATCGATTAGAAAAGTATCAAGTTAGACTGAACCCAAAGAAATGTGTATTTGGTGTAACATCTAGAAAATTGTTGGGATATATTGTGTCTCGATGAGGAATAGAAGTGGATCCAGCTAAAGTAAAAGCTATCATGGAAATACCTTCACCAACAAATCTCAAGCAGCTTCGTAGTTTACAAGGCAGGTTACAATCTATCTGTAGATTTATCTCACAACTAGCAGATAAATATCATCCTTTTCAGCATCTTCTACGTAAGGGTGAACCTTTTAAGTGCGATGAAAGGTGTCAACAGGCTTTTGATATAATAAAGGAATATTTGGTAACACGTCCTGTGTTAGTACCTCCTGTGCTCAGCTACCCACTATTGCTCTACATATCATTGACAACAATAGCATTAGGTGCCCTTCTAGCTCAACATGGTGATTCAGGAAAAGAACAAGCCATCTATTACATCAACAAAACTCTTGTGGGATATGAACTCAATTATTCATCTATGGAAAAAGCATGTTTAGCATTAGTGTTTGCTTCCCAAAAGTTGCGACACTATATGCTAAACCAAACAACCAAGCTCATATCAAATGTTGATCCACTCAAGTATCTTCTTTCTAAAGCAATTCTCACAGGAAGATTAGCAAAATGGGTCATGATCTTAAGTGAATTTGACATATAATATGTGGATCCAAAAGCCATCAAAGGACAAGTCATCACTGATCAATTACCTGCAGCACCCATCACATATATTCATCCAATGTATCTAGAATTCCTTGATGAAGGATTGTTCAATTTAACTTCTCCAACATGGTGGAAGCTATATTTTGATAGATCATATACACAACATGGATCAGGAGTAGGCATCTTGTTTGTTACCCCTCAAGGAGATTGTATACCCAAATCATATAGAATTGCATTTCCATGTACCAATAACATAGTAGAGTATGAAGCTTTAATCATAGGATTGTGCATGGCAGTACAATGGGCTATCAAACAGTTACAAGTCTTTGGTGATTCTCAGTTGGTTATCAAATAGGTCTTAGATGAATATCAAACAAAAGATGAGAAGCTTCTTCCATACAAGCTAATGGTTGATGATTTTAAAAGGTACTTTGACAATATCACTTTTGAACAAATACCAAGACTACAGAACAGAGTAGTAGATGCTATGGCTATGATTGAGTCTCTTCTAGACATGCCATCTAATACACATAAATGTGACATTGTTGGTCCCAATTCACCATGGTACGAGGATTTATACGAGTATCTCCATAATCAAACCTTTCCACTTCAACTATCTAACAATCAATGCAAAACTTTTATCCGCCGAGCCTCTCGTTACACTATCCTAGGAGACACCCTCTATCGCCAGAGTCTCGATGGTATCCTTCTTAGGTGTCTTGATTCTGAGGAAGCAAAAGTGGCTTTACGTGATGTACATGAGGGTGTCTGCAGTTCGCATTCTGCTAGTCCTGGCCTTGTTAAGAAACTTCTACGAGCAGGATACTATTAGCCAACTATGGAAAAAGATGCATAGCAATTTGCAAAGAGATGTCTACAATGTCACAAACATGGAGACTTAATACATGCACCAGCACATGAGCTTCAGCCTATCACTACTCCATGGCCTTTTTAGCAATGGGGGCTTGATCTCATAGGTAAAATCCATCCTACTTCATCAAATGGGCATAAGTTCATTATTACTGCCACTGAATACTTCATAAAGTGGGTGGAAGCCATGTCAATGACTTATATCATAGGCAAACAAATATCTAAGTTTATTCTACACTATATCATTTTCCATTATGGAGTTCCTCAAGCTATTGTTACCGATAATGGTCACCCCTTCAAGAATCAAGAAGTCAGAGATCTTTGCAACAAGTTTTATATCCAACATAGATTTTCTACTCCATACTATCCTCAAAGCAATAGCCAAGTTGAAGCTTCTAATAAAACAATCATCAAGATTCTCAAAAAGATGGTCAATGAAGTTGGTCAGGATTGGCATCTACAACTCCATCCTGCATTATGGGCATATAGAACAAGTATCAAAACTCCCACTGGGGCCACACCTTCTGCTCTTGTGTATGGCATTGAAGCTATTTTACCTATTGAGGTTGAGATCCCCTCATTGCGAGTATCCTTACAACATACCATCTCAGAAGAAGAATATCAAGTATCCAGACTCCATGATCTTGAGCTTCTAGATGAACAACTTCTTATAGCACTCAACCATATCCAAGTCTATCAGAACCGTCTATGGCACAGCTACAACAAAAAATTAGAGAATGCCGATTTCAAGTTGGAGATCTTGTCCTTAAAGAAAATCAAAAGAATCAGCAACACTGTGAGAAACAGGGCAAGTTTGAACCAAATTGGCTTGGTCCTTTCATCATCACAACAGTTTATGGATCAGGTGCATACGCTCTCTCAACACTTGAAGGCATTTCCTTGGATGAACCAGTCAACAACGTTCATCTCAAGGAGTTTTATCCTTAAATCTCAGCTATCCCCCCCCAAAAAAAAACCATCCAATAGTGAAGACCACTTTGTGGCACTTTGGATTTAAAAAAAAAAAATAGTCTAAGATAAATAATCCATCCTTTGGTGAAAACTTGGTAAATAAGCGCCTTGGATAAGTACCATAGTGAAAACCTGGCAAACAAGTGCTATGTGTAGTGACCAGCTTCCATCGTCTGCTTGGTTTGTTTGATCATCACTTGTTCTACCATACTTCACCATCCTATCCAACATAATCCATATCATAATCCACATTTCATTGCAATAAATAGCCTTTCCACCTTCATCTCTGTCAATGCTAGCTATCATACTTGAGACATTGTTGCGATAACTATATCTTTGGCACCTTAGCATCTTGACCGCACACCTTCTCCACCATCGCTCCTTCATAATAAACCTCATCCCACACTAGGGGCATCTTGTTGAGTCTTATTTGGAAGTGGATACCGCTATCTCTAGCTCATAACACATCAAACACTTTAGCTCACAACACAACAAACTTTCAACTTCAACCATAGCGTTCATCCAATAACAAATGTGGCAAAACATTTTGCAATCAGGCTTCATATCTTTCCAATCAATTTGCGCTCATCTAACATCCAAAAATTGCAAGATATCACCTCACCAGCGTAATAAGCAAGAACTACATCCCAGCTCTATTGTTTAAGCCTTGATCCCATGGATACAAGGTATGTAGGCAATCTGAGATACGAAGGAAGCACTTTGATTCAGGCTAAGACAATAGCCTTTTCATCATCCATCTTTCATCTTTCTTCTAATCATCCTCCAATCTTTCATCTCCCATTCTTCTATCTCTCATCACTTACATCATCAATAAAACCCAGGACTACCTATTCATCATGTCTCATCTTGATCATAAATGTGCTTCGATCCCGTGGATATAGGGTATGTAGGCAGTCTAGAATATGAAGGAAGTTTCCAGTACTCAAGCACAAATGATCCATCCCATCTTCTTCTCTTTGATCAGCTCAAGTAGGAAGCAAACTATGCGTATACTGAAAGCTCAAGCACTTTAACCAATCAAGAATAAGCCAGAAGCTATTCGTTCGCATACCTTAAGCCAACATTTGCTATAGCAGTTTATCAACATCTTTAGCCTTCAACAGGATGCAGCTTTCCTTTCAACAAGGCGCTAGTTTAAATCCATCTAAGAGCACGTAAATTTGGCAAGAGAACGTGATGACAGTATCTTTTGTTTTATCTTTTGTCCATTTTTTATGTCTAATCAAGACTACCTTGATCTATCTATATCTTGGTATGTTGCAATGAAGTAAGGAATGGGGCATGGTCATATTGCTTTCATATGCCGTGTTTGTGGGATGATCTTATTCTCTTCCTATGTGTATTGGTATCTTGTACATGTTGGGATTAGCATCTTACATATCAATATCTCTCGCATCTAAGAAGCTAAACAGTCTCTTATGCACTTGAGACTGTTCTATGTCAAGACTAGCTCCATACATATAACTAGTAAGGTGTCACTATGTGTAGTGGAGATAAGCTCAAACCATTGCTTGTAGCATCAAAGTCCATCTCAGAACACTAGCTTCTATTCATATCTTGTGTATGTTGGTTCAACATTTTGACCTCATATGTTAAGACAAGATTGTAGCATGCTAGTTGCGCATTGGATATCTTGACACCTTAGTCTTCTATACCCTGGTGCATAACATCCACATGCACAATATCAAACATAAATATTGCATTTCTTTTTCATTTTTGAGCAATTACTTAAAATGCTGCCCATCACATCATCTATTCATCCTATTATCTGCCTATGTAGTCCTCAACCAAGATCAATCATTTATCTTGTCCAACCCTTATTTTCTTCGTGTCAGCCTTGTTTCCTAGCTTTTCATTCTATCGCGAGCCAACCTAGCCCTTCCTAGTTAGCCTAGCTTGCCTCTCAAGGGGGCATCACTTGCCAGTTACACTAGAGCATAACCTTGTTTATCAAGCAAAATATCGTATCTTCTTTGACACAACGCTCTAACGAACATTGTATCAAAGAGGGGCAAAATGTAGACACCCAAAATTTACTCATTATCATTAACATTCAAATATCACATTATCACACATCTGCATTTGTCTAACACACTTGAACAATATCCCTAACATATATTTCTTCTATTAATTAAATAAATTTTATATTTATTTAATTAATTCATTAGCTATTTCTTCTATTTCTTCTAAACTATAATTAAACAATCTTCAATTATTTAATTATCTTCATTCTATCTATTTTTAATTAAATAAATCTTATTTATTTAATTAAAGATTCCTTTCATAAACCTACTTTCCAATTAATTAAATAAATTTTATTTATTTAATTAATTTATCTTATTATTTATCTCATGAGCCAACATGTGTGCCTCTTTCATTTAAAAAGATAAGTGGTACTACATCCTTTTATTTAATATCTTTCACATGTAGTACTTTTTATGTACGCAAGCACATATGAGCCCTATCTTCCCGCCACTTGTCATCTTCACATTCACCTATGTCTATCTTTCAATCTTAACCATTCACATAGCCACCGAATCTCCACCGTTGATTGATTTTGGTTGAGTTCTATATAAACACCCTCTCATTCTATACTACATCTATCCAACATTCATATAGCATCTACATTATCATCTTGAGCATATTGAGCATTTGAGCATTCATAGCATCCATCGAGCTTTCACCATTATCATCTATCATGGAAGCTTTTATCTTCATAATAGTTCATTGTTGAAGAAGCAATCCACATCATAAACAAGGAATCATATAATCTAGGTGATATTATGTTTGAATTACATTACTCTTTGATTTCATTTAGATTAGATTCTTTGATGATGGTAGGGTTAGGTTTTCATGGATTTGCTTGATCTTATCAACCTGATTTTTTACCTATCACAAAGAGCACTTCTGGCACTTCGTAACTAGGTGCACCTTTGGTGCTCCACCAATAAAAGGTTATTTATAACCATAATTAGTGGGAGGGGACCCACCTCTCTAGGCAATAAAGTAGAAACATTGATTGATGAGGTCATCATGACTCATCCTCTACTTTATGATAGATACTTGCAAGGACTGTGCTGACATCACCCAGGATACATGGATTCTAGAACTACTCAGCGGGAGTGGGAGTGGGAATGATTACAGGTTGTGTGACAATGGAGGTGATTGATGTCATCTTGTGCCACACAAAGCTACTTAGGTGCCACGTCGTGTCTAGTCTCATCAATGCCGCAACATCTTAGCCAAGTACATCGTGTCTCATCATTAAAAATAGTTTAGGTTAATTTATCTTCATTGAGAATTAAATAGCAACTGTCTTGTCTTTCTATTTTTGGGTGCCATCATTATGACACATCCTCCTGCCATCACTTTTCTTCCCAAATTCATGTATGCTGCCATCTTTGTTGTACTATCACCATGCCTACAGAGTCTCCCATCATTCTGCTTCATTTATGATCACATAAACACTCTAACTGATTCTAGTTCTTTCTCCATCAACCTAAGTCGTTAAGCAAATTAACAAAATAATCCTCATTTAAACTGTAACATTCCTTGAATAACAGTGTCAGTTGAAATAGTTCTCTGGAGCCCACGGAGTGAGAAAGCATTGCAAGCATAGAGAACAAACAAGGAATTTAAGTATGGGGGTTAAGAAGAAATTAGAACTAGAAAATGCTACAGGCCTTTTGCAAGATGAAGCTGTAGCAGGCGTTCTGAGGAACGCAGGATGGTTAGAATTTTTGGAAACATTTGAGGGATTTCGAGAAGATATTGTTGATGAATTCGTAAGGAACCTGAGGCATAATTAGACAACTATAAGGGGAGTTCAAATCAACCTCTCAGCTACCATTATCAGTCATATTTCTGGGCTTCCTGAACAAGGTGAGAGGTCCTATCATCTGAAAACCTTATATATTGATTTGATTAGAAATTTCTCTATTGAAGGTGAAACTGCAATACAATTGTATTTAAATAAAAATGAGGTTAAAGGAATTCTTAGGTCCTCACTACCAAACCCTTGGCAATCTGTAGCTACATGGCTGATGAAATATTTCACATGTGATGGACAATTTTCCTTAGTTTTAGGACCAATAATGAAAATGTTGATTTTTCTGAGGCATAGGAATGGACACCCTGAATTTAGCATAAACATTCCCAATTTCTTGTACTCTGCCATCAAGGCAACTACTAAAAGATATCAACAAAACAAGGGTCCTATGAAACATCATGGCCTCATTTTTCTGATAGTGAAACACTACTTTCTATCTCAAACTAATGGGGAAGAAGTATGGCAAACATTTCTTGAACAAAATCCCTAGAACAGGGCACCAGAGGAGGCACAATCAGAGGATAAGGGTTCCTCCACCTAGCCAGAAGAAAAGATAGAACCTTTGACTTCCTCTACGGCTGTTCAGGAAGGAAAGAAGTTATCACTGGAGGCAACTTGAATTGCAGCCCCTGTTTCTGATAAAAAGAAGAAAGGGAAGGAAATTAAAGAACTTACTCTTGAGCAAACTCCATATATGACTCACTCAGCCCGAAAGAGAATGACTCTGGCTAGGGAATCTTTCCCTGAGGAACTAACAAGGAATAGGTTGGTGCACAAAGCAAAGAAAACCCCAAAGAAAGCTGACCCTAGAGAACACCATTGGGCTGAAGAAGCATCCCATGATTCTGATGAGATCCCTCTAGTGAGAAAGAAAAGGTTGAGAGAAGTTTCCCCAGAACCATCTGTCCATTTGGATTCAGGACCAACTTCAGAACAATCCCCTGCTCTGGAGATAGAACATAGGCAAACCTTTACTATTTCCTTAGACTCTAAGGATGAGTCACCCACTCTGGAGGCACCTGCCCCACCTATGCTATGGAGAAGCAAAAGAAAAGGGTAGTTCTCCCAAGTGGAGAAAGATACTGCTCTCCTAGCTGAAGTGCTTCTGGGTTTCAAAACTTGTGAGAAGGAAGCTAGGCCTTCATCAGTTCCAGCACAAATAGAAGAAATCTTAGAAGAACCTTAGGATAGGGAAACTACAGGAAAAGATAAAATAGAGCTGGGTGCATCTGACAGTGCATGAAAAATGGCTATGGAAGGCCCTAGTATGCAACAAACAGAAGAGGAAACAAGAACTTTCTCTCATCCATCTGATCAAGAGGATATCGAGATTTCAAAAGAGCAGTAAGTGTTGGAAGAAATTGATAATCTAAAATGATTACTTTGGGGGAAAAATTAGATTATCACTAACCTCATGAAAAACAAAATGGAAATCAAGCTGGAGCAAAAGCAAATATTTGAAAACTACAAATAGAGCTCCAAAATAAAGACCAAATAATTCAAGCAAGGGATGCAGAACTGGAAGCCCAGAAGATAGAGACAACTAAAATCATGAAGGAAAAAGAGATAGAGGCAGTACAAAGCATCTCTGATCTTACTAAAGATAGAGACAATAGTCTCATAATAATTGTAGCATTAATTGAAAAAGTACAGAGTCAAGATAGACAATTAACTTAGGCCAACAACAAAATAGATGATCAGGAAGAGTATAATCAAGAGTTGGTTGGTCCAAGGGCAACTAGTGAACATGAAGTATAAACAGATCCATATGTGGGTCCAACCCCTATTGATATTCCTAAGGCCTTCTTTTATTGGGAAAGGAGATGTAGAGTATATGAGGCTTCTAAGCCTATGCTGAAACTATAGAGGGCAATTACTGCCATGACACAGAGTGGAAACCTTGGAGAACAGAGTCATTCATATGGCCTCCATTTCTTCTAAGATTTTATCTTTCAGACCTCCAAGTGCCAGTTATGCCATGTTTTTACAAGAAAGGGTCCTACAAAGAAGGTTGTCTTCGGTTCTGTCTGATCTTCTTGAGAACACAGAAACAACAAAGGGGTTCATGAAAGCCTATACAAGGAGCTCTGATGAAGACAAAATTTTTCTATGTGAATTATATCTACATGGATTCTATGTTGATGATATGACCTTCCTTCTTAATTATTTTGTAGGAGACTGCCAACTTAGAGCATTCATGTCAATGATGAGGAATCATCAGATTTGGAATGAGCGAATGGAGGCTCACCTCAAGAAAGATACAAACACAAATCTTTTCATCAGAAAAGAGTGTCCCAACCCTCAAGCTTTCAAGATCCAATTCAGGGCATATGTCTATCACCCTGACAGTAAGAACACAATTTTGCCATTATACCTAAAAAATTTGCAAGACTGTTCTATTGATTTTGGTCTTTTTGTGAATAGTTCAGCTAATCTAGTGCTTGCAATAGCAAAGAAAAGGTGGAATATTCTAACCTTAGAGAAGAAAATGAGAGAGGTGGTCACCCCTGTTAACTTAAGGTTATTTATGAGAAGGCAAGATTAATATCCAAAATGATGGATAACCATAAATAGGAGTGGATAGGTGGGCATTTCAGGCCACCACTCATAATTAAACCATTCCCTGTCTGGGCCGAATAGATGGAAGATGAAAAATTATAGGACTGGTTAAAGTAGATTGATCAATACAGGGGAAATGGTAGTACCAACTACACCACTTGGTCTACCTATGCACAAGACTATAGCTTGACTGACAGGATACTCCACCAGAATAAATCTAGATTGTGAGAAGCAAGAGGACTTGCGAAACCTTAGGTATGGGGGGGATGATGAGTGCCAATTAGCACCCATAAAATACATCTTTTTACCTCTCTTTTCCCCCTTTTTGATCCCAACTTCTTGATGTCTGCACCCAAATAGGCTAGCAAGGTTGTTCTAAATAATAATTAACTGAAGATAAATTACTTAGGATCATGATTTCTAATTTAAGGACTAATGTGCATGGAATTGATGGAAATATGTAGAAAAACTTCCCTTTTTGAATCAATAGGTGTAGATGCTCATGATGACAATTTTGTACATCTCCGGAGGTAGTCCTAAATATTTCTGGAGACTATACCAGAATCTCACAACAACAAAAGTTTTGAAGCAAGAGGAAGAGCATCTCTGGAGCTGAGCAAGAAGGCCACAATTATATCTCCAGAGCTGCAGATAGAGACATACGTCTCTGGTGCCTCCTCAGAATAGGGTAGATTTCCAGCATAGCTGTTGGTCAGGCACTTTCAACGATGATCATGATACCCCCTTTTTATTACTCAAATCATCACCTGAGTAATTAAGGGCCATCTTTAGCTAACTGCTGAGAGTTTTTGTCTCTTTTAAGTTTTTGCATGAGTTACCGATGAGATTGATTTAATATCCATATTTTTAGGGCCTTGCTGCCCAAATGTATTAAAACTCAAACTTAGAATTTAGAGTGGACTTCTATTCCACTCATTCTGTTCTTATTGCATGATTATTTTTCATAGTTAGACAACTAGTATAATAAAGAGATGGATGTTATCTCATAGAAGAACTGGTAGATAAGATGAGTGATATGTCATCACTCATTCTATATATATATATATATATATTTACTGAAGAAGCAAAAAAAGGGACAAATTATTATTGTGTAATTTCAATTAAGATATCTTTTTTTTTATTAATGCAGAGTGGATGGAATTGGACCAAATCTAATTGTGATCTTATTCTCTAGTATTGATTCTTTACTATAGCCTTCAGCCCTAAAGGTGTGGAGCAAGGGCCCACTCTCACCACCAAAGCGGAAGGCTAGTACCACTGTTTTGTTGTTTCAAATTTTGCTTTATAGGATACTTACTGATTTTGATAGACAGATGCATGTTGCAGTTGTAGATTTGCTTTGAGTAATTTACTATTCAATTCTGTTTCCAACATTCTTTGAATTCATTTCATAAGCAGATAGATCAATCTATTTAAATTAGTGAGAGCAATCAGAGTTAGTTAGAGGAAACTGGTAACTGTAGAATCCCTATTTGCAGACAGCTGAAGACACAGCCTTGGATTTTGACATCTGAAATATGATTAAATGATGAGGTACAACGACACCTTGTTAGCTGGAATAGCTTGGTAATGGCTGTAAGTAACTCTGTCTTTGGTTCAAATACTTTAAAATTTGATGATGTTGTTGGTGTTATCCTTAGCGAGGAAATGCGATGGAAAAGCACAGGTGAGACTTCAACATCTAGTAATGCTTTCACTGTAGAGAATAGGGGAAGAACAAAGGAGAGAGGAAAAAGCCCAACAAATCATGGGAAGTCACAAGGGAAGTCAAAGAAAGGTAGATCTAAATCCAGAGGAAGAATGGATTGCTGGCACTGTGGAAAGCCAGGACACTTGAAGAAGGATTATTGGTCTCGAAAGGGAAAACAAGGAGACAGACAACATGATGGCAGTAAGGAAGCTAATGTTGCAAGTAATAAATTATAGGATGCTTTAATTCTATGTTTAGATAATGCTAATGACTCCTGGGTAATAGATTTAGGGGCTTCATTTTATACCACACCCCATAAGAAATATTTTGTAGATTATGTTCAAGGTGATTTTGGATAGGTATATTTGGGTGATGATGAACCCTGTCAGATTGTTGGAAAAGGAAAGATAAAAATCAAGTTGTAGAATGGAAATGAATGGTTGCCACAAGAGGTAAGGCATGTTCCAAATTTGAGAAGGAATTTAATTTCTGCAGGACAACTGGGTAGTGAAGGTTGCATAGTTACTTTTTCAGACAAAATTTGGAAGGTCACTAAAGGTGCATTAGTAGTAGCTAAAGGTGAAAATGTAGGGACATTGTATTTGTGTACTGGTAATACTTATTCTACCTTAGCTACTATAGAAATAGTTTCTACTGAGACAATTATAACACGTGCTACAGGGACTTAAATAGAATTGTGGCACCATAGACTAACTTGGAGTTTTGCAAAAATTGTGTTTATAAAAAATAGAAAAGAGTTTGATTTCTTAAAGTTGGGAAAGAGAAGAAGAGTGAGAAATTAGAGCTTGTGCATTTAGATGTATGGGGACTAGCTCAGGTATCTTCTCTTGGTGGCTCTTGCTATTATGTTACTTTTATTGATGATGCAACTAGGAAAACATGGGTGTATTTCCTAA
This sequence comes from Cunninghamia lanceolata, assembly GCA_027924645.1. Classification (NCBI taxonomy): domain Eukaryota; kingdom Viridiplantae; phylum Streptophyta; class Pinopsida; order Cupressales; family Cupressaceae; genus Cunninghamia; species Cunninghamia lanceolata. The sequence continues at coordinate 1,383,579 of BSBN01000333.1, forward strand.
AACAAAAATCAAAAGTATTTGAAACTTTTAAAAAGTGGAAAGCTTTGGTTGAGAATGAGACAAGGAAAAAGTTGAAGCATCTCAGATCTGATAATGGAGGCAAGTATTGCAACAGAGAATTTGAGAATTATTGTTTATACAATGGAATCCATAGGCAGAAAATAGTTCCTGGAACCCCACAAGAAAATGGTGTGTCTAAGAGGATGAATAAGACCATTATGGAGCATGCAAGGAGCATGAGATTGCATGCTGGACTACCCTTACACTTTTGGGCAGATGTTGTACATACTGTTGTTTATTTAAGAAACATGGGACCTTCAAATCCTTTGGATGGTGGCATTCTAAAGGAGGCATGGATGGGTAAAAAGGTAAACTATTCATTTCTAAAAACCTTTGGTTGTGAAGCTTTTGTCCATATTGATATTGAAAGTAGAACCAAGCTTGAGGCTAAGTCTAAAAAATGTACCTTCATTAAATATGGAATAGATGAGTTTGGTTATCGGTTATGGGATTATGAAAATCATAAAATCATTTGGAGTAGAGATGTTATATTTAATGAGGTCATGTATAAGGTTCAGCTACAAGAAAAGAAGCATGAATAGGCCAAAAAGGAATATGTGGTGTTGGATGAGATTCCAAAAAATAAAATGCCAGTGGTACCTAATGCTCATCACCAACAAGTTATCCCATAGACTCTTGCAAGTGTTAGTTCTACAAGGATATCTAGACCTCCAGAAAGATTTTCTCCATCATTATATTCTATATTATTAATTGATTCTAGTGAACCTGAAAGTTATGAAGAAGCAATGCAGGTAGATACCAAAAAATAGTGGGAGCTAGGCTTGAAAGAGGAAATGGATTCCTTGTTGCAGAATCATACTTGGGACTTAGTCCAATTACCTGCAGGTAAAAGAGTATTGCCAAATAAATGGGTTTACAGGTTGAAGGAAGAAGATGGAGGCAAGAAAAGATATAAGGCTAGACTCGTGGTAAAAGGTTTTGCATAGAAAAAAGATATAGATTTTGATGAAATATTTCCTCCAGTTGTAAAGATGACTTCTATTAGAAGTATTCTAAGTCTTGTGGCTGCAGAAGACTTGCATCTTGAATAGCTAGATGTGAAAACAACTTTTCTCCATGGGGATTTGGAAGAGGAAATATACATGCAGCAACCACAGGGATATGAGGTCAAGGGTAAGGAGGAATTTGTGTGCAGGTTAAAGAAGAGTTTGTATGGCCTGAAGCAAGCACCTCGACAATGGTATTTGAAATTTGATAGTTTTATGGCTGAACAAGGTTACAAAAGATGTCATTCTGATTATTGTGTTTATTTTAAGAAATTGGGTAATTGCAACTATATTATACTGTTGCTTTATGTTGATGACATGCTTGTTGCTGAGTCTAACATGTAGCATATTAATGAACTTAAGTAGAAATTAGCAAATTCATTTGCTATGAAGGATTTGGGTGTAACAAAACAAATCCTTGGTATGAGTATCACATGGGATAGGATAAATAATTTTTTTTTGTTTCAAAGTGAGTATGTAGAGAAGGTGTTGAAAAGGTTTAACATGCAGAATGCAAAAGCAGTTAGTACACCTTTGCCTAGTCATTTTAAATTGACTAAGGAGATTTGTCTAAAGACACAAGAGGAGGAAGCCAAAATATCTAAAATACCATATGCATCAGTAGTTGGCAGCTTGATGTATGCAATGGTATGCACAAGGCCAGATATTGTACATGTAGTGGGAGTTGTGAGCAGGTATATGAGCAATCTAGGAATGGAACATTGGAATGCTATAAAATGGATTCTCTGATATTTGAGAGGTACCACTTCAAAGAAACTAGGTTTTGGAGGAACAAATTCTACTCTAAAAGGATATGTTGACTCTGATTTGATGGGTGATATTGATAGCAGGAGGAATACTATAGGGTTTGTTTTTACTGTAGGAGGTATTGCAATCATTTGAATTTCAAAACTACAAAAGGTTATTGCGCTTTCAACAACTGAAGTTGAGTATGTTGCTTCTATAGAAGCTAGGAAGGAGATGATTTGGTTACAACATTTTCTAGAGGAATTGGGGCAGTGACAAGAAGATAGCCCTTTGTACACTGATAGCCAGAGTCCCATTCATCTTGCTAAGAATTTAGATTTGCATTCAAAAACTAAGCACATACAATTCAGATACCACTTCATCCGGTCAATTTTAGAGGATGGGCAGTTGAAGCTAGAGAAAATTCACATAAGTCAGAATCTTGCAGATATGTTCACAAAGGTAGTTACACAGGAGAAATTAATTTCCTCATCAATTTCTGTTGGCCTTCATGACTGATAATGGTATATACAAGAAACCAGCCAAGCCTATAATCTAGTGGGAGTTGTAAGTGCATCAGTGTCATCTAGGATCAGTCTCCAAGTGGGAGATTGTTTAGTGTGGAGCCTGATTAGTCTCCAAGTGGGAGATTGTTAGGTGTGGAGCTTGATTAGTCTCCAAGTGGGAGATTGTTGGTATGTGGCAACTGATGAGACAAGTACTGTACACAAGTTATGTATCCTCTTTTTTGCATGATAAGAGTCAGTTATTAATTTTTTTTAACCGACAAAAGAAAAATGATATTGCAAAACCCTAATTCTAGAAGCTTCTAAAAGGCTTGTTATAAGTGGCTGGGATGTATGCTATGACAATGTATTCACAAGATTGTAATCTATTTTTGCACTGGATAATAAAATCATTGGATGGCTAAGTTTCTATGGATGTAGCCCATATTAGGTGAACCACATTAAATTTCAATGTTGATCTCTTTTGTGTTATTTCTCATTGTTATATTTGGGTTATTTAATCTACATATAATTGTTAGTGTTTATTGCTTTGATCTGGCTGAACCCTAACACATAGTCGGCTTGATCTTGTGCACAAAAAATAGTGTAGACCCAAACAAGTATACAATAATCTTCATATAGGTCAGCACCACTCATTCAACCACATAGCTTAATTATTCAAACAATATCTCTTCTCTGCATATAGATCTAACATGCCTGTCAGCTTGTCCCTTAAGAACACACTTGACCAATTCAACTATTACATCATAACTTCTACTACGGACCATATGAGACTCTAAAAATCCTATCCAACATTCATCATTGACCTCTTAGCATACCTTCAGAACTGCAAGCCAAAATATGCCATAGCAGAGGAATGTAGACCCTTTTACTCTCATACTGTGCACTGTTCCTGTCTTAACTCTGTTCACCCAGACTTAGACACTTTACCATATGACTTCTAAAGGAAGTTAGGACTTGAACACTAGAACATGTGATCACTAGATAGCTATGAACAACATACCTAAACCACATACAAGTGTCTTTAACTATGGAGGTATACCATCTCAAATACTATCACTTCCTTTGTATATTGTATACTATCCATACTTAGTCATTTATTCTTCTGAAGTAAAGTCTCTTTACCATACCGGTAGAAACTCTTAGCCTTATTGCCATCAATGACAACATTCATCAAAGCAGTGTCTCTTGCCAATAGTTCTTACAGTAGATCGACAGTAGATGAGCTATGCTCAGACGTTGGTGGCTAGAGTAGATGACTTTACACTAGTTCTGTGTGTAGTGATTGGGGGACTTGTGATGCTGGATCGACGCGCATAGGGATTTTCAGTTGGTTTGGGTGTGGAGATTGAGTAGATGGTTTGGCATGAGACTATGTATGCATGGGGACCATGTATGTTAGGTCAGTTGTACCATGAGATGCACACTATTATGTATCACTTAGACAGGGCTTTATTCGTTGGGGTGACATTGCTACATGTGTGGGCCTTTAAGCACATAGGCATCACAAGGCTACAAGGTGCTCTATTTTAGGGACAATTTGATGCATTTGTATTTTTATACAGGGTACCACTTCAGTATTTGTATGTTAGGCAGTTGTGATATTGGCAATGTATTTTTTATGACTTGGTTTGTATTGTGTGGCGTCCATATATCAGAGTGAAGGCCTGGGCAGATGATCATATTCATATGCTATATACATTCTAGGTTAGCTACTTGATAGCCTGAGGGGATCATACCATTGATATGTATCTCCCCACATGGGTGATGAGATAGTTTGGGTTACGGTAGGACTTGCCACAGGTGATGTTGATTTTTGGGAGGATGCCACAGGATGTCAGATGGCTAGCATGGATACAACCCCAAGTGGCTATTTAGGATATTACAAGATTTCACCCTGTGTAGTGGGATTGGAGAAGTACCATGGTCGATGCAGGGACCACCCCAAATTATGATTGGTGGTGCATAGTGTGGAGGCTGATCCACTTGACAGATCCTATGACCAAGCTAGATATGACAATGGAGGAGGGGGATGAGAGGGATGAGGTTTGGGAGGAGATAGTGCTAGAGGAGATAGATATTGATGAGTGGGATGGCATTGGGGTTTTGGCTGCAGCAGTAGCAAAGAAAGTATTGGGGAGAGGATGGGAGCAGGGACAATAGAGTCCCTAGTGACAGCGGGCTCCTCAGTAGGTTCCATAGAAGGTGCAGTAGCAGTAGCAAGCACCTATTTAGGTAGGACATATGGCATCACCGCAAGCACCACAACATAAATAGGGGCAAAGGTAAGCACCACCCCAACAACAAGCATAGAGGGGATAGATGTTGCCACCGCTACCACCACAGTAGCAACAACAAAGTCTTAGGTAGGCACCACCATAAGAACCACCCTCGCAGTAGGTCAGACCATAGATGCAGGTGTGGTAGGTACTATTAGCCCAGATGGGGCCATTTACAAGGATTGGGGTTGCAGAGGCAGGGAGTTCAGGGACAAGGTCTGGTCCTGCTCTAGGTACTCATACTAGGTGTCAATGTACTTGAGCTAACAAGGAGGAGGATGCAATGACCCTAGGGGCCTAGGTAGCCAGCTTCAAGTATATGGTGGCTCAGTAATGGTAGGAGCTTCAACAACTTCAAGGAGTAGCGACCTTGCTAGATGGAGTGAGTAGGGGAGATGGAGATGGTCAGAATAGCGCATTGCAGGTGCAGATAGGGCAGTTGTAGACATAGGTGGGGTAGTTATAAGAACAGGTGGCTAAGGTCACCTTAGAGAGACATAGAGAGGTCCCTATGTTAGGTTGTAGAGAGGCAAGTAGTAGATTTACAAGTAGAGGTTATCCAACTATAGGGGATGGTAGCCGGGATTAGAGTCAGGTAGATATACCCTGATTCTCAGCAGTGTATTTAGCAACTATAAGATTAGCTCCTAGAGGCACGTTCATGAGCTGAGTACTACTATGGTGCTTACTACACCATAGTTACCGAGGGTCAAAAGGTGCCTGGTTATAGTCAAAGGAGTAGGTCGTGGGTCATATAGGTCTAGGAGATCTCAGTAGTCCATGCCATAGCCATAGGCACCTCCACAACAACCACCTTAGTAGCCACCTCAGCAGCCACCTCAACAACCACCTCAGCAGCACCAGCAACCACATCCTGGGTCTCCTACTAACTCTGTTAGGGGTTCATCAGCCTAGGGTTGATAGTTTATATACTAATGTATTTTGTCCCTTGTGGCATTTCTATATCATGATATTATATTATTATTTTTGAGTGATGTATATTTTTACGGTGATGCACTTTATGGACAATATGTTATAATGTTTATGATATCTAGATGATGTACTTATGATTATCATAGATGTTTATGGATGTGATGGATTATGCTTTTATGTGATGTTTATGATTGTATTTATGGATGTTTATGATGTGATGGATATAGATATGATGTTATGGATATTATGGATGCATTTTCTATTTATGGTATTTAATGACATGGATGGATTATGATGTGGAATATATGCTCAGATTAATAAACATATACTATGTAAGGATGAAATTGATATTATGTAATGGTTATGTAATGGATAAATAGATTATGATGTGGAATATATGCTCAAATTAATAAACACATTATGTATGGATGAAAATGACATTATATAATGGATAAATGGACATGTTATTTAATGATTTAATGAAATAAATGATAATGGATGTAATGATGAATGAATGAATAAATATTTAATGGTAAAATGGATTAATGATAAATGGATATGGTAAATAGATAATGTAATGGATAATGTAATGGTAAAATGATAGGTGACTATGATAATGCAAATGGACAAATAATGAAATGATTAATGAAATAATAATGGATAAATGTAATGGTTAATGAAATGGACAAATGATAATGGGATGGGTAAATTATGAAATGATTAATGAAATGGTAATGGATAAATGTAATGGTTAATGAATGGACGAATGATGATGGGATTGGAAATGGGATGAGTTGATGCTATAGTTGGATGTCATGATACATGTGATGTTCTTTGAACCCTAGGTGATGGGGTTAGGTGTTTGGGGTAGGTTTAGGGATGGTTGGAGAGAATTTCTAGGTTTATTATAGAAAAAGAGGATATTTTCACCAAGGTATGAAAGGACCAAGGTGATGATATATATCCATCTTTGCATGGACTAGACTCACAAACAATAGGTTGGTCTCATGCATGCCCAAGGTAGTATAACCTTTCCTAGATGAGGGAAGGGGACTCAACATAAGTTCTTTAGTACATAGAAGGTATGATTAACCTTATGTGCCAATGGGAAGTAATATGCTAGAACCGACCCTACATCTTCAAGGCATGAGTACCATTCTTGGATTAATGAAATCAACCCACAAGCATGGCATATAAATAATGACCATGTCCATTCTAGGTGTTTTCTGCCACATACCATGATATAGTGAGATCAAGGTACCTTTGGAATGATCCCTAGAACAAGACAAAAAATAAAAATCAATAATCAAAAAGACCCACGAACCATACAAACAACCATTTTATCTCTTGTCAAGATAAGTGTTGATAAGATGATGGATTCTGCCTATTGTAGGAATGATTTATCAATTAAGGAGAGAATCTGTTGGATGTTGTTGGACAAATTTTGAAAAGTGGGCTAAAGGATAGTAGGCTATATGTGATGATTATGATTGGTTTACTGATTGATGATTTTTGTGTAAGATGTGATGTTTTGGCATTATGCTTAGCATGTGTATTATTTGGCGAATTTAGTAAGCTCAAAAGATAGGGGCCATCCAAATGGATTGGATTAAGGTACTTTAAGATGCAGGTAAGATGAATATGTAGTTCTGGTTTGACTTGATGATGTGGGAATGGTTCAGGATAGATGTGATGATGGTGGAAGATGATGTGCTGAGTGTGATGATGATGTTGAATTGTTTTTGGACTTTTGTAATTTTGTGTTTTTTTTGGAGTTTTTGGATTTCTGTATTGTTTTTAGATTTTGAAGTTCTGTATTGTTTTTGGATTTTTGTATTTTAATATGTACAGGGAGAGCATACAAGGATCCTCATTCCATGAATTAGGTTTGGGTGGTAGGGTGGGTGGTTTGATGTTTAGAATTCCAAGCCATGGGATGTGCGTGATGTGTAATGTTATGACGGATGAGAGGATTTATTAGATGGTAGAACCAACCACTACACATGGCGCCTAAGATAGGTTTTCACCATGGTACTTATACAAGGCATCTCCGAAGTGATTTTTACCATTGGATGACTTTATTGCACTCGAGTTTTTCTTGATATAGTGATCTTTTTTGTATTTTTTCTGATATATTTTTTTTTTAAATTTTTTGATTTGGGATACTTGATGGGTTATGCATAGAACCTTTTCAGGTGTATGATGTTCATGGGTTCATCTAGAGGTTACCCCTCAGGTTTTGTGAGTTGATATGCTCCTAACACATAGCTAGCTGTGATGACATATGGTCACAACCAATTAGGTTCAAACTTTCCTTTCTTGTGATGCTCTTGTAGGTTTTTCTGATTCTCCATAAGGACAAGGTCACCTATCTGAAACTTGTGGTTCTTGATCTTTTTGTTGTAGCTCCTACATAGGAGGTTTTGATAGGCTTGAAGGTCATTAAGAGCATCCAAGCATTTTTCATCCAGTAGATCTAGCTCATTTAGTTGTGCAACTTGGTACTCCCTAGTGATTATATTTTGCAATGAAATCCTAAGAGAAGGGAGCTCAACCTCAATAGTCAAAATGCTTCAGAACCAAATACTAATGAGTATGGTGTAGCTCCTGTGGGCATGTGAATGCTTGTTTGATAGGCCCATAGGGTGGGGTTGAGCTAAAGGTGCTAGTCACAACTAGCTTAATTAATCATCTTTTCAAAATGTGTAACATAGTTTTGTTAGAAGCTTCAGCTTGACCATTACCTTGAGGGTAATATGATGTGGAAAAGTGATGTTAGAAGTGGAATTTCTCACACAAGGTGTGGACTTCCTATTTTTTAAATGGTTTCCCATTATTTGTGATGATGGAGAATGGAACACCATAATGGCATATTATGTAGTGGAGGATGAATTTAGTGATTTGAATGCCAGTGGTAAAAGTGAGTGGAATAGCTTCTACCGACTTGGTGAAATATTTGATAGCGGTAATGATGAACTTTTGGCCATTGGATGAGGGTGGGTGAATTTTTTCTATGAGGTTGAGTCCCCACTGTGAAAAGGGCCAAGGTGTTGTTATTGGTTGCAGCTCCTATGAAGGTGCATGGATGAGATCACTGTGTTGTTGACATGGTAGACATTTCTTCACAAAGTAGTAAGCATCTTATTCTATAGTTGGCCAATAGTATCCTGTTCTGAGGATCTTCTTTTCTAGAGTAGGTCCACTAGAGTGTGCCCCACGAATGCCTTCATGTACCTCTTACAAGGCCACTTCGGCTTCCTTAGAGTTAAGACATCGTTAAAGAGTACCATCAAGACATTTTTGGTATAAGGCATCTCCTATGACAATGAATCGGGAAGCTCAGTGAATGAAGGATTTGCATTGTGTGGATGATAGGTTTGGTGGGATGATGTCATCATGAAGGTACATGTAGATCTCTTGATACCAAGGAGATAGGGGACCAACAATGTCATACACTAGCTCAGATTGTGGTACGCCATATGTCAGCATTGGAAGCTCTTCAATTAGGAACTCACATTTTTTGCTATCCTTTTTCATGTCTACCAGGGATCCTATAGTAGCCATGGCATTTGCTGCTTTTTTGTTCAACCTTGGAATTTGTTCAAAATGGATATCATGAAAGTAATATTTGAAATCATCGACCATTCTTTTGTTGGGTAGGAGTTTGTTTTCCTTTTCTTGTACTCATTGTTGACCTATCTGATGATTAACTCAGAGTCTCCATAAATTGTTAGCTTTTCAATTTTCTACTGAATGGCCATGCGAAATCCTGTGATGAGGGCCTCGTACTCTACTACATTATTTGTACATGGAAATGTGATTTTGTAAGATTTTGGAATGGTATATCCTTGAGGGGTAACAAACAAGATGCTTGATTGCGTGCCACAATGTGTGTAAGATCCATCAAAATACATTTTCCATGTATATTTTGTTGGTGCTATTGGTAGTATGGACTCATTCATAAATTCTATGAGTAGTGGTTGTTCTATTGGGATAGGTGCATCAGCCAATTGATTGGCAATCACTTGTTCTTTGATGGATTTCCTTTCTATGTACTCAATGTTAAACTCACTTAAGATCATAACCCACTTAGCCATTCATCCTATGATAACTACTCTCGTTAGTAGATATTTAAGCAGGTCAAAGTTGGCAATGAGATTTGTCTTAAGGCTAAGCATATAGTGTCTTAGCTTTTGAGAAGTGAAGACAATGGCAAGGCATGCTCATTCAATAGGAGTTTAGTTTAGCTCATAGGTCACCAAGGTATGATGTATATAGTATATTGCTCTCTCTTTTCCTTGTTCATCGTGCTGTGCTAGAAAGGCCCCTATTGATGTTTCTTCTATTGAGATGTATAGAAGAAGGGGTTGTCCTTGTTTTGGTGCAATAAGAATAGGTGGGTTAGCAAGATATTCATTTAGTTGTTCAAAGGCACCCTGACATTGGTTATCCCATAGAAATGCTATGTTTTTTCAGAGAAGATGCTGAAATGGTTGACACTTGTTGGCAAGCTACGCTATGAAGCGATGAATGGAATAAAGTTTCCCTTATAGGCTTCAAAGTTCCTTAAGTATTTTATGTGGAGGAATTTCTACTATAACCTTGACCTTAGCAAGGTCAACTTCAATTCCCCTTCTTGACATAATGTATCTTAGGAGTTTTCTGGAGGTGACTCCAAAGATACACTTCTTGGGATTTAGCCACACTTTGTATTGCTCTAGTTTGCAAAGATTTTAGTCAACACATTCAAGTGGTCTTCTCTAGTCCTTGATTTTCCTAGTAGATCATCTACATAATCTTCCATTATGTTGTGGAAAAGGTCATGGAAGATAACTGTCATGGCCCTCTAATAGGTAGCTCCTACATTTTTCAACCCAAAGGGCATCACAACCTAGCAATAAGTTCCCCATGGACATTTAAAGGATGTCTTATGTTGGTCCTCTTCAGCTATCCTAATTTGGTTATATCCAAAAAATCTGTCCATTAAGGACAACATCTCGTATCCTGTGATGAGATCCATGATGATGTCTATGTTGGGTAGTGAAAAGTCATCCTTAGGGCATGCCTTATTAAGGTCTCTAAAATTTGTGCAGCAAAGGATACCCCCAGTGACTTTGGCTAATAGAACAATATTTGATACCCATTTGGGATAGTCTATAGGTCAAATGAATCCCACATCTAAGAGTTTCTTGAGTTCCACTTTGACAAGGAGTGCTACTTGGGAATTCATTTTCCCTACCTTCTACTTTACTAGCTTCGGATCAGGATTCACTACAAGGTGATGGACGACTAGAGTGGGATCTAATCCTAGCATGTCGGCATATGTCCATACAAATTTATGACTCCTCTTTTTGAAGAAAGCTAAGAAAGCCTCTTATTCTTTTGATGTGAGGGATTCTACTTAGAATGTGATCTTGGGTGTCTCTTCTGTTCCAAGATTCATTTCATGTGATGTTTCAACTAGGATTGTTGATCTTTCATGGTATAGATCTGATACTTTAGGGAGGTTCATTCTCTCATCTCTTAATGCCTCATGGAGGTTTTCACTAGGTGATACATCCTTTATTTTGATTTTTTCTTCATCCAAAAGTGCCACACGGTGGTTTTCGCTAGGGGATGTTATTTTTATTTTCATATTTTTGTGACTATTGGTTTGGGTTGTCTCCCTGAAGTATGTGGATGTGTTTAGTTCTATGATGTGGCTAACCCTATGATCTCCAAGGGGAAAGTGATCTCTAACCCCCATCATTTCGACTATTGCTTCATAATTTTGTACGACATCAAAGATGGGAAATCCTTGTTGGTCCCAATCTATGAGTTTGGGGTAAACAAGAGGTAGGTCATTGGATGTAGATGGCATGGTGCTTAAGGTGTAGATGGTGCATATGGATGATTCAAAGAGCTTGATGAAATCATTGAAAGAGTATTGATGGTCCTCATCATAGATGTTATCCATTGTGGGGAAGGCCTTAGCAACCCCACTTAAGATACACTCAATATCTGTGGGGGTAGACTCTTGTTTTCCGTACCCTAACCCATGAAGATATGGATTTCTTGTTGCTTGGATGGGTTCAACAATTCCTTTTTCATTAAGGCCTATGCCGCCTTATCCTTTGTAAAAATTATACTTAACAATCTCGAGACCTTTTCCATAGATCTCAGTTGGGAGAGTAGGAGCTTCTTGATTTTTTTCTTCTTTGTATAGCCAAGATGATATATCTTCAAGAACATCTTGTTCAAGGAGGTATTTCTTGTCAATGGTTGGTGATGGCTTGCATTTGATGACAACCATAGAAACTTCATCTTCTTTAGGAGTACCAAATATCTTAGGGGATGGTGGTAGTACTCCCATGCAAAATGTGCCATGTAGGTCATATTGACCACATCCCATGTCACTTAACTTAATCTTGACCTCAGGAGGTGTGGATGTTTGTGATGTGGTTGCGATGTTAGAAGGATCAATGTATGAGGTGGATAATGTAGGATTGGCAGGTGAGGTGGATTTTTTAGTGGCGTGGTTGTAAGGACAAAAAGTGCGGTTGTGTCCTTCCAAGAAACTACAATATTGGAAAGGATGAGGGTTGGCATAGATGGTAATTTTCATGCAGTTGTGTGGGAATTTCAGGCATTGATAGAATGTGGATGGGACAGCTTGCATGATATGAATACATGGTTGGCCAAGAAGAATATTATATGGGAGATCAAGATCAAGTACTTGACATTTGGTTTCCAAGATCTTTTGTCCTACTTGAATGGGAAGCTTGATGGTGCCTTTAGATAATTTTTCAGATTCATCATATCCTTTGATTGTTATACACTCACTAGAATCCACAACCACATCAAAGTATCCCAAATGTTTTAATAATTTTAGAGTGCAAAGATTTAGGTCGAAGCCACCATCTATTAAGACTCATTTGATGGTATGTTTGTGTATTAGGACTTCAATGTGTAGAGCTTCATTGTGTGCGGCATTGGATGTAGGTAGATCCTTTTCAAAAAATGTGAGGTGGTGAGGTGAGATGATGTGGCCTACCATGGCTTGGAATTGGTCAACATTCAAGTTGGTAGGGACTTGGGTTTCCTTTAAGGCTTTATCGAGGACTTCCTTATGGAGGGGAGATGTGCATAGCAATTCAAGGATGGAGATTTGTACGGGGATTTCTCCAAGGTGATCTAGGAGGTTGTACTTGCGAGTGGATGGCAGATTGGTAGGTGTGGATGTAGAGGGTTGATCATTGGTAGGGGCTCCATGGATGGAACCATGGTTGTGTCGAGTAGTAATCGTGCAATTTGGTGTTTTAGCTCTAATGGCGATAGTGTTGACATAGTTGGAATAATCTTCCAATAATGGAATCAAAATAAGAGGAAGGTGGTACAACATTGTATGTTTGGTTGGAAGATGAGGCTTTTCCTTTGTTATGATTGGGAAGGTGGGAAGGGGATTCTTGTATGCTCCTAAGTTGGTATTAGGTGATTGTCTCGAAGGTTCATCAATTGTTATATCACCTCTATCTATAAGGTCTTGAATGCAATGTTTTAACCTCATGCAATTAGACGTTTTATGTGTTGATAACTGAGAGGGGGGGTGAATTAGTTATCCTAATATTTCAACTTTCTGTGCTTTCTTAATAGTTAATGCAACATCAGATCAAATAAGCAAGCATAATCATGAAATGGAAATAACACCAATACACATGACATAATGATTTTGACATGGAAACCCTGTTAAGGGAAAAAACCACGGGGTGATTAACCCAAGATATTATTCTCTGTTAGAAGAATAGATAGAACAAAATGGCACTTGCCAATTAGGGCTCACTACCTGAGCACACTTCTCACAAGAGGCTCACTGCCTACAAAAGACTTACTATCTACAAGAAGAAAACTTGAATTGATGAGAGGCATCCACACATGCTGAAGTTTAGTTCCAGTTAAGCTCAATAGACTGATTTGCTGCACTTTATTCTTACTCTCCTTAAGTGCTGCTGTCCTCTTACATTCCAAACCTATTTTTTGCCTTTTATACTATTCTTCTGCTTTTATTCGCACTTCCAAAATGCATTACACACTCCTTCACATCTAAATCCATCTTGTATATATATCTGCACAAGTGATTTCAACACTTTTCTAGTTGGTATCCAGAATAGTCAATATTATCTCAAACTCTGGTCTGTCGGCTGAATCCTTGCATACCAAGTAATGTGGATCAAGAATATGCTTGTAGAAGTCTTCAATCATGTCAGCCAATCATGAATGATACCTCAAGAAACTTAGTCATTAGCAATATCTCTTCCAGATTTGGGTCTGACACTCTGCCGGTACAGTTCTTCCTCTGTCCAGTCTGTCAAATAGGAACCCAACACTCAAGTGCTCATATCTCTTCACCCTTCCATCACCGGATGCTAAATCCTTGGAATCTATTAGTCAAGGTACTCCTCTTGACTTCAACAAATCCGTACTTCATTGAAATACTTCCATTGAGAGATCCAGACCTGACTATCGGACCTTGCTGACTGCTCTGTTCTTGCTTACCGGATCATAACACTTCTTCAATCTGACTTCCGGTAGAGACTCATCATGTCTTGTGGATGTGTGGGATAACCTTTGTTGCCATCAATGACAACATTCATGAATCCATATAGTGTCTCTTGCCAACAATCTCCCCCTTTGGAATTGATGGCAACACTTAATGAAAAATGACTAAGTGTCACACTATACTCCCCTTTGGCTGATGCTCTATCTCTATGTACATTTTTTGGAGCTTCCCCTTTAGATGGGTTCCTCATTTTTCACTGCTCATCACTCCTCCTTTGACATCAATGGCAAAGGGTGGGGTCTGCACACCAAAATTTTCAAAAATTAATCTATACTTAGTCACATAAGTATATCATCCAGTTGTACTCTACATATACTTTAGTATGTCTGCAAAAGTGTTTTTCAATTGTACAACTTCGGTTGCCCAACTCAGCTTCATCCTGTCCAAAATTGATATGTGACCACTCAATGATTATTCTTCTAAGCTCATTTAACCTGCTGATTTTGCTTTTCTTTTCTTTCTCTAGCTTCTTACTTTCATCCAAGACTACAATAGTCTGACATTCTTGATTTACTATAGATGAGGTAAGTTGATCAAAATTTTGAGAAAGTTTTGTTAGTTTGATCTCCTATTCTTTCATTTTCTTCTCAATCTCCATTGTTGCTTTGGACCATGATAGACAAAATTTATATATTTCCCCGCCATCTTTAAGAACATTTTCTAAGCTCTTTATCCCTATAACCATATTTCTTCTATCATTGGATATTAGACTTAGTACTTCAGAGAATCTTTTATCAAAAAACTCTTTCTAGACCTTTTCCTCAGCTGATTTCTCTAAGGACTCAAAATAAGTGCTGACTGAACTAACAAGAGACTTAGGATTACCTAATGAGGAAGCCGATGAATCCTTCAGAAAGGATGGCATGATCTTTTCAAGCACACCAGATGTAGCTTCTATTAGCTCATAGTCTTCCATGTGAGACTTCAGGAGTTTTTCTTTTGCCTTTGCATTAGTAAATAAAGCTATCTTCATTGTTTGTACCAGGGAAAGAGAATCAAAATCAAATGGTCCTAGTAGAAGTTCCGGTTCATCAATCTCCATTGTCTCTTTGTTTAAGAATTCTTTGACAATTTCTGCAGTGTCTCTTGCCGGAGACAGAGTTTTCTTTTCTTTTGCAGTCTTAGAGCTGTCATCTTCTTTTCCCTTCACTTCTTTTTCTTTCTCCTCTATTATTTCTTCTTCTTTGGGTCCAGAGTCAGCAGGGGAAACTGGAGGAGTAATGTTTGTTTGTTCATGGGCCACCTCTTCTGGAGCAGAGGATTCTAAGCCCTTATCTTCACCGGTGTCCATTACTTCTTCTGTCATTGCCTCAGTTGATCCTTCTTCAACACTTGTGGCTGAGGGATCAACACTTAAGTCCTCTATAATAGGAAGATTGAATCTTTTGAAAGCATTCAGGAGGATCTCTTTTGTTTCGTTTGCCACTTTATCAGTTTCTCCAAGCATGAGCTGATTCATTCTAGCTTTGCTCCGGAACTCATCCTTGCAATCTTTGAAGATCATATTCATTTGTTTCTGAGTGATTGAAGGATAGAGCTGAATAGCTATCTGCTCCCAAATTTCTAGATCTTTGGCTTGGGCATTGTTCTTCCTTATTTCAAGTTCCTTCTCTAAGCTTTTGGGGATCAGAGATATAATTTCAATGAATGCTTTGTTGTAGATGTTTAGATACCTGACTATGGCATCTTGCAACATGTTCTGATCAGCTTCACCATAATCATCATAGACTTCAACCATTGGTTGAATATTTCCATCCATAGTAACTGATTTGATGATGTCATCAATGTGGAGAGTGGGTTTTTCAACAAATTCCTCTGCCTTTTCTTCTTCGCCTTGACCAGTAGAGGATTTATCAGATGTTTTCTTCTTTTTCTTCATTTTCTTGACTTCTTCATCAGATTCAGTTTCTTCTTCATCCTTTTGACTAGCATAAGATCTTGTGGCTTTTGTCTTAGTTCTCTTCTCTCTTTTGCCAGATGATTTTGCTTCTGGTTTTGATGCCCTTGAGCTTTTAGCAGCGGCAGGTGCAGATTTCTTTGATGATCTGGTCTGGTGGAAGATTCTACCAGACCACTTCTTTCGTCTTCTGCTTCTTTTTCTTTTTCTGTTTGTTTTGTCTTTCTTTGTGGGCATCAAGTGCCTCTTTTGAGATTCCATGCCTCTTGGCAACTTCTTCAACTTCCCTTCTTACTTTCCTCTTGATTTTAGGCTGTCAAAGTTCTACATGGATCTTTACACTCAATTCTTCAAAGGTTCCAAACCTTTCTACCTTGGGATCCTTAGGTTGACTCAACATGTGTTGAACATGCAGCTCCACAATGTTCTCATCCACCTCATACCCCATTGGCATGATCCATACTGTTCTTGGTTCCACTACCTCCATTAGACACTGATTAGTCTCTACCATAAAGCATACTGTGTCTTTGTATTTCTCAACTAGAGATTGGGGAATTCTCTCTCTAGCTTGCATCATGTTCTAAAAATTTTTGAAGAAACCCCAGAGAGCTGTGTTTTGTGCTTTGTCGTCACCAAGTCCATGCAAATAATCCCTGATTTGTATGGCAACCGGTCTATCATTCTGCCATACCCATCCACTAGATCTGGGTAGCTCATTCATAAAGTAGAAGAATAGATAGAGTATTAGGCCACCAAATTTGTAGGAATTCTTCTTGTCCTTTATCTTCTGTAGGTTCTCCAAGAGTTGGTTTAGAAGGAGCTCACAAAGGTCATAGTCTGCATTTTTTCTCAACATTTCATAGGTAGTGTAGATAGCAGTTCCAGGTACTGAATTATCCCTGCTAGAATGATATATCTTGTAGCTGATGATCATGGATGCAAACTTGACATCCAGATCAGTGATGTCATCTATTGTCATTGCTCTTTTGTCAAACCTAGATCTGGTAGCCTCACTTACAGTCTAATTCTTGATAGACTTGAGAGTAGGTATCCCACCGGATGAGTGT
Source organism: Cunninghamia lanceolata (assembly GCA_027924645.1). Classification (NCBI taxonomy): domain Eukaryota; kingdom Viridiplantae; phylum Streptophyta; class Pinopsida; order Cupressales; family Cupressaceae; genus Cunninghamia; species Cunninghamia lanceolata. The sequence continues at coordinate 1,400,692 of BSBN01000333.1, forward strand.
AAACCGGTAACTGCCCTAATGACATCTTTTGTGATCTTGAATGGTCCATTCAACCACATGAAGTTGTCATGTATTCTACTCAAGACATACCGGACCCATTCATCCTCAACAAAGCAAGGGAAATGTATATACTGTGCAAAGTGCTTCTCCCGGAGGGCCTTGTATTGGGGTTTGAGCTCAAATGAATCATCTATTAGTTGTTTGTAGTAGATATCCCTCAATTTAAACTCTCTAATTTCTTCAATGTTTGCGTGAATGTAAACCCTAATATCTTCTGTATGCAAGACACCATGTGGAACACTAGAAAAAGCTCCTAGGGGATCTACTTCCAAGGATTTGTAGGGATGTTTCTTGAATTTGGGGCGAGGCCTATCAGTGATCTTCACAATATTCAGAGTAGACATCTTTTAAAAAGATTTGCAGAGAGATATTAAGAATGGAAAATATCTTTTGCGCCTTTAGGTTTCACGAAGTGAGCCGGATCGATTTCTAGATGAATTGACTTTTGCAAATGATCTTTGATGGGCTTGAGGAAATTTGTTGCAGAGCTTCTCTTTTCTTCTTCTTAAATGCAGAATGAGCAAATGTTTAATAAGAAGAACCCTTATATTACTCCGCAAACCCTAATATCAAGTTGCAATAAATGCTTGACCTAAGTCATTCCGGTTTGCCTTATTCAGATGACTTGAAGAACCGGATCAATCTTGATCTAAACATCTTGCGGATCTTCCAAATCTTAACCATAGTTTATTTAGATGTTTCTCTTATGAACCCTTTAATCTGCAACTCTCCTTGTGCCAGTTTTGGCACCAATTGACTGGCTAGGGGAAAATGGTTTTCTTTGTGTCTCCCCCTGAGCCAGAGCTCACTTTTTAATTTTTGGAAGGAATATCAGCACCAGAGTCTAGCGCGGATCCATCCCCTACATTCTCTGTACTTTTCTTCACCCAAATCTTGTTCATCTCACTTTAAACTTCATCTGCATTCACTTTTCATTTTCCCTTGTCTTGATTCTAATTATGATGTACCAGACCTTTTTTGGCCTAATTCTTGCTTCTACAGAATTTGGCATATATGATCGGATCTATTGCAAATTTGGCAAACAACATTTCTTTGCATATTTGATAGATATCCTCTTGATTTGCATTGATTAGCCATATGACCCATTCTATTGCATGCAAAGCATCTACCATTGAATGAATTGTTCATTTACATAGTACTACATTCATGAGATTTGTGACCATACCTTTTATAGCTGAAACACTATCTGGAGAAGGATGTATTAGTCTGATTCATTCTCTTTCTGTACTGATTAGCTTTATGACCAAAGTTATTGTAGTTGTGGTAGTATCCATTGAAGGATGGATATCTTTGAGCATTAGGCTACCTTATCGGAAGTCTTCTAGGCCTGTTTCTTGGATTTTCTGATCCAAAATTCTTCTGACCGGATCCGAAGCTTTCACCTTTTTCATATCCTAGACCACACTTGTCATCTACCCTCTTTTGGCTTTCAAGGAGAACTTCAAGTTGAGTAGAGCTTATCTTGAATTTCTCTTTGTATTCATTTGTTGTTTGAACATCCCTTTTAAGAGAGACAATTTGATCCTCAAGTTTTTCTTCATTATCTTTAGCATCTTCAAGATCAGATTCAAGATGTCTGATTATTCTATCCATCTTGTGGCAGTCTTCTGATTTTTCCTTGAGAGATTGTCTTAGATCATCTTTAGATTTTCTTCTCTCTTCAATTTCTTGGGTAAACTTCATAACTCCTGATTCTATTTCATGTCTTATCATGATGATTTCTTTTGATAACTTTTCACATAACTTGGTTTTCTCTTTCAGATCTCCATTTGTATCATTTGCTTCACCTTGACTTGCCAATTGCTAAAGTAGCTCCTTTCTCTTTTTCATAGAGAGACTCAGTTTCTCTTTTATATCTTTTATGAAATCATCAGCCTGTTTGAGTCTTTCCTTTAATTCATTGACTTCAGAATTTGACTGCTCAAGATCATCAAGGGCAGACTTAAGTTGCTCCCTCATACCATACACATCCATTTGAATTCCCAGATCTTCCTCAAGCTATTAGGCTCTGTTGGGAGGAACTTGGCTCTGATACCAATTGTTGATAATTGAGAGGGGGGGTGAATCAGTTATCCTAATATTTCAACTTTTTGTGCTTTCTTAACAGTTAATGCAACATCAGATCAAATAAGCAAGCATAATCATGAAATGGAAATAACACCAATACACATGACATAATGATTTTGATGTGGAAACCCTATTGAGGGAAAAAACCACGGGGTGATTAACCCAAGATATTATTCTCTATTAGAAGAATAGATAGAACAAAATGGCACTTGCCAATTAGGGCTCACTGCTCGAGCACACTGCTCACAAGAGGCTCATTACCTACAAAATAATTACTATCTACAAAAAGAAAACTTGAACTGATGCGAGGCATCCACACATGCTGAAGTTCAGTTCTGCTTAAGCTCAATAGACTGATTTGCTGCACTTCATTCTTACTCTCCTTAAGTGCTGCAGTCCTCTTACATTCCAAACCTATTTTTTGCCTTTTATATTATTCTTCTACTTTTATTCACACTTCCAAAATGCATTACACACTCCTTCAAATCTAAATCCATCTTGTATATATATCCACACAAGTGATTTCAACACTTTTCTAGTCGGCATCTGGAATAGTCAATATTATCTCAAACTCTGGTCTATCGGCTGAATCCTTGCATACCAAGTAATGCGGATCAAGAATATGCTTGTAGAAGTCTTCAATCATGTTGGCCAATCATGAATGATACCTCAAGAAACTTAGTCATTAGCAATATCTCTTCCGGATTTGGGTCTGACACTCTGCTGGTACAGTTCTTCCTCTGTCCACTCTGTCAAACAGGAACCCAACACTCAAGTGCTCATATCTCTTCACCCTTCCATCACTGGAGGCTAAATCCTTGGAATCTATTAGTCAAGGTACTCCTCTTGACTTCACCAAATCCACACTTAACTGAAATACTTCCTCTGAGAGATCTGGACCTGACTGTCGGACCTTGCTGACTGCTCTGTTCTTGCTTACCGGATCATAACACTTCTTCAATCTGACTTCCGATAGAGACTCATCATGTCTTACGGATGTGTGGGATAACCTTTGTTGCCATCAATGACAACATTCATGAATCCATATAGTATCTCTTGCCAACATTATGCCCTTTCACACGATGATATTCACAATATGAATTTTCATCAAACCAAGAGGGTTTAATTTGATTTTCATCATAAGGTTGAATAGGGGTAATTTTACCAAATTTGCATTTACAAGGTTGTTCAAGACATTTTAAATGGGTTCCCCCAAAGGTGTGAATTTCCTCTTAGGGTTGTTGTTTTGTCTCAGTGGTCCCCTAGGAACATTAACATTATCATTTGTGGATGTACTTGGTGGAATGGGATTTTGTACATTTTTTATGGCCTTCACATTGGTGACACTATTAATGGTATTCTTGTTTTTACCCCAAAAGTGATGTTTATCATTGGATTGTGCATTGATATTTGTATGGTTGGTGTTATTTTTGTTGACCTTGTTGTTGTTGTTGTTGGTCTTGTTATCATTTTTGTAAATTTTTATAGAGCCTTTAGCAATAAGGGATCTTTCGATGGTTATTCCTTTGTCTATAACCTCCTCAAATGTATAACAAATATTTCTTGGTTAAGATTTGTAAATGGAACCCCATTTCTTGGTTAAGATTAGTCACAAACATAGTGACTAGTTATTTTTTGGGAATTGGGCTAGGGAGTTTGCTTGCTAGGCCTCTCCACCTTTGTAAAAAGGTGGCGAAGGATTCCCCACTCTTTTTTTTTGTGTTGCAAAGGTTGGTCATGGATATTTCATGTTCAATGTTATAGGAGAAATGATTGACAAATTTCTCCTCAAGCTCATGGAATGTCTTAATACCAGGGGGAAGATGAGCAAACCATTCGGTAGCTTGACCACTGAGGCTTCTAGGAAAAAGTCTCATCAAATAAGTATCATTATATGAGACTTCTAGGCAAGCTATGTAAAACTCCCTAAGGTGTTCCCTAGGGTCTCCCTTTCCTTTATATTTGTCAAATTTTGGCATTTCAAAATTTTTAGGAAAGGGGGGCATGTGTAATGTTCTATCAAATGGATATGGGAAAATATCCTCAAAAGAATATTACTTTTTCTTGTTTCCATGTTGCATATCATCAACTTTTTGGATCAATGATTGCATAATGCTAGGTAAATCTTGGGTAGGCGATAGTTGTGGAATGTAGTTTTGTTGGTTTTAGATTAATTGTTGGAGGAAAGGTGGAATTTGATTTTGGGTGATTTGGTTTAGATTTAGATTCTAATTTTGATGGGTGGGGTGTTGTTGGTAGGCAAGGAGTTGTTATAGAACATGTGGCAGAATTTGTTGGTTTTGATTGGGATTTTGTTGTGAGGTTTGGACAGAAGATGTGAGAGATGTTTGGGAGGTTAGAGTTTGTACATATGTGAAATTGGATGAAGGGTTGTTACATGGGTTGTTGTTAGGAATGTTGGTTGTGTTGTAATGTGGTTGGGAGAATAATTGTGTCATGAAATCTATGGTGTTGGCTTCAAATTGGGGTGTACTTGTGGAAGTACTTGCATGCATGGTGTTGTTGAAAATGTTAAGGGTGATTTGTGGTGTAGATGTAGTGATGGTGGATGTTGACATAGATTGAGACATTTGGCATAGTTGATGTGGTGATATTTGAAGCTTGGGATATGTTAGGAACATTATGGGATGTGGCTGGTTGTGATGAAGTGGTGATATTAGGTATGGTAGCACCATTTTCAAGGAGGAATTCAAGATATGTATTGGGATCTAATTTTAAGACTCTATCAAGTATGTCCATGGAATCGATGCCTTGTGTGAAATCTAGGACATCTTGATCCACTTGGTTAGTGTTGATGGGTGGAAAAGGATTTACCATAGCATTGGCATCAAGTGTCAATTGTTGTTGGATTGTAGGGATATTGTTTTGGTTGGTTTGAGGCATCACCATACCAAAGTTAATTCTAAAGGATTACATGTCCTTATTTTTCTTAGCTTGTGATGCAATTAGGGTGGCAACAACTTGGTTTTTAAAAGTTTCATAAACTTATGCTCTTGATTGGCTTCATAAACTCTCACAATGACCCTTCAAAACTAGGTTATTTCAGACCAGTTTTAGAAAAATGGAGATATCTCCTGCCAAAGGCAATGAAATTGAACCCAACAAAAAACACATTTGATTTAATAATTCTCTCTAAAATGGGTTTCAACCATTTATGTAGAAAGTATTCCAGAAGGCCGTACCATGCTCTACAACAGGATTGTTACCCTAGATGAGGGTTTTTGGCAGTTTAAAATAGTTTTTACAAAAATGACTGTAACTTTTGCAAAACTCAATAAACATTTATACAATTAGAATAAAATGAAAGGTTATTAAAATAAATTTCCAAAAAATTAAATGTTATATCATTTGGAGGCCGTATTGGGCCGTACCATTTTCAAGAACATTAACATTGCAGAAAAAATATACAAAAAAACTAAATTTTATTTATTATTTTTTTTCCCTTCTCCTTCCACCACCCCTTTGATTGTTGAAGGCCTATTTACATATATATAGTGACTCCCAATCAGTCACAAATAAATTCCATACTTTGTGACCATTGGGAAGCCTCTTAATTACCTATTTGTTAAGTTAACATAGAAGTTTCTTCATTTATCTTCCATTATTTGACCTTATTTTGACAACAACCCTAAACTATGATTCTAAACACATATGGGATTGGTCATTGTGACCTTATTACAAGCCTCTTGGTCTATGGTGACCTTATTCAATGTAAAATGACACAAAAAAACTTAGACTCTAATAAAAGACTTAGTTTGCCAATTTGACACAAAAGAGATATTGGGTGCTCCTACACCAGCTTGAGACCTTGTCAAGGGAACACAATGGATTTGGGTGTGGATGAAGGTTGAGACCTTAGAGAATATATTTCAAAGTATTGGACCCAAGGATAGGTGATGATGAAAATTGGAATGAAGATTTAGTTTTAAGAGAATAAGATCTCAAAATTCTAAACCTAAGGGTGAATAATGATATGGATATGGTAAGATTTGGTATAAGTTTTATCTTTAGAGAATAAATCTCAAAAGTTGTAAACCTAAGGATGATTAATGATAAAGATATGAGGATGAATGAGAAACCTCAGAGGTTAAAACCTCAAAGATAAATGGATGGATTAATTTTCAAAAAATTTTGGACCTAAGAGGTGGGATAAAATGAAAAATAGAGGATGGGTGGAGTGGATGAAGCAAAATGGTTTTGGGATGTAGGTGAAGAATGATTGTTTTGAAGATGAACTTAGGATGAATTTGAAAGGGGTGATGATGTAACTAAGGTAGTCTTAAGATGGTTTGGATGATTATCAACCAAGGAAGATCTTAGATGATTTGGATAAATGGATTTTGGATGATAATCAACTAAGGAAAACCCTAGATGACTTGGATGTTTGGATGATTAAATGGATAAATTTTTATGATGTTTGAAAAATGATTTTCAAATCAAAAGTGAGCTTGAGTAAATCTAGATCTTTGGATTATAAAAGGGATATCCCTCTTTACTTAAGGTAGACTTATGACCTTAGGCAAAAAGAGAAGGATTATTTTACTTGAGGGTAGACTAATGACCAACAAGTAAAATGAAATACCTTAGAATATATCAACTTAGGAGTTGTTTAGACTCCTAAATCAATTATTCCAAAGGTTGAATCACTTAAGGTAGACAAAGCCTTAAATGACCTATAAACTACAAGATGGTGAGATCTAGATTTAATTCTTGCACAAAATTGATTTGAGGTATGGTTTTTGGATGTTGATTGATGTTTGGATTTTGCATGATTTTTGATTTGGGATTTGGATGTTGGACTTTGGATACGATGGATAGAATTTGGATAAGGTTGGGTGAATGTCGGATTCAAAATGAATTTTGGAATGGATGAGTTAAAGGTCCAAAGGTGAAAATCAAAATGAATAATTGAAATGAAATGGTGAATCAACGGATAGGGTATGACCAAAGATCAAATATCAAAATGATGTTTATCTAAGGCCAAATGGTATGGTAAATGAATTTGGACAAAGGTTGGATTATGTGGAGATGGAAAAGATGAATTATGGTTGGACTTGGTAATTGATTAATGATATGAGATCAAAGGTCCAATAATCAAAATGACTTTCTCTAAGGTCGAAATGAAAGTATATGGATGAATTTGGAACAAAATAGTTGTGGAGGATGATCAAAGGTGAATTTGGATTTTGAGGGGCTTCGACAAGGTGACCACAGATTCTGACTGGACATGACTCAAGGATTCTAGGACAAATTACCAGACATGTGTGGGATCTAATCTCTAGATGGCATCAGTTTTTGGTGTTAAGGCATCGAAACAAAGTGAAATGGCACTAGAATAGATCCAGATGGCACCAAAATAGTGGATTATGGCATTAGAAAAAATGGCGCCATAGGGGAATTTTAAGGATCCAAACAGACAAGTTATAACACCAAAATGAGACAGAGTCTAAGATTTTGGCTAGGTCTTTGACAATTTTTGGCAAATCTTAGATTTTTGGACTCAAATTTTTGGATTTTTGAAGGTCAAATGGCTGATTTGGAAGGCTTAAATGTTCAATGGTTTGATTTTTCAATTGGTTCAAGTGGTTTTGAAAAATTCCAATGAGATTCCTTGGAAAGTAGACAAATAATCAAACAAGAGAACACAATGACCAAATGTTGATAGGAGGTATAAGCATTATTTGTATGTTCAGTAGCCCCTTAAGGCCAAATTTCTATGGGTCTAGACACAATCTAATACACTTGAAAACAATGCTTAGTCTACCTAAGGTCAATGGCCAATGGAATCTTGTTCAAGCCCACAACTTTGAATCTCCTTCGACACAAATGTAGGAACACCTAATGTGGGTGTAAACACTTTTGTCTTTGCAAGAGAGGATAGGTAGGGGCCTCCAAGATTGGAAGGATGACCCAATCATCCTCTCCTTAGAAAGCCAACAAGTAGCTTATGCTAAGCGGAGGATTTTTCTCTCATCTTAGGGGAACCATATGGTGAGTATCTTCAGAGAATGTATCATTTTGCATTGAATAAGACACCAACAACTTAGTTAATAAGGTAGGCTTGTAACTTAAGGTGTCTAGTGAGAATCCAGGGACTTGATGCTTATTCATGTAGCAGTGACTCACTTAAGAGACTATCCCAACCATGTACATCAATCCTTTGAAAGGAAAGAATGGGGTTGACGTATCACGCACACAAGTGTATGGATACTGGGGAACTATCAGTATAAGAATACTTCATCAAGAAGTCTTTATCTTTCACCTAAACCATTTATATAGTGGAACAAATTGAAAGCACCACTTAGAGTCATCCCTTAGGTTGAGTACCTCTTTTCCCACCAAGGAAGGCTCTCCTAAAAAAAGGAAAAGAAGATAGAACAATTTCTTTTACACCCAAGATTTGTTGAGAGGAAAGGGGTGTTGATAACTGAGAGGGGGGGTGAATCAGTTATCTTGATTATTTCATCTTTCTAAACTTTCTTAATAATTAGTGTAGCATCAATTCAAACAAGCAAACATAACCATGAAATGGAAATACACATGACACAATATTTTTGACATGGAAACCTTGTTAAGGGAGAAAACCACGGGGTGATTAACCCAAGATTGTATTCTCTATTAGAAGAATAGAATTACAAAATGGCACTTGCCAATTAGGGCTCACTGCCTAAGCACACTACTCATAAGAGGCCCACTGCCTATAAGAGACTCACTGTCTACAATTTATAAAGAGTGTAATACAATACTTGAACTCATAAGGAGCATCTACATATGCTGGAGTTTAGTTCCAGTTAAACTTAGTACATTGATCTGCTGCACTTCATCCTTTCTCTTCCTTAGTGCTGCTATCCCTTCACATACCGGACCTGCCTTACTGCTTTCACTTTGCTCTACTGCTTTTCTTCGCACTTCACCAAAACCACAACACCTCTCACAACTAAATCCATCTTGTATATATATCCGCATAAGTGATTTCATCACCTTTCTAGTCGACACCCGGAATAGTCAATATTTTCCACAAACTTTGATCTGTTGGCTGAATCCTTGCTTACCAAGTAATGCGGATCAAGGATATACTTGTAGAAGTCATCAATCATGTTGGCCATTCATAACTATGCCTTAAGAATCTTTACCATCATCAGTAATGCATCTGAAATAATGTCTGATGTTCTGCTAGTTAGTTCTTCCTCTGTCCATACTACCAATCAGGAACCCGACACTCAAGTATTCATATCTTTTTCTTCATCTATCACTGGAGGCTAAATCTTAAAATCTATCAATCAAGGTAGTCCTCTTGACTTCCCCAAATCTACACTTCACCAAGATACTTCATCTGAGAGATCCAGAGCTGACTGTCGGACCTCGCCACATGCTCTGTTCTTGCTTACCTGATCACAATACTCTGCAATCTGCCTTCCAGTAGAGACTCATCATGACCTGTGGATGTGTGGGTTAACCTTTGTTGCCATCAATGACAACAATCACGAAGCTCCAATGTGTCTCTTGCCAACAATCTCCCCCTTTGGCATTAATGGCAACACTTAGTGAAAAATGACTAAGTGTTATACTATACTCCCCCTTAGCTGATGCTCTGTCTCTATGTACATTTTCCAGAGCTCCCCCTTAGCTAGCTACAACATTTTTCACTGCTCATCACTCCCCCTTTGACATCAATGGCAAAGGGTGGGGTCCGCACACAAATTTTTTTTCTCAAAAACACGTCTAAACTTAGCTGCATAAGTATTTATACATGCTATACTTTACATAAACTGAAGGATATCTGCAAAAGATGTCTTCAACTGGACAAATTCTATTGCCCAACTCTGCTTCATTCTGTCCAAAATTGTGATGTGACCACTCAACAGGAATGCATAAGCTTTTGCCTTTTTCAGATCTGTCAGATCATTTATTTTGGCTATAGTTTGAGCATCACTTAAGGCCTCATGCATGGCCTCCAACTTAGGGATAGTTATTCCTCTAAGTTCATTCAACCTGCTGATTCTATTTTTCTTCTCTTCTTCAAGTTTTTTAATTTCATTCAAAACTGTAATCGTCTGACATTCTTGATTTATTATGGATGTGGTAAGTGGATCAAAATTTTGAGAGACCTTTGTTAGTTTGTCCTCCTGTTCTTTCACTTTCTTCTCAATCTCCACTGTTGCTTTAGACCAGGATATGCAAAATTTGTATACATCTCCTCCGTCCTTGAGAGCATTTTCCAAACTCTTTATCCCAATACCCATTACTCTCCTGTCATTTGCTATTAGCCCTTGCAACTCAGAGAATTTCTTATCCAAAAACTCTTTCCTGACCTTCTCCTCAATTGATTTCTCTAGAGAATTGAAATGTGTACTAATACTATTAATCAAAGATTTGAGATTATTGGATGAGGAGGCTGAGGGATCCTTTTGAAAAGATGGCATGATCTTTTCTAACACTCTGGAAGTAGCTGCTATAAGCTCATAGTCTTCCATGTGAGATTTCAGTAGTTTCTCTTTGGCCTTTGCTTGAGCAAATGAAGCTATCTTCATTGTTTGTACCAGCGAAAGAGAGTCAAAATCAAATGGCCCTTTTAGCAGTTCTAGTTCATCAATCTCCATAGTCTCTTTTGTCAAGAAGTCCTTGACAGATTCTATAGTGTCTCTTGCCGAAGACAGATTCTTCTTCTCTTCTACAGTCCCAGAACTGTCTCTTGGAGCTTTTTCTCCTTCTACAACCTTGGTACTGTCATCTTCTTTCTCTTTCACCTCTGCTTCTTTCTCCTATATTCTTTCTTCTCCTTTGGATCCAGAGTCAGCAGGGGAAATCAGAGGAGTGATGTTTGTTTGTTCATGGGCCACCTCTTCCGGAGCAGAGGATTCTAAGCCCTTATCTTCACCAGTGTCCATTAGTTCTTTAGTCATTTCCTCAGTGGATTCCTTTTCAACACCTGTGGCCGAAGGATCAATGCCCAAATCCTCTATAATAGGAAGATTGAATCTTTTGAAGGCATTCCTGAGGATCTCTTCTGTTTCCTTGGCTATCTTGTTAGTCTCACCAAGCATGAGCCGATTCATTCTGGCTTTGCTCCGAAATTCATCCTTGCAATCCTTGAAGATCATGTTCATTTGCTTTGAATCGATTGAAGGATATAGATGAATGGCTATCTATTCCTAGATCTCAAGATCTTTTGCCATGGTAGTATTCTTTCTTATTTCTAACTCTTTTTCTAGGCTTTTGGGAATAAGAGATATAATTTCAATAAAAGCCTTGTTATATATGTTCAGATACTTAACTGCTACTTCCTGCAAGATCTTTTAGTCTACTTCATTGTAATCATCATAGAATTCAGCCATTTGCTAAAGGTTTCCATCCACAGTGACAAATTTGATAACATCATCTAAAGATAGAGTGGGATTTCCTACAAATTCTTCTGCCTTTTCTTCTTCACCTTGACCAGTAGAGGGTTCACCGGATGTTTTCTTCTTCTCCTTCTTCATTTTCTTTATCTCCTCATCTGATTCAGTTTCTTCATCCTTCTAATTGACATAAGACCTTGTGGCCTTTGTTTTAGTTCTTTTCTCTCCTTTGCCAGATGATTTTGCTTCCAATTTAGATGTCCTTGAGCTTTTAGCAGTGGAAGGTACAAATCTCTTTGATGACCTTGTCTGGGTGGAAGATTTTACTGGAGCTCTTTCCTTACTTCCCATTTCTGCCTCTTTCTTCTCTTTCTCAGCCCTTTCCATCTTTTCCCTGTTGGCATCAAGTGCCTCCTTTGAGATGCCTAAGCCTTTGGCAACTTCTTCAACCTCTTTTCTCACTTTCCTCTTTATTTCCAGTTGTCTGAGTTCCACATGAACTTTTACAGTTAGCTCTTCAAAGGTTCCAAACCTTTCTGCCTTTGGCTAACTTAGCATGTGTTGAACATGCAGTTCCACAATTTTTTCATCAAATTCATACCCCAGAGGCATGATCCAGACCGTCCTTGGCTCTACTGCCTCCATTATGCATTGATCAGTGTCTACCATGAAGCACACTATATCTTTATATTTTTTAACCAATGATTTTGGGATTATTTCTCTGATTTGCATAGTGTTTTGGAAGTTCTTAAAGTACCCCCACAGAGATGTATTCCTTGCCTTGGCATCCCCAAGTTCATACAAGTAATCTCTAATTTGAATTGTTATCGGTTTGTTATTTTGCCATGCCCATCCATTGGATCCGGGCAACTCATTCATGAAGTAGAAAAATAAACACAATATCAGTCCACCATATTTAAAGGAGTTCTTCTTGTCCTTTTTGATCTTTTGTATGTTCTCCATCAATTGACTTAGAAGAAGTTCATAGAGATCATATTCTGCATTCTTTCTTAGCATCTCATAGGCAGTATACACTACCATTTCGGACATTGAATTCTCCCTACTGGAATGATATATCTTATACCCTATTATCATAGATGCAAACTTGATATTTGGGTCCATGATATCTTCAATGGTCATTGCCCTCTTATCAAATTTTGATCCAGTGGCCTCAGTTACAGTTTGGTTGTTGACAGATTTGAGGACAGGTATCCCTCCAGAGGAGTATAAGTCAGTTACTGCCCTAATTGCCTCGTTAGTGATTTTGTAAGGTCTGTTCAGCCGTAGGAAGTTATCATGCATCCTACTCAATACATACCGGACCCATTCATCTTCTTCAAAGCAGGGGAAATGAATGAATTGATCAAAATGTTTCTCCTGGATGCCCTTATATTGAGGTTTAAGTTCAAAAGCATCATCTATCAATTGTTTATGATAGATATCTCTTAGTTTGAATTCCCCAAACTCTTCAATATTCATGTGTATGTAAACCCTAATATCTTCTGTATGCAACACACCATGCGGAACACTGGAAAATGCTCCTAGGGGATCTACTTCCAAGGATTTATAGGGATGTTTCTTGAATTTGGGGCAAGGCCTATCAGTGATCTTCACAATATTCAGAGTAGACATCTTTTCAAAAGATTTGTAGAAAGATATTTGAGAATGGAAAATACCTTTTGTGCCTTTAGGTTTCGCGGAGTGAGCCAGATTGATTTCTGGAAGAATTGACTTCTGCAAATGATCTTTGATGGGCTTGAGGAAATTTGTTGTAGAGCACCTTTTTTCTTCTTCTTGAATGTAGAATGAGCAAATGTTTAATAAGAAGATCCCTTATATTGTTCCGCAAACCCTAAAACCAAGTTCCAATAAATGCTTGACCTAAGTTATTCTGGTTTGCCTTATTTGAATGACTTGAAGAACCGTATCAATCTTAATTTTAAACATCTTACTGATCTTCCAAATCTTAACCATAGTTTACTTAGATGTTTCTCTTATGAACCCTTTAATCCGCAACACTTCTTGTGCCAGTTCTGGCACCAATTGACTGGCTAGGGGAACAAGGTTTTCTTTGTGTCTCCCCCTGAGCCAGAGCTCACTTTTTAATTTCTGGAAGGAATATCAGCACTAGAGTCTGGTGCAGATCCATCCCCTACATTCTCTGTACTTTTCTTGACCCAAATCTTGTTCATCTCACTTTGAACTTCATCCGCATTCACCTTTTGTTTTCCCTTATCTTGATTCTGATTATGATATACCGGACCTCTTTTGTCCTGATTCTTGCTTCTACAGAATTTTGCAATATGACCGGATCTATTGCAAATTTGGCAAACAACATTTCTTTGCATATTTGATTGATATCCTCTTGATCTGCATTGATTAGCCATGTGACCCATTCTATTGCATGCAAAGCATCTACCATTGAATGAATTGTTCATTTGCATATTTTTGCATTCATGAGATTTGTGACCATACCTTTTGTAGTTAAAACACTGTCCAAAGAAGGATGTATTAGTCTGATTTATTCTCTTTCTGCACTAATTAGCTCTATGACCAAAGTTATTGCAGTTGTGGCAATATCCATTGAAGGATGGATATCTTTGAGCATTAGGCTATCTTACTAGAGGTCTTCTAGGCCTGTTCCTTGGATTTTCTGATCTAAGATTCTTCTGACCGGATCTGGAGCTTTCTCCTTTCTCATATCCCAAACCACACTTGTCATCTACCCTCTTTTGACTTTCAAGAAGAACTTCAAGTTGAGCAGAACTTATCTTGAATTTCTCTTTATATTCATTTGTTGTTTGAAGATCCCTTTTAAGATAGACAATTTGATCCTCAAGTTTTTCTTCATTATCTTTAGCATCTTCAAGATCAGATTCAAGATGTCTAATAATTCTATCCATCTTGTGGCAATCTTCTGATTTCTCCTTGAGAGATTGTCTTAGATCATCTTCAGTTTTTCTTTTCTCTTCAACCTCTTGGGTAAACTTCATAACTCCTGATTCCATTTCATGTCTTACCATAATAATTTCTTTTAATAACTTTTCACATAACTTGGTTTTCTCCTTCAGATCTTCATTTGTATCATTGGCTTCACCTTGACTTGCCAATTGCTAAAGTAGCTCCTTTCTCTTTTTCATAGAGAGACTTAATTTATCTTTTAGTTCTTTTATAAAATCATCAGCATGTTTGAGTCTTTCCTTTAATTCATTGACTTCAGAGTTTGAATTCTCAAGATCATCAAGGGTAGTCTTGAGTTGCTCCCTCATACCATATACATCCATTTGAATTCCTAGATCTTCCTCAAGCTGTTAGACTCTGTTAGGAGGAAATTAGCTCTGATACCAATTGTTAATAACTGAGAGGGGGGGTGAATCAGTTATCTTGATTATTTCAGCTTTCTAAACTTTCTTAATAATTAGTGCAGCATCAATTCAAACAAGCAAATATAACCATGAAATGGAAATACACATGACACAATATTTTTGACGTGGAAAACCTGTCAAGGGAGAAAACCATGGGGTGATTAACCCAAGATTGTATTCTCTGTTAGAAGAATAGAATTACAAAATGGCACTTGCCAATTAGGGCTCACTGCCCGAGCACACTGCTCACAAGAGGCCCACTGCCTACAAGAGACTCACTGTCTACAATTTATAAAGAGTGTAATACAATACTTGAATTGATAAGGAGCATCTACATATGCTGGAGTTCTATTCCGGTTAAACTTAGTACACTGATCTGCTGCACTTCATCCTTTCTGTTCCTTAGTGTTGCTGTCCCTTCACATACTGGACCTGCCTTACTGCTTTCACTCTGCTCTACTACTTTTCTTCACACTTTGCCAAAACCACGACACCTCTCACAACTAAATCCATCTTGTATATATATCCGCATAAGTGATTTCATCACCTTTCTAGTCAGCACCCAGAATAGTCAATATTTTCCACAAACTCTGATCTGTCGGTTGAATCCTTGCTTACCAAGTAATGTGGATCAAGGATATACTTATAGAAGTCATCAATCATGTTGGCCAATCATAACTTATGCCTTAAGAATCTTTACCATCATCAGTAACGCATCCAGAATAATGTCTGATGTTCTGCCAGTCAGTTCTTCCTTTGTCCGTACTGCCAATCAGGAACTCGACACTCAAGTATTCATATCTTTTTCTTCATCTATCACTGGAGGCTAAATACTTGGAATCTATCAGTCAAGGTAGTCCTCTTGACTTCCCCAAATCCACACTTCACCAAGATACTTCCTCTGGGAGATCCGGAGCTGACTGTTGGACCTCGCCACATGCTCTGTTCTTGCTTACCGGATCACAATACTTTGCAATCTGCCTTCTGGTAGAGACTCATCATGACTTGCGGATGTGTGGGTTAACCTTTGTTGCCATCAATGACAACAATCATGAAGCTCCAATGTGTCTCTTACCAACAAGGGAAGAGGATACTTTTGTTTTACCTTAGGATCTACTAACACAAAGTGTGCAAATGCACAAGACACATCAAGCAATCAAGTTATTTTTAAAACACCAATTAAAATGTTCCTATGTTAACACAAGTTATTTTTAAAGCACCAATTGAAATGTCCCTATGTTAACATGCAAACACACAAAATGGATTCTACAAAGAAATGTGTTGGTAATTTAAGTTTCTATCTTTGACTAGTGTGTTAGGGTTAGCCAGCAGAAGATATCAATTAAATGCAAATGAAAATTAAACAGAGGAATGAAAAAATACACAGAAATAATAATAGTGAGAGATAACTTTAATGTGGTTCACCCAAACTTGGGCTAGATCCACCAACAAAGAGTCCAATATTATTATCCAGTAAATCAAGCCGATTACAACCAGTAATCCTTGCAACTCAATACCGCTGCAAATGCTACAATACATTATCAATGGAAACCCTAACCCTTAGACATTTTTATCAAGACTTATGTTGGTTACAAAATAGGGTTTTTTTATGTCATCCAATAGAAAAATAACTCCCACGAGGGCACTGCCCCTCGACCCTGCCCTATATCGCGACAGTGAGCATGCCAGGGGCACTACCCCTAGACCCTGCAAGAGGCATTGCCCCTTGAGCCTGTTAAATAATTTGGGGGGAAACTAAACTGATAAAAGTGGGGTAAATTTAACCTCTGAGTCTGATTAGGCTCCATATAACAATAATCTCCCACTTGGAGACTGATCAGACTCCACACCATATCATCTCCCACTTGGAGACTAATCATAACGCCGCTGATCCTGTAGCTCCTACTAGAAATAAGCACCTTGGACTCTGTTGTTCTGATTTTATTGTTTTTAGTCTTGAAGACCAACTGAAGTTGAAGAGGAGCTCAACTTCTCCCTTGTCACTGCCTTTGTAAACATATCCACTAAATTTTTATTTAGATGTATCTTTTCTAGCAGGAACTATCCATCATCTAACACTGATTGGATGAAGTGATACCTAAGTTGTATGTGTTTTGTCTTTGAATGCAAGGCATAATTCTTTGCAAGATGTATGGCACTCTGACTATCTGTAAACAAATAACTATTAGCTTGTTGTTTGCCCAATTTTTCCATGAAATATTGTAGCCATATCATCTCCTTGCTTGCCTCTATTGCAGCTACATACTCTGCCTCCATGGTGGATAAAGCAACCACCTTTTGCAACCTAGAGATCGAACTCACCATTGTCCCACCTACAGTAAAGACATAACCTGTAGTACTCTGTCAGGTATAAATATCTCCTACCAAATCTGAGTCTACATAACCTACTAAATCAGTATTAGAGCCCCCAAAACATAAGTGTTTATTGGATGTACCTCTCAAATATCTAAGAATCCATTTTACCGCATTCCAATGCTCTAATCCTGGATGACTCATATACCTACTTATGACTCCTACAATATGTACAATATCTGTTCTCGTGCATACCATGGCATACATTAAACTTCCTACAGCTAAAACATATGGTACCTTGGACATTTTTTCTTCCTCCTCTTGTGTCTTAGGACATATCTCCTTAGTCAATTTCAAATGACTAGGCAAAGGTGTGCTGATAGCTTTTGCATTCTCCCTATGAAATCTCTGCAACACCTTTTCAACATAATCATCTTGAGATAGAGTCAATTTTCTATTCTTCCTATCTCTACAAATTTTCATACCAAGGATTTGTTTTGCTTCCGCCAAATCCTTCATAGTAAATGATTGTGCTAACTGTTATTTTAACTCTCTTATGTGATCCATGTTAGACCTTGCTACAAGCATGTCATCAACATATAAATATAAAATAATGTAATTGTCATTATCCAACCTCTTAAAATAAACACAATGGTCAGAATTACATCAACTATAGCCTTGCTCAACCATAGCCTTGCTCAACCATAAAACTATCAAATTCCAAATACGATTGCCGAGGTGCTTGTTTTAGGCCATATAAACTCTTCTTCAATCTGCATACCAATTTCTCCTTACCTTTGACCACAAATCCTTGGGGCTATTCTATATATATCTCCTCCTCCAAATCACCATGGAGAAAGGTAGCTTTCACATCTAGCTGTTCCAAATACAAATCTTTAGCAGCCACAATACTTAAAATAGTATGAATAGAAGTCGTCTTAACAACCAGAGAAAAAATCTCATTGAAATCAATACCTTTTTTTATTCAAATCCTTTTACATCTAACCTAGATTTAAATCTTTTCTTACCTCCATCTTCCTCTTTTAGCCTATAAACCCATTTGTTTGGTAAAGCCTTTTTACTTGCAGACAACTTACATAATTCCCAAGTTTGATTTTTTAGTAAGGAGTCCATTTCTTCTTTCATTGCAAGCTCCCACTGAACCATTGTGTCCACCTGCATAATCATACCCTTTAGGTTCACCAACATCTATTAACAAAATAGAATACAAAGAGGGAGAAAAACTTTTAGGAGGTCTACTTAGCCTTGTTGACTATCTGACATTCACTGGAGTTTGTGGTATTTCTTGTTGCTATTGCAGAGCATGAGGAACCATCAGAACATCACTATGTGGAGTATCATCTAGGACCACATAATCCTTTTCTTTCTTCTCATGTTGCTGCAACTGATCTTTGTACAACACCTTCTCATTGAATACAACATCCTTGCTTCTCACAATTGTCTAATTTTCAAAATCCCAAAGCCTATAACCAAATTCATCAATGCCATATCCAACGAAGGTACCTTTTTTTAATTTTGCATCCAACTTGGTTCTATTTTTAGAATCTACATGTCCAAATGTTTCACATCCAAAGGTTTTGAGAAAAGAATAACTCACCTTCTTACCTATCCATGCTTCCTCTGGAATACCACAACCCAAAGGAACTGAAGGACCTCTATTAATTAAATATACAACGGTGTTGACAGCCTCTACCCACATGTTTAAAGGCAGCCCAACATGCAATCTCATGGTCCTTGAATGCTCCATTATTGTCCTATTCATGCATTCAGCCACTCCATTTTTCTATGGAGTCCCTGGAACTATTTTCTACCTATGAGTTCTAATAAAGGAACAGTAATCCTCAAATTCGTTTCTACAATACTCACCACCATTATCAAATCTGAGACATTTTAATCTTTTACCTGTCTCATTCTCAACCAAGCTTCTCCATTTCCTAAATGTTTCAAATACATCAGATTTCTGCCTAAGGAAATAAATCTAAACCTTTCTAGTTACATCATCTATGAATGTAACATAATACTAAGAGCTACCGAGAGAAGATACCTAACCTGGTCCCGATACATATGTATGCACAAGCTCCAACTTTTCATCTTTCTTTTGTTTCCCATCCTTGAGAAAACTAACTCTCTTTTGTTTGCCATACACACAACTTTCATAGAAATCCATATTAATACATTTCAGACCTAGTAAAACTTTCTTAGAATGAAGTACCTTCATACCTTTTTTACTCATATGCCCAAGTCTATTATGCCATAGTATTGTCTCAGAACCTGCATCAACTGTTTTAGTCTCTTTTTGTGAACTTGCAGCAACTGTTCCTGAACCTATTTATTTTTTCTCTGCAATAGCTAAAGTAGAAGGAACAGTATGACCTGTACAAAGATATAAGGTGCCTACTTTCACACCTTTTGCTACTATTAAGGCACCTTTTGAAACCTTCCAATTTTTATCACTGAAAGTAACTATGCATCCTTCATCAACTAGCTGCCCTGTTGAAATTAAATTCCTACTCAGCCTTGGAATATGCCTTACCTCTTGTAGTAGCCAATGGTTCCCATTCTACAACTTAATCTTGATTCTTCCATTTCCAACAATTTGACAAGGTTCATTATCTCCCAAATAAACCAGCCCAAAATACCCTTGAACATAATCAAGAAAATAACTTCTATGTGGCATAGCATGAAATGAGGTCCCTGAATCTAAAACCCATGAATCATTAGCATTATCTAGGGAAAGAATCAAAGCATCATCTTCAGATTTATTACTTACCACATTTGCCTCCTTATTGCCTTCTTGTTTGTATCCTTCTTTATTCTTTTGAGACTAGTAATCTTTCTTCAGATGACCTGGTTTCCCATAGTACCAGCAATCCTTCTATCCTCTGGATTGGGACCTCTTGTCCTTTGATTTTCCTTGTGACTTCCCATGACCTCTAGAACCTTTTCCTCTCTCCTTTGATCTGCCCCTACTTTCTACATTCAAAACACTACCTAATGTGGACCCTCCTAAGCTTTTCCATCACATTTCCTTACTAAGGATAACACCAAGAACATCATCAAATTTCAAAGTGTTTGAACCAGAGACAGAGTTACAGCCATTACCAAGTTATTCTAGCTTTCTGGCAAAGAACATAAAAATAAGAGATCCCTCACCTCTTCATCAAATTTCACTTTTATAGAAGTTAACCGACTGGTAATCATATTAAACTCATTTAAATGATCTGTCACAGATCCACCTTCAATAATTTTTAGATTAAACAAATGCTTCATGAGAAATACCTTATTTGAGGCTGATGGTTTTTCATACAATTTAGCCAAAGCTTCCATCAATTCACTTGTTGTCTTCACGTCTATTATATTGAATGTCACAGATGGTGCCAGGCACAACTGAATGGTTCCCAGTGCCTTTCTATCTAGAAGTTCCCAATCCTCATCAGTTATTACCACCAGTTTCTTGGCTATTCCTTCCAATGGCCTGCATAAATCCTTCTGATAGAGATAATCCTCCATCTTCATCTTCCATAATTGATAGTTCTACCCATTGAATTTGTTTGCCTTCAATTTACCCTCGTCTGTCATTGCTCCCACTTAACTGTGAGACTCCCACTCAACTATGAGACCTTCCTGCAGATGATAATCGAACACAACCCGCTCTAATACCACTTGTTAGGGTTAGCCGGTAGAAGATATCAATTAAATGCAAATAAAGATTAAACAAAGGAATGAAAAATACGCAGAAATAATAATAGCGAGAGACAACTTTAACGTGGTTCACCCAAACTTGAGCTACATCCACCAATAGAGAGTCCAATATTATTATCTAGTAAATCAAACCGATTACAACCAGCAATCCCTACAACTCAATACCGCTGCAAATGCTACAATACATTATCAACGGAAACCCTAACCCTTAGCTATTTTTATCAAGACTTATGTCGATTACAAAATAGGGTTTTTTCATTTCAGCCAATAGAAAAATAACTCCCATGAGGGCGCTACCCGTCGACCCCGCCCTGTATCGTGATAGGGAGCGCACTAGGGGCACTACCCCTGGACCCCACAAGGGGTGTTGCCCCTTGACCCCATCTTGGGGGTGCTGCCCCCAAACCCGCGCAAGGGGTGCTGCCCCTTGACGCCGGTAAATAATTTCAGGGGAAACCACACCGATAAAAGTGGGGTAAATTTAACCTTCGAGTCTGTTTAGGCTCCATATAACAACATTGTGTTCTTTTACCTACATAGATCCCAAAAACCAATTATACAAATGGTGCCAAAATAGACAAAAATAGAGTTAGAAATCAGTCAGATAGCATTAGAAATAGATCATATGGTGCTACAAATCAAGAAAATGGCATTAAAAAACAATAGATCACGCTAATATTTTTTAATTCTAAGATTAGACTGATGACAACATAAAATGAAAAAGGTGCTACAAATTAGAAAAATGGCGCCAAAACTTAACATAGCATTAGGAGTTCATGAAATGGTGTGAAACAACCAGGAGATGGTGTCAAACTGATTTTACTTGTCTTACCTTGGCTACACAGTCAAATGGCACCATTTTGTGCGTAACTAGTGCCAAAATGCAATAGTCCTTCTAAATCTGGTAAAAAATATTGTTAGTTTGGAATAACCAGATCAAAAGGGGTTAGAAGGTCCTCTATCCTACCAACAAACACCAAGCATCAAATAAAAACCAAGTAACCAGTGGTGTGAAGCAAAAACAACTTAGGGATAGACAAAAGAAACACTCCAAGCATTTCTAACTAAATTTTTGCATTATGACCCCCTGTGCCTGTGTCTTTCTATTAAAAACAAAGAGGTAAAGACTATAAAACTTGCTAAAACCTTTAAAAAACACTTTAAAATTTTTTCTAAGCTTAAATGTTACTAATGGGTCATAGAAATATGGTGCCAAAACAATGGAATATGGTGTGAAAAATCAAATAGATGGCGCCAATGCGAGAGTGGATGGCACCAAACCGAGAGATTTTGGCATTGAACTCCTGCGTGTTCATCTCCTTGCAAAAACTCAAGCAAACAAAAGGTTAAATAGGGACCATGGGGTCCCACTGAGCATGCCAAATGAAGACAAGAGAAATCAAAAAGGTGAAAACACAAGTAAAATGCATGAAAAACTCACAAATTATACCTTAAGATCCTCCTGATAAGGTTGAAGACTTAGCATCCACAAGTCCTAGCTTTACCCATGACTAATGCTTTCAAATGTGAAATGCTCTCAAACACTCATGCAAACTCAACATAAGATAGCTACAATGGATATAACGGAGAGAAATTTTGGCATAATAACATGTTACACTAAATTGGATGTCCAAATGGCTTGTAGAGGCTTGTATTTATAGGCAAATTGGAGAGGATTTTGATCCAACAGTGGAGATTGATTATGAGATGGAGGGTGGAGAATAAAAATGAAACTTTTATTCATTTTAAGGAGGACTTAGCATTAAATGTGATTTAGATGGATGAAAAAATTTAAAATTAATTTCCTTGGGATGAGTTGGAATTAAAAATTCTATTTTATGTGGAGTTGTGAGAGACATGTGACATGTGCACATTTTTAGCCACTTACATTTGTAAGATAAAAAAGAGGAAGATATTTTATCATGAAAATGGTAAAAATGAGTTGGAGTGCTTATGAATATTTTATAATTTTTAATTTGTGGGTATCAGAGAAGGTGTTTTTTTTTTTGAGAAAAAGTGGCAGAGCCACTAAAATTATATTAATTATAAAATGAAATTTACAAAATGCCAGATTCAATAAGGCATACCGGTAGGAAATAATCGGCAAAGAAAACCTTTGGTTGTAGCCCTTTAAAACAAATACAATACAAAATTGACTTGGAAGGATGAGTCAACCCAAAAAAGGTCTGTGGCTTAAAACCTTACAAGAATAAAACTTTGTGCAAACAACACTCTTACAAACTAACCAACTGATAAAGTCAACAGATAACAAAACTGTCTACAAAACACAAAGGTTTTAATTGTCCTCTTACAATTTTCATCAACAAGACCCTGTAGATCAAGAGCCTCTTCTTTTGCCAATTGTCTCCCCAACTATTGCCTGTTAACTGGAAAGATCCCTGCACTCAAACAAACCTCCCACAAGAGTAGTACCCGAATAAAAAACAAAATCCTCTAAAACATTAATAAAAGCATCTACAGGAAAAAGAGCATTTTGAACAAACATAAGATTCAAATTTCTAACCATATCAAAGTTTTGCAAAAAAACCATAGCACAAAAAACTAACACTATTGGCCACCCAAAGACTTCCTTCGCTATGAGATACAAAGGATTTATACTTTACGCGGACTTGAAAAGTTATTTAAAGATGGATAAGTCATTTTATGATTTGCGCAGTGTATATTAATTGCATACATTGTGATGTGCATTGATAACATACAAGCCGCGGATCTGAAGTCGTTATGAAAAGTAGTTAAATGCTTGTATATTTCGCACCTTGCATGTATGTTTCAACACATACATTGCTTTATACGAACAAGCTGGAATTCAAAGGGGATTAATAAATGGTAAAAAGCATACTTCACATCCGAATGTATATTGAAAGATACATTGCAATTTAAACATGTCCCGGAATTGAAAGTGAATAAGTTGTGGTTTAAAAGGAGCGATAAGTCCGAAGCACATACAAAAGAATTTGTATGTATCTTGTCTTTGGTGTAACATTTGTAACATCAACCTAATATGCATTTGCGATATACTCATGAAATGTTCTCAACATACATTAGCAATATATACATAAATTGTATATTCGGTGAAACAACACAAAAATCACGTTGACAACATACAACCTTGCTATACAATTGCAAGATACACACGAAGTGATACTCATAGGCATTTGTGATATACTCATGAAATGTTCTCAGCATGCATTAGCAATATATACACAAATTGTATATTCAGTGAAACAACACAAAAATCACGATGACAACATACAACCTCGACATACAATTGCAGAATACACACGAAATGATACTCACATGCAATTGCGATATACTCATGAAATGTTCTCAGCATACATTAGCGATATATACACAAATTGCATATTCGGTGAAACAACACAAAAATCACGCTGACAACATACAACCTCGACAAACAATTGCAGGCTACACACGAAATGATACATGCATTTGCCTAATACTCATGAAATGTCCTCAGCATACATTAACGATATATACACAAATTGCATATTCGGTGAAACAACACAAAAATCACGCTAACAACATACAACCTTGACAAACAATTGCAGGATACACACAAAATGATACTCACATGCATTTGCGATATACTCATGAAATGTCCTCAGCATACATTAGCGATATATTCACAAATTATATATTCGGTGAGACAACACAAAATTCACAGTGACAACAACCCTTTTATCGGACAACCCTGATATAATCCTCTACAACTCTTATAACTGAATAGATCATACAGAAACAACTAAATTGTACAGAACATAAAACAATCTAGCACTATAGAGATGGATCAAGGTTATAACAAGCAAAAATTCCCCTAAACAAATTGCAACAAAAACCAACCAAGTTATTTAATACTTTCCTTAGCCAAGACGTTACTTACTCCAGGGATCAACAAAAAAGAATTAGAGTCCCATTCCTTAGAAGAGTCAGTAATGCCAAAAGTAAAGTTAGCCAAGAAATCTGCTAATAAGTTGTCTTCCCTGTATGTATGGATTATTTTAAAAGACTGGAAGAGGTCAAGTAGATTCCTTCCAAATTTTAAAATGTAATCAATTTTCCAGTTAGGAGAAGATTTAATTGAAAAAGCTCTAATAATATTCAATGAATCCCCTTCCACTATAAGATTTGTAATACCACATTTTAAAGCTAAGTTTAAACTAGCTATTAATGCCAATGCTTCTGCCGCATTGTTTGTACACAAACCAAGCTTAACTGACAAAGCTCTTAAAACTAAACCTTTATGATCTTTCAAAACACAACCAACACTAGAATTACTAGGATTACCTTTGCTCGCACCGTCAAAGTTTAGTTTTATAAAAGATACAGGTGGTGGAATCTATTTGATAGAGGATCTATCTATCTTGATATCAACACTAAAATAGTTTGAATTAGGCAATTTTAATAACTTCCAACTTTTAACATCAAATCATCCCAAGACATAAAAACTAAAGAACCTACCTTTTTGGAAAATAACGATGCTGAAACTACTTCTGAAATGGATTTCTCAATTTTTCCAATAATTACATCAAAAGGATTACTAATTTTTTTAATCAGAGAAGGTGTTAATCATGCTTCGACCAAGTTAATCAAGGTGATTAACTTATTTAATGTGGCTGGAAAAAATTAGTGGATGTGTGATGAGAGTGGGATACTCTCCCTCTCAAATCTGATCACAAACACACATACAAAAATATGCAAGAAGGTAGAAAATTAATTTGAAACACATAAAATGGAAAAGAAATCTGCAATATGTATTATATTGAAAATCTAAAAATGAGATACATAAACATGGAGCTCATATGCTTTCATTCAACATGGGCTTCAAACATACAAAAATCTGCAACTCAAGATTCTTGCTTCATTCTGGCAGCATTTGGATATGCAACCACCACTTCTTCAAGGCCCCCCTTCATCAAATGAGAAAGTATCAATATATAGAAATTGCATGAGAAGAAACCACTATTGGTTTCTCAAAATAATCTCTACTAAACCACCAAGAAAACCCGTCACTTTCTTCCTATCACTGATCCCTCATTTTTTGAATTTTCTCAAATCGTTTATGGGTTTTGTGCACCTCCTTCTTGTATTTCTAGAAAATATTGAATTTTTCTATTTTGATTAGAAATGAGAAAGTTATGCCCATTTTACTAAGACTTAGTCTCATAATTACAACCTAGACATGCAACAACATGCAAATGCAATTAAAAATGCAATAACATGCATACCAAGTGGTCCCACTTAGAAATGGGATGCCCAAATGGAAGATTCCACCATTTATGCCTTTGAAACATTTATGAGAGCATAATTCCTCAAAAATTACATTTACCAATATGCCCTAGGAAAATACATTTGTTGCAAATTAAAATATTAATTTCTCAAAGCCCACAAACATTATTGAAAACATACAAACAAAATTAAAATATTTTTGGTTGATATAGGATTGCCAGTACCCCTAGATGCTCCTACATCAGACACTTAGGATAGGAAAATTTTTGTGAATATGGATTCACAAAATGGAGTTGAGTGGTAGTTCCACCCTTTTGAATTACAAGCAATCCTTAGCAAACTCCATCACTAAATTTGGTACCTACAAATATTTCTTCTTTCTCCTCTTCAAACACTTAACCAAAACAAACAACCTCCTCCTTTAACAACTATGCTCTACACTCAACCTCATAAATGTGGAATCATTTCCACCATAAGCTAACCACCTCCTCCTAGGGTAATTCACATCCTCATTGAATCTTGTGGGATTCAACCCACCATAGTCCATCCACCTCCACCAATTTGCACCTACACATAATTTTGCAATACCATACAAATCCTTCTCTACATACCAATCATCTCTAACAAAATCTGACTGAACCATATCATCTGCATTCACTAACTCATCCATCTCAACATGAAAATAATTATTCTTGAATTCACAGAAATTTGAATTTACCTTTTCATCATTTGTTGCATCTTCAACTTTGTTTTGTTCATTCATGCCTTCTACAAAACATGTAATTGCACCACTTCCTTTTCCTATATCTATTGCTGCAAATTCAATGTCAATAACACAATCAATATATTCACCCTTTCCATCCTGCAAGAAATTTTCATTCATACAAATCTCTTTATCAAACTCCTCTTTTACCTTCATCTCCTATTTCTTAGTTTTAACATTCTCAAACTGATTCATTGCTGGAACAACTTTATCCATTTCTAAATTCTTATCCACATAAAAACATACATTAAAATATGATTTTACCTCATTGCTTTCTACTACAAATTTTACTTCTACAATTCTTTCTTCACTATAACTCATCATATCATTCAAACACAAATCAGATTCGATTCTAATCTCATCAAAATCTGATATCCCTCTTTTCCTTACTGTTGCAACACAATTTTCAGCTTCCTCATATTCACCCATTCCATTCACATAATTCATAAGCAAATCAAAATCACCAACTAACTCACAAAATGCAAGTTTTACCTCATCTTTTACTGTTGTAACTTTGGTGTTCTCTTCTTTAATGTGTTGCTAGGATTTAAAATTTCAAACATTCAAAAATTAAACTACACCAAAACCCTAACTATAATGAAGTGCAAGTAAGCCTAGAAAACAATCAAACAAATAGAAAATGAACTAATCTAAGCTACAACTTGATTAATCTTCATTGTTCTCCTCCATCTTCTATAATGTTCTCAGATTTGTAGATTTTCCAAAATCTTGAGAAGGTCAAATGGGTGAAAGTGGAAAGATATTGGAGAGAAAGAGATCGAAGAGCATAAGAGCATGAAAAATGAACTAAGAGATGTCTAGCAGAAAATCAAGCTAAGAGATGAAAATGAACTAAGATAAAGGTATTTTATAGAAGAGCATGTTTGAATGAATGGCTCAGATTCAATGTTGACTTTAGAGCCAAAATGAAGGGTTGTGATTGATTAGGGTTCCCTTTCACTAAAGGACAAGGGATAATTTAAAATTGGAAGAAATGGTGAGGTGTAATGTAATTTTTAAATTAAATAAATGGTGTTCATTTATTTAATTTATTTGAGAAAGGGGATAATGTGAAGTGATTAAATTAAATAGGCGAGACCTATTCAATTAGAATAAGGCCTTATAATTTAAATAAATGCTTATTTATTTAAATTAAAGGGAGAAAGGGGATAGTGAATAATTAAATAATTAATCAATTAAAATTAATTATTTAACCATAGAGGAAAATTAGGGAAAAATAGTAGAATCTCGAAGAGATTGGTGTTTTGCGATCTGAGGACACTTTTAGGTGTCTACATTTTGCCCCCCTTTGAGATGATGTTCGAGATTATGAGATTTATGTTGAGTAACATCATTTCAAAGAAGCTAAGGAAATGGATAGAGGAAAAGAATGATGATGGAAAGATAGGATGATGATGCCTCAGTTGCAGTTTCTTCTTATCATCATAGAACTCATTATGTCAAGGGATGACAAACACAATGGCATGATAGAGGCCAAAGTGTGAAAATGTGATCCCTTGTAAAATAGGCACATGATAGACAAGGAATGCCTGACTCAAACTAGTAATTGTGGTACCTTGTCGGAACATGCGATGAGATAACCATGAGGTATGCAAGTCCTGATGCAAGGAAGCATGTATTCTTTCCTATGCATAGGATGTCTTTGAGTTATACCCAATGGAATCTTGATCACACGCAAGGAGCCAAGTTGCCCCAGTCATTTTGCCAAGACAAACCACAAACAACAATCAAAGAAAAAGGTCTCACTCTATCCTTGCTTCTCTTCATCACTTAGGGACTGCCTTGAGAAGCATAAGAACGAGACTGCAAAATAATCTAGTAAAATAAGATAGACTAGACCAACATCCATTTGGACCTTTTTCCAAGTGATATGTGTTTGACTGATTGTGATAGGTTAAATGATGGAGGCTTGGTTTTAGGATACGAAGCATGTCGTATAAGATGCCTGGTCTAGTTTCGACAATGCAACATCTTGTATAAGGCAAATGATAAGATTGGGACATCCCGTATAAGACATGTGGTCTAGTTTCAAGAATGTTGCAAGTTGTGAGATGATTGTTATGTTTGATTCAAATGCAAGATAAATAATAACACATACAAGCAAGCAAGCACGCACAAATGATTCAAAAATAAACAAGGTATTGTTGCAAGTATGGACCTAACTGGTGTTGTCATTGATGTCAACATACTCCTGTTGCATTAATGATAAGGATTGAATGAACTGTTTGCTGAGGATATTGAGAAAATTGGTCATAACAGGAATAGTGAAGAACAGTGAAGACAAGGTAAAAGTCTAAGATAAGATGAGGATCAGAGCATGTGGTTTAAAGGGTTTGTAGATATGTGTCTTAAGGTGATCCAGTAGAGATTTTAGAGGTCTGTATGAAGATCTACAGAAGTTGTGGCTGCTCAAGTTAAACCGGTTCCAGTAGGCATTCAAAGATGAAAGAGTGATACAGACAGGTTTGGTGAGATCCAGAAATACATTATCCTGTTCTGTGGACTTGAGGGAGTGTTGAGGAAGTCTTTGTGAAGTGTCAACTTGATTGGTTCGTGGTTTAAAGGTTTGCAAGCATCTATTCCTTTGTAATAGTAATGACAGACTGTGTTCTTAAGGTTCTGGATGAAGGAGAGAAGGATTTCAGTAAGTAGATGAAGTGTGGATGTTCTTGGTGATTCAAGCAAGCTTGTGGAGGTCTTTGGATCATGTCTAGTTCATGTTGGTGGTCCACATTGGAGTTTAAGCTTGCATTTGATGAATTGCTTCCGGATGAAGGTGTTCTTCTTGAGACTAGTCGATCGGATGAGTTACACATCCTGTGGATGTACTTGTAGACATTTTCTAACTTAGATGATTATTCCTAAGTCAATGTCTTGTATAAATGAGGAATTGTAAAGTCATTTCAAAGTGTGTCTTGTGGGGATGAGAGTGTGGTAGCGAGGAGGAGAGTGAAAGGCAGAGCAGAAGTTTTGGGCTTAAATGGAATTGATTCAAGCATGGTGAAGATGCTATTCTCCAGTTCATGTATATGATACTTACTCTTTTGTAGACAGTGTGTCTCTTGTAGGCAGGGAGCCTCTTGTGAGCAGTGTGCTCAGGTAGTGAGCCCTAATTGGCATGTGCCATTTTGTTCTTTCTATTCTTCTAATAGAGAATACAATCTTGGGTTAATCACCTCATGGTTTTTCCCTTAATCAGGTTTTTCATGTCAAAATCTTGGTGTCCTATGTGTTAATGTGTTTCTACTCTTGATTTCATGCATTATGTTTCCATGATTAATTTATCATTATGCTGCTAAATTACAAAGTGGATTTAATTGTTCAATTGGAAGAAAGTTTTGGACAACTGATTCACCCCCCTCTCAGTTGTCTACCCTAAATCTAACAATTGGTATCAGAGGAAAGTTCCTCTAAAAAGAGCTTAACCGCTTGAGGAGATCTAGGATGTCGTCCTACAAGAAGGATAGTCTAAAGTTTGATGGAACCAATTTTAATCTCTCAAAAACTTGCATGAAATGTCACTTGCAATGTATGGGAATGCAGTACTGGAACATGGCTTGAACAAAGTATACTCCTCCTCAGGGTGGTCTGAAATCACAGATGTTGAAAATAATCTGCAGACTATAGAAGCTCTTCTAAGCACATTATCTGATTCAGAGATTTCAAATGTTGTTGATGGACCAACTGCTTTTGAGATTTGGCAAAAACTAGAACTTCTACATGAAGGAGACAAGTATGTTAAATGTGCTAGGTTAAAGAGTCTGAAAGGGAAATTTGAAAATCTGAAGATGAGAGATGATGAAAATATCACTACTTTTATGCCAAGAGTAAATGAGATTATCTGTGGCATTAGATGTGCTGGTGGAGTCTTGGATGAAGATGAGATTGTTGGCAAAGTTCTTAGATCCCTTCCTGCTTCTTATAAAATCAAAGTTGCTACCATTGAAGAATTCAAAGCCCATACAACTATCACAAGAGATCAATTGGTTGGTAAACTAGCTGCATTTGAAATGACCGAGTTTGGTGATGCCCCCCAAAGACTGAATCAACATTCAAAGCCAGTGCCTTTGTAAAAGGTAAACAAAGGTTTGATCTAGGAGAAAACTCTTCAAGGAAACTATCATGGTATGAAAAAGAAAGAAAAGACCTAGAAGAAGAAGTAGAAACTGCTCAACTTGAAGCCATTATTGTAAAAAGACTGCCAAGAGGATCTGGTAAGTATGAAGAAAAATTACCTTTTAAGTGTTTTAACTGCAATAAGATTGGTCATTTTGCCTCAAAGTGTCTGGAAAGATTTTCAAGGCCAAATCTTAATAGATCAAGGTTCCAAAAGAATTGTTACTATGTTCATGAAGAAGATGATAATGAAGGTGTAATAGATGATGAATCAGAGACATGAAAGAAATCCAGAAGTGATTGGGTGTTTATCACCATCAAGGAAGAAGAACCAATGTCCTCTGAATCTGTCAATCATAAAGTTGTAGAAAGAGCTCTGGTTGCCCAAGTTGAAGAAAAGGATGATTGGGTCATTGACAGTGGATGCTCTCACCATATGATAGGTGACAAAAATAAGTTCATAGATTTGGAAAGGTATGAAGGAGGAGTGGTAAAGTTTGGTGATAATTCTGCTGGCAGAATCAAAGGTAGAGGAACTATTTCTTTTGATGGAAGGAACAAAACTGGTAATGTACTGTATGTTGAAGGATTAAAGCACAATCTTCTCAGTGTTGGTTAGTTGGTGGACAAGGCTATGATCTCTGATTCAAGAATGGAAAATGCAAGATCTTTGAAAGTTCCAGAATAGAGATTGCATCCGATACTCAAACTAAAGGTAATATCTTCGACTTGGTTGGTACTGGTAAAAGTTGCTTATTTGTTCAAGTTGATCAGAGTTGGTTGTGGCATAGGAGAATGTGTCATGTGAATTTTGACAATATCATCAAGATAAGCAATACTCAGACTGTAAGAAATCTTCCAAAACTAGTGAAATCTACAAATAGTTTGTGCAAAGAATGTTAGTTGGGAAAACAAAACAGAGTCTCATTTAAAAGCAAGGAATAATCTTCTACCAGATTATTGGACTTAGTTCATGTTGATCTTTGTGGTCCGGCAAGAATTAGGAGTGTGCAAGGTGATAGATACTTCATGTTACTAATTGATGACTATTCCCGGATGATGTGGGTAACTTTTCTAAAAGAGAAATCAGAAGCTCTT
This sequence comes from Cunninghamia lanceolata, assembly GCA_027924645.1. NCBI lineage: Eukaryota > Viridiplantae > Streptophyta > Pinopsida > Cupressales > Cupressaceae > Cunninghamia > Cunninghamia lanceolata. The sequence continues at coordinate 1,432,863 of BSBN01000333.1, forward strand.
GAAAAATTTAAAATATTCAAGGCTATGGTAGAGAATGAAACCAGTTTAAAATTGAAATGTCTAAGGTCTGATAGAGGTGGGGAATTCACATCCGATGAGTTCATAGATTTCTGTGAGAAACATGGAATAAGGAGACAGTTGTCTGCTCCTAGGACTCCACATCAGAATGGAGTAGTTGAGAGAAAGAACTGGACCATCCAGGAAGCATCTAGGACAATGATGATGGAAGCAAATGCTGTTAGCACTGCAGTCTATACTCTCAATCGAGTACAAATCAGAAACAATATTGGTAAGACTCCTTATGAACTTTGGTTTGGCATCAATCCTACTGTGAGGTATTTTAGAGTTTTTGGTAGCAAATGTTACATTAAAAGAGATGAAGATCTAGGAAAGTTTGATGCTAGAAGTAATGAAGGAATATTCTTGGGTTACTTTACTCAAATCAAAGCATATCGGTGTTACAACAAGAGATTGAGAAAGATGATAGAAATTACAAATGTGAAGGTTGATGAAGGAATTGAAAAACCCTCAAGGTTTTATGAATATGATGAAGATGATCAAAATGGTGTTCTGATTCAAGGGGCCCAAGCCTCTTCTGAAAGTCAGATTCAAACTGAGCCGGTAAATCAGGAAGAAGAGATGAGTTTTAATGAGCCTGATCAAGAATCAGAAGTGCAAGAATTTCCCAAAGTTCCAAGGTATGTAAGACTGAACCACTCTGAAGATCAGATCATAGGTGACAAAAGCAAAGGTGTGCAAACTAGAAGGAGAATTGCTCAAGATTTAGATAAGTATTGTTTGATTTCAAAGATTGAACCTAAGACAGTGAATGAAGCTTGCAATGATGAAAACTGGGCTAAAGCAATGGAGGAAGAGCTGATGCAAATTGAGAAAAATCACACTTGGGATCTTGTTCCTAGACCTAGAAACAAGAATGTGATTGGAACCAAATGGGTCTTCTGAAACAAACTAAATGAAGTTGGTGAAGTAATCAAAAATAAAGCCAGATTGGTTTGCAAAGGCTATTCTCAAATAGAAGGAGTTGATTTTGAAGAAACTTTTGCTCCGGTGGCAAGAATTGAAGTAGTTAGATTATTTCTTGCATTTGCTGCCTTCAAAGATTTCAAAGTGTATCAAATGGATGTCAAGTCTGCCTTTCTAAATGGTGACTTGGAAGAAGAAGTGTACATTGAGCAACCAGATGGATTTCAATTGTCTGATCTTGGTGATATGGTCTGCAAGTTGAAGAAAGCACTGTATGGACTGAAGGAAGCCCCAAGAGCTTGGTATGAAAGATTAGATAAACATCTTTTGAAGATTGGTTTCAACAAAGGTACTGCTGACAATAATTTGTATTTCAAAATTGATCATGAAAATATCTTGATTGTTGAAGTGTTTGTTGATGATATCATTTTTGGAGGAAGAGATAGTATGTGTAAAACCTTTGCAAATCAAGTGAAAAGTGAATTTGAGATGTCCATGCTTGGGGAAATGAATTTCTTCTTGGGTCTACAAATCACTCAAACAAAGAAAGGAATCTTCATTTCTCAGACCAAATATGTGAAAGAATTGTTGAAGAAATTTGGGATGGAAGACTCAAAGCCAATGAGTACTCCCATGGAAACCGAATGTAAGTTGAGCAAGGATGATGACTCTCCCAAGGATGATAAGAAAAATTATAGGTCAATGATTGGAGGACTGTTGTATCTTACTCAAACTAGACCAGATATTATGCAGGTTGTTGGTCTTGTTGCTAGATTCCAGGCTAATCCTAGAGAATCTCATGTCATGGCAATCAAGAGGATTTTTAGATATCTAAAATGGACAATTGAGTATGGTCTGTGGTATCCTAGAGATCATGATTTCTCTCTTCATGCATATATAGATGCTGATTGGGCAGGAGATGTGGATGACCGGAAGAGTACTAGTGGTGGAGCATTCTTTTTGGGGAAGAGATTGGTTTCTTGGCCGAGCAAGAAATAAGAGGCAATATCTCTGTCCACTGCAGAAGCAGAATATATTGCAGCAACAGGTAGTTGCACTCAAGTTTTGTGGATGAAGCAAATGTTAAGAGACATAAGAGTGGAGTATGAGGAGCCTATCACAATCTTATGTGATAATTCAAGTGCAATAAATATATCTAAGAATCTAGTGTTGCATTCAAAGACTAAACATATATCCATCAAGTTTCACTTTTTGAGAGAGCAAGTGAACAAGAATGAAGTCAGATTGGAGTTTGTGCCTTCCAAGGATCAGATTGCAGATATCTTTACTAAACCTCTACCTAAGGACTCTTTTGAGTATCTTAGGGAGAAGTTAAGGGTTATTGCCCCTCTGACAATGAACTAAGGTGCATTGATGTGCATCAATCTGGTGGCTATCACTGTCATATCTTGTGGTCTAGATTGATGATGGGGAGCTACTACTCAGGGGGAGCAGTTGGTATGAAGTGTTGAAGTTGCAAGTATGTGCCCTTTGCCATTGATGTCAAAGGGGGAGAGAAGACATGTGAAAAACAAGTAGTTGCTAATCAAAGGGGGAGCAGTAAAGGGAGAGAAGACATGTGAATGGTTGTTTTTGATAGGGGGAGTTGTGACAGTAAGGAGAAGTTCTTGTTTTGATGGTCAAAACAGTTTTTCACATCATATGTTGCCATCAATGACAAAGAGGGAGATTGTTGCAAGTATGTACCTAACCGGTGTTGTCATTGATGTCAACATACTCATGTTGCATTAATGATAAGGATTGAATGAACTGTTTGCTAAGGATATTCAGAAAATTGGTCATAATAGGAACAATGAAGAACAATGAATACAACAAGGTAAAAGTCCAAGATAAGATGAGGATTAGAGGATGCAGTTTAAAGGGTTTGTAGATATGTGTCTTAAGGTGATCCAGTAGAGATTTCAGAGGTCCGCATGAAGATCTGAAGAAGTTGTGGCCACTCAAGCTAAACTAGTTCCAGCAGGTGTTTAGAGATGACAGAGTGATACAGACAGGTCCGGTGAGATATGGAAATGTATTATCCTATTCTGTGGATTTGAGGGAGTGTTGAGGAAGTCTTTGTGAAGTGTAAACTCGATTGGTTCATGGTTTGAAGGTCCACAAGCATCTATTCCTTTGTAACAGTGATGACCAACTATGTTCTTAAGGTTCCAGATGAAGGAGAGAAGGATTTCAGTAAGCAGATGAAGTGTGGATGTTCTTGGTGATTCAGGCAAGCTTATGGAGGTCTTTGGATCATGTCCAGTTCATGTTGGTGGTCCGCATTGGAGTTTAAGCTCGCATTTGATGAATTGCTTCTAGATGAAGGTGTTCTTCTTGAGACTAGCTGACCAGATGAGTTACACATCCTACGGATGTACTTGTAGATGTTTGCCGACTTAGATGATTATTCCTAAATTGATGTCTTGTATAAATAAGGAATTGTAAAGTCATTTCAAAGTGTGTCTTGTGGGGATGAGAGTGTGGTAGCGAGGAGGAAAGTGAAAGGCAGAACAAAAGTTTTGGGCTTAAATGGAATTGATTCAAGCATGGTGAAGATGCTATTCTCCAGTTCATGTATATGATACTTACTCTTTTGTAGAGGGTGTGTCTCTTGTAGGCAGTGAGCCCTAATTGGCATGTACCATTTTGTTCTTTCTATTCTTCTAACAGAGAATACAATCTTGGGTTAATCACCTCGTGGGTTTTCCCTTAACCAGGTTTTCCACATCAAAATCTTGGTGTCCTATGTGTTAATGTGTTTCTACTCTTGATTTCATGCATTATGTTTCCATGATTAATTTATCATTATGCTGCTGAATTACAAAGTGGATTTAATTGTTTAATTGGAAGAAAGTTTTGGACAAATGATTCACCCCCCCTCTTAGTTGTTTGCCCTAAATCTAATAGGTATTGCCCTTGTTAAGCTATAAACCAATGATTAAGTGATTAATTGATTGATTGATTATTATAATTATGGTGTCTGGTTTCAGAAAATGAAACATGTCGTATAAGATGCTTGGTTTGGGTTTGACAATGCAACATCATGTCTAAGACAATTGATATGATTGACACTAGTGTTGTTGGCCATGCAAGCAACACTAGGGTTTGATTAATGATTTATTGATTGATTGATTGGTTTTACACCAAGATTAGGATCAAGACCATTGATGCAATTGGATAATTTGGCAAGATTGATTAGCTTGATTGATATGGATTGAGGATGACTTGCATTTGAGTCTATTGCTTTGGAATTTTGATTGATTGATTTGAATGATGTGATTTTTTTATATTTTGAAATGTTTTAATTTTTTTTTGGATTTTGAAATGTTGTGATTTTTTTTGGATTTTTGACATGTTTTGATTTTTTTGTATTTTTGAAATGTTTTGATTTTTTTGTATTTTTGAAATGTTTTGATTGTTTTTGTGTTTTTGGAATGTTTTGATTTTTTGGATTGTTTTGACATGTTTTGAGAAATGGTATTGGATGACAATTTAGATAGCCTTTGTGCTAGATACCAATGACAAGGGAAAACCAAGTCTAGGTGTAAGGAGGAAGGATAGATAAAATGATAGGCGATAATGGATGGAAATGATGTATGCATAAGAGAGAAAAGATGTGATCTCAAGGGCTATGTTGAATAGGAATAACATGCCCCATTCTAGGTGCAATACTTCAGATTTTTCATGACAAAGCTTATGATGATAGGATGATGGTAGTATCATTTGGAAAGGACGAGGCATATCAAGAGATATCCAAAACATGTTTTGACATTTTGCCCCCAATCTTTATCGAGATCAAAAGAGGAAGGAAAGATTAGGATGAATGGATTCAATAGGCTATGTATGTGTGTGTGGGTGTAATGGATAGGGATAGTAAGATGGTATGGAAATGGTACGATTGGATATGATAGTGTGGAATGGATGAGACATTGTGCCCCCAAGTGTAAGTGAAATAGAAGATAAATCTACACATGATGCCTATTTGTTAGGTTTTCATCATGGTACTTATCCAAGGTGCCACCAAGGGTGGTTTTCACTGTTGGATGAAGGGATTTCTCTTTACTTTTTTTAACTTTTTTGAATTTTTTGACTTTTTGACTTTTTGAATGGGATAGGTGGATATGGACAAGAGGGACTCAAGTCTCTAGTTCCATGAAGGGTGATAGTCCTACTAGAGATATATGTCATCACATGTGGACCATGTCAAATGTCCCTATGCTCAAGATGTTGGTAAGAGATTGCATGAGAGGACGATGGATGGTAGATAGTGGTTTATGGAATTTTTATGCATGGATGGATGGCAGGCTTATGCAAAAGCATGGACCATAGGAAGGTGATGGGTGAAATGTGTAGGATAGTGGATGAATGATGGGGAAATCGGGGTATGTGGGATTGTTGTGAAATGAAAGGGAACCATGACCAATGGTTGCACACACTGTGATAAGTATTGAAGCTTTTTATGTGGAGGTGGTGTAGGAAGAAATGGAAATGTTTTCTTAGGAGATGGGTGATGTAGGAGTTTAGGGACCCACATAGACTTAAGATTTTTATGATTTTTTCTTTTCTAATGGGTTGAAGGAATTTGAGATTTTGGAATGGAATGGAATTTATGAATGTAAGAGGATGGTTGGGATTCTTGTGATGTGGATGCCTCATTTGACTTGATTTCTTTTTTCTTAGGGACCCAAACCATTTTGGTTTTTGAATTTGCTTTTGGAGATATGGGCTTGGGTATCTTTTTTAATGTATTTTTCTTTAACTTTTTGCATTTGTACCTTAAGGCATTAGGGTCCTTAGGATTTTTGAATTTATGAGTGGAGGCATCCAAATGTTTATTTTTGAATCCCATGGACATGGTGGAAGCTTTTTGTTTAGACAATGTGTGCATTTGTTGGTCATGATTAGGATTTTTAGGGTATTTATGAATGTGAGGGATATTAGGTGTTGGGAACAATGGTGGTAAAGTGGATGGAGGGAATTTAGGAGTTGGAAGAAGTGGTGATAAATTGGATGGCAGAAGGTGAATGGTCACATGCTTTTGACATTTATAAGATGATGGAGGTGGAATGGGAACATATGTTTTGGGTGTGTGATAGGATATGTGATTGAAAGAGGTGGACTTAGGATGAATTGAGAAAGTACTAACATCATTGGATTGTTTACCTTGGGGTGTATATACAAGGCCATATGAGTGTGGGGGGATTTCGACATGAATTGGCTCCAAAATATCTTGTTCATGAAGGCCTAATCCTTTACCTTGATAATTTATGTTTTGGAGCATGTGATGGACAATGGGACTAGGCATGTTTTGGACATTAGATTTGAGCTCTTTATTTGATGGAGAAGGTGAAGTGGAAGAAAATGGTTGTTGTTGTCCTAAGGAAGAACACTCATGGATGAAGGTGGTAAGACCAAGTGGATATGATTGTGGATTTGAAATGGGATCAATGGTGGATGGAGGATCATTAGGATTTTGAGTATCCTTATGCACGTTAAGATCCAAGTTATTTGTTTGATCTTCTATTTTTCTTGGGAGCCATGTGTCTCATAATAACAAGTGGATGTTTGCACATTAGGGCTAGATGGAGGATGGATGGATGGGGTGATAAGCTCTTGACCATGAAATGCATAAAGTTGACTAAGAGGATCATCATGGTCTTCTTGATCACAGAGGGGATCTTGATCATAAACGGGAGCTTGATCATGGAAAAGACTAAGTGTGTTATGGATGGGTGGAATGGAAGGGGTTTGATCTTGAATAGAATTAAGGGCTAATGTTTCCTCATGCTTCAGATAATGCTCTTGACTTCCTCTAATGGAGGTGGAAATGGAATTGGATAACTCTTGTAGAGGCTTGATGGTTTGTGGACCACATGATAGGGTGGAAGAATTGGACATGGCATTCAAAGGTTCTTTGATAGGCTCATGAATGGGTGTTTGACATAGGGATGATCTATCCCTTGCTAGTAGCCAATGGATCACATCCTTTGCAAGTGCATGTGTGGAAGGATAGTATAGTGGATGGACAATGAGGGTAGATGATGTGGATTTGTGATTATCATTAGGTAGAGCGGAAAGCTCCCATGGTGGAGGGATAAGAGGGATGGAGGGTGTTGTAGGATTAGGGTTCAGACTTTGATTAGGTTGAGTGTCAAAGGGATTGAATGAATTGGTGGATATGAACAACCTCTTAGGCTTTCTTTTTTAATGTTTGATTCTAGGATGTGGAGCTGGAGGATTAGATGGTGGAAGAGATAATGAAGGGCTTGCATGGACTAGGTTGGTATCTCCCTTGCCAAAGGTGGCTTTGGTACCCAAAGGCATTTGATCTTGTTGCAAAGGTGAACTTAGAATCACATGTGCTTGCTAGTGTATGAATGGGTAGGTTGATGTGGCAATGACTTGATATGTGGATGAATTAGGTTTTGGACTTGTCTCATCCTCATAACTAAAATAGCCTCCTCGAAGTATGAAATTGGCATTAGGAGGAGGGGCTCGTTGAAGTACAAGCTTAGGTCTTGGTTTTGTCTCATCATCAGGATTAAGAGGGCCACCTCTAAGTATGATCTTGGGCATTGGTTTGGACATAGGATTGCCAAGGATTAGGACCATGTTGACAAGTGCTTGACTAGGATTAGGGTAATGATAAGGTGGAATGACAAGGAATGTGATAGAGTATGAGATTGATTGGATGATTAGATAGGTGATTAGGGATGATTAGGTTATGGTTGGGGTTGTGATTAGAAAGGGTGATTAGGATGTGAAGGTTGAATGATGAAGATATGAGTAGGAATGTGATTAGGATAGGGTGAAATGATTGGATGAAAAGAATGATTAGGGTTTTGATTATGAATGAAGGTGACTTGGAATGGATGTGTTGGTGAGAATGTTTAGAAAGATGTGTTTATGTGTTCACTATAGGGATGACTAGGAGGATCTACTCCTTTTCTCTTCCTTTTGCAACCGTGTCCATATAAGACTTGTGAATTTTGGGATGCTATGGGGATGTCAATGCAAGGTGATGAGGCCTAGACTATGATAGAGGCTAATGGATATTAGTCTTTGAAAAGTCTAGCTCCAAGAGGGTACTCTTGTCTACTAATGACCTTGTCAAAGTATAAATTGGATTTATCAAGACCTTGAGGTGTGGAATAAATGATTGATTAAAGTGAACCCATGAGTTTCAGAATTCACTTGGAAGGATGGACTTAAACTAGCCTTGTGGTATTAATCCCAAGTTGTGATTGATTTGAAAAAGATGTTAAGGTCTCTTGGTCTAGATTTGTACTTGTGATACAATCAAGCTTTGACAGTTTCTCCCTATGTTTCATCCTTAGGAAGACTATTTTTGGGAACCTCTATAGATGTCAAATGTTGAATGAAATTGAATATGTAGTGGGTGAACAAAATTGATAGGTCTATAATGTTTTTATATAGTTACTATCAGATTTGATAGGGAGAGTAGACACTCAAAGGTTTCCCTATGGTTGTGGTGTATTGTGATTGGGAATGATTAGGATGAAATTGATTGGATTGGAATGAATGGTTAGGATATGATTAGGACGTGATTGATTGGATTAGAATGAAGATGATGACATGTAGTGATGAGATTAAATGACTTTGGATTGATTGGGATGAGGTTGATTGGATTATGAATGAAGATGATTAAGGTTTTGACTAGGATGATTAAAATGATGGTGATTAGATGAAAGAGGTGATTAGGGTTTGATAAGGATGACTTGGATATGATTAGGAGAATGATTAGGATCATGTTGATTGGATGAGGATGATGATGTGTAATGATTAGGAATTATGATTAGGAATGATGAATAGGATATGATTAGGATGAGGTGTAGTGATTAGGAATGATGATTAGGATGATCAAGATGTGGATGGTTGGATGATGTGAATAGGAAAGGTTATTAGGATATGATGACTTGGAATGAATGGATGGATTTGAATGTTTAGGGTGATGACTAAGAAAGCACTTGAAGAAGACACTTGGTAATCAGATTGGCTATTTTTGGTGACTCTCAATGTTTTGCATTTTTTGTTAAGTTTTGAAAGCACTTGAAAACATCCACAATCCTAGGCTAGTCAAGGATACTACCTACTGAGTCCCCACTCAGATTTCTCCAAATACTAAGACAAAGAAGACAACTAGAGAATTTGGTGACACTGACTCCCCCTTACATGGCATAGGCACACCAAACCTCTTACCCTTTGATCCTAGGGACCGAGGGAATTCCTATCCCTACAATGAATAGTACACATGGGGGCAGCTTGGGAGGTCTGATCTCCTGTACCAGCAAGTAAAAAGGGTTTTTGACCATTAGAACAAATGGTTCTTAATCAATGTTTCAAGATATATTGGTGTCTATACATGTGGTGGTTCACTCATTTAAGAGGCCTCTTGGCCCTTAGAAATGGTTTTTACGTATCACTTGGATACTGAGGGAGACTTCCATCGGTATAGAACTTTCATGACAACCACAATTATTTGGATAGTGAACTGAAGTGAAAGTACCACTTGGGTCATTCCCTCTCACAAATTAGGAGATAGGCCCTCTAAATGTTTTCACAAAAGTGGTACAAACACATGTCTTTGATCTCCAATGTCATACAATGATGCGAGAGAATATACTCATGTGTTTGACAACACTAGACAATGTTCATTTACCCTTAGAAATTTAAATGTGTTGTGTGACAAATGAGAATGCTTAAAGAGTGCTTTTGATTCCCAAGTTCACAATAACATATGAGGGAAGAGCATACGTACTCCACAAACACAAGTAAAGTCACCAAGCATAGAAGATAATGAGTGCAAAAATAGTAAGATAATGTTCTTTTTAAGAGCCCAAATTGAAGTGTTCCTATGATAATAAATCACACACATAAGAATGAAAGGAAACCTGCATCAAAATGTGTTAGCAGATTCAATCAAGGTTCTTCTCCCAATGAGTGCCACAAGCTGAAAATTAGATATTAGTAGCAAAATATCATCTATTGAAGTGGGAAAAATTAAAAAAAAACATCAAGTAACTACCCCCTTTGAAAGTAACCAAGTCAAAAAGATCATAATATGCAATCTAGAAAATATCTGATAAAATTAATTAGTCACAGTAAAATAAATATTAGCATTAGAAAATTTAGAAAATTTTAAGCAATTTCAAAAAAAAAAATTGTTGAAATTGGACCAAATTTACACTAGTTATGCTAGTTTGAAGTTTGAAATTAGGGTTAACTTTGACTAGAAAAATAGCTAATAAAATGATCTCATGACCTGAAGAAACCTATACTATTGCAAAGTTTACCAAGTCATCTTTCTGACAAGCCCTTGTTTACAAATTTTAGATATCATATGATGAAGTTATGCAAGTTTGAAAAAACACCTAGTTAGGGCATGTAGAAGGTGAAGGGCAAGCTCTAACTATTTGCTACTAGCTGCTAATGGTTACAGGGAAGTGGTCACATGGTCACAGTTTTGTGCCTAGCAGTCAGTATCAAAGTTGGCAGGTAAACTTTCAGCATGGCCCATGGTCGCTCGTGTGACTGAGGGCTCAGTAAAACAAAAAATAAAAAAAAAATTAAAAAATGGGTTAGCCCCCTTCCCCTTGCGTTGGTCACTATTATTAAGCCCCAACTAAAATCTTAAACTAAACTGCTAGCACCAAACTTAATCAAATAAGAAATGAACTGTAAACTAAACATTTAACCTAAAGGGTGAAGGGTATGGAGATGGTTAGGGTTAGGAATCGATGGCGGGGGATTAAAAAAATAGGCGATGGTGAATCCCTAAGGGTTGAGCGGAGCTAAGTTTGAAGAAGTAGGGATGGGGCTATGGAAATTGTGACAATAGGGTTTCAGTGAATGGAACGGTGCTTAAGCTAGGAAATGGAAGGTTTAAGGTGGGAGATTGAAGGCTTTTATTCATAGAGAGAAGTTGCAACAGGAATTTTGAATGCTGGTGACAGCCACAAACTAGGTGGCTATGATAAAATGTAGGTGTTGACAATAAAATACCTTAAGGCGGTGACAAAACTGTAAGAAGTGGTGACCCAATAGGTGATTCACAAGAGGCAGGTGTGGAATAAGCTATGATGGGTAGAGAATAGTTAAGTGGAGGCAGTGGAAAATATAGCAAGGAGTAGCGACCTTAGGATTTGGGTGGCGATTGAGTGTTGCAAAGGCTACAATGCTAGGGTTTTGAGCAGGTAGTAGGGAGGTTAGTTTGTAGGCAGCAGAGACTAGGAGTTGTGGTAGTGATAGTGACTATGAAAAAGGTTTCAACTGTGTAGGAACAAAGGACTAAGGCTTGATATAGTCGACAAGGATGCTACAAAGACCTGCGGGTAGAGGATTCAACACAATTGACAGGGGCGATGTTTAGGGTTTCTTAGTCGATGCAACAAATTTCAAGCCTACAAGATCAAACAGAACCTACAAAATTGAACAATCCCTTGCAAAACCACACTAGATTCACAATCAACATAGAGAGGGGGTGGTGGATCTATATGGTACAGATTGCTGCCTCTAATTTTTTTTCAAAAAATGTCAAAAAAATTTTAGAAGCAAAACAAGGCAAATTTACTATTGTTTTTCACTGAAAGGGCCTTCTAGACTTAACGGTGAAGTCTGTTTGAGACCAAGAAGCCACCTGCAAATTTTGGTTTTCAAAAAATACCAAATAATGTTAGATTTTGTGTGTTCACATCAGGTTCACCATATGTCGCTAGGATTTAAACTTTCAAACATGTAGAAATTAAACTACAACAAAACCTTAATTGCAATGAAGTGCAAGCAATCCTAGAAAATAATCGAACAAATAAAAAATGAACTAATCTAAGCTACAACTTGGCTAATCTTCATTGTTCTCCTCCATCTTCCATAATGTTCTTAGATTTGCAGAATTTGCACAATGTTGAGAAGCTCAAATGGGTGAAAGTGGCAAGATATTGGAGAGAGAGATTCAAGAGCATAAGAGCATGAAAAATGAACTAAGAGATGTCTAGGAGAAAATCAAGCTAAGAGATGGAAATGAACTAAGAGAAGGTGTTTTATAGAAGAGCCTGTTTGAATAGATGGCTCGGATTCAATGCTGACTTTAGAGCCAAAATGAAGGGTTGTGATTGATTAGGGTTCCCTTTCACTAAAGGACAAGGGATAATTTAAAATTGGAAGAAATGGTGAGGTGCAATGTAATTTTTTAAATAAATAAATTTTGTTCATTTATTTAATTTATTTGAGAAGGGAGATAATGTGAAGTGATTAAATTAAATAGGTGAGACCTATTCAATTAGGATAAGGCCTTATAATTTAAATAAATGCTTATTTGTTAAAATTAAAGGGGAAAAGAGATAGTGAATAATTAAATAATTAATCAATTAAAATTAATTATTTAACCATAAAGGAAAATCAGGAAAAAATAGTAAAATGTGGAAGACATTGGTGATTTGTGATTTGAGGACACTTTTAGGTGTCTACACAATATTCTCCATTGCACTCAACTATTTTGTTTCTGCTGCAACCTCTTTAATCTCTGTTGCACTTTTCTCTTCCTTCTCACTCTCTTTCTCTATGCCTTCCTCAAAGCATACTTCTCCAATATTTTCTCTTTCCTGTTCACCTACATACACAAATATGACAAACCTTTTTCCTTTCTTCTTTGGTATGCTATCAAACACTTGCCACACATTCTCAATTTTCAAACTCTTAGATATATACTGCCTCACACTTGGTGATCTGTCTACACACAAATCACACACACACACACCACCACAGGTCCTAGTGCAAACTGCCTCACATCGGTGCTTCTGCCTACACACTCAGGAACTCCCGCTCCGATACCACTAATGAAAGTGGGATACTCTCTCTCTCAAATCTGATCATGAAAACACATACAAAACTATGCAAGAAGGCAGAAAATTAATTTGAAACACATAAAATGGAAAAAAAATCTGCAATATGTATTATATCAAAAATCTGAAAATAAGATACATAAACATGGAGCTCATATGCTCTCATACAACATGGCCTTCAAACATATAAAAATCTGCAACTCAACATTCTATATTCTTTCCAATAGCATCTGGATATGTAACCACCACTTCTCCAAGCCCCCCCTTCACCAAATGAGCAAGTATCAATATATAGAAAATGTGTGAGAAGAAACCACTATTGGTTTCTCAAAATAACCTCGACCAAACCACCAAGAAAACTTGTCACTTTCTTCCTATCACCGCTCTTTCAGTTTTCTGAATTTTCTCAAAGCATTTCTGGGTTTTGTGTGCCTCCTTCCAATATTTCTAGAATATTTTGAATTTTTCTATTTTAATCAGAAATGATAAAGTTATGCCTATTTTACCGAGACTAGGCCTCATAATTATGATCCAGACATGCTGCAACATGCAAAGCCTGTGACCAACATGCAAATGCATGCAAAGAATGCAATTGAACATGCAATAACATGCATACCAAGTGGTCCCACCTAGAAATGGGATGCCCAAATACAAGATTCCACCATTTATGCCTTTAAAACATTTATGAGAGCACAATTCCTCAAAAATTACATTTACCAATATGCCCAAGGAAAATACATTTGTTGCAAATTAAAATATTAATTTCTCAAAGCCCATAAACATTATTGGAAACATACAAACAAAATTAAAATATTTTTTGTTGATACATGATTTCTAGTACCCCTGGATGCTCCTGCATCAATGAGGTAATTAGGGTTTAGGATTAATTAAATAATGATTTATTTAATTAATCCATGTCTAGGGGTCATGTAGGCTAGGGTAGATAATTAAATAATGGCTATTTAATCAACTAGGTTAGGGGTAGGCTAATTAGTAGACTTGATTAATTAGATAAACATGTTTTACCTAATTAATTAGGTGTAGAGAAGAGGGCAAATTAATTAAATAAATATTTGACATATTTATTTAATTGATTGGATGATGTTAGTAATGTGTAACTATTGAATTAATTAAATTAATTTAATTTTAGGGATGAATTGAAGAGGGACGAGTGAATTATTTAGGGGTAGGATGAAATAATTAATTAAATAATAATTTAATTAATTAATTGGATGAAGAATTAGTGTTGTGGATGATGTCGAAGTATGGTTAGATGGTTAATACATTTTTAGGTGTCTACAAGTATCAATGAGTTTTCTTTACCTACTGGGCTAATATCCTCTTGTTCTTCGATCACATTAGACCCATCAGGTAGCTACACTATCAATTTTGGTCATATTTTTATCAAAAATGTAACCTAAAGTGTTTCCATCTATTTAGTGTGAAAAAGAGGGGTTTGGTAATTTCAAGGGTTTATGTGGAATCCTCCTTTCACACCAACATTCAAGGACATTTAACTGAGTAGAGGAATCTACTACAGATCTTCTGTCACTTGGAACATAGGGGAAGATTGGAATTGTTGATTATTTGTTATACCCTAGATCAATAAATAGGCAAAACCCTAGTTCTATGATAAACAGGGCATAACTTTCAAACCGTGATAGATACAGACAAATTGAAAGAAACACCGAGATCAGTGAATAGAGGAGAATATGATTCCAGAGGGAAAGATGTTGTAGGACTAGGGTGCTTGTGCCCAAGTCCAAGGTAGATTCATTTTCTAAAATTCTTGGTATTTGTTTGCAACTTGTTCCTGTTGTTCTGTAGATTTCCATGTCTCAGGATTTAGAGGGCACCGGTAAAGATTCCCAAGTCCAAGCCTTAGTTTTCTTCTTAGATCTGTAATTCCAACACACTTCTATGCCTCCCTACAACTCCACTTCTTCTGCTTCTCCACTTGTAACCTATAATTCATAGAAAATGGGGTTGGGGGTTGTGGTGTTTAGGAGCTTGCCTTAGTCAAGCCCCAGAATGACATTCAGGCCTTCCAACACCATTGTAAGATAAACAGTGTGTGTCCTTGTAGGAAAGAGGAAAAAGCAATGATGAAATAGATAAATCAAATCACAAATAAATGTTACCTTGGAGGTGTATCTTACATGAACATGAAGATCCTTCACATCATGACAGGATGAAGCCAAATTTGCAATAACAAACACAACAACAATATTCTACTCTACAACAATGCATACATTGAGTATCGAGGATGGAGTGTGTGCGTAGGAGCTCTGTGCAATCCCACAACCTTTAGCAGGTTGCATTCTGCATGTGTTTGTTCTCTGTTACATGTGTTTTTTCTTTGTAGATCAGGCTTTGTGTGGCTGTTTCCAGTGAGGGGTGGGGTTTTTAGCTTTTGGGGGCTTTTTTAGCTTTTGGGGGGTTGCGTTGTTCGGTGCAGGTATGGGGTACGAGGGCTTGAGGGGATTTTCTAATGGCAGGGTATATGCCTTTGGGTGAGATGTCAGGGGATGCTACTATGGTAGAGGTTGGTGACAGTTTTCCTCACCCATCCTTGCCTGATGTTGGGGTTTTTAGCACTGGTGCTTTGAAATGGCACAAGATAAACGGATGCTTGGAAAGAGCTCAAGTTCATCCAAAGATAGTGATTCAAATAGAGGTGGTAGTCGAGGACCTGGAGTATTATAGCAAGCTTGTTTTAATCTATAAATTTATGGGATTGAGGGTTTCAATGCCTTTTCTGGAACCCTGGATTCACAAGTCATGGAATCTGGAAGGTGATTTTAAAATCTTGCTAGCTATGAATAACTTCTTTCTGGTGGTTTTTTCATGTATCTTTTATTGTAACAAGGTTTTTGAGGGAGGGCCCTACTTTTATAATCAAGTTGGCCTTTTCATGAAGCCTTGGCATGTAGGCTTTAACTCAGTGGAGGAGCTACCCTTGAAGGTGTTGGTGTGGGTTCATTTTCCTCGGTTGCCATTGGAATGTTGGAGACATGATATTCTACAATCAATTGTGTTGCTACTGGGGAAGCCTATTGGCCCATCTCAGCAAACTCTGGAGAAGCAAATTTTTTCCTATGCCTAGGTCTATGTGGAGATTGATCTAAGCTAGCCTCTACCAGATTCTATTGATTTGATTGTTGGGTCTAGCTCCTAGACTCAACAGTTAGACTATGAGACTTTACCTTTTAGGTGCCGGTTGTGCCATGAGTATGGCCATCTTCAAAGGAGGTGCCCTTGTGCCTCAGGTGCTGGTGGTTTAGATAATGTGAAGGCTCCATCTAACCCAAGGGCAGAAAAGAGTAAAGCACCCATGTAGGGGGTGGTACTAGATAAAGATGGCTTTGTGCTAGTTAAGGCACGAAACAAGAATATGGGTCAGAAGAGGACTCTTTGGGATCATCAAGAGGAGGAGACTTTTAACAAGTTTGAGGCTTTGGATGAATTAGTCCATGAGGAGGGGGTTTCTTTTGACATGCATGTTGAAGCTTCTCCTTTAGTTGATCATAATTCTGAGTCTTTGCCTATCACTACCTCGGTCCTAGTTCCTGTGGTGGCTTTTGGGGTGGTGATGGATTTAGTTGCTCCTCCCCCCAATGCTAGGTTTGGGGACTCTTGTGGTTTGGTGGAAACCCCTATGGCCTTTTTCAGATGAAAGGGTGAGTTTAGCCAGTGGACTGGGTTTGGAAGACTCTGTTAAGAAAAAAGCCCTCTCTTCCTCTCCTATTCTGGGTCTACTACAAAAATCCCTGAAAAAGTGTGCTTTTGATAAGCCCTGGAAGGTGGGGAGGAAGAAGGATCAGGAGAAAGTTAAGATGGTTGGAGAGACATTGGTGGAATCTGGGTTGGTGAAGACATTGGATACTCACTTCTCTCACCCTTCACGATGATTGTGTTATCATGGAATGTAAGAGGTATGAATAGCATCCCTAGACAAAAGGCTATTCGAGACTTGGTTAGTGCTCATTCTCTAGATGTGGTTTTCCTCTAGAAGATGAAGTTATCTATGGATGATATGATGCAGTGTGTTTCTAAGATTTGGAACAAAGGGTTTTTCCAGTGTGTGGGTGCGTAGGGCAGCTCAGGGTATCTTGGTTGCCTCTGGGATCCTCGACAAATTTCTTCAATTTGGTGGATCTCTAGTAGATTTCCCATTTCTCTAGTTGAAATTAGTTTAGAGACGGGGGAAAGAATTCTTTCTAACATCTATGCTTCGACGGATGTCCCTGGTAAGACTCCCCTGTGGTCTCATATCAATCTTCTAAGATTGTTGGATCCTTTCCTCCCCTGGATTATGGCAGGTGACTTTAATGCAATTACCTCCCTCAAGGAGAAAAGGGGGGGTGTACCTTGTTTGGACCCCTCTTCTGATCTTCTAAGGGATAATTTGGCTCAGCTCTAGCTTGTGGATATCAAAACTTTGAATGGCATGTTTACTTGGAATAATAGGAGGCTTGGGGATGATACCATTTCTGAGCGGTTAGACAAGTTTCTTGTTTCCTATTTTTGGGTGGGTGACAAGTGGCTGTTAAGTTCTAAAATTTTAGATTGGCGAGGATCAGATGATTGGCCAATCAAATTCTCTACCTATTTGGTTGGTGGTCCTAAGAAACAAACTTTTAGACTTCATCTTATGTGGCTCAGGGAGGAGAGTCTTCTTGACTTGGTTTCTAGATGGTGGACTGAAGGACGACCTGCTTTTGGTTCAAGTATGTACTCATTTGTGAAAAGGCTTCAATATGTGAAGTATAAATTGAAATATTGGAATAAGTATTAGTTTGGTAACATGTTTCAATGGAAAAGGGTTGCCTAGGAGTGCTTGGATTCTATTACCAGGTAGATTCGAGATCAGGGTCTTGATGCAAATTTAAGCAGGCTTGAGGTTAGTGCAGTTAAAGACCTCGACGAATAGGAGCTTCGTGAGGAAATTTTTTTGAAACAGAAGGTTCATGTTGATTGGCTTTAGGAAGGGGACAAAAATACTTCCTTCTTTCATAAATCGGTGAAGGCTTGAAGACAAGGCAACTTTATCTCTTCTCTCTGCTCTCCTGACAGTTTTGTTCTTTCTTCCTCTTTAGGGATCTCTAGTGAGGCGGTTCATTTTTTCTCTACTCTCTTTTCTGAAGACACCCTGCCTACTAGTGAGGAGGAATCTTCTATCCTAGCTTGTATTCCCTCTCTGGTGACTATGGATATGAATGCTTCTCTTCTTAAACCTATTTCTTTGAAGGAGTTGGAGGATGTGGTGTTTTAGGTGAAAAAAGGGAAGGCTCCTAGCCCTGATGGGTTCCTGGCTGAGTTCTTTTAGGAATTTTGAGAAGTCATCAACCTTGATCTATTGGAGGTGGTGTAGGAGTCTTCTAGGAATAAGAAAATGTTGTGAGCCATGAATGCCACGTTTCTTGTTCTTATCCCGAAACACGAGGGTGCTAATTCTCTGGAGCTTTTTTGACCAATTGCTTTGTGCAATGTGGTGTATAAAATCATTACAAAGCTAATTGCTGAATGGTTGAAGCCATGTCTGGATAAATTGATCTTAGAGGAACAAGGGGGCTTTGTTGCGAGTAGACAAATTTTGGATGGAGTAGTTATTAAGGTTGAGACTATTCACTCCATGGCCTCTTCTAAGGAAAATGCTATGTTTATAAAGTTGGACATGGCTAAAGCTTATGACAGAGTTAACTGGGACTTTTTGATCAAAATTCGTAGAGCCTTCGGGTTCAGTTGTGAGTGGATTGATTGGGTCATGAGCTATGTAAGGACTTCCTCATTTTCTGTTCTCATAAATGGGGAGTCTTCAAATCTGTTTGGTGCTTCTAGAGGTCTTTGACAGGGGGACCCCTTATCCCCATATTTGTTCATCTTGATGGCTAAAGGCTTGGGGAGATTCATTAAGTCCCATGTTATGGATATGCTCGTTCAGGGATGGAAATGGAGCAATTCTCTTCCTCCTCAAACTCATCTTCAGTTTGTGGATGATACGACTTTGATGGGTATTGCTAAGGTGGCTAAAGCAATTGCTTTGTGACATATTTTGGATTGTTACCTAGCTACCTCAGGTCAGAGCATTAATGAAAGTAAGTCTTGCATTTATTTCTTTAATACCCCCAGGCTTATTCAGCAGCGTATTGCTAGAATCTTAAGGTTTCAGGTGGGAAAATTTCCCTTTATATACCTTGGCATCCCTCTAGATGTGCACCCACTTCCCAACTGTTTTTGGCAGGATGTTGTGGATAAAAATCATGGGTTGGTTTGTCACTAGACCTATAGATGTTTATCTACGGCTAGAAGAGTTACTCTATTGAAGTCTGTGGTGTAGAACCTTCCTTTATACAGGTGCCTTGTGTTGACTGCTCCCTCAATTTTCATCAAAGATTTTGAGGGCATCTGTCAATAGTTTCTTTGGTTGGATAATCTCCTTTTGAAGAAGTGGAGTTTAATTAAGTGGGAAGTTGTTTGTCGGCCAAAGTAGGATGGTGGTCTGGGTTTACGTAGGATAGATTGGAATGGACAGGCTTTGGCTACTAAGCTATACTGGAGATGGTGTTCATATCAGCATCAGTATTGGGCTAGGATCCTTACCTTCAAGTACCTTGGGGAGGTGGAGGGCATTGAGGTGCCTCGATTTAGTCTTTTGGGGAAAGGTTCTATGATATAGGATACTCTCAAGAGGGGGGCTATGCTGGTTAAACAAGGCATGTTTTGGATCTGTAATAGAGGCTCTGATGCAATTTTTTGGCATGACTCCTGGGATGGCTTCCCACCTATCCTCTCCTTGCACCCTCGCTTGGGAGACTTATGTAGGATTTTTGTTCAGGCTGGTTGGAGTAGAGTGATAGATTTCAAAACCCCTCAGGCTTTGGGGTAGACTATTGTTTACCAGTGGAAGGATATGCAGGAATGGTCCATGCGTGGATCTTTGGAGGATAGGAGGGAGTTGTCCTCCATTTTGGCTAATAGAGTTTGTTGTTCTCTTCCAGAGTGGGATGTGCTGGCTTGGGGTCCAGATCCAAAAGGGAAGTTCACTGTTGCCTCAAGGTATCATGTTTTGGATAGACAGGCCTGGGGTAGTGCTGAGGTTCCTTGGTTGAAAAATATTTGGAATAAATTCTCTTGGCCAAAATGTAATTTGTTTTCTTGGCTGGTGGTTTATGGTAGGTGTTTGACTTGGGATAAACTCTGTAAGCATGGCTTCCAAGGTCCTTCATTATGTTTCTTATGCCTAAAAGATGTTGAGACAATTTCACATCTTTTCTTTTAGTGCCCTTTTTCTAGGACTATTTGGCATTTTTGGTGGGGGGCCTAGAGTTTGCAGTGCAGGAGCCCTTCTTCTCTAGAGGAGTTTTGGTAGAACTTTGGGCCCATTCCAGTGAGGACTTCATTTCTGCACATAGTGTGGCCAATTGGCTCTAGTTTGATTATATGGCACATCTGGTTGGAGCATAACTGCAAGGTTTTTCTAGATAAGAAGTTGCTAGTGGGTCAAGTTTGGTCTCGCATTCTTGGGGCTTTGCAGGAGACCTTGTATGCTAAATGTGATCTATCAGCCCCAGTGGATCTTGGTGACACTAGAGTGATTTGTAATCTGGGGATTCTTGTTGGTGGTCCCGAAAGGCCCAAGATTGGGTGGAGCAGGTGTTCTAGAAGGAAGGTATCTAGGGAAGGGCATTGGCTGCCCCCTCCCAATGGAGTCTTGAAAATCAATACTGATGGGTCTACAAGGAGTAACCCTGGGCATGCTGGCATTGGTGGGGTGGGTAGAGATAGTTCTGGGGTGGTTGTGTTTTTCTTCTCAGAATATAGGGGGCTCACTCTAATAATCTTATGGAGGCCTTGGCTATTCTTTTAGCTTTGAAGAAGGCATATGCCCTTGGCTGGAATAAGATTATCTACGAGCCAGATTCTCAGGTGGTGATAGACTTGATAAATAGAAGGTAGTTTGATGATGTTAATTTATAGATTGCAGTGGTGGCTGAGCAAATCACCAGTCTTAGAGAATTATTTAATTCTATCATCTTCTCTCATATCCCTCAAGAATGGAATAAGGTGGCTCATGGGTTGGCCAAATGGGCTTCTGAGAAGAATGGGACCTGGGTGGTGGATGATTGGGACAGTTTACCGAGGGATCTTGCTCAAGATTTGGTGGATTTGGTCACAGAGGATGTGATATGTTGCATGACCACTTCTTGATTTCTTATTTTATGTCTCTGGGCCCGTTTGGGCCTCTTATTGATTTTATGCTTTGTACTACTCTCTTTGATTAATAAAGTTTTTACCCTCTTTTTATTACAACAATGAATGCTTTGAATTCTATATGATCATAAGTTCACCCAAAATATCATAATAATCCTCTAGTTTACAAATGAACTCCTAAACATGCTTGTATATGCAACTATACACATTCCTTCTAAGAATTTCGTAATTCAAACTTAAGGTGTTGGCATAGGACCCAATTAATGGTCACATAACCAACACTTTAATTTAGGTCCTGCCTAAAATACGGCAGGACTAGGGCATGGGCACCCAAGTCCTCCCTCCCTATTTAGGCCAGGACTCATCTCAATTGCACCCCTAGGTCCTATTTTCCATAAAACTTAGGGGTCTTCTCATCAGGAGTCAACATGAATATGCAAGATGATAAAATGCTCTCTAAAGGACCTGGGAGCTAAACATAGGAGGGAAAAAGTCCTATGGGGATTTTTTCTGACATAACATTTAGCCCCCACTTTAATGTATGCATGAATCCAAGGCCCATACATGCATTAAAATATGGTCAACAAACATAGAAAACACATCAGGCATTTAGAGCCAATGCATACACAAAGATTGAGAACTATTTCTAGCCCCCAGTTTTAGGTAGATATTAGAGAAAAAATATTACAAGTACATAAAGCACAAAGAAGACAGTAATAGGCACACAAAACACAAAGTAGACAATATTGTAGACACGGAAAACATGATGAATACACTTGATATACCATTGATATAACATTTTCATAATATATTCCTAACATTTTCATATACATATGCATGGAAATAAAATTGCAACACAAAACCCCAAAGGGGAAGACATGCCAAACAAACCTTGAGTGTAGGTGGAGCCCGTTGCTACATGTACACAAGAGGGAAAACATGCCATACAAAGCCCAAGTGGGGGTTAACCACACAAGGGGGAAAACACATGGAAGACATGGAAAATAAGCAATGGGAGGAGCCTATTTCTAGGTTCTCCACCATCTTAGGTACATTATAGGCACACCTGATGGTTGGGCTTATGCCACAACAACTGCCAAAGACATGCTTAAGGGAGGATAGTCTCATATCCAACCTCGCCTACTCGAAGGAACTTTGAAATAAAAGGATGTACACTAGCTCAAGAGATACACCATCCCACCTAGTGTAGAGAGCTTTAAATAAAAGGATACGCATGACATCCTACCTCCACAGAGGGCTTAATGATTTCAATATAGAATAAATATGTGGACTCACACCGGAGATACAACATCTCGCCTCCGTAGAGGGATTTACAAACACACTTTGTTAGTACCAAAATCATCAAATAGCTTACCCTTATATGCCCCCACCTTAAGGTGGTTGATATCATATACGGATATCAAGTACATTAAGGTAGAGAGAAAACAAACAAGGTAACAAGAGCTCACGCAAAGCCCATGCCCCCAAAGGTGACATGTGCTTCACAATCATCGAATGTTCCCACAAACACACATTATGTTAAGATAACTATAATGCATGAAAACAATCACATTCAGAGTCGAGGCTACAAAATAAGTTCAAGGCATCTCTAAACCAAGTATAAATTACAAGGTGAGACACCCAAATAATCAAAGTGCATGGAGCAAAAGTATTATTATAGTTTGTTAGAAAATAGTAGACATCATCAAAATATCACACGGAGTGATTCTACTAGCCAAGCATTAGATAATATGTATCAACCCCATCATCATATATGGACATTTCCAGTTTTTGATTTCTCACTAAGGGGACACTTGGTACATATCAGTATTATATGTTTTTCATCATCCACCAGGTAGATAGAACCACTAGAAGAAATAAAAAACAATAAATCAAGAGAGGAGAACAAGTGTCTTAGGAACAGTCACGTAGGATAGTGCCCCAGGTCACCAACCTCAATGTTATGCCCCTAAGACACAACACACAACAAAAATAGAGGAGACAAGAAATATAGAAGAATGATGATACAAAGAGAAGAATGGTCACAACAGGGGTAGTCTCCCAGTATCCTTGACCTTACAAGAGTATCAAGGGTCATCATAGGAGGCCTAAATAACACATAACACATCACGAGGGCAACACAACATAAGAGGGAAGGGTTATAAATACTTACATGATTCATCCCAATGTTAAGAACATACATATCTAGGAAGAGGCCACCCTTGAGAGCAACTATAATATTTTCTACAACAAGTGTGGCTTAAAGATGGAGAAATATTTACCTAATTCAAAGGGATGCTTCCCGATGAACAATTATTGTCTATCAGCCTAGGATATCTTGCATGTCATTTTGGTCTTGTTGAAATTGTATTAATATTGAGTTTAGGATGACGAGAGGCTTTGGTGGGTTTCAAAGAGTGGTATCCTAT
Organism: Cunninghamia lanceolata; assembly: GCA_027924645.1. Taxonomy (NCBI): domain Eukaryota; kingdom Viridiplantae; phylum Streptophyta; class Pinopsida; order Cupressales; family Cupressaceae; genus Cunninghamia; species Cunninghamia lanceolata. The sequence goes on from BSBN01000333.1 coordinate 1,456,351, forward strand.
ACTGACTATGTAATTAATTCCAACAACTTGTATAGGTACTCTGATTCCTTGTTGATTTACACCACATCCATTACCTGCATAGTCATGATTTTTGTACAATATTTGAAATCCACAACTATAGAGAGAGTCCATTTCTTTAGAAGAAGGTGAAGCCTCATAGGTATCATAATTTGTAGTATAAGTAAGAGTATTGTCTTTGTTTTCTACCAAGGATGCTCTGCATTCCTTGGGTTTTTTCAAGGATTGTTTTGATGAGATCGATGTGACTTTTGACGTGTCAGTTATTAAGTTTATATTCCCCTGGTTCAGAAGGAGTAAAATCTAATGAGCCCCAATCATCACCAAAAAGTGCATTCGATGGTTTATAGTCTTGCACAACATTATCTATGGCAAGAGGTATTGATGACTCAACTCATAAGCTATTTAGATTAGTATGATTGTTAAATTGTTTTTTCTTTTCAATATGTAAACAACTATCCAATTCTAGATTGGCTTTCCAAGTGTGGAGCTTTTCTTGATAAATAAACTTTATTGATCTATGAAGGGTAGATGAAACTTCCCCCATGGCATGAATCCATGGTCTACCAAGAATCATATTATATGAAAGTGAACCAAGCATGACATAAAAAAAGAGTAGACAAAGTCACAGGTCCAACCTTTCTAGGTAAAGTTATAGTATCCACAGATTGTCTACCAACATTATCAAAGCCACGAATGCTAATCCTATCTAGTTTGATTAAAAATGTGTCGACCTTAATCTTATGTAACAAATCCATACCACAAACATTCAGAGCTGATCCATTATCAATCATAACATGCTTGATCAATTTATTTTCTACTTGGACGAATATTATAGTAGGATCATATTGGTTTTGAACCTCAATTGATGGTAATTCATGTGGTTGAAAGAGAATATCTATTTTTGTCACATGCATACAATCTAATAGATGTTACATCATTCTTCTTAACAATAGGTGGTATAATCATCTTTTGTAAAGCTTCTTGGAGCATTCCATGGTATGTAGGCAATGTTTGTATTAAATCCCAAAGAGAGATCTTATCCAGAGTAGCGCGAAGCTATTTGACAAGATCATATTCTTGACCACTTTTATGAGTAAGACGAGGTGGCAGAGGGAGTATAGGTTGAGAACATGGAAGAGAGACAGGAACATGAGGTTCTTGTTTGCTCTTCTTGTTATTATGGGTGTTGTATGTGTGAGAAATCATGGGATGTTGCGGCACATTTTGAACACCTTGATTTCTTTGAGTGATTTGTCGTGCATAGTTGAAGATGTAATCGGAAGGTCTAGGTGGTCTTCAATCTCCTTAAACTATAATCATTGGTTTTAAGCAAGAAGATGCACTAGGTGCCCCTTGTACGATCATCTTAGGAACATTTCTACAAAGTTGATTAGTGAATATTGAATTAACATTGTTTCCCTCTTTATTATACCCAACATCTATCCCTAAAGGATTTAATGTGAGAGATCTTTTCTCATCCACTAATGCTACATCTTGGCTAGTGAGAGCATTGGAATGAAAGAAAGTTAAGATGTTGTTAAGAAGGCTAGGTGTTGTATCATTAATAGAGCTATCCCTAGTTTTCTCATCTAAGGTTCTTCAACATTCAACTATAGGAGAAGTAGGATAATATATGGAATAATCTTCATTGTTAACGGAAGAAGAAATTTCACTCTCATCTTTCTCATGAGTAATCCTATAGATGAATTTAGTTAAATATTATAATATCAAAGGATATGATCCTATCAGTAATGCAAATCTATCAAAATCATGTGTGTACCAAAGTAATTTCAGCTCATATGTAGAACATATAGAGACATCAATATTACTTATAGAAGCTATGTGCTCTAAGACATGAGGGTTCTCATTAGTGAATTTAGAGAAATTTTCAAAGTCTAGGATATACTCATGCAAATATTTCAAAGAAGGATAACATGAGGATGCCATCATGAACTGCCTTGTACCAACAATATTCAATATGCAATCTTTTATGACAATTAAAGCACTATAGAATTGAGACTATTTCGCATCCAAGCACTTGGTTGGGGATTCTTTGTCATGTACCTTCATGGTAGTCACTGTTCTTCTCATCAGCAGAGACTCTCCACTCTCTGGGTATGCATAATTATCAGGCTCCTTATCCTTTTGATAAGTGTTTGAACTCTGCACACTTTGCTCTACTGTCTCTTCTTGTACAAGTTGTACTCTCTTGTCATTAGTTCTATCATGTCTGGATGATGAACCTTTGTTTTCTGGACATTTAAAGGATGGATGACCAAACTCTCCACAGGTGTAACATTTTCTTGAAAATGTAGTAGAACCTCTACCACCTCCAAATCTTCCTTTATTACCTTTCCATCCACCTCTGAAATCAGACTGTCCCTGTCCTTTACCAGTGTCTTCTTGACCCTCATTTGTTTGCTTTTGTGTAGGGGCTGCTCCTCTTCCCCTCATATGGTTTCCTCTTCCTTTCATGGACTTATCATGTCCTCTATTCATCTTTTCTTCAATCCTGATTGCCATTTGATAACAATCCTCCACATTCTTAGGGTTAGCTAAAACTAACTCATCCTGTATGTTAAATCTCAAACCAGCCAAGTACCTAGCCACCTTTTCTACCTCATTCTCATGATGACCAGATCTCACACTCAATTTATAAAACTCCTCTGTATATGCCTTCACATCCCTTTCCTTCTGTTTTAAAAATTGCAGTTTCTTAAACATCTGGATTTCATAATCCCTTGGCAAGAATTTACCTTTTATCCTTGCTACCATCTTATCCCATGAAGTGATCTTTGACTTCCCTTGCTTCCTTCTCTCAGATTGGACATAATCCCACCATACCAAAGCATGACCTCCTAACTTGGTCTTTGCAATCTTTACCTTCTGATCCTCAGCAACATCTTCACATTCAAAGTGATTATCAAGTGCAGCAATCCAATCTAACAACTCATCCTCATTCAAGCTTCCAGTATACTTGGAAACATCAACCTTTACCTTAGGTTTATCACTCTGTACTGCCTTTAACAGTTTTGCCAATCTCTGGTCTTCAGCATCCAGATCTTCAGCTACCTCTTCATATTCTTCTGCAGTATCTTCATCTTCTTCAGACTCACTGTCTGCCACTTCCCTCTTTTTGTTCTTTTCCAGGGCTGTAAGCCTGGCTTGAAGTGCTTCAGCAAGCTCCTTCATCTTCCTCATCTCTCTAGCATGTTTTTCCTTCATCTCCTGCAATTCCCTTGCAGTACCACTACCTTTCGGAGGCATTTTGTCAACCTCTCAATCAACACACAACACACAATCAACTCTACCTCTGCCCTTTCGGTGACAGAATCAACACATAACAGCCCAGATGTTTTGCTGAGCTCTGATACCACTATGATGCAGAGGCATCCACACTATGACCTTACAATACAACATGGATGTCTGCAGCCCATCGTCATCATCATCATCATCACCATCATCATCATATTTTGCTTAACACTGTCAGCATCATCATCATATTTCACCTGCCGACCGATATCCTCCTGATGACAAGCCCTCGCCCGTTCGCATGTCAACAGCATCACCTTACTCGATTATCGACAGCATCATCATGTTCGATCAGCGCGAACATCCTCCTGACGTCCACGGTTCACTTCAGCGACAACTTCCACCTTCACTACCTTCAGCATCATGATATTCAACATCATGATAATCAACAGGATAAAGAACATCCGGTTCCTTCCATTTATCCTGATGATGACGAACCTTCACTTCTCGCACCTTCCCTTTGATGCTGACGTCACCCGATATCCTGATGACGTATATCCTGATGACGATGACGTCACCCGCAGCTCCTCAATATCCTGCTGCTCTGAAATATCCTGATGACGTATATCCTGATGATGATGACGTCATATCCTGATGTTGGCCAAACTTAGCTTTTTCTTCAGCCCGCGATCAACCCGATCTTCAACCTGATGCCGATGCACCCCTCCTCGGCTCCTCCTGATGATGATCACCCCAACGCACCTTCACTTCATGCAATCGAAAGCATCATGCTCTCCTCCACTTATCCAGATGACGATGTCCGAAGCGACGACAGGATATCCACCAAAGTATCCTGATGATGCCGTTTTGGCAAACTTCCAACCTTAGCAGATTTTCACTATTCTGATCCGCCGAACCTCCTGGGATGACTCGATCCACTTCCAGGGTGATCTACCACACTTTATCAGCTCGACCTAGCACATGCCCATGCTAGGGTATTCAACACCTTTCAACCGCGATCCTGCACACCTGCATACGACCAAACAAACTAACACCTACCCTACTGTACATAACCATTCCACCGATCAGACAAATCAACCGGTGGAATGGATCAGTGAATCCATGAAACCACCCAAACTAGCAAATCAATTACACAAAGGAGATCAAACAGAAGATGAAAACATGATCTTTATTGATTTCAAAGATGCAATACAATATACTGTTTCTCACACAGCACACTCGAACTCCTCTGCTCAATGCAATACTATACTACCGATCGATGATCTACAGTCAACCGATCCTCATGCTTAAATAGAGTTTCCTGCGAGTACTACTGATCCGACTCCAAGCGGCTGGGAACTCTCCAGGCGGCTGGGAGATCCAACCGAACATACATCATGACAACTGTCCTAACAAACTTCCTAAAAATAGTAAAAGCATGGTCAGCATGATCTTATCATGATCAGCATGACCTTATTACATGCATTTGGTCTTATCAGACCTTCTTGGAAACATAAACAAAACCTAAAACTACTAACTGCCTCATGAAGGCCAGCTGTCAGGTAGGTGCTCCTGCACCAACAACAAGATAAAATTGATGTTTTTTAAATATTTTGAACAAAAGATATGAAAAGGTGTGTAAACACATAGTGTTGAAATACACACTGTGTAATTAAAACTGTGCCAATTTTCACCTTTTGTCGATGCAAGGGACTAAAAGAAGAGGTATTGTAAATAATTTTAAGAGGGGAAAAAAATAATACAATCAATATCATTCCAATAGTACAATAATATCCTTTACAACACAGTTATGATGCAAAACTATGTATGAATATGACCTAAAAATGCTAATTTTTCACTTTTTTCTCAACTTTTCCATGCAAATGAGTGAAAGAAGAGGTGTTGTAAGGACATTTATGAGGGGAAGAAAATAATATGCCTAATATCAATCCAATTTTTCAGAAATATCCTTCACAACATGCCTTTGATGCAATTCTATATGCAAAATAAGCCAAAATCTAGTGAAAAATGCAAGATTTCAAACCCTAGATTTGAAATTAAGGCATAAATGTATGAAAATTATGTATTAATGTTTTCCAATCATATTTATGATCCAAAGAAACTCAGATCAGATCTGAAAATGATTTTAAAGTCTTATAATGGTAAATGCAAGTGCAATTTTAATGATAAATAAATGAAAAATGCTAGTTTTGTTGAAATTTTCTATGTGAAAATGCAATTTTTTTGATATATGAATGTAAAGACACACAAAATGAAACAATATAGTGAAGATAAAATTTGAATGAGTTCCTAAGATGAGTAGAAAAATCTGAAACAAGATTTTACCTACAAACCCTAGTTTTTGAGATCACTAGGTTATAAGAAAAATTCAAAATTTCAACCAAACCCTAGAAATTTTATGATGAAAATGCAATACAAAAGATTGTAAGATGATAATTTTCTGTAATTTATATCAGATTTGATGTAAAAATTAGAGGTTTAATGAAATGTAATTAAATTAATGCAAACTATGTCAAAATGTAAGTTGTAGAATGCAATTTTTTTTAAAATTTTCAATTTTTTGTAATTTTTTTCAAGATCTATGAATGTAGAATGATGTAAATCTATATGTGTGATTGGAAATATATTATAAAACAATCATAAAAATTCAATGCTCTATAAAACATGGGTTCACCAAAATGTTTAGTTTGAAAAAGAGGGGTTTGGTAATTTCAAGAGTTTATGTGGAATCCTCCTTTCACACCAACATTCAAGAACATTCAACTGAGTAGAGGAATCTACTACATATATCCTATCACTTGGAATAGAGGGGAAGATTAGAATTGTTGATTAGATGTTAAACCCTAGATCAATAAATAGGCAAAACCCTAGTTCTATGATAAACATGGCATAACTTTCAAACCATGATAGATACGGACAAATGAAAGAAGCACCAGGATCCATGAATAGAGGAGAACCTAATTCTAGAGGAAAAGATGTTGTAGGACTATGGCACTCATGCCCAAGTCCAAGGTAGAGTCTTTTGCTGAAATTCCCAGAATTTGTCTACAACTTGTTCCTGTTGTTCTGGAGATTTCCATGTCTCAAGATCTGAGGACACTGAGGCAGGTACCCGAGTCCAAGCCCTAGATTTCTTCTCAAATATGCAATTTTGACACTCTTCTATGCCTCCCTACAACTCCACTTATTTCACTTCTGCACCTGTAACCTACAATTCATAGAAAATGGATTTGGGAGTTGTGGTGTTTAGGAGCTTGCCTTAATCAAGCCCTGGAATGGTATTCAAGGCTTACAACACTGTTGTTAGATAAAGAGTGTGTGTCCTTTCTAGATAGAGGCAAATCTATGATGAAATAGATAAATCAAATCACAAATAAATGTCACCTTGGAGGTGTATCTTTCATGAACATGAAGATCCTTCACATCATGAGAGGATGAAGCCAAATCTACAATAACAAAAACAACAACAATATTTTGCTCTAAAATAATGAATGCTTTGAATTCTATATGATCATATGTTCACCCAAAATATCATAATAATCCTCTAGTTTACAAATGAATCCCTAAACATGCCTATATATGCAACTAAACACATTCCCACTAAGAATTTCATAATTCAAACTTAAGGTGTCAGCATAGGACCTAATTAACGGTCGCATAACTAACACTTTAATTTAGGTCTTGCCTAAAATAGGACAAGACTAGAGCATGGGAACCCAAGCCCATGCTCCCTATTTAGGTTAGGACTCATCTCAATAGCACCCCCTAGGTCCTATTTGCCATAAAACTTAGGGGTCCTCATTGGGAGTCAACATGAATATGCAAGATGATAAAAATGCTCTCTAAAGGACCTGAGAGCTAAAAATAGGAAGGAAAAAGTCCTAGGGGGACATTTTTTGACATAACACCACCCAAGCTATCCTTAAAATTGGATGATAAATCAGCCATATGATCTCACTATCCTTGCTGATTTTCATCTCTTAATTGACTTCCTATTATTCCAAAATCATCATTAAATGGTCATTCAACAAGTGTACTATGATTATCTTGTTTCTTGCAATTATTGGCTTCATTTCTAGGTTACTAAACTGATCAAGACTCTTTACACTTGAAAAATGACTCGTGTTTGATGAATGTACAACTATATAAGGACTAAAACTTGATGGTACATATTGTAAGTGGCTGACCTAATTTGTAGCATGTGCCGATTGAAGATCTCAAGGAGTAGGTTTCCATAGTTGACTATATAAGGTGTTTATAGTTGATTATGATTATTGTATGGGCTGAAAAATGAGTGTGGCTACATGCTTGGGTGATTCAAAGATGTAAGAGGATCTTTATTCTTATTCTTCAAGAAGTAATTATTTTTGGCTTACTGAAAAGATTGGATCTCATCATACTCCTACACTGGCTCATTATCTTCTTAAAAAGGAAACATATACATATCTAACACCATTGCAATAACTATGTCTCCATATTGTCCACCCCCACTATTTCCTTCATTCTCAGCTTCTTGATCTATCTAAGCTATCTTAGAACTTTTCCCCATTTCTGGGAAATTCAACTCTAAGTGAGCAGATGTGTAATGGAACCTACACCAATCTGGTAATGGATTTAATTTAGTAAGATTCACATAATTTGATTAAATCCTCAATGCCTGATTTTCATTATCAAATGGGCTAGGGACACCCCCATTTTTAGGCCTTGTATTTCATTGCCTATTAGGTCTCTAATGATTAAACCCTCTATTATGGAAATTCAGATTCAGAGGATTGACATTATTATGAAATTTGTTCTAATTCTATGTATGAGGAGGGTTATCTTTAATCCATGTAAGCTCATTTGTTACCTATGCAAGTGGTTTTTTTATTGCCTCTAATTCTAATGTCAAATAGGTAGTTTGATCTTGAGCTGATTGTACACCATTTGATGATGGTCCTGCCTAATTTTTTGATTGCACATTAGTTGTTGGGACCTAATTTATTTATTTCTATTCAAAGAATGAATTTCCAAAAGGCTGTGACATATTAGGAACAACAAGATTATTTTGAACCTACCTTGGCTAAGGGAGCATGGGTGCAGGAAAAATTTGATTCAGAGGCTAATGATATATAAATTGATTTTGTCCTTGAGTAGAAATGCTTAGGATAGGATTTCATAAAGGCGTGTTGTACATCAAAGCATTATTAATAGCCAAGGTTCAATTTGGCATCCCTAGATACCCTAGAGAAGGTAAGGTTCACACAACCCCACCTATTGTAAGGTTCATCTCTTATTGTAACTTGATAGCCTCATAATAAGTAATAGCTAAAGTGGTTAAGTTTTCTTGAGTTCATTACAACAACATTGTGGTTAGAGGATCAATAGTCATAAGTTAAACTTTAATATCAACATCTTCTGTCACAACATATTTATCTATAAGTTTCTTATAGAGTTTATGAACTATTGTGTTGAACATGGTTGAAGGATCTATTGGGTCCTTTCTACAAGTAGCATAGTGTTGGTATAAAATTTCTAGATTTGTATAAAACTTGAATTGATTTACAAAAGCTATTTCTAAATTTGTCCACTAGGTGATAGATCTAGTTGGTAAAGCAATATACTTAGAGTATGTAAGGTTGCCCAAACAATAAGGATAAAGTATACATACTACATATTGATGTGGAATACCAACCCTAATAACTACATCTTTAAAGGCTTGAATGTGCTCCCCAACACTCCTTCCTTCTCCATAGATAAATTTTGAACAAAACTTCTCTGGATTCCTAGGTATGTCATGGGGATCTCTAGAAACAGTAAGAGGAGAGTACTCTATAGCAAATTAATCCATGGACAAGATTTTTGTTGCATTGACAAGAATGATTAGGATTTAAGATCTAAGTGGGCTAGTGGAACTAGTGTTCTTTATTTTACTTCTGCCTCTCACTCTGTGTTTCACTATGTTGACTAAGTTATAAAATCCCTTCCCTTCTATCTAAGGTAGATCTAGTCAACCTTCTTCATTGTCCATCTAGAAAAGCACCTATTTGGTCCAATTTTGTTACTTTTAAACATACCCTCCTTCTAGTGCCAATTCTTGATGATGGATGATTTATCACATTCAAGTAGAACGAAGATAACTCTAATTCTCCTAAAAAGATAACTGATCAAAAAATCATTCACCTCTAAGGTCATGGTGGCTAGGTCATGGCAATGTTGGAGTACCTAAGTAGTCTATGTGATTTGTTTGTTCAAGGGGCGTGTGCTAGTAATTTGAACTATTTGACCAAAGGACATCAGATCTTAAACCAATATTGTTAGATCTCACTCACACAAATAATATTCTATACAACCCTTGAGCAAGAGTGTTCTTAATATAATCCTACTCTAACTTGATTTTATAAAAAATATAAAATATAGGGTTTAAGAAAAAGAAAACAAAATAATGGATAGACAAGTCTACAAGACAAAGTGTGCTCATGTTAGCCACATAGAGTTGCTTACCATCAAGAAAGAACCAGTGATATGAAGCACATTACAAACTCATCAAATATCCAAGTAGAACTATTTCTAAATGCAATATTAAGAGACACCCTATGATTAGCCTTAATACTTCACTTTGGAAATTTTGATGAAATTCAATTAACGCACTATGTAATGATTATTTAAGAAACCCTACCATTAATATTATAGATGTAAGGTTCTAAAGAATGTGAGAATTAGAAGTGAATGCATGTAAAAACACTATATTACACACATAAAAATTACATATTAACTCCCAAATCCCATTAAAAAACATATCATTAAACACTTGGAAACATATCACCATACATTCCAAATTTTAGAAAAGAAATTAAACTATATCACTTCTCAAATTGGAGATCTTCAAAATTGAGGAACTTGAATTGGATTAAAAAATAACATGTTCATTACAACTCTCAGGAAATTGACCACACTAAAAATGTTCCTTCACCTCTGGTCTTTTAAAAATTCCTCCTCTAAAAAATTTCTCATTCCCTAAAAATCTCCCCCAAACTTAAATGGCACATCTCCTTTTATAGAGGCAATTTCTCATTACAAGCACTTGACTTAGTTGGCCTAGATATAAAGATCCAAGGGCCCACAATTAGAAAAATTTCTAGATTATAGATCCCTTAGTGATACCTTTTTAAATTTTGGACCACCCTTAAAATAGGTGGACCCAAATTACAATTTTCAAAGTGACAAGTTACCTAGGCACCCAAATTGGGCCCATGAAATAACACAATTTCAAAACAAAACTGAATTAACATTTTTTTATTTTCTCTTTGAAAAGAAAAATTAAACTGACCTAGGTGAACACATGAAGAAATAAATTGAATTGATCTAGGTCTATTTCACAAGATTATCTTCACCTACATCATCTTCAATAGTCACTTAATCTTTTTAGTCTCTCTAAATTTCTGCATTTCATAGGTAGACCGGAATACTTCAAATCTTATCCTTTTCATTGGAGCATCTTTCTCACATGTATTGATCATGAATTTCGTTTTCATTTCTTTTTAAATTACCTTGCAAGACTAGAAGAAGTTATCAAATTCTTAAAATTTCAAGAAATTTGAGTTTTACACAGTTTACTACATTTTGTAGGAAAATGACATAAACCAGATATCACTTTAATAATTTAAAATCCATTCATATCAAAGAAACTTTTCATAAATCAAACTTCTTGGTTAAAATCTTGTAAAATGCAATTTTGCAAAAAAATGACATGGAATAGGATATAGGACCTCAACATAAAACATCTTGCAATAATACAAAGTTCTATAAAAACCAAACTTTAAAGTATACTCTTTGTAAAATTTGGTTTGTGGAAACTTGATATAGAACTAGATATAATCTCTCAACTTAACATATCTTGTAATAAAGGAAAAATTTGCAGAAAAATCATGCACATTTCTCAAACTTACAAACTCACTTAAGTAAAATATGGGTTTAGAATAGGATACCAAATTTTATATTTTCTATTGCAATATTTAGTTAAAAGTTTATATCTTCATTTTCAACCTTGGTTGCTTTGTTTCAATGTTTTCAAACTTTGTGGAAAAATGATGTAAGACAGGAAGTAAAAAAGGTCATTCTCAGACATCCTCTTCTTTAATGGAATTCTACAAAACAACTTCTATTTTAAATGCCTTTGTGGACTAGAGTTTATGGAAAAATGATAGAGAACTATATATAAGATGTTAAATAAACATATATTGCCACAAAAGAAGCTTCTACGGATGAAATTCATGCATAATTATTGACCTTGAAAACAAATGCTCTACTTTTCAATAAAATGTGAGATTAGATAAGAGGATCAGATTTCAAGTATTTTATTTCCATTATCAATTCTTGAGTGAAAGTGATGCAGGAGCATCCCTGGTTCAAGAACAATCTTGCATCAACCAAAAACATTTGCATTTCAGTTTGTTTCTTTTCAGTTTCCAGTTCAGTACAATCAGTTCAATTAGTAGTAGTTTCTATATTTTGGTCCACATTCTGCCGTAGAGCTAGACATAGCACCTAGACACATTCATGCACATCATATTCAAATTTCAAATCATTTGGATCAGTTACTAGAAAGTTATCGCTATCAGAAGATCAACTATTTTCTCATAACAGAGCATCTTGATAGTCTCAGATAATCAACTGTTTATGGTGAAAATTGATAGTTTGGTTACTAGGGTAAATACTACCATTTCCCACTGCTAAACATGAGGGAGGTGACAAGGATCGAGTTTGGAATAAGCTTCTAATCACTTTGCCTCCTTTTTATGCTCGTGCGGTTGTAGAACCTAAGGCCCTAATCAAGATTTTATCAAGTGTTGTACTTTCAACCAAGCAAAACCCTAATTATGCCTCAAATGAAAAATATACAGAAACTGGTAAAGTATCTAATAAAATTGACCACATAAGTGCAGAGGAGGGGGTTTCAGAGACATAGTACCTAGATTTTGAGGGCTACCTGGACTAGGGTGCCCGCTCCACTGTCCTACAAATTTCTGAATAGGAAAACCTTCTGCACAGGGTGTCTAGGGCTGTAAAATGACTTCCAAATCTTGGAGAAAACACCTGGTTGGACTAGGGTACCAGCTCCAATGTCCCGTAAGTCTTAGAATCTAAAAATCCAAAAATTTGTTGTGACTGTACCCGCAATATCCTTCTTCCTATAGCTTCTTTTCACCAAAACCTGTGAAACACGATCTGCACATACAAAAGAAGGAAATTATTGCAGTTATATAGGAGCTTTCCTCAGTCAAGCCTTGTCTTTGGTATTCCTACCTCAACAATAGGCAAAGGAAAAGATTTGTAGAAGTGTGTGCAAACCTAACAATGTGTGTATGTAGAAAAATCAAACCCTAGATGTCTCAATCAAGGAAGATCAACAACTTGTTTTGCATCAATAAACACATAATACTTCACCTCAAGGAGAGAAGATAAATGGAGACTTGCGTGAATAAGAAGGCAAATCAGCAATGTTTGTGGAGGATCTCCAAGCTTGCTATTGGAGGCTTCAACCCTTCTCCCGATCATGCAAAGGGTGTACAAACCCTAGGAAGAGCAAGATAGACTCAAGATCTAGATTCCTAATCTTCATCCATGGTCTCCAAGATAGCAAGTAAAGAATACTTCGAATAGCTTCAACAAGTCGCTGGTCTTCAATGGCAATTGTAGCAGAGTTTTGGCATCAAGTTTGCATAAGAATTATGTGTGATAAAATGAATTGCAAATGTCTTTATATCTAGCTTTAGGGAATTCAAATTTTAAAATAACGTCTTCATATCACGTGAAAACTAAGAATTTAAAAAAAGAATCCCAAGGCACTTGGCGGGAACCGACACCCTACCAAAATTCAAAATCCCATGAAATGGGGGAGGACTAGGGTGTGGGTGCCCAAGTCCAAGCCCCCAATTTCAGCTTAGATCTACATTTTTGGGGGTCCAAGGGACCCTATTTTCAAATCTCTTTTTGGGTTCTATCAATCAGTTACCTCAAAAGGTGAATAAATTACTCCTAGACTAAGTCAATTAGGGTTTCAAGCAGCCCGAAAAAGAAAAGGTTGAGAGGTCACCAAGAGTGAGGAGCTAAATTGAGGGAAATTGTACCATTCCATATAGGAGGACAATTTTCAACGTTACATCAGCAAAAAGAGAAGATTTGCAGAGCATTTCACAATTCACGAAGCTAAATCACACATCATTCAATGTTGTTTAGTTTTTGGCCAACCTTCCTTGAGATCCACACACCATTCCATTCATTAGCAGAGGAGTTATTCATGATTAGGTCTGACCTATTTGTGTACACATGTTACAACTCTTCATTGGAGTTTGTGATCTTCCTTGGCCAATGCAGAGGAATCTTATGTTCTAGAGATGATATAAATTAATGTAATAGATTCCTAGGAAAGCAGTTAGCATAGTTTACAAGTTTGATAGTTTGAATTCTTATGTGACGGAGGTTCAAAGCTAAATACTGTGCATATTTTGTAACTATGAGATCAAGCCTGTGAGCCCTACTTATAAGCCCACATGTTTCTGGCTGATTTATATTTAAATTCTATGATATACTGAATGACTAAATCTGCATTTGATTTATATCTTTGATTTGTTTCCATTGTGTTTACTCTAGTTGCATGGTCTGGATTGTTCTCTTTGAGGACCCTCCTAACCGTGACTACACCAAGTGGTATCAGAGTGAAAGTTCAAATATTTGGGAGCAAAGTTGGCAAAGGAGTTTTGTAAGATCTTGTTGTGAACAAATCACAAAATCTGAGGTATGTTACTTTTGTTGTAACCAATCAGCATTTGTGAGGCAGTTGTCACTTTGTAGCCTGATCACCGAATTTGAGGCAGTTACACTTGATTTGAGGAAGAATGCCACTAAGGAGAATCCCTGCTATTGGAACAATGGCTGGAAGAATGGATGAGATCATGGATATGATGAAAACCATGTGAGTTCACTTGGATGCTATTGAAGAAGATAGGCGAAGAGGACTTACACATAGACCTAATGTTGAAAGTGATGATGATGAAGAATTTCAATCCGCTAATCAAACTGGTGAAACCCTAGGAGATGAAGAAGAAGAATCAAACCAAGTCAAGATGTTGCAAGCTATTTCAAAGATTGGAAAGAGACCTAGAGTTGATGTACCAAACTATACTAGAAATTTGAATCCTGAAGAGTTGATTGACTGGATAAATGACATGGAAGAATACTTTGAGTATGAAGAAATTGAAGATCTAGAGAAGGTGAAATTTGCAAAGACAAAGCTAAAAGGACATGTTGCTATATGGTGGAAACAATTTGAATTGGATAGAAATAGAAGAGAAAAAGAAAAGATTACAAAGTGGGATAGAATGGTGACAAAATTAAAGAATCAGTTTATACTTACTGACTATGAGTTAGAACTATTGAAGAGATTACAGAACCTGAGACAAAAGGAGAAATCTGTGGAGTAAACTGAAGAATTTCATAAGAGGATCATAAGGAAAAGACATAGTGAAGAAAGTAAGGAGAAAGTTGCTAGATACATCAATGGACTAAGATTGAACCTTCAAGAAGAATTGAGTTTGGTGAGGATGACAACATTGGAAGAAGCATATCAATTTTGCCTAAAACTTGAAGAAAAGTTGAACAAGAGGTATGATTAGAGACAGAGAGGCATAGGAGGTAAATTTTAGAGAGGTGATCATTTTCTAGAGGAGAGAGATCATATGTAGAGTAGAACAGACAAGAGAATAATATCAAGGAGGACAGAGATAACAATGCATACTAGAGAGATGAAAAACTTTCTATTGTAGAGGAAACCCTAGCCCATACCAAAGTGAAGGATACAAAAGAGAAGGAAGAGGACCTGATAGGAGAATATTCAAAGGAACCTATTTTAAGTGTGGAGGTGAAGGACATAGAGCATTTGAATGTAATTAGGGTAGTACAAGAAAGAAGACAGAGAACAATGGAAGAGAAGCCTATGTGGAAGAAGAACCTATTGGATCACCTAGTTTAGTTGGTAAACCTGAGAAAGGAGAATCACTTGTCATGAGGAGATCACTATTTCAAGAAGAGAAAAATGAGGAACCACTATAGAGGAAAAGTTTGTTCAGAACCATATGCAAATCAGGAGGTAAATGTTGTAAAGTTGTAATTTATAGTGGTAGTTCTGATAACCTAGTTTTGGAGGAGATGGTGACTAAGTTGAAGTTGGAAAGATTGAAACACCTAATCCCTATCAGATAGCATGGATTCAGGATGATCATAAGGTATTAGCGAGTGAGCAATGTTTGGTGAATTTTCATATTAGATCTTATCATGATGAAGTATTGTGTGATATTATGCCTATGGATGTATGTCATATTTTGTTGGGTAGACCTTGACAGTATGACAAAAATGTTATACATGATGGGAGAAATAACACATACATTATAACATCAAATGGAAAGAGAATTGCTTTGATTCCTTTGGAAGATGATCCTAAGAGTGAATTATGTGGGAATGCTAGAATCTATTTGGTAGATGGAAGAAAATTTTTGGATGGCTTGAAACATGAGAATATGTGTTATGCTTTGATCCCTAAGAAGCTTGAAACATTGAAGAAGGAGACTAAAGAATCACAATTAGAGGAGATAAATGAGTTACTGATAGAGTATGAAGACATCATATTAGATAATGTACCTGAAGGATTGCCACCAATCAAGAGTATCAGTAATCACATGAATCTTATACCCAGAGTAAGTTTTCCTAACAAAGCAGCACACAGATGAAACCAGTGGAGAATGAAGAATTGAATAGATAGATACATTAGTTGTTGAGGAAAGGTTTGATCAGAGAAAGTTTGAGCCCTTGTGTAGTACCTATAGTGTTAGCACCAAAGAAGGATGAAGAATGGAGAATGTGTACAGACTCTAGATCAATCAACAAGATCATAGTAAGTATAGATTTCCTTTACCTAGGATGGATGATATCATGGATTGTTTAAGTGGAGCAAAATATTTCATAAAGATAGACTTGAAGATTAGATACCATCATATCAAAATTAGAGAAGGAGATGAATCCAAGACTACTTTTAAGAAAAATGAAGGATTGTATGAGTGGTTAGTGATGCCTTCTGGATTGACAAATGCACCAAGTACTTTCATGAGATTGATGAATGAAGTTTTGAAGAAATTCTTGGTAAGTTTGTTATTGTATATTTGGATGATATTCTAATTTTTAGTAAGACAAAAGAACATTTGTGGCACCTTAGACAAGTATTGCAGAGATTAAGGGAAGAGAAATTGCTGATAAACATTAAGAAGTGTAGTATCATGAAGGAAGAATTGGTATACTTGGGATTTGTGATTTCTACAAAAGGATCAAAGATGGACCCTGAGAAAGTAAGAGCAATTGTTGAATGGCCTACATTGGAGAGCATTGGAGAAGTCAGATCATTTCATGGATTAGCTAGTTTCTACCAGAAGTTCATCAGAAATTTTAGTTCAGTTTGTAACCCTATCGCAGAGACAATGAGAGGTGACATAAAGGATTTCAAGTGGACATCAAGAGAAGATAAAAGTTTTTAATTATTTAAGAATAAAGTGACAGAGCTACCTATGTTGGCATTACCAGATTTCAATAGGGTATTTCAAGTAGATTTGATGCAAGTCGAACTGCAATAGGAGCAGTGTTAAGTCAAGAAGGTAGACCTGTAGCATATTTTAGTGAGAAGTTGAATTATGCAAGGAGAAGATATTTAGTTTATGATCAAGAATTCTATGCCATAATACAAGCCTTGAAGAAGTGGAGACATTATTTGTTGCCTAAGGAGTTTGTGTTGTATATAGATCATCAAGCTTTGTAGTATTTGAATAGTCAAGGAAAGTTGAATCAGAGACATATGAAATGGGTAGAGTTCATACAGAGTTACACTTTTGTGTTGAAGCATAGGAGTGGAAAATCAAACAAAGTTGTAGATACATTGAGTAGTAGATACATTGAGTAGGAGAAGGAACTTGCTGACAAATATGAGATTTGAAGTGTTAAGGATTTGATGAATTGAAGAAGATATTGATTTTGTAGAACCTTGGAAAGCATGTAAGGAGCCTGTTGAGATAGATAGGAGTAAGTGGTTGGACTATTTCATTCAGGAAGATATGTTGTTCAAAGGAAATCAATTATGTATACCTAGGAGTTCAATGAGAGACAATTTGATCAAGGAGAAGTATAGTGGTGGATTCACAGGACATTTTGGCATTGACAAGACAATGGCTTTGGTAAGTGAAAATTACTTTTGGCCTTAGATACATAAGGATGTTAGGAAATTTATGCAGAGTTGTAAAGTTTGTCAAGTGGCAAAAGGGAGTAGTCAAAATACTGGATTGTATAAAACATTGACAATATCAGAGAGACATTGGGAAGACATAAGAATGGATTTCATAATGGGATTTCTGAAGACATAGAGAGGACATGATTCAATATTTGTTGTAGTGAACATATTTTCAAAGATGGTACATTTCATACCTTGTAAGAAGACAATTGATGCAATTCATGTAGCTGAGCTATTTTTCAAGGAGAATGTGAGATTCAATGGATTACCTAAGAGCATGATTTCAGACAGAGATACAAGATTCCTTGGATACTTTTGGAAGACACTTTGGAAGAAGATGAAGATAGATTTGAAGTTCAGTTCAGTATTTCATCCACAAACTGATGGATAGAAAGAGGTAGTAAATAGGAGTTTGGGAAACTTGTTGAGATGTTTGGTTGGAGAGAAGGTAGGAAACTGGGATTTGATTATTTCACAAGAAGATTTTACATACAATAATTCATTAAATAGGAGTACCAGAAGAACCCCTTTTGAGATTGTTACCAAAGTAAACCCTAGAGGAGTCATAGAGTTGAGAGACATTAGTATGGAAGAAAAGAGAAGTGCAGAAGTAGAGGAATTTGCAAGACACATGGAGTCAGTACATAATCAAGTTAAGAAGCATTTGGAGGAGATGAACAGTAAGTATAAAGAGAAAGTAGATGAGAAGAGGAGACATAAAGAATTTGCAGTTGGGGAAGAAGTGATGGTATACTTTTAGAAAAGAAATATTTCCACTTGGGACATACAACAAGTTGAAGATGAAGAAGTTTGGATCATGTAGGATACTCAAAAAGTTTTATTTAGGGAATGCATATGAAGTGGAGTTACTAGAGACATTGGGTATATCACCTATTTTCAACATTACAGACCCATATTAGTATTATGAAGTAGAGTTCAGTGACGGAATGGAAGAAGACTTGAAGCAACAGTTATCACAACAAGCACTAGAGCAGATTGAAGACATTTTGGATAGTAGAGTAGGATGTAGCACCAGAGGAAGATAGTACAAAGAATTCCTTGTAAAGTGAAAAGGTAGATTGGAAGAAGATTCATCATGGATGTCTCAAGCTGAGGTGAACCATCTTGGTTTCCCCCTAGTCACAACAAAGTGAGGGACTCACTTTTTTAATAATCCTAGATGTTAGATGTAGGAGTATCCTTGGTTCAAGAACAATCTCACATCAACAAAAAAACATTTGCATTTCAGTTTGTTTTTTTTAGTTTCCAGTTCAGTACATTCAGTTCAGTCTATAGCCATTTCTATATTTTGGTCTACATTCTGTTGTAGTTGCATTTTAGACCTTGTACAGATGGACTTAGCATCTAGACACATTCATGCACATCATATTCAAATTTTAGTTCAGTTGGATAAATTACCAGAAAGTTATCACTATCAGAAGATCAAATGTTTTCTCAGAATAGAGCATCCTGACAGTCTTAGATAATTAGCCAAAGGAGAAGACTTGCAGAGCATTTCATGATTCATGAAGCTAAATTACACATCATTCAATGTTGTTTGGTTTGTGGCCAACCTTCCCTAAGATCCACATACCATTCCATTCATTTGTGGAGGATTTCTTCATGATTAGATCCAACCTATCTATGTACATACGTTACAGCTCTTCATTGGAGTTTGTGATCTTCCTTGGCTGATGTGGAGGAATCTTATGTTTTGGAGATGATATAAATTGATGTGATAGATGCCTAGGAAAGAAATTAGCATAGTTTACAAGTTTAATAGTTTGAATTCTTGTGCAAAGGAGCTTCAAAGCTAAATCCTGTGCATATTCTGTAACTATGAGACCAGGCCTGTGATCCCTACTTGTAAGCCCACATGTTTCTAGCCAATTTGTATTTGAATTCTATGATATACTAAATGACTGAATCTGCATTTGCTTTATATCTTTTAGTTTTTTCCGTTGTGTTTACTCTAGTTGCACGGTCTGAACTGTTCTCTTTGAAGACCCTCCTAATTGTGACTGCACCAGAAAGTTTGCATTTTCATTTTCTACATTCACACTTCTATTTTATGGCCTTGAAGGTTTTTTGGAAAAATGGGATAGGATGGGAAATAAAAAGTCATCATAAAACATTCTCTTGTCTATTATAATTCTACAAAACCATTCCTTCATAAATTTCACTATGTTTCATTTAAATTCTTCTCTCTAAAATGAACGGGATGTGGGAAAACTAATGAGCTCTAGATGTTATCTTAAAATTCTAGCTATATAGTTCTAGACCAAAATCCCACAATGTTTTGAATTATGTACACAATTTTTCCATAGAAAATATAGAGTGAATAGGATAAATGATGAAGAAACATGACATCTAATAGCAAGTCAAAATCCTACAACTTTGCAAAAAGGTGAGACTCAAAATATTATAAAGGAAAATGCACAAAGTACTCAATGAAATAACCTATAGCCATTCAAAACTCACAATACACTTCACTCAAACAAAAAGGGAAGGAAAAATAGACTAAAAAGAAGCAAACCTAAGGAAAAACACAAAAGAGAGGGGTTCCCCACTATGGAAAGCATAAGGAGGGGCATGTATGCAAGGAACAATATGTACCATTATGATAGATTGATGAAAGGGATAGGGGCAAAGATCTTAAAATTTATATTATTTGCATTGATTTGTCATCCTTTGTGACCCCTTGAGGGAATTATTCATCTCTTACCATTTCCAATCAAAGGGGTTCCCAAGAGGTGGATTAGAAAGTTGATATGTGATAGAGCCAAAAAGTGGAAGTTGTTAAAAGGTGAGATGAATAGGATTTGAAGATGTGAAGGGTTGTTAGTATGTTTTTTGATGTGATGCGAACAACGATATTGTGGGTTAATAGGAGCTTGTTGGATAGGTTGATGAGGGTTGATATTGGTTTGATTGATATGAAATATACAATGGATCATGGAGTGGGTTGGAATGGTTTGTTGAGGAATGGAAAGAGGTGGAAGTGATTGAATGAGATTTTTCATGGGTGGAAATGAGGATTGTGGTAGATTAGAAAGGTGGGAATGTATTGATTAGATGTTCTAGATGGGATTGTGATTCTTGGAGGGTGTGATGAAGCTTGAGTTTGATGGGGTTTTTGATGTGGATTTGAGTATGATACATAATTGTGAGGAGGTGGAGGGGTGGTACACTAACACCAAGTTGTTCATCAATATGGTAGTTTTTGTGGTCTTGAGTTGATTGTTTAGGTAGGTAGAAACAAGGTTTTTAAATGTAGGTGATGTCGGTGATTCATGACTGTAGACACCCTAAAATGACCAAGTCGTCGCATCACTTGCATTTCATCATTTCTTCCTAATCACCTGCATTTCACACATTAATTAAATAATCTAATTATTTAATTAATTTCATCACATTCTTCTAAATCACAAAATTGCGACATTAATTAAATAAATCCTCATTATTTAATTAATTAAATCAAATTCCTCTATATTCTTCCACAATTAAATAATTTTAATTATTTAATTAAATCATTATCCTCTTTCCAAATTTCCAATCCACATTAATTAAATAAATTTAATTAATTCAACAAATTCCCTCTTATCTAAAATTAAATAATTCTTAATTATTTAATTAAATCAAATTTATTCTTCCAAAATCATGCACAACAATTAAATAAATTTATTTATTTAATTTGCTTTTCAAATCTTCTAAATTAAATAATTCCAATTATTTAATTATTTCTTCCAAAATATCTTCTCTAAATTTAAATAAATCAAATATTTATTTAAATTGCTTTTTCTTCTAATTTGAGTTATCTCTAAATATAACTCAAGTTTTTTTGCTCATCAATTAAATATTTCTATATTTAATAAAGCAAAATATCTTATTTTCTCATGCAAATCTCTTCTTCTTGTTTTAAATCACTTAACTGATTGCTTTATCCTTTAATTGATTTATCTCTTCAGTTAACTTATTCTTCTATTCTTGATAACTCCTCTCATGCAAAAGAAAGCAAGACACGTGTCTTCTCCTCATTCGTTGCACATTCCTCAACTTATCTCCTCCATTGATTCTTCTGAATTATCTGGACCATTGATCGATCTTCCTTGAAATCTATATAAACCCCCCTCATCTCCTTCATTTAGCCTCTCTCTTCGATCGTATTCTCAGGCATACTTAACAGAGCTTTGAGCATACACAACGCATTGATTGAGCAACCTTCACGATCTCTTGACATTGATCTCTTGAGCACATTCTTGCTTGTTGCAGCCATGGCTTTGCAACTACATTGAGCAATCCACATATCTCCAAAAGGGAACAATACAGGTTTTGGTAAGAGCTTTCATTTGTCTTTGATTTGTGATTTATGGCTTTTACTTAGATTCGTTTCCTTTATGTTATTGGGTTCTTTGGTTTTATTTAGTTTAGATTTAATCCATTTTTTCTTATACACATTCTGGCATGCCTGGTGGGACCCACTAATCCCTTTGTTTCTTTGAGAAATTTTGTTTTTTTTGAAGTCACAGTATGGAACAGCGCACACGACACCCCACAGCGCTTCTGGCAGGATATTTAAGCGCTTCTGCAGACACAGTTCGGCGCTTTTGCAGGTTCTGCGGTGCATTAGGCAGCGCAACGCAGCGTTCTTGGTCTGACAGAATGGTGCTTTCGGCAATATTCTACAACACTTTTGGCTAGATTAGGGTTCTGACCTTGTTCACTGTTTTACAGGATTTTTACACCATCCATCTTACTGCTTTGTATGACAAGCTGTTGTATTTGTCAGACGAACCTGTTTTTCATGTTGGATATCCTAAGCTGATTTATTTAGGAATAACTTCGACTTTTGTGGGGTTGTTACAGCTTTTTGAGTTCTTTTAATGATTGCAGAACACAGATCTCTCAGCTATATTTTCTCAGATCAGTCAATCAATCATGGAATTTTTCTTTAGATCTGAGTATTTTGGAAAAGTTCCCCTTTTTATGATCTGAGACAGCACGGCGCTTTTGGTCATATTGTCTTACGCTTTTGGCAACACAGTTTCACGCTTACGGCTACTATTCAGCGCTTTTGGTATTATTATAGCGCGCTTCGGGTCTGCATCACAGCGCCTTCAAAAACACAGTGAAGCACTTCCGGTTATTGTGCTGCGCCTTTGGTAATATTTTACAGTGCTTCTGGTTTGCAATACAGCGCTCTCGGTTTACAGTGAATCGCTTCTGGTAAGACAGTAACATGCTTTTGGTTCAAGTTGATTTGTTTTTTGCTAACTTGTGAAATTTTTGGTGGAACTAACTTACTTGTTGCAGCTTCTTATTACTCACATAGAGCCAATAGGTGTTTTCTTAATATGTTCATGCAGGACGAGCGTCGAAGACCTCTTTTGATTTATCTCACTAAGTCTTAGAAACACATTGCATGCTTAAAAGGAGTAATTGAACAAATCTTTTTTGCAAATCTAAGTCTTAGGAACATACTAATTTTCTTAAGGGACAATGGACATGTATGGACAAACACCTCAATTTTCTAAAGGACAATGGACATGAATGCCAAACACTTCATTTCATAAGGGACAATTTACAACTACAATCGTGTGTGTGCATAGCTTAGTTGCACCTTATTTTTCTTATAACAGGACAATTGAACCTTTGTGTGACGTGCTTGCTCTTACTTTTCTGTACTTCCTTTAGAAGGGCCTGCTTTTGGATTGCAATTCATCCAAAAGGGACGACCCTAAGCGGAGTTTTCCTTTGAACTGCTATATAAGAGGGATAAGGCAAAAGCCAAGTCCTAACCGACGTCAGCCTTACCTTGTGGTGCCAAACTGAAAAGAGGTGTACTAGCTCTTTGTGGAAACGATTTTCACATTGAGTGAAGTGTTTGAAACTCTTAGTAGGATTGGTTAAAGCTTTTAGTAGCTTGTCGCATTGCTCGTAAGGCGTTGGTCCCTCAAAGTCACTAAGAACCAATTTAGATAGAGACTACCCGACCTACCTCCGAACATTGCGGTAATCATCAGTGCAAGGGAAATCGATTTAAACCCTTAAGATACTCACCATTGGCTCCCTTGAGAAGAGATAGTATTCCCTTGGACATAAAGCTCTTGTGACCTACTTGAGCTTTCCAAGGGGAGGGTGAGATATCCCTACCTATCGTCTCTCACAAAGATACTAAATATCTGACACCTTTATGGAATGATATTTTTATCGACGGAGTATTAAGCTGTGAGCTGATCTACTGCAATGAAACCTTGTCTCTAGGGATAAAAAGTGCTTGTTATTGATTGCAACTGTATTAGACCTGTGGAAACATTGGGCTTGTTTGGAGCCTTGAACATACACTATCTGTTGTGTCAGTCCTTGTGCCTTTTTTGACTACTTGTTTGCTGTGTTTTCTCTTGCCAAACCAATCCAATCAGAAATAGAAAAATCTTGCCTTTGAAAAACATCAGACACTACTTCAGTGCCCCTGGTATTACAGCAGCTCACCTTTGGTAATACAGTAGATCGCCTTTGGTCAGCAGTAACCCGCCTCTGGCAAAACTCTACTTCAGCGCCCTTGGTATAACAGTAGCTCGCTTTTGGTCACTGTAGCTCGCCTTTGGCATAGTAGTAACTCACTATTGGTAGCTCAGTCCGTCGCCTCTGGTCCACAGTAGCACGCTTTTGGTAGCACAGTCTTGCGCCTCTGGTCAAACAGTATAGCGCTTTTGGTCCAGTACTTTGTGCATCAGAGTTTGTCCATTTTCTTCAAAGCATCTCACAGATTCCCAGCATTACACTGTGTCCTAAGTGTATCCCATGGTCACCACTAGGCTACAGCAAACTATGAAGTCTAGGCAAGTTGTCCCTAAGAAGTACAAGTCACCCCCTCACACACCACAATCAGGTTGTCTCAACATTACTCCCAAGGTGACTCCTAGTACACCTGCGGCAAAACCAATCAGCTCTCCAAACATGCCACACATAGATGAACCAAGCAATCCTCATGAGGATAGAAGCCCTTTGCTAAATGCGCCTCAGTATACCACTGGCTTGCCTCCAGATTTTGTCCCACAAGGTTATATCGTAGATCAAACCCCATCTCAAGAAGAGCGACACTTTGAAATAGGTCAATCCTCTCAAGAAGATGGGCAAGATCTTGATGAATTCATACAAGATCCTAGAGCTATAGCTGCCTTTGATAAAATCCTTAGTGAGAACCAGGATCATTTCTTTCGCTTGCTTGCAAAGCAAGGCGCCAAGTTACCTCAGGATTTTGATTTATCCACTCTCAAGGAGAGCAACAACACCCAAGAAGCCATACAAGTGGTGCAAACCATGTCCACGGTAACTACGCCCTTACCTACTCAAGGCTCGCAGTATAGGAATCCCCTTTTTCAAAACCCAACAGGGGAGAGGCCCATATCACCGCTTTTGACTCCTATGGAGAGCTATCAAAACCAACAAGAAACTCTCCAACCTCAAGCAGAGTTAGCTAAGCAAGCCACCTTAGCTCAGTCGAATGTGCAACCACCTCCTAAAGTGTCCACCCCAATCGCAAGTGGAATCTTGGTTACCCCATCACGCGTAGGTTTCCCACCCAATTACAATCCGGGGAACACTTATGTAGCCATGCAACAAGGGTCTCAACAAATGCCACCTCCTATATCATCACACCTGCATGTCTCTCAACCAATTAGAGTCACGCATCCCCAACCACAACATTCTTCTACTCTCGTCCTCAAGCAGCCCCAACCACAACATCCTTCTACTCGCATCCTCAATCAACCCCAACCGTCGCAAATCACTTCTACCTATGTTCCTCCTCCACAATGTGCATCCTCGCTCAACTTCTTTCATACATTGCCTAGCCACTCTCAACATTCCCAACATCAGGTTTCCCAAAGCTATGTGCCACCATCACAACCTAATCAAACGCACTTTAGCTTTCCTCCCCCCAATACTTTTTTTCAACCATCGCAAAGCCAACATTCTTACCTAGCACCACCTCCACCTCTGCCTAATCAAGGCCTCCAATTCCAACCCAATCTGAACCAATCGTACAACCCATATGATCCCAATCAATCTTATGACCCTTATAATACCACTGCGCATGGCTTACACTATAATCTTCCATATGGGCAACACCAACCACTTTTTGGACAACAGGAGATGTTACCAACCCCTCCCACGACTATGGAACTAAAGATTGCAGAGGTGCAACAACAGCTGTCTGATCTTACGTTTGGCCACACCAAAAAGACCTTCTCTTTAGAGGAAGTGTGTCCTTATCCTTTTGATCGGTCGTTACCAATGATCCCTTTTCCTCAAAATTTCACTATTCCCAAGTTTGATAAGTACAAAGGAAAAGGTGACCCAAAAGACCATCTTAGGGAATTCTATCTCGCTTGCTTCGAGGTCTCTCATAACGACACATATCTTATGCGTCTCTTTCCTCGCAGTCTTGGAGGTCAAGCAATAGAATGGTTCTCACACTTACCTACGGGTATCAAGTCTTTCAACGAGCTAGCAGAGAAGTTTGCCACCCATTTTTCTTACAACGTAGAGCATGAGATTTCCATGACGGACCTATGCAACAATAAACAGAAAAATGGTGAAACTTTCATTTCTTTCCTTCAATGATGGAGACAAATGGCTAGTAAATTCCCTTTCAAGATTCCAGAGAAACAGCTTGTTAGCATATTTGTAGAGAACCTCAACCAAGAGTTAGGTTTCCATTTACAAATTCTTAGTGCTACAACCTTCGATGAAATCACATACAAGGGTATCAACATTGAGAAGGCCCTCATTGCTAAGGGTGTGGTCAAAATCTTTAAAGAGACGAAAGATAGCTCTTCTCATCAGCAATCGAACGATAAACCCAAATATTGGAACAAGAACAAAAATGTGGTCAATGATGGGGTGGTCGATACTAAGCATGTCCAAATGTTGCAAACACCGCTGCAACTCTCCAAACCAAGTCAAGCTCCACCTCAACAACAGCAGCAACAAAGGCAGCCTTATCCCAACCAACAACAACGACAACAAGAGCGGCCCCAATAGGATTATCCTCCGCGACGTCAATTCACTCCCTTGGTAGTGCCCATCGAATCGGTCTTACAGCAAGCTTTGCAAAAAGGGCTCATCACCTTACCGGACGCTCCCCCATATGGAGAACCTGTCTACAAAACTGCACGTTACAGAGACAATGAGTATTGTGAGTTCCATAGGAGCAAAGGTCATCGCACTGCGTCTTGCATGAAGCTTAAGCACCTCATCCAAAACCTCATCGACGGTAATCAAATCACTTTTGAGAATGAATCACCAGCGCAACACATGAACAAGGATCTAGATATGTACAAGGAACCATTCCCTCATCACGGTCCACCTCCTCCTCAGGATAGGGGTAAAGGTATCAATCACGCTTCCACGTCTTTCGATTCCATTGTAGGTCATTTTGAAGAGAGTTGATTGTCTACCCTCACCATCAAAGGCAAATCCACGGATTGTGCTGTTACTACTCGTCGAGGTCATGTCACCATCCGTGCACCTACACCTAGGCTTCCGGTTCAGTCTGATTATAATCTTGTCAAACATCTAGGGAAAACACCAGCACAGATCTCTATTTTGGACCTTCTACGGTCATCACCTGCACATAGAATGGTGTTAGAAAAAGCCCTCCAAGAGTCTTCCATTCCTAACAACATAGTAGTCGCAGATTTCCAAGCTATAGTGGGTAATATTGCTTCGCCTTACAACGTGGTCTTCTCTGAGAAAGACCTCCCCTCCCACAATCCTTGTCACAATGATGCCCTTCATATTGAAGTGCTCATCCATAAGCGCAAAATCAAACGTATTCTCATAGATGGTGGTGCTGGTCTCAACATCTGTTCTTTAAAGTTACTAAAGCAATTGGGATACTCTGAGGTTAATGTCAACACTGATCATAGTATTACAATCAAGGGATATGATGATGCAGAACGCCGTTCAGAAGGTGTTATTCACTTGCCTATACAACTGGGCCCTGTTATGCTTGAAACCAGGTGTCAAGTTCTTGATATTGAGCTGCCTTACAACATTATTCTTGGCCGCCCATGGATCCATGCAATGAAAGCTGTCCCCTCCACGTACCATCAGTCCCTAAAGTTCCCATACAATGGTAAGGAGATCACCATCCCAGGAGATCCTAATCCTTTTGAATTCTGCCGTGTCTTGCAAGGAAGCTATAAGAATTGCAACCAAGTGCCTAAAAATGACAAAGCCCTTGAATCCCCTCTCTATGTTGACCCTGAAACTCTCACGCAAGCCTCTACAAGTGAGCCTGCACCCCTCCCCAAAATCACAGCTCGTGTCCGAGATATAGGCTTTGGCACTTATGATATCTCAGAATCTTGTTGTGTAGGGCAGATGCCTTTATCTCCAAAGTCTTACGGCCAACCACCCATTGCTAAAGTTATCAAAAAAGTAACTATTCCTTCCCCAACATTCCTAACCCAATTCCAACATGGATGGTTATTGGAAGAGGAAACTATTGAGGACATCTCTTCTTGGCTCTACAAGGAGAAAGAACCAGTTACGATACCAGTCAAGCAATATGGCAATGGCTTAAGGATAGTGAAAAATATGGGCTATAAAGGCAAAGGTGGCCTTGGGAAATAGAATCAAGGAACTATGGAGCCCATTATGGTAACAAAGAAGCTAGACAAGAAGGGATTAGGATTTGGTAAGAAGGTACCACGCGCCTCGGACATCGAGTATATCCTCGACGAGGTAGCTGACACTTTTCCTGCCGATTCGATGTCTATAGAGGGTATCATCGATGACTCTTCCCTCCACATGACCAATCTATTCGTAGAATCCTCCATTTTTACACTATCCTTCGTATCCTTAACTTCCACCACCAGCACCCAGAATGTCACACTTGTCTACCCTGAGCTTATCGATTGGGACCAACAAGGGGCCCCCGTTATAGATGTGTTTCAGAATGACGAAGCTTTAGCTGAGTTCATGGGACTTCGGGAAGGTATCCCTCTTGGCGATCACAAAGAAGGTTTTGTAATGGAACTAGAGCCCACGGCTTATTTTGGTGAGAATGCCAAATCCTCCAGTCGCAAAAGTGCAAATAAAGAAAGATCTCTAGGTGAAAACCACACTGTGGCACCTCCTGATCATAAAATAGTAAAAATAAAGGACGTATCCAAAGGTGAAAACCCAACTGTGGCACCTGAGGATGGAGGATTTGACCTTCCCTTACCATCTAAGTATCAAGAGAAATCAGCTCTCCTAGTGGAAGATTCTACAGAGATCAACCTAGGCACAAAACAGAATCCAAAGACCACATTCCTAGTGGCATCATTATCTGACACAGAGCACAGAAATCTTAACAACTTCTTCTTGCAACGAACCATCAACTTTGCATGGACCTATGCAGATATGCCAGGGCTAGACCCTAAGCTGGTAGTTCATTATCTCATAGTTGATCCCAAGGTGAAACCAGTGAAACAGAAGTTGAGAAAGATGCACCCACAGATAGCTCTCTTGGTGAAAGTGGAAGTACAAAAACTATTAGATGCAAAGTTCATACGACCTATTGACTATTCAGATTGGGTCTCAAACATTGTACCTGTGTCTAAACCTAATGGGCACATCCACATGTGTAATGATTTCAGAGATCTCAATAAGGCATGTCCTAAAGATGACTTTCCACTACCAAACATTGACATTATAGTGGACTTGACAGCAGGTCACGAGATGCTTTCCCTCATGGATGGATTCTCAGGTTATAATCAGATAAGGATAGCTGAAGAAGACCAACATAAGACAACCTTTAATTGTCCTTGGGGCAATTATTGTTGGTGTGTCATGCCATTTGGTCTGAAGAATGCAGGAGCAACCTATCAGCGAGCAATGACAGTGATATTTCATGACCTCTTTCATCACATCATGGAAGACTATGTTGATGATATATTGGCTAAATCTTCTAGGGCGGATCACATACAGGTTCTAGGACAGATATTCGACAGGCTTGAAAAATATCAAGTAAGACTCAATCCAAAGAAATGTGTATTCGACGTAACATCAGGGAAGCTATTGGGATACATTATATCTCGTAGAGGCATCAAAGTGGATCCAGTGAAAGTAAAGGCTATAGTGGAGATGCCTCCACCAAAGAACCTAAAAGCATTAAGGAGCCTCCAAGGAAGGTTGCAGTCCATTCGGCGTTTCATATCACAGCTAGCAGATAAATGTCAACCCTTTCAGCACTTACTCCGAAAGGATGTCTCATTTCGATGGGACAACAAGTGTCAGGCAGCGTTTGATCAACTTAAAGAGTATCTAGCTACACCTCCTGTATTGGTTCCACTAGTTGCGGACAAACCTTTGATCTTATACATCTCCACTACAAACTCGGCCTTAGGGGCCCTGCTAGCGCAGAATGATGAAACAGGAAAAGAGCATGCAATTTATTACATCAGTAGAACCTTGGTGGGATATGAGCTCAATTACTCACCAATGGAAAGGGCTTGTTTAGCAGTAGTGTTCACCTCCCAAAAGTTGCGGCATTACATGCTGAACCAACACACAAATCTGATAGCCAAGATTGATCCCTTGAAATATCTACTAGCAAAAGCAGCTCTCACAGGCAGACTAGCTAAATGGGTCATGATCCTTAGTGAGTTCGACATTGAGTACATGGATTGTAAGGCAATTAAAGGACAAGTCCTCGCGGATCAACTAACAGATGCACCTATGAAAGATACACATCCTATGGTAGCCGACTTTCCTGATGAGAATCTCTTCACCCTGACTACCTCCATAATGTGGAAGTTGTACTTTGATGGTTCTTACACACAGCATGGATCAGGAGCCGGCATCTTATTTGTTACACCTCAGAATGACTACATTCCGAAGTCATATTGGCTTGCATTCCCTTGCACCAACAACATAGCCGAGTATGAAGCACTCCTTATAGGTCTCAATACAGCAGTTCAATGGGACATCACGGAGTTACAAGTATATGGAGACTCACAGCTAGTCATCCGCCAAGTCACAGATGAATACCAAACAAAGGATGAAAAGTTGGTTCCCTACAAACAACTAGTGGATGCCTATAAACCACACTTTTCTAGCATCACATTTGAGCAAATTCCAAGAGAGCATAACAAAGCTGCAGATTCTATGGCTTCTGTAGGGTCACTGATTGACATGCCTGCAAATACACAGAAGTGTGAATTCTTGATCGAGCAATTGTTGATACTAGCCGTCGATGTTCCTGTTACTGAAATCATCTGCAAACTTGTTGGTCCCAATTCCCCTTGGTACGAAGATATCTATGAATACCTCAAGAATAATACCTTTCCCCCTGACCTATCATCCACCCAATGCAAAACCTTTATCCGTCGATCCTCTCGTTACATCATTCTGGGTGATACACTATATCGCCGGAGTCTCGATGGTATCCTCTTACGATGTCTTAACGCGGAAGAAGCCGAAGCTACCTTACGAGACATAAACGAAGGTGTCTGTGGCGCACATTCTTCCGGTCCTAATCTTACTAAGAAGATACTCAAAATAGGTTATTACTGGCCTACAATAGAGCAAGATGCTGCACAGTTTGCTAAGAAGTGTCTACAATGCCAACAGCATGGAGATCTGATTCACGCACCAGCTCATGAGTTACAACCTGTGACAACTCCATGGCCTTTTTCTCAATGGGGTCTTGACCTCGTAGGACAAATCCACCCTTCCTCCTCCAATGGCCACAAGTTTATCATTACCGCCACTGAGTATTTCACGAAGTGGGTGGAAGCAATTCCTATGACCTATATAACCGGTAAACAAATAGCCAAGTTTATCCTAAACTACCTCATATGCCGGTATGGTATTCCCCAAGCCATTATCACTGATAATGGGAGACCATTCAAGAACCAAGATGTCCGTGCCTTATGCATACAATACCATATCCAACATCGCTTTTCAACTCCCTACTATCCATAGAGTAACGGCCAAGCTGAGGCTTCCAATAAAACCATTCTCAAGATCCTAAAGAAAATAGTCAATGACGCTGGTCGTGATTGGCACTTGCAACTCAATCCTGCCCTATGGGCCTACCGTACTAGTATCAGAACACCAACTGGTACCACACCCTATGCCTTGGTCTTTGGCTCTGAAGCCATCCTACCTATAGAGGTCGAGATCCCATCCCTCAGAGTATCCATGCAGGATCTGATCGGCGGAGATGAGTATCGTACTTCCAGATTAGCTAAGCTTGAACTACTAGATGAGAGGCGCCTTGCCGCACTTAATCATCTCCATGTCTATCAAAATCGCCTCCGGTGTAATTACAACAAAAAGATCAAAGAAAGACGGTTTCAAGTTGGTGATCTTGTACTTAAGGAGAATTAGAGAAATCAAGCAGATCGAGAGAAGAAGGGTAAGTTTGAGCCTAACTGGTTAGGTCCCTTCATTGTGACAGCAGCATATGGATCAGGAGCTTATACTTTAGCTACACCTGACGGCATTCCTCTAGATGAGCCACTTAACAGTGTCCATCTCAAGAAGTTCTATGTCTAATCCTCAGAGTATTCCCATAAAATAAAAAATAAAAAAAAAATCAAATCAAAAAAATAAAAAAACAAAAAAATCCAAAAAAAATCCGTCCTCTGGTGAAAACCTGGCAAACAGGCGCCTTGGATAAGTACCATAGTGAAAACCTGGCAAACAGGTGCTATGCGTAGAGTCAGCATCCATCATCTACCGAGTCTTGTCCGCTCCTTGCCCAGTTCGCAACGCGCTTCATCCATCCATCCATAATAAAACCATTGACTTTGTTTGCATTTCCATCTCCCTACCTAGTATAGCTTGGAAATTGGTCAATGTCCCTCATCATCTTCCCATGTCTTGATCTGTGTCTACAGTTAACACTGTCTTGTCCTAGGTCAAGTCTTTCTGCGTCTTCGTCGGCGGTCACCCCTACAGTTTCCTCTACCAGAATGGGGGCAACTCTTTCCTTAGCTTCGGTCTAGGATTGGTTCCTTGTTCGTGGTTCGCAGTGCATTCTTCAATCTTATTTCATTTCCACAGGTAACACCCTTTAACGGACACAGAGTTCCTACGATAAGGCTGTTATCTTCTCAACACTTGTTCTACATCATCACATCTACTAGAACTACATATCATCATTTCAATCTTAAGGTACCTTGATCCCATGGATATGGGTATGTAGGCAGTCTGGAATACGAAGGAAGTATCCAGTACTCAGGTACATAAGATCTCCCCCTCACCACCTTGTCCCTTTCATCACTCTATCCAGAACTACATATTTATCACGTTCATTTTTCCATCGTAAGTGTGCCTTGATCCCGTGGATACAGGGTATGTAGGTAGTCTGGAATATGAAGGATGTATCTAGTACTCAGGCACACACGATCCATCATTCTCCACCCGTCTCAATCCATTAGCACTTCCATCCTTCTAGTCTTCCATTTGTCAAAATCCATTCGCCTCGACTTGTCTAACTCAAGTAGCAAGCTAGCGCATCCTTTCAAAAGCAAAAGTCCTTAACAAACCTGACACAAAGAAGCTTCCTTCCAGGGTCATCTACTGTCTTGCATACCAATTTGCCAACATCAGCTAAGTACCGCTTAACCAAGCCCTAGATCAGCAAACTTGTCTTCTTCGAAGTGTTCCATTGTCGAGACCAACACACGCGTCTCCTACGACATGTGGCATTTCCTGCAAGTGAGACATTGTCTTCTTAGGTAGATAGCCCCCTTTAATGGACACAGAGTTCCTACGATAAGGCTGTTATCTTTCCTATCCAATCTATCCTGAGCAACCTCTTTGGCAAGAGAAAATGTTGGCTGTATGTTTACTTTGTAAGTCAGTCAATTTGTGTTAGGGTTTATCTTTTGTTCCCTATTCCAATACCTATTCAAGGCTACCTTGATTTGTCTATAATCTTGGTATGTTGCGATGCAGTACGGATTGGGGGCATAGTCATTGCTTTCTGTGTGCCA
Organism: Cunninghamia lanceolata; assembly: GCA_027924645.1. NCBI lineage: Eukaryota > Viridiplantae > Streptophyta > Pinopsida > Cupressales > Cupressaceae > Cunninghamia > Cunninghamia lanceolata. The sequence continues at coordinate 1,489,954 of BSBN01000333.1, forward strand.
TGTTTGAGGAATGATCTCTAGCATCTTTCTTAGCATTCTATTTATCTTATGTGTGTTATGCCCTAGCATCTTACATATTAATATTTCTTCTTGCATTTACATGTATTGAAGTTTATTTTATGTTCAAGACTATGGCTTATTCACATGTTCCAACAAGGTTATATTATGTCTAAGAGGATCTAGGTTCAAACCGTTTGTTTGCAGAGTCAACGTCCACGCACTCGGATATTACTGCACCTTGGTCTTTTATACCTTGGTGGCGAACTATCCACGTGCTATATCAAACTAAGGATTGCTCTTTATATACAAATGCGAAGCCATTGCAACAAGCTCATTCATCCATTTCCACATCCTTTATATCGCTTTCATTACCGTAATCGATCAACAGTCTCCATCTCCTCCTGTTCTCCTCTCTGGTGCATATCTACAAAACCCACATGTCAGATATCACTAGTCATCACATCTATATCATCATATATCTCTATCATCATACATCTATAAGCATCATATAAACAGCATATGTCATCACATGAATCCATAATCATACATACATATCATCACATCCATAACATCAAGGAATGCACACACAAAAGCATGAACAACAATGAGTCGAACAGATCATCATATATATATCATGTAATGGCCATCATAATACAAAGTGTCTGTGTCTACATCAATCATACAAAAAATGTGTATACATCCAAATATACACCAATATAGTACATCAAGGCTATCAAGAGCCCTCAAAATATACATCAGAATGCACGTAGGCATCTGTCTAAAATGATACAATATGATACAATACAAATGAAAGTGCCCTAGTGGGTAGAGCTGCCCTCCTGCTGTGGCCCCTAGCCTCCCCCTGTGCTCAGTGGAGGTCCCCCTGATGGTCCTCCTCCTCCTCCTGGCGGCAAAAGTGGCCCTCTAATTGAGGACGCTGACTGCCCTGTCCTCTGAGATCCTGATGCCCCCGACCTGCTCCTGTCTCTATAGCTCGGTGCCTGCTGAGCTGCCAGCACCGCACCCACATATAGGCCCCTGTAATACTCTGCCTCTCTGCCAGCTGATACTAGCTCACCCTACACTCGGATGAGCTCGCTGTACAAAGTCCTCTGATCGGCACCCAGCGCACGGTGTGCCTCCTCTCTCTCCCGCCTCACTCTGAATAGTGTGGCCTCGGCTGTCAAACGCAGCTGCACCTCTGCGTCTCTCTCTCTCCTAGCCTTCACTAGCTCATCTGTATCTGCTACTGGTGCGGCTGGCGGCTGTGCCTGTGCCTGTGCCTGTGCCTGTATCTGGGCCTGCAGCTGCCTGTATGCCTACACCTGTGCCTGTAGCTACACCTGCACCTGTGCTAGGGCTGTCTGTGCTGCTGTGGCTGCCTATGTCTGCGCCTGGGCTATGGCCTCTGCCTGCCTCGCCTCAGCCCGCGCTGCATCCCTGTCTCTCCTCAGCCGAGCCATCCGGAGCTCTAAGCGAGTCCTCCGGGCTATCTCCTCCTGCCGCAGTCTCTCTGCTCTCTGTAAGTCGGTCTCTACGACCGGGCCCACTGCCTCTGCCATCTCCACATCGGCCTGCTGGCCGCTGCCCTCTCCGCCTGCTTGCTGGCCCGCTGCCTGCTGCCCAGCTGTCCTGGCCTCTCCGCTAAGGACTAATACCTCTTCCACTACCCCTACTACACCTGGTGTAGTCAATCTCATCAGCCTGTGTGTCTGCCAGTACTGATCATAGTCTGGCAGTGTCCCTGGGTCTGCTAGCCCAGAGTCCCAATCCCATCTCACGGGGATAAGTCCCCGCACCTCTGCTAATGCTGTCACCACTGGGATCACTGCGTCCCAGTCTCCAGTCTCTCTCCGCATCCTGGCATGTGTGGCCTCCCCCACTGGTAACCCCTATGGTAGACCAAACTGTCTAAGTACCCGCTCGGGAAGATATCTCTCTATCATATCTGTCCGTCTACCGAACAGATAGCGAGCCTATCTACAGTACATGAGCTGCTCGTGCTCATCCGGCCACTCCTCGCATAGTAACCACGGCCTCCATATAAATATGTCCATCTCGTCAATCTACCGCCTCCAGTAGCTGACAGATCCCATCCTCCGGTGTGTCATCACCCCATCATATAGAAACGCATACGGCTCCCCCTTGTCTCGATGGCGCTGCGCCATGGGTCGGATGACTGGAATATGCTCCCATGCCCACACCTGTAATAGAGTCACACCTGCTGAGAGGCTCCTGCCTCTCCTGTACACACAATGGTGCATATCGTGATACAGCTGGCCTAACATGCAGGGTCCCCATGCATACTGTTTGCCGTGGGTGAACATCCCTGATAGAACTGTCCCCTAGCCAACTGATAGTCCTCTCGATCTCCTGTCCGGGCACAGGAAGCTGCCAATCAATGAAGCAACGATCCATCTGATCCTATCGCATAGTCTCGGGATGTCTGCCCATCTGATCTCCCCGTCCTCTATCCACAGGTCATTTGTGCAGAAGACCTCCTCCAAGCCTGCCTCGCCCCGTGCTGGGTCAAAGTCAACTATCTCTCCGTCTATCCGGATCCTCAGGATGCGGTATACATCCTCCAAAGTCACTGTCACCTCCCCTGTCAGAAAGTGGAATGACGAGGTCTCGCTGTGATACCTCTCCATGACTGCTGTCACTAGGGCGAGGTTCGCCCTAATGTGTGTCAGGTATGCCACATGCCATAGCCCTGCATGCTCCAAGAAGGCATCCTCCTCCCATGTCAACTGAACAACCTCGTGCGCTATCGCGTGATGTTGCTCTCATGACATCAGTGGTGGCAAAATCCTTTGCATCCATAACAAATCACTTGTCAGTTTCTTTTCCAAATCCCACAGGACTGATCTACCATCAGTCCCTACAACCCCCAACTCGCCCTTTCCTCTTTGGCAGTCTCACTCTTCTACTTGCACCCTAATTTTTCTTCTATTCAAACCAACAGCGCTTAGTTTTATACAAACGCGCTGTCCCTCTCCCCCAACTGTGCCTTCCTGTTCAACCAGCCGCGCTTTGATTTTTGAACCAAATGTGCCTTGTTTTTCTAGCCGCGCCATTCTGCCATACCAACCGCGCCACTCTATCATACCAGACGCGACGTTTTCTTCCCCTTCCCCCCACTTGCGCTGCACTGCCTAACTGAGTGCGCTACACTGCCTAGCCAAGCGCGCTGCGGGATTTCCCAACTGCGCTGCGGCGTGGACATCTAACACCAAAAGTGACGTGATTTTACCACATGCGCTGCAGGCGACTACTAGCCATGCTACAGCGTGCTAAAAGCGCTGCAATCTACTACCACACGCGCTGCGGCTTCCTAAAGCGCTTTTGCTTGACATAGCTGACCCTACCTAAACCTAGCCCTAAGCAACCCTAAATGACAAATACCAAGGGGGTTTTCGATCACTTACCGCTGCCGGAGCTCCTGCTGGCCTCCCGTAGGTCTGCACCAGCTCCGCCCGATGTCTATGCACTGGAATCGGCATCTCTCCGCGCTGTCTGCTCACCTCTCTCTCAACTAAGTTTAGAAGCTCTTCTCTCTAAATTTAGAGTCTCAATGGGTGCAAATGAGGATTGTGGTCCCCATGGGACCTATTTATAGTGTCCCCACCCTTAGTTTTCTTCCCCCCCCCCCGTTTTCTGCTTTTCTTCCCACCTGGTCGCACATTCTTCTAGTCGAGCGTCAACACCTTTCCTCTGTCGCTTCCCTGTCTTCCCGCTCGAGGGGGCATACGCTGGGGCAACTAGCTACACTGGGGCATCAAAAAATTGTATCATGTATTCAACTATCGATTTCTTTGACGCAACGCTACATGCTGCATTACATCAAAGAGGGGCAAAATGTAGACACCCTAAAATGACCAAGTCGTTGCATCACTTGCATTTCGTCATTTCTTCCTAATCACCTGCATTTCACACATTAATTAAATAATCTAATTATTTAATTAATTTCATCACATTCTTCTAAATCACAAAATTGCGACATTAATTAAATAAATCCTCATTATTTAATTAATTAAATCAAATTCCTCTATATTCTTCCACAATTAAATAATTTTAATTATTTAATTAAATCATTATCCTCTTTCCAAATTTCCAATCCACATTAATTAAATAAATTTAATTAATTCAACAAATTCCCTCTTATCTAAAATTAAATAATTCTTAATTATTTAATTAAATCAAATTTATTCTTCCAAAATCATGCACAACAATTAAATAAATTTATTTATTTAATTTGCTTTTCAAATCTTCTAAATTAAATAATTCCAATAATTTAATTATTTCTTCCAAAATATCTTCTCTAAATTTAAATAAATCAAATATTTATTTAAATTGCTTTTTCTTCTAATTTGAGTTATCTCTAAATATAACTCAAACTTTTTTGCTCATCAATTAAATATTTCTATATTTAATAAAGCAAAATATCTTCTTTTCTCATGCAAATCTCTTCTTCTTGTTTTAAATCACTTAACTGATTGCTTTATCCTTTAATTGATTTATCTCTTCAGTTAACTTATTCTTCTATTCTTGATAACTCCTCTCATGCAAAAGAAAGCAAGACACGTGTCTTCTCCTCATTCGTTGCACATTCCTCAACTTATCTCCTCCATTGATTCTTCTGAATTATCTGGACCGTTGATCGATCTTCCTTGAAATCTATATAAACCCCCCTCATCTCCTTCATTTAGCCTCTCTCTTCGATCGTATTCTCAGGCATACTTAACAGAGCTTTGAGCATACACAACGCGTTGATTGAGCAACCTTCACGATCTCTTGACATTGATCTCTTGAGCACATTCTTGCTTGTTGCAGCCATGGCTTTGCAATTACATTGAGCAATCCACATATCTCCAAAAGGGAACAATACAGGTTTTGGTAAGAGCTTTCATTTGTCTTTGATTTTTGATTTATGGCTTTTACTTAGATTCGTTTCCTTTATGTTATTGGGTTCTTTGGTTTTATTTAGTTTAGATTTAATCCATTTTTCCATATACACAATGACGAATGAGGCATTTCAACTTATCCATGTCAAAGTGGTAGGGAATATTGGTCCCACATCAATAAGGTGCTCAAGAAAGACATCTTTTTGATGTTCTACAAAATAGTCCATCTTTTATTGGGTTCATTCATCATTGAGGTGTAGACACCCTAAAATGACCAAGTTGTCACGCCACTTGCGTTTCACCATCTGTCTAATCACCTGCATTTCAACATTAATTAAATAATCTAATTATTTAATTAATTTCACCAAATTCTTCTAAATCATAAAATTGTGACATTAATTAAATAAATCCTCTTTATTTAATTAATTAAATTAAATTCCTCTAATATTCTTCCACAATTAAATAATTTTAATTATTTAATCATTATCCTCCTTTCAAATTCCAAGTTCACATTAATTAAATAAACCCAATTATTTAATTAATTCAACAAATCCTCTCAATCTCCAAAAATAAAATAAATCAAATATTTTATTTATTCTTCCAAATCATGCACAACAATTAAATAAATTTATTTATTTAATTTGCTTTCAAATCTTCTAAATTAAATAATTCTAATTATTTAATTATTTCTTCTAAAATATCTTCTCTAAATTTAAATAAATCAATTATTTATTTAAATTGTGTTTTCTTCTAAATTGAGTTATCTCTAAAATAACTCAAGCTTTCTTGCTCATGCAATTAAATATTTCTAATATTTAATAAAACAAAATATCTTCTTTTCTCATGCAAATCTTTTCTTCTTGTTTTAAATCACTTAACTGATTATTACATTCTGTTAATTGCTTTAACTCATTCTTCTATTCTTGATAACTCCTCTCATGCAAAAGAAAGCAAGACACATGTCTTCTTCTCATTCGTTGCACGTTCCTCAACTTTTCTCCTACATTGATTCTTCTGAATTATCTGGACCATTGATCAATCTTCTTTGAAATCTATATAAACCCCCCTCATCTCCTTCATTGAGCCTCTCTCTTCGATCGTATTCTCAGGCATACTTAACAGAGCTTTGAGCATACAAAACGCGTCGATTGAGCAACCTTACGATCTCTTAACATTGATCTTTAAGCACATTGAGCACACTACTTGTTTGTTGCAGCTATGGTTTCACAACTTGATTGAGCAATCCACACATCTCCAAAGGGAACAACACAAATTTTGGTAATAGCTTTCATTTGTCTTTGATTTTATGATAATGGCTTTTACTTAGATTGGTTCGCTTTATGTGACTGGTTTTTGGTTTTATTAGTTTAAATTTAATCAATTTTTCCTCATACACATTCTGGCATGCCCGGTGGGACCCACTAATCCCTCTTTTTCTTTGAGAAATTGATTTTTTTTGAAGTCACAGTACGGTACAGTGCAAACGACATTGCAAAGTGCTTCTAGTAGTATTCTTAAGCACTCTTGGAGGCACATTATAGTGCCCTTGGGGGCACTGCGGCGCTTCTAGAAGAACAGAGTGATGCTTTTGGTATAACAGAATAGCGCGTCTGGTAGTATCATTAAGCTCTTTTGGCTATATTAGGTTTCTGACTTCGTTTCGTGTGTTTGTAGGGTTTTCTCGTTACATATCTGGTTGATTTGTCTAACAAGCTATTGTATTTGTCTTTCAAACCTGCTTTTTGATACTTCCTAAGCTGACTTATTTAGGGGTATCTTCAGTATTTGAGTTAATCTATTGTGTTGCTACACTTTCTAAATTTTTTGGAGTTCACAATTCAGATCTATCAGAATTTACTTCTCAGAACAGTAGATCAATCATGAAATCCCATTTCGATCTGGTTATTTTGACAAAAGCTAATTTTTTTGTGATCTGAGACTATGCAACACAGTTGGTATAAGAGTATCGCACTTTCGGATACACAGTAAAGCGCTTCGGGACCCTTTTCAACGCTTCTGGTGGTATCCTACGACGCTTCTGGTATGCATTACATCACTTTTGGCATAACAATATTGCACTTCCGGATACACAGTACAGCGCTTCGGGATCTTGTTCAGTGCTTTTGGTAATATTCTCTGACGCTTCGGGTCTGTATTACAGTGCTCTTGGTAAGACAGTAAAGCACTTTGGGTATAGTAGTAACTCGCTGCTGGTCAAAATTGATTTGTTTTTTCTAAACTTGTGGGTTTTGGTGGAACTAACTGACTTGTTGCAGCTTTTTATTACTCACACAGAGCAAATAGGTGTTTTTAACATGTTCATGCAGGACGAGCGTTGAAGAAATTTTGATTTATCTCACTAAGTCTTAGAAACACATTACCTTCTTAAGGGATAATTGAACAAATCATTTTGGCAATTTAAGTCTTAGGAACATACTGCTTTTCTTAAGGGACAATGGACATGTATGCGCACACACCTCAATTTTCTAAGGGACAATGGACATGAATGCCAAAACACTTCAATTTTTTAAGGGACAATTGACAACTACAAACGTGTGTGTGCCTAGTTTAGTTGCACCTTATTTTTCTTATAACGGGACAATTGAAACTTTGTTTGACGTGCTTGCTCTTACATTTCTGTACTTCCTTTAGAAGGGCCTGCTTTTGGATTGCACTTCATCCAAAAGGGACGACTCTAAGTGGAGTTTTCCTTTGAACCGCTATATAAGAGGGATAAGGTGAAAGCCAAGTCCTAACCGACGTCAACCTTACCTTGTGGTGCCAAACTGAAAAGAGGTGTACTAGCTCTTTGTGGAAATGATTTTCACATTGAGCAAAGTGTTTGATACTCTTAGTAGGATTGGTTAAAGCTTTTAGTAGCTTATTGCATTGCTCATAAGGTGTTGGTCCCTCAAAGTCACTAAGAACCATTCTAGATAGAGACTACCTGACCTACCTCCAAACATTGCGGTAATCATCAGTGTAAGGGGAATCAATTTAAGCCCTTAAGATACTCACCATTGGCTCCCTTGAGAAGAGATAGTATTCCCTTGGCCATAAAGCTCTTGTGACCTACTTGAGCTTTCCAAGGGGAGGGTGAGATATCCCTACCTATCGTCTCTCGCAAAGATACTAAATATTCGACACCTTTATGGAATGATATTTTTATCGACGGAGTATTAAGCTGTGAGCTAATCTACTGCAATGAAACCTTGTCTCTAGGGATAAAAAGTGCTTGTTATTGATTGCAATTGTCTTATACTTGTGGAAACATTGGGCTTATTTAGAGCCTCGAACATACACTATCTGTTGTGTCAGTCCCTTGTTTGTGCCAACATTGTTTGCTGTGTTTTCTCTTGCCAAACAAATCCAAATCAGAAACAAAAACAATCCATCAAAATTTTGCCTTTTAGAAACATCAGACACTACTTCAGCACCCCTGGTATTACATTAGCTCACCTTTGGTAGTACAGTAGATCGCCTTTGGCATAGCAGTAACTTGCCTTTGCTAAAACTCTACTTCAACACCCTTGGTATAACATTAGCTCACTTTTGGTCACTATAGCTCGCCTTTGGCATAGTAGTAACTCACTTCTGGTAGCTCAGTCTGTCACCTTTGGTGTCACAGTAGCACGCTTTTGGTAGCACAGTCCTGCGCCTCTAGTCAAACAGTATAGCGCCTTTGGTCCAGTACATTGTGCATCAGAGTTTGTCCTTTTCTCAAAGCACCTCATAGAGTCCCAGCATTTCCTTTTGTCCTAGTGTATCCCATGGTAACCACTAGGCTCCAGCAAACTATGAAGTCCAAGCAAGTTGTCCCTAAAAAGCGCAAGTTGCCTCCTCACACACCACAATCAGGTCGTCTCAACATTACTCCCACGGTCACTCCTAGAACACCCGCGGCAAGATCTACTAATTTGCCAAGCATGCCGTACATTGACCAACCAAGCAATCCTCAAGAGGATAGGATCCCTTTGATAAGTACACCTCAATACACCATCGGCTTGCCTCCGGATTTTGTCCCACAAGGTTATACTATAGATCTAGCCCCATCTCAAGAAGAGCGACACTTTGAAATAGGTCAATCCTCTCAAGAAGATGGGCAAGATCTTGATGAATTCATACAAGAGCCTAGAGTCATGGCCGCCTTTGACAAAATCCTTAGTGAGAACCAAGATCATTTCTTTCGCTTAGTTGCAAAGCAAGGAGCCAAGTTACCTCAAGATTTTGATTTATCCTCTCTCAAGGAGACAAACAACACATTGAGTGCCATACAAGCGGTGCAAACCATGTCCACGGTGACTACGCCATTACCTACACAAGGCTCATAGTATAGGAATCCCCTTTTTCAAAACCCAATAGAAGAGAGGGCCGTATCACCACTTCTGACTCCTATGGAGATCTATAAAAACCAACAAGAAGCTCTCCAACGTCAAGCAGAGTTAGCTAAGTAAGCCACCTTAGCTCGATCAAATACGCAACAACCTCCTAAAGTGTCCACCCCAATCGCAAGTGGAATCTTGGTTACCCCATCACGAATAGGTTTCCCACCAAATTACAATCCGGGGAACAACTATGTAGCCATGCAACAAGGGTCTCAACACATACCACCTCCCATATCATCAAACCTTCATGTCTCTCAACCAATTAGAGTCATGCAACCCCAACCACAACATTCTTCTACTCTCATCCTCAATCAACCCCAACCGTCGCAAATCACTTCTACCTATGCCCCTCCTCCACAACGTTCATCCTCGCTCAATTTCTTTCACACATTGCCTAGCCACTCTCAACATTCCCAACATCAAGTTTCCCAAAGCTATGTGCCACCATCACAACCTAATCAAATGCACTTTAGCTTTCCTCCACCCAATACTTTTCTTCAACCATCACAAAGCCAACATTCTTACCTAGCGCCACCTCCACCTCTGCCAAATCAAAACCTCCAATTCCAACCCAATCTAAACCAAACGTACAACCCGTATGATCCCAACCAATCTTACGACCCTTGTAACACCAGTGTGCATGGCTTACATTATAATCTTCCGTATGGGCAACACCAACCACTTTTGGGACAACAGGAGATGTTACCAACCCCTCCCATGACTATGGAGCTAAAAATCACAGAAGTTCAACAATAGCTATCTGATCTTACCTTTGGCCACACCAAGAAGACCTCTTTAGAGGAAGTGTGTCCTTACCCTTTTGATCGGTCATTACCAATGATCCCTTTCCTCAAAATTTCACTATTCCCAAGTTTGATAAATACAAAGGAAAAGGTGACCCAAAATACCATCTTAGGGAATTCTATCTTGCTTGCTTCGAGGTCTCACATAATGACACATATCTTATGTGTCTTTTTCCTCGTAGTCTTGGAGGTCAAGCTATAGAATGGTTCTCACACTTACCCACGGGTATCAAGTCTTTCAACGAGCTAGCAGAGAAGTTTGCCACCCACTTTTCTTACAACGTAGAGCATGAGATTTCCATGACTGATCTATGCAACAATAAATAGAAAAATGGTGAAACTTTGCTAGTAAATTCCCCTTCAAGATTCCAGAGAAATAGCTTGTTAGCATATTTGTGCAGAACCTCAACCAAGAGTTAGGTTTCCACTTGCAAATTCTCAATGCTACAACCTTTGATGAAATCAAATACAAAGGAATCAATATTGAGAAGGCCCTCATTGCTAAGGGTGTGGTCAAAATCTTCAAAGAAATGAAAGACAATGCTCCTCATCAACAGACGATGATAAACCCAAATACTGGAACAAAAACAAAAACGTGGTTAATGACAGTGTGGTTGATTCTAAACATGTCCAAACGTTGCAGACACCACTGCAACTCTCCAAACCAAGTCAAGCTCCATCTCAACAACAACAACAATAGCGGCAACTGTATCAAAATTAACAACAACGACAATAGGAGCGACCTCAACAAGATTACCCTCCGCGATGTCAATTTACTCCCTTGGGAGTGCCTATGGAGTCGGTCCTACAATAGGTTTTACAGAAAGGACTCATCACCTTACCAGATGCCCCCCCATATGGTGAATCGGTTTACAAAACTGCACGGTATAGAGAAAATGAATATTGTGAATTCCATCGGAGCAAAGGACATAGAACTGCGTTGTGCATGAAACTCAAGGACCTAATCCAAAATCTCATCGACGGTAACCTAATCACTTTTGAGAATGAACAAGCAGTTCAAAACACAAACAAAGATCTCGATACGTACAAGGAACCATTCCCTCATCATGGTCCACCTCCTCCTCAGGATAGAGGTAAAGGTATCAATCATGCTTCCACTTCCTTTGATTCCATTGTAGGTCGTTTTGAAGAGAGTCGAGTATCTACCCTCACAATCAAAGGCAAATCTATAGATTGCGCTGTTACAACTCATTGTGGTCATGTCACCATTCGTGGTCCTACACCCAGTCTTCCAGCTCAATCTAATTATAATCTTGTCAAACATTTAGGGAAAACGCCAGCACAGATCTCTATTTTGGACCTTCTACGGTCATCACCTACACATAGAGTAGTGCTAGAAAAAGCCCTCCAAGAGTCTTTGGTTCCTAACAACATCACAGTCGCAGATTTCCAAGCTATAGTAGGTAACATTGCTTCTCCCTACAATGTGGTCTTCTCGGAGAAAGATCTCCCATCCCATGATCCTTGTCACAATGATGCCCTTCATATTGAGGTTCTCATACATAAACGCAAAATCAAACGCATACTCATAGATGGTGGTGCTTGTCTCAATATCTGTTCTTTAAAGTTACTAAAGTAATTGGGATACTCTGAGGATCATGTCAACACTGATCATAGTATTACAATCAAGGGGTATGACGATGCTGAATGCTGCTCAGAAGGTGTTATCCACTTGCCTATACAACTAGGCCTTGTCATGCTTGAAACCAGGTGTCAAGTTCTTGATATTGATTTGCCTTACAACATTATCCTAGGCCACTCGTGGATCCATGCAATGAAGGCTGTTCCCTCCATGTATCATCGGTCTCTCAAGTTCCCATATAATGGTACAGAGATAACTATCCTGGGAGACCCCAATCCTTTTGAATTCTGTCGTGTCTTGCAAGGCAGTTATAAGAATTGCAACCAAGTGCCTAAAAATGACAAAGCCCTTGAATCCCCACTATATGTTGACCCTGCAATGCTGACTCCAGCCTCTACAAGTGAACCCAATCCTCTGCCTATAATCACGGCTTGCATCCGAGATATAGGCTTTGGCACTTACGATATCTCAAAATCTTGTTGTGTAGGGCGGATGCCTTTATCTCCAAAATCTTACGGCCAACCACCCATTGCCAAAGTAACTAAAAAAGCAGCTATTCCTCCCCCAACATTCCTAACCCAATTCCAACATGGACAGTTATTGGAAGAGGAAACTATTGAGGACATTTCTTCTTGGCTCTATAAGGAGAAAGAACCAGTCATAATACCAGTAAAGCAATATGGCAATGGCTTAAGAATAGTAAAAAACATGGGCTATAAAGGCAAAGGTGGCCTTGGGAAACAGAATCAAGGAACTATGGAACCCATTGTTGTGACAAAGAAGTTAGACAAGAAGGGATTAGGATTTGGTAAGAAGGTACCACACGCCTTGGACATCGAGTATATCCTCTACGAGGTAGCTGACACTTTTCCCGCCGATTCGACGTCTACAGAGGATATCATTGATGACTCTTCCCTCCATATGACCAACCTATTCACAGAATCCTCCATTTTTATGCTATCCTCCATATCCTTAACCTCCACCACCAGCACCCAGAACGTAACACTTGTCTACCCTGAACTTATCGATTGGGACCAATAAGGGTCCCCCGTAATAGATGTATTTCAAAATGACAAAGCTCTAGCTGAGTTCATGGGACTTCGGGAAGGTGTCCCTCTTGGTGATCATAAAGCAGGTTTTGTAACAGAACTTGAGCCAACAGCTTATTTTGGTGAGAATGCCAAATCCTCCAGTTGCAAAAGTGAAAATAAGGAAAGATCTCTAGGTGAAAACCACACTGTGGCACCTCCTGATCACAAAATAGTAAAAACAAAGGACGTATCCAAAGGTGAAAACCCAACTGTGGCACCTAAGGATGGAGGATTTGACCTTCCCCTACCATCTAAGTATCAAGAGAAGTCAGCTCTCCTAGTGGAAGATTCTACAGAGATAAACCTTGGCACAGAGCAAAATCCAAAGACCACATTCCTAGTAGCATCATTATCAGAAACAGAGCACAAGAATCTTAACACATTCTTCCTATAGAGAACCATCAACTTTGCATGGACCTATGCTGATATGCCAGGGCTAGACCCTAAGCTAGTAGTTCATTATCTCACAGTTGATCCAAAAGTAAAACCAGTCAAGCAAAAGATGAGAAAGATGCACCCACAGATACCTCTCTTGGTAAAGGTTGAAATATAGAAGCTATTAGATGCAAAGTTCATATGACCCATTGACTATTCAAATTGGGTATCAAACATTGTACCTGTGTCTAAACCTAATGGGTGCATCTGCATGTGTAATGACTTTAGAGATCTGAACAAAGCATGTCCTAAAGATGACTTTCCCCTACCGAACATTGACATTATAGTAGACTTGACAGCAAGTCACGAGATGCTTTCTCTCATGGATGGATTCTCTGGCTACAATCAGATAAGGATAGCAGAGGAAGATCAACATAAAACAACCTTTACTTGTCCGTGGGGCAATTATTGTTGGTGTGTCATGCTGTTTGGTCTAAAGAATGCAGGAGCAACCTATCAGAGAGCAATGACAATGATATTCCACGATCTCTTTCATCATATCATGGAGGACTATGTGGATGACATACTAGCTAAATCTTCTAGGGCAAATCACATACAGGTTCTAGGACAGATCTTTGACAGGCTCGAGAAATACCAAGTAAGACTCAATCCAAAGAAGTGTGTCTTCGATGTAACATCAAGAAAGCTGTTGGGATATATTGTATCTCATAGAGGCATCAAAGTAGATCCAGCAAAAGTAAAAGCTATAGTGGAGATGCCTCCACCAAAGAATCTTAAAGCATTAAGGAGCCTTCAGGGAAGGTTGCAATCTATTAGGCGTTTCATCTCACAGCTAGCAGATAAATATCAACCATTTCAACACTTGCTCTGAAAGGATGTCTCATTTCGATGGGACAACAAGTGTCAGGCAACATTTGATCAACTTAAAGAGTATCTAGCTACACCTCCTGTATTGGTTCCACCAGTGGCGGACAAACCTTTGATATTATACATCTCCACTACAAATTCGGCCCTAGGGGCCCTTCTAGCACAAAATGATGAAACAGGAAAAGAGCATGTAATTTATTATATTAGTAGAACCTTGGTGGGATATGAGCTCAATTATTCACCAATGGAAAGAGCTTGTTTAGCAGTAGTGTTTGCCTCCCAAAAGTTGTAGCATTACATGTTGAACCAACACACAATTCTTATAGCTAAAATTGATCCCTTGAAGTATCTACTAGCAAAAGCAGCTCTTACAGGCTGATTAGCTAAATGGGTCATGATCCTTAGTGAGTTCGACATTGAATATATGGATCGTAAAGCAATCAAAGGACAAGCTCTAGCAGATCAACTAGCAGAAGCACCTCTGCAACATACACACCCTATGGTAGCAGACTTTCCAGATGAGAATCTATTCACTCTTTCCAACTCCATAATGTGGCAGATGTACTTTGATGGTTTCTACACACAGCATGGATCAGGGGCTGGCATCTTATTCATCACACCTCAAAATGACTATATTCCTAAGTCATATCGGCTTGCATTCCCTTGCACCAACAATATAGCCGAGTATGAAGCACTCCTTATAGGTCTCAATACAACAGTTCAATGGGACATCACAAAATTACAAGTATATGGAGACTCACAGTTAGTCATTCGCCAAGTCACAGATGAGTACCAAACAAAAGATGAAAAGTTGGTCCCCTACAAGCAACTAGTGGATGCCTACAAACCACATTTTTCTAGCATCACATTTGAGCAAATTCCAAGAGAGCATAACAAAGCTGTGGATTCTATGGCTTCTGTAGGGTCACTGATCGACATGCCTGCTAATACATAGAAATGTGAATTCTTGATTGAACAATTGTTGATACCAGCAGTCGATGTTCCCGTTACTGAAATCATCTATGAACTTGTTGGTCCCAATTCCCCATGGTATGAAGATATCTATGAATACCTTAAACATAATACCTTTCCCCCTGACCTATCATCCACCCAACGCAAAACCTTTATCCATCTATCCTCTCATTACATCATTCTGGGTGATACACTATATCGCCAGAGTCTCGATGGTATCCTCTTACGATGTAACACGGAAGAAGTTGAAGCTACCTTACGAGACATACACGAAGGTGTCTGTGGCACACATTCTACCGGTCCTAATCTTGCTAAGAAGATACTCAGAACAGGTTATTACTGGCCTACAATAGAGCAAGATGCTGCACAGTTTGCTAAGAAGTGTCTATAATGCTAGCAGCATGGAGATTTGATTCACACACCAGCTCATGAATTACAACCTATGACAACCCCATGGCCTTTTTCTCAATGGGGTCTCAACCTCGTAGGACAAATCCACCCTTCCTCCTCCAATGGCCACAAGTTTATCATTACCGCCACTGAGTATTTCACGAAGTGGGTGGAAGCCATTCCTATGACCTATATCACTTGTAAGCAAATAGCCAAGTTTATCCTAAACTACCTCATATGCTGGTATGGTATTCCCCAAGCCATTGTCACTAATAATGGGAGACCATTCAAGAACCAAGATGTCCGTGCCTTATGCATACAATACAACATCCAACATCGATTTTCAACTCCCTATTACCCGTAGAGTAACAGCCAAGCTGAGGCTTCCAATAAAACCATTCTCAAAATACTCAAGAAAATAGTCAATGAAGCTGGTCATGATTGACATTTACAACTCAATCCCGCCCTATGGGCCTACCACACTAGTATCAGAACACCAACTGGTGCCAAACCATATGCCTTGGTTTTTGGCTCTGAAGCCATCCTACCTATAGAGGTCGAGATCCCATCCCTCAGAGTTTCCATGTAGGACCTAATTGTCGGAGAGGAGTATCGTACTTCCAGATTAGCTGAGCTAGAACTCTTAGATGAGAGGTGCCTTGCTGCACTTAATCATCTCCATGTCTATCAAAACCGCCTCTGGCGTAATTACAACAAAAAGATCAAAGAAAGATGGTTTCAAGTTGGTGATCTTGTACTAAAAAAAAATCAGAGAAATCAAGTAGATCGAGAGAAGAAGGGCAAGTTTGAGCCTAACTGGTTAGGTCCCTTCATTGTCACAGTAGCATATGGATCAGGAGCTTATACTTTAGCTACACTTGACGACATTCCTCTAGATGAGCCAATTAACAGTGTCCATCTTAAGAAGTTCTATGCCTGATCCTCAAAGTATTCCAAAAAATCCAAAAAAATCCAAAAAAATCTGTCCTCTGGTGAAAACCTGGCAAACAGGGGCCTTGGATAAGTACCATAGTGAAAACCTGGCAAACAGGCGCTATGTGTAGAGTCAGCATCCATCGTCTATCGAGTCCTGTCCACCCCATGTCCAGTGCATAAAGCACACCTTTCCATCCATCCATAATAAAACCATTGACCTTGTTTGCATTTCCATCTCCCTATCTAGTATAGCTTGGAAATTTGTCAACCTCGTCGTCATCCCACATCTTGATTTGTGTCTATAGTTAACACTATCTTGTCCTAGGTCAAAGCTTTCTAGGTCTTCTTCGTCAGTCATCCATACAAATTCCTCTATGAAATGGGGGCAACTCTTTCCTTAACTTAGGTCTAGGAATGGATCCTTGCTTGTGGTTCACCGCTCTTCAATCATTCTCCTTTCTGCAGATAACACCCTTTAATGGACACATCGCTCCTACGATAAGGCTGTTATCTTCTCAACACTTTTCCTACATCATCACACAACTAGAACTACATAGCATCTCTTCTCAATCTTAAGGTACCTTGATCCCATGGATATGGGTATGTAGGCAGTCTGGAATATGAAGGAAGTTTCCAGTACTCAGGTACATAAGATCCCATCTTCTCAACAGTTTTCCTACATCATCACACCAACCAGAACTACATATTATCATCACTTCAATCTTAAGGTACCTTGATCCCATGGATATGGGTATGTAGGCAATCTGGAATACGAAGGAAGTTTCCAGTACTTAGGTACATAAGATCTCCCCCTTCCACCTCAATCCATCTCATCACTCTATCTAGAACTACATATTATCTTCTTTCATCTTTCCTCGTAATGTGCCTTGATCCCATGGATACAAGGTATGTAGGTAGTCTGGAATACAAAGGATGTATCCAGTACTCAGGCACACACAATCCATCATTCTCCACCCATTTCAATCCAGTTGCATTTCATCCTTCTAGTCTTCTATTTTTCAAAATCCATTCGCCTCAACTTGACTAACTCAAGCAGCAAGCTAGCGCATCCTTTCAAAGCACAAGTCCTTAACAAACCAGCAGCAAAGCAGCTTTCCTCTAGAGTCAACTACTGTCCTGCATACCGATTGCCAACATCAGCTAGTTACCACTTAACCAAAGCCCTAGATCAACAAGCTTGTCTTCTGCAAAGTGTTCCATTGTTGAGACCAACACACGCATCTCCTGTGGCATGTGGCATTTCCTACAGCAAGACATTGTCTTTTTAGGTAGATAGCCCCCC
Organism: Cunninghamia lanceolata; assembly: GCA_027924645.1. Classification (NCBI taxonomy): domain Eukaryota; kingdom Viridiplantae; phylum Streptophyta; class Pinopsida; order Cupressales; family Cupressaceae; genus Cunninghamia; species Cunninghamia lanceolata. Next base: position 1,507,604 of record BSBN01000333.1, read on the forward strand.
TTTAACGGACACAGAGTTCCTACGATAAGGCTGTTATCTTTCCTATTCAATCTATCCTGAGCAACCTCTTTGGCAAGAGAATATGTTGGCTGTATGTTTACTTTGTAAGTCAGTCAATTTGATTTTTGGTTTATCTTTTGTTCCTTTTCCAATACCTATTCCAGGCTACCTTGATTTATCTATAATCTTGGTATGTTGCGATGCAGTACGGATTGGGGGCATAGTCATTGCTTTTGTGTGCCGTGTTTGAGGAATGATCTTTCATATCTTTCTTAGCATCGTATTTATCTTGTGTGTGTTACGACCTAGCATCTTACATATTTAATACTCTTCTTGCATTTACATGTATTGAAGTTTATTTTATGTTCAGGACTATGGCTTATTCACATGTTCCAACAAGGTTATATTATGTCTAAAGGATCTAAGTTTAAACCACTTGCTTGCAGAGTCAACGTCCACGCACTTAGATATTACTGCACCTTGGTCTTTTATACCTTGGTGGTGAATTATCCACGTGCTATATCAAAATAAGGATTGCTCTTTATATACAAATGTGAAACCATTGCAACAAGCTCATTCATCCCTTCCCACAACCTTTATATCATTTTCATTGCAGTAATCGATCAACAGTCTATGTCTCCCATCTCCTCCTGTTCTTCTCTCTGGTGCATATCTATAAAACCCACATATCAGATATCACTAGTCATCACATCTATATCATCATACATCTATAAGCATCATATAAGCAACATATGTCATCACATGAATCCATAATCATACATACATATCATCACATCCATGACATCAAGGAATGCATATACAAAAAAAAAAGAAGCATGAACAATAGTGAGCCGAATAGATCATCATATATCTCATATAAAGGTCATCATAATACAAAATGTCTATGTCTACATCAATAATCCACGTGTATACATCCAAATATATATCAAAATAGTACATCAAGGCTATCAAGAGCCCGCATAATATACATCAAGATGCACGTAGGCATCTGTCCAAAATGATACAAATGGTACAAGGTACAAGTATCCATCGTGATACAAGTATGGTACAAATATGATACAATATACATGTGCATGCCCTAGTGGGTAGAGCTGCCCTCCTGCTGTGGCCCCTGTCCTCCCCTTATGCTTGGTGGAGGTCCCCCTGCTGGTCCTCCCCCTCCCTCGGGTGGTAAGAATGGTCCTCTCACTGAGGACACTGACTGCCCTGTCCTCCAGGATCTAGATGCCCCTGACCTACTCCTCTCTCTGTAACTCGGTGCCTGCTGAGCTACTGGCACCGCACCCACATACAGACCCCTATAGTACTCTGCCTCCCAGCCAGCTGATACTAGCTCACCCTGCACTTGGACGAGCTCACTGTATAGGCTCCTCTGATCTGCACCCAGTGCACGGCATGCCTCATCTCTCTCCCGCCTCACTCTAAATAGTGTGGCTTCTGCTGTCAACCGCAGCTATACCTTTGCGTCTCTCTCCCTCGTGACCTGTGCTAGTTGCTCGGCATCTACTGCTGGTGCAGCTGGCGGCTGCACCTGTACCTATGCCTGTGCCTATATCTAGGCCTGTAGCTGTGCATGTGCCTGTACCTGTGCTAGGGCTGTCTTTGCTGCTGCTGCCGCCTGTCTTGCCTCAGCCCGTGCTGCATCCCTATCCCTCCTCAATCGCACCATCCGGAGCTCTAGTCGAGTCCTCCAGGCTATCTCCTCTTGTAGCAGTCGCTCGACCCTCTGTAGATCGGTCTCTATGACTGGGCCCACTACCTCCACCATCTCCACATCGGCCTGCTGACTGCTGCCCTCTCCACCTGACTGCTACCAGGCTGCTCGGGCCTGTTGTCTCATCCTAGCCTCCACACTGGGGACTAGTACCTCCCCCACTGCCCCTGCTACACCTGGTGTAGTCAGCCGCACTAGTCTACGTGTCTGCCAATACTGGTCATACTCTGGCAGAGTCCCTGGATCTGCTAGCTCTATGTCCCAATCCCATCTCACGGGGACAAGTCCCCACATCTCTGCTAATGCTGTCGCTACTGGGATCTTTGCGTCCCAGTCTCCTCCCTCTCTCCGTGTCTGGGCATGTGTCGCCTCCCCCAGTGGTAGCCCCTGTGGCAATCTGAACTACCTGAGTACCCGCTCTGGTAGGTACCTCTCTATCACATCTGTCCGTCTCTCGAACAGATACCTCGCCTGTCTGCAATACATAAGCTGCTCATGCTCATCCTCCCACTCCTCGCAAAGTAGCCAGGGCATCCACACAAATAGGTCCATCTCGTCGATCTACCGCCTCTAGTGTGTAATCACTCCATCATATAGGAATGCATAGGGCTCACCTCTATCCCGATGGCACTGTACCATGGGTCGAATCACTGGAATATGCTCCCACGCCCATACCTGTAACAAGGTCACCCCTGCTGAGAGGCTCCTGCCTCTCCTATACACGTAGTGGTGCATGTCATGATACAACAGTCCCAACACACATAGGCCCCACGCATACTGTCTGCCATGTGTGAACATCCCAGATAACACTGTGCCCCATCCCACTAAAAATCCTCAGGATCTCTTGTCAGGACACAAGAAGCCGCCAATCAGTGATGCCACTATCCATCTAATCCTGTCGCAGAGTCTCGGGACGTCTGCCCATCGAATCTTCTCGTTGTCTATCCAAAGGTCATCTGTGCAGAAGACCTCCACTAAGCCTGCCTCGCCCCGCGCCAAGTCAAAATCCACTATCTCTCCGTTAATCCAAATCCTCAGGATGCGGTAAACATCCTCCAGTGTCACTGTGGCCTCCCCTGTCGAAAAGTGAAATGACGAGGTCTCGCTGTGATATCGCTCTACAACTGCTGTCACTAGGGCAAGATTCACCCTAATGTGTGTTAGGTGCACAACGTGCCACAATCTGGCGTGCTCCAGGAATGCGTCCTCCTCCCAGTTCAGCTGTATAACCTCCTGCGCTATCGGGTGGTGTCGCTCCCATGACATCAGTGGTGGCATAATCCTCTACATCCACAACAAATCACCTATCAGTTCTTCATTACCAAATCCCTCAATACCTATCTACACCTCCGCTATGCTATGCAACCCCCAACCATCCCTTTCCTCTTTTGTAACCTAGGATTGGCATCCCTTTTCTCAACCCACAATTCTAATTTTCTTTTAACTTGCCAAAAGCGTTGTACCTCCCTGCCAAAAGCGCCACGCTGTCTATCCAGAGGCACTGCATTTTTTATGCCAAGTGCGACATGTTTACCAAGTGCGCCACGCTATGCTACCAACCGCGCCACTTTGTCTTACCAAAGGCGCTTCAATTTCTCCTATCCCCACCAACCGCGCTAGTCTACCATACCAAACGCGCTGCCCTACCTAACCATACGCGCTGCGGCATACTGCCAAAGGCACTGCGACGCTGACCAGAAAACCATACACGCTGCATTTTCACCAAAAGTGCTGCACTCACCTACCAGCTGCGCTGCGGTGCGCCAAAAGCACTCTAACCGACTGCCATAAGCGCCGAGCCACCCTAAAGCGCTTTTGGCTGGCTTGCAAACCCTCTTTAGACCTAGCCCTAATCTGCCCTAAAATGATAAATTAAATTGTGGTTTTCAAACACTTACCACTGCTGGCGCTCCTGCGGGCCTCCTGTATGTCCGCACTAACTCCGCTCGATGCCTATGCGCTGGAATCAGCATCTCTCCTCGCTGTCTGCTCCTTCCACTCAACCTAGGTTTGGAGGCTCTACTTTATCAATCTAGAAGCTCTTAGTGTGCAAATGAGGATTGTGGTCCCCATGGGACCTATTTATAGTGTCCCACCCATAGTTTTTTCTTCCCACCCATTCTGCTTTCTTCTTCTCACCTTGTCACGCACTCCTCTAGTCGAGTGTCAACCCAGTTCTTCTGTCGCTTCCCTGTCTTCCCACTCTAGGGGGCATATGCTGGGGCAACTACCTACACTGGGGCATAAAAAAATTGTATCACGTCTTCGACAATTAATTTCTTTGATGCAACGCTATAAACTGCATCGCATCAAAGAGGGGCAAAATGTAGACACCCTAAAATGACCAAGTTGTCATGCCACTTGCATTTCGCCATCTATCTAATCACCTGCATTTCAACGTTAATTAAATAATCTAATTATTTAATTAATTTCACCAAATTCTTCTAAATCACAAAATTGTGACATTAATTAAATAAATCCTCTTTATTTAATTAATTAAAATAAATTTTTCTAATATTCTTCCACAATTAAATAATTTTAATTATTTAATCATTATCCTTCTTTCAAATTCCAAGTTCACATTAATTAAATAAACCCAATTATTTAATTAATTCAACAAATCCTCTCAATCTCCAAAAATAAAATAAATCAAATATTTTATTTATTCTTCCAAATCATGCACAACAATTAAATAAATTTATTTATTTAATTTACTTTCAAATCTTCTAAATTAAATAATTCTAATTATTTAATTATTTCTTCCAAAATATCTTCTCTAAATTTAAATAAATCAATTATTTATTTAAATTGTTCTTTCTTCTAAATTGAGTTATCTCTAAAATAACTCAAGCTTTCTTGCTCATGCAATTAAATATTTCTAATATCTAATAAAATAAAATATCTTCTTTTCTCATGCAAATCTCTTCTTCTTGTTTTAAATCACTTAACTGATTATTACATTCTGTTAATTGCTTTAACTCATTCTTCTATTCTTGATAACTCCTCTCATGCAAAAGAAAGCAAGACACATGTCTTCTTCTCATTCATTGCACGTTCCTCAACTGTTCTCCTACGTTGATTCTTCTGAATTATCTGGACCGTTGATCGATCTTCCTTGAAATCTATATAAACCCCCCTCATCTCCTTCATTGAGCCTCTCTCTTCAATCGTATTCTCAGGCATACTTAACAGAGCTTTGAGCATACAAAATGCATCGATTGAGCAACCTTACGATCTCTTAACATTGATCTTTGAGCACATTGAGCACACTACTTGCTTGTTGCAGCTATGGTTTCACAACTTGATTGAGCAATCCACACATCTCCAAAGGGAACAACACAAATTTTGGTAATAGCTTTCATTTGTCTTTGATTTTATGATAATGGCTTTTACTTAGATTGGTTCGCTTTATGTGATTGGTTTTTGGGTTTTTTAGTTTAGATTTAATTGATTTTTCCTCATACACATGAGGATGTCTATGAATCAAGTTGAATATTCATGTTGGTTAACAAGACTTCTAGGCTCACTTACATTATCGAGAGATCCATGAGAAGAGGGCCTAAATTATGAATTATTCCGAAACTAATATACAAAAGAGTTCTTGTTGTGAGGATCCATATTATCCTTGGCTTGGGATCTAGTTATAGGGGCATGAAATGGTGACTTAATAGGATGACATGGATTTGAATGTGGTTTAATGAAGATTGATGTGAATTTGATCATGTAAGATTACGTGGGAGTTTATCTTGATTTTGGATAATAGTTTTTATTTTGAAGATAATGTGTGATTGATTAGGATTGATTAGAATGTGATTTGGTTGACTAGGTGGTGTTATGTCATAAAATCTCCCCCTGGGACTTTTACCTCCTAGTTTAGCTCCTAGGTTCCTTGTTTTCCTTATACATGACTTAAACTTATCCTGGAACAAAATCCCCTGAAACCCATGTCAAATGGGGTTTAGGGGCCCATCCTAAATGTGAATTATGATGAAAAATAGGCCTCTAGACTTAGGTACCTGTGCCCTAGTCCAGACCTATTTTGCTACGACCTAAATTTTAAAGTGTCGATTTATGTCCATTAAAAGGTTTCCCTTTGTCAGCCTATTCAATTTAAATTGCGAATGTTAGCGAGAATACATATATAAACATGTTTAGGACTTTATTTTACTCCTAGTTGAAAAAGGTAAACTTATGATCATCAAGCAAAGAGCATTTAAGGCATTCATTATGTTGCAGAGCAGTATTGTGTTGTGTTTGTATGTGTCTGTTACAAATTTGGCTCCATCAACTCATTTCCTCATGATTTGAAGGCACTTCATATCCCTGAGGTTTTCACCTCCAAGGTGATATCTACTTTGTGTTTCAATCAATCTATCTTATCATTTAGTTTTGCCTCTATCCACCAAGGACACACACTCTCTATCTAACAATGGTGTTGGAAGTCTTGAATACCATTCTAGGGCTTGACTGAGGCAAGCTCCTAAACACCACAACCCAACCCCTCTCTTGTCATTGCAGGTTACAAGTGAAAGATCTTGGAAAGAGGAGTTGCAAGAGATCAGAGGAAAGGTTAAAGATTCAAGATCTAAAGAAAAGAGTAGAAAATATCACCTTCTAGACAAGGGTGTTCGCCCCTGTGTCCTCCTGATTACTGTTGTTGCAAACTCTGAAGCAGGTTGCAGTCTTCATTACCTCATAGTGCCAGATCTATAGAAAAAGTGGCTAGTTGGACTTGGGCACCTACCCTAGTGTCCCTGAAATTTATGCTTTCTAGATTCCATATCCTAGTATGTTTATAATTTACATTTAGTGTCTTCCTATGCGATCATTTGTCATATCTTATCCATCTATATTTGAAATCACATAATTAGGGTTTAAGGCTTAATTAGATTAGAGTTCAAGATATCTACCAATCTATTCTATCTTTCCTATCATTCCTAAGTGACATCAACCTGTACCTAAAGTCCTCATCTACAGTGACATGGATTGACTGTTTTCCTTGAATGTATATGTGAAATTTGATTGAATCTAATTTACTACACTTCATCGTCATTATTTAACATTTTGGTGAACCTATTTTTTTACTGAACTTGCATCTTGCTGAGTTTTGTAATCAATTTTGCATTATTTTCATTGCATATCATTGAAAACATTTAATTTTCTGATATTTACATCAAATATGAGATAAATTACAGCATTTCATCTTTTTATCATCATTTCCCTTGCATTTTCATCTCTCATTTGCTAGGGTTTTTCTTGAAATTCTGCATTTCTCATATAACCTAGTCATTTCAAAAGCTAGGGTTTATAATTAAAATCTTGTTTCAGATTTTATTACTCATTAAAACACTCTTTCAAATCTTATTTTGGACTGTATTGTTTCATCATTGTGTGTTTTTGCATTTACATTTGTATTTTTAGCATATTTGCATTGAAAAAAGTGAAAATTTTGAGCATTTTAGGTGCATAAACAAGCATAGTTTTTCTTTGTTTAATTGCATTTATCATAAATATATTCCATTTCAGATATTGCATTCATTTTCAAGAATACATTAATTGATTATTTGAAAATTGGGCATCCTTTAATGCTTTAGATTGAAAATTGGCATATCTTCTAAATTACACATTGTGTATTTCAACATTAAGGGCTTATACACTTTCTACAAATTCATTTAATCAATCTTTCCTTGCCTTGTTGTGTAACACTATTTCCATCCTATTCACTTTGTTTTTTGTGAACTTTGTGTGTCTTTTAGAACCCATTTTACTCAAACAAGTTCTTTGGTGCGAAATAATCTCACATACATGGCTTCTCATCACAAAAAACACTATGTTCCCTCCTAGGGTTTATATGAAGAGAAAAACTCTTGAACCTGAATTAGTATTTACACCACATGATAGAACAATTGGAAACATTTGAACCACCTCTTTACATCACAGCAAAATTAATGGATATCCCTTTGAGAGGGATGCTTATTGATCCTAACTACATGACTAATGTGGCTATGAAGGAATTCCCTTATGCACATGATTTGATATGTAAGAATCCTATGAAACAACCGACATGATGATTAAAACACATAATGGAGATTTCCTCCCAGCCCTAGGAAAGATTACTTTATTGATCATGGTATTTTATAAAGCTTTAAAACAATCATTTGACATTATACCTACATCCAACCTCTTCTGTATAAAATTGGGCCATCTGTGGCTTAAGGCCATGAAAGTTGTCCCCTCAACAATTCATAAATGTGTAAAATTTCCTCTCCATGGAAGTATGCATACTATTCGCCATAGTCTATGGAAGCCTATGGTTACTTGGAAAAACTTTAATCTCAAGATTACTTTTGGCCACGACCTACTGAACCTCCTGAACCATGACAAGATCAAATGTTTTGAGGATATAAATGATACAAAGAAAAATTACTATCAAAAGTGGCCAGACCTCATATTCAATAGATAACAAGTGAAGAACAACCTGCATTACAAGAACCTCCTAGACCGAAAGGTAAGGGAGTATATGCTGAGCTTCCTCCTTTGACATACCTAGAAGGATTATAAGGCACTCGTAAAGAACAAAGCAATTCATCACGACAAATCAAATTTGTACCAGCTTCCTCCTCTGAGATGTTGAAACTGTAGAAAATCATGACAATACATTTACAAACATCACCAATAAAATAATAAGGAATAGGTAAGCAAGAGAAAGGAGGAAGAGAATACAAGCTTTAGCTCAACAAAATACACTTCAACAAGAAAACATTCCACCAACTAACATTGAATCAAACAAGGAAGAACTTAAGGACGAAGAGCTTAAGGTGGAAAAAGAATTTAAAGTTGATGATAAAAGTTGGGCAATTGTACCTTATATACCTATTTCCTCTTGCATTCAAGATTGGGAGGAGGATGATTCATTCAATGACAACTGCTAGTTTGGTTGTATAAACAAGTAAGCATTCCTAACCATATTGGTCACCTTTTTCATAGCATACCTTTTCTCACTTACATGACCTTCACTTATGTGTTGTGTTCCTTCGTGATGTGTTGTGTTTTTTAGGCCTCCTAGGATGACCCTTGATACTCATGTAAGGTCAAGGATACTGAGAGGCCACCTCTGTTGTGACCATTCTTCTATTTGTTTCATGATTCTTCTATAATTTACTCTCCTATATTTTATTGTTGTGTGTCAGGCATTAGGGGCATAGTGTTGCAGAGGGTGTTTTGGGGGCATCGTCCTATGTGGTGTTCCTAAGGAAATCGTTCTCCTCTCTCATTTTTATTGTTTACCTTCTTCAAGTGATTCTACCTAATTAGTGGATGACAAAAACAAACAAATACTAATACGAACCACATGTCCCTTTTAGCAAGTAAGAAAAAATGGAAAATGCTGCAGCAAAAAGATATAAAATAACAAATAAATGTGTACCATTTTTTGAAGCTCGAGAAGCAAAATAGTTGGGGGCTAATGAGTACTCACCCTAGTCCAGTGCCCTATTTTTTGTTGGGATCTGGGGACCTTGTCCTGCAGCTTGTTCTTGTTGTCTCAAAGATTCTTTTATTGCAGGATTTGGAGGACTAATGAGTAGGTGCCCGAGTCCAAGTCCCTATTTTTAGCTCTAATATGCAGTTTCAACATTCTGCGACCCTTCTCTGCAACTCCACTTTTCCTGCTTCTTCAACCTATAACCTGCAATCATGGGAAAATGGGGAGGGGGTTGTGGTGTTTAGAGGCTTGCCTCAGTCAATTCCTGGAGAGACATTCAAGTCTTATAAACACCATTGTTAGAGAGAGAGTGCGTGCCCTTGGAGGATAGAGGCAAAAACCAAATGATAAATGCTTTAAAACACAAATGATATCACCTTGTAGTGAAGATCTCATGGAAGGAAGAAGATCTTCATGCCATGAGGAGATGGATGCTCAAATCTACAAACACAAACACATAAACAACACAAAATCTTCTCTTTCCACACAATGAATGCCTTGAATCACTTCTACACAAGCTCATGAATCAAAATTGCTATCTAGTTTACAAATGAATACCTAAACATGCTTATATATGCAACTACAAACATTCTTGCCAAGAATTTTGTAATTTAAACTTACCGTGTCAGCCTAGGAAGCAAATAACAGTCACAAACTGACACTTCAAATTTTGGGCCTAACCCAAAATAGGGCAGGACTAGGGTGCGGGTACCCAAGTCTTCCCCCCTATTTTGGGTAGGGTCTATCTCAAGTGGTCCCCCTAGATCCCATTTGTCATGACACTGAGGGGTTTTCTCATTGGGATGCAAAAATATGATGCACGATGTCCTAAATGTAGATTAAAGACCTAGGAGCTAAGCCTTAAGAGGGAAAAGCCCCCAAGGGGACATTTTCTAACGTTACATTTATCCCCCACTTTAATGTATGTATAAACACAAGGCCAATACATGCATTAAAGTATAGGACCAACAAACATAGCAAACATGCCAAGCATGGAGAAGACACGCCAATCACAGAGAAGACAATAACAAGCAAACAAAACATGGAGAAGATAGTTACATTCATGCACAACACAGAGAAGACAACATTGAATGCAGAGAAGATAGTAAATGCACAGAAGACATGAATGATTTCTTTTCTTTTTTATTTTTCTCATATATATGAAATGTAGATGCAGGTACAAGGAAAGTAAACACACTACCCATAGTGCAAGAAGTACTCATCGCACTAGTCTTTAAACCAAATATGGGGCAACAAACATGCCAAATAAATCAAGCACACCAAACACACACACTTTGAAGACACGGTAGACAAGCGATGGAGTATTCCTATTTCTAGGTTCATCACCATCTTAGGCACATTATAGGCACACATTGACAATTGGGCTTCAGCACAACAATCATCGAAGACATGCTTAAGGGTTGAGTTAGTCACAAAAGCGCTCCCTGCCTCTGCAGAGGTCTTTTGAAAATGACAGGATGTGCACTCTTCGAGAAATACACCATCCCTGCCTCCGGAGAGGGCTTAAGATGATTGACGATTGATTGATTGCAAACAAACTCAGAGCACAGGAAGTACTAATCACACTAGTGTTTAACTTGCACCTAAGGACAAGTACATTGCTAATATCTACAACAAATAGCTTACCTTATATATGCCCCCACCTTAAGGTGGTTGACATCAAGTATCGATATCAAGCATGTTAAGGTAGGAAGAAAACACAAAAGGGAACACAGACTCTTGCAAAGTCTATGTCTCCTGGAGGTGACATGTACTTTATGATCACCAAATGTTCCCACAAATGCATCCCTGTAAGAAACATGTTAGTGTCCACATAATCATGATAAACAAAAATGCATATGAAATCCAAGGAATGCAAGTTTCAAGATAGACAAAGTGCACGAAGCAGCAGTATTGTTATGTTTTGTAAGTGAGATAAAACACCATCAAGATCACTACATAGAAAGCATGCAGTGCTTCTACTAGCCAAGCATCGGATAATATATTACAACCCCATCGTCATATTAGGAACTAAGTCCAATTTTGTATTTCTCACTAAAGGGATGCTAGTTCCACATCAATATAAATGTTTTTCATCATCCGCCTAATAGATATAAACACTACAGGAAGGTAAACAATCAAATAAGAGAGGAGAAAAAAGTGCCTTAGGGACAATCACATAGGAGGGTGCCCCCAATTCACTAACTGCAATGCTATGTCTGTAAGACACAACACACAACAATGGAAATAGAGAGAGGTGGTATAGAAGAATGATGATACAGATAGAAGAAGGTCACAACAGAGGCGGTCTTCTGGTATCCTGGACCTTACAAGAGAATCAGGGGTCATCCCAGAAGGCCTAAACAACACATAACAAATCACGAGGGAAATACATCATGAGAGATAAAAGGGGTAGAAATACTTACCTATAGTGTCTTCTTGCTAGAATCCATCATTGAGGAGGTGATCACCCTCCCAAATCTGAATGCTAGAAAGTGGTGCAGGTTGTTCCATTTGTCTATCTAATGTAGTTTGATTACCTCCCGATCCCTGAAGGGATAATGAAGGAGGGACCTCAACATAAATATCATCTCTTAGTGGACTAGGTGAGTTATGAAACTGTTCCTTGTCCTCATCGATTACATCAAGAGGTCAAGATATTCAAAACAATCTTGTGTTGTCATGATGTCATCCATGAATGCTTCATTTTGGCTAGGAGAATTATTCAAATTACTAGAGCTATCCCTAGTATTCTCATTTGAGTTACCTAAATATTTGGTTACAAGAGAAGTACGGTAGCTTGTGAATTCATCATCACTCTCATAATCATTGTCAATATCATCTCCATATGTTTCAGCTTTAATTCCAAACTATTAAGGGAAGTGTCATGCTCTTCATTCAAAGTGTGTTTTATCAGTTCCTCTACTATCCAAGGGTATGTATTGATGAGAGATATGAAATTGTTAAGATCAGATACATAGTCAAGGATTTCAAAGGAAGACACAAATATATCTTTGTGATACATAGCTTATGTATAGGTAATGACATGAGGATGCATACTAAGAAATTTGTAGAGATTTTCAAATTTTCTAAAGAAGGTGTTCAGTGTACCAACTTATTCAAGAGCACTAGATCCCATGTGACTTATGCTTCTTCTTAAGGGAATATTTCTATTAGGGCAATAAGTTATGAGACTCATGTAGCAATATGCACAAACCTTAGGAGCAAGATATGTTTAAAGGGAAAAAATGCTTGGTTTTTCAACTTTTTAATGCAAATATATGAAAGAAAAGGTGTTGTAACGATTTTGGTCAAGGGAAGAAAATAATATGTCTATTTTCAGTCCAATAAAATCCTTCACAACATGCCTTTGATGCAAATCTAGGATCAAAACCTAGTGAAAATGCCCTAAAATATGCAATTTTTCACAAATTTTCAATTCCAAGACCTAATGAAAGAAGTGTTGTAAGAAATTTTAGGAGGTACATAAAATAATAGCAATAATATCACTCATTTCAAGCCATAAAATTCATCACAACACGCTTGGAGTGCGAATCTAGGTCAAACCCTAGAGCAAATATAGCAAAAATGTGTAATTTTTCACCAAATTTTCAATACAAGAGCCCAATAAAAAGGTGTTGTGAAGATTTTTAGGAGGGACAGTAGATAATAACCCTTATAATAGCCAATTAGTGCAAAAATATTCTTCACAACATGACTATGGTGCAAATCTAGAGAGTTGTTAAGGCCAAATCTAGTGAAAATCAAGTTTTTTCAAGCCCTAGGTATGAGATCTTATTGCAAAATGCTATATGAATGTCTTGCAATCTGATTTATGATGAAAATTAATTCTAATTAGATCTAAAAATGATTTTTGAACTCTACAAAGCAAAATGCAAGTGTAAATCAATAAAAAATGCTAGTTTTTGTTGAAATTTTCTATGTTGGAAATTTATACTAAAATGCAACACTATAGCCAAATGAAAATTTGAATGAGTGTTTAAGATTAGTAGAAAAATCTGAAACAACATTTTACCTACAAACCCTAGTTTTTGAAATTACTAGGTTATATGAAAAATTCAAAATTTCTAACAAAACCCTAGCAATTTTATGATGAAAATGCAATGCAAGTGATTGAATTTTTATAATTTACTGCAATTTATCTCCAAACTAATGCAAAAATCAGAAATTTAATGAAATTCAAATTAATTGATGCAAAATAGAAACCCTAGAATGCAATTTTTTCAATTTTTTTGTAATTTTCCATTGCAATAAGATGAATGATGATATGAATGAATGAAATCAATGTAAATCTAAAGCAAAACACTCAACAAGGTGCAAAATTCATGAAAAAAATGGGTTCACCAAAATGCTTAGGGTAAAATTTGGATAGTTGGTTTTTGATTAGTTTGTGTGTATCCTGCTTTCACCCTAAAACATTCAAGGACCTTGGGTCAAGTAGGAATCTACCATTAGGCCCTTGATCACTCAGAATGTAGGGAAAATTGGATTTGTGTGATTTGACTACTTGATTTTGCCCAATTATGCTTAAAACCTTAATTATGCAAATATGGAAGCAAATAGACAAATTACAGAGAATGCTGCTATAGAAAGATGTAAAATAATAGATAAATGTGTACCAAATTTTGAAGTTTGGGAAGTAGAACAGTCGGGGACTAATGAGCGGGTGCCCTAATCTAGTGCCTTAATTTTTGTAAGGATTTGGGGACCTTGTCTGCAACTTGTTCCCATTGTCTCAAAGATTCTTCTATTGTGGGATCCAGAGGACTAATGAGTGGGTGCCCGAGTCTAGGTCCCTGTTTTCAACTCTGATCTACAATTCTGACACTCTGCAACTCCACTTTTCCTGCTTCTTCAACCTATAACCTGCAATCATGGGAAAATGGGGAGGGGGTTGTGGTGTTTATAGGCTTGCCTCAGTCAAGCCCTGTAGAGAAATTCAAGTCTTTTGAACACTGTTATCAGAGAGAGAGTGCATGCCCTTGGAGGACAAAGGGAAAAACCAAATGATAAATGCTTGAAAACACAAATGACATCACCTTGTAGTGAAGATCTCATAGAAGGAAGAAGCTCTTCATGCCATGAGGAGATGGATGCTCAAATCTGCAAATAGAAACACATAAACAACACAAAATCTTCTCTTTCCACACAATGAATGCCTTGAATCACTTCTACACAAGATCATGAATCAAAATTACTATATAGTTTACAAATGAATGCCTAAACATGCTTATATATGCAACTACAAACATTCCCTCCAAGAATTTCGTAATTCAAACTTACTGTGTCGGCCTAGGAACCAAAAACGGTCACAAACTGACACTTAAAATTTTAGGCCTAAGCCAAAATAGGGTAGGACTAGGGCAAGGGCACCCAAGTCCTCCCCCCCTATTTTGGGTAGGGTCTATCTCAAGTGGTCCCCCTAGGTCCCATTTATCATGACAGTTAGGGGTTTTCTCATTGAGATGCCAAAATATGATACAAGATGTCTTAAATGCAGATTGAAGACCCGGGATCTAGACCTTAAGAGGGAAAAGCCCCCAAGGGAACATTTTTTGATGTTACTATATATATATAGATATATATATAGATATGACACTTGGCTAGTAGAATCACTACATGTGATGTAGCATCTTATGGCATTTCTTATGAGTAACATTTTACAATCCACTCAATCTACTCTTGCATAGTTTGATTGGTATCTCACCTTTTTGCTACACTCAATTCTAAGGTACCTGTAGTATAGCCCAATGGTTATACTCTGTTCCAAACCCATGAGTATAGCCTTGGTCCTAGATGTGATGCATAGCTTTCATGATTTGATTCAGTTGTTATCTTAGAGTAATATTTCTAACCTCTCTTGTTGATTATCTTAGCATATATTATTAATGTGTTTGTGGGAACATTTGGCAATCGTACAAGTACATATCACCTTAGGGGCATGGGCTTTGTGAGAGCTCTTGTTCCCTTGTGTGTTTTCTATCTACCTTAATGTGCTTGATACCAGCAAGTGGTATCAACCACATTAAGGTGGGGGCATATATAATTGTATCTATCTAATGATTTTGGCACTAACGAAGCATGCTTGTAAGCCCTCTTCATGAGGTGGGATGTTGTATCTCGAGATAGTGCACATCCTTATTCAAATTGCAATAAAAAAGCCCTCTCCGCAAGACAAGATAATGTATCTCTTAAGGTAGTGTGTATCCTTTTATACAAAGTGGTACAGTTGTAGTTGAAGGGTCCATAGAGTGAACTATCCAGGTCATGCAGCAAGAGTAAACACAATAGAAGAAACTCCAAATAAGAATGCAATGAATGATCCAAATGCTCAATATATCATAGATTCAAAATGTTGATATGTCGGCAACATGCAGCCTTACAAATTAGGGCTCACAGGCTTGATTATAGAATAGAAAGATATGGCATTGAGGCACCTCTCCAAAAGAATTTAATCAACTATGTTAACTATTTGATTAACTTGATTAACTACTTTTTTATGCATCTATTACATTATTATATATCATCTCCAAGATCAAGAAATCCTCCGCATCGGCCAAGGAAGAAGTTAAAGTCTCTTATGAAGGTGTAACGTGTGAAGATGGATAGGTCAGCCTTAAGCAGCTTGTAATCCTTTGTAAGTGAATGAAACAAGGTGTGGATCTTAGGGAAGGTTGGATATGTCCCAAAGTACCTTGAATGATGTTTCATTTAGCTCCACAAGTCATGAAAGTTCTCTGAGAATCTTCTCCTTTAGCTGGATGTTTTGTATGCCCTGTTATGAGAAAACAATTGATCATCTGATAGTGATATATCTTTCCAAAAACTCATCCAAATGATCTAAAATTTGGATATTATGTGCATGATGATGTCTTGATGCTCAGTCTAGCTCCACAAGCTCTGAAATGATAATGTGGAAAAATGTGGACCAAACTACTAAAACTGCTTCTAACTGACTAAACTAGAATGAATTAGAAAATGAAAGAAAACAAACAATATATAATATTTTTGGTTGATGAAAGATTGCTCTGCAACCTACGATGCTCCTGCATCAGACACCTAGGGTTGTTAAAAAAGTGAGTCTGTCACTTTGTTGGGGCTAGAGGAAAACCAAGATGGACCACCTTAGCCTGAGAAATCCAAGATGAGTCTTCTTCTAGCTTGCCTTTCCACTTTACCAAATATTCCTGTTACCTAGATTTCACTACTAGCTCAATCAGGTAGAGCTTTTTAGTTTTATTTTTTTTGAAAGAGGAAAAGGTACATTTTACTTCTGCTGTGTTAAACCCAAGCATATTTGATACAAATTGAGATTGCATTGTATTGTTGCATTTCAAAAGAACTTAAGAGATTGAACAAATATTTTAAACGATCAGCAATATGTATTAAAAAATAAGTGTATAAGTTCTCACACAAGCCGTGAGACTAACTGTTTCATTGCAAAATGAAAAGACAAACTATACATTTATAAAATTGAATGACAAATATGCATATAAGGTAGGGTGACTCGTCATTGCCTAAATGACGAGCCTTCATGTTGTTGTCGCGTCTTGTGTCATCCTAGATCGTTGGCGTGTCCTGCATCCACCCGTTGTCTCCTTGCTATCCCGTCATCTGCATAAAATGTTGGAAAACTGATGTTAGAGCAATGGCGAGGCATCATACATCATATGATATACATTTTATAAACATACACTTTGTGTTTTCAGATGCATTAAACCAGTTAGCATCACAAAAGCTTTTGAGAAGACAAATAGAGAATATCAACTGCAAGCATGCATTTATTTTCTAACAAGTTTGCTTCATGTGCAGATACAGATATAATTATGTTTTTGTTTGATTCATTCAGTTACGTTATGAGTGGAGGAAATGTGGCTCCCACAAGGGTTGAGCCCAGCTTAGTAACAATGAACAAATGCAAAGGTACAGCTCAAGGAGTGCATTCAGAAAGCAGATACAACTATCAATAGGTTTCAATCATAAAAGGACAGCCAACAGTTAACAAATAGGACAGCAAGATAAATTGGAGTAGCATCAATAATGAGAAGGTATGAATGAATATTGATGTAAAACTCATGAATAGAATCTAGTGCATGTATGAGATTAACAAGAATTTTAAGAGGCAGTAGACCTATCACAGCCAAAGATCATGCTACGGCCACTCAGAAAATACAGTTTTCAGAACAACAGCAAAATAATGAAGTAATCAACAGTCACTATCCGTGCATGGTGATAGTCATCATCTTGTTAGGGTGCATTGATGCCAAGAAGGTATTCGAGAAAGGGGAAGTGTTACGAAGGCAGTCTACAGTGTCTATGGTATTGTGAAACCATTGCAAAACATGAACATCACTTTGTCACTATGTTATTCATAGTATAGAGGCAGAGATAAAGAGCATGACAGTCACGAGAAGTTATCAGATTCAGAGACAGTTGAGAAATGGAGCATATCGGTATGCTGGCAGCAAAATACAACCATCAAACTCATAAAATGCATTTCTTTTTTATTACAAACATATGCTCAGAGTTTCTTCCAGTGGCGAATAGACAAAGGAAATGCAGTTTTCTTTTCCAAGTTTGAACAACAGCAAGGAGAAAATGCAGATATCAACAACAGGATGGACAAGGATGTCGTTCAAAGAGATTCTAGTCACGAAGAACAACAAAACATCAATGCTCAGAACTGATGGAAAATATAGAGTTTAAGAGCAGCAAGGCATATCTATCATTGTTCCAAGTTTTGTGTTAAGAATGGAGTTTGTTCACATCCCAATAATGCAGAGGTAAGAGAAAAATACAAACTTTCAACTCATTTGAAGCATTAATATTTAGAAAATATCCAAAATCGTGCCTTCTGGCAGTGATTTTTAGAGAAAATGAAAATTGTTTCCAAGATCATGCTCAGAATTGATGGAAAATACAAATTTTGAATAGCAGCAAGACATGTATGTTAGTGTTTCAAGTTTTGGTTATAAGATGGAGCTTGTTCACAGTCAAGAATTACAGATTTATGAAGATAATACAGTGTTTTTGAGTTACAACAAGAATGTACAGCAGTCAACAAGAGAAAATCCAACACTTTCATTCATATTTGATAGCAAATACTTAGATTTCCATCAAAATCATGCCTTCTAGTAGCGAATAAAACCAGAAAAATGCAATTGTTTTCATGATCAAATGCCACAGAATTTGCCAACAACAGAAAAATGGAGAAAATTCATCAAAGTGAGGAGATACCTCTATATTTTTTGCCTTCTTCTGTGTCATAATCATGTTTCTTCCTCTCAAATGATGGCATCCCACAGCCAACAATATGATGGAGGTCAGCCAAAGCAAGAAACAATGAAAAAATGCATCATTTCACAGTAAAAAATGGCCTGAAATGCCCCAAAATCAACCAAACATGGAGTAAAAATATCACGAAATGCAACTTACCTTGCATTTGCCTCAGAACATCAACCAAAATCTTCCAAAATCGTAGAGAATCGACCCAGAAAACTCTCAAAATCGACAGAAAAAAATCATTTTTGGCCTTCAAACCCTCACGGCGGCCAGCAAAGTCGAAAAAGCAGTATAAAATGCAAATGAAAATGTTTTAGGTCTTTCTCCTAAGGTCGAATGACCTAATTTTCTTTTAAGTTTTTTGACTTGTGTTTTTTGAAAACATCATAATCATCCTTATCATACGTGAGGAGGAAGGACTTCATAAGTCCAAGACTAGCAATGCAAGAGGGGGTCATGGTTTTTTATGCCCTTTGTTTCCTTTTCTAAAACCAAGTAAAATGTATTTTGGTAAATACAAGGTTGAGGGTGGCTAGGAGTTATAAGGTGGGAAGCATAAGGTGATGAATACAAGGTAGATTAAAGTGCTAGCTACAAGGTGGAGGAAGTATGCACAAGGACTTGGTGTTGGTTAGGAGATATAAGGTGAGATAGAAGGTAAGTTGTGAACAAGAATGTGTATGGAGAGATGTGATTTGAAAGTGGCATGGTGACATGTTTTTTGGGAGTCATAAGGGTCATTCAAAATATATTATTTCAAACCGTGTATAAGCATGCCATGAGAGATGTGGCTAGAGGTTGTGAGATGTTTTGTCATGGTCTTAAAACGCGAGATATGGTGCACATATGATAAATCATGTTATTTTGCCTAGAAGTCAGAAGATGTCTTCTTTGTCATTTCTTTTTACAACATTTGATGAGTCCCTAAATCATCTGAAATCAGGGAATTAAATGTCATACATATCATTATTTTCTACATAGATTTATGTAATTTTTGAATTGTAAAACATTTACTAAGGTGGTGCAATTATAAGCCTCTTAGTTAAATGTTAATTAAATGGAGAAAATGTGTTATTATGATATTTTTAATGCTGCAGAGGATGATGACACAGATCAGAGGCATTAGAGAGCACTAAAAGATATTTTATAATATTTTTAAGTGCCTTCATGATAGTGGATGACATGCCTCCACCATTTCTGCATTGGGACCCCTTTTTGGAGCATTTTAAGGGGATATTTTTTCACTATTTCTGAGATACACAGGAATGGAGCTAGTGGAGTTGGTGGAGGTTGAGCTTTTTTGAGTGGAGCATGAGCTATTTACAGCTGTTTGAGTTGTATTTAATCTTCTTCCTTGATCAATTTTAGGGGGTTCTAGCTCTTCACAGCTCTGTATATTGTAATTTTATGAGTTCTTTTACAGAAGTGAAGAGTTTTGTAACCCATTTTTAGAGATATGCAGCATTGTAACACCTCTTTGGCAATAATAAGCAGTCTGTACCTTCCCATTTTCTTCTGATATTATGTGTCCTTGTGTTAGTACAGGTCTTTGTGATGTTTCTTTGTCCTTGGATTTGTATTGCATGTTGGTGCCTTTATGCAGGGGTTACATAATATTTTGCAGGTTGTGAGCTGTGCCAGGGATAATAATTAGTCTCTGGGTAGTGAGAAAATTTATTTCTCCTTAATAGGACTGTTGTTATTTAGCCTCCTCACAAAGCAATGATGCAAGATTTATGATTTTCTGGGTTGTGTAGAGGATCCTGAATATTATTGTTTCTGTAGTCTGTCATTTCTATATATTTTCTGATGATTGTTTGGTGCATCACCTTAGACAGTAGGTTTTCATTTTATGCAATCCTTCTTACCCTATTCTCTGCAAAGGCTTTAGTTTAGGTAGTTTAGGTGAAGTACCAAGAGGAAGCCTGCCTTCTCTAGAGGTTCTTTCCAACACAGGCCACCCACAGACCTAGGAAAGATCCCATGTTTCTCCAGATTGCCCAGTTTCACAACTTGGCAAGGGTGAAAATCTGAGAGCTAACAATTCCTTGTATTGCTTTCCTCTCATGCTACGTTTAATTATGCTATCTAAAATGTCTTCAATCTGCTCTGGTACTTGCTATGGTAACTGCTTCTTTAAATGATCTTCAATGCTATCACTAGTTTCTCTTTCATGATACTGATATAGGTCTGCAATGTTGAAAATAGCTGATATACTCAATGTCTCCAGTAACTCCACTTCATATGCATTTCCTAAATCAAACTTTCTGAGTACCCTACAAGGTCCAAACTTCTTCATCTTCAACTTTTTATATGTGCCTACTGGAAATCTCTCTTTTCTTAGATATACCATCACCTCATCTTCCACTAAAACTTCCTTCTATCTCCTCTTCTCATCTACTTTCTCCTTATACTTACTATTCATCTCCTCCAAATGCTTCTTAACCTAATTATGCACTATCTCCATGTGTCCAACAAATTCTTCTGCCTCTACACTTTTCTTATTCTCCATACTGATATCTCTCAATTCTACTACTCCTCTAGGGTTGGTTCCTGTCACAATCTTAAATGGTGTCTTTCTTATTCTCCTATTCATTGAATTATTGTATCCAAACTCTACTTGTGGTAGAATGAGATCCCAACTTCATGCTTTATCTCCTACCAAACATCTGAACAAATTTCCCAAACTCCTATTTACCACTTATGTTTGTCCATCAGTGTGTGGATGAAATGCTGAGCTGATCTTCAAGTCTATCTTCATCTTCTTCCAAAGTGTCCTCTAAAAGTATCTAATGAATCTTGTATCTCTGTCTAAAATTATGGTCTTAAGTAATCTATGCAATCTTGAAAGGAAGCTAGGTGTGTGGAAATGGCTTCCTAGACTAATCTAATGAGGGGAAAGATATACAAATTCAATTTAATCCTTATCACTATAGAAACATACAACATCTAACAGAGTTATTATAGTAATACACAATAACCAGAAAGAAGAGAGAAGAAAAGAGACAAAGATATACGGTGGGGAAAACCCTTATCAGGTGAAGAACCTCACACTTAGAAACCTGCACAATGCATTAACAAATCTGAAAGTTGTTTACAATACACTTGCAATGCAAGATTCAATGGTCTTTGACACTCATGTCTGGAGTCAATCTGGCAGCATAACAGTACTTCTAAAACTGTGATACAAACTCCATCTCCAAGCACTTGTTTATATAGAAAATACAAGGTAATATTAGACCTATCTTGGGATGGGCATCCAACATGGCTTCATGGACCAAAACCCATGCCTAAGGACACTTGGTCAACATTGTAGAATGTTCCTGACACTTGTCCATAGCTCCCATCCCAAGGAGGTCACCTATTTCCAAAATGGGCTATGACAGATGCTCTTACGACACTTACGACCATCATAGAATCTGTCATAGCAGTTACAACTTACAACTGTAAGAGAATCTATCATACACATGCTATAAATATCATATTATATTACAACATGTCATAATACACCTTGGAGCATCTAAATATGCCTTATTCAAAGATTCTTCATGACACATGTCCTTACCTGTCTTACAAACTTCTATTTCTGACTCTTACATGTCATAGATTCCGTCATAGGAATCTATCATAACCGTTTCGGTCAATATTCCCTTACACAACATGGAAGATGCCAACACATGGCAAAATTCTCCTACCACAAAGTGGGACGCCTATCTCCTCATGTGAGGACAAAATTACAAGTTGTCATATTCCATGTAGGATCAACACATTACCGTGCCACATCTCACAATATGACAATATGGAATTTACAAATATTTATAACATAGGCAATTAAATAATAAATACAAACATTAGTAATGTAAAGAATTACCAAGGTTGAGACACCTTAATTCCCAACATTCTCCCACTTGTCGAACACCTTGTAAGAGCCAATAGAAAAATAGGATTTAACTGCTATAGGTCGAGAGGCCCATAGACTCTGAACACCATCTAAACTTATCTATGCCTATTGGTTTCATTAATGCATCTACAACATTCTTCAAAGTATCTACCTTATCCAAATTTACCTTTCCATCCTCAACCATGTCTCGTACGAAGTGAAACTGAACATCAATGTGTTTTGTTCTAGCATGGAAAGTTGGATTCTTCACAAGGCAAATTGCACTCTAACTATCACAACTAATCGTGATCTGACTTGCATCAACACCAATATCTGAACACAATCTCTTAATCCAAATGCCTTCCTTACAAGCATGAGTTGCTACCTTATAGTTAGCTTCTATCATGGACAAAGCAACAACAGGTTGTCACTTACTCATCCAACTAATGGCACCACCAAACAGTGTAAACACATAAGCGCTAGTGGATATCCTACTGTCAATGTCACTTGCCCAATTTGAATCCACAAATCCACGAATACCAACAGAATGCAAAGGTCTTGAAACATTACCATGATAGAAAATGGAATACTTGAAAGTACCCCTCAGATATTTAAACACTCTCTTAACTGCATCCCAATGAACCTATCCAGGGTTAGCCATAAATCGACTAAGGACTCCCACTGCTTGGGCAATGTCTGGTCTTGTATAGACCATAGCATACATCAAACTACCAATAGCACTATCATAAGGTACTCTGCTCATGTCCTCCACCTCACTAAGAGATTTTGGACAATCCTCAATAGATAACTTTGTCCACAAAGAAATGGGAACACACAATGGTCTACAATCTGCCATGCTGAACTTGTCCAACACGGTCTTCACATACTTATTCTGGCTTAACCAAAGTTTTTTGTTGGTTCTATCTCTTCTGATTTCCATTCCTAGAATGTACCTGGCTGCCCCTAAATCTTTCATTTCAAACTGTGCTGACAACTGAGATTTAAAATTAGAAATCATATTTTTACCTTTCCCAAAGACCAACATATCATCAACATACAGTGCAACAATGAAAATACGATCACCATCAAATTTATAATACACACAGTGATCCGATTTCGATCTCACAAATCTAATTAACAAGACAAAGGCATCAAACTTCAAGTACCATCTCCTAGGGAATTGCTTCAAACCATACAAAGACTTTTTAAGTTTGCAAACCAAATTTTCTTTACCTTTCACCATGTAATGCTCTAGCTGTGACATGTAGATTTCTTCCTCCATGTCACCATGAAGGAAAGTTGCCTTCACATCCATCTGTTCTACCTCCAAGTCATAAGCTGCTATGAGAGACAACAGGAATCAAATGGATGTCAGCTTTGCAACGGGAGAGAAGATCTCACCATAACCTATACCCTCCACTTGTGAATACCCCTTCACAACCAATTTGGCCTTATACTTCTCAACACTGCCATCTGCACCAAATTTCTTCTTAAACACCCATTTGCATCCAATAGGTTTTTGTCCAGAAGGTAAAGGCACCAAGTCCCAAGTTTGATTCTTTTCCAAAGAAGCCATTTCATCTTCCATGGCCTCCTTCTAGGAACCTGCATCTTTCATGTCCATAGCCTTTGATACAGCTCTAGTTTCATCACTATTAGTAACCAAAGCATAAGCACAACTAGAATCAAGCAACGTAAAACCAAACCCTTCAAGTTGCTTTCTTATCCATGTAGACCTCCTCAAAAGTTGAGGTTGAGGTTCAACTTCTTCATCTGAGATTTTAGAGCTGCCAGAACTCTCCTCATTATCAGGTCCAACATTGTCTTTCTTTTCAGTCTTCTTAGGGGTAGCAAGAAACTAAACAACATCCTCTTTCTTTACTATTTCTTCTAGCTACAAAATAGTGGAAGAAGGTGCAAGCTCTCTGAAGATGACACTTCTGCTATACAACATTTTTTCAGCCACGGGGTCCCAAAGCTTGTATCCTTTCACACCAACACCATAGCCAATGAAGATACACTTAACAACCTTGTTCTCTAACTTTGACCGCTTCTCCCTAGGCACATGTGCGTATGCCTCATAACGAAAAACTTGAAGATGCCTTATTGAGGGCTTTCTACCAGACCACACCTCCATGGGTGTCTTTCCAACAAGAGATGATGTAGGAGATCTGTTTACCAGATAGCAAGCAATGGCAACAGCTTCAGTCCAAAACTTTTATTCTAGGCCAACTCCACTAAGCATACTCGTAGCCTTCTCCATCAATATCTTGTTCATCCTCTTTGCAACTCCATTTTGCTGTAGGGTGTATGGAGTTGTCTTATATCTTTCAATCCCAAGCTCCTTGCAATATTTATCAAATTCTATAGAACAAAACTCACCACCATTGTCAGTTCTCAAACATTTAATCTTTTTACTAGTCTAATTTTCAACAAAGGTCCTAAACTCCTTAAACTTTCTATAGACTTCATATTTGCTTCTGAGAAAGTAAATCCATGTCCTTCTACTATAATCATCTATAAAAGATACAAAATATACAAACTTTGATAACGATGGAACATTAATAGGACCAAACACATCAGAATGAATAAGGTCCAACACACTAGAAGACTTATGAGAACTTGAGTAAAACTAAACACAGTTTTGTTTTCCATAAATACAATGTTTGCAAAAGTCGAACTCAAGATTACAATCATCTAATCCCTCAATGAGGTTCTTATTTTTTAGGGTATGTAGACCCTTCTCACCAATGTGGCCAAATATCTTATGCCATAACATTGTCTTTTCATCAAGAAGTTTAACTTCCAATGCACAATTACAACCATCAAGACTAGAAACACTAGGTTTCTTCACTGCTCATTCAGATGGTGGGGATGAAGTGACTGCTACCCTCTTCCTTAGGTCAGAAGAACTATTGCATTGTGAAATGCATGCCTCCAGCTGAAACAAAGTACCTCTCCTAGTACCCTTAGCAAGCACCATAGGTCCACTAGTCATCTTGCATCCTTCTTTCGAAAAGACAACCTGCACACCTGCATTATTCAAACTACTTACAGAAAGTAGGTTTTGTGCTAAGCCTGGGATGTGCAAACCCCAGAGATCCCCTTCACTCGACCATTAGGGAATTGGATAGAGACTCTTCCATGACCAACAATCTTCAGATGACAGTCATCACCTAGATACACCTTTCCACCATCGAACTCCTCATACTTAGTGAACCAGTCTTGATGCAAGGTCATGTGGAATGATCCACCAGAGTCGATTAGCTACACATCATCAGATACATGGGTTGTCAGGGCTGTGATAAAAGCATCACCATCATCTTGTGACTTATTAGAATCTAAATCAGGAGCTTTCTTCTTCTTCTTCTCCTCCTCTTTGCATTCCTTTTAGAAATGCCTAGTTTTTCCACAGTTCCAACAAAGAGCCTTGGACTTTCTAGGAGATTTAGATCTCCCACGGGATCTGGATCTACCTTTCTCAGCTTTCTTGTCCTTCTTCTTCCCTTTCTCCTTGGGTCTTCCACGAACTGTAAGGGCCTCTTTAGTTGTCTCAGAAGACTTTCTTTGCATCTCTTCATACAATATCTAAGAAACCACTTCTTCCATTTTGAATGTGGATGTGGTGCTTCCAATAGCCATGACAAGATGATCCCATGAGTCCGGCAAAGAACAAAGCAAGGTCATACATCGATCCTCCTCCTCCATCTTTACACCAATAGATGTTAATTGTGTAACTAGCATATTAAAAGCATTCATATGTTCAGCAATGGATCCTTTGTCCTCCATTCAAAGAGAATACAACTTCTTTCTTAGAAAAAGTTTATTAACCAGGGATTTTGCTTGATACACATTTCCCAACTTCTTCCAAAGTAGTTTTGCAGTAGTCTCCTCGTGGACATTTAACAACATAGAATCAACAAGACTAAGTCTTATGAGATCCTTAGCCTTTCGATCCTTGAGATCCTAGTCATCTTGTGACATTGCAGCTGGTTTAGTTCCATTAACACTTTCCCAAAGGTCTCAGTTAACAAGCATGTCTTCCATCTTGAGCTTCCACAGCTTGAAATTACTACCACTGAACTTCTCCACTTCAAACCTTCCTAATGTTCTTGTCATCTCCTTTCTAAAATAGAAATTAGAATACTCTACACAGAATCCCACTCAACTTAAGATCAGCTCAAAAATCTCCTACCCAACAGTTAAGACCAAAACTGGTTAGGCTCTGATTCCATTGAAAGGAAGCTAGGTGTGTAAAAATTGCTTCCTACACTAATCTAATGAGGGGAAAGCTATACAAATTCAATTTAATCCTTATCACTACAACATATAACATCTAATAGAGTTATTATAGCAATACATAAGAACCAGAAAGAAGACAGAAGAAGAGAGACAAAGATATACGGTGGGAAAAACCCTTATCGAGTGAAAAACCCCACACTCAAAAACCTGCACAATGTATTAACAAATTTGAAAGTTGTTTACAATACATTTACAATGCAAGATTCAATGGTCTTTGACACTCATGTTTAGAGTCAATCTAGTAGCATAATAGTACCTGTAAAACTATGATACAAACTCCATCTCCAAGCACCTGTTTATATAGAAAATACAAGGCAATATTGGACCTATCTTGGGATGGACGTCCAACATGGCTTCATGGACCAAAACCCATGCCTAAGGACACTTGGTCAACATTGTAGAATGTGACTTACACTTGTCCACAACTCCCATACCAAGGAGGTCACCTATTTCCAAAATGGTCTATGACAGATGCTCTTACGACACTTACGACCGTCATAGAATCTGTCATAGTGGTTACAACTTACAGTTGTAAGAGAATCTATCATACACATCTAATAAATAGCATATTCTCTTACAACATGTCATAGTCCACCTTGGGGCACCCAAATATGCCTTACTCAAAGATGTTTCATGACACATGTCGTTACCTATTGTACAAACTTCTATTTCTGACTCTTATATGTCATAGATTCTGTCATAGGAATCTGTCATAACCGTTTCGGTCAATATTCCCTTACACAACATGGAAGATGCCGACACATGGCAAAATACTTCTACCACAAAGTGGGATGCCTATCTCCTCATGTGAGGACAAAATTACAAGTTGCCATATTCCATGTAGGATCGACACATCACCGTGCCACATCTCACAATATGACAATATGGAATTTACAAATATTTAGAACATAGGCAAGTAAATAATAAATAAAAACATTAGTAATGTAAGGATTACCAAGGTTGAGACACCTTAATTCCCAACAAATCTCACAATCTCTTTGAAAAATAGGTCAGGCACATGAACTACATCACTTGTCTTCTTACAAGGTATGAAATGTGTCATCTTTGAAAATTTGTCCACCACTATAAATATAGAATCATGTCCTCTCTGTGTCTTCAAAAATCCTAAAATGAAATCCATGCTTATGTCTTCCCAAGGTCTCTCCAGTACTGTCAAAGATTTATACAATCCAGTATTGTGACTACTTCCTTTTGCAACTTGACATACTCTACAACTTTGCACAATCTTCCTTACATCCTTATATATTTGAGGCCAAAAGTAATTTCACTTACCAAAGCTATTGTCTTGTCAATTTCAAAATGTCTTGCCAATCCACCACTATGCTTCTCTTTGATGAAATTACCTCTCATTGAACTTCTAGGGATACACAACTAATTTCCTTTGAACAAGATATCCTCCTGAATGAAATAATCTAACCACTTACTCCTATCTATCACAACAGGTTCCTTACATGCTTTCTAAAGTCATGCAAAATCAAGATCTCCCTCATACATATGCTTCAACTCTTCAAAACCTAATACTTCAACTCTCATCTTTGTCAACAAATTTCTTCTTCTGCTTAATGCATTTGCAACTTTGTTTGACTTTCCACACCTATGCTTTAGTACAAATGTATAACTTTGCATGAACTCTACCCATCTCAAATGTCTTTGATTCAACTTTCCTTGAATGTTTAGATATTGCAATCCTTGATGATCTATCTACACCACAAATTCCTTAGGCAACAAATAATGTCTCCGCTTCTTCAAAGCTTGAATTATGGCATAGAATTCCTGATCATAAAATGAATATCTCCTTCATGCATCATTCAGCTTCTCACTGAAATATGCTATTGGTCTACCTTCTTGACTTAATACTGCTCCTATTGCATTTCCTCTTGCATCACAATCTAATTGAAATACTTTGTTGAAATCCAGTAATGCTAACACTAGTTGCTCTATCACTTTTTTCTTCAACAGTTCAAAACTTTTATTTGCTCCTGATGTCCACTTAAAGTCCTTTCTATCACCTCTCATTGTCTCTATAATAGGTGTGCATACTGAATTAAAATTTCTGATGAACTTCTGGTAGAAACTAGCTAATCCATGAAATGATCTGACTTCTCCAATACTCTTAGGTGTTGGCTATTCAACAATTCTCTTTCTTAGGGTCCATCTTCAATCCTTCTGCAGAAATCACAAATCCCAAGTATACCAATTCTTCCTTCATGAAACTACACTTCTTGATGTTTATAAAAAATTTCTCTTCTCTCAACCCCTACGATACTTGTCTCAAATGCCATAAATGTTCTTTTGTCTTATTGAAAATTAGAATATCATCCAAGTATACAATAAAAAAATTACCAAAGAATTTCTTCAAAACTTCATTCATCAACCTCGTGAAAGTAGTCGGTGCATTGCTCAATCCAAAAGGCATCACTAACCACTCATACAATCCTTCAATCCTTCTATAAAAATCACAAATCCCAAATATACCAATTCTTCCTTCATGAAACTACACTTCTTGATGTTTATTAGCAATTTCTCCTCTCTCAATATCTGCAATACTTGTCTAAGGTGCTACATATGTTCTTCTTTTCTCTTACTAAAAATCAGAATGTCATCCAAGTATACAATAACAAACTTACGCAATAATTTATTCAAAACTTCATTCATCAATCTCATGAAAGTGCTTGGTGCATTTGTCAATCCAAAAGGCATTACTAACCACTCATACAATCCTTAATTTGTCTTGAAAGCAGTCTTCCATTCATCTCCTTCTCTAATTCTAATCTTATGGTATCCACTCTTCAAGTCTATCTTTGTAAAATATGTTGCTCCACTCAAACAATCCATAATGTCATCCATCCTAGGCAATGGAAATCTATACTTAATTGTGATCTTGTTGATTACTCTAGAGTCTATACACATCCTTCATTCTCCATCCTTCTTCGGTGCTAACACTGTAGGTACTACACAAGGGCTCAAGCTTTTCCTGATCAAACCTTTCCTCAACAACTCTTGTATCTGTCTATTCAATTCTTCATTCTCTATTGGTGTCATCTGGTATGTTGCTTTAATGTAGGAGCATCCCTAGTTAAAGAGTAATCTTTCATCAACCAAAAACATTTAAATTTTAGTTTGTTTCTTTTCATTTTCTAGTTTAGTTCAGGTAGTTTAGTCAGAAGCAATTTTTGTATTTTGGTCTAGTTGCATTTTAGACCTTGTGGAGCTGGCCTTAGCATCTACATTCATTCATCCACATCATATCCAAAATTCAAAGATCTGCACATCATTACCGAAAAGATATCGCTAATAGAAGATCGATTATTTCTCAGAACAGAGCATCTGGATAATCACATATAACCAGCTGAAGGAGAAACCTACAGAAGCATTTCCTGGTCTATGAAACCTAATGACACATCATTCAATGATCTTTGGTTCGTGGCCGACCTTCCCCAAAGATCCACACATCATTCCACTCATTTTTTGGAGTAGTGCTATGCAATTAGGCCCGACCTATCCGTGAACACACATTATATCTCTTCATTGGAGTTTGTAATCTTCCTTGGTCGACGCAGAGGAATTTTATGATCCAAATATGATATACATTGATGTAATAGATCCCTAGGAGAGGACTTATTCACATAGAAGTATCTGAAAGTTTAGATTTCTGTGAGGAGCTTCAAATCTTTATCTTGCGCATGTATGTAATCAAGCCTATGAGCCTTAATTGTAAGCCCACATGTTGTTGACCGATCTCTATTTGAATTCTATGATATACTGAATGACTGAATCTGCATTTGTTCCATTTCTCTGAGTTGTTTCCGTTGTGTCTACTCTTGCTGCATGGTCCGGATAGTTCATTCTATGAACCCTCCTACCGTGACTGCACCAAGTGGTATCAGAGTGAAAGTTTGAATCTTTGGGAGAGAATTGAGTGAAATTGGTGAGGGAATTCTATAAGATCTTGTTGTGGACAGATCACCAATCTGAGGTAGGTTACTTGTGTTGCAACTGATCGCTGATTGTGAGGCAAATGTCACCTTGTAGCCCAATCACCAAACCTGAGGTAGTTTACACTTGATCCTAGGAAGGATGTGTTGTGATGTTCACAACACACCCCTTTTTTCCCCTTAGCAAAATGAGGACCCCTGTTGTGGCTTGCCCCCTTTGTTTTTGTGCTCTGGGTGGTAATGGTAAAAAACATCATCATATCAGGTGCATGATGATCCTCCTGTATGAGCCCAAAATTCAAAGGTCTAGATCTTTCCTCAAGAAGCTTGCCATGTTAAAGAGTGTAAAATTCTAAGCAAGTTTGCCTTTTACATCACCCTGAAATTCGGCCAGGTAAGAAAGTTATGCTCAGTCAAAGTTCTGGTCAAACCTGATATTCACAAGGGAGGATCATATTTCTTAACATCAGTCATATTATAGAGGGTCATCCTGATCTAATTTATCACCTGATAAATCATGCGGTCCAAATATATGGATGTCAATTTTAGGTGATAGTGACCTTTACCTGTCAACAGCCTTATATATCTCGCGAGGATCATGTTTCTCAATATAACCTGATATTTCTCAATATCCTCCTGTCGCGAAATATCACCCCGAACCAATATCTTGATGACATCATTAGAACCCAATAAACAAGAAATGTCACATGAAGATGACATCATCATCCTTTTTACCTCGCGGAGGTATATTTTTGGACATGACCTTTCCTGCATAACATGACGATGACATCATAGTGCCGCAGCGCTAAACCAAGTCATCATCCAGATATTCTGACAAGAGGTCATTTTGGTCTAGGGGGATCATCATCTTTCAAATATCACCCGATGTTCCAAATGTCACATGATGTTCCAAAAGATCACCCTCCTCGCCAAATATCACCCAATGTTTCAAATGTCACCCGATATTCCAAAAGATCACCCTCCTCACCAAATATCACCGATGTTTCAAATGTCACCCGATATTCCAAAATATCACCCTCCTCGCCAAATATCACCTTGATGTGGATGCATCACCCTGACCTTTTGTACATCACCTGATTTCTTTTTGAAGATCAGCCGATCTTTTGAATATCACGATCTTCCGAAATATCACCCCATGGCCAGTATGATAATGACATCATCCAAGCTCGATGAACAAAGGAAATCACCTCCTGATGACATCATCATCCTTTTGCCTCACACAGGCACTTTTTCAAACATCACTCCTATCAGATAAACATGATGATGATGTCATGATAACTGCAGCAATAAACAAGGCCACCCTTCTGCTGACGCCACCCTGATCTTTCGAAAGGAAGGTCATCTTACCCGCGGGGGTCATGTTCCAAATATCATCCTGATCTTAAAATATGACCCGATAAGCAAAACTCGACATATCCTAATGACATCATCTCCTTGGGAGGGTGATATTCTTCAAAGCTCTTTCCTCGGGATCATGTTCCTTGGACCCAATTTCCTTCAATATCAATGTGACGTCACCATCATATCATGACCAAGTAAAAAGAATGTCTGGTAATCTACATGCAGGTGGCGGAACTGAATGAATTATCAAAAGGGGACTAATTTCTCATGTGCAGGTAGATTTTCGTAGTATCATGATCGGATATTTATGTTTGCACCTTCAAGGCATGATTTATCATTAGTTTTTATCCTCCTGCTGATTATTTAAATGATGGTGCCTAACTTTATATGATGACCGTAGGTGCATCGGCCAGAAGATGGGGTCGGTGAGACATTATTGGCTTGCTCCGATCAGGTGGGGTTTCACCGATGATCATGATGATGTGCGGTCGCAATGGAAAAGCAAGGCAGTGGATTTTTAGCCATCCCAGAACCCGATGATGTCATCCTTTCACACTTCAGCAAGGCCAGTCCATCCTAATGACGTCATCATCATATCCTGTTCAGCGAAGAATTTCAAAGTGCAGCCCGATATTCAAATGGAAAATGGCGGGAAAGTAGAGCAAGAGGAATTTGAAATTATTTTGGAGCCCGATGTATAACTTTGGTCAAACAAGAAGTACACACAAGGCCTACGGAGGGTCAATATGCAGATTTGACCCGACATCATGCAGAAGGTGGGCATCCCACTATGGAGGTGGAATGTTTTATTAAGGTGGGCATCCCACTATGAAGAATATTTTATTGTTTTTTTGAGAAGGTGGGCATCCCACTATGGAGGTGGAAGGTTTTATTAAAGTGGGCATCCCATTAAGGAGAGGGAGAGGTCAATCATACAAAGGGGACCGGTAGAAATTTCAGGTAGTAGACCAGATTGCTGAGACTAGTGGGGACTGAATTGTTGAAACATTCAAGGTTCTTTCCTCATGATCACTGTAAATATGCATGTTTTATGAACATATTGTATGGGGATGAAGCTTCAGATTACATCATGATTGTAAACCTTAAGTAATCTTCAAGTTGATTTCTGGATATGTACTGGTGGATGCTGTGTTCTTTAGAAGCGCTTTCATTTCATTGCATGTTGTTGTCAACTCTATCTCTGAAGATTTGCATTAGATCATGCTGATTTATGGAATATCATGGTGAAGTATGATTTCAGTTTTCTTCTCTTCATTATTGTATGGGAACATGTATGTGGGTCAGTGATCTCAGTCAAGTAAATCTTAGGAATATCTCTCTCTTTAACCCTTTTTATTATTTTAATTTTATAGAAATCACTTCCATAATTGCACATCATGGTAAATATTAAGCAAAATAGGGGAATATGCAGACATCCCGTAGATACTTGATCATCCTTAGCATATTCCTGAGCTAGATGCATGTACCATTGAAAATTTCATGCAGGAAATCATTGATAAGGGTAGAGCTCATGCAAATATCACCTTAGGCACATCATTTGGAGGTATATGCTGTGTAGAATAACTTCCCTAAAAGCATTGTTGCAGAACCAGAACCTACTGATTCATGTAAGACCCCAAAATGGAAAACAACAACACACATCAACCACTGAGATATCTTAGTAGATTATGACCTAATCACCAGGGACTTGGGATCATGAATTCTATGAATTCATTGTATCTTTCAAGATAAACAAGGGTTGATGTGTAACTTTTGTTTGTGTGTTATGTGTGACTAACATCACCATCAACACCTAAACTGGTGCTAGAAGGAGGGTGAACAAGAAAACTGTAGATTCCTGCAAACATTGCTTAAGTATCCTGTCAGTTTCCAAATCTGACCATAAACCAGCCTATCTTTCTTAAAATTTGAAGAATCCTGGCTTCTAAGCCAAACACCAGGTCTAGATCTAATGGAACCTTTGAAGAACTACCTACTAGGGGATTCAGACCTAGCACTATGGACCTTCATCACTCCTCTGATCCTAGTACATCTGGAGCTTCACCAGGGCCTGCTCCTGCAACTCCTATTGGCCTACACATACCTACAAGGCCTTCTGTCACACCACAGGTTCAACCTCAGCCGGTCACACCTTAGATCCAACCCCCTCTGGTTGCAATGTCATTCTTCACAACAGAGTCACCTTTGATCTTCAATGCATATCATGCTCTACCTGAAAATCCAGATAAAATTTGTCCTAGATACCACCCATATCAGGATGCTGATGATCACATCAGAACCTTCAAAGAAGCCTGTTGTAGGGCTAGGATTGAGTATGAAGATGTGGTCTGTAGGTTGTTTCCCTTCTCCTTGGGAGAAGAGGCCTACAAATGGTACATTAGTTTGGGCCAAGGTTTAGTCAACTCATGGGATGCCTTGGAGAAAGCTTTCAAGGATAGGTTCAAGGTGCCTATAGACCCTTCAACAAACTACCATTTATTTGCCACTATCAAGAGGTCTGAGGGGGAGCCTATAGCAAACTTCAATGCTAGATTCTAGAAGATGCTGTCTAAGCTAGTAGCTCCTTATAATGTAATAGATGAAGCTACCAGGAGCATTTACTACTCAGCCTTAGATCCCTTGACCTATATGTTTATCAGGAGGACACATCCTGGCATAACAACTTTAGCAAAGGCCTTTGGGGAAGCTATCAAGATCAGCCAACAATTAGCTCCTGCCCCCACACCAAATGTTGCCTTCCCTTCACTTCCAAGCTATCCAACATATCTCATCCACCAACAGACCAACAGGGCCATGATACCTTTAGCCATGATGCCAGCCCCTTTGCAAATACCTCCACTTAGTGTCATGCCACCACCAAGTGGGAATAGCCAGATGTTGCCATATCAGACACAAGTGCCACATGCTGTAGAACAACCCAACAATAACAATGGGTCTTCTTTTTTCAAGCCCCAGGCAGAAAATGTAGTGGCAAAGGCTCATGAGGAGAAAGAAGAAATCAAAGAAATATCAGCCCAGCTTAGGAAACTTACCACTGAGGTCACCCATCTAAGAAATCAGAACTTTTACTCTCAGCCTAACCAAAATAGAGGCTATGCCAATGACAGACCAAACTATCCTGACAAGGGGTACAACAATAATTACAATAACAATAATGGCAACAACAATCTTCCTAGATAGCCTAGAGTGTGGAACACTAGGCCAAACAATGGTTCCTTGCCATCACCCTTGGATAATCAGCCTCTTGGTGAATCTAAACAGACCACCAGAGTAAACCTTGCTGAGGCAACACTTGCAAACTGGTGTAGGATCATAATACCAACGCTCATGTAGAGTTAGATTGCCCCCAATTCAGGGTTACAGCTAGCATTTTCCAAGCTGAAGTGTCTAGTACTTCAGGAAACCCACCTTATGTAGAGGGAAATGAGATTGTCCCCTGTGAGTATGATATCACCTTAGTGTTGGAAAGCTTCATGCATCATCCCCATCAGCATGCAACCTCATCACATTAGGATTACACCTCAACATGTGAGGAATCAGCCATGGCTCTTGAATCCAACTACGTTTTTCCATTTGAAGATGAGAATGAGCCATCAGTGGAACATGAGGAAGTCAATGCTTATCAATAGCAACCTCAAGGTAGACATAACTACAACCTGAGGAATAACTCAAATCGGTCTGCTAGCCCTTTGACCACCTCATTGCCTCCAAACAACTTTAATACTCCACCTAATCCCTAGGCAAATAATAACCCTGGATTTCTGAAAGTTAGTGTGCATCACTTAACACCACAGAATGCAACACCAAAAGCCACAAATCCACCTCCTAGACTTGACAAATTGGTTTCTTACCTGACTGATGAGATGAAGAAGGTTAAGATCAGCCTGCCATTGTCAGAACTGCTTAGGACCCCTGCTATCAAAAGTGCTTTTGTGAAATCTTTAGATAGTCCTACCCAAAAGGAAGACAGCCATACCCCAGGCTAGTTTGGAAATAAAGATCATGCTGCCAGGGATGCTAATACAAAATTAAAAACCCTGGCCACTGTCCAAGCTACAGAGACCTCCCACATGACCCTATACAAAGACAAAAGTGAGTCACCTCCCTTCCTCCTAACCATAAGGATGTTTGGTAAGAACCTACACAACTGTCTAGTGGACTCAGGAGCATCCACGAACGTGATGCCCTTATCCATATGCAATGCCTTGGGGTTACATCCTACCAAATCATTGAAGAAAGTAACCTAGCTGGACAAAACAGAAGTAAACGTGGTAGGGGAACTGACCCACATCCATATGCAACTAGCCTCGGACCCCAGAATCCAGCATTATATTGATATCCAGGTAGTTGATATACCTGATGCATACGGAATGTTGCTCAGTAGGGATTGGTCAAAGACCCTCAATGGATATATGTCTACTGACTTTAGTCACATGTGGTTGCCCTGGAAGGGAATACCTAACCAGATTAGGATCGAAGATGAACCTCGCATGAAACACATGATTACCAAATATAACAAAACCAACGAAGTCATGTATGTGAATGTGGAACCTAGAGTTAACTCCACCAGACCTCCGACTACTAGGGTAGAGGAGATCCTGATGCTTGACATACATGATCATGATGATAACCCTTAGGATGATGATGCATATCCAGAACCTAGTTGTAATCTTGGAAACGAGATAGAGATAGATCACTTCAAGAATTTCGAGATGCATCTGCTTAAAGGGGTGAAATGCTGCCAATTGTTAAACGTACCTGTTCATGATATTTTAATTAGTGGATGGTGCAGGTTGCATAATGAGGCTCATTCTGAAAAGACATGTGAAGCCTGCCTAGACATCCTAGAGCTGGAATAGGCATACCATGAGGCGTCATCATCATCATCTGCGGTAAGTGCTACATATAATGGTAATGATGCTGATCCTTGTTTGTCTTCTGCAGGAGCGAGAGGAAGCACACATAATGATGAGGATCCTGTTAAGGTAACAGAAGGGATACTAGTTGGCAACATGAGTAATGCTAAGAACAAGGAGAAAATCACCCCTGGGAATGAGTGTTTGATGGAGTCAAATTATGAGTTGTCTGATGAAGATAGGGGCAGCAGTCTGTCCAAATTCAAAGAGTTCCTGTCAAAAGAAATGCGAAAGATGATGCAGCAGCAAAGACCTCCTCAGGATGTCTTGGTTGGAGGATGGTGCAGGTTACATGAGGCACCTCATTCAGAAGCATCTTGTTCATTGTGCCTACACATTTTAAGAAGATTGACATTGCCTAGTCCAGGGGATGTTCCTCCTGATGATAAAAGAAAAGAAGAAATATCAGCTTCCCATGAGGCCGATGAAGTGGTGCCTAAGAAAACAGAGATACCAAAGTTGAATTGGATATCTGGTGGTGCAGCTGCCAGTGCCAAAAGGAAGAAAGAAGCCCTAGACAAGCCATGGATCCTCAAGTTTGATGGATCCAAGTCAAAGCAAGGAGCTGGAATAGGAGTGAACCTCATCAATCCATCAGGAAAATCCTACCTAGCAGCATATAGGTTGCAGTTCCCATGTACAAATAATGTAGTAGAGTATGAAGCTCTAATTCATGGGATGTTGTTTGCACTTAGCAAGAAGGTGAGAATTTTGCATGTCTATGGAGACTCAGAATTAGTTGTCAGGTAGGTTAGAGGTATATACTCCTACAAATATAAAAGGCTGCCTAACTATAGGCACAAGGTGTGGAACCTGATAGAAGATTTTGATGCCTTCAATATCACCCATGTGCCCAGGGAGCAAAACCATAGAGCGAATGCTTTGGCCCAGGCTGCTAGTGCTTTGGAACCTCTGTCCATATTAGGTCTCAAAAGGTTCTCAGTTGAATTAGTATCGGTGCCTTCAGTACCTGATAATGTAACCAATCTTCAAGTATTTGATGACGATCAACATATATTGGATTTTATTTCCAATAGAGATGTTTTTGAGGCACAAATCATAGATGAAGTTAACATGGAAGATCATGTCTGGGAAGAAGGAGAAATCCTGGAGTTGCCTAGCAACAGGATCCCTAAGGGAAGGATAGAGCTAGAGAGAGCATTTAACCTAGACAACATGCTAAAACAGAAGGACCTCCCAAAAGCCGAGGAGGGGCAGTACTCTCCAGTTGACATTGGGCAAGGTGGTAAAGAAAGAAATGTCCTGATTGGAAAGGTCTGCATGGATGAAGAGTTCAAAGGGATAACCCAGGCTCTCCAGGACTACATCCATGTCATTTCCTGGACATATGATGAGCTGAAGACTTATGACACTTCTGTCATCACCCATACTATTCCTTTGAAGCCAGATGCCAAGCCTTTTAGGTAGAGACAGAGACCTGTCAATGCCCTGCTAGAGCCTATCATCTTTGAAGAAGTTAAAAGACTGCTTGATGCCAGGATTATATTTCCTGTGAGACACTCCACGTGGGTGGCGAACCTGGTACCTGTGAGGAAGAAGAATGGCGACATCAGGCTGTACGTGGATTTCAGGAATTTGAACAGAGCTTCTGAAAAGGATAACTATCCTTTGCCTTCCCTGGATGAAGTCCTGCAGGTTGTGAATGGAGCCAAGATGATGTCCTTCTTGGATGGCTTCTCTAGTTACAATCAGGTGATGGTGGACAGAATTGATAGATTAAAAACCGCATTCACTACTAAATGGGGGATCTTTGCCTACAGACGCATGCCATTTGGGCTGATAAACGCTGGAGCCACCTTCCAGCGAGCAATGGACACAGCCTTTAGAGGCTTAATCGGTAAGTGCATAGTGATCTAAATGGATGACCTGACTGTGTTTTCCAAAGATAGAAAAAACCATGTAGAGGACCTAAGAAAGGTGCTGAAGAAGTGCAAGCAGTATGGGATATCCTTAAATCCCAAGAAGTGCATATTTGGGATGACCACCGGGAAGTTGCTGGGTCACCTGATAACTAAGAATAGGATCATCATTGATCCTGACAGAGTAGAGTCCATCATGAAAATACAACTTCCTGGAAGCAAGACAGAGCTCAAATCTTACTTTGGTAAGATTAATTTTGTTAGGAAGTTCATCACCGGCTTTACAGAGATAGTTAGGCCCCTG
This sequence comes from Cunninghamia lanceolata, assembly GCA_027924645.1. NCBI lineage: Eukaryota > Viridiplantae > Streptophyta > Pinopsida > Cupressales > Cupressaceae > Cunninghamia > Cunninghamia lanceolata. Next base: position 1,546,746 of record BSBN01000333.1, read on the forward strand.
AATGCCATGCTCAAAAGGGATGCCAAGATTGAGTGGACACCTGAAGCTAGAGCAACTTTTGAAGACATTAAGAAAACTATTTTAGATGCTCCAGTCCTGATCAGTCCAGATTACACCAGGGACTTCTACATCTACTCATTTGCCTTAGAACATACCTCTGCAGTAGTGCTAACCCAAAGAAATGAAGAACAGCAGGAGAATCCTATAGCCTTCATGAGCTGCCCTTTCAGAGATGCAGAGCTCAGGTACATGGATGTTGAAAGACAAGTACTTGCTCTGGTTTGAGCAGTCAAGAAGTTCAGGCACTACATCCTGAGGAGTAAGGTGATTGCTGTGGTACCTGATGCAGCAGTAAAGATGTTGCTAATGCAAAGTAAGCCAGGTGAGAAGAGGGCCAAATGGATCACCATCCTCTAGGAGTATGACATGGATATCACACCCATGAGGTTGGTAAGAGGACAAGCTTTGAGTCAAATGATATCAGAGATAGACCCTAACATCCTGAGCCAGCAGTATGTTGTAGATGCAAAAGATGATGGAACATGGTATTTAGACGTTAGGCATGTCCTGATCACTGGGAGATGTCCCCCAAGATTGCAGGTCTCACAGAAGAGAGCCCTAAAGATAAAAGCATAGAAATATATGATGAAAGGAGGAGTCCTTTTTAAGAGAAACTATGAGGGGATATACTTGAGGTGCTTGAAAAAACCAGAAGCAGACAAGGTACTAGCAGAACTGCATGATAAATTTGGGACTGCACATGGATCATCCTTGGCCACCACTCATGCCATCCTCAGGGTAGGGTATTATTGGCCCACGATTTTCAAGGACACTACTGAACACACCAAATACTGTCATGTGTGTCAAGTTGCTGCAAATAGAGATAAATATGCTGCTCAACCTCTGCAGCCAGTGATGGAGAGCACCCATTTGCTTAGTGGGGTATGGACTTCATAGGACCCATCAATCCTCCATCATCCTCAGGCCATAGGTATGTCTTGACTATTACTGACTAATGTACCAGGTGGACTAAAGCTATCAGCAGTAAAACATGTAATGGTGAGGATGTCATTAAGTTTTTGGAAAGCAACATAGTGACCAGGTATGGAGTTCCATATGCTTTAGTGTGTGATAATGGACCTGCCTTTGCTTCAATAAAACTATCAGGTTGGGCTTTTGACCATGGGGTCATCTTGAAATTCTCCTCCAATTACTATCCCCAAGGGAATGGATTAGCAGAATCCATAAACAAGAACTTGCTTAACATCATAAAGAAGTTGATAGATAAAAACCCAAGGGAATGGGATACTCTGTTGAAATATGCCTTGTGGGTAGATAGAACCAGAAATAAGGCTGCATTAGGAAACTCACCTTTTCACCTAGTATATGGGGTGGATCCCCTCCTCCCTGTTAACCTAAATATTCCTACACTGCAGTTTGCACAAGAATACCTAGGCATAAATAACAAACAGGAGGTTAGGTTGCTGTAGCTGATGCACCTAGATGAAAAAAGAAGTGAAGCCATTAACCAGTTTGCTAAACATCAGGCTGTTGTCAAGTGATGGTTTCACAAAAGGGCTAAAATTAAGGCTTTCCAAATCTCAGATCTAGTCCTGATGTGGGACAAAGCACATGAAAGGAAGGGTGACCATGGTAAGTTTGACAAACTCTGGATAGGCCCCTTTCAAATTTTTGAAATATTAGGAGACAGCACCTACAAGCTCAAGTCCTTAATAGGTGAGGATGCCCCATTGCTAGTCAATGGATAGTTCCTCAAGCACTATTTTCAAGCCTGAAGTAGCATCATGACAATCATGTGTACCATAATGTATATTTGTTGTGCGGTTGTTTGTACAGTCTCCTTCCTTTTGTTTGTTTTGTTTGGTTGCTCTGTTGTCCTCAGTAGGGATCTTTCTTTTGATTTAGAGCATGTAGGAGCAAACTAACAACCACAAGAAAAAAAAATCTAGATCATTCAGGTTAATTGTTTTAAATTTATGCATAACTTGTTGTGTCTGTCATGAATGTGAAGAGTTGTTTGACTTGTGAAATTTTGTATTCAATAAGAATGGGTTAAGTATTCAAGGATGTTTCTCACAATGACACACCTAAAATCCTTGGGTTGGTTGAACCTACCAGTGTAGATATTAGGTGAAAAATCAGAGGTCACCCTTGCTACCATTACAATTCTCAGCTTAATTTCAGCAAGTGACCACTCCTTGCATCATGATGATGAAGTTACAAATGCAACATCTTATGAAGTTCTACCAAAAATATAAAATGTAAAGAAATAAAATGGATTTTACTGAAAATCTAGGTTAAGCCATCTAAGTAACTCTACCGGGGCTATAGACGCTCGCTGGCAGTGGGGCTCTACTTAGGAGAATTATAACGATATCCTTGCCGGGGCTATGGATGCCTATTGGCAGCAAGGCTCTATCCGGTTGGCTATGAGGGAACATCCTCACCTACGTAGGCTAATGTTAGTCACTGATTTGTTCAACTGATCTTCAAGACGAGGATAATTAATCACATGCACCCACTTAAACTGAAAGGAAAATTCATGCACCTTATCGAATACATTGAGTCTCAAGTTAGATGATGATCTGCAGGAGAGATGGTTGGAAGTTATCCATGTATTTCTTTCAGTTTCCTTTAATGGTCTTTGTTTTTGATTGTTTTGTTTGGTTGCTAGTTGTTGTGATGTTCACAACACGCCCCTTTTTGCTCCTTAGCAAAATGAGGACCCCTGCTGTGGCTTGCCCCCTTTGTTTTTGTGCTCTGGGTGGTAATGGTTAAAAGCATCATCATATCAGGTGCATGATGATCCTCCTGTATGAGCCCAAAATTCAAAGGTCTGAATCTTGCCTCAGGAAGCTTGCCATGTGAAAGAGTGTAAAATTCTAAGCAAGTTTGCCTTTTACATCACCCTAAAATTCGGCCAGGTAAGAAAGTTATGCTCGGTCAAAGTTCTAGTCAAACCTGATAGTCATAGGGGAGGATCATATTTCTTAACATCAGTCATATTACAGAGGGTCATCCTGATCTAATTTATCACCTGATAAATCATGCGGTCCAAATATCTAGACGTCAATTTTAGGTGATAGTGACCTTTACCCGTCAACAACCTTATGTATCTCACGAGGATCATGTTTCTCAATATAACCCGATATTTCTCAATATACTCCTGTTGTGAAATATCACCCCGAACCAATATCCTAATGATGTCATTAGAACCCGATAAACAAGAAATGTCACATGAAGATGACATCATCATCCTTTTTACCTCGCGGAGGTATATTTTCAGACATGACCTTTCCTGCATAACATGACGATGACGTCATAGTGCCGCAGTGCTAAACCAAGTCATCATCTGGATGACGTCATCTTGATATTCCGACAAGAGGTCATTTTAGTCTAGGGGGATCATCATCTTTCAAATATCACCCGATGTTCCAAATGTCACCCGATATTCTGAAAGATCACCCTCCTCGCCAAATATCACCTGATGTTTCAAATGTCACCCGATATTCTGAAAGATTACCCTCCTTGCCAAATATCACCCAATGTTTCAAATGTCACCCAATATTCTGAAAGATCACCCTCCTCACCAAATATCACCCTGATGTGGATGCATCACCCTGACCTTTTGTGCATCACCCGATTTCTTTTTGAAGATCAGCCGATCTTTTGAATATCATGATCTTCTGAAATATCACCCCATGGCTAGTATGATGATGACATCATCCAAGCTTGATGAACAAAGGAAATCACCTCCTGATGATGTCATCATCCTTTTGCCTCACACAGGCACTTTTTCAAACATCACTCCTATCCGATAAACATGACGATGACATCATGATAACTGCAGCGATAAACAAGGCCACCCTTCCGCTGACGCCACCCCGATCTTTCAAAAGGAAGGTCATCTTACCCGCGGGGGTCATGTTCCAAATATCATCCTAATCTTAAAATATGACCCGATAAGCAAAACTCGACATATCCTGATGACGTCATCTCCTTGGGAAGGTGATATTCTTCAAAGCTCTTTCCTCGGGATCATGTTCCTTGGACCCAATTTCCTTCAATATCAATGTGACATCACCATCATATCATGACCAAGTAAAAAGAATGTCTGATAATCTACATGCAAGTGGCGGAACTGAATGAATTATCAAAAGGGGACTAATTTCTCGTGTGCAGGTGGATTTTCATAGTATCATGACCGGATATTTATGTTTGCACCTTCAAGGCATGATTTAGCATTAGTTTTTATCCTCTTGCTGATTATTTAAATGATGGTGCCTAACTTTATATGATGACCGCAGGTGCATCGGCCAGAAGATGGGGTCGGTGAGACATTGTTGGCTTGCTCCGATTAGGTGGGGTTTCACTGACGATCATGATGATGTGCGGTCGCAATGGAAAAGCAAGGCATGTGGATTTTTAGCCATCCCAGAACCTGATGATGTCATCCTTTCACACTTCAGCAAAGCCAGTCCATCCTAATGACATCATCATCATATCCTGATCAGTGAAGAATTTCAAAGTGCAGCCCGATATTCAAATGGAAAATGGCGGGAAAGTAGAGCGGGAGGAATTTGAAATTATTTTGGAGCTCAATGTATAACTTTGGTCAAACAAGAAGTACACGCAAGGCCTACGGAGGCTCAATATGCAGATTTGACCCGACAGTGTGCAGAAGGTGGGCATCCCACTATGGAGGTGGAATGTTTTATTAAGGTGGGCATCCCACTATGAATAGTATTTTATTATTTTTTTGAGAAGGTGGGCATCCCACTATGGAGGTGGAAGGTTTTATTAAAGTGGGCATCCCATTAAGGAGAGGGAGAGGTCAATCATACAAAGGGGACCGGTAGAAATTTCAGGTAGTAGACTAGATTGTTGAGACTAGTGGGGACTGAATTGTTGAAACATTCAAGGTTCTTTCTGTAGACACCCAAAATTGTCCCAACTTTGTCCATGTCTAGCAACACCTTGTTAAACATTATCCTAGACATCTTGTAGCATTTTGTCCTAATTTCCCTAATCCATTAAGCCAATTAATTAAATTAATTTTATTTATTTAATTAAAATCCCATTTAATCCCATTCTCATCCCACTTAGCCAATTAATTAAATAAATTTTATTTATTTAATTAATTTCCACATCATATCCTAATCCCACTATCCAATTAATTAAATAAATTTTATTTATTTAATTAATATCCAACTCATATCCCAACTAATTCAAATATTTTATTTGAATTAAGTTATCACATTTCATTATAAGCCGACTTTCTAATTAATTAAATAAATTTTATTTATTTAATTAATTTATCTTATCATTTATCTGACATGTGTGCCTCTTTCATTTAAAAAAAGATAAGTGGTACTACATACTTTATTTAATATCTTTCATATGTAGTACTTTTTATGTACACAAGCACACATGAGCCCTATTCTCCTTGACACTTGTCAAATGACTACAACTCCCTTGAAGAGTGGGATAACCGAATCAATCCTAGCCATCCACATCAATCAATTAGCTTTTTAATCTCAGCTGTCCATTGGAACCAGGCCTTTCCTATAAAACAACCCCCTCATAAGCCATTAGCATGCATTGAGCCTCAAGTACCCTTATTCTGCCAAATTATCTAAAGCATGCATTGATCCTCAAGTATTCACATGCTGTTGAAATATCATTAGAGCCTTTGCATCTTTCATCTATCATTCATTCTATCATCTTCATCTTAATGTTATGCTGCAGAAGTGAGCACCCAACATTCCTCCGACAATAATCCTTCAAAATCTTGCATGCTCATGCGAGGTGGAGAAGAGCAATGGAGATAAATCGAGCATAGCGTGGAGATCGGTTTGCATTTACATTTGTTATTTTGATTTTCATGTTGTCTTGTGCTTCATTGTGCATTGCTAGGGTTTTATCATTGTTGATTCTTCATTTATCCTATTTGTAATTTTACCTTAACTACATTTGGCACGCCCGGTGGGACTCACTTCGCTTGATCCTTTTTGTAGGTTTTTGTAGTAAAAATTTGTATTCATCTAATCCCCATTGTCAAGTTTTGCAGGTTTAATTAACTTTTTGTTGCAGATCTGCTACTTTTTGGACAAAACCCTAGGTTTTAAAGATTTCATCATATCTTCCAAAGGCTATAAATTTTTCTACAAGATTTTAGCAGAAGTTTGTCCATGATATAAGGAAGCTACAGTAGAAAAATTTTGGGTTTATCATGATTTTTGCGGGATTTATCACGTTTTTATGTTTTTTCATAAAATCGCAATTCTAGGCATAAATCAGCGAATTTTTCAGACATTTTTACATTTCTAGAAAGCTCTTGAAATTATAATGGGGGTCTATGTTTTACAAATTTAATTTGGAGGTGATCATAAGGAGCTGAAGCAGCATCGACATCAACATCTACAGCAATTTGGATAACGAATTAACTAGGTGCAATCATTTCATTTCTCATCTTCTAATCATTGTTTGCAAACACATTTGGATTTTGGGCATAAAACGAACAATTGTTTGCAAATTCACATCAAAAAATTAGGCTAAAACGAACCATTGTCTTTCATCACATTTGGATTTGGGCTTTAAAACAAACAAGTGCTTGCATTGTCTCCCACACATTGAACTTCTAAGGTTAATGAACCCCATGCGAGTGTGACCAAGTAAATGTGTATGCTCTCTCCTCGCGTCCTAACACAAACTTGGAGATTAAAAACATTTACTTGTGTTGCTTTTGTTAAACCTTAGAGAGGCCTGCCTTGGCATCCACCCCAAGGGAATGACCTCAAGTGGTACTTTCATCCGGTCCACTATAAAAATTAGAGGATAAGGCGAAAGCCAAGTCTAACTGGTATTAGCGCTCACGATATAGTGCTAACTCGAAAGGAGGTGTACCTTTGTGTATATTAAAACTCCTAGTAGGGTTAGTTAAAGTCTTAAGTGGCTTGCTGGATGCTCGTGGGGTGCCGGTCCCTCAGATTTTCACTAGAACCTCCTTGTGAAAGTGGCCTTGCCTTTACTAGGACTTGTTGAAGTGTCTTCACGTGCTTGCTTAACCATCATCACATTCTTCCAAACTAAAACTTGCTTATGTGTCTTGCGTGAGTGATTCATGTGTGTATATGCATAATCATTTGTTTTAATATTGCCACATCAAGCTCTAAACACCCAAACATATAAAGACAAGTCATCCTACACATTCTTCCAATAACATTCAAACCCAATCACTTTCATCCCAAACATAGCCAAGTCATCCAAACAAGCCACATCATCATCCAAATCCCTAAACAAACACTTGTTAAAAGGACTTAAGACAAACACTTGGGTGACAACATGTCTACACTAGAAGACCCAGAAATCAAATTCCAAAGATTCCTCCAAAATCTTTATCAAGGATCACAACCCCTAAACCAAGACACCATTGAAATATTACAATTCTTCATCCAAAGAGCTCAACCCCATGCAAGCCAATCACCTCAACTACAACACTTCATAGCCCAAGTCCAACACCTTTTAGCCACTAGTCAAGCCCGACAAGTACAACAAACCTTAGCCACTCCATACCAACCTAATCCACCTTATAGCCACATGTCATATCCATCCACTTCCTATCAACTTAATCCACCTATCCACCAAGTTAATGCCACATCAACCTATGAACATCCACCTCAAGCTTATCCAATCCCTCATGCCACCGTTCTAATGCACTACCAAGCCCATCCACAAAGCAATCAAGTGATATTACAAGAACAACATGCAAGTCCAAATAGCCCTTTGTACATAAATCAAGCAGGTCCAAGTACACCTTTTCAACAAGACCACCAAGCACCATTAATAGATCTAAATCCACCTTTCCAACAAGAATCATATCCAAATTCCAATGGCTCCTTGTACATAAATCAAATGAGTCCAAGTTATCCTATGCAAGATCTAATAACCTTTGACAAGGGAGATACCAATCTAGAGTGGCCTCCACCATCCAATCCCATCCCAACACATGACCCAACTAGTCCTATCCCAACACCACCATGTGATCTTACTCATAGTCCATTAGTCCATCAACCTTCCAAATCAGCAAGCACTCCATTACCTTCATCAGCATGCCATTCTAATCCTTCACCAAAGGATGTGGCTGAGATAGTCTTACAGAGAATGCTTGAAGCAAAACTCATTGAACTTCCTGAAGTCAAACCATGTGAAGAAAGTCCATATGATGAACATGATTATTGTGCATACCATAGGACCAAATGCCATAATACAAATCAATGCCCAATATTTGTCCCAATTGTTTACAAGGTGTACCTACCTATAATGAGAAATCATGCCACATCATCCCAATCCCATGTGTCACACCCATCTAGTCCACATCCTAATCCATCAAACTCCATTATCCTTCCATCCAATCAAAATCCTAGTCCTACGCTTACAACATCATCCTCTATTATTGCTCATCCATTATATTGCCCATCTACACATACCCTTGCAAAGGATGTGATCCATTGGCTACTAGCTAGGAATAAACTACCTCTATGTCAAACACCCATTCATGAGCCTACCAATGAACTTCCAAAGGTCATGTCTAATCTTATAATCTCATCATGTGGTCCACCTATCCTTGAGCCTATCCAAGAGCCTTCCATTAACATACCTAGCCCTTCAAGCCCATCATGTGACATACAAGCCATTAAGCCTATTTGTGAACCTTCTATCATTAATCGAAGTCAAGAGTCATCATGTTCTCATGTTGTTGACCAAGAGCCTATCCAAGAGCCTTCTACTTCCATTCAAGCAACCCAAGAGGTATATCAAGAGTTTAATCCTAAGCATGTAGAAACATTAAGCCCTAGTCCAACTCACGATCAAAACACTTTCATGCAACGCATCCATAACATTTACCTTCTTTATGATCAAGATGATACCTATGAAGAAGCTATCCATGAGCACCTTGATCCTATCCATAATCCTATAATCCATGAGCAAGATATGCACATTTCTCCTAGTCATATGCCATCTAGCCCTATCCATAATGAACAAACATCCACTTGTTATGATGAGACGCTTGTCCCCCAAGTAAGCATAAAAGATCAAACAAATAACTTGGATCTACATGAACATAATGCTAATCAAGATCCTAATGATCCTTCATCCCCATCTACCATTGATTCCACTTCAAGTCCACCATCATGTCCTATTGGTCTTACCACCCTTATACATGAGTTTTCTTCCTTTGGACAACAACAACCTTTATCCACTTCACCTTCTCCATCCAATAATAAACTCAAGTCTAGTGTTCAAACCACACCTAGTCCTATAATCAAGCGCATATTCCAAAACATGAACTACCAAGGTAAAGGCCTAGGCCTTTATGAACAAGGTATTTTGGAGCCAAACCATGTCAAGATTCCTCCATGCTCATATGGCCTTGGATACACACCCCAAGGTAAACAAGGCCAAGATGTTAGTAATCCCTTCATGCATCCTAAGTCTACCACTTTCCATCACAAACCCCATTATCTACCCAAGACATATGTAGCCATTCCATCTCCATCATCTTATAAATGTCAAAAGTATGTGACCGTACATCTTCCGCCATCCACTTTCCTCCACTTTTACCAACTCCAAATATCCCTCCATCCACCTTGCCACCATTGCTTCCAACACCTAGCATACCTATCATTCATAGGTATCCTTACATCCCTAATCATGGCCAACAAAAGCACACATTGTTTAAGCATAAAGCTTCCAATCATTCCATCCACTCCACCCATCTCATGGGATTCAAAAGAACAAATTTTGATGCCTCTACTTATAAAGTTAAAAATCCTACCAAAAATCCTAAAGGTCTTCATACCTTAGGACATAAAGAATCAAACTCAAAGCAAAGTTTATCTAAGAAGCCATCCAAACCCTTACCTCCAAAAGAAAAGCCCAAAAGCAAAATGGTTTGGGTTCCTAAGCAAAAAACTAGCAAAGCAAATGAGGCATCCTCCTCTACATCTCAAGAATCCCAATCACCTATCTCCATCCAAAAGCCTACTTCCATCCAAAACTTCCATTCCCTTCAAAAATCCCACAAGCAAAACAAAAGCACTAAAAATACTAAATCTATGTGGGTTCCTAAATCACTTCATCAACCATTTCCTAAGAAAACATCTCCATTGCTTCCTACACCACCATCTCATCAAAAGCTTCAATGTTTATCACGGTGTGTGCAACCGTTGGTCATGGTTCCCTTCCACTTTGCAGGACCTCCACATAACTACATCTCCCCATTTTCCATCCATTATCCTACATATCTCCCCCATGCTATCCCTATGGTCCATGCTTTTGCATAAGCCTTTCATCCATCTTCATTCCATAAACCTATATAAATCCACACCATAAGCCACTAGCCTACCCTAACATAATTCCACATTATAATCTATTATCCACCTAATCCATCTCCCATCCACGCAATCCCTTATCAACATCTATGAGCATAATGACATGGTCCATGCAATGACATCCATCTCTAATGGGACTACCAACATCCATTGAACTAGCCACTTGAGTCCCTCCTATCCATTACCATGGTGAAAACCTGGCAAACAGGCGCCATGTGTAATTGTCAACCCATCTAAAAGCAAAAAAAAAAGAGAGAGAGAGAAAAAAGGTAAAGAGAAAGCCCTTCATCCAATGGTGAAAACCTAGTAAACAGGCACCTTGGATAAGTACCATGATGAAAACCTGGCAAACAGGCATCATGTGTAGGTTGATCTTCTATGTCACTTACACTTGGGGGCACATTGTCTCATCCAACCTATCCATTTCCAAACTATCTATCCCATTATATCATTTTCCATCCTATCTTATCCTATCTTGTCATCCTACCATCCTTAGCCATTACATAAACATGCTTATCCTATTGAAACCATTTATTCATCCTTCTGCCTTTTGATCTTGATGAAGACATAGGGGCAAAATGTTGAAACATGTTTGGATATCTCTTCACATACTTTCTTTCCAAACCAAGGCCTATCCATTGACATTTTATCTATCCCATTTAAACCAATCCAATCATGTCATCCCTTGGTCATGAACTTTGTCATGTAAAAATCCTAGAATGGGGCAAGTTCTTCCTATGCGACATAGCCTTTGAAGATCACATCCTAGCTCCCTTATGATCCATCCACTATGGTGTATCCTTATCACGAGCTTTCCATCTTATAGCTTATCCCCATCTGCTTATCATGAGCTTTCCAATCCATAGCCTATCCTTGTATCTATCCATCTATCATGAGTCTTCCATCCCATCCATCTATCATGAGTCTTCCATCCCATCCATCTATCATGAGCCTTTCATCCCATTTACTATGAGCCCATCTCTTTCATCCATCCTTTGCACCTAGACTTGGTTTTCTCCCTTGTCATTGGTATCAAGCACAAAGGCTACCCAATTGTAAATCCATTGACATCCCAAAAACATACCAAAAAAAAACAAAATATTCCAAAAAACAAAAAAATCAAGATATTCCAAAAACACAAAAAAAATCAAATATCCAACAAAAAATCCAAGTAATAAAACCAATCATCATCAATCCAAATCTATCCACTCCATCAAAATTCAAATCAAAATCAAACTCAAAATCATCATCATCAATTTTTTCTATCAATAACATTCATTCATCCATTTCAATCAATCACTTCTTCCAATCATATCAATCCAATCAATCTATGCAATGATCTTGAATCGAAGTCACACTAATCCATAACAAGCAAGCTAATCAACTCAATCACATCAAGCAAACCATCAAAACAAATCCAATCACTCCAACAAATCAAAAGAAGCTTAATCCACCACATGTTATCTAATCATCAACATTTCATCAAATCAATCTAATCATCCATCATTTCATCATCTTCAAATCAATCCAAAGAATCATTCCAAGCAATGATCCAAATGCAAGCCCATCCTTAATCCATACCAATCAAGTTAATCAATCAAGCCAAGTTATCCAATTGCAATCAATGGTCTTGATCCTAGCCTTGTTGTAAGCCAAATCAATCAGCCAATTAGCCAACCAATTTAGCAAACAAACTTGTGTTGATCTAGGGATATAGCTTTCCCCGCAATGACAACACTCTCAACTATCATCATCAAAACAATCAATCATTGGTTTACAGCTTGACATGGGCAATACCTTGTTTGTTTTTGAATCATTTGCGCATGCTTGCTTGCTTGCTTGTGTGTGTTATCATTTTATCTTGCATTTCTATCAAATCCTTATCTTTCCAGCTAATATTCATATCTTGTGTATGTTGGAATAGCTTTTTGCACTATCCTTTGCATCTAAGGTCATATCATACCTTTTGTGCATTAGGACTCAATGCTCTAAGTTTTCTTCCTTATACGTTAGACAAGATTGTATTATGCTGGGGCACAAGACACATTGTCACCTTGGTCCTTCTACCTTGGTGCATAACGTCTAGTGCTATATCAAACATCATGGTTGCTCACCTTCCATTGCAGCATAACACATCATCATTTCTTCTATCTCCTTATCTTTCTTTTGTAGCCAAGCCATTTCTTTTCGAGAGCCTACCCGTGTTTGTCCAACCCGCCTATCCTCTCGAGGGGGCATCATCATCCTATCTTTCTATCATCATTATCCCTATCGATTATCAATACCTTAACTTCTTTGAAATGATGTTACTTGACATAAATCTTATCATCTCGAACATCATCTCAAAGAGGGGCAAAATGTAGACACCCAAAATTGTCCCAACTTTGTCCATGTCTAGCAACACCTTGTTAAACATTATCCTTGACATCTTGTAGCATTTTGTCCTAATTTCCCTAATCCATTAAGCCAATTAATTAAATAAATTTTATTTATTTAATTAAAATCCCATTTAATCCCATCCTCATCCCACTTAGCCAATTAATTAAATAAATTTTATTTATTTAATTAATTTCCACATCATATCCTAATCCCACTATCCAATTAATTAAATAAATTTTATTTATTTAATTAATATCCAACTCATATCCCAACTAATTCAAATATTTTATTTGAATTAAGTTATCACATTTCATTATAAGCCGACTTTCTAATTAATTAAATAAATTTTATTTATTTAATTAATTTATCTTATCATTTAGCCGACATGTGTGCCTCTTTCATTTAAAAAAAGATAAGTGGTACTACATACTTTATTTAATATCTTTCATATGTAGTACTTTTTATGTACACAAGCACACATGAGCCCTATTCTCCTTGACACTTGTCAAATGACTACAAATCCCTTGAAGAGTGGGATAACCGAATCAATCCTAGCCATCCACATCAATCAATTAGCTTTTTAATCTTAGCTGTCCATTGGAACCAAGCCTTTCCTATAAAACAACCCCCTCATAAGCCATTAGCATGCATTGAGCTTCAAGTAACATGATTATGCCAAATTATCATTAGCATGCATTGATCCTCAAGTATCCACATACTGTTGAAATATCATTAGAGCCTTTGCATCCTTCATTCTAGCATCTTCATCTTAATTTTATGCTGCAGAAGTGAGCACCCAACATTCCTCCAACAACAATCCTTCAAAATCTTGCATGCTCATGCAAGGTGGAGAAGAGCAATGGAGATAAATCAAGCATAGCATGGAGATCAGTTTGCATTTATATTTGTTATTTTGATTTTCATGTTGTCTTGTGCTTCATTGTGCATTGCTAGGGTTTTTATCATTGCTGTTTATTCATTTGCCCTGATTTGCAATTTTACCCTAACTACACTTTCCTCATGATCACTGTAAATATGCATGTTTTATGAACATACTATATGGGGATGAAGCTTCAGATTACATCATGATTGTAAACCTTAAGTAATCTTCAAGTTGATTTCTGGATATGCACTGGTGGATGCTGTGTTCTTTAGAAGCGCTTTCATTTCATTGCATGTTGTTGTCAACTCTATCTCTGAAGATTTGCATTGAATCATGCTGATTTGTGGAATATCCTAGTGAAGTATGATTTTAGTTTTCTTCTCTTCATTACTGTATGGGAACATGTATGTGGGTCAATGATCTCAGTCAAGTAAATCTTAGGAATATCTCTCTCTTTAACCCTTTTTCTTATTTTAATTTTATAGAAATCACTTCCATAATTGCACATCATGGTAAATATTAAGCAGAATAGGGGAATATGTAGACATCCCGTAGATACTTGATCATCCTTAGCATATTCCTGAGCTAGATGCATGTACCATTGAAAATTTCATGCAAGAAATCACTGATAAGGGTAGAGCTCATGCAAATATCACCTTAGGCACATCATTTGGAGGTATATGCTGTGTAGAGTAACTTCCCTGAAAGCATTGTTGCAGAACCAGAACCTACTGATTCATGTAAGACCCCAAAATGAAAAATAGCAACACACATCAACCACTAAGAGATCTTAGCAGATTATGACCTAATCACCAGGGACTTGGGATCATGAATTCTATGAATTCATTGTATCTTTCAGGATAAACAAGGGTTGATGTGTAACTTTTGTTTGTGTGTTATGTGTGACTAACATCACCATCAACAGGATGCTACCGCGGAGAGTTGTTACTGTTGGAATAATGGCTGGAAGAATGGATGAGATGATGGAGATGATGAAAATAATGCAAATTCATTTGGATGCTATTAAGAAGATAGGCAAAGAGAATTGACACCGAGACCTAATGTTGAAAGTGAGGATGAAGAAGAATTTCAATCTATTGAACAAACTGGGGAAACCCTAGGAGGTGATGAAGAAGAAGAATCAGATCAAGTAAAGATGGTACAAGCAATTTTGAAGACTGGAAAGAGACCTAGAGTTGATGTGCCGAACTATACTGGTAATTTGAACCCTAAAGAATTGATTGACTGGATAAATGACATGGAAGAATACTTTGAATATGAGGAAGTTGAAGATCTAGAGAAGGTGAATTTTGCTAAGAAAAAGTTGAAAGGACATGCTGCTATATGGTGGAAAGAAGTTCAGTTGGAAAGAAATAGCAGAGGAAAAGAAAAGATTACAAAATGGGATAGGATGGTGACAAAATTGAAGAATCAATTCATACCTACTAACTATGAGTTGGAGTTGTTAAAAAGATTGCAAAACCTAAGGCAAAAGGACAAACATGTGGATTACACTGAATAATTTCATAAAATGATCATACGGATAGGACATAGTGAAGAAAACAAGGAGAAAGTGGCTAGATACATCAATGGACTGAGGTTGAACATTCAAGAGGAACTAAGCTTGGTAAGGATGACATCTTTGGAAGAAGCATATCAGTTTGCCCTAAAAGTTGAAGAGAAGATGAATAAAATACATGATTAGAGACAAAGAGGTAGAGAAGGTAAATTTTAGACAAGTAGAACATTTTTCAAAGGAGATAGATCACATCCAGAATAGAACAAGTTTGACAACCCATTTAAGAAGGATGATAGAGATAACAATACTTACCAGAGAGATGATAGAAATTTTTACCAGAGAGGAAACCCTAGTGCATATCGGAATGAAGGATACAAAAGAGAAGGAAGAGGATTTGATAAGAGGACATTCAAAGGTACTTGTTTCAAGTGTGGAGGTGAAGGACATAGAGCATTTGAGTGTAATCAGGGTAGTACAAGCAAGAGGACAGAAAATAGTGGAAGAGTAGTCTATGTTGAGGAAGAACCTATTGAACTAGATGATCTGAGTTCAGTTGGCAAACCTAAGAAAGGAGAATCACTTGTGATGAGGAGAGCACTATTTCAAGAAGAGACAAATAAGGAACCACCCCAGATAAATCTATTCAGAACTAGATACAAATCAGGAGGTAAGTGTTGTAAAGTTGTAATTAATAGTGGTAGTTTAGATAACCTAGTTTCAGAGGAGATGGTGACTAAGCTAAAGTTGGAAAGATTGAAACACCCTAAGCCCTATCATATAGCATGGATTCAGGATGATTAGAAGGTACTAGTGAGTGAACAATTTTTTGTGAAATTTCATATTGGATTTTATCATGACGAAGTATTGTGTGATATTATGCCTATGGATGTTTTGTCCTATCTTGTTGGGTAGACCTTGGTAGTATGATAGAAAAACTATACATGATGGGAGAAAGAATACTTATACTATTACATCAAATGGAAAGAGAATTACTTTGATTCCTTTGGAGGATGATCCTAAGAGTGAACTATGTGGGAGTGCTAGAATCTGTCTGGTAGATGGATGTGTTTTAGTGTTTAGATGTTGGAATCCTCCTTTCACCCTTAACATTCAAGGACCTAGGGTTGAGTGGAAATGCACTACCATACCCTAGGTCATTGTGAGATGTAGGGAAACTTGGATTAGGATATTTAATTATCAATTTTCCTTCTCTTATGCTTAATTAACCATTAAAACCCTAATTTCACAAATACAACTGTAAACAAAAGAATAATAGAAAAAGCTTTTGTAGAGGGAAGCAAAATATCAAATTACAGAATACCTATTTTCAGGGTTCCAAGGCAAAAAATTTGGGGACAAAAGAGCAGGCACCCAAGTCCAATGCCTTGCTTTTTGTCTAGATCTGGAAATTCAGTTTGTAACTCTTCCCTACTGTTCCAGAGATTTTCCTATCACGAAAGTTGGAGGACTAATGAGTAGGCGCCCAAGTCCAGAGTGCTATTTTTCTTCCTGTTCTACAATTCTAACACTTCAAGATGCCTTCTTGCAACTTCACTTTCTCTAACTCTGCAACCTATATCCTGTAACCATGAAAACTTTGGGAGGGGGTTATGGTGTTTAGAGGCTCGCCTCAGTCAAGCCCCGGAGGATACTTAAGTCCCTGAACACCTTTGTCAGATAGAGAGTGCATACCCTTATGAGGCAGAGGCAAAAACTAAAGGAAATGATGATGAAAACACAATATAATGTCACCTTGTAGTGAAGATATCATGGGAGGAAGATGCTCTTCATTCCATGATGAAATGGATGCTCAAATATGCAAACACAAACACATAGACCACACAAATGTACTCTTGCAACACAATGAAAGCCTTAAACTACCTTGAGAATGCCCAAAGTTCATAATGATCATCTAGTTTACAAATGAATGCCTAAACATGTTTTTATATGCAACTACAAACACTCCTGCCAAGATTTTTGTAATTCAAACTTACCATGTTGGCATAGGATCCAAATAATGGTCATAAACTGACACTTCAAATTTGAGCCTGACCCAAAATAAGGCAGGACTAGGGCACAGGTGCCCAAGTCCTCCCCCCTATTTTGGGTAGGGTTAAGCTCAAGGGGTCCTCCTAGGTCCCATTTGTCATGTTACCTAGGGCTCATTCCATCGGGATGCCAAATTATGAAGTAAGATGTCCTAAATACATGCAAAAGACCTAGTAGCTAAACATAAAGAGGGAAAAGCCCCCAAGGGGACATTTTCTGATGTTACATTTAGCCCCCACTTTAATGTATATATAAACACCAGGCTAATACATGCATTAAAGTAAGGTCAAAAACACAACAAACACGCCAAGCACAGCGAAGACACACCAATCACATAAAAGACACTAAAAGGCATGTAAAACATGGAGAAGATAGTTACAGTCATGCAAAACATGAAGAAGACAGTAAATGCATGGAAGATAGGCATGATTCTTTTCTTTTGTTTTTATCATATATAAGAAATGCAGATGCAAGTTCTTGAAAATAAACAAACCTCCCATAATACATGATGCACTCATCATGCAACTCTTTGTATCTATGGGGCAACACACACGTAAGACATACAAAACCTCCCAAAATGTAAGAAGTACAATCCAAGGCACTAGTCTTTATATTGCATATGGGGCAACAAACATGCCAAACACACATAGTTGAAGACACAGAGAAAACATGGCAGACAAGTGATGGAGTGTACCTATTTCTAGATCCAACACCATCTTAGGCACATTATAGGCACACACTGATGATTGGGCTTCACCACAATAATCATCAAAAACACACTTAAGGGTTGAGTTAGTCACAGAACTGTTCCTTGCCTCCGCAGAGGACTTTTGAAAATGACAGGATGATGCAATCTACTCCAAGAAATACACCATCCCCACCTCTACAGATGGCTTAAGTTAAAAAGGATATATGTGATATCCCACCTCCACAGCGGGTTTAAATGATTGATTGGGTGATTGCAAATAAACTCAGGATGCAGGAAGCACTCATTGAGGTAGTCTTTAAACTGCACGTGAGGACAAGCACATAGATAACATGTACAACAAACAACTTACCTTATATATGCCCCCACCTTAAGGTGGTTGATATCTGGTATCGATATCAAGCACATTAGGGTAGGAAGAAAACACACAAGGGAACACAAGCTCTCGCAAATCCTATGCCCCTCAGAGGTGACATGTACTTTACGATTGCCAAATGTTCCCACAAACACATCCCTACAAGAAACATGTTTGTGTCTACAAAATCATTATGATAAACAACAACATCCATGCATATGATTAACCACACAAAGAGCCAAGGTTATACAATAAATTTAGAGTTCAAGGATAACCATGGGGCTATATCATGAAGCTCTCCGAATCGAGTACCACCAAGGCTAGATTCAAAGACAAACAAAGGTGCACAAAACAACAATATTGTTAAGGTTTGTGAATGAGATAGCATACCATCAAAATCACTATGCAGAAAGAATGAGAGCTTCCACTAGCTAAGTGTTGGATAATTTATTACAACCCCATCATCATATTAGGAACTAAGTCCATTTTTTTTATTGTTCTTGAAAGGGACACTAGGTCCACATCAGTGTAAATGTTTTTCGTCATCCACCCGCTAGATGGAAACACTAGAGGAAGGGAAACAATAAATAAGAGAGGAGAAATAAGTGTCTTAGGGACAATTATGTAGGAGGGTACCCCCAAGTCACCAACCGCAATGCTATGTTCGTAAGGCACAGCACACAATGATGAAATTAGAGAGAGAGGCAATATAGAAGAATGATGATACAAATAGAAGAAGTTCACAATAGAGGTAGACTCCTAGTGTCCTGGACCTTATGGGAGAATCTGAGGTCATCCTAGGAGGCCTAAACAACACATAACACATCATGGGGGAAGCACATCATGAGAGAGATAAGGGTTAGATACTTACCTATAGGATCTTCCAATCTAACCTTTGTCAATAATTAAATCAATGCCATTTTTCCATGGGTTTGGTGAATTCTCAACTACTTCTATTAAACCAATTATTGTAGCATAGTTCATATAGTCATCTTCAAACTCATAAGGTTCATTAAGATAATTTTCATTCTCACCATTCTCAATGTATTGTGTTAAATCTTCTACTACACATGGGTATGTATCCATGAGAGATGTGCAATTGTCTAAGTCATATTGAGGCATGAAATTAAATTGTATGATATCCATTAATCCTTGAACAACATCAATACCATCTTGTCTATCTTTTAGTAATTTTCTGATGTTATGAATCACAGGTATAGCTTCTTCAACTATCCTCTCGGTTTGCACATATTCTTGGAATTCAGCTAGGTCTTTATCAAGTTTGTCTTTTTGCTCCTTAGTTACTTATATTATCTCATCAATAGGATTCTCAACATCATGAGAGATTTGTTCTTCTATTGTAGGAGGCATGATGTCTTTCAAAAGGTGTGTTCCTTCTATTGTTGGAAGTGTATCAGAGATTTTAGTGTTTTGTATTAACACATCCTCATGGGAAGAATCATTTTTGAACGAATTGTTAGAGGATAGGATGATATCATCATCACATGTAGTAGATATGGGAGAGGTGTCATCACCATTATCTTTTGTAGTACTATTCATGGAGATGAACTCTATTAAGCTCTCTAATATTGTGGGATGTTCACTCATGAGGGTTAAAAATTGGTCAAAATCAAGGTCTTTGATAAATGCATGCAAAGATACCATTGAAAAATGACATGAAGGTGCCATGTGTATATGTTCAAATCAATGTAAAATCAGATTTTAATGGTTTTTCCAAAAGTTATGCACAAGTTAACTACAAAACTATATGCAAAAATGACTTAAAATGCTTGTTTTTTTGTACTTTTTCAATACAATTAAGTGAAACAAAGGGTGTTGTAAGGATTTTGATTAGGGGAAGAAATTTATATGTCTGATATCAGTCCAAAACAGCAATATGATCCTTCTCAAAACACTCTTGATGCAAATCCAAGATAATGCCAAGTCAAACTATAGTTAAAATATGTCGAAATAGGCACTTTTTTCACCAAAACTCAATGCAAAAGAGCATAACAAAGGGTGTTGTGAGGAAAGTGATGATGCAAAGAAAATAATATTAGTAATAACAGCCACTTAAGGTCAAAATTCCCAACACAACACACTTTTAGGGCCACTTAAGGTAAACCCCTAGTGAAAATATAGCAAAAATAGTCTATTTTTCACGGTTTTTCAATTCCAAGGCCTATAAAAAGGGGTGTTATAATGAATTTAAAGAGTTGTAGAAAATAAAATCAATTATATCAGTCACCGCAATCCATAAAATTGATCACAACATGCTTGGAGTGCAAACTAGGTCAAATCCTAGGGCAAAAATAGTCAAAATGTGTAGTTTTTCACCAAATTTTCAATACAAGAAACCTATTAAAAGGTTGTTACATGAAGTTTTTTAGGAGGGGAAGAAAATAATTACCCTAATAAAATCAAATTACTGCAAAAATATTCTTCACAACATGCTTATGGTGCAAGTTTAGAGAGTCGATAAGGCCAAAGTTAGTGAAAATTGATGTTTTCCAAGCCCTAGGTTTGAGATCTTGACACAAAATGTTATATAAATATTTTGAAGTATTATTTATAATGAAAATGAAGTGTACTCAGATCTTAAAGTGAATTCCAAGCTTTCATATGCAAAATGCCAATGCAAATCTAATGAAAATGCATGAAAATTGCTAGTTTTTTGTTGAAATTTTCTATGCAAAAATGTAAATATTTGAATCTAAATGGAAATTTACACTAAAATGAAAGACTACAGCCAAATTATAATTTTAATGAGCCTCTAAAACCAGTAGAAAAATCTGAAAGAAGATTTTTTCTACTAACCCTAGATTTTGGAATTATTAGGTTTAATAAAAATTGTCAAAATTTCTACAAAAGCCTAGCAAATTAATGACGAAAATGCAATGAAAATTATTGAATTTTTGTGTTTTTATGTAGTTTATATCAGATCTGATGAAAATATTATGAATTAGGGAAATTTAGAAAGAATTGATGCAATTTAGTAATCTATATGAAAATGCAAGCTAGGGTTTTCAAAATTTTGCAAATTTTGCAAATTTTTTGTAATTTTCTCAATACAATAAGATGAAAGACTATATGAATGAATGAAATAAATCCAAATCTAAAGACACACACTCAGTAAGTTGCAATTTTAAGTCCAAAAACATGGGTTCACCATAATGTTTAGGGTAAAATTGGGATTGTTTAAGGTTTTAGTGTTTAGATGTTGGAATCCTCCTTTCACTCTTAACATTCAAGGACCTAGGGTCGAGTGGCAATGCACTATCATAC
Organism: Cunninghamia lanceolata; assembly: GCA_027924645.1. Taxonomy (NCBI): domain Eukaryota; kingdom Viridiplantae; phylum Streptophyta; class Pinopsida; order Cupressales; family Cupressaceae; genus Cunninghamia; species Cunninghamia lanceolata. The sequence goes on from BSBN01000333.1 coordinate 1,568,337, forward strand.
CCTAGGTCACTGTAAGATGTAGGGAAACTTGGATTAGGATGTTTAATTATCAATTGTCCTTCTCTTATGCTTAATTGACCATTAAAACCCTAATTTCACAAATATGACTGTAAATGAAAGAATAATAGAAAAACCTCTTCTAGAGGGAAGAAAAATATCAAATCATAGAATACCTATTTTTAGGGTTCCAAGGCCTAAAATTCAAGGACAAAAGAGTGGGCGCCCAAGTCCAATGCCCTGGTTTTTGTCCAGATCTAGAAACTTAGTTTGCAACTCTTCCCTATTGTTCCAGAGATTTTCCCATCACGGAAGTTGAAGGACAAATGAGTGGGTGCCCAAGTCTAGAGTGCTATTTGTAGACACCCAAAATTGACTCATTATTATTAACATTCAAATATCACATTATCACACATCTGCATTTGTCTAACACACTTGAGCAATTTCCTTAACACATATATTTCTTCTATTAATTAAATAAATTCTAATTTATTTAATTAATTCATTAGATATTTCTTCTAAACTATAATTAAACAATATTTAATTATTTAATTATCTTCATTCTATCTATTTTTAATTAAATAAATCTTATTTATTTAATTAAAGATTCCTTTCATAAACCCACTTTTCAATTAATTAAATAAATTGTATTTATTTAATTAATTTATCTCATGAGCCGACATGTGTGCCCCTTTCATTTAAAAAGATAAGTGGTACTACATCCTTTTATTTAATATCTTTCATATGTAGTACTTTTTATATACACAAGCACACATGAGCCCTATCTTCTCACCACTTGTCATCTTCACACTCACCTATGTCTATCTTTCAATCTTAGCCATTCACATAGCCACCGAATCTCCACCGTTGATTGATTTTGGTTGAGTTCTATATAAACACCCTCTCATTTCATACTACATCTATCTAGCATTCATATAGCGTCTACATTATCATCTTGAGCATATTAAGCATTTGAGTATCCATAGCATCCATTGAGCTTATCATCATTCTCATTCATCCATCATGGCAACTTTTATCTTCACAATTGTTCATTGTTGAAGAAGCAATCCACATCATAAACAAGGAATCACACAATCTAGGTGATGTTGTGCTTGAATTGCATTACTCTTTGATTTCATTTAGATTAGATTCTTTGATGATGGTAGGGTTAGGTTTTCATGGCTATGCTTGATCTTATTAACCTAATTTTTTACCTATCACATTTTGGCACACCCGGTGGGAACCACATCCTTGATTAACTTTGTTGTTTGAAGTTGTTTTTATGAAGATCAAAGTTTTCAAGCGCTTACGAAAAGTTCCAGCCACTTTTGAGCAAAAAATTATTGTTGTCTACATACTTGCGTCGCTTCTACACTGAAATCTGCCACCTTTAGCCATTCCCAGATCACTTATAAGTGGACAGTGATCACTTTTTCTTTATTTTGCATCATTTTTAGACTAAAAGTGGTTGCCTTTGCATTTAACCTAATCAATTTTGATCTTATAGTGGCCACTTTTAGATAATTGAATCGCTTTTTGTAGAATTAGGGCTTTTGTTGCGTATTGTCTATTTTGCAGATCCAGGTCACTTATGAGCCTTAACCAGTCGCCTCATGTTTTTTTGTATTGTTTCTAAACTTCAACAATCCACATCTGGTGTTTTCAAAATCACTTTTGGTCTGTCGTATTTCACCTTTGACAGGATGGAGATCGCTTCTGATAGACAGTGAATCGCCTCTGGTAAACTGTGTGCTTTCAATCTGTATAATTTGTAGTTTGTTTTCTTGGCTCCTAATTGGGTATTTGTGCAGCATCTTATCGATTTGTCCAAAAAAAGGAGGTTATCAAACTACTAACATATCTGTTGTAGCTCTGATCGGTCCAAGACTTGTGGTTTTTCACTAAATTAGGAACATTTGGGCTTGGTGCTTAAAATGAATCATTTGCTTGCTTCGTGCTTGATTTATCTTTTTTGATTGCTTGCATGTGATTGATTGTAACCCAAATTCAATAACAAAAGTATCCTCTCCCCTTGCCTATCAAATGGATCTTGGGTGTATGAGAACTTGTTATTATCTTTAGAGGGCCTGCCTTCCTAGTGTGAGAAGGGATATGACCCAAGCGGTAACAGGCTAAAGCCAAGTCCTTCCAAGCCACTATATAAGAAAAGTGTTTGTGTCAAAAGCCACAAACAATGGGTGTTGTTGCATTATACTGACAGCCAATCTCCCCCAAAACCCTCCAAGGCATAACCCTTGAAGGCTAGGAGACTCCGCAATGGAGAGTAGTGCTATCGCATGTATAGCCACCTAAATGGATGCCCTTATTAGCAACTTTGTGTAGTAGCCAAAAACCCTCCATTTGTTGATACAAAAGGTGGGAGCTTTGAAGCGGCCCTAATTCACGTGGTTCTTAGAAGAGATAGTAGGGACAATCCTAAGGTTTGGTGAGGGATAGGCCTTACAGGAAACCTGGATCTTGGTATGTGTGAGAAGTGTGTGCCATGGAGGGGAGCCGGTGCTACCAAGATTCCGAAGCTATCCACTTTGAATAAACACGGCTAGGGGATTCAACAAATACAGTCCTTTCCTAGCCTAGGTTGTACAAGTTGATGATTGTTGTGAGTGTGAGTGACTGCAATTACTATTTTCTTATCAAAAATTACAAATCAGACATCTTTCTTGACAGACACAGTTGCTTTTAAGCCTAAACGACCCACATATAGACAACATAATCACTTTTAAACCGCAGTTATTCACTTTTTGCCTGAACTGAATAGCCTTTGAATAGTAATTAATCACTTTTTGCATAAATAGAGTCACATCTAAGCAACAATCAGTCACCTCTTATTTGAATCAGCTCGCATCTAAACAACAGTCAATCACCTCTTATCTGAATTAGGTTGCCTTTAAACAATAGTCTTTCACCTTTAGCTTAACCTGAACTGCTTCCAATCAGCAGTAAATCACTTTTGAGCCAACATTTATCACCTCTAAACATTTGGATCGCCTCTAGTTAACACTATAACCTGCTTCAGAACCTAAACCAGTCTGCATTTGAGCTATTACTATTCACCTTAGCATTCTCTGAGTTGCATCTGAGCTATCACTTGTCGCCTATGGTCTAATACTAGTAAATCTTCGTGACTGAGTTGAATTAGCCACAAATCTAGCTTGCTCAGCTTTAGCATTAACTTTTAGACCTGTTGCTGATCATTAGCAGATACCTAGACTTTGTCTCCTATTTTGAGCTTACCAATCAATCACATTTCATGAGCTTTTCATCTTTTTGAGATCCCAAACCAGCAAACCAAACATCAAATCAATCATTTTGATCCATCAGCAAAACATCAGCTTTAGCTTTAGCAAACATCAACAACATAGCAATCTTTAGCAAACAACTTTCCCCTTGAGTGTGTGAGCTATTCTCTAAGGAAAACTAGCCAACAACAAATCAGGAACCAAGCAAACCAAACCAACCAACCAACCAATCAGTAAACCATCATCTTTTGGGTCTCAAAACTTTGACAAGCTAAACTTTAGTTTTTAACATCAACATCATGCCTTAAAGTAGGAGTTAATATAGAGCTGAAATGGAAGCCAAATTGCAAGCTGAGATGCAACAACTTAGATCAACACCTCTTAAGGACGTAACTCAATTCATGACTGGTATGCCTCCTCATATGTTTACACCTCATGGGAATAATTTTGGAGAATCATCCTCACAACAAGTGCAACCTCCAACAACTTTGGAGACTTTTAAAGAACAATCCCAAGAAGACTTATTATAATTTCAGGACACCCATGTGTGGGATCAAGTTGAGACACTTGTTCTATTTGAGCCTAATCACTACTTCTTGCAACTTGCTCACATGGGTGCTAAATTACAAAGAGATTTTGACATATCCGCTATTAGAGAACATGATCCAAACACTCCCACTGTTGTTGCAAAGGGACCATCCACTATAGTTACACCATCCCCCACCATATCACAAGCTCCATCTTCTACCACATCTCTTTCATTTCCTATTGTTACTTCATTTGATCTACCATGCTCGAAGCACACTTTAGAACCTTTGATCATACCAACCAATGTGCTCCCTCTTATGTCACAGAATTTGAACCTTCCACCTTTCCATGTTCCTCAACATACTCCTCCTCCTACCATGACTGTTTCCATGCCTCAAGTAACACAAGCTATCCATGTGGCCCAAGAACAAATGCTCCAAACATCACAAGCTATCCCCATATCCCATAGCGTGCAAGCCTCTCAAACTATACCAACGGCACCAATAGTCCAAACTTCACGACCATCACAACCTACCATATGCCATATGAATACCATATCCCATATACCAGCTGCTAATACTCTTTCCACCATCTCTACTAATCCTTCCACTACACCATATAATCCCAATGTTAGTCTTATTGATATGAGTGACCCTCCTATCATTTCTCAAGCTAATCCTAGTTCTACGGTCACTTATGTTGAGCAACTTACATCCATTCTGTCATACTCTTCCAATCCTTCACACACCATCAATCCATCTTATGCTACCCAAGGCTTGCCTATTGTCACCCAACACATGACACATACCAATCTGTATGTTGTCCAAAATACAAACCCAAGTGTCCATCCTTCTTTTGCATCTACCAATCCTTCAATCACTTACCATGTTACAAATCCAACTCCAACTTCCCAACCATTAACTAATGTAAATCTGTCTTCCACTTCATATGTGATGCAAAATCTTGGTGCCCATTCATCCCAATATACTCAACCACCACTTGTGCCTCAAGGACATCAATCCTCAACTACATATGTGTCACATCCCAATCGTTTGACATATATTGTGAGTACGCAACCTCAACAAACAGTCATGGCTTCATATATTCCACAACAACAACCTCAATATACACCATACCATGTTTCACCCCGTTTGCAACAACAACAATTATCTTCAGCGGATGTTCAACAAATGATTAACCAAGTGGTAGGACAAGGCAAGAAGACATTTTCTCTAGACAACATATGTGCTTATCCATTTGACAAGTCTCTTCATATGATACCTTTTCCACCACACTTTGAAATTCCACAATTTGACAAGTACAAAGGAAAAGGAAATCTAGAAGACCACCATAGAGCATTATTTGTGGCATGTCTCGATGTTGCTTATGATGATACATATCTTTTGAGACTATTTCCTCAAAGCTTAGCAGGACAAGCTCTTGAATGGTTCTCTCATTTAGCTCTGGGAATTACGTCTTTTTCAGAGTTAGCCAATAAGTTTCGATCTCACTTTGCTTTCAACATTGACCATGAGATAAACATGAATGACCTTGTCAACAATAAACAATGCAATGGCAAAGCCTTTTCTTCATTTACTCAACGATGGCATAATATGCCTAGCAAACTATCATGGGAAATCCCTGAGAAACAATAATTCAATATCTTTGTTCAAAATCTTCATCCTGAGCTATCATTCCAATTACAATTGCAAAGTGCTAGCACCTTGAATGAACTTGTTTCTAAAGGAACCATCATTGAACAAGCTTTAATTGCTAAAGGAACTATCAAGATCTTTCGCGATAAGAAAGATTATCCTCAAAACTCCAAAGATAAGTCTTGCTTTTGGAACAAGAATAAGAATATTGTCAACGATGGTGTTGTAGATGCAAAGAACATCCAAGCTATGAAAGCTCCTATCAACATCCAAGATGCTTCTACAACAATGCAACCTTTTCAACGAATGCGACAATGCCAAACTTCCAATCCGTGTCAACAATTTACACCATTAGCAGAACCTATGGAAGTTATCTTTCAATAGCTTCTCCAAGCGGGCAATATTATCTTACCGGATGCACCACCCAATGGTGAACCGCTCTTTAAAGCTCCTTGGTACAAAGAAAATGAGTATTACAATTTCCATAGAGTTAAAGGACACAAAACAAATGGTTGTATGCACTTAAAACATGTCATCCAAGATTGCATCGATCAAGGTTTAATCAAAGTTACACCTTCAATAACTCAACCTGCACAACAATCAACATCAAACTATGATCTAGAGACTTTCAAGAATCCACTTCCATCTCATGACAAAATAAGTAACCCTCATGCTGGAAATGCCATTCAGTATACCTATGAATCATCTACCATTGGCTGCATTGACCATGCTTGCATTTCTACCATTACTATCCAAGGTAAAGCACCTGATTGTGCTATAACCACTTGCAGAGGTTGAGTCACTATTCAAGGAGCACCTGTCCATCCTCCTCGACCATTCCCTAACTATAATATCTTGGATCACCTTGGTAAAACACTCACACACATATCCATTCTTGAGTTGCTTCGCATATCCCCTACTCACAAAGCTATCCTTCACAAAGCTATCCTTGACAAAGCTCTACAAGAATCTTCAGTGCCCAACAATATTGATATCTCACAATTCCAATCTATGGTCGCTAGCATTGCAACCCCTTGTCATTTATCCTTTTCTGACAAAGATCTTCAGCCCTCCATCCATCCTTTACACAATGAAGCCCTCCACATTGAAGTGTTTGTTAAACAATGCCGTATCAAACAAATCTTGGTAGATGGTGGAGCTGGTCTTAATATATGTTCTTTGAAATTGATAAAACAAGTGGGATATTCTGAGAAAGATGTTGACACCTCCAAGGTTATTACTATCAGAGCATATGATGATGCTGAGAGAGATATTGAAGGAATTATTTTCTTGCCTATCCAAGTTGGGCCGATCACCACAGAAACCTATTGTCAGGTCCTTGATATTGACCTTCCTTATAACTTCATCCTTGGTCACCCTTGGATACATGCCCTCAAGGCAGTTCCTTCCACATACCATCAATGTCTCAAATTTGCACACAATGGTGTTGAAGTTACTATCCAAGCTGATCCCAATCCATTTGAATTTTGTTGTGCCTTCCAAGCTGAATATCAGAGCCTAAACCGCATTCCTATCAACATCGAGGCATATCTGTCTTCATCCTATGTAGACCCTTCTGACCTACTCAAGCCATCATCTAGTAAAATCCCTTCCAATCTCCATATCAAGTACACCGAACATGGCCCTGGTGAATACACACTGCAAGACTCTTGTTGTGTAGGTACCCTTCCATTATCTCCTAAATCCTATGGTAAATCTTCCACATCCAAAGCACCCTCAGCCCCCGCTGTCATCAAAGCTCCACCTACCATATTCCTTAAGGTTGGATTCCTGGATGATGAAGACATTGATGATATAGACTCTTGGATTCTCTTTGATGAAAATGACCAAGTTCAACTGGAAGTAGGGAGACACAACAATGGGTTTCGCATCATAAAGAACATGGGCTACAAAGGACATGGTGGATTGGGATCACAGGAACAAATTGTGTCTAAGAACTTTAATAAGCAAGGCCTTGGTTATTAGCCAGAGGTACCACGACTCAAGGACATTAAGTGTATTTTTGATATTGATGCTAGACCTTCCTTGATAGGAGAGACTTCTAATTCAGATACTATTGATGACTCCCCCTTTCATATTACCAACCTTTTCCAAGAACACTCCATCTTCATGATCTCCACAACCTCCTCTAGCCATAACAATTCCTCCATTAACCTTTCACTCGTATATCCTGACCTCATCGATTGGGACCAACAAGGGGCACCGATATTAGATACATTTGAAAATGATGAAGCTATTGCAAAATTCATAGGCTTGCAACAAGGCATTCCATTAGGTGATCACAAAGTAGGTTTCATGATGGACTTACCTAAACTAGCATATTTTGGCAGAAGCATTAAATCCTTCAGTCGCAAAAGTGAAATAAACAAAATCAAACAAAATAGGTCACTAGGTGAAAACAGAAAGGCGCCTCTTGACCGTGAAAAAGTAAAAATAAAGGACGTATCCAAAGGTGAAAACCTCTCTGAGGTGCCTGAGGATGGAGGATTTGATCTTCCTTTTGCCACTGATTATCATGAGAAATCAACAGTGCTAGTTGAACAATCACAAGGCATGAACTTGGGTATGGAGCAGAATCCAAAGATCACTTTTTTAGTAGCATCACTATCAGAGCAAGAAAGAAGAAACTTCACAGCATTTTTTCTGAGAACAGCTATAAATTTTGCATGGACTTATGCTGACATGCTAGGTCTAGATCCATCACTCGTGGTACATCATCTAGCATTATCTCCTAATGCAAAACCTGTCAAACAAAAATTGCACAAAATGCATCCACAGGTAGCTTTATTGGTCAAAGCAGAGATTCATAAACTGTTAGAAGCAAAGTTCATAAAGCCTATTGATTATCCAGAATGGGTTTCAAATTTGGTACCTGTAGAAAAACTTGATGGATGAGTTTGTTGTTGCACAGACTTTAGAGATCTTAACAAAGGATGTCCTAAGGATGACTTTCCACTACCAAGCATTGACAACATTATAGATCTTACAGCTAGACATGAAATGCTATCTTTGATGGATGGATTTTTAGGGTATAATCAAATAGAAATAGTAGAGGAAGATCAACATAAAACATCCTTTATTTGTCCATGGGGCACATATTGCTGGGTTGTAATGCCTTTTGGTCTCAAGAACGCTGGAGCTACTTATCAACGAGCCATGACAGTTATCTTTCATGAGCTTTTTCATACTATCATGGAAGACTATGTTGATGACATCCTGGGAAAATCTAAAACAAGAGAAGGACATCTACAGGTATAAGCACAAATCTTTGATCGATTAGAAAAGTATCAAGTCAGACTGAACCGAAAGAAATGTGTATTCGGTGTAACATCTGGAAAACTATTGGGATACATTATGTCTCAACAAGAAATAGAAGTGGATCTAGCTAAAGTAAAAGCTATCATGGAAATGCCTTCGCCAACAAATCTCAAGCAGCTTCGCAGTTTACAAGGCAGGTTACAGTCCATCCGCAAATTTATCTCACAACTAGCAAATAAATGTCATCCTTTTCAACATCTTCTATGTAAGGGTGAACCTTTTAATTTGGATGAAAAGTGTCAAAAAGATTTTGATAAAATAAAGAAATATCTGGCAATACCTCCTATGTTAGTACCTCCTGTGCTTGACCGCCCATTATTGGTCTACATATCATCAACAACAGCAGCATTGGGTGCCCTTCTAGCTCAACATGATGATTCAGGAAAAGAACAAGCCATGTATTACATTAGAAAAACTCTTGTGGGATATGAACTCAATTATTCATCTATGGAAAAAGCATGTTTAGCATTAGTGTTTGCTTCCCAAAAGTTGTGACACTATATGCTAAACCAAACAACCAAGCTCATATCAAATGTTGATCCACTTAAATATCTTCTTTCTACAGCAAATCTCACAGGAAGATTAGCAAAATGGGTTATGATCTTAATTGAATTTGACATACAATATGTGGATCGAAAAGCCATCACAGGACAAGTCATCATTGATCAATTAACTACAGTACCCATCATAGACATTCATCCAATATATCCAGAATTCCCTGATGAAGCATTGTTCAATTTAACTTCTCCAACATGATGGCAGCTATATTTTGATGGATCATATACACAACATGGATTAGGAGCAGGCATCTTGTTTGTTACCCCTCAAGGAGATTGTATACCCAAGTCATATAGAATTGCATTTCCATGTACCAATAACATAGAAGAGTATGAAGCTTTAATCACAGGATTGCGCATGGTAGTACAATGGGCTATAAAATAGTTACAAGTCTTTGGTGATTCTCAGCTGGTTATTAAGCAGGTCTTAGATGAATATCAAACAAAAGATGAGAAGCTTCTTCCATACAAGTTAATGGTTGATGATTTTAAAAGGTACTTTGACAATATCACTTTTGAACAAATCCCAAGACTATAGAACAGAGCAGCAGATGCTATGGCTATGATTGGGTCTCTCCTAGACATGCCATCTAATACACATAAATGTGAGTTTTTGGTCGAACTGCTTTTAATTCCAACATTTGAAGTTCCACAATCTGAGCTTATCTGTGACATTGTTGGTCCCAATTCACCATGGTACGAGGATTTATATGAGTATCTCCGTAATCAAACCTTTCCACTTCAACTATCTAACAACCAACGTAAAACCTTTATCCACTAATCCTCTCACTATACTATCCTAGGAGACACCCTCTATTGCCAGAGTCTCGATGCTATCCTTCTTAGGTGTCTTGATTCTGAGGAAGCAAAGGTGGCCTTATGTGATGTACATGAAGGTGTCTACGGCTCGCATTTTGTTGGCCCTGGTCTTGTTAAGAAACTTCTATGAGCAGGATACTATTGGCCAACCATGGAAAAAGATGCACATCAATTTGCAAAGAGATGTCTACAATGTCAGAAACATGGAGATTTAATACATGCACCATCACATGAGCTTCAGCCTATCACTACTCTATGGCCTTTTTTGCAGTGGGGACTTGATCTCATAGGTAAAATCCATCCTACTTCATCAAATGGTCATAAGTTCATTATCACCACCATTGAATATTTCACAAAGTGCGTGGAAGCCATACCAATGACTTATATCATAGGCAAGCAAATATCTAAGTTTATTCTACACTATATCATTTGCCATTATGGAGTTCCTCAAGCTATTGTCATGGATAATGGTCATCCCTTCAAGAATCAAGAAGTCAGAGATCTTTGCAGTAAGTTCCATATCCAACATCGATTCTCTACTCCCTACATCCTTAGAGAAATGGCCAAGTTGAAGCTTCTAATAAAACAATTATCAAAATTCTCAGAAAGACGGTCAATGAAGTTGGTCGGGATTGGCATCTACAACTCCATCCTGCATTATGGGCATATAGAACAAGTATCAGAACTCCCACTAGAGCCACACCTTATGCTCTTGTGTATGGCACTGAAGCTATTTTACCTATTGAGGTTGAGATCCCCTCACTGTGAATATCTTTACAACATACTATCTCAGAAGATGAATATCGAGTATCCAGACTCCATGATCTTGAGCTTCTAAATGAATGGTGTCTTACAACACTCAACCATCTCCAAGTCTATCAGAACCGTCTACACTACAGCTACAACAAAAAAATTAGAGAACACTGATTTCAAGTTGGAGATCTTGTCCTTAAAGAAAATCAAAAGAATCAGCAACACCGTGAGAAACAAGGCAAGTTTGAACCAAATTGGCTTGGTCCTTTTATCATCATAGTAGTTTATGGATTAGGTGCATACACTCTCTCAACACCTGAAGGCATTCCCTTGGATGAACCAGTTAACACCGTTCATCTCAAGAAGTTTTATCCTTAAATCTCAGCTATCCAAAAAAAATTAAAAAAAAATCCATCCAATAGTGAAAACCACTTTCTGGTGCTTTGGATAACAAAAAAATAATAGTCTAAGATAAATAATCTATCCTCTGGTGAAAACCTAGTAAACAGGTGCCTTGGATAAGTACCATAGTGAAAACCTGGCAAACAGGTGCTATGTGTAGTGACCAGCTTCCATCGTCTGCTTGGTTTGTTTGATCATCACTCATTCTACCATACTTTGCCATCCTATCCAACATAGTCCATATCATAATCCACATTTCATTGCAATAAATAGCCTTTTCCACTTTCACTTCTGTCAATGCTAGCTATCCTACTTGAGACATTGTTGCGATAACTATATCTTTTGGCACCTTAGCATCTTAACTGCACACCTTCTCCATCATTGCTCCTTCATAATAAACCTCATCTTGCACTGGGGGCATTTTGTTGAGTCTTATTTGGAAGTGGATACCGCTATCGCTAGCTCATAACACATCAAACACTTTAGCTCACAACACAACAATATTTCAACTTCAACCATAGCGTTCATCCAATAACAAATGTGGTAAAAACATTTTGCAACTAGGCTTCATACCTTTCTAATCAATTCACGCTCATCTGACATCCAACAATCGCAAGACATCACCAATGCAAACACTCAAGCAATCACCTCATTTTTTCAACATCACCTTACCAACGTAATAAGCAAGAACTACATCCCATCTCTATCGTTAAAGCCTTGATCTCATGGATACAAGGTATGTAGGCAATCTAAGATGCAAAGGAAGTACTCTGATTCAGGCTAAGATGATAGCCCCTTCTTTTCATCATCCATCTTTCATCTTTCTTCTATTCATCCTCCAATCTTTCATCACACATTCTTCTATTTTTTTTCATCACACACATCATCAATAAAACCTAGAACTGCATATTCATCATGTCTCATCTTCATCATAAATGTGCTTTGATCCCATGGATACAGGGTATGTAGGTAGTCTGGAATACGAAGGAAGTTTCCAGTACTCAAGCACAGATGATCCACCCCATCTTCTTTTTTTGATTAGCTCAAGCATGAAGCAAACTATGCGTATATTGAAAGCTCAAGCACTTCAACCAATCAAGAATAAGCTAGAAGCTATTTGTCTGCATGCCTTAAGCCAATATTTGCTATAGCAATTTATCAACATCTTTAGCCTTCAACAGGATGCAGCTTTCCTCTCAACAAGGTGCCATCTTAAATCCATCTAAGAGCACCTAAATTTGGCAAGAGAACGTGATGACAATATCTTTTGTTTTATCTTTTGATTTATTTTTTGTCCCTTTTCTATGCCTAATCAAGACTGCCTTGATCTATCTATATCTTGGTATGTTGCGATGAAGTAAGGAATGGGGCATAGTCATATTGCTTTCATATGTCGTGTTTGCGGGATGATCTTATTCTCTTCCTATGCGTATTGGTATCTTGTACATGTTGGGATTAACATCTTACATATCAATATCTCTAGCATCTAAGAAGATGAACAGTCTCTTATGCACTTGAGACTATTCTATGTTAAGACTAGCTCCATACATATAACCAGCAAGCTATCACTATATGTAGTGGAGATAAGCTCAAACCATTGCTTGTAGCGTCAAAGTCCATCTCACAACACTAACTATTATTCATATCTTGTGCATGTTGGCTCAACATCTTGACCTCATGTGTTCAAACAAGATTGTAGCATGCTAGTTTCACATTGGATATCTCGACACCTTGGTCTTCTATACCCTGGTGCATAACATCCACATGCTATATCAAACATAAGGATTGCATTTCTTTTTCATTTTTGAGCAATTACTTAAAAAGCTTCCCATCACATCATCTATTCATCCTATTATTCGCCTATCTAGCCTTCAGCCAAGATCAATCATTTTCATTGTCCTTTCTCCACATCTCTTATCCTACAAAACAAGTGTGTTCGACATATATAAGTCTATCATATATATTATCTCATTACCATCTCTCCATATGCATAAGTCCATATAATATAATTACCATTTACATATTTGCCTTATCATACCATTTCCATACATAGCATTTGCATAAACATCCATACATAATCTATGAAAATACAAATACAACATACATAACCATCATAATAACAACAGTACATCCATTACACCATCATATAGATCACCAATACTCCATCATATATATATACATGTATCAATATACAAGTATCTACATATACAAGCTGAGCCATAAAAAAATGTATGTACAATCGGCTCTAGGCCTCATCATGATATAACATAAAACAAGGTAGCCCTAGTGACTCCTGGAAGCTCCCTCACCCTGACCACCACCACTAGGTCCTGCACCTAGCCCTATCTCTCAGTGGCCCCATCACTGAGGCTACTGATCGAGATCCACCTGACCTGCTCCTGAAGCTAGGTTGCCTCTACTTTGCTAGCACAACCCCATAATATAAGCCTCTATAGTACTTATTCTCACCCTGTACTCTCCGTAGCCCTCCTTGTACCTGTGTCAACTATGTAGCCAAGTACATCGTAGCCCCATCTATCCCCAATGCAGTCACTGCTTTGTCTCACTTACTAGTCATCCCCTGCAGCTGCTGCATAGCCATATCTCTCTCTGCTCGCAGACCATCTCTCTCTGCTCTCATAGCCTGCACCTGCTGCACCACCATATCATGCTCTATCCTCATCATCTACTCACTCTGTCTAGCTGCATCTCTCTCTCCTGTCACCCTAGCTAGTGCACCATCATCTTTTCCATCCCTAGCCTGTGCTCTCAACTATAACTAAGCCCGGTATGTCTAAGCCTGAGCTCTCACATGTTGCAAGCCAATCATTGCCTGATGTCTATCTATCTCCACCCTCCTCAACCTCATCTGTGCTCGCTGCCTCCATCTTCTCTCCTCTCTAATCCATCTCCATGGTTGCTGAATCCCAACATCATCACCCACCAATATCTACCCCTGAGGTTATGCAAGTATCTGAGGCTATCCTGAAATCTGTATCCCTGGCATTGCTAGTACAATAGCTTGCGCTAGTGGAGCCCATTGTCACCTCCTCCTAATGGGTCTCTCCATCCCAATCTCCCCTATTTCTCCAACCCACGTTAGCTGAGTCGGTCTAGCTGTCACCCAGTAAGCATCATAGTCTAGTAGCATCCCTGGATCTGTAGGACCCTGTCCCCACTGCCATACAACTGGTTGTAGCCCATCTCTCTCCACTAAATCCATCTCAACCACAACCTCTGGCTCCCAATCAAAAACCTCTTGTCGAGTCCTCCCAAAAATGACATCACCAACTAGTACTGCATGTGGCAACCTAAACTGTCTCACAACTCTCTCTGGAAAATAGTACTCTATAATATATATGTCACGTCCAAAAATATATCTCGCCTACCTAGCATAGACACGCTCCGCATCCTCCTCATCCCATCTCTCACATCCAAGCCATGGCCTCCATACAAAGCTATCCACCTCATCCAATCTCCTTCGCTAGTACGCCACTCCTCGCCACTGTCAGTATGTTAGAGTTCCTCTATACATCTTAGCATAAGGCTCTCCTGTAGCTCTTGCCACCCACCCCTTTGGTCTTGTCACTGGGATATGCTCATAAGCCCATACATGCAAAACTATAACTCCTACCGACATAATCACTCCAAACATATACACACAATCATGCAGGTAATGATAGAGTTGTCCTAGTACGCACTCTGCCCATGCATATCTCATGCCATAGGAGAACAAACCCTCCATCACTATCCCCCATCCTACTAGAAGCCTCTCACTCACCTATCTCCCACTAGCCATCTGATGATAGCCACTACCACTCGCTGCAATCTATCACATAGCCCCTCCATCCTCACCATCGAGATCTCTGAGCCCTCTACACCAATTTCTAGTGTCCTGAATAATCTCCTAAACACAGCTAGACCCAAATCAGGATCGTAATCAACTTGGTCCCCATCTATCAAAATCCGTAGAATCTGAAACACATCCTCCAGCGTGATCATAGCCTCTCCTGTCGGTAACAAGAAATAACTATGCTCGCTCATCCATCACTCCACCATTGCCATCATTAGTCCTCGATGTGCCTGCACCAGCTCCAATCTCGACACATGCTCTAATTCGAGGATCTCTAACACTAGCTCCTCCTCTGCATCCAGTAATCACACCAATCGCAAATCCTTGGGATGTGGCTCTCATGATAACAAAGGCGGTAGTATGTCCTGCATCATTCCATTGATCATGTCAGTCCCTTGCTCTACTTAAATGCTATCAAAATTTGACCGTTTATTGCTCTCCTAGCTTCTATCTACCATAAGCTATTTAGTTTTCGATATGCGCCTATCTGTTGATCAAAAGCGACCTCTTTTACCATATGCGTTTCTATCTTGTTCATAAGCGATCTATTTTGCATATGCACTCACTGTTTACTTACATGTGAGCCGAACTCCACATGTGCTTCTCTTTAGCCCATACGTGAGTTGTACACCCTAGGCAAGCACTTTTCCTTTTTAAGTGAGCTGAACTTCTATATGTGCCTACTATTTGACCATAAGTGACCTGTTCCCATCTATATGTGCATTTTTCTTATCCTATTGCTTAGCCGACTAAAAGAAACCTAGTTTTTCTAAAAGTGATCAAGCCATGCCTATAAGCGATCTAAACTCCCATAAGCAACCTATTTTCCTATGCATGCAACCTGAACTGCCTATCCTAAGACCTAGTCACTTTCGGTGAAGTGTGTGCATTTATGACACTTCTAGCCTATCAAAATCATGCCTTTAGCAAAATTTTTGATACATACCGGTACATCTAATCCCTTTGGTCACCCATGTGTCCTCACTCACTTAGCACAATGATCTCTGCGTGGAATCACCATCCTAACATCTCTCCAACTCTCGTCGCACACCAACTCTAAGGAGCTCTAAACCTCTCTAGCTTTCTAAGCACAAATGAGCCTATTTGCCATTAAGGAACCTACTTATAGCCCTATCCAAACCCTACTTCTTCTATGCCAAAGCCTTTTTTCGTCTACATCATCCCATTTTGTTCCCTCCCAACCCTCGTTTTCTTCATGTTAACCTTGCGTCCTAGCTTTTCTTCTATCGCGAGCCAACCCAGCCCTTCCTAGTTAGCCTGGTTTACCTCTCGAGGGGGCATCACCTGCCAGTTACACTAGGGCATAATCTTGTTTATCAAGTGAAATATCATATCTTCTTTGACACAATGCTCTATCGAACATTGTATCAAAGAGGGGCAAAATGTAGACACCCAAAATTGACTCATTATTATTAACATTCAAATATCGCATTATCACACATCTACATTTGTCTAACACACTTGAGCAATTTCTTTAACACAAATATTTCTTCTATTAATTAAATAAATTCTAATTTATTTAAATAATTCATTAGCTATTTCTTCTAAACTATAATTAAACAATCTTCAATTATTTCATTATATTCATTCTATCTATTTTTAATTAAATAAATCTTATTTGTTTAATTAAAGATTCCTTTCATAAACCCACTTCCAATTAATTAAATAAATTGTATTTATTTAATTAATTTATCTTATCATTTATCTCATGAGCTGACATGTGTGCCCCTTTCATTTAAAAAGATAAGTGGTACTACATCCTTTTATTTAATATCTTTCATATGTAGTACTTTTTATGTACACAAGCACACATGAGCCCTATCTTCTCGCCACTTGTCATCTTCACACTCACCTATGTCTATCTTTTAATCTTAGCCATTCACATAGCCACCGAATCTCCACTGTTGATTGATTTTGGTTGAGTTCTATATAAACACCCTCTCATTTCATACTACATCTATCCAGCATTCATATAGCATCTACATTATCATCTTGAGCATATTGAGCATTTGAGTATCCATAGCATCCATTGAGCTTATCATCATTATCATTCATCCATCATGGCAGCTTTTATCTTCATAATAGTTCATTGTTGAAGAAGCAATCCACATCATAAATAAGGAATCACACAATCTAGGTGATGTTGTGCTTGAATTACATTACTCTTTGATTTCATTTGGATTAGATTCTTTGATGATGGTAGGGTTAGGTTTTCATGGCTATGCTTGATCTTATTAACCTGATTTTTTACCTATCTCACTATTTTTCTTCCTGTTCTACAATTTTGACACTTCAAGATGCCTTCCTGCAACTTCACTTTGTCCAACTCCACAACTTGTAACCTACAACCATGAAAACTTTGTGAGGGGGTTGTGGTGTTTAGAGGCTTGCCTCAGTCAAGCCCTGGAGGACACTTAAGTCTTCGAACACCTTTGTCAGATAGAGAGTGCATGCCCTTGTGAGGCAGAGGCAAAAACCAAAGGAAATGATGATGAAAACACAATATAATGTCACCTTGTAGTGAAGATATCATGGGAGGAAGATGCTCTTCATTCCATGATGAAATGGATGCTCAAATTTGCAAACACAAACACATAGACCACACAAATCTGCTCTTGCAACATAATGAAAGCCTTGAATTACCTTAAGAATGCCTAAAGTTTACAATGATTATCTAGTTTACAAATGAATGCCTAAACATGCTTTTATATGCAACTAGAAACACTCCCACCAAGATTTTCATAATTCAAACTTACCATGTTTGCATAGGACCCAAATAACGGTCATAAACCGACACTTCAAATTTAGGCCTGACCCATAATAGGGAAGGACTAGGGCATGGGTGCCCAAGTCCTTCCCCCTATTTTGGGTAGGGTTAAGCTCAAGCGGTCCTCCTAGGTCCCATTTGTCATGTTACCTAGGGCTTATTCCATCGAGATGCCAAATTATGAAGTAAGATGTCCTAAATACATGCAAAAGACCCTGGAGCTAAAGCTAAAGAGGGTAAAGCCCCCAACGGGACATTTTTTGATGTTATAGGAAGAAAATTTTTGGATGGTTTGAGACATGAGAATATGTGTTATACCTTGGTTCCTAAGAAGCCTGAAACATTGAAGAAGGAGACTAAAGAGACAAAACCGGAGGGGATAAGAGAGTTGCTAATAGAATATGAAGACATTATATCAGATAATGTACCTGAAGGATTGCCACCTATAAGGAGTATCAGTCATCACATGGATCTTATAATGAGAAAAAGATTTCCTAACAAAGTAGCACATAGAATGACACTGACAAAGAATGAAGAATTGAATAGGTAGATACAGGAGTTGTTGAGGAATGGTTTGATCAGAGAAAGTTTGAGTCCTTGTGTGGTACCTATAGTGCTTGCACCTAAGAAGGATGGAGAATTGAGAATGTGTACTAACTCTAGAGCAATAAACAAGATCACAGTTAAGTATAGATTTCCTTTACCTAGGATGGATGATATCATGGATTGTTTGAGTGGACCAAGATATTTTACAAAGATAGACTTGAAGAGTGGATACCATCATATTAGAATCAGAGAAGGTGATGAATGGAAGACTACTTTTAAGAAAAATGAAGGATTATGTGAGTGGTTAGTGATGCCCTTTGGATTGACAAATGCACCAAGTACTTTCATGAGATTGATGAATGAAGTCTTGAAGAAATTCTTGGGTAAGTTTGTGATTGTATATCTGGATGATATTCTAATTTTTAGTAAAACAAAAGAGGAACATTTGTGGTATATTAGACAAGTTTTGCAGAGACTAAGAGAAGAGAAATTGCTAATAAACATAAAAAATGTAGTTTAATGAAGGAAGAGTTGGTATATTTGGGATTTGTGATTTCTGTAGAAGGATTGAAGATGGACCCTGAAAAAGTGAAAGCAATTATTGAATGGCCTACACTGGAGAGCATTGGATAGGTTAGATCATTTCATGGATTGGTTAGTTTTTATCAAAAGTTCATTAGAAATTTTAGTTCAATACGTAACCCTATGACAAAGATAATAAGAGGTGATAGGAAAGATTTTAAGTGGACATCAGGAGCAGATAAAAGTGGACAACCTATTTTAGCATTACCATATTTCAATAAGGTATTTCAAGTTGATTGTGATGCAAGTGGAAATGCAATTGGAGCAATGTTAAGTCAAGAAGGTAGACCAGTAGTATATTTTAGTGAGAAGTTGAATGATGCAAGGAGGAGATATTCAATTTATGATTAGGAGTTCTATGCCATAATTCAAGCCTTGAAGAAGTGGAGACATTACTTGTTGCCTAAGGAGTTTGTGCTGTATACAGATCATCAAGCTTTGCAATATTTAAACAGTCAAGGTAAGTTGAATTAGAGACGTATGAGATGGGTAGAGTTCATGCAGAGTTATACGTTTGTGTTGAAGCATACGAGTGGAAAATCAAACAAAGTTGTTGATGCATTGAGTAGAAGAAGAAACTTGCTAAGAGAAATGAGAGTTGAAGTGTTGGGTTTTGATGAATTGAAGAACATGTATGAGGGAGACACTAATTTTGGAGAACCTTGGAAAGCATGTAAGGAACCTGTTGTGATAGATAGGAGTAAGTGGTTGGACTATTTCATTCAAGAAGATATGTTGTTCAATGGAAATCAGTTGTGCATACCTAGAAGTTCAATGAGAGATAATTTGATCAAGGAGAAACATAGTGGTGGATTGGTAGGACATTTTGGCATTGATAAGATAGTGGCTTTGGTGAGTGAAAACTACTTTTGGCCTTAGATACATAAGGATGTTAGAAAATTTAATCAAAGTTGTATAGTTTGCCAAGTTACAAAAGGAAGTAGTAAGAATACCAGATTGTATAAACCTTTGACAATACTAGAGAGACCTTGGGAAGACATAAGCATGTATTTTCTAATGGGATTGCCAAAGACACAGAGAGGACATGATTCAATATTTGTAGTGATGGACAGATTTTCAAAGATGGCTCATTTCATACCTTACAAGAAGACAACTGATGCAGTGCATGTAACTAACCTATTTTTCAATGAGATTTTGAGATTGCATTGATTACCTAAGAGTATAGTTTTAGACAGAAATACAAAGTTTGTTGGATACTTTTGGAAGACACTTTGGAAGAAGATGAAGATAGATCCGAAGTTCAATTCAACTTTTCATCCATAGACATATGGACAGACAGAGGTAGTAAATAACAGTTTGGGAAACTTGTTGAGATGTTTGGTTGGAGAGAAAGTCAGAAGTTGGGATTTGATTCTTTCACAAGCAAAGTGTGCATACAATAATTTAGTAAATAGGAGTACCAAAAGAACACCTTTTGAGATTATTACCAGAGTGAACCCTAGAGGAGTAGAAGAATTAGGAGATATCAACATGGAAGAAAAGAGGAGTACAGAAGCAGAGGAATTTGTAGATCATATGAAGACAATGCATAATCAGGTGAAGAAGCATTTGGAGGATATGAACAATAAGTATAAGGAAAAGGTAGATGAGAAGAGAATACATAAGGAATTTGAATTTGGAGATGAAGTGATGGTGTACTTGAGAAAAGAAATATTTCTAGTTAGGACATATAACAAGTTGAAGATGAAGAAGTTTGGACCTTGTAAGATACTTAGGAAATTTGATTCAGGGAATGCATATGAAGTAGAGCTACCAGAGGCATTGGGTATTTCACCTATTTTCAACATTGTAGACCTATATCAGTATCATGAAATAGAGTTCAGTGACAGCATGGAAGAAGACTTAAAGAAGTAGTTACCACAACTATCACCAGAGCAGATTGAAGACATTTTGGATAGTAGAGTTGGACGAATCACTAGAGGAAGACAATACAAAGAGTATCTTGTGAAATGGAAAGGCAGACCAGAAGAAGATTCATCATGGATTTCTCAAGTTGAGGTGGACCAGCTTGGTTCTCCCCTAGCCCCAATAAAGTGAGGGACTCACTTTTTCAATAACCTCAGATGTCTGATGCAAGAGCATCCCTGGTTTAGGAGAATTGCATCAACCAAAAATATTTGCATTTTAGTTTGTTTTTGATTAGGGGAAAATTGGATTTGTTAATGTTTTAGCCTTTTTGTGATTAAATCTGCCTCTCCTCTAAACATTGAAGGATCTAGGTGTTGGCAAGAGACAATATATGGATTCATGAATGTTGTCATTGATGGCAACAAAGGTTATTCCACACATCCACAAGACATGATGAGTCTCTACCGGAAGTCAGATTGAAGAAGTGTTATGATCCGGTAAGAAAGAACAGAGTAGTCAGCAAGGTCCGACAGTCAGGTTCGGATCTCTCAGATGAAGTATTTCAGTGAAATGCAGATTTGGTGAAGTCAAGAGGAGTACCTTGAATAATAGATTCCAAGGATTTATCCTTCGGTGATGGAAGGGTGAAGAGATATGAACACTTGAGTGTTGGGTTCCTGTTTGACAGAGCAGATAGAGGAAGAACTGTACTGGTAGAGTGTCAGACTCGAATCCAGAAGAGAGATTGCTAATGACTAAGTTTCTTGAGGTATCATTCATGATTGGCCGACATGATTGAAGACTTCTACAAGCATATTCTTGATCCGCATTACTTAGTATGCAAGGACTCAGCCGACAGACCAGAGTTTGAGATAATATTGACTATTCCAGATGCCGACTAGAAAAGTGTTGAAATCACTTGTGCAGATATATATACAAGATGGATTTAGATGTGAAGGTGTGTGTAGCATGAGAATAAAAGTGCGAATAAAAGTAGAATAGTACAAAAGGCAGAAAAATAGATTCAGAATGTAAAAGGATAGCAACACTTAAGGAGAGTAAGAATGAAGTGTAGCAGATCAGTTTATTGAGCTTAACCGGAACTAAACTTCAGCATGTGTCGATGCTTCTCATCAGTTCAAGTTTTCTTCATGTATACAGTAAGTCTTTTGTAGGCAGTGAGCCTCTTGTGAGCAGTGTGCTCGGGTAGTGAGCCCTAATTGGCAAGTGCCATTTTGTATCTTCTATTCTTCTAACAGAGAATAATATCTTGGGTTAATCACCCCGTGGTTTTTTTCCCTTAACAGGGTTTCCATGTCAAAATCATTGTGTCATATGTATTGGTGTTATTCCCATTTCATGATTATGCTTGCTTATTTGATCTGATGTTGCATTAACTGTTAAGAAAGCACAGAAAGTTGAATTATTAGGATAACTGATTCACCCCCCTCTCAGTTATCAATAATTGGTATCAGAGCCAAGTTCCTCCCAACAGAGCCTAACAGCTTGAGGAAGATCTGGGAATTCAAATGGATGTATATGGTATAAGGGAGCAACTCAAGTCTGCCCTTGATGATCTTGAGCAATCAAACTCTAAAGCCAATGAATTGAAGGAAAGACTCCAACAGGCTGATGATTTCATAAAATAACTAAAAGAGAAATTGAGTCTCTCTATGAAAAAGAGAAAGGAGCTACTTCAGCAATTGGCAAGTCAAGGTGAAGCCAATGATACAAATGGAGATCTGAAAGAGAAAACCAAGTTATGTGAAAATTTATCAAAAGAAATCATCATGGTAAGACATGAAATGGAATCAAGAGTTATGAAGTTCACCCAAGAAGTTGAAGAAAGAAGAAAATCTGAAGATGATCTAAGACAATCTCTCAAGG
The DNA here is from genome assembly GCA_027924645.1 of Cunninghamia lanceolata. Lineage (NCBI taxonomy): Eukaryota > Viridiplantae > Streptophyta > Pinopsida > Cupressales > Cupressaceae > Cunninghamia > Cunninghamia lanceolata. Next base: position 1,591,172 of record BSBN01000333.1, read on the forward strand.
AAAAATTAGAAGACTACCACAAGATGGATAGAATAATCAGACATCTTGAATTTGATTTTGAAGATGCTAAAGATAATGAAGAAAAACTTGAGGATCAAATTGTCTCTCTTAAAAGGGATCTTCAAACAACAAATGAATACAAAGAGAAATTCAAGATAAGCTCTGCTCAACTTGAAGTTCTTCTTGAAATCCAAAAGAGGGTAGATGACAAGTGTAGCCTAGGGTATGAAAAAGGTGAAAGTTTCAGATCCGGTTAGAAGAATTTTAGATCAGAAAATCCAAGGAACAGGCCTAGAAGACCTCCAGTAAGGCAGCCTAATGCTCAAAGATATCCATCCTTCAATGGATACTGCCACAACTACAATAACTTTGGTCATAAAGCTAATTAGTGCAGAAAGAGAATGAATCAGACTAATACATCCTTCTCCGGACAGTGTTTCAACTGCAAAATGTATGGTCACAAATCTCATGAATGTAGAAATATGCAAATGAACAATTCATTCAATGGTAGATGCTTTGCATGCAATAGAATGGGTCATATGGATAATCAATGCAGATCAAGAGGATATCAATCAAATATGCAAAGAAATATTGTTTGCCAAATTTGTAATAGATCCGATCATATTGCAAAATCCTATAGAAGCAAGAATCAAGACAAAAGAGGTCCAGTACATCATAATCAGAATCAAGATAAGGGAAAACAAAAAGTGAATGTGGATGAAGTTCAAAGTGAGATGAACAAGATTTGGGTGAAGAAAAGTATAGAGAATGTAGGGGATGGATCCGCACCAGACTCTGGTGCTGATATTCCTTCCAGAAATTAAAAAGTGAGCTCTGGCTCAGGGGGAGACACAAAGAAAACCTTGTTCCCCCAGGCAGTCAATTGGTGCTGGAACTGGCACAAGGAGAGTTGTGGATTAAAGGGTTCATAAGAGAAATATCTAAATAAACTATGGTTAAGATTTGGAAGGTATGCAAGATGTTTAAGATCAAGATCAATCTGGTTCTTCAAGTCATCCGAATAAGGCAAATTGGAATAACTTAGGTCGAGCATTTATTGCAACTTGGTATTAGGGTTTGCGGAGTAATGTAAGGGTTCTTCCTATTAAACATTTTCTCATTCTACATTTAATAAGAAGAAAAGAGAAGCTCTGCAACAAATTTCCTCAAGCCCATCAAAGATCATTTGTAGAAGTCAATTCATCCAGAAATTGATCTGGCTAACTTCGTGAAACCTAAAGGCGCAAAAGGTATTTTCCATTCTTAAAATATCTCTCTGCAAATCTTTTTAAAAGATGTCTACTCTAAATATTGTGAAGATCACTGATAGGCCTCGCTGCAAATTCAAGAAACATCCCTACAAATCCTTGGAAGTAGATCCCCTAGGAGCTTTTTCCAGTGTTCCGCATGGTGTCTTGCATACAGAAGATATTAGGGTTTACATTCATGCAAACATTGAAGAATTCAGAGAGTCCAAATTGAGGGATATCTACCACAAACAACTAATAGATGATTCATTTGAGCTCAAACCCAAATACAAGGCCCTTCAGGAGAAGCACTTTGCACAATGTATACATTTCCCCTGCTTTGCTGAGGACGAATGGGTCCGGTATGTCTTGAGCAGAATACATGACAACTTCATGTGGTTGAATAGACCATTCAAGATCACAAAAGATGCCATTAGGGTAGTTACCAGTTTGCACTCATCCAGTGGTATACCTATTCTCAAATCGATCAACAATCTGACTGTAAGTGAGGCTACCAGATCTAGGTTTGATAAAAGAGCAATGATAGTAGATGACATCACTGATCCGAATGTCAAGTTTGCATCCATGATCATTGGCTACAAGATATATCATTCTAGTAGGGAGAATTCAGTACCTAGAACTGCTATCTACACTACCTATGAAATGTTGAGAAAAAATGCAGACTATGACCTTTGTGAGCTCCTTCTAAACCAACTCTTGGAGAACCTACAGAAGATAAAGAAGGACAAGAAGAATTCCTTCAAATTTGGTGGCCTAATACTTTGTCTATTCTTCTACTTTATGAATGAGCTACTCGGATCCAATGGATGGGTATGGCAGAATGACAGACCGGTTGCCATACAAATTAGGGATTATTTGCATGGACTTGGTGATGACAAAGCACAAAACACAGCTCTCTGGGGTTTCTTTAAAAACTTTTAGAACATGATGCAAGCTAGAGAGAGAATTCCCCAATCTCTAGTTGAGAAATACAAAGACACAGTATGCTTTATGGTAGAGACTGATCAATGCCTAATGGAGGCAGTGGAACCAAGAACAGTGTGGATCATGCCAATGGGGTATGAGGTGGATGAGAAAATTGTAGAGCTACATGTTCAGCACATGCTTAGTAAACCAAAGGATCCCAAGGCAGAAAGGTTTGGAACCTTTGAAGAATTGAGTGTGAAGATCCATATTGAGCTAAGGCAACTAGAGATGAAAAGAAAGGTAAGAAAAGAAGTAGAAAACATTGCCAAAAGCTTTGGCATCTCAAAAGAGGCACTTTATGCCAATAGGGAGAAGATGGAAAGAGCAGAGAAAGAGAAGGAAGGTGCTGAAAAGGAAAGTGGTCCGGTAGAAGCCCCCACCCGGACAAGATCCTTTAAGAGGTCCGCTCCTACCACTGACAAGAGCTCAAAGACATCAAAACTAGAAGCAAAATCATCCAGTAAAGCAGAGAAAAGAACTAAGATAAAGGCCACAAGGTCTTATATCAGTCAGAAAGATGAAGAAGAGATAGAATCTGATGAAGAAATCAAGAAGATGAAGAAGAAGAATAAAGTATCTGGTGCAGATAAGGTGGCAGAGGCAGAAGAATTTGTTGAAAAGCCCACTCTGTCCCTAGATGATGTAGTCAAAGCTGTTACTATGGATGGAAACCTGCAACCAATAACAGAATTCTATGATGCATATAATGATGTAGATAGAAAAATCTTGGAGGAAGCCACAGTTAAGTACTTGAACATATACAATAAAGCCTTGATTGAAATAATTTCTCTAATTCCTAAAAGTTTGGAAAAGGAACTTGAAATGAGAAAAGAAAATGCTAAGGCTAAGGACTTAGAAATCAGAGAACAGATAGCTATTCAGGTCTACCCTTCAATTACTCCAAAACAAATGGATATGATCTTCAAAGATTGCAAGGATAAGTTCTAGGTAAGACTAGAATGAATCAGCTCATGCTTGGAGAAACTGATAAAGTGGCAAAAGAAACAGAAGAAATCCTGCAGAAGGCATACTCAAGATTCAACATTCCTATCATAGAGGACTTGGGTGTTGATCCCTCGGCTACAAGTGTTGAAAAAGAATCTACTGAGGCAATGGCAGAAGAAGTAATGGACTCCGGTGAAGGTAAAGACAAGGGGTTGGAATCCTCTACTCAGGAAGAGGTGGCTCATGAACAAACAAACATTACTCCTCCGGTTTCTCCTGCTGACTCCAGATCCAAAGGAGAAGAAAGAATAAAGGAGAAAGAAAAAGAAGTAAAGGGAAAAGAAGATGACAACTCTAAGACTGTAGAAGAAAAGAAAACTCTGTCTCCGGCAAGAGACACTGCATAAATTGTCAAAGATTTCCTAAACAAAGAGACAATGGAAATTGATGAACTGGAACTTCTACTAGGACCATTTGATTTTGATTCTCTTTCCTTGGTACAAATAATGAAGATAGCTTCATTTGCTAATGCAAAGGCAAAAGAAAAACTCCTGAAGTCTCACATGGAAGACTGTGAGCTAATAGAAACTACATCCGGTGTGCTTGAAAAGATCATGCCATCCTTTCTGAAGGATTCATCGGCTTCCTCATTAGGTAATCTTAAATCTCTTGCTAGTTCAGTTAGCACTCATTTTGAGTCCTTAGAGAAATCAGCTGAGGAAAAGGTCCGGAAAGAGTTTTTGGATAAAAGATTCTCTAAAGTACTAAGTCTAATATCAATGATAGAAGAAATATGGATATAGGGATAAAGAGCTTACAAAATGCTCTTAAAGATGGTGGGGAAATATATAAATTTTGTCTATCATGGTCCAAAGCAACAATGGAGATTGAGAAGAAAATGAAAGAATAGGAGATCAAACTAACAAAACTTTCTCAAAATTTTGATCCATTTACCTCATCCATAGTAAATCAAGAATGTCAAATTATTGTAGTCTTGGATGAAATTAAGAAGCTAGAGAAAGAAAAGAAAAATAGAATCGGTAGGTTAAATGAGCTTAGAAGAATAATCATTCCTAAGTTGGAGGCCATGCATGAGGCCCTAAGTGATGCTCAAACCACCACTAAGACAAATGATCTGACAGATCTGAAGAAGGCAGAAGATTTTGCATTCCTGTTGAGTGGTCACATATCAATTTTGGATAGGATGAAGCTGAGTTTTGCAACCGAAGTTGTACAATTGAAAAACACTTTTGCAGACATACTAAAGTATATGTAGAGTGCAACCAGATGATATACTTATGCGACTAAGTTAACTTTTGAAAATTTTGGTGTACGGACCCCACCCTTTGCCATTGATGTCAAAGGGGGAGTGATGAGCAGTGAAAAATGATGAATCCAGCTGAGGGGGAGCTCTGGAAAATGTACATAGAGACAGAGCATCAGCCAAGGGGGAGTATAGTGTGACACTTAGTCATTTTTCACTAAGTGTTGCCATCAATGCCAAAGGGGGAGATTGTTGGCAAGAGACACTATATGGATTCATGAATGTTGTCATTGATGGCAACAAAGGTTATCCCACACATCCGTAAGACATGATGAGTCTCCATCGGAAGTTAGATTGAAGAAGTGTTATGATCCGATAAGCAAGAACAGAGTAGTCAGCAAGGTCTGACAGTCAGGTCCAGATCCCTCAGAGGAAGTATTTCAGTGAAGTGTGGATTTGGTGAAGTCAAGAGGAGTACCTTGACTAATAGATTCCAAGGATTTAGCCTCCGGTGATGGAAGGGTGAAGAGATATGAACACTTGAGTGTTGGGTTCCTATTTGACAGAGCAGACAAATGAAGAACTGTACCGGCAAAGTGTGAGACTCGAATCCGGAAGAGAGATTGCTAATGACTAAGTTTCTTGAGGTATCATTCATGATTGGCTAACATGATTGAAGACTTCTACAAGCATATTCTTGATCTGCATTACTTAGTATGCAAGGACTCAGCCAACAGACCAGAGTTTGAGATAATATTGACTATTCCGGATGCCGACTAGAAAAGTGTTGAAATCACTTGTGCGGATATATATACAAGATGGATTTAGATGTGAAGGTGTGTGTAGCATGAGAATAAAAGTGTGAATAAAAGTAGAATAGTACAAAAGGCAGAAAAATAGGTTCAGAATGTAAAAGGACAGCAGCACTTAAGGAGAGTAAGAATGAAGTGTAGCAGATCAATCTATTGAGCTTAACCGGAACTGAACTTTAGTATGTGTGGATGCTTCTCATCAGTTCAAATTTTCTTCATGTATACAGTAAGTCTTTTGTAGGCAGTGAGCCCTAATTAGCAAGTGCCATTTTGTATCTTCTATTCTTCTAACAAAGAATAATATCTTGGGTTAATCACCCTGTGGTTTTTTTCCCTTAACAAGGTTTCCTCGTCAAAATCATTGTGTCATATGTATTGGTGTTATTCCCATTTCATGATTATGCTTGCATATTTGATCTGATGTTGCATTAACTATTAAGAAAGCACAGAAAGTTAAATTATTAGGATAATTGATTCACCCCCCCTCTCAGTTATCAACACTAGGGTTGAGTGGCGAGCACTATCATACCCTAGGTCACTTTCAGATGTAGGGAAATTTGGATTAGGGAATTTAATTATTAATTTTCCTTCTCTTGTGCCCAATTAACCATTAAAACCCTAATTATGCAAATACGACAACAATTTGACGAAAGACAGAAAAAGCTCTTACAGACGGGAGTAAAATATCAAATCACAAAATACCTATTTTCAAGGATCTGAAGTGGAATAGTCGAGGACACTAGAGTGGGCGCCCTAGTCTAAGGTATAGGTTTCTTCACAGAATCTAGACCTCCTTCTGACACTGAACAACCCTATAACTTCTATTTCCTTAAATCTATCTACGGAGGACACTAGAGTGAGTGCCTAAGTCCTGGAAGTGCTCTTGTGTCCTTCTTTCCTATAGATCCCAAATCCTTGATGTCTGTCAATCCTTCCTGTAACTCGACTTTTCCCAAATGCGATACCTATAACCTACAATCACAAGACTTGGTTTGGGGCTTGTGGTGTTTAGAGGCTTGCCTTAGTCAAGCCCCGGAGGACACTTAAGTCTCCGAACATTGTTGTCAGACAAAGAGTGTGTTCCCTTGTGAGGTAGAGGCAAAAACTAAAGGAATCAATGATGAAAACACAATATTATGTCACCTTGTAGTGAAGCTCTCATGGAGGAAGATGCTCTTCATGCCATGAGGAGATTGATGCTCAAATCTATAAATATCAACAAACAAAACATACAAGTTTGATCTTGCAACACAATAGAAGTCTTGAATCACCTTGAGAATGCCTAAAGTTCACAATGATCATCTAATTGAAATCTAGTTAACAAATGAATGCCTAAGCATGCTTATATATGCATCTACAAACACTCCCACCAAGATATTTGAAATTCAAACTTACCATGTCGGCAAAGGGACCTAACAACAGTCACTAACTGACACTCAAAAATCGGGGCTACTCCAAAATAGGGCAGGACTAGGGCGCGAGCACCCAAATCTTCCCCCTATTTTGGGTAGGGTACAGCTCAAGGGGTCTACCTAGGTCTAATTTGCCATGGAACCTAGGTCAAAATATGAACTAAGATGTCCTAAATGCATGTGAAAGACCTGGGAGCTAAACCTTATGAGGGAAAAGCCCCCAAGGGGACATTTTCTGACGTTACATTTAGCCCCCACTTTAATGTATGTATAAACATGAGGCCAATATATGCATTAAAGTAAGTTCACAAACACATCAAGCATGGAGAAGATAGGCTAGTCACATAGAAGATAGTAATAGGCATGCAAAACATGGAGTAGACAGTCACAATCACGTAGAACATGGAGAAGATAGTCAATGCATAGAAGACACATTAATGCATGGAAGACAGAAATGATATATTTTTTCTTTTTCTTTTTCTCATATATATGAAATGCAAATGTAGGTACTGGAAAGTAAACAAACCTCCCATAATACAGGATGCACTACCCTGAGGTGCAGGTCTCTGTATATATGGAGCAACACACATGCAAGACATGCAAAACCTCCCAAAATATAGGAAGCACTACCTATGGGCATTGGTCTCTGCATATGGGGCAACAAACACACCACATAAAACAAGCACGCCAAAACACACACACTTGAAGACAGAGAAAACATGGAAGACAAGAAATGGTGTCTTCCTTATTTCTAGGCTCATCACCATCTCAAGCACATTACAGGAACACACTGACAATTGGGCTTCACCACAACAATTGCTGAAAACATGCTTAAGGGTTGAGTTAGTCACAGAACTGCTCCCCACCTCCATAGAGGACTTTTAAAAATGATAGGATGATGCAATCTACTCTGAGAAATACACCATCCCTACCTTCACAAAGGGCTTAAGAAAAAGGACATGCTCAATATCCCGCCTCCACAGAGGGCTTACATGATTGATTGATTGATTGCAAACAAACTCAGGATACACGATGCACTACTTTGGGGTGCAAGTCTACATCTGAGGTCAAAGACATTGCTAACATCTATAATAGATAGCTTACCTTATAAATGCACCCACCTTAAGGTGGTTGATATCAGTTATCGATATCGAGTAGGTTAAGGTAGGAAGAAAACACACAAGGGAACATCGACTTTCGCAAATCCCATGCCCCCCAGAGGTGAAATGTACTTTATAATCACCAAATGTTCCCACAAACACATCCCTACAAGAAACATGTTAGTGTCTAAAACATCCTGATAAACAACAACATCAATGCATATGATTAACCACACAAAGAGCCAAGGTTATACAATGAATTTGGAGTTCAAGGATAACCATAGGGCTATATCACGAAGCTCTCTGAATCGAGTACCACCAAGGCTAGATTCAAAGACAAACAAAGGTGCATAGAGCATTAGTATTGTTATGGTTTGTAAATGTGACAGAAACATCATCAAATTCAATACGCGGAAAGCATGAGTGCTTCCACTAGCCAAGCGTCGGATAAGATATACAACCCCATCGTTATATTAGGAACTAAGTCTATTTTTTGATTGCTCTCGAAAGGGACACTAGGTCCACATTAGTATAAATGTTTGTCATCATCCACTCGCTAGATGGAAACACTAGAGGAAGGGAAACAATAAATAAGAGAGAAGAAACAAGTGTATTAGGGACAATCACATAGAAGGGTGCCCCCAAGTCACCGACTGTGACGCTATGTCCGTAAGACACAACACACAATAATGAAATTAGAGAGAGAGGCAATATAGAAGAATGACGATACAAATAGAATAAGGTCACAATAGAGGCAATCTCCTAGTATCTCAGACCTTATGGGAGAATCTGAGGTCATCCCAAGGGGCCTAAAAAACACATCACAAGGGAAGCACGTCATGAAAGGGATAAAGGGTTGGAGATACTTACCTGTAGAGAGGCCCATGCTAGAAGTCATCAACAATCAAATCATCTTCTTTCCAATCACAAATGTTAGAGAGAAAAGGTGTGTAAGGTACCATTGCCAAGTTTTTGTCATTATTTTTTTGTTTATTCTTAAATGCTTCTTGGTTTGATTCAATGTTAGGTGGAATTTTTTCTTGTTGAAGTTCATTAGTGCACATATTCGCTATCCTCTTAGGTGGTGTGAGAAGCAAATTATTTTGAGTGATCTCAACATCCATGTTTGAGGGATTTAATTTGAGAGACTTCTCCTTATCCACTAGTGCTACATCCTTAGTGATGTCCAAATGACCTGAATATTCAAACAAAGGAGGGACATTAAAGGTCTTCTCTTCCTTAGTGAAATCCAAGGCGTATGAATAATCAACTAAAGGAAAAAGGTTGCTAGGATGATCTATAGAGGTTTCATGCATTATGATAGATTTTTTATTGTTTTTATATGAAAGCACATTATCTACCCATGGAATGTTCTTTGTTGAAGGGATTTCTTTATTCACTAATGCTTCCTCTTGGCCAGGGAGAGCATTGGAATGACAAAGTGGTGATGGCTCTTCATTTGCTAATGCTTCATCTTGGCCAGAGTGATCATTAGAATGAAGACTTGGTGGTATAATGTTAAGAGACATGACAATGAAATCATCCTCTTACATCCAAGTGTCCTCATGTGGAGGATCAACCATGGGAGAGGGATCATCACATGTTTTAGCAATAGGTATCGTAGTGGAATTTTACATAAAGTCATCCAAGGCTTCATGTAACATTTTGAGGTCATCACTATTATATATACTATTAATCATGAATTTAGTGAGATCATCCAATATCCAAGGGTATATTCCCATGAGATTTGTGAAGCTATCAAAATCAGATATATGACAAAGGATTTCATATGTGGAGCACATAGAAAGATCAAACATCATGAATGTGTGCTATTTGTTCCAAAACTTAAGGATGTTGATCAGTGAATTTAGAGAAATGATAAATATCTATGATGTATGAAAATAAATCTTCTAAATAAGTAGCCATGATATATGTTTTTTAAATCAATGTGATATCAGATTTAAAAGTTTTTCAAAAGTATGTGAAAGATGATTGCAAAAAATGACCTAGATGCTTGCTTTTTTGTACTTTTTCCAATGTAAATGACTAAAACAAAGGATGTTGTAATGATTTTTATTAATGGAAGAAAATTATATGTCTAATATCAGTAAAAAATAGAGATATGTTTCTTCCCCACACACTCTTGATGCAAATCCAAGATAATGCCAAGTCAAACTATAGTGAGAATATGTCAAAATAGGCACTTTTTTCACCAAAACTCAATGCAAGAGAGCATAACAAATGATGTTGTGAGGAAATTTATTATGGAAAGAAAATATTATCAGTAATAACAGCCACTTAGTGCCAAAATATCCAACACAACATACTTTTAGTGCCACTTAAGGTCAAACCCTAGTGAAAATATAGCAAAAATAGGCTATTTTTTATGGCTTTTCAACTCCAAGACCTAGCAAAAGAGGTGTTGTAATGAATTTAAGGAGGTAAAAACAATAATATCAATAATATCAGTCACATAAATCCATAAAATTGATCACAACATGCTTGGAGTGCAAACTAGGTCAAACCCTAGGGCAAAAATAGTCAAAATGTGTAGTTTTTCACCAAATTTTTACTACAAGAGCTCGTTAAAAGGGTGTTGTGAAGATTTTTATGAGGGGAATAAAATTAATACCCCAATAATATAAAAATAATGCCAAAACATCTTTCACAACACACCTATGGTGCAAGTATATGAAGTTGATAAGGCCAAATTTAGTGAAAATTGTTGTTTTCGAAGCTCTAGGTTTGAGATCTTGGAACAAAATGCTATGTGAATGTTTTGAAGTCTGATTTTTTATTGAAATTACATAATCTCAGATCTGAAATTGATTTTCAAGATTAAACATGCAAAATGCCCATGCAAATTTAATGAAAATGCATCAAAATTGCTAGTTTTTGTTGAAAATTTCAATACAAAAATTCAAATATTTTAAATCTAAATGCAAATTCACATTAGAATGCAAGACTACAGCCAAATGTAAATTTGAATTAGCCTCTAAAATTAGTAGAAAAATCTGGTAAAATATTTTGCCTACTAACCCTATATTTTGGAATTACTAGGTTATATAAAATTGTCAAAATTTCCACAAAACCTTAGCAGTTAAATGATGAAAATGCAAACCAAAATTTTGAATTTTTGGATTTTTCTATAGTTTATATCAGATCTGATGAAAAAATAATTGATTAGGAAAATTTAGGAAGAACTGGTGCAATTTAGTAAGCCCAACAATGCAATTTTTTTTGAATTTTCTTAAATTTTCAATTTTTTTAAATTTTGCTCAATGCAATAAATTGAATGACTAAATGATTGAATGAATGAAATCCAAATCTGTAGACAAACACTCAGCAAGTTACAATTTAAGTTCAAAAACACGGGTTCACCAAAATGTTTAGGGGAAAATTGGATTTCTTAATGTTTTATCCTTTATGTGTTTAAATCTGCCTCTCCTCTAAACATTGAAGGATCTAGGGTCAAGTGGCAAGCACTATCATACCCTAGGACACTTTCAAATGTAGGGAAATTTGGATTAGGGAATTTAATTATTAATTTTCCTTCTCTTATGCCCAATTAACCATTAAAACCCTAATTATGCAAATATGACAACAAATTGAAGAAAGACAAAAAAAGCTCTTGTAGACGGGAGTAAAACATAAAATCACAGAATACATGTTTTCAAGGATCTGAAGTGGAATAGTCAGGGACACTGGAGAGGGCGCCCTAGTCCAAGGTACAAATTTCTTCATAGAAACTAGACCTCCTTCTGACACTAAACAACCCTATAACTTTTGTTTCCTGAAATCTATCTATGGAGGACACTAGAGTGAGCGCCCAAGTCTTGGAAGTGCTCCTATGTCTTTTCCTCCATATCTCAAATCCTTGATGTCTACCAATCCTTCCTACAACTCCACTTTTCCTAAATGTGACACCTATAACCTACAATCACAAGACTTGGTTTGGGGGTTGTGGTGTTTAGAGGCTTGCCTCAGTCAAGCCTCAGAGGACACTTAAGTCTCCAAACACTGTTGTCAGACAAAGAGTGCACGCCCTTGTAAGGCAGAGGTAAAAACCAAAGGAATCAATTATGAAAACATAATATGTCACCTTGTAGTGAAGCTCTCATGGAGGAAGATGCTCTTCATGCCATGAGGAGATTGATGCTCAAATCTACAAATATCAACACACAAAACATAAAAGTCTGCTCTTGCAACACAAAAGAAGCCTTGAATCACCTTGAGAATGCCTAAAGTTCACAATGATCATCTAATTGAAATCTAGTTTACAAATAAATGTCTAAGCATGTTTATATATGCATCTACAAACACTCCCACCAAGATATTTGAAATTCAAACTTATCATGTCGGCCAAGGGACCTAATAACGGTCACTAACCAACATCCAAAAACTAGGGCTGCCCCAAAATAGGGTAGGACTAGGGCACAAGCGCCCAAGTCTTCCCCCTATTTTGGGTAGAGTACAACTCAAGGTGTCCACCTAGGTCCAATTTTTCATGGAACCTAGGTCTCATTCCATCGGGGTGTCAAAATATGAACTAAGATGTCCTAAATGCATGCTAAAGACCTAGGAGCTAAACCTTATGAGGAAAAAGCGCCCAACTAGAACCAAAGGTGATCAGGCTCTGATACCAACTGAAAGGAATCAAGGTATGCAAAATATGCTTCCTACACTGATCTAATGAGGAAAGACTTATGCAAATTTATTTTACAGTTACAGATTAAGATGCACATTAACAGAAAATGATAACAATTTCCGAATGCAAACACAAAACTCACAACACAAGATATGCGTGGGGAAAACCCTTTCAGATAAAAAACCCCACACTCCAAAGCTACCCAATATATTATTCAGAACTCATGAAGATTACAATATACTTGCAGAGCAAGCTTTTATAGGAGTATACCTAACTAGAGGTCTAGGAGATCATTCGACATCTATAAGATTCTACATACAAGCTCCATCTCAATTTCCTGATATATAAGAGATACAATACAACACACTACCAATGGTAATTACAAAAACATGAGCTAAAACCACCCAAAGTGGCACCCAAATTATCTCCCAATCAAAAATGCCTCGTGATGTGCCAAACCACACACCACCACGTGTAACTCTCCCCTTTATAGCTCTATTATGTGTCCAACACATTTTTACATTTCCTAAAACAGAAGGTCCAACTTCTAGAGGCCATAACTATTGATCCGGGTGTCTGATTGACAAACTGTTTTATGCATCAGAAAGATCATGAAGTACTCTATCACCCTGTAAACTTCTTTTCTAGTTACGACAATTTTTGGGCCATTTAGAGAAGTTTTAATACCTAAAAATTGAGTTTGGAACTTTTCCAGCAGTTTCAAAAAAATAGAAACTTTAATATCTCGCGATCTAGGTATGATCTTGAGATGAAACTCACTTGAGATGTTCACTTAGTTGTTCCACACCTTCTAGAAAAAATTTGAGGTCAATCCAAGCTCAAACGAAGAACTTACTAAAAATAGTAAGTCTCACTATTTCTCACTCTCTTGGAAACTTTTGGAAACTTTGAAAGTTCCAGACCACTATCCAAGATAATGGGTATCCAAAAATACCAAAACTAGGAAGAATAGAAAGATTTCAAAGTTGCAAGGTTGAGACACCTTTCCTAACATTCTCCCACTTGTCAAACACCTTGCAAGAGCAAAGAGAGTATTAACACCATGATTTAATTACTAGGGGTCGTGAGGCTCATAAACTCTAAACACCATCTAAACTTTTTTGTGCTCACAGGTTTTGTCAAGTAATCTGCAACATTCATCAAAGTTTCAACTTTTTCCAAGTTTACCTTCCCATCCTCCACCATGTCATGAACAAAATGATACTAGACATCAATATTCTTAGTCCTGGCATGGAAAGTAGGATTCTTCACCAAACTTATGGCACTCTGACTATCACAACAAATAGTAATTTTCCCTACATCAAACCCAACATCAAAGCACAATCTTTTAAGCCAAATGGCTTCTTTACAAGCATGAGTTGCTACCATGTACTCAGCTTCAGTAGTGGACAAAGCGACCACATGTTGCCTCTTACTCATCCAACTAATAGCACCACCAAACATAGTGAACACATAAACACTGGTTGATCTCCTGCTGTCAATGTCACCTGCCCAATCTGAATCCACAAATCCATGAATACAAAGTGAATTTCAAGGTCCTATAGGATAACCATGATAACATAAGGAATACTCAGAAGTACCCCATAAATATGTGAACACTGTCTTCACTACATCCCAATGTACCCATCTAGGATTAGCCATAAATTGACTAAGGACTCCCATTGCTTGGGCAATGTCTGGTCTTGTGCAGACCATCACATACATCAAACTGCCAACTGCACTAGCATAAGGAACTCTATTCATATCCTCTATCTCAAAAGGAGACTTTGGACAATCTTCAACAGATAACTTTGTCCCCATTGTAACAGGAACAGTCAAAGGTTTGCAATCCATCATGTTGAATCTCTCCAAGACAGTCTTAATATACTTACTCTGGCCTAACCAAAATTTTCTATTTGCTCTGTCTCTTCTAATTTCCATTCCCAAAATGTATCGAGCTGCCCCTAGATTTTTCATCTCAAACTGTGCTAACAACTGAGACTTCAAATCAGAAATCACACTTTTACCATTCCCAATGAGTAACATATCATTAACATACAATGTAATAATGACCATGTAGTAAACACAATGATCTGATTTCGATCTCTGAAATCCAATACTCAACACAAAAGCATCAAACTTCTAGTACCACATCCTAGGAGATTGTTTCAAACCATACAAAGACTTTTTCAACTTGCAAACTAAATTTTCTTTACCTTTCACCACATAGTGCTCTGGATGTGACATATAGATTTCCTCCTCCAAGTCACCATGAAGGAATGTTATTTTCACATCCATCTATTCCACTTCTAGATCATACGCTGTTGCAAGAGATAACAGGAACCAAATAGATGTCAACTTTGCAACAGGAGAGAAAATATCACCATAGTCAATTCCCTCCACCTAAGAATACCCCTTCGCAACCAATCTAGCCTTATATTTCTCAACACTGTCATCTACACTGAATTTCTTTTTGAACGCCCATTTGCATCCAACAGGTTTTCATCCTTCAGGAAAAGGCACCAAGTCCCAAGTATTATTCTTATCCAAAGAAGCCATCTCCTCTTCCATGGCCTCCTTCCAGGAACTTGCATCAGTGTTAGAAATCAAAGCAAAAATACAATTGGAATCATGCAATAAATAACCAAACCTATCAGGTTGCTGCCTGATCCATGTGGACCTCCTCAAAGGTTGAGGTTGAGGTTCTTCACCTTCCCTTGAACTTTTAGAGCTACTAGAGCTCTCCTCATTATCAAGTCCAATAGATGTTTTCGGTTCAACTTTCTTAGGGGTGGAAGGAAGCTAAACCACATCATCTTTCTTCTCTTCTTTCTCTAGCTGCAAGATGACAGAAGAAGGATTGAGCTCTTTGAAGATCACACTTTTGCTATATAGAACTATCTCAGCTACTAGATCCCAAATCTTGTACCCTTTCACACCGATGCCATAATTGATGAAGATACACTTTACAGCCTTATTCTCCAACTTAGACCTCTTCTCCTTAGGCACATGTGCATATGACTCACAACTAAGTACTTGAATGTGTCTTAATGAAGGATTTTTACCAGACCATGCCTCCATAGGTGTCTTATTAATGAGCATTGATGTAGGAGACCTGTTAACCAGGTAATAAGCAGTAGCAATAGCTTCAGCCCAAAACTTTTGTTCAAGACCAGCTCCACTTAGCATACTCCTTGCTCTCTCCATCAACATTCTATTCATCCTCTCTACAACTCCATTCTGCTGAGGAGTATACGGAGTTGTCTTGTGCCTCTCAATCCCCTGTTCTTTATAGAACTTGTTGAAATCTGCTGATCAGTACTCACCACCATTATCAGTCCTCAAACACTGAATCTTTATATCATTTTGATTATCTATAAGAGCTTTGAACTCTTTGAATCTATTAAAGACTTTAGATTTACTTCTAAGAAAATACACCCATGTCCTTCTACTATAATCGTCAATAAATGAAACAAAGTAAATAGATTTTGAAATTGAAGGAACATTAATAGGACCAAACACATTAGAATGAATCAAGTCCAACACCTAAGAAGATTTGTGAGAACTAGAATAAAACTGAACACGGTTTTTTTTTCATAAATGCAATGTTCACAGAAATCAAACTCAAGGTTACAATCATTCATACCCTCAACAAGATTCTTATTTTTTAGGGTCCTTAAACCCTTTTCACCAATGTGACCAAGCCTTCGGTGCCATAACATTGTCTTCTCAACTGGAAGTTTCATCTCCATAGAATGAGCACCCTTAGGTACCCAGAAAGCACTACCATCAAAAGTTGATGCAATAGTCTTCTTCATTGCTAGTTCCAATGGTGAGGATGAAGACTCTGAAGCTCTCTTCTTTGAAACAGAGGCACTATTGCATAGTACTATGCATGCGTCAAGCTGAAACAGAGTGCCAATCTGAACACCCTTAGCCAAAACCATAGATCCTCTAGTCATCTTACATCCTCCATTCGAGAAAACAACCTGCACACCCACATCATTCAATTTGCTTACAGAAAGAAGGTTTCATGTCAAACCAGGGATATGCAAAACATCATTGATTCCCTTTACTCGTCCATCAAGGAATCGAATCAAGACTCTTCCATGGCCAACAATATCCATGTGAGAATCATCACCCAAGTACACCTTTCCACCATCTTATTCTTCATACTTCGAAAACCAATCCCGATGCGAGGTCATGTGAAAAGATGCACTAGAGTCAATAAGCCACACATCCTTAGATGCATGCGTTGCCAAGGTAGTGAAAAATGCTTCTCCTTCATCTTGAGAGGACTTGTCAGAATCTAAATCATTGTTCTTCTTCTTTTTCTTTTTCTCCTCCTTGCACTCCTTGCGGAAGTGACCAGGTTTGGTGCAGTTTTGACACAAGGCCTTGGACTTTCTGGGAGACTTAGATCTCCCACAAGATTTGGATCTTCCTTTTTGTTCCTTCTTCTTATCCTTTTTCTTTCCCTTCTCTTTAGATCTACCATGAACTGGAAGAGCCTCCTTAGCTGATTCAGAAGTCTTTCTCCGCATCTCTTTAGACAATAGCGAAGTAACCACATCTTCCATCTTGAAGGTGGAAGTGGTACTCCCAATGGCCATAACAAGGTGGTCCCACGAATTTGGTAAGGAACACAGTAATGTCATAGATCGATCCTCCTCCTCCATCTTCACACCAACAAAAGTCAACTGGGAAACAAGCATATTGAATGTATTCAAGTGATCAGTGATAGATCCTCCATCTTCCGTCTTCAGAGAATATAATTTCTTTTGCAATAATAACTTGTTCACTAGGGATTTAGCCTAATAAACATCTCCAAGCTTCTTCCAAAGATCCTTTGTAGTCTTCTCTTCATGGATATTCAAGAGCACTAAATTAGCCAAATAGATTCTTATCAAACCATTAGCTTTTCAATCTTTGAGAGCCTAGTCTTCTTGAGACGTTGTCGCTAGTTTTGTACCAGATACGGCTTCCCATAAATCTTGATCTACAAGCATGTCCTCCATTTTGAGTTTCCACAACTCAAAATTACTGCCATTAAACTTCTCTATCTCAAACCTCCCAGATGTGCTCGCCATCTCTTACTGCAACAAAGATTTTAAAATCATCTGCACAAGATCCCACTCAAATGAAGATCAGTCCAAAAAACCCTCTACCCAACAACTAGAACCAAAGGTGATCAGGCTCTGATATCAACTGAAAGGAAGCAAGGTACATGGAATACGCTTCCTACACTGATCTAATGAGGAAAGACTTTTGTAAAATTCTTTTACAGTTATAGATTAAGATGCACATTAATAGAAAATGATAACAATTTCCAAATGTAAACACAAAACTCACAACACAAGATATGCATGGGGAAAACCCTTTCAGGTAAAAAACCCCACACTCCAAAGCCGCCCAGTATATTATTCAGAAATCATGAAGATTACAATATACTTGCAGAGCAATCTTTTACAGGAGTATACCCAACCAAAGATCTAGGAGGTCATTTGACATCTATAAGATTCTACATACAATCTCCATCTCAAGTTCCTGATATATAGGAGATACAATACAACACACCGCCAATGGTAATTATAAAACCATGAGCTAAAACCACCCAAAAGTGGCACCCAAATTATCTCCCAATAAAAAATGCCTCGTGATGTACCAAACCACACACCACAATGTGTAACTCTCCCCTTTATAGTTCTATTATGTGTCCAACACGTTTTTACATTTCCTAAAATAGAAGGTCCAGCTTCTGGAGGCCATAACTTTTGATCTGGGTGTCTGATTGACAAATTGTTTTATGCGTCAGAAAGCTCATGAAGTTCTCTATCACCATATAACCCACTTTTCTAGTTATGACAATTTTTGGGCTGTTTAGAGAAGTTTTAATACCTAAAAATTGAGTTTGGAACTTTTTCGGTAGTTTCAAAAAATAGAAACTTTAATATCTTGCAATCCAATTATGATCTTGAGATGAAACTCACCTAAGATGTTCACTTAGCTATTCCACAACTTCTGGGAAAAATTTGAGGTCAATCCAAGCTCAAACAAAGAACTTACTAAAAATAGTAAGTCTCGCTATTTATCACTCTCTTGGAAAGTTTTGGAAACTTTGAAAGTTCTAGACCACTATCCAAGATAATGGGTATCCAAAAAGACCAAAACTAGGAAGAATAGTAAGATTTCAAAGTTCCAAGGTTGAGACACCTTTCCTAACAGACTAGGGCACAAGTGCCCAAGTCTTCCCCCTGTATTTTGGGTAGGGTATAGCTCAAGGGGTCCACCTAGGTCCAATTTGCCATCGAACCTAGGTCTCATTCCATCGGGGTGTCAAAATATGAACTAAGATGTCGTAAATGCATGCCAAAGACCTAAGAGCTAAACCTTATGAGGGAAAAGCCCCCAAGGGGACATTTTCCAATGTTACAGTTTCTTTTCATTTTCCAGTTTAGTTCAAGTAGTTCAGTCAGAAGTAGTTTCTATATTTTAGTGCAGTTGCATTGTAGACCTTGCGGAGCTGGACTTAGCATCTACATTCATTCATCCCATCATATCTAGAATTTAGAGATCCATGCATCATTATCGGAAAGATATCGCTAACAAAAGATCAATTGTTTCTCAGAATAGAGCATCTGGATAATCACATATAACTAGCTAAAGGAGAAACTTGCAGAAGCATTTCCTAATCTGTGAAACCTAATGACACATCATTCAATGATCTTTTGTTCATATTTGACCTTCCCTAAATATCTGCACATCATTCCACTCATTTTCTGGAGGAGTGCTATGCAATTAGGCACAACCTATCCGTGAACACACATTACAGTTCTTCATTGGAGTTTGTAATCTTCCTTGGCCAACATGGAGGAATTTTATGATCTAGATATGATATATATTAATGTAATAGATCCCTAGGAGAGGAGTGATTCACATAGAAGTATTTGAAAGTTTAGATTTCTACAAGGAGCTTTAAAGTTTTATCTTGTGCATGTATGTAATCAAGCCTATGATCCCTAATTGTAAGCCCGCATGTTGCCGGTCGATCTCTATTTGAATTCTATGGTATACTGAATGACTAAATATGCATTTGTTCCATTTCTATGAGTTGTTTCTGTTGTTTTTACTCTTGTTGCATGGTCTAGATAGTTCATTATGTGAACCCTCCTACCGTGACTGAACCATGCTTTGTTAGGCAAAGTAGCTCCATGTATAAGATCCATATGATGACTGATACTCCTAATTAGTGGCAATCCTTTAGGTACATTATCTAATATTATGTCTTCATACTCTGTTAGCAATTCAATTATCTCCTCTGGTTGTGATTCTTCAGTCTCTGTACTTAGTGTTTCAGGCTTCTTAGGAATCAAAGCATAACACACATATTCTCATGTGTCAATTCATCCAGAAATTTTCTTCCATCAACCAAATAGATTCTAGAAGTCCCACATACTTCACTCTTAGGATCATCTTCTAAAGGAATCAAGGTAATTCTCTTTCTATTTGATGTTATAGTATAAGTGTTCTTTCTTCCATCATGTATAGTTTTTCTATCATACTGCCATGGTCTACCCAACAATATATGACATACATCCATAGGCATAATATCACACAATACTTCATCATGATAAGATCCTATAGGAAATTTCACCAAACATTGTTCACTCACTAGTACCTTATGATCATCCTAAATCCATGCTATCTAATAGGTATTAGGGTGTTTCAATCTCTCCAGGTTCAGCTTAGTCACCATCTCCTTTGAAACCAAATTATCAGAACTATCACTATCAATTACAACCTTACAACATTTATCTCCTGATTTGCATCTAGTCCGAAACAAACTTTTCCTCTGCGGTGGTTCCTCATTTGTCTCTACTTGAAATAGTGCTCTCCTCATGACTAGTGATTCTCCTTTCTCAAGTTTACCAACTGAATTATGTGATCCAACAGGTTTTTTTTCTACACAAGGTGTTCTTCCACTGTTCTCTATCTTCTTTCTTGTACTTCCCTAATGACATTCATATGCTCTATGTCCTTCACATCAACACTTAAAACAAGTTCCTCTAAATTTTCTCTTATCAAACCATCTTTCATCTTTCCTATACCCTTCACTCCAGTAAGAATTACAATGTCCTCTATGGTAGAAAGTTTTATCATCTCTCTGGTATGCATTGGTATCTCTGTCTTCCTTCTTGAATGTGTTATCTTGTCTATTTTTCTCTACAAATGATCATTCTCTTCCAAAAAATGTTCTACCTCTCTAAAATTTACCTCCTCTACGTCTATGTCTCTGCTCATGCTTCTTGTTCAACTTTTCTTCAACTTTCAAGGCAAACTAATATGCATCTTCTAGTGTTGTCATCCTTATCAAACTCGGGTCTTCTTGAATGTTCAATCTTAGTCCATTGATGTATCTTGCCACTTTCTCTTTGCTTTCACTATGTCTTGTCCTTATAATCAGCTTATGAAATTCTTCAGTATACTCCACAGATTTCTCCTTTTGTCTCAAGTTTTGCAATCTCTTCAACAATTCCAACTCATAGTTAGGAGGTATAAACTGATTCTTCAACTTTGTCACCATTCTATTCCATTTTTTGATCTTTTCATTTCCTCTCTTGTTTCTATCCAACTGAACTTATTTCCACCAAATAGCAGCATGTCCTATCAAATTAGTTTTTGCAAATCTCACCTTCTCTAGATCTTCAATTTCTTTATATTCAAAATATTCTTTTAGGTCATTTATTTAGTCAATCAATTCCTCTAGATTCAAATTGCCAGTGTAGTTAGGTACATCCACCCTAGGTCTTTTCCCAATCTTTGAAATAGCTCTCAACATCTTCACTTGATCTAATTCTTCTTCTTCTTTTAGGTTTCTTCATTTTGATCAGTGGATTGAAATTCTTCATCATCATCACTTTCAACATTAGGTTGTAGTGTGAGTCGTCTTCACCTATCCTCTTCAATTACATCCAATCAAACTCTCATTATTTTCAGCAACTCCATCATCTCATCCATCCTCCTAGCCATAGTACCAATAGTAGGTATTCTCCTCGATGGCATCTCTTCCTAGGATCAAGTGTAACTACCTCACAATTGGCGATCGGTTGACAACACAAGTAGTCTGCCTTGGGTTTGGCAATCTATTCACAACAAGATCTTACAGAATGACTTCAAAAAAATTTCTCCCAAAGGATTCAAATTTTGCTTTGATACCACTTGGTGCAATCACACTCAGAGGGTCCATAGAATGAACTATCCAAGCCGTGTAACAAGAGTAAACACAATAGAAGAAAATCCAAATAAGAATGCAATGAATGATCCAAATGCTCAATATATCATAGATTCAAAATGTTGATATGCTACAAACATGTGGGCTTAGAGATTACGGCTCACAAGCTTGATTACATAATAGAAATATATGGCATTGAAGTGCCTCTCCAAAAGAATTCAATCAATTATGCTAACTATCTAATTAACTTGATTAACTACTTTCCTATGCATCTATTACATGATTATATATCATCTCTAAGATCAAGAAATTCTCTACATCAGCCAAGGAAGAAGTTACAGTCTCCAATGAAGGTGTAATGTGTGAAGATAGATAGGTGTGGATCTCAGGGAATGAAATTCTCTGTAATGCTTGTACTCCTCCGTAAGTGAATGAAACAAGGTGTGGATCTCAGGGAAGGTCGGCTATGTCCCAACGTACCTTGAATGATGTTTCATTTAGCTCTGCAATTCACGGAAGTGCTCTAGGAATCTTCTTCTTCAGTTGGTTGTTTTGTATGCTCTGTTATGAGAAAACAGTTGATCTTTTGATAACGATATCTTTTCAAAAACTAATCCAAATGATCTAAAATTTGGATATGATGTGGATGATGATGTCTAGATACCAAGTCTAGCTCAGCAAACTCTGAAATGACAATGCAGAAAAATGTGGACCAAACTACTTAAACTGCTTCTCACTAATTGAACTGGAATGAACTAGAAAATGAAAGAAAACAAAATAAAATGTAAATATTTTTGGTTGATGCAAGATTGCTCTATAACCTGGGATGCTCCTACATCAAAAATCCCTTCTGTAAAAGGTAGGATGGTGTATCTCTTAAGCTAGTACATATCCTTTTATACAAAGTCCTCATCAAGAGGTAAGGTTGGATCTTGAGCTGTCCTCGCTTAAGCGTGTCTTTGGCAGTTGTTGTGGCATAAGCCCAACCATTAGGTGTGTCTGCAGCATGTTTTAGATGGTGGGACTTAGCAATAAATTCCTTCCATCACTCATGTTTGCCATGTTTTTAAGACTTATAGTGTGATTATGAATTGCTATGTGGTGCTCGTATATTTCATGTGTCTTCTCTGTGTATTTTGCGTGTTTATAGCGTAGTCTAAAGTTATGCAGTGATGAGTGTTAGGGTTAGTTGGCAGAAGATATCAATTAAATACAAATAAAGATTAAACAAAGGAAAGAAAATACACAGAAATAATAATAGTGAGAGACAAGTTTTAACGTGGTTCACCCAAACTCAGGCTACATCCACCAACAGAGAGTCCAATATTATTATCTAGTAAATCAAACTGATTACAACCAGCAATCCTTACAACTCAATACCACTGCAAAATGCTACAATACAATATCCATAGAAACCCTAACTCTGGTCCTTGCAAGGGGTGCTGCCCCTTGACTTTGTAGGAATATGGGGGAAATTGCACTGATAAAAGAGGGGTAAATTTAACCTCTTAGGCTCCATATAACAATAATCTCCCACTTGGAGACTGATCAAACTCCACACCATATCATCTCCCACTTGGAGACTAATCATAACACTACTGACCCTGTAGCTCCCATTGGAAATAAGCACCCTGGAATCTATTGTTCTATTTTTGTTGTTTTTAGTCTTGAAGACCAACTGAAGCTGAAGAGGAGATCATCTTCTCCCTTGTCACTACCTTTGTAAACATATCCGCTAGATTTTTATCTGTATGTATCTTTTCCAGCTGTAACTATCCATCATCTAACATCGATCGAATGAAGTGATACCTCAACTATATGTGTTTGGTCTTTGAATGCAAAATAGAATTTTTTACAAGATGTATGGCACTATGGATGTCCGTAAACAAATATCTATTAACCTATTGTTTTCCCAATTCTTCCATGAAAGATTGCAGCCATATCATCTCCTTGCTTGCCTCTGTTGCAGCTACATACTCTACCTTTGTGGTGGATAAAGCAACCACCTTTTGCAACTGTTGTCCCACCTACAGTAAACACATAACCTGTAGTACTCTACCTGGTATCAATATCCCATGCCAAATCTAAATCTACATAACCTGCTAAATCAGTATTAGAGCCCCCAAGACATACGTGTTTATTAGATGTACCTCTCAAATATCTGAGAATCCATTTGACTGCATTCCAATGCTCCAATCCGAGATGACTCATAAAATTGCTTACAACTCCTAGAACATGTGCAATATCCAGTCTCGTGCATACCATGGCATACATTAAACTGCCTATAGCTGAAGCATATGGTACCTTGTGTTAGTACTTGCATGAACAGTCAGGTTCTAAGCATTTAAATCTGTAGGTACCCTCCCAAAATATCCAAAAAATTCTAAGTCTTAGGGCCTCCTCAACATGTTTCAAATATAACCTGATTTTCCGAAGGGAGGGGGTCATCATATTTTCAATATCAACTTGATTTTTCTGTCGGGGGGTGATATTCTGAATATCACCCCAATGTTACAACAATGCTCCAGTTCAACCTGATACTTTGCGGGGAGTGATATTTCAAATATCAAGTGATCTTACGAATAGCACCCTTGCCACTGAATATCACCCCAGTGCCAATATAATGGTGATGTCATCAGGATCGGTGGGGTACATCATGTGGTCTTTGGCATGATAGCTATTATTAGCAGGTATTATGAGGATCCCCCGATCACTGATAAGGATATGAATGTGATGATGACATGAATATGATTAGGGGGACCATCAGTGAGGTGTATGGTATGAATATGATGAGGAGGATTTTCCTCCAATGCATTAGGTTTTTCTATGAGGTTGTCAGGGTGATATTTCCTGAGGGGTGATATTTTGAATATTAGGTGATGTTTCTTATCGGGTGTGCGGTCATCAGGGTGATATTTCACATCTGGATATCATGCAGGAGGATGATGATGAGGTCTAAACTGGCATCACCGGGAGAAAAATCACTAACATTATATGTGCTCACAGCCTAGCTTATAAGGTATTGAGGAGGTCGCTGCGGGGTGAATGTGGGATAATTTGTTCTCACATAATTTGAATAATCAGGGTCATATTTCTTGGTGGGAAAAGTTGCAAAACGCATAGTCCACTGTATTCCCAAGGCCATAGGTTGGTATGCCATTAATGGCAGATGTAATAGGGTATGGGTGAAGGCATGGACAGATCAGGTACCTGATTGAAATGTGAATCCCTAGGTGGCGGCGCAAGGCTCGAGGCCTCCCTGTCTCCTCCTCTACCTATTGTATTCAATGTCTGAGCACCATTTTCTCTTGATGCGCTGTATCTGGTGAATTTTGAATCACCCAGTGATTAATGTTGAGTACCTTCCTACTGTATATAGTAGGCTGTGTGACTCATTTTCAAGGTTGTTGAAGACCTCAGCATTTTTGTGTGAATAACAAAAAATAGGGCATTTCCTTGTTGTTTTATCTCATTTTGGAGTTTATGAGTTGCATCATGAATGTATATTGCATATATTTTTAGTTTCATGTCATTTTATATGAAAAATGCTCTTATGCATGTGTTTAGCTACTTGTCTCCATGTGTTGTATGTATTTCCTTCTTTTGAATCTGGTTACTAAGGGTTTCATAGATTCTAGGATATAGGTTTCTGTATTGCATGTTTAATCTATGACTTCCATTCAAGGAGTGGATTAAACTATTTTAGGTTAAGCATGGAGAAGGTTGTATGTCAACTGGGATATATGTAAGTACAGGTAGCTAAATACCCATCCCTAGGTGATGTTTGTAAGGCAAGCATCAATATAACCCCCTGAAACTTAAATGCTAGATGCAATCCATTCTTTTGCATATGTCTAGTTGACTCCTTGCCCTGAGATAGGCACTGGTCTGCACCTGGGTTAGTAGTTATGATCCGAAACCCCTTGTCTTGCATCCAATATATAAAATCCATCTTTTCATAACTTCCATCCTGTTAGTTGTAGGAGTAGGATTAGGACCCTTGCATACTCTCATCCACAATCAGACAAATATGTCCAAGAATGTTGCCAAACTTGTGATGTATCATGTACATCTTGGTCCACACATTAGAGTATTCTGCCTATTGTTGTCAAGCTAAATCTTTCTATCATTGGGCTAGTCAATATTACATCTTTAGCTATAGGGATTCCCCTCTTGGTGCGACAGAACCAGAAGTGAAGGGGAGGTAGCTCACGCAACCTCCTGTATTAGTTGGCTGAATCTGCCTGTGCATTGGAACTAGCAAACCCTCTGCTGATTCAGAAGAAAAAACCAACACCTTGGACATTTTGTCTTCCTCCTCTTGTGTCTTAGGACACATCTCCTTAGTTAATTTCAAATGACTAGGCAAAGGTGTGCTGACAACTTTTGTATTCTCCATATGGAATCTCTGCAACACTTTTTCAACATAATCAGCTTTTGTTCTTCCTATCTCTGCAAATTTTCATACCAAGGATTTGTTTTGCTTCCCCAAATCCTTCATAGCAAATGATTGTGCTAACTATTGTTTTAACTCTTATGTGATCCATGTTAGACCTAGCTACAAACATGTCATCAACATATAAACATAAAATAATGTAGCTGTCATTATTCAACCTCTTAAAATAAACACAATGGTTAGAATTACATTGACTATAGCCTTGCTCAGCCATAAAACTATCAAAATTCAAATACCATTGCTGAGGTGCTTGTTTCAAGCCATACAAACTCTTCTTCAATCTGCACACCAGTTTCTGCTTACCGTTGACCTTGGATCCTTGCGGTTGTTCCATATATATCTCCTCCAAATCACCATGGAGAAAGGTAGTTTTCACATCTAGCTATTCCAAATGCAAATCTTTAGTAGCCACAATACTTAAAATAGTATGAATAAAAGTCATCTTGACAACTGGAGAAAATATCTCATCAAAATCAATACCTTTTTTCTGTGCAAATCCTTTTACAACTAACCAAGCTTTAAATCTTTTCTTACCTCCATCTTCCTCTTTGAACCTATAAACCCATTTGTTTGGTAAAGCCTTTTTACCTGCAGATAACTTACATAATTCCCAAGTCTAATTTTTCAGCAAGGAATCCATTTCTTCTTTTATTGCAAGCTCCCATTGAACCTTTATATCCACCTACATAGCTTCATCATACTCTTCTGGTTCACCAGCATCTGTTAACAAAATAGAATACAAAGAGGGAGAAAACCTTTTAGGAGGTCTACTTAGCCTTGTTGACCATCTAACATTCACTGGAGTTTGTGGTATTTATGGTTGCTATTGCAGAGCATGAGGAACCACTGGAACATCACTATTTGGAGTATCATCTAGCACCACATAATCATTTTCTTTCTTCTCATGTTGCTACAACTGATCTTTGTACAACACCTTCTCATTGAAAACAACATCCCTACTTCTCACAATTTTCTAATTTTCAAAATCCCAAAGCCTATAACTAAATTCATCAATGACATATCTAACGAAGATACACTTTTTTGATTTTGCATCTAGCTTAGTTCTATTTTTTCAGAATCTACATGTGCAAATGCTTCACATCCGAAGGTTTGGAGAAAAGAATAACTCACCTTCTATCCATTCTTCCTCTGAAATACCATAGCCCAAAGGAACTGAAGGGCCTCTATTAATTAAATATACAACGGTATTGATAGTGTCTACCCACATGTTTAAAGGCAGCCCAGCATGTAATCTCATAGTCCTTGCACACTCCATTATTGTCCTATTCATGCATTCAACCACTCCATTTTCCTATGGAGTCCCTGGAACCATTTTCTACCTACAATTTCCATTAAAGGAACAATAATCCGCAAATTCTTTGCTGCAATACTCACCACCATTATTAGATCTGAGACATTTTAATCTTTTACCCATCTCATTCTCAACCAAGCTTCTCCATTTCTTAAATGTTTCAAATACATCATATTTCTGCCTAAGGAAATAAATCCATACCTTCCTAGTTGCATCATCTATGAATGTAACATAATACTGAGAGCCACCAAGAGAAGATACATGAGCTGGTCCCCATACATCTGTATGCACAAGCTCCAACTTTTCATCTTTCTTTTGCTTCCCATCCTTGAGAAAACTGACTCTCTTTTGTTTGCCATACACACAACTTTCACATAAATCTATATTAATACATTTCAGACCTGGTAAAACTTTCTTAGAATGAAGTACCTTCATACCTTTTTCACTCATATGCCCAAGTCTGTTATGCCACAGTGTTGTCTCAGAACCTGCAGCAATTGTTCTTGAACCTGTTTATTTTTTCTCTGCAACAGCTAAAGTAGAAGGAACAGTATGACTTGTACAAAGATATAAGGTGCCTACTTTCACACCTTTTGCTACTATTAAGGCACCTTTTGAAAACTTCCAATTTTTATCAGTAAATGTAACAATGCAACCTTCTTCAGCTAGCTGCCCTATTGAAATTAAATTCCTACTGAGCCTTGGAACATGCCTTCCCTCTTGTAGTAGCCAATGATTCCCATTCTACAACTTAATCTTGATTCTTCCCTTTCCAACAATCTGACAATGTTCGTTATCTCCCAAATAAACTAGCCCAAAATCCCCTTGGACATAATCAAGAAAATAACTTCTATGGGGCGTAGCATGAAATGAGGCCACTAAATCTAAAACCCGTGAATCATCAACATTATCTAGGGAAAGAATCAAAGCATCATCTTCAGATTTATTACTTACCACATTTACCTCCTTATTGCCTTCATGTTTGTCTCCTTCTTTATTCTTTTAAGACCAGAAATCTTTCTTCAGATGACCTAGTTTCCCACAGTACCAGCAATCCTTATGTCCTCTAGATTGGGATCTCTTGTACTTTGATTTTCCTCATGACTTCCCATGACCTCCATAACCTTTTCCTCTCTCCTTTGGTCTACCCTTGCTTTCTATAGTCAAAACACTACCTGATGTGGACCCTCCTGAGATTTTCCATCACATTTCCTTGCTAAGGATAACACTAATAACATCATCAAATTTTAAAGTATTTGAACCAGAGACAAAGTTACTTACAACCATTACTAAGTTATTCTAGTTTTCTGGCAAAGAACATAATATCAAGAGAGCCCTCATCTCTTCATCAAAACTTACTTTTATAGAAGTTAATTGACTGATAAACATATTAAACTCATTTAAATGATCTATCACAGATCCACCTTCAATCATTTTTAGATTAAACAAATACTTCATGAGAAATACCTTATTTGAGGCTGAGGGTTTTTCATACAATTTAGCCAAAGCTTTCATCAGACCATTTGTTGTCTTCGCTTCCATTATATTGAATTCCACCAATGGTGCCAGGAACAACCGAATGGTTCCCAGTGCCTTTCTGTCTAGAAGATTCTAATCCTCATCTATCATTCCTGCCGGTTTCTTGGATACTCCTTCCAATGGCCTCCATACATCCTTCTAATAGAAGTAGTCCTCCATCTGCATCTTCCATAACTGATAGTTTTGCCCATTGAATTTATCAACCTTCAATTTACCCTCATCCACCATTGTTCCCAATCAATCGTGAGACCTTCTTTCTCTGATACCACTTGTTAGGGTTAGCCAGCAGAAGATATCAATTAAATGCAAATAAAGATTAAACAGAGAAAAGAAAATACATAGAAATAATAATAGTGAGAGACAAGTTTTAACATGGTTCACCCAAACTTGAGCTACATCCACCAACATAGAGTCCAATATTATTATCTAGTAAATCAAATCGATTACAACCAGCAATCCTTGCAACTCAATACCGCTGCAAAATGCTACAATACAATATCCATGGAAACCCTAACCCTTAGCCATTTTAATAGGGTTTTTTATGTCAGCTAATGAAAAATAACTCCCGACGCCTTAATAAAATAATAAAAAAGCTGTGACCCCGACCCCGCAAGGGGCACTGCCCCTTGACCCCATAGGAATATGGGGGAAACCACATCGATAAAAGAGGGGTAAATTTAATGTCTGAGTCTGATTAGGCTCCATATAATAACAATGAGTCTCTCCCTATGCTTTATGTGTTTTATGTGTTTGTGGTGTAGTCTAAAGTTGTGTGGTGATGAGTCCCTTCCTAAGGTCTATGTGTTTTCTATGTTTTTTGTGTGGTCTAAAGTTCTATAGTAATGACTCCCTCCCCATGTTGTGTGTTTGTTTACTTTAACTTGCATTTCATATATAGATATGTAATGGATTCATCATGTGTTCTACTCCTATCTTCATTGTGTATTGCATGCTTCCTACTGTCTTCATTGTGTCTTGTGTGTCTTCAATGTGTTTGCTAGTGCTTACATGAGACCGGGGGCTAGAAATAGTTCCTCAATCTTTTTGTATGCCTTAGCTTCATGTGCTTGGCATGTTTGATGTGTTTTCAACTATACTTTAATGTATGTACAGGTCGTAAGATCATACATACATTAAAGTGGCGGCTAAATGTTATGTCATTAAATGTCCCACTAGGACTTTTATCTCCTAGTTTAACTCTTACGTCCCCTTGTTTTCCTTATACATGACTTAAACTTATCCCGTAGCAAAATCCCGCAAAACCCATGTCAAATGGGGCTTAGGGGCCCATCCTAAATGTGAATCATGACCAAAAATAGGCTTGTAGACTTGGGCGCCCACACCCTAGTCTAGACCTATTTTGTTGGTACCCAAATTTTAAAGTGTTGGTTTATGACCGTTAAAAGGTTTCCCTTTGTCGACCTATTTAATTTAAATTGTGAATGTTAGAAGGAATGTATATATAAACATGTTTAGGACTTCATTTTACTCCTAGTTGAAAAAGGTGAACTTATGATCATCAAGCAAAGAGCATTCAATACATTCATTATGTTGCAGAGTAGTATTGTGTTGTGTTTGTATGTGTTTGTTGCAGATTTGGCTCCATCAACTCATTTCCTCATGATTTGAAGGCACTTCATCTCCGTGAGGGTTTTGACCTCCAAGGTGATATCTACTTTGTGTTTCAATCAATCTATCTCATCATTTGGTTTTTGCCTCTATCCACCAAGGACACGCACTCTCTATCTAACAATGATGTTGGAAGGGTTGCATTCCATTCCAGGGCTTGAGTGAGGCAAGCTCCTAAACACCACAACCCCCAACCCCTCTCTTGTGATTACAGGTTACAGGTGTAGGATTTTGTATAGAGGAGTTGTAGGATATTAGAGTAGAGGTTAAAGATTGGGGATCTAAAGAAAAGAGTAGAAATGTTCCTATGTTAACATGCAAACACACAAAAGGGATTCTACAAAGAAATGTGTTGGTAATTTAAGTTTCTATCTTTGACTAGCATGTTAGAGTTAGCCGGTAGAAGATATCAATTAAATGCAAATAAAGATTAAATAGAGGAATGAAAAATACACATAAATAATAACAACGAGAGCCAATTTAATGTGGTTCACCCAAACTCAGGCTACATCCACCAACAGAGAGTCCAATATTATTATCTAGTAAATCAAACCAATTACAACCAGCAATCCCTACAACTCAATACCGCTACAAATGGTACAATACATCAATGGAAACCCTAACCCTTAACTGCTTTTATCAAGCCTTATGTCAGTTACAAAAATATGGTTTTTAATGTCAGCCAATAGAAAAAATAACTCCGGACACCTTAATAAAATAATAAAAATCATTGGATGAAATCAAAGGGTAGGCCCACTACTAGGGAAGGAAGACCAAGTACTTTTGATTACAAATATTACATTGTGATATGAGGGAAGAACATACATAACTTGACTCCTTGGATTAAAGAAAAAAGAGAAAAAGAAAGTGTTTTAATTTGCAAGTTCACCTTTCAATGCAAGGAGAGTGTTGGTTCCCCAAATTGCATCCTACTGATCTCTGTGTACTAACTTTTAGGCTTAGAACAAACCAATAGGACATGAGCCAGTGAAATAGGAAAAAATGTTTGCCTGACAATTTTCCTTTGCACTTCAGGCTCTACAAGGCCTAGGTGGGTTTCCCTTTAATAGATACTTTAAAATAAAACCTCGAACTCATGAATAACCCAAGTATCTATAAATAACATATCTACTTTCATCCTACAACCTAAGGAATGACAGATAATTGATCCTTCTCTTAAAACATATTTTGCAGTCCTAGATTGTCAAAATGAAAGTACCAGATAGTAACAAATAACTTAAATAGTGAAATAAGCATATTTTCAAATGGATTTGTGATTGAGAAATTGGTACTATGCAGAACGATGCCTATCATTGGTTTAAATAGAGTCACCTATCTACATATTGTCCTATGTACCTTTTGATCCTAGCAATTTTTTTTAAACAAGCAATATTTTAATATTCATGTCAACCACACAGAGCTTTCTTATGTAACCTTCATACTTAGTAATCCTATTATATCACAATAAACATCATTTAACTCTTGAAAAGATTTTACCGTGTACTTGAACAGGAGCTAATGCAAGAAATAAACGTATCACAACAAGTGTGTGATCTAGTATAAAAACACCTAGTAGCTCCTTTATTCAAATATTTGTTATGATATACACTCAGAGACAGATTATACAGAAACAATAACCATGTTGGTATTAATCAAACCAATAGATATAAACTTTTTTGAATAAAGACATAAGGATATCTAGTCTATATTCCTATGACAACAAAGATTACAACGTAGTCCTAGAATTTTTCAACACTAAAACAATGAGAATCTAACCTTTTATAGCACAAGGGAGAGCTCTTACAGACCACTGAGATATTTCAAAGATACAACAATATTCAAGTACATGAGAGAACATGCATCAAATTCAAATTCTAAGGTAGTTTAGAATAATTGATTTTTGTTTCATTTTATTCCTTCAAGCACAAGTAGTTATTATGCTTCACATGACTCCCCATATTTCAATTTAGGGCTGCCAAACATCAAAGAAATCAAGGTTCTTGAGGTAGCCACCTGTAACTATAATAGGAAATAGTCATAACATCCCTCTTAAGAAATCTATTGTGAGTGTCACCATTAAAAAGGCATACAACTTCTTGGTTTTGTTAATAAACTCTTATTTCCTTATCACCAGTTGGACCATCCTAGTGTCATACTCTCCATTTATCGTAGTTGTATCTTTGATGAGTACCATCTATCTTAGGGAGGAGGAGAGAGGACAATGAATCCACTCCTTCTCTTCACCTAACTTGAAGACTCAACAACAATCGTTGGAGCTTCATCAAAACCTCCTGCTCCACCAAAATAGCTCAAAGTGATTGGAGTTTCTAAGTAGGCTCTATCCCTCCTTACCATAATGACACTATGAATAAGAAGGTAAATAAGAGTGTGTCTCCTACTACAATTTCTATCTTGAAATGTTCCCTAGACCACCCATCCCTAGAAATATCCCTCTTGTTCTTGACTCTATATGAACAAAGTAACAACCATGAAAATAAAGAGGTGTTTCCTAGGAAACTGGGTGATGTAAAAAACATAGAAGAAAAGGAAATACCCTATATTTTGCTCTTAAAATAGGGTAGTGTACATTATACAT
Organism: Cunninghamia lanceolata; assembly: GCA_027924645.1. NCBI lineage: Eukaryota > Viridiplantae > Streptophyta > Pinopsida > Cupressales > Cupressaceae > Cunninghamia > Cunninghamia lanceolata. The sequence goes on from BSBN01000333.1 coordinate 1,624,351, forward strand.
ATAAGCACTTCCATTTATAGAAAAAGAATAGAGACACCTATGCTTGAGTAACATCCTTCTTTAATATTCTAATCAATCCAGTTTAGCTAATTGTACCATTAAAGTACTCCCCTTCTCACTCTGATATCTCTGGATATTCAACCTTGTTCCTGAAAATAGAAAAAAAGTGGTCATTTCAATACCAACCACATATTACCTTCATTCAAAACCCTCACATATGCAATCCATCAAATCAATCAATTAGCAACTGGATCAAAAACACTGAAACTCTAGAGAGTAGCGTACTTAAGAATCACATCACATACCTTTGTACCCAATCTACAAATTCTTCCTTTGATGGCAAGCTATGACCCAATACTTTCTCAACTCTACTCATATGGGCAGAGAATCTAGCATCTAGCAGAACCTTCATTTCCTTAACAAAATTATTGAGGCCTACTTCCAAATTTAGTATTTTATCTAGTTCCATATTATACCTCATTTGCTCAATCTGCGTGTCAAATGCAATTGATTCAACAACTTTGGGTACAATACCATCAAAATATTTCTTCTATTCTACTAGAACCTTTTCAAATCCATCTTTAGTGTACACTAGCGATAGGGAACAATCCTCAAGGGAAGTAAAATACTCCAATTCTTCCCTAAGTGCCACATCTAATTTTCTCTAGAAAGTAGACACCTCATTCAAAAATCCTATAACGTTTTATGTATCTACTAACCTGCTAGGAATGTCAAGTTCCAGAATGGTGTGATTATGGATATAAGTCATTAATACTACCCTAGGAAACTAGGTCCCTAATATATCTCTCAATTCTAAATCATTTTCCATGTATTCATTTAATGTCTTCTTTAAATTGTTGTGGCATACCCATGCATTATCCATTTTCTTCAAAAAATTACTCATTTGATGATCAAGGAGCCCCTTAATGTAATTTGACCCTTCCTGTATTCTTCCCTTAACTGCTCCTCTATTGTTTTTACTTTCCAACTTATCATATGATTCGATGGCAACCACTGGATCACTCCTTTGTCTAACCAGACATTTGAAACTTGATGTGGAAATAGGTGATGTTACATCAATTCCCATTAGAGGGATGAGAGACTTAGTTTGTTTCACTCCTACAACAACTTCACACTATCCTCCTTTAATTGCTTTAATTCTACATACATATTTCTAGCTACAACCTTATTAAACTTTGCAATCAAAACTACTAAAGAAACATCCTAAAGGGGTGTAGCATTGGTCAGTCTCTCATAATGATTTGGCTAGTTAGCTCATTTATGTCCTTTTCCATGTGTGGCTTATTATCACCAAGAGCCATGGCCCAAATAGATAGTGTCTCATGACTAGCACTGAATTTGGATCCAAATAGTTCTTCAACCTGCTCCCTGGTAATAAGTTCATCATCAAATTCATCCTACCTCCTAATAGTATCCTTGTCTATGGTGAAGGAAATATCCCATCCTGGTAGCAAAAACCACTCTCTGCCACCAATCTCCTACCTTCCTTAGGGGTGATCTTATTGATATTCATATCAACTTCCCTCAAGGCCCTCTGAGAAATTTCATTCTGATCATTGTCATCTTCCCTACCATGCTCTTCATTCAATTTTGCCAAGTATACATCTAATTTCTTCTGCACAAAAAGAGCCTTGAATTCTTTACATTTTATGAAGTCATCATCAGATAAGAATTCTCTACAAGCAAAGACTTTGACATCTTACACTACTACACTACTTTCTTGCATACTTAATAGGGTCCTTGTTTGGAGAGGAGTGACAACCTCATTTCTTTGAAATGAATTCAGTACTTGTTGAATTTCCTCGAAATCATTCTGATTTTCCCCCATCTCATCTATCAAAGAATAATCAAGTAACAGTGGCTGTGCAACAATAGGTTCATGGACTAGAAGAGATTTCCAAGCTTCTTCTATACTTTCCCCAACTTGAGGAAGAATATTTTCTTCAACTTGTTCCTCAAGATTACGTTGGAGTTTAGGAGACTTTGGTTTAATGTTTTTCCTCTTAGGAACAAACTTTAAATATTCTACATTATCCATCAACATTTTCATTTGAATGATAGGATCTGTAATACTTGGGAAAGCCCCTGGATATGTAGGGTACCACTTTCCTCTATCTCTCTCCAATCAATATAAGTCCAAATGTCTCTTTCCTTTGGCATAACTCTTCTAAGGAGACACAATTCCTAATAAGATCTTCCTTTTCATCATAATAGTATTCAAAACCTACCCTCTATTTTTCTCTTCTTATCATATCAATGAAATGCTCTGGATAATAATTTTGGTGATATGAGAAGGGCAATTTGTATAATGACAGTATATTTGAATATGTTTCATACCCTTCCCTAACGCGTATCCTAAATCTTGGGAAATCAATAGGGACAAGGAGAAAAGAACCTTTTCTTGATTGTCCTCAAATGGAATTTATTAGATTCATTTAACTACTAGGCAATCTCCACAAAAGCAATTATGTTTGGCACTTTGACTGGTAATAAATGGGGTTTCACATTGGCCCCATATATTCTAATTATTGTTGCATCTGGATACACATACCAATCACCCCAATTATGTCTTAGAGGCTCATATGTTATCCTTTCATAAGGTCTAAGGAAGTCCATAACAATCGTAGACAATCTAGGCATATCAACACCTAACAGTCCCAATATCCTTTGAACAAAATGCTCTTTAAAAGATGGATAACTTGCATTGTCACAATACATATCCCATAGATGTGCCCTTCCCTGAATAGCCATAGGATCACCCTCCTTTGTGAATTGCTTAATCTCTAACTTTTGGCCCCAAAACTTCATTCCACAATGCAACAAAATGTGGCACAAAAATGAATATTTTTTAAAAGTGGGGGCATATCCTACAGTCTTAAATGATACTAAGTCCTCACAAATCTTTTAGGTCAAGTAGGAGGCAAAATCAAACCTCTTAAACTAGTATCTATCATGAATATGGACTATCATGACCACTATATTATCAAGTATTAAAGAACTAAAACCCAGACCAAAGATTTGGCACATGATACAATAGGTCATAATAAAATAATCCCCAAACATGTCTACACTAAAAGGTTCCAATTCATCATCATTGAACTTAGCATGTTTGCCTAAATACCTCTTTATGTGGAGGGGTAACTTATATTTCCTGTAAGCATGCCTTCCCCTCTTACATTCTTTCTTGAACTCTTCAAATCAATGAATTACGACAAATCCTTTCAAACCAAGAAGGACAAAGATTATTAACTCACTATTTTTTTGAAGTTCAAAATGCAAAATAGTCAGGGATACTAGCACTAGCACCCCTGTCCAAGGTATTATTTTCTACACAGAATTTGGATCTCCTTCTGACACTGATCGATGTTGTATCTTTTGTTTCTACCCTGAAAAAGGTGGACACTGGCACTAGCGCCCAAGTCCCAAAATGTTGGACTTTGTCCTCTTTCTTTCAAATCCTGAATCCTTATTGTTTGCAACTCCACTCCATGAAATGCGATACTTGTAACCTACAATCACAAAGGAGTGTGGGAGGGGGTTGTGGTTTTTAGAGGCTTGCCTCAATCAAGCCCTAGAGAGATTCAAGTCTTTCGAACACCATTGTTCGATGAGAGTGTATATTGCGGCGGAATAGAGACAAAATCCAAATGATAAATGATAAAAAACATAAAAGATATCACCTTATAGTTAGATCTCATGGAAGGAAGATGCTCTTCATGCCATGAGGAGATGGAATCAAATCTGCAATTACAAACATAATAATAACAAAGTACTACTTTACAACACAATGAATGCCTTGAATCACTTTCACACAAAGTCACAAGTTCACAATGTCCATCTCTAGTTTGCAAGTGAAAACCTAATCATGCTTATATATGCAACTACAAAGATTCCTGCTAAGAATTTTGTAATTCAAACTTGAGATGTCAACATAGGACCTAAATAATGGTCATATAACTGACATTTAAATTTACGGTAGACCCAAAATAGGGCAGGATTAGGGCACTAGCGCCCAAGTCCACCATCCCATTTTTGTTCAGGGATCATTAAAATAGAACCCCCTATTTTCCATAAGACTTTAGGGTTTTCTCATCGAGATTCAAAATTAACATGCAAGATGATCTAAATGCATTCTAAGGACTTGAGAGCTAAACCTTAAGAGGGAAAATCCCCCAAGGGGGACATTTTTTGACATAACAATTGCAATCAAGTCAACATTAATGAAGACATCGGGAAGCAATAGCCTCTCGAGGTTAAGATCCCATAGGTGTGAGACAGGTCTCTCTCTGTCTCTTTGATAATACCTTAACTCAAACAATTTCCATCCTCCTACTAGCAAGATGGCATCTCTGACAAGGCTCTAAAAGTCATACAACATGTTGGTATAATCCCCTTCACCCCAACCTAGTTTAAATCTCTTTCAAGACTCTGGGATTTGTTCACTAGTAACCTAAGCCAAACCTCTCTTAGGTAAACACACTTGATCTCCCTTAGGTCCCATAATTATGAAACAATAAACAAAGAGGGGACTGGACTATTGCTTTCAAAGGTTTATCTTTGACAATTGATGTGTATGCAAGAACTAGTTCATAGAATTCAAAACCCTAAAAGTGTTGGGAATTAAGGTGTCTCAACCTTTGCAAGTTTCTAATGTTGTATTTATATATTCATCACTATGATGTAGGATCCCATAGTCAACACCTTGTAAATTTTGGTGACTTTGTTAGCCTCGATTTCCCCCCAAAGTAATTAATAGGGGAGTGCATGGGTTGCTAGGGGCAGCACCCTCAAAGCAAAAAATGACCTATATTTAATAACGGTGTCAGCAGTTATTTTACTATTTGCTGACATGGATAAAGAAACAATGGATAACTAACAAAGAGGCGAGATAAAACAGCAGTTGGAGAATTTGAAATGTCACATGATGTGAATGAGAATCAATAGTGTGTACTCATGAAAGAACTTGTATTTCAATTTTTTTGTAATCATCTTTTGATTTGATAATACATTGTGTAGGTTTTGGAGTGTGGGGTTTTTTACCTGAAAGGGTTTTCCCCATGTATATCTTGTGTTGTGAGTTTGGTATTTGCATTTGGATGTTTTATTACCTTACTATTAATGTGCATCTAATAACTTGTAACTGTAAAGTTAAAATTTACATATATCTTTCCTCAGTAGATCAGTGAAGAAGCATTTTTGTATACCTTGATTCCTTTCAGTTGGTTTCAAAGCTTGATCACTTTTGGTTCTAGTTATTGGGTAGAGGGTTTTTTGAGCTGATCTTCATTTACGTGGGAGCTTGTGTAGAGGATTTTGAAATATTTGTTGCAGGAAAGAGATGGTGAGCACATCTAGGAGGTTTGAGATAGAGAAGTTTAATGGAGGCAATTTTGATTTGTGGAAACTCAAGATGGATGACTTATTGGTAGATAGAGATCTATGGCTTGCAGTATCTAGAACCATGCCATCAGGTGTGAAACAAGAAGATTGGGATATGATGTATTAGAAGGCTAAGGGTTTGATAAGACTTTGTTTGGCTGATTTAGTGCTCCTGAATATCCATAAAGAGAAGACTACAAAACATCTTTGGAAGAAATTTGGAGATATTTATCAGGATAAATCCTTAGTGAACAAGTTATTCTTGTGAAAGAAATTGTATTCCTTGAGGATGGAAGATGGAGGATCTATCACTGATCACCTGAATACTTTCAATATGCTTATTGCCCAGTTGACCTCTATTGGTGTGAAGATGGAGGTGGAGTATCGATGTATGATAGTACTGTGTTCCTTACTAGATTTGTGGTACCACCTTGTTATGGCCATTTGGAGTACCACTACCACCTTCAAGATGGATGAAGTGGTTTCTTTGTTGTTTTATGAAAATATGCAGAGAAAATCTTCCAAGTCGGCTAAGGAGGCTCTTGTAGTTCATGGTAGATCTAAAGAGAAAGGGAAGAAAAAGGATAAGAAGAAAGAAGAAAGAGGAAGATCCAAAACTATTGGGAGATCTAAGTCTCCCGGAGTGTCTAAGGCACTATGTTGGAATTGTGGCAAACTTGGTCATTTCCACAAGGAGTGCAAAGAGGAGAAGAAGAAAAAGAAGAAGAACTATGATTCAGATTTTGACAAGTCATCTTAGGATGAAGGAGAAGCATTTGTCGCTACCATGGCAACACATGAATTTGAAGATGTGTGACTTATTGAGTTTGGTGCATGTTTTCACATGACCTCTCATCGAGATTGGTTTTCAAAGTATGAAGAATATGATGGTGGGAATGTGTACTTTGGTGATGACTCTCACCTAAAGATTGTTGGTCATGAAGAGTCTTGATTTGATTCCCTGATGGATGAGTGAAAGGGATCAATGGTGTTTTGTATATCCCTAGTTTGGCACAAAACCTATTATCTGTAAGTAAATTGAATGATGTGGGTGTGCAAGTTGTTTTCTTGAATAGGATGTAATATGACTAGAGGATCTATGTTGCTAGCTAAGGGAGTTTGGATTGGCAATTCATTTCAGCTTGATGCATGTGCGGTATAGTGTAATAGTGCCTCTTTTTTCAAATAAGTGAACTTTAGAGTCTTCATCCTCACCATTGGAACCAGCAACGAAGATGATTGTTGCATCTACTTCTAATGGTTGTGCTTTCTGGGTACCTAAGGGTGCTCATTCTATGGAGATGAAACTTCCAATTAAGAATACAATGTTATGGCACCCAAGGCTTGGTCACATTGGTGAAAAGGGTTTAAGGACCCTAAAAAATAAAAACCTCATTGAGGATATAATGATTGTAATCTTGAGTATGATTTTTGTGAACATTACATCTATGGTAAACAAAATTGTGTTTAGTTTTATTCTAGTTCTCATAAATCTTCTAAGGTGTTGGACTTGATTCATTATGATGTGTTTGGTCTAGTTAATGTTCATTCGATTTCAAAATCTATTTATTTTATTTCATTCATTAATGATTACAGTAGGACATGGGTGTATTTCCTTAGAAGAAAATCTGAAGTCTTTAGTAGATTCAAAGAGTTCAAAGCTCTTGTAGAGAATTAGAAGGATAGAAATATTAAGTGTTTGAGGATTGATAATGGTGGTGAGTATTGTTCAACAGATTTTGACAATTTCTATAAAGAACATGGGAATGAGAGGAACAAGACAACTCCGTATACCCTCAACAGAATGGAGTTGCAAAGATGATGAATAGAACATTTATGGAGAGGGAAAGGAGTATGTTAAGTGGAGCTGGCCTTGAACAAAAGTTTTGGGCTGAAGCTATTTCTACTACTTGTTACCTGGTTAACAAGTCTCCTACATCAATGCTTGTTGATAAGACACCTATGGATGTGTGGTATGGTAAAAATCCTTCATTAAGACACATTCGAGTATTTGGTTGTGAGGCATATGCACATGTGCCTAAGGAGAAGACAGTTGGAGAATAAGGCTATAAAGTGTATCTTCATCAGTTATGGCATCGGTGTGACAGTGTACAAGCTTTGGGATCCAGTGGCTGAGAGAGTTTTGTATGGTAGAAGTATGATCTTCAGAGTATTTGGTTGTGAGGCATATGCACATGTGCCTAAGGAGAAGATAGTTGGAGAAGAAGGCTTTGAAGTGTATCTTCATCAGTTATGGCATTAGTGTGAAAGGATACAAGCTTTGGGATCCAATGGCTGAGAGAGTTCTGAATAGCAGAAATATGATCTTCAGAGAGCTCAATCCTTCTTCTATTGTTCTATAGACAAAGAAAGAAGAAGAGAAAGAGGATGTGGTTCAACTTCTTTCCACCCACACGAGAAAGTTGAACCAAAAAAATCTATTGGACCTAATAATAAGGAGAGCTCTAGTAGCTCTAGAAGTTCAGAAGAAGATGAAGAACCTCAACCTCAATCTTTGAGGAGGTCCATGCGAATAAGGTGAGAACCTGATAGTTTTGGTTATTCATTGCATGATTCTAGTTATATTTTTACTTTGATTTCTAACATCAATGAGCCTATAACTATGAAAGAGGCTATGGGTATGAAAGATGTAGGTTCCTAGAAGGAGGCCATGGAAGAGGAGATGGCTTCTTTGGGAAATAATAATACTTGGGACTTGGTACCTTTGCTTGAAGGAAGAAAACCTATTGGATGCAAATGGGTGTTCAAAAAGAAAGTTGGTGCAAATGGCAGTGTTTAGAAATATAAGGCTAGATTGGTTGCAAAGGGGTATTCTCAGGTGGCGGGAATTGACTATGGTGAGATTTTCTCTCCTATTGTAAAGCTGACATCTATTTGGTTCCTGTTATCTCTTGCAGTAGTGTATGATCTAGAAGTGGAGCAGATGGATGTGAAGACAACATTCCTTCATGGTGACTTGGAGGAGGAAATATATATGACACAGCCAGAGTACTACATGGTGAAAGGTAAAGAAAATCTAGTTTGCAAGTTGAAAAATTCTCTATATGGTTTGAAACAGTCTCCTAGGATCTAATACCAGAAGTTTGATGCCTTTGTGTTGGGTATTAGATTTTTGGGATCAAAATCAAATCATTGTGTTTATTACAAGTTTGACAACGATCGCATTCTCATTATTGCATTGTATGTCGATGATATGTTACTCATTGGGAATGGTAAAATTTTAATTTCTAATTTGAAGTCTCAATTGTTAGCATAGTTTGAGATGAAAAATCTAAGGTCAACTCGGTACATTTTGGGGATGGAGATTAGAAGAGATAGAGCAAACATAAAACTTTGGTTAGGCTAGAGTAAGTATGTTAACACTATGTTGGAGGGATTCAACATGGTAGAATGCATACCTTTGATTGTTCCTATTATGATGGGGAAAAAGCTATCTATTGCAGACTGTCCAAAGGCTCCTTCTGAGACATAGGATATGAGCAGAGTTCCTTATGCTAGTGCGGTTGGTAGTTTGATGTATGCAATGGTCTATACTAGACTAGACATTGGCCAACCGGTGGGGGTCCTTAGTCAATTTATGGCTAATCTTGGATGGGTACATTGGGATGTAGTGAAGAGAGTGTTTAGATATTTATGGGGTACTTCCGAGTATTCCTTATGTTATCACATGGTTATCCTATAGGACCTCGACATTCACTTTGTATTCATGGATTTGTGGATTCAGATTGGGCAAGTGACATTAACAGTAGGAGATCCACTAGTGCTTATATGTTCACTATGTCTGGTGGTGCTATTAGTTGGATGAGTAAGTAGCAACCTATGGTCACTTTATCCACTACTAAATCTGAGTACATGGCAGCAACTCATGCTTGTAAAGAAGCCATCTGGCTTAAGAGATTGTGTTTTGATGTTGGGTTTGATGTAGGGAAGATTACCATTTTTTGTGACAATCAAAGTTCCATAAGTTTGGCAAAGAATCCTACATTCCATGTGAGGACTAAGCATATTGATGTCCAATAGCATTTTGTCTGTGACATGGTAGAGGATGGGAAGGTGAATTTGGAGAAAGTTGACACTTTGATGAATGTTGTAGATGCCTTGACAAAACTTGTGAGCATGGAGAAATTTAGATGGTGTTCAGAGTGTATGGGCCTCTCAGCCCCTAGTAGTTAAATCCTATCATTCTATTGGCTCTTGAAAGGTGTTTGACAAGTGGGAGAATGTTGGGAATTAAGGTGTCTCAACATTTGTAAGTTCCTAATGTTGTATTTATTTATTTTGCACTATGTTGTAGGATCCCATAGTCAGCACCTTGTAAATTTTGGTGACTTTGTCAGCCGCGGTTTCCCCCCAAAGTAATTAATGGAGGAGTGTGAGGATTCCTAGGGGTAGTGCCCCTAGCTAAGGGCTTAGGGGTAGAACCCCCAAAGCAAAAAATGCCCTATATTTACTAAAGGTTTCGACAGTTATTTTTTTATTGGCTGACATTGGCATGCCCACCTGTACACATATGTACAAGTAGGCATACACAAACACAAACACAAATTTTTTTATTGTAAGGCATTTACTTCATTAGAACATTTAGCTAAATTCTTTCTAAAAATAAATTGTTACCAACAATTATAAAATATTTAATATTTCTAATTAAGTATTCAACTAGTGAGAGTATAATTTAAAATTATTACTAATTTTAACTTATAATAGTCTAAAGAAAATATTCCCTAAATATGCTGAACTAAATCCATAAAAATAATTTGACCAATATGTAACAATGTTCACAAATGGTAAGGATTAAAATAATTTAACTAATATACATCTTGGTAGCACTTACTCCAACATTGTTTCTAAATCAGACATAACTGAATCTTGCATACTTACTAAAGAATGATAGAGATATAATAAATTAATTAAATTAAACCATTTCTTCTTCAAGAAAGTTAAATGGCAATTAAAAAATAATAATAATTCATTTTTAAAATTATTAAAACATTTAAAATAAAATGAACAATAAAATTAATTTAATTATTATTTAAATTAAACAAACATGGAAATTAAATTAATTAAAATGCTAAATAAAAATAAAGCAAGATTTATCTATATTTTTAATTCTTTATTAATTCTTTTTGCTTTACTATGCTTTCTTTGTATTCTTTTCCACAAAATTGTTGTCTTCTTTTTATTTTAATTAAACTAAATATCCATGATTTTTCCTATTTTTAAAAATGTGTTAGAAAGGTAAAAATAGAGATCTGAAATATCATAATTAATAAAATTAATTTCCTTTAATATAATTTTCTAAAAATCGTGTAATCACATGTAAAATCATAATCTTTCAGAATAGTAGTATAGATAGACAGTTACTAATTTGTACATATATCATAATTGAAAATCTGGGTATGGCTGAATTCTTGTGAGGATTTAGCCAACTAGGCTACACATCTTCAATAAAAATATTGAAAAACCCTAGTTTCTAAAATAAAACTTTTAAAAGATACAATGTACTAGATTTTATCAAGATAATTTTATAACAGCCCATACATGCAGTCACAAATATTTTTATATCTCAAAAAGTAGAATCTGTGTATCACTAATTTTTTTATATGATTTAGAAAACTCAATGGAGAACTTGTCCTAAAGTTTTCAAACAAACCTAATTTTAAAAACAAAAGTTATTTAAGACAGAATAGACTAGTTTTTTCTAGGGACAATTTTACCAGTTTTTATAAAAATTAGTAAACTTGTTAAATTCACAAAAATAAAATAATGTTAGATGAAATTATAGAAATTATACAGTAAATTCATTTCACATGCACCACTAAAAAAATACACATGCAATGATGATCTTCATTCCATATTTGTACCCAATATGCAATACAAACATTTATTTATTTTAACGCAGAATAACACTATTTCCACATTTTTTTAAACCATTACAAAAGATACAACTTTACAAAGACTCTTTTTGTACAACCAAAAGAAGGATTCCAAACAGAAATCTAATACAATGGCACTTTTTCCAACTTGCAAACACATATCTTTCCTTTCCTAAAAACATACAGAGGCTATTCCAACATCCAATCTTCAACTGGATTCTTTTCATAACCTGCACACATATAGCCAAAAGGATGGCCAAGTCCTACTCTCCACCCTACCATAGGGATTTAATGTTGCATATGTACATCCCACCCCCAAGAGGAAGACTCCAATGAACCGGTTTATACACACATGCAAACAACCAAAGTCCATAAACACAAAAAGACAACAAAACACAAAACACTGTTTCCCATTAGTTGACTCACAAACTTAGGATCTATCCTAGATCCAAGTTAAGGGGGAGAGAGGTGAAATTCAACCCTCTTGGGGACACAACAACTATCAAGAATCACCATAAATCACAATAAACATTTCCATCACCACCAACCCTTATACCTCCCACACATACCTCCTCAACAATACAAAGAATCAAACCCCAACACCACCACTCTATGCACAACAAATCAACAAACCCATTTCTCCACACACCTCCAAAACCTCCATTCACCTCAATACAAAAAAATATACCAAAATGCATCTCCACAACCTCCACAAATTCACTAATCACATATCCATCAATATATCAATAAAACTAGTAACCATTTCCCCAAGAGAGGTCTATGCCTCCCTCAACCCCAAGACTTGGGAGGCTCTCATCAATTTGGAGAGCCGCTCCCATACAACCCAAAACCCACAAACTTGACAAAATGAAAGAAAAACCCAAAACCTCACACAAATCTAAAAATCTCATACAATTACATAAATTTGACAAACTCAAATGCAAGAAAATCTAGAATGTTACCTCTGCTCCCCAAGTTAAGGTGAGCCCAAAAAAAACCAGAAATACAAAGAAACCCTTTCTCTTGAATCAAAATCCTTGTGTAGACACCTAAAAATGTCTTAACCATCTAACTACCCTTCGACATCACCCATACCACTAATTTCTCATCTAATTAATTAATTTTTATTTATTTAATTAATTATCTCACTCAACCCCTGAATCATTAACTTTTTCTTCTTCAATTCATCTCTAAAATTAAATTAATTTAATTAATTCAATAGTCACACCTTACTAACATCATCCAATTAATTAAATAAATATGACAAATATTTATTTAGTTAATTTGTCCACTTCCTTAAACCCAATTAATTAGATAAATTATGTTTATCTGATTAACCAATCCTACTAATTAGCCTACCCCTAACCTAGTTGATTAAATACCCATTTTTTAATTAGTTACCCTAGCCTACATGACCCCTAGACTTGGATTAATTAAATAAATCATTATTTAAATAATCCTAAATCCTGATTACCTCATCCACTAATTTACTACAGCCACATTAACTAAGTTAATCACCTTGATTAACTTGATCAAAGCATGATTAACACCTTCTCCCACACCCACAAATTAAAAATTACAAAATATTCCAACTCACTCCATCTCATCCTTACTATTTTTGTGTAAAAACATCTTCATCTTTTTGAGCCTACAAATGTAAGAGGCCAAAAATGTGCACATGTCGTGCATGTCTCTCACAACTCCACATAAAATGGAATTTTTAATTCCAACTCATCATAAGCAAATTAATTTTAAATTTCCTCATCCATCTCAATCACATTTAATGCTAAGTCCTCCTCAAAATGAGTAAAAGATGCATTTTTATTCTTCACCCTCCAAATTTGTTGATCAAATGCTAGCCCTTCATCTCACAACCGATCTCATCCATTGATCTCAACAATGAATCTCCGCCATTGGATCAAAATCCCCTCCAATTTGCCTATAAATACAAGCCTCCACAAGCCATTTCATCATCCAACTTTTAAGTAGAGTTATTGTGCTAAAATTTATCTCATCTCCTTATCTTGAGTGATGCAGAGTGGAACGCAACGGAGGCAACCTAACAGGAAGGAGCTGCCAACAAAACAAACAGCATGATAAACTTCTCTATCGGCTGAACCTCATCATCATATTTCCTAACAACACCAACTGCATCATCATATTTCAACAGCATCATCATATTTCTGATGATCGCAAATATCCTCCTGTCGACTACTATTTACCTCCTTCGACTGTCGCCTGTCATCATCATCATGATAATCAACGGGCGCAAACATCCTCCGGTTGCACTGTTCATCGGGTGCCAAACACAAGCGGCATCATCATGATATTCAATATCACCTTCGTCAGCAGGATATCCAAATATCCGGTTCTCCAAATATCCTGATGACGTTGCACTTCAACAACTTGCCTTCGATGCTTCACTGCCCGTCGATACAAGCAACAGCATCATGATATTAAACATCCGGTTCTTCGAAACCTCCTGATGATGCTAATACAACTTCCTGCCTACGCCGATACCTTTCCACTTAGCGACAACAGGATAAACCCGCATAGAGGGATTTCCTAATATCCTGATGACGATGACGTCATATCCTGATGACGATGACATCACACATCATCCTGATGAACTCTTCAACACTTAGCCAAAAAAACTCAACTTTCACACCCGCATCCGTTAGCGATATGCGGATGATGACCTTCCCCGAGAGATGATCCTGACTGCGATATATACACTGAGTATATATCCACCTCAAAACATCATGATGCACCTGCAACATACAAAATTCAACAACTTCATGACCCGATCCTGATGGCGATGGATTCGCAGATGATGTTGCGGCTCGTTCCGACTGGAAACGCACATGCAGACTCCTGTGTATCCTTCCACTGCATGAAAACACTCACAACCGCATAATTTCACAAAGATCATGTGACAACCGGGCCGGATCACCTCCAAACCAAAATCTAACAGTTTATCTTCTAGACCTAGCACATGAGGATGCTAGGCTGATTTACAGCATGCTTCTAACAGATCTCTTGAACAATGCAATGCATAAACCAAAAACACAAATGCAATCTAAGCTATGATACAGGACCATTCCACCGATTTGTTGGATCAACCGGTGGAAGGGTTGAAAGTGGTCATTAGCTTGCAAAACGGAAAAGAAATCAACCCAGATGCAAACAGATAATGCAAAAGACGAGATCTTATTCAATTGAAATTCAATGTCCTGAATACAGCTTCACAATGTCTGAACTGCTCTCCTGAATATCTACTCAACACCAGTACATCAATATCAAAACTATATCAAAAACTATATCTCTAAACCCTACAGATCGAAGGTATATATAACAAATCCTTCGAGTACTACTAACATCACTTCCCAGCGGCTGGGAGCTTCCAAGCGGCTGGGAGAGAGGACAGCTCAGACTCTCTTATCCTGATCTCTAACCGCCTACACATACTCCTATGCTGAACTATTACATAGCATCGGTCCAGTGGACCTTATTACATGATAAAGTCAAACATACTAAAAATAGATTATCCCGTCAGCATGATGATAACTATCCTACATCCTGATCATGTATGTCATCATGCGGACCTATATCTTGATCATGTGCGGGTGCTCCTGCACCATACTCCCCAAAAGAAGAAATCTCAAGTCCACTTGAGATGAGAGTATCAAGGTTGGCACCATGTTTCTGTATCTGTTCTGCAGTCATCCATACTGCTTCAGAAGTCGGCTGTCCCTTCCAAGAGACGAGGTACTCCAAGTACTTCTTGTTCCTGGTCTGTTTGATCACTCTAGTGTCCAAAATCTGCTGTATCTGTGGAGGATCATGTGGAGGAATGTCGTCAGCAACTGTATCCTGTAGGATATCCTGATCTGCATCTGGATTAGCCTTGTATGGAGTTAAGTCACATACATTGAAGATAGGAGATAAACCAAGATCAGGTGGTAGTTGGATCTTATAAGCATTCTGTCCATGCTTTTGCAAAATCTGACATGGTCCAACTTTCTTTTGCATGAGCTTAGTATACTTCCCCTTAGGGAGCCTGTCTTTCTGCAAGTGAACCCAAACCAAATCTCCAACAGCAAATTGAACATCCTTCTTCTTCTTGTCAGCATACTCCTTATACTTTAAGGTGGTTTGCTGGAGTTGGGTCTTAACCTGATCATGAACTTCTTTGATTGCTTCAGCAAAAGCTTCTCCATCTGCACTAACAGGATCTGCTGTAGGTAGTTCTCGCAACTCTAAAATATCTCTGGGATGCATTCCATATACTACCTGAAAAGGCGATTTTCCTGTGCTCCTGTTGACAGTATCATTATATGAAAACTCAGCTTGAGACAGAATATTGTCCCACTTCTCTCCATGCTGTTTTGTCAAGCATCTAAGTAGATTCCCTAAGGAACGGTTCACAACCTCAGTTTGTCCATCCGTTTGAGGATGATATGCAGAGGAAAATGATAAATTGGTTCCCAGCTTCCTCCATAGGGTTCTCCAGAAATGACCCACAAACTTCACATCTCTGTCTGAAACTATGCTCAAAGGTAACCCATGAATTCTGACAACTTCCCTGAAGAATAAATCTGCAATATATGAGGCATCTGCAGTGGTTTTGCATGGCAAGAAATGTGCCATCTTACTCAACCTGTCCACTACAACAAAGACACTGTCAAATCCTCTCCTGGTCCTTGGTAAACCTAAAACAAAATCCATACTGATACTTTCCCATGGTCTGGAAGGTATGGGTAAGGGCTGATATAACCCTGCATTAGTTGACCTGCCTTTAGCCTTCTGACAAATTACACAGGTTTCTACAAATTTCCTGACATCTGACTGCAACTTAGGCCAGAAATAATGCCTCCTGACCAGATCAAGAGTCTTGTCTAGACCAAAATGACCTGCCATTGCTCCACAATGTTTCTCCTTGATTATATTCAACCTCATAGAACACCTTGGGATGCACAACTGTCCACCCTTAAACAACAATCCATCTTGGATCAGGTATTCAGAGAACTCAGCATGGTATTTCTCCCCAAAAGAAGTACAGACCTGATATATTTCCCCAAAATCTTTATCAGACTCATACATGGTCTTGAGTGAGTCAATGCCAACACTCTCTAACTGAATCTGATTTACTGTGAGAACTCTCCTACTCAAAGCATCTGCAACTTTGTTCTTAACCCCTTTCTTATGCTTCAAGGTAAAAGTGAAAGCCTGTAGTGTTTCTACCCACTTCATATGTCTGTGGTTCAGCTTCTCCTGGCTATTGATGAAACTCAAAGCTTGATTATCTGTGAAGACTATGAACTCCTTTGGCATCAGGTAATGCCTCCATTTCTTTAGGGACTGAACTAAAGCATACATTTCCAGATCATATGATGAATACCTTTTCTTAGCATCATTGAGCTTTTCACTGAAAAATGCAATTGGTCTACCCTCTTGACTGAGTACTGCTCCAATGGCCATGTGACTGGCATCACACTCTACCTGAAAGATCTTATGGAAATCTGGAAGTGCAAGGACTGGCTGCTGTGCCACCTTCCTCTTCAATGCCTCAAAGGAATCATCTGCTCCTTGAGTCCAAACAAACCTGCACTTTTGTCCTCCTTTGATGGTATCCAACATGGGTGCACAAATATGACTGAACCCTCTGATGAACTTTCTGTAGAAGGTTGCTAACCCATGGAAACTTCTGACTTCATTCATAGTCTGTGGAGTTGGCCAATTCAAAATGGCACTCACCTTCTCCTTATCCATCTGCAGCTTGCCTTGTGAGATGACAAAACCTAAATAGGTGATCTCCTGTTTCATGAACAAACACTTGTCCAAGTTTATCATCAGCTTCTTTTCATGTAACCTCTTGAGAACCAGCTCTATATGCCTGAGATGTTCTTCTCTGGTGTTACTGAAAATCAGAATGTCATCTAAATAGACTATGACAAACTTACCAATGAATTCCTTCAGAACCTCATTCATCAGCCGCATGAAAGTACTAGGGGCATTAGACAAACCAAAAGGCATAACCTTCCATTCATACAAACCTTCATTTGTTTTGAATGCTGTCTTCCACTCATCACCTGGTCTAATCCTTATCTGATGGTATCCACTCTTCAAGTCTATTTTAGTAAAGTACTTAGCATTTCCCAAACAATCAAGTAAATCCTCAATTCTGGGGATTGGAAACCTATACCTGATTGTGATCTTGTTGATGGCTCTGGAATCTGTGCAAAGCCTCCAAGTGCCTTCCTTCTTAGGTGCTAGTAAAGCTGGTACTGCACATGGACTCAGACTCTTCCCAATCAGACCTGAATTCATCAATTCTTCAATCTGCCTGGCTACTTCTGCATTCTGTTCTGGGGTAAGCTTATAAGCTGCTTTATTTGGAAGTGTAGACCCTGGAATCAAGTCTATGCAATGACTGATATCTCTGACAGGTGGTAGGGATCTTGGCATTCCCTCTGAGATAACACCTTTGTACTTATCCAATAACTCTTGGACAGCTGGGTCTATCAACCTTGGCTTCTTCTCCTTCTTGGCTTCTTGCTGTTGTTTCTTATTCACACTCATACAGGGGATTAGGGCATATGCAACTGCACCTTCTGCTGCTACTTCTTTCATAAACTGTTTGCCTTCCATCAGCATGACCTTCACTTCTTTGCCTTTAGACTTCTCCTCCTTCTCCTTCAATGGGAATAGTGTTACATCTTTACCATCTTTAGTGATTTTATAGGTGTTTTTAACACCATCATGCTGTGCCTTCAGATCATATTGCCATGGTCTACCAAACAAAAGGTTGCAAGCATCCATCTTGGTGATATCAAACAACAACTTATCTTTATATCCACCAATCTGGAATTCTACCCAAGCCTGCTCTTCTACAGTTGTCTGCTGACCTTGAGTAAGCCATGAGACTTTATATGGAGATGGATGAGGCAATCTCCTAAGCTTCAGCTTCACCACCATTTCTTCAGACACAAAGTTCTCAGTAGAACCAGAATCAATCAAAACTTTACAAGCCTTACCTCCTGCTTTGCAAGTGGTTCTGAAAAGGGACTTCCTCTGAGGGGCTTCTTTATCAGGTACCTTCATGGTAGTTACTGTTCTTCTCATCATCAGGGACTCTCCACTTTCTGGATATCCATAATTCTCAGGACCATTCACACTCTGAAAATCATTAGAACTTGTCCTACTTTGATTATCAGGTTCATTGACCAGATTTGTCCTCCTTTCACCTGCTGAGCTTGTGGCCTTGTCTGGACATCTGCTGGCTATATGGCCTTCTTTGTTACAGTTGTAACACCTGATGGATCCTCTGCCCTGGGATCTTCCTCTGTAAGGTCTTCTACCTCTGAAGTTTCCTTGCTGACTGAAATTCTCTCTCTGACTCTGGCTATTGTTGCCCTTGCTATTGTCTTGACTAGACTCTCCTTGATATCCCTGTCCTTGTCCTCTGCCTCTGAAAGGACTTCTTCCACCTCTTTGTTGTCTTCCTCTTCCTCTGTTGTTCTGATCTTGCTTTCTCTTCAGCTTTTCTTCCACCTTCAGTGCCAACTGAAAACTTTTCTGCACTATATCTGGGTTATGCAGACTCAGATCTTCCTGAATATTAAACCTCAGTCCATTAAGGTATCTGGCTACCTTTTCTTCTTCACTTTCTTTCACCTTGGTCTTCATACAGAGTTTCATGAACTCTTCTGTATATGAGCTGACATCTAGCTCCTTCTGCTTCAGGTTCTGCTTCCTCTTGTGTAACTGGATACTGTAGTCCAAAGGAATATAAGCCTCCTTTACCAACTCCATCATCTTCTTCCATGTGGCAACTCTACGTTTGCCCTCCTGCACTCTATCATCCTGAACAAAGTTCCACCATGTCAAGGCAGCTTCTTTCATCTTTGACTGTGCTATCTTCACTCTCTGCTGTTCTGGTATCTCCTCTGTCACAAAGAAATTGTTCAGACAGTCTATCCATTCCATTACCGAATCAGGGTCCATCTTACCTGTAAACACTGGCAAGTCCAGCTTCACATCCATGGTTCTCCTCTCCATGGCCTTGAGGGCGTTCAACAGCGGTCTCTGGTCTGCAGGAACGACCTCCTCGCTCCAATTAGGGATATCCTCTTCTTCCCTATCATCTTCTCTACCAGAACCTACTCTGCTCCTCAACTTTGCTAATTCATCTTTCAACTCCTGATTCTGAGCCTTCACGGCCCTGCTTTCTACAATCTGTTTCTTCACCAGAACTGCCAACTCAGCGTTGGTCATCTTTGTTGGAAACTCAGATGTTCCTTCTTCGTCTGACATCCTGCTTATCTTTTCCAAAAGATCCTAACCTTTGCTCTGATACCACTATGATGCAGAGTGGAACGCAACGGAGGCAACCTAACAGGAAGGAGCTGCCAACAAAACAAACAGCATGATAAACTTCTCTATCGGCTGAACCTCATCATCATATTTCCTAACAACACCAACTGCATCATCATATTTCAACAGCATCATCATATTTCTGATGATCGCAAATATCCTCCTGTCGACTACTATTTACCTCCTTCGACTGTCGCCTGTCATCATCATCATGATAATCAACGGGCGCAAACATCCTCCGGTTGCACTGTTCATCGGGTGCCAAACACAAGCGGCATCATCATGATATTCAATATCACCTTCGTCAGCAGGATATCCAAATATCCGGTTCTCCAAATATCCTGATGACGTTGCACTTCAACAACTTGCCTTCGATGCTTCACTGCCCGTCGATACAAGCAACAGCATCATGATATTAAACATCCGGTTCTTCGAAACCTCCTGATGATGCTAATACAACTTCCTGCCTACGCCGATACCTTTCCACTTAGCGACAACAGGATAAACCCGCATAGAGGGATTTCCTAATATCCTGATGACGATGACGTCATATCCTGATGACGATGACATCACACATCATCCTGATGAACTCTTCAACACTTAGCCAAAAAAACTCAACTTTCACACCCGCATCCGTTAGCGATATGCGGATGATGACCTTCCCCGAGAGATGATCCTGACTGCGATATATACACTGAGTATATATCCACCTCAAAACATCATGATGCACCTGCAACATACAAAATTCAACAACTTCATGACCCGATCCTGATGGCGATGGATTCGCAGATGATGTTGCGGCTCGTTCCGACTGGAAACGCACATGCAGACTCCTGTGTATCCTTCCACTGCATGAAAACACTCACAACCGCATAATTTCACAAAGATCATGTGACAACCGGGCCGGATCACCTCCAAACCAAAATCTAACAGTTTATCTTCTAGACCTAGCACATGAGGATGCTAGGCTGATTTACAGCATGCTTCTAACAGATCTCCTGAACAATGCAATGCATAAACCGAAAACACAAATGCAATCTAAGCTATGATACAGGACCATTCCACCGATTTGTTGGATCAACCGGTGGAAGGGTTGAAAGTGGTCATTAGCTTGCAAAACGGAAAAGAAATCAACCCAGATGCAAACAGATAATGCAAAAGACGAGATCTTATTCAATTGAAATTCAATGTCCTGAATACAGCTTCACAATGTCTGAACTGCTCTCCTGAATATCTACTCAACACCAGTACATCAATATCAAAACTATATCAAAAACTATATCTCTAAACCCTACAGATCGAAGGTATATATAACAAATCCTTCGAGTACTACTAACATCACTTCCCAGCGGCTGGGAGCTTCCAAGCGGCTGGGAGAGAGGACAGCTCAGACTCTCTTATCCCGATCTCTAACCGCCTACACATACTCCTATGCTGAACTATTACATAGCATCGGTCCAGTGGACCTTATTACATGATAAAGTCAAACATACTAAAAATAGATTATCCCGTCAGCATGATGATAACTATCCTACATCCTGATCATGTATGTCATCATGCGGACCTATATCCTGATCATGTGCGGGTGCTCCTGCACCATTGAGCTAGGCTATAGTGACTTGCATTTGAGTTTAGAGAGCATTTCACATCGAAGATATGGCCATGGGTGAAGCTAGAGCTTGTGGGTGCTAAGCTCTTGACCTTATCACGGAGGAGGAAGACTTCAAGGTATAAATGGTTTGTTTGATGCATTTCATTTGTGTTTTCTACCTTTGAAGTTTTCTTGTTCTTCATTTGGCACGCTTGGTGGGACCCCATGGTCCCTATTTAACTTGTTTTGTTTGATTTTTGTGAGGAAACAGGGTTTACAGGAGTTTAGTACCAAAACCTCTCAGTTTGGCACTATCTTCTTGCAAATTGGCACCATTTGTCTGATTTGTGGTGCCATTTCCTTCTATTTTGGTGCCATATCTCCACAGCAATTTGGGACTTTCTTAGGCTTAGAAAATTTTCTTAATACATTTTTGAGGTTCTTACGGGATTCTAGAACATCTTGCTCTTTGTTTTTTATACAAATACACAAGTGTAAGGGGGCATAATGCTAAAATTTCTCTAGAAATTCTTAAAACATGTTTCTTGTCTAACCCTAACTTGTCTTGCCTCACACTAATGATTTTTGGTGCTCTAATCTGACATTTGGTGTTTGTGGACAAGATAGGAGGATCTCTAATCTTCTTTTGAGCTAACATTTGGAACTAACAACCTTTTTTTAGCAAGTTTTAGAGAGACTCTGTCTCTTTGCCGCCATCCATACACAAAACAACACTATCCGCTCAAGCAACAAGGTAAAAATAGGTATAAAACTCCTTTGGTGCCATTTCTAGTATTGTTAACACTATTTTAATCAATTTTGATGCTATGTTGTGTTGTGGTGCCATTCTACTAATTTTTAGCGCCATCTATATCTTAGGCTCAGTTGTTAGTTTGTTTCTTGCATTTGAAAACATTAGAGCCATTTATCTGATTTGTGGCACCATATGTCTAACGCCATTTGACTAATTTTTAACACCATTTATCTTTGGTTTGGCACCATTTTTGTAATAGCTTCTCAAAACTTGTGTAGGTTGTTAACACATTTTGCAAGGGAAAATAACATTTTTCAAAGATAAAACATCAAACTACTAAATTTTCCTTGCAAGATTCTTTGTTAGCATAGGAACATTTTGATTTGGTGCACCTAAAATGAACTTGTATGCTCAAACTTACGAATATTTTGTTTGGTGCTTAAAAAGAACTTAAATTGTTTTCTATGTTTGGTGCACTTGCACATTTTGTTAAGTAGATCCCAAAGGTAGAACAATAGTATCCTCTCCCCTCACCTTTTTTGAGGATCTTGGGTGAAAGATAAATTGTTCTATCTTCTTTTCTCTTTTTAGGAGAGCCTGCCTTGGTGGGAAAAGAGGTACTCACCCCAAGGGATGACTCTAAGAGGGACTTTTAATTTAGTCTGCTATACAAATGGTTTAGGCAAAAGCTAAAATGTCTTGGCAACATATTCTCATTCTTACAGTTCCCCAGTATCCGTGCACTTATGTATATGATACATCAACCCCATTCTTTCATTGCAAAAGGATTGAATGAGCGTCAAGTCCCTGAATTTCCATTAGACACCTTAAGTTAGAAGTCTACCCTATTGACCTATTTGGTATCTTGTTCAATGCAAGGTTACGATGCCCCCAAGATTACTCACCATAAGGCTCCCTTGAGATTGGACAGAAACCCCTAACTTAGCATAAGCTACTTGTAGCTTTTTGGGGAGAGGGTGATTGGGTCATTCTTCTAGTCTTGGAGGCCCCTACTTATCCTCTCTCACAAAGAGAAAACAATGTACACAATAATCCTAAGTGTGATGACATTTGACTTGATGGAGATTTCAAGTTGTGGGTTGAACAAGTTGCTATTCACCATTGACCTTAGGTAGACTAAGCATTGTCTTCAAGTGTACTCAATTGTGTCTAGACCCATGGCAATTTGGCCTTAAGGGGCTATTGAACATACACATAATGCTTATAGTCCCTATTAAATGTTTGTCCATTGTGTTCTCTTGTTTGGATTATTTGTATACTTGCCAAGAAATCTCATTGACCTTATCCTAAACCATTTGAACCATATAAAAAATAAAACCATTGAACATTTGAGCCTTCCAAATCAACCATTTGACCTTCAAAATCCAAAATTTTGAGACCAAAAATCCAAAATTTGCCAAAAAATTGCCAAACCTTAGACAAAATCCAAGACATTGTCTCACTTTGGTGCTATAACTTCTCTATTTGATGCCTAAAAATTCCCCTGTGGTGTCATTTTTCCTAAAGCCATAATTCATTGATTTAGCACCATTTCATTGATTTCTAGTGCCATTGCCCTCTATTTTGATGCCTTATCAATAACAATTGATGCCATCTAGAAACTAAATCTCACATGTGTCTAGAAAATTGTTTCAGAATTCTTGACTCCTACCCAGTCATAATCTGTGGTCACCTTGTCAAAATCTATCAAAACCCTAATTCACCTTTGACCATCATCCACAACTATTTTTTCCAAACTCATCCATATGCTTCCATTTTGACCTTAGAGAAAAATCATTTTGACTATTCGAACCTTCATCTCATATCATTAATTAACCACCAAGCCTAACCATAATCCATCCTTTTCATCTCCATGTAATCCAACCTAATCCTACATCTTGATTTTCACCTTTGGACCTTTGATTCATCCATTCCAAAATTAAAAAATCATCCAAGACCTTATCCAAATTTTGTCCATCTTATCCAAAATCAATATCATCCAAAATTCAAAATCCAAAAAAATGATCCAAAAATCCAAACATCAATCAACATCCAAATCCATACTTGAAATCAACTTTTGTGCAAAGATTAAATCTAGATCTTACTATCCTCTAATATCCCATTTTGCTTTTTGGTCATTAGTCTACCTTCAAGTAAAATAATCTTCCTCTTTTTACCTAAGGTCACAAGTCCAAATCTACCCTGCTTGGTTGGGGCATTCTTCCACCTTGTTGGCTGGATGGAAACAAGTGGTAGTGGGGGAATTCTACTAAGCTGGTGAGATTCCTTGGTATCCCATTTTCTGTTAGCCCCTCCTTAAGGAATATGTGGGATTGGTTATCCAGAAAGATCATGAAAAAACTTAACATGTGGAATAGACAATACTTGTCCCTGGCTGGCAGGCTTCAGGTCTGTCAAAAGATTCTATCCTCATATTCAATTTATCATGCATCGGCATGGTTTTTTGCAAGATACCAAGTAAAAATTATTCAGAAAAAGATCAAAGAATTCTTGTGGTATGATGGGAAGGGGAATAAGAAGCACAAAATTTTTGGGATTAGTGTTGTTTAAGTAAGGAATTCAATGGGTTGGGGCTAAAAGACCTAAAGATTCAAGGTGCTACCTTGGTGGCAAATTGGATAGTTAGGGATTTTGATGATTTAGAGACCTAGAAAATTTTGATCCTTAATAATATTAAGAGTGCAATCCCAAAAAAAGATAAACAATGGACAAAGCTAAGTCTTCATGACATTGTTCTGGGAGAGTTTAATGTCAAACCTGTCAGGTCTATTGTGTTTGGTTCAATTTGGAGAGCATGGGAATTTGTTAGGCCCTTCATAGATAACAAAGGTGATGTTGATGTTAATAATAAGGTAATTGATTAATCAAGATCTATTTGGTGGAATCTAAAGATTAATGAGAAGATCTTGGCTTTGCTTCAAGGCTGCTCCTCTAAAAAGTGGCATAAGCATGGCATCAAAAATTTCTCTGACATCATTCTTAATGGTAGTATAAAAGGTTGGGAGCATATGAAAATTGAATATAGCCTTCTAGATGAGTAGAAAAGAACCTACACTATTTTGGAAAAGGCAGTGCGGCCTTTCCTGAGTCAAAACTTCATATTGGACTCTTTTAATTGGAAGAACTTTAAATGGAAAGATGGAACAATCTTTGAGAAAATGGAGCCAAAAAAGTTATACAAACTAATCACTGATAAACCTATAGTACTTGAGCACATTAACCAGGTGTGGGATACTAATTCAGATTCTAAATCCATGTCAAAAACTTATTCCTGTGTTTGGAACTGTCACCTAGAGCCCAAAAAGTCTTGTTTTAGATGGTTGCTTTTATTGGACAAATTAACAGTGGGTAACGATAATCTATGTCTTGTCTATAAGAATTTGGAAACTAGTGAGCATATATTCTTTAGTTGTCCTTTTGCCAATTTTGTATGGTCTGTCTTCTTAAGCTTTTTAAATGGTAATTTAGCAAAAGTTTGTGTATAAAATAAATATCTTATGTGGCTTTGTTAACAACATTGATAAGTTTGATAATATTTTTTGTCTTGTATTTTCTACTGATGTCCTATGGTTGTTATGGATGACACAAAATGAGCATCTTTTCTAGGGTAGGGATAGGAAACTCACTGGGTCCCTCATTGGACTCACTCTTCGATTGATTGTTGAATAGGCGGTGGCTCTGATAAAGTTGCCAATATACAAGTTCATGCAAATACATGATGAAGGCTCAGGTACTGTGTTTAGGGAAGACATAAAGAAAGTAGTGTTCTAGCCGCATGAATACAAGGATACAAAAATTAGGCAAAAAGAAGGTTTTGGTCAGGCAGGTTTGTAGGTTGATAGTATCAGTGGGTAGCTTGAAGACCAGTGGGAAGAGTTTCCTAAGTTAACTTTGAACTCGACCCAAAATGAAGGATCTCCTAGAATCACAGATACCACTTGGCAGTAAGAGATGAAGGGTATGAGTAGTTCCAAACCTAAGAGCAGGGAGAATAGTGGATTGAAGGACATCCCCAAGCAATTAGACATAGAAGTTGCATTTATTCATGCTCAGTTGGAGCATGCCAAGGATCACAATGAACAGTAATGCCTTAGCAAATTCAGGAAACAAAAAAAAGAAAAAGTTTATATGTTTCTAGCAGTTTTTGTATAAAATCCAAACATTAACTTGCACTATAGATAGATAAGTGATATATGTAGTCTTTTTTATTGATGTGGCTTCCTGGGCCACCCCCAATATGTATCTTTTGTTTTTATTAATATTATAAGTAAACTGTCTGCAAGTTAAAAAAAAGGTCACAAGTCTACCTTAAGTAAAGAAGGACATCCTTTTATAATCCAAAGATCTAGATTTATTCAAGCTCACTTTTGATTTGAACATCCTTTCCAAACATCATTCAAATCTTTAGACATCTAAATCATCTAAGGTTTTCCTTAGTTGATTATCATCCAAAATCCATTTGTCTAAATCATCTAAGGTCTTTCTTGGTTGATTATTATCCAAACCATCCTAAAATTACCTTTGTCACGCCCGCATCTCCCACGCGGATGCGACGCGCAAAATGCCTATGTCACGACCACATTTGCCATGTGGTCACGACATGGGCCACGAATTTTTTTTCCCTAACCTTATGAAACACCCCTGCACGCGTCTGCGTGCTCGGTAGCTATACCCAACGGTGTAGACATGTCAATGTAACCATATTGGTGAAGGCCGTCTAGGGGTAAGCGACACGAAGTGTGTCGCTTCTAGGGTTAGGTCGATTCCAATCTGTATCCTAAGTTACCTAGGTGAAATTAATTTGCCGGCATCAATCCCTAACTAACTCAGATCAAAAGGTGAAGTTAAATGATGTCATGATGGCACTTGATTGTAGGTGAAATGATGGAAAGAATTAATAAATTAGTGTAAATTCAACCCTAGAAATCTAGGGAAGCATAACGCATTTTCGATAAACGCAAACATAAAAATTTTAAATAAAATAAAACGCCATAGAGAAAAAGAATAGATAAAACATATGATTGAATATTAAATTAACTTAGGAACATAATCGATGATATAAATTAAAATAATAAAATTAATTACAATGTTAATTCGTCAACTAATCTCAACTGAGATACCGAGTTCGTCATTAAATATAATTTAGCATTATATTTAATATCTTTCTCGAAAATCAACGGATAAGGGAGGAGGGTTTAAATAACCCTCCTCGTAAAATATTATTAATAATAAAAATCGATTATAATTAACAATGTAAACTTAATGATAAATAACTCAATAATTTAAAATAGTAACATAACAAGGGAAAAGTTCTACCCACAACGAATAAATTAATACCCTCCCAAATAATTTCAATCACAGGACAATAAGAAAATCAATTACAACAATTAACTCATTTAATTTAGAAAACAAATTAAAGGTCTCCCAAGAGTTAAAATTAACCAGTAAAGGAATAAGACGGTTAATAAAAAAAAAAACAATAAACCCACCCTTAAAAAAAATCCCCTCCAAATAAAATATCCTCTCAAGAAAATGAGAAAAAGCCCTATACAAAATAAAAATTGTTTTCTATATTTTTTTTTTTTAAGATACCCTAATTTCATTTTTGAATGGGTTATCTCTAAAAGAACCCTAATTTTCTCTTATCTAACCTTATCCTCATTGTGCCCTAATCCTCTTTCTCATTTCATTCTCTCTTGCCCTAATTTTCTTTTATTCTTCTCTTGTTTTCTTTTGGAGTTTGTTTTCTCTTATGTGCAGGTTAGGGTTTGAGAAGGAATGGACATCCAAGGATGGAAGCCATGGCTTTGGGGACCACCTCCCACAGAGGTATACTTAGAAAACCTCTAGGAGTCACTGATATTTACATATCATATATATATATATTTTTGATATATATATATATATGTATATATATCCTAGTAATTGTTTACAAAATGACGAGTTGCTGTCAAAAATAACTTGTAGAGAAAGGGAGAGGAAGAGGAGGCGGAGCCATGGCCGGAGGAGGGACTGTCGAAGCGGGGGCGGAGGTTGTGGTGGTGGGACAATGAGGTGTAGAGGGCAGGGTAAGGAGTTTGCGCTGCGCGTAGGGGGGAGGAAGGTGCGGTGGTCGGGGTGTGGGAGAAGTAGAGGGCGCAAGGGGAGGGATCCGCCGCGGGCGGCGCGGGGGCTGCGAGGTAAGGAAGTTACAAAGAGAAGGGGGTGCGGTCTACGGAGCATGGGAGTTATGGGGGGTGTGGGGGAGGAGGCTTAGCCTCTGCCCACACCCACGGGTGTGGGTGGAGGCTAAGCCTCCTCCCCCACACCCGTACTCACTATATTACTGTGGGCGGTGCCGCCGTCCACAAACCTATTTTTTTTTTTGTATTTTTTTGGTTTTTATTTTTGTTTTTTTTTTTATATATAATATACATAGTATTTATATATATATATTTTTATATATAAGTATATATACATAGGTATATACTTATATAAATCTTTATATATATTTTAACAGCATATACATTGTATATAACAACTTGAAATAGCAGTAACATTTTAACAGATCTTTTCAATCAAATTTTGACAGAAAAATGATTCTTTGAACCCCTTTGCAACAACAGTAATCTAGTATAGACCCCCCCTTTTTTTTTAACAATATACAATATAAGAATGCATTTTCTCCTAGTCTAACAACAACAAATATGGTTAACTTCTATTGCAAATTAAGAAAACTGGATTAACTCCCTTTTTGTATGTAATAATCTACTTTTACAACTAAGTGTTCTCTTTTTTTTTTCTTCATCTATAATACTCTAACAGCCATAACAACTCATGTATAAATTTTCAGTTTTGTTTAAAGTTTAATAACAGAAATATATTTATGTCTTCAATTGCATTTCACAAAATTTAACTCACCATAAATAGGAAGTAGACAATATTTAAATAACATGACAGAATAACTTCATTGCATTATTTTTTTTTTAAAGGATGAAGACAACAATTTATTGTATCTATTCTCACATTCCATAAATACATACCCCCTTTGTGAGAATAACAACATTGACAAAACCAAAACAACACATGTTTCTCATTCAATAATATTAACTTAACCAAATGCTTACATTTCAAATTCTAACTCGGCCAACTCCATGGCAAGTATCATAGCAACCTTTATAAGAATTTATCAAGCAACAAGGCCACTAAGGCCATGGCTAAATTAGCCACTAAAATACTACAAATGACCACACAAAACAAGGCTCCATGCACTCCATCTCTTCACTTATCAATCTGCAACTAAACACAACAATGAAATGACAAGAACAACAAAAACCAGCCACTACAAAAGGAAAAGCTCTCCTCCCTATCGTAGACCCGCAAGTGGGTCACCCCTGAGCTAGGGAGGTAGGGAGTTCACACAGGGTTTCATTCCACAACAAAAGAAATCACAATAACATGAAAATAGAACAATCCCCATAGGTTTTACACATAACTTAACTCATGTAAATGAGTTTGGTGAGGGTAGGGAATAGACCCCTCAACTTAAAAGGGCTCCCAAATGATAAAAATCTCAACACATGGCCTCAAGCCAAAATCACCAAAACACCACCATCCTCCAAATCACAAATACTCCATGGCACTCTTGCCATTCAACATTCTCCTCCACAAATAAAAGCCCTCAAGGCACAATTACAATTGTGGGAGAGCCCTCAAGGATATTCCTTTCCCCTACCCATACAAGTTGAGCATTACCTCCATTGGAGGTGCTCTCACCATTACACCCATCCCAACATCACAATGCAAAACATCACAATGCAAACAACACACAACCAAAATCTAAAACATTGAACATCATATAAGCAAGGTAAGAAGCAAGTTAAGAGGCCTACCTTCAAGGCCCTGACAATGGAAGTAGAATTGGTGAAGAGCTCCAAGCCTTCCCAAGCCTTCCTCTCTTCCCAAAATTTTTCAACCTTCTCCTAACTCCTCCAAAAAAATAGAGAGAAAACTAAAAATTGCAAGAACCCTAAAATTGCAAGGAAAAGAGCTAGAAAAGAAGAACCCCCATTCCTCTACAAGAGGAGCTATTAAAGGCCATCAACTTGGCCTTGAGGGAATGAGAAGGTGACATTTGTCACCATCTCCTCCCTCCTCCAAAGCCACTTGCAAGAGTGAGAAGGTATGAGGATAACAATTGTCCTCCTCTCATTCCACCTCCATCTCCACCTCATCCACTTGTGCTTCCACACAAGTGGTAGGGGGACAAATGGTGAGTTGGATTCCCACTCACACCCCCAAGAAGACAAGGGTCTTGAATGGTGTTCCCACTCACTTGGGAGTTTGGGAGGACTCTTGGAGACCTCCCAAGTCTTCCTTGGGAATGATTCCCAAAACTTTGGGATGGGAGATGAGTTCTTCCCAAGGCCAGGCCCATCCCCCATCTTCCCTCTTTTCTAAATTCGTCACTTTTACTCAACCATGGTTTAGGGTGACCTAAGGTGAGTCAAAACTAGGGTTAGATAGTCCAAGTTGACCCTAGACTCATGGTTGACCACCTAGGGTAACTTTTGGGACCCTAGGGTTCATGAAGGGGTTGAAAATTCACATTTAAATGGCCTAAAAAAAACTATAAATACCAAGTGGCATAAATCAAATAAAATTGTACAACACTTATTATTAATCAATTTTAAATAAAAAGGGTACTAAGGCTGAAATAAATAAAATTAAATCAAGCACTATAATTCATCATTCAAATTCAAACGTGATCCTTATCCCTCTTGGGACTGGATCGGCTTTATAGGGAATAACATAGTGTGAATTCTACCTCCGATTTCCCATGGCTAGGGAATGTAAAACCTGCACATCTCGTTCAAGTGTTAGTTCTATGATGAAAAGTGATAGCCGAAGCAACTGGAATTAAATTCACAAAATCGAATACAACAATAAACATCAATACATAAATCCAAATTAAACTGCATTATCCAATCACATGTCAATTAAACCACATCACATCAATAACTAGAGTCTCATCACAAAACATCATCAATTATATAACTCACATGTCAAATCACAAAGATAGCATCACTATGATCAAAACGAATCGCATATGTCAAATGAATGTCCTAACATAATCAATGGATCAAATCAAGTCTACAAAATGAAGCATAGTCACTAAGGTCTGATAATGTCATCTACTGAATAGCATAACGATCAAAATAAGGGAGGTAAAATAATCAGCCTCACATCCTCCCCCCCTAAGACTAAACTTCCTCCTGGAAGTCATCAACCAAGTGAGGATAGAGTGCCCTCAAACTAGATGCATACTCCCAAGTCGCTGTGACCTCGTCATAACGATCCCACTGGACCCTAACCTGGTCCAGCTCTCGACCTCGAAGGTCCAATGTCCAACGAACCAAAATGTGAATTGGCTCCAAGGCCAATTGCCCGTTTGCCTCTACTCGTAGTCTCAAGGATGGGGGTTTGAAAGTCGGCCTCACGGTTGTCAACTGCTACAAGCATGTGGTGGGATCTACCCACATCTCCAACTATTAGCTCGTATCCTCCGGCACGAGGCTGTCCCCCTGCTATAAAGCCCTGTGGACACTCTCTGGCTAGGTGTCTTGCACCACCACAAACATAGCATGGTCCCCAAGCCTGAATGTGTACCGTCTATGTCCTGCTTGACAGCTGTTGCTGCGTAGGTCAGCCCGTGGAACTCTGTGATCCTCCAAAAGACTATTGTGACCATGTAGGTCCTGTAGCTCATGGCTGCTGTCGCTGCTGTTGCTGTGGGGGCCTAGAAGGTAAGGGTGCAGAACTAAATCGTCCTCCCCTAGGTGGCAGAGGTGGCCTGCGGTGACTCTGCTAATTCTGCTGCTATCCATGATCCTTAAATTGAGGGCATGAACTTTGCCCTCGTCCCTGAATCTCCTTAGCGATATATGCCTTCTCGGCAGCATCACTCAAAGTCTGGGGATCTGCCATTCGAACAGGCCCTGCTATACTGTGGTTCAGTCCTCTGAAAAACTTATGCACCAGGAGTTTCTCATCATGGAGATACTCCGCATACCTAGATAACTCTGTAAACCTACTCTCATACTGTACCACTATGAGTCCCCTCTGCTGTAGGTCATGAAACTTGTCTATACGATGTTGTCTGTAATGGTCTGATAGGTATCGCGCATTGAAGTGCTCAATAAAGGTCTCCCATGAGAGGGTGTCTAAAGAAAGGTGGTGCTTGCACTCCTCAGTGCACCACTAGGTAGCTGCTGCATCTCGTAACAAGTGTACTACCACACAGGCCTTCGTGTTGCCCTCATAGGGACGTAATGCGAAGCACCTGTCTAGACTGATAAGACAAGCTTCTACCTCTACTCCCTCTGTGGTCCCGATGAATGTAGGAGGGTTCAACCTCAAAATGTCCCTAATGGGATCTCCTCTATCTCTGTGTCCCCTGATAGGCTCATCTGTATGATAGTCATAAGGCCTGTGACCAAAGTGCTCTACTCGCACTGCCCCGTCATGCCTAGCATGATGTGTGGGACTCCTGCTACAGGCCCTATTGGCCGAACCAACCTCCTCTGTCTCTAGTAGCTCGATGTAAGGCTCCACACATGGTGCCTCTCACGGCTCTACGCAGGGCTCTACACGTGGCTCTACTATAGCCGGTGGAAGTCTATCTAAGATTGTCTGTAAGGCCTGTAATATCTGGGGTCCCATATTTGGTGGGGCCGGTGGTGCCTGCGGTACCTGAGGAACTAGTTGTGCCTGTGGAACTAGCTGTGCCTATGGAACTAGCTGTGGCGGTGGAATTGGCTGTGGCTGGAGGAGTGGCTGCTCCTGTTCCCTAGCTGAAGAGTTAGTGTGTACCATGGGGGGTGGAGTGCGGCGGGACTGTATTCACCGAACTCGTCTAGGAGGCATCCTACAAAATGAGGTAACCACCAAATCAATAAAGTTGCAAAAATAATAATGTGCCTAAAACAAGCCCAGTGTTGTAAAAACCTAGGCTTTAATACTAAATGTCACGCCTGCATCTCCCACACGGACGCGATGCGCAAAACGCCCATGTCACAACCACATTCACCATGTGGTCACGACACGGGCCGCATAAATTTTTTTTCCCTAACCCTATGAAACACCCTCGCACGTGTCTGCATGCTCGGTGGCTGTACGCAACGGCATAGACATGTCGATGTAACCGTATTGGTGAAGGCCGTCTATGGGTAAGCAACACGAAGTGTGTCACTTCTAGGGTTAGGTCGATTCCAATCTGTATCCTAAGTTACCTAGGTGAAATTAATTTGCAGGCATTGATCCCTAACTAACTCAGATCGAAAGGTGAAGTTAAATGATGTCATGATGGCACTTGATTGTAGGTGAAATGATGGAAAGAATTAATAAATTAGCGTAAATTCAACCCTAGAAATCTAGGGAAGCATAATGCATTTTTGATAAACGCAAACATAAAAATTTTAAATAAAATAAAACGCCATAGAGAAAAAGAATAGATAAAACATATGATTGAATATTAAATTAACTTAGGAACATAATCAACGATATAAATTAAAATAATAAAATTAATTACAATGTCAAGTCATCAACTAATCTCAATTGAGATACCGAGTTTGTCATTAAATATAATTTAGCATTATATTTAATATCTTTCTCGAAAATCAACGGATAAGGGAGGAGGGTTTAAATAACCCTCCTTGTAAAATATTATTAATAATAAAAATTGATTATAATTAACAATGTAAAATTAACGATAAATAACTCAATAATTTAAAATAGTATCATAACAAGGGAAAAGTTCTACCCACAACGAATAAATTAATACCCTCCCAAATAATTTCAATCACAGGACAATAAGAAAATCAATTGCAACAATTAACTCATTTAATTTAGAAAACAAATTAAAGGTCTCCTAAGAGTTAAAGTTAACCAGTAAAGGAGTAAGAGGGTTAATAAAAAAAAAACAATAAACCCACCCTTAAAAAAAATCCCCTCCAAATAAAATATCCTCTCAAGAAAATGAGAAAAAGCCCTATACAAAATAAAAATTGTTTTCTATATATTTTTTTTTAAGATACCCTAATTTCATTTTTGAATGGGTTATCTCTAAAAGAACCCTAATTTTCTCTTATCTAACCTTATCCTCATTGTGCCCTAATCCTCTTTCTCATTTCATTCTCTCTTTCCCTAATTTTCTTTTATTCTTCTCTTGTTTTCTTTTGGTGTTTGTTTTCTCTTATGTGCAGGTTAGGGTTTGAGAAGGAATGGACAACCAAGGATGGAAGCCATGGCTTTAGGGACCACCTCCCACGGAGGTATACTTAGAAAACCTCTAGGAGTCACTGATATTTACATATCATATCTATATTTTCTTGATATATATATATATATGTATATATATGTATATATATCCTGGTAACTGTTTACAAAATGACGAGTTGCTATCAAAATAACTTGTAGAGAAAGGGAGAGGAAGAGGAGGCGGAGCCATGGCCGGAGGAGGGACTGTTGAAGTGGGGGCGGAGGTTGCGGTGGTGGGATAGCGAGGTGCAGAGGGCGGGGTGAGGAGTTTGCACTATGCGTAGGGGGAGGAAGGTGTGGTGGTCGGGGTGTGGGAGAAGTAGAGGGCGCAAGGGGAGGGATCCGCCGTGGGCAGCGCGGGGGCTGCGAGGTAAGGGAGTTATGGAGAGAGGGGGGTGTGGTCTGCGAAGCACGGGGGTTATAGGGGGTGTGGGGGAGGAGGCTTAGCCTCCACCCACACCCGTGGGTGTGGGTAGAGGCTAAGCCTCCTCCCCCACACCCATACTCACTGTATTACTATGGGCGCCGCCGCCGCCCACAGACCTTTTTTTTTTCTTTTTTTTTGTATTTTTTTTTATTTTTTATTTTTTATATATAATATACATAGTATTTATATATATATATATATATATATATATAAGTATATATACACAGGTATATAATTATATAAATCTTTATATATATATATAATTTTTCTAGAAATATATTTATATAAATATATATATATATATATATATTTTAACAACATATACACTGTATATAACAACTTGAAATAGCAGTAACATTTTAACAGATCTTTTCAAGCAAATTTTGATAGAAAAATGATTCTTTGAACCCCTTTGCAACAATAGTAATCTAGTATAGACCCCCCCCCTCTTTTTTTAAACAATATACAATATAAGAATGCATTTTCTCCTAGTCTAACAACAACAAATATGGTTAACTTCTATTGCAAATTAAGAAAATTGGATTAACTCCCTTTTTGTATGTAATAATCTACTTTTACAACTAAGTGTTCTCTTTTTTTTTTCTTCATCTATAATACTCTAACAGCCATAACAACTCATGTATAAATTTTTGGTTTTGTTTAAAGTTTAATAACAGAAATATATTTATGTCTTCACTTGCATTTCACAAAATTTAACTCACCAGAAATAGGAAGTAGACAATATTTAAATAACATGATAGAATAACTTCATTGCATTATTTTTTTTAAAGGATGAAGACAACAATTTATTGTATCTATTCTCACATTCCACAAATACATACCCCCTTTGTGAGAATAACAACATTGAAAAAACCAAAACAACACATGTTTCTCATTCAATAATAATAACTTAACCAAATGCTTACATTTCAAATTCTAACTCAGCCAACTCCATGGCAAGTATCATAGCAACCTTTACAAGAATTTATCAAGCAACAAGGCCACTAAGGCCATGGCTAAATCAGCCACTAAAATACTACAAATGACCACACAAAATAGGGCTCCATGCATTCCATCTCTTCACTTATCAATCTGCAACTAAACACAGCAATGAAACAACAAGAACAACAAAAACCAGCCACTACAAAAGGAAAAGCTCTCCTCCCTACCGTAGACCCGCAAGTGGGTCACCCCCAAGCTAGGGAGGTAGGGAGTTGACACAGGGTTTCATTCCACAACAAAAGTAATCACAATAACACGAAAATAGAACAATCCCCATAGGTTTTACACATAACTTAACCCATGCAAATGAGTTTGGTGAGGGTAGGGAATAGACCCCTCAACTTAAAAGGGCTCCCAAATGATAAAAATCTCAACACATGGCCTCAAGCCAAAATCACCAAAACACCACCATCCTCCAAATCACAATTACTCCATGGCACTCTTGCCATCCAATAAATCACAACCCATGGCCTCAAGCCAAAAATCTCCATAACACCAACCTCCACAAATATCACATAAAATCTCCATGGCACTCTTGCCATTCAACATTCTCCTCCAGAAATAAAAGCCCGCAAGGCACAATTACAACTGTGGGAGAGCCCTCAAGGATGTTCCTTTCCCCTACCCATACAAGTTGAGCATTACCTCCATTGGAGGTGCTCTCACCATAACACCCATCCCAACATCACAATGCAAAACATCACAATGCAAACAACACACAACCAAAATCTGAAACATTGAACATCATATAAGCAAGGTAAGAAGCAAGTTAAGAGGCCTACCTTCAAGGCCCTGACAATGGAAGTAGAATTGGTGAAGAGCTCCAA
This sequence comes from Cunninghamia lanceolata, assembly GCA_027924645.1. Lineage (NCBI taxonomy): Eukaryota > Viridiplantae > Streptophyta > Pinopsida > Cupressales > Cupressaceae > Cunninghamia > Cunninghamia lanceolata. Next base: position 1,660,940 of record BSBN01000333.1, read on the forward strand.
GCCTTCCCAAGCCTTCCTCTCTTCCCAAAATTTTTCAACCTTCTCCTAACTCCTCCAAAAAAATAGAGAGAAAACTAAAAATTGCAAGAACCCTAAAATTGCAAGGAAAAGAGCTAGAAAAGAAGAACCCCCACTCCTCTACAAGAGGAGCTATTAAAGGCCATCAACTTGGCCTTGAGGGAATGAGAAGGTGACATTTGTCACCATCTCCTCCCTCCTCCAAAGCCACTTGCAAGAGTGAGAAGGTATGAGGATGACAATTGTCCTCCTCTCATTCCACCTCCATCTCCACCTCATCCACTTGTGCTTCCACACAAGTGGGAGGGGGACAAATCGTGAGTTGGATTCCCACTCACACCCCCAAGAAGACAAGGGTCTTGAATGGTGCTCCCACTCACTTGGGAGTTTGGGAGGACTCTTGGAGACCTCGTAAGTCTTCCTTGGGAATGATTCCCAAAAATTTGGGATGGGAGATGAGTTCTTCCCAAGGCCAGGCCCATCCCCCATCTTCCCTCTTTTCTAAATTCGTCACTTTTACTCAACCATGGTTTAGGGTGACCTAAGGTGAGTCAAAACTAGGGTTAGGTAGTCCAAGTTGACCCTAGACTCATAGTTGACCACCTAGGGTAACTTTTGGGACCCTAGGGTTCATGAAGGGGTTGAAAATCCACATTTAAAAGGCCTAAAAAAATATATAAATACCAAGTGGCATAAACCAAATAAAATTGTACAACACTTATTATTAATCAATTTTAAATAAAAAGGGTACTAAGGCTGAAATAAATAAAATTAAATCAAGCACTATAATTCATCATTCAAATTCAAACGTGATCCTTATCCCTCTTGGGAATGGATCGGCTTTATAGGGAATAACATAGTGTGAATTCTACCTCTGATTTCCCATGGCTAGGGAACGTAAAACCTGCACATCTTGACCAAGTGTCAGTTCTGTTGGTGCTCAATTTGGCCTGGTTGTTGATTTTTCATGTTTGAGGGTTTCTTCATTTAAACCCTAGGCTTTCCTCTCCATCGGCATGAGTTTGTGAGCGTTTTGGCGAATGAGTTGATGGTGGTGATGAGCCATCGGGGTGACTTACGCCATCGGCAAGGGTGAATTACGTTGAACCGACAGTGTGATGTTTGGCCGATGAGGCTTCATCGGCGTATGTCTTGCCGAAGAAGGTGGGGTTGAGGATTTGGCCATCGGCTAGACTTATATCATCGGCCAGTGTGTTTTGTGGTCCGCTGATAGAAGGGAGTCACCTCGATGGGGAATGCCATCGAGATGACCTTGTGTTCAGTCTGGCCGACAGGGGAGTAGACTTTGGCGATCGGCGAGACTATTGAGATCGGGCCAGCAGTTGGAGGGTCCGCCGATGGGGTAATGTTTGGCCGATGAGGTTTCATCGGCGTGTGTTTGGCCGACGGAGGGATGAAGCCATAGTTCATCGGCAGGAGTTGTTATATCGGTGAGGAAGTTTCGTGCTAGTCCGATAGTTCTAGTCTGGCCGATGATGGGAAATGTGAAGTAGGCATTGGTGAGACTTGGTTAGTCAGCTAGAGGTTTTCTGGATGCTCTGATGGTAGTGGTCTGGCCGACGGAGGCTTGCGGAGGTGGAGCATGTAGTTTTGCATCGGTGAGACTAGTAAGGTCGGCAGGAGAATTATGGAGTAGGCCGATGGTTTGTGTCACAGTGATGGGTATTTGGCGAAGGGTTGTGTGTCGAGCGTGGCAAAACGCTCGACACCTATCATGTGTGTGACCATGTTTATGAACTACTGATGTGATCTCCTCACCATGCATGTGGGATTATTCCCCTGTGTATTTTCAAACTTTGAGTGAATGACTTTTGGCTGGAACTTCTGTCTGAAATGTTGCGACAGTTTCTGAGTGGCTGCGGGTGGTTGAGGCCCTTCATGGTGACGATACAGAGATGTGGACATTGGTACACATGATCAGGTTGCCTGATTTTTGAGTGAAGACTCTAGATAGTGGCGCATGGCTCGAGGCTCCTCTTTGTCTGCTGCATTAATATCTTCTGAGCACCATTCCTTTGTGGGATCTGTATCTGGTGAATTTTCATATTTTTGCCATGTAATTAATTACTTATGGTACACTATCTGGCTATTATAAGCAGATTGTGTTACCATTTTTTAAGGTTGTTGAAAGTTGAACATTTGGCTCTGTAATGCAATACAGCTGATTTGGTTGCTCTGTGCAGCAAAACTTGTGAGTCTATGTATCTCTTGTTGTCTGTTTTTGCATGAATCCACTGATTTCATGGTTAATTTTATATGAGAAATGCTATATTGGCATGTGTTTTGTTAATTCTGTCTCCAGTATTGCATGTATCTTTCTTCTGAGTCTGGATATTTAAGGAATGTTTGAGACTCTAGAACATAGAATTCCTGTGTTGAGTGTCTGATCTTTTAACTTCTGCTCAAGTGGTAGATTAAACTGTTTTCAGATTGAACATTGGGAAGGGTATACTGTAGTAGGGATGCCATAAGTATAGATAGCTTAACACTTTGTATTGGGAGATATCTGTAAGGCAGGTATCATACGTGTCCCCCTGAAATCCAATTTTAGTTGTTCATGCATATCATTCATAAGTGTATGTCTACTGACTCCAGGCCCTGGACAGGCACCGATTTAGCTTTGTGTTTGTGTTATATACCATATCCAGCTTTGCATCCAAACATAAAATCAAAATCAAATTCTAAAAAAACCATTAGGACAGTAGAATTAGTTTAGGATCCAAGTCCTCTGTCTACAACTGCAAATAGGCCCAAAGTTAGCCCCTTTGCTCTTATCTTTCAGTTTTGGTCTATTTACAGGAGGACTTATCTGCTTTCTGTCAGCATCCCAGCCTTAGTATGCATATCCTTATGGATGTTGAGTAGGGAAAACCCCCCTAGGTTTTGCAGAGCCTGAAGAAGAAGAGGAGATAAAATATAGAGTCTATCTCCTACACTGTTGGCCCCTGGCCCAGAGATCCTGTTGATCATTGATGGCTACCTTGTAGGGAAATCTGGGAGTAAGCATCCAGTCTGGGAAAAAACCAACAAAAATTGGCAACTCTATTGGGGACTGATTTTGAAATTGTTATCTTTTTTGTCCTCCCTGGTGAAATATTTGTGGCCCATCCGAGTCCCAATAAAAATTGGCGACTCCGCTGGGGATGTGATTGATCAAAAGTAATATATAGTCATCCTTGGTGATATATTTGTGACCCATCCGAGTCACCAACAGAAATTGGTGACTCTGCTGGGGACGTTTGTGAGAGAATCCTAGTTTACAAAAGAAAACAGTTCCTAGTAATAGGTGGCGACTCTGAAGTAATCTCCCAACCGGTCAAAGTAAAATTTATATGCAAGGGAGAAGATCCCAACAAAATCCTTTATTTGAAGAGTTACCAGTAACAAGAAGAATGATGTACAGAAGAAAGGGAGTTGTCTCAGCCAGTCATGAGGGTTCCCCCAGAAAAAATGATGATATGCAAGACAACCCTAGGCCATCAGGACAGCATGTGCCTTACTTTTCAAATGCAGAAGCTGATATTCAAGGTGCATATGAGAGGCAACAGGGTGGTAGCATGAGAATGAGGTCAGAGGTGTTCCAAGAACGCCCATTTCTAGACCCTAGTGAAAGGTTTGAAGAGGCAGAGTCTCAGAGGGATGATGAAGATGATGATCAGAATGGTATAAGTCCATCTACCTCCATGCCTAAGGAAGAATAGTTAGCTGAAGAAATCAAAAATTTGAGAGTAGAATTAGAGTATCTGCAAGCCATGAAAATCAGAGATGACATGAGGTAGAAAGTGCAAGCTTTAAGGACTGCCCAAAATGATTCAATTCCTACCCTTGAGAATGCAAATGTGCAGAGACATCAACAAAGAAATGAGGTGCAACATCAGCATAATGATGAAAGACAAAATGTGAATGACGCTAGGATACCACTGAATAACGTGAGAAACCAGAATGCAAACAGAAATGTTAATGTTAATCAGTTTGACAGATAGCCCATGCAGCTAGATAGATTCAGACAGCTGGTATTTGATGGTATTCCTGGGTATCCTAACCCCATTGACAAGCATCTAAGGCTGCAAGTGCCTAAATTTTCAGGAAACAACACTGTGTCAGGAGAAGATCATCTAAAGGCTTTTCAAAATGTCATGGACAACTTTGAGGTTGAACATGAGGATGTTTTCATGAAGTCATTCATGCAATCTTTAGTTGATGAGGCAAGAGAATGGTACAAGAATCTGCCTGACAGGAGTATTTCATCATGGGATGATTTTAAAAGGGTGTTCAAGGAGCAATATGGTGACAAAACTGACCCTAGCTTTTTTGTAAATGAGTTTACCAGTATCACTAAAGGGTCAAATGAGTAGGTTGCAGATTTTAATGCAAGATTTACTAAAGTGTTGAACAAATTGTCACATCACATGAGGCCAAATGAACCAATGTGCGTAATATTGTATATTAATTCTTTTGATGCAAAAACTGCATATGGATTAAGAGATAAAAGCCCTGCAACTCTCAGGGATGCTTTTAGAATTGCAGTGAATATTAAGAACAACAGGAAGGCATCAGGCAAGACAAATAGAAGGGATGATATGAAAATTCTGTAGAATCCAAACAAGCCTCAGAACAATCAAGGTAATACATCTGCCCCTGAAGATAAGATAGACAAATTAGCAAATGTTGTTAAGGACCTAAGTTATAGACTAGCTAGAAGTGAAAAAGGGATAGGTCCTGATAGGCAAGTCTACCAAAGGCAAGAAAGGAGACCATCATTGCATGATATGCCTTATAATACCAATTGGCATAATGGTAAGCCTATATTCCCACATAACAACACAAATCAGAGATCTCAACATGTCAAAGAAACTCTTGATCCTCTAAGGAAAGCTGTAAATATTGTTGATGATACTCCATGGTGTATAATTTGTCAGATGCCGCATTCACAGTCACAGTGTGTGATTGCTCAGTCCTTGTATGATAATGCTACATCTTGTAATGAATGCAATGAGCCACATTATGTGCAAGATGATGATGTTAATATGATGTCCATAAGCAATGGATACCCTCTTTATGATGCTGATGAGAGTACAGATGATGGAATTCGGGCCTGTCAATGGGATTCTTATGATGAAAATGATGAAGAAAACTTTGTGTATGCTCAGAGCTCACACAATTTTCTGAGTAACTTACAACGGCCTTCTGATGAGGAAATTAGAGCCCTCACAGCTGCAGCAGTGGCCCAAGTCAAGAGTAACTACAATCTCAGAGGTAAAGCTTAGTTAAGTAGCTCACATCAACCAGAAGGTATTTCTGCAGGTCAACCAGTGCATGGTCATAAGGGAATTGAATCACAAAAGAGCTAGTGGGTTAATAATAAACAGAATTTTAGACATAAAATAGGTCATGAATCTCAAGGACCAGATAATAGAATCCCCCAAACTGAAGATCAAGGTAAAGATTTCCAAGACAAGAATGATGATCAAGGAACTATGAAAGTAAAAGCTAAATCAGTTCAGGATAAGAGTAAGACCGTGGAGCAAGCTACAACTGTTATACAAAATTATGCTTCATTTGATATAGCTCAAGTCCTCTCCCAAATAAAAGTCTCTGTTCCACTTATGGAACTGATGAAAGTGGAAGAAATCAAGAATAGGACAATATCCCTAATTTTAGAGGTGCCTTTTCAGGCCAAACAAAATGCTCAGATCCAGGGTGAGAGACATGTCATATGTAATGAAGAAGATGAGGCCCCTAAAGTCTATTTAGGAGTGACTATGACAAAGTGCCCCTCACAAGTGGAACCATTTTATGTATCCTTGGTTATAAATGGAAAAATAATCCGAAATTGTATGCTTGATTCTGGAGCATCTACAAATATTATGCCTTTATCCATCATGCAACAAGCTGAATTGAAAATTGACAAGGCATGTGGGAAATGTTATGCTATGGATGCCAGAGAGGTACCAGTTATTGGAATCATGAAGGATGTAGATTTCAAACTGGCAACATTTCCTGAAAAGAGATATAAAATGAATATAACCATGGTTGACATCAAGCCACAGTATGGTATGTTGTTGTCAAGAAGATGGGCAGCACTAATTGGTGGAAGTATGCAGCTGGACTTGTCATATGCCATGATTCCAATGAATGGCAGGGATGTTAAGCTAATCAGAGAAGAAAGATCATCAGAGACAGTGGAAGACCAAGAAGCAGAGGAACAGATATGCTTTGTAAACACTGACTGTGATAACTTCAAGGTTGTCTCAGATGATAGAGAGGATAAAGAAAAAAATGTCTGCATCAAGGAGCTAGACCAGCATGGTTTATGGACTATGTTTTTTGATGGAGCTTGTGCAAAAGAAGGCTCTGGAGCTGGAGTTGTTTTCATGTCTCCAAATGGTAAGCTCCTCAAATTCTCTTTCTTGCTGAGGTTTGTTTGCACAAACAACATTGCAGAATATGAGGCTTTACTCTTAGGCCTAAATATAGCTCTCAAACATGGAATCAAAATGCTAAGAGTATTTGGGGATTCTGAGCTGATTGTATCCCAAATTAGAGATAGATATGCTTCGAAAAACAAAAGATTGAAACAATATAAGCATGCTGTTTGGGATACCATTGAACTTTTTGATGCATTTTCAATAGGCTGGGTAGAGAGATCGAAGAATGTTATGGCTGATTTCTTAGCTAATGTTGCAATAAGGCCAGATGACATCACTCTGTCAGATGTTACAAATGTAGAAGTTAAAATCAAGCCTGCAATACCAGAGAATATATGCAGTTGGCAAGTGTTTAATGATGATAGGGACTTGTTAAAATTTTTGCATTGTATAGATGATTTTGAGAATCAAGAAATTGATTTCCAAGCTTTTGTAGAAACTATAGATGGAAAAGAAACTCTTGTGGGAAAGGAGATAATTCAATTGAAGACTAATAAGATCCCTAGAGGGTTAGTAGCTTTGGAGAGAGCTTTTGACAGTAGAGACCAATTGGTCACAAAGACATCTCCCGCAAACAAGGAGGATTTAGAAGAGATAAATTTGGGAACATCTCAGGTCCCCAAGAAGGTATACATTGGTAAGCAGCTCAAACCACACATCAGGAGTATGCTGATTGCATTACTGAAAAGATATAAACATGTTTTTGCTTGGTCATATGAGGACCTAAAAGCCTATAGGGAAGATTTATTCCAGCATGAGATCCCATTGAAGCCGGGAGCTAAGCCATTTAGACAAAGGCAAAGACCTATTAATCCTACCTTAGCTCCAAAGATGCAAGAAGAACTCAAAAAGCTTAGGGAAGCTGGAATAATTGTGCAGATCAAACATTCAACTTGGGTGTCTAACCTTGTCCCAGTCAGAAAAAAGAATGGTGATATTAGGCTTTGTGTTGATTTCAGGAACTTGAATGTGTCCTCTCTAAAGGATAATTATCCACTGCCTAATATGGAAGCTATGTTGCAGAGAGTGACTGGTTGTGAACTCTTGTCCATGATGGATGGATTTTTAGGTTATAATTAGGTGAAGGTAAAGGAATCAAAATAGTATAAGACTGCCTTCACCACTCCATGGGGAACTTATGTATATGTTAGAATGCCATTTGGAATAACAAATGCAGGTGCTACATTTCAAAGGGCAATGGATGTTGCTTTTGCAGGGTTGATTGATTCAATCTTGGCTGTGTATCAAGATGATCTGACTGCTTATTCAAAGAAAGAGGAGCAGCATTGTTTGCATCTAGAGCAGATTTTCATAAGAGCACTAGAGTATGGCATTTCTTTAAATCCAAAGAAGTGTGCTTTTGGAGTAGTTGAAGGAAAGCTTCTGGGGCACATTGTTTCCAAGGATGGAGTTAGGATAGATCTAGAAAGAGTGGTTGCTATTGACAAAATTCAAATGCCCAAAACTGTAAAAGGAGTTCAGTCCTTCTTTGGACAGATAAATTTTGTTAGGAGATTTGTTCCCAACTTTGTAGAAACCACAAGGAACATTTCCAAAATGATGAAGAAGGATGCAACTGTCAACTGGGAAAGTGAAGCAATTGAATCATTTCATAGTATCAAAGAGGCAATCAAGATGGCCCCTGTTCTTAAATCCCCTGATTTTTCTAGGCCATTCCAATTGTTTTCATTTACTTCCTTTCACACTATTGCTGCATGTTTATTATAGGAAAATAAGGATGGATTTGAGCAACCCATAGCTTTTTTCAGTATGTCCTTATAGGTTGCTGAGTTGAAATATGATATCATGGAAAAATAGGCATATGCATTAGTCAGAGCCATTAAAAGTTTCAGACCATACCTGGTAGGATCACATGTAATTGCATATGTACCCCATGCAGCAGTCAAATATATATTCACTCAACAGGAAGTGACTGGAAGAAGGTACAGATGGATAAACAAACTACAACAGTTCAACATAGACATACAAATTACCAAGTTGGTAAGGGGACAAGGATTAGCCAAGATGATGGCACAGTCAAACTTGGAAGCATATCAAGTCAATGCAGTCCAAAATGAAAATGTAGATGTATCAAGATCTGAATGGTACAAGGATATTGTATACTACTTGAAAAATCTGAGTTGTCCTTCCCATTTCAGTGACAGTCAAAAGAGGACTTTAAAGTTACATGCAATCAAGTATGCTATTGTTCAAGGTGAGCTATACTGGAAAAGCCCTGATGGTGTGCTGTTGAGGTGTGTGGATGAGGATGTAGCTAAGAATGTTTTGATTGACATGCATAAAGGATTGTGTGGTGGACATTATACTGCCCAAACAATAGCCCATAAGATTCTTAGGGTAGGATATTGGTGGCCCACTCTCTTTTCAGATGCACACAGGTTAGTGAAAAAGTGTGACCCTTGCCAAAGATTCTCAGGAAAGCTGAGGTATGATGGTGCTCTACCCCTCAGAACTGTAACTGTGGATGCTCCATTTCAGCAATGGGGAATTGACTTCATAGGGGAAATTGCAGACAAGTCAAGTGGGGGACACAGTTGGATTTTGGTGGCAACTGATTATTTTACCAAATGGACTGAGGCCATTCCAACTAAGAGAGCTACAAGTAAGGTGGTGACAGATTTTATACTGGAAAATGTTATCATCAGGTTTGGAGTACCATTCAAGATAGTCACTGATAATGCTATGTGCTTCAGATCAGGTGAATTTGTTGATTTTTGCAACAGGTATGGGATAAATCTATCATATGCATCACCATACCACCCACAGGGAAATGGTCAAGCAGAATCAAGCAATAAGAGCATCATGAAGATTATCAAGAGGATGCTGGACAAGAACAAGAGAGCTTGGGACTCAAAAATTGAAGTTAGCAATATGGGCTGACAGGGTGACAGTAAAAAAGGCTATTGGCATGTCACCCTTTGAACTAGTATATGGTGCATCAGCCAGATTGCCTATAAACAATTTCCTACCAATTTACAGATTCATCCAAGATAATGATGAGGAGATTGGAGACTCCATGACAGCAAGAGTGAACCAGCTGGTTGCACTGGATGAAGACAGAAGGAAAGCACACCAGATCAACCTCAAGAGACAACAAGATGTGAAATACCTGTTTGATAGGAGAGCTACTAAGAGGAAGTTTCAAATTAATGATCTGGTGCTTGTATGGAATGCAAAAGATCAGGACAAGGGTAAACATGGTAAATTCAAACCCTTATGGATGGGCCCATATCAGATTTGCAGTACCCATGGGGAGGACTCTTATTTCCTCCAGGCCCTAGATGGTGAATTTCTGGAATTGCCTGTGCATGGCCAATTCCTCAAGTTCTACTTTGCATGATGACCTATCTCTGTGCACATATGTAAAACTATGTATATATTGTAGATGCCTTGTACAGTTCGTGCTTTTTGGCTTTTTGCCTAGTCTGCCTGGAGATCTGGTTCTCGCTGCAGGTTTTCACCTGCACGTCCCCATTCGGAGCCAGTGTTGGTGCTCAATTTGGCCTGGATGTTGATTTTTCATGTTTGAGGGTTTCTTCATTTAAACCCTAGGCTTTCCTCTCCATCGGCATGAGTTTGTGAGCGTTTTGGCAACTGAGTTGATGGTGGTGATGAGCCATCGGGGTGACTTACGCCATCAGCAAGGGTGAATTACGTTGAACCGATAGTGTGATGTTTGGCCAATGAGGCTTCATCGGCGTATGTCTTACCGAAGAAGGTGGGGTTGAGGATTTGGCCATTGGCTAGACTTATATCATTGGCCAGTGTGTTTTGTGGTCCGCCTATAGAAGGGAGTCACCCCGATGGGGAATGCCATCGGGATGACCTTGTGTTTAGTCTGGCCGATAGGGGAGTAGACTTTGGCGATCGGCGAGACTATTGAGATCGGGCCAGCAGTTGGAGGGTCCACAGATGGGGTAATGTTTGGCTGATGAGGTTTCATCGGCGTGTGTTTGGCCGACAGAGGGATGAAGCCATAGTTTATCAGCAGGAGTTATTATATCGGTGAGGAAGTTTCGTGCTAGTCCGATAGTTCTGGTCTGGCCGATGATGGGAAATGTGAAGTAGGCATCGATGAGACTTGGTTAGTCGGCCAGAGGTTTTCTGGATGCTCCGATGGTAGTGGTCTAGCCGACGGAGGCTTGCAGAGGTGGAGTATGTAGTTTTGCATCGGTGAGACTAGTAAGGTCGGCAGGAGAATTATGGAGTAGGCCGATGGTTTGTGTCACAGTGATGGGTATTTGGCGAAGGGTTGTGTGTCGAGTGTGGCAAAACGCTCGACACCTATCATGTGTACGACCATGTTTATAAACTACTGATGTGATCTCCTCACCATGCATGTGGGATTATTCCCCTGTGTATTTTTAAACTTTGAGCGAATCACTTTTGGCGGGAACTTCTGTTTGAAATGTTGCGACAGTTTTTGAGTGGCTGCGGGTGGTTGAGGCCCTTTATGGCGACGATACAGAGATGTGGACATTGGTACACATAATCAGGTTGCCCTATTTTTGAGTAAAGACTCTAGATAGTGGCGCATGGCTCGAGGCTCCTCTTTGTCTGCTGCATTAATATCTTCTGAGCGCCATTCCTTTGTGGGATCTGTATCTGGCAAATTTTGATATTTTTGCCTTGTAATTAATTGCTTATGGTACACTATCTGGCTGTTATAAGTAGATTGTGTTACCATTTTTTAAGGTTGTTGAAAGTTGAACATTTGGCTCTGTAATGCAATATAGCTAATTTGGTTGCTCTGTGCAGCAAAACTTGTGAGTCTATGTATCTCTTGTTGTATGTTTTTGCATGAATCCACTGATTTCATGGTTAATTTTATATGAGAAATGCTATGTTGGCATGTGTTTTGTTAATTCTATCTCCAGTATTGCATGTATCTTTCTTCTGAGTCTGGATATTTAAGGAATGTTTGAGACTCTAGAACATAGAATTCCTATGTTGAGTGTCTGATCTTTTAACTTCTGCTCAAGTGGTAGATTAAACTATTTTCAGATTGAACATTGGGAAGGGTATACTGCAGTAGGGATGCCATAAGTATAGATAGCTTAACACTTTGTATTGGGAGATATCTGTAAGGCAGGTATCATGTGTCTCCCTGAAATCTAGTTTTAGTTGTTCATGCATATCATTCACAGGTGTATGTCTACTGACTCCAGGCCCTAGACAGGCACCGATTTAGCTTTGTGTTTGTGTTATATACCATGTCCAGCTTTGCATCCAAACATAAAATCAAAATCAAATTCTAAAACAACCATTAGGACAGTAGAATTAGTTTAGGATCCAAGTCCTCTGTCTACAACTGCAAATAGGCCCAAAGTTAGCCCCTTTGCTCTTATCTTTCAGTTTTGGTCTACTTACAGGAGGACTTATCTACTTTCTGTTAGCATCCCAGCCTTAGTATGCATATCCTTATGGATGTTGAGTAGGGAAAACCCCCCTAGGTTTTGCAGAGCCTGAAGAAGAAGAGGAGATAAAATATAGAGTCTATCTCCTACACTGTTGGCCCCTGGCCCAGAGATCCTGTTGATCATTGATGGCTACCTTGTAGGGAAATCTGGGAGTAAGCATCCAGTCTGGGAAAAAACCAACAAGTTCTGTCATGAAAAGTGATAGCCGAAGCAACTAGAATTAAATTCACACAATTGAATAAAACAATAAACATCAATACATAAATCCAAATTAAACTGCATTATCCAATCACATGTCAATTAGACCACATCACATCAATAACTAGAGTCTCATCACAAAACATCATCAATTATATAACTCGCATGTCAAATCACAAAGATAGCATCACTATGATCAAAATGAATCGTATATGTCAAATCAATGTCCTAACATAATCAGTGGATCAAATCAAGTCTACAAAATGAAGCATAGTCACTAAGGTCTGATAATGTCATCTACTGAATATCATAATGATCAAAATAAGGGAGGTAAAATAATTAGCCTCACAACCTTAATCACATCATCATCCCTTTCAAATTCATCCCAAAATCTTTCTTCACATTCATCCCAAAACCATTTCATATATTTTATTCTCCTCTTAGGTCCAAAATTTTTGAGGTCCTAACCTCTAAGGTTTTCACCCCCATACCTATATCATTAATCATCCTTTGGTTTGCAACTTTTGAGATTTATTCTCTAAAGACAAAAACTATACTCGATCATATCCATATTCATCCTTAGGTTTAGAATTTTGAGATTTTATTGTCTTAAAACTAAATCTTAATCCCAATTTTCATCATCATCTATCCTTGGGTCCAAGAACTTGAAATTTATTCTCTAAGATTTTAGCCTTCCTCTATCCAACCAAATCCACACCCAATCCACTATATACCCTTGACAAGGTCTCAAGCTAAGAAAAACAAGGATATGGAATCCTTTAGAATCAACTTCGGCATGGGGATGCCTCACACCAACCAAAACAATGTCTCTATAATCCAACAACAATCAACACTTGATGTCAATGCTTTTATAAATCCTATTCCACCCACCCAAACAACCAACATCAACAATGTAGATCAAGATGTCTTAGATTTCACACAAGATGTTGATTCCATGGACATACTCGATAGAGTCCTAAAATTGGATCCCAATGGATATCTTGAATTCCTCCTTCAAAATGGTGCTACCATACCTAATGTCACCACATCAACACAGTGATCCACATCCCATAATGTTCCTAACACATCCCAAGCTTCAAATGTCACCACATAAACTACACCAAATGTCTCAACCATGTCGACATCCACCATCACTACATCTACACCACAAATCACCCTTAACATTCTTAACAACACCATGCACGCAAGCACTTCCACAAGTGCACCCCAATTTAACGCTAACACCATAGCTTTCATGACACAATTATTCTCACAACCACCTTACAACACATCTAACATCCCTAATAACAACCCATGTAATAACCCCCCATCCAATTTCACGTATGTACAGAATCCAATCTCCCAAGCACCCTTTATATCCTCCATCCAAACCACACATCAAAACTCCAACCAAAACCAACAAATTCTACCAGATATTCTACAAAAACTCCTAGCTTATCAAAAACGCCTTGCTCACCAAATCCAAATTTCCCAAAATAAAATTCCACCTCAAAACCAAATTCCACCCTTCCTCCAACAATTAATCCAAAACCAACAAACCTATGTTCCACAACCACTACCTACCTAAGATCTACCTAGCATTGTGCAATCATTAATTCAAAAGGTGGATGACATGCAACATGGAAACAAAAGAAATCAATATTCTTTCAAGGATATTTACCATATTTGTTTGATAAAACATTACACATGCCCCCTTTCCTAAAAAATTTGAAACAAAAAAATTTGACAAATACAAAGGAAAGGGAGACCCTAGGGAACACCTTAGGGAGTTTTATATAGCTTTCTTAGAAGTCTCATACGATGATACCTATTTGATGAGACTATTCCCTAGAAGCCTCGATGGTTAAGCTACCAAATGGTTTGCCCATATTTCCCCCGGTATTAAGACATTCCATGAGCTTGCAGAGAAATTTGTGAATCATTTCTCCTACAACTTTGAACATGAAATATCTATGACCAACCTTTACAACACAAAACAAAAGAATGGGGAACCCTTTTCTGCCTTCTTGCAAAGATGGAGAGGCTTAGCAAGTAAACTCCCTTGGCCCATTCTTGAAAAACAACTAGTCACTATGTTTGTGACTAACCTTAACTAAGAAATGGGGTTCCATTTACAAATCCAATGTGCATCAACCTTTGAGGAGGTTATAGATAAAGGAACCACCATCAAAAGATCCCTTCTTGCTAAGGCTCTATAAAACTTTACAACAATGAAATCAAGACCAACAAAAACAACAACAAAGTCAACAATAATAGCACCAACACTTCCCATATGAACAAGAACACACAATCTAATGATAAACCTCACTTTTGGGGGTAAAAACAATAATACTCTCAACGATGGTGTCACCAATGTGAAAGACGTCCAAAATGTACAAAATCCCATCTCACCAAGTACATCCACAAACAATAATGTCAATGTTCCTAGGGGACCGTCAAGACAAAACAACAACCCTAAAAGGAAGTTCACACCTTTAGAGGAACCCATTGAAAATGTATTAAATAACCTTGTAAAGGTATACTTAATCACATTACCCCCTATTCAACCTTATGATGAAAATAAATTTAAACACTCTTGGTTTGATGAAAATTCCTATTGTGAATACCATCATGTGAAAGGGCATAAGACATCTAACTAGATGAGGTTGAAACATTGTATACAAGACCTTATCGATAGAGGTGATATAACCATTGATGAACCTCCAAATAATCATCTAATGCCAATGTAGGAGCATACAAGGATCCCCTTCTCGACCATAACAAAGGAAAAGCATCATCTCCCAACCAAACATACAATGTCGTACTGCCACCTTCTTCTTTCAACTCCATTGTGGGACGAATTGAAGATTACTCCAACCATGTCAACACCATTACCATTACGGCTAAGACACCAAATTGTGTTGTTACTACTCATCATGGTCGTGTATCCATTCATGTAGCCCCTACCAATGATCAACCATCTACATCCACAACTACCAATCCCCCATCTACTCACAAGTACAACCTCCTAGATCACCTTGGAAAAGCCCCTGCACAAATCTCCATCCTTGAATTACTTCATACATCCCCCCTCCACAAGGATGTCCTCGACAAAGCCTTGATGGAAACCCAAGTCCCTACCAACTTGAATGTTGACCAATTCCAAACCATGGTAGGCCACATCACCTCACCTTCTCAGAAAAAGATCTACCCTCATCTAATGAGCTACATAATGAAGCCCTCCACATGGAAGTCATAGTCCATAAACATACCATTAAAAGAGTCTTAATAGATGGTGGCTCTAGCCTAAACCTTTGTACTCTAAAATTATTAGAACATTTGGGATACTCTGATGTGGTTTCGGATGCTAGTGAATGTATAACCATCAAAGGATATGACGACTCTAAAAGATTATCCAAAGGTACCATTAAGCTTCCTATTCAAGTAGGATGAAATATTTTGCAAACCAAATGTCAAGTTCTTGATCTTGACCTCCCATATAACATCCTCCTAGACCGACCATGGATTCATGCCATGCAAGTCATACCATCAAATTTCCATCAATGCTTTAAATTCCCACATAACAGCACAGAAGTCACCATCTATGCCAACCCTCATCATTTCCGATACTACAATTTTTTGGAAGGACATGATCACACTATCTGCCCATACAACAATGCCACTAAAACATCCACCTCCCATGAGAAATCTACGTCATCCACCTCATACATTGATCCTTCCAACATTGTAACCACATCACAAATATCAACACCTTCCAAGGTCAAGATCAAGATAAATGACATGGGATTTGGTGAATATGACCTACACAGCACATTTTGTGTGGGGTTATTACCATCTCCTAAGACATTTGGTGCTCCTAAGGAAAAGGAAGTCTCTACGGTGGTCATCAAATGTAAGCCATCACCTACCTTTGAGAAGAAGCACCTCCTAGAACAAGATGTTCTCAAAGATATATCCTCTTAGTTATACAAAGAAGAAGAAAATCAAGAAGCTCCTGCTGTCCCAACCAATATCTATGGAAAAGGTCTCAAAATTGTCGAGTATATGGGCTACAAAGGACAAGGTGGTATAGGCCTTCATGAGCAAGGAATTGTTGAACCCATCCAAGAAACAAAGAATCCATATCTCCATGGGTTAGGGTATGGAAAATGAGAGTCTACCCCCATTGATGTTGAGTATATCTTAAGTGAGGTCGCTAAGGCCTTCCCTGCAGTAGATAACATCAACAAAGAAGACCATCAAGACTCTTTCAATGACTTCGTTGATCTCTTCGAATTATCCATATGCACCATTGGTGCAAAAGCACCTTGGCAAATTAATGTTTCCCTAGACAAATCCTTGAGTTTGATTAAATTTTAATGCTTCTACATTGTAATGAGGTTTATCAAGTCATCTTTATGTGTTTAGGAGATTAGGAGTTTCTAAATTGCAAAATAGTGCATACTATGTAAAGGTTGCCAATGTAAAATGCAAAAAAGAACAAATAGGGGAATACCAAAGGTCATTCACTTGGAGGAAGTTAGAAATCTGTTGGAAACTGAAAATTCTTGATTAGATGCCTTTAAAAATGCCTTGTAACCTTTAGAAATTCGTGGGTGATTGTAGGTTTGAAGTTTGAATCAATAAAGGCACTGTTTTGAGTGTATTTCCTCAGAAATTCCCTATTTTCTATTGTTGTATAGCCCTGTATAGATAGGGAATGATTCCTAGTTGTTTTTAAGTGATAATATGTTCAATCAAACTCCATTTCCTTTTTGTCTCATAAAAAATGATTTAGTTTTGTGAAAGATATGAGTGTTTTAGTGACTGCAATTTCTAGAATTCTCCTATAACAGTCCTGTTGCAACATTTGGTACGGTTTTGTACGGATAGATATAGGGACAAGACATATATGGTTGGAAACAAGATTGAGTTACCTTTCAAATTCATCTATTTTGAGGTCTTAAATTGATTCCTAGAGGAAGATATCACATTTTTTCTAAAACTGCTCTGTTAACTAGGTTAACTAGGGTTTTGGTAGGAAAAATGTCATAAAACCTCATTCCACTGTGGGAATCCTCTAAAACTTAGTGGAATGGAATTAGAGAGAGTGATTGACATGTTTACCAAGGCTTAGGACTGAAAAAGTTGTTTTGGTGTGTTTAAATTGATGCCCTAGGTGACTGTAGTAGCATTTTCCTTGTTATTTTTGCATTTCGGTTATTGGTTAGGGCATACTTTCCAAAACAACCCAAACCCATTATGGAGTATGTTGTGGGGAGGCATAATGGGTATCTATTTCATGTCTGAGAGTTGCATTTGGATGTGTGTATAAAAATTTATTGGGACTATTCTCTGTTTGTAGGGTTACTTGCCTTTCTTGAGGTTTGTGAAGGAACTACTAGTTCGAAGTTTGATCCACCTTTGCCAATGGATGGGATGGCTTCTAATACATGTCCAAACACCATTTACAAGAAGAATTCAAGAGCCTTAACTGTTGTTCCCACTTTTCCATGAAGATCCTTATTTTTGGGCTTTTGGGGTGAATAGAACCTTGTCTTGTTTGTCCTTTTTCTTGTATCCACTGTGCGCTCTGCATCAACCATCTACACCTTAACCACCATGCCATCTACATCCAATGACCTACCTCTTGTTTACCTCCAACTCATAGATTGGGACCAACAAGGACCTCTTGTCCTTGATGTCGCACAAAATGATGAAGTGATAGCCAAAATGATAGGGGTTAGAGATCACTTTCCCCTTGGAGATCATAGAGCTGGTTACATCATGGAACTAAATACATTCCCATACTTCAGGGAGACAAGCCAAATTCTTAGTCACAAAAATATGAATATAAAAATAACATCGCCTAGTGAAAACCACTTTGTAGCACTATTGGATGAGGACAAAATCAAAATAAAGGATGTATCACCTAGCGAAAACCTCCATGAGGTTCTAGGAGATGAGAGAATGGACCTCCCTAAAGTATCAGAGCTATATCAAGAGAGATCACCAATCCTAGTTGAAGCGTCACATGAAATGAATCTTGGAACAGAAGAAACAACCAAGATCATATTCTAAGTAGAGTCCCTCACAATAAGAGAACAAGAGGCTTTCTTAGCTTTCTTCAAACAGAGGAGTCATAACTTTGCATGGACATATGTCAACATGCTAGGATTAGATCTTGCTCTAGTTGTCCACCATCTTGCAGTGCATCCTAATGCGAAGCCAGTAAGATAGAGGCTAAGGAAAATGAATCCCCAAGTGACACTCCTCGTCAAGGTGGAACTCAAGAAACTCCTAGATGTGGGATTCATTTGCCCTATAGACTATCCCGAATGGGTATCCAATATTGTACTAGTAGCTAAAGTCACTAGGGGCATCCATTTCTGCATAGATTTTAGAGATCTTAATAAATCTTGCCCTAAGGATGATTCTTTTCTACCTAACATAGACATCATCATGGATCTCACCGCAGGAGATGAGATGTTATCCTTGATGGATGGATTTTCTGGGTACAACCAAATAAGGATAGCCAAAGAAGATCAACATAAGACCTCTTTTATATGTCCATGGGGAACATACTGCTAGGTTGTGATGCCCTTTGAGTTGAAGAATGCAGGAGCTACTTATTAGAAGGCAATTATAGTCATCTTCCATGACCTTTTTCACATCATAATGGAAGATTATGTAGATGATTTACTGGGAAAGTCCAAGACTGGAGAAGTGTTGGGAATTAAGGTGTCTCAACCTTGCAATTCCTAGTATTGGTTATTTGATTATTTATTTATTTATTTGCTCAATTTTGTATTTACTTGTTGTTGGTAAACAGATTTGCACTATAACATATGGATTATTATATTGACTCTTTGCCCAGAAAACACATAGTGAAAATAGGTACCAATAGTTGGTAAAGTTGTAGTTTTTCTATCAACTTACCTCTGGGTGTGGAGGGGCAGCTCCCTCGTTTGATAAATTATGGATTTTTAGGATATTTGAGAAAGAAATGAAATTAAAGAAAGGTTTGGAAGATTAAGACAATGGGCTTACGAACATTGACTCAACCCACATGTATAAAGTTTAACAATCCCACCAAGACAATATAAGAACACTTCTTAAACTATTAAAGTGAGTGTAGTATTAGAAAGAAGAAATGATTCAAGAGATATTCAACATACGTTGAAACATTATCTAGTAATCAATTCTTCCAAGACTAGTTGTTATTCCACATTGCAGATGCAAGATTATGTAAAGAAAACATCATCCATCAACATAAGAGGAATGAATAATGTTAAGAAGATATTTGAGATCACACAATCCAAAATGTCTCTTATTTCTCCACATTGAGTTGTACAACTCTATTTCTCATAACACCCTTTGAAATGTGAAAGCCAAAAAGTCCCTTTTACAAACAACAAGCCTTGTATATATAGACTTGTTTAAGTAACCAACTTTATAACTACCTTATAACTACTTCTCGTAACTACCCAAAATATTTTATGAAAATAAAAGTGCACTTTAATTAACCTTTATACGGTCTTTTCAAAAGTCCCCTAAATAATAAAGTGCACTTTTCACCTTAATTACAAAAGAGTGACATAAAGTCACTTTCATTGGAGAACTAAAACCTATCATTTTGCAAACTTTGAAAAGTAGACCAATGTGGTTGATCTCACAAGAAACCATCAGGTTTTATCCTCAACATCTTTGGTACCATCTAAAGATGTTTCTACTGCTACAAACTACTGCGAAGGAAGAGGTGACTTTTTTTTGTATGCTCTTAACATCCTGACTGTTGTAGCTATAAGTTTATTTTTGGGAACAATCACTCCTGTCATGTGAAGTTTCCATTCAGATTGATCTTTATGGACATCATTCAAATTATGTCAATAATCTGATATGTGATCAATGCCAGAATTGATAGCAACAAAGATGAGATTTAATTTATCCATAAGTCACTCATTGAAAACCTGCTTATTGAACAACTCTGTGTTAATCATGTTTTCAAAGTTTCTTTTGATAGTTTGAGCTTCCAAAACTGAAAATTTATCTTTCTCAATCACATCAAAATTGATTGCTAATAAATCAGCTTGAATCTTCATCTTCACTTGTTCACAAGTTTCCAAGAGCCTTTCTTGGGCTGCCAACACTTGTCTTATATTTGACAATTTCCATTCAACCTAACAAAGCTAAGAACTAGATTGATTTTCTTCAATGTTTGAGAAGACTTTTTCAGCAAATAATCTCATTATCAGTTTTGATCATCTCATTGAGGTCCTTGGATATTCCCTGCCATAACAATTCTTCCTTTTGGATGCCTCTCATTTCTTTATCAACCTCTTCCCTTTTTGTTTATGTTTCATCAAATAGACTCCTTGCTTGCTCAACAAAATTGAATGCTTTTAATTTCATATGTTCAACCCATTTTTCAGTCACCTTTCCATACAATTGATATTTGCCGACACTTTCAATAATTTCTTTTTCAACATTATTTTCAAGAGAGAAATTAGTGGAGATAGAGGAAGTATCAAGAGGCAAAGCTGATGTATCTATGATGGCTTTGAGATAGGATGTCAAAACTTGCACCTGTTGCTTTAGTTGATCTTTCATGTGCCTTTCTTTCTCTGTTCTCTTTATTAACTGGGCAACCGATACTTGAAAGTTTTGCATGTCACCATCATATGTAGATGGACCAAGATCTATCTTAGTGATGTTAAAATCACTTTCTATAGCCTCATTCAAATTCTTTTCTGAAATAGGTTGTGCAACCTCAACATAGACATTACCTGATGAAGAATCCACTGTCATCCTTGATGTAATCTTGATCTTTTTAGATTTGGGAGACCTTTGCAGCAAATTGGAGACTGTATCAAAATCAGGCATGATTAATTGAGCATTGTTTCTTTTTCTTGACAAACTTTGCTGCAACCAAGAAGAAGAAAGATTATGTGAGGATTCTGGAATATTTGTGGAAAGAGGTACTATGTTTGAGGGAAGAATATGCTCACTGAATATGTTCATAGGTGGCGGGAGTAAAGATAGTAATGCATGAGGTGAATGAGGTGTATCATGAGAAGGAGAAACAACAAGGAGTAAAGGAGAGATATTCAAATGCTCATCATTTTGATGGATTATTTCAGGACTAGTGGACTTGTTTTCCTCAACTATTTCCTATATGGGAGGCAATGCATTATCCTTCATTTTTGTCTTTCCCCTTTTCTATTTTTCATCATTTTCACAAATGCTCTTAGGACCCTTTCTTCTTAATGGATCTTCTCCATCATCTCCTCCTTGAGTACTCTTATGTGAACCAATGTTTAAAGATGGAGAATGAGAACGAAAAGAAGAAGAAGAAGAATTTGAATGCTTATCTTTTCTACTTGATGATAAAGCATTATTACTTGTCGGTTTAGTAGTTGTTGCCTCAATAGCCTTTTTCTTTACCCAATCTTTAGTCTTTTGAATGATATGTGCAGTTCTTGTAGCTAAATCTTTGATCTCCTCATTAGCCCAATTGATAGGTGGTAAAGATTGTGTTTCAATTTTATCAAAATACACAGGATCAATTAATTCTGAACCATCTTCCTCAATTCCATCGGTATTGCAATCTAGTTTGAATTCTCTGATCTATGGAATAGTCATCCTCATCCAGTCTCATTTACGTACCTCATAATCATTTTCACAATCTTCCCAAAAGTCTTCAAGTTCTGGAAAGTGACAGTAACCTGCACCAAGCCGTAGATTGTCTCTAACATATCCTTTGCTATCAAAAGGGAATCCCATAGTATAGGCATACAAGCTAATTTTTATCAAGATCTCTCTATATTTTGAGCATCTGTGGAAGATTTGCAACTATAATGAATAAGTCCAATGGGAAATGGAACTCCTAGTTTCCTCTTGTCTTTGCATTTCTTGTTAAGTGAACCAATTTGTCTGCATAGTTCTATCAATACCATCTTGTCATCTACATATCTAGGTAACTTATATGGATATCCATCAAACCCGCCAACTCGCAGATAGGTAAATCTAGGATATTGGATGAAGTAGCTCCCCTATATTTTGATTAAATTAGCAGCTTCTGGTGATATTCGGAGTGCAGTATTACCTTGAAGTTCTCTTACTGTCAACATTGTGAAAGCATCATTTACCCTGCGGTAGTGTTTGTAACTTTGTTCCAGTTGTAACTGAGGGTAATGATCATAGATCTGTGTCATGTTATCATAAGTTCCTTTGGTAGCAAGACCTGGCCATGATTTCATGCATGCAATTGCATAAAATAAGTAAGAGGACATGTAGAAATGTTCATTCAATTCAAAATTGGTCAACTGATAATGCAAATTGTCACTAATAATGCTGCCCCAATCAATAAACTAATTTCCTGCACAAATAACATTTACAAAAAGGAACATCCACATTTCAAAATTAGCTGCTTTTTCATCTCCCATCACTCTATGGAGTAGGACAATCATATTGGAAATATCCTCTATGAAGCATGATCTGTGAAGGACTTTAGGCAACTGTGATTTTCCTCCTTTCGGCGTATGTAACCAGTGTTTTGCAATGGTGTTGAGACATTGATGTTTCCTTTCGTTGAAATATTGATGAGCAAGCCTTTTGTCTATGTTCACAAACTGATCTCTGACAGGTAACCTGAAAGAAATACCAATTGAAACACTGTCTAACCTGACAATTAGTTTGTCATCAACGGTTCTGATCTCTCTAGTTTCTGGTTTGCAATGCTTCATACATTCTAAAACCAGGTTTGTACATTGGACTACCACGGGAAAACCAGTTGCTTGGGCTAATCCACTATCAAACAAATTCTAAGTCATCAGTGATCTCTTCTCTTGTTCCATTGTCTCCCAAAAATCTGCCAAACTGATATGTCCTAGAGAGGTATCTGATATTTCTGGAAGCGTGGATTCAAGGACTGAGAGAAACTCAAACCCCTTATATCTGTATTTCATGATTAAATATCTGCAACAAGATGTGAAATCTATCTGTAGCTATTTTACTTCAAAGTTTTCTGCATTGTTTTATCTGGTTTTGTTTGATAATTTGCAATTTGTTGCAATGAATTTCAAGAGGAGATTTGAAAAACACATCATTCAAACAAGGAGGTAGTAGGTGTCCATACCCAGGCATCTGCAAGGAGCATGAAATTCTTTTGAGGTTGCTCTCACATCTAGTCTTTGTCTTTCACAATCGGCATACATGATCTCATATACTCCAGTCATAATGTAATCATCTGTCCAAACATTGAGTCAATCTACTAAACAATTCGTGAGCATTGGCTGTGATTCTGTGTTTTCAAAATTAACAAATCCAAAGCCTTTGGATTTTCTATCCTTATTCTTCATAACAACTATTGATCATTCTCTTTCTTGGCATTGAACAAACAGAACAACATAGACCTGCTTGCCAGTAAGCAACAAACCGTGCAAACTCAATCAAAACTTGTGAACGCCGTATGCCGACATCTTCAATCTAAAAGTCTTCTTGTTAATGGCATCATTTTCTTGCAAGGAGGAGGAAAGCAAACTCGATACTATACAGACCATGCTATTCTATTTTGGCAAGAGAGTTATTTTGCATCACTTATTTGGAGTTAGAGAGCTAGTTATCATATTGATGAGATGGAAAGCATTTTAAGGTCTTTTGCCACAGGGAATGAAAATGTGTTTTTTGTATCTCTCGCATGGTCTTAATACAGACAACAGCAAATTCTTGCATTCAATGGCACTCTATGCTGCCTCTTCTTGGTCATATTGCACCAAACTATAACTTTTAGACTGGCCGTTGTTACCTGTAGCCATTTTGCGAGAAAGAATGGTTGCAAAAGTGGAGAATATATCACACAATCTTCTATTATTTATTGCCTTGTCTAGATTATGGATGAAGATGTTCATAGAGCTACTCTTACGAATGCTCAGATCATGATGGGAGAACATTATTCTCATTAGCTTACTATTATCATTAATGTAACTTAAAATCTCCAGAGCACGGCTTAATATAGAACTCGTCAACTGAACCTTTGAGGTGCTCTTTCAAACATTTCATGGAGCTTTGATTATGTATCCCCATGTTGTAAATATATCTGTAGGCCTTTGGTTTAGGTTTGTGAAGCGGCGGCACTATAGAAAGCAATTAACTTTTGTTTCTTGTTTACAGCGGATATGCAAGGGTGCTTTCTTCCCTTTTGACCAGGATGTGTCTTCAATATCATTACAATTAATACCGAAACTCTGAGCTCACTATTAGCACTTCATCAAAAAAATTTCCTCCTCGCACTCCAATGACTGTATCGTTGAAGGACTCTGAAATCTTCTCCAACCAAAACTTCTTGTTCATAAAGAATTATACTCAAGGATCTTCATGCCGTTTATTGTGTTTTAATGTTTAACATGTAGGTTATCAACTCACATGTCTTTCAACAGTCGCACAGTTATTTGGGGCTTCATTCCACTGAGAGAGGTGGTGACGATCGTAAAATGTTCCTCAACTATCATAAATAACGTGCCATGATAGCACATGTTTGAAGTTTCACTATTTATTATTGCAACTGCTCACAGAAAATGTGCTAGTTAAATGTTTCCATTACACACCTTCTTGGCACATCGACTGCTTGAGAACCGCCGTTAGAATTATGATTTTTTTTTTTTAACATGGCTACCTTCTCCGGCATGTGCCACCTTCTCCGGGATGTAACTCTCACTAAAATTAACATATGATCCATTAAAGAGTTAAAATATGATGTATTCATTGGAGACAGTAATGAATTCTTTATGTGGCCAGCTTTTTCTACAAGCTTCAATAGAATTCAAGAGATGGAGATGGGTAACCCAAGCAAAAACATGAAACTTTGGATGCTTGTAAATTTATGCCTTTGTTTATATTCTTCTTACACTTGTTTCGAAGGAGAACAACGTGCAACAAGTAAAAACCAATATTTAACTGCCAGCTGCCACAAGTGGATGTAAATTTCTTCATCTCTCCAAACTTATGGCATCAGTAAAAAGTGAACATGAACAACTTAGCCAAACTCACAAGTCATGCGCACTTAGCGAAAGGCAGAAATTGACACGAGTTTTGCGAAGATCGAAAGCAAATACAAAATGGACTTTGTGAAAAACAAAAGTTAATGTGGACTTAGCATAAAAATGAAAAATAGATGCAAAATAAAATATTACTAAGCCGTGAAGTTTGCCTTGGCATAATATTGCTTTTAAAGCTTTAATGGGGAGAAATAAGACAAGGGAAGATGCTATGATAATGAATTATCAACATGATTTGACACATGAAAACACGACGCCAACAAATTGCAACGAAAAAGATGAGTTAATACGGAGGATTAATTTGCAAAGGGTTTAAAACTTGGGTAGGAAGATGGGGAAAACACTTGCATATTCAGTTTTGGCATTTAGTTTGAGGTGGCATTGTGACATGTCATCTTACTTGGAATATGCTTTGGATGGTCAAGTCAAACATATGTGGATTTGGGCATCCCATTTGAGGTGGCACTAATATGCCACGTGTTGGCATCTTAGATTATGATGGAGGAGTTATTTTGTATGACAAAATCTATGACGTGTAAGAGACAAGTATAGAGATTCCTATGACAAGTGAAGACAAGGGTTGAAAAGCATCTTTGGGTGCCCAAGTTGGGCTATGACATGTTGTAAGAGGAATATGATATTTTTAGTCATGTATGACAGATTCTCTTACAATATTAAGTATTGTCATCCTACAGATTTTTATGACAACTATAAGATGTGTAAGAGCATATGTCATTGCTTATTTTTAGCCTTGGAGCACTCTACCTTGGTAAGTCAAATCTGCCATGTTATGACAAATGTAAGAGAGTTGAAAAAATGTTGGACAAGTGTCCTTTGAGTGTGTAAATGGCCATGTGGCCAAGATGGATGCCCATCTCTAGAGGTTTCTCAATTTTTCCTTGTAACTCTATACAATGTAGTGTTTGGAGTTGTAGTTTGCATAGTGTTTGTACAGGTACTATTATGCTATTGGAATCACTCCAGAAACAACATTTGCAGACTCCTAGAAGAATTCGCATTGCAAGTGTGTTGTAATCCTTTATAGATTTGTTAATACATTGTGTAGGTTTTGGAGTGTGGGGTTGTTTACCTAAAAATATTTTCCCCATGATATATCTTGTGTCAATCTCTTTCTATGTGTTGTGTTGTTGTTGTAATCTTTATGTTATGTGTTTAACATTGCTGCAATTGTAAGGATTTTAAAGAATTTGCATACTATTCCCCTCATTAGGTTGGTGTAGGGAGTGTGTTCTGCATACCTTGCTTCCTTTCAGTTGGTATTAAAGCTTGATCACCTTTGATCCTAGTTGTTGGGTAGGGGTTTTTTGAGCTAATCTTTGATTGACTGGGAGTCTGTGCAAAGTATTTTGTAATCTTGTTGTAGGAAGAAGATGTCAAGCACATTTGGAAGGATAGATTTGGAAAAGTTTAATGGCAGCAATTTTGAGTTGAGGAAACTTAAAATGGAAGACATGCTTGTTGACAGAGACCTATGGAAAACAATTTCTAGAACAAAACCAATGGCAATGGCACAGGCAAATTGGGATCGTAAAGCTAAGGGTCTTGTGAGACTCTATTTAGCTAATTTTGTCTTGTTAAATGTTTATGAAGAGAAGACCACAAAAGAGCTATGGAAGTAACTTGGTGATGTTTATCAAGCCAAATCCCTCAAGTAAATAAGTTATTCCTAAGGAAGAAGATGTATTCTCTAAGGATGGAAGATGGAGGATCGATTACAGATCACATGAATGCCTTCAACATGTTATTTGTACAGTTGACTTCTGTTGGTGTGAAGATGGAGGAGGAGGATCATTGCATGACCTTGCTTTGTTCTTTGCCAGACTCATGGGACCACCTTGTTATGGCCATTGGGAGTACTACAACCACCTTCAATATGGATGAAGTGCTGTCTTTGTTGTTATCTGAAGAAATACGAAGAAATTATTCTGAATTGGCAAAGGAGGCTCTTACGGTTCATGGTAGACCCAAAGAGAAAGGGAAAAAGAAACACAAGAAAGCTAAAAAGGGAAAATCCAAATCTTGTGGGAGATCCAAAT
This sequence comes from Cunninghamia lanceolata, assembly GCA_027924645.1. Taxonomy (NCBI): domain Eukaryota; kingdom Viridiplantae; phylum Streptophyta; class Pinopsida; order Cupressales; family Cupressaceae; genus Cunninghamia; species Cunninghamia lanceolata. The sequence goes on from BSBN01000333.1 coordinate 1,688,158, forward strand.
CTCCTGGAAAGTCCAGGGCAATGTGTTAGAACTGTGGAAAAATTGGGCACTTTTGAAAGGAGTGTGTTGGAACTGGATATGTTAAAGCAAATTTTTCAAAAAAAAATGCTCACCTTGTATGCACTTCGAGATTAGTTTGCGAAATTGTTGCCCTTGTTTTATCCTCATTATTCTCCCTTGGATAGGCATCGTCATTCCATTCCTTTCTATTAATTAGTACGTCCATTTAAGTCTTTTTCTTTTACCTTCGTGTATGAAGAAGCTGTCAATTTTGAACCTCCGAGCTTGAACTTTCACATTGGTTCAATCAGTTCATTAGTTCAATTGGTTCACTAAGTCGATTGGTTCATTAGTTCAAAGGGTTCATTGGTTCAATTGGTTCATGAGTTCAATCGGTTCATTGGTTCAATCAGTTCACAAGTTCAATCGGTTCATTGGTTCAAACAGTTCATTGATTCAATCAGTTCATGAGTTCAATCGGTTCATTGATTCAAACAGTTCATTGGTTCAATCGGTTCACTAGTTCAAATAGTTCATCAGGTTCATAAGTGCATAATGCTTGGAGTAAGTTAGTCGAGACAAAATTTTCACATCATACCGATACACAGTAACATACAACACAATATGCAATGCCAGAACTGAAATGATTGTGAAATAATGATAAGTCATATATTTAACACATTGTATGTATCAATACATACATTGCCGGACATACAACACAGATTTCAGGGAAGGTTTGTATGGGTCATTTTTATATGCGCTCATACAAGAGGATATACAAGAGCGATATATAAGCGAAAGATACAAGGATGTACGGAAACTGAAAAGGTGGGAAGTTTTTGGATCAACCCGACTGCGAGGTCACGCCAATGAAGGAAACACCTAAAATGACATTAAAATCAGAGTGGTTAAGATATCTTTCTGACAGTTAAAATATTTGTTTTTTGCAGGATATACACAGCGGCGATCAAGTTGTATAAACACCCACGAAAGGATCTTAAGCAACTGATAAAGTGTCGATAAGGGAAGTAATTATTTGAGTAAATATATATGTTTAAATAAATTTGTTTTGATCATTTGATCAGAGACTAATTTGTGTTTTATCTAGTCTTTTTAGGAATAATAAAACCCTCGAAGGATATTAAGCAGAATTACAACTAAAGATTTTGTTATCCATTTGATGATTAGTGGTGAGAATTAAATTTCCTGAATCTGTTTTATTAGAACAAATATTGATTTCGGTTACCAACCATCACAACTGTTGTAACTGGTCTAAAGCTTGTATGCCTCTCTTTATAAGAGATGACCAAGACTAGAAGAAAAGAGGAGAAAAAAAGAGAAAATAGATAGATAGAATAGGAGGAGATTACATAATAGAACAGGGGATACTATAGATTAGATTTGAACAGCAATGCTAGTTCATTTTTAATATATTTTATTTCTAGTAAACCATGTGCAAGCATTCTCTGATGGAGTCAAGTTTGTAAGCATGAAGCAGTGACTGCAAATTTTGGTATCAACTATCTGTTAAATTTATTCAATTATATGACTGTCTCCTTTCAAAGTTTTCCCTGTTATTCAATTTGAGTTATCAAGTATATCTTCAAATTGTCTATACACATTTGCTGTTATAGTGTGATAAGATTAATTGGTTTCTGCTTTCAGAATTAAATCCTTTAAATCCGTCACAGTAACTGTGAAGGCATTGTCATGGATCTGTAAGAAGAGTCATATAGTTAGGGTTTATATTCTGTCTCTAGTTTTTGATAAATCTGTTACAATTGCAGTATTATTCTGATTGGTTCCTTCAAAGAGGGATTAAATCCTTTTAGATGAATGCAAGTAATTTGATTTTGTCAATTGGATATATAAGTATGGAATATTAACTACTTCCTTGTAGGGTTGTACAAGTTACATACCTATTCTTTCATGCTAGGTAGTTCAAGTTTTTACCAAATAAATAGTCATTTATTTCATGATCATACTGACTCTATAATCAATAAGGCACTAGTCTAATATTTTCATTATCACTTATCCATATTCATTTTAGATTTACTTAGTTAGATTGCATTATTGTTTTAATATTACAATTTAGATCATTTAGAATTAATTTATTGTCTTTTCATTTGTTTTGTCATTTGTGCCATTATCAGTAGTTAGATGTATTCTGATTAAAGTAGTAATCATCTCTTTATCTACTTTTATTGATTAGAGATTTACTCGCCTAGGTCTGGCAGAGCCTAAAGTGAAGGGGGTTTAGCCATATCTACCCCGTGTTAGTTAGCCAAAAACGTCAAGAGAGCCTGGCACCCTCTTAGGGTTAACGACCTGCATCTTTGAGACCTAACAGAATTGGTGACTCTACTAGGGAGAAAACATAGAGAAACCTGGTGCTAGACCATGCTATTTGAGTTAGAGAATTAAAAGGCATAACTCTATTGGTGGAAGGAAAAACTGAGAAGATTGATTAGTCCTCTAAATAGAGGTGGTGACTCTACATAAAACTCAAATCAGTTTTCTGATAAAAGTGTCATAATGGATGGTAGGAGATCTAAAGCTGATGGTAAAAAACTACAATCATCCCCACCTTTAAGGGCTCCTACTAAGAAGAATGGGATATCAAGTTAGTCTCATAGTACTAATAACCAAATCTCCCCAAAGAATACCTCATAACAACCAATAACAACTCATAACAACTTCACTCCCTTGCATGAATCAGAAGAATTCCAACCCAAGAATCAGTATACTCAGTTTGATCATGACAGATTTAATGATGTCCTTGCCCGGTACAAACCTTCCCTTCAGGAATAGCTTGAACATCATGCTCAAATTGAGAAAGAGATAGAACAAAATCAAGCAAAATATGACTACCAAGCATCACTGCAATAGGGTGAAGAAGCTCAAGATGAATTCATAGATTAGGTAACATCCACACAAATCTTTAGTAGTCAGCCAGAAGACATGAGAACTAAGGACTAGATGCAGCAAGAGGTACTTAGATTACAGGAAGAGATTGAGTTGGCTATGTTGGTAATAATTTATGTTTGGGGTTTCAAGTCAGGTCTCTTCCCTAAAAATCCAAAAAGTTTTAATATTTTGGCCCCTGCAGTTATCAAAAATGCAAGAAATCAGTTGTGTGTAGGTTAAAATGGCAGTGGCAGGTCGGGAGATCCTATCAACCCTCTAAAAAATGAGTTGCATGCATTTAGGAATGCATTTCGGGCCACAGTTTCCAGCTTCTAAAATGTTTCTAGCGGTGGCTGAGAGGGTCTTATGTTTCAAACACTGCGGGATCCACCAAGTGTCGAGCCCTAGTTTAAATCTGACTTTGTTTTTGCTTCCCACGGAGCGTGCCACATGTCAATAGTAGAGGCGGCCCCTTAAAGTTTCAAGAATGTGCGGAAGGCGCCAAGTGTCAGCTTCCACTGAAGTTTCAAAAGAGTTTCCTAAAGTTTCAAGAGTGCCGTGGAGGGCACCACATGGAAGCATCCGAGGGACACAAAAGAAAGTAACTAAAGCCCCACAGATGATGCCAAGTGGCAGCCTCTACTTGAAGTTTCATGAGCCCCTTAAAGTTTCTATAAGCGCGGAAGGCGCCAAGTGTCAAATAGTGGGGGCACTTTTTGTATGTTTCAACAGGCCCACAGAATGCGCCATCTGTCCCTTATGGTCATTGTGGAGCGTGACATGTGTCGGCTTCCGCAGGACTATTCCTTTTGTTGCAATGGTCAGTGAAACATTAAAGTGGGCCCTGGCGTATGTATCAAATGTGTCAGAAAGTGACGCGTGGCAGAGGGTCCCAAGGGTCTCTAATGTTTCAAGTGTTTCTCAAGCGTAGTGTGGAAAGCGACACATATCAGCTTCCGCTGGAGTTTCTTGGAAGGGTCTTAGTGTTTCAAGGGAGACCGTGGAGGTTGCCACCTGTCCCAATAGCCAATGCTGCGGAAGCTGCCACGTGTCCTCTTTTTGAAAAGCAAATGGAGCGGAAAAGTCAGCGATGGAAATTTCAAGTGTCTATGTGGCACAGTATCATTGGCTGGTGACTTTTCAATATTTCTTAGGGCCGTAGATCTCTGCGATGAGTTTTGGATCGACGGCCATGTTTAAAACCTACAGTGTGGGTTTTCTCCTAAGCATTTGCAACTATTTTTGGCGGGAGAAACTTGTTGTGGCTGCATTCCAGAGACTGCGGGTAGATGAAGCTTTAATGGTGATCTTGCAGGGGCGCGATGGGTCAAGTTGATAGGTTCAACCACCGGTTTTATGAGGAATGTCCCTGGGCAGCGGTGTGGGGCTTGAGATCACTTCTTGTCCTTCCTCTTTGTCCATCTGTTGCATTGATGATTTTGAGTGCCATTTTTCTAATGCATGTATCTGACAGAATTTTGATGTACCTTGTAATTAATTTGTTGAGTACACAGTTTTGCTATAAAAGGTAGACTGTGTCACTCATTTTAGGTTATTGAAGGCCTGGGGCATTTTTGTGTAAATAATGAAGAACAGAGCATGATCTTGGTTCTTCCATCCCATTTTGGAGTTTATGTGTTGCAGCATGATTGTATTTTGCACATATTTTCAGTTTCAGTGTTGATTTATATGAAAAATGCTTATTGCATGTGTCTATCTGCTTGTCTTCATTTGCTACATGTCATCCTTCTTTTGAATCTAGTTACTAAGGGTTTCATAGATTCTAGGGTATAGATATCTATACTGCATGCTTGATCTGTAACTTCCATTCAAGGAGTGGATTAAACTATTTTAGGTCAATGTATGGAGAAGGTTGCATGTCAGCAGGGATATCTGTAAGTAGAGGCAGTTAGATACCCATTCTTGGATGATGTTTGTAAGGCAAGCATCAAGTCCAACCCCCTGAAACTTGAGTGAAAGTTGCAAACCATCTGCTGTATACGTCTAGTTGACTCCTTGCCCAATGGATAGGCACCAGTCTGTTTCTGGGTTAGTAGTTATGAGCCAAAACCCCTTGTCTTGCATCCAGGACATTATGTCCACCCATCTCATCACTTCCACCTATTAGTTGTAGGAGTAGGATTAGGAACCCCCTGCATACTCTCATACCCAACCAGACATATATGTCCAAGAATGTTGCCCACTTTGTGATCTATCATGAAGATCTTGGTCTATACATGAGAGTATTCTGCTTGTTATTGTCAAGTTATATCTTTCTATCTTTGAGCTAGTCAAGGTTACATCTTTAGCTATAGGGATACCCCCCTTGGTGTGGCAGAATCAGAAGTGAACGGGAGGCAGCTCATGCAACCTCCCGTAATCTGTTGGCCGAATCCACCCGTGCATTGGAACTGGCAAACCCTCTGCAGATTTGGTAACCAATAGATTTTGGCGACTTCGCTGGGGAAGGATTGTTGAAAAAAAGAATGTATTTGTGGCCCATCCAAGTCACCAATAGATCTTGGCAACTCTACTGGGGAAAGAGAGAGTCAAGTGATTTAAAGGCTAGAAAATCTAGTTTCCAATGAAGTTGTTGCATCAAAAAGTAACCATGTGGTGCTCTGCTGGCGTGGTGAATCCAGAAAATAAGTGTGCCTTGTTGAATTTCTGTCCTCTCTATGAGAGGTGGCGACTCTGTTGATTGAACCTATCAATACTGCAACATATTTCCAGGTATTTCATCTTTGATTCAAAATGTTAAGTTTAAAACAATAGGCCTGGTTGTGCTCTCAAAGAAGACCATTTTGTATTGAAAGGTATAAAGCCCTAGACTTCACAGGGATTTATGGTTACCCAAATATTATTCCCAATAAAATTAGAAGATGTTTGCCAAAATATAGTGGATCAGATTCTGAATCGGCAAACAAACATCTACAAAAATTTTGTAATTTAATAGAAGATTATGAGGTAGAGGATGAAGATGTAGTAATGAGACTCTTTGTTTAGTCATTAGAAGATGATGCTAGGATATGGTTTTCAGACCTACCTGTTTATTTAGTTTCTTCATGGATAGATTTAGAAGTTGCATTCCTAGGGCAGTTTGGTGAAAGATTTGATGTTGCCTCATTGATCATACATTTTATGAATATCCAAAGGGAGGATGAGTAGCTGGTTCTAGCCTTTAATCTTAGATTTATTAAGTTGCTCAGGAAAATTCCTAAATATATGAGACCTAATAATGCATTATGCTTGACAATTTATTTGGCTGCATTTGATGAAGAAATGAGTTATCTATTGAGAGATAAAGAACCAGTCACACTTCACCAAGCTTTCCAATTTGCTATGGATATAGAAAACAATGAGAAATATGGAATGCCTGTAGGCTTCATGGCTGCAAGTTGTAAAAATAGTTATCAAAGTGAATGTATTTCTCCTTTCCCAATGTGTTCATTGAGAGATGATTTTGTGGAGGGAAATATATTTCAGAATAATGTGTGCAGCCATGATGTGATGCATGAAGAAAATGTTGTAGAAAATGTAGGCACATCCTATAATGATGAAAACAAAGATTGTTATCAGCCTCTAGAAGAAAAGCTTGCAGATGCAAGATGCTCTCCAAATGATGAAATGAAAGATATACATGAAGTTGCATCCTGCAATGATAGGCATATCCCAGTTATTCCTGATTATTTATATGAGTTGGATATGCAGAGCTTCACTCTGAATATAGAAAACATTGATTCAAGGGATGGCAGTGAATATGCTAGTGATTGTCAGCATTCAGATGCATATGTGAGCCTTTCAGATGGTGAAATATATATGGATGCTGAATATGAATGTTTCCTTGAATATTTTGACCACCTTCATAGTGCAGAGGTTGAAATTTTTTTTTTTGATTATCAAAGCATTGGTGAAGAGGAAAAACAGGGTCACTATTCATAGGTGAATGGAGTGGTTGCAGATGTGTGTGCTCTTACAGTTGGGGATAGTGTTGGTTGCATGGGTAACTACAAAGCTTTCAGTGTAGGCCTGCATTCTGAGTTTTTTCTGCCTTCTCTTGAGACATTTCAGGTGGACATTAATGACAATATTGCTGAGCACAATGATGATGAATATCTAAATGTTTATAACAATAAATTTGATTATGAGATGTTGCTTGTGCCTGAATATTGTATGTTTGATACAGAGGAGCTCTTATTTTTTGAGGAAGGGCAAAATTCTGATGTGGATTCATTTGTTTCATGTGAGTCTGTTATTTTTCCAAGCAACATTACTGACTCATATGATGATGACATTCTACAACTGATGATAATGTATGCTGATGAAGCTAGTTGTAGATTTGTTGAAGAAAAAGAAATGAGCAACATCACAAATAATTGCAAAGAAGCTTGCTACAGACAGTTAAATTCTTTTAGGCTTCATTTGAAGAAATCAAAAGAAAATCAAGTGTTTGACAAAGGAAAATTATGGTTTTTTCTTTTTGGTGGCCCTGGGCCACCATGTTTATTTTGAAATAATGTGTTTGGCGATGCAGATTGGTGTGAGTGTGACTCTGTGCCCAATGGATAAGGGACTGATCTACATCCCAGAGATCTGAGGTTCTCGCCATGCCTACAAGAGGCATGAGTCCCCAATCGGAGCCACTGTTAGTAATAATTTATGTTTGGGGTTTCAAGTCAGGTCTCTTCCCTTAAAATACAAAAAGTTCTAATATTTTGGCCCGTGCAGTTATCAAAAATGCAAGAAATCAGTTGTGTGCAGGTTAAAATGGCAGTGGCAGGTCGGGAGATCCTATCAACCCTCTAAAAAATGAGTTGCATGCATTTAGGAATGCATTTCAGGCCACATTTTCCAGCTTCTAAAATGTTTCTAGCAGTGGCTGAGAGGGTCTTATGTTTCAAACGCCGCGGGATCCGCCAAGTGTCGAGCCCCAGTTTAAATCTGTAACTTTGTTTTTGCTTCCCACGGAGCGTGCCACGTGTCAACAACAGAGGCGGCCCCTTAAAGTTTCAAGAATGCGCAGAAGGTGCCAAGTGTCGGCTTCCGCCGAAGTTTCAAAAGAGTTTCCTAAAGTTTCAAGAGTGCCGCAGAGGGCACCACGTGGAAGCATCCGAGGGACACAAAAGAAAGTAACTAAAGCCCCGCGAATGATGCCAAGTGGCAGCCTCCGCTTGAAGTTTCATGAGCCCCTTAAAGTTTCTATAAGCGCGGAAGGCGCCAAGTGTCAAATAGCGGGGGCACTTTCTATATGTTTCAACAGGCGCGTGGAATGCGCCATCTATCCCTTATGGTCGTTGCAGAGTGTGACATGTGTCAGCTTTCGTAGGACTGTTCCTTTTGTTGCAATGGTTAGTGAAACATGAAAGTGGGCCCTGACGTATGTATCAAATGTGTCAGAAAGTGACGCGTGGCGGAGGGTCCCAAGGGTCTCTAATGTTTCAAGTGTTTCTCAAGCGTAGTGCAGAAAGCGACACATGTCAGCTTCTGCTGGAGTTTCTTGGAAGGGTCTTAGTGTTTCAAGGGAGACCGCGGAGGTTGCCACATGTCTTGATAGCCGAAGCTACGAAAGCCGCCATGTGTCCTCTTTTTGAAAAGCAAATGGTGGAGCGAAAAAGTTAGCGATGGAAATTTCAAGTGTCTATGTGGCACAGTATCATTGGCTGGTGACTTTTCAATATTTTTTGGGGCCGTAGATCTCTGCAATGAGTTTTGGATCGACAGCCATGTTTAAAACCTGCAGCATGGGTTTTCTCCTAAGCGTTTGCAACTATTTTTGGCAGGAGAAACTTGCTATGGCTACATTCCAGAGGCTGTAGGTAGATGAAGCTTTAATGGCGATCTTGCAGGGGTGCGATGGGTTGAGTTGACAGGTTCAACCACCAATTTTATGAGGAATGTCCCTGGGCGGCGGTGTGGGGCTCGAGATCACTTCTTGTCCTTCCTCTTTGTCTCTCTGTTGCATTGATGATTTTGAGCGCCATTTTTCTGATACGTGTATCTAGCAGAATTTTGATGTACCTTGTAATTAATTTGCTGAGTACACAGTTTTGCTATAAAAGGCAGACTGTGTCACTCGTTTTAGGTTGTTGAAGGCCTGAGGCTTTTTTGTGTAAATAATGAAGAACAGAGCATGATCTTGGTTCTTCCATCCCATTTTGGAGTTTATGTGTTGCAGCATGATTGTATTTTGCACATATTTTCAGTTTCAGTGTTGATTTATATGAAAAATGCTTATTGCATGTGTCTATCTGCTTGTCTCCATTTGTTGCATGTCATCCTTCTTTTGAATCTGGTTGCTAAGGGTTTCATAGATTCTAGGGTATAGATATCTATACTGCATGCTTGATCTGTAACTTCCATTCATGGAGTGGATTAAACTATTTTAGGTCAATGTATGGAGAAGGTTGCATGTCAGCAGGGATATCTGTAAGTAGAGGCAGTTAGATACCCAATCTTGGGTGATGTTTGTAAGGCAAGCATCAAGTCCAACCCCCTGAAACTTGAGTGAAAGTTGCAAACCATCTGTTGTATACGTCTAGTTGACTCCTTGCCCAATGGATAGGCACCAGTCTATTTCTGGGTCAGTAGTTATGAGCCAAAACCCCTTGTCTTGCATCCAGGACATTATGTCCACCCATCTCATCACTTCCACCTGTTAGTTGTAGGAGTAGGATTAGGAACCCCCTGCATACTCTCATACCCAACTAGACATATATGTCCAAGAATGTTGCCCACCTTGTGATCTATCATGAAGATCTTGGTCTATACATGAGAGTATTCTGCCTGTTATTGTCAAGTTATATCTTTCTATCTTTGAGCTATTCAAGGTTACATCTTTAGCTATAGGGATACCCCCTTGGTGCAGCAGAACCAGAAGTGAAGGGGAGGTAGCTCACGAAACCTCCTGTAATCTGTTGGCCGAATCCGCCCGTGCATTGGAACTGGTAAACCCTCTGCAGATTTGGTAACCAACAGGCTAGATTGAGAGAAGAAGAAGAAGAAAAGATGAAACAAGAACTACAACAAATAAGATCTAGAACTAAGGTAACCAATTCAAAGTATGTGCCTCCCCATAGGCAGGGTGGACATGTTCAAATGAACAATCAAATAGGGTTACATCAAAATGCAAGTAGTTCACATACTTTAGCAATGCCACATGTTAGCCATGCCCAACAAAATATTCCACCGTAAAATCTAAGACCATCCAATACCCACAACCCATCTCAGCATATAGCTAATCCTTATCCACCACCTAGTCATCACCATGTTCCACCCACCATCAAAATGTAAACATGGCATCCCACAATACATACAATAATCCTCCTCCACAAAATAGGCAAATACATAGACCTCCACCTGTAAACACTGGGAATGTTTACCAACAGTATCCACCACCAGGGCATAGACATAACAATCAATATCAGCAACCTCCCCCACAACATAATATGTATCATTGGCAATATGCCCAACCCAATATGTATCCACAACCTCCATTTGGATATCAGTATTATCCACCATACTCTAACATGCCACCTCCACACCCTATGAGTATGGCCAGACAATTTGATTTGACTGGATATCAACTATATCCTTATCCCATGGATAATAGTTGGAGGAACAATGTGCCTAAGTTTACAGGAAGCAGTGAATTGACTACTGAAGAACATATCAAACGATTCAATGCTTTCATACAGGACATTGGTAACGAATATGAAGATATAAAAATGAAACTATTTATGATATCTCTTACTAATGAAGCAAGAGACTGGATAAATAGCTTACCAGACGCTTCAATATATTCCTTAAGAGACTTCCACAATCAATTTTTAGAACAATTCAGAAATCAATGTGCTCCAGAATTTGCTCTTCATGAACTAATAACTATTCAAAAGTATCAAAATGAATAGGTGTATGATTTTAATTTGAGATTCACTAAACTGTATAACAAGGTCCCACAAGAATCCAAATTGAATAACCAAGTAGCTCTTAGCATATACTTGAAAGCATTTGACCCGAAGACAGGTTATGACCTCAGGTGCAAAAGTCCTAGAACTTTGGCAGAAGCACAAAAAATGGCTCACTATTGAAAACAATAAAAAGGCTACTGGGATGATCAGAAAAAGAGACAATATAAGAGTTCCTCAAAATCATAATCCTCCTGCGAACAAGCAAGAATACTCAAATAAGAATGAAAGACTAAGACTCCATGATATGCCATATCATACGAACTGGAAAGATGGAAAGCCCGTGGATACCAACATGAGACATAACTATGGAAAAGATACCCCTAACCCTTTGAAGAAGAGTGGAGTCCATGTGATAGAAAATAATTCATGGTGTATGCACTGTAATTTACCACACTCTCCTGATTATTGTGTGGTGGCACAATCAATACAAAAAGTTTAGGCATCTTATAACCCTGAGATGTATCATCACACTGTAAATATGTTGGGTATCACACCTTTCACTATTGAGGAAGATTATTCATCCGGCGAGGAAGCAAGGTATGAATATGATGTAGGAGCACAAAAATATAATGTGAATGTAGGTGGACAAGAGGTATTTTCTGACCATGAAGAAGACTTAGGAAATTGTGGATATGACCTTAATGCAGCACAAAGCCACAATTGGCGAAAACCTTCTAAGGAAGAGAGAAAAGCTTTAACAATGGCTGCAGTAGCACAAGCCAAGAGTAGTTACAATCTGAGAAACAGAACAATCAATGTTGAACAAGGAACTCCCAGAAGTATATTTATAAAAAATTAGACTTCCGGTAAAAATGATAAAAGTAAAGCTGATAAAACACCTCATGATATACCTCTCATTGGCACACCAAACAAAAAGAAGGACGGCACAAAAACTGAGGAAAAGGGGCAAACAAAAGTTGAGAGGTCAGAACTAAACATAAATCGCTCATTTGATATTTCTCAAGTTGTTTCTCAAGTGAAAATATCTGTGCCACTCCTAGAAATGATGAAGGTGGAAAAATATAAAAATATAGTGGTGAAAATGATATCAAATGTATCAGACAAAAGACCTGAACAACATAATCCTAAAATAAATATGCAACAAGAATCTATCAAAATACCTAAGGTATACTTGGGTGAAACATTAATGAAAAATCCATCTCAAGTAGATCCATTATATATTACCTTGCTGATAAACAACAAATTAGTCAGGAATTGTATGCTTGATTCAGGAGCAGCAGTAAACATAATGCCCATGGCTGTTATGAAAGAGTTAGGAATGTGGGTGGATACTACATTCAGTAAATGTTATGCAATGGATAACAAATCTATCCCTGTTGTTGGAATCATGAAAGATGTTGAGATAAAATTAGCATCTCATCCTGAAGCCTCTTATAAAATTGACATCATTGTGGTAGATATCCCACCTAACTATGGAATGTTGTTATCTAGACAATGGACTGCCATGGTAGGGGGAAGTATGCAATTAGATTTATCTTATGCTACTATCCCATTGGGAACACAGGTAGTTAAACTCTATAGGGAGCCAAGGTATGAAAACACTATAGAGAAAATTGATCCAAATCAAATGATTTGTTTCTGTGACACAAACTTTAGTACATTCAGGGTGGAAGAACAGTCTAAATTGCGTAATATAGACCCAATTCGCCATGAAGCCCAACTTGATGAAAATGGTGTATGGACCATGTATTTTGATGGTGCATGCAGCAAGGCAGGAAATGGAGCCAGGGTGTTGTTTATATCACCATCAGGAAAAACATTCAAATATTCTTTTTCTCTAAATTTTGAGTGCACAAATAACATAGCTAAATATGAAGCACTTTTAATTGGGCTAAACATTGCTAGAAAACATAAAATCAAATTGTTAGCAGTATATGGAGATTCTGAATTGATTATTTCACAAGTCAAAGGTAAATATTCCTCAAAAAACAAAAAACTGAAACAATACAAAAATGCAGTTCTGGATGATATAGAATTGTTTGATGATTTTTCAATAAGTTGGATAGATAGGTCAAAAAATACAATGGTTGACTTCCTTGCAAACATAGCTGTGAAAAAGGATGATATTACCCTGACAGGTATTTCAGAAGTTGAGTGCAAAACTAGACCAACTATCCCAGACAACATATATAACTAGCAGGTTTTTGATAGTGATGTTGATTTACTCAAATTTTTGTATTGTATACATCAGTATGAGAAACAAGAGATTGATCTTAATGCTTTTGTTGAGGAGATTGATGGCAAAGAGACTTTATTTGGCAAGAAATTGTCCAACTTAAAACCAATAAAATCCAAAAGGGTTTAGTAGCATTAGAGAGAGTTTTTGATGCAAATGATCGATCCATTTCCAAAGAAGTAACAGTAAACGAGGATGATGTGGAAGAAATAAATTTGGGAACTGAATTGTCACCTAAAAAGGTCTACATTGGAAAGAAAATAACCCCGGCAATTAGAAGCATGTTAATTACATTATTAAGGAAATATAAACACGTACTTGCCTGGTCCTATGATGATCTTAAAGCTTATAGGGAAGATTTGGTCCAGCATGAAATCCCACTGAAGCTAGATGCTAAGCCTTATAGACAAAAGCAAAGACCCATCAACCCTGTGTTAGAACCAAAGATGCACGAGGAACTTATAAAACTCAGGGAAGCTGGCATAATTAAACCTATTAGGCATTCATCCTGGGTCTCGAATTTAGTTCCTGTTAGGAAGAAGAATGGAGACATTAGATTGTGCATCGATTTTAGAAAATTAAATATTTCTTCCTTAAAAGATAATTATCCATTACCTAATATGGAAACCTTACTGCAAAAAGTTACTAGCTGTGAGTTATTATCCATGATGGATGGGTTCTCTGGATACAACCAAGTAAAGGTTAAAGAATCTGAACAATACAAAACAACCTTTACCACCCCATGGGGAACTTATGTATACGTGAGGATGCTATTCGGCCTTACAAACATTGGAGCTACATTCTAGAGGACAATGGATGTTGCTTTTGTAGGTCTAATAAATGATATCATGGTTGTATATCAGGATGACCTCACTGCATATTCAAAAAGGGCCGAAGATCATGTGAATCACCTTGAGAAAATATTTATCAGAGCATTAGAGTATGGTATTTCCTTGAATCCCAAGAAATGTAAATTTGCAGTCACAGAGGGAAAATTGCTTGGGCACATAGTATCCAAAGATGGAGTCAGGATTGACCTCAAAAGAGTAGATGCAATAGATAAAGTTCCTATCCCAAAGACAGGCAAGCCCATACAATCATTCTTTGGACAAATTAACTTTGTGAGAAGGTTTATACCAAATTTTACAGAAATAATTAACCCTATATCTAGAATGTTGAAGAAAAATGCAAAGGTTAATTGGACAGATGAATGTGTATAAGCTTTTGCATCCATAAAAAGGGCAATTAAAGAAGCTCCAGTGCTAAAGTCTCCTAATTTTAGTAAACCTTTCCAAATCTTTTCCTTTGCATCTTTTCATACAGTAGCAGCAGTTATGTTACAAAAGAATAGTGAGGGTTATGAGCAGCCTATTTCCTTTTTCAATAAATCACTCGAACATGCAGAACTTAACTATGATATCATAGAAAAACAAGAATATGCATTGGTGAAAGCAGTTAAGGCATTTAAACCTTACCTAGTTGGGGCTAAGGTGATAGCTTATGTCCCAAATGCAGCAGTCAAAGATGTGTTCATGCAGACTGAAGTAACTGGGAAGAGATGTAGGTGGATAAATCAACTTCAGGAATTTGATATAGAAATTCAAATCACAAAACTGGTAAGGGGACAAGGGTTAGCAAAACTAATGACTGAAACAAACCTTGAGGCTGCCCAAGTATGTAATATTGAAAATGAAGAAGACATGGTAACAAGTATGGAAAAAACTCCTTGGTATACTGACATAGTGTACTACCTCAAACACATGAAATGCCCTGAAGGATTTGACGTTAATAAGAAAAGGAATCTAAAATTACATGCTTCAAAATATGTACTTATAGAGGGAGATCTTTATTGGAAAAACAAAGATGGTATCTTATTATTCTGTTTAGATGAAGAGCAAGCAAAATCTGCCTTAAAAGAGATGCATCAGGGAGTGTGTGGTGGCCATTTCTCAGCTAAAACCACAACACACAAGATATTAAGGGCTGGATACTATTGGCCCAAGGTTTTCAATGATGCTTATAGTTTTACTAGGAAGTGTGAGGCTTGTCAGAGATTCTTAGGAAAGCTAAAATATCAAGGGGCATTACCCTTGAGACCTATGCAAGTTGATACCCCATTTCACCAATGGGGAATTGATTTTATAGGAGACATTACGGAAAAATCATGTGGTGGCAACAAATGGATATTAGTAGCCACTGACTATTTCACGAAATGGGTAGAAGCAGTGCCTACTAAACAAACAACTAGCAAGGTTGTGATCAACTTCTTATTGGAAAACATTTTAACTAGATTTGGGGTACCATTGAGGCTTATAATTGACAATGGAATGTGTTTTAGATCGGATGAGTTTAAAAAATTTTGTAAATCTTATGGCATTACAATCTCATATTCTTCTCCCTACCACCCACAAGGTAATGGGCAAGCTGAGTCCAGCAATAAAAGTATCCTGAAGATTATAAAAAGAATGTTGGATAACAACAAGAAAACTTGGGATTCTAAGTTGAGATTAGCACTATGGGCTGATAGGACCACAATAAAGAAAGCAATTGGTAAATCACCATTTGAACTAGTATATGGAACTCATGCCAGACTCTCGATACACAACCTACTGCTAGTATATAAGTTTATCCTCCAAGAGGATTGGGATGTCCCAGAACTGATGGAGGAAAGGCTAGAACAAGTAATGGAATTAAATGAAATGAGGGAACAAGCAATACAACAGAATAAAAAATTGCAAATGCAGATGAAGTACCTATATGATAAAAAGGCTAAAGTTAGAAGATGAAGTACCTATATGATAAAAAGGCTAAAGTTAGAAAATTTGAGGTAGGTGACCTAGTGCTTATGTGGAATGCTAGAAATCAAGAAAAGGGCAAACATGGGAAATTTGAGGCTTTATGGATCAGGCCCTTCGTTATCAGTGACAAAGGAGGGCAAGATTCCTATCATTTATAGAACATGTCAGGTGAGGAGCAAGAACTGCTAGTACACGGGTAGTTTTTGAAACATTTTTTCTCTTGAACGAAAATCAGAGAGAAAAGAATTGCCGGTGCATGGACAAATCTAGTCAAGACTCAAAAAAAATTATACTTCCCTCCATGCACACTAGTTCATAAATAATATAGGATCACTACCACTATCCATCAAAGTTCATACTATCGCCAAATGGATAAAGCACTGGTCTGCTCCTCCAGAAATCTGGGATCTTGCTATGCCCACAAGGGGCATACATCCTCAGATAGAGCCTATGTTGGAACTGGATATGTTAAAGAAAATTTTTCAAAAAAAAATGCTCACCTTGTATGCACTTCGAGATCAGTTTGCGAAATTGTTACCCTTGTTTTATCCTCATTATTCTCTCTTGGATAGGCGTCGTCATTTAATTCCTTTCTATTAATTAGTACGTCCATTTAAGTCTTTTGCTTTTACCTTCGTGTATGAAGAAGCTGTTAGTTTTGAACCTCTGAGCTTGAACTTTCACATTGGTTCAATTGGTTCATGAGTTCAATTGGTTCACTAAGTCAATTGGTTCATTAGTTCAAAGGGTTCATTGGTTCAATCAGTTCACGAGTTCAATCGGTTCATTGGTTCAATCAGTTCATGAGTTCAATCAGTTCATTGGTTCAAATAGTTCATTGATTCAATCAGTTCATGAGTTCAATCGGTTCATTGTTTCAAACAGTTCATTGGTTCAATCGGTTCACTAGTTCAAACAGTTCATCAAGTTCATAAATGCATAATGCTTAGAGTAAGTCAGTCAAGACAAAATTTTCACATCATGCCGATACACAGTAACATACAACACAATATGCAATGCCAGAACCGAAATGATTGTGAAATAATGATAAGTCATATATTTCACACATTGTATGTATCAGTACATACATTGCTGGACATTCAACACGGATTTCAGGGAAGGTTTGTATAGGTCATTTTTATATGCGCTCATACAAGAGGATATACAAGAGTGATATATAAGTGAAAGATACAAGGATGTACGGAAAGTGAAAAGGTGGGAAGTTTTTGAATCAACCCAACTGCAAGGTCACGCCGATGAAGGAAACCCTAAAATGACATTAAAATTAGAGTGGTTAAGATATCTTTGTGACAGTTAAAATATTTGTTTTTTGTAGGATATACACAGCGGTGATCAAGTTGTATAAACACCCGCAAAAGGATCTTAAGAAACTGATAAATTGTCGATAAGGGAAGTAATTATTTGAGTAAATATATATGTTTAAATAAATTTGTTTTGATCATTTGATCAGAGACTAATTTATGTTTTATCTGGTCTTTTTAGGAATAATAAAACCCTTGAAGGATATTAAGTAGAATTACAACTAAAGATTTTGTTTGACCCTGAAATAGTTATCCATTTGATGATTAGTTGCGAGAATTAAATTTCCTAAATCTATTTTATTAGAACAAATACTGATTTTGGTTACCAACCATCACAACTGTTGTAACCGGTCTGAAGCTTGTATGCCTCTCTTTATAAGAGATGACCAAGACCAGAAGAAAAGAGGAGAAAAAAGGAGAAAATAGATAGATAGAATAGGAGGAGATTACATAATAGAATAGGGGATACTATAGATTATATTTGAACAGCAATGCTAGTTCATTTTTAATATATTTTATTTTTGGTAGACCATGTGCAAGCATTCTCTGATGGAGTCAAGTTTGTAAGCATGAAGTAGTGACTATAAATTTCGGTATCAACTATCTGTTAAATTTATTCAATTATATGACTGTCTCCTTTCAAAGTTTTCCCTGTTATTCAATTTGAGTTATCAAGTATATCTTCAAATTGTCTATACACATTTTCTATTATAGTGTGATAAGATTAATTGGTTTCTGCTTTTAGAATTAAATCCTTTAAATCTATCATAGTAACTATTAAGGCATTGTCATGGATCTGTACGAAGAGTCATATAGTTAGGGTTTATATTCTGTCTCCAGTTTTTGATAAATCTGTTACAATTGCAGTATTATTCTGATTGGTTCCTTCAAAGAGGGATTAAATCCTTTTAGATGAATGCAGGTAATTTAATTTTGTTAATTAGATATATAAGTATGGAATATTAACTACTTCCTTACAGGGTTGTACAAGTTACATACCTATTCTTTCATGCCAAGTAGTTCAAGTTTTTACCAAATAAACAGTCATTTATTTCATGATCATACTGACTCTATATTCAATAAAGCACTGGTCTAATATTTTCATTATCACTTATCCATATTCATTTTAGATTTACTTAGTTAGATTGCATTATTGTTTTAGTATTACAATTTAGATCATTTAGAATTAATTTTTTGTCTTTTCATTTGTTTTGTCATTTGTACCATTATCAGTAGTTAGATCTATTCTGATTAAAGTAGTAATCATCTCTTTATCTGCTTTTATTGATTAGAGGTTTACCCACCTAGGTCCGGCAGAGCCTAAAGTGAAGGGGGTTTAGCCATATCTACCCCGTGTCAGTTAGCCAAAAACATCAAGAGAGCCTGGCACCCCCTTAGGGTTAACGACCTGCATTTTTGAGACCTAATAGATTGTAAGGAGGAGAAGAAGAAAAAGAAGAACACCTCTGATTCAGATTCTAACAAATCTCAAGATGATGGTGACGCTTTTACTGTTGTCTTGGCTACCCACGCATCAGAAGATGTGTGGCTGATTGACTCTAGTGCTTCTTTCCACATCACCTCATATTGAGGTTGGTTCACAAAGTATGAAGAGTTTGATGGTGGGAAGGTGTACCTTGGTGATGACTCTCACCTGAAGATAGTTGGTTCTGCAAGACTCTTGATTTGATTCCCTGATGGATGAGTAAAGAGGATCAATGGGGTGATGCACATCCCTAGTTTAGCATGAAACCTACTCTATGTAAGTAAATTGAATGATCTAGGTGTGATGGTTGTCTTCTCAAGTGGAGGATGCAAGACAACAAGAGGAGCTATGGTGCTTGCTAAGGGTACTCAAAGTGGTACTCTATTTTAGTTGGATGCATGAACTACAAATGCAGTAGTTCTTCTATTTTGAAGAAAAAAGCTTCAGATTCTTCAACCTCACCATTGGAACCAGCAATAAAGAGATGTGTTGCTTTAACTTATGATGGTAGTGCTTTCTTGGTACCTACGGGTGCTCATGCTTTGGAAATGAAACTTCCTGCTGAGAAGACAATGTTGTGGCATAAGAGACTTGGTCACATTGGTGAGAAGGGTCTTAGAGCCCTAAAAAATAAAAACCTCGCTGAGGTGTTAAATGATTGGAATATCGAGTTTGACTTTTGCGAACATTGTATATATGGAAAGCAAAACCATGTTCAATTTTACTCTAGTTCTCACAAGTCTTTTGGTGTTTTGGATCTTATTCATTTTGATGTGTTTAGTCCTGTGAATGTTCCTTCGATTTCTAAATCATTATATTTTGTATCATTCATTGATTATTACAGTAGAAGGACATGTGTTTATTTTCTCAGAAGCAAATCTGAAGTCTTTAGTTAGTTCAAAGAGTTTAAAGCTTTTGTAGAGAATCAGGCTGGTAAAAAGATTAAGTGTTTGAGAACTGACAATGGTGGTGAGTTTTGTTCTATAAAGTTAGATAAGTTCTCTAAAGAACATGGGATTGAAAGACATAAGACAACTCCATACACCCCACAGCAAAATGGAGTTGCAGAGAGGATGAACAAAATGTTGATGGAGAGGGCTAGGAGTATGCCTAGTGGTGCTAGCCCCGAACAGAAGTATGCCTAGCGGTGCTAGCCCCGAACTGTGATAGAGGTTTGGTTATTCATTGCTAGATTCTAGTTGTGCTTATGCCTTGACTACTAACACTGATGAGCCTAGAACTATGATAGAGGCTATGGACATGAAAGATGTAGGTTCCTAGAAGGAGGCCATGCAAGATGAGATGGCTTCTTTGGAAAAGAATAAAACTTGGGACTTGGTGCCTTTTCCTGAAGGATGAAAACCTGTTCGATGTAAATGGGTGTTCAAGAAGAAATTTGGTACAGATGGTAGTGTTGAGAAGTATAAGGCCAGATTGGTTGCGAAGGGGTATTCACAAGTGGAGGGAATTTATTATGGTGATATTTTCTCATCTATTGCAAAGCTAACATCTATTAGGTTCCTATTATCTCTTGTAGTAGCTTATGACTTAGAAGTGGAACAAATGGATGTGAAGACATCTTTCCTTCATGGTGACTTGGAGGAAGAAATTTATATGTCACAACCTGAGCACTATGTGGTGAAAGGTAAAGAAAATTTGGTTTGTAAGTTAAAGAAGTCTTTATATAGTTTGAAGAAATATCCTAGGATGTGGTACTTGAAGTTTGATGCCTTTGTGTTGTCTATTGGGTTTCTAAGATCAAAATCAGATCATTGTGTGTAGTACAAGTTTGATAATGATCATATTCTCATTATTGCATCGTATGTTGATGATATGTTGCTGATTGGGAATGGTAAGAATATGATTTTTGATTTGAAGTCTTAGTTGTCAGCAAGGTTTGAAATGTAAAAACTTAGGGGCATCTAGGTACTAGGGATGGAGATTAGAAGAGACAGAGCAAACATAAAACTTTGGTTAAGCCATAGTATGT
Organism: Cunninghamia lanceolata; assembly: GCA_027924645.1. NCBI lineage: Eukaryota > Viridiplantae > Streptophyta > Pinopsida > Cupressales > Cupressaceae > Cunninghamia > Cunninghamia lanceolata. Next base: position 1,708,825 of record BSBN01000333.1, read on the forward strand.
ATGTGAAGACTGTGTTGGAGAGATTCAACATGGAAAATTGCAGACCATTATGTGTTCCTATTTCATTAGGGACAAAGTTATCTGTTGATGATTGTCAAAAGTCTCCTTCTAAGATGGAGGATATGAGTAGAGTACCTTATGCTAGTGTAGTTGGTAGCTTGATGTATGCTATGGTCTATACAAGACTAGACATTGGCTAACCAGTGGGATTCCTTAGTTGATTTATGGCTAATCCTAGATGGGTACATTGAGATGCAGTGAAGAGAGTGTTCAGATATTTGAGGGGCACTTTGAAGTATTCCTTATGTTATCATGGTTATCCTACAGGGCCTCAACATTATGTGAGTATTCATGGATTTGTGGATTCTAATTGGGCAGGTCACACTAACAGCAAGAGATCCACCAGTGCTTATGTGTTTACTATGTTTAGTGGTGCTATTAGTTAGATGAGTAAGTGACAACCTGTGGTTCCTTTGTCCATGATAGAAGTAGAGTACATGGAAGTAACTCATGCTTGTAAGGAAGCAATTTAGCTTAAGAGGTTGTGTTCATATATTTGTGTTGATGCAGGACAGATTACTATCTATTGTGATAGTCATAGTGTGATTTGCCTAGAAAAGAATCCTACATTCCATGCCAGAACAAAGCATATTGATGTTCAGTTTCATTTTGTTCGAGATATGGTAGAAGATGGGAAGGTGATATTGGAGAAGGTGGACACTTTGAAGAATGTTGTAGATGCATTGACAAAACCAATGGGCACAGATAAGTTCAGATGGTGTTCAGAGTCTATGGGCCTCTTGGCCCCTAGCAGTTAAATCTTATCTTTCTATTGGCTCTTGCAAGTTGTTCAACAAGTGAGAGAATGTTGGGAATTAAGGTGTCTCAACCTTGCAATTTCTAGCATTGGTTATTTGATTATTTATTTATTTATTTGCTCAATTTTGTATTTACTTGCACATTTAGTTTTGGCATTTAGTTTGATGTGGCATTGTGACATGAAATCTTACTTGGAATATGCTTTGGATGGTCAAGTCAAACACATGTGGATTTGGGTGTCCCATTTGAGGTGGAACTAATATTCCATGTGTTGGCATCTTAGATTATGATGGAAGAATTATTTCGTATGACAAAATCTATGATGTGTAAGAGCCAAGTATAGAGATTCCTATGACAAGTGAAGACAAGTGTCGAAAAGCATCTTTTCATGTGGAGAAGGCAATGTCATTGGGCACCCAAGTTGAGCTATGACATGTTGTAATAGGAATATGCTATTTTTAGTTGTGTATGATGGATTCTCTTACAACATTACGTGTTGTCATGTTGCAGATTTTTATGACAGTTGTAAGATGTGTAAGAGCATCTTTCATTGCCTATTTTTAGCCTTGGAGTGCTCTACCTTGGGAAGTCAAATCTGGCATGTTATGACAGATGTAAGAGAGTTGAAAACATGTTGGACAAGTGTCCTTTGAGTGTGTAAATGGTCGTGTGGCCAAGATGGATGCCCATCTCTAGAGGCTTCTCAATTTTGCTTTGTAAATCTATATAATGCAGTATTTGGAGTTGTAGTTTACATAGTGTTTGTTCAGGTACTGTTAAGCTATTGGAATCACTCCAGAAATGACATTTGTAGACTCTTTGAAGAACTTGCATTGCAAGTGTATTGTAATCCTTTAAAAAATTGTTAATACATTGTGCATGTTTTTAAGTGTGGGGTTTTTTACCTGAAAAGGTTTTCCCCATGATATATCTTGTGTCAATCTCTTTCTATGTGTTGTTGTTGCTATAATCTTTATGTTATGTGTTTAACATTGCTGCAATTGTAAGGATTTTAAAGAATTTGCATACTATTCCCCTCATTAGGTTGGTGTAGGAGGTGTGTTCCGCGTACCTTGCTTCCTTTCAAGAAGAGCACTTGAATGTGTTGGCTAAAATCTTTGACAGACGAGAGCAATAAAAAGTACGGTTAAATCCCAAGAAGTGTGTCTTTGGAGTCACCTATGGAAAACTCCTAGGATACATTGTGTCAAGAAGAGGAATTGAAGTTGATCCCACCAAGGTCAAGGCTATAGTGGAGATGCCTCCACCTAAGACACTTAAACAATTGCGAAGCATACAAGGGAAACTTCAATCCATTTGCCACTTTATAGCATAGCTTACCGACAAGTGTCAACCATTTTAGCATCTTCTCCAAAAAAACATAGCTTTTATATGGGATAATCAGTGTCAAAATGTCTTTGAATAGCTAAACTAATATCTTGCTAACCCACCTATCCTTATTCCACCAAAGCAAGGACAACCCCTCCTTCTATATATATCAACAATAGAAATGGTAATAGGGGCCTTGCTAGCACAGCACACTGAAAAAGGAAAAGAAAGAGATATATACTATATCAGCCACACCTTAGTGACCTATGAGCTGAACTAGACTCCAATTGAATGAGCATGTCTTGTTGTTGTCTTCACTTCCCAAAAGTTAAGACACTACATGATCAATCACAAGACCAAGCTCATTGCCAAGATTGATCTACTGAAATATCTATTGACTAGAGTAGCTCTCATAAGATGGATGGCTAAGTGGGTTATGATCTTGAGTGAGTTCGACATTAAGTACACAAAATGAAAAGCTATCAAAGGACAAGTGATCGTTGATCAATTGGCCGATGCACCAATCCCAATAGAACAACCACTACTTGTAGAATTTTTAGATGAGTCCATATTGACAATAACACCAATAACAGATACATGGAAAATGTATTTTGATGGATCCTACACACATCATGGCTCAGGAGAAGGCATCTTATTTGTGACCCCTCAAGGAGACACTATCCATAAGTCTTATAAAATTACATTTCCATGCACAAATAATGTAGCAGAATATGAGGCCCTCATTGCAAGACTTTGCATGGCCATACAGTGGAAGATTGAAAAGATAATAGTTTTTGGAGACTCCCAGCTAGTCATCAGATAGGTTAACAATGAGTACAAGACAAGGGATGATAAACTCCTACCCTATAAAAGAATGGTTGATGATTTTAAAGATTATTTCTATGAAATCCATTTTGAGCAAATTCCAAGATTGAACAACAAAGCAACAGATGCTATGGCCATTATAGGATCTTTGGTGGACATGAAAAAGGACAGTAGGAAGTATGAGTTCATGATAGAAGAGATTCCAATACCAGCCTATGATGTACCACAATCAGATCTAGTGTGTGACATTATCAGTCGCTTATCTCCTTAGTATCAAGAGACCTACATACACCTTCATGATAACATCATCCCACCAAACCTATCATCCACACAATGCAAAAGATTCATCCACCAAGCTTCTTGTTTTAAACTCATAGGAGATACCCTCTATCAAAGAAGTCTTGATGGTACTCTTTTATGATGTCTTGACTCTAGGGAAGCTAAAGTGGCCTTGCAAGAGGTACACAAAGGCATTTGTGGGCCACATTCTAGTGGACCTACCTTAGCAAAGAAAATTTTGAGGATAGGGTACTATTGGCCGACCATGGAATGAGATGCTTACCACTTTGTGAAGAAATGTCTACCATGTCAATAACACGGTGATCTCATCCATGCACCTTCATAGGAATTGTAGCTAATAACAACTCCTTGGTCCTTTTCACAGTGGGGACTCAACCTCGAAAGTAAAATGCACCCACCCTAATCTAATGGCCACAAGTTCATCATCGCCACTATCAAGTACTTCACTAAGTGGGTTGAACCTATTCGACTCACTTCTACCATAGGCATCCAAATTGCTAAATTCATCCTCCATTACATAATCATTCCATCATCACAAATAACAGGAAACCGTTTAAAAACTAGGAATTCCACATCAAACATCACTTTTCAACACCATATTACCCCCAAGGTAATGGTCAAGCTGAGGCTTCTAATAAAACTATCTTATGCATCCTAAAAAAGATAGTTAATGAGGCCGGCTGTGACTAGCACCTTTAGCTCAACCCTGCCCTATGGGCCTATAGCACAAGCATTCGCACACCCATAGAAGCCACACCATACTCATTAGTATTTGGTTCCAAAGCCATTTTGCCTATTGAGGTCAAGCTTTCTTCACTCGAGATTTCATTGTAGAATATAATCACTGAGGAGGAATACTGAGTTACACGACTAAATGAGCTAGAACTATTGGATGAGAAATGCTTGGATGCTCTTAATCACCTTCAAGCCTATCAAAATTGCCTACGCGGGAGCTACAACAAAAAGATCAAGAACCACAAATTTGAGATAGGCAACCTTGTCCTTATGGAGAATCAAAAAAAATCTACAAGAGCGCACTAAGAAAGGAAAGTTCAAGCCTAATTGGTTGGGACCATATGTCATCACAGCTAGCTATGGGTTAGGAGCATATCAGCTTGCAACACCTGAGGGGCAGCCCCTAGATGAACCTATGAACATCCTACACCTAAAAAGGTTCTACGCATGACCTGTCGAGTATCCCAAATCAAAAAGTACAAAAAAATCAAAAAATAGAAAAAATCCAAAAACAAAATCAAGAAAAACCCAAGTGCAATAAAGCTATCTAATGGTGAAAATCACTTTGGTGACACCTTGGATAAGTACTGTGGTGAAAAACTATCTTAGGCACCATGTGTAGTGGTTGATTCTACCATCTAATAAGCCCTCTCATCCATCATAACATTCCACATCACATGCATCCCATGGCTTGGAATTTGAAAACATCAAAACCAACCATCCTACATTATCCCACTCAAATCCAATCCATGAAATGAGGATCCTTGTATGCCCTCCCTATATAGCTCAAAACTTCACAAAACCCAAAAACATAAGCAAAATCAAAAAAATCTAAAAACATTAGCAAAATCCAAAAAATCCAAAAATATTAGCAAAATCCAAAAATCATAAAATTACAAAAATACAAAGAAAAAACAATCTCACATCTGCAATCCCATTCAACCTATCATCTTTCATCATCATTACATCTATCCTAAATCATTCCCACATCATCAAGTCAAACTAGAACTACATAATCATCTCGCCCGCATCTTAAAATACCTTGATCCTGTGGAAACAGGGTATGTAGGCAGTCTATAATACGAAGGAAGTATCCAGTACTCAGGTAAATAAGATGCACCCATTCAACCCATTTGGGTGGTCCCTAACTTTTGAGCTTACTAAATTCACCAAACAATACACACGCTAAGCATAATGTCAAAACATCATATCTTACGCAAAAATCATCAATTAATAAACCAACTATAATCATCACCTATGGACTTACTATCCTTTTTCCCACCTTTCAAATTTTATCCAACAACATCCAACCAATTCTCACCTTAACGGATATATCATTCCTACAATAGGCAAAATCCATTATCAACACTTATCTTTGCAAGAGATACAATGGTTGTTTGTATGTTTTTTATGGTCTTTTTTATTATTGATTTTTATCTTTTATCTTGTTCTAGGAATCATTCCAAAGCTACCTTGATCTCACTATATCATGGTATGTGGAAAAAAACACCTAGAATAGACATGGTCATTGTTTTTGTATGCTGTACTTGTGGGTTGATTTCATTACTCCAAGAATAGTATTCATATCTTGAAGATAGGGTTAGTTCTAGCATAGTGTTTCCCCTTTGCATATAAGGTTAATCATACCTTCTATTTACTAATAGAACTTATGTTATGAGTCCCCTTACCTCATCTAGGCAAGGTTATACTACCTTGGTCATGCATGAAGTCAAACTATTGTTTGTGAGTCTAGTCCGTGCAAAGATAGATATGTATCATCACCTTGGTCGTTTCATAGCTTAGTGAAAAATATCCTATTTTGCTATAATAAACCTAGAAATGCTCTCAGTAATATTGTAATGCAAGTACTTTGCCTAGCTTATCCATCTCCCTTTCTATCACCACCCATTCAACATAATATCTAGACTTATCATTTAAAAATGATTCAACCTACCCATCCATTAACCCACTCTAAACACCCCCCAATCAATTCATTCTTCACACTTCACCCATTCCAACAAAACCCCTCTAATAACATGGCTTCTAGGTGACATGATATCCTAACATCCCAAACCTATCCCAACCATTCCTATCTCAACCATCCCCAAACCTATCCCCACCATCCCCAAACCTATCCCAACCCTCCCCAAACCTATCCCAACCACCTAATCTAATCACCCAGGGTCCAAAAAACATCACATGTATCATGACATCCAACTATAACATAACGCATCCCATTATTCATCTCATTATCATTTTTCCATTTCATTAACCATTCCCAGTTATCCATTACCATTTCATTTGCATAATCATCTATCATTAACCATTTGCATTTATCTATTACTATTTCATTAACCATTTCATCATTTTACCATAACCATTACATATCCATTAGACATTATCATCATTATTAATCCATTTTTCATCCATTTCATTAAATCATTAAATAACATATCCATTTACCCATTCATCCATTTATCAATACATAATGATTCACATCCATTTGCATCCATAATATATGTTTATTAATTCAAGCATATATTTCACATTTAAATCCATTTGCATTCATAATACATGTTTATTAATTTGACCATATATTTCACATTCATATCCATTTGCATTCATAATATATGTTTATTAATTTGAGCATATATTTCACATTCACATCCATTTGCATACATAATATATGTTTATTAATTTAAACATATACCCCATCCATATCGTCACATATAGAAATAGAAAATGCATCCATAATACAATACCATCCATAACCATCTATAAAGTATAAATCCATCTATCTATGCAATCCATAATATATCCATCCATAAACATCTATAAGCATCCATAAGGCATAAATCATTATATCACAAACTATCATAAACCATCATAATGCATACACCATCATACCATAAACATCCATAATATCATAAACCATCATATCATAATGTACATTGCCGCCAAAATAAACATCTCTCAAAATAATACTATGTCATGATAAAAAAATTGCCATAAGGGCCAAAATACATCAGATAAGAAATGATCAACCCTGGGTTGATGACCCCCTAGAAGATTCAATAGGAGACCCAGGATGTAGTTTTTACTGCTTCTAAGGTGGCTGCTATGATGGCTGCTGAGGTGGCTATTACAGTGGCTACTATGGAGGTGCCTGCAGTTGCTGCACAGACTGCATTGATCTCTTGGACATGTATGACCTTGACATCCTAGAGCTACTCCTTTTACTATAGCCAGGCACCTACTGACCCTCTGGAACCACTGCATAATATGTACCATAATAATACTCGGCCCTAGAGCACTACTCTAACAGCTGATCCTATAACTAATGGATACGCTACTGGGATTTTGAGTAAATCTAACCAATACTGGTGTCAGCTACCATACCCTGCAGTCAGGTCACCTCCACCTATAAAACCCCCACCTATGCATCTATTGATTGATGCAAGGACCTCTCTATGTCTCTCTCCATAGTAAAACTGGCTACTTGAGACTGCAGTTGATGTACCTACCCCTATAGCTCTACTAGCTGCATTTGTAGTGCGTTGATATGCCCATCTACTCCACTGCTCCCATCCAACAAAGTAGCTGCTCCCCATAGCTGATGGAGCTCTTACCTCTGCCTCTCTATTGTATCCTCTAAACTAGCAACCTAGGATCATAAGGTATCCACATCCTTCTCATCATCAACATGAGTGCATCGATGCCCAATACGCACACTCAAAACTGGACCTGACCCTATCCCCGAACTCCCTACCCCCACAGCCCCAGCCTCTATGAATGCCATGTGTGTCACTAGCATCTGCCACTGCTATGTCTATGGTTTGACTTGCTGCTATGGAGGTACTTATGGGGGTGCCTTCTTAGGTCCCTATTGCTACGATGGCACTCGTAGCAGTGGCATCTGTCCCCTCTGTACCTGCTATTGGGGTGGTGCCCAAAGGGATGCCTGCCTCAATCCCTGCTGTTGCGGTGATGCACATGGCGGCAGCATCTATCCTCTCTGTCATACATGTGCCTACTACATAGGTGCTTGTTGTTTTTGCCTCTGGTATGGGACCTACCTAGCTAACTACTATTGCTAAGGACTCTGTTGTCATCATCCCTATCCTCTCCCAACCAAAACCTGCTCTACTACTGCTGCAGCCAACATCCTGATGGCATCATCATCATCAACCTCTACTTCCTCAAGCACTATCTCCCCCACCTCATCCTCTACTATCATGTCAGGCTCCACACTACCCATCACTAATCATAGTCTGGGGTGGTCACTACATCTACAACTGTGCTCCACCAATCCTACTATTAGGTCTATAATCCTACAAAATCTACTATCGCCACCTAGAACGCTATCTGAGGAGGCCACCTAATATCTCAAGGCATCCTCACAAAAATAGCCATCACCTATAATAGGTCCTGACACAACCCAAATTGTCTCATCACCCGGGAGGGGAGATACTATTGTGTGGTTATACAACACGCCCCATTTTAACTTGACAAAACAGGGACCCAACTTTTTTGTTGCTTTGGCTTGTGTTGTTTTTCTACTTTTCAGTGGTCTGGTAAAAGTAAGTCAGGCAGGTAACCTTGCATAAGAGGGTGGACAAGTCCCCATGATGATGTTAGTTGTCAAAATCAGTATTTCATATCATTAACCTCATGGTTGGAAAGTGCTAAAAATTCCATGCAAGTTTGCTTTTTGGATCACCCCAAAATTCCTCAAGGGGAGAAAGTTATGGTAAGTCAAAGTTTCAGTCAAACCTGATATTCCAAGGGGGGCTCATATTTCAAACATCACTCACCTTTCTCAAGATCGCCCCGATATAGGTTTATCACCCGATATTCATTTGGTTCGCAAAGTCCGGACATCAATTTTACGTGATAACTGTATCTGTCTGTCAAACAACTTCATATATTTTGCGGGGGTCATATTTTCAATATCACTCGATCTTACAAATATCACCTTGTCGTAAAATATCACCCCAATGTTGATATGATGATGATGTCATCTAAGCCTAATGAACAAAGGAAATCACCTTGATGGTGACGTCATCATTCTTTTTACCTCACGGAGGTACGTATCCAACGATCACCCTTTTCAATAACATGACGGTTATGTCATTTTAATGCAACGTTCAGATGAAGTCATCAACACGCTGATGTCATCCTAGTCTTTCAAAAGGGAGGTCATTTTATTTGTGGGGTCACATTTTAAGCATCCCCTGATCTTAAAATCATGACCCAATATACACATGGTCAACCTTTGACCACATCACCCGATTCATTGACATTAGTTTTGCCACTCAAAGGTGGAAGGTCATGTTACATAGAGGGGGTCATATTTTGATATCACCTGATCTTCTGAAGATCACCCCCCTCATCTTGCTTTGTAACATTAAATGTGCATGAATACAGTAGGTGGATTCCCACTGACTACGAGTAGGGTTCAAACACCTGGCAACATCCATGAATTTTGTGTAGAAGATCAATGGTTTTAATTGATTTAACCCAGTTTTACCCTAATCTGATCTACGGATGAGTTTAAAGGTAAGTTTCCAAGGTCATTTTCATCTACCTTGAGAAAAAACAAGAATTTACAAGGTAGAGAGTCAAACCCTCATACGAGCTACCTATGAACGGACAATAGCTTACAGCATAATGGAATGAGTGATCATCAGTATTTGCTAACCCTTTTTCATAATCATCAGCCTAATCCATAAGAGAAGCGTTATCAGGTAAGTAATTAAAAAACCCTCCTATTGTCATTTTCTGCATGTCCAGGTAGTATGACTTTTCCAGTGGTTTGAATCTGTAAATATGCATATTATGATGAAGTAATGAATATAAATATGCATGATACCATAGATGTATAAGTGTTGTATGAATGTATAAGAATATTATAGTAAGACCAGTTATGTTTATTACAGGAATCCATGGCCGACATCAAGAAGAATAGGTTTGGAGCAGAATTTCTTAAGCCCATGTACGTTCAACCCAAAAGAATACAATTCAAATATGGCACCATCGGGGACACTCACCAAGGAGAAACAGATCTAGTAGCATGGTCATCCAAGATGCATGATGATAAAGATAATACCCTACTGGATGCCATATATCTGTCAAGAATGTGGCATGCGGCCGGATTTCCCTATGCCATGGAAACCCAGGAACTGATAGTAGAATGAGCTAGAAATTATAACCCTCAGATAAGGCAGGTGGAGAAACATGGAAGAGTTTATGCAGACTTGTCAATTAGAGGGATCACATCTACTTTCAATCTCCCAGTTGGAAGTAAGGTAGTCAGTGTGGATCTACACAAACTAGAGATAGAGTATGAAAATAATAAAAAGAATGCCATGAAGAGGATATACAAGTGGAGGTCTAAGAATAGTACCTACACTACCTCCACTAAGTTGCCAGTGCATCTATACAAATTTGATTTTGATGATGAATATCAGGACATGATTACCCTGCTCAGCAGGATGACAGGCCAGCCTCATTCTGGGAATTTCAAGAATTGGATGTTTGGAATCATCCAGATGGTCCTCTATATAGATAACAAGCCATTATGGGCCAAGGTCATCAATGATGCATTAGATGAATAGATGAGGAACCTGGGAGGTTTGGAATGCTCATTCCACATGACCTCATATGTTGTTTATTCATGTGCCTACAAAGGAACATTTGATACACTGACTACAGTTGGAAAGATTGGCGGTAGTGTAGATGATGCCCATATATGGGATCATTATCCTCAATTACAGAGAAGGAACTACCTCTTTGATTACAAATTGGTGAATGATGCATTCTTTATGCATCTGGTTAGAACTATGGAAGAGGATAGAACCAAAAGATTGAGCATGGAAGCTCAAGAAGTTATATACAAACATGGTGCCTAGTTCATCCAGTTTACCACTTTCTCATATATCAGAATAGAAGGTTTTGAAGAACAACCCTTTATGCTACCCAGGTACCCTACTGATGGGGTAGTCCTGATGGAGTTTTTGAGACAAATATCTACCATACTGGATGCATATAAAGCATAGAAGAAGATACCCCCAGTACTCTTTCCAATATCTAGACAAATAAATGGTAGAATGCAAAAAATAATGGGGAAGCCCATACATCAAAAGCACCTAGAAGATTTTTGGACTAATTGTGAGGATGAGGCAGAAGTAAGAAGAAGAAAATATCAAAGACTCACCTTAAATGAAATAAGGACATTTGACTGCATCCTAGTGCCTACACAGATAAAGAAGGATGATGGCAAGACCATGTCAATTGAATATGAAGATAAGAAGGTGTATAATGACACCATCTCAGCCCCTGACCTAACACAACCTGAAGACATTTCCTTGGATCAGTTTATAGGTGGGGTGCTGCAGTTGACCCAATCATGGGTAGATGAACAGATAAATACACTGAAGAAGAGAGGTGTAGCCATTACAGTGGATAACAAGAGAAAAAGGTAGGAGATCCCTGAAGAGGAATATGCTGACTTTCTTGGTGAGAAAAGAAAATTTTATGGAGAAAGGTTGCCTCCTCAGAAAAAAAGGAAAGGACCCCCCCAGAGGAAAGAAGACTAATAATGAAACTAAGGGGGTGATAATTGAGAGAATTGCCATACCAGCTTAAGGTGCATTCACATCAAGACAGGCATCAGCCTCATCTGCACCGCCTTTGATGGATAAATCAAAGACAAAAAGAATCCTGAGGCTAGCTGAAGATACTGTAGAAGTACAGGATGAGGGCCAAGCCTCACAATAGAATGTGGAGGAGGACATCCCTCTTGAGGAAGAACTGATAAGTAAAGAGCCTACAAGTGATGACTTGATGATGGTCACTAGGAAGAGGAAGGAAACATCCCTGATGTCACCACCCAAGAAACAAAGAACACATATGAGGGGTGAGATCAGGACCATCCCCATAGTATTGAGAGGGGTTGGTGGTGAGTTGTTTAGAAAAGAAATGCAGCATGAGGTGCCACTTCCCACCATTATCAAATTCAAGACAAAGAAAGCTGAGGAGCAAGCAAAAGAAGCCTCCAAGGCAGGTCAGGGTGGTACTTTCTCCTTGGAAGACACCGTTGACCTATCAGATGATGAGGTGGTGCAGAACATAGCTTCTTAGTAGATGGAAACCCTTGCTTCTAGTACCTGCATGACGCCACATGGGACCCCATCAGCACAGATGGCGGTATTAGAAGAGTTGAAGCAAATAGAGCAAACAGAGAAAGAAAATAGCAGAGAAAGGGTAGCCCAACAAATAGGGATGGACAAGTTGGTAGACCAGGTAACCAGCCCTGCAATGAGAGACTTGACATATAGGGAGGATGTGAGTCCCAAAGATAAAGTAGGTGAACCTGATGTAACAAAAAAAGTTGAAGAAGACAAGCAACCAGAAGTATAGAATGATACTCTGGATATAGGCTAGCAACAACGGGAGATATCTGATGAGCCTAAGATAGTTGAAGTTCAACAAAAGGGCAGAGGTGATAAAGACACATCAGGTGATGATGCCATCTAGAATCAACATACCACAGGAGATAAAGATACATCAAGTCATGAGGACCTTAAGATGCCAGAGGTCAGTATATGAGGTGCGAAACAAAATGTAGCCCAAGATCAAGGTGATGCATAGGATTAAACACAAAGACATCCACAAACACCAATGCACCTCAAGATGAGGAAAATACCAAGGTGGATGAGACACAGAAAGAGGGAGGGTAGGATCAAGCTTAGGATCATCATGTAGATACACCACAAGATCCTCCCCCACAAAAAGAAGCCTCTCAAGAGGAAGAAATAGAACAAGATCCCCCTCATGAGGAACATCATGAGGAAGAAATAAGGAAATCACCCTCTCCACTTAGAATAGAGATAGACACCAGAGATCAAGGTGAAAATGATGATGACAAAAGACCACAAGGATCTAGAGATGAATTACCTCAGAGGCTTGTGAAGGAGGTAGGTACAGAACAAGGCCTTGAAGTCCAAGAATTTGATGTTTCAACCTTGTTTGTAGAGACAATCATGAAACCAAAGAGGAAATCCAAGTTTGACCTCGGCTATTAGAAGAGATCCTGCTACAGGAAGAAGGACTATCCAAGTAGCACTTCCCACTGTAGAAAAGGAAAAGGGTAAGATCACCCTAGAATAATTCCAAATCACCACGGTTGATTTGGGTTTTGCTAATGAAGACAAAGAGGGTCAAGAAGGGAAGGATATCATTGATTCTTTAACCCAAAGAGTAAAGAAAGAGAAGGAGAAAAATAAATAGCATAAAGAGCACATTGCTTAGCTGTATTCATATACAAAGGGGTTGATTAACCCTGGTAATACACTAATTGATGAGGCAGTCCCATTGATTGTCATCTCTCAGGAGGAGGTTAATAAACTAGACCTCATGAAACATCAGACCATGATCATGGATAAATGGATACTGGCAGCCCTTATAGGAGTTGAAGAAGTATTGAGAACCTCTTTGCAGAGGTGGAATTCTTTGAGCACTTTGAAGAGGAAAGTGGATAAAATGCAGAATGAAGCGGGAAAGAGGTCATTTCAACTAGAAAAAGCCTTAAATACTCTAAGTGAAATAAAGCGGATTGATCATCAGGTCCTGATAAATAATTAGGTATTAAATTATAACACTACCCTGCTAGTAGATGTATGGTATGGAGATATCAAGTTTGAATGTGATATCCTGAAGAAGTGCACTCGAAAGTTAAGGGATATTAGTATAAAGCTGCACAATATGATGGCAGAAGAAGCAGAAGTCCTGGAAGCTCCAGAAGGGTAGGTAGAGGGAAAGATAGAAAACCAAGATGCAGATTTTGCCATCAAGGTACTGCATAATAATTTCCAGCCAGTAGTTGATGATCCTCTCACCCACCTAACAGAAGAAGCGATGGATAAGATCATCAGGATTGAGGTCAGGGCGGAAAATTATAATGAAACCTTAAATAACAGGAAAGGCAAGCTGGAGGCACTCAAAGATAAACTTCAGGTTCACAAGCATGCTATCACTAAAGACAAAACCCAAGATGGCAGAGAAGTAGACAAAATAGTACAGGCCTATGAAAATATCAAGATGACAGTAAAGGTACATATATAGGATGATATTCACCAGGGTGATAGTGATACTGAGAGTGATGATCATGATGAAGAAGAACTCAAAGAATGAAAGGAAGATGCATCCCCAAAGAAACATATGCATCAGGTACTTATAAGATAATAAGTCACCCAGATGGTTGCCAGCTGGCAACCTGTGCCACAAAGGATAGTTGACTAAGTCAACGAAGGAATATCTACCATTGATTTTAATTGATAAATCCTAACCATAGGTCATTTGTAACTGCTCCCTCACCTTATTCTATAAAAGGTGCGAGGATGCCATATTTTAGACATTCGGAAGCTTAATTGAAATTTGATTGCTGAAATATCAGGACTTATTTCAAAGTTGTTGTAAACATATATGTTTTTGCATACTTAATGAAAGAGAAGACAATTTGATTACAAATCATCATAAATCCTGAGTAATCTGTGTTTGAAACCTTGATACATGCTTTGATTAGCTGCGTCCCTTGGAGTGCTTATCTATCTACATGTGTTGTTTTCATTCCTTATCCTTTGAAGTTAGCATCATCTGTATCTAGCTGTGGAACATCCTGGTGAAAATATGGTTTGATTTCTTCTCTTCATGACTGTATCTAGTGTGTATGTGGTTCAATAGCTAAAGATTCACCAAAATTTGAAGCATTCTTTCAATTTTCTTTGAATTTCATAACATTTCATCATCACAATTGCAAATAACAGAAGATTATAAGCAAATAACATGAAATATGTTGATATCTTGTACATAATTGGAAATACAGAGCATATTTAGAGTTAAAGCATGTTAAATTGATAAATATCATGCAAAGATTTAAGTATAGACACATTATTTGAAGAAATATACTATGTAGAGTAACCTTTTTGTGTAGCATACTTGCAGGAAACAGAATCTACTGATCAACGTAGGGCCCCTTGAAATGGAAAATAGTAACACACATCAACCACTGAGTAACGTTAGTAGATTATGAACTAATCAATGGAGACTAGGATCATGAATTCTTTGAATTCATCATATCTTTCAAGATAAATAAAGGTCATTGTGTAACTTTTATTTCATGTTTGTTTATGACTAACATCATCATCAACATAAATTGGCACTAGAAGGAGGGCCTACTCATCATCAATAGGTTTTGTCCAATTTGATGATGCAGACAGTAAGGTAACACTCAAACACCTCTGAATTTTGAGTCATATGCAAAGATTTATTGTTTTAAGTTTGTGCACGCTAATCCTTTGTGAAGATTTCAAAATTGAGCATAAATATTGTGAGCTTAGTGGTCAATCATCGTAAATTTGCAAAGACAAGCTCTATTTCAGGTAAATTTGCTAGAGATTTGAGGTAACCTACTTTAGAAACATGATATTTGGTTGCGTGCATCACTAGGCCTCAATACCACCTCATATTTGCATTATCCATGCAAATATTCCATAAATATCTAGTCAGTCTCACTTTCTGACCATAAACACAACCTTTGCTGGAAAGTTTCAACGGATCTTTACAGTCATTCAACCAATTTTCCTAAACTTAAAGAAATCTTGGCTCTCAGGCCAGATACCAGGTCTCGATCCAGTGGACTCTTCGAAGAATTACCTGTCAGGGGATTTATACCTAGAACTGTAGACATTCATCATACTCCTAGCTCTATGTGTCAGGAGCTTCACTAGAGCGTCCTCCTATAACTCCTATTGGCTTACAAACACCTACAGGATCACCTATCACACCTTAGGTCCAACCTCCACTTGTTACACCTCAGGTCTAACCTCCACCAGTTGCTATGTCATTCTTTATAGCAAAATTGCCTTTGACTTTCAATGCATATCATGCTTTACCAAAGAATCCTGATAAAATTTGTCCTAAGTATCATCCATATCAGGATGCTGATGATCACATCAGAACTTTCAAGGAAGCCTGTTGTAGGGCTAGAATTGAGCATCAGGACGTTGTATGCAGGTTATTTCCATTTTCCTTAGGGGAAGAGGCCTATAACTGGTATATTAGTCTTGGTCAGGGTTCAGTCAGTTCATGGGCTGCCTTGGAGAAAGTATTTAAGGATAGGTTCAAAATACCTATAGATCCTTCAATGAATTATTATTTATTTGCCATAATCAAACGATTTGAAGGAGAACCTATTGCTAACTTCAATGCAAGGTTCCAGAATATGCTATCTAAGTTAGTTGTACCTTATGTTGTAGCAGATGAAGCTACTAGGAGCATATATTACTCAGCCCTAGATCCTTTGACTTCCATGTTTATCAGGAGAGCACATCCTAGTGTCACAACTTTGACAGGAGCTTTCCAAGAAGCTATCAAAGTCAGTCAGTAGCTAGTTCCTGTTCCAACACCAAACATTGCATTTCCCACACTTCCCGGTTATCCTACATATCCTACCCAACAACAGCCTAACGGAGCCATGATACCTCCAGCTATGATGCCAAGTCCTTTACAAATACCTCCACTCAGTATCATGCCTCCTCCAAATGGAAATGGCTAGATGTTACAATATCCAAGACAAACACAAGTACATCAGGGTGTAGATCAGTCCAATAACAATGAAAATGGATCTTCCTTTTTTAAGCCTCAGACAGAGAATGTAGTGGCTAAGGTTTAGGAAGAGAAAGAGGAAATTAAGGAAATATCAGCACAATTAAGAAAACTTACTACTGAGATCACTCATTTGAGGAGTCAGAACTTCTATTCTCAACCAAATCAGAATAGAGGCTATGCTAATGACAGACCTAATTATCCTAATAGGTGATACAACAATAACTACAATAACAATAATGGAAACAATAATCCTCCTAGATAGCCTAGAGTGTGGAACACTAGGCCAAACAATGGTTCTTTGCCATCACCCCTAGACAATCAGCCTCCTAGTGAACCCAAACAGACCACTAGAGTGAACCTTGCAGAGGCAACCCTTACTAATTACTGCAGGATACATAATACCCATGCTCATGCAAAGTTAGATTGTCCTCAGTTCAGGATTGCTGCTAGTATATTCCAAACTGAAGTGTCCAATACTTTAGGAAATCCACCTCATGTAGAAGGAAATGAAATTGTCCCTTGTGGATATGATTCTGCCTTAGTGCTAGAAAGTTTCATACATCATCCTCATCAGCAAACAATGTCTTCTCACCAAGATTACACCCTGGCATGTGAGGAGTCAGCCATGGCCTTTGAATCTAACTATATTTTTCCTTTTGAGGATGAAAATGAGCCCTCAACTGAACATGAGGAGGTACATGCCTATCAATAGCAATATCAGGGTAAGCATAATTACAACTTGAGGAATAATTTAAATAGGCCTGTTGGTCAACCTTTGACCACTTCCTTGCCCTCAAACAATTTGAACACACCTCCTAATCCCAAGCCAAGTAACAACCCTAGATTTCCCAAGGTTAATGCTCAATACTTAGCATCACCAAATACAGCACCAAAAGTTGCTAATCTACCTCCTGAATCTGATAAGTTGGTCACTTATCTGGCAGATGAGATGAAAAAGATTAAAATCAGCCTATCATTATCAGAATTGCTTAAAACCCCTGCTATCAAGAAAGTATTCATGAAATCATTAGATGATCCTACTCCGAAAGAGGATAGTCACCCCTCAGGTCAGTCTGGTAGTAAAGATCATGCTGCTAGGGACATTAATGTTAAACACAAAATGCCAGCTATTGCTCAAGCTATAGAGACCTCCCACATGACCCTGTATTGAGACAAGAGTGAGTCACCCCCTTTCCTCCTTACCATAAGGATGTTTAGTAAGAATTTACACAACTATTTAGTAGACTCAGGAGCATCTACCAATGTAATGCCCCTGTTCATATGCAATGCTTTAGGATTGTGTCCTACTAAATCATTAAAGAAAGTAACATAATTAGACAAAATAGAGGTGAGTGTGGTAGGAGAACTAACTCACATTCACATGCAGCTAGCATCGGATCCCAGAATCTAGTACTATATTGATATTTAGGTAGTTGATATACCTGATACATATGGGATGTTACTTAGCAGGGACTGGTCAAAAACCCTGAATGGATACATGTCAACTGATTTTAGTCATATGTGGTTGCCCTAGAAAGGGATACCAAATCAAATAAGAATAGATGTTGAGCCTCACATGAAACATGTGATCACCAAATATAACAAAACCAACGATATCATGTATGTGGATGTAGAACCCAGAGTTTACTCCATTAGACCCCAGACTGTCAGGATAGAAGAAATCCTGATGTATGATGTTCACCATCATGATGATGACCCTCAGGATGAAAAAATAATTGTAGAATCTAATTGTAACCCTAAAAATGAAAATGAGGTAGATCATTTCAAGAATTTTGAGATGCACTTGTCTAGAGAAGTGAAATGATGTCAGTTGTTAAAAATGTTTGTTCATGATATTCTTATTGATGAATGGTGTAGGTTGCATAATGAATCGCATTCTAAAAGAACCTGTGATGCCTACATAGATATGATGGAGCTGGAACAAGCATGCAGTGATGCATCAGCATCATCATCATCATCATCCATGGTGAGTTCTACAAATAGTGATATGGACACTAATTTTTGTTTGTCTTCTGCAGGAATAGAGGAAGATACATGCCAAGATGAAGGTCATATTCAGATGACAGAGGAGATTCTGGTATGTAACAAGAGTAATGTTAAAAGAAACAAGAGAATCACCCTAGGGAGTGATTGTTTAGTAGAATTAGATTATGAGTTATCTGATGAGGACAGAGGCAACAATCTGTCTAAGTTTGAAGAGTTTTTATTAAAAGAGATTCAGAAGATGACACAGCAGCAAAGATCTCCACAGGATGTCTTGATTGAAGGCTGGTGCAGGTTACATGAAGCACCTCATTCAGAAACTACTTGTTCATTGTGCCTGCATATTTTGAAAAGGCAGATGTTGCCTAGTCCAGAAGATTTTCCTTCTGATGGTAAAAAGAAAGAAGAAGTATCAGCTTTACATAAGACAGAAAAGGTGAAGTTTGAGAAAGTTGAGATACCAAAATTAAAGTGGATATCAAATGGTGCAGCTGCCAGAGCCAAAAAGAAAAAGGAAGGCCCAGACAAGCCTTTGGCTGAGGATAAGCCATGGATCCTTAGATTTGATGGATCCAAGTCAAAACAAGGGGCTGGAGTAGGGGTGGATCTTATTGATCCATCTGGAAAATCCTACTTGGCAGCATACAGATTGTAATTCCCATGCACCAACAATGTGATAGAGTATGAAGCTCTGATCCATGGGATATTATTTGCACTTAAAAAGAAAGTGAAGATTCTACATGTCTATGGAGACTCAGAATTGGTTGTGATACATGTAAGAGGTATATACTCTTGCAATTACAAGAAACTGTCCAATTATAGACATAGGGTGTGGGACTTGATAGAAGATTTTGATGCATTCAATATCACCCATGTACCCAGAGAACAAAATCATAGGGCAGATGCCTTAGCCTAGGCTACTAGCACTTTGGAACCACTGTCCATATCTGGTCTGAAAATATTTTTAGTAGAATTAGTATCAGTGCCTTCTATGCCGGATAATGTAACTAACCTCCAAGTATTTGATGATGATCAACATATTCTAGACTTCATTTCCAACAGGGATGTCTTTGATGCATAGATCATAGATGAGAGGAATGTGGAGGACCATGTCTGGGAAGAAGAAGAAATCCTGGAGTTGCCTAGTAATAAGATTCCTAAGGGAATGATAGAGATAGAAAGGGCATTTGATCTAGACAACATGTTGAAACAAAAAGATCTCCCAAAAGTAGATGGAGGACAATACTCATAGGTTAACATTGGACAAGATGATGAAAAAAGAAATGTCCTGATCGAAAATGTTTGTACCGAAGAAGAGTTGGAAGGAATAACCCAAGCTCTCAAAGATTACATCCATGTCATTGCCTGGACTTATGATGAGTCAAAAACTTATGACACATCAATTATCACTCATACAATACCTCTAAAGCCAGACGTCAAGCCTTTTAGGCAAAAACAAAGACCTGTCAATGCTTTACTAGAGCCTATCATTTTTGAGGAAGTTAAGAAACTGCTCAATGCTAGGATCATATTTCCTATGAGACATTCCACATTGGTGGCAAACCTGGTCCCAGTAAGAAAAAAGAATGGTGACATCAGATTATGTGTAGACTTCAGGAACTTAAACAGAGCTTCTGAGAAGGATAATTATCCTTTACCCTCTTTGGATGAGGTCCTACAAATTGTGAACGGTGCTAAGATGATATCATTTCTAGACAGATTTTCTAGCTATAACCAGGTGATGGTGGACAAAATAGATAGACTAAAGATGACATTCACCACAAAGTGGGGGATATTTTCCTACAAGCGCATGCCTTTTGGGTTAATAAATGCTGGAGCAACATTTAAGTGAGCGATGGACATAGCCTTCAGAGGCTTGATTGGTAAATGCATAGTCATATACATGGATGACTTAACAGTTTTCTCTAAAGATAGAGGAAATCATATATAGGACCTCATAAAGGTGTTGAAGAAATGTGAACAATACGGGATATCCCTAAACCCCAAGAAATGCATATTTGGGGTAACCATAGGGAAACTACTAGGTTACCTGATAACTGAAAATGGGATCACCATTGACCCTAACAGGGTAGAATCAATCCATCATGAAGATACAGCTTCCTAGAAGCAAAAAAGAGCTCAAATCTTACTTTGGTAAGATTAATTTTGTTAGAAAATGTATCACTGGCTTTGCAGAAATTGTCAGACCCTTGAATGGCATGCTCAAGAAAGATGCTAAAATTGAGTGGACACCTAAGGTTAGAGCATCTTTTGAAGATATTAAAAAAGCCATATCAAATGCTCCAATTCTGATCAGTCCAGATTACACCAAGGACTTTTACATTTACTCATTTGCTTCAGAGCTTACATCTGCAGTAATGTTGGCACAGAGAAATGAAGAAGAAGAGGAAAAGCCTATAGCCTTCATGAGCTATCCTTTCAGAGGTGCAGAACTCAGATACATGGATGTTGAGAGACAAGCCCTTGCTCTAGTTCAAGTAGTTAAGAAGTTCAGGTATTATATCTTAAGAAGGAAAGTGATTGTTGTAGTACCTGATGCAGCAGTAAAGATGTTATTAATGCAAAGCAAACCAGGTGAGAAGGGAGCTAAATGGATCACTGTCCTACAAGAATATGATATGGACATTACACCCATGAAGTTAGTGAGAGCACAAGCATTGATCCAGATGATATTAGAGATTGATCCTAATATCATGAACCAGTGGTATGTTATTAATGCAAAGAATGATGGAGAATGGTACTTAGACATCAGACACATCCTGATTACTGGAAGATGTCCTTCAAGATTACAGGCCTCGCAAATGAGAGCCTTAAAGATAAGGTCACAGAAATACATGATAAAAGGGGGAGTCCTTTTTAAGAAGACTTATGAAGGGATATATCTTAGATGCCTAGAAAGGTAAGAAGTAGACAAGGTGCTATCAGAGTTGCATGACAAGTTTGGGATTGTACATGGATCATCCTTGGCCACCACTCATGCTATCCTCAGGGTAGGGTACTATTGGCCCACTATTTTTAAGGATATTGTTGAACACATCAAATATTGTCACGTGTCAGGTTGCTACAAATAGAGAAAGATATGCTACTCAACCTTTGCAACTAGTGATGGAGATGCACCCATTTTCTCAATGGGGAATAGACTTCATAGGACCAATTAATCCTCCATCATCTTCAGGCCACAGGTATGTTTTAACTATTATTGATTACTGTACCAAGTGGACTGAAGCTGTCAGCAGTAAGACATGTAATGCTGAGGATGTCATCAGGTTTTTAGAAAGTAATATAGTAACCAGGTATGGAGTTCCCTATGCTTTGGTATGTGATAATGGGTCTGCCTTTTCTTCAACAAGATTATCAAGTTGGGCTTTTGACTATGGGATCATCTTGAAATTTTCCTCAAATTACTATCCCCAAGGGAATGGATTAGCAGAATCCACAAATAAAAATTTGTTGAACATCATAAAAAAGTTGATAGAAAAGAACCCAAGGAAGTGGAACACCATACTGAAATATGCCTTATGGGTAGATAGAACCAGGACAAAGGCTACATTAGGAAATTCACCTTTTCACTTAGTATATGGGGTGGATCCCATCCTCACTGTTAACTTAAAGATTCCTAGACTACAGTTTGCACAAGAATACCTAGGCATAGATAATAAACAAGAAGTCAGGTTGCTTCAATTGATGCACCTAGAAGAGAAAAGAAGTCAGGCAATTGATCAATTTGCCAAACATCAGGTTGTTGTCAAACACTGGTTTGACAAAAGAGCCAGGGTCAAGGCCTTTAAAATCTCAGATTTATTCTTGATGTGGGACAAAGCACATGAGAGGAAGGGAGATCATGGTAAGTTTGATAAACTCTAGATACGTCCCTTTCAAACTTCAAAAAATTTAGGAGACATCACTTACAGGCTTAAAACCTTGACAGGTGAGGATGTTTCATTACCAATTAATGGACAGTTCCTTAAACATTATTTCCAAGCCTAAGTCAGCTTCATGAAAGTCATGTGTATCATAGCGTGCATATTTGTATAGTTGTTTGTATAGTTTTGGTTTTGTTTCTTTTGTTTGTTTGCTTGTTGAGTTCTATTTTGGTTAGTCAAGATGATGCAGCTTATCACCCTAAGAAAATAACCTAATTGTAAAGATTCAAGTGATGAGAACAAATTCATATATAGGTTATGACTCATTTTGAGAAGTGTTGGTGATCAGGCCTGTGATATCTTTTCATCAGGGTGCCCTTTCTTGACCAAAGTGACTCTTTAACAATGACTCACCTAACAGCCTTGGGTTTGTTGAACACACAAGTATAGGTGTTAAGTGAAAAATCTAAAGGGACTCCCTTGCTACCAATGCAATCTCCAACCTAAATCAGCAAGTGACCGTACCTTGCACACTAAGCTTACATGATGACATCATATATATAGAGTATAAAATATTGAAAATCAAAAATAAATAAAACTAGGCCATCTAAGTAACTCTACCGGGGCTATAGATGTCTGCTGGCAGTGGGGCTCTACTTAGGGGGATTGTATAGATAACCTTGCCGAGGCTATGGATGCCTGCTGGAAGCAAGGCTCTATCCAAGTTGGCTATGAGGGATGCTCCCAAACTATGTAGCTTAACATCAGTTAATCATGTTTTCAACTTGCTTTAAAGATGAGGATAATTAATCCTTTGGTAGCATTGTTGCGATGATGAAAATCTTATCATTCAGAAAGATTATAGTGCCTATACTTAGAAAGAGTTAGAATACTATGTTAGAATGTGGTCACATCACTTGAATCATTGGAATTTAGTTGTTTTCTTTCATGGCAAGTTGTTGTGTGGTTACACACACGCCCCATTTTGACTTGACAAAACAAGGACCCAACATTTTTGTTGCTTTGGCTTGTGTTGTTTTTCTACTTTTCGGTAGTCTGGTAAAAGTAAGTCAGGCAAGTAACCCTGCATAAGAGGGTGGACAAGTCCCCATGATGATGTTAGTTGTCAAAGTCAGTATTTCATATCATTAACCTCATGGTTGGAAAGTGCTTAAAATTCCATGCAGGTTTGCTTTTTGGATCAGCTTGAAATTCCTTAAGGGGAGAAAGTTATGGTAAGTCAAAGTTTTAGTCAAACCTGATATTCTGAGGAGGGGGTCATATTTCAAACATTAATCACCTTGCTTATGATAGCCCTAATATAGGTTTATCACCCGATAGTCATTTGGTTCGCAAATTCTAGATGTCAATTTTACGTGATAACTGTATCTGTCCATCAAACAACTTCATATATTTTGCGGGGGTCATATTTTCAATATCACCTTATCAAAAAATATCACCCCAATATCGATATGATGATGACATCATCTAAGCCTGATGAACAAAGGAAATCACCCTGACGGTGACATCATCATTCTTTTTACCTCGCGGAGGCATGTATCCAACAATCACCCTTTTCAATACAATGAAGGTGACATCATTCTAATGCAATGTTCAGACGAAGTCATCAACATGCTGACATCATCTCGATATTTCGAAAGGGAGGTAATTTTATTTGTGGGGTCACATTTTAAACATCCCCTGATCTTAAAATCATGACCCGATATACACATGGTCAACCTTTGACCACATCATTCAATTCATTGACGTTAGTTTTGCCTCTCAAAGGCAGAAGGTTATATTACATAGATGGGGTTATATTTTGATATCACCTGATCTTGTGAAGATCACCCCCCTCATCTTGCTTCGTAACATTAAATGTGAATGAATACAGTAGGCGGATTCCCGCCGACTACGAGTAGGGTTCAAACACCTGGCAACATCCATGGATTTTGTGCATAAGATCAATGGTTTTAATTGATTTAACCCAATTTTACCCTAATCTTCCCTATGGATAAGTTTAAAGGTAAGTTTCCAAGGTCATTTTCATCTACCTTGAGAAAAAACAAGAATTTACAGGGCAAAGAGTCAAACCCTCATACGAGCTACTTGTGAACGGACAACAGCTTGCAGCATAATGGAACGGGTGATCATTAGTATTTGCTAACCTTTTTTCGTAATCATCAGCCTAATCCAGGAGCGAAGCGTTATCAGGTAAGTAATTAAAAAACCCTCCTATTGTCATTTTCTGCATGTCCAGGTATTATGACTTTTCCAGTGGTTTGAATCTGTAAATATGCATGATGATGTAGATGTATAAGTGTTGTATGAATGCATATGAATATTATGGTAAGACCAGTTATGTTTATTGCAAGAATCCATGGTGGACATCAGGAAGCATAGGTCTGGAGCAGAATTTCTTAAGCCCATGTACGTTCAACCCAAAGGAATACAATTCAAATATGGCACCATCAGGGACACTCACCAAGGAGAAACAAATCTAGTAGCATGGTCATCCAGGATGCATGATGATAAAGATAATACCCTACTGGATGCCATATATGTGTCAAGAATGTGGCATGCGGCCAGATTTCCCTATGCCATGGAAACCCTAGAACTAATAGTAGAATGTACCAAAAATTATAACCCTCAGACAAGGCGGGTGGAGAAACATGGAAGAGTTTATGCAGACTTGTCAATTAGAGGGATCACGTCTACTTTCAATCTCCCAGTTGGAAGGAAGGTAGTAAGTGTGGATCTGCACAAACTAGAGACAGAGTATGAAAACAATAAAAAGAATGCCAGGAAGAGGATATACCAGTGGAGGTCTAAGAACAGCACCTACACTACCTCTGCTAAGTTGCCAGTGCATCTATACAAATTTGATTTTGATGATGAATATCAGTACATGATTACCCTGCTCAGCAAGATGACAGGACAGTCTCATGCTAGGAATTTCAAGAATTGGATGTTTGGAATCATCCAGATGGTCCTCTATATAGATAACAAGCCACTATGGGCCAAGGTCATCAATGATGCATTAGATGAACATCATATGTTGTTTATTCATGTGCCTACAAAGGAACATTTGATGCACTAACTAAAGTTGGAAAGATTGGTAGTAGTATAGATGATGCCCATATATGGGATCATTATCCTCAATTATAGAGAAGGAACTACCTCTTTGATTACAAATTGGTGAATGATGCATTCTCTATGCATCTGGTTAGAACTATGGAAGAGGATAGAACCAAAAGATTGAGCATGGAAGCTCAAGAAGTTATATACAAACATGGTGCCTGGTTCATCTAGTTTACCACTTTCTCATATATCAGAATAGAAGGTTTTGAAGAACAACCCTTTATGCTACCCAGGTACCCTACTGATGAAGTAGTCCTGATGGAGTTTTTGAGACAAATATCTACCATACTGGATGCATATAAAGCACAGAAGAAGATACCCCTAGTACTCTTTCCAATATCTATGGGTTGGCACATGTGCCCTAATTCACATAGCATAAAAGATGTCATAAGGAGTCTGAACCTGTTGTACTTATAGCCATTTCCATTGGCTAGATCATATGACCCCTATGGTAGAATGTAGAAAATAATGGGGAAGCCCATACATCAGAAACACCTAGAAGATTTCTGGACTGATTGTGAGGATGAGGCAGAAGTA
This sequence comes from Cunninghamia lanceolata, assembly GCA_027924645.1. Lineage (NCBI taxonomy): Eukaryota > Viridiplantae > Streptophyta > Pinopsida > Cupressales > Cupressaceae > Cunninghamia > Cunninghamia lanceolata. The sequence goes on from BSBN01000333.1 coordinate 1,735,068, forward strand.
AGAAGAAGAAAATATCAAAGGCTTACCTTAAATTAGATAAGGACATTTGACTGCATCCCAGTGCCTGCACAGTTAAAGAAGGACGATGGCAAGACCATGTCAAATGAATATGAAGATAAGAAGGTGTATAATGACACCATCTCAACCCCTGACCTAACACATCCTGAAGACATTTCCTTGGATTGGTTTATAGGTGGGGTGCTGTAGTCGACCCAATCATGGGTAGATGAACAGATAAATACATTGAAGAAGAGAGGTGTAGCCATTACAGTGGATAACAAGAGAAAAAGGTAGGAGATCCCTGATGAGGAATATGATGACTTTCTTGGTGAGAAAAGAAAATCTAATGGAGAACGGTTGCCTCCTCATAAACAGAGGAAAGGACCCTCCAGAGGAAAGAAGACTAATAATGAACCTAAGGGGGTGATAATTGAGAGAATTGCCATACTAGCTGAAGGTGCATCCGCATCAGGACAGGCATCAGCATCATCTGCGTCACCTTTCATGGATAAACCAAAGACAAAAAGAATCCTGAGGCCAGCTAAAGATACTGTAGAAGTACATGATGAGGGCCAAGCCTCACAACATAATGTGGAGGAGGGCATCCCTCTTGAGGAAGAACCGATAAGTAAAGAGCCTGCAGGTGATGACCCAATGATGGTCACCAGGAAGAGGAAGGCAGCATCTCTGATGTCACCACCCAAGAAATAGAGAACACATATGAGGGGTGAGATCAGAACTGACCCCATAGTATTGAGAGGGGCTGGTGGTGAGGTGTTTAGAAAAGAAATGCAGCATGAGGTGCCACTTCCCACCATTATCAAATTCAAGACAGAGATAGTCGAGGAGCAAGCAAAAGAAGCCTCCAGGGCAAGTCAGGGTGGTACTTTCTCCTTGGAAGACACCATTGACCTATCAGATGATGAGGTGGTGTAGAACGTAGCTTCTTAGTAGATGGAAACCCTTGCTTCTAGTACCTGCATGACCCCACATGGGACCCCATCATCACAGATGGCGGTATTGGAAGAGTTGAAGAAAACAGAGCAAACAGAGAAAGAAAATAGCCCAGAAAGGGCGGGCCAACAAATAGGGCTGGACAAGTTGGTAGACCAGGTAACCAGCCCTACAATGATAGACTTGACATATAGGGATAATGTGAGTCCCAAAGATAAAGCAAGTGAACCTGATGTAACAGAAAAATTTGAAGAAGACAAGAAACCAGAAGTAGAGAGTGATACTCTGGATATAGGCCAGCAACAGTGGGAGATATCTGATGACCTTAAGATAGATGAAGTTCAACAAAAGGGCGGAGGTGATAAAGACACATCAGGTGATGATGCCATCCAGAATCAACATACCATAGGAGATAAAGATACATCAGGTCATGAGGACCTTAAGATGCCAAAGGTTAGTATATTAGGTGTGGAACAAAATGTAGCCCAAGATCAGGGTGATGCACCAGGATTAAACACAAAGACATCCATAGATACCAATGTGCCTCATGATGAGGAAAATACCAAGGTGGATGAGACACAGAAGGAGGGAGGGTAGGATCAAGCTCAGGATCATCATGTAGATACACCACAAGATCCTCCCCCACAAAAAGAAGCCTCTCAAGAGGAAGAAATAGAACAAGATCCCCCTCATGAGGAACATCATGAGGAAGAAATAAGGAAATCACCCTCTCCACTTACAACAGAGAGAGACATCGAAGATCAAGGTGAAAATGATGATGACAAAAGACCACAAGGATCTAGAGATGAAGTAACTCAATGGCTTGAGAAGGAGGTGGGTACGGAACAAGGCCTTGAAGTTCAAGAATTTGATGTTTCAACCTTGTTTGCAGAGACAATCATGAAACCAAAGAGGAAAGCCAGGTTGACCTCAGCTATCAGAAGAGATCTTGCTACAAGCAGAAGGACTACCCAAGTAGTACTTCCCACTGTAGAAAAGGAAAAGGGTAAGATCACCCTGGAAGAATTTCAAATCACCATAGTTGATTTGGGTTTTGCTAAGGAAGACCAGGAGGGTCAAGAAAGGAAGGATATCATTGAGTCTTTAACCCAAAGGGTAAAGAGAGAGAAGGAGAAAAATAAATAGCATAAAGAGCACATTGCTTAGCTGCATTCATATATAAAGGGGTTGATTAACCCTGGTAATACACCTATAGACACCTAAAAATGTCTCGACCACCAAACTGATTCCCGACATCCCTAAACTTACCAATTCCCTTTCCAACTAATTAATTAAATTTTTATTTAATTAATCACCCCTTTCATTTTCTAAATCCACACCATTTTATCCCAAAATTGAATTAATTTTATTAATTCAATAGTCCAAACCTTAGCCAAATGATTTAATAAATATGCAAAATTTATTAAATCAATTCCCCATTTTCCCTAAATCCAATTAATTAATTAAAACCATGTTAACTAATTAATCCAGCCTACTAATTAGCCTATCCCTACCCTAGACAATTAAATAGCTATTATTTAATTGCCTACTCTAGCCTATCCCATCCTAGCCTTAGGATTAATTAATTAAATCACTAATTAATTAATCTTATCCCCCCTCTAATCCCTCTACTAATTTATTCCAGCCATATTAATTAGGTTAATCACCCTAATTAAGAAAGTTAAATCTTCATTAGCACTTCTCTCCACACCTCCCAAATTTAAAATTCAAATAAATCACACATCACATTTACTCCTCTTACACATCCCTTACACATGTCATATCCACTCTTCCCCAAATGAATTTTTAATTCATTTTACCCTTCCCCATGTGAATTTTTAATTCACAAATAATCCATCTCACCCAACCTCATTTATTCACCCCTTTCCCAAAAATGAATAAAAGATTTAATTTTATTCCTAGCCCTCCATCTTTCAAGATCAAATCTAGGCCCTCCACCTCACTTTCATCATCCACCATTGATCTCTCCAATCAATCTCCACCCTTGGATCAAAATCCTCTCCAAAAGTCTATAAATACAACCTCTCACAAGTCATTTTCATCACCCATTTTATGCAAAGTTACCATGCCAAAATCACCTTTGAGTTAATAGTGAGTTGCATATTTGAAGAGCATTTCACATTTGAATCAATATTCTAGGGATCATCTTAGTCTTAGGAGCTTCTTTTGGGTGCAAAGGCTCCTTCTTTCCCTTGATGGGATTAGGTTGAGCATGTGAGGTATAATCTCTTGTGTTTTTGCATTTGATTTAGTGTTTTCTCTCATTTTGCATTATCTAATCTACATTGGCATGCCCGGTGGGACCCACAAGGTCCAATCTAATCCTTGTTTGTGAGTTGTTGTTAGTATTCGGCCTTTTGCAGGATCGGCGCTATTCGACAGTCGCAGCGATGCCATAACTGCCATATTTCAGCGCCATTTCTCCTTTGGCGCTATTTCTGCGCGATTGTTTTTTTTTAGGCTAACCATACTCACGTCTGATTTTTGCTTTTTCTGCTGTGTCCTGTGCTTTTTATTCTCTGTTTTGCAGGAAAACAAGGAATTACAGGGGGAAGTTATGGCAAATTTTTGACAGAATCGGCCAAACGGCATCAGTTCCGTGTTTTGACGCCATCTTTCAGATCAGCGCCATCCGTGTCTACACGAGGATTCAGAAACACCGCGCAGTGGCACCTTCATTAGTGTCGATTATCGCTATTCTCTGTTTTAGCGCATAACTTAGGTTTAATTAGCGCTATCGTCTGTATCAACGCTTTTAAATTAGCGCTATCATAGGTTGTAATTAGCGCCTTACGTTATTTTAGCGCCATTTTTACATAAGTCAGGTTGTTCTGCTTGCAGTGGCACCTGTGTATGTCACTTTTAGCGCTATTTCACATTTTTGTTTTTTTTGCAGGTACTGCGGATACTAATGAAATTTTTTGCAGGATGGTTTGGTAGTTAGTTAGCAAACATTTCAATTTGGGAACTAAAACGAACCTTTGTTTGCTTTGTTAGGTCTTAGACAAACATTTCCATTTGGTGTTCTAAAATCAAACCAAACAACTCCTTGATTGAAGTGTGTGATCATAACATTTGCTTTTGGTGCTCTAAAATATACTTCTTTCTTTTGTGTGTCAACAAACAAACAATCAAAACACTTCAATTTGGGCTATAAAAAGAACAACAAATTGCATACTTCATTGGGTAAAAAGAACAACAAACTTGCATTTCCACGCATCTAATCAAGACAATCTATAAAATTGTGTGAAGTGTCTTTGTGATTGTGTCAAGTAGAGTGAGAAAGTGTATGTTCTTCCCTCGCACCTTTTTGGTGATCTTGGGAATCAAAAACTTCTCACAACACTTTGCATTAATCACCCCCCATCTAATCCAAAGATCTAAAATTGAACCATGTTGAGTGTGATATAATCATAGGGAACACGTATGCTCTCCCCTCACATCTTTGTATGAACTTGGGGATCAAAAGTGTTTTCATGATTGTATTGCTTTTGTAAACCTTAGAGGGCCTACCACCCCGCTTCAAAAGGTGGGAACGACCCAAGCAGCAACGAGCTAAAGCCAAGCTCTTCCAAGCCGCTATATAAAATAAGGTGTTTGGGACGAAAGTCTCAAGCGACAGGTGTTGTTTTGTTATACCGACAGCCAACCTCCCCATAAACCCTCCAAGGCGCAACCCTTGGAGGCTGGGAGACTCCATAACGGAGAGTAGCGCTGCCGCATGTATAACCACCTGAACGGATGCCCTTACTAAGAGCCATTGTTGTAGTAAGCCAAAATCCTTCTATTTGTTGACGCAGAGGGCAAAACCCTTGAAGCGGCCCCGATTCATGCAGTTCTTAGCCGAGGTAGCAGGGACAATCTAAAGGTTTGGAGAGGGTCAAGCCTTATAAGAAACCCAGATCTTGGTATGCGTGAGAAGTGTGTGCAAATGTAAGGAGGAGCCGGTGCTACCAAGATCCTAGAGCTACCCGCTTTGAATAGGCGCAGCTAGGGGATTCAACAAATACTGTCCCATTCTCGCCATAGGTTGTAAAAATGTGCTTGTTCTAAACAAAGTCATATCATTTCACAAACAAAAAAAAATCATTGCTTGTTTTGCGTTCAAATGTGTGTTAAAGTGCATTGATTTTTCACAAACAAACTTGCCAAGAGACAGAACACATCAATTGTCACAGTCTAAACAATCAAATTCAAAAATTTGCCATCAGAAGTCTGTCAAACCCTGTTTCAGCGCCATATCACTCTTATTGTAGCGCCTTTTCACCCGTGGATTGGCGCTATTTTTGAGATTGACGTGCCTGAGACAGAACAAACCAGTTGGTCACATCCGAAACAGACAAACCCAAAATCTACCTTCAGAAATTCAAAAATTTGCCATCAGAAGCCTGTCAAACCCTATTTCAGCACCATATCACTCTTATTGTAGCGCCTTTTCACCCGTGAATTGGCATTATTTTTGAGATTGATGTGCCTGAGACAGAACAAACCAGTTGGTCACATCTGAAACAGACAAACCCAAAATCTACCTTCAGAAATCCAAAAATTTGCCATCAGAAGTCTGTCAAACCCTGTTTTAGCGCCATATCACTCTTATTGTAGCGCCTTTTCACCCGTGTATTGGTGCTATTTTGAGATTGACTTGCCGGAGATAGAATAAACCAGTTGGTCACATCCGAAACAGACAAATCCAAAAATCCGCCTTCAGAAGTCCCAAAATTTTGTCATCAGGAATCTGTGTAAACTGTTTTAGCGCTATATCTGTCTGATTGTAGCGCCTTTTCACCAGTGGATTGGCGCTATTCTTAGATTGACTTGTCTGAAGCAGAGACCCATTTTGTTGTGATCTACACCTTCTGTTCTGCCATAATCCATACCCATCTCTTAGAAATCTGCCAACCGTCCAGCCATTTTTTCTTTCAAAATTTTCCAAATTACACATTCTCTTTGACCTTAGAGGATCACTCACCACCCTTGTTGGACCCCTTTGATACATCATACATATCTATCCATCCCCATTCATTCCTTTTGCATATCTCCTTGGACCAATATAAAATCATTTCAAAAATTCATATTCAAATCAAAACCTCATCAAATCACCAATCAAATCTTGTCACCCCTTTGGAGCCAAAGTTAGATCTAGATCCTATCATTAACATCACGTTTTCCTTGAAAAGTCATTAGTCTACATTTCAAGAAAAACAAATCACCTCTCTTTGTGTAAGGTCATTAGTCTACCCCAAACAAAGAAAATCATCATCCTTTGTGTGCCAAATCAAAATCTAGATCTTATCCAAAAGCTCAATTCGAGAAACATCAACAATATCATCCTCACCATCTTAAATCAATCAAAAAATCAAAAACATCAAATCCCTTTCTTATCATCCACCTTTGGTCCAAAATTTGTGCAAAAAAAAAAAATCAATATCACCCATTCATATCACCCTTAGGATAAAACCTTTGGAAAACATATCGATCGTCATCATATCCCTCTACTCCATCTCACGACCACATCCATCTTTGGGTCCAACACAATCAATTCGATTCTCTAAGGTCTCCACCTCATCCCACATCTAAAAATCAAATCCATACATGTATGCCCACCACAAGATCACAACACAAAAGAAATCAAGAAATGGCGGAATGATGGCCCTTTGGCATGCCTAACACCGACAGTACCAACATACCCATCTATCAAACATACAATCCACCTACATATTTCTTCATCGCCCCATTTGGCGCCAACGACCCTTTTCACTTCTTACCACAAGCACCAACACCAACCCCACCACCACCACAAAATGTCCCCATCATACCACAAGATGACCTAGATGTCTTGACTTTCACGCAAGATGCCGATAATATGGACCTACTTGATAAATTCCTAAGATCGGATCCAAAGAGATATCTTGACCATCTTCTCAAACTAGGTGCTCAACTTCCCCCCGTCACAACATCATCACAACCATCCACTTCTACAGTTGTCCCAACCCCATCAAATACCCAAGCATCTACATCACATACCCAACCCACCATCTCTCAAACGTCAACACCTAATGTATCTACCACATCCACAACCTCAACCGCTACCACATCTACTACTTCCACATCCACTGCTAACATCTCCCAACCTGTCATCACCTCCACTACCACGACTACCGTCAACCCTTCCGCTTCAAACACAATGGGCATACAAGGCAACATCACACAAGCAAATACCTCCACAAGTGTGCCCCCACCAAACCCTCACACCCTTGCATACCTACGATAACTATTCGCACAACAATCCCACAACACGTCTAACCCATCCAACGTCCACATACCCAACGTCAATCTCACAAGTCAACACAATCCCAATCCCCAAATACCACCACATGTTCTCCAACAACTATACGCACACCAACAACAACAGACACCAATCAATCCAAACCCCAACCCGCAATACCAACATCTCATCCAAACCAATCCCCAACACCAACATCTCAATCCAAACCCCAACCCGCAATACCAACATCTCATCCAAACCAACCCGCAACATCAACATCTCATCCAAACCAATCCCCAACACCAACTCCCACCCCACCTCCAATATCTCACCAATCAACAACCCTACACGTTTCAACCACAGCAACCACAGGATTTCAACACCGCGCTGCAAAGCTTAATCCAAAAGGTGGATGACTTACAAACTGGGGGCAAATGCAAATACTATTCTTTTGAGGATATTTGTCCCTACCCGTTTGATCGCACCTTGTACATGCCCCCTTTCTCTAAAAACTTTGAAATGCCAAAATTTGACAAATACAAGGGAAAGGGAGACCCTAGGGACCACCTAAGGGAATTCTATATTGCTTGCCTCGAAGTCTCTCACAACGACACGTATCTTATGAGACTCTTCCTAAGAAGTCTTGGCGGCCAAGCCGCTGAATGGTTTGCCCATCTGCCACTAGGAATTCAAACATTTCCCGAGCTTGCGGAGAAGTTTGTCAATCACTTTTCCTACAACTTTGAACATGAGGTGTCAATGACCGACCTTTGTAACACCAAACAAAAGAACGGTGAAGCTTTTGCTTCTTTCCTACAAAGGTGGAGGGGCCTAGCAAGCAAGCTCCCATGGCCTATTCCTGAAAAACAACTTGTCACCATGTTCGTGGCCAATCTCAATCACGAATTAGGCTTTCACTTATAGATTCTGTGCGCATCTACCTTTGAAGAGGTTATCGACAAAGGCACCACTGTGGAACGAGCCCTCATTGCCAAGGGTTCCATCAAACTTTATGATCCCAAGTCCAACAACAACAACAACAATAACAATAACCACAAATCCAATCATAACACCCCCAACAACAACAACAATACCAACACGCAATCTAATGATAAATCACGTTATTGGGGGAAGAACAAGAATAATTTGAACGACGGCGTCACCGATGTAAAGGCCGTCCAACACATCCAAAATCACACACCGGCACACACGTATGCAGCGAACACCAATAACCAACGAGGACCAAACAAACTCCGCAAACCTCGCTGAAATTTCACGCCGTTAGCAGAACCTATTGAGGACATCCTCGATCGATGTCTCAAGCAAGGAGAAATCACACTCCCGCCTGTCAGACCACGCCAAGACAATGACCTCAAGGCAGCATGGTATAATGAAAATGATTATTGCGAATACCACTACGTGGCAGGTCATAAAACAGCGAACTGCATGCAATTAAAACATTGTATCCAAGACCTAATAGATCAAAATCTTGTCAACCTTGAGCACAGTACACAGCCATCACCAAATGCCAATCTTGGAGCTTACAAGGATCCCTTACCCAACCATAACAAAGCTTCATCATCCAATCAAGCGTACAATGTCACTCCACCACCCACACACTACGACTCCATTGTCGGCCGCATTGAACCCTCATCCCACTCTGTCAACACAATCACCATTCGGGCACAAGCACCCGATTGCGCCATCACAACCCGTCGAGGCCGTGTCTCAATCCACACTGCCCCTCCCACTGAACCAACACCCCCATCCACATCTGATCCCCTCCCCCCTCGTCCAAATGCCCGTCCATCACCCATCGCTCAATACAACCTCCTAGACCATCTAGGAAAGACACCCGCACAAATCTCCATCCTTGAGCTCCTTTGTACATCACCCCGCCACAAGGACATTCTCGACAAGGCCCTTTTGGAAACACAAGTCCCTGCAAACTTGGATGTCAATCAATTTCAAGCCATGGTCGGCCATATTGCCACACCACACCATATCACGTTTTCTGAAAAAGACCTTCCTGCCTCCGAGCACCTACATAATGATGCACTACACATCGAGGTCCGCATTCACAAACACACCATTAAAAGGGTCCTAATAGATGGTGGTTCCGGCCTAAATATATGCACTCTAAAATTGCTAAAACACTTGGGGTACTCAGATGTGGTTGTGGATGCTAGCGAGTGCATAACAATCAAAGGATATGATGACACCGAGAGGCTATCAGAAGGTACCATAAAGCTTCCTATTCAAGTGGGACAGAAAATCCTTGAAACCAAATGTCAAGTTCTGGATCTTGACCTCCCTTATAATATTCTTCTCGGCTGCCCATGGATCCATGCCATGCAAGCCATCCCCTCCACTTTCCATCAATGTCTCAAATTCCCCCACAATGGCACTGAAGTCACTATCTATGCTGATCCTCGTCCTTTCCAATACTGTAGTTTTCTGGAAGGACACAACCAAACCTTCTGTCCATACAATAAAGCCACCAACCAAATCACCCCAACAGCTTCCACTTCATACATTGACCCTGCCAACATCGCCACCACTTCATCCCAAACACCTTCACCACCTGAGGTCACGATCAAGCTCAGCGACCAAGGCTGTGGAGAATACAACCTTCACGGCACCTTTTGCGTGGGCTTATTACCCACTCCTAAGACATTTGGCACTCCGCACACAGAGGCAGCTGACACAGTCATCATCAAATGCAAACCCTTGCCCGTCTTTGAGAAAAAACACCTTCTGGATCAGGACATACTTGAAGATATTTCATCCTGGCTTTACAAGGATGAGGAAATAGAACAAGACATCCCCACCATCCCAGCAAACAGTTACGGCAAAGGTTCTAAGATAGTCAAAAGCATGGGTTACAAAGGACAAGGCGGCATTGGCCTTCATGAACAGGGCATTGTGGAACCACTGCAAGCGACAAGGAACCCCTATACTCAAGGGTTAGGGTATGGTCAACCACAACGCATCCTTAATACCGGCGAATGTATCTTAGCTGAGTTTGCTCTAGTTTCTCTAGACGTCGACCACATTAACGAAACGGACCTACAAGATTCCTTTAGCAACTTTACCGATTTCTTCGCCTCCTCCATTTGCACCATCTACTCTGTCACTACTCTCGCCTCATCACCTAATGACCTACCATTAGTATACCCTGACCTCATCGACTGGGACCAACGAGGACCTCCTATTTTGGATATTGCACCTAATGATGAAGCCATTGCTGAAATGATGGGCGTAAGAGACAACTTCCCCTTGGGAGACCACAGAGCTGGATACATCATGGAACTCAATCCGGCTGCCTATTTTGGGGAGACAACCCCTGCTTCTAGTCGCAAAAATACAAAAACAAAAAATGGATCTGATGGTGAAAACCATTCCACGGCAGTATCAGATCCTAAAAAAGTAAAAATAAAGGACGTATCTCCTGGTGAAAACCCCCATGAGGTGCCAGGAGATGGAAGCATGGGCCTCCCTGAAATAGATAAAGTATATCCTGACAGATCACCCATCTTGGTTGAACCAGCACAGGAAATGAATCTAGGGACAGACGAAGAGCCGAAAATCACATATCGAGCAGAATCTCTCAGCCTGTTCGAACAGGAGGACTTCTTGGCATTCTTCACACGTAGAAATCACAACTTTGCATGGACCTACGCAGACATGCCAGGGCTAGATCCCACCTTGGTTGTACATCATCTTGCAGTGAGTCCTGATGCCAAACTAGTCAAACAGAAGCTCCGAAAGATGAATCCTCAGGTGGCCCTTCTTGTCAAAGCAGAGCTTAAAAAGTTACTAGACGTGGGGTTCATACGTCCAATTGATTATCCCGAATGGGTCTCGAATCTAGTACCTGTTGCTAAACCAGATGGCAGAATCCGCTGTTGCACTGACTTCAGAGACCTCAACAAGGCCTGCCCAAAAGATGACTTCCCTCTTCCCAACATTGACATGATCGTGGATCTTACCGCAGGGCATGAGATGCTATCCCTCATGGATGGCTTTTCAAGATACAATCAAATCAAAATTGCCGAAGAAGATCAGCACAAAACATCCTTTATATGCCCATGGGGGACATACTGTTGGGTAGTAATGCCGTTCGGCCTAAAGAATGCAGGAGCTACTTATCAACGAGAAATGACTGTCATCTTCCACGACCTCTTTCACCACATCATGGAGGACTACGTTGATGACTTACTCGGCAAATCAAAGACCCGAGAAGAGCACTTAGACGTGCTAGCCAAAATCTTTGATAGGTTAGAGCAATATAATGTTCGTCTAAATCCAAAAAAATGTGTCTTTGGCGTCACTTCAGGCAAATTATTGGGATACATAGTCTCCAGACGAGGAATCGAGGTGGACCTGGCAAAAGTCAAGGCTATTACTGAAATGCCACCTCCTAAAACCTTGAAACAATTGAGAAGCCTACAGGGTAAACTACAGTCTATTCGCTGATTCATTGCTCAACTTGCTGACAAATGCCAACCATTCCAGCATCTCCTCCGAAAAGATACAGCTTTCACCTGGACTACTCAGTGTCAGGATGCCTTCGACCAGCTAAAAGCATATCTGGCTAATCCCCCTATCCTATCTCCACCAAGACAAGGAGAGCCCCTCCTCTTGTATATTTCTGCAACCGACACAGCAATTGGGGCTTTGTTAGCACAACACGATGAACAGGGAAAGGAAAGAGCCATCTACTACATCAGCCGCACCTTGATTTCCTATGAGCTTAACTACACACAAATTGAACGAGCATGCCTGGCCCTCATCTTCACATCACAAAAGTTAAGACATTATATGCTCAATCATAAGACTAAGCTCATTGCTAAGATCGACCCACTCAAATATTTGCTAAACAGAGCAGCTCTTACAGGAAGGATGGCAAAATGGGTCATGATTCTCACCGAATTTGACATAGAATACACAGAGAGGAAGGCAATCAAAGGACAAGTCATAGCAGATCAACTGACTGAGGCACCTATTTAGGCAGAGCATCCTACGATAGCAGAATTTCCAGACGAGGCCATCTTGACAATCACACCAGCCACAGATACATGGAAGATGTATTTTGATGGATCCTACACTCACAGAGGCTTGGGGGCAGGCGTCCTGTTTGTTACCCCTCAAGGTGACACGATCCCTAAATCATTCAAAATCACATTTCCATGCACCAATAATGTAGCAGAATATGAGGCCCTCATCACAGGTCTCCGAATGGCCATCCAATGGAAAATAGACAAACTAACTGTGTATGGCGACTCTCAACTAGTCATCAGGCAAGTTAATAATGAATATAAAACCAAGGATGACAAGCTTCTTCCCTATAAGAAGATGGTCGATGACTTTAAAGATTATTTCGGTGACATCCACTTTGAGCAGATCCCAAGGTTAAACAACAAAGCAGCAGATGCCATGGCCACTATTGGATCTCTGGTTGACATGAAGCAAGGCAGCAAGAAATGCGAATTCCTGATCGAAGAGCTCCCCATTCCAGCATATGACGTTCCCCAATCTGAATTAGTGTGTGAAATCGTTGGTCCCTTATCCCCCTGGTATCAGGAAACTTACCTCTATCTTCACGATAACATCCTCCCCAACAACCTATCCCCATCACAGAAAAAATCCTTCATCCGTCGAGCTTCCCGTTTCATCCTTGTAGGTGACACCCTCTACAAAAGGAGTCTTGATGGTACACTTCTACGATGTTTAGACTCTAGGGAAGCCGAGGCAGCTTTGGAAGAGGTACACGCAGGTATTTGTGGGGCACATTCAAGTGGACCAGCTCTTTCTAAGAAGATCCTGAGGACTGGTTATTATTGGCCCACCATGGACAAAGATGCACATCAGTTTATCAGAAAATGCCTCCCATGCCAACAGCACGGCGATCTCATCCACACACCAGCACAGGAGCTGCAACCAATCACAACACCATGGCCTTTCTCACAGTGGGGACTCGACCTCGTAGGTAAAATACACCCTCCATCTTCCAACGGCCATAAATTCATAATAACTGCTACCGAATACTTCACAAAGTGGGTAGAAGCAATACCACTCACCTTCACCACAGGCATCCAAATCTCCAAGTTCATTCTCCACTACATCATCTGCCGCTACGGTATCCCCCATTCCATTGTCACTGATAATGGGAAGCCATTTAAGAACCAAGAAGTTCACACTTTGTACGAAAAGTTTGACATCAAACACTGCTTCTCCACACCATATTACCCCCAAGGAAACGGTCAAGCAGAGGCTTCTAACAAAACCATCCTCCGCATATTAAAGAAGACAGTCAATGAAGCTGGCCGCGACTGGCACCTCCAACTTAACCCCAACCCCGCCCTATGGGCTTACCGCACTAGCATCCGCACTCCTACTGGAGCTACTCCATACTCACTGGTATTCAGATCAGAAGCCATTTTACCTATAGAGGTCGAGCTCCCGTCCCTCTGAGTATCACTGCAAAATATTATCTCTGATGAAGACTATCATGTCGCAAGGTTGCATCAACTTGAATTGTTGGATGAGAAACGCCTGAATGCATTAAATCACTTACAGGCATACCAAAACTGCCTCAGAAGAAGCTACAACAAAAAGATCAGAACCAGAAAGTTTGAGGTAGGTGACCTGGTCCTAATGGAAAATCAAAAGAACCTGCAAGAGCATCTGAAGCAAGGAAAATTCAAACCTAATTGGCTAGGACCTTATGTCATCACCGCCGACTATGGGTCAGGAGCTTATCAGCTTGCAACACCCGAGGGGCAGCCTCTAGATGAGCCAATGAACATCTTGCACCTCAAGCGATTCTATGCATAACCCATTTGATACCACAAGGTCAAAAAATCAAAAACAAAGGCAAAAAATAAAACACCAAAAAAAATCAAAAAATCAAGAAAAAATCAGAGTGCAATAAAAACTTCCAATGGTGAAAATCACTTCGGTGACGCCTTGGATAAGTACCATAGTGAAAACCTGTTTCAGGCGCCATGCGTAATGGCCGGTTCTACCATCTAATAAGTCCTCTTTCCAGCATAACACTCCATACCCACACATCCCATGGCTTGAAATACTGAAACATCAAGTTTATTCGCCCATCCCGCACTACCTCACCCACCCACAATCCCACCCAGCGAACAAGGATCCTTGTAAGCTCTCCTTTGTACAGATCATAAAATCAGAAAATCCAAAAACATCATAAAATCAGAAAATCCAAAAACATCATAAAATCAGAAAATCCAAAAACATCATAAAATCAGAAAATCCAAAAACATCATAAAATTAGAAAATCTAAAAACAGCAGAAAATTAGAAAATCCAAAAATAATCACCCCATGCATCAATCTCACATCCCACCACAATCATCTAAACACGTCTCAACCCTCATCACATCACATCGCCAACCATTCCCACATCATCAAGTCTTGCCAGAACTACATATTCATTTCACCCGCATCTTAAAAGTACCTTGATCCCGTGGACACAGGGTATGTAGGCAGTCTAGAATACAAAGGATGTTTCCAGTACTCAGGTATCTAAGATGCACCCATCCCACCCATTGGGATGGTCCTCACTCACTAAGCTTTCTAGATTTACGAAACGATACGCATGCTACACATACCATTGAAACATGGTCCCTCGCGCAAAAATCATCAAGCAATATACCAACTATAATCTTCCACTTGGCCCGAATGTTCTTTTTCCCATCTTCCACAAAAACTCTCCAATCAAAAAATAGATCTGCGTCCTAGGATACGTCTTTCCTACAATGGACAAAAATCTATCATTCTATCATCACGTCTCTTGGCAAGAGCACACAAAAGGCTATTTGTATCTTTCGTTGGTCTTTTTGCTTATTGATTTTTATCTTTTTGTCTCACTCCAAGTAATCTCCAAAGCTACCTTGATCTCATTATATCATGGTACGTAGCGGATAGCCCTTGGAGTGGACATAGTCATTGTTTCAGTATGCTGTGCTTGTGGGTTGGTTTCATTACTCCAAGAATAGTATTCATATCTTGAAGTTTAGGTCAGTTCTAGCATAATGAGTCCTATTTTGCATATACAGGCATCAACACCTTATATGCATTATTCACACTCACTGCTATGAGTCCCCTTCCTCTACTAGACAAGATTATACTACATTGGGCATGCATGAAACCAACCTATTGTTTGTGGGTCTAGTCCATGCAATTGTCGGATATACATCATCACCTAGGTCATTTCATACCTTCGTGAATTGTATCCAACATTGCTACATTAAACTAAGAAATGCTCTCAATTAATTTTGTGCAACTACTGATACTAGCTCAACATCATCATCTATCCCATATCGGCCTAGATTTGATCGACACTTTCCGACCCCCCCACCAATCTAACTCCCGCACTAACCCCGTCTCCACTTAACACATCTTGAACCAAACCCCCCCCTCAATGACGTGGTATCTTATGACCTAACCATCCTCCAATCCCCCCACCGCCATCCCCTAGACGCTCTCACCCCTATCATCCACAACACATAACACGTTCTCCCACAGTCTCACCATTCAGGGTCAACACAAGGAACATCATGTGTATCAGGATTAGGCTTCCTCACCTATCACCTAGTTTGCATACCACCTATCACCGATACTGCATTTAGCACATATCATTTAACTACATCTCTCCACCATTTGCATCACATGTTAGGTTCATTTTAATCCATTTGCATCACATGTTAGGCTCATTTTAATCCATTTGCATCTCATTTTAGGTTCATTTTAATCCGTTTGCATCTCATTTTAGGTTCATTTTAATCCGTTTGCATCACATTTTAGGTTCATTTTAATCCATTTGCATCTCATTTTAGGTTCATTTTAATCCGTTTGCATCACATTTTAGGTTCATTTTAATCCATTTGCAACTCATTTTAGGTTCATTTTAATCTGTTTGCATCTCATGTTAGGTTCATTTTAATCCATTTGCATCTCATGTCAGGTTCATTTTAATCCATTTGCATCACATTTTAAGTTCATTTTAATCCATTTGCATCTCATTTTAGGTTCATTTTAATCCATTTGCATCTCATTTTAGGTTCATTTTAATCCGTTTGCATCTCATGTCAGGTTCATTTTAATCCATTTGCATCACATTTTAGGTTCATTTTAATCCATTTGCATCTCATTTTAGGTTCATTTTAATCCGTTTGCATCTCATTTTAGGTTCATTTTAATCCATTTGCATCTCATGTCAGGTTCATTTTAATCCGTTTGCATCACATTTTAGGTTCATTTTAATCCATTTGCATCTCATGTCAGGTTCATTTTAATCCGTTTGCATCACATTTTAGGTTCATTTTAAATCCATTTAAGTTTGCATAAAACACAAGTAGATTCATTTCAGCTACATATCATTACACATCATATCATAGGTGCATATTAAAAATAGTATCATCACATAGCATTCCATACATATCAACATCTCATAAACATTTAAATTGCATTACAACATCACCAACATCACCATTGAAACAACTAGTGGCATATAACATAATCCCATACATTTGCATCCATAATAAATATTTGTTAATTCGCATATTTAGTTACATCATATAGTCCATAAAATCACAACACCATGCATATATCAAAAACACATAATTACATCCACCAAATCACACACATCATTTGAAAACACATCATACATCCACAACATATAAAATATAACATGTGCATCCATCATATAAGCATCATCACAATAGAACATCATAAGCCATCAGAAGTCTCGCATCATATATAATCACCGCAAAAAATGTACATCGCTCACATCATCAAAAAATAAAGTGTCCTAATACAATGCCTCTAAGGGCTATCATGGTATAACTATCACATCGAAGATCCTCTCTCTAAGGGGGTAGGAGATGATGACCCTGGTCGAGCCTGTGATCCTGGCGGCGGCTGTGGCTATGGTGCTACTGGTACCTGAGGATCCTGCTGGGGCACATACGTGGGAGGGGGCACCGTCTGCTGAACTGACTGAATAGATCTAGATCGATGTGATCTCGACGCCCCTGATCTACTGACCTGGCTATAACTCGGTGCTCGCTACGCTGCAGGTACGGCTGCATAGTATAACCCCCGATAATACTCTGTCCGTGCTCTCACCTCTGCTAGCTCCCCTCATACCTAAGCCACCTGTCCCTGTACCTCAGCCACCTATCCCTCTGCCTGGCTCAACTAACCCTGTATCTGATGCGCATGTGTCTGACCCTGAGCCAGCTGAGTCTGCATCCCTGCCAAAATCGGGGCAAGGCCCCCACCCATAACCTGTGCACTACTCAACGCAGTCTCTGCCTGCTGTGCTCTCACGAGCGCTGCATCCTGCTCTATCCTCAAATCCTCCATATCCTCTCTGGCCTGAGCCAGCTGAGCCTCTGCAACTGCTAACCGCCCATCTACTCCCTGCAGCTGTCCCAACTCAGCCTCTCGACGCCCCAATGCCTCCTCTAAATTGGCCACCTGAACACGTAGTGTCTCTATCTCCTCCATCTCCTCCCGTGACTGTCGCTGAGGTGTCAGCCTCTCAACCTCTGCCTCCATCCCTGCCCCGGAGCTCCCTGCCTTGACATCATGCCTACCGACCCGCAGCTGCTCCACCCGTGATGGGGATAGATCACCCTGCTCTGTCCTCAGCCGTCCACCACGTCGTCGCGGTGCTCTACCCTGCCATCCACCCCTAGCCTGGACTTGCTGTGCAGGAACCTGCTACGCAGGAAACTGCTGTGCTAGAACCTCCTGCCCCACTTGCCCCTGTCCCGCTACCGCTGCTACCCCCTCATCCACAAGCTGACCATCTCTGGGGATCACCCTCTCTGACCCATCATCCATCACCTCTACAATGAAATCTGCAATGACCTCATCACCACCCCCATCTGGATCATCTCCATCTCCATCTCCCTCATCCTCTGATAACGCCACTGTCGGATCTGTCAATCGAGTAGGCTGATGCGTCTGCCACCATACATCATAAGCAGGCGTAGTACCTGCATCCACCACGGTGCTCCTCCAATCCCACTGAACTGGCCGAAGTGCTGCTCAGTCATTCAGCGCAACCTGTGGCTGTAATGCTGTGGGCCAGTAGGTTGTATCCCGCCGTGTCCACACATATATAGCCATCTGCTGAGGCACATCCTGTACCCATCCAAACTACCGCATCACCCGTGAAAGTAGGTACATCTCTATAGTCTGATCCGCACGACCCATAAGAAATCTCTGTTGAAAGGTGTATGGGAGATGGATAACATCATCCGGCCACTCCTCACAATCAATATATGGATGGTATACCACGCTAATCACGTCATCCAATATCCTCCGCCAATGGCGGACCTGTCCAGTATAGGTATACAGTGCATCCTGATACAAAAACACAAATGCCTCAAACGGGCGCCGATAATAACCGCATGTCGGCCGAGTCATGGGGATATGCTCCCAAAGCCATACATGTAGCAGCGTAACCCCAGCAGATAAGGCCCTGTTGTGAAGATAGGCGACCGTGTGCATCTCATGCAGCAACTGTGCTAGCATCACCGGCCCCCATGCATAGACAGTCTCATGCCTCACCATCCCCTCTATCATCCCACCCCACCCCACAAGAAAACCTCTGCCTCGCCTATCTGGCAGCACCACTCCTCCAATCAGCGCACACAAATATAAGGCAAAGGGATCTGCACCTGCTGCCAGTGTCCTGTCATAATCCATCTCCCTCCCGTCTGCCGAAAGCACCACGTGCTCTGCTCCGAACACTCTGATCAACACAGTCCGCCCCCTCCTCGTGTCATATCTCACACGTCGACCATGAATCGACAACTTGAGGATGCGATAAACATCCTCAAGTGTGATGGTCATCTCTCCTATCGGCAGCAGAAAGCTGGAAGTCTCGCTGCGGTATCGCTCCACTGCGGCCGTCATCAGAGCTCTATGAGCTCGCAGCACTGGCATCACTGCCACCGTCCAAAGCCCCAGTCTCGCAAGTCAAGGTCGCCATGTCTCATCAAATAGCAGCATCACGGATCACACTCGTCGCTCTCGCGACTGCAGTATAAACCGCTGCGTATCCTGCATCCACCACTTCTTCGTTAGAAACAAAACTACTTTCCCCCCACACCTTTTTCTTCTAAATGTCTCAAAGGCCCAAATCATGTGGCCCCACACAGACAATCCCTAAGTGCTATTTAAAAATAGTGCTACTTTCCCCTACCTATAGCGCTAATACCGACAATGGTGCCACTGCGCTCCCCGTATCTCGCCAATCCAGACATTGGCGCTACTGCGTGCCCTACATCGCGCCAATCCAGACGATGGCGCCGTACCCCATTTTCGCATCAATTAAACTTTTAGCGCTAAAACTAATAATAGCGCTATTCCCTATTATGGCGCTATTCCAGACGATAGTGCCGTTATACCCATATTATGGCGTCAAAATGCCATATTCGCTTCGCCCTGAGTTTTGGCGCCAATCCAGAAGATGGTGCCAATATTCCTCTAAAATGGCAACAAAATCACCTTAGCCTACCCTGGCGGATAGCGCCAATCTGCAGGATTGCGCTAATCCGCCTTGTCTATGGCGCCACGCGCTCCTAACCCATATCCCGAAACCCCAAAACACGTGCGTAAAGTAAAAAATCACAAAGTTCGGGTTAGGCCCTACCTGGGGTCCAGCCTCGGGTGACCGCCCGATCTCTCGGAATTGCTCTGAGATGTGATGAAGTCGCGGGAACTGTGGGTTGCACTCGCCCATCTCTCCTTTGTCTTTTCTTCTAGAAGGTCAAAAGGGTGCAAATGTGGCACTCTTTGGGCCCACTTTTCCTAATATAGTGGGCCATGTCCTCCCTCCATCCCTTCCTTTTCCCTCTAGGGTGCAGATCTTAGCCTTTTTCCTCCGTTTTTCCTCCCACCATCTTCTTTTTCCAGCACCTCTCCAACTTTCACTTCCGTCACATCCTTTCGAGAGTTTACCTGCAAAATTGTTATTTTTCCCGCCAACCTCTTGAGGGGGCATCCCTTATCCATCTCATTCCTTCCCAGCAGCTGGGGCATATTTTTCTTCTTCGACCTAACGCCACTTCCCTCCTAGGTCCTGACGCCACGTCAAAGAGGGGCAAATGTAGACACCTAAAAATGTCTCGACCACCTAACTGATTCCCGACATCCCTAAACTTACCAATTCCCTTTCCAACTAATTAATTAAATTTTTATTTAATTAATCACCCCTTTCATTTTCTAAATCCACACCATTTTATCCCAAAATTGAATTAATTTTATTAATTCAATAGTCCAAACCTTAGCCAAATGATTTAATAAATATGCAAAATTTATTAAATCAATTCCCTATTTTCCCTAAATCTAATTAATTAGTTAAAACCATGTTAACTAATTAATCCAGCCTACTAATTAGCCTATCCCTACCCTAAACAATTAAATAGCTATTATTTAATTGCCTACTCTACCCTATCCCATCCTAGCCTTAGGATTAATTAATTAAATCACTAATTAATTAATCTTATCCCCCCTCTAATCCCTCTACTAATTTATTCCAGCCATATTAATTAGGTTAATCACCCTAATTAAGAAAGTCAAATCCTCATTAGCACTTCTCTCCACACCTCCCAAATTTAAAATTCAAATAAATCACACATCACATTTACTCCTCTTACACATCCCTTACACATGTCATATCCACTCTTCCCCAAATGAATTTTTAATTCATTTTACCCTTCCCCATGTGAATTTTTAATTCACAAATAATCCATCTCACCCAACCTCATTTATTCACCCCTTTCCCAAAAATGAATAAAAGATTTACTTTTATTCCTAGCCCTCCATCTTCCAAGATCAAATCTAGGCCCTCCACCTCACTTTCATCTTCCACCATTGATCTCTCCAATCAATCTCTACCCTTGGATCAAAATCCTCTCCAAAAGTCTATAAATACAACCTCTCACAAGTCATTTTCATCACCCATTTTATGCAAAGTTACCATGCCAAAATCACCTTTGAGTTAATAGTGAGTTGCATATTTGAAGAGCATTTCACTTTTGAATCAATATTCTAGGGATCATCTTAGTCTTAGGAGCTTCTTTTGGGTGCAAAGGCTCCTTCTTTCCCTTGATGGGATTAGGTTGTGCATGTGAGGTATAATCTCTTGTGTTTTTGCATTTGATTTAGTGTTTTCTCTCATTTTGCATTATCTAATCTACAACACCAATTGATGAGGTAGTCCCATTGACTGTCATCTCTCAAGAGGAGGT
Source organism: Cunninghamia lanceolata (assembly GCA_027924645.1). Classification (NCBI taxonomy): domain Eukaryota; kingdom Viridiplantae; phylum Streptophyta; class Pinopsida; order Cupressales; family Cupressaceae; genus Cunninghamia; species Cunninghamia lanceolata. Next base: position 1,756,609 of record BSBN01000333.1, read on the forward strand.
TAATAAACTAGACCTCATGAAGCATCAATCCATGATCGTGGATAAATGGATGTTGATAGCCCTTACAAGAGCTGAAGAAGTATTGAGAACCTCTTTGCAGAGGTGGAATTCTTTGAGTACTTTGAAGAGGAAAGTGGATAAAATGCAGAATGAAGTGGGAAAGAGGTCATTCCTGCTGGAAAAAGCCTTAAATGCTCTAAGTGAAATAAAGAGGATTGATCCTCAGGTCCTGATAAATAATCAGGTATTAAATAATAACACTACCCTGCTAGTAGATGTATTGAATGGAGATATCAGGTTCGAATGTGATAACCTGAAGAAGTGTAGGGGCAAGTTAAGGGATATCAGTATAAAGCTACACAATATGATCGCAGAAGAAGCAGAAGTCCTGGAAGCTCTAGAAGGGTAGGTAGAGGGAAAGATAGAAAAGCAAGATGCAAATTTCGCCATCAAGGCACTACATAATAATTTCTAGCCAATAGCTGATGATCCTCTCACCCACCTGACAGAAGAGGCAATGGATAAGATCATGAGGATCAAGGTCAGGCTGGAAAATTATAATGAAACCTTAAATAACAAAAAAGGCAAGCTGGAGGCAATCAAAGATAAACTTCAGGCTCACAAGCATGCTATCACTAAAGCCAAAACCCAAGATGGCAGAGAAGTAGACATAATAGTATTGGCCTATGAAAATATCAGGACGATAGTAAAGGTCCATATATATGATGATAATCATCAGGGTAATAGCGATACAGAGAGTGATGATCATGATGAAGAAGAAGAACCTGAAGAATGAAAGGAAGATGCATCCCCAAAGAAACATATGCACCAGGTACTTATAAGATAATAAGTCACCCAGATGGTTGCCAGTTGGCAACCTGTGCCACAAAGGATAGTTGACTAAGTCAAGGAAGCAATATCTACCATTGATTTTAATTGATAAATCCTGACCATAGGTCATTTGTAACTGCTCCCTCACCTTATTCTATAAAAGGTGCAGGGATGCCATATTTTAGACATTCGGAAGCTTAATTGAAATTTGATTGCTGAAATATCAGAACTTATTTCAAAGTTGTTGTAAACATACATGTTTTTACATACTTAATGAAAGAGAAGACAATTTGATTACAAATCATCATAAATCTTGAGTAATCCATGTTTGAAATCTTGATATATGCTTTGATTAGCTGCATCCCTTGGAGTGCTTATCAGTCTGCATGTGTTGTTTTCATTCTTTATCCTTTGAAGTTAACATCATCTATATCTAGCTGTGGAACATCCTGGTGAAAATATGGTTTGATTTCTTCTCCTCATGACTGTATCTAGTGTGTATGTGGTTCAATAGCTAAAGATTCACCAAAATTTGAAGCATTCTTTCAATTTTCTTTGAATTTCATAACATTTCATCATCACAATTGCAAATAACAGAAGATTATAAGCAAATAACATGAAATATGTTGATATCTCATAGATAATTGGAAATACAGAGCATATTTAGAGTTAAAGCATGTTAAATTGATAAATATCATCCAAAGACTTAAGTATAGACACATTATTTGAAGAAATATACTGTGTAGAGTAACCTTTCTATGTAGCATACCTGAAGGAAATAGAATCTACTGATCAACGTAAGGCCCCTTGAAATGGAAAACAACAACACACATCAACCACTGAGTAACGTCAGTAGATTATGAACTAATCAACAGAGACTTGGGATCATGAATTCTTTGAATTCATCGTATCTTTCAAGATAAATAAAGGTTGTGTAAATTTTATTTCATCTTTGTTTATGACTAACATCATCATCAACAGATACATATCAATCATATGATCCCCTCAGCCCATCAGGTATTGAGCCTAGAATGCATAAGGCAAATGAATATGCTCATTTGGCCATGCCTCCACTCCAATGTATGGGCACCATGGAATATGAACCAAGTCGTCCAGAATATGCTGCCAGTACAACAGTTATCCAACATAGCAATACTGAACAGGGCCCATGTATAAAAAGATGAACACCTCTAACTGCTTTTAGAATAAAGCTCCTTGTGGCCTAGTAATACCTATATGCTCGAAGGCCCACACATGTAGAAGTATAACCCTTGCAAACAAAGCCCCATCCAATAGATACACAATAGTGTGCAACTCATGGTACAACTTCCCTAGCATTAATGGTCCCCATCCATACATGGTCTCATTGTTGACCTATTTTCCTTTGTCTAAAGTTAAATAGTTCACCTTGTATTTTCCTTGAAAATCCTTTCGAAGATGACCCTAAAAGGATTAAATCCTTCAAGTATTCATGCTATGCCTTGCCAAAAATCCAAAAAATCTCACTTGAAGAATTCTTGCAGAAAACCCAGAAATCTTTTGTCTTCAGGTGCTTTCTATCGCAGAGATTTTTCAATTTTATACTTAGCCATTTTTCATGTATATGATGATGACGTCATCCTTGTTTTAGGGTTTTCTATCATTTAGTCAATTTGTATCTTAGATACAATTGTATATTGTATCTTGTCCATGTACAAAAGTGTATGTACACCAGGTTCGTTGTATGTGTATTGTGTTGCATATACAATTGCATATGCAATTGTGTAATACAAAGGATATTTCGGTGTGACATGGTGCATCAACTACTCATTTCAAGTTCCCACCGATAGGCTGATGGAGATGAAACGAACATACAAGGGGGTCATCGGTGGGACAAGCCTCATTGGAAGCTTAGTCCAAGCTCTCCCCGATGGCCCGACATATGCCGATATGCAAGGATACCAGGAAACATGCAAGGGGATCATCGCCGAGACAAGCCTCATCGGTAGCCAAGTCCAAGGTCTTTCCGATCGGCCGATGAAGATACAAAGGAAACATGCAAGGCAAGATACAAAGGGTGGGGTCCACCAATTGTATACATATACAATTGTATGTTTGCACATACAATTGAACATACAAGGGAATATGCAATCCTAAGATGCAAAGCCCAGACCTGAAATGAATATACATTTTGGTTGATAAAGGTAGAAGTCCCATTGTATGTATGTTTTTCTTGTATATTCGCATTGTATATGCGATATACAAGGCCAATATACAAATGGAAAACATACAAGCCAGACCCGACTGGGAAGTCAAATTTGGCAAATTCAACAGTGGGGTCCGCAATTTGTATGTTAAGTGCATTGTATATGCCAAATTACAAAGGAGAGATACAAGCCGAACCTATTTCAAAGTTCCAATATAGTTGATAGTCTCCTTTGAGTTCCGCATTGTATGCATGGTCGATTGTATCTCAAATACAAGCATATACAAAGCCACATGCAAGGGGATTTTTGGCATGACAATGCACATCGGTGGCTTAGTTTGAGGTCTTTCCGAAGGCCAATAGGGAAGATGCAATATGCAGCAGTGGGTCCCAATTTCAACTCAGCGACTAATTAGGTGGTGCCACATGTTAGGGCAGATCCAAAAGGCCAATTCAAAAGGGGCCCGCTTTTGTATGTAGCCATTGTATTGTATATGCAAGGCGACATACAAATGAATATACAAAGGCATTTCAAAGGCCAATTTAGATGCCGGATGTAAGCGCACATGCAATGAACATTTCGGCAAGACTTAATGCATCAGCAACTTAGCTGAAGGTCACCTCGACAATCTAATGCATACAAAATAGTTTGCATATGCAGAGCGATATGAAGATACAGATGCAGTTTGACCATAACTTTGACTGTGAATATCTTGCGCATCCTGGTGAATTTCAACATGCTGCAAAAGGCAAAAATGCTTGTTTTGCCTCCTCTTTCATTTGGCGGGCTTTTGAGCATGATATTTTCACTTTCAAAATTTGGAACTAGATTTGCATGCTCGTTTGACTAGATGTTTCAATGACCATTTTTGCATATGCAGATGCAGATATTTGTGGCATTTATGGGTGTAGATTGATGATTCAATAGCTTACATTGAAGACTCAAAATATCTTCCATCTGCCCCTGTTCCAGATATTTTTTATGCCATGAATTCTTACAGATGGATGTGCCTTCAGAAGAAGATATTTTTGACAGAGCCCATGGGGCAATTTCCTTGTAACCGACTTAGGTCAAATTGTAAATGCTATATATGCATAATCTGGAGATGTGGCAAGGGTTAGAAATTTTTAGTATTCAGTCTTTCTGTTTCTAAACAGAACTTTCCTCTACTATAACTATGCCTTCTTATTGAATATATGCAAGTTATCTTACCTCTTTTACTGAGTTTTAGTGTAGTGTAAATCTATATGTGATTGTCTGGTAACATCTTTATTCCTCTCAATCATTTTGTTTCTTACCTCTACTAGAATCATCTAAATCTGTGTATATCTACTTGCTATATATGGTCATGTTGTGCATTTTCTTAGTTCTGTGAAGTTTCTTTCATTCAACTTGGTGAATCACCCTTTACTTTCAAGCTTTCCAGTTTTATCTTTCATTTTAAAAGCATTCCTTCTCCCTTTTCCTCTAAAAATTGAGTAGTTTTTAGGTCATAACTAGTTAAAGAAGTTGGCCTTCTCCGGAGGTCTAATCTCATTTCACAAGGTCCCACACTTCGAGATCATTCCCATGTTTCTCCAGATTGCTAAAGTTTTACAACTGCAGCAAGGGTGCAAATCTAAGAGACAACAGTTTATGGCACACCCCATGGGACTCTACAAACATTTTGTTGGTTATGATATGCTACCAGCATTATCAATCTTTTAAGATGTAATTTTCTGCATATCTGGTGACTCTACTAGGGAAAGACAAGTAGATCAGTGCTTCTGTCACACATTTTATGAGAAAAATTCAAACTCAGAGTTTAGGTTCATTTGATTATTTGTAGCTATCTCTACCTAGAAGACAGAGTAGAGTTGTCGTAAGGACTCCAGTTTCTAAAAGAATACAATCAACTCTACCAAGTTTCAAGCCAGTTGCACCTATAGTTCCTGTACCGATTCAAGCGAACCTACCTCTAGCTATTCCAATGGCAAGAAATTAGCCATTTGTGGCTTTTGATGGGGGAAGCCCATTGAATTTGATAGGGCATGACAATATACCCATGGCAGCTTTGAAGAGCTTTCCCTATTTTACAGGGGAGGATCAAACTACCCCAATTGAGCACATTAGAGACATAGCTTCTCTATGTGATGTTCATCATGTAACCCAAGAAAACGTAGCCACTAGGTTGCTGGCTGCCTCATTTAAAGGAAAAGAATTACATTGGTTCATGAGTTTACCAGTGCAAACCATAGGAACCTAGGATGATCTGGGTGATAAGTTAAATAAACAATTTCAAGATAAGTCAGATAACTTATCGTTGGTTGAATAGATGACTACAATAAAGAGAGCTCCCCAAGAGCAAATGATGGATTTCAACTTTTAGTTCCAGAAGACGGGACATAATTCCTACCATGGTAAGGCCTCCATCAGAATATGCATTCTTGTATTTTTTGAAATCTTCTAATAGTGATATTTCAGTAATGATTCAATTGTTGGGAGGTACAAGTCTACCCAATGCATATGAAATAGCTATTAGAGAATAAAATAACTTGATTCAGGCTGGGAAAATAGCACCTAGACCACCAGTACCCATTTTTCCTGAAATTCAAGCTTTAATGCCTTTGTCGATCCCATATTTTGCACCTTTGCCTACTGTAGCAGCATTGCTAAATACTACCAATTTTGAAACTACCGCTTCGAGCTCATCCCAAGAGTTGAGAGATTAAAAATAGCTAAAAAAAATAGAGAACATCCTATAAACTTTTGGGAATGAGCTGGTAAACATCAAAAAGCAGCAGTCCCAGAGCAGACAGCCTTATCAACAACCTAGCCAAGGGCAGAATCAGCCTTATCAAGGGCAAAATTAGCCATATCAAGCCAATAGGCCTCCATATCAAAGCAATTACCAGGGTACCAGGAAGAATGTGAACCAGAGGCCTTTCCAGCCTTATAATCCCATACCCATTAATGCAGTTAGGGAACTTGTCCCTATTCAGAATAATCTTGTAGCTAAGTATGAATGGTGTTTTCCATGCAATCAGCCACACAGTCAGGCAGCCTATTCAAATGGGGTGATAAATTAGGCTCTAATGGTGCAAAATGTTGCAATCTCATAGCCAAACACCCCAAATGATGGGGCTGTATAGCAGCAAGAGCAGCCTCAAAATAATTTTGCCTTCCTAAACTGGCAGGAAGATGAATTCTATGGCGTAAATAGAGATGATACCTCAATTACAGCAAATACAAGAGCTAAAAAGAGGGGTTATGAGGTAGATCAAGCACAAACAAAGGAAAAGGACCTACTGATGCTTCTACATCCCACATTTCCCATATTTAGCAAAGGAATACTCAAGCAACTATAGGGAACAACCTCATTTGCAGGTTGATATTGTTGCTACAAGGTCACATCAGAAGGTAAATGTTACTCCACCTTTCAATATCATTGAAAATATGAAGAAAATGAATGTGACAATATCTATGTGATATTCCCTAGCCATCCCAGGCCAAAAGGACATGTTACAATCTACTTTGTCTGATTTAAAAGTGTCAAATGATGCAACTATTGACCCAGCTAGGGCTATTCTTACCAATTCATCCCAGGACAATAGTAAATAGCCAAACAAGATTGCTAAACCACTTCCATTTTATGTGTCATTAATAATTGGAGACAAGTTAGTACATAACTGCATGGTAGATAGTGGTGCAAGTAGTTCTGTAATGCCAAAACAGATTGCAGATCAATTAGGATTGAAATACCAACCCCTTGAGAAGGGTTTGCTCTAGCTAGATGGCATAGCTATTAACACTGTAGGTGTGATAAAAGATCTAGGTCTCACTTTACACACTTGCCCAAATGTTTCCATTTCCTAAGAGGTGTTCATCATAGATTTGCCTCCTTATTTTGCCGTGTGTTTGTCAAGAGAGTTCACAACCAAGATAGGAGGATATTTATCCTCGGACTGGTCCCACATGTTTTTTAGGACCAGATATGGTACAAAAGTGACCCTAAAATCTGAATTACTTGCCAAATATCACATAGATCCTTATGTACCAAGTGTTGTTAATGTAAATTACATTATTTCTAATAATCTTAAACTTGTTGTTGCTCAAGAACTACAAGTTGAAAGTATACCAGAAGTTTTGTTAAGGGAGTGGGCCTTTTAAAATGTTGTTGATGACCCTGAGGGATACATTCAAGAAACTGGTATGGGGGTTTACATAATGCACAAACCTGAAACAACAATTCCAAACCTCGTAAAGAGTGCAGAATAGCAGATAGAATAGCAAGATGAGGTATGGAAAATATACTTTGATGGCTCTAGGAATAGGAATGGATCTGGTGGTGGTGCAATGCTTGTATCTCCATAAGGTGACAGATATTTTTCTGCTTTCCATTTTTCTTTTTCATGTACAAATAACACTATTGAATATGAAGGGTTGATCCAAGGTTTGTAGTGGGCAAGAAAGAGGAAAATTGGCTATTTGTAAGTGTATGGGGATAGTGAACTTATTATAAATCAAGTGAGGGGACTGCATGTCACAAAGAATAATGTTTTGAAATGTTATAAACATAGGGTATGGGATATGATTGAGGAGTTTGATGCTTTCAATCTAATCTCTATTCCAAGAAATTAGAACTATCATGCAGATAGGTTAGCTACAATTGGGGATCAGTTCGATATCCCCAGTGATATTCAAAGAGAAAAGGTATAGCCTCATGTGAAAATAGTTGCTGGGCCCTCTATCCCTGATAATAACATTCATTGGCAGGTTTTTGAGAGTGATGAGCAAGTTCTACATTTCCTGTTAGAAGAGGATGAGTTTTCTATGATGAATCAGAACAAACTCAAGCAACAATATGATGATAATCAAGTTGTTCAGTTAAGGTCAAATAAGCTACCCAGAGAATTAGTAACCTTAGAGTCCATTTTTGGTACTAATGATTAGTTGAAGAAGAACTAAAGCAGCATGCAGGTCAAAGAGGAACATTATGAGGAGCTGGAAATTTTCAAAGGTAAGCTTCTCAAAATTGGTAAAATTTGTTCACCTGAGGATAGAAGAGCTTTTATTTCTCTTTGTCAAGAATTTGAAGATGTGTTTGCTTGGGAGTACTCAAACTTAAAAAAGTTTGATCCTCATATTGCCTAGTATACTATAGAGTTAGAGCCAGATACAAAACCTATAAGGCAGAAACAAAGACGTTTAAATCCAACCCTTGAGCCTCTAATGATTAAAGAATTAACCAAGTGGATCAAGGGAAACATCATTTTTACAATCAAGCATACTTCTTGGGTCTCTAACCTTGTTCTTGTGAGGAAAAAGAATGGAGAGATTAGGCTATGTGTCGACTTTAGAGACCTTAATAGAGCCTCCCTAAAGGACCACTACCTGCTGCCCTCAATGGAGCAAATTCTGCAAGTAGTGGTTGGTTCAGAAAGATTCTCCTTACTTGATGGATATTCTGGTTATAATCAAGTATTAGTCAAGGAGGAAGATCAGTTTAAAACTGCTTTTACCACCAAATGGGTTACCATGGCCTACAAAAGGATGCCTTTTGGTCTATCAAATACTGGCTCTACTTTTTAGAGAGCTATGGATATGGATTTTAAAGGTTTGCTTTATAAATTGGTGCTGGTGTACCTTGATGACATCACAGTTTTCTCCAAGGATGCATCTGAACATTTATTCCACCTGAGGCAAGTATTTGAGAGATGTAGAGAGTTTGGGATATCTCTCAATCCCAAGAAATGCATTTTTGTTGTGCATGAAGGCAAGATTTTAGGACACATTGTGTCAAAAGAGGTAGTTACCATTGATATAGAAAGAGTAAGGGCTATTCTGGAGCTGCCTTTACCCAGTCACAAGAAGGGACTGCAAAGCTTTATTGCTAGAATTAATTTTCTGCAAAGATTTATACCTGACATTGCAAATTTATTGAAGCCATTGACCTCTATGTTAAAGAAGAATACAGTTTTCAATTGGATAAAAGAGGCCAAACTTAGCTTTGAGTCCATAAAAGAAGCATTATCGGCTGCACCAACTCTGGTAAATCTTGATTTCTCCAAAGATTTTATTTTGTATGCTTATGGAGGTCTAGATACAATTTCTGCAATTCTGGTATAGTAGCAAAGTGAAGGCTTTGAGCAGCCAATTGCTTTCTTTAGCCAAGGACTGGAAGAGTATGAACAGAGGTATAGTTTCATTGAAAAACATGTCCTTGCAGTGGTAAAGAGTCTCAAGAAGTTTAGGCATCTTATTTCTAACAATAAGATACATTTGATGGTGGCTCACCCTAGTGTGAAAGAGTTCCTGTTAGGTAAGGATGTTAATGAGAAAAGGGCTGGTTAGATTACCAAAGTCATGGAGTATGGCATAGATATCAAGATAACTAAGCTTATCAGAGGTAGAGGACTTAGTTAATAGCTTGCTACTAGTTCTGAAAATGAAACAGAGAAAGAAGAGGAGGTGCTTCTGATCATTGAAGATGAACATCAGGATGATACAACAGTAGTGGGCACAAGTTGGGTTAATAACATGACTCATTTTTTGCAAACTGGTGAATGTCCAGTAGGTTTAGATAGAACTAAGAGAAGATATTTTAGACTACAGTCTATTCCATATGTTTTAATTGATGTCATCCTTTTCAGAAAAGATTTCAATGGTGTGTTGTTAAGATGCATTGATAATAATCAAATTGACAAGGTGCTGCATGAGTTTCATGATGGAATAGCAGGGGGTCATTTTTCCCCAATGACTACTGCTTGGAAAATAATGAGAGCTAGATATTACTGGCCCAGTTTATTCAAGGATGCTCATGCATGGGCTAGAAAGTGTGTAAAATGTGCCATTTTTTCAGGCAAAGAAAGACTGCCAACTTTACCTCTGCAACCAATTCAAGTAGAACAACCCTTTATGAGATGGGGCATTGATTTTATTGGTCCCATTAACCCACCATCAAGTGCAGGCCACAAGTGGATACTTACATCAACAGACTATTTCACAAGGTGGACTAAAGCAGTGGCTCTGAAGGAATCCAATGAGAATGTTGTTTTGAACTTTTATCATGATTTAATATTCAGATTTGGAGTACCTGAGTCAGTTATCTCAGACAATGCTTTAGCCTTTGTTGGATTGAAAATGACTGAATGGGTTGTGAAGAATGGAATCTATTTGAACACTTCATCAAATTATTACCCGTAGGGTAATGGTTTGGCTGAATCTACAAAGAAGAATCTCATAAGGATTATCAAAAGATCAATGGAGGACAACCAAAGGACCTAGCACACCAATCTGAAATTTGCTTTATGGGAAGATAGAATAACTCCCAAGAGGTCTATTGGAAACTCCCCATATATGTTAGTTTATGGGAAAGAGGCAAGATTGCCTGTGTCTGTGGAGTTGTCAGCACTTGATATCATGAATCAGCTAGAGATGTTTGAAGAAGAGGATCCCATGGCTGTCAGATATGCTCAACTTATGGAGCTTGAAGAAATAAGAGATAAGGCTATGAAAGCTATGGAATATCATCAGCTTCAGACAAAAAGGGCTTTTGATAAGAAAGCCACTCCCAAAATCTTTAGGGAAGGTGATATGGTACTCAAATGGGATGAGTTGAAAACCAGGCCAAGGAAGCACTCCAAGTTTGACAGCATGTGGAGTGGCCCATTTATCATTACTGAATGCAAGGAGCACAATGCATTTCAGTTATCAAGCATGGATGGAGAAAATTTTTCTATCCCAATCAATGGGATACACCTGAAGAGGTGTTTTGAGGTATGAGTTGCCTTGAAAATCAATAGAGTAGGTTTCTTGCTTTAAATAAGTGTTGTTGCACAATAGTTTAGATCCCTTTTTGTTTTCCTAAGTGTTGTCTAGCATAGTTAGAGGAGTTGTTTTCAGCATTTTGTTTTGGTTATTAGTCTTCCAAGTGTTCTTCATTGCTAATATGTTGAGTTACTGAGGGCATGATTGTTTGTCAAAGGTTTATTTTTAGTCTTTGTGTGACTCCATGCCCAATGGATGCTTAAGGCCACTGGTCTAATTGTTTAGTAGGCAAACATCCCATAGAAGTCACAAAATGTTGACCTATTTTCCTCTGTCTAGAGTTAAATAGTTCACCTTGTATTTTCCTTGAAAATCCTTTAGAAAATGACCCTACAAGGCTTAAATCCTTCAAGTACTCATGCTTGCCTTGCCAAAAATCTAAAAATCTCACCTGAAGAATCCTTACAGAAAACCTAGAAAAACCTAGAAATCTTTTGTCTTCAAGTGCTTTCTATCGCAAAGATTTCTCAGTTTTATACTTAGCCATTTTTCATGTATATGATGATGACATCATCCTTGTTTTAGGGTTTTCTATCATTTAGTCGATTTGTATCTTAGATACAATTGCATATTGTATCTTGGCCATGTACAAAAGTGTATGTACATCGGGTTCATTGTATGTGTATTGTGTTGCATATACAATCGCATATGCAATTGTGTAATACAAAGGATATTTCGGTGTGACGTGGTGCATCGGCGGCTCATTTCAAGTTCTTGCCGATAGGTCGATGGAGATGAAATGAACATACAAGGGGGTCATCGGTGGGATAAGCCTCATCGGAATCTTAGTCCAAGCTCTCCCCGATGGCCCGACATATGCCGATATGCAAGGATACCAGGAAACATGCAAGGGGATCACTGCCAAGATAAGCCTCATCAGTAGCCAAGTTTAAGGTCTTTCCGATCAGCTGATGAAGATACAAAGGAAACATGCAAGGAAAGATACAAAGGGTGGGATCCACCAATTGTATACATATACAATTGTATGTTTGCACATACAATTGAACATACAAGGGAATATGCAATCCTAAGGTGCAAAGCCCGGACCCGAAATGAATATACATTCTAGTTGATAAAGGCAGAAGTCCCATTGTATGTATGTTTTTCTTTTATATTCTCATTATATATGCGATATACAAGGCCAATATACAAAGGGAAAACATACAAGCCAGACCCGACTGGGAAGTCAAATTTGGCAAATTCAGCGGTGGGGTCCGCAATTTGTATGTTAAGTACATTGTATATACTGAAATACAAAGAAGGAGAGATACAAGCTAGACCTGTTGCAAAGTTCCAATATAGTTGATAGTCTCCTTTGAGTTTCGCATTGTATGCATGGTCGATTGTATCTCAGATACAAGCATATACAAAGGCACATGCAAGGAGATTTTTGGCATGACAATGCACATCAGTGGCTTAGTTTGAGGTCTTTCCGAAGGTTGATAGGGAAGATGTAATATGCAGTGGTGGGTCCCAGTTTCAACTCAATGACTAATCAGGTGGTGCCACGTGCCAGGGCTGATCCAAAAGGCCAATTCAAAAGGGGCCCGCTTTTGTATGTAGCCATTGTATTGTATATGCAAGGCAACATATAAATGAATATACAAAGGCATTTCAAAGGCTGATTTAGATGCCGAATGCAAGCGCACATGCAATGAACATTTTGGCAAGACTTAATGCATCAGCAGCTCAGCTGGAGGTCACCCCAACAACCCAATGCATACAAAATAGTTTGCATATGCAGAGCGATATGCAGATATAGATGTAGTTTGACCATAACTTTGACTGCGAATATCTTGCGCATTCTGGCGAATTTCAACATGCTACAAAAGGCAAAAATGCTTGTTTTGCCTCCTCTTTCATTTGGTAGGCCTTTGAGCAGGATATTTTCACTTTCAAAGTTTGGATCTGGATTTGCATGCTCGTTCGACTAGACGTTTCAGCGACCATTTTTGCATATGTAGATGTAGATATTTGTGGCATTTATGGGTGCAGATTGATGATTCAGCAGCTTACATTGAAGACTCAAAATATCTTCCATCTGCCCCTATTCCAAATATTTTTTATTCCATGAATTCTTGCAAATGGACGTCCCTTCAGAAGCAGATATTTTTGACAGAGCCCATGGGGCGATTTCCTTGTAACCGACTTAGGTCAAATTGTAAATGCTATATATGCATAATCTAGAGATGTGGCAAGGGTTGGAAATTTTTAGTATTCATTCTTTCTATTTCCAAACAGAACTTTCCTCTACTGTAACTATGCCTTCTTATTGAATATATGCAAGTTATCTTACCTCTTTTACTAAGTTTTAGTGTAGTGTAAATCTGCATATGATTGTCTGTGAACATCTCTGTTCCTCTCAATCATTTTGTTTCTTACCTCTACTAGAATCATCTAAATCTGTGTATATCTACTTGCTATATCTAGTCATGTTGTGCATTTTCTCAATTCTGTGAAGTTTCTTTCATTGAACTTGGTGAATCACCCTTTACTTTCAAGTTTTCTAGTTTTATCTTTCATTTTAAAAGCATTCCTTCTCCCTTTTCCTCTAAAAATTGAGTAGTTTTTAGGTGATAACCAGTTAAGGAAGCCAAACTTCTCCAGAGGTCAGATCTCATTTTGCAAGGTCCCACACTTCAAGATCATTCCCATGTTTCTCTAGATTGCTAAAGTTTTACAACTGCAGCAAGGGTGCAAATCTGAGAGACAACACTCATATAGCACCATCTACTCAATCTCCTCTCCCCAACCCACCAATAAGCCCTACACACATCGATCTAGCATCACCAGACCCCCAATCACCACACATAGAAATAATGTGAAGTCATCTACTCCCACCACCAAGGTCTTACCATAACTCATCTGTCATCAATCTTGCGATAGAACCAGGTGGCCTGGGGCAAAAGCCCTATCAAGCATTGCTTGTCCTCTGTCAATGTCATGGGTAGCACATGCTCTGGCTATCAGTAACCTTAGAATGTGATACACATCCTCCAAAGTTATGGTAATATCACTTGTAGGTAGGAGGAAGGAGCATGTCTCGCTCTACCATCGCTCCACTAGGGTCGTCATCATGACCCTATGTGCCCATATGATGGGCATCTTAGACACTATCCTTAAGCCCAATCTCCCTAACCTAGCTAACATAGCCTGGTCGAAACCATCTAACAACCTCATAACCATGGGAAGTCATCACTCCCGTGAATCCACAATACCCCATTAATCTGCATCTGTAAAAAAATATGAGTAAAAAACATAGCTTTTTTCTCCAAATCAGTGTCATAGCATTGATTTTCACCCCTTTCATGCCAAGACCAATTTTGGTGCCAATTCTAGCCAACATGGCACCATTCCAGAGGATGGTGCCATTCTAGAGGATGGCGCCAATTGTTCCAGGCATGGCACCATTCTAGAGGATGGTGCCAATCTTTCTCGACATGGCACCATTCTAGAGGATGGCGCCCATTCTTCAAATTTTGGTTCCAAAACTCACGCCGACAACCAAAACACTATACAACTTTTCAAACCCTAATGCCATTCTAGAGGATGACACCACAAAACATGGGTATGGTGCCATTCTAGAGGATGGTGCCAAAGCGCTAGAAAATGGCACCAAAACCTGAAACCCCAAATGCATGGCACCAAACCAAAGTTTGGTGCCACAAAAACCCAATATGGTGACAATGCATGAAAAAAACCCAATTCAACATGGCGTCAAACCAGAATATGGCACCAAAACCCCCAAAAATCCCCCTTGGCTGATGGCACCATTCCCAGAGGATGGCACCAATCCAACCGTTGATGGTACCAAACAACTGCATTATGGCACCAGTCTCCCTAAACCTACCCTTTCCCATGCAATAAATGTCCCAAAACCCTACAATTGACAAAGTCAAGGATAGTCCACATACTCGGGGGTCTGCCAACGATGATCTCAAGTAGGTGCAAACTCGCTCAGATCAATGCTCATAGCATGGGAATGGTGGTTGTGTAGCCATCTTCTCTTCTCTCCTCTCATCCAATAGGCTCAATGTGTTTAAATGTGGCACTTTGGGCCCACAATTTCTATTTATAGAAGTCCATGTCATCCTCCAACACACTTTTTCCTCCCTAGGGTGCAAAACATAACCTTTTTCTCCATGTTTTCTTCCTGTCAACTTGTTTTCCTATCGTTTATCCATTTTTTACCACCATTGCCTCCTTTCGAGAGATCACCCTAAACAAAATTATCTTTTCACCCAACCTCTTGAGGGGGCATCCCTCATCCATTTTATTCCTTCATGGCAATTGGGGCAAATTCTTTGACTTGATGCCATATCCTTACTAGGTCATGACGCCACGTCAAAGAGGGGAAAATGTAGACACCTAAAAATGTCTTAACCATCTAACTACCCTCTAACATCACCCATACCACTAATTTATTATCTGATTAATTAATTAAATTTTTATTTAATTAATTATCTCACCCAACACCTGTATCATTCACTTTTTCTTCATCAATTTGTCCCTAAAATTGAATTAATTTAATTAATTCAATAGTCACACCTTACTAACATCATCTAATTAATTAAATAAATATGACCAATATTTATTTAGTTAATTTGTCCACTTCCTTAGACCAAATTAATTAGATAAATTATGTTTATCTAATTAATCAAGCCTACTAATTAGCCTACCCCTAACCTAGTTGATTAAATACCCATTATTTAATTAGCTACCCTAGCCTACATGACCTCTAGACCTAGATTAATTAAATAAATAATTATTTAATTAATCCTAAATCCTAATTACCTCATCCACTAATTTACTACAACCACATTAACTAATTTAATCACCTTGATTAACTTGGTCAATCCATGATTAACACCTCCCACACCCACAAATTAAAAATTACAAAATATTCCAACTCACTCCAGCTCATCTTTACCAATTTTGTGTAAAAACATCTTCCTCTTTTTTAGCCTACAAATGTAAGAGACCAAAAATGTGCACATATCACATGTCTCTCACAACTCCATGTAAAATGGAATTTTTAATTCCAACTCATCCCAAGGAAATTAATTTTAAATTTCCTCATCCATCTCAATCACATTTAACATGCTAAGTACTCCTCAAAATAAATTAAAGGTTTATTTTTATTCTCCACCCTCTAAATTTGTTGATCAAATCCTAGCCCTCCATCTCACAACTAATCTCATCCATTGATCTCAACAATGAATCTCCACCTCTGGATCAACATCCCCTCCAATTTGCCTATAAATACAAGTCTCCACAAACCATTTCATCATCCAAGTTTTAAGTAGAGTTATTATGCTAAAACTTCTCTCATCTTCTTATCTTGAGCCAGGCTATAGTGACTTGCATTTGAGTTTAGAGAGCATTTCACATTGAAGATATGGCCATGGGTGAAGCTAGATCTTGTGGGTTCTAAGCTCTTGACGTCATCAAGGAGGAGGAAGATTTCAAGGTATAAATGATTTGTTTGATGCATTTCATTTGTGTTTTCTACCTTTGAAGTTTTCTTGTTCTTCACCTTGTACTTAAAATTTTTCAAACTTCTTCCAGCCAAAAATCTCTCTATTCTTCTCAAATTTTCTCTTCTCAGAAATTCATGCATAGCAAAAGTCCTCCCCCCAAAAACTCTTTCCAAATTTTTCTCATAAATAAAACTAATAAATTTCAAAAAGAAGGAAAAACAAAAAGAAAGCAACTTTCTTTCTTTTTCCCCAAAAAGACTCTTCTTTTTCCAAAATAAAATAAGGAAATAAAATCCTCTCATAAAAAAAAAATTTAAAAATAATAATTTAAAGCATTTATCCTCATCCCATAAAAGAAATAATTAAAAATAAAAAGAATAATTAAATTGACTCTCACCACATAAATGCAATTAAATAAAATTTATAAAAATAATAAAATTTCACAACAAGACACAAAAATGAAAATTAAAAAAATAAAACAATAATTTTACACCACATTTTAGCCTTAACCCCTTCCATGGGTTAGGCTAGGCTAACTGGTATAACATAGGGGTTTGTGGAGTCTCTGAATCCACTTAAGGAATCTTGGCCACCCACGTACACACTTAATTTTAAACATCAATATGTCAAGATAATATAGTCGAAGCAACTTAATGCATATCAAAAATAATTTAAATAATTAATTTTTCATTCATGATCACATACTCAAATAATTTATTTGATAACTAGCATATAAGCATTGAATTATTTAACACTTTCTTTCCCACATAATTATTAATCTACTCAAATAAATTGAATCATATAATTCAACACTTAAATCCATAAAGTTTAAATATAATAATAATGGCCAAAAGTGTCAACTAGCATAATGTCCAACATAATAACCATAAATGTCCATACTACTAACATAATGTTTCACACACATCAAATATATAATCTAATAAATAAAGTCTAGTACTGCAAACTAAATCAACTAAAATGTCAAAAAGGGATGGGCCTAATAGGCATGGATAAACTGACATTGGATAACCGACAAAGAGGCTTGATAAATAAGTGGCTAGAGAATGTGAAATGTCATGGGATGCGAATGAGAATCAACAGTGTGTACTCCTAAAAGAACTTGCATTGCAAGTGTGTTGTAATCATATTTTTATATGATAATACATTGTGCAAGTTTTGGAGTGTGGGGTTTTTTACCTAAAAGGGTTTTCCCTACGTATATCTTGAGTTGTGAGTTTTGTATTTGCATTTGGATGTTGTTATTACCTTTCTATTAATGTGCATCTAATAACTTGTAACTATAAAAGTTAAAATTTGCATATATCTTTCCTCATTAGATCAATGTAGGAAGCATTTCCACATACCTTGCTTCCTTTAAAAAACATTATGGCAATTGCAGGATAGTATTAGTACATACCCATTTTGTCACCCAAATGGAGAATGCTTTTCACCTAATGCCTTGCTCACAAACTCTTTTAGCATTGAAGAAACCCTTCGTGTTTGCAATTAAGCTCTTTGTATAAAGAATTTAGAATAAAATCTTTGTTTAAATCCTTCTAGTTCCAGCATTAATTGTTCATGCAAGTAAACACAGAATTCATTTATTGCAAATTGTCATGTCATTTGAATATGGGTCGTTGATCCTCATAGGAGATAAATCAATGGTTAGTGCAAGTTGAAAGTGCATCGCATTCCTTACTTTGTTTTCTTTTTAATAAAATGTGTGTTTTGTCAGCCGTTGGATTATCCTTTTAAAACATAACTGTCAATCTGACTAGCAGATGGGGACACATGTCTTATTTGTGCAGCATCTTGGTGATGATTCGTAGGGTGCTTTAAGGATTTGTGTTGCACGCTAGCTATTAGATCTGTTATGGATCTAATGATTAAAACATGACTATAGATCTTCTCCAATCTTCCCAGGGTTGACAGGTGTCGTCAGGATATATTTTGCCAATAGAAATAGCATCACCTGCAAAATAAAATATATGTTAAAGAGTGGGACCATGGGATGTCCGGTTCAAAATATTGGTCTACTTGGAACCTTTCATGTTGGGATAATTTTGGTAGCTTGCATGGGATATTTGGACAGGACTAAACATTTGATTGGTTGATCATATCAGATTGAAATGTCATGTTCGATAGGATAATTTATGACCTACTAAGGTAAAATTGATGGTTTCAACAAGATATGGACAAGGACACAGACATGGATATTTTGGATGCACAAATGTCCTATCTAGATAAATATGGAATACCTTATATTTTAATATTACATTTGGATCTGGATGTTCTTCTAAAGTAAAAATAACCCAATATAAGTACCAGACATGACATCAATATTTCACCAATATCCATGTCCAGTTGTTTAAAAATGTATGGTTGACCAAAGTTTCAAGCGGGCATAACTCAATTTTTTTAATGAATCTTCACATGATCTAAAAGGCAATTTTGACTAAATTTTCATTCATTATCCATCCATAACCTTCACAGGGGACACCATTAACTTGGAACTTGACTCAATACTTGGTCCAAAATGACACACATTTTACCATTATCTCTCGGGTGGACAACATGACTACTAGTACATGAAGAGAAATGGGTCTAACAATTGGAAATCTGCACAATGACTAATAGTGGCTTTGTCGAGGGACACACATTCCAGTGGAATGTGGCAAGAATTTAGAAAAACTCCAAGACATAGACCAACATAGAAAACCAAGACAACACTACACTATGGGTTGAACACTTGACCATAACTACATGACACACTACAGGGATCAAAAAACTAAACTATTGAGCATGGAAAAGAAAGAGCTAAATCTCATGAGAAAAATACTTCAATAATTTTCCATCCACAGGCAACTCTTGAAATTCTCCAGAAAAACTCCTCACGAATTATGAATTTTCTCCATGAAGGCTCATCACAATATATGGTCCCAGCCACATGGAATCAAATTTACCATGTTTCCCTTTGTCTTGTTCCCTTGCATTCCAGACCAGTACCATATCTCCATTTTCAAATTTCCTATCCTTGGCCCTTTTGTCAAACAGATATTTCACTTGTTGTTGCCATTTGACATTCATCATTTGGGCCTTTCTCCTTGTTTCATCCAGTTCAATCAACCAGTTTATCCTGCATGTCATAGCATCTTCTAGATCATCATCATTTTCTTGAATAAGCTTGTATATAGGGAATAAATTGTTAACTGGCATATTAGCATTCATGCCATATAGAATTTCATAAGGGGATATTTCTATAGATTTCTTTATAGTCATTCAATCTGCACGTAAGGCTAGTTTCAATTTCAAGTCCCAAGCCTTTTTATTTTTTCCTAAGATCATCTTGACAGTCTTCATTAAGCTCTTATTACTTGACTCCACCTAGCCATTTCCTTGTGGATGGTATGGTGAAGAATGAGACAAATTAATTTCAAATTCAGTGCAAAGCTCATTCAACTCAATTGATTTGAAACACATAGCATTATCTGTAATCAACTTGTTTGGTACCCCAAACCTTGAAATAATGTGATCCATGAGGAAATCCACAACAACCTTACTAGTAGCTCTTATAGTTGGGATTGCTTCTATCCACTTAGTGAAATAATCCATTGCCACCAGTATCCATTAAAAACCCCCACTAAATTTTTCTAAAATTTTGCCAATGAAGTTAATACCCCATTGTTGAAATGGAGCTTCAACAACCTGAGGTCTTAATGGTAAAGCTACAGACCACTTCAACTTACCTGAGAACTTTTTACATGCTTCACATTTTCTTACGATTTTGTAAGTGTCAGAAAACAAGGTAGGATACTAGTATCCTACTCTGAGAATCTTATGAGTAGTAGTTTTGGCCGTAAAATGACCTCTGCAATTTCCACTATGCATGTCCTTCAGGATCTTCCCTACTATGGACTCATCTACACACTTCAACAAAACACATCTTCATTTTTCCAATACAAGTCCTACTCTAGGACTATGAACTTTAATGCATTCAACTTCAATGTTCTCTTCTGATTTTCACTTAGATTTTATGGACATCTCAAATGATTTAAATTAAAAATGATGTCTTTATACCAACCTAAACTTTCCAAGATGCACTTGCTTGTTGAACACACATCAGTCACACAGTTTACCCGAGCTACCTCCAAATTTGATTCAACCATAAGTCTTTCCAGTCCATGTCCTCTGACCAATTTCATGATCTAAATTTCTATGTTAATTAACTCTTGAACCTTATTTATCCATTGACATCTTCTACCAGTAACCTCTTGCTACACAAAAATATCCTTCACCATAGCATGTGGAACATTTGCTATAATTCTAGCTCCCAACAAAGAAGGTCTAAAGTTTTTCACCACTTTGACTAATGCATACACATGTCTTTCCATAGAATCATATTTCAATTTGGTAGCTTGAAGTGATTTTCTAAAAAATGAGATAGGTTGTTCAAACCCATCATGATTCTTTTGTAACAATACTACTACTATAGTGTGAAAAGAAGCAAAAGAGAATAATTGAAATGGTTCGACAAAATCAGGAGAAGCTAATATAGGAGCCTTTTTAATTGATTCCTTAATGTCCCTAAAAGATGTGACTGCTTCACAGTCTAAGGTCAGACTCTACCCTTTCTTTAGCATCTTGGAAATGGACTTGGTTTTTTTGAAAAATTTGGGACAAATCTTTGAATGAAGTTTATCTACCCAAAAAATGACTGAATCCCCTTGACCATCTTAGGCTAAGGAATTATTTCAATGGTTGCTACCCTCTCAGGATCAATTATGATTCCATCCTTAGAGACTATATGACCTAGCAATTTTCCTTCAATCACCCCAAATACACATTTCTTGGGGTTCAGTGATATACCATATTCCATACTTCGCACAATTTTTTTTTCTGAGTGGTTACAATGGTCTTCTTCTCTTTTGGAGAAAGAAGCCAAATCATCTTGATATACAACCATGATAACATTTATCAAATCAGAAAAGGATACATCCATGGCCCTTTGGAAAGTGGCTCTAGCATTGGTTAGTCTAATATGCATCCTGACATAAACATAAGTACCCCATGGAGTTGTAAAGGCTATTTTGTATTGTTCCAACTCCTTTACCTTAACTTGATTATATCTAGAAAAACCATCCATCATGGACAAAAGTTCACATCCAATCACTCTTTGTAGCATGGCTTCCATATTGGGCAAAGGGTAGTTATCCTCTAATGATGATATATTCAAGTTTCTGAAGTCGGCACAGAGCCTAATAACACCATTCTTTTTTCTAATAGGGACCAGGTTTGACACCTAAGTTGAGTGCCTAATTGGTTTAATAATACCCCCCTCACTCAACTTGGCTAGTTCTTGTTGCATCTTGGGTGCTAGGGTGGGATTAATAGGTCTTTTCTTTTGTCTAAAAGTCTTTGCATCTGGTTTTAATGGGATTTCATACTAAAAGAGATCCTCCCTATATACCTTAAGGTCATCATAAGACCAAGAAAAAACTCCCTTATATTTCCTAACCAAAGTAATAAGCATGGATCTAATCTTAGAATTTAGTCTCTTAACTATGTAAACATTTCTTGGTTGGGCCTTAGTTCCCAAATTTATTTCTTCCAAATCATCATGGTGCATAGGTACAAGCTTAGAAATTTGACTGTCTACTCCATCAAATACTCTCTCCAAAGCCACCAACCCCCTTGGGATTTTGTTAGTCTTCAACTGGATGACCTCATTACCAAAAATGGTATCCTTACCATCAATCTTTTCAACAAAACTTTGAAAATCTATCTTCTATCCCTGGTACTCATCCATACAGTTCATGAATTTGTACAAATCCTATAGTGAAAACTTCCCAATGATA
Source organism: Cunninghamia lanceolata (assembly GCA_027924645.1). Classification (NCBI taxonomy): domain Eukaryota; kingdom Viridiplantae; phylum Streptophyta; class Pinopsida; order Cupressales; family Cupressaceae; genus Cunninghamia; species Cunninghamia lanceolata. Next base: position 1,778,770 of record BSBN01000333.1, read on the forward strand.
GATGTTGTTAGGTGTTGGCAAGAGACGCTACTAGGCATGTTAGATGTTGTCATTGATGGCAACTAAACCTAACTTACACATTCGCATTACATCAGTGGATCATACCAGAAGTTAGATTGTAGATTTGTCTAAGTCCAAATAGACAGGAACAGAGCATATGATAGGGTTCAGCATCTTGGTCTGCAATTATCTACAGGTAGTCATATTGAGCTACAGATCTGAGGGAATGTCAAGGGATGTCGGGGCTACCTAAATCCAAGATTTTAGCCTCTAGTGATGAAGGGATTGAAAGTTACAAGCATCTGAGTATCAGGGTCTAGTTAACAATTCAGTCTAGTGAAGAATAGGCCAACTTGGTGTTTGATCATTGTGCGGATTAGGAAAAGTTGTTGGTTGAGTAATTTGTGAGATCCAGTGGTATTGGCTGACATGTAAGGTGACTCGGATACATAGGTTTTGGTCCGCATGGTGTTTGTGCATGGATTCAGCCAACAGAATAGTGTTCTTAAAAAGTCTAAGTTTTTCTTAAGGCCAACTGCTGTTGATGCAATTTTATGTAGCCGATATATATAATCGATGAGTTCAAGCATTTTGGTGTGTGGAGGAGTGAATATGAAGGAATAAGTGTGAAATATAGCAGAATCAGGTGTGAAGTGAAGAGATCTAAGCTCCAGATCATGGCAGAGCAGTGAAGTAGGGCAGAGAGAGATGAAGTGTGTAAAGTCAGTGTACTGAGCTCAACCAGAACTATAATCTTGCATTATTAGATGCTATTCCTTAGTTCAAACATTCTAGTGAACTTTTGTAATTGATTTTGTTGGCAGTGAGCCTCCTTGAGCAATGAGCTCTAGGCAGTGTGCCCAAAGGCATGTACCTTCCCATTTGTAATACTTTTAACAGAGTATAGATTCTTGTGGGTTAACCCCCACCATGGTTTTTCCCTTAAAAATCCTGGTGTTCATGTGTTATGATCTTGTTGTTTTTGTTCATGCCTCTATCTTTTGGATGTATGTGATAAATTATTAAAGGAACATAATATTAAGTTTTATAGAACACTGATTCACCCACCCTCTTAGTGTTCCTTAATTACAACAATTGGTATTAGAGCAAGGTTCCTTAGAAGAAGTTTAACAGCTTGAGGAAGATATGGGAAGGTGTTTTCAATGGGTTCATGTTGTGTGGTTACACAACACACCCCATTTTGACTTGACAAAACAAGGACCCAACTTTTGTTTGGCTTTGCTTGTGTTTTCTGCTTGCTGGCGGTTTGGTAAAAGTAAGTCAATGCAGAGGGATCTTGCATAAAGGTGACTAGGTAAGTCATCATGATGAGGTCAATTTTTTCAAAGTTAATATTTCATGACAATAACCTCATGGTTGGCTAGAGCATAAAATTTCATGCAGGTTTGCCTTTTGGATCACCCCGATATTCCTTAGGGAACAAAAGTTATGATGAGTCAAAGACCTGGTCAAAACTGATATTCCGAGGGGAGGATCATATTTCTTAACATCAATCATATTATAAAAGATCACCCCGATCTAATATTATCACCTGATAAAATCATTTGCTCCAAACATCCGGACATCAACTTTATGTGATAACGATATCTACCCATCGAACAACGTCATATATTTTGCGAGGGTCATATTCCTGAATATCACCCGACATTTAAATATCACCCCGATATTTGAATATCTGTCTGTCGCAAAATATCACCCCGAACCAATGTCCTGATGACATTATCCAAACCTGATGAACGAAGAAAAAAACATCTCGATGACGTCACCATGATATTCTAAGAGAGAAGTCACTTTAGTCCAGGGGGTGATATTATAAACATCACTAGACATTCCGAACATCCCCTAATATTTTGAATATCACCCGATATTCTCAACCCGACCTGATATTTCAACATAGGTCTTTCCACCTAGAATGGATGATCATATTATACCAAGAGGGTCATATTTTGAACATCACCTGATATTCAGAATATCACCCGATCTTCAGAGATCACCTCGTGCCTCGCCGCCATAACATAAAATGAATGCAGATGTGGTAGGTGGTTCCCGCTGATTATGAACCCGATACATACACCTGGCGAGATCCGGGAGTTTCGTATAGGAAAATCAGATGTTTCAGTTAATTCACCCTAATTTGCCCTAATTTGCCTGAAAGAAGAGGTTGAAAGTGATTTACAGAATCATTTTACGCTTACCTTGAGATAAACCAGTTTTAACAGAGAACTAAGCTTCTGAACCCTCAGACAAATAACATCAGGACGCACATAGTTTATAGCAGAATGAAGCAAGTGAAAATCATCAGTATCAGGGTTATTTTCAGACAATCATTACCATAATCAAGAGGATAAGTGCATCAGGTAAGTAATTCGAAGCCCTCTTGTTGACATCTTTTGCATATCCAAGTATCATGGTGTTTACTGGTTTGAAGATATGCATATTGAGATAAATGAAATATTGAAAGAATATAATATGCATGATGAACTATGAATATGTAGTGTATGTGCACGCCTATAAGTATCAATTGTAAGACCCAAATTTGTTAATTGCAGGCATCCATGGCGGATAAATGGCTAGCTAAGTCAAAGGCAGAATTTCTAAAGCCCATGTTTGCTAAATCTGAGGGTGTCCAATTCAAATATGGTGCCATCACTGACACACACCAGGAAAATATTGATCTGGCTGCATGGTCGGCTAAGATGAGCAATGCGAAAAGTAATAGCACCCTGCTGGATGCAATTTTTGTATCTGGGATGTGAAATGCAGCTAGTTTCCCGTATTCTATGGAAACCCCTGAGCTGGTTATTAAGTGTGCGAGAAACTATAACCCAGAAACCAGGAGGGTAGAGAAGCATGGCAGAGTATATGCAGATCTGTCCATCAAGGGTCTTGCTGCTACATTCAGTTTACCATTAGGCAAGAAGGTTGCCAATATAGATTTGAAGAAGTCGAAAGCAGAATATGAGAATAATAAGAAGTCTGCCAAGAAGAAAATGTACCAATGGAGGGCGAAGAATAGTCCTTATCCTGCAATAGATAAGCTTCCAGTGCACTTATATAAATTTGACTTTGATGATGAATACTAGTACATGATAGCATTACTCAGCAGAGTGACCAGCCAACCTGATGCTAGAAGTTTTAAGGATTAGATGTATGCAGTCATCCTGATGTGCCTTTACACAGATAGTAAGCCAATGTGGGCTAAGATGATAAGTGATGCTCTATATGAGCAGCTAATGAACTTAGGGGATCCAGATTGTTCCTTCTACAAGACCTCATACTTGGTTTATTCATGTGCCTATAAGGGTACATTTGATGCATTAACTACAATTGGAAGAATTGGTGGCACAACCAATGATGAACATATATGGGATCATCATCCCCAACTACAGAGAACAAATTACCTCCAAGACTACAAACTAGTGAATGATGCATTCTCTATGCATCTGGTAAGAACAATGGAGGAGGACAGAAATAAAAGACTAAGCATGGAAGCTCAGGAAGTCATATACAGGCAAGGAGCCTGGTTTATTCAATTTGCAACATTCTCTTATATAAGAATTGAAGGTTTTGAAGAGGAGCCCCTCATGCTCCCAAGATACCCCACTGATGCAGTAGCTTTAATGGAGTTTATGAGGCAAGTGGCTACAATACTAGATGCTTACAAAGCAAGTAACAAATTACCACCAGTATTCTTTCCAGTAACAATGGGCTGGTATATGTGCCCAGATTTGGAGAACATTAAGAAAGCCATAGTTGGTTTAACAATGATGAATTTCCAGTCATTCCCTTTGGTTAGATCATTTGATCCATATGGGAGGATGCAGAAGATCATGGGGAAGCCCATCCATCGAAAGAATCTTGAAGATTTTTACACAGATTGTGAGGATGAGGCTGACGCCAGAAGGAGAAGGTATCAAAGATTGACCCTTAACCAGATCAGGACCTTCGACTGCATTTCAGTCCCTGCACAATTGAAGAAGGATGATGGTAATATAATGGTAGATGAGTATGAGGAGAAAAAGATATATAATGATACAATATCCACCCCAGATCTTACTATGCCTGAAGATATTTCTTTAGATCCATTCACAGGAAGGATATTGCAGCTGACCCAGGCATGGGTCAATGAACAAATAGATACACTGAAGAAGAAGGGAGTAGCCCTTACTGTTGATAATAAGAGGAAGAGACAGGAGGTTCCTGAAGATGAATATGATGATTTCCTGGTTGAGAAGAGGAAATCCAAAGGAGAGAAAGCACCACCTCCTGAACAAATCAAGAGATCTTCAAGAGGTAAGAAGACTGATCCTGAACCCAAAGGGGTTATAATTGAAAGAATAGAGATGTCAGTTGAAGATGCATCAGGATCAAGACAAATATCAGCATCATCCGCATTGCCTCCCGGAGATAAACAAAAGGCTAAAGGAATCCAGAGGCCAGCTGCACATCCTACTGATATATATGAAGAGCGTCAGACATCACATAAGGAAAAAGAAAAGGGTATCCTTCTAGAAGAAGAGCCTGAAGAAGAGGAAGGTCTTATATCCTTCACAAGAAAGAGAAAAGCACCTCAGGTGATACCAACTACACCTAAGAAACCAAGGACATCAATGAGAGGTGAAATAAAACAAACCCATATAGTGCTAAAAGGGGTAGGTGGGGAAGTATTCAATAGGGAACTGCAACATAATGTTCCACTTCCTACCATTGTAAAGTTTAAAACTGAACAAGCAGAAGATCAATCGAAAGAAGCCTCTAGGGCAGTTCAAAGTGGTCAAGTCTCATTAGATGAGACAGTTGACTTATCTAATGACGAGGTAGTGAAGGATGTAGCTTCACAAAGAATGGAAACCCTTGCTGCTAGTACCCGAATAACTCCACATGGGACCCCATCAGTCTGGCAATATTAGAGGAGATGAAGCAAATAGAATCAGAAAAAGAAAAGAGCCCGAAACACATTGCATGCAAATAGGGCTAGATACCTTAGTTGATCAAGTAACGAATCCTACAATTATAGATTTGACATATGTAGAGGATGTCAATCCTAAGGATATGGTAGGTACACCTAAGAAAACATAGAATATTGAAGAACTTAAACAGAAAGAAGTGGAGAGCAAAGCTCTAGGTATGGGTCAGCAATAGCATGATGCATCAACCGAACCCAAAGTAGTAGAAGTCCCACCAAAGGACAAGGAAGATAAAGAAATATCTGGTCCTGACGACCACAAGGCCCAAGAGGTAATTGACATAGGTCCAGGCCTGAATATAGCTGTAGATTAGGTGGACAAGCCTAAGGTAGATACAATAATATCTACAGAAACTAATATGCCTCATGATGAGGAAATCACTGAGGTAGATGAGATACCCATGGAGGAAGTAAAGGATCAGGATCATGATAAACATGCAGATGATCAGCAAGATCACCCTCCAGAAAAAGAAGTCCCTCAACAGGAGGACATACCTAAGGATCACCTTCATGAGGAACGTCATGAGGAAGAGAAAAGAAGATTACCCCCACCATCAAACATGATGGTGGATACCAAAGATCAGGGTGATCATCATGATGATGATGGGGACCAACAGTCAAAGGATCAAATTCCTTAGTGGCTCAAGAAAGAAATCGGTGTAGAATTAGGTATAGAGGCACAGGAATTTGATATATCTACATTATTTTTGGAAACTTTAATAAAGCCTAAGAGGAAGGCTAGAATAACTTCAGCAATAAGAAGAGATCCTGTCACAAGTAGAAGGACCGCCCAGGTGGCCATTCCTATAGTAGACAAAGAAAAGGACAAGATCACTCTGGATGAATTCCAGATTAATACAGTGGATTTGGGATTTGCCAATGAGGATCAAGAAGGCCAAGAAGGTAAGGACATAATTGATTCATTGACCTAGAAGGTGAAAAGAGAGAAAGAGAAAAATAACTAGCACAAAGAGCACATTGCGCAGCTGCATACATATATAAAAGGGTTAATTAACGTTGATGATATATTAAGTGATAAAGCAATCCCATTGACTGCAATTTCTCAGGAGGAGGTCAACAAGTTGAACCTCATGAGACATGAATCAGTAATAATGTTGAAGTGGATGTTATCCACATTTGATGAAGCAGAGGAAGTGGTAAAAGCCTCTTTGAAGCGGTGGAATTCTTTGGGCACCTCCAGGAAAAAGGTAGATAAACTGCAAATGGAGATTGGTAGGAAGTCATTTCAATTAGAAAAGGCCATGAGTATTTTGGATGAAATGAAGAGGATTGATCCACATATTCTAATAAAGAATCAAGTACCAAATAATAACACAACCCTATTGATTGATATATGGAATAAAGACATCAGGTTCGAATGTGATGTGCTCAAAAGATGCAACAATAAACTACGGAATATCAGCATGAAGCTACATGATATGATGTCTCATGAGGATGAAGTTTTGGAAACATTAGAAGGAAAGATAGAGGGAAAGATAGAAAATCAGGATGAAGAGTTTGCCATTAAAGCTCTACATAGTAATTTCCAGCTAGTTGCTAAAGACCCTCTCAACCACCTGACAGAAGAAGTGCTGGATAAAGTAATGAGAATAAAGGTCAAGGTGGAAGATTATAATGAAACATCCAGTAGCAGGAGGAATAAATTGGAATCTCTTCAGAGCAAATATCAGGTGCATAAACATGCCATCACGAAAGCGAGAACTCAGGATGGCGGAGAATTGGAGAAGATAATGCAAGCATATGAGAATATCATGATAGCTATGCAGGTCCATATTCAAAGAGATAATCATCATGATGATGAAGATAGCGAAAGCATTGAAAGTGATGATCATGACAATAAGAATGATGATCAAGATGCACCATAAAGGGAATATATGCATCAGGTACTTAGGAAAGTATAAGTTGCCTAGATGGTTGCCAGCTGGCAACCTGTTCCATGTGGAAAAGATTGACTTAGTCAATGAAATGTAAACCATAGATCTTAATAGATAAATCTTGATCGTAGATCAATTATAACCGCTCCCTCACCTTGTTCTGTAAAAGGTGCAAGGATGCCTCATTTTAAAGATTCAAAACTTAATTGAAATCTGTTTGCTGAAATATTCAAGGCTCATTTCAAAGTTGTTGTATACATATATGTTCTTGCATACTTAATGAATGAGAAGACTGTTTTGATTACAATCCATCATAAATCTTGAGTAATCAGTGTGTGAATTCTTGATATATACTTTGATTTGCTGCATCCTTTGGAGTGCATATCAGCTTGCATGTGTTGTCTTCATACCTTTCCTTTGAAGTTATCATTGACTGTATCTAGCTGTGGAATGTCCTGGTGAACATATGGTTTGATTTCTTCTCTTCATGACTATATCTGATATATATGTGGCTCAATAGCTGAAGGTTCAACATTAATTTGAAGTATTTCTTTCAATTTCTTTCAATTTCAGAGCATTTCATCATCATAATTGCAAATAATTGACAATCTTAAGCAAATAATACAAATATGCAAACATCTCATAGATAACTAAACATATTCAGCATATTTGAGGTTAAAGCATGTCAAAATGACAAATATCAAGCAAAGATTTAAAGATAGACATAATATTTGAAGCATATCCTGTAGAATAACTCTCTGTACAGCATTATTACAGGAAACATTATCTTACTGATGAGATCTATGTAAGGCCCCAAAATGGAAATAGCAACACACATCAACCTCTGAGTAACGTCAGAAGATTAAGACCTAATCAACGGAGACTTGAGATCATGAATTCTCTGAATTCATCGTATCTTTCAAGATGAATAAAGGTTAATGTGTACTTTTATTCTATGTTTGTTTATGACTAACATCATGATCAACATAAATTGGCGCTAGAAGGAGGGCCATAGGACGAGGATCATCATCAGTAGTTCAGGTGATGATAAAGATCGTAAGGTAACGTCCAGACATTGTTGAATTTCAAATTAGACGTAAATATCTGTTGTTCCAAGCTTGCACATGCTAATCCTTTGCAAAGTTTTCATAATTGATCAAAAATATTGTAATCTTTACAGTAGATCATCATGTATTTACAAAGATTAGTCTTACTTCAGGTGAATTTTTCCAAATTTTGAGGTATCTTGCTCTAGAAACCTGATATCCTTCACAATATCCTACAAGTGTTACCAAACCTAAAGATCACCTCATATTTGCAGTATAGCTGCAAATATTCTAGAAATACTTGGTCCATTTCCAATCCTAACCTTAAATGCAATCATTGCTCGTGAATTCCAACCGATCTTTACAATCATTTGGCTGATTTGCTCAAAATCAAGAAATCCTGGCTCACAGGATAAATACCAGGTCTAGATCCAATAGAATCTTTGAAGAATTACCTATTAGGGGATTTAAGCCTAGAACTATAGACATCCATCACACTCTAGGGTCTAGTGCATCAGGAGCATCACCAGAGCCTCCTCCGGTAACTCCTATTAGTTTGCAAGTACCTTCAGGGTTATCTATGACACCTATCCAACCTCAGCCAACCATACCCCAGGGTCAACCTCCTCTGGCTATAATGTCTTCTTTGTAGCAGAGTCACCTTTGACCTTTACTGCATATCATGAGTTACCAAAGAATCCAGACAAACTCTGTCCAAAATATCATCCTTATCAAGATGCTGATGATCATATCAGAACTTTCAAGGAAGCTTGTTGCCAAGCCAGAATAGCACATCAGGATGTTGTATGCAAATTATTTCCTTTTTCCTTAGGAGAAGAGGCTTATAATTAGTTTATTAGTCTTGGTCAGAGTTCTGTCGGTTCATGGGTTGTCCTAGAGAAAGCTTTTACTAATAGGTTCAAGGTACCAATAGATCCCTCAATGAACTATCACCTATTCACCACTATCAAGCGGTTTGAGGGACAACCTATTGCCAATTTCAATGCTAGGTTCCAAAAAATGCTATCCAAGTTAGTTACCCCATATACTGTAGCAGATGCTGCTGCCAGGAGTATCTATTACTTAGCTCTGGATCCACTGACTTCCATGTTCATCAGGAGAACACATCCTGAAATCACAACTTTGACAGGAGCTTTTCAAGAAGCTATCAAAGTCAATCAGCAGATGGTACCTGCTCCAACACCAAACATAGCTTTCCCTACATTGCCTCGCATGTATCCAACATATCCTACACAATATCCTCCCTAACCACAGTATAATGGAGCTATGGTACCTCTAGCAGTAATGCCAGCACCTCTGCAAATATCTCCATTAAGCATCATGCCTCCCCCTCCTAATGGGAATGGTCAAGTACCACAGTATTTTGCACAAGCACCGACACCTGAGGGTGTGGATCAGAACAATAACACTAGATCCTCTTTCTTCAAGCCTCAAACTGAAAATGTAGTGGCTAAAGCTCAGGAAGAAAAAGAAGAAATCAAAGAAATCTCTGCTCAGCTAAGAAAACTAACTACAGAGGTCATTCATCTGAGAAATCAAAACTTCTATTCTCAGCCTAACCAAAACAGATGCTATAACAATGACAGACCTAGTTATCCTGATAGGGGGTACAACAACAATAATTTCAACAATAGTGGTGGAAATAATAATAACCCTCAAAGACAGCCTAGAGTATGGAACTCCAGGCCAAATAATGGCTCACTACCATCACCTTTAGATAATCAGCCACCTGGTGAAGCCAAACAGACTACTAGAGTCAATCTTGCTGAGGCAACCCTCACCAATTGGTGTAGAATACACAATACAAATGCTCATGCAGAATTAGACTATCCACAATTTAGAATTTCTGCTAGCATTTTCCAGACAGAAGTGTCTAATACTTCTGGAAATCCACCTCAGGTGGAAGGAAATGAAATTGTCCCTTGTGGATATGACTCAGCATTTGTATTAGAAAGTTATACTGATCGGCATCATCAGCAGACTGTGTCATCCCACCAGAATTACAACCTGGCATGTGAAGAATCTGCCATGGCTTTTGAGTCAAATTATGTTTTCCCCTTTGAGGATGAGAATGAGCCATCCAATGAGCCTGAAGAAGTGCATGCTTACCAGCAGCAATATCAGGGTAAGCACAATTATAATCTGAGAAGTAAATCCAACAGACCTGCTGGTCCATTAACCAGTTCCTTGCCTCTGAATAATTTTAACACACCTCCTGATCCCAAGGCAAGTAACAATCCAGGATTTCCAAAGGTAAATGCACATTATCTGTCACCACAAAACACAGTATCAAAGGCTGTTGGCCTACCTCATGAGTCTGACAAACTAGTCACATATCTGGCAGATGAGATGAAGAAGGTAAAGATCATCTTGTTTCTGTCAGAGTTGTTGAAAACTCCTGCAATTAAGAAAGCGTTTATGAAATCACTAGATGATCCTGCTCCTAGAGAGGATAGTCATTCCCCAGGTCAGCCTAGCAATAGAGATCATGCTGCTAAAGATAACATTGTTAAACATAAAGTGCCAGCTACAATCCAAGCTGTAGAAACCTCCCACATGACCTTGTACAGGGACAAAAGTGAGTCACCACCTTTCCTCCTTACCATAAGGATGTTTAGCAAGAATTTACACAATTGTTTGGTAGATTCAGGTGCATCTACAAATGTCATGCCCCTGTCTATATGCAATGCTTTAGGATTGCATCCTGCTAAATCCCTAAAGAAGGTGACAGCTAGATAAAATAGAAGTAAGTGTGGTAGGGGAGTTAACTCATATTCACATGCAACTAGCATCTAATCCCAGGATCCAATATTACATCGATATCCAGGTAGTAGATATACCTGATACATACGAGATGTTGCTCAGCAGGGACTGGTCTAAAACTCTCAATGGATATATGTCTATTGCCTTTAATCACATGTGGTTACCTTGGAAAGGTATACCTAACTAGATAAGAATAGATGCTGAGCCTAGAATGAAGCACATGATCACCGAGTACAACAAAACAAACGAGATTATGTATGTGAATGTTGAACCCAGAGTTTATGCCATTAGACAGCAGACTATCAGGATAGAAGAGATCCTGATGCTTGACTTTCATCATCATGATGATGATCATCAGGAAGACATACCAACTATGGAACCTGATAGTAATTTTGAGAATGACAATGAAATAGATTGCTTCAGAAGCTTTGAGATGCATCTGTCCAAGCAGGTAAAACATTGTCAATTGTTAAATATGCATGTTCATGACATTTTGATTGATGGTTGGTGTAGCTTACACAACGAAGTACATTCAGAGAAAACTTGTGAAACGTGCTTAGATATGATGGAGCTTGAGCAAGTGTGCAGTGAGGCATCATCATCATCCGAGGTAAGTTCTGCATCTAGTGATGATGATGATACTGATTTTCATTTGTCTTTTGCAGGAAACACAAGTGAGGTAATAAATCATAATGAGGATCATATTTGGAGAACGAAAGAGAGTCTAGTGTATAACCAGATAAATGTTAAGAAGAAAGAAAAGATCACCCCTGGGAGTGATTGCCTGATGGAGTCAGATTATGAACTGTCTGATGAAGACAGAGGTAGTAACCTGACTAGATTCGAAGAGTTTCTGTCAAGAGAAATTAAAAAAATGATAGAACAAGGGAAGCATCTATAGGATGCACTGACTGAAGGATGGTGTAGGTTGCATGAGGCACCTCACTCAAAGACTGCTTGCTCGCTGTGCTTACATATTTTAAAGAGACATACAATACCCGATCCAGAGGATCATCCTCCTGATGATGAAAAGAAAGAAGAAGAATCAGCTTCACAGAAGAAAGAAAAGATGAGGTCTAAGAATGCTAAAATTCCTAAGTTAAAACGGATATCAGGTGGTGCAGCTGCCAGAGCTGCAAAGAAGAAAGAAGGTTCAGCCAAACCTCCTGCTGAAGATAAACCCTGGATCCTTAGATTTGATGGATCCAAGTCCAAACAAGGAGCTGGAGTAGGGATTGATCTCATTGATCCATCAGGAAAGTCCTACTTAGCTGCTTACAAATTACAGTTCCCCTACACTAACAATGTGACAGAGTATGAAGCTCTAATTCATGGGATACTATTTGCTCTTAAGAAGAAGGTAAAAATTCTGCATGTCTTTGGAGACTCAGAATTAGTTGTCAGACAGGTAAGACGAATTTACTCTTACAACTATAAGAAATTGTCAAATTATAGACACAAAGTGTGGGATTTGATTGAAGACTTTGATGCATTTAATATCACTCACGTACCTAGAGAATAGAACCATAGGGTAGATGCCTTAACACAGGCTGCCAGTACATTAGAGCCCTTGTCTATATCGGGCCTAAAGAGATTTTTAGTAGAACTGGTATCAGTGCCTTCAGTACCTAATAATGTTACTAATCTCCAGGGTTTTGATGATGATCAGCATATCCTAGATTTCATCTCTAACAGAGACATATTTGATGCTCAGATCATAGATGAGAACAATATAGAAGAGCATGTCTGGGAAGAGGAAGAAATATTAGAGTTGCCTAGCAACAAGATTCCCAAAGGGATGATAGAGCTAGAGAGAGCATTTGACCTGGATAACATGTTAAAACAGAAAGATCTTCCAAAAGCTGATGGAGGACAGTATTCACAAGTGAATATTGGACAAAATGAAGACAAGAGAAATGTCTTGATTGGTAAGGTTTGCACACCAGAAGAGTTAGAAGGAATAACTCAGGCCCTTAAAGATTACATCCATATCATTGCATGGACTTATGATGAGTTGAAGACATATGACACATCAGTCATAACTCACACTATACCTCTCAAGCCAGATGCTAAACCTTTCAGACAGAAGCAGAGGCCAGTTAATGCTTTGCTTGAACCAATAATTTTTTAAGAAGTCAAGAAGCTATTGAATGCCAGGATTATATTTCCTGTGAGGCAATCCACTTGGGTGGCTAATCTAGTGCTAGTAAGGAAGAAGAATGGAGACATCAGACTGTGTGTGGACTTCAAGAACCTAAACAGAGCATCAGAGAAGGACAATTATCATTTACCCTCATTAGATGAAGTTATGCAGATTGTCAATGGAGCCAAAATGATGTCCTTTCTGGATGGCTTCTCAGGCTACAATCAAGTCATGGTTGACAAAATTGACAGACTAAGAACTGCCTTCACCACAAAGTGGGGGATATTTGCTTATAGACCTATGCCATTTGGGTTGATAAATGCTGGAGCAACATTCCAGCGTGTAATGGACGTAGCCTTCAGAGGCTTAATAGGAAAATGTATAGTCATATACATGGATGACTTAACAATATTCTCTAAAGATAGAGGAAACCATGTAATGGATCTCAGAAATGTGTTGAAAAAATGTGAAGAATATGGGATATCCTTGAACCCCAAGAAATGCATATTTGGGGTGACAACAGGAAAGTTGCTAGGCCACCTGATAACTAAAAATGGAATTATCATTGATCCTGACAGGGTGGAGTCCATTATGAAATTACAGCTTCCAGGAAGTAAGAAAGAGCTCAAATCTTACTTTGGTAAGATAAATTTTGTCAGGAAATTCATCACTAGCTTTGCAGAAATAGTCAGGCCTTTAAATGCTATGTTGAAGAAGGATGCAAAGATTGAGTGGACATCAGAAGCTAAAGCAGCCTTTGAAGACAAAGAAATCTATTCCTGATGCTCCTGTCCTCATCAGTCCAAACTACACCAGAGACTTCTATATTTATTCATTTTCTTCAGAACATACCTTTGCAGTAATGCTAACTCAGAGAAATGAAGAAAAGGAAGAGAAACCAATTGCCTTCATGAGCTACCCTTTCAAAGATGCTGAATTGAGATATGTAGATGTTGAAAGGCAAGCACTTGCTTTGGTCAGAGCAGTAAAGAAATTCAGGCATTATATCTTGAGAAGCAAGGTGATTGTTGTGGTGCCAGATGCAGCAGTGAAGATGTTGTTAATGCAAAGTGAGCCTGGTGAAAAAAGGGCTAAGTGGATTACAGTATTACAAGAATATGACATGGAAATCACACCCATGAAATTGGTAAGAGGACAAGCTCTAAGCCAAATGATATCAGAGATTGATCCAAACATAGTAAGTTAGCATTATGTTATCAATGCTAAAGACAATGAAGAGTGGTATTCAGATATCAGGCACATCCTGATCACTGGAAGATGTCCTCCAAGACTGCAGGCTTCACAGAGAAGAGCCTTGAAGATAAAATCCCAGAAGTACATGATGAAAGCAAGAGTACTTTTCAAGAAAAATTATGAAGGAATATACTTGAGATGCTTAGAAAAGCCAGAAGTAGATAAAGTTTAATCAAAGCTACATGACAAATTCAGAATAGCACATGGCTCATCCTTGGCTACAACACATGCTATCCTCAGAGCAGGATATTATTGGCCTACAATTTTTAAGGATACAGCTGAACACATTAAATGCTGTCATGTATGTCAGGTTGCTGCCAACAGAGAGAGATATGCTGCACAACCTTTGCAACCAGTGATGGAGGCACGCCCATTTGCACAATGGGGCATGGATTTCATAGGACCTATTAATCCTCCATCATCATCAGGCCACAGGTATGTTTTGACAATTACTGATTATTGTACTAGGTGGACTAAAGCCACTAGCAGCAAGACTTGCAGCACAGAAGATGTCATCAGATTTCTGGAAAGTAACATAATCACCAGGTATGGGGTTCCATATGCTCTAGTAAGTGATATTGGCTCTGCTTTTACTTCAACCAAATTGTCAAGTTGGGCCTTTGATTATGGGATCATACTAAAGTTCTCATCTAATTATTATCTCCAAGGGAATGGATTGGCAGAATCCACTAATAAAAATTTGCTGAATATCATAAAGAAGTTAGTAGACAAGAACCCTAGGGAATGAAATACACTTCTAAAATATGCCTTATGGGTGGATAGAACCAGAAACAAGGCTGCATTAGGAAACTCACCTTATCATTTAGTCTATGGGGTGGATCCCATCCTCCCTGTTAACCTGAAGATTCCTACCCTGCAATTTGCCCAAGAGTATCTAGGCATAGACAATAACCAAGAAGTCAGGTTGCTTCAACTGATGCACCTGGAAGAGAAAAGAAGTCAGGCAATTGATCAATTTGCCAAACATCAGGCTATTGTCAAATGCTGGTTTGACAAAAGAGCCAAAATTAAAGCCTTTAGGATATCAAACTTAGTCCTAATGTGGGATAAAGCCCATGAGAGGAAAGGAGACCATGGTAAGTTTGATAAATTATGGATAGGTCCTTTCCAAATTTCTAAGTTATTAGGAGACAGTACTTTCAGGCTTAAGAACTTGACAGGTGAGGATGTTCCATTGCCAATTCCTCAAACATTATTTCCAAGCCTAAGTAACTTCATGTTAGTCATGTGTACCATAATGTATATTTGTATAGTTGTTTGTACAGTGTTGTTTTGTTTTATTCTTGCTTTGTTTGCTGGTTGAGTTTTAGTTTTGGTTAGTCAGGATGATGCAACTCATCACCCCAAAAAATAACAAAATTGTTAAGATTCAAGTGATGAACACACATTTATATATAGGTTGTGACTCATTTTGAGAAAGTCATCATGATCAGGTTTGTGATATCTTTTCATCAAGGTGCCTTTTCCTAACCAAAGTGATTTCTTCACAATGACTCACCTAACAGCCTTGGGTTTGTTGAACACACAAGTATAGGTGTTAAGTGAAAAATCTAAAGGGACTCCCTTGCTACCAATGCAATCTCCAACCTAAAATAGCAAGTGACCATACCTTGCACATTAAACTTACATGATGATATTAGATATATGAAGTGTAAATATTGAAAAATCAAAAAAAAAATATATAATAAAATTAGGCCATCTAAGTAACTCTACTGGGGCTATAGACGCCTACTAGCAGTGGGGCTCTACTTAGGGGGATTGCATAGATAACCTTGTCGGGGCTATAGACACCTGCTGGCAGCAAGGCTCTATCTAGGTTGGCTATGAGGGATAATCTCCAACTATGTAGCTTAACACCAATTACTCATGTTTTCAACTTGCTTTCAAGATGAGGATAATTAATCATTTGCACACTACTGATCCTTTGTTAGCATTGTTACCATGAGGACATTTTATCATTCAGAAAGATTATGATGCTTATGCTTAGAAATACTTAGAATGCTATGTTATAATGTGTTCACATCACTTGAATCATTGGAATTTTGGTGTTTTCTTTGGTGGCAAGTTATTGTGTGGTTACACAACATGCCTCATTTTGACTTGACAAAACAAGGACCCAACTTTTGTTTGGCTTTGCTTGTGTTTTCTACTTACTGGCAGTCTGGTAAAAGTAAGTCAATGCAGAGGGATCTTGCATAAAGGGGACTAGGTAAGTCATCATGATGAGGTCAATTTTTTTAAAGTTAATATTTCATAACAATAACCTCATGGTTTGATAGAGCATAAAATTTCATGCAGGTTTGCCTTTTGGATCACCCTGATATTCCTTAGGGAACAAAAGTTATGATGAGTCAAAGATCTGGTCAAACCTGATATTCCAAGGGGAGGATCATATTTCTTAACATTAGTCATATTATAAAAGATCACCCCGATCTAATATTATCACCCGATAAAATCATTTGCTCCAAACATCCGGATGTCAACTTTATGTGATAACCATATCTACCCGTCGAACAACGCCATATATTTTATGAGTGTCATATTCCTGAATATCACCTGACATTTAAATATCACCCCGACATTTGAATATTTGCCTGTCGCAAAATATCACCCCGAACCAATCTCCTGACGACGTCATCCAAACCCGGTGAATGAAGAAATAAACATCCCGATGACGTCACCCTGATATTCTGAGAAAGAAGTCACTTTAGTCCAGGGGGTGATATTATAAACATCACTAGACATTCTGAACATCCCCTGATATTTTGAATATCACCCGATATTCTCAACCCGACCTGATATTTTGACATAGGTCTTTCCACCTAGAATGGATGATCATATTATACCAAGAGGGTCATATTTTGAACATCACCTGATATTTAGAATATCACCCGATCTTCAGAGATCACTTCGCACCTCGCCGCCATAACATTAAATGAACGTAGATGTGGTAGGTGGTTCCTGCCGATTATGAACCCAATACATACACTTGGTCAGATCTGGGGGTTTCATACAGGAAAATCAGATGCTTTAGTTAATTCGCCCTAATTTTCCCTAATTTGCCTGAAAGAAGAGGTTGAAAGTGATTTACAGAATCATTTTATGCTTACCTTGAGATAAACCAGTTTTAACAGAGAACTAAGCTTCTGAACCCTCTGACGAACGAAGCAAGTGAAAGTCATTAGTATCAGCGTCATTTTTAGACAATCATTAGCATAATCAAGAGGATAAGTGCATCAGGTAAGTAATTTGAAGCCCTCTTGTTGACATATTTTGCATATCCAGGTATCATGGTGTTTACTGGTTTGGAGATATGCATATCGAGATAAATGAAATATTGAAAGCATATAATATGCATGATGAATTATGAATATGTAGTGTATGTGCACGCCTATAAGTATCAATTGTAAGACCCAATTTTGTTAATTGCAGGCATCCATGGTGGATAAACAACTAGCTAAACAGAGGCAAAATTTCTAAAGCCCATGTTTGCTAAACCTGAGGGCGTCCAATTCAAATATGGTGCCATCGCCAACACACACCAGGGAAATACTGATCTAGCTACATGGTTGGCTAAGATGAGCAATGAGAAAAGTAACAGCACCCTGCTGGATGCAGTTTTTGTATCTGGGATGTGGAATGCAGCTAGTTTGTTGTATTCCATGGAAACCCCTGAGCTGGTTATTGAGTGTGTGAGAAACTATAACCTAGAAACTAGGAGGGTAGAGAAGCATGGCAGAGTATATGCAGATCTGTCCATCAAGGGTCTTGCTGCTACATTCAGTTTACCATTAGGCAAGAAGGTTGCCAATATAGATTTGAAGAAGTCGGAAGCAGAATATGAGAATAATAAGAAGTCTGCCAAGAAGAAAATGTACCAATGGAGGGCGAAGAATAGTCCTTATCCTGCAGCAGCTAAGCTTCCAGTGCACTTATATAAATTTGACTTTGATGATGAATACCAATACATGATAGCACTGCTCAGCAGAGTGCCCGGCCGACCTAATGCCAAAAGTTTTAAGGACTAGATGTATGCAGTCATCCTGATGTACCTTTACACAGATAGTAAGCCAATGTGGGCTAAGATGATAAGTGATGCTTTATATGAGCAGCTGATGAACTTGGGGGGTCCAAATTGTTCCTTCTACATGACCTCATACTTGGTTTATTCATGTGCCTATAAGGGTACATTTGATGCATTAACTACAATTGGAAGAATTGGTGGCAAAACCAATGATGAACATATATGGGATCATCATCCCCAGCTACAGAGAACAAATTACCTCCAAGACTACAAACTAGTGAATGATGCATTCTCTATGCATCTAGTAAGAACAATGGAGGAGGACATAAATAAAATACTGAGCATGGAAGCTCAAGAAGTCATATATAGGCATGGAGCCTAGTTTATTCAATTTGCAACATTCTCTTATATAAGAATTGAAGGTTTTGAAGAGGAGCCCCTCATGCTCCCAAGATACCCCATTGATGCAGTAGTTTTAATGGAGTTCATGAGGCAAGTGGCTACAATACTGGATGCTTACAAAGCAAGTAACAAATTACCACCAGTATTCTTTCCAGTAACAATGGGCTGGTATATGTGCCCAGATTCGGAGAACATTAAGAAAGCCATAGCCGGTTTAACAACGATGAATTTCCAATCATTCCCTTTGGTTAGATCATTTGATCCATATGGGAGGATGCAGAAGATCATGGGGAAGCCCATCCATTGGAAGAATCTTGAAGATTTGTGAGTAGATTGCGAGGATGAGGCTAAGGCCAAAAGGACAAGGTATCAAAGATTGACCCTTAACCAGATCAGGACCTTCGACTGCATTTTAGTCCCTACACAATTGAAGAAGGATGATGGTAATATAATGGTAGATGAGTATGAAGAGAAAAAGATATATAATGATACAATATCTGCGCCAGATCTTACTATGCCTGAAGATATTTCTTTAGATCCATTCACAGGAAGGATATTGCAGCTGACCCAAGCATGGGTCAATGAACAAACAGATACACTGAAGAAGGGAGTAGCCCTTACTGTTGATAATAAGAGGAAGAGATAGGAGGTTCCTGAAGATGAATATGATGATTTCCTAGTTCAGAAGAGGAAATCCAAAGGAGAGAAAGCACCACCTCCTGAAAAAAGCAAGAGATCTTCAAGAGGTAAGAAGACTGATCCTGAACCCAAAGGGGTTATAATTGAAAGAATAGAGATGTCAGCTGAAGATGCATCAAGATCAAGACAAATATCAGCATCATCCGCATCACCTCCCAGAGATAAACAAAAGGCTAAAGGAATCCAGAGGCCAGCTGCACATCCTGATGATATATATGAAGAGGGTCAGACATCACATAAGGAAAAAGAGAAGGATATCCTTCTAGAAGAAGAGCTTGAAGAAGAGGAAGGTCTTATATCCTTCACAAGAAAGAGAAAAGTACCTCAGGTGATACCAACTACACCTAAGAAACCAAGGACTTCAATGAGAGGTGAAATAAAACAAACCCCAATAGTGCTAAAAGGGGCAGGTGGGGAAGTATTCAATAGGGAACTGCAACATAACGTTCCACTTCCTACCATTGTAAAGTTCAAAACTGAACAAGCAGAAGAGCAATCGAAAGAAGCCTCTAGGGTAGTTCAAAGTGGTCAAGTCTCATTAGATGAGATAGTTGACTTATCTGATGATGAGGTAGTGAAGGATGTAGCTTCACAAAGAATGGAAACCCTTGCTGTTGGTACCCGGATAACTCCACATGGGACCCCATCAGTCCAGGCAATATTAGAGGAGATGAAGCAAATAGAATCAGAAAAAGAAAAGAGCCTAGAACACATTGCACAGCAAATAGGGCTAGATACCTTAGTTGATCAAGTAACGAATTCTGCAGTTATACATTTGACATATGTAGAGGATGTCAATCCTAAGGATATGGCAGGTACACTTAGGAAAAGACAGAATATTGAAGAACTCAAACAGAAAGAAGTGGAGAGCAAAGCTCCAGGTATGGGTCAGCAATAGCATGATGCATCAACCGAACCCAAAGCAGTAGAAGTCCCACCAAAGGACAAGGATGATAAAGAAATATCTGGTCCTGATGACCACAAGGCCCAAGAGGTAATTGACATAGGTCCAGGCCTAAATATAGCTGCAGATCAGGTGGACAAGCCTAAGGTAGATACAGTAATATCTATGGAAACTAATATGCCTCATGATGAGGAAATCACTAAGGTAGACGAGATACCCATGGAGGAAGTAAAGGATCAGGATCATGATAAACATGCAGATGATCAGCAGGATCACCCTCCAGAAAAAGAAGTCCCTCAACAGGAGGATATACCTAAGGATCACCTTCATGAGGAACGTCATGAGGAAGAGAAGAGAAGATCACCCTCACCATCAAACATGATGGTGGATACCAAAGATCAGGGTGATCATCATGATGATGATGGGGACCAACAGTCAAAGGATCAAATTCCTCAGTGGCTCGAGAAAGAAATCAGTGCAGAATCAGGTATAGAGGCACAGGAATTTGATATATCTACATTATTTTTGGAAACTTTAATAAAGCCTAAGAGGAAGGCTAGAATAACTTCAGCAATAAGAAGAGATCCTGTCATAGGTAGAAGGACCGCCCAGGTGGCCATTCCTACAACAGACAAAGAAAAGGGCAAGATCACTCTGGATGAATTCCAGATTAATACAGTGGATTTGGGATTTTCCAATGAGGATCAAGAAGGCCAAGAAGGTAAGGACATAATTGATTCATTGACCCAGAAGGTGAAAAGAGAGAAAGAGAAAAATAAACAGCACAAAGAGCACATTTCTCAGCTACATGCATATATAAAAGGGTTAATTAACCCTGATGATACATCAAGTGATAAAGCAGTCCCATTGACTGCGATTTCTCAGGAGGAGGTCAACAAGTTGAACCTCATGAGACATGAATCAGTAATAATGTTGAAGTGGATGTTATCCACATTTGATGAAGTAGAGGAAGTGGTTAAAGCCTCTTTGAAGAGGTGGAATTCTTTGGGCACCTCCAAGAAAAAGGTAGATAAACTGCAAATGGAGATTGGCAAGAAGTCATTTCAATTAGAAAAGGCCATGAGTATTTTGGATGAAATGAAGAGGATTGATCCACAGATTGTAATAAAGAATCAAGTACTCAATAATAACACAGCCCTATTGATTGATATCTGGAATAAAGACATCAGGTTCGAATGTGATGTGCTTAAAAGATGCAACAATAAACTAAGGAATATTAGCATGAAGCTACATGATATGATGTCTCATGAGGCTAAAGTTTTGAAAACATTAGAAGGAAAGATAGAGGGAAAGATAGAAAATTAGGATGAAGAGTTTGCCATTAAAGCTTTACATAGTAATTTCTAGCTAGCTGTTGAAGACCCTCTCAACCACCTGACAGAAGAAGTGCTAGATAAAGTAATGAGAATAAAGGTCAAGGTGGAAGATTATAATGAAACATCTAGCAGTAGGAGGAATAAATTGGAATCTCTCCAGAGCAAATATCAGGTGCATAAACATGCCATCGCCAAAGCGAGAACTCAAGATGGTAGAGAATTGGAGAAGATAGTGCAAGCATATGAGAATATCAAGACAACTATGCAGGTCCATATTCAAAGAGATAATCATCATGATGATGAAGATAGCGAAAGCGAAAGTGATGATCGCGACAATAAGGATGATGATGAAGATGCACCATAAAGGGAATATATGCATTAGGTACTTAGGAAAGTATAAGTTGCCTAGATGGTTGCCAGCTGGCAACCTGTGCCATGTGGAAAAGATTGACTTAGTCAATGAAATGTAAACCATAGATCTTAATAGATAAATCTTGATCGTAGATCAATTGTAACCGCTCCCTCACCTTGTTCTGTAAAAGGTGCAAGGATGCCTCATTTTAAAGATTTGAAACTTAATTGAAATCTGTTTGCTGAAATATTCAGGGCTCATTTCAAAGTTGTTGTATACATATATGTTCTTGCATACTTAATGAATGAGAAGACTGTTTTGATTACAATCCATCATAAATCTTGAGTAATTAGTGTGTGAATTCTTGATATATGCTTTAATTTGTTGTGTCCCTTGGAGTGCATATCAGCTTGCATGTGTTGTCTTCATACCTTTCCTTTGAAGTTAGCATCGACTGTATCTAGCTGTGGAATGTCCTAGTGAACATATGGTTTGATTTCTTCTCTTCATGACTATATCTAATATATATGTGGCTCAATAGCTGAAGGTTCAACATTAATTTGAAGTATTTCTTTCAATTTATTTCAATTTCAAAGCATTTCATCATCATAATTGCAAATAATTGACAATCTTAAGCAAATAATACAAATATGCAGACATCTCGTAGATAACTAAACATATTCAGCATATTTGAGGTTAAAGCATGTCAAAATGACAAATATCAAGAAAATATTTAAAGATAGACATAATATTTGAAGCATATCCTATGTAGAATAACTCTCTGTACAATATTATTATAGGAAACATTATCTTACAGATGAGATCTATGTAAGGCCCCAAAATGGAAACAACAACACACATCAACCTCTAAGTAACGTCAGAAGATTAAGACCTAATAAATAGAGACTTGAGATCATGAATTCTCTGAATTCATCGTATCTTTCAAGATGAATAAGGGTTAATGTGTACTTTTATTCTATGTTTGTTTATGACTAACATCATGATCAACAGTTCATTCAAGCACTCTAATAGTATCAATCAACAACTTCAAGTAGCCTTAGATGATCTTGACCTGTCCAGAACAAAAATTAGAGATCTGCAAGAGAACCTTAAAGATGTTGAAGATTTCATTAAGACCTTAAAAGGACAACTGAGTAAATCTAATGAAAAGAGGAGGGAGCTACTTCAGTGATTAGCAAATCAGAATGAAGACAATAGCATGGATTAGGCTCTAAAAGAAAAATTAAAGGAATGTGAGAAGTTGGCAAAAGAAGCTGTTGTATTAAAACATGAAATGGAATTTGGAGTAATGAGGCTAACTAAGGAAATAGAGGAAAGGAAGAAGAATGAAGAAAACCTAAATCAGTCTCTGAAAGAAAGAATAGAAGAGTGCTACAGATTGGACAGAATAATTGGTCACCTAGATTCTGATCTACAAGAAACCAGGGATAATGAGGAAGAATTTGAAAGACAAATTGTCATTCTCAAAAATGATCTAGAAGCTGCAAATGAGTACAAAGAAAAGTTCAAGATAAGCTCAACCAAAATTGAGGTGCTACTTGAGAGTTAGAAGAAGGCAGATGATAAACATGATCTAGGATATAAGAAAGGTGAAAGCTCTGGATCTAGTCAAAGAAATCCTGAAGCAAAAAAACAAAGAAGGAATCCTAGAAGGCCTCCGGTAAGACAACCTAATGCTCAAACATATCCATCTTTCAATGGAAATTGTTTTAATTGTAATAAATTTGGTCATAGAGCTACTCAGTGTAGAAGTAGAATGAATCAAGGTGGTCCATCTTTCTCCAGTCAATGCTTCAATTTTAAAATATATGGTCATAGATCTAATGAATGCAGAAGTATGATGATGAACTACTCTAACAATAGAAGAAATGTCAATTATTTCAATGGCAACTATTTTGCATGCAATAGATTTGGACACATGGCTAATCAGTGCAGATCAAGAAGGAATCAAGCAAATGAGTAAATAAATATTGTGTTCTTTAATTGCAATAGATCCGGTCATATTGCAAGATTCTGCAGAAGCAGGAATGATGATAGAAAAGGTTCGGTGAATAGAAACCAAAACATGCAGAAACAAGATAAAGGCAAGGGTAAAATAGATGTGGATGAGATCCAGAATGAAATGAACAAAACATGAGTGAAAAAAGGTGAAATGAATGATGGTGATGGGTCCGCACCGGAGTTCGGTGCTAATAATTCCTCTGGGGATTGAAACAAGAGCTCTGGCTCAGGGGGAGTTGCATTAAAAATCTAATTCCCCCTGCCAGAAAGTGGGTGCCTGAATTTGGCACAATGAATGAAGAAAGAAAAGCCTATTGCAAATCTGTTGAAAAAAATTTTGGAAGAAAAGAAGGTAATGTGATTGATTGCGAAGAAATTAAAGATTGACTGTATGTAGAAACAATGTAAACAGATGTATTAGGGCAGAGCATTTATTACAATGAAGAATTAACTTTTGCAAAGAATAAAAGGTCATTCATTCAAACACTTGAATCACTTTGCATTCGAAGAGAATAAGGAGAAGAGTGCCTGAGCTAAAATTTTAGAGATTTGAAGTGCAAAGAATGAATTCGACAGCTAACCAATTCCATGAAGAAAAAGGTATTTCTCTGCAAATCTTTGAACCTATAATCTTTTGAAATGGCTACACCTCTGGTTGTGAATATCACTGAGTGACCTAGGCCAAAGTTTAAAAAGCACCCCTTCAAATCCACTGAAGTCGATCCGATGGGAGCATTTTTTGAGCTTCCATATGGAGTTTTGCACACATATGACATTAGGGCTTACATTCACGCACCTTTAGAAGAGCATGGTGACTCAAGATTTGCTGATCTTTTCATGAATCACTTAAAAGATGAAGATTTTGAGCTCAAATTGGAGTACAAAGTTCTGAAAGACAAGTTCATACAATTTTTTGAGTTTTTGAGTTTTTGTGTTTTGCAGAGGACAAGTGGGTCCTCTATGTCTTGAGCCGTATCCATGATGAGTTTTTATAGCTGAATCATCCATTTAAAATCACAAAAGATGCAATAAGGGCAGTTATAGGATTGAATTCAATTGGTACTCTGCCTCAATTGAAGGCTATGAAGAATAAAGAAGTCACAGAGGCAGCTGGATCAAAATTTGACAAGAGAGCCATGACTATAAATGATATGGAGGATCATGGGGTCAGATTCGCATCAATGGTGATAGGTTATAGGATATATTACTCTAGAAAAGAAAATTTAGTGTCCGGAACAGCCATCTATACTGCATATCAGATGGTGAAAGAAAATGCAAACTATGATCTCTGCGAACTGTTGCTAAACCAACTCATGGAGAACCTAAGCAAGATAAAGAAGGACAAAAAGTACTCATTCAAATATGGCACACTAATTTTGTGGCTTTTCTTTTATTTCTTGAGTGATCTCCCAGGAAACAAGAATATCTATTGGTCAAATGACAAACCAATAGCAGTCTAAATTAGGAATCAGTTGAGTTGTTTGTGTAGACACTTAAAATTGACTCTAGTCACATTCGTTACATTTCATGTCACAATTGCATCTTCCTATTGTATCTCGGCGTTCGTTCAATTTTAGTCCATCATTGCATTAGATGACGTATTGTCGCATTTGTTTCTACTACCTTGTCTAGCACACTTATTTTGCACACTTCCCTTTTCTTCGAGGTCATAATTAATTAATTAATTAATTTTATTTAATTAAATCCTCTTATGTTCTAATGTTCTACAAAATTAATTAAATAACCTTATGTTATTTAATTATCCCAATTTCATGCCGATGATGGCGTGGTTCGGTGGTTAAGTCGCTCGGTTGTAGTGATGGCCACTAGAGTTCAAACCCCCACTGGGCCAACGAGCTCGCAAGGCTTTACGCCTTCGCTGGGCCAAAGAGCTCGCGGGTTTGAAGTGTTCTTGCTAGGGGATGAGGTCCCCCATGTTGTGGCCTCACCGGTTCATTGCTCCGGGCAAAAGCATTCACGTGGAGCCGGAGGGTGTGTCGCACCAGCGTCGCTGGTCATGTTAAAAAGTTTACCAGGTGCATTTAAAAAAAAAAATTATGCCAATTTCATCCTATGGAATAAATAGAACCTAATATTTTATTTATCCCTTTCTCACCATATGAATTAAATAAATTTTAATTTATTTAATTCCCCCCATCCATTTTCTTCTAATAAATAAATAACTATCAATATTTAATTTATTTATTATTCAAAAACAAATAAATTAAATATTGGTAGGTATTTATTTATTTTGCCCACCTTCTATTCTTTCTCTCCACTCCCACTTCATTTCTAAATGGAAGTTGTCTACCACTTCTTCATTTGTCTCTATGTGCACATGACTTCTATTTGGCAACAAATTAAAAATCAAAATTAAATTAAAAATGAATGGGAGTTAACTCTACCATTTATGGCAATTTCTAAATTCTTTGCACTCATGTGGAGACATGTGTCATGTGCACATTCGTCCTCCCTTCACAACTCCTCTCGACCATTGATCTTGCCATCACATCTCCACCGTCCATTTTATATCTCCTTTCGATATAAATACCCCTCTTTGGCACATTCTATCCATTTACATGTCACTTTTCTAATCAATCATGGCAGCTTTTGTCATTTTGGATGCATATCCTGAGGAAGAAATCCACATGCAACATAAGGATCGCATAATCTAAGGAGTTTGGCTTCGTTTGTTTGAGTTTATTGGATTGCTTAGATTAGATCTTTGTTAGTTTGTAGGTTGCACTAGTTTATTAGATAAAACCATGAATTTTCCTGCATACATAAAATGGCACACCTGGTGGGACCCCTTGTCTGGTCATTTTGATGTTTGTTTTACTAAAAATGTGATTTTCTGTGAAGCCAGGTATTTGTAGGTGCATCTACATGACAAAAATTTGCATTTGGGGGATAGAAAATTGCCTTTGCAATTTTATATAACACCTTTGATACATAGTAAATCGCATATGGCCTCTGTAGGGTCGCCTGTGGCATCTAGAAAATCACCTCTGGTTGTTGACTGATTGCCTTTGGTTTAATTGAAAATCTGACTTTGCTTTTTTGTTGTTACAGGATTTTTGTTATCTGGGTTTCTTAGATAGTGTTTGAAAATTGGCTATGGATGCTAACTGTTCCTTTTGTTGTGACATGCAAATCATATTCATGGAGGGTTTAGTGTTATCTTAGATTTTTTATTAGGTTCTAGGCTACTTTTTATCCATTTCACTGCATGCAGGCTTAGATCTAGTGTTTAACATCTTTTAGGATTTTATACTATTCACTTATCATGGCTAGATCTTTGTGTTATCTCTGGCTTGTTATTTTTATGACTCTTGCAGACTCCGAGCACATCTAGTAACTTTTAAATCACCTCTGGTCAATAGTGTGAGGCCTAACTTTTCACTCCCTTATATTGATCATTTTATATTATGTTGGAGACATATTTTAGACTTTTGGGGACTGTTGATCTCAATATGCAGGACTATTACACTATATGCTTTACCTGTGATTTATTATGTTAACATGATTGTGATGAGACTAGATTTTGATTTTGATCTACTGATGAGTATATTGAAATGTGATTTGCATTATGATATAATTTGAGATACTAGTTATGTGATTGTTGTTATGGATTTATTATGCGATGTTATCTTGAGATGGATTAAAGAAATGCAAAATTATGAATGTAATCATGATGTGATTGTATGATTGTTTTATATGATTATGTGAGTGTATGTTTCCTTTGCTTTGGCTATGATATACGTGTTGGATTAATCCTTTGTTTGAGTGCACAGGTGTTCTAACTAAGCCATGGATAATTGGAGATCATCCCACACACTTTTGTGAATTCTTGTGTAAGTTGATCTAGTTCCAAGAGGAACCAAGATCAACTATGTGATGCATGATGAAATTTCATAATGTTGTTGTGTGTTGTTGTTTGGGATAGGTCTACCCCTTTTTATTTTGTTTGTAATTGGTGTTGTAAAGGTGTAATGTTTATTTGATTTTATTTTTGAGCTTTTATTTTTATGACCCCTTTTTATGTGATTTTTCTCACCCTATGGTGCTCAAAATGGGCTAAAAGTGACCCTGGGTTGTACCCCTAGGGTCTAGGGACCTTTTGAGCTTGTTTAACCTTAGGTAAACTCCCATTTGGTCACTTAAACTTCACCCTGAAGTAAAGTGACGAAAATGGAAGTTTGGGAAGGAGTGGAAGGTTGGGTCAAACACTCAACCTCATCCACTCCTCTTTCCAAGGTTTGGGGGAGTCTTCAAGACCCCTAAATTGTGGACTCAACTCCAAGCCTCTCCCACAATTGGTGACGGTACCTTGGGGTTTTGTGGGCTTTCATAGGAGGATATGATTGGGGCACTTGTAGTACCCACTCCTTCTTTGGCTCCACTTTTCTCTCCCACATGTGTGAGAGAGCAAGTGGAGGGGGAAAGACTTGGTGGAATGGGTGGATGACATGTGTCACCACCCCATTCCATGAAGGTTGCAAGTGGTTGTGTGGAGGAGTGAGGAGTTGACAAGTGTCACCTCCCCAGTCCTCAAGGCTTATGAAAAAAGCCTATTTTAATCCCTCTTGAAGAGAGGGAGAGGGTTGTTGAATTTTTTTGAATTTTCATTTTTATTTAAATTTTGGGGAGAAAGTTAGAGGAGATTTTGAAGACTCAGTTGGAGAAGGATTTGGAGGTGGAGTTAGAAGGGCTTTTCTTCAACTAACTTCCTTTTGGGCTATTAAAGGTAGGATTCAAAGCTTTGGCCTTTCCTTATGTATCTACTTTTCATGTGTGATGCTTTGTGTGTGTGTTTTACATTTGTTGTTGTGGGGATTTTGTTATGGGTGTTGTGAGAGCCTCTCCACTTGGAGAAAATGCTCAACATGTGTGGGGTGGGGGAGGAGTGAACCTCCTCGAGGTCACATCCTAGTTTTTGTGGTATTTTATCCTTGAGGGCAAGATGAGAAAATAAGTAATTTGAATGGCTTGAGAGCCATGGGAAAATTATGTGGAAAATGGTATTTATGTGATGGCTTGAGGCCTTGTAAAAATTAGTTTTTGGCAGACATTTGGAGTGGCACTCTTGAGTTGAGTGATGTCCACTCCCCTACCCCTTTAAACTCTCTTTTTTATGAGTTTTGTTTTGTGCAAGCCAAGGGAGTTCTTCTTGCTTTTGTGTTTAAGTGTTTTGTTGTGAAGTGGTGTAAGTGTTCCTTGTGTGAGGATGACCTCCAAGTTTGGGGGTGACTCATGAGTGAGTCTATGGTAGGGAGGAGAGTGGTTTTTAGTGGCTTTTTCCCCTTTTCCAAGTGTGTTATTTGCAGGTCTATTGAAGCTATGGAGTGGGAAAGAAAAAAAATACTTTTATTCTTGGAGTTTTATCATTTTGGCTCTTGAAAGAACTATGGTCAAGTTTGGCCTATTTGTAGTTGTTTGTTGTAAAGAGAGAAGATTGGTCCTCTCTTGTTTTGTAAAGATATATGTTTTAAATCTTGAGTTGTACTTATCTATTTTGAACTTGAAAATGAAATTGGGTGGTTATTTTATTTTATGAAAATATGGAAAATGTACAAGGAAAGAAATATTGAATGTAAAACTTTATCTTTGTTGTAAGTAAATGTTTAAATTTGATTCTCACATCTTTATGTTTCCAAGCAAATGCAAGAATAAGTTGCTGATTTTATTTAAAAGGATTGTGAAAATGTATTTAAAAAAAAGTAGTTATTTGCTATTTTATTTTTTTTAAAAAAGATATTTTATGCATTGTTTAATTTCAAAAAAAATTTATCTATATTGCTTACCTTTCCTTTCAAAAAAATATATGTTTGTTTGTCTCTATGAAATTTGCATTGGTGTATTTGTTAATAAAAATGTATATATATATATATACAAAAATATTTATATCCTTTTATTATATTATTTCTGTATTATTTAACTTGCTGGAAAATTTGGTGAAATAGAGAAAACTGAGTATATATATAGTTTTTACATATTTTATTAAACTGAAAAAAATAAGTGTTATTGTGAAACCTATGTATAAATATCCTTGAGTGTATATGTGTGTGTGTGTATTAAAATATAAGTTGAGACTATCTTATATAGAAGACAAATTATAAATAGAAAATAATAACTATGATCCGTTTCCAACAGCGTTGACATTTCTTTTAAAACTGTTGCATTTTTAGAAAAAAATTGGGTTTTTTTTTTAAATGGGAAGAGGGGGTGACGACAGTATTGTCGCCGCCCCACTGTCTATTTTAATGTGTGGGGAGTGGGGTGGGGTAGATGCCCCACCCGCCACTCCATATATTATGGAGTGGGGGTGAGGTATCCGCCCCAACCCCAACCGATTTCTTTGTTATTCAACAAACACTTAGCAAACAAAAAAAAATGTTGAATGAAACCCTTGTTTTGGTCGCCCCCCTCATGCATTCCGTCTCCTCTTACTTCGGCCTTTTATTTTATTCAATTTAATATATATATATATACTAAAAAAAAAGTAATACAAACAACCACATGGGTATATATGTAATGAATATACCTCTCTAGTGTGATGGCCATGAATGGCCTCTCCCAAAACCTGCAACACAAAATCAACAGAGAAGAGAAAATAAGGAAAGAGGAGAGGAAAAACAAAGAGAAAAGAAAATGATAGCTTAGAGAATAGGGTTAGGGCTTTCTATTTTCCCATAAGGATAATATTATTTTATTGTGAGGCTTTTTAGGGCTTTGCTTTTTAAATTAGCTTTTTATTATTTTCCCTCCCCTTTTGTTTTTTTACTCTTTTGTTATTTGTATTTGAATGGGGATTTAGGGAAAATTTAGTTGTGGGTGTGTTAATTATTTAGTAAAGATAAAATTTACTAGAGGGTAGGAAGTAGTAATCTAGTTAATTATTTAAATGGGATCATTTAAGTTTAGTATTTTGATCCAAGGGAAAATATATTGTTTTAATTTAATTAAATTGAAGTGGAATTTATTTATTCTATTTAATTTCCCTCATAGTTTAACTATTGAAAACGTATTTAATTTTAATCAGTTATTTAATTAATCGCATGTGGTCACTTAATTATAAAGGTTATTATTTTATTTCTTGTAATTTAGTTGTTTAAATTTATTAATCCTTGTGTATTAATTATTTAATCAATTAGGTTGTTTAATCCAACTTAGCAAACCTAGGAAACCTTTGATTAAAATATTACTATTAGAATAATTCCTATTCACGTCTGTGAGGCGTTATGCTGCCAGATTTTTCCAAGATTCAAGGGTTAAATTTACTTAGTGTTTTTAAACCTTGCATAGAGTAAAATTCTTCATTTCCCACAAACTTGTTGTTTTTATTTAAATTGTTATTTAATTCATTTATGCTTTTGTATTAGTCTTTCGATTTCGACACATGTCAGAATCCTTTCACTCACTAGGGTAAACTAGGGTTTTAACCTTTTGATCCTAACCCTAATGGCGATGCTTCTCGCATCACATTGACCCCCTTAGTCGGCCTTCATCTCATAGGGGAATGTGCATGTGATCGCATTACCCCAAATTTGATTGACATGTTTACGCCTTATGCATATTTCCATCGAGCACGCTAACGCATGCGAGGGGGTTTCTAGGGATGCATGGAAAATTATTTGATATTTCGTGTCATGACCACATGGCAAATGTGGACATCACACATGTGTTGTGTGTCATGACCGCATGGGAAATGTGGGCATGACAAATAGAGGGTCACGTCTGCATAGAGGTAAATTGCCTGTGGTAAAATATGGATCGCATTTGGTAGTTTTCATGTCACATCTAGTTTTTTAACTCGTTTCTGGTTTCTGCTGCATAGAATTAGGTTTTTTTAGGATCTAATGGTTTATCAGTGTAGTTTGTCCCTCATTTGTCAAAGATCAAAGTTAAGAAAAACATGCTAACGCTTTATGCAGGTCCAAGCAGTCCAAGTTCACAAACAAGCTTTTTATACTAGAATAGGCACACTTAAGTTTGGTGCTTTAAAATGAACCCACAACTTTCACATAGTTTAATTTGGGGATAAAATGAACAAACTATCTTCTTCGTGTTTATTTTCATTTTTTTAGTTTGCTTGTCTTATCTGATTGTCACCCAAGGTAGCAACACAAGTATCCTCCCCTTGCCTAACCAACGGATCTGGGGTGTAAGAGAACGTGTTGTTAACTTTTAGGTGGGTCTGCCTTCCCACTGTGAGAAGGGGATGACCTAAGCGGAAATAGGTCAAAGCTAGACCATTCCAATCTACTTGATAAATAACGTGTTTGCACTAAAAGTCGCAAGCGACGAGTGCTGATATGCTATATCGACAGCCAACCTCCCCCAAAACACTCTATGGCACAACCCTTCGAGGCTGGGAGACTCCATAATGGAGAGTAGCACTACCACACGTATAGCCACTCGAATGAAAACCTAAACTAAAAACCATGTCTTAGTGGCCAAAAACCCTCTATTTGTTGGTGCAAAAGGTCAGACCTTTGAAGCTGCCCCAATTTCGGTGGTTCTTAGTAGAGATAGCAGGGACAATCCTAAGGTTCAGTGGGGGGACGAGCCTTGGGAAACCTGGATCTTGGTGTGCATGAGAAGTGAGTGCTGTGGAGGGGAGTCGATGCTACCAAGATCCTGAAGCTATCCGCTTTGAATAGGCACGGCTAGGGGATCCAACAAATATTGTCCTTGCCTAGCCCTAGGATGTAATGTTTGAGCATGGATTGTGTGTGAGTGTTTTCCAATGTGTCTTCTCTTCCAAATTCACCAAAACACACCTAAAAACCAAAAATCTGCAACAATTTTGCCTTATAACCATGCAAAATTTGTTAGATTTAGGATAGACAACTGAGAGGGGGGGTGAATCAGTTATCCAAAACTTTCTTGCAATTAATCACTTAAATCCTTTTCTTAATTCAGCAGCATAATAATAAATCAATCATGGAAACATAATGCTACAATTCAAGAGCAGAAACACATTAACACATATGACACCAAGATTTTTGATGTGGAAAACCGGTTAAGGGAAAAACCATGGGGTGACTAACCCAAGATTGTATTCTCTGTTAAAAGAATAGAAAGAACAAAATGGCACATGCCAATTAGGGCTCATTGTCTAAGCACACTGCTCACAAGAGGCCCACTGCCTATAGGAGACACACTGTCTATAGAATAATAAGTATTACATACTTGAACTAAAGAATAGCATCTTCACCATGCCTGAGTCAGTTCCATTTAAGCCCAATACTTCTGCTCTGCCTTTTGCTCTCCTCCTCTCTACCACGCTCTCATCTACACAAGATGCTTTTGAAATGACTTTACAACTCCTTATTTATACAAGACATCGACTTAGGGATAATCATCCAAGTCGGCATACATTACAGAGAAAATACATAAATACAACAGGACTAATTACAAAAAGAATTCACGCGGATCAACACACTGTTAGCCACACAGATCTAAGACTTCAATCTTCCTTAGGAACACATCATTCTTCACAGAACATCTCCAAGATCATCCGCAGGATGTGTAACTCATCCGGTCGGCCAAACTTAGGAAGAACATCATCATCTGGAAGTAATTCTTCAATTACGAGCTCAATCTTCAATGCGGACCACCAACATGAACTGGACACAATCCAAAGACCTCCATAAGCTTTCCTAAATCACCAAATACATCCACACTACTTCTGCTTATTGAAATCATTCTCTCCTTCATCTAGAACCTCAAGAACACAGTTTGACATCATTGTCATATTGAAATAGATGCTTGCGGACCTCCAGACCATGAACCAATTGAGTTGTCAATTCACATTGACTTCCTAAACACTCCACCAAATCTGCAGAACAAGATATTACATTTCTAGATCTTACCGCACCTATCTGTATCACTCTGTCATATCTGAACATCTGCCAGAACTTGTTTTACTTAAGTGGCCATAACTTCTTTAGATCTTTATGTAGACCTCTAGAATCTTTATTGGATCATCTTAAGACACATATCTACAAACCCTTTGATGTGCATCCTCTAATCTTCATCTTAGCTAGGATCTTTACCTCACTATCTTCACTATTTTTCTCTATTCCTGGTAAGACTAATTTTCTCAATATCCTCAGCATACATCTCATCCAATCCTTATAATTAATACAACAAGAGTATGTTGACATCAATGACAACACTGGTTAGGCCCATACTTGCAACAAAATTGTCTTCAAAACTGCTAAAAACTGCCTTTGGTCAAAACACAGTCACTTCTGAAAATTGTAGAAAACTACCTTCAGTCAAAACATAGTCACCTCTGAACTATTAAAAGTCACTTGTGGTCTTTAGAGAGTCACATCTAGTCAATATTAAATCACCTTTGGTCTCTAATAGGTTGCCTCTGGTTAGCCTGTCTTTTTTTGCAAATGTGCCTTTGGTCTTTGCAGCATCACCTTCGAACCTTGGTAGTTCACCTTTGCACTATTTTGTGTCACATATGCACTATCCCTAGTCACCGTGGCTATCAGCTTATCACCTTTGCAATGTAGTCAATCACCTTTGTAACATCCTCTATCACCTCTACATTATTCCCAGTTGCCTTTGTAGCATAGAGCATCGCCTTTAGTTTTCCATGAATTGCAGTTGATCCTCCTAGTCAAAATTCCAATCAGTCAAACTTTCATAACAAATCTGATCAATCATAGTCATCAAAGCATCTTAGTCAACCATTTAACAATGGTCAACCCAAATAAGCATGAATCACTTATTTTCCTTTGACCTTAGTCAACCTTGTGCTTAATTAATCAATCAATCTTTTTCCAATCAGTCAAATCTCAGTCAGCCAAAAGTCAAGCCAACTAATCAGACCAAGTCAAAAGTCAGCCATCAAACCAAATCAGCCAATCGTCAAAATTTAATCAAAATATCCTAATCGATCAAACCAAAACTCAACTATCTATGCCACAAACTAGGAGCCAATATAAAGCAGCCATGGAAGCCAATCTTAAAGAAACCCAATCTACTCCCCTCAAAGATGCTTCCCAATTCACGATCGGTAAGCCACCTAATCTATTGTTGCCTGAGGGTTACACCATTGGACAATCATCCTCATTAAATTTACCTCAACATCAATAATTTGAGCCCTCATCCCCTACAGAAGGATTGCAACCTTTTCTTGTCTATGATGATTCATCTGATGAGGACTTACAAGATCCCAAGGCTGTGAGACATGCAAACAAAATAATAAATGCCAATTGAGAACAAATCCTTTTACAATTGATCCAAGAGGGTGTCAAACTACCTAGAGACTTTGATATATCCCAAATCTGTAGAGAGAACCCTACCAATATTACCACATGCCACCCCATTGCTATTGTCACGATGTCTACCAGGTCCACTATACCCTCTGCACCACCCTTATCCAATCAACCCTCTTACATATAACAAACATCATCTGCACCCATGGGCCCTAGTGTGTTGCATATCGTTACATCCATGAAAACTGTTTCCTCTCATGTCACTCAATCCCCATCTACATCCAGCCTAAGTGTATTGCATATTGGGTCATCTCAAGTATCTACTCCCATCCAAGCTTCTCATATCATCATACCTCCTAGTCAACCCATCCAAACCTTACATATCCCCGTGCCACCTAGTCAACCTATCCAAACTTCACACATTGTCATACCTCCTAGTCAACCCATCCAAACCTTACATATCCCCGTGCCACCTAGTCAACCTATTCAAACTTCACACGTCGTCATACCTCCTAGTCAACCCATCCAAACCTTACATATCCCCGCTCCACCTAGTCAACCTATCCAAACTTCACACGTCATCATACCTCCCAAGCAACCCATCCAAACCTTACATATCCCCGTGCCACCTAGTCAACCTACCCAAATTTCACATGTCATCATACCTCCTAGTCAACCCATCCAAACCTTACATATCCCTATGCCACTTAGTCAACCAATTCAAACTCCTTATATCCATATGTTCCCTAGTCAACCAAGTCAAACCACACATGTCAACCCAAACATGATCCATATAGGTCAACCTATTGCATTGAACACATCTCCCAATATCTCATACGTTAATCAATCACTCCCTCTTTGGCAGCAACCATCTTATGCCACTCCACCACCTATCTCCCAATGTCCATTGGTCTCGACACAACCCTCATCTTACACCCACGCTACCTTTGGCTCACACACGATACCAACACACACTATCAACCCCACACCAAACACATACACATTACCTCCACTTGGTGGTCATATTCAAAGCACCTTTGTCCAACCTCAAGACACGCAGGGCCCATATATGATCTATCACAACAAAATCCATCAAATAAACAAATGACCTATTATATCCCTCCACCAAATCATCAAGGCCCCGCATAGCAACAACAATTGATTTTAGTCCAACACGATCAACGACTTGACAAAATGGAACAATGGATGACAGACATGTGCATGGACTAGAATAAGAAGACATTTTCCTTTGAGGATGTATGCCCATACCCCTTTGACAAATCATTACAAATGATACCATTCCCTCCTCATTTTGAAGTACCACAATTTGATAAATACAAAGAGAAAGGAGACCCAAGTGATCACCTTCGCACTTTCTATATCACTTGCCTTGAGGTGGCCTATAATGACACATACTTGTTACAACTTTTCCCTTGAAGTCTAGGCAGGCATGCTATGGAATGGTTTTCACACTTACCTCTGGGCATCAAAACCTTTAAAGAGTTGGCACATAAGTTTGCATCCCACTTTGTGTTTAACATAGAACAAGAGATCACTATGAACGATCTTGTTAATAATAAACAACACAATGGTGAAACCTTTGCATCTTTTTTACAATGATGGTGAAACATGGCTACCAAACTTTCTTGGCAAATGTTGAAAAAGAAACAAGTCAATATCTTTGTTCAAAACCTTCAGCCCGAATTGTCATTTCAACTACAGATGCATAGTACGACATCCTTTGATGAGATCATACCTAAAGGATCCAATATCAAAAAGGCACTAATCAACAAAGGCCTTATCAAAAAATTTAAAGAAAACAAGGATAACCCACAGTCCTCTAACGACAAATCCTACTTTTGGAACAAGAACAAGAATGTCGTAAACGATGGGGTTGTAGATGTGAAGAATATACAAGATGTCCAAACACCTATTCAGGCCCAATCAGCACCTAACACATCACCTTTTCTTCCTCGCGACAAAATGAACCCAAGACCAAGACGCTAATTCACCCCATTAGGAGAACTAGCTGAGGTTATCCTTAGGAAACTAGTCCAAGCCAGAAATATCACTTTGCCTGAATTTAAACCAAACCAAGAACCACAGTTCAAACCCCCTTGGTATAAAGACAATGAGTATTGTGAGTATCACAGAGTAAAAGGACATAACACTGCTGGTTGTATGCAACTTAAACATTTGATTCAAAATCTTATTGATCAAGGGCTCATTAACGTTAAGCCACCAACACAATCATCTAATTATGACCTTGATGCTTACAAGAATCCCCTTCCTCCTCATGAAAAAGCAAGTGTCCCCAATGTTGGGAAAAATGTTCACTATACTTACGAGTCCACTATTGGCCATATCGAATAGTCCCGCATATCCACCATCATAGTAAGGTGAAAAGCACTCGATTGTGTTGTCACCACTCGCCGCAGTCGCATAACCATTCAAGGAGTACCCCCACCGAACGTTCATCCAAACCTTGATTATAATATCCTTGACCATCTAGGTAGAACCCCTACACATATTTCTATCCTTGAGCTATTACACATATCCCCCACCTATAAGGTCATTCTCAATAGAGCCTTGCAAGAGTCTATGGTCCCAAACGATATAAGTGTGCCACAATTCTAGGCTATGATAGCAAGTATTGCAGCACCCCATCATCTGACCTTCTCTGATTGAGATCTCACATCCTCTAATCCATCTCACCACGGTGCCCTCCATATCGAAGTGTTAATTAACAAACTCCATGTTAAACGGATCCTGGTAGATGGTGGAGCTAGACTAAATATATGTTCCTTGAAATTAGTCAGATTGCTGGGATACACTGAAGGTTGTATTGATGGCACCAAAAGAATAACAATTAAAGCTTATGATGAAGCAGAAAGAGAATCAGAAGGGATCATTTTGCTGCCCATAATAGTGGGCCCTATCACCATTGCTACTAAATGCCAGGTCCTCGATGTTGAGTTGCCTTACAATATTATCCTTGGCTGCCCCGGGATACATGCTTTAAAGGCAATTTCCTCTATATACCATTAGTGTTTAAAATTCCCTTATGATGGGGTTAAAATCACAATTTATGTAGATCCCAATGCCTTTGAGTACTGCCAAGCCTTTCAAGAAACCTACCAAAATCCCAATCGTATACCTAGCAATATGGAGGCCCATCCCTCCACGTCTTATGTTGATCCATCTGACTTAACCAAGCCATCCATTAGCAAGGATATTCCCAAAGTTGAGATAAAAGAATGAGGACTTGGCGAGTATAGCTTACAGGAATCTTGTTGTGTGGGAGCCATGCCTTTGTCTCCCAAGTCATATGGCAAGTCACCCATCTCCAAACCAAGCTCATCTAAAACCACTATCACTATTCCCCGAGTTGTATTTATCCAATCAGGATTACTTGATGATGAAGATGTGGATGGTGATATTTCATCCTAGATTTTCTATGATGAAAATGACCAAGTGGCTTTAGAAGTGGAAAGATACAACAATGGATTCAGAATTATTAAGAATATGGGTTATAAAGGCAAGGGAGGACTAGGGTTGCAAGAACAAGGCCCTTTAGAACTGATCATAGTCACTAAGAAGTACAATAGACAGGGACTAGGATACAGAAAGGAGGTCCCGCTTTCTGCAGACATTAAGTTTATCCTTAATGAAGTAGCCAAAGCCTTTCCTATGGAAGAGGCAGCTAGTTAGGATACCATTGATGACTCTCCTTTCTATATCACTGAACTATTCCAAGAAGCCTCCATTTTCATGCTGTCATCTACCTCATCCAACAAGCTCCCAGACCTTCCATTTGTTTACCCTGACCTGATTGATTGGGACCAACAAGGGGCACCTATTTTGGACACCTTTAAGAATGATGAGGCCATAGCAGAGTTTATAGATGTAAAAAAAGGACTACGTTTGGGTGATCATAAGGTCAGATTCATGATGGAACTTCCTCAACTGGCATACTTGGGGGAAGTGTCAAATCCTTCAATCGCAAAAGTGAAATAAACAAAATAAAAAAAGGTCACTAGGTGAAAATTGTAAGGCACCGTTTGACTATGAGAAAATAAAAATAAAGGATGTATCCAAGGTTGAAAACCTCTCTGAGGCACTCAAGGATGGAGGATTTGACAATCTCGTAACCCTCGCTCATTAGGAGCAATCATCTCTATTGGTGGAAGACTCTCAAGAGATTAATCGGGGCACATCACAGAATCCAAAAGTCACCTATCTAGCAGCATCACTATCAGATGAAGAGAATGTTAATTTTTCAACATTTTTCATGAAAAGGGCAATACAATTTGCATGGACTTATGCACATATGCTAGGTCTAGTTCCTTCACTGGTAGTGCACCATCTAGCAGTATCTCCAAATGTGGTGCAGGAGCACCTGAGGTGTCATCAAACCCCCATAAGGCACATTTTGAAGTTTTTGTGTTCTAAGAGACCATGGTTGTTAATAAGGTCTTGAAAGACCATTTCTCATGTTTTTTAATAAGGTCCAAGTGACCACTCTCATATGTAATGAAGTCATGTTAAGGTCCTTGAAGTATGTCTAGTCAAAGGAAGTCATGCAATGTAAGGTTTTCTAAGAGTTATTTTGTAAAACCAATGTAAACATGTGTTGTAGAGAGGGGAAAACGACCCCACAGTTGAAAAATAGTTGTGGACAGTTGAAAACCACCTTGCATATGTACAAATACCCTCACATACCCTGAGGAGAAAGGTTGGATGAATAAAAATCACGTTTTTGCCTTTTTTTCCTTGTTTTTCTGTACTTTTGACTACAAATTTGCTGTTTCCAGCGTTGGTACGGTTCTGTACGGATAGATACAAAGGCAAGCCATATATGGTTGGAAAGAGGATTGAATAACCTTTCCAATTCATCTAGTTTGAGGTCCTAACTCCATTCCTAGAGGAAATTATCGCTATTTTTCTGGAACTGCCTGTTTGACTGTGAAAACAGGGAGTTTGAGGGTTTGCAATGCATTTTTGGACCTTTCCATGAATGTAGGATTCTGATTCTCATGGAGTAGGTCCTTATTAACATGTACCATATGTTTCTAACCATGAAAAAGCAGGAGGAGTGTAAATGGGAGAGGTGATCACCGTTTGGAGTCAAGTTTGCATGTGAAAAGAGCATTGAGAATGGTGGCATGGTTATAGCAGCCGAAGATCCGTCTTAACAAGGTGATATTTTTATGATTGCTGTTGTTTAATATGGTCAATAAGATGGTGTTGGACCTTTGAATGAGGTCTGGAAGTGATTGGAAGTGGGAGATCTAGGAAGCCCTAGGTTTTGAGGCCTAGAAATGAGATTTTTGTATTGCAAAAATGTGCAAACCTCCTGATAAGACCTGGAAAATCCTTGGTTTTGAACCCTTTCCTAAGACTGTTTTTAGGTTTGAAGTGTGTGGGACAAGTTTGTCATAGGGTTCCTTTGTAAAATGGTCAATTTAGGCCTTGTAGGAAGGCAGCAGGGTGTTAGGACAGTCACATTTCGTCCAAAACAACAGTAGGTGAGTTTGAGATATGTTTTAGAACTCAATAGAGGGTATCCAAATCAGTCATTTGTTTCAAAAGTGTTTTGGGAAAGTTTGGAGGAAAGTACAGTTTAGTCGCTGAACAAGACTACAAGGATTAGGCCTGTTTAATGGGAATTGTCAAGAATCTATCAAATTGGTTTGTGAAACCTTTGAAACCTTGTTAGATTATCTTTGGGGACCTAACACCTCTGCATCATAGTGGTATTAGAGAAAGGGAGTAGATTCTTGAAGGTTGAGAGAAGAAAGTTTGGATAGTTGAAGGCAAGATGCCTCCAAAAGGTGGATCAGCAATTGCTAGGGAGTTGAAGGCCCTTAAAGAGCAAGTTGCAGCATTGGAAGCCAGAGATAGGAGGAGGAGAGTTGATGAAGGTGAGAGTGAGTCAGAGGAAGATGGTGGAGAAGAAGTTCCACAAGAGGAAGAATTGGATCCAGAAGATGCAAGGATGGCAAAACTTCTTAAGGCAGTTAGAGTGAGTGACCACAAAGCCAAGGCAGATTTACCAATGTATGGAGGGAAATTAGATGGTGAAGAACTTATAGATTGGATTGGGGCTTTGGAAAACTACTTTGAGTGTGAAGAAGTGGAAGAAAATCAGAAGGTTAAGGTGGCCAAATCAAGATTGAAAGGTCATGCTTTGTTATGGTGGGATTGTGTGCAGGCTGATAGGTGGAAGAAAGACAAGCCAAAGATCACTTCTTGGAGCAAGATGGTGGAGAGGTTGAAGGCAAAGTTTCTGCCCAATGACTACTATGTTCAGTTGTACAAAAGGCTGCAAAATCTAAGACAAAAGGAGAAGGATGTGCAAGAATATACGGAAGAGTTTCATAAGTTGGATATTAGAACAGCACATGAGGAAGATGATGAAGAGAAGGTAGCACGGTATCTCAATGGTTTGAGGTACAATATCCAAGATGAACTCAGTCTCACAACACCAAGGATAGTTGAAGAATGTTACAAGCTGGCTATGAAGGCTGAAGAAAAGTTGCAAAGAAGGCAAGAGAGACAAGGAAGAGGTAGAGGAAATACCAATAGAGGAAGAGGAACAAGATCAATCCAAGAAGACCAAGGAGACACAAGCAAAGGTAAGGACCAAGTTTCTGATTTTAGAGGGGGATTTAGAGGCACCAGAGGTGGAGGTAGAGGTTCTAATGTTTTCACTGGGAGATGTTATCATTGTAATGAGATTGGTCATACAGCATACAAGTGTCCAATGAAACAAAGTTCTACATCCAGTGGTAGTGAAAGGAGGAATGAAAAGAGGATTCAATATGTGCAAGAAGAGGAGGTAGATGAAAGTGTTAACTCTCCAATTGGGAGTGCAGCCCCGGTTCAAGATGGAGAGACATTGATGATGAGAAGAACACCATTGCAAGCATCCAAAAATTCATTGAATAGGAGAGCTCTTTTCAAAACCACATGTAAGTGCAAGGACAAGGTATGTAAGGTTATAGTTGATTCAGGATCTACTACAAATATGGTTTCAAATGAAATGGTTAATAAGCTGAATTTACAAAGGATTCCTCATGAGTTGCCATATAGGGTGTCATGGTTGAGTGATGATCAAACTCTCTTGGTTAATGAACAAGCTATTGTTGAGTTTTCTATTGGAGGATATAGGGATAAGGTACTTTGTGATGTAGTACCCATGAATTGTTGTCATTTACTTCTTGGTAGACCCTGGCAATATGACAGGGATGTGTGGTATAGTGGCAAGAATAATACATATACCATACATAGTCAAGGAAAGACATTTACTTTGTTTCCACTCCTTGAGGATGATGAGGATGCAGGTCTAATGAATACAGTGATCATGTGTGGGAAGAAAGAACCCATACCAGTTGACAGAAAGGTTCAAGCTGCTGTCATAAACAAGTTCAAACCAAAGTCTGATGTAAAAGATGAATTAGTAATTGATTGGAAGGCTAACATTTTGATTGGAATGGTAGTGTGTCCTTTGGTGCAGGATAAGGTTGTTGTACAAGTTAAAAGTACAGGAACAATGGTGCAAGGTGCTGATACAACAGTGGATG
Source organism: Cunninghamia lanceolata (assembly GCA_027924645.1). Lineage (NCBI taxonomy): Eukaryota > Viridiplantae > Streptophyta > Pinopsida > Cupressales > Cupressaceae > Cunninghamia > Cunninghamia lanceolata. The sequence continues at coordinate 1,821,469 of BSBN01000333.1, forward strand.
TAGTGGTCAATTTGCAAGAGCAGGATATGCCACACAAGGAAGAACCCAAAGAGTCTGCAGTTGCAGCAGAGAGAGAGGCAAGTATGTGGGCTTCTCATCATGGTGAAAATATTTGTAAGTGCAGGAAGGCAGGATGGATGCCATTTCCAAGTCCAAGGACAGCAAACAAGTCCTATTCAGATGTGATCCCCAAAGTACAGACCAACTTGCAAGATGACAATGTCATGATTCCAATTTGGCAGCCCATGTTGCAGTATTTGAGTCCATGGAGCAGACCTAAGGGTGATCATGAGTTTGTCCAATGTTGTGGAGTTGATTTCAGTCCTTCCTCATGGGACATGAGTTCTTTTGTAGAGGGGGAGTATGGTGCAGGAGCACCTGAGGTGTCATCAAACCCCCATAAGGCACATTTTGAAGTTTTTGTGTTCTAAGAGACCATGGTTGTTAATAAGGTCTTGAAAGACCATTTCTCATGTTTTTTAATAAGGTCCAAGTGACCACTCTCATATGTAATGAAGTCATGTTAAGGTCCTTGAAGTATGTCTAGTCAAAGGAAGTCATGCAATGTAAGGTTTTCTAAGAGTTATTTTGTAAAACCAATGTAAACATGTGTTGTAGAGAGGGGAAAACGACCCCACAGTTGAAAAACAGTTGTGGACAGTTGAAAACCACCTTGCATATGTACAAATACCCTCACATACCCCGAGGAGAAAGGTTGGATGAATAAAAATCACGTTTTTGCCTTTTTTTCCTTGTTTTTCTGTACTTTTGACTACAAATTTGCTGTTTCCAGCGTTGGTACGGTTCTGTACGGATAGATACAGAGGCAAGCCATATATGGTTGGAAAGAGGATTGAATAACCTTTCCAATGCATCTGGTTTGAGGTCCTAACTCCATTCCTAGAGGAAATTATCGCTGTTTTTCTGGAACTACCTGTTTGACTGTGAAAACAGGGAGTTTGAGGGTTTGCAATGCATTTTTGGACCTTTCCATGAATGTAGGATTCTGATTCTCATGGAGTAGGTCCTTATTAACATGTACCATATGTTTCTAACCATGAAAAAGTAGGAGGAGTGTAAATGGGAGAGGTGATCACCGTTTGGAGTCAAGTTTGCATGTGAAAAGAGCATTGAGAATGGTGGCATGGTTATAGCAGCCGAAGATCCGTCTTAACAAGGTGATATTTTTATGATTGCTGTTGTTTAATATGGTCAATAAGATGGTGTTGGACCTTTGAATGAGGTCTGGAAGTGATTGGAAGTGGGAGATCTAGGAAGCCCTAGGTTTTGAGGCCTAGAAATGAGATTTTTGTATTGCAAACCTTAAATGTGCAAACCTCCTGATAAGACCTGGAAAGTCCTTGGTTTTGAACCCTTTCCTAAGACTGTTTTTAGGTTTGAAGTGTGTGGGACAAGTTTGTCATAGGGTTCCTTTGTAAAATGGTCAATTTAGGCCTTGTAGGAAGGCAGCAGGGTGTTAGGACAGTCACATTTCGTCCAAAACAACAGTAGGTGAGTTTGAGATATGTTTTAGAACTCAATAGAGGGTATCCAAATCAGTCATTTGTTTCAAAAGTGTTTTGGGAAAGTTTGGAGAAAAGTACAGTTTAGTCGCTGAACAAGACTATAAGGATTAGGCCTGTTTAATGGGAATTGTCAAGAATCTATCAAATTGGTTTGTGAAACCTTTGGAACCTTGTTAGATTATCTTTGGGGACCTAACACCTCTGCATCAAAATGCCAAGCCAGTAAAACAAAAGATGTGAAAAATGCATCCCCAGATAGCTCTTGTAGTCAAGACAGAGATTCAGAAGTTGTTAGATGCCAAGTTTATCAAGCCCATTGACTATCCTGAATGGATGTGCAATCTAGTACCTGTGGCAAAGCTAGATGGAAGAATCTGATGTTGCAATGACTTTAGAGATCTTAACAAGGCTTGCCCTAAGGATGACTTTTCTCTACCAAGCATTGACACAATCGTCGATCTCACAGTTGGTCATAAAATGCTTTCATTGATGGGCAGTTTCTCCGGGTATAATCAGATTAGAATTATAGAAGAGGGCCAACCTAAGACTTATTTTATCTATCCATGGGGAACCTACTATTAGGTGGTCATGCCCTTTAGCCTCAAAAATGCAGGAGCAACATACTAGTGAGCCATGACAGTTATTTTTCATGACCTCTTCCATACCATCATGGAAGATTATGTGGACGATATCTTGGGAAAGTCTAAAATAAGAGAGGGCCATTTACATGTTTTGGAACATATTTTTGACAGGTTAGAAAAGTACCAAGTCATATTAAATCCAAAAAAAATGTGTCTTCGGGGTAACCTTTGACAAATTACTAGGTTACATAGTTTCCAGAAGAGGCATCGAAGTTGATCCTGCCAAAGTAAAAGCCATTGTCACCATGCCTCTGCCAGTGAATTTGAAATAGCTATGTACCCTCCAAGGTCACCTCCAATCTATCCAAAGATTCATTGCACAACTAGCAGATAAATGTCATCCTTTTCAACACTTGCTCTGTAGAGGAGAGACTTTCAAATGGGATGACAAGTGTTAACAGGCTTTTGAATAGATCAAAGAATACATAGCAACACTGCCTATGCTAATACTACCTGTCTCTGATCGGCCTTTCCTTTTGTATACCTCTTCAACGGTAGTTGCCCTAGGTGCTTTATTGGCTCAAACTGATGATATAGGAAAGGAATGTACTATATACTATATAAGTAGAACTCTGGTGGGATATGAGTTAAATTACACCACAGTAGAAAAAGCATGCTTGGATGTAGTGTTTGTCGCTCAAAAATTGTGACTCTACATGTTAAATCTGACAACAAAGCTCATATCCAGATTTGATCCACTAAAATATCTTCTTTCCAAAGCAGCGCTTACTAGAAGGACAGCAAAATGGGTGATGATCCTTAGTGAATTCAATATTCAATATGTTGATCAAAAATCCATTAAGGGACAAGTTATAGCTGATCAACTAGCAGAAGCACCAATGATAGACACCCAGCCTATCCAGTCTACTTTTCTTGACAAAGAAATATTTAGTGTCTCCTCTTCCGAAATGTGGTAGTTATACTTTGACAGTTCCTATACTTAGCATGGATCAGGAGCCAGAATCCTTTTTATCACTCCCCAAGGTGATTGTATCCCAAAATCCTATAGAATTGCCTTCCCGTGTACTAATAACATAGCAGAATATGAAGCCCTGATTACAGGCTTATGCATGGCAGTCTAATGGGAGATCAAAGAGCTGATGACTTTAGAAAGTATTTCTCTTAGATAATATTTGAGAAGATCCCCAAAATCAATAATAAGGCAGCTGATGCTATGGCAACTATTGGTTCTCTCCTTGATATGCCTGGCAATGTTCAAAGGTGTGAGTTCCTGGTGGAACAACTCTTAATCCCAGCATTTGAGGTCCCTCAATCAGAGCTTATCTGTGTAATCGTTGGTCCCAACTCCCCTTGGTACCATGACATTTATGAATAGCTAAGTAATGGTACTTTCCCTAACCAATTGTCCAACACCCAGCATAAAACATTCACTCGACGAGCCTCCCGCTATACCATACTTGCTAAAACCCTTTACCGTTTTAGTCTCGATGGTATCCTCCTTAGGTGTCTCAACTCAGTAGAGGCTGAAGTTGCTTTACGAGAGGTACATGAGGGTGTTTGTGGATCATATTCCGTTGGTCCTAGCCTTGTCAAAAAACTTCTAAGAGCATGGTACTATTGGCCTTCCATGGAGTAGGACACTTAGCAGTTTGGTAGAAGATGCCTTCAATGTCAAAAGCATGGGGACCTAATACATGCCTTGACACATGAGCTCTAGCCTCTTACTACTCCTTGGCCATTCTCACAATGGGGACTCGACCTCATAGGAAAGATCAATCCACCCTCTTCCAATGGCCATAAGTTTATTATTACTGCTACTGAATACTTTACCAAATGGGTGAAAGCTATTCCTATGACCTATATCATAGGCAAATAGATCTCAAAGTTCATCCTTCATTATATCATTTGCTACTACGATGTTCCTCAAGCTATTATTACTGATAACGAACGTCCCTTCAAGAACTAGGAAGTTTATGACCTGTGCCAAAAGTTTCATATACAACATAGGTTTGCTACCCCCTACTACCCACAGAGTAATGGTCAAGCTAAGGCCACTAATAAGACCATCATCAAGATTCTTATGAAAATGATCAATGAAGCTAGCCAAGATTGGCACCTGCAGCTGAATCCTGCCTTGTGGGCTTACCGCATGAGTGTCAGAACCTCTATTGGCACTACCCATTATGGTTTGGTCTATGGCACTGATGCAATTCTTCCTATTGAGGTCTAGATTCCCTCATTGCGTGTGTCTCTCCAATATATAGTGTGAAGGGGAAAATGGATTAATCAATAAGATTACAAAAACCCAAACATCTATAGAATATGAAGATAAAAGGGGGATTCAAAACAATGAAAAACAATAATACCTTCACCTTTTTACCGTTCACCTTTTGTAGTTCACCTATCTTTCTTTGATCTTGATTGTGAAGCCCTCAGAAGCTTTTGCTTGCTTGCTTGTTGAAGATGACAAAGGAAGAATGGCTGTGATACTTATGTATTTGAAGATGAGCTTCAAATATAGAAATGGATTATGAATGAGGATGCTCAAATGGGAGTAGGGGTGCCAAAGGCACGCCGGTATCTCTGCAGCATAAGTTTACACAAAATCCATATATGAAATGAAGAGAAGAAGGTTGTATTTATAGAAAAGAGTGAGGGAAGATCAATGGCTGAGAAGAAAAGAATGAATCAACAGAGGAGGATTGTTGAGGAATGTGCATCGAATATAAGAAGGACACATGTCATTCCAAAAGCAACTTAGTTGAGTTAACTCCTCTCTTGATGAGGATAAGATTTGATTTTCTTAAATTAGAATTTATTTTTATAATTTAAGAGAAGATTTGCTTTTGTAACTCAGAGTTTTGCTTTTGTGTGACAAGAGGAAGGTTATTTTTGGGAGATAAGAATGATTTTTCGAAGAGATAGAAAGCATAATTAAATAAATGAATTTATTTAATTATTTTACAGATAATTAAGAGGAATAAATAAAATATAAACATATATTTTATTTTTGTGAGGATTTTTTGATTTTATTTAAATAAAATTTGCATTTTATTTAAATTTGGAAGACTAAGAGGTTTTAATTAAATAATTAAAATTATTTAATTATTTTAGAAGAATGAAGTTGGTGTAGATGAATTTAATTAATTAAATAAAATGTAATTTATTTAATTAAATGAGAGGAAGTGAATCAAATAAATAAATAAATTTATTTATTAATGATAGAGGAATATGATGATGAAATAAATATTTAAAATATTTATTTAAGTAGAGTCATGCCAATTTTAGGTGTATACATTTTGCCCCTTTGATGCAATGTGTTTTATCACGTTGTTTCAAAGAAAAAGAATTTTTGACAGTGATGCATGCCCTAGTTTGCCCCTGGTACAAGTTTAACAATAGGATGCCCCCTCGGGAGATTGGATGGGGAGATGGTAGAAAGGCGTGAGACGGACAATCTCACGATGAAGAAGAGGAGAAATAGGAGAAGAAATGGTTGGATGCAGAAGAAAGATGGTGAATGATACGTGATGCAAGATAAAATGATAACACACACAAGCAAGCAAGCAAGTATGCAGAAATAATACAAGAACAAACAAGGTATTGCCCCTGTCGAGTAGTAAACCAAGGATATAGATCGATGATGTCTAGTGCCAGGAATGAAACATGTCGTATAAGACTCTGGGTTTGGTTTCGACAATGCAACATCCTATCTAAGACATTTGATATGATAACAATATATGACAGTGTTTTCATGGCGGGGAACGATATATCCCTAGAGCAACATGAAGGATAGTTATGACTGATTGATATGGTTTACGACAAGATTAGGATCAAGACCGCTGATTGCGATTGGATAATTTGACAAGATTGGCTTGACTTGATTGGTAATTTGGCCTGCATTTGGATCATTGTTCAGATTGACAGCTAGAATTGTTGATGAGAGATATGAAGATAGATAGAAATTTGATTGATAGAAGAAATGACTTGACAAGGTATGGAAGGAAACTGGCAAACAGGCATCAATGAAGCTGGCCAAGATTGGCACCTGCAGCTAAATCCTACCTTGTGGGCTTACCACACGAGTGTTAGAACCTCTATTGGCACTACCCCTTATGCTTTGGTCTATGGCACTGATGCAATTCTTCCTATTGAGGTCTAGATTCCCTCATTGCGTGTGTCTCTCCAAGATATAGTGTGAAGGGGAAAATAGGTTAATCAATAAGATTACAAAAACCCAAACATCTACAGAATATGAAGATAAAAGGGGGATTCAAAACAATGAAAAATAATAATACCTTCACCTTTTTACCTTTTGCCTTCTGTAGTTCTTTGATCTTGATTGTGAAGCCCTCAGAAGCTTTTGCTTGCTTGCTTGTTGAAGATGACAAAGGGAGAATGGCTGTGATACTTATGTATTTGAAGATGAGCTTCAAATATAGAAATGGATTATGAATGAGGATGCTCAAATGGGAGTAGGGGTGCCAAAAGTGCGCCGGTATCTCTGCAGCATAAGTTTACACAAAATCTAGATATGAAATGAAGAGAAGAAGGTTGTATTTATAGAAAAGAGTGAGGGAAGATCAATGGTTGAGAAGAAAAGAATGAATCAATGGAGGAGGATTGTTGAGGAACATGCATCGAATAGAAGGAGGACACATGTCATTCCAAAAGCAACTTAGTTGAGTTAACTCCTCTCTTGATGAGGATAAGATTTGATTTTCTTAAATTAGAATTTATTTTTCTAATTTAAGAGAAGATTTGCTTTTGTAACTTAGAGTTTTGCTTTTGTGTGACAAGAGGAAGGTTATTTTTGGGAGATAAGAATGATTTTTCAGAGAGATAGAAAGCATAATTAAATAAATGAATTTATTTAATTATTTTACAGATAATTGAGAGGAATAAATAAAATATAAACATATATTTTATTTTTGTGAGGATTTTTTGATTTTATTTAAATAAAATTTGCATTTTATTTAAATTTGGAAGACTAAGAGGTTTTAATTAAATAATTAAAATTATTTAATTATTTTAAAAGAATGAAGTTGGTGTAGATGAATTTAATTAATTAAATAAAATGTAATTTATTTAATTAAATGAGAGGAAGTGAATCAAATAAATAAATTTATTTATTTATTTAATGATAGAGGAATATGATGATGAAATAAATATTTAAAATATTTATTTAAGTAGAGTCATGCCAATTTTAGGTGTATACATATAGTACCTGATGAGGAGCATAGGAAATCCAGACTAAATGAGTTGGAGCTACTGGATGAAAGATGAACCACAGCACTCAATCACTTGCAAGTCTACCAAAATCATCTTCACCATAGCTACAACAAGAAGATCAAAGAGAGAAAATACCAGGTGGGTGACCTAGTCCTGAAGGAGAATCAGAAGAACCAACAACAACAAGAGAAGCAGGGAAAGTTTGAGCCCAATTGGCTAGGGCCCTTTGTCATTACTTTAGTGTTTGGGTCTGGAGCATACACTCTTACAACTCCCGAAGGCATTCCCTTAGATGAACCACTCAACAGTGTTCATCTTAAGAGGTTTTATCCATGATTTCTGCATCCTATGTCTACAAAAAATTTAAAAAGTCAAAAAAAAAATCCACCAGTGAAAACCACTTCGGTGGTGCTTTGGGTTAGCGTCCAATGGTGAAAACTTGGCAAACAAGTGCCTTGGATAAGTACCATAGTGAAAACCTGGCAAATAGGCACTATGGTAGAACCAACTCTCACCATCTACTTTGCTACCTGTTTAACCCCATCACGTCATTTTCCTTTGTCTAGCCCTTGATCGCCTCATCCACCCGTGCTAAGTCATTCACCTCATATATTATCCTAGTCCCTTACTACTATCATGGCTTGGAAATTGTCAAAGCGAATATATCATTCGAAGCCATAAGCTCCAACTTGAGTCAACTATGGCTATCCCACTCCATAACATGTTTCCTTGCCATCTTGTACATACCCTAACCCCTTCCCACACTGGGGGCACTTGCTTACGCCTTGACATTGGGTGAACACTTTAGCGCATCATGGTCAAACCTAAAAAGTCTAGAAAAAATCCCTAAAAAATCATAAAATGTCCTGAAAAAATACAAAAAAAAAATTGCAAAAATGCCATGAAAAAATCCCTAAAAAATCATAAAATGTCCTGAAAAAATACAAAAAAATCACAAAATGTCCTCAAAAAATCCCTAAAAAATCATAAACTGTCCTAAAAAAATACAAAAAAAAATTGCAAAATGTCCTGAAAAAATCCCTAAAAATCATAAAATGTCCTAAAAAAATACAAAACAAATGGCAAAATGTCCTTAAAAAATCCCTAAAAAATCATAAAATGTCCTGAAAAAATATATTAAAAAATGCAAAATGTCCCTAAAAAATCATAAAATGTCCTAAAAATATATATATAAAAACAAAAATCGCAAAATGTCCTAAAAAATCCCTAAAAATCATAAAATGTCCTAAAAAAATTCCCTAAAAATTGTAAAATATCCTGAATTACAAAAAAAAATCTGAAAATAACAACATCCCACACATCTTCAAATCACCAATAATCCAACTCACATCAGTTATCCTCGTCACCATCCCATAATAAATCAAAACTACATCATACCTATATCGTTAAGGGCCTTGATCCCGTGGATACGAGTATTTAGGTAGTCTGGTGTATGAAGGAAATACCCAGATTCAGGCACAAGACGATATCCCCCTCCTCTTTCATCTATCACCTTCATCTGATCATCATTTCTTTTCATTCATCTCTCTTTCCTCTCTCATCATCTATCTCCCACATCATCAAGTCACCTAGAACTACATATCATCATGTCTCATCTCATCATGTGGTGCTTTGATCCCATGGATACAGGTATGTAGGCAGTCTAGAATACAAAGGAAGTATCCAGTACTCAAGCACTCACAATCCATTCTTCTATCCCTCTTCCATTTCTCTGTCTTCCATTTCTTCTCTTTGACTAAAGCAAGTGAAATCACAAACTGTACATATCTTGAGAGCTCACACACTTAACAAAATCGGGGATAAAAACTAAATGCATTGTTCCGCGTGTCTTAAGCCAAAATTCGCTAAACCTTCATCATCTCAACATCTTAGCCTTTGACAGGATAAGTCTTTCCTTTCAACAAGGTGCTATCCAAATCCATCCAAGAGCAATCCAATTTGGCAAGAGAACATGATGGCAGTGTCTTTTGTTTTATCTTTTGATTTATCTTTTGTCCCTCTCTAATGCCTAGTCAAGACTGCCTAATTTTTTCATATCTTTGTATGTTGCGATGAAGTATGGACCAGGGCATGGTCTTCTACTTTCGCATGTTGTGTTTGTGGGATGATCTTATTCTCTTGCTAAGTCTAATGGCATCTTGTCTATGTTGGGATTAGCATTTTTCAACATTTAAGAAGCTAAACAATCTCTTATGCATCAACACTATTCTATGCTAAGTCTATTCACATACATATAACCAACAAGGTTCCATTATGCCTAGTGGAAATAAGTTCAGACCTCTTTGCTTGCAGTGTCAAAGTCTGTCTTTGCGGCTAATATTCATATCTTGTATCTTGACAAGGTTGTATTAGTCTGTCGCACATTGGATACTTGACACCTTGGTCTTTATACCCTGGTGCATAATATCTGGTGCTATATCAAACTTAAGGATTGTGAATCTTCAATTTTATATGCATCCATCCAAAGCTACCTTTCTCCATTTGTCTCTCCATGGTAGGATCAATGGTCTCACCTTTCGCTTTCTTCTCATCATCTTTCTTCCGATCATCATCTTCTTCATCTTCATCGTCATTCCACCTTCTTCCTGCAAAATAAGTGTGTTAGACATAGTAATATTACCTATCATATCATAGCCTTAGCATAAATCATTATCCATATTAGTTATAAGCATTTACCATCTATCTATCATTTAGGCATTTAGGCATCCATGCATGTACCCATTAGTATATTCATTGTATTCATTAGGAACAGTGCATTATCATAATACAATCATAGTCACAAGCATAAGCATAAACATATAGTCATAAACATTGTAGAGTCATAATATCACTGCATCACATTTCCAATATAAGCATATACTCATTATAAGCATTGCATTATCATAGTAGCAATCATAATCAAAGCATACACATAGGCATCCATGTCATAAGTATAAGCATCAAATCATCCAGACATATAGGTCCATCCATCTCAACATACATAACATCAAAACATATGAAACCACAATAAACAATGCATATCTATAACTCAGGGAAATGTAGAATCATGTAATCATTTAGACATAAATCATACATCCATGCGCATCATGTGAGTCAATATACAAGTTCCTATATATAAAATAAATGTACAACATGGCTATCTAAGAGCCCTCAAAACTGTATAGACAAATTAGGCTCTCAGGCCTCAAAAATGGTACAATAATAAACCATTCACGCTAACCTTGGTGTCTCGACAAGGAGCTCCCTGATGAGGCCTCTCCCTAGTCTTTGCCTGCTTTACCTACTCCCCCTTCACCTCTCCAAAGAGGAGGTCCCATCACCAAGGCCACTGACCATGAACCCCCTATCCTCCTGGATCCTGAAGCCGTTGATCGATTCCGGTAGCTTGGCTGACGCTGCTCTGGAGGTACTGCACCATAGTACAAACCTCTGTAGTACTCTGCATCTCTCTGGGTTGAGCCTACCTCTCCCCATACTCGAGTGAGCTCCTGGGCCAAGTAGAGGCATGTCTAATCTATCCCCAGAGCAGCAGTCACTGCATCTCTCTCTGCAGTAGCGCTCTGCGCTCTCTATAGCGCTGCATCTCTCTCGGCTGGCAATTTGGCTATGGCACCATCATCTGGCACAATCTAAGCATATGCCTGTGCCACCTGTACAACTTGTGCCTATAGGGTCTGCACCTATTCCTATAATGTCTACACCTGAGCATGCAACTGTGCAACCTAAACCTGATAAGCTTGTGTCTGCCCCCGTGCCTATCTCATCGTAACAATTGTGCGATGTTTGTCTACCTCTGTCCTCCGCAGGTGGGCCTGGTATCGTATCCTCCTTTCTGCCTCCCCCCAGAGTCTCTATCTCAACTGCCTAACTACAACATCTCTATCTCCTCCTGCCTAATGTGGTGGTGATGGCATCGCCACATGTTGAGGAACATGTCCCCATCCCTAACCCTAGCCAATGGTAACTCCTCCTGGCCCCACTACTTCCACTAGAGCCTCTATCACCTGTACCCTAGGGGCTCTCCTCTGTCCTCTAGCCCATGTCCTTCGAGGTATATGGATGGCTACCTCCCTGACCTCTCCTGGTGCAAAAAGATGAGTAGGCCGCTCTGTAGCCCAGTAAGCATCGTAGTCTGGTAGGGTCCCTGTGTCTGCTGGTCCTTGACTCCATCCCCATATAACTGGCTGCAAACCCTCTACCTCAGCCAGGGTTGTCTCCACAGCTACCTCAAGTCCCCAATCAGCCACCTCTCTACGTGTACGACCAAAGATGGCCTCATCGACTGGCCTACCCTATGCAATCCCAAACTGTTGCAGCACTCTCCCTAGTAGAAATCTCTCAATGATATAGATCCCTTGGCCAAATAAGTACTGAGCCTGCTGCGCATATACTAACTCCTCTGTGTCCTCCACCCACGCCTCACATCTCATCCATGGTCACCATATGAATCTATCCATCTCATCTATTTGGCACCTCCAATACACCAGATGCCTCAACTACTTGTAGCTAGGGGCTCCTCCATATATGTGTGCATAGGGCTGCCCAGGTAACCTTTGCAACAATCCCATTCATCACTGCAATGTGCTCAAAAGCCCATACATGTAGTACAATGACACTCGCAAACATGCCTGAACCAAATAAATATGCATAATCATGCAAATACTGATACAATTGTCCCAAGATGCATGGAGCCCATGTATACCATGTACCATACATGAACATACTCTCCATCACTATACCCCATCCAGTAGGGAAGCCCCAAGCTCGTCTGTCTGGCACTAAGAATTTGATCACGACCACAACCAATCTCTGTAGATGGTCGCATAGCTCCTGCATCCATGCCATCAGTATCTTATGCTCCTCATTTATGATGTCAGGTGTGCCAAATAATCTCTTGAACACATCTGGCTCATGATCTAGATCATAATCGACCTGATCTCCATGTATCTGAACTCAAAGAATCCGGTAGATGTCCTCTAAGGTCACTATCACCTCACCTATCAGAAATAAGAATGAGCTATGCTCACTGCACCATCTCTCTACCAAGCATGTCATCAAGGCTGTGTGTGTGCAGACTGGCTCTACGTGTACCACATGCTCAAATCTGATGATCTCTAGAAACAACAACTCATCCACATCTAACTGACGAATTAGTTGTAGATCGAAAGGGTGTGGTTCCCATAACAACAATGGTTGTAATACCTCTTGCAAAACAATACAATGGTCATCCATCAGTTTTTGGCCCAAAATCTACCAAAATCCTAACATACTGACCTAGTTTGACCAATTGCGACATAAATTTCCAAAGGCAATTTTCCCCTTTTCTATATGTGACTAGCCAGGCCACTTGAGATGTGCTTTTTTCCATATACGACTTGAAAATTCAAAGGCAACTCACTGCTATCTGTATGCACCTATTTTTGCCAAATGTGATGCAAACTATGCCATAAGTGACTTGAAACTACCATATATGCATTAACCCTAACTCTAGTTTGCACTTACATCCAAACGTGCACCCTTGCTTCCAAAGGCGACCTGCTCTAATCCATATGCGACCTGAAACTCCAAAGGTGATGCACTTTTAACCAACTGCGACTAGTTTTCCCAAATTTGACATAGCCCTAACCTAAGCCCACCTCCTCAACCATATGCACACAAATTTCTCAATTGTAACCAACCTATGCTCAACTGTGACTAGTTGAACCAAATATGATGCACTATCTACTGTATGCGCTTGCAAAGCACTAGTTTGAAAGGAAGCTAGGCGTGCGAAAATTGCTTCCTACAATAATCTATTGAGGAGAGGGCTATGCAAATTCAAATTTATCCTAACTATTACAGCAATGTTAAACCATTAACATGAGATATTGCAGCAAAACACAAGAACCAGAATGTAGACAGAAGAAGAGAGATAGAGATTTACAGTGGGGAAAACCCTTATCGGGTGAAAAACCCCACACTTAGAAACCTGCACAATGTATTAAAAAAACTGAAAGAATGTTTACAATACACTTGCAATGCAAGCTTCAATGGTCTTCGACACTCGTGTCTGGAGTCAATCTGGCAGCATAACAGTACCTGTAAACCTGTGATACAAACTCCATCTCCAAGCACCTATTTAAATAGAACATACAAGGCAATTTTGGACCTTTCTTGGAATGGGCATCCAACATGGCATCTTGGACCAAAACCCATGCCTAGGGACACTTGGTCAACATTGTAGAATTTGTCTAACACTTGTCCATAGCTCCCATCCCAAAGAGGTCACCTATTTCCAAAATGGGCTATGACAGATGCTCTTACGACACTTACGACCGTCATAGAATCTGTCATAGTGGTTACAACTTACAGTTGTAAGAGAATCTGTCATACACATGCTATAAATAGCATATTCTCTTACAACATGTCATATTCCACCTTGGGGCACCCAAATATGCCTCATTCAAAGATGCTTCGTGACACATGTCATCACCTATCTTACAACCTTTTATTCTCAACTCTTACATGTCATAGATTCGTCATAGGAATCCGTCATAACCGTTTCGGTCAAACATACCTTACACAACATAGAAGATGCTGACACATGGTAGAATATTCCTACCACTAAGTGGGATGCCTATCTCCTCATGTGAGGACAAAAATACAAGTTGTCATAATCCATGTAGGATTGACACATCACCGTGCTGCATCCCACAACATGACAATATGGATTTTTCAATTATTTACAACATAGGCAATTAAATAATAAATACAGACATTATAAATGTAGAGAATTACCAAGGTTGAGACACCTTAATTCCTAACATAGTTCGCATCTGGTCACGTGTGCGAATTTAATGCATTTTTGGCTAAATTACATGACGCAAATGGAAAACTTTTGTCACTTACCGGTGCACCTGCTCCTGCTGGTCACTCGAACGTTCTCACCTACTTGGCCTGATGATGATGGCATGGAATCGGCATCTTCAAAGCTCCAAATCACACTCTCACTCACAAAGCAAACAACAAAACCAAAGTGCACAAATGAATAGAATTTGAACTAAAGAGGGTTATTTATAGGCCTAAACCTAGGCCTTTTCTTGTCTTTCTGCATCTTGTCCCTCTGTTTCTGTCTTTGTCCAGGCCTTTTCTTATCACGAGTCAAGCCTGTCTTTCCTCTATCACCTAATTTTCCTCCCAAGGGTGCATCATCCACCAATTTCACTAGGGCATAGCCTAATTATTCAACGTATCATATCTTCTTTGAAACAAAGCTCTAATGGACTTTGTTTAAAAGAGGGGCAAAATGTAGACACTCAAAATTAACTATCATCGCGTTCATTGCATTTCATGTCATAATTGCATCTGCCAGTTGTATCTTAGCGTTCATTCAATTTTAGTCCTATAACCTCAGAAAATGTCCCCTTGGGGGCTTTTCCCTCATAAGGTTTATCTCCCGGGTCTTTAGCATGCATTTAGGACATCTTAGTTCATATTTTGGCATCCCGATGGAATGAGACCTGGGTAACATGACAAATGGGACCTAGGAGGACCCCTTGAGTTGTACCCTACCAAAAATAGGGGGGAGGACTTAGGTACCCACACCCTAGTCCTACCCTATTTTGGGGCAACCCTAATTTTTGGGTGTCAGTTTGTGACCATTATTTGGTTATTTTGCTGACACGGTAAAATTTGAATTTTAATTTCTTGGTGGGAGTGCTTATAGATGCATATATAAGCATGTGTAGGAATTCATTTGGAAACTAGATAATGTTCATGTGATTTTGGCATCCTAAGCTGATTGAAGGCTTTCTATTGTGTTGCAAGAGCAGACTTGTATGTTTTGTGTGTTGATATTTACAGATTTGAGCATCAATTCCTTCATGGTATGAAGAGCATCTTCCTCCATGAAAGCTTCACTGCAAGGTGACATATCATTGTGTTTTTATCATTGATTCCTTTGGTTTTTGGCCTCTGTCTCACAAGGGCACGCCCTTTTTAACTGAGAACAGTGTTCGGAGACTTAAGTGTCCTCCGGGGTTTGACTGAGGCAAACCTCTAAACACCACAACCCCCAAACCAAGTCTTGTGATTGTAGGTTACAGGTGTCACATATAGGAAAAGTGGAGTTGCAAGAAGGCTCGAAAGACATCAGGGATTCAGGATCTGAAGAAAAGTCAGACAAAGGAGCACTTCCAGGACTAGGGCACTCACTCCAGTGTCCTCTGCAGACAAATTTTAGAAAATAGAAGTTACAGGGCTGATCAGTGTCCGAAGGAGGTCCAGATTCCCTAAAAAAGTAGGTACCTTAGACTTGGGTGCCCGCTCTAGTGTCCCCAACTATTCCACTTTGAAATCCTAAAAATAGGTATTCTATAATTTGGTATTTTACTCCCATCTGCAAGAGCTTTTTCCATAATTCATTAATTTGTTGTCGTATTTGCTTAATTAGCATTTTAATGGTCAATTGAGAATAGGAGAAGGAAAATTTGATAATTAATTCCCTAATCCAAGTTTCCCTACATCTGAAAGTGACTCTAGGGTATGATAGTGCTTGCCACTTGACCCTAGATCCTTCAATGTTTAGTGGAGAGGTAGATTTTAACATCTAACAACAAAAGATTAACAAAATCCAATTTTACCCTAAACATTTTGGTGAACCCATGTTCTTGAAATTAAATTGCAACTTTCTGAGTGTTTGTCTAAATATTTGGTGTGATTTCATTCATTCATATAGTCATTTATTTCATTGCATTAAGAAAATTTCAAAAAAATTGAAAAAATTGGAAAAATACAAAAAAATTGCATTGTTGGGCTTACTAAATTGTGTCAATTCTTCCTAAATTTTCCTAATTCATGACTTTTGCATCAGATCTGATATAAACTATAGAAAAATGCAAAAATTCAAAATCTTGCTTTGCATTTTCATCATTTAATTGCTAGGGTTTTGTGGAAATTTTGACAATTTTTAGATAACATAGTAATTCCAAAATCCAGGGTTTGTAGGCAAAATCTTTTATCATATTTTTATACTAATTTTGGAGGCTCATTCAAATTTTCATTTGGTTGTATTCTTGCATTTTAGTGTGAATTTGCATTTAAATTTAAATTATTTGCATTTTTGCATTGAAAATTTTAACAAAAACTAGCAATTTTGGTGCATTTTCATTAAATTTGCATGGGAATTTTCCATAATTAATCTTGAAAATTATTTTTAGATCTGAGAGTATGTAATTTCCATCAAAAATCAGACTTCAAACCATTCTCATAGCATCTTGTTACAAAATCTCAAACCTAGGGCTTCGAAAACAATGATTTTCACTAATTTTGGCCTTATCGACTTCATAAAACATGCACCATAGGTGTGTTGTGAAAGATATTTTTGCATTTATTTTCTATTATCAGGGTAATAATTTTCTACCCCTCATAAAAAGCTTCACAACACCCTCTTAACGGGCTCTTGTAGTGAAAATTTGGTGAAAAACTACACATTTTAGCAATTTTTGCCCTAGGGTTTGACCTAGTTTGCACTCCAAGTGTGTTGTGATCGGTTTTATGGATTGAGGTGACTGATATTATTGATATTATTTTTTGTACCTCCTGATATTCATTACAACATCCCCATTGCTAGGTCTTGGAGTTGAAAAATAGTGAAAAATAGCCTATTTTTGCTATATTTTCACTAGGGTTTTACCTTAAGTGGCATTGAAAGTGTGTTGTGTTGGATATTTTAGCATCAAGATGCTTTTATTACTGATATTATTCACTTTCCATCATCATTTTCCTCACAACACCCTTTGTTATGCTCTCTTGCATTGAATTTTGGTGAAAAAAGTGCCTATTTTGACATATTTTCATTGTATTTCAACTTGGCATTATCTTAGATTTGCATCAAGAGTGTGTTGAGAAGGATACTTTTCTGTTTTGGGACTAATATCAGACATATAACCTGCTTCCCTCGATCAAAATCCTTCAACAATCCTTTGTTCCATTCATTGGCATTGAAAACATATCGAAAAATCAAGCATTTTTACATATATTTTGCATTAATGGATTATCCTAATGGTACATCTTTAGAAGACTTATATGAGTACATGGTGAACTATGATAACTTGTGCAAATTCACTAACAAATATCCTCAAATTTTGCATCAAATTGCATACATCTATGGCATCGACATAACCAACACTACTACATGTGACATCTTTCGATCAATAGCTTACTTTGATAAGTTTTGTGAGACTATAGATATTTTTCCTTCAATCATGGAGAATCTTAAAAAATTTATAGCTAAAAATCACCATGGAGAAAGTAGTGATGATAACTTTACCCCCACTCTTCCTTTGTTTCATGATGATATAATGCAAATCCTTTTTGAGACCTATGAAAATGAAATAGCAATGGGTGATCTATCAAACAAAGAGACTTGTCCCAACATAACCCCACTTGGTGAGGATATATTGGCACAAGAAGAAGATATCATTGACACCTTTATCCACACCACTCTACCATCCCTTCCTGATCTTCCCAATTAGGATTAAGCTTTAGATGATGCAGATTCCCTTTGTGACCATTTGTTTAATTCTAATGACAATTTGCCACCGGATGTCCAAGAATTTCTCAATTACAAGCTAAACCAACAACCAGATCATGAACTGTCACATACTTTGGGAAATAATGAAATATTACTAGTGCAGGAGCACCCCTTCAACAGGATAAATATGCACAATAAGGTTTTAATAAGGATTTGATATTTCATGTTACTATGTAGCATTTGTATACGCCTAAAAATGACATGATTCATTCTAAATAAATATTCTAAATATTTATTCCATTCTTCTATCAATTAAATAAATATTCTAAATTTATTTAATCGGTTCACTATTTCGTAATTAAATAAAATCAATTTATTTAATCAAATTCCCTAAATTCTTCTAATGTCTCACACAATTAAATAATCCTAAATTATTTAATTAATCTAAATCCCCCTATCCTAAGTTCTAATTCTAAAAATCCACCTCACACTATCCACCTCACCTTGTCCACCTCACCGGGTTGCACATGTAATTAAATATATTAAATATTTAATTACCTATTTTTCCCCTCACCCACATGTCCTATTTCTTCTCAAATCAAAAGTGTTAACTAACCAGTCAATTGAGTTAATCCCTCAATCAATTCAGTCAATTCCATAATTCATTCTTCCAACTGACTAATCAAGTTTGTTAACTAATCAGTTAAAGGAGTTAACTCTCTAATCAATGTTGTCAAGTCCCCTCTTTCATGATGGAGATGAGACACTTGTCATATTTCTACTGGTTGCACATTCCTCAACCATCCTCAGCTGTTGATCATCACACTTCTTCTCAACCGTTGATTCTCATTCTTCTGAGTCTATAAAAGAAGCTTCATCCTCCCATTCTATTCATCCAGGTTATTTGTATTGTTACTCTGCAGAATTCTACTTGCGCGCCTTTGGCACCCCTAATACAATCTACTTGAGATCACCCTTTGCTTTGAAGCTCTACTTCACAGCAATATCTATCAACACAATCGTTTACTACCGACATCCTACAACACAGCAAAAGGAGTGCACTCACTGAGGGCCTACTTCATCAGCAAAGGATGACTGTAATAGGCAAACAACAGAAGCTTTGGAACAGGGAAGGTTTGCACTGTATTGTTCATTGCCTCATTTCATTCAATCTTTCTTGTTTTCATTATTCTGTTGATGTTTGGGTTTAGTATTGTTCATTTGATTAATCCACATTTTACCCTAACATTTTTGGCGCCCACCATGGGGCCTTTGCCCCTTTATCTCATCAAAATCTAAGCTTTGTTGAAGACAGGTTCCGTACAGGTCACACATAGGCTACTTCGGCACATTTAAGCATTTATGCGGGTGCATATACCTATTTCGGCAGCACATTTGTTATTCCTGTGCATCTGTGCTTTGATACTATGCTTATACACACTGTTATGGCGCATATGTTATTCCTGCGCATCTGTTCATTCTTACTGCGCTTTTAAACACTGTTCCGGCGCATACACTCTCTTTCACGGCGCATATGTTCTTTCTGCGCATATACGCTCTATTTTGGCGCATATGACCTCTGATACGACGCATTTACTGATTCTGCACATTTGTTGCATCCTGCAGTGCATCTATTATCCTACAGCACATATGTTAAATTCTGCAGCGCATATGTTACATCCTGCAGCACATATGTTACTTCCTGCAGCGCATATGTTTTGTAGTGAATTTTAGAAACGTTGTTTTCTTCGCCAAACGCTCTATTTTTCATGAAATCTAGGCAAATGTGTACTCAAAATTTATGGAAATGCCCCCCCGGACGCAATGGTGAGGTTAGATTTAAGCTAAGAGATCATCCACATATAGTTTTATCCAAATCTTTGCAAACTAGGGTTAGAAAAATACAAATTTCTGTTGACTGTTTCTGCGCATTCAGTCTCTGAAGTGGTGCTTCTATAGTAGGTAGTGATTTTAGGATTTTTTAGAAGATTTTTGCTAATGCTAACATCTTTGCAAGAATACTCTGGATCTATTTTGCAGGTTAGGCCACTGGTTTAGACTCATCTAGCTGCATTTACTAAACTCACACTTCAATTTATTAAAGGATAGTAAAACGAACGTTCATACAAATTCCACATAGCCTTAACTAGGAAGAGAGTAATTGAACCATTGATTGCTATCTTACAAATGGTAATGAACAATGCTATCTTTTTAACCACTTCAAAGTTAACAATAGTGTGAGTGCACAAGTAATATTAGCTAATTTAGTTTTTCTACTTTTAACTAGGTTGGATTAATTAGTGTCTTCTGTGCTTGATGAATGACAATAGGCTTATGCTCTCCCCTTTACTGGGTGACCAGAGTGCCAAACTTGTCATTCCATCTGTTTAACCTTTAAAGGGGCCTGCCCTTGGATGCACGCTTGTCCAAGTGGGAACGACCCTGAGTGGTAATAGGCTAAAGCCAAGCCCTACCAAGCCACTTAAAATAAATTGTGCTTGAGGTGAAAACTTCCTGCAACAAGTGCTGCTATGTTACACCGACGGCCAACCTCCCCAAAAACCCTCTAAGGCGCAACCCTTTGAGGCTGGGAGACTCCACAACGAAGAGTAGTGCCGCCGCATGTGTAACAACTTGAACGGTTGCCCACATTAAATACCTCTTGTTCTAGTGGCCAAAAACCCTTGTAATCCATTTCTAGCCTAGGATCTTTGTGCTTGCTTTTGTTCCTATTAGTCTGAAATAGAGTTAGAAAAACCACAAAAATAATAAAAAAAAACTATAAAATATTCTTTGTGCTTGCTATGTTTTCTTGCTGTTAATTCATAAAATCATATCAAGAAGACCTTTTTTCCAGCCAAAAATACCAAAAACAACAAACTCCAAAAATTTGCAAAAAAAAGTCAGAGTTGCGCATCCATTCTTTATTCCTGCGCATTTGTGCTGACTAGCTACACATATATTTAGACCTGCTGCGCATATACAGACTGTTGCTGCGTATACATTTTCCACTAGTACGACGCATATACTATGGCTTCCTGTGCATATGTGCATTTCTGTTGCGCATCTGTTTCAGCACATCCAAACCAGTAAGCTCTTCCGGTCTTATGTCAATGGCAAACCAACTAGAATATATTGGTCAAAAACTCCAATATCTGTAATTGCAGATAAACTTAGGTCCCTCACCCCAAGATTGTATAGCAATTTCTCAACAAATCCAAATCTTACAACAAGAAATGACAATCTTGCAAGCTGAACATGCCAATACTAGCTACGCCTCGCCCCAAAATCGTATATCCTTTTCCCATACTCATGACAAGGCAAGCACCATGCCAAGTTGGAACTCGTATACCACCCCATCTACTTGTTGGCAAGAGACACTATATGGATTCATGATTGTTGTCATTGATGGCAACAAAGTTCATCCCACACATCCGCAGGACATGGTGTGTCTCTACCAGAAGTCAAAATGAAGATTGTTGAGGTCCGGTAAACAAGAACAGAGAATATGGCAAGGTCTGACAGACAGGTCTGGATCTCTCAAAGGAAGTATCTTGGTGAAGTGCGGATTTGGGAAAGTCAAGAGGACTACCTTGAGTAATAGATTCCAAGGATTTAGCCTCCGGTGATTGACAAGGAAAAAGATATGAACAATTGAGTACCGGATTCCTGAGTGACAGTGTGAACAGAGGAAGAACTGACTAACAGAACATCAGATTGCTTTCTGGATGTGTTTCTGATAGTGGTAAAGGTTATGAAGACATGAATTATGTTTGGCCGACATGATTAATGATTTCTACAAGTATATGCTTGATCCGCATTACTTGATGTGCAAGGATTCAGCCGACAGAACAGAGTTTGTGAGAAGACAGACTGTTCCGGGTGCCGACTAGGAAGATAAAGAAATCACTAGTGCGAATATATATATAGGATGGTTTCAGTTGTGAGAGTGAGCTAGAAGGTGTAGCATATGCGAATAAGAGCAGAGTAGACCAGAAGCAGTAAGAAAGATCCGGTATGTGAAAGGAAAGCAGAATAAAGAGAAGAGGAAAGATGAAGTGCAGCAGATCAGTGTACTGAGCCTAACCGAAACTGAACTCCAGCATATGTGGATGCTTTCAATCAGTTCAAGTATTGTATAACATTCTTTTGTAGACAGTGTGTCTCCTTGTAGGCAGTGTGCCTCCTTGTGAGCAATGTGCTCGGGCAGTGAGCCCTAATTGGCAAGTGCCATTTTGTAATTCCTTATTCTTCTAACAGAGAATAATCTTTGGGTTAATCACCCTGTGGTTTTCTCCCTTAACAGGGTTTCCACATCAAAAATACTGTGTCATGTGTTTTTCATTTCATGGTAATATTTGTTTATTTGAATTAATGCTGCATTGATTAATAAGAAAGTTCAGAAGAAGAAATAATTAGGATAACTGATTCACCCCCCCTCTCAGTTATCAACAATTGGTATCAGAGCTAAGTTCCTCCTAATAGAGCCTAACAACTTGAGGAAGATCTGGGAGTTCAAATGGATGCATATGGTTTAAGGGAGAAACTCAAGACTACCCTTGAGGATCTTGAATAGTCAAACTTTGAAGTCAATGAATTAAAGGAAAGACTCAAATAGGCTGATGAATTCATGAGAGAACTAAAAGACAAATTAAGTCTCTCTATGAAAAAGAGAAAGGAGCTGCTCCAGCAATTGGCAAGACAAAGTGAAGAAAGTAATGCAAATGAAGAGTTGACTGAGAAAACCAAGTTTGTGAAAAGTTATCAAAAGAAGTCATTATGGTAAGACATGAAATGGAATCAGGAGTTATAAAGTTTACCCAAGAGATTGAAGAAAAAAGAAAAACTGAAGACAATCTAAGACAATCTCTCAAAGAGAAATCAAAAGATTGCCACCAGATGGATAGGATTATCAGACATCTTGAATCTGATCTTGAAGATGCTAAAGATAATGAAGAAAAACTTGAGGATCAAATTGTCTCTCTCAAACGGGATCTTCAAACAGCAAATGAATATAAAGAGAAATTCAAGATAAGTTCTACTCAACTTGAAGTTCTTCTTGGCAGTCAAAAGAGGGCAGATGACAAGTGTGGTTTGGGATATGAGAAAGGAGAAAGCTCCGGATCCGGTCAGAAGAATTTTGGATCAGAAAATCCAAGGAATAGGCCTAGAAGACCTCTGGTAAGACAGCCCAATGCTCAAAGATATCCATCCTTCAATGGATACTGCCACAGCTACAATCACTTTGGTCACAAAGCTAATCAGTTCAGAAAGAGAATGAATCAGACTAATCCATCCTTCTCTGGATAGTGCTTTAACTGCAAAAGGTATGGACACAAGTCTCATGAATGCAGAAATATGCAAATGAACAAATCATTCAATGGTAGATGCTTTGCATGCAATAGAATAGGTCATATGGCTAATCAATGCAGATCAAGAAGTTATTAGTCAAATATGCAAAGAAATGTTGTCTGCCAAATCTGTAATAGGTCCGGTCATAATGCAAAAGTCTGTAGAAGTAAGAATCAGGACAAAAGAGGTCTGGTATATAATCAAAATCAAGACAAGGGTAAACAAAAAATGAATGCGAATGAAGTTAGGAATGAGATGAACAAGATTTGGGTGAAGAAAAGTTTAGAGAATGTAGAGGTTGGATCCGCACTAGACTCTGGTGCTGATATTCCTTCCAAAAATTAAAAGGTGAGCTCTGGCTTAGGGGGAGACACAAAGAAAACCTTGTTCCCCCAGCCAATCAAGTGGTGCCAGATTTGGCACAAGATGCGAAGTAAAGGGTTTGTAGATATGAGTCTTGAAATAATCCAGCTAAGATTTCAGAGGTCCGCATGAAGATGTGAAGAAGTTGTGATTGATCAAGTAGAACCAGTTCCGGGAGATGCTCCAGAATGATAGAGGATTACAAAAAAGTCCGGAGAGATCCAGAAGTGCATTGTCTTATTCTGCGGATTGGACAGAGTGTTTGGGATGTCCTTGTGATGTGTCATCTTGATTTGTTCATGGTTGGAAGATCCGCATGATGTTCATAGATCAGGACTGATCCGGTTCTTCAAGTCATTCAAATAAGGCAAACTGAAATAATGTAGGTCAAGCATTTATTGCAATCAGATATTAGGGTTTGTGGAGCAATATAAGGGATTTCTCATAAATCACTTGTTCATTCTGCACTCAAGAAGAAGTGAAAAGTGGAGCTCTGCAACAAAATTCATCAAGTTCATCGAAGATCACTTGCAGAAGTCATTACATACAGAAATCAATCGAACCACTCCATGTAACCGAAGGTGCATAAGGTATTGTCCGTTTTCAATATCTCACTACAAATCTATTGAAAAATGGCTACTCCGAATATAGTTAAGATCTCTGATAGACCTCACCCCACATTCAAGAAACATCCATACAAATCCTTGGACGTAGATCCCCTAGGAGCCTTCTCTAGTGTTCTGCATGGTGTATTGCATACGGAGGACATTAGAGTTTACATACATGTGAATATTGAAGACTTTGGAGAATCAAAATTGATGAATATCTATCACAAATAGTTGATAGATGATTCCTTTGAGATTAAACCTCAGTATAAAGCCATCTGGGATAAGTACTTTGCACAGTGCATTCATTTCCCCTGTTTTGAAGAAGATGAATGGGTCCGGTATGTACTGAGTAGAGTGCATGACAATTTCCTATGGTTGAACAAGCCTTTTAAGATCACCAAAGATGCAATTAGGGCTATAACCGGTCTGCACTCATCCGGTGGAATACCTATCCTCAAGTCTGTCAAAAATCAGATAGTTAGTGATGCAACCGGATCAAAATTTGATAAGAGAGCTATGACAATTGAAGACATCACTGAACCAGATGTCAAATTTGCATCTATGATAATTGGTTACAAGATTTATCACTCCAGTAGGGAAAATTCAGTACCGGGAACTGCAATTTACATAGCTTATCAAATGCTAAAAGAGAATGCAGACTATGATTTGTGTGAGCTTCTTCTAAACCAACTTTAGGAAAATCTGCAAAAGATTAAGAAGGACAAGAAGAGCTCCTTCAAGTATGGTAGTTTGATCCTTTGTCTATTCTTTTATTACATGAATGAGCTTCCCAGATCTAGTGGATGGGTATGGCAGAATGACAAACCTATAGCAGTCCAGATCAGAGATTATTTACATGGAATTGGGGATGCCAAAGCAAGAAATACAGCCCTGTGGGGATACTTCAAAAACTTCTAGAGCATGATGCAAGCAAGAGAAAGAATTCCCCAGTCTCTTGTTGAAAAATACAAAGACTCAATCTGCTTTATAGTTGATACTGATCAGTGCCTAATGGAGGCAGTAGAGCCAAGGACAGTCTGGATCATGCCCATGGGGTATGAGGTTGATGAACAGATTGTGGAACTGCATGTTCAACACATGCTTAGTCAGCCCAAAGATCCAAAGGCAGAAAGGTTTGGAACCTTTGAGGAGCTGAGTGTGAAGATCCATGTGGAACTTAGAGAACCTGAGATAAAAAGGAAAGTGAGAAAAGAAGTAGAACATATTGCCCAAGGCCTAGGCATTCCAAAGGAGGCACTTGATGCCAACCGAGAAAAGAGGCGAAAAGCTGAGGAAGAGAAGAAAGAGGCAGAAAAGAAAAGTAAGAAAAGTACTCCAGTGGAAACCTCAACCCAGACCAGATCATCAAAAGGATCTATGCCTGTCACAACCAAAAGCTCAAAAACATCAAAACCAGAAGGTCAGACATTTAGTAAAGAAGAGAAAAGGTCTAAACTAAAAGCCACAAGGGCTTATACAAGTCAGAAAGATGAAGAGGAAACCGAATCAGATGAGGGGGTAAAGGAAATAAAGAAGCAGAAGAAGAAAGGATCTGGTAAACCCTCCACAAGCCAAGACAAGGAAGAAATGGTAGAGGAATTTGTTAAAAAGCCCACCCTGTCTCTAGAGAGTGTAATCAAATCAGTCACTATGGATGGAAACCTTCAACCAATGGCCGAATTCTATGATGACTACAATGAGGCTGACCAAAAGATCCTGCAGGAAGCCACAATCAGGTATCTAAACATATACAATAAGGCTTTCATTGAGATTATATCTCTAATTCCTAAAAGCCTAGAAAAGGAGTTAGAAATAAGAAAGAACAATGCCCTAGCAAAAGATCTTGAGATCCGGGAGCAGATAGCCATTCAGCTATATCCTCAAATTGATCCCAAGACAATGAACATAATATTCAAAGACTGCAAAGATGAGTTCAGGAGTAAAGCAAGGATGAATCAACTCATGATTGGTGAGACTGACAAGGTGGCCATGGAAACAGAAGAG
This sequence comes from Cunninghamia lanceolata, assembly GCA_027924645.1. NCBI lineage: Eukaryota > Viridiplantae > Streptophyta > Pinopsida > Cupressales > Cupressaceae > Cunninghamia > Cunninghamia lanceolata. The sequence continues at coordinate 1,847,690 of BSBN01000333.1, forward strand.
ATCCTCCTGAAGGCCTTCAAAAGGTTTAATCTTCCTGTTGTAGAGGACTTGGGTACTGATCCCTCATCCACAAGTGTTGCAAAAGAAACTTCTGAGAAAGCAACAGAAGAGATGGGCCCTGAACAAACCAACATTTCTCCTCCGGTTTCCCCTACAGTCTCCGAATCCAAAGGAAAAGATACTATACAGGAGAAAGAAGTAGGAGTGAAAGAAAAAGAAGTTGACAGTACCAAGGTTGCAGAGAAAGAGAAGACTCCAATAGAGAAAACTACAACTGATAGTGGTAAGAATGTAGAAGGAGAGAAAACTCCAAAGGACAGCTCCAAGACTGCAGAAGAGAAGAAACATCTGTCTCCAGCAAGAGACACTGCACAAACTATCCAAAAATTTCTAAGCAAAGAAACAATAGAGATTGATGAACCTGAGCTTCTACAAGGTCCATTCAATTTTGATTCCCTCTCTCCGGTACAGACAATGAAGATAGCTTCATTTGCAAATGCTAAGGCAAATGAAAAACTCCTAAAGTCTCATATGGAAGATTGTGAGTTGATAGAAGCTGCATCCAGAGTGCTGGAAAAGATCATACCATCCTTTCAAAAGGATCCCACAGCCTCCTCTTCCGGTAATCTCAAAACCTTAGTCAGCAGTGTTGGTACACATTTTGATTCTCTAGAAAAATCAGCTGAAGAAAAGGTCCGGAAGGAGTTTTTGGATAAGAGATTCTTAGAGGTACTAGGGTTAATCTCTCATGATAGGAGAAATATGAGTATTGGAATAAAGAGCCTAGAAAATGCTCTTAAGGATGGCGGTGACATTTACAAATTTTGTATCTCCTGGTCAAAAGCAATAGTAGAAATTGAGAAGAAAATAAAAGAGGAACAGGACAAACTACTAAGTTTGTCTCAAAGTTTTGATCCGCTCTCTTCCTCCATAGTAAATCAAGAATGTCAAACTATTGCAATCACAAATGCAATAAAAAACCTTGAGAAGGAAAGGAAGAATATAATTAACCAGATGGGAGAACTTAGAAGGATTATTATCCCTAAGTTAGAGACTATGCATGAGGCCATAAGTGATGCTCAGACTACTGCCCACACAAATGATCCGACAGATCTTAAGAGGGCAGAAGCTTTTGCATTTTTGTTGAGTGGTCACATTTCAATTTTGGATAGAATGAAGCAAAGTTGGGCTACAGAACTCATCCAGTTGAAGACATCCTTTGCAGATATTCTTCAGTTTATGTGAATATGTAATATACAGCCAAGTATAGTAAAATTTTTGAAAATTTTGGTGTACGGACCCTACCCTTTGCCATTGATGTCAAAGGGGGAGTGAGGAGTAGTGAAAAATGAGGAATCCAACTAAGGGGGAGCTCTAGAAAATGTATATAAAGATAGAGTATCAGCCAAGGGGGAGCATAGTGTAAACACTTAGTCATTTTTCACTAAGTGTTGCCATCAATGCCAAAGGGGGAGATTGTTGGCAAGAGACACTATATGGATTCATGATTGTTGTCATTGATGGCAACAAAGTTCATCCCACACATCCGCAAGACATGGTGTGTCTCTACTGGAAGTCAGAATGAAGATTGTTGAGGTCTGGTAAACAAGAACAGAGCATATGGCAAGGTCTGACAGACAGGTCTGGATCTCTCAAAGGAAGTATCTTGGTGAAGTGCGGATTTGGGAAAGTTAAGAAGACTACCTTGAGTAATAGATTCCAAGGATTTAGCCTCCAGTGATGGACAAGGAAAAAGATATGAATAGTTGAGTACCGGATTCCTGAGTGACAGTGTGAACAGAGGAAGAACTGACTGATAGAACATCAGATTGCTTTCTAGATGTGTTTCTGACAGTGGTAAAGGTTATGAAGACATGAATTATGTTTGGCCAACATGATTAATGATTTCTACAAGTATATGCTTGATCTGCATTACTTGATGTGCAAGGATTCAGCCGACAGAATAGAGTTTGTGAGAAGACAGACTGTTCCGGGTGCCGACTAGGAAGATAAAGAAATCACTAGTGATGATATATATATAGGATAGATTCAGTTGTGAGAGTGAGCTAGAAGGTGTAGCATATGCGAATAAGAACAGAGCAGACCAGAAGCAGTAAGAAAGATCCGGTATGTGAAAGGAAAGCAGAATAAAGAGAAGAGGAAAGATGAAGTGCAGCAGATCAGTGTACTGAGCCTAACCGGAACTGAACTCTAGCATATGTGGATGCTTCCAATCAGTTCAAGTATTGTATAACATTCTTTTGTAGACAGTGTGTCTCCTTGTAGGCAGTGTGCCTCCTTGTGAGCAGTGTGCTCAGGCAGTGAGCCCTAATTGGCAAGTTCCATTTTGTAATTCCTTATTCTTCTAATAGAGAATAATCTTTGGGTTAATCACCCCGTGGTTTTCTCCCTTAACAGGGTTTCCACGTCAAAAATACTGTGTCATGTGTTTTTCATTTCATGGTAATGTTTGCTTATTTGAATTAATGCTGCATTGATTAATAAGAAAGTTCAGAAGAAGAAATAATTAGGATAACTGATTCACCCCCCCTCTCAGTTATCAACACTACTAGTCCTCCTTCACCACCTTCTAAGACACATATTCCAAAACATACTAGTTCTACACCAACACCACCATCTAGTTCCTCAAACTCTAAATGGATGACCAAAAAAGAAATAGATGAGTGGTGGGAAAGAGTTTTTCCAAATTTATACAACTAGAGAAAAGCTAGGGAGAAAGCTAAATCCCCTCATTCATCTACCCATACACCTATGAAGGATGCGATCCAAGGGCTACTAGCAAAGTATCAACCCTGTCCCCAAATTTCAGTCCTTGACCTTACAAAAGATGTTTCCAATAACATGTCAAATCCTACAACCCCTTCATGTCATCCGTAACCCCTTGAGCTTATCGAAAAACCTCCTACTATGAACCAAAGTCAAGGTCTGTCAAACATCCATGTTGTTAACCAAGAAGCTATCCAAGAGCTATCCACTTCCATCCATGAAGACCAAGAGCTATGTCAAGAACACACCTTAGAGCATGTGGAAACATCCACCCTTTGTCTAAATCAAGATCAAAACACCCCCATCCAATTTCAAACTGTTCATAACCTTTATCTCTTCCATGATCAAGATAATACCTATGAAGAAGCTATCCGTGAGCAACTTGATCCTATACATGAGAAGGAAATCCAATTCCGACCCGTCCATAATCTATATCTTTTCGATGATCAAGATATTCCCTATGAAGAAGATGTCCTTGAACAACTTGATCCCATACCCATCCATGAGCAAGAAACCTCCATTACTTCTATCCCTCTCCCATCTAATCCCATCCATGATCCAACAACTTCCACTTCCTCTGATGAGACACTTGCCTCCCAAGTGCACATGAATGATCAACCTAATAACTTAGATCCTAAAGAACATAATGATGATCAAGATTCTAGTGATCCTTCACCATCCATTATTGACCAAGCTGCAAATCCATTATCCTATATCCTTGGTCCCACTACCTTCATGCATGAACGTTCTTTCTTAGAACACCAACAACCATCATCCTCTATCTCATCTTCTCCATCCAATAAAGAACTTGTGTCTAGTGTTCCACCTACACATAATCCTGCTATCCGCCGCATACTCTAGAATATGAACTATCAAGGTAAAGGCTTATGCCTTCATGAACAAGGTATTTTGGAACCTATCCATGTCAATGTTCCTCCACCTTCATACGGCCTTGGATACATACCCCAAGGTGAGCAATCTCACGATGTTGGTACTTCCTCCACTCCTCCTAAGTCTACCACTTTCCATCACAAACCCTATCATATCCCCAAAACATATGTCGCCATCCCACCTCCATCATCCTACATTTGTCAAAAGCATGTGACCATACACCTTCCACCATCCAATCTACCTCCCCTACTTCCAACTCCTAATAGCCTTTCGTGCATCCTACCTCCACTTCTTCCAACACCTTATCCATCCATCTATAAATCTTCTAAATATCCCAATCATGGCCAACAAATGCACATGTTGTCTAAACAACGAGCTTCCACCAAACTCACTTCCGCCATCCCCAGGGGATTCAAAAGCACAAATCTAGATGCCCCTACCTATAAAGTCAAATATCCTAAGCATCCTCATGACCTAGGATACAAAAGTCAAGAATTAAAGAATTATCCATCTCAAAAGTTGCATACACCCATACACCTCAATGCCAAACTGAAAAAGGTGTGGGTCCCCAAGCATCAAGCAATTACCTCCAAAGTTGCACACAAGCTACATACACCCAAACTCATAACTTCACGTGAAAAGTCTAAAAGCAAAATGGTTTGGGTACCTAAGCAAAAATCCCTCAAGTCAAATGAGGCATCCACCTCTCTCGAATCCCAACCATCCACTTTCTCCTTTTCCATTCAAAAATTGCATTCCATCCAAAAGTATCAAATCCTTCCATCCCACATGACAAGCAAAAATTAGAAAAATACTAAGTCTATGTGGGTCCCTAAAGGCCTATATCATTCGTCTACAAAGAAAAAATCTTCATTGCTTTCCACACCACCTACTTATCATAAGCTTCAATGTTTATCACAGTATGTGCAACCGTTGGTCATGGTTCCCTTCCATTCCACAATACTTCTGTATAACTCCATCTCCCCTCCCTCCCACTACTATCCTACATATCTTCCTCATCCTATGGTCCATGCTTTTGCATAAACCTTCCCCCCATATTCTGCATCATAATCCACTGTCTACCTACTCTATCTCACTTTCATGCAATTCCCTACCAACATCTATGAGCATGCTTGACATGGTCCATTCGACAGCATCTATCTAGTGGGGCTGTCACCTTTCAAGGAACTAGATACTTGAGTCTCTCCCTTCTGTATTCACTTTCTCCTATTCTAAAAAAAAGAAAGAAAGAAACAATGAAAAAAGTAAAGAAAAATCCCTTTGTCCAATGGTGAAAATCTGGCAAACAGGCACCTTGGATAAGTACCATGATGAAAACCTGGTAAACAGGTGTCATGTGTAAGTTGATCTTCTATGTCACCTACACTTGGGGTCACCTTGTCTCATCAGCCTATCACTCTTCCTCTATCAGTTTCCTTCCGTACCATTTCCTATCCTATCCTACTGTTGTTCTCAAAATCAGCTACGCTCGTTTTTGTAGACAACCCCACGAAACTTGTCCGTTTCGTGAAACTACATTCTAAGATCGCGAATCGAGAAAAGATGTTCTTGTTCTCGTGCGAGGTCATTTGACATTTTAAAACTCATTTATGACGTTTCCTTGAATTGATTTCTTAATATTTGCGAAGAATATTCAAGTCGTAAATTGGTTTAGGTGTTAATTTTAGTCATTTTTAAGTTTGGTAAATTTTGACTCTTGATATGCAAGAGCGGCAAAATTTGCCGCTCTTACATATTATTTTAAGTTTGTTTTTGTTTTGATGTAATGTCGGCAAAATTTGCCGCTATTACATCGTTTTAAGCTCGCATGTGCGCAAGCGGCAAAATTCACCACCATCGCGCGTCTTTCATCGGAGTTTCCCCTCATGTAATGTCGGCCATTTTCACCGACTTTGCATATTGGTCGATTAAGATGTTGTAGCGGCCGAAATCCCCGCCCGAACGGGATCTTCGGGATTTCGATGTCGAGTGCCATTAATGGCCACTCGTGCCAGGTGATTAAACTCTGATTTCAACCTTTAAAAAGCGTTATTACTTCCCATTGTAGTCATTGCTTATGCGAAAACCTTTTGAGTCGACTTACCAACGCTCTCCTCGACCGCCTGATTGCATACTCCAGATCTGCGACGGATTTTGCGTTGAAGACCGAATATAGGGCTTTCAGTTCTAAACGGGTATGTGCTCCTCATGTTTTCCATTTTCCTCTCTCATCGGATTAAAGTTTATGTCGTTTAGGTTTTTTATTTTCGATACGTTTTGTTTTAATTTTTGTCTTGATTGTTTGTTTCGTTTTAGCGTTTTGTTTTTAGAGTACCCTAGGTTTTACCTCGAAAACCCTAGGGATTGCATTGCCCTAGGTTCTACCCCGAAAACCCTAGGGATTGTATCACCTTGGATTTCCCAAATCCTTGTTGCATTTCCCTCATGCATCGTCGGCAAATAACGCCGACAGAACATCGAAAGTGAACCTTCAAATGCTGTCCAATATGCAATGCTGGCAAATTTTTCCGCCGAGGTATAAATTTACAATGTTATCAAATGCAGCATCGGCGTTTTTCGCCGCCCGGACATAAAAAACCTTTCGTTCCTTTTGCCTGCAAAAGCGGCAAAATCCGCCGCTCCTACCAACCCAGACTTTCCCAACACATGCAAAGGCGGCGAAATTCGCCGCCGATGCAAATAATACAAAACACCCATATGCAAGGGCGGCGAATTTCGCCGCCCGTGCAAAAAATATCTCAAATTTTCCTAACACTGGAAAATTTCCAATTTCATTTTCCCGAGCCCGCTTCTCCTCTGATTCTTGGCCAGCTCGCACTATAGCCCTTTTTCAAGCGCACTCCCATAGTCGTGATCGTCAACATGCAATTTTCCCAGATTGCCCATATTTTCCCTGATTGCATGATCATGATTTCTGTTGCAGTTTCTTCTGCGGAGCTCCTTTCGACGTCAAATTTCTTCTCAGTGAAAGGTCGTCCAAATGACTGATTTGTCTCCGAAGAAGGCTAAAGCTATGAAGTACAAATATCAAGGTGTTTTCCCAATCACCTCAGTCCACTCTAATGTTGAAGATATTAGAGATACAGAGATTGGCCATGTTGAAATGGCTGAGTTTGTAGAGAGAACCAAGTCAAGCAACCCCAGTGCTATGATGAGGAAAATAGTGGAAAGTAATATTCATCTGGTATCCTCCTTCCCAGTGGCGGCTCACAATACAGAATTTGTTCTTCAGTGCGCCCATTTCTACAACAAAGATATCAGAGCTGTGGTGGACGCCAGTGGTAATGTAATAATCAGGTTGGACCCTGAGTTTATTGACAAGGTGTTCATGTGTCCTCCTGCAACAGAGGTGTTGAAGCTTGATTTCACCGAAGCTCAAAAGGAATATGATAAGAATCCAGAGAAGGCGAAGAAAGTAATCAACAACAAATGGTTGAAGATTGCGAGGTCAAGTTTGTCTAGATGGCCACGCAGCTTCCCTCGAAGTGATTTCGTGGAAGAAGTTGGTGACTTGATTACCCTCCTCAGCAGGATAAGAGGTTTGTCTTCCTCTTCACAATTTCAGGAATGGATGTATCCCTTCATTAAGGTCATACTCCAAGGCAAGCAGGTTATTTTCTGGGGAGAGCAAATTAGTAACACTTTGCATGATCAGTTGACGAAGGTATCCACTACCTCCAAGTTCTTCATGACTTCCTATCTGGTATACATTGCAGCCTCCATGAGGATTTTTTCAGGATTGTCGTCAGAAGGGGATAGAAGAGTAGTCCCAGTATACCAGTACTATTCTCAGCTAACATTGAAAGGCTCAATTCACCATTTCAGGAGAGTGAATGATGCATTCTTTGCTGTATTCTTGTGTCTTTTCAATCCCCAACTGGAGCAGAGAAGAATCTCAGATGAGGCATGGACAGTGGTTAATGGTTTTGGTTGTATGTTTTTGCAATTTCCATCTTTCTCCTACTTGAGGGTTGGCTTTTTCCAAGGTTACCCTTATATGCTTCCAAGGTTTCCTTCAGATAGATTGGTCTTGATGGAGTTGTGCAGGCAAATGATTGTCGTGCATAACAAACAGATGGAACTCAAGAAGCCTGGCTTCAAATTTCCTGTAGAAATCGGCAGATACTCAGTATTGACTGCCGCAAAGGCAAGAGCTATGGAAACGGAGATGCAGCTGGTCACCATGAAGCAATTCAAGAGGAGACCAAAGTTTGATTACCGGGGTGTAAAGGATAAAATCAAGAGGAAAACACAGTTCCATGAACCCATGGTGGAAGATGTCTGGATAGATTTGAGAACAGAGGAAGACATCAGGAAACTGGACTATAGCAGGCTGTCTCTAGAGCAAATTGAATACCTAGGACTTGCTGATATCCCAGAGGACCTTGTGGATGATGGAGAATTGGTTGATGCCAAGTATGAAGCAGAACAGATAGCTGGTACTCCTCTACCGCCAATCCAATGGTCCCAAAAGGAGCTGACTTCCCTAAGGAAGAGATTTGAACCCATATTGGCCAACACCAATAAGTGGCTGGAAGATAAAGGAATTACGCTGAAGGAATTCCTCACTGGTTCAGAAACTGAAGTTCAAGAGCAAACTGGTAAGAAGGTTGAAAATAGAACGAAGAATAAGAGTGATGCTCCATCATCCTCTAAAACACATAAACCTAAAATCAGATTTGTGACAAAGAAAGCAAAGGTTGTTGAGAAGGAACCTGAAGCGAAAGATATGGAGATTGAGGAGCCAGCGGCAGAGGATCTAACAATTGAAGAGCCAGCTACAGAAGAGATGGATGTCGGAGACAAGGGGTCAGAGGAACAAGATAAAGGGGCTTTGTCTCCACAAGACAATACACCTGTTGCACCCCCTGTGCCTGCTTCCCCCATTATCATTCCTTCCTCTGAATCCCCCTCTCCTCCTAAGATAATCTTTGATAATCCCCAGGGCACTTTTGAAAATGTTCTTCATTCTTCTGATTCCATTCCTAGTTTGTCTTCTTCGTCATTTGATATAGGAGATACTTCTATGTTTGATCATTTTGTGATGAATACTGAGCAAGTTTCAAGTGCCAATGTAACAGGTGCGGTTTTTACCAACACCCCACCTATTGTTTCTACCACCAGCACAAGTACAGTCCCAGTAACACCAGTGGCAGGAATGGACTCCAATGTGAATACTTCTCTGCTGCCACCTTGGTTGTCAGCTTACACGCCAAAGAGGAAAAAGCAAGTCATCTCTCCAGATGATTTTGATTTCACTAAGTTGACACCTGCAAAACCTAAGGCTCCGAAGAAACCAAAGATCCTTTCAAGAGTACTTGAAGAAAAGGGGCAGAAGGTTTTGGAGATAGCGAAACCCCCACAGGATGCAACTGTCAAAAATTTTGACATGAATGACTATTCTATTTCTAGGGTTGAATTGGGCAAAATCACCCATGAAAGCGCTAAAAATGATATGCAGTCAGCCATGGACATCCTGATCCAGAAATTCGACAGGGAAAAAGAAATGAAAGACTACTACAAGGCAAAAGCAGAACAGCTGACTGCAGTGGTAAGAAAGATCACGTTGAATTCAGAAGCAGTTACTCCAGAGGCCGTGTCTGTAGAAGACCCCGTCATCCTGAAAGCGGAAAAGACTCACCTCAGAGGAAAAGTACTTGAAGAGTACTTAGACAGGATGCGAGCTTAGGGAATCTCTTTGCTCAAGGAGGTATTTGAGAAAATGGATAAGATGAGGAAAGTAAGAGCAGAACTCAACGATCTCATTGATGCCATCTCTCATGATATTGAGCACACAGAGGATACTCATGATAAGTGGGTTGAAATGAGGAAGCTGAAAATGAGCACTTTAATATCCATTGGCGCCATTTCCAACAGGGATTCATATATAGAGACAAAGGAAGCTCTAACGTACAGGAGCAATGTGCTAAGAAATTTGATCAAGGATCTCGAAGCTGCCAAGGAAACCAGTGAAGAAAATGATGTTAACATTTTGCATAAGCTGGAGGAGTTGCCCTGTAAATTGGTATCACAGGATAACCAGTTTCTTTCTGCAGAAGAAATGGTTAAGGAATTTGAGGACATGTTTCAGCAGGAATTTGAAGACAAGGTATTTTCAATAACTTCTGTGGACAACATATTAGACAACCAGTTAACCTTGGACAATTTGAAAACCAGGTTAACCAATCATGCCAAGTCAATCACTACAGTAAGGGATGCCATAGTGAGGGCCAGGATGATCTTCAAAAACACATTCAAACCAGATAGCATTGAAATGCAGGCGACCTTCACTATGTATGATGACCACGTGAGAAAGGGTGGTGACACAAGTTGAAGCAGCTGGTTTTTTCCCTTAGTTTATTTTCTGATTTCCATATGTACTTTCAAAACAGTTTTGGACATTTTTACATGTACATTTTTTATATGCAATTACATGTAAAAAATAGGAAGTCCCAAGTCAATAAGGACTCCTATTTTTGAATAAGTCAAAGTAGTTGTAGATTTCCTAGATTTTCTCAAGGTCTTTCCCTATAAATAAAGGGGACCTCTTTTGTAAATATTATCTTTTATCTATTGCAAGAAAACTCTGGCGAATTGAAAAGCAAATCAAGACTTTGTGCTTATTGTGAAAATCAATATTCAAATATTCATCAATACAAGAAAGCAAGTTCAATTCCAATCTTTGTCTTGGGATTATTTGCGTTGTGATAGTTTTGTTCTTATGTCTTGCTATCATAATCTTAATTGATAATAATTGAAAGGTGGAGTTTGTTTCAAGTGATTGAAGAGCACTCTAGATTTGATTCTGATAAACTTTGTGTTATCAAATCGGTTGTGGGTTATATGTTCATGTTTGTGAAAATACAACAGTTTGGGGACTTTGTGTTGCAAGTTGTTATATTTGAATCGTTTTTATCATATTGAAGAAGAGTGAAGACTTTGGGCTGCATTTTGCTTCAAAAAAGTTCTGGTTACAAGTAGTGAGTGAGGTAACAGAAAACTTTATGTTTCTGTGATATTGTGATAATTTATAAGTTTTATATCGAGAGTTTGAAACATAAACATCTATTCTGAAAAAAGAGAATGAGATGAGATGGAACCACCCCAAACATAGTTTTTAGTGTATATAAATTTGATAAGTGTTTGATTTACAAAAGTTAAGTAATTAGAGGGAACCTCCCCTTGCTGAGAGGAGAGACTTTGTCTCATCATAGCTGTGACTGATATACCCATTTTGCCGTTAGCGAGTTAACGACAAAATATTCACCCAACACCTACCTATACTATCCAGCCTATCCATCCTAATCTTCCTTTCCTCTATTTCTTTGGTCTTGATAAAGATTGGGGGCACAATGTTGACAAATGTTTTAGATGTCTCTTGATATACCTTATCCCTCCAAACCATGCAAATCCTTCATTACCCTCTCATCCTCCTATCGTCATAAGCTTTGCCATGAAAAATCCTAAGTATTCTACCTATAATGAGACATGTTATTTTTATGCGACATAGTCCTTGGAGATCACCTCCTTGTTTCCTTCTATCCACTATTGCCCATCCTCATACCTACCCATTCCATTCTCTATCACCCATCCATCTACCTGTCCGTGGTGTTTCCTTGTCATTGGTATATCTGTTCCATATTGTGTCTTATCCGATCCATATCTGTTCCATATCTGATCCATATCTATTCCATATTGTGTCTTGTCCGATCCATATCTGGTCCATATTTGCTCCATATTGTGTCTCATCCAATCCATATCCTAGGTCCATCAAAGTCCAAGTCCCGAACTACGTTGCCTCTACGTCGTCACGTAGGCAAGGCCATTTAGCAATGAGCCCCCGAGGCACTAGGTCGATCCCTTAGGGTCCGTCTCACCAATAAGGATTGTGGAAGTCTTCTCTCACCAAACAAGCAAGCACAAGCGAAACCCGCTCTTTTCAAGTAAAAATCCTGATGCAGGACATTAACCTATCCAAGGCAAAGTAAAAAAACATCTAAGGCCTTCTAAATGATTTTACCCAATTTATGGCAAGAAACAAACACATCTAAATGCAAGAATGTTTTGTGTTGGTTAGTTTAACTTACAGAGTCTTGATTTATGCTATCATGCCTTCCTATGCTACTCAAGGATGCCGAAAGCTAGAGATGCTATGATGGGGGCATGATTATTTTCTTTGTTTGTTGTTTGTGGATTAAACTTTAGTAATGTGAAACCTTGTCTAAAGACATGATCAGCAACAGATCATTGAGGACATCAAAGGTCTAACATGAATGGGGGCAATCCTTGTCTGTTGATACGCAAAAAGTACTCAAGTCATCTCGGTTCAATTATACATCGATGCTTGTATTTACTTGCTCAATCAAAATCCATGTAAGCAATACTCAGGTCATCTCGGTTCAATTATACCTAGATGCTTGTATTAACTTACAACATTTCAGAAAAAGTACCAAAAATAAATCACCCAATGATGAAATAAAGCACTCCAAAAGCAAACACCATTTGCATCCATTATACATCCATACCATATCCCATGCAATAAAAGATCCACAAAATGCAGAGTATCAATGTTTACAAAAACTTGTGAGTCCTTCTATCGAGTCTTTCTTCTATCAATCATATTTCTATCTATCATCATATCTTTCATCCTTGTCTAGTTAGTCTGAGCAATGATCAAAATATAGGTCCATCCTTAATCCATACCAATCAAGCCAAGTCAATCTTGCACAAATGATCCAATCACAATCTGTGGTCTTGATCCTTGTCTGGTCATAAACTAACTCGATCAGTTAATCAATCATCTTATACAGGATGTAACATTGTTGAAATCAAACCAACACACGTGTCTTACATGACATGTTTCATTTCCTGAAACCAGACACTATCCTTCATGTTGCTCTAGGGATCTATCATTCCCCGCCATGACAACACGCTTGCTGTGTTGGTCTAGGGATATATCGTTCCCCACCATGACAACATTATTGTATATCGTCATTAGTATATCATTGGTTTACCGCTTGACAAGGGCAATACCTTGTTTGTTCTTGTGTCATTTGTGCATACTTGCTTGCTTGCTTGTGTGTGTCATCATTCCATCTTGCATCGCGTATCATTTGACTCTTTCTTCAACCAATTTCTTCATTCTAACCTAGCTTCCCTTCGTCCTCGTGAGATTGTCCGTCTCATGCTTCTTGCCTTCTTCCCATCCAATCTCCTGAGGGGGCATCCTATCGTCATTAAACTTGTACCAGGGGCAAACTGGGGCATGTATCACTATCAGACTATTTATTCTTTGAAGCAACGCTGTAAACTACATTGCATCAAAGAGGGGCAAAATGTATACGCCTAAAAATGACATGATTCATTCTAAATAAATATTCTAAATATTTATTCCATTCTTCTATCAATTAAATAAATATTCTAAATTTATTTAATCGGTTCACTATTCTATAATTAAATAAAATCAATTTATTTAATCAAATTCCCTAAATTCTTCTAATGTCTCACACAATTAAATAATCTTAAATTATTTAATTAATCTAAATCCCCCTATCCTAAGTTCTAATTCCAAAAATCCACCTCACACTGTCCACCTCACCTTGTCCACCTCACCGGGTTGCACATGTAATTAAATATATTAAATATTTAATTACCTATTTTTCCCCTCACCCACATGTCCTATTTCTTCTCAAATCAAAAGTTAGTTAACTAATCAATCAAAAGTGTTAACTAACCAGTCAATTGAGTTAATCCCTCAATCAATTCAATCAATTCCATAATTCATTCTTCCAACTGACTAATCAAGTTTGTTAACTGATCAGTTAAAGGAGTTAACTCTCCAATCAATGTTGTCAAGTCCCCTCTTTCATGATGGAGATGAGACACTTGTCATATTTCTACTGGTTGCACATTCCTCAACCATCCTCAACCGTTGATCATCAAACTTCTTCTCAACCGTTGATTCTCATTCTTCTGAGTCTATAAAAGAAGCTTCATCCTCCCATTCTATTCATCCAGGTTATTTGTATTGTTACTCTGCAGAATTCTACCTGCGCGCCTTTGGCACCCCCAATACAATCTACTTGAGATCACCCTTTGCTTTGAAGCTCTACTTCACAGAGATATCTATCAACACAGCCGTTTACTACCGACATCCTACAACACAGCAAAAGGAGTGCACTCACTGAGGGCCTACTTCATATCAGCAAGGGCGGTTTTAATAGGCGAACAATAGAAGCTTTGATTCAGGGAAGGTTTGCATTGTGTTATTCATTGATATATTTCATTCAATCTTTCTTAGTTTCATTATTCTATTGATGTTTGGGTTTATTATTGTTAAATTGATTAATCCGCATTTTACCCTAACAGCATTTATATGTTTAAGTCACATGTAACATTTTATGTTGGCTTTTCCTATTGGTAAACATCAAATTTAACATTTTAGACATGTTGGGTTATGTGAAGGGTTAAACCAATGTGTCTTATCATTAGGTGTTTTGTTGTCTTATGCAAAACAGATGTCATGGGATTAATTAGGGTTTCTATTAATAATCATTGGAAAATTCAAAATCCCAAAAACAAAGGTGACGGGGTTAACAAAAACAGGGAGAGATGGACGAGAAGGCATGTGGTTGTTTTTCATTTTGTTTTTTTTCTTTTTTCTGGAATTGACCAAATGTAAGAAGCTGGAATGAAAGAATAGAAAGTTTGCAAATTATGTTTTGTAAATTTTGAACCCTGTGTGAAATATTGGGAAATCGAATTGTTCTGTTTATTATCTATATAGAACCGTTGTATTTTAATTTTAGTTATTCTGTGTCGTAATGCACGATTAAATTTCATTTCACTGGTGGATTTCTGTGAAACCAGTGGAATGGACTTGTAAAGTAGTTTTCCATTTTTGTTTCATTCTTTTGGTTGATAAACATGGAAGTATAGTGTTGATGATTACAATATACAGCCTTCTAGCCCTCCTTCTAGCGCCAGAAAACTGTTGATGATTACAATATACAGCCTTCTAACCCTCCTTCTAGTGCCAGAAAACTGTTGATGACTATTTTGATGCAATCATAACAATAAGTTAAAATTCACATGTAATGAACTGAAACTATACTTGAAAGATAAGAAGGAATCATTTGAGATTCAACTAATCCCAAGTCTACAATGGTTCGGTTGGTCAAGTTCAGTTGGTCAATGTGAAGCTGTAATGTTCAAGGGGCCTTACGTAGTTTAGGTTTGTTTTGTGGCTTACTGGACTAAGAATATGCAAAAAGGTCATGAGATGTGTCAATACTTTCATTCCTTTGCATAAAAGAGATACTGTGCTGCAAGTTTTAGATGGTTTTCTTGAATTTTTGTAGCTTTCTCCTTTATCTATTTATGAAAACTGTCTACTTATAGCTCTATTATGCATGCTTCTTCAAATTTGAGACAATTTCCTCTAGATTTCTACGTTTTCAGCTAAATATTTCAGATGGGTTGGGAAAAGTTAGAAAGATCTAATCTATACCTCATTTAATCTACCGAAGGATCTAATTGTTTCTGTTATGCACTATGTAAATACCACAGTAATTTGATCAAATCCACAGTAAAAACCTTAAATGTAAGTTCTGAGCATTTTCACAAACATACATTTAAAATTGCAAGCTCTCAAAGAAAATATTTCAAAACACAAAGAAGAGCAGGAGAACACTCAGAAGATAGATGCAGAACTCCAGATTCTATTGTATTAGAAACGAATAGTCATACATGATTTACAATGTAAGAATGACTCTTAGTTTCATTGATCATACTACAGAGAACTTACAAGCTTTACAGATACAGTAAGGCAGCCAGACATTCCACGCGCACCTTACTGTAGACAAATAGGCGACCTCCTTCTTCTACTTCTAAACTATGCTAACTTGCTGTATGTTCCTAAAAGAAAATATCTGTTGTAACCCTTGTTGCTTTCCTAAAATCCCTGTTGTAAAGTATTACAGTGTAGAGAGGCACAATATAAAGACATTCTGATTGTCCTCACTACAGCAAAAACCTAACTGAACCCCTGGTTCAAACTCTTGGTTACAGCAATAAATACAGGTGAACCAGTTCTCAAAAATATCTCTGAGCAGTGTCAAATCTGGGCGAAATATTGCCCCTTCTAAGAAGTTCTGGCAGCTGGGTAATAACTTCTGTTTGTCTGTTGCAGTAATACCTTCAGCTGCAACCTTGTTCTTTACTTGAATGGCCTTGACTTTTCGCATTTCATCCTTATCTTCTTTCTCCTGAGATCAGATTTCCTTCCTCCATGAGGTCACTGTATTGACTTTCCAGCTGCTTCCTCAACTGCAAGCCTGCAAGACAAGACAAGCAATAAGTATTTCATTTATCACATAAACAGCAGGAAATTAAAATAATCGCTTAAACCCAGGTGACTGCGCAAGATTGTGGAGATCGGATCCAGAATACTCTCAAACGCGCCCAAAATGCGTTCAGACTGCTCAAAATTCATCGAGTCAACTATCGCTGACCGGGAAAATGCCACAGGCGCCAAAAAAACACTTTAAAATTCCACTGCCTCATTTCCCGCCCATCGGCATGACTATCGCTATCGGCACGTCAAAAAAACATGTTGGTCGATATTCACTTCATCATCATGATATTCTGGAAATATGATGCACTCCCTTCTGAAGGTCCAGACGACGTCATCAGGATGTTTCGCTTCTGCATATTTGGAGAAAAGAACAACATCATCATCATCATCATGTTGAAGAAGAATAGGAGGATATGGAATATAATCCTGCTGCTGAGGAAAGGAAGATGATGGTGACGTCATCGTCATATTCGGGCTTCATTAAAGTGCAAAAAATGATGTCATCATCATGTTCAGTTAAGATCAGGGGATAATTGTGATATCGGGTCACCTAAGGAGCATGATCAGGATGATGAACATAATATGACCCTTTTTGCGGCCAAGGTAACCCTCTCGAAAGATTAGGATGATGATGATCATCAGGATATTTGGGGCTTCTGTCAAACTTAGAATAAGACGTCATCATCATATTTCGTGAACCGGATCGTGCTTTGGAAAATATCCTGCCGAAGGGAAAATGTGATGATGATGATCATCAGGATATTTGCTTCTTCGTTTATCAGATCAGGATGATGTCATCATGATATCCGGAGCTTTTGTTAAACTTAAAACATGACGTCATCACGATATTTCGCCAACCGGATCATGTTTTAGAAAATATCCTGCCGAAGGGAAAATGTGATGATGATGATCATCAGGATATTTGCTTCTTCGTTTATCAGATCGGGATGACGTCATCATGATATCCGGGGCCTTTGTTAAACTTAAAACATGACGTCATCATGATATTTTGCCAACCGGATCATGTTTTAGAAAATATCCTGCCGAAGGGAAAATGTGATGATGATGATCATCAGGATATTTGCTTCTTCGTTTATCAGATCGGGATGACGTCATCATGATGACTTAAAAGCAGGATATTTTCTAAAACATGATCCGGTTGGCGAAATATCATGATGACGTCATGTTTTAAGTTTAACAAAGGCCATCATGATGATGTCATCCTGATCTGATAAACGAAGAAGCAAATATCCTGATGATCATCATCATCACATTTTCCCTTCGGCAGGATATTTTCTAAAACATGATCCGGTTGGCGAAATATCATGATGATGTCATGTTTTAAGTTTAACAAAGGCCCCGGATATCATGATGACGTCATCCTGATCTGATAAACGAAGAAGCAAATATCCTGATGATCATCATCATCACATTTTCCCTTCAGCAGGATATTTTCTAAAACATGATCCGGTTGGCGAAATATCATGATGACGTCATGTTTTAAGTTTAACAAAAGCTCCAGATATCATGATGACGTCATCCCGATCTGATAAACGAAGAAGCAAATATCCTGATGATCATCATCATCACATTTTCCCTTCGGCAGGATATTTTCCAAAGCACGATCCGGTTCACGAAATATGATGATGACGTCTTATTCTAAGTTCGACAGAAGCCCCAAATATCCTGATGATCATCATCATCCTGATCTTTCGAGAGGGTTACCTTGGCCACAAAAAGGGTCATATTACGTTCATCATCCTGATCATGCTCCTTAGGTGACCCGATATCACAATTATCCCCTAATCTTAACTGAACATGATGATGACGTCATTTTTTGCACTTTAATGAAGCCCGAATATGACGATGACGTCACCATCATCTTCCTTTCCTCAGCAGCAGGATTATATTCCATATCCTCCTATTCTTCTTCAACATGATGATGATGATGATGTTGTTCTTTTCTCCAAATATGCAGAAGCGAAACATCTTGATGACGTCGTCTGGACCTTCAGAAGGGAGTACATCATATTCCCAGAATATCATGATGATGAAGTGAATATCGACCAACATGTTTTTTTGACGCGCCGATAGCGATAGTCATGCCGATGGGCAGGAAATGAGGTGGTGGAATTTTAAAGTTTTTTTTTGGCGCCTGTGGCATTTTCCCGGTCAGCGATAGTTGACCCGATGAATTTTGAGCAGTCTGAACGCATTTTGGGCGCGTTTGAGAGTATTCTGGATCCGATCTCCACAATCTTGCGCAGTCACCTGGGTTTAAGCGATTATTTTAATTTCTTGTTGTTTATGTGATAAATGAAATACTTATTGCTTGTCTTGTCTTGCAGGCTTGCAGTTGAGGAAGCAGCTGGAAAGTCAATACAGTGACCTCATGGAGGAAGGAAATCTGATCTCAGGAGCAAGAAGATAAGGATGAAATGTGAAAAGTCAAGGCCATTCAAGTAAAGAACAAGGTTGCAGCTGAAGGTATTACTGCAACAGACAAACAGAAGTTATTACCCAACTGCCGGAACTTCTCAGAAGGGGCAATATTTCGCCCGGATTTGACACTGCTCAGAGATATTTTTGAGAACTAGTTCACCTGTATTTATTGCTGTAACCAAGGGTTTGAACCAGGGGTTCAGTTAGGTTTTTGCTGTAGTGAGGACAATCAGAATGTCTTTATATTGTGCCTCTCTACACTGTAATACTTTACAACAGGGATTTTAGGAAAGCAACAAGGGTTACAACAGATATTTTCTTTTAGGAACATACAGCAAGTTAGCATAGTTTAGAAGTAGAAGGAGGTCGCCTGTTTGTCTGCAGTAAGGTGCGCGTGGAATGTCTGGCTGCCTTACTGTATCTGTAAAGCTTGTAAGTTCTCTGTAGTATGATCAATGAAACTAAGAGTCATTCTTACATTGTAAATCATGTATGACTATTCGTTTCTAATACAATAGAATCTGGAGTTCTGCATCTATCTTCTGAGTGTTCTCCTGCTCTTCTTTGTGTTTTGAAATATTTTCTTTGAGAGCTTGCAATTTTAAATGTATGTTTGTGAAAATGCTCAGAACTTACATTTAAGGTTTTTACTGTGGATTTGATCAAATTACTGTGGTATTTACATAGTGCATAACAGAAACAATTAGATCCTTTGGTAGATTAAATGAGGTATAGATTAGATCTTTCTAACTTTTCCCAACCCATCTGAAATATTTAGCTGAAAACGTAGAAATCTAGAGGAAATTGTCTCAAATTTGAAGAAGCATGCATAATAGAGCTATAAGTAGATAGTTTTCATAAATAGATAAAGGAGAAAGCTGCAAAAATTCAAGAAAACCATCTAAAACTTGCAGCACAGTATCTCTTTTATGCAAAGGAATGAAAGTATTGACACATCTCATGACCTTTTTGCATATTCTTAGTCCAGTAAGCCACAAAACAAACCTAAACTACGTAAGGCCCCTTGAACATTACAGCTTCACATTGACCAACTGAACTTGACCAACCGAACCATTGTAGACTTGGGATTAGTTGAATCTCAAATGATTCCTTCTTATCTTTCAAGTATAGTTTCAGTTCATTACATGTGAATTTTAACTTATTGTTATGATTGCATCAAAACAGTCATCAACAATTTTCTGGCGCTAGAAGGAGGGCTAGAAGGCTGTATATTGTAATCATCAACATATAGAAATTACAGAATCCGTTTCAGAGAAGATCATCGACAAGAAAATTCAAATTTACATGTGAAGTATATACATAAATTTTATGCTGTAGATATTCTATGAATATATCGCATTTGCATGCGAGCCTCATTCTATGTATATACTGTGTAAAGGGGTACGTATAAAAAGTCTTGTTTGGTCAAGTTTGTGTTGTTCAGTGAATATACATTTCCTGTATATATCGCAATTGTATGAAGGTACTTTCTTTATGTATATTGCTGTTGTATCTAGGTATCACCTTGTGTATATCGTCAGACAAAATGTGCATGTAAGAGTCCATTCGGGCTAAGTTTGGGATTGTTCGTTGAAATATACATTTTGTGTGTATACGCCCAATGTATGTCATAGACAGTTTGTGAATATATCACCATTGTATGAGTGCGTCAGTTTGTGAGTATATTACAAAAGCATATAGCTGCTGTATGTTGTGAAGATGTAATGAAAATATACATTGCATAAGATGCAAAGGATAACCGGCCGAGGTGGTAGCTTGCTTGTATAGTGGATGGATGTTTGTCTGAAGATACAAGGGATGACTGGTGATAGCAGGGAGGAGAACCATCTCAGTAAGTCGATAAATGTATGTTGAAGAATGTATGTCCGAATATACATTTTGAAAGATACAATGGGTGACTGGTTGTGACAGTCAAAGTAAATGAAGATGCAATGGGAGACCGGCGGTAGAAGGTCAGGACTTGCATATACAAGACGAAGTCATCGGTGTGAAGAGAACCCATTGGGAAAAGTATAGGGAGTCACAACAAAGGCAGAGTGTCACCGATAGAAAGCACATCGGCATAAGAAAAGAATCAGGTGAACGAAATATTGTGAGGCCGATAGTATATGTTCTTGCTGATCAGGGTGACAACTGAAAGTGTCACCGATAGAGAGTTTATCGGTATGAGTCTTATTATTGGAAGATGAGAAGAAAGCTATGTCGATGGTAGGAAGTCTGAGCGATAGTGATAAGTCATCGGTGTGAGTGGTGCATCGGTGGGAGAATTCTTGAGTGAACCGATGGTATAAGGTGTGGCCGATGTAAAGAAGATTTTGGTGAGACATTTGAATGTTCTTGCCGATATTGACAGAAGGGATTATTTTGTGTGTGTTTCTACTGTGTCCTCACTCTGCATCAATTACATACCGTGGAAGAACAAGCTATCCCTCTTACTCAAGCCATTCCAACACCCTATATAAGGACTGAAATGGGTACCTTTCAGATACCTCCACATGTTCATTTAAATGACATTTCGAATGCTCCTATAGCTGACATAGACTATGGCAACATTCCCTTCTAGCCATCATTAAGAGAAAACTTTCCTACATACTTACCCTCAGAAACTCATGAACATAGGGAAGAGAGAAGAAGGGATAATGCCTTAACCTTTAAGATAAAGATCAAGATTCGTGATACCCGCTAGCCCAGTAGGGGCCCTATAGGTAAGTATCTCTAACCCTTTATCTCTCTCATGATGTGCTTCCCCCATGATGTGTTATATGTTGTTTAGGCCTCCTGGGATGACCTCAGATTCTCCCATAAGGTTCAGGATACCAGGAGACCACCTTTGTTGTGACCTTCTTCTATTTGTATCATCATTCTTCTATATTGCCTCTCTTTGATTTCATTGTTGTGTGTTGTGTCTTATAGACATAGCATCATGGTTGGTGACTTGGGGGCACCATCCTACATGACTGTCCCTAAGACACTTGTTTCTCCTCTCTTATTTATTGTTTCCCTTCCTCTAGTGTTTCCACCTAGTGGGCAGATGACGACAAACATTTATACTGATGTGGACCTAGTGTCCCTTTCGAGAGCAATCAAAAAATGGACTTAGTTCCTAATATGACGATGGGGTTGTATATCTTATCCGATGCTCGGCTAGTGGAAGCACTCGTGCTTTCCGTGTAGTGATGATTTTGATGATGTTTCTATCGCATTTACAAACCTTAACAATATTGTTGCTCTATGCACCTTTGTTTTCCTTTGAATCTAGCCTTGGCGGTACTCGATTCAGAGAGCTTCGTGATATAGCCCCATGGTTATCCTCGAACTTGGAATTCATTGTATAACCTTGGCTCTTTGTGTGGTTAATCATATGCATTGATGTTGTTGTTTATCATGATGTTATAGACACTAACATGTTTCTTGCAGGGATGTGTTTGTGGGAACATTTGCCGATCGTAAAGTACATATCACCTCTAGGGGGCATGGGCTTTGCGAAAGTCGGTGTTCCCTTGTGTGTTTTCTTCCTACCTTAACATGCTTGATATCGATAACTGATATCAACTACCTTAAGGTGAAGGCATATAAGGTAAGTTGTCTGTTATAGATGCTAGCAATGTGTTTGACCTCAGATGCATAGACTTGCACCCTAGAGTAGTGCATCGTGCATCCTGAGTTTATTTGTGATCAATCAATCAATCATGTAAGCCCTCTATGGAGGCGAGATATCGAGCATATCTTTTTTCTTAAAATCCCTTTGTGAAGGCGGGGATGGTGTATTTCTCAGAGTAGATTGCATCATCCTATCATTTTCAAAAGTCCTTTGCGGAGGCGGGGAGCAGTTCTGTGACTAACTCAACCCTTAAGCATGTTTTTGGTGATTGTTGTGGCGAAGTCCAATCATTGGTGTGTGCCTATAATGTGCCTGAGATGGTGATGAGCCTAGAAATAGGAAACACACCATCACTTGTCTACCATGGTTTCTCTGTGTCTTCAAGTGTGTGTGTTTTGGTGTGCTTGTTTTGTATGACATGTTTGTTGCCCCATATGCATAGACCAGCACCTTTGAGTAGTGCTTTGTGCATTTTGGGAGGTTTTGCATCTATTGCATGTATGTTGCCCCATATGCAGAGACCAGCGCCTTCGAGTAGTGCTTCCTGCATTTTGGGAGGTTTGTTTACTTTCCAGTACTTGCATTTGCATTTCATATATATGAGAAAAAGAAAAGAAAAGATATCATTTCTGTCTTCCATGCATTAATGTGTCTTCTATGCATTAACTGTCTGCTCTATGTTCTACGTGTCTGTAACTATCTTCTCCGTGTTTTGCGTGCCTGTTACTGTCTTCTATGTGATTAGCGTGTCTTCTCTGTGTTTGATGTGTTTGTTGTGTTTGCGACCTTAATTCAATGCATGTATTGGCCTCACGTTTATACATACATTAAAGTGGGGGCTAAATGTAACGTCAGAAAATGTCCCCTTGGGGGCTTTTCCCTCATAAGGTTTAGCTCTCGGGTCTTTAGCATGCATTTAGGACATCTTAGTTCATATTTTGGTATCCCGATGGAATGAGACTTGGGTAACATGACAAATGGGACCTAGGAGGACCCCTTGAGCTGTACCCTACCCAAAATAGGGGGGAGGACTTGGGCACGCGTGCCTTAGTCCTACCCTATTTTAGGGCAGCCCCAATTTTTGGGTGTCAGTTTGTGACCGTTATTTGGTTATTTTTCTGACACGGTAAAGTTTGAATTTTAATTTCTTGGCGGGAGTGCTTGTAGATGCATATATAAGCATGTGTAGGCATTCATTTGAAAACTAGATAATGTTCATGTAATTTTGGCATCCTAATGTGATTGAAGGCCTTCTATTGTGTTGCAAGAGCAGACTTGTATGTTTTGTGTGTTGATATTTGCAGATTTGAGCATCAATTCCTTCATGGCATCAAGAGCATCTTCCTCCATGAAAGCTTCACTACAAGGTGACATATCATTATGTTTTTGTCATTGATTCCTTTGGTTTTTGGCCTCTGCCTCACAAGGGCACGCCCTCTTTATCTGAAAACGGTGTTCGGAGACTTAGGTGTCCTCTAAGGTTTGACTGAGGCAAATCTCTAAACACCACAACCCCCAAACCAAGTCTTGTGATTGTAGGTTACAGGTGTCGCATCTAGGAAAAGTGGAGTTGTAAGAAGGCTTGGAAGACATCAGGGATTCAGGATTTGAAGAAAAGTTGGAAAAAGGAGCACTTCCAGGACTAGGGTGCTCGCTCCAGTGTCCTCCATAGACAAATTCTAGAAAATAGAAGTTACAGGGTTGATCAGTGTCCGAAGGAGGTCTAGATTCCCTAAAAAAGCAGGTACCTTGGACTTGGGTGCCCGCTCCAGTGTCCCCGACTATTCTGCTTCATAACTCTAAAATATAGGTATTCTGTAGTTTAGTATTTTACTCCCGTCTGCAAGAGCTTTTTCTGTAATTCATTAATTTGTTGTCGTATTTGCTTAATTAGGGTTTTAATGGTCAATTGAGCATAGGAGAAGGAAAATTTGATAATTAATTCCCTAATCCAAGTTTCCCTACATCTGAAAGTGACTCTAGGGTATGATAGTACTCACTACTCGACCCTAGATCCTTCAATGTTTAGTGGAGAGGTGGATTTTAACATCTAATAATAAAAGATTAACAAAATCCAACTTTACCCTAAACAAGTCCATCATTGCATTAGTTGTCGCATCGTCGCATTTGTTTCTACTACCTTGACTAGCACACTTATTTTGCACACTTCCCTTTTCTTCGAGGTCGTAATTAATTAATTAATTAATTTTATTTAATTAATTCCTCTTATGTTCTAATGTTCTTCTATGAAATTAATTAAATAACTTTATGTTATTTAATTATCCCAATTTCATCCTATGGAATAAATAGAACCTAATGTTTTACTTATCCCTTTCTCACCATATGAATTAAATAAATTTTAATTTATTTAATTCCCCCCATCCATTTTCTTCTAATAAATAAATAACTATCAATATTTAATTTATTTATTATTCAAAAACAAATAAATTAAATATTGGTGGGTATTTTTTTATTTTTCCCACATTTTATTCTTGCTCTCCACTCCCACTTCATTTCTAAATGGAAGTTGTCTTCCACTTCCTCATTTGTCTCTATGTGCACATGACTTCTATTTGGCAACAAATTAAAAATCAAAATTAAATTAAAAATGAATGGGAGTTAACTCCACCATTTATGGAAATTTCTAAATTCTTTGCACTCATGTGGAGACATGTGTCGCGTGCACATTCGTCCTCCCTTCACAACTCCTCTCAACCGTTGATCTTGCCATCACATCTCCACCATCCATTTCATATCTCCTTTCAATATAAATACCCCTCTTTGGTGTCATTTTTGCTCTCTCTCGCATACATAATCTACCTTTTAGCTCTGCAACTCACTTAGCTTTTTCATTATGCACTACACACATACTTAGTTTTTTTGCATTCTAGCCATTTGCATCTCACTTTTCTAATCAATCATGGTAGCTTTTATCATTTTGGATGCATATCCCAAGGAAGCAATCCACATGCAACACAAGGATTGCATAATCTAAGGAGTTTGGCTTCATTTGTTTGAGTTTATTGGCTTTCTTAGATTAGATCTTTGTTAGTTTGTAGGTTGCACTAGTTTATTAGATAAAACGGTGAATTTTCCTACATACAGTTTGGGTAGTTATGATGCACAAAAGATTGCATTGTGGGGATTCTTCAAAAACTTCCAGAGTATGATGCGGGCTAGGGATAGAATACCTAGGTCTGTGGTTGAAAAATATAAGGACACCATCTATTTTATGGTTACTATTGATCAATGCAAAATGGAAGCAGTAGAGCCCAGTGTTATGTGGATCATGCCCATGGGGTATGAAGTGGATGGACATGTATTGGAGTTGTATGCACATCATCTATTGAGCCAGCCTAGGGATTCGACTGAGGAAAGATTTAGAACATATAAAGAGATTTCACTAAAATTGTATCTTGAATTCAAGGCTCCTAAAATCAAAAGGACTATGAGGAAAGAAGTTGAGCAGTTAGCTAAGAATTTAAACCTTACCAAGGAAGCTATGAGACAATTTAGGGAAAGGACAGAGTGTGAGGACCGCCCTTTTTACTACTGTTGTTATGACTATTTACAGTACTGTTATTGTTACTTTCATATTTGTGGGATAGCAGTTCCCGGAATTTGTCAGACTATTAAACTTTATTATGTTTTCGGAAAAACTAATTGGGTGATGTTTGGATAAGTTTACTTTTCAGAAAAATGAATTAGGTGATGATGGAAAATTGTAATATGATTTTAATTATGTTAAATTGTACTATGGCATGAGAATGCATGTTTTATTTAAGTTGCTTCGGCTATGATGATTTTATGTGGTTACTGATCTTGTAATTGAGTGTGCAGGGATTACTAATCGAACCACAGATTTCGGAGATCATTCCACACCTTGTTATTTGTTATTCCCTGTTAAGCCGATCTGGTTCCACGAGGAACCAAGATCTCTTTGTGTTTGATGTCATGATGTAATGTGGTCTTTCGTATGGTCGAGTGGGTTAGGTTACCCTCATGTAACATTATTTTATAAATTGTGTTGTAAATTGTGTTGTAAAGAGATTGAAGTTGAATTTTTGTATTTTATTTAAAGTATGAGGCCCTTTTCTTGTGCCTTACCTTGACCAGGGGTGTCTTGTATGGGTTAAAGTTGACCCTGGGTTATACCCCATGGGTCCAGGGGCCCATTTGGCATGGGTAACCCTTGAGTAACCTCCATCTAGTCAACTTAACCTTCCCCTGAAGTTAAGTGGCGAAAATTGGAGGTAGGAGGGGACATGATGGGTTGTACCAACACCCAACCCATCCCCTCTACATTTTCCTAGATAAGAGATGCCATCCATTAGTGAAGGTCACCTCTTCTTTAGTGAGATTCCCCCATGTACTATGGGGACACCCATGTGAAGAAAGGAGAAAGAGGCATGGGTCACCTGTCTTGTTCCCATTTAACTCTTTTTTTTATTTCTCCCATGAGAAAGTGGAGTCACATGAGAGGAATAAGGAGTACCCTTGGGAATGGAGAGTGACATAAGCCACCAGGACAGAATAGTGGTTTTGGGGAAGGGTGAGGAGGTGACAAGTGTCACTTCCCCATTTCTCAAAATTAAAAGAAAGAGAATTTGGGTTATTTATTTTCAAATTTTGGGATGAGAGGGAGTTAGTTGAATTTTGGGAAAAAAAAAACTTTCATTTTTTTTGCCTTACCAAAAATAGAGAAGTTAGTTTGCAAGATAGAGAAGGGAGAGGGAGTTGGTGGCTAAGGTTGGAAGTGAACTCTGTGGACTCTGCAACAGCTTCATTCCAGGAGGGCTTTGCAAGGTTGGTCTGAATTTTACCTTTGTTTTTGTAGAACTGAAATGTGTATGAAATGTGTGTGAAATATGTGTTTAGATTTGTTTTCTGTGGGGGTTCTTGTCGGGTTGTTGACAAAGCGTCTCCCACTTGGGAGAAATGCTCATCAAGTTTGGGGTAGGGGAGGAGAGATCCTCCTCGGGTGCATACCTGTTTCCATCTTTTGGGATGTTGAAAGCCTTGAGGGCATGTATCTGTGACTGTATTTTTGACTTGAGAGTCATATACAGATTACTTAAAAATTGTGATCACACTTGGTTTGAGACCAAGAGAAATTTATATTGGTTCATTTATCTGTCAAGGTGACACTCTGGAGTCGAGTGTGTCCACTCTCCTGCCCCTTATGAAACTCACTGTAGTTGAGATTCCGTATTGTGTAAAATACCCACGGGTGTATGTGTGCTTTGGGATTGTTGTTGTTTCTGTTGTGAAGTGGAGTGTTTGAGTACCCAGGTGTGAGTATGGTCTCCCTAGCTCGGGGGTGACCCACTTGCGGGTCTACGAAAGGGAGGAGAGCTAGTTGCATGGTGTTTTCTTCTTTGTTTGTCTTTGATATGCAGGTTTTCTCTTGGAGCTTCTGGTTGGATATTTATGAAGGAGCAGATAATCTAATTGTCATGAGAGTTGAAGAGAGAGTTCCTCTCTTGTTATTGTTGTAATTTAATGTTATTCTGGGAGTGAAGAAAATCACCTCCCTGATCTTGTTACTATTGGACTTTTATTTGGTTGTCATAAGCTATCAGTAGTATGTTGTTTGGGAGAAGGAAATCTGGGAAGCTAGTTGTTGTATCCCTGGTTTAAATTCTGTAATCTGAATGTGCTTAAATTTTCAAGTTGATTTTTGTAAACCTTGTTCAATAGCACTTTATTTGTGTTTCAAGTATTACTGAAAGGAAAAGTTCATTGTGTTTTTAAACTGAGTTGTTTACGTTTGAAAGTTTGGAATTGCTTAACTAGTTGAAATGTTAGTTTTTATAGTTCAATGTTATAATGGAAAAGACAGTTTTAAATGTTTGAGTTATTCTCCATAGTTAGTGGATTCTGTTAATTTGGAAGGATTAGAGGAAATCTAGCATGTATATATGTTTCTCTGTTTGTAAATTTAAGAAACTTAAATGTTTATGAAAATGGAAATATATACATATAATAAGAGAATATATATTTACCATTTCTACCGAATAAGTGAAATTGGGATATGCATATCTATATACTTGTTATGAGATTATCATTCTAACAGGTTGAATTTGAGAAAATGAATAAGGTAGTGAATTTGAGAAATTTATGAATTATATATATACATATAAGTATATATATTTCACATTTTGAGTAATTATCATTTTTATGAGATTGAATGATATATATCAATATATAAAAATAGATATATATATATATATATATACATATTATTATCGTTGCTATAAATATATATATGAATATATATATATATATATATACATATATATAAATATATTATTGTTGATAGAAATCAACGAAAAAGCACCATAAGAAATGACTGTCAAAGTTTAAGCCCGCGGGAGAAAACATAGTCGCGGTTTGTTTTGGGCGGTGGGGAGAAATCCCCACCGCAGGCCCTAACATATACATGGAGGTGTGGAGTGGGGCGGAGCCCCACCCACACCCCACATCGTGGGATGTGGGTGGGGCTCCGCCCCACTCCACATCCCCCCTTTTCCTTATGCCTCCCGCGGCCTGCACAGGCCTTACCCTCCGCGGCCGACCCTGCTTCTCTGTCACTGCGGCCGACGCTGCCCTCTCTGTCCCTGCGGCCACTGCCGCCCATGGCCGCCGTCGGCTGTGGACTCACAAGCAAATAAAATGTTAGGGCTTTGGCCCTAACATATGATTGGTTATTTGGAAATAAATACATTTTTATTGCTCTATATATAGGCATATATATATATTATATATGTCTATGTATATAGCCATATATAAAATAAAATAATTATTATATATCTATCTATATATATATATATATGTATATATATATATAGATACATAGAGATATATATATATAGATAGTGTTAAACCAATTTCGTCCTCTACATAGACATTAAAATATATATATTTATATATATATATATATATTTATATCTATATATATATATGGCCCTCGTTTAAATTCGTTATAAAATATATCTCATGGATATTAAAAAAAAAAAAGAACAAATTATATTTTCACAGTAGTTTTTATTAAGTGTTGAACACAACAACCAAGAAGTGATATTTCCAGGATCAGGGTTTTATAAAGTGGAGAGCCTCCTACATCTATTTACAATGTTATACGAGTCACAATCAGTGTATTAATAGTCAGTAATAGTAATAGTAACAACAGTAATTATAAACAAGAGAAAATAAAATTATAATGTAAAAGAGAGTTAAGGAATATTCAGTGATACTCTGGAAAGAGTTTCTCGGAAGTTTCCCCTATCAACTATCAACGTAATATCAATCACCCGGAAAATGAAGAGGAAAATTACACATCACCTTGCTCAAAAGAACACTGGAAATAAACTTAAGAAGCCACCACTGACAATCCATGTGGCCATTTTAATCACAACTGTAGCAAACGACCTCATAAGTAAACTTGTAAGAGAGTCCGAAGAAGAAAAACTAACATTGGAAAACACAGAGGAGAAAATGCGCGACATTTCTCACATGGGATAAGAGAACTAAGTTGACGGACCCTTCTGCCAAATCTGCTTAGGAACAAGTTGACTAAGTATATACGAAGAGGAGGAACCTAGATCGGGGAAGATTAGGAGACCGAGTCCAGCGAAATAGTAAACCAGCCTTTGTGACCTAGAGCATCCTGAAATTAGGTTTAATATCAACAATAGCTGCAGTGATAACCCTGATTGACGTAAATCATGAAGAAAGGACAGGATGCACATAAAGAAAGCATAGAAAACGAAAGAGAGAGAGAGACCGAAATATAAACACACTAAATTAACAGAGAAATAGTTAAGGTAAGGGCGATAAAGATACAATCAAAATTAAGAACTTGTGAAAAGGGAAGAGAGAGCAACCAAACCGCCTTGTTGAAAATGCTAAGTCATAGGAGGAGTATGTTTCAGGAAACAAGAGAGGAGACAGACAACCGTGCCTGGCTGAAAAATGACTAAATAGGGAGATCACTAGCTGGTTTAGTCGGAACAAGGCGTCGTGGGAAGTTGTTACTCTATCAGCGAACCACGTGCGTAAATGAGTGCAGCGTAATTCCCACTAACGCCGTAAGGCATTATGCTACCGAAAATTGCCGAGGGTTCGATTTAGGAACTTTGGTAATCTCACTCTTGCAATGACGTTAGCAGCGTTGTATAGACCCTCTTGTTGATCTGTATGCGTCTGGTTGCACGCAATTGTACTTATATCCCGCCGAACATTGTAGTGTTTCGCCATGAGAGAACACCGTCGAGCATGTATACGCATGCGAAGGGGGTTTTTAGGACAGTGTGAGAAAAGTTTTTCATATCTCGTGTCATAACCACATGGCAGATGTGGCTATGACATGTGCGATGTGTGTTGTGACCACATGGAAAATGTGGGCATGACACAGAGAAAGCTGAGAAAGAAAAATAGGACACGGAACAAGGAAGTATTCCAGCAGAAACCCCTTCTAAGTCAAGGACTACTAGGAGTTTTAGTTCAACCTCAAGTGCATCACCTTCTCCTATTGCAGAAAAACCTACCGATAAGGAAGGAAAAAGGACAAAAGTAAAGAGCAAAAGAACATATGTCAGTGTGGAGAAAGAGGATGAAGAAGAAACTAACTTAGATGATGAGGTTAAAGAGTTGAAGGCCTCAGGCACTAAAGCTGCTAAAGTGTCTAAAGAGAAGCCCTCTGGAAGCAAAAAGACAAATAAAAGACATAAATTAGAGGCTTATGTTGAGAAGCCTACTCTTTCTATGGATGACATCATTAAGTCAGTTACTATAGATGGAAACTTGAAGCCAATGACTGAATTTTATGATCATTATAATGATGCTGATAAGAGAGTTTTAGAGGAAGCAATAGTCAAATACTTGAATATCTATAATAAGACTTTATTTGAAATAACTTCTAAAATTATGGAAAGTCTTGCAAAAGTTCTAGAAATAAGAAAAGAAAATGTAAAAGTTAAAGATATTGACCTTTGGGAGCATGTGCTAATAAAATTATGTCCTTAAATTACTTCAAAAAAAATGAACCTGATATTCAAAGAAGTGAAACAGGACTTCAGGAGTAAGTTTAGAATGAATAATCTCATGCTGGGTGAAATTGATAAGGTAGTTGAAGATACTCAGGAGATTCTTTTGAAGGCATTAAAAAGGCATAATCTTCCCACTGTTGAAGAAGAAACTAATAATGTAATTGATTCCTCCATTCCAGATGTTGAAGAATTTGATAAAAATGATGAAAATGTTGCAGCTGAGGATACACAAAATCCTCCAGAAAAGAATGCTGAAGAGATTTTTGATATAGATAAAAGCAAGGATGCTTCTGATTATAATGCAGAGAAGGTAGAAGCAAAGAAAAAGAATGAAAAAGATAATGTAGTTGACTCCAAAAAGGGAGAAGATGGAGGCCCTGAAGAGCTTAAATCTAAAATATCATATTGGGCAAGAGACACTGCAGAAGTAGTGAAAGAAATTTTGGAAAGAGACAAACAAATTGAAGAAGATTAGGATATAATACAAGGACCAATCAATTTTGATACTTTATCACCGGTGCAGAAGATAAAGTTAGCCTCTATTGCACAAGCTAAGGCCAGAGAAGAAATCTTAAAGTCTCATATAGAAGATAGCGAGTTGCTTGGACTTGTATTTGGGATTTTGGAGAAAATCATGCCCACAGTTCAAAAGGACTCATTAGCATCTCCCTCCGGTCAGTTGAAAAATTTGATAAACTCTATGAGTTCTCATTTTAAAATCTTAGAGAAGTCAGCAGAAGTTAAAATTAGAAATGAATTTAATGAGAAGAGGTTTGCTGAAATAAAGAAAATAATTAGTTATGATAGATCAGGGCTTGATACTAGTGTAAAGAGTATTCAAAATGCCCTCTCTGAAGGAGCAAAGATTTATAAGCTTTGCTTAAATCAATCTAAAGTTGTTGAAGACATCGAGAAGAAGATTAAGGACTTAGAGCTCAAATTGTCTAACATTTCTCAGTCATATAGTCCTTTAACTGAGTCTTTATCTACCAAAGAATGCCAAGTAGTGAGTTTGCAGAATGAATTGAGTGATTTGGAGAAGGAAAAGGTTAAAATTTTGTACAGATTGGATGAGCTCCAGGGACTAATTTCCCCCAAGTTAGAAACTATGTATGATCTAATGGTAGAATCCTAAGTTGTTGCTGCTACTAGTGATCCTACTGACCTTCAAAGGGCAGAATCACAGGCATTTTTGTTCAGTGGGCATATATCCATTTTGGGAAGCATAAAGAAGAACTGGGATAGTGAATTGACACTGTTGAAAACATTTTTGGTGATATCTTTTTGTTGATGAACAAGGCTTAAGGATTGTGTGTTTATATGCGAAAGTATATACTTAGAGTTTTGACCCATGTACACAAAAGTTTTGCATGAATTTTAATATGCGGATCCCAACTTTGCCATTGATGTTAAAGGGGGAGTGGAAAACAATGAAAAATGAGGAATTTAGCTAAGGGGGAGCAATTAAAAATCACAAGTGTACATAGTAAGGGGGAGATATTCTAACACTTAGTCATTTTTCACTAAGTGTTGCCATCAATGGCAAATAGGGAGATTGTTGGAAAGAGACACTGCTAGGCATGTCAGATGTTGTCATTGATGGCAACTAAATCTAACTTACACATCCTTATTACATCATTGGATCATACCGGAAGTCACATTGTAGATTTGTCTAAGTCTGAATAGACAGGAACAGAGCATATGATACGGTTCAACCTCTTGGTCCGCAATTCTCCACGGGTAATCATATTGAGCTGCGGATCTGAGGGAATGTTAAGGGATGTCAGGGCTATCTAAATCCAATATTTTAGCCTCTGGTGATGAAGGGATTGAAAGTTACAAGCATCTAAATATCAGGGTCTAGTTAACAATTCAGTCCAGTGAAGAATAGGCTGACTTGGTGTTTGATCATTGTGCGGATTAGGAAAAGTTGTTGGTTGAGTAATTTGTGAGATCCAATGGTATTGGCTGACATGTAAGGTGACTTGGATACATAGGTTTTGGTCCGCATTGGTGTTTGTGCATGGATTTAGCCAATAGAACAGTGTTCTTAAAAAGTCTCTAAGTTTTTCTTAAGGCCAACTATAGTTGATGCAATTTCATGTAGCAGATATATATAATCGATGAGTTCAAGCTTTTTGGTGTGTGAAGGAGAAAATATGAAGGAATAAGTATGAAATATAGTAGAATCGGGTGTGAAGTCAATAGATCTAAGCTTCAGATCATGGCAGAGCAGTGAAGCAGGGCAAAGAGAAATGAAGTGTGTAAAGTCAGTGTACTGCACTCAACCAAAACTATAATCTTGCATTGTTAGATGCTATTCCTAAGTTCAAACATTCCAATGAACTTTTGTAATTGATTTTGTAGGTAGTGAGCCTCCTTGAGCAGTGAGCTCTGGGCAGTGTGCCCGAAGGCATGTGCCTTCCCATTTGTAATACTTTTAACAGAGTATAAATTCATATGGGTTAACCCCCACTGTGGTTTTTCCCTTAATCAGGTTTCCACGTAAAAATCCTGGTGTTCATGTGTTATGATCTTGTTGTTTCTATTCATGCTTCTATATTTTGGATGTATGTGATAAATTATTAAAGGAACATAAAATTAAGTTTTGCAGAACACTGATTCACCCCCCCTCTTAGTGTTCCTTAATTACAACAGTTAGGGACAGAAGGTCTAGTTAATACCTCCACTTTAAAGATTCTTGCTAATGTCAAGTCCTCTAAATTGATAGCTATATTGGCTAGGAAATATGTCATCACATTTCCATTTCTTTCTATCCAATCAATTGATAAGGCATCAAAGGCCTCAATTGTGTCCCAAACAACATTTTTGTAATGTTTAAGCCTTAAATTTTTAGAAGCATATTTGGCCTCGATTTGAGAGACCACAAGCTTTGAATCTCCTAAAACCTTCAGTTTCTTCATTCCATATTTGATGGCTAATTTCAATCCTAAGAGATGTACCTCATATTCAGTAACATTATTTGTACATTCAAAACCAAGTTTGAATGATGACCTGTATGTTTTATTAGAGGGAGAAATAAGTACAATACCATCCCTAGAGCCTTCCTTAGAACAAGCCCTATCAAACTACATTGACCACAATCCATCATTTTTAGAAGTATTTATGATTTCTTCAATCACAATCTTTTGCTCTGTATGATCAGTCTTAGTTGCTTCTACTCTAAAATTGGCCATATCAATGTCCAAAAAACATACCTGATCATTTTGATCTTCAAATCCATCTAAAGTTGAAGATGCCCTCTCCTCGCTATCTAGTCTAACCTCTTTTCCATCCATAGGGATCATAGCATAAGACAAATCCATCTGAATACTCCCTCCAACAATGAAAGCCCATTTTCTAGATAGTAACATTCCATATCTAAGAGCGATATCCACCATTGTAATGTTCTCTTATACTCTCTCTGAGGGTAGGCTATCAATTTGAAACCAATATTTTTTATTACCCCAATAATAGGTACCTCTCTTGAATCCATGGTGAAGCACTTCCCATATGCCTTCATTACTACCAAGCCTAATTCCTTTATGATCTCTAGAGACATAATGTTAGTTGAGGCCCCAGAGTCAATCATATAGTTCTTAAGGAGCCTATCATTTATGAGCAGACTGACATAAAATGGATCAACCTGAGAAGGCCATTTCTACATAGTTGTCCCCAAGTATACCTGTATTTTTTTGGAACCCCATTTTTTGTCATCCTCTGTTGTTGTCTTTCCCTCAGCCTGAGCTTCTGGCTAGTTTGGCATTGCATCATCAATGATAGCCAAAGCCATGTCTTTATGTTCTGGTATCCTCATCATTTCTAACAAGGGAATGGTCACCCTGATCTGATTGAGGATATTTGCCATATCTAGAGGGACATGCTTTGGTAGAGGAAGATCATGAATAGTGCCCTGATGTGTGGGATGAACCTGAGGGATATCTTTCTTTTCTTTTCTTACACAAACCTCTTTATTTCATTTGCTACTAGTATTGTCCCTTTTAGTTTCTTTAGCCTTCTGATGTGGATTAGTCTTTATTAATACATCCTTGGAAGTATTCAAACCATTTTGGAGATTTGGGACATTTTGATTTTCTTTAACAAAGATACTACTTGTATTCCTTGCAGTACTGCTCTCTCCTTGAGCCTTTTTATTTCTCAAGTTGTAGTTGTTCTTAACCTAAGCAATCTTGGCAATAGTCAATCCTTTAATCTCCTCATCAGTAGGTCTTCTAAATGTAATTTAGGAGTTACTAACTCTAATTGGAAAACATGATGATCATCCTCATCATCATTACTAAAAAGCTACTCCTCAAGACAACCTTCAAGATGCATTCCCTCTTTAGAATCTTCATCTGGTACATCTTCCTATTAGATGCACAGGACAACTAAGAGGGGGGTGAATTAGTTGTACATTAAAACAATAAACCCTCAAGCTATTCCAATTTTTAAACTCTTATTATGTATTAGCAGAATGTAAACATATGAAGCATCAATGCAAACACATCCAAACACATAAGAACGCTAGATTTATGTGGAAAACCCAAGAAGGGAAAAACCATGGTGAGGATTAACTCACATATATATGAATAGTAACACCATATACAAGTAGGCTCACTTCTAAGGGCTTACTGCCCAGAAGAAAGGCTCACTGTCAAAAGGACTCACTATCAAAAGGACTCACTGTCAAAAGGACTCACTGTCCAGAAGAGAGAAGAATAGAAGAGGACGGTTACAAAGAGATTCACTATCTCAAAGCAACAAAAGAAATCCACCACTACAACTTCTTTCCATCCACAACCTTTAGCTCACTACCTCCAGCAACTTGAAGCACACTAAAATGTAGACACCTTCTTCTCACTACATTCGGGAGCCATAAGTATTTAAGATCACACTTAATTCATCACCCTTGATTCACATTCGCAACATCTTCTCTACTTAATCCACTTCAAACTTCATCTTGCATTTATACCATCCACGACCTAAGACATTCTCAATTAGGTTGGCCTTAATGAAATGTGTACACCTCAAATGTGCAACACCAAATAGATCAACACCAAACACTTTTGCAGTGGAAAGAAGTGAAAGTGGACCACACCAAGGGTTAACTAGGACTCAAATCTATATCATCATGCTGCTCATCACATCCACAATCCACAAAGTATCTCCACAAATAGCGCTAGCAAGCCAAGCTGACCAAACCTGAAATAACACTACAAGTGACCACATACATGCCTCTCCAAGTCAAAAAATATTATGCAGACCATAGAGAGTGTGACAAGTATGTGCTAACTGGTGTTGTCATTGATGTCAACATGTTTGTGTTGTCATTGGTGTCAATTGTATCTTTTGATGTTGCAGTTGTTGATCGATTAAGTTATTGTGTTAAGCTTATTTGAATGACTTGAAGAAGTTTGTTAATGTTGGTATATTGTTCCTGTTACTGAGTTTCCAAGTGCTTTTGAGAAAATTTGATAAATACTAAAGACAATGTTGAGAAGGAGTATTCTGGCTTGCAGGATATTGTCGATGATGCAGAGCGGCCAGCGGAATCATGCGAAATGGTCTTCAACCAGTCGCTAACATATATTTACCTTTGTATGTTTACCTATCAGCGAGATCGACTTCATCGGCCAACCAAATTCCTCTCACACCGAAACCCTACTTTCACATTGATGTGTCCCCACCACTTCCATCGCCAAGATGTCTTCCATCGGCGTAGCTCAAAATCTTTCCACCGATCCCAAACTTCATGCTGATGAATGCACTTTACATTTGTTACCTATCGGCAACACATACGCTCTCGGCCTCCTAAATAGGTTTCACCCCGATGTTTATAGTCACACCGATACAACTGGCTTTGTACATACAAACCTTGACTTACCATGTCGGTTCCTCCTACCGCTCCTACCGGTCACTTCCTGCATGTAACCCAATGTATCTGTGGAATGTATATTCTGATATACATTCAAACATTCAACTCAAAATATACATTCACTGAATATACCTTCAGAATATGCCTTCGTCAAAGTCAAACGTTGACTTTCCTTGTATCAACCCGATGTACCTTCACAATGTACATTCAAAACATACAATCTGCCACATGCATCTGCAGGATACTCACAATCATGCAACTGCGGTATGCACATGAATTGAACCCAAAATATATTAGCGATATACATAGAGATTGTATATTAGCACTTTCAACATACAAATCTGATGTGCGATTATCGGATACACACAACCTGGTACTCGGATGCAAAAGTGATATACATAGGAAATGTATATTCGATTCAAATATATGTTTGATCAAACTTTGACTCCATTTATATGCCAACAACCTTGCACATTTATGATGTATGTTCCTCACATACAACAACGATAGACAAAAGCAATATACGTAGGGATATGCGATAGCGATATACTCACAACTTGTATATCCCGCATACAAAAGTGATATACATACAAATTGTATATCTTTTGAAACCCGCAGATTTTCCTAGTTTTTGATCTATTTTCTCCCTGCGATTGTTCCGAACTGTTTCTCCCACCAATATGCAGCCTTCTGCACTTTGTCAACCTAGCACATACACATGCTAGGATTCTTCAATGCTGTAACCGATCGTGTGAATCTGAACATGGACAAACAAAAACAAAACCCTAAACTAATATATACAACCATTCCACTGATTATGAATAATCCAACTGGTGGAATGGGTTAAGTACCCATCTTGAATGCAAAATAGAAAATTGATTACACAGTGAATTTGAAACACAGCAAAACAACACCAACAGAATCTCCTTGATTATGATTTCAGAAATGCATACAAAGATCTGGTTTCACAGTTCAACAACTGATTGCAAAATTACTGTACTGTTCAAATCTCCAATCTGTCTATGACAATTTATCTCCTTTGTTCTACATACCCCTAAAAGCAATCTGATCTAGGTTATAAATATCTACTCCTGAGAGTAGTATAGACAAATGACAACTAACATAACAACTTACTAACCGAATAGCACATAAACCTAGATTGAATTACAAACAAGAATTGGTCAAACTGACCTTATTACATTCAAATGCATAAAACATACTATATTGAGACCTAATCTTCTTTTTGAAGGGGTGCTCCTGCACCATACTCCCCGAGAGAAGAAATCTCAAGTCCACTTGAGATGAGAGTTTGTAGGTCTGCACCATGTTTGTTGAGCTGTTCTTCAGTCATCCAAACTGCCTCTGTATCAGGTTTTCCTTGCCAAGCCACCAAGTATTCCATATACTCTTTGTTCCTAGTTTTCTTTGTTACTCTAGAGTCTAAAATCTTCTGCAATTGTGGTGGATCATGTTTAGGAATGTCATCAGCTACTATATCCTATATTGATTCATGTTCTTCATCTGGATTAGATATGTATGGAGTTAAATCACATACATTGAAGATAGGTGACAATCCAAGATTAGAAGGAAGTTAGATCTCATAGGCATTCTGTCCACATTTCTTCAAAATCTGACATGGTCCAATCTTCCTCTGCATGAGTTTGGTATATTTACCTTTTGGAAGTATTTCCTTCTTCAAATTAACCCACACCAAATCTCCAACATCAAACTATGCATCTCTCTTCTTCTTGTTAGCATATTCTTTATACTTCAATGTAGTTTGTTGGAGTTGGGTCTTGACTTGATCATGAACCTCCTTGATGGCTGATGCAAAAGCTTCTCCATTTGCACTAATAGATTTTCCTATAGGCAGATCTCTTAATTCCAGAATACCTCTTGGATGAAAACCATATACCACCTAGAAAGGTGATTTCCCTGTACTTCTATTGACAGTGTCCATATAGGAAAATTTGGCCTGTGATAGGATGTTATCCCACTTCTCTCCATGCTGCCTTGTCAAACACCTTAGCAAATTTCCCAATGAATAGTTAACCACTTCAGTCTGTCCATCAGTTTGAGGATGATAAGCTGATGAGAAGGACAAATTTGTACCAAGCTTCTTCCAAAGAGTCCTCCAAAAATGGCCAATAAATTTCACATCTCTATCTAACACTATGCTCAATGGCAATCCATCAATCCTCACTATCTCCTTGAAAAATAGGTCTGCAACATATGAAGCATCACAAGTAGTTTTGCATGGCAAGAAATGTGCCATTTTACTTAATCTGTCTACTACCACAAAAACACTGTCATATCCCTTCCTTGTTCTAGGTAAACCTAACACAAAATCCATACTTATGCTCTCCCATGGCCTAGCACGAATGGGCAATGGCTGATATAAACCTGCATTAGTGGATCTTCCTTTTGCCTTTTGACATATCACACATGTCTCCATAAATTTTCTAACATCTGAATGTAGCTTTGGCCAAAAGTAATGCCTCTTCACAAGATCCAAAGTCTTATCCAGACCAAAATGTCCCGCCATGGCTCCACAATGCTTCTCCTTAATGATGTTCAGCCTCATAGAACACCGTGGGATACACAACTATCCTCCTTTAAACAGTAATCCATCCTATATTAGAAATTTAGAATACTCAACATGATATTTATCTAAAAAAGAAGTACACATGTTGTAGATCTCTCCAAAGTCTGCATCAGCATCATACATAGTCTTTAAGGAATCAATACCAACACTCTCCAACTGTATCTGATTTATTGTTAGAGCCCTTATGCTCAAAGCATCTGCTACCTTGTTCTTAACCCCTTTCTTGTGCTTGAGTGTGAAGGTGAAAGCTTGTAAAGTCTCTACCCACTTCATGTGTCTATGGTTCAGTTTCTCTTGGCTATTTATGAAACTAAGGGCCTGATTATCTGTAAACACTATGAATTCCTTTGGCATCAAGTAATGCCTCCACTTCTTGAGTGATTGGACTAGAGCATACATCTGCAAATCATAGGATGAATATCTTTTCTTAGCATCATTTAATTTCTCACTGAAAAATGTAATAGGCCTACCTTCTTGATTGAGTACTGCGCCAATTGCCATGTGACTTGCATCACATTCAACCTGAAAAATCTTGCTAAAATCAGGAAGTGCAAGGACTGGCTGCTGTGCCACTTTCTTCTTCAATGTTTCAAATGAATCATCTACCTCCTTTGTCCAAGTAAATCTGCACTTCTGTCCTCCTTTTATGGTGTCAAGCATGGGTGCACAAACATGACTAAACCCTCTTATAAACTTTCTTATAGAAGGTTACTAATCCATGGAAACTTCTGACATCATTCATGGTTCTAGGAGTTGGCCAAGACAATATGGCACTTACCTTCTCTTGATCCATTTGCAGTTTGCCATGTGAGATGACAAAACCCAAGTAGATGATCTCCTCCTACATAAACAAACACTTTTCCAAGTTTATCATTAGTTGTTCTTCATGTAACCTTTTGAGGACCAGGTCTATATGTTTGAGGTGTTCTTCCCTTGTATTACTAAAAATCAAAATGTCATCTAGATATACTATGACAAATTTGCCCATAAATTCTCTCAAGACCTCATTCATCAACCTCATAAAGGTACTAGGAGCATTGGATAAACCAAAAGGCATGATCTTCCACTCATACAACCCTTCATTGGTTTTAAATGTCATTTTCCATTCATCCCCTGGCCTAATCCTGATCTGATGATAGCCACTTTTCAAATCTATTTTTGTGAAATATTTGGCACCTCTTAAACAATCAAGCAAATCCTCTATCCTAGGTATGGGGAACCTATACCTGATTGTGATCTTGTTGATAGCCCTTGAATCAGTGCAAAGTCTCCAAGTGCCTTCCTTCTTTGGTGCTAGTATAGCCGGTACTGCACATGGGCTTAAACTTTTGCCAATTAGGCCTGTCTCCAACAATTCCTCAATCTGCCTTGCTACCTCTGCATTCTGTTATGGTGTAAGCTTGTATGCTACCTTGTTTGGTAGTGTAGATCCAGGGATTAGATCTATGCAATGACTGATGTCCCTCATAGGTGGTAGGGACCTTGGCATTCCATCAGAGATTATGCCTTTGTATTTGTCCAATAGTTCTTAGACAGCATGGTTTATGAACCTTTGCTTCTTCTCTCCCTTGACTTCTTGTTGCTACTCCTTGTTCACCTTTAGGCATGGAATTAAAGCATATGCAACTACTCCTTCTGCTATTTCTGTCATAAACTGTTTGCCTTCTACCATCATCACCTTGACTTCTTTCCCTTTTGATTCTACCTCCTTCTCCATTAATGGTAGTAACTCTGTCTTCTCACCATCCTTGGTGATTGAATAGGTGTTTCTAACTCCATCATGTTGGGCTTTCAAATCATATTGCCATGGTCTTCCAAGTAGGAGATGGCAAGCATCCATCTAAGCCATGTCAAACAATAATCTGTCCTTGTATGGTCCAATTTGAAACTCCACCCAAGCCTGCTCTTCCACAACTGTTTGCTGACCTTGAGTGAGCCATGAGACCTTGTATGGGCAGGGATGTGGTAGTCTTCTAAGCTTAAGCTTTTCTACCATTTCCACAGACACAAAATTTTTAGTAGATCTAGAGTCAATCAGAACTCTACATACCTTTCCTCCTGCCTTGCAAGTAGTTTTGAAAAGAGACTTTCTTTGTGGGGGTTCTCTATCAGACACCTTCATAGTGGCCATTGCTCTCCTGATCATCAAAGCTTCTCTTGTCTTAGGATACCCATATCTAACAGTATCATTCACACTCTGATAAGTGTTGGAGCTTGTCGCACTTTGACAATCAAATTCTTGGATCAGATTTGTCCTCCTTTCTCCCCCTAAATTTGTTGCTTTTTCTGGACATCTACTGGCTATGTGGCCTTCCTAATTGTAATTGTAACATCTAATAGCTCCTCTTCCTTGAGATCTCCCTCTGAATGGTGGTCTTCTACCCCTAAAGTTTCCTTTTTGATCATAACTTCCCCCTTGAGTTTCACTATTGTCTCCTTTGCTTCTCTCTTGATTGGTTTCACCTTGGTGTCCAAATCCATTTCCTCTGCCTCTGAATGGACTTCTTCCCCCTCTTTGTTGCCTTCCTCTTCCTCTATTATTATGTTCTTGCCTTCTCTTTAATTTTTCTTCCACCTTGAGTGCCAATTGATAGCACTTCTGTATTGTGTCTGGACTATGCATATTTAAATCTTCCTAGATAGTAAACCTCAATCCATTGAGATACCTTGCTACCCTCTCTTCCTCTCTTTCCTTCACCTTGGTCTAAACACAAAGTTTCATGAATTCTTTAGTGTATGCACTGACATCTAACTCCTTCTGCTTTAGGTTTTGTCTCCTCTTATGTAATTGGATATTGTAATCCAATGGAACATAGGCTTCCTTCACTAAAGCCATCATCTTCTTCCATGTGGCAACTTTGTTCTTTCCTTCTTTCACCCTGTCATCTTAGATGAAATTCCACCAGGTTAGTGTAGCCCCTTTCATTTTGGACTGAACCGTCTTCACTCTTTGGTGGTCTGGTATTTCCTTTGTTTTAAAGAAATTATTCAAGGAGTCTATCCACTCCATCACTGAATCAGGTTCCATTTTTCCTGCAAACACTAGCAGGTCTATTTTCATATCCATGGTCCTCCGCTTCATGGATTTGAGGGCATTGAGTAAGGGTCACTAGTCTGCAGGAACGTCTATATCTTCTTGCCTAGGGATCTCCTCTTCATCCCTATCTTCTCGTTCGCTAGAATATTCTTTTCCCTTTCCTACTTTGTCCCTCAACTTCTCCAACTCATCTTTCAATTCCTGATTCTGAGCCCTAACCGCTTTGCTCTCTGCCAATTGCTTCTTTACTAAGACCGCCAACTCAGCATTGGTCATCCTTGCTTGGTACTCTTTTGAACCTTCTCCTTCGGACATCTTGTCGCCTTCTTCTTCCCAAAAGATACTCCTTCACTCTGATACCACTATGATGCAGAGCGGCCAGCTAAATCGTGCGAAATGGTCTTCAACCAGTCACTAACATACATTTACCTTTGTATGTTTACCTATCGGTGAGATCAACTTCATCGGCCAACCAAATTCCTCACACCGAAACCCTACTTTCACATCGACGTGTCCCCAACACTTCCATCGCCAAGACGTCTTCCATCGGCATAGCTCAAAATCTTTCCACCGATCCCAAACTTCATACCGATGAATGCACTTTAAATTTGTTACCTATTGGCAACACATACACTCTCGGCCTCCTAAATAGGTTTCACCCTGATGTTTACAGTCACACCGATACAGTCGGCTTTGTACATACAAACCTTGACTTGTTGTGCCGATTCCTCCTACCAATCCTACCGGTCACTTCCTGCATGTAACCCAATGTATCTGCGGAATGTATATTCTGATATACATTTAAACATACAACTCAAAATATACATTCACCGAATATACCTTCAGAATATGCCTTTGTCAAAGTCAAATGTTGACTTTCCTTGTATCAACCTGATGTACCTTCATAATGTACATTCAAAACATACAATCTGCCACATGCATCTGCGAGATACTCACAATCATGCAACTGTAGTATACACATGAATTGAACCCGAAATATATTAGCGATATACACAGAGATTGTATATCAGCACTTTCAACATACAAATCTAATGTGCGATTATCGGATACACACAACCTGGTACTCGGATGTAAAAGCAATATACATAGGAAATGTATATTCGATTCAAATATACGTTTGACCAAACTTTGACTCCATTTATATGCCGACAACCTTGCACATTTTTGATGTATGTTCCTCACATACAACAGTGATAGACAAAAGCAATATACGCAGGGATATGCGATAGCGATATACTCACAACTTGTATATCCCGCATACAAAAGTGATATACACACAAATTGTATATCTTTTGAAACCTGCGGATTTTCCTGGTTTTTGATCTGTTTTCTCCCTGCGATTGTTCCGAACTGTTTCTCCCACCAATATGCAGCCTTCTGCACTTTGTCAACCTAGCACATACACATGCTAGGATTCTTCAATGCCGTAACCGATCCTGTGAATCTGAACATGGACAAACAAAAACAAAACCCTAAACTAATATATACAACCATTCCACCAATTA
This sequence comes from Cunninghamia lanceolata, assembly GCA_027924645.1. Lineage (NCBI taxonomy): Eukaryota > Viridiplantae > Streptophyta > Pinopsida > Cupressales > Cupressaceae > Cunninghamia > Cunninghamia lanceolata. The sequence continues at coordinate 1,891,901 of BSBN01000333.1, forward strand.
TGAAATAATTCAACCGGTGGAATGGGTTAAGTACCCATCTCAAATGCAAAACAGAAAATTGATTACACAGTGAATTCGAAACACAGCAAAACAACACCAACAAAATCTCCTTGATTATGATTTCAGAAATGCATACAAAGATCTGGTTTCACAGTTCAACAACTGATTGCACAATTACTGCACTGTTCAAATCTCTAATATGTCTATGACAATTTATCTCCTCTATTCTACATACCCCTAAAAGCAATCTGATCTAGGTTATAAATATCTACTCCCGAGAGTAGTACAGATTTGATTCCCAGCGGCTGGGAGACACTTCCAAGCAGCTGGGAGATGACAACTAACATAACAACTTACTAACTGACTAGCACATAAACCTAGATTGACTTACAAATAGGAATTGGTCAAACTGACCTTATTACATTCAAATGCATAAAACATACTATATTAAGACCTAATCTTCTTTTTGAATGGGTGCTCCTGCACCAGTCGGAGTTTTTGCTCCACATTTCTTCTATGTTGAAGACTGGAGTGTGAGATTTGGATATGTTTTAGAGAAGTGTTTGAAGATGCTAAATCCAAAATTTGGTGGTCCGAATCCCTATGCAGTAGAATTTATGTTCACCAATTTGAAGACTGAAATTGACAAAGTTTTTGGGTTATGCAGAGTTGTTTGGGAGAAAGTATTTTACTCTATATTTTTCCGTGGAGTGGTTTCAAGTGTTTGCAGTTCTAGACATATGTTTATAAGGTCCTTAGCTATCTTCATTCCATAGTATTTGTGATTTGGTGCTCTGGAGTTTAGTTTTCATGAGTAGCAGAGCTTGGCAGTGTTAGTTGTGAGCAGCCTATGATCTGCCTTCAAGTGAGATTTGTTGTAACTAGATTTGTTGGCTATCAGGTGATTTCATGTTGTTTGTGGATGTCTCCAGATCATGTTGAAGGGTTGTGCTTGGTCCGCAAGCTATGATTGAGTTCTTGGAAGTGTGTGCCTAATTATTCTTGGTGTTTGCACAAGTTTGGCTGACTTGGGTGATAACACTCATTGCAGATGTGCTTCATGGATTGTGGAAGCGTGTTGAAGCATGTGAAGATGCATTTAGGTCTGAGCTAAGCTGTGAAGTGTTCTACCTTCATTCATTTACTTCGCAAGAATGTTTAGGTCTAGACCTAATTTGAATTATGTATGTTTGTTGACCTTGGAGACTGTTCCAAAGGTTGCAGAATGTGTTTCTGACCTTGATGTATGTTCCAAGGTTGATGATTGATATAAATAAGTGTAAAGGAATCATGTATAAGCACTTGGTGGTTGTTACCATGTTTTCTTATGTGTGCTTATTTTGCAATGTGTATGTTCTTGGTATGTGTGATGCCATGATTTATATCTACCCCATAGTTGTATTATGTGTATTTATGATTTCCCAATCGACCCTCTCAGTTCAAAGGGGTGAGTTTGGGGGTTCCACATGGTTGGGTGGCGTTGTTCCACCATTGGGGCTAGTTGGTTTCCTAGATTTTCTTGGAGAGCATGTCAACTTCACTACTAGTAGTGGCATGGTAGACCCTCTTGTAACTTTTATTTTGCAATGTGTAATAAGGACTTTCATCATTCATTGACTCAACTTGTGTTGGAGTCATATCCAAACTTGTAATCTAGGGTAAACCATTTACTTTGGATGAAGGCTTCATTTGCACTCTTTCAATTTATCATTTTATGCTGTGTAAATAATGTGTATTGAAATTGAATCATTTGATTATGCTCATCCTAATATATTGTGTAGATTAGTTTACTTAAATCATGCTATGATGATTATGTTATCATGTTGTTTATTGTGATGGTCATGTTAGAAATAGGAGTTTTGTTTTACCTTATTTCTAGGGAACCATGCCTATTTTGAGGGTTTGTGTTTGGCCAATTTAGATCCCATAAGTGCTAGAACATTTGGTCCAATTCACTTTCATTCAACACAAAAATCTAGGAAGTTGTGCCTCATTGTTTGTAAAATTTTAGCTTGCTATTTTTTGGACTTGTGTTTTTTCTAGTCTACTAGCGCAAAGTAGAGTCCACGGTCTAAATTACAAAAGTTTAGTCCAAAGTCAAAATTGTACAAGGGGCTGAAGTTTGGAGTTGGCTCGACATTTTTCATGTTGTAAAATGCAAGTCTGACTCCAAAGTCTAAATTTTTCATTGTTGGGGTGCCTAAGGGTCTAAAGTTGTCAGTGTATTTTACATGGTGTAGATTGATATTGAAACATTGAAGTTTGAATTTCCTTAGCAGTTAAGAGTTTAACCTTGGAAATGATTTTTGAGTGTTGGCAGATGCTGATCAAACCTCAAAGTCCAAGATGCATGTTGCTTGCCAACCTCCAAAGTCTAAGTAAAGGTTATGTTGGTGTTTAGACAACCTAAAAAATTTAGTTCATTTGTGAAATGTAAATTGGACCCCAAGGTCAAAAACTTGTAGTGCAGATCAGAGTCCAATGCTTGAAGTTGTTTAATGGGCAAAGTTTAGGGATGGTGACCAAATTTGTATGTCCATAGTTTGTTAGTCAAGGTCTAAAGCTCGAGTTGCATGTTGCTTGGTAGACTCCAAAGTCTGAAGTGAGGTCATGTCGAACTCAGACTTGGCCTTGAGAATTTTCTTGCTTTTGCGCCATGTAATTGGACCCTAAAGTACAAAATGCACAATGCAGTTTAGAGTCTAAGGCTCAAGGTGTTCAATCAACAAGGTTCAGCCTTGTCTTAAGGTTTTGCATGCTATTATTCTAAATCAGGATCTGAAGCCTGAATTGTAGTTTGCCAAGGAATTGGTGCTAGGTGGTCATTTTGTAGGTTGTATTTTCGAACTGAAACTCTAATGTCCAAGATGCTACAAAATATAACATGCACCCCTAAACTCGAAGTCTGAGCCATGTAATTTAGGCTATGTAGTACAATTTTCTTATAGGTTGGACCCTAAAGTCCGAGCTAGTGCATAATTATCTTCTTCGGCTTGATAGGCAAGTTGCATGGGTTTATAAGTTGGCTTCTCCCCCATATCTCATGAGTTGTGTTAATCATGATGTTTTGGCTCGTGGTTTTTTAAGTCTTCCACTTGTGTTACCATGCTTAGTGCATTGGTGTGTGTGTGTGTGTGCTAAGTGTGTCATGGTGGACTTTCATGGCACCTTGTGCACGAAAAGGTGCTTGTGTATCTTGTTGTTTGCCAGTTTTGTATCACAAAAAATTTGTTCATCCTATTCTTAACTATTAATGTCTTGGGCAAAAGCTTGGGACATTATAGTCAACCCTACCTATTAAGTAATTTTTTTGTGATGGTTATCTATTCATAGTTGCCCTTCAAATGTTAAAGCATATCTTATTTGAAAAAACATATATAAATTAGATATATGTACAACTATAACCCTTTAGATTTTGTATGGTTTGGGGAAAAACTCCCCTTTCATGTTCAATATAATCTTCGTAATATTTTGATTGTGTTTTATGACAAAAATGCATAAATACAACCATACAACCATCAATTTAGACCATGATTACAATATTATACAACCAAACCTAATCTACATAAAAACTCCAAAATATACCAACTAAACATAAAGAATAACTAAAACCCAAACTAGATTGAGACTCGTTTTTAGATCATTAACTCAAATGTAAATGTACTATGCAAACCCATCAAAACCAACACACAATCTATGTTTAGACTCAAGTTTAGATCGATTAACTCAAATGTAAATGTATTGTACAAACCCCAAAAAACCAATCTACATTGAGCCTCGAATTTAGATTGACTAACTCAACTCTTAATAATTACCCATTAATAATTATAAAAAAAAAAACTAAAAAAACTAAAACATGGGTTATACCACAATTAATTGAGCTTAATTGATGAGGATGATGGTACGTTCCTTGATTACACCATCCACTAATGTTCAAATCTTTTAAAGGTGCAATTGGGCCCGGTTTGACTCTTGGGTGACTTTAACACTGTATTGTACAAACCCCAAAAAAACACAATCTACATTGAGCCTCAAATTTAGATTGACTAACTCAACTCTAAATAATTACCCATTAATGATTATCAAAAAAATAGAAAAATTAAAACATGGGTTATACCACAATTAATTGAGCTTAATTGATGAGGATGATGGTAAGTTCCTTATTACACCATCCACTAAGGTTCAAATCTTTTGAAGGTGCAATTGGCCCAGGTTTGACTCTTGGGTGACTTTAACATTGTATTGTACAAACCCAAAATAAACCCAATCTACATTGAGCCTCAAATTTAGATTGACTAACTCAACTCTTAATAATTACCAAAAAAAACTACAAAAACTAAAACATGGGTTATATTGATTACACCATCCACTAAGGTTCAAATCTTTTAAAGGTGCGGGCCAGGTTTGACTCTTGGGTGACTTTAACACTGTATTGTACAAACCCCCAAAAAACACAATCTACATTGAGCCTCAAATTTAGATTGACTAACTCAGCTCTCAATAATTACCAAAAAAAACTACAAAAACTAAAACATGGGTTATATTGATTACACCATCCACTAAGATTCAAATCTTTTAAAGGTGCGGGCCAGGTTTGACTCTTGGGTGACTTTAACACTGTATTGTACAAACCCCAAAAAAAACACAATCTACATTGAGCCTCAAATTTAGATTGACTAACTCAACTCTTAATATTTACCCATCAATAATTACAAAAAAAATAAAAAAACTAAAATATGGGTTATACCACAATTAATTGAACTTAATTGATGAGGATGACAGTACATTCCTTATTACACTATCCACTAAGGTTTAAATCTTTTAAAGGTGCAATTAGGCCAGGTTTGACTCTTGAGTAACTTTAACACTGGATCTCCACCCCTATAAAAAGAGCCACCAATATATGTAATCAAGATGTTTCCAAAAATAAAATAAAAACTTACCCCATTAACTCAAACAAAAATGCACCGCCGAAACACTATCATAAACCTGTACGGTAAGATAGCCTGGCCACAACGCGTATATATAAAGCCTCTGTGACCGTACTCAACGACTATTTCAGTCGATTCGAAAAATGTGGCGGACATACTTTTCCCAAGCATTTTAAACCACTTGAAATAAAGATGAGATTCATCAGTCTTTTTCTTCGCAAGGACAATTTATATCCCTTCCAATAAGCAAAGCACAGCAAATAGAATTGTGGAAGAATTAGGTAATAGTTGGTTTCCAATGTCGCCGAGGGATCAAATTCCGTAGCACAGAATTCGCAGTGGGACCGGATTTAGTACTATTGCCAAAAGCCGAATCCCCTTTCACCGCTCCAAAATTCCTACTCCTCCTCCACTAACGAGTTAAAGCTTTAATTTTTTTCTACAACCAGCTCAGCTTTTTCAATATGCCGTTCATACCTTTGCACGGCCATTAGAGCTTTAAAATCTGTCCTGCTTCCTCCGTACAACAACATCACTTTCCAGGCCTTGACAGGAATTCTAAATCTATGAATTTAGTAGAATAACGGTACTTGGAAAGGACGTATCCATGAGGGAAAAATTATCTCAGGACTTGAAAGGAGGGGGTTAATGTTGAACGCCTGTCTCTCAAGAGTCTGCAAATAGGTTTTAAATGGCTGGAAGAAGTATATTTTATTTTGTAGTGATGGATTGTGTGATCTGAAAAATTGATACACAATTAATTCACTGCACTGAAATACATTCAATATCATTGAATGAAAGAAAATATATATTTATTGTTTGAGGATTTGTATTTATTGTACCTCTTCTTATTAATAAAAAATTAAAATTTAAAAATATTAATTTAAAGTTGTAAGGTTTTGATTTATTTTATTTATTTAAAAGTTATTGTGTTAAGGGGAGAGTGTAATGGTGCCTTAACTAAAACTATTAAATAACTACTATTAAGTAAACTAGTATAGATATCTTAAATACATCTATCTAGAAAACATGCCTTGATGATTTTATTTACTACATACATAATTTTGGTTAATTATTTAATTATTTAATGTTTATATTTTGCTCATCAAATTAATTAACAAATCAAATTTAAACGTTTTATTGATTAAATTACACTATTTGATTTTTTATATAAATTAATTAAGATTCAAACCTAAAACATGTATAGAATTTTGGTCGAAATTATTTCTAACAATACACAAAATAAATTACACCTTTTTTCTTTCATTTAATAATACAAAAGTAATGTTCCATTTTCTAACATTTTTTGAGAAAAGTGCAACCATTTTCTTTCATTTAATATATACAAAGTAACGTTTTGATTTTATAACAGTTTTCTGAGTTTTATTTTCTTTATTTTTGAAAATATTATGTTTATTATTAAATATTAATATCAAATTCCACAAGATATTAATCTGAAGTTGTTTTATTTATTTAAGTTATTTTATTTTATTTTATTTTCTTCACTCAACCCTATGTCCATCAATTTCTCAATTATAATTAACAAATAAAAAAAATGTCAAATTAAGAAATCAAAATATTTTCTTTCTTAACCCATAAACTTTTTAAAAAATTGATTCTATTCCATCAATTTCTCAACTATAATTAACAAATTAAAAAAAAAATTCAAATTAAAAAATCAAAATATTTTCTTTCTTAACCCATAAACTTTTAAAAAAATTGATTCATTTAACAAATTTATTTTTTAACATTTTTCTTTGAGTTTTATTTTACTTTCTTGCTACACTTTGAGAAGAATGATGATTATTCAAAGTTGTCTATTGATGAGAATGTAGCTTATTTTGGATTTATATTATATTTATTACTAAATATTAATATTTTGACATGTATATGGCTATAATTTTAAGGTAAAAGGTAATATTTTTTTTAACACACTAACACTCCACCCCTTACTACCATTGTAGAATGCCTCTTGCCATTAATAAAAATAACTCTTTAGTAAATAAAATAATTTTAAAAATAACTCTTCTAAGTAAATAGAATAATTGTTAAGTGAATAAAGTAATTGTAAAAATAACTCTTTTAAATAAATAAAAATATCTCTTGGAATAAAATAAACAATGTTGTTATACTATAGTATATTATTTAAGTTATATGAAAAAAATGTTAGTAAGCCTCAAAAATTTATTTTAAATTAACACTTACGGTAAGTCAAATAAACTCATATTATTACTAGCATAGATATCTTAAATACATCTATATAAACGGATAGGTGCCTCGAGACTGAAGTGGCTCTTTTAGATAGATGTATTTACGATATCTATGCTAGTTTTACTTTAGAACTATTTAAGAATTATTTTATTTTATTTACATTGTTTACTTTTGAAGAGTTATTTTATTTTATTTTATTGTTTTAGTTTTAGTTCTTGAGTAAATATTAAGGTAAATAGTGTTTGTCTTTTCTTATCTATGAATCTATTAAGTACTTTAGGTAGATATTAAATATTTATATAGAAAATAAAACTCTTGAAATAAAAGTAAAAGTAAATACATGGTTTCTATGATTTATTGCATTACTTTTGAAAAATTAAATTATATAGATAAAATAAATAATTCTTAACTAAAAATTAATATTTATGTGTCTGGGCTTTTTGCTTTCTACTACTTGCTATGTTATTTGGCCAACAAATCAATTTTTAAATACTAACCATAATACGGGTCATGGAGGAGTTGTCACATTTCTCTCTCCTAAAAAATAACCTCATTTAGTTGATTATAGATGCGACCCCACTAATAGGGTGTTAGTGTTGGAGTACGAAAGACACTGAGAGGGGGGTGAATTAGTGTCTTATGAACCCGACTTGTTTTTGGCAACAATAAAAACTTTTACCAACTATGAACTTCAATCTTTGTATAATGAAAACAAGATATTTATTTATGAACTGAAGTGTATTATCAAATCAACTTGTGAACAAGAAGGAATAGGACAACTAAATTGTGATGAACAGTTTATCATGACAAACAATGAGAGGCAGTTTTATTACTTCATTGGACAGAGATGATTATCAAAATTATTATGCATTTGTACTAACTCAAGATGAGCATCATATCAATAATATGCAACAGTTAAATCATGAAATAATGAACATAAACTCATGAACAGAACAAGTAACCATAACACAGAGATTTGACGACTGGAAAACCCTCTAGGGATGAAAAACCACTCCACAAAATCCCTCAATGGATTAATCAAAAATGTGCTTCACTAGCAAATACAGATGCCTCACTGGCTATTTGTGCCTCACTGGCTATTTGTGCCTCACTGGCTATTTGTACCTCACTAGTTGTTTGTACCTCACTGGCATGTTTCAATCAATACAATGAATAATACAATTTAATACAGAGGGTTACTCTGTTTCGCTATAATCCAATCTTCAACATTCTGGAATAATCTTAATGATAGTGCAATAAACACAAATCATCAACCTTATTTCAGATGTTTTTCATCTTATGCCCTTTTTATACTTTATCACTGCCCTTTTGTTTCTCTCAACAAACAACTTGTATGAGTAGATGAACCGTTTGAAGTGGATTTAAACTATAACAATAACTATAAAAAAAGAGTGGTCAAACTGACCCACTTTTACAATATAAAGACCTTTCATATTCCTTTCCAAACTGTGGTTACCACAACAGTTTAAAAACATTTAGAGTTAATCAACAAATGTCAAAACATATTGTCAATAAACTACCTTCATACTCGTGAGAAATCCTAACCATGAGTAACAATAACTGTTAAACCCTTCATCAAAACTGTCAAACCCTAATTATAGGTTGAGTCCTTTGTTTTCCAGTTTTTGCTGTCTGTAACTGAATAAAGTGGCTTTATAACAAAATATTGTATACCAATAAGAAGACCTTCGAGTGTCTGTGTAGTATCACAATAGTTTATAGAGCAACTGATCTGTTTTAAGTTATAACTGCCTTATCACCGAAACCCAAAGTAAAGTCAACTACAAAGTCCACAAAGATGAACACAAAAGAAATATGACAGAGATACCCTCGGGTCACAATGTTCTTCCAACAAATACATAGTGAATAACAAATCATCACAGAAAAGAAAGCCTCCAAACTGCCATGAACTCATATAAGTGAAAAAAGAAAAATATCACCTATTAGCCGACAACCAAAACTGATTTGCTGTATAATGCAGTCAAAATCTTTTTACCAAAACAAGCTCACAGTCTAGCTTTGTCACATCTCCCAGATTCGGTTGAAAGTCATGAAGATACCTATCATTTGGCCATGATTTTTCATGATGATAATGAACTTTCAGACCCTAGCTTCAAGGAGCTTCATATCCGAAGCTACAAACTTTACAATATGAAAAAAAAATAACTTTCCTTTTTGCCCGATGCAAAAGCATGTGACTTGCACTCTCAGTGAGCCTTAAAAGGGTCAGTGGAAGAACAAGGCAATCAAAACCTTTGACCTATTACAAATGTTGAAGTTACCTGCCCAACAAATTATTCTTTTTAGTGCTCAACAAACTTTGCTAAGTGCTTTACATTGTCCACTAGGTAATGTATTGACTTGAGATACTCCTTGATAACTTGAACATGTATGACTTCAAGCATCCACATTGTAATATTGTCAATACAATCAAATGTCCCTTCTTTGAGCAAAGCAAGTAATGAACATATGATAACTTTAGCCTTTATGACCCTTTATACATGTAATGGCGTTAGTCAAAACATTCAAATCCACATTTTATTTGATGTAGCACCAACTGATACCCATCATCTAAACAAGATGAATCAAAAACTGAACAAGAACAAATGTATAATTAGATGTAATAAAAGACTGTCCAATGAGATCAAACATGAAGATCCAATATTGAAATATATATATCAAGGTATGATGTCATGTATCATGGTCATGAAAATGTGTCATGAAAATATTCAACCAAGGTATACTATCAACTATCAAGTACAACATTACCATCAACATAGTGATCACAAGAACACCTAAAATATACTATGAGCATGAGCCAACATACCAACTAAGATCATATATCAACTAAGCCAATCAATGAATATCAACTGAGATCAGATATCAATTGAGCCAACATTGAATATCAACTAAGATCAGATATCAACTGAACCAACAATGATGATACTATCATGAGTCAACAATGTAATTATACAACATAACACCAACCAACTGTTACCATGAGAAAACAATGAGAGAATGATACAACAACTGTAGGAACAACTGTGCCAACTATCATGATACTATATGCATCAAAATATTCTGTGAAGAGCATATTGCATGAACAACTGTGACTGTGTCAACTTGAACAATTGTGACTCTATGCCAACTATGATATCATGATCCCAACTGTGATATGATACCATAATACCATGCCAAGTTGTGTATTTGTCATCAAGGACAATAATTGAGGGGCAACAAACTCCCCCTTTGTCCATGATGGAAAAACACAACTCTCTCTCCCCCCTTTTGGCATCAAAGACAAAGGGAGAAAGAAAATATGTGAATGCCTCTAGGAGAGAATACAAATCAGAGATCTACATATGCCTGAAATGATAAACAAAATCAGAAAAGACAAGGCATACCATGATTGTCCATGAAGGAGAGACATCTAGAATATCCAAAGGACACAATAGGGATAGATAATATGCAAAGAAGCTCCCCCTAAAGCCAAATCTACTATTCACTTGCAACTCAACCAGATGCAAAAGAAACAGATAGCACTATATGAGCTTCTACATGATGATAAACATGTCATGGTAATTGTCTACTGTCTAGCAGAGCAGGAAAATAGTGAGAAACTAGATCATTTGAATATCCATGAAGAGCAGAATTGATTAACTATGACTGAGTTCACTTGTTATTGTATGAACACAACATCACTTGCAAGCATCATTACTCCTAATGAACAATTGTCACTGTGCAAAATGTCAAGAGTAGCAGAGCATACTAGCAACATGCCAAACAAATCAACCACAAGATCCAAAAACTCAAGTGCCAAGAATAAAAGACAAAACTGGAAAGCTCCTCCTATCTGAATGCACAAGGGAAACAACTAAAATCACTGTTAGAACCCTTAATCATTGTCAACATGTAATCTGTAGCATCAAAATATCACTGCAACATACAATTCATATAGTCTGACAAAGAAGTATTTATTATGTAACTGTAATAAGGAGCCATATAAACAACATACAACCAAAAAATCCATGATATCACTGGAATTCTCTCTCTGAAACATTGACTATTTTAGAAGTGCAGTGTCTAAAGTCTATGTCATTGTTGATGTAGATATGCACTGAATGCTAACAACATATTTCATTTAAACAAAGATTGATAAGAGTGATATTACTCTATCATAGCAAAATTTTGACACTTGTAGAATGCCTTGTATATAAAGAATCTACATCAAAGAAATGCATACAGAAGCTAACATGACTATCTTCAAGTTGTTCTGCAATCACACTTGTTGCATCTTCATTGAACTTGTCTGCACCCTATTCCATCATATACTGTCATTACTGTTTGGAAAGGGTATGCTCATCACTGTCAACAAAATTTGCTACAATACCAAAAAGAACAAGTCTGCAACTGTGGATCAAAACCACAACTGTCCTCCCACTGCAACTTGTGAATGATGCTAGGTCAAACATGATAACTATAAATGTCCATACTCTGCACTTTCTAGGCTAAAGGAGGTCTTTACTGCATGCAAGATATGCTCTCCAAAACATTGCTACAATCACTCTTCATAGTCAGAGATATCTGAGAAGATGTCTTATATACAATTGACATCAAATGATACAAGGTCTAAAAACCAAAAGTCTGCCAACTCTGTCAATACCAAAACTAACTATCAAGCTACAACTATCACTATTCCTAATCAACATGAGTTACTCATCAATCAGGTAGAAACTCTCCACTATCATTCAGTCTGAACAATACCAAGATCATCATCAGAGAACTTATCTTATCACTGTCTAGAAACAAGACAAGATAAACTTTATATCATAAAGTCTACATACTTCAATAAAAAAAATTGCCCACAACATCTTGCTCCTCCTGTTATCAAATCTTGAAGATCTGCACCATGCAACATGTCATAAAGAATGTAACTTCATCTACATAACAAGCATGTTGTCTACCTAGACTTGTCTGAATCTCATGCTACTTTTGACTAGCTTGGAAACTATTATGACATAAGGCATGGAAGCCATAGAAACAACCATGACAACATCAGCACATAGAAATAAACCATCAAAGACACCAAGAGAGCCACTGTACCACTGAAGACATCAAGAGAAGTATAGAAACAAGAATCATTGTAATAGCACTAAGAACACTGTAGCATCAAATAAGACATCAAGAAACACTTGTAATAGTCACTGTATAACCATATTTTAATTGTAATAGACTTCATACCCTATTTCAAGGTCTGTTCATGGCAACAAGATTTTTCACTAAGTTCAAACCTGCAACCTCTATTGATGATTTGTTTAAGGGGTTTGAAAAATATATTACAAACTAACTCCCCCTTGACTCATGCTATTCTTTATGCACTCATGGATATCTCTTGTGCAGTATGCACAAGCTTAGATCCTTCCATCTCTTGATTTTTCTTTCTTCTCCAAACTAGTATAGGATATTTGTTTTCCTTGCCCAAGGCATTTACTTGCTTTTGTTTGAACATGTAGCCACCAGTTGGTTTTATCCTTCCTCTACACCATTGAGCTTTGTGCCCAAACATATTGCATTTATAACACACAATATTGTAGTCTTGATCAAGAGAAGAATAATTTCTTCTAGGTGATTTGAGAAAGTCATAGCTTGCATGCATCCAACAGTTTCTTGCAAAATGACCAACTTTATTGCAGTTATAATAAACATTATTGTAGTTCTGATTTGACCAGCCATAAGAACTTTTGTTTTTATTCCACCAAAAATCCTTTCTTTTACAATCTATGGCCCTATGACCATAAGCATTACATGCATAGCAATAACCATGGAATTGAAAATAATTGTACCTAATTGAATGATATTGCTTGGTAGATGAATGTCTTGAGTGTTTGTTTGTACTCCTCCTTTCATTATTAGCAACTTTATCTTCTGCTTTCTTGATGGCTTCATTTTCAGGGGCAGTGAAATTTAGGTCTATCTTTTTCTTAGGAGCATTTCTTGACTTGGAACATTCTCCTTTCTCATAACCCAAGCCAGTGGTGTCCTTTTTCTGTTTTTGCTTGCTCAATATGTCATTCAGACATTCAGTGCTCTTGTCAAATTGAATATTCTTGTGAAGTTTAGAAGAAGCCTTTTCCAAATCTTTTCTCAAAGAGACTACTTCTTTTTCTAGTTTCAGACATTCTATTCTTTTTACTTTAAGGTCAGATTTTGTATTATCTATTATTATTTTGGCTTCTTCAATCTTAGTTTTTAGACTGATAATTAATTTATAAGATTCATCAACATGACTCTTTAATTCTGTAATCTAATTTCTTGCATTTTCAAACTCTAAAGAAAATTTTTCAAAATCTGAACATACCTTGTCCTTGGATTCTTTCTCTTGTTGAAGTTGGTCTTTTAACCTCCTATTTTCTTTACTAAGTTGCTTGATTGTATCTAGGGCACATAGAAGTTCTCCTTCAACATCAACTTCATAATCATCTTCATCAAACTCCTGTCCATCTTCATCCTCAAAGAAATCTCTTTCTTCATCATTAGTCTCAACAACAAAAACATCTTTTCTTTCATTAAATTCTTGTTCTTCTTCATGTGAATGACATCCATCATTGTCACTTTTTTCAAATAACAAGATGTCCTTTCGTTCAAGTGCATCACCTTGATAGATTCTTATCAATTCCTTCCATACATCTTGAGCAGTTTCATAATGCATAACTTTACAAGAAACTTCATTAGACAAACCAGACAAAATAGCCTTCTTTGTTGTATAATCCTCTTTGCTATTTGTAGAATTGGGTAGTTCAACAGACATCCAAACACCATACCCTAAAGAGGATAGATAGATTTGCATTCTAATACTCCAAACAGAGAAGTCTGAACCATCAAAGAAAGGAACTTCAGAAAACTCTTTCTCTAATTTAATACCTAACTCATTTCTATCAACTAACTATATATCAACATTTGAATTTGGTATAGATGGTGTCTTTTGATTAGTAGGAGACTTGGCATTTTTTATTCTCTATTTCTTTTGCACTTACCCATGGTACTCCACCCTCAAGACCTACCCAAGCCGATTAGACTTCTATAGGGAACCTAGGCTCTGATACCACTTGTTAGAGTATGAAAGACACTGAGAGGGGGGGTGAATTAGTGTCTTATGAACCAGACTTGTTTTTGACAACAATAAAAAACTTTTACCAACTATGAACTTCAATCTTTGTATAATGAAAACAAGATATTCATTTATGAACTGAAGTGTATTATCAGATCAACTTGTGAATAGGAAGGAACATGACAACTGAACTGTGATGACAAGTTTATCATGATAAACAATAGAGGCATTTTTATTACTTCATTGGACAGAGATGATTATCAAAATTATTATGCATTTGTAGTGACTCAATATGAGCATCATATCAATAATATGCAATAATTAAATCATGAAACAATGAACATAAACTCATGAACAGAGCAAGTAACCATAACACAGAGATTTGATGAGTGGAAAACCCTCTAGGGATGAAAACCACTCCATAAAATGCCTCACTGGATTAATAAAAATGTGCTTCACTAGCAAATATAGATGCCTCACTAGCTGTTTGTGCCTCACTGGCTATTTGTGCCTCACTGGTTGTTTGTGCCTCACTGGCATGTTTCAATCAATACAATGATAATACAGTTTAATACAAAGGGTTACTCTGTTTCGCTATAATCTAGTCTTCAATATTCCAGAATAATCTTAATGATAGTGCAATAAACACAAATCATCAACCTTATTTAAGATGTTTTTCATCTTATGCCCTTTTTATACTTTATGACTGCCCTTTTGTTTCTCTCAACAAACAACTTGTATGAGTAGATGAACCATTTGAAGTAGATTCGAACTGAATCAATAACCATCAAAAAAGAGTGGTCAAACTGACCCACTTTGAGAATATAAAGACCTTTCATATTCCTTTCCAAAATGTGGTTACCACAACAATTTAAAGACATTTAGAGTTAATCAACAGATGTCAAAACATATTGTCAATAAATTGCCTTCATACTCATGAGAAATCCTAACCATGAGTAACAATAACTATTAAACCCTTCATCAAAACTGTCAAACCCTAATTACAGGTTGAGTCCTTTGTTTTCTAGTTTTTGTTGTCTATAACTGAATAAAGTGGCTTTATAACAAAATATTGTATACCAATAAGAAGACCTTCGAGTGTCTTTGCAGTATCACAATAGTTTATAGAGCAACTGATTTGTTTTAAGTTATAACTGCCTTATCACCGAAACCCAAAGTATAGTCAACTACAAAGTCCACAAAGATGAATACAAAAGAAATATGACAGAGATATCCTCAAGTCGCAATGTTCTTTCAACAAATACATAGTGAATAATAAATCATCACAGAAAAGAAAGCCTCTAAGTTGCCATGAACCCATATAAGTGAAAAAAGAAAAATATCACCTGTTAGCCGACAACCAAAACTGATTTGCTATATAATGCAGTCAAAATCTTTTTACCAAAACAAGATTACAGTCCAGCTTTGTCACATCTCCCAGATTCTGTTGAAAGTCATGAAGATACCTACCATTTGGCCATGATTTTTCATGATGATAATGAACTTTCAAACCCTAGCTTCAAGAAGCTACAAACTTTGCAATATGAAAAAAAACATAACTTTCCTTTTTTCCTGATGCAAAAGCATGTGACTTGCACTCTCGATGAGCCCTAAAAGGGTTGGTGGAGGAACAAGGCAATCAAAACCTTTGACATGTTACAAATGTCGAAACCTGCCCAGCAGGTTATTCTTTTTAGTGCCCGACAAACTTTGCTAATTGCTTTACATTGTCCACTAGGTAATGTGTCGACTTGAGAGACCCCTTGATAACTTGAACATGTATGACTTCAAGCATCCACATTGTAATATTGACAATAAAACCAAATATCCATTCTTTGATAAAAGCAAGTAATGAACATATGATAACCTTAGCCTTTATGACCCTTTATACATGTAATGCCCTTAGTCACAATATTATCAAATCCACATTTGCTTTGATGTAGCACCAACTGATACCCAATATCTAAACAAGATGAATCAAAAACTAAACAAGAGCAAATGTATAATCAGATGTAATAAAGGATTGTCTGATGAGATCAAACATGAAGATCCAATACTGAAATCTATATGCCAAGGTATGATGTCATGTACCATGGTCATGAAAATATTCAACCAAGGTATACCATCAACTGTCAAGTACAACATTACCATCAACACAGTGATCACAAGAACACCTGAAATATACCATGAGCATGAGCCAACATACCAACTGAGATCATATATCAACTGAGCCAATCAATGAATATCAATTGAGCCAACAATGAATATCAATTGAGATCAAATATCAACTAAGCCAACAATGATGATACCTTCATGAATCAACAATGTAATGATACAACATAACATGAGCCAACTATTACCATGAGCAAACAATGAGAGAATTATTCAACAACTGCAAGAACAACTGTGCCAACTATCATGATACTATATGCATCAAAATATTCTGTGAAGAGCATATTGCATGAAGAAATGTAACTGTGTCAACTTGAACAATTGTAACTGTATGCCAACTGTGATGCCATGAGCCCAACTATGATATGATACCATAATACCATGCCAAGTTGTGTATTTGTCATCAAGGACAACAACTAAGGGGAAACAATTATGAGATCTTTTTGATATTGATAATCATTCATTTGGGGTTATTAATGTTTATGCTTCCAATGATGTTGTTGAAAGGTCTTCCCTCTAAAGATGGGATCATTGATTCAATTCATGTCGCCACTTGGGTTTTGTGTGAAAATTTTAATATGGTTGAGATGGCTTGTGATAAATATGGTACTTTTATCATGAGATAGATAGTTGACAAACAAGACGCATGGGCTTACATGCACAATAAATTAGGGTTTTCTTATCCCGATATGGGTTGCTGTCATACTCATACACATTGGTTTATGTGGAGCAATTTTAGGGTTGGGTCAAATAGAGTGTATAAATAACTTGATTGTGCTATGCTTTTAGCAAAATTTTTTCCTCTTTTTTCAGCTATTTTCCTTTGCCTATGGAAGCGCTTGCCAGATGTTGTCCTTTCCAATCATTTCCCTATATGATTTTGTATGAAATGGTAGTTTGCTAAGACCAAGGTGAGAAAGACCTATTTTTTCTTAAGTACGTCCTTGCTGACTCATCAACCCACATTGGCCCATATTCGACATGTTTGGAATCTTGAACCTCGACCTGCTCAACAAATAGATTAGATTGACTAGTGGATATGTGCTCTCAAATGCACCCCCTTCTTCCTTTGCATTTATGGTCACTAGCTAGCATAGTTTCACCATTACTCCTATGAGGCAACCACCTTGTAGCTTAGTCATTCCATCACTGCCTTGGAAGCTCAAGATTTTGCTCCTACTCTACAACTACAAGTCGTGGAGCTTTGCCAACTAAATAAAATTGATGATAACCACATAGCCAGAGGATCTCAAATTAAATTTCATCTTAATTGGCTCAAGGTTAGTGACAGAGCTTCTAAAGAAATTTTCCAAGCTTTACATGCTTGTCACACTTCTCAAGCCATTAAAAATTAAAAGAAAGACAACAACTCTTGAATAAATTTTCTAATATTCTCCAGGATTTCATTCATCATTATGATTAGGTTTTCATATCTCAAGAGAATTCCTTTGAATGATATAATGCTTCGCAACACTACCTCAAGGTTGTTTCTTGTTGGGTCTCTCCTTTTGAGAAAGTCTTTTGTGGTCAACTTCTCACCATTTTATCTTTTTCAAGCTACTTTTTCCATGGCCAATGATAAGGTTCTTGGTTGTGATGGCTTTCCTTATGAATTTTATAAAGCTCTATGAGAATTATTTAGAAAGGATCTTCATAAATTATAGCTTGAAGCCTTTCATTCTAATTGTTTAGGAAATCTTATTAATAAATAGAATATTAAATTCATACCTAAGTTAGGAGATCTAGAAGATATTTGCAACTAGAGACTGATTACCTTGTTCAATGTCTCCTATAAAAGTATTGCCAAGGCTCTTTCTCTAAAGTTGCACCATATTCTCCACCAAATTGTGCATCCTAAACATATTGGTTTCATAAAATCTAGGTATATCCTTGATAATATTATTTCCATGTCAGAAGGGATGGAATGGGCTTGTTTCTCACACCAGTAAGCTATCTTCATTAAGATTGATTTTATAAAATCTTATGACCACATTGAGTGGCTGTTTACCCTTGTCATGCTTCAAACTTTAGGTATTGGCCCTCAATTTGTGTGCTCAATCAAAATGATCTTTTTTATGCCTCTACTTGACTCACCATTAATGACCATCAATCTAGTTCTATTGGGCTCTTTCGGTCAATCCACCAAGGTTGTCCTCTAGCTCCTACCTTCTATGTGCTTGTTGTTGAAGACTCTAGATATATTTTGATTGATGTTTCCTAGAAATTCGTCAAAGGAATTTATTTTCCTAATTCCATAGCTTACTTGGTAAATGGGCACTTTGTAGATGACTCTTTTCTTATGCTTACAAAGTAAAAAACCAATATCAATCAAACATTGTAATGTTTGGATATTTTTTGTAAAGCCTCTAGTCTGAGTATTCAATGGTAGAAAAATCAATACTATAGGTATTCCTTCTCTACTAAGCCTATTTGGCTTGATCTTATGGTTGGAAATGGATTTATCACTGGGGAAATCTATAGATTTCTCAACATTCAATTTGCTTTCCAAGATTCCCCATCATCTTGATGGTAGGTAATTATCTCTAGAATTGAGAAGAAATTGGCTTATTGGGTCACTAACCCTCTTTCCTTGGCAACAAAATTTTAGGTGTGTTCTAAAATATTTGTTGCCACACATGTTTCTTATTCTTCTTATTGGTTCCCTTCTAAGGCCTCCTAATTGAATCTTGAAAAAATTCTTAGGGGCTTCCTCTTGGCTTCTTTTGATAATAATAGAGGTTTCCATTGTGTGGCCTAGGAGTATTTCTACCTCCCACATGGTTTGGAGGGATAGGTTTGATTGCTACTCAATGTTAAGGCATAGTCTTGTGTGCCAAATGGATTATCAAAGCCCTTGAAGGCAATGAGGCCTACAAAAGATTTTTCTTTGTCATTGTATTTATTCTAGTGCCCCTTATGGGAGATAAGCCTAGAAGGGTCTTGATTTCCATACCCTTCTTATTATGAAGGATCATATCTAGATTCAAGGCATTTTTAAATTTAAAAGCATATGGGAAGCTTGGGAAGCCATTAAACCATGGCTTATACAGGATGGAAATGACTTTGGTAAGGGGATATCTATTAACCAATAGTCTAGTTGGTGATCTCCAATTATTTCTTTCCAAGATCACCCTCTTGATAAGTCTCCTTAGGTCCATGCTTTGAAATTTTTAAGAAGGGAATCAAAACCCTTCTAGACCTCTATTCTAAGTCGACCAAGAATTTTCTCTCTTGGCCAGAGACTAAAGATAAATATAGGTTTTCTAATCAAGATTTTGAAACTTACTAGATAATAATTGACTCAGTGGCTCCCAATATGATTAATAAGATTGGGATTAGTAGCTTCAAGATTTGGTGGAAAGATTGGAAATGGTATCCCAATACATCATTTTTCACTTATAGGCCCCACAAAGGTTATGCCTATCTCTCTCCACACCTTCACATGGTGCCCAAATTGAACCAAAGATGGCTTCTTCAATATTCTTTAATCTCTTGGATGGTTTCTTCAATCTTCTTTGAGCTCTTGGCAATGAAAATTTCATATTGTTTGGTTGAATATTCTTGAGTTGAAGCTAGCCCATTTTGACTAGTGTATTATGTATCAAGGTCTCCCTATTGGTGCTAGACTATCTCATCTAGGTGTTAGGAATCCTCATTGCCCATTTTGTGGTCAACAAGAGACTCTTAACAACCTTTTCTAGTTTTCTCCCAAATCTGATGTTGCTTGGAATTGGATTCATGATTTTTTAATTCTTTTAGGCCTAAACCTTTCTAATGGCATATGAATTTTTTGGAGGATTATTCTAGAGTCCAAGCTAAGTTTACCTTGATTTGGCATTCTTTTAGGGTGGAAATTCTTTTTAGCATTTGGAAGGACATGAATTCTACTATTTTTTGTAGTTGTTTTATTGATATTCATTTTTCATTTTATACTAAGGCTTTGATTTGTTCTAATGTACTTATGCAAATTCAGGTACAAACTAATAAAGTTACACTTGAAGTAGCACATTTAAAAGTGCTTATTGGTCATTGGGGTAATGCCCCTTATACAGTTGTCATGGTTCCACCAACTCCAACCCCTAGAAAGGACTAATCTCCCTCTTGTGGATATTAGCATGGATGCATTTAGATTACTTGTAGAGAAAAAGATGCTCACTCACATGCTTTAAATCCCCCTACCCAAAGAACTAGTGATAGGTCTGATTGTGGGTGGTCTTAGTCCTCTCACCCTCATTCTACCTCTCCCTAGGCTCATGACCATGGGTTTGTTGGATGGACAAATTTTAGTAAGTTTCATATACTTTCTTTAACTATTTCACTTGCTCATGATGCTCAACCACATGAAGAAGAAAAATAAGAGGGTGTGATTTCTAGTTGGGAGCCTCTCTTGGATGACCCAAACTCCACTAGTGTATGGAGAAAACTAGTTAATAAGGACCCCCTAGTGGTATATCTTGTTAGTGTGAAAAGTACTTTTGCCTATCTAGCTTGACTAGGTCCTATTCACACTACACTTAATCTCACTTAGAGGTTATTTAGACTTTTGTTTCACCTCATATGCACACAACATGTGTCCTAACACTTGTCTCAAGTGAGTCCACATGTGTCACACCTTTGGAGGGGTAGTCAGACTTTCAGTCCTACCATTTCACCTCCTAATCCTTGCCTTTATATGGAAGGTCTCTATCATACTTTTGTATGCTCCACATTTTGATCATTGTATGATAGTTATTTGGCTTGTTATTTGTTTACTTTAGCTTCGTGGAAGTTCTTGAATTCTTTTAAGTGATCTTGGTTGAGCACTTCAAGATGGTATCAGAGTGAGCTTGCAAGTCCTTTCCCATTTTTGGTTGAATCCAGAACATAGCCCTATCAATGATGCATCGTGGAGCCAAACAAACCTCATTGTTGAGTCCAAAAGGCTAAAATCTTTAAAGATTGACTATCCAAAAATCAATTTTGGATACAAGGAATTTTTTTGATTTTTTTTCAGGGGGTCTACATAGAACTTGTATGATACCCTACAATCATACAAAATTTTTGGTAAAAAAGATTTTCTTTTGCCCCCTGTAAATTTTGTTGTATTTGGTCTATTATTCTATTTTTGTAGGATTTGTGGCCTCTCAAGACCTACTTTTTGGTCCATGTGGCCTCCTTGCCCTCACTTTGGGCCCTTTGGTATGGTTTTGGACCCTATTCAACTGGTTTATGGCTACCCTTCAGCCTCCTTGGCCCACTTTTGGTCTAATCGACCCAGTTTTAAGTTCTTGATTCTCTATTTTCTAGGTGCATTGTCCCATTTCTAGGCTCATGGGTTCATTTTGTTGAGCTGACTTGCCCTCGGTCCTAGCGTTTGGACCACAATCCAACCTTGTTTGGCAATTCTGACCCCATTTTGGTTTGATCAAGGGTGCCCTACCCATGTTCAATTTGTTTGTCCCATTGTTTGGGCTCTGTTCGGTGTTCTCCTGGCCTCTTCGCATAATTTTGGGCTCCCTTGGTCTTCTCTACAGAATTCCCTTCAGCCCTGATGACCCCTTTGGCTGCCCCTCGACCCTGATTAGAGGTGATTTGATTGACCATTTTTTGGCATTCTTAGCTTCTCATTTTGGTGTTCTTAGCTTCAAGATCTCGCTCAACCCTTATTCTTGGTTGTTTTTGACCTTCAGTCTTCTGCGTCGATCATCCTTCTAGTTTCAAATACTTGGCCCTGTGGTTTTTTTGGTGACCTGCATTCTCAAACTTAGACTCTCGGTTCCATTTGGACTTGGCCACTTCATGGTTCCAGTCTATCCAGGTGGTCCCTTTCTGACCACATCACCCCAGAATCAACACATCTAACCACCTTGTCTGCCCTGGTTGGACCACCTGTCTGCCAGGTGACCTATGAGTCTGCCTCCTCCCAGAACAAGATACAGTGTCCCAAAACTAGCCAACTTGTCCCAGAATGGGATAGTCTATCCCAAAATAGGACACACCATTTGCTTAGGCCACATAGGCCATTTTTTTCCTCCAGGAGGGGCCATTAAGGTAATGGATATTGTCGGGTTGGGTGGGGATTCTAGTTCCCCTGCATTGGGGGGTTCAATTCCGGGGTATGCAGGGTGAGAATAGAAGGTCCATGAACAGGGGGGTAAAGTTCACTTCGTTTAGAAAAATAATAAATGAGATTTCTCTTATCGAGGATGTAAGCAATACTTACCCGAGACAAGGGTGGGTGGGCCCCCGTATATAGAATGATAGGTGTTCATGATGCAGGGGTGGGTGGGGGGCTAAGGTTCTCCCACCCACCCCGAGAAGCTTTCCTCATCATATGATACCGACTCTTCCTATCATCATATGATACTGATGTGCCGGGGCCCTGCCCGGGCTCCTCCTCCTATTATTCAAACTTTTGTCGCAGTTCACTTAAGGGATAGGGCTCTCGAGACCTTTTTCCATGTGAATCATGTTACGTAGATAGTATGCACCGAGATGCATGCTAAGGCTGAGAGATAGAGACCCCACAACTATCATCTACCCACCCACCCCTAGAAGGAGATAGTGGTCAGGTGCACTCAGCTATTACTTGCCTGGTGACAGATGTGGTCGTCACTCAGTGTGCTATTTACATAACATGATGGCCATACTGACCTAGGGGAAGAAAGCTGCTTCGGGTTCCGGTGCATGATGAAAGTGAAAACTTCATACCGACATGGCGATAAGAGCCCCACTACTATGAATAGGGCCCCCATACTATAGATAGGTCCGCCCCCCTACGGAGGTTGGGGTGGGTGGGTGGGAGGAGATAGGGCAACTATAATTGGGGTTGCATGCTGATATGACGGTAAAACCACGTGATTCTAGCTATTCTAGCTTTCCCAGCTCACTACTGCCCTACTCTATAATGGGGGGGTTTGGTTGAGCTTCCATTTCACCCAATTATAGTAGTTCACCCACTCCATCAATCGTGAGGCCATCTATTTCCTCACAATTGATGGCCGACGAAGAAAGGAAAGTCAGCTCAGCTAGGCATCAGAGAGCCCTATCCCTATTACAGTAAGCCAGGCGTCTCGATAGAGTTAGAATCATAGGGAGCTGGGGCAAAATCATGGTGAGCTAGGGTCAGAATCATAGTGAACCGGCTTTCTTAATGTCAGCTCTTAAAACTTTGGCCCAGGGTGGGCCCCATCTATATATAGGCTCCCCAATCAGCTTTGGTAGTTAGATATCGAATCGACTTTGGTAGCTAGATATCGATGATAGTAGGGAACATCCAAGTTAGTAAGCATTAGAAAGAAGGGGTAGGAGATCAGGGATTCAATCAACCCCTCCATCGCCCACTCATGTAGGGAGCTGTAGGTCAAATCTGTAAGTCAAAGTTAGGAGAGATATCACCCTCAATCGACTTTGGTCCAAGGTCAGAAGATCAATTCCTATTGCGGGTGGGAGGTTAATTTGGGAGAACATAAACCCCCACCCATCCCCACACACGTGAACCCTTGGGGTGGGGGGGTTATACCGAGGGTTTGCCTAGAACCCTCAGGTTATACTAGGGAACATTATCCCCCCACCCAACAATGTTTCTACAATATTGAGGGGGGCCCTCATTTGAACTGATCATTCAGGAGAGAACTATAGTAGCTCTCTCGGGGGGGCCCTCACCTAAACTGATCATTCAGGAGAGAACTAATCTACCTCCCAGGGGGCCCCTCTCGGGGGGTGTAGATTAATTGGGGGCCCACACATGCACTGAAGCACTTGGTGGACAAGCTCCTATTGTAACATTCATTCCCAGATTGATGAGCACCCAACCCATCTATCATTCACTCATGTTTTTGATTGATGCCCTGCCCCTGGTTCATTCTCAGGTCATCAAAGTGTATTGTATCTACTCGCCCTCCCTTTCCCATGATCATTTTGCACGGTATTTCAGTTCGTGAACTACTCTAGAAAGGCCATCTTTTCCTGAGGGTTTACCTAGAACCCTTCAAGATAGCGGGCTATTGGGCCTCGGGGTTGGATAATAGCTGGGGTTAGAGAAGAGCAACCAACCACCCACCCACCAATGTTGAACTAGCTGCTCGAAGAGAAACCTCCCTCCCTACCTCTACTCTACTCCCTCTCTGTACTGGGTACTCTGGTACTCTACTGCCTCCCTGTACTGTAGTGGAATGGAGGAGTGGACTGGAATTGGAGATTGGAGAAAGGTAAGTTAGCTATTGGTTTATAGTGACACAATATCACCACATCCTTAACACTTCACACCTCAACACAGCTGACCAGAGATCCCCTCACCCTGGTCTTAACATGATGAACTCTGGCCACTCGACAATGATATAGGGGTTGGGTGGGACAATTTAACCCCCCAGCCATCCCCAGAGAGACTTTTCGAGGGGAGCCCAGGGTTTTCCATAAGCCCCCACCTGGGTGGGTGGCCTTTGCCCCCCACCGAACCCCACACATTCAGTTCACCCCCGGTTATACCAGAATTTGACCTTGGATTCTGAGTTCTAGGTAAACCCTCGGTTAAGTCTTGCCCGGGTTGGGAATTCTAGTCGGTATATTAATTAAGTAGAGAATCTGGCCAATATCACTAACTATATCCTCCCACCCACCCCTATCTGGCCCCTACTTATGTAACATTGAACACCCCTCCTACAGGGGCTGCCCTTTCCCCGGTGGAGTGATAGGAAGTTCTAGCCCTCTATAGCAGGGAGTTAGCCACCCTCAACTAGGGTGGGTGGGAATCATAGGGCTTGGGCATCACCCTCTTGGGCATCTATTAGTAGGAGGCCTTTCGACCCACCAAAAACAAAGAGCTAATACACCCTCACTCGGTCCAGTTAGAGAGAAAGTCTCCATCCCCCACCTCTGGGCCAAACTAATACCGGATAACAAGAAAGCAACTGCCAGATAACAAGAAAGAAAGCAGCTTCTTGCCTCCGATAGTATAGAATCTTATTTCTGAGTAAAGACTTCATGTTAGGCCAGTCAAGAAGGATGGACCAGAGATAGTTCTCATTTTGTTGGGCACCCCCGGGTAGCTGGTATTATAGTTGGGAGCCGAACTATCACGGGGTGGGTGTTAAAGGGTGGCTCTTTCTGAACTCTATTCTCTTGTGAAGGATGGTTGGCCGGGCCTTCCTTTCTTCCTTCCGTTAGTCCCTTCCTTCTTGAGTTAGTCCTTCATTGCCTTTACACCCCCACCTTCCTAATAGGGGCACCTTCTTTCCTCCTTCTGGCCGGGTAACCCCTTTCTACAGGAGGTGCCCACCCGGGGGTGGGTGGGAGGACAAAAGGTAGTGGCCAGTTCAGGATGGAATAATCGATCTCTCTACCGAGGGACCTAACTAGCTAATGTAGACCTAATCGGCTAATGTAATCTAGTTGACCTAACTGGCTAATGACCTAACTGTCTAATGTAATCATCGGGGGCTCCATAAAATACTTGCCTAGGGGTTCAGGCTGGCCCACTGTCATTCCTATTAATAGTAGCTAGGCCGGCTAATCAAAGAAAAGAATACTTGACTTGCCTGGGGCTGGCACCCAATGATTAGTTAGGCCTTTCGGTTGAACAATTCTCTATCTTGTCAGATGCTTAGACCAATCCATCCAGAGGCAAGAAGGAAAATGGGTTCTATAGCATGAGCTTGATCCAGTTGCTTTCCCTATTTCCGGTTGTCGTTAACTCGTTAATTATCTTCCTTGCTCCGAGGGGGAAGCCCGTAACCTGAACGTTGTTAAGGTCACAGGTACTCATTCATTAAGTATGGGTATGGGTCAAACAAAGGAGGATGCAGATGCCGCTATAATTCCCTCCCTCCCGGCTAATGATCAGGGTGGGTGGAACTAGAACTCCCAACTATTTGAATTCAGGCTAGAACTGGGGTCCCTTCCTCGAGCTTCACCCTACTTTTCTCCTTGTTGCCTTCCTCCCTGCTGGGCATCCTAACTTTATCCCCACCCCTCTAGATAGTTCAACTACAGCTATGTGGGGTCCAATGGATGGAAACAAAGAAAAAAGAATGGATGTTTCAGATGAGATGCTCATTTTTTTGAGCTTCTGATTATGAGGACATTGATCCAAAGCTCGATCTGTGTGCCTCAGAATGGTTTCTACTCCCTACCATGACAAAAGGTGAGGTAAATGATGATGATAATGATATCATCATCACATAGTGATATCGATCGATCCATAAATCAACATCTTCCGTCGAACCCATAGATAATACTCTCCCTCGACCTCCCTTCTACTTTTAGTTTAGTCAGCGCCAAGGGGGACCTCGGCTATATACGGTATGGTTTAGTTGGCCCCCCCAACCCAAGCCCATCCCCATCTATAGAGATTAGATCTGGATGGGCGATAGTCTAGGCAATTCTATATTATGCGGGTGGGCTGCTCTACTATTAATATGGCTAGAAGATGGACTCCCCCTAGGCCTACTATATTTAGCTGCATTTATGCTCCCCCGAACGCCATATGGGTATATAGGCTGATCAGAGTGGAGCGAAGCATCCGGTCGACATTGCCCCGATATATAGATAAGCTTATTCCTCAATCGAGCCCCAGTCGAGCAAACAAAACACCCTTTGCTCAGTCTCAATCTTTACCCCAATCAATCGAGTGCCCCCCACCACCCCATATAGAGGCCCCATCCCCATCTATAGAGATTAGATCTAGCACCTGTATATTCCCCCCATATCGAGATAGGGCCCAACTATATAGATGGGCCGCCCTATCTCCAGGGGGATGACTATTCTCTCGGGGGGCCGAGCCTACCATGAAGTAGGCCAATCTGACATCCCAGATCAGCTTCCCCCCTACTCTATATCTATGACTGGGGATAAGTTCTACTATATACATAATATGATGCCCAACCTAATCAAAGCCCTATATCCCTACATATATGATATAGATTGTAGTTAGAGATTAGATACTAACCCTCAGTTGATACCGAATCGGGCATCTCTACTCGGGGACTATCTCTGCAGTGTAGGTTCGAACCCTGCTATGCTAGCCTATCATCCAACTCCCCTATCCAATTTCTAGTTGGGCGGGGGCGGCCCCTCTTTTCTAATATCGAGAGATAGGCCCCCGGGGTGGGTGGGAGACCATAGTCCCCCCTTCAATATTGTACGATTAATCGGTGGGAGAGTGCCAAGATATAGCAATGGGTGTTGGCTTGACTCTCGACTAAGGAATGAGAAACGGGTGTTAGCTTGATGGAAGATAAAGACTGACAGATGATAGCTAGGCTATCACCTATATATAGGGTAGGGGTGGGAGAGTATACTATAGATATAGGGGTGCTCTTCCAAGCCCTCCTCTCGCATAGCATAGTTTAACTACCTATACACAGCCGAAGAGGATAGCTGAAGAGGAACCATTCAGTCAGGGCACAGATATGGTATGTAGAGCCCTATATAGAAATATGGTGACCTGAGCTAAGAACCCGACTTTGTGAGTGTGAGCTAAGAATTTGACTTTGTGAGCTAAGAACCATTCGGGGAGAAGAGACCGCCATAGATATATATAGGCTCCACTTGAGTTGAGATACGATGTCACTTGAGTTGAGCTCTGAACCATCACTTGAGTTGAGATACTGATGCATTATAACCTTGCCCTTGCAGCCCTCACCTTTCCTCCCACCCACCCACCCAATGATGGTATGAAGGGCAGCCTATGCCCCTTGGGCCCCAACCCCAACTTGAACCCCCGAGGGTTTGTTGGCGAACGGGGGGTTCACTATGTGTGTGGGGTTGGGTGGGGGGCTCTGTGGGGATGGGTGGGGGGTTCTATTCTGAGGGTTCTAGGTAAACCCAACTACAATTCCCTCCACCCTAGGCTATTCCACCCACCCTGTTCCCCAGTATAACCTATGGCTAGAGAGAAACAAAAGAATCCTCTACGATGAAGCCCTCCCTGCAAGTCGACTTCTACCTATTGATGGGAGCTGTGCCCTACTAGTAATAGGGGCTCCATCTCAGAATTAGTCATTGCATGGGCTCCAATCCAAGTAGAGACTCCTTCATTCTGTAGTTTGAACTTTGTGAAGATTACGGTAATACCTTGGGAAAGCAATACCATTCAGAGATGCCCTACGGAACTAGAGGGGCCCTATGGGGCTCAAGCTATCCCTGCTAATGGGGATTGCTAGATTAAATAGCCCCCACCCTCCTGAGAACCTCAGTGAAGTGGCATCCGCTGGAGGAAGGATTAAGCCAGTCATATGGAACACCGGAACATGGAGAAGGAGCTAGAGGAATCAGTTCATGGGTGATCCTGTTCGCCCCCCCATCTTGCCACATGGACCAGGAGAGAACAACAATGGAATAGTTGCTCGCTTACACTAAGATATGCCAGGTAAAGGATAGTGCCAGAGGTGGGATAATCTATCAAATGCTGGTTCAGTGTGGATCGCGGTGTTCTAGAATAGATAATCAATCGTTGTTTTCAGCTATAATTGTAGTTAGTCGGGTTCCCTAAATGCGCTTATTCGTAGGGGGCCCTCGTATTCTATTATTGAGAAGTACGGGGCCAAGGTATGGAATGGAAGGAGAAGAATGGAGAGAAGGCCCATGAACTTATTTTATTTTTTCAGGAACGCCTATTGTTTCTTGCTAGCTATAGTTCAACACCCAGAGTAGGGAGAAAAAGTTGTGACTGGCATATGTCGATAAAACGAGCTGGTTTCATGATCCGGTGACCGTTTGTGGGATAGAAAGGTAGGGGGACCTGATTCAAGACTAAATTGGCTAGTTGCTCGCCCCATATACGTTGTTGCAGTAGGATCTAGTCGTTCTCGAATCAATGCCGTGTCGCTCACTACTAGAAAAGCCCTATGGATAGTAAGGGGTGTTTCGCTCGATCATGAGAAGGATTTGATGTTGGATTGGTGATCTGCTTCATATACGTTATATGATCGACTTGTTTTCTCCTCTCACGCAGTCGAGCTCTCTTCTTATCCTGTTAACAGGTCGAGTACCCCCCACCCCCCGGGGAAAGCGGTGGATAGGTGGATAGTTTGCCCCGGAGTTTGGATAGGGCCCCTGGGGCAACTATCTCCTCCCACACACCCCTGCCCAGTAGTGTTTAGAATTCTCACCATCTACCTGGTCTACTGAGTAAGCTGCTGATTCAAGACTTACCCACATACAATAAGTGATACGAATACCTACCAGTTGGAGACGGATTCAAGTATTCTGCCTTCTCTGAGTGTTATGTTCGCTTCGCTTGCCTATGGGTAATAAATCAAATATATGTAGAGAAGTACTGATAGGAGTGGCCTACTACTGGAGGATTGGCTAATAGATGTTTAGAATGGCTCCCAAGTTGAGTTATGCATTTTACTCACTTGTTCTTGAGCAGATCAACGGATTTCACTCATGATACGCGAACGAAACTATAGTTGGGATGAAGTTGGATGCCTATAGTTTTTTTTGGCAAAGCTCCCTTCTATGCCCGTGAATATGAAAATAGAGCTTTGCCAACCACCTGCTTGGGCCCTACTCGGCTAATGGGAAACCGGCGGAGCCCCCCCTTTCCATAGTTGTATAGGTTCCCTTTCCTTTATGTTCAATCCCATGAAATGGAAACAAGTTAGATGAGATGCCCCTACTATCTATAGTTGAAGCTGCTTTCTATGCAATAGTTCTATAGGTGGGGGGGCCTCATGGATGATTGGCTTTGGAATGAGAGTACTTAGTGACCCTAGATTGGGCTTTGCTTGTTTCAATCCAAGAAGGCTAGGAAGGACCGACCTTAGTAGTTGTTCCAATCCAATAATAAAGGGGAGGGCTTTCATTGAATGAAGGTGCACTAACTCGAAGTTGCTTTATCATGATTGAATGAACACTGCATAGCCGGTTGAATTTGATACTCCAATTGGATCAAGCAACCAAGGAAGGCTATGAACAAGAAGATCCAGTCCTTTCTACCTTGGTTTATACTCCTTGGAAGGTCTTTCAGTGAACCATTATAGTTCTCATATCAATTGAATGAATGAATAACTTGAATCCGTACCACCAGGCCCCCCCTTTTCTATTATTCATCGGTAGGACTTGGTGGGGCTGGCGCCTTACCTTTCCTTTTCTATTGGGGGATTGAACATTCAATACATAAGCAGGCAGGAGGAGGGGGTGTGATGAACTCAATTTGATCATCCATGTTTGCGCGGTTCGATACCCATTGAGTATATCTAGTCATATCACGTATAGAACCACCAGATATAGGGTGCATCTTTTGCATCTATAGGTAGGGGAGCAAGGGAGACCAAAATCTAAACGGAGATTTCGGTTCAACTCAAAAGCATATAGAACAATAGGGCTCAGATGTTGACAACTATATGAAGAAAGAGGGGCCCCCAGTGTTCCTTCTTGAATCGAAACCAAGTGAACGATTATGACATAACCAACCCCAGGGTCTAAATATCATCGTTGGGTGAACCACAATTATGTGGGATCAACTCCGACTAGTTATTATGAAGTTGCTTTCTCTGCTCTTGTCTCTACGGCTTCCATAATATATATAGAAGGGGCCTTTGCATCACTCCCTGTCGATGCACTCGGGATGTGCAGGTTCTGTAGACTTGAACGACACTTGATTCTCATGACATAGTAGCTGGGTAATGGATAGCAGGGATTATAGTAAGTGTAGATTCTAGAATCATAATCTATCTCATGAGCTAGCTCATAATGCCCCTATCTCCCTAGGCACATCCGATATGAGATCTGCTTACCTGACCGAGTGCAACCTACCACTTGTGATCTCTCCTGTTGATCGAGTTAAAGTCACATGCGTCTAAGAAGCAGGTGACCCTGCAACAATAGAGACAGAGACATAAGCCATTAACCATTGATTTACCAACTTCGGTAGCATGGGCATCATAGTAAGTGGCATAGGCATATCCCATTCCATTCATTGGAGATCTCATTCTATATAGAGGGGATTTGGCTTATGTATAGGGACCAAAGGTAGTTTACCATCCAACGATTGAAATAACAGCATCCTAGCTAGGACCAACAACAAAGCGAGTGGTAGATTCTCCAGGGGTAGATTCATAGTGAGCAGATTCAATAGCGGCAGAGTGAGTTCCATATTGATGAGATCGGTACCTAGCAGCAATAGAGCAAGTAGAGGTATAGGTGTGGACAAAGGCGGAGGTAGTTTACCACCTAGTAGCAGGCAGGAACTGCAGAAGGAGGAAAAAAGGGAAGGCTACAGAAATGGTTCCACTCATTGTAAAATCAATTCTAGCATAACTGTATATCCACCAGCAGAGGATCCAATCAAAGAATCTGTTCCAATTGATACAGATCAATAGCCATACCCCGTTCCAGAGGGACTTTACTCTACCTGCAAAGACTACGACACCTACGAAGCTACAACTACTGTAATGGCTTATGAGTAAATGGAGTAAACAACTACCTTTGGTTAGCCCAACTGCTCTAAATGAACTCTATTTCCAAACTTGGATCTCAATTGCCCAATCAATGGATCGAAACATGAGGCAATAACGCAGATAGGGCTTCAATATCACAGATTTTCTTACTCTATGACCTAAACTGAGAACCCAGGCGTAGGAAAAGGCATCATAGTTAGAGGCAGAGGCACCATCTCCCACTCTTCCACCAACATTTTGTCTAGCCCAGGAGGGTTGAAAGTTTGTTCCAGAGCCTATAGATCCAGATCCTCTTATAGTCCCAGGGCCATAGCCTGTTCCAGTAGTAGCATTTCTAGTTTTAGTTCCTCTTAGAGGTGATTTGACCACTAAAAGCTCTTGTTCCTGTTAATGATGTTCTGACATGGCCAACTATATAGAGTTCTCCTAGGGATGACGTAGAGACAACATAAACAGAGCCAATTCCAATTCCTCTAGGTGTTCCTACATCTGCATTCCTAGTCAAGCTATTTCGGCATATGCATGTGTTTCCATCTTAGTGTCATTTGCTTGTGTCGTTCCGTCATTTGCTCATGTTCTAGGAAGTAATGGTGATAAGGATAGGTCAGTCTTTACGTGCCAGATACAAGATAAGATCACTTGGGCTCTTTCTTCCAATCCATTTCAGGAAATTCTATGATGAAAAGCAAGACATACTATCATGCTTCATTCCACTAAACCTGGAAATTCCTCCTAAACTCTTGGGAAGGAGATCCATAAGTCATTGGGAGGGAACCTTACTAGTAATTCCATCTATACAAATTTACTCGATCCAGAGAGGGATAAAGTTCAAGTATCAAAGGGAGCCAGTAAGAAACAATAGGCAATAGTCCCATACCTTTGTGCTCTATGCCTGTGAGGTCTATGATCATGTCTTTACTTTTAGGTCTCGATCGGTCACTACAGTCTGGATCAGCTTAGTGAGCTTCTTTATATACGTAATTCAGTGAACTTTCTAGTGGTGGCGAGGATGTTTGTTCCTCCACTTTAGGTTCTTAGCCAATTGGATCTGCTACTTGAATTTGGTCTACTTAAGGATCTGGGTGAACTATAGTAAAAGGGGTTGGGGTCAATCTGGCCCACTGGTTCTAGGATTGGATCTACTAATTCAAGGTCCACTCGATCTGCTCCCTATGCCTTTGCCTCTGTTGGAACTAAGTGAGATGCTGGCTATGATGCTGAATTCCCTATTTACTACCATTATAAAGGGGGGCGAGGGAACAAGCTATGCAACTACTCATTGGTGATGCTGCTCCCTTTGCCTTTGGAAATAGATCTGCCGGGGGTAAATGGAATGCTGTATCCATCCCCCCCACCTTTGTCTTTACTGCTGGTGAGACTACTCGCTTTGCAATTGGGTGGGTATCACGTAGATTATCTGATCGGTGTCGCAACTATAGTTCACATGATGGATAACCCTGGTGTGTTAAGCTTTTGATGGACTCACATTCTGCTCTAGATTGGTCCATGTTACGCTTATTTCATGAGGGTCGTACGGAGTGCATTTTTCAATAGATTATGTGCACTTCTGACTGTTGATTGTTTGGTGAATGTTGCACATTGGATCGATTGACTGAGATGGACATCGTGCTTGCTTATCTATGATGTTATGAAGTGTAGCTCACATTCTATTCATGATTGACGGGCCAGAATTCTAATTGGTCATACTTTTGACTGATAGCTTAGTGAGTGGGATGTGCTTTATGATTCATCTTTTCGCGTTAGGTGAAATCAGGACGGAGTGGATGGTCTATTGTCAATGCGTTTTCTCCTATTATTCTTGCAAACAAGGGGGGATGGGTGGGAATTATAGTGCTAGGTGGGAGGGCCCCCCCAACAACAATAATATACCTCCCTAAACTTTAGAGAAACCTCCCGGGGGGCCCCCGGGGTGGGTGGGAGGAGATGGTGCTGGCATTTAGGAGAGTCATAACCTGCCCCCCACCTCCCGACCCATAGAATAGTAGGGGCCCTCCCCCTACCACCCACCCCAGCTACAACTATCTCCTCCCACCCAACCAGCTGCTATAATTCTGCTGGCTTCATATATATATATATTCTGCTGGCTGCCTATATTCTACCCCCTCTTCCATAGTTGCCGTTCCTCCCAAGGCGGGCCCTTCCTTCAATATGATATTGCCCTCCCAATAATTAATCTACCCCCCCGGGAGGCCCCCCCTCCATTATTGTTGTTATCTACTGGGCCCACCCACCTGCTTCAGTGGGGGGCCCTCCCACCCACCCTAGTTTCAAAGGGCCGGGTGGGGGGGAAGTATTCTTTAGAGTGGCGGGGGGGGGAGGGCCCCTCCTCACTCGATTAGTTGCTATGGTCGGGTGGGCATCTGGTTATCACCGGGGATCAAGTCACCAATGAGAGCCTAATTTGGCAATTGGTCCCTCCAAGAAAGCAAAATATCCTCTGTCGCAAAGGGCCTAATAATGGTTGGTTCTAAGTCATCCTGATTTGTTGTTGTCTCTCCCCACGCCAGGTCTACCCACTCTGAGGCCGATCCCCCGTCCGTAAAGAGGCACTAGATTTTAGGGAGGTGACCTATATATCTATTTGGGTTAGGGAGAAAAGCTACTCTCTCATCCCCTTTGCCTAATGGGAAATGGTGGCTTTATGCCAGATGCCGATTAGTTCCTTGAGATCGAATCCTTGTTCTCTTCCCCCCGGTGCTCACTCATAAATTCCTTTTGTCAGCTGGGTTCCCTCGCATAGCACTTGCTGGCTGCCAAGTTTCCCCCGCCCGTCTACCTCTCGTTGAGGAATGATCTCCTGATTAATTCGATTCGTCTATCTCTGGACGAGATGTCTCAGACAAAGGATGGAGCAAAAATCAGGTTTGAGAGGTCTGGTTCACATAGCTCTCCAATGCCACCGTCTACATCTGCAACTAGAATTCCCCCCTGGTTAGTCACCTGATAGCTTGGCTTAACTCCCTTCCGTTTAATCTCCCTCCCACCTGCGGGGAGAGCCAGTCAGGAATAGAAGAAACTATTCCATCATTATTGGGATATTGCTCGTGTCAGTTGAGCGCGGGAATGACTGAGACCCTGGTCGGCTTGAAACTTCAAGAGGAAGAATCAATTGTGTAATAGGATGAGTACTCATTTCTAGATAGGGATCCGTCGGGGGCAACATCTTCGATAAGGTTGAGTGCTCCATTGCCAATAATAGCCAATGGCATCTACTGAAGCAACTATAGCCTCCCACCCAACACAACAATATAACCCCCCTGTTCCCCCAGTCTCTCCAGGGGTTCACTGTGTGTGTGGGGTTGGGTGGGGGGCTTTGTGGGGATGGGTGGGGGGTTCTATTTCACCCACCAACTTTCTATTCCACCCACCCTAGGAAATGGTTTTCCTTGGAGAAGAAGAAGCCACCGAGTGAAATGGTTGAAGCACTTGCTTTATACACTACAGAGTTGACCAATGTAGTGGGAGAATAGTTGACCATCTCAAGCAATAGTGGGTAGATCAAAATCGTAATGGCAATGGCCTGCCAGGGCTTTCGGCCCCCCTACTATAGAGCCAGGTGGATAGGGGGTTGGGGTGGGCACTCATATTATCTATATAATCTAGTTCTACCATCATCTAACTATAGAATGGGGCCTCGGGAAGGAACCCCATTACATTAGTAGATGCCGCAGGTTGCCCCAAGGTGGAGGATCGAATCCTCACCTTCCAAACTCACATAAAATTGTAGGGTGAGTGGGAAACTATAGTTCGGTTCGAATCCCATTGGATCTCAACCATAGAGCGCCCCCCCTACTCTATATAGTTTAGAAAAAACTCTAGTTGATTCCTGAGCTAAGCTATAATTGTTGGTGGCCTTATACTTAGACCTCCCCGCAGTGTGACGTATAGAATTTATGTTGATAGTGGCAGATAGTTTCTTTAGGCACCTTCCAGGGGCTGCTCTCTTCCTCCCACCTAAATTCTAGTTAGTAATGGAGGTGCCTCTGCTTATGCTTGCTTTTGTTACTAGCTTTGATGCAATAACTGGCCCATTATTTCTCTAGGGCTTTGAAATGGGTGCCCATGGATAGAAAGGGCAACTGCTAGTGGTGCTACCACTAGTGGATCAATGGGCTCTACCTTCACTGATGGGTAAACTCAATCTGCATCTACTATAGATGCTTAAAGCGAGGATGCTTACTAAGGAGATGGAACTAATGAGGATGCTGGTCCCGACATTAGATCAGCCCTCTTTTATATTATTGTAGGTTGCTACGTGTTGTGCTAGTCTAGGTTTGCTGGGCTTGGGCATTGGCACTGACATGTGATTGGTTTTGTGGTTTGTTC
Source organism: Cunninghamia lanceolata (assembly GCA_027924645.1). Classification (NCBI taxonomy): domain Eukaryota; kingdom Viridiplantae; phylum Streptophyta; class Pinopsida; order Cupressales; family Cupressaceae; genus Cunninghamia; species Cunninghamia lanceolata. The sequence goes on from BSBN01000333.1 coordinate 1,928,074, forward strand.
AGTGGTTCCGAGACAGGTGTTGATCGATCGATATCGGCTGAGGTAGCTAGTTGGCTAGCGGGTGATAGACATGCATTTGTAGTTGGATCGTGGTAGCATCAGAGCATGCACAAGTAATTGACAATTGGTGGTTGGTTGTATCAGAATGCGATGGGTACAACCCTACCTGGTGTCTCCTCCCTCCCACCCACCCCAACCTTTGAGGGTAGGTGGGACAACTACCATAGAATTTTAGGGGCCCACCCAATGTGCCTATTCCCAACGTGCCTATTCCCAGGGTTGGGTTGGAAATAGTAGTTGGGAATAGTAGTTATTCTATGGTAGCTTTTTCAAGCAGTTCTGGTAGGTTTTACTGGTGGATGGCTTCGGGGCGTGATAGATCGCCCTACAATTGGTGTTACTCACAATAAGGTTAAGATGGGCGAATCGGCAATGCGCACATCAGGCCCTTCCTGGCATCTCCTCCCTCCCACCCACCCCAACCTTTAGGGGCCCTCCCACAACTCAAATTTGGCTAGGCGGCTTGAACTTTAGGTAGCATTGATCGCATCAATAGATTGGTTGCATAGTTTCTTCTGCAAGTAGTTTATGAGATAGGTGCTGATCGATCGATGATATTGTTGTTCGTTACCCATACTAGGTAGATCAATGACATGAGGCTGTTGATGCCTTGCAAGTTGTTGCTACTCAGATTTCATTAGCGTGTTGTTTATGCTTCGAGTTGCTGCATTTCAATATATGAGGCAAGCGAGTGGGCTTGCTTGGGAGACTCGGTATCAGTATTGTACCAGAGTAGATCAAGAATCCATATTTTGATTGGACATGTTCCCGACCGCCATGTGTTTCTTCCCGCTGTGTGCTTCCTTCCTCTGACCTATTCCTCTTTTCTATGATTGATTTATTCAGATGTGTTCCTCTGTTGATCGATGCAATCTTGAAAATGGATCTGTACCTATCGTAGGAGAGAGAATTACTTCGGCCTATTCAACTTAATGGGTGGCTGGCCCCCCCGGGAGGTATATTATCGGTGTAGTGAATGATTATAACTCATCTTTTAGGAGTTCAGTTATTATGGGGAGAACGGGGGAACAGGGGGGAGATATACCATTGGGTGGGAGATGAAGTTCGTGATGGGGTGGGTGGGTGGCTATAGTTGGGAGACCGGGGGAAAGAAGTGAACCTATTATGGCCCAGAGGAATCTATAGAATTGCTTCCACCCAGGGTGGGTGCCCCCCTGAGAGGTAGATTAGTTGTTGGGCTAGATTCCATACGTAACATGCCTACCCCTACCAACACCTCCCTCCCTCGCTCCTCCCACCCGGCTGCTAGAATAGTTTGGCAATTGATAGTTGGCATGTTATGTATAGAATCGAGAAAGGCAACTATAGTCCCACCCCTAATTAATTAGCCTGCTAGAGTAAGAGCTCTAGTTTCCCTATACTATTGCTTCCCACCCAACCCGGGCCTCAAATTGAATAAAAAAAAAGGGGTGGGTGAGAGGCACCTACCCCCTACTATTGAAATGGAAAGGGTAAGGTCTAGCAGACTAATGCCATTAAGGGCAAGCGTACATTAATTAACCCCCCAGTCAAGATTCGCTAACTACTATAATTGCCCCCCTGGTTATGCCCCCATAGAATTGTAGGGAAAGGGCTATGCTAAAGGGCGAGACTAGGTTAAAGTAGCGGGCTGATTCCGCCGCCCCCATAGAATTGTAGTGAAAGGGTTTGTAAAGGGCTGATGCCATTAACAATTCTATGGCTGGGGGCCCCTACCCCCTACTATTGAAAGGGAAAGGGGAAAGGGCTAGCAACAGAGGGAATACTATTTTTAGAGGGGCGAACCTTCCCTGAATAGGCAACCTCTAGCAGGCTAATGCCATTAAGGCTACCCCTACCCTGAATAGCCCCACCCGCCCCCTACCCCTAAGTAGGGTGGGCATGTTACGTATAGAATCTTGACTGAAAGGGGCCCCCTACCAATAAAGCCTACAATAACAACAACCTTCTGGGGGGGTGGGCATGTTACATATAGAATCTTGACTAAAAGGTCCCCCTACTATGGCAATAGGTCAAGTATCTATAGTTGAGTATAGAACCAACTATAGAAAGTGCCGAAGGACTATAATGCCATTGGGTCCCCCCCACCTTGCTGAGGGGGAATTCTAGAGAGAGCCCTATCAGAATTCTAGCACCCTATCCCAATTAAGTCTTGAAGCCCCTACTATTCTAAGGCAGGGATTCAATTGGTTCAATGCCTATTGTATCGGAAAGAATCATACTCAAAAAATGAGTTTGATCTGTAATATGAGATTTTAGAAATCAAGAACAACCAATATTTGGGTGGGCCTCAGGCTATTCTATGGCTAGTTGGGTGGGTGGGAGGCTATAGTTGGCCCCCCCTCCAATTACTATAGTTGTGGGTGGGAGGACAAAAGCTATCCCTAAGGTGGGTGGAAGGACTTAAGGCACTGTGGAAGGAAAGGTGAGTGATTTTGTCTCTAGGTGGATGTAGTTCTCTTCATTTCAAGGGAGGGTTACCTGGCTTCGTATCAGATCAGGAGCTATAGTTGAACCATTTCTTATTCATTTCAAGCAGAGTGCTTGCCCATTAAACCCATTGGCCCTTTGTTTATGGCAGGAGTTAAGGGATCAGTATTCGGTGTATCTATTCAATATCTAGGGTAGGGTTAGAGGAAAGAAAGAAGATATGGGAATTGGGTGTTGAGGCAAGAGAAGAGATGCAGTTTGGACTGGTTGTGTCAGGTTGGGATGGAGAGAAATGATTGAAGGGAAGAGCAGGGGTTGAGATAAGGGATTGGGATTGGGAGAAATAGGCTAGAGTTCATCAAGGTAGGAGCTTGGATCATGTTCCTTTATCATGATACTGGATTGGATGGTTCAGTGATTCATAAATTGGGAGTGAAGTACTACTTCTATTCCCTTGGGGTGGGTGGGAGGTCCCCCTGACTATTCTAGTTGCTGATTCGATCAAGAGGTAGATTAGTTGTTGGTGGGTGGGAATATAGATGTTGAGTTCATAAGTTCTTAATATGTATGAGATATGCTGGTATACTTCCCCCATCTCTTCATTTTACGAAGGGCACAACCTACGCAATAATCCAGTATTCTATATGTCGTAACATGTTGCCATTTATCGGCCTACCAAAGATCCACCAAGTTCATCGGATAATAGATAGAAGATGGAGTTGAGACGAATAAAGATCTATCTAAGTTCATCGGATAAAGATCCATCTATTCATGGCAGAGGTGCCCCCCGAAAAAACTTGTTTCCGTCTCCTCACCCTCTCTTCATTCGGGAGAGGGATAACCCGCAGGCAGAGTTTTGAATGTTTCCAATTCCGCAAGGCCTATACTATACTACCCACCCATAGATATTCTTCTCGGTCGAAGCATCAATATGAAGCAGGTAATTCAATGAATGGGCATTGGTTAGTCAGGTAAAGCCAAGGGTCGGGCTAAGACTAGGTTAGAAAGGAGGAAATATTAGCGTAGCCCAGCAGCCACTCGGAATGGTGTAGGAGCACCTAACACAAGGTGGCCTCCATGAGGCATTTGAGTCATGTTTTGTTTAGGAAATCATGTTTGCATTTTAATAAGGTCTATTTGACCAATGCATGTATTTACTGTTTGTATCTAGGCTCATTTTGTAAAGTCCCAAGGGACTTAGGTCACAGTTGACAATTATTAGTGGTTGGTCTCCCAGCCACTTGGAAATCAGTTAGCTTCTCCCAGCTGCTTGGAATTGATCTCCCAACTGCTTGGAGTCAGTTTGGTACTACTTAGGGTGAGTTTATAAACTTAGAGGATTGAGCCAAATGCATATATCATTTTTCCATTGTAATCAGATCGAAGAGGAGATTGAATGTAACCGTGCATCTTTAAGGAGAATCAAACTATTTATGTCTCGTCAATTTGTTTTTCTATTCTCTGTAAATACAAAATTGCATAGCTGTAGATTTCCTTTCCCTTCTATATTTCTATTGTTGCAAAATGTCGAAATGAAGCATTCCACTAGTGAGATTTTTATCGAAATCAATGGAATGGCTTCAGTGTACAATATGTGTTATTTTGTTTCCTGTGTGTTTCATCGTTTTGCGACGCAGAGGATCCAAATAGTGCATGGTGCACAGTAGATTGCCTAGCATCCCCATGTGCTAGGATTTGACGAAGGTAGACTGTGCAATGGCGTATAGGAGTATCGGCGTAGAAAACCCTAGCATGGCCGATAGTAGTTGTTATCCTGATGAGTGAAGGTCTGAAGTGACATCGGAGTGATCGGCTTATCGGCTGTTCTGGAAGAAGTCCGATCGATAGGGAAAGTTACGCTAAAGGTAATTGCTAATGGGAAGGATCGCGATATCGGGAGGCAGGTTTAAGATTATGCTGATGAAGTAGGTCTTGGCGAAGGAGGTGTCATGGTCACATCGGCATAAGATTGATCGACGGTAAGACAAATTTGGTTTTGTACTATGGTTTCACTGTGCACTCTGCATCACGGAATCTACTTCTTTTTCTGTAGGCAAAACTATGTTTGCTGATCCTTTCCCACCATTTCCACGCATGTTGGATTTGCTCCCATCTCCATCCCCTCCATTTCCACCTATTCATTCCATTCATTCCCAATGCCATAGTTTCGGTTTCATTATCACCGGCCGAGTGTGCGTGGTGCTTTGCCGCACCGCATATTCATAATGTGAATCTGCAACTTCAGCGGAGTCCTAGAGCAGACCTATGTATGAAACATGCTGATTGACCCTGACAGTTGGCATTCAGGAACCTCTATGAGCAGCACATATCATAAAGCAAATGCGGGTGAAAGGTGCTAGATAGTATGGTGCTGTTATTTAGAAATAGAGACATGGTTTGCCTACATGTGATACAAGGTCTAGCTCATCACAGGGACTCTGGTCTTCCCTAGCCTCGAGGGCCCAGGTCGGGTTAGGTAAGTCCAGCTCATTAGTAGGACTAAGCCAAATCTAGCTCTAGAAGTCAGAACCTAATTGGTCATTCTACTGGTCTGACCACTTGATAGCTTAGGACCATTCCCCATTTCATATTAGTGCCGTTATTGCAGCAGATATCCAGGCAAGCCGACACATTACATAGGAAGTATTTACCAACGTGACCCCTAGATTCTAACAAAGCGGCCAGGACTGCTTTCAACAATGGATACCCACTTCCTGATATCGAGAAGAAGGTTATTTGGATTTAAAGTAAAGGTAATCTCTACAACTAGATAGGTGAGTGGATAGTGCTTCCTTCTACCTACCTTCATAAAAATAGAAGTGAGTGGTTTCAACCCTCTTTTATTCATTAGCGGAAATGATGACTAAACATTAATTGAATCCAATTAGATTGAATGGGATTCATCATTGCAGGTTATCACTCACCCTTCCTCTAGGGTGAGGCAGATGAAAGTCTAAAATTGAACCGGCAGGGAAGTCCCTTTCGGAGATTCCTGAAGACAGTCTAGTTGCTGCAACCCGAACCTCATTCAGCTCAGGAAAGGGAGTTTCTTGAGACCAGATTGATTCATTCCCCTGCATGCCTGGTTCAATCGAAAGCAAATCCCAATCTATGCCTTCCAATGACCACTTGTATTGTGCCAATTCTAGTTATGGACTTAACTGAAGGAGTGGCGCGTCGTGTTATAACTTGGTTGAATTATACTCCCAGATAGAAAGATAGAACCATAGCTACCAAGATTGAAATGTTGTTCATGCTACAGCCATGACTACAGAGAAGAGATCTACGCTAGCAACAGGCTAAAAAACTAGGTTGATGTGCTTCGCTTTCTTCTTCCCAGTTCGAGAAAGGTGTTGGCTTTCTTCCTCCAATCAAGCCCCAACTTGCCGAATGACTGATGGTATCAACAAATGCTTTCCATTAGGCTAAAGAAAGAGCTAATTCTCTTCTGTCACCTCTTTCTATCTGAATATTCATTCACTCAGAAAACTAAAACCTTCTCTTCTCCATCGAGTATGGGCTAAAGAGCAATAGTCCTCAAAGAGAAAGAACGATGAGGCTCACCTTTAACGTATAGAAAGGGGGTTTCTCAAGCTCTCTGCACTGCCCATAAAAAACTATAGGGCATCACGGAGAATGGGTGAAAGAGTAGGTTCGAGTGATTTCTATCAAGTGTTTGTTTTTTCCTGGCCCCTATCCAAACTATCCCCTACTCTCCAAACTACTCTAATGCAGATTGGGATGCCATAGTTGTTATATGATCATTGGCTTGGGGCAATAGACACTGCAATAAGCACCGAAGGTTGGGATGGTCATGGTAGCTTATCCCACCCACTGCCTTCCCTGCCTCTCACAGCGATAATATTTGTTGGGGCCACTTCCCAATAACTATTCCCTCCCACCCAGAGGTAGCTACTGGGGAGGGGGAGATAGATCCATCTTGGCTTGATTGACAAATCCAACAATGGATGTATGATTGGCTCAAATGCCTCCCTCAATTCTCTGCTGCCCCATTTAGTCATTAATTGGTGGGTAGCAACCTACTTCATTCTCTCCCCCTGGCTACGATTCCCTGATTATAGGAGCTTGGGTTTGGATTCAATGTTGAATCGATGGGATTCATTTCTCACCATCTCTCCATGCTTCCTGGACTTAGTACCAAGCCTTTAAGACTAGGTACCCAATCCCCCACGTACACCAATCACTATCCCCATCGGCTTGCTGCTTCGATGAGGGATGCGATGTCGATCAAGAAGGAGCTCAACTCACAGCCTATAGATAGCTGGCTACGATCCCTAATTATAGGTGGGAGTAGATCCTTTGCTGAACCAACGGGATGAGCCGCATGCCATTTTAGATTGGGATCAGGCTCAGATCAATAATGCAAGGGGTATGGATGAGAGGGATCATACCTGTCTCAATAGCAGCCAGCTGGGGGCTACGAATGCCCATCTCCTCTCTACATTGAGGAGGTGGGATTATTAACAAACAACTGAATTGCAACTTAACCACCCAGCTGCCCTTACCTTCCTCCTACCCGAGTGGGGGGTTAAGTGCTGCCAGAACTTCTATTTCTTGGGCTGCAACTATAGTTTCTGTTTAGTTGCCATTGCCATTTAGCTGGGTGGGTGGATGATAGTTGGAGGTAGATTAGTTGGGATGGGTGGGGGGTGAGAAGGGGGGAATGGCATGTCATGTATAGAATCTAGCGTACCGGTTCAAGCTCTCGGTGGGTGGGAAGAAGGTGGGGGTGGGGGGCATGTTACGTATAGAATCTAGGAATCAATCTGGCTAGTTGATGACCCCTACTATGGCAAAGGGAGTGGTGGGTGGGAGGCATGTTATGTATAGAATCTGGCCGGTCAACGTATCTATAGTTGAAACCATATAGAACCAACTATAGAAAGAAAGTGCCTACAATAATATATGCAGAGGGGGAGTATATATATAGTTCGCCCTCAACTATATTATTGGACTATAGTGTCGTTGGGTCTATAATCGAGGTGGGCCCGGGTGGGTGGGGAGTTGTAGGAGTACAATCAACACTGAGAGGGGGGTGAATCAGTGTTGTGTGAATTTTCAAATCTTTTTACACACTTTAACTTTCAGAGCACAAGGAGAGAAAGATAGCATTGATCTGTCAAATACATATGCACATGACTGTGAATACAGAAAGAGAACAAAACTTCATAAGTAAATCATACACACACAAAGAATATTATGACACAAGAATTGCATGAGTGGAAAACCCTCCAGGGGTAGAAAAACCACTCTAAACTGCCTCACTGGCTTAACTGATTAAACATGCCTCACTGGCTACAAAGAAGCCTTACTGGCTACAAAGTGTCTCACTGACAAATGTTAAGGTCTCACTGACCTACAAGCCTCACTGGCATACTGTTTAGAAGCACCAGCTTCAAGGAGCACCAACCCCTATTACAGAACAAACTGAAAACACAAATTCAGAGGGTTTCTCTATTTCAATACATAACATTTATTCTCTCTCATGTGTCTGTCAAATGATCATTCTAAATTATATACAAACTCAGATATTTCAATCCTGTATCATGATCCACTCTACAACATCAACACTGCTTGATTCTCAACAACACTGCTTGATTCTCAACAACACTTCTTGATTTTCAACAACACTTCACAACACTGTATGTTTCATCTCTATCCTTCTTAATTCATCCATCAATGCACCTGAAAAACTATCTTTTCACCTTTCCTCTTCTTTTTGAACATTTTCATCTTCTCTATTTTAAAACAAAAATATCTTCCCGTCAATTCTATGCATTAAAAAATCTTTTGATCTTCCTCTTCTCTGTACATGATCCTTCATATTCTTTGACATTTCAATTTGAACAATTTCTGTATTCAATATTATCCCTGCATCAAAAATTATATCTTCAAAAAATTTGTTCCAAAATCTCTTCATATTCCTCTGACTCTTTTCAAAACACTTGAGATCTGAAAAAAAACTTTTCAAATCCTTCATAACAAACTCTTGGTCTTCACTATCAATGCCCTGTAAATAAAATATTTGAGCACTTATATCTTCCATCTCTGCATCAAATTTCCTTCAATATGAGAAACCAATGATCTTTCATATCCTTCAAGAATAAAAAATTCACCAATTTTTCTTAAAAAATCTCCTCAAAAATTTTGATGTTATCTCTTTTCTGACTACCAAAAACACCAAAAAAAAAATCTCTTTAAAAGATTTATCTCATTTTAGAAAAAGCAAAAATAAAAAACTCCTTATGTGAACTCCATGTTATAAGAGACCGACTATTTTAAAAATTTCTAATTTTTTAAAAAGAAACCTTTTAACATTCTTTCTCGGGCTCCAAAAGAACTCCTTAGTCAATGGCTTTTTCTAGTTTTAAAAACAATTTAAAACTTGATGTTTATTCCCCATTCGGCTTCAATGACTTCCAATGATTTTTAAAAAAAATGCTCTTATTTAAACAGCTTTTCCCGCTCGGGCTGTTTCCTTAAAAAGGTAATGAGATTTTAAAAACAAACCTACTTTATTTGGTGAGCTCGTCCCACCAACTTGACCGATTGCACAAGGTCTTATAAAAAGAAAGGGCCGGTTGCCCAATGAAGTTAACACCCTTGAGCTTGCCACTTAAGTGGCTTTTACCTGCTCAACAAGTCAATGACTTAATATAACATAGAGTAATTTAATATACCACACCACACATATGTGATTTATATACCATCTTCTGATAAGCTTGACTCTTAAATGAGTATGAAGCAAAACTTATGATCAAATCTCATACTTCCAAACAAGTTCCAACTTGTAAATTCCCACTTATATTATGAACATGCTTAGCATATGTGTCATCAATGACACATACATATACTTGCTTTCAACCAAGAGGATCATTATCTTCTGAGGAATAAAGAATTTTGTCCAAGTATGAACCTTATAAAGATCCTGCAATATTATCATCTCCTGATAGAATAAACAATTGTGAAAGACATCATCCTGAACGACCTATGCCAATCTTGAGAACTTACTTTGTCAACCAAAAAATTTGCATTATGATCAACATATCAACTTCTAAAGCACCAAGAAGGATAAACCATCTGCAAGACTCACATGATGTGATCAACATTTTGCATCCCTGATAAACATTCTCTGCAAGACCACTCAACAACCAACCTTTTTGACATCAATGACAACCAGTCACCATCAGGAGTATGGTTCAATCGGTTTAATGCCTACTATATTGGAAAGAATCATACTCAAAAAATGAGTTTGATCTGTAATATGAGCAGAAATCAAGCCCTACCTGGCTTTCCACTGGTGCTCGTCAAGCCCTACCTGGCTTTCCACTGGTGCTAGAAAAAGAGTAATTTGTGGGGGGGGTGGTGTGGGGGGGGACGAGTGGTGTTTTGGGGGGTGGAGTGGGAGGTGCCCCCCCTTTTATTTCAATTAGATCAGCCGTTTTGTAGTTGCATCAAGATCAGCTTTCTGGAACATTCGTCCTACTAAAGCCAATTTAATCGGTGGTGGAGGGAGGATAACCACTGGATGGGATAGGGGTTATACCGATTGAACTGGATTATGAAGGGCCAATTCTATGGGCATTACCCATATTCTCTACTTAACATGCCCCCCACCTCTCTATATAGTTGTAGGTGGGCTTTCAGATCTGCCCTACAACTATATGGAGAAAGAGGGCCCCCCCACCCTAGCCTCTTGAGCCCCTGCCATGCCCTCCTTCCTCTACTATCTCCTCCCACCCACCCTAGGAATATAACCCCCCACCCTAGAGTACCCCCCCACTCGGTCTAATGGTCCATAGAATAATAGGGGCGGGTGGGAGTTTTAGTTCCAGGAATTCTAGTCCCAAGGTGGGAGGTCTAACGACTAATCCCTATAATCCCCCCCACCCGGGAGGGAATAGTATAGTTTTGGGAATTCTAGTCCTAGGGTGGGAGGAAGATAAAGGTAGAAACCAGCACTCATCTGATGACTGGCCCTATAGTTCCCCCCATCCCGCAATAGTCCCAAGGTGGGAGGAATATAAAGCAGTTACAGGGATGCCGGCAATAAAAAATAGGCACTTGACTGATCAATAATAATTCCCCCCCCACCCAGGGGGAATTCTAGTTCCCTGAGGGGATGCCAACAAGAAACAATAGGCAATCAATTGCTACTCCCCCACCCCACCCCTACGGGGATGCCAGTGAAGTGGAACCCCTCAGCTTATCATACTAGAACCGGGAATTGGTTAAGAAAATATGATGAGGAGGTCGAGCCATCTCTCTCATAAGCTATGACTCCTCCATCCGGAGAGCCAGTTAGATCAATTCACCCAATTCAATTTCCAAGGTTTCCCATCCATCAACAACCCAGAGCTTCGTCCCACCCAAGATAGATTAGTCTCATTTCTGAAGCTAGCACAAATAGGTTTTCCCTCTCGGGGTGGGTGGGGGGAGATAGGGATGGCTGGATGGAAACAATAACCTTTGCTCCCGATCACCCGGGAATAAGAAGCAGCAAACCCCTCACTCAAGAAATGGATGTTCTCATTAGTGATCATGGAATAACTCCCTCAAATATGGATAGAAAGCCCGCAGGGTGGGAAACATGACTACTATTCCCAGGTGAGTTGGAGAAAGAGAGGTTCATATGTTCATTCCAAATCCTGAATCCATGACCGATCCACCCACCTCGAAGCAGCTATTTCCTTTGATAGGCCGGTCCACCCCATTTGGAACAAAGCAATCATTGAATTCCCTTGAAAAATATTGTGAACTCTCCCCTATCACCTATACCGCCCATTGTTTCTTGCCAGCACTTCAGATTCATTGCCAAAAATGGATGATCCACCAACCCAATCTCTATCCTTGAAGTCGAGCTCTCCTCCATCTATGAAAGAAGGAAATAGGCCACGTACTCTCATGCTGGTACTCATTGATCATCTCACTCCAAAATGGTTAGAAAGAAATAAAGGGCATCAAAACCTATTGTTTCTTTAGGCCTGCTGAGAAATCAATTTTCTCACTGGTTTGTTTCCTGGTGGTTGTGTTTTTAGAGTGCTTTATGTTAGGCTGCACCCGTTGGTATTGTAACGAGTTTCTCCAAGTCCTCTGGGGGTAAGATCGATTCAGATTTCTAGGACCTTTAGGTTTGTTTTGCTTCCCTCTACGAACCCAATGATGGATCGATGACTACTATTCCCATCGATCAATGATAGATGATGACTTCTACAAAGCTCAGCGATGCCTGTGATAGGGACGGTAACGGAGGCAAGGGTAGCACCCCTACCTCTGATGATGAAGGAATCAGACCACCACCACCATAACAATAGATGATCATGGCACCAACCACCCACCCCTAGGAGGTGAGGGTAGGGCCAGATTTGTCAGGGGATTCCCCGCTCGTTAATGGATCGATGGACCGTTTGGACGGACTTCCAGGTCCGCTCCCCTCTATGTACCCTCTCCAATGGCACTCCAGTCACTCACTAGATGGGAACAGTATCAAATAATGTTGGAAGATTGCTGTTGTGTGGGATTAAGAAGAACCTTCTAACCTGTCTAACCTCTAAGCAGATGAGAACCTGGCTAAAGGACAAGATATTTCATAACTGAGTCATCTGATTCTTGTGAGTAACTCGGCGGTGGGTGGCTATTAGGGACGTATGTGCCAGGTCCTCGACCAACTATAGGAAAGTGCTGGGTAGATCTAGTAATAGAGTGAGACCCATACCCATAGCCTATAGGTGCATTGCTAGTTCCAGGTTCAAGAGTAGCATTAGTACAATAGCCAGTAACAGGATGGAGTAGAATACCTAGGAGTAGCATATCCCGTATAACCAAGTGATTAGTATATTGGAGAGATCCAGTTTCATCATATGATCCAATCTAAGTAGTTGATCCAGCCCATCCTCCAATTCTATATAGAGGGGGCGGTTATGATTTTGATGTTCAAGATTGATAGCCAGGGATCTATTAACAATATGAGAGGTAGTTCCTGGTCTAGTGGTAGTAGTTCCAGAATCAAGTACAGATTAAGCATACCTAGTTTGAGGTAGATCCAGGTAGCTAGGACCAGTACAAAGCCAGCAACATACCTTAGTTCTCCAGTTCCAGGTCCATTAATAACCACCAGTTCTATATAGGCAAGGGTAGCATAAGCTATAGAGATAGAAGCATGTAACTGGGTTACAACACCAGTAGCATCAAAGGTATAAGAAGTAGAAGCAGATCGAGTAGCAAAAGTTGGTACAATACCTCTAGCATCCTTTACATATAGGAATTCAAAAGCAAACACAGTGATAGCATATCCATATCCATAGCCATATCATGATTGGGATCTATACCTATAGCCAGTAGATCATAGGAGGTATGAGCATAAGCAAAGGTGGCAATTACTTCTGTATATGAACTAGTTGATCTAGTATTAGTAACAGTATACCCGTAAGGATATCTAGTAGCTTAAGAAATAGGTCCAATTCTAGGTCCAACAGTAGTTGTAGCTTAAGAACCAATTAATTATCCAGTAGCACTAGGATTTTGAGCAGCAGGAGTAGATACAGTTAATAGCCAGATCCATATCTACTTCCAAAAGCATATCTAGTAGAGGTAGGAGCCAACATCTCCCTCCCACCTGAGGTTATGACTCAGCATATCCAGAACCACCATAAGAACAACTAGCATAAGTAGGAGCAGAGGCACAGGCATAAGTGATAGAAGCATCAGTAGATTACATAGCAGCACTAGTAGCACCAACTACAGAAGCATACCCAGGAGCATGGATAGGAGCAGTGACAAAGCAAGCACTAAGAGCAGAGGTAGCACCTAAGGCATCAGAAGCATAAGGACCACTAGCTAAAGATCCAGATGCACCAGTAGCATAAGCAAGGGTCGGGATGGAGACAAACACAGCATGGGCCCCCTCTGATCTATATGTAGAGAACTTTATTGCACTAGCAGAGGAAGCAATTGAAGCACCAGTTTAATCACTAGTACAATAGCATGGGAATAAGCATACATAGCAAAGATAGGAGCAGGAGATCCAGAGTAAGTAGCTTCTCTAGTAGTAGCATATCCACCAGTAGGAGATCCCTATATTCTATCAGTAGAAGCAACAGAGGCAGAGTTCATCAGGTGCACTAGTAGATCCTAAAGGGACAAAAGGTAGGAGTGTTAAACAAATGGTGGATTGAGATCCATATCCATACCCAGACTGAGAGCTAGCTAGCGCTTTCTACAGCAGCATCAGTAACAAAGGTTGATGTTGACTGAGTTCAAGCACTCGTTGACCTAGAACCACCACCGGGTAAAGAAAACTTCTATTTTACAGGGGGTAGGTGGGAGATATAGCGGATCCGTACGTAGATAGGAGCATCATAGCTAGTTCCAGTCCAAGATTAGGAGCCTATAGAGAATATATAGTTCCAGATCCAAATCCATAGCCATCTAAGCCATCAGTAGCATACAGAAATTACCCAAGTGATATCTAGTAACTAGAACATAGGTAGAGGTACCGCTAGCTAGAGAACCATTAGTAGCTTCTCTAGTCCTAGAGCCTGTAGAGATAGCTACAGGAGAATAAGCAAAGCTACCAATAGCAGCATCCATAGTAGTTGATCTAGCCAGTGATTCTTCTGTAGATTATGTTGTTGAAGTAGAATATTCAATACCAGTAGATCCTGTCGGTGGAGCAGAAGTTGCATATCCAACACCAGAACAAAAGAGACAGGGATAACATAACCAATTGTAGGAGTAGTAGGAGCTTCAATGGCATTCCTTCCATATCCAAGTGCATAACCAGTTCAAGATCGATAGCCAGAGCCAGACAGTCAAGCTAGTCACCCTAGCCCATCGAGAATAGAAAAGAGGGGCAAAATGTTTCTGGGTGGGTTGGAGGTTTAGTCTAGGACTAAAGGGATGGGGTGGGTTGGAGGTTCAGTTTGGGAGTAAAGGGCTAGGGTGGGTGAGAGGTTCAGTTCATTTCCCATTAGCTCCCCAGCTGTGGCCCCCCTGGGAGGTAGATTAGTGGTTCTAATCTACAATTCTTATTGGGTGGCCCACACACGATGAACCCCCAAGCTCCCCACTTTAGTAGATGCCGCTGGGGTGGGTGGGAGGCAATAGTTGCTTCAGTAGATGCCTAAGGAGGTTTCTCCAATGCCATTTTGACCAGTTGTTTCTTTAGTTGTTGGTTCGAGGGAATGTACTGCCCACCCAACCCCACACACGAGGGCCCCGGGTGGGTAGCAGGAGATAGAGCGGGTGTTTGGAGGGAAGATTATGATGTTCTGGATTGAAAGGAAGAGCCTAAGTTGAGTGATCAGGATAAAGAGTCAGATGTTTGAGTTGAAGAGCCTGATGCGAGTCTGATGCCTAGAACTCTCTAGAATTGTTTGTAAGCGAGATAATATTCTGATGCTCGTGATACAGAGCCAGATTCGAATGTTCGTGATAAAGATTAAGATTCTTGAAAGGAAGAGTCAGATGATGTTCCATATGCTCCGGATGTTCCAGATCAAGATCTAGGCCTTTGTAAGCGAGCCAAAGATCTTGATAAAGAGAAAGATCCAGTACTAGGATAAGATCCATCCATTAAAGCAACCTATTATTGTAGCAATTAAAGGTCCAGCAACATCCTGACCAGTTGGAGATTGAGACCCAGTAACATACATATATGGTAGCATATCCAGCAGTAGAAGAAGTAGTTTGAGATCGCTAACTAGCATCAATCTTTGATCCAGTTTAAGTACCTGTGGAAGTGTCCATTTAAGCACCACAATTATTGCATCTAAAGTAGTTGCAGCTAAAGGAGCTAAGCTACCAGTTACAAGTCCAATAGCCTTTAGTAGATTATTCTATTCATGGAGCAGTACGTAGAACACCTCTCTCCCTCTCTACATCACATTGGTTTCAGTTGTTGACTAAGTTGATCTCATCGAAGCAGCTTGAGTAGCATCTCGGGGTGGGTGAGAGGAGGATGGGCATCCCTACTTAAAGGTTGTTCTGAATTTATGCACATTCCTAGCAAAGGCAAGGGTAGGAGCATGCTTGTGGCATCCCTTCCATTTCCTGATTGAGACCCAGCAGCCCCCCTCTCTAATAGAGTTCAGGCCCTTGATCATGAAATGAAGCTCCGGGGGGGCGTGGGAGGAGGATAGTTATCACGATCTTGGTCTTTAAAGTCATAATATTCATTGCAGGGGAATCTTAACTAGTACCATCGAAGAAGGTGAT
Source organism: Cunninghamia lanceolata (assembly GCA_027924645.1). Lineage (NCBI taxonomy): Eukaryota > Viridiplantae > Streptophyta > Pinopsida > Cupressales > Cupressaceae > Cunninghamia > Cunninghamia lanceolata. The sequence goes on from BSBN01000333.1 coordinate 1,943,800, forward strand.
ACTGCTAGCATTCTCTACGTAATAGACCTCCTCTAGCTCTTCCTTAGGCATATACTCTCCACTCAGTATCCACTCATAATCTTTGGGGTTTTCTTTGGGCCTTTCAAACTATAGACCCCAACACCAAACAATCCTCCTCCCACCCACCCCTGCTTTGAAATCATTGAACAATCTGGGTGGGTGGCGGGTGGCCCCCCCTTTCCATAGTTGTTGCCGGGAGGTAGATTAATTGGTTGGGTGGGTGGGCGGAGATAGTTGCTTTGGAACCAACACCAACCACTATATCGTTTGGGGTAGAGGGCAACTCAACACTCCCCCATGATACGACTGATGATTGCCCATACATAGACAGGCAAATGGATGCATCACCTATCTTAGAGAGAGGCGTATGTAAGATGGATATAGGCAACTCAACCTAGATAGAAGTCAGCAACCAACTTCAGAGATGGATGATGTGGCCTAGCCCATATACATGCTTGACCCCAACCCCAACCCTATGAGAGATAGAGGCAGGAGACTCTATAGAGAGAGGCAGGTGGGGGGAATTCTAGCTAGATATATGGGCCCATAGCCTAGGGAGATAGGTGGGAGACTCTGAATGATCCATCCGTACTGCCTAAAGAAACTACAGGTTTTGTCTAATTTCTCATAGTATAGTTTATTTTTCCCCAACTTTTTGTATTTTGTCAGGATTTGTCTCTAAAAGTCCATTTTGCTCTTTTTTTTTGACAAGGTGTAACTTTTACTCACGATGTCGAAATTGAGCAAACTTTTTTTCAAACTTGTCAAAAAAATGTAAGGAATCTATTGGTACAACATGTGTCCTCACACTTGTCTCAAATGATTCCACATGTGTCACACCTTTGGAGGGCTAGTTAGACTTTTAGTCCTACCATCTCACCTCCTCATCTTTGCCTCTATATGCAAGGTCTCTATTGTACTTTTGTATACTCCACATTTTGATCATTGTATGATAGTTATTTGGTTTGTAATTTGTGTAATTTAGCTTTGTGGAAGTTCTTGGATTCTTGCAAGTGATCTTGGCTACTCCTACATATCTTTTGTCACTTAGCGACTTTGTCTTTGTTTTCTACTCTGAGCTTGGCCCCATTTGGACTTTGGCATGCTATTTCTTCCACCCACTTTTTTGTATTATTAGTTTCTTTTAATGTAATATAGACACTTTTTCATAAAAGAAATAAATTATGTGTCCATGTATGTATGTAGTAAATAAAATAGTTCTAAAATAAAATAAAATAACTCTTAAGTAAATAAAACTGCTCGAAATTGATATTTCTTGGCATTTTTAGATAGATGTACTTAATATATCTAAATTTTTTATTAATACTAATAACATGCTTATTATTGATATGAATTATTTTACATGTAAATGTCTATCAAATTTAATTTAAGGGATTATTATTTACATTTACATGGTCACGACATGATAATCCTTGATGCCACTATAAATGCCTCTTCGCATAATTATACAATATAGACAATTTTTTATGGTTATTTTTATTTTTATACTTAAAAAACATTAATTATATATTATTATAATGGTGAAAATCACATATCTATGTTCTTTTCCCTTATTGTTTGAGCCCATTTTGGTTTGAGTGTCCATGTAATAAGAAGTTTACAAGTAACATATTCTTGTGTGAAATTTGGCTCATAGCATTATCTCAATCTGTCTCCATCATTATTCATCCTTAATAATTGATTTTTATCTTTAGATCTCCCATTTTCCACCTTGAATTAGATCTACAAGTACAAAATTGGCCTAGGTCATTTTCGTAGTTGTGGATTTGAACCTTGAATTTTTAAAATTAAAATTTAAATTTAGACCTTGCCACACTTTTCTACTAGCTATTATGAGTTGACCTAAACCATACTTGTGTGAATTTGTGTGCTATGTTGTTGTATTTAAGGACACGCCTTATGAATTTGCACATCATAGAGGAATCATCAGAGAGCATTATCATAGTGCACTCAAACTTGTTGGCATAGTTGTTTTTGCTCCACAAAGCCTCATGTATGAAATGATCCTTGTAATGGCCTAATACTAACTTCATCTGCCCATTTGTGTAATATTTTAAAACATTTCATTACAATCAAATGAATATGAGATCTCTAAAATTGTTAAAGGATTTTTTTATAGGGGTCAAGTGTGCACTTGTAGGAAGAAAATACAAGTTCCTAATTGTACAAACTACCCCAACAAAGTTCATCTTATTTTCCCTCTTAGGGGTCTTAAGAGAAGTCATGAGACTATTATAGTATGGAATGATTGGGAGGTTTGGGTGATGGAATGAGGACTCTACTAGGGTTTACCAACTTACCTAGATGTGCTAGTGTAGTACATTTGGCCCCATGAAGCCTAATTTACAAAATGACCCTTGTTAGACAATGTTTGTCAAGAGCCTTGAGACCAAAAAAGTGCCAAAGTTTGATGGGACAATTATCTCAATCTATGGAACTTAAAAACATCCTATCTAAACATACAACTAGGTTTTAGATTAATCTACAAAGTATTATCATATTTTTTTTCCAACTCTAGATAGTTTTCTTGTAGTGGCAATGTTACAAAAACCATCCATTTGGTGTAGTGTGATGCAGGAGCATCCAGTGGTGTAAGGGAAATCTTGCATCACCCAAAAAAAGATGTGTTTTAAAATTGTTGATGTTCTTTCCATTTCTTTTCAAAATTTGTGGTTCTGGTTCCATAATCGCTTGAATAATGATGTAGAACTTTCAGTTTTCCAAATTGCTAAAAATAGTAACTTGCTATTTTTAGAAAGTTTGCATTTGGGCACGGATTGAAGTGAAAATTTACAGGAAGTTACATAACAGAAATATAAGACCTTTGGCAAAGGAATCATGCAAAGATCATTTGCAAGATGAAAGATATTAAAGTTTCCATTTCCTAAAAAATGCCTAAAAATTATTCAAACTCAGGTTTGAGGCACTAAACGGCCTCGTATGGGCTTGAAAATGGCCAGAACTAGCAGAGTGGATTCTTAGCACGTAGATAACTCCACGAGCTTTCCGATGCATAAAATGGTTCGTCAATTGGATACCTGGATCAAAAGTTATGGCTTCCGGAAGTTGACCTATTTTTGGAGGAAGATGCAAATTTTGAAATTAGGTTGTTGGCCGCCAAAAAGGCTATTAATAACCATTTTTGGGAACCCTGGGAAGTAGTTGAGTGAAGAGGGGAAAGTGTGGAGTCAAGAATAGGTAGGAAAACAAAAACCCTAGCTGATTTGGGGTTACAGAAGGCAAACAATTCTAGAGTTTGGGAATAGGAAGCTGTAATGTGTTGTAGCCTATGGAGGGTTGATTCCTCTGATTGTATTTGAGCTTCTATAATGTAATAAGTTGTCTAAATCAATAAAAGAAAGTTCTATTTTCTATGTGCAATTTCTATTGTTGCATGTTTTATGATTTATCCCCTTCATCAACCAGGACCTGAGGTTGTGGGTTTGCTGCAGAGATCAAGATGGCTCCACGAAGAAACCATGGTGGAAGGAATGCTTTGATGGAAGAGGGTTTTAGAGCCCTACAACGACAAATCGATGCATTGAAAGAGGAGTTGTGAAGAGGGCTCGAGCTGAGAAGGAGAGAGGAAAGCGAAGATGAAGCTGAAGAAGAGCTATCTGAGGAAGAACAAGAAGCTGCGGGAGATCCTGTAGAAGTTAGGTTGTTGAGGGCCATTTCAAAGATCAGAAAGAGGCACAAGATCAAAGTTTCTACCTATTTTGGAGATTTGAATCTGGAACAACTTATTGATTGGATCAATGATATGGAGGAGTATTTCAAGTATGAAGATGTGGAAGACTCTTAATGGGTCAAGTTTGCAAAGACAAAGTTGAAGGGCCATGCCAATATTTGGTGGAAGGAGGTCTAGTTAGAGAGAAATAGAAGAGGAAAAGAAAAGATTACTAGATGGGATTGGATGGTGGAGAAATTGAAGAAGTAATTCATTCTTGTGGACTATGAGATGGAATTGCTGAAGAAGTTGTAAGGATTGAAGTAAGGTAACAAGTCTGGTAAGGAGTATACAAAAGATTTTTATAAGATCACTATCAGGACAGGCCATGGAGAGGCCAACAAGGAGAAGGTATCCCATTACATTAATGGGTTGAGGCCAAGTATTCAAGAAGAGTTGAGCCTGGTCAGAATGACCACCATAGAAGATGCATACCAGTTTTCCTTGAAGGTGGAAGAGAAGCTGAATAAGAGATTTGAAAGAAAGCAAAGGGGAAGAGGTCAAGGTAGAAGGACTAGTGGAAGACCCTATGGAGGCTGGAATGAAGATCCAAAGAACAGTGAAGAAGCTCGAACTAGTCAAAATCAGAGAGGAGATAATACCGACCGCCCTCGTGACTAGAATAATGGTGATCAAAGAGGAAGAGGAAGAGGTAGACCTGGGCAAGGACTTGGAAGAGGAGGTTTTAGAGGAGCATGTTTCCAATGTGGAGAAGAAGGGCATCGAGCACACGAGTGTCCGCAACATCAAGGAAGGATGAATAGAAGACCTAAAGGTAATGCACGAGTGGTACATGTGGATAAAGATGCACAGTCTGAGCACTCTGAAGATGCGGAAAGGGGAGAAACCCTAGTTGTCAGAAGAACTTTGTTGAATGAGGAGAAAGAACCCAATCAGAGGAAGAGTTTATTCTAGACAAGGTGCAAATGTGAAGGTAAGTGTTGTGATATTATTATTGACAGTGGAAGCACTGATAATCTTGTTTCAAAGGAGATGATTGACAAGTTGAAGTTGACAAGAAGAAAGCATCCGCATCCATATCAGATTGCATGGTTGCAAAAGGACCATAGAGCTTTGGTCAATGAGCAGTGTTTAGTGAAGTTCAATATTGGTGACTACCATGATGAGGTGCTGTGTGACATCATACCGATGGATGCATTCCATATGTTATTGGGGAGGCCGTGGCAGTACAATAAGAGCACTGTCCATGATGGCCATGCAAACACATACTCCCTAACAAAGGATGGAGTCCATCATAAGTTGAAGCCCTTGAAGGAGGTAGAAGAAAAGGTATGTAGTACTGCCAGAATTTGCTTGGTAGATGGTAGAAAATTTTTGGAGGGTATGAAGCATGAGCATCATTGTTTTGCATTGATTCCTAAGATTAGTCAGGAGAAATGTGAAGATGTACCAGCAGAAGTTTCAAATATGTTGGAAGAATTTTAGGACATTATCTCTGATAATGTACCAGAAGGTTTACCACCAGTGAAGAAGATAAGTCATCAAATGGATTTGATACCAGGAGCTAGTTTCTCGAATAAGGTAGCCCACAAAATGACCCCTGTAGAGAGTGAAGAGCTGAACAGACAAGTTCAAGAGCTATTAAGGAAGGGGCTGATAAGAGAGAGCCTAAGTCCATTTGTAGTACCTACAGTACTGGCATCAAAGAAAGATGGAGAGTGAAGAATGTGTACAGATTCTCGAGCCATCAACAAGATCATGATCAAGTATAGATTTCCATTACCCAGAATGGATGACATAATGGATTGTTTGAGTGGAGCCAAGTACTTCACAAAGATTGATCTAAAGAGTGGGTATCACTAGATATGAATCAGAGAAGGAGATGAATGGAAGATTGCCTTCAAGACCAAGGAAGGTTTGTATGAGTGGTTAGTCATGCCATTTGGGCTAACCAACGCACCACCGAGCACATTCATGCGGCTCATGAACGAGGTACTGAAAGAATTTTTGGGAAGTTTTGTTATTGTTTATTTGGATGATATTTTGATTTTTAGTAAGACTTGGGATGAGCATTTGATGCATATCAGAAGAGTTTTAGAGAAGCTGAGGGAGGAGAAGTTGCTGATTAATCTAAAGAAATGTAGTTTTGCAAAGGAGTTGGTATACCTAGGATTTGTTTTCTTAGAGGAAGGTCTTAGGATGGACCTAGAGAAGGTGAGAGCTATCCTTGAATGGCCTACACCAAGGAGTGCCACAGAGATAAGATCTTTTCATGGTTTGGCAAGTTTTTATAGAAAGTTTATCAGGAATTTTAGTAGCATTTGTGTACCCCTAACTAAGACAATGAGAGGGGATAGAAAATAATTTAGATGGACTAAAGGAGTAGATAAAATCTTTGATACATTGAAGCAGGAAGTCACAGAACAACTTGTTTTGGCACTTTTAGATTTCAATAAGTTATTTTAGGTAGATTGTGATGCTAGTGGCAGTGCTATAGGAGCTATTTTGAGTCAAGAAGGTAAGCCCGTTGCCTATTTTAGTGAGAAGCTTAATGATGCCAAGAAAAAGTATTCTATTTATGATCAAGAGTTTTATGCAATAGTTCAGGCTTTGAAGAAATGGACATATTATTTGTTTCCAAAGGAGTTTGTTTTATATACTGATCATTAAGCTTTGTAGTATCTTAATAGTCAAGGAAAGTTGAATCAGAGGCACTTAAAATGGGTTGAGTTTTTGCAGAGCTATACTTTTGTTTTGAAGCACAGGAGTGGGAAGTCCAATAGAGTTGTAGATGCCTTGAGCAGAAGGCAAAATTTGTTGACAGAAATGAAGATAGAGGTTGTTGGGTTTAATGAGCTTAAACATTTGTATCCTAAAGATCCAGATTTTACAGAGGCCTGGAAAGTTTGTCTAGAACCTGTTACTTTAAACAGGACAAAATGGTTGGATTTCATAATCCAAGATGGCATGTTGTTTAGAGGGAGCCAATTGTGCATTCCGAAGAGTTCCATGAGAGAGAACCTGATTAAGGAGAAGCATAGTGGAGGATTGGCTGGACACTTTGGTCGAGATAAGACCATTGCTATTGTTGGTGAAAATTATTATTGGCCACAGTTGCAGTAGGATGTGAGGAAATTTGTGTAGAGTGTGTCAAATGGCAAAAGGAACAAGTTAGAATACAGGGCTATATCAACCATTACCTATACCAGAGAAGCCATGGGATGATATCAGTATGGATTTTATTCTTGGTTTACCAAGGACACAGAGAGAACATGATTCCATTTTTGTGGTGGTGGATAGATTCTCAAAGATGGCACATTTTATTCCTTGCAAGAAGACTAATGATGCTGTTCATATTGTTGAATTATTTTTTAGGGAGGTGGTGAGATTACACGGTCTACCAAAGAGCATAGTTTCAGATCGAGATACCAAGTTTGTTGGTTATTTCTGGAGGACATTGTGGAAGAAGTTGAAAATAGATTTGAATTTTAGTTTTACACACCATCCACAGACTGATGGACAGACAAAAGTGGTGAATAAGAGTTTGGGTAACCTGCTACGATGCTTAGTAGGAGATAAGCCCAAGGGATGGGATTTGATTTTACCACAGGTAGAATTTGCTTACAACAATTATGTCAATAGGAGTACTGGTAAATCACCATTCCAGATTGTATATGGCAATAGCCCAAGAAATGCTTCTGAGTTAAGGAAGCTAGACAAAGGAGAAAAGATAAGTGCTGAAGCTGAAGACTTTGCAGAACATATGAAGAATTTGCATGAAGAAGTGAGAAAGCACATTAATAAGATGAATATTCAGTACAAGGTTAAGGCAGATCAGAAGAGGAGATATAAGGAATTCCAGGTAGGAGATGAATTCATGGTTCACTTGAGAAAAGAAAGGTTCCCAATTGGAACATACAATAAGCTGAACATGAAGAAATTTGGACCATGCAGAATTTTGAAGAAACATGATTCAGGAAATGCATATGAGGTAGAGCTGCCGAGTGGGATTAACATTTCCCCTATTTTCAACATTGCTGATTTATTAGAATATCATGAAGGTGGAGTAGAGGATGGACCATCAGAGAAACAGTGGAGTATTCTGGCATCTACTTCAACAGAGGAGGTAGAAGAGATCTTGGATAGCCATGTGGGAAGAAGTACTCAGAACAAGCAATATGAAGAATATCTAGTGAAATGGAAAGGAAGACCTATTGAAGATTCTTATTGGTTGTCTAAGGCAGAGGTTGACCATTTGGGTTTTCCTCACACAAACACCTGAGACATGACAGGGTCACTTCTCAAATTACCCTGGGTGTCTGATGCATGAGCATCTAGTGGTGTAAGGACAATCTTGTATCACCCAAAAAAGGATGTATTTCAAAATTGTTGATGTTCTTTCCATTTCTTTTCAAAATTTGTGGTTCTAGTTCCATAATCGCTTGAATAATTATGTAGAACTTTCAGTTTTTCCAAACTACTAAAAATAGTAACCTACTATTTTTAGAAAGTTTGCATTTGGGCATGGATTGAAGTGAAAATCTACAGGAAGTTACATAAAAAAAATATAATACTTTGGAAAAGGAATCACGCAAAGCTCATTTGCGAGCTGAAAGATATTAAAGTTCTCGTTTCCTGAAAAATTCTTGAAAATTATTCAAACTCAGGTTTGAGGCACTAAATGTCCCTGTACGGGCCTAAAAATGACTGAAACTAGTAGAGCGGGTTCTTAGCGTGAAGAGCACTCTGTGAGCTTTCTGACGCATAAAACGGTTCATCAATCGGATATCCGGATCAAAAATTATGGCTTCCAGAAGTTGACCTATTTTTGGAGGGAGATGCAAATTTTGAAATTAGGTTGTTGGCCACCAAAAAGGCTATTAATAACCATTTTTGGGAACCCTGGGCAGTAGCATAGTGAAGAGGGGCAAGTGTGGAGTCAAGAATAGGTGGGAAAATAGAAATCCTAGTTGATTTGGGGTTACAGAAGGCAGATGATTCTAGAGTCTGGGAATAGGAAGCTATAAGGTGTTGCAGCCTATGGAGGGTTGATTCCTCTGATTGTATTTGAGCTTCTGTAATGTAATAAGTTGTCCAAATCAATAAAAGAAAGTTCTATTTTCTATGTGCAATTTTTGTTGTTGCATATTTTATGATTTACCCCCTTCATCATAGTGTTAGAGCATTGAGAATACTAGTTTGTATACTGCACATCATGGCACTAGATTGATAGCATTGACACATCTTAGTGGCTTGTTTAATTCTAAAGGATGCCTCATTAAATTACCCATGCATCTTGATCCTTCTAGGCTACATTAGTTAGATGATGTCTCTTAAGGGCCTTGAGATCAAAAGTGTTGAAGTTTGATGAGATTATTCCTCTGTGGCACCTAACAATGTCCCATATAAACCTATAGTTAGGCAATAGATCCATCTACAAAATCCTATTGATAACATTAAAATAGTTAGATTAATACAAGTTTAGTGCCATAATGTCAATTTAGTGCAATGTTAGGGAATCAAGAGTGATATTTTGCAATCAACATATCATGGTGCCCAATTGATAACATTGACACATCTAAGTGGGCCAATTAATACCAAAGGAGGACTCATTCCACTAACCACATGTCTTGATCCTTTTAGGCTACATTAGTCAAATGGCATCTCTCAAGAGCCTTGAGACCAAAATAGTGTCAAATTTTGACAAAATGGTTATCTCAATCTATGACACTTACGAATGTCTCATATAAACCTATAGCTAGGTGTTGGGTCTATATAGAAAACCCTATCACAATTTTTTCTAACTGTAGATGATTTGCTGACTATGGAAATGAATGAAGTGTTACAAAAAGCATCAACTTGGTGTGGTTTTAGGGCATCAAGAGTGCTATTTTTAAAACTGCATGTGACACTAAAATGATGGTATTGACGTGTCCATTTGGGATGGTTAACACTAGAGGAGGCATAATTACACCACCCACATGTCCTAGACCTTCTGAGCTACATCAACTAGACAATGTTTCTCAAGAGCCTTGAGACCAAAAAAGTGCCAAACTTTGATGAGATGGATCTCATAATCTATGGCACCTATGTACCTCCTATTTGAATTTATAACTAGTGGACTCATATACAAAATCTTATCGTATCTTTTGCTAAATTAAACTAGTTTTTGCATAGTAGAAAGCTTTCAAATATTGAAAACCGTATTAGTGGAGTGTAGTATGAAGGTGTGATGTAAGAAATTTTATAAATAATAAATAGTGATGGGAAACTAACCATGCCAACATGTTAGGGTCTAAAAGTGCTTATTCTACCACCCATACCTCATGTTTCTTCTAGAATACATTAGTCAAATGATGTAGCCATTGACCCTCCTTTATGAACTTTCACCTAGTGTGCTTCCATTATTATATGTTTATCATGGATACCTAATTCTATACATTTGATAAGGTTTATGATGATTGCTCCTTTTCTATTAATATGATGTACTTCTACATGATACACAGTAGAGTTTATATTCACCTTCACATGAGGTTGTTACCTACCATGTAGATCATGTTAACTTCCTTCTTATTTATATTTGGAGTTATGTTTAGTGATGAACAAAGTGGAAGTTCTTTATCTTTTCAAGATGAGGTTTATGGATCTTTTTTTTATAACAATTTGGTGTAAGATGTACATCCTTTTCCAACACTAAGAATTGAGTTGAGGGTGAAAGTTTAGAACTATGTCCCACTTTTATAAGGAAAATGGCCAACACAAATATATTTTTTCAACTTGGAGCACCTAAAATTGACATATATGTTTTGAATTTTAAAATGGTATAACTAATTAAATGTAGAAATTTTAGTGCAGTTTATGTTTGTAATTTTTATTTAAAAAGAAATTAGTTGGATATATTTTTTTAATATAAATCTAAGAGAATATTTTAATTGCTAAAAATAATTTTAGAAAATGAGGTTGATGGACCTCCACTTTTACTATGGTAAAATTTTTTTTCCTTGATTTTTTCTCACTTAGCTAACTTGAATATCTAGTGCCTGGAGGAAAAAAATAAATTTTGATGAATATTTATGTTTTAATGAATTTTTACAATCAAGTTTATAGAAAATGTAATAGTTTTGATGGGCCTCCATCTTATTTCTAAAATATTTATCATAAACAAAAACAAATTATACTCTCTTGATGAGGATCTCCACTAGTGAACCATATTTTTATTAAAATTTTAAAATAAATTTTAGTATACATCTTTGAATTTCTAATTATCCTCATGTTTGATTATAATGACCTAATAGTAGTAATTTTTTTAAAAATAATAAAACTAATTAAAAAATTAAAAATGTATATTCTCAAATTCTAGGCTCTGATCCCTAGCAAAGGGTATTTTTAGATTTTCTTGAAAATATACGTAGTTGGAGAAATCTAGAGTTGAAGATGCATGTTAAATTTTCTCAAAAGGGGGGCTAAGCTACCACATGGATAGCTAGCTCAACATTTTTGAGTGAAATTGTTTTGGTTGAAACTAGTATTTTGGCCAAAAACTAGTTTCCCTCAAAATTGTTTGGCTAGAACTTGTTTTAATATGGTTATTTTGGTGACATTCTATAAAAGAAAATAAACATTTTCATGCTTGAATTAAGTAATTTTATGTGAAATACTAATTTTAACACACTATAATAATTTCATAAAATGCAATAACAATTCAAATTTTATTGCACAAAGACACTTGGAGACACCTTTACTATGGAGACAATTTTTTAGGTATAAATTTAATAAAAATTATTTTAATTTATATAAATTGTAATATTTATTTTTAAATTATTCTATACATATGTAGTTTTAAAAAATATATTTTAACTAACATGTGGTAATTGATTTTTCTTCTTAGTTTCTCCCTCTTCTTAAGCCCCCTCTATAGTGCACTAAACACAATATTCCAAAAGAATACACTCTTGTATCCTAGGAAGTGAATCCCCAAAGATAAATTTGAGGGCTATAGAGGTTAGAGTAATAAGGAGATTACAAAAACTTTTTTTGCAATTATTTTTTCTTGACTTGTTTCTCTCTCTTCTTCTAGATTTTTTCCTTGGTCATATATCTTCTGTGTCTTCTTCCAGTGACTTGTCATAATTGGCTAAGCTAGATTCCCCATAAAGAGTAGTGAAGTGAGAAGGGATTATACTCCAATACCCAAGACTTAGACAAACTCCACTCCATTCTATTGGGTGGTTTGGCATGTACCAAATATATAGGTATATCAAAAGGTGAGAGTGATAAGTTAGAGTAATAAGGGACTCTTCTAGGAGACATAAGAATACAAATTAGTAGCTTAAGGTTTTTAAGATTTCTAAAATATAAGGTTTTCTCAGTTTCTAGGGTTTGACGTTTCCATAGGTAGATGGTTTAGCATGTACATAATTGAGTTTGTGATTTAGGGTTTAGAGCTTCATGTTTTCTATATTCCAAGTTAGGGGTTTAGAGTTTTAGGTTTTCTAGGTTAATATAAGGTATGTATGTAGGGTCAGTTTAATAGACTAGGCTTATACATAAGTGCATTTTATATTTAAGCTTTCTATAGTATTCAACATATTTTTCATGGCTCATCTAAGTTTTCTATTTTTAAGTTGTATCCCTCTTTGCTAATATGGTATCCATTTATGTTTTTAGCATATCTCTCTTAGCTTGCATAACCTTGAGTTCTACCTATAGTTTATTTCTTTCAATCCAAAACCTCACCCTAGATTTGTTTATGATCTATTTCATTCTATCAATATAATATCTCAATCTCTATTTATACCCTATTCCTCTCATCTCACTATGTAGTTCTCACTATAATCAATTGTAGTTGTGAAGAAAGATCAATGTGTACTTGACTCACACGATCAAATAGTGTATAGTGAATCCACCAACATACTCATGTATCTCTTTGTCTTTGTCACTAGCTTATAGGTACATCCAATGTCAATTATATAAATCAGCCACCACCGTATTAGTCATTGTCTCCTACCGTGTATGTTGTAATTAAGCCACCCTATACCTCAAGAGTAGAGTATAAATGAATAAAGATGGGTGAAGAAGATGATCCACACTTCCTCTACTACCTATAGGGTGATCATGCAAATAAATGAATCACTAGAACCCTTAGCTATCCCCTATGATAACCCCTTTTATATATAGTTAAGAGGGTGGGACATGGTTTAAACGAAGGAATCATTAGATCCCTACTATTACTACAAATAGGGAGTCAGACATGGGCCTTGAATAAAGGATACATAGGATACCTGGTGAAATAATGAGGTATTTAAATTATAATAGTGCATGAAAAGAGGTTATATGATCAAAAATAAAAATTATTTGAGGGCTCATAGCTCAATGAAATTAGCAGTGTTATGAACACATGTATGCTATGTCATGTTGGTTTATTAATTTTGAATCCCTAGGGGGTTTGGGATTTCTATGGTAACTTATTTTTGAGATCTAATGGGGTTTCTAGTTTTAAGGAGTTTTGCCTTAGTTATGATGTACCACATAAGGTTTACCTAGTTTACAATATATATAGGGTTTACATATTTGGGGTTACTATATTCAAGGGTTTCTTTAAGGTACAAGTTTATGTCCAAATGGTAAAATTATTTAGCCTAACTTATGATGTGAAATTTAGGGTTTTAAGGTTTGGAATTTAGTCTTAATTATCTAAGTTTTGCTTAGGTAAAGTGCGATCTTCTCTAGTGTTTAGGGTTTAATAGGTAATGTGTAAATGATAGTATTTATTATTATTCAATATGTATGAATCTGAATTATATGCATGGACATTTGTATGTGCAGTTGAATTTGCATAATTTGTGACGGGGAATAAAAGAAACTAATCAAAGTTTCATGATAGAAAAAGATCCAGATAGTGAAGAGAAAAATTAAAAGAGTAGAGAGTAAAGAAAATTGGCTAAAGAATTGGTTGCATCTTGTCAAGAAGAGTAAATTGAAATTATTGATGAACAAGTTCAAGAACATGTTGAGGAACAAATTCAAGAATAAATTGTTAGAGGTGTAGAAGAGAATATGTATGAAGAAGAAATTGATGCTACATTTTTTTCATAATATAGAAAATTCAATGGATATGGATGAGTATGATATTTTTAGTAAGATTCCATGTAAAGATATGTTTCCTTAAAGTATAATAAAGTTTCACTATTAAAGAATTTGGGATGAGTTTTTTAAAGGAAAATCCCTAATTGGAAATGTACAACTATGTGCAAGATTATTTAGGCAAAAATAAATGAACCCTATTTTATAGTTGTTAGGGGTTGATAATAGTAAGAAATAAGAAGGCATAAAATATACAATAATTCAAAAATTACAAGAGGATTTAAAATCTATTCAAACCAAGAGTCAAACTAAGTATTTGAGTATTGCATGTAAGAAATTTATGGCTACAATATCAAGTAAAAAATATCACATAGGAGACAAGTCAATGCAATTGTAAAAATAATCCATATATATAGGAAAATAATTTAGAGATATATTATGAAGAGAAACAAACCATATGAAAGAAAAGAAAATAATTGGGTAAGTATTTGTAGGGTTCCTCAAAAAGATAGAATTCTAGATGATGTGAAGAATAAGGTAATTGAATATTGGACTAGCCACTTCCTTGTTACGTCCAATGGGAGGGACAATATATAAATAATGGGTGAAGATGGTACCAAGTTTTTCATCCAAAACATTTTATAGATACAACATAGAGTGATATTTTTGAAGCATTCAAACAAGAATTTTATAGGTAATCTTTCTTAAATAATGTTCATAAAGTTATGACCATCTTTTAAATATAAATAAAGCATGCAAAACTTGTTGGTATCACAACCGTGTTGAATTTCATCTCCATCTTGAGATATACAAAAAAGTTAAGATAAATATAGTTATTCTTGGAAGTACAAATTAATTTTTGAAGTTTATTCTATGTGAAAAATTAGAAGGTTTAGATGAATTCAATGTGGAATGCATCCAAACCACATGTATAAATTATGAGATTTGAAGAAATTTCCATTAATTGAGTATGTTGATCATTTAGTGGAAGTTATTTAGAAAATATGTGAATATGAGAAATACAAAACCAAGTTAAAAGTTGAATAAAAAAATTATCCTCAAAGAAAGTCAATTGCCTTGCAATGAGTTCATGATCAAATTTTGTAGTATCATATATCCACATACCATAATATCATGATGCAAGGTGGTAGGCTAAACAATTTTATGAGCCAAAGAATTTCTTTTCACAGGGTTGTATTCTCTTTGTTGTGGATTTTTCTAAGAACTATATTAGTATTTAAATGGAAATTTAGAGTCAATATTACCATTCAGAGTAGGTAGCAATCTTTGTACATGTCTATTATGAACATGCTGAGTTTCATGTGGATTGTGCACAAACTACTACATGTGAAAGGATCATCGTGAAGGAGGTTCACTTTTATATTAGTAATGATATTGGTCATGATAGGAGCTATGTAGCTCATTATTTTGCAATGTTTTTTGAGGATTTGAGACAACATGGCATTAACACTTTAGAACACTAGATTTGGTCTAATGGATGTGCTATTTAGTGTTGAATTTAACTCTTGAATCTTGTATTAAATTACTTTTAAACAACTCAATATATATGGTTTGTTTAATAGTTTTGATGGTTGTCTACTTTATATGACATTTTAAGTCTACAAAAATATTTGTTTGGTTAACCCAACAACATATTAGGTGCAATATAAAGTTTTTTGCACAATTGTGTTGAGAGTGCACATGGAAAAGAAGAGCATGATGGAGTTGAATCTTGTGTCAAGGGTGCACTTTACCATTATGAACTTGCAACTAACACCATATAAAGTAAAAATGAAATTTTTGAGTGGTGCAAGAGTCATTTTGGCTCTTGTAAAGAAAAGAGTGGCTTAATATGTAACAAAAGCTATTTTTTGTATGTTAAAGGTATTAAACATTTTGAGCTTTATTTAGGGCATGAATCTTATAAATTTGCACATATGAAGTTATGAAATTGTACATAATTTATTCAATGATGTTTAAAATTTAATAATTTAATTTTTCATATTTGTAGATATTGATCACTCCAATCCTTATAATTTCCAAACCATTGTTGGTGTTAGAAGATTCTATTAGGTGATGCCTATGGGAGACAACAAGCCACTTACTATTTATGTGTAGATTGCATTAAGAGAAATGCAAATAATCTACAATGTAAGAATGTTATTGATGATTATGTTTGATAACGGGAAATGGAACAACTACTTTCAATGCCTCCTTGTGAAGATAATGACATAGATGTTAATGATTCTCTTTATTCAACTAACTATGAATGTGTATTTGATCTAGTTGTTGCAAGTAAATTAAATGTATTGGATATGTAGATAATTTTAGTGAGACATTGGTATTATAGATAACTTGAGTGATATATATTTGAATTGAATCCAACTTGTGCATTTGTTGTAGAAGATAATTTTTTTGTGGTTGCAGATCCTAACAATACCAATGGTGTAGAACATTATCTACTCATATGCATGCAATGAAAATGCAAGTTGATGCAATCTATATGATAGATGGTGATGGATAAAAGTATCCCACTAGATCAGTTGTTATTGAAGGTACTTATTATTATCAAACCAAGATAGATAAAAGTAGCATTATATTTATTAAATATATGCCTAGACAAAAATGTTCTACACTATAGTCACTTAGTTCTAGCAACATGATTAAATTTGAAAATTTTATGAAAAAATTGGACATGGACAACAAAAATGGAGGTTGAGTATTGAAGACCATGAAAACATTTTAGAGATAATAAAAAATAGTGAGGACCTAGATTATATTTACCAAGGGATTTAAATGCATATATTGTACATAGTTGATGTATAGTTCAAATTTTAGTATATTTCATTAATTTATATCATGTACATGTTCATTGAGTATATTTACTATTTTACATCTTGAAATGTGTTTGTGTCACATGTTCAATGAGTTTATATTAATATTAATATCAAATAATTTTATTTAAATATTTTGATATCAATTCAAATGAATTCGTATATATAAATTGATAAACACATGTTTGATATCAATTCAATTTGGATATCAATATCAATTTGAATTTTGATATCAAATTTAATATCAGTTTCAATTTTTATACCGATTGATATCAAATTTGATATTCAATTTTGATAGCAATCGATACCAATTTCAAATTTGATATAAACTAATGTCAAATTTAATATCAATTTTAATTTTGATATCAATTGATACCAATTTTAATTTTGATATCAAATTTGATAGATCAATTTTAATTTTGTTATCAAATTCAATTTGTATATCAATATCAATTTCAATTTACATATCAATAGCAAATTTAATTTTATATGAATTTCAGTTTTGATACCAATTGATATCAATTTCAAATTTGATATCAATTCATTTTGGATATTAATATCAATTTTAATTTGATATAAAATTTGAAATCAATTTCAATTTCGATATTGTTTGATATCAATTGATATCAACTTTGCTATCAATTTCAATTTGGATATCAATTCAATTGAATTGATATATAAATTGGTAGCATTTTGATAATTTTGATATTAATTCAATTAAGTTAGATAAATTATATTGATATATAAGGGTGATCCTACAACAGTGTGTCCCACTTTTTGGCCTAAGTGGGATGCTCAAAATCAACATTTTTAGTATTATTTGATTTGTGTCAATTATAGATAACAAACAATCAAGAATTTAAGGATGATGTAAGCTAATAAGTTACATTTTCTATGTAGATTGAATTTGTAATTTTTAAAAGAAAATTAAATAATTATTTATGTCATTTTTATTTTTATTTTTCAATCAATTTTTATTTTTTCTATTACTTTTTATTGAGTAACATTAAATTTTATAATGCATAACTGTCACTACAAATAAAAACTTTCCACAATTTCTTGGAATTAGATCATTTTTGTTATTGAAGATAAAAGTGAGGATTTTGAAAGGACCTATTCCCTTATATATATATATATATTAGTAATTAGATCATTAACTTCAATGTCTCATGCATAGATATTTTTTGGTAATTTATTATTATTAATTTTTAAATTAGTTCTAACAAAAATTTCAAACCTATATTATTCCATAACACATTTACCTTATCATATGTATCAAAATTAATTTGTTTAATTGAAACAAGGACATCTATGAGGAGTGTAGTGCATTTTTAAAGATTTTTCTAATGTTTGTTATTTTTCCTAGTGTCTTGAATAGAGGTTATTATTTTTCATAATGGACCCACATTTATTATTAAATTAAAATATATAAATATTAAAAAACATAATACATATTATAATTTTTAGAAAGCTAATACTAAGTGATACATACTTACAAAATGACATTTCAAATGACTTCATTTGATCCCCCAAAAGGTGAATTAAAATTGCTTTTTTTGTTAGCATTTTGATAGGTGTAGAGGAGACTACATTTGAGGTTTGATTTAATACTAGGGTGGTTCTATCCAAGGGGGTTTGATCTAAACCCTTCAATCAAACCCCCTAGATGGAAACCATATAGGTTTAAACTTGTTTTTGCTAAATTAGCTTGGGAAAGGCTCCCAAGAGTGACAAAAAAGAGCTAAGTTGAAACACTTAGATTTTAATAATCATCTAGATCACTAGATCCATTCATAAAATAGTAGTATTTATTTCAAATCTCCAAGGATACAACTACACCTCCCTGAGAGTAGTCCTAAAACTCCAAAATCACAAGCCCCACCCATGCAATTCATATCAAAGATTAGAAATATAAATAATAATTCTATTCTATTACTGTTATCATTCTTTTGTGACTATCCATATAAAATCCAAAAAATAAAAAAACCTCACAAACATACTACTCCAAACTATATATCCATATGAGAGGGAGGAAAAATACCTCAACCCTTCCTCCAACAATCTCAAGTTATTGTTATATTGACATCATGTGTGGGGGGAAATTACATAGGCCCCGAAACATTCCTAGAACCATTAACATATTTTTTGCATATCTTATCATTGATTGGTGAAGGAATTTCTTCAATATCATCCTCCAGCTCCTAACAAAAATAGATAGGTATATTAAAATTGATGTCAATATATTTTTGACCTTAATTTTGTAGGTGAACACCACAAAAAGTTGACTCAATTAGAAGATGTTATCACATAGTCCATGATAGTGTTTCAATTGGTAGTTGAAATATGTATTTGTTTTATATTCTACTCTAGCTATATCCTCATGTAGAAAATATGTGATTGCAACCATTGATAACATTGTTGCATTGCTTAAGGATTGTGTAGTGTTGAAGATATTGCACTTTCCCACCAACTAATTGTTAGAACATAATGATATACTGAGAGGAGGGATGAATCAATATATACCACAACTTTATTCCAAATTAACTTTGTCAACCAAATATTCTTACTCCCTTAAACAAATGATGAAACAAATTAAGCATATCAAAGCACAATACATGAGTACATGACCACCACACCAAATTTTATGTGGAAAACCCTAGAAGGGAAAAACCATGGTGAGCAAGCTGCTTGAATCTACTACTCAAATCTAGCCTCACAAATGAAAAAAGATTTACAAAAAGTTTTATGGGCTACAACCCAAAGGAAGCTACAACTCCCTGAAATAGAGTTTTTATGGCTTCAACCAAAGGAAGCTACAACTCCCTACAATGCTACAAAACTTACACATAGAGGCTACAACCTCTGTACAACACACTTAAAAGAATTCTACTGATCAATCACCTCCGCATCATCAACACCCTTCACACTGACTCAAATCTCCACTTCCTCTGCACAACAAACACTGCTACCTTAAACACACCTTCACATATACACTCACTCACTTCCACTTTCACACACACATCCTCTCATACTCACACATACTCTTACCTTTCACACAAAACATGATCTTTCATTTATACCTTCACCAAATTACAAAATCTTTCTCCCACGTTGACCAAGATGAAATGTGTATATGAAACGTGTAGTGGCCACACCAAGTCGGCATCCAAAAGATGTAGAAATCCAATGTGGTTCAAGACAAATGATAACTAGGACCTATTCTTTCCTTAACACATTCTTCCTAGCTGGCGTACACTTCAAAACATTTGACGAGATTATCAGAACACATGAAGTTGACCTAGAAAACACTTATCTTTCCACAAAATAGATCCAAACCTAAAGTGGTACCAGAGGAACCAATTAAAATCATGCAAGTCAACACTCAAGTAGAATAATACTTGAACAAACCTTCTCAAACATTCCTTCCACTAAAGTATATGTTTTCTTTCTGGCGCAAACAAACAAAAACTGAGACTGTCATCACTTACAAACACTGAACACACAGTCTTGAGATAGAGCATTGAAAAAACTAACTTGTGTTGCACTTCAACACTTGAAACATGAGATGAACAAACATACAGAATATCTAAACTCATCCTCCAAACATCAAATCCAAAAGATGAACTGCGGTGGCTTTTGTTTTCTCTTCCAAACAACTCTAATCAACAATATGATATGTCTTTGTCCTGTTGACTCTAGAAAACTTTTGCGGTTCATGAAAATAGCTAAAACTTGAATATAAAAATATTTTTATCTATAACTAACCATCCTTCAAACCGTGGGTCCTCATCTTCAAAAGTGGAGAAATGCGGAGCATTTCTCTGACACCTCCTGACTGCAATCATCTTGAACCTCTATCTTCACTCTATGAGCTCTAGAATCATCTGCGGTAACTTCCAAGATTTGAAATTAGGAGCATACAAACTTCATATTTGTCTCTGACTAACTCTCAAACCACAAGGCCATATCTTCAAATGTGGATGAATGCAGAGCATTCTCCTGAGCTGCTTTGGTGCAAACTCTAGTGTCTTGGACCTCCTAAATCTTTCTTTCAAGACTAAAGCAATGCCTTTCCTCAAGAAATAAGAAATACAATATTCACCACATTAGAGACTTCATTCTCAACATCAAACACAAATCCTTCCAACAAAATAAGGATCTTCATGTTAGCACATTGTTCTGCTCACAACTTTCACCTTTGCATGAACTTCAGAAGACAGGGCACAATTGCATATAGATGATACTGATCCAATTAGTATACATAGTTCATGACATTCATCATCTTACCCTTTACTTCACAATTTCTTTGATCCATATCTTTATTACTCCTTTGTCTTCTTCTCTAATCACCTCAGCATATACTCATCAATTTGCTCTCTATCTCACAACAATCTGCAACAATCTCTGATCATCAACTATCCATTACTAAACATCACACAGTTGAAATCAATGACAACAACATCACATAGTTGAAATCAATGACAACACATATGCAACAATCTCCCCCTTTGGAATTGATGGAAACACTTAACATGATATACAAATTTTACCAAACATCACACAGTTGACATCAATGACAACACATATGAAACAATGTCCCCCTTTGGAATTGATGGGAACACTTAACTTGATATGCAAATTTCTCCCCATTTGACATCAAGGACAAAGGGCTAGTGGTCTTCCTTTGAACTATCCTTCCTTTAGCTCCCCTATTTGCAATCTTCTTGATCTTCTTTCATTGCTCCGTATCTGTTAGCTCCCCCTAAATGATCAATCCTTGTTGTCCTTCACAACTTCTTAACTACCTACTCCCCCTAAGAGGTAGCCTCCATCAATCCAAGGATAAGGATATGTCTTGAACTTCTCCCCCTAGACAGATACACCATCTATGCATCTAGTTAGAAGGAGGGGAAATCACCCCTAACTTATGTCTGAGATACTCAAAGGTATCCTTAGAAAGTACCTTTGTGAAGATGTCTGAAACTTGATCCTTTGTAGGCACATACTCCAATCTGAATTCTTGATTTGCAACCTTCTCTCTCAAAAAGTGATACTTGATAGATATGTGCTTGGTTCGAGAATGCATCACTAGATTCTTTGAAATATTTATGGCACTTGTATTGTCACAAAGAATAGGAATGGGCTCATCATATTCTACCTTGATATCCTTCAATGTTTGCTTCATCCACAATACTTGAGTGCAATAGGCTATTGCAGCTATATACTCTACCTCTACTATTGATAAGGACATTGAATCCTACTTCTTACTAATCCATGAGGCCAACTTGTCTCCCAAAAAGAAAATCTCCCTTGTTGGCACTTCTTCTATCACCAACACCTGCCATACCAATCTGCATTAGTATAAGCAATCAGGGAAAAGTCATCACTCTTTTGATACCACAACCCATGTTCTGGAGTGCTCTTCAAATATTTAAATAGTCTCTTGACTACCTTCACATGTGTTTCTTTAGGATCAGCTTGAAATCTTGCCATCAAACACATAAGTTGCATAATGTCAGGCCTTGATGCCGTTAGGTATAGTAGGCCTCCAATCATATATTTGTACTGAGTCTGATTGGTTTTAGGTGACTCATCATCTTTACTCAAATGGCAACTAGTTACCATAGGAGTACTCACTGTTTTGCAATCTTCCATACCAAACTTATTCAACATCTCCTTAACATTCTTTGATTGAGATATAAAGATGCCATTATCTGATTGAGTAATTTGGAGCCCAAGAAAGAATGATAGCTCACCTAACATAGACATTTCAAATTCTTTTTGCATCTCTCCTGCAAACTTCTTACACATCCCATCATAGCCACAAAAGATTATATCATCGACATACACAACAAAAAATAGAATTTTTTCACCTTCAATTTTGATGTAGAGATTACTATCTGCGGTACCTTTCTTAAAACCTTGCTTGAGTAAGTATTTATCCAACCTTGCATACCAAGCCCTAGGGGCTTGTTTGAGACCATACAGAGCCTTCTTAAGTCTGCATACCATGTTTGGTTCTTTTGATAACTAAAATCCATCAGGCTATTCTATTTAAACTTCTTCTTCTAAGTCACCATTCAGGAAGGCAGACTTGACATCCATATGATATACCTTGAATCCCTTATGCACTGCAAATGTAAGAACCATTTTGATTGCTTCCATTCTTTCCACCGGAGAAAAAGTCTCTTCATAATCAACACCTTTGACTTGTGAATAACATTTACAAACCAATCTTGCTTTGTTCCTGACCACTTCTCCATCTTCATTCAATTTGTTCCTGAATACCCACTTTGTACCTATCACATTCTTGTCTACAGGCCTCGCCACCAACTCCCAAGTTTGATTCTTCTCTATCTAATTTAGTTCTTCTTCCATAGCTTGTGCCCATCCTTCATCCTTGATAGCTTCATCAAAATTCTTGGGTTCTACTCTTGATAGTAAAGAAAATCTTACTTGTTCATTTAGTCTTGCAAATCTTCTTCTTGTCTGTACTCCTTCAATTTTGTCTCTAATGATCTGATCTTCTAAATGATTCTTCTGAACATACTTGGCAGGAGTCTTGGTAGCCTTCTCTTGAGTTTATTCCTTTTCTTCAACTTCTTCTTCCTCTATGTAGGCTAGTTCATCTAACCAAAAGTCTTCTTGCTCATCTGTGGTTTTATGTTACCCTTCATCCACTCTTACATTTGCAATCTCAACTATCTTCCTCACTCTTTTGTTGTAGCACTTGTAGGATTTGCTGGTAGTTGAGTATCCAATAAAAATACCTTTATCTTCTCTTGAGTTAAACTTTCCCAGACCTCTTCATCTCTCCTGATGTAGCATTTTCTTCCAAACACTCTGAAGTATTTGACTGATGCTGGTCTTCCATTCCAAAGCTCATAAGGTGTCTTGGTGTTGTGTCTTCTTAGTTATCCTCTATTAAGAATGTAGATTGTGGTATGAATTGATTCTTTCCAATATATATTAGGAAGCTTAGCTTCACTCAACATTCTCCTGGCCATCTCTTGAACATTCCTATTCTTTCTCTCTGCAACACCATTTTGCTGAGGGGTTCTCATAGCTGCATAGTGTCTTTTAATTCCATGTTCTTGACAAAACTCTTCAAACTCATTAGAAGTGAACTCACTACCTCTATCAGACCTTAAAACACTTGATTCTAGATTTTATTTCATTTTCAACCATGGACTTGAATATCTTAAACCTATTGAAGGCTTCTAATTTTTCTTTCAAAAATGTAACCCATGCCATTCTAGAAAAATCATCAATGAGTAACATGAAAAACCTCTCATCTTGTAGACTCTTTGTCCTACTAGGTCTGCACAAGTCAGTATAAACTAGCTGTAATGGTCTTGTAGTAGAACACTCCTTGGACTTGAAAGTTATCCTTGTCTACTTCCCAATCTGACATTCCTTGCATATGGTGCTTGTAGGCTTGGTTATCTTTGGCATGTCTCTTACTGCTTGCATGGAGCTGATCTTTAAAAGATTATCAAAGTTGATGTGCCCCATCCTTTTGTGCCACAACTAGTATTCATTTGTTTGTCCTAGGAGACAAGTCCTATCATTAATTCATTTTGGATTATACAAGTTACCTTCTGTCTTAAATCCTTCTGCCACCAATTTTCCAGACTTTGCTCTTTTGATTTCATACCCTTGATCATGAAATGTGAGACTATATCCTTTACTACACATTTGACTTACACTAAGAAGATTTTTCTTGAGACCTTCTACATAAAGAACATAATGTGTTTTAGATTTACCATCAATACTTATGGTGCCTTTTCCAGTGATATTTGTAGATGAATTGTCTCCAGACCTGACCAGTGTTAACTAATTTTTTTAACTTGAGAAAATTTTAAAATTTCCAATATTGGTGCGGTATTTATTTTACCAGAGAAGGATGTGCTTGTAGGGGGGATTCTAGAGACCTTCTCATTCTAGGTAATTGGTTTCTAGGTGAAAGGTGTCATTCCCATAAAATTATAATATCTCCTTTCCTTTGCTGGGTAGTGTTCAGAAATTATGGAGTATAAAATATTTGCTTAAATATAAATTTTCCTAAGGCTGGAAAATTAATCGGAGATCAGAGATAAATTTATTCACTCTTGTAGAGAAAAAATCAAAGTCATAATGTCTAAAGGAATCCCCTTCTATTAAAGAATTAGAAAATTTGAACCTTGTATAAAGTCTAAAAGACTTTATTAAAGTCACCTTTTTTCCATCAGGATATTAAAAGGTTTAGGTGTCGGTAGTTTATGAGTTTTTGGACCTCATATATTACCACTTGATAGTTCAAAGTTATTAATAGGTGTTGATCCCCAAATCCTTTACTATTGGAAATCTAAAAGGTTCTTGAACCTCAAAAATCCTTGACTCCATCACAATTGCCAATTTTTGCAAGTTCTAAAACTTGGTTTTATATCTGACAAGGCATCGATAGTTGTGAAGGTTTTTGAACTCCATTTTTCTCTGACACTCCCTTTGTCAGAGATTATTAGGGTTTTAGAACTTATGCCTTAGCTGAACCTCCTCATGGAATGCAGTCACATGGAACACAAGAGCTATTCCTTCTACTGAAGAGCTTCTTAGAGCATTGTAATCTACAACAGAGAGAATGAATAGAAGTGAATAGAGAGTTAGGGAAAAACAACATGCAAAGCTTGCGTTGGAGTGACAAGGGGTCATTGGAGAAGAGGTGTAGTCTTGACTCCTTTTTAACTCTGCCTTGTGACTCTTGGAGATTTTTCCTATCCCTGAAGCCATTTACACTAAAGCGTCAGAGGATTCACGAGGAGATAACAACAGTGGAGTTAAAATCATCTAAATTTGGTTCTGGTGAATAATGTGGATCTCTTTTTTAATGTACGTGATGGTCTTTACATGCCAATTCTTCACTTATTACACTAGTACCAATACATAATGAAGAAGATACAAGTAGATAGAGATGCAATCAAATTGGTGCTTTCTGGAGAAAACATCATGTGTCTTGGACTTACATGCCTTAGTGGTGCTTCAGATGAAGAAGTTCTTGTGGGATCACCTATGGCAAAACATAAAGTGGATAGGTTTTGTTTAGATACCATACTGGGCCTTTATCCTTCTCTTTAGGAATAAGCCAAGGTTGCTGTGCTCACCAAGGTCTGCCATAGGCATCAGTTGTGTATACACCTAAAAATGACATGACTTGATCTAAATAAATATTCTTAATATTTATTTAAGTCTAATTCCTCTATCAATAAATAAATAAACAAATTTATTTATTCGATTCATATTCCTCTAAGTTAATTAAATATCAAAATATTTAATTACCTCCTCTAAAGTCAAAATTAAATAAAATCCTTTATTTAATTTAATTCTTCCAAACAATTAAATAATTCTTAATTATTTAATTAAGTCATTTATTCCTCCCAATTTAAATAAATCAATCAAAATTTATTTAAATCCTCTTAATCTCTAAAAATAAAATATAATAAAATATTTTATTTATTCGTCTATCTGGCACAAACAATTAAATAAATTTATTTATTTAATTTGCTTTCTTATCTTCCAAATCTTCTAAAAATAAATCTTCTTCTTCATGCACACACAAAATTAAATAATTTATTATTTAATTTCTCTCAAATCATGCAAAAGCAAATCACAAGTTGAGTTATCTGATTCAATCAATCTTGTTTTTATCAATAACTCTTAAATTAGAAAAAAGCATTCTAATTTATGAAGTCAATTTTATCTTTATAAAATAAAGCAGTTAACTCAAACAAAATTTTTTTTGTGTGACACTTGTCTTCTTTCTATTCGCGCACATCCTCTCAACCATTCTATACCGTTGATCTTCTTGTTCTTTCTATACTATTGATCTTCTCTCTCTCAAGTATATAAGTACAACCCTCTTCCTCCATTTCTATCATCCAAGCTTTCAATATACTTACTCGCAGGAATTATAGCACTCCTTTGACACCATACCATTCCATAGCTTGCAATCACCCTTTTATCATTGCGATTGTGTTGAAGAATCTCTTCATTGCAAACCTATCACAGCCATTCCCACTTGAAATCTTGGAGAATAGCAAGGAAGTGCACCTTCTGAGGGCCAATATCATTTGAGATAGGTGACCAATGGAAGCCATGAAGTAAAGAGGTTTGCAAGGTTTTGTTCTTTGTTTGTTTGATTTCATTGTTTCTATATTTTATTGAGTTATTGGGTAATATTGATATTATTGATTATTCATTCCAATTTTCCCTTAACATTTTTGGCACCCACTGTGGGGCCTTGCCCCGATTTAACCCAAAAACTGAGTTTTTTGTGCTTAGGTTCCGTAAACAGGAGGATTATGTGCATCTAATCAATTCTAACACACATCTGAGCTCTGTTTCCACGCATCTGACAGTTCAGTGCATACATGCTTTGTTTCAGCACATCTAACCTCTAATACTATGCATCTACTTATTCTGCGCATATATTCTGTCTTCCTGTGCTTTTGACCTCTGTCTCAGTGCATTTGTAATCCTACACATATGTTGCCTATTTATGTGCATATGATCTTTGTACGTACACACATGTTTTTGACAGTGACTTTTTTAATTTTCTTGTGATTTTGCTAACGCTTAACACTTCTCGTAGGAATATTGTTTGATCTACTTGTAGGTTAGGGGCTAGTTTAGTCATATAGCTGCATTTGTTAACTCATCTCTTGATCTTAAAGGAAAGTAAATGGATGTTCATGCAAATCTCATTTAGTTCTAACTAGGAAGGATTGTAATTTGATCTTGTTGCATCAACAAATTGAATATAGTCCCAATGCTAGGAGGATAAAATTGAACCATTGCTATCTTTCTCTCAAAGTTAACAAATTGCGTGTGTGCCCAAGTAGCTAACTCATTTAGTCTTTTTCATTTTAACTAGGGGAAAAGAACCATTGTATTTCATGTTTTTGGAATGATGCTTGGCCTATGCTCTCCCCTATCTTGGGTGACCGAAATTCCAGACATATCATTTCACATGTGTTAAACCCTTAGAGAGGCCCGCCCTTGGATATCCTTCCATCCAAGTGGGAATGACCTTAAGTGGTAACAAGCTAAAGCCAAGCTCTGCCAAGCCACTATAAATAAATTGTGTTTGGAGTGAAAGCTTCAAACAACGAGTGATGTTGTGTTATACCGATAGCCAACCTCCCCCAAAACCCTCCAAGGCGCAACCCTTGAAGGCTGGGAGACTCCATAACGGAGAGTAGTGCTACCGAATGTATAACCACTCAAACAGTTGCACTTACTAATCATCCTTTGTTTTTAGTAGCCAAAAACCCCTATAAGCCGGTGCAGGGAAGGGTGATTATTACCTCCCGCAGATGCCTCAACTAGAAATAGTGAGAATTCAGTTTATATTGTCCTAGCCAGACTAGGATTTGTACTTGCTTTTTAGTAAAAAAGAGTCCAAAAAATTACAAAAAAAAAACCATCAAATCATTCTGTGTTTGCTGTGTCTTCTTGCCATAATTGAAAAATCAAATCAAAAGACCAACTTGCAACCAAGAAACCAAAAACACTGAAAAACATGTCAAAAATTACAAAAGTAGTCAAGAAAACTAGAGCTGTGCATTTACCCTTTGAAGTTGCACATTTGTTTTGACCTCCTGCACATTTGTTATGACTTTCTATGCATCTATCACCTATTACTACACTTTTGTTATTTACCAGAACTGCGCATTTATTACGACTTGCTGCGCTTTTCTCCTCTATTTTGGCACATGTTACTATGCATCCGTGATAGTGAGAATTTCCACATCTTTTAAGAGAAATTTTTTAGCATTTTTGGATACCCATTTAAGCCTTGTTCTAGTTTCTAAGATTAGATTTACTGTCCAGTCACCTCTCCCATCCATCTCCATAGCATACCCTCTCTTTCGTCGGTCGTCTCATCCACCTTCTACCAGGTCTTCCTGCAAACAAGTCAAAGTATTCCATATCAGATTAGCACAAGACCTTTTTCAGATCATTGCGGATTCAAGTAACCCTAGTAGGTCACATAACTTCACTAGTGGTCTTGGTGCAAGACTAGTCTCTACACAGTAAATAGGTATCGACTACCCTTACTTGTAGTTATCATCTTGTATCGACCATCTTACCTAGAATCATTGATCAAAAGAGTCCCTTGTTCAAATATTGTCAGCACAAGTATCCTCTTCTCACCAACCTACACCAGCACCTTACCAAAGTATCTAATTTCACCCCACTTCTTCCCACGTTGTCTTGCATGGTCTTAACTAGATCCCAATACCAAAAACAACTTGAAATGGTTGGAACATCTAACCGCATCATATCCCCTCATGACAATGATGAGGAAATCTCTCATGAACAGTACCATGGAGCCCTCCAAGATCAAAAATTTCAACGCATGCTAGCTAAAGTGCTCAACGAGGACCCTCAAAAGTACTTTCTTCATCTTGCAAATCAAGGACTTAAACTCCCCTCTGACTTTAATGTCGATGCATTAAAAGAACCAGGAGAGGAAAGAACTCATGAAAAGAGCACAAATGAGGAAAAATCCCTTGACAAAGACAAAGGTAAGAAAATAGCAGACCCCAACATACCTATAGACACGTTGATGAAACAGATTCAATCTTTACAATAGTAATACGCGAAACTCAAAACAAGGCCACCCACTAAAACTTATTCCTTGGAAGACATCACACCATACCCCTTTGACAAAGTTTGAACATGGTACCCTTCCCCTTTTGGTTTGAAGTTCCTAAGTTTGACAAATACAAAGGAAAAGGAGACCCAAGAGATCACATTAGGGAATTTAGCACCGCATGCCTAGAAGTAGCTCACAACGAAACCTTCCTAATGAGACTATGCCCTAGATCTCTAGATGGACAAGCCATGGAATGGTTCTCATGACTATCCTCGGGTATCAAAACTTTTGATGAGTTAGTAAACCAGTTCGTCACACACTTTTCATATAACATTGAACACGAAGTTTCCATGCTTGACCTATGCAATACAAAGCAAAAGAGTGGCGAATCCTTTGCTACCTTCTTACAAAGGTGGAGACAACTCACGAGAAAATGCTCATATCACGTACCTGAGAAGTAAATGACAAAGATGTTTGTCCACAACCTTAACCCCGATCTAAGTTACCAAATCCAAATTCAATTCCCTACCTCATTTACGAAATTCATTGAGATGGGATTATTTATCGAGAAAGCTATGATTGCCAAGGGGCAAATAAAGTTGTACAAGGACACCCCTAACTCTAACTACACCATGGACAGGCCAAAGTTTTGGACAAAGAACAAAAACATTGTCAATGATGGAGTAGTTGATGCCAAAGTAGCGGCTCCTAAACCACAACATCTAATCTTTACTTTTCAAGGAGTGTCAAACAATGCTACGCCAAACAAACCTTCATCTAGCACACCAAAATCATGGTTCACCTCCACTCCTAGATGAAAATTCACACCACTAGGGGAGTCCCATGAGTCTGCATTAAGAAAGCTGTTATCCAACAATGAGATCACTCTTCCCCCTACTAGTGACTATGAACCTCAAGTAAAACCTCATTATTGGAAAGACACTGATTTCTGTGAATATCATAGAGGAAGAGGCCATAAGACCAATGACTGTATCCTTCTGAAACACGTCATTCAAGACATACTTGACCAAAGTGAGGTAGGCACTAAAACACATACCTCTAACAAGACACATGTGGCATACAAGGATCCACTCCTCAACCACGACATGCCATACAACAACAACAACAACAATAGCAACAGCAACAACAACAACAATAACAATCGCAATAGGTAGAATCAAAATAATGGACACAATAATGCTAACTATGCAAACATGCCATTCGATTATACCATCAACTGCATTTCGGAGCACATCCTAGAAGTCAACATGATCACATCCAACCAACAATCAAGACCCAACAAAACTGATTGCAACATCATCACCCGCAGTGGTAAGGTCACATTGAACACACTACCTCCAAGGTTGTCACCTTCTCCATCTAACTCCCATACATACAGTGTCATAGACCAACTCCAGAAAATTCTTGCCCATAGATCTATCTTAGAGTTATTGTGTCTATCTCCCTCAACAAGGAAATTCTCGATAAAGCCCTAGTGGAAACAACTGTACCCACGAACCTGGCCCAAGAGAAGTTTCAAGCTATGGTAGGAAATCTAACTTCTTCTAGCACCTTGTCATTTATCGAATAGGATGACGTATCAGTATCCCAACCTCATAACATACCCTTGCATATTACCGCCTTCATTCACAAACACCATATCAAAAGAGTTCTCATTGATGGAGGAGCAGGTTTATATATTTGTATGCTCAAGCTAGTCCTTACATTGGGGTTCTCGGAAGATGTAGTGGATCCTAGGAAAAAGATCATTATTAAAGCCTATGATGAAGAAGAAAGAACTACAAAAGGAATAGTGGTGTTACCCATACAGATTGGACCAATAATAAAGGACGTTATTTGCCAAGTCCTAGACAAGGAGCTAGCCTATAACATCCTCCTAGGTAGACCTTGGATTCATCCCATGAAAGCTGTGCCTTCTACCTACCACCAATACATCAAATTCCCTCATAACGGTACAGATCACCATCCAAGGTGACCCGGATCCGTTTAAGCATTGCAACTCTATCCACTCAAAGCCTAATTGCATCATTCCCAACAATAGAGCTTCCACATCCCCCATCTCACAGTATGATTCTACCTCTGAAGCTTCCTCGTCCAAGCCCAAAGAGTAGAAAATCACAATCAAAGAAACAGGGGTAGGGGAATACTGCATTGAGCATAGCCTCAACTTAGCCAAAATGCCTCTATCTCCAAGATCCTTGAGGCAACCTAAACCTTTTCCAAATCCATCTACTCCTCTCGAACCTCCCACAACTCCCTTTGTAAAATGGGGGACCCTATTAGATGAAACTAAGGAGAGAGATGTCTTGCAATGGCTCTACACAGAAGAAGATGACACACCACAAGAACCACCTAAGCTCCCAATGGAAATCTATGGGCGTGGTGAGTCTATCTTGCACAGAATGGGTTACGAAGGACAAGGTCCCATTGGCCTAAGAAAAGAAGGAATCATAGAACCTATCCAACCCTCCTCATCCTCATTGGCAATAAATATAAGAGGGCTAGGATACAAGGACAAAGGCAAAGCTAAATCTAATGCTTGTTTTGTGGAGCAGATCCATGCCCTACAAGATGACAATGACACAGACTCCAATGAGTCTGAGTGGGAGGAACTCATAGAGCACTCCTATGAGGACAAAGGAGTTGACACCATACAAACCTATAGTCCCTACTATGAGGGACAAATGCTAACGCATAGACCATTAGATTGTGATTCATCAATTCTAGAGAGTATGACTTTCAAGGAAGGTCTGAGTTCCATTGCAATAAACAATTTGGAGGAAAGTACCATCCCGGATCCTATCCCTAACAATACTCCTCACATATCCATTCAAACTATTGCACCCAATGAATCAGATCTATCTTTCGATTCTCTCCCCCTTGTGCATCCTGAACTTATCGACTGGGATTTATGAGGAACCCCACAACTAGACATGTTCCAAAATGATGATACCTATATTGACTTCATGGAACTTAGGTACCACCTACCTATAGGAGATCATAAAGCTGGCTTTGCTATTGAACTCAACACCGTGGCTTATTTTAGAGAGGGTGCCAAGCCTTCCAGTCACAAAAACATTAAAATAAAAACTGGATCTGATGGTGAAAACTGCTCTGTGGCAGTGTCATATCCCAAAATAGTAAAAAGAAATGATGTATCAGATGGAAAAAACCTCTCTGAGGTGCCAGACAATGGAAGGCTTGACACTCTCCCCAATGACATGTACCAGGAGAAGTCTCAGATTATTGTGGAACCTACAAAACCTGTCAACATTGGAACATAGGAACAACCTAAGATCATTCACTTTTTAAAGTCTCTATCTCCACCGGAAAAGACTAAATTGGTACCACTCTTTAAGAAAAAGCAAGTCAACTTTTCTTGGTCATACACATATATGCTCAGTATAGATCTAGATTTGATTCTACATTATCTTCCACTAGATCCAAGAGTCAAACCAATCAAGTAGAAGCTCAGGAAGATGCATCCCCACATTGCATTACTAGTAAAAGAGGAACTCAAGAAACTGTTGGATGTAGGGTTCATCAGAACAATAGACTATCTAGAGTGGTATCCAACATAGTGCCAGTATCCAAACCTGATGGCAGAGTCAGATTGTGCAATGATTTCTAAGATTTAAACAAGGCTTGCCACAAAGATGACTTTCCATTACCTAACATTGATATCATAGTCTACTTGACAACATGACATACCATGTTATCTCTTATGGATGGCTTCTCTGGATACAATCAAATTAGGATAGCACCAGAAGACCAACATAAAATAGCTTTCACTTGTCCATGGGGTACTTTTTGCTAGAATGTCATGCCATTTGGGTTAAAGAACATCGGGGCAACATATCAATGAGCTATGACTACTATCTTCCATGATATGATGCACATCACAATGGAGTACTATGTAGATGACATCCTTGCAAAGTCAATCACAAGAGAATCCCACCTAGATGTACTAGAGAAGGTCTTTCAAACACTAGAAGACTTCAAAGTTAGGTTGAATCCAAAGAAATGTGTGTTTGGAGTCACCTTCGACAAGCTCTTAGGCTTCATTATATCAACAAATGGGATTGAAGTGGATCTTGCCAAGGTCAAGGCTATTATGGAAATGCCACCGCCAAAGAATATCACTCAACTACAGTCTCTACAAGGCAAGTTACAGGCAATCCATTGGTTCATTTCACAACTGGCAGACAAATGTCAAGCTCTTACTCACCTATTGCACAAAAACATACCATTTTGATGGGATGGAAAGTGTGAGGAAGGATTTCGTAAACTGAAGGAATACCTCATGAATCCACCTATTCTGATGCTACCTATCCAAGGTAAGCCTTTGTATCTATATATATCTGCTACACCAATAGCTCTCGGAGCCCTACTAGCACAACAAGATTATGAAGGCAAAGAAAGGGCTATCTACTACATCAGTTGCACATCGGTGGGCTATGAACTACAATATTCCCAAATAGAAAGATCATGTCTTGTTGTGGTTTTTGCTTCCCAAAAACTACAACATTATATGCTAGCACATTCAGTCAAGCTTATTGCAAAGATAGATCCACTAAAATACCTATTAAGCAAAGCAGCTCTAACAGGTCACCTAGCCAAGTGGGTAATGCTGTTAAGTGAATATGACATTGAGTATGTAGAAAGAAAAGACATCAAAGGACAAATCATTGCCGATCAGTTAGCAGAAGCACCATTACAAGACAACACACTAATGACATTCAAGTTTCTAGATGAATCCATATTCAGTATCACAACACACTCATGGAAACTCTACTTTGATGGCTCCTACACAAACCATGGATTGGGGGTAGGAATCTTGTTGGTCACTCCTCAAGGTGATACCATACTGTTGATGGTGGTTTTAGCATGCAGCAACGCAGGTGTGATTGCTGGTTTCACACCTCTCTTGAAAAGTATCTTACCCTAGGTAAGACTACTCCAAGGATAATACAGCTAGGTCTTAGCTTTCTTGGAATTTCTCAGTTGGTATGTTCTAGCTGCTCCTACAAGGGGTCTTACATGCAATCTGCGAATCTTCAGGTTTAGGACAGCAAATACACATAAACCATATTATGATTCTTAGCTGATATACAAGATAAAATGCTGCTAATAATTCCTATTCTAACAACTAATAGCGGTTTTAAAGAAAATGCAAAAGGTGTAGGGTTTAGAAGGGCCCTAAGTGACATTCACAATGCTAAGGTTATCTTCAGTAGACAAACATTCTGGCTCTCTGAGTTACCAAACTGAAGTGAATGTTACAGTGCTGCAGAAAACGGTGCTATCTTCAATAGAGGTCAACAGATTTTTAGATTGCATACATTTGTTAAATACCTAATGATCGGCGCAACTTAACTTGTGAAATGCAATTGAACTTTAGCACAAATATTCAGCCCAGGCTAACTTTACATAGCTATTTACCATCAGCAAACAACTAAAAGTATGGACTCAGAATGTTCATCAAATACTTTAGCAAACCATTAATATTATGAAAGCACAACTAATCTAACTATGAGAGAGCAAGATGCGAACCATGAAACCAAAAGATGAATCAACACAAGATACAAATTCTCAGGTTTACTGCAGAAACTTGCTTTGTATTAGCTCAAATGGCATAGAGTCAACAATTCGGTATCAAAAATCTCTCTTCCAAATAGTGGAAATAGCATCCCTTTATATAGAAAGCAGCATACCCTAGTTTTCGAATGAATGGTGGAGATTAGCTCAACACCAACAGTCCAGATTACATCAACAGAAGCCCACATCAATTCCCAGATTACATTTTGTCTTTTATGAAAAAGATGAAAAAATAGCCCCAGATACATTGAATCTAGTCATTTTGACTAGCCAACTCAGTATATTAGTGGAAAAGCTCATTTTAGAAGCAAGAAGAAGACAAACTTGAGTCACATGACACTTGAAAACTTGAGCTGATGTGGATCCACGGGATTTCAAGTGCTAATTGGATCAAGAAGGAGTATTTGGCACTTTATTAGTGAAGATATATCCAATTGGATGCTTGTTGGACTGATTCTTGATGAATGGATTGTTGGGACAACTATATGCATGTCTTGGTGATCTGATCTAGGGTCATTTGAGTGGTATTTTTGGGAAAATATCAAAAATATAATTTTTGGTATTTTCTACATCGTAGTAAATTACATTTTTGGAGGCCTTCAGAGAAGAATGGGAGCTCAAAACCTATCGGTAGCTTGGCATTAAGCCTAAGCAACCAGGTAGCTCAAACTAGATAATCAGTTTATCTTTCCAATGAGTCCAAGAAGTTTAAATTCTAATAAAATAGCTAGGAGTTATGACCCCCAGACTGGATCACTAGGACATTGGATTGGATCTGTAGGAACAACAGTGATTTGGCATGATCTTCTATGTCTTTTAGCTCCTAAGACTCATCTTTATCATCTTGGACATTATATTGACTTCCTTTTGCATGTGCAGCAGCAATTTGGTTGATAGAATGTCAATTCTGCATCTCTGGATCAGTACTGCATATTTGCGTGTACATCCTTCTAAGACAGCTCCAGTTGGCTCCTTTGTGCTCTTAGACCTACAATTCACAATGAAAAGCATCAATTTCATCTTAACAAGTCATTTTTCATCAATTTGGATCAACACATGTCCATTTGCAGTCATGAATCAGTCAAAAACAGCCCATTGTCAATGTCACTTTCTTGTAAACAACCTCTTAAATCCAGTGACTTTTGCATGATTTTCTGCATTTCTCATCATTTTTGAGTACCCATTTGGCCAATATGATGATTAGGGAAGTTTTTTTAGTCATTAGGATCCATTTGCAGACTTTAATTTCATGTTTTTCTAGCATTTTCTGCAAAAAGCAGGGTTTTTGGGGGTGTTTGACCTTTCATGTGCAGTAGCATTAATTATCGTAAAACGTGCCAAAAATCCACACAAACTTGATAAAATGTTTATCATGACATGACAAATAGATATGCAATTCAAACTCATCAAGAAAATCCCATTTGCACCTTGAAAAAAACCCAATTTTTGGCCCAAAATACCAAAAAATGCTGATTTGGGGGGTCACCGACTTAGTGGGGATTTTGGTTCTGTCCTACCTCGCACGGGTTTTGTGTTCGTCCGACTTTGCATGGATTTTGGGTTTGACCAACTTGAATGATGCTTCATGAGGTCAATCGGTTCCATTTTTAGCACAGGTCGGTTGACCATGACTTTAGCGCTAGCTTTGATAGATGCCGCCGGCGGGGATTTTGGTCCCGACCGACTTAATAGTAGTTTAAAGGAAGTCAGTCGGAGGCGAATTTAGCTTAAGGTCAGAGGACGATGATTTTCGTGTAGAAGTCCGCGAGCGAGGTTTTTAGTGTCGAAAATCAGTAGCGACTATTTTTAGCGCAAAGTCAGTGGATTTAGTTTTTAGCGCTAAGGTCAGTAGAGGCTGTTTTAGCGCTTTTTGCAGTTGGGGTCATTTTTAGTGCTAGATTTCAACTTGGCCAGGGTGAAAGTATATTTAAAAATATATTTAAGTATAAGTTTAGATATGAATTTCTTATACTTTGAATATTTTTAAATATACTTTCATGATGTTTGAGATAGGTTCCAGATCCATAGGATTTCATATGTAGATTCTAGAATTTTGTGGTTCCAACAGATTTCAGACTTAGCCATTTTTCAGGATCTTCAGGGTTTTAGACTTAGCCAAATCAAGGCTTCAGGACCATGCATTAGGGTGAAAGTATGTAAACCCCTTAGTGAAATCTTGTGGAATTTGACATGATTTTCTAACTCTAAGACCTGGAGACTGGGAATTTCAACATGAAACATCTTGCAGAAGCAATCTTAAGGGCAATATTCAGTGACAGGATTTTTGAGTAAAATGCAGTAACACCCAATTCCAATGCAGAAGGCAACAAATGGCTATTTTTTTAAGCACAAGACCACTCAAGACACTTCCAAATCAATCATGAAGAACATCAAATGACTCCAAACATGCAAAATACTGAAATTTGAAGCAAATCATGCACTCTAAGCACAAATCCACCTTCTCATCATCATAAGTGACAAACTTTGAGACTTCAAACCAAAGCAAAAGAGGGGATCTCCATTTGGCAAAATGGGGCGTGTGTGCAAGGCACAACACATACCTAAGTCTTGTCGTATGTTATTCCCATCCATAAACAATATAGCAGAGTATGAAGCCTTGGTCATTGGTCTCAAAATAGTAGCAGAATGGAAGATAAAAGAGCTACATGTCTATGGCGACTCCCAACTGGTAATCAACCAAGTCAATGACGACTATCAGACAAAAGATGACAAGTTAATCCCATACAAGCATATAGTCGATGACTTTAAAGAGTAATTTGTGATCATCTCCTTTGAACAGATACCTTGCATTGAAAACAAAGTAGTCGATGCCATGGCAACCATTGCCTTGCTCCTCAAGATCCTAGAGAATGAGTCACAGTATGAGTTCTTGGTGGAGTCAGTTATGCAACCAGCTTATGATCTTCCTGAAACACACTCCATATGCCTATTAGTCAGATCTGATTCACCCTTGTATGGTAAGATTTACACTTACCTCAAGGATAACACCCTACCACCTGACTTGTCTTCTAACCAACGCTGAACCTTCATTTGCCAAACCTCTCGTTACACCATTATCCCCGATACCCTATTCCGTCGAGGTCTAGATGGTACTTTACTTCGATGTTTAGAACGGGAAGAATCTCAAACCGCCTTACGTGATGTGCACGAAGGAATTTTAAGAACACACTCTAGCAGTCCTTCTTTAGCTAAGAAACTCATGCGTTTGGGATACTATTGGCCAAAAATGGAAACCAATTCATACCAGTTTGTGAAGAAATGCAAGCAGTGCCAGATACATGGTAACCTCATCCATGCACCAGCTCAAGAGCTATGAACTTTAACGATAGCTTGGCCCTTTTGTCAATGGGTACTTGACCTTGTGGGCAAAATTCACCCTCCTTCATCCAACGGCCACAAATTCATAATAACCACCACTAAGTATTTTACCAAGTGGATTGAATTCATTCCCCTCACCGCCATCACAGGAAAACAAATTGCCTCATTCATCCTTAATTACCTCATTTGCAGATACAAAATTCCCTTATCCATTATCACAGATAATGGAAGACCTTTCAAGAACCAGGATGTCCAAGAGATTTGTGATAAATTCAAAATCCAACATTGTTTCTCCACCCCCTACTATCCACAAGGCAATGGCCAAGCAGAGGCGTCCAACAAAACAATCCTAAAGATCCTCAAGAAAACTGTCAACGATGCTGGCCGTGATTGGCACATACAATTGAATCCCACTTTGTGGGCCTATCAAATGAGTATATGCACTCCCACGAGTGCTACCCCTTATACCCTTGTCTATGGATTAGAAGCTATTTTTCCCATCGAGGTCGAGTTACCATCTTTAAGGGTGTCATTAAAAGGTCTTATCACTGATGAAGACTACAGAGTTTCCAGACTGCAAGAGCTAGAGCTATTAGAGGAAAAGAGACAGAATGCTTTCAATCATCTCAAAGCCTATAAATAGAGAATGTCAAGAAGCTACAATCATAGGGTCCATCCAAGGGTCTTCAAAATTAGTGATCTAAAACTCAAGGAAAATCCCCACAATCAGCAGGATCGGGAAAAGAAAGGTAAGTTTGAACCCAATTGGCTTGGCCCTTATGTCATCATTGCCGCCTATGGGTCAGGAGCATATCAGTTAGCAACATCAGAGGCTGAGCTGTTCGATGACCCAATCAATAGTATGCATCTTCACTGATTCTATACCTAAGAGAACCCAAATGTAAGGGGGCAAAAAATATAAAAAAAAAGTAAAAAAATAAAAAAATGAGCAAAAAGCAAAAAAATCAAAAAATGGGAAAATAACAAAAAAAATCCTTTGGTGAAAACCTGGCAAACAGGTGCCTTGGATAGGTACCACGATGAAAACCTGGTAAACAAGTGTCATGTGTAATTTTCTAGCATTCGTGCAAATAAAATCAAGTGGTGAAAACCTGGTAAACAAGCGCTACTTGTGATAAACCGCTTCCTCCATCTTTGGGAAACCAATCACCTTGTGTCCTTTCCTCCTACCATCGTGTCTCATCTGACCCATATCTATTCACAATAAAAACCTAACGATAACCTATCATGGCTTGATACTCTATCTCTTTTGTCACCTTATCAGCTAAGGTCCTATCCAGTATCCTATCCACAGTGTCAGCCTAGTATAGCGCCTGCCGTCAGTATCATAGGGTCAACCCTGAACTACGCTGCCTCTGCATCGTCACGTAGGAAAGGCCATTATCCATGCACCCCCGAGGCTTTCTATCCATCTCGTATCTCTTCATCTTTCCTCTAGTCCATTTGCATCCATGGTCCAAGTCCTGAACTATGTTGCCTCTGCATCATCACATAGGTAAGGCCATTTTCAATGCACCCTCGAGGCACTAGGTCAATCCTTTAGAGTCTGTTTCCCTAATAAGGATTATTGAACCTTTCACCAGATACAAGTGCATGCAAGCAAAGCCCATGTCCAAGTAGATGTTTTGATGCAAGACATCAACCTATCCAAAGAAAAGCAAAAACAAGAGCAAAGCGATCCAAATGATTCTATCTCGATTATGGCAAGAAAGATACATCTAAATGCAAGAATGTTTTGTGTCAAATTAGTTGTGTCTTAAAAGTCTTCATTTTTGTTATCATGTTTCCTATCCTACTCAAGGATGCCAAAATCTAGAGATGCTATGATGGGGGCATGATTCTCTTCTTTGTTTGCTGCTTGTGGGTTTATCTTTAGTAATGTGAAGCCTTGTCTAAGGACAAGATCAACTCAAATGATCATAGAGGACATCAGAGGACTAACATGAAATAGGTATAATCCTTTTCTCTTGATACACAAGAAATACTCTGGTCATCTCGATTCAATTATACCTAGATGCTTGTATTAACTTGCTAAATCAAAATCCATGTAAGCGATGCTTAGGTCATCTTGGTTTAATTATACCTAGATGCTTGTATTTTCTTACAATATCTCAAAAACATAAAAAAAAAAAGCCCAATGATGAAATAAGCACTTCAAAATACTTGCAATATCAAGATGGAAAAACCATTCACATGCAAAACCATCCACAAAGCATCCATACCATATCCCATGCAATAAAAATTCTATGCAAAGTATCAATGTTTGCAAATAAAAGCTTGTGATCCTTCCATCAGTCAGTCTTCTATCTATCATTGTGTCATTTCTGCATCGATTACGTACATTTGGATATAACAAAAACATAGCATAGTTTACATATCATATCACATGAGATAGTCATTAGCATGATTAAATCATTTGCATACATAATAAGTGCATTAGAACATCCATATCTATTTGCATCATGCATAACATAATATCCATAGAAAAATTAAAAACATAGGCAAAGACATATAGACCATTGCATAAACTGCATCATCATATAGCTAGCATCTCATGGTTTGCATATTAGAACATCAAGTAAAAATCTAAGTCTGCATTAGATCATCATCACATTAGGTCATCATACACATCACATAGCATCATATAGACATAGTAAAAGCGTGCGTCACATATCGACATCATAAGATAGAATACATCCATGACATATAGCATAAACAAGTGCATATAGATCATCAATAGCCACATCATCATATAAATAAACATAAATATGTCCAAATATACAAAATATCAAGTGTCTGTCATCCATAAGTCAGAGTCATATCAAGTGTATACATCGCAAAAATAATGATACGTGTCTCAGTGCAAAATGATACAAATATATACATGTCGAGCTATCTATGAGCCATCCAAAAGTGTATGCATAAACCAAAATTGGTACAAGTAAAGTGGCTAGCCTTGCTGCCATGGGATGCTGCTCCCTGCACTGTCCTCTCCACCTCCTCCTCTGTCAGCCCCTGACTACTGTGGGCCCCTCATCAACACTCCTGAATGTGACCCACCTACCCTCTGTGAGGCCATAGACTGCCTCTTGTAGCTAGGTGCACATTGGTCTATTGACACCACCCCATGGTACAATCCCCTGTAATACTATGTCTGAGCTTGCGCTCTAGCAAGCTCACCTTGTATCTGTGCAATCTATGCCTACAACTAATGTACTTGGTCTTGCCCCTGCTGTACATGTGTAACCAAAAATGAGGTGGCACCATCTATACCTAAGGCTGCTAAGGCAGAGTCCCTCTCTAGTCTAATAGCATGCACCCTCGCCAATGCTGTGTCTTGTTCTACAGTGAGCCTAGATATGATACTTGCATTAGCCTCTCTCCACGACTCTGCTGCCCTAAGTTGCTCCCTAAGCTGTCTGATCTACCCCTGCAACATAGTAATGGCTCGCTACTATAGATATGGCTAGGTAGGACCCTGAGGAACTTACTGTTGGGGCACCTACTATCGAACTACCTGTTGGGGCACCTGT
Organism: Cunninghamia lanceolata; assembly: GCA_027924645.1. Classification (NCBI taxonomy): domain Eukaryota; kingdom Viridiplantae; phylum Streptophyta; class Pinopsida; order Cupressales; family Cupressaceae; genus Cunninghamia; species Cunninghamia lanceolata. The sequence goes on from BSBN01000333.1 coordinate 1,985,599, forward strand.
TGCAGTGCCGACATCTGTATCTGATGCACTGCCTACTGTTACGCTGCCTACTGCTGAGAGGATCCCTCTCCCACTCTCCTCCTCTATCTTTGTCTCCCTCCACCACCATCCCCACCATCTCCACCATCCCCTCCTTTGCCTCCACCATCCCCTCCTCCACCTCCACCACCTCTATCACCTCCATCATCTCCATCTCCCCATCCTCATCTCCCCCTCCTCCGTCTCCTCCTCCTCCTACCTACACCATCCTCATCGTATGAATCCTCCTCATCCAGGTGTGGAACCAACTCTCCAGGTCCTGAGTACCTCAGGAATGGGTGAGCCACGAACCACTCCTCATAGTTAGGAGTCATCCCTGCATCCACTATCTCCATCCGCATGGGCCAAGCCGCATAAGGAATCTATTGGAAGTCTGCTAAGGCCTCCTCATAGGAAGTAACTGGGCCCCACCTTAGCCACTTTGCACGTGTCCTCATGAACCGGGCATGACCCTATGGCATACCCTATATCCTACCAAACTGTCACTATACCCGGCTAACAATCTGCCTCTCTAGTGTGTGTCGTGTCCTCCCAATGAGCCATCAAGTCTAGAAGTAGTAGGGCAGCTCATCATCCTCATCATCCCAAGGTTCATAGTCTAGATAGGGGCGCTAGATAACTGCATCTACATTATCCAATGCATGTCTCCAGTACTCAAGCTTTCCCAGCTTGTGTTGGGAAATAACACCTACATATCCATAACTATACAGCTCCCCCCTCTGCCTAGAAAAAATGCATATCGGCTGAGTAATAGCAATATGCTCCCATAACCAAAACTATAGCAAAGAGACACCGACAGACAAACTCGCTCCTCTGTGGTATACCACCTAATGCATATCATGGTACAGGTGAGACAAAACACAGACACCCCATTCAAAGAAGGTGCCCTCTATAATCATCCTCTCCATAGTCCTACCCCAACCAATGGGGAACCCATGTGACCTCCTATTGAGGCATACAGCGCCTCCGATAAGCCCTGCCACTATCCCTGGGAAGTAGTCATAGTAGTCATGAATATCCTACGATTAGATAACTTGACCCTCTAGCTCTGGGTCATTAAAAACATGCCTACACTTTGCTAGTCTGGCATCACGCTGAGCCTCATACTCCACGAGCTTACCTTGTATCAACAAGTACAAAATCCTATAAACATCCTCTAGAGTAATAGCCATCTCACCGGTCGGCAGGTGAAAGGTCCCATCCTCGCTACGGAAACACTCCACCACGGTAGTCAACAAACTAAGGTTCACATGAACCTCAGGCATGAAGTAAACATAGTCTAATCCCATGGCACCAAGAGCCTCCTGATCTATCTCTGTGAGCATGTACCACTGCAACATCGCAAGGGAAACTGCTCCTATGACATAAGCATGTCGTGAATGTCCTCCTGCAATCAAGCAAAGAAGTGCATCAACTAAAACTGCAAAACTACTCAAACTATCAAAACTATCCTATCACTTACTTAACATGTCAAAATTGATCAAAACAGCATAAACATCTCTTGACTAGATTCCTAAAATCTTGGAGATAGCTTATCAATTAACACATCAAGCAAGATGCCAATCGAGTCAATTTCTTTAAGTAAACTGACTACCCTAGTGCAAATACACCGAAACAAGTTGCAAATGCGTCGACTCATACCAAATGCACAAATTCTCAATGAATGCGTCGAAACATTGAGCAAGTGCGCAGTTTCTTAACACATGCGCAGCTAGACATCCTAAAAGCACAGACTCATAACGTATGTACAAGTTCTTAACAGATGCGCCAACTCACAATGTATATGCGTAGGACGCATACATGTGCCGAATCATACCGTAAATGTGCCAAAACATATCAAATGCGCAGTTTCGTATGGCATATGCGCCGAACTGCGAAATTGTCCATGCATTTACCTGAACTTTCCCTAGCATTTATTGCTCTAATAAATGAGCCTAGGTGAGTTTTTTCAAACTACATACTGGTGGTCCTGCCTCAGCTGGCCGCCCGAACCGTCAAACACGCTCAAAGCGGTGCTCCTCGCGTGGAATATCCATATCTATAATGACTGCTCTATGCTTCTCTACTCTCCTAAGCTCTGAGTGACCTATCAACAAAAGCCAAGTGTGTAACTGACTAGTTTTGTGGATCTAGCTCCTATTTATAGAAAGTTAACCATTACTAGCTATGTGGCAACCATGACTACTTCCCAAGCCCATTTCCTCTCATTTCTCTGAACTGTAACCCATTTTTCTTCATCCTAACCTATTTTTCACCTTCTTCTTCATGAGATTGTCCATCTCACGCCCTCAAAACCTTTCTTCTCATCTAATCTCCTGAGGGGGCATCCTACCATTGTTAAACTTGTACCAGGGGCAAATTGGGGCATGTATCATTATCAGAAAATCTTATTCTTTGAAGCAACATGATAAAACACATTGCATCAAAGAGGGGCAAAATGTATACACCTAAAAATGACATGACTCGGTCTAAATAAATATTCTTAATATTTATTTAAGTCTAATTCCTCTATCAATAAATAAATAAACAAATTTATTTATTCGATTCATATTCCTCTAAGTTAATTAAATATCAAAATATTTAATTACCTCCTCTAAAGTCAAAATTAAATAAAATCCTTTATTTAATTTTATTCTTCCAAACAATTAAATAATTCTTAATTATTTAATTAAGTCATTTATTCCTCCCAATTTAAATAAATCAATCAAAATTTATTTAAATCCTCCCAATCTTTAAAAATAAAATATAATCAAATATTTTATTTATTTGTCTATCTTGCACAAACAATTAAATAAATTTATTTATTTAATTTGCTTTCTTATCTTCCAATTCTTCTAAAAATAAATCTTCTTCTTCATGCACACACAAAATTAAATAATTTATTATTTAATTTCTCTCAAATCATGCAAAAGAAAATCACAAGTTGAGTTATCTGATTCAATCAATCTTGTTTTTATCGATAACTCTTAAATTAGAAAAAAGCATTCTACTTTATGAAGTTAATTTTATCTTTATAAAAGAAAGTAGTTAACTCAAACAAAATAGCTTTTTGTGTGACACTTGTCTTCTTTCTATTCGCGCACATCCTCTCAACCATTCTATACCATTGATCTTCTTTTTCTTTCTATACCGTTGATATTCTCTCTCTCAAGTCTATAAGTACAACCCTCTTCCTCCATTTCTATCATCCAAGCTTTTAGTAAACTTACTCTATAGGAATTATAGTGCACCTTTGGCACCATACCATTCCATAGCTTGTGATTACCCTTTTATCATTGTGATTGTGTTGAAGAATCTCTTCATTGCAAACCTATCACAGCCATTCCCACTTGACATCTTGGAAAATAGCAAGGAAGTGCACCTTCTGAGGGCCATATTCATACACAAGATCATTTGAGATAGGCGACCAATGGAAGCCACGAAGTAAAGTGGTTTGCAAGGTTTTGTTCTTTGTTTGTTTGATTTCTTTGTTTCTATATTTCATTGAGTTATTGGGTAATATTGATATTATTGATTATTCATTCAAATTTTCCCTTAACAAGTTGCATTGCTTGATTATTGCATTGAGGGCATCGAGAGACTTTTGATTTATTAATACATGCTGCAAGGTCCTCTCAGTTGGTATTTGTTTGAGTGGAAAAACATGATCTTAAATTGACGTCTTGGACTGGTAGACTCAATATTCCATTAGATGTTGCTAGATGGGTTGAGTATCTTCATAGCTCGGCACAAAAGAATTTCATTTGTAGGGATCTCAAGCCATCTAACATACTTCTTAGGGATGACATGAGAACTAAAGTCTTAGACTTTGGGTTTGTTAGGCTTGCTCTTGAAGGAAAATACTCTATTAAAACTAGACTGGCTAGTACTTTAGACTATCTTACACCTAAATCTGTAGTAACTGATCATGTAACAATAATGATTGAAGTTGGATTTGAGGCCATGTTTGACAATGTTGCTTTGGAATAGGAAGCCCTTTAATGCCAAAAACAAAACATGGACTGTTGGCTTAGGTTTCAAAGGATGACATGATGAGGCTTATTTTCACAATAGTTAAAGCTGGAAATAATTGAGTGGATTGTGGCCTCGTATAATTTAAGGCTTATATTGGCACCATGCTTGATAGTTGCATTTGTCAACAATCTGCATAGAGTTGAGCTTCTTTGGGAACAAGTTATTGCTCATTTTCTTGAGATGAACATGGAACTTCTCAAGTAAAAATGTGGCACTTAATGCATTGGATCACTCTATTTCTACTGTCTTAGGATGTGCAAAAGCTTAGGGAGAATCTTTGTTGATGTCTTCCTTATGCTCTCAAATTCAAAGTGGAACAAAATATGACCAACATGAGTTAAATTTAGAAGTTACTAATATAGGGAATGACTCTAAATCTATAAGTGTTGCATATGAATTAAACTTTGAACCCAAACCTTTCGAGTGTGCTATTATTCTACTTCTAAAATCATTGTATGGTGAGATTGAAAATGCTGAGGTGCGTGTTGGTGTACTAAAATTTTGTTACATATTCTAGAGTGTCATTTGACTGCAACTTCTTCAATGGATGAGTGACATGGAAATTTATTAGGTATGTGAGGGGGGAAGCTAGTCCACATGCCTATCACAACTGTAATACTCCACAAAATAATGGGATGAGACCTTGGTGTTGGTGTTAGGTGGAATGAGCCCTCTGTTATGACCTTTCTTCCCTTTTCTTTGAACCCTAGACAATTTCTTGACAAGGCACTATGCTTGTGGATTATTTCAAATCAGCATTTTGTGTTTTTGAAACTTCTCTTTAGTTGATATCAAGTAGAATAATGCTATTGGATAGGTTGCAACTACAACGACTAGAGGATACAAGCTTGTATTGCCAATTCACGAACCTCAAAAGTTGGCATCTTTCACACTTACAAATATCTAGGGATGGCTTCCAGAACTTCAAGGAGATGGAGATTTAGTTTAACTTCCTACCATTGTTGTTGTGGCATCATATAACAACATGGCAACAAAACTGTAGTAATATTAGAACTGACCATATTGTTTTCTCGTCTTTATGAAATCCAAAAACAAGAAAAAGATACAATTTGTTGTTCAGATTGACATCTGGTGGACCTTATAATTACAATGGGACAATCAAGTGGCTGGGGAGTTTGATCAACAACCAAAGGAAAGCATTGATTATGCTATTGGCTTGAACAATGTTAGATCATGGAATAATGAACTATGGCTTCATGTTTCCAAGCCTCCTAAGAATGTTTACATAAAACAAATTTTTGATGGCATTTCTAATGTTGCAGAGGAGTCAGGATTTACTATAGGTGCTAGGCACAAGAAAATAAATATTTCAAATCCACGTGTGGCATGGGAGCATGAATAGTTCTCAAGACACAGAGTTACAAATATCACTCTTTTAGAACTTTCTGTGCCTTCATAACTTTGAAGCATTCAGGAGGCTTATATGATGGAAGGGAATTTATGAATTATTCTAATGATTATGTTTTTCAAGAAACTGTTACAAAAAAGTGCCTTTATTTGTAACTTATTTTAAAGAATCAGTTACAAAAAAGAGGAGGGTATAAATTTAGTATTTCCAATTGTAAAGGGATCTTTTCTAGCTTCTCGAGGAGAGGAATTTGGAGGAGAAAGTTTAATTTTCTATAAATCTATAATCACAGTAAATATTTTTCTCAACTCAATTGATGTACACCTCCAAGGAATTTCAGAGACTTAGAGCTTTGTTATGTTGAAGAAATGAAGAGTTATTTTTCAAACTTTTTTTTCTTTTTAATCTCTTCTTTGATTGCAATTTTTTTACATTAATTTGTAATTAATCTTTAATCTATCCTTGCTATGTATGGCTACATCTAGATTTAATATAGGAACTTTGCATCGTGTTTCTAGATGCATATATGTCTTATGTTTGATGTGTGTTGGGGAAATATAACTGCCTTTTATTAATCAGTTACTGTTCATGGGTGGGAATATATAATTTTTGAGTTATTTGTTTCTACTCTCCGAATCCTTTCTTTCATTCCTTTTGCTGCAATTTTCCTTTTCTACTTTCTAGTTAAAATCATACATTGTTTTCATTCTTTGTATATCATTAGAAGGTAGTTGTGCCTTGTAAAATAAGCAGAGAGCCATTGTAAATATCATTGCAATTGACTCAACTATTGGTTCAGTTGTCATTTGTGTGGGCAAGAGAATACAAAGTTAAGTGACAAATCTATATAACAATAGATTTTTGGCAACTCTATTGAGGATTTGAATGTGAAGTATTGGTACTCTTATTCCTCATAAATTTGAAGGTACCTCCCCAAGGATAGAGGTTGGCGATTCTATGAAGTGGAAAGTACTTAGAAACATTTTATTCCAGTAAAGACTCCTGTCTAATTTATTTTTTAGATTTACATTATGGCATTGGTTTCTCCTCAGCCATGGGGAAATCATTTTGGACCTCTTTCTTTTTGGTAGTATTCACCTCTACCTGAAGGATCAAGGAAGTACTTCCCGAAGTTCAATGGAGACAATACTCAAGATTTAGAGGATCATATTTTAGTATCCACCATTGCATGTGGGATTTTAGGGGTAAGGGAAGAAAACATATTTGTTTGGTTGTTCATTGAACCTCTTGTTGGGTCTGCTACAAGTTGGTTTCAAATTTTGGAAAATGGATACAAAACTAACTGGAAAACATTAAAAAATAAGTTTCTTGGAAGATATAAATTTATGGTGGATGAAGGTGCATTATTGTGTCAATTTTTCTAGATCTAGAAGAAAGAAGATGAACCCATTAGAGATTTTGTGGATCAGTATACCCAGCTGCTAAAAAATATTCCTACCTCCATTCAACGAAGTAAGCAAATCCAGTTGCACTTTTATTTCCTCATTACATCTGAATGTTCATTTTTTCTTAAAATGGAGTAAAGTAAATGATATTGAAGTTGCACAATGAGAGACCGTAAAAATTGAATATGATATGATTTTAAGTGGCCTTTGGGGAGCAAATAAAATTATGAAGCATATTTCAAATGAACCCATGAAGAAATCTATCATGTGAAAACAAAATTATCAGCCTATAAATTTTCATCATGTGCATCCTCCTTCAATTGAATGCTTTAATTTCACTATTTTTTTATCAAAAGCATTTTTGTAGAGATGAGATAAATGATGTAGGAATTACTCCTCATGTCGAGAGAAGAGATCAAATTTAAAGCCTACACTATGAAGAGGATGAACCAGATAAACAATCTTGTGAAGAGGACATCACAAATGATAGTGCAATGGCTTCTTTATCTACCACAGAAATGGAGGCATTCACTTTTACCAGCAATGAAGAATAGCTTGAGACTACAGAACACATGGATAAGGCATCAAATATCCTCCCTCTGAGTTGCATGCAATGTGAGTATGAAGCTTTTGAATTTCTCGAACAAAACAATGCAGAGGTATTGCTATAGGAATAGGTTAGAAATGATTTTTTTTTAGTCCTTTCATTTTAAAAATTTGAATATGAAAATTTTTGAACTTAGAATGGAGGATGAGATTACAAGTAGTCTTGAGAATAATGAAGATGATCAAATATACAAATGTGTTGAACCTCATATTGTTTATGTTCCAAACTGGTGCCTTAATGCATGTGAGGATGAATTTCTATGTGGAGAAGGGGTCACCGTTTTTGATTTGTAGGTTATAGATGAGGATGATTCGGTGAACCATAGAATTGTTGAGTCAATTCCTACAGGGAAGGATAAAAATATTTTACTTGGAGGTGATTTTGAGCTCAACAAAGATGATGATAATGATGCAGATTTGTAGTATGCTTCAACAAATGTTGAGACACTCTCATTTTTGCATGAGATGCACATATCCATAAATTGTTATCTTGATTCATGCAAATAGTTATTTTCAGACATGGGATATTAATTCTTTCTCTGCACCACATGGAAGTGTAATTGATAATATGCAGGATCATGCTCCAGAGGAGGTTTTTGATGAAAAGTGGTTATTTGGCTGCTATATGCTGTTCAATGAGTTCTTTTAAATAATGAGTTTTAGGTTCATGCTGATGATCATAAAACCACTTCTGAGTTTATAGGCTCTTCACGGGTATATCTCTCTTTTCCGCAAGGGCATTTATTTTTCACAACCAGTTAATGGCATCACATGATTTTTTGGGTGGTTGGTGTATGTTGTACCCAGTTTGGGGTGCATTGGAGTTCGGTTTGCTTTCCATTTTTTGTAGTGTGTATTGCGGCTTTGGTTTTGGCTCAGGTCCTTTGTAGTTCTCCTTTATGAATTCATCAAATGGTGACTCCATTGGCCCAATGGATAAGGCACTAGTCTTTGCCAGAGAAGCTAGAGTTCTCTTATTTTTAGCAACAAAGGCAGTCCCCAATTAGAGCCTGTTGTTACCCAATTTTTGAACTTGGGAAAATTTTAAAATTTCTAATATTGGTGTGGTATTTATTTTACCAAAGAAGAATGTGCTTGTAAGGGGGCTTCTGAAGACCTTCTCATTCTGGGTAATTGGTTTCTAGGTGAAAGGTATCATTCCCATCAAATTATAAAATTTATCTCCTTTCCTTGGTGGGGTAGTGTTCATAAATTATGGAGTATAAAATATTTTATTAAATATAAATTTTCTTAAGGCTAGAAACAAAGATTTTTTTAGTGGTGAATATTCACCAATTGGTGAATATCATAGATCAGCCAAGTCAGAATTGGTGAATAAATTGCATCCAACAGGGTGGTCAAATTGCTCAAATTTTACGTATTATCGGTCGAATGCATGTCCATTCGCCATTGATTTATTTTATGAGAATCAATGAAGTAATATTTTCTCCATAACAAACTATGCATTTCAAATGGGCCGACTAATATTTTCACCTAGAATCTCGGAAGCAAGTACTAAATCACCTATATATTCGCCAATACTATTAAAACAACATTGTGTATCAGGACATGTTTCACCAATGCCATTAATTGGTCACTGCGCATGAGGACCCATTTTGCTAATTATAATTTACAAGGAGTTGATTATGAGGGCCCTTTTTGCCAATTGCCATGACACCTCTGTGCTAATCGTAGGGCCATATTTGCCTTGGAAATTACAAAGTATGTACTCCATCGAGGTTTGATTTACTAACACTTAAACATATTCCTTATATAATCACATGGGATTCACCAAATTTTTTTATAAACCATTTAAAATTCCCATAGAATTTGCCAAATATGGATTTCTATAAATACAATCGAAACTCTGATCTTTTCTTACACATTTTGTTTAGTTATGAACTTGTGAGCTCTTGATTCAAAGTTCAGAAGTTGGAGTTGGAACTTTGAAGTTGATCGTAGGCAAAGTTACAAGCTTACAACACATGCATTCCTGCATTAATGAATAGCAAGTTAGTGAAAACCTAAACTTAAAGGTGAGTAATCATTTCTTCATAGTATTAGTGTTATAAGATTTCTTTATCTCTTTTGCATTCTTGCTTCAATCTTAAAGAAGATATTTAGTAGGGAATGGGATCTATATTCTATGAATATGTCCTTAAACAAGAAGAAATTTTTTTCTAACTTATATTCGAAGTGAGAGATCAAGATGTCGAGCCACAAGTGTGACAAGGGTAAGACTCCTCAGGGTGGTGAAGGGACTAGGAGGCCATCAAAATGTCAAAAATGTGGAGTTAGTATATAGTCTTACTTTGGAATTGGCAATGTTTCTGATCCATCAAATCAAGATGGAGCTACATCATCAACTCGTACACCAAATATTAATGAAGAAGCCATTCACAATACCTCACCACCACCAAAAGGTGGGATTGCCATTGAGTCAAATGAGGATGGCAATACCATAGAAGATTTTCCAAGGGATACCTTGGTTAGCCAAAATGAGGATGGCAATACTACAGAAGATGTTCCAAGGGATACCCTAGTTATCCAGAATGAGGTTGGTACTACCATAGAAGATGTTCCAAGGGATGAAAATGCTTGTGCTGTAGATGATATTGGTAGGAAGAAAAGAAAAGGCAAATAAAAAATAGGGTGTGAGTGGGAAATGTCAAGGAATTTTTAGCTTGATTGGGTGTCAAAGTACCCATTCATTGAACTAGTGGAGAAAGAAAACAAAGATGAACAACCAATAGAATGCAAGTGTGTGATTTGTAGTTGGAAATGTAAAAGAGACAAGAAATTGCAACTAAAGATTGACACTATAGAAAAGCATATCGGTAAAGTTTATGAAAAACAAATCATAGACAGAAAGGAAACATCAGTAGTAAGATGGAAATCAAAGGAAGAATGTATTCATGTTAAGTATTCTACAGAATATGATGAGCATAAGAAAAGAATGATGAAGCTTGCTACAAGTGGAGGTATAATCAAGGCTCAATTTGGAAAAGCAATGGAAGGAGAACAATTAGCAAAAACCATTCAAATGAGTGTTGTTTTTCATATTTTGTCTAGAAGGCATCCTATGACAGACTACCCAGAATATAGTAATTTATTATCTCTTTTGAGTGTTCCTCACTATCTTAGCACACATTGGTCAATAAATGCTAGATGGGAATGGGAAAACTATCTCACTGCGATGGAAAATCAAGATTTAAAGGAGAATGTAAAAGAGTCAAACTTCATTGCATTATCTTTAGATGAAGTTACTGCGGTAGCTAATACTTCTTGGGTCTGTATGCATGTGCATACTATAAAAGAACATGTCTGTCGAGCTCATCTACTCCATGTTCATAAAATGAAGGACAACTCAACATTGAAAAATCTATTTAAACTAGTTAAGAATTCTTTGAATAAAATTGTAGGTATGGATGACTTGGCAATTGCCAAAAAGTTGGTGTCTGTAGGAGCTGATGGAGCTGTAGTAATGCAAGGTCATAGGACCAGTCTTTGCACAAAATTACAAACTACTTGTGCACCATACATGCTTGGCATTCACTGCATGGCCCACAGAATGAATTTAGCATTTAAAATTGTAAGAAAGTTTCCTACAGTATCAAAAGTTGAAAATCTAGTCCGTGAGCTCCATGCATATTTCTATCGAAGTCCCAAATGTTTTATGGAATTTCCAAATTTTGCTAAGAGAATAATAGAAGGAAACAAGCTTCTTAAGGATGTTGATACCAAATGGATCTCCTTGCATGGACCAGCACAACGAGTTCTTTTAGAATATCGATCCTTGATTGGAATAATGTACGAGCATTGCAACATAGTAGACAAAGCTCCTAAACTCTTACATAGGTTAAACGATATAGAGACACTCTTAACTTTAGCTAGTCTTCTCCCTATGTGGGATAAAATGAACAATCATGTGAAGAAAGCCCAAGATAGAACTATGTATATCTATGAGTATACCAAACTATGTAGAATGACATGCATGGCCCTCGATAATCTATATCTAGATCTAACTTTTCAAAGCCCAAAATTTTATAGGTGGTACATAATTACAGATTTGAATCATCCTAAAAATTATTTACAGTTTAATGGAAGCGGGGAGTTATGTGCCTTTGTACATGGATTTGAGATACCAATGCACGATTGTAAGATGGTCAGGTGCTCTATTAGAGAAGTACTTGGTAGAAAGGAAGATTTTGATGGTATTGTTGAATTTGTTAGTAATAATTTGAAGGAAATTGCAAGCAATCTTTCAACAAAGATTTATAATTGATTCCCTCGAAAAGAAATACTTGAAGCCATGTCTATTGTGTATTCTCAATTTTGGGTTCAAGGCCACCAAGATAACCCAAGCTTTTTTCATTAGAAAGTAACTACCTTTACCACATACTTTTTGAAAAGTACAAAATGCAATGCACAATCAATAGAAGGATTTATAAATGGAAATAAGCTTAGAGGACAATGTAGTCAGTTTGCAAGAAGTATGATAGACCAGTTTAAAGTCATGGAGAATCCCTTCAAAGTGGGATTAATAAAAAAGGCTTGGAAAAACTTAGGTCAGAGTGAAATATTGCATGATTCGATATCAAAATATTTCAAACTTGTTGATTTATGTCAAACAATGATATTGGTTCGATAAAAGATGAGAGAGTTTTCAGTACATTGGAGTTTTTAACATCAAAGATAAGAAACAAACTAGACAAGAATTTGGAAAATTGCTTGAGGGTGTTAGGAAGTGTGTATAATGTCAAAACTTTTTCCTTATGAAAGGGCACTAACAATCTAGAAGTCCATATGCAAAAGAAGAGGGTTGTGCAACACTTCAAACACACAAATGACAGTGACACAATGACTAATGAATTTGAGACTCAAAATCAAGATGAAGAAAATAGAGACCAGACTTAGAATCAAGATGACTCTTTTACTTTATCTGAATGTCAGTTTGAGGACCCTGACTTGATTTAGAAAATGGAAGTGAATTAGCAGTTTTTAGGTATTTATAGTACATTTCATGAATCATATTCCAAAACTATAGTTGATGATATTTTATATTGTATTCCTTGAAATTAGATTTAATACATTAACATATTATTAATTATTTCATATTTTAATTGTGTCAATTGATAAGTTTTGCATGTACTTAGTGATTCATCATTCAACTCAATGCTTAATATTTCCTTGCTATTGTTGATTTGTGCATAAAACATAAAATTTGCAGTAACGTAGAATTTTGGTTTTTGATTTGATATGTGATTCTGCATCATTTTTCACTATTTATGAATTTTTTTGATCAATGCCTTATCTACAATTAGGTCAGAAAATGAAATATACTCCTACAACAGACCATTTGATTCGCTGGTTAGGGTTTTAGGTTTAGGGTTTAGGTTAATTTCTATTAACTCTTCTTATGGATATCCATGCTATCAAACATATCTCTCCATATTTGACCTAGAGCATTTAGTTTGTTTCTTAAACAAAAGCAAGAAATCAAATATGCAATACAGCAAGTGTGCATCCAAGAACTCAGAAACCCTTAGCAACTTCGTTCAAAAGAGATATGTAGATAACATTGGAGACAGTCAATAGAAATACATGCTCATGGCATTATTCATATAATTAAATCTAAAAATGATAAATTGCTCATGGAAAACACATTCAACATGTAAAATTGAAACTTACAACACCACAGATTAGGACAACCTGTCAAAATTGTATTGCATTCCACTGTTCAAAATTTCCCAATCTTTTAACAACACTACAATGAAATACCACTCGTTCTTTTATAGACTCAAGAATGTGGTACCAAAAGCTTATTACATTATGGTGGTTAGGTGAGTTTTGTATTACAAGCCATCGCTAACAAGTTTTGGGAATAATTACAAAGTACATCTAAGAGAAAAAGACAAAGTACATTTTATTTATGGAGATAAAAACATCTAGAAATACATTAAATGATTGGATCCTCATTCATCTAGAACATATTTCTCAATCCAAGTTGTATGCAACTACTTTGTGGGCCACTGGAAAGGAATTAATGTTGCTATCTTGTCATTACGTCTTGTATATCTTGCATCCATTAGAATTTTTGACTCCCTGTAAATTGTATCTAGACTCAATTCCAAGGCATAGAGCTTGTCCAATGTAGAATTCAAAATACTTAGATTAGAATCTCCTACACAAATTAAGGACACCAACTAGCCAACTTGATCTTCGATATCCTTTCTCCAACTATCTATGCCCTTTATCTGTCTATCATTTCTCAAAATGCTTGGCACTATCTTTTTGTCCATCTCCTCAATCATTTGTCTTTTCTCTTTCAAAACCTTTTCCAATTTTGATTGGAATGCCACCACCTCTTCTAAAATTAGTAACATATCTAGTGTCATTTTTATTTCAGGTGGGCAATTCGAGGCAAACCTTGAACACTTATGCAAACTCTTCATTTCCCCTATCCTTGGATGTCAAACTTTGATTATCTTGTCTAAGCTCTCCTTGTCTTTCTCATGCTAATCTTAGGATTCTCTTATGCTTGAATATGATTTCCATGTATCCTCAAGCTTGGCTATGATCTTAGACAATCTATGATTTATCAGAATTGTAATCAATTCATTAACAACAACTTTCTTTTCATTTTTCAAATTTCCTACCTCTTCCTTCAGCTCTCTTATCTCTGATAACAATGTCTCTTTGTTAATTGGAAATGATTTTGTAGTTTGAACTAGAGCTAGAATACTTTGAGCTGAAGTGTTGGGCCCTAATAATAGCTGCTCCTTATATCTATTCAATTCTGCAGTAGCTTGCCCATAATCATCAAAAGATCATCATAATCTTTCTGTAGCCTATTTGTCATAGCCTCTACAAATTGAGATGTCTATACATTCAAACTAGCAGCTTGGGGGGTTGGAGTGTCCATCACTCTCTTTATTATAATGTCCCCAATTAGCTCACCCAATCCAATCCTTGGCTTATTATTATTAGAGGCTAATACCCATACACTAGAGTCTCAAACTTGGGATTGAATGCTGCACTAGAAAGTGTTTTCTCTGCTTGGTCATTAGTGACATCTGAGTCATCTCTTGTCATTGTATCAAATGCAATAGCATCAACTAATGTCCAATGTGGGAGTAATAGCAAATTACTCTTGGCAACCAAGGCCCTCCCTTCTTTAGGGGTCATCCCACTTATATCCTGGTTCACTTCATTCAACACTTTCTGAGTTATTGCTTCATACTCTGCTGGGTCAACTCCACTCTTAGCTTCTTCTATTCTCTTATGAAATTCTTCACTTCTGAACTTCAACACATAACTCCTAAATTTAGGAGTGTTCACAAAGGCATCATCTTCCAAAAAATGTGAGAATGCCAATACTCTGATATCCTCTGTGTCTACTAGTTGACCCATTATTGATCTTGCTAACCTATTATTTGGAGAGGCACAGGGTCTTATTCTGATAGGTGAATTCACCTAATGGGATACTTCTTGTTCTTTCTCATATGCTTCCTCCTCCAAATCTACCACTTCAATTTCTTCTTCATGTTCTAAATCAATTATTTTCATATTTTTGGTTGGAGGTGCATCAAATTATTCTCTCTTTCTTACATATGCTCCTCTTGAACTGCTTGGCTAGTATGTAGGTCTATCTTCCCCTACTAGAGCACTTTCAATCAAATCATCTACATTATAAAAAAACTTTTGGATCCTTACTATTGGATCCTTTATTTATGCATATGCCCCTTGATAAGGAAAATTCAAATTCTTTCTTACTCTCTCTCCTTCCATGACTGCTTCCCATTTACTCCTAAAAAAATGAATCTCATCCATAGTGAAGCAGTTTCTAACTGTGTCTTCATAATAAAAGACTTGGTGGACATAATGTGGCCTTTTTACACCCAATCTTACCCTATCTATGAACCCCTCAGGGTTAAATACCCTAGGATTTTCCACATCCATTCTGTAACTTTCTGAATTGAATCAACTTGATCCAAGCCATATTTGTTAGCAACAAGAAATCATTGAACTTAATGTAAGTAGTTAAGAAAGAGCCTTTCTTGTGAGCCCTCAAATGTTCCTTATCAAACTCATTCAACTATCTGATTATCTCTAGAAATACTATTCTTTTAGGCACATATTTTGGTAAAATATATGGGCCAAATTTGCTCCCATGTACCCTGTTGCATGTAGTGTGGGTGTGCAAAAACCAATCACCCTAGTTATGATCTATTCCCAATTCAGGGGTTCTATCTAGAGGCCTAAAAAAATCCAATACATCTACATGTATCCTCTCTCCCTCTAGATCTAGAAATCCAATTACTCTTCTAACAAAATTTTCCTCAAAAATAACATAGTCTGCATTAGTACAATGCATATCCAACATGCAAGTCCACATCTAAACAGGAAACATATTACCCTCCTTATTTGTCTTCCTAACATGTAAATCCTTATGCCATAGGCTTAATGTAGCAAATAAAAACATATGGCACATCATTGAGACCATGTGAATCCCACTTTGGCATCTACAATGTACAATTTATTCTTAATGTCAGTTAGTTGCTTTTGTATTTTCTCAGCTATATATGTGGCATAATCATAGGGCTCTATTGTTGAAGGATCATGGATATTTACAACTAGCATCATCAAAGAAATTAACATTTTGTCCAAGGCATCCCTTCCAAGCACCTAACACAAATTGTGATATGTTTTTAAAAAATAATGCATAAATTGTGAGCAGTCAAATGGCCCATCCTCCCTATCTGATATTTTCACTAATTTTCCATATACTTGCCTCAGCCTGTGCTTTGGCAAGCTAAAGGCTCTCTACCCATGCTTAATAGTCTTGTATCCCTCCTTTAAAGCATTAAGGCCAATTTTCTTGTTGGCAACTGGGTTTAAGTCAAACACACTTGAAATGTAGTCCTTTGTGGTTTTTATCATCACAATATTATTCCCTGCCAGAACTGACCTCAACCCAGGGTCATATCTCTATGCAACTGCCCTCACAAAATCTAGATTTGGGAACACATTGGGGCATATCAACTTGGTTAGGTCTAACCTCCAAGCATTGCAGACTGGGGTCTTAAAATCTCTTCTATCATACCAATGCTTGAAAAGAATCCATGAGGGCACGAGAAATTTAGCATCTTGGTAATTGTAATAGAGGTCCAAGATTTTATCATTTGGCCCACTAGGGCCATGAACATTCACAGACCATCTTGATGACCCAGGGAATTGGGCCATTAGGTCCTCATCCAGGCTCCATTTTGATGTGGAAGGGTGACTTGATTGACTGACTGTTTCAGATAGTTCTCACTAAACTAGGGATTCTTCTTTCGATAGTGTTTTACCCTCTCAGACAAGTAACAATGCAGAATTCAAATGGATACAACTAGCATATAAATAACTTACTGGTTTTAATCTTCAGAAGATTGAAATTCTTCTTCTTGTTTGCCTGAATGTTTGTCATGCATAGAAGCTCTTTTCTCATTCATGAAAATGATACAAAAAACCCTATTTTACCCCTTTAAGAAGCTTACAATCTCAATTTCTGAAGCATTAATGTGTGTCACCTTACTGGGTACTTTCAACATTCACCACAAGAAGTTTAAACTTAGGTCGTCGATTCAATCTTTTTCTTGTGAAATCTATGGTCATAGATCGCCCGCCAGATTTGAAAATCTGAGCTTCTTCATAAAAAAGGTCATTAGCCAATAGTATTATGCTATACTGGATGCACTTTCCTTGCTAACTCCTTCACCTTTTGTCTTATGTGGACATGTGGTGCCATTTCGCAGTAGCACAGTGAGAAATGGGCCACCATCTTTTTACTCTGTGGAAGCGCGCCAAGCTTCCACATAAGCCTCCTCATACATATCTTTTACTTTCCCTTTGAAAGATGGCCATGTGTCACTATTTTACAGCCACATGGTGAATCTTCACCTCTAAAAAGATCCTTATGCATGCTTACACTGCCATTAGATTATTCTTCTACTGTAGATCATCCCTCAACTTGACTCTTGGTAGCATTTTGATTCTAAATCATTGATCTAGTGGCTGTAAGCCTGACTTCTTTGACAGTTGTCTCCATATTGCAGCCCCATAGAAGGAAGATGACATCACCTTTGATGCAGTGCAGGCTTGTGATAACTTTCCACGTGGCATTCCCGGGCCCTACAAGACTTAGGACTTAAATTTTATAAAAGATACTTGCATTCACAAGCTACAAAAGGTAGAGGTTGGGACTTGAGGCCGATCATTACACGATGTTAAAGGCATTAAGTTGTAACTTAGGTGACCAAGAACTTAAGATACATAGTCAATGACAAATTATAACATAAATTAAAGTGGACTCTGGGACTTAGGGTTTAAGGGAAAATGGGGAAAAATACATGAAGAACAGGCTTAAAACCCTAAACTTAAGCAGGTGCTACCACAGTGATTCATCTCTTAACTCAATGGCAATGCTTAATAACATATTAACAATCGTAGCATATATAACAATGAACATCAACAATTGTTGAATGTGTATCTAGTAGTTGAAACCAGAGTTTTTCTTCAATTGATAAAATAAATAATACAAATAATAGGACATCAACACATTATTGAATTTGAGTTTTCTATTGATTTTCAAATGAAGGAATACATAGAGGCAATGTAAAATCTTGCTCAAAGACAACTTTGCATAGAGCTGAGTTGGAACTTGGAAACTCATATTATCTATATCAAATCATTCTAATAGCTTTTTTAGCAAATTCCATTGTTTAGGTGGTGGAATTATCATTTCTTCTAGCTAATGTTGTCTGACTTGAATTTTTGTTAACAACGTATGATCCAATTTCAATTTGGATCCTGACTTAAATGTTTCAGCCAAAGATACATTCAAGGTTATCAGTGGTTTGATGGAATCCAAAAAGTTTGCCTTGTCTGGGTTCTGAGGAAATTAGTCCAAATCAATCTTCCTTGCATCCTCCATCTTCTTTCTGAAATTATCCTTTCCAATAAATCACTCATTTGTGTCAAAAGCCTGTGGAAAACCAAGCTTTGTCAAGTTCCTTACCTTTTCATCCTCCTTAATCTTTGTTGTAGCCTTAATCACAAATTCTTCTATTTCACGCATTCTTGAACACTTTTGAATGATAGATTTCACCTTCATTGAGGCTTCAATCCGATTAGTAATGCCTTTTGAAATCAATTCATTATTACTAGCTTTGTAGACTATTTCTAGAACTTGATTTGTAGATTTCTCTTCTGCCTACAGTTGCACATTTTTGTTGTCCATTAAATATTTGTTCAGCTTCTTATGATGTAGTTTCATGGCATCAATCAATTGAAACAATTCACACAAATGATCAATCCTCTGGATTATTTCTTCCTAGATCTTTTGTTTCATATGCATCATTGTTTGTCTACAAAATTCAGTTAATTTATTTTGACAAGATTTTATTTCATTTTTTGCTTCCATAAGCTCTGCGACCAATGTTTCCTTTTTTTTTTTCTCTCTTTCTCTATTTTTTGTTCCCACTATTCATTTGTTTTCCCAATGCTCTTTCTTAATTTTTCTGAAGTGGATTTTTCCTCATCATATTTCTTTTTTCTCTCATCTAACCTTTTCTTCAGTCTATTCAATTCCATCTCTGTTTGTTTATCCTCTTTGCTTGTTGATGTAGAGGCTGATTTTTTTATTCTTTTTTCTAATTCATTACTCTTGTTATCTGTTGCTTTCCTGTTTGCTTTCTCATTTGCTAAGTCTACCTGTAATTTTTCTATTTGATTCTGCAACTTTTTTTCTCTCTATCATGCTTTAGCAATGACGTGTACACCAATTCATTGTTCTTCTTTAATATATTAATTTTGTCAGTGTTTTTAATCTAGAAAAATCAAATTGCAAACTACTCACCTGAAATTCAGATTGATCCATCTAATTTTCTAGTTTATTTTGAACTATTTGAACAACAATTGTGTACTCCATGATTTCTAAATTTGTGTCAAATGCGGGTAATATCATGGTTGTTGTAGGCTCTAAAGTTACAACAGACACACTCTCCATTAGTTGCTTCTTTTCTTTTTTATACAATTCTGATTTCTTTTTAAATTCTTGAATGTAATCAAAACTCGGGGACACAAGAATAATGGAATGCTTGAATGGTGAAGGAATAGGAGTACTTGCAATTTTTGTTGCAGCCACACTAACTAGGGGAGTGCCTAGAAATAACTCCTTTATGGTGGGACCCCAAACCACCACCTTGATAACCCATATTTTTAGCTGTGGATACTCCTAAAGTATATGCTTCTTTTGTGGCCTAATTTAAACTAGGTTTGAAATTGCTTTGTTCATCCCTATCATCATCAGGTTCATCATCAGTTTCTTCATATTCATGTTCATTGGGATGCTCTATATTCCACAATTTACTAAACTTATCATCTTCATCGATTTCTTCATACTCTACAACAGTTCTTGGTTCACCTAGCTCCTTCCTCATAGACCAAAAGGTAGTCATTTTTTATCATGACCAGTTTTTGCTTATAATAGACTTATCTAGAGAATCTGGCATTTTTACTCTAATAAATGGCTTATCACTTTTTTAATAAAAATTGTTGTACATCCTGATTTGATTCTCTGCTAGTGCTCTTGTATTTTGGTGCAATGCCATAATTTCTACTGACAATTATTCAAAAGAAATACATTTCTCAGCAGCAATTTTCTCCATTGTTATTTTGACCTCATCCTAAGAATCCTTGTTTCTCATGTCTTCAAGCAAGGGTTTACTTTGATGTTGAATTCTAGTTGCAACATTCCTATTGGCCACAATCATTGTTTTAATGGTGTCACATGGATCATATTGCCAGTGACAGACAACATCAAAATTAAAAAAATTCAAAAGATCGTGTACCACCTTAAATGATTTTCTCTCTAATGTGAACCCTCCACATGAAACAAGTAAAGAAGGAAATAAGGTCTTCTTTTGTTGACTGACAATTTGTAGTTCATCAGTACTTTGCATCTACCTTACATATTCCAATGTAAAAACCATTTTTTTTACATGTATTAGAAGTTTGTATAGCTCTACTCTTGATCCATAAAATCTTAGCACATTATATTCTTCTAATAAGTACCAATCAACCAATTGTATTTCTTTTGCTAGTTGAATGCAATCTCTACATGATATAGGCAATCTAGGCATTGGACTATTTGTAATTGCTTGATGCAATGGAGCCAAAAAGTAGTCTACAAAATGATTGTAGTTCCTTTGAGAATCATGCATCCTTATCTTAGTGGTCCAATCATATACTGGAGCCATTTTCTTTTCCTCAGCATTACTATAGGGCGGAATTTGAAGCTTGTTGGTCTGAAACATTCCACTAAATTTGAATAGAAAAAAATAGCACAAGTAGGTTGTGAACCTAAATGTCTTGGTGGAACCTCCTTTAATCATTAAAATTTGTTTATGCATGGATTCTACAATGTTCTCAATAAAGTTATATTTGACATGTACACCATAGTGGATATTATATACCATTTCAAGGAGGCTTGCATCCACTTCCCAATTGCTATCTAGTTCGAGCCAAAATGCTAGCATGGAAATAGTATCCTGAGCCCATGATCTTAAAATTTCCAAATGGTAAGGAGGCTTATGGTTACCTTTCAACTTTTTTCTTTCTTGAACTATTTTGTTTAGGAAAACATTTTTATCCCTTTCATCCGCTACTTCATAATCACTAGCAAGCTTTTCTAGGTCAATGTGGATGTCTCCAAATTCTTCAGTTGTAAACCCCAACACTTTTCCAAATTCTTGTACATTAATAGATAAAATTTCATCTTTGGTATCTTTATTTACAATTACTCTTTTGTTATCATCATAATTGTGGGCACAGACCATGATAAATTCTGGGCAAGGGAAAACCTCATGTAACATCATGCACCCTAATCTAGTTACCCATAGTGCAGTGATACTATTAACTTGCATTTGGTTTGCAACCTTATTCTCACATGAAAATCTAAGTTCTAAGGTAAGCTTACCATAGATTTTAGGATCATAAATATCATGGTATTCATCAATCAAACCTAAGGTTTTAAGCAATCCAGAATAATCTATTTTTCTATCTAAACTTGCTCTGCCTTTCCCAAAAACTTTGTCTGGTCTGCTAGTTGTGGTTGACATGCTTATATAGTGTGAAATTGTGAATTCCCTCTTAAGTCCTCTCTAATTTTTCTTTAGTCTCTCAACCCTAAACCCAAAGTTTGACAAAATAAGATTTTAAGAAACGATGAAACGTAGCCTAGGAATTCAGTCTTTGACTTACCTAGATTTTGATTCTTGAAAAGATTAATATCGCTAGGTGTGGACTAGCTTTGTTGGAAGTGGCACCCAGAATCTCCCTGGTGCACTGTAATGAGCAATCTGAAATCTCCCTGTGTGCTGACCCTCTCACTTTAAAATAAAATCACTTAGCTGTAGAAAGTTTTCTTTTTTTACAAACATTAAAGTGAATGAAACGTCAAGTCAACGTGTTGCTTTTGGACTACACAATTAGTACATGGATGATAGATGTCCTACATTGACAGCTCACATCAATTTCTAAACCGTTGATCTTTGTAAATCTAACGGTTATAGGGTGATTCCAGAGATTTAAGTTCACAAGTCTAGCGTTCTGTGCATTTCATTTCGGAATGCAACTACAACCATCCATCAAATGTTCATCAAACGATCAAGTAATTTATGATATAAACAATAAAAATATAGTTTGTTTATATAGATCTACTTTTAGTGATAACTTTTAGTGTTTATAATGTAATTTGTCAATTTGATGGCAACTTTCTTTTTTCATTTGTATTGATTTATGTTTTAAATCTGCATGCAAATATATATATATATATATTTTTGTTGATAAACCACAAAGTAGGTATTTAATTGATATTAATTTGAAAAATTCTTATATTTGGGGGATAGCTATGCCCTTGGCATATCATTCTGTTCAACAAAAAATTCACATGTATTACATATTCTTTCCCAATAGTTTCTTCTTGATATGATAATATTACATCAAAATTACATAGCAAAAATCAAAACACTGGCTAAGGGAAACCAGAGAAATCACCTATTTCCACAAGCTCTGTGAAGCACAGCACCCATTCCAGATTCAACTCCATGTCAAGAGATCAAGAGAGACTTTGAAAATTTTGATTGATGGTGGTAGGCAAGAGTCCCATTTGTCATGTTGAGAAGAAACAGAAGCTGTGGAACCACAACATCTAGGAGAATCAACAATGATAGGTTAGAAGAACGTGGAATCCCCACACCCATCTCTACTCTAAGAACCACCTCCAAATCATTACCTAGAAATTCTAGCTTGAAAATTTCTCACAAAAGAAGGAGAATATCCACCTTCACACCTCCAAGATCCAACAATGATGCCAAGAACCAAGAAGCTATGTCCAAATTGACTCTGTATATATTCCTATCTGTTAAGAAATCCCTCCCAAGCACCATTTTCACCGCCTCTAGCTCCAGAAAGTGCAAACGGGAAATTCTGCGAGGATTCATTATCGCCTTCAGCCTTGAGTCTATGATGAATCCCAAGAAAGAGATTTGCCTTCGTAACACTCAAAGGCAAATTGGTGTATCCATTTTCTTTGTTGGCCAGCTTCAATCTTTGGTATGAGAAAGCCTTGTTGGGTTCCATTAAATAGATCCGTTTCCTCCATATCCAGCTCGGCTTCATTAATGGTGCTCAAGGGGGCTCAGCTTCCAAGCTTTGGGATATCTTTCCAAGCGTGCCAATATTTAAGTGATATGATATATCAGTTCAAGTGAATTTAATCTACATGCAAATATTTATACTTAATTTCTTAAAGGAAAAAAATGATTTGACTTAAGTATATAGATAATACTTAATAGAGTCATAGACACTGAATATTCCAAACTATGTCCCATGTAAGCAATCCATGTCACCAATTTTGAATTAAAAGGAGCACAATATTTGTAAATTGTAATGTCAAAGGCCAGACCTGCATTATACTCGACCATGTGTTGTATCTCCTTTTATAAATTCATCAATTTAGAAATCAAAGTGTCAACATACTTAGACCTCCATAGTTGGTACTCCTCCTCTATTGGCCAAATGAAATTGACAAGTTCGTCTACTTTGGTCTTGTAGGGTGTGTACTTGATAACCACTTAATTAGCTTCCTTGTCAAATTCCTCTAAGAAAATGCCAGTGTGAATCTGTTTATCCATGTTGGTTCTCAACATATCTAAATCAACATTGTCATAGACGAGCTTAACTTGAGCAAATATTATTTGTTTTGCTTGGTCCTTCCATAATTGTAGAGTTCTAACCCCACCATTTTCACTCAAAATAATAGGAAGCAAACTAAAATTCCATTCATCAAACTTTTTGACAAGCTCCTTGATATTTATTTTGAAAGGACCCACCACCCCCAGAAAATCCTTAATTGAATTTACAAGCTTGAGAGTTGGGACAATGTTAGGAGGTGCATCCATGACATGCTTGGTTACAATTGCTATGTCTCTTAATGCTTGGGCTCTAGGGATCCATGTATCCATTAATGATGTTACAACATCCTTATCCTTATCAAAATCCTTTATGGTCTGGACAAATGAATCATCTGTCATGAAGGTAAACAGGACATGGGGACATAAAATATGGGGGTCGAGACCTAGAAAATAGATGAAATATTTTGACCCCCTTTTAATGATCAACACATAATGTTCCCCACCAAGTGGTGATTGACAAGACTAGGTATAAGGGGCTGGTAAACAACACAGTTTTGATGGCTCAGGTTTTAACTTAGACAACTGGCAATCGGAGGTAGCAAGTCAACATAAGATTACGCAGAGGTTTAAAAGCTAGGCTTCTCATATGAAATATAAACCATTGATATTTGGAAATCTAATGGTTCTAGTGTTATTCTGGAGGTTTGAAGTCACAGGTCTAGTGTATCAGACATTATCTTTCGGAATGCAACTACAGTCGTCCATCCAAAAATTCATTGAACGGTGGTCTGTTATATTAATTTACGCTGACATCTTGCTTCAGACATAATAAATATGTTGATACTTGTCCCCATTCCGGACACTTTATGAAGGAATTTGGATATGTGGAAAATTTGTCTTGGAATAGAACAATATGTAGCATTTGATATTTTCACCACCCATGGTATGTTTTTTTATTGACATAACAGTTTATTTCACAAATTTATTTTTTATTTGTTTGAAACTATATTTAATTCACCAATGATTTTTTTATTGGTTTGAAAATAGGTTTAATTCACCAATGAAAATATTTTTTGGGGTTTGAAAATAGGTTTTAATCGCCAACAAAAATATATTTTTTAATTTAGAAAACAGGTTTAATTCACCCACAGAAATATTTTATTAGTTTGAAAACATGTTTAATTTGCTAATGGAAATATTTTATTGGTTTGAAAATAGGTTTTAATTTGCCAGTGAAAATATTTTATTGGTTTGAAAATAGGTTTTAATCACCAATGAAAATATTTTATTGGTTTTAGAAAAATTACAATTCTCCAAGATTTTCCACAGACTTCTAGCGATTACAAAAGATTCACCAATTGAGATTTTTTTTCCCCAAAAAACCAAAAAAATCACTAATAAAATTAATATTTTTCTCAGGAAGTATACACGATTTGTCAGGTTTTTACACCTTCTCCAAGGGGGGTTCTTAAAGTTATCCCTGGCTATAAAATTAATCAAAGATCAAAGATAAATTTATTCACTTTGTGGAGAAAAAGTCAAAGTCATAATGTTTACGAGAATCCCCTTATATTGAAGAATTAGAAAATTTGAACCTTGTATAAAGTCTAAAAGACTTTATTAAAGTCACCTTTTTCCATCGGGAATATTAAAAGGTTTATGTGTCGACAGTTTATGAGGTTTTTGAACCTCATATATTACCACTTGATAGTTCAAAGTTCTTAATAGGTGCCGATCCCTGACTCCCTTACTATTGGTAATCTAAAAGGTTCTTGAACCTCAAAAATCCCCGACTCCATCACGATCGACAATTTTTGCGAGTTCTAAAACTTGGTTTTATATGTGACAAGGCATTGACAGTTGTTAAGGTTTTTGAACTCTATTTTTCTTTGCCACTCCCTTTGTCAGAGATTATTAGTGTTTTAGAACTCATGCATTAGTTGAACCTCCTCACAGAATTCAGTCACATGGAACACAAGAGTTGTTCCTTCTACCGAAGAGCTTCTTAGAGTATTGCAATCTACAGCAGAGAGAATGGATAGAAGTGAACAGAGAGTTAGGTGTGATACCTACTTTTACCTCACCTTATATTTCACTTATGATACTTATCTGATGGATTTTATGTACATGTAGACATTTGGGGACTAGTCATCCCGTATTTAGACTATCATTACTATATCTTGCTTTGACTAGATAGATGGTTTATGCTATATTGATGTTATATATTTCATGTTAGATTACACTTGATGGTATTATGTTTAATAATATGTTTAATTAGATACAATTGGTATGTTAGTGATAATGGAATTGATGTTATCTCATGCATTATATGATCTTGATTATACCTTGTGAAATGTGAATGACTTGACAATCATGTAAATGTTAGCATGTGGTTATTATTGATGATCTATGTGCTTATGCGATCTTGTGTGTGTGTTTATGTAATTCATTTCACTTTGGCTATATGTACAATGTGCTATTAACAAGTTTGTGTAAGTGTGCAGGTAATTTTCCAAAGCCCATAGAAAATTGGAGGTCAAACAAATAACCCTATGTAAGCCACGTCAAGCCAACCTAGTCCCAAGAGGGACATAGGTTATTTGTGAATGAGAATGATGAATTTTATTGTCTTTTAATTTATGATAATTTTTATAAGCTTCACCCCTTTTGATTTATTTCCTTGAAGTGTTGTAATGTTATATTGTTTTGTTTTGCACAATTTTTGGTGCTAATTGTTTGAGCCCTTTTCATGTGAATTTATGAGTTCCCTAGTATTAATTATGCTCAAATAATGACCCTAGGTCATACCCCTAGGGTTTAGGGTCATTCTTAGCATGTTTAAACTTGGTTTAACCTTTGTATGGTCACTCAAACTTGGCCCCTGAGTCAAGTGACGAGTTTGGGAGTTGTGTGAGGTGGTTGGCATGTCACCATCTCACCTAACCTAACCCACTCACCTAGGGTAAGGTTACCCTTGTCTTGAGTGCTTTAGAAGCTTCTAGAGTCTTCTCAAGTGTGTGAGACCTCTTCCCTATGCTTTCACACATGTGTGAGAGCATATGTGGGGAAGAGTGTAGGATAGTTGAATGAGAAGGTGACATGTGTCACCTCCTCATTCATGAGGGGTCTCCCATGTGTGATCCCTTCTCCCTATGCTCTCACACATGTGTGAGAGCATTTGTGGGAGAGTGTGTAGCTTGCTTGAATGGGAAGGTGACAAGTGTCACCTCCTCATTCTTTTGGGTTTGTGAGGAGGGTTATGTGGATGAAGGAGAAGGTGACAAGTGTCTCCTCATTCATTAGGTCTTGTGAGAAAAGCCTATTTATCTCTTTCTTTGAGAAGAGAGGAGGGTTATTTATTTTTACATTTTTATGTTTGATTTGGGAAGGAGAGAAATACTTGGAGATTTGGAAGGATTTTGAGAAAAGACTCTTGGGAGCTCTTCACCTTCACCTTCTACACTTGGAGCTTGAGAGGTAAGCTCTCAAGGCTTCAAGCCTTTTTTTAATGATTTTTGCTTATGTATATATGCATGTTTATAGATGCCATGCTCTTGTATTGTTAGTTTTATGTTGTGTAGGTTTTAAGGGTTGTGTTGGTGAGCTCTCCATGTGAGAGATCTCACCTTTGTCATGGGTGAGAGAGGTGTGAACCTCCTCAAGGTTCCCTCATCTTTTGGAGTAGTATTGTTGGCCATAGGGCTTATTATGAAGTTTGGGAAATATGGTTTTGGCAAGAGTGCCTTGTGTTTTGGAATATGAGAAGTTTTCAATGTCAAGAGGCCATGAGTTTGAGTATTTTTTAGTTAATGAGTTTGGTTCCCCTTGAGTAGAGAATTGTCCACTCTCTCACCCCTAAAACTCATTGTTAAATGGGTTAGTTATGTGATTATCCTTGGGAGGGAGTTAATGTGTTTTGTGTGAGTGCTCTGTGTGAAATGTAATCTTTGTTGAGTGAACATGGTTTTTTGAATGGCCTCCTAGCTTGAGGGTGGCCTACTTGTAGGCCTAAGGTTGGGAGGTGAGATTTTCATAGGATTGGAAAATCTCATATTTGTGTTTTGTAGGTTTCTTGATGGCTCTTAGAGAAGGTTTGGGAAGTATGGAAGTTTTGGGAAGTTAATGGTTGTTGTTGTAATGTAAAAATTATGGCAATGAGTTGCCTTATGCCTATTATGGCTTGTTGTAAAATATGGTTGCAATGAGAGAAATCTCTCTCCATGAACCTATGATGTAAATCACTCTTTATGATTATAGATTATTGTTCATTTTCATTATTTGGGTGTGTGAATGTTTTGCTTCATTATGCATTAAAGAGAAATATAAAATTATATTAGTGTGAAAGAAGAAATATCTTCCTCTTACCTCTTTCCTTAGTTTGTTTTGAAATATAAGCAAGTTATGTATTAGTAAATGAAAATGACTCTTAGTTTTTATTTCAATAAATCTCTCTTATGTTTTAATTATATATATATATATATACACACCTAATTTTATAAAATGAGCTTGCTGCTAGTGTTTTTAGCTCACTATTTTTTTATATAAAGTGAAAATTTTTATAACAGTGATATATATATATTTCATTCAAACTTAAGTATTCTTAAAGCACATAGCATTTTAAATGTTTAAAGTTTGAAATATTGAAAACAACATTGAACCTTAAGTTAGGGTTTCAGTTGTTGAAATCTCTTTAGAGATAGGCAAAGGAATGGTAGGTCATAGGGGTGTCCACACCTGCGCCTATGACAGGTTATTTTTTGAAGGAGAGAAAGGGGGGGTACGAGACCCCATTCCCCCATAGAGCTTAGCTCTATGGGGGGTGGTGGTGGAGTGTTGCCGTCTTCTTTACAGTCGCCATTGAAACTTATACCCTGTGGACCATTTACAATCCACCATTGCTATAATGTTTTGCCTTTCAGCCAATGCAGCTATTAACACATACTACAAAATCTTTAATCTCTATAACGTTATTATATTTTTTAGACTCCATTAAAATGGTTGTTCAGCCCATGCAAATGTTAAACCCTCCATTGATGCCATTCGACCCTATATGCAAACGAATATATATATCCCCTATATAAATAGTGTGTTTTATTCGACCTCTGTATTATTTGTATGCATGTGTTTAAATGAAATCAATGTATATATATACTCATATGTATGTACTACTATGATCAAAATAGTTAAAAAAAAATAGAGGATTAGAATTTCAAACAGTGATCTATTTTTTTTTACCTTATTACAAATAGAAACTTAGAAACATTTAAACAAATTAGAGGTTTGATTTTTAAGCAAATGGAAAACTCTGTATTTGGAAACTATGCATGCTCTTTTTGAACAATTAGGAAATGGGAAATAAAGTTAGAAACCAAATAGAAAATATATTTAGAAAACTAGAAAACAAAAATGTTAGAGAATAAAACTATTTAAACATGTAGAGAAATAAACAAAGTTAGAAAACATTAAGAAAAAGTTAGAAATCCATGATTGAGGAATATACCTTCCACTTGGAGAAGGTACCTTCCCATTTGTCTCCACCTAGAAACCTGCAACCAACCTGTTAGAAAACAGAGGAGAAATGTGAGAACAAATGAGATATTAGTGTGTTTTTATAATCCCTTCTCTAGGGTTTGGTGCCCTAGAGATTAGGAGATTAATAAGTGGACTTAAAACTTCAACTTAATTTGGTTTTAGCTAAACCCACTTTGAGAGTGCGGAGACTTTTGGATTGTAATGTGGAAGTGCATTAATGTTTTTTTTTTAATTTTCTTTATTTGGGCTCTTTAGAGAAAATAAACTTAAGCTTATGAGTTAATTTATTAAGTGTATGATAATTAATACTTTATTCCTTGCAAACTTTATTTTAAAAGTGAATAATGTAAATGGTTAGGATTATTTATTCAACCCTTGTAGTTATTGATTTAAGTTTTGGAAAATGGTTGTGATTATTAATTCATGCATTTTAATTTTGTTTAAAATTCTTTAAGGAGTAAATTGTTAGTTTTAATTTTTAATTATTTTCCAAACCTCCTATAGTTGATGAGATGGAGTTATGCTGTCGAAATCACTATAGAAATATTTCCTTGAATCCTGTTTTGCTGCCGAATATTTCCTAGACTTTAGATGGATATATTTATTTAATTTAAATTGACTATTTATCTTTTCCACATTAGATGTTGTTTAAATGTTTTAAGTTGAGAATTTCATTGTGGCATTTTTTTATATTATTTTAAGTTAATAGTTATACTAGGGTTAGATTTCGATACCTATCAAAATCATTCCACCTCATCTAGTAGACCCTAGCGTTGGATTCCAAAGAGGAAACCAACCCTCTTAGCATCACTTCTCACGATGCACACCCCCTTAGTGGCTATCGATTTGTAGTAATTGTGAAACAAGTTTGTATTATCCCACTTGTGATTGAATTCCCTACCTTCAAGTGACATGCCTAACATTGGTTGCAGATGCAACTACATTATGTGCGTGTGTCACCAAGCGTGCATGTTGCGTGCGAGGGGGTTTTTAGAGTTGGGTGGGAAAATTTTATAATTCATGTCATGACCACATGACAAATGTGGTTATCATGGCATAACCACATGGTGAATTTGGTCATGCAATTTTGGTATTAGAGCTCAAGTTTAAACACTAGGCATTGAGGGCACATTATCTATTCTGTAACTTTATTTTAATTTTAGGCACCTTGTTCATGTAGGATGCCACCTAGGTCTACGAGAGGATGCTCATGTGCCAGTGAGCCTGGACAAGCCGGTTCACAAGCTACTTCACCATCTGAGGCCTAAATTCTAGAGGTACCCCCTGACATTGGGCCACAGATACTTCAGGCACTGTAGGCGGTATTGGTGAGGTTACCCCTAGTCATGGAGGGACCGTGTGTTGAGATCTCGGTGACTTCAGATGAGGGTCACACCTCAGCCCATAGATTGTGTAGCAGAAGTCTACCACCACACTGTGAGGATCATGAGGAGGAGATTGTAGTGGAGTTAGTTCATTACGACCCTTATGGATATGGCCAGCGAGATGAGGCAGATGCTCCCATTCAAGGACACCAAGATCATGGAGACCCCATCAGAGATTTGCTTAGGCTGAATCCACCTACATTTGTGGTGATGGTAGAGGGAGCAGAGGCTAAGGCTTGGCTCATCATCTTAGATTGGTTCTTTGTGTTGCATCCTTATGAGAGCAACACAAAGGTATGAGTCGCAATCCATATTCTATGAGACACTACAACAACATGGTGGCGCATAGAGGAGTGCAAGCACCATCTCTCCTTGGACACACTTTCTTGGAGACATTTATTAAGCGCTATAATGTGAGATATCTTTTAGAGCACTACAGATAGTGTCGCATCGACGAGTTCCACGACATGCATCAGTGGGGTTCCATAGTTGCACAGTATGAGTGCAAGTTTGTGGAGCTGTCACGATATGCCAAGTACTTGTAGGATGAGAAGCTTCTTTTTAGTAGATTTATCAGAGGATTGAATCTTGGGATAGCAGGACTTGTATGCATGGCCAATCCATAGATTATGAGTGAGGCTGTCGAGAAGGCACTTATTACAGAGGAGATCCATGGGTAGGGCCATGGGTCATGTCCACAGTTTTAGGACCGTAGACATCATTAGGACCAGGGTTTTTGTAGACCCCCACCAACTCATAGGGGTAGTTTTAGGTCTGCATCCTTACCTCCTAGACCTCCACAACAACAGCAGTAATAGTAGCATCAATAGAGGTTGAGACCACAGTAGAGAGTGCAAGGTGGTCACAATCGAGTATGGTACTTGCAGGGTCTATGGAGTGATCAGCATCAGCAGGCATCGGTTGCAAGACTAGCTAAGTTACAGTAGTCCTTTAGAGGTTCACAAAGTAGTACAGGGTGGCCTAGAGTGCAACAGTCTAGTCAAACTCAATCAGTGCATATTTAGACTCGAGGACCTTGTTATGTATGTCGTGGAACATGGCATTTGGCTAGGGAGTGTCCATAGGGTTTCACAATAGAAGGTCAGTGTGCCAGTGGTTCTGAGAGCAGACAGTTGGAGATGTGGGTCGATCCCACCATGTTTTTGCAGTGGTTGATAACTACCAAGCTAACTTTTAGGCCTCCGTTATAGAGACTCCAGGTACTATTGGAGATGTTTCCATTACTATTTTGTTTGATTCTAGAGCTATAGACTCCTTCATTTCTCCATCATTAGTAGAGCATTGAAGGTTGGTGGCCTCTAGGTAGGACATTAGGTGGGAGGTCAAGTTAGCCACAGGGGCCAAGATGGCCATAGATTCAGTGGTTAGAGATTGTGAGCTAGCACTTGGAGCCTTCACTATAGTTGTAGACCTTAGGGTCATACCCTTGGGGTCATATGAGGTGGTTCTAGGCATGGATTGGCTTGCAGCTCATAGGGCCAAGATAGATTGTCATCGAAAGGTGATTGGTTGCCTCGATGACCATGGCATAATAATAGTGATAGTGGGAATTCAGAAGCCCACAACAATACCTATGATTTCTGCTAAACAACTTAAGCATTGTATGCAGAAGGGATGTCAGATGTTTGTGATCACTATCAGTGATAGATCAGAGGATGAGCCAGAGGCTTTGTTTGATGACCATCCCATCCTTAGGGAGTTCACAGATGTTTTTCCACCTGAGCTTCCAGGGATACCATCTTGTAGAGAGGTAGATTTTCATATAGACCTTGTACTAGGTGTTGAGCCAATGTCTCATGCACCATACAGGATGACCACACATGAGCTTGTAGAGCTCAAGCTTTAGCTAGAGGAGTTGCTAGCGAAGGGGTACATCTGACCTAGTGTCTCACCTTGGGGCCCACTGGTCATCTTCGTGAAGAAGAAGGATGGGTTTCTTCAACTATGTATGGATTACAGGTAGCTGAATAAGGTGATGGTGAAGAACCGTTATCCTTGGCCTAGGATCGATGATTTGTTTGATCAGATGCAGGGACCCAGAGTTTTCTCTAAGATAGACCTAAAGTCTAGTTACCATCAGTTACGTATTATAGAGGTGGATATCCATAAGACCGCCTTTCAGACTCGTCATGGTCACTATGAGTTCACAGTGGCGCCCTTCAGTTTGATGAACGCCCCTACAGTATTCATGAGTCTCATGAATGGGGTGTTTCACACATTCCTAGATCAGTTTGTGATCATATTCCTTGATGACATATTAATATGTTTGCAGATTGAGGAGGAACATGAGGAGGACTTGCGCCAAGTTTTACAGTGTTTGAAAGATCAACAACTTTATGACAAGTTGGTGAAGTGTGCCTTCTTTCATATAGAGGTTCAATATTTTGGACACATTCTATCTAGTGATGGTATCTCAGTAGATCCATCAAAGATTAGAGTGATTAGGGATTAGCCAGCACCTACCAGTGTTACAGAGGTTAGGAGCTTCATGGAATTAGCAGATTATTATCGACGGTTTGTTGAGGGCTTTTCTAGGATAGCCCATCCTATCACTTCTCTTCAGCGGAAAGGAAAGAACTTCTTGTGGATAGAGTAGTGTGAGAGGACCTTTGGGGTCCTCAAGGAGTAGCTCACTAGCACTCTTATTGTTGTAGTATTTGATCCTGTAGTAGATTTCATGGTATGCATAGATGCATCTTTAGAGGGATTAGGTGTAGTCCTTATGCAGGATGGTCGAGCGATCACATATGAGTCATGAAAGCTTAAGACCCATGAGCTAAACTACCCTACTAATGATTTAGAGCTCATAGTAGTGGTTCACACTCTTGTTAGATGGAGACACTTCCTCTTAGGACACCATTTTGAGTTACACTCTGACCATCACAGTCTTCAGTACATTTTCACCCAGCTAAATCTAAATGCCCACCAACGGTGTTGGATGTAGTTCTTATGTGAGTATGACTTTGATGTGCATTACATCAAGGGGAAGGAGAACATGGTTGCTGATGCCTTGAGTCAGAGGTGACATGAGATCCTCACCTTGACTTTGACTACGGACTTGAGAGGGCATATCTTGCAGCATCTACCAGAGGACGAGTGGTTTCTTGACGTTCAATGGGAGATTCAGTCAGAGAGAGCCCTTAAGGGCAAGTTTGCAGGATATTATCTTGAGGTAGATCGATTTCTTCAACATCGACTTCGTATCTATATTCCCCTCATAGGTGATCTTCATTCACTAATTTTATTAGAGGCCCATAGAGCACCTTATGCAGTACATCCTAGGGTGAAGAAGATGCATGTTGATTTGAGACAGTTATATCATTGGGCAGGGATGAGACGCGACATAGTAGAGTTTGTAGCTCATTGCCTTGAGTTCCAAAGGGTCAAGGCCAACCATCAGCATCCAACATAACGTCTTTATCCCCATGAGATACCGGAGAGGAAATGAGATACCATTTCCATGGACTTCATAGTTGGTCTACCTTTGTCATCTCGCCACCATGATGCCATCATGGTGTGGATTGACAAATTGACAAAGGTATCACATTTTCATTGGTATGCATGATGTACAATGCACCTGCAGTGGTGAGGGTCTTCTTGAATGATATAGTGAGACTTCATGGAGTTCCTCGTCGCATAATTTCTAATAGAGATTTAGTGTTTACATCAGCTTTTTGGAGAGCACTATAGCATGCATTGGGCACTCAGCTCAACTTTAGTTCAGCATATCACCTTGAGACAAATGGGTAGACTGAGAGGGTGAATCAAGTTTTAAAGGACATACTTCATATGTATGTGATGGACCACCAGTCTAGATGGGAGGAAATTACCTGTATCTAGTTGAGTTTGTCTACAATAATGGGCATCACAACTCGTTAGGTATGCCTCCCTATCAGGCCTTGTATGGCAGGCCTTGTAGGACTCCTTTGAGTTAGGACTGCATTGAGGATAGATTTTCTATTGGATGTGAGTTGGTATAGGATATGGAGTAGCAGGTCACCTTGATTAGGCAACATTTGTAGGAGGCATGAGATCGTCAAAAGAAGTATGCCGATGCCAAGAGATTGGATCAGAGATTCTCGATTGGCAACAAGGTGTTCTTGAGAGTGTGGCCGCATAAGAGTCCAATCCATTATGGAAAGGGCTCTAAGCTTACACCTAGATTTGTTGGGCCATTTGAGATATTGGAGCGGATAGGACCTGTAGCTTATCATCTTGCTTTGTCACCTAGCATGTCATGCATCCACAATGTGTTTCATATATCTATGTTGAGACATTATATATCTAATATGGCTCATGTTTTAGATTGGGATGCCTTATAGGTCCAGTTGGATGAGTAGTTGGCTTTGGAGCCAATTCGCATCTTGGCTCATCAGACATCATACATTCATGGAGAGAGATTTCTCTCATTGCAACCAAGTAAGGTTACCTTTGTCTTGAGTGCTTTAGAAGCTTCTAGAGTCTTCTCAAGTGTGTGAGACCCTTTCCATATGCTCTCACACATGTGTGAGAGCATATTTGGGGAAGAGTGTAGAATAGTTAAATGAGAAGGTGACAAGTGTCACCTCCTCATTCATGAGGGGTCTCCCATATGTGATCCCTTCAACCTTTGCTCTCACACATGTGTGAGAGCATTTGTGGGAGTGTGTATCTTTCTTGAATGGGAAGGTGACAAATGTCACCTCCTCATTCTTGTGGGGTTGTGAGGAGGGTTGTGTGGATGAAGGAGAAGGTGACAAGTGTCACCTTCTCATTCATTAGGGCTTGTGAGCAAAGCCTATTTATCTCTCTTTGAGAAGAGAGGAGGGTTCTTTATTTTTGCATTTTTATGTTTGATTTGAGAAGGAGAGAAAGAATTGGAGATTTTGAAGGATTTTGGGGAAAACACTTGTGAGAGCTCTTCACCTTCACCTTCTAGACTTGGAGCTTGAGAGGTAAGCTCTCAAGGCTTCAAGTCTTCTTTTAATGTTTTTTGCTTATGTATATATGCATGTTTATGGATGTTATGCTCTTGTATTTTTAGTTTTATGTTGTGTGTGTTTTAAGGGTTGTGTTGGTGAGCTCTCCATGTGAGAGAGCTCACCTTTTTCATGGGTGAGAGAGATGTGAACTTCCTCGAGGTTCCCTCATCTTTTAGAGTAGTTTTGTTGGCCATGGGCCTTATTATGAAGTTTGCAAAATATGGTTTTGTTAAGAGTGTCTATGAGAAGTTTTCAATGGAAAGAAGCCATGAGTTTGAGTATTTTTGAGTTAATGATTTTGGTTCCCCTTGAGCAGAGAGTTGTCCACTCTCTCACCCCTAAAACTCATTGTTAAATGGGTTAGTTATGTGATTATCCTTGGGAGGGATTTAATGTGTTTTGTGTGAAATGTAATCTTTGTTGAGTGAACATGGTTATTTGAATGGCCTCCTAGCTTGGGGGTGGCCTACTTGTAGGCCTAAGGTTGGGAGATAAGCTCTCCATGGGCTTGGAAAATCTCATTTTTGTGTTTTGTAGGTTTCTTGATGGCTCTTGGAGAAGGTTTGGAAAGTATGGAAATTTTGGGAAGTTAATGGTTGTTGTTGTAATGTAAAAATTATGGCAATGAGTTGCCTTATGCCTATTATGGCTTGCTGTAAAATATGGTTGCAATGAGAGAAATCTCTCTCCATGAACGTATGATGTAAATCACTCTTTATGATTATATATTTTGTTCATTTTCATTATTTAGGTGTGTGAATGTTTTGCTTCATTATGCATTAAAGAGAAATATAAACTTATATTAGTGTGAAAGAATAAATATCTTCTTCTTACTTATTTCCTTAGTTTGTTTTAAAATATAAGCAAGTTATGTATTAGTAAATGAAAATGACTCTTAGTTTTTATTTCAATAAATCTCTCTTATGTTTTAGTTTATTTATTTATTTTTTTTAAACAAAAGTGGCGGACCACTATAATTATATTAAAGTAAAATAATTACAAACCCTAGTTCAATGAGCATACTGGCAGGAAAGAACTAGGGAAGAAAACCTCCAGTTATAGCTCACAAAAAACAAAAAAGCTCTAGTCATTTCACAAAAATAGGAGCAAGATTTTACATGAATAACTTTAACAAAATAATACATTTTGATCATCGGTCGGAGGAGGCAAAAACCAAAAAACAACTGACTAACCCAAGTTCACTTCAGCATTCAAATCCTACACAACATAATTTGGATCCCCCACAGCCTGAACTTCAATAGGCGAACCCGGAGGGGGAGGAAGAAGAGGATGGAATTGCATTAAAAATAGCAGAGCTTGAAATACTTCATCCACTCTGTTTGAGAAGCCTTCACCAATCTCACTACCATGAGGATGTAAAGAGAGGTGTAGAAAATCTTCGTCCTCATGCAACAGAGAAGAACGAACCGTATTAAAAATGCAATTGTGGGCAGGAGAGTGCAGAACTTGACATTTGGTGAAAAGAACACCAATAAGAGCATCGGAACTAAATAAATCATAATGCTGAAAAGCTGCATCAACACTTTCATCAGTAAAAAGAAAATGATGAACAAACTTCTCAATAAGCTGTCAAACTATGCCAATATCCTGTAATAAGTCCATAGCATTAGAAATAAAAACCATAAAGATCTGAGAAGGGTAAAGAACTCGAACACGGCCTTCAAGTAAGTCTCAGCCCACAACCTCCCTAATGGCTTCCTCCACCTCCGGGCCGTCTATAGCAAAGACAGATCTTAAACCATCCGGAGACATGGAACTGATGAAAGCAGACTCCCATTTTGAGATAGGAAAGAATAAATGGCGATTAAGCTGAATTTCCATTGCAACGAACAGAGCAAACAACAATAAAAGAAGTATGGTTAAACATATTAAGCAATAGTAATATATAACCCAAAGGATCAAAAGATCATAATTAGCAGGCGTCATCACCCATGAGGGAAATGAATGAAACATGTTGTGAGCCGGCGTTGTAAGAGATCAAGTACAAATAGCTTGCGGAGGAAATAAATCAATGGACAACATAAATCACAACACAAATGAACGACACATGTGGAAATAATGACAATACCAAGAAAGAATTATAAACTACCACAACCATGGAACCGCACAAGTGAGAATTAATTCACATACCTTAAACGATCAAGGTGTACTATATCTGCCAAATGTGGAAATTGGCCAACTAAATCATCATCAAAATAAGATAGAGAGGAGTCTAAATCAAAGCCCAATTTAGTAATAGCGTCAGCCAATTGATTACCCTCTCTAAGGGTATGTGAAATAATGAAGCTATCGAACGCATCCAAAAGATGCCAAGCCTCTTGCAGGAGATAATCTAATTGCCAATTAAAAGTATGATGCTTTTTCAAAGCATTAATAATAATTAAAGAATCACCTTCAATATGGAGATGAGAAATCTTTAAACTAATAGCCACCCTAAGACCCTCAACAAGAGCAAGGGCCTAAGCTTGGTTATTAGTTCCATCAGAAATTTTACCCGAGAAGGCTTTGAGAATTACACCTTTCTTATTTCGAAAAACCCCACCAATAGAAGAGGGGCCCGGATTGCCATGAGAAGCCCCATCAAAATTAAACTTAATGAAATCATTAGAGGGAGGGAACCACTTAACTAACCTTCTATCCACCTGGGTGACTGCAGAAGATTGAGAAAAAGAAAACGAACCTAAAGATGGCCAATTTTCCAAAATGGAATTATCCCATGAAGTGAAGTGAAGAGAAGAAGACTTCAAAGAATTAAGATAGATCACCACCACCTCGGAGATAGAATTTTCAATAATAAAGGAAACAGACTGAAAATCCTTACTAACATTTCTAAAAATCCTTCGATTCCTTTCCAACCAAATATTCCAAATAACAATAGAAGGAGCAACAATCCAAATAACAACAAAAGTAGAACCTTTGAATAAAATGGGCCAACTTTTAAAAAGTTCCAACAAAGAATTAGGAAGAGGAGAAGACCAACTTAATTTGGAAAAGAGCCAAGTCCAACATGAAAAGGCAAAAGAGCAAGAAATAAACAGATGATCTACCTCTTCTTCACATAAACCACAAAATACACAATTGAAGAAATCCATAATCCCCAACCTGGCCAATCTCTAACCCGTTAAGATCTTATTTTTCAAAGCTAACCAAGCAAATGCTCCAGCTTTTTGAAGAGAAGCAACATTCCAACATAACAGCTGAGGCCAATCCAAATCAGAAGGAGCATTCAAGGAGGAAAGATATCTATAACCATCTTTAACAGAATAAGAACTAGTATTAGAAAAGGACCAAAATAAAACATCTTCTATAGGTAAAAAACAAACCCTTCTTTTACTTAAAATTTGACTAAGAAGGAGCTTCTGATTCTCAGGAATAGGACAAGTTGAAAAATCTCTCCAATGAGAACTGTAAAAAGAACCTTCTTTAGTGACTGAAAGATCATCACTAACTCTAACACCCCAAGAAGAAGAAAGATAAGATTTAGCTTGAACCAATTCCTTAACTGAGGAGACAGGAGAAAAAACATTCCAAGAATCATCCCAAAAAGAGGCTTTAGAACCATTAAAAATTTTCCAGGAAAGATGAGGCAAAAGAACTCTCCTGCAAGAAACTAAAAAATTCCAGATTGAAGAACCCTTAGGAGGATTAGAAACGGTAAAGATCCTATCAGGGGAAGGGGAGTCTAAGTATTTGGATTGAAGGAATTTGCACCATTTAAGATCCGGATTAGAAAACATCTTCCAAGCCAATTTAGCACCCAATGCTTTATTGTGCACAGAGAGATTATGAATTCCTGAACCACCAGAAGAAATAGGAACACAGACCTTATCCCAGGCAACTCAGGAAACTTTATGACCTTCATTAACAGATCCTTTCCATAAAAAAGAACTCAATGATTTCTGGATCTCCTGAATTACACCTCTTGGAATATTTAACATAGAAAGCATATATATAGGAATAACAGTTAAAATAGATTTTAAAAGAGTGATTCTACCGGATAGAGATAACCAACGAGCCTTCCAAAGAGCAATTTTAGTATGAATAGAGTGAGAGACCTTTGCCCAAAAGGACTTCTTTTGTGGACCAAAGAATAAAGGGATTCCTAAATATAAACTAGGTAAAGTCTCCAATTTAACTTTAAGGATAGAAACAATCCTACTTTGCAAAGAAGGTTTAGTATTAAAGAAATAAATTTTAGATTTATCCAAATTGACTACTTGATTGGATGTAGAGCTATATCTAGAAATAACCTTCTGAATGCATTTAGCCTCTTTGATAGAAGGGAGACCAAACAACAGAGTATCATCTACAATGTATGAGTTATCAAAAAAAGAACACCTGGAATTTGAATCCCTTTCCAATTAGATAAACTATTTTGTAGTAAAATTTCTCTACTAAAAGTCTCAGCCATTAAAATGAAGAGAAAAGGGGATAAAGGATCCCCTTGTCTTATACCTTGAGATATTTGGAAGAAAGCAGTAGGACTACCATTAATGATTACCACTGATCGAACCCCTGAGATACAAGAACGAATCCATTTACACCATTTCTTATCAAAACCAAATTGGAGAAGAACTTTTAATAAAAAATTCCAAGAAACCCTATCATAAGCTTTCATCATATCAAGTTTGAGCATCATAGCAGGAAGCTTAAGATCTTTAATTGAATGCAAAACTTCATGAGCCAAGATTGCACCATCTGCCGTTTCCTTACCGGGAACAAAACCTCCTTGTTCAGAGGAGATAATTCTTGGAATAAGCATAGCTAACCTCAAGGAAATAGCTTTTGTAAATATTTTATAAATAGTGTTACATAAAGAAATCGGTCTAAACTGAGAAAAAGAAGAGGGAGCAGAGGATTTAGGGATTAAAACAATAAAGGTTGCATTCATTTCTTTAATAATATTACTATGTTTCCTTGATTCTTCCAAGGCCAACCAAACATCCTTCCCCATAAAATCCCAACATTTTTGAAAAAATAGAGGAGTAAAACCATCCGGACCAGGAGCCTTATCAGGGTCCAAAGAGAAAACTACTCCCTTAACTTCTTCCAAAGAAAATTCTTTCAGTAATAAAACATTATCATCATCAGTCAACAACTTAGGAATATTGTCTAAAAGAGAATTGCATAGCTCTTCCAAAGGTTCATTCAAATTATTGGTTAACAGATTCGAGAAAAAGGAAATAGCCTCCTGTTGTAAAAGGATAGGATCTGAAATTATGGACCCATTTGAATCAGCAATATGATGAATTTTATTAACCTGTCTATTCATTTTAACAGAGGCATGAAAGAATTTAGTATTTCGGTCCCTAGCTTGTAACCAAGTTTCTCTTGATTTTTGACACCAATACTCTTCTTCTCTAGCCAAGAGTTCATCCAACTCCAATTGGAGCTGTTTTTGTTGATCAAAGATAGAACTATCCATACCACAACTGATAATAAGAGAGTTTAACATGAGAATCTTTTTTTCAATAATCTCTTTCTCCTTAAAGATATTCTTAAAATGGGAAATATTCCATGCTTTTATAAGCTTTTTTATATAATGCAGTTTTCTAACAAGCTGAAACATTCTAGATCCTTTCACAAAAGGCAAAGTTTCCCACCAGGATTTTAATAACAGAAGAAAAGAAGGATCTCTGAACCACTTGATTCAAATTTTAAAGGCTTTTTCGAACTTGGTTGAAAACCGAAAACATCAATTTCTAAGAGAATCAGAAAATGGTCAGACCCTGAGAACGAAAGAATCGAGGAAGAAAAAGAACCTTGAAAAGATAACCACGGAGATGATAATAAAAATCTATCAAGTCTTTTTGCTATGCTAAAGAAGTTTTTTCTTTTATTAACCCATGTAAATCTCCCATTGGAAGGCAAACAATCGAACAAACCATTATCACTAACAAATGCAGAAAGTCCATCATAACATTAGAAGGGGGAATAATACCGCCTTGTTTTTCATTCAAATTTAAAACAGCATTAAAGTCCCCTCCCAAAATAAGTTTCTCCTTAGGTAAGGAATGAACAATATCAGTTAAAGAATCCCATAATCATTTTTTATCTACTGATGAAGTTGGGCCATAAACATTAATTTGACCAAATTTCAAATGATGTTCAAAGCAAATTTCTACAAAAAGCCAATTAATGGTTTTAGAAATCAGAGTCACTTCCACACATCTCTTATCCCATAGGACAACTAAACCCCCAGAAGCTCCAATAGAAGATGAGCTTAAATAATTCCATTTCTTCCATAATTTAAAAACTTTCTCCACTGATTGATCAGACAATTTGGATTCTTGAAGTAGAACTAAGTGAGCACCTGATAAATCAATCTAATGTTTTATCAGGCATTTTTTGTTAGGAGCATTAATGCCCCTAACATTCCAAGAAATAATCTTCATAATACATGAGGAGAGCCCTCAGCTCTCCGCAACGCTGCTCTTGTTAACATTTTTTTAAGAGTTTTTTGCACACCTACTTCAATTTCTTCCTGAGTAACCCTAACTTTTGATTTTCTACCTCTAATCTTAGGAGGGGAAGATAAAACCACAGGTGTCTCCAAAGGAGTTTGAGAAATACCTGAACTGAGTCAGTGGGAGCATCAACCTCATTTAAAACATCATCAGCAATCTTTTCAATAAGTTCCTCCCCAACCTTAGCAACCACTTCATCAATAAAAGATTCTGCCTCTTGTAAAGAAAAAGGAAATACCTCTTCAACATCTATTTGATCTGTAGAGACATTACTAAAACCTTCCCTTTGAACAGACATCGTTGTAGACAAAGGTGAATCAGAAGGCAAATCATCAGGAGAAGAAGATCTCAGAGGAACTTCATTATCAAGACAGGAAACAGGGTCCAAAAGAACATCAGAAGGTAGAGACAAAGATTCCTTAGAGGATACCTTAGAAACATGATTATCCAGTGAAGAATTCGCTAGACTTGAAGGAACACTATCAACATCGACAACTTCTGAAGTTTGGTCATCAACCAAATAATCCAAAGAAAGTTCAAGAAATATATCCGAAGCACCTGATAAAACCTCATTAGAATGATCACGGACAAAACACTCAACTCCACAATCTGAATCTTTTGGGGCTACCTTAACAGAAATAGGGACACAATCA
This sequence comes from Cunninghamia lanceolata, assembly GCA_027924645.1. Taxonomy (NCBI): domain Eukaryota; kingdom Viridiplantae; phylum Streptophyta; class Pinopsida; order Cupressales; family Cupressaceae; genus Cunninghamia; species Cunninghamia lanceolata. The sequence goes on from BSBN01000333.1 coordinate 2,028,314, forward strand.
TTGAAAAACTTAGAAACGGATCTATCACCTAAAACATCTTCATTGTTAACCTTAGATAAATCAAAGGCCTTACCTTGAGGACTAACCAAAGGATCCTCATTCAAACTCAATTTTCCCTTATCCACCCATTCCTCAGAAGCAAACAGATTATCAAATTTAAAAATGGTATCCGGATCTTTGAAAATGATCTTTTGGGTCCACGAGGATTTAGAAGTTTTCAAAATGATATTCTCCGGGAAAGAATAAGAAGTATTCATAATCAAACACATTCGAATTGGGAGCTTAGGGTTTTTAAATGTTGAGAGATCATGATTAATGAAAAACCCTAACCTCTGAGCAATGAATTTTAGAACAGTTAAGTCTCTGTATTCCAAAGGTAAATTAGGGAAATTTATCCAAAAGGGAAAGAAGTTATCGTTACTCTTAGATGGATTGAAATTAGGAAACCATGGTTGTAAATGTAAACCCTTCCCGTTAAAAAACCATGATTTGGTTTCCAGAATTAAATTTCGTAGTTCCGCAGAAGAAAATATTGCAACAAAAAACCCCAAAGATTCATCCAACATAAAAAAATTTGTCACACCTTCCCAATTATCAACAACCCAAGACTCCAAATTCATAGAAACTAAAGAACAATTCCAGATCTTACCTATTAATGCGATCTGAGAAAGATCCCGCACATGAGGATCAATAAGGTCATCGGGTAATTGAACCTCTAAATTAATACCTAATGGCAAATCGACATTTTTCTAAACTGCCTTTGGAATCCAAACTTTTTTGACAGGAGGAGGTTGCTATTGAAAGCGACGAAAAACATTCCCAGACCTAGAAACCCTAGATCGGAAACCCTCACGACCAAAATTCACCTGTCTATTAGTCCTCAGACCTGGAGAGAAGACATTATGGAAACCATTCGAAGCCTTAATAAAATCCGCAAATAAAGATTCTTGAGATTGTAATGGTCGCCGCAGTCTTCCACACTAAAACCTTGACATACAGCATGGATGTCCACAACCCTTCATCATCATCATCATATTTCCCTTAACACTGTCAGCATCATCATATTCTCTCTCACCGACCGATATCCTCCTGCAGACAAACCTTCGACTCTTCATCTGTCAGCAGCATCATCATATCTGACTATCGGCAGCATCATCATATTCGGCAAGCGCGAACATCCTCCTGACATTCACTATTCACCTTACCGCCAACCTCTACCTTCAGCATCATGATGTTCAACATCATGTTCATCAGCAGGATATAAAACATCCGGTTCCTCCCATATATCCTGATGATGACAACCTCATGCACCCTTCCTTTGATGCTTACGTCACCCCGATATCCTGATGACGATTATCCTGATGACGATGACGTCACATGCAGCTCCCTCAATATCCTGCTGCCCGATATCCTGATGACGAATATCCTGATGACGATGACGTCACATGTAGTTTCTTCAATATCCTGCTGTTGGCCAAACTAACATTATCGGCCCGCGACGGTTTTATCAACCTGATCTTCTACCTTATGCCGATACGCTCCTCCTCGGCAACACCTGATGATGATCACCCCCAAAACACATTCACTTTATGCAACCGACTGCATCATGCTCATCTCTGCTTACTCGGATGACGCCCGAAGTAACTGCAGGATATACGCAGAAATATCCTGATGATGCCGTTTTGACGAACTTCCAACCTTAGCGAATTTCGATCCGCCGAACCTCCTGGGATGACCTGATCTGCTTTCAGGGTGATCTTCCAAACTCTAACAATCAACATGACCTAGCACATACCCATGCTAGGGTTCTCAACACCTTTCGACGATGATCCTGCAAACAGACATGCAAACAAACACAAAATGCAGACTAAATCCTAACCTACTGTACATGACCATTCCACCGATTCGATGAATCAACCGGTGGAATGGATCAGCGAATCCATGAAACCACCAAAACAGCAAGTCGATCACACAGTGGAGATCAAACAGAAAATGAACACAAACAGGATCTCTTATTTGATTTCAAAAGATGCAATACAATGATCAGTCTCTCTCTCTATCTCACTCTGTGCAACCTAGCTCGATGATCTAAAACCAACCGATCCTCATGTATAAATAGGATCTCTTGTGAGTACTACTGACCTGACTCCAAGCGGCTGGGAAATCTCTCCAGGCGGCTGGGAGATCCAACCGGACCTACAGCATAACAGCTGTCCTAACAACTCTCTAAAAATAGCAAAGCATGGTCAACATGACCTTATTACATGCATTGGTCTTATCAGACCTTCTTGGAAATATTAACAAGACTCAAAACAAACTAACTGCCTCATGGAGGCCAACTGTCAGGTAGGTGCTCCTGCACCATACTCCCCAACAGAAAAGAACTCATGTCCCATGAGTTTAGTTGTGGAAGTCCTCCACCTTTACACTTTACCATGTCAGTGTTCTGACCTGTTCCAGCTTTGTCCTCTGCTGGCTCTTGGCTGCTCCAAGACTTCTGAACTGTAACTTGCCTTCTTGCAAGTAAATCCTCATGCCTGTCAATGTAGGCCCTTCTCACACATACCTTGTGTTTGTCAGGTTGTCTGACTAGCACCTCTGTCTGAACCGCCTCTTGAACTTCTGCAATGTTCAACTCTGTCTTTCTTTCAACTCTTATAGGACAAACAATAGTCCCAACTATGACAACATCCTTGTCATTCCTCTCAACTGGTTGCTGTTTGCAAACCTGTTTCTGCACCTGCTGCTGACCTCTGTCAGTCACAACTAAAACTTTCTTCAACCTGTTGTCCTTCACAACTCCTTTCCCTGCAGTATCCTCAACTGCCTTTATGCCTGCTCCTATAGGCATCTGCACAAACTCCTTCTTTCCCACTAAAATGATTTTGGCTGCCCCCTGTGCTACAGCTGCTTCCTGTAATGGCATCAACAGAATAGTCTTCCCATCTTTCTTGATGGTGTAGGTATTAGCATACCCATCATACAGTACCCTCCTATCAAATTGCCATGGTCTACCCAACAGTAGGTGACAACATTCCATGGGCAAAATGTCACACAAAACTCTATCATGATATGCTCCAATCTGAAAATCCACATATGCCTGTTCATAGACAAAAAGTGATTGACTATCACTCACCCAAGATGCCTTGTAAGGGTGATGGTGTGGAATCCTTTCCAAATTCAGTTTATCCACCATTTCCTGAGATACCATGTTGTCTGTTGAACCAGTATCAATGACAACCTTACATACTTTACCTTTGCTCTTGCATGTGGTCTTGAAAAGAGCTCTTCTTTGCATCATATCCTTTGATGCCTGCAAACTAATTCTCCTTAGCATCAATGCTTCTCCCTCCTCAGGATATGCATAATTGTCAGGAACTCTATCTCCTTGATAAGTGTTTGAACTTTGCACACTTTGCTCTACTTTCTCTTCTTGCACAAGTTGTACTCTCTTGTCATTTGTTCTATCATTTCTGGATGATGAACCTTTGCTTTTTGGACATTTGAAAGATGGATGCTCAAACTCACCACAGGTGTAACACTTTCCTAAAAATGTAGTAGAACCTCTACCACCTCCAAATCTTCCTCTATTACCTTTCCATCCACCTCTGAAATCAGACTGTCCCTGTCCTTTACCAGTGTCTTCTTGACCCTCATTGGTTTGCCTTGTTGTAGGGGCTGCTCCTCTTCCCCTCATATTGTTTCCTCTTCCTCTCATGGACTTATCTTGTCCCCTATTCAGCTTTTCTTCAATCCTGATTGCCATTTGGTAACAATCCTCCACATTCTTAGGGTTAGCTAAAACTAACTCATCCTGTATGTTCAATCTCAAACCAGCCAAGTACCTAGCCACCTTTTCTACCTCATTCTCATGATGACCAGATCTCATACTCAACTTATAAAACTCCTCAGTATATGCCTTCACATCCATTTCCTTCTGCCTTAAAAATTGCAGCTTCTTAAACATCTGAATCTCATAATCCCTAGGCAAGAATTTACCTTTGATCCTTGCTACCATCTTATCCCATGAAGTGATCTTTGACTTCCCTTGTTTCCTTCTCTCGGATTGTACATAATCCCAACATACCAAAGCATGACCTCCTAACTTGGTCTTTGCAATCTTTACCTTCTGATCCTCAGCAACATCTTCACATTCAAAGTGATTATCAAGTGCAGCAATCCAATCCAGCAACTCATCTTCATTCAAACTTCCATTATACTTGGAAACATCAACCTTTACCTTAGGTTTATCACTCTGCACTGCCTTTAACAATTTTGCCAATCTCTGGTCTTCAGCATCCAGATCTTCAGCTACCTCTTCATACTCTTCAACAGCATCTTCATCTTCTTCAGACTCACTGTCTTCCACTTCCCTCTTTTTGTTCTTTTCCAGGGCTACAAGCCTTGCTTGAAGTGCTTCAGCAAGCTCCTTCATCTTCCTCATCTCTCTGGCATGTTTTTCCTTCATCTCCTGCAATTCCCTTGCAGTACCACTACCTTTCGGAGGCATTTTGTCAACCTCTCACTCCTCTACCTCTGTCCTTTCGGTGACAGAATCAACTCTACCTCTGCCCTTTCGGTGACAGAATCAACACACAACAGCCTAGACCTTTTTCTGAGCTCTGATACCACTATGATGCAGAGGCATCCACACTAAAACCTTGACATACAGCATGGATGTCCGCAACCCTTCATCATCATCATCATATTTCCCTTAACACTGTCAGCATCATCATATTCTCTCTCGCCGACCGATATCCTCCTGCAGACAAACCTTCGACTCTTCGTCTGTCAGCAGCATCATCATATCCGACTATCGGCAGCATCATCATATTCGGCAAGCGCGAACATCCTCCTGACGTTCACTGTTAACCTTACCGCCAACCTCTACCTTCAGCATCATGATGTTCAACATCATGTTCATCAGCAGGATATAGAACATCTGGTTCCTCCCATATATCCTGATGATGACAACCTCATGCACCCTTCCTTCGATGCTTACGTCACCCTGATATCCTGATGACGATTATCCTGATGACGATGACGTCACATGCAGCTCCCTCAATATCCTGCTGCCCGATATCCTGATGACGAATATCCTGATGACGATGACGTCACATGCAGTTTCTTCAATATCCTGCTGTTGGCCAAACTTAACATTATCGGCCCGCGACGGTTTTATCAACCTGATCTTCTACCTTATGCCGATACGCTCCTCCTCGGCAACACCTGATGATGATCACCCCCAAAACACATTCACTTTATGCAACCGACTGCATCATGCTCATCTCCGCTTACTCGGATGACGCCCGAAGTAACTGCAGGATATATGCAGAAATATCCTGATGATGCCGTTTTGACGAACTTCCAACCTTAGCGAATTTCGATCCGCCGAACCTCCTGGGATGACCCGATCTGCTTTCAGGGTGATCTTCCAAACTCTAACAATCAACACGACCTAGCACATACCCATGCTAGGGTTCTCAACACCTTTCGACGATGATCCTGCAAACAGACATGCAAACAAACACAAAATGCAGACTAAATCCTAACCTACTGTACATGACCATTCCACCGATTCGACGAATCAACCGGTGGAATGGATCAGCGAATCCATGAAACCACCAAAACAGCAAGTCGATCACACAGTGGAGATCAAACAGAAAATGAACACAAACATGATCTCTTATTTGATTTCAAAAGATGCAATACAATGATCAGTCTCTCTCTCTATCTCACTCTGTACAACCTAGCTCGATGATCTAAAACCAACCGATCCTCATGTATAAATAGGATCTCTTGCGAGTACTACTAACCTGACTCCAAGCGGTTGGGAAATCTCTCCAGGCGGCTGGGAGATCCAACCGGACCTACAGCATAACAGCTGTCCTAACAACTCTCTAAAAATAGCAAAGCATGGTCAACATGACCTTATTACATGCATTGGTCTTATCAGACCTTCTTGGAAACATTAACAAGACTCAAAACAAACTAACTGCCTCATGGAGGCCAGCTGTCAGGTAGGTGCTCCTGCACCAACTTCCATGCAGAATCATATCTTTTACAATTTCTTTGTAAATGTCCAATATTATTGCATTTGTAACAAATAATATTAGTATTCCTTTTGCAATTTGTGTTTTAGTTTATTTTTACATATATATATATACATATACATATATATATACATATACATATATATATACATATACATATACATATACATATACATATACATATACATATATATACATATACATATATATATACACACACACACATTTAAATATATATAAAGATAGATATACCCAATTTTATAAAATGAGCTTGTTAGTGTTTTTAGCTCACTATTTTTCTTATATACAGTGACAAATTTTATAACAGTGATATATATATATATATATATATTTCATTCAAACTTAAGTATTATTAAAGCACATAGTATTTTAAATGTTTAAGGTTTGAAATATTGAAAGTAGCACCGAACCTTAAGTTAGGGTTTCGCCTATTGAAATCTCTTTAGAGATAGGCGAAGGAATGGTAGGTAGCAGGGGTGGCCGCCCCTGCACTTGTGGTGGGTTTTTTTTTTGAAGGAGAGGAAGGGGGTACAGGACCCCATTGTCCCCCATAGAGCTTATCTTTGTGTGGTGGGAGGGCGGGGGGCAGAGCCCCGCCCCATTCTTTACAGTCTCCATTGAAACTTATATCATACAAACCATTTACAGTCCACCATTTCTATAACATTTGGCCTTTCGGCTAGCACAGCTATTAAAGCATACTACATCTTTAATCTCTACAATGTTATTATATTATTTCAGACTCTGTTAAAATGGTCGTTCGGCCCATGCAAATGTTAAACCCTCTATTGATGTCATTCGACCCTACATGCAGCTGAAATATATATATATATATCCCATGTATAAATAGTGTTTTTTATTCCTCTGTGTATTTTATTGTATGCCCGTGTTTAAATGAAATCAGTGTATATATATACTCACATATATATACTACTGTGATCGAAACAATTCATGTGCATAATTATTTTTCAAAAGAAAAATAGAGGATTAGAATTTTAAATAGTGATCTATTTTTTTTACCTTATTACAAATAGAAACTTAGAAACATTTAAACAAATTAGAGGTTTGATTTTTAAGAAAATATAAAACTTTATATTTGGAAACTGTGCATGCTCTTTTAGAACAATTAGGAAATGGGAAATAAAGTTAGAAAACCAAATAGAAAATATATTTAGAAAACTAGAAAACAAAAATGTTAGAGAATAAGACTATTTAAACTTGTAGAGAAATAAACAAAGTTAGAAAACATTAAGAAAAAGTTAGAAAATCCTTGATTGGGGAAGATACCTTCCACTTGGGGAAGGTACCTTCCCATTTGTCTCCACCTAGAAACCTCCAACCAACCTGTTAGAAAACAAAGGAGAAATGTGAGAACAAATGAGATATTAGTGTGTTTTTATAATCCCTTCTCTAGGGTTTGGTGCATTAGAGATTAGGAGATTAATAAGTGTACTTAAACCTTAAACCTAATTTGGTTTTAGCTAAACCCACTTTGAGAGTGGGGAGACTTTTGGACTGTACTAGTGTGGAAGTGCATTAATGTTTTTTTTTATTTTCTTTATTTGGGCTCTTTAGAAAAAGGTACTTAAGCTTATGAGTAAATTTATTAAGTGTATGACAATTAATACTTTACTCCTTGCAAAATTTATTTTAAAAGTGAATAATGTAAATGGTTAGGATTATTTATTTAATCCTTGTAGTTATTGAATTAAGTTTTGGAAAATGGTTTGTGATTATTAATTCATGCATTTTAATTTTGTTTAAAATTATTTAAGGAGTAAATTGTTAGTTTTAATTTTTAATTATTTTCCAAACCTCCTATAGTTAATGAGATGGCATTATACTGTCGAAATCACTATTGAAATATTTCCTTGAATCTTGTTATGCTGCCAAATTTTTCCTAGACATTAGATAGATATATTTATTTAATTTAAATTGACTATTTATCTTTTCTGCATTAGATGTTGTTTAAATGTTTTAAGTTGAAAATTAAATTATGGCAATTTTTAATATTATTTTAAGTTAATAGTTATACTAGGGTTAGATTTTGATACCTATCAAAATCGTTCCACCTCATCTAGTAAACCCTAGGGTTGGATTCCGAAGCGGAAACCAACCCTGTTAGTGTCGCTTCTCATGACACACACCCCCTTAGTGGCTATCGATTCGTAGGGATTGCAAAATGAGTTGACATTATCCCTCTTGTGATTGACTTCCCCACTTTTGAGTGACATGCCCAATGTTGGTTACAGATGCAACTACATTACGTGCATGTGTCACCAAGCACGCATGTTGCGCGCGAGGGGGTTTTTAGAGTCAGGTGGGAAAATTTTTGATAATTCATGTCATGACCACATGACAAATGTGGACATGACATGTAGTTATCGTGTCATAACCACATCACAAAAGTGGTCATGACATTTTGGTATGAGAGCCCAAGTTTAAACACTGGGCATTGTGGGTACATTATTTATTCTTTAATTTTGTTTTAATTTTAGGAACCTTGTTCATGTAGGATGCCACCTAGGTCCAGGAGAGGACGCTCATGTGCCAGTGAGCCTAGAGGAGCCAGTTTGTGACTTGCTTCACCATATGAGGCCTGAATTCTAGAGGCAACCCCTGATATTGGGCCATAGATACTTCAGGTGCTATAGGAAGTTATGGTGAGGTTACCCCCAGTCATGGAGGGACCGCGTGTTGAGATTCTGGTGACTTTAGATGAGGGTCACGCCTCAGCCCATAGATAGTGCAGCAAAAGTTCACCACCGCACTGTGAGGATCGCGAGGAGGAGATTGTAGTGGAGTTAGTTCATTACGACCCTTATGGATATGGCTAGCGGGATGAGGTAGATGCTCCTGTTTGAGGACATCGTGATCATGGAGACCCCATCAGAGTTTTTCTTAAGATGAATCCACCTACATTTGTGGGGATGATAGAGGGAGTAGAGGCTGAGGCTTGGCTCATCAGCTTAGATTGGTTATTTGCATTGTGTCCTTATGGGAGAAACATAAAAGCACGAGTCGTAGTCCATTTGCTACGTGATGCTGTAGCAACATGGTGGCACACAAAGGAGCATAAGCATCATCTCTTCTTGGAGATGCTTTCTTGGAGTACATTTCTCGAGTGCTATAATGTGTGATATCTTTTATAGCGCTCCATACGACCTACATCAGCAGAGTTCCATAGTTGCACAGTATGAGTGCAAGTTTGTGGAGATGTCACGTTATGCCAAGTACCTGTAGGATGAGAAGCTTCTCATTGGTAGGTTTATCAGAGGCTTGAATCCTAGGATAGCAGGACCTATACACATGGCTGATCCACAGACTATGAGTGAGGCTATTGAGAATCCACTTATTGCAAAGGAGATCCATGGGTGGGGCCACAGGTCATGTCCACAGTTTTAGGACCGTAGCCAGCATCAGGACCAGGGTTTCTGTAGACCGCCACCACCTCATCTGGGCAGTTTTAGGTCTACATCCTTACTTCCTAGACCTCCATAGCAGCATCAGCATTAATAGAGGTCAAGACCACAACAGAGAGAGAAGGGTGGTCACAATCGAGTATGGCACTTACTGATGGAGATTGATTGTCATTGATGTCAAAAGGGTTCATCAAGGATGCTTTAATATTGATTAGATTTGTTGATGCCTCTTAGGATATTAGTCTTGGTGTATTTGTCATTGATGGTAGAGAACTTCACTATGGGATTGCATTAATACAAGACATCAACTTCATGATATGTTATGCAAGTTGAAGTCTTCTTGGTATATCAGGTTGCTTCAAGTGTTCACATGCATTGATGAGATCAGTTGATGGGTTCACAACCATAAGGAATGGTGATGGATATGTGAGTTTGTTTTTTCCATCACAAGAGCTTACTTGATTTGTTGGTTGTATAGTATCAGGTCTTTATTCTTTATGACAACTTGTGTATGATCATAGTTGAGTTAATTTGTAAATATCTTGTCATGAAGTTTGAATCAGGAGTTGCATAGTGTAACAAAGTTCAACATTGAAGATTTGGTTGTTGTCATGATTCTTAACATTGTTGTTATGATGCTTACCATTATTCATGTTATGATGATCATGATTCTTTATTTGAAGAGAGTTGACATAGGTGCTCAAAGTTGGTATGTTACTTAATGTCTTGCTTCAGTGGGTCTTCATCTGTCAATGATAATCAAGAGTTCCTTCATTGATTTATGTCAAGATGATAATTGGGAATTTGGGTTGATATGAAATTGATCATGTTCTGATCATGTCCTAATCATAATCCTAATTGTTGAGAAGTGTTGCTGCTTCATGTTGATTGTCATGTTTCAAGTCATGTTGCTTCATGTTGATGATTGTCATGTTTCAAGATGATCAAATTTACAGGATTGGATGACATAAGTTTTCATGAGGATGGTTTCCATGAAGTCACATAGAACACCCACTTCATTTGGACAACATTTGTTTGATTACAGTTCAAGCAATGCAGACATCAAGGTTTTGAAGGATTAGTTCACATGATGACACTATGATATTGTTTATTCAATATGATATAGAGTATAGTATTACTTGCAGAGTAAAGGCACAATATGTAGAAGAAGATGCAGTTGTTATTTGATAATATAGATCATGGTCAATTTGGTACAATAATATCATCATATCTGAAGGGCTCAAGATTTATTGAAGTCTAAAATCTTTTATTTTACATTTCATTCTCTACCCGTCTCAAGAAAATGAACTTTTTGTTTTATTTTTAAAGTGACTTGCAGTCATAGGTGAATGTCACTTAAGTGACAACTTAAGGGGTTAATCATCATAGGAAACCTGCCCCTTCTACCTATGGTGACCGGTTCCACCGATTGAGCATCCTTCCCATCGGGTGCCATAAGGAAATCAAAGGCTATCTTTAAACCTTCGGTGGTTGTGAAAGAGTATATCAATGGCTCTTATTTAAAATAAGAAACCTCCCTCTCGATTGAAATTTTGATGTGTATGTGAACATCTCTTCTTGCAGACTGCAGTGTATTTTTTTTTTAATGCTATTTGTTAGCCGATCAAATAAGCAGTTTGGTATGGTTGCTAAAGGCAGTTTAGCCCGATCAAAAGGTAGTTGATGTGTTTTTTTAAAAGGAATGTTTTGAAGGAGTTTTTTTTAGAAACCTTCATGGAGAAAATTAAGACATTTAGTCTTTTTCCACATTATGACATGTCATACAATATTTTTAAATTGTGAATTTTTTTTAAAGACCATGTTATGTGGAGAAGATGTAGGGTCTTCTATTGGAAGGATAAAAGGGCAAATTGACTATTTTTTTAAGACATTTTTTTGAAGATTAAATCCTTTTTGCAGAGAACATGAAGAGGTTGAAGGTTTTTGAAGAGAGGAATATGAAAGATTATTTTCATAACATTGTGAATAAGATTTTTTCTTTGTAGGTGAATGGATTTTTGTTTTTGCAGGAAGATGAAGAGATTGTAGGAGGAAGTAAATGTACATAGAAGAGGAAGATGAAAGATTATTTCATCTTAATGACATTGTGAATAAGGTTTTTGAATGTGAATGGATTTTGTGTGTACATTGAAAATGAGAATATAGATTGGAGATTGTAGAAGAAGGAATATGAAGATGATTTCTTCAGAAGAATGTGAATGGATTTTGTTTAAAAATGTTTTACGCAATGTAGGTTGATCTAAATGTGGAAGATCAAGGGTTTAATGAGAAGTAATATAAATATACAGGTTATGAAAATGAGGAAGTGTGTGTGTGGACAAACATGTAGTATTGAAGATATTTTGAAAATTATGTTGAAGAGAAAATACAGATAAAACATTATGTTTTGAATCAAACACAGGTTAAAAATATTATGCAACAAACTCACACATTGAACCATGTCAAACATGAAGACAATATGCAATTGATTGTGCATCAGGTGAATTGATTGTGCAGAGATCATGAGACTTATATTCATATTGGATTGAGCATGATTGCAAAGGTATATGCAAACTCAGAGAAGACATGTTATGTAATGGTGCAAATCAGATTGACTTGCAATCATTTCCTGCACAATTTAAGCAATAAGTTTTGATGATAGTGATTGTATTTGCTAGTGAGGCTTTATGTGCCAGTGAGGCTTGTATGGTCAGTGAGACCTCTTTGTAGCCAGTGAGGCTTGTATGGTTAGTGACACCTAATTGTAACCAGTGAGGTTCTTGATTAAGCTAGTGAAGCATTTTGAGTAGTTTTTCTACCCCATGATGGTTGTCCACTCTAGTAATCCTTGTGTTATGATTTGCCTCTATGTGTGTGTTTTCTAATGTTTTACTCACAGGTCCTGATTCATACTTTTCATTATTATACATCTACATATGTGTTTAATAGTTCATTGATGTCTTCCTCTCTTTTTGTCTTGTAAATTAAAAGTTACAAAAAGTTAAAAGTTTTCACAACACTGATTCACCCCCCCTCTCAGTGTTGTCCTAGACTCCAACACTTGCAGGGTCCACGGAGAGATCAGTGTCAGTAGGCACCAGCTGTAGGACAAGTTAGGTCACAACAGTTCTTTGAAGGTTCACATATTAGTATAAGGTAATTTGGAGTGCAACAGTCCATTCAGAATCAATCAGTGCATATTCAGACTTGAGGACCCTTTTATTTATGTTGTGGCACAGGGCACTTGGCTAGGGAGTGTCCATAGGGTTTCACAGTAGGAGGTTAGCATGCCAGTGGTTCTGAGCAGATAGATGGAGATGTGGGTCGATCCCACCATGTTTTTGTAGTGGTTGATAAACACCAGGCTGACTTCCAGGCATCTATTATCGAGACTCTAGGTACTATTGGAGATGTTTCCATTACTGTTTTGTTTGATTCTAGAGCTACAGACTCCTTCATTTCTCCATCGTTAGTGGAGCATTGTAGGCTTGTGGCCTCTAGGGAGGACGTTATGTGGGAGGTCGAGTTAGCCACAGAGACCAAGATGGACATAGATTTAGTGGTTAGAGATTGTGAGCTAGCACTTGGAGCCTTCACTATAGCTGTAGAACTTAGGGTCATACCCTTGGGGTCATATGGGATGGTTCTAGGCATGGATTGGCTTGCAACTCATTGGGCCAAGCTAGATTTTTGCCGAAAGGTGATTGGTTGCCTTGATGACCATGGCACAATAGCAGAGATAGGGGGCATTCAAAATCCCACAACAGTATGTATGATTTCTGCTAAATAGCTTAAGAGTTGTATGTAGAAGGGATGCCAGATGTTTGCGATCACTGTTAGTGATAGATCAGAGGATGAGCCAGAGGATTCTCTTGATGACCATCCAATCCTTAGGGAGTTCGCAGATGTTTTTCCACCTGAGCTTCTAGGGATGCCACCTTGCAGAGAGGTAGATTTTCATATAGACCTTGTACCAGGTGCTGAGCTAGTGTCTCGTACACTTGATACAGGATGACCACACATGAGCTTATAGAGCTCAAGCTTTAGCTAGAGGAGTTGCTAGTGAAGGGGTACACCTGAATGAGAGGAACTTCCTGCAACAATATAATGAAAAATGCATGGCATAATAGAAATAGACATGAATAGAAGAAACACAGAAGGAATTTATTGATCGCAGGCCACTTCGAGGGGGCAACCTCCTTTGAGCAAGCTCAATACAATAAATTTGTGGATGCCTTCATTGGCCTCAACACGTACTTATATACTAAGTCTAATCTAAACAACTATTACTTCCCATGAATGTAAGATAATACAATATGGTTGTGGAATGACTTACAAAGCATATCCATCCAAATGTAATATACTAGTAAAGTAAAGAGAAGGGTTAAACATGGATTCCTAACATTCCCTCCCTCTTAGAAAAGCTTTGTCCTCAAAGCTTAAGATGTGGAAATTATTACTGAATATGACAGAATGGTTCCCTGGTTGCATTCTATGCCATTGAATTAAGACCTATGTGATGGATCTGGAGCAAAGCTAACAAGTACACCTATTGATGATTGCCTCTAGCTCCAAAATGATGGATCCTTCATTATCCAGTTCTGGTAAAACAATTTGTACTTTGACATTGGTGCCAAGAACTTTCTTTATACAAGAGACATGAAATACTAGATGAACGTGGGAAGAAGGAGGAAGCTCCAATTTATAAGAAACTGACCCAATCTTCTGAAGAACCTTATATGGCCCATAGAACTTTGGAGCCAGCTTATGACACCCTTTGAGTTTTAGGGATCATTGCTTGTATGGCTGTAGATGAAGAAAAACCATATCACCTACTTGAAAAGTGCACTCAGAATGGTGCTAATCATCTTGTTATTTCATTTGATTTCTTGCCATGTGAAGATTGTCCTACAAGATGCAAAGAATCTGATCCCAAGTTCAGAGAATAGTGTCAAATTCTTGACCTGGTGAACTATTGGGGGTGTATGGAAGGAACATTGGCGGTGCCTACCCATAGAATGCTTCATAGGGAATCATTTTAGATGCAATGTGGTAGGAGGTATTATACCACCATTCAGCAAGAGGGAGCCACTTTGCCCACTAATGTTGTTGTTCTAAGGTGAAGCAACAAAGATAAGTTTCCAAACATTTGTTGATAATTTCAGTTTGACCATCTATTTGTGGGTGATATCTAGAACTCATCTTTAGTTTGGTGCCAATGTGTCAAAATAGTTCTTGCCAAAAATGATTGGTGATAGTTCCATCAAGGTCTAAGACAATGGAAGAAGCGATGCCATGAAGACAGAAGATCTGGTCCATGAATATTTGTGTAACTTAGGAGGCTGTATAGGGATAGCTAAGGGCACAAAAATGACTATATTTGGAGAGGCAATCAACCACAACCAAGATCACTATCTTTCCTCTAGATTTAGGGAGCCCCTTGATGAAATCCATAGAAATATCTGTCCAAATCCATGTAGGGATGGGCAAGGGTTCAAGCAATCCAGGAAGGAGTGTCATTTCACCCTTGTTACATTGGTAGGTATCACATTCAGCCACCATCTGTTGAATTACCCTTTTCATTCCCTTCCAATAGAAGTTATGCCATGCTCGGCCATAAGTTTTTAGGAACCTAGAGTGCCCTGTTGATGGAAAAGCATGGAGTTCATAGAAGATAGCCCGCTAAAGATCTATGCTCTAGGGAAGCACCATACGACCCTTGTATTGCAGAGAAGCACCATCCTAAGAGTAATGCGGTACAATAGAAGGGTTAGTCACCAACTGTTGAATGATTTGAGATAATGAAGAGTCATTGACATAGCCTTGTTGGATAGATTCCAACCAATTTGGAATAGCCATAGAAATGGTGGAAAGGGAAGCTTGATCATCAAATGTGCAAGAAAGAGAATTCACCACAATATTGTCCTTACCCTTGTAAGTGATCTCATAGTCACAACCCATGAGTTTTCTGACCCATTTCTATTGTACTGGGGAGGAGACTCGTTATTCAAGGAAATATTTTAGACTTTGGTGATCAGTCTTGATGCAAAAATGATTCCCTAGTAGGTATGGCCACCACTTCTATAGTACATGCAAAATAGCCATCATTTCCTTCTCATATGTAGAGAGTACTAAATTCTTGCTAGAAAGGGCTTTGCTAGTGAATGTAATGGGATGTCCATCTTGAAGGAGAACAAAACCAAGTCCATTGCCACAAGCATCACTCTCAATAGTGAAGGTCTTGGAAAAATTTGGCATAGCTAGAACAGGTGTAGTACACATAGCTTGTTTCAGATTTTTAAATGCACACTCAGCAACATGTGTCTAGATAAAAGAATCCTTTTTTAACATAGCTGTTAATAGAGCTGCAATCTTCCCGTAATCCTTGACAAACTTGTGATAGTAGCCAGTTAGCCCCAAAAAACCACAGAGGCTCTTGAGTGTTTGAGGATGCAACCAATTTTTCATGGCATCTATTTTTGCAGGATCCACATGAACCCCTTGGGATGAAACAATATGCCTGAGATACTCCACTTTGTCCTGGCCAAAAACACATTTAGACTATTTTGCACAGAGATGATTATTAGAGAGAAGTTCCAGCACAAGATCTAGATGTTGGAGATGCTCAGCCCATGTTTTACTATAGATGAGGATATCATCAAAGAAGACTAGAATGAATTTCCACAAGTAGGGTTGAAATATTTTATTCATTAATGCCTGGAATGTTGAAGGAGCATTAGTGAGGCCAAAGGGCATGACAAAAAACTCATAGTGGCCATCATGTGTGTGGAAAGCTATTTTAGGGATATCATCCTCATGAACTCGAATTTGGTGATACCTAGAACAAATATCCAACTTGGAGAAAAAATGAATGCCCTGAAGTTCATCAACAATAGAAATCAAAAACTTATCCTTGATTGTGATGTGATTAAGTGCTTAGAAGTCAATGCAGAGGTGCCATGACCCATCTTTTTTCTGGAGAAGAACTAGTGAAGAAAAGGAATTGGTATTAGGGTGAATAATACGTTGCTTCAATAAGTCTCGAATGAGCATCTCAATCTCTATCTTTTGGTGAAATGGGTAATGGTAGGGCTTGATGTTGGGAGGAATGCTTCCAGGAAGGAGTTGAATATGGTGGTCTTCTGGTCGTGAAGGTGGCAATTCCACTGGTTTAGTAACGACACATGCATACCTATCCAAACTTTGTTGTAGATCAGAAGGAGTAGTGGAGACCGCTGATGGTTGCATCTGAATGGAATGGACCTGAGCAATGACACCATGTGAATTCTTCTTAAGAAGCTTTTCCATGTGATGTGAATTTATGATGCTGAGAGACCCCAGTTGTAAGCCCTTCAATGTATGTTTGTGCCCACTATTTGAAAACTGCATCCAAAGTTCAGCAAAATCCCATAAGATGGGTCCAAGTGCGCATAACCATTGGACACCCAAAACCACATCACATCCACCTAAGGGCAAGACAAATGTGTTGGAGCACCGGTTATAATTGCTAATAGAGATACGCCCATTGCAACACTTCCCTTTGAAAGGTAATGTGCCCCCATTTGCAATCATGACTTCAAAGCTAGAGCAAGGATGGACAAAACAATCAACGTATTTGGCAATCTGATGGTCAATGAAGTTATGAGTGCTTCCAGAATTAATGAGTATTGTAAGAGGGAGCTTCTTGAAGTAACCCTTGACCCACATGGTTTGTGGGGTGGTGACTCTTGATAAAGCATGGAGAGAGATCTCTGGGTGGTCTTCTTGAGAAGTAGGGTCAACAAGTGGTTGCTGAGTATCTACCTGATCATCAATTGTATCATGAGCATCTGCAAAAACTTTAGTTTCAAGTGGAGAATCCACATCCAAGAGAGAGCTTTTGCTCAACACATCTATGTCCCCGAGTGAATTTCTCATCACAATTATAACAAAGCCCTTTTTCTCTACATGCCTGCATCTCTGCTTCAATCAAATGCTTGATAGGAGTTGTTCTAGGAGTTTGCGTTATTTGAGGTCATTGGGAAGCTGTACTTATGAATGAAACAAAATTGGATTTAGAGTGCTTCTGAGCTATGATCTTGTCCTCTGCCAACTTAGCCAACCCTAAGGCTTCCATAATTATGCTTGGACGGAACACTTTAACCTCAGAGTGAATTGCATCCTTCAGATCACTGACAAAACAACTCCTAAAGAATTCATTAGACAATCCCTCTATGTGATTGGCTAGTTTTTAAAACCCTATTTGATATTCTCTCACAGTGCCTATTTGGCACAGTTTAGTGGGTGCTCCTATGAAGTCATCAAAAGCACTAGGGTCAAATCGTTGCAAAATGAGTTTGCAAAAATCTATCCATTTTGGCTCGTCATGAGCCTTGATGTACCAATGGAACCATTGAAGGGCTTCATGTTCCAAATGTAAGGATGCAAGGGGGACTTTGTTGACATCAAAAGTATTATGCAGACTGAAATATTATTTTGCCTAGTATATCCATCCAGATGTATCATCACCATTGACGCAAGGAAAATCAAGGTTCGGCCCATGAAAATTGCTAGAAGAAGAGAACCTAGTGTCTACATAAGAGTTTGGCTACCGTCTATTATTCATGGCTGAATGCTGAAGATTGAGGCCAAGGATTTTTTCTTCCAGATCTTGGAGTTTGGTGTTGAGAGTTGCAAGTTCATCCTCCATGTTTTTTTCTCCTGCACGGGTGACAACCATAACCAGGATTTTTTTTTTTGGGAATGGGTAAAAAACAAAAATAAAAACTTTTTTAGTAAAGGAAAATTTGGATTTGGGAAAAAATCTGATGGGTAATTGGGGTTTGACTAGGTTTTGAACACTTTCTAAGGGAAAGGGGAGAAGAAAATGGGGATTTCAGAATCAGGGTGACAGAATGGGAAAATTTGTCCAAGAGGGACAAAGGAGCAAAAATATGAAATTAACACTATGGCAAGATTTGAAGACTATTGGGTGAGAATCGAAGAAGTTATGGTAAACCCTAAAAAATAGACAATTATGGGATTTTTGGCTTCAATAAGTAGAATTTGAGATAGGGTCCTCAACGAAGGAAATATGCAGAATGGAATTTTAGGGGTTCCAGTTGAGTTTGAGAGGAAACAGAGCTAAAGAAAGGAAGATATGGTGAAAAAATGGAATTTTTTTCTTCTGGAAACTATGCCAACTGCTCTGGACAGATTTAATTTGTGATTTACTAGCTATCAATAGATACGAGCCCTAGGTATGTTCGGCTTCCTAAAGGTTCAAGGGATTCACTTAGCTACCAATGCTATCTAATGGCTTGCATATTGGGGTTGTATCCCTCACTCCATGGCTTAGGTAAAATTGATAACCGCTTTGCCACAAATGACAACTCTTGGTTTACCTCACGAATGGGAACTAGTCAATCAGGAAGGGGCCGTTGCCCTTTTCAATGGCAGGTCCTCTCAATGGGCCAACTACTTTGGGGTTCCTGTGGTACTCCTCATGATGAGTTTTAGGGCTATGCCTAGGCACTTCCCACAATTAAGTGGATAGGGATTATTCCCTGATCCGAACATGCAATTGAAATGAACAATATAGATGTGAAAAAAAAGAAATACTACATTAACCACAACGCTTGGAGGCCACTACGAAAAAAAACAATTCAGCAGAAATTCCTCCTAGTGAGCCCAAGAAAGCACTTTGATACCAGATGAGAGGAACCTCCTGCAACAATATAATGAAAAATGCATGAAATAATAGAAATAGATATGAATAGCAAAAATACAGAAGGAATTTATTGATCGTAGGCCACTTCAAGGGGGCAACCTCCTTTGAGCAAGCTCAATACAATAAATTCGTGGATGCCTTCATTGGCCTCAACACATACTTATATATTAAGTCTAATCTAAACAACTATTACTTCCCATGAATATGGGATAATACAATATGCTCACAAGATGACTTACAAAGCATATGCATCCAAATGTAATACACTAGCAAAGTAAAGAGAAGGATTAAACATGGGTTCCTAACACTAACCTAGTGTCTCACCTTGAGGCACACCAGTTATCTTTGTGAAGAAGGATGGGTCTCTTCGACTATGTATGGATTACAAGTAGCTGAATAAGGTGACGGTGAAGAACCTTTATCCTTTTCCTAGGATTGATGATTTGTTTGATCAAATGCAAGGAGCCAGAGTGTTCTCTAAGATAGACCTGAAGTCCAGTTACCATTAGTTATGTATTATAGAGGCAGATATCCATAAGACTTCCTTTCAGACTCATTACAGTCACTATGAGTTCATAGTGGTGCCCTTCGGTTTGACGAACGCCCTTGCAGTATTCATGAGTCTCATGAATGGAGTGTTTCACACATTGCTAGATCGGTTCATGATCATATTCCTTGATGACAAATTGATATATTCATGGACTGAGGAGGAGAATGAGGAGCACTTGCACCAAGTTTTACAGTGTGAGAGATCAATAGCTTTATGGCAACTTGGTGAAGTGTGCCTTCTTCGTATAGAGGTTTATTATTTGGGACACATTCTATCTGGTGAAAATCAGGATTCATACACATCAACTAAGGAAGCATTGATATATCAGAGCAATGTTTTAAAGGATTTGATCAAAGATTTGGAAACTGCCAAGATGCTGAGTGACCAAAGTGATGTTAGTCTCTTACATAAGTTGGAGGAGCTTCTGTGCAATTTGGTATCTAAGGATAATCAATTTGTTTCTGCGGATGAGATGACCCAAGAGTTTGAGAACATGTTTTAGAAGGAGTTTGAAGATAAACCTTTTCATTTGCTTCCATGGATAATATTCTGGACAACCAGTTAACTTTGGATAACCTAAAGGCCAAGTTAACTAGTCATGCTAAAGCAATCACAATAGTAAAGGATGCAATAGTCAGAGCCCGGATGATTTTTAGGAATACTATCAGTCCAGACAGTTTGGGGATGCAAGCTGCATTTACCATGTATGATGCCCATTTGAAGAAAGAAGGCAGTACAAGCTGAATCAAATTTTCATAACTTAGTTTATTTTCTATTTTTCATATGTACTTTTGAATTAGTTTTGGATATTTTTACATGTACTTTTCTCAGATGTAATTACATATAAAAACATAGGAAGTCCAAAATAAAAAAGGACTCCTTTGTTGAATAAGTCATAGTTAGTTGTGCTTTTTCTATTTTTTCTCTCGGTCTCTTCTATAAATAAAGAGGACCCCCATTGTAAATATTATCTTTTATCTATTGCAAAGAAACTCTGCCCAATTGGAAAACATTTCAAGACTTTGAGCTTTTTATTTTTTATCAAATTTTCAAGTGAATATCAATATAAGCAAAGCAATTTGAGTATCAAACTTTGAGTTGAATCATATTGTTTTATGATATCAATGTTTATGTCATTGGTGTTATGTTATATTGAATGATTGCTGGAATTGTGGAGTTTATTGGAAATTGAGAGAAGTGTTCTTGTTTTGGTTAAATAGACTTTGTGCTATTTTCTCATTGCGGGAGTTTGTGTTTACATTTGTGAGAATAGAATTGTTTAAAGACTTTGTGTTGTAAACTGTTGTGTTCAAGTTAGTTATATCATATTGGGTGAAAGTGGAGACTTTGAGCTACATTTGAATTCAATCAAGTTTATTTGTGGAAAATAAGTCAAACAATAGAAGACTTTGTGTTTCTATGGTTTGTCTCAGTTCAGGAATTATTAAATATCATTTCTTTTGAAATTGTCATTTTGGAAGAGGGAAACATCTATTATGAAAAAGAGAATAGGATGCAATGAAAACATCCCAGGAATAGTTTTAGTTTATTTAAGTATTAAAAGTTGTTTGTTAGAAAGAGCTCATTATATAGAGGGAACCTCCCCTTGCTAAGAGGAGAGACTCAGTCTCATCATAGTTGTGGCGATATAATCATTTTGCCATTGGTTGGCTAAATGAAAAAATATTCACCCAACATTTTTCAAATGCAATAAGATGAACAATGAAAT
This sequence comes from Cunninghamia lanceolata, assembly GCA_027924645.1. Classification (NCBI taxonomy): domain Eukaryota; kingdom Viridiplantae; phylum Streptophyta; class Pinopsida; order Cupressales; family Cupressaceae; genus Cunninghamia; species Cunninghamia lanceolata. Next base: position 2,049,798 of record BSBN01000333.1, read on the forward strand.
GAATGTAAATTTGAAGTACAACACTCAGCAAGTTGCACGAAAGTTTGAAAACATGGGTTCACCAAAATGTTTAGGGTTAAAAATGTAGGGGATTGATTTTAATGGTTTGTATTGATCCTCCTTTCACCACTAAACATTCGAGGACATTCAACGAAGTAGAGAACTTTACTAGAGATCTCCTATCACTTGGAACATAGGGGAAGATTGGAATTGTGTGATTTTGTTGTTCAATTAAGCCCAATTATGTTCAAAACCCTAAATTCATAAATTCACAAATAAACAGACAAATTATGGAAAATGATCACACACAGAGATATCAAATGATAATCAAATACATACTAGATTTCAAAGTTCAGTGTGCAGAAAGTCAGGGACTACTAAGTGGATTCCCTAGTCCAGTACCTCATTTTTTGTTGAGATCTGGGAATGTTGTCTACAACATAGTTCTGTTGTTCTAGAGATTTTACAGTTGTGGGATCTAGAGGACTAATGAGAAAGCACTCAAGTCTAGGTCCCTATTTTCTTCTTTGATCTACAATTTTGATAGTCTGCACTGCTCTCCTGCAACTCCACTTCTTTCTCTTTCGCAACCTATAACCTAAAATCATAGAAAAGTGGGTTGGGAGTTGTGGTGTTTAGAGGGTTGCCTTAGTCGAGCGCCAGAGAGACATTCAAGTCTTCTGAATATCATTGTCAGATAAAGAGTGTGTATCCCTTCGAGATAGAGGCAAAATCCAAATGATAAATGATAGAAAACACAATTGATATCACCTTGTAGTGAAGATCTCATGGAAGGAAGATTCTCTTCATGCCATGAGGAGATGGAGCCAAATCTATAATCACAAAACAATAACAACACCAAATACTGCTCTGCAACATAATGAATGCCTTGAATCACTTTCACATAAGCTTTTAGATAAAAAATGCCATCAAATTTCTAGCTAGTTTGCAAATGAATCACTAATCATGCATATATATGCAACTACAAACATTCCCGCTAAGAATTTTGTAATTCAAACTTAGGGTGTTAGCATAGGACCTAATAAAGGTCATAAACTGACACCTAAAATAGGGCAGGACTAGGGCATGGGCGCCCAAGTCCGCCCTCCTATTTTAGGTAGGATCATCATAAATACACCCCATAAGTCCCATTTGCCATGAAACCTTAGGGTTTTCTCATCAACAATCATCAAAATCATGCAAGATGCTCTAAATTCATTCTAAAGGACCTAGGAGATAAACCTTAAGAGGGAAAAGCCCCCAGGGGGATATTTTTTGACATAACAGTGCACCCAAATTTTAGAAGGAAAGAAAATTTAAATATCTTACCAGTAGGGGAAACAAACACTACTCCAGCACCAGAGCCCTCCTTTGAACATGCACCATCAAAATACATATACCAAATCCCTTCTTGATCCTTCACTCTTTCTAGTTCATCATCAATGGGTTCCTTCTTCTTTATATTCTGGTTACAAGGCACTTCTTGAAAGTTATCACAATCGGTATCAATAATACAAAATTGATCAACTTGCTCAGAATCTTCAACTTTGTCAAATGCCCTTTCTTCCATGTTTAGTGTAACATCCTTGCCATTCATAGGAATGATAGCATAGGACAAGTCCAATTGCATATTTCCTCCAATCAACATTGCCCACCTTCTTGGTATTAACATCCCATATTGTGGCTTGATGTCAACCACGTTTATATTCATAGTGTAAGTTTTTTTAGGATAAGCAACAAGCATGAAATCTACATTCTTCATGATTCTAATAACAGGAACCTCCTTAGCATCCATAGAAAAGCACTTACCACATGCCTTATCTATTTTCAGTCCAGCTTGTTCCATAATAGCCAAAGGCATAATGTTTGTAGATGCACCTGAGTCAAGCATACAATTCATTATTAGTTTTCCATTGATGATAAGATATACATAGAATGGATCTATTTGTGATGGAGATTTTGTTAGGGTTGTTCCTAAATACACTTTAAGAATCTCTTCTTCATCATAATCCTTTTCTTAACCTTTGCCATGATCCTTGGCAACTTGGTCTGCCTGATTAGATATCCCTTAAATTAAAGACAGTTCTTTATTCATGTATTATTCAATTTTCACCATCTCAAGTAGTGGGATAAAGACCTTCATTTGAGATAATGCTTGAGTAATGTCAAATGGGACATAATTTTGTATAATAGTTTTACTCTGACCCATATTCATGTTTCTTTCATGAGTATGTCCAACTTTAGTACATGTGGCATTTTTACTGTTACTTACCCCAATGGAACTTTTACTTTTATCCTCATTTTGAGTTGCCTTACTTTGTAAACTTCTGGCACTTGACTTTTCCTTAGGGTCCTTATTCTCACTATTTTATTTCTTCTATGACTTAAACCCTTTTGGATTATTCTCAGGCTGCTTCACAAATATGCTTCCTAGTTGACTAGAATCACCAGTTTGAGCTCTGCTCCTAAGATTATAATTGCTCTCGACTTGAGCCACTACAACAGTTGTTAGAGCTCTAATCTACTCATCAGAAGGTCTCCTTAAATTTACATTTGAAATATGTGAATCCTAGGCATAAACCTGCTAATCTTCATCCTCTTCATCTAAAAAAATCTGCTAACAAACTTGCTCCTTATGATACCTCTTTTCAACTACATCTGTATCTACATCAACCTCATCAGAAGAAGAGTAATCCCCACTAGTAAAGAGCATGTTAACATTATCATCTTCAACACAGTGAGATTCATTACATTCATTACAAGCATTAACATCATTATGGAAAGACTGAGCAATCATACACTGCAATGATGAATAAGGCATTTGACACACCATACACCAAGGAGTATCCTCGTCAACATTGACATTTTTATTTAATGGATTAGGAGTTTCCTTACCATACTAAGAATTTTGATTATTATTATTCAGAATAGGCTTACCATTGTGCTAGTTTGTATTATATGGCATATCATGCAATTGTGGTCTTTTTTCTTGTCTTTGATAACTTGGATTTTCAAGGCCTAGTCCTTTCTCTATTCTTGCAAGTTTATCGCTTAGGTCCTTGAAGGCATTTTTCAACTTGTCCAATTTATCCTCACATGTGGAAGTACTATTCTGAGTCCTATTGTTTAGATTCTATAAGATTTTACATCATCCCTCCTATTTTCTTTGCCAGATGCTTTCCTATTGTTCTCAATATTAGTTGCAATCCTAAAAGCATCTCTCAGACTAGCTAGAATCTTGTCTCTCAATTCATATGTTGTTTTTACATCGAATGCATTTGTGTACAAAACCATGCACATAGGTTCATTTGGTCTCATATGAGGTGGAAGTTTATTCAATACCCTGGTAAACCTTGCATTAAAATCAGGAATAGGCTCATTTGACCCTTTAGTTATACTAGTGAATTCATTTATAATGAAGCTAGGGTGAGTCTTATCTCCATACTGTTCTCTAAAGATTTGCATGAAATCATCCCATGATGAAATACTCTAATCAGGCAAATTCCTATACCATTCCCCAACCTCTTCTACCAGAGATTGCATGAACAATTTCATGAAAACATCCTTATGTTTAACTTCAAAATTATCCATTAAATTTAGAAAAGATTTCAAATGATTTTCACCAAATATTGCATTATTACCTAAAAACTTGGGCAATTTAGTCTTGATGTCATTATCAATAGGGTTCAGATACCTAGGGATACTAGTAAAATCCAGCTGTCTATATCTTTCCAGCTACATGGTCCTCCTACCAAAGGCATTCTAATTTTGGTGTGCATTAGCATTTCGATTCACATTACCATGGACATGTGCATTTTAATTTCTTACATTGTTCTAAGATGCTCTATTATTATTGGCATTCTACCTTTGATTGTTTTGCAGATTCTGATTTTCATGTTGATCAGGCCCTTGATTATTACCTAGTATATCCTAATTATTCTTTTGTTTGTAACATTATTGACTTGTTGAATACCCACTATGTTTACATTGTTTATAGGTGGAATTGCATTATGGTAGGTAGTCCTTAGAGCCTCAACCCTAAGTCTCATCTCATCCCTTATTCTTAACACTTCCAGGTATTCAATCTTAGTCCTAAGGTTCCTGAAGTCCTCTAACAACTCTTCTTCTTTGGTGATTCTATGTCTTCAAGCCTATCAAGGGGATACCTAATAGGGTATTCTTGAAAAATATCAGATCCTAACCTCTACATATCACCTTGTTGTTTTTCATAGATTTCTTGGATACTGGATTCTGTAGCTGAAAAATACTATTGTTCGAAAGCCCTATTATCATTCTACATATTGTCACTATTTTGAGAATTTGGAGACCCTTCTTGGTTGGACTGATTATTTCCCTTTTTTCTATACATAATTTTTGGTTCCTCTTGAAACAAAGGGTTTTGCAGGGATCTTCTTCCTTGCATGCAAATTGTAATATCACTGGCTGGGAGATAAATTCAGAGTCACCACCCACAAATGGGATTTCAGGTTGAATTCTAGGTTCTTTATATTGTCAACTCCCCAGCAGAGTCACCAATCTATTGGTGTTTGCAACTGATGGTCTGAGTTTCCCTAAAAAGTTGCCATCTTTTATGCTCAGGATTCTTAGGTCAGTGACCAACAAACATGAGACAATTGTTTGTTCTCCTCTGCACTTCAGTCTCTGCCAGACCTAGGGGGCTATTCCCTTCAATGTCTATATTACAAATCCTTATTTCATTGAATATTGACACCTAAAGCAGATATGTTCTTCTATATGCAAACCAAAACTATATAATCACTTCAAAGTTGGCTAGCTCTGGTAATTACTTCGTTGAATGGCTTAGAGAACATGAAACTAAACCCTACTCCTAAAACTAATAAATTGATTATTCTTTTTTGATGTATACATTATTGTTGATTATGGGTGATTTGTGAAAATAAGCCCAACTCTGAGTGGTGCTAATCCTAGGGTTTGGAGTCAATTCCTTGCAATGCAGATTACTTCTCATAAACAACACAAACATTCAGATTTAGAGGATTTATTATGTTCCTGTCTTACAGATAACAATCCAAGAATGAGTATTTCCAAAAAATCTTCTTATAGATATCCCTATTGCAAAACACATCTCTCTATATCTGACTCAGAGCATTTTAATCCATTCCTTAAATAGAAGAAAGAAACTTGACATGCAATATAGCAAATGTATATTCGAGAATTTAGAAACCCTTAGTGTCCTCATTCAAAAGAGAAATGCAAACAACATAGGAGACAATTGTCAAAAACACACGCTCAAAGGCATTTTTCATATTTTGCAATCTAAAACTGATAAAAGTGCTTATAAAGAAAATATATTCAACATGCAAGAAACTGAAACTTACAACTCAAGATATGGACAACCTCTCAAAATTTCTCTGTATTTCATTATCAAAGTTTCCCAAATCTTCCAATCTCTTCACAATATAGTACAACATGTTCTTTTATAGACACAAGAACATGGTACTCAAAAACTCATTACTAACAGTCAGTTACAAATCTTGCATTACAAGCCACCGCCCATAGGCATTGGGAAACTAATTCAACTTACATATCAAAAAGAAAAGACAAAAATACAATTTATCTTGGAGATGACAAAAAACTATTGGGGATGATTTATCCAATGATGAAGAAGATATATCACATGATTGGGTTGTCATTCATCCTGGACACATTTATCCATACTTCTCTACCCAGGCTGCACATGATTTCTCCAATGGCCATTGGAAAGGAATCAATTTTGCTATTTTTTCATTATGCCCTGTATACCTTGCATCCAATAAAATCTGTGTTTCCTCACAAAATATCTCAAAATTCAATTCCAACACATGTAGCTTATCGAGTGTAGAGCTTAGAATCTTCATGCTTGGGTCAATGTCTACACAACTTGAAGATATGAGTTGGCCAGCTATACTTTCAAAATTAGCCTTCCATTTGTCTAAACTTTTTATTTGTCCATCATCCTCCAATATGCTTGGCATGATCCATTTATCTATATTCTCAATTGATTGTCTCTTCTCATTCAAAACCGTATCCAATTTTAGTTGGAAAGCCACTACTTCTTCTAATAAAATTAACATATAAGGGTTAATTTTATTTCTGTAGGAGCATCAGGGGAAAACCTTGAACATTTGTGAAATTCCCTTATTTCTCCAGTTCTTGGTAGCCACACTCTACACATGTCTTTCAAGCTTTCCTTGTCCCTCTCATGTTTGTCCAAAGCTATCTTCAAATTTGAATAAGACATCCGTGTGTCATCAACCCTGGATATGATCTTGGATAACCTATGGTTGATTAAATTTGTAACTATTTCTTTGATAGTTTTCTTTTTTCTCATCCTTTAGACTCTTTACCTCTTCTTTCAATTCCCTAATATCTGAGAGAAGTGCCTCTCTGTTAGTTGGAAATGATTCTATAGTCTCTACAAGAGTAGGAACACTTTGAGCTGAAGCACCTAGAGCCAACAACATCTACTCCTTATATTTATTCAATTCTAACAAGGCTTGCCCATACTTCAATAGAAGTTCATCATAATCTTTTTGCAATTTATTTGTAACAACCTCAACAAATTGGGTTGTATGAACACTCAAGCTTGCAGCTTGAGGAGCTGGAATGTCTGACACTCTATTTTATTATCACATCCCTTGTTAATTCATTGAAGCCATGAAGAACAACCAGGTCTAGCAAGCTCACTGCTTCAACCCTAAACCTAGCAAGATTACAATAAGAGCTGTTAAACCCTACTGGTAGCTTACTACCAAATTCACTATCACGATGAACACCTTTCTTTATTGTGAATAAACAATTCCTTAGCTCTGCTCTTCCTCTGCCCTACTTTTCCTCTGCTCTCCTCTTCCTCTTCTTTCCTCTATCTCTTCTCTACTCTGCCTTTGGACCTTTCTTAATATATTCTCATTTTTGCTCAAGGACAACTTTTCCATGACTTAGCTACAAGTATTTATACACTACATCAACATTGGAATGATCATCAAGGTCAGCATCAACCATTGGAACAATCTCCAGGGTCGGTATTACAAACATTTACAAAATAGGTCCTGATCTATTGCAACATCATGCAAAGGGAATGAAATGCAGATCATGCCATGCCTTAGCTAGGACTCAAACATGATCTTCCATGCCATAACATGCTTCCACAATCTTCTAGAGATCTCCACAATCACTGGGATCAATGAGGTTGGCTAAGACTGGTTACACACTATGTTATCTGGGAACAATCTCCACACACCATATCAATTTCTTAATGTGGACCAAAGTCCAGTTAGGAACATGATTAGGAGACATCCACAAGCACTCTATAATCCTCAGGAGCAACTGCATGAACCTTAACCACTTTATTCATAGGAATATTCTCACCAAAGTACATGAACTTTACTGTCTTCAACTGTCATAAAAGAAATATATCTTACCTAGATGGATATTCAAGTTACAATCAAGTGATGGTCGATTATGAGGATAGGTTAAAGACATCTTTTACATGTAAATTGGGAATCTACGCATACCACAGAATGCCATTTGGGCTAATTAATGTAGGCACTACATTCCAACATGCAATGGACGTTGCCTTCAAAGGATTAGTTGGGAAGTGTATAATAATCTATATGGCTGATCTCATGATGTTTTCAAAGAGATGAGAAGATCATGTGGCTAACTTAAGGAAAGTGTTACATCGGTGCAAAGACTATGGGATCTCACTCAACCCTAAGAAATGCATTTTTGGGGTAACTGAAGGAAAGTTGCTGGGACATGTGATCTCCAAGCAGGGCATATCTATTGATCCAAACCGAGTGCAAGCAATCCTCAAGATACCACCTCTAGCCAGTAAGAAGGAGCTTAAATCATACTTTTGTAAGATCAAATTTGTATGCAAGTTCATCATTGGTTTTGCTAAGATTGTTTGACCCCTTAATACCATGTTGAAGAAAGATGCCAAAATGGATTTGACTCCGGAAGCCAAGGCCACATTTGTAGAAATCAAACAAGCAATAGCCAACGCTCTAGTACTAATAAGTCCAGATTATACACTGCTATTTCATATCTACTCATTTACTTCCAAACATACTTGTGTAGCCATGCTAACACAAAAGAGAGCAGTAAATGACGAAAGACCCATTGCTTTCATGAGCATGCCATTAAAGGATGCAGAGCTAAGATATCTAAATGTGGAAAAGCAAGCATACACCTTGGTAAAGGCAGTTAAGAAGTTTCATCATTACATTCTAAAAAGTCAGGTAATTTCCATAGTACCAGATGCAGCAGTCAAAGCACTGTTGATGCAAAGCGATCTCAGTGAAAGAAGAGGAAAATGGGTTACCATTTTGTAGGAATTTGACATAGAAATATGGCCCATAAAATTGGTTAGAAGGCAGGCATTGACCAGATCAATAGCAGAGGTGGGACCAGGTCTAGTCTCCCAACAATACATGTTAGAAGAGCTCTCCAAGGATGAATGGTACAAAGACATCATATTTAATCTTCTTAATTAGCGCTACCCACCTCAGTTGAATTCAGTTCAAAGAACACCACTTAGATTGAAGAGCAACAACTATATGATAAAGGGATCAGTACTATATAAAAAGAATCACGAGGGGATCTATCTAAGGTGCTTGGATAAGATAGAGGTAACCCAGGTTCTGACTAGTTTTCATGAGAAGTTTGGGATAGGACATAGATTGGCTCATTCAACTACCAATCAAATTCTTCGAGTAGGGTATTACTAGCCTACTTTGTTCAAAGATGCCTATTCACATGTAAGAACCTATCACACATGTTAGACATCTGCCACAAGAGAATGAAATGATGTCATGCTACTACAACCAGTTGTGAAGGTATGACTATTTGCACAGTGGGGGCTCAACTTTATCAGTATGGTCAATCTGCCCTCCTCTATAGGCCACATGTATATTCTGACCGCTACTAATTATTTCACCCATTGGTCTGAGGCCATAGCTTGTAAATAATGTACCATAGAGGTAGTCATTCAGTTTGTCGAGAAACATATTATTACCAAGTTTGGATGTCTATTTTCTTTAGTTTGTGATAATGGTCCCACCTTTTCATCACTACGTTTTTCTAATTGGGCAGTTGATTATGGGATCATTCTAAAATTCTTGTCTAATTACTATCCTTCAGGGAATGGGGTAGCCAAATCCACAAACAAAAACTTGCTCAAAGTAATCAAGAAATTGCTAGACAAAAACCCTAGGGATTGGCATACTCAACTCAAATTTGCTTTATGGGCTGATAGAATTAGACACAAGGCTGCATTGGGAACATCATGCTATCATTTAGTCTACAGAACTAAGCCTATCTTTCCCATTCACTTGAGAATCCCTGTGCTCCAATTCATGCAAGATTGTCTTGAGTCGGATGATCAGTTGTCCTCACGATTAGCCCAATTACTGCACCTCGAAGAGAAACGTGACGCTGCCATAGAAAACTTTGCCAAACACTAATGGGTGGTGAAACAATGGTTTGACAAGAGAGCCAAGGTCAAGGCCTTCCACATATTAGATTTAGTATTGTATTGGGATAATGCTCATGAGAAGAAAGGTGAACATGGTAAGTTTGATAAAATTTGGTTAGGCCCATATCAGATCTACAAGATCCTTGGTGATAACATGTATCGACTGAAGAGCCTTACTAGTGAGGAGATTCCATTGCCCATCAATGGACAATTCCTAAAGCACTACTTTAAGGCTTGAGAGGCAGCCTTGCCTCTTTTTAGTGTACATAGTTAGGTTGCTTGTTTGCTTTTGGTTAGGATAGGTTGTTGTTAGATTAGTTTGCTTTCTTATTTTCACTTGTAGTTGTTAGATGTTTTTATTTCACTTAGTTTAGTTTTCTTTTCCCACTTTGCTTTTGTTTGTTGTGCTTGCTTTAGCACGGGGTCTTTATTTCTAGAATGTGGTGGCAGTTATACAGACCCACAATTGCTTCTTTGTTGGGCAAATAATCTGCAATCTCTCTTTGAGAAGCTAAAGTTTTTTCTTAGGTCTTGCTGTGGGTTTCGCTGTTATGTCAGGGAGTATGATGTATGTTCATTGGAAAGGAATCATTAGTTGATGCACTTGAAATATTTTGTAAACATATATCTCTCACACTTTTAATAATCCTGAAGTAGCTAAGTGAGTCTTGGTGGTCTTGCATTAAGTGAAAAATCTAAGGTCCACCTTTGCCGCCATTGGGAGTCCACACCCTGCTAGTTGAGTAATCACAAAGGTAGTAGTATTGCATTGTACTCTACCAATTTAAGCTCAATGAAATATGAATCCATCAATCAAAGAAAGAAATAAAAAGAAAAATCACAATTACACACGGGTAAAAGCACAAAGTTGTGTCACACTTGGGCCAACAAAACAATTTAGAGTGAGTCATTTTCAGGTGAGTCAGTTTGGGGGCGAGATTGTTTCGCTTGAATACATGTAGCCCCTACGTGGCACATATGTCATAAGCTATTTTTGAGTGAGTCAATCTAGGGGTGAGATTGTTTTTCCTAAAATCATGCTATTAAAAACAAAAAAAATGAAATTTCCACATTTCACGGTGGCCATTTTTTGACAATGACAGTGACATAGGGTTTGAAAACTTTTCATGCGAAGGGCATCCCTGCTACCTATCGTAACAGTCTCGTCAACTAGGTATGCCATCTTCACCTTGGTATGCATTTTCTATCAAACATTTTGTATGGTACGATATATGTAGATCTTCACCTTGGCATTTTTGTCAAACATTTTTTATGGCACAATGTATAGTCCAGTGTTTGAAATAAACTTGTACCTTATATGATTGTATGTGCAAGTAAAATGGTTTTGTAAAATTTCATCCACACAATATAAGCTAAAAAAGTATATCAAAATTTGAAATCATTCCAAAGAGAATTTGTGAATAAATTTTTCTTTATTGAATTTTGTGCATAAATGTTTATCAAGGTTGTGGTGATGGAAAATTAATCACAATTTGAAACCATTCAAGAAAGAATTTGTGTATAAGTTATTGGAAAGGTTGTGGCATGATTAGAAGTAGCAAATGGCTGATGGTTGCTGGGTGGGAGTCAGTTCACACATAAAACAAGTCAAATCAAGTGCTACAACAATGCATGACATACACTTTTATCCCTTGTAAGGTTATCCATTCAAATTTGCCCATCAAATGCTAGGGAACATGGCTTAAATACTATGACAGTTATCTATTCAATACTACCTTTAAAATACTATGACATACCTTAGTATAAATAGATTATATAAATAACCAAATATATATATCAACATAATCCCATATAAATTTTGATAGTTTGTCCAAAATCTCTCCTTTCATATGATACAGTCTTTAAAATTTTGATTTTATTATACAGTAAAAATGCCTAAATACAACTAAAAATAGGTCAAATCAAGTGGCTGATGGCTACTGGGTGGGAGTCAATTCACACATAAAACAGGGTCAAATCAAGTGCTACAACAATGCAAGACATGCACTTTTATCCCTTGTAATGTTATCCATTCAAATTTGCCCATCAAATGCTAGGGAATAACATGGTTAAAGAAGGATACAACATACACTAGATCTATGTAAGCCTATTTTAGAAATTTTAAAGCAAATGCAATTGGTTGGTGTAAACCCAAATTCCACAACCTTTTCCAGCATCCTCCCTCATATCCATCAATACATCTATGAAACTAAATGGATATGAGGGAGTTAACAGAGTCACACCTACCCTATACCATGATGCAATAGGAAACTACAAGGAACACCAAATTTCATCCACACAATATAAGATAAAAAAAAATATCAAAATTTGAAATCATTCCAGAGAGAATTTGTGCATAAATTCTTCTTTATTGAATTTTGTGCATAAGTTTTTATCAAGGTTGTGGTGATGGAAAATTAATCACAATTTGAAACCATTCAAGAAAGAATTTATGTATAAGTAATTCAAAAGGTTGTGGTGATCAGAAGTAGCAAGTGGCTGATGGTTACTGGGTGGGAGTCAGTTCACACATAAAATAGGTCAAATCAAGTGCTACAACAATGCAGGACATGCACTTTTATCCCTTGTAAGGTTATCCATTCAAATTTGCCCATCAAATGCTAGGGAATAACATGGTTAAAGAAGGAAACAACATACACTAGATCTATGTAAGCCTATTTAGAAATTTTAAAGCAAATACAATTGGCTGGTGTAAAGCCAAATTCTGCAACCTTTGCTAGCATCCTCCCTCATATCCATCAATACATCTATGAATCTAAATGGATATGAGGGAGTTAAGAGAGCCACACCTACCCTAAACAGGGCTTAAATTTGACTATTGTTTAGCTATATTTAGCCATTTTTGCTATAAAATACAATCAAAATTTTAAAAAGACTGTATCATATGAAAGGAAAGATTTTGGACAAATTGTCAAAATTTACATAGGATTATGCTGATATACATATCTAATTTTTATATAATCTACTTATACTAAGATAGGTCATAGTATTTTAAAGGCAACACTAAATAGATAACTGTCATAAAAAAATTGCTTGACAGGCAAGGTCGACTGTCAAATTTAAGCCTCGACCCTATACCATGATGCAATAGGAAACTACAAGGAACATCAAATTTCATCCACACAATATAAGATAAAAAAATATATCAAAATTTGAAATCATTCCAAAGAGAATTTGTGCATAAATTCTTCTTTATTGAATTTTGTGCATAAGTTTTTATCAAGGTTGTGGTGATGGAAAAATAATCACAATTTGAAACCATTCAATAAAGAATTTGTGCATAAGTTATTGGAAAGGTTGTGGTGATCAGAAGTATCAAGTGGCTGATGGCTACTGGGTGGGAGTTAGTTCACACATAAAACAGGTCAAATCAAGTGTTACTGTAATGCAGGATATGCACTTTTATCCCTTGTAAGGTTATCAATTCAAATTTGCCCAGCAAATGCTAGGGAATAACATGGTTAAAGAAGGAAACAACATACACTAGATATATATACATATATAATACTCTAGAATGTGAAATAGAGTCTACCTTTTCGAGATTGTTGAATGCTTTTTTTCTAGATTAGAAATATACCTTCTTATGACTCCAACTACTATAGGATAAAATCTGATTTATATGAATTATGATAAAATCTGATTTATATAAATTCCTATATGGCTATCATGTCAATATGCTACATGCTACATGCGACTTTAAATTTGGATTTTCTATGCATTCATAGTTCTATGTTTTATGGTTGATTTAGATTTGGTTGATAGGCCTATTATTTATGTATTTGCAAGAATCTAAGGTGCAGGTTTATTTGAGAAGCACGTGTGCATTTATATCATGGATTTTTTAAAGATGTATGTAGTAGTTGGAAAATTTATATGCAGGTTTATTTACATTGTGACATACAATATGTTTGACAGAAAACTTAATTATCATACTGTAGATAAATTTAGGTCCACATGGATGACCAATCATCACATTAATCACATCAGTTAGGTCACCCTAGTGATAGTGATAATTCTACATTATATGCTGAGACCATTCAAAGGTTTCAAAGAGCTTTGGATGAACTGAATAGTTCTATTCACAATACACCAAACCTGTCAGGTAGAGACAAGTTGGTTAGGATTAGGGATGAGATCACACGTATGATCCAAGTTGTTTGATCATACAATCCCTATGATGACATTAGTGTTGACAAGTTCTATCTATCACTTTCTCAGAGTGTTGTTGGCCAAGAGAAATGGTTATCTATTTCTAGGCTAGTTTCAGTAGATAATGTTCTGAGCATGTTCCCTTCTTATAGGGGAAAAGAGAGAGTGAGAGGCCATTGTCCCACCAAGTGTGTGGATGCAATTGTCAGTCCTTTCATCTATCCTAGGTTTTTGTCAGCTCATCACCAATGCCTAAACAATGATGAGTTGCTATTGTATTTTTGCAAACAATTATATGCAGAGTTCCATTTAGATTTATCTATCGATTATACATCTTTCCCTAAACATGTTGGTTAGGGGAAAGGGAGGTTTCCAGAGAGATGTGAGTATAGAATACTTTTAGACAAATTATACTAATCTTGGGCTTGGGAGTCATTATTGGTTTATTATGATGTCATTCAGACCACATAGTTCATGGTGTTTCAATTTTATTTGTTGAAGAGAAATTGTCCAGTGTTAGTGCCATTTGAAGTTGTGTAGCCTTGTTACTTGGTCATATCAAGTTGAAAGACTTTAGTATGATTGAAAAATGAGCCCATTGTTGTGAAATATGCCTCCATTGTGTTGTTCAATTGAACCCCTTCAAAGGTTATTTATCAACTTTAGAGATCACTTGAATACTTTTAGACAAATTATACTAAGCTTGGGCTTGGAAGTCATTATTGGATTACTATAATTTCATTCGGACCACATAGTTCAAGGTGTTCCAATTTTGTTTGTTGAAGAGAAATTGTCCAGTGTTAATGCCATTTGAAGTTGTGTAGCCTTGTTACTTGGTCATATAAAATTGAAGAGAGTTTAGTATGATTGAAAAATGAGCCCATTGTTGTGAAATATGCCTCCATTGTGTTGTTCAATTGAACCCCTTCAAAGGTTATTTATCCAATTTAGAGATCACTTTAATACTTATAGACAAATTATACTAATCTTGGGCTTGGGAGTCATTATTGGTTTACTATGATGTCATTCCCACATAGTTCAAGGTGTTTCAATTGTTTGTTGAAGAGATTGTCCAGTGTTAGTGCCATTTGAGATTGTTGTGAAATATGCCTCCATTGTGTTGTTCAATTGAATGCCTTCAAAGGTTATTTATCTACTTTAGAGATCACTTGAATACTTTTAGACAAATTATACTAATCTTGGGCTTGGGAGTCATTATTGGTTTACTATGATGTCATTCAGACCACATAGTTCAAGGTGTTCCAATTTTGTTTGTTGAAGAGAAATTGTCCAGTGCTAATGCCATTTGAAGTTGTGTAGCCTTGTTACTTGGTCATATCAAATTGAAGAGAGTTTAGTATGATTGAAAAATGAGCCCATTGTTGTGAAATATGCCTCCATTGTGTTGTTCAATTGAACCCCTTCAAAGGTTATCTATCAAATTTAGAGATCACTTTAATACTTTTAGACAAATTATACTAATCTTGGGCTTGGGAGTCATTATTGGTTTACTATGATGTCATTCCCACATAGTTCAAGGTGTTTCAATTGTTTGTTGAAGAGATTGTCCAGTGTTAGTGCCATTTGAGATTGTTGTGAAATATGCCTCCATTGTGTTGTTCAATTGAACCCCTTCAAAGGTTATTTATCAACTTTAGAGATCACTTGAATACTTTTAGACAAATTATACTAATCTTGGGCTTGGGAGTCATTATTGGTTTACTATGATGTCATTCGGACCACATAGTTCAAGATGTTTCAATTTTGTTTGTTGAAGAGAAATTGTCCAGTGTTAGTGCCATTTGAAGCTATGTAGCCTTGTTACTTGGTCATATCAAGTTAAAGAGAGTTTAGTATGATTGAAAAATGATTGAAATATGTACTTGTTTGTTAAGTTTGAGAGGTCCCTACATGATAAGGATACAAAAAAAAGATCTTCCTATAGCTTCGAGAAATATTTATTCTGTACTAACAAGGCCAACCACGTGAGGGTGGAAGCTCAATGGCCTCACTTAAGACCTAAGACATCTAAGACCTGACACACCTAAAACCTAAGACCTAAGACCTAGAACACAACTAAGACCTAGAATACACCTTTAAGACACTTAAGACATACATTAAGACACCTAAGACCTTTAAGACACTTTTAAGACATACACTAAGACACCTAAGACCTTTTTAAGACACTTAGAAGACATACCTACTTGACACATTTAAGACACCTAGACATCTTTAAGTCTTAAAACACCTAAGAAATTAACCTAAGACCTATAAGACACCATAGTACACCTCTAAAACACCTAAGAATTAAGACATATCTAAGACACCTAAGGAACTTAAGACATATAGTAAGACACCTAAGACTTTTAAGACACTTACTTGACATAGATCTACTTGACACATTTAAGACACATAGACACCTAAGACACATAAAACACCTAATAAATGTCTAAGATGCCTAATCTACCTTTAAGAGACTTAAGTCATATATCTAAGACACGTAAGACCTAAGATAGGTCTAGAAGACATATCTAAGACACATTTAAGAAACCTAGACACCTAAGACCTAAAACACCTAAGAAACTATAAGACCTTTAAGATACCTCTACACACCTAAGACATCTAAGACTATCTATATATAGTTTAGAAATCATACCTACATAGCATGAAGTTCAATTTTATAACTTGAAATCCTTATAGGCATAGACCTACATAATTGCAAAAACAAAAATCTATGTAAATAAATTTATAGCTCGTTTGTAGCTTGATCATGTTTGATTATAATAAAATTTGAACTAAGAACCATTGAAATTAAAATTTGGAAGGAAAGAACTATCAAGAATCATGTACATTTTAAAATAAATCAATAATCAATAGATAATTCAAGTGTGCATATACCTTCATACCATGTATCAACTGGTTCAACTCGCTCTTTAATAATGTAGTTAGAGATTTTGGTACATATAATCTGGATCTTCTCTATCTTTTATTATCTCTAAAATCTTTTCGTGATCTTCAATAGACAACCTCCACTTTTGTTGGCTATGTCCTCTTTTTTGTAAAGTTTGCAAACTTAATCTTGTTTCTATAACTAAGTGACTGTACTATAGAACCTTTTGTCCTAGCATTTAATCAATAATTATAATACCATTTTTATCTATCTTTACTTGTTGATAATAGGTGCCTTGAACAACAACTAATCCAATGGGATATGATTGTCCATCATCATCTGTCATTGATTCTAACGATTTTGATTTTTCTTGTGTGCATCTTTGTAGGTAGTAATCTACACCTTCTGTATTGTTAGGATCTGCAACCACAACAAAAATATCTCCTGTACACACCACAAGTAAACATGTTTGTATATTTGAGTTGAACAAAGTAAATCAAATGTTTAAAACTTTATTACAATCTATAATATAAATCAATTCTGTAACTTACCTATAACAACCAAATCTGATACATGTTCATAATTAGCTAAATATATAGGATCATATACATCTACAATGTCACTATCTTCAAAAGGAGGCATTGATACTATTTGTTTCATTTCCCATTGTGAAACATATTCATCCCTTACATTTGGACATTGTGGAATATTTGCATTGTTCTCAATGTGATCAACATAGAAATAGGATTTTTCTCACTTGAATAGTAAGAGGCTTGCTATGTCCTATAGTCACGAATTGATGCAAACTTCTAACACCATTAATTGCTTGACAATTATATGGATTCAATTGATCAATATCTTCATGTATGAACAAATTCTTGAGCATCTCAATTAAAACTAAAATTCAATTAAATCACATGTGTACTTAAATTTAAATATTAAAGTTTTCAAATAACATAAATTTAATTAACATACCTTTAACTTCCCAAAAATAGCATTTGTTGTATATTGAGTCACGGGCACCAAAATGGCTTTTGCACCATTCAACAATTTGATTTGCATTTCGTATGGTGTTACCTGCAATATCATGTTGGTGAAGTGCCCAGGTAAGAGGTAAGAATTTAAAAAAGTTCACATGTACATCCAACTATTACAATACATGTAGATCAATTATATAAATCATTGTAGACTTATATTCAACAATTTTAAATTTTGTAAATTCCGTATCTAGTACATTACCTGCAAGTTCATATTGGCGAAGTGTATACTTTACACATGCTCCTGCTCCATCATGCTCTCCTTTTCCATGTCCACTCTCAAAAAAATTCCACAAAAAATTTATGCTAGTTTTAGCATGTTGTTGCATTAACCAATTAAATGCTTTGGTAGACTTAAATTGTCATGTATAAATAGTTATATATAAACAACGATTTGAAAAGCAAAAATTAGTCAAAAATTCAAGTCTTAAAATTTTATAAATTTTTAAATTAAAAATTAAAAATTAAAAAATAATAATAAAATCAACACTTACCAGCACATCCATCAGACCAAATCCAGTGTTGTAATGCATTAATGCCACGTTGTCTCAAATCTTCAAAAAACATTCGAAAGCAATGTGCTACATAGTTTCAATCATGACCCGTGTCATCAGTGATATAAAAGTGAACCTCCTTGATGATAATTTGATCATCTTCAGTACTCTCTACCTCATCTACAAATAACTCAGCATGTCTATAGCAAAGTTGTACAAAGATTACGACTTGCTCTAAATGATAATATTGACTTTGAATCTCAGTTTGAGGACTAAATGTATAATTTTCAGAAAAATCTACAATAGAGAGAATACAACTCAATGGAAAACAATCCTTTGAGTCACAAAATTTCTTAGCTTACCATCTTGTGCCATGACAATGTTGGATATGTTGGTATACAATGTTACGAAATTTGTTCATAAACTCGTTGCGGGGCCATTCACTCTCTCTCAAAACATTTTTTCTAGATTCAACTCCTGACTTCATTGAGTATTTCTCATATTCAAATCTCTTCCAAACAATTGACATTGAATGATAAATATTCTCAAATGGTAAAAATTTCATCAAATTTCCACAATCTACACATATATTTCTTATACACTATACATTGAATTCATCTGAATCTTCTGATTTTTCACATAAGATAAACTTCACAAATTGTGTTGTACTTCCACGGATGGCTACAATTGGATTAACTATTGCCATAAGATTTTTATATGATTGTAGGTGTAGATGAAATTCAACATGATTTCAACAGCAACAAGTTTCACATACTTTATTTATACGTACAAAACTTGGTCGTAAATTCTCAAACATCCTTTGAGAAATCTTCACCTGTAAAAATTCTTGCTTGAATGCTTCAAAAAATTTACTTTGTGTTGTATCTATAAAATGCTTTGGATGAGCAATTTTTTTACCATCTTCGTCTTTTATTTGTAGAGTGTCCCTTCTATTGGAAGAAACATGGGAGTGATTAGTGCAATAACCAATTACTTTTTGTTTTACATCTTTTGAAATTCTCTCTCCGAGGACTCAACAAATATTTACCCAATTATTTTCAATGTTTTCAACAAATCTGTTTCTCTTCTTGATATATCTATGAACAGTTCTAGATACATTTACTAATTGGAAATTGCTTTAACTTGTCTTCTATGTAATATTTTTTTACTAGAAATTACAGTCATCAATGCTCTACGTGCAACACTTAAATCAGAACTTCAACTCTTGGTTTGAATAGAATCCAATGTTGTTTGCAAATTTTCAATTACTGTCTAATTTACTAAATTTGAAGATTTTTTCTTGTTATCAACTCCTAACAACTCCAAAACAGGGGTCATTTCTTTTCACCTAAATAACTTTGCACATAATTGTGCTCTTCCAATTAGAGATTTATCTTCAAAAATTTCTTCTCAACTTCTTTTAGAGTGGAATTTTATTGTGCTTTTAAGTAACATATGATCAGGTGAAATGTTTTTGAAAAGACCATCCTCATCCATCTCCATAAGATTTTTCATTCCATGCAAAAAAATTCTATCACTACTACCAATTTCATCTTATACTTGTTCATTAACACACCCTTCAACTTGTTCATCAATAATTTCAATGGGTTGTTCTTGACTAGATGTTCCTAGGGTTTTTTCATCTCTTTTTTGGTCATACAACCTTGTTCTAGTTATTTTATTCCACATCACAAATTGCTTGTTTTAATTCACCTACACACACATATACATTATAATAAATAACTCATGAAGTTCAATTTCTACATGGTAAAATGAGTAAAAAAGTTGGGAATCATGTTACATACCTTGAAAATTTGTAGCCTCTCTTGCCAAAAAAACTCTTTTTGTGTGGTTTCTCAAATGCTTGAATTGAAAAAAATTAAAAAAATAATTTTCAACCTCTATTGTGAAAAAATATGCTTCTTCTATTTTCTCCTTGATGCTTGAATTAAGAAAAAACATAAAAAATGAAGCCATATATATATATATATATATATATATATATAAGTTTAAAAAAAAAAACTGCCGATCGGTGGTGGTTGCCAAAATTATTTAATTTTGGGCCTGTCGATTTCAGCCCAAATTGATTTGGGCGAGTCTATCTCACCCCCAAATCGATTCACCCAAAATCGTCTATGTGGCATCTTACATGGAAGCCACCTCCTCATTTTCTAGGGTTTTCTAAAATTCTCAACTTAAACTAAATATTTCTTCAATCAGAATGATTATTTCAAAAAATTTTAAAAATACCCTTTTGTAGAGCTCTGAGTCTAGAATCCAAATATGATTTTTTTAATATTTTGATTAGTTTTAATATGTGTTTTTTTAAATTATTGCAAGTAGGTTGTTAAAATTAGAGATGACAATAATTAGAAATTAAAAAAATATCAAAACACATCCAAATTTTTTCAAAATTATATGGTGCACTAGAGGAAAGAGTCCTCTCCAAAAGGGTATAATTGGTTTTGTGAAAATGATAAAAAAAAATTATACAAAAGTTGACATGGAATGAAAACTATTAGATTCTATAAAGTCTAACTTTAAAATGATATTACAAAGAAAACATACATTGAAAATCGATTTTTTTTCTCCATGCACTAGATATTGAACTCCTCTATTTGGGGAAAAAAAAAGGGAAAAATAAGATTGTTTGCTCTTTTTTTTGTGACATGGACTCAAAGTCACTTTTTCCTAAAATTTTCAGCAATTCAAAATTTGCTCTTAAATTTATAAAAAAATTGTCAAAATAATTTTTTTAAATTTTTAAAAAATTACAAGCATAAAATTCATCAACAAATCTACATTTCATTGGTTTACATCATTTTGAAATTCATGTAAGAGTCAATGTGACACAGCAAGCCAGGATCACCTGTAATCAAGACAACCTTCCACACAAAGATGACAAGAGAAGATGCTAAAACAATGGAGCAACTGTATTAGATTGTCATGTGAAATACAATGAGAGAGCCTTGCTTATAAAGGCAAGGTGAGAGCTAGAAGGGTGAAGTGAAAGGTGGAGATATTCCAACAACATGTGCCAATTAGAGGATGATAACTAATTGCACATGTGGAGGATAAGACAACTCACTCCAACTATCAACAACTCAACACACAACTAGAAACACCTAGACATCTAGAAGACTCACTAAGTCAACTTAATGTGTGTGAATTATATGTTCACATCAACACCCCACCTTAAGTGCAACTTAGGGAGTAGTTGACTAAAACAAAGATGCAATGAGAGATGGGTCCCAGCTACTAGGCCATATTAGGTACCCATGTACAAAATCTCAAGTGGAGAAAAGGAGAAAACCTCATGGGATAAAACTCCTCTCCAAAAGTGAGAATGCAGAAAACAAATGAAAGATGTGATGGAAGGAGGACTCAATACCCCCCAAGGACTACATCCAACACATATATACAATCAAGTACCCCCCCCATAGGAGAGAGTGTGAGACTATAAGTCCCCCCCACAATGAAGTAGCTCATGTGCCAATGGTGAACGCCCGAAGAAATAAGTCCAAAGGTTGATGTCGAAGAAACTCCATCTCAAGGTATGAGGGAAAAAGCCTCATGATGTATGTTGTCTCTGAAAACTACTCAAGTGTCCATATGTCACAACCAAAAGATGCCACATGATCAGGTGTTGCATGCGACAATCCAAGACAAGATGAAAACTCAAGATCATCAATCTCCAAAGATGAAGAAGCCTCCGAATGATGCTCAAGATTCTCCAACTCAGTGCCAAACTATGACAAGTGAAGAGGAGAAGGTGTCTACTCATCTGAAGTAGAAGAATCAACTCCTTCAAAGAGGAGATGAATGTCATCAATGATGTCCTCCAAGTCATCAAGATAGGACTCATGAAACAAGTCTGAAATACCTATCAACTGCTCATCCCACAAACCTATATCTGGAAGAGAAACAATATCTTGCTCAACTGAAGTGGATGAAGCTATGTCAGTGCCAATCTCTAAAGAAATAGGAGAAGGAGGAAGCTCAAAACTAGTCTCAGGAACTGAAGTAGATGCAAGAACACCAAGGTTAAAGTGACCAAACTTCTCCTTAGAAACATGATTCACATTTACTGCATGAGTGTGAATGTTAACCAATGGATCTACATCATCATCATAAACAAAATGGGAGAAAGTATTAAGTTGAGATGCATGATCAGCCATCCCAACAGCAATGATATCCCTTCTCTCCAAGTCCCATATGATTGCAGAATCAGGAGTGAACTCAACTGTCTTCCCTGCACCAGAATGAGTAATTTGATAGATGGAAAGGAGATTGGTTGTCAAGGAAGGTACACACAACACATTGTTGAATGTACACGAGTCACCAACATCAGTTGTTCCTTTACCACTTGCATGCATGTATGTATTGTTACCCATCAAAATAGGTGGTGAAGTACATGACTGAAATGAAGAGAACATCCCCTGTGAAGATGCCATATGATGAGAAGCTCTAGAATCAAGAAGCCATCTCTCTGACTGTAGACTTGTTGATGCAAAGAATGCTTTTCCTTTTCCTTTACCTGTCCAATTTGCAATGCCTGCTGTCCCTGTAGATGTAGATGATGATTGTGGCAAAGAAGAAGACTTGGGTAAAACTATTGTTGATGGAGAATACTCAATGTTATGTTTTTGAAGAAGTTGTGACATCTCTTCAAACTTTTTCTCATAACACTTAGTTTCATCATGACCTAATTTCTTGCCATAAGAACATTGTGGCTTCTTCTTCTTATTGGACTCCTCTTTGGAAGAAGAGTTAGGGGTTTTCTTTGATTCTTTCTCTTGCTTATTAGACTGTGAATCCTTGTGTTTCTTTTCCTTATTATGTGAAGCCTTGGGATCTTTTGTGCTTTGTGTTGCAACTAGAGCCTATTTTCTAGGTGACTTCAATGTGCCCATGTGTAGTAGCTTGGCTTGTTCTCTTGTGAGTTGTGCAACAAACTCCTCAAGTGAAGGCATGGTAAACTTAGTACCAAAGGCATCCATTGTAGCATAAAAGGTAGAAACATAAACTGAATATGTAGGACCCAATTTTGCAAGAATGGATAGAATCAATTGTTCATCTTCTTTTGCAAGACCACTTTGTTTGAGTTGCAACCTGAGAGACTTAAATTTGGTGAAGAAGTCTTCAATTTGATCAAAGTCTTGAGGATTAAGTGCAATTAGCTCATTTTCTAATTTGAACTTTCTTATTTTATCTTGCTTGCCAAATAGATTGTCTAGTGTTGTCCATATCTCATTTGGTGTAGTACAAGACTCAACATGAAATCTCAAATCTGGAGAAATAGCAAGACAAAGTGTGCCAAAAGCCTCATCTCTTCTGTCTAACCATTTCTTTTCTTAGTAGCACCTGTGGGTTCAGGATCTGTGCCTAAAGTTATTCTATGTAACTTTTGTTTATACAACACAAACTCCATGTTTTTCTTCCATTCAATATAATTATATGGAGTTAAAAGTGGAAATTGAGGCATATCCATGATGAAAAAGCAAGACAACAACACAGCAACACCCCTTTACTATGCAAGAGAGCCCCCCCAACTTGTTTGTGGCACTTTATACTTAGTGCGATTTACAATTGTCCTCAAGGGACCAAAATGGGGAAAACAATCAAAATCTCTTAAAAAAGAGATCCAAGTGAGATTACAGTCACTCACAATGATGTATTATAGCAAACAAATCCTCTGAAAACAAATTTCACCCTCTCAAGTATCAAAATGCCCAAGTTATCAATCAAATGCCAAAAAATTGACAAATGTAATTAAATGAACTTGGAGCAAAAAATGAGAAAAGTGTATATATGGCTATGTAGAGCTCCTGAATACCTTTCTGATGTCGTAAGAATTGCAAAAAAGGGAGATCATGGCAAAAAGTTATGAGCTCGGGAGCCAAAAAGAGTGATCTATCTTCAACTTGCAATAAATGCTATCAAATAGAAAAATTAGTGAAAATGGCTGATACAACTGCGAAGAGCTCTCTGTCAACTTTCCGTTGATATATAATTTGCCCGATTTTGACACTGTGGGCAAACGTTGTGCAAAAAAGAAAAAAAACCCTAGTTTAAGGCTTTGAGGGGCAAAAATAGGCCCCCTTGGCAGAATATTCTCCCTAGCTGGAATATTCCCCCAATGTGACTCAGTAAGCCAGGATCACCTACAATCAAGACAACCTTCCACACAAAGATGACAAGAGAAGATGCTAAAACAATGGAGCAACTGTATTAGACTGTCATGTGAAATACAATGAGAGAGCCTTGCTTATAAAGGCAAGGTGAGAGCTAGAAGGGTGGAGTGAAAGGTGGAGATATTCCAACAACATGTGCCAATTAGAGGATGATAACTAATTGCACATGTGGAGGATAAGACAACTCACTCCAACTATCAACAACTCAACACACAACTAGAAACACCTAGACATCTAGAAGACTCACTAAGTCAACTTAATGTGTGTGAATTATATGTTCACACCAACAATTCAAAACATAAATGCCACTTTTATGACGTCGAAGTTCAGAATTTTTTTTGCTGTTGACCGATTCCTTTATAAAGTGTGACACAGGTTTGTGCTTTTACCCTATACTATAACTCAGTTAGATGGACAATCAAGTAAACTCTATTGGGGCTATGGACACCTGACAAGTAGTGGGGCTCTGCTTGAGTGGAATTCTGAGACAAACCCGTCAGGCCTATAGACACTCGCTGGTAGTAGGGTAATGTCTAGGTAATTCAGAAGGTATTTACTAATCACGTAGCTTAATGCAAATGATCTAAGATGAGTTTAGTCTCTAAGGGATGGGAATGAATGCAACTGCACACACTCAGGTTTTCAAGATATGGATGGTTGCACTCGTTATTGATCTTTGATTCTTTGATAGGATATCATGTTTTCTTGTCTAACATGTGGGAAACATAAAGATTCTGTGTTCAAATTGAAAGTTTATCTTTGAAATGCTCTAGAGCATTTCCCAGTAGAGTCGTCATTTGTTGTGCCTCGCACACACGCCCCATTTCAAGAAATAGGGACCCCTTCTTTCAAGCTTTGGTTTAGAGTACTTGTTAGGTTTTCACCTCCTAGGTTGTCAAAGAATGGTCAAATTGTATTTCTTTCCATGTTAGAGAGTTAATGTCATTAGGTCATGCAAAAATCTGCTAAGTCCAAGTGTTTGCTTCCATCAAAATTAGGTCTGAGTGTCTTTTGTACTAAAAATCCCTGCATCTGACCTTTGCGCTAAAATCCACTTCCTCTGACTTAGTGTTTTTTTCCTGACCAACTGACCTTGGCTTTGTTTTCATCATTAACTGACTAAGCACTAAAATCATCTTCATCCGACTTCACATTACAAAGCACATCCACCAACTAAGTCAGATCATGGCAAAATCTCTGCAAGTCCAAGGGTCCCCAAACTTCCACAAAGTACTAGAAATACTTCTCTGACCTTGCACTAAATTACAATGTAACCGACTAAGTTGGTAACCCTCAAAAATCCTGCAAGGTCAATCGTGTCACATTTTCGTGTAAAACCCTAAAAAATTTATGCCACACGTTGCAACATCAATCTATACCCCTCGCATTTATGAAAATCAACAAGGGTGAATAAAATGTGTTTCAACTCATTTTTGATCTCATTTTGCATCTCGTCATTAATTGAGAGAGCTTTGAAGACGGATCTGGACTCAACTTGCTACAAATCACCCTCGAATTCAAACAAAAGCATCATCACCTAAGCATTTCATCACATTTCATCTCTGCAAACTAGGTGAGTGCTCTTTTCATCCACTTAGGGTTTGTGCTTACGAGCTAGGGTTTACAATGAAACACAAATTCTACAAATTCAATTCCTTCCAATTACTCCGCAAGCACATTTTGCTATGAATGATTAAGTTCAAGGGCCAAAAGTTAGGGTTTTCTTCCTGATTTGTTGTTGGGAATTAAGGTGTCTCAACCTTGCTAATTCCTTTGTATTATTTCATTGTATTTATTTATTTATTGCCTATGTTGTAAATTAAATTGTAAATTCATATTGGCATCTTGTGGGATGTGGTACGGTGATGTGTCATACTACATGGAAGATGACAACTTGTAATTTTGTCCTCACATGATGAGATAGGCATCCCACTTTGTGGTAGGAATATTTTACCATGTGTCGGCATGTTAGATGTTGTGTAAGGTGTCTCAACCTTGGTAATTCCTTTGTATTATTTCATTGTATTTATTTATTTATTGCCTATGTTGTAAATTAAATTGTAAATTCATATTGGCATCTTGTGGGATGTGGTACGGTGATGTGTCATCCTACATGGAAGATGACAACTTGTAATTTTGTCCTCACATGAAGAGATAGGCATCCCACTTTGTGGTAGGAATATTTTGCCATGTGTCGGCATCTTGGATGTTGTGTAAGGGAATTTTGACCGAAACAGTCATGACAGATTCCTGTGATGAAGTTATGACATGTAAGAGTTAGAAATAATAGATTCTATCACAAGTGAAGACATGTGTCAAAGAGCATCTTTGAAAAAGGCATCTTTGGGCACTCCAAGGTGGACTATGACATGTTGTAAAAGAATATGCTATTTATAGCATATATATGATATATTCTCTTACAGCTGTAAGTTATGATAGCTATGATAGATTCTATGATGGTCATAAGAGTCGTAAGAGCATCTGTCATAGCCCATTTTGGAAATAGGTGACCTCTTTGAGATGGGGTGTGTGGACAAGTGTCAGAAATCTTACAATGTTGACCAAGTATCCATAGGCATGGGTTTTGGGCCATGAGGCCAAGTTGGATGTCCATTCCAAGATAGAGGCAATTTTGCCTTGTATTTTCTATATAAATAGGTGCTTTGAGGAAGAGTTGCATTATGTGATTGACAGGTACTGTTATGCTACCAGAATACCTCTAGATACGAGTGTCAAAGACTCTTGAGAGCTTGCATTGCAAATGTATTGTAAACAACATTTAGATTTGTTAATACATTGTGCAAGTTTTGGAGTGTGGGGTTTTTCTCTCGAAAGGGTTTTCCCCACGTTAAATCGTGTCTCTCTCTTCTTCTGTGTCATTGTATGTGTATGTTGTTTGCTGCAATATCTCTGTTATTAGGTTGATAACACTGTAATTGTAAGGATTTGAAAGAATTTGCACTCTACTTCCCTCATTAGATTAGTGTAGGAAGTGTGTTCCGCGTACCTTGCTTCCTTTCAGTTGGTATCAGAGCTTGATCACCTTTGGTCCTAGTTGTTGGGTAGGGATTTTTTGAGATAATCTTAGTTTGAGTGGGAGTCCTATGCAGAGTATTCTGTAATCTTGTTGTAGGAAAGAGATGCCAAGCACATTAGGAAGAATCGAATTGAATAAATTTAATGGCACTAATTTTGAGTTGTGGAAACTCAAGATAGAAGACCTACTTGTTGATCGTGACCTATGGGAAATCGTATCCGATGTAAAACCAACTGCAATATCACAAGTAGATTGGGATCTCAAAGATTAGAAGGCTAAGGGTCTCATAAGACTCAGTCTAGCTGATTCTGTCCTATTAAATGTCCATGATGAGAAGAGCACAAAAGACCTTTGGAAGAAATTGGGTGATGTTTATCAAGCCAAATCCCTGGTGAACAAACTTTTTTTGAGAAAGAAGTTGTATTCTCTAAGGATGGAGGATGGAGGATTGGTTGCAGATCACCTAAATGCTTTCAACATGTTAGTTGCACAATTGACATCCGTTGGTGTGAAGATGGAGGAGGAGGATCATTGCATGACCTTGCTTTGTTCTTTGCCAAACTCGTGGGATCATCTTGTTATGGCTATTGGGAGCACCACATCCATGTGAGGCCAATTATTTTACCTCCCTTATTTTGATTGTTATGCATTTCAGTTGATGACATTATCAGACTTTTAGTGACTATGTTTTATTATGCAGACTTGATTTTTTATCTCTTGATTATGATAGGACATTGATTAGACATATGTGATTCAATTTGATCATATTGATGCTATTTTGTGATTCGATATACGAGATACATATTTGATGATGGTTGTGATGAGATTCTAGTTATTTATGTGATATGGACTATTTGACATGTGATTGAAAATGCAGTTTAATTTGGAATGATGTATTGATGATTATTGTTGTATTCAATTGCGTGAATTTAATTCCAGTTGCTTTGGCTATAAATTTTCATGATATAATTGACACTTGATCGAGATGTGCAGGTTTTTTATATTCCCTAGCCATAGGAAAATTAGAGGTAGAATTCACACTATGTTATCCCCTGTAAAACTAATCCATTCCCAAGAGGGATAAGGATCACGTTTGAATTTGAATGTTGATTTAAGTGCTTGATTTAATTTTATTATTTTGGCCTTAGTACCCTTTTTGTTTAATTTAATTAATAATAAGTGTTGTATAATTTTACTTGATTTACACCACTTGGTATTTATTTTATTTTGTTGAGGCCATTTAAATGTAGATTTTTAACCCCCTTTATGAACCCTAGAGTCCCAAAAGTTACCCTAGGTGGTTACCCATGAGTCTAGGGTCAATTTGGACTATCTAACCCTAGATTTGACTCATGTTTGGTCACTCTAAGCCATGGTTTAGTAAAAGTGACGAAAATTTGAAATGAGGAAAGGTGGGAGATGAGTCATGCCTTGGGAAAGACTCATCTCCCTTCCCAAAGTTTGGGAACCCTTTCCCAAGGAAGACTTGGGAGGTCTCCAAGACTCCCAAGTGTGTGGGAGCTTCCCCCAAGACTCTCACAAATGTGTGAGAGAATCTTGGAGGAAGAAGGCTCCTTGAGAGAATAAGAGGATGCCATATGGCATCCCTTATCCTCTTGAGGGTGTGAGTGGGTTTGCCACCTCACCACTTGTCCTCTCACACATGTGTGAGAGCACAAGTGGATAAGGTGAGGATTGAGAGGGAATGGGAGGATGACACTTGTCATCCTCACACTTCCTCTCCCTTACAAGTGGCATGGGAGGAGGAAGGAGAAGGTGACAAGTGTCACCTTCTCATTCTTCAAGGCCAAATTGGTGGCCTATATTATCTCCTCTTGTTGAGGAGTGTGGGGTTCTTGCAATTTTAGTTTTTTTTTCTTGCTATTTTGGAGGAGTTTGGGAGATTTAGAGGAATTTTCTTGAAGGATTGGAAGGCTTGGGAAGGCTTGGAGCTCTTCACCAACTTGCTTCCATTTTAAGGGCTTTTGAGGTAGGCCTCTTAAACTTGTTTTCTCACTCTTGTTTATTTAATGTGTTGTGTTATAGTTTTGGTTCTTTTATTGTTTGCATTGCTTTGTTGGGATGGGAGTTATGGTGAGAGCACCTCCAATGGAGGTAATGCTCAACTTGTATGGGTAGGGGAAAGGAACTTCCTTGAGGTCTCTCCCACATTATGTATTTATGCCTTGAGGGCTTTTATTTGTGGAGGAGTTTATTGAATGGCAAGAGTGCCATGGAGATTATTGTGATTTTTGTGGAGAGATGTGTTTTGAAAATTTTGGCTTGAGGCCAAGAGCTTGACATTTTATCATTTGGGAGCCCTTTGAAGTTGAGGGGTCCATTCCCTACCCTCACCAACTCATTTTTATGAGTTGAGTTTTGTGTTAAACTTATGGGTTGTTTTTGGTGTTGTTGTGTTTGATTTTTGTTGTGGAGTGTTCACCCGGTGTGAATCCCTACCTCCCTAGCTCGGGGGTGACCCACTTGCGGGTCTACGGTAAGGAGGAGAGATTTTTGAAATGGCCGGTTTTGTTGTTCTTGTTGCTATGTTTTTTTGTAGGTTGTGAGAAAAGAAGTGAAGTTGTTATGGAGCCCTTATTGTGTGGCCTTTGTAGTATTTTAATGGTTGTTGTAGCCATGGCCATTGTTGCCTTATTGTGTTGTATTGTTGTAAGAAGTTGCTAAGTTTTTTACCATAGGGTTCGCTGTAATAATTTATGAAATGTAAACTTTCTATTTTATTTTAATTAAAATTGTCTATTCCCTTATCTGTGAAGTTGGCATTGTGTTGAGAAATGGATGTTAGAATAGATATAAACAAATTTCTGTCAGTGTCCTTTCAAAATTACCCATGAGTTGAAATGGCTGTTAAAATTTATTATATATGAGAAAAGGGAAATACACTTAGTTGAAGAATAGCTTTATTGCAAAAAAAAAAAAAAAGAGTTACTTCAGTTATCTGATTTCTGTGGTTGCATTAGAAGTCTTAATATATGTTGCTGCTAAATATAATGCAATCTCTATCCTGTATAAAGTATTCAAAGAAAATATAAATGTATTCCTATTTATTTCCATATCAAAAAAAAAGAGTTAGTATTTGATTGTCTAGTTATTCTACAGAAATAGAATATTAGTTTGTAAAAAAAAAAGAGTTAGAACTAAAAGTTAGTATTCTATCCTAGGGTGCTGTGTGAGAAAATATGGTTAGGGGGTGTTATAAATATTTATATATGGATATAGGAATGCATTTAGCTATTTTGTAAATTTAGAAATGGATAAAACTTAGTTTACTGTCTTTTATATTTTTTTGTCTTTGTTGTGAATTAAAGGAAAATTATAGAAGTTTAAAAGCTATATATATATTTATAAAAGAAAATTTTATATATAGAACATCAATGCAAACATACTGTGTTATTGGGAACAATCTATAAATTAAAAACCTGAGTATACTATTACATATACATTCATTTATTTCATATATATAAAAGAGAAATAAATTAATTAATTAAAAAAAAAATTCTAATCAAAAAAATTATAACATATTTGACGTTGCTGTATGAGTCCATGGCGGACTGTATGGAGGGAGCAATTTTCTTGTTAACTAATATATATATATATCTATATATATATATATATATATATATATATATATATATATATATATATATATATTATGAATTGTGGGGCTGTGGTAGGCAGCGCTGACCATAGACCCCATGGTCTATTTCTTTTAATGTTACTAGTGTGGGGAGGCATGGCCCCTCCCCACACCCTCTCCCTCTAAACTCCGGTGGCACCGTTTACTCCCACCACTCCACCGTAGATCTCCCACACCCCCAAACTGTGACTCCCATGGCCACCACTTCCCCCACCTCCCTCTTGTCTACCATCCACACCTTCCTGATGCTGAGACCCCTATGACTGCTACATCACCACTAGTTTTCCCCCCTCGCGGTTCCCCTTACCCCGCAGCTCAAGCTCTCCACCTCCCCACGAATCCACTTCAGCGGTGACTCCCTCATCTACAGCGGCGACTCCCTCATCTACAGCAGCGACTCCCTCATCTGCAGTGGCCCCTCCACGCCGAAACCTTTGACACCCTTAACCCCCTTTCAACCCTCTAGCACCGACATTCAGATTTTGCTCGGCGGCTTCCCCCTCTCCTTTGTAGATTTTGACAGAAAATTTTACAGTTAAG
The DNA here is from genome assembly GCA_027924645.1 of Cunninghamia lanceolata. Taxonomy (NCBI): domain Eukaryota; kingdom Viridiplantae; phylum Streptophyta; class Pinopsida; order Cupressales; family Cupressaceae; genus Cunninghamia; species Cunninghamia lanceolata. The sequence goes on from BSBN01000333.1 coordinate 2,081,317, forward strand.
TTATTAATCTCTCACACAAAAAAAATAATAATATGTGGGTTCTATAATTTCTTGAGATTATGGTGTTTACCTCTGAGAGGTATTCCATGGCCTCCATGGGAGTTTTGAAACCCTAACCTGCAAGAGGCAGAAAACAAAAAAATAGAGAAAAGAAAATACGATAAGAAATTAGGGCAAGAGGAAACTAATAGGAAGGAGGAATTAGGGCAACTTGTTTTAGAAAACAATTTTATATGTTAATAGGGCTTTTTTTATTTTCCTCTAGAGGATATTTTTATTTGTGAGGTTGTATTTTATCCCTTAATTATAAATCTCCATTCTTTTCCTTATTTTTAATTTAACTTTTGGGTTCATTTCATTTGTTTTCTAAAATTGGAATGGGTGGATTTTTTTTTGGCAATTTGATTTTGTCTTGTGTTTGAATTTAACTTTGAGTAAGGGTATTTTTTTTTCTTTTCCCTTATTTATAGAATTATTTAAATAGGGGTAATGAATTTTATTTTTGACATAAATTTATCATTTCAATTTCATCTTTTTTTATTTTGCGGGGAGAGTTATTTAAACTCTCCTCCCTCATCAATTGAATTTTTGAGTAAGATATTAAATATAATGCCAAAATTATATTTAATAATGGACTCGGTCTTTCTTTGTATTTATCTAACATCTTGTCAGTTAATTTAATTCTAATTTTATTTTATTTACCTTATATCGTTTTGAATTCGTTCTAAGTTTAAATTTAATTTATTTATTCTTAAATTTTATTTAAGAGCTCAATGATATTTTATTTTTAAATTTATTTTTGTGTTTATCAAAAACGCGTTATGCTGCTGGAATTTTGCTAGATTTTTAGGGTTTATTTTATGCATTGTTTTAATTATTTTATATCCATCATCCCACTTTGATCACGTGCCATCTTGTCATTGCAATACTTAAATCACTTTTCGATCTGAGTTAAGTTAGAGTTTGATGTTGGTGAAATCATCTTCACCTAGGAAACTTAGGGTTCAAATTTAATCAGTCTAACCCTAACAACGACACCCTACGTGTCGCTCACCCCCTTGACGGCTTTCACCATCGCGGTTAGGTTGACTTGATTATGCCTTAGGCGTATTGCCACCGAGCATGCAGACGCATGCGAGGGGGTTCCTAGGGATAGGTAGAAAAGTTTTTCACAGTTCGTGTCATGACCACATGGAAAATGTGGACATGACACATGTGTTTGTGTGTCGTGACCGCATGGGAAATGCAGGCATGCACAAGTAGATTGGGATATCAAAGATTAGAAGGCTAAGGGTCTCATAAGACTCAGTCTAGCTGATTTTATCCTGTTAAATATCCATGAGGAGAAGAGCACAAAAGACCTTTGGAAGAAATTGGGTGATGTTTATCAGGCCAAATCCCTGGTGAACAAACTTTTTTGAGAAAGAAGTTGTATTCTCTAAGGATGGAGGATGGAGGATCGGTTGTAGATCACCTAAATGCTTTCAACATGTTAGTTGCACAATTGACATCCATTGGTGTGAAGATGGAGGAGGAGGATCATTGCATGACCTTGCTTTGTTCTTTGCTGGACTTGTGGGATCATCTTGTTATGGCTATTGGGAGCACCGCATCCACATTCAAAATAGATGAAGTGGTATCTTCGCTATTATCTGATGAAATGTGGAGAAAGTATTCTGAGGCAGCTAAAGAGGCTCTTGTAGTTTGTGGAAGACTCAAGGAGAAATGGAAAAAGAAGGATAAGAAAGCTGAGAAGGGAAGATCCAAATCCCATGGGAGATCCAAATCTCCTGGAAAGTCCAAGGCTCTCTGTTGGAACTATGGAAAAACTGGGCATTTCCGAAAGGAATGCAAAGAGGAGAAGAAAAAGAAAAAGAAGAATGCTCCTGATTCAGATTCAAACAAGTCACAAGATGATGGTGATGCCTTCATCGCAACCCTGGCCACCCATGCATCTGATGATGTGTGGTTGATAGATTTTGGTACATCATTCCACATGACCTTGCATCAAAACTAGTTTACAAAGTATGAAGAGTTCGATGGTGGAAGAGTGTTGTCATGCCCACATTTCCCATGTAGTCACGACACGTGACACACGTGTCATGTCCACATTTGAAATGTGGTCATGACACGAATTACGAAAATCTTTTCTACTAATCCCTAGTAACCCCCTCACACGCATCTGCGTGCTCGATGGTAATACGCATGAGGTGTAAACATGTCAAACATAATTTAGGGACATGCATTATCCTATGCCATCCCCTGTGTGATGAAGGTCATCTAGGGGGTAAGCGATGCAAAGCGTGCCACTTTTAGGGTTAGGATTGTTTAATCTGAACCCTAAGCTTCCTAGGTGAGAAGGTAATTTCGTCAAATTCGAAACCAAACCCTATCTCTAAAATAAAACGAAATTGAAATAATAAAAGTGAAATAATGGCATAATGGACGCATGATAAAATGGAGTGATAAAATGAAAGTCAATAAAATGACGTAAAACTAAAACCCTAAAATCTAGGAAAAATTCAACAGCATAATGTGTTTTCAATAATCAAATTAAAAATTTTAAAATAAAACTCCAACAAGAGTTCAAGCAAGATTTAAAAATAAAATTAAACTTAAAGAAGAATTAAAAATTCAAATTCAAATTTAAGTCCAATAATAAATATAATTTTGACATTATATTTATTAACCAACTTGAAAATAATAGAAAAAAGGGAGAGATTAAAATACCTCCCCGTAAAATAACAATAAAATTGACCGAATTAAAAGGCTAAAACACGCTAGTAAAACTGAAATAAATAACCTGATTAAATAAATTAAAAAGGGAACACACTTCCCATTTAAAACAAAATCAACCCCTTCACCACTAAAATAAAATTTCCAAGAGAAATTAAAAAAAAAACACAACCCAAAAAAAAAAATTAAAACCACTAAAGTAATCCCCAAACAAGTCAAAAATCTCAAAAAAGACCCCAAAGACAAAAGAGAGGGAAAAACTACAAATTCCATGCACATGAAGAGATGAAAAGAAAATAATTTAAATAACAAAATTAAAAATCCTCACACTCTTCTCTTACCCTAATTCCATTATTATATTGGTTTTCTAATTGAAAAGCCCTAAGATTATTTTATTATTTTTTTTTTTACAAAAGAAAACCCTAACATGTTTTGTTTTCTCTTTCCTCTTCTTGTCTTATTTTCTCCGATTTTTGTTTTCCCATTTGTTTTCTGTAGGTCAGGGTTTGAAAAAGAAGGGGAAGCCATGAATGTAGCTTTCTACTACCTCTCATGGAGGTATACACAGTAGGATTATTGTTATTTTTTTGATATATATATACACTTTGTGTATATATATAAATATATATACACTTTGTGTATATATATAAATATATATACATATAGTTAGACATGAGAATGAAAATATGGGTCTCTTTTTTTTAAAGAATTTACTGATGGTGGCAATGCTAGACAGTAGGCAATAGGTCCTATCTGCTCCAAGATCTCAAAAGGTCCTACAAACTGTGGTGCGAGCTTAGAGCCCTTTCCATAATGGATTGGACTCTTGTGTGGCCGCACTCTAAGGAATACCTTATCACCCACTGAGAAGCTCCGATTAGTTCCCTTAGCATCGGCATACTTCTTCTGTCTATCCTGTGCCTCCTGAAGTCTCTGCCTAATCAGTGTGACCTACTGCTCCATTTCCTGAACTAACTCTGGACCAATGGCAACCATGTCCTCTATCCAATCCCAACTCAAAGGTGTCCTGCATGGTCTGCCGTATAAAGCCTAAAAAGGAGGTATACCCAACGAGCTGTGATGCCCATTATTGTAGGAAAACTCAACCAGATACAGATACTCCTCCCATCTAGACTGGTGGTCCATAACATACATACGAAGCATGTCCTCCAACACCTTATTCACCTGCTCTGTCTGTCCATCTGTCTTGGGATGATAAGCGAAGCTAAAGTTGAGTTGTGTGCCCAATGCCTACTGCAAAGCTTTCCAAAATACTGAAGTGAACACTAAATCCCTATCAGAAATGATGTGACAAGGTACAAGTGAGAAATGCGCCACCTTGGTTAACTTGTCAACTATCACCATGATGGCATCATGGCGATGTGAAGACATAGGAAGACCAACAATAAAATCCATGGAAATGGTGTCCCATTTCCACTCGAGTATCTCATGAGGGTATAAAAGACTCGCTGGATACTGATGCTTGGCCTTGACCCTCTAGCACTCAAACATCGAGCAACAAACTCTACAATATCCCATATCATACCCACCCAATGGTACAGTTGTCGTAGGTGGGCATGCATCTTCTTCACCCCTGGATGTGCCACGTATGGTGCTTTGCGAGCCTCTGATAACACTACAGTACGTAGGTCACCTACGTGGAGTACATAGATACACTGTTGATGACGAAGTAACCCATCTGGCTCAAGTGAATACCCTGCAAACTTGCCCACAAGGGCTCTCTGTGAACTGATCAACTGCTACACCTCAAGAAACCACTCATCCTCAGGTAGATGCTAAATAATGCATCCTCTCAAGTCCACACTTAGAGTCAAGGTCAAGATCTCGTGGCACCTCTGACTTAATGCGTCAAGAACCACGTTCTTCTTCCCTTTGATGTAGTGGACATCAAAGTCATACTCATAGAGAAACTCCATCCAACGCTGCTGATGGGTGTTTAGAGTCGGCTGTGTAAAGATATACTGAAGATTGTGGTGATATTAATGAAGCTCAAAGCGATGACCCAATAAGAAATGTTTCCAACGAACTAGAGCATGAATCACTGCCACTACCTCCAAGTCGTGAGTGGGGTAGTTCAGCTCATGGGTCTTGAACTTTCGCGACTCATACGTGATCACTCTACCACCTTGCATAAGTACGGCTCTCAAACCCTCAAGTGATGCATCTGTGCAAACCATAAAATCTACTACAGGATCAAGAACTGCTAAAATGGGAGCACTGGTAAGATGCTCCTTGAGGACCCCAAATGCCCTCTCACACTACTCAGTCCATAGAAAACTCTTCCCTTTCCACTGAAGGGAAGTGATGGGATGCGCTATACCAGAAAAACCCTCAACAAATCTACGGTAATAACCAGCTAACCCCATAAAACTCCTGACCTGTGTCACACTGGTGGGTATTGGCCAATCTCTGATAGCCCTGATCTTCAATGGATCTACTGAGATTCCATCGCTAGATAGGATATGCTCTAGATACTGTACCTCTGTCCTGAAAAATGCACACTTCACCAAGTTCTTATAAAGATTCTACTCCCTCAAACACTGTAGAACCTGACGTAGGTGCTCCTCATGCTCCTCCTTAGTCTGCGAATAGATCAAAATGTCATCGAAGAAAATGATCACGAACTGATCCAAGTAGGTATGGAACACCTCATTCATGAGACTCATGAACACTGTAGGAGCGTTCAACAAACTGAAGGGGACCACAGTGAACTCATAGTGGCCATATTGAGTCCGGAAGGCAATCTTATGGATGTCTGCCTCTGTGATACACAACTGATGGTAACCAGACTTCAGGTCAATCTTAGAGAACACCTTGGATCCCTACATCTGATCGAAGAGATCATCAATCCTAGGTAGAGGATAATGGTTCTTCACTGTCACCTTATTCAACTGCCTATAATCCATGCATAATCGAAGAGACCCATCCTTCTTCTTCACAAATATGACATGAGCGCCCCAAGGTGAAACGCTCAGTCGGATGTGCCCCTTCTCGAGCAAGTCCTCAAGCTGTAACATGAGCTCTGTGAGCATATGAGTGGTCATCTTGTAGGGTGTATGAGACACTAGCTCGGCACCTGGCACTAAGTCAATATGAAAGTCTACCTCATGATGGGGTGGCATCCCCAGTAACTCTACTGGAAACACATCGGCAAACTCTCTCAGGATGGGATGATCATCCAAAGATGCCTCAGGCTCATCATCTGATCTGTCACTCACTATGATAGCAAACATCTGGCATCTTTTCCACATACAGCGCTTAAGTTGCTGAGCGGATATCATACGCAGTGTTGTAGGCTTCTGAATGCCCACTATCTCCACTGATGTACCATGATCGTCTAAGTAGCTAATCACCTTTCGGCGACAATCTAGTTTGGCTCGATGAGCCGCAAGCTAGTCCATACCCAAAACCACATCATAGGATCCTAATGTCATAACTCTAATGTCACATACTATGGCAAAGGGTCCCAAAGAAATCTCATAGTCCTGGACTAAGGCATCTACTGTCGTCTTGGCCCCTGAGGCCAACTCAACCACCCACCTATCACCCTGCTTAGAGGCCACCATCCTGTAATGCTCCACTAACGATGGAGATATGAAAGAGTCAGTAGCACTAGAATCAAAGAGAATAGAAATGGGGACACCCCCTATCATACTTGATGTCTCAATCACTGATGCCTGAAAGTCAACCTGGTGGTTATCAACTACTGCAAACATACGGTGGGACCTACCCACATCTCCAACCATCTGCTCTGATCCTCTTGCACGAGGCTGCCCCCTGCTGTAAAGCCCTGTGGACACTCTCTGGCTAAATGTCCTGCTCCACCACACACATAACATGGGCCCCTAGCCTATACCTATCCAGTCTGAGTCCTACTCGACTGCTGCTGTCCAAATCTACTTGTGGACCCTTGTGAAACCCTACATGACTACTGCGACCTCGTGGGTCCCACATGTGGTCCCTGCTACCTCTGATCTCTATGCGGGCCCTGCTGCTGCCAACCACAATTATGACCCCCATGTACCCTTTATTGTGGTCTGGGTCCCTGCTGCTACTATTGTGGCTGCGGCTGCTGCTATGGGGGCCTAGGAGGTAAGGATATGGAACTAAATCCTCCTCTCTGAGGTGACGATGGTGGTCTGTGGTAACTCTGCTGATGCTGCTACTGCCCACGATCCTGAAACTAAGGGTGTGAACTCTGCCCTCATCCCTATATCTCCTCAGCTATATATACCTTCTCGGTAGCATCACTCAATGTCTGGCTATCTGCCATGCGTACAAGCCCTGCTATGCTATGGTTCAATCATTTGATAAACTTATGAACTAGGAGTTTCTCATCATGGAGATACTTCGCATATCGAGACAACTTGGTAAATCTACCCTCATACTGAGTAACCGTAAGTCCTCTCTGCTGAAGGTCATGAAAATCATCTATGCGACGCTGCCTGTAGTGATCTGATCAATCACGTGCATTGAAGCGCTCAATGAAAGTCTCCCATGTGAGTGTTTTCAATAATAGATGGCACCTGCACTCCTCAGTGCACCACCAGGTAGCTGTTGTATCTCACAATAGGTGGACTGCCACACAAGCCTTCATGTTGCCCTCGTAAGGACGCAATGTGAAGCATCTGTCAAAGTTGATGAGCCAGGCCTCTATCTCAGCTCCCTCTTTGGTCCCGATGAAAGTAGGAGGATTCAGCCTCAACAAATCCCTGATGGGATCTCCTCGGTCTCTATGCCCTCTAATAGGCTCATCTACATAATAATCATAAGGCCTATGAACAATATGCTCCAATCGTAGTGCCTCCTCATGCCTAGCATGACGTGGAGGGCTCCTATTATGGGTCCTGTCGGTCGATCCAACCTCCTCTGCCGTTGTATCGGGTACCTTAGCATATGGCTCTACACGTGGTGCCTCTCGCGGTTCAACGCGAGGCTTCACACGTGGCTCGACACGTAGCTCCTCTCGTGGATCATCGCAGGGCTCAACATGTGGCTCTATATGCAGCTCAACTATGACCAGTGGAAGCCTATCTAACACTACCTGTAGTGCCTGTAATATCTATGGTCCAATATCTGGTATAGGTAGGGCTGGTGGTGCCTGCAGTACCTGTGGGGCTGGCGGTGCCTGTCCCTTAGCTAAAGAGTCACTATATACCTCGACGGATGCAGTGTGGTGGGATTGTGCTCACCGAACTCGTCAGGGACGCATCCTACAAAAAATGAGGTAACCACAAATTAATCAAAGTTGCAAAAATAATAATGTGCCCTAACAAGCCCAGTGTTTAAACTTAGGCTCTAATACCAAACGTCATGCCCACATTTCCCAAGTGGTCATGACACACAACACACGTGTCATGTCCACATTTGACATGTGGTCATGACATGAATTACAAAAAAATTTTCTACCTATCCCTAGGAACCCCCTCGCACGCGTCTGCGTGCTCGGTGGCAATACACATGAGGTGTAAACATTTCAAACATAATTCAGGGACATACATTATCCTACGTCATCCCCTATGTGATGAAGGTCATTTAGGGGGTAAGCGACACGAAGCGTGCCACTTTTAGGGTTAGGACGATTTAATCCAAACCCTAAGCTTCCTAGGTGACCAAACCCTATCTCTAAAACAAAACAAAATTGAAATAATAAAAGTGAAATAATGGCAACATGGACGCATTATAAAATGGAGTGGTAAAATGAAAGTCAATAAAATGACGTAAAATTAAAACCCTAAAATCTAGGAAAAATTCAACAGCGTAACGCGTTTTCAATAATCAAATTAAAAATTTTAAAATAAAACTCCAACAAGATTTCAAGTAAGATTTAAAAATAAAATTAAACTTAAAGAAGAATTAAAAATTCAAATTCAAATTTAAGTCTGATAATAAATCTAATTTCAACATTATATTTATTAACAACTTGAAAATAATAGAAAAAAGGGAGAGATTAAAATACCTCTCCCTGTAAAATAACAATAAAATTGACCAAATTAAAAGGCTAAAACACACTAGGGAAACTGAAATAAATAACCCGATTAAATAAATTAAAAAGGGAACACACTTCCCATTTAAAACAAAATCAACCCCTTCACCACTAAAATAAAATTTCTAAGAGAAATTAAAAAAAAACACAACCCAAAAAAATAAATTAAAACCACTAAAGTAATCCCCAAACAAGTCAAAAATCTCAAAAAAGACCCCAAAGACAAAAGAGGGGGAAAAACTACAAATTCCGTGCACATGAAGAGATGAAAAGAAAATAATTTAAATAACAAAATTAAAAATCCTCACACTCTCCTCTTACCCTAATTCCATTATTATATTGGTTTTCTAATTGAAAAGCCCTAAGATTATTATTATTATTATTTTTTTACAAAAGAAAACCCTAACATGTTTTGTTTTCCCTTTCCTCTTCTTGTCTTGTTTTCTCTGATATTTGTTTTCCCATTTGTTTTATGCAGGTCAGGGTTTGAAAAAGAAGTGGAAGCCATGAATGTATCTTTCTACTACCTCTCACGGAGGTATACACAGTAGGATTATTGTTATTCTTTTTTCGATATATATATATTTATTTATATATATACATTTTGTGTATATGTATAAATATATATACATATAGTTAGATCTGAGAATGAAAATATGGGTCTCTTTTTTTTTAAAGAATATACTGAGTGATATATATATTCTGCAGGAGATAAATTTATGTAGAGGTAGAAGAGGGCCGTTGGCTAAAGGATCCCCTGCCGCCACTGTGGTGAAATGGACTGCGGACTAGGGAATGGCAGAGGGAGTTAGGGTTACGGTGAAGGGGGAGTGGAGTTCATGGAAAGAGGGGAGCCACGGGGGAGACTACATGAGGGGGTTTGGGGTGTGGGGAGGAGGCAGTGTCTCCACCCACACCCGCAGGTGTGGGTGGAGGCATTGCCTCCTCCCCACACCCCTATTCCATCAACACAGTGGGGACTATGGGCGCCGCCGCCCACAGTCCCCCCCCCCCCCCAATTTTTTTATCTCTTTTTTTTAATAGTTTACTCACCTATGTAATATGGTCCGCCATACATGAAACGCATTCTCTCTCTACTATTTTTAATACTTGAAATCAGTCTATAAAATATATTATATATATATACACAGTTACATGCATATCTTTTTTTTACTTAAACATTAGCATCATGTATAAATATATATATATATATATATATATATATATATACACTCACAGCTACATGTATGAATATATTTTTTTTAAAACAGTAATATTAAATATAACATATGTTCTTTTCCTCTTAAACCAGAAACATGTATATACTTATATATATATATATACACACACACACAAAACACTCAATAATGACTTATAACAACCATTTGAATATGAAAAAATTAAATAAACATATTTACTAATTTTCAATACTATGTCATAAAAATAATCCAGTAGCCCCCTTTTTTTAACAACATTAAATATACAGAAATACATTTTTTTTAAATGAGATATATAAGGTAGAAATCATAATTTCATCTAAATTTTCAACAACTTATTTTCCTAAACAACAACTAATAACATGAAAATTTCAAAGCAACATAACAAAAAATAATACATTTAAATTTCTCTCTTCTTTTACATACACTAAAATTTATTCAGCAACTTATATATATATATATATATATATAAAGGAACAATTGACAGAAAATATATTTTCTCTTGCATTCTTCTTTTTCTCATAAACTTGAACAACATAAAAATAGTAAGCAACCCCCTTTTTTTTTCTTTTTAATAAACCATAGTAGTGCTCTCATTTGATACTCACACAACAACCAACATATAGGGCAAAAAAATAAAATTACCAAAAATTACAATAGGGCCTCAAGGCCATGGCTCAAACAGCCAACAACATAGAACTACAACAACACTAAAATGGATTTCTCCAAAGCTCCATTTCTTCAATAAACACCTACAATAAATACACAACAAAAGGGGGAACCAAGACACAACGAAATTCCCTCCTCCCTACTGTAGACCCACAAGTGGGTCACCCCCAAGCTAGGGAGGTAGGGATTCACACGGTTACACACACACCACAACAAGCAACACAACAACAATTCAAAATTAACCCAAGGATAAACACATAACAAAACTCATGAAAATGAGTTTGATGGGGGGGTAGGGAATGGACCCCTCTACTCAAAGGCCACACCAAAAATGTCAAAACACCAAGTCTCATGGCCTCAAGCCAAAACCTCCAAAAACACATATCTCCAAAAACTGCCATGGCACTCTTGCCATCAAAATGATCTCAACACCAAGTAAAAAGCCCTCAAGGCTAAAAGTAGCACAAATATGGGGGTGACCTTGAGGAGGTTCACTTTCCCCTACCCCAAACAAGTTGAGCCTTACCTCCAAATGGAGGTTCTCTCACCAAATTCCCAACCCACATAAAAAAAAATAAAAACAACAAACAACAAAATCCACAAACACAACATAAAGAAATATGCAAGGGTAATAAACTAGTCATGGAGCTTACTTTCAAAAGCCCTAATAATGGAAGCATGTTTGGTGAAGAGCTCCAAGCTTCTCCAAATCTTCCAATCTCCAAATTTTTCTCTAACTCCCCAAAGGAAGCTCCAAAAATAGAAAGAAAAATCCCCAAAATGCAAGAACCCCACACTCCTCAACAAGAGAAGGTAATATAGGCCTTCTAAATTGGCCTTGAGGAATGAGAAGGTGACACTTATCACCTTCTCCTTCCTCCTCCCATGCCACTTGCAAGGGAGAGGAATTGTGAGGGTGACAAGTGTCACCCTCCAATTCCATCCCAATCCTCACCTTATCCACCTGTGCTCTCACACATGTGTGAGAGAACAAGTGGTGAGGTCGTAATCCCCTTCAAGCTTCCATGAGGATAAAGGATGCCATATGGCATCCTCTCATTCTCCAAGAGAGCCATCTTCCTCCTTGATGCTCTCACATGTGTGTGAGAGTCTTGGAGGGAGATCCCACACACTTGGGAGTCTTGGAGACCTCCCAAGTCTTCTTGGTGAAGGGATCCCCAAACTTTGGGAAGGGAGATGAGTCTTTTCCAAAGCATGACTCATCTTCCACCCTTATCCACTTCAAAATTTGTCACTTTGACTAAACCTCAGCTTAGAGTGACCAAAAGTGAGTTATCCCAAGGTTTAGTTAGTCAAAATTGACCCTAGACCCATGGGTAACCACCTAGGGAGTCATAAATCCACTTTAAATGGCTTCAAAAAAAGAAACAATACCAAGTGGTATAAGACAATAAAAATTATACAACACATGATATAATTAATTTAAACAAAGGGGTACTAGACCAAAATTATAAAATAAACAAGCACTTAAACAACACTCAATCAAACGTGATCCTCATCCCTCTTGGGAATGGATCGGTTTCACAGGGAATAACACATGTGTGAATACTACCTCTAATTTCCCGTGGCCTAAGAATGTAATTCTGCACATCTAGATCAAGTGTCAATCATATCATGAATAATCATAGCCGAAGCAACTGGAATTAAATTCATGCGATTGAATGCAACATTAATCATCTACAACATAATTCAAGATTAAACTACACTTTCTATCTAATATTGCATAATCATCATCACATAAAGAACTACAAATCACATCACAAAACATCATATAATAGTTCTCACATGTTTAGTCTCAACATAGCATCAAAATGTGATCAAATCGAATCACCATATGTCTAATCAATGTCATATCAAAATCAGGAGATATAATCAAATCAGCATAATGGAACCATAGTCTCTAAAAGTATGATAAGGTCATCAATTGAAACGTAAAATGATGAAAATGAGGAAGGAAAAATAATCGGCCTCAGATCCTCCCCCCCTAAGACTAAACTTCCTCCTAGAATTCGTCAAAAAGGTGAGGATAGAGTATGCTCAAACTAGCTGCATCCTCCCAAGTCATTGTGACCTCATCATTGTGATCCCACTGGACCCTAACCTAGTCCAGCTCTCAACCTTGAAGGCCCAGCATCTGATGAGCCAATATGGAAATTGGCTCCAAAGCCAACTGTCCGTCTGCCTCTACCTATAGAGCCCTCCAGTCCAATACATGAGATAAATCAGATATATATCGCTTCAATACAGAAATATGAAAGACATCATGGATACGCGACAGGCTAGGTGACAATGCTAGATGGTACGTAATAGGTCCTATCCACTCCAAGATCTCAAAAGGTCTTACAAACCATGGTGTGAGATTAGAGCCCTTTCCATAATGGATTGGACTCTTGTGTGGCCATACTCTAAAGAATACCTTGTCACCCATTGAGAAGCTCCGATCAGTTCTCTTAGCATCGGCATACTTCTTCTGTCTATCCTGTGCCTCCTAAAGTCTCTGCCTAATCAATGTGACCTATTGCTCCATATCCTGAACTAACTCTAGACCAATGGCAACCCTATTCTCTATCCGATCCCAACTCAAAGGTGTCCTGCATGGTCTGCCGTATAAAGCCTGAAAAGGAGATATACCCAACACGCTGTGATGCCCATTATTATAGACAAACTCAACCAAATATAGATACTTCTCCCATCTAGACTGGATGTCTATAACATACATACGAAGCATGTCCTCCAACACCTTATTCACCTACTCTGTCTGTCCATCTATCTCAGGATGATAAACGGAGCTAAAGTTGAGCTGTGTGCCCAATGCCTACTGCAAAGCTTTCCAAAAGGCTGAAGTGAACACTGAATCCCTGTCAGAAATTATGCAGTGAGGTACTCCATGTAATCTCACAATATCGTCTAAGAATACTCTTGCTACTACTGGTGCATTGTACATCGTACGTACAAGTGAGAAATGTGCCACCTTGGTTAACTTGTCAACTATCACCATGATGGCATCATGGCGATGTGAAGACATAGGAAGACCAATATTAAAATCCATGGGAATGGTGTCCCATTTCCACTCAGGTATCTCGTGAGGGTATAAAAGACCCACTAGATGCTGATGCTCAACCTTCACCCTCTAGCACTCAAGGCATCGAGCAACAAACTTTGCAATATCCCATCTCATACTTTTCCAATGGTACAACTATCGTAGGTCAGCATGCATCTTCTTCATCCCTGAATATGCCGCATATGGTGCTCTGTGAGCCTCTGATAACACTATAGTACGTAGGTCACCTACGTGGGCTACATAGATGCACTGTCGATGATGAAGTAACCCATTTGCCTCAAGTGAATACCCTGCAAACTTGCCCACAAGGGCCCTCTATGAATTGATCTCCTGATGCACCTCAAGAAACCACTCATCCTCAAGCAGATGCTGAATAATGCATCCTCTCAAGTCCACACTCAGAGTTAAGGTTAAGATCTCATGGTGCCTCTGACTCAATATGTCAGCAACCATGTTCTCCTTCCCTTTGATGTATTGGACATCAAAGTTGTACTCACAGAGAAACTCCATCTAAAGCTGTTGATGGGCGTTCAGATTTGACTGTGTAAAGATATACTGAAGACTGTGGTGATTTGAATGAAGCTCGAAGTGATGACCCAATAAGAAATGTCCCCAACAAACTAGAGCATGAATCACTATCGCTAACTCCAAGTCATGAGTGGGGTAGTTTAGCTCATGGGTCTTGAGCTTCCGTGACTCATACGCGATTGCTCTACCGCCCTGCATAAGTACTGCTCCCAAACCCTCAAGTGATGCATCCGTGCAAACCATAAAATTTGCTACAGGATCAGGAACCGCTAAAATGGGAGCACTGGTAAGACGCTCCTTGAGGACCACAAAGGCCCTCTCACACTACTCAGTCCATAGAAAACTCTTCCCTTTCCGCTGAAGGGAAGTGATGGGGTGCGCTATCCGAGAAAAAATCTCAACAAATCTACGGTAATAACCAACTAACCCCATAAAACTCTTAACCTCTGTCACACCAGTGGGTGTTCACCAATCTCTGATAGCCCTGATCTTCAATGGATCTATAGAGATTCCATCGCTAGATAGGATATGCCCCAGATACTGTACCTCTATCCTAAAAAATGCACACTTCACCAAGTTCCCATAAAGATTTTGCTCCCTCAAATACTGTAGAACCTGACGTAGGTGCTCCTCATGCTCCTCCTTAGTCCGCAAATAGATCAAAATGTCATCAAATAAAATGATCACAAACTGATCTAAGTAGGTATGGAACACCCCGTTCATGAGACTCATGAACACTGCAGGAGCGTTCGTCAAACCGAAGGGGACCACAGTGAACTCATAGTGGCCACATCGAGTCCGGAAGGTAGTCTTATGGATGTCCACCTCTGTGATATGCAACTGATGGTAACCAGACTTTAGGTCAATCTTAGAGAACACCCTAGATCCCTACATCCTGGGCAGAGGATAATGGTTCTTCACTGTCACCTTATTCAACTGCCTATAATTCATGCATAATAGAAGAGACCCATCCTTCTTCTTGTTCATGAAGATGACAAGAGCGCCCCAAGGTGAAACGCTCGATCGGATGTGCCCTTTCTTGAGAAAGTCCTCAAGCTATAACTTGAGCTCTGTGAGCTCATGAGTGGTCATCCTGTAGGGTGTACAAGACACTAGCTCGACACCTGGCACTAAGTCAATATGAAATTCTATCTCACGACGGGGTGGCATCCCCGGTAACTCTACTGGAAACACATTGGTAAACTCTCTCAGGATGGGATGATCATCCAAAGATGCCTCAGGCTCATCATCTGATCTGTCACTCACTATGATAGCAAACATCTGGCATCCCTTTCGCATACAGTGCTTAAGCTACTAAGCGGATATCATACGCACTGTTGTGGGCTTCTGAATGCCCACTATCTCCAATGATGTACCATGATCGTCTAAGTAGCTAATCACCTTTCAGAGACAATCTAACTTGGCTTGATGAGCCGCAAGCTAGTCCATACCCAAAACCACATTGTAGGATCCTAATGTCATAACTCTAAGGTCACATACTGTGGCAAAGGGTCCCAAAGAAATATCACAGTCATGGACTAAGGCATCTACTGTCATCTTGGCTCCTGAGGCCAACTCAACCACCCACCTATCACCCTGCCTAGAGGCCACCAACCTACAATACTCCACTAATGATGGAGATATGAAAGAGTTAGTAGCACCAGAGTCAAAGAGAATAGAAATGGGGACACCTCCTATCATACTTGATGCCTCAATTACTGATGCCTGAAAGTGAGCCTGGCGGTTATCAACTGCTGTGAACATACAGTGGCACCTACCCACATCTCCAACCGTTTGCTCTGATCCTCCTACACGAGGCTGCCCCCTACTGTAAAGCCCTGTGGATACTCTATGGCTAGATGTCCTACTCCACCACACACATAATATGGGCCGCTAGCCTATACCTGTCTAGTCTGAGTCCTACTCGACTGCTGCTATCTAGATCTACCTGTGGACCCCTGTGAAACCATGTATGACTGCTGCGACCTTGCATGTTCTATAGGTGGTCCCTACTACCTCTGATCTCTATGTGGGCCCTACTACTACCAACCTTGATTATGACCCCCATGTACCCTCTGCTATGGTCTCAGTCTCTGCTGCTGCTGTTGCGGCTGCGGCTACTGTTGTGGGGGCCTAGGAGGTAAGGATGCGAAACTAAATCATCCTCTTTGAGGTGGCGGTGGTGGTCTATAGTAAATCTGCTGATGCCCACGATCCTAAAACTAAGGGTGTGAACTTTGTCCTCGTCCCTGTATCGCCTCAGCTATGTATTCCTTCTCGGCAGCATCACTCAATGTCTAGGGGTCTGCTATGCATATAGGCCCTGCTATGCTATGGTTCAATCCTCTGATAAACTTATGAACCAAGAGTTTCTCATCATGGAGATACTCTGTATATCAAGAGAACTTGGTAAATCTACCCTCATACTGAGCAACTGTAAGTCCTCTCTGCTGAAGGTCATGAAAATCGTCTATGCGATGCTGCTTGTAGTGATCTGATAAATAGCGTGCATTGAAGCACTCAATAAAAGTCTCCCATGTGAGTGTGTCCAATGATAGATGGCACTTGCACTCCTCAGTGTGCCACCAGGTAGCCAAAAAAAATTAAAACCACTAAAGTAATCCCCAAACAAGTCAAAAATCTCAAAAAAGACCCCAAAGACAAAAGAGGGGGAAAAACTACAAATTCCGTGCACATGAAGAGATGAAAAGAAAATAATTTAAATAACAAAATTAAAAATCCTCACACTCTCCTCTTACCCTAATTCCATTATTATATTGGTTTTCTAATTGAAAAGCCCTAAGATTATTTTATTGTTTTCTTTTTGACAAAAGAAACCTTAACATGTTTTGTTTTCCCTTTCCTCTTCTTGTCTTGTTTTCTATAATTTTTGTTTTCCCATTTGTTTTGTGCAGGTCAGGGTTTGAAAAAGAAGTGGAAGCCATGAATGTAGCTTTCTACTACCTCTCACGGAGGTATACACAGTAGGATTATTGTTATTTTTTTGATATATATATACATTTTGTGTATATATATATAAATATATATACATATAGTTAGATCTAAGATTGAAAAAATGGGTCTCTTTTTTTTAAAGGATATACTGAGTGATAAATATATAAATATATATATATATATGTGTGTGTGTATACATATATATAAATATATAAATATATATACATTTATATTTATTCTGTAGGAGATAAAATTTATGCAGAGGTAGAAGAGGGCCATCGGCCAAAGGATCCCTTGCCGCCGCTATGGTGAAACAGACTGCGGACTAGTGAATAGCGAAGGGAGTTAGGGTTACGGTGAAGGGGGAGTGGAGTTCGTGGAAAGAGGGGAGCCGCGGGGAGACTGCGTGAAGGGGTTTGGGGTGTGGGGAGGAGGCGGTGCCTCCACCCACACCCGCAGGTGTGGGTGGAGGCATCACCTCCTCCCCACACCCCTATTCCATTAACACAGCGGGGACTATGGGCGTTGCTGCCCACAGTCCCCCCCCCCCAATTTGTTTTATCTCTTTTTTTTTAACAGTTTACTCACCTATGTAATATGGTCTGCTATACATGAAACTCATTCTCTCTCTGCTATTTTTAATACTTGAAATCAGTCTATAAAATATATTATATATATACATATATGTATCTATATATATATACATATATGTATCTATATATACATATATACATATATGTATCTATATATACATATATATATATATATATATGTATCTATATATATACATATATATATATATATATGTATCTATATATATATACATATATATATATGTATCTATATATACATATATATATATATACATACATATATATACATATACATATATATACATACATATATATACATACATATATATATATACACAGTTACATGCATATCTTTTTTTTAATTTAAATAGTAGCATCATATATATACACTCACAGTACATGTATGAATATTTTTTTTTAAAACAGTAACATTAAATATAACATATGTTCTTTTCCTCTTAAACCAGAAACATGTATATACTCATATAATACACACACACACACACACACACACACACACACATATACACACACACACAAAACACTCAATAATAACTTATAACAACCATTTGAATATGAAAAAGTAAAATATACAGATTTACTAATTTTCAATACTGTGTCATAAAAATAATCCAGTAGCCCCTTTTTTTAACAACATTAAATATACAGAAATACATTTTTTTAAAATGAGATATATAAGGTAGAAATCATAATTTCATCTAAATTTTCAACAACTTATTTTCATAAATAGCAACTAATAACATGAAAATTTCAAAGCAACATAATAGAAAATAATACATTTAAATTTCTCTCTCTTCTTTTGCATACACTAAAATTTATTCAGCAACTTATATATATATATATATATATATTGTAAGGAACAATTGACAGAAAATACATTTTCTCTTGCGGTCTTTCTTTTCTCATAAACTTGAACAACATAAAAATAGTAAGCAACTCCCCCCCCTCCTTTTTTTTAATAAACCATAGTAGTGCTCTCATTTGATACTCACACAACAACCAACATATAGGGTAGAAAAATAAACTTGCCAAAAATTTCAATAGGCCTCAAGGCCATGGCTCAAACAGCCAACAACATAGAACTACAACAACACTAAAATGGACTTCTCCAAAGCTCCATTTCTTCAATAAACACATGCAATAAATACACAACAAAAGGGGGAACCAAGACACAACAAAATGCCCTCCTCCCTACTATAGACCCGCAAGTGGGTCACCCCCGAACTAGGGAGGTAGGGATTCACACAGTTGCACACACACCACAACAAGCAACACAACAACAACTCAAAATTAACCCAAGGATAAACACATAACAAAACTCATGAAAATAAGTTTGATGGGGGGGTAGGGAATGGACTCCTCTACTCAAAGGCCACACCAAAAATATTAAAACACCAAGTCTCATGGCCTCAAGCCAAAACCTCCAAAAAACACATATCTCCAAAAACTACCATGGCACTCTTGCCATCAAAATGATCTCAACACCAAGTAAAAAGCCCTCAAGGCTAAAAGTAGCACAAATATAGGGGTGACCTCAAGGAGGTTCACTTTCCCCTACCCCAAACAAGTTGAGCCTTACCTCCAAATGGAGGTTCTCTCACCAAACTCCCAACCCACATAAAAAAAATGAGAACAACAAACAACAAATCCACAAACACAACATAAAGAAATATGCAAGGGTAATGAACTAGTCATGGAGCTTACCTTCAGAAGCCCTAATAATGGAAGCACATTTGGTGAAGAGCTCCAAGCTTCTCCAAATATTCCAATCTCTAAAATTTTTCGCTAACTTCCCAAAGGAAACTCCAAAAATAGAAAGAAATATCCCCAAAATGCAAGAATCCCACACTCCTCAAAAAGAGAAGGTAATATAGGCCTTCTAAATTGGCCTTGAGGAATGAGAAGGTGACACTTGTCACCTTCTCCTTCCTCCTCCCATGCCACTTGCAAGGGAGAGGAAGTGTGAGGGTGACAAGTGTCACCCTCCAATTCCATCCCAATCCTCACCTTATCCACTTGTGCTCTCACACATGTGTGAGAGAACAAGTGGTGAGGTGGCAATCCCCTTCAAGCCTCCATTAGAATAAGGGATGCCATATGGCATCCTCTCATTCTCCAAGAGAGCCATCTCCCTCTAAGATGCTCTCACACGTGTGTGAGAGTCTTAGAGGGATATCCCACACACTTGGGAGTCTTGGAGACCTCCCAAGTCTTCTTGGTGAAGGGATCCCCAAACTTTGGGAAAGCAGATGAGTCTTTCCCAAAGCATGACTCATCTCCCACCCTTATCCATTTCAAAATTCGTCACTTTGACTAAACCTCAATTTAGAGTGACCAAAAGTGAGTTATCCTAAGGTTTAGTTAGTCAAAATTGACCCTAGACCCTTGAGTAACCACCTAGGGTAAGTTTTGGGACACTAAGGTTCACCTAGGGAGTCATAAATCCACTTTAAATGGCCTCAAAAAATAGAACCAATACAAAGTGGTATAAGACAATAAAAATTATACAACACATGATATAATTAATTTAAACAAAGGTGTACTAGGCGAAAATGATAAAATAAACAAGCACTTAAACAACACTCAATCAAACGTGATCCTCATCCCTCTTGGGAATGGATTGGTTTCACAGGGAATAACACAAGTGTGAATACTACCTCTAATTTCCCGTGACCTGGGAATATAATCCTACACATCTAGATCAAGTGTCAATCATATCATGAATAATCATAGCCAAAGCAACTGGAATTAAATTCATGCCATTGAATGCAACATTAATCATCTACAACATAATTCAAGATTAAACTGCACTTTCTATCTAATGTCGCATAATCATCATCACATAAAGAACTAGAAATCACATCACAAAACATCATCTAATATATCTCGCATGTCTAGTCTCAACATAGCATCAAAATATGATCAAATCAAATCACCATATGTCTAATCAATGTCATATCAAAATAAGGAGATATAATCAAATCAGCATAATGGAACCATAGTCTCTAAAAGTATGATAATGTCATCAACTGAAATGTAAAACGATCAAAATGAGAAAGGAAAAATAATCAGCCTCACAAGTGTACCTAGGTGACAATTCTCATTTGAAGATTGTTGGTCATGGAAGAGTCTCAATCTGATTCCCTAATGGATGATTGAAAGGGATCACTGGGGTTATGTACATCCCAGGCCTAGTACGAAACCTTCTTTATGTAAGTATCTTGAATGATGCAGGTGTGTAAGTTGTCTTTTCAAAGGATGGATGCAAGATGACTAGAGGATCTATGGTGCTACTAAGGGTATTCGGAGAGGTACTCTATTTCAGCTGGAGTTATGCACTTCATAGTGCAATAGTTCTTCTAACTCAAAGAAAAGAGCTGTAGTCACTTCATCCCCACCATCTGAATGAGTAGTAAAGAAATTTGTTGTAACTAGTTCTGATGTTAGTGCACATGCTTTGGAAGTTAAGCTTCCTATTGAAAAGACTATGTTATGGCATTTGAGATATGGCCACATTGGTGAGAAGGGTCTGCGTACCCTGAAAAATAAATACCTCACAGAGGGGTTAAATGATTGTAATCTCAAGTTCAACTTTTGTGAACATTGCATTTATGGTAAGCAAAACCATGTTTAGTTTTACTCTAGTTCTCACAAGTCTTCTGGTTTATTGGATCTTATTCATTCTGATGTGTTTGGTCATGTTAATGTTCCTTCGATTTCAAAATATGTATATTTTGTATCTTTCATAGATGATTACAGTAGAAGGACACGGGTTTATTTTCTTAGAAGAAAATCTAAAGTCTTTCATTGGTTCAAAGAGTTTAAGGATTTTGTTGAGAATCAGACTAGTAAAGAGATTAAGTGTTTGAGAGTTGATAATGGTGGTGAGTTTTGTTCGACAGAGTTTAAGAAGTTTTGTAAAGAGCAAGGGATTGAAATACATAAGACAACTCCTTATACCCCGCAACAAAATGGAGTACCAGAGAGGATGAATAGGACCTTGATGGAGAAGACTAGGAGTATGCTTAGTGGAGCAAGCCTCAAACAAAAGTTTTGGGCTAAAGTTGTAGCCACTGCTTGCTATCTGGTAAACAGATCTCCTACATCAGCTCTTGTTGGTAAAACACCTATGGAGGTGTGGTCTGGTAAGAAGCCTTTAGTTGGACATCTTGTTTTTGGTTGTGAGGCATATGCACATGTACCTAGGGAGAAACGGTCTAAATTGGAGAACAAGGCTGTTAAGTGTATCTTCATTGGCTATGCTATCAGTGTGAAAGGATACAAGATTTGGGATCTTATGGCTGAAAAGGTGTTGTATAGTAGAAGTGTTATCTTCAGAGAGCTAACACCATCTTCCATTGTTCTACAGCCAGAACAAACAGAAAAGAAAGAGGATGCGGTTCAGTTTCCTTCTACCCCTGAGAAGACTGAATAGACAGACCCTGTGAGACCTGATGATAAGGAGAGCTCTAGTAGAACTGAAAGCTCAGAAGAAGAAGTAGAACCTTAACCTCATCCATTGAGGAGGCCTACATGAACAAGAAAGCAACCTGATAGGTTTGGTTATTCATTGCTTGATTCTAGTTGTGCTTTTACTTTATTTGCTAACACTGATGAACCTAGAACTGTGTCACAGGCTATGGGTATGAAAGATACAGGTTCCTAGGAGGCCATGGAAGATGACATGGCTTCTTTGGAAAAGAATAAAACATGGGACTTTGTGCCTTTGCCTGAAGGATGGAAACCTGTTAGATGCAAATGGGTGTTTAAGAAGAAATTTGGTGTAGATGGTAGTGTTGAAAAGTACAAGGCTAGATTAGTTGCGAAGGGGTACTCACAAGTGGAGGGAATTGATTATGGTGAAATTTTATCTCCCGTTGCAAAGCTAACATCCATTTGATTTCTATTATCTCTTGCAGCTATTTATGACTTGGAGGTAGAATAGATGGATATGAAAACAACTTTCCTTCATGGTGATTTGGAGGAAGGGATTTACATGTCATAGCCAGAGCATTACATAGTGAAAGGTAAAGAAAATTTGGTTTGCAATTTGAAAACGTCTTTGTATGGTTTGAAGCAATCTCCTAGGATGTGGTACTTGAAGTTTGATGCCTTTGTGTTGTCAATTGGATTTGTGAGATCGAATTTGGATCACTGTGTGTATTATAGGTTTGATGGTGATTGTATTCTCATTGTCACATTATATGTTGATGATATGTTGCTGATTGGGAAGGGTAAGAATATGATTTCTGATTTTAAGTCTTAGTTGGCAACATAGTTTGAAATGAAAGATTTAGGGACAGCTAGGTACATTCTAGGAATGGAAATTAGAAGAGACAGAACTAACAGAAAACTTTGGTTAAGCTAGAGTAAGTATGTGAAGACCGTGTTGGATAGGTTTAGCATGGCAGATTGTAGACCATTGTATGTTCCTATTTCTTTGGAGACAAAGTTGTCTATTAACAATTGTCCAAAATCTCCTAATGAGGTGGAGGACATGAGTAGAGTACCTTATGCTAGTGTTGTTGGCAATTTGATTTATGCTATGGTCTACACAAGACCAGACATTGCCCAAGCAGTGGGAGTCCTTAATCGATTTATGGCTAATCCTAGACAGGTACATTGGGATGCAGTTAAGCGAGTGTTCAAATATATGAGGAGTACTTCTGAGTATTCCATTTGCTATCATGGCAATTCTATAGGACCTCCACATTTAGTTTGTATTCATGGATTTGTGGATTCTGATTTGACGGGTGACATTGACAGCAGGATATCCACCAGTGCATATGTGTTCACAATGTTTGGTGGTGCAATTAGTTGGATGAGTAAGCGATAACCTATGGTTTCTTTGTCCATGATGGAAGTTGAGTACATGGCAGTAACTCATGCTTGTGAGGAAACCATTTGGCTTAAGATATTGTGCTCAGATATTGGTGTTGATGTAGGATAGAATAAGATTTGTTGTGACAGTCAAAGTGCGATTTGCCTTATGAAGAATCTAACTTTCCATGCTAGAACAAAGCATATTGATGTACAGTTTCACTTCGTGTGAGACATGGTAGAGGATGGGAAAGTAAATTTGGAGAAGCTAGATACTTTGAAGAATGTTCCAGATGCATTGACGAAGCTAGTGGGCACAAAGAAGTTCAGATGGTGTTCAGAGTCTATGGGCCTCTCAACCTATAGCAGTTAAATCCTATTAATTCTATTGGCTCTTACAAGGTGTTCGACAAGTGGGAGAATGTTGGGAATTAAGGTGTCTCGATCTTGGTAATTCCTTTGTATTATTTCATTGTATTTATTTATTTATTACCTATGTTGTAAATTAAATTGTAAATTCATATTCTCATCTTGTGGAATGTGGCACGGTGATGTGTCATCCTACATGGAAGATGACAACTTGTAATTTTATCCTCACATGAGGAGATAGGCATCCCACTTTGTGGTAGGAATATTTTGCCATGTGTCAGCATCTTGGATGTTGTGTAAGGGAATTTTGACCGAACGGGTCATGACAGATTCCTATGACGAAGTTATGGCATGTAAGAGTCAGAAATAGGAGATTCTATGACAGGTGAAGACATGTGTCGAAGAGCATATTTGAAAAAGGCATTTTTGGGCACCCCAAGGTGGACTATGACATGTTGTAAGAGAATATGCTATTTATACCCTGTATATGAATATTCGCTTGCAACTCTAAGTTATGACAACTATGACAGATGCTATGACAATCGTAAGAGTCGTAAGAACATCTGCCATAGGTGACCTCTTTAGGATGGGGTGTGTGGACAAGTGTCAGAAGCATCTTACAATGTTGACCAAGTGTCCATAGGCATGGGTTTTGGGCCATGAGGCCAAGTTGGACGCCCATTCCAAGATAGAGGCAATTTTGCCTTGTATTTTCTATATAAACATGTGCTTTGAGGAGTAGCATTATGTGATTGATAGGTACTGTTATGCTTCCAGAAGACCTCTAGATACGAGTGTTGAAGACTCCTGAGAGCTTGCATTGCAAGTGTATTATAAACAACATTTAGATTTGTTAATACATTGTGCAAGTTTTGGAGTGTGGGATTTTTCTCCCGAAAGGGTTTTCCCCATGTTAAATCTTGTCTCTCTCTTCTTCTGTGTCATTCTATGTGTATGTTTGTTGCAATATCTCTGTTATTGGGTTGATAATAATGTAATTGTAAGGATTTGAAAGATTTTGCACTCTACTTCCCTCATTATATTAGCGTAGGAAGTGTGTTCCGCATACCCTGCTTCCTTTCATTTGTGTGATTATCATGAAACCCTAGTTTAAAAAATGAGTGGGGGAGGTTAACTGTCAAACACATTCTATTCAAAACCTATGTGTGTGTTGAGGTTGAAATGAAGTCCCTAGGAATCATTTGGATCCATCTTACTAAGCTGACAAACAAACAAGAAATTCATTGAAAACATTTTACTCAGTTGAAAGCTGACTCTTTGAGTTTGCATCGAAATCCATTCGACCGACCTTTAAATGGTGCAACTAATCCAAGTTAGTTAGTGCCCTTAAAATCTTGCACCAAGATCTTGAATATACTTTGTGCTGAAAACATCATCTTCTGACCTGGCACCAATTTCTGCCCCAACCGACTTGGTCGAATGACCCTTAAAACCCTGTTGAACTTCAATGATCACTTTGCACCGAAAATTAGCTTGTCTGACTTGGCGCTAAAATTTGCTTTGTCTAACTAGGTCAGACACATCTAAAAGGTCCACCAAGTCTACGAGACTTAGAACCCGTGCAAAAGGTGATGAAGTCATTCAACATTAAATTTCACCCACACCAACTTGGAGCAAAAACTTGACCAACTGACCTCCATGACTTATCCAAGTCAGTCTCACCTGAAACTCCCACTAATCGAGCGTCCATGGAATCCCCACAAAGCACTGTAATAGCCAAATGACCTGAATGCTAATCAACCTTTGGGTCAGATGACCCCAATTTCCCCACAAGGTTGGTTGACCCCCTAATCCTTGCTTTGTCTTCTGTAGGTTAGATGACCCTCAAATTAGTGCAAAATCAATAAAATGACTATTCTGATGGAAAATTCAAAAGGCAAGAGGTTTGTTAAGGTGAAATAAGAGCTGCATTTATGGAATCATGATGTTTACATATGTTAATTAGTATTTTTGTAGCATTTGAAGTATTTATTGCATGTATTGGTATAGAAGGTAACATTATTTCATCATTTGATCATGACTAAGTGAAATGATTGGTAAATTTTAGACTTGTATGTTTCATAGGCATGCATTTGTAACTTAGTTGGATGTATATTGATCTCACTTAGCATAACATGGTTTAGTGGTGCAGAAGTTGGATTAATAATCATAAATTTTAAACTTAGGAGTTAGGAAAACCACTCGAATGCATCAAGACTTATAAGGTCTGATCATGCAAGTTAAATGACTACAAGAGCCCAAACCATAAGGTACGAGTTCAAAGGCATCCCTCCCAAAACAAAGATCTCCATAGGATGGAAGAAAATTGGGGACACCAATCTAGGTCATATTGACTTAGATGACTTCAGACTTCGAGTGTTTGGACCCAATCCTACCCCATGGGCCAAGAAAGTGAAGGTTAGTGGGATTGTAGAGGCTATTGTTTTCCCTACATCAGCCCAATGTGCAGAATTGATAGTTGCATATGCAGAAAGATATGATATAATGACTAGGACTATACAAACTACCAATGGAGATGTGTTAGCAGAACTAAGTCTAGCCTCCTTAGCTGAAATCTTTGGCATCCCATGGCATCCAGTGATGACCATACCAAACAAGGCAAATGCAGAGGCCACATATAAGAAAGATGTAGATGGATGTAGGAAGCATATAAATGAACATTGGGTGAAAAGTAAGAGGTATGCTCTTGTCAAAATCCCTCAAATTCTATATAGGAGTGACTTTTATGATGAGATAGGGGATCTAGTAACCTTGCTAAGTAGAATATTTAGATTGCCCACAACATCAACCTCTGAAGGGTGGATGTTCTTTGTAATTGAGGAGATATTAAAGGGCACCAAATTCCATTGGGCATAGATACTAAGTGATAACATACATCAAGCATTTAGTGACTTCAAAGACAAGCAATTTTTTAGATGGACCTCTTATGTAGTATATGCTTTGGAAAGAAGGAATGAGTATTCTGGATTATCTAAAGTAGGAGAAGTGGGAAATGATGAACAACATCAGATTAAACTCTATGAGTGTTATGTCCAATTGACATTGTCCCAATCTCTTATTCATTTCAAGAGAGTAAATGATGCCATCACCATGTATATAACTAGATTGCTATAAGGAAACACATCTCTCAGGATATCCACTGGGGCCATGAATGAAGTCACAAAATATGGAAGGTGGTATATATAGTTTGAGAAGTTCACTTATTTAAGAGTTTAAGGTTTCACTGGAGCAGCCTACAGACTACCTCGTATCCTATAGATAAAGTAGTCCTTTTGGAACTATCAAGATAGTTAATAACTTGTGTTGAAAAGCTGAAACATCTGCATAGGACAAATGTTTAATTTCCTATTCTATTAGGCAAGGGAAACTATGCATGTGTTTCCCTAGGGGCAGCTGAACACTTAGACATAGAGCTTGAACTACTCAATCTCCATTACCACACAAAGAGAAATCATTTTTATCTAAATAGGGTAATGAAAAGATTTGTAAGCAAGAAGCTATTCCACAAGATGCACTTAGAGGATTTTTGGGCCAACTGCTTAGATGACTATGAACTAATGAAGAGAGCCCATTCAATATTATCCTTGGGATTCAACAGAAAGTTTCACATTATAGAAGTCTTAGATCAACTGGAGGATGATGAAAATGTGATGCATAGAGGAGCCTAGGAGGCATAGTACCACCAGTCAATCCCCATGCCAAATTGGGCCAATGCTGAAGAGAGTTCCTTAGATGCTATGATGAAAGAGCCAATCAAACTAAGTAAAGCTTGGGTAAGAGGTCATATTGCTATTTTGGAAAGACGAGTGCAACTTATATACATTGAGCCTGAGTCTGAGAAGGAATCTGGAGAAGAAGAAGATGCACCAATAGAGATAACAGATGGAGTAGAGCCAACTCAAGAGCCTACCAAGAAATCAAACAGTGAAGAGCATGTACCTTGGTAGAGAAAGCTAAGAAAGTTAAAAAGGCTGCTCCTAAGGTACAAAAGAAAGACATGCCCCCTACCACAAGAACAAGGGAATCAAAAAGGAGAGATATCCCTAGTGGGCTGGGAGAGGGTTTGAAAATGAAGAAAGCTAAAGTGAAGGACACTAGAAAAACTATAGAAGCTGCCACTATTGCAACTCCTAATAACACCAATCTGTCAGTAGCTTCTCGGCTCCTTATTGCCCCAGTTGTAAGTGTTGCTATACTTTCTTCTATTATTTCAAATACTGCATCTTCCCCTACTTTTTCCACTACTACTCCTGCTCCTCCTGTAATTATCCTT
The DNA here is from genome assembly GCA_027924645.1 of Cunninghamia lanceolata. Taxonomy (NCBI): domain Eukaryota; kingdom Viridiplantae; phylum Streptophyta; class Pinopsida; order Cupressales; family Cupressaceae; genus Cunninghamia; species Cunninghamia lanceolata. The sequence continues at coordinate 2,109,608 of BSBN01000333.1, forward strand.
CAGGAAGATACCTCTGTTGTTTCTCACCAACAATTGCTATTTGAATTGCCTCCTATCCATTGGCAATAGACTCAAACACCCCGAGTAGCCCCATTTCTTCTATTGCTACCTCTTCATTTTCTTCCATTTCCACCATGTCTTTGCCTTCCATATCTTCTATTTCACTCTCCACTTCCCTTGCATTGCTTCCTATTTCTTCTATTCTTTCACCTTCTCTCCCCGTGGCTACCTTTTCCATTACTTCATCCATTGTCATTTCTTTTATCTTGCCAACCTCTTCCATTCCACTAACTTTGGGGTCTGCCACCTTTGCCAACTTAACACAAGTCATCTTGTCTTCACTTGCAACATCCCTATACTCTACTGCCCCTATCTGTCATGCTTCCATAAACCAAGATTCAACTTTTTTGGTCATGCCACTATTGCCGAGCATAGAAAAGGTATGTGTTGAATTGTGCCTTCAAGAGAAAGAGCTAGGAAAAGATGTATTTGAAGAATCAAAGAAAGATATATTTGATAAGCCTCTTGCTGAAGCAGTAAACACTGAAGTAATAGAAATTTCTGATAGCCCTCTTGAGAAGAATGAGTCAACGGAAATAGTCTTGGGAGCTGCCCAAAAGGAAACCTTAGTAAACTAGAGAAGTCTAGCAGATTAAGAAGAGGATATGGATAAGGAACTGGAACAAGAACAAAGGTTTCTCGAAGGGCCACTTAGCACAGACAATGAGAATCCTAGTGTGTCTAAAGAGTCCTCATCCTTAGCACCTAATTGGCTACAAAGCAAAATTACATATCCAGAGCCTCAGGAAGAAATTATGAAGTTAGATCTAAGTGCTATTCTATCACAAGCACAGAAGCTGAAGAAACAGAAAAAAGCTAAGGTGCAGTCCAAAATCTACAAAGATGCAACTAGATCATGAATAGCAGAAGTAGCTATCCCACCAGCCAATGTAGTCAAAGAACAGGTTAGAGCTAAGGATTAAACCATAACAACTGTTAACCTAGGACTAGCTAAGAGAAGTCAAAAGGTTGATGAGTTCAAGGGCTTTGTTTCCTCCATCTTAGAGCAATTAGACAAGGATGGACTTACTAAGAAGGAGCTGAAGCAACATAATGAAGAGTTTAGAGCCTATTTGCAGTTTCTAATAAAACCTATGGATTTTGAAGGTGAGCTTAGGACAGTCCCTATTTTGCTTTCTAAAGATGAAGTACTAAGCTTGATGAAGTCATGATTTTGGCCACAGGAACTTAGAAATGGATGATCAAGGTATGTCAGGAAGGATGTGAGGCCATCGATTTTGCAACTAAGCTTCATAAGAACTTGTGCAAATTAAGGGACCATTGGAAAGACTTGTATGAGGAATGTGATCCTTTTGATGAGTATTATTCTTAGGTATTCCCTCGAGTACAAGCTATCAAAGATTTGCCTGCTCAAACATTGTTGTTTGAAAATATCTTGACAGGGGATAGATTGCATAAAGCAGTGACATGGTATCAACAAATAAAGCTAAGGAAAGAAGTTTTTGATAATATCAGAGAGGCTTATAAGGCAGGAGATAATAATATCTTTTCTCTAATCTATGAGATAAATGACTCCCTGAAGGATTGTCCTGTAATGGGCTGTGATGATCTAGCTCCATACGATGTGCAGGGATGTAAAGATAAGTTGGACAAAATAGTTTTTGAAGAAACTGAGTTGGATGTTGTGGATAGGTTGGACATAGTCAGTGATCTCCGGACTGACTTCATTACATTTCATAAAGGGAGAAAGGATGTTGAAAAAATGTATATCCAATACAATTAGGAGCTAGAAATGTTCAGATACCATGTGAACCACATCAAGAACCCAGAGCTCGCCGATATCAATCCAACATTGTCAGCTTGGGTGAGCTACTGCAACAAAATGGCAGAAGAAGACAAAGTAGATTTGGATGAAGAACATTAGCATATTTTTTGGATATTTTGAAATGTAATCCCATCACTCATGTATATTGTTGTATTTGAGAGGTCATGTGACTCTATTTTTTCCTTATTATGTCTTGAAAATGATTTTTTCTATATATATATATGTATTCAAATGGGTAGTCAATTTGTCTAGGTTCAATGTATTTGGAGGTCATTTTTCATCCTTTTCATAAGAGGCAAATTGTAATCTGGGAATGCAATGAGCTATTGTGAATGCATTTAATGATGTTAAATTGAGATCATTGGTGTTGAGTTAATCTCCATCGTTCATTCAAAAACTTAATATGGCACCTCTCCTAAATAAAGGGCTGCCATTTGCCTCATTTGTGAGAGAAGACTCTTGATGCCAAATTGTTGATGCTCTACCATTTGAAGTTAATACAAAGCTAGTTTCTGCAGTTTTCCTAAGAATTTGACCATTGTGTTACTTCTTTGGTTTCATGTTTCACTTCTTGATCTCCATTAATTAGTTAGTTGTGCTTTTGCAGTGTTAATGATTTGTTAAGGGTATTTGATGAATGTTCTAAGTCCATACTTTTAGTTGCTTGCTGATTGTAAGTGACTATGTAAAGTTAGCTTGGGCTTATCATTTTGTGCAAAGTTCAATTGCATTTCATAAGTTAAATTGTGCCATTACTTGGGTATTTAATGAATGAATATGATCTAAAAATCTTTAAGTCTCCATTGAAGATAGCATCATTTTATATAGTGCTATAACATCCATTCAGTTTGGTAACTCAAAAAATTGGTTAAATTTCAGAACATTTCTCTACCTGTAGCAGTCTTCACATTGTGAATGTCACTTAGGATTTCTCTAAACCCTATCTCCTTTTGTATTTTCTTTTCAGCAGCATTTCACATTGCTTTATCTGCTAAAATCGTAAAAGGGTTTGCATGAATTGCTATTTAAACTGCCCAAATCTGTCAACTACATGTAAGACCCCTTGTAGGAATAGCTAGTACATTCCAACTAAGAGATTCCAAGCAAGCTAAGTCCTAGTTGTAGAAACCTTGGAGTAGTCTTACCTAGGGTAGGATACTTTTCAAGAGAGGTGTGATACCGGCAATCATACATGCATTGTTGTGTACTAAAACACCCATCAATAGATATTACAAATTTCATTTAATATCCTTCACATGTCCAATTAATAGGTCAGCCCTATTCTCCTTCGCACACTTGTCACATGACTACAATTCCTTGAGGAGTGGGAAAATCTATTCGATCCTAGCCATCCATTTCTAATCTAATCATAACCATCCATTCCTATCATTCATATCCTATAAATCAAGCCTCATCCAAGCTATTTGGGCATCCACATTTCATACAACATCATGTTGTCCAAATCATTCTAGGTCCTCTCATTCATCATCTTCATATTATTGTTATGATGTAGAAGTGAGCAATCAACATTCCAACCAATCAAACATCCATAAAAGAGAACAAAGAGAGTAGATCTGGGTGCATCTACTCTGTTCTATCACATGTGGAAGACTTGGTTCAAAGGTGAAGGTAATTTGGTTATTTGTATTATCTTTTTATTGTATTTGTACTAATTTTTCATCTGCACCACCTTTGCATCCACAATATACAGATTATTCTTATCTTCATCAACTGATTATGCATTTTATCTGCTATGTAAGTTGCATAATCAAAGGCCTCTATTTTTTAAATGTCTTGTACATTAGTAGCTATCATCATCATATGGACTAGAATCTTATCTAATGCATCCTACCTAACACATGAAACAAAGTATGATATGTTTTCACAAAGTAGTGCATAAATTGAGAAACATCAAAGGGTTCATCTTCCTTGTCTAAGATTTTAACCAATTTTTTGTCAATTCCCCTTGGTCTGTGTTTAGGTAGCTTGAATTCTCTATATGCATGCCGAACCCTTTTGTAGTAATCTTTTAGAGCATTGAGATCAATCTTTTTGTTTGCAATAGGGTTGATGCCAAATAGTTCTGTGATGAATGCTTTTGTATTCCTAATCATGATTGCATTATTTCCTGTCCTGACAACCCTAGACCCAGGATCATACCTCTATGCAACTGCCCTTACAAAATCTGGGTTTATGAACACATTAGGGCACATTAACTTCACCAAATCTAGATTCCAAGCATTACAAATGGAGGCTCTGTACTCCCTCCTATCATACCAACATGTTTAAGCAGGACCCATCCTGGCACAGGTAATTAAGCATCTCAACATCCAAAGCATAGGTTGAATAGTCTATCATTCGGCCCACAAAGACCATGCACATTTATATGCCTTCTTGAGGACTCAGGAAGCTAAATCATCAAGTCTTCATTCAAACCCCTTTTTGAAGTTGAAGGCTAGCTAGTTTGACTCATTTTGAAATAATTCTTTTCCAAACTAGGGTTTTCTTTTTTAACAATGCTCAAAAGATGACAACTTTAATTGAAATAAACACTTTTGGCAAAGATTTAATTTACTAGTTTTAACTACAGAAGCTTGGAATTTCAATATTTCCTCAATCAAATGCTGGCTGCACATAGGAATTTTCTTCATGCTTGTGAAAATACTGTGAAAAACCCTTACCTTCTACTTTAATTGGACTTAGAGATTAGGGCTTGCCTCATTACTACATGTCACTTCAGCCATTACTGTAAATTTGTGACACAAGGGTGGCGCCAAACGTCTACATAGAAAGTTTGAGTTTAGATCATCGATAGAATTTTCAAGCTGTGAGATCAGCAGCTATGAATCAACCACCAGATTTGAAAATTTGAACCTTTACATGGAAATCCAACTGCCAATCAAATTACTCCATCTGTGATTCTCTTTTTGCTGACTTTTCTTCCTTTTTTGTCCAATATGTCCACATGGCATCATTCCATGGCTGCGCAATAACAAGTGGGCCACCCCCTTTTGACTCCATAGGAGTGCGCTAAGCCTTCCATGTGGATTCCCTTATATAAGCATTTTCCCTCCTTCCAAAAATAGGCCATGTGTCATCATCTCACAACTGCACATAGAATCTTTCCTATAGACAAGATTCTTATGTGACACTGTGCTACCGTCTGATCCTTATCAGCCCCGTCTCTTCACTTCATCTTTCAGCACCTAGCATGATCTGCTTCATTCAGTTGAATCATCAATCTTATGGCCATATGCCATGATATACTTTACACTTGTCCTCATTTCACAATTGCACGGTGGAGATATGACATCAACATCAACAGTCTGTGGGCTTGCGATATCCTACCATGTGGCACCTTTTGTCCCCTACAAAGACTCAGGACTTAAGAACTTTATAAGGAACACAACTTTGATAGGCAACAAAGGGTAAACACTAGGTCTTGGGGTTAGTTAATTCATGATATTAAAGATAACAATTCATAACTTAAACAACTAGAAACTTAGGCTAGGCAGTCAATGATGGATTATAATATAAAGATATGACCACAAGAATTAGGGTTTTAAGGGGAAATAAGTAAAACTCTTGATAAAAATTGACTCAAAACCCTAAAACCTAGACAGGTGTCACCAGCTTCTAGACTTGATATTATGCATGTAGTATGTTTGGTTACAAGATTTCAAGCAAATCCTAAACAAACTCATGAGAAGGTCGTGAAAAGAATATTCAGATATTTGAAGGGTACTCAAGACTATGGTCTATGGTATAAGAAGGACGAAGACTTTTCCTTAAGTGCCTATACTGATGCTGATTGGGCAGGAAGTGTGGATGACTGGAGAATCCCCAGTGGAAGTGCATTTTTCTTAGGAGATAGATTGGTCTCATGGTTTAGTAAGAAGTAGGACTCAGTGTCCGTATACATAGCAAAGGCACAGTATATTGCTATACCCAAGTGCTTTGGATGAAGCAGATCTTGATGGATGTAAAGGTAATGTATGATGAGCCCATACCCATCTTGTGTGATGATACAAGTGCTATCAATATTTCCAAGAATCCTATGTTGCACTCTAGAACCAAGCATATATCAATCAGGTATCACTTTTTGAGAGAGAAGGTTGTAGATAAGGAAGTGAGGTTGGAATATGTTCTAACAAAGGATCAGATTGTAGATATTTTCACAAAGGCTCTTTCAAAGGATACTTTTGAGTATCTCCAATAGAAGCTAGGGGTTATTACCCCTCCTTCCTGCTAGATGCATAAGTGGATTCATTTGTCCAAGAGGAGTAATTCATGTTATATCCTTTTTCCTAAACTGATGCTAGCTACCTCTTAGGGGGGAGTAGGTAGTGGTTGTTGATGATAGGGGGAGTCTATTTGTTGCAAGAAGAATTTATGCCCTAAGGGGGAGAAGTAATTTCCCTTTGTCCTTGATGTCAAAGGGAAGAATGAGTAGGCATGTGTTGCCATCAATGCCAAAGGGTGAGATTCTTACACATATGGTTCCTAAGGTTGTCATTGATGTCAACACTATCATGTGGTGTTGGATGATGTTCATGAGGGAGATGGTTGCACATATGATGGTGATGTTCATGGTTGGATGTCATGACCTATCTGGTGACTGTAGAGAAGACATATTATGATGGGAATTAGAAGTTCATGGTTGAATGTCATGTTCCTGATGTTCTTAGTCAGCAGAGACAATATTCATTGAGTATGTTTGCTGATAGAAAAGAAGACATATTAGTATGGGAATTATAAGCACTAAGATGTGTTTCTAATGTTGGGGAGATGTTGCTGATAGTCTGAAGCATGTTGTATGCTCTCTCCTATTGTTCCTAAGAATGTATGTGTTGATACAAGGAAGTTTTGGCCTTCAAATGTTGGTGAAATTTTCTTCTACAAGAAGATTGCTTTGAAGACAATTTGAGAGAATGCTCCACATTTTCATGCTATTGATGTTGTGCCTCTATGGATTGGAAGATAGATTCATATAGTGCTAAATCTTGTATGTTACAAGTTTCATATTGTTTGGATTACTAGAAGAGTGTTTTGCAACTGACAGTTTGAAGACAATGTTGTTTCTAAAGAAGGTATTCATAGTACTGCAATGATTGGCTCAACATTCCTCCGCACTTAAAGATGAGGTTTTGTGGTTCAAAAGTTAAGTTTAGTGTTTGGTGGAGGTGCTATTTCCAAAGTCTCAAGTCTCTACATCTTCTGCAGTAAAAGTTATAAGTGGTAGAGTTCCAGTTTGTATTTTGACAGAGAAAGGTAATGTTAAAGGCTTGTTGAAATGCCCCGCATTTCTCCAAAAGAGAAGAATTGCCTATACAATTTTGTGGACATGTTCAAGGATGTGTATTGCATGCTTCCTTGTAGTTTTATATGTTTTGGTGATCTTCAAGGTAAGTTTCTCAATGACAGTGTCTTACAGTGTGTTCCAAATGACTATTTGGTCCCAGAGTACATGTTTGAAGGTGTGCAGCACAATGTCTTTGCTTTGTAGAAGTCAAGGTTTGTTTGGATATGTTTTATGAGTTATGAAGACTCATCTAGATGAATTTCATGAGGATCTTTCTTGTTTCCAGTACCGCACAATTTTTTCAAGTGGTTGTGACTGTTTTGCTTCAAGTTTCATGTTTTCCTACTTAAGGTCATCCTATTTCAAAGGAGAAAAAATGTGTGGATGTGATTACTTGAAGAATTATGCTATGAAGGATGTTTAGGACTGGGTTAAGCATGTATTGAAGTCTGCAAGGTGTACTTTCTTTGGTTGTGTGGCGTATAGTCTTGTTTAGGGTTTGCCCTCTACATGTTTCATGAAGTGTGTTGTTTGGTTGACTTGTAAATGTAATTTTCATGTTGTCTCTAGCTGATAAATAATGTAATCAATGTAATATCATGTATATATTGTAAACCTAGTTAATCTAGGTGAAGGTTGATTGCAATGTGAATGTGTATTTTGCAAGTATAAGAAAAGAAGCAAAATGAATGCATTATGATGTGCAACTGAAGGAGAAAAAGTAGAAGTGATAGATGTTGTCCTGATCTTACTTGAAGACATATATGTGACAGTAGGCAAGTAAGGAGTGTGCCTAATTGTTTGCAAGAGGCAATGAGTGAAAGCCAAGACTTCTTGAAGGATGAAAGTAGTGATTCAGTAAGCTGAAGAGAAGACATTTGAAGGAGTTGATGTGGTTGTCAAAGAAAGAGTACAATCATCAAAGGAATGAGTTTCATTGTTAGATTTAGATAGTAGAAGGATTGTCATACTGTAAGCTTCTCTAAGTTTATTCTCGGTTCAGGGAGTATTTTCTTCCTTGGGTTAAATCTCTAAAACAAAGTCAGTAGGGAGTTGTACCTTCCTTGGGAGTGACCCTAAAACCTTTTTAGGGGGTAGTAGCTTCCTTGGGTTGTAGCCCTAAAACAAAGTTGTAATTTGTAGTGAGCATTCATATATTATGAGCTAATCCTCACCAAGGTTTTTCCCGTCTTGGGTTTTCCACGTAAATCTGGTGTTATGTGTTGATGTGCTTTGTGTTGATGTGTTATGCTTTTGTTCATGATGTAAAGTTTATGTTTCTATTTGCTCTGGAGGGTTTAAGTTTTAATTGAATACTAAATCCCCCCTCTCGGTATCCTAGTGTGTGCTCAACAGAGTCTAGCTTGATACTGCTCTAATTTGTCAAAGATCTACTCCAGAACTCGTAGGTGACCTGCTCTAGTAGTTGATCTACCCAATAGATCATCTATATACTCTTTCATGATAGTATGAAAAAGGTCATGAATATCATAGTCAATATCGCTCTCTAATATGTTTCTCCCACATTCTTCAAACCAAAAGACATAACTTGCCAATAGTAGGTGCCCCAAGGACATGTAAATGTTGTCTTGTTCTAATCTTTAAGTGCTATGATAATCTAAGTATAACCAGAGAAACCATCCATTAAGGAAATCATTTTGTGACCTACTGTCAAATCTACAATGATGTCAATATTAGTGTAAAGGGTAAAATTTGGATAGTTTGATTTTGGTAGTTTTGTATTTGTATACTCCTTTCACCCTTTCATTCAAGGACCTTGGGTCGAGTGGTAGTGCACTATCATACCCTTGGTCACTATGAGATGTAGGGAAACTTGGATTTGTATGATTTAATTGTCAATTATGCTCACTTATGCTCAATTATACATCAAACCTTAATTATGTAAATACTGAAGCAAACTAACGAATATAAAAAAATGCTGCTATAGAAAGATGTAAAATGACAGATAATTGTGCACCTATTTTTAGGGTTCGGAAGCAGAATAGTCAGGGACTAATGAGTAGGCGCCCAAGTCCAATGCCTAGGTTTTTATCAGGATCTGGAAGGTTGATATGTAACCTGTTCCTGTAGACACCCAAATTTGTCCCAACTTTGTCCATGTCCTACAACACCTTGTTAAAACATTATCCTAAACATCATAAGCCATTTTTGTCCTAAATCCCACTCTTAATCCCATTTATCCATTAGCCAATTAATTAAATAAATTTTATTTATTTAATTAAAATCTCATTTTAATCCCATCCTCATCCTACTTAGCCAATTCATTAAATAAATCTTATTTATTTAATTAATTTCCAACTATATCCCAACTAATTCAAATATTTTATTTGAATTAAGTCACATGACCTTTCATCTTTCACATGCACAACTATTGGGACCTAATTTTAGTATTTATCTACACAAGCACACCTAAGCCTTATCTTCCCTTGCCACATGTCAATTGACTACAATTTCTTGATGTGCAAGGAAACCTAACTTAATCCTATCCATCCATTTCATCTAAAGCCCTAATTGATCCTAGCCATCCATTTGAACCAAGACAAGCCTATAAAACAAGCCTCTCTTGAGCCATTTGGGAGATTAGAGGACATTAGAGAGGACTTTAGAGGAGACATTAGAGAGGAGATTAGAGAATGGATGATTCTTCTTCACGCAACCTCACTCTACTGAATTTTCATCTCAAGCCATTATCCATCATCTTCAATCCATCTAGCTTGCATCCTTATCAATGTTATGCTATGGAATCGAGCAACCAAAACAAAAAATTGATCAATCAATCAAGCTCGTCTTGCATCTTCGAGGTATTGAATTATTTGGGTTTAGGTTATGCATTTCAATTGTTTGATCATTTCCATTTATAAATCCAAATTTTTTGATATACAGTTCCTACTACATTAGAGATTTTCCCATTATGGAATCTAGAGGACTAAAGAGAGGTGCCCAAGTCTAGGGTGTTATTTTCAACTCTGATCTGCATATCTGACACTCTGTAGTACCCTCCTGCAACTCCACTTTTCCTTTATCTTCAACCTGTAACCTGTAATCACAGAAACTTTGGGAGGGGGTTGTGGTGTTTAGAGGCTTGCCTTAGTTAAGCCTCAGAGAGACATTCAAGTCTTCCAAACACCATTATTAGATAGAGAGTGTGTGCTCTTGAGAGGCAGATGTAAAAACCAAATGATAAATGCCCAAAAATACAAATAATGCCACGTTATAGTGAAGATCTCATGGAAGGAAGAAGCTCTTCATGCCATGAGGAGATGATTGCTCAAATTTGCAAATACAAACACATAGACAACACAAATCTACTCTTGCCACATAATGAAAGCCTTGAATCACCTTTAGGATGCAAAAAGATCACCATAATCATCTAGTTGTAATATAGTTTACAAATGAATGCCTAAATATGCTTATATATGCAACCACAAACACTCTCGCCAAGAATTTTGTAATTCAAACTTCGCATGTCGACATAGGACCCAAATAACGGTCACAAATTGACACTAAAAATTTGGGATTGATCCAAAATAGGGTAGGACTAGGGCATGGGTGCCCAAGTCCTCCCCCCTATTTTAGTCAGGGTTAGGTTCAAGGGATCCCCCTAGGTCTCATTTGTCATGAAACTTAGGGTTCATTTCATCAGGATGTCAAAATATGATGCAAGATGTCCTAAATGCAAATAAAAGAACTAGGAGCTAAACCTTATGAGGCAAAATCCCCCATGGGTACATTTTTTGACATTACAATTAGGTAGAGTAAAATCATCTTTAGGACATGCCTTGTTAAGATCTCTAAAGTCTATGAAAATATGAATTCCCCCAGTGACTTTGGAAATAGGTACCAAGTTTGAAACCCAATCTAGATAATCAATAGGGCATATGAACTTTACATCTAGCAAATTCTAAAGTTATGCTTTAACCAATAATACTATCTAGTGATGCATTTTATGGAGCTTTTGTTTGACTAGCTTGGCATTTGGAAATACTACTAAGTGATGAACCACTAATGCAGAGTTCAACCCAGCATGTCTGCATATGACCAAGCAAAGTTGACTGTCCTTTTAATGAAGAAAATTGTAAAATCCTTCCTCTCTTATTCTGAAAGAGAAGCTACTAGAAATGTAATCTTGAAGTTCTAAGTTGTTCCTAGATTCATCTCCTATGATTTTTTGACCAAAAGAAAAGATATTTATTGATACTTTGAAGGTAAGGGAAGGTCAAATCCTCTATCCTCAGGTGCCTCAGAGAGGTTTTCACCATTGGATACATCCTTTATTTTTACTTTTTATGATCCTAAGGTGCCACATTGTCGTTTTCACCAGGGGATCTTATATTTTTATTTCTATTTTTGTGACTAGAGGATTTGGCATTCTCACCAAAGTATGTTGCATGATCCATGTCCATAACAAACCCTACTTTATGGTCACCAAGTGGAATACCATCCTGGAGTCCCATGAATTCTACAAGGGCTTCATCATTCTTAAAGATATCAAGAATGTGAGCCTCTTGTTGATCCCAATTGATAAGTTCAGGGTATACGAGTGAAAGGCTCTGGGTTTTTGTTTTGAATATGAGGGATATGGAGGATATCATGAATATGTAAGTCTCTTGAAATAGGTTGGTGAGGTATAAATAGGAGTCATCAATAGTATCCTCATTACAAATCGTAATTGCAGGAAAAGATTTCACTACTTCGTCAAGAATAAACTCAATGTTTAAGGATCATGGTTCCTCCTTTTTGTATCCTAATATGTGCTTATTGTTTTTCTTAGTCACAAAAATGGGTTCTAAGTTTCCTTGTCCATGCATTCCAAGGCCACCTTTCCATTTGTAACCCATGTTCTTAACAATGCGGAGACCTCTGCTATATTGTTCAACTGGTAATGTGACTGGACCTTTGTCTTCATGGAATATCCAAGAGGAGATATCTTCAATAGAATAATCTTCTAACAATCCCTAGTGAATGAATATTGTGTGATTAGCTTGTATGACTACCTTTTTACTTGCCTTTGCTATAGGTGGTTTACCATATGTTATAGGTGATAGAGGCATGTTTCCCACACAATAGGATTTTTGAAGGTCATACTCACCAAGTCCTTTATCTGTGTATTGAACCTTGATCTCAAGAATGTATGTATCAAATGAGGCTTTAATAAATGTGGCTGGATCGATATATGAGGGAGATGGTTGAGCTGAAAAATTATTAGGGATTTGATTGGTATTCTGGTATCACCCTTGCATGGCACGATAAAATTCAAAAGGATTGGGGTCTCTAAGGATAGTAATTTCAATACCATTGAAAGGAAATTTTAGGCATTGATGGTACATGGAAGGTACAGTTTGCATGGTATGGATCCATGGGAGACCTAGGATGATGTTGTAAGGAAGATAAAGGTCTATTACTTGACAACGAGTCTCTAGTATAACATGGCCAACTTGAATAGGTAGATGGATAACACCTTCTGACTCTCATTTTGCATAATCATAGGCTTTAATGGTTCTACTTTGTTCAGAATCAATAATGTCCTCAAAGTATCCCAATTGTCTTAGCATCTTTACAGAACAAATGTTCAAGCCATCACCACCATCTATAAGAATATGTTTGACCTTGCATTGATGGATGAAGACTTCAATATGGAGAGTGCCATTATGGCAAGGGTTTTGTGATGGAAGGTCTCTTTCAATGAATACCACATCATTTGGTGAAGCAATATGTCCTATCATGGCTTGGAATTGAGTAAATCAATGTTATTTGGGACATAAGACTCTTGAAGGGCTTTCTTGAGTACAAATTTATGGGCAGGTGATATGTGAAGAAGATCTAGGATGGATATCTAAGATGGAGTTTTCCATAGATTGTCTAGAATATTATACTCATATGTTATATGGATATCAGGTGCTACCCCACGAAGGGTAACATGAACACAATGAGTTGTAATAGCAAAATCAAGGACCATTCCCTTGATGGAAAAAATGGACACACGAATTTCTTCTAGACGACTGACAATGGAATTATAGGTAGTGGAAGCATTGTTGACATTTTTACCTTTGTCTGCAGTGTTTCCTTCACCATGTGGTGGGAATGGATCCTTGTACATGTTGAGATATTTTTTTGATGTTTGTTTAGGAGGATCATCAACAGTAACTTCTCCTCTATCGATGAGACTCTAGATAAGATTTTTTGATTTCATACATCCAGGGGTCTTGTGTCCTTTGACTCTATGGTACTCACAATATTCTTTGTCTTTATACCAAGAGGGTTTGAAAACAAATTCATCATATTGATGTGCTTCAGGTAACATGATGAGACCATTTTGGACAAGTTTCTTTAGAATTGACTCAATTGGTTCTCTCAGTGGAGCAAATTTGTATGTAGGTGTAAAGTCTTGTTTGGGTTGCTCCCTAGGAGTAGATGGGATAGTCTTTGAGGGTTGAAGATTAAATGGTGTTTGGATTGTTTGAACATGTTTGTTGTCCACAATGCCATCATTGACAACATTTTTGTTTTTGGACCAAAAACAAGGTTTTTTGTTAGATTATTGGGGGTTGTCTTTAGTTTCTTTGATTATCTTAACTAGTCCTTTTGTAATAAGGGCCTTTTCAATGTTTGTCCCTTTAGAAATAATTTCATTGAAAGAGTTAGCACATTGGATTTGTAAATGAAATCCAAGTTCAGGATTGAGGTTTTGGACAAATATGCTAACTAGTTGCTTTCAAGGATAGGCCAAGGAAATTTTCTAGCCATGTTTCACCATCTTTGTAGGAATGAGATAAAAGTTTCCCCATTGCGTTGGTTGTTATTACATAGGTCAGTCATGGAGATCTCATGTTTGATATTGAAGGAAAAGTGTGTAACAAACTTTTCAGCCAATTCATTAAAAGTATTGATAACTATAGGTAGATGAGAAAACCACTGTATTGCTTGCCCTCCAAGACTACGAGGGAAGAGGCATAAGAGATAGGTGTCATTATAGACAACCTCTAATCAAGCATTATGAAATTCCATAAGATATTCTTTGGGATCACCTTTTCCTTTGTATTTGTCAAATTTTGGCATTTCAAAGTTTGGAGGAAAAGGGAATCAGAGGGATAAGGACAAACTTCCTCTAAAAAGAAAGTTTTCTTAGTATGTCCTAGGTTAATATTTGAAATTTGTTTTTGAATATGTGAAATTTTAAGATCAATTTTAGATGTGGGTTGTTTTTGTTGTTGAGCAAGAATTTTTTGAATAAAAGATGATGGTGATTGTTGTGTTTGAGGAGGATTTGTGTTGGATATGTGTGAGTAGACATGGGGTGGATTGTTAGGTATTGTGTAATAGTTTTGAGGTTATGATGTTTGTGGTGGAGTGATATATGAGATGTTAGGAATAGAAGATTGGGGTTGTGCTACTTGTGCTGGATTGCTATATGATATATGAGGAAGAGAGGATTGGGGTTGAGATACTTATGGTGGATTGATTTATGAGATGAGAGGAATAGATGATTGGGGTTGTGATGCTATGTATGATAGTGTATGGGATGTTTGAGGTGTATATGAGGTGATGAGGGGATTAGATTGATTCATGGATGACATGGATAGGGTGATTAGAGGAATAGATGTAGGAATACTAGAAAGAATTGGACTAAGTGATGTGGGGGGTTGGTATAGTGGATTGACAAATTGATTGGTGAATGGTGATAGAGGAACATTATGGGTGGGTGTAGTAAGAATGGTAGGTGCTATGGTAGATATAGTTTGAATAGGAGAAGGATGAGGTCCTCCAATAGAAGCAATGATAATATTGATGGGGTATTTCTCTTTGATAGTTGATGTGTCAAAATCACTAGGCAACTTAGCTCCTTACTTAGCAAGCAAAAGAAATAATCTATTAGGATTCAAAGCTAAAAGCCTATCTATATTGTCTAAGACATCTAGGTTTTGTAACTCTTTAGTATGGTCCTATGATACCTATTGGGATTGTTGTCCAAATTTAGTAGATGAGGAGGGACCTAGAGTGTAACCATTTGGAAGAAAATCATAATGGTTCATACCCGTGGTAAATTGTGTTGCATCAATAAGTGAAGTGGGGTCATCTTGAGTTTTGTTTTGGTTGGTTTCCATGGATTTTTTATATTGAGACCTTGTAAGAGGCATATGATGTTTTAGAATTGATATGATAAGGATGGATGATGGATGGAGTTTTGTTTAGACTTTTGTAACAAAGTTGAGACTCTTAGGATGATGTGTTGATTGATTGTTTGGTAAATGAAAAATCTAGATCAATTAATGGTATGATTGGGATTTTGTTTATCCTCCAAGAGATTGAATAATGACCTCAAGGAAAGACAAGATGGGGATAGTGAGTTTGACCAACTCAAGAGAAGCCACTCTCCTAAGCTAGTTGTTTTACTAGTTTGAAAGATGCTAATTTATCTATGGATCTAAGAGAGGCAACTTCTCAAATCAAAGATAAACTAGAAGATGTGATCTAGATTTAGGACTGATAACAAAACTGATGCTAAAAGTTGGATAATGTCTGGTTTGTTTGATAGCTGATGATGACAATCGTATAGTCTCAAGAAGATAAAAATCTCTAAAGTCTAAATAATGATGTGACAATGGGTGAATCTAACTAGATGAGAAAAATATTGAAGTTGGTGTTGAAAACAAGGCAGATAGATGAGGGGGGGGTGAATTAGTTATCTCAAAATTTCCTTAATTTTCTTTTCTTTCAATATCTCAATATTCAGTGTTATATCAAAACATGAAAGCATATGTAATCATAAGAACATAAATAAATTAACACACATAACACAAGGATTTTTATGTGGAAATCTTGTTAAGGGAAAAACCATGGGGTGACTAACCCAAGATTGTATTCTCTGTTAAAAGAATAAAGGAGTACAAAATGGCACTTGCCAATTAGGGCTCACTGCCCGAGCACACTACTCACAAGAGGCACATTGCCTACAAGAGACTCACTGTCTACAAAACTTACAGAAGATAATCAAGTGTTTGAACTGATGAGAAGCATCTACAAATGCAAAAGTTTAGTTCTGATTAGGCACAATATACTAATCTGACACACTTCATTCTTCCTCTGTTCAATGTTGTTATTCAGTCACGTACCGGACTTGAATTGTTGTTCTCACACTTATCCTTGCTTTTCTTCGCACCTTATTTCTTTGCATCTTCAACACACACACTTACATGCTAGAATCCATTTGGTATATAGATCCACATCAAGGATTTTCATCAATTTTCTAGTCGGCAACAAGAACACTCAAGATATTTGCAAGTTATTGATCTGTCGGCTGAATCCATGCTTGATTTGTGATGCGTATCAAAATCTTAAGAATATAAGTCATTAATCATGTCGGCCAACTATGTATAATCCCACAAATTGCTTGATCAAGGCCTTTTACTCATCCAGATTGAAGTCTGATACTCTGTTAGTCAGTTCTTCCTCTGTCTGCTCTGCCTGACTGGAACCCAACACTCAGATGCTCATATCTTTTTCATGCTTTATCATCGGAGGCTAAATCTCTGGAGTACAATAGTAATGACACCCCTCTTGACTTTTCCAAGTCTGCAACTTACTGAGTTACACCATCTGATAGATTCGGACCTGATTGTTAGACCTTGTTACATACTCTATTCTTGTTCACTAGACCAAAATAATCTTCAATCTGACTTCCGGTAAAGGCATACTATGTACTGCAAATGTGTGGGATAGACTTTGTTGCCATCAATGACAACACTTATGAAGCCACACAGTGTCTCTTGCCAACAATCTCCCCATTTGGCATTGATGGCAACACTTAGTGAAAAATGGCTAAGTGTCGCAGTAACTCCCCCTTGGCTAATGCTCTGTCTTATGCACTATTTTACTGGAGCTCCCCCTTAGCTGGACTCCACATTTTTCACTATTCTTCACTCCCCCTTTGACATCAATGGCAAAGGGTGGAATCCACATACCAAAATTTTGCAAAAATTATTCATGGCCACATAAGTATAGATAAATCATATGTTATACTTACATATACTTAAGTATATCTACAAAGGTTGTCTTCAACTGGATGATTTCTGTGGCCCAACTCCTTTTCATTCTGTCCAAAATGGAGATGTGTCCACTTAACAAAAATACATATGCTTCTGCCCTCTTTAATTCTATTGGACCACTGGTCTAGATTGTATTTTGTGCCTCTATCAAGGCATCATGCATTGTCTCTAACTTGGGGATGATTATCCCTCTGAGCTCACCCATTCTATCCATTATGTTCTTTTTCTCCTTAACCAATTCTTTAATTTCATTTATTATAGCAATTGCTTGACATTCATGATTCACCAGAGGGGTAGTAAGGGGATAAAATTTTTGAGATAAACTTGACAGTTTCCCTTCTTGTTCTTTCACTTTCTTCTCAATGTCCTTTGTCACTTTGGGCCAAGATAAACATAATTTGTATATGTCCCCACCATATTTAAGAGTGTTTTCAAGGCTCTTTATTCCAATGTCTAGGGTCCTCCTATCATTAACAATAATCCCTTGCACCTCAATGAATCTTTTCCCCAAAAACTCTTTCCGGACCTTTATTTCTATTGATTTCTCTAAAGATTCAAAATAAGTGTCAACAAAATTGATTAAGTTCTTCAAATTACCAGATGGCGAGGCTGAAGGATCTTTTTGATAGGTTGGCATAATCTTTTCCAATATCCCAGATGCACTCTCCAATAGCTCACAATCCTCCATATGTGATTTCAAAAGTTTCTCTTTAGCCTTGGCTTGGGCAAAAGATGCTATCTTCATCATCTGTACTAGACATAGAGTGTCCAGATTTAAGGGCCCTTGAAATAACTCCGATTCATCTAACTCCACCACCTCTTTGTTTAGGAAATTTTGTATTGTCTCTACAGTGTCTCTTGGAGATTCAGACTTCTTCCCTTTAGAAATATCAAGACTGCCCAGTTTGGATGTGTCATCACAAACCTTTTCTGCATGTTCTTTTTCTTTAGCTTTATCCTCTTTTTCTTGCATCTCCTTCTCTTCTCTTTTTCTTTCCCCTTTAGCTTCAGTGTCAAGAATGTTTATCTTCGTAGCTGTGGAATCTATAGGAGTGATATTGCTAGTGTTTGTTGCTTTGTAAACTTCCTCTACCGGAACAAAGGAGTCTAAGTCCTCAGACTTCTCTTCATCTACTTTCTTTAATCCTTTGACATCCTTGTCAAAAAATTCTTCATTGATTACATTTAATCCTTCAACATCCATGGTAGAAGGTTCTTCATCTATTCCCTCTACAATAGGAAGATTGAATCTTTTCAAGGCATTTTGGAGGATATCTTTTGTTTTACTTGCTACTTGGTCTATTTCTCCAAGCATGAATTTATTCTTTCTCGCCTTACTCTGGAACTCATCCTTACAATCCTTGAAAATCATGTCCATTTGTTTTGGAGTGATGGAAGGGTAAAGCTATATCATTATTTGCTCCCAGATTTCTAAGTCTTTAACCTTTGCATTCTCTTTTCTCAGCTCAAGTACCTTTTCTAGGCTCTTAAGAATCAATGATATAATTTTAATGAAAGCTTTATTGTAAATGTTCAAGTACCTGACAGTAGCCTCTTCCAGAATTCTCTTATCAGCTTCACTATATGCATCATAGAACTTAGTCACTAGCTGCAGGTTCCCATCCACAGTAACTACCTTGATGATGTTATCAATGGAAAGAGTGGGCTTTTCAACAAATTCCTCTGCCTTCTCTTCTTCATTTCTACTAGCAGAGAACTTTCCAGATGTTCTCTTCTTCTTCATTTTCTTGATTTCTTCATCTGATTCTATTTCTTCA
This sequence comes from Cunninghamia lanceolata, assembly GCA_027924645.1. Lineage (NCBI taxonomy): Eukaryota > Viridiplantae > Streptophyta > Pinopsida > Cupressales > Cupressaceae > Cunninghamia > Cunninghamia lanceolata. Next base: position 2,128,598 of record BSBN01000333.1, read on the forward strand.
TCATCCTTATGTCTTGTATATGTTTTTTAGGCTTTGGTCTTCATTCTCTTTTCAATTTTTCTGGATGGCTTGACTTTTGATTTGGTAGCCTTTGAGATTTTAGGAGTGACAGGTGCAAATCTCTTGGAAGATCTAGTCTGGGAGGAGCCTTGCACTAGAACATTTCCTTTCTTTGCTTCTTGTCTCTCTTTCTCTGCCTTCTCCATTTTCTCTCTGTTAGCATCTATAGCCTCCTTTGATAAGCCAAATCTTTTGGCAATTTCTTCAACTTCCTTACTTTCCTCTTCATCTCTGGCTATCTTAACTCAACATGTATTTTTATACTTAGCTCTTCAAAGGTGCCAAACCTTTCTGCTTTAGTGTCCTTAGCCTAGCTCAATAGTTGTTGAATATGTAGCTCCAAGATTTTTTCATCGACCTCATATCCCATAGGCATTATCCATATAATTCTTGGCTCAACTGCCTCCATTAGGCATTGATTAGCGTCAACCATGAAGAAAACTATGTCCTTGTATTTCTCAACTATGGACTGTGGTATTCTCTCTCTAGCTTGCATCATGCTCTAGAAGTTCTTGAAGTAACCCCAGAGAGCAAAGTTTTGGACTTGTGCATCACCAAGTCCATACATGTAATCTCTCATATGTATTGCAATGGGTTTATCATTTTGCCAGACCCAACCATTTGATCCAGGTAGCTCATTCATATAATAGAAGAATAGACACAGTATTAGATTACCATATTTAAAGGAATTTTTCTTATCCTTTTTTATCTTCTACAAGTTTTCCAACAATTGATTTAGAAGAAGCTCACACAGATCATAATCTGTATCTTCCCTCAACATTTGATATGTACCATAGATTGATGTACCAGACACAGAATTCTCCTTACTCGAATGGTAGATTTTGTAGCTGATTACCATGGAAGAAAACTTGACATCTAGATCTATGATGTCATCTATAGTCATTGCTCTTTTGTCAAATTTTGATCCGGTAGCTTCAGTTATTGTTTGGTTCTTCACAAATTTGAGTGCAGGTAACCCACTTGATGAATGCAGTCCGGTCACTGCCCTGATGGCATCTTTAGTTATCTTGAATGGCCTCATTAGCCATATAAAATTATCATGCATCCTACTTAAAACATACTAGACCTAATCGACTTCTGCAAAACATGGAAAATGTATGCAATGTCTGAAGTTTGTCCCGAAGGGCCTTGAATTCAGGTTTGATTTCAAAATTCTCATCTATTAGCTATTTGTGATAAATATCCATCAACTTTGAGTCTCCAAATTGTTCAATATTTGCATGGATATAAACCCTAACATCTTTTAGATGCAAGACTTCGTGCGGAATGCTAGAAAATGCACCCAAGGGATCAACTTCTAGAGATTTGTAACGGCGTTTCTTGAATTTAGGTCTCAGCCTATCAGAAATATTGACAAACATTGGAGTAGCCATTTTGCAAGAGATTCAAAGAGAGATTTTCATAATGGAAGTACCTTTTCACGCTTTAGGGTTTAAAGCAGGAGCCGGAACAAATCGTTGGTTGAATTTGATTTTTAGTTGAACTTGAGTGAATTGTAGAATCTTCTTCACAAAGCTCTTCTTTTCTTCTTCATGAGTGCAAGTGTGTAAATAATGAGTGAAAGAACCCTTTTATCCTTGTGCAAACTCTAATTTCTTTTTGTGATAAATGCACAACTTAAGTTATCTAGTTGCCTTGTTTTGAGAGAGATTTTCTTGAATCACTACGCGGAACTTAGAATCATTATCTGTGAGGATTGACAACATATCTTCTTTTCTTCAATCATGTCATGGGTCTACAGATCAAAGCATTTCAATTTTGAATCACACTGGATCTATCTATGAAATTCTGCTTTACCAGATAGCTATCGGAACTGGATTAACTTGAGCAGTTATAAATCTTGCAAAACTCCATGCAGACCTTTCACATTTTGACTGAAGGTTATTTGGAGGTTTTTCTGAGAACCCTTTAATCCACAGCATCAAATGTTTACTCAATGTGCAAAATTTAGGCACTAGCTAACTAGCTGGGGGAAATTGTTTTTCTCTGTGACTCCCCCTGAGCCAGAGCTCACCTTTTTAGTTTCTGGAAGGAATATCAGCACCAGATTCTAGTGCAGATCTATCCCTAGTATTTAGTGTACTCTTCTTTACCCAAATCTTTCTCATCTCCTTTTGAACTTTATCTGCATTCACTTTACCTTTGCCCTTATCTTGTTTCTGATTATGTTCCACCGGACCTTTTCTATCCTGATTTCTGCTTCTACAAAATTTGGAAATATGACCGGATCTATTGTAATTGTAACATACAACATTTCTTTGCTTATTTGATTGATATTCTCTTGATCTACATTGATTAGCCATATGTCCCATTCTATTGCATGCAAAGCATCTACCATTGAATGAATTGTTTATTTGCATATTTATGCATTCATGAGATTTGTGACAATACCTTTTGCAATTAAAACATTGTCTGAAGAAGGATGGATTATTCTGATTCATTCTCCTCCTGTACTGAGTTGCTTTATGACCAAAATTGTTGCAATTGAAGCAATATCCATTGAAGGATGGATATCTTTAGGCATTTGGTTGCCTTACCGAAGGTCTTCTAGGCCTGTTTCTTTGATTTCCTGATCCAAAGTTCTTCTGACCAGATCCAGAGCTTTCACCTTTCTCATATCCCAAGCCACGCTTATCATCTACCCTCTTTTGGCTTTCAAGAAGAACTTCAAGTTGGGCTGAGCTTATCTTGAATTTTTCTTTGTATTCATTTGTAGTTTGAAGATCTTCTTTAAGAGTGTCTATCTGATTCTCAAGTTGTTCTTCATTGTCTCTAGCTTCTTCAAGATTAGATTCAAGATGCCTGATTATTCTGTCCATTTTGTGGTAGTCCTCTATTTTCTCCTTGAGGGATTGTTTTAGATTATCTTCAGTATTTCTTTTTTCTTCAATTTCTTGGGTGAATCTCATAACCCCTAATTCCATTTCATGCCTTACCATAATGACTTCTTTTGATATCTTCTCACATAGCTTATTTTTCTCATTCAGATCTTCATTAGTATCATTGCCTTCACTCTAATTGACTAATTTTTGAAGTAGTTCTTTTCTCTTTTTCACAGAGATACTAAGTTTTTCTTTTAGCTCATTTATGAATTCATCATCTTGTTTGAGTCTTTCTCTCAAATTATTGACTTCAGAGTGGGATTGTTCAATATCATCCAGGGAAGACTAAAGTTGTTCCTTCATACCATATGCATCCATTAAGATTCCCAGATTTTCCTCAAGCTATTAGGCTTTGTTAAGAGGAACCTTTCTTTGATACCAATTGTTGAAAACAAGGTAGATAACTAAGAGGGGGGGTGAATCAGTTATCTCAAAATTTCCTTAATTTTCTTTTCTTTTGATATCTCAATATTTAGTGTTATATCAAAACATGAAAGCATATGTAATCATAAGAACAGAAATAAATTAACACACATAACACAAGGATTTTTACGTGGAAACCCTGTTTAGGGAAAAACCACAGGGTGACTAACCTAAGATTGTATTCTTTGTTAAAAGAATAAAGGAGTACAAAATGGCACTTGCCAATTAGGGCTCACTACCCGAGCACACTACTCACAAGAGGCACACTACCTACAAGAGACTCACTATCTATAGAACTTACAAAAGATAATCAAGTGTTTGAACTGATGAGAAGCATCTACAAATGCAAGAGTTTAGTTCTAGTTAGGCACAATATACTGATCTGACGCACTTCATTCTTCCTTAGTTTAATGTTGTTATTCAGTCACATACCAGACTTGAATTGTTGTTCACACACTTATCCCTACTTTTCTTCGCACCTTATTTCTTTACATCTTCAACACACACACTTACATGCTGGAATCCATCTGGTATATATATGCACATCAAGGATTTTCATCAACTTTCTAGTCAGTAACAAGAACACTCAAGATATTTGCAAGTTATTGATCTATCAACTGAATCCATGCTTGATTTGTGATGTGTATCAAAAGCTTAAGCATAGAAGTCATTAATCATGTCGGCCAACAATGTATAATCCCACAAATTTCTTGATCAAGACCTTTTACTCATCCGGATTGAAGTCTAATACTCTATCGGTCAGTTCTTCCTCCATTTGCTCTACCTAACTGGAACCCAACACTCAGATGCTCATATCTTTTTCGTGCTTTATCACCGGAGGCTAAATCTTTGGAGTACAATAGTAATGATACCCCTCTTGACTTGTCCAAGTCCATAACTTATTGAGTTACACCATCTAAGAGATCTGGACCTAATTGTTAGACCTTGTTACATACTCTGTTCTTGTTCACCGGACCAAAATAATCTTCAATCTGACTTTCAATAAAGGTATACTATGTATTGCGGATGTGTGGGATAGACTTTGTTTCCATCAATGACAACACTTGTGAAGCCACATAGTGTCTCTTGGCAACAGTTGGATGGTTTGAATGATCTCAGGTCTGATGACAAAATTGACTGAAAGTGAATGGTCTCTAATTCTGGGTGAAAATATGGTTGATGACTATGTTTAATCAAAAGAGCAGGACTGTTTGCCAAAAGAGGTACTAGGATAGCTCAAAATTAGTAGCAGGATAACCCAAAAGCACAGTTATGTGAACTAGAAGCACAATACTATTAACTAAAGGTATAATACTGTATGCCAGAAGCGGTATCAAGATAGTGCAAAAGCGTTGTTGGGACAGTAAAATTTTTTGCTATATTCTCACTTCACCATATTTGAGCAAAATCATAAAACATCCCAAAACCATAGTAAAAAATTGATGCATCCCACAAGATGTCCATGGCTAAGCAATACAAAATTACTTGAATTTAAATCTATCAGCAAGACTTTGTGTTGCTTATGCCGATACATAATAAATCAATGAAAAATTAATATCGGTGTGAGGGTAAAGGTCAGAGAGAGATTTGTAAAAGTTGCTGATGGAAGAAGTAATACTGATGGCTTTTAATCGGTAAGAGAATCAAGCAGTCACACCGATCGGTGAGACTAATAGTCATCAGGTGGTCCTTTAAAAACTACCTCGATTGTATATATCATAACGATGAAGCATTTCGGCAAGAGTCTCACCGAACATCCTATGGGAACGAAGGAAACAATAGCCATCGGCAAGAAATAAACATCAGGATGAAAAATTAATGAGTCTCTGATATTCCAGTGTCTTGGTGAAACAATAAAAAGCCCTTTCGGTGTGAGTCACACTGATACACATATCCATCGGCATGACTCAACATAATGAAATGAAGTAATTATGTTTTGTTGACTCACAAGTCACAGCGATAAAAGGTGTTGGTGACACTTTGAAAGGGTCTCTCCGATAAAGAATATAAAGTGGCCATCAGGGAGATAATTGTGATCAGATGATCTGAAAAGGATTACTCTGACATTATATCTCACTCCGATGGAAATAAGATCACACCCTTTGATAAGAAATTTAACCATATCGGTGAGACATTAAGATAGTCCTTCCGATCTAGAATATAGAAGATCATCAGGAAGATGACGAAGCTCGAGGAAACATAAATGTGTTATCCCGATGGTATTGATCACCCCGATAATAGATTGTTGTCACATATCGGTGAGACTCTCACTGATAATTGTATCGGTAACACTCACTATATCGGAAGGAAATTTAAATCACATGGCAATGAAAGAAGTCATGCCGATGGTTGCGCCCACTTCGATATGATTCAACATAGTATCAAGAAGACAATTAAGGGGTTACGCCGATTGATTATTCACGCCATGAGGGGATATTAAGGTCACCCAGACATTTTGAAAATCATGCGGATGACAAGAGTTATGGTGATGTGACATTTCACAATGATGAATGACATTGAATTACTCAGACGATTAAATGCAGATAGCGACAAAATCCTCTAAAGATCATTGTAATTACAATTGATAGGGTTGTTTGAGAAAAGGGATAGAAGAATTTTGAAGCACAAATAGAGGATTTTGATTGCAGCCACAGATTATAGGTACATACATATGAACCATTATGTTATAGCCTGTGTTTGGATTTTTATTAAAATTTGAAAATGGAGACTCCGAGAAAGGGAAAAAGTAGAAAATCACAAGGGGAAACAAGTAAATCTAAAAAACAAAAAACTGACAAAACCCCTGAAGAAAAGATAAAAGATAGAAAGCTCAATCAGGATTTAATTGATCAGTTACCAGGGTCAACTCCTAAGGCCAGAAGATCTGCTCAACTTAGGGTAGAAATGGAAAAATTAGAAGATAGATGCAAATGCTTAGGAGGTATCTAGACCCTGATCAGAGGATATGAACTATTCAGATTCCACTATAACAGAAGATTCAGGAATGCTCTAGTGTCAAAACCATGGCACTTGAATTTAGGAAAATTAGTGGTGCCTGATGTATTCCTGAGTGTTGAACTCCTCCAACTTCTTGCCAAACAATATAATCCAAGCCTGAAAGCTATATGCAACCCACAAGGGGAGCCAATTATACATTTGTCAAAAAATGCCATTTGTGAAGTGTTCAACTTAGATGATTTATGCACTATTCCCATTATTTATGAGGACTTGGAGAAGGAATACTGGAGAATGGACACAACCTACAATGGATGTAGGTTGCCCATTCATAGGCCCAGAGTTGAAGGAGAATTGATGCCTCTAACTAAAAATGATGGTCCTCCTTGTCATGTAGCAATATTTAAACCATATATACAACACACTTATTATTCTGTGGGCCAAGTCCTAGGATCAGAGGTCCCTGAGTTCATGACAATCCCATTGATAGTTATAGCTACTGACATCTAGTGTCATAATGCAAGGCAATTTGACTATGCTGCTTATGTTGTTAATAGAATAGATTATGGCTTGACTGCAATAAGAAACAGTTCTCCAGCATGCTGTTTTGAGCATTACTCATTGCTGATGCACATAGTGTTGTATTTTGGCCAGGAAGTAGGGTTATGGCCAAGTGAATTTAAAGTTGTTCCTGCAGACCAGAAGGGGCAAAAGTTACCAATACAAATGTGGACTAGAGTATGGGATAGTAGATATGCCCATTCCAGTTATGCCCAATTTGAAGAACACTATGTAAAAGTACTGTACAGATATTTCAACCACCCTTGTGAATACTCAATCTCAACTGAGATAAAAAGGTTCCTCAGGGCAAAAGATTTTGGTGGCCCCCCTACTGTCACTCATAATTGGGGAAACTGGTATTGTTTTGAAGATGCTACTATGATAAGAGTATATGGTTTTGAAGACACTCTATTCATCTTGCCCAAAACTATCCCTGATAGAATTGCTTATCTAGAAATAATTCAACAGATGCACTGCTTGAATGTAATGCATCTGAGCTCACATGATAAGCAATCCTTTATGCTAGCACTTTTTTGGAGATTTTACTGTGGTGTCCCAAGAAGGTTACAATCTCATTCTGGATAAGCTGATGCATTATAACATGAGGAGTGCTGAGGTAAGGAAGGGGTTTGACCCTGAGGGTTTTATTGACTCTGCTCGAAGGAAACAGAACCTTAGTGGATATATACACATCCCTTATCCACATGATGATGTTATTAGAAATCTGGAAGAGGCTGAGGTTGAATTGGTGGTAGAAAAGTATAATAGGGATCTAAGTGAGAAGAAAAAATAGCTAGCAGAGATTGAAGTTGTATCTTCAGATGAAGAACTAGCAGGGCAATAGGAGCCACATGACACAACAACACAAATGTCCAAGAGAAAAATGCAACAATATCAGCCTCCTATTGTGATACATGATGAGGAGGGGTCTGCTAATGAGGATCCACATCAGATAGCTTATGATTCTTTCATTTCTGATGATAAATTTATTCATTCAAAAGAGTTTAAGTCATTTTTGTATAAATGCAAAGGGAAAGAGATCAAAGAGTCAGTAAATGATGTTTTTGCTGATAATGATAGATAATTGCTAGATATGCTAAAAATAACAGTAGATAAGGAGATACAGGATATGACCCCTAGCAGGGGTAGACAATTACTTAAAGATGCAGGGGTTATGATTTTTCCTGGTCTTGATTTGAACTCTACTTTAGTTTTTGATAGTTTTCTAAATAGTACAGATGATAAATATAAACTTACTCCAGAGGGAGTTAATGAAGTGTATATGGGTACAAAATACAATAATGATGAAAATTCATTGATGATATGGGCGCTATATCCTCCCCATAAGAAGACAACCATCATAGATACTGAAAAAACTTTCGGCCATGTCATGACTTTAAAAGTAGGGGAAACTAACCCTTTGATTACAGCAGACATTGGCATCAATGTTATGAAGCTAAACAAAGCACAAGCTCAAATGTTGATCGAGGAAAGGGATGCATATAAATTGAGTTGTGAAAGACTAACAAAAGAAAATGACTACTTGAAGGATGCAGTTAAGAGTACTTTTGACTCAGGGTGAAAGCTCACAAGGCACTCAAGTATTATTCCCAGATCAGGCAGTAAAAATTCAAATAGATACACTTGTCACAATGCTATAGAGCAGACATGCAAACATGATACACTGGTTAAACCTATTTTGGGATAATTACTCTCAGAATTACAAAGCAATTAAAGAACATGAAAGGCTCGAACAGAGAATGCCGGAGAAATTGAATGAGATACAAAGTAAAGATGCTTCTGACAGTGTAAGTATCTCCAATACAAAAGTATTAATCAAGCAACATTAGAAATACTACGATCAACTCAAGACTGATGCTAAGGAAGGTGCTGAAGCTTTGAATGTAGGAGTGCCCGCTTTATTCAAAAATGATGGAGAACTAAAAAGCAAAGAAGAGTGGAATGTCGATTGTCAAGCTATATTACTCGAGGCTGTGGGAGCTCTTAAAGACAAAAATTCTACATCTAGAGAAGCTTGTAAACACCTGGAAAATATGGTCACAATTGAAGTGATTACAAGGAGTGCCATTGAGCTTACTGATTCCCATCGTGATCAAGAGTACTTGGACCATCTGGCTAAAATTTACTTATGGCTGAATAGAGCTTAGTCATAGTTATGTAATGGTTGTTAATCTTGTTAAATTCCCAAAAGACTTATTGAAGAGTTATATCTCTTCATAGAAATATCTATATAAGTTCAAATAATTGGTGCTAAAAAGACATCAGCAGTAGAATATAATATATACAGTTCACAATGTTCTCAAAAGACCATGTTGCAAGATTACTATTGAAGAAGTAAATTGAAGTTTTTTGATCTTGTGGTTTTATTCTGGCATTAATTATTTGTTAAACTTACTCAATTGTGTGGTTGTCTCCAGTTCTGTATTTCCTTGTTATTCAGATTAATATATCAAGTATATATTTAATTTGTCAATACACATTTTCTGCAGTTGTGTGGTTTGATTAATTGGTTTCCATAATAGGAATTAAAATCCTCCTGATCAGTCACAGTAACCTGGAAATGTTAGTTCGGATCACTAAGAAGAACCATATAATTAGGATTGCCATTTTGTCTCCAAGTTAATATTATCTGTTATTCTTACATATTCCACTAAATTGGTTCCTTCAAGAAAGGATTAAAATACCTTCTGGTGAATTATAAGATATTTGATTATATTGGTTGGATCAATAAGAAGAGTTTGTCAGTCATCTCCTTGCATGTTTATACAAGTTATAAACTAAAATTGTGCCAAACAGTTAGAATTATTGCCCATTGTAAGCCACTAATCTTAGTCCTTCATTTGACTCTGTTACCCTACAAGGCACTAGTCTTATTTCCATTCATTATTTAAATCTTTTTACCTTGATATTACTTATACAATTTATACCAACCATTAGTTAGATATAAGAATTAGTTAAGCAAGTTTTTGTATCCTGCACCATATGCCATTGTAGATAGATTCAGTTAATACATTTACATTTAGTCTACCTAAATTCCCAAGGTTCACCCACCTAGGTGTAGCAGGACCTAAAGTGTAGGAAATCATCAAACCCTATAGGTTGATTTCGTTAAGTTAGTTCAAAAATGTTGCTAATCTAAACATAGAGCCCAACATCCTCTTAGGATTATCAACCTGCATTTTTGAGACCTAACAAGTGCAACTCTGTGAAAACTAGTGGAAAAAGTGACAGGACCAATGGCGCAACTCTATTTGCTAAAGGTGCAATTCTGTCAACCAAAAGTGAACTTTTGTGTGCTAGAGACATAGTTATGTGTGCTAGAAGTGCAGTAAAACTGCTCGAAAGCGCAGTTCTATAGCTAAAAAATGGGATTCTGTGACTGTTGTTTGTTTGGAAGATAATTTTGAGTTCTTTGGCAAGAAAATCAAATAAGTAAGACATAATGGTTGTTGACTCTTTGAATTGGGTATGCAAGGCTATTAACCTCTATGGATAACAAATGGTAAATATTGGTAGATAACAAGAAAACACACCAAACACTCTTGCACAAGCCTAAAAAATATTCAAGTAGGAGTGTCATATCCCATAGACTCACTCAGGTGTGACTTCAACCCCCACTATTAGATAATGGTGGTTTCCATCCCCTTGATACCATTTATCTAATGAAGGGTACTCCCCTTATCAGCCCAAACACGCAACAATAATGGAGTATAAAATAACAAATGCAAGAAAGAAACACATGCTTTCTATTATCTCAATGTAATGAGATTACAATATTGAGAAAATTTTCAAGCTACAACTACATGGGCTTTCTAATTACCAAAATCTGCAAGCCAGAGCCACCATCTACACTACTATAACCCCTATAACCCCATTTTCCTCCTTTATCTAGAATGTGTTACCACCCCAGAATATTCTATAAATTGTAACTACCGCTAAGAAGATATTTTCATTTTTTTAAAAATTTTGGTAGTACAATTTCACGGGATCATAACTTAGATCTGATCATCAGATTTTCAATCATAATATATTGGTGCATTCATGGTTAGGAAGGTCCACAAAGTGAACTATCTAGGCCATGCAGATAGAGTAAACACAATAGAAACAAATCAAAGATATAAAGCAAATGTAGATTCAATCATTCATTATATCATAGAATTCAAATACAAATTGGCTAGCAACATGCTCAGGCTTACAATTAGGTCTCATAGGCCTGATTACAGGATATGCACAAGATATGGCTTCAAATTTCCTTTACACAAAATTCAAACTATCAACTATCTCTGTGAATTTCCTCCCTTTCCTAGGAATCTATTACATCAATATATATCATCTCCAGAACCTAAGATTCCTCTATGTTGGCAAAGGAAGATCACAATCTCTAATGAAGAGCTATAGCATGTGTACATGGATAGGTTGGACCTAATTGAATAGAACTTCTCTGCAATTGAATGGAATGATGTGCAGATCTCAGGGAAGGTCGACCACAAACCAAACAACGTTGAAGGATGTGTCATTTAGCTCCACAAGTTATTAAATTGTCTGCAAGTCTTCTCCTATAGCTGATTGTCTGAGACTGTCAAGATGCTCTATTATGATAAATCAGTCAATCTTATAATAGCGATATATTATTGGTACCTGATCCAAATGATCTAAATTTTGGGTATGGTGTGCATGAATGAATCTAGATGCTAAGTCCAACTTTGCAAGGTTTGAAATGCAACTATGATAGAATGTAGACCAAAATATAGAAACTACTACTGAGTGAACTAACTATACTGAACTAGAAACTAAAAAGAAACAAACTGAAATGCAAACATTTTTGGTTGATGCAAGATTTCTCTTGAACCAGGGATGCTCTTGCATCAGACATCTGGGGTTTTTTGAAAAGATTGTTGGGGCTAGAAGAAAACCAAGACGGTCCACCTCGGCCTGAGAAATTCAAGATGAGTCTTCTTCTGGTCACTTCACAAGATATTCTTTGTATTGTCTTCCTCTGGTGCTGCATCCAACTCTGTTGTCCAAAATATCTTCAATATGTTCTGGTGCTTGTTGTGGTAATTGTTTCTTGAAGTCCTCTTCAATGTTGAACTTTGTTTGATGATACTAGTGTAGGTCTGCAATGTTGAAAATAGGTGATATACCCAATGTCTTTGGTAACTCCACTTCATATGCATTTCTGAAATTAAATTTTCTGAGTATCCTACATGGTCCAAACTTCTTCATCTTCAACTTGTTATATGTCCCAACTAGAAATATTTATTTTCTCAAGTATACCATCACTTCATCTCAAACTACAAATTATTTGTGTCTTTTCTTCTCATATGCTTGTTCTTTATACTTACTATTCATCTCTCCAAATTCTTCTTAACCCGATTATGCACTATCTCCATATGTTCTGCAAATTCTTCTACTTATGTACTTCTCTTTTCTTCCATACTAATATCTCTCAAATCTATTACTCCTCTAGGTTTTACTCTGGTAACAATCTCAAAAGGTATTCTTCTGATACTCCTATTTACTAAATTATTGTATGCAAACTCTGCTTGTGAAAGAATCAAATCCCAATTTCCTACCTTCTCTCTAACCAAACATCTCAACAAGTTTCCCAAACTCCTATTCACTACCTTTGTCTATCCATCAGTCTGTGGATGAAATGTTGAACTAAACTTCAAACCTATCGTCATCTTCTTCCAAAGTGTCTTTGAAAAGTATCCAAGAAATCTTGTGTCTTTGTCTGAAATTATGCTCTTAGGTAATCCATGCGATCTCACAATCTCCTTGAAAAATAGGTCGGCTACATGTACTGCATCAATTGTCTTCTTACAAGGTATGAAATGTGTCATATTTGAAAATCTATCCACCACTACAAATATTGAGTCATGTCCTCTTTGTGTCTTCGGAAATCCCATTACAAAATCCATACTTATGTCTTCCCAAGGTCTCTTCAATACTATCAAAGGTTTATGCAATCCAATATTCTGACTACTCCCTTTTGTAGCTTGACAAACTCTACAACTTTGCACAAATTTCCTAACAACCTTATGTATCTAAGGCCAAAAGTAATTTTCACTTACCAAAGTCACTGTTTTATCAATGCCAAAGTGTCTGGCTAATCCACCACTATGTTTTTCTTTGATCAAATTATCTCTCACTGAACTTCTAGGTATGCACAATTGATTTCCTCTAAACAACATATCTTCCGGAGTGAAATAATCTGACCACTTACTCCTATCTATCACAATAGGTTCCTTACATGCTTTCCAAGGTTTTGTAAAATCAAGATCTTCTTCATACATGTTCTTCAATTCATCAAATCCCAACACTTCAACTCTCATCTCTATCAACAAGTTTCTTCTCGTACTCAATGTGTCTGAAACTTTGTTTGATTTCCCACTCCTATGCTTCAACACAAAAGTATAACTCTGCATGAACTCTACCCATCTCATATGTCTTTGATTCAATTTTCCTTGATTATTCAAATATTGTAAAGATTGATGATCTGTGTACAACACAAACTCTTTAGGAAATAAGTAATATCTCCACTTCTTCAAGGCTTGTATTATGGCATAGAACTCCTGATCGTAAACATAATATCTTCTTCTTGCATCATTCAACTTCTCACTAAAATATGCTATGGGTCTATCTTCTTGACTTAACACTACTCCTATTGCATTCCCATTTGCATCACAATCTACTTGAAATACCTTATTGAAATCCGATAATGCCAAAATAAGTTGCTCTATCACTTTCTACTTCAACAATTCAAAACTTTTATCTGCTCCCGATGTCCACTTGAAATCTTTTCTATCACCTCTCATTGTCTCTATCATAGGGTTACAAACTGAACTAAAATTTTGAATGAACTTTTGGTATAAACTAGCTAATCCATGAAATGATCTGACTTCTCTAATGCTCCCAGTGTAGGCCCTTCAACAATTGCTCTTACTTTCTCAGGGTCCATCTTCAATCCTTCTGTAGAAATCATAAATCCCAAGTATACAAATTCTCCCTTCATGAAACTACATTTCTTGATGTTTATCAGCAATTTCTCTTCTCTCAGCCTCTGCAATACTTGTCTTAGGTGCGACAAATGTTCTTCTTTTGTCTTACTAAAAATTAGAATAATCCAAATATACAATAACAAACTTACCCAAGAATTTCTTCAAGACTTCATTTATCAATCTCATAAAAGTACTCGATGCATTTGTCAATCCAAAAGGCATCACTAACCAATCATGCAATCTTTAATTCATCTTAAAACCAGCCTTCCATTCATCTCCCTCTCTGATTTTGATCTGATGGTATTCACTCTTCAAATCTATCTTTGTGAAATATTTTTCAAATAATCCATGATATCATCCATCCTAGGTAAAGGAAATCTATACTTAACTGTGATCTTGTTTATTGCTCTAGAGTCTGTACACATTCTCCATTATCCATCCTTCTTTGGTGCTAACATTACAGGTATAGCACAAGGACTCAAACTTTCTCTGATCAAACCCTTTCTCAATAATTCATGTATTTGTCTATTCAATTCTTCATTCTCTATCGGTGTCATTTTGTGTGCAACTTTGTTAGGAAAACTAGCTCCAGGTATAAGATCAATGTGATGACTGATACTCCTAATTGGTGGCAATCCTTTAGGTACATTGTCTAATATGATGTCTTCATACTTTGTCAGCAATTCAGTTATCTCCTTCAGTTGTGATTTTTCAGTCTTTAGGGTTTTGGGCTTCTTAGGAATCAAAGCATAACACATATTCTCATGTCTCAAACCATCCAATAATTACCTTCCATCTACCAAACAGATTCTAGCATTCTTGTATACTTCACTCTTAGGATCATCTTCCAAAGTAATCAAAGTAATTCTCTTTCCATTTGACGTTATAGTGTATGTATGCTTTCTTCCATCATGCATAGTTTTTCTGTCATACTGCCAAGGTCTACCCAAAAGAATATGGCATACATCCATAGGCATAATATCACACAATTCTTCATCATGATAAGATCCAATATGAAACTTCACCAAACATTGTTCACTCACCAGTACCTTATGATTATCTTGAATCCATGCTATCTGATAGAGCTTAGGGTGTTTCAATCTTTTCAACTTTAGCTTAGTCACCATCTCTTCTAAAACTAGGTTATCAAAACTACCACTATCAATAATAACTTTACAACATTTATCTCCTAATTTGCATCTGGTTCTAAACAAACTTTTCCTCTGCAGTGGTTCCTCGTTTGCCTCTTCTTCAAATAGTGCTCTCCTCATCACAAGTGATTCTCCTTTCTCCAATTTACCAACTAAACAGGATTCACCTAGTTCCATAGGTTCTTCTTCCACATAGATTGTTCTTCCAATATTTTCTATCCTCTTGCTTGTACTCCCTTGATTACATTCAAATGCTCTATGTCCTTCACCTCCTCACTTAAAACAAGTTCCTTTGAAGGGTCTTCTATCAAGTCTTCTACCTTCTCTTCTGTATCCTTCACTTTAGTATGGACTATGGTTTCCTCTGCGGTAGAAAGTTCTATCATCCCTCTGGCATGCATTGTTATCTCTATCCTCCTTCTTGAATGTGTTCTCTTGTATGTTCTACTCCACATATGATTTCTCTCCTCTAGAAAATGTTCTACCTCTCTAAAATTTACCTCCTCTGCCTCTCTATCTCTGATCATACCTCTTGTTCAACTTTTCTTCAACCTTCAGGGCAAACTGATATGCATCTTCCAGTGTTGTCATCCTTACCAAACTTAGTTCTTCTTGAATGTTCAATCTCAGTCCATTAATGTATCTAGCCACTTTATCCTTGCTTGCTTCACTATGTCCTGTCCTTATGATCATCTTGTGAAATTCTTTAGTATACTCCACAGATTTCTCCTTTTGTCTCAGGTTCTGGAATCTCTTCAACAGCTCCAACTCATAGTCAATAGATATAAACTGATTCTTCAATTTGTCACCATCCTATCCCACTTTGTAATCTTTTATTTTCCTCTTCTATTTCTATCCAACTGAACTTCTTTCCACCATATAGCAACATGTCCTTTCAGCTTTGTCTTTGCAAATTTCACCTTCTTCATATCTTCAATTTCTTGATACTCAAAGTATTCTTCCACGTCATTTATCCAGTCAATCAACTCTTCAGGATTCAAATTGCTAGTGTAATTCAGTACATCAACTCTAGGTCTTTTTCTAGTCTTGAAATAGCTTGTAACATCTTGACTTGATCTGATTCTTCTTCTTCATCTTGTAGGGTTTCACCATTTTGATCAGTAGATTGAAATTCTTCATCATCATCACTTTCAACATTAGGTCTAGGTGTAAGTCCTCTTCTCTGATTTTCTTCAACAACATCCAAGTGAACTCACATGGTTTTCATCATTTCCTTCATCTCATCTATTCTTCCACCCATTATTCCAAGAGCAGGGATTCTCCTTGGCAGAATTCTTCCTAGGATCAAGTGTAACTGCCTTAAATTTGGTGATCAAGCTATAAGGTGAGAACTGCCTCACAATTAGTGATTGGTTGCAACACAAGGAACCTACCTCAGATTTGGTGATCTATTCACAACAAGATCTTTTGGAATTCCTTCACCAACTTTGCTCAATTTGTTCCCAAAGATTTGAACTTTCGCTCTGATACCACTTGGTGTAGTCACGATTAGGAGTGTCCATAAAGTGAACTATCTAGGCTGTGCAACAAGAGTAAACACAATCGAAACAACTCAAAGATATAAAGAAAATGTAGATTCAATTATTCAATATATCATAGAATTCAAATACAAATTGGCCGACAACATGCCGGCTTACAATTAAGGCTCACAGGCCTGATTACAGGATATGCACAAGATATGGCTTTGAAGTTCCTTCACACAAAATTCAAACTATCAACTATCTCTATTAATTTCTTCCCTTTCCTAGGCATCTATTACATCAATATATATCATCTCTAGAACCTAATATTCCTCCTCATCAGCCAAGGAAGATCACAATCTACGATGAAGAATTGTAACATGTGTACACGGATAGGTCAGACCTAATTGAATAGAACTCCTCTGCAAATGAATGGAATGATGTGTGGATCTTAGGGAAGGTCAGCCACAAACCAAACAACATTGAAAGATGTGTCGTTTAGCTCCACAAGTTGTGAAATGCTCCACAAGTCTTCTCCTATAGCTAATTGTCTAAGATTGTTAGGATGCTCTGTTCTATGAAATCAGTCAATCTTCTAATAGTGATATCTTACCAGTACCTGATCCAAATGATCTAAATTTTGGATATGGTGTGCATGAATGAATCTAGATGCTAAGTCTAGCTTTGTAGGGTCTGAAATACAAATGCGATATAATGCAGACCAAAATACAGAAATTGCTATTGACTAAATTGACTGTACTAAACTAGAAACTGAAAAGAAACAAACTGATCTGCAAATAAATTGAAATGCAAATGTTTTGGTTGATGCAAGACTGTTCTTGAACTAGGGATGCTCCTACATCATATATCATTGGAAAGCTCTCAAAAATACGCTTGTCCACAAAATGGCTCGTTAGGGCACATTTTGATTTTTTGTCCAATTTTTGGGCCCATCTAAAGCCTCTAAGTGCCTTAAATTTGACTTTGAATATTTTTATCAAGATTTTGAAAAATAAAAATATTAATATCCCAAAAATGACAAATAATATTAAAGTGATGTCTTCACCATTGGCTTCAATTTACCATTCTGGAGGTTTGTGTAAGATTTAGTGTCGATACATGCACAAATGCCAACTTACTTAAATAGTAACCCTGCCCATTTTAGCCCTTATTAAAAAGAAACAATATTTTTGGGTGATGCAAGATTACTCTTACACCCTGGATGCTCCTGCATCATTATCATTGCTCAGATAGGTAACAATCACAAGGTCATGTACCACCTTACACCCTTTACTTTGGAGACGAAGTCTTGCCTAGAGTGTATTCTATCTCAAACAATGAAGGTAATAGTGTGAGCTCTTCTCCTCCATGCAGTTGTGATGCACTGAAGGATATAATGACCAAAGGTCTTATATAGGTTAACAAGGTGTCTAGGGAGCCCCCAAATATACATGAGGTATGGTGGGGTTCAAGTCTGTGAATGGGGTGTCCCAATCATCCAACCAAGCACCAACCAAATCAAGTCTCGGCGGACTGAGGGTCTCAAGGTTTTTGCTAACCAAGAGGGGGTCCTTCCTTTGAAGTGAGTCCTTTGATTCTCACAATGTTTATATCCCATGCCAAAACACGTGGTTAAGGTCATCCTTAAGGGTAATGAAATCCCTTAGTAGGCCTTCTATAGAGGACATTGAGTACTTTTGATTCTTAAGATCATTTTGCAACGCAAGAGAAGAGCATACATATGAATCTCGAGTCCCCAAGAATAAGAAAATAGAAATAAAGTGAATGATCTAGTATTTCTAATCTTCAAGATCACCTTTCAGTGTGAGGAGAGAGCATATGTACATAGATATTAAATACATGGCAAAAAAGTTTGTAAATTCCCTTAAGAAAATGAAGTGTGCTACTAGATTAGTGATAAAAACAAATTGTTTGTCAAGCTTCCTACACCAAACTCATTAGTAGTTTCACTTTTTCTTCAGTCTCAAGCTATAAGAGGCTGCACAAATGATATTAGTTTCCAAGAAAGCCACTTGTTAGATAAAAAGAAAAAATCAAAACCAAAAGTGTAGAGATAGTGACCAAAAGTGCACTTATATGGACTAGAAGCATAGTAATATTGACCAAAAGTGAACATTTGTTAACCGAAAGAGAAATAAACTTAACCAAAGGAATAGAGATTTATACCGAAGGTGAATTTCCATTGACCAGAAGTGCATTTTCACTGACCAAAGGTACAATTTGTCTACCATAAGTGAACTTCTATGGACTGAAAGTGTAATTATGTCTACCGTAAGTGCAACTCTATCCCAATCCTACAAAATCAGAGAATAAAGTCAATCACATCATCAAAAGGTAAATAAGTGAGCTTATGATGGGCTAGGAGGTTGGTTTGAAATGTGGATCTATTACCTTGTACCAAAAATTAGATAGCAAACAATGAGATAAGTGACCAATTAGGTCAAAAGGAAAAAATATGTCCATGAATACATTAGATTGTGAACAAATCAAGATATATGCCTGCAAATACGTCAGCTTTCATGCAAAAGTAAATAAATCAGATGCCAAAAAAACCTTGCAAAGTCAA
Source organism: Cunninghamia lanceolata (assembly GCA_027924645.1). Taxonomy (NCBI): domain Eukaryota; kingdom Viridiplantae; phylum Streptophyta; class Pinopsida; order Cupressales; family Cupressaceae; genus Cunninghamia; species Cunninghamia lanceolata. The sequence goes on from BSBN01000333.1 coordinate 2,147,744, forward strand.
AAAAACTCATAAATTAGAAGAAACCAAAGGCATAATACTATGAACCAAAGGCATTGTTATGTCAACTAGAAGTAAAATTCTGTCAACTAGAAGCAAACTTTTATGTGCTAGAAGTGCAACTTTGTACCTGTAGCTTAAAAATCAAATTTTTCTCAAGAAAATAAAAGTTAGATTAGGGAGTAGGTCTCATCGGACATGCCAGAATGTGTATGCTAGAAATTAGAATGCAAACAAGAATAAAAGAACCTAAATTCCAATGTCTACATAACTCAAGAAATAATTGCAATAACAATAATGAAATCCAAAGAAAATAATAAAGAAAACTTACCACATTTTGATGTTTATTCCTTGGTGTATTGATATGTAGATTTCTCTAAACGTAGCATAACCATGATTGCAAGTGGATGGATGATATCTCTATTGATGTGAGGTGCCTCAATGAATGCTCAAAGTGCTAGAAGATATGGATGGCAATGCTCAAAAATTGTGAAGGGTTTGTGAAGATATGTATGGGTGTATTTATAGCTCTCAAAGAAGATCGATCAATAATGGAGGAAATTAAATGAAATCAATGGATGAGATAAATTAAGGAGACATGAAGGAACGTGCACATGACAAGTCTCCATGCAAAAAGATGATTTAGAGTTAATTGTTTTGTTGACTAAAGATAGGATTGATTTCCATAAAAATAGAATGTTTTTTCTATTTTATGAATTGATTGATAAAAACAATGATTTAAAAGCCAAATAACTCAACTTTTGTTTTGCTTTTTAACATGCTATGAATAAAATTAAATAATAAATTATTTAATTTGTGTGCATGGAAGAAAAATATATTTTTGGAAGATTGAGAAGATAATTAGAAATTAAATAAATAATTTTTTTTTAATTTGTTGTGCATGATGGAAGAATAAATAAAATATTGATTTTATTTATTTTAGAAGATTTAGAAAAGTCAACATTAAATAAATTGAATAATTTATTTAATTTGGAAGAATAAATAGCTAATTAAATAATTAAAATTATTTAATTATTTGGATAGGAGGAATTAAGATGTTGAATTACTTGAATAATTGTTTTATTTAATTAATGTGAAAATAGAAGAATAAAGGTGGTGAAATGATGAATTTAATTAAACAATTAAGAATTATCTAATTAATGTTAGATTAAGGTGAATTAGAAGAAATTGATGAAGTTAATTAAATACTTAAGAATCATTTAATTAATGTTGGATAAAGGTGTGTTAGAGGAATTTGATGTATGCAAGGTGAATAATGCAATGGTCATATTTGGGTGTCTATAGATTGAATATCTCCCTTTCTAGATAATCTATGAAATTCGCTAACATCTCTTCCCCTCCCATTATATCCTTCCTTCTCTAAGTACCAACATTAGGGATACCATATTTCTCAACCTCTCTCTACTTCCCCTTACCACTATTTGAGGAAGAAGCCATTTTTCCCCTTTGCATCTGTTTGCCTCCAAAATTATCAACAACAACCATCAATTGAAGTGTGGGTGCCAAATATTTCCAAATCCTCCATACCACCTATTGGTAAATAGATTTGTCACTATGATATTTCACTAAATTTAGTTTGATTACTTAATGCATAGTGAGAAAACAATGATTTAAAAGCCAAATAACTCAACTTTTGTTTTGCTTTTTAACATGCTATGAATAAAATTAAATAATAAATTATTTAATTTGTGTGCATGGAAGAAAAATATATTTTTGGAAGATTGAGAAGATAATTAGAAATTAAATAAATAATTTTTTTTTAATTTGTTGTGCATGATGGAAGAATAAATAAAATATTGATTTTATTTATTTTAGAAGATTTAGAAAAGTCAACATTAAATAAATTGAATAATTTATTTAATTTGGAAGAATAAATAGCTAATTAAATAATTAAAATTATTTAATTATTTGGATAGGAGGAATTAAGATGTTGAATTACTTGAATAATTGTTTTATTTAATTAATGTGAAAATAGAAGAATAAAGGTGGTGAAATGATGAATTTAATTAAACAATTAAGAATTATCTAATTAATGTTAGATTAAGGTGAATTAGAAGAAATTGATGAAGTTAATTAAATACTTAAGAATCATTTAATTAATGTTGGATAAAGGTGTGTTAGAGGAATTTGATGTATGCAAGGTGAATAATGCAATGGTCATATTTGGGTGTCTATAGATTGAATATCTCCCTTTCTAGATAATCTATGAAATTCGCTAACATCTCTTCCCCTCCCATTATATCCTTCCTTCTCTAAGTACCAACATTAGGGATACCATATTTCTCAACCTCTCTCTACTTCCCCTTACCACTATTTGAGGAAGAAGCCATTTTTCCCCTTTGCATCTGTTTGCCTCCAAAATTATCAACAACAACCATCAATTGAAGTGTGGGTGCCAAATATTTCCAAATCCTCCATACCACCTATTGGTAAATAGATTTGTCACTATGATATTTCACTAAATTTAGTTTGATTACTTAATGCATAGTGAGAAAACAATGATTTAAAAGCCAAATAACTCAACTTTTGTTTTGCTTTTTAACATGCTATGAATAAAATTAAATAATAAATTATTTAATTTGTGTGCATGGAAGAAAAATATATTTTTGGAAGATTGAGAAGATAATTAGAAATTAAATAAATAATTTTTTTTAATTTGTTGTGCATGATGGAAGAATAAATAAAATATTGATTTTATTTATTTTAGAAGATTTAGAAAAGTCAACATTAAATAAATTGAATAATTTATTTAATTTGGAAGAATAATTAGCTAATTAAATAATTAAAATTATTTAATTATTTGGATAGGAGGAATTAAGATGTTGAATTACTTGAATAATTGTTTTATTTAATTAATGTGAAAATAGAAGAATAAAGGTGGTGAAATGATGAATTTAATTAAACAATTAAGAATTATCTAATTAATGTTAGATTAAGGTGAATTAGAAGAAATTGATGAAGTTAATTAAATACTTAAGAATCATTTAATTAATGTTGGATAAAGGTGTGTTAGAGGAATTTGATGTATGCAAGGTGAATAATGCAATGGTCATATTTGGGTGTCTATAGATTGAATATCTCCCTTTCTAGATAATCTATGAAATTCGCTAACATCTCTTCCCCTCCCATTATATCCTTCCTTCTCTAAGTACCAACATTAGGGATACCATATTTCTCAACCTCTCTCTACTTCCCCTTACCACTATTTGAGGAAGAAGCCATTTTTCCCCTTTGCATCTGTTTGCCTCCAAAATTATCAACAACAACCATCAATTGAAGTGTGGGTGCCAAATATTTCCAAATCCTCCATACCACCTATTGGTAAATAGATTTGTCACTATGATATTTCACTAAATTTAGTTTGATTACTTAATGCATAGTGAGAAACATTCACAAGAGTTGGAGAAATCATTATTGAATTAACAATTTTCCTCTATGTTTGAGAGGGGGAGCTCCCTCATACAATTGGGGTTCTGGGGATTTTTGTGTAATGCTATCTTAAAGGTACAAAAGGAACAAAAAAGATGGAAAAAGAAAAAGAAAAAAAGGAAACCCTAGATATGATCATACAAGTTGCTAAATAGGATTCCTAAGAAAGATGAGAAGAACATAGGGAAAAGAAGAAAAAATTACAATAACTATTGGAATCACAAAGTCCTTTGATTTGGGCATACAAAATTAGAAAGAGAGGAAATATTTGATGGTTTACCCCTTCAATGCATAGGGAAAATGAGAGGGATAAATCATACATTAGAAATATGATAATATGCAATAAGCAAAGACTATGGAGACACATAGTTCTAAAATATTCTTCTCATTCTTTCAAATCAAAGACAAAATATTTTGTTCCATTTCTTGTGCAACCAGAAGTATAATAAAGTACAAAGAAATGATCACAAGCTAGAAATATGAAGGATCTAAAATCAATGAAGAATGATTGACACAAAGTTTAAGAAAGTTCTTCAAATTTATTAGAGAAATGGAGCACAAATTCTCCTTACAATTTTTGTATAATGGCTATGTTGAGAGGAGAAAAACCTCTAAGAGTTGAGCCCTTTACAATGATATGGATTTACAATAAATAGTGGAAAAAGGTAGTTTTATTTCTCATAACAATCTAATTGCTTCTTTTTTAATTCTATAGAATATTTAAATAACATATACCAAGCTCATAAATGGGTGTAAATTCATTAAAATAAATTAATTTCAGACATTAATAAAATTGGCTTTATAGTTAAAATTGTGTCTTTGTTGAAACTTGATTTGTTTGATTGTCAAAGAATCTCCCTTGTATTTTCTCAAAGTATTTTTTGAAAGACTTAAAGTGTTGCTTGATAGAATATTAGTTTGAACCCATCTAATTGCAAGTTGTATTTGGAGTTGGGTCCCATTTTGAAGTATTTAGAAAATTTGAATTAGCCATTTATAGGGTTCTTGGCACCACTTTAGGAGCTGATGAGGTTCCTATGAACCATTAAAACATTGATGAATGTCATTTGACCATTCTATATAGGCAAACTCTATCTCTTCAAGAACTAGAAAGGTTCTTGGAATTACCTCATTAGCTAAAAAGGAGGTACTAGGAACAACTTAACACACCAAACCATTGACTTTAAAGTTTTTAAACTATTTTAAAAAAATACATTATTTTTGGTAGATGTACTATTTAGAGTACTCACTCCAATGTGATAAGGGTTCCTTGGAACCACTAAGATGTCAAATCATGTAGGGTAGGTCATGCAGGGCACTGAAAAAAGATTATATAATTTGTCTTTACATCTATAAACTGAAAGCTTCTAAATTATTTTCAACTTCATGTCATCTTCCATGATTACTGTAATCCATGAGATTATGTCTCATTGGGACACTTCATTGAGTAACTAGCATGCCTTGAATATGCTTCTACAAATTTTAAATGTATCTACCATGGAAGTTACTATTAACTCAAAATCCATAAAATCTAAGTCTGAGAGTTTTATATCTTTTTCCTTAGGTTTTATGTCTTTTTAGATTTTCAAAGTTTCACGGTTAGTTGTTCCAACATGCCATCCTTATAAGTTTTGAAATCTGCCTTGGTCTCTCTTTATTTTGTCTAAGTGTTTCAAGATTGTGATGATAGAGTTTTCCCATTTTCCTTTGACTTTAAACATGAGTTTCGATGCCTACCTAATTCTTGATTCTCAACGTTACTCATTTCTTCTAAGTCTTTTAGAATTGTGGTGTCAGGTGTTTTCATTTTGTTCTCATTTTTTTTTCCTTTCTAGCATGCATTCACTGGCAGGCCCAATCGCTGATATCTGACACTTCATATTTTCCTAAGTCTTTCAGACTTCTGAGTTTAGAAAGGTACTTGTTCCTAATAAAGTGAAAACAAATTTTGTGGAGGCCCAAATTACCAAAGTCTGACGGGTTTACTTTGTTTCTCTTCAAACTTCAGAGTTCTGGGAGATCTCTCACTTTGATTCAAAAGATGATTTTTTGGTGGAGGCCTGATTGTTGAAGCTTGATAAAGTTGTACCCTTAGTATTTCTTTAGAGTTTGGAGTTTGGAGGGGCACTTGTTCTCTTTCTCAAATTGTTAGATGTCTGGCGAGGGCTTGATTGTTGAAGATCAATTGGTTTACTTTGCTTTTTTATTTCTTCAAACTTTAGAGATCAGGGGGTTTCTTGCTTTTGTTCTAAATTGGAGGGATGTTTGGTGATAATCTGATTGTTGAAACCTAATAGTTTTGCCCTTCCTTTGTATTTCATTAGAGTTACAGGAGTCTTCTACTCTTGATCAAAAGAAGGAATGTTTTTTGGAAGCCCAATTCATCAGGACCTAATGGTTTTTCCCTCCTAGTTCATTGGCTCATCAACTCACGATAGGATGCTCCAATGACTCTTTGGGCCACCATCAATGCTCATTTTAGATCTCTATGGCATGGTTGGTGAAGTTTTTGTGCCCCAAGGCTACTATTTCCCCCTCATTAATGAACTTTTGTACCAAGACATGGGTGAACACTCCAAATCTATATGGTTTCCTGAAACAACCCATGTGGACATGATGCAGCAGATATGGATGACTCGTAAACGTGTTGACTACTATAAATCCATGTCTAGGCTACAATAGTGTTTTTTAATGCTATATATAGATATTCTCAAGATATAATAAGTGTTATTGGTCTTTTGAAGCCAAGACCTATATTGACTATAATATTTCCTCTATGATCAACAAACAACTGATTTTACCTTCTCATATGATTTGCAGTGTGTAATGTTGGGTGTTTGAATCTCTATATTGTGAATGCTTCATTACTTGTGGGTCTCAATCCTATTTCTTTACCTTTGCAAGAATTTTAGAAGTTGTGTATGTTTGTCTATTATTTAGAGATTATTTTGTGCATGTAGTGTTTATCCATAAATTATTCAAACTAAATCTGGTGTATCATCATTTTATTTTTTGTCATTCTCCTTCTGTCTCTTTTCCTTGGTGATTGTTAGATTAGCTTTAGTTTTAGTTTAGCTATCTAATCTTTAGGCTCAGAGAGGAACTAGCCTTCTCTGGAGGTATGATATCAAACAACAAGGTCCCACACCTTGAGATCATTCCCATTGTGTCATTGGATTACCTAAACTAGGTTTAAGCAAGGTTGCAAATCCAAGTAATAATAGTTTCTGGCACACTTGGTGGGACTGGCTTGATGATCCTTACATCATCCATTGAATATTTTTGGTGTGTTCTTTAGTGTATCTTGCCATTCATGGTAGTTTCTTCAACACCATGGCTACTCCAAGTGCTTAATGACTATCAAGGATCAAGATTTAGGTGATATTCTTGATTTTTTCCTTCTTTGGAAGCTTTCAATCACTTGGTGATTCTTCTTTTTTATACTTAGTTCTCAAGAAGCAGATATGATTGCTCTTGAATTTCTAGCTTTTGAATGCACTGGTATGTCAAACTATTATGGAAGTTATGTTTCTTCCCTTCCACCTTATGAAAGTGCAGTTTTTATGCCTCCCTATCATCCATATTAGATAAAAAATTCTCTTAGTTTTGTCCCAAATAGCCCTACTACATCAAGATATATGCATCCACATAGTGCTTGCCTCCTTCCCACCCCTACTCAGCCTTCTTGGCAGCCTGCTCATGCTCATAATCAGACTTAAGAAGCCTATTTTACTCCCAATCAACATCATTACCCCTTAATCAACCCCAAATACTAACAACATGAGTGTTAGGGATATCATGTTAGACTTTCAAAGAGGGATAGATGATATTGAAAGAGAATGGAAGTATAACTTGTAGTAGAAAGAGATTTCTTATCGAGCGTATCTTCTACAGAAGGAGATGGAAGCTCAAGAAAGGTATGAACAAAAGTGCCTCATTATGCAACATGTAGCAATGGAAGAGCAGATGAGGCAAGTGCTTGCCCAAGCAGAAAGGTAGGAAACCCACTCAATATCTTTCATTTCTAGCTTCAAACAAACTCCTCTTGTAGGTTTGGATCAGCCTTTAGCTGAGAAGGCTTCCAGATTCAAAATCCCAAGCTTCAAGGAAGGAAAGCCTTCTAAACCTTCAAGTAAGCTTCCTCACTTCAAAATTTTGTGTTTTAGAGGTCCCCATCTTGTGCAAGATCATGTACCTGTGCAAAATTAACCTATTATTACTTAGGAAAAGCCCTCTTGAAATCCTAATATTTCTCAAGAAAATATACAAACCCTTTAATTTCCCTTTCCCCCCATCCTTCTTATTTAACACCATTTCACTTTGGAAAGATGGATGAGTTGCTTGGAAAGCTAACTAGTTGGATGAGCCAAAGAAGGAGGTGTTTGAGACAAAAGAAGAACAATATGTTAAATATGAGTCTTAGGCACACATTAAGAATGTTGACTCATGTAGAATGTTGAGTCCTTTATACTTTGTTTCATATGAAGATTTCTATCACAATCTTGATGAAACAAATGAGAGTAGAATGAAAAAATTGCATGGTGAGAATCTTCAGGTACAAAGGCAACTTATGCAATATCAAATAGAGATGCAAGAATCAAACAAAGAAAAGGATGAGGAGTACTCTGATGATGATTCCTTGGTTACTCTTGAGGCTGAAAGACACTTGCAAGGGAATGACGAACCCCCTTTTCTCATTCAAAAGAGGATGTTGTAAAAGAAATTGTCACGGAGGCTACACGGAATGATGGCCTTTACCTATTTGATGAGATACCTTATTTTTTAGTTATGCCATCAATAGATTTGAAGTAGCTTGAGGATATTAAGGACTATGGTGAGTTGCTAGTCCATGAAGACAAGCATGAGAATGAGGTTTTGATCCATGAGGAGGAGCATAAACATAGCCCTATTTTGGGGAATGAAGAGGTTGATGTGCATAAGCTTGTTCCTTAGATTGAATAAGATATAAAACATGAGCCTATGCTCAAAGAAGAGGATCTTGATGCCTCTTTAAAGCTTCAAGAAAGATTCTATGAAGCTAATGTGAGTGCTCTCATGCAAAAGAGTAAAGAAGAACTTGAAGATGACTCCTTTTGGGGTGAGATAGAAGACTTCCTCTCAAATTGTGACATCAAACTAGTGTCTCTTAAGGAAGAAAGTCATTAGCAACATGACCAATAGGAGGAAGTGGTCATTTTCCCAAATGAACCACAAGGGCTAGAGCATAATCATGAGGTTAAAGCTAGTGATTTGCATGCTATTTAAAGAGGATGTCCCATTAGACATCTGACCCAGCTAAAGACAAACAAGAAAAAGTCACCACCTATTATTCTTACTCTAGAGCATAAGGTTGAGCATCAAGAAAGGCAGGATCAACCCACCTATCCATTTCAAAGTCTGTAAGCTTCCACAATCAACTCAAGTGGGTAGGTGAGTTTGTTTTCATCCTTGGGGAAGCATTACACCAGCTTATTGAATACACTCACTTTCTCCACCTCTAGTTAGCCACCCACAACCATGCTTATTTTTTAAGTTGATAAAAAGGGTAGTTATTTTTAAAAACCAGTCAATTTCTTTGTTTGAGGCATTTTCTTGTTGGTTAGTTTAGATTTAGTATAGGCTTGTGTTAGTTTCCTTTCCTCTAAGTGTTGTTTCACATGTTGCATTCTTATTAGGAGAATGTGTATAGGTTATTTATTGGGTGTTTTGTGTTTGTCCTATCTTGTGTTTATTGTTGGGATAGTTTCAGTTGTTTTGGTCAGTTGTTTCAAGTTTCTTTTTGATTCCTATGCCCAGTGGATGCTTAAACATGAGTTTTTATACCTACCTAATTCCCGATTCCTGACATTACTCATTTCTTCTAAGTCTTTCAGAATCACAGTGTTGAGCATTTTCATTTTCTTTTCCTTTGTAGCATGCATTCAGTGGTAGCTGTGATCCCTGATCTCTAATGCTTCATATTTGGCTAAGTATTTAAGACTTTATAGAGGTTTGAATTGTTGAAGTTTGATGGGTTTACTATTGAATGCACAAGGCAATTGAGAGAGGGAGTGAATCAGTTGTAACTATTTAGTAGGTAAAATAGGGGATGGATGATGGTGATGGGGTTTTAGTTTCAAGGGTAAATCCTCCTTTCACTATAAACATTCAAGGACATATCAACCAAGTTGAATCTCTACTAAGAGAGAGAATTCACCTAACAGGTTGGGATGTCACTTGGAATAATGCAGAAGCTTAGATGTTATCAATAAACATCCCAATTTAACGCTCAAATACTCTTAAAACCCTAATTATGTAAAATAGTAAGCAAATTGATGAATTACGACAAATCCTTGCAGAACAAGGTAGTAGGCAGAGATTAATAACTAACCTTTTTTTGAAGTTTGAGAAGTGGAACAGTTAGGGACACCTCCACTAGGGCCCCTGTCCAAGGTACTATTTTCTATACAAAATCTGGATCTCCTTCTGACACTGATATTCACTGTATCTTCAATTTCTGCCCTGGAAGATGCAGAGGACACCTCCACTAGCGCTGTAGTCCAATACAAGATGTTTTTCAAAATGTCAAAAGCTCTTTGGATGATGATTATTACTGTCCAAATTGTTTCTGTGTTTTGGGATCCGTAGGACAGTACCACTAACGCCCATGTCCAAACAGTCCTTTTCTTCAGGGATGCGGAATCTGTACAGTGTCTTACTACTCCCTACAACTCCACTCCCTCCAGATGTGAAACCTATAACCTACAATCACAAAGGAGTGTGGTTGGGGGTTGTGGTGTTTAGAGGCTTGCCTCGTTCAAGCCCCGGAGAGATATTCAAGTCTTTTGAACATCGTTGTTAGATAGAGAGTATGTATCCCTGCAGGATAGAGGCAAAAGAAAGTTATAAATGATTCAAAAACAAATAGATATCACCTTAGAAGTGTAGATCTCACATAAATGAAGGCTTTTCAATCACATGAGAAGATGAAGCTAAATCTGCAATCACAAACACAATAACAATGCTCTGCTCTACAACAATCAATATCATGGATGCTCTAAAATTACAAGTTAGCCAAAAGTTCATGATTATCTTCTAGTTTGCAAATGAAACACTAAACATGCTTATATATGCAACTACAAACATTCCCACCAAGAATTTCATAATTCAAACTTGAGATGTTGGCATAGGACCTAAGTAACGGTCACAAAACTGACATTTAAATTTAGGGCTGACCCAAAATAGGGTAGGACTAGGGCTCTAGTGCCCAAGTCCACCCTCCCAATTTTGGTTAGGAGTCAATAAAGTGGCATCCCCTAGGTCCTATTTTCCATAAGACTTTAGGGTTTTCTCATCGGTATTCACAATTAACATGCAAGATGCTCTAAATGCATTCTAAGGACCCGGGAGCTAAACCTTAAGAGGGGAAAATCCCCCAAGGGGACATTTTCTGACATAACATTTAGCCCCCATTTTAATGTATGTATAAACACAAGGCCAATACATGCATTAAAGTACAGTCAAAACACATCAAACATGCCAAGCCCAGTGAAGACACACCAAACACATTGAAGACAGTAACAGATATGCAAAATATAGAGAAGATAGTTACAATCATGTAAAACATAGAGAAGACAACATTGAAGACACACAAAACACAATGAATGCAGTGATTATTTCTTTTTTATTTTTTTCATATATAAATGAATGTAAATGCAAGTACAAGGAAAGTAAACACACAACCCAAGATGTAGGAGGGACTCATCGCCACATGTCTTTAGACTGCATATGGGACAACAAACACGCAATACAAATCTCAGAGTGTAGGAGGGACTCATCGCCACTAGTCTTTAGATTACACTTGAGAACAAACATGCCATACAAATCCCAAAGAATAGGAGCGACTCATCACCACCAGTCTTTAGACTATGCTTGGGAACAAACATGCCATACACACACATATAAGAAATGGAGAAAATATGGCAGACAAGCGATGGAAGAAACCTATTGCTAGCTTTGCTACCATATCAGGAACATTACAGGCACACACCAATGATTGGGCTTTGCCACAAAAATCATTGAAAACATGCTTAAGGGAGGATACACCAACCCCACCTACTTAGAGGACTTTTAGAAAATGACAGGATGTGTAATCTCCTTGAGAAATACACAATCCCCACCTTCGTAGAGGGCTTAGAATAAAAAGGATATGCATGATATCCTACCTCTGCAGAGGGCTTAATGATTGCAATATAAAATAAAGATGTGCACTTGCTCAAAGATACAACATCCCACCTCTATAGAGGGCTTACAAACATGCTTCGTTAGTATCAAAATCATCAAAGGTGGTTGATGTCATATACCAATATGAAGCATGTTAAGGTAGAGAGAAAACACACAAGAGAACATGAGCTCTCACAAAGCCCATGCCCCCAAAGGTGACATGTCCTTTATGATCACCAAATGTTCCCACAAACACAATTTCTTGCAAGAAAAGGTGTTAGCAACCATATAATCATGATAAACAACAATCATTCACATAAAGAGTCAAGCAAGGCAAGATCTAAGATAAACAAAGTGCACAAAGCAGTAGTATTGTTATGTTTTGTATGTGTGATAAGACATCATCAAAATATCACACGAAGTGATTCTACTAGCCAAGCGTTGGATAATATATATCAACCCCATTATCATGTATGGACTAGGTCCATTTTTTGATTTCTCATTGAAGGCACACTAGTTCTGTATCAGTATAATATGTTTTTCATCATCTTCCAGCTAGATAGAACCACTAGAAGAAGGTAAACAATAAATCAAGAAAGGAGAACAAATGCCATAGGGTCATCACGTAGGAGGGTGCCCCCAGGTCACCAACTACAATGCTATGCCTCTAGGCCACAACACACAACAATGAAAATAGAGGAGAGGCAATATAGAAGAAGGATCACAATAGAGGTGGTCTCCCAGTATCCTTGACCTTACAAGAGTACCAAGAGTCATCCTAGGAGGCCTAAACAACACATAATACATCATGGGGGAACACAACATGAGAGAGAAAGGTTAGAAATACTCACCTGATAGATACCAATGTTAAGAACATACATATCTAGGAAGAGGCCACCCTTGAGAGAAACTATAATAGTTGCTACAATGAGTGTGGATTACTGGCTCAAGATATCTCGCATGTTGATATTGTATTAACATTAATTTTAGGACGACGAGAGGCTTTGGTGGATTTCAAAGAGTGGTATACAATACCAGCTATGTAGTTAATTCTAGCAACTTGTAAAGGTACTCTGGTTCCTTGTTGATTGACACCACATCCACTACCTACATAGTCAAAATTATTATAAAGGATTTTAAATCCTTGACCATAAAGAGATGTCATTTCTTTAGAAGATTGTGAAGCCTTGTAGGTATCATAATCTGTAGTATAAGTAAGAGTGTTGTCTTTATTTTCTATCAAGGAGGATTTGGTTTTCTTAGGTGTTTCAAAAGATTGTTTGGATGAGATTGGTGCGACTTTTTATGTGTTGAGGCTTTTAAGTTTATATTCCCCTACATTGCAAGGATTAAAATCTAATGAACCCCAATCATCACCAAAAAGTGCATTCCATGTTTTAGAGTCTTGTACAACATTATCTGTGGCAAGAGGCATTGTTGAATCTACTCATAAGTTGTTTAGGCTCGTATGATTGTTAACTTTTTTTTGTGTTTCAATAGGTAAACAATTATCTAGTTCGGGATCAGCTTTCCAGGTGTAGAGCTTGTCTTGATAAATGAACTTAAGTGATTGATGAAGGGTAGACAGAACTACCTCCATGGCATGGATCCACGATCTACCTAGAATCATATTATATGAAAGCGAACTAGGCATGACATGGAAAAGAGTAGATAATGTCATGGGTCCAACTTTTACAGGTAAAGTTATGGTACCCATGGATCATCTACTAACATTATCAAATCCAAGAATGTTAATTCTAACTGGTTTAATTAAAGATGTGTCAATCTTGATTTGTGTAGTAATTCTATGTCACATACATTAAGAGCTAATCCATTGTCAATCATAACTCACTTTATCAACATTTTATCTATTTAGACAAATATTATTAGAGCATCATATTGGCTTTGAACTTCATTTGATGATAATTCGTGTGGTTGAAAGAGAATATCCATTTTTGTCGTATGCATACAATCTAATAAGGCTGCTACATCATTCAGCTTAATAGCAGGTGGTACGATCACCTTTTGTAAAGCTTCTTGGAGCATTCTATGGTATGTAGGTAATGTTTATAGTAAATCTGAAAGAGAGATCTTAGCCGGAGTAGCACGAAGTTGTTCAACAATATCATATTCTTGACCACTTTTAGGAGTAAGACAAGGTGGTAGAGGGAGTATAGGTTGAGAACATGGAAGAGAGGTAGGAACATGAGATGCTTGTTTACTTTGTTTATTATTACAGGTGTTGTATGTGTGAGCAATCACATTGTGGTGTGGTTGTTGCAACACATTTTGAACACCTTGATTTCTTTGAGGGATTTGTCTTGTATAGTTTAAGATGTAATCGAGGGATCTAGGTGGTTATTGATCTCTTTGGACTGTAAGCATTGGTTTTGAGCAAGAGGGTGCACTAGGTGCCCCTTGCAAAATCATCTTAGGAATATTACTAAACTTATCTAGTAACCCCTTAGTGGGTGGGATAAGTCTATTAGTGAATATTGAATTAACATTGTTTTCCTCTTAATTAGGCTCATCATCTATCCCTAAAGTATTTAATGTGAGAGACCTTTTCTCATCCACTAATGCTACATCTTGGCCAGGGAGAGCATTGGAATGAGAGGAAGGTATGGTGTTGTTAGGAAGGTTAGGTGTTGTATCATTAATAGATCTATCCATAGTCTTCTCATATAAGGTTATTGGACATTCAACTTTAGGAGAAGTATGATAACTTATGGAATCATCATCATCATCATCATCATATGTTTTAGCTATTAATTCCAAAGCGTTAAGAGGAGTTTCACACTCATCATTCTCAATGTGTTTTGTCAAATCTTCTATTACTAAAGGGTATGTATTCATGAGAGATATGAGGTTGTCAAAATCAGATACATAGTTAAGGATTTCAAATGAAGAGCATTTAAATATATCCTTGTGATACATAGCTTGTATATAAGTGAGAACACGAGGATTCATATTAAGGAATTTGTAGAACTTCTCAAAGTTTTTGATATATGCATGTATTTAGATACCAATGAGCAATAAGGTGAAGATACCATAATGAAATATCTTGTAACATCGATGTCCAATAAGATTTAATAAGAAAAGACATGCAAATTTATAAGATACTCAACACACCCTAGATGTCTGACTATTTCACTCATAAGCACTTGTTTGAGGGGAATGGCTAAAAGGATATACAAAATTCACAACAAACACAATGGACAGGAGGAAAAGAGTACAAAAAAACAAGGCCCAATTTGATGATTTTATGTACTTATATTGAATGCAACGAAACAACACAAATTATGCTTGTTTATGCACAATAAATGTTCACTTTTTTCATCTTTTTTCACAATTTTTTAATGCAAACGACTAAAAGAAAAGGTATTGTAAAGAAATTGATGAAGGGAAGTGAATAATAAGCCTAATACTAGTCCAATAATGCAACAATTTCATTCACAACACACCTATGAAGCAATTCTATATGCAAAAGAAGCCAAAATCTAGTGAAAATTGCTAGTTTTTGTTGAAATTGAAGGTGCAAATGTAAATTTTCGAAATATAAATGGAAAATCACACTAAAATGCAAAACTAAATGCAAAATAATATTTGAATGAGTGCCTAAGATGAGTAGAAAAATTTGAAACAAGATTTTCCCTACAAACCCTAGTTTTTGAAATTACTAGGTTATAATAAAAATTCAAAATTTCCAACAAACCCTAGTAATTTAAATATGAAAAATGTAATGCAAATGATTAATTAATGATGGATTTATGTAAGTTAAATCATAGATAATTAAAATATCATAAATTAATTAAAATTAATTCAAAGTATTTCAAAATGCAAGCCTAAAATGCCAATTTTTTTGAAATTTTTCAAAAATTTCAATTTTTTTGTAAATTTTCAAATGCAATATGAAAATTATGGATTAAATGAAAATAAATTTCAGATCTAATTCAAAAATCATAAATTAAATGAAATGCAACTAAATTAATGTGAACTATGTCAAAATTCAAACCCTAGAATGCAATTTTTTCAAATTTTTCAAAATTTTCAATTTTTTTGTAAATTTTCAAATGCAATATGAAAATGATGAATGTAAATCCAAAGTACAATACTCAGAAAGGTGCAAAATTCATTAAAAACATGGATTCACCAAAATGTTAAGTAGGTAAAAGAAGGGATGGATGATGGTGATGGGGTTTTAGTGTCGAGGGTAAATCCTCCTTTCACTATAAACATTCAAGGACATATCAACCAAGTTGAATCTCTACTAGGTGAGAGCATTCACCTAACAGGTTAGGCTATCACTTGGAATGATGCACAACCTCAGTTGTTATCAATCAATATCCCAATTTAATGCTCAAATACTCTTAAAACCCTAATTATGTAAAATAGTAAGCAAATTGATGAATTAAGACAAATCCTTGCAAAATAAGGTAGTAGGCAAAGATTAATAACTAAGTACTTTTCAAAGTTTGGGAAGCGGAATAGTCAGGGACACCTCCACTAGTGTCCCTGTCCAAGGTACTATTTTATGTACAGAATTTGGATCTTCTTCTGACACTAATATTCACTGTATCTTCAGTTTCTGCCCCAAAATATGTGAAGGACATGTCCACTAGCGCCCTAGTCCAATACCGAATGTTTTTTAGAATTTTGGAAGCTCTTCAAATGATGATTATCACTATCCAAATTATTTCTGTGTTTCAGGATTTGGAGGACACTGCCACTAATGCCTATGTACAAGTAGTCCTTTTCTTCAGGGATGCAGAATCTACACACTGTCTTACTACTCCCTGCAACTCCACTCCATCCAGATGTGAAAATTGTAACCCACAATCACAAAGGAGTGTGGTTAGAGGTTGTGGTGTTTAGAGGCTTTCCTTGGTCAAGCCCCAAAGAGACAGTCAAGTCTTCTGAACATTGTTGTTAGATAGAGAGTGTGTATCCTTGTAGGATAGAGGCAAAAGCAAATGATAAATGAGTCAAACACAAATAGATATTAGCTTAGAAGTGTAGATCTCACATAAATGAAGACTCTTTAATCACATGAGAGGATGAAGCTAAATCACCAATCACAAACACAATAACAATGCTTTGCTCTGCAACAATGAATATCATGGATGCTCTAAAATCACAAGTTAGCCAAAAGTTCATGATCATCTTCTAGTTTGTAAATGAAACACTAAACATGCTTATATATGCAACTACAAACATTCCCACCAAGAATTTTATAATTCAAACTTGAGATGTCGACATAGGACCTAAGTAACGGTCATAAAATTGACATTTAAATTTAGGGCTGACCCAAAATAGGGTAGGACTAGGGCACTAGCACCCAAGTCCACCCTCCCAATTTTGGTCAGGAGTCATCAAAGTGGCATCCCCTAGGTCCTATTTTCCATAAGACATTAGGGTTTTCTCATCAGGATTCACAATTAACATGCAATATGCTCTAAATGCATTCTGAGAGCTAAACCTTAAGAGGGGAAAAGCCCCCAAGGGGACATTTTTCGACATAACAATAACATAAACTTCAAACCCTCACAAACATTTAGATCCACATTAGCTTAATTAACCCTTAAACTTGTTATCATGATTAAGCATGAAAAGCAAATAATAGAAGTTGAATCATAAAAACACCAAACAAAAGACAACACTAGATTTTTACATGGAAAACCCAAGAAGGGAAAAACTATGGTGAGGATTAGCTCACAATATAAAGTAGTATCAATACCAAATTACAAAAGGCTCACGACCCAGAAGAAAGAAGGGCTCACTGCCAAAGGATTCACTACCTAGAAGAAAGAGACAGAAGAGAAGGCTCACTGCCAAGGATGAACTGATATACTTGCATCTAACATATGCATGGAGTACAATTCCAATGAAGCTCAATATTCATCACAACAAATACATCACCTTCATAGTAACATTAAAAATAGTAGACACCTTCTGCTCATTGCATCTAGTAGCCTAACACATGAAATCTCTTATTGCCCTAATCAAATTTGCATCACAAACATCATATCCATCGCACACACTTCAGTCACAAATCCTTAACACTTATTTATACAAACTTTAACCTTAAAAACATTTTTCAAGGTAGGAAACACATCTTAACCTAGAAAACTCAAATTAGGTCCAGACCTAAACTTTCTCATAGAGGAAAGGAATGAATGCAAACCACATCACATCTTAGCATGAACCTAAAACCACTCTTACATGCTTCATCACACTTTCATAATCACCAAAGTACAACCATAATTAGTGTAAGCAACCAAGTCCACCAAACTTGTGTTAACACTATGAACTTTTAAATGCACACTTCCTCAACACCAAAAGATGACATGTGGACCATGCACCAAGCTTGAACATGATCTAAAAACATCCACAAGTGCCTGAAAAACAACAAAATCCTTTGCAACATCTTTCACCTAAAGAAAGTTCACACCGGAGCACATAGATTACTCTATCATCAACTACAACTCAAGAAATGACCTTGTGAAGCACCAAAGCATGAACCAATTGAATTAAAGAAATATATAGACCTTATAAGAAAAAATATAGAACTGCAAAGCCAGAAACAAATTTGCGGACAAATGCAAAGAAAAATAGTTTCTCCTAGACACCTCTGCACAATGCAGAAACACAATCCACATATTGGTGAACACAACTTTCTCTGCATAGCAAACCAAAGGACAAAACTTAGAGTATAGCATCTCAAAACACCTCTAAACAACATATCCAAATTGCAAAAGAAGATCTGCAATAAGGAAGAAATGCGGAGCAAAACCAGAACACTACTATGTTAAGCTAAAACACATCTTTAACACATTGTTTCATTTATTAATCAAATTTTCTCAAAAGCACTTGGAAACCAATCATCAGGAGGATATTCCTAATATATTTAGCATCACCTTCATTGAATCAACTCAATCAAATAGCTCATATCATTGCAACATCCTCATCTCTTCTTGTGATCTCTACTCAACACAAACTACTCATACTCTTGACACAGTTGACACCAATGACAACATAAGCTTGTTGATGTCAATGATAACACTGATTACACATACTTGCAACAATCTCCCCCTTTGTCAATGATGGCAACACATAATATGAAAAACCATCAAGACACAAATCTGTATCAACTTCTTTTCTTTCTTACTCTTCCCCTTTCTTTTACACTTCTTACTCTCTCTCCCTAATCACTATTTCTTTTTCACATTGCTCTCTCTCTCTCTCTCTCTCTGTTTTTCACACTGAACTCTCTCCCCCTTTGACATCAATGTTAAAGGTTGACACACCTCTTTCTTACTATCTCCCTTTATATGATATTGCACATACTTGCATTGCTCACTACTACTTTACATACTCCCCCTTAGAAGTGCACACCAAACCGTGACAACTCTTACTCCCCTTATCTGCAACAATCATCATGACCATTCCTACTCCCCCTAAGAGGTAGCCCCCATTCCTACTCCCCCTAAGAGGTAGCCTCCAACATCTATCCATAATAAAGAATGAATCTTGACACATATTGGACTAATGCATCTCCTTATACATCTAGTTCAAATAAGAAGGTGCAATAACCCCTAACTTCTCCTGGAGATGCTCAAAAGTATCCTTAGGAGGAGCCTTAGTGAATATGTCAGCAATCTGATCTTTTGTAGGCACATACTCAAGCTTCACTTCATTCTCTACAACCTTCTCTCTCAGAAAGTGATACTTAATTAAAATATTCTTTGTCCTTGATTGCATCATTGGATTCTTTAAAATGTTAATAGCACTTGTATTATCATAGAAAATAGAAATTGACCGATCATACACAACTTTGATATCCTTTAATGTTTGTCTCATCCATAACACCTGTGTGCAATATGATCCTATAGCAATATACTTTGCCTCTACGGTAGATAAAGTCACTAAATCTTGTTTCTTACTTAGCCATGACACCAATCCTCATCCAAGAAAGAATGCACCACCACTTGTACTTTTCCTGTCATCTATACAACCAGCCCAATCTACATCTATATAAGCACTTAGAGTAAAGTCATTATCTTTTGTATACCACAATCCATGATCTGGAGTGCCCTTTAAATATTTGAATACCCTCTTCACTACCATAATATGTGACTCTCTAGGATCTTCTTGAAATCTAGACACAAGGCATGCATAATATCTGGTCTAGTAGTAGTCAGATATAGTAATCCTCTTATCATTGATCTATACTTGCTCTGATCAGCCTTAGGATATTCATAATTCTTTCTCAACTTACAACCAGTAACCATAGGAGGAGAAACTAGTTTAGAATCTTCCATTCCATACTTCTTCACCATCTCTTTTACATACTTTGATAGAGAAATGAAAATACCCTTATTTGTCTGATTGATTTGTAACCCAAGGAAGAAGTTCATTTCCCCACACATTGACATTTCAAATTCTTTTTGCATCTCATCTATAAAAATCTTACACATACCTTCATTGCCTCTAAAGATTATATCATCTACATATACTTCCACAATTAGAATTTGATCTTATCCTTCCTTAATGTACAAATTGCTATCTGTGGAGCCTTTAATGAAACCTTATTGCAATAAATACCTATCTAACCTTGCATACCAAGCTTTGGGGGCTTGCTTCAATCCATGTAGTGCCTTCTTCAACCAGAAAACCATATCTAGTTTATCTGACAACTGAAATCCTTCCAATTGTTATACGTATACTTCCTCTTCCAAATCACCATTCAAGAAAGTAGACTCATTTGATATACTTTGAAATCCTTATGCGCTGAAAAAGCCAAAAACATCCTAATGGCCTCCATTCTTACCACTAGAGTATAAGTCTCCTCATAGTCTATTCCTTCCACTTATGAGTAGCATTTACACACAAGTCTTGTTCCTTACCACTTCTCCATTCTCATTCAATTTGTTCCAAAATACCCACTTAGTTCCAATCACATTTTTGTTCTCTTGTCTTGGGACAAGTTCCCAAGTTTGATTCTTCTCAATCTACATTAGTTCTTCTTCCATAGGCTTGATCCAATACTCATCCTTGCATGCCTCAACCACTATTTTAGGTTTAAGTTTAGAAAGTAAACATAGATTTACCTGTTCTTCAATAGCTCTCTTTATTGTCAATACACCTTTTCTCTTATCACCAATGATCTAGTCCTTAGAGTGATGCCTCTGCACATACTTGGGAGTTTTAGGGATACTTTCTAGAGCTTCTTGTTCTTCAATTTGTACTTCTTTTTCTTTAGTTTCTTCTTCTTCTCCACAAGAAGACTCATCTGATTCATATTCATCAACCTCTGAAATCTTCTGTATATCTTCATCAACCTTAACATTAGCACTTTCAATAATTCTTCTTAGCCTTTTGTTGTAGCACCGATAAGATTTGCTTTTAGTAGAATACCTAAGGAAAATACCTTCATCACACCTTGCATCAAACTTTCCTAATTCTTCATCTCTTCTAATATAACATTTACTTCCAAAAATTTTGAAATATTTAATAGTAGTAATCCTTCCATACCAAAGCTCATAGGGAGTCTTTGTGTCATTTGCTCTTACTTGTACTCTATTTTGTATGTAAACAAAAGTATGAATTGATTCTCTCTAGTAGACTTTCGATAGGTTTTCCTATTTTATCATTGTCCTTGTAGCTTCTTGAATAGTCTTGTTCTTCCTTTCAACCACTCCATTCTACCGAGGAGTCCTAGGAGAAGATAAATGCCTCTTTATCACATGATTCTCACAAAACATGTTAAACTCATTAGAAGTAAATTATCCACCTCTGTCAAACCTCAAACATTTGATTTTCCTATCCAAATTAATTTCAACCATTGCTTTAAAGGCTTTAAACTTATCTAGGGCTTCTGATTTATCCTTAAGAAAAGTGACCCATGTCATTCTAGAGAAATCATCAATAAATAACATGAAATACCTGTCACCTTGAAAACTCTTTACTCTGGTAGGACCACAAAGATCTATATGTATCAATTCCAATAGTTTGGTAGAAGTTTATTCTTTGACTTTGTAGCTTCCTCTTGCTTGCTTTCCGACTTGATATTCCTTGCAAGTGGCATTGATAGGCTTTGTAAACTTTGGTAGATCTCTCACAACATGAATTGTACTTATCCTTACTAGGCTATCAAAGTTGATGTGACACAATCTCTTAAGCCATAGCCAACTTTCATTGATTTTTGTCATGAATCAAAATCCATCAGCACCTTTGAGTTGATAAACATTTCCATCTGTCCTCTTTCCAGCAGTAATCACTATTTTGAACCTTTTCCTGATCTCACAACCATCATTTTGAATCAAAAGATTGTAACCCTTGCTACACATCTGTCCAACACTTAAGAGATTATGCTTTAAACCTTTAACATAAAGAACATCATCAGTGTTATGCTTTCCATCAAAGCTTATTGAACCTTTTCCACAGATCTTAGCACCTATTTCATCACCAAACCTAACTACTCCACCATATTTTTCAAGTTTAATAAACTTACTCTTCTCACCTATCATATGATTTGAGCATCCACTATCAATGACCCAATCATCTTTTTCTCTTTTAGCATGAAAAGAAGACGTTATAGTGCCTTTAGGGTTAGTACTTGCTTTAAGACCCTTTTCCTTCACACAACTTCCAGAGTTAGTAGAAATTGTTTCATCTCTTAGGGCTATGAATAAGCATTCATTATCATTATCGTCCTCATAATCAAATTCATCATCAGATATGCTTGCATCTTCTCTAACATAGTAACTTTTCTTAACCATCTTACCTCTTATTTCCCTATTCTTAATTCTCAGAGCTCTATCTAGGCATCTTGAAGCATAATGACCTACCTATCCACAACTAAAACATTTAAAAGGAAACTTACCACTAAACTTTCTAGTACCCTTTTTCATCCTTCTCACAAAGTTAGCTTCCACTTCATCAAGATATTCCAGATCTGATTTCACAGTCTTCTTTGATTTTCAAGGCTTAAAAGTGGTCTCAACCTTTGTCATTTCACTAGTAGTGCCAAACTCTCTCATTTCAAAAGAAGTTAAGGCACCAAGAAACTAATCTTTGGTAAACTAATTCAAATTTTGTAATTCTTCAATAGAAGAAACCTTATGACTGTAAGTCTTGGGAAGAGTTCTGAGTACCTTCAATATCACTTCTTGATCATCTTTTTTTCCACCAAGTCCTTTGATACCATTGACAACTTCATCCACCTTCTATAAGTAGCTTGTAATGTTTTCATCTTTAAACATTCGTATGGTCTCAAACATGAGCTTCAAGTTCTACATTTTAGCTTGTTTGACCTTATCATTTCCTTCATAAACACTTTTCAACTTTTTCCAAATCTCATTAGTAGTTTTCAAGTGCACAGCTTTTACCAATTCAAAATTCATAAGACCACTTAAAAGAGCATGTTTTGCCTTACCATCGATTTCATGAGCTTTGATCTTAGCATCAGTACTTACACCATTCTTAGGTATAGTGTAATTAGACTCAACAGATTTCCATATCTCATAATCAAGAGAAATTAGAAAAGATTCCATCCTTACCTTCCATAGTGCAAAGTTAGATCCATAAAATGGGGGAACATTATTCTTGTGCACCATCCCAGATCTACCTCAAGCTATTAAGATTTCTTCTAACGAACCTTGCTCTAATACCAATTGTTGAATGCATAAGGCAACTGAGAGGAGGGGTGAATCAGTTGTAATATAAACTTCAAACCCTCACAAACATTCAGATCCACATTAGCTTAATTAACCCTTAAAATTGTTATGATGATTAAGAATGAAAGACAAATAACAAAGACTGAATCATAACAACACCAAACACAAGACAATACTAGATTTTTGTGTGGAAAACCCAAGAAGAGAAAAACCACGGTGAGGATTAGCTCACAATATAAAGTAATATCAATATTGAATTACAAAAGGTTCACTGCTTGAAGGATCACTTCCCAGGGCTCACTGCCAAAGAACTCACTACCTAGAAGAAAGAGATAGAAGAGAAGGCTCACTGCCAAGGATGAACTGATATAGTTGCATCTTACATATGCATGGAGTACAGTTCCAATGAAGCTCAATATTCATCACAACACAAACATCACCTTCACAACAACATTGAAAATAGTAGACACCTTCTGCTCACAACATCCAATAGCCTAACACATGAAATCTCTTATTGTCCTAATCAAATTTGTATCACAAACATCATATCTATTGCACACACTTTAGTCACAAGTCTTTAACACTTATTTATACCAACATTAACCTTAAAAACATTCTCCAAGGTCGACAACACATATTAACCTAGAAAACTCAAATTAGGTCTAGACCTAAACATTTCCGCAGAGGAAAGGAATGAATGCATACCACATCACATCTTAGCATGGAACTAAAACCACTCTTACATGCTTCATCATGCTTTCACAATCACCGAAGCACAAACACAATTAGTGTAAGCAACCAAGTCAGCCAAACTTGTGTTAACACTATGAACTTTTAAATGCACACTTCCTCAACACCAAAACATGACATGCAGACCATGCATCAATCTTGAACATGATCTAGAAACATCCACAAGAACCTGAAAAACCAAAAAAATCCTTTGCAACATCTTTCACCTGAAAAAGTTCACACTGGGGCACATAGATTACTCTGTCATCAACTGTAACTCAAGAAATGAGCTTATGGAGCACTAAACCATGAACCTGTTGATAACTGAGAGGGGGGGATGAATCAGTTATCTTAATTATTTGACTTTCTTTTCTTCTTTAACAATTAGTGCAATATCAAATCATATAAGCATACATAACCATGGAAGTAGAAATAAACTCAACACACATGACAATATTTTTGACGTGGAAAACCCTGTTAAGGGAAAAAACCACGGGGTGATTAATCTAAGATTGTATTCTCTATTAAAAGAATAAGGTAGTACAAAATGGCACTTGCCAATTAGGGCTCACTGCCTAAGCCCACTACTCACAAGAGGCTCACTACCTACAATAGTTTATAGAAGGAAACTAGGTACTTGAACTAATGAGAAGCATCCACATATGCTTAGGTTTAGTTCCGGTTAAGCTCAATATACTGATCTACTACACTTCATTCTTCCTCTGCCTTAGTGCTATTGTTCTGTCACATATCGAACCTCTATTTCTATTTCCACACTTTTCTCTACTTTTCTTTGCACTCCACAACACACCACACACACCATACTGAAATAAATCTGGTATATATATCCGCATCAATGATTTCAATCATCTTTCTAGTTAGCATCCAGAAAACTCAAGATATTTCCAAACTCTGGTCTGTCGACTGAATCCATGCTTACTAAGTGATGCATATCAAAAAGATAGTTATAGAAGTCATCAACCATGTCAGCCAATCATGAATGATACCTCAAGAAACTTGATCATCATCAATATCTCATTCGGATTAAGGTCTGATGCTCTGCCAGTCAGTTCTTCCTCAATCTACTCTGCCAAATAGGAACCCAATACTTAGGTGCTCATATCTCTTCACTCTTTCATCACCGGAGGCTCAATCCCTGGAATGTATTAGTCATGGTACTCCTCTTGACTTCCCCAATTCCACACTTTACTGAGATACTTCCTCTAAGAGATCTGGACCTGATTGTTGGACCTTGCTACATGCTCTATTCTTGCTCACCGGACCAAGATACTCTTCAATCTGACTTTCGGTATAGACATACCATGTCCTGTGGATGTGTGGGATGGACTTTGTTGCCATCAATGACAACACTCATGAAGCCACATAGTGTCTCTTGCCAACAATCTCCCCCTTTGGCATTGATGGCAACACTTAGTGAAAAATGACTAAGTGTCACACTACACTCCCCCTTGGTTGATGCTCTGTTCTAATATACACTTTTTCGGAGCTCCCCCTTAGCTAGATTCCACATTTTTCACTGCTACTCACTCCCCCCTTTGACATCAATGGCAAAGGGTAGAATCCGCACACCAAAATTCTAAAAAATCCAATTATACTTAGCCGCATAAGTATATATACATGTTATACTTACATATACTGAAGTATATCTGCAAAACTTGTCTTCAACTGGACAAATTTTGTTGCCCAACTTTGCTTCATCCTTTCCAAAATTGAGATGTGACCACTCAATAGGAATGCAAAAGCTTCTGCCCTCTTTAGATCTATCAGATCATTGGTCCAGGCTATGGTTTGAGCAGTTAGGGCCTCGTGCAGAGCCTCTAATTTAGGGATAATTATCCCTCTAAGTTCACCCATCCTACTTATTATATTCTTCCTTTCCTTTTCAAGTTTCTTTAGTTCATTTAGAATGATAATAATCTGACATTCCTGGTTTATTATGGATGTGCTGAGAGGATCAAAATTCTGAGATAAGCTTGACAGTTTATCCTCTTGTTCTTTCACTTTCTTCTCAATATCCTTTATTACTTTAGACTAGGATAAATAAAATTTATATACTTCTCCGCCATCTTTAAGAGCATTTTCAAAGCTCTTTATCCCAATATCCATATTTCTCCTATCATTTATTATAAGTCCTTGTATCTCAGAGAATCTCTTATCCAAAAATTATTTTTGGACTTTCTCTTCTGCTACTTTTTCCAAAGAATCAAAATGTGTGCTAACTGAATTAACAAGAGATTTTAGATTACCGAATGAAGAAGCTGAAAGATCGTTCTAAAAGGATGGCATGATCTTCTTCAACACACCGGATGCAATTTCTATTAACTCACAGTCTTCCATGTGAGACTTCAGAAGTTTTTCTTTTGCCTTTGCTTGGCCAAAGGATGCTATCTTCATTGTTTGAACCGGGGAGAGGGAATCAAAATTGAATGGTCCTTGAAGTAGTTCTAGTTCATCAATCTCCATCATTTCTTTGGTCAAGAAATCTTTAATAGTTTCTGCAATGTCTCTTGCCAGAGACAGAGTCTTCTTTCCTTCTGTAGTCTCAGAACTGTCTCTTGGGGTCTTCTCTATTTGAACTTCTTCTCTTCCCTTTACCTCTTCTTCTTGACTAATTTTCTCGCCTATCTTTTCTTCACCTTTAGATCTGAAGTCTACTGGGGAATCCGAATGAGGGATATTTACTTCTTCATGAACTTCCTCTTCTGGGATAGAGGAATCCAAATCCATAGTCCTTTCCTCACCTATCTCCTTTGGATCTTCTAAATTTTTCTCAGTAGGCTCATCATCTATGTCCTCTATAACAGGAAGATTGAATTCAATGAAGGTATTCCAGAGGATGTCTTCAGTTTCTTTTGCCACTTTGTCAATCTATCCAAGCATAAGCTGATTCATTCTTGCTTTGCTCTAGAACTCATTCTTACAATCTTTGAAGATCATGTTCATTTGTTTTGGAGCGATGGAAGGATAGAGCTGAATAGCTATCTATTCCCGGATCTCTAGGTCCTTTGCCTTAGCATTGTTCTTTCTTATTTCAAGTTCCTTCTCTAGGCTTTTGGGAATTAAGGAGATGATTTCAATGAATGCTTTGTTATAGATGTTTAGATACCTGACTGTAGCTTCTTGCAGGATCTTCTGATCAGCTTCACTATTATCGTCATAAAATTTTGTCATTGGTTTCAGGTTCCCATCCACAGTGACTGATTTGATAATATCATCAATGCAGAGAGTAGACCTTTCAATGAATTCTTCTGCCTCTTCTTCCTTGTTATGACCAGTAGAGGGTTCACCAGATGTTTTCTTCTTCTTCTTCATTTTCTTGATCTCCTCATCTGATTCTATCTCTTCATCATCCTTCTGACTGATGTAAGACCTTGTGGCCTTTGTCTTAGTTCTCTTCTCTCCCTTTCTGGATGTCTTGACTTCTAGTTTTGATGCTTTTTGGCTCTTAGAGGTGGCAGGTGCAAAGCTCTTGGAGGATCTAGTCTGGGAGGGGGCTTGCACTGAAGCACTTTCTTTTTTTAGTTTGTTGCCTTTCTTTCTCTACCCTTTCCATCTTCTCTTTGTTGGCATCAACTACCTCCTTTGATATTCCATGCCTCTTGGTGAAATCTTCTACTTCCCTTCTCACTTTTCTCTTGATCTCAAGCTGTCTTAGTTCAACATGAACTTTTACACTCAGCTCTTGGAAGGTTCTAAACCTTTCTGCATTAGGGTCCTTGGGCTGACTCAGCAGATGTTGGATATGCAGTTCTAGGATTTTCTCATCAACCTCATACCCCATTAGCATGATCCATACTATTCTTGGTTCCAGTGCCTCTATTAGGCATTGATCAGTGTCTACCATAAAGCACACTATATCCTTGTATTTCTCAACCAAAGAGCCACTAGTTCTGGGTAGCTCATTCATGTAGTAGAAGAATAGGCAAAGTATCAAGCCACCAGACTTGAATGAATTCTTTTTATCCTTCTTTATTTTCTGCAAATTTTCTAGCAGTTGGTTCAAGAGAAGCTCACAAAGATCATAGTCAGTATTTTCTCTTATCATCTGATAAGTAGTGTAAATTACAGTTCTGGGTACTAAATTTTCCCTGCTGGAGTGATATATCTTGTAACCAATTATCATGGAGGCAAACTTGATATCCAGATCAATGATATCTTCTATTGTCATTGCTCTCTTGTCAAATTTTGATCTGGTAGCCTCACTCACAACTTGGTTTTTGACCGATTTGAGAACAGGTAACCCACCAGATGAGTGCAATCTGGTTACCGCCCTAATTGCATCCTTGATTATCTTGAATGGCCTCATCAACCACATAAAGTTGTCAGGCATTCTTCTTAGAACATACCGGACCCAATCATCTTCAGCAAAACAGGCGAAATGAATGCAATGTCCAAAATGCTTATCTCGGATGGCCTTGTACTGAGGTTTGAGTTCAAATGATTCATCTATCAGTTCCTTGTGGTAGATATCTATCAGTTTAGATTCCCCAAGTTCTTCAATGTTTGTGTGTATGTAAACCCTAACATCTTCTACATGTAGAATTCCATGCGAAATGCTAGAAAATGCACCTAGGGGATCAACTTCTAGGGATTTATAGGGATGTTTTTTGAATTTTGGGAATGGCCTATCAGTGATCTTCACAACATTTAGAGTGACCATCTTTCAAAGATTCAGAGAGAGATAATCAAGAGCAGAAAATACCTTTTACGCTTCTAGGGTTCACGATATGAGCCGGATCAGATTGCTAGATGAATTGACTTCTGTGGTTGATTTTTGAGAGGTTTGAGACAATTTTGTTACAGAGCTCCTTCTCTCTTCTTCTCGAATGTGAATGTGCAAATGTTTAATAAAAGAACCCTTATATTTCTGTACAAACCCTAATTCCATATTGCAATAAATGTGCAACTTAAGTCATTCCAATTGCCTTGTTCTCCTTGTTCTGAGAAAGATCTTTTCCGGATCACTGAGATGCACTTAGAGTTATTCTCGGTGATTATTGACAATCTATCTTCCTTTCTCTAATCATTTCATCTATTCGTAGATCAAGATTCCTTAATTTTGAATCATACCGGATCTAACTGTGAGAATCTTGCTTCTTGCCGGATGACTATTAAACCAGATCAATCTTGGAAGATTAACCTCTTCTAAAATTCTTACGGATCTTCCATATCTTTACCAAGGCTTATTTAGATGTTTCTCTGAGAACCCTTTAATCTGTAACTTTTCATGTGCCAATTTCAGGCACCAATTAATTGGCTAGAGGAATTTGTTTTTTTTTAGACTCCCCCTGAGCCAGAGCTCATCTTATTTAGTTTCTGAAAGGAATATCAGCACCAGATTATGGTGTGGATCCATTCCCAACATTCTCTGTACTTCTCTTTACCTAAATCTTGTTCATCTCCTTTTGAATTTCATCTGCATTCACCTTTCCTTTTCCTTTGTCTTGATTTTGATTATGATGTATCGGACCCCTTTTATCTTGATTCTTACTTCTACAGAATTTGGCAATATGACCGGATCTATTGCAATTGTAGCAAACAACATTTCTTTGTAGATTTGACTGATATCCTCTTGATCTGCATTGATTAGCCATATGTCCCATTCTATTGCATGCAAAGCATCTACCATTAAATGAATTGTTCATTTGCATATTTCTACATTCTTGAGATTTGTGACCATACCTTTTGCAGTTAAAACACTGTCCAGAGAAGGATGAATTAGACTGATTCATTCTTCTTCTACACTGATTTGCTTTATGACCAAAGTTATTGCAATTGTGGCAGTATCCATTGAAGGATGGATATCTTTGAGCATTTGGTTGCCTTACCAGAGGTCTTCTAGGCATGTTCCTTGGATTTCCTGATCCAGATTTCTTTTGACCGGATCCGGAGCTTTCCCCTTTTTCATACCCCAAGCCTTGCTTGTCATCTACCCTCCTTTGGCTTTCAAGAAGAACTTCAAGTTGAGCAGAGCTTATCTTGAATTTCTCTTTGTATTCATTTGTTGTTTGAAGATCCCTTTTAAGAGTGTCTATCTAATTCTCAAGTTGTTCTTCATTGTCTCTATCTTCTTCAAGATCAGATTCCAGATGCCTGATTATTCTATCCATTTTGTGGCAGTCTTTTGAGTTCTCCTTGAGAGATTGTTTTAGATTATCTTTACTTTTTCTTTTCTCTTCAATTTCTTGAGTGAATTTCATAACTCTTGATTCCATTTCAAGTCTTACCATAATGACCTCTTTTGATAACTTCTCACATAACTTGGTTTTGTCATTCAGATCTTCATTAGTATCATTGGCTTCATTTTGACTTGCTAATTGTTGAAGAAGTTCCTTTCTTTTCTTTATTGAGATACTTAGTTTTTATTTGAGTTCATTTATGAAATCATCAGCTTGTTTGAGTCTTTCCCTCAAGTCATTAACTTCAGAGTGAGATTGATCAAGATCATCTAGGGCAGACTGAAGTTGTTCCCTAATACCATATATATCCATTGAGATTCCCAGATCTTCCTCAAGCTGTTAGGCTCTGTTAGAAGGAACTTGGCTCTGATACCAATTGTTGATAACTAAGAGGGGGGTGAATCAGTTATCTTAATTATTTGACTTTCTTTTCATCTTTAACAATTAGTGCAATATCAAATCATATAAGCATACATAACCATGGAAGCAGAAATAAACTCAACACACATGACACAACATTTTTGATGTGAAAAACCCTGTTAAGGGAAAAAACCATGGGGTGATTAACCCAAGATTGTATTCTCTGTTAAAAGAATAAGGTAGTACAAAATGATACTTGCCAATTAGGACTCACTACCCGAGCACACTACTCACAAGAGGCTTAGTGCCTACAATAGTTTATAGAAGGAAACTAGGTACTTGAACTGATGAGAAGCATCCACATATGCTTAGGTTCAGTTCTGGTTAAGCTCAATATATTGATCTACTGCACTTCATTCTTCCTCTGCCTTAGTGCTGTTGTTCTGTCACATACTAGACCTCTATTTCTATTTCCACACTTTTCTCTACTTTTCTTCACACTCCAAAACACACCACACACACCTTCATACTGAAATCAATCTGGTATATATATCCGCATCAATGATTTCAATCATCTTTCTAGTCGGCATCCAGAAAACTCAAGATATTCCAAACTCTAGTTTGTCGGCTGAATCCATGCTTACTAAGTGATGCGTATCAAAAAGATAGTTATAGAAGTCATCAATCATGTCAGCCAATCATGAATGATACCTCAAGAAACTTGATCATCATCAATATCTCATCTGGATTAAGGTCTGATGCTCTGCCAGTCAGTTCTTCCTTAGTCTACTCTGCCAAATAGGAACCCAATACTTAGGTGCTCATATCTCTTCACTCTTTCATCACCGGAGGCTCAATCCCTAGAATGTATCAGTCATGGTACTCCTCTTGACTTCCTCAAGTCCACACTTTACTGAGATACTTCCTCTGAGAGATCCGGACCTGATTGTCGAACCTTGTTGCATGCTCTGTTCTTGCTCACCGGACCAAGATACTCCTTAATCTGACTTCTGGTATAGACATACCATGTCCTGCGAATGTGTGGGATGGACTTTTTTTCCATCAATGACAACACTCATGAAACCACACAGTGTCTCTTGCCAATAGAACCAATTGAAATAAAGAAAGATATAGACCTTATAAGAAAAAATCTAGAACTACAAAGCCATAAACAAATCTACAAAGAAGTGTGGAGAAAAATGGTTTCTCCCAGACACCTCTACACAACTCAGAAACATAGTCCACATACTGGTGAACACAAATTTCTCTGCACAGCAAATCAGAGCATAAAACTTGGAGTATAACATCTCTAAACACCTCTGGACAACATATCCAAACTACAAAAGAAGATCTTCAATAAGGAATAAATGCGGAACAAAACCAGAACACTACTCTATTAAGCCAGAACACATCTTTAATACATTGTTTCCTTTATTAATCATTTTTCTCAAAATTTCTTGGAAACCAATCATTAGGATCATATTCATAACATATTTAGCATCACCTTCAGTGAAGAAACTCAATCAAATAGCTCTTATCATTGCAACATACTCATCTCTGCTTCTGATCTCTACTCAACACAAGCTACTCATACTCTTGACACAATTGACACCAATGACAACATAAGATTGTTGACATCAATGACAACACCGATTACACATACTTGCAACATTTACTTTGTTTCTCTTTAGATCTTGGAGTTCAAGGAGATCTCTTACATTGATTCAAAATATGATGATTGTTTGGTGGAGGCCCGATTGCCAAAGCCAGATAAATTTACACACTTGGTATTTCTTTAGAGTTTGGAGATTAGAGGAGTGCTCATTCTCCTACTTAAATTGTTAGATGTCTTGTGAAGGCCTAATTGCCAAAGACTGACTGGTTTTATTTACTTTTGGTATTTCTTTGTATTTCAAAGATCAGGGGTTTCTTTCTTTTGTTCTAAATTGGAGTGATGTTTGACAATAATCTAATTTCCAAAACCTGATAGTTTCACCCTTTCTTTGTATTTAATTAGAGTTGTAAGGAGTCTTCTACTCCTAATATAAAGAAGGAATGTTTGTTGGAAAGCTGATTTCTCGGGGCATGATGGTTTTTCCCTCCCAATTCATTAGCTCATTAGCTCATGACACGACACTCTAGCAACCCTTTGGGCCACCATCAATGATCATCTTAGAGCCTAATGGCATGGTTGGTGAATGTTTCATGTCCCAAGGTTATTTTTTCCCCCTTGTTAATAAATTTTTGTACCAAGGCATGGGTGAACACTCCAAATCTGTATGGTTTCCTAAAACAACCCATGTGAGTGTGATGTAGTAGATATGGACAACCTGCAAACATGTTGGCTACTCCAAATCCTTGTCTAGGATACACTAGTGTTTTGTAATGCTATATATACATATTCTCAAAATGTGTTAAATGTTGTTGGTAATTTAAATCCAAGCCTTGTATTGACTATAATTTTTCCTCTGTGATCAATAAACAACTAATTTTACCTTCTCATATGCTTTACACTATGTAATGTTTGGTGTTTAAATCTCTATCTTGTGAATGATTCATTCCTTGTGGGTCTCAATCATATTTCTTTACCTCTACAAGAATTTCATGAGTTGTGTATGTCGGTCTGTTGTTTAGAGATTATTCTTTGCATGTAGTGTTGATCCAAAAATTATTCAAACTAAATTTAGTGCATCACCATTTTATTCTTTATCATTCTCGTTTTGCCCCTTTTCCTTGGTGATTGTTAGATTAAGTTTAGTTTTAGTTTATCTATTTGAGCTTTAGGCTCAGAGAGGAACTAACCTTCTCTAGAGGTCTGGTCTCAAACAACAAGGCCCCACACCTTGAGATCATTCTCATTGTGTCATTGGATTTCTTGAACCAGATTTAGGCAAGGGTGCAAATCCAAGTGGTAACAGTTACAATTACAACATCTAAACAAAATCCCATTTAGTTGCACTATGATGGATGTCCATAACCTATTCCAAGTGTAGCCTTTCTATGGGGTGTTTAAATGCTATCAAAAGCTATTGAATTTTATGTTACAAAAGATAATTTTTGTTTTCTTCAGAGCTTTAAAGCCTTTTCAAAAAATCAATTTTAAACATATCCTGAATCATTCCATAGAATCTCCATCCTCTCATTACTAGACCAAACTACACCTCCAATTTGAATAAAGTTTTATTACAATTTTTGTTAGAATAATATGTATTGAATATGGTATCCCTCTATAATAGTAGCTTTTGTGCTCAATATTAATGTTATGTTGGAAAATGTCCCCTTGGAGGCTTTTCCCTCTTAAGGTTTAGCGCCCAGGACCTTAGAATGCATTTAGAGTATCTTGCATATTAATTTTGACTCCTGATGAGAAAACCATG
Source organism: Cunninghamia lanceolata (assembly GCA_027924645.1). Classification (NCBI taxonomy): domain Eukaryota; kingdom Viridiplantae; phylum Streptophyta; class Pinopsida; order Cupressales; family Cupressaceae; genus Cunninghamia; species Cunninghamia lanceolata. The sequence goes on from BSBN01000333.1 coordinate 2,181,737, forward strand.
AAGTCTTATGGTAAATAGGACCAAGAGGGTACTATTTTGATGATCCCTAAACAAAAATAAGGGGGTGGACTTGGGTGCTAGTGCCCTAGTCCTGCACTATTTTTGGTCTGTCGTAAATTTAAATGTCAGTTTTATCACCATTATTTAGGTCCTATGCTGACATCTCAAGTTTGAATTACAAAATTCTTAGCAGGAATCTTTGTAGTTGCATATATAAGCATGTTTAGGATTTCATTTACAAACTAGATGGAAATTAAATGAAGATTGTGAACTTGTGATTTTGATTCAAGGCAGTACTTTGTTGTTATTGTGTTTGTAATTGCAGATTTGACTCCATCTCCTCATGGCATGAAGATCATTTTCCTTCCATGAGATGTACACTTCAAGGTGATTTCTATTGTATTTTTAATTATTTATCATTTGGATTTTCCCTCTAACCTACAGGGATATGTACTCTTATCTTACAACGGTGTTCGGAAGACTTGAATATCTCTCTTGGCTTGACTGAGGCAAGCCTCTAAACACCACAACCCCCTCCCATACTCCTTTGTGATTGCAGGTTACAAGTATTGAGTTTCACAGAGTGAAGTTGCAAAAAGGAGGTTGTAAACAACAAGGATTCAAGATTTGAAAGAAAGAGGACAAAGGTGAACATTTTGGGAGAAGGGAACTAGTACCAGTGTCGATCTTTTCTGAGGCAGAAATGGAAGATATAGTGGAGATCAGTGTTAGAAGGAGATTTAGATTCTGTGACAAAAAATTTACCTTAGATAGAAGTGCTAGTGCCAGTGTCCTCGACTATTTTGCATTCTAGATTTTGAAAAATAGTGAGTTAACAATCTCTATCCTTTACCTTAGTCTAAAAGGATTTGTCGTAATTCATCAATTTGCTTATCGTTTTCCATATTTAGGGTTTTAAGAGTAATTGAGCATTAAATTGAGACATTTGTTTGATACATCTAAACTTCCACATTGTTCCAAGTGGCAGCCCAACCTGATAGGTGATTGTTCTTGCTTAGTGGAGATTCAACTCGGTTGCTATGCCCTTGAATGTTTGGTGAGAAGGGAGGATTTGCCTTTGAAACATAAATCAAAATATTTCTCCCCTTTTAACCCTAAAATTTTTGGTGAACCCATGTTTTTGTACCTTGCTGAGTGTTGTGTGATAGATTTGCATTCATTCATCTTATTGCATTTGAAAAATTACAAAAAAAATTAAAAATTTTAAAAACTTTGAACAATTTGGCATCTTAGGCTTGCATTTTAGCATATTTTGAATTAATTAGCATTTAATTTCATTAAATTTATGTTATTTTCATTAATTCTAATTTAATTTACAGAAATTCATCATTTAGTATTCACTTGCATTGCATTTTCATGCTTAAATTGTAAAAAATTGCTTGAAAATTGTGCATTTTTCATAAAAACCTAGTTTTGCATTAGCTAGGGTTTGTAGTCAAAATCTTGTTTCAGATTTTACTTCCCTTTCAAAACACTCATTAGGACTGATTTCTAATTGTAGTGTTGCATCATAGTGGCTTTCCTTTAAAATTTCATGTCTAGGGATTGAAAACCTTGCATTTTCACTAGATTTGGCCTTATTGTCTCTCTAGAATTGTATTACAAGCATGTTGTGAGGTATTTTTCTACATTATTTGAATTATATTAGGGTTATTATCTTCTACCCCTCCTCAAATTACTTACAACACCCTTTCTATTATGTGTTTACATTGAAAATTGGTGAAAATTGCATATTTTAAGTGTATTTTCACTAGGTTTTGACTTATCATCACTCTAGAGTTGCACTATAGGCATGTTGTGAAGGATTTTTCTGCACCATTGGCCTTTTATTAGTCATATTATTTTCTTTCCCTCTTGAAATTCTTCACAATACCTCTTGTCTTAGTGGTTTGCATTGGAAAAAGTTGAAAAATCAAGCATTTTAGGTCTTAAACATATCTTGCTCCTTGGGTTTGTTCTATTAGTTTGTGCATTGAGTGTCACATGTTATTGTATGATTCTTATAACTCACCACCCTAATATAAATATCCCTTGAAGAAGTAGGAGACTCATGGGATCTAGTGCTCTTGAAGAAAATGATATCCCTACCTTTGAAAATCCGTTGAATACCTTCTTTACAAAAGGAGAGACACAAATTTTGCAAGACACTATCCCTCATACAACCACTATGGAAGATCAAATATTTTATGATGTTGATGACACTATTGAGGTGGTCACACATGCATCAAATGAGCAAATAAACAAACTTGATAAAGAGTTAGCCAATTTTCAAGCATTTGTTGAAAATGAAAGGATAGCGGAAGAGGCTATACTAGTGATTCACAACATAACAGAATTAATCAAAGACGAACAAGATGGTATTAATTTTATTCAAGGATTAACACATATAGTACACAATAAGAGGATTAACACATATAGTACACAATAATGTTATATTGGTGACTGAATGTGCGAATGGTATTAATAACATGTCGTCACTGTCTCATGCAAGTATCAGCACCTATACTGACTACAGGAATATCCACATTTACATCAACAAATTTAACCACTAATGCAAATGCTTTTAGTAATGCTACCACTAGTGTTGGAGTATCTAATGGCACTAATTCACAAAATTACAAATCTATGGGATTTAACTATCAGAATTTGGCTCCTAAAGTGGCCTCTTTTATGAATAATCACTCGCAACCACCTCTCCATTCACTTATTCTCAACCACCTCTTACATATAACTACTCACATCCACCTTCCACTTATCACTATGTTCAACCACCACTTACCTATTCATAGCCTCTACTTGTCACTATTCAGGCTCAATCACCTCCTCACTTTGGTTCCAATTCCTCACAACAAACCACATCTCCCAATGATGCCCTCTTAAATAAACTATTGCAAGGCATGACTTCTTTATACCAAAAGGTGACAAATCTAACAAATTCTTCACAACCTAATATACCAACTTATCATGCCCGTAATCCCCTATCTTATGCAATCTTGTGAACTCCTATGCCTGAGAGGTTTGAAACTCCTCACTTTGAAAAATATGGCGGAAAGGGTGATCCTAATACTCATGTGGAAACATTCAAGGCTATGTGTAGTGATTTCTACTTTGAAGAGGATTTATTAGCAAAACGTTTCCCACTATCTCTCAAATATATTGCTTTAGAATAGTTTTTCTCTTTACCTCCTAATTTAATACACTCTTTTTCGCGGTTAGTTGATCAATTCTTACAACATTTTCAAGCAAACATTGGACATCAAGTCTCCTTGATTGATTTAGTTCATTGCAAGCAAGGCCTAAAAGAGAAGTTAACTGAGTTTATTAGTTGGTATCAATCTCTCTATACACAAATTCAATATCAAATGAAGGATGAGGATGTTTAGAAGGTGTTTATTACAAATCTACAACCTAACATCTGTGATAAGATTCTCTTGATGAAGTATAACTCTTTTCAACATTTATGTACTGCCCTTTGTGATTATCAACTTTCGTCTAGTTAGTATAAAAACCAAAACTCAACTCAAGTTGGTCAATCCACAGAGGCCCTTCAAAAAAAAACTTTAAGAGGAATAATAAGACTTTCATCAAGGTTAGCAGACAAAATTCAAACAATTTCTCACAATTGTCTACTATCACTAATCTGAAGAAGGCACCATTTCAACAAAGAAAGTTTGCTCTGATATTTGAATCCTATCATTCTATCATGAATCAAGATGTGAGTAATAATCTCTTGAAGCTTCCCCCAATTAAACCTTTGGATCCTAGTAAAATGCAAGGACATTATTTTGATGCTAATGCCTTTTGTCATTTTCATCGACAACAAGGACATGATACTAAACAATGTATGCATCTTAAACATGAAATACATGACCTCATCAACTTGAATGTTATAGAAGTATCGGGTGTGAATGATAATGGAAATAAGCTAGTTGCTTTGTCAAATCAAAATTTACAAATCTTTACTAACATGATGGAACAAAATACAGTAGAAATAGAAGAAGACTATTTGAACTATGATGAGATAATTACTTCAATAGAAGTGGATAAGGAATATACTGAAGTATCACCTCATCCATAAAGAAATGGTATTTATGTTGAGGTTCCTCTCCCATTATCCCTTTAAGGATTAGGAGATAACCAAAATGCATTGGAAAGAAAAATAGAACAATTGAAACAAGAGATTTAGACAAAAGAAAAGATTGAGATAGTACAAGATAGTCCTTGTCACTACGATAGACAAAATCAATAAAATAAGAGAACTAAAACCTAGAAAAGAGCAAGACACTTATCATCAGTTGGAAATAATAGTGGTTCTCCTCCTCATAAGCAACAAAAGATCTCACATACACAATGATTTGAGAAACAAGCATCGCATGGACTTCCTGATAACAAACAAGACTCTCATAAGAACCACTCAAGTTTTGCACAAAAGTTGATAGAGCATCTCTCCAAGAGGCTCGCAAGTTACAAATTTTAGTATGATTGTACTGGTGCGTAAGTATTTCTAACCCTTTACCTCATTGGTGTGTTTCTCCTATGATGTGTTTTGTGTTGTTTAGGCCTCCTCGGATGATGGTGCAAGGGCACCTAGATACCTTAATTAATTTCATGTTCTTTTGATGTTTTGGAGTTGTATAAGGTCCACGTGATCAATTGTAAGGCCTAGTGCCACGTGTGAGTTCGAGTGGAATAGGACAAGTCGTAGGATCTGGTAGTGGAAGAGCAAACACATTATAACTGAATAGGTTGACAGTTGCAGAATGGTTGGCATTCCCACTGATACAAATTGTCAAGAACAAGAACATGTATAAACAGTTCAGTGAATAGAAGAAGAGGAGTAATATAGAAATTGGGTGTGATTTGTGGTAGAATAACAATAAGAAGATAGAAGAATTGTTTTCAGTGCAGAAGTTCCCAAGAGAAATAAAAGATCTTGTTTTGTTTGTGTTCTTTCACCATGTCACTGTAGTTAGTTCCATTTTGTCATTGGGATGGGTTACTAAGCCATTCCACCGACGAGATTTCTTTGAAATCGGTGGAATGGGTTTGTTTGTACAGTTAGTGTTCTTTTTTTTGTTTTGTTTATGTTCAGTGTAGAATCAAGCGTGGGATGTTCTGATCGAGCCTAGCATCTCCATGTGCTAGGATTCAGCAAAGGTAGAGAGTGTCTGCGTTGTAGAGTTTGTCTCTGATAGAACAATAACCGTCAGACAAGGCCCAGATGATGGTTGTCTAGCCAGAAAAACAAGAAGAGCTAAGTTAGAAGTAGTAGTTTTTCCAAAGGGTAGTTGGAGTAACCTAGTGCATCAGCGTAAGATTTGTGTTGTTTCACTAGATATACTTTATGTGTGTATATCACAGTTGTATGTTCATGTGTATGTCGCGAAATTACATCAGGTGAGATACAAGGAAGGTCAACGGTCAATTTCTGAATGCATGTTCTGAATGTATGTGGAGAATGCATCTCCTGAATGTATATTAAAAATATACATTGTGTATATACATTGTGTTGGATTCAAGAGGTGATCGACAACGACGATGAAGGAAACTGGTGATCGCAAGTCGACGGAAGTATATATAGTCTTTTGTTAAGTTTTTGACACTTCCTCTGTGCGCTCTGCATCATTTTGGTATCAGAGCTTTGGATGTTCTGTGTGTGACAGATCTATGAATGTTTATGTCAGATAGAGAGAGTGAAGGAGAGGCCAGTGCCATGCCTCCAAAGGGGATGACAACAGAAGTGCTTAAAAAGTTCCAAGAGATGGAAGAAATGATCAAGGTTGGAGTCAAGGTTGGAATCAAGGAAACACTCCAAGCTGAGTTGAAGGCACTAAAGATAGGAAAGAAATTAGATGATGAATCTAATGAAGAAGAATAAGAAGACGGGGAAGAGGAAACAACCTCCAGACATTCAGATATATCTGTAGATCAGAAACAATTTCTGGAGGCCATAAAATCACTTGGTAAGGAATCGTTTGAATCAAGAATGGAGATTCCAATGTTCAGCGGAAAGATGGATGCAGAAGAAGTCATCAAATGGGTCGAGGCTTTGAACAATTACTTCAAGTACAAGGAGGTACCGGAGAATAGAAGAGTCAAGTTTGCAAAGACAAAATTGAAGGGTGCTGCACTCACGTGGTGGAACTACACCTAGGGAGAAAGAGTGAAGAGTGGCAAGAGCATGATCTTATCCTAGAGTCGGATGGTAGAGAGGATCAAGGTTCAGTTCCTACCAGTAGATTATGAAGTGCAGACATACAGGAAAATGCAGAACCTTAGACAAAAGGACATGGATGTATCCACCTACATAGAGGAATTTCACAAATTGTCTCTAAGGTGTGGGCTTGCTGAGGATGAAAAGGGAAGAATTGCCAGGTACATTAATGGCCTGAAATATAGCATACAAGATGAGATTACCATCTTAACACCAAAAACTGTGGACAAATGCTTCCAAGTGGCACTGAGAGTAGAAGAGAAGCAAAAAAGAAAAGGAGAACAACAGAACAGAGGCAGAAATAGTTTTGGTGGCAGAAATCAGTTCTAGAAGAATCAAGGGGAGTTCAGTCAACAAGAACACAGTGAAGAATCTAGTTCTAGAGGGGGTTTCAGAGGAAGGAGACCCAATGGAAGAGGTAGATTTGGTGGACCAGGCAGAGGTCCTAATGTCTTCACGAGAAGATGTTATAATTGTAACCAAATTGGGCACATAGCAGGCAAGTGTCCGGAGAAAGCCTCAAGCTCTTATGGAGGAGATAGAAGGAGCCAACTGATTCAAGAAGAAGATTGTCAGAGTGTGAACTCATCTATGGGAAGTGTAGCTCCAGCACAAGACGGAGAGAATCTCATGATGAGAAGGATGATGCTGAAGGTACCACAGAACAAAGAACCACCGCAGAGGAAGACACTATTCAGAACTCTGTGTAAAGTTTCTAGCAAAAGGTGTAAGGTAATTGTTGATTCTGGCTCAACTAAAAATTAAGTTTCAGTAGAAATGGTAGAGAAATTGAATTTGAAAAGATTGCCACATGTTAGTCCATACAAAGTGTCCTGGCTGAACAAAGGGCAACAAGTCTTAGTTGATGAACAAGCTTGGGTAGAATTTCAGATAGGGGAATATGGGGATAAACTTTTGTGTGATATAATTCCCATGGATGCATGCCATTTACTATTAGGTAGACCTTGGCAGTATGATGTACAAGCCCAGCATGATGGTAAATCCAATTCTTTTGTTATCACCAAGAATGGTAGACAGTATAAGATGGATCCTTTACCAGAAGAGGGTGTAGGAAAGAATGTAGGATCAAGTATCATGTTAGTGAGTGGGAAAGAGTTTCTCCATACTCTAAAACAAGAGGGAACCCAGGGGTATGCTCTGATTCTGAAACCTAAAGACAATTCTGATTTGTCTAAAAAAAGCAAGGAAAAAGTCCCTAAGGAAGTGCAGGAATTGTTAGACAAGTATAAGAGTATCATGGTGGAGGATATGCCCAATACACTACCCCCTGTGAGAGACATAAGTCATCAGATTGACTTCATCCCAGGATCCACATTGCCAAATAAACTAGCTTATAAAATGACACCTAATTAGAATGAGGAGATTGCTAAACAAGTTCAAGAACTGTTGGATAAGGGCTTGGTGAAGAAAAGTCTTAGTCCGTGTGCTGTACCTACAGTTTTAGCTCCCAAGAAGGATGGAAAATGGAGGTTATGTACTGATTCAAGAGCCATAAATAAGATCACCATCAGATATAGGTTTCCTATGCCCAGAATAGAGGACCTCATGGATTGTTTGGGTGGAGCTCGATACTTTTCTAAAATTGATCTCAAAAGTGGATACCATTAGATCAGGATTAGACAAGGGGATGAATGGAAGATAGCCTTTAAGACTAATGAGGGTCTTTATGAGTGGGTGGTGATGCCATTTGGACTGTCCAATGCTCCAAGCACTTTCATGCGTCTAATGAATGAGGTATTGAAAGATTTTATTGGTAAATTTGTTGTTGTCTATCTTGACGATATTCTGATTTTCAGCAGGACAAAGGAAGAACATTTGCAGCATTTGGAAGAGGTGTTGAAGAAACTACATGAGGAGAAACTGATGATCAATATGGAGAAGAGTGTCTTCATGAAGGAAGAACTCACATATCTGGGATTTGTGATATCCCAGGGTAATTTGAAAATGGATCCGGAAAAGGTAAAGGCTATTTTGTCTTGGCCAGCACCTAGGATAGTAGGTGACGTGAGAAGTTTTCATGGGTTGGCAACTTTTTATAGGAAATTCATAAGAGGATTCAGCCATGTTTGTACACCCATTCTGGATACCATAAAAGGAGGACAGAAAATTAAGTTTGTTTGGAATAGAGTAGCAGATGAATCTTTTAAGATTCTTAAACAGAAAATAGAAGAGAAACCCATTTTGGTTTTGCCTTATTTTAATAAGTTGTTCACTGTAGAATGTGATGCCAGTAACCTTGCCATTGGTGTTGTCTTGAGTCAGGAAGGCAGACCTGTTGCTTTCTTTAGTGAAAAGTTGAATGATGCTAAAAGGAAGTATTCCACATGTGATCTAGAATTGTATGTAATGGTGCAAGCATTGAAAAAATGGAGATATTATCTCTTGCCCAAGGAATTCATTGTTTATATTGACAACCATACTTTGAGTTTTCTAAATTCGCAGGAGAAACTAAATCACAGGCATATGAAGTGGGTCGAACAACTCCAGGTGTATACTTTTTCCATCAAACATAAGAAGGGACAAGCTAACAAGGTGGTAGATGCTCTGAGCAGAAGAGTGTGCACTATACAGGAAATCCAGGGTTAGTGCAAGAAGTTGGGTCCACTTTTTGGCCAAAAAGTGGAAGTGTTTTCCCTGATTTTCAAAATTTGTTACATTTGACCTTAAAATTTGAAGCACTTAGAGATGGAAACTTTCAAAAAGTCACTAAATATAAAATGTAGTACTCAGAGTCTAGTTTCCAAATATGTAATTTTTTTCAATACCCAGATGATACAAATTGATTTTCAATAGGCATTTCTAAAAACCACTATTTAAAAGTCACTTTTTTTTAACTATACCATGCATGTGTACGACCAACATAATTTGACCTCAATAAAATTATTTTTCAAAATCCTTTTGGGAAAAGATGTGTAGTACAGTGAAGTTTGATGAGGATATTTTTTTTATAATTTTTTTCCAAATAATTTTTTTTAATTAATTTTTTATTAGGCCTAATTGCTACTTTTGAAAACCCCTCGTGTACGGCCAACGTAATTTGAGTAAAAATTAAATTTTTTTTTCATTGTGTAAAGAATGATGTGTAGATTGATGACATATATTTTTTTTTTTTAAATTTAAAAATTAAAAGTTATTAAAAAATACAAACACTTGTCATTTTAAGTTTTTGGACCAGTTTGCTCATAAATTAAATAATAAATAGAAAAACAAGTCCAATCCAAAAAAATATATATTTAAAAACTAGACACTATGATCTATAATGGGTTTTAATTTTGTAAAAAAATTCAGAAAAAAATGTCATTAGCCATATAAGTGAAGTCAGTCTTTTCTTTGGTTCTGTACTTAGAGAAATACTTGTAGGTCCAAGGCTCAAGGTCAGCTACCCATGCCTTTCCTGAGCCTAAAACGAAACCAAAAGCGTAGGTGTGAAATTCAATATTTTAGAAGCGGGTACCCATTTTAAAATGGGTACCCATTCTAGAAAATAATAGAAAATAAAATGGGTACCTGTTTTAAAACGGGTACCTATTCTAAAAAACAATAAAAAACAAAATGGGTACCTGTTTCTAAAAATTGTAAAAAACAAAATGGGTACCCGTTTTAGGCTCGGGTGCCCATTCCTAAATGGGTACCCATTTCTGTCGGGATTTTTTTTTTACACGACACTTCCCCTATATGTGGACCCAACTTCTTGCTTTTACCCTCTAGTTACAAAGTGTGGGAGTGGATTCTCTCAAGAATATGTATCAAGATGATGAGGACTTCAAGGAGATATATGCAGTTTGTTCACAGTTTTCAGATTCCTATCATTCTAATTTTTTTGAATATTTGTTGCAGCAAGGGCTACTGTTCAAAGGCAACCAACCATGTGTACCTAGGTTTTCCATGAGGGAGAACATCATAAAAGAGAAACATTGCGGTAGTCTTGGAGGCCATTTTGGACTAGACAAGACATTGGAACAAGTGAGAAGGCTTTACTTCTGGCCTAAGATGCAAACAGATGTCAGGAAATTTGTGGAAGGTTGTAACATTTTCCAGAAGGCAAAAGGGACTTCATCAAATGTAAGTCTCTATCAACCACTTCCAATTCCGCAAAGGCCATGGGAGTGCATCAGTATGGATTTTGTTTTGGGTCTTCCCCGGACTCAAAGAGGATTTGACAGTGTGTTTGTGGTTGTTGACAGGTTTAGTAAAATGGCTCATTTTGTGCCATGTAAATGTACTAATGATGCTTCACATATTGCTGGTCTTTTCTTCAAGGAAATAGTAAGAATTAGTAAGAATTCATGGTTTGCCATTGAATATTGTTACTGACAGAGATCCCAAGTTTGTGGGACATTTTTGGCGCACATTGTGGAAGAAATTGGGCACACAATTGTCTTTCACGTCAGCATATCACCCTTAGATGGATGGACAAACTGAGGTGGTGAATAGATCTCTGGGTAATCTTTTGAGTTGTTTGACTCAATAGCATGGAGAAGCATGGGATATGATCATCCCACAGGCAGAATTTGCATATAATGATTTTGTTAATAGGAGCACAAGAAAGAGTCCTTTTGAAGTTGTATATGGGATTCATCCCAGGGGAATTTTGGAGCTCAGGGATCTCTAGAACATGGAGAAAAAGAGTGCACAAGGAGAAGATTTTGCAGTAAACATGAAAGATATCCATGATGTTGTCAGAGGAACTATACAGAAGAACACAAGAAAATACAAAGAGAGAGCTGATCAGAAGAAAAGGGATGTCCAATACAAAGTTGGAGATTTGGTGATGGCATATTTGAAGAAGGAAAGGCTTTTGAAGGGATAGCCCATGAAGCTTCTTATGAAGAAGATAGGTCCATGTAAGATTATACACAAGTTTGGGCCTAATGCATACAAAATTGAACTCCCTCTAGGTTTCGCAATATCACCCATTTTCAATGTGTCCGACTTGTTTCTATTCAGAGGAAACAATGTTGCTGGTTCAGATGTGACAGAAGCAGGGGATGCAGAATAGATTTCTAATCTTCCACTGAGTCAGCCAGTGCAGCTAGAATGTATTTTGGACACCAAAGTTCAGAAGAAGACCAGGCATAAAACCTACAAGCAGTATCTAGTCAAATGGTGTGGTTTGCCTGATGAAGATGCTACCTGGATGAGCGAGGAGGACATCATCAAACATGGGGTTACTGTTTCTGACTTGGTTCCTCAAGGGACCTAAGTTCTTTGGGGTGCAGGGGCACCCAGATACCTTAATTAATTTCATGTTCTTTTGATGTTTTGGAGTTGTATAAGGTCCACGCAATCAATTGTAAGGCCTAGTGCCATGTGTGAGTCTGAGTGGAATAGGACAAGTCGTAGGGTCTGGTAGTGGAAGAGCAAACACATTGTAACTGAATAGGTTGACAATTACAGAATGGTTGGCATTCCCACTGATCCAAACTGTCAAGAACAAGAACATGTATAAATAGTTCAGTGAACAAAAGAAGAGGAGTAATATAGAAATTGGGTGTGATTTGTGGTAGAATAACAGTAAGAAGATAGAAGAATTGTTTTTAGTACAGAAGTTCCCAAGAGAAATAAAAGATCCTATTTTGTTTGTGTTCTTTCACCGTGTCACTGTAGTTAGTTCCATTTGTTGATAACTGAGAGGGGGGGGTGAATCAGTTATCCTAATTATTTCCCTTATTAAACTTTCCTTCTAATTGAAGCAGCATAAAATCAAACACAAAACATTAACCATGAAGTAAGAAACACATGACACAGTATTTTTGACGTGGAAACCCTGTTAAGGGAGAAAACCACGGGGTGATTAACCCAAGAATTATTCTCTGTTAGAAGAATAGGAAATTACAAAAATGGCACTTGCCAATTAGGGCTCACTGCCCGAGCACACTGCTCACAAGAGGCTCACTGCCTACAAGAAGACACACTGTCTTACAAAGTGATTAGAATCACAGTCTTGAACTGATTGGAAGCATCTGCATATGCTGGAGTTCAGTTCCGGTTAGGTTCAGTATACTGATCTGCTGCACTTCATCTTTCCTCTGTTCTTTAGTCTGCTGTCCTTTCACATACCGGATCTTTCTTGTTACTTCTGCTCTACCCTGGACTTGTTCGCATATCCTCACACCCCTTTCACAACTAAATCCATCCTCTATATATATCCGCACAAGTAATTTCATCATCTTTCTAGTCGGCATCCGGAACAGTCTAGTTTCTTACAAACTTAGTTCTGTCGGCTGAATCCTTGCTCACCAAGCAATGCGGATCAAGCATATACTTGTAGATATCATCAATTATGTTGGCCAAACATGATTCATGCCTCCGCAACCTTTATCATCATCTGTAACACATCCGGAAAGTAGTTTGATACTCAGTCAGTCAGTTCTTCCTCTGTTTTCACTGTCTCTCAGGAATCCGGTACTCAACTATTCATATCTTTTTCCTTGTCCATCTCCGGAGGCTAAATCCTTGGAATATACTACTCAAGAGAGTCCTCTTGACTTCCCCAGATCCGCACTGCACCAAGACACTTCCTCTGAGAGATCCGGACCAATCTGTCGGACCTTGCCACATGCTCTGTTCTTGTTCACCGGACCACCACAATCTTCAATCTGACTTCCGGTAGAGACATATCATGACTTGCGGATATGTGGGATGACCTTTGTTGCCATCAATGACAACAACCATGAATCCATATAGTGTCTCTTGCCAACAATCTCCCCCTTTGGCATTGATGGCAACACTTAGTGAAAAATGACTAAGTGTTTACACTATGCTCCCCCTCTGCTGATGCTCTGTCTTTATATACAATTTCCGGAACTCCCCCTGAGTTGGATTCCTCATTTTTCACTGCTCCTCACTCCCCCTTTGACATCAATGGCAAAGGGTAGGGTCCGCACACCAAAATTTTCAAAAATTTTTCTATATATAGCCGCATATTTACATACTCACATATACTGCAGAATGTCTGCAAAGGATGTCTGCAGTTGAACCATTTCAGTAGCCCAACTTAGCTTCATTCTGTCCAAGATTGAAATGTGACCACTCAACAAAAATGCAAAAGCTTCTGCCCACCTGAGATCTGTCGGATCTTTTGTATGGGCGGTGGTCTGGGCATCACTGATGGCCTCATGCATAGTTTCCAACTTAGGGACTATAATCCTTCTAAGTTCTCCCATCCGGTTGGTAATGTTCTTCCTCTCCTTCTCAAGATTCTTTATTTCATTCAAGACTGCAATAGTCTGACATTCTTGATTTATTATAGAGGAAGAGAGAGGATCAAAACTTTGAGATAAGCTTTGAAGCTTGTCCTGTTCCTCTTTTATTTTCTTGTCAATTGCTGCTGTTGCCTTTGACCAAGATATACAAAATTTGTAGATGTCACCGCCATCCTTAAGAGCATTTTCTAAACTCTTTATTCCAATGCTTACAATCTTCCTATCCTTAGAGATTAATTCTAATATTTCAGAAAATCTCTTATCCAAAAATTCCTTCCGGACCTTTTCTTCAGCTGATTTTTCTAGAGAATTAAAATGTGTATCAATACTGCTGACTAAGGTTTTTAGATTACCGGAAGTGGAGGCTGTCGGATCTATTTGGATTGATGGCATGATCTTTACAAGTACTCCGGAAGCAGCCTCTATCAACTCACAGTCTTCCATATGAGACTTCAGGAGCTTTTCATTTGCCTTGGCATTTGCAAATGAAGCTATCTTCATTGTTTGTACCGGAGAGAGAGAGTCAAAATCAAATGGACCTTTTAGAAGCTCCGGTTCATCAATCTCTAGAGTTTCTTTGCTCAAAAATTGTTGAACAGTTTGTGCAGTGTCTCTTGCCGGAGACAGATGTTTCTTTTCTTCTGCAGTCTTAGAACTGTCAACCTCTTTGTCTGTCACCACTGCTTCCTTCTCCTGCAATTGCTCTTCTTCTTTGGATCCGGAGACTGTAGGGGAAACCGGAGGAGAGATGCTTGCTTGCTCATGGGCCACTTCTTCTGGAGCAGAGGGTCCCAAGTCCTCACTTGTCTGTTCATGGCTCACTTCTTCCGGAACAGAAGATTCCAAATCAGCAGCTGTTTCTGCACCTAAGTCCTCTACAACAGGAAGATTGAACCTTTTGAAGGCCTTCCGGAGGATCTCTTCTGTCTCTTGTGCCACTTTGTCAGTCTCACCAAGCATGAGCTGATTCATCCTGGCTTTACTTCTGAACTCATCTCTGCAGTCCTTGAAGATCATGTTCATTGTCTTGGGATCAATTTGAGGATATAGCTGAATAGCTATCTGCTCCCGGATCTCAAGATCTTTGGCATGAGCATTATTCTTTCTTACTTCCATTTCCTTCTCTAGGCTTTTAGGAATGAGTGATATGATCTCAATGAAAGCCTTATTGTATGTGTTCAGATATTTAACTGTGGCTTCCTGCAGAGTCTTTTGGTCTGCCTCACTGAAGTCATCATAGGATTCAGTCATTGGTTGAAGGTTTCCATCCACCGTGACCGACTTGATTATGCTCTCTAGTGACAGAGTGGGCTTTTCAACAGTTACCTCTGCCATTTCCTCCTTGTCTTGGCCTGTGGAGGGCTTACCGGATCCTTTCTTTTTCTGTTTCTTTACTTCTCTTACTCCTTCATCTGATTCTGTCTCCTCTTCATCCTTTTGGCTTTCATAAGCCCTTGATGCTTTTGTCTTGGATCTTTTACCGGATGCCTGGACTTCCGGTTTTGAGCTTTTGGTTGTGGAAGGTGCAGATCTCTTTGATGATCTGGTCCGGGTGGGGGTTTCAACCGGAGCACTTTCTTTGCTTTTCTCTTCTTCCTCAGCCTTTCTCCTCTTTTCCCGGCTGGCATCAAGTGCCTCTTTTGAGATGCCTAGGCCTTGAGCAATGTGCTCTACTTCTTTTCTCACTTTTCTTTTAATCTCAGGTTCCCTGAGTTCTACATGTAATTTCACGCTCAGCTCCTCAAAGGTTCCAAACCTTTCTGCCTTAGGATCTTTGGGCTGACTTAGCATGTGTTGAACATGCAGCTCTACTATCTGTTCATCAACTTCATACCCCATGGGCATGATCCAGACAGTCCTTGGCTCCACTGCCTCCATTAGGCACTGATCAGTGTCAACCATAAAACATACTGAGTCCTTGTATTTCTCAATGAGTGACTGGGGAATTCTCTCTCTTGCTTGCATCATGCTCTGAAAGTTTTTGAAGTATCCCCATAGAGCTGTATTTCTCGCTTTTGCATCCCCAAGTCCATGCAAATAGTCTCTTATCTGGACTGCAACAGGTTTGTCATTCTGCCATACCCATCCACTTGTTCCGGGTAGCTCATTCATGAAGTAAAAGAAGAGACATACAATGAGAGTACCATACTTAAAGGAGTTCTTCTTGTCTTTCTTGATTTTCTGTACATTTTCCATCAATTGGCTTAGTAGTAGTTCACAAAGATCATAATCTGCATTCTTTCTTAGCATTTCATATGCTGTGTATATTGCAGTTCCGGATACAGAATTCTCCCTGCTGGAGTGATAGATCTTGTATCCTATTATCATTGATGCATATTTGATATCCGGATCCGAAATATCTTCAATGGTCATTGCTCTCTTATCATATTTTGATCCGGTGGCCTCAGTTACAACGTTGTTCTTGACAGATTTGAGGATAGGTACCCCCCCGGAAGAGTATAGACCAGTTACTGCTCTAATTGCTTCTTTTGTGATCTTGCAGGGTCTATCTAGCCAAAGGAAGTTGTCATGCATCCTGCTCAGTACATACCGGACCCATTCATCTTCTTCAAAGCTAGGGAAATGAATGAATTGCTCAAATTGTTTCTTCTGGATACCCTTATACTCTGGTTTGAGCTCAAAAGCATTGTCTATCAGTTGTTTGTGATAGAGGTCTCTTAATTTGAATTCCCCAAATTCCTCAATGTTTGCGTGTATGTAAACCCTAATATCTTCAGTATGTAAGACTCCGTGGGGAACACTAGAGAAGGCTCCTAGTGGATCTACCTCCAACGATTTGTAGGGATGTTTCTTGAATGAGGGGCGAGGTCTATCAGAGATCTTAACTATGTTTGGAGTAGCCATTCTTCAAAGATTTGCAGTGAGGCAATGAAAAACGAAGAATACCTTATGCGCCTTCGGTTTGCACGGAGTGGTTGGATTGATTTCTTTATGCAATAGCTTCGGCAGGAGATCCTTGGTGTGCTTGATGAACCTTGTTGCAGAGCTCCACTATTCGCTTCTTCTCAAGTGTAGAATGAGCAGATAACTTTTGAGAAATCCCTTATATTGCTCCACAAACCCTAATATCTGTCTGCAATAAATGCTTCACCTGCATTATTCCGGTTTACCATGTCTGGATAGCTTGGAGTATCCCGGATTAGTCCTGATCACTGAATATCATCCGAATCTTTAAATCATGAATAAATCTAGGTAACATATTACAAGAACATCCCAAACACTCTGTCCAATCCGCAAGACAAGATCGTGCACTTCCGGATCTCTCCGGACCTTTTTATAATCCTTTATCATACCGGAGCACCTCCCTGAACAGGTCTAACTTAATCGAACACAGCTTCTTCATAACTCCATGCGGACCTCTGAAAACTTGACTGAAGCATCTCAGGACTTATATCTACAAACCCTTTAATCCGCATCTTGTGCCACATCCGGCACAACTTGTTTGGCTGGGGGAACAGAATCTTCTTTGAGTCTCCCCCTGAGCCTGAGCTCACTTTTTAATTTCCGGAAGAAATATCAGCACCAGAATCTGGTGCGGATCCAACCTCTACATTCTCTGAGCTTTTCTTCACCCAAATCTTGCTCATCTGATTCCTAACTTCATCCGCATTCATCTTTTGTTTACCCTTGTCTTGATTCTGATTATACACCGGACCTCTTTTGTCCTGATTCTTGTTTCTGCAGACTTTAGCATTATGACCGGACCTATTGCAGATTTGGCAAATAACATTTCTTTGCCTATTTAACTGATATCCCCTTGATCTGCATTGATTAGCCATATGACCTACTCTATTGCATGTAAAGCATCTACCTTTGAATGATTTGTTTACTTGCATAATTCTGCATTCATGGGATTTGTGTCCATACCTTTTGCAGTTGAAGCACTGTCCGGAGAAGGATGAATTAATCTGATTCATTCTCATTCTGCACTGATTAGCTTTGTGACCAAAATGGTTGCAGCTGTGGCAGTATCCATTGAAGGATGGATATTTTTGAGCATTTGGCTGTCTTACCGGAGGTCTTCTAGGCCTGCTCCTTGGATTTTCTGATCCAAGATTCTTCTGACCGGATCCGGAGCTTTCTCCTTTCTCATATCCCAAGCCATACTTGTCATCTGTCCTCTTTTGACTTCCAAGAAGAACTTCAAGTTGAGCAGAACTTATCTTGAATTTCTCTTTATATTCATTTGCTGTTTGAAGGTCTCTTTTGAGAGAGGCAATTTGATCCTCAAGTTTTCCTTCATTATCTTTGGAATCTTCAAGATCAGATTCAAGGTGTCTGATAATCCTGTCCATCTGGTGGCATTCTTCTGATTTTTCCTTAAGAGATTGTTTTAGATTGTCTTCAGCCTTTCTTTTTTCTTCAATCTCTTGAGTGAACTTTATAGTTCCTGATTCCATTTCATGTCTTAACATAATGACTTCTTTTGATAACTTTTCACATAACTTGGTTTGCTCAGTCAATTCTTCATTTGTATTGCTTTCTTCACTTTGTCTTGCCAACTGTTGGAGCAGCTCCTTTCTCTTTTTCATAGAGAGACTTAATTTGTCTTTTAATTCCCTCATGAATTCATCAGCCTGTTTGAGTCTTTCTCTTAATTCACTGACTTCAGAATTTGACTGTTCAAGATCCTCAAGGGCAGTCTTGAGTTGCTCCTTTAAACCATATGCATCCATTTGAAATCCCAGATCTTCCTCAAGCTGTTAGGCTCTATTAAGAGGAACTTAGCTCTGATACCAATTGTTGATAACTGAGAGGGGGGGGTGAATCAGTTATCCTAATTATTTCCCTTATTAAACTTTCCTTCTAATTGAAGCAGCATAAAATCAAACACAAAACATTAACCATGAAGTAAGAAACACATGACACAGTATTTTTGACGTGGAAACCCTGTTAAGGGAGAAAACCACGGGGTGATTAACCCAAGAATTATTCTCTGTTAGAAGAATAGGAAATTACAAAAATGGCACTTGCCAATTAGGGCTCACTGCCCGAGCACACTGCTCACAAGAGGCTCACTGCCTACAAGAAGACACACTGTCTTACAAAGTGATTAGAATCACAGTCTTGAACTGATTGGAAGCATCTGCATATGCTGGAGTTCAGTTCCGGTTAGGTTCAGTATACTGATCTGCTGCACTTCATCTTTCCTCTGTTCTTTAGTCTGCTGTCCTTTCACATACCGGATCTTTCTTGTTACTTCTGCTCTACCCTGGACTTGTTCGCATATCCTCACACCCCTTTCACAACTAAATCCATCCTCTATATATATCCGCACAAGTAATTTCATCATCTTTCTAGTCGGCATCCGGAACAGTCTAGTTTCTTACAAACTTAGTTCTGTCGGCTGAATCCTTGCTCACCAAGCAATGCGGATCAAGCATATACTTGTAGATATCATCAATTATGTCGGCCAAACATGATTCATGCCTCCGCAACCTTTATCATCATCTGTAACACATCCGGAAAGTAGTTTGATACTCAGTCAGTCAGTTCTTCCTCTGTTTTCACTGTCTCTCAGGAATCCGGTACTCAACTATTCATATCTTTTTCCTTGTCCATCTCCGGAGGCTAAATCCTTGGAATATACTACTCAAGAGAGTCCTCTTGACTTCCCCAGATCCGCACTGCACCAAGACACTTCCTCTGAGAGATCCGGACCAATCTGTCGGACCTTGCCACATGCTCTGTTCTTGTTCACCGGACCACCACAATCTTCAATCTGACTTCCGGTAGAGACATATCATGACTTGCGGATATGTGGGATGACCTTTGTTGCCATCAATGACAACAACCATGAATCCATATAGTGTCTCTTGCCAACACCATTTTGTCATTCGGATGGGTTATTGAGCCATTCCACTGATGAGATTTCTTTGAAATTGGTGGAATGGGTCTGTTTGTATAGTTAGTGTTCTTTTTTATGTTTTGTTTATGTTCAGTGTCAGATCAAGTGTGGGATGTGCTGATCGAGCCTAGCATCTCCATGTGCTAGGATTCAGCCAAGGTAGAGAGTGTTTGTGTTGCAAAGTTTGTCTCCGACAGAACAATAACCGTCGGAGAAGGCCCAGACGATGGTTGTCTGGCTGGAAAAACAAGAAGAGCTAAGTCAGAAGTAGTAGTTTGTCCAAAGGGTAGTTGGAGTAACCTAGTGCATCAGCATAAGATTTGTGTTGTTTCACTAGATATACTTTATGTGTGTATATCACAGTTGTATGTTCATGTGTATGTCGCAAAATTACATCAGGTGAGATACAAGGAAGGTCAACGATCAATTTTTGAATGCATGTTCTGAATGTATGTGGAGAATGCATCTCCTAAATGTATATTGAAAATATACATTATGCATATACATTGTGTTGGATGCGAGAGGTGATCAGCAGCGACGGTGAAGGAAATCGGTGATCGCAAGTCGACGAAAGTATATACAATCTTTTGTTAAGTTTTTGATGCTTCCTCTGTGCGTTCTGCATTAGATGACCCTTGATACTCTTGTAAGGTCAAGGATACTGGGAGACTGCCTCTATTGTGACCCTTCTTCTATTTGTATCATCATTCTTCTATATTGCTTCTCCTCTATTTTCATTGTTGTGTGTTGTGTCTTATGGACATAGCATTGTGGTTGGTGACTTACGTGACTATCCCTAAGGCACTTGTTTCTCCTCTCTAAATTTATTGTTTACTTTCTTTGATTGGTTCTATCTAGCTGGAAGATGAAAAACATATTATACTGATATGGACCTAGTGTCCCTTCAGCAAGAAATCAAAAAATGGACCTAGTCCATACATGACAACAAGGTTGATATATATTATCTGACGGTTGGCTAGTAGAATCACTCCATGTGATATCTTGATGTTGTCTTATCACACTTACAAAACATAAAAATACTTCTACTCCATGCACATTGTTTATCTTGGATCTTGCTTTTCTTGGATCTCTATAAGGATCATTACATGCATTGTTGTTTATAATGATTATATGGATGCTAACACCATTTCTTGTAGGGAATTATGTGTTTGTGGGAATATTTGGTGATCGTAAAGTACATGTCACCTCTAGGGGGCATGGGCTTTACGAGAGCTCATGTTCCCTTGTGTGTTTTCTCTCTACCTTAACATGCTTGATATTGGTACATGATGGTGCAGTCACGGTAGGTGTATATCAAAAAATTTGGATTTATAAATGGAAATGATCAAACAATTGAAATGCATAACCGAAACCCAAATAATTCAATACCTTGAAGATGCAGGATGAGCTCGATTGATTGATCACTTTGTTGTGTTGATTGCTCAATTCTGCAGCATAACATTGATAAGGAGATAGATGATGGATGGTTGATGGTTGATAGATGCAAGCTAGATGGATTGAAAGAGGATGGACAATAGCTTGAGATGAAAATTCAGCAGAGTAAGGTTGCATGAAAAAGAATCATCCCTTTCTCCTCTAATCTCTTCTCTAATCTCTTCTCTAATATCTTCTCTAATGTCCTCTAATCTCTTCTCTAATGTCCCAAATGGCTCAAAAGAGGCCTGCTTTATAGGATTGGCTTGATTCCAATGGATGGCTAGGATCAATTAGGGATTTAGATGAAATGGATGGATAGGATTAAGTTAGGTTTCTTTGCACATTAAGAAATTATAGTCATGTGACATGTGGCAAGGAGGATAAGGCTTAGGTGTGCTTGTGTAGATAAATACTAAAATTAGGTCCCATTAGTTGTGCATGTGAAAGATAAAAGTTGTAACACATGATTGACTGGACAAGTGTTAGAATGTGATGAAAGATGAGGGCTTAATTCAAATAAAATATTTGAATTAGTTGTGATATGAGTTGGATATTAATTAAATAAATAAAATTTATTTAATTAATTGGATAAATGAATAGGATGTGATGTGGAAATTAATTAAATAAATAAAATTTATTTAATTAATTGGCTTATGATGTCTAGGATAATGTTCTAACAAGGTGTTGCTAGACATGGACAAATTTGGGACAATTTTGGGTGTCTACATTTTGCCCCTCTTTGAGATGATGTTTGAGGTGATGAGCTTTATGTTGAGTAACATCATTTCAAAGAAGTTAAGGTATGGATAGAGGAAAATGATATGGAGATAGGATGATGATGATGATGATGATGATGATGATGATAGAAAGGATAGGTTGGTGATGCCCCCTTGAGAGGATAGGTGGGTTGGACAAACACGGGTATGCTCTCAAAAAGAAATGGCTTGGCTGCAAAAGAAAGATAAGGGGATAGATAGATGAAATGGAGATGCATTACGCTACAATGAATGTGAGCAACCATGATGTTTGATATAGCACTAGACATTATGCACCAAGGTATAAGGACCAGGGTGATGATGTGTCTTGTGCCCCAGCGTAATACAACCTTGTCTAATGTATGAGGAAGAAAACTTAGAGCATTGAAGTCCTACTGCACAAAAGGTATGATATGACCTTAGATGCAAAGGATAGTGCAAAAAGCTATTCCAACATACACAAGATATGAATATTAGCTGGAAATGATAAGGATTTGATACAAATGCAAGATAAAAAGATTACACACACAAGCAAATGATTCAAAAATAAACAAGGTATTGCCCCTGTCAAGCTGTAAACCAATGATTGGTTGTTTGATTATTTTGTTGATAGTGTTGTCATTGCGGGGAAAGCTATATCCCTAGATCAACACAAGGTTGTTTGCTGAGTTGGTTGGCTAATTGGCTAAGTGATTTGGCTTACAACAAGGCTAGGATCAAGACCATGGATTGTGTTTGGATAATTCGCAAGATTGATTAAATTGATTGGTATGGATTAAGGATTGACTTGCACTTGGATAATTGTTTAGAATGATTTGAAGATGATGATTGAAGGATGAAGATTGATTTGATGAAATGTTGATGATGGGATGATATGTAGTGAATTGAGCTGCTTTTGATTTGTTGGAGTCATTGGATTTGTTTTGATGGTTGGCTTGATGTGCTTTGGTTGTGATGTTTGTTATTGCTGGGTTGATTGTTTTGATGATTGGATTATTTTGAATGATGATAGAGATGGTGTGATGATTAGAGTGTCCACTCAATCTAAGCATAAGCAAGTGTTCTCAGTGTGCTCAAAGGATACAAAACAAACAAGGTATTGCCTTTGTCAAGTCATAAACCAATAATTGATTATTCGATTGATGATGATGATAGTGTTGTCATTGCGGGGAAAGCTATATCCCTAGATCAACACAAGGATGTGGGAATGCTATATCCCATTGATGATGATTGATTGGGCTCATGACAAGATTAGGATCAAAACCTATTGATTTGATTGGATAATGTTCCTTGATTGATTGGCTTGCTTGATATGGATTAGTGTGACGTGGATTTAAGATCATTGCTTAGATTGATTGGATTGATATGATTGGAAGAAGTGATTGATGAATTAGATGAATGAATGTTATTGATAGGAAGAATTGATGATGATGATTTTAATTTTGATTGATTGTTGATGGAATTGATTGTTTTGGATGATGTGATTGGTTTTATTGCTTGGATTTTTTGTTGGATATTTGATTTTTTGGATTTTTTGAATATTTGATTTTTTTGGATTTTTGAGATATTTTGTTTTTTTTTGTGTTTTTGGGATGTTTTAATTTTTTTGTTTTTTTGAATGTTTTGGAACATCAATGGATTTACAATTTAGGTATCCTTTGTGCTAGATACCAATGACAAGGGAGAAAACCAAGTCTAGGTGCAAGGATGGATGAATGGGATTAGATGGATAAAAGGATGGGTTCATAGTAAATGGGATGGAAGACTCATGAGAGTTAAGAGGATAGGCCGTATAAGGAATGGATGCTTGCCTCATGATAAATGGATAGGTAGGCTATAGTGGAAAGCTCATGATAAACAGATGGGGATAAGCTATAAGACAAAAAGCTTATGATAAGGATATGCCATAGTGGATGGATCATAAGGGAGCTAGGATGTGATCTCCAAAGGCTATGTTGCATAAGAAGAACTTACCCCATTCTAGGTGGTAATGCTTAGGATTTTTACATGACAAAGTTCATGACCAAGGGAGGACACAATGGATTGGATTTGGATGGGATGTATAAATGGTCAATGGATAGGACTTGGTTTGGAAAGAAGGTATGTCAAGAAATATCTAAACATGTTTCAATATTTTGCCCCTATGTCTTCATCAAAATCAAAAGGAGGAAGGATGGATAAATGGGTTCAATAGGATAGGCATGTTGATGTAATGGCTAAGGATGGTAGGATGGTATGGTAATGGTAGGACAAGATAGGATGGAAAATGATATAATGGGATAGATAGTTTGGAAATGGATAGGTTGGATGAGACAATGTGCCCCCAAGTCTAAGTGACATAGAAGATCAACCTACACATGACGCCTGTTTGCCAGGTTTTCATCATGGTACTTATCCAAGGCACCTGTTTATTAGGTTTTCACTGTTGGATGATAGGATTTCTCTTTACTTTTTTTGATTTTTTTTTCTTTTGCTTTTTTTTTTGTTTTGGGATAGCTAATTACACATGGTGCCTGTTTGCCAAGTTTTCACCATGGTAATGGATATGAGGGACTCAAGTGGCTAGTGCTATGAGAGATGATATTGTCCCTTTAGAGAGGATGATGTCTTCGTATGGACCATGTCATGATGCTCATAGATGTTGATAAGGGATTACGTGGATGGGAGATGGATTAGGTGGATAGTAGATTATGAAATGGATTATGAAAGGTTCATGCAAGGATAGATGGATGGGGATAGTGGATTATGATGTGGATTATATAGGCTTATGGAATGAAGATGGATGAAAAGTTTATGCCAAAGCATGGACCATAGGGTTAGCATGGGGGAGATATGTAGGATAATGGATGGAAGATGGGGAGATGTTATGTGGAGGTGTTGTGGAGTGGAAGGGAACCATGACCAATGGTTGCACACACCGTGATAAACATTGAAGCTTTTGATTGGATGGTGGTGTAGGAAGCAATGGGGTTGTTTTCTTAGGAGATGGTTGATGAAATGATTTAGGAACACACATAGATTTAGTATTTTTAGTGTTTTTTCTTTGCTTATGGGATTTTTGAAGGGAATGGAAGTTTTGGATGGAAATAGGCTCTTGGATGGAGATAGGTGATTGGGATTCTTGAGATGTGGATGAGGATGCCTCATTTGCTTTGCTAGTTTTTTGCTTAGGAACCCAAACCATTTTGCTTTTGGGCTTTGCATTTGGAGGTAAGGGTTTGGATGGATGCTTTGATGAACTTTTCTTTGAGTTTGATTCTTTATGTCCTAAGGTATGAAGACCTTTAGGATTTTTAGCTTTATAGGTAGAGGCATCAAAATTTTTTCTTTTGAATCCCATGGGGTGGGTGGAGTGGATGGAATGATTGGAAGCTTTATGCTTAAATGATGTGTGCTTTTGTTGGCCATGATTAGGGATGTAAGGATACTTATGAATGATAGGTATGTTAGGTGTTGGAAGCAATGGTGGCAAGGTGGATGGAGGGATATTTGGAGTTGGTAAAAGTGGAGGCAAAGTGGATGGTGGAAGATGTACGGTCACATGCTTTTGACATTTATAAGATGATGGAGATGGAATGGCTACATATGTCTTGGGTAGATGATGGGGGGTACGATGGAAAGTGGTAGGTTTAGGATGCATGAAGGGATTACCAACATCTTTGCCTTGTTTACCTTGGGGCGTGTATCCAAGGCCATATGAGCATGGAGGGATCTTAACATGGTTTGGCTCCAAAATGCTTTGTTCATAAAGACCTAGGCCTTTACCTTTGTAGTTTATGTTTTGGAGTATGTGATTGACTATGGGACTAGATGTGTTTTGAGAACTAGACTTGAGCTCTTTATTGGATGGAGAAGGTGAAGTGGATAAAGGTCGTTGTTGTCCCAAGGAAGAACACTCATGTATAAGGTGGATAGACCAATAGGACACGATGGATTTGAAATGGGATCGATGGTGGATGTGGAAGGAGGATCATTAGGATCTTGATTAGCATTGTATTCACTAAGATCCAAGTTATTTGTTTGATCTTTTATGCTTACTTGGGGGACAAGTGTCTCATCATGACAAGTAGATATTTGCTCATTATGGATAGGGCTAGATGGTAGATGACTAGGAGCAATGCGAATATCTTGCTCATGGATAGATATAGGATTATAGATAGGATCAAGGTGCTCATGGATAGCTTCTTCATAGGTATCATCTTGATCATAGAGAAGGTACATGTTATGGATAGGTTGAATGGAAGTGTTTTGATCTTGAGTTGGACTAGGGCTTAATGTTTCCACATGCTTAGGATTAAACCTTTGACATACCTCTTGGGTTGCTTGAATGGAATTGAAAGGCTCTTGGATAGGTTCTTGGTCAACAACATGAGAACATGATGACTCTTGACTTAGATTCATAATAGGAGACTCTTGAATAGGCTTGATGGCTTGTAGGTCACATGATGGGCTTGAAGGGCTAGGTATGTTAATGGAAGGCTCTTGGATAGGCTCAAGGATAGGTGGGCCACATGATGAGATTATATGATTGGACATGACCTTTGGAAGGTCATTGATAGGCTCATGAATGGGTGTTTGACATGGAGGTAGTTTATTCCTAGCTAGTAGCCAATGGATCACATCCTTTGCAAGTGTATGAGTGGATGGGAAATATAATGGATGAGCAATAATAGCAGATGATGTTGCAGGCTTAGGACTAGGATTGGATGAAGGGATAATTGGATTGGGTGGATTAGGATTTGGACTAGATGGGGGTGACACATGGGATTGGGATGATGTGGCATGTTTTCCCATTATAGGTAGGTACACCTTATAAACAATTGGGACAAATATTGGGCATTGATTTGTATTATGGCCTTTGGTCCTATGGTATGCACAATAATCATGTTCATCATATGGACTTTCTTCACATGGGTTGATGGGGGGAAGTTCAATGAGTTTTTGTTCAAGCATTCTTTGTAAAACTATCTCAGCAGCCTCCTTTGGTGAAGGATTAGAATGACATGGTGATGAAGGTAATGGAGGGCTTGGTGGTTTGGAAGGTAGAGGGATTAATGGACTAGGAATGGGATCACATGGTGGTGTTGGGATAGGACTTGTTGGCTCATGTGTTAGCATGTGATTGGGCGATGGTGGCCACTCTAGATTGGTATCTCCCTTGTCAAAGGTTATTAGATCTTGCATAGGATAAATTGGGCTTTGATTTATGTACAAGGGGCCATTGGGATTTGGATGTGCTTCTTGTTGGAAAGGTGGACTTAGGTCTATCAATGGTGCTTGATGGTCTTGTTGAAAAGGTGTACTTGGACCTGCTTGATTTATGTACAAAGGGCTATTTGGACTTGAATGTTGTTCTTGTGATATCACTTGATTGCCTTGTGGATGGGCTTGGTAGTGCATTGGAATGATGGCATGAGGGATTGAATAAGCTTGAGGTGGATATTCATAGGTTGATGTGGCATTGACATGATAGGTGGATGAATTAGGTTGGTATGAAGTTGACGATGATGACATGTAAGGTTGCTGTGGAATCTGTTGAGGTTGGGGTGGTGTTTGGAATTCTTGTTGTGATATGATTTGTTGTTGATGTTGGTAAATGTGTTGATGTGATGATGATGGAAAGGTTGCATAGGATAATGATTGTTGTGATATGGATTGATATGGATAAGGGTTGTGATAGGTTGATAAAGGGTTGATATGACATGTGGATGAATTTGGTTGATATGAAGTGGGATAAGTTGATGCAAAATTGATTTGATGTGTGGATGGATTAGATTGGTATGAAGTGGGATAAGTTGATGTGGAATTGATTTGATGTGTGGATGGATTGAGTTTTGGACTTGTCTCATCCTCATAAGTAAAGAGATGGCCTCCTCAAAGTATAAACTTGGTCTTACGAGGAGAGGCTCCTTTGATTGTGATCTTTGGTCTTGGATTGTCTTCATGACTTGGATTAGGAGGATAGCCACCTTTAATTATGACCTTGGGTCTTGGTTTATCTTCATGATTTGTATTAGGAAGAGGGGCTCCTCTAATTGTGAACTTAGGTCTTGGTTTATCTTCATGATTTGGATTAGGAGGATAGCCACCTTTAATTGTGATCTTGGGCTTTGGTTTTATTTCATTGTTTGAATTAGAGGGGTAGCCTCCTTGAATTGTGATTATAGGCTTAGGTCTTGTCTCATGATTATAAGGATAACCCCCTTGAATTGTCACCTTAGGCTTGGGATTTGTCTCATGATTAGAGGGATAGCCCCCTTGAATTGTCACCTTATGCTTGGGATTTGTCTCATGATTAGAGGGATAGCCCCCTTGAATGATTACAACTATCTTGACAAGTCTTGACTAAGACTAGGTTGATGATGATGTGGAGATGATTCGGAATGAGTATGGATGTGACTAGGATATGTTCAGAATAAAATTGATTTGGGTATGATTAGGATATAATGTGGAATGACAAAATTGGGTGATGTGGATGAAATTTAGGATGAATTGTTTATGTGTTTGGTGTTTATAGATTGATTTGGCAATGTTCAAACAAATGATTATGCATATACACACATGAATCACTCACACGAGACACATAAGCAAGTTTTAGTTTGGAATAATGTGATGATGGTTAAGCAAGCACATGAAGACAATTCAACAAGTCCTAGTCAAAGCAAGGCCACTATCACAAGGAGGTTCTAGTGAAAATCTGGGGGACCGGCACCCCACGAGCATCCAACAAGCCACTTAAGACTTTAACTAACCCTACTAGGAGTTTTAATATACACAAAGGTACACCTCCTTTCAAGCTAGCACTATATGGTGAGCGCTAATACCGGTTAGACTTGGCTTTCGCCTTATCCTCTAATTTTTATAGTGGACCAGATGAAAGTATCGCTTGAGGTCATTCCCTTGGGGTGAATACCAAGACAGACCCCTCTAAGGCTAAACAAAAGCAACACAAGTAAATGTTTTTGATCTCCAAGTTCATGTTGGGACGCGAGGAGAGAGCATACACATTTACTTGGTCACACTCACATGGGGTTCATTAACCTTAGAAGTTCAATGTGTGGAAGACAATGCAAGCACTTGTTTGTTTTAAAGCCCAAATTCAAATGTAATGAAAGACAGCAGTTCATTTTAGCCCAATGTTTTGATGTGAATTTGCAAACAATTGTTCATTTTATGGCCAAAATCCAAATGTGTGATTCAAACAAGATTATAAGATAAGAGATGAAATGATTAGAATGAGTTCACCTAATACAATCACTTTCCAATTTGCTATAGATGTTGATGCCAATGCTGCTCCAGCTCCTTAGATGCCCTTACAAGTCACCAATTCCAAAAAGAAACAAGTAAACTTGCAAAGAAGATGATTACATGAAAAAGATGAAATCCAAAAATTCTAATGAAAATGATCTGATACAAAAGAATGGATTTCAAAAATAGAAAATTCAGGAGATTCTAAGTAATTTGAAAAAAAGTTTCACTGAAAAACGATCAAAATTGCTCAAGTTATGCTCAAATGAAGTTTGCAATGAAACTAAACTTTGACTGATAAAAAAGATGGTAAACTAATATAGTCACCTAATAAAAATTGCTCTATTGTGTAGTTCGTCCTCTCAGCTTTCCAGTGAGTCCTTGTTTGCACAATTTGGCCTCCATATGTGAAAGTTATGATAGAAATACCAAGATGCACAATGATAGCAACCAGAAGCAAGTTACAGTTGCCAGATGCGATTTACTGTTGATTACAAGCAACCGCTGTTTTACCATAGGTGATCCCCAACAGATCAAATGCAACTCAAAAAACACTAGATGCGATCTCTGTAGGCTTGTAAGCGATGCAGAAAATCCAAAAGCGACCGATTTCAGCCTTTAAGCGACCTGTATCTGCAAAATAAAAATAAGCGACAGAAACCCTAACTCTGCAAAATGCGATCACTGTTAGACTGAAAGTGATTCATTTATACCAAAAGTGAGCACTGTTGAGATGAAAGTGATGTAGATTAGATCAAAGGCGATCACTGTTAAAACAAAAGCGATCCATAAAAGCACTATAGGCGGCTGATTTAAGTGCAGAAGCAACACGAATATGCAGAAAGCGGTGGTTTTTTACTCACAAGTGATGTAAAAATGGATGGAAGCGACAAGCAATAGCTTATATGTGACCAACAAAAGACCAAAAGTGATGCATAATAACCCAAAAGCGATCTGGAAAGTTTCAGGAGACGGAATGCAAATGTTAACCATAAGCTACCAAGTTTACCATATGCGATCGCTTTTTGTTCAAAAGCGAGCTGAATTTTACCAAAAGCATATAACTATTTGATTAAAAGTGAGCCAAATTTGACCAAAAGTGACTGCTGTTTGCTCAAAGGTGAGCTATTTTAGCCCAGGCGACTGCTGTTTGATCAGAGGCGAGCTGAATTACCAGAAGTGCATTTTTGCAGTCCGGTTATTGTTTTCTTTGCCAAATGCTCCATTTTTCATCAAATTTAGCCAAATTTGTACTCAAAATTTATGGAAATGGCCTCCTGAATCCAATGGTGAGGTTAGATTTGGGCTAAGAGATCATCTACATGCATTTTTAGCCAAATCTTTGCAAACTAGAGTTAGAAAAATGCAAAATTTTGCTACAAAAGCTTGTAAAAATGAAAGATTGGCGCTCCAAGAGATCTAAACTTCACAAAAATAACTCAAACAAGAGAGGTTAATCAAGGACGTGAGTCCCACCGGGTGTGCCAGAATGTATATCAAAAAATTTAGATTTATAAATGGAAATGATTCAAACAATGAAATGCAATAACCTAAACCCAAATAATTCAATACCTCGAAGATGCAAGATGAACTTGATTGATTGATCGCTTTGTTGTGTTGGTTGCTCAATTCTGCAGCATAACGTTGATAAGGAGATAGATGATGGATAATGGCTTGAGATGAAAATTCAGCAGAGTGAGGTTGCATGAAAAAAATCATCCCTTTCTCCTCTAATCTCTTCTCTAATCTCTCCTCTAATGTCCTCTAATCTCTTCTCTAATCTCTTCTCTAATGTCCCAAATGGCTCAAAAGAGGCTTGCTTTATAGGATTGGCTTGATTCCAATGGATGGCTAAGATCAATTAGGGCTTTAGATGAAATGGATGGATAGGATTAAGTTAGGTTTCCTTGCACATTAAGAAATTGTAGTCATGTGACATGTGGCAAGGAGGATAAGGCTTAGGTGTGCTTGTGTAGATAAATACTAAAATTAGGTCCCATTAGTTGTGCATGTGAAAGATAAAAGTTGTAACACATGATTGACTGGACAAGTGTTGGAATGTGATGAAAGATGAGGGCTTAATTCAAATAAAATATTTGAATTAGTTGTGATATGAGTTGGATATTAATTAAATAAATAAAATTTATTTAATTAATTGGATAAATGAATAGGATGTGATGTGGAAATTAATTAAATAAATAAAATTTATTTAATTAATTGGGATGAGGATAGGATAAATGGGATTATGCATGTGAAATTAATTAAATAAATAAAATTTATTTAATTAATTGGCTAAGTAGGATGAGGATGGGATTGAATGGGATTTTAATTAAATAAATAAAATTTATTTAATTAATTGGCTTATGATGTCTAGGATAATGTTTTAACAAGGTGTTGCTAGACATGGACAAAGTTGGGACAATTTTGGGTGTCTACAGGAGGGTTCATAGAATGAACTGTCCGGACCGTGCAGCAAGAGTAAACACAATGGAAACAATCACAAGAATATAGGACATATGTAGATTCAGTCATTCAGTATATCATAGAATTCAAAATAGAGATCCACCAGTAGCATGTGGGCTTACAAATTCAGCTCTCAGGCCTAATTACATACATGTGTAAGATAAACCTTTGAAGTCCTCTGATACAAAATCTAAACTATCAGATCTTTCTTATGTCAATAGCTACTTTCCTAAGGATCTATTACATCAATATATATCATCTCTAGACCAATAGATTCCTCCACGTTAGCTAAGGAAGATCACAAACTCCAAGGAAGAGCTGTAACGTGTTCATAGATAGGTCAGACCTAAATGCATAGAACACTTCCTCAAATGAATGTAACAATGTGCGGACCTCTGAGAAGGGTCAACCATGAAACAAGGATCATTAAATGATGTGTCATTATGATCCACAAGTCAAGGAATGATCTGCAAGCCTTCTTCTTTAGTTGATTATCAGGAACTGTTAGAATGCTCTGCTCTGAGAAAATAGTTGACCTTTTGATAGCGATATCTTTCCGGTAACTAATCCAAATGTTCTGAATTCTTGATATGATGTAGATGAATGAGTGTAGATACTAAGTCCAGATCCACAAGATGTGAAATGCCAAAATTGGACCACAAGCTGAAACTACTTTTGATTGTACTGCCTAGACTGAACTGGAAAATTAAAGAACTGAAATGTAAACAAACTAAAATGCAAATGTTTTTGGTTGATGTAAGATTGCTCTTGAACTAGGGATGCTCCTGCATCAGACATCTGGGGTTATTGAAAAAGTGAGTCCCTCACTTTTCTGGGGCTAGGGGAAAACCAAGATGGTCCACCTCACACTAAGAAATCCACAATGAATCTTCTTCCGGTCTACCTTTCCACTTCACAAGATATTCTTTGTATTGTCTTCCTCTAGTGTTGCATCCAACTCTGCTATCCAAAATGTCTTCAATTTGTTTCGGTGCTTGCTGTTGTAACTGTTTCTTCAAATCTTCTTCCATCCTATCACTAAACTTTGCTTCATGATACTGATAAAAATCTGCAATGTTGAAAATAGGTGATATACCCAATGTCTTTGGTAGTTCCACTTCATATGCATTTCCTAAATCAAATTTCCTGAGTATCTTACAAGGTCCAAACTTCTTCATCTTCAACTTGTTATATGTCCCAACTGGAAATCTTTCTTTTCTCAAATACACCATGACTTCATCTCTAACTTCAAATTCTTTGTGTCTTCTCTTCTCATCTGCCTTCTCTTTGTTCTTACTATTCATATTTTCCAAATGCTTCTTTACCTGGTTATGCACTGTCTTCATATGATTTACAAAATCCTCTGCTTTTGCACTCCTCTTTTCTTCCATGTTGATGTCTCTTAATTCTATAACTCCTCTAGGATTCACTTTGGTAACAATCTCAAAAGGTGTTCTTCGGGTACTCCTATTGACTGAATTATTGTATGTAAACTCTTCTTGTGAAAGAGTCAAATCTCAACTTCTTGTCTTTTCTCCAACCAAACATCTCAACAATTTTCCCAAACTCCTATTCACTACCTCTGTCTGTCTATATGTCTATGGATGAAAAGTTGAATTGAACTTCAAATATGTATTCATCTTCTTCCAAAGTGTCTTCTGAAAGTATCCAAAAAACTTTGTATCTATGTCTGAAACTATACTCCTAGGTAATCCATGCAATTGCACAACCTACTTGAAAAATAGGTCAGCCACATGCATGGCATCAGTTGTCTTCTTATAAGGTATGAAATGAGCCATCTTTAAAAATCTGTCAACCACTACAAATATTGAATCATGTCCTCTCTGTGTCTTAGGTAATCCCATTACAAAATCTATGATTATGTCTTCCCAAGGTCTCTCTGGTACTGTCAAAGGTTTATACAATCCAGTGTTCTGACTACTCCCTTTTGCAACTTGACAAACTCTACAACTCTGCACAAATCTCCAAACATCCTTATGTATCTGAGGCCAAAAGTAATTTTCACTCACCAAAGCCACTATCTATCAATACCAAAATGTCCTTCCAAGCCACCACTATGCTTCTTCTTGATCAAATTATCTCTCATTAAAATTCTAGGTATGCACAACTAACTTCCTTTGAACAACATATCTTTCTGAATGAAATAATCTAACCACTTACTTCTATCTATCATAACAGGTTCCTTACATGCTTTCCAAGGTTTTGCAAAATCAATGTCTCCCTCATACATATTTTCAATTCATCAAAACCCAACACTTCAACTCTCATCTCTGTCAACAAGTTTCTTCTCCTACTCAATGCATCAACAACTTTGTTTGATTTATCACTCCTATGCTTCAACACAAAAGTATAACTTTGCATGAACTCTACCCATCTCACATGTCTCTGATTCAACTTACCTTGACTATTCAAATACTGTAAAGCTTGATGATCTGTATACAACACAAACTCCTTAGGCAACAAATAATGTCTCCACTTCTTCAAGGCTTTGTTATGGCTTAGAACTCTTGATCGTAAACCAAATATCTTCTCCTGGCATCATTCAACTTCTCACTGAAATATGCTACTAGTCTACCTTCTTGACTTAACACTACTCGAATCACATTTCCACTTGCATCACAATCAACTTGAAATACCTTATTGAAATCTGGTAATGCCAAAACAGGTTGCTCTATCAAATTTTCTTCAACAATTCAAAACTTTTATCTACTCCTGATGTCCATTTGAAATATTTTTTGTCACCTCTCATTGTCTCTGTCATAGGGTTACAAACTGAACTAAAATTTCTAATGAACTTCTGATAGAAACTAGCCAATCCATGAATTGATCTAACCTCTCCAATGTTCTCCGGTGTAGGCCATTCAACAATTGCTTTCACTTTCTCAGGGTCCATCTTCAATCCATCTGCAAAAATCACAAATCCCAAGTATAGCAACTCTTCCTTCATGAAACTACACTTCTTGATGTTTATCAGCAATTTCTCTTCTCTCAACCTCTGCAAAACTTGTCTAATATGCCACGAATGTTCCTCTTTTGTCTTACACTCATACAATCCTTCATTTGTCTTAAAAGCAGTCTTCCATTCATCACCTTCTCTGATCATGATCTAATGGTATCTGTTGGTCATGATGTTAGTCATAAACAAACATAGAATAAAAGTTACACAACAACCTTTACTCATCTTGAAAGATACGATGAATTCAGAGAATTCATGATCCCAAGTCTCCGTTGATTAGGTCTTAATCTACTGACGTTACTCAGTGGTTGATGTGTGTTGCTGTTTTCCATTCAGGGGCCTTACGTATTTCTACAAAGTTCATCATTATTCCTCCAAATATCCTGCTCTATATATCTGCTCCGCATAAATCTCCAATAATTCTACCTCTGCACTATGAATTTAGTCAAATAATGTGCCTACAGGCTGATATTTGCATGATTTCTACCACTATTTATGATTCTTTGCATGATATTTTCAATACTGCATGCATTTAACTCAAATATGCTAATGATTTTCAGTTACCTATGGGATTTCAGCATATTTCTCTATTTCTGCTTATTATTTGTCATGACTTGCAGTTATGGTGATGAATTTATGAAATTAAAAAAAGGAAAAGTGTTAAAGAATGAGATTCCCAAAACTACTTGACTTAGATCACTGATCCACATACAAGCTCCCATACATGCAATGAAAAGAAGGAAACTAGAATCATACTTCACCAGGACATTCCACAAATCCGCATGATCTAGTGCAAATCTTCAAAGGAAAAGTTGATAACAACATGTAATGAAATGAAAGCGCTTCCAGTTGAACACAACATTCACCAGTACATATCCAGAAATCAACAGGAAGATTACGTAAAATTTACAATCAGGATGTAATCTGAAACTTCATATCCATTCAGTATGCTCAAGAACAGGTACATTTACAGTGATCTGAAGAAAGAACCTTGAATTTCAACAATTCTATCCTCATTAGTCTCAGTAATCCGATCTCCTAATTGATTCTACAGTAATTGGCCTTATTGCCAGATGTGTCTGTGTATCTCTTTCTCTCTCTCTAATGTATATTAGCCTTATTGCCAGATATATCTATCTATCTCCCTTTTCTTCTCTATAATAGCCTTATTGCCAGATATATCTATCTATCTCCCCTTATTTTTGACAAGCTCTGGCTCTTATATAGAGCAAATGCCAGAAAACAGTTACAATGATCCAAGGATCAGGATCTTCCCATAACAATCAACGGTCCAGATGAAAAGCACATGCTTCGCCAGTTGGCAAATGTACAGCTGGCACAGAATATTCCAGCATCTTTGATTTGATTCGGTCTCCAGCTGGCAAACAGCATATTTGACAATATCCTCCTCACTTCTGGTTCATGTTGCCTCCATGTGCAACTTTGTAATTATTAGCTTCAGCAGCTCCGGGACTTCCTGCAATAAACAGACAAACATTAAGTTCATCATCATGTGGATAAACAATAGGAATTTAAATGTTTTATTAAACAGGCCTCAAAATGTGTAGCTACAGGCAATCGGGCTTCAAATCAGTGAAAATTATGCACTAAATGCCTAAACAGCGTTAAAAAACACTCGGGTCAACCATTGTTGACTGGAAAATGCAATCGGGTCTTTAAATTTCCATCGCTTCATTTTCCCGCCCATTTTCATGTATATCGGGTTCAAAATAGTGCATATACATCGCAACATATACGAGGAACCAATCACTTTTAACAAATTATTTCAAATCCGGCTTTGCATGCTATCGGCGAGACCACTACTGTCGGGAAGAAAATTCAAAGCGCGGCCAATGGGGAAACTTAGAGCTTTCTACCTATCTGCAGGATATTGTGAATATGATGCTCCCCCTTCTCGAATGTCCTGATGACGTCACCGTCATGTTTCGCTTTTGTATATTGGGGAAAAGAATGACATCATCATCATCATCATGTCGAAGGAAAATAGGAGGATATGAAATACGATCCTGCTGCTGAGGAATGGAATATGATGGTGACGTCATCGTCATATCCGGGCTTCATTAAAATGCAAAAGATGACGTCACCGTCATGTTTAGTTAAGATCAGGGGATAAATGTAATATCGGGTCACCTAAGGAACATGATCAGGTGGTGAATGTAATATGACCCCTTTGCGGCCAAGGTAACCCTCTCGAAAGATCAGGATGATGATGATGATCAGGATATCCGGGGCTTTTGTTAAACTTAAAGGAACATGACGTCATCGTCATATTCGCGAACCGGATCATGTTTTGGAAAATATCCTGCCGAAGGGAAATGTGATGATGATGTCATCCTGATATTTGCTTCTTCGTTTATGAGATTGGGATGACGTCATCAGGATATTTGCATAAGGTCATATTTCTCGGCAGGAGGACATTACGAAATATCGGGTTACATTAGGAAGATGATCCTCCTCATCGAATATCATGATGACGTAACCATCATATTCCGCCTTCGGAGCATGAGGATGAGTTGAGGTCATCATCAGGTTAGCGCTAGGTGATATTTAAAATATGATCATGCTGCTGAGAATATCACCCCCCTTAAAAGATAGGGTGATCATCATGATCATGCAAAAGGAGATCAGGAGGATATGATGACATCATCATCATATTAGCGAATATCAGCAAATATGACCCTCTCTTGAAAGATCAGGATGATGACCCTCCGATAGGACTTTGACATGCACATGCAAATATGCAGATGGTGGATTTTCTAAGCAGGGTGATATTATAATATCAGCATGATATTATAATATCAGGTGATGTTATAATATCATGATGCTCGTTGTTATGAAATATCAGGTTACACTCAAAACATGATGCTCACGATGCGCATAAGGTCATTTGACGGGTAAAGGGCACTATCACTTAAGATTGACGTCTGGATATTTCGACTGCATGATTTTATCAGGTGATAGACCAAGATCAGGATGACCTTGACAACATGACTGAGGATATAAAAATATGATGATCACTTGCGAATATGAGGTTTGACCAAAACTTTGACTGTGCATAACTTCCACATATGGACGCATTTTCTAGTGATGAAAAAGGCAAACCTGCATGGAATTTCAAGCTCTTTCTAAATATGAGGTCATAGAAACAAAATATGAACTTTGATAAACTGACCTCATGATGATGACCAACCTCATCCTGACCTTCATGATGATGATGCACCTGACTCATTTTTACCAAACTGCCAGAAAGCAGACAACACAAGCCAAGCCAAAAAGTTGGGTCCCTGTTTTGCCAAGCCAAAATGGGGTGTGTTGTGTAACCACACAACAGTATCCACTCTTCAAATCTATCTTTGTGAAATATCTTTTTCCACTCAAACAATCCATAATATCATCCAACCTAGGTAAAGGAAATCTATACTTAACTATGATCTTGTTTATTGCTCTGGAATCAGTACACATTCTCCATTCTCCATCTTTCTTTGGTGCCAAAATTGTAGGTACTACACAAGGACTCAAACTTTCTCTGATCAAACCTTTCCTCAACAATTCTTGTACCTGTCTATTCAATTCTTCATTCTCTGCCGATGTCATTCTATGTGCTGCTTTGTTAGGCAAACTTGTTCCCCGTATAAGATCCATGTGATGACTGATACTCCTTATAGGTGGTAATCCTTCAGGTACATTATTTGATATGATGTTTTCATACTCTGTCAGCAACTCTCTTATCTCCTCTAGTTGTGTCTCTTCAGTCTGCTTCTTCGATGTTTTAGGATTCTTAGGAATCAAGGCACAACACATATTCTCATGTCTCAAACCATCCAGAAATATCCTTCCATCTACCAAACAGATTCTAGCATTCCCACATACTTCACTCCTAGGGTCATCCTCCAAAGGAATCAAAGTAATTCTTTTTTTATTTTCTGTTGTAGTATATGTATTCTTTCTCCCATCATGTATAGCTTTTCTATCATATTGCCAAGGTCTATCCAACAAGATATGACAAACATCCATAGGCATAATATCACACAAGACTTCATCGTGATAACATCCAATATGAAATTTCACCAAAAAATGTTCACTCACCAGTACCTTATGATCATCCTGAATCCATGCTATCTAATAGGGCTTAGGGTGTTTCAATCTTTCCAACTTTAGCTTAGTCACCATCTCCTCTAAAACTAGGTTATCTGAACTACCACTATCAACTACAACTTTACAACACTTACCTCCTGATTTGCATTTGGTTCTTAACAGACTTTTCCTTTGTGATGGTTCCTCATTTGATTCAACTTGAAATAGTGCTCTCTGCATCACAAGTGATTCTCCTTTCTCTGGATTGCCAACTGAACAAGGTGATTCAACAAGTTCTTCAACATAGGCTGCTCTTCCACTATTTTCTGTCTTCTTGCTTGTAATGCTCTGATTACACTCAAATGCTCTATGTCCTTCGCCTCCACACTTGAAACAAGTACCTCTGAATGTTCTTTTATCAATTCCCCTTGCTTCTCTTTTGTATCCTTCATTCCAGTATGCACTACGGTTTCCTCTCTAGTAAAAATTTATGTCATCTCTCCGGTAAGCATTGTTATCTCTATCATCCTTCTTCATCAGGTTGTCAAACTTGTTCTTTTCCACAAATGATCTATCATATCCAGAAAATGATCTTCATCTCTAAAATTTACCTCCTCTACCTCTCTATCTCTGATCATGTCTCTTATTCAACTTCTCTTCAACTTTTAGGGCAAATTGGTATGCTTCTTCCAAAGATTTCATCCTTACTAGGATTAGCTCTTCTTGAATATTCCACCTCAATCCATTGATGTATCTAGCCACTTTCTCCTTACTTGCTTCACTATGTCCTGTCCTTATGATCATTTTATGAAATTCTTTAGTGTACTCCTTCACAGATATCTCCTTTTGTCTTAGGTTTTGCAATCTATTCAATAGCTCCAACTCATAGTCAGCAGGTATGAATTGATTCTTTAACTTTGTCACCATTCGGTCCCACTTTGTAATCTTTTCTTTTCCTCTCCTATTTCTTTCCAACTGAACTTCTTTCCACCATATAGCAGCATGTCTTTTCAACTTTGTGTTTGCAAATTTCACCTTCTCCGGATCTTCAATTTCCTCATATTCAAAGTATTCTTCCATGTTATTTATCCAATCAATCAACTCTTCCAGATTCAAATTACCAGTATGGTTCGGTACATCAGCTCTAGGTCTTTTCCCAATCTTTGAAATAGCTCACAACATCTTTACTTGATCTGATTCTTCTTCTTCATGACCTTCTAGGGTTTCACCAATTTGTTCAACAGATTGAAATTCTTCTTCATCATTGCTTTCAATATTAGGTCTCAGTGTCAATCTTCTTCACCTATCTTCTTCAACATCATCCAGTCGAATTCACATTGTTCTCATCAATTCCATCATTTCATCCATTCTATTATCCATTGTACCAATAAGAGGAACTCTTCACGGCGGCATCTTCCTAGGATCAAGTGCAAACTACCTCAAATTCAACAATCAGGCTACGAGGGACAATTGCCTCTCAATTAGCGATCAGTTGCACACAAGTAACCTACCTTAGATCGGTGATCTGCTCACAACAAGATCTTATGGAGTCCCTTCGCCAATTTGCTCTAAAGAATCAAACTTTTGCTTTGATACCACTTGGTGTAGTCATGGTAGGAAGGTTCACAGAATAAACTGTCTAGACTGTGCAACAAGAGTAAACACAATGGAAAAAATCACAAGAATATAGGATATATGCAGATTTAGTCATTCAGTATATCATAGAATTCAAAATAAAGATCCACCGACAACATGCGGGCTTACAAATTTGGCTCTCAGGCCTGATTGCATACATGCGCAAGATAAAGCATTGAATTCCTCTTGCACAAAATATAAACTATTAGATCTTTCTTATGTCAATATCTACTTTCCTAAGGATCTATTACATCAATATATATCATCTCCAGACCAATATATTCCTCCATGTCGACTAAGGAAGATCACAAACTCCAAGGAAGAGCTGTAACGTGTTCATAGATAGGTCGGACCTAAATGCATAGAACACTTCCTCAAATGAATGTAACAATTTATGGACCTCCAAGAAGGGTCAGCCATGAACCAAGGATAATTGAATGATGTGACATTAGGATCTACAAGTCAAGGAATGATCCACAAGCCTTCTCCTTTAGCTAATTATCAGGAACTGTTAGAATGCTCTGCTCTGAGAAAATAGTTGATCTTCTGATAGCAATATCTTTCTGATAACTGATCCAAACATTATGAATTCTTGATATGATGTAGATGAATGAGTGTAGATGCTAAGTCCAGATCTGCAAGATGTGAAATGTCAAAACCATACCACAAGCTGAAACTGCTTTTGATTGTACTACCTAGACTGAACTAGAAAATGAAAGAACTGAAATGTAAACAAAATGAAATGCAAATGTTTTTGGTTGATGTAAGATTGCTCTTGAACTAGGGAAGCTCCTACATCAGTACATAATATCAACCACCTTAAGGTGGGGGCATATATAAGGTAACTTGTCTGATGATTTTAGTACTAAAAAAGTGTGTTTGAAGCCCTCTATAAAAGTGGGATGTTGTATCTCCAAGTGAGTGCACATCTTTCTTTCTTTGATATTACAATCACTTAAGCCCTCTACATAGGCAAGGATGGTGTATTTCTCAAGGAGATTGTGCATCCTATCATTTTTAAAAAGTCCTCTAAGTAGGCAGGGAGTGGATATGAGACTATCCTAACCCATCTTTGGTGATTGTTGTGGTGAAGTCCAATCATTAGTGTGTGCCTGAGATGGCTGTGAACCTAGCAATAGGTTTCTTCCATCGCTTATTTTCCATGTGTTTTTCCATGTCTTCCATGTGTGTGTGTATGGCATGTTTGTTCTCAAGCATAGTTTCAAGACTGATGGCGATGAAATCCTCCTATGCTTTGGGATTTGTATGGTGTGTTTGTTCTCAAGTGTAGTTTCAATCTTGGTGGTGATGAGCTCCTCCTACACTTTGAGATTTGTTTGGAGTGTATGTTGCCTCTTATGCAGTTTCAAGACTAGTGGAGATGAGCTCCTCCTGCATTTGGGTTGTGTGTTTACTTTCCTTGTACTTGCATTTGCATTTCATATATGAGAAAATGAAAAAAGAAATAATCACTGCACTCATTGTATTCACTGTGTTTTGCATGTCTTCAATGTTGTCTTCTCTGTGTTTTGCATGATTGTAACTATCTTCTTCATGTTTTATGTGTCTGTTACTATTTTCAATGTGTTTGGTGTGTCTTCACCATGCTTGGCATGTTTGCTGTGTTTGTTGATCATACTTTAATGCATGTATGGGCCTTGCATTTATACATACATTAAAGTGGGGGCTAAATGTTATGTCAGAAAATGTCCCCTTGGGGGCTTTTCCCTCTTAAGGTTTAGCTCCCAGGTCCCTAGAATGTATTTAGAGCATCTTGCATGTTAATTTTGACTCCGGATGAGAAAACCCTGAAGTCTTATGGTAAATAGGACCTAGGGGGTGCTATTTTGATGATCCCTAAACAAAAATAAGGGGGTGGACTTGGGCACTAGCACCCTAGTCCTACCTTATTTTGGGTCTACCCTAAATTTAATTGTTAGTTTTATGACCATTATTTAGGTCCTATGCTGACATCTTAAGTTTGAATTATGAAATTCTTAACAGGGGTCTTTGTAGTTGCATATATAATCATGTTTAGTATTTCATTTACAAACTAGTTGGAAATTAGATGGAGATTGTGAACTTGTAATTTTGATTCAAGGCATTCATTGTGTTGTAGAGCAGTACTTTGTTGTTATTGTTTGTAATTGTAGATTTGTCTCCATCTCCTCATGGAATGAAGAGCATCTTCCTTCCATGAGATCTACACTTCAAGGTGATATCTATTGTGTTTTCAATCATTTATCATTTGGATTTTGCCTTTATCCTACAGGGATACACATTCTTATCTAAAAAATGGTGTTTGAAAGACTTGAATGCCTCTCCGGGGCTTGACCAAGGCAAGACTCTAAATACCACAACCCCCTCCCACACTCCTTTGTGATTGCAGATTATTGGCATCAAGTTTCATGGAGTGAAGTTGCAGAAAGGAGGTTGCATACAACAAGGATTCAAGATCTGAAAGAAAGAGGACAAAGGTGAACATTTCGAGACAAGGGCGCTAGAGCTAGTGTCCTCCATCTTTTCCAAGGCAAAAATGGAAGATACAGTGTAGATCAGTGTTGGAAGGAGATTCAAAATCTGTGACAAAAATTGTACCTTGGATAGGGGTGCTAGTGCCAGTGTCTTCGATTGTTCTGCATTCCAGATTTCAAAAAATAGTGAGTTAACAATCTCTATCCTTTACCTTAGTCTAAAAGGATTTGTCATAATTCATCAATTTGCTTACTGTTTTGTATATTTAGGAATTCAAGAGTAATTGAGCATTAAATTGAGACATTTGTTTGATACATCTGAACTTCCACAACATTCTAAGTGGCAGCCCAACCTGATAGGTGATTGCTCTCGCTTAGTGGAGATTCAACTTGGTTGATATGCCCTTGAATGTTTGGTGAGAAGGGAGGATTTTCCTTTGAAACCTAAAACAAAACATTTCCCCCCTTTTTAACCCAAAACAATTAATAATTTTTTGACACTTCAAAATGACCAACTTCATTCCCAATCACCTAGACTTAAGGTTGACCATTAAGACTAGTGACTTGTCAACTTTGTCATGTTGGGACTACAAGGGAACTTCACTATTTTTAAAAATATGGGATGACTAATGAACTTTAACTTGATGAAGTCAAATTTTTAAAATGGCATGGATAAAATTTAAGGACAACATCACCATATTAAACCTTTTCACATGGGTTTTGAATTATTGCTTTTTATAAACTTCACTGCACGATCCTCCCATATTAATTAATGATCACCTCACACCCTTATAAACCATTATTTATTCTCCCTCTCGAATTTCAACTACCCTCACGTGTGCCTCCTATCATTACTCTCTATACCTCTTTTTTCTAAGCCCCTTATCAGGATTGAAAATACTAGATATCCATTACTAGCATCTCTCTTTCTTTCCTTGGATTCTCCTTGTCACAAGTTCTTTCTATTTAACCATAATTATCCAACTTCCAAATTCCTTGATTGGTTGCCCAATCTTCCATCATGAATCCTTTTCTTCTAATATGATAGAAAGTTATTTTTATAGACCTCACCCTTCCCTAAATCCTTCTTCTGATTGAGTGTAGAATCCAACCCTTACACTTGCCACCATTGTATGGAATTTCAATTCTAACCATTTCCAATTGTGATTTTGTTTAATATATGTACC
The DNA here is from genome assembly GCA_027924645.1 of Cunninghamia lanceolata. NCBI lineage: Eukaryota > Viridiplantae > Streptophyta > Pinopsida > Cupressales > Cupressaceae > Cunninghamia > Cunninghamia lanceolata. Next base: position 2,225,338 of record BSBN01000333.1, read on the forward strand.
CCATAAGCCTCTCAAAAGTGTAGGCCTAATTTTTTTCCTTCACATCCCCTCCTACTAGATACTTAGGTTGCAAGAGTTTACTCCATAGTCTATCCTCCTCTTTGAACATCCTCCATAATAACCTCATTCCTGAGGTGTTGTTCATCAATTTGCAATCTTGAAAGCCCATGCCTCCAATTCGCTTGCTACTACATACCTTGTACCATTTTACCAATTCTATATTTTTTCTACTCTCCTATCCCACATCATAGGAAGGACCTTTATAGATCTACTATTGATTTTGATACTTTCCCTAGCATCTAAAATATCGACATTAAATACACCAGTATGAATGATATAGTCACTTTAATGAGGGTAATCCTTTTGGAAAATGATAACCACCTTCCCTTCCAAGATGATAACTTATTTTGAAATTTCTCCATCACCCCTTCCACTCTTCTAGATCAAAGCCTTTGTATGCATCAAAAGCATCCATAAATACATACTTGGAAGCTATCTTTAGTTAAAACCTAGAATATTCATAATATTAAATGCATCTTCACCATAGCTTTATAAAAAGAAAATTTTTGACTAATGGTGATTAATTTTCTACCTAGAAACCCTCTCATGCAAATCCAAAATCTTCTTAAATCTCCTTGCTTCCTTGGTTATCACTTCCTCAAATATAAAAGTGTCATCCATAGACTTTAGGTGAGTGAAATTATTAATCCTTAAAGAAGTTTGCAACCCTTTTATGTTATTATTTTCCACCTCCTCCTTTGGGCCTCTCTCTAGAACATCCACTACAATGGGGAAGATAAATGGAGAGAGGGAATCCCCTTTCCTTAGCCCCCCATTTGCTTCAAAGAATTCACATGATCAATAATTTATTAGTAGTTCAGTAAGGAAAACATAAAAACACAATTCTTGATCAAATTGCACCATTCTCCATAGAAACCTAAATTTCTTAAAATCTGATCCGAAAAGCTCCATGAGGCCCAATCATAAGGTTTATTCACATCAAGTTTTATCAACATGCCATCCTTTTTCCTTTTCTTTATATAATTTATGGCCTCACGATCAATGACTATCCAATCTAAAATTTCTCTTCCTTCTAAAAAACATATTTTTTCTTTAAATATAAACTCAACTAAAACCTTTTTCAATCTTAGAGCTATGGATTTAGTAACTATTTTGTAAATTGTGTTGCAAGGGGTCATTGTTCTAAAATCATGAAAATACCTTGGATTTTTTACCTTTGGCATGAGTGTCAAATTTTTTGAATTCCATCCTATTATCATGGCACCTCTCTTCCTACATTCCTTTGTCACCTCCTAAACTTTAACCCCCACCAAATGCCAGAAATTCTTAGAAAATATTACCTATAAACTATCTAGACATTGAGCCTTCTTTTCTCCTAAAGAAAATGCTTCCTATTTGATTTCATCCATGAAGAAAATAGAAACCATAGATTCATTATCCTCCTATGTAATCATAGAAGGGATGTTTCTCAGCATAAACTCCTAAGCTACCACATCCTCCTCACCATCACTTTCTAGTAAATATTTGAAAATTTTACCCCTTTTGAATTGATATCTTCTATTTCTATGATCTCTATTGCCAACTAGAAAACAATTTTATATATCTTATTGATTTGTATTTTAATTATAGTGGATAAGTGTAAGAAATTCATGTTGTAGTCCCCATCTTTCAACCATTTAACTCTAAATTTTTGAATGCAATAAATTCTTCCATTCTATAAATAGAATTTAGATTGTAAAGAGCATCTATTTCCTTCTCCTTTAGATCTTTAGTAAAAGTTCCTTTAGAAATCTTCCATTCAATTTCTTCTAGTATTTGTTTTGCCTCCTTTTTTCTACTAAACAAATCACCAACATCCTTTTTATTCCAAACCCTTGCCTCATTCTTTGTCAAACTCAGTCTCCTCTACAGGATAACTCTTTTACAACTCGTAATCTCCTACCACCAATCTTGAAGATGAGACTCAAAATCTAGAGCTTTGAACTACATAAATTCCATCTTGAATGGACCCCCACTAGGTCTACACCAACGATTCATATTAAACAAAATTTGATGATGTTTTAAAACTCAAAAATGAATGACCATCAAGGAAGCTGCCAAGACCCCATTTTAAATTCATCAAAAAATGGTCTAGTCTACATCTTATATTATCCTCACCCAACCTTCTATTATTCCATGTAAACCACCCCTCCTTTGGTTTTATATCTCTTAAAGACAAATATGTGCATAAATCTTTGAAAAATTGATCATATTGATTCCTTCATAGAATGTCTTACTTTCTCACTAGGGCTTAAGATTGTATTAAAATATCCCCTTATTAGCAAAATCTAATCATTATAGTACCTACAAAAATTCCTTAGTTCTTCCTATTGGCAAGAGACACTGCTTCACATGACAGGTGTTGTCATTGATGGCAACAAAGACTATTCCACTCATCTGCATAACATAATTTGTTCATACCGGAAGTCAGAATCAAAATTTATCTAAGTCTGGTTATCTAGAGATAGAGCATGTGATAGGGTCTGGTATCTTGGTCCGAATCTCTCTAGTGGTAAATTAGAGTATGTTGTAGATCTAAAGGAGTCATAAGGATTGTTAGGGCAATATAAATCTAGAATTTTAATGTCTGGTGATAAAGGATTCAAAAATTATTTGCATCTGAGTATAGGGTTACAGTTTGACAGTGCAGATAGCAGAAGAATAGGCCAACCTTGTAATTGATCTTGGTTCTGAATAAATTGAAGTTGTCAGTTGGATAATATGTGATGATCAGTGATAGTGATCGACATGATTGATGATTTGTGAATGCAAGTTTTGATCCGCGTTACAAGTTATGCATGGATTTAGCTAACAAAGCAGAGTCTTCAACAAAGTTCTAAGTGTTCTTGAAGCCAACTAAAAAATGATTGAATATAATGATGTGGATATATATATAGCCAACGGATTTAAGTGATTTGGGTGTGGTGTGTGAATATGAAGTAAGTGCGAAAAGAGCAAGATAGAAGTGTGAAAGAGAAGAGATCTAAGATCCAGATTATGGTAGAGCAGTAAAAAGGGCAGAATAAAGATGAAGTGTATCAAGTCAGTATACTATGCTTAACCAGAACTTAATCTTTGTATTGGTAGATGCTAATTATCAGTTCAAACACATTGTAATCTTCTTCCTGTAGACAGTGAGCCTGAATGCATGTGCACTCCCCTTTTGTAATATTTTTAATAGAGTATAATCTTTATGGGTTAACCCCCACCGTGGTTTTTCCCTTAACCAGGTTTCCATGTAAAAATCCTGGTGTTATGTGTGTTCAATTTGTTTCTGCTCATGTATTGTTGATTCATGCTTTAATGTTTACATTATTAATCTGATTGCAAGTTGATAAAGAAGGTTGAAAGAAGAGAAGGTTAAATTTGTGAGACAACTGATTCAACCCCCCCTCTCAGTTGTTCAGACTAATTCCAACAATTGGTATCAAAGACAAATTCCTTGAAAGAAGTCTGATAGCTTAAGGAGATCTGGGAAGGAGTTTTCAATGAGTTCACTTAGAGAACAATTTCAATTAGCTTTTTAAGATCTTGACTGGACCAAAGCAGAAGTGGATGACCTGAAATTGAACCTTAAGGATGCTGATGACTGCATTGACTTGCTAAAAGGTAAATTAAAGATATCAATGGGAAAAAGGAAGGAGCTACTTCATCAGCTAGCTAATCTTACTGAAGAAAATGGCATGAATGAGGCCTTAGAAGAAAAGACAATGGAATGTGAAAAGATGACAAAAGATGTTTCTACTATAAAGCATGAAATGGAGTCTAGGGCAATGAGGCTAACCAAAGAAATTGAGAAAAGGAAGAAGATTGAAGAAGACCTGAATCAAACTCTAAAAGAAAGAATTGAAGAATGTTGTAGATTAGACATAATAGTTGGCCATCTAGAGTCTGATCTACATGAAAGCAGAGACAATGAGAGAGAACTTGAAAGACAAATTGTCATTCTCAGACATGACCTAGAATTTGCAAATGAATACAAGGAGAAGTTCAAGATAAGCTCAGCTAAACTTGAAGCATTGTATTATGGCCTTTGGTCCTATGGTATGCACAATAATCATGTTCATCATATGGACTTTCTTCACATGGGTTGATGGGGGGAAGTTCAATGAGTTTTTGTTCAAGCATTCTTTGTAAAACTATCTCAGCAGCCTCCTTTGGTGAAGGATTAGAATGACATGGTGATGAAGGTAATGGAGGGCTTGGTGGTTTGGAAGGTAGAGGGATTAATGGACTAGGAATGGGATCACATGGTGGTGTTGGGATAGGACTTGTTGGCTCATGTGTTAGCATGTGATTGGGCGATGGTGGCCACTCTAGATTGGTATCTCCCTTGTCAAAGGTTATTAGATCTTGCATAGGATAAATTGGGCTTTGATTTATGTACAAGGGGCCATTGGGATTTGGATGTGCTTCTTGTTGGAAAGGTGGACTTAGGTCTATCAATGGTGCTTGATGGTCTTGTTGAAAAGGTGTACTTGGACCTGCTTGATTTATGTACAAAGGGCTATTTGGACTTGAATGTTGTTCTTGTGATATCACTTGATTGCCTTGTGGATGGGCTTGGTAGTGCATTGGAATGATGGCATGAGGGATTGAATAAGCTTGAGGTGGATATTCATAGGTTGATGTGGCATTGACATGATAGGTGGATGAATTAGGTTGGTATGAAGTTGACGATGATGACATGTAAGGTTGCTGTGGAATCTGTTGAGGTTGGGGTGGTGTTTGGAATTCTTGTTGTGATATGATTTGTTGTTGATGTTGGTAAATGTGTTGATGTGATGATGATGGAAAGGTTGCATAGGATAATGATTGTTGTGATATGGATTGATATGGATAAGGGTTGTGATAGGTTGATAAAGGGTTGATATGACATGTGGATGAATTTGGTTGATATGAAGTGGGATAAGTTGATGCAAAATTGATTTGATGTGTGGATGGATTAGATTGGTATGAAGTGGGATAAGTTGATGTGGAATTGATTTGATGTGTGGATGGATTGAGTTTTGGACTTGTCTCATCCTCATAAGTAAAGAGATGGCCTCCTCAAAGTATAAACTTGGTCTTACGAGGAGAGGCTCCTTTGATTGTGATCTTTGGTCTTGGATTGTCTTCATGACTTGGATTAGGAGGATAGCCACCTTTAATTATGACCTTGGGTCTTGGTTTATCTTCATGATTTGTATTAGGAAGAGGGGCTCCTCTAATTGTGAACTTAGGTCTTGGTTTATCTTCATGATTTGGATTAGGAGGATAGCCACCTTTAATTGTGATCTTGGGCTTTGGTTTTATTTCATTGTTTGAATTAGAGGGGTAGCCTCCTTGAATTGTGATTATAGGCTTAGGTCTTGTCTCATGATTATAAGGATAACCCCCTTGAATTGTCACCTTAGGCTTGGGATTTGTCTCATGATTAGAGGGATAGCCCCCTTGAATTGTCACCTTATGCTTGGGATTTGTCTCATGATTAGAGGGATAGCCCCCTTGAATGATTACAACTATCTTGACAAGTCTTGACTAAGACTAGGTTGATGATGATGTGGAGATGATTCGGAATGAGTATGGATGTGACTAGGATATGTTCAGAATAAAATTGATTTGGGTATGATTAGGATATAATGTGGAATGACAAAATTGGGTGATGTGGATGAAATTTAGGATGAATTGTTTATGTGTTTGGTGTTTATAGATTGATTTGGCAATGTTCAAACAAATGATTATGCATATACACACATGAATCACTCACACGAGACACATAAGCAAGTTTTAGTTTGGAATAATGTGATGATGGTTAAGCAAGCACATGAAGACAATTCAACAAGTCCTAGTCAAAGCAAGGCCACTATCACAAGGAGGTTCTAGTGAAAATCTGGGGGACCGGCACCCCACGAGCATCCAACAAGCCACTTAAGACTTTAACTAACCCTACTAGGAGTTTTAATATACACAAAGGTACACCTCCTTTCAAGCTAGCACTATATGGTGAGCGCTAATACCGGTTAGACTTGGCTTTCGCCTTATCCTCTAATTTTTATAGTGGACCAGATGAAAGTATCGCTTGAGGTCATTCCCTTGGGGTGAATACCAAGACAGACCCCTCTAAGGCTAAACAAAAGCAACACAAGTAAATGTTTTTGATCTCCAAGTTCATGTTGGGACGCGAGGAGAGAGCATACACATTTACTTGGTCACACTCACATGGGGTTCATTAACCTTAGAAGTTCAATGTGTGGAAGACAATGCAAGCACTTGTTTGTTTTAAAGCCCAAATTCAAATGTAATGAAAGACAGCAGTTCATTTTAGCCCAATGTTTTGATGTGAATTTGCAAACAATTGTTCATTTTATGGCCAAAATCCAAATGTGTGATTCAAACAAGATTATAAGATAAGAGATGAAATGATTAGAATGAGTTCACCTAATACAATCACTTTCCAATTTGCTATAGATGTTGATGCCAATGCTGCTCCAGCTCCTTAGATGCCCTTACAAGTCACCAATTCCAAAAAGAAACAAGTAAACTTGCAAAGAAGATGATTACATGAAAAAGATGAAATCCAAAAATTCTAATGAAAATGATCTGATACAAAAGAATGGATTTCAAAAATAGAAAATTCAGGAGATTCTAAGTAATTTGAAAAAAAGTTTCACTGAAAAACGATCAAAATTGCTCAAGTTATGCTCAAATGAAGTTTGCAATGAAACTAAACTTTGACTGATAAAAAAGATGGTAAACTAATATAGTCACCTAATAAAAATTGCTCTATTGTGTAGTTCGTCCTCTCAGCTTTCCAGTGAGTCCTTGTTTGCACAATTTGGCCTCCATATGTGAAAGTTATGATAGAAATACCAAGATGCACAATGATAGCAACCAGAAGCAAGTTACAGTTGCCAGATGCGATTTACTGTTGATTACAAGCAACCGCTGTTTTACCATAGGTGATCCCCAACAGATCAAATGCAACTCAAAAAACACTAGATGCGATCTCTGTAGGCTTGTAAGCGATGCAGAAAATCCAAAAGCGACCGATTTCAGCCTTTAAGCGACCTGTATCTGCAAAATAAAAATAAGCGACAGAAACCCTAACTCTGCAAAATGCGATCACTGTTAGACTGAAAGTGATTCATTTATACCAAAAGTGAGCACTGTTGAGATGAAAGTGATGTAGATTAGATCAAAGGCGATCACTGTTAAAACAAAAGCGATCCATAAAAGCACTATAGGCGGCTGATTTAAGTGCAGAAGCAACACGAATATGCAGAAAGCGGTGGTTTTTTACTCACAAGTGATGTAAAAATGGATGGAAGCGACAAGCAATAGCTTATATGTGACCAACAAAAGACCAAAAGTGATGCATAATAACCCAAAAGCGATCTGGAAAGTTTCAGGAGACGGAATGCAAATGTTAACCATAAGCTACCAAGTTTACCATATGCGATCGCTTTTTGTTCAAAAGCGAGCTGAATTTTACCAAAAGCATATAACTATTTGATTAAAAGTGAGCCAAATTTGACCAAAAGTGACTGCTGTTTGCTCAAAGGTGAGCTATTTTAGCCCAGGCGACTGCTGTTTGATCAGAGGCGAGCTGAATTACCAGAAGTGCATTTTTGCAGTCCGGTTATTGTTTTCTTTGCCAAATGCTCCATTTTTCATCAAATTTAGCCAAATTTGTACTCAAAATTTATGGAAATGGCCTCCTGAATCCAATGGTGAGGTTAGATTTGGGCTAAGAGATCATCTACATGCATTTTTAGCCAAATCTTTGCAAACTAGAGTTAGAAAAATGCAAAATTTTGCTACAAAAGCTTGTAAAAATGAAAGATTGGCGCTCCAAGAGATCTAAACTTCACAAAAATAACTCAAACAAGAGAGGTTAATCAAGGACGTGAGTCCCACCGGGTGTGCCAGAATGTATATCAAAAAATTTAGATTTATAAATGGAAATGATTCAAACAATGAAATGCAATAACCTAAACCCAAATAATTCAATACCTCGAAGATGCAAGATGAACTTGATTGATTGATCGCTTTGTTGTGTTGGTTGCTCAATTCTGCAGCATAACGTTGATAAGGAGATAGATGATGGATAATGGCTTGAGATGAAAATTCAGCAGAGTGAGGTTGCATGAAAAAAATCATCCCTTTCTCCTCTAATCTCTTCTCTAATCTCTCCTCTAATGTCCTCTAATCTCTTCTCTAATCTCTTCTCTAATGTCCCAAATGGCTCAAAAGAGGCTTGCTTTATAGGATTGGCTTGATTCCAATGGATGGCTAAGATCAATTAGGGCTTTAGATGAAATGGATGGATAGGATTAAGTTAGGTTTCCTTGCACATTAAGAAATTGTAGTCATGTGACATGTGGCAAGGAGGATAAGGCTTAGGTGTGCTTGTGTAGATAAATACTAAAATTAGGTCCCATTAGTTGTGCATGTGAAAGATAAAAGTTGTAACACATGATTGACTGGACAAGTGTTGGAATGTGATGAAAGATGAGGGCTTAATTCAAATAAAATATTTGAATTAGTTGTGATATGAGTTGGATATTAATTAAATAAATAAAATTTATTTAATTAATTGGATAAATGAATAGGATGTGATGTGGAAATTAATTAAATAAATAAAATTTATTTAATTAATTGGGATGAGGATAGGATAAATGGGATTATGCATGTGAAATTAATTAAATAAATAAAATTTATTTAATTAATTGGCTAAGTAGGATGAGGATGGGATTGAATGGGATTTTAATTAAATAAATAAAATTTATTTAATTAATTGGCTTATGATGTCTAGGATAATGTTTTAACAAGGTGTTGCTAGACATGGACAAAGTTGGGACAATTTTGGGTGTCTACAGGAGGGTTCATAGAATGAACTGTCCGGACCGTGCAGCAAGAGTAAACACAATGGAAACAATCACAAGAATATAGGACATATGTAGATTCAGTCATTCAGTATATCATAGAATTCAAAATAGAGATCCACCAGTAGCATGTGGGCTTACAAATTCAGCTCTCAGGCCTAATTACATACATGTGTAAGATAAACCTTTGAAGTCCTCTGATACAAAATCTAAACTATCAGATCTTTCTTATGTCAATAGCTACTTTCCTAAGGATCTATTACATCAATATATATCATCTCTAGACCAATAGATTCCTCCACGTTAGCTAAGGAAGATCACAAACTCCAAGGAAGAGCTGTAACGTGTTCATAGATAGGTCAGACCTAAATGCATAGAACACTTCCTCAAATGAATGTAACAATGTGCGGACCTCTGAGAAGGGTCAACCATGAAACAAGGATCATTAAATGATGTGTCATTATGATCCACAAGTCAAGGAATGATCTGCAAGCCTTCTTCTTTAGTTGATTATCAGGAACTGTTAGAATGCTCTGCTCTGAGAAAATAGTTGACCTTTTGATAGCGATATCTTTCCGGTAACTAATCCAAATGTTCTGAATTCTTGATATGATGTAGATGAATGAGTGTAGATACTAAGTCCAGATCCACAAGATGTGAAATGCCAAAATTGGACCACAAGCTGAAACTACTTTTGATTGTACTGCCTAGACTGAACTGGAAAATTAAAGAACTGAAATGTAAACAAACTAAAATGCAAATGTTTTTGGTTGATGTAAGATTGCTCTTGAACTAGGGATGCTCCTGCATCAGACATCTGGGGTTATTGAAAAAGTGAGTCCCTCACTTTTCTGGGGCTAGGGGAAAACCAAGATGGTCCACCTCACACTAAGAAATCCACAATGAATCTTCTTCCGGTCTACCTTTCCACTTCACAAGATATTCTTTGTATTGTCTTCCTCTAGTGTTGCATCCAACTCTGCTATCCAAAATGTCTTCAATTTGTTTCGGTGCTTGCTGTTGTAACTGTTTCTTCAAATCTTCTTCCATCCTATCACTAAACTTTGCTTCATGATACTGATAAAAATCTGCAATGTTGAAAATAGGTGATATACCCAATGTCTTTGGTAGTTCCACTTCATATGCATTTCCTAAATCAAATTTCCTGAGTATCTTACAAGGTCCAAACTTCTTCATCTTCAACTTGTTATATGTCCCAACTGGAAATCTTTCTTTTCTCAAATACACCATGACTTCATCTCTAACTTCAAATTCTTTGTGTCTTCTCTTCTCATCTGCCTTCTCTTTGTTCTTACTATTCATATTTTCCAAATGCTTCTTTACCTGGTTATGCACTGTCTTCATATGATTTACAAAATCCTCTGCTTTTGCACTCCTCTTTTCTTCCATGTTGATGTCTCTTAATTCTATAACTCCTCTAGGATTCACTTTGGTAACAATCTCAAAAGGTGTTCTTCGGGTACTCCTATTGACTGAATTATTGTATGTAAACTCTTCTTGTGAAAGAGTCAAATCTCAACTTCTTGTCTTTTCTCCAACCAAACATCTCAACAATTTTCCCAAACTCCTATTCACTACCTCTGTCTGTCTATATGTCTATGGATGAAAAGTTGAATTGAACTTCAAATATGTATTCATCTTCTTCCAAAGTGTCTTCTGAAAGTATCCAAAAAACTTTGTATCTATGTCTGAAACTATACTCCTAGGTAATCCATGCAATTGCACAACCTACTTGAAAAATAGGTCAGCCACATGCATGGCATCAGTTGTCTTCTTATAAGGTATGAAATGAGCCATCTTTAAAAATCTGTCAACCACTACAAATATTGAATCATGTCCTCTCTGTGTCTTAGGTAATCCCATTACAAAATCTATGATTATGTCTTCCCAAGGTCTCTCTGGTACTGTCAAAGGTTTATACAATCCAGTGTTCTGACTACTCCCTTTTGCAACTTGACAAACTCTACAACTCTGCACAAATCTCCAAACATCCTTATGTATCTGAGGCCAAAAGTAATTTTCACTCACCAAAGCCACTATCTATCAATACCAAAATGTCCTTCCAAGCCACCACTATGCTTCTTCTTGATCAAATTATCTCTCATTAAAATTCTAGGTATGCACAACTAACTTCCTTTGAACAACATATCTTTCTGAATGAAATAATCTAACCACTTACTTCTATCTATCATAACAGGTTCCTTACATGCTTTCCAAGGTTTTGCAAAATCAATGTCTCCCTCATACATATTTTCAATTCATCAAAACCCAACACTTCAACTCTCATCTCTGTCAACAAGTTTCTTCTCCTACTCAATGCATCAACAACTTTGTTTGATTTATCACTCCTATGCTTCAACACAAAAGTATAACTTTGCATGAACTCTACCCATCTCACATGTCTCTGATTCAACTTACCTTGACTATTCAAATACTGTAAAGCTTGATGATCTGTATACAACACAAACTCCTTAGGCAACAAATAATGTCTCCACTTCTTCAAGGCTTTGTTATGGCTTAGAACTCTTGATCGTAAACCAAATATCTTCTCCTGGCATCATTCAACTTCTCACTGAAATATGCTACTAGTCTACCTTCTTGACTTAACACTACTCGAATCACATTTCCACTTGCATCACAATCAACTTGAAATACCTTATTGAAATCTGGTAATGCCAAAACAGGTTGCTCTATCAAATTTTCTTCAACAATTCAAAACTTTTATCTACTCCTGATGTCCATTTGAAATATTTTTTGTCACCTCTCATTGTCTCTGTCATAGGGTTACAAACTGAACTAAAATTTCTAATGAACTTCTGATAGAAACTAGCCAATCCATGAATTGATCTAACCTCTCCAATGTTCTCCGGTGTAGGCCATTCAACAATTGCTTTCACTTTCTCAGGGTCCATCTTCAATCCATCTGCAAAAATCACAAATCCCAAGTATAGCAACTCTTCCTTCATGAAACTACACTTCTTGATGTTTATCAGCAATTTCTCTTCTCTCAACCTCTGCAAAACTTGTCTAATATGCCACGAATGTTCCTCTTTTGTCTTACACTCATACAATCCTTCATTTGTCTTAAAAGCAGTCTTCCATTCATCACCTTCTCTGATCATGATCTAATGGTATCTGTTGGTCATGATGTTAGTCATAAACAAACATAGAATAAAAGTTACACAACAACCTTTACTCATCTTGAAAGATACGATGAATTCAGAGAATTCATGATCCCAAGTCTCCGTTGATTAGGTCTTAATCTACTGACGTTACTCAGTGGTTGATGTGTGTTGCTGTTTTCCATTCAGGGGCCTTACGTATTTCTACAAAGTTCATCATTATTCCTCCAAATATCCTGCTCTATATATCTGCTCCGCATAAATCTCCAATAATTCTACCTCTGCACTATGAATTTAGTCAAATAATGTGCCTACAGGCTGATATTTGCATGATTTCTACCACTATTTATGATTCTTTGCATGATATTTTCAATACTGCATGCATTTAACTCAAATATGCTAATGATTTTCAGTTACCTATGGGATTTCAGCATATTTCTCTATTTCTGCTTATTATTTGTCATGACTTGCAGTTATGGTGATGAATTTATGAAATTAAAAAAAGGAAAAGTGTTAAAGAATGAGATTCCCAAAACTACTTGACTTAGATCACTGATCCACATACAAGCTCCCATACATGCAATGAAAAGAAGGAAACTAGAATCATACTTCACCAGGACATTCCACAAATCCGCATGATCTAGTGCAAATCTTCAAAGGAAAAGTTGATAACAACATGTAATGAAATGAAAGCGCTTCCAGTTGAACACAACATTCACCAGTACATATCCAGAAATCAACAGGAAGATTACGTAAAATTTACAATCAGGATGTAATCTGAAACTTCATATCCATTCAGTATGCTCAAGAACAGGTACATTTACAGTGATCTGAAGAAAGAACCTTGAATTTCAACAATTCTATCCTCATTAGTCTCAGTAATCCGATCTCCTAATTGATTCTACAGTAATTGGCCTTATTGCCAGATGTGTCTGTGTATCTCTTTCTCTCTCTCTAATGTATATTAGCCTTATTGCCAGATATATCTATCTATCTCCCTTTTCTTCTCTATAATAGCCTTATTGCCAGATATATCTATCTATCTCCCCTTATTTTTGACAAGCTCTGGCTCTTATATAGAGCAAATGCCAGAAAACAGTTACAATGATCCAAGGATCAGGATCTTCCCATAACAATCAACGGTCCAGATGAAAAGCACATGCTTCGCCAGTTGGCAAATGTACAGCTGGCACAGAATATTCCAGCATCTTTGATTTGATTCGGTCTCCAGCTGGCAAACAGCATATTTGACAATATCCTCCTCACTTCTGGTTCATGTTGCCTCCATGTGCAACTTTGTAATTATTAGCTTCAGCAGCTCCGGGACTTCCTGCAATAAACAGACAAACATTAAGTTCATCATCATGTGGATAAACAATAGGAATTTAAATGTTTTATTAAACAGGCCTCAAAATGTGTAGCTACAGGCAATCGGGCTTCAAATCAGTGAAAATTATGCACTAAATGCCTAAACAGCGTTAAAAAACACTCGGGTCAACCATTGTTGACTGGAAAATGCAATCGGGTCTTTAAATTTCCATCGCTTCATTTTCCCGCCCATTTTCATGTATATCGGGTTCAAAATAGTGCATATACATCGCAACATATACGAGGAACCAATCACTTTTAACAAATTATTTCAAATCCGGCTTTGCATGCTATCGGCGAGACCACTACTGTCGGGAAGAAAATTCAAAGCGCGGCCAATGGGGAAACTTAGAGCTTTCTACCTATCTGCAGGATATTGTGAATATGATGCTCCCCCTTCTCGAATGTCCTGATGACGTCACCGTCATGTTTCGCTTTTGTATATTGGGGAAAAGAATGACATCATCATCATCATCATGTCGAAGGAAAATAGGAGGATATGAAATACGATCCTGCTGCTGAGGAATGGAATATGATGGTGACGTCATCGTCATATCCGGGCTTCATTAAAATGCAAAAGATGACGTCACCGTCATGTTTAGTTAAGATCAGGGGATAAATGTAATATCGGGTCACCTAAGGAACATGATCAGGTGGTGAATGTAATATGACCCCTTTGCGGCCAAGGTAACCCTCTCGAAAGATCAGGATGATGATGATGATCAGGATATCCGGGGCTTTTGTTAAACTTAAAGGAACATGACGTCATCGTCATATTCGCGAACCGGATCATGTTTTGGAAAATATCCTGCCGAAGGGAAATGTGATGATGATGTCATCCTGATATTTGCTTCTTCGTTTATGAGATTGGGATGACGTCATCAGGATATTTGCATAAGGTCATATTTCTCGGCAGGAGGACATTACGAAATATCGGGTTACATTAGGAAGATGATCCTCCTCATCGAATATCATGATGACGTAACCATCATATTCCGCCTTCGGAGCATGAGGATGAGTTGAGGTCATCATCAGGTTAGCGCTAGGTGATATTTAAAATATGATCATGCTGCTGAGAATATCACCCCCCTTAAAAGATAGGGTGATCATCATGATCATGCAAAAGGAGATCAGGAGGATATGATGACATCATCATCATATTAGCGAATATCAGCAAATATGACCCTCTCTTGAAAGATCAGGATGATGACCCTCCGATAGGACTTTGACATGCACATGCAAATATGCAGATGGTGGATTTTCTAAGCAGGGTGATATTATAATATCAGCATGATATTATAATATCAGGTGATGTTATAATATCATGATGCTCGTTGTTATGAAATATCAGGTTACACTCAAAACATGATGCTCACGATGCGCATAAGGTCATTTGACGGGTAAAGGGCACTATCACTTAAGATTGACGTCTGGATATTTCGACTGCATGATTTTATCAGGTGATAGACCAAGATCAGGATGACCTTGACAACATGACTGAGGATATAAAAATATGATGATCACTTGCGAATATGAGGTTTGACCAAAACTTTGACTGTGCATAACTTCCACATATGGACGCATTTTCTAGTGATGAAAAAGGCAAACCTGCATGGAATTTCAAGCTCTTTCTAAATATGAGGTCATAGAAACAAAATATGAACTTTGATAAACTGACCTCATGATGATGACCAACCTCATCCTGACCTTCATGATGATGATGCACCTGACTCATTTTTACCAAACTGCCAGAAAGCAGACAACACAAGCCAAGCCAAAAAGTTGGGTCCCTGTTTTGCCAAGCCAAAATGGGGTGTGTTGTGTAACCACACAACAGTATCCACTCTTCAAATCTATCTTTGTGAAATATCTTTTTCCACTCAAACAATCCATAATATCATCCAACCTAGGTAAAGGAAATCTATACTTAACTATGATCTTGTTTATTGCTCTGGAATCAGTACACATTCTCCATTCTCCATCTTTCTTTGGTGCCAAAATTGTAGGTACTACACAAGGACTCAAACTTTCTCTGATCAAACCTTTCCTCAACAATTCTTGTACCTGTCTATTCAATTCTTCATTCTCTGCCGATGTCATTCTATGTGCTGCTTTGTTAGGCAAACTTGTTCCCCGTATAAGATCCATGTGATGACTGATACTCCTTATAGGTGGTAATCCTTCAGGTACATTATTTGATATGATGTTTTCATACTCTGTCAGCAACTCTCTTATCTCCTCTAGTTGTGTCTCTTCAGTCTGCTTCTTCGATGTTTTAGGATTCTTAGGAATCAAGGCACAACACATATTCTCATGTCTCAAACCATCCAGAAATATCCTTCCATCTACCAAACAGATTCTAGCATTCCCACATACTTCACTCCTAGGGTCATCCTCCAAAGGAATCAAAGTAATTCTTTTTTTATTTTCTGTTGTAGTATATGTATTCTTTCTCCCATCATGTATAGCTTTTCTATCATATTGCCAAGGTCTATCCAACAAGATATGACAAACATCCATAGGCATAATATCACACAAGACTTCATCGTGATAACATCCAATATGAAATTTCACCAAAAAATGTTCACTCACCAGTACCTTATGATCATCCTGAATCCATGCTATCTAATAGGGCTTAGGGTGTTTCAATCTTTCCAACTTTAGCTTAGTCACCATCTCCTCTAAAACTAGGTTATCTGAACTACCACTATCAACTACAACTTTACAACACTTACCTCCTGATTTGCATTTGGTTCTTAACAGACTTTTCCTTTGTGATGGTTCCTCATTTGATTCAACTTGAAATAGTGCTCTCTGCATCACAAGTGATTCTCCTTTCTCTGGATTGCCAACTGAACAAGGTGATTCAACAAGTTCTTCAACATAGGCTGCTCTTCCACTATTTTCTGTCTTCTTGCTTGTAATGCTCTGATTACACTCAAATGCTCTATGTCCTTCGCCTCCACACTTGAAACAAGTACCTCTGAATGTTCTTTTATCAATTCCCCTTGCTTCTCTTTTGTATCCTTCATTCCAGTATGCACTACGGTTTCCTCTCTAGTAAAAATTTATGTCATCTCTCCGGTAAGCATTGTTATCTCTATCATCCTTCTTCATCAGGTTGTCAAACTTGTTCTTTTCCACAAATGATCTATCATATCCAGAAAATGATCTTCATCTCTAAAATTTACCTCCTCTACCTCTCTATCTCTGATCATGTCTCTTATTCAACTTCTCTTCAACTTTTAGGGCAAATTGGTATGCTTCTTCCAAAGATTTCATCCTTACTAGGATTAGCTCTTCTTGAATATTCCACCTCAATCCATTGATGTATCTAGCCACTTTCTCCTTACTTGCTTCACTATGTCCTGTCCTTATGATCATTTTATGAAATTCTTTAGTGTACTCCTTCACAGATATCTCCTTTTGTCTTAGGTTTTGCAATCTATTCAATAGCTCCAACTCATAGTCAGCAGGTATGAATTGATTCTTTAACTTTGTCACCATTCGGTCCCACTTTGTAATCTTTTCTTTTCCTCTCCTATTTCTTTCCAACTGAACTTCTTTCCACCATATAGCAGCATGTCTTTTCAACTTTGTGTTTGCAAATTTCACCTTCTCCGGATCTTCAATTTCCTCATATTCAAAGTATTCTTCCATGTTATTTATCCAATCAATCAACTCTTCCAGATTCAAATTACCAGTATGGTTCGGTACATCAGCTCTAGGTCTTTTCCCAATCTTTGAAATAGCTCACAACATCTTTACTTGATCTGATTCTTCTTCTTCATGACCTTCTAGGGTTTCACCAATTTGTTCAACAGATTGAAATTCTTCTTCATCATTGCTTTCAATATTAGGTCTCAGTGTCAATCTTCTTCACCTATCTTCTTCAACATCATCCAGTCGAATTCACATTGTTCTCATCAATTCCATCATTTCATCCATTCTATTATCCATTGTACCAATAAGAGGAACTCTTCACGGCGGCATCTTCCTAGGATCAAGTGCAAACTACCTCAAATTCAACAATCAGGCTACGAGGGACAATTGCCTCTCAATTAGCGATCAGTTGCACACAAGTAACCTACCTTAGATCGGTGATCTGCTCACAACAAGATCTTATGGAGTCCCTTCGCCAATTTGCTCTAAAGAATCAAACTTTTGCTTTGATACCACTTGGTGTAGTCATGGTAGGAAGGTTCACAGAATAAACTGTCTAGACTGTGCAACAAGAGTAAACACAATGGAAAAAATCACAAGAATATAGGATATATGCAGATTTAGTCATTCAGTATATCATAGAATTCAAAATAAAGATCCACCGACAACATGCGGGCTTACAAATTTGGCTCTCAGGCCTGATTGCATACATGCGCAAGATAAAGCATTGAATTCCTCTTGCACAAAATATAAACTATTAGATCTTTCTTATGTCAATATCTACTTTCCTAAGGATCTATTACATCAATATATATCATCTCCAGACCAATATATTCCTCCATGTCGACTAAGGAAGATCACAAACTCCAAGGAAGAGCTGTAACGTGTTCATAGATAGGTCGGACCTAAATGCATAGAACACTTCCTCAAATGAATGTAACAATTTATGGACCTCCAAGAAGGGTCAGCCATGAACCAAGGATAATTGAATGATGTGACATTAGGATCTACAAGTCAAGGAATGATCCACAAGCCTTCTCCTTTAGCTAATTATCAGGAACTGTTAGAATGCTCTGCTCTGAGAAAATAGTTGATCTTCTGATAGCAATATCTTTCTGATAACTGATCCAAACATTATGAATTCTTGATATGATGTAGATGAATGAGTGTAGATGCTAAGTCCAGATCTGCAAGATGTGAAATGTCAAAACCATACCACAAGCTGAAACTGCTTTTGATTGTACTACCTAGACTGAACTAGAAAATGAAAGAACTGAAATGTAAACAAAATGAAATGCAAATGTTTTTGGTTGATGTAAGATTGCTCTTGAACTAGGGAAGCTCCTACATCAGTACATAATATCAACCACCTTAAGGTGGGGGCATATATAAGGTAACTTGTCTGATGATTTTAGTACTAAAAAAGTGTGTTTGAAGCCCTCTATAAAAGTGGGATGTTGTATCTCCAAGTGAGTGCACATCTTTCTTTCTTTGATATTACAATCACTTAAGCCCTCTACATAGGCAAGGATGGTGTATTTCTCAAGGAGATTGTGCATCCTATCATTTTTAAAAAGTCCTCTAAGTAGGCAGGGAGTGGATATGAGACTATCCTAACCCATCTTTGGTGATTGTTGTGGTGAAGTCCAATCATTAGTGTGTGCCTGAGATGGCTGTGAACCTAGCAATAGGTTTCTTCCATCGCTTATTTTCCATGTGTTTTTCCATGTCTTCCATGTGTGTGTGTATGGCATGTTTGTTCTCAAGCATAGTTTCAAGACTGATGGCGATGAAATCCTCCTATGCTTTGGGATTTGTATGGTGTGTTTGTTCTCAAGTGTAGTTTCAATCTTGGTGGTGATGAGCTCCTCCTACACTTTGAGATTTGTTTGGAGTGTATGTTGCCTCTTATGCAGTTTCAAGACTAGTGGAGATGAGCTCCTCCTGCATTTGGGTTGTGTGTTTACTTTCCTTGTACTTGCATTTGCATTTCATATATGAGAAAATGAAAAAAGAAATAATCACTGCACTCATTGTATTCACTGTGTTTTGCATGTCTTCAATGTTGTCTTCTCTGTGTTTTGCATGATTGTAACTATCTTCTTCATGTTTTATGTGTCTGTTACTATTTTCAATGTGTTTGGTGTGTCTTCACCATGCTTGGCATGTTTGCTGTGTTTGTTGATCATACTTTAATGCATGTATGGGCCTTGCATTTATACATACATTAAAGTGGGGGCTAAATGTTATGTCAGAAAATGTCCCCTTGGGGGCTTTTCCCTCTTAAGGTTTAGCTCCCAGGTCCCTAGAATGTATTTAGAGCATCTTGCATGTTAATTTTGACTCCGGATGAGAAAACCCTGAAGTCTTATGGTAAATAGGACCTAGGGGGTGCTATTTTGATGATCCCTAAACAAAAATAAGGGGGTGGACTTGGGCACTAGCACCCTAGTCCTACCTTATTTTGGGTCTACCCTAAATTTAATTGTTAGTTTTATGACCATTATTTAGGTCCTATGCTGACATCTTAAGTTTGAATTATGAAATTCTTAACAGGGGTCTTTGTAGTTGCATATATAATCATGTTTAGTATTTCATTTACAAACTAGTTGGAAATTAGATGGAGATTGTGAACTTGTAATTTTGATTCAAGGCATTCATTGTGTTGTAGAGCAGTACTTTGTTGTTATTGTTTGTAATTGTAGATTTGTCTCCATCTCCTCATGGAATGAAGAGCATCTTCCTTCCATGAGATCTACACTTCAAGGTGATATCTATTGTGTTTTCAATCATTTATCATTTGGATTTTGCCTTTATCCTACAGGGATACACATTCTTATCTAAAAAATGGTGTTTGAAAGACTTGAATGCCTCTCCGGGGCTTGACCAAGGCAAGACTCTAAATACCACAACCCCCTCCCACACTCCTTTGTGATTGCAGATTATTGGCATCAAGTTTCATGGAGTGAAGTTGCAGAAAGGAGGTTGCATACAACAAGGATTCAAGATCTGAAAGAAAGAGGACAAAGGTGAACATTTCGAGACAAGGGCGCTAGAGCTAGTGTCCTCCATCTTTTCCAAGGCAAAAATGGAAGATACAGTGTAGATCAGTGTTGGAAGGAGATTCAAAATCTGTGACAAAAATTGTACCTTGGATAGGGGTGCTAGTGCCAGTGTCTTCGATTGTTCTGCATTCCAGATTTCAAAAAATAGTGAGTTAACAATCTCTATCCTTTACCTTAGTCTAAAAGGATTTGTCATAATTCATCAATTTGCTTACTGTTTTGTATATTTAGGAATTCAAGAGTAATTGAGCATTAAATTGAGACATTTGTTTGATACATCTGAACTTCCACAACATTCTAAGTGGCAGCCCAACCTGATAGGTGATTGCTCTCGCTTAGTGGAGATTCAACTTGGTTGATATGCCCTTGAATGTTTGGTGAGAAGGGAGGATTTTCCTTTGAAACCTAAAACAAAACATTTCCCCCCTTTTTAACCCAAAACAATTAATAATTTTTTGACACTTCAAAATGACCAACTTCATTCCCAATCACCTAGACTTAAGGTTGACCATTAAGACTAGTGACTTGTCAACTTTGTCATGTTGGGACTACAAGGGAACTTCACTATTTTTAAAAATATGGGATGACTAATGAACTTTAACTTGATGAAGTCAAATTTTTAAAATGGCATGGATAAAATTTAAGGACAACATCACCATATTAAACCTTTTCACATGGGTTTTGAATTATTGCTTTTTATAAACTTCACTGCACGATCCTCCCATATTAATTAATGATCACCTCACACCCTTATAAACCATTATTTATTCTCCCTCTCGAATTTCAACTACCCTCACGTGTGCCTCCTATCATTACTCTCTATACCTCTTTTTTCTAAGCCCCTTATCAGGATTGAAAATACTAGATATCCATTACTAGCATCTCTCTTTCTTTCCTTGGATTCTCCTTGTCACAAGTTCTTTCTATTTAACCATAATTATCCAACTTCCAAATTCCTTGATTGGTTGCCCAATCTTCCATCATGAATCCTTTTCTTCTAATATGATAGAAAGTTATTTTTATAGACCTCACCCTTCCCTAAATCCTTCTTCTGATTGAGTGTAGAATCCAACCCTTACACTTGCCACCATTGTATGGAATTTCAATTCTAACCATTTCCAATTGTGATTTTGTTTAATATATGTACCCCATAAGCCTCTCAAAAGTGTAGGCCTAATTTTTTTCCTTCACATCCCCTCCTACTAGATACTTAGGTTGCAAGAGTTTACTCCATAGTCTATCCTCCTCTTTGAACATCCTCCATAATAACCTCATTCCTGAGGTGTTGTTCATCAATTTGCAATCTTGAAAGCCCATGCCTCCAATTCGCTTGCTACTACATACCTTGTACCATTTTACCAATTCTATATTTTTTCTACTCTCCTATCCCACATCATAGGAAGGACCTTTATAGATCTACTATTGATTTTGATACTTTCCCTAGCATCTAAAATATCGACATTAAATACACCAGTATGAATGATATAGTCACTTTAATGAGGGTAATCCTTTTGGAAAATGATAACCACCTTCCCTTCCAAGATGATAACTTATTTTGAAATTTCTCCATCACCCCTTCCACTCTTCTAGATCAAAGCCTTTGTATGCATCAAAAGCATCCATAAATACATACTTGGAAGCTATCTTTAGTTAAAACCTAGAATATTCATAATATTAAATGCATCTTCACCATAGCTTTATAAAAAGAAAATTTTTGACTAATGGTGATTAATTTTCTACCTAGAAACCCTCTCATGCAAATCCAAAATCTTCTTAAATCTCCTTGCTTCCTTGGTTATCACTTCCTCAAATATAAAAGTGTCATCCATAGACTTTAGGTGAGTGAAATTATTAATCCTTAAAGAAGTTTGCAACCCTTTTATGTTATTATTTTCCACCTCCTCCTTTGGGCCTCTCTCTAGAACATCCACTACAATGGGGAAGATAAATGGAGAGAGGGAATCCCCTTTCCTTAGCCCCCCATTTGCTTCAAAGAATTCACATGATCAATAATTTATTAGTAGTTCAGTAAGGAAAACATAAAAACACAATTCTTGATCAAATTGCACCATTCTCCATAGAAACCTAAATTTCTTAAAATCTGATCCGAAAAGCTCCATGAGGCCCAATCATAAGGTTTATTCACATCAAGTTTTATCAACATGCCATCCTTTTTCCTTTTCTTTATATAATTTATGGCCTCACGATCAATGACTATCCAATCTAAAATTTCTCTTCCTTCTAAAAAACATATTTTTTCTTTAAATATAAACTCAACTAAAACCTTTTTCAATCTTAGAGCTATGGATTTAGTAACTATTTTGTAAATTGTGTTGCAAGGGGTCATTGTTCTAAAATCATGAAAATACCTTGGATTTTTTACCTTTGGCATGAGTGTCAAATTTTTTGAATTCCATCCTATTATCATGGCACCTCTCTTCCTACATTCCTTTGTCACCTCCTAAACTTTAACCCCCACCAAATGCCAGAAATTCTTAGAAAATATTACCTATAAACTATCTAGACATTGAGCCTTCTTTTCTCCTAAAGAAAATGCTTCCTATTTGATTTCATCCATGAAGAAAATAGAAACCATAGATTCATTATCCTCCTATGTAATCATAGAAGGGATGTTTCTCAGCATAAACTCCTAAGCTACCACATCCTCCTCACCATCACTTTCTAGTAAATATTTGAAAATTTTACCCCTTTTGAATTGATATCTTCTATTTCTATGATCTCTATTGCCAACTAGAAAACAATTTTATATATCTTATTGATTTGTATTTTAATTATAGTGGATAAGTGTAAGAAATTCATGTTGTAGTCCCCATCTTTCAACCATTTAACTCTAAATTTTTGAATGCAATAAATTCTTCCATTCTATAAATAGAATTTAGATTGTAAAGAGCATCTATTTCCTTCTCCTTTAGATCTTTAGTAAAAGTTCCTTTAGAAATCTTCCATTCAATTTCTTCTAGTATTTGTTTTGCCTCCTTTTTTCTACTAAACAAATCACCAACATCCTTTTTATTCCAAACCCTTGCCTCATTCTTTGTCAAACTCAGTCTCCTCTACAGGATAACTCTTTTACAACTCGTAATCTCCTACCACCAATCTTGAAGATGAGACTCAAAATCTAGAGCTTTGAACTACATAAATTCCATCTTGAATGGACCCCCACTAGGTCTACACCAACGATTCATATTAAACAAAATTTGATGATGTTTTAAAACTCAAAAATGAATGACCATCAAGGAAGCTGCCAAGACCCCATTTTAAATTCATCAAAAAATGGTCTAGTCTACATCTTATATTATCCTCACCCAACCTTCTATTATTCCATGTAAACCACCCCTCCTTTGGTTTTATATCTCTTAAAGACAAATATGTGCATAAATCTTTGAAAAATTGATCATATTGATTCCTTCATAGAATGTCTTACTTTCTCACTAGGGCTTAAGATTGTATTAAAATATCCCCTTATTAGCAAAATCTAATCATTATAGTACCTACAAAAATTCCTTAGTTCTTCCTATTGGCAAGAGACACTGCTTCACATGACAGGTGTTGTCATTGATGGCAACAAAGACTATTCCACTCATCTGCATAACATAATTTGTTCATACCGGAAGTCAGAATCAAAATTTATCTAAGTCTGGTTATCTAGAGATAGAGCATGTGATAGGGTCTGGTATCTTGGTCCGAATCTCTCTAGTGGTAAATTAGAGTATGTTGTAGATCTAAAGGAGTCATAAGGATTGTTAGGGCAATATAAATCTAGAATTTTAATGTCTGGTGATAAAGGATTCAAAAATTATTTGCATCTGAGTATAGGGTTACAGTTTGACAGTGCAGATAGCAGAAGAATAGGCCAACCTTGTAATTGATCTTGGTTCTGAATAAATTGAAGTTGTCAGTTGGATAATATGTGATGATCAGTGATAGTGATCGACATGATTGATGATTTGTGAATGCAAGTTTTGATCCGCGTTACAAGTTATGCATGGATTTAGCTAACAAAGCAGAGTCTTCAACAAAGTTCTAAGTGTTCTTGAAGCCAACTAAAAAATGATTGAATATAATGATGTGGATATATATATAGCCAACGGATTTAAGTGATTTGGGTGTGGTGTGTGAATATGAAGTAAGTGCGAAAAGAGCAAGATAGAAGTGTGAAAGAGAAGAGATCTAAGATCCAGATTATGGTAGAGCAGTAAAAAGGGCAGAATAAAGATGAAGTGTATCAAGTCAGTATACTATGCTTAACCAGAACTTAATCTTTGTATTGGTAGATGCTAATTATCAGTTCAAACACATTGTAATCTTCTTCCTGTAGACAGTGAGCCTGAATGCATGTGCACTCCCCTTTTGTAATATTTTTAATAGAGTATAATCTTTATGGGTTAACCCCCACCGTGGTTTTTCCCTTAACCAGGTTTCCATGTAAAAATCCTGGTGTTATGTGTGTTCAATTTGTTTCTGCTCATGTATTGTTGATTCATGCTTTAATGTTTACATTATTAATCTGATTGCAAGTTGATAAAGAAGGTTGAAAGAAGAGAAGGTTAAATTTGTGAGACAACTGATTCAACCCCCCCTCTCAGTTGTTCAGACTAATTCCAACAATTGGTATCAAAGACAAATTCCTTGAAAGAAGTCTGATAGCTTAAGGAGATCTGGGAAGGAGTTTTCAATGAGTTCACTTAGAGAACAATTTCAATTAGCTTTTTAAGATCTTGACTGGACCAAAGCAGAAGTGGATGACCTGAAATTGAACCTTAAGGATGCTGATGACTGCATTGACTTGCTAAAAGGTAAATTAAAGATATCAATGGGAAAAAGGAAGGAGCTACTTCATCAGCTAGCTAATCTTACTGAAGAAAATGGCATGAATGAGGCCTTAGAAGAAAAGACAATGGAATGTGAAAAGATGACAAAAGATGTTTCTACTATAAAGCATGAAATGGAGTCTAGGGCAATGAGGCTAACCAAAGAAATTGAGAAAAGGAAGAAGATTGAAGAAGACCTGAATCAAACTCTAAAAGAAAGAATTGAAGAATGTTGTAGATTAGACATAATAGTTGGCCATCTAGAGTCTGATCTACATGAAAGCAGAGACAATGAGAGAGAACTTGAAAGACAAATTGTCATTCTCAGACATGACCTAGAATTTGCAAATGAATACAAGGAGAAGTTCAAGATAAGCTCAGCTAAACTTGAAGCATTGCTTGAAAATCAGAAAGAGGCTAATGACAAGCATGGTCTTGGATATGAGCAAGGTGAAAGCTCTGGATCTGGACAAAGAAATTTTCAACCAAGGAATGGGAGAAATAGGCCTAGAAGACCTCCGGTAAGATAGCCTAATGCTCAAAGATATCCATCCTTCAATGGCAATTGTTTCAATTGTAATAAATTTGGTCATAGGGCTACTCAGTGTAGAAGCTGAGCAAATCAAAATGGTCCATCCCTCTCTGGTCAATGCTTCAAGTGTAAGAGGTATGGTCATAGATCAAATGAATGCAGAAGTATGATAATGAATAACTCTAACATTAGAGGAAATAGCAACTCTTTCAATGGCTACTATTTTTCTTGCAATGGATTTGGACACATGGCTAATTAGTGTAGATCAAGAGGAAATCAAGTATATAAGCAAATAAATGTTGTATGCTTTAATTGCAATAGATCTAGTCATATTGCAAGATTATACAGAAGTAGGAATAATGAAAGAAGAGGTCCCGTAAATAGAAAATCGGATGAGAAGAGACAAGACAAAGGTAAGGACAAAGTTGATGTGAATAAGATCCAGAATGAAATTACCAAGACATGGGTGAAGAAAGATGCAATGAACAATGGTGATGGGTTCGTACTAGAATCCGGTGCTGATAATTCCTCCACGAATTGAGTCAGGAGTTCTAGCTCAGGGGGAGCTGCAGTGAAAATCAAATTCCCCCATCTAGTAAGTGGGTGCCTGAATCTAGCATGAAGAGAAAAGATAATTTGGGTTACTACAGATCATTTAAAAGAATTTTCGGGAGAAAAGAAGTGGATTTAACGATTTGTGGAGCAATTCATAAGTAACTACATCAAGAAACAGAGTAACCAGATGGAGTTAGGGCAAAACATTTATTACAATGACAAATTAGGTTTTACAGAGGATAAAAGGTCTCTCACTCAAGCATTTGAATCACTTTGTATTTGAAGAGAACAAGAAGAAGAGCATCTACACCAAAAATCCTAAGATTGAAGCACGAAGAATGAATTCAACTAGAAATTGATCAACCCTAACTCTGCGGAAGAAAAAAGTACTTTTCTGTGAAGCTTTGAACCTACAATATGTTGAGATGGGTACTCCTCTTATTGTTGATATTACAGAAAGGCCTCGTCCAAATTTTAGGAAGCATCCTTATAAGTCAGTCGAAGTCAAATGGTTAGGTGCATTTTATGGTGTCCCATACAGAGTACTACATGTAGAAGATATTAGGGCATACATCCATTGTAATGTGGATGAATTTGGAAATCAGAGATTGCTTAATTTGTTTGTGAACTATCTAAAGGATGACAGCCATGATTTGAAACCGGAATTCAAAATCTTAGAGAGCAAACATTTTCTACAGGTCATTAAATTTCTAACATTTGATGAGAGTGAGTGGGTTCATTATATCTTGAGCTGAATACATGATGAGTTCATATGGCTATTAAATCATTTCAAAATTACAAAGGATGTTATCTAAAATGTGACTGGGTTAAATTCAACCGATGGATTACCTATGTTGAAATCTGTAAAAAACTAGACTGTTACTAATGTAACTGGTGCCAAGTTTGACAAAATGGCAATGACCATCAATGATATTATTGAATCGGATGTCAAGTTTGCCTCTATGGTAATTGGTTACAAGATTTATCACTCCAGTAGGGAGAACTCTATCTCTAGAACTACCATATATGCAGCATATCAAATGTTGAAAGAAAACGCAAATTATGACCTATGTGAGCTATTGCAAAATCAACTAATTGAGAACTTGAGCAAAATTAAGGACAAGAAAAGCACCTTCAAATATGGTTCTTTGATCATATGTATATTCTTCTACTTCATGAATGAAGTGTCTGGAGTAAAAGGTGTATAATGGGCCAGTAATAGACTAGTTGCATTACAGATAAGGGATCATCTACATAGTATTGCAAATTCAAAGGCACAAAAAACTGCAATCTGGGGATACTTTAAAAGTTTTTAGAGTATGATGCACTCAAGGGAAAGAATTCCCAAATCAATAGTTGAGAAGTATGAGGATGAAATCTACTTTATGGTAGACACTGATCAGTGCCTAATGGAGGCTATGGAACCCAGAACAACATGGATTATGCCTATGGGATATGAGGTTGATGAAAAGATCTTGGACATGTATGTTCAACATCTCCTGAGCAAATCAAAAGACACCTCTTTTGAAAGGTTTGGAACGTATAAGGAGCTAAGTTTAAAACTACATGTTAATCTCAAGCAACCATAGACCAAGAGAAAAGTTCAGAGGCAAGTTGAAAGGTATGTTGAAAGCATTGGCCCAACCAAGGAGGCAGTGAAGCAAAATAGAGAAAGAATTGAAAAGGCTGAAAATAAAATGCAGGACAAGAAACAAGAAGATGCTCCAGTGGAACCATCCTCCACTTCAAGGACTACTAGGAGCTCTATTGCTACTTCTGTTCCCCCTAAACCTGTAAAACTGGAAGACAGACCATCTAGTCAATGAAGTAAGAGAAAGAAAACAAAGGCCATAAGAAAGTATGTGAGCACAAAAGATGATGAGGAGATGGAGATAGATGAAGAAGTTAAAGAGATAAAATCTAAGAGAGCCAAGACTTCAAGGGCTCCTGAGGACCAACCTTCCAGAAGCAAAAAGGCAAGTAAAAAGCAAGAAACTGGTAAGGTTGCTATTACAATTGATGAAATTGTAAATACAATTACTGTTCAGGGAAATCTAAGGCCTATCAAAGATTATTATGATAATTTTGATCAAGAAAATAAGAAAATTTTTGAAGATGCCACCATCATGTACTTGAATAAATTCAATAGAGCTCTACTAGAAATTTTACAAGAACTTCCTAAAAGTTTAAGGAAAATACTCGAGATGAGGAAGGAAGTAGCCAAGGCTAAAGATCTAGAACTCAGAGAATATGTCCTCTCCACTTTGTGTCCAGTAATGTCCAAAAAGGAAGCAGATAAAATACTCAAGGAAGTAAAAGATGATTTCAGAAGCAAGAAAAGGATGAATAAGCTAATGCTTGGGGAAACTGAGGAAATTGCAAAAGAAATAGAGGAAATTTTGACGAAGGCCCTAGATAAAGATAAATATTATGTTGTCTCTGAGGAACAAGTTGAGGAAGATAATCCTATAGTTTTGGAACTAGAAACCTCAAAAGAAGAAACTAGAAAAGGAAATGATGACCAAGATGATACTCTAGATCCTCCGAAGCAAACCTATGAGGAGACAGATGATAGGATTGATTCATCAATTTTGGATGTTGAAAAAGTAAACATCAGTGAGCAACAAACTGAAGTTGATGACTCCTCTATTCTAGAAGAGGAACAAATAAACAAAGAAGACACAGAGATGGTGGACAAAACTGATGATGCAAGAGATACTTTAACTCCACCTGATTAATCTGGAAAAGAAGATAATATTGCTACTACACAAAGCCCTTCGGAATAGGTAGCAAGTGGTGAAGGCAAAGAAAAGATTCCCCCTATAGATGATATAGAAAAAGGTGAAGTAGAGGAAGAGAAAGAAGAGGGTAAAGAAGACAAGGCAGAAGAAGATGGTGCAAATGTTAATGCACCCACACAAAAAAAATTGATGCTGAGAAATCTGAAGGAAAGGAAGGTTGTTCAAGAATTGTGGCAAGAGACACTGTAGATGTAGTAAAAAGTCTCATGAGTAAAGAAATGCTTGAGTTTGATGAACCAGAGTTGTTTCAAGGACTGATCAATCTAGATGCTTTCTCTCCAGTTCAAGTAATGAAGATAACATCCTTCACACAAGACAAGGCAAGAGAAAAGATGTTGAAATCTCACATTGAGGACAAGCTGCTAGGCCTTGTAACTAGAGTATTGGAGAAGATAATGCCAACATTCTAGAAGAATCCATTTGACTCTCCCTTCGAACATATAAAGAATCTTGTAAATTTTGTAAGTACACATTTTGAGGCTTTTGAGAAGTCTACAGAGACTAAAGTCAGGAATGAATTTTTGGATAAGAAATTTAATGAAATAAAGAGCCTAATAAGGAATGATAGGATGATACTTGGTATCAGTATAAAGAGTATTCAAAATGCTCTAAGTGATGGAGGTGATATATACAAATTTTGTCTATCCTAGCCCAAAGTCAATGAGGATATTGTGAAGAAGATAAAGAAGCAAGAACAAAAATTGTCAAATCTATCTCAAAATTTTGATCCTCTAACAGTTTCTCCTATAAGTTAGGAATGTCAAGTAATTAGCTTGACCGATGAAATAAAGAAGCTTGTTAAAGAAAAAGGCAATATTGTGAAGAGAATCTGTGAGTTGCGGGGATTGATTGCCCCCAAGTTAGAAACAATGTTTAATGCATTATCAGAAGCTCAAACTACAGTTCAGACAAGTGGTCCTCCAGATTTGACAAAGGTAGAAGCATACGCATTTCTACTAAGTGGACACATCTTTATTTTGGATGGCATGAAAAGAAGTTGGGCCTCTGAACTTGAGCAATTGAAAAGTAGTTTTGCAGATATTCTCAAGTTCATGTAAATATAACTTAATTATTGGGTGTACATATGCGGCACTGTATACAGAAGTTTTGAGATTTTTGGCTTGTGGACCCCATCCTTTGCCATTGATGTCAAAGGGGGAGTGAAGAACAATGAAAAATGAGGAATCTAGTAAAGGGGGAGTTCCGGAATCAATGGAGAGCATAAGAGTACAGAGTAAGGTGGAGTAACACTTAGTCATTTTTCACTAAGTGTTGCCATCAATGCCAAAGGGGGAGATTATTGGCAAGAGACACTGCTTTGCATGATAGGTGTTGTCATTGATGGCAACTAAGACTATTCCACTCATCCGCATAACATAATTTGTTCATACCAAAAGTCAAAATCAGAATTTATCTAAGTCTGGGTATCTAGAGATAGAGCATGTGACAGGGTCCAGTATCTTGGTCCAGATCTCTCCAGTGATAAATCAGAGTATGCTGCGGATCTAATGAGTCAAAAAGATTGTCAAGGCAATCTAAATCTAGAATTTTAACCTCTGATGATGAAGGATTCAAAAGTTATTTGCATCTGAGTATAGGGTTACAGTTTGACAGTGCAGACAACAGAAGAACATGCAGACCTTGTAATTGATCTTGGTTCTAGATAAATGGAAGTTGTCAGTTGGATGATTTGTGATGATCAATGATAGTGGCTGACATGATTGATGATTTGTGAATGCAAGTTTTGATCTGCATTACAAGTTATACATGGATTTAGCTGACAGAGTACAATCTTCAACAAAGTTCTAAGTGTTCTTGAAGCCGACTGAAAAATGATTGAATATCATGATGCAGATATATATAGATGATGGATTTAAGTGATTTGGGTGTGGTGTGTGAATATGAAGTAAGTGCAAAAAGAGCAAGATAGAAGTCTGAAAGAGAAGAGATCTAAGATCTAGATTATCGAAGAGTAGTAAACAGGGTAGAATAAAG
This sequence comes from Cunninghamia lanceolata, assembly GCA_027924645.1. Classification (NCBI taxonomy): domain Eukaryota; kingdom Viridiplantae; phylum Streptophyta; class Pinopsida; order Cupressales; family Cupressaceae; genus Cunninghamia; species Cunninghamia lanceolata. The sequence goes on from BSBN01000333.1 coordinate 2,256,219, forward strand.
ATGAAGTGTATCAAGTCGGTCTACTGTGCTTAACCAGAATTGAATCTTTGCATTGGTAGATGCTAATTATCAGTTGAAACACATTGTAATCTGCTTCATGTAGGCAATGAGCCTGTTGTAGGTAGTGAGCCTTCTTTTCAGCAATGAGCTCTGGGCAGTGAGCCTAAATGTATGTGCATTCCCCTTTTGTAATACTTTTAACAGAGTATAATCTTTATGGGTTAACCCCAATCATGGTTTTTCCCTTAACTAGGTTTCCACGTAAAAATCCTGGTGTTATGTGTGTTCAATTTGTTTCTGCTCATGTATTGTTGATTCATTCTTTAATGTTTACATTATTAATCTGATTGCAAGTTAATAAAGAAGGTTAAGGTTAAATTTTTGAGACAACTGATTCACCCCCCCTCTCAGTTGTCTGGACTAAATCCAACACTTCCCATAAAATTCTACTTTTTGATTCTCTATTTAGTCCATTTATACTGAAGCAAATGAAATTCACCCCTTCCTGAATCCCTTTACATATAACATGATGGAGTTATGAGATTTCTATATCAAGGATCTTGTACACCTACTATAATCCTAAAAATGTGCCAATCCACCTATTTTCCCAAGTGCATCCATTATCTCTCCTTCACTATCTTGCCAAATGGTTCTCATTGTAGCTCTAATATCCTCACCACTCACTATAGTCTCTTGTAACATTAATATGTATAGTTTTTATTCACAATTAGCCATTTTACCAAATGTAATTTTTCATGGGCATTAAGTCCCCCTTATATTCAATCTTAGCACCTTCATCACTTCTTATTGCACTAGAGGTGCTTGCCTCATTCATAAACTTAGTGATTAGTTATTGTGTACCTTTTTCCATATCTTCCATTGCTTCTTCCTTTGACTTACTTGCATCCATCTTTCATCCTATCAACCTCCCCATTCCCATATCTGCTTTCATCAGACCTAAAACAACTCACTTCTTCTTTACATATTGTCTTTGCCCTTTCTAACAAGCCACACTCAAATCTTGATTCCTACTTTATCTTCATAACTAGAAGTTACATATTCCTCTTCACCTTTGCTACTCCTCAACACAATCTCCACTAGATAATTAATCTTTTCTTTTAGACTTAGGTCCTCTTCCCTAGAAATCACTTCAATAGAATGCAACATTTCACCATTACATATCTAGAAATCAATTGGAAGATTATGTAGGATTTACAATCAGGAGGTAATCTATAGCTTCATCTCTATTAGGCATGCAAAGAATAGGTACATTTACATTGATCTTGAGAGAGAACCTTGAGAGAGAATTCATAAAGTTGTAGAAATGACAAATATAGTGCTTAGAATTGAAACAATTCAGTCTCCCTTACCTTCAACAATCCAATCTCCCTTTGAAAAGAGAGGTCATGGTCATTCTATAGAGAAAGGCCAACAAAATAGTTACAATTGATCCAATGGTCAGGATCCATCCAGAATAGTCAACGGTCAGGGTTAGTGGCACATAATTGACAATTGACAATTTCTATTGGAATACAGTTGGCAAACTCACAACTGGCAAAAGTTGGTACCTTCACAGTTGGCAATAGAATATTCCAATATCTTTGACTCAGCATCTTTCCCATTGACAAACAACATACTCGTTGATTGTTGAATGCAGAAGACAACTGAGAGGGGAGTAGTGAATCAGTTGTCACTTAAAACTTCAGAACCCTCACACACATTCAAATCCACATTAATTCAATTAATCCCTTAAACTGTTAAGATGATTAAGCATGAAAGAAAGTAATAGAAACTTAATCAAATCAACAACAAACACAAGAGAACACCATATTTACATGGATAACCCAAGGAGGGGAAAACCATAGTGATGATTAGCTCACAATATAAAGTAATATCAACACCAAAATACAATAGGGCTCACTACCCAAAAGAAAGAAAAGGCTCACTACCAAAGGCTCATTGCCAGAATAGAGAAGAAGATAGTTAAGGTTATTATAAAGAGAAAACTATCTCAATGCAATAGAGAAGTCCACCACAATGCCATCATCACCTCTACAGTCTCACTGAGGAATTGTAGACACCTTCTACTCACTACATCTAGTAATGTAACACATGAAAGCTCACACTGCACTTCACAAATTTGCACTCTATAATTCTACAAATCACATCACACACATCATACTCTTCTATCTTACCATCCTTCAGTGACTCAACACTTATTTATACCATCTTCAATCTTGAAAACATTCTCTAAGGTCAGCAAAGCACTTTAATCTTGCAAATTCAAATTAGGTCAGCACCAAAATGTTTACATGGTTGAAAGGAATGAATGTGGACCACAACACACCTTAGTTTGGACCTAAATGCATCCATACATGCCACACCACACTTCCACAAACATCGAAGCAACTCTGCAATTAGTGTAAACACCCAAGGTCGGTCGAACCTATGTTAACACCATAAATAATTATGTACACGTTTCCTCAAAACCAAAGATGACTCATGGACCACACACCATGCTTGAACACAATCTAGAGTATTCCAAAAACATCTTGAAATCCAACAAATTCCTCTACAACAATTTTCACTTGCTGAACAAACTTATCATGTTTACCTGGTTGGCTCAAATATATCTGTTTTGCACTGAAGCTCAAGAATTTAACTTGTAGAGCACCAAATCCCATATAATTTCAACTTAAGATAGATGTGAAGCTGTCATGCCCACATTTCCCATGCGGTCACGACATGCATCACATCTGTCATGTCCACATTTGTCATGTGGCCATGACATGAAATATCAAAAACTTTTCTGTACATCCCTAGAAACCCCCTCGTACGCATTAGCATGGTCGGTGGCAATATGCATAAAGCGTAAACATGTCAATCATATTTGGGGAAGCGCATCTACCTACACAATCCCTTGTGTGATGAAAACTGACTAGGGGGTTATGCGACGCGATGTGCGCCACTTCTAGGGTTAGAACAATTTTATTTCAAACCCTAAGTTTCCTAGGTGAAAGAGGTGAATTCGAACGAATCAAAATCAAACCCTAACTCTAATGCATAAATGAAATCGATTAAAAAAATATGAACCCAATGGTAAGATGGTTGCATGATGAAATGGAGTGATTAATTGATGTCACAAAAATGCCATAAAAGTGAATCCCTAAAATATGGGAAAAATTCAATAGCATAATGCATTTTCAATAATTGAAATAAAATTTTTAAAAAGGAAGTCTCCAAGAAGAAATTAATGCAAAATTTGAAATAATAAATCATAAGGAAAAATCTAAATAAACTTCAAGGTCAAATAAATTTGACCCCTCAACAAATTTATAAAATTCAAATTAAAACGACCAAAAATACAACTCAATACTTGAGTCCGTTAATGAATGTAATTTCGTCAATTGCATTTATTAATTAACTAGAGTTAAAATAATTAAAAAGAGGATAGAATAAAATATTTCCCCTAAGATAAAATTGATTAAAATATAATTAAATCCAATAAATTTTTTTTACCAAATACATTAAATTTTGAAAGAGACAAATAATTAAAAGGGATGCCCCATTAAAACTCACAAAGGGAAAACAAAATTTCCCACTTAAAATAAAATCAAAACAATCCACTAATTAAAATCTCCATATGGAATAAAAATCAAACCCCAAAAATAATATGAAAACGCACTAAATGAAACACAAGGAAAGTCAACAACTCCAAAATGACCCCAAAAGAAAAAGAGGGGGAAAATTAAAATTCCGTGCACATGAAGGAAAAAGTAAAAAGGAAATTAAATTAAATAACAAAACTAATAGCCTCACATCCTCCACTCACCCTAATCTATTAATATAATAGTTTTCCCAAAGATGCCCTAATATTATTTTATTAGTTTCCTTATGGAAACCCTATCTTTTCATTTATTTTTGTCTTCACTTTGTTTCCTTTCTCTCTTCCTTGTTCCTCCAATCTGTTTGCAGGTAGGGTTTGAAGATGGAGTGGCAGCCATGGAAATCCCTCATAGAGGTATATGCATGTGGTTAGATACACAGTAGGGTTTATCTCTTTATATATATATATATATATATATATATATATATATATATATATATATATATATATATATATATATATATATATATATATATATATATATATATGTTTAAATGTATATATATACAAATATACAAATATATATATATGCTAGAAATAAAATTCTGAATGTATGTTTTTTTTGTTTTTGTTTACAAAAGTCACACACACACACACACACACACACACACACACACACACACACACACACACACACACACATATATATTTTTGGTTGTGATAATATTATGGAATTTTTGCAGAGTGGACAATCTAGATTTAAATGACCGTCATACAAAATGTAGTGTAGGGAAGGAATCGATGGACGCCACCACCGCCATCCATGGAGGGGGCAATATTGATAGTGAGGAGAGGTGCTAGTGTGGGGTTTAAGGGGGAGAAGGGGATGTGGGTGGGGGCACGACCCCCTCCCCACACCCCTCTTTGCATATTTGTGGCTATGGGTAGTGGCTATGGCCACCGCTCATAGCAAAATAATTTTTTTTTGTTTAAAACTTTAAACTCCCCAAAATATGGGGTTCGACCCTATGGTCGATACATAGTCCTTTCTCTATTCAGCTATATAATAAATAAAATGTGTACAGTATAAGGGAAAGCCTTTTGGTTTTATTTTATATTTAAAACAGTTTAATAATATAAAAGAATATATATGTATATATGTGTTTATATATATATACACACACATAGTAGTATATACATTGTTTTGCCAGTTATAATAGTGAGGTAAAAATGTATTTTCAACAATATATATATATATAAATATATATATATAACTGGCAAAATAATGTATATACTACTATGTGTGTGTGTGTATATATTATAGCACATACACACAGTCATAAAACTACAAGGAATAAATCAGATTTGTAAAATTATAATAATAGATTGTATAAACAATTTTCATGAGAGATAAATAAAACAGAATATTACTTCTTTTTTTTGACAGAATATTGAAACAAATAGTATATTTTCTTTTGACAGCAATTTAAATAGGGCAATTTCTTTACTCTCAATAGCAAACAATATAAACCAATTTGCCAAAAAATACATTTTTGATAATACATTTTTTTAAATCCAAAAGGTAGCCACTATATTTCTTTTTAAAATAAAAAGGCAACAACTATATATTTTTCTTTTGGCAACTATTCAAACTCAAAAACACAACAATGACAAATAATCATATTCATAACATCATAATGAGAGGCATTTTACAATAAATTTCTTGCAACATCAGTACAATGGAGAGTAATTATAATTTTACAGCCAAAACAATAAGAGTATTTCACATCAGATTTTCTTACTACAGCAAACACAAAGTAGAGTACTAATTTTGACAAAAAATTACAAGTAGGCCTCTAAGGCCATGGCTCACAATAGCCAACTGAAATAATGCAAACAAGGTGAAATGGACTTCTCCAAGATCCCTTTCTTCCAACTAAAAACCTGCAATAATGCAAACACCAAAATGGGGAACCAAGCCACAACGGTGTTGGGAATTAAGGTGTCTCAACCTTGGTAATTCTCTGCATTTGTAATGTTTGTATTTATTATTCATTGCCTATGTTGTAAATAATTGGAAATTCCACTTTGTCATATTGTGGGATGTGGCACGATGATGTGTCAATCCTACATGGATTATGACAACTTGTTATTTTGTCCTCACATGAGGAGATAGGCGTCCCACTTAGTGGTAGGAATATTCTGCCATGTGTTAGCATCTTCTATGTTGTGTAAGGAATGTTTGACTAAAACAGTTATGATGGATTCCTATGACGAATATATGACATGTAAGAGTCGAGAATAGAAGGTTATAAGACAGGTAATGACATGTGTCATGTAGCATCTTTGAATGAGGCATATTTGGGCACCCCAAGGTGGAGTATAATGTGTTGTAAGAGAATATCCTATTTATAGCTGTGTATGACAGATTCTCTTACAGATGTAAGTTGTAACCACTATGACAGATTCTATGACGGTCGTAAGTGTCATAAGAGCATCTGTCATAGGCCATTTTGGAAATAGGTGACCTCTTTGGGATGGGAGCTGTGGACAAGTGTCAGACACATTCTACAATGTTGACCAAGTGTCCCTAGGTGTGGGTTTTGGTCCAAGATGCCATATTGGACGCCCATTCCAAGAAAGGTCCAATATTGCCTTGTAATTCCTTTATATACAGGTGCTTGGAGATGGAGTTTGAATCACAGGTTTACAGGTACTGTTATGCTACTGGATTGACTCTAGACACGAGTGTCAAAGACCATTGAAGCTTGCATTGCAAGTGTATTGTAAACATTCTTTCAGATTTTTTAATACATTGTGCAGGTTTCTGAGTGAGGGGTTTTTCACCCGATAAAGTTTTTCCCCACCATAAATCTTTGTCTCTCTTCTTCTGTCTACATTCTGGTTCTTGTGTTTTTCTACAATATCTCATGTTAATGGTTTAATATCACTGTAACAGTTAGGATAAAGTTGAATTTGCATAGCCCTCTCCTCAATAGATTAGTGTAGGAAGCATTTTTTGCACACCTAGCTTCCTTTCAGTTGGTATCAGAGCTTGATCACCTTTGGTCCTAGTTGTAGGGTAGGGGTTTTTTGAGCTAATCTTAGGTTGAGTGGGAGTCTGTGCAGAGCATTCTATGTCTTATTGCAGCAAGGAGATGGCAGGCACATCAGGAAGGCTTGAAGTAGAGAAGTTCAACGGCAGTAATTTCAAGCTGTGGAAGCTCAAAATGGAAGACATGTTAGTTGACCGAGACCTTTAGGAAAGTGTGAACAAAACTAAACCAGCTACAATGACACAAGCTAATTGGGATCTTAATGATCGGAAGGCTAAGGGTCTCATGAGACTTAGTCTTGCCGATTATGTGTTGTTAAATGTCCATGAAGAGACCACTGCAAAACTCCTTTGGAAGAAGTTGGGGGATGTGTATCAAGCCAAATCCCTAGTTAATAAACTTTTCCTGAGAAAGAAGTTGTATTCTCTTCGAATGGAGGATAGAGGATCCGTGGCTAAGCATATGAATGCCTTTAATATGCTAGTTGCACAATTAACATCTATTGGTGTAAAGATGGAGGAGGAGGATCAGTGTATGACCCTACTTTGTTCTCTACCGGACTCTTGGGATCATCTTGTCATGGCAATCAGAAGCATCACATCCACATTCAAAATGGAAGAAGTGGTTTCTTCACTGTTGTCTGAAGAGATGTAGAGAAGTCTTCTGAGGCAGCCAAAGAGGCCCTTGCAGTTCGTGGAAGACCCAAGGAGAAAGGGAAGAAGAAGGACAAGAAAGATGAGAAGGGTAGATCCAAATCCCAAGGGAGATCCAAATCTCCTGGAAAGTCCAAGGCTCTTTGATGGAATTGTGACAAGACTGGGCATTTCTGAAAGGAATGCAAAGAGGAGAAGAAGAAAAAGAAGAAAGCTCCTAATTCAGATTCTGACAAATCACAAGATGGCGGTGATGCTTTCATCACAGCCCTGGCAACCCATGCATCTAATGATGTGTGGCTAATCGACTCTGGTGCATCATTCCACATGACCTCGCATCGAGACTGGTTCACTAAGTAAGAAGAGTTCAATGGTCGAAAGGTGTATCTAGGTGATGACTCTCATCTAAAGATCGTTGGTCATGGAAGAGTCTCTATCTAATTCCTTGATGGTCGAGTGAAGGGGATCTCTGGGGTTATGCACATCTGAGGCTTAGCACGAAACCTACTTTCTGTAAGTAGTTTGAATGATGCAGGTGTGCAAGTTGTCTTTTCGAAAGAAGGATGCAAGATGACTAGAGGATCTATGTTGCTTGCTAAGGGTACTCGGAGAGGTACTCTGTTTCAGCTAGAAGCATGCATTTCACAATGCAATAGTTCTTCTGACTCAAGGAAGAGGGCAGTAGTCACTTCATCCCCACCATCTAAATGAGCAATGAAGAAATCTGTTGTTTCTAGTCTTGATGGTTGTAATCATGCAATGGAAGTTAAACTTCCTACAGAAAAGACAATGTTATGGCATAAGAGATTTGGCCACATTGGTGAGAAGGGTCTGCGTACCTTGAAAAATAAGATCCTCGTTGAGAGGTTAGATGATTGTAATCTTGAGTTCAACTTTTACGAACACTGCATTTATGGAAAACAAAACCATGTTCAGTTTTACTTGAGTTCTCATAAGTCTTCTAGTGTGTTGGACCTTATTCATTCTTATGTGTTTGGTCCTGGGTAAATGCAAGAAGTTGTGTCCACTTAAGGTGGAAGTTTCAGAGTTAGAAAAAAATCTGAAATCGAGTTAACCAAAACGGGATCCCGCTTTTTATGAAACAGGATCCCATTTTGCTTCGGGATCCCGAGCCAAAAACGAGATCCTGTTTTCAAGAAACAGGATCCCATTTTGAGTTTCATAAAAGGTTGCTATTTTAACCTTTATGAAACGGGATCTCATTTCATAAAGGTTAAAATATTGACCTTTTATGAAACGGGATCCCGTTTTAAAACGGGATCCCGTTATTTAAAATTTGAATTTTAAGCTCGGGTTTTGCTTTGTAACCTGGTTCAGGAAATGCTTTGGGGACCCGAACCTGACGTCTGGAGCTAGTTTGACCTACAACTTGAAGGTCCTTGAAGGTCCTGTCAATGTCACAACAAAATAGTGACTTTGGGCATATATCTGAAGGTCTATTTTGCAGAATATTTTGACGAAATTAAAACCCATTATAGATGAGATAGTGTAGATTCCAAATATGTAATATTTTTTACAATTTGATTATCTTTTCTATTTTTTAATCAATTTCTGATGAAATAGGTCCATAAACTTAAATTATTAGGGTTTTTTAGTATTTTAATAACTTTTTATTAACATATTTTTTTGTAAAAAAAATTGTTGGAAAACGTACTTTAGACAATTCTTTTCAATTTAAAAAAAAATTCAAAAAATGTTAAGTTTAGGTCATCTTATGCATGACGTACACGATGATTTTTTAAAAGACCAAAAATGGCCAATAAAAAATTAATTAAAAAAAATATGAAAAACATGCTTCAGTGAGTTACAAATCTTTTTCCAAAAGGATTTTGAAAAATATGATTATTTAGGTCAAAATATGGATGACGTACACGTACATGGTATAGTAAAAAAAAAGTGACTTTTAAACAGTGGTTTTTAGAAACACCTATTCAAAATCAATTTCTATCATCTGGGTATTGAAAAAAATTACATATTTGGAAACTAGACTCTGAGTACAAGATTTCATATTTAGTGACTTTTTCCAAGATTCCACCTTTAAGTGCTTCAAATTTTTAGGTCAAATGTGACAAATTCTGAAAATCAGGGAAAACACTTCCACTTTTTGGCCAATAAGTGGACACAACTTCTTACACACACCCTCCTGTTAATGTTCCTTCATTATCAAAATATGTATACTTTGTATCTTTTATAGATGATTACAGTAGAAGGACATGGATTTATTTTCTCAGAAGCAAATCTGAAGTCTATATCAAGTTTAAGGAGTTTAGAGCCTTTGTTGAAAATCAAACTGGCAAAAAGATTAAATGTTTGAGAACTGACAACAGTGGTGAGTTCTGTTCTACAGAATTTGATAAGTATTGTAAGGAACTTGGGATTGAAAGGCACAAGACAACTCCATACACCTCGTAGCAAAATGGAGTTGCAGAGAGGATGAACAAGACACTGATGGAGAAGGCTAGGAGTATGCTTAGTGGAGCTAGTCTAGAACAAAAGTTTTGGGCTGAAGCTGTTGCCACTGCTTGCTATCTGGTAAACAGATCTCCTACATCAGCTCTTGTTGGAAAGACACCCATGGAGGTGTGGTCTGGTAGAAAGCCTTCAATAAGGCATCTTCATGTTTTTAGTTGTGAGGCATATGCACATGTGCCTAGGGAGAAGCGGTCAAAGTTGGAGAACAAAGCTGTTAAGTGTATCTTCATCAGCTATGGTGTTGGTGTGAAAGGATACAAGCTTTGGGACCCCATGGCTGAAAAAGTGTTGTATAGCAGAAGTGTCATCTTCAGAGAGCTTACATCTTCTTCCACTATTTTGTAGCTAGAAGAAAAAGAAAAGAAAGAGGATGTTGTTTAGTTTCCTCTCACCCCTGAGAAGACTGAACAGAAAGACAATGTTGGACCTGATGATGAGGAGAGCTCTAGCAGCTTTGAAAGCTCAGATGAAAAAGTTGAACCTTAACCTCAGCTCTTGAGGAGGTCTACACGGATAAGAAAGCAATCTGAAAGGTTTGGTTTTACATTGCTTGATTCTAGTTGTGCTTATGCTTTGCTTACTAACAGTGATGAACCTAAAACTGTATTAGAGGCTTTGGATATGAAGGATGTAGGTTCCTAGAAGGAGGCCATGGAGGAAGAAATGGCTTCTTTGGATAAGAATCAAACTTGGGACTTGGTACCTTTGCCTCTTGGATGGAAACCCGTTGGATGCAAATGGGTTTTCAAGAAGAAAATTGGTGCAAATGGCAGTGTTGAGAAGTATAAGGCCAGATTGGTTGCAAAGGGGTATTCACAAGTGGAGGGTATAGATTATGGTGAGATCTTCTCTCCTGTTGCAAAGCTGACATCCATTCGATTCCTGTTGTCACTTGCAGCAGCTTATGACTTGGAGGTAGAATAGATGGATGTGAAGACAACTTTCCTTCATGGTGACATGGAGGAAGAGATCTACATGTCACAGCCAGAGCATTACATGGTGAAAGGTAAAGAAAATTTGGTTTGCAAACTTAAGAAGTCTTTGTATGTTTTAAAACAATCCCCTAGGAGATGGTACTTGAAGTTTGATGCCTTTGTGTTGTCAATTGGATTTGTGAGATCGAAATCAAATCACTGTGTGTATTATAAATTTGATGGTGATCGTATTCTCATTGTTGAACTGTATGTTGATGATATATTGCTCATTGGGAAGGGTAAAAATATGATTTCTGATTTTAAATCTCAGTTGTCAGCACAGTTTGAAATGAAAGATTTAGGGGCAGCCAGGTACATTCTAGGAATGGAAATTAGAAGAGACAGAACCAACAGAAAACTGTGGTTAAGCCAGAGTAAGTATGTGAAGTCCGTGTTGGACAGATCTAGCATGGCAGATTGTAGACCATTGTGTGTTCCCATTTCTTTGGGGATAAAGTTATCTGTTGAGGATTGTCCAAAATCTCCTAGTGAGGTGGAGGACATGAGCAGAGTACCTTATGCTAGTGCTATTGGCAGTTTGATGTATGCTATGGTCTACACAAGACCAGACATTGCCCAAGCAGTGGGAGTCCTTAGTCAATTTATGGCTAATCCTGGACAAGTTCATTGGGATGCAGTTAAGCGAGTGTTCAGATATTTCAGGGGTACTTCCGAGTATTCCATTTGCTATCATAATAATGTTTTAGGACCTCCACATTCTGTTGATATTCATGGATTTGTGGATTCAGATTGGGCAGGTGACATTGACAGCAGGAGACCCACCAGTGCTTATGTTTTTACACTATTTGGTGGAGCTATTAGTTGGATGAGTAAGCAACAACAAGTTGTTGCTTTGTCCACGACAGAAGCTGAGTACATGGCAGAAACTTATGCTTGTAAGGAAGCGATTTGGCTTAAGAGATTGTGTTCAGATATTGGTGTTGATGCAGGTCAGATCATGATCAGTTGTGACAGTCAGAGTGCAATTTGCCTTGCAAAGAATCCAACTTTTCATGCTAGAACCAAGTACATTGATGTTCAATTTCACTTCGTGAGGGACATGGTTGAGGATGGAAAGGTAAATTTGGAGAAGGTAGATAGTTTGAAGAATGTTGCAGATGCATTGATGAAACCAGTGGGCACAGAGAAGTTTAGATGGTGTTCAGAGTCTATGGGCCTCTCGGCCTATAGCAGTTAAATCCTATTTTTCTATTAGCTCTTACAAGGTGTTTGACAAGCGGGAGAATGTTGGGAATTAAGGTGTCTCAACCTTGGTAATTCTCTGCATTTGTAATGTTTGTATTTATTATTCATTGCCTATGTTGTAAATAATTGGAAATTCCACTTTGTCATATTGTGGGATGTGGCACGATGATGTGTCAATCCTACATGGATTATGACAACTTGTTATTTTGTCCTCACATGAGGAGATAGGTGTTCCACTTAGTGGTAGGAATATTCTACCATGTGTCAGCATCTTCTATGTTGTGTAAGGAATGTTTGACCGAAACGGTTATGACAGATTCCTATGACGAATATCTGACATGTAAGAGTCGAGAATAGAAGGTTGTAAGACAGGTAATGACATGTGTCATGTAGCATCTTTGAATGAGGCATATTTGGGTGCCCCAAGGTGGAATATGATGTGTTGTAAGAGAATATCCTATTTATAGCATGTGTATGACAGATTCTCTTACAGCTGTAAGTTGTAACCACTATGACAGATTCTATGACGGTCGTAAGTGTCGTAAGAGCATCTGTCATAGCCCATTTTGGAAATAGTTGGCCTCATTGGGATGGGAGTTATGGACAAGTGTCAGACACATTCTACAATGTTGACCAAGTGTCCCTAGGCGTGGGTTTTGGTCCAAGATGCCATATTGGACGCCCATTCCAAGAAAGGTCCAATATTGCCTTGTAATTCCTTTATATACAGGTGCTTGGAGATGGAGTTTGAATCACAGGTTTACAGGTACTGTTATGCTACCGGATTGACTCCAGAAATGAGTGTCGAAGACCATTGAAGCTTGCATTGCAAGTGTATTGTAAACATTCTTTCAGATTTTTTAATACATTGTGTAGGTTTCTGAGTGTGGGGTTTTTTACCCGATAAGGGTTTTCCCCACCGTAAATCTTTGTCTTTCTTCTTCTGTCTACATTCTGGTTCTTGTGTTTTGCTGTAATATCTCATGTTAATACTTTAACATCGCTGTAATAGTTAGGATAAAGTTGAATTTGCATAGCCCTCTCCTCAATAGATTAGTGTAGGAAGCATTTTCTGCACACCTAGCTTCCTTTCAAAAGGAACGCCCTCCTCCCTACCATAGACCCGCTAGTGGGTCACTCCTGAGCTAGGGAGGTAGGATTCACATGGTTTTACACACACACCACAACAAATAGAATTTCCAAACACACCAAAAATTGCCCCAAGGATTGCACAAAACTAAACTCATGAAAATGAGTTTGAAGGGGGTAGGGGAGTGGACCCCTCAACTCAAGAGGTCACTCCAAGAACTCAAATCACCAATTCTTAAGGCCTCAAGCCAAACCAAGTAATACATGTTTCTAAAAATCTCAAACTATCATGGCACTTTTACCATCAAAATGCTCTCAACATCATAGAAAAGCCCTCAAGGCTAAAATAGACTACACGAGAGGTGACCTCAAGGAGGTTCACTCTCCCCCACCCCATACAAGTTGAGCCTTACCTCCAAATGGAGGTGCTCTTACCAAACTCCCAACCCACACAAAATGAAAACAACAATCAACATAAATCTCTCAAGTACAAATATTAAATAAAAAAAACAACATAGGGAAATGGCTATTGCCATGGAGCTTACCTTCAAAGCCCTAAAAATGGAAGCACGTTTGAAGAAGAGCTCCAAGCTTCTCCAAGTCTCCAAATCTCCAAAAATTCTCTAACACTCCCAAAACCTCCAAGAATAGAAAGAAAATTTTTAAAAAAGAAGAACCCCACACTCCTCTCCAAGAGGAGATAATATAGGCCTTCCAATTTGGCCTTGAGGAATGAGAAGGTGACACTTGTCACCTTCTCCTTCCTCATCCCATGCCACTTGTAAGGGAGAAGGATTGTGAGGGTGACAAGTGTCAGCCTCCAATCCATTCAAACCCTCACCTTATCCACTTGTGCTCTCACACATGTGTGAGAGACCAAGTGGAGAGGTGGTAACTCCCTCCAAGCCTTCTTGAGGATAAGGGATGCCATATGGTAGCCTCTTATTCTCCAAGAGAGCCATCTCCCTCCAAGATGCTCTCACACGTATGTGAGAGTCTTGGAGGGTGATCCCACACACTTGGGGGTCTTGAAGACCTCCCAAGTCTTCTTGGTGAAGGGATCCTGAAACTTTGGGAAGGGAGATGGGTCTTTCCCAAAGCATGACTCATCTTCCACCCTTATCCATTTCAAAATTCGTCACTTTAACTAAACCCCAATTTAGAGTGACTAGATAAGAGTTACCCTAGGGTTTAGTAAGTCCAAATGGACCCTAGACCCAAGGGTTACCACCTAGAGTAAGTTTGGGACACTAAAACACACCTAGGGAGGTATAAAATCACTTTTAAATGGTCCAAAAATAGAAATAATACCAAATGGTGTAAATCAAATATAAATATACAACACATGATATAAATCAATTTAAAAAGGGTGCACTAGGCCAAATCAATAAATCAAACATGTACTAAAACATCATCTGATCAAACGTGATCCTCATCCCTCTTGGGAATGGATCGACTTTATAGGGAATTACAAATGTGTGAAGACTACCTCTAATTTCTTGTGGCCTAGGAATATAACCTGAAGAACTAGATCAAGCGTCAATCACATCATGGAAGATCATAGCTGAAGAAACAGAAATTAAAGTCATGTCATTACATACAACATTAATCATTCACATCATAATTAAAATTAAAAACTGCATTTTCTATCTAATGTCCCATAATCATCAGCAAATAATAAATCCACATAATGAACTAGAAATCACATCAATAATCATCCTCGAATATATATCTCACATGTCTAACATCATCATAACATCAAAATATGATCTAATCAAATCACTACATGTCTAATCAATGCTAAACCAAAATCAGGTGAATATAGTCTAAATCTGCATAATGAAAATAATAGTCTCTAAATGTCTGATAATGTCACCAACTATAATGTAAAATGATCAAAATAGGGAAGTGAAAATAATCGCCCTCAGAGAACCTGATAAACACACTTCTAGAACCGCAAGACCTGAAACCACTCTGTGGAGAAATGTGGAGCAAAAACTTTTCTCCTAGACACCTCTACAATACATAGTTCACACACTGGTGAACACATCTTCCTATACACATTGATCCAACACACCAAATTATCAATGTAGCACCTCTGAACACCTCTAATCAACATATCCAAACCACATAAACATAACTTCAATATAAAAGAAATGCAGAGCAAAACTAGAACACTACTCTGCAACATAGAACATCTTTACCACACATTGTTTCCTTTATTATTCAAATTTTCTCAAAAGCACTTGGAAGCCAAGCACTAGAAATATATCAGCAACATCATCAACTCATTATCAACTTATCACACTCTTGCATATTCCTTTGCTCATACAATTGACACCAATGACAACACAAGCTTGTTGACATCAATGACAACACTGATTGCACATACTTGCAACAACTCACCACTTTTCTTAACATTCTCCCACTTGTTGAACACCTTGCAAGAGGAAAGGGAGTATTAACACCATGATTTAATTACTAGGGGCCACGAGGCCCATCGACTCTTAACACCATTTGAACTTCTATGTGCTCACAGGTTTTGTCAAGGAATCTACAACATTCATCAAAGTATCAACTTTCTCCAAGTTTACCTTCTCATCCTCTACAATGTCACGAACAAAATGGTATTGGACATCAATAAGCTTAGTCCTCATGTGGAAAGTAGGATTCTTTGCCAAAGATATGGAACTTTGACTGTGACAAAAAATAGTAATCTTCCTTGCATTAAACCCAACATCAAAACACAATCTCTTAAGCCAAATGGCTTCTTTACAAGCATGAGGTGCTGCCATGTACTCAGCTTTAGTAGTGGATAAAGAGACCACATCTTTCTGCTTACTTATCTAACTAATAGCACCACCAAACATAGTGAATACATAAGCACTAGTGGATCTCATGTTGTCAATGTCACTTGGCCAATATGAATCCACAAATCCATGAATACAAAGTGAATGCCGAGGTCCTGTAGGATAACCATGATAACATAAAGAATACTTAGAAGTACCCTGCAAATATCTGAACACTCTCTTCACTGCATCCCAATGCACCCATCCAAGATTATCCATAAATCGACTAAGGACTCCCACTGCTTGGGCAATGTTTGGTCTTGTATAGACTATCATATAAATCAAACTACCAACCACACTAGCATAAGGAACTCTACTCATATCCTATGTCTTAGAAGGAGACTTTGGACAATCTGCAATAGATAACTTTGTCCCCATTGTAACAGGAATAATCAAAGGTCTGCAATCTACCATGTTGAATATCTCCAACATAGTGTTAACATACTTACTCTAGCCTAACCAAACTTTTCTGTTTGCTCTATCTCTTATAATCTCCATCCCCAGAATGTACCAAGCTGCCCCTAGATTTTTCATCTCAAACTGTGCTGACAACTGAGACTTCAAATTAGAAATCAAACTTTTATCATTTCCAATGAGTAACATATCATCGGCATACAATGCAATAATGAGAATACGATCATTGTCAAACTTGTAATAAACACAATGATATGATTCTAATCTTTGAAATCAAATAATCAACACAAAGGCATCAAACTTCTAGTACCACATCCTAGGAGACTATTTCAAACCATACAAAGACTTTTTTAACTCGCAAACTAGATTTTCTTTACCTTTCACTATGTAGTGCTCTAGCTGTGACATATACATTTCCTCCTCCAAGTCACCATGAAGGAATGTTGTCTTCACATCCATTTGTTCCACTTCTAGATCATATGCTACTGCAAGAGATAATAGGAACCAAATAGATGTCATCTTTGCAACGGGAGAGAAAATCTCACCATAGTCAATTCCCTCCACGTAATAATACCCCTTCACAACCAATCTAGCCTTATAATTCTCAACACTGCCATCTACACCAAATTTCTTTTTGAATGCCCATTTGCATCCAATAGGTTTTCATCCTTCAGGTAAAGGGACCAAGTCCCAAGTATTATGATTTTCCAAAGAAGCCATCTCCTCTTCCATGGCCTCCTTCTAGGAACCTGCATCTTTCATACCCATAGCCTCTTTCATAGTTCTAGGCTCATCAGTGTTAGAAATCAAAGTAAAAATACAACTGGAATCATGCAATGAATAACCAAACCTATCAGGTTGCTACCTTATCCATGTGAACCTCCTCAAAGATTGAGGTTGAGGTTCTTCATCTTCTTCTGAACTTTCAACGCTACTAGAGCTCTCGTCATTATCAGGTCCACCAGATGTTTTTGGTTCAACTTTCTTAGGGGTGTCCAAGGAAGCTGGACCACATCATCTTTCTTCTCTTATTTCTTTGGCTGCAAGACAATAGAAGAAGGATTGAGCTCTCTAAAGATCACATTTCTGCTATACAGAACTCTCTCAGCCACTAGATGCCAAAGCTTGTACCCCTTCACACCAATGCCATAACTGATGAAGATACACTTCACAACCTTGTTCTCCAACTTAGACCTCTTCTCCTTAGGCACATGTGCATATGCATCACAACCAAATACTCAAATATGTTTTAATGAAGGCTTTTTACTAGACCATACCTCCATAGGTATCTTATCTATGTGTGCTGATGTAGGAGACCTATTAACCAAGTAACAAGTGGTAGCAATAGCTTAAGCCTAGAACTTTTGTTCAAGACCAACTCCACTTAGCATACTCCTTTCCCTCTCCATCAGTGTTCTATTCATCCTCTCTACAACGCCATTCTATTGAGGGGTATATAGAGTTGTCTTGTGCCTCTCAATCCCATGTTCTTTATAGTCAAAATCTACTAAACAAAACTCACCACCATTGTCAGTCCTTAAACACTTAATCTTTCTATCCTTCTAATTCTCTACAAGAGCTTTGAACTCTTTGAATCTATTAAAGACTTCAGATTTACTTCTAAGGAAATATACCCATGTCCTTCTACTGTAGTCATCAATGAATGAAACAAAGTAAACAAATTTTAAAATTGAAGTAACATTAATAGGACCAAACACATCAGAATGAATCAAGTCCAACACCTCAAAAGATTTGTGAGAACTAGAATAAAATTGAACATGATTTTGTTTTCTATAAATGCAATGTTCATAAAAATCAAACTCAAGATTACAATCATTCATACCCTCAACAAGATTTTTATTTTTTAGGTTGGTCAAACCCTTTGACCAAGCCTTTGGTGCCATAAAATTGCCTTCTCAACTGGAAGTTTCATCTCCATAGAATGAGCACCCTTAGGTACCTAGAAAGCATGACCATCAAAAGTAGATGCAACATTCCTCTTCACTGCTAGTTCAAATGGTGAGGATGAAGACTCGGAAGCTCTCTTCTTCAAAATAGATGCACTATTTCATTAAACTGCGCATGCATCAAGCTGAAACAAAGTGCTAATCCAAACACCCTTAGCCAATGCCATAGATCCTCTAGTCATCTTGCATCCTCCATTTAAGAAATTAACCTACACACCCACATCATTCAACTTACTTATAGAAAGAAGGTTCTGTTGTGCCTCACACACATGCCCCATTTCACAAAATAGGGACCCCCTCTTGCAAATTTTGGTTTAGAGTATCAATTAGGTTTTTCACCTCCTAAGTTGTCAAAATGGTCAAAATGCATTTCTTGCCATGTTAGAAAATTGATGTCAATAAGTCACTCCAAAATCTATTGAGTCCAGGTGTTTGCATTCAATAAAACTAGGTTTGAATGTCCTTTGTGCTAAAAATGCTTCCATCCAACCTCTGCGCTAAAAACACCGCCATCTGACCTTTACACTAAAATTCATTGCCTCTGACTTGTGCATTGCTTTCCTCATTCGCCGACCGAGTACTAAAATCAACTGCCCCTAACTTTGCGCTACAATATTCATCCACCAACTAAGTCAGAGACTAGAGAAACGTCCACAGGTTTAAGGATCCCCAAACTCCCGCAAAGCGCTCAAAACCTGCTTGACCGACCGTGCGCTAAAAATATTCATTACCGACCAAGTTGGTGACATGCCAAAGCCTCGCCGAGTTAGTAGCATTGAGTTTCCCCGCAAACCCTAAAAATCTCTGCTGAGCGCCTCGACTGACATACCATACCCTCTACATTAATGGTCATTGAAAAGTGGGATAAAATGGGTTTTGGTCTATTTTGAGCTCATTTCACATTTCAACATTGGACCAAAGAGCTCTGAGAGAAGGATTCTTGATTCGACTAGCTGCAAATCATCCTCAAACTTCAAATGGAATTGTTGATGCTTGATCAGTTCATCACATCTTCATCTTCATGAAATAGGTAGGTGCCCCTCTCACTTGTTTAGGGTTTAGATTCGTTGGTTAGGGTTTTAGTTAGACATAAATATAATTTCTTCAAATCCCATTGCAAGTATGATTTGTCATGATAGATTGTGTTAAGGGAAAATTGGATCTAAATGAATAATCAATATAATAATATCAATGATACCCAAAACTCAATGAAATATAGAAACAAAGAGATCAATCAAACAAAGAACTTCAAAACCTTTGCAAACCTCAAAGCTTCATGGCTTCCATTGATTGCCTGTCTCAATCAATCTTGCATGTATGAATAAGTCCCTCAGAGAGTGCACTTCCTTGCTATTCCAAGATTGTCAATGGAGAATGGCTGTGATAGTTGATTGCAATGAAGATGAGCTTCACAACAATGGTAGTGATATGGTAACAAGTTGATCGCAAGAAAAAGGAATGACGTGGGTGCCAAAGGCGCTCTGTAATTCCTGTAGAGTAACAATACTAAAAGTTTGAATGAATGAAATGGAAGAATTAGGTTCAATTTATAGACTTGAAAGAGAGAAGATCAACGTTATAGAAAGAATAAGAAGATCAACAGTATAGAATGGTTGAGGAATGTGTGCGAATAAGAAGAAGACAAGTGTCACACAAAAGATGTTTTATTTGAGTTAACTACTTTCTTTTCTAAAGATAAGATATGACTTCATAAATAAGAAAGTTTTTTTCTAATTTAAGAGATATTGATAAAAACAAGGTTGATTGAGTCAGTTAACTCAACTTGTGATTTGCTTTTGCATGATTTGAGAGAAATTAAATAATAAATTATTTAATTTTGTGTGCATGGAGAAGAAGACTTATTTTTAGAAGATTTGGAAGATATTTGAATATAGGAAAGTAAACTAAATAAATAAACTTATTTAATTATTGTGCATGATTTGGAAGAATAAATAAAATATTTGATTATATTTTATTTTTGGAGATTGAGAGGATTTAAATAAATTTGATTTATTTATTTAAATTTAGACGAATGAATTGACTTTAATTAAATAATTAAGAATTATTTAATTGTTTGGAAGAATTTAATTAAATAAAGGATTTTATTTAATTTTGACTTTAGAAGAGATAATTAAATATATCGATATTTAATTAATTTAGAAGAATATGAATCGAATAAATAAATTTGTTTGTTTATTTATTGACAGAAGAATTAGAATGAAATAAATATTAAGAATATTTATTTAGACTGAGTTGTGTCATTTTTAGGTGTATACAGATTGTGTTTAGGAAATGAAAATTAGGGTTTCTTTGTCTGGTTATTGTAAAAACCCTAGTTTTGAACCGAATCAAAGGATAAACTGCTAAATGTCTTTTCCCTCAAATCCTTGTGTGTGAAATTCAAATTCGTCAGATTGCAACTAAAAAAAACTACTTCTACACATTTTGATGAACAAATGAGAAAAACATTAAAGGAAATTTGTTAAAATCAACCCTTTGGAGATTGCACTAAAAATTCACCCAACTGACCTAAACTTTGCACCAATTCAATTCAGTCGGCGGCCTTGACACCCCTACCAGGACTCCGAGTCAATCTTGTGCTAAAAAACGTGTTCTCCAACCTTGCACCATTTACTGCTCCAACTGACTTGGTCGGAGGACCCTTAAAGTCCCACAAAATCCTAAAGTCTACTTTGCGTTTAAAACTAAGTACCCCAACTCTACACTAAAAAGTGACTTCTCTGACTTAGGTCAGATGCCTCAAAATTCTCTACAATTCTATGAGACCTAAAACTCCCGCAAACTATAGCAAGATAACTAAGCGCTGAAATTAACCATCTTTGATCTTTGCGATGAAATGCCCCTTCGCCATCTTAGTCAGTCACCTTGAAAATCCCTGCAAGGTCGAGTGACATCAAAACCTACGCAAAGGTTATAAAGTTGTTTTAGTGATGAAGATCATCCACATTGACTTGCACTGAATACTCAACTGACTGACCTCAGCAAATAATTCATGTCGGTCCCATCCAAAACCATCGCAAGTTACTTGATCAGGAAATCCCCACAAAATGTTACAATAACCAAGTGACTTGAATGCTGATAGATCAATGGGTCGGATGACCCTGATTTCCCTGCTAGGTCGGTGGAACTCCAAACCCCCGCTATACCCTCCGCAGGTCAGTTGACCCCAAAATTAGAGTAAATTTGGTAAATTAACTGTTTTAAGAGAAATTTCAAAAGGAGAAATGTCTGTCAAGGGGAAATAATGGCTACATTTAGAAAATTATGATGTTTTACATGTTTTAATTAGGATTTTGTAGCATTAACATATTTATTGCATGTGTGAATATAGGATTGCTTCATCATTTGAGCATGTGATAAATGTATTGGTTGGTAAATTAAGACTTGTGTAGAAGTATAGTGGTAACCTAGTAGATGCATATTAGACTCATTTAGCATAACATGGCTTAGCAATGAAGTAGTTAACTGAATGATCATAGAGTCTTAAACTTAGGAGTTAGGAAAACCATTTCAATGGCATCAAAGCTTATAAGGTCTAGTCATGTAGGTTAAATGACTGCTAGGGCTCAAACCATGAGGTACGAGTTCAAAGGTATTCCTCTTGAAAAAAAGATCTCCACTGGATGGAAGGATATAGGAGATACAGATTTGGGTCATATTGACCTAGATGATTTCAGACTCTGAGTGTCTAGACCTAGTCCAACCCCAAGAGCTAAGAAGGTGAAAGATAGTGGGATTGCAGAAGTTGTTGCCTTCCCTACATCTACTCAATGTGTAGAGCTAATAGATGCTTGTGCAGATAGGTATGACATCATGACTAGAACAATACAAACTACCAATGGGGATGTCCTAGCAGACTTAAGCCCACCATCTCTGGCTGAGATATTTGGAATTCCATGGCATCCAGTGATGACCATGCCAGATAAGGTAGTTTCAGAAGCCACATACAAGAAAGATAAAAATGGATGCAGAAAACATATGAATGAATAATGGGAAAAGAGTAAGAGGTCTGCCTTAGTCAAATTTCCTCAGGTCCTATATAGGAGTGACTTCGATGAAGAGATAGGAGACCTAGTAACTTTGTTGAGTAGAATATTTAGACTGCCTACATCATCAACCTTTGAAGGGTGGATGTTTTTCATGATTGAAGAAATATTAAAAGGTACCAAGTTCCATTGGGCATAGATTCTAAGTGATAACATGCATCAAGCTTTTAGTGATTTCAAGGAAAAACAATTCTTCAAATGGACTTCATATGTAGTGTATGCATTGGTAAGGAAGAATCAATATGTTGGACTGTCCAAGGTGGGAGAATTGGGAAACGATTAGTAAACTTAGGTTGAGGTCTATGAGTGCTACACACAACTGACATTGTAAGAAGCTCTAATGCATTTTAAGAGAGTAAATGGTGTCTTTACTATGTATATAACAAGACTACTACAAGGAAATACAGCTCTAAGGATATCCACTGAAGCCATGAATGAAGTTGCGAAGTATGTAAGGTGGTACATTCAATTTGAGAAGTTCACATATTTGAGAGTACAAGGCTTCACTGGAGCAGTTTATAGACTACCCAGATACCCCACAGATAAGGTAGTTTGATAACTTGTGTTGAAAAGCTAAAACACCTGCATAGAACAAATGTTCAATTCCCCATTTTGTTAAGTAGAGGAAATTATGCATGTGCTTCATTGGGAGTAGCTGAGCACTCTAACATGGAGCTCCAACTTCTCAAAATCCATTACTACACCAAAAGAGATCATTTTGATCCAAATAAGGTGATGGAGAGGTTTGTAAGTAAGAAGTTATTTCATAAGATGCACATAGAAGACTTTTGGGCAAATTGCTTGGATGACTATGAAGTTATGAAGAAAGCCCACTCTAGATTATCCTTGGCTTTCATAAGAAAGTTCCACATCATAGTAGTTCTTGATCAGTTGGAGGATGATGAAAATGTGATGCATAGAGGATCTTGGGAGGCACAATACCACTAACCTATCCCTTGCCCAATTGGGATAATGTTGAAGAAAGCTCCCTAGATGTTGTGATGAAGGAACCAATCAAACTAAGTAAAGCCTAGGTAAAAGGCCAGATTACTACCCTGGAGAGACAAGGAATATGCTTACATACATAGAACTTGAGTCTGAAAAATAATTTGGAGAAGAAGAGGATGAGCCCATAGAAATAACAGATGAAGCCAAGTTAGCTCAAGGGCCTGCCAAGGTATTGGATAGTGAAGAACATGTGCCTTGGCAAAAAAGGCTAAGAAAGTGAAAAGGGTTGTTCCAAAGACACATAAGAAGGATATGCCTCCCTCTACCAGGAAAAGAGCATCAAAGAAGAGAGACATGCCTAGCGGGTCAGGAGAAGGGTAAAAAACAAAGAAAGCTAGAGCGAAAGATACTAGTAAAACAATAGAAGCTACTACTGCTGCCACTACTAATAGCACAAACTTGCCAACTTCTCCACCTCCTGCTACCCCAAGTGTAAGTGTTGTTGCATCTTCCCCTACTATCTCCACTGGTACTTCTATGTCCCCTCTAACCATCATTCAAGAAGATACCCCTGTTGCTTCCTCACCATCAGTTACCATTTCAACTGTCTCTTTCCCATTAGTAGTAACCTCAAACACTCCTAGCAGCCCCATTGTCTCCACTACTACTTCTTCATGTTCCTCCATCATCACCACCAACTTGCCTTCCGTATCTTCTATTTCACTCTCCACTTCCCTTACATTGCCCCCTATTTATACAATTCTTTCACCTTCTCTTCCCTTGCCTACTTTGTCCCTCACCTCACCTATTGTCATTTCCTCTATCCTACCATTTTCTTCTATCCCACCAGCTTTGGGGTTTGCTGCATTTGCCAGCTTGACACAAGTCAGCTTGCCTTCAATTGTCACTCCCCTATCATCTATTGCCCCTATCTCACAAGTTGTTGTAGACCAAGATTTGACTCCTTTGGTTGTGCCATTATTGCCGGGCATAGAGAAAGTATGTACTGAGTTGGGTCTCCATGAGCAAGAGCCAGAGAAGGATGTATTTGAAGAGATAGAGAAATAAATACCTAATGAGTCTTTGGCTGAAATAGCAAACACAGAAATAATTGACATCTCAGAGAGTCCTCCAGAAAAGAACCAAACAAAAGAAATCCTAGGAGCAGCTCAGAAGGATGTATTGGTAAACTGGAGAAATCTTGCAAATGAGGAGGAGGATATGGATGTGAATTAGAACAAGAACAAAGACTACTTGAAGGGCCACTTAGTACAGATAGTGAGAACCTTGATGGGTCTAAAGAGCCTTCTTCCTCAACACCTGATTGGTTGCAAAGTAGAATGGCATATCCAGAGCCTCAGGTGGAAATTATGAAATTAGATTTGAGTGCTATCTTATCACAAGCACAAAAACCAAAGAAATAGAAGAAAGCAAAAGTGGAGTCTAGGATTTACAAAGATGCCACAAGATCCAGGATAACAGAAGTAGTTTTCCCACCAGTTGATACAAATAGAGAGCAAGTTAGAGCAAAAGATTATATGATAACAACAGTGAACTTGGGACTAGCTACAAGAGCTCAAAAGGTTGATGAGTTCAAGGGATCTATTACTTCAATCCTAGAACAACTAGATAAAGATGACTTACGAAGAAAGAACTGAAACAAAAAAATGAGGAATTCAGAGCATGTTTGCAATTTCTAATAAAGCCAATAGACTCTGAGGCTGAACTAAGGATAGTACCTACCTTTCTGTCAGGAGATGAAGTGTCTAAGCTTGATGAAGTTAGAACTCTATCCAAAGGAACTCAAAGATGGATGATCAAAGTATGTGAGAAAGGATGTGAGGCAATTGAGGCAAAAACTGAATTTCATAAGAATTTGGTTCAACTTTGGGAACAATGGAAAGACTTGCATGAGGAATGTGATTCTTTTGATGAATACTATTCTCAGGTATTCCCTCAAGTGCAAGAAATTAGAGATTTACCTACTCTGACACTGTTGTCTAAAAATATTTCGATAGGGGATAGACTGCACAAAGCTATAACTTGGTATCAACAAATAAAGTTAAGAAATGAAGTTTTTGATAGCATCAGAGAGGCCTACAAAGCACCGGCAGAGAATATATTGACTCTCATTTATGAAATAAATGATACCTTAAAGGACTGCCTTGTGATGGCTTACGATGACTTCGCGCCATATGATGTGAAAGGGTGTAAAGACAAGTTGCATAAAATAGTTTTTGAAGATACTGAATTGAGTGTGGAAGATGGACATAGTCAATGACCTCAAAACTGACTTTAATGCATTTCATAAAGGAAGGAAGGATATAGAAAAAATGTATAATAGATATGATCAAGAACTGGAGATGTTTAGATATCAGGCCAGCCACCTGAAGAACCCAGACCCCACAGCTATCAATACTGTATTGTCAGCTTGGGTCAGCTACCGCAACAAAATGGCACAAGAAGATAAAGTAGATTTGGATAATGAATCTTAGCATATTTTTGAATATTTTGAAATGTAATCCCATCACTGATGTAAATTGCTATATTTAGAAGGACATGTAATGCTATTTTGTCATTATTATACCTTGAAAAAGGTCTTTTCTATATATGTACTTGAATGGGTAGTCAAATTGTCCAGGTTCAATGTACTTGGGGGTCATTTTTCATCTTTTTCATAAGGGACAAAATGTAATCCGGGATTGTGATGAGCTATTGTAAATGAATTAAATGATGTTAAATCTAGACCATTGGTGTTGAGTTAATCTCCATCATCTATTCAAAAACTCAATATGGCACCTTTCCTATATAATGGGCTTCCCTCTCTCTTATTTTTAAGACTCTTGATGCCGAATTGTTGATGCTCTATCATTTGAAGTTAATACAAAACAAGTTGTTGTAGTTTTCCTAAGAATTTGTGTATTGTATTTTCTTATCTAGTTTTCATGGTTGGCTTCTTGATATCCATAGTTAGTTAATTATGCTTTTACAATGTTCATGGTTTGTTAAAGGTATCTGATGAATGTTCTTAGTCCATACTTTTAGTTGCTTGCTGATTGTGAGTGACTGTGCAAAGTTAGCTTGGGGTGACCAATTCATGCTTAGTTCAATTGCATTTCATAAGTTAAATTGCACCATTGTTGGGTATTTGATAAATGAATGTAATCTGAAAATCTTTAGATCTCCATTGAAAATAGCATCATTTTTTGCAGTGCTGTAACATTCGTTTAGTTTGGTAACTTAAAAAATAGGTTAAATTCAGAACATTTGTCTACCTGCAGCAGTCATACATTATGAATGTCACTTAGGATTTTTCTAAAAACCTTATCTCCTTTTATATTTTCTTTGAAAATGATTGTTAGCTTAGGTATTTTAGCAACATTTTGCATTATTTTATCGGCTGAAATTATAAAGGGTTTGCATGAACGGCAGTCCAAATTGTCTAAATCTGTCAATTACATGTAAGACCCCTTGTTGGCCCAGCTAGTACATTCCAACTAAGAAATTCCAAGAAAGCTAAGACCTAGCTGTAGAAACCTTGGAGTAGTCTTACCTAGGGTAGGATACTTTTAAAGAGAGGTGTGATACTAGCAATCATGCCTGTGTTGTTGAGTGCAAAAACACCCATCAATAGAATTGGTACTAGAAGGAGGGAAACCAAGCTAAATCACCTTTAATCAGCAAGTCTGGAGACTAGACAGAGACATACTAGATCTAGCTTAGCTGGAGAAGAGCTGATGTCTCTGATAGAATTTAGAAGAACAAGGAGAGACCAAGGGATACCAAGAGCACCAAGAGCTCAATCAGTTCCAAGGAACATAGCTACAGCCTCTCTCAATCCTCCAGTCATGGCTTTCATCTTAGGAAATAACCAGTCCCCATTTCAATTCAACAACTATCATGATATGCCTAAAAACCTAGACAAGTTTAGAGTAAATGATCCAGATAGGACTGCTAATGAGCACATTAAAATTTTTGAAGGCAATATGTTCATGCACCAGATACCACATGAAGATGTGGTCTATAGGTTATTTCCGTATTCATTACAAGATGAGGCTTACTATTGGTTTGCCAATCTTCCTGCAGCATCCATAAACTCGTGGCTGAATCTGAAAAATGTATTTCTGGACCGATTCTGAATGCCTACTACTCCAGCAGATCTCCACCAGTCTTTCATGGAAATTCATTGAGGTGAAGGTGAGATGATAAGTTCTTTTAATAATAGGTTCCAGAAGGCTTTCAGTCGCTTACAAGCTCCTTATGCCATAGGGAAAGTCACAGCCCTGTTAATTTATTATGCAGCCTTGGATAGACTCACCTCCATGTTTGTAAGAAGGGCCAACCCAACCCCAACCAATCTTACCCAAGCCTATACTGAAGCAGTCACTGTGAATACTCAGCTAGGACAAACAACCATAGGACCATTGAACCATATGGGTCAAGTAGCAATGCCTAATCAAATACCCATGGTTAATCAAACCTTAGCCAACCATACCCCTGTAATGAACCTAGTTCCAACTCCTGCCACTACACAAGCTTTAGTGGTTCACCCAGGGAATCCGATAGCTGAAATGCCTCCAGCCCAAATGCCCTTCCTTCAATCTTCTGAAGTAGCTAAAGCAAGGGATGACAAAGATGAAATTAGAGAGCTAGCTGAGTAGATGAAGAAGCTCATTGCAGAAGTCACCCACCTAACGAATCAAAATGTATATTTGCGACAAAGGAACCAAAATCAAAATTAGTTCCAACATCAGAATCAGTTCCAAAGTTAGAACCATTATCAAAATCAAAATTTTTAGCAGTGGTCGAACTGGTCTTTGAACACTAGGCCCAACAATGGTAGAGTGCCTTCACCTTTGGAAAATTAGAACAATGATCCATCCACCTAGCCACTTGATGTTAGTGGAAGAAGTCCTATTTACTTGGTGTAGACTGCATAATACAAATGCTCATTCAGAGTTAGACTACCTAGAATTTCAAATAGCATCTAGCATCTTCCAGATGGAAATCCAGAATGTGGAGACACAAGAGAATCCACTAGTGGGATACAAGCTTATACCATCTCAAAGGTATGACACTGCCCTAGTGCTTGATAGTCACACATTTCCATTTCAAGATGATAATCAGCCTGAGGAAGAAGAGTTGGATGAAGTAAACACTTATCAGCAATACAACAAAACTCTATATAATCTGAGAAGCAATAAGCTAAAAGGTCCTTTCACCACCTTCATTCCTCTGAATAGCTATCAAATCCCACCAGATCCAAAAGCTACCAACAATCCCAAACCTCTGAAGGCTACACCCTAGTCCATACATCAAGGAACTGTTGCTGAAAATTCCCAGAGGTCTGATATAGCAAAAATGGGACTGTATGTAGTCGAGGAGCTTAAGAAAATGAAGGTTAGCTTGTCCATTTATGAATTGATCAAGATACTTGAGGTTAGGACAACCTTCTTCTAAGATATGGGTGCTAATATTAAGGAAGATTCTCCTCAAAAAGAGGCTCCCATGAGGGATAATATTGATAAAGGAAAGGAGAGAGTTCATGTGATGGATGCCGAATAAAAGATGACATTGTATAAGGATAAGAGAGAGTCCTCCTTTTCTCTTGACACTTAGAATATTTGGGAAGAACCTTCACAACTGCTTAGTGGATTCAGGGGCTTCTACTAACGTAATGCCTTTGTCAGTCTGCAAGGCATTAGGTCTCACTCTAATAAAGTCTTCCAGGAAGGTAACACAGTTAGACAAGACTGAAGTGAATGTAATGGGCAAATTGAATAGGATACACATGTAGCTGGCTTCTGATCTGAGAGTACAGTAATACATAGATATCCAAGTGGTAGATATCCCATATCAATATGGTATGCTCTTAAGTAATGATTGGTCTAGAACTTTGAATGGTTACATGGCAATAGACTTCTCCCACATGTAGCTGCCATGGAAGGGACTAGCAAACTAGATTCGCATCGAAAGAGAGTAAAAAATAAAACATATGATTACGGAGTATAATCAAACAATGAAATATTATTTTTAGAGGTTGATTTGGGAGTGTATATCCCTCATGTTGATCAAACTGAAGAGATATTTATGCTCAATTGTAATCAACCTCGACTAGAATATCAAGAAACTACTGAAGCATGTTTGCAGTCAGTGCCTAAATCCTCCTCTAAAGGAGATGATGATGAGCTAGGTATATTTGAAGGATTTCATGATTTTGTGGCTAAATTTATAAGTGATCAAATAGTTGTAGGGAAGTGAGTCTAGATGGAAGAGTTACTATTGCCAAACTGGCACCGTATACATGATGCTTCTCATTTTGAGTTTGCATATTTTACTTTGCCAAGAAGTAGTGGAACAAGTATAGAAACATTTAAATGTTCCAATAGTTCCGAAGGAAAACCTAAGTGTTACAACAAAGACGGGCCCAAAACCTCACTCAACTGAAAAGAAATAGGTAGAACAGGGCGATAGAAGTAAGGATTTTCGTCTCTGGATTTTGAGGTTTGACGAATCAAGGTGTAGACAAGGATCTGAGGTAAGTTTTAAATTGATCGGTCCTACTGGAAGTTCATAATTGGCATCACATAGATTATAGTTCCCTTGCACGAATAACATAATGGAGTATGAAGCTTTAGTGCAAGGATTGTTGATGGCCCTTCAGAAGAAAGTTAGAGTTATTCAGGTGTTTGGAGATTCAGCGCTGGTCATAAAATGAGTAAGGAAGCAATATTCTTGCAATGATAAGAGATTGAAAAGGTATACAAACTGAGTATGGGATTTGATCGAATGCTTTGACAGTTTCAACATCCAAGTGATTCCTCGAAGGCAGAATCATGTTGTAGATGCTCTAGCTTAGACAACAAGCACATTAGAACCAACATCCATGGCAAGTTTAAAGTTTACTATTGAATTTGGTGTCACCCCATCAGTACCAGATAATGTCACAAATTTTCAAGTCTTTGAGGATAACAAGCATATAATTGACTTCCTCACTTCATCTGATGTTTTCACTGCTCAAATAATAGATGAAGAGGAAATGGAACCTGCAGAGATGGATTTAGAAGGAGTTCTCAATCTAAAGACAAACATGATCCCATGAGGGATGGTGGAATTAGAAATATTGTTTGATTCAGACAAGTTGGGAACCCAGAGGAAGGAAGGAGAATCCCGGTGGACAGTGTGATCCTTTTAATTTGGGGACAGATGAAGAGATCAAAAATGTGTTTATTGGGAAAGCCAACACGGAAGCGGAAAGAGCTAGAATTATTCATGCATTAAGAGATTATCATGAAGTAATAGCGTGGAGTTATGAGGACCTCAAGACATATGATACTTTGATCATTACTCACACTATCCCACTCAAACCATTCAGATAGTGACAGAGGCCGGTAAATGCTTTATTAGAACCCCTAATTTTTAAAGAACAAAAATTGTTGTCAGCAAGAATAATATTCCCTGTCAGACATTTGTCCTGGGTAGCAAACTTAGTCCCAGTCTGAAAGAAAAATGGAGAGATCAGACTTTGTGTTAACTTCTGAAATTTGAACTGAGCATCTGAAAAGGATAACTATCCACTACCATCATGATGCAGGGACTTCCGAAGGTCATAACTTTTGACTCGGATGTGGGTTTTCTACGAAATTTTACAGGTGGATGCGTTATGAGGTGGCTAGTGGTTTCCCAACCTCCCCTAGCAGGTTGGACCTCATCTTGGCACTTTTTCAAGGCTTGAAACATTCATCTTGGCCCTCAAAATGGCAATTTAGTGTTTTTTTCTAGATTTTTAAAAAGTTACTTTTATAATAACTTGAAACTCATGTTTCAAATTTAGAATATTAGTTGGCCTTTCGTCCTACCTTAGTTTTAGGAAGATTTTGAGAAAAAACTGGATTCTCAAGATATGATTGTAAAATTACCTAAAATGGCAAAATCTGACAATTGTTGAAATTTGCCAAAAAAGGTAATTTTTTGTTTTTTGTTTTTTTTTTTGTTTTCTTGGATATAAGAGAGTTTTCTCTCATTGTAGTGGCAGAGTTGATGAATAGAAGTTTTTTTTATGTTCCAGCTTCCAAATCTTTGGCTCTCATATGTTTAATGGCACAATTCTATTGAGTGTATGTTGTGCGTTGCATCACATCATTAGATGAAGTATTGCAAATTGTCAATGGGTCCCAAATGATGTTTTTTCTGGATGGATATTTAGGTTGCAACCAAGTGATGGTTGACTATGCACATAGATTGAAAACATCTTTTACATGCAAATGGGGGATATAAACGTACGGCAGAATGTCGTTTGGCCTGATAAATGCTGGTGCTACATTCCAACATGTGATGGATGTTGCTTTCAAATTATTAGTTGGGAAGTGTATTATAATCCATATGGATGATCTCATGGTGTTTTTGAAAAGGCGAGAAGATCATGTGGCTGACTTGTGGAAGGTGTTACAGTGATGTAAAGACTATGGGATTTTACTCAACCCCAAGAAGTGCATGTTTGGAGTAACTGAAGGAAAGTTTCTAGGACACGTTATCTCTAAGAAAGGCATATCTATTGATCCAGACTGAGTGCAGGCAATCCTCAAGATCCCACCACTAGCCAACAAGAAGGAACTTAAGTCATAATTGGTAAGATCAACTTTGTACGCAAGTTCATCATAGGTTTCATTGAAATTGTTCAACCTCTTAATGCAATGTTGAAGAAAGATGCTAAGATGGATTGGACACTAGAAGCCAAAGCTACTTTTGCAAAAATTAACCAAGCCATAGCCAACGCTCTAGTGTTAGTCAGTCCATATTAAACATTGTCATTTCATATTTACTCATTTGCTTCTAAACACACTTGTGCAGCCATGCTGACGCATAAAAGAGCAGTCAATGATGAAAGGCCTATTGCCTTCATGAGCATGCCATTGAAAGACACAAAGTTACATACTCAAATGTGGAAAAGCAAGCATATGCCCTGGTAAAAGAAGTTAAGTTCTGCCACTACATTCTAAAAAGTTAGGTAACTACTATAGTGCTAGATACAGCAGTTAAAGCACTGCTGATGCAGAGTGAACTCAGGGAGAGAAGAGGAAAATGGGTTACTATCCTACAGCAATTCAATATAGACATACAACCCATGAAGTTGGTTAGAGGGCAGACACTAACCAGATCGATAGCAAAGGTTGGACCAGGACTATTCTCCCAGCAATACATGTTAGAAGACATCTCCAAGGATGAGTGGTATAGAGACATCATATTTTACTTACTCAATCAGCGTTGCCCACCACAATTAAATCTAGTTCAAAGAAGAGCACTTAGACTGAAAAGAAATAGCTATATGATAAAAGGATTAGTATTTTACAAGAATAATCACAAAGGGATCTATCTGAGATGCTTGGACAAAACAAAAGTAAATTAAGTGTTGACCAGTTTTCACAAGAAGTTCGGGACATGTCACAGATCAGCCCATTCAACTACCAATCAAATTCTTCAGGTTGGATATTATTGGCCTACATTATTCAAAGATGCTTACTTACATGTAAGAACCTATCACATATGTTAGACCAATGCAACAAGAGAACGAATTGCTGCCATGCCATTGCAACTAGTTGTGGAGGTATGACCATTCGCATAGTGGGGCCTTGACTTTATTAGTATGATCAATCTGCCCTCCTCTATAGGCCATAGGTATATTTTGACTACTACTGACTACTGCACTCGTTGGTCTGAGGCCATAGCTTGTAAATAGTGTACCACAGAGGTAGTCATTGAATTTGTTGAAAGACATATTATTATTAGGTTTGGATGTCCATTCTCTTTAGTTTGTGATAATGGTCCCACATTTTCATCATTACGTTTTTCTAACTGAGCATTTGATTATGGGATCATTATGAAATTCTCTTCTAATTACTATCCACAAGGGAATGGGGTAGCTAAATCCACAAACAAAAACATGCTTGAAGTAATCAAGAAACTACTAAATAAGAACCCCAGGGATTGGCATACTCAACTTTGGTTTACCTTATGGGCTGATAGAATCAGACACAAGACTGCATTGGGAACCTTGCCCTATCATTTAGTCTACAGAACCGAGCCAATTTTTACCATGCACTTGAGAATCCTTGTCCTACAATTCATGCAAGATTGTCTTGAAACAGATGACCAGTTGTCCTCTCGGTTAGCCCAATTACTGCACCTTGAAGAGAAATGTGGCGCTACCATAGAAAACTTTGATAAGCACCAAGGTGTAGTGAAACAATGGTTTGACAAGAGATCCAAGGTAAAAGCCTTCCACATTTCTGATTTAGTTCTGTACTAGGATAAATCTCATGAGAAGAAAGGTGAGCATGATAAGTTTGATAAGCTTTGGTTGGGACCGTATTAGATATATGAGATCCTTGGTGATAACACATACCAACTTAAGAGCCTTACCAGTGAGGAGCTTCCTTTGCCCATCAATGGACAGTTCCTGAAGCACTACTTTTAGGCTTAAGAGGCATTCTTGCCTCCCCCCTTAGTGTACATAGTTAGGTTGCTTGTCTGCTTTGGTTAGAGTAGGTTGTTGTTAGGTTAGTTTGCTTTCCTATTTTTGCTTGTTGTAGTTGTTAGGTGTTTTTGCTTGGTTAGTTGTCTTTTCCCACTTCAACTTTTTTTTTGCTCGCTATGCTTGCTTCCACGCAGGGTCTTTGTTTCTAGAATATGGTGGTAGTTATGTAGACTTGCAAGTGCCTCCTTGTTGGGCAAATAATCTGTAGTCTTTCTTTGAGAAACCAAAGTTTTTCTTAGGTCTTGCTATGGGTTCCACTGTTATACCAAGGAGTATGATGTCTATTCATTGGAAAAAAGTCGCTAGTTGGTGCACCTGAAGTATTTTCTAGCCATATATCTCTTATACTTTAAATAATCCTAAAGTAGCTAAGTGAGTCTTAGTGATCTTGCATTAATTGAAAAATCTAAGGTCCACCTTTGTTGCCATCAGGAGTCCACACCCAGCTAAATGAGTTATTGAGGTAGTGGTACTACATTGTACTCTGCCCATTTAAGCTCAATGAATATCAGTTAATCAATCAAATAAATAAATATAAAGGAAAATCATTACATGTCATAACTCAGTTAGATGGACGATCAAGTAAACTCTACTGGGGCTATGGATGCCTAATTGGCAGTGGGGCTCTGCTTGAGTGGAATTTTGAGACAAACCCATTGGGGCTATAGACGCTCACTGGCAGTGGGGCAATGTCCAGGTAGTTCATAAGGTGTTTACTAATAACGTAGATTAATGCAAAGGATCTAAGGTAAGCTTATTTGCTAACAGATGGGAATTAATGCAACTGCACACACTTAGGTTTTCAGGATATGGATGGTTGCACTAGTTTTTGATCATTGATTCTTTGATAGCATATCATGTTTTCTCGTCTAATGTGTGGGAAACATAGAGATTCTAGGTTTGAACTGAAAGTTTATCATTGAGATGCTCTGGAGCATTTCCCAGTAGAGTTGCCATTTGTTGTGCCTCGCACACACACTCCATTTTGTAAAATAGGGACCCCCTCTTGCAAATTTTGGTTTAGAGTATCAATTAGGTTTTTCATCTCCTAAGTTGTCAAAATGGTCAAAATGCATTTCTTGCCATGTTAGAAAATTGATGTCAATAAGTCACTCCAAAATCTGCTAAGTCCGGGTGTTTGCATTCAATAAAACTAGGTCTAAATGTCCTTTGCGCTAAAAATGCTTCCATCCAACCTTTGCGCTAAAAAGACCACCATTTAACCTTTGTGCTAAAATTCATTGCCTCCGACTTGTGTGCTACTTTCCTTATTCACTGACTGATCGATAAAATCAACTGCTCCTGACTTTGCGCTACAATGTTCATCCATTGAATGAGTCAGAGACTGGCAAAACCTCCGTAGGTCTGAGGATCCCCAAACTCTTGAAAAGTGCTCAAAACCCGCTTGACCAACCGTGCGCTAAAAATATTGATTACTGACCAAGTCAGTGACATGCCAAAGCCCCACCAAGTCAGTAGCATTGAGTTTCCCTACAAACCCTAAAAATCTATGTCGAGCACCTTGACTGACATATCATACCCTCCACATTAATGGTCATTGAAAAGGGGGATAAAATGGGTTTTGGTCTATTTCTGAGCTCATTTCGCATTTCAACATTGGACCAAAGAGCTTTGAGAGATGGATTCTTGATTTGACTAGCTACAGATCATCCTCAAACTTCAAACAGAATTGTCGTTGTGTGATCAGTTCATCACATCTTCATCTTCGTGAAATAGGTAGGTGCCCTTCTCAGTTGTTTAGGGTTTAGATTCACTAGTTAGGGTTTCAATTAGACATAAATATAATTTCTTCAAAGCGCATTGCAAGTATGATTTGCCATGATAGATTGTGTTTAGGAAATGGAAATTAGGGTTTCTTTGTTTGGTTATTGTAAAAACCCTAGTTTTGAACCAAATCAAAGGATAAATTGCTAAACATGTTTTCCCTCAAATCCCTGTGTGTGAAATTCAAATTAATTAGTTTGCAACTAAAAAACACTACTTCTACACATTTTGACGAACAAATGAGAAAAACATTGAAGCAAATTTGTTAAAATCAACACTTTGGAGATTGTACTAAAAATTCACCCGACTGACCTAAACTTTGCACCGATTCAAGTCAGTCGGTGGCCTTGAAACCCCCGTTAGGACTCTGAGTCAGTCTTGCACTAAAAAACTCTCCAACCTTGCACCATTTACAGTTCCAACTAACTTGGTCAGAGGACCCTTAAAGTTCCGTAGAATCCCAAAGTCTACTTTGCATTTAAAACGAAGTACCTTGACTTTGTGCTAAAAAGTGGCTTCTTTGACTTAGGTCAGACGCCTCAAAATTCTCTACAATTCCATGGACCTGAAACTCTCGCAAACTATAGTAAGATAACTAAGCACTGAAATTAACCCTCTGATCTTGCACTAAAATGCCCCTTTGCCAACTTAGTCATTCACCTTCAAAATCCCTGCAAGGTCGGGTGACATCAAAACCTATGCAAAGGTAATAAAGTTCTTTTAGTGCTGAAGACCATCTACATCGACTTGCGCTAAATACTCAACTGATTGACCTCAACGACTAATTCAAGTCGGTCCCATCCAAAACCTCGGCAAGTTGATTGATCAAGAAATCGCTGCAAAATGGTACAATAACCAAGTGACCTAAATGCTGATATATCAATGGGTTGGATGACCCTGATTTCCCCGCTAGGCCGGTGGAACTCCAAATCCCCATTTTACCCTCTACAGGTCAGTTCACCCCAAAATTAGCATAAATTTGGTAAATTAACTATTTTAAGAGAAATTTGAAAAGGGGAAATGTTTGTCAAGGGGAAATAATGGCTGCATTTAGAAAATTATGATGTTTTACATGTTTTAATTAGGATTTTGCAACATTAAGGTATTTATTGCATGTGTGAATATAGGATTGCTTCATCATTTGATCATGTGATAAATGTATTGGTTGGTAAATTCAGACTTGTGTAGAAGTATAGTGGTAACTTAGAAGATTCGTATTAGACTCATTTAGCATAACATAAATTAGCAAAGAAGTAGTTAACTGAATGATAATAGAGTCTCAAACTTAGGAGTTAGGAAAACCATTTCAATGGCATCAAAGCTTATAAGGTCTAGTCATGTAGGTTAAATGACTGCTAGGGCTCAAACCATGAGGTATGAGTTCAAAGGAATTCCTCCTGAGACAAAGATCTCCAATGGATGGAAGGATATAGGAGATATAGATTTGGGTCATATTGACCTAGATGATTTCAAACTCTGAGTGTTTGGACCTAGTCCAACCCCAAAAGCTAAGAAGGTGAAAGATAGTAGGATTGCAGAAGTTGTTGCCTTCCCTACATCTACTCAATGTGCGGAGCTTATAGTTGCCTGTGTAGATAGGTATGACATCATGACTAGAACAATACAAACTACCAATGGGGATGTCCTGGAAGACTTAAGCCCACCATCTCTGGCTGAGATATTTGGAATTCCATGGCATCCAGTGATGACCATGCTAGATAAGGCAGATTCAGAAGCCACATACAAGAAAGATGAAAATGGATGCAGAAAACATATGAATGAATAGTGGCCAAAGAGTAAGAGGTCTTCCTTAGTCAAATTTCCTTAGGTCTTATATAGGAGTGACTTCCATGAAGAGATAGGAGACATAGTAACTTTGTTGAGTAGAATATTTGGACTGCCTATAGTATCAACCTTTGAAGGGTGGATGTTTTTCATGATTAAAGAAATATTAAAATGTACCAAGTTCCATTGGGCACAGATTCTAAGTGATAACATGCATCAAGATTTTAGTGACTTCAAGGAGAAACAATTCTTCAGATGGACTTCATATGTAGTGTATGCATTGGCAAGGAAGAGTCAATATGTTGGACTGTCCAAGGTGGGAGAAGTGGGAAATGATGACCAAACTCATATTAAGGGCTACACACAGCTGACATTGTCACAAACTTTGGCTTGATCTTCACGGGAAGAGTAATACCCTTCGTTTTCTGGCTCAGATTCTGAATCAGAAATATCAGGACTTGAAATCACTATGTCTTCAGAATCGGATGGGTAATCATTTATATAGACGAATTCATCTGTCATGACACCAGCTCCTTTGGCTGCACGCATCTTAGCTTTACCTTTTTTCTTATCTTTCTTCGGACACTTGTTAGCTAGATGGTCACCTTTACAGATGTAACACACTGGCTTCTGTCTATAATTTCCTTTTCTTCTTTTGTCTTTCTTACGAAAGAATCCTTTTTTCTTTGGCTTTCCACGATCCTTGTCCTTTTTCTTTTTATACTTTTTCTTGTATGGTTTACAATCAACACAGTCATCATCTTTATTTTCCAGCTGGTAACATACGGCTGAGGATAAGATCGGCTGGATCTTTTTCTTTTCTTTCCGCTCCTTAACCTCATTGCATATGTCAGTGTTGATTTGTTCAAGAAATTGAACTAACTGTGGAAATGTTAGTTCCTTCATATCTGTTTTTTCATGCAACATATTTTCTAGGACTTTCCTATGGTAATAGGAACCAATAGGATCACCAAAGCTTTTAAGAAAAGTAGTGAACATAAATTCATGATCTTGTTCTTTGCCTGAGAAATAGAAATGTTCATACTGTTTTCTACAATATTTTTTAAAATTTCTCAGATCTTTACATTTTCCTTTCATGAATTTCTGGTAAGAAAGCTGTTCCAAAACATCATGCTTTCCTACAAACATTCTTGCCAATTGTGCACAGACTTGATCTGTACCACTATCCAAGAGTGTTTCTCTAAAATCATTATCCAGTCTATCCCACACAACCCACCGAAGCTATGAATGAAGTTATGAAGTATGGAAGGTGGTATATTCAATTTGAGAAGTTCACGTATTTGAGAGTACAAGGCTCCACTGGAGCAGCTTATAGACTACCTAGATACCCCACAGATAATGTAGTTCTTCTAGAATTGTCTAGATAGTTGATAACTTGTGTTGAAAAGCTAAAACACCCACATAGAACAAATGTTCAATTCCCCATTTTGTTAGGCAGAGGAAACTATGCATGTGCTTCATTAGGAGCAGCTGAGCACTCTGACATGGAGCTCCAACTTCTCAACCTCCATTACTACACTAAAAGAGATCATTTTGATCCAAATAAGGTGATGGAGAGGTTTGTAAGTAAGAAGTTATTTCATAAGATGCACATAGAAGACTTTTGGGCAAATTGCTTGGATGACTATGAAGTTATGAAGAAAGCCCACTCTAGATTATCCTTGGCTTTCATAAAAAAGTTCCACATCATAGAAGTTCCTGATCAGTTGGAGGATGATGAAAATGTGATGCATAGAGGAGCTTGGGAGGTGCAATACCACCAACATATTCCCTTGCCCAATTGGACTAATACTGAAGAAAGCTCCCTAGATGTTGTGATGAAGGAACCAATCAGACTGAGTAAAGCCTGGGTAAGAGGCCAGATTACTGCCCTAGAGAGACAAGGAATACAACTTACATACATAGAGCTTGAGTCTGAGAAAGAATTTGGAGGAGAAGAGGATGAACCCATAGAAGTAATAAATGAAGCTGAGTCAACTCAAGGGCCTGCCAAGGTATCAGATAGTGAACATGTGCCATTGGCAGAAAAAGACTAAGAAAGTGAAAAGGGTTGTTCCAAAGACACATAAGAAGGATATGCCTCCCTCTACCAGGACAAGATCATCAAAGAAGAGAGACATGCCTAGCAGGCCGGGAGAAGGGTCAAAAACAAAGGAAGATAGAGTGAAAGATACTAGCAAAATAGTAGAACCTGCTACTGCTGCCACTACTGAAAACACAAACTTCCCAGGTTCTCCACCTCCTGCTACCCAAAGTGTAAGTGGTGATGCATCTTCCCCTGCTATCTCCACTGGTACTTCTACATCTCCTATAACCATTATTTAGGAAGATACACCTGCTACTTTCTCACCATCAATTAGCATTTCAACTGTCTCTTGCCCATTTGCAGTAACCTCAAGTACTCCTAGCAGCCTCATTGGCTCCACTACTACTTCTTCATGTTCCTCCATCATCACCACCTCCTTGCCTTTCATATCTTCTATTTCACTCTCCACTTCCCTTGCATTGCCCCCTATTTCTACCATTCTTTCACCTTCTCTTCCCTTGCCTATTTTGTCCCTCACCTCACCTATTGTCATTTCCTCTATCCTACCAACTTCTTCCATCCCACCAGCTTAACACAAGTTAGCTTGCCTTCAATTGTCACTCCCCTATCATCTACTGCCCCTATCTCACAAGCTGTTGTAGATGAAGATTTGACTCCTTTGGTTGTGCCATTATTGTCGGGCATAGAGAAAGTATGTGCTGAGTTGGGTCTCCATGAGCAAGAGCCAGAGAAGGGTGTGTTTGAAGAGATAGAGAAAGAAATACCTGATGAGTCTTTGGCTGAAATAGCAAACATAGAAATAATTGAGATCTCATATAGTCCTCTAGAGAAGATCCAAAAAGAAGCAATCCTAGGAGTAGCTCAGAAGGATGTATTGGTAAACTAGAGAAATATTGCAAATGAGAAAGAGGATATGGATAAAGAATCAGAACAAGAATAAAGGCTACTTGAAGGGCCACTTAGTACAGATAGTGAGAACCTTGATGGGTCTAAAGAGCCTTCTTCCTCAGCACCTAATTGGTTATGAAATTAGATCTGAGTGCTATCCTGTCACAAGAACAAAAAGCAAAGAAACAAAAGAAATCAAAAGTGCAATCTAGGATTTACAAAGATGCCACAGGATCTAGGATAGCAGAAGTAGCTATCCCACCAGCTGATACAAATAGAGAGCAAGTTAGAGCAGAAGATTATATGATAATAACAGTGAACTTGGGACCAACTACAAGAGCTCAAATGGTTGATGAGTTCAAGGGCTCTATTACTTCATTCCTAGAACAATTAGATAAAGATTAACTTACAAAGAAAGAATTGAAACAACAAAATGAGGAATTCAGAGCCTATTTGCAATTTTTGATAAAGCCAATAGACTTTGAGGGTGAACTAAGGATAGTACCTACCTTGCTGTCAAGAGATGAAGTGTCTAAGCTTGATGAAGTCAAAACTCTATCCAAAGGAACTCAAAGATGGATGATCAAAGTATGTGAGAAAGGTTGTGAGACAATTGATATAGTAGCTAAATTTCATAAGAATTTGGTTCAACTTTGGGAACAATGGAAAAACTTGCATGAGGAATGTGATTCTTTTGATGAATACTATTCTCAGGTATTCCCTCAAGTGCAAGCAAATAGAGATTTACCTGCTCAGACACTGTTGTCTAAAAATATTTTGAAAGGGGATAGACTGCACAAAGCTATGACTTGGTATCAGCAAATAAAGTTGAGAAAGGAAGTTTTTGACAGCATCAGGGAGGCCTACAAAGTAGCAGATGAGAATTTATTGAATCTCATTTATGAAATAAATGACACCTTGAAGGACTACCTTGTGATGGCTTAAGATGACTTGGTGCCATATGATGTGAAAGGGTGTAAAGACAAGCTGCATAAAATAGTTTTTGAAGATACTGAATTGAGTGTGGAAGCTAGATTGGACAGAGTCAGCAACCTCAGAACTAACTTTAATGTATTTCATAAAGGAAGGAAGGATGTAGAAAAAATGTATAACCAATATGATCAAGAACTGGAGATGTTTAGATATCAGGCCAGCCACATGAAGAACTCAGACCCCATAGATATCAATCCTACATTGTCAGCTTGGGTCATCTACTACAACAAAATGGCAGAAGAAGACAAAGTAGATTTGGATGATGAATCTTAGAATATTTTTGAATATTTTGAAATGTAATCCTGTCACTAATATAAATTGCTATATTTAGGACATGTGACACTATTTTGTCATTATTATGCGTTGAAAAAGGTCTTTTCTATATATGTACTTGAATGGGTAGTCAAATTGTCTAGGTTCAATGTACTGGGGGGTCATTTTTTGTCTTTTTCATAAGGGACAAAATATAATCTGGGATTGTGATGAGCTATTGTAAATGCATTAAATGATGTCAAATCTGGACCATTTAGGAGAACTAAATCAGCCAAACAAAGTCTTATCAAACCCTTAGCTTTTCGATCTTTAAGATCCCAGTCTTCTTGAGACATTGCTGTCAATTTTGTACTAGATATGGCATCCCATAAATCCTGATCTATAAGCATGTCCTCTATTTTGAGTTTCCACAACTTGAAATTACTTCCATTAAACTTCTCTATCTCAAACCTCACAGATTTGCTCACCATCTCTTACCTGCAACAAGTATTTCAAAATTCTCTGCATAAGCTCCCACTTAAATGAAGATCAGCTCAAAAAACCCTCTACCCAGTAACTAGAACCAAAGGTGATCAGGTTGTGATACCAATTGAAAGGAAGCAAGGTATGTGGAAACACTTTATACACTGATCTACTGAGGAAAGATTTATGCAAATTTTTACTTTTACAGCTACATATTAAGATGCATATTAACAGAAAAATAATAACTTCAAAATGCAAACACAAAACTCACAACACAAGATATACGTGGGGAAAACCCTTTCAAGTAAAAAACCCCACACTCCAATGCTGCCCAATATATTATTCAGGAATCAAGAAGATTACAATATACTTGCATAACAAGCTTTTACAGGAGTATATCCAACTAGAGATCCAGAAGCTAACTTGACATCTATAAGATTCTTATACACAACCTCCATCTCCAATTCCTAATATATAGGAGACACAATATAGTAAACCATTACCAGTAATTACAAAACCATGAGCCAAAACTACCCAGAAGTGGCGCCCAAATTATCTCCAATCAAAGATGCCTCGTGATGTGCCAAAACACACACCAACACATGTAACTCTCCCATTTACAAGTCTTTTATGTATCCAACATGTTTTTACATATCCCAAAAATAGGAGGTGCAACATTTGGAGGCCATAACTTTTGATCCAAGTATTTGATTGACAAACTGTT
Source organism: Cunninghamia lanceolata (assembly GCA_027924645.1). NCBI lineage: Eukaryota > Viridiplantae > Streptophyta > Pinopsida > Cupressales > Cupressaceae > Cunninghamia > Cunninghamia lanceolata. The sequence continues at coordinate 2,299,054 of BSBN01000333.1, forward strand.
TAACAATTTTCAAAGCATTTAGGGAAGTTTCGATTCTGATAATTGAGTTCAAAACTTTTTTTGGCAGTTTCAAAAAATAGAAACTTTAATATCTTGCAATCTAGATATGATCTTGAGTTGAAACTCACCCGAGATGTTTACTTAGCTATTCTGCAGCTTCTAGGAAAATTTCAAGTCAATCTAGGGTCAAATGTAAACTTACTAAAAATAGTAAGTCCCACCATTTTTAGCCCTTTTGGAAACATTAAAAGTTCTAGATCATTCTTCAAGATAAATGGTATTCAAAAAGACCAAAACTAGGAAGAATAGTAACCTTTAAAAGTTGCAATGTTGAGACACTTTTCTTAACATTAACCCCTAACTTCTCCCAGAGATACTCAAAAGTATCCTTAGGAAGAGCCTTAGTGAATATATCAGAAACCTAATCCTTTGTAGGCACATACTTAAGATTCACTTCATTCTTTTGCAACCTTCTCTATCAGAAAGTGATACCAGATAGAGATATGTTTTGTCCTTGAGTGCATCACTAGATTCTTCGAAATGTTAATAGCACTAGTATTATCACAGAAGATAGGAATAGGTTCATCATATACAACTATGATATCCTTCAAGGTTTGCCTCATCCACAAAACCTATCTATAGTAAGATGCTGCTACAATGTATTCTACCTTTGTAGTAGATAGACACTGAATCTTTCTTCTTACTTAGCCATGACACCAATCTACATCCAAGAAAGAATGCACCACCACTTGTACTTTTCTTGTCATCTACATAACCAACCCAATCTGCATCTGTATAAGCATTTAGAGCAAAGTCAGTATCCTTTGGATACCACAGGGCATGATCTAGAGTGCCCTTTAAATATCTGAATATCCTTTTCACTACTGTAACATGTGACTCTCTAGGATCTTCTTGAAATCTAGCCACAAGACAAACTGCATGCATAATATCCAGTCTAGTAGCAGTTAGATATAGAAATCCTCCATCATTGATCTATACCTATTCTAACTAGCCTTTGGTGTTTCATCATTCTTTCTCAGCTTGCAACTAGTAACCATAGGGGTACAAACTAGTTTAGAATCTTCCATTTCAAACTTATTTAACATTTCCTTAACATACTTTGATTGTGAAATGAAAATACCTTTATCTGTCTGATTGATCTGTAACCCAAGGAAGTTCATTTTGAAAGGAAGCAAGGTACGCAGAACACACTTCCTACTCTAATCTAATAAGGGAAGTAGAGTGCAAATTCTTTCAAATCCTTACAATTATAGTGTTATCAACCCAATAACATAGATATTGCAGAAAACAACATACACATAGAATGACACAGAAGAAGAGAGAGATAAGATTTAACGTGGGGAAAACCCTTTCAGGAGAAAAACACCACACTCCAAAACCTACACAATGTATTAACAAATCTAAATATTGTTTACAATACACTTGCAATGCAAACTCTCAGGAGTCTTTAACACTCTTATCTGGAGGTATTCCATCAGCATAACAGTACCTGTCAATCACATAATACAACTCCTCAAAACACTTGTTTATATAAAAAATACAAGGCAAAATTGCCTCTATCTTGGAATGGGCATCCAACTTGGCCTCATGGCCCAAACCCCACGCCTATGGACACTTGGTCAACATTGTAATATGCTTTTGACAATTGTCCACACACCCCATCCCAAAGAGGTCACCTATTTTCAAAATGGGCTATGATAGGTGCTCTTATGACTCTTATGACCATCATAGAATCTGTTGTAGCTGTCATAACTTACAGCTGTAAGAGAATCTATCATACACAGGCTATAAATAGCATATTCTCTTACAACATGTCATAGTCCACCTTGGGGTGCCTAAAGATGCCTTTTTCAAAGATGCTCTTCGACACATGTCTTCACCTGTCATAGAATCTCCTATTTCTGACTCTTACATGTCATAACTTCGTCATAGGAATCTGTCATGACTGTTTCGGTCAAAATTTCCTTACACAACATCTAAGATGCTGACAGATGGCAAAATATTCCTACCACAAAGTGGGACACCTATCTCCTCATATGAGGACAAAATTACAAGTTGTCATCTTCCATGTAGGATGACACATCGCCATGCCACATCCCACAAGATGACAATATGAATTTACAATTTAATTTACAACATAGGCAATAAATAAATAAATACAATAAAAATAATACAAGGAATTACCAAGGTTGAGACACCTTAATTCCCAACACATTTGCCCACACATTGACATTTCAAATTCTTGTTGCATTTCATCTACAAAACTCTTACACATACCTTCATTTCCTCCAAAGATTATATCATCCACATACACTTCCACAATCAAAATTTGATCTTCTATTTTGATGTACATATTGCTATCTGCGATACCTTTATTGAATCCTTACTGTAATAAGTACCTGTCTAACCTTGCATACCAAGCCTTGGGGGCTTGCTTCAATCCATATAGTGCCTTCTTTAATATACAAACCATATCCAGTTTATCTGATAATTAAGATCCATCCGGTTATTCTATGTATACTTCTTCTTCCAATTCACCATTCAAGAAAGCAGACTTCACATCCATTTGATATACTTTGAAATCCTTATGTCTTGCAAAAGCCAAAAAACATCTTGATGGCCTCCATTCTTGCCACCAGAGCATATGTTTCCTCATAATCTATTCCTTCTACTTGTGAGTAGACTTTACACACAAGCCTTGCCTTGTTTCTTACCACTTCTCCATTCTCATTCAGTTTGTTCTAGAATACCCACTTAGTTTCAATCACATTTTTATTTTCTAGTCTTAGGACAAGTTCCCATGTTTGATTCTTTTCAATATGCATTAGTTCTTTCATAGCCTTGACCCAATACTCATCCTTGCATGCTTCAATCATTGTTTTACTTCAACTTCAGAGAGTAAACATAGAGTTACTTGTTCTTCAACAACTTTCCTTCTTGTCAGAACACCTTTGTTCTTATCACCAATGATCTAGTCTTCAAAATGATGCTTCTGCACATACTTGGGAATTTTAGGAGTCTTTTCTAGAGGTTCTTCCTCTTCAATCTGTACTTTTTTTTCCTTAGCTTTTTTTTCTTCTTTGTAAGAAGACTCATCTAATTCATATCCATTTGCTTCTAAATTCTTCTATATATCTTCATCAAATTTGACATTTGCACTCTCAACAATCTTTCTTATCCTCTTGTTGTAGCATTGGTAAGCTTTGCTTTTAGTGGAATACCCAAGGAAGATACATTCATCAGACCTTCCATCAAACTTTCCTAGGTTTTTTTCATCCCTTATGATATAACATTTTCTTCCAAACACTCTAAAGTATTTGACAGTAGGAATCCTTCCATACCATAGCTCATAAGGAGTCTTTGCACTGTTTGCCCTTGCTTGCACTCTGTTCAATATATAAACAACAGTATGAATTACTTCTCTCTAGTAGGATTCTAGTAGATTGCCTGTTATCATCCTTACAGCTTCTTGAACAGTCCCATTCCTTCTTTCAACCACTCCATTCTACTAAGGAGCCCTAGGGGTAGATAAATGCCTCTTTATTTCGTGATTCTTATTTAGGGTAAAATTTGGATAGAGGGTTTTTAATGGTTTATGTGTATCCTCCTTTCATCCTGTTTAGGGTAAAATTGGATTTTGTTAATCTTTTGTTGTTTAGATGTGAAAATCCACCTCTCCACTAAACATTGAAGGATCTAGGGTCAAGTGGTGAGTACTATCATACCCTAGAGTCACTTTCAGATGTAGGGAAATTTGGATTAGGGAATTAATTATCAATTTTTCCTTCTTCTATGCTCAATTGACCATTAAAAGCCTAATGCAAATATGACAATAAATTAATGAATTACAGAAAAAGATCTTGCAAACGGGAGTAAAATACTGAATTATAGAATACCTATTTTTGAGGTTCTGAAGTGAAATAGTCAAGGACACTAGAGTGGGCACCCAAGTCCAAGGTACCTACTTTTTCAAAGAATCTCGACCTCCTTCGAACACTGATTAGCCCTGTAACTTTTGTTTTCCAAAATCTATCTACGAAGGACACTGGAGCGAGTGCCCTAGTCCTAGAAGTGCTCCTTTGTCTAACTTTTCTTTAGATCCCTAATCCCTGATGCCTTCCAAGCCTTCTTACAACTCCACTTTCCCAAATGTGACACCTATAACCTACAATCACAAGACTTGGTTTGGGGGTTGTGGCACATTTAGAGGCTTGCCTCAGTCAAACCCTGGAGGACACTTAAGTCTTTGAATACCATTGTCAAATAAAGAGGGCATGCCCTTGTGAGGCAGAGGCCAAAAACTGAAGGAATCAATGATAAAAACACAATGATATGTTATCTTGTAGTGAAACTCTCATGGAGGAAGATACTCTTCATGCCATGAGGAGATTGATGCTCAAATTTGCAAATATCAACACACAAAACATACAAGCCTACTCTTGCAACTCAATAGAAAGCCTTGAATCACCTTGAGAACACAATAGCTTGCTAGTGATCATCTAATTGAAATCTATTTTTCAAATGAATGCCTACACATGCTTATATATGCATCTACAAGCACTCCCGCCAAGATATTTGAAATTCAAACTTACCATGTTGGTAAAGGGACCTAATAACGGTCACTAACCGACACCCAGAAATTGGGGCTGCCCCAAAATAGGGTAGGACTTGGGCACGGGCGCCCAAGTCCTCCCCCCTATTTTGGGTAGGGTAAAGCTCAAGGGGTCCTCCCAGGTCCCATTTGTCATGTTACCCAGGTCTTATTCCATCGGGATGCCAAAATATGAACTAAGATGTCTTAAATGCATGCAAAAGACCCGGGAGCTAAACCTTATGAGGGAAAAGCCCCCAAGGGGACATTTTCTGACATTACATTTAGCCCCCACTTTAATGTATGTATAAACACGAGACCAATACATGCATTAAAGTAAGGTCACAAACATAGAAAACACATCAAACACGAGAAGACATGCCAATCACATAGAAAATAGTAATAGGCATGCAAAACACAGAGAAGACAGTTACAGTCACGTAGAACATGGAGCAGACAATCAATGCATAGAAGACACATTAATGCATGGAAGATAGAAATGATATCTTTTCTTTTCTTTTTCTCATATTTATGAAATGCAAATGCAAGTACTAGAAAATAAACAAACCTCCCATAATACACGATGCACCACTCAAGGGCGCAGGTCTCTGCATATGGGGCAACACACATGTAAGACATGCAAAACCTCCTAAAATGCATGAAGCACTACTCAATAGCACTGGTCTCTGCATATGGGGCAACAAACACGCCACACAAAACAAGCATGCCAAAACACACACACTTGAAGACACGGAGAAAACATGGCAGACAAGCAATAAAGTGTACCTATTTCTAGGTCCAACACCATCTTAGGCACATTATAGGCACACACCAATGATTGGACTTCACCACAACAATCACCAAAAATATGCTTAAGGGTTGAGTTAGTCATAGAACCGCTCCCCGCCTCCGCAGAGGACTTTTGAAAATGATAGGATGATGTAATTTTCTCTGGGAAATACACCATCCTCTCCTCCGTAGAGGGCTTAAGAAAAGGGATATGCTCGATATCCCACCTTCGCAGAGGGCTTACCTGATTGGTTGATTGATTGCAAACAAACTTAGGATGCACAATGCACTACTCAAGAGCACAAGTCTCTACATATGAGGTCAAACACATTGCTAACATCTATAACAGATAGCTTACCTTATATATGCCCCCACCTTAAGGTGGTTGATATCAGTTATCGATATCAAGCACATTAATGTAGGAAGAGAACACATAAGGGAACACCAACTTTCACAAAGCCCATGCCCCCCGGAGGTGACATGTACTTTATGATCGCCAAATGTTCCCACAAACACATCCCTATAAGAAACATGTTAGTGTCTACAACATCATGATAAACAACATCACTGCATATGATTAACCACACAAAGAGCCAAGGTTATACAATGAATTCAATGTTCAAGGATAACTATAGGGCTATATCATTGAGCTCTCTGAATTGAGTACCGCCAAGGCCAGATTCAAAGGAAAACAAAGGTGCATAGAGCAGTAGTATTGTTAAGGTTTGTAAATGCGATAGAAACATCATAAAATTCACTACGCGGAAAGCACGAGTGCTTCCCCTAGCCAAGCATCAGATAAGATATACAACCCCATTGTCATATTAGGAACTAAGTCCATTTTTTGATTGCTCTCGAAAGGGACACTAGGTCTGCATCAGTATAAATGTTTGTTGTCATCTGCCTGCTAGTTGGAAACACTAGAGGAAGGGAAATAGTAAATAAGAGAGGAGAAACAAGTGTCTTAGGGATAGTCACGTAGGAGGGTGACCCCAAGTCACCAACCACGACGCTATGTCTGCAAGACACAACACACAACAATAAAATCAGAGAGGCAATTTAGAAGAATGATGATACAAATAGAAGAAGGTCACAACAAAGGCAGTGTCCTGGTATCCCGAACCTTACGGGAGAATTTGAGGTCATCCCAGGAGGCCTAAACAACATATAGAACATCACGGTGGAAGCACCTCATGAAAGAGATAAAGGGTTAGAGATACTTACCTATAGGGTCTTTGTCAGGCTAGAGATTTTCTATAAGCAAATCATCATCATCATCATCCCAATCCCTAATGATGGAGGATAGTGGGACGTATGGTACCATAGCCAAATTCATATCTTGTTCATCATGTTGGTCATTATTAGAATCATGCTTGTTTGGTTTAATGTGCGGATCAATGTTTGCTTGTTGAGAGGTAAGGTAAGCTCGTCGCCTTGCCTTCCTCCTTTTTGTAAGTTTACGTTGCTATATTTTGCGACTTGGTTTTTGTAACATAGGGCTTTGAATTGTCATGGATTTTTGTGTTGTAGAGGAGGAAGCACCAAGATCAGAGTTCATTTGTCTAGGTGGAATGTTTTCTTGTTGAAGCTTACTAGCATATTTATTCTCTATCCTCTTAGTGATGTCCAAATAACTTGAATCTTCAAACAAAGGAGGGACACTAAAGGTCTTCTCTTCCTTAGTGAAATTCAAGGTGTGTGAACAATCAACTAAAGGAAGAAAGTTGGTGTGAGGATCCACAAAGGTAGGAATTGGATTATTATTAAATGAATGTTTATTTTCTACCCATGGAATGTTCTTTGTTAAAGGGAGCTCTTCATTCACTAATGCTTCATCTTGGCCAGGGAGAGCGGTGGAATTACTAAAGCTATCCCTAGTCTTATCATTTGAGTATTCAGTTATAGGGGAAGTAGGATAACTTATGGGATCATCATTAGCTTGTTCTTTGCTACTCATGGAGAAGAACTCAGTTAAGCTTTCTAATATCATGGGATGCTCACTCATGAGGGTTAAAAATTGGTCAAAATCAAGGTTTTTGATAAATGCATGCAAAGATACCATTGAAAAATGACATGAAGGTGCCATTTCAATGTAAGATTAGATTTTGAAAAGCCTTTTCAATGTTATGCAAAATTCAAGTGCAAAACTATATGCAAAAAAAATGATCTTAAAATGCTTGATTTTTGGTACTTTTTTAATGCAAATGAATGACCCAAAGGGTGTTATGAGGATTTTAGTTAAGGGAAGAAAGTTATATGCCTGATATCAGTCCAAAATAGTAATAATTTCACTCTCAACACACTCTTGATGCAAATCTAAGATAATGCCAAGTCGATTCTAGTGAAAATATGTCAAAATAGGCACTTTTTTCACCAAAATTCAATGCAAGAGAGCATAACGAAGGGTGTTGTAAGGAAAATGATGATGGAAAGAAAATAATATCAACAATAACAGCCACTTTGTGTTAAAATATCCAACACAACACGCTTTGAGTGCCACTTAAGGTAAAACCCTAGTGAAAATATAGCAAAAATAGGCTATTTTTCATAGTTTTTCAACTCCAAGACCTAGAAAAAGAGGTTTTGTAAGGAATTTTAGGAGGGACAAAAAATAATATCAATAATTTTAGTCACCTCAATACATAAAACTAATCACAACACAATTGGAGTGCAAACTAGGTCAAACCCTAAGGCAAAAATAGTCGAAATGTGTAGTTTTTCGCCAAATTTTCACTACAAGAGCCCGTTAAAAGGGTGTTGTGACACTTTTTATGAAGGGAAGGAAATTATTACCTTAATAACAGAAAAATAATGCCAAAATATCTTTCACAACATGCTTATGGTGCATGTTTATGAAGTCGATAAGGCCAAAATTAGTGAAAATCGTTGTTTTCGAAGCCCTAGGTTTGAGATCTTGGGACAAAATACTATACGAATGTGTTTGAAGTCTGATTTTTGATGGAAATTACATACTTTCAGCTTTGAAAATTATTTTTAAGCTTAAACATGCAAAATACCCATTCAAATTTAATGAAAATGCATCAAAATTGCTAGTTTTTTTGGAAATTTTCAATGCAAAAATACAAATATTTTAAATTTAAATGCAAGACCATAGCCAAATGTCAATTTGAATGAGCCTCTAAAATAAGTAGAAAAATCTGATAAAATATTTTGCCTAGCAACCCTAGATTTTGGAATTACTAGGTTATATAAAATTGTCAAAATTTCCACAAAACCCTAGCAATTAAATGATGAAAATGCAACCCAAAATTTTGAATTTTTGTATTTTCTGTAGTTTATATCAGATCTGATGCAAAAATCATGAATTAGGAAAATTTAGGAAGAATTGACACAATTTAGTAAGCCCAACAATGCAATTTTTTTGTATTTTTTCAAATTTTTAATTTTTTTGAAATTATCTCTATGCAATAAAGTAAATGCCCCTATGCATGAATGAAATCACACCAAATCTTTAGACAAAGACTCAACAAGTTGCAATTTAAGTCCAATAACACAGGTTCACCAAAATGTTTAGGGTAAAATTAGATTTTGTTAATATTTTGTTGTTTAGATGTTAAAATCTGCCTCTCCACTAAACATTGAAGGATCTAGGGTCAAGTGGTGAGCACTATCATACCTAAGAGTCACTTTCAGATGTAGGGAAATTTGGATTAGGGAATTAATTATCAATTTTTCCTTCTCCTATGCTCAATTGACCATTAAAACCCTAATTATGCAAATATGACAATAAATTAATGAATTACGGAAAAATCTCTTGCAGACGAGAGTAAAATACTGAATTACAGAATACCTATTTTTGGGGTTCCAAAGCATAACAGTCAGGGACACTGGAGCAGGTGGCCAAGTCCAAGGTAGCTACTTTTTTAGGGAACCTAGACCTCCTTCGGACATTGATCAGCCCTATAACTTCTATTTTCTGAAATCTATCTGCGAAGGACACTGGAGTGAGCACCCTAGTCCTGGAAGTGCTCCTTTGTCTAAATTTTCTTTAGATCCTGAATCCCTAATGCCTTCCAAGCCTTCCTACAACTCCACTTTCCTGGATGCAACACCTGTAACCTGCAATCACAAGACTTGGTTTAGGGGTTGTGGTGTTTAGAGGCTTGCCTTAGTCAAACCCCGGAAGACACTTAAGTCTCTTAACACCATTGTCAGATAAAGAGGGCATTCCCTTGTGAGGCAGAGGCCAAAAACCAAGGGAATCAATGATAAAAACACAATGATATGTCATCTTGTAGTGAACCTCTCATGGAGGAAGATGCTCTTCATGCCATGAGGAGATTGATGCTCAAATCTACAAATATCAACACACAAAACATACAAGTCTCCTCTTGCAACTCAATAGAAAGTCTAGAATCACCTTGAGAACACAATAGCTTGCTAGTGATCATCTAATTGAAATCTAGTTTTCAAATGAATGCCTACAAATGCTTATATATGTATCTACAAGCACTCCTGCCAAGATATTTAAAATTCAAACTTACTATGTCAGCAAAGGGACCTAATAACGGTCACTAATTGACACCCAAAAATTGGGGTTGCCCCAAAATAGGGTAGGACTAGGGCGTGGGTGCCCAAGTCCTCCCCCTATTTTGAGTAGGGTACAGCTCAAGGGATCCTCCTAGGTCCCATTTGTCATGTTACCCAGGTCTCATTCCATCAAGATGCCAAAATATGAACTAAGATGTCCTAAATGCATGCAAAAGACCTCAGAGCTAAATCTTATGAGGGAAAAGCCCCCAAGGGGACATTTTCTAATGTTACACACCCTAAAGCATTCAAGGACTTTGAGTCAAGTAAGAATCTACTATCATGCCCTTGGTCACTTAGAATGTAGGGAAAATTGGATTTGTGTGATTTGATTGCTTGATTATGCCCAATTATGCTCAAAACCCTAATTATGCAAATACAAAAGCAAACAGACAAATTACTGAAAATACTGCTACAGAAAGATGTAAAATAACAAACAAATGTGTACCAGTTTTCAATGTTTGGGAAGAAAAATAGTCAGGGATTAATGAGCGGGCATCCTAGTCTAGTGCCATGCTTTTTGTCAGGATCTGGGGACTTTATTTGTAACCTGTTGTTGTCTTAGAGATTTTTCCATTGCGGCATTCGGAGGACTAATGAGCAGGCACTCGAGTCTAGGTCCCTATTTTTAGCTCTAATATGCAATTTTGACACTCTACAACACTCTCCTACAACTCTAGTTTTCCTACTTCTTCAACTTGTAACCTACAATCACAGAAACATGGGGAGGTGGTTGTGGTGTTTAGAGGCTTGCCTTAGTCAAGCCTTGGAGAGACATTCAAGTCTTCTGAACACTGTTGTCAGATAAAGAGTGTGTGTCCTTGTGGGACAAAGGCAAAATCCAAATGATAAATGATCAAAAACATAATTGATATCACCTTGTAGTGAAGATCTCATGGAAGGAATAAGCTCTTCATGCCATGAGGAGATGGATGCTCAAATCTACAAATACAAACACATAAACAACACAAAATCTACTCTTGCCCACAATGAATGCCTTGAATCACCTTTAGAATGCATAAAGATTAAAATAGTCATCTAGTAGTCCTCTAGTTTACAAATGAATGCCTAAACATGCTTATTTATGCAGCTACAAATATTCCCGCCAAGAATTTAATAATTCAAACTTACCATGTTGGCCTAGGAACCAAATAACGGTCATAAATCGACACTTAAAATTTGGGCCTGACCCAAAATAGGGCAGGACTAGGGTGTGGGCACCCAAGTCCTCCCCCCTATTTTGGACAAGGTCTATCTCAAGGGATCCCCCTAGGTCCCATTCATCATGAAACTTAGGGGTTTTCTCATCGAGATGCCAAAATATGATGCAAGATGTCCTAAATGTAGATCAAAGAGCTAAACCTTAAGAGGGAAAACCCCCCAAGGGGACATTTCTTGACATTACATTTAGCCCCCACTTTAATGTATGTATAAATGCAAGGCCAATACATGCATTAAAGTATGGTCAACAAAAATAGCAAACATGCCAAGCACAAAGAAGACACGCCAATCACAAAGAAGATGATAACAGGCACACAAAACATAGAGAAGATAGTTACAGTCACACAAAACATGGAGTACAGCATTGAAGATAGGAAAAACACATTGAATACATTGAATGCAGAGAAGACAGTAATGATTTTCTTTTCTTTTTCATTTTTTAATATGAAATACAAATGCAAGTACAGGAAAGTAAACACACCACCCATAATGCAGGAGGGAATCATTGCCACCAATCTTTAAATTGCATATGGGGCAACACACACACACAATACGCACCAAACAAATCAAACACACCATAAAAATCCTGAAGCATAGGAGAGACTCATCACTACCGGTCTTTAAACTATGCTTGGGAACAAACACGCAATACACACACTTTAAAGACACGGAGAAAACATGATAGACAAGCGATGGAGTGTTCCTATTTCTAGGCTCATCACCATCTCAGGCACATTATAGGCACACACTGGTGATTAGGCTTCACTACAACAATCGCTGAAGACATGCTTAAGGTTTGAGTTAGTCACAAAACTACTCCCCGCCTCCATAGAGGACTTTTATAAAATGACATGATGTGCACTCTCTTCGAGAAATACACCATCCACGCCTCCACAGAGGGCTTAAGATGATTGATGATTGATTGATTGTAAACAAAACTCAGAGTGTAGGAGGGACTCATCACCACCAATCTTTAAGACTGCACCTGAGGACAAGCACATTACTAACATATACAATAGACAACTTACCTTATATATGCCCCCACCTTAAGGTGGTTGGTATTAGGTGTTGATATCAAGCACATTAAGGTAGGAAGAAAACACACAAAGGAACACAAACTCTTGTAAAGTCCATGCCCTCTAGAGGTGACATGTACTTTACGATTGCCAAATGTTCCCACAAACACATCCCTGTAAGAAACATGTTAGTATCTACATAATAATGATAAACAACAATGCATATGAAATCTGAGGAATGCAAGATTCAGGATAGACAAAGTGCACAGAGCAGCAGTATTGTTATGTTTTGCAAGTGAGATAAGAGACCATCAAGATCACAACATAGAATGCATGAAGTGCTTCTACTAGCCAAGCTTCAGATAATATATTACAACCCCATCGTCATATTAAAAACTAAGTCCAATTTTTTATTTCTCGCTAAAGGGATGCTAGGTTCACATCAGTATAAATATTTTTCGTCATATGCCTTCTAGATAGAAACACTAGAGGAAGGGAAACAATAAATCAAAGAGGAGAAACAAGTGCCTTAGGGATAGTCATGTAGGAGGGTGCCCTCAATTCACCAATTGCAACGCTATGTCTGTAAGACACAAAACACAATTATGAAAATAGAGAGAGGCAATATAGAAGAATGTCACAATAGACGTGGGGTCCTGGTATCCCGGACCTTACAAGAGAATCAGGGGTCATCCTAGGAGGCCTAAAAAACACATCACGAGAGATAAAGGGTTAGAAATACTTACCTGGTAGGATCTTCAAACTAAATTTTAGAGCCTGTGAACCTCTTGGAGAGGTACTCAATCAAGTTTTGCACAAAGGTTGAGTAGTTCTTATGAGAGTCTTTCTTATTGTTAGAAAACCCATGTAATACTTGTTTCTCTGATTCTTGTGTAAGTGAGACCTTTTTTTTTCTTGGGAGGGGGAGAACCACTATTATTTCCAACTGATGATAGTCATCTGACTCTTTTCCAATTTTTAGCGAGTTTTCATTGTTGATTTCATCTACCATGGTTACAAGAATCATCTTTTACCATCTCACTCTCTTCCTTTATTATAGTCTCTTGTTTTAGTTTTTTGATTTGTTGTTCTAATGCATTTTGGTTATCTCCCGATCCTTGTAAGGACAATGGAGGAAGAACCTTAGTATAAATTCCTTTTCTATGTGGATGAGGTGGGTTATCCAACTTTTCCTTATCCACTTCTATTATACCCATGATGTTATCATATTCCAAATAATCATCATTGTCTACTTCCACTAAACCTTGTTCCAACATATTGTTATTAGTATGCTTAGGGAAAGGATTAGTGAAGATTTGTAAATTTTGATTCGGCAGAGTGACCAATTTATTTCCATTATCGTTCACACCTGATACCTGTATGACATTCAAATCAATGAGGTCTTGTATTTCATGTTTAAGATGCATACATTGTTTAGTACCATGTCCTTGTGTATGACAAAAGGCATTAGCATCGAAATAAGGTCCTTGTGCTTTACTAGGATCTAAAGGCTTAATTGGGGGAAGCTTCAGAAGATTATTGATCATAGCTTGATTCATGATAGAATGATAGGACTTAGATATCGGAGTAAACTTTCTTGGTTGATATGATGCCTTCTTTGGATTAGTGATAGCAGAAACATTAGAAAAGTTATTCATATTTGGTCCATTAATCCTGATGAAACTCCTACTATCATTTCTCATAAAGTTGTTTTGCGATGATCTGCCCATGGATTGACCAACTTGAGCTAATGAGTTGTAATTTTCATACTGACTAGATAAAAGTTGATAATCACAAAGGGCGGTACATAAATGTTGAAAGGAGTTATACTTCATCAAGAGGATCTTATCGCAGATGTTAGGTTGTAGATTAGTAAGAAACACTTTCTGAACATACTCATCTTTCATCTGATATTGAATTTGTACATACAGAGATTGATACCAACTAATAAACTCAATTAATTTCTCTTTCAGACCTTGCTTGCAATGAACTAAATCAATCAAGGAAACTTGAGGTCCAATATTTTCTTGAAAATGTTGTAAAAATTGATAAACCAACTATGAAAAGGAGTGTATTGAATTCATAGGTAAAGAGAAAAACCATTCTAAAGCAGTATCTTTGAGAGATCGCGGGAAAAGTTTTGCTAACAAGTCCTCTTCAAAGTAGAAATCACTACACATAGCTATGACTGATGCCACATGAGTATTAGGATCACCTTTTCCACCATATTTTTCAAAGTGAGGGGTCTCAAACGTTTCAGGCATAGGAGTTCTAAAAATTGCATAAGATAGGGGGTTACAATCATGATAAGTTGGTATATTAGGTTTTGAAGAATTTGTCAAATTTGTCACTTTTTGTTATAAATCAGTCATGCCCTGTAAAAGTTGGTTTAGAATGGCATCATTAGGAGATGCGGTTTGTTGTGAGGAATTAGAACCAAAGTGAGGAGGTGATTGAGCCTGAGTTATAATAGACGGAGGTTGTGAATAGGTCAATGGTGATTGGACATATTGATAGGTGGGAAGTGGTTGCGAATAGGAAATAGGTGGCTAAGAATAAGTGGAATAGATATGTGGTTGAGAACAATTATTCATAGAAGAGGTTCCCCTAGAAACCAAATTTTGATAATTAAATCCGACAAATTTGTAATTTTATGAATTAGTTCCATTAGATACTCCAATACCAATGGTAGCATTACTATAAGCATTTGCATTGGTTGTTAAAATTGTCGATGTAAAGGTAGATATTCCCGTAGTCGGTATAGGTGCCGATACTTGTGAATGCAATGGTGATGACATTTTGTTAATAAATTTTGCACATTTAGTCACTAGCATGACATTAGTTTGCACAATATGCATTAAACCTCAGATAACATCAATACCATCTTGTCCTTCTTTTATCAATTCTCTTACATGGTGTATCATAGGTACAGCTTCTTCTATTCTCTCAATTTCCACGAATGTTTGGAATTCAGCTAGATCTTTGTCAAGTTTGTTTATTTGTTCATCAGGTACATGTGTGACCACCTCAGTGTTGTCGACATCATGAAATATTTGATCTTCCATAGTGGTTGTAGGAGGTATGATGTCTTGCAAAATTTATGTCTCTCCTTTTGTAAAGAAGGTATTTAATGGATTTTTAGAGGTCTGGATATTGTTTTCTTCAAGGGGACTACACTAGTAGAAATATGGCAAATAAATGACCAGGTGACTAAAACTTTTAGTCATGTGACCAAACTTTTAATCATGTGAGTAAAACTTTTTGCAACATAGTTATAAATGACTAAATAAATGACTATTGAAATGACTAAATAAATGACCAAATAAATGACTAATTTAGCCATGGGGCAAAAAAACACAACTACAAATAAAATTGACTAAATAAAGGACTAAATAAATTCCTCTTGGTGCAGGAGCACCCCTACAAGACAGGATATAAGTTCATTGTTCGCATGTCAGGACATCAGTCTATTTTTAGTATGTTTGACTTCATAATGTAATAAGGTCCATTGGACCAATGCATATGTATTAGATCAGCCTAGGAGAGTGTGCGGGTAGTTAGAGTTCGTTATCAGGTTGTCTGAGCTGTCCTCTCCTAGCCGCTTGGAAGCTCCCAGCCGCTGGGAATCGAGTTGGTAGTACTCGTAGGATATTGCTATAAATAACTTAGATCAGTTAGGGTTTGATTGGAGAGAGTAGTAGTTATGTTATGTTGTACTGGTGATAGGAGAGAGTAGTAGTTATGTTATGTTGTACTGGTGATTGAGTGAGATCCAGAGATCAGGCCAGACATTGTGAAACATTGTTGTTTGATAGTATTGTAGAAACAGGACATTTGTGTTTCATCTAAATAAGATCTCATCAATTGCATTATCTGGTTTATCAGCTGTTTATGTTTTGATTTTTGTTCTGATTACAGGTTAATGGATTCTTTCAACCCTTCCATTGGTTGATTCTGTGAATTGGTGGAATGGTCATGCATGTTAGTTTAGGTTGTATTTTAGTTTTCTGTTTATGCATTTCATTGTGTGGGAGATCGATTGGTAGCATGCTATGAATCAACCTAGCATCCTCATGTGCTAGGGTTTAGGAAGATAAACTGTTAAGTTTTGATCTGAAGGTGACCCGGCCTGACCATCATGTTTTCTTTGTAAAATTGTGCGGTTCTGTGAGTTTGCATGCAGCTGACGGATATACAGGGATCTGCATGTGCTTTTCCAGACGGAATGAATCGTATCGTCATCTACGAGTATATCGCTATCAGGATCAGGTTCTGAAGTTGGCAAAAATTGCATGTTTCAAGTGCATCAGGATGATATAGGTTGGATATATACTCAGTGTGTATATCATCGTCAGGATCATCTTTCGTGTGTATCCATCGTCCGCATATCGCTATCGCATGCAGAAGTGAAAGTTCACTTTTTGGCTAAGGACCGGAAAGGTCATCATCAGGATATTGAAAAGATCACTGGATATTCATTATCATGTTGCGGAGGATATAAGTGTCTTATATCCTGTTGACATCATCATCAGGTACATTGACATCATCATCGGGTGCAAGTGACGTCATCGTCATCAGGATATTACGAATATCACCCTATGCAAGTTTATCCTGCTGTCGCTAAGTGTTTTGGCATCGGCGTAAGTCATCGGCATAAAGTTGAGTATCATCATCAGGATGTTTCAATATGACCGGATAAGTCATATCTTGATGCTGTTGTTTGAGTAGTCAGATATCGGGGTGATGTAAGCATCGAGGGAAAGGTGCTTGAAGTTGTTGTCATCAGGATATATGGGAGGAACCGGATATTTTATATCCTGCTGATGAAGATGATGTCGAACATCATGATGATGAAGATAGAGTTTGGCGGTAAGATGAACAGTGAACATCAGGAGGATGTTTGCGCTTGCCGAATGTGATGATGCTGCTGATAGCCGAATATGATGATGCTGCTGACAGGCGAAAGGTGAAAGGCGATAAGGAAGTGAACAGTAGTTAGCAGGAGGATATTTCATACCTCTTCGAAATATGATGATGCTGTCTGTGTTAGCAAGAAATGTGATGATGATGATAAGCCGATAGGTATTACATACTGCATGTCCAGGATTTTAACATGCTCGTTGTGTTAATGACTCCTCCTTCCCATTTGTAAGCTTCTGTTTGTTTCCTCTGCATCATAGTGGTATCAGAGCAAAGGAAGGATCTTCTGGAAAAGATCAGGATATAGCAGGATGTCAGATGAAGAAGGAACATCTGAGATTCCGGCAAGGATGACCAACGTTGAGTTGGCAGTTCTGGTAAAGAAATAGATTGCAGAGAGCAAGGCCGTGAAGGCTCAGAATCAGGAATTGAAGGATGAGTTAGAGAAGTTGAGGAACAGAGTAGGTTCTGGTAGAGAAGAAGATAGGGAAGAAGAAGAGATCCCTAGTTGGAACGAGGAGGTCGTTCCTGCAGACCAGAGACCACTGTTGAACGCCCTCAAGGCCATGGAGAGGAGAACCATGGATGTGAAATTGGATTTGCCAGTGTTTACAGGAAAGATGGAACCTGATTCAGTGATGGAGTGGATAGACTCCTCGAACAATTTCTTTGAAACAGAGGAGATACCAGAACAACAGAGGGTGAAAATAGCCCAGTCAAAAATGAAAGAAGCTGCCTTGACATGGTGGAATTTCGTCCAAGATGATAGAGTACAGGAAGGAAAGCGTAGAGTCACTACATGGAAGAAAATGATGGCATTAGTAAAGGAAGCTTATGTCCCATTGGATTACAGTATCCAATTACACAAGAGGAAGCAAAACCTGAAGCAGAAGGAGCTAGATGTCAGCTCATATACAGAAGAATTCATGAAACTTTGTATGAAAACAAAGGTAAAGGAAAGTGAAGAAGAGAAGGTAGCCAGATACCTTAATGGATTGAGGTTCAACATTCAGGAAGATTTAAGTCTGCATAATCCAGATATAGTTCAGAAATGCTTTCGGTTGGCATTGAAAGTGGAAGAGAAGTTAAAGAGAAAACAAGAACAACACAATAGAGGAAGAGGAAGACAACAAAGGGGTGGACGAGGTCCTTTTAGAGGTAGAGGACATGGACATGGATATCAAGGAGAATCCAGTCATGACAATAGTAAGGGAAACAATAGTCAGAACCAAGGGGAAAATTATAGTCAGCAAGGAAACTTCAGAGGTAGAAGACCTTTCAGAGGAAGATCCCAGGGCAGAGGATCCATCAGATGTTATAACTGTAACAAAGAAGGCCATATAGCCAGTAGATGTCCAGAAAAGGCCACAAGCTCAACAAGAGAAAGGAGAACAAATCTGATCCAAGAACCTGATAATCAAAGTATGACAGGCTCTAATTCTTTTCAGAGTGTGAATGCTCCTGATAATTATGGATACCCAGAAAGTGGAGAGTCTCGAATGATGAGAAGAACAGCGACTACCATGAAGGTACCTGACAAAGAATCCCCTCAAAGAAAGTCTCTTTTTAGGACTATTTGCAAAGCAGGAGGTAAGGCATGTAAAGTTTTGATTGATTCTGGTTCTACTGAAAATTTTGTGTCTGAAGAAATGGTGACAAAGCTTAAGCTTAGGAGATTGCCTCACCCATCCCCATATAAAGTCTCATGGCTTACCCAAGGTCAGCAGACAATTGTACAAGAGCAGGCTTGGGTAGAATTTCAGATTGGAGCATATAAGGATAAGTTGTTGTTTGACATTACCACGATGGATGCTTGTAATCTTTTATTTGGTAGACCATGGCAGTATGATTTGAAGGCACAACATGATGGTGTTAGAAACACCTATACAATCACTAAAGATGGTAAGGTTATAAAGTTACTACCATTGACGGAGAAGGAGGAGAAATCTAAAGGAAAAGAGGTGAAGGTAATGCTGATGGAAGGTAAACAGTTCATGAAAGAAGTAGCAGCAGAAGGTGCAGTTGCATATGCCCTAATCCCATGTATGAGGATGAATAAAGAACAGCAGCAAGAAGTCAAGGAAGAGAAAAAGCAAAGGTTCATAGACCCAGCTATCCAAGAGCTATTGGATAAGTACAAAGGTATCATCTCAGAGGGAATGCCAAGATCCCTACCACCTGTCAGGGATATTAGTCACTGCATAGACTTAATTCCAGGGTCAACACTTCCAAACAAAGCAGCCTATAAACTAACTCCAGAACAGAATGCAGAAGTAGCCAGACAAATTGAAGAATTAATGGATTCAGGTCTGATTGGGAAAAGTTTAAGTCCATGTGCAGTACCAACTGTACTAGCACCAAAGAAGGAAGGTACTTGGAGGCTTTGCACAGATTCCAGAGCTATTAACAAGATCACAATTAGGTATAGGTTTCCAATCCCTAGGATAGAGGATTTACTTGACTGTTTGGGAGGTGCTAAGTATTTTACAAAAATAGATCTAAAGAGTGGATATCATCAGGTCAGGATTAGGCCAGGAGATGAATGGAAAATAGCATTCAAAACTAATGAAGGGTTATATGAGTGGAAGGTTATGCCTTTTGGTTTATCTAATGCACCTAGTACTTTTATGAGGTTGATGAATGAGGTTTTGAAAGAGTTCATTGGTAAGTTTGTCATAGTATATCTAGATGACATTCTGATTTTCAGCAACACAAAAGAAGAACATCTCGGACACATAGATTTGGTTCTTAAGAGGTTACATGAAGAGCAGCTGATGATAAATTTAGACAAGTGTTTGTTCATGCAAGAGGAGATCACATATTTGGGTTTTGTCATTTCACAAGGAAAGTTACAAATGGATAAGGAGAAGGTAAGTGCCATATTGTCTTGGCCAACCCCAAAGACTATGAATGATGTCAGAAGTTTCCATGGGTTAGCAACCTTCTACAGGAAGTTTATAAGAGGGTTTAGTCATATTTGTGCACCCATGCTTGATACCATCAAAGGAGGACAGAAGTGCAGATTTGTTTGGACTCAAAGAGCAGATGATTCTTTTGAAACATTGAAGAAGACGGTGGCACAGCAGCCAGTCCTTGCACTTCCAGACTTTAACAAAATCTTTCAGGTGGAATGTGATGCCAGTCACATGGCCATTGGAGCAGTACTCAACCAAGAAGGTAGACCTATTGCATTTTTCAGTGAGAAGCTCAATGATGCTAAAAAGAGGTATTCCTCATATGATTTGGAAATGTATGCTTTAGTCCAGTCACTCAAGAAATGGAGGCATTACTTGATGCCAAAGGAATTCATAGTATTCACAGATAAATAGACTCTGAGTTTCATAAACAGCCAGGAAAAGCTGAACCACAGACACATGAAATGGGTAGAAACCTTACAAGCTTTTACTTTTACATTGAAGCATAAGAAAGGAGTCAAGAATAAAGTTGCAGATGCTTTGAGCAGGAGAGTTCTAACAGTCAACTAGATTCAGTTAGAAAGTGTTGGCATTGATTCACTAAAGACCATGTATGAGACTGATGAAGATTTTGGGGAGATATATCATGTAGGTACTTCTTTTGGAGAGAAATATCATGCTAAATTCTCTGAATTTTTGATTCAGGATGGATTGTTGTTCAAAGGTGGACAGTTATGTATTCCAAGGTGTTCTATGAGGTTAAACATCATTAAGGAGAAACATTGTGGAGCTATGGCAGGTCATTTTGGTCTAGATAAGACTCTTGATCTTGTCTGAAGAAATTACTTTTGGCCTAAGTTACAATTAGATGTCAGAAAGTTTGTAGAGACATGTGTGATATGTCAGAAAGCTAAAGGCAGGTCGACTAATGCAAGTTTATATCAACCCTTACCCATTCCTTCCAGACCATGGGAAAGCATAAGTATGGATTTTGTCTTGGGTTTACCAAGGACAAGGAAAGGGTTTGACAGTGTTTTTGTTGTAGTGGATAGATTCAGCAAAATGGCACATTTCTTGCCATGCAAAACCACTGCTGATGCTTCATACATTGCAGATTCTTATCCAGATGCAAATCAAGATCTCCTACAGGATACAGTCAATGATGACATTCCCAAGCATGATCCTCCATAGTTGCAGAAGGTTTTGGATACCAGAGTGGTCAAACAGACCCGGAACAAGCAGTACTTGGAGTATCTAGTCTCTTGGAAGGGAAAACCTAATTCTGAAGCAGTCTAGATGACTGAAGAGCAGATCCAGAAACATGGTGCAGATCTTCATACTCTCATCTCAAGTGGACTTGAGATTTCTTCTTCTGGGGAGTATGGTGCAGGAGCACCCCTACAAGACAGGATATAAGTTCATTGTTCGCATGTCAGGACATCAGTCTATTTTTAGTATGTTTGACTTCATAATGTAATAAGGTCCATTGGACCAATGCATATGTATTAGATCAGCCTAGGAGAGTGTGCGGGTAGTTAGAGTTCGTTATCAGGTTGTCTGAGCTGTCCTCTCCCAGCCGCTTGGAAGCTCCCAGCTGCTGGGAATCGAGTTGGTAGTACTCGTAGGATATTGCTATAAATAACTCAGATCAGTTAGGGTTTGATTGGAGAGAGTAGTAGTTATGTTATGTTGTACTGGTGATAGGAGAGAGTAGTAGTTATGTTATGTTGTACTGGTGATTGAGTGAGATCCAGAGATCAGGCCAGACATTGTGAAACATTGTTGTTCGATAGTATTGTAGAAACAGGACATTTGTGTTTCATCTAAATAAGATCTCATCAATTGCATTATCTGGTTTATCAGCTGTTTATGTTTTGATTTCTGTTCTGATTACAGGTTAATGGATTCTTTCAACCCTTCCACTGGTTGATTCTGTGAATCGGTGGAATGGTCATGCATGTTAGTTTAGGTTGTATTTTAGTTTTCTGTTTATGCATTTCATTGTGTGGGAGATCGATTGGTAGCATGCTATGAATCAACCTAGCATCCTCATGTGCTAGGGTTTAGGAAGATAAACTGTTAAGTTTTGATCTGAAGATGACCCGGCCCGACCATCATGTTTTCTTTGTAAAATTGTGCGGTTCTGTGAGTTTGCATGCAGCTGACGGATATACAGGGATTTGCATGTGCTTTTCCAGACAGAATGAATCGTATCGTCATCTACGAGTATATCGCTATCAGGATCAGGTTCTGAAGTTGGCAAAAATTGCATGTTTCAAGTGCATCAAGATGATATAGGTTGGATATATACTCAGTATGTATATCATCGTCAGGATCATCTTTCGTGTGTATCCATCGTCCGCATATCGCTATCGCATGCAGAAGTGAAAGTTCACTTTTTGGCTAAGGACCGGAAAGGTCATCATCAGGATATTGAAAAGATCACCGGATATTCATTATCATGTTGCGGAGGATATAAGTGTCTTATATCCTGTTGACATCATCATCAAGTGCATTGACATCATCATCGGGTGCAAGTGACGTCATCGTCATCAGGATATTGCGAATATCACCCTATGCAAGTTTATCCTGCTGTCGCTAAGTGTTTTGGCATCAGCGTAAGTCATCGGCATAAAGTTGAGTATCATCATCAGGATGTTTCAATATGACCGGATAAGTCATATCCTGATGCTGTTGTTTGAGTAGTCGGATATCGGGGTGACGTAAGCATCGAGGGAAAGGTGCTTGAAGTTGTTGTCATCAGGATATATGGGAGGAACCAGATATTTTATATCCTGCTGATGAAGATGATGTCGAACATCATGATGATGAAGATAGAGTTTGGCGGTAAGATGAACAGTGAACATCAGGAGGATGTTTGCGCTTGCCAAATGTGATGGTGCTGCTGATAGCCAAATATGATGATGCTGCTGACAGGCGAAAGGCAAAAGGCGATAAGGAAGTGAACAGTAGTTAGCAGGAGGATATTTCATGCCTCTTCGAAATATGATGATGCTGTCTGTGTTAGCAAGAAATGTGATGATGATGATAAGCCGATAGGTATTACATACTGCATGTCCAGGATTTTAACATGCTGGTTGTGTTAATGACTCCTCCTTCCCATTTGTAAGCTTCTGTTGCGTTTCCTCTGCATCACCTCTATTCTTTTTTCTTTTACTTTAGTTTTGGAGGGAATTAATGGAGGGATTGTGCGTTTATGAATTTTGAACAAAAGTGAAACTTGTGAAGAAGTGAAGATTGTGTGTTTAGCATGAGAAGATTGTTCATGGCTACCGAGAATAGGGTATGCAGAGTAGTCGAACAGGAGAAGATTATTCATGGCCACCAAGAATAGGGTATGAGTAGTCAAACATGAGAAGATTGTTCATGGCCACCAAGAATAGGGTATGAGTAGTCGAACAGGAGAAGATTGTTCATGGCCGTAGTTCTTTGAGTTTGGAAATAGTTTTGAGATCATCATGTGAATGAAGAAAGGAGGGAATTTTGGGATTTCCAGCTATAGATGACAGATATCAAAGGAGTAGATAGACAACAGATAACAAATGGTTTTATGAAGTAGAGGTAGGGTTTTCCATGTACCTCTATTCTTCTCTTAGCCTGCTCTAAAGTTTTTTATCTTTGAAAGCTTGGTGCTCTGTCATTAGTGACTGTTCTATCTCTTTCAATGACTATATGAAGAGGTCTCATGGTTCTTTATTGATAAAGTTCTACTTTTTCCATTCATGATTTATACTTAGAATACCTTGGCATGAAGGAATTTGATGGTCTTCAACCTATGACTTAAACACTGCCCCTGTGTGTGTGATTCAACCTTTGAAAGATGATTGTATTTTCAAAATGACTGTCACAAAATAGAGAATGAAAGCTTGTTGTTGAGAATGCAAGACTATTCCATGATTTGTTTCATTCCTTAAATATGCTCTTCACTGTCTTTACTGTCTCTTACTACTATCTTGACAGTAACCTTTGTCATGAAAACCTTGTTCATTGCTTCATACATGAACTAATCTTTGTTGTCCTATCATGAACTTGCCTACAAATTCCTTAATACAAAGATATCATTGATGATGACTGTCCTTTGTATGCAAAAGTCTATCATAGTCACATTCCCTTTGTCCATCTGCTGCTATGACTATCATATAGCTTATTAGCTTGATTTTCATAAACTTGAAGATTCTATTCATAGACTTTTGACTGTAAAAAATCCTTTGTTACTTTTGTTATTGATATATGACATAGTTTTAACATAATTCACATTTGGATGCAAAAAGACTGTCAATATTCCACTGTCTTTTCTCTGCTGTTGTAGCCCACTTTGGTGACTATGATTAAGGCATCTCTTTGAATGGATAGTGATCTCCTCTTTTATTTTGTGGTGTTGTGCATTACTCTTTTTGATGACTAATTTCACTGCCAGTTTGATGACATGACTGCCATCACTTTCAAAGGCACTTGTGTCATTATTTTTGGTACAGTCACAGTAGGAGGGTTCATAGAATGAACTATCTGGACCATGCAACAAGAGTAAACACATGGAAATAACTCAAAGAAATGGAACAAATGTGAATTTAGTCATTCAATATATCATAGAATTCAAATACATTCTGGTCGGCAACATGCGGGCTTACATGCTTTGAACATACAAGATAAAGCTTTGAAGTCCTCTCACAAAAAAGCCAACTATCTATCTTCTAAATCATTAGAATTATCAAAACTATCTTCCTAAGGATTTATTACATCATTATATATATCATCTCCAGACCAATAGATTCCTCCGCATCGGCTAAGGAAGATCACAAACTCCAATGAAGAGTTGTAATGTGTTCATAGATAGGTTAGACCTAAATTCCTAGAACACTTCCTCAAATGAATGGAACAACGTGCAGACCTCCGGGAAGGGTCAGCGACAAACCAAGGATCATTGAATAATGTGTTATTAGGATCCGTAAGTCAAGGAATGATCCACAAGCCTTCTCCTTTGGCTGATTATCTGGAACTATTAGAATGCTCTATTCTAAGAAAATAGTTGATCTTCTGATAGTGATATCTTTCCGCTAACTAATCCAAATGCTCTGAATTCTTGATATGATGTAGATGAATGAATGTAGATGCTAAGTCTAGATCTGCAAGGTGTGAAATGCCAAAATTTGACCATAGGATGAAATTGCTTTTGACTGAACTGCCTGAACTGAACTGAAAAGAAACAAACTACAAACATACAAAAATGCAAATGTTTTTGGTTGATGCAAGATTGCTCTTGAACCAGGGATGCTCCTGCATCAAACATCTGGGGTTATTGAAAAATTGATTCCCTCATTTTTCTAGGGCTAGGTCTAGGGGAGAACCAAGACAGTCCACCTCAGCCTAAGAAATCCATGATGAATCTTCTTCCGGTATGCCTTTCCACTTCACAAGATATTCTTTGTATTGTCATCCTCTGGTGCTTCATCCAACTCTGCTATTCAAAATGTCTTCAATTTGTTCTGGTGCTTGTTGTAGTAACTACTTCTTCAAATCTTCTTCCATGCTGTCACTGAACTCTGCTTCATGATACTGATAAAGATCTGTAATGCTGAAAATAGATGATATACCCAATGTCTTCGGTAACTCCACTTCATATGCATTTCCTGAGTATCAATGGTCTAGTTTTACCAAGATAGCAATGATTCAATGATATGCAAGATAACAATGATTCAATTACCGCCTTCCTAGTTAAGACTATGTGAGATTTGCATGAGCATCCATTTACTTTCCCGTTAGAAATCGAAGTGTGAGTTAACAAGTGCAACTATATGATTCTAAACCAGTACCTAGCCTGCAAAATAGATCAAGAGTGTTCCTGCAAAAAGATGTCAGCATTAGTGAAAACTTCAAGGAAACCCTAAAAATCATTGCCTAGATCAGATGCGTAGCTTCAGAGACTGAATGCGCAGAAATAGAGCTTAGAAGCACCGTAGTACACATGCGCTAAGACAAAGATCAAAAGTGCAGAAAAATAGTGTATATGCGATGAACTGACAGATGCGTCGTATCAGATGATAGAAGCACCGAAACAAAGTATGTGTGCACCGATAGGATGTATGCACCAAAATAGATAGCAAATACGTCAGATCAGAGATTGTATGTGCCAAAGGAATATATGCATTGTAACAGATATCAAATGCATGTTAGGATGTGTCAGATGCATGATTTCTTCCTGTGTACAGCTTTCTAAAACATAAAAACTTAGTTTTTGGGTTAAATTTGGGGCTAGGCCCCACAGTGGGAGCCAAAAATGTTAAGGTAAAATTGGAGTAAACATGAATAATCAATATATCAATATCAAAATACCTAAAACTCAACGAAATACAGAAACAAAGAGATCAATCAAACAAAAGAACTTCAAAAACCAAGGTTCATAGCTTCCATTGGTTGCCTATCTCAATCAATCTTGCATGTATGAATAAGGCACTCAGAGAGTGCACTTCCTTGCTATGATTCCAATATTGTCAATGGAGAATAGCTATGATAGTTTTTGCCATGAAGATGAGATTCACAACAATGATAGTAGTACATAGTAATAAGTGTGATTACAACCAATGAAGGAATTGGTGCCAAAGGTGCACTATAATTCCTGCATAGTAATGATACTTAAAGCTTGGATGATTGAAATGGAAGAATAGGGTTCAATTTATAGACTCAGAAGAGAAGAGATCAATGTTTGAGAAGAAACAAGTGTTAGATCTAGGGCACACAACTAAGAGGGGGGTGAATCAGTTGTACAAAAACTTGCTTTTACTTCAAACACTTGATTCTTCTTTCTTATTTAATAGCATATCAAGTAACCATTCATGAAAGCATAAAGCATAAACACCAGAGTAGATAAACATCAACACATTAGACACCAAGATTTTGACGTGGAAAACCCGGTCAAGGGAAAAACTGCGGGGTGATTAACCCAAGGATTATTCTCTGCTAGAAGAATAAGAAAAATGGATGGCACATGCCAATTAGGGCTCACTACCTAAGCACACTACTCACAAGGAGGCACACTGCCTACAAGAGACACACTGTCTACAAGATAACAAGTATTACAAACTTGAATTGGAGATTGACATCTTTACCATGCCTGGATCAATTCCATTTAAGCCCAAAAACTCCTGCTCTGCCTTTCACACTTCTCTTCGCTATATCACTCTCATCACCGCAAGACACACTTCAAGATGAATTCACAAACCCTTATTTATACAAGGCATCAACTTAGGAACAATCATCTAAGTCAGCAAACACCTACAAGATCACTCGTAAGACGTGTAATACATCCAGTTGGACAGTCTTAAGAAGAACACCAATATCCATGGTTATTCTTTGAATGCAAACTCTAACTTCAATGCGGACCACCAATAAGAATAGAACACGATCCAAAGATCACCAAAACCTTTCCTGAGTCATCAAGAACATCCACACTTTATCAGCTTACTCGAATTCTTCTGTTCTTCATCCAGAACTTCAAGAACATAGTTTGTCATCACTATCATAATGAAAAAGGTGCTTCCAAACCTCTAAACCATGAACAAATCTAGTTGTCACTTCACACGAACTTATTCAACACTCTCTCCAATCCGTAGAATAAGATAATGCAAGTCCGGAGCTCACCGGACCAATCTGTGACACTTTGTCACCACTGAATGCCTGCCGGAACTAGTTCTACTTGAGTGAGCATAACTTCTTCAGATCTTCATCCAGACCTCTAAAATCTTAACTGGAACATCTCAAGACTCATATCTACAAACCCTTTAAACCGCATCCTCTGATCCTCAACCTATTGAGTACTTTTGCCTTCTTCTCATCACTATTCTTCACTGTTCCTGATGGAGACTAATTTCCTCAATAACCTCAACACACAGCTCATCCAATCCTTCTTATCAATGCAATATGAGTATGTTGACATCAATGACAACACTGGTTAACCTCATACTTGCAACAATCTCCCCCTTTGTCATTTATGGCAACATATGATGTGAAAAACCATCAAGACAAGAACTTCTCCTTTCTATCACAGCTCCCCCTATTAACAACAACTCTTCACATGTCTTCTCTTCCTTTACTACTCCCCCTTTGATCATCAACCACTTGTTTTTCACATGTCTTCTCTCCCCCTTTGACATCAATGGCAAAGGGCTCATACTTGCAATTCTAACACATCAGAATCATACCAGCTACTCCCCCTTAGTAGCTACTCCCCATCATCAATCTGGATCACAAGATATGACTATGATATCCACCAGACTGATGCACATCAATGCATCCTAGTTCATCACCGGAGGGGCCATGACCCCTAACTTCTCTCGGAGATACTCAAAAGAGTCCTTGGGAAGAGGTTTAGTAAAGATATCCACAATCTGATCCTTGGAGCGTACATACTCCAATCTAACTTCATCCTTGTTCACTTGTTCTCTCAGAAAGTGAAACTTGATAGATATGTGCTTGGTCTTAGAATGCAACACCGAATTCTTAAAAATATTTATTGCACTTGAATTATCACAAAAAATTGTGATAGGCTCCTCATATTCTACTTGAATATCTCTTAGCATTTGCTTCATCCACAAAAGTTGGGTGCAACTTGCTGCTGCTGCAATGTATTCAGCTTCAGTTGTAGACAGGGATATTGCTTCTTGTTTCTTGCTTAGCCAAGAAACCAACCTTTTTCCCAAAAAGAATGCTCCTCCACTTGTACTCTTCCTATCATCTACATCTCTTGCCCAATTTGCATATGTATATCCATGAAGAGAAAAGTTATGATCTCTAGGATACCATAGACCATACTCAACTGTTCCTTTCAAGTACCTAAAAATTCTTTTGATTGCCATGACATGAGATTCTCTGGGATCAGCTTGGAATCTCACCACAAGACCAACAACCTGCATTATATCTGGTCTAGTTTGAGTGAGATACAATAATCCTCCAATCATTGATCTGTACTTGGTCTGATCTATCTTAGGAGAGTCATCATCTTTACTCAGCTTACATCCGGTAGCCATGGGAGTGTTCATAGGCATTGAATCTTCCATTCCAATTTTTTTCAAAAGTTCTTTCACATATTTAGTCTGAGAGATAAAGATTCCTTTCTCTGTCTGAGTAATTTGCAGATCCAAGAAGAAATTCATTTCACTGAGCATTGACATTTCAAACTCACTTTTCATTTGGTTTGCAAAGATTTTGCACATATTGTCTCTTCCTCCAAAGATGATATCATCAACAAATACTTCAACAATCAGGATGTTTTCATGATCAATTTTGAAATATAGGTTACTATCAACAGTACCTTTGTTGAAACCAATCTTAAAAAGATGTTTGTCCAACCTTTCATACCATGCTCTTGGTGCTTTCTTTAGACCATACAGTGCCTTCTTTAATTTGCAGACCATATCACCATGCTTAGATAACTGAAATCCATCTGGTTGTTCAATGTACACCTCTTCTTCTATGTCACCACTCAAGAAAGCAGATTTGACATCCATCTGATACACTTTGAAATATTTGAAGGTAGCAAATGCAAGAAATAGTATGACTACTTCAATTCTTGCCACCAGAGCAAAGGTTTCCTCAAAATTAATCCCTTCTATTTGAGAGTAGCCTTTGCAGACTAATCTGGCTTTATTTCTGATTACTTCACCAACTTCATTTAGTTTGTTTCGGAAGACCCATTTTGTTCCAATAACATTCTTGTTACTAGGTCTAGAAACAAGATCCCAAGTGTGATTTTTCTCAATTTCCATCAACTCTTCCTCCATTGCTTTGGTCCAATTTTCATCATTGCAGGCTTCATTTATTGTCTTAGGTTCAATCTTTGAAATTAGACAACATTCATCTGAATTTTGAGCAATTTTCCTTCTAGTTTGCACACCTTTGCTTTTGTCACCTATGATCTGATCTTCAGAGTGGCTCAGTCTTACATACCTTGAAACTTTGGGAGTTTCTTGCACTTCTGTTTCTTGATCATGCTCATTCAAACCTATCTCTTCTTCTTGATTTATTGGATTAGTCTGAATCTATCTTTCAGGAGAGGATTGAGCTCCTTGAACCAGAACACCATCTTGATCATCTTCATCATACTCATAAAACCTTGAGGGCTTCTCAATTCCTTCATCAACCTTCACATTTTGTACTTTCTATCATCTTTCTTAGTCTCTTATTGTAACACCGGTATGCTTTGCTTTGAGTGGAGTATCCCAAGAAAATTCCTTCATCACTTCTAGCATCAAACTTTCCTAGATCTTCATCTCTTTTAATGTATCATTTTCTACCAAATACTCTAAAATATCTCATAGTAGGAGTGATGCCAAACCAAAGTTCATAAGGAGTCTTACCGGTATTGCTTTTGATTTGAACTCGATTGAGAGTATAGACTGCAGTGCTGATAGCTTCTCTCCAAAACATCTGGGGAACATTTGCTGCCATCATCATTGTCCTGGATGCTTCCTAGATGGTCCGGTTCTTTCTCTCAACTACTCCATTCTGCTATGGAGTCCTAGGAGTAGACAACTGTCTCTTTATACCATGCTTCTCATAGAAGTCTATGAATTCACCAGCTCTATCAGACCTCAGACATTTCAGTTTTAATCTAGTTTGATTCTCTACCATAGCCTTGAAGATTTTGAACTTCTCAAAAGCTTTTGATTTTTCTTTTAGAAAGGTAACCCACATCATTCAAGAATGGTCATCAATCAGTAACATGAAATATCTATCACCTTGCATACTCTTGATTCTTGTCAGACCACATACATCAGTATGAACTAATTCCAATAATCTGGTAGAGGACTGATCCTTGCTTTTGAATGAGACTCTACTCTATTTACCTAGCTGACATTCTTTGCACAAACTATTTGTAGGTTTTACCAACTTTGGAAGATCTCTTACAGCCTGAGTATTGCTTATCTTGATGATGTTATCAAAATTTACATGACACATCCTTCTATGCCATAACCAACTCTAATCAACTTGAACAAACAGACGACTTTTATTAGTACCAACTAGATGGAAGATATTACCTTTTGTTTGAGTACCAGATGCAATCTCAATTCTTGAGCTTTCAAAGATCCTGCATCTTCCATTCTTGAACTGGAGATCATAGCCTTTGTCCACCAACTGACCAACACTGAGAAGATTGTGCTTCAATCCTTCAACATACAATACATTACTGGTTTTGTTCTTTCCATCAAAAGAGATAGTTCCCCTACCTCTAATTCTACCAGCAGAATTGTCACCAAACTTTACCATTCCTCCTTCATACCTTTCCAAATCTAAGAACTTGTTCTTGTCACTTGTCATATGGTGAGAGCATCCACTGTCAATAACCCAATCATCCTTTTCTTCAACTTGGGTAGCCAAAGCTCTTTCTACAACCTTATGATTGATAGATTCAGGGGATATTAGATCTTTTTCCTTGATGGCAATGAACACCCATTCATTTTCGGATTTGTCTCCTATCTCTGATTCATCATCTGTTACTCCTTCATTATCAGCTTCTTCATGAACATAATAACAATTCTTTTGGAACCTTTGTCTGTTAGAGTTTGATCTTATGGATCTTTCTGGACATCTTGAGGCAAAGTGACCAATCTTATTGCAGTTGAAGCACTTAAAGGGTAATTTTCCTTCATACTTATCAGATCCTCTTGGCAGTCTTTTTGCAATGAGGGCTTCAAGTTGAGCTATTTCTGCTTCTTCCTCTTCCATGTCTTTTCTTGCTTGATCATACCATGATAGCTTCCTTGAAGAGTTTTCTCCTAGATCAAATCTTTGTTTGCCTTTCACATAGGCACTAGCTTTGAATGCAGATTCAGTCTTGGGGGGATCATCTCCAAACTCGGTCATTTCAAATGCAGCCAGTTTACCAGCTAATTGGTCTCTTGTGACAGTTGTATGGGCTCTGAATTCATTAATGGCAGCAACCTTGATTTGTAGGCAGTAGGAAGGGATCTGAGAATTTTGCAAACAATCTCATTTTCATCCAAAACTCCACCAGCATTCCTAATTCCACGCACCAGCTCATTTACTCTTGGCATAAAGGTAGTGATATTTTCATCATCTCTCATCTTCAATCTTTCAAATTTCCCTTTGAGACTTTGCAACCTTGCACTCTTAACATACTCATCTCCTTCATGCAGAAGTTCTAGTTTAATCCAGATCTCATAGGCAGTTGGTAGGTCAATAACATTTGAGAGCTCTGAGTCAGTTAATGCACTTAGACGAGCCTCTTTAGTCCGCAGATTATTTTCAGCATCTATGATTTCATTTAGAGTTGTCGGACCACCCTGTGGAGGTACAT
Source organism: Cunninghamia lanceolata (assembly GCA_027924645.1). Classification (NCBI taxonomy): domain Eukaryota; kingdom Viridiplantae; phylum Streptophyta; class Pinopsida; order Cupressales; family Cupressaceae; genus Cunninghamia; species Cunninghamia lanceolata. The sequence continues at coordinate 2,331,409 of BSBN01000333.1, forward strand.
ATGCTTTTGTGACCATGGACAAGTAAGCTTCTCCTCAAGTGGTTAAGGTCCTTTTTAGAGGAACTTGGCTCTGATACCAATTTTTAGATCTAGGGCACACAACTGAAAGGGGGGGTGAATCAGTTGTACAAAAACTTGCTTTTACTTCAATCACTTAATTCTTCTTTGTTATTTAATAGCATATCAATTAACCATTCATGAAAGCATAAAGCATAAACACCAGAGCAGATAAACATCAACACATTAGACACCAAGATTTTGACATGGAAAACCTGGTCAAGGGAAAAACCATGGGGTGATTAACCCAAGGATTATTCTCTGTTAGAAGAATAAGAAAAATGGATTGCACATGCCAGTTAGGGCTCACTGCCTATAAGAGGCACACTGTCTACAAGATAACAAGTATTACAAACTTGAACTGGAGATTGACATCTTTACCATGCCTGGATCAGTTCCATTTAAGCCCAAAAACTCCTACTCTACCTTTTGCCCTTCTCTTCACAATATCACTCTCATCACTGCAAGACACACTTCAAGATGAATTCACAAACCCTTATTTATACAAGGCATCGACTTAGGAACAATCATCTAAGTCGGCAAACACCTACAAGATCACTCGCAAGACGTGTAATACATCTGGTCGGCCAGTCTTAAGAACACCAATATCCATGGTTATTCTTTGAATGCAAACTGTAACTTCAATGTGGACCGCCAATAAGAATAGAACACGATCCAAAGATCACCAAAACCTTTCCTAAGTCATCAAGAATATATGTACTTTATCAGCTTACTCGAATTCTTCTGTTCTTCATCTGGAACTTCAAGAACACAGTCTGTCATCACTGTCATAATGAAAAAGGTGCTTCTAGACCTCCAAACCAAGAACAAATCTCGTTGTCACTTCACACAAACTTATTCAACACCCTCTCCAATCCGCAGAATAAGATAATGCAAGTCCGGAGCTCACTGGACCAATCTGTGACACTCTGTCACCACTGAATGCCTGCTGGATCTGGTTCTACTTGAGTGAGCATAACTTCTTCAAATCTTCATGCAGACCTCTGAAATCTTAATTAGAACATCTCAAGACTCATATCTACAAACCCTTTAAACCACATCCTCTGATCCTCAACCTATTGAGTACTTTTGCCTTCTTCTTATCACTATTCTTCACTGTTCCTGATGGAGACTAATTTCCTCAATAACCTCAGCACACAGCTCATCCAATCCTTCTTATCAATGCAATATGAGTATGTTGACATCAATGACAATGCTGGTTAACCTCATACTTGCAACAACAAGAAGATCAATGGTTGAGAACGTTTGAGGAACGTGCATGAATAAGAAGAAGACAAGTGTCACACAAAAGTTGTTTTATTTGAGTTAACTACTTTCTTTTCTAAAGATAAGAGATGCTTTTCATAAATTAGAATGTTTTTTTCTAATTTAAGAGATATTGATAAAAACAAGGTTGATTGAGTAGATAACTCAACTTGAGATTTGCTTTTGCATGATTTGAGAGAAATTAAATAATAAATTATTTAATTTTGTGTGCATGAAGAAGAAGACTTTTTTTTAGAAGATTTGGAAGATATTTGAAGAATTAGAAGATAAGAAAGAAAATTAAATAAATAAATTTATTTAATTGTTTGTGCATGATTTGGAAGAATAAATAAAATATTTGATTATATTTTATTTTTAGAGATTGAGAGGATTTAAATAAATTTGATTTGACTTAATTAAATAATTAAGAGTTATTTAATTGTTTGGAAGAATTTAATTAAATAAAGGATTTTATTTAATTTTGATTTTAAAATAGGTAATTAAATATTTTGATATTTAATTAACTTAGAGGAATGTGAATCAAATAAATAAATTTATTTATTTATTTATTGATAGAAGAATTAGAAGGGAATAAACATTAAGAATATTTATTTAGATTGAATCGTGTCATTTTTAGGCATATACATAGCTTAGTCACCATCTCCTCTATAACTAGATTATCTGAACTACCACTATCAATAACAACTTTACAACACTTACCTCCTAATTTGCATCTAGTTCAAAATAGAATTTTCCTCTATGATCGTTCCTCATTTGCCTCTATTTGAAATAGTGCTCTCCTCATCACCAATGATTCTCCTTTTCTCTGGATTGCCAACTGAACTAGGTGATCTAATAGGTTCTTCTTCAACATAGGTTGTTCCACTGTTCTCTGTCTTCTTTCTTGTACTACCTTGATTACATTCAAATGCTCTATGTCCTTCACCTCCACACTTGAAACAAGTACCTCTAAATGTTCTCTTATCAAATCCTCTTCCTTCTCTTTTATATCCTTCATTCCGGTATGCACTAGGGTTTCCTCTCTGGTAGAAATTTTTGTCATCTCTTCAGTAAGCATTGTTATCTCTATAATCCTTCTTCAATGGGATATCAAAATTGTTCTTCTCCACAAATGGTCTATCATATCTAGAAAATAATCTTCCTCTCTTAAATTTACCTCCTTTGCCTCTCTATCTCTGATCATGTTTCTTATTCAGCTTCTCTTCAACTTTTAGTGCAAATTGATATGTCTCCTCCAAAGAGGTCGTCCTTACCAAGCTTAGTTCTTCTTGAATGTTCAATCTTAGTCCATTGATATATCTAGCCACTTTCTCCTTGCTTGCTTCACTATGTCTTGTCTTTATGATCATTTTATGAAATTCTTTAGTGTACTCCTTCACAAATTTCTCCTTCTATCTCAGGTTTTGCAATCTCTTCAATAGCTCTAACTCATAGTCAGCAGGTATAAATTGATTCTTCAACTTTGTCACCATCTGGTCCCACTTTGTAATCTTTTCTTTTCCTCTCCTATTTCTTTCCAACTAACCTTCTTTCCACCATACAGCAGCATGTGCTTTCAACTTTGTCTTTGCAAATTTCACCTTCTCCGGATCTTCGATTTCCTCATATTCGAAGTATTCTTCCATGTCATTTATCCAATCAATTAACTCTTCCAAATTCAAATTACCAGTATAGTTTAGCACATCCACTCTAGCTATTTTTCCAATCTTTGAAATAACTCGCAACATCTTTATCTGATTTGATTCTTCCTCTTCATCACCTCCTAAGGTTTTGCCAATTTGTTCATTAGATTGAAATTCTTCTTCATCATCACTTTCAACATTAGGTCTTGGTGTCAATCCTCTTTACCTATCTTCTTCAACAACATCTAAATGAATTCACATTGTTCTCATCAATTCCATCATTTCATCCATTCTATTAGCCATTGTACCAACGGGAGGAACTCTTCACAGCATCATCTTCCTAGGATCAAGTGCAAACTACCTGAGGTCGGTGATCGGGCTACAAGTGACAATTGCCTCTCAATTGGTGATCAGTTGCACACAAGTAACCTACCTTGGATCAACAATATGCTCACAACAAGATCTTAAGGAATCCCCTTCGCCAATTCTCTCCAAAGAATCAAACTTTTGCTTTGATACCACTTGGTGTAGTCACAGTAGGAAGGTTCATAAAATGAATTGTCCGGACCGTGCAGTAAGAGTAAACACAATGGAAATAACTCAAAGAAATGGAACAAATGTAGATTCAATCATTCAGTATATCATAGAATTTAAATACATTCTAGCCAGCAACATGCGAGCTTACAATTAGGGCTCACATGCCTGATTACATACATACACAAGATAAAGCTTTGAAGTCCTCTCGCAAAGGAGCCAACTATCTATCTTCTAAATCATGAGAATTATCAGAACTATCTTCCTAAGTATCTATTACATCATTATATATATCATTTCCAAACCAATAGATTCCTTTGCGTTGGCTAAGGAAGATTACAAACTCCAATGAAGAGTTGTAGTGTGTTCATAGATAGGTCAGACCTAAATGCATAGAACACTTCCTCAAATGAATGGAACAATGTACAAACCTTTGAGAAGGGTTGGCCATGAACCAAAGATCATTGAATGATGTGTTATTAGGATCTGCAAGTCAAGGAATGATCCGCAAGCCTTCTCCTTTGGCTGATTATCTGGAACTATTAGAATGCTCTGTTCTGATAAAATAGTTGATCTTCTAATAGTGATATCTTTTCAGTAACTGATCCAAATGCTTTGAATTCTTGATATGATGTAGATGAATGAATGTAGATGCTAAGTCCAGATTTGTAAGATGTGAAATGCCAAAACTGGACCACAGGCTTGAACTACTTCTGACTGAACTGCCTCAACTAAACTGAAAAGAAACAAACTACAAACAAACTAAAATGCAAATGTTTTTGGTTGATGCAAGATTACTCTTGAACTAGTGATGCTCCTACACCAATTTTAGCATCTATATAATGACTATCTTTGCCTGATAAAATATTCAAGGATCAGTTAACTAATTAGGTAAGGGTTTGTATTTTGACAAATGTGTTTGGCTTCATGGATTTTATATTTTCATCTTTTCAATGCTTCTATAGACTATAATATTTGCCCCCTCCTTTGCAATCAAATGCATGATTATATTCTTTGTGTTGTTTTTATTATTGTCATGATTATCATTTGAAATGGTTGACATCTTGAGTCCTTTATTTGGTGACTTTGCATATGATTTTGGCAAGTGATTTGCTGCTATGAATACTTCATCACAATAGTTATTTAATTGGGGTTTTAAAGTGTAATCTTGATAAATTTGTTTAGTATTTCTTCTAAATGCTATTTATCTATTGGTCTACATAGCTTCTCTATATTTCTAAGTTATACAACTTGTAAATGTATAATTGTTGGCATGGGAATGAAATTGAATTGTTGTTGATGTTTGTTATTCTCATGGACACGTATTGAAGCACTTACTCTATCTAATGCATGTACGTGAAAACATGTTTTAGGTGCATAAAAGTGTAGTAGCTACTTGCATGGGTGATAAAGCTTGTTTGGAAAGGACTTGAAGACTTTTGAAAAGGCAGGCAAGGAATTCAGAGTTTGTTGTCACGAATTTGAAGTCAGCGAGGCCCTCTGCAACAAAGTCAAATTTGGGGACACACTTTGCAGCAAATTCAGACATAATTCAAAACCCTCATTGCCAAAAGTGAACTGATATTTTCACGATATTTGGGGAAGCTACTCGTGGGTGCCCCTAGGAGATATTTTCATGATTGAAGCTTGAAAACTCAAAAGAAAATGTTATCTTCAGTATTTTTGAAGTTGATCCTTAACTGATCCTTGAACTCAAATAAAATCACACCTCTACTCTGCATGATGACTAGCCCAAACTAAAGGAAAGGTTATCCTAGCTCGACCATATGCATGATTGAAGGTTACTGTAACGTTAAAAAATGTCTCCTTGGGGGCTTTTCCCTCATAAGGTTTAGCTCCCAAGCCTTTAGCATGCATTTAGGACATCTTAGTTCATATTTTGGCATCTTGATGGAATGAGGCCTAGGTTTCATGGTAAAGTGGACCTAGGAGGACCCCTTGACCTTAACCCTACCCAAAATAAGGGGGAAGACTTGGGTGCCCATGTCCTAGTCCTACCCTATTTTGGGTCAGGCTCAAAATTGAAGTGTCTATTTATGACCGTTATTTGGTCCTTTTGCCAACATAGTAAGTTTGGTTTTTAAAATCTTGGCAAGAGTGCCTATAGTTGCATATAAAAGCATGTTTAGGAATTCATTTGTAAACTAGATGATTACTAGCAAGCTATTGTGTTCTCAAGGTGATTTAAGGCTTTCATTGTGTTGCAAGAGCAGACTTGTGTGTTTGTGTGTTGATATTTGCATATTTGAGCATCAATCTCCTCATGGAATGAAGAGCATCTTCCTCCCATGAGAGCTTCACTACAAGGTGACATTATATTATGTTTTCATCATTGATTCGTTTGGTTTTTGCCTCTACCTCATAAGGGCACGCACTCTTTATCTGACAATGGTGTTCAAAGACTTAAGTGTCCTCCAAGGCTTGACTAAGGCAAGCCTCTAAACACCACAACCCCCAAACCAAGTCTTGTGATTACAGGTTATAGGTGTCACATTTGAAAAAAGTGGAGTTGCAGGAAGGATCAGTAGACATCAAGCTTTGGGGTCTGAAGAGTTGTTGGATGCCAGAGCATTTCCAGGACTTGGGTGCTTGCTCTAGTGTCCTCCGTAGATGAATTTTAGGAAACAAAAGTTACAAGGCTGATCAGTGTTAGAAGGAGGTCTGGATTCTGCGAAGAAACCTATACCTTGGACTAGGGTGCCCACTCTAGTGTCCCTAACTATTCCACTTTGGAACCCCAAAAATAGGTATTCTGTTATTTGTTATTTTACTCCTATCTACAAGAGCTTTTTCTGTCATTCATTAATTTGTTGTCATATTTGCATAATTAGGGTTTTAATGGTTAATTGGACATAAGAGAAGGAAATTTAATAATTAAACTCACTAATCTAAGTTTCCCTACATCAGAAAATGACCTAGGGTATGATAGTGCTCACCACTCAACCCTAGATCCTTCAATGTTTAGTGGAGAGGCAAATTTTAACATCTAAACAACAAAAGATTAACAAAATCCAATTTTACCCTAAACATTTTGGTGAACCCATGTTTTTATTGAATTTGGCACCTTGCTGATTGTTTTGATATAGATTTACATTGATTCCATTCATCTATTTTATCATTCATCTTATTGCATTAGAAAAATTACAAAAAAATTGAAAATTTTGAAAATTTTGAAAAAAATTGCATTCTAGGGTTTGAATTTTGACATAGTTTAATTGCATCTAATTAAAATTCTAATTTTTGCATTAGATCTAAAATTTATATTCATTTAATTCATAATTTTCATATTGCATTTAAAAATTTACAAAAAAATTGAAAAAAATTGGCATTTTTAGCTTGCATTTTGATTTAATTTGAATTAATTTTCACTTTAATTCAAATTTTCACATTAGATTTTAAATTCATTCATTTATTTAATTTTCATCTCATTGCATTTGAAAATTAACAAAAAAATTGAAAATTTTGAAAAATTTGAAAAAAATTGGCATTTTTTGCTTGCATTTTTATTTAATTTGAATTAATTTTCACTTTATTTCAAATTTTTGCATTAGATTTGAAATTTATTCATTTATTTAATTTTCATCTCATCCCATTTGAAAATTTTAAAAAATTTGAAATTTTTTTGGGTACTTTTGGCTCAATTTTAAAATAATTTGAATTAATTTGAATATATTTGAATTAATTTTCATTTAATTTAATTTAATTTCTGATTTTTAAATTAGATCTGACCTAAATTACAAAAAATCATTTTCATCATTTTATAGCACATTTGAAAATTTACAAAAAAAATGGAAATTTGGGAAAATTTAAAAAAATGGGCATTTTTGGCTTGATTTTCAAATAATTTGAATTAATTTTCATTTAATTTAATTTAATTTGTGATATTTTCACTATATCTGATTTAAATTACATAAATTCATCACTATTTATTCATTTGTATTTTTCAAATTAAAATTTCTAGGGTTTGTTGGAAATTTAAAAATTTTCTTATAACCTAGTAATTCCAAAAGCTAGGGTTTGTAGTTAAAATCTTGTTTCAGATTTTACTATTCATCTTAGGCACTCATTCAAATCTAATTTTGCATATAGTGTCGCATATTAGTGTGTTTTTGCATTCATATTTCAAAAATTTGCATTTACACATATTCAATTTCAACAAAAAACTAGCAATTTTCACTGATTTTCACTAGGTTTTGACTTATCATCATCCTAGATTTGCATCAAAAAAGTGTTGTGAAGGACTTTATTGCTGTATTGGACTGAAAATAGACTTATCATTTGCTGCACCTGATAAAAATCCTTACAACACCTTTTTCTTTCATATATTTGCAATAAAAAAGTACAAAAAATAGGCATTTTAGGTCATTCTTGCATATAGTTTGCATTGGTCTTTTGCATACTTTTGAGAAAGCTTTTAAAATCTGATTTTGCATCTCATTATGGCCTCTTCATGTTATTCATCTCTAAAATCTTTGCCTGAGTATATACTAGATTTTGAAAATTTCTGTAATTTCACTAATGAGAATCCTCATGTTCTAGAGCACATAGCTTCTGCAAGTGGTATTGATGCTTCTATATGTTCTACATATGAGCTGCAATTACTTTGTTATACACATGATTTTAATAGCTTCACACTATTCATAGGAGCATATTCTTTGATATTAGAAGATTTAACTAAATTCATCTCTAGGAATACTCATGAGAAAGATGAGAGTGAAAAGCCTTTTTCCACCACAGAGTATGATGATGATGATGATGTACCTTCCCCTCATCCCATTGCTCTCCTTGGCCAAGATGTAGCATTAGTGGATGAGAAAAGGTCTCTCACATTAAATCCTTTGGGGATGGATATTGGGTGCAACCAAGAGGGAAACAATGTTAATTTAATAATCGTTAATAAACTTTGTAGCAATATACCTAAGTTGATTGTTTGAGGGGCACCTAGTGCACCCTCTTGCTTAAAACCGGTGATTACTATCCAAGGTGCTCAACAACAACCTAGACCTCCTAATTACATTTATGATTATGCAATACAAATTGCTTAATCCAGTCGAGGTGTTCAAAATGTGTTACAACAACCACACCACCATGTGATTGCCCACACATACAACACCCATAATAGCAAGCAGATTAAGCAAGCACTGCATGTGCCTATCTCTCTTCCATGTTCTCAACCTATACTCCCTCAACCACCTCTTCTTACTCATAAAAGTGGTCAAGAGTATGATCTTGTCAAACAGCTTTGCGCTACTCCGGCTAAGATCTCTCCTTGGGATTTAATACAAACATTGCCTACATACCATGGAATACTCCAAGAAGCTTTGCAAAAGGTGATTGTCCCACCTACTGCTAAGCCTAATGATGTAGTAGCCGTATTGGATAGTATGTATAAGACAAAAATGGATATTCTTTTTCAACCACAGGAATTACCATCAATTGAAGTTCAAAACCAATATGATCCTCTTATAATCTTTGTCACAATAAATAGAACATTGGTAAAATGAGTTATGATTGATAATGGATCGGTTCTTAATGTTTGTGGCATTGCCTTATTGCATAAGATTAAAGTTGATACATCTGCCATCAAGCTAGAACCGTTAAGTATCCATGGTTTTGACAATGTTGGACGACAATCTATAGGTACTATAACTTTACCTATACAAGTGGGACCTATGATTGTGCCTACCCTGATTCATGTCATGCCTAGTTTTATCTTACAACATGATTCTTGGTAGACCTTGGATCCATGCATTGGGGGTAGTCCCTTCCACCTTGTATCATTCAATCAAATTTATATTCAAAGGTAAACTTCATACTATTCATGTTGATCCTAAACCAGACAATTGTTTACACATTGAAATGCAAAAACCAATTTACAAGCATATGAGCTTAAACAATTTGCGAGGTGATCTATCAATGACTAATGTTGTGCAAGACCCTCAACCATCGAATGCACTTGTTGGTGATGTTTGGGGTTCATTGAATTTTTGTCCTTGTAATGTAGGGGAATATAAACTTAATAACCTCAACACATCAAAAGTCGCATCAATCTTGTCGAGGCAATATTTTAAAACAACTGAGAAAATAAAGTTTCCTTGGTTGAAAATAAAAACAATACTCTCACTTATACTACAAATTATGATACCTATGAGGCTTCACCTTCTTCTAAGGAACTAGATTCTCTATATGGTCGTGGATTTCAAATCTTGTACAAACATAACAACTATGTAGGTAAGGGATGTGGTGTAAATCAACAAGGGATTCGAGTACCTATAGAATCTGCTTCAACACATTACTCAAGCGGCATTGGATATAATCCTTTTAAAGAAAAGAAAGCCTCCCATCATCCTACACTTAAAGTCAATTCAACAAGATCAAAACAACATGATAGATATCCTAGATATGCAGGTTCTTAATGATGGAGCTACCAAGTAAGTATCTCTAACCCTTTATTTCTCTCGTGATGTGCTTCCCCCATGATGTGTTATGTGTTGTTTAGGCCTCCTTGGATGACCCCTGATTCTCCCGTAAGGTCCAGGATACTAGGAGACCACCTCTGTCATGACCTTCTTCTATTTGTATCATCATTCTTCTATATTGCCTCTCTCTCTGATTTCATCGTTGTGTGTTGTGTGTTATGGACATAGCATTGCAGTTGGTGACTTGGGGGCACCCTCCTACATGACTGTCCCTAAGACACTTGTTTCTCCTCTCTTATTTATTGTTTCCCTTCCTCTAGTGTTTCTATCTAGCGGGGGCAGATGACGAAAAACATTTATACTGATGCGGACCTAGTGTCCCTTTCAAGAGCAATCAAAAAATGGACTTAGTTCCTAATATGATGATGGGGTCATATATCTTATCCAACGCTTGGCTAGTGGAAGCACTTGTGCTTTCGTGTAGTGAATTTAATGATGTTTTTGTCACATTTACAAACCTTAACAATACTTCTGCTTTATGCACCTTTGATTGTCTTTGAATCTAGCCTTGGTGGTGCTTGATTTGGAGAGCTTTGTGATATAGCCCCACGATTATCCTCGAACTATGAATTCATAGTATAACCTTGGCTCTTTGTGTGTTTAATCATATGCATTGATGTTTTTGTTTATCATGATTTTGTAGACACTAACATGTTTCTTGTAGGGATGTGTTTGTGGGAGCATTTGGTGATCATAAAGTACATGTCACCTTTGGGGGGCATGGGCTTTGCGAAAGTTGATGTTCCCTTTTGTGTTTTCTTCCTACCTTAACGTGCTTGATATCGATGCCTAATATCAAGCACCTTAAGGTGGGGGCATATATAAGGTAAGCTATCTTTTATAGATGTCAGCAATGTGCTTGTCTTCAGGTGTAGGCTAGTATGATGAGTACTTCCTGCATCCTGAGTTTGTTTGCAATCAATCAATCTATCTATTGCGTATACCTCCTTTTCACCATAATACCTCTCCATGATGTGGGTAGGGTTGTATACTTTTGATCTCATACCTCCTTTTCACTGTAAGGTGTCTTCGTGACGCTGGTGGGGTGGTATGCCATGCTTCCTATTCACTGTAAGGTGTCTCTGTGACATGAGTGGGGTTACATTTTCAAAAGTCCTCTACAAAGGTGGGGAGTGGCTATGTGACTAACTCAACCCTTAAGTGTGTCTTTGGTGATTGTTGCGGCAAAGCCCAGTTGTTGGTGTGTGCCTGTAATGTGCTTGAGATGGTGTTGGACCTAGAGATAGGTAAACTCCATCGCTTGTCTATTGTGTTTTCTCTGTGTCTTCAAGTGTGCATTTTGGCATGCTTGTTTTGTTTGGCATGTCTATTGCCCCATATGCAGTATGCATTTTAGGAGGTTTTGTGTGTCTTGCATGTGTTTTGCCCCATATATACAAAGACCTACGTGATGAGTGCATCATGTATTATGGGAGGTTTGTTTACTTTCCAGTACTTGCATTTGCATTTCATATACATGAGAAAAAGAAAAGAAAATATATCATTTTTATCTTCCATGCTTTAATGTGTCTTCTATGCATTAATTGTATTCTTCGTGTTCTACGTGACTATTATTATCTTCTCCATGTTTTGTGTGCCTATTGCTATCTTCTATGTGATTGGCGTGTCTTCTCTGTGCTTGGCATGTTTGTTGCGATTGTGACCTTACTTTAATGCATGTATTGGCCTTGTGTTTATACATACATTAAAGTGGGGGCTAAATGTAATGTTAGAAAATATCCCCTTGGAGGCTTTTCCCTCATAAGGTTTAGCTACCAGGTCTTTAGCATGCATTTAGGACATCTTAGTTCATACTTTGGCATCTTGATGGAATGAGGCCTAGGTTTCATGGTAAAGTGGACCTAGGAGGACCCCTTGACCTTAACCCTGCCCAAAATAGGGGGAGGACTTGGGTGCCCGCGCCCTAGTCCTGCCCTGTTTTGGGTCAGGCCCAAAATTGAAGGGTTGGTTTATGACCGTTATTTGGTCCTTTTGCCGACACGGTAAGTTTAGTTTTTAAAATCTTGGCGGGAGTGCTTGTAGTTGCATATAAAAGCATGTTTAGGCATTCATTTGTAAACTAGATGATTACTAGCAAGCTATTGTGTTCTCAAGGTGATTTAAGGCTTTCATTGTGTTGCAAGAGTAGACTTGTGTGTTTGTGTGTTGATATTTGAAGATTTGAGCATCAATCTCCTCATGGAATGAAGAACATCTTCCTCCCATGAGAGCTTCACTACAAGGTGACATTATATTGTGTTTTCATCATTGATTCCTTTGGTTTTTGCCTCTACTTCACAAGGGCACGCACTCTTTATCTGACAATGGTGTTCAGAGACTTAAGTGTCCTTCGAGGCTTGATTGAGGCAAGCCTCTAAACACCACAACCCCCAAACCAAGTCTTGTGATTGAGAGTTACAAGTGTCACATTTGGAAAAAGTGGAGTTGTAGGAAGGATCAACAAACATCAAGGATTTAGGAACTGAAGAGTTGCAGGATGCCGGAGCATTTCCAGGACTTGGGCGCTCACTCCAGTGTCCTCCACAGATGAATTTCAGGAAATAGAAGTTACAAGGTTGATCCGTGTCAGAAGGAGGTCTAGATTCTGTGAAGAAACTTATACATTATACTAGGGCGCCTGCTCCAGTGTCCCTGACAGTTATGCTTCGAAACCCCAAAAACTAGTATTCTATGATTTGATATTTTACTCCTATCTGCAAGAGCTTTTTCCATCATTCATCAATTTGTAGTCATATTTGCATAATTAGGGTTTTAATGGTTAATTGGACATAAGAGAAGAAAAATTAATAATTAAATTCCCTACATCTAAAAGTGACCTAGGGTATGATAGTGCTCGCCACTCGACCCTAGATCTTTCAATGTTTAGTGGAGAGGCAGATTTTAACATCTAAACCATAAAAGATTAACAAAATCCAATTTTACCCTAAACAGTTACCTTTTAAGATTTTATATTTAAAGGCCTTCTAGGTGTAGGATAGTTTATCATACTAAATTAATACTGGAATGCACAATATTATAGATGGATCAGCGTCGAAGGTTGACTACAAATCAATATCATGCATATGATGAGAGAGTAGCCAAAGAGAGGGAAATGGAAAAATATCCATGTCTATGTAATGATTGTCTTGGTGGAAGGGCGAGAAAAAGAAATGTGATTTATCTACATATGATAAGATATGGGCATAGTGGTATAAGCCCTTGGGCTTACAATTATTATGAAGATATGATAGTATTACAGACTGTGAGAGATGAAGTGGCACCGAACATAGATGAAGAGGTAGAAATGTTAGATGAAGGGTTTGAAGTTGAAAGAATGTTGAATGAGGGTCTAAATGATGATTGGGCCAAGTCAATGGAGGATTCTTTAAAGCATGTGTATGCTAATTTCAAGTTAAGTCATTTGACAACAATCCTTCAAATTCTTAACTTGCAAGTGGTGCATGGTTGGACAAATGAGAGTGTAGATTAGTTATTGGCATTATTAAGTTCATTGTTACCAGCTGACTCCACATTGCCAACAAAACAAAGTCAATGTAAAAAGTAGATTAGTAAACTCATCTTGGGGTATGAAAACATCCACACATGTGTTAATGGTTGTGTATTATTTAACAAAAAATTTGCAAGTGAGAGTGAATGTCTGAAATGTCATGAAGCAAGGTATAGACAAGGGTTGAAATCAACTGTGGTTCCTAGAAAGGTTCTTCATCACTTTCTGATAATCCAACAATTACTCCAAATGTATAGGTGCAGAGACATTGCTCAACTTATGCAGTGGCATGCCCAAAATGAGAGCATTGATGGAAAACAACGACATGTGCCTGATTCTAAGATGTGGATGGAATTTGATAACAAATGGCCTAATTTTTCTCAAGATTCTCATAATATAAGGTTGGGTTTGGCTCTAGATGGGGTGAACCCATTCTCAGATCAAAGTACTAAATGGTCAACTTGGTTAGTGTTTTTAATAAATTATAACTTGCCTCCATGGTTAGCAACTAAACCATTTTTCTTAATGCTATCATTGATTATACTAGGAAAGAAAAGTGTGACTTCAGATACAATAGATGCCTATCTAGAGTCATTATATGATGAACTAATGGAATTGTGGAAAGGAATTGAAGCAATTCAATCTTTAACTGATGGTCATTCAATCAAATTCACTTTAAGAGCTTCCTTATTGGTTATGATTCATGATCTTCCTGCATATGGTACATTGTTTGGTCTCACTGTTCATGGATACCATGGCTGTCCTACTTGCAACATTAAGGATTTTACGAGGCAGTCAAGAAGTTTGCGTAAGTGTATTTATTTTGGACATCGTGCTTACCTTAAAGTGGGTCATCCATATTATCAACAAAAAACACGTTTCAATGGTCAAGAAGAGAAACGTGAAGTACCTTTGCTAACAATGGGTGATTACATTATTAAGAATGGACAAAAAAGAATGTCATTTATTGAAAATGGTGGGATTGCTGGTAGTAGATATGATCCATGTAATGAAAGTGGTGTAAAATGGTTGTGTATATTCTATAAGTTGCCATACTTTAAGGATATAGCCATTAGGCATACTGAGAAAAATATAGCCTATGCTATTTTAGAAACTCTTTTTAGTGCGTTTGATACTATTTCATCACATCAAGACTTTCGAGAACTAAAGATTCGTTGAAATCTTTGGGTTGAAAAATATGATGATGCAAAATATAGAAAACCCAGTTCTCCTTATGTCTGGACAAAGGAACAACATGCACAATTCTTATAGTTGATGTCTCAGACTCACTTTCCCACTGGAAATGTAAGTAGTATTATCAGAAGCCAAACTAACATTAATAGCTTAAGAGGCCTAAAGACCTATGACTATCATGTTATAATCAAAAATATTTTACCTATTGTGGTAAATATATTAGGTTTGGCAAAGGGGCCAAGATTGGCAATTATAAGGTTGGGCCTAATATTAAAGAGAATGAGTTCACATGTATTAGATCCTTTGAACTTTGATAGTTTAAGGGAGGAGGTTGTTGAAGTCTTTTGTCTATTGGAACAGGAATTTTCAGTAACAATCTTTAACATTTCTATGCATCTTTTGATACATCTAGAATATGAACTAGAGCATTGTGGTTCAGTAAGAACGAGATGGATGTATCCTATAGAATGATATATGATAGCATGCATTTAGGACATCTTAGTTCATATTTTGGCATCTTGATGGAATGAGGCCTAGGTTTCATGGTAAAGTGGACCTAGGAGGACCCCTTGACCTTAACCCTGCCCAAAATAGGGGGGAGGACTTGGGCGCCCGCACCCTAGTCCTACCCTATTTTGGGTTGGGCCCAAAATTGAAGGGTTGGTTTATGACCGTTATTTGGTCCTTTTGCTGACACGGTAAGTTTAGTTTTTAAAATCTTGGTAGGAGTGCTTGTAGTTGCATATAAAAGCATGTTTAGGCATTCATTTGTAAATTAGATGATTACTAGCAAGCTATTGTGTTCTCAAGGTGATTTAAGGCTTTCATTATGTTGCAAGAGTAGACTTGTGTGTTTGTGTGTTGATATTTGCAAATTTGAGCATCAATCTCCTCATGGAATGAAGAGCATCTTCCTCCCATGAGAGCTTCACTACAAGGTGACATTATATTGTGTTTTCATCATTGATTCCTTTGGTTTTTGCCTCTACTTCACAAGGGCACACACTCTTTATCTGACAATGGTGTTCAAAGACTTAAGTGTCCTACGAGGCTTGATTGAGGCAAGCCTCTAAACACCACAACCCCCAAACCAAGTCTTGTGATTGCAAGTTACAAGTGTCACATTTGGAAAAAGTGGAGTTGTAGGAAGGATCAACAAACATCAAGGATTCAGGAACTGAAGAGTTGCAGGATGCCGGAGCATTTCCAGGACTTGGGCACTCACTCCAGTGTCCTCCATAGATGAATTTCAGGAAATAGAAGTTACAGGGTTGATCCGTGTCAGAAGGAGGTCTAGATTCTGTGAAGAAACCTATACATTAGACTAGGGCGCCTGCTCCAGTGTCCCTGACAGTTACGCTTTGGAACCCTAAAAACTGGTATTCTATGATTTGATATTTTACTCCTATCTGCAAGAGCTTTTTCCATCATTCATCAATTTGTAGTCATATTTGTATAATTAGGGTTTTAATGGTTAATTGGACATAAGAGAAGAAAAATTAATAATTAAATTCCCTACATCTAAAAGTGACCTAGGGTATGATAGTGCTCGCCACTCGACCCTAGATCTTTCAATGTTTAGTGGAGAGGCAGATTTTAACATCTAAACCATAAAAGATTAACAAAATCCAATTTTACCCTAAACAGTTACCTTTTAAGATTTTATATTTAAAGGCCTTCTAGGTGTAGGATAGTTTATTATACTAAATTAATACTGGAATGCACAATATTATAGATGGATCAGCGTCGAAGGTTGACTACAAATCAATATCATGCATATGATGAGAGAGTAGCCAAAGAGAGGGAAATGGAAAAATATCCATGTCTATGTAATGATTGTCTTGGTGGAAGGGAGAGAAAAAGAAATGTGATTTATCGACATATGATAAGATATGGGCATAGTGGTATAAGCCCTTGGGCTTACAATTATTATGAAGATATGATAGTATTGCAGACTGTGAGAGATGAAGTGGCACCGAACATAGATGAAGAGGTAGAAATGTTAGATGAAGGGTTTGAAGTTGAAAGAATGTTGAATGAGGGTCTAAATGATGATTGGGCCAAGTCAATGGAGGATGCTTTAAAGCATGTGTATGCTAATTTCAAGTTAAGTCATTTGACAACAATCCTTCAAATTCTTAACTTGCAAGTGGTGCATGGTTGGACAAATGAGAGTGTAGATTAGTTATTGGCATTATTAAGTTCATTGTTACCAGCTGACTCCACATTGCCAACAAAACAAAGTCAATGTAAAAAGTAGATTAGTAAACTCGTCTTAGGGTATGAAAACATCCACACATGTGTTAATTGTTGTGTATTATTTCACAAAAAATTTGCAAGTGAGAGTGAATGTCTAAAATGTCATGAAGCAAGGTATAGACAAGGGTTGAAATCAACTGTGGTTCCTAGAAAGGTTCTTCGTCACTTTCTGATAATCCAACGATTACTCCAAATGTATAGGTGCAGAGACATTGCTCAACTTATGCAGTGGCATGCCCAAAATGAGAGCATTGATGGAAAACAACGACATGTGCCTGATTCTAAGATGTGGATGGAATTTGATAAAAAATGGCCTGATTTTTCTCAAGATCCTCATAATATAAGGTTGGGTTTGGCTCTAGATGGGGTGAACCCATTCTCAGATCAAAGTACTAAATGGTCAACTTGGTCAGTGTTTTTAATAAATTATAACTTGCCTCCATGGTTAGCAACTAAACCATTTTTCTTAATGCTATCATTGATTATACTAGGAAAGAAAAGTGTGACTTCAGATACAATAGATGCCTATCTAGAGTCATTATATGATGAACTAATGGAATTGTGGAAAGGAATTGAAGCAATTCAATCTTTAACTGATGGTCATTCAATCAAATTCACTTTAAGAGCTTCCTTATTGGTTATGATTCATGATCTTCCTGCATATGGTACATTGTTTGGTCTCACTATTCATGGATACTATGGCTGTCCTACTTGCAACATTAAGGATTTTGCGAGGCAGTCAAGAAGTTTGCGTAAGTGTATTTATTGTGGACATCGTGCTTACCTTAAAGTGGGTCATCCATATTATCGACAAAAAACACGTTTCAATGGTCAAGAAGAGAAACATGAAGCACCTTTGCTAACAATGGGTGATTACATTATTGAGAATGGACAAAAAAGAATGTCATTTATTGAAAATGGTGGGATTGCTGGTAGTAGATATGATCCATGTAATGAAAGTGGTGTAAAATGGTTGTGTATATTCTATAAGTTGCCATACTTTAAGGATATAGCCATTAGGCATACTATTGACTTTATGCATACTAAGAAAAATATAGCCTATGCTATTATAGAAACTCTTTTTGGTGCGTTTGATACTATTTCATCACATCAAGACTTTCGAGAACTAAAGATTTGTTGAAATCTTTGGGTTGAAAAATATGATGATGCAAAATATAGAAAACCCAGTGCTCCTTATGTCTAGACAAAGGAACAACGTGCACAATTCTTACAGTTGATGTCTCAGACTCACTTTCCCACTGGATATGTAAGTAGTATTATCAGAAGCCAAACTGACATTAATAGCTTAAGAGGCCTAAAGACCTATGACTATCATGTTATAATCAAAAATATTTTACCTATTGTGGTAAATATATCAGGTTTGGCAAAGGGCCCAAGATTGGCAATTATAAGGTTGGGCCTAATATTAAAGAGAATGAGTTCACATGTATTAGATCCTTTGAACTTTGATAGTTTGAGGGAGGAGGTTGTTGAAGTCCTTTGTCTATTGGAACAGGAATTTTCAGTAACAATCTTTAACATTTCTATGCATCTTTTGATACATCTAGAATATGAACTAGAGCATTGTGGTCTAGTAAGAACGAGATGGATGTATCCTATAGAACGATATATGAAGGTTTTGAAAAAAAAATGTTCATACTAGGGCAAAACTAGAAGCCAGCATGTCTGAGGGATATTCAATGCAAGAGGCCATTGGATTTTGCATAGAATATATGGAGTTTAAAAATGTCAATCGACGTGTATGGGATGATGATGAAGATGAGAGATTTGCAGGTGAAGTATTAGAAGGCAATGGATGTTGCTTCAAGCTATCACATCAAGAAAGAAATGTGATACATGCCTTTATTCTTCAAAACACATCTTCGTTCGATAAGTGGCATAGGTTAAAAAAATTTACACAATTATTTATTTGCACATTTATATTATTAATCTTACTATTTGTACATTAATATTCTATGTAGAAAATATGAATAAGAGAATCAAAGTTGGATACAACATCGACCTCAAAAGCACATATGTCATGATTTGGTTGGAGGTGATTCTTTTCCAAAATTTGAAGAATGGATTGCTAATGCAATTAGTGATGCAAAATAAGAAGGTCAAGATATAACAACAGAGGAAAGTGAGCTTTTAGAACCTCCACATTTATGGGCTATGTGTTTTAGTGGAATGTGGGCCTATGGTAGCCATTTAAGAGTGGAGGAAAAAGACAAAGGAAAGACAAATTGTGATTGTGTTGCAAGATCTGAATTTCTTCATGAAACTGAGAAGAAATTCTATGCTAGATTCATCCAAGAAATTATTCAAGTGGATTTTGGTGAAAACAGTCCTATATTATTAAAATGTAAGTGAATCTGACCATCTGCAGTACATGTTGATGAGTATGGATTTGTATGTGAAAATACAGGACATTTTTTATCAGAGAGGGATGAGCCCTATGTTTTCCCTTTTCAAATTAATCAATCATTTCTAATTGATGATGTAAGAAGCCCAGGATGGTCCTATGTCATTCAAACAGAGTCTCATTTGAAACAAAAATTCATGGAAGCTGTTGATATAATGCTTGATGGGCAATATGTTAATTTACAAGAAACATTCGAAGTAGTGGATGAAGATGATGATGGAGTGTTTAGAGAAGATATTTTGATTACCAATGAAGAGATTGGGAGAGAGAATGTATTGCATGAAATAGATGAGGATGAGGAAGAAAATCAAGTAGATACAGACATGAGCAATCATGATTCTGATATTGCTGGCAATATAGATGATTAGTGAAGGCATCAAGAAAACAGTGAGCTTGTAAAATGTAGTAGAGAAGCAGCAAGATAAGAAAGGGCATTAGTGTATAGGAATTTCTTCCACTTTGGGTTTTTTAGGGTAATCTCTTGTGTTGAGCTCTACTTTATGTTGTTTTTCTAGTTCTTGTCTTGTTATGTGCATCATGCATATAACTAGTTGTATTTGTTCCAAAAATAAATTACTCATTTTTAAAGCACATATTGACTATTTTTGTTTACTTACATTTGTGTGTTTAGAATTTCTGTAGAATTATATAAGTAGAAATAATGAGGATTTTATAAGTAGAAACAATGAGGATTATATAAGTAGAAATAATGATGATTCACACTATTATAAAGGCAATTAGTTTCTTCTCAAATAGAAGGATAAACAAATAGAGTTTCCTTTGGGTTTCAATCTGTGTACCACATTTAGTTACTAAATTTTTCCTCCTCCATATAATGCATCTTATATGCTATCATCCTATGTCATGTCACTTGTCATAGACTGTCTCCTCTAATTTCTAAGAATGCATCTTATATGCTCTGTGAATGTATTTCATATGGGGACTGTCCTTATATACTATATCATTCAAACGGAAATGAAATCCTTATATACTATAACTGCATTTGTTTATATGCTCTACTTGACTGAAAATAATGGTTTTGTTTATATTCCACTCTTGTTCTACTAATTCAAGTTGTTGATTTATATATTATTGTTTATTTGGACTTCAGGAAATGAGGAAAAAGACTATGAGGCACAATTTAGATGATAGTGATCATGTTACTAAAGTTCCACTAATAGATTATGAGCACTTTCATAAAGAATGTGTGGCAAAGAATAGTGAATATTTATCACATCTTGGATTGACAAATAGGCAAGTTGTAAATTCACTAACTAGTATATTATTTGTTTAATTGTGTTTATGAAATTTTATAGGCAAGAGGTTTATGTATATAAGACATAATATGATATTTTTTGTTTTATAGGAAAGAAAAAGAGTGCAAAGAAAATTTAGAGAGAAAACAAAAGGAAAGTAAAGATACAGTGCTGCCAACTCGTAGAAGCCAACACATTTGGGATTCAAGTATGAATGCAGTTGGTGAAAAGAATAGTTGTGATGATGTGCAGCTTGATATAGCACATGGTGATGTGCAACCTAATATAGCACATGGTGATGTGCAGCCTGCTATAGCACATGGTGATGTGCAGCCTAATATAGCACATGGTGATGTGCAATGTTGTGATGATCTCTTAGCAAAGAGTCTAAGAGAGACTATTGAAAATAATGAGAGGAAAGGAACAGTAAGTGAGTTGTAGATGATTTATTCAAGATTAAAGGATGTGTTTGAAGTGAAATCTACAGATACCGGTACTAATCTACCTACTCATGACACACCTACTCATGACACACCTGATGTGGCCAAGGATGATGAAGTTTTGGTTAATGAAAGTCATGAAGAGAGATCACTTGCATTTGATGTGCCTACTACAACTTTTGATGGAACTAGTGGATCAGCCAAAAATATTGCTAGTGGTTTAATAGAAGATGTGCCTACTTTTTTCAAAATAAAAAGATTGAGTCAAGATTTATACAGATCTACAGAGAGGAATGCAAAACAAAGAAGATTAGAAGGCAAGAAGCCATTCTTGGTTGAGGTATCGAGAGATGGTGAGCCCATTGGGAAAAATGCTGCAAGGTGGGCCTCTGAGTTGGGTGTGAGATGTAGAGCCCATTTGGATATTTACAAATCAAATTTTGCAGAGCAAGATCCACAAAGTGTGGAAAATCTTATACAAAAAATGGAAAATGCTTTTGAGACTACTGGTGGACAAATCTCTAGAAGCTATTACAAGCAAAAGATGAGACTTTTGATGAACAATTATAGATATGATTGTAGAAAAACAATCTTGGAGGGAAAAGAGAGGTTAGAATCCCCTCTATCTCTTAAACAGTGGGAGGCATTGAAATAAAATATGTGTTCTAAAGAATATTTGACAAAGAGTTATAAAGGAAAGAGGGCAAGAGATAATGTGGCAGCTGGATATACATTTGGCTGAGGCGGGTTGCAGAACAAAATGGACAAACTTGGAGTAAGGGTATGGCTTTTTGGTTCAATTTATGTTGGTTATTTATTTCAATTTTTTATTGTACTGACTATATGTTGATATTGACATTGTATTTTAGGTGGAAAATAGTAATAGAGAAGCAGGTGTGGAAGATATGCTCGATTATATGGCAGCACTAGAACCTAGTAAATCTAATAGTAGTATGAAGTGGAAATCTTGTTCGTCAACAGACATTTTAGAGCCATCTGTTAGACGTCCAGTAAGAGCCGCTACAAATCATGTCAACTCAAATGAAGGCTACCAACATATAATGAGTTTCTTACATAGTCTCACTGAGAAATTGTCACATTTGGTTCCCTCCATTAATCCTATAGTTTCTACATGGAATGAGCATAATATTATGGATGTAGTTGAGGTAAGAGGCTCTATTACACTATCCTTTCATTTTGTGTGCTTGTTATTGGGTAAACTTGTACCATGTTTTTGTTATACTTCCTTGTGATTGTATTTTTTGGATACTTCAATAGTTATCATAGCTCTTGGATACTATAAACAAAGAATGAAAATACCCTCAACATGCAACACTACAATTCTAGCCATTATAACCTTACAATTGATGCTTTACATAAATGTGTTATCATGAATTGTCTCACTGTTCTACTTATAGAACCAAAAGAAACATGCAATACTGCAATTTACCAGGTTCTACTTCAAATCATTTTTCTTGATTATTCACTTCATTATTGTTGTCCTTGTCATGTTTATGACATCCTCCTATGCTGCATTATGACATTTAACTCTATCATTCTAGACAATCACTTCTAGTATGTCTTAGTAAAGCTCTTAATCACTGATCCTAAAGTCAAGGATGTCATATCTACTTTGTTGCTGTCATTCCAAGGGTTCTTGGTCGCTGTCTAATGGTTTTGATAGTGTCTTTATCTCTTCTCTTTGTTTGGTGAAACCCTACTAGATATTGCATCTCTTTATCTTCTCCTATACCTTCCATGCTATGGACTGTCCTAAGATAGAGATATGGACTGCCATCTTACAACTTTTATTGTCTTCCTTATCATATGAAGGACTAGGATTGTGCCTTCTTGTTGAAAATCTTATGCTCATGACTATAAGAATCCTCCTATAAACTGGAATCTATTGCTTACAATAAAGGAAGAATCTCACAACATACCTTGACTTAGTCATTTAAGAGTGGAAAAAAAATATTATTTTGAACAAAAAATTATAGTTTTTGCTTTCTTTACTTGACTTATATTAATTTTTGCATGATGATTAAACCACATGTAGAGAAATTATATGAGATCAGAACAAAAAGAAAAAGGCCCTGTCAATAGAGCTCTGTACAAAGCTGCACAACTTGAGGACAATGATGATAGTGATTATGTTGAACATCTTGATCAAAATCTACATGATATTCAGAATAGTAGTAGTGGTGTTGGAATTGGGGAGAGTGCTATTTATTGTTTTTATGTCTTTCATGGTAGTCATTGTTGTTTTAACACACACATACAAGTAAGTACTATTCAAGTAAGTTGTTTTAATTCTATTTGAAGGAAAACCCACTAGTATGATTTACTTTAAATGATTTAACTCTAGAGAGAGACCAATAAATGTAAGTCACTTAAAGGGAATTACATCAACTTCTAATAGAAATCAATTAAAGGCATCCATACAATGACAACAAATGTGCCTTGATAAATCTAATGATTTGAATAACTAGAAATAGCCAATATGGAGACAATCAAACAAATTATGAAGTTGAATATTAATAGAAAATCAGAACACCATACATATCCACAATGTTAACCATCCTTGCCCATTATAATATTAAATTATCATAGAAGTGTAATGTATTGAATCTAAATTATGATTGGATAGATAATATTGGAATATATAAATTGTCTAAAGATGATGATTGTCTAGGACTTGGTTTCCCTTATAAATATGGGAAGCAACAAGCTTCAGGCCTGTTGCAACTAATAATTTTTAATAAAGAGAAATTAATGGCATAAGCAAGTTAACCAAGATATGAATCTGTTAATCATCATAGAGCACCCATGACCTCAGGCCTGTCAAGGTACTCATCTCCATGTTGCAGCATCTATTAACTATGTTGTGCCCCTATCTATTATTGCAAAAAAGTGTCAAAATTTTGTCCTTGTTCTCCATGTTGACGCCATCAAAACTACTCATTGCTCCTTCTGCACCTAAACCTATAGCTACACATCAATCTTTCAAGTATGTCTACTCCCACGTATCGAATGTAAGGTCACTGGGCCATTTGAATTCCTAAATTCATAGCAGATTTCTCTGATGGTCCTTCCATCTTTTATCCAACATAGCCTTAACATCAATTACAAATTTTCCATATCCTGCATCTAGGGCTATGACCCTATCCAAAATCATGTTAAAGCTCAAAGTATCTATATCCTACTCCTTTTTCAAGAATTCCATAACCACAGACACTGTTGTTCTAAATTCTGCCTTCCAAGTATCAAGGCCTTTAACTTGTTTGTTTTCCTTTGTTAGAATAGGGGGGATAACATGATGCTTGAAAGTAGAAAAAGATTCAAGTCTGACCTACATCCTTTTGTCTTCACTGCTGGCATATTGATGCTCTTCAATGATCATAGTCACCGTCTGCTCTATGGGCTTCAATTTAGTAGGAGCATCAAGATTTCTTTGAAGTATCCTGCAAAGCAGGCTTAAATTGTGCAAGGAGGCTGCCATTTCTTGTACAGTGGCTCCAAAATAGAAAAGTTTGCTAATTGCAATTGTTTAATGGCCTGAGATAACATGGAGTAGCAATCATGCACATCTCCAAGTTTATCCACAACCATCTTTATCCTATATTCCAGAATTTTCTCAAAGACTTCAAGGACCTTGATCCTTGTCACATTTTTTGTTTCCTCGTTTTGCTTCTTGAGGTCCTCAACTTCTTTTTCAAATTTTGTTCTCAAAGCACATCACTAGTTGTTGGTGGCATAGAAGGTTGATATGGAATTATTGACAGACTTTGGGAAGAACCCACATCTTGCAGTTACTTTTTCAATTACCTATTTTCAATGAACAACCTATTTGCTTCATCATTCATGTCTTGTGTTTTCTCATAATGCTACAATTTTTTTTCCAACTTTTTTACAACTACATGGGTGAACATGGCAGAATAGATTGTAAGAGTAGAGGCCTCAGTTCCTGAAGTATCTCATAAGGTTTTCACAACAGAAAATCCCCTCATTTCCTGAACAACATCTAGCAACCTTGTTTTACTAGTGTTCTTCTATTTTGTCCATATGGCAAGAGTCTCTGTCTTTGGGTTGAAACCACATCCACTCATTCCCTCCTCATAATCAAATTTAGACACAAGATTAGGGTCATCTTGACTCCTAACTTGGTCAAGCAAGAATACCTTTTTCAATTCAAGACCTAGGATGATCAACATGTTACTCTTTAAGACCATTTGTCTTGCTTCCTCAGGAGTCACATTGATTTCATCGACTTTTAGTTCTTGGATTGTTCGGGTCATTATTTGATCATACTAAGACTCATCAACACCCATCTTATTGATTTCCACCTTTTCGTCAAATTCCTTCCTCTTCATTTTTAACCAAAAATCTAGAAACTTTGGAGTCTTGATGAAATCATCATCTTGAATAAATCTCAATGATGCCACCACCCTTTCATCTTCCTGTAGCTCTAGATCAATTGGGGCTAGTTCTTCCATCCTAGCCTTAGGCTTGTGTGCATCAGTTTCTTGACCAACCAATGGTTGATCAACTTCCTCTCCATCATGCAAATGTGTCAAAATATTGGAAACTTCATCAGTATCCTCCACACCCTTAGACATCTCATATGGGACTAGAGGAGACATGCCTTCAGCTCTCTACCTTTTATGTGGTGGTGATTCAGGGATCTGTGGATCTTGAACTAATATGACATCAGGGGTAGGCTCATGAATCTCAATTCTTGTAGTCCTCTTCATTGGAAATTCGGTAGCCTTGGTAGGTTGTACTTCAGATTTAGCATAAATATTTTCAAAATTTTCAATCATTGTATTAATCCTCCTTAGAGGATCTTTCTCTTTAGCAAAAAATCCTTCAAAAATTGGATTCTTTTCCTTTTTGTTATCTTCAATTTTCTTGAGGATCTCCCATTTCCTCTTCCTATCATATACTTCATTAAAAGTAACCAGGTTCCTTATCACATCCTCATCATAACAAATTTTATGAGAGATGCCCATCTCAGTCAAGATCACTTGTCTCACCAAGTTCATATGACCTTTAGGGTCACAAACTCTTTCAACACTAGATTCCAAAGAGTACTTGGCCTTCAAATAGGCCTTCAGCTCCTCAAGAGTGTATGAACCAATTGACCAATCTCCAAAGACAGTGATATCAGGCAAAAAGGTGCCTTTCTTCACCTTTTTCATCACTTCCTTTTCCCTCCACATCATTTGCCACAAGATTTCCAAGAATACAATTCTGTGAGAAACAAACATTGGCAATTTGTGAGGTGGTTGGGGGCAATCATATACCTTGATTATTGTGTGCTCTGTTAGGAAGAATCAATCAACATAATTGAAAGTATGACCTTGCTCTGGTTTATGTGTAAGAGGTCTCAGAATTACCCTCATTTTTGGTGACAATCTGGGGATCCCAATACCAAAAGAATTCATTATTCTCACATAAAATTCATTATGAAATACATTATAACTACCATTCTGGCAATGAGAATCCCACATGTAACACCAACATTGAGTAGGCATTCTTTGCCTTATCCAGTCAATCATGCTGATGTGCATTTTACTTGACCATTTACTCATATTTTGATATAGGATCAGATGGCAAACCAAAGAATAAAACTTGAAGTTCATGGGTTTCTTATCTTCCTTCACACTGATGAATCCATCATGTATTTTCTTTTCAAGATATGAGGCAAAACCATACTCAATTTTCACCTCTAAATTTTGTATCTTCATAGCCATCATCATCAAACCAACTGGCATCCTCTGATCAGCATCAATTCCTAGTACTTAGCACAATGCATAATAGGTCCATTTGAAATAGACTACAAAATCTTCCACAGGGAATGGTTCAACTGCATTGGAAGGAATATCAACCATCCTGTTGTTTGCACCTCTTCTCATAAATATTGGCAGCTCATCACTTATGAGTGTTCTTCTCAAACTTTTGTATTCTTGTTCAATGTTTTGTAGGTCCATTTTAGTGAGAGCTTATTTGCTCAACATAAAATAGTCAATTATAGCACTTTTGTCGATTCTCAACAGAGAAGATCCATTTGGTAACCTTACTATTTTAGTAGCTGGGTGATAGTGCAGTGCCAGAGTATGAATCGGTTCCACATCCACGAATACATTTGAAATAATTAGCTTGGCCAAATCTAGCTTCCATGGATTGCCCATCGGTCCTTGATCATCCTTCTTCTAACAGAAGTACCAAAATAGTTTCTAGCCAGAAATGGGAATTAAGGCATCCCTACAACCCTTAGCAACATCCCTAAATACTTTCTTTCGACCTTTGTCAATTGAATTAGGTAAAACATCTAGAAAAGATTACTGCAGTGATCTTTTCTTAGGGGCAGGATCAGGCTTACTAGTCTTACTTGTGGATTCAGACTTCTTGGGTGCCATTATATAAACTAGGGTTTTGAAATTCAAGAAAATGCACAGAGAATTGAAACAAAGCAAAGATTCTTCAAACTTTCTTGCAGATAATGTAGAGATCAACTTACTTGAACAATTTGAAGTTTGCTAAGAACAGACCGAACTAGGTGCCTTCTCTGAGCCAATCTGCAATCTCTGAACTGAACAAATGTGAGAGATTTCTAGATTTTATTGAGCCACAATGTTCAGCATTCAACCATTATTTTTGGTTCATGCCATGAAATTATAAAATCTCTACATTCAATTCATTTCAAATATAAGCCCTTGATAAAATTTAATCCAACGATCAGATGAAATGACAAGATCTTTCAAATTTCTTGGTAATCACACACCTGCACTGAGTATGTTTAGTCATTTATTATCATTATCGTACTACCGCGGAGCTTGTTTAAACTAGTCACGGGATGGTGATAAGATTCAATGCCTTCATTTATTATCATTACTGCACTACCGCGGAGCTTGTTTAAACCAGTCATAGGATGGCGATAAGCTTCAATGCCTTTATTTACTATCATTACTGCACTACCGTAGAGCTTGTTTAAACCAGTCGCAGGATGGTGATAAGCTTCAATGCCTTCATTTATTATCATTACTGCACTACCGCAGAGCTTGTTTAAACTGGTCACAGGATGGCGATAAGCTTCAATGCCTTCATTTACTATCATTACCACACTACCGCGGAGCTTGTTTAAACTAGTCACAGGATGGCAATAAGCTTCAATGCCTTCATTTATTATCATTACCGCACTACTACAGAGCTTTTTTAAACTGGTCACGAGATGGCGATAAGCTTCAATGCCTTTTGTTCACTTTTCTTGATTACTACCAACCCTTAGCCCTTATGCTCAAACAAAGTGGGATCGTGGGGCTTATACCCCCCTTTATTCCATTTTCTTCTATTACCATCAACCCGCAAGTGCCTGTTGTCATTACCAGGGTGAGATTATGTTGCCAACTTATATTGCTTATCGCCTTGCCGCAAACATTCTTTGAAAGCCATCACGGGAGCCTAGTAACTTGGACACTTACTACCACCAAGCCGCAACCAAGTGGTGAGACCTCCAAGGGACCGCGGTATACATGGTTGACCGAGCCCTTCCTACCGCCATGCCATGAACAACTTGTATGTTTCCAATGAGAGTGTGGTATACATGATTCTTGTTGCTCTAGTTCCCACACTACTGCCAAGACAATGAGGATGACCTACAAGATTGTGGTAACATGGTTGACTGAGCCCTTCCTACTACCATGCCATGAACAACTTGTATGTTTCCAGTGGGAGTGCGGTATACATGATTCTTGTTGCTCTAGTTCCCACACTACCACCAAGACAATGAGGAGGACCTGTGAGATTGTAGTAAACTGCAAAAACACAGAAATGATTAAGAATAACTACATACTCCTCAAAATGACCATGTTATGTGACCCTAGGAAATAAATGGCATAAAATTTTGGCATGAATGTCTATTAAGAAATGGTCATATACAAGTGAAAAGATCAAGTTGGATGAAATGTGCAAAATTTTTTAGAGGTCCTAACAGGTGAGACATTAGAATAGTTTATTTGCAATAATGGCGGGAATTAACAAAATTTTAGGGAATTTTGTTCCAACATAAGTAATGGTTGTTTTATTATATAAATAAGGGTAATCCTTACCTATATAATAATTATTATGTATTTCAATATAATGTGTATTTTTTTTTGGCAGATATGTATTGATAAACTCCAAGAAGGGGATAAAGTTAGGGTGTTGGATCCATATGATGGTGTTGCTGTGGGCATTGGGTGGATTCACTCACTATCTATTGTACGTGGAGTCAACTTGAAAGGAACAGGAGATGCAAATGTAAATATTTTAAAGGTCACAAATAACATACAACTTGCTTATGAAGACAAAATAGATGGAGCTATCCGTCTGAAAGAGAAAGAAGGAACCTTCACACGGTGGCCACTAAAAGATTTGCAAAAAATGGCATAGTTGATGTTTATCATGTACTTGTTAGACATCTTGGCCCACTGCTTTATGCAGTATTTTGAATGTGTTGTTTAGGGATCTTAATTTTCATGATGTATTTGAAAGAGTTGTAAACTCTTAGACAACTATGACATTTTTTATTATATTTATATATATACTCTTAGCTAGTTTCCATATCTTATAACTTGATATATTTATATATTTGCATTATATTTTTTATCGCAGATTACCTTTCTTTATCATGATGTTGAATCAATCTTTTAATTCTAGCATGTTGTAGCTTGTTCATATATGTAATTTTTTTTAAAAAGTGCATTGAAAACATTACATGCCTCTAGAATTGTCATAGAAACTTCTTCAAAATGCCACGTCTATCCTGGAGCCACCAGGGTTCATACCTCAATGATTCCACACTATTTTAGGCCCAAAAAATCCCAACCATGCCCAATTCCATAGGCAATTTGATTCCCAATCTAATTATGGGATGAATAGTACCTAGAAATGCCTTATTTTTTTTGCCAATTAGGTAACTTAACAAATAATAAATGTTATATCCCAAAACTTGCACTGGAACTCTAGTAAAAGCTTACCATACTATATCATCATCAAGTCAACCTTGGATATGGAAATTTTTCAAAATAGAAAATAGTTTGTAAATGTTGAATGGTCAGACAGTATGAGAAATTACAGGCACCAGGAGTTACCTTTTGAAACATCAGGACAGAGGGCGGATAAAATTGATATATATGGTGTAAAATCCAAGGGATTCCTTTTGGTTTCAAGATCTAGGTGACTTTGATCCTGATTTAAAATGTTCCTTACGAGTGGTCCATTGTGGTAACCTACATAGTGGTATGTATTCTTGGAAGCCTTATGGTGCCATATTATTTAATGGAGTATATATGGTGTTAAAAAAATTGAAATTCTCTTTTATAGTAAAGGAGAATGGTTGGTATTTGTGATCCACTATGCTATAATACAATAATCTACACCTCAAATTTAGATTACTCAAAACATGTCACATTGATCATATTGTTAAAATAATATAATATATTCCATAGCTTAAGATGTTTTTTGGTTTCAGGGATCTTATCAACGTCATAAGGAGTTGAAGGCTACATAGGGAATCAAGATAACCACTTAGGTATCAAATTTCAGGCTAATAATTTTATGTATATGAGCGTAAATTTATCAAATATATGTGGACAATGAAATTTAGTTGCAATTTCTTGATTTCAGGGTCTTGAGCATGCCATAGTAGGAACTCACTCCAAAATTCCAGTTGCAAGCCCCAGTAGCTCATTGTCCTCCATGTGGGACTTTAACATCTTTTCTCTAGCCTTTACTTGGGTGAATGATGCTATTTTCATCAATTGAATTGGAGATAGAGCATCTGGATTGGCTAGACCTTGGAGTAGCTTAGGCTCATCAAGTTCAATCATTTCTTTTTCAAGAAGACCTTTTACTACATTTGCAGTGTCTCTTGCAACCATTTCAAAACCATCCTTTTGTTCATCTGATTTCTCAGTAACCACTTTAGGTGCTTCAACATTTGTACCATCTTCTTCTGCCATATCTTTCTTTCATTTTTCTTCCTCTTTCTCTATTTTACTCTTCTTTGTGTTCTCACCAGAGGGACTCTTTCCTGTTTGCTCACCACTTGCTACCTGATCTGGAGGGCTCTGTGTGGTAGCAATATCCTCTTCTTTTCCAGAGTGATCAGTTGGAGGCATTACTCCTACATCAACTATTCTGTCTATCATTTCTATGTCCTACTGATTAAGGAACCATATTTGAAAGAGTTTTTCTTGTCTCTTTTGATTTTACTCAGATTCTCTACCAGTTGATCCTGTTGTAATTCACACAGATCATAGTCTGCATTCTCCTTTAACATCTTATAAGCTACATATATTACAGTCCTGACAACTAAATTTTCTCTACTGGAGTGATAAATCTTGTACCCAATCACCATAGAGGTGGATTTAACATCAGGTTCTATGATATCATTGATGTTCATTGCCCTTTTGTCAAACTTGGCACTCGTAGCATTAGTTACTATCTAGTTTTTCATGACTTTCAACATGGACAATCCGCCGGAGGAGTTTAACCCAGTTACAATCTTGATAACATCCTTTGTAATCTTAAATGGTTACATTAGCCATATGAATTCATCATGTATTTGGCTTAAGATGTATCGAACCCATTCATTTTCATCAAAAGACAGAAATTCAATCATTTGCATAAAATTTTTGCTTTCAAGGGATTCAAATTTAGGTCTTAGTTAGTAATTGTCATCTTTCAGATGGTTCATAAAAAATCCATTAGTTTTAGATTCCCAAATTCTTCTATATTACAATGAATGTATTCCCTAATGTCTTCCACATGTAAAACCCCATATGGAACACTCAAAAAGGCACCTAGTGGCTTGACTTCAATAGATTTATAGGGATGCTTCTTGAATTTAGGATGGGGCCTCTTAGTGACATCAACAAGTAAAGGTGTAGCCATTTACAAAGATTGGGAATTCAAAAAGTTTCACAGAAAATAGAAATACGTTGTTCTGTAGATTAGGGTTTTTCTTGGAGATCCTCTTCACACTTCAATTCTTGGGAATTCTTAGCTTTGAATTCATTCACTTCTCCTCTTCTTGTTTTCTTCTGATGCAAAGTGATCTAAATGAGGAATGAATGATCTTTTTATGTTTTGCAACACCTAATTTGTCTTTGTAATAAATGCTCTACCCTAATATATCTGGTTACTTTGTTTGTTGAACAGTTTCTCATAAATTACTCTGCAATTTGCCATATCCACCTCTTTTCTTTCAAAAATCCTTCCAATTGTTCTGAAATCAATTCAAGGTACCTTTTCTTATTGTGCCAGATCTAGGCACTCACTTACTGGCTGGAGGAATTTGATTTATAATGCTGCTCCCCTTAAGACAAGGCTCCCAAATCAATTCTCAGAGGAATTTTCAGCACCGGATTCCTGTTTGGATTCGTTATTGTCATTCATAATTGTTTTCTTGACCCATATCTTGTTTATTTCATTTTGAGTCTTATTTGCATCAATTTTTTCTTTGCCTTTATCTTGTCTCTTCTCATCTGATTTTCTGTTTACCGGACCTCTTCTTCTATTGTTCTTACTTTTGCAGAATCTTGCAATATGACTAGATTTATTACAATTAAAGCACACAACATTCCCTTTCTTATAAACTTGATTTCCTCTTGATTTGCACTAATTAGCCATGTGTCCAAATCCATTGCAAGCAAAGCAGTAGCCATTGAAAGAATTTCCATTAGAGTTATTCATTATCATACTTCTACATTCATTGGATTTATGACCATACCTCTTGCATTTGAAGCATTGACCAGAGAAGGATGGACCATTTTGATTTGCTCCACTTCTGCATTGAGTAGCTCTATGACCAAATTTATTGCAATTGAAACAATTTCCATTGAATGAAGGATATCTTTGAGCATTAGGCTATCTTACCAAAGGTTTTCTAGTTCTGTCTCTCTTATTCCTCAGTTGGAAATTTCTCTCTCTAGATTCAGAACTTTCACCTTTCTCATATCCAAGACCATGCTTGTCATCAGCCCTTTTCTATCCTTTGAGCAGTGCTTCTAGTTTTCCTTAGCTTATCTTGAACTTCTCCTTATATTCATTTGCAACTTCTAGGTCATGTTTGAGAATGACAATTTGCCTTTCAAGTTCTCTCTCATTATCTCTACTTTCTTGTAGATCAGATTGTAGATGTCTAGCTATTCTATCCAATTTGCAATATTCTTCAGTTCTTTCTCTTAGTTTTTGATTTAGATCTTCTTCAATTTTCTTCCTATCTTTACTTTCTTTGGTTTGCCTCATCACCTCAGATTCCATTTCAATTTTAAAAGCATCAACTTCTTTTGACAGCTTCTCACATTCCTTTGTCTTTTCTTCCAAAGCTTCATTCATGCCATTTTCTTCAGGTAAACTGGATAGTTGCAGAAGTAGCTTTTTTTTCCTTTGTAGAGATTTCTTCAGTTTATCTTTTAACATTTCAATGGTATCATCAACATCTTTGAGTTCACCTCTCAGATTACTAATTTCTTCTTTAGACTAAACAAGCTCTTCCAGGGCCACTTGAAGTTGATCTTTGAGTGAACCCATTTGAAAACTTCTTCCAAGATCATTTCCTCAAGCTGTTAGGCTTTTCAAAGGAACCTTTCTCTGATACCAATTGTTGGTTTAGGTCTAGACAACTAAGAGGGGGTGAATTAGTTGTCACACATTTTCAACAATTTATACCTTTAATCCCTTTTTGCAATTTATAATCAAATTGATGACATAAACATTTCAGTATTAATTAATAACATATGGGTAGAAAACATAAATAACACACTTGACACCAAGATTTTGATGTGGAAACCCAGTTAAGGGAAAAACCACGGTGGGGGTTAACCCACATAAATTAATACCCTATTAAAAGTATTTTTACAAATGGGAATGCACATGCATTTAGGCTCACTGCCCAGAGCTCACTACTCAAATGGAGGCTCACTACCTATAGAAAGGATTACAAGAGATTTACAGAGAATTTGAACTGATAAAATACATCCACCAATGTTGGAGTTCAGTTTTGGTTAAGTATGAATATTGATTTTACACACTTCATCTTCACTTTGCTCTTTTTATTATTTTACCTTCATTCAGATCTTAGATTTCTACTCCTTTTGTATTTACTCCATGATCACAATACACACACAAAATTATCCACAACAATCAGCTATATATATCCTCATCTTGATTTGTAATCACTTACCAATCGGCTACAACAACACTTAGAACTTTTATGAATGCTCTGCTCTGTCAGCTAGATCTATGCATAACTTAAGGTATGGACAAAAACATGCTCTTGAAAATCATCACTCATGTTAGCCACTATCACTGATCATCACCATTTGTCCAACAAACAACTTCCATACATCCGAAATCAAGATCTTTTGCAAGGTCAGCCTGTTCTTCTTCTGTCTACTTTGTCAAATTGGAACCTGGTACTCAAAGGCTAATATATTTTGAATCCTTCACCATCAGAGGACAAAAATCTAGATTTAGACTATCTTGACAATACATATGACTCCCCTAGATCCGCATCTAATCATGACTTTCCACTGGAGAGATCCAAACCAAAATACTGGACCCTACCACTGCTCTGTTCTTGACTGCCCGGACTTAGACAAATTATGATTCTGACTTCCGGTTTGAACAAATTGAGTTATGCGAATGGGTAAAAAGATCTTAGTTGCCATCAATTACAATACCTATTAATACGAAGTAGTGTCTCTTGCCAACATAATCATCCAAACATCCAAGTCATCTAGGGTTTTCCTTAGTTGATTATCATCTAAGGTCTTCCTTGGTTGGTTATCATCCAAACCATCTTAATACTACCTTAGTCACATCATCATCCCTTCCAAATTCATCCTAAGGTCATCTTCAAATAAATCATTCTTCACCTACATCCCAAAACAATTTTGCTTCATCTATTCCACCCATCCTCTATTTTTCATTTTATCCCACCTCTTAGGTCCAAAATTTTTGAAAATCAATCCATCCATTTATCTTTGAGGTTTTAACCTCTAAGGTTTCGCATTCATCCTCATACCTTTATCATTAATCATCCTTAGGTTTACAACTTTTGAGATTTATTCTCTAAAGATAAAACCTATACCAAACATTACTGTTGATCATGATTGTTAGTCATTCACAAACATAGAATAAAAGTTACACAACAACCTTTACTCATCTTGAAAGATACGATGAATTCAGAGAATTCATGATCCCAAGTCTCCGTTGATTAGGTCTTAATCTACTGACGTTACTCAGTGGTTGATGTGTGTTGCTGTTTTCCATTCAGGGGCCTTACGTATTTCTGCAAAGTTCATCATTATTTCTTCAAATATCCTGCTCTATATGTCTGCTCTGCATAAATCTCCAATAATTCTACCTCTGCACTGTGAATTTAGTCAAATAATGTGCCTACAGGCTGATATTTGCATGATTTCTACCATTATTTGCAATTCTTTGCATGATATTTTCAATACTGCATGCATTTAACTCAAATATGCTAATGATTTTCAGTTACTACAAGATTTCAGCATATTTCTCTGTTCTACTTGTTATTTGTCATGACTTGCAGTTATGGTGATGAATTTATGAAATTAAAAAAAGGAAAAGGGTTAAAGAATGAGATTCCCAAAACTACTTGACTTAGATCACTGATCCACATACAAGTTCCCATGCATGCAATGAAAAGAAGGAAACTAGAATCATACTTCACCAGGACATTCCACAAATCCGCATGATCCAGTGCAAATCTTCAAAGGAAAAGTTGATAACAACATGTAATGAAATGAAAGCGCTTCCAGTTGAACACAGCATTCACCAGTACATATCCAGAAATCAACAGGAAGATTACGTAAAATTTACAATCAGGATGCAATCTGAAACTTCATATCCATTTAGTATGCTCAAGAACAGGTACATTTACAGTGATCTGAAGAAAGAACCTTGACATTTCAACAATTCTATCCTCATTAGTCTCAGTAATCCGATCTCCTAATTGATTCTACAGTAATTGGCCTTATTGCCAGATGTGTCTGTGTATCTCTTTCTCTCTCTCTAATAGCCTTATTGCCAGATATATCTATCTATCTCCCCCTTCTCTCTTTTAATGTTCAGGATCTAGCTCTTATATAGAACAAATGCCAGAAAACAGTTACAATGATCCAAGGATCAGGATCCTCTCATAATAATCAACGGTCCAGATGAAAAGCACATGCTTCGCCAGTTGGCAAATGTACAGCTGGCACAGAGTATTCCAGCATCTTTGATTTGATTCGGTCTCCAGCTGGCAAACAGCATATTTGACAATATCCTCCTCACTTCTGGTTCATGTTGCCTCCTTGTGCAACTTTGCAATTATCAGCTTCAGCTCTAACAGCATCATGACTTCCTGCAAATAAATAGACAAACATTAAGTTCATCATCATGTGGATAAACAACAGGAATTTAAACGTTTTATTAACCATGCCTCAAAATGTGCAGCTACAGGCAATCGAGCTTCAAATCTGTGGAAAATATGCACTAAATGCATAAACAGCGTTAAAAAACACTCGGGTCAACCATCGTTTCATTTTCCCGCCCATTTCCTTGTATATCGGGTTCAAATATGATCATGCATTGCAACATATATAATGATTAAATCGCATTTCATAATATTTCAGGTCTGCCTTTGTATGTGATGCATGTATGTATTTCGGCGTGATCACATACTGTCGGAATGACAATTTTACATTAGGCCGACGGTTAAACGTATACCGACGCCAAAAATCATGATGATGTCCTTCCATCGGGAAGACATGTTCTATCGGCATGATAACTCAAGATAAGGCCGACAGCAAGACTTAAAACTTTCGTCTGCATGATATTTTGGAAATATGATGCTCCCCCTTCCGAATGTCCAGATGACGTCACCGTCATGTTTCGCTTCTGTATATTGGGGAAAAGAATGACATCATCATCATCATCATGTCGAAGGAAAATAGGAGGATATGAAATATGATCCTACTGCTGAGAAATGGAATATGATGGTGACGTCATCGTCATATCCGGGCTTCATTAAAATGCAAAAGATGACGTCACCGTCATGTTTAGTTAAGATCAGGGGGTAAATGTAATATCGGGTCACCTAAGGAAGATGATCAGGTGGTGAATGTAATATGACCCCTTTGCAGCCAAGGTAACCCTCTCGAAAGATCAGGATGATGATGATCATCAGGATATCCGGGGCTTTTGTTAAACTTAGAATATGACGTCATCGTCATATTCGTGAACCGGATCATGTTTTGGAAAATATCCTGCCGAAGGGAAATGTGATGATGATGTCATCCTGATATTTGCTTCTTCGTTTATCAGATCGGGATGACGTCATCAGAATATTTGCAAAAGGTCATATTTCTTGGCAGGAGGACATTACGAAATATCGGGTAGACAAACAAGATCATGATGATCTTGACAACATGACTGGATAAAAATATGATGATCCTCCTCATCGAATATCATGATGACGTAACCATCATATTCCGTCTTCGGAGCATGAGGATGAGTTGAGGTCATTATCAGGTTAGCGCTAGGGTGATATTTAAAATATGATCATGCTGCTGAGAATATCACCCCCCCTTAAAAGATAGGGTGATCATCATGATCATGCAAAAGGAGATCAGGAGGATATGATGACGTCATCATCATATTAGCGAATATCAGCAAATATGACCCTCCCTTGAAAGATCAGGATGATGACCCTCTGATAGGATTTTGACATGCGCATGCAAATATGCAGATGGTGGATTTTCTAAGCAGGGTGATATTATAATATCAACATGATATTATAATATCAGGTGATGTTAAAAATATCATGATGCTCGTATAATTTGAAATATCGGGTTACACTCAAAACATGATGCTCATGATGCGCATAAGGTCATTTGACGGGTAAAGGGCACTATCACCTAAGATTGACCTCCAGATATTGGGACTGCATGATTTTTATTGGGTGATAGATCAAGATCATGATGACCTTGACAACATGACTGAGGATAAAAATATGATGATCCTCTTGCGAATATCAGGTTTGACCAAAACTTTGACTGCTCATAACTCCCTCATATGGACGAATTTTCAGGTGATGTAAAAGGCAAACCTGCCTGGAATTTCAAGCTCTTTCTAAATATGAGGTCATAGAAACAAAATATGAACTTTGACAAACTGACCTCATGATGATGACCAACCTCATCCTGACCTTCATGATGATGATGCACCTGACTCATTTTTACCAAACCGCCAGAAAACAGACAACACAAGCCAAGCCAAAAGTTGGGTCCCTGTTTTGCCAAGCCAAAATGGGGCGTGTTGTGTAGCCACACAACAACTTGCCACCAAAGAAAACAACAAAATTCAAATAATTCAAAAGGTGAGGATAAATTAAAACATAAATTTCCAACTCCTATTAAGCATGAGCATCCTAATCCTTTCTAACTGTTATCATGTTCATCAATGTAACAATGAATTGATAAGGGATCAATTGTGTGCATGTGATTCATATACTCATCTTGAAAGTGAGTTGAATAAGTCAGTGACTGGTGTTAAGCTACGTAGTTTGGTTCATCCCTCATAGCCAACCGGATAGAGCCTTGCTGCCAGCAGGCGTCCATAGCCCCGGCAAGGTTATCGTTGCAATTCTCCTAAGTAGAGCCCCACTACCAGCAAGCGTCTATAGCTCCGGTAGAGTTACTTAGATGACTTAATCTGGATTTCAGAAAATCCATTTTATTATTTTATTTATTTTATATTTTGAATTTAATTCTTAAGATATAACAGTTGTAGCCTCATGATACAAGGAATGGTCACTTGTTGAAATTAAGTTGAGAATTGCAATGGTAGCAAGGGCAACCTTTAGATTTTTCACTTAACCCCTACACTGATATGTTCAACAAACCCAAGGCTGTTAGGTGTGTCATTGTGAGGATCACCTTGACTCAAGAAAAGTAGTACTGATGAATATGATACCACAGACCTGATCAAGAATACCTACACTGATATGAATTACAACCTATGTAAAAACTTATATTCAACTTTTGAATTCTAACAATTTATGCAGTGTTCTTAAGTAACAAGGTGCACCAATTTTGCCCAACCAAAACAAAGACTCAACAACGCAAAGCAAAAAGCAACCTGTACAAACAACTAACCTACGAAAGGAAACAACAGAAACAGAACAAGAAAGCAAAACAAGCAAACTGTACAAACAACTAACCTACAAAATTATATACAAACCACTACTAGGCAAACAAAAACCAGAAAACGACCCAAATACACCTGTATTTGCATACTTCTTTTGATTGTGCAGGAGCATTAGGATATTAGTTATGGTTCTCAACCTAGCAAATTTATCTTTATATTCTGAAAAATATTCTGATATTCTGAATTCATTGTATTCAATAGAATAACTCTTGATGATCAGCAACTGAGGCAGCTCATCATGTTCATGATTAATCCATATGCATGTCTTATCTCCTGAATTTCCATAATCAAAATAATATTCAACATCATTCACTGTGGAAAGGAGAAATACAACCTGGTGTATTTCTGATTCTGTTGGACATGCTTCTTCATTGGCAGTTGGTCCTCCATTTAATTCTATATTTTCATTGCTTAGCCCAATGCCTGGTCTCGCTTCAAATTGAAGGATGTATGACTCTTGATGTATTAATTCTCCATCTTTATCCAACCTTATCCCTTCATTCCGGATGTTCAGTTTATCCTCCAGTTCAGGAAACCTCTCAATATTTTCTTCAATTTCCTGCACATCAGCATCTAAATGAGTATCTTTATGATCATAACCTGGTATACAAAAATTTATCATTTCTAAATCATTTGACTGTAAAAGAGAAACAACTTTCACTTGATAAGGACACTCCCCTGTTTCATTCTCAAAATATTTCTGGAGTAACATCTGATTATGCACAACAACTCCAAAGTCTTCTACATCTTCATCTTTCAGGAATTGTTCATTAAATAATTCACATCTTCTATCTATTAGAGGATCTGGTTCCATTAACCTGCAACATTCTTGCATTTGATCATTCAATTCAACCTAGTTAGGTAGTAAATCAGCATTTATTTTATTTTCTATGACTCCCTGAGTTACTATCATAGGAACTTCATCATCAGCAGTGAATTTAAATTGCTCTACTATCTGTTTACACTTCTCTTTACCATAGAATGACTCCAGGAAAGATGTTTCATCTTCTTTATCAAAAGTATTAGGATCAGAATCAAAAATATTATCCTGATGAGTGGTTTCTTCTCTAAAATTTTCACAAGATTCATACCTGCATACTGACTGATCCTTACTTGTATTAGGAAGTAGAGAACTCCTATCAATCCCACCATAAAATGAATCCAGGAAAGATGTTTCCTCTTCATTACCTTCTGGAACTGATTCAGCTATTGTATTTTCTAGAGTCTTTTTCAACATGGTCAAGCAAGGGTAGCAATCTCTCTCTGAATGCTCTTCATCATGTAATCTGCACCAGCTTTCAATCAGAACATCATCAGTGGATAAACCTAATATTTGACTACATTGTATATTTCTGGACAAGTATAATTCAAAATCTTCAGAACGATCCACTTCAGTGTCTGGACAATTAATAACTTCTGGTGCTGCATCTGCTTGTTGCTCCAGAATTTCTTTATTTTCCTGCTAGACTTCTTCATTTTCCTGGCAAATTTTGGCCCTAAACACATCCGGGAAGAATATTAGTCCTTTCAAATATAAATCCAACCTTGTAAGGAAAGTTAAACAATTTATTTCGCTGTGTTCCACAGTCTGGTGTATCCTGCAACAGGTGGATAAACCAAAGTTAGACAAACTGTGAGGGTAAAGCTACCTACTCAAAGTTTCTTGAAATAAAGGAATGTTAATTTGGCAATTGCCTTCATATACATCCATCAAAATGAGACTCTATTTTTCAATTTTTTAGTATTTTGAAATTTTAAGGAGATCCATCATATCTCAGAATAAAACTTGAAAGTTCAGAAAATCAAACTAATCTTTGATG
The DNA here is from genome assembly GCA_027924645.1 of Cunninghamia lanceolata. NCBI lineage: Eukaryota > Viridiplantae > Streptophyta > Pinopsida > Cupressales > Cupressaceae > Cunninghamia > Cunninghamia lanceolata. The sequence continues at coordinate 2,372,578 of BSBN01000333.1, forward strand.
TTTCGAGCTAGATCTTTGCAAAGGTGCAACCAAAACATCTCAGATAAGAGATATTTGCAGACATTAACCTCAAATAATGAAATATTTATGCAATATTTGTAGAAATCCAAAAATCTCCTAGCTCTGGCCCTCCTTCTAGCGCCAATTTATTTTGCGTTAGAAGCGAGGGGCCTGCATAAAATGAATGATGACTGAAGCAATAGTGTCTTTTCCAGTTCTGCCCTCCTTCTAGTGCCAATTTATGTTGATGATGATTGTTCTGCCCTCCTTCTAGCGCCAATTTATGTTGATCATGATTGTTAGTCATTCACAAACATAGAATAAAAGTTACACAACAACCTTTACTCATCTTGAAAGATACGATGAATTCAGAGAATTCATGATCCCAAGTCTCCGTTGATTAGGTCTTAATCTACTAACGTTACTCAGTGGTTGATGTGTGTTGCTGTTTTCCATTCAGGGGCCTTACGTATTTCTGCAAAGTTCATCATTATTTCTTCAAATATCCTGCTCTATATGTCTGCTCTGCATAAATCTCCAATAATTCTACCTCTGCACTGTGAATTTAGTCAAATAATGTGCCTACAGGCTGATATTTGCATGATTTCTACCATTATTTGCAATTCTTTGCATGATATTTTCAATACTGCATGCATTTAACTCAAATATGCTAATGATTTTCAGTTACTACAGGATTTCAGCATATTTCTCTGTTCTGCTTGTTATTTGTCATGACTTGCAGTTATGGTGATGAATTTATGAAATTAAAAAAAGGAAAAGGGTTAAAGAATGAGATTCCCAAAACTACTTGACTTAGATCACTGATCCACATACAAGTTCCCATACATGCAATGAAAAGAAGGAAACTAGAATCATACTTCACCAGGAGATTCCACAAATCCGCATGATCCAGTGCAAATCTTCAAAGGAAAGTTGATAACAACATGTAATGAAATGAAAGTGCTTCCAGTTGAACACAGCATTCACCAGTACATATCCAGAAATCAACAGGAAGATTACGTAAAATTTACAATCAGGATGCAATCTGAAACTTCATATCCATTCAGTATGCTCAAGAATAGGTACATTTACAGTGATCTGAAGAAAGAACCTTGACATTTCAACAATTCTATCCTCATTAGTCTCAGTAATCCGATCTCCTAATTGATTCTACAGTAATTGGCCTTATTGCCAGATGTGTCTGTGTATCTCTTTCTCTCTCTCTAATAGCCTTATTGCCAGATATATCTATCTATCTCCCCCTTCTCTCTTTTAATGTTCAGGATCTGGCTCTTATATAGAACAAATGCCAGAAAATAGTTACAATGATCCAAGGATCAGGATCCTCTCATAATAATCAACGGTCCAGATGAAAAGCACATGCTTCGCCAGTTGGCAAATGTACAGCTGGCACAGAGTATTCCAGCATCTTTGATTTGATTCGGTCTCCAGCTGGTAAACAACATATTTGACAATATCCTCCTCACTTCTGGTTCATGTTGCCTCCTTGTGCAACTTTGCAATTATCAGCTTCAGCTCTAACAGCATCATGACTTCCTGCAAATAAACAGACAAACATTAAGTTCATCATCATGTGGATAAACAACAGGAATTTAAACATTTTATTAACCATGCCTCAAAATGTGCAGCTACAGGCAATCGGGCTTCAAATCTGTGGAAAATATGCACTAAATGCATAAACAGCGTTAAAAAACACTCGGGTCAACCATCGTTTCATTTTCCCGCCCATTTCCTTGTATATCGGGTTCAAATATGATCATGCATCGCAACATATACAATGATTAAATCGCATTTCATAATATTTCAGGTCTGCCTTTGTATGTGATGCATGTATGTATTTTGGCGTGACCACATATTGTCGGAATGACAATTTTACATTAGGCCGACGGTTAAACGTATACCGACGCCAAAAATCATGATGATGTCCTTCCATCGGGAAGACATGTTCTATCGGCATGATAACTCAAGATAAGGCCGACAGCAAGACTTAAAACTTTCGTCTGCATGATATTTTGGAAATATGATGCTCCCCCTTCCGAATGTCCAGATGACGTCACCGTCATGTTTCACTTCTGTATATTGGGGAAAAGAATGACATCATCATCATCATCATGTCGAAGGAAAATAGGAGGATATGAAATATGATCCTGCTGCTGAGAAATGGAATATGATGGTGACGTCATCATCATATCCGGGCTTCATTAAAATGCAAAAGATGACATCACCATCATGTTTAGTTAAGATCAGGGGGTAAATGTAATATCGGGTCACCTAAGGAAGATGATCAGGTGGTGAATGTAATATGACCCCTTTGCGGCCAAGGTAACTCTCTCGAAAGATCAGGATGATGATGATCATCAGGATATCCGGGGCTTTTGTTAAACTTAGAATATGACGTCATCGTCATATTCGTGAACCGGATCATGTTTTGGAAAATATCCTGCTGAAGGGAAATGTGATGATGATGTCATCCTGATATTTGCTTCTTCGTTTATCAGATCGGGATGACGTCATCAGGATATTTGCAAAAGGTCATATTTCTCAGCAGGAGGACATTACGAAATATCAGGTAGACAAACAAGATCATGATGATCTTGACAACATGACTGGATAAAAATATGATGATCCTCCTCATCGAATATCATGATGACGTAACCATCATATTCTGTCTTCGGAGCATGAGGATGAGTTGAGGTCATCATCAGGTTAGCGCTAGGGTGATATTTAAAATATGATCATGCTGTTGAGAATATCACCCCCCCTTAAAAGATAGGGTGATCATCATGATCATGCAAAAGGAGATCAGGAGGATATGATGACGTCATCATCATATTAGCGAATATCAGCAAATATGACCCTCCCTTGAAAGATCAGGATGATGACCCTCCGATAGGATTTTGACATGCGCATGCAAATATGCAAATGGTGGATTTTCTAAGCAGGGTGATATTATAATATCAGCATGATATTATAATATCAGGTGATGTTAAAAATATCATGATGCTCGTATAATTTGAAATATCGGGTTACACTCAAAACATGATGCTCACGATGCGCATAAGGTCATTTGACGGGTAAAGGGCACTATCACCTAAGATTGACGTCTGGATATTGGGACTGCATGATTTTTATCGGGTGATAGATCAAGATCATGATGACCTTGAGAACATGACTGAGGATAAAAATATGATGATCCTCTTGCGAATATTAGGTTTGACCAAAACTTTGACTGCTCATAACTCCCTCATATGGACGAATTTTCAGGTGATGTAAAAGGCAAACCTGCCTGGAATTTCAAGTTCTTTCTAAATATGAGGTCATAGAAACAAAATATGAAATTTGACAAACTGACCTCATGATGATGACCAACCTCATCCTGACCTTCATGATGATGATGCACCTGACTCATTTTTACCAAACCGCCAGAAAACAGACAACACAAGCCAAGCCAAAAGTTGGGTCCCTGTTTTGCCAAGCCAAAATGGGGCGTGTTGTGTAACCACACAACAATTACCATATCCATATCATTATTCATCCTTAGGTTTAGAATTTTGCGATCTTATTCTCTTAAAATTAAATCTTCATTCTAATTTTCATCATCACCTATCCTTGGGTCCAATACTTTGAAATCTTTTCTCTAAGGTCTCAACCTTCATCCATCCAACTGAATCCACACCCAAATCCATTGTATGCCCTTGACAAAGTCTCAACCTAAGAAAAACAAGGACATGGAATCCTTTAGAATCAACTTTGGCACGGGGATGCCTCAAATCAACCAAAACAATATCCTTACAATCCAACAATAATCGACACTTGATGCCAATGCTATGGTAAATCCTTTTCCACCCATCAACACTAACCAAGTGGATCAAGATGTCCTAGATTTCACACAAGATGTCGATTCCATGGACATATTTGATAGTATCCTAAAATTGGATCCCAATAGATATCTTGAATTCCTCCTTCAAAATGGTGCTACCGTACCTAATATCACCACTTCATCACAACCATCCACATCCCATAATGTTCCTAACATATCCCAAGCTTCAAATGTCACCACATCAACTACGAAAAATGTCTCGACCATGTCAACACCTACCATCACTACATCTACACCACAAATCACCCTTAACATTCCCAACAACACCATGCACACAAGTACTTCCACAAGTGCACCCTAATTTGATGCCAACACCATAGATTTCATGACACAATTATTATCTCAACTACCTTACAACACCTCCATCATTCCTAACAACAACCCATCTAACAACCCTTCATCCAAGTTCACATATGTACAAAATCCAACCTTCCAAACACCTCTCACATCTTCCATCCAAACCTCACAACAAAATCGTAATCAAAACCAAAAAAATCCACCACATGTTTTATAACAACTCCTTGCCTACCAACAACACCCCACCCATCAACATCAAAATCAAAACCTAAACCAAATCACCCAAAATCAAAATCGACCCCAAAATCAAATTCCACCTTTCCTCCAATAATTAATCTAAAACCAACAAAACTACATTCCACAACTGCCACCTACCAAAGATTTACCTAGCATTGTGCAATCATTGATCCAAAAATTTGATGATATGCAACATGGAAACAAGAAAAAGAAATATTCTTTTGAGGATATTTTCCCATATCCGTTTGATAGAACATTACCCATGCCCCCTTTCCTAAAAATTTTGAAATGCCAAAATTTGACAAATACAAAGGAAAAGGAGACCTTATGGAACACCTTAGGGAGTTTTACATATCTTTCCTAGAAGTCTCATACAATGATACCTATTTGATGAGACTTTTTCCTAGAAGCCTCGGTGCTCAAACTATCAAATGGTTTTCTCATCTTCCCCCCGGTATTAAGACATTCCATGAGCTTGAGGAGAAATTTGTGAATCATTTCTCCTATAACTTTGAACATGAAATATCCATGAACAACCTTTGCCACAAAAAAAAAGAGTGGAGAATTCTTCACCACCTTTTTACAAAGGTGGAGAGGCCTAGCAAGAAAACTCCCTTGGCCAATTCCCGAAAACAACTAGTCACTATGTTTGTGACTAATCTTAACCAAGAAATGGGGTTCCATTTACAAATCCAATGTTCATCAACCTTTGAGGAGGTTATAAACAAAGGAACAGCCATCAAAAGAGCCCTTATTGCTAAAGGCTCTATAAAAATTTACAATGACAACAAGACCAACAACAACAACAATAAAGTCAACAACAATAACACCAACCATACGGACATCAATGCACAATCCAATGACAAACCTTGATTTTGGGGTAAAAACAAGAATACACTCAATGATAGTGTCACCGATGTGAAGGCCATAAAAATGTACAAAATCCCATTCCACCAAGTACATCCACAAACAATAATGTTAATGTTCCTAGGGGACCACCGAGACAAAACAACAACTCTAAGAGGGACTTCACACCTTTAGGGGAACCCATAGAAAATGTCTTGAACAACCTTGTAAAGGTGGATTTGATAACATTACCCCCTATTTGACCTTATGATGAAAATCAATTTAAACCCTCTTGGTTTGATGAAAATGCCTATTGTGAATATCATCGTGTGAAATGACATAAAACATCTAATTGCATGAGGTTAAAACATTGCATTCAAGACCGTATAGATAGAGGTGATATAACCATTGATGAGCCTCTGAGACAATCACCTAATGCCAACTTAGGAGCATAGAAGGATCCCCTTCTCAATCATAACAAAGGTAAAGCCTCATCTTCCAACCAAACATGCAATGTTGTACCACCTCCCTCTTCTATCGATTCCATTGTGGGAAGATTATTCCAACCATGTCAACACTATCACCATTATAACTAAAACACCAAATTGTGTCATTACTACTCATCACAGTCGTGTTTCCATCTGCAAAGCCCGTACCAATGATTAACCCTCTACATTTGCACTTACCAATCCAACATCCACTCACAAGTATAACCTCCTAGATCACCTTGGAAAAACCCCCAAACAAATCTCCATCCTTGAATTTCTATGCACATCTTCCCTCCATAAGGAAGTCCTTGACAAAGCCTTAATGGAAACCCAAGTCCCTACCAACTTGAATGTTAACCAATTCCAAGCCATGGTAGGCCACATCATCTCACCTCACTACCTCACATTTTTGGAAAAGGATCTACCTACATCCAATGTGACACACAACGAAGCTCTACACATCAAAGTTCTAATACACAAAAATACCATAAAATGAGTCTTAATAGATGGTGGCTCCAACCTAAATCTTTGCACTCTAAATTATTAAAACATTTGGGATATTGTAATGTGGTTATGGATTCTAGTGAGTGTACAACCATCAACGTATATGATGAATCCAAAAGATTGTCCGAAGGCACCATCAAGATTCCCATTCAAGTAGGACAAAAGATCTTGGAAACCAAATGTCAAGTACTTGATCTTGACCTCCCATATAATATTCTTCTTGGCTGACCATGGATTCATGACATGCAAGCTATCCCATCCACCTTCCTTCAATGCCTAAAATTCCCACACAACTACACAAAAATTACCATCTATGCCAACACTCGTCCTTTCCAATATTGTAGTTTCTTGGAATGGCATGATTTCACTTTCTATTCTTACAATCATGCCACCAAAAACTCCACCTCATACATTGATCCTTCTAACATCACAAACATCCACACCTCCCGAGGTCAAGATCAAGATAAGTGACATGGGATGTGGTGAGTACAACCTACATGGCACATTTTGTGTGGGCATACTACCACCATGCCCCAAGACATTTGGTACTCCTAAAGAAGATGAAATTTCTATAGTTTTCATCAAATGTAAGCCATCACCAACCTTTGACAAGAAACACCTCCTTGAACAAGATGTTCTCAAAGATATATCCTCTTGGCTATACAAAGAAGAAGAAAATCAAGAAGCTCCTACTCTCCCAATCGAGATCTATGGAAAAGGTCTCGAGACTGTTAAGTATATGTGTTATAAAGGACAAGGTGGCATAGGCCTTAATGAACAAGGAATTGTTGAACCCATCCAAGTAACAAGAAATCCATATCTTCATAGACTAGGGTACGGAAAACAAGAGTCTAACCCCATCGATATTGAGTGTATCTTAAGTGAGGTTGCTAAGGCCTTCCCCGCAGTGGATAACATCTATGAAGAGGACCATTAATACTCTTTCAATGATTTAGTCAAGCTCTTTGAGTCATCCATATGCACCATATATACCTTAACCACCATGCCATCTACATCCAATGACCTACCTCTTGTTTACCCCCAACTCAGAGATTGGGAACAACAAGGATCTCTCGTCCTTGATGTTGCACAAAATTATGAAGCAATAGCCGAAATGATGGGGGTTAGAGATCACTTTCCCCTTGGAGATCATAGGGCCAGCAACATCATGGAACTAAACACATCCACATACTTCAGGGAGACAACCCAAACTCTTAGTCATAAAAATATGAAAATAAAAATAACATCCCCTAGTGAAAACCACCTTGTGACACTTTTGGATGAAGAAAAAATCAAAATAAAGGATGTATCACCTAGTGAAAACCTCCACAAGGTGCTAGGAGATGAGAGAATGAACCTCCCCAAAGTATCAGAGCTATACCAAGAAAGATCACCAATCCCAGTTGAAGCATCACATGGAATGAATCTTGGAATAGAAGAGACACCCAAGATCACATTCTGAGCATAATCCCTCACAACAAAAGAACAAGAGGGTTTCTTAGCTTTCTTCAAAAAGAGGAGTCATAAATTTGCATAGACATATGTTGACATGCTGGGATTAGATCCTACTCTAGTCGTCCATCATCTTGTAGTGCATCTTGATGCAAAGCTAGTAAAGCAGAAGCTAAGGAAAATGAATTCCCAAGTAGCACTCCTTGTCAAAGTGGAACTTAAGAAATTCTTAGATGTGGGATTCATTAGACCTATAGACTATCCCAAATGGGTATCAAATATTGTTCTAGTAGCCAAAGTCACTGGGGGCATCCTTTCCTTCATAGATTTTAGAGACCTTAATAAGGCATGCCCTAAGGATGACTTTCCACTACCCAACATAGACATCATCATGAATCTCACCGCAGGATGCAAGATGTTGTCCTTAATGGACAGATTTTTGGGATACAACCAAATTAGGATAGCCAAAGAGGACCAACATAAGACCTCCTTTATATGTCCATGGAGAACTTACTATTGGGTTATGATGCCCTTTGGGTTGAAAAATTCAAGAGCTACTTATCAGAGGGCCATGACAGTTATCTTCCATGACCTTTTCCACAACGCGATTGAAGATTATGTAGATCTATTGGGAAAATCAAGGACTAGAGAAGACCACTTGAATGTGTTGACTAAAATCTTTAACAAACTAGAACAATACAAAGTGTAGCTAAATCCCAAGAAGTTTGTCTTTGGGGTCACCTCCAGAAAACATCTAGGATACATTGTGTCAAGAAGGGGAATCAAAGTTAACCCCACTAAGGTCAAGGCTATAGTAGAAATGCCTCCACCTAAAACACTTAAGCAACTTTGAAGCCTACAAGGGAAACTTTAGTCCATTTGTCACTTCATAGCACAGCTTGCCAACAAGTGTCAACCATTTCAGCATCTTCTCTAAAAAAACACAACATTTGTATGGGATAACCAATGTCAAGGTGCCTTTGAACAACTAAAGAAATATCTTGCAAACCCATGCATTCTTATTCCACCAAAACAAGGACAACCCCTTCTTCTATACATCTCAACAAAAGAAACAACAATAGGGGCCTTTCTAGCATAACACAATGAACAAGGAAAAGAGAGAGCAATATACTATATCAGTCATACCTTGGTGACCTATGAGCTGAACTAAACTCCTATTAAATGAGTATGCCTTGCCATTGTCTTCACTTTTCAAAAGATAAGACATATATGATCAACCATAAGACAATGCTCATTGCCAAGATTGACCCACTCAAATATCTACTAACTAGAGTAGCTCTTACAGGGAAAATGGCTGTGGGTTATGATCCTAAGTGAGTTCAACATTGAGTACACAGAAAGGAAAGCCATCAAAGGACAAGTGATTTCCAATCAATTGGTCGATGCACCTATCCCAAAAGAACAACCACTACTCGTAGAATTTCCAGATGAGTCCATACTGACAATAGCACCAACCACATATACATGAAAAATGTATTTTGATGGATCATACACACATCGTGGCTCATAGGTAGGTAGCTTGTTTGTTACCCCTCAAGGAGATACCATTCCAAAATCTTACAAAATCACATTTCCATGTACAAATAATGTAGCAAAGTATGAGGCCCTCATCACAGGACTTCGCATGGCCATTTAGTGGAAAATTGAAAAGCTAACAATTTATGGAGACTCTCAGTTAGTCATCAGATAGGTCAACAATGAGTACAAGACAAAGGACAACAAACTCCTACCCAACAAAAGAATGGTTGATGATTTCAAAGATTACTTCCATATATCCATTTTGAACAAATTCCAAGGTTGAACAACAAAGCAGGAGATGCCATGGATACTATAGGATCCTTGGTAGACATGAAAAAGGATAAAAAAAATGTGAGTTCCTGATCGAAGAGCTTCCAATGCCAGCTTACAACGTACCACAATCTAAGCTAGTGTGCAACATTATTCGTCCCCTATCTCATTGGTATCAAGAGACCTACATGTACCTTCATGATGACATCATCCCCCCAAACCTATCATCTACACAACTCAAATCCTTCATTCACTGAGCTTCCCATTTCACCATCATAGGAGATACCTTATACCAAAAAAGTCTTGATGGTACTCTTTTATGATGTCTCAACTCTAAGGAAGCCAAAGTGGCCTTGAAAGAGGTACATGAAGGCATTTGTGGGGCACACTCTAGTGGACCTACTCTAGCAAAGAAGATCCTTAGAACAGGGTACTATTTGCTAACTATAGAACGAGATGGTTACCACTTTGTGAAGAAATGTCTACCATGTAAGCAACATGGTGATCTCATCCATGCACCGTCACAAGAGTTGTAGCCAATAGCAACACCTTGGCCCTTTTCATAGTGGGGACTTGACATCATAGACAAAATTCACCCACCCTCATCCAATGGCCACAAGTTCATCATTACTGCTATTGAATATTTCACCAAGTGAGTAGAATCTATTCCACTCACTTTTACCACTGGCATCCAAATCACTAAATTCATCCTCCACTACATAATATGTCATTATGATGTTCCATTTTCTATCATCAAAGATAACAAGAAACCATTTAAAAACTAGGAAACTTTTACACCATATTGAGAAATTCCACATCCAACATCACTTTTCCACATCATATTACCCTCAAGGTAATGGTCAAGCTAAAGCTTCTAAAAAAACCATCTTACACATTCTGAAAAGATGGTTAATGAAGTCGGTTGTGATTGGCACCTTTAGCTCAACCCCGCCCTATGGGCCTATCAAAAAAGCATTTACATGCCCACATGAGTTACACCATACTTATTAGTATTTGGTTTCGAAGCCATTTTTCCTATTGAGGTCAAGCTCCCTTCTCTCAATATTTCATTACAGAATATAATCACTGAGGAGGAGTACCAAGTTGCATGACTGAATGAGCTAGAGCTATTGGCTGAAAAATGTTTGGATGCTCTTAATCACCTTCAAGCCTATCAAAACTACCTATGCAGGAGCTACAACAAAAAGATGAAGAACCACAAGTTTGAGATAGGTGACCTTGTCCTTATGGAGAATCAGAAAAACCTACAAGAGCGTCACAAGAAAGGAAAGTTTGAACCTAATTGGTTGGGACCATATGTCATCACAACTAGCTATGGGTCAGGAGCATATCAGCTTGCAAAATTTGAGGGACAGACTCTAGATGAGCCCATGAACATCATGTACCTGAAAAGGTTCTATGCATAACCCATCGAGTATCCCAAATCAAAAAATACAAAAAAATAAAAAAATCAGAAAAAATACAAAAAGATCACAAAATCAAGAAAAACCTGAGTGTAATAAAGTTGTCCAATGGTGAAAATCACTTTGGAGACACCTTGGATAAGTACCATGGTGAAATCCTATCTTAGGCACCATGTGTAGTGGCCGGTTCTACCAGCTAATAAGTCCTCTCATCCATCATAACATTCCACATCATGCACATCCCATGGCTTGGAATTCTAAAACATCAAACCACCCACCCTACACTATCCCACCCAAAGCTAATTCATGGAATGAAGATCCTTGTATGCTCTCCCTATATAGCTTAAAATCCAAAAATCAAAAAATAATACAAAACTTCAAAATCTAAAAACAATACAAAAATCCAAAAACTCCAAAAAAATCACAAAATTACAAAAGTCCAAAAATAATCTGACATCATCATCACACTCAACACATCATCTTCCACCATCATCACATCTATCCCAAACCATTCCCACATCTTCAAGTCAAACCAAAACTACATATTCATCTCACTCGCATCTTAAAGTACCTTGATGCCATGGATAACATATGTAGGAAGTCTGGAATACAAAGAAAGTATCCTGTACTCAGGTATATAAGATTCACCCATCCAACCCATTTGGATGGTCCCTATCTTCCGAGCTTACTAAATTCGCCAAACAATACACATGCTAAGTATGATGCCAAAACATCACATCTTACACAAAAATAATCAATTAGTAAACCAATCATAATCATCACATATGGCCTACTATCCTTTTGCCCACTTTTCAAAATTTGTGCAACAACATCCAATAGATTCTCGCCTTAACAGACATATCATTCCTACAATAGGCAGAATCCATCATCTTATCAACACTTATCTTGGCAAGAGATACAATGGTTGTTTGTATGGTTCATGGGTCTTTTTTATTATTGATTTTTTATTTTTTGTCTTGTTCTAGGGATCATTCCAAAGCTACCTTGATCTCACTATATCATTGTATGTGGTAGAAAACACCTAGAATGGACATGGTCATTGTTTTGTATGCCATGCTTGTGGGCTAATTTCATTACTCCAAGAATGGTATTCATACCTTGAATATGTAGGGTTGGTTCTAGCATATTGCTTCCCATTGGAACATAAGGTTAATCATACCTTCTATGTACTATAGAACTTATGCTATGAGTCCCCTTCCCTCATCTAGGCAAGGTTATACTACCTTGGGCATGCATGAGACCAACCCATTGTTTGTGAGTCTAGTCCATGCAAAGATGGATATATATCATCACCTTGGTCCTTTCATACCTTAGTGAAAAATATCCTCTTTTGCTATAATAAACCTAGAAATGCTCTCAATAATGTCAATGCAAGTACTTTACCTAGCTTACCAATCCCCCTTTCTATCACCAACCATTCAGCACACTATCTAGACTTAGCATTTAAAATAATCAAACCACCCAATCCATTTACCTACTCTAAAATACCCCCTCGCAATCTAACATCCCCCCATAATCAAGCTAATTCACTCTGCATACTTCACCCAATCCAACAAAACCCCTCTAATAATGTGGTGTCTAAAGTGACCTAGTATCCCTAAAACCTATCCCAACCATCACTAAACCTATCCCAACCATCCCTAAACCCACCCCAAACATCTAACCCCATCGCCAAGGTTCAAAGAACATCACATGTATCATGACATCCAACTATAGCATCAATTCATCCCATTTCCAATCCTATTATCATTCAGCCATTCAGTAACCACATTTATCCATTACCATTTCATTAATCATTTCATCATTTACCCATCGCATTATCATTCATCCATTTCATTAACCATTAAATCTATCCCTTACCATTTCATTAATCATTTCATTATTTGTCCATTTGAATTATCATAGTCACCTATCATTTTACCATTACATTATCCATTACCATTTTATTAATCATTTCATTGTTTACCATTTATCCATTTACCATATCCATTTATCATTAATCCATTTTTCCATTAAACATTTATTCATCCATTCATCATTACATCCATTATCATTTATTTCATTAAATCATTAAATAACATATCCATTTATCCATTGCATAACCATTACATAATGTCATTTTCATCCATACATAATATGTCTATTAATCTGAGCATATATTCCACATCATAATCCATTTATCCATTACATAACCATTACATAATATCATTTTCATCCTTACATAATATATGTTTATTAATCTGAGCATGTATTCCACATCATAATCCATCCATGTCATTACATACCAAAAATAGAAAATGCATCCATAATATCCATCACATCATAAACATCCATAAATACTATCATAAACATCACATACAAGCATAATCCATCACATCCATAAACATCTATCACAATCATAAGTACATCATCTACATATCATAAACATCATATTATAACTATCCATAAAGTACATCACCAAAAAAATATACATCACTCAAAAATAATAATACAATGTCATTATACACAAATGCCACAAGGGCCAAAATACATCAGTATATAAACTATCAACCCTAGGTTGATGACCCCCTAGAAGAGTCGGTAGGAGACCCAGGACGCAGCTGCTATTGCTGTTGAGGTGGCTACTAAGGTGGTTACTATGGAGGTGCCTATGGCTAATGCATGGACTGCTAAGATATCCTAGACCTGTATGACCCATACATCCTCGACCTGCTCCTTTGACTATAACCAAGAACTCATTAACCCTTGGGAACCATGGTATAGTAGGCACCATAGTAGTACTCCGCTTGTGAACGTACCTCTAGGAGCTAGTCTTGTAGCTATTGAATATGCTGCTGAGAATCAGAGTACATCTACCTGACGCTTGTCCCAACTACCATTCCCTATAGTCAGATAACCTCTGCATGTAAAGATGCTACTTGTCCCTCTACAGCTTGACATAGGGACCTATGTGTGTCTCTCTCTGAGGTGACCTCAGCCACCTATGCCTGCAATTGCCCCACCTATGTTTGCAACTACCCTACCTGCACCTGCAATGCGCTAATCTAACCATCTCCATCTCAACCACTCCCTCCATCTAGCAAGGTCTCTGCTCCTTGAAGTTGTTGAAGCTCCTACCTTCGCCAAACCACCAAGTCCTCTAAGTTGGCCACCTAGGTCGCTAGGGTCATTACATACTCCTCCTCGTCAGCTCGAGTACATTGACACCTAGTATGAGTACCTATAGCAGGACTAGGCCCTATCCCTAAACTCCATGCCTTTGCATCCCAGCCCCTATAAATGGCCCCATCTAGGCTACTGGTACCTACCACACCTACATTTCTGGTTTGACCTACTATTGGGGTGGTACAGGTACCTAGGATCCTACTGCTACTGTGGTGCTAGTGGTGGTGACATCTATCCCTCTATGTTTGCTGTTGGGGTGGTGCCTGAGGTGGTGCCTACATTGGCACCATCTTCCCTACCTGAATAGGTGTCTATTGCTGCTACTGCACCTGTTGTGGAACCTACTAAGGAGCCTGCTGCCATTGGGGACTCCGTTGTCCCCGACCTCATCCTCTCCCCAATACTTTCTTTGTTGTTGTTCCAGCCAAAACCCCAATGCCATCCCCCTCATCAATATCCACCTCCTCCAACACTATCTCCTCCCAAAACTCGTCCCCCTCATCCCCCTCCTCCACTGTCATAGCCAGCTTGGTCGTGAGATCTGTCAAGTGGATCAACCTCCACATTACGCACCACGAATCATAATGTGGGGTGGTCCCTGCATCAACCATGGTACTCCTCTAATCCCACTTCACATGGTACAATCCTATAATATCCTGAATAGCCACTTAGGGCTGTATCCATGATGGCCATCTGACATCCTGTGGTGTCCTCCCAAAAATTGCCATCACCTACGACAAGTCCTGCCATAACCCAAACTGTCTCATCACCCGTGAGGGGAGATACTGACGAAGGGGGTAAATCATAAAATAAACAACAAAAGAAATAGAACATAGAAAATATAATATTTCTTTATTGATCTGGACAACTTATTACATTACAGAAGCTCAATTACAATAAGAGGAATCAATCCTCCATAGGCTGCAACACACTACAGCTACCATCACCAGGCTCTAGAATCTTCTGCCTTTTGTAACCCCCAAATCAGCTAGGGTTTTTGTTTTCTGACCTATTCTTGACTCTACACTTTCCCCCTTAACTCTACTACTGCCTAGGGTTCCCAAAAATGGTTATTAATAGCCTTTTTGGCGACCAACAACCTAATTTCAAAATTTACATCTCCCTCCAAAAATAGGTCAACTTCCAGGAGCCATAACTTTTGATTTGGGTGTTCTATTGACAAACTATTTTATGCGTTGGAAATCTCGCGGAGCGCTCTACGCGCTAAGAACCTGCTCTATTGGTTTCGGCCATTTTTGGGCCCGTACGAGGCCGTTTAGTGCCTCAACCCCGAGTTTGAATAATTTTCAGGCACTTTTTAGGAAACAAAAAACTTTAATATCTTTCAGCTCGCAAATGATCTTTGAGTGATTCCTTCACCAAAGGTCTTATATTTCTATTATGTAACTTCCTATAAATTTTCACTTCAATCTGTGTCCAAATGCAAACTTTCTAAAAATAGCAGGTTGCTATTTTTAGTAGTTTGGAAAAACTAAAAGTTCTACATCATTATTCAAGCGATTATGGAACTAGAACCACAAATTTTGAAAAGAAATGGAAAGAACATCAATAATTTTGAAACACATATTTTTTTTAGGTGATACAAGATTGCCCTTACACCACTAGATGCTCCTGCATCAGACACCCAGGGTAATTTGATAAGTGACCCTGTCACGTCTTAGGTGTTTGTGTGAGGAAAACCCAAACAGTCAACCTCTGCCTTAGACAACCAAGAAGAATCTTCAATAGGATTTCCTTTCCATTTCACCATATATTCTTCATATTGCCTATTCCAAGTACTTCTTCCCACATGGCCATCCAAGATCTCTTCTATCTCCTCAGTTAAAGTAGATGCCGGAATACTCCACTGTTCTTCTATTGGTCCATCCTCTATTCCACCTTCATGATATTCTGATAAATCAGCAATGTTGAAAATAGGGGAAATGTTGATCCCACTCAGCAACTCTACCTCATATGCATTTCTTGAATCATGTTTCTTCAAAATTCTGCATGGTCCAAATTTCTTCATTTTCAGCTTATTATATGTTCCAATTGGGAACCTTTCTTTTCTCAAGTGAACCATGACTTCATCTCCTACCTGGAACTCCTTATATCTCCTCTTCTTATCTACCTTAGCCTTGTATTGAATATTCATCTTATTAATGTGCTTTTTCACCTCTTCATGCAAATTCTCCATGTGTTCTGCAAAGTCTTCAGCCTCGACACTTGTCTTTTCTCCTTTGTGCAGATTCCTTCTGAAGCATTTCTTGGACTATTCCCATATACAATCTGGAATGGTGATTTACCAGTACTCCTATTGACAGAATTGTTGTAAGAAAATTTTGCCTTTGGTAAAATCAAATCCCATCCCTTGGGCTTATCTCCTACTAAGCATCATAGCAGGTTACCCAAACTCCTATTCACCACTTTGGTCTATCCATCAGTCTGTGGATGGTGTACAAAATTGAACTTCAAATCTGTCTTCAACTTCTTCCACAATGTCCTCGAGAAATAACCAACAAACTTGGTATCTCGATCTAAAACTATGCTCTTTGGTAGACCATGTAATCTCACCACCTCTCTGAAAAATAATTCAACAATATGGATAGCATCATTAGTCTTCTTGCAAGGAATGAAATGTACCATCTTTGAGAATCTATCCACCACCACAAAAATGGAATCATGTCCTCTTTGTGTCCTTGGTAAGCCAAGAACAAAATCTATACTAATATCATCCCATGGCTTCTCTGGTACAGGTAGTGGCTAATATATACCTATATTCTGAATTATTCCTTTCACCATCTGACATACTCTGCAACTCTGTACAAATTTCCTCACATCCTGCTACAACTGTGGCCAATAATAATTTTCACCAATAATAGCAATGGTCTTATCTCGACCAAAGTGTCCAGCTAATCCCCCACTATGCTTCTCCTTTATCAGTTTCTTTCTCATGGAACTCCTTGGAATGCACAACTGGCTTCCTCTAAACAACATGCCATCTTGGATTATGAAATCTAACCATTTTGTCCTATCTAGAGTAACAGGATCCAGACAAGCTTTCCAAGCCTCTGCAAAATCTAGATCTTCAGGATACAAACTTTTGAGCTCATCGAACCCAACAACCTCTATCTTCATTTCTGTCAACAAATTTTGCCTTCTAATCAAGGCATGTACAACTCTGTTGGACTTCCCACTCATGTGCTTCAAACAAAAGTATAGCTCTGCAAAAACTCAACCCATTTTAAGTGCCTCTAGTTCAACTTTCCTTGACTATTAAGATACTACAAAGCCTGATGATCAGTATATAAAATAAAATCCTTTGGCAAAAATAATGTCTCCATTTCTTCAAAGCCACAACTATTACATAAAACTCCTGATCATAAACAGAGTACTTCTTAGCATCATTAAGCTTCTCACTAAATTAGGTGATAGGCTTACCTTCTTGGCTTAAAAAAGCTCCTATAGCACTACCACTAGCATCACAATCTACTTGAAATACCTTATTGAAATCTGGAAGTGCCAAAACAAGTTGCTCTGTAACTTTCTGCTTCAATGTATCAAAGATTTTGTCTACTCCTTTAGTCCATCTAAACTCTTTTCTATCCCCTCTCATTGTCTCCGTTAGGGGTGCACAAATGCTACTAAAATTTCTCATAAACTTTCTGTAAAAACTTGCCAAACCATGAAAATATCGTTCCTCTATGGCACTCCTTGGTGTAGGCCATTCAATGATAGCCCTTACTTTTTTTGGGTCCATGTTAAGACCTTCCTCTGAGACAACAAATCCTAGGTATACCAACTCCTTCTTTGCAAAATTATATTTCTTCAGATTAATTAGCAACTTCTCCTCCCTCGGCTTCTCTAAAACTCTCCTGATATGCATCATATGCTCATCCCAAGTTTTACTGAAAATCAAAATATCATCTAAATAGACAATAACAAAACTTCCCAAAAATTCTTTCAGTACCTCATTCATGAGCCACATGAATGTGCTCGATGCATTGGTTAGCCCAAATGATATGACTAACCACTCATACAAACCCTCCTTTGTCTTGAAGGCTGTCTTCCATTCATCTCCTTCTCTAATTCAGATCTGGTGATACCCACTCTTCAGATCAATCTTTGTGAAGTACTTGGCTCCACTCAAACAATCCATTATATCATCCATTCTGGGTAATAGAAATTTATACTTGATCATGATCTTGTTGATGGCTTGAGAATCTATACACATTCTCCACTCTCCATCTTTCTTTGGTGCTAGTACTGCAGGTATTGCACATGGACTTAGGCTCTCTCTTATCAGCCCCTTCCTTAATAGCTCTTGAACTTGTCTATTTAGCTCTTCACTCTCTGCAGGGGTCATTCTGTGGGCTGCCTTATTCGGCAAATTGGCTCCTGGTATCAAATCTATTTGATGACTTATCTTCCTCACTAGTGGTAAACCTTCTGGTACATTATCAGAGATAATGTCCTGAAATTCTTTCAACATATCTAAAACTTCTATTGGTACATCTTCACATTTCTCTTGACTAATCTTAGGGATCAATGCAAAGCAATGATGCTCATGCTTCATATCCTCAAAAATTTTCTACCATCTACTAAGCAAATTCTGGCAGTACTACATACCTTTTGTTCCACCTCCTTCAAGGGCTTCAACTTATGATAAACTCCATCCTTTGTTAGGGAATATGTGTTTGTACGGCCATCATGGACAGCACTCCTATCATACTGTCAAGACCTCGCCAATAGCATATGACATGCATCCATAGGTATGATATCACACAACACCTCATCATGGTAGTCCCCAATCTTAAACTTCACTAAACACTGCTCATTGACCAAAGCTCTATGGTCCTTCTGCAACCATGCAATCTGATATGGATGTGGATGCTTTCTTCTTGTCAACTTCAACTTATCAACCATCTCCTCTGAAACAAGATTGTTAGTACTTCAACTATCAATAATAATGTCATAACTCTTACCTTCACATTTACACCTTGTGCGGAATAAACTCTTCCTCTGATTGGTTTCTTTCTCCTCATTCAGTAAAGTTCTTCTAACAACTAAGGTTTCTCCCCTTTCAACATCTTCAGAATGCTTAGACTGCGTGTCTTCATCTACATGTGCAACTCGTGCATTACCTTCAGGTCTTCTATTTATCCTTCCTTGATGTTGCGAACACTCATATACTCGATGCCCTTCTTCTCCACATTGAAAATAGGTTCCTCTGAAACTTCCTCTTTTGGGTCCTTTCCCAGGTCTGCCTCTTCCTCTTCCTCCTTGCTCACCATTGTTCTAGTCACAAGGGCGGTAGGCATTATCCCCTCTCTGATTTCAGCTGGTGCTAGCTTCTTCACTTTTCTTTTGATCTTCATTACGGCCTCCATAGGGTCTTCCACTAGTCCTTCCACCTTGACCTCTTCCCCTTTGCTTACTATCGGATCTTTTATTCAGCTTCTCTTCCACCTTCAGGGAAAATTGGTACGCATCTTCTATGGTGGTCATTCTGACTAGGCTCAGCTCCTCTTGAATACTTAGCCTCAACCCATTAATGTTATGAGCTACCTTCTCCTTGTTGGGCTCTACATGACCAATTCTGGTAGTAATCTTATAAAATTCTTCTATATACTCCTTAACAGACTTGTTGCCTTGCTTCAATCCTTGCAACTTCAATAACTCCATCTCATAGTCCACAAGAATGAACTGCTTCTTCAGTTTCTCCACCATCTGATCCCATCTGGTGATCTTTCCTTTTCCTCTTCTATTCCTCTCTAACTAGACCTCCTTCCACCAAATACTGGCATGGCCCTTCAACTTTGTTTTTACAAACTTGACCTGATCTAGGTCCTCCACATCTTCATACTCAAAATACTCCTCCATGTCATTGAACCAATCAATAAGCTGTTTTAGATTCAAATCTCTAGAATATGTAGAAACTTCAATCCTGGGCCTCTTTACAATCTTTGAAATGGCCCTCAACAATCTAACTTCTACGAGATCTCCTCTAGCTTCTTGCTCTTCCTCGGATAGCTCTTCTTCAACTTCATCCTCACTTTCTTCTCTTGTTCTTAGATCAAACCCTCTTCACAGCTCCTCTTGCAATGCATAAATTTTCCTTTGCAGGGCTCTAAAACCCTCTTCCATCAAAGTATTCCTCCCAATATGATTTCTTCGTGGAGGCATCTTGATCTCCGCAGCAAACCCACAACCTTAGGTCCTGGTACAAACTGTCTCACAGTCGGCAATATGTCTACACACTCAGGAACCCTTGCTCTGATACCACTTGATGAAGGGGGTAAATCATAAAACACACAACACAAGAAATAGAACACAGAAAATAGAATATTTCTTTATTGATCTGGGCAACTCATTACATTACAGAAGCTCAATTACAATCAGAGGAATCAATCCTCCATAGGCTGCAACACAGTATAGCTACCATCACCAGGTTCTAGAATCTTTTGCCTTCTATAACTCCCAAATCAGCTAGGGTTTCTATTTTCCCACCTATTCTTGACTCTACACTTTCCCCCTTAACTCTACTACTACCCAGGGTTTCCAAAAATGGTTATTAATAGCCTTTTTGGCAGCCAACAACCTAATTTTGAAATTTGCATCTCCCTCCAAAAATAGGTCAACTTCTGGGAGCCATAACTTTTGATCCGGGTGTCTGATTGACGAACTGCTTTATGCGTTGGAAAGCTCGCGGAGTGCTCTATGCGCTAAGATCTTGCTTTGCTAGTTCTAGCCATTTTTGGGCCTGTACAGGACTATTTAGTGCCTCAAACCTGAGTTTGAATAATTTTCAGGCACTTTTCAGGAAACAAAAACTTTAATATCTTTTAGCTCGCAAATGATCTTTACGTGATTCCTTTGCCAAAGGTCTTATATTTCTGTTATGTAAGTTCCTATAAATTTTCACTTCAATCCATGCCCAAATGCAAACTTTCTAAAAATAGCAGGTTGCTATTTTTAGCAGTTTGGAAAAACTAGAAGTTGTACATCATTATTCAAGCAATTATGGAACCAGAACCACAAATTTTGAAAAGAAATGGAAAGAACATCAACAATTTTGAAACACATCTTTTTTTTTTGGGTGATGCAAGATTGCCCTTACACCACTAGATGCTCTTGCATCAAATACATAACAATGGTATGATCCCTCAGCCTATCAAGTAGCTACCCTAGAATGTATACGACATATGGACATGATCATCTACCCAGGCCTCCACTCTGATATATGGATGTCACACAATACGAACCAAGTCATCAAAAATATGCCACCAATATTGCAACTGTCCAACATACGAATACTGAAGCGGTGCCCTATACAAAAATACAAATGCCTCAAACTATCCCCGAAACAGAGCACCCTACGGCCTTGTGATGCCTATGTGCTTAAAGACCCACACATGTAGCAGTGTCACCCTAGCGGATAAAGCCCTATCTAAGTAATACACAATAGTGTGCATCTCATGGTAGAACTGACCTAACCTAACATACATGGTCCCCATGTATACATCATCTCATGCCAAACCATCTGCTCAATCTCCACACCCCAACGAATCAAAAATCCCTACGCACGTCGATCCAACATCACAAGTCCCCCAATCATTGCACATAGAACTAGTGTAAAGTCATCTACTCCAACCACCAATGTTCGTGTATAGCTCATCTACTATCAATCTACTATAAGAACTGGGTGACCTAGGGCAAATACCCTATCAAGGGCTACTCATCCTGTAGTAATATCATATGTAGGCCTCACTCTAGCAATCAGCAACCTCAGAATCCCCCACACGTCCTCTAAGGTGATGATGATCTCACCTGTAGGTAGTAGGAAGGAACATGTCTCACTCCTCCACCGCTCCACTAGGGCTGTCATTATAGCCCTATGAACCTGTACAATGGGCATCCCAGACACTACTCATAGTCCCAATCTCCCTAACTTGACTAATGTAGCCTAATCAAAGCCATCTAATAGTCTCATAACTCCAGGATCTCATTGCTCCTACGAAGCCACAATATGCCCATCAATCTACATCTGCAAAATAATCATCAAAAAACTAATCTTCTTCTAATTTAGTGCTATGGTACTATTTCTAGCCCCTATGGTGACAAAATAGAGTTTGACACTAGTAGCCCATATGGCACCACACCAGAGAATGGCATCACTTCTTTTTGTTTTAGTGTCAATCCATAGGATGGTGCCACTTCTCTCAGTCTTAGCACTAATCCACTAGATGGCGCCACGTTTCTCACATTTGGCACTAAACCAGAGTTTAGTGCCAAAATGCTATAAAACCTGAAGAAACCCTCACGCCATTTTAGAGCATGGTGCCACAAACCCTAGGTTTGGTGCCATTCCAAAAGATGGCACTAAAGCATAAGCATATGGTGCTAAACCTCTAACCATTTGACCTATGGTGCTAAACCAAATTTTGGCACTGAAAAATTCATTGATGGCACCATTTCTCTGAAAAAACCCAATTTCAGGATAGCGCCAAACCAAATGATGACACCACAAAATTCAAAAATGGTGCCAAAACTCCCAAAACCTCCCTTTGGCTTATGGTGCCAATCTAGAGGATGGTGCCAATTCGGCTACGAATGGCACCAAAATGGCTGCATTAGGGTGCTAGTCCACCTAATCTACCCTTTTCCCATGCAATAAATGACCAGAAACCCAAAATTGACAAAGTTAAAGATAGTCATCATACCTATGGGTCCACCATGGTTGATCTCAAGTAGGTGCGCACTCGCTCGGATTGATGCACGTAGTAGGGGAAAGGTGGTTGCGCCATCTTGTCTCCTATCTTCTCTCAGCCAATAAGCTCAATGTATGCAAATGTGATACTTTGGGCCCACATTTTCTATTTATAGCATGTCTTGTCATCCTCCAACACACTTTTCTCTCCCCAAGGTGCAAAACATAACCTTTTTCATCCGTTTTTCAAGTCATATCAACCTATTTCTTTGTCCTCTATCCATTTTTCACCACCATTTCCTCCTTTCGAGAGATCACCTAGAATTTTTTTTTCACCCAACCTCTCGAGGGGGCATCCCTCATCCATTTTATTCCTTCCTGGCAAGTGGGGAAAATTCTTTGACTTGACGCCATGTCAAAGAGGGGCAAATGTAGACACCTAAAAATGTCTTAATCGTCTAACTATCCTCCAACATCATCCACAACAATAATTCTTCATCCACTTAATTAATTATTTCATCCTACCCCTAAATCATTCACTCATCCCTCATCAATTCATCCCTAAAATTGAATTAATTTAATTAATTCAATAGTCACACATTACTAACATCATCTAATTGATTAAATAAATATGTCAAATATTTATTTAATTAATTTGCCCTCTTCCCTAAACCTAATTAATTAGGTAAATGATGTTTATCTGATTAATCAAGCCTACTAATTAGCTTTACTCCTAACCTAGTTGATGAAATAGCCATTCTTTAATTAGCTACCCTAGCCTACATGACCCCTAGACCTGGATTAATTAAATAAATCATTATTTAATTAATCATAAACCCTGATTACCTCATCCATTAATTTTTTCCAACCCCATTAACTAAGTTAATCACCTTGATTAACTTGGTCAAAGCATGATTAACACCTTCTCCCATACCCAGAAATTAAAAATTACAAAATATTCATAAGCACTCCAACTCATTTTTACCATTTTCATGATAAAACATCTTCCTCTTTTTTAACTTACAAATTTAAGAGGCTAAAAATGTGCATGTGTCACATGTCTCTCACAACTCCACATAAAATGGAATTTTTAATTCCAACTCATCCCAAGGAAATTAATTTTAAATTTCCCCATCCATCTAAATCACATTTAATGCTAAGTCCTTCTCAAAATGAATAAAAGATACATTTTTATTCTCCACCCTCCAAATTTGTTGATCAAATCCTAGCCCTCCATCTCACAATCAATCTCATCCCTTGATCTCAACAGTTAATCTCCACCGTTGGATCAAAATCCCCTCCAATTTGCCTAAAAATACAAGCCTCCACAAGCCATTTGGACATCCAATTTTAGTGTAATGTCATTATGCCAAAAATTCTCTCTATTATCTCTATTGTGGCTAGGTTATGCTGAGTTTGCACTAGTGTTTGAGATCATTTCACATTTGAAAGTATTAGTCATGGGTAAAGCTAGGACTTGTGGGTGCTAAGTCTTCAACCTTATCAAAGGAGTAGGAGGATCCTAAGGTACAACTTGTGTGTTTTTCATGCATTTTTCTTGTGTTTTCACCTTTTAGATTTCTCATCTTCAATACTATTTATCACAAGCCAAAAAGGTAAGTTGCAAGATAATTTTTTAGAGGTAAAGGATCAAATAGATGACTGTAGCAATAGGAGGAATGATTTACAAGTTAATTTGAGTAAATCAAATGATGACAAAATAGTACTAATAGACAAAATCATCAACATAAATCAAGTTACACAAGAATAAGAAGTTCCATATTGTCCTATTGCTATTGTATATGATCATGCATCATCCCAACATTGACCACAAACTGACACAAGGAAGTTTATGTGATTTTTATGATGTTTCTTCATTGCATGTGACTAATTTCAGCAGAGAAGATTTGAGTATATCATATTTTGGTCATTCTAATATTTATAATGGTTCTAATGATGAAGATACTCACCTAATTAATGTTTATATGTAGATGAAGAATGGGGGCAACAACATTCTCTTAGATTATGGAGGTTCAACAACCATACAAAATGATCACCTAGATGGCTAGCCATGCTCTTCACTTAAGGAAACCAACAACATAATTGATCAAGTGTCTAAATTGAGTGAATACATGTCACTTTGTAGGTATTGAGTGCACATATCAGACTTTACTTTGAATAATTCATGTTAGGCTCATCCTGTTGATCCACATCATGAAGTAAGTTGTCCTAATTACTTTCTAGCTTGGGAGGTTTCTTTTGAAGCTAGGGTTGATCAAAGGCATGTTTATTTTCCATTTGGGCATGAAAATTTATTGAATTATGTTATTGATTCATGTGTTTTGAAATATGGATTTATAGAGTGATTTTGTTGACTTGTTTAAGGAGACAAATGTTGATTTTTTATATCAGCCACATGATGATTTGAGAAAACATGAAATATCTCATGTTTTAGATATGAAGAGTGTTGAATCTTACATTGATATCATTAATCTACCTTCTTTTAAATGCTACAATGGTTTTATAATAAATTAATTTGATTGTGATTTTCATGCACTTGATGCATGGGGGATGATACATCATGAGTTGAGATCTTCTAAAGGTGAGAGAGTATTTGGTGAAATGCAACAAGATGGTGAGCTTAAATTTATAGCCAGTGGTACTTTAAACCAAGTTGTATCTTCCATTTCTTCATTAAGTTTTGATGCTTATCAATATAAATATGGGGATTGGGGTAAGAAAACATGAATTTGGATTGATCATGGATGTTATGAGTTGCCTTGATTGATAATTAAATCACATGATTGGTATCCTGAATATGAGCCAAGTTTGACTATTCTACATTTTTAAACTAAAAATATGAGTTTGTCAAAATTAGGACCTTGATTGGTAGCCTATTACTCTTACACACATTGAGAAATAAGTCAATTGAGAATAATGATACCCACTATCCTAATTCTTTTTACATAGTGTTAAGTAGTCTTAGTTTATTAGGTGTATAGTTTGTTTATTCTTTCTTTGGGTTTGGTTAGTTAGTTGTTGTTTTTGTATGCTTTGTTTGATAGTTGGTTAGTTTTTAGTTGTTAGTTTGCTATTTTAGTTTAGTTTTTAGTTTGTTTTGTCTTAGTTTTCAATCAAATTTCACCATTTTGTTGTTCTCTTTGCTTGTTCTAGCTTTTTTTTCATTATTTGTTTCTCTTTTGGTTTAGTTTTACTTATTGATTTTGTCTTTGTAATGTATCATTTGTCTTGATAGTGTTGTTTCTAGGTGTTTTGTTCACATTTTCTTTAAGTTCTGGTTTTCTTTCCCTTTACTTCTTTTAGGTAGACTTCCCTGAGGGTGGTCATCTTCTTTCAATTGAGGTTAGGTTTGTCTCAAGGTGGTACTAGAGGGTGGTTTGAATGGGATTCTATTGCTGGTATTTTTTGATATTTGGGTCAGTCATTAACTTGGTGTCTTTTGTTTTGTATTCATTCATCTAAAGATTAGGAATGTTGGTTTCTATTAAGTACTGAAGTATTATGAGGTTCAAGGAGGGAGTTATATTGAGATCTTATACCCTATACACACCTTAAATATTCTTGAGTTGACAAGGATCAGATGTTGTGAATTTATTTCAAGTGAAAAAACTAAAGATTACTTTCTTCTATGATGGTCACTGTGATTCCCAACGCAAAAGAAATATTTTTTACCTTTGAATTGAGATAGCTTCATTAATGGGTTTATATAGAATACTAAAAAAAATTAAAAATAAATAAAAATAATTTAAGAAAAAAAGAAATAAAAGAAAGAGTAAAAGAAATATCAAAAGAACTCAACAATCAAAGTGATTTAAGCAACATCTATTGGAGCTATGGACACTCAACTGGCAATAGAGATCTACTTTGAGTGGAATTAGTAGTAACTATGTTGAGGCTATGGATGTATTGCTAGCAATAAATCAATGCCTTGGATATCCCTAATTATGTCCACTTAATTACATGATGTAGTCTAATACACCCCTGATTAGTTGAAGATGTAATTAAAATCATGTAGCTTGTTGTGGATTTCACCTCATTTTGATCTGAACTATACTCCTAAAGGTAATGAATCATTTTCACATGCTATGAAATCTCATCATTCATTGATAGGTGCCTTATGTTGCCTTTTTCTTTGATGATGCTTATATTCTTCTATTTGTTTCATGAATTGGAACTAGATATGTTGGGTTCTTGAGGGATTCATGTATACCAAAATTCTCATGAACACTTTTCTAGTAGAATCAACATTTGTTATGCTTTATGTATATGCCCCTCCTTGGATTTGCAAAGTGGGGACCCCTCTATTTTTTTTTTTTTCTTAGGTTTGATTTTTGTTTAGTCTATTATTCCTTCCCTTTTTGTTGCAGTGAAGTGTATTCTAATTTTTGAATAGCTATAGATTAATTCATTGAGTTTTTCAATTGTTTGCAAAAGGTTGAGTGTATTTTCCTTTGTAAATTTTTATTTTATTTCCTTTTTATAAAGTTGTAGACTGTTGACTTACTACTAGATGTCATTTTTCTTGGTCATTTATCCTATTCACTCCATATTTTTCATAGATAACTTACTTGCAATATTTAAAGCATTGAAAGATTTTGGTCCATAACTGCAACTAGACTTTTAAGATGACATCTAGAGCTCATTATCTTTCCTTCCTCATATTCATTTTAGAGAGAATCATTTAAATGAAAAACTTAGTGAAATTTTTAAAGGAAATGATTTTGTAGAATTATGACTAATAGGAGGATATTTCATGATGACTTTTTATTTCCCATGATGTCCCATTTTCTTGCAAACCTTCAAGGTAGTGAAATAATAGTGTGAAATGTAGAAAATGAAAATGAAAATTTTCACTTGAGAAATGGATATGGAAATGAAATACCTAAAATCCATTCCTCTTATCCAATCCTACATTTTATTGAAAAGCAATGCATTTGTTTTAAAGGTCAAGAATTATGCATAATTTTGATATGCAAAAGGTTCTCTTGTGGTAGGATATGTTTAGTTAACATCTTATATGTAGTTCTCTATCATTTTTCTACAAACTCTAGGTCACAACTTAGGGATTTAGTATGGAAGTTGTTTTGTGGAATTATATTAAATAGGATGATGTGTGTGACTAAACTTTTGTACTTCCTATCCTACATCATTTTATAACAAAGTTTGGAAACAATGAAACAAAGGAACCAAGGGACAAAAATGAACATGCAAAATTTTAACCAAATATTGTAATGGAAAATATGAAGTTTATAAAGTTTAGAAATGTGCATGATTTGTTTGTGGAGTTTTCTCTTACTGCACAATATGTTAAGTTGAGATATTATATCTAGTTCTCTATTAGATTTCTACAAATTGAATTTTACAAAGATTTTACTTTAACGTTTGGTTTTTGTAAGACTGATTGTAGGATGTTTTATGCTGAGATCATATATCATATTCCTTTTTGTTTTTCTAAAAAATTGAATTTTACAAAAGTTTAACCTAAAATCTTGATTCATGTGATGTTTGTTTGAACTAAAGGAGTTTTAAACTGCAAAAGTGATGATTTGTGGTGAAAATGGGGAAGAAAGATGGAAGATTTCAAGTCCCACACTTTCTCACACTAAAGCATTAGGGAATCAAAGAATAAGTTTAGGAATAAACTATTCATTTCCTATGTTCCCTTTTTCTGCTAATTATGACTATGTAATTGTTTTGATTAGGTTTTTACAAGCTAGTATCATCCACTAAGCCTGAAACCCTAGATTTCCAATCAGACTATAATAACTTAACTTTTGGTATAGATACTAATGAAATCATTATAGAAATGTAAAGGAAATAGTACAGAGACAATGCACCCAGAAGTAGAGGACCTGATGGACTAGGGCACTAGTGCCAGTGTCTTGGAAGTTTTCAAATGTTAGGGTTTTCTGCACTAGCTATTTAACAATCTCTAGAGGCTTCCAGGTCCCAAAGAAATCACACATTTAGACTAGAGTATGAGTGCTAGTGTCCCGAAAGTCTCACAATCTCAAAATTCAAAACTTTTTGATGATTGTGTCTACAATATCCATCTTGCTATCACTCCTTTCTATTGGATCTTGATGAATTCAACCTATACATGCAAAAGGAGGAGAAAGATGGTTGTGCCTATAGAGGAGCTTGCCTCAATCAAGCCTCATTTTTAATATTTCTACCTCAACAATAGCTAATAACAAAGATCTACAGATGTGTGTGCTCATCTAACAAATGTGGATGCAAAAATATAAAACCCTAGATGACTCAAGCATCAAGGAAAGATCGGCAATATTCTTCACTCAATGAACAAACACAACTTCACCTCAAGGAGATGAAAGCAATGAAGACTTGCGTGAACAAGAAGGTGAGGTAGTCGTTTCCATAGAGGAATTCCAAGCTTGATGTTGGAGGCTTCAACCCTTCCCCTGATCATGCTAAAGGTGTACAAACCCTAGGAAGACTGAGATAGTCTCAAGATCTTGATTCCTAATCTCCATCTATTGTCTCCATGATAACAAATTCAAATAACTTCAAGAGATTCAACAAACCAATGATCTTTAATGGAAATTTGGGCAGAGTTTTGGCATAAAGCTTGCATCAAGATTGTATGTAATAAAATGATTTACAAATATCTTTAAATATCTAACCTTAGGAATTTCAAATTTTGAAATAAGATGTCGACATCACGTGAAAAAAGAAATTTTGAAAATAAAATCTTGGAATGTACAGTGGGAGCCAACATCTCGCCAAAATTCAAAACCCTAGGAAATAGGGCAGGACAAGGCACAAGCACCCAAGTCCAAGACTTGATTTCCCAATCAGGTCTGCTTTAAAGGGGTCCTAGAATCCTGAATCCAAACTCTCTTTTTCACTATCAATCTTTAGTTATCCTAAAACATGACATTCTTCCAGTTAGACATAGATCAATCAGGGTTTAAGAAGGTCTGAAATAAACTAGGTTGAAAGGACACCAAAGGAGAGGAGCTAAAATATGAGAAATTGTACCATTCCATGCATGAGGGCAATTTCTAACATAATATTTAGCCCCCACTTTAGTGGCCATATGACACTACATGCATATGCAACTAAAGGAAAGTAAATACATCAATCATGAAAAGGATACCCAAAAGGATATTGTAGAGGATGTCAAAATGTTGTCACAAAGGAGGAAGAAGCCCCCAAGTCTGTAATCCTTCAAGACCACAAAGTTAGGAACCACAACCTTCAAAGAAACACTTGTTAGAAAATCAAAAATTAAATCAACCTGCAACCACCACCAATAAGTCAGTCCATAAACACTAAGGGGGTTGATTGATGAGATGTGATGAGGGAGGAAATCAAGGGAGATATATGCCCCCCTTGTTTCTTCTTTCTTAGTCTAAAAAGGAGAAACAAGGAGATACCTATACATGTCAATTTCAAGGAATCTTGATGATAAATGCAATGTGAGGGTTGTTTGGACAATAAACACCCAAGTACAACACATTGGGTAGGATAGAGAGTGGAACTAGGATTCCAACACAATGAATGACGTGAAAATCTAAGTTTGACAACTCAAGATAGAGGCTTAAGAGTAGAAAGTGTTCAATTTTGCAGTTAGATAGTGATATGAATTCTCATCCACTTACTATATGTAAAGGGAGTTTTCAATTTTGCACTATTCATTCTTTCTTGTCATTGTGTAAAGGAGAGAAGGAGAAGGAGGAAGAGATCGACAATGTCAAACCGATGTCCATACTAGCTTCTGAGACTAGAGATGCTCCGAGCCTAAGTGGCAGAGAGATGTTTCGAGATTGAGGTAGGGTCTTAATCCTTGTTTTTGCTATCATTCTTTCTATATTATTTAAGTTTTGTCATTTTCTATGTTGTATAGGACATTATAGACAAGGGTCCCCAACAGGGGTACCCAAGTCCATTCAGGGTGCCCAGGTCCACCTAGGGTGTCCTTGTCCACCTGGGGTACCCATGTCCAAAAAGGACAATAGCCCCAGGGATAGAGCACTAGTTGCTGTTGTAGGTACTAAGTGATGATTTTATGTTGTATACTAATTATTTCTCACTGTTTATCATGCAGGTTGTTCTCAAGATGCGAGAGCATATAGGTGGTCACATGATGTTGCTTCTTTGAGATCACATCGGTACCATGACCAATGCAGAGAGAGGCCACCTACAATTGATAGGGCTCTGGTGGGTGTTTGATATGCCCACAATTAGATTTCATTGTAGTATGCTAATGGCTTTGATGGAGAGGTGGAATGCAGATACTTATACATTCCATCTATTCATAAGGGAGATGACTATCACACTAGAGGATGTCTACCAGATCCTACACCTACCTATATGTGGGAATACAGTGAGGATCATAGAGCGTCACTCAGCAGAGTACACATGAGAGAGTCAGTTATACTATTGAGGTTGCACGGTTGCTTGGGAAGAGCATGGGCATATTCAACTCTAGTTACTAGAGTAGGGATGTGCTGACATCCCTTTGATTCAGAGGATTATGATTGTTAGAGTGGCATTAGCAGTTGCACTAGATGGATGAGGCACTCACCCTCACAAGGGCCTTGTCCACACTATTAGGGTAATGGAGGAGTAGGGGACAGTCTACGCATGGGGGCATAGTATGCTTGCACACCTCTACCATGAGTTGGGATGGTATGTCCATTATGAGGCACATGGCTTGATGTGTTCCACATTACTACAGGTCTGGGCCTTTGAGCATATTAGATGCACATGGCCTACAAGGTTTCCTATAGAGCCAGCATTTACTTATGCATGAGTCCATGCATATCCTCTTGTCAAATACTAGAGACATGGTGATTTACTATATTGGAGACTTATGTTTGATAGATTACAACCCAGTAATATCATCTGGAGACCATATCGTGACTATTTAGCATGGTTAGGTTAGTGGAGACAATTAGTGAGGATGTAGAGGGATTGAATGATGGCCAGTCACTTGATCACATTGTCGTATAGTTTTACTTTGGTAGGGTGGCATGATAATTTAGATGTTGATAGGATGTCCCTGTGATATGGCTGAGCTATGCACGCTTTGTACGGATCGTAGTCAAGGTGAACAGTGCCTGACAACCAACAGTAGTAGATGTAGCGGTTAGTGATGATGATGGTATAGAGGATGCAGAGTTGATATCTGATGTAGATGATGTTAGAGTTCCTTGAGCATACTAGATTTGGTGGAATATAGCCTGACCTACTCCTATCGATCCTCCTAGTCAGCCCACAGGTGATCCTCGACCTTGGGTTGGTCACACAAGTGACATAGGGGTAGAGGATGACATTAGTGACTTCACTAGATATTATGATCTAGATGAGGAGGAGGATGATGACAATGATGAGGAGTAGGTCCCATCATGGTATGTCTTCAGGGAAAGAATGGGGTGAGATTAGCATGAGGCAAACAGTGACGAGAAGGCTGAGTCCTAGTAACAGTCAAGAGCTCATGGTCCAACCCCTATGGATGTGAGGAGATCAATCTAGCATGAGCGAGGGGAGACCAATAGTTGTATGCCCCTAACTATAGGGTTAGTTGTAGAGATATTCACACCATCAATTATTCAAGATCCATCTTGGCAAGATGAAGATCCAGATAGGATACTTTGTATATAGATGCAGTTATGTTTGATTATTTTTTTATGATGTCTATATTGGATATTGATATCTATTTTGTTCCTTTTTGTAGTTGGGATAGATGCATGGCATGACCTAGTGACTTGCGTCATAGCAGAGATAGCTCTTGTCGATGCAGCCAAGTAGTGGGTGCAGATGAGATACTTGCCACAACCATCCGTAAGGTGTCATATCGAGATTATTATGCCTTTCGTGAGATACAGGTTATTAGTGGAGTCTATGCTAGATAACTCTTCATGGGAGAGAGAGAATTTACTTCAAAGAGTCAAGCATGTAGAGATAGAGCTCCAAATGCTACGAGATCAGATAGCAATAGTACCTACACCTCAGATAGATCCTATCATGGGTGAGATCTTACTTCCTAAGTTACGCTGGGTGAGAGCTGACAGGGATAGGCTTTGGGCAGAGCTAGAGAGAGCCACATCTAAGAGAGACTAATATCAGCAGATGTACTGGGAATCACACAATGAGGTGCTAGGACTAAGAGCAGAGATCAAGGGGTTAAGATCGTGGAGCATCTCTAGGAGTGATTCACGATCTGTAGCCACACATGGTCAGGCTTCCATCACATGCACACCACGAGGTCCTGAGGGTATAGGTGACCGAGGTTCAGTGATGTATAAGTAAACTAATGATGATATATATATGATGCTTTCCTATTGTTGTTTCTAATGTTGTCTAATCTATCACATGTGATTTATGTAAAATGTAACTAGTGATAAATGTTAAATGCTCATGTGGAAATGTGATTAATGCTAATGTGATACTTAAACAATTCTTTGCAGAATATAAAGTAAAAAGCACAATGATTAATGAATTTCACACATAACCATTATTCTATGCTTAACTTATTTAATACAAAAGTGATCTTCAATAAAACATGTTTAAACAAGATACAACAATGATTAACTAAAAAAGATGCTATGTTAAATGGATTAAGACAAAATAATCATATCTTGTTGAAATTGAAGCTAAACTAAGTAGGAAGTTTTCTTTTTAAAGTAATATCTAACATATAATCTTAAGCATAAAATTTCTTGAGGTGCTCAGCATTAATAGGTTCTGTAAGTAGTGTACCTTGTTCATTAGCTAATTTATACACTCTTGATCCAAAGGCTTTAGTAACGACATATGCTCTGAGCCAATTAGGGCTGAACTTTCCTTTTTCTCCAGGAGGTGCATTCACATTGCATTGATTCTCATAAAGTACCAAGTCTCCAACATCTAATGTACAATGTATAACACGTTCATTATATGATCATTGGATACTCTTCTAATGGGCCTTAAGATGCTTGAGAACATTAATATGTTGTAATCCAGCATCTCAAGTTGTTGTAATCTCTTTTCTCTTTCCATGTCATCATTGATAACATCTCTCAAGGAGACTCTTAATGAAGGAATTTTGAGTTCCAAGGGAATTAGCACGTCAGTGCCATAAATAAGATTATACGGAGTAGTTCCAGTAGCCGTATGAATGCTTGTTCTATAAGCCCAAAACTCATAAGATAATTGAGTATGCCAATCTTTCTGATGTTAACAATTTTTCATAAAATTTGTCCAATAACCTTGTTTGAAGCTTCTACTTGGTCATTCGATTGAGGAGAATAAGGTATAGAGAAGCAATGTTGAATATGATACTTTTCAAGAAATTTATTCACATCCTTATTCTTAAATGGTGCGCCATTGTTAGAGACCAAGGAGGAAGGAATACCAAATCGAGAGATTATGTTATCTTGTATAAAATGACAAATTACGTCAATAGTCATGGATCATAAAGGGACAACTTCAACCCTCTTCATGAAGTAATCAGTAGTGGTAATTATAAAGGTATGTCCTTGAGAAGAAGGTGGAGAAATTTTACCAATTAGATCCAAGACCCAAATAGAAAATGGCCAAAGTGAAACTTGGGCACGAAGTTCCTGGGCAGGTGCTTGGATTAAGTGTTGATTTTGTTGACATTGCGGGCACTTCTTGACATAAGCGAAGGAATCTTGTTTCATACATTGCCAATAATACCCCATACATGTTAGTTTTTGTACCAATGATTTTCCTCCAAAATGTCCTCTACAAGCACGAGAGTGAGCTTCTTCTAAATCTATCGGAATCTCTAAATTAATAAGACATTAGAGAAGAACACCATTATAGCTTCGTCTATATAAGACATTAGATAGAATGATATAGCACACTGCAAGTTTACGTAGGCAAACTTGAGCATTTTTAGATATTGAATTAGGGATGGTTCCATCACACAAATAGTTGAATATATGGGAGAACCATACATCAGAGCTTATATCACAACAAAGATCAATACTTGCAACTACAGGATCTACTACAGCCAATGTTCTAAGATTGTGAATAATAAAGGTAAATTCATCAGGAGAATCATTAGGAGATATAAGGGAAGCTACACTTGCCATTGCATCTGCATGTTGATGGTCTTTCCTTGGAATAGTGTCAATTGAAAAGGATGTAAATCATTTTAACAGAGACAAGGTGAAATCACAATATTGACATAATTTGTCTTGTTTAGCTTGATATGATCTATTTATTTATCTTGCAATTAGTTGTGAATCACCATATATAGTAAGATTTTTATGTCTAGAGCCAAGGAAGCATGAAGTCCTACAATAAGAGCTTTGTACTCAACAATGCTATTTGTACATGAGAAGTTTAGGTGGTAATACATAGGAATCAACTTACCTATAGGGGTACTAATATAACTACAGTACCAGAGCCAGTTTGACATCTTGATCCATGAAAATACAACTCCATTTATCATCCTTATCAATAGCTAAAATTTGATCATAGGGAAATATCTCCTGACTTTGAATAGCAAAGGGGGAGGGTGCTTCAGCTAAAGGGTTGGTTAATGCTTGTCCTTTAATCACTTTTTGAGATATAAATTTGAGATCAAATTCAATTAACAACATAACCCATTTAGCAAGGTAGCTTGAAAGATCTGTTTTAGCAAATAAATGTTTCAAGGGATCAATTTTACCATTACATGTATTTCAACATTTAGGAGATAATGCCTAAGATTTTGTGCTGCAAAGACAAGAGCTAAGCGTTGTTTCTCAATGACAATATATCACACTTCATAATCAAGCAATGTTTGGCTGATGTAGTATACAACATGTTCCTTGCCTTCAATATTATGTTGTGCTAATAATACTGCAAGGGAATTAGTAGATGCTGAGGTATTGTTTAGCGTGACATTAGATACCTTGTTTACTCTAGGTTAAGTACCACAATCTCATAGCTAAGCATTGGGAGGACAAAGACCAAGCTTGTGAACAAAATTCTAATCACTTTGTCTATCCCTTACACTTGCATGGTTATGAAACCTAAGGCCCTAATCAAGATTTTATCAAGTGTTTTTCTTTCAACCAAGTAAAACCCTAATTATGCCTTAAATCAAAAATATATAGAAACTGATGAAGGAACTGGCAAAACTAATCACAGAAGTGTAGAGATAGAGTTTCAGAGATAATGTACATGGATTTTGAGGACTAGGATGCCCGCTCCAGTGTCCCACAAGTTTCCAAACTAGAAAACCTTCTGCACAGGGTGTCTAAGACAACTAAAAGGCTTCCAGATCTTGGAATAAACCCCCGGTTGGACTAGGGCACCTGCTCCAATGTCTTGCAAGTCTTAGAATCTAAAAATCTAAAAGTCTATCATAATTGTACCCACAATACCCTTCTTTATGTAGCTTCTTTCCATCAGAACCTGCAAAACACGATTTGCACCTACAAAAGAAGGAAAATGTTGCGGCTATATCTCCCTCGATTTCCTACAAGTGGATATCTCCTTATTTCTACTTGCTTAGTCCAAGAGTAGAAATAAGGAGAAATCCATGCACGTTGATTTCAAAGGAAGTGTGTTATGAGGGTCATTTGAAGAAACAATGCTCAAACATAGCACATTGGGGAAGAGAGAGAGCGGAACCTAGTTTCCAATGCAACAAACAACACTAAAATCAAAGTTTGACAGCTCAAGAAAAGGGCTCAAGAGTGAAAGAGCACACTTTTATGCCAAGTTAGGGATAGGAATTCTCACTCACTTACTTTATGTAAAAGGGAGTTGTCACTTCTCACTAACTCATTGTTGTTTCTTTTCTTGGCAGACAAAGAGAAGGGCAAATAGGAGAATCAACCATGCTGAGCCAACATCCATATCATCCACCATGACTGGAGATGCTCCGAGCCTGAGTGGTAGAGAGATGCTTCAAGGCCAAGGTAGGGTCTTGATCCAACTCTTCTGTCATCTTTTGTTTTACCTTTTCTTTCACATTTATCGATGTCGATGCTAAGAGGGGAAGGTGGACAGGATTCCCAAATAGGGGCGCCTGGGTCCACCTAGTGTGCCAAAGTTTCTCTGGGGTACCCTAGTCCCACAAGGGTGCTAGTGTCACTCTAGGGTGCCCTAGTCTTCCTAGGGCACCTTGGTCCATAGAGGACATATGCCCTAGGCACATGCATTCTGTTCATTTATTGATAGCTTATTGTGGTTTCTAGAGGCGATTCTAATACTCTTGCTTGCTTTTTGATCTGCAAGATGTCCCTAAGATGCGTGAGAACACAGGCGGTCATCTGATGGCACTTCTACAAGAGCACACTAGCACTTTGACTACTGTAGCGAGAGCATTTATAGATGGTGGGCCTATGGTGGGTGTTTGAGATTCCCACGATTAGATTCCATTACGCGATGCTTATGGCACTGATGGAGAGATGGGATGCAGATACATCCACATTCCATTTACTAATTGGAGAGATTACCATCACACTAGAGGATGTATTCAAGATCCTTCAACTATCGATCTGAGGAGAGACAGTGAGGGTTGTTAGACATTGCTCAGAGAGGTATACTCATGAGAGTCAGCTATACTACTTAGGTCGTACTATTTCATAGGCAGAGTGAGGACACATTCATCTCTGCTTACTAGAGCAAGGATGTAGAGACATTCCCTTACTACGGAGGATCATGATTGTCACAATTGCACTAGCTATTGCACCAGATGGATGAGACACACACCTTCATGGCGGTCTCGTTTACACTATCAGAGTGATGGAGGAGCATCAGACTGTCTACACATGGGGGCACAGTATGCTTGCACACCTATATCACGACTTAGGGTGATATGTCCACTACGAGATGCAAAGTTTGATGGTCTACACATTATTACAGGTTTGGGCCTTTGAGCACATCAGGTGCACATGACCAGTGGGTTTTCCTATAGAGGTAGCATTCACCCATCCGTGCATCTATGCCTATCCACTAGTCAGGTGTTGGAGGCATGACAATCTATTATACTGGAGAGTAGTATTTGATAGATTACAACCTAGTGACATCATCTGGAGACCGTATCGCGGCTACATCAAATGGCCTAGCGAGAAAACGTAGTTAGCTTAGATGTAAAGGGATCAACTGATGGCAGGTCACCTTAATCATACTATATCTTGGTTCTACTTTGACAGGGTGGCATGACAGTTCAGACAGATACAAGATTTTCCTGTAGTTTGTCTAAGCTATGCATGTGTAGCTCAGAGTGCAGTCAGAGCTGATACCATCTAATGGCTGACTATAGCAGACATACCACTTAGCGACGATGAGGGTCCTGAGGATGCAGAGCTGGTGTTAGACATAGATGATGTCAGGTGTACCTAAACATATCAAACCTGGTGGCACATAGTACATCCTGTACCTATCTTTCCACCCAGGCATCACATAGGAGATGCCCAACCTTGGGTCGGTCATGCGAGTGACATAGGGGTGTAGGATGACATCAGTGATTTCACAGGATACTATGATCTTGAGAAGGATGAGGAGGAGGACAAGGATGAGTTCAAGGAGGTCCCATCATAGTACATCTTCAAAGCAAGATCACGACATAGCCAGCAGGAGGCAGACACTGACGAGGAGACTAAGTCGAGACCATGTTTTAAGGCTCATGATCCTACTCCTGTAGATGATGCGAGGCCTAGCCAGACAAATTGGGGGGAGAGTAGTAGGTCTATACCCCCAGCTACAAATCAGACTATAGAGCTCATCACACCATCGGCGATCTAAGATCCATCCTGGCAAGATGGAGATCCAAGTGAGGTTTGATGTATTATTTTATGTTTTGTATAGTTTATTATTTGTGATATTTATATGGGAGTCTAACATCTATCTTATCCTCTATTTTGTAGTTGGGACTAATGCATGGTGAGACTTTGTGAGTCACGTCATAGGAGACATAGTACTAGTAGATGTCTCAGAGCAGCGAGTGCGGGCAGGTTATTCACCACGATCATCCACTGGGTGACATGCTGAGTTATTTATGCCTATCGTCAGATACATGACTGCTACAGAGGCCATGCTAGAGTAGTCTGTACGAGAGAGAGAGGAGTTTTGATAGAGAGCTGAACGCGCTGAGGTTGAGCTCAGGGCATAGTGAGAGTAGATGGTAGTGGTTCCTACATCAAAGGGAGGGCCACTATTAGTGAGTTTGTACTACACGAGGTCTAATAGACTAGAGCTGACAAAGACATGGCTCAGGCTGAGAGAGACCGGTACTAGAGGATGTACCAGGAGGCACATGAGCAAATGATAGAGATGAGAGGTGAGATCAAGGGGTTACGATTGTGAAGCATCTCTAAGAGTCACTCGCACACCACGAGGGCTTGAGGGTACTATGATCGAGGCTTAGCTATGTGATATATAGACTTTAGGCAATACAACATTCCATTTTGTTTTGAGGGATAGTCGACTTGGATGTATACATGAAACTGAGATATATATATATATATATGTGATTATTTCTTTTGATCTATGTGTAATGGATTTTGATCTATCACATGTGATTTTTATAAAAATGCAACTAGTGATGATGTCTAAATGCTATAATTAATGCTATTGTGGTATACTAACATGTAGTAACAAGCACAATGATTAATTATTTTACACATAATTTTAATTTTCATGCTATTTTCAATTAATACAAAATTGAACTAAGCAATTACTTAAACACGATACAACAATGATCAACTAAACAAAGATATAATGCCAAATAAATTAAGACAAAATAGTACTATCTTGTCGAAATTGAATCTAATCTATGCGCTAAATTAGCTTAGGAACATTTAACATTAGATCTCAAGCATAAAATCTTTTGAGATGCATTGCATTTATAGGTTCTTTAAGTGGCATACCTTGTTCATTGGCTAATTTATATGCTCCAGATCCAAAGGTTTCAGTGATTATATATGGTCCAATCCAATTATGGTTGAACTTACCTTTCTCACCAGGCAGTGCATTTACATTATGTTGATTTTCATAAAGAACCAAGTCCCCAATGTTAAATGACCATTGTATGCCTTGCACATTATAGGCTCGTTGTACTCCTTTTTGATAAGCCTTGAGATGTTCAAGAGCGTTAATATGTCATTCATCAAGCATCTCAAGTTCCTGTAATCTTTTCTCTCATTCTATGTTATCATCCATGATATCTCAGGGAAATTCGAAAGGAAGGAATTTCTAACTCCAAGGGCATTATTGTGTCTACGTCATAGACAAGATTATACGTTGTGTTACTAGTAGTTGTTCGAATACTTGTTCTATAAGCCTATAATGCATAGGATAATTGCGTATGCCAATCTTTTTTATGTTTATTAATAGTTTTCTATAAAATTTCTCTAATAACCTTGTTTGAGGCTTCTACTTGGCCATTTGATTGAGGGTAATAAGGCGTAGAGAAGTGATGTTGTATATGATATTTTTTGAGGAACTTTTTCACATCCTTATTCTTAAATGGCGTACCATTGTTTGAAACGATGGAGGAAGGTATTCCAAATCGAGAAATTATGTTATCTTGTATGAATTGATAGATTATATCGGCATTCATGGATCATAAAGGGACCACTTTGACCCATTTTGTAAAATAATCAATAGTAGTAATGATAAACGTATGTCCTTGAGAGGAGGGTGGGGAAATCTTGCCAATTAGATCTAAACCCTAGATAGAGAATGGGAATGGTAACACCTGGGCATGAAGCTCTTGAGTAGGAGCATGGATTAGGTGTTTATGTTGTTGACATTGTGGGCATCTCTTGACATAAGCAAAGGAATCTTGTTCCATATGTTGCCAGTTCTATACACCTAAAAATGACACGACTCTATTTAAGTCTACCTTCCTCTATCAATAAATAAATAATTAAATTTATTTATTTGATTCATATTCCTCTAAGTTAATTAAATATCAAAATATTTAATTATCTCTTCTAAAGTCAAAATTAAATAAAATCTTTTATTTAATTAAATTCTTCCAAGCAATTAAATAATTCTAAATTATTTAATTAAGTCAAAGTCTATTCCTCCAAATTTAAATAAATCATTTAAATTTATTTAAATCCTCTCACTCTCCAAAAATAAAATATAATTAAATATTTTATTTATTCTTCCAAATCATGTGCAAGTAATTAAATAAATTTATTTATTTAATTCACTTTCTTATCTTCCAAAATCTTCTAAAAATAAATCTTCCTTGTCATGCAAAAGAAAAAGTTGAGTTATTGATTTAAAACAACCTTGTTTTTATTGGCACCCCTACTTTCACATCACACCATTTATCATCCATCTCATATTGTGTTGAAGCTCATCTTCAACACAACAAGTATCTGAGTCATTTCTCCTTGTCATCTTGAGGAATCGAAGTAAGGAAGAAAGCTTCCTGAGAGCCATCTTCATCACCAAAAGATCAAGAAAGAATAGGTGAACAATGGAAATCGCAAGGTAAAAAGGTTGTGAGTATCACTCTCTTTCTTATATTTTAAATCATTTTTATCTGCACATTCCATTAATGTTTTGGGTTTTTATAATTAGTTTTATTCTTCCCATTTTACCCATCACATTTCTAGCACCCACCATGGGGCCTTTGTCCCAAATCTAACCAAAAAACTAAGTTTCTGAGTGACAGGTTCTGTACAAATTCCATACAGGGTTCAAAATAGGTTTAGGCGGTGCATCTGATCGATCTCGAGGCGCATCTACAACCTATTTCAGCACATGTAAAATTTTGGCACATACATCCTCTGAGCCGGTGCATCTACAATCTGTTCAAGCGCATGCAAAGTTTCGGTGCATACATCATCTGATCCGGTGCATATACAACCTATTCCGGTGCATGCAAAATTCTGGCACATACACTCTCTGACACGATGCTTACAATTCTTTTTACGGTGCATCTATTAAATTGGCACTTCTGTCTCTTATTCCTGCACTTTTGACATCTGTCTTAGCACATTTGTAAAATAGTGCTTATAGTCTCTATTTTTGCGCATACAGACTGATAAGTGGTGCATCTAATC
The DNA here is from genome assembly GCA_027924645.1 of Cunninghamia lanceolata. Classification (NCBI taxonomy): domain Eukaryota; kingdom Viridiplantae; phylum Streptophyta; class Pinopsida; order Cupressales; family Cupressaceae; genus Cunninghamia; species Cunninghamia lanceolata. The sequence goes on from BSBN01000333.1 coordinate 2,414,451, forward strand.
TTCATTCTAATTGTAGGATTTCTCGTAGTTTTAGGATTTTACACTAACATTTGTCTTGCGGGATTAGAGGCTGGATAGATCATTTAGCTGCACTAATTAACTCATTTTAGATTAATTAGGGAGAAAAAGAAAAAAATGCATGCATGCAAATCTTACGTAGTCCTTAACTAGGAGGATAGTAACGAACAACCACTACTATCTTTTGCATTATTGCTATCTTTACATTATTGCTATCTTCCTTAGTTAGAACATTGCTATCTCACAAAGAGAAATGAATCATTGCTATCTTTAAAACACTTCAAAGTTAACAAATGCATGAGTTCACAAGTAGATAACACATTTAGTTTTTTTCCTTTTAAATAGGATTGGATTAATCATTGTCTTCTGTGTCTGTTGAATGACAATAGGCTTATGCTCTCCTCTTTACTGGGTGACCAAAATGCTAGACTTGTTATTCCTTGTGTACAACCTTTAGAGGGGCCTGCCCTTGGATGCCCGCCTGTCCAAGTGGGAATGACCTTGAGCTGTAATAGGCTAAAGCCAAGCCCTGCCAATCCACTTAAAATAATTGTGCTTGAGGCGAAAGCTTCCTACAACGAGTGTTGCTGTGTTACACCGATAGCCAACCTCCCCCAAAATCCTCCAAGGCATAACCCTTGGAGACTGGGAGACTCCATAACGGAGAGTAGTGCTACCGCACGTGTAACCACTCGAACGGTTGCCTTGACTACTTAGCCATTGTTTAGTATACCAAAAACCCCTATTTGTTGGCGCAAAAGGTGGAATCTTTGAAGCGGCCCCAATTCATGTGATTCTTAATAGAGGTAGCAGGGACAATCCTATGGTTTGATGGGGCTACGAGCCTAAAGAAACCTGGATCTGGTATGCATGAGAAGTGAGTGCCATGGAGGGGAGCCGGTGCTACCAGATCCTGGGGCTACACACTTTGAATATGCACAGCTAGGGGACTAAACAAATACTGTCCTTTCTAGCCTAGGTTGTAATTGTCTTGTGTCAAAAAGTCCACAAAAAAATATAAAAAATAATAAAAGATAAAAATTAGGAAAACTTCTATGTGTTTGCTATGTCTTTATCTGCCATAATTGAAAATCAAAAGTAAAAAAGACCAAGTTTTCAACCGAAAAACATAAATCTTTGAAAAACATGCCAAAAAACTCTGTAAAAACAAACTTTGCCAGATCTACGCATATGCTTTGACCTGCTGCATTTTTATCCTCTGTTTCCATGCATTTGTAGTTATGCATCTATCACTGTAATCTTTTCCAGTCTTGTGTCAATTTTTGTAGAGATGGCAAACCAATTAGAGTATATTGCTTAAACACTCCAATATCTACAATTACAAATAAACTCAGGTCCCTCACCCCAAGATTGTATAGCAATTGCTCAACAAATCCAAGTCTTACAACAAAAAATGGCAATCTTGCAAGCTGAACATACTAGTACAAGCTACACCTTGCACCAAAATCATACCTTCTTTTCCCATCTTAATGATACTATTGACAAGGCAAGGACCACCTCAAGTCAGAAATCATATACCACCCTGTCTACTTGTCCTCCTTCACTATCTTCTAAGACACATATCCCAAAGCATACTGGTTCTACACCAACACTACCATCTAATTCCTCAAACTCTAAATGGACAACCAAAAAAGAATCAGATGAGTTTTGGGAAAAATATTTTCCAAATTTATACAGCAAAAGAAAAGCTATGGAGAAAGCCAAATACACTCATTCATGTACTCCTACACCTACGAAGGATGTGATCCAAGGACTATTAGCAGAGAGTCAACCATGTCCCCAAATTCTGGTCCTTGACCTTACCAAAGATTCTTCCAATGCCATGTCAGATCCTACAACCCCTTCATGTGATCCTCAACCCTTTGAGCTTATCGAAGAACCTCCTACCATGAACCCAAGTCAAGAGCTACTGATCCTCCATGTCAATAACCCTCAGGAACATGTCAAGCCTATCCAAGAGCTATCCACTTCCATTTAAGAAGACTAAGAGCTATGTCAAGAGCACACTTTAGAGCATGTGGAAACATCCACCCTTTATCTAAATCAAGATCAAAACACCCCCATCCAATTCCAAACCATTCATAACCTTTATTTCTTCCATGATCAAGATAATACCTATGAAGAAGCTATCCATGAGCAACTTGATCTGATACATGAGCAAGGGATCTAATTCCAACCTCTCCATAACTTCTATCCTTTCAGTGATCAAGATATTGTCATTGATGAAGAACCTATAGAAGAGCACCTTAATCTCATCATGCTTAATCCTATCTATGATCAAGATCCCATCTACGATTAGGAGCCTATCTATGATCAAGAGCCTATCTATGATCAAGCAGACCATGATGATCCTCCTAGCCCACTTTATGCATTCCATGGTCCTGAGCTTATAACCCCATCTAGTCCTATCCAAGATCAAACAACCTCCACTTTCCTCAAGACACTTTCGTCCCAAGTGCACATAGATGATCAAACTGATAACTTGGATCCTAGTGAACATAATGATAATCAAAATCCTAATGATCCTGCACCATCTATTATAGACCATGTTACAAATCCGTTATCATATCCCCTTAGTCTCACTACCTTCATGCATGAATGTTCTTCCTTAGAACACCAACAACCGTTGTCTACCTCTTCACCTTCCTCATCCAATAAGGAACTCGTGTCTAGTGTTCCACCTATACATAATCCTACTATCCACCCATACTCCAAAATATGAACTATCAAGGTAAAGGCTTAGGCCTTCATGAACAAGGTATTTTGGAACCTATCCATGTCAAAATTCCTCCACCTTCATACGGCCTTGGATACATACCCCAAGATGAACAATCCAAAGATGTTGGTACTTCCTCCTCTCCTCCTAAGTCCACCACTTTCCATAATACATCCTATCATATCCCCAAAACATATGTTACCATTCCACCTCCATCATCCTATAATTATCAAAAGCATGTGACCATACACCTTCCACCATCCAATCTACCTCCGCTACTTCCAACTCCTAACATCCCTCCATGCATTTTACCACCACTTCTTCCAACACCTTATCCATCCATCTAAAAATCCTCTAATAATCCAAATCATGACCAATAGATGCACATGTTGTCTAAACAAAGAGCTTCCACTAACTCTATATCCACCATCCCAAACAAATTCAACAATAAAAATCAGGATACCTCTACCTATAAAATAAAAAATCCTAAGAGTCCTCATGACCTAGGATACAAATGCCATGAATCAAAGAAACATCCTTCTCTAGATCTGCATGCACCCACACAACTATATGCCAAACTGAAAAAGGTGTGGGTCTGCATCCAACAAATAATTACCTCTGAAGCTATGCAAAAGCTACACACACCCAAGCCCATACCTCCATAGGTACTATCTAAAAGCAAAATGGTTTGGGTACCTAAGTAAAAAGCCCTCAAGTTACATGAGGCATCCACCTCTCAAGAGTCTCAACCATCCACTTTCTCCCATTCCATCCAAAAGTCTCAAATTCTTCCATCCCACATGGAAAACAAAAATCAGAAAAATACTCAGTCTATGTGGACCCCTACATACATAAGTCATTCATCCATAAGCAAAAGTCTCTGTTACTTCCTACACTACTTTCCCATCACCAGCTTTAATGTTTATCACAGTATGTGCAACCGTTGGTCATGATCCCCTTCCATTCCACAACATTTTCATATACCTCCATCTCCCCTTCCATTCCACAACAATTCCATATAACTCCATACCCCCTTCCTTCAACTATTATCCTACATATCCTCCCCATGCTATTCCTATGGTCCATGCTTTTGCATAAGCCCTCCCTTCATCCTTACATAAATCCTCCATATTCCGCATCATCATCCACTATCACACCTTCCATAATACACTATCTACATCCTCCATATCTCACTTTCATGAAATCCCCTACCAACATCTATGAGCACACTTGACATAGTCCTGCAACAACATCCATCTAGCAGGACTATCACCTTTCACGGAGCTAGATGCTTGAGTTTCTCCTTTCCATATCCATCTATACCATCCAAAAGTCAAAAAAAAAAGTAAAGAAAAATCCCTTCATCCAACGGTGAAAACTTGGCAAACAGGCGCCTCGAATAAGTACCATGATGAAAACCTGGCAAACAAGCGTCATTGTAAATTGATCTCCTATGTCACCTACACTTGGGGGCACCTTGTCTCATCAGCATATCACCTTCTGCTATCATTCCTTCCATACCATTTCCTATCATATCCTTCTATCCATTACATACCTACCATGTCATGTCCATCCATCCTAAATCTCCATTTCCTCTATTTTTGATCTTGATAAAGATTGAGGGTACAATGTTGACAAATGTTTTAGATGTATTATGACATACCTTATCCCTCCAAACCATGCAAATCCTTCATTATCCTCTCATCCTCCTTCGTCTTAAGCATTGTTATGAAAAATCCTAAGTACTCTACCTATAATGGGGCATGCTATTCCTATGCGACTTAGTCCTTGGCAATCACATCCTTGCCCTCTTCCGTGTGCATTTCATTCCTTATCACCCATGCATCTACCTATCTGTGGTGTTTCCTTGTCATCAGTATCATCTGATCCATATCTATTCCATATCTAACCCATATCTATTTCATATCGTGTCTCATCTGATCCATATCTTAGGTCCATGGTCCAAGTCCTGAACTACGTTGCCTCTGTGTCGTAACGTAGGCAAGGCCATTTAGCAATAAGCCCCTAAGGCACTAGGTCAGTCCCTTAGGGTCCATCTCTCCATGTATGTTTGTTGTCTCACCCATAATAAGTTGATCCTTGTCTAAACTGGGGGCAACTCCTCAACCTGGTTGCGGATTTGGATTCTTGAATGCCGCATTTTCTAAAAGAGGATACCAATAAGGAATGTGATACCTTTCACTAGACAAGCACACAGTAGAAAAAATAAGCTTCCCAAAATAAAAATCTTGGCCTAAAGCATCAACCTGTCCAAAGCAGAAAACATATACTGAAACACTCAGACTAATTCTATATCAATTATGGCAAAAAGACACATCTAATTCAAGAATATTTTGTGAACAGGTTAACTTACAAAGTCTTGGATTTTTGTCATTATGTCTTCCTATGCTACTCAAGGATGCCAAAAGCTAGAGATGCTATGATGGGGGCATAATCTTTTTCTTTGTCTGCTATTTATGGATCAAAATTTAGTAATGTGATGACTTTTTTCTAACGACATGATCAGCAAAAGATCATCTAGGACTTCGTAGGTCTGAACAGGAAAAAGGGCAATCCTTGTCTGTTGAAACACAAGAAGTGCTCAGGTCATCTAGATTCAATTTTGACTAGATGCTTGTATTAACTCGCTATATCAAAATCCATGTAAGTAATACTCAGGTCATCTCAGTTTAATTATACCCCAATGCTTGTATTTTCTTACAACATAATAAAATGCCCAATGATGAAATAAGCACTTCAAAATACTTGCATTATCAAGATGGAAAATTTCCATATCCATAACATATCCAGAAAGCATTTCTTATCCATATCCATAACGTATCCAATTACATCACATATCTATATCCATATTCATATCCATATCCCATGCAATAAAAATTCTATGTAGAGTATCAATGTTTACAAATAAAAGCTTGTGATTTCTTCTATCGATCAAATTTCTATTTGTCTTCATGTCTCTCGTCAATAGTTCTAGGTGTCAATCCGAGAAATGATCCACATACAAGTCCATCCTTAATTCATACCAATCAAGTCAAGTCAATATTGTCAAATGATCCATTCACAATCAATGGTCTTGATCCTTGTTTGGTCGTAAACCAACTTGATCAGTTATAATCAAACATTTGCCTTATACAGGATGTAGCATTGTTGAAATCAAACCAATACACGCATCTTACATGACATGCTTCATTTCCTGAAACCGGACACTATCCTTCATGTTGCTTTAGGGATCTATTGTTCCCTGCCATGACAACACTATTGTATATCATTATCAGTATATCATTGGTTTACTGCTTGACAGGGGCAATACCTTGTTTGTTCTTGTATCATTTGTGGATACTTACTTACTTGTGTGTGTTATCATTTTATCTTGCATCGTATATCATTCAACTTTTTCTTCACCCTAACCTGTTTCTCCTCTTCTTCATCGTGAGATTGTCTGTGTCACACCCTTCTACCTTCTTCTCGTCTAATCTCCTGAGTGGGCATCCTATTGTCATTAAACTTGTACCAGGGGCAAACTGGGGCATGTATCATTTTCAGACAATCTTATTCTTTGAAACAACGTGATAAAACACATTGCATCAAAGAGGGGCAAAATGTATACACCTAAAAATGACACGACTCTATTTAAGTCTACCTTCCTCTATCAATAAATAAATAATTAAATTTATTTATTTGATTCATATTCCTCTAAGTTAATTAAATATCAAAATATTTAATTATCTGTTCTAAAGTCAAAATTAAATAAAATCCTTTATTTAATTAAATTCTTCCAAGCAATTAAATAATTTTAAATTATTTAATTAAGTCAAAGTCTATTCCTCCAATTTTAAATAAATCATTTAAATTTATTTAAATCCTCTCTCTCCAAAAATAAAATATAATTAAATATTTTATTTAATCTTCCAAATCATGTGCAAGTAATTGAATAAATTTATTTATTTAATTCACTTTCTTATCTTCCAAAATCTTCTAAAAATAAATCTTCCTTGTCATGCAAAAGCAAAAGTTGAGTTATTGATTTAAAACAACCTTGTTTTTATCAACAAACTCTTAAATTAGAATAAAACATTCTAATTTTGTAAAAGCAAATCTTATCTTTGTCATGAAAGCAGTTAACTCAAAGAGAATAGCTTTTTCTATGACACATGTCCTTCTATTCACGCACGTTCCCTCAAACATCCTCTACCATTGATCTTCTTACTTCCTCTACACCATTGATCTTCTCTCTCACAACTCTATAAATACAACCCTCATCTTCTTCAAAAGATCATCAAGCTTTCGAGTAAACTTATGCTGCAGAATCCATAGTGTGCCATTGGCACCCCTATTTTCACATCACACCATTTATCATCCATCTCATATTGTGTTGAAGCTCATCTTAAACACAACAAGTATCTGAGCCATTTCTCCTTGTCATCTTGAGGAATCGAAGCAAGGAAGCAAGCTTCCTAAGGGTCATCTTCATCACCAAAAGATCAAGAAAGAATAGGTGAACAATGGAAACTGCAAGGTAAAAAGGTTGTGAGTATCACTCTCTTTCTTATATTTTAAATCCTTTTTTATCTGCACATTCCATTAATGTTTTGGGTTTTTATAATTAGTTTTATTCTTCCCATTTTACCCATCACACCAGTAATACTCCATACATAACAATTTTTGCACCAACGATTTTCCACCAAAATGCCCTCCACAGGCACCAGAGTGAGCTTCTTCTAAAGCTATCGAAATCTCTGAATTGCTTAAATAGTAGAGTAAAACACCATTATAACTTCGTTGGTACAAGACATTTGATAATATAATGTATCGCGCTGCTAGTTTGCATAAATGGAGTTGGGTATTCTTAGATGTCGAGTCCGGAATGGTTCCATCGCGTAGATAGTTGAATATGGAGGAGAACCATTCATCAATGTATATATATTACCACAGAGCTCTAAATTCACAACTATAGGGTCATCGATTATTGGTGTCTTAAGATTATGAACAACAAAGGTAAATTCCTCAGGAGAATCATCAGGGGATATAAGGGAAGCTGTGCTTGCCATTGCATCCACATGCCAGTTATTTTTCCTAGGAATGGTGTTGATTGAATATGATTTGAATTATTTTAATAGGATAATGCAAAATCATGATATTGAGATAACTTATCATGCTTAGTTTGATACGATCCCATTATTTGTTTAGCAATTAACTGAGAATCACCATATATTGTAATATTCTTGATATTAAGAGACAAGGATGCGCGAAGTCCAGTGATAAGAGATTCATATTCAACTATGTTATTTGTGCATAAGAAATATAAGTGGTAAGATAAGGGGATTGGCTTGCCAACGGGAGGTATTAATATAACACCAACCCCAGAGCCAGTTCAGCATTTTAATCTATCAAAGTATAACTCCCATTTTGCATCCGCAGAGATTGTTAAAATCTGTTCATCAGGGAACAGATCAAAATTTTGTATAGAAAAGGGCGAGGGAGCATCAGCTAACTGATCAGCTATCACTTGTCCTTTAATCAATTTTCGTGAAATAAATTTGAGATCAAATTCTATTAACAGCATAACCCATTTAGCAAGATGACATGATAAATCTATTTTTGCAAAGAGATGTTTCAAAGGGTCAAATTTTACCATTACATGCACTTCAGCATTTAAGAGATAATGTCTAAGCTTTTGAGTGGCAAAGACTAAAGCCAAACAATGCTTCTCTATAGTTGTGTATCGTACCTCATAATTGAGTAAAGTATGACTGATATAATAGACAACACATTCTTTTCCTTCAGTATTATGTTGTGCTAACAAAGCTTCTAGGGCATTGTTAGATGCTGAAATGTATAATAGAAATGGTTTATCAGAAACAATAGGTTGCAAAATGGGTAGATTAGCTAAGTAATCCTTTAAATCATCAAAAGATTTTTGACATTTAGAATTTCATTGGAAGTGAGAATCTTTCTTTAGTAGTTGTGTAAAGGGGCAAGTCCTATCCACGAGTTGTGAAATAAATTGGCAAATGGCATGTATATTTCCCTACAAACTATGAAGTTGAGATATGTTCTTCAGTATTGGCATATTAACAATCACGTCTATCTTTTTTGTATCAACATCTATACCTCGATTTGAAACAATAAATCCAAGTAAATTTCCACTATCCACACCAAAAATACACTTACAGGGACACAATCGCATATTATATTTTCGTATGCACTCAAATATTTGTCAAAGATTTGTCACATGATCCTTACGATGGATAGACTTTACTAGGATGTCATCAACATAATCTTCTAAAATATTGTGCATATAGTCATGAAATATAAGTCACTGCACATTGGTGAGTAGCTCCTGCATTCTTAAGTCAAAACGACATGACTACCCAACAAAATGCACCCCAAGGTGTTATAAAGGTTGTTTTATACTGATCGAGAGGATTTATGAGGATTTGATTATATCCTAAAAATCCATCCATGAAAGAGAGCAATTTATGTCTAGCTATGGAATCAACAATCATATCAATATTAGGAAGCGAAAAATTATCTTTGAAAGATGCCAAATTTAAATCTTAGAAATCTGTGCACATTCTTATATGGCCATCAGATTTAGTGATAGAAATAATATTTGAGATCCACGGAGAGTAATCAATAGGTCGAATTAAGCCAGCTTGTAAGATTTTTTCTATTTTAGTTTTAACAAGTAAAGCAATCTTAGGATTCATCTTACGAATCTTTTGTTTGAAAGGCTTAACATTTGGTTTTAACACAATATTATGCATTACAATCTAAGGATCTATACCAGGCATGTCTAAATAATTCCAAGCGAATAATTCTAAGAACTCATTCAACAGTTTAGTCATTTCTTCTTTCTCTTCCTCATCTAAACAATCACCAACAGGGATAACGTTTTCCAGGTTATCCTTATCCATAATGACATCAATAACCTTTCCATTAAGGAGAGTACTATGGTCGAGGGGATTGTAGGATTGTAATTGTTCTTCAAGTTCTTCATTATGCTCTACCATAGCAGTTATTGTGCTAGTAGTCTTTCCAAAATATGCATCATTGTTTAAACAATAAGGTAAGCCATGTTTATGGTGATAACAAGGAATACCATCATAAGCACCTAAGAAGTCCATTATCACTCCATCCATCGTAAACATATCTAATGGAAGTGATCCTAGAGGAAAATTGATGTCAATCATCTCAAATAATATCAGACTAAGTGTTGATATTGTATCCACATTTAGAGTAGGGAATTTATGGGCTTTGGATTCCTTAAAAGGATTATATCCAATGCCACTTGAGTAATGTTGTGAAGCAGATTTGATGGGGACTTTGATTCCTTGTTGATTTATGCCATAACCATTACCTACATAGTCACAGTTTTTGTAAATGATTCAGAATCCTCAGCCATAAAGAGAGACCATTTCTTTAGACAAAGGCAAATCTTCATAAGTCTCATAATCAGTAGTATAACTCAGAGTATTATCCTTATTTGTCATCAAAGAAGTCTTATGTTTATCATTTGAAGCATGCGATATGATCGATGCGATATTGGATGTTTCGGGGATGAGGTTTTTAAGTTTATATTCTCCTGTGGAGAAAGATGCAAAATCTAATGAACCCCATTTGTCACCAATGAATGCATTTGATTGCTTGGACTCTTGCATAACATTTTTAGAGGCAAGAGGAGCTGTCAATTTAGCTTTCAGATTGTTCAAACTTTTAGCAAAAATAACATGCTTATGTACTTCCATTTACAAATAACTATCAGGCTTAGGATCTGAATGGATAGTATGCAGTTTACCTTTAAATATAAACTTAATCGAATGGTGTAAGGTCAAAGGAATTGCTCCTAATGCATGTATCCAAGGTCTACCTAGAATCATGTTATAAGATAAAGAACAAGGCATTACATGAATCAAGGTAGGCACCATCACAGGTCCAAGTTGTATAGGTAAAGTTATAGTGCCCACAGATTGTCATCCAACATTATCAAATCCACGAATACTTAATGATTCCAGTTTGTTGGTAGATATATTAACTTTAACCTTATGCAATAAATCAATGCCACAAACATTAAGGGCTGACCCATTATCAATCATAGCTCTTTTAACCAATGTTTTTTTTATTGTAATAATGATAACCAAAGGATCATACTAATTCTGAACCTCGACAAATGGTAACTCATGTTGTTGAAAAAAATATCTATTTTTGTTGCATGCATACAATCTAATAAAGTGGCAACATCATTTGGTTTAATAGTGGGAGGAACAATCACCTTTTGTAAAGCTTCTTGTAGCATTCCATGGTAAGTAGGTGAAGTTTGTATAAGTTCCCAAAGAGATATTTTTGTAGAAGTAGTGTGGAGCTTCTCTACAATATCATAGTCTTTACCACCTTTATATGTTAAACGAGGTGCTTGAGGAAGCATAGGTTGAGAAAATGGTAAATATATCGGAACACTCATTTGTTGTGTACTTTATTTATTATTTCAAGTGTTATATGCATTAGAAACCATATTATGATTGGTTTGTTGTGGGTTTTGATTCGCTATTTGTTTTGCATAATCATAAATGTGATCAGGAGATTGAGAAGGAGATGAAAGACCTTTAACAATAAGCACAGGTTTAGAGGATGGTTGAACCACATTTGCACATAGAGTAACCACAATTTTTGGTTTTTCAATCTCTTCTTTAGGTTTAGGCACATAAATTGTATTTACAAATCTTTGAAATGATGACGGCTTAGAGGCCATAGTGGAATGTTCAATTGAGATAAAGTCCTCAAGGGCTTCATCTAACATATTGAAGTCATCACAACTAAACGACTCATCATAAGCATAAAAATCTTACAAAAAATAATCTGACCTTTTAACATGCTCTATTTAAACCAAGATTTAAATGCACAATGATGGCCTTTGCAAATGAAAGATAATTTCCAACAATGAATGCTAGTTTCCAACTCTTTTAGTGAAAAGATAAAGAATGTAATTCACAATTTAACATATGCAATTTCACTAAAGAGGTTTTTCAATGCAATTATGTTCTAGAACAACAAATTATTTCAAATATGAAGTTTAAAAGGATGCAAATTCTTTAAAGTTCGGGTTCACCAAAATGTTTAGTGTGAAATTGGATACCTTGTTTACTCTAGGTTAAGTGCCACAATCTCACAGCTAAGCATTGGGAGGACAAAGACCAAACTTGTGAACAAGATTCTAATCACTTTGTCTGTCCCTTATTCTCGCATGGTTATGAAACCTAAGGCCCTAATCAAGATTTTATCAAGTGTTTTCCTTTCACCCAAGTAAAACCCTAATTATGCCTTAAATTAGAAATATACAGAAACTAATGAAGCAACTGGCAAAACTAATCACAGAAGTGCAGAGATAGAGTTTCAGAGATAGTGTACCTAGATTTTGAGGGCCACTTGGACTAGGGTACCCGCTCTAGTGTCCCGCAAGTTTCCAAACTAGAAAATATTCTACATAGGGTGTTTGAGACTGCTAAAAGGCTTACAGATCCTGAAATAAACCCCTAGTTGGACTAGGGCACCCGTTCCAATGTCCCACAAGTCTCAGAATCTAAAAATGTGAAAGTCTATCACGACTGTACTTGCAATACCTTTCTTTCTGTAGCTTCTTTCCATCAGAACCTGTAAAACATGATCTACACCTACAAAATAAGGAAAATGTTGCAGCTATATAGGAGCTTGCCTCAGTCAAGCCCCATCTTCGGCATTTCTACCTCAACAATAGCCAAAGATAAAGATTTGCAGAAGTGTGTGCAAACCTAACAAAGTGTGTATGCATAAAAATCAAACCCTAGATGTCTCAATCAAGAGAAGATCAACAAATTGCTTTGCATCAATAAACACTGACAACTTCACCTCAAGGAGATGAGATAAATGAAGACTTGCATGAACAAGAAGGTGAATCAGCAATGTCTGCGAAGGATCTCCAAGCTTGTTGTTGGAGGATTCAAACCTTCTTACGATCATGCAAAGGGTGTACAAACCCTAGGAAGAGCAAGATAGACTCAAGATCTTGATTCCTAATCTCCATCCATTGTCTCCAAGATAGCAAATAAAGAATACTTGCAAGATATTCAACAAGTCACTGATCTTCAATGGCAATTGTAGTAGAGTTTTGGCCTCAAGCTTGCATAAGAATTGTGTATGTCAAAATGATTTGCAAATGTCTTTTTATAGCTAGCTTTAGGGAATTCAATTTTCAAAATGACATCTTGATATCACGCGAAAACTGAGAATTTAAAAATGGAATCCTGAGGCACTTGGCAAGAACTGACACCCTACCAAAATTCAAAATCCCGTGAAATAGGGGAGGACTAGGGCATGGGCGTCCAAGTCCTAGCCCCTAATTTCAGCTCAGATCTGCATTTTTGGGGGTCCTAAGGACCCAAATCTCAAATCCCCTTTCTAGGTTCTATCAACAAGTTACCTCAAAAAGTGAATAAAATGCTCCTAGACTTAGTCAATTAGGGTTTCAAGAAGGCTGAAAAAGAAAAGTTTGAGTGGTCACCAAGAGTGAGGAGCTAAACCAAGGGAAATTGTACCATTCCATATAGGAGAACAATTTCTGACGTTACAGGTATAAAGAATAAAAGGTTTGTCAAAAACAATAGGTTGTAAAACAGGGGGTTTAGCGAGATAACTTTTTAAGTCCTCAAAAGCCTTCTGACATTCTGAATTACATTGAAATTTTGAATCCTTCTTTAGTAGTTGAGTAAAAGGGTGACTCCTATCTATGAGTTGTGAGACAAATTGGTGAATGGCCTGTATCTTCCCTTACGAACTACGAAGTTGAGATATGTTTTTAGGTGCTGGCATATTAACAATCGCATCAATCTTATTCATATCTACTTCAATACCATGATTTGAAACTATAAATCCCAATAGTTTTCCACTATCTATGCCAAAGATACATTTATGGGGATTTAATCACATGTTGTATTTCTTTATTTTCTCAAGGATCTGTTGGAGAGTCATAGAATGATCTTGGTGATTAATAGACTTCGCCAAGATGTCATCAACATAGTCCTCTAAAATACTATGCATGTAATCATGAAATATAAGAGTCATAGCACGTTGGTAAGTTTCTCCAGCATTCTTAAGTCCAAATGACATGACTACCCAAAAAAATGTTCCCCAAGGCATTATAAAAGCTATTTTATATTGATCATGAGGGTTAATAAAAATTTGATTATATCCTAAAAATCCATCCATGAAGGAAAGTAATTCATAGCAGGCTATTAAATCAACAATCATATCAATGTTCGGAAGTGGGAAATCATCTTTCAAAGATGAAAGATTCAAATCTCTAAAATCAGTACACATTCAAATATGACCATTAGGTTTAGCAACAACCACTATATTCAAAATCCAAGGTGAATAGATAAGAGGGTAGATAAAGCCAGCTTGTAAAAGCTTTTCTATATCAACCTTAACAAGGAATGCAATCTTAGGATTCATCTTACAAATCTTTTGTTTAAATGGCTTAGCATCTAGTTTCAATACAATATTATGTGTTACAATTTGAGGATCAATACCAGGCATATCTGAATAATTCCAAGCAAACAATTCAGAAAATTCATGTAACAACTTGGTCATGCCATCTTTTTCTTCTTCACTTAAATAATAACCTATAGGGATATCTTTTTTAGAGTTATCTTTCTCCATGAAAACATCAACAATCTTTCCATTAAGTAGAGTACTGTGGTCTAGGAGATCGGGTGACTGTGGTAACTTGCTAGATTCTTCCTTAAATTTTAGAGTGGTATTTATCATGCTAATGGACTTTCCAAAATATGTAGGACTGTTCAAACAATAAGGCAATCCACATTTGTGATGGTAACGGGGAATATTGTCGTAAGCACCCAAGAATTCAATTATCACTTCATCTGTTGAAAAGACATCTAGAGGAATCTCTCTTGGAGGACAATTAGAGTCAATCATCTCAAGAAATATCAAGTTAAGAGTAGATATTGTATTCATATTAAGAGTAAGACATATATAGGCTTTAGATTCTGTAAAAGGGTTATATCCAATGCCATTTGAGTAATGTCGTGAAGCAGGTTCTATAGGCACACAAATCCCTTGTTGATTAAAACCACAACCATTACCTACATAGTCATAATTCTAATAAAGTACCTCAAATACTCGACCATAGAGAGAATCCATTTCTTTGGAAGAAGGTAAGTCTCATAATCTGTAGTGTAAGTAAAAGTATTATCTTTATTTGTTAGCAAAGAGACTTTAGGTTTAGTACTTGAACATTTAGAGGAGATCGATGCAACATTTGATGTTTATGTTGATATGCACTAGACAACTGAGAGGGGGGGTGAATCGGTTGTCCCAAAAACTTAAACACTTTCTACAATTAAACATTCATCACTTATCCACAATTATTATGATTTAACAATGAGTGCATGAAATCAGAAACTTAACCACATATACAACATCAAACACATGAGACACCATATTTACATGGAAAACCCCAAGGTGGGGAAAAACCATGAAGAGGATTAACTCTCAATATATATTGTAATCTTAAAATAATTATGTTTAGGCTTGGTCACTCCACGGGCCTAGAACATGTTGGCTTACAACCATGAAGTACAACTAGATTTAGTAGGCTCACTGCCTCAACCCTAAACCTAGCAAGATTATAATGAGGGTTGTTAAACCCTATTGAAGGCTCACTGTCGGCTTACTGCCTTGATGACAAAAGCTTTCTTCCAATCAGATCATCCATAATAATTGAGTACTGCTTAAGCATCTGCCACTATGCTTGGGTATAGTTATTTAACAACTGTATTCTGAATCCCAAGTCTTCATCATTGATAATCTTCTAATTCTGCTCCACTATTCACATCTTCACATCACATACACACACCACCACACCCCCATTCAACCAAAATTCATCGCTCTTATATATCCGCATCACAATCTAATCCATAAGCAGGCTGACATCTAAGAAGTGAAACGTGTACATAGAAAGATGTACCTTGTCAGCTTGATCCAATGCACTATGTGTCATGTAGACCCAAATCTTTTCCCAAGCATGTTCCTATAGGTCAGCTCTAATCATTCAATTACTTACATATATTCTTCAAACATTAATTGTTCTTCACACAATGATTTATGTACTTCTCTGCCTCTTCCTTAAGAGTATGCTTAACAACTTCAACTGCTAACTTACAACTTTTGCTAAGGATCTCAAAACACTTCCAAAATTGTATCAAGGACTCTTTACACATTCCCAATCTTACCTTCAGAACCACAAGGCATCATATCATCTTGCGGAGAAATATGGACCTTCAAAACTCAGACTCTGTCTCTGTCAAACACTATGTCGATAATTACCATCTTGTAACTGTCCTTCTAGTTAACTTTAGATCTCCTAGCTCTAGAATAAGGTACTCTATATTAGTGTTTACAACACCTCTAAGCCAAATAACAAAACACTCACCTGCAGAGGAATACAGACCACTGCACTATGCCCTATTCATTGTTTCTGCTATAGCTTTACTTACCTGGACTTAGACAATTCTTCAAGATGACTTCCGAAGGAGATCAGAACTTAGTCTCTAAGGCATAACACTATCAAACACCAATTGACATCATAATTGAACCACATCTGCAAGTCTACAATTACGAAGGCATACTATCCATTTTAGTGTCCTCTACTTTGCATACTTTCCATACTTAGCCATTTCTGTCAACCAGACCTAGAATCTAATATTTTCTTCTGGAGATATCTCTTCTTGTTATGATGAAAGGATCTCTGAGACTTGTTTCCATCAATGACAACATACAAGTCCATACTGGAGCAATGTCTCTGGCGAACAATCTCCCCCTTTGGCATTGATGGCAACACTTGTGAAAAATGCATGACTGCTCCCCCTTACTATATACATTGTACTTTCTTGCTCCCCCTAAGATGATTATCCATTTTTCACTGATCTACTTCTCCCCCTTTGACATCAATGGAAAAGGGTGTGATTCAGAGCCAAAAATTCCAAAATTTTGTATATTTTGTCACATATTTACAAGTGCAATCTTCATTTTAATATTAGATGTGTTTAAGAACATCATTGAATATGTTTTTGATCAGTGTCCACTCAGTATCCTAGCTTTTGTTTACATTTTCACGAATTTAAATTTGACCACTGAGAAGAAAAACTAAGGCTTCTACCTTTTTAAGATCAAAAGTTGTGTCTGCTTGGACAACTAACTTGGCCTCTGTAATGAGATTTATCATGGAGTCTAGCTTGGGACAAACTAACCTTCTAAATTGTCACATCCTACTTTTTATTTGGTATTTTTTATTTGTTAAGTTAGTCAAGTAATTGTGAATATTAGTGACTTCTATTTCTATCCTTATGATTGACTCTTCTTCTAGATCAAATTTCCCAGAGATATCCAACAATTTTTGTTCCAAATCTTTGATCTTTTCTTCAATATTTTAAGTAGTTTTAGGCTAGGACAAATAGAACTTGTACATATCTCTAGCATCATTCACAGCTTTTTGAATGTTGGATATTGTATTTTTTAATGTGATTTTGTCCTTTGCTATCATTATTTTCAATTCTTCTAACCTTTTCTCATCAAATTCTTGCCTTATTTTTGTTTTTGTAGATTTCTCAAAAGATTCAAATTGTTTACTTACTGAAATTATTAGCTCCTTTAGATGGTTTGATGAGGGCATGGATGAATCCCTTTTGAAGGTGGGTAGTAACTTTTCTAAAATTCTTGATGCTTCATCAATCAATTCACTATCCTTAATATGTGATTTTAGCTCATCTCTTCTTGAACCTTTGCCTGAACAATTGAAATCCACTTATCCATAGGAATCTTCACACCGGAACACATGAACCTCACTGTCTTCAACTGTCATAAAATAAAGATAGATTGCAGACCACCAAACCATGAACCATTGCAACTGTAGGCACTTATCATCATCCCAGACTTCCCTCTAGAACCACAGAGCCAAATACTTTATTGTGGAGGAATGTGGACCACTACACCATGCCTTGTTCACTGTTTCTACTATAGCTTTCCTTACCTTGACTTAGACAATTCTTCAAGATGACTTCTCGAGGAGATCAAAACTTAGTCTCTGAGGCATAACACTATCAAATACCAACTAACTTCATAATTAAACCACATCTATAAGTCTACAATTGTGGAGGCATACTGTCTAGCTTACTGTCCTCTACTCTACATACTTTCCATACTTTGCCATTTTCTATCAACTGGACCTGGAATCTAATATGTTCTTTTGAGATATCTCTTCTTGTTATGATGAAAGGATCTCTGAGCCTTGTTTCCATCAATGACAACATACAATCCATACTGGACCAATGTCTCTTGCCAATAGTTTCAGGAGTGGAGTTGTTAATTTTATATTCACCTGTAGAGGGGGATGTAAAATCTAATGAACCCCAATCATCACCAAGAAATGCATTCAATTGTTTAGACTCTTGCACAACATTGTTTGTGGCAAGAGGAGTTGACGAGTCAACTTTCAAGTTATTTAAGATCTTGTGATGAACAATTCAAATTTGTGATTCAATTTGTAAACAGTTATCTAGTTCAGGATCAACATGAATAGTATGAAGTTTATATTGATGAACAAACTTGATTGAATGATGAAGGGTAGAAGGAACTGCCCCCAATGCATGAATCCAAGGTCTACCAAGAATCATGTTGTAAGATAAAGAACTAGGCATGACATAAATCAGGGTAGATAATGTTGGGAATTAAGGTGTCTCAACCTTTGCAAATTCCTAATGTTGTATTTATTTATCCCATGTTGAGTTGGCATAGTTGGCACCTTGAGTACATGCAGCAAGATAAATTTTGGTGACTTTGGCAGCCGCAGTTTCCCCCTTAAATAATTAATGGAGGTTTGGGGGCAGTGCCCCCAAGATGGGGTCAAGGAGCGGAGCCCCTTGTGGGGTCCAGGGGCAGCACCCCTGGCGCGCTCCCTGTTACGATACAGGGTGGGGTTCAGGGGTAGCGCCCTCGTGGGAGCTCAGGGGCAATGCCCCGGAAACCTCAACCGACTTTTATTTAATGACAAGTGTCGGTGAGTATCTTTGCATGAGAAAAAGGCATCTTTGGGTGGTCAAGGGAGGTTATGACAAGCTGTAAGAGGAATAAGATATTTTTAGTCAGTGTATGACAGATTCTCTTATAGCAGTAAGTGCTGTCAGTTATGATGGATTCTATGACAGTTGTAAGGTGCGTAAGAGCATCTGTCATAGCCTATCTTGGGACAAGGCGCCCACATTGGGATGGGATGTTGGACAAGTGTCCTTAGGCATGGGTTTTGGGGGCATGAGTCCAAGATGGACACCCATCTCTAGAAGGTTCCATATTTGCCTTGTAAACTCTATAAAAATAGGTGCTTGGATGGGAGATAAGTAGTGTGTTTTATAGGTACTGTTATGCTATTGGAATATCTCCAGATTCGACATTCAAAGACTCTTGAAAGAGCATTGGCTCTGAAACTGTATTGTAATCCATTATTGTTTACTGTAATACATTTGAGCTGTGTTTTGGAGTGTGGGGTTTTTCACCCGTAAGGGTTTTCCCCACGTATATCTTGTCTCTCTCTCTTCTGTCTACTTTATGTGTTTATGTGTATTGCTGCAATATCTCTGTTAGATATTCTATGTTGCTGTAGTTGTAAGAATTAAAATTGAATTTGCATACATCTCTCCTCATTAGATTAGTGTAGGAAGTGATTTCTGCACACCTAGCTTCCTTTCAGATAAAGTTACAGTCCCAACTTGTATGGGTAAAGTTGTAGTTCCTAGGGATTGTCTTCCAACATTATCAAAGCCACATATACTTATCCAATCTGGCTTAATCAAAGATGTATCAACTTTAATTTTATGTAATAAATTGATGCCACAAACATTAAGAGTTGATCCATTATCAATCATAACTTGTTTAATTAGTTTCTTATTTATTGCAATTAATATAATAAAAGGATCATAGTGATTTTGAACTTCAAGAGATGAAAACTCATGGTGTTGAAATAGATGTCTATTTTTGTCACATGCATGCAATCTAAAAGATCTCCTATAGCATTTGGTTTGATAGTAGGTGGTATAATCACCTTTTGTAAAGCTTCTTGGAGCATTCCATGGTATGTAGGTGATGTTTGTATAAGTTCCCAAAGAGATATCTTAGTAGCAGTAACATGAAGCTACTTAACAAGATCATAATCTTGACCAACTTTATGTGTTAAATGAGGTGCTTGAGGAAGCATAGGTTGGGAAGCTGGCAAAGATTGTTGCAAGTATGTGCCTAATCAGTGTTGTCATTGATGTCAACATATCTTTGTTGTCATTGGTGTCAACTATGTCTTATTCTATTACTTGTTTAGAAGCTTTGTATGTTGAGGATATTGAGAAAATTGGCCTCTCCGGAAGAAACAAGTGAGTTACAGTGAAGTGTAATATAGATAGTGAGTTGTATGCTGAAGAACAGTTTGGTAGATTACTCCACATTTATTGCTTCTTGAAGATCTTGGTCTATGGATTTGAAGTTATGTAAAGGGATGTCTAAAGATGCTAGATCCTGAGTTTGAGCCTCCAGTGTAAAGAATTGAGAGAGTTGCATTCACTAGAGTAAAACTTGCTTATTCTTTGGTGACATGGGGAAAGTATTTTGCTTGGCTTTCCTCTGCATTAAAGAGTTTTTCTCTGTGGTTCTAAAGGGAAGTATGGGATGATGATAAGTGCCTACAATTGCAATGGTTCATGTTTTGGTGGTCCGCAAGCTATCTTTCTTTTATGATAGTTAAAGACAATGAAGTTCATGTGCTCTTGTGTGAAGAATCTCATGAATAAAGTGGTTTGTGTTTGTGCCATTGCTACTGATGATTTTAACATGCTTGTGGATTCCTACTGATCATGTTCCTACCTTTACATTGGTCCGCATTAAGGAAATGAGATCGTGTTTGAAGATTATTCCTAGATAACATAGCGTGCAACCAGTCTTAGCCGACTTGGTTAATTCTAGTAATTGCAGAGATCCCTTGAAGATTATGGAAGCATGTTATGGCATGTAAGATTGTATTTGAGTCCCAGATAAGGCATGGTGTGATCCGCATACATCTATACTATAAATCCTTAGCATAATTTTGTATTAGGTCAAGACCTATTTTGTAAAATGTTTGTAATGCTGACCTTGGAGATTGTTCCAATGGTTGATGATTGTAATGCTGACCTTGATGATCACTCCAAGGTTGATGAAGTGTATAATTACTTGTAATTGAGTCGTGGAAAAGATGTCCTTGTGCAAAAATGGGAAGATAAGGAAAAGGGTGAGCAAATAAGGCAGAGCAGGGCAGAGGAACTATTGTACTTCAATGTATTAATCTTAGACATGAAGAAGATGGTGATTTTGACAGTGAGCCTGGCAGTGAGCCGCCAGTAGGTTTTAACAACCCTCAGGGTTTAATAGCCCTTATTGTAATCTTTTTAGGTTTAGGGTTGAGGTAGTGAGCTTGCTAGACCTAGTTGTACTTCATGGTAGTGAGCCAATATGTTCTAGGCCCGTGGAGTGACCAAGCCTAAACATTATTTTTTAAAGATTGCAATATATTTTGAGACCTAATCCTCTATGTGGTTTTTCCCCACCTTGGGGTTTTCCACATAAAAATCTGGCGTCTCTTGTGTTTAATGTTGTATCTGTGTTTAAGTTTTTGATTTCATACACTCTTTGTTTAATCATATGAAGTGTACATAAGTGATTAATGTTTAAGTACAGAAGTGTTTGAGTTTTAGGACAACTGATTCACCCCCCCTCTCAGTTGTCCAATGCATTTCAACAATTGGTATCAGAGCAAGGTTCCTTTGAAGAAAGTCTAATAGCTTGAGGAAGATCTAAAATGTCTTATAAGAAGGAAGCATCATATTTTGATGAGATGAATTATGCTCTTTGGAAGGCACGAATGAAAAGTCATCTTCTTTGTCTTGGTTACAAAGTATGGAAAGATGCAGAAACAAAATACACTTTTCCTCAAAATGGTTTGATGACTGAAGATGAAATCAAAGAATGTGAAGTGGATGTTAAAGCAAAAGATGCTATGTTAAGTTCATTGAATCACTCAGTACTGACAAAAGTTGTGGATCTTGAAATTGCAAATGAGGTATGGGAAAAGATGAAAAATCTATAAGAAGGAGATGATTCTGTGAAGGAGGCCAAGATACAAAGTCTAAAAGTGAAATATGAAAGTTTGAAGATGAATGAAGATGAAAATATAACAACCTTTATGCAAAGAGTTGATGAAATCGTCACCAGAATAAAAGGTATGGGGGGAACTCTTGGTGATAAGGAAGTTGTGATGAAAATTCTTAGATCACTACCAAAGTCCTATGGTCACAAGGTAGCTGCAATTGAAGAATTTATGCAAGTAAAAGCCATTGACAGAGATTAGTTGCTTGGTAAGATTACTACCTTTGAGATGAGAAAGTTTGGTGATGCCTTGCCAGAAGTCGAAACTGCCTTCAAAGCTAGTACTTCTAGGAAAACCTCTAGATCAAAAAAGTACAACTTAGAATCTGATGATGAGTTTGATGAAATTGAAGCCAACTTTGTGGATAAACTACAAAGAGGATCTAGTAAGTTCAAAGGTAAATTACCTTTTAAATGTTTTTCCTGCGGTAAAGTAGGCCACTTTTCTTCTAGATGTCCTAAAACAATTGAAAGAAATAGGAAAATATATGAGAATAGGCCTAGGATCCAAAAGAAATGTTATTATGTTGAAGATTTTGATGATGATGGAGTATCACATAATGGTGAACCAGTTAATGGTAGTACTTCTGGTAATGAATGCTTGTTAATTTATATTAAAGAAGAACCCGTGTCTACTAATCTTGCTAGCTTTGTGAAGGAATAAAAACCAGTGGAAAGTGCTCTGGCTGCTTAGGTTGATGAAGACAAAGATGAATGGGTTATTGATAGTAGCTAA
The DNA here is from genome assembly GCA_027924645.1 of Cunninghamia lanceolata. Taxonomy (NCBI): domain Eukaryota; kingdom Viridiplantae; phylum Streptophyta; class Pinopsida; order Cupressales; family Cupressaceae; genus Cunninghamia; species Cunninghamia lanceolata. Next base: position 2,437,232 of record BSBN01000333.1, read on the forward strand.
TCTCACCACATGACTGGCGACAAAAGTAAGTTTGTGAATTTGGAAAGATATGATGGTGGACTAGTTAGGTTTGGGAATGATATAGCTAGTAAGATTTGTGGAAAAGGATCTATTTCTTTTGATGGCAACCATAATACTGAAGATGTCTTGTATGTGAAAAGATTAAAGCACAATCTTTTGAGTGTGGGTTAGATGTGTGACAAAGGTTATGCTTTAAGATTCAAGGACAATGGATGCAAGATCAGGGAAAGCTCTGGAACAGTCATTGCAACTGGTAAGAAGACCAGAGGTAATATCTATCACTTGAAAGGCACTGATAATTATTGTTTGTTGGCTCAGACTGATGAAAGTTGGCTATGGCATAGAAGGTTTTGTCACATCAATTTTGATAACATTATGAAGATAAGTACTACACAGGCTGTTAGAGATTTGCCTAAGCTTGTGAAGCTTGCTAATCCTATTTGCAAGGAGTGTCAATTTGGGAAACAAACAAGAACAAGTTTCAAAAGAAATGACCAATCATTTGATGGACTACTGGAACTAGTGCATATAGATTTGTGTGGGCCTACCAGAGTAAGAAGTTTGAAAGGAGACATGTATTTCATGTTATTTATTAATGATTATTCTAGAATGACTTGGGTTACCTTTTTGAAAGAAAAATTAGAAGCTCTAGATAAGTTCAAGGCATTTAAGGCAATGGTTGAAAATGAGATGGATTTGAAGACCAAATGTTTAAGGTTTGATAGAGGAGGAGAATTCACATCAAATGAATTTAATTTCTTTTGTGAAGAACATGAGATAAAGAGATAGTTATCTACACCTAGAACTCCATAACAAAATGGAGTCATTGAAAGGAAAAATAGAACAGTTCAAGAAGTACTAGAACCATGATAAATGAAGCTGATCTTCTGAAAGTATATTGGAGAGAGGCAATTCACACTATTGTATATATCCTAAATAGAGTCCAAGTAAAAGGTAACAGTTCTAAGACTCCTTATGAATTGTGGTATGGTAAAGTTCCTACTATGAAATATCTCAAAGTTTTTGGTAGCAAATGTTACATCAAAAGAGAAGATCTAGGCAAGTTTGATGCTAGGTGTGATGAAGGAACCTTCCTTGGTTACTCAACCAAGAGAAAGGCCTACCCATGTTATAATAAGAGGCTGAATAAGATCATTGAGATTGCAAATGTCAAAGTCGATGAAAGCAAGGAAAGGTCTCTAGAAGCAAGTGGATATGAATCAGATAAACTAGATGTTTCAGAAGTGGTGGAGCATTGTGATGCCTACCTTTTCACTCCCTTACATTGATCATTTTATATTACTTTTGGAGACATATTTTAGACTTTGGGGCTGTTGATCCTGATATGTAAGACTATTAGACTATATGCTCTTGTCTTTGATTTATTACGTTTAGCATGATTGTGATGAGACTAGATGTTGATTCAATTACTCACGATGAGTTGACATATGATTTGTATTATGATGTTATTTAGATACTAGTTATGTGATTATGTGATGGAGTCATTATGTGATGTTATCTTGAGATGAATTATTGAAATGCAAATGACGAATTTAATTATGATGTGATTTTATGATGTTTATATGATCATGAGATGATGTGAGTGTATGTTTTACTTTGCTTCGGCTATGATATACATGTTGGATTAATATTTTGTTTAAGTGCATAGGTGTTTCTAACCAAGCCACAGATAATCAGAGATTATCCCACACACTTTGTGATTTCCCGTGTAAAGCTGATCTAGTTCCAAGAGGAACCAAGATCAACTATGTATGCATGATGAAATTTTCGTAATGTTGTTGTGTAATGTTGTTTGGGTTAGGTCTACCCCTTTTATATTTGACTTTTAATTGGTGTTGTTAAGATGTAATGTTCATTTAAATTTTATTTTGAGTTTATAATTTTGAGACCCCTTTTTATGTGTTTTTACTCAACCTATGGTGCTCAAAATGGGTTAAAAGTAACCTTGAGTTATACCCCTAGGGTCTAGGGACCATTTGAGCTTGTCTAACTTTAGGTAGACTCCCATTTGGTCACTTAAGCTTCACCCTAAAGTAAAGTGACGAAAATGGAAGTTTGGGAAGGAGAGGAAGAGTGGGTCAAATACTCAACCTCTTCCATTCCTCTTTCCTAGGTTGGGGGAGTCTTCAAGACCCCTAAATTGTGGAGGACTCAACTCCAAGATTCTACCACAATTGGTGAGGGTACCTTGGGGTTGTGTGGGATTTCTTAGGAGGAGATGATTGGGGTACATGTGGTACCCACTCCCTCTTTGACTCCACCTTTCTCTCCCACATGTGTGAGAGAAAGAGCAAGTGGAGGGGGAAAGACTTGGTGGAATGGGTGGATGACATGTGTCACCACCTCATTCTAAGAGTCTTGCAAGTGGTTGTGTGGAGGAGTGAGGAGGTGACATGTGTCACCTCCCCATTCCTTAAGGCTCATGAGAAGAGCATATTTTAATCCCTCTTGAAGAGAGGGAGAGGGTTGTTGAATCATTTTTCAATTTTTGAATTTTAATTGATTTTGGGGGAGAGATTTGGAAGGAATTTTGGAGGCTCAATTTGGAGAAGGAGGTGGAGGTGGAGTTGGAGGAGCTCTTCTCAACTATCTTCCATTTGGGCTATTAAAGGTAGGATTCAAGGCTAATGCATTTCCTTATGTATTTTCATTTCTTGTGTGAAGCTTGTGTGTGTTCCATATTGTGTTTTACTTTTGTTGTTGTTGGGAAAAATTGTTATGGGTGTTGTGAGAGCCACTCCATTTGGAGAAAATGCTCAACATGTGTGGGGTGGGGGAGGAGTGAACCTCCTTGAGGTCACATCCTTGTTTCTTTTGTGGTATTTTAGCCTTGAGGGCAAAAAAGAGAGAATGTGTATTTGAATGGCTTGAGAGCCATGGGAAAACTATGTGAAAAAATGGTATTTATTTGATGGCTTGAGGCCTTGAGAAATTTGGTTTTGGGTGTCATTTGGAGTGGCACTCTTGAGTTGAGTGATGTCCACTCCCCTACCCCATTAAACTCATGTTTGGTGAGTTTTGTTATGTGCAAGCCAAGGGAGTGTTTCTTATTTTTTTGTTTGAGTGTTGTAGTGTAGTGGTGTGTGTGTTCCTTGTGTGAGGATGACCTCCAACCTTGGGGGTGACTCATGTGTGAGTCTATGGTAGGGAGGAGAGCATTTTTGTGGCTTTTTCCCCCTTCTATGTAGTTAGTGTAGGTTATGTTGGAGCTTTGGAGTGTGAAATGAAAAGAGACATTTTTGTGGTTTGGTTCATTTTCATTTTTGCTAACGTGAGCCATGGCCAAATTGGTCTACTTGTAGTTTGTTTTGTTGGTAAAGAGAGTTTGTGGTTTCCCCTCTTGACTTGTAAAAGTAAATGCCTACATTGTTGAGTTATATTTGGCTCATTGTTAAACTTGTAAATGAAATGAAGTGGTTGTCCCATTTTATGATAACAAGGATGAGTTACAATGAAAGAAATGTTGTATGTGGAACTATACATATATTTTTTGTTGTTGAAATATGATTAAATGAATCTCTTTTATACATGTTTTGTAGAGAAAGGGGAATATAGTTTCTATCATTTTCAAGAGAAAATTATGCATGAAGTTAACCTTAGATTAATTGACAATTAGAGACAAAAATATAAACATGCATTTGTTGTTTTATTTAAAAAACTAAATAAAGAGGAAAAGACTTTTATTATACTTGTCTTCATTCAAAAAAATATATATATCTAATTGACTTGACCTTGCTATTAATATATATATATATATATATATATATATATATATATATATATAGATATATATATATATATAGATATATATATACATATATATATACATACATATATATATATATATATACATACATATATATATATACATACATATATATATATATATATATACATACATATATATATATATATATATATATATATATATATATATATATATATATATATATATATATATATATATATATATATATATATATACTCCTTGATACTAATTTTTCCCCATTATTTATGTTGCTAGAATAAACATTGAGAGTGACTATTTTTTTTTTTTAAATATAAATACTATATATATATATGATGAGACTGTATAACCAAAAAAAAAATTGGAATTGAAAACTGAAAATAAAGAATTTTTTTAGGTTTGTTTTTGCCAAGCGATGGATCCTACCATGTTGCTATTTTTTGTTTGATTTATGGTGATTGGGGGGGGGATTTGAACCCCCCCACCAAATGACTTGGTCGTAGCCATTTGCAGCTCTTGCAATGGTTGTTGGGAGGGTGGGGAGGGCGGGGGGGTCGAACACCCACCCACACTCCACCAAAGTGGGGTGTCGATGGGGGTTCGCCCCCCCTCCCCACAGTATATAGTTTAAAACTTAAACAAAAAAAAACCCACAGCCGTCAGCGGCGGCAGCAGCCGTCTCTCCTTTCGCTACTAAGTTTTGGCCCTTTGGCCACCATCAAACCTGCAAACCCCTTTTTGTATCATACGCATTATTTACACTGTGTGTATATATACACTATGAATACCTCCAACAATCCTTTTTATATACAAAAAAATATATACCTCTAGTTTTTAAACCAGAGATGTATATATATATATATAATAATGTAAATATCTTTTGGGTATACCTCTAATGGAGACTTCTTCCATAGATGTCCATCTCTAAAACTTGCATACAAAAGAATATAGAGAGGAAGAGATGAGAGAAAAATGGAGAGAAGAGAGAAATGAGAGAAAGGGAGGCTAGGGTTTGTCTTCATCCTTAAGGAAATTATTTCTTTAATCAGGAGGCTTTTAGGGCAAGTGTGGCTTTTAAAATTAGTTTTAATTATTTATTTGTTTTCCTTCCCTCTCTTTTTGACTTTGATTTGGGGGTTTTTATTTTAACTAGTAAACTTGAGATGTCAAATAAGTAAAGGGAAAAATAATTATATGAGGATGATTTAATTTATTAGATTATTTTCTATGAATGGAATTTGGGATTTGTTTTAGTATTTAATTTTGTGAAGTCTTTCAGAGTTTGGCTTTTAAGCTAGAGAATATTAAATGTTGTTTTAATTAATTATTTTGTGGGAATTAATTATTCTTTTGTTCCATCAAATTTATCTATTGTAGTGAAATTAATTTTAAATCAATTGAATTAATTTATTTCTTGTGAACTTTAATCAACGAGGTTAATTTTATTTTAAATTTTAAGTAGATTAGTTGCTTAAATTATTTAATCTTGTGTGTATTAATTAGTTAAATAAATTAGTCATTTTATCCAACATAGCAAACCTAGTAAACCTTTGTCTAAATTTATTTTATTAGAATAACCCCTATTCACGCTCGTGAGGCATTATGCTACCAATTTTTTTTTGAATTTAGAGTAACTTTCCTTAGAGAATTAGACCGCGCATAAAGATAAAATTTAGCATCTCCAGCGAACTTGTTGATTTTAAATTAAACCATTAATTTATCCTTATGCTTTTGATTAGTCTTTTGATTTCGACTTGTGTCAAAATCTCTTCACTCACTTAGGTAAACTTAGGGTTTCGATCTTTCGATCCTAACCCTAATAGTGACGCTTATCGTGTCACATTGACCCCCTTAGTCGAATTTCATCACTTATGGGAATTCATATGTGATTGCATAAACCCACATATGATTGACATGTTTATGCCTTATGCATATTGCCATCGAGCACACTGACGCGTGCGAGGGGGTTTCTAGGGATGCATGGAAATTTTTTGATATTTCATGTCATGCCCATATGAAAAATGTGGACATGACATGTGTGTTGCGTGTCATGACCACATGGGAAATGTGGGCATGACATTTGGTATTAGAGCCTAAGTTTAAAGACTGGGCTTGTTTGGGTACGTTACTTATTCCACAATTTTGATTAATTAGAGACTACCTTGTTCTTGTAGGATGCCACCTAGAACAAGGCGAGTGCATTCATGCCACACTAAGTCTATAGAGGTACGAGATGAGTCAACAGAAAAGGGTCAAGGACCAGCAGCTTTACCAGAGCAACAAGCACCACAGGCACCACCAGGACTTGATATAGGGCCACAGATCTTGTAGACATTACAGGCTATGTTAGAGAGGTTATCACTAGTTGTACCAGTGCCACATGATGAGCCCTACATTGATCCGTGAGAGGAACCGCATGAGCAGCCACGTGCCGAGTCATGTGCTGAGCCCCTTGTAGAGCCTGATGTTGAGCTACGAGAGGCACCATGTGTAGAGCCTTTTGTACAGATACCTGACACCACCATGGAGGAGGTTGGTTCAACTTATAAAGCTCATAGCAGGAGCCCTTTGCATCATGCAAGACAAGAGGAGGCTGTGAGAGTAGAGCAGATTTATCACAGACCTTACGATTATGGTGTGGATGAGCCTATCATAGGACACAGAGAACGAGGAGCCCCTATCAGAGACTTACTTAGGCTAAATCCACCTACCTTTGTAGGAGCCACCAAAGGAGCCAAGGCTGAGGCTTGGCTTATCAGTTTAGACAGGTACTTTGTGTTGTGCCCTTATGGGAGCAACATGAAGGTACGTGTGGTAGTACACCTCCTGAGAGACGTAGCAGTGACTTGGTGGTGCACTAAGGAGTGCAAGTGCCACTTATCATTAGACACTATTACATGGGACACATTCATTAAGCGCTTCAATGCGCATTATTTGTTAGACCATTATAGACAACGCCAGATAGATGAGTTCCATGAATTGTAGTAGAGAGGACTCACAGTTGCGCAGTACGAGAGCAGGTTCGTCGAGCTATCATGTTATGTAGAGTATCTCCATGATGAGAAACTTCTAGTGCATAAATTTATCAGAGGTTTGAATCAGGGGATAGCAGGACCAGTGCGTATGGCAGACCCCTAGACCATGAGTGAGGCTGTTGAGAAGGCATATATCATAGAGGAGATTTAGGGATGAGGTCAAAGTTCATGTCCTCAGTTTCAGGATCTTCATTAGCAGCAGCAATAGAATTTTTGTAGACCACCACCACCACCATAGAGAGGAGGATTTAGTTCTCCATGTTTACCACCTAGGCCTCTATAGCAGCAGTAGCAGTAGTATCAGCAAAGGTCTAGATCCTAGCAGAGGACACAAGGAGGATAGAATTGAGGTTGGCAGTAGTAGGGCCTGTGTAGGGATTAGAGATAGCAGGGGCCACCTGCGGGACTCGTGAGATCATAACAATCTTACAGGGGTCCACTGGACACACTAGACAATAATAGAGTAGTAGGACTCCGACTGGATAGATACAGGCTAGGGGCCCATGCTATGTATGTGGTGGGGTAGGACATTTGGCCAGAGAGTGCCCACAGGGCTTTATGATAGGGGGACAACTCTGTTTAGGAGGGTTAGAGCAAACTGTACTAGATGTGGGCAAGTCCCACCATATGTTTGCAGCAATTGACAACTGCCAGGCCAACTCCCAGGCCTCAGTGATTGAGACAACATGTATGATTAGGGATGTTCCCATTTCTATTTTATTTGACTCTGGCACTACTTATTCATTTATATCTACATCGTTAGTGGAGTGTTGTAGGCTGGTGGCCTCTAGGAAGGACATTAGGTGGGAGGTTGAGTTGACCACTAGGGCCAAGATGTTAGTAGATGCTTTGGTTTAGGATTGTGAGATCTCTTTGGGGGCCTTCACTACATTATGTGACCTTAGAGTTATGCCGTTAGAATCATATGGTGTAGTTTTAGGCATGGATTGGCTTGCAGCTCATAGAGCCAAGCTAGATTATCTTCGAAAGGCAATTAGCTATTTAGATGATCATGACATGACAGTCAAGGTAGTGGGCATTTAGAAGCCCATGATAGTTCATATGATATCTGCTCAGTAGCTTAAGCACTGCATGTGGAAGGGATGTCAGTTGTTTGCTATCACGGTTAGTGACAGATCAGAGGATGAGCCAGAGGTGTCATTAGATGACCATCCTATCTTGAGGGAGTTCACCGATGTCTTTCCACCAAAGTTTCCAGGTATGCCTCCATGTAGAGAGGTAGACTTCCACATCGATCTAGTTCCAGGTGTAAAGCCAGTGTCTCATGCACCCTACAGGACGACCATATATGAGCTCACAGACCTTAAGTTGTAGTTAGAGGAGTTTCTTGAGAAGAGGCACATCTGACCTAGTGTTTCACCATGGGGTGCACCAGTTATCTTCATGAAGAAGAAGGATGGGTCACTTCGTTTGTGCATTGACTATAGGCAGCTTAATAAGGTGACGGTGAAGAACCATTATCCTCTGCCTAGGATTGATGACCTTTTTGATCAGATGCAGGGAGCCAGAGTGTTCTCTAGGATAGACCTAAAGTCTGGGTATCACCAGTTTCACATCACAAAGGTGGATATTCATAAGAACACTTTCCAGACTAGATATGGCCACTATGAGTTCACTATGGTACCCTTCGGTTTGATGAATACCCCTATATTGTTTATGAGTCTCATGAACGGGGTGTTCCACACTTACTTGGATTGATTTATAATCATTTTCCTTGATGATATTTTGATCTACTCATGGAGTGAGGAGGAGCATGAGGATCACTTGCGTCAGGTTTTGCAGTGCTTGAGAGAGCAGTAACTATATGGCAACTTGGCAAAGTGTGCCTTTTTCAAGACCGAGGTGTAGTATTTAGGACATATCCTATCTGGCAATGGTATCTCTATAGATCCATAGAAGATCAGGGCTATCAAGGATTGGCCAGCACCCACCAGTGTGACAGAGGTCAAGAGTTTCATGGGATTAGCTGGTTACTACCACAGATTTGTAGAGGGTATTTCCAGGATAGCACACCCCATCACTTCCCTTTAGCGAAAAGGGAAGAGTTTTACTTGGACTGAGTAGTTTGAGAGGGCCTTTGGGGTCCTCAAGGAGTATCTTATCAGTGCTCCCATCTTAGCGGTTCTTGATCTTGCAGAGGATTTTGTGGTTTGTACAAATACATCACTTGAGGGTTTGGGAGTCGTGCTTATGCAGGGTGGTAGGGTGATCGTGTACGAGTTGTGAAAGCTTGAGACACATGAACTAAACTACCCCACTCACAATTTAGAGCTCGCAGTAGCGGTTCATGCTCTCATTTATTGGAGACATTTTCTTTTGTGTCATCGCTTTGAGCTCCATTCATATCACCACAGTTTGCAGTACATATTCACATAGCTAAATTTGAACACCCACCAGCGGCGTTGGATGGAAGTCCTTTGCGAGTATGACTTTGATGTCCACTACATCAAATGGAAGGAGAATGTGATCGTTGATGCATTGAGTCAGAGGCACCATGAGATCCTAACCTTGACCTTGAGTGTGGACTTGAGAGAGTGCATTATTCAGCATCTGCCTGAGGATGAGTGGTTTCTAGAGGTACAACAGAAGATCTAGTCATAGAGGGCCCTTGTGAGCAAATTTGTAGGATATTCCCTAGAGGCAGATGGGATTCTTAGACATTGGTAGCACATCTATGTACCCCGTGTGGGTGATCTACATGTAGTAGTTCTTTCAGAGGCTCATAGAGCACCTTATGCAACACACCCAGGGGTGAAAAAGATGCATGCTGATTTGTGACAGTTGTACCATTGGGTGGGTATGAGATGAGATATAACAAAGTATGTTGCTCGTTGCCTTGAGTACCAGAGGGTCAAGGCCGAGCATCAACATCCAGTAGGTCTTTTATACCCTCACAAGATACCTAAGTGGAAATGGAACACCATTTCCATGGATTTTATTGTTGGTCTTCCTATGTTATCTCGTCGCCATGATGCCATCATGGTGATGGTTGACAAGTTGACCAAGGTGGCGTATTTCTCACCTATATGCATGATGTATAATGCACCATCAGTGGCAAGAGTATTCTTGGATGAGATTGTTAGATTACATGGGGTACCTTGCTGTATCATTTCTGACAAGGACTCAGTGTTCACTTCAACCTTTTGGAGGGCATTACAGTAGGTGTTGGGCACATAGCTCAACTTTAGTTTTGCTTATCATCCTAAGACAGATGGTCAGATAGAGAGGGTTAATCAGGTTCTAGAGGATATGCTCCATATGTATGTCATGGATCACTAGTCTAGATGGGAGGAGTATCTGTATCTAGTTGAGTTTGCCTACAATAATGGGCATCACAACTCATTGGGTATGCCTCCTTTTCAGGCGTTGTATGGCAGACCTTGTAGGACACCTCTGAGTTGGGACTGTATTGATGATAGGGTTGTGATAGGGCTAGAGTTGGTACAGGATATGGAGTAGTAGGTGACCTTGATTAGGCAGAGACTTCAGGAGGCACAAGATTGACAGAAGAAGTATGTAGATGCTAAGAGGGTAGATTGGAGCTTCTCAGTTGGGGATAGAGTATTCTTGATAGTGTGACCGCACAAGAGTCCAATCCATTATGGAAAGGGCTCTAAGCTCATACCACTGTTTGTTGGACCTTTTGAGATCTTGGAGTAGATAGGACTCGTAGCCTACCATATAGCCTTGCCACCTAGCTTGTCACGCATCCATGATATTTTTCATGTGTCTATTTTACGGCATTACATATCTGATTTATCTCATGTGTTGGATTGGAGTGCTCTATAGGTAGAGGTGGATGGGTAGTTGGCTTTGGAGCCAATTCTCATATTGGCTCGTCAGACACTGGGCCTTCGAGGTAGAGAGCTGGACCAAGTTAGGGTCTAGTGGGACATGTATGATGAGGTCACGACGACATGGGAGGATGCAGCTAGATTGAGGTCCCTTTATCCTCACCTCTTTGATGACTTCCAGGAGCAAGTACAGTCTTAGGGGGGAGGATGTGAGGCCTACCTTTTCACTTCCTTACATTGATCATTTTATATTACTGTTGGAGACATATTTTCTGAAAGGAAGCTAGGTGTGCAGAAATCGCTTCCTACACTAATCTAATGAGGGGAGAGCTATACAAATTCAATTTAATCCTTATCACTACATCAACATACAACATCTAATAGAGTTATTACAGAAATACACAAGAACCAAAAAGAAGATAGAAGAAGAGAGACAAAGATATATAGTGGGGAAAACCCTTATCAGGTGAAAAACCCCACACTCAGAAACCTGCACAATGTATTAACAAATCTGAAAGTTGTTTACAATACACTTGCAATGCAAACTTCAATGGTCTTCGACACTCATGTCTGGAGTCAATCCAGTAGCATAACAATACCTGTAAACTTGTGATACCAATTCCATCTCCAAGCACCTGTTTATATAGAAAATACAAGGCAATATTAGACCTATCTTGGGATGGGCATCCAACATGGCTTCATGGACCAAAACCCATGCCTAAGGACACTTGGTCAACATTGTAGAATGTATGTGACAATTGTCCACAGCTCCCATCCCAAAGAGGTTGCCTATTTCCAAAATGGTTATGACAAATGCTCTTACAACACTTACAACCGTCATAGAATTTGTCATAATGGTTACAACTTACAGCTGTAAGAGAATCTATCATACACATGCTATAAATAGCATATCCTCTTACAACATGTCATAGTCCATCTTGGGGAGTCCAAATATGCCTTATTCAAAGATGCTTCATGACACATGTCCTTACCTGTCTTACAAACTTCTATTTCCAACTCTTACATGTCATAAATTCTATCATAGGAATCCATCATAATCATTTTGGTCAATATTCCCTTACACAACATGGAAGATGTCAACACATGGAAAATGCTCCTACCACAAAGTGGGATTCCTATCTCCTCATGTGAGGACCAAATTACAAGTTGTCATATTCCATGTAGGATAGACACATCACCATGCCACATCCCACAATATGACAATATGGAATTTACAAATATTTACAACATAGGCAATTAAATAATAAATACAAACATTAGTAATGTAAGGAATTACAAATGTTGAGACACCTTAATTCCCAACATTCTCCAACTTGTCAAACACCTTGTAAGAGCCAATAGAAAAATAGGATTTAACTACTATAGGCCGAGAGGCCCATAGATTCTGAACACCATCTGAACTTCTCTGTGCCCATTGGTTTTGTTAATGCATTTGGAACATTCTTCAAAGTATCTACCTTCTCCAAATTTACCTTTCTATTCTCAACCATGTCTCATACAAAGTAAAACTGAACATCAATGTGCTTTGTTCTAGCATGGAAAGTTGGATTCTTCACAAGGCAAATTGCACCCTGACTGTCACAACTAATCGTGATCTGACCTGCATCAACACCAATATCTGAACACAATATCTTAAGCCAAATGGCTTCCTTACAAGCATGAGTTGCTTCCATATACTCATCTTATATCATGGACAAAGCAACAACATGTTGTCACTTACTCATCCAACTAATAGGACCACCAAACAATGTAAACACATAAGCATTGGTGGATCTCTTGCTATCAATGTCACCTGCCCAATCTGAATCCACAAATCCATGAGTATCAACAAAATGCGGAGGTCCTAAAACATTACCATGATAGAAAAATGGAATACTCAGAAGTACCCCTTAGATATCTAAACAGTCACTTAACTGCATCCCAATGAACTCATCCAAGATTAGCCATAAATCGACTAAGGACTCCCACTACTTGGGCAATGTCTAGTCTTGTGCAGACCATAGCATACATCAAACTGCCAACAACACTAGCATAAGGTACTCTGCTCATGTCCTCCACCTCACTAGGAGATTTTGGACAATTCTCAACAGACAACTTTGTCCCCAAAGAAACGAGAACACACAATGGTCTACAATCTTCCATGCTGAACCTGTCCAACATGGTCTTCACATACTTACTCTAGCTTAACCAAAGTTTTCTATTGGTTCTGTCTCTTCTAATTTCCATTCCTAGAATGTACCTAGCTGCCCCTAAATCTTTCATTTCAAACTATGCTGACAACTAAGATTTAAAATCGGAAATCATATTTTTACCCTTCCCAATCAGCAACATATCATCAACATATAGTGCAACAATGAGAATACAATCACCATCAAATTTATAATACACACAGTGATCCAATTTCGATCTCACAAATCCAATTGACAATACAAAGGCATCAAACTTTAAGTACCATCTCCTAGGGGATTGCTTCAAACCATACAAAGACTTTTTAATTTTGCAAAACAAATTTTCTTTACCTTTCATCATGTAATGCTCTAGCTGTGACATGTAGATTTCTTCCTCCAAGTCACCATGAAGGAAAGTTGACTTCACATCCATCTGTTCTACCTCCAAGTCATAAGCTACTGTGAGAGACAACAGGAATCAAATAGATGTCAGCTTTGTAATGGGAGAGAAGATCTCACCATAATATATACCCTCCACTTGTGAATACCCCTTCACAACCAATCTGGCCTTATACTTCTCAACACTGCCATCTATACCAAATTTCTTCTTGAACACCCATTTGCATCCAACAAGTTTTCTTCCAGGAGGCCAAGGCACCAAGTCCCAAGTTTGATTCTTTTCCAAAGAAGCCATTTCATCCTCTATGGCCTCCTTCCAGGAACCTGCATCTTTCATGTCTATAGCCTCTGATACAGTTCTAGGTTCATCACTATTAATAACCAAAGCCTAAGCACAACTAGAATCAAGCAATGTAAAACCAAACCTTTCAGGTTGCTTTCTTATTCGTGTAGACCTCCTCAAGAGCTAAGGTTGAGGTTCAACTTCTTCATCTGAGCTTTCAAAGCTACCAGAGCTCTCCTCATCATCAGGTCCAACATTGTCTTTCTATTCAGTCTTCTCAGGGGTTGTAGGAAACTGAACAACATCCTCTTTCTTTACTATTTCTTTTGGCTACAAAATAGTGGAAGAAGGTGTAAGCTCTTTGAAGATGACACTTCTACTATACAACAATTTTTCATCCATGGGGTCCCAAAGCTTGTATCCTTTCACACTGACACTATAGCCAATGAAGATACACTTAACTACCTTGTTCTTCAACTTTGACCGCTTCTCCCTAGGCACATGTGCATATGCCTCACAACCAAAAATACAAAGATGCCTTATTGAAGGCTTTCTATTAGACCACACCTCCATGGGTGTCTTTCCAACAAGAGCTAATGTAGGAGATCTATTTACCAGATAGCAAGCAGTGGCAACAATTTTAGCCCAAAACTTTTATTCTAGGCCAGCTCCACTAAGCATACTCCTAGCCTTCTCCATCAATGTTCTATTCATCCTCTCTACAACTCCATTTTGTTGCGGGGTGTATGGAGTTGTCTTATGTCTTTCAATTCCAAGTTCCTTGCAATATTTATCGAATTCTGTAGAACAGAACTCATCACCATTGTTTCTGAGAAAATAAATCCATGTCCTACTATAATCATCTATAAACGATACAAAATATACAAACTTTGATAATGAAGGAACATTAACAGGACCAAACACATCAGAATGAATAAGGTCCAACACACCATAAGACTTATGAGAATTCAAGTAAAACTGGACACGGTTTTGTTTTCCATAAATGCAATGTTCTCAAAAATTGAACTCAAGATTACAATCATCTAACCCCTTAATGAGGTTCTTATCTTTTAGGGTACACAGACCCTTCTCACCAATGTGGCCAAATCTCTTATGCCATAACAATGTCATTTTAGCAGGAAGTTTAACTTCCAATGCATGATTACAACCATCAAGACTAGAAACAACAGATTTCTTCACTACTCGTTCAGATGGTGGGGATGAAGTGACTTCTGCCCTCTTCCTTGAGTTAGAAGAACTATTGCATTGTGAAATGCATGCCTCCAATTAAAATAGAGTACCTCTCCTAGTACCCTTAGCAAGCACCATAGCTCCTCTAGTCATCTTACATCCTTCTTTCAAAAAGACAACCTGCACACCTATATCATTCAAACTACTTACAGAAATTAGGTTTTGTGCTCAGCCTGGGATGTGCATAACCCTAGAGATCCCCTTCACTCGACCATCAGGGAATCAAATAGAGACTCTTCCATGACCAATAATCTTCAAATGAGAGTCGTCACCTAGATACACCTTTCCACCATTGAACTCCTCATACTTAGTGAACTGGTCTCGATGCGAGGTCATGTGGAATGATGCACTAGAGTCAATTAGCCACACATCGTCAGATGCATGGGTTGCCAGGGCTACAATGAAAGCATCACCATCATCTTGTGACTTATCAGAATCTGAATTAGGAGCTTTCTTCTTCTCCTCCTCCTCTTTGCATTCCTTTCAGAAATGCCCAGTTTTTCCAAAGTTCCAACAAAGAGCCTTGAACTTTCTAGGAGATTTGGATCTCCCATGGGATGTGGATCTATCCTTCTCATCTTTCTTGTCCTTCTTCTTCCCTTTCTCCTTGCGTCTTCCATGAACTGCAAGGGCCTCTTTGGCTACCTCAGAAGACTTTCTCTGCATCTCTTCAAACAATAGCAAAGAAACCACTTCTTCCTTTTTGAATGTGGATGTGGTGCTTCCAATAGCCATGACAAGATAATCCCATGAGTCTAGCAAAGAACAAAGCAAGGTCATACATCGATCCTCCTCCTCCATCTTTACTCCAATAGATGTCAATTGTGCAACTAGCATGTTAAAAGCATTCATATGTTTAGAAACGAATCCTCCATCCTCCATTAGAAGAGAATACAATTTCTTTCTTAGAAAAAGTTTATTAACCAAGGATTTTGCTTGATACAGATCTCCCAACTTATTCCAAAGTAGTTTTGCAGTAGCCTCCTCATGGACATTTAACAACACAGAATCAACAAGACTAAGTCTTATGCGACCCTTAGCCTTCCGATCCTTGAGATCCCAGTCATCTTGTGACATTACAGCTGGTTTAGTTCCATTAACACTTTCCCAAAGGTCTCAGTCAACAAGCATGTCTTCCATCTTGAGCTTCCACAGCTCGAAATTACTGCCATTGAACTTCTCCACTTCAAACCTTCCTGATGTACTTGCCATCTCCTTGCTACAATAGAAATTAGAATACTCTACATAGACTCCCACTCAACTTAAGATCAGCTCAAAAAACCCCTACCCAACAACTAAGACCAAAATTGGCTAGGCTTTGATACCAACTGAAAAGAAGTTAGGTGTGTGGAAAATGCTTCCTACACTAATCTAATAAAGAGAGAGCTATACAAATTTAATTTAATCCTTATCACTATAGAAACATACAACATCTAATAGAGTTATTACAGCAATACACAAGAACCAGAAAGAAGACAGAAGAAGAGAGACAAAGAAATACGGTGGGAAAAACCTTTATCGGGTGAAAAATCCCACACTCAAAAACTTGCACAATGTATTAACAAATCTGAAAGTTGTTTACAATACACTTGCAATGCAAGCTTCAATGGTCTTTAACACTCGTGTCTAGAGTCAATCTGGTAGCATAACAGTACCTGTAAACCTGTGATACCAACTCCATCTCCAAGCACCTGTTTATATAGAAAATACAAGGCAATATTGGACCTATCTTGGGATGGGCGTCCAACATGGCTTCATGGACCAAAATCCATGCCTAAGGACACTTGGTCAACATTGTAGAATGTGGATGACACTTTTCCATAGCTCCCATCCTAAAGAGGTCAACTATTTCCAAAATGGGCTATGACAGATGCTCTTATGACATGACTGTCATAGAATCTGTCATAGCAGTTACAACTTACAGCTGTAAGAGAATCTATCATACACATGCTATAAATAGCATATTCTCTTACAACATGTCACAGTCCATCTTGGGGTACCCAAATATGCCTTATTCAAAGATGCTTCATGACACATGTCCTTACCTGTCTTACAAACTTCTATTTCTGACTCTTACATGTCATAGATTCTATCATAGGAATCCATCATAACCATTTTAGTCAATATTCCCTTACACAACATGGAAGATGCCGACACATGGCAAAATGCTCCTACCACAAAGTGAGACACCTATCTCCTCATGTGAGGACAAAATTACAAGTTGTCATATTCCATGTAGGATTGACACATCACCGTACCACATCCCACAATATGACAATATGGAATCTACAAATATTTACAACATAGGCAATTAAATAATAAATACAAACATTAGTAATGTAAGGAATTACCAGGGTTGAGACACCTTAATTCCCAACATTTTAGACTTTGGGGACTGTTGATCCCAATATGCAGGGCTATTAGACTATATGCTCTTGTCTTTGATTTATTACGTTTAGCATGATTGTGATGAGACTAGACGTTGATTCAATTACTGACAATGAATTGACATATGATTTGCATTATGATGTTATTTAGATACTAGTTATGTGATTATGTGATGGAGTTATTATGCAATGTTATCTTGAGATGGATTATTGAAATGCAAATGATGAATTTAATTATGATGTGATTTTATGATGTTTATATGATCATGAGATGATGTGAGTGTATGTTTTACTTTGCTTCGGCTATGATATACATGTTGGATTAATATTTTGTTTAAGTGCATAGGTGTTTCTAATCAAGCCATGGATAATCAGAGATTATCCCACACACTTTGTGATTTCCTGTGTAAAGCCAATCTAGTTCCAAGAGGAACCAAGATCAACTATGTATGCATGATGAAATTTTCGTAATGTTATTGTATGATGTTGTTTGGGTTAGGTCTACTCCTTTTGTATTTGACTTTTAATTGGTGTTGTTAAGATGTAATGTTCATTTGAAATTTATTTTGAGTTTATAATTTTGAGTCCCCTTTTTATGTGTTTTTACTCAACTTATGGTGTTCAAAATGGGTTAAAAGTGACCCTAAGTTATACCCCTAGGGTCTAGGGACCATTTGATCTTGTCTATCCTTAAGTAGACTCCCGTTTGGTCACTTAAACTTCACCCCGAAGTAAAGTGACGAAAATAGAAGTTTGCGAAGGAGAGGAAGAGTGGGTCAAACACTCAACCTCTTCCATTCCTCTTTCCAAGGTTGGGAGAGTCTTCAAGACCCCTAAATTGTGGAGGACTCAACTCCAAGCTTCTCCCACAATTGGTGAGGGTACCTTGGGCTTGTGTGGGCTTTCTTAGGAGGAGATGATTGGGGCACATGTGGTACCCACTCCTTCTTTGGCTCCACCTTTCTCTCCCACATGTGTGAGAGAGAGAGCAACTGGAGGGGGTGTTGGTTTTTCTTCTGAATCAGCATTAGGGTTTGTCAGTTCTAATGCACAGGTAGATTTAGCCAACTAATACAGGAGGTTGTGTGAGCTGCCTTCCCTTCACTTCTGGTTCTGCCGCACCAAGGGGGGTATCCCTATAACTCAAGATGTAACCTTGACTAGCTCAATGATAGAAAGATCTAACTTGACAACAATAGGTAGAAAACTCTCATGTATGGACCAAGATCTGCATGACAAATCACAAGGTTGGCAACATTCTTGGACATATGTGTCTGGTTGGGTATGAGAGTATGCAGGGGTCCTAATCCTACTCCTGCAACTAACAGATGGAGGTGATGAAATGGGTGGACATAATGTCCTGGATGCAAGACAAGGGGTTTTGGCTCATAACTACTGACCTAGGAGTAGACTGGTGCCTATCCATTAGGCAAGGAGTCAACTAGACGTATACAATAGATGGTTTGTAACTTTCACTCAAGTTTCATGGGGTTGGACTTGATGCTTGCCTTACAAACATCACCCAAGAATGGGTATCTAACTACCTCTACTTACAGATATCCCTGCTGACATGCAACCTTCCCCATGCTCAACCTAAAACAATTCAATCCACTCGTTGAATGGAAGTTAGAGATCAAACATGTGATACAGAAAACCATACCCTAGAACCTGAGAAACCCTTAGCAACCAGATTTAGAAGAAGGAGAATAACATGCAGCAAAGGAGACAAGTAGATAAACACATGCAATGAAGCATTTCTCATATTAAATCAACATTGAAACTAAACATATATGCAAAATACATTCATGTTGCAACTCATAAACTCCAAAATGGGATAGAACAACTAGGGTCATGCCTTGTCATTCATTATTTACACAAAAATGCCTCAGGCCTTCAACAACCTTGAAAATGAGCAACACAACCTGCCTAAATATAGCAAGGAAGGTCCTCAACATTAATTACATGGCAGATCAAAATTTGTCAGATACAGTATATTGAGAAAATGGCGCTCAATGCATTGAATGCAGCAGGTGGGAGAGGAGACAGGAAGAGATCTCGAGCCCTACACCGCCACCCGTGGATGTACAACTTCAATTGGGTACTAGATCCATCCATGCCATCACCCATACCTCTGCAACAACTGCCATTAATGGCGCACTAACCTGCGGCCTTGGGAAATGCATAATACTATGCATCGCAAACCTTTCCCGCCAAAATACCATATCCTGATATTTCAAATTATGTAGGAATAAATTATCCCACATGCACCCCACGGCAACCTCCTCATCACCTTATGTACTGAGTCATAAGCATATATGATGTTAGTGCTTTTGCTCCCAATAACATCAACATAAAACCTTCATCATCATCATCCTACATGATATCCAGATACGAAATATCACCCTGACGTTAGCATCATACTGCATGATAATCACCCCCAAACATCATCCTGATATCTCACATCAGCTTGATGCAAAATATCACCCTCATCGGAAAGATCACCCCGATAAGGAAAGTCACCCTGATATTTCACCCTCATCAGCACAACCTGATGCATCAGAGGAAGATCCTCCTGCTTAGTTGATACCAAATGTCTGGCTGATGAACATCCTGATGACATCACCACCATATCCTGCTGATGTCATTAGCATATCTGCCTACCGCGCACCTCCTCATAGCTGAATGACATCATCGTCATATTCGCAACATTGGGGGATCTTCATAAGATGACTTAGTGTTAGAAATATGACCCCCTCAGACCTTGATGGCGTCACCACCACATGTCAGCATCAGGATGATATTTGGAAGATAACCAGATATTTGGAAACATCATCCTGATGCACAAATATCATGCTACAGATAGGCAGAAAAAGTGGATATCACCCTGACATAAGAATGATGTCAGCAGCATTAGGGCGATGAAAAAACATGAAGTGATAAAACAACATCAAGATGATCTTAACTAAAATCACCCAATGTTCAAATATGATGACCCCACGGAAGATCAGGTCATACTTAGGACTTGCAGCAACATCATCAGGATGATCTTAACTAAGATCACCCGATGTTAAAATATCACCCTAGCGAAAGATCATGCAAGTAGAAAATATGATGACCCTCGTAAGCAACATCAGGGTGATGACTGGAAACATGATGATGATGACCTCCTCCAAAGAAAATATGATACTGCAGTTGAAAAATGCTGAGGAGGCCCAAAGACTTAGAACCTTTTTAGATTTTTTGGGAAGGTGCCTACATGTTTATATGCTTGAAAACTGACTGCTCATGCAGGCACCAACAGGGGGAAAGACTTGGTGGAATGGGTGGATGACATGTGTCACCACCCCATTCCAAGAGTCTTGCAAGTTGTTGTGTGGAGGAGTGAGGAGGTGACATGTGTCACCTCCACATTCCTCAAGGATCATGAGAAGAGCTTATTTTAATCCCTCTTGAAGAGAGGGAGAGGGTTGTTGAATCATTTTTCAATTTTTGAATTTTAATTAATTTTGGGGCAGAGAGTTGGAGGGGATTTTGGAGGCTCAATTTGGAGGAGTTGGAGGTGGAGTTGGAGGAGCTCTTCTCAACTATCTTCCATTTGGGCTATTAAAGGTAGGATTCAAGGCTAATGCCTTTCCTTATCTATTTTTATTTCTTGTGTGAAACTTGTGTGTGTGTTCCATATAGTGTTTTACTTTTGTTGTTGTGGGAAAAAAATGTTATGGGTGTTGTGAGAGCCTCTCTATTTGGAGAAAATGCTCTAGATGTGTGGGGTGGGGGAGGAGTCAACCTCCTCGGGGTCACATCCTTGTTTCTTTCATGGTATTTTAGCCTTGAGGGAAAAAATGAGAAAATGTGTATTTGAATGGCTTGAGAGCCATGGGAAAACTATGTGGAAAAATGGTATTTATTTGATGGCTTGAGGCCTTGAAAATTTTAGTTTTGGGTATCATTTGGAATGGCACTCTTGAGTTGAGTGATGTCCACTCTCCTACCCCATTAAACTCATGTTTGGTGAGTTTTGTTATGTGCAAGCCAAGGGAGTGTTTCTTGTTTTTGTGTTTGAGTGTTGTAGTGTAGTGGTGTGTGTGTTCCTTGTATGAGGATGACCTCCAAGCTCAGGGGTGACTCATGAGTGAGTCTATGGTAGGGAGGAGAGCAGTTTTGTGGCTTTTTCCCCCTTCTATGTGGTTATTGCAAGTTATGTTGGAGCTTTGGAGTGTGAAATGAAAAGAGACATTTTTGTGGTTTTGTTCATTTTCATTTTTGCTAATGTGAGCCATGGCCAAATTGGTCTACTTGTAGTTTGTTTTGTTGGTAAAGAGATTTGGTGATTTCCCCTCTTGACTTGTAAAAGTAAATGCCTACATTGTTGAGTTATATTTGGCTCATTGTTAAACTTGTAAATGAAATGAAGTGGCTGCCCCATTTTATGAGAATAAGGATGAGTTACAATAAAAGAAATGTTGTATGTGGAACTATATATTTTTGTTTTGTTGTTAAAATATGATTAAATGAATCTCTTTTATACATGTTTTGTAGAGAAAGGGGAATATAGTTTCTGTTATTTTCAAGAGAAAATTATGCATGAAGTTAACCTTAGATTAATTGGTAATTAGAGACAAAAATATAAACATGCATTTTCTATTTTATTTAAAAATAAATAAATAAAGAGGAAAAGACTTTTATTATACTTGTCTTCATTCAAAAAAATATATATCTAATTGACTTGACCTTGCTATATATATATATATATATATATATATATATATATATATATATATATATATATATATATATATATATATATGTTTATACTCTTTGATATTAATTTTTCCCCATTATTTATGTTGCTGGAATAAACATTGAGAGTGACTGTGTTTTTTTTTTTAAATATAAATACTATATATATATTTTGTTATTCTTTTTTTTTTTCATAAACTAGAAAATGATTGTAACTGTGAAATCTATGTGTATATACTAGAGTATGTATAAGTATATGTATATGTATATGTATATGTATGTATATATACATATATATATATATATACATACATACATACATACATACATATATATATGATGATGATGACACTGTATAACAAAAAAGAAAAACTGGAATTGAAAACTGAAAATAAATAATTTTTTTAAGTCCATTTTTGCCAAGCGATGGATCCTACCATGCTATTGTTTTTGGTTTGATTTATGGTGATTGGGGGGAATTTGATCCCCCCCACCAAATGACTTGGCCGTAGCCCTTCGTGGCTCTTGCAATGGTTGTTGGGAGTGTAGGGAGGGGGGGTCAAACCCCCACCCACACTCCACCAAAGTGGGGTGTGGGTGGGGGTTCGCCCCCCCCTCTCTGCACAGTATATAGTTTAAAAATTAAACAAAAAAAACCACATCCATCGGTGGCGGCGGTGGCCATCTCTCCTTTCACTACTGTGTTTCGGCCCTTTGGTCACTATCAAACCTGCAAACCCCTTTTCATATCCTACGCATTATTTACACTATTTGTGTATATATATATACACAATGTGAATACCTCCAGCAATCCTTTTTATATACAAAAAATATATATACCTCTAGTTTTAAAACCAAAGATGTATATATATATATTTAAAATAAAAAATATAATAACGTAAATATCTTTTGGGTATACCTCTAATGGAGACTTCCTCCATGGATGTCCATCTCTAAAACCTGCACACAAGATAATATAGAGAGGAAGAGATGAGAGAAAAATGGAGAGAAGAGAGAAATGAGAGAAAGGGAGGCTAGGGTTTGTCTTCATCCTTAAGGAAATTATTTTTTTAATTAGGAGGCTTATAGGGCAAGTGTGGCTTTTAAAATTAGTTTTAATTATTTATTTGTTTTCCTTCTCTCTCTTTTTGACTTTGATTTAGGGGTTTTTATTTTAACTAGTAAACTTGAGATGTCAAATAAGTAAAGGGGAAAAATAATTATATGAGGATGATTTAATTTATTGGATTATTTTCTATGAAGGGAATTTGGGATTTGTTTTAGTATTTAATTTTGTGAAGTCTTTCAGAGTTTGGCTTTTAAGCTAGAGAATATTAAATGTTGTTTTAATTAATTATTTTGTGGGAATTAATTATTCTTTTGTTTCATCAAATTTATCTATTGTAGTGAAATTAATTTTAAATCAATTAAATTAATTTATTGCCTGTGAACTTTAATCAATGAGGTTAATTTTATTTTAAATTTTAAGTAGATTAGTTGCTTAAATTATTTAATCTTGTGTGTATTAATTAGTTAAATAAATTAGTCATTTTATCCAACTTAGCAAACCTAGTAAACCTTTGTCTAAATTTATTTTATTAGAATAACCCCTATTCACACCCATGAGGTGTTATGCTGCCAGATTTTTTTGGAATTTTGAGTGACTTTCCTTAGAGAATTAGACTGCGTGTAAAGATAAAATTTATCATCTCTACCGAACTTGTTGATTTTAAATTAAGCCATTAATTTATCCTTATGCTTTTGATTAGTCTTTTGATTTCGACTTGTGTCAAAATTGTTTCACTCACTTAGGTAAACTTAGGGTTTCGATCTTTTGATCCTAACCCTGATAGCGAGGCTTCTCGCGTCGCATTAACCCCCTTAGTAAGATTTCATCACTTAGGGGAATGCGCATGTGATTGCATAACCTTGCATATGACCGACATGTTTACGCCTTATGTGTATTGCCACTGAGCACACTGACTCATGCAAGGGGGTTTCTAGGGATGCATGGAATTTTTTTTATATTTCGTGTCATGACCATATGACAAATGTGGATATGACACGTGTGTTGTGTGTCGTGACTGCATGAGAAATGTGGGCATGACAAGCATGAAGACAACTCAGATGAAGAGGATCAAGCTCCAGAAAGTGCTACCAAGACACCAAGTTATGTAAAACTTAATCATTCTCAAGATGAAATCATAGGAGATAAGAGTAAAGGAATCCTAACCAAAAGAAGAGCTACAGAAGAACAAGTAAATTTCTATCTGATTTCCAATATTGAGCCTAAGACTGTGAATAAAGCTTGCACTAATGAGAATTGGGTAAAGGCTATGAAAGAAGAATTGATGCATATAGATAAGAATTAGACTTGGGATCTTGTTCCCAGACCAGCAGATAAAAATGTAATTGGTACCGAGTGGTTTTTCAAAAACAAGATGAATGAGAATGGTGAGGTAGTCAGAAACAAAGCAAGGTTGGTATGCAAAGGATACTCTCAAGTTGAAGGAATAGATTTCGAGGAAAGATTTGTACCAATGACAAGGATTGAAGCTATAAGAATGTTTCTAGCATTTGCAACCTACAAAGATTTTAAGGTTTATCAAATAGATGTAAAGTCTACATTTTTTAATGGAGAGTTGGAAGAAGAAGTCTATATTGAACAAATAGAAGGATTCTAATCATCACATCAGGGTGACATGGTATGCAGATTGAAGAAGGCATTGTATGGGTTAAAACAAGCCCCAGAGCCTGGTATGCTAGGTTGGATAAGTATATGATACAGTTAGGATTCACCAAGGGTACCACCAACAACAATCTCTATTTCAAGATCAATAATGAACAAATCCTAATTGTTGTAGTCTTTGTTGATGACATTATCTTTGGAGGCAATGAAGGTATGTGCACAACTTTTGCTGGAGAAATGCAAAGTGAATTTGAAATGTCCATGTTTGGTGAGATGAATTTCTTTTTAGGTCTACAAATAAATCAATAAGATAAAGGTATCTTCATTTCTCAGTCTAACTATGTGAAAGAGTTGTTAAATAAGTTTGGGATGGAAGACTCTAAACTGGTAAATACTCCCATAATAATCGGTTGTAAGTTGAGCAAAAATGATGATTCACCTATGACAGATTAGAAAAGATACAAATTTATGCTTAGAGGATTACTTTATCTAACTCAAACAAGACCTAACATAATGCATGCAATTTGTCTTGTGGCAAGATTTCAAGCAGAGCCTAAGGAGTCACATGTGATGGCAATCAAGAGAATTGTGAGATATTTCAAAGGCACAATGGATTATGGTTTATGGTATCTAAGGGACAATGATTTCACTCTCAATGCATACACTGATGCAGATTGGGTTGGAGATGTAGATGACAGAAAAAGTACAAGTGGAGGTGCATTCTTTTTTGGGAAAAAGACTGGTATCTTGGATAAGAAAAAAATAAGACTCAATATCTCTGTCCACTGCACAAGCAAAATATATTACAGTGGCATGTAGTTGTACTCAAGTGTTGTGGATGAAGCAGATATTGAAGGACATCAGAGTTGTGTATGAAAATCCAATTGCAATCTTTTGTGACAATACAAGTGCCATAAAAATATCAAAGAATCCAATAATGCACTCAAGGACAAAGTACATATGCATAAGATATCACTTTTTGAGGGAAAAAGTGACAAAGAATGAAGTCAAGTTGGAATGTGTATCTACAAAAGACTAGATTGCAGACATTTTCACCAAACCTCTACCTAAGGATAATTCTGAGTATCTCAGAGAAAAGTTAGGGGTTATTACCCCTCCTACTCTAAACTAAGATGCATAAGAGTGCATTAGTCCGATGGTGCTTAGAGTTCCTTCTTCAGATCTGAATTGATGCTTTTAGGGCTACTTCTTAGGGGGAGTAGTCAGAGAGTTTAGAAGAGAAATTGAATCAGAGAAAAAGAATACAAGTATGTGCCCTTTACCATTGATGTCAAAGGGGGAGAGAAATCATGTGAAAAAATTAGAAGGAAAGAGTGTAGATGTGTTACAGTTTTTCACATCATATGATGCCATCAATGACAAAGGGGGAGATTGTTGCAAGTATGTGCCTAATCGATGTTGTCATTGATGTCAACATATCTTTGTTGTCATTGGTGTCAACTATGTCATATTCTATTACTTGTTTAGAAGCTTTGTATGTTGAGGATATTGAGAAAATTGACCTCTCCAGAAGAAACAAATGAGTTATAGTGAAGTGCGGTATAGATAGTGAGTTGTATGCTGAAGAACAGTCTGGTAGATTACTCCTCATTTCTTGCTGCTTGAAGATCTTGGCCTACAGATTTGAATTTATTTAAAGGGATGTTTGAAGATGCTAAATCATGATTTTGAGCCTCTGGTGTAAAGAATTGAGAGAGTTACATTCACTAGAGTAAAACCTGCTTATTCTTGATGAAGGGGGTAAATCATAAAACACACAATAATAGAAATTGAACACAAAGAATAGAACTTTCTTTTATTGATCTGGGCAACTCATTACATTACAGAAGCTTAATTACAATCAGAGGAATCAGTCCTCTATAGGTTGTAACACACTATAGTTACCATCACCAGGCTCTGGAATCTTCCGCCTTCTGTAACCTCCAAAATCAGCAAGGGTTTCTATTTTCCTGCCTATTCTTGACTCTACACTTGCCCCCTTAACTCTCCTACTACCTAGGGTTCCCAAAAATGGTTATTAATAGCCTTTTTGGCGGCCAACAACCTAATTTCAAATTTTGCATCTCCCTCCAAAAATAGGTCAACTTCCAGGAGCCATAACGTTTGATCCGGGACTCTGATTGACAAACCATTTTATGCGTCGGAAAGCTCGCGAAGTGCTCTACGTGCTAAGAACCAGCTTTGCTGGTTCCGACCATTTTCAGGCCCGTACGGGGCCGTTTAGTGCCTCAAACCTGAGTTTGAATAATTTTCAAGCATTTTTTGGGAAATAGAAACTTTAATATCTTTCAGCTCGCAAATGATCTTCATATGATTCCTTCACCAAAGGTCTTATATTTTCATTATGTAACTTCCTGTAAATTTTGACTTCATTCTGTGCCCAAATGCAAACTTTCTAAAAATAGTAGTTTACTATTTTTAGCAGTTTGGGAAAACTGAAAGTTCTACATTATTATTCAGGCGATTATGGGACCAGAACCATAGATTTTGAGAAGAAATGGGTAGAACATCAACAATTTTGAAACACTTTTTTTTTTGGGTGATGCAAGATTGCCCTTACACCACTGGATGCTCTTGCATCAGATACCCAGGGTAATTTGAGAAGTGACATTGTCACGTCTCAGGTGTTTGTGTGAGGAAAACCCAAACAGTCAACCTTTACCTTAGACAACCAAGAAGAATCTTGAACAGGCCTTCCTTTCCATTTCACTAGATATTCTTCATATTGCCTGTTTTGAGTACTCCTTCCCACACGGCTATCCAAGATCTCTTATATCTCCTCTATTGAAGTAGATGCCGGAATACTCCACTGCACTTGTATTGGTCCATCCTCTGTTCCACCTTCATGATATTCTGTTAAATCAGTGATGTTGAAAATAGGGGAAATGTTGATCCCACTCGGCAGCTCTACCTCATATGCATTTCCAGAATCATGCTTCTTCAGGATTCTGCATGGTCCAAATTTCTTCATTTTCAACTTATTGTATGTTCCAATTGGGAACCTCTCTTTTCTCAAGTGAACCATGACTTCATCTCCTACCTGGAATTCCTTATATCTCCTCTTCTAATCTACCTTAGCCTTGTACTAAATATTCATTTTATTAATGTGCTTTCTCACCTCTTCATGCAAATTCTTCAGATGTTCTGCAAAGTCTTCAGCTTTAGCACTTGTCTTTTTTCCATTGTCCAGCTTCCTTAACTCAGAAGCATTTCTTAGGCTATTGCCATATATAATCTGGAATGGTGATTTACTAGTACTCCTATTGACAGAATTGTTGTAAGCAAATTCTGCCTATGGTAAAATCAAATCCCATCCCTTGGGCTTATCTCCTACCAAGCATCATAGTAGGTTACCCAAACTCCTATTCACCACTTCAGTTTGTCCATCAGTCTGTGGATGGTGTGCAGAACTGAACTTCAAGTCTGTCTTCAACTTCTTCCACAATGTCCTCCAGAAATAACCAACAAACTTGGTATCTCAGTCTGAAACTATGCTTTTTGGTAGACCATGTAGTCTCACCACTTCCCTGAAAAATAACTCTGCAATATGAACAGCATCATTAGTCTTCTTACAAGGAATAAAATGTGCCATTTTTGAGAATCTGTCCACCACCACAAAAATAGAATCATGTCCTCTCTATGTCCTTGGTAAACCAAGAACAAAATCCATACTGATATCATCCCAGGGCTTCTCTGGTATAGGTAATGGTTGATAAAACCCTATATTCTGACTTGTTCCTTTTGCCATCTGACATACTCTACAACTTTGCACAAACTTCCTCACATCCTGCTGCAACTATGGCCAATAATAATTTTCACCAATAATTGAAATGGTCTTATCTCGACCAAAGTGTCTAGCCAATCCTCCACTATGCTTCTCTTTAATCAGGTTCTCTCTCATGGAACTCCTCAGAATGCACAACTGGCTTCCTCTAAATGACATGCCATCTTGGATTATGAAATCCAACCATCTTGTCCTATCTAAAGTAACAGGCTCCAGACAAGCTTTCTAAGCCTCTGCAAAATCTAGATCTTTAGGATAAAAACTTTTGAGCTCATCGAACCCAACAACCTCTATCTTCATTTCTATCAACAAATTTTGCCTTCTGCTCAAGGCATCTGCAACTCTGTTGGACTTCCCACTCCTATGCTTCAAAACAAAGGTATAACTCTACAAAAATACAACCCATTTTAAGTGCCTTTGGTTCAACTTTCCTTGACTATTGGGATACTGCAAAGCCTGATGATCAGTATATAAAACAAACTCCTTTGGCAAAAAATAATGTCTCCATTTCTTCAAATCCTGAACTATTGCATAAAACTTCTGATCATAAACAAAATACTTTTTCTTGGCATCATTAAGCTTCTCACTAAAATAGGCAATGGGCTTACCTTCTTGGCTCAAAACAGCTCCTATACCACTACCACTAGCATCACAATCTACCTGAAATACTTTATTAAAATCTGGAAGTGCCAAAATAGGTTGTTCTACCACTTTCTATTTCAATGTATCAAAGCTCTTGTCTGCTCCTTTAGTCCATCTAAACTCTTTTCTATCCCCTCTCATTGTCTCAGTTAGGGGTGCACAAATTCTACTAAAACTCCTGATAAACTTTCTATAAAAACTTGCCAAACCATGAAAAGATCTTACCTCTGTGACACTCCTTGGCATAGGCCATTCAATGATAGCCCTTACTTTTTCTGGTTCCATCTTAAGACCTTCTTCTGAGACAACAAATCCCAGGTACACCAACTCCTTCTTTGCAAAACTACATTTCTTCAAATTAATCAACAACTTCTCCTCCCTCAGTTTCTCTAGAACTCTTCTGATATGCATCAGATGCTCATCCCAAGTCTTACTGAAAATCAAAATATCATCCAAATAAACAATAACAAAACTTCCCAAAAATTCCTTCAATACCTCGTTCATGAGCCGCATGAATGTGCTTAGTGCATTGGTTAGCCCAAATGGCATGACTAACCACTCATACAAACCTTCTTTTGTCTTGAAGGCCATCTTCCATTCATCTCCTTCTCTGATACAGATCTGGTGATACCCACTCTTCAGGTCAATTTTTGTGAAGTACTTGGCTCCACTCAAACAGTCCATGATGTCATCCATTCTTGGCAATGGAAATCTATACTTGATCGTTATCTTATTGATGGCTCGAGAGTCTGTACACATCCTCCATTCTCCATCTTTCTTTGGTGCTAGTACTACAGGTACCGCACATGGACTTAGGCTCTCCCTTATCAGTCCCTTCCTTAACAACTCCTGAACTTGTCTGTTTGGCTCTTCATTCTCTATAGGGGTCATTCTATGGGCTGCCTTGTTTGGCAAACTAGCTCCTGGTATCAAATCCATTTGATGACTTATCTTCCTTACTGGTGGTAAACCTTCTAGTACATTATCAGAGATAATGTCCTGGAACTCTTCCAACATATCTAAAACTTCTGCTGGTACATCTTCACATTTCTCTTGACTAATCTTAGGAATCAATGCAAAGCAATGACGCTCATGCTTCATACCCTCCAAAAATTTCCTACCATCTACCAAGCAAATTCTGGCAGTACTACATACCTTTTCTTCCACCTCCTTCAAGGGCTTCAATTTATGACGAACTCCATTTTTTGTTAGGGAATATGTGTTTGCACGGCCATCATGGACAGCGCTCCTATCATACTACCACAGCCTTCCCAACAGCATATGACATGCATCCATCGGTATGATATCACACAGTACCTCATCATTGTAGTCCCCAATCTTGAACTTCACTAAACATTGTTCATTGACCAAAGCTCTATGGTCTTTCTGCAACCATGCAATCTAATATGGATGCGGATGCTTTCTTCTTATCAACTTCAACTTGTCAACCATCTCCTCTGAAACAAGATTATCAATACTTCCACTATCAATAATAATATCACAACACTTACCTTCACATTTGCACCTTGTGTGGAAAAAACTCTTCCTCTGTTTTGGTTCTTTCTCCTCATTTAACAAGGTTCTTCTGACAACTAGGGTTTCTCCCCTTTCAGCATCTTTAGAAT
Organism: Cunninghamia lanceolata; assembly: GCA_027924645.1. Lineage (NCBI taxonomy): Eukaryota > Viridiplantae > Streptophyta > Pinopsida > Cupressales > Cupressaceae > Cunninghamia > Cunninghamia lanceolata. The sequence continues at coordinate 2,467,882 of BSBN01000333.1, forward strand.
GCTCAAACTGTGCATCTTCATCTACATGTGCAACTTGTGCATTACCTTCAGGTCTCCTATTCATCCTTCCTTGATGTTGTGGACACTCATATGCTCGATGCCCTTCTTCTCCACATTGGAAACATGTTCCTTTGAAACCTCCTCTTCTAGGTCCTTGCCCAGGTCTACCTCTTCCTCTTCCTCTTTGCTCACCATTGTTCTAGTCATGAGGATGGTAGGTGTTATCCCCTCTCTGATTTCGACTGGTGCCAGCTTCTTCACTTTTCTTCTGATCTTCATTATGGCCTCCATAGGGCCTTCCACCAGTCCTTCCGCCTTAACCTCTTCCCCTTTGCTTGCTGTCAAATCTTTTATTCAGCTTCTCTTCCACCTTCAAGGAAAATTGGTACGCATCTTCTATGGTGGTCATTCTGACCAGGCTCAGCTCCTCTTGAATACTCGGCCTCAAACCATTAATGTAATGGGATACCTTTTCCTTGTTGGGCTCTGCATGGCCTGTCTTGATAGTAATCTTATAAAACTCTTCTGTATACTCCTTAACAAACTTGTTACCTTGCTTTAGTCCTTGCAGCTTCTTCAACAACTCCATCTCATAGTCCACAAGAATGAATTGCTTCTTCAGTTTCTCCACCATCTGATCCCATCTGGTGATCTTTCCTTTTCCTCTTCTATTCCTCTCTAATTGGACCTCCTTCCACCAAATACTGGCATGATCCTTCAACTTTGTTTTTGCAAACTTGACCCGATCTGGGTCCTCCACATCTTCATACTCGAAATACTCCTCCATGTCATTGATCCAATCAATAAGCTGTTCTAGATTCAAATCTCCAGAATATGTAGAAACTTCAATCCTGGGCCTCTTTCTGATCTTTGAAATGACCCTCAACAACCTTACTTCTACAGCATCTTCGGTAGCTTCTTGTTCTTCCTCAGATAGCTCTTCTTCAGCTTCATCTTCACTTTCTTCTCTTATCCTTGGCTCAAACCCTCTTCGTAGCTCCTCTTGCAATGCATCGATTTGCCTTTGTAGGGCTCTAAAACCCTCTTCTGTCTAAGCATTCCTCCCAACATGATTTCTTTGTGGAGGCATCTTGGTCTCTGCAGCAAACCCACAACCTTAGGTCCCGGTGCAAAACTGCCTCACGGTCGGCGATCTATCTACACACTTAGGAACCCTTGCTCTAATACCACTTGATGAAGGGGGTAAATCATAAAACACACAATAATTGAAATTGAACATAGAGAATAGAACTTTCTTTTATTGATCTGGGCAACTCATTACATTACAGAAGCTTAATTACAATCAGAGGAATCAGTCCTCTACAGGCTGCAACACACTACAGTTACCATCACTAGGCTCTAGAATCTTTCACCTTCTGTAACCTCCAAAATCAGCTAGGGTTTCTATTTTCCTACCTATTCTTGACTCTACACTTACCCCCTTAACTCTCCTACTACCTAGGGTTCCTAAAAATGGTTATTAATAGCCTTTTTGGCAGCCAACAACCTAATTTTGAATTTTACATCTCCCTCTAAAAATAGGTCAACTTCCAGGAGCCATAAATTTTGATTCGGGACTCTGATTGACAAACTATTTTATGTGCTAGAAATCTCGTGAAGTGCTCTACGTGCTAAGAACTAGCTTTGCCGGTTCTGACCATTTTCGGGCCCGTACGGGGCCGTTTAGTGCCTCAAACCTGAGTTTGAATAATTTTCAGGTATTTTTCAGGAAATAGAAACTTTAATATCTTTCAGCTCACAAATGTTCTGCATATGATTCCTTCACCAAAGGTCTTATATTTCTGTTATGTAACTTCCTGTAAATTTTGACTTCATTCCGTGCCCAAATGCAAACTTTCTAAAAATAGTAGTTTACTATTTTTAGCAGTTTGGGAAAATTGAAAGTTCTACATTATTATTCAGGTGATTATGGGACCAGAACCACAGATTTTGAGAAGAAATGGGTAGAACATTAACAATTTTGAAACACTTTTTTTTTTTTTGGGTGATGCAAGATTGCCCTTACACCACTGGATGCTCCTGCATCAATTCTCTGGTGACAGGGAGAGTATTTTGCTCGACATTCCTCCACATTAAAGTGTTTTTCTCTACGGTTCTAAAGGGAAGTCTAGGATGATGATAAGTGCCTACAATTGCAATGGTTCATGTTTTAGTGGTCTGCAAGCTATCTTTCTTTTATGACAGTTGAAGATAGTGAAGTTCATGTGCTTCGGTGTGAAGAATCTCATGAATAAAGTGGTTTGTGTTTGTGTGGTTTCTCCTAATGATTTCAACATGCTCATGGATTCCTCCTAATCATGTTCCTACCTTTACATTGGTCTGCATTAAGGAAATGAGATCATGTTTGAAGATTATTCCCAGATAACATAGCGTGCAACTAGTCTTAGCCAACTTGGTTAATTCTGGTAATTGCGGAGATCCCTTGAAGATTATGGAAGCGTGTTATGGCATGGAAGATTGTGTTTGAGTCCCAGCTAAGGCATGACATGATCTACATACATCTATACTACAAATCCTTAGCATAATTTTATATTAGGTCAAGACCTATTTTGTAAAATGTTTGTAATGCTGACCTTAGAGATTGTTCCAATGGTTGATGATTGTAATACCAACCTTGATGGTCATTCCAAGGTTGATGAAGTGTATAAATACTTGTAATTGAGTCTTGGAAAAGATGTCCTTGTGTGAAAATGGGAAGATAAGGAAAAGGGCAAGAAGATAAGGTAGAGCAAGGCAGAGCAGAGTAGAAGAACTATTTTACTTCAATGTATTAATCTCAGACATGAAGAAGATGGTGATTTTGGTAGTGAGCCTAGCAGTGAGCTACCAGTAGGGTTTAATAGCCCTCAGGGTTTAATGGCCCTTATTGTAATCTTTTTAGGTTTAGGGTTGAGGCAATGAGCCTGCTAGACCTAGTTGTACTTCATGGCAGTGAGCCAGTATGTTCTAGGCCTGTGGAGTGACCAAGCCTGAACATCATTTTTCAAAGATTGCAATATATTTTGAGAAGTAATCCTCTCTGTGGTTTTTCTCCACCTTGGGGTTTTCCACGTAAAAATTTGGTGTCTCTTGTGTTTAATCTTGCATCTGTGTTTAAGTTTCTGATTTCATGCATTCTTTGTTTAATTATATTAAGTGTGGATACGTGATTATTGTTTAAGTATAGAAGTGTTTGAGTTTTGGGACAACTGATTCACCCCCCCTCGTAGTTGTCTGGTGCATTTCAACAAAGATATCAGAATTCTCAATTGTTGGTTACTTTGTTTGTTATTCTGAGTTTTATATGTATGAGAAACCACAATATTACTAGGTTGTGAATTTTGATGTGTTATTTATTTAGCATAGTTATAAATGCAATTAGAAGGTCAAGAAAAATGCAGAAGAGCTCTAACAGTGAGTACCGGTTTAGAGGATTGTTGAACCACATCTGAACACAAGGTGACCACTATTTTTGGTTTCACAGGTTTTTCTTGAGTTTTAGAAACATAGATTGCATTTACTAATCTTTGAAACAACAACGATTTAGGAGTCATAGTGGAATGTTCAATCGAGATAAAGTCCTCAAGGGCTTCATCTAATATATTGAAGTCATCACAACTAAATAGATCATCATACACGTGAAAGTCTTGTAAAAAGTAATCTAACATTCTAACATGCTCAAATTAACCCAAGACTTAAAATGTAAAATGATATAGCATAAACTTTGTGAAAATTAAATAGAATAACACTATGCAACACGCAAAGTTGTAATTTCAAACTCTTTTAATGAAAGGATAAACAAATCACTCAAGTTTTGATATATGTACTTTCACAAAAGTGGGTTTGCAATCTATTTTTTAGGACAACAAACTAACTTAGATCTAATGTTTAAAAGGATGCTAATTCTTTAGAGCATGGGTTCACCAAAATGTTTAGTGGTTAAAATGGGGAAGCAAGATGGAAGATTTCAAGTCCCACACTTTCTCACACTAAAGCAATAGGGAATCAAGGAATAAGTTTAGGGATAAACTACTGATTTCCTATGTTCCCTTTTTTTCTAGTTATGTTTGCGTAATTGTTTTGTTTAGGGTTTTACAAGCTAGTATCATCCACTAAGCATGAAACCCTAGATTTCTAATCAGACTATAATAAATTAATTTCTGACACAAATACTAATGAAATTATTATAGAAATGTAGAGGAAATAGTATAGAGACAGTGTACTAGGAAGCAGGGAACCTAATGTACTAGGGAACTAGTGCCAGTGTCCTGAAAGTTTCCAAATGTCAGGATTTTCTACAACAGTTGTTTAACAATCTCCAGAGGCTTCCAGATCCCAAAGAAATCACCCAATTGGACTAGCGCATGAGTACTAGTGTCCTAAAATTCTCACAATCTTGAAATCTAGAACTCTATGATGACTGTGTTCACAATATTCTTCTTCCCAGTGCTCCTTTCCACCAGATCTTGACGAATTCAACCTGTACATGCAAAAGGAGGAGAAAGATGGTTGTGGCTATATAGGAGCTTGCCTCATTCAAACCCTATTTTTGCTATTCCTACCTCAACAATAGCCAATAACAAAGATCTGTAGATGTGTGTGCTCATCTAACAAATGTATATGTAGAAATTAAAAACCCTAGATGACTCAAGCATCAAGGAAAGATCAACAATTTGCTTCACTCAATGAACAAACACAACTTCACCTCAAGGAGATGAAATAAATGAAGACTTGCATCAATAAGAAGGTGAGATAGTTGTTTCCATGGAGGAATTCCAAGCTCGATGTTGGAGACTTCAACCCTTCTCCTGATCATGCAAAAGGTGTAAAACCCTAGGAAGAGCAAGATAGTCTCAAGATCTTGATTCTTAATCTCCGTCCATTGTCTCCATGATAGAAAAATCAAATAAATTCAAGAGCTTGAACAAATCACTGATCTTCAATGGCAATTTCAGTAGAGTTTTGGCATAAAGCTTGCATCAAGATTGTGTGTAATAAAATGCTTTTCAAATGTGTTTAAATATCTAACCTTAGGAATTTCAAATTTCAAAATAAGATGTCGACATCACATGAAAAATGAAATTTCAAAAACAGAATCCCAGAATGTTCAGCGGGACCCAACATCCCACCAAAATTAAAAACCCTAGGAAATAGGGTAGGATAAGGGTGTGAGCACCCAAGTCCAAGCCCTAAGTTCCCAATCAGGTTTGCTTTAAGGGGGTCCTAGAATCCCAAATCCAAACTCTCTTTTTCACTTTCAGTCTTTAGTTATCCCAAAACATGACATTCTACCAATTAGACATAGGTCAATTAGGGTCTAGGAAGGTATGAAATAAACTAGGTTGAAAGGACACCAAAGGAGAGGAGCTAAACTATGAGAAATTGTACCATTCCATGTAGGAAGACAATTTCTAACATAACAAGTGATATTTGGTTGTATGTCATTTTTCAAAAAAATGTACTAAACTATGTAAAACACAAATTTCTTTAAATTTTAAGATTCTAATAACTTCTTTTGGTCTTGTAGGGTAATTTCAAAGAAAATGAAAATGAAATCCATGATCAAGACATGTGAAAAAGATGATCAAAGGAAAAGGAATAGATTTGAAGTCTTCCTCTCTACCTATGAAAAATAGAAATTTAGAGAGGTAGAAAAGATTAAGTGACCATTGAAGATGATTCTAAAGAGGATGCTAAAAAATAGACTTGGATTAGTGCAGTTTCTTCCTTCTTCATCTGTTCACCTAGGTGGATTTAATTTTTTATTTTGGTGGCAAAAAATCAAAAATATGTTAATTCAATTTATTTTAAAATCACGTTATTTCATGGACCCAATTTGGGTGCTTGGGTAACTTGTCACTTTAAAAATTGAAATTTGGGTCCACTTATTTTAAGGGTGATCCAAATTTTTGAAAAGGTGCCACTAAGGGATGTAGAATCCATAAATTTTGCTAATTATGGGCCCTTTGATCTTTAGATCTAGGCTGACTAAGTCAAGTGCTTGTAATGAAAAATTACGTCTATAAAAGGAGGAGCACCATGCATAGTTTGAAGGGAATTTTATAGGGAAGGAGAGAATTTTTAGAGCGAGAATATTTAAAAAGACCAGAGGTGAAGGAACATTTTTAGTGTGACCAATCTGTTGAGAGTTGTAATGAACACACTATTTTTCAATCCAATTCAAGTTCCTAAATTTTGAAGACCTCCAATTGGAGCAGTGATATGATTTACTTTCTTTCCTAAATTTTAGAATGCATGGTGAGATTTTTCCAAGTGTTTAATGATATGTCTTTTACAATGAGATTATGGAGTTAATGTGTAATTTTTGCATGTGTAATATAGTGTTTTTTATGCATTCACTTCTATTTCTTACATTTGTTAGAATCTTGAATCTATAATATTAATGGTAGGGTTTCTTGACTGATCATTGCATTATGGATTAATTAAATTTCATCTAAATTTTTAAAGTGAAGTATTGAGGCTAAAAATAGAGCTAGCTCTTAATCTTGCATTTATAAATTATTCTAGGAGATATTTGATGAGTTTGTAATGTACTTCATGTGTAACTAGTTGTTTGTTGATGGTAAGCAGCTATGTGTGGCCTACTTGAGCACACTTTGATTTGCAAACTTGTCTATCTATTTTTTTCCTTTTCTTAAGCCCTATCTTTTGTATAGTTTGAAATCAAGTTAGAGTAGGATTATATTAGGAATAATATTACTTAAGGTTTATAAATAATATTATTTTTGTGAGTGAGATCTAACAATATTGGTTAAGATATATTACCTTTTGGTCAAATAGTTCAAATTACTAGCACAAGCCCCTTGAACAAACAATTCACATAGACCACTTAACCACTCCAACATTTCCATGATCTAGCCACCAAGACCTTGGAGGTGATTTATTTTTTGATAAGTTATCTTTTCAAGAGAAGTATCTAGTGATCTTCATTCTAGTTGAGTTTTATGTGCTAAATCAACCATCAACAATATCCTTTCCCCCCATTTTTAAATCCTAAATTTGACAAATATAAGGGAAGGGGAGACCCCCATGACCACATCAAGGATTTTTTCATGGCTTTCCAAGAGGTCTCATATAGTGATATGTACTTTTTAGGACACTTTCCCTAGATTTTGGGAGGTCAAGCCCTGGTACGGTTCATGCACCTAACTCTAGGGTTCATCACTACATTCGTCAACCTAATAGAGAAGATTTTTACACACTTCTCCTATAATGTCAAGTATGAGATTACTATTCTATCTCTATGCAATTCCAAGCAACATACCAGAGGAAACTTTTCCACCTTCCTACAACAATGGAGGGGTCTTGCAAGTTGCTTTCCTTAGCTAATCCCTGAAAAGAAACATGTTCACATTTTCATTACAAATGCTAATCAAGAAATGAAATTTCATCTTCATGTTCATTGTGTCTCAACATTTGATGAAATACTTGAAAAAGGGGCAACCATTTAAAATTCCCTCATTGCAAAAGTTTTAGCCAAAATCTATAACAAAGACAAACCTAAATTCTAGGCAAAAAACCAGAACACAATGAGTGATGGGGTCAATGAATCAAAACATGTCCAAACAACACAATCATCACAAGACTCCAAAACCATCCAAACCAAACACAAATCTAATAATGATTTTATTCCTCAAGGATAATCAAAGAAACCTTCAAATCTAAAATGTAAATACACTTCCTTGGGGGAACCAATGGAGGTCATGCTTCAAAAATATGTTCAAGAAAATATGGTAACATTTCCAACTACTAAGCTATTTGATGACAACAAAACCAAAAATATGTGGTACAAGGACAATGAATATTGTGAGTATGACTATATCAAAGGCCACTCCAATAGAAAGTACATGAAACTCAAGAATTATATCCAAGATCTTATCGACCATGGAGAAATTGAAATTGAAGGGAACTCATCCTCACCTGAACAATTGGGTATACATAAAAATACCCTTCAATAGCATGGCCAATCCCAACCATCCATGTATAATCAAGGTAGCTCTCAAAACAACCACACCAACAACATTAATTCTAATTAATCCTCCACTTCCTATCACTTTGTTGAGGGCCATATCAAATAAGTTTGCATGCACATTTCCATAATCAATAGTAAAACCTCTAACTAAACCATTGTCATGAGGTGTGGAAGGGACACCATCAAAGGGGCCTCCTCATCCTCCATGCAGGCCACCCAATATAACCTCTTAGAACATCTTGGGAAAACTCTAGCATATATTTCCATCTTGGAGCTACTCAAAACATCACATTTTCAAAGAGAAATATTGGAACACACCTTACAAGAATCATGAGTCCTTGATGACATCAACCATAATCAATTCCAAGGCCTTGTGTGTCATCTTTCTGTTGGAATTAATCTAGACAACTAAGAGGGGGGGTGAATCAGTTGTCCCCAAAATTGATCTTTTCTTTTCTTTTAAACTTCTTTCACAATTGTCAAATTGATTAATGATGCAAACATTAAATCATATAATATCAACATAGAAATAGAAGCATAATCAACACATTTGACACTAAGATTTTTGACGTGGAAACCCGATTAAGGGAAAAACCACGGTGGGGGTTAACTAACAAAAAATAATACCCTATTAAAAGTATTTTACAAATGGGAATGCACATGCATTCGGGCTCACTACCTAGATCTCACTGCTCAAATGGAGGCTCACTTCCTATAGAAAGATTGCAAGAGAATAGTATAGATTTTGAATTGATAAATAACATCTACTCATGCAAGAGTTTCAGTTTCGGTTAAGTGCAAAAACTGATCTTACACATTTCATCTTTGTTCTGCTCTTCTTACTGCTCTACCTTCATTCACACCTTATATTTCTACTCTTCTCACATTTACACCTTATTCACACACCACACACACTCAAAATCACCCAATTCCATCAGCGCTATATATCCGCAACATGATCTACAATCATTTTACCAGTTGGCTTCAAGAACATTTAGAACTTTGTTGAGTACTCTACTCTGTCACCTAGATCCATACATAATATGAGATGCGGACCAAAAATTGCACTCATAAATCATCAATCATGTCAGCTACCATCATTGATCATTACCAATTGCCCAATAAACAACTTCTATACATCCAGAATTAAGATCATTCACAAGGTTGGCTTGTTCTTCTACTGTCTGTTCTATCAAACTGAAACCCGATACTCAGAAGCTAATATATTTTGAGTCCTTCATCACTAGAGGACAAAAATCTAGATTTAGAGTGTCTTGATAATGCTTTCAACTACCCTAGATCCTTAGAAAACCATGCCTTTCCACCAGAGAGATCTGGACCAAGATACTAGACCCTATCACCTGCTCTGTTCCTAACTGCCCGGACTTAGACAAATTCTTATTCTAACTTCCGGTGTGAACAAATTGTGTTATGTGGATGATTGGGATGATCTTAGTTGACATAAATGACAACACCTATCAATGCGAAGTAGTGTCTCTTGCCAACAATCTCCCCCTTTGGCATTGATGGCAACACTTAGTGAAAAATGACTAAGTGTCAGAATAACTCCCCCTTTGCTTGTGCTCTATACTGTTGTTCATATTTCTTTCTAATGCTCCCCCTTTGTTGGATTCCTCATTTTTTACTACTCTTCACTCCCCCTTTGACATCAATGGCAAAGGGTGGGGTCCGTAAGCCAAAATTCTCCAAAAACTCTGTATATATTGCCGCATATGTACAATTAATCATTAAGTTCTATTTACATAAACTTGAGAATGTCTGCAAAGCTAGTTTTTATTTGCACAAGTTTAGAGGCCCAAGTACTCTCCATTCCATCCAAAATTGAGATGCGCCTAAAATGAATATGCTTCTGCCTTTGATAGATTTGATGGATCACTAGTCTGAACTGCAATATGAGCTTCAGATAGGGCATTATACATTGTCTCTAACTTAGGGGCAATCAATCCCTAGAGCTCACACATTCTCTTCATAATGTTGCCTTTCTCTTTAACAAGTCTCTTAATCTCATTAGGTAAGCTAATTACTTGACATTCCTGACTTATGTGTGAAATAGTTAGAAGATCAAAAATATTGGATAGATTTGACAATTTCAGTTCTTGTTCCTTTATCTTCTTCTCAATATCCTCACTTACTTTGGGCAAGGATAGAAAAAATTTATATATATATCACTTCCATCACTTAGAGAATTTTGAACACTCTTTATACTGATAGCAAGTATAGTCCTATCATACCCTATTAGACTCTTAATTTCACTCAATTTCTTATCCAAAAACTCATTTCTGACTTTTGTCTCTGCAGACTTCTCAAAGGGCTCAAAATGAGTATTTATAGAACTTACAAGATTTTTTAGATGTCTGAAGGGGGAATCAGATGGACTCTTCTAGTAGGAAGGCATTAACTTTTCCAAAATTCTAGTTGCAAGCCCCAGTATCTCATTGTCCTCCATGTGGAACTTAAACATCTTTTCTCTAGCCTTTGCTTGGGTGAATGATGCTATTTTCATCAATTGAATTGGAGAGAGAGCATCTAGATTGGCTAGACCTTGGAGTAGTTCAGGCTCATCAAGCTCAATCATCTCTTTTTCAAGAAGACTTTTCACTGCACCTGCAGTATCTTTTGCAACTTTTTCTGAACCATCCTTTTGTTCAAAAGATTTCTTAGTATCTACTTTAGGTGCTTCAACATTTGCACCATCTTCTTCTGCTTTATCTTTCTTTCCTTTTTTGTCCTCTTTCTTTGCTTTACTTTTCTTTGTGTTCTCTGCAGTGGGACTCTTTCCTGTTTGTTCACCACTTGCTACCTAATCCGGAGGGCTCTGTCTAGTAGCAATAACTTCTTGTTTTTTAGAATGATCAGGTGGAGGAGTTACTCTTGCATCAACTATTTTGTCTATCATTTCTGTATCCTCCTGATTTACTTGTTCCACTTTTGGAATAGAGGCTTCACCCAACTCAGATTGCTGCTCGATGATGTTCTCTTCTTCACCATCTAGAACTTCTTCTGTGACTATGGGAAAATTGTACTTTTTTAATGCTTTCAAAAGAATTTCTTGATTTTCTTTAACAATTTCACTTATTTCTCCAAGCATGAGTTTGTTCATTCTCTTTTTGCTTCTGAAGTCATCTTTGACTTCCTTAAATATCATATCTATTTGATCAGGTGAAATCTAAGGACACAAATTTATTAGCTCATGTTCCCTGATCTCCATGTCCTTACTCTTGGAATTTACTTTTCTCAACTCCAAAATATTTGCCAAACTTTGTGGCAACTCAGAAGTTATCTCAATCAATGCCTTGTTGTAGATGTTGAGATATCTAACAGTTGCTTCCTCCAACACCCTTTTATCCACATCACTATATTCATCATAGAATTCAATCATGGGTCTTAGATTACCATCTACAATGACTGATATTCCTCATATGCTTCTGTCTTTTGCTTTTTGCTAGCCCTTTTACTCCAAAAGGAATTTTCTTTGGTTACTTTTGCTGCTTTTGTTCTAGTGGCCTTTAGTTCTTTGATTTCAATGTCAGAATCTATATCTTCTTCCTCTTCTCTTATGCTTTCATAGGTTCGGGATGCTTTTTGTTTTCTTCCTTTTCTCCCATTTTTCAGATGATTTTGCTTCCAATCTTGTAGTCTTGGGAGGAATAGGGGCAATAGTAGAGCTCGTAGTAGTTCTTGATGTGGAAGAGAGTTCCACCGGATCACCTATTTGTTTCTTATCTTGTTTATCTTTCTTAGCCTTTTTAGTTTTCTCTCTAAATTTCCTCATAGCCTCCTTAGTTAGGCCCAGATTTTTAGCTAACTACTCAACTTCTTTCCTTACTTTCCTATTGGTTTCAGGTTCTTTGAGCTCAGTATGCAGTTTTAAATTCAGCTCCTCATAAGTTGTAAATCTTCCAACCGTTGTGTCTTTAGGCTTGCTTAGAAGATATTGAGAATACATATTCAAGATGTTTTCATCTACTTCATACCCCATGGGCATGATCCAAGCAGTTCTGGGTTCCATTGCTTCCATTAGACACTGATCAATATCAACCATGAAGCATACTTCATTTTTGTACTTCTCAACAATTGATTTAGGGATTCTTTGCCTTAGTGCATCATACTTTGAAAGTTCTTGAAGTAACCCCATATTGCACTTTTTTGAGCTTTGAAATCACCAATGCTATGAAGATGATCTCTGATCTGAATGGCAACTGGATCATCCTTGGTCCAATGCACACCTTTTACCCTAGGTACCTCATTCATAAAGTAAAAGAATAAACATAGAACTAATGTACCATACTTGAAAGTGTTTTTCTTATCCTTTTTTATTTTGTTTAAATTTTCAATCAGTTGATTCTATAGTAATTCACACAAGTCATAATTAGTATTTTCCTTAAGCATCTTGTATGTAGCATATATGGCTGTTCTAGAAATAGAATTTTCTCTACTCGAGTGGTAAATCTTGTACCCAATCACCATGGAGGTGAATTTGACATCCGGTTCTATAATATCATTTATGGTAATTGCCCTTCTATCATACTTGGCACCGGTAACATCAGTCACTGTCCAGTTTTTCATGGCTTTCAGCATGGGTAATCCTCTGATTTAGTTTTGTTGATAACTGAGAGGGGGGGGGTGAATCAGTTATCCTAATTATTTCCCTTATTTAACTTTCCTTTTAATTGAAGCAGCATAAAATCAAACATAAACCATGAAATAAGAAACACATGACACAGTATTTTTGACGTGGAAACCCTGTTAAGGGAGAAAACCACGGGGTGATTAACCCAAGAATTATTCTCTGTTAGAAGAATAGGAAATTACAAAAATGGCACTTGCCAATTAGGGCTCACTGCCCGAGCACACTGCTCACAAGAGGCTCACTGCCTACAAGAAGACACACTGTCTTACAAAGTGATTAGAATCACAGTCTTGAACTGATTGGAAGCATCTGCATATGCTGGAGTTCAGTTCCGGTTAGGTTCAGTATACTGATCTGCTGCACTTCATCTTTCCTCTGTTCTTTAGTCTGCTGTCCTTTCACATACCGGATCTTTCTTGTTACTTCTGCTCTACTCTGGACTTGTTCGCATATCCTCACATACATTCACACACTTTACCACTAAATCCATCCTCTATATATATCCGCACAAGTAATTTCATCATCTTTCTAGTCGGCATCCGGAACAGTCTAGTTTCTTACAAACTTAGTTCTGTCGGCTGAATCCTTGCTCACCAAGCAATGCGGATCAAGCATATACTTGTAGATATCATCAATTATGTCGGCCAAACATGATTCATGCCTCCGCAACCTTTATCATCATCTGTAACACATCCGGAAAGTAGTTTGATACTCAGTCAGTCAGTTCTTCCTCTGTTTTCACTGTCTCTCAGGAATCCGGTACTCAACTATTCATATCTTTTTCCTTGTCCATCTCCGGAGGCTAAATCCTTGGAATATACTACTCAAGATAGTCCTCTTGACTTCCCCAGATCCGCACTGCACCAAGACACTTCCTCTGAGAGATCCGGACCAATCTGTCGGACCTTGCCACATGCTCTGTTCTTGTTCACCGGACCACCACAATCTTCAATCTGACTTCCGGTAGAGACATATCATGACTTGCGGATATGTGGGATGACCTTTGTTGCCATCAATGACAACAACCATGAATCCATATAGTGTCTCTTGCCAACAATCTCCCCCTTTGGCATTGATGGCAACACTTAGTGAAAAATGACTAAGTGTTTACACTATGCTCCCCCTTTGCTGATGCTCTGTCTTTATATACAATTTCCGGAACTCCCCCTGAGTTGGATTCCTCATTTTTCACTGCTCCTCACTCCCCCTTTGACATCAATGGCAAAGGGTAGGGTCCGCACACCAAAATTTTCAAAAATTCTCTATATATAGCCGCATATTTACATACTCACATATACTGCAGAATGTCTGCAAAGGATGTCTGCAGTTGAACCATTTCAGTAGCCCAACTTAGCTTCATTCTGTCCAAGATTGAAATGTGACCACTCAACAAAAATGCAAAAGCTTCTGCCCGCCTGAGATCTGTCGGATCTTTTGTATGGGCGGTGGTCTGGGCATCACTGATGGCCTCATGCATAGTTTCCAACTTAGGGACTATAATCCTTCTAAGTTCTCCCATCCGGTTGGTAATGTTCTTCCTCTCCTTCTCAAGATTCTTTATTTCATTCAAGACTGCAATAGTCTGACATTCTTGATTTATTATAGAGGAAGAGAGAGGATCAAAACTTTGAGATAAGCTTTGAAGCTTGTCCTGTTCCTCTTTTATTTTCTTGTCAATTGCTGCTGTTGCCTTTGACCAAGATATACAAAATTTGTAGATGTCACCGCCATCCTTAAGAGCATTTTCTAAGCTCTTTATTCCAATGCTTACAATCTTCCTATCCTTAGAGATTAAATCTAATATTTCAGAAAATCTCTTATCCAAAAATTCCTTCCGGACCTTGTCTTCAGCTGATTTTTCTAGAGAATTAAAATGTGTATCAATACTGCTGACTAAGGTTTTTAGATTACCGGAAGTGGAGGCTGTCGGATCTATTTGGATTGATGGCATGATCTTTACAAGTACTCCGGAAGCAGCCTCTATCAACTCACAGTCCTCCATATGAGACTTTAGGAGCTTTTCATTTGCCTTGGCATTTGCAAATGAAGCTATCTTCATTGTTTGTACCGGAGAGAGAGAGTCAAAATCAAATGGACCTTTTAGAAGCTCCGGTTCATCAATCTCTAGAGTTTCTTTGCTCAAAAATTGTTGAACAGTTTGTGCAGTGTCTCTTGCCGGAGACAGATGTTTCTTTTCTTCTGCAGTCTTAGAACTGTCAACCTCTTTGTCTGTCACCACTGCTTCCTTCTCCTGCAATTGCTCTTCTTCTTTGGATCCGGAGACTGTAGGGGAAACCGGAGGAGAGATGCTTGCTTGTTCATGGGTCACTTCTTCTGGAGCAGAGGGTCCCAAGTCCTCACTTGTCTGTTCAGGGCTCACTTCTTCCGGAACAGAAGATTCCAAGTCAGCAGCTGTTTCTGCACCTAAGTCCTTTACAACAGGAAGATTGAACCTTTTGAAGGCCTTCCGGAGGATCTCTTCTGTCTCTTGTGCCACTTTGTCAGTCTCACCAAGCATGAGCTGATTCATCCTGGCTTTACTTCTGAACTCATCTCTGCAGTCCTTGAAGATCATGTTCATTGTCTTGGGATCAATTTGAGGATATAGCTGAATAGCTATCTGCTCCCGGATCTCAAGATCTTTGGCATGCGCATTATTCTTTCTTACTTCCATTTCCTTCTCTAGGCTTTTAGGAATGAGAGATATGATCTCAATGAAAGCCTTATTGTATGTGTTCAGATATTTAACTGTGGCTTCCTGCAGAGTCTTTTGGTCTGCCTCACTGAAGTCATCATAGGATTCAGTCATTGGTTGAAGGTTTCCATCCACCGTGACCGACTTGATTATGCTCTCTAGTGACAGAGTGGGCTTTTCAACAGTTACCTCTGCCATTTCCTCCTTGTCTTGGCCTGTGGAGGGCTTACCGGATCCTTTCTTTTTCTGTTTCTTTACTTCTCTTACTCCTTCATCTGATTCTGTCTCCTCTTCATCCTTTTGGCTTTCATAAGCCCTTGATGCTTTTGTCTTGGATCTTTTACCGGATGCCTGGACTTCCGGTTTTGAGCTTTTGGTTGTGGAGGGTGCAGATCTCTTTGATGATCTGGTCCGGGTGGGGGTTTCAACCGGAGCACTTTCTTTGCTTTTCTCTTCTTCCTCAGCCTTTCTCCTCTTTTCCCGGCTGGCATCAAGTGCCTCTTTTGAGATGCCTAGGCCTTGAGCAATGTGCTCTACTTCTTTTCTCACTTTTCTTTTAATCTCAGGTTCCCTGAGTTCTACATGTAATTTCACGCTCAGCTCCTCAAAGGTTCCAAACCTTTCTGCCTTAGGATCTTTGGGCTGACTTAGCATGTGTTGAACATGCAGCTCTACTATCTGTTCATCAACTTCATACCCCATGGGCATGATCCAGACAGTCCTTGGCTCCACTGCCTCCATTAGGCACTGATCAGTGTCAACCATAAAACATACTGAGTCCTTGTATTTCTCAATGAGAGACTGGGGAATTCTCTCTCTTGCTTGCATCATGCTCTGAAAGTTTTTGAAGTATCCCCATAGAGCTGTATTTCTCGCTTTTGCATCCCCAAGTCCATGCAAATAGTCTCTTATCTGGACTGCAACAGGTTTGTCATTCTGCCATACCCATCCACTTGTTCCGGGTAGCTCATTCATGAAGTAAAAGAAGAGACATACAATGAGAGTACCATACTTAAAGGAGTTCTTCTTGTCTTTCTTGATTTTCTGTACATTTTCCATCAATTGGCTTAGTAGTAGTTCACAAAGATCATAATCTGCATTCTTTCTTAGCATTTCATATGCTGTGTATATTGCAGTTCCGGATACAGAATTCTCCCTGCTGGAGTGATAGATCTTGTATCCTATGATCATTGATGCATATTTGATATCCGGATCCGAAATATCTTCAATGGTCATTGCTCTCTTATCATATTTTGATCCGGTGGCTTCAGTTACAACGTTGTTCTTGACAGATTTGAGGATAGGTACCCCCCCGGAAGAGTATAGACCAGTTACTGCTCTAATTGCTTCTTTTGTGATCTTGCAGGGTCTATCTAGCCAAAGGAAGTTGTCATGCATCCTGCTCAGTACATACCGGACCCATTCATCTTCTTCAAAGCTAGGGAAATGAATGAATTGCTCAAATTGTTTCTTCTGGATACCCTTATACTCTGGTTTGAGCTCAAAAGCATTGTCTATCAGTTGCTTGTGATAGAGGTCTCTTGATTTGAATTCCCCAAATTCCTCAATGTTTGCGTGTATGTAAACCCTAATATCTTCAGTATGTAAGACTCCGTGGGGAACACTAGAGAAGGCTCCTAGTGGATCTACCTCCAACGATTTGTAGGGATGTTTCTTGAATGAGGGGCGAGGTCTATCAGAGATCTTAACTATGTTTGGAGTAGCCATTCTTCAAAGATTTGCAGTGAGGCAATGAAAAACGAAGAATACCTTATGCGCCTTCGGTTTGCACGGAGTGGTTGGATTGATTTCTTTATGCAATAGCTTCGGCAGGAGATCCTTGGTGTGCTTGATGATCCTTGTTGCAGAGCTCCACTATTCGCTTCTTCTCAAGTGTAGAATGAGCAGATAACTTTTGAGAAATCCCTTATATTGCTCCGCAAACCCTAATATCTGTCTGCAATAAATGCTTCACCTGCATTATTCCGGTTTACCATGTCTGGACAGCTTGGAGTATCCCGGATTAGTCCTGATCACTGAATATCATCCGGATCTTTAAATCATGAATAAATCTAGGTAACATATTACAAGAACATCCCAAACACTTTGTCCAATCCGCAAGACAAGATCGTGCACTTCCGGATCTCTCCGGACCTTTTTGTAATCCTTTATCATACCGGAGCACCTCCCTGAACAGGTCTAACTTAATCGAACACAGCTTCTTCATAACTCCATGCGGACCTCTGAAAACTTGACTGAAGCATCTCAGGACTTATATCTATAAACCCTTTAATCCGCATCTTGTGCCACATCCGGCACAACTTGTTTGGCTGGGGGAACAGAATCTTCTTTGAGTCTCCCCCTGAGCCTGAGCTCACTTTTTAATTTCCGGAAGAAATATCAGCACCAGAATCTGGTGCGGATCCAACCTCTACATTCTCTGAGCTTTTCTTCACCCAAATCTTGCTCATCTGATTCCTAACTTCATCCGCATTCATCTTTTGTTTACCCTTGTCTTGATTCTGATTATACACCGGACCTCTTTTGTCCTGATTCTTGTTTCTGCAGACTTTAGCATTATGACCGGACCTATTGCAGATTTGACAAATAACATTTCTTTGCATATTTAACTGATATCCCCTTGATCTGCATTGATTAGCCATATGACCTACTCTTTTGCATGTAAAGCATCTACCTTTGAATGATTTGTTTACTTGCATAATTCTGCATTCATGGGATTTGTGTCCATACCTTTTGCAGTTGAAGCACTGTCCGGAGAAGGATGAATTAATCTGATTCATTCTCATTCTGCATTGATTAGCTTTGTGACCAAAATGGTTGCAGCTGTGGCAGTATCCATTGAAGGATGGATATTTTTGAGCATTTGGCTGTCTTACCGGAGGTCTTCTAGGCCTGCTCCTTGGATTTTCTGATCCAAGATTCTTCTGACCGGATCCGGAGCTTTCTCCTTTCTCATATCCCAAGCCATACTTGTCATCTGTCCTCTTTTGACTTCCAAGAAGAACTTCAAGTTGAGCAGAACTTATCTTGAATTTCTCTTTATATTCATTTGCTGTTTGAAGGTCTCTTTTGAGAGAGGCAATTTGATCCTCAAGTTTTCCTTCATTATCTTTGGAATCTTCAAGATCAGATTCAAGGTGTCTGATAATCCTGTCCATCTGGTGGCATTCTTCTGATTTTTCCTTAAGAGATTGTTTTAGATTGTCTTCAGCCTTTCTTTTTTCTTCAATCTCTTGAGTGAACTTTATAGTTCCTGATTCCATTTCATGTCTTAACATGATGACTTCTTTTGATAACTTTTCACATAACTTGGTTTGCTCAGTCAATTCTTCATTTGTATTGCTTTCTTCACTTTGTCTTGCCAACTGTTGGAGCAGCTCCTTTCTCTTTTTCATAGAGAGACTTAATTTGTCTTTTAATTCCCTCATGAATTCATCAGCCTGTTTGAGTCTTTCTCTTAATTCACTGACTTCAGAATTTGACTGTTCAAGATCCTCAAGGGCAGTCTTGAGTTGCTCCTTTAAACCATATGCATCCATTTGAAATCCCAGATCTTCCTCAAGCTGTTAGGCTCTATTAGGAGGAACTTGGCTCTGATACCAATTGTTGATAACTGAGAGGGGGGGGGGTGAATCAGTTATCCTAATTATTTCCCTTATTTAACTTTCCTTTTAATTGAAGCAGCATAAAATCAAACATAAACCATGAAATAAGAAACACATGACACAGTATTTTTGACGTGGAAACCCTGTTAAGGGAGAAAACCACGGGGTGATTAACCCAAGAATTATTCTCTGTTAGAAGAATAGGAAATTACAAAAATGGCACTTGCCAATTAGGGCTCACTGCCCGAGCACACTGCTCACAAGAGGCTCACTGCCTACAAGAAGACACACTGTCTTACAAAGTGATTAGAATCACAGTCTTGAACTGATTGGAAGCATCTGCATATGCTGGAGTTCAGTTCCGGTTAGGTTCAGTATACTGATCTGCTGCACTTCATCTTTCCTCTGTTCTTTAGTCTGCTGTCCTTTCACATACCGGATCTTTCTTGTTACTTCTGCTCTACTCTGGACTTGTTCGCATATCCTCACATACATTCACACACTTTACCA
Organism: Cunninghamia lanceolata; assembly: GCA_027924645.1. Classification (NCBI taxonomy): domain Eukaryota; kingdom Viridiplantae; phylum Streptophyta; class Pinopsida; order Cupressales; family Cupressaceae; genus Cunninghamia; species Cunninghamia lanceolata. Next base: position 2,487,357 of record BSBN01000333.1, read on the forward strand.
CTAAATCCATCCTCTATATATATCCGCACAAGTAATTTCATCATCTTTCTAGTCGGCATCCGGAACAGTCTAGTTTCTTACAAACTTAGTTCTGTCGGCTGAATCCTTGCTCACCAAGCAATGCGGATCAAGCATATACTTGTAGATATCATCAATTATGTCGGCCAAACATGATTCATGCCTCCGCAACCTTTATCATCATCTGTAACACATCCGGAAAGTAGTTTGATACTCAGTCAGTCAGTTCTTCCTCTGTTTTCACTGTCTCTCAGGAATCCGGTACTCAACTATTCATATCTTTTTCCTTGTCCATCTCCGGAGGCTAAATCCTTGGAATATACTACTCAAGATAGTCCTCTTGACTTCCCCAGATCCGCACTGCACCAAGACACTTCCTCTGAGAGATCCGGACCAATCTGTCGGACCTTGCCACATGCTCTGTTCTTGTTCACCGGACCACCACAATCTTCAATCTGACTTCCGGTAGAGACATATCATGACTTGCGGATATGTGGGATGACCTTTGTTGCCATCAATGACAACAACCATGAATCCATATAGTGTCTCTTGCCAACAAGTTTAACCCAATTACAATTTTGATAGCATCTTTGGTAATCTTGAATGGTTTTAGCAACCAATGAATTGATCATGGATCCAACTCAAAACATATCGGACCCATTCATCCTCATCAAATGTTGGAAACCTCATAATTTGAATAAAGTGTTTATCCTATAGTGCCTTATACTTAGGTTTAAGTTAGTGATTTTCATCACTAAGTTGTTTCTCAAACAAGTCTACATACCTTGAATCTCCAAATTCATCTATGTTTGCATGAATATAAACCATAATGTCTTCAACATGTAGCACACCATATGAAACACTTGAAAAAGCACCTAACAGGTCAATTTCTATTGATTTGTGAGGGTGCTTCTTAAATTTGGGTCGAGGCCTTTCAGTAATGTCAACAACATGAGTAGTAGCCATCTCAACAAATTTTAGATTCAAAGCTTTACAGAGAGGTACCTTTTTCTTTTGCGGGGTTAGGGTTAATCAATTGCCAGTTGAATTCACTCTTTGTGCCTTAGTCTCTGGATTTGTAGCTTGAATGCTCTTCTTCTTGTTTCCTCAAAATGCAAAGTGTTTCAAATGAGTGACCAAGTGACCTTTTATCTTTTACAAAACCTAATTTGGTGTTGTAATAAATGCATTGCCCTAACTATATCCAGTTACTCTATTTTTGACAGTTCTTCATGAATCACTCTGTAAGTTTTCATATCAACATATTTTCTTACAAAAATCATTCCAATGGTTCTGAACCAAATCAAAATATTCTCTCTTATTGTGCTAGATTCAGGCACCCACTCACTGACTAGGGGAATTTGATGTTTAATGCAGTTCCCCCTAAGCCAGAGCTCTTGACCTAATTCCCAGAGGAATTGTCAGCACCGGATTCCAGTGCAAACCCATCACAATTGTTTATTCTATCTTTCTTTACCCAAGTCTTGTTCATTTCGCTCCATATTTCATTCACATCAATTTTTATTTTGCCTTTGTCTTGTTTTTGCTCATCTAGTTTTCTATTTACAGACCTCTTCTTCCTTTGTTCCTGCTTTTGTCGAAGCTTGCAATATGACCAGATTTATTGTAGTTAAAGCACACAACATTTTTTTTCTTATAAACTTGATTTCCTCTTGATCTGCAATGATTAGCCATGTGTCCAAATCCATTGCAAGCAAAGCAGTAGCCATTGAAAGAATTGCCATTAGAGTTATTCATTATCATACTTCTACATTCATTGGATTTATGACCATACCTCTTGCATTTGAAGCATTGACCGGAGAAGGATGGACCATTTTTCTTTACTCTGCTTCTGTACTAAGTAGCTCTATGACCAAATTTATTGTAATTGAAACAATTTCCATTGAATGATGGATATCTTTGAGCATTAGGCTATCTTACAGGAGGTTTTCTAGTTTTGTTTCTCCCATTCCTAGGTTGAAATTTTCTCTGTCTGGATCCAGAGCTTTCACCTTTCTCATATCTTAGATCATGCTTTTCATCATCCTTTTTTTGTTCTTCAATTAGTGCTTCAAGTTTAGCTGAGCTTATTTTGAACTTCTTATACTCATTTGCAATTTCTAGGTCATGTCTGAGGGTGATAATCTGTCTCTCAAGTTCTCTCTCATTCTTTCTGCTTTCTTGGAGATTAGATTCTAGGAGACTAGCTATTCCATCCAATCTATAACATTCTTCAGTTCTCTCTTTCAAATTTTTCTTCATCTCTTCTTCAATTTTCTTCTTATCTTCAATTTCCTTGCTTAGTCTCATCACCCCAATTTCCATCTCATGTTTTAGGACAACAACTTCTTTAGCTAACTTTTCACATTCCTTTATCTTCTCTTTTAGAGCCTTGTCTTCCAATTGAAGAGGTTGACCCTTTCCTTTTGCATTGGATTTGCTCAATTTTTCTTTTAAAGTCTCAATGAAGTCTTCATCCTTTTTGAGCTTATCTTGCAGCTCTTGGACTTCTGCTTTGGACTGCTCAAGATCATCTAGGGCAAGATTAAGTTTCCCTTGAAGGTTATATTCATCCATTTTTACTGCCTTCCTAGATCTTCGTTAAGCTATTAAACTTTTCCAAAGGAACCTTGCTCTAATACCAATTGTTGGAATTAACCCGGACAACTGAGAGGAGGCATGAATCAGTTGTCCCCAAAATTGATCTTTTCTTTTCTTTTAAACTTCTTTCACAATTGTCAAATTGATTAATGATGCAATTATTAAAGCATATAATATCAACACAAAAATAGAAGCATAATCAAAACATTTGACACCAAGATTTTGGACGTGGAAACCTAGTTAAGGGAAAAACCACAGTGGGGGTTAACACACAAAAATTAATACCCTGTTAAAAGTATTTTACAAATGGGAATGCACATGCATTCGGGCTCACTACCTAGAGCTCACTGCTCAAATGGAGGCTCACTGCCTATAGAAAGATTACAAGAGAATAGTATAGATGTTGAACTGATAAAAAGCATCTACCCATGCAAGAGTTTCAGTTCTGGTTAAGTGTAAAAACTGATCTTACACATTTCATTTTTGTTCTACTCTTCTTACTGCTCTGCTTTCATTCGCACCTTAGATTTCTTCTCTTCTCACATTTACACCTTATTCGTACACTAGACACACACAAAATCATCCAATTCCATTGGCTATATATATCCGCAACATGATCGATAATCATTTTACCAGTTGGCTTCAAGAACATTTAGAACTTTGTTGAGTACTCTGCTCTGTCGGCTAGATCCATACATAATATGAGATGCAGACCAAAACTTGCACTCATAAATCATCAATCATGTTGGCTACCATCACTAATCATCACCAATTGCCCAATAAACAACTTCTATACATCTAGTATTAAGATCATTCACAATGTCAACCTGTTCTTCTACTGTCTGTTTTGTCAAACTGAAACCCAATACTCAGAAGCTAATATCTTTTGAGTCCTTCATCACCAGAGGAGAAAACTCTAGATTTAGAGTATCTTGATAATGCTTTCAACTACCTTAGATCCATAGCAAACCATGCCTTTCCACTGGAGAGATCTAGACCAAGATACCAGACCCTATCACCTACTCTATTCCTAATTGCCCGAACTTAGACAAATTCTAATTTTGACTTCCGGTGTGAACAAATTGTGTTATGCGGATGATTGGGATGATCTTAGTTGCCATCAATGACAACACCTCTCAATGTGAAGTAGTGTCTCTTGCCAACACTTTCATCATCTTATTAAACCACCCTCATTTAAAATTATATGCCTCCAATCTACCCATCCCATAAAAATCTCTCCACATTAAAGTCCTCATTACCAAACATAAGGTCAAAATAGTTCTATTTGATAACAACTTTCACTTTAATTTATGCACTTTAAGGCTTGTCAAATAGTTGGGATATTCTATAGCTAACTTGGAACCACATATCATTACAATCAAGGCCTATAATAACATATAAATAGAATTTGAAGGAACCATTTGCCTTCCCATCTAGGTGGGTCCCATCATTAAACAAACTACATGTCACGTTATTGACCTTGACCCTCCCTATAACCTCCTCATTAGTTCCCCATGGCTCCATGCCATACAAGTTTTTCGATCCACCTATCATCAATGCTTGAAATTCCCTCATAACAACATGGAAGCCACCATTCATGTTGATCCCCATCCATTTGAATACTACAAGATCATGGAGGCTTCTTATCATAAAGATAATCATTGCCCTAGTACTTCCATTGCTTCCTATGACAAGGTTAAGGCATCATCCCCCTACATCAATCCCAACATCCTTGTCTCTATGTCATATCCTCAAATCCCCAAATCCATAAAGGCCAAGATTATTAGCACTAGTTGTAGTGAGTATGAGTTGCATAATGCCTTTCATGTTGGAAAATTGCCTCTATCTCCACAATCCCATGGTCATCCCTAATAGTGACCAATGCTAAAAACACCCAAAATCATACAATGTGGACCCACCACCTTCATGTCAACATGATCCTTGGTTGTAGAACAAATAGATGGTTCCATCAATCCATGACTATATAAAGATGAAGCAATGTTTGCACCTAGGTTCTTGAAATACAATTACCCTAAACTACTACATATGTGTGAAAATATGAACTACAAGGGTAAGGGACTTGGCCTCCACAAACAAGGTATTCTTGATCTAATCTATGTACAATATTACATCAACAATCATGGGCTAGGATACATGTCACTTGGTGAGGAAACTCATCAACCCCATGCAGTTTCTATGAGTATGGAAGAAAGCTCTAATGATATTGAAAGAACCATGAGATGGACCATCATTGCCTCCTTTGAATATCTCAGTATCACCAACCTCTTTCATGAAGTTCCTCCATTTGCACCATTGACTTACCACTCCAATACACTAACCTCATTGATTGGTACCAACAAGATCCCATGTCTTTAGACATGTTTTAGAAGAATGAGGCAATCATCGAATTCCTAGGGATTTGTAATGGTATTCTAGTAGGACATCACAAAAAATGATTTGAAATTTACCTTAACACTGTTTATTACTTTGGGAAGAAGAAAGAGTTTCTTAGTCTTTAAAAATAAAAATAAAAGAAGGAAAAAGTAAAGTCCCCTAGTGAAAACCTCTCTTGGGAACTACTATACATAGAAAGAGAAGGAAAAAAATGATAAGTCTATTGATGAAAACTTGTTTAGGATGAAAAATGAAGAGGATTGTTTAGGGTTGATTTTTATGGTTTATGTTTTGATCCTTCTTTCACCACTAAACATTTAAGGACATTCAATCAAGTAGGAAGTCTACTAAAGATCTCATGTCACTTGGAACATAGGGGAAGATTGGAATTGTATGATTTTGTTGTTCAATTAAGTCCAATTATGCTCAAAACCCTAATTACATGAATTCGTGAACAAACAGACAAATTACAGAAAATGATCACACATAGAGATATCAAATGACAATCAAATGCGTACTAGATTTTGAAGTTCATAAAATGGAAAAGTTAGGGACTAATGAGCAGGTGCCCTAGTCCAGTGCCATAGTTTTTGTCAAGATCTGTGAACCTTATTTGCAACCTATTCCTATTGTTCCAGAGATTTCTTTGTTGTGGGATCCAGAGGACTAATGAGCAAGTGCCCTGAGCCTAGGTCCCTATTTTCTTCTTTGATCTACAATTCTAACAGTCTACACTGCTCTCCTGCAACTTCAATTCTTTTTCTCCCACAACCTATAACCTGTAATGACGAAAAATGGGTTTGGGGGTTGTGGTGTTTAGAGGCTTGCCTCAGTCAAGTGCCAGAGAGACATTTAAGTATTTCAAACACCGTTGTCAGATAAAGAGTGCGTATCCCTATGGGATAGATGCAAAATCTAAATGATAAATGATATAAAACACAATTGATATCACCTTGTAGTGACGATCTCATGGAAGGAAGATGCTCTTCATGCCATGAGGAGATGGATGCCAAATATGCAAATAAAAACACAAGAACAATGCTCTGCTCTACCACACAATTAATATTTTTGAATGCTCTAGAATCGCAAGTATGCATAAAGTCCATCTAGTTTACAAATGAATCACTAATCATGCTTATATATGCAACTACAAATATTCTCGCTAAGAATTTTGTAATTCAAACTTAAGATGTCAGCATAGGACCTAATAATGGTCATAAAACTGACACCCAAAATAGGTCCTGACCTAAAATAGGGTAGGATTAGGGCATAAGCACCCAAGTCCTCCCCCTTATTTTAGGAAGGACTCATGCTAAGTACATCCCCTAAGTCCCATTTGCCATGTGGTGGTACTTACCTAGGACTAGGGTTTTAAGTTTATCCTATAAGTGTTTACCTTCATCTTTTTTCCTTAAAACCCTAAAAAAAAGGATTTTCTGTGGTCCCTTTGTTACTTTATGTTCTATTATTTCATTGATTGCTTATCCTAGGTCTCTAGTCTCTTAAGTCATAACTTGAAGCCTTTTTTCTCATTCAATGACCAACCCCCTTTGCCTAGAGTCACCTCCTATTCCTTGTCACATTGAAAAAATGTTAAGTCCTAAAGTCTTCAAGGGGTCGAGGGGTGTTATTTAATTGCTTATCACAGTGTCGTAGCATGTCATCAGTGATGTCACCATACCTTTGCGCGGCTACGATAAGCCACCAACTATCGAAGACTCCAATCGATGAATCATATGCTACCAGGTGTCAAAGTAAGGAGTGATCTACAGAGGAACCTGAATCTAATAGTCATGCATCATTATAGAGGAGTCTTTCCAAGGGGAATATTTGTCACGCAGATGCAATGGAGTGACACGTGGTAGGCTTGGGGTAGGTGCACAGCACCTTAAGGTGGTGGGTCCTCTTTGACTGTGGTGCTGCGATATGGTGACACTTGGCTGCCTCTTAAAATGAGGCAATGAAAGGGTATAAGGACACATGGAGGCTCCTACTTGATTCCATATAGCTAAGATGAAAATGGTCTACTTCCTCCCACCTAGCCTCAAAATTGTGACACATGTCCAGATTAGACGGAAAGAAAGAAAAGTCAGTGAAAGGGCATGTCTGAGATGAATTGACTTGATTGGTTGACAGCTTTCAAACTTGAGGTCTTCATCAACGGTGGAGTTTGAATCTCCTATACCCGCGGTAAGTATGAACTGCAACCCACAGCCCCTTGACTTCTCTGCATAACAACAAGGATGATGTACTGGATTGACTTCGTTGTGGCGGTCTATGTCACTATCTGTGGAGGCTTGATGGTGTCTTGTAGGGGCTACTATCTCTTGTGGAGGCCATTAGAAGACTCTAGGCATAAATTGCAAGTTCTAAGGTGGCATCCTATCATCATAAATTGTATAATCATTCCAGGCAGTGGTAGATCTGATTTTGGGTCTTGGGATGGTTGTCTGTCAGCGCCATTTCCGCGAGCCTTCATTCTGTAGTTAATGAGTCTCTTGCATGACCATGGCTAGGACATCAAATCTAATTATTCAAATGAGGTCGAGGTTGCTTCACTAGTGGGATTTCATCAAAAAATCTGGCTATTCCTACTGCAAATTTTATTGAAGATTAAATTATTTATTTGAAAATCTATAAGGAATAGATCTTTTAATTTAAGGAGTCTGTCAGAGTGTAGGTGGTCAGTAGCTTTTTGTTCCTTTTAAAAAGGAATTCATGGCCATTCTATAGGGGGTTCATTGGGTTCTTTCAGTTTTGACTCTGGATATAAGGTATCCACGTTTTGGAAGGCATTTTTTGTTGCAAACTTGGTACTTTATCTAGTGCAGAGGTATTTCTTGTTTTGTAAATGATAATTTTCTAAATGACATATTTCTATCCAAATTGAGTTTAAATGAGAAGAACTATTTGTGTGTATTTCTTATGACTATTTCCTTCGATGTTATTACTTTTCTTTTGAGCAAAATTGTCGAGGATTTATGAATTCTTCAATGTGCATGTGTTGCATTGTATGTCTGGCTTCTTGCATCTGCTCAAGGAGTGGATTAAATAGGCTTTCGATCATATATAAGGAAAATTTGATAACATTTAAGGATTAATGAAGCATGGTCAGAGGTAATACTCTTTCTTGGACATATTGTTGTTAGGCAATAATATTTTAGGTCCTCTAGATATGGAGTTTTCTTGTCATATGGAAACATTTACATTAGTAGGTCTGACTCTATTTTCCTGATATGGCGTTGGTCTAGGAATTTTTCTGTCCAAAGGGTTGAGGAAAGTCCCACAACTCCAAACTATAAATCATTTCAAAATCTTGATCTGTTAGTCTGTAGGAGTAGGATTAGGACCCTGTCCTCAACCAGTGTGATATGTCCAAGAATATTGCCACCCTAGGATCTATCTAGCAAATCTTGGTCCATAAGTTAGAGCATTCTTCCTGGTATTCAAAAGTTAAACCTTTTGTTATGAGAAAGCTGAGGATAAATCTTTTGTTATAGGGATACCTGCCTAGGTGCAGCAGAACCTAAAGTGAAGGGGAGGTAGTTCACACAACCTCCCATCTTTGTTGATCAAATCTACTTGAGCATAGGAACTGGCAAACCCTTTGCTGACTCAGACACCAACAAAAATGATGACTCTACTAGGGAACTATGTAAAAAGGGTCAAGGAATTAGTCCAATGGTCTGCCAGGGGTGTGTAGAGTCTGCACATTTGTAGTGTTGTATTATTCCCCTTTAAAGAGGGTGGTGACTTTGATATTTCTCCATGCTAGATGATTAAAACAAGAGGCATACTATGTATGAAACTGGTATGTCTAAATAATCCTTAAGTGACTCTGCTATTGGAGAGAACCTAGAATGAAAGAAAGCTTTTAAGGAGCTACCTGCTTCTTGAAATCCAGTCCTCCATCGCGAGAGGTGGTGACTCTGTAAAGAAGAAACTTGATAAATGCAACATCCATAGTTCTAGTCAGGGACAAAATTTGTAGTAGTTGTGACAACCTTCCAGGTATTTTGCATGTTCATTTTTCTGTGAAGGATAGTTTTATGTTGAAGGTTGTCTATGAAAATATTTGAGAATAAATGGGTCATTATAATGTGAGAAATTTCTAAAAGATTAGGGGGATTGTGTTTTAGTCTGTATCCCTATATGAGGGCTCAATATACAACCTTCATGGAACAATTTGGTGAGAAATTCAATCCAAATTTAGTGATTAGAAAATTTATGAGCATCAAAAAGAAAGATAATGAATCTGTTCCTCTATTTCATCATAGATTCATAAAGGGCCTAAATAAAGTTTTAGAACATGTACAAATTGATGAATCAAAGATCCTATCTATATATTGTGCAACTTTTGACCCTAAAATGAATCTTAGTTTCAAACAATTGAAGCCTACATATTTGAAGGAAGCCTATTATCAAGCATTTCATGCTAAAAGGAGTCTTAAAAATACAGTGATTAGTAAAAGTAAAGGATTGGTTCATACTTGCTTCCAAGGTCAAGAATGTGATGGGATAAGTGAGTTGTCTAACATCACAAGAAGCTGCCCTGATGTACCCAATATTCATGAGAGATATAGATCAAAATCTAAGAGTGAGTGTCAAAGTGAGTAGTTTCCTGCTGTCACATCCTATGCATCAGTCCATGATGTTGATCATGTAGAGCCCCAACATATTGTCAAAAAGTTGTGTACGGTGACACTATGGCCTATGTTTAGGCTCTCTTTGACATAAGGAGACATGAGGGAGAAATGGAATATAACCTATTTTCTAGGATCTTGGATGCCTATATAGATATCCCTATTGTTTTTAGGCCTCCAGAATCTATATGTATTTATTTATTTTGTGAGATATATGGGGTAGGTCTGAATTTATTGCCTCCAAATATGAAGCCTAAAAATTTTTCTCCGGTTCTTGATTGGATGGACATGGTGGAAAATGTTATAATGCATGATGGGAAAAGTAACAACATTCATGGTATTGATTACACTAGTTTTGTTATGAGCTATGATTCAAACAATGATGTAAGATGTGTTAGTGAAGGGAGATTGTTCCAAATTGAGACTATTTCTCATGACAGTGGAATGGAAAGTTTTACACTAGATGAGGATAATATTAGTAGGCAAGGTGTTAATGACGGAAGCTCTCTCTCAGTTGATCAGATCATGCATTATGATGAATATGTGAATGACAAAATATTGCCATTGTCGATTAATAATGTTGTGGAATTTAATGAGCCTTCTGACATTGCTATTTTAGATTGTGTTGATATGGTAGGAACCTTAGATTTGTATACTAAACAATCAAAAAATGATATGAAGGATGATATTGCCTGCTGTGATTCCAGGATTGATTGTGATCGTGCTCAAAAGGAAGATATTGACTGTAGTGTTCTAGAGTATAGTGATGTTGAGGAAGAAGCAGTGGAAGATATGAAAGAAGAGGCATGTTCACTTAGCAGTGAGCAAATTTCAGATTTGTTGACCATGGAATATTAGATGTATGTACATGAAAATGGTCATAAGCCTCTGTGCCCTACTCACTTAAACTTTGACAATGATGATGCTCTTTTGGGTACTAAGTATGACACATGTCCATTTATTTTTCCTTCCACAAATGAACAAAATAATCTGTGGGATAACAATGTTTATGAAGGTGAGAAACCATTTGACTTTTACAATGATGGATATACCGAAGGTGCAAATGTTGATGCAAGCTTAGAAATTCATTTAGGTGACACAGGGATAGTTGATGATTGTGAGATTCATTGTATTAGTGGTCAAAATTAGGATGTTCTAGATGCTGATCCTTATGAGTGTCTATTTTATGATCTAGATGAGCTAGGTCATGAGTTTTTTCATATGGGCATAGATGTTAGTTTTAAAGTTGAACCTGATTATATTTTTGAACTAGAATTGCTTACTTTTGAGCATACATGGGTGTTGAAGATACTGATATATTTTTCTCAAATGATAATAAGTCAAGCAAACATGTTGATGAATCAAGTTTTCTTGATGATTCCTCTCACCAAAATATTGAATTATAGTTACAAAATGAGCCAGTATATGAATGTTTCTCTTTCCATATATTAGAGGTTTGTGATACCAGCATGAAGCAACATATGAGCATTTAGTAGAACATGACGATGTGGTGGCCTATGTTATGTGGTTTCCATGCAACAACAGGGTCAAATGTGGAGCTGATATTTACTTGATCAGTTGTAATCACATCTTTATGCTTGTAAGAAGAAGATTACACTTGTTACAGTGGTGTGACAGAGGTAAATGTGTGTTGAGGGAAATCAATTCTTTCAATAGGCTGGTGTTTGACAGAGACAAATATTGGTCTTTCTTTTCATTTGGTGGCCTAGGGCCATCAAATAACATTTGGAAATTTTGTGCTAAGGCTCTGCAGGTTATCGGTTGATTCAGTTTTTAGAGCTGCCCAATGGATAAAGTAGAGGCACTTGGTATGCATCCCAGAGACATCTAGATCCTCGCCATGCCTACAAGAGGCATGCATCCCCAACCATAGCCAATTGTGGTGCTTACCTAGGACTAGGGTTTTAAGTTTATCCTATAAGTGTTTACCTTCATCTTTTTTCCTTAAAACCCTTAAAAAAAGATTTTATGCGGTCCCTTTGTTACTTTATGTTCTATTCTTTCATTGACCACTTATCCTAGGTCTTCGGTCGCTTAAGTCATAACTTGGAGCCTTTTTTGTCATTCAGTGACCAGCCCCCTTTGCCTAGCATCACCTCCTATTCCCCATCGCATTGAAAAAATGTTAAGTCCTAAAGTCTTTAAGGGGTTAGGGGGTGTTATTTAATTTCTTATTGTAGCATTGCAACGCATCATTAGTGATGTCACCATACCCTTGCGAGGATGCAATAAGGTGCTAGCTGTCGAAGACTCCAATCGCTGAATCATATGCTGCCAAGTGTCAAAGCAAGGAACGATCTGCATAGGAACCTGAATCTAATAGTTGTACATCATCATGGAGGAATATTTCCAAGGGGAATATTCATTACATGGCTACGACAGAGTGACTCGTGGTAGGCTTGGTGCAGGCACACAATGCCTAAAGGTGGTGGGGCCTCTTTGACTACAGCGCTGCGATATGGTGACACTTGGCTACCTCTTAATTGGAGGCAATGAAAGGGTATAAGGACACATGGAGGCTCCTGCTTGATTGTGTGGAGCTAAGATGAAAATGGCCTACTTCGGCATGGCCAGCCCTGGAATTGTGACACATATCTAGATCAGATGGAAAGAAAGAAAAGTCAGCAAGAGGGCATGTTTGAGGTGGATCAACCTAATTGGTTGACACCTTTCAAACTTGGCGGTCAATTCTAGACCGTTGATATCATGATATGAGGTCTACATCAATGGTGGAGTTTGAGTCTCCTACACCCACAGTAAGTATGAACTGCAGCCCACAACCTCGTGACTACTCTGCATAACAGCAAGGATGATGTGTTGGATTGACTTTGATGTGGCAATCTGTGTCACTACTTGGGGAGGCTCGATGGTGTCTTGTGGAGGCTCCTATCTTTTGTGGAGGCCATTAGTAGACTCTAGGCAGAAATCGCAAGTTCTCAGGTGACGTCCTATCAGCATAAATTGTATAATCATTCCATGTGGTGGTAGATCTGATTTTGTGTCTCAGGATGGCTGTCTATCAGTGCCATTCCCATAGGCCCTCATTCTGCAGTTAATGAGTCTATTGCATGACCATGGCTAGGACATCAAATCTAATTATTCAAATGAGGTCGAGGTTTCTTCATTGGTGGGATTTCATTAGAAAATCTGACTATTCCAATTGCAAATTTTATTGAAGATCAAATTGTTAATTTGAAAATCTGTAAGGAATAGATCTTTTCATTTAAGGAGTCTGTCAGAGTGTAGGTGGTCAGTAGCTTGTTACTCCTTTTAAAAAGGAATTCATGGCCATTCTATAGGGGGTTCGTTGGGTTCTTTCAGTTTTGACTCTGGATATAAGGTATCCACATTTTGGAAGGCATTTTTTGTTACAGATTTGGTACTTTGTCTGGTGTAGAGGTATTTCTTGTTTTGTAAATGATAATTTTCTGAATGACATATTTCTATCCAGATTGAGTTTAAATAAGAAACATTGTTTGTGTGGATTGCTTATGACCATCTCCTTCGATGTTATTACTTTTATTTTGAGCAAAGCTATCAAGGGTTTCTAAGTTCTTCAATGTGCATAAGTTGCATTGTATGTCTAGCTTCTTACATCTGCTCAAGGAGTGGATTAAATAGGCTTTAGGTCAAATATAAGGAAAAGTCAGCAACATTTAAGGATTAATGAAGCATGGTCATAGGTAATACTCTTTCTTGGACATATTGCTATTAGGCAGTAATATTTTAGGTCCTCTAGATGTGGAGTTTTCTTGTCATATGGAAACATTTACATTAGTAGGTTTGACTTTGTTGCCTTGATATGGCACTGGTCTAGGAATTTGTCTATCCAAAGGGTTGAGGAAAGTCTCCCAACTCCAAAATATAAATCATTTCAAAATATTGATTTGTTAGTCTATAGGAGTAGGATTAGGACCTTGCATGCTCTCATCCTCAACCAGTGTGATATGTCCAAGAACATTGCCACCCTAGGATCTATCCAGCAAATCTTGGTCCATAAGTGAGAGCATTCTACCTGGTATTGAAAAGTTAAACCTTTTGTTATGACAAAGTCAAGGATAAATCTTTTGTTATAGGGATACCCCCTTGGTGCAGCTAAACCTAAAGTGAAAGAGAGACAATTCACACAACCTCCCATCTTTGTTGGTTGAATCAGGTTGAGCATAGGAACTGGCAAACCCTTTGTTGACTCAGAAACCAACACCATGAAACTTCAAATTTTTTTCATTGGGAATCATCAAAATCATGCAAGATGCTCTAAATACATTCTAAAGGACTCAGGAGCTAAAGCTTAAGAAGGAAAAGCCCCCAAGGAGATATTTTCTGACATAACATTTAGCCCCCATTTTAATATATGTATAAATGCAATGCCAATACATGCATTAAAGTACAGTCAACAAGCACAATAAACACACCAAACACAAAGAAGACACGCCAGTCACAATGAAGACAATAACATACATGCAAAACATGGGGAAGACAATTACAGTCACATAAAACATGGAGAAGACAATATTGAAGACACGTTTGTTTCAGTTGTTCTATTTCTCTTTCTGATGCATTTTGGTTATCTCCAGATCCTTGTAAAGATAACAGGGGAGGAACCTTAGCATAAATACCATTCCTTCGTGGATGAGGTGATACTTCAATATTTTCCCTATCCACTTCTAATATACCAACGATGTTATCATATTAATCCAAATAATCATCTTCTACTTCTACTATATTTTGTTCTAACATGTTGTTATCGGTATGCTTAGGAAAAGGATTAGTAAAGATTTACAGATTTTGATTCAGCAGAGCAACTAACTTATTTCCATTGTCATTCACACCTGATACCTGTTTAACATTTGAGTAAATGAGGTCTTGTATTTCATGTTTAAGACACATACATCATTTAGTATCATGACCTTGTTGTAGATAAAAATGACAAAAGGCATTAGCATCAAAATAAGGTCCTTGAGTTTTATTAGGATCCTGTTGATGATGATTGTTAGTCATAACAACATGCATAAAAATTTGCACAACAAACCTTTATTATCTTGTAAAGTACGATCGGCTTAGGATAAGTTGATGACTCCAAGTCTTCGTTGATCAGGTCATGATCATCTGACGTTACTCAGAGGTTGATGTGACATGCTATTTTCTATTTCAAGGGGTCTTACATTTGTCTAGATGACCAGTATTGAACTGTTTCCTGTAAATTTACTCCATAGAGAGGTTAACTCTACTCTATTTCCAAAGATAGCTGATATATTTGCAAGTTTGATCAATTCTTCTTATCATTGATCATTATAAAATTGTTCTTTCTTCTACACTATAAATTTATTCAAATGATGTGTCTATAAGTAGATATTTACATGTATTTCATGGATATTTGTATGAATTTACATGATATTTGTCAATTTGACATGCTTTTACTCTAAATATGCACTGTATTTTCAATTATCTATGGTATATCTTCATATTTCATGTTATTTGCTTTTGATTCTCTGTTATTTAAAATTATGGAGATGATCTGTTATGAAATTAAAAGAAATTTAAAAGAATACTTCTACTTTAGTGAATCTTTAGTCATTGAATCATATACATACAAGATACATTCATGAGGAGAAGAAATCAAACCATAGGTCACCAGGATGTTCCACAGCTAGATATGGTTGATGCTAACTTCAAAGGAATTAGGAATGAAAAAAATACATGCAGATTGAAAAGCACTCCAAGGGATGCAGCTAATCAATACATGTATCTAGATTTCAAACACAGATTACTCAAGATTTATGATGACTTGTAATCAAATATGCTTCTCTTTCATTCAGTATACCTAACATGTACATTTACAACAGCTTTGAAATGAGTCCTAAAATTTTCAGCAATCAAATTTCAATTAAGTTTCGACTATTCAAAATATTGCACCCCTGTACCTTTTATAGAATAAGGTGAGGAGGTAGTTACAATTGACCAATGGTCAAGATTTGTCAATTAAGATCAATGGTTGATAATTACCCCATGACTTAGTCAACTCTTCCTCGTGGCACAGGTTGCTAGCTGGCAACCATCTGTTTGACTCATTATTAATGAGTACCTTTTGCATATGTCCTCTTGGTGATGCATCATCATTCATTCTTTAGGTTCCTCCTCTTAATTTTATTCTTCTTCATCATTGTCATCATCTTCATTATTTTCAGCATCACTGTCACTTTGGTATACATCCTCTTGTATGTGGACCTTCATTGCTGTCCTAATGTGCTCATATGCCTGTACTATTTTATCCACCTCTCCCCCATCTTGGATTTTGGCTTTTGTTATGGCATGCTTATGAGACTGGAATTTAACTTTGAGAGCTTCCAGCTTATCTTTTCTACTGTTCAAAGTCTCATGGTATGTTTCTACCTTGACTTTTATCCTCATGATTTTATCCATCACTTCCTCTGTCAAGTGGGTGAAGGGGTCATTTGTTATGGACTTGAAATTATCATGCATAGCTTTGATAGCAAAATCTGCATCTTGATTTTTGATCTTTCTGTCTATTTGACCTTCTAGGGCTTCAAGGATCTCTACTTCATATGCCATCATGCTGTGTAGATTTATACTTATATCCCTCAGCTTACCACTGGATTTCTTCAAGATATCACATTCAAACCTGATATCTTCATACCATATGCTTATCAGCAGGGCAGTATTATTATTCAACACTTGGTTGCTTATCAGTACCTATGGATCAATTCTTTTTATTTCACTGAGCAGTTAGGTCCTTTTCTAATTGGAATGACCATTTTCCTATTTCATTTTGCATTTTATCTACCTTTCTTTTCAAACTACTCAAAGTATTCCATCTCTATAATGAGGTTCTCAAAACATCCTCAGCTCTAGTGAGAGCTAACAGCATCCATCTTTCCATGATCATTGCCTCATGTCTCATCAGGTCCAGCTTAGTGACCTCTTCCTGGGATATGATAGTTAATGGGACTACTAGATCAACTGGTGTATTATCAGGGTTAATCAACCCTTTTGTGTGAGAATGCAGCTGAGCAATGTGCTCCTTATGCATTTTATTTTTCTCTTTCTCCTTCTTCACCCTTTGGGTTAAAGAATTAATAATGTCCTTCCCTTCTTGACCTTCCTGTTCCTCATTAGAAAAACCCAAATCAACCGTTGTGATTTGGAATTCCTCTAGGGTGATCTTGCCCTTCTCTTTCTCAACCGTGGGAAGTGCTACCTGTGCAGTCCTTCTGCCTGTAGCAAGATCTCTCTTTATGGCCGATGTCAATCTGGCCTTCCTCTTTGGCTTCATCATAGTCTCAGCAAACAAGGTGGAAACATCAAACTCTTAGATCTTAGACCCTTGTTCCATATCTATTTCTCTTCCTAGCCATTGAGGCACATCATCTCCATATCCTTGTGCTCTTTGTCAACATCATGTTTGCCCTGTTCTCCAGTATCTAATTCTATTCTTGGTGGAGAAGGCGTTTTCTTAATTTCTTCCTCATGTAGTTCCTCATGAGGGGAATCTTGTTGTATCTCTTCCTGCTAAGGGGCTTCCTTCTGCAAAGGAGGATCTTGTGGAATGTCCAGATTATGATCCTGCGCCTAGTCTTGTAATCCCTCCTTTTTCTTTTCATCCTCTTTATTACTTTCCTCATCCTGAGGCATATTGACATCTGCGGATATCTGTGTATTTTGGCCTTGTGTATCACCCTGATCAAGGGTCATTTCTTGTTCTACACCTGATGCACCGATATCCTGTGGCTTAGGGTCCTCATGACCTGATTTATCTTTCACTCATGAGGCATCTCCCAGATCTTCCTAAGTTTCAGCAACAGTAGCACCTAATATATCTTTATCACCTCCTCTCTTCTGTTGAACCTCTACTATTTTTGGCTCTGTGGGTATCTCATGATGTTGCTAACCCATATCAGGAGTAGTGCTTTCCTTTTCTACCTGCTTGGCCACTTCGATCTTCTCTGTCTCATCAAGTGCACCTGCTTTATCCTTGGGGCTTTCATCACCCTGATATGTTAAATCTACTACTACAAGGCTAGTCACCTGATCAACCAACTTATCAAGCCCTATTTGTTGGGCTACCCTCTTTGGGCTACTTTGTTATACTTCTTCCTCTGTTTGCTTTATTTCCTCCAACACTGCCATCTGTGCTAATGGGGTTCCATGAGGAGTCATGCGGGTGCTAGAGGTGAGAGTCTCCATTCATTGAGAGGCCACACTTTGAACTACCTCATCATCAGATAAGTCCACGGTGTCCTCCAAAGAGAAAGGAGCACCTACTTTGAATACTTCTCTTGTTTGTTCTTCTGCCTTCTCAGTTTTGAATTTTATTATGGTGGGAACTAGAACATCATGTTGCAGTTCCTTCCTAAATGCTTCACCACCAGCTCCTCTTAACATAATAGGGTCAACCCTGATATCCCCCCTCATGGATGTTCTTTGCTTCTTGGGTGGTGACATTAGTGGCATCGCCCTCTCTTCTTACTGACCACATGCAAGTCATCACCTGCAGGTTCCTTATTTACCTACTCTTTCTCCAACGGGATGCCTTCCTCCACTTCCTGCTGCAAGGCCTGGCCCTCTACCTACACTTCTATAGTTTCAACAGCTGGCCTCAAAATCCTTTTAGTCTTGGGCTTTTCAATAGGAGGCTATGCGGATGAGGCAGATTCCTGAATTGATGTAGGTGCACCTGCAGCTGATGTGGCAATTCATTCAATTATTACCCCCTTCGGCTCATCTTCAGTTTTCTTACCTCTAGGGGGTCCTTTCCTTTTTTGTGTGTGGGCAATCTCTCCCCATTGGATTTTCTCTTCTCACTGAGGAAATCATCATATTGCTCATCAACTATTTCCTGCCTCTTCTTTTTGGCATCAACTGTAAGGGCAACACCCCTTTTCTTCAATCTGTTTATTTCTTCATCCACCCAAGCTTGGGTTAACTGTATCATCCCACTTGTGAACTCATCTAGGGATATATCCTCTGCCTATGTAAGATCAGGGGCTGATATAGTGTCATTGTACACCTTTTTGTCCTCATATTCAATGGACATAATCTTTCCATCATCTTTCCTCAGCTGTGTTGGCACCAGGATGCAGTCAAAGGTCTTTATTTGGTTCAAGGTGAGTCTCTAGTACTTTCTCCTCCTCACCTTAGCTTCATCCTCATAGTTAGTCCAAAAATCTTCCAGATGCTTCTGATGTATTGGTTTTCCTACTATTTTCTGCATCCTACCATAGGGATCATAAGATTTGGCCAAGGGAAATAGCTACAGATACATCAGTTTTAGCACTCCCATGACATGTTTTATGCTCTCTAAGTCTAAGCACATATACCAGCCCATAGACACTGGAAATAACACTAGAGGTATCTTCTTTTGTGCCTTATAAGCTTCAACTATGGTAGACACCTACCTGACAAATTCCATCAAGACAACCCCATCAGTAGGGTATCTTGGTAGCATAAGAGGTTGTCCTTCAAATCCCTCTATCCTTATATATGAAAAGGTGCTGAACTGGATGAACCAGGCCCATGCCTATAAACAACTTCCTGAGCCTACATGCTTAGCCTTTTGGTTTTGTCTTCATCCATGGTTCTGACCAAATGCATAGAGAATGCATCATTTACTTGTTTTTAATCTAGGAGGTAATCTTTTCTTTGCAACTGGGGATAGTGATCCCATATGTGTGCATCATCTGCATCACCACCAACCTTACCCACTGTCCTCAAGGCATCAAAAGTTCCCTTATAAGCACATGAATATACCACATATGAGGTCATATAAAATAAACATGTTTGACCTCCCAGGTTCCTCATCCCTTCATCCAGTGCGTCATTGATGATCTTGGTCCATAATGGCCTGTTGTCTGCATATAAAACCATCTAGATGATTCCAATGTTCATCTAGTTCTCAAAATTCCCTACATGAGACTTACCTGTCATCCTGCTCAGCATGGCAATCATATACTGGTACTCATCATCAAAATCAAACTTATATAAATGTACGGGTAATTTGGCTGAGGTAGTGTAGGTGCTACTCTTTGACCTCCATTGATACATCCTTTTCCTTGTATTCTTCTTATTATTATTGCACTCTATTTCTAGCTTACCTAGATCTACACTGACCACCTTCTTCCCAACTATCAGATTAAAAGTGGAGGTGATGCCCTTGATCGAGAAGTCTACATATATTCTTCCATACTTTTCCACCTGTCTAGTTTCAGGGTTATAAATTCCTGGCACATTCCACTACTAGTTCTGGGGTGTCCATGGCATATGGAAAACCAGATGCATGCCACATTCCTAAAACATATACCCCATCTAGAATGGGATTATCCTTATCATGATCTACCCTTGTTGACCATGCTGCTAGGTCCATATTTCCTTGGTGAGTATCACCAATAACCCCATACTTAAACTGCATCCCCTCAGTCTGAACGAACATGGGCTTGAGAAACTCTAAATCAGACCTATTCTTTCAAAGATCCACCATGGATTCCTGCAATAAAACATGATTTGTCTTACCTTACAATGTCCACATGCATCCATATAACATCACACATTTCTATAACATCATGCATACTCTATCTATTATCCTTTACTTCATCATGCTATGCATATTCATAGAGCCAAACCATAGGAAAGAACATAAACTCTACCTAAACATGTAGAAAATGACAACAGGATGGTTTTCATTTACTTACCTGACAATGCTTTCCTCCTAGATTAGATGACTGATTACGGAAAAGGGCTATGAATATTGAAGATCACCTGTTCTATTACGCTGAAGGATCTAATCTATTAACAGGCAGCTGTATGAGGGTTTGACTTCTCTGCAATGTAATTTCTCATTTTTTTGCAAGGTAAATGATAATAACCTTCAAAATTTACCTTTAAAGTAGGTCCACAGGACAAATTAGGGTAGAACCGCATTGTCATGATTAAATCCATTGATCTTTTGCAGGGAATCCATGGATGCTGCCAAGTGTTTGATTTGTATTCATAATCAGCTGGAATCCATCTACCGCATTTAAGTGTATTTAATGTCAGGAAATAGGGGGTGATCTTTGAAAGATCAGGGGATATACAAAATATGAACCCCCCTTTGGATAAAAATGACCCTCCCGCCTTTGAGCGGCAAAATTGAATGCAAAAGAATTGGGTGAGGTGGTCAATGTTGACCAAGTGTATATCGGGTCACAAAATTAAGATCAGGGGATGTTCAAAATATGACCCCTGCAAATAAAATGACCCCCTTGGGAAAAAGATCAGGGTGATGTCACCACGTTGGTGACTTTGTTTAATCGTTATGTTTTAATGACGTCACCGTCATGTTAAGGAACATGATGGGCATCAGATATATATCTCCGCGGGGTAGAATGGAATAATGACATCATCATCAGCATGATTCTTCATTTATTGGACTTGGATGATGTCACCGTCATATTTGCATTGGGTGATATTTGTGAAGAGGGTGATATTCGTAAGATGACTGATGTTAAAAATATGACCCCCGTCCAAATAACTGAAGTCGTTTGACACGTAGCTATCAGCTCTTAATTTAAAGTTGGCGTCCGCACTTTGCAGATCAAGTGATTATTAGGTGATAATACAATATCAGGGTGATCTTGTCTAAGATGACTGATGTTTGAAATATGACCCCCCTCCTCAAGATATCAGGTTTGACCAATCTTTGACTCAACATAACTTTCTTCCCTTAGACAATTTTGGGGTGATCTAAAAGGAAAACCTGCTTGGAATTCTATGCACTTTCCAAACACGAGGTTAATAGTGTGAAGTACTGACTTTGGCAACTCACCTCATCATGGTGACACATCTAGCCTCCTGCAGGGTTACATGCATGACTGATTTTACCAAACTGCCCAAAGCAGAAAACAACAAGCCAAAGCAGCAAGAAAAAGTTGCATCCCTATTTTGCCAAGTCAAAATGGGGCATGTTGTGTAACCACACAACAGATCCAAAGGTTTAATTAGGGGAAGCTTCATAATATTATTACTCACATCTTGATTCATGATGGAGTGATAGGACTTAGATATCGAAGTAAATTTTCTTTCCTGATATGGTGCCTTCTTTAGATTAGTGATAGTAGACACTTGAGAAAAGTTATTCAAATTTAGTCCAATAACCTTGATGAAATTCTTATTATTATTCCTCTTAAAGTTGTTTTGTGACAGTCCACCCATGGATTGACTAACTTGAGCTAATAAGTTTTGATTTTCATACTAACTAGAAGAAAGTTGATAATCATGAAGAGTGGTACATAAATGTTGAAAGGAGTTATACTTCATCAAGAGAATCTTATCATGGATGTTAGGTTGTAGATTTGTAATAAGCACCTTTTGAACATCCCCATCCTTCATCTGATATTGAATTTGTGTGTAGAGAGCTTGATATCGAATAATAAACTCAGTTAACTTCTCTTTCAGACCTTGCTTGCAATGAACTAAATCGATCAAAGAGACTTGAGGTCCAATGTTTTCTTGAAAATGTTGTAAAAATTGATCAACTAACTACAAAAAGGAGTGTATTGAATTTGGAGGTAAAGAGAAAAACCATTCTAAAGCAGTATCTTTGAGAGATTGTGGCAAAATTTTTGCTAACAAATCCTCTTCAAAATAGAAATCACTACACATAGCTGTGAATGCTGCCACATGAGTATTAGGATCACCTTTTCCACCATATTTTTCAAAGCGAGGGGTCTCAAACCTCTTAGGCATAGGAGTTCTCAAGATTGCCTAAGATAGGGGATTACAGGCATGATAAGTTGGTATATTAGGTTGTGAATAATTTGTCAAGTTTGTCACTTTTTGTTGTAAAGAGGTCATGCCTTGCAAAAGTTGGTTTAAGATGGCATCATTGGGAAATGTAGTTTTTTGCGAGGAATTAGAACCAAAGTGGGAGGGTGAATGAGCCTAAGTTGTGATAAGCAGAGGTTGTGAATAGTTCAATGGTGGTTGGACATAGTGATAGGTGGAAGGTGGTTGAGAATAAGTGGGATGGAGGGGTGGTTGAGAGTAAGTATTCATAGAAGAGGTCCCCTTAGAAACCAAGTTCTGATAATTAAATCCCATAGCTTTGTAATTTTGTGAACTAGTTCCATTAGATAATCCAATACCAGTGGTAGCATTACTACAAGCATTTTCATTAGTTGTTAAAATTTTTGATGTAAATGTAGACACTCCAGTGGTCGGTATAGGTGTCAATACTTGCGTATGAGATGGTGACAACATGTTGTTAATAACTTTTGTGCATTCATTCACCGGTATACCATTAGTTTACACAATATGTGTTAGACCTTGAATAACATTGAAACCATCTTGTCCTTATTTTATCAATTATCTTATGTTGTGAATCACAAGTATAGCTTCTTCTGCTATCCTTTCAATTTCAACGAATGCTTGAAAATCAGGTCACTCTTTATCGAGTTTGTTTATTTTCTCATCAGGTACATGTATGACCACCTCAATAGTGTCATTGACATCATGAAATACTTGATATTCCATAGTGGTTGTATGAGGTATAGTATCTTGCAAAATTTGTGTCTCTCCTTTTGTAAAGAAGGTATTCAATTGATTTTCAGAGGTGGGAATGTCAAATTCTTCAAAAGCACTAGATCCCATGAGTCTTATACTTCTTCTTAAAGGGATATTTCTATTAAGGTAGTGGGTTATAATACTCATACAAAATCATGCAACACTCAATGCGCAAACTAATAGAACAAACCCTATGAGGGAGAGATGTTTAAGATCCAAAATGCTTAGTTTTTCAACTTTTTTCAATGCAAATAAGTGAAAGAAAAGGTGTTGTAAGGAAATTGATGAAGTGAAGCAAGTAATATGTCTCATATCAGTCCAATAAAGTAATAATATCCTTCACAACACACTTTTGATGTAAGCCTAGAATGATGAAAAGTCAAAACCTAGTAAAAATACACTAAAATATGCAAATTTTCACAAATTTTCAATGCAAAGACCCAATAAAAATGGTGTTGTAAATAATTTTAGGAGGTTAAGTAGATTATAACAGTAATATCAGTCACCTAAAGCCATAAAATCCATCACAACACACTTGGAGTGCAAATCTATGTCAAACCCTAGGGAAAATATAGCTAAAATATACAATTTTTCACCAAATTTCAATGCAAAAAGCCAATAAAAAGGGTGTTGTGAAGAATTTGATGAGGGTAGGCAGATAATAACCATGATAAAATCCAATTAGTTCAGAAAAATCCTTTACAACATGCCTATGGTGCAAGTCTAGAGAGATGATAAGGCCAAAATCTAGCGAAAAAGCAAGGTTTTCAAACCCTAGGCATGAAATTTTGCAAGAAAACCACTATGATGCAACACTATAGTTAGAAATCAGTCCTAATGAGTGTTTTAAAATGGTAGTAAATTTTGAAACAATATTTTGACTACAAACCCTAGCTAATGCAAAACTAGGTTATATGGAATAATGCACAATTTCAAGCAATTTTTATCAATTTGATCATGAAAATGCAATGTAAATGAATGATGAATGAAAAATTCTATATTTTAAATAAGATCTGATCATAATGACAAAAAGTTAATGAAATTAAATGCAAACTACTTCAAATTAATTAAAAATGCAAGCTAAAAATGCAAATTTTTCCAAATTTTCAATTTTTTTTTTCAATTTTTCAAATGCAATAAGATGAACAATGAAATGACTGTAAATCTAAAACACAACACTTAGCAAGGTGCAAAATTCAAAAACATGGGTTCGCCAAAATGTTTAGGATGAAAAATGAAGAGGATTGTTTAGGGTTGATTTTGATGGTTTATGCTTTGATCCTCCTTTTTGCAAAGGTTAAAATTTGGCTTGTTTAATTTTGGTTTGAATCCTCCTTTCACCAATTACATTCAAGGACCTTCAAATTGAGTGGAAGAGCACTATTAGGTCCTTGGTTACTTACAAATGTAGGGAAACTTGGATTAGGGTGTTTGATTATCAATTTTCCTTCTCTTATGCTCTATTATCCATCAAAACCCTAATTATGCAAATACGGCAATAAACAGATGAATAATAGAAAATGCCTTTGTAGAAAGCTATAAAATTACAAATGAATGTGCACCTATTTTTGGGGTTTCGAGGCGGAAAAGTTAGGGACAAAAGAGCGGGTGCCCAAGTCCACTGCCCTGCCTTTTGTTGGGATCTGTGGACAAGATCTACAACCTATTCCTATTGCACCAAAGGTTTTTTCATCATGAAACTTTGAGGACTAATGAGTGGGTGGCCAAGTCTAGGGTGCTCTTTTTCTATTGTTTTGCAATTCTAACACTCCAACATGTCCTGCAACTTCACTTTGTCTGCATCATCAACCTATAACCTACAATCATAAAACTTTGGGAGGGGGTTGTGGTGTTTAGGAACTTACCTCAGTCAAGCCTCAGAAGGACACCTAAGTCTTCCAAACACCTTTATCAAATAGAGAGTGTGTGCCCTTGTGAGGTAGAGGCAAAAACTAAATGAATAATGATCACAAACACAATAAAAGTCACCTTGTAGTGAAGATCTCATGAGAGGAAGAAGCTCTTCATTCCATGAGGAAATGGATGCTTAAATCTACAAACACAAACACATAGACAACACCAATCTGCTCTTGCAACACAATGAAAGCCTTGAATCACCTTGAGAATGCCTAAAGTTCACCATAACAATCTAGTTTACAAATGAATGCCTAAACATGCTTTTATATGCAACTACAAACATTGCCACCAAGATTTGATAAATTTAAACTTACTATGTTGGCCTAGGGACCAAATAATGGTCATAAACCGACACTTAAAATTTGGGATTGACCCAAAATAGGGTAGGACTAGGGTGCAAGCGCCCAAGTCCTCCCCCCTATTTTGGGAAGGGTTAAGCTCAAGGGATCTTCCTAGGCCCCATTTGTCATGATACCTAGGGTTCATTCCATCAGGATGCCAAATTATGATGCAAGATGTCCTAAATGCACACAAAAGACCTGAGAGCTAAACCTAAAGAGGGAAAAGCCCCCAAGGGGACATTTTCCAACTTTACACTTTCACCACTAAACATTCAAGGACACTCAACCAAGCAGGAAGTCTACTATAGATCTCATGTCACTTGGAACATAGGGGAAGATTGGAATTATATGATAATGTTGTTCAATTAAGTCCAGTTATGCTCAAAACCCTAATTACATGAATTCGTGAACAAACAGACAAATTACAAAAAATGATTGCACATAGAGATATCAAATGACAATCAAATGCATACTAGATTTTGAAGTTTAGAAAATGGAAAAGTCAGAGACTAATGAGCAAGCACCCTAGTCCAGTGCCACAATTTTTATCAAGATCTGGGAACCTTGTCTGCAACCTGTTCCTACTATTCTAGAGATTTCTTTGATGCAAGATCTGGAGGACTAATGAGCAGGCACCCAAGTCCAGGTCCCTATTTTCTTCTTTGATATGCAATTCTGACATTCTGCACTTCTCTCCTGCAACTTCACTTCTTTTGCTCTCGCAACTTATAACCTACAATCATAGAAAAATGGGTTGGGGGTTGTGGTGTTTAGAGGCTTGCCTCAGTCAAGTACTGGAGAGACATTTAAGTCTTTTGAACACCATTGTCAGCTAAAGAGTGCATATCCCTGCGAGATAGAGGCAAAATCAAATTGATAAATGATAGAAAACACAATTGATATCACCTTGTAGTGAAGATCTCATGGAAGGAAGATGCTCTTCATGCCATGAGGAGATGGATGCCAAATCTACAAATACAAACACAAGAACAATGCTCTACTCTGCCGCACAATGAATATTTTTGAATGCTCTATAATCACAAGTATGCATAAAATCCATCTAGTTTACAAATGAATCACTAATCATGCTTATATATGCAACTACAATCATTCCTGCTAACAATTTCATTATTCAAACTTAGGAGGTTGACATAGGAACTAATAATGGTCATAAAACTTGTTGGTTTTTTCCCTAACTGGATGTTCATTCCCAGATTTCCCTACAAGGTAGCCATCAGTGATCAACAAGATCTCTGGGCTAGGGGCCAACAGTGTAGGAGATAGACTCTATTTTTATCTCCTCTTCTTCTTTAGGCTCTGCAGAACCTAGGGGGTATTCCCTATTCAACATCCATGAAATATGATATGAACTAACTGGGATGTTGACACAAAGTAGATAAATCCTCCTATATGAAGACCAAAACTGTGGGATAAGTGCAAAGGGGCTAGCTTTGGGCTTATGTTCAGTTGTAGACAGAGATTTGGGTCCTAAAACTACTTCTACAGTCCTAATGGTTATTTTGGAAGTTTGAATTTGATTTATGTTTGGATGCAAACCTAGACCTGGTGTATAACCTCAACACAGAGATAGACTGGTGCCTATCTAGGGCTTGGAGTCAGCAGACATACACCTGTGAATGATCAGCATGAACACACTAAAACTGGAATTTAAGGGGATGTTGTGGTATCTGCCTTACAGACACCTCCCAAAATAGAGTGTTAAGTTATCTCTACTTATGGCATCCCTATTGCAATATATCCTTCCCAACACTTAATCTAAAAACACTTTAATCTACCCATTGAGCAGAAGTTGAAAGATCAAGCATTCAATACAGGAATTCTATATTCTAGAATCCCAGACATCCCTTAGATATCTAGATTCAGAAGAAAGACACATGCAATACTGGAGATAGAATAAAAAAACACATGCAAATACAGCATTACTCATATAAAATCAATCATGAAATCAGTAGATTCATGCATGAGACATACAACAAGAGATACATAAACTCATAAAATCACCTACAAAGAGCAACCAAAACTACTTGTATCTCATTACAGAGCCAGATCTGTCCCGTTTTTTACCTTAGAAATGAGTAACAAAGTCCCTCTAATACTACAGGGAACTGTACCCAGCAACTAATTACATGGCAATTCAAAATTCACCAGATACAGTACACATGAGAAGAATGGCGCTCATCCAAAATGAATGCAGTAGGCATGGGAAGAGATAGGGGAGGCCTCAAGCCTTGTGCCGCCACCTAGAAATCCTCATCTATGATTAGGTAGTTTTATCATTCATGCCATCGCCCACACCTCTGTACAACCGTCATAAAGTCTTCAACCACCCGCGGCCACCGAAAAATGCAGCAACTGTGCCTTTGAAACCCTCCCACCAAAATGCACTCGTTCTAAAAATTCAAAAATGCAGGGAACAATAGTCCCACATGCATGCCGCAGAGACCATTCTATCAATTTATAAACAGGGCCGCATGTAAACTAAGTGTTGAGCGTTTTGCCCCGCTTGACCCATGAACCTTTTGCCAATAGCCTATTGGCCCATCTCTCGCCTAACTCTCACCGATACCAAACCTCCGTCGGTGAGACCATAAACCATCGACGAGCCTGAAAACTCTCCTACCGACATCACTACTCCTATCAATGAACATCCCATGCTAGGTCTTTGGTGAGACATTAACCATCGGAGCGACACAAAGCTCCTTTGCCGATATCATCCGTCACACCGATGGACACACCACATTCCCCTGTTGGCCAGACATCAACTATCAGCCAAACTCTAGCATATATTTCCAATCCCACAACTCTTGCCGATGGACAAATACCCATCAGCCAAATACAAACCATCAGCTAGCTCGATATGCAATATCACACCGATGCACACTCCATCGGCATAGCCTAAACACATCGACAGATCCCAAAATTCCTCTACCGATACCACTACTCTCGCCGACCACTACACCCCAATTCATCAGCTAGACACCACTTCGTCGGTGAACCTCAAACATGTTTACCCAACACATAAAGTCACCCCGATGCCCAACCTCATCGGCCAAACACAACGCATCAGAGGGAAATCCTCTAGCCTCGTCGATGCCACATGTTACGCCGATGACACCACAACAGTCAGCATGACCTGAACCCTCAGAGCAACCTCCGCCAATCTGTCTGATACTCTCCATCATGTCGATGACCACACAACCCTGAAAACCTTAAACCATCTTCCATCAGCCAGACAAGCCTCATCAGATTAACCTCCATTAGTCAGGTCGATGGCACACATTACACCGATGGCATCTCTCCATCGGTAAGACCTAAGCACATCAGTGAATCTCAAAATTCTTTCATTGATAGCAATACTCCCGTTGATGACCACTCTGAACGACCCTTATCGGCCTGACCATCATCATCGATGGGACACGAAACACTACTACCGATGGAAGAAAATACCACTGTGAAGAACGTGGTCGCCAAGACAAAGGTGAACTCACACCGATAGATATAGAAAGTTTTTAATTTTCAGGAAGGTGCCTACAAAATTTATGCTTGTAACTTGACTGCTCATGTAGGCACCAATAGTGGCTCTATCTGGGGATGCATGCCTCTTGCAGGCATGGCGAGGACCTCAGAACTCTGGGATGCAGACCAGTCCCCTATCCATTGGGCACAGAGTCATAAAGCTATAAATCTGCATCACCAAACACACTTGATGGCCTAAGGCCACCAAGAAAAGGAAAACCTATACTTCCCTTTGTCAAATATCTTGTTTTCATCTGCATATACTAGATCAAGCCGGAGAATGCTGCCATGATCTGACTATAAGCAACTTTGGTCATTTGCATATTCAACCTTCTGATTTAGTTTGTCACTGTCAACCCTATGCAAACAACCCTCAGCATCAGGCAACAAATGGATGCAATATTTATCAAGTAATGCATATTCAAATGGTATGTAACACTTATCATCATTTGCATCAGCAGTATGCATTGCAAAGTGATCCCCTAGCTGGACTGAAAACAGGAAACATTCAGAGTCAACCACGCAGCTAGGAAAAATAGGGCTCTCTTGATGAACTTGCATATTAAAGGAAAAGCTTTTGAATTCATAATTGTGCACATCATGTACACAACCAACAGCAGCACCAAACTGGAAAAGATCAGGCTCTGGGACCTCTTTACAATCAGGCACATTTTTACAGTCACTTACCTGATGTATGTTGATTTCTCTTTCATCAGTATGAGAAATAGAATCCAAGTCAAAAACAATGCTCAAAACTTCACCACACTCAAATAGATCATCGCCACCATATATGTCAAAAATGGGTGATCCAGGTACATCAGCTTGATCATAATATGCCATTTGTTCATGGGCAATAGAACATGTATCTTCATCACCAATGGGTTCCCTTTGTGGAAGAGTATTAGCCTATGTGTCATAAAAAAATAGTCACCAAATAAAAAACAATCATGCTCTGCACTAGCGCTTGTTTCAATCTCTGACTGCTCTTCATGATCTTCATGTGTTTGAAAAGAAGGCAATGGTTCACACATGGAACTGTTTCTTTGTTTGCTTATATCTTCTCTATCTTGAATACAATACTCACAATTATCTCCACAAATCCATTCAAAAAGTTGCTCATTGCTGTCCACAACCTCATTATTGCTTTCATGGCCAGATGCCTCATCATTGCAATGGGAGTCCTCATTAGTCCTTTCACTGGCATCTTCACATGATGCCTTAATCTCTTGGTCATTTGCAGCTTCACAACCATTTCTCACACAAAGGCCTGGACATAGGGATTTCTACAGGTGCTCATTTTTCATTTCTTCTACATTTTTTAAAAAAATGTATGCCATTTGCATGCTTGTCACCTTGAATTCCCTCAGTATTACATTAGAGCCCTCCTTAAAAGCCTCAAAATATATGCCAACATAGGCTAAAATATCAGGTCTAAAGACTTCTGGGATATGTGAAAGGGCTACTGCTAATCTATGACTGAAATCAACACATGGCTCTTTATCTTGTTTTCTGATTTTCATCAATTCTGCAACAAGATCAGCTAGTTTTCTCACAAATTCTTTTTCAAAATAGTCAACAAGCTCATCCCAATAGGTAAAGGATCTCTTTGGAAAGCTCAAATACCAATCTCTAGCTTTTGCATCAAAGGATCTAACAAAAAACCTCATCCACATATCCTCATCTCTGAATGAATGTTTTTCCATAAAACTACAAAATTTTTGGATATATGCACCCCCGTCACATACTCTGTGACCACTAAATCTAGGCATTTGATAGTATATCCTAGCAGGCATACTTTCAACTTTATAATCAACCCATGACAAATCCAGTTGGTCATACAAAGGATCAAAAGGGCTAACAAGAGGTTTAGCTTTCTGACTGGCAGCACAACAGGGTTATCATTATTCAACTGAGCCTGCCTAGCCTCTAAGAGTATTAACCTATTTCTTATCTCTTCTATTCTATCACATAACATTTCATCTCCCTTTTGACTAAGTATGGGTGAATACATGTTTGGATTCATAAAATTTTCAATCTTAGACATCCTTTGTTTGCCTAAGACCTATAACCTCCCTTGGCATCTAAATTATGCAATAGAACAAATATAAAGGGGAAGAAGCTAGGTACCTTTTCTCATCCAGATGCAGAAATCTAAACATCTTTTATCACACAACATACATCTACCTTTCATGTGCACTTAAATCTTTTTGAAGAGTCACCACCTCTCCAGAGAGGATAAAAATTTCAATAGCTGAAAGCTATTTTTCCAGGTTCATTCCACCAACAAAGCCAGACAAAACTTCACCAGAGGCTATAAGATATCACTTTTTCTGTTCACTCCCTAGCAAAGTCGCCAATTTCTGTTAGTTTTTTCCCTGACTAGATGTTCATTCCTAGATTTCCCTACAAGGTAGCCATCAATGATCAATAGGATCTCTAGGCCAGGGGCCAACACTGTAGGAGATAGACTCTATTTTTATCTCCTCTTCTTCTTCAGGCTCTGTAGAACCTAGGGGGTATTCCCTATTCAACATCCATGAAATATGACTATGAACTAACTAGGATGTTGACACAAAGTAGATAAATCCTCCTATATGAAGACCAAAACTGTGGGATAAGTGCAAAGGGGCTAGCTTTGGGCTTATGTTCAGTTGTAGATAGAGGATTTGGGTCCTAAAACTACTTCTACAGTCCTAATGGTTATTTTGGAAGTTTGAATTTGATTTATGTTTGGATGCAAACCTGGACCTGGTGTATAACCTCAATATAGAGCTAGATTGGTGCCTATCCAGGGCTTGGAGTCAGCAGACATACACCTGTGAATGATCAGCATGAACACACTAAAACTGGAATTCAAGGGGATGTGGTATCTGCCTTACAGACACCTCCCAAAACAGAGTGTTAAGTTATCTCTACTTATGGCATCCCTATTGCAGTATATCCTTCCCAACACTTAATCTGAAAACACTTTAATCTGCCCGTTGAGCAGAAGTTGAAAGATCAAGCATTCAATACAGGAATTCTATATTCTAGAATCCCAGACATCCCTTAGATATCTAGATTCAGAAGAAAGACACATGTAATATTGGAGACAGATTAACAAAACACATGCAAATACAGCATTACTCATATAAAATCAATCATGAAATTAGTAGATTCATGCATGAGATATAAAACAAGAGATACATAAACTCACAAAATCACCTGCACAGAGCAACTAGACCCAGTTATATCTCATTACAGAGCCAGATCTGTCCCATTTTTAACCTCAAAAATGAGTAACAGAGTCCCTTTAATACTACAGGGAATTGTACCCAGCAACTAATTACATGGCAATTCAAAATTTGCCAGATATAGTACACATGAGAAGAATGGTGCTCATCCAAAATGAATGTAGCAGGCATGGGAAGAGACAGGAGAGGCCTCGAGCCTTGCACCACCACCTGGAAATCCTCATCCATGATTAGGTAGTTTGATCATTCACGCCATCGCCCACACCTCTGTACAACTGTCATAAAGTCTTCAACCACCCGTGGCCACTGGAAAATGTAGCAACTATGCCTTTGAAACCCTCCCGCCAAAATGTACTCATTCTAAAAATTCAAAAATACAGGGAACAATAGTCCCACATGCACGTCGCAAAGACCATTCTATCAATTTATAAACGGGGCCGCATGTAAACTAAGTGTTGAGCATTTTGCCCGCTCGACCCATGAACCTTCTACCAATAGCCTATCGGCCCATCTCCCGCCTAACTCTCACCGATACCAAACCTTTGTCGGTGAGACCATAAACCATCGGCGAGCCTAAAAACTCTCTTGTCGACATCACTACTCCTACCGATGAACATCTCATGCTAGGTCTTCGGCAAGACATTAACCATTGGAGCAACACAAAGCTCCTTCACCAATATCATCCGTCACACCGATGGACACACCACATTCCCCTGTCAGCCAGACATCAACTATCGGCCAAACTCTAGCATATATTTGTGATCCCACGACTCCTACTGATGGACAAATACCCATCAGCCAAATACAAACCATTGGAACGACCTCCATTAGCTAGCCCGATATGCAATATCACACTGATGCACACTCCATCGGCATAGCCTAAACACATCGGCGGATCCCAAAATTCCTCTACCGATACCACTACTCTCACCGACCGCTACACCCCAATTCATCGGCTAGACAGCACTTTGTTGGTGAACCTCAAACATGTTTGCCCAACACATAAAGTCACCCCGACGTCCAACCTCATCGGCCAAACACAACGCATCAGAGGAAAATCCTCCAGCCTCGCCAATGCCACATGTTATCCCGATGACACCACAACAGTCGGCGTGACCTGAACCCTCGGAGCAACCTCTGCCAATTTGTCTGATACTCTCCATCATGTCGATGACCACACAGCCCTGAAAACCTCAAACCATCCGCCATCGGCCAGACAAGCCTCATCAGATTAACCTCCATCGGTCAGGTTGATGGCACACATTACACTGATGGCATCTCTCCATCGGTAAGACCCAAGCACATCGGTGAATCTCAAAATTCTTTCACCGATAGCAATACTCTCGCCGATGACCACTCTAAATGACCCTTATCAGCCTGACCATCATCATCGATGGGACACGAAACACTACTGCCGATGGACAAAGTCATGGTGATGGAAGAAAATACCACTGTGAAGAATGTGGTCACCAAGACAAAGGTGAACTCACACCGATGGATATAGAATATTTTTAATTTTCAGGAAGGTGCCTGCAAAATTTATGCTTGTAACTTGACTGCTCATGCAGGCACCAACAAAACTGATACCCAAAAATAGGTCCTGACCTAAAATAGAGCAGGACTAGGGTGCAGGTGTCCAAGTCCTACCCCCCTATTTTAGATAGGACTCATGCTAAGTACATCCCCTAAGTCCCATTTGCCATGAAACTTTAGGGTTTCTCATCAGGAGTCATCAAAATCATGCAAGATGCTCTAAATGCATTCTAAAGAGCTAAATCTTAAGAGGGAGAAGCCCCCAAGGGGACATTTTCCAACATAACAAAACCTCTCTAAGGCATCAATGGACAAGGAACTTAACCTACCCCAACACTTCCACAATGGCAAGAGCATTCTGGTATCCTAGTTGAAGAAACACAAGAGAT
Organism: Cunninghamia lanceolata; assembly: GCA_027924645.1. Taxonomy (NCBI): domain Eukaryota; kingdom Viridiplantae; phylum Streptophyta; class Pinopsida; order Cupressales; family Cupressaceae; genus Cunninghamia; species Cunninghamia lanceolata. Next base: position 2,521,541 of record BSBN01000333.1, read on the forward strand.
AAACCTAGGAACAAAGGATAATTAGATCACACATATAATTGCATCTCTTGCATCTGGAGAAGAATAGAGTATCTTATCTGTCCTACAAAGGGTATCTAACATTTTTTCTTGGTCCTATGCTAACATAAAAGGATTAGACCCCTCCTTCAAGGTTGACCACCTCATGGTTTATCCTAACTATAATAAGTTAGTAAAGAGAAAACTTTATAAGATGCATCTACAAATCACCCTCTTGATAAAAGAAAAACTACATAAAATTTTAGAGGTTGGCTTCATACACCAGATTGACTATCCTAAGTGGATATCCAACATAGTCCCTATCAGCAAAAATCTTAAGGGAATCCAAGTTTGCATAGACTTCAGGGACCTCAACAAATCTTATCCCAAGGATGACTTTCCTCTTCCAAACATTGACATGATCATCGACCTTACAGGAAGTCATGAAATGCTCTCACTCATGGATGACTTCTCTAGATACAACTAGATTCATATTGCCCTCGAAGACCAACATAAAATAGCTTTCACTACACCTTGGGGTACATTGTACTATTAGGTTGTGCCATTTGGGTTGAAAAATGTAGGGGCTACCTATTAGAAGGCTATGATAGTTATTTTCATGACATGCTCCATGACATCATAGAAGACTATGTCGATGATCTTTTGGGAAAATAAAAAAACACAAGAAGGACATCCTCACATTCTTGAGTGTATCTTTGATCACTTGATAAAATACAAGGTTCACCTAAATCCTAGGAAATGTGTCTTTGGAATTATATGTAGAAAACTCTTGGGCTTCATTGTCTCTCACTGAGGCATAAAAGTGGACCCTACCAAGGTTTCTACCATCATAGAAATGCAACCTCCTAGAAATTTGAAGTAGCTTCACAGTATCTAGGGTAAGCTAGAGGCCATTAGAATATTTATAGCACAACTTGCAGACAAATGCCAAACATTCTCCCATCTTCTCAAGAAGAACAACTTTCAATGGGATGAATCCTACCAGCAAGCCTTTTATAGAATCATGGAATATCTTGCTTCAACACTAGTTCTCATGGCTCCAATCCCAAACAAGCCCCTACTTCTCCATATATTAGCTACACCAGTTGCCCTATGGAAATTTTAGCACAACAGATAAAGATGGCCACAAGAAAGCAATCTATTACAGTAGTCAAACACTATAGGCTATGAGCTAATCTATACAACAATGGAAAGGGCATCCTTATCCATCCTCTTTAGCTTGTACAAGCTTCAACACTAGTTTCTTAGTAAAAAGAATCTCATCTCAAAAATTGACCCACTCAGGTATCTCTTATCCAAGGCTTCTCTTACAAGACGTATGGCTAAGTGGGTCATGTTACTAAGTGAATTTGACATGAAGTATGTAGATAGAAATATAGTCAAAGGATAGGTTTTTGTAGATCAGTTGGATACAAAACCTCTTACTAATAATCATCTACTAGTTGTGTAATTTCCTAATGAATATATCTTCATGCTTAATGATCCTTCTCCATAGAACATGTACTTTTATGGATCCTACACCAATCATCGATCTAGCACTAGTATCTATTTTTCACTCCACAAAGAGATTTCATACCAAAAGCTTTCAAATTGGGTTTCCCATGCACAAGTAACATTACAAAATATGAGGCCTTTCTTACATGTCTTAAAATAGCAGTTCAATAGAACATCCAACATCTCCTTATTTAGGAGGATTCTCATCTTGTAATTAGATAGGTTAATGATGAGTATCAAATTAAAGATGACAAATTGATCCCCTAAAAATAGGTGGTTGATAGATTTAGGTAGTTCTTCACACACATATAGGTTGAACAAGTACCTCACCTCAACAACAAAGTACCTAATTCCATGGCTATTGGGTCACTGTTTGACATACCACAAGATATCCAATGTTGTGATTTTATGGTCAAACAATCGCTAGTACCTACGTATGATACCCCCGACTTTGAGATAATATTTTAAATTATTGTTCCCAATTTACCCTGGTACCATAACATCTACACTTACCTCCATGATCAAACCTTACCACCTAACCTCTCATGTTACCAATGTAAAACCTTCCTACAACATCATCCAACTTCACTATCCTTAGTGATACTTTATATTAAGGAAGATTTGATGGTTCCTTACTATGGTTCTTAAAATTGGAAGAGGCCAATGTCACACTCAAGGAGGTTCATGATGATATATGTGGTGCCCACACTAGTGGTATGGTCCTAGAAAAGAAGCTCTTCATAATATGTTATTATTAGCCTACAATGGAAAAAGATGCATGTTAGTATGTGAAAAGGTGTCTAGCTTGCTAGTAGCATGGAGATTTATTTCACACATTGTCACAATCTCTATAACCTATCACTACTCTTTAGCCCTTTTCTCAATTGGACCTTGTTTAGTAGAAAAGGGTGGGAAATAGGGTTGATTTGATGATCTGCCTAGATCCTCCTTTCACTACACACATTCAAGGACATTTAACCGAGTTGAATCTCAACTTTTGCAAGAGGATTCACCTATAGGTTGGTTGTCACTTGTAATTATAGGGAAAGTTAGAATTTGTTGATTAATGTATTAATTTAATGCCCCATTATGCTTAAAACCCTAATTATGCAAAATCATAAACAAATGAATGAATTTTGATAAATGCTCGCACATAGAGATGTTATATTTAGAGTAGATACAAACCAATTTTTGATATTCAGGATGCAAAAAATTTAGGGGCTAAATAGTAGGTGCGCAAGCCCAAGGCAGGAATTTCTTTAGGGATTTATAGAAGTTGTCTCTTACTGTTCACCATTGTCTTAGAGATTTTCAAGCCTACAAATCTAGAGGGCTTCAAGGTGGGTGCCCAACCCTTGGTAGTACCCTTCTTCTTAGATCTAGAATCTACACACTCTGTCATAGCCTTCTGCAACTCCACTCTACAAGATACAACACCTATCACCTGCAATCATAAGGAATGGGGTTGGGGGTTGTGGTGTTTAGGAACTTGCTTCACTCAAGCCCCATAATGGCACTCAAGCCTTCCAACACCATTGTTTGATAAAGAGTGTGTATCCCTTTAGGATAGAGGAAAAAACAAATTGATAAATTATTGATTTAAACATAAATAGATATCACCTTAGAGGTGTAGCTCTCATGGAAGAATGAAGCTCTTTCATGCCATGAGGAGATGGATTGATGAAGCCAAATCTCCAACAAACAAACACAATAACAACACAAATCTACTCTACAACACAATGAAAGCCTTGAATAGCCTTAGCATAAGATCACAAGTTTGCATAATCCATATAATTTACAAATGAAGTCCTAAACATGCTTATATATGCATTCCCGCTTTAATTTCGTAATTCAAACTTAGGATGTTGTCAACGGGACCTTTTAACGGTCACAAAACCAACATTCAAATTTGGGACCCACCTAAAATAAGGCAAGACTAGGGTGTGAGTGCCCAAGCCTCTGGGTCCTATTTTAAGGCAAGGTCAAACTCAATAATGTCCCTCAAGCCCCATTTGACATGGGTTTCAGGCCATTTTGTCTCGAGAGTTAAATTTAACATGCAAGATGCAAAACAAGGGACCCGAGAGTTAAACTTAGGAGGTGAAAGTCCTAGGGGGCATTTTACGACATAACATTTAGTGCCCACTTTAATGTATGTATGATCTTATGACCCATACATGCATTAAACTATGGTCAAAACATAACAAACACACCAACCACTTGAAGCTAATGCATACACAAAGATCGAGGAACTATTTATTGTTGCAAGTATGAGGATAACCAGTGTTGTCATTGATGTCAACATACTCATATTGCATTAATGAGAAGGATTGGATGAGCTGTGTATTGAGGAAATTAGTCTCAATCAGGAATAGTGAAGAATAGTGATGACAGTAAGGTAAAAGTCTAAGATAAGATGAAGATCAGAGGATGCAGTTTAAAGGATTTGCAAATATGAGTCTTGAGATGATCCAGTCAAGTTTTCAAAGGTTCACATAATGATATGAAGAAGTTATGATTGCTCTAGTAGAACTGGTTCTGGCAGATGTTCAGTGGTGACAAAGTGTCACAGATTGGTCCGGTGAGCTCCAGAATTGCATTATCTCATTCTGTGGATTGGAGATAGTGTTGAAGAAGTCCATGTGAAGTGACAACTAGATTTGTTCATGGTTTGGAGGTCCGGACGCACCTTTCTCATTATGACAGTGATGACAGACTGTGTTATTGAAGTTCTGGATGAAGAAGAGAAGAATTCCAGTAAGCTGATAAAGTGCGGATGTTCTTGGTGACTCAGGAAAGGTTTTGGTGATCCTTGGATTATGTACAATTCTTATTGGTGGTCTGCATTGAAGTTAGAATTTAGATTTGATGTAAAGACCACCGGTTGTTGGTGTTCTTCCTGAGACAGGCCAACTGGATGTATTACACGTCTTTCAGATGATATAAAAATGTTTGCTGACTTAGATGATTATTCCTAAGTCGATGCCTTGTATAAATAAAGGATTGTGAAGTCATTCCAAAGCATGAAATGTGTGGATGAGTGTGGTATAGCGAAGAAGAAGAGTGAAAGGTAGAGCAGGAGTTTTTGGGCTTAAATGGAACTGATCTAGGCATGGTAAAGATGTCAATCTCTAGTTCAAGTTTGTGATACTTGATTACTTTGTAGATAGTATGTCTCTTGTAGGCGGTGTGCCTCTTGTGAGCAGTGTGCTTGGGTAGTGAGCCCTAATTGTCATGTGCCATCTATTTTTCTTATTCTTCTAACAAAGAATAATCCTTGGGTTAATCACCCTGTGGTTTTTCCCTTAACTGGGTTTTCCACGTCAAAATCTTGGTGTCTCATGTGTTGATGTGTATCTGCTCTGGTGTTTATGCTTTATACTTTCATGAATGATTAATTGCTATGCTATTAAATAACAAAGTGGATTTAAGTGTTTGAGTTGGAAGCAAGTTTAGGATAACTGATTCACCCCCCCTCTCAGTTATCAACAATTGGTATCAGAGCCAAGTTCCTCTAAAAAGAGCTTAACTGCTTGAGGAGATCCAAGATGTCGTCATACAAGAAGGATAGTCTGAAGTTTGATGGAACCAACTTCTCTCTCTAGGAAGGTCACATGAAATGTCACTTGGAGTGTATGGGAAAGAGGTACTTGTCCATGGTCACAAAAGCATATGTACCTCCATAAGGTGGTCCGACAACTCTAAATGAAATCACAGATGCTGAAAACAATCTACAAACCAAAGAGGCTCTTCTAAGTGCTTTAACTGGCTTAGAACTCTCAAATGTTATTGACCTTCCAACTGCTTATGAGATTTGGGTTAAACTGGAACTTCTACATGAAGGAGATGAGTATGTTAAGTGTGCAAGGTTGCAGAGTCTAAAAGGGAAATTTGAAAGACTGAAGATGAGAGATGATGAAAATATTACTACCTTTATGCCTAGAGTCAATGAGCTAGTGTGTGGAATTAGGAATGCTGGTGGAGTCTTGGATGAAAATGAGATTGTTGGCAAAGTTCTCAGATCCCTTCCTGCTGCCTACAAAATCAAGGTTGTTGCCATTGATGAATTCAGAGCCCATACAACTGTCACAAGAGACCAATTGGCTGGCAAACTGGCTGCATTTGAAATGATTGAGTTTGGAGATGATCCCCCCAAGACTGAATCTGCATTCAAAGCTAGTACCTCTATGAAAGGTAAACAAAGATTTGATCTGGGAGAAAACTCTTCAAGGAAGCTGTCATGGTATGATCAAGCAAGAAGAGACATGGAAGTGGAAGAAGCAGTAATAGCTCAACTTGAAGCCCTCATTGCAAAGAGACTACCAAGAGGATCCGGTGAGTATGAAGGAAAATTACCCTTTAAGTGTTTCAACTACAATAAGATTGGTCATTTTGCCTCAAGATGTTCAGAAAGATCTACAACGTCAAATTTTAACAGACAAAGGTTCCAAAAGAATTGTTATTATGTTCATGAAGAAGATGATAATGAAGGAGTAACAGATGATGAATCAGAGATAGGAAACAAATCCAGAAATGAATGGGTGTTTATTGCCATCAAGGAAGAAGATCCAATGTCATCTGAATCTGTCAATCATAAGGTTGTAGAAAGAGCTTTGGCTGCCCAAGTTGAAGAAAAGGATGATTAGGTTATTGACAGTGGATGCTTTCACCATATGATAGGTGATAAGAACAAGTTCTTAGATTTGGACAGGTATGAAGGAGGAATGGTAAAGTTTGGTGATAATTCTGCTGGTAGAATCAAAGGTAGAGGAACTATTTCTTTTGATGGAAAGAACAAAACTGGTAATGTACTGTATGTTGAAGGATTGAAGCACAATCTTCTCAATGTTGGACAATTGGTGGACAAAGGTTACGATCTCCGGTTCAAGAATGGAAGATGCAGGATCTTTCAAAGTTCTGAAATTGAGATTACATCTGGTACTCAAACAAAAGGTAATATCTTTCATCTAGTTGGTACTAATAAAAGTTGTTTGTTTGTTCAAGTTGATCAGAGTTGGCTATGGCATAGAAGGATGTGTCATGTAAATTTTGATAACATCATCAAGATAAGCAATACTCAGGCTGTAAGAGATCTTCCAAAATTGGTAAAAGCTACAAATAGTTTGTGTAAAGAATGTCAGCTAGGTAAACAAAGCAGAGTCTCATTCAAAAGCAAGGATCAATCCTCTACCGGATTATTGGAATTAGTTCATACTGATCTATGTGGTCCAACAAGAATCAAGAGTATGCAAGGTGATAGATACTTCATGTTACTAATTGATGATCATTCCCGGATGATGTGGGTTACCTTTCTGAAAGAGAAATCAGAAGCTTTTTGAGAAGTTCAAAATCTTCAAGGCTATGGTAGAGAATCAAACCAGATTAAAACTGAAATGTCTGAGGTCTGATAGAGGTGGTGAATTCACATCTAGTGAATTCATAGATTTTTGTGAGAAGCATGGTATAAAGAGACAGTTATCCGCTCTTAGGACTCCATAGCAGAATGGAGTAGTAGAAAGAAAGAACCGGACCATTCAAGAAGCATCCAGGATAATGATGATGGAAGCAAATGTTCCCCAAATGTTTTGGAGAGAAGCTATCAGCACTACAGCCTACACTCTCAATCGAGTTCAAATCAGAAGCAATATCGGTAAGACTCCTTATGAACTTTGGTTTGGCATCACTCCTACTGTGAGATATTTCAGAGTATTTGGTAGAAAATGTTACATTAAAAGAGATGAAGATCTAGGAAAGTTTGATGCTAGAAGTGATGAAGGAATTTTCTTGGGTTACTCCACTCAAAGCAAAGCATACCGGTGTTATAATAAGAGACTGAGAAAGATGATAGAAAGTACAAATGTGAAGGTTGATGAAGGAATTGAGAAGCCCTCAAGGTTTTATGAATATGATGAAGATGATCACAATGGTACTCTGGTTCAAGGAGCTCAATCCTCTTTTGAAAATCAGATTCAGAATGATCCAGTAAATCAGGAAGAAGAAATAGGTTTGAATGAGCCTGATCAAGAAATAGAAGTGCAAGAAACTTCTAAAGTTCCAACGTATGTAAGACTGAACCACTCTGAAGATCAGATCATAGGTAACAAAAGAAAAGGTGTGCAAACTAGAAGGACAATTGCTCAAAATTCAGATGAATATTGTTTGATTTCAAAGATTGAGCCTAAGACAATAAATGAAGCCTACAATGATGAAAACTGGACCAAAGCAATGGAGGAAGAGATGCAAATTGAGAAAAATCACACTTGGGATCTTGTTCCCAGACCTAGAAACAAGAATGTGATTGGAACCAAATGGGTCTTTCGAAACAAACTAAATGAAGTTGGTGAGGTAATCAGAAACAAAGCCAGATTGGTCTGCAAAGGCTACTCTCAAATAGAAGGAATTGATTTTGAAGAAACCTTTGCTTTGGTGGCAAGAATTGAAGCAGTCAGATTATTTCTTGCATTTGCTACCTTCAAAGATTTCAAGGTATATCAGATGGATGCAAAGTCTGCCTTCCTAAATGGTGATTTGGAAGAAGAAGTATACATTGAGCAACCGGATGGAATTCAATTGTCTGATCATGGTGATATGGTATGCAAGTTGAAGAAAGCATTGTATGGATTAAAGCAAGCCCCAAGAGCTTGGTATGAAAGATTGGATAAACATCTTGTGTAGATTGGTTTCAACAAAGGTACTGCTGACAGTAACTTATATTTTAAAATTGATCATGAAAACATCTTGATTGTTGAAGTATTTGTTGATGATATCATCTTTGGAGGAAAAGATAGCATGTGTAAAACTTTTGCAAATCAAATGAAAAGTGAGTTTGAGATGTCTATGCTTGGTGAAATGAATTTCTTCTTGGGTCTGCAAATTACTCAAACAAAGAAAGGGATCTTCATTTCTCAGACCAAATATGTGAAAGAATTGTTGAGGAAATTTGGGATGGAAGATTCAAAGCCAATGAATACTCCCATGGCAACTGGATGCAAGTTGAGCAAAGATGATGACTCTCCTAAGGCAGACCAGACAAAGTATAGATCAATGATTGGTGGATTGTTGTATCTCACTCAAACTAGACCGGATATTATGCAAGTTGTTGATCTTGTTGCTAGATTCTAGGCTGATCCCAGAGAATCTCATATCATCGCAATCAAGAGAATTTTTAGATATCTAAAAGGGACAGTGGAGTATGGTTTGTGGTATCCTAGAGATCATGATTTCTCTCTTCATGCATACACAGATGCAGATTGGGCAGGAGATGTGGATGACCGGAAGAGTACCAGTGGTGGAGCATTCTTTTTGGGAAAGAGATTGGTTTCTTGGCTAAGCAAGAAACAAGATGCAATATCTCTGTCTACAACTGAAGCAGAATACATTGCAGCAGCAGGTAGTTGCACTCAAGTTTTATGGATGAAGCAGATACTAAGAGATATTAAAGTAGAGTATGAGGAGCCTATCACAATTTTATGTGATAATTTAATTACAATAAATATTTCTAAGAATCCAGTGTTGCACTCTAAGACTAAGCATATATCTATTAAGTTTCACTTTCTGAGAGAGAAAGTGAACAAGGATGAAGTAAGACTGGAGTTTGTGCCCTCTGAGGATCAGATTGCAGATATCTTTACTAAACCTCTTCCCAAGGACTCTTTTGAGTTTCTCAGGGAGAAGTTAGGGGTTATTGCCCCTCCGATGATGAACTAGGATGCACTGATGTGCATCAGTCCAGTGGATATCATAGTCATATCTTGTGATCCGGATTGGTGATGGGGAGCTGCTACTCAGGAGGAGTAGCTGTTATGATTCTGATGTGTTAAAATTGCAAGTATGAGCCCTTTGCCATTGATGTCAAAGGGGGAGAGAAGACATGTGAAAAACAAGTGGTTGATGATCAAAAGGGGAGCAGTAAAGAAAGAGAAGACATGTGAAGAGTTGCTACTGATAGGGGGAGCTGTGATAGAAAGGAGAAGTTCTTGTCTTGATGGTTTTTCACATCATATGTTGCCATCAATAACAAAGGGGGAGATTGTTGCAAGTATGAGGATAACCAGTATTGTCATTGATGTCAACATACTCATATTGCATTAATGAGAAGGATTGGATGAGCTGTGTATTGAGGAAATTAGTCTCAATCAAGAACAGTGAAGAACAGTGATGACAGTAAGGTAAAAGTCCAAGATAAGATGAAGATCAGAGGATACAGTTTAAAGGGTTTGTAGATATGAGTCTTGAGATGATCTAGTCAAGTTTTCAGAGGTTCACATAATGATATGAAGAAGTTATGATTGCTCTAGTAGAACTGGTTCTGGCAGATGTTTAGTGGTGATAGAGTGTCACAGATTGGTCTGGTGAGCTCCAGAATTGTATTATCTCATTCTGCGGATTGGAGATAGTGTTGAAGAAGTCCATGTGAAGTGACAACTAGATTTGTTCATGGTTTGGAGGTCCAGACACACCTTTCTCATTATGACAGTGATGACAGACTATGTTCTTGAAGTTCCAGATGAAGAAGAGAAGAATTCCAATAAGCTGATAAAGTGCGGATGTTCTTGGTGACTCAGGAAAGGTTTTGGTGATCCTTGGATCATGTACAATTCTTGTTGGTGGTCGCATTGAAGTTAGAATTTAGATTTGATGTAAAGACCACTGGTTGTTGGTGTTATTCCTGAGACAGGCCGACCAGATGTATTACATGTCTTCCAGATGATATAAAAGTGTTTGCCGACTTAGATGATTATTCCTAAGTTGATGCCTTGTATAAATAAAGGATTGTGAAGTCATTCCAAAGCATGAAGTGTGTGGATGAGTGTAATATAGCAAAGAAGAAGAGAGAAAGGTAGAGCAGGAGTTTTTGGGCTTAAATGGAACTGATCCAGGCATGGTAAAGATGTCAATCTCCAGTTCAAGTTTGTGATACTTGATTACTTTGTAGACAGAGTGTCTCTTGTAGGCAATGTGCCTCTTGTGAGCAGTGTGCTCAGGCAGTGAGTTGTAATTGGCATGTGCCATCTATTTTTCTTATTCTTCTAATAGAGAATGATCCTTGGGTTAATCACCCTGTGGTTTTTCCCTTAACTGGGTTTTCCATGTCAAAATCTTGGTGTCTCATGTGTTGATGTGTATCTGCTCTGGTGTTTATGCTTTATGCTTTCATGAATGATTAATTGCTATGCTATTAAATAATAAAGTGGATTTAAGTGTTTGAGTTGAAAGCAAGTTTAGGATAACTGCTTCACCCCCCCTCTCAGTTATCAACATTTATATCCCCATGTCTTAGGTAGACATTGGAGAAAACATGCTGTAGACATGCCAAACACAGTGAAGACAGTAACATGCATGCAAAACATAGACAAGATAGTAATAGGAATGCAAGACATGGAGAAGATAGTATTGAAGACACACAAAACACAATGAATACAGTGAATGTAGTGATTATTCCTTTTTTTAATTTTCATATATAAATGTATGTAGATACATGGAAAGTAAAAATGCAACACACAACCCCAAAATGTAGGAGGGGTATTTTTCCATACCCTTGACACTACTTAAGGGGGAGAAGACACACCAAACAAATCCCAAAGTGTAGGAGGGGCATTTCACCACACCCTTGAGACTACATTTGAGAACAAGCATGCCATAAAAAACCTAAATCATAGGAGGGGCATTTTGCCACAACCTTGAAACTATGCTTGGGAGAAAACATACCATACAAAGCCCAAGTGTAGGAGGGGTATTTCACCACACCCTTGAAACTACACAAGGGGAAACCACACAGAAGACACATGGAAAACATGAGCACTGTATAGCATGCCAAAGACACACTATACATCTTAAACATGGAAAATGAGGCAATGGAAGGAAATTATTGCTAATCCCCTACCATCTCAACCATGCTACAAGCACACCTGATAGTTGGTCTTATGCCACAACAACCGCCAAAGACACACTTAAGGGAGGATACACAAACCTTACCTACTCGGAGAACTTTTGAAATAAAAAGGATGTGCACTAGCTCAAGAGATACACCATCCCTACCTCCATAGAGGGCTTTGAATAAAATGATATGCATGATATCCCACCTCCATAGAGGGCTTTTTTATTGCAATATAGAATAAAGATGTGCACTCATGTTAGAGATACAACATCTTGCCTCCATAGAGGGCTTACAAACATGCTTTGTTAGTACCAAAATAATCAGATAAATTATCTTATATATCCCCACCTTAAGGTGGTTGATATCATGTACCAATATCAAGCACGTTAAGGTTTAGAGAAAACACACAAGGGAACTGTTGGAAAGACGGTTGCTATTGCACCAAAAGATTGACATGTTAATGCCTAATACAACTGCTAGAGTTAATGAATCCATGAGAGGTGGTTAAGCCTTTTCATGAACCCAAGCATTATACTACACACCACAAGGATACCAACGGTGCACACCTTGCAATAATCCCCCTAGCACAAGCGAGGGGTTCAAACCCGTGACCCAGGCTTTGATACCAATTTTTGAAAATATGGTTGCCATTGCACCAAAAGATCGACCTATTAATGCCCAATAAAACTTCTAGAGTTAATGAATCTATAGGAGGTGGTTAAGCCTTGTCACAAACCCAAGAATTGCACTACATAGTACAAGGAGATCAAGGGTGCATAACTTGCAATAGGAACAAGAGATTTCACAAAGCCCGTGCCCCTAAAGGTGACATGTGCTTATGATCACCGAATGTTTCTACAAACACACACTACTTAATCTAAGAAATGCATGAAAACAAAGAAGCCAAGGCTACACAAATGGGTTTGAATCTGAGTATAGTCATGGGGCTTATACTGCAAGCATCTCAGAGCTGAGTGTAACAACAAGGCAAGACACCCAAAACAATCAAAGTGCATGGAGCAGATGTATTGTTATGATTTGTTAGCATGATAAGACAACATCAAATATCACACAGAGTGATTCTACTAGACAACCATAGGATATATAAAAATCAACCCCATCTTCATATATGGACTAGGTCCATTTTTCTTTGCTTACTGAAGGGATACATGGTCCGTATCAATATTTATTTGTTTTTCTTCATCTAATGACTAGATAGAATCACTAGAAGGTAAACAATAAAAAGAGAGAGGAGGAAAAGTGTCTTAGACACAGTCATGTAGGAAGATGCCCTCAAGTCATCAACCACAATGCTATGCACCTCAGACACAACACACAACAATGAAAATAGAGGAGAAGTAAGATAGAAGAATGGTCACAACAGAGGTGGTCTCCCGATATCCTCGACCTTACAAGAGTATCAAGGGTCATCCAAGGAGGCCTAAAAAACACAACACATCATGGGGGGAACACAAAATGAGAGGAGGTCACATAAAGGAGAAAATGATGCTATGACATAGGTAACCACTAGGGTTAGAAATACTTACCAATTTTCCTTGATCTTAATCTTTACCTTGATGATTAAATCTTTATCTCTTCTTCTTTCTTCCACATTTTCTTGAGTTTGTGAAGGGATAATTGTTGGATTTGTCAATGGAGAGGTATTTATTAATAATGGTGTAGAAGAAATGTCACAGTTTTCTAAGTTAATCAAACATGGTGATGTAGGAGCTAGAAGGATACCCATTTCAACCAGTTTGTAAGGTGTCAGGATACCTTGGTTTTTAAGAACATGTCCATTTATGTTTTCTATATTGTTGTTAGATTCCAAGGTATGTGAGTGGTCAAGTAGGGGTATGTGATCTATTTCTTTGTTTAAGATGTATTTGAGAAGTGTTTGAAGATTAGTTGGTAAATTTTTAGTGTCAATGGGTTGAAGAAGTTGCTCATATAGAGAATCTGCATCATCCAATCCTTCATCCTGGCTAAGGAGAGCAGGTAGGGATGACTGAGTGGTGTTAAGGAATGTCTCAATGATATCTTCTTCTTGTGCCAAAATATCCTCACAAAGTGAGGTTATGTTGGTAGAAGTCTTTGGATTATTAGATGAATCACCCAGGGCTATGTCAGCCTCATATGTCCCAGAAAGGATGTCCATTGTGTTGTCATGAAATGAAGGGAGGGAAGGAACAACATTGTCACCACTAGCTTCCTCATGATTATTTGTAGAAATGAAATTAGTGAAATTTTCCAAGATTGAAGGGAAATTACCTACGATAGTGACAAAACTTTCAAAATAGGATATGGAATGAAGAATATCACAAGTAGTGCTTGTGGACATGTTAATACCATAGATGTATGCTATTTGATGTAAGATTTGAGGATATTTATCAATGAATTTGTAGAAATTACCAACATTTATAATGTATTCAAATAAATCTTCCAAAAATGAATGACAAGAAGAATCCATGATATATGCAAGAAAATAAATGCAAAACTATGTATGTTTATGACCTAAAATGCTTAATTTTTTTACCTTTTTCATTGCAAATGCCTAAAAGGTAAAGTGTTGTGATAAAATTGCAAAGGGAAAGTGAATTAAATTCCTATTATTAGTCCAATAATGCAGGAATATCTTTCACAATACACCTATCATGCAAATCTAGATGAAGGATGAGTCAAAATCTAGTGAAAATGTAAGGATTTTAAACCCTAATTGTGAAATTAAGGCATGAAACTATGCAAAATGATGTATGAATGAGATCTAATCAAATTTATTATGTTAAATAGCTCATATCAGATCTGAAAATGATGTTACAAGTCCTAGAATGCTCAATGCAAGTGCAATTTTAAGGAGAGATGATTGAATACGCTAGTTTTTGTTAAAATTGACTATGTGTAAATGGAAAATCTAAGATGTAAATGCAAAGACACACAATAATGAGACACTAAAATAAAAAATTAGATTTGAATAGTAAAATCTGAAACAAGATTTTAACCACAAATCCTAGCTTTTGCAAAAACTAGGTTATATGGAAAATGTACAATTTCAAGCAAATTTTAACAAATTATGGTGTAGTCATGGTAGGAGAGTTCATAGAATGAACTATCCGGATCGTACAGCAAGAGTAAACACAATGGAAATGACACAAGAATATAGAACAAATGTAGATTCAGTCATTCAGTATATTCTTAGAATTCAAAATAGAGATCCGTCGACAGCATGCGGGCTTACAGTTCAGCTCACAGGCCTGATTACATACATGCACAAAATAAAGCTTTGAGGCTCCTTCGCACAAATATAAGCTAAAGAATATGATTCAAATACTCACTAACTAACTAGCTATCTTCCTAAGGATCTATTACATCTTTATATATCATTTCCAAACCATTAGATTCCTCCGCATCAGCCACAAGAGATCCAGAATCCTGATGAAGAGGTGTAATGGGTGTTCTTGGACAGGTTGGACCTATCAGCTTGAAAATCCTTCTCCAATGGATACAATGAAGTGTGGACCTATGAGGAAGGTTGGCCATGAACCAACAAACATTGTAGAATGTATCACAAGGATCTTCAAGTCATCCAATGCTCCCAATCCTTCTCTTTCAGGTGATTACTCATGACTGTCAGAAAGCTCTACACTGAGAAAATAGAGGATCTTCTAATATTGATATCTTTCCAATAACTGATCCAAATGCTCTGAATTCTTGATATGATGTAGATGAATGAATTTAGATACTATGTCCATATCTGCAAGATGTGGAATGCCAAAACCAAACCACAAGCTGAGCTACTTCTGACTAGACTTCCTGAACTGAACTGGAAAATGAAAGAACTAAAATGCAAACAAACTGAAATGTAAATGCAAATGTTTTTTGGTTGATGCAAGATTACTCTTGAACCAGGGATGCTCCTGCATCAAATTAAATATGAAAATACAAAGAAAATGATTAATTAATGATGTACTATTGTAACTTATATCAGATCTGATGTAAATATCAAAGATTAGAATGATTTAGATGAAATACAATGCAAACTAAGTCAAAATGCAAGCCTAGGATGCCAATTTTTCAATTTGTTCAAAATTTTCATTTTTTTGTAAATTTTCAAATGCAATAAGATGATGATGAAATGAATGAAATGAAAATCTACAGTGCAACACTTAGCAAGATGCAAAATTCAATTATAACACGGGTTCACCAAAATGTTTAGTTGAAAAAGGTGGGAAATAGGGTTGATTTGATGATATGCCTAGATCCTCCTTTCACTACATACATTCAAGGACAATTAACTAAGTTGAATCTCAAATTTTGCAAGAGGATTCACCTATAGGTTGGTTGTCATTTATAATGATAGGGAAATTTGGAATTTTCTAATCAATGTATTAATTTAATGCCCAATTATGCTTAAACCCTAATTATGCAAAATCCTAAAAAATGAACAAATTCTGACAAATACTCACACATAGAGATGGTATATTTAGAGTAGATACATACTAGATTTCAAGATTCAAGATGCAAAAAAATTAGGGGCTAAAGAGTAGGTGCCCAAGCCCAAGGTAGGAATTTCTTCATGGATTTCTAGAAGTTGTTTGTTACTGTTCACCACTGTCCTGAAGGTTTGAAGGCTTGCAAATTTAGAGGGCTTTAGGGTGGGTGTCCAAGCCCTGGTCGTAGCCTTCTTAGATCTGGAATCTGCACACTCTATCATAGCCTTATGCAACTCCACTCTGCAAGATATGACACCTATCACCTACAATCACAAGGAATGGGGTTGGGGGTTGTGGTGTTTAGGAGTTTGGTCAGTCAATCCCTGGAATAGCATTCAAGCCTTCTAACACCATTGTTTGATAAAGAGTGTGTATCCCTGTGGGATAGAGGCAAAAACACATTGATAAATGATTGATTCAAACATAAATAGATATCACCTCAGAGGTGTAGCTCTCATGGAAGAATGAAGCTCTTTCATGCCATGAGGAGATGGATTGATGAAGCCAAATCTGCAACAAATAAACACAATAACACAAATCTTCTCTGCAACAAAATGAAAGCTTTGAATATCCTTAGTATAAAATCACAAGTTTGCATTATCCATCTAGTTTACAAATGAAGTCTTAAACATGCTTATATATGCATTACTTCTTTAATTTCATAATTCAAACTTTAGATGTCAGCAATGGAACCTTTTAACGGTCACAAAACTGACATTCAAATTTGGGAGCCACCTAAAATAGGGCAGGACTAGGTTGCAAGCACCTAAGCCCTTGGGTCCTATTTTAAGGTAGGGTCAATATCAAAAATGTCCCTCAAGCCCCATTTGACATGGGTTTCAAGCCATTCTATCTTAGGTGTTAAATTTAACATGCAAGATGCAAAGCAAGGGACTTGAGAGCTAAACTTAGGAGGTAAAAGTCCTAGAGGGACATTTTATGACATAACATGCCTTAATCTTGTTGGAAAGATTCATCCTTCCTCATTAAATCTCCACAAATTCATTATTACCACGATTGAATATTTTAGTAAGTGGGTTTAATCTATCTCCCTCACCTATACTATAAGTCTACAAATATCAAAGTTCATTCTCCAGCATATCATTTTCTAATATGGCATCCCTGCCACCATTATCACCAATAATGGTAAATGCTTAAAAAACCATGAAGTCACACCTTGTGTGAATCTTTCCACATTCAACAATGCTAGTCTACTCCATATTACATGTAAGTTAATGGTCAAACAGAGGCATCTAATAAAACCTTTCTCAAAATCCTCAAAAAGACTATCAATGATTCTTTCCATGATTGTCACCTCCACCTCAATCCTACCCTATGGTCCTACCACACTAGTATTTGCACACCCATTGGTTCCACACCATATTCCCTAGTCTTTAGATCTAAATCTATCTTTCCAATTGAGATCAAACTACCATCATTGTGCATGACTTTTCATGACCTCATTGATGATGAGGAGTATTGTGTTGCATGGCTACATGATCTAGAACTACTTGATGAGTAGTGCATCAATGCCTTAAGTCACATACTAGTTTATTAGAATTGTCTCTATTGCAGCTATAGTAAGAAGATATACACTCAAGAGTTTGTGATTGTTGACCTTGTGCTAAAATAAAATAAAATAAACACTACTTAGGACCATGACATGAAAGGAAAATTTGAGCCTAATTGGTCGGGCCCTTATATCATTATCGCTAAATATGGATTAGGTGCCTATCAAATATCTACTCCATATGGTTAGTAACTTGAAGAACCCATGAGTATCATCCACCTCAAGCACTTCCATGCTTAAGTTGCAAAGTATCCCAATCAAAAAATCCAATATATTAAAAAATTGTCAATAATATAAAAAAACCAAAAAACCAAAAAAAGTAATGAGAAAAATTGTCCTATAGTGAAAACCACTTCTTGTGGTGCCTTGGACATGTACCATGTTGAAAAATTGCTTGTAGGAACCATGTGTATATATGGAATCTCTTATCATTTAGTTCCTCTTTTCACCATCCTTTTCTCATTTCCTATCTTTACATACCATCATTCATATCAATTTTATGCTATGCATTTGACTTTGTCATACTGTGGGGTTAGTGAGTTGTGTCCTTCTTTGGAAAAGGCATGTTTCCATTCTCCTTGTTATCTCTTCAACATTTTGGATGAGTCTCCTTCCTATTTTTGAGTTTCATGCACTTGTAAGGATGCTGGCATCACTTATCCATACCTGCAAATCTAGCACCTAAGATACTAAACTTAAATGCCAAAACAAAGATCTTTATTCAACCTTATTCACACACACCTATTGACTCCTTTCCAACATAAAATCCATGTTCTATTATTTGCCTTTGTAGAATACATCATTCCCCACATCAAGCATTATCACAATCATCCACTCCTTTCTCAACACTTTGGCAAGAGGTAAACTCATGTATGTCAATTGACCATTGATTTTCCAATTTTTTAATCTTTGACCTACACTATACCTTTTCAAGGACACCACAATCTTTATATCATGGTGCATCTTGATTTGTAAACACTAGGACATGAGTTTATTGTTTTTGTGTGCCATGTTTTTTGGTTTTCCCATCACAGTTCCCACCAAGATCATCAATTGCTTTGTGATGTGTTTAGGACATCCTTTTGTTTTCTATCTACTTGCAAGTCAATTATGTGCATGGGATGCATCGTCACCTTGGTCTCTATACCCTAGTGTATAACATCCAATGCTATATCAAAATAGGCTACTTACCACATATCATCATAATACCTGCATTCACAAACCAACCACTCATCATATCATCTATTCTACCCATCATTATCCATGCTACCATTTCTCTATGCTTATGATTTAGATTGTGCAAATAATTAGTTAATTATCTAATTACTATTCATCACATTCTCCTAAGTAACATAAGCATATCATCATTTTATATAAGCATAACATAAGCATTTGGATACATAAGCATATCCATTATATATAAGCATAACATCATGTACATCATCTTCTTCACATAAAAATCATATATCCATCCATATATTTTAATAATATAATCATACATGTGTATTTTCCCATACATCAAAATAAATCACATTATTCATTCTCCTATTATTACGTAACATCACATTAATCAAATAAGCAACATCCATACAATTAGATTTGCATATCCTACTCATAATCATCACATTATCCATAATCATAATAAGAATCTACAATATCATCATCATATAACCCATCATAATATCTCATAATATGTATACATCATAACATCTGTAAATCATAATCATCAAATCCATCATCATCATAATCATTGCATGTGCATCTATAGTATCATCACATCACATCAATAAACTCAACATCAAAAATATATCCATCACATGCGTAATCTAATAATCATCAATACCACAAAAATTCATGGAATAATCATCTCATCATATATCATCTCATCAAAAATCTAACCATAGTTGTCACACCCCAAATTTTGACTATACTTTTTACTTTTATGTAATTATTTGATAAACTTGCATTGATGAATTATTTGATGTTTAGAAAAATATCAGGAAAAATCAATGACTTCATGAGTTATGATTAAATGCATAGAATTTAAAATTTGATTATATGCTATTGAGATTATCTATTTATGATGTTTAAGGATTTACTAATGATACACTGATCACAATTTGGTGACTATGAGTTGTAACCAGGGAACATATTACCAACATCCAAGAAAGGGAGGGAGAGAATCATCTGAGAGAAGTTGATAGAGGTAAGTTGTGTTTGACTCACTTAGTCAAAAATTGAGTTTTGACTCGACAATTGTCAATTTGTCGACAAGGATCATTAAACTTAAGTTTTGTGGAAAACTAAGATAGGTCAATATGTGACCATTGACAATGAGTAGTCAATAATAGTTAAGCTATTTTATTATTTGAACTCCCTTTGGGAATCATAGCATGATATGTTTGTCTATGTTGATGTTTAAACAAGATAGAGAGGAGGAGAATAACTTAACCCCAATCTCATATCATATCAAATGTTTTAACAACGAGAATATGTGTTGCATAAATAGATAATATGATGTTTCTTATATATATATATATCATTATAATTTAAAAGTGTAGTCTCCTTCACTATTCTCAATTTAAAGGAATATATTTTAGAGTTCTTTGTTTTCTTTGCAAACTACTCTCAAAGTAGTGGAAACTCAACTCCTTAACCAATTCAAATATTAAGGAGGAGCACATCACCACCCACAAAGAGTGGTAAGTCATGCCTTCATATCTATTTTGCATGCCTATGGAGTTGGGAGAGTGGTCTAGGTTTTAGGAGAGAAAGGTGGTCAGGGGTCTCTGTATTCTAACCACATGATCTTTCTTGAGGGAGGTAGAGAAAAAAAATAAAGAGAGAAATTTGGGACAAGGGGATTGAACTGGTCACGAAGTATGATTCAAGCTGGTTACAGAGGCACCATGTTTGTTAAGAATATCATTCGACTACACACAAGTTCTTTTCACATTGAGAATTCCTAAATATTTCTTTCAGACCATTTAAGATACAATATTATTAAGTTAATATAAAATTCTTAGTTATATTTAAGATTAATATCTCTATATGATATGATATCTAAACTTTGTTAACTCAAACCATTACTTTTTTATGTGTTGTTGATAGATGTATAGTTGTTTAGAGCTGACATCACTTGTGTATAACTATAGCTATAAGCTAATAGTATAAGACCAATGTTATTAAGGCTAACTTCATAATTATTTATCTAATGGTCAAATGGTGATTGTATTATGGTACCAAGGGCAATCATTATCCCATACTACTCTATGAATGGAAATGGTTGATATATTATCAACTTCTGTGCTAATCAATGGCCACTAGCTGGCAAAAACCATGTCGTTCTTAGGAACGAACTACCATATCAATATTATCTATATTGTTAATGATATAAACCGTGGACTTGAGCATCACTTGTGTTACTTTCATAAAGTATTTTTTGTTTATAAACAACAGTCCAAACTATGTATGTTAAGCCAACCGAGGGGTGTCACCTCTATATATTGAAAGAAACTGTGGAACTTTATTGAAATTTATCTATTGAGCCACTAGAGTACGTGGTTGAGATATATGATTAATGATTAGAATATGGAATCCTTTGCTAGCCACTTAGTTGCAACTATCATTAAAGATTTAATGATAGATTTCTTTGTTTCATAAGTAAACCTGAATGGTATAACTATCATTGCTACACCACGATATAACCCTAGTGTTATATACTAATTGTGCATATATGATTCTTGCGTGCAAGATAGTGTGTGCACATGTATAACTTTACATTATTTAGAGTTAGTGAATGGAAGAGTTGGATAGCTTGAAAACTATTTCATGATTCTTTTTAAACTTTTCCTCTATTGCTGATATCAAACTATGTTCATGGTATCCATGCTATGTAACCCACTTATAGTTTTACTATAAGAAGATAGAAAACCATAATCTTTGTTTTATGAAAAAGGGAAGTTTTTTAGAGATTTATAGTCCCAAATGGTCTAAGGGTTATTACTATGGTATGATATGATATTCTTTTTATCTACAGATAACATAAGTCTTAATGTTATTTTGTATGATGGGTTAGAGAAGATAATCTTTAAAGAATAACCCAAATATGCTTAGTAAACCTATAATTCTCCATATGGGTATGTGGCCAATTAAAACTAACATCATTATAGTAAAAAAGGATTAATTGAAAATACTTAGACTGAGATAAATACCTAAGAGGATAAAGAATCTTTTGATAAAATGTATATGCTAAGTTGATATTAGACTTCAAACCCAAGATTATAAACTTATGAATCAACAATGTTGAGTGACAAGAAGTCGTAGATCTAATATTGCAAGATTGCAACTAGAGGCTTCTTAAAAGTCAAAGCCCCTGTTTAAAAACCATTCTTGGTATTGTATTCTAGAATTTAGGATTAAATCCTACATCAGGTGGACTATAGGAGAATCTTAGCCAAGTTACCCTATGACTAGTGTTATTCAAATTTTTTCACTATAGGATGAGATAGTTTCCAAGTAGAGTTAGAGGTTTGTGAACTCACAACTTTGTTCATTATGAATGTCTATTTATATTGAATCTTTGGCCAAAGTAATGCATCTTTCTCTACATGCATTAGTTTGTTCATAGTGTCCAAATGGCATGACCAATCAGAATGATCATACTTATCTAGAAGGGTCTAGAGTTGTATGCTCGATTGAGTTACATAGGACACAACACTAGAACTCAGATGGAAAAACTTGTTGATTTCTTATTTCAATACTCTTCGTCAAGAGTAGGGCCACTTCCAAGAAGGAAGGTGACAGGGGGACCACTGGTCTGTGGTTGGAGGTAAAGCACTTGGGTGATGCTCTCCATCCCAAGTAGAAGACAAGCCAAGACTTGAGTTATAGATGTCAAGATTCTAGATGTAGTACTCTTTATGTATTGATGTAAAATTTATTTATATTTCCAAGAATAGAATATTTGTAAATGAAAAGTGAAAGATTTCACTATGATTCTAACTTTGAATAAGTTGTAATTTCAAGAATGGAATATTCCAAAATGATATGTTTTTGCTTTTGAATATGTTGTTGGAAAGAGACACTGCTCTGGTATTGACTTGTATGTTGTCATTGATGGCAACAAGGCTTAGAGATCCTATCACCATGACAGGAAGAGATATCTCCAGAAGAACATATTGGATTCTAGGTCTGGTTGACAGAAAATGGCTAAGTATGGAAAGTATTCTGAGTAGAAGATAGTAAGATGGATAGTATGTCTCCACAGATGATGATCAATTAATGTGGTTTAGGTATGATGTTCTTAGTTGTCTGATAGTATTATGCTTCAGAGGTTATGTCCCGATCTCCTCTAGAAGTCACCTTGAAGAATTGTCTAAGTCTAGGTAAGCAAAGGTATAGCAGGAACAGTGAATAGGGCATAATGTAGTGGTCCACATTCCTCCGTAGGTGAGTGTTTTGTTATACAGTTTTGAGGTGTTGTAAACACTTATATGGAGTACCTTATTCTAGAGTTAAGAGATCTGAAGTCCACCAAAAGGTTAGCTACAAGCTACTAAGTATCAGCATAACAGTTGATAGAATTTGACAGAGACAGAGTTTGACAGAGATAGAGTCTGAGTTCTAACAGTCCGCATTTCTCCACAAAATGATATCTTGCCTTGCAGTTCTCAAGGTAAGATTGGGAATGTGTAAAGAGTCCTTGATATGATTTTGGAAGTGTTTTGCGATCCACAGTAGAATTTGTAAGTTAGCAAATGAATTGGTGAAGCATGTTCTTAAGGAAGAGGCCGACTAGTATGTTAAATCTTTGTGCAGAGAAAAGTTAACATTTGGATGATCTATACAAGTAATTAAATGATTAGGCTGACCTATATGAACATGTTTGGGAAAATATTTAGGTCCGCATAACATATAGTGCATTAGATCAAGCCGATATGGTACATCTTTCTATGTACACATTTCACTTCTTGGATGCCGACCTGATTATGGATTAGATCATGATGCAGACATATAAGAGCGATGAATTTTAGTTGAATATGTGTGGTGTGTGTGTGATGCGAGCATGCAAATAGAAGAGAAGAGTTAGAAGAGAAGCAACAATGAAGACCTGGGATTCAGAATTTAGTTGCTAAATGACTACACCCTGGCATAGTGGTAGATGCTTAAGCAGTATTCATTTTTCATGTGTAATATGATTGGAAGCAATTTTTTGTCATCAAGCCAGTGAACCTTCATCAGGGTTTAACAACCCTTATTTTAATCTTGCTAGGTTTAGGGTTGAGGTAGTGAGCCCTGCTAAATCTAGTTGTACTTCATGGCAGTGAGCCAGTATGTTAGGCCCGTGGAGTGACCAAGCCTAAACATAATTTTTGTAAAGATTGCAATATATATTTGAGAGCTAATCCTCTCCATGGTTTTTCCCTTTTTAGGTTTTCCACATAAAATCTTGGTGTTATGTGTCATGCTTTTGTGGATGTTGTTCATTTGGATATTATGCTTCTATTTGATTAATCCTTTGAAATGGTTGAAAGTAAAAGTTCATGAAATTTTTTTTAGAACACTAATTCACCCCCGCCCCCTCTCAGTGTTCCTGACAATCAACAATTGGTATCAGAGCGAGGTTCCTTGGAAAAAGCTTAACAACTTTAGGAAGATCTAGGATAGTACGATCATGGAAGCAAGAAGGTATGGAAATTATGAGAGATACAACCAACTAGAAGAAACTCTTATGGATCTTGAAAATTCTGAAGTAGAGGTTAGGGATTTGAAAGAAAACTTGCAACAAGCCAATGAATGCATCTTAAAGCTGAAAGAGCAAGTCAAGCAATTTAGAGACAAATATAAAGAAGTCAGTAACCAATTGTTATCAGCAAATGAAGCCCTAAATAATTTGGAAGTAGAAGTTATAGAAAGAAAAATAGTAGAAGATGATCTAAATTTGATTGTGAAGAATAGATCAGAAGATTGTACAAAACTTGAAAAAGAAATTATAAGTTTAAAAATAGATCTAGAAAAGGCTAGAAGTTTTGAAGAAAATTTCAATATAAGTACTGCAAAGCTTGATGAAATGATTTCTATCTAGAGGAATGCTAATGACAAGCATGGTTAAGGATTTGAGAAAGGATAAAGTTCAAACTCTGATCAAATGAGCATAGAGTCAGGGGAAAACAAAGGATACCAGTTCAGAAATCAAAGAAGAAGACCTAGAAGACCTTTGGTCAGACAACCAAATGCTCAAAGGTACTCATCTTTCAATGGTTATTGTAATTCATGCAATAAGTATGGACACAAGGCTACTCAGTGTAGTGTTGATCATGATATTACTCATTAACAAACATGAAATAAAAGTTACACAACAACCTTTATTTATTTTGGAAGATATAATGAATTCAAAGAATTCATGATCCCAAGTCTCCGTTGATTAGTTCATAATCTACTGATGTTACTTAGTGGTTGATGTGTATTTCTGTTAATCATTCAGGGGCCTTATGTTCTATAGTAATTTTTGTAAAGTTCATCAATATTCCTCCAAATATCCTATCCTTTATGCCTACTCTACATAAATCTCCAACAATTCTACCTCTACAGCATGAATTTATTCAAATAATGTGCCTACAGGTTGATATTTGCATGATTTCTACCATTATTTGTAATTCTTTACATGATATTTTTAATACTAAATGCATTTAGCTCAAATATGCTAATAATTTTTAGTTATCTATGGGATGTCAGCATGTTTCTCTATTCTGCTTATTATTTATCATGATTTGCAGTTATGGAAGTGATTTCAATGAAATTAAAATGAGAAAAAGGGTTCAGAGAATGAGATTCCCAAAATTACTTGATTGAGATCACTGATCCACATACATGTTCTGATATAGCAATGAAGAGAAGAAAACTAGAATCATACTTCACCAGGACATTCCACAAATCCGCATGATCCAGTGTAAATCTTCAAAGGAAAAGTTGACAACATGTAATAAAATGAAAGCGCTTATATTGAACACAGCATTCACCATTACATATCTAGAAATCAACTTGAAGATTACATAAAGTTTACAATCAAGATGTAATCTGAAGCTTCATCTCCATCCAGTATGCTTTAGAACAAGTACATTTACAATGATCTGAAGAAAGAACCTTGACATTTCAATAATTCAGTCCTCATTAGTCTCAGTAATCTGATCTCTTATTAATTCTACAGTAATTGGCCTTATTTTACTAGATATTCTCCTTATCAATTTGGACAAGTTCTGGCCCTTTTTTAGAACAAAGGCCATAAAATAGTTACTTGGTCCAACGATCAAGATCCTCTCAGAACAACCAATGGTCCAGATGAACAGCACGTGCTTTGCCAATTGGCAATTGTACACCTGGCATAGAATATTCCAGCATCTTTGACTCAGTCCACCTTCTAGCTGGCACATAGCATATGATAATATCCTCCTTCAGCTTAGGTTCATGTTGCCTCTATGTGCAACTCTGCAATGTTGAGCTCAGCTCCAAACAGCTCCAACATCCTGCAATAAACAGACAAGAATTAAGCATCAGCTTCATTTAATAACCAGCAGGAAGATAAAAATTACATTAAATCATGTTGAATGTGCAAACACAGATACCAGGTATTAATCTATGAAAATTCACGTATCCAAATGCATATACAACGTCAAAATGACTAAGTCAACCATTGTTGACCAAAAAACATGCTATTGGGCACCAAAATAGCTTCAAAATCTTATCGCTTTGCCTTCTCGCCTTTTTCCTTGTATCGCACATGCATATCGCCCCTGTATATATCAGGTTGCTTCTTTTAGACATACAAGCACTAAAATATGTAAGGAATTTGTTGTTTCTAACTTCCCTTCGCATCCGCTCATTGCATTTTTAACTATATGTATGTTTCGCCTCCATTGGCAAAACATACAACGGTCAGAGTGATACCTTAGAACTCCACCGACAATAAAAGTCAGGCTGAACACCATTCCATTAGGTAGACAACATCCATCACCAACACCACATACAACTCCGTTGACAGACCAAACTACACCGATCGGTGTAACACAAGCGATCGATGAGATAATTCAATACAAGGCTGATAGTGATAATTACACTAATGAATGGAGCCCACATCTTTTTCCTTTGTATCTCCAATGCATATTGTGCTTGTATCTTTGGATATACATTCGGGTATACATACAACGAATTAACCTAATTTTATTCTTTTTTTTGGTTTCGCCTTGTATGTATACAATGTATGTATCGAGCCATACAACAACGCGAAACATATAATGACTTTTCCATATTTCATAATAACCTCGGTTCCGGCTTGCATAAAGTGTTGCGTGTCACCGCAATGTATAAACTACAATGTATGTATCGAGACATACAACAACTTAACATTAATTCATAATATTTCAGTTCCGTACATGTATAAAGTGTTGTATATCACCTTTGTATGTAAGAGACATGCAAACATAAGATGCATCCAGTGTCCACTTAACTGAACATTCATTATAACTCTAAATCTTGTTGGGTCCGGATATGCACATTGGTTAATATGAGGGATATTAACTAATGTGACCTTCTTCATTAATCAGGATATGATGATGATGTCACCATCATGGACAGGCTTCATTAAAATGTGAAAGGATGACATCATGGTCATACCGAAGGAAATCTAGGTGTTAAGAAATATGACCTTGATATTGGGGAATATCACCCTCTGAATAAGATGACGTCATGGTCATGTTGAGCTTTTGTATATATTGGGTCAGAATGACATCACCGTCATGTTAGGAAAGATCAGTCATATTAGAAAAGATGACGGATGTTAGAGAATAGATGACCTTCAGATGTCAAGCCAATTGATGATGTCACCATCATATCAAGTCCTTTGTAGAATGGGATAAGCTGACATCATCATCATGTTTAGCGAAGATGAGTCATATTAACTAATGTGACCCTGCTATAAAAAAATGATGATGATGTCATCATGATTGTTGAGCTTGCTTTTGAATAGAACATGATGATGTCATAGTCACATTGGGTAAGATCAGTCATATTGACGAACGTGACCCCCATTGAATGCGCTAGTACTTTGATGGGTAGATGACCCTCGGGTATAAATTTGATGTGCGCATACAAATATGCAGATAGTGGATTTTCTAAGTAGGGTGATATTCGTGAATATCAGCCATATTAAGAAATATGACCTCAATGCCTTAGAATGTTAGGTTTGACCAGACTTTGACCGCACATAACTTCCTTATTTGGCTGAATTTCAAGGTGATGCAAAAGGCAAACCTTCCTAGAATTTTACACTCTTTCACATGGCAAGCTTCCTGAGGAATGATTCAGACTTTGAGATTTGGGTTCAGACTTCAAGATCACAACTACACATGACATTAGGCGTATGCATACTGACTGACATTGTTTTACCATTATCGCCCAAAGCACAAAAGCAAGGGAACAAGCCAACAAAGTTGGGTCCTTGTTTTGCTAAGGCAAAATGGGGTGTGTTGTGTAACCACACAACAACTTGCCACCAAAGAAAATGACACAATTTAAATAATTCAAGAGGTGAGGATAAGTTAAAACATATTGTTCCAACTCCTATTAAGCATGAGCACCCTAATCCTTTCTAAATGGTATCATGTTCATCAATATAACAATGAATTGATAAGGGATCAAGTGTGTGCACGTTATTAATACACTCATCTTGAAAGTGAATTGAATAAACCAGTGACTGGTGTTAAGCTACATAGTTTGGTTCATCCCTCATAGCTAACCTGGATAGAGCCTTGTTGCCAGCAGGCATCCATAGCCCTAGAAAGGTTATCATTGCAATTCCCCTAAGTAGAGCCCTACTACTAGTCAGGCGTCTATAGCCCCGGTAGAGTTACTTAGATGGCCTAATTCTCTCTTTAAATATTCAATATATTTCTCTCCTTTTTTTTTTGTATTTGCATCTATAAGATGTCATCATGTTAGCACATTTTGCAAGGTGTGGTCACTCGCTGCTTTAGGATGGGAATTTCAATGGTAGAAAGGGTAACCTTTAGATTTTTCACTTAACACCTACACTGATATGTTAAACAAACCCAAGGCTATTAGGTGTGTCATTGTGAGGATCTCCTTGACTCAAGAAAAAGCAATACTGATGAATATGATACCACAGACCTGATCAAGAGTACCTATACTAACATGATTTACAACCTATGTAAAAACTTATATCCAACTTTTGAATTCTAACAATTTTTGAAGTGTTCTTAAGTAACAATGTGCATCAGTTTTGCCCAACCAAAACAAAGGCTCAACAATGCAAAACAAAAGAAAACACATAAAGCAAACTGTACAAACAGCTAACTACCAAAGGGAAACAACACAAAACAAAATAAGAAAGCAAAGAAAATAAACAAAACAACTACTCTACCAAACTATACATAAGACACTACAAGGCAAGTAAAACCCATGATAAGATCTGAAGACACCTGTATTTGCATACCTCCTTAGATTGTGCAGGAGCATCAGGGCATTAGTTATGGTTCTAATCCTAGCAAATTCATCCTTGTATTCTGAAAAATATTCTTGTATTCTAAATTCACTGTATTTCATAGAATAATCTCTAATAATTAGCAACTGAGGAAGCTCATCATGTTCATGACCTATCCATATGCATGTTTTATCTCTTGAATTTCCATAATCAAAATAATAATCAACATCATTTACTGTGGATAGGAAAGATACAACCTGATGCATCTCTGGTACTGTAGGACATGCTGGTTTGATGCCAGCTGGTCTTCCATTTAACTTTGCATTTTTATGATTTGGCTCAATGTCTGGTCTCACTTCAAATTGAAGGATGTATGACTCTTGATAGATTATTTCTTCATCTTTATCCAGCTTTGTTCCTTCATTCTGGATGTTCAGTTTATCCTCAAGTTTGGGAAACGTCTCAATGTTCTCTTCAATTCTCTGCACATCGGCATCTAAATGAGTATCTTTATTATCATAATCTGATATACAAAAAATTATCATTTCTAAATCATTTGACTATAAAGGTGAAACGACATTCAATTGATAGGAATACTCCCTTATTTCATTTTCAAAATGACATTGGATTGGCATCTGATCATGCATAACAACCCCAAAGCTTTCTGTATCTTCAACTTTCATGAATTGTTCATCAAATAGTTCACATTTTCCATCTGGTAGAGTGTCTAGTTCCATTAACCTGCAACAATCTTGTACTTGATCATTCAACTCAAAGAAGTTAATATGAAATTAGGATTTACTTTCTTTTCTATGACTCCATTAGTTACTATCATAGGAACTTCATCAGCAGCAGTGCATTTAAATTGTTCTACCACCTATTTACACTTCTTTATCAACTCTTCTCTATCAAAACTGCTAAATTCAGATCTAGAAACATTATCCTGACAAGCATTTAATAATTTAATATATTTGTTTAGTGTATCAAGATCAATTTCATATTTATCTTCCCCTCATCAAATCTTTCTTGCTGATCTGATGATGTGAGACAAGAAGCACTTTCTTCTCTATGATTTTCAAAAGATTCATACCTGCACTCTGCCTCACCTTTATTACAGAGTAGAGAACTCCAATTCTCACCATAAAATGACTCAAGGAAAGATGTTTCCTCTTCTTTACATTCTAGAACTGATTCAGCTATTGTATTTTCTAAACAACTCATGATTACGGGTGTTGCATCTTCTTGCTGATCCAGGATTTGAGTCTTCTCCAACATGACCAAGCAAGCATCACAATCCCTTTTCGAATGTTTTTCATCATGTAATCTACACCAACTTTTAATCAG
This sequence comes from Cunninghamia lanceolata, assembly GCA_027924645.1. Taxonomy (NCBI): domain Eukaryota; kingdom Viridiplantae; phylum Streptophyta; class Pinopsida; order Cupressales; family Cupressaceae; genus Cunninghamia; species Cunninghamia lanceolata. Next base: position 2,551,831 of record BSBN01000333.1, read on the forward strand.
GACATCATCAGTAGATAAACCTAATATTTGACTACACTGTATATTTCTAGACAACTATAATTCAAAATCTTTAGAGTGGTTCACTTCAGTGTCCGAACAACTAATAATTTCTAGTGCTTTATCTGCTTGTTGCTCCAGAATTTCTTCATTTTCTTGCCAAACTTCAGCCCTGAACACATCTATAAAAAATATTAGTCCTTTCAAATATAAATCCAACCTTGTAAGAAAAGTTAAACAATTAATTTCACTGTGCTCCATAGACTTGTGTATCCTGCAACAACTAGATAAACCAAACTTAGACAAACTTTGAGGATAAAGCTGCTCATTCAAAGTTTCCTAAAATAAAGGAATGTTAACCTGACAATTGTCTTCATATGCATCCATCAAAATGAGATTCTATTTTCAATTTTTAGGATTTTGAAATTTTAATTAGATCTATCATATCTCAAAATAAAACTTGAAAGCTCAGAAAATCAAACGAATCTTTGAAGCTTTGAGTTAGATCTTTGCAAAGATACAGTCAAAACCTCTCAAACCAGAGATATTTACGAACATTCAACTTAGATGATGAAATGTTTATACCACATTTGTAGAAATCCACAGATTCTTTGTTCAGGCCCTCCTTCTAGCGCCAATTTATGTTGATCATGATATTACTCATTAACAAACATGAAATAAAAGTTACACAACAACCTTTATTTATCTTGGAAGATAGGATGAATTGAAAGAATTCATGATCCCAAGTCTCCGTTGATTAGTTCATAATCTATTGACGTTACTCAGTGGTTGATGTGTATTGTCGTTAATCATTCAGGGGCCTTACGTTCTCCAATAATTATTGCAAAGTTCATTAATATTCCTCCAAATATCCTGTCCTTTATGTCTGCTCTGCATAAATCTTCAACAATTCTACCTCTACGGTATGAATTTATTCAAATAATGTGCCTACAGGTTGATATTTGCATGATATTTTCAATACTACATGCATTTAGCTCAAATATGCTAATAATTTTCAGTTAACTATGGGATGTCAGCATATTTCTCTATTCTGCTTATTATCTATCATGATTTGCAGTTATGGAAGTGATTTCAATGAAATTAAAATGAGAAAAAGGGTTTAGAGAATGAGATTCCCAAAATTACTTGACTGAGATCACTGATCCACATACATGTTCCGATATAGCAATGAAGAGAAGAAAACTAGAATCATACTTCACCAGGATATTCCACAAATCTGCATGATCCAGTGCAAATCTTCAAAGGAAAAGTTGACAACAACATGCAATAAAATGAAAGCGCTTCTATTGAACACAACATTCACCATTACATATCCAGAAATCAACTTGAAGATTATGTAAAGTTTACAATTAGGATGTAATCTAAAGCTTCATCTCCATCCAGTATGCTTTAGAACAAGTACATTTACAATGATCTGAAGAAAGAACCTTGACATTTCAACAATTTAGTCCTCATTAGTCTCAGTAATCCGATCTCTTCTTAGTTCTATAGTAATTGGCCTTATTTTGCCAGATATTCTCCTTATTAATTTGGACAAGTTCTGGCCCTTTTTTACAACAAAGGCCAGAAAATAGTTACTTGATCCAACGATCAGGATCCTCTCAGAACAACCAACAGTCCAGATGAACAACACGTGCTTTGCCAGTTGGCAATTGTACAGTTGGCATAGAATATTCTAGCATCTTTGACTTAGTCCACCTTCTAGCTGGCACATAGCATATGACAATATCCTCCTTCAGCTCAGGTTCATGTTGCCTCTGTGTGCAACTCTGTAATGTTGAGCTCAGCTCCAAACAACTCCAACATCCTACAATAAACAGATAAGAATTAAGCATTAGCTTCATTTAATAACCAGCAGGTAGATAAAAATTACATTAAATTAGGCTGAACGTGCAAACACAGATATCAGGTATTAATCTGTGAAAATTCACGTATCCAAATGCATATACAATGTCAAAATGACCGAGTCAACCATCGTTGACCAAAAAACATGCTATCGGGCTTCAAAATAGCATCAAAATCTTATCGCTTTGCCTTCCCACCTTTTTCCTTGTATCTCACATGCATATCACCCCTGTATATATTGGGTTGCATCTTATAGACATACAAGCACTAAAATATGCAAGGAATTTGCTATTTTTAACTTCCCTTCGCATCCGCTCATTACATTTTTAACTATATGTATCTTTCGCCTCCATCGACGAAACATACAATGGTCAGAGTGATACCTTAGAATTCTGTCGACAATAAAAGTCAAGCCGAACACCATTCCATCGGGTAGACAACATCCTGTTAGATCTAGGGCACACAACTGAGAGGGGGGGTGAATCAGTTGTACAAAAACTTTCTTCTACTTCAAACACTTGATTCTTCTTTGTTAGTTAATAACATATCAATTAACCATCCATGAGAGCATAATGCATAAACACAAGAGCAGATAAACATCAACACATTGGACACCAAGATTTTGATGTGGAAAACCCGGTTAAGGGAAAAACCATGGGGTGATTAACCCAAGGATTATTCTCTATTAGAAGAATAAGAAAAATGAATGGCACATGCTAATTAGGGCTCACTACCCAAGCACACTACTCACAAAGAGGCACACTACCTACAAGAGACACACTGTCTACAAAGTGATAAGAATCACAAAGTTGAACTAGAGATTGACATCTTTACCATGTCTGGATCAGTTCCATTTAAGCCCGAGATACTTCTGCTCTGCCCTTCGCTCTTTAGCTATACCACTCTCATCCGCTCCACAATACACTTTGAAATGAACTCACAAACCTTTATTTTTACAAGACATCGACTTAGAACAATCATCTAAGTCAGCAATCAACCATAAGGACATTCGCAAGATGATTAATACATCTGGTCGGCCACCACAAGAACATTCGCAAGATGAACAACTCATCCGGTCGGCTAGTCTAAAAAACACCTTCATCCGGAAGAATATCTTCAATTCTGGGCTCTACCATCAATGCGGACCAACAACATAACCTCAACATGATCCAAGAACCTTCACAAGCTTGCCTGATTGACCAGGTACATCCGCACTTCCTCTACTCACTAGAATCTCTTCTCCTTTTCATCTGGAACTTCAAGAACACAGTCTGTCACCACTGTCATTCTGAAGAAGGTGCTTCCAAACCTCCAAACTTTGTACAAACTGAGATGACACATCACAAGGACATCCCAAACACTCCTTCCAATCCACAGAGTCTGATAATGCTCCTCCAGATCTCACCGGACCTTTTTGTAACACTCTATCACTCTAGAACAGCTCCTGGAACTGGTTCTACTTGATTGATCACAACTTTATCATATCTTCATGCGGACCTCTAAAATCTTAACTAGATCATCTCAAGACTCATATCTACAAACCCTTTAATCTGCATTCTCTAATCCTCAACCTATTAAGTACATTTGCCTTCTTCTTATCACTGTTTTTCACTGTTCCTGATTGAGACTACTTTTCTCAATATCCTCAACACACAGCTCATCCAAACCTTCTTACCAATGCAATATGAGTATGTTGACATCAATGACAACACTGGTTAACCTCATACTTGCAACACATCCATCACCAACACCACATACAACTCTGCCAACAGACTAAACTACACCGATCGGTGTAACACAAGTGATCGGTGAGATAATTCAATACAAAGCTGACAGTGATAATTACACCAATGAATGGAGCCCACATACTTCTTTTTCCTTTGTATCTCCAATGCATATTGTGCTTGTATCTTTGGATATACATTTGGTATACATACAATGAATTAAGCCGATTTTAATTTTTTTTTGGTTCCGCCTTGTATGTATACAATGTATGTATCAAGACATACAACGATGTGAAACATACAATGACTTTTCCATATTTCATAATAACCTCGGTTCCAGCTTGCATAAAGTGTTGCATGTCACCACAATGTATAAACTGCAATGTATGTATTGATACATACAATTAACGTTAATTCATAATATTTCGGTTCCACGCATGTATAAATTGTTGTATATCACCTTTGTATGTAAGATACATGCAAACATAATATGCATCCGGCAGACTTACTTGAACATTCATTATAACTCTAAATCTTGTTGGGTCTGGGTATGCACCTTAGTTAATATGAGGGATATTAACTAATGTGACCTTCTTCATTAATCAGGATATGATGATGATGTCACCATCATGGACGAGCTTTGTTAAAATGTGAAAGGATGACATCATGGTAATACCGAAGGAAATCTGGGTGTTAAGAAATATGACCCTGATATTGGGGAATATCACCCTTTGAATAAGATGACATCATGGTCATGTCAAGCTTTTGTATATATCAGGTCAGAATGATGTCACCGTCATGTTAAGAAAGATCAGTCATATTAGAAAAGATGACAGATGTTAGAGAATAGATGACCTTCAGATGTCAAGCCGATTGATGATGTCACCATCATATCAAGTCCTTTGTAGAATGGGATAAGTTGATGTCATCATCATGTTTAGCGAAGATGAGTCATATTAACTATTGTGACCCTGCTATAAAAAAATGATGATGACGTCATCATGATTGTCGAGCTTGCTTTTGAATAGAACATGATGATGTCATAGTCACATTGGGTAAGATCAGTCATATTGACGAAGGTGACCCCCATTGAATGCGCTAGTACTTTGACGGGTAGATGACCCTCGGGTATAAATTTGATGTGCGCATCAAAATATGCAGATAGTGGATTTTCTAAGTAGGGTGATATTCATGAATATCAGCCATATTAAGAAATATGACCCTGATGACTTAGAATGTTAGATTTGACTAGACTTTGACTGCACATAACTTCCTTATTTGACCGAATTGCAGGGTGATGCAAAAGGCAAACCTTCCTAGAATTTTACACTCTTTCACATGGAAAGCTTCCTGAGGAAAGATTTAGACTTTGAGATTTGGGTTCAGACTTCAAGATCACAACTACACCTAACATTAGGCATATGCATACTGACTGATGTTGTTTTACCATTACCGCCCAGAGCACAAAAGCAAGGGAACAAGCCAGTAAAGTTGGGTCCCTGTTTTGCTAAGGCAAAATGGGGCATGTTGTGTAACCACACAACATGTAGGAGCCAAATAAATCAAAGAATTCCATCATTTCCTAGTCAGTGTTTCAATTGCAAGAAAATTGGTCATAAAGCAAATAAATGTGGAAATCAAATCAAGAAAAGTTTCAACATGAGGAATGAACAATCCTTCAAAGGTAAATGTTTTACTTGCAATAAAATTGGTCATAGAGTTGTTGTATGTAGAAATACAATAAGTCAGAATTCTATTAGGTGCAATGCATTCTATAAAATGGGACATAAATCAAATGAATGTAGAAGTTTGGTAAGGACTAATTTTTAAAATACAAGGAATAGTCAGTCATTCAATGGAAAGTGTTTTGCATGCAATAGATTTGGGCATATGGCTAATCAATGTAGATCAAATTCAATCAATGGAAGGAATCAAGGTCAAAAGAATGTGATATGTTTCAATTGCAACAAATCTGGACATATTGTAAAATTTTGCAAAAGCAAAAAATGTGAGGAGAAATTACTCTTCTTAAGAAAGGTAGATAAAGCAAAGAAATGATAAGGGAAAAGAAAGAGCTGATCCAATTGAAAATGAAGAAGAAACGGACAAGATCTGGATCGATAAGGAAGTAATTTTAATTAAGGATAGATCTGCACCAACATCTGATGCAGATACCTTCTTTGAAGAATAAGTTAAGAGAATTGGCTCAGGGGGAGTAGTATTGAAAATCCAAACTCCCCAGCCAGATAATTGATGTTGAAAATCAACATACAGATTCTTGGTAGAATTTGATAAGACAAATTATTTGAAAGAAAAATTGGAAGGAAACAAGCTGATATGGTACATTGTGGAGAAATCCTAATCGATTGTATTTTACAGTAAAGAGGTTAACAACTTTTTAGGACAAGCATTAATAATGATTAGGTCAAGTCATGTGGAGGATAAAAGAGAACTAGTTTGAATTTGAAATCACTTTCAAGTGTTTAGAGAGATTGAATTCGAGCTTGAGTAGCGATAACCAAGATTTGAAGCACTTGAAGAAATTTGAAGAAAGGAAACCCTAACACAAGGTATTTTTGTTAAAACCTCATTTGTGAATGTGATAAATTTTTGAAATGGCAACTCTACAAGTCGTTGATATCATTGAACAACCTCAGTCCAAATTTAAGAAACACCCGTTCAAAGCAACATAAGTGGATCTGATGGGTGCATTTTCAAATATTCCTCATAGAGTTCTATATGTTGAGGATGTTAGAGCATACATTCATGTTTCCCTAGAGGAACTTGGGAAGAGAAAAATTGCACACTTAAATATCTAGATCACCTATGCGATGGAGGTTATGATCTAAAAATGAATATAAGGCATTGGACATAGAAATTTATTCAATACATCGACTTTCTAACTTTCGAGGAGGATGAATGGGTCTGGTATGTGTTAAGTAGGGTTCATGATGAATTCATATGGCTTGAGAGACCTTTCAAGATTACAAAGGATGCTATTAAGGCAGTCACTAGATTATGTTCTATTGGGTCAGTACCACTTCTAAAAGCTATAAAGAGCAATAAAGTAATGGTGGCCATTGAAGCCAAGTTTGACAAAAGAGCGTTAACAATCAATGATATTGAAGACTATGATGTAAGATTTGCATCCATGGTTATTGGTTATAATGTTTAGTTCTCAAATCGTGAAAATTTAGTATCTGGTACAATAATTTATATAGCCTTTGAGATGGTGAAGGAAGATGCAGCATATGATCTTTGTGAACTACTCCAACAACAACTGATGGAAAATTTAAGAAAGACCAAAGATCAGAAATATCTATTCAAATATGGTACGTTGATTCTTTGTTTATTCTTCTACTACATGCAAGAATTACCGGGTATGAAAAATTTTCTCTGGACAAATGATGAGCCTATAGCAGTTCAAATTAGAAATCATATGAATAGTATAGGAAGCATTGACACTCAGAAATTTGCCTTGTGGGGCTATTTTAAAAATTTCCAAAGCATGATGTAGTCTAGGGAAAGAATCCCTAAGGTAATTGTTGAGAAATTCAAAGACACTATCTTCTTCATGGTCACTTAGGATCAATATTTAATGGAGGTCATGGAACCTAGAACTGTATGGGTAATGCCCATGGGTTATGAGGTAGATAAGCACATTTTGGAAAACTATGCCCAGCATCTTCTCAGTAAACCTAAAGATACCAAGGAAGAGAGGTTTGTAACATATGAGGAGTTATCTATGAAACTCCATGTTGAACTTAGACAACCTAAATCAACTAGAAGAGTGAGAAAAGAAGTGGAAGAAATTGCCGCTATGTATGGTATCACTAAAGAGCAACTTAAGGAATCTAGAGAAAAGGCAAAGAAAGAAAAGAAAGAAAAGTAAGATAGTAAACAAACTAAGGTTCTGGAAGAACCTATGAAGAAGCCAAGAGAACTTGAAATAACACAAAGAACTACCAGAAGCTCTGCTACTTCATCCGGTACAACATCATCAAAGAAACCCTCTGACAAAGATCCAAAGAGGAAGAAGATGAAGGGAAAAAGGATGTATGTAAGCATAAGCAAAAAGGATGAAGAAGAGACTGAGTTTGATGAAAGTATCAAGAAAATGAAAATTGAGTCCACTAAAACCTCTAAAAAGAAGAATGTTACAAAAGGTCAGAAGGTAGATGAGTCTCTAGCCACATTAACACTTGAAGATGTATTAAAGTCTGTCATTGTTGATGGAAATCTAAAAACTGTGGCTAAATTCTATGATGATTACAATGATGCTAACAAAGGGATTTTGGAAGAAGCCATCATAGAATATTTGAACATATATAATAGATCCCTCATTGAGATCATTGGTGATATCCTAGATACCTTGGGCAGTATTCTATCAGTCAGAAAGGAAACTATTGTAGCTAACGATGTTGAACTCAGAGAACACACTTTGATAAAATTATGTCTGGATATCACTTCAGAAGAAAATGCCAAAATCTCCAAAGCACTTAACAATGAGTTCAGATCAAAGAAAATAATGAATGCACTAATGATAGGATAAACTGACAAAGTTGTCAAGGAAACAGAGGTGATTATCTTGGAAATATTAAAGAAATGCAATATTTCCACCATCTATGACAATGAGAAACAAAGGATGATGACACATCTCTGTCCTAGACAAGCCAAGATCGAGGACCAGAACAAAGTAATCAAGTCCCTGACACGAACACATTGAATATGTTACATCAAGGCAAAACAATAATGAATCTACCTCTTGAGAAATAGGTTGAGGATGAAGAGAATGGGGAATAGACAAGGAGTCTTACACCGGAACAAAACACAAATCAACAAGAAAATATGGACATAGATCCTCCAGAACAAAGTCAGGTAGAAACACCTAAGAGGGGAAGAGACACTGTGATGTCTTTGCTGATTCTGATAGGCAACAAATTGCAGAAGAATTTGAACTCCCTCAAGGTCCAATCAACTTGGCCTCATTGTCACCTTTTCAATAGTTCAAGCTCGTATCTATGGTTTAGGCCAAGGCACAAGAAGATTTGTTACAATCACATGGTTAAGGCAACAAACTGATCAATGAAGCATCTAGTGTCTTGGAAAAGTTGATGCCATCATTTCAAAGGGATAAATCATTATCCCCTACTGACTATCTCAAGAAGCTATTAAACTCTGTAAGTACACATTTTGAATCTTTTGAAAAATTTGCAAAAGTAAAGGTTAGAAAAGAACTTAATGAAAATAGATTAATTGAGTTGAAGACTATGATAGCCAAAGGCAAAACTCTGTTTGATAATGGAATTAAGAACATACAAAGTGCCATTGAGGAAGCCGAAAAAATATAAAAAATTTGTTTATCTTGGCCAAAGATCACAAAGGAGCTAGAAGATAAAATCAAAGACTTGGAACTCAAACTACTAAATATCTCTAAGACATATAATCCAGTAACTGAGTTAATAATTGCCAAAGAAATACAAGTTGCAAATATCCATAATGATTTGAATACTCTGATGAAGAAAAGGGGAGAAATCAAAGATAGGTTGTGCCATCTGAAAGGACGGATAAGTTTGAAAATTGATTCCATGACCAATTTGGCAAATGAGGCCTTGATAGCTCAAGCACCAATTGATACACCATCAGATGTCCAGAAGGTGGAGAAGCTAGTATTTTTGATGAATGGTCACATCCACATTCTAGAAAGCACAAGAAATAGATGGAATGGAGAGATAGCTCTAATAAAGACCATCTATAGTGACATTTTTCCTTTAGTCACAAATTAAGATGAAGATTGTTCTTGTAAATATGCGGCAGAGTATATAAAACTTTGACATTTTGACATATTTTTCGTTCCGGTTCACACCATTTTCTACTGATGTCAAAGGGGGAGAAGTAGATCAATGAAAAATGGATAATCACCTCAGAGGGAGCAAGAAAGTACAATGTATATATAAAGGGGGAACAGTCAAGCATTTTTCACTAAGTGTTGCCATCAATGCCAAAGGGGGAGATTCTTGGCAAGAGACACTACTCTTGTATTGACTTGTATGTTGTCATTGATGGAAACAAGGTTTAGAGATTTTATCACCATGATAGGAAGAGATATCTCTGGAAGAACATATTGGATTCCAGGTCCAGTTGATAGAAAATGGCTAAGTATGGAAAGTATTTTGAATAGAAGACAGTAAGTTGGATAGTATGTCTCTGTAGATGATGATCAGTTAATGTGGCTCAGGTATGACGTTCTTATTTGTCTGATAGTGTTATGCTTCAGAGGTTAAGTCTTGATCTCCTCTGAAAGTCACCTTGATGAATTGTCTAAGTCCAAGTAAGCAAAGTTTTAGAAGGAATAGTGAAAAGGGCATAGTGCAGTGGTCTGTATTCCTACGTAGGTGAGTGTTTTTTAATGCAATTTTGAGGTGTTGTAAACACTTATATGGAGTACCTTATTCCAGAGTTAGGAGATATGAAGTCCACCCGAAGGTTAGCTACAAGCTGCTAAGTATCGGCATAGTGTTTGATAGAGATAGAGTCTGAGTTTTGATGGTCCACATTTCTCCGCAAGATGATATCTTGCCTTGCAGTTCTGAGGGTAAGATTGGGAATGTGTATAGAGTCCTTGATATGATTTTGGAAGTGTTTTGTGATCTGCAGTAGAAGTTGTAAGTTAGTAGATGAATTGGTTAAGCATGTTCTTAAGGAAGAGGTCAACTAGTATGTTAAATCTTTGTGCGAAGAAAAGTTAACATTTCGAGGATCTATACAAGTAATTGAATGATTAGGGCCGACCTATATGAACATGTTTGGGAAAAGATTTGGGTCCCCATAACATACAGTGCATTGGATCAAGTTGATAAGGTACATCTTTCTATGTATATGTTTCACTTCTTGGATGCCAACCTGATTATGGATTAGATCATGGTGTAGATATATAAGAGGGATGAATTTTGGTTGAATGTGTGTGGTGTGTGTGTGTGATGCGAGCATGCAAATAGAAGAGCAGAGTTAGAAGAGCAGCAATGATGAAGAAATAGGATTTAGAATTTAGTTGCTAAATGACTATACCCTAGCATAGTGGCAGATGCTTAAGCAGTATTCAGTTTTCATGTGCAATATGATTGGAAGCAAGTTTTCATCATCAAGGCAGTGAGCTGGTAGTGAGCCTTCATTAGGTTTTAACAACCCTCAGGGTTTAATAGTCCTTATTGTAATCTTGCTAGGTTTAGGGTTAAGGCAATGAGCCTTCTAAATAGTTTTACTTCAAGGCAGTGAGCCAATATGTTAGGCCCATGGAGTGACCAAGCCTAAACATCATTTTTGTAAAGATTGCAACATATATTTGAGAGATAATCCTCTTCGTGGTTTTTCCTTTTTTGGGTTTTCCACGTAAAATCTTGGTGTTATGTGTCATGCTTTTGTGGATGTTGTTCATTTGTATATTATGCTTCTATTTGATTAATCCTTTGAAATGGATGAAAGTAAAAGTGCATGAAAAGGTTTTTAGAACACTGATTCACCCCCTCTCTCAGTGTTCCTAACAATCAACATATGCAAATGTTATATGTATTTTAAAAAAATATAGAGAGAGAAAAATTCTCATGTTTACCATGTTTATTTACTTTTCTATAGTATGCTTATTTACATATGGTATCAGAGAAACCAAGTTCAATACATGGACCTATGAGCTCATTGCATAAAATGTTTCTTGAAACATTAACAATTGCTAATGTTTGAATGTTCTTTTTCTAGAATGGTAAGAACAATACAAACCCCAAGGAATAAGGTAATAGGAAATGAATGTTACCTAAAGGCTAAGAATGATCGAGCCTCAAAAGTGAAAATCCTAGACAATATTAGTTATTGAAGGTGCATGGTTAGCTAACTTTGAGACCTTTGATAATGATCTTAAGCATATCAAGAAGGAGAAGGAGAAGAAGGACAAAGTAGCTAAGGCCATTATTCCTATCTTTAAGGGTGAACCAGTCAAACCTTCTATGCATAGGGATTTACCATTGGGATGTGGTTCTAGTACCCATATTAGTAGTTAGTAAGTTATGGATGAATACTTGTGAGTAAATCCACCTTCCAGGTCTAGTATGGTAGTCTTCAAGGATGAGGATGAACCTGAGGAGATTCCCCTTTCTAACAGCAACTTGAAGTCACAAGATGACAAAATTTGTAATAAATGAGGATACAATGTAACCCACGGATATTATAATATAATTTTGGAATTTTGACAAAAATCTCTCTCCTTTGTTTAGAGATTGTGTAAATAAGAATTAATTTATGTTTATGAATGAATTCAATTATTTTAGAAAAATTAATTGAATCCTTAGCATGAAAACTTTAGGAGAAGTAGGATTTCAACATGGTTCAAACTAGAACCAATCTTGGGGGTAGTCAGGAGGAAGGACAACCTTCTGGCAACTCTGATGCAAAATTGGAGCATATTCTTGCAATGCTCAATGAAACAAGAGTAAGGATTGGTAACCTAGAGCAAGAGGTTAGAGGTTAGAGTAGACCTGAGCAAGAAGCACCTCATGAAGGTACCATCCAAAGTGAGCATGGGGAAAATATTTTAGAGTCAAGACTTGATGAGGAAAAGAGGAACCATTTGGCTCTTGAATTGTCTAGGGACATGAAGAAAGTCACACCCCCTAAATTTGATGGAATTGTGAGCGAAGATGCCGTAGAGGCATGGCTCATAGAAATGGAAAAAAATTTTGAAATCAAGAACTATTCTAAAATAACCAAGGCAGTATGGGGAGCATATCAATTGTCTGGAGAAGCATCCACTTGGTGGATCAATAAAAAGATGGAATTGGGATTGAGTTCACTGAGTCTAAAATGGGATAAGTTTGTAGAACTCTTCAGGTAAAGATGGTTGCCGCAACTGTATTTTGATCAGAAACACAAAGATCTCCAGAACTTGAGACAAGGTGACTCATCCGTAAATGAGTATTGGGTGGAGTTTACTCATCTCCTTAAGTATGTTCTTCAATACTAGTAGGATGAAAGGTTCCATATATAGAAGTTCATTATGGGGTTAAATGCCCAAATAGGAGGTGAGATAGATGTTCATGGTCCCACTACTATGAACTAAGTCTAAGAAAAAGTCATTAAACAAGAGTAGAAGCTAAATTCCATATCTACTTATCAGGGAAAAAAATACAAAGAGTTCACCTAGTCACAATCTTCCCAAACAATCAAGAAAAAGAGTGACAAGCATAACTTCAAAAAGAAGGGTGATAAGGGATTCTGAAACAATCGAAATGAGTCTAGAGGTGACAAGAAAAATGGAAACAATAACAACCCCAAGAAGGGTGGAGACAAATCAGGAAAGCCCTTTGAAAGGCGAGGACCTCCTAGAGGGTGTTTTTCATGTGAAGGTAACCACTATGTTAATCAGTGTCCTAAAAAAACACAAGGAACACAATTGCAAGGAAATCCCTTACCATAGAAGCAGGTAGCTTTCCAATAGATAATCAATAGGTAGAGTATCAGATTACTCCAGTTGAAACTACAAGTATTTTGTTTAGTGTCCCGATTTCAATTTTAATAGATATTGGTTCAACTGAATGCTTTATTTCACCTAAAGTATTATATATAATATCTAGAAAAGTTGGCTATATGTTAAAATCATGGTTAGTAGAGTATTCTAACTAGAAAAGGGCTTAGGTAAAGCAGTGTTTTTTCAAAGCTAAGGTTGAACTTTTGAGCTTTTTGATTGAAGTAAACCTATATGTAGCCCCTTTAGGATCTTATGATGTCATTCTAGGAAAAAACTAGCTATGGAGGCATAGGGATAAAGTAGATTGTTTTACAGAAATAGTAGAATGCCTAGACAACCTTGGAAATAGAGTTTTCCTACAAGGTACTTCTAGAGAGGTCAAGCTAAGGCAAATATCTATTGTCTAGGTGAAGAGAGCCAAGTGAAAAGGGTGTCAACTCTTCGTAGCCAAAATGGAGAAAATTAAGGATTACAAAGAGTCCATCTTTCAAGATGACTTAATGTATTATGAATCTCATAAACTCCAAGTAATGTAAAAAAAAAAAATCTATAGATCACGAAAGATAAGATATAGAGAAGTACCTTTTCTTACAAGATTTTGAGGATGTATTTCCAAACTAATTACTTAGATTACCTCCTAAGAGATCTTTTGACTTTTTCGTAGATATTATTCTAGGATTAGAACCCATATCCAATGCTCCTTATGGAATGACTACAACAGAGTTGATGGAGTTAAAATCTCAATTGCAAGATTTGTTAGTAAAAGGATTGATAAGGCCCAGTGTTTCACCTTAGGGAGAACCTATGATCTTCATTAAAAAGAAGGATGACAAGCTGCATTTGTGTACACAGTATTGTATGCTTAATAAAGCAATGTTAAAGAATAAGTATATATTACAACGTATTGATGATCTCTTTGATCAAATGTGTGGGGCAGCTGTATTCTCGAAGATTGATCTATGATCTAGATACCATCAATTAAGGCAGAGAGATGATGATATCCATAAAACAACCTTTAGAACTAGATATGGAATTATGAATTCACAGTTCTACCTTTTGGACTGATGAATGCACCTACAACATTCATGAATTTAATGAACAGTGTATTCAGAGACTATCTAGATAAGTTTGTTCTTGTGTTTCTAGATGGCATTCTGATTTATTCCAAGAATGGGGAAGAACATCTCTAGCATTTGTAGATTTTTCTTTAGCGTCTGAGAGCATAAAATTTATGGTAAGCTCTCAAAGTGTAATTTCTTCCAAAAGGAAGTACAGTACATAGGTCACATAATCTTAGTAGAGGGAATTGCAGTAGATCTAATAAAGAGCAATGCCATTCTAGAGTGGCCTGCACTGAAAAATGTGCATGAAGTCTGTAGTTTCATGGGTTTAGTAGGGCATTACAGAAAGTTTGTAGCTAACTTTTCAAGGATTTCCTACCTTATTACTTCTCTACAAAGGAAAGGTAAAAGGTTTGTTTGGTTAGAAAAATGTCAAGAGGCTTTTGATCAACTAAAAGAGAAGTTAATTGTGGCACCAATTCTAAAAGTACCTAGTTCAGAAGGCTAGTTTATGGTCATCATTGATGCCTCAGGGGAAGGGTTAGGTGGTGTACTTATCCAAGAAGGGTGATTTATTGCTTATGAGTCTAGAAAATTAAAGAGATATGAGCAGAATTGTGCTCCGCATGATCTTGAGTTAGTAGAAGTTGTTCATGCACTACAAATTTGTGGTGGCATTATTTGCTTGGAAAACCATTTGAGTTAAGGATAGACCATCAAGGTCTAAAATATTTTTTTACCCAACCACATCTTAATGGTCGCCAGAGGAGATGATTAGAGTTGATATCTAACTATGATTTTGAGATCAATTACTTTAAGGGCAAGGAAAACCAAGTAGCAGATGCCCTAAGTCAAAGGAGACATATCTCCTTGATGATCTCCATTCATTCTAATTTTAAGAATCAAGTGTTGCAAAAGTCCAAGGGAGATGAATACTATTAGTAGGTTGAGAAATCTCTCTTGAACAACCCTTAAGATTCTAGGTATGATGGATTCCACTTTGAACCAGATGGACTACTAAGATTTAGAGGAATAATGTACATTCTAAACTCTAAGGAGTTAAGGAATATCATGTGGAAAGAAGTTCATTTTGCACCTTATTCAGGACATCCTAGAGTGAAAAAAATACTAGCCAATGTAAACCATTATATTTTTGGAAAGGAAAGAAGGATGCTACAAGGTTTGTAGCAGGATGATTAGGATTCCAGAGTGTGAAAGTAGAACATCATTACCCAGCAGGACTCCTATACCCTCATGAGGTTCCAGAATGGAAATGGCAGATCATTAGTATGGATTTTGTACAAGGTCTTCATATGTCTATAAATAGGCATAATGTTATTCTGGTAGTGGGAGACAAACTCACTAAGGTAGCTCATTTCATACTTGGGAATTTGATAGATGGAGCACCAGTCATAGCCCATAAATTTGTACAATAAGTATTTAGGTTGCATGGTATTCCTAAACAGATCATCTCAGATAGGGATGCATGAATCACATCAATGTTCTAGGAAACCTTATTTTCCTCACTTGAAACTCAATTGAACATAATCTCAGCTTATCATCCTAAGACAGATGGTCAGACATAAAGTGTAAACCATGTTTTGGAAGGTCTTTTGAGAATGTATTACATCAACCAACAATACAAGTGGGAGGATTACAATTATTTGTTTTCTTTGCAAACCACTCTCGAATTAGTGGAAGCTCAAATCCTTAACCAATTCTAAGATTAAGGAGGAGCACATCACCACCCATGATGAGTTGTAAGTCATGCCTTCATATTTGTTTTGCATGCCTATGGAGTTGGGAGAGTGGTCTAGGTTTTAGGAGAGAAAGGTGGTTGAGGGTCTCTCTATTCTAACCAGGGGATCTTTCTTGAGGGAGGCAAAGAAAAAAAATAAAGAGAGAAGTTTGGGAGAAGGGGATTGAACTGGTCAAGAAGTGTGATTTGATTTAGTTACAAAGGCACCAAGTTTGTTAAGAATATTATTTGACTACACACAGGTTCTTTTCACATTTAGAATTCCTAAATATTTCTTTCAGACCATTTAAGATACAATATTATTAAGTTAATACATAATTCATTGTTATATTTAAGATTGATATCTCTATCTGAAATGATGTCTAAATTTTGTTAACTCAAACCATTACTTTTGTATGTGTTGTTGACAGAGGTATAGTTGTTTAGAGCCAACATCACTTGTGTATAACTGTAGGTGTAAACTAATAGTATAAGGTCGATGTTAAATTAATGTCAACTTCATAATTATTTATCTATTGGCTGAATGGTGATTGCATTATGGTACCAAGGGTAATCATTATCCCATACTACTCTGTTAATGGAAATGGTTGATATAATATCAACTTCTATGATAATCAATGGCTGATAGCTGGCTAAAACCATGTTGTTCTTAGGAATGAATTTCCATATGAATATTATCTATCTTGTTAATGATATAACTATGGACTTGAGCATCACTTGTGTTACTTTCATAAAGTGTTTGTTGTGTATAAATGGCAGTCCAAACAATGTATGTTAAGCCAGTCGAGGGGTGTCACCTCTGTATACTGAAAGAAACTGTGGAACTTTATCAGACTATATATATTGAGCCACTAGAGTATGTGGTTGAGATATATGATTAATGATTAGAAGATGTAATCCTTTGTGAGCCACTTAGTTGCAACTATCATTAAATATTTAATGACTTGTTTATTTTTGTGTCATAAGTAAACTTGAATGGTATAACTATCATTTCTACACCATGATATAACCCTAGTGTTATATACTGATTATGCATATATGATTCTTGCGTACAAGATAGTGTGTGCACATGTATAACATTACATTATTCATAGGTAGTGAATGAAGAGCTAGATAGCTCAAAAATTATCATCATTCTTTTTAAACTTTTCTTCTGTTGCTGATATCAAACTATGTTCATGGTATCCGTGTTGGCAAGAAACACTACATAACATTAATAAGTGTTGTCATTGATGGCAACTAAGATTGTTCCACACATCTATTGTACAATATCTGATCATACCAGAAGTCAGAATGATAATCTATCTAAGTCTGGGAGCCTGAAATAGAGTATATAACAGAGTCCATTATTTTGGTCAGCAGATCTCTCCAGTTAATCATTATGTGTTGCAGATCTGCAGAAGTGTAAAGGGACACCAAGACAATCTAAATCCAAGTTTTTAACCTTTGGTGATAAAGGGATCAAAAGTTATGAGCATCAGAATACTAGATCCTATTATGACAGAACAATTCAGTGAAGAATAGGCAGATGTATGTTAATCCTTGTGCGGACCCAATAGAAGTGTTTTGATGAACTATGTATGAGATAGAATGTTAGTGCCCAACATGTATGATGATCTGCATGTTTTATTTTTGGTATGTATCAATATTGGTGTATGGATCTAGCCAACAGAACAGACCTTTCTTAAAAAGTTCAAAGTGTTGTTGCTAACTGACAAGTGATTGCAATTCAAGATAAGGATATATATAGCCGATGATTGTGGATATTTTGTGAGTGAGTATGTGAAAAAGGTTTATGTGGAAAAGGAGTAGAAATCTAATATCCAAATGAAGTCAGATTAGAGAGAAGAGTAGAATAAAGATGAAGTGTATAAAGTCAGTATTTGCACTTAACTGGAACTAATCTTTAGCATTAGCAGATGCATCTTACCAGTTCAAAATATCTATAAATATCTTGTAATCCTTTTTGTAGGTAGTGAGCCTCCACTTGAGAAGTGAGCTCGGGGTAGTGAGCCCGAATGCATGTGCATTCCCACTTTTAAAATACTTTTAACAGGGTATTAATTCTTGTGGGTTAACCCCCACCGTGGTTTTTCCCTTAACTAGGTTTCCACGTCAAAAAGCTTGGTGTCAAATGTGTTATTTTTATTTCTACTTATGTGATGCTAAAATGTTTATTTAATTAATTTGATTATAAGTGGTAAAGACAGATTAAAGGAAGAAAAATTGTAAATAAGTGACAATTGATTCACCCCCCCTCTCAGTTGTCCAGACCTAATCCAATAATTGGTATCAGAGAAAGGATCCTTAAAGAAGCCTAACAACTTAAGGAAAAGATCTTGGAAGAAGTTTCAAATGGGTTCATTAAGAGATATTCAATCTTCCCTAGAAGAACTTGCTCAATCTAGAACATAAATTAGTAATCTGAGATGTGAACTTAAAGATGCCGATGACACCATTGAAATGTTAAAAGATAAATTAAAGAAATCTATACAAAGAAAAAAGGAGCTACTTTTACAGCTATCCAGTTTACCTGAAGAAAATTATTTGAATGAAGTTTTGAAAGAAAAAACAAAAGAATGTGAAAAGCTCTCAAAAGAAGTCATTATTCTAAAAATTGAAATGGAATCTGGGGTGATGAGGCAAACCAAAGAAAGTTAAGATAGAAAGAAGATTGAAGAAGATCTGAAGAATGTTGCAGATTGGATGGAATAGCCAGCCATCTAGAGTCTAATCTGCAAGAAAGTAGAGACAATGAGAGAGAACTTGAAAGGCAAATAGTCATTCTCAAACATGACCTAGATATTGCAAATGAATACAAGAAGTTCAAGATAAGTTCATCTAAACTTGAATCACTACTTGAAGGACAAAAAAGGGCTGATGACAAGTATGGTCTTGGATATGAGAAAGGTGAAAGCTCCAGATTTGGACAGAGAAATCCTTAACCTAAGAATGGGAGAAATAGACCAAGAAAACCTCTGGTAAGATAGCCAAATGCTCAAATATATCCATCATTCAATGGAAATTGTTTCAACTACAACAAATTTGGTCATAGAGCTACTCAGTGCAGAAATAGAGTAAATCAAAATGGTCCATCCTTCTCTAGTCAATGCTTCAAGTGTAACAGGTATGGTCATAGATCAAATGAATGCAGAAGTATGACAATGAATTATCCTAATAATAGAAGAATTAGCAATTCTTTCAATGGTTACTGCTTTGTTTGCAATGGGTTTGGACATATGGCTAATCAGTGTAGATCAAGAGAAAATTAGAAAAGAAATGTTGTATGCTTTAACTGCAATAAATCTAGTCATTTTGCAAGATTATGTAGAAGTAAAGACAATGGAAGAAGAGGTCCAGTAAACAGAAAACTGGATGAAAAAAGACAAGATAAAGGCAAAGAAAAAATTGATACGAATAAGACTCGGGATGAATCAAACAAGATATGGGTGAGGAAAACCATTATGAATGACAGTAATGGATCTACACCACAATCTGGTGTTGATAATTCCTCCAGCAATTAAGTTGGAAGTCTTGGCTCAGGGGGAGCAACACTACAAATCAAATTCCCCTAGCCAGTAAGTGCCTAGATCTATCACAGTAAGAAAAGAGATCTTGGATTGTTTCAGACCATGTGGAAGGATTTTCAAAAGAAAAGAGATGGATATGGCAATATGCAGAGAAATACATGAAAGACTACTTAAAAATAGAGCAACCAGATGTGCTAGGGCAAGGCATTTATTACAAAGGCAAATTAGGTTATGCGAAGCTTAAAATGATCATTCACTCCTCTTTTCAAACACTTCGCATCAATATAAATCAAGAAGAAAGAAGTGGACAATCTTAGAGCTAAGAATTCTCAAGAGTTGGAAGCGAGAAAAGGATTTCCAAGCAAAAACCCTAATCTACGTAGCAAGGTATTTTATGTTTTCTGCGAAATCTTTTGATTTCTTGATTTTTGCAAATGGCTACACCTCTAGTGGTAGATGTTACTAAAAGGCCTCATCCCAAGTTTAAGAAGCATCCATTCAAATCTGTAGAGGTTGAGCTGCTAGGTGCATTTTCTAGAGTTCTGTATGGGGTTTTACATGTCAAAGATATTAGGGCTTACAATCACTGCAATACAGAGGAATTTGGAAATTTGAAACTACTGGATTTATTTGAAAACCACTTGAAGAATGACAATCACCAATTGAAGCTAGAATATAAAACCCTAGAGAACAAACACTTCATACAAGTTATTGAATTTCCATCTTTTGATGAAAGTGAATGGGTTAGGTATGTATTGAGTCAGATACATGATGAGTTTATGTGGTTGTTGAAGCCATTCAAGATTACAAAAGATGTAATCCGAATTGTGACTGGACTGAACGCAACTGGTGGGCAACCCATACTTAAGGTTGTGAAAAATCAAACAGTAACTAATGTAACTAGAGCAAAACTCAACATAAGAGCTATGACTAGCAATGACATCACTGATCCGGATGTCAAGTTTGCTTCAATGGTAGTTTGGTATAAGATTTACCACTCTAGCAGGGAGAACTTAGTTTCTGGAATAGCTATTTATGTTGCATATCAGATGATAAAGGAAAATGTGGATTATGACTTGTGTGAGCTTCTACAAAGCCAACTACTAGAAAACCTAAACAAAATAAAAAAGGACTTGAAAAATTCCTTCAAGTATGGTTCCTTGGTGATATGTATTGTCTTATACTTCATGAATGAAGTTCTAGGAGTTTTGGGTATGCAATGGACATCTGATAGACCAGTGGTATGGAAAATTAGGGATCATCTACACAGTCTTGGTGATACCCAGACACAAAAGATTGCTATTTGGGGTTACTTCAAAAACTTCCATAACTTGATGCATGCAAGGGAAAGAATTCCTAATTCAATTGTTGAAAAGTATGAAAATGAAATATGTTTTATGGTAGACATAGATTAATGTTTGATGGAAGCTGTAGAACCAAGGATAGTTTAGATAATGCCAATGGGCTATGAAGTGGATGAGGAAATTCTGGACATGTATGCTCAACATCTCCTGAGAAAACCTAAAGACACCTCTGTTGAAAACTGCAGAACATATAAAGAACTAAGCTTAAAGTTGCATGTGGAACTTAGATAGCCAAAAAAAAAAAAAGCTACACAAGCAAGTGGAGATGTATGCAGAAAGCATTGGGATTACAAAAGAAGTAGTGAAATAAAATAGACAAAGGATTGAAAAGATAAAGAAAAGCACTGAGCAGGCAAAAAGTGAATCTGTAATTCCCCTGGAAGCACCAAGGAAGACAAGGAGTTCTACAACTCCTGCTGAGCCACTCAAGTCCACTTTCACTAAGAAGCCAAAAGCCACTCCATCTGGTGAAGGAGGGAAAAGGAAGAAAACCAAGGCAACAAGAACCCACAAGAGCACACAAGATGATGAGGAAACAAAAATAGATAAAGAAGTGAAAGAAATAAGATCCAAAAAGGTCAAAACTTCAAAGACTTCTAAAGATCAACCATTTGGAAGCATGAGGGCTAGTAAAAAGCAAGTATTAATGACCAAAGTATTACTCTAGATCCTCCAAAACTTGATTCATCAAATCTAAATATTGGAGAAGTTTAGGAAGAGGAACAAGTAAATCAGGAGGGCATAGAAATGATAGACAAAATAATTGATGCAGAGATAACTCCTCCACCTAATCACTCTAGGAAGGAGAAGAATATTGCTACCACATATATTCATTTGGATCGAGTAGCAAGTGGTGAGCAAGCATAAATGAGTCCCTCAGAAGAGAACATAGAGAAGCATAATACAAAGAGAGAGGAGGAAAAAGGAAAGAAATACAAAGCAGAAGAAGGTGCAAATGTTGAAGCACCTAAAGAAGATGTAGAAAAATCTGATGATAAAAAAGATGGTTCTTAAAATGTAGCAAGAGACACTACAGATGCAGTAAAAGGCCCTCTTGAAAAGGAAGAGATTGAGCTTGATGAGCCTGAACTACTCTAACGACTAACCAATCCGGATGCACTCTCTCCATTTCAATTGATGAAAATAACATCCTTCACCCAAGTAAAAGCCAAAGAAAAGATGATAAAATCCCACTTAGAGGACAATGAGCTACTGGGGCTAGCAACTAGAGTTTTAGAGAAATTAATGCCAACTTATCAGAAGAATCAAAATGATTCCCCCTCCGGCCAGTTGAAAAATCTTGTAAGTTCAGTAAACTCACATTTTGAGTCTTTTGAAAAGTCTGTGGAGGCAAAGGTTCAAAAAGAGTTTTTGAATAAGAAATTCAGTCAAGTCAAGAATCTGATAAGGAGTGATAGAGTGGTACTGGGCATTAGCATAAAGAGCATTTAGAATGCTCTAAGTGATGGAGGAGATATATATAAGTTTTTCCTATTATGGACTTGTTGACCCTGTTTTTGTACTTCAAAATTTAAACTTCTTGTGTCCAAAAGACCAAATCTGATCATGCATCAAATCCCTATGCCAAGTCATCTTATCGGTAACTTGTTATCAAGATGTCATATTTTGTCTTGTTCATTCAATATTATCCCAAGTCAAAATTTACGTTGCATTGGCTTCGTAATATTATTCTTTGCGTCCACTTTCATTTCACACTAAGCTCGCATGAACTTTTATTTTTCGGCAAAGTTCACATCAGTTTTTCTGCAAACTATGCGTCGACTTTCATTTCCCACAAACCTTGCATCAATTTTTGTTTTTCACTAAGTTTGTGTTAACTTTTGAGTTTGGCTAAGTTCACACGTTTTGGCTTTTTGCTAACTAAAACCAAAGTGTAATTTTTCAAGTCAAGGATTCACTTTTACGAATATAAATAATCTCACTCCTCCATGTCCAATAGTGTCTCCTATAATCAAGGAAAGTTTTCCCATTTCTCTTTACTATGCATGTGATCTGATATCTCATGGGTGACAATTTATTATAATTCAAAGAAAAGGCACACATCGGCATTCATACCCTTCATGCCACCGAACTACATGGTTATTTCAACATGTATGTCATCAAAGAGCTACAAAACTGCGAAGGTGAATACCACATGTCTACGAAGTTATAGTTGTTACAATAAAAAGTAATTATTGATGTATGCAACATGTATGTAGTGGGTTTGAGTCTTATTTCTGATGAACAAATCATATGCTAAATGTTGAGGAGTTGCATTCTGAAGAAGGTGGCCTTGTAAAAACTATAACTCCAATGTCAATCTTTAAGAAGTTGACATGTGGATAACAACATGTAATGGTTACACTAGTATACTGGAATGCCCTGTGTGTAGTTATCAAATGCTTGACAGAAAGCCTTAAACAAATGTCGTATCGTGGCACATAGTTTGGTTATTGAGAAAGGCTTTAACGAACACTCTCCATTTCTCACGGCCTAATATAAAGGCAAAAGAAATGAACAACAACTACTCAATGGAATGACTCAAAGAGATGTAATCTTATGAAATCAAAAGACTATAAAGAAATATGTGAATTAGTTTTATTGAGCAAGAATTAAAAACCTCCAAGCAAACCATTAAACCTACATGCAAAATGTTGAAGCATGATAAACGGCATTGGACTATTTGACACATTGCATCAAAGAGATGTGACTTTATGCAATGAATAGATTGCCAGATATGAACAAAGTGGTTTCATTAAAGAAGGCTACAGAAACTTTTCAACAAATGCAACTAGTTGGTGCAATACCAAACCCATGACCATTGCCAGCACCCAAATAAGAGGCTTTAGAACAGGGTATAGACATCCACGAAAGTATAATAGAAACTGGTTTTTGTCAGATGTGTCAATCAAAGGAATATCATTTTAGAGGCTGCAACACATAAAATGATTTTGTTGAAAATACTTAGAAAGTTTCAAGCAAATATAGTTATCGGCGTTCTAAAAGCCTTATCCCACAATATTAGCCAATGTCCTCATCTCTATCCATCGATTATGTAATGGAAAGTGGATTATTGTTAGATGTTGCAGTTGTAAATGCCTTGACAAACATGTATACAAAATGTGGAAGCATACAGAAGGCATGTGAACTATTTGACAAAATGAATCAAAGAGTTGTGGTTTCCTGGACTGCAATGATTGCAGGATATGCAATGCATAGCTATGGCAAGGATACTTTCCAATTCTTTGAAGTAATGAAGCACTCTAGAACACGCCCTAATCATGTAACCTTTGTTTGTGTTTTATTTGCATGCAGTCATGCAGGTTTAAGTGGATGAGGGCCATGTATACTTTAATGCCATGACTCGCTCTTATTGCATTATGCCTACGTTAGACCTTTATGTTTGCATGGTTGACCTCCTTGCCCATGCTGGTTATCTTGAGGAAGCTCTACATTTTATCATCAAGATATGAATTAAACCTGCAATGGTTCTGTGGATGTGTTTTCTTGGTGCCTGTAGATCACATAAGAATATAGGGCTAGGAGTATATACAGCAACTCTCCTTTTTGAGCTGATTCTTAATAATGTTGCACCTTATCTTCTTCTGTCAGACATCTATGCACAAGTGGGCAGCTGGGGTGAGGTCCGAAAGGTAAGGAGATTAATGAGAGAGAGGAATTAAAAAGATTCCTGGGTGTAGTTGGATTGAAGTCCATAAAGTGGTACATGCTTTTTGTGTAGGAGACAGATCACACCCACAAACACAAGATATCTATGCAAATTTGGACAGATTAGCTAAGGAGATGAAGGCTGCAGGGTATACTTACAAGATGTATTTGTTAAAGACTTTGAAAACATTCTAGCAAGTATAATTTGCAAGTGTAAAATCTGACTTCACGACCTTTTCCAGCAAACCCCTAGCCCGTGCCAAAATGGGAGAATTGTAGCAGGTTACAGACATCCTCAAAGCATAATTGAAAATGGATTTTGTTAGGTATTATAGTTAGAAATGCTTGGGCAAACATGTTTTCAAAATGTTAAAGCATATAGAACACCATGATCTTTGGCCGAAAGCCTCAAGGTGGGTTTATTGAATGTAATGATTGTTGGATATGGAATGTATAGAAATATCAGAATGAGTTAGAAACATTGGGTGGTATGGTAGTTAAAATCAATGAGGAAATGGGATGAATAATGATACAACCACAGAAGTTTAAGTGCAATTTCAAGAAAAAGATGGAGCTAAAATATGCATGTTTACCTACAATTGTAGTCATCATGGTCTGGACGCCAGTGACATCATTGATAAGCATTGTAAATCATGGTTACATCAAGCTAGTCTTTACTTATATTGAGGTTTTCATGAAAAGCCATCAAGATGTTTTTGTGGTCGATGGCACTAGGACAAACAATAATGCACCATCTTTTGAGAATGACATTGGTGAAAAAGGCAATTGAAATGTTAAGTCAAGTTAAAGGCATACATGATTATGACACCAAGAAGAATACGGCTGTAATTGACAATACTCTCGAGGTACTTCACAAAGGTGGGCATGCGATGCGATAGTTGTGGAATGAACCCTATAATTAGTCTAAATGATAAAAGTCTATTCAAAACATGAATATGATCTATGCCATGCCTACTTGTGTGAAAGTTAGAAACACATAATGACAAGTTATTGAAACCATGAGGACTATGAATTCAAATTGCATGTTTGCTACCATCTATGAGGATAAACTATGCATCAAATTAAAGAATACTTTTGGAGACATTTTCTCTGTTATGACTATGTAGTCATCAAGACAAGGTGATGTTTTAGGTCCTATAAAAAGACATGAAAATTGGGAATGCACTAAATCAAAAGAAGACATGGATAGAGGAGGATTTGATTTGGAAGGTGGCAATATCATGCTTTTGTGTGCAAAATGTGTATGATCACCCTTGACCATGAAAGTGCTGAGAGGCAATTGGTAACATAGGAAAGATAGAATTTTGCAGAGCATTGTTTTGAAGTTCAGCTTATCTTATAAATCTCCAATCTTTTGTTCATATGCAGTGCTTTATCACTCTGAGAGATAGCATCATTATGAGGAAAACTTTAGATTATTCTCAATGTTAGAAACATCTTCATGAAGCATTTTCATCAATTCAATAGGTTATCAAAATTGCAAATAAGGTGGTTTTATAGCATAGAATACACGGTTTAGTGATTGACTCATACCATGAAATGGATCACCAATATCCATCTAATCAAACAGAGATAGGATATACAAAATAAAGTGGAACATGTAGTATCTCCTTTAACTAGCCCTCTCTACATAATGCTTTCAGACTGAAATGAAAAATAAATGGCAATGGCATTTATGGTTATAATCAGAGTGGGAAAATGTGCAACTATTCTCTTCATCCAAGCTTTGTATGTGAGAACACAAGAGCCTAAGATTTAGGTATTTTGAGATTCTAAGGGTTTGTCAAGATCTAACAAGGTTTAATTGTCAAAAAGGAGCAGATGAAGATAGAAAGGACTTAGCAAAGTTCACAACTCACAATTTGCAAGTGTTAGGTTACCTTTTTGGAAAAGTGACTTTTGTCACTTATTGTAATTCACAAGTTAGAAAATGAACTTTATTTCCAAAAAAGTGGTGTAAAATATAACCAAAAATAAGGTTCATTTTTATTTTTGTATTTCAAAAAGGTAGTTATTAGCTAGTTGTGAGGTAGTTGCAAAGTGGTTACTAGGTGGTTATGGGGAAAAGCCTATAAATATGAGTCTATTTCAAATGTAAAAGAGGGGGGACTCCTTAGAGAGAACTTTTGCAGGGGGAACTTATGAAGAGACTTTTTGGAATATTTTTGGTCTTACACATTGTATAGTTTACTTTTGGAATTATATAATTTTGAAAAGATAATGAAGAATGCATTTTAGTTAATATGTTCTTGATGTATTTCTAAGTTATGATTACTAGTTTCTCATATGTCAAATTGGTGATCTTTCTATGTATTTGTGTAAATCAAAGTTATCCATTGAAGCATGCAATTGGGGTGATGAAGCACAATCATGTCTCGGTATCCTGATTTGAAAGTGTTCAGATAAATTATCTCTTCGTATGTTGAGATTTGCCATCTTTCTTCATCGTTGTTGCGCATATGTCATGAAATTCATCATGGAGTTTAGGAAAGTGGTTTCTATCTTTGTGGTGAAACCCCTCGTACTTTTCAATAAGATTGTGAAACTCCTGTTGGTTTTCATACGTCTACCATGAGGGTTTCTATATGCCCATTTCTCCTATTATTTTGCTTTTCTTCCTTTTTGTACTTTTAGGATAAAAGTACACAAAAACCACAAATACCCCCATCATATGAGGGATCTGCCCCTCTCAAACATAGAGGAAGCTCATTGCTCTGTCATGATCTCTCCAACTGTTGGGACAATTTAGTCACAGCTCTAAGGGTAACAGGTCATTTTTAAAGGTTGTTTTGTGGTGACAAATCTATTTACCAACAGGACTAAAGTCAATAAGGATGTTGAGAAGAAGCTAAAGGAACAAGAATAGAAAATATCAATTCTATCTCAAAATTTTGATCCTCTAAATGCCTCTCCTATAAGCCAGGAATGTCAGGTCATCAGATTGAAAGATGAAATAAAGGGACTTAAAAAAGAGAAAATCAATACTATGAAGAGGATGTGTGAACTTCGGGGATTGATTGCCCCCAAGTTGGAAGCCATGCATAATGCCTTATCTAAAGCCCAAAATGTACTTCAGACAAGTGATCCTCCAGATCTGGCAAAGGCAAAAGTGTATGCATTTCTACTAAGTGGGCACATCTCACTCTTGGATGGAATGAAGAATACTTGGGCCTCTTAACTTGTGTGATTAAAAACTAGTTTTGCAGATATTCTCAAGTTCATGTAAGTAGAATTTGATTTGTTGTACATATGCATCAGTATAAACATAACCTTTTTGAGAATTTTGGTTGCGGATCCCACCCTTTGCCATTGATGTCAAAGGGGGAGTGAAGGACAGTGAAAAATGAGTTATTTAGCATAGGGGGAGCACCGGATTAAGTGAAGGACACGTATGTACAAACAAAGGGGGAGTAGCTCTAAGACACGTAGTCATTTTTCACTAAGTGTTGCCATCAATGCCAAAGGGGGAGATTATTGGCAAGAGACACTACATAGTACTGATAGGTGTTGTCATTGATGGCAACTAAGATTGTTCCACACATCCACAGTAAAGTATCTGATCATACCGGAAGTTAGAATGACAATCTATCTAAGTCTGGGAGCCTAAAATAGAGTATATAGCAGAGTCTAGTATTTTGGTCAACGGATCTCTCCAATTAATCATTGTGTTGTGGATCTAAAGAAGTGTAAAGGGACACCAAGACAATCTAAATCCAAATTTTTAGCCTCCGGTGATAAATGGATCAAAAGTTATGAGCATTAGAATACCAGATCCTATTATGACATAACAGATCAGTGAAGAACATGCAGACTTATGTTAATCCTTATGCAGACCCAATAGAAGTGTTTTGATGAACTATGTATGAGATAGAATGTTAGTGGCTGACATGTATGATGATCTACATGTGTTATTTTTGGTACACATCAATATTGGTGTATGGATCTAGCTGACAGAATAGACCTTTCTTAAAAAGTTCAAAGTGTTGTTATTGCCGACTGGCAAGTGATTGCAATTCAAGATAAGGATATATATAGCCGATGATTGTGGATATTTTGTGAGTGAGTATGCAAAAAAGGTGTATGTGCAAAAGGAGCAGAAATCTAATATCTGAATGAAGGCATATTAGAGAGAAGAGAAGAATAAAGATGAAGTGTACAAAGTCAGTATTTGCACTTAACCAGAACTGATCTTTAGCATTGGTAGATGCATCTTACTAGTTCAAAATCTCTATAAATCTCTTGTAATCCTTTTTCTAGGTAGTGAGCCTCCACTTGAGCAGTGAGCCTGAATGCATGTGCATTCCCATTTGTAAAATACTTTTAATAGGGTATTAATTCTTGTGGGTTAACCCCCACCGTGGTTTTTCCCTTAACCAGGTTTCCATGTCAAAAATCTTGGTGTTAAGTGTGTTATTTATATTTCTTCTTATGTGATACTGAAATATTTATTTCATTAATTTAATTATAAGTGGTAAAGATAGATTAAAGGAAGAAAATTTGTAAATAAGTGACAACTGATTCACCCCCCCCTCTCAGTTGTCTAGACCTAATCCAACGATCTGCACTATGTAACCCAGTTATAGTTTTACTATAAGAAGATAGAAAACCATACTCTTTATTTTATGAAAAAGGGAAGTTGTTTAGAGCTTTATAGTCCCAAATGGACTAAGGGTTATTACTATGGTATGATATGATATTCTTTTTATCTACGAATAATAGAAGTCTTTATGTTATTTTGTATGATGGGTTAGATCAGATAATCTCTAAAGAATAACCCAAATATGCTTAGTAATGTTGAATGCACAAAACAACTAAGAGGGGGGGCTGAATTAGTTGTATCAAAAATTTCAAACCCTCATGAACATATTCACATTCACATCAGTTCACTTAAACCCTTAATCTATTATGATGATTAAATATGAGAAGAAAATAACAAAAACTTAAACACATCAACACCATACACAAGAGAACACTAGATTTTATGTGGAAAACCCTAAAAAGGGAAAAACCATGGTGGGGATTAGCTCACAATATAATGTAGTACCAATACCGAATTACAAAAGGCTCACTACCATAAGAGAGAATGCTCACTGCAGGGGACTCACTATCCAAGTGGACTCACTCACCACTAAAAAAGAAAGAAGAGAAGAGAAGAATGGCTCATTGCCATGGTTTGAACTGATATAGTTGCATCTAACTTATGCATGGAGTTCAATTCCAATGAAGCTCAATATCCATCACAACACCAACAACATCTTCACAACATCACTAAAAATAATAGGCACCTTCTGCTCATTGTATTTGGTAACCTAACACAAGAAAGCCCTTGCTACCCCTGATCAAATTCACATCACTCAAATCGTATCCCCCATGCACACCCGCATCCATGACTCCTTGACACTTATTTAGACCATCATCAATCATGAAAACATTCTCCAAGGTCAGCAACATACTATAACTCATAAAATTTAAATTAGGTCAAGACCTAAACATTCCTGTGGAGGAAGGGAATGAATGTAGACCATATCTTGCCTTAGCATGAACCTAAATCCACTCTTACATGCTTCATCACGCTTTCAAAATCACCAAAGCATAACCGAAATTAAACAACCAAGAACTTTTAAGCACACACTTCCTCAAAGCTAAACACATCTTGTGGACCTTACCCAAGTCTTTAACATAATCTAGAAACATCCATGAACAACTTGAATTCACCTAGAAACAAAAAAATTCAGCCACAACAACTTTCACCTTAAGGACAACAAGTTTCACTTGAAGGAAGTTCACAATCTGCTTACAAACAACATTGTCAAACTTTGCTACACAATAAACTACTTTTCGGATCACCAAATCATAAACCTTTGGGATAGAAGATAGATAAGGACCTTATAAGCATATATCCATAACTGCAGCACCTAAAAGCATCCTACAGAAAAATGTGGAGAAAAATGCTTTCTCCTAGACACACTGCAAACACTGTCAAAGACTATCTTCAAACTAGTGAACATAACTTTCACTACACAGCAATCTGAACCACCAAATTCTGGATTTAGCATCGTCAAACACTTCAAAACAACATATCCAAACCACACACTTAGATCTCCAACATAGAAGAAATATAGAGCAAAAACTCAAAGAGTATTCTATAAGCTAGAAGACTTCTTCACACACTGTTTCCAATATTAATCAAATTTTCTCAAAAGCACTTCGAGACTAAGTGAGAGGAACATATTCCTAACACCTTCAATACTTCTTCAAGGCAATAACATCATAATTAACTTAGCAACTTAATCAAATCACAACAGTAATAGTAGAGAACATAGTTGATGCCAATGACAACATTGATTAGCATATACTTGCAACAATCTCCTCCTTTAACATTGATGGCAACATATGATGTGAAAAACCATCATGACACAAATCTATAGCAATCTCACTCTCCCCCTTTCTTTTACACATCTTTCTCTCTTTCTCTCCTTTTTTTTTTCACATGTCATCAATGGCAAAGGATGACACATCTTTTTCAAGCTCTCTCCTAATTTTTATACTACACATACTTGCACTATTCTCAACTACTCTAAATACTTCCCCTTAGGAGTACACACCAACATATACCAACTCTTACTCCCCCTATCTACAACAATCATCAACACCACTACCTACTCCCCTTGAGAGGTAGCCACCATCATTAGTTCAGAGAAGAATGAATCTTGAAGCACATTGGACTGATGCATCTTCTTATGTATCTAGTTCAAAGGAGGGGCAATAACCCCCAACTTCTCCTAGAGATACTCAAATGTATCCTTAGGAAGAACCTTAGTGAATATGTTAGCAACCTAATCCTTTGTATGCACATACTAAAGCTTTATTTCATTCTATGCAACCTTCTCTCTCAAAAATTGATACCTAATTGAAATATGCTTTGTCCTTGAATGCATCATTAGATTCTTTAAAATGTTAATGGCACTTGTATTATCATAGAAGATAGGAATTGGCTCATCATACACAACTTTGATATCCTTCAATGTTTGTATCATCCATAACACCTATGTGCAACATGATGTTGTAGCAATATACTCTGATTCTGTAGTAGATAAAGACATTGAATCCTATTTCTTGCTTAGACAAGACACAACTCTATCTCCAAGAAAGAACATGCACCACCACTTGTACTTTTTCTATCATCTACACATCTAGCCCAATCTGCATCTGTGTAGGCTCTTATGGTAAAGTCATTGTTCATAGGATACAACAAACTATGATCTAGAGTGCCCTTCAAATACCTAAATATCCTCTTCACTGCCATGACATGTGACTCTATGGGATCTTCTTGAAATCTTACCACAAGACAAACCACATGCATGATATCTAGTCTAGTAGAAGTTAGATATAGTAGTCCTCCAATCATTGATCTATATTTTCTTTGATCAACCTTAGGGGAATCATCATTCTTTCTCAGCTTACAACTAGTTGTCATGGGGGTACAAACTAGTTTAGAATCTTCCATTCCAAATTTCTTCAACAATGCCTTGACATACTTTGATTGTGAAATAAAAATGCCTTTTTCTATCTGATTAATTTGCAGCCCAAGGAAGAAGTTCATCTCTCCACACATTGACATCTCAAATTCTTTTTGCATCTCATATGCAAGTCCTTACACATGCCTTCATTTCCACCGAAGATTATGTAATCCACATAGACCTCAACAATCAGAATTTGATCTCTACTTACCTTGATGTACAAATTACTATCTGCAAATCCTTTATTAAATCCCTGCTACAACAAATACATGTCTAACCTTGCATACCAAGCTCTAGGAGCTTGCTTCAGTCCATACAATGCCTTCTTCAATCTACATACTATATCTGGTTTGTCTAAGAACTGAAATCCATCCGGTTGCTCTATGTATACTTCCTCTTCCAACTCACCATTCAGAAAAAAAGACTAATTCACATCCATTTGATACACTTTGAAATCCTTATGTGTTGCATAAGGCAAAAACTATCTAATAGCCTCCATTCTTGCCACTGGAGCATAAGTTCCCTCATAGTCTATTCCTTCCACTTGTGAGTACCCTTTACATATGAGTATTTCTTTGTTCCTTAACACTTCTCCATTCTCATTCAATTTGTTTTTGAATACCCACTTAGTTCCAATCACATTTGTATTCCCTCATCTTGGGTCAAGTTCCCATGTCTGATTCTTCTCAATCTGCATTAGCTCTTCTTTCATAGCCTTGACCCAATACTCATCTTTGCATGCCTCCACCACTATTTTAGGTTCAACTTTAGAAATTAAATACAGGTTTACCTATTCTTCAACCACTCTGCTTCTTGTCATTACACCTTTGCTCTTATCACCAATAATCTAGTCTTTAGTGTGATGCCTCTACACATACTTGGGTGTTCTAGGGGTTCTTTTTGGAGCTTCTTGTTCTTCAATTTGCACTCTTTTTTCTATAGTTTCTACTTCTTCTCCAGTCTATACTACCTTTTCAAGAACATTTTCTTCTTCTCCACTAGAGGATTCATTTGAGTCTGATACATATCCATTAACTTCTAAGATCTTCTGTATGTCTTCATCCACCTTAACATTTGTACTTTCAACAATCCTTCTTAGCCTCTTTTTATAACATTGGTAAGCTTTGCTTTTGTTAGAGTACCCAAGAAAAATGCCTTCATCACATCTTGCATCAAAATTTCCTAGTTCTTCATCTCTTCTTATATAATATTTGCTTCTGAAAACTTTGAAGTATTTAACAGTAGGAATCCTTCCATACCATAGCTCATAGGGAGTCTTTATGTCATTTTCTTTTACTTGTACTCTATTGTATGTAGACAATAGTAAGAATTGCTTCTCTCCATTAGACTTCTGGTAGGTTTGCTTCTTTTATCATTGTCCTTGCAGCTTCTTGAACAATCCTATTCTTTCTTTCAACCACTCCATTCTGTTGAGGAGTTCTAGGAGCAGATAAATGTATTTTTGTCCCATGATTCTCACAAAACATGTTAAACTCGTTAGAAGTAAATTATCCACCTTTGTTAGACCTCAAACATTTGATTTTCATATCCAATTCATTCTCAACCATTGCTTCAAAATATTTAAAATTATCTAGGGTTTCTAATTTTTTCCTAAGAAAAGTGACCCATGTCATTCTAGAACAATCATCAATAAACAACATAAAATACATGTCACCTTAAAAACTCCTTAATCTGGTAGGACCACACAGGTCTGAATGCACCAATTCCAATAGACCAATATATGACTAATCCTTTCTTTTGAAGCTTCTTCTTGTTTACTTTCCCAACTGACATTCCTTATAGACAACATTGGAGGTGTGAGGCCGATTATTTTCCTTCCTTATTTTGATCATTTTACATTACATTTGGTGACATTATCAGACTTTGAGAGACTATTATTTCCATTATACAAATTAGATTATAGCTCCTGACTTTTGGTTTGACATTGATTAGACATGTGGTGATTTGATTTGATCATATTTTGATGTTATGATAATATTAGATATATGAGATATAGTTGATGATGATTATTGATGTGATTTCAAGTTCATTATGTGGATATATTATTTGATAATGATTATGAGACATTAGATAGAAAATGTAGTTTTAATATTATTATGTTGAAAATGACTAATGTTGTATGAAATGACATGAATTTAATTTCAGTTGCTTTGGCTATGATTATCCATGATGTGATTGACACTTGATCTAGTTGTGCAAGATGACATTCCCAGGCCACGGGAAATCAAAGGTAGTGTTCACACATATGTTATTCCCTGTGAAACCAATCCATTCCCAAGAGGGATGAGGATCAGGTGTGATCGGATGTTGCTTGCGTGCATGTTTAATTTATTTATTTTGGCCTAGTGACCCCTTTCTTAGTTGATTTATAGCATGTGTTGTATATTTATAATTTTTTTACACCACTTGGTATTGTTTTAATTTATGGGCCATTTAGAGTGAATTTATGCCTCCCTAGGTGTACCATATTGTCCCAAACTTACCCTAGGTGGTAACCCTTGGGTCTAGGGTCAATTTTGACTAACTAAACCTTAGGGTAACTCACTTTTGGTCACTCTAAACTGGGGTTTAGTCAAAGTGACGAATTTTGAAATGGCTAAGGGTGGGAGATGAGTCATGCTTTGGGAAAGACCCATCTCCCTTCCCAAAGTTTCGGGATCCCTTCACCAAGAAGACTTGGAAGGCCTCCAAGACTCCCAAGTGTGTGGGATCTCCCTCCAAGATTCTCACACAAGTGTGAGAGCATCTTGGAGGGAGATGGCTCTCTAGAGAATAAGAGGATGCCATATGGCATCCCTTATCCTCATGGAGGCTTGAAGGGAATTGCCACCTCACCACTTGGTCTCTCACACATGTGTGAGAGTACAAGTGGATAAGGTGAGGGATAGAATGGAATTGGAGGGTGACACTTGTCACCCTCACACTCCTTCTCCCTTGCAAGTGGCATGGGATGAGGAAGGAGAAGGTGACAAGTGTCACCTTCTCATTCCTCAAGGATAAATTGGAAGGCCTATATTACCTCCTCTTGGAGAGGAGTGGGGGGTTCTTCTTTTTTTGAAAATTCCTTTTATTCTTGGAGGCTTTGAGAGTGTTAGGGAGAAATTTGGAGAGTTGGAGAAATTTTTGGGAAGCTTGGAGCTCTTCATCAAACATGCTTCCATTTTAGGGCTTTTGAAGGTAAGCTCCATGGCTAGGCCATTACCCTTTTTGCTTATGTTTTCTTTATGTATGTGGTTGCATATTATGTGGGTTGTCATTTTTTTTTTGTGTGTGGGATGGGTGTGGTGAGAGCACCTCCATTTTGGTGGAAAGGTTCAACTAGTTTGGGGTAGGGGAGAGTGAACCTCCTCGAGGTCATCTCCTTTGTGTTGCACTAATTTTAGTCTTGAGGGCATCATATGAGTTTTGGAAACAATATGTGATTTGGCATGAGTGCCATAGTGGTTTTCGAGTTTTAGTGGAAAATGTGTTCAGCTTGAAGCCTTGGGATTTTTGCGATCTTTGGAGTTCTTGGGGTGGCCTCTTGAGTTGAAGGGTCCACTTCCCTACCCCCTTCAAACTCAATTTATTGAGTTTTGTTTGTGCAAATCCATGGGAGTGAATTTTTGTGTGTTTGGAGAATTTCATTTGTTGTGGTATGTTTGTGCAACCGTGTGAATCCTACCTCCCTAGCTTGGGGGTGACCCACTAGTGGGTCTATGGTAGGGAGGAGGGCATTCCTTCATGGCTTGGTTCCCCATTTTTGTGGTTGCTTCATTGCAGGGTTTTAGTTGAAGAAAATAGAATTGGAGTTCTTTTTTTAGTGTTTTGGCATTATCTGGTTGGCTAGTTTGAGATGCCATGGCCTTGGAGGCCTTGTTGTATTTGTGGCAAATTGTATTACCTTGTTATTTTGCATAAATGTAAACTATATTCCTTGTATGAAATTAAAACTATCATTGAAAGCATTTATCATTGTTGTGAAATAAAATATTCTTGTTGTCCTATGTACTTGATAATTTCTATTAAAATATTTGCTGTGTAAAAAGGGTTACAGAGAGAAAATTTAACTGAGTTTATTTCTATGGACTTTAGGAAATGTTTCTACTTCTATGCTTGTTCTTGTTCATTTTGTAAAAGAAAAAAAATAAGTGTATATCTGGTTGCCATTCCTATTGTTGTTGAAAGGAAGAAAATGAGATATTGGGTCCCTTGGATTAGTTGCTCAAAATTGAAATGGGTCATATTCTATTTAATTTCTGTCAAAGGAGAAGACATAAATATAGTGGCCTTGTGTATTTATTTTTTTCAAAAAAATATATATATGTATTTTTTTTTTCTGTTTCATTTTATTGCCGTCAAGAGAAAGGAAAAGAAATAGAAATTTTTATCTTATCCTTTTTGTATAGAAAAAGAAAGAATATATAGAAATTTTGTATTAATTATCTTTGCAAAAAAATTTGTACACTACTAGTTTGTAAACATTACAAATTTGTTTATTTTCTCTTATTATGAGTATGGTTATATATATATATATATATATAGGAATGTTGGCAAGAGACACTATAAGGATTCATGGTTGTTGTCATTGATGGCAACAAAGGTCATCCCACATATCCGCAAGACATGATATGTCTCTACCGGAAGTCAGAATAAAGAATGTTGTGGTCCGGTGAAGAAGAACAGAGCATGTGGCAAGGTCCGACAGATTGGTCCGGACCTCTCAGAGGAAGTGTCTTGGTGCAGTGCGGATTTGGGGAAGTTAAGAGGACTACCTTGAGTGGTATATTCCAAGGATTTAGCCTCCGGTGATGGACAAGGAAAAAGATATGAATGGTTGAGTACCGGATTTCTGAGAGACAGTGAAAACAGAGGAAGAACTGACTGGCAGAGTATCAGACTGCTTTCCGGATGTGTTACTGTTGATGACAGAGGTTGTGAAGGCATGAATCATGTTTGGCCAACATGATTAATGATATCTACAAGTATATGCTTGATCCGCATTGCTTGGTGAGGAAGGATTCAGCCGACAGAATGAGAGTTTGTAAGAAACTAGACTGTTCCGGATGCCGACTAGAAAGGTGATGAAATTACTTGTGCGGATATATATAGAGGATGGATTTAGTTGTGAAATGTGTGTTAGTGTGGAGATAAATGCGAATAAGTCCAGAGAAAGAGCAGAGATAGCAAAAAGGATCCGGTATGTGAAAGATAGCAGAATAAAGAACAGAGGAAAGATGAAGTGCAGCAGATCAGTGTACTGAGCCTAACCGGAACTGAACTCCAGCATATGCAGATGCTTCCAATCAGTTCAAGACTGTGATTCTCATCACTTTGTAGACAGTGTGTCTTCTTGTAGGCAGTGGGCCTCTTGTGAGCAGTGTGCTCGGGCAGTGAGCCCTAATTGGCAAGTGCCATTTTTGTAATTTCCTATTCTTCTAACAGAGAATAATTCTTGGGTTAATCACCCCGTGGTTTTCTCCCTTAACAGGGTTTCCACGTCAAAAATACTGTGTCATGTGTTTCTTATTTCATGGTTAATGTTTTGTGTTTGATTTTATGCTGCTTCAATTAAAAGGAAAGTTCAATAAGGGAAATAATTAGGATAACTGATTCACCCCCCCCTCTCAGTTATCAACAATTGGTATCAGAGCTAAGTTCCTCCTAATAGAGCCTAACAGCTTGAGGAAGATCTGGGATTTCAAATGGATGCATATGGTTTAAGGGAGCAACTCAAGACTGCCCTTGAGGATCTTGAACAGTCAAATTCTGAAGTCAGTGAATTAAAGGAAAGACTCAAACAGGCTGATGAATTCATGAGAGAATTAAAAGACAAATTAAGTCTCTCTATGAAAAAGAGAAAGGAGCTGCTTCAACAGTTGGCAAGACAAAGTGAAGAAAGCAATACAAATGAAGAATTGACTGAGCAAACCAAGTTATGTGAAAAGTTATCAAAAGAAGTCATTATGTTAAGACATGAAATGGAATCAGGAACTATAAAGTTTACTCAAGAGATTGACGAAAAAAGAAAGGCTGAAGACAATCTAAAACAATCTCTTAAAGAAAAATCAGAAGAATGCCACCAGATGGACAGGATTATCAGACACCTTGAATCTGATCTTGAAGATGCCAAAGATAATGAAGGAAAACTTGAGGATCAAATTGCCTCTCTCAAAAGAGACCTTCAAACAGCAAATGAATATAAAGAGAAATTCAAGATAAGTTCTGCTCAACTTGAAGTTCTTCTTGGAAGTCAAAAGAGGACAGATGACAAGTATGGCTTGGGATATGAGAAAGGAGAAAGCTCCGGATCCGGTCAGAAGAATCTTGGATCAGAAAATCCAAGGAGCAGGCCTAGAAGACCTCCGGTAAGACAGCCAAATGCTCAAAGATATCCATCCTTCAATGGATACTGCCACAACTGCAACCACTTTGGTCACAAAGCTAATCAGTGCAGAATGAGAATGAATCAGAATAATTCATCCTTCTCTGGACAGTGCTTCAACTGCAAAAGGTATGGACACAAATCCCATGAATGCAGAATTATGCAAGTAAACAAATCATTCAAAGGTAGATGCTTCACATGCAATAGAATAGGTCATATGGCAAATCAATGCAGATCAAGAGGATATCAGTCAAATATGCAAAGAAATGTTATTTGCCAAATCTGCAATAGGTCCGGTCATAATGCTAAAGTCTGCAGAAACAAGAATCAGGACAAAAGAGGTCCGGTGTATAATCAGAATCAAGACAAGGGTAAACAAAAGATGAATGCGGATGAGGTTAGGAATCAGATGAGCAAGATTTGGGTGAAGAAAAGTTCAGAGAATGTAGAGGTTGGATCCGCACCAGACTCTGGTGCTGATATTTCTTCCGGAAATTAAAAGTGAGCTCAGGCTCAGGGGGAGACTCAAAGAAAATCTTGTTCCCCCAGCCAAACAAGTGGTGCCGGATGTGGCACAAGATGCGGATCAAAGGGTTTGTAGATATGAATCTTGAGATACTTCAGTCAAGTTTTCAGAGGTCCGCATGAAGTTATGAAGAAGCTGTGATCGATCAAATAAGACCTGTTCAGGGAGATGCTCCAGTATGATAAAGGATTACAAAAAGGTCCAGAAAGATCCGGAAATGCACTATCTTGTTCTGCGGATTGGACAGAGTGTTTGAGATGATCTTGTAATATGCTACCTCGATTTATTCATGATTGAAAGATCCGGATGATATCCACAGATCAGGACTAATCCGGGATACTCCAAGCTATCCAGACAAGGCAAACCGGAATGATGTAGGTGAAGCATTTATTGCAGACAGGTATTAGGGTTCGCGGAGCAATTTAAGGGATTTCTCAAAGGTCATTTGCTCATTCTACACTCGAGAAGAAGCGAAAAGTGGAGCTCTGCAACAAGGTTCTTCAAGCACACCAAGGATCTCCTGCCGAAGCTATTAGATAAAGAAATCAATCCAACCACTCCGTGCAAACCGAAGGCGCATAAGGTATTCTCTGTTTTTCATTACCTCACTGCAAATCTTTGAAGAATGGCTACTCCAAACATAGTTAAGATCTCCGATAGACCTCGCCCCTCATTCAAGAAACATCCCTACAAATCATTGGAGGTTGACCCACCAGGAGCCTTCTCTAGTGTTCCTCACGGAGTTTTACATACCGAAGACATTAGGGTTTACATACATGCAAACATTGAGGAATTTGGGGAATTCAAATTAAGAGACCTCTATCACAAGCAGCTGATTGACAATGCTTTTGAGCTTAAACCAGAGTATAAGGATATTCAGAAGAAACAATTTGAGCAATTTATTCATTTCCCCTGTTTTGAAGAGGATGAATGGGTCCGGTATGTACTGAGCAGGATGCATGACAACTTTCTATGGCTAGATAGACCCTGCAAGATCACAAAAGAGGCAATTAGAGCAGTAACTGGCCTATACTCCTCCGGAGGAGTACCTATCCTTAAATCTGTCAAGAACAACATTGTAACTGAGGCCACCGGATCAAAATTTGACAAAAGGGCAATGACCATTGAAGACATCTCCGATCCGGATATCAAATATGCATCAATGATAATAGGATACAAGATCTACCACTCCAGCAGGGAGAATTCTGTATCTGGAACTGCAATATACACTGCTTATGAAATGTTAAGAAAGAATGCAGAATATGATCTCTGCGAACTACTACTAAGCCAATTAATGGAAAACATACAGAAAATCAAGAAGGATAAGAAGAATTCCTTTAAATATGGTACTCTTATTGTATGTCTATTCTTCTATTTCATGAATGAGCTACCCGGAACAAGTGGATGGGTATGGCAGAATGACAAACCTGTTGCAGTCCAGATAAGAGACTACTTGCATGGACTTGGGGATGCAAAAGCGAGAAATTCAGCTCTATGGGGATACTTCAAAAACTTTCAGAGCATGATGCAAGCAAGAGAGAGAATTCCTCAGTCTCTCATTGAGAAATACAAGGACTCAGTGTGCTTTATGGTTGACACTGATCAGTGCCTAATGGAGGCAGTGGAGCCAAGGACTGTCTGGATCATGCCCATGGGGTATGAAGTTGATGAACAGATAGTGGAGCTGCATGTTCAACACATGCTAAGTCAGCCCAAAGATCCTAAGGCAGAAAGGTTTGGAACCTTTGAGGAGCTGAGTGTAAAAATACATGTAGAACTCAGGGAACCTGAGATTAAAAGAAAGGTAAGAAAAGAAGTAGAGCACATTGCTCAAGGCCTAGGTATCTCAAAGGAGGCACTTGATGCCAGCCGGGAAAAGAGGAGGAAGGCCGAGGAAGAAGAGAAAAGCAAAGAAAGTGCTCCGGTTGGAGCTCCCACCCGGACCAGATCAACAAAGAGATCTGCACCTCCCTCAACCAAAAGTTCAAAACCAGAAGTCCAGGCATCCGGTAAGAGATCAAAGGCAAAAGCCACAAGGGCTTATGGAAGCCAAAAGGATGAAGAGGAAACAGAATCAGATGAGGGAGTAAGAGAAGTAAAGAAACAGAAAAAGAAAGGATCCGGTAAGCCCTCCACAGGCCAAGACAAGGAGGAAATGGCAGAGGTAACTGTTGAAAAGCCCACTCTGTCACTAGAGAGCATAATCAAGTCGGTCACGGTGGATGGAAACCTTCAACCAATGACTGAATCATATGATGACTTCAGTGAGGCCGACCAAAAGACTCTGCAGGAGGCCACAGTGAAATATCTTAACATATACAATAAGGCTTTCATTGAGATCATATCTCTCATTCCTAAAAGCCTAGAGAAGGAAATGGAAGTAAGAAAGAATAATGCTCATGCCAAAGATCTTGAGATCCGGGAGCAGATAGCTATTCAGCTATATCCTCAAATTGATCCCAAGACAATGAACATTATCTTCAAGGACTGCAAAGATGAGTTCAGAAGCAAAGCCAGGATGAATCAACTCATGCTTGGTGAGACTGACAAAGTGGCCCAAGAAACAGAAGAGATCCTCCGGAAGGCCTTCAAAAGGTTCAATCTTCCTGTTGTAGAGGACTTAGGTGCAGAAATAGCTGCTGATTTGGAATCTTCTGTTCCGGAAGAAGTGAGCCCTGAACAGACAAGTGAGGACTTGGGACCCTCTGCTCCAGAAGAAGGGGCCCATGAACAAGTTAGCATCTCTCCTCCGGTTTCCCCTACAGTGTCCGGATCCAAAGAAGAAGAGCAATTACAGGAGAAGGAAGCAGTGGTGAAAGACAAAGAGGTTGACAGTTCTAAGACTGCAGAAGAAAAGAAACATCTGTCTCCGGCAAGAGACACTGCACAAACTGTTCAACAATTTTTGAGTAAAGAAACTTTAGAGATTGATGAACCGGAGCTTCTAAAAGGCCCATTTGATTTTGACTCTCTCTCTCCGGTACAAACAATGAAGATAGCTTCATTTGCAAATGCCAAGGCAAATGAAAAACTCCTGAAGTCTCATATGGAAGACTGTGAGTTGATAGAGGCTGCTTCCGGAATACTTGTAAAGATCATGCCATCAATCCAGATAGATCCGACAGCCTCCACTTCCGGTAATCTAAAAACCTTAGTCAGCAGTGTTGATACACATTTTGATTCTTTAGAAAAATCAGCTGAAGAAAAGGTCCAGAAGGAATTT
This sequence comes from Cunninghamia lanceolata, assembly GCA_027924645.1. Classification (NCBI taxonomy): domain Eukaryota; kingdom Viridiplantae; phylum Streptophyta; class Pinopsida; order Cupressales; family Cupressaceae; genus Cunninghamia; species Cunninghamia lanceolata. The sequence continues at coordinate 2,593,990 of BSBN01000333.1, forward strand.
TTGGATAAGAGATTTTCTGAAATATTAGAATTAATTTCTAAAGATAGGAAGATTGTAAGCATTGGAATAAAGAGCTTAGAGAATGCTCTTAAGGATGGCGGTGATATCTATAAATTTTGTATATCCTGGTCAAAGGCAACAGCAGCATTTGACAAGAAAATAAAAGAGGAACAGGATAAGCTACAAAGCTTATCTCAAAGTTTTGATCCTCTCTCTTCCTCTATAATAAATCAAGAATGTCAGACTATTGCAGTCTTGAACGAAATAAAGAATCTTGAGAAGGAAAGGAAGAACATCACCAACCGGATGGGAGAACTTAGAAGGATTATAATCCCTAAGTTGGAAACCATGCATGAGGCCATCAGTGATGCTAGGACCACCGCCCAAACAAAAGATCTGACAGATCTCAAGCGGGCAGAAGCGTTTGCATTTTTGTTAAGTGGTCACATTTCAATTTTGGACAGAATGAAGCAAAGTTGGGCTACCGAAATGATTCAATTACAGACATCCTTTGCAGACATTCTTCAATATATGTGAGTATGTAAATATGCGGCTAAATATAAGAAATTTTTGAAAATTTTGATATGCGGACCCTACCCTTTGCCATTGATGTCAAAGGGGGAGTGAGGAGCAGTGAAAAATGAGAAATCCAACTAAGGGGGAGTTCCGGAAATTGTATATAAAGACAGAGCATCAGCTAAGGGGGAGCATAGTGAAAACACTTAGTCATTTTTCACTAAGTGTTGCCATCAATGCCAAAGGGGGAGATTGTTGGCAAGAGACACTATAAGGATTCATGGTTGTTGTCATTGATGGCAACAAAGGTCATCCCACATATCCACAAGACATGATATGTCTCTACCGGAAGTCAGAATAAAGAATGTTGTGGTCCGGTGAAGAAGAACAGAGCATGTGGCAAGGTCCGACAGATTGGTCCGGACCTCTCAGAGGAAGTGTCTTGGTGCAGTGCGGATTTGGGGAAGTTAAGAGGACTACCTTGAGTGGTATATTCCAAGGATTTAGCCTCCGGTGATGGACAAGGAAAAAGATATGAATGGTTGAGTACCGGATTTCTGAGAGACAGTGAAAACAGAGGAAGAACTGACTGGCAGAGTATCAGACTGCTTTCTGGATGTGTTACTATTGATGATAGAGGTTGTGAAGGCATGAATCATGTTTGGCCGACATGATTAATGATATCTACAAGTATATGCTTGATCCGCATTGCTTGGTGAGGAAGGATTCAGCCGACAGAATGAGAGTTTGTAAGAAACTAGACTGTTTCGGATGCCGACTAGAAAGGTGATGAAATTACTTGTGCGGATATATATAGAGGATGGATTTAGTTGTGAAATGTGTGTTAGTGTGGAGATAAATGCGAATAAGTCCAAAGAAAGAGCAGAGATAGCAAAAAGGATCCGGTATGTGAAAGATAGCAGAATAAAGAACAGAGGAAAGATGAAGTGCAGCAGATCAGTGTACTGAGCCTAACCGGAACTGAACTCCAGCATATGCAGATGCTTCCAATCAGTTCAAGACTGTGATTCTCATCACTTTGTAGACAGTGTGTCTTCTTGTAGGCAGTGGGCCTCTTGTGAGCAGTGTGCTCGGGCAGTAAGCCCTAATTGGCAAGTGCCATTTTTGTAATTTCCTATTCTTCTAACAGAGAATAATTCTTGGGTTAATCACCTCGTGGTTTTCTCCCTTAACAGGGTTTCCACGTCAAAAATACTGTGTCATGTGTTTCTTATTTCATGGTTAATGTTTTGTGTTTGATTTTATGCTGCTTCAATTAAAAGGAAAGTTCAATAAGGGAAATAATTAGGATAACTGATTCACCCCCCCCCCTCTCAGTTATCAACAAGGAAGTATACACACACACACACATATATATATTGGTTTTCCTTTTTATGCATTTTAACCTACTATTTAAAATTGTGTACACAGTATATATACATAGATATATACATGAATATATATCTATATATATGTATACATAATTAGATACATATTTATAAATATACACACACAGATATATATATATATATATATATATATATACACATAAATTTTGACCCAGCAATATATATCTTTTTGGCTGTTAAAAAAAAAGAGACAGAGCCATGAAGATCCGAACCCTTCCTCCATCGGGGGTTTGAAATTTTTAGCTAATAAAAAAAAAGGAAATGCAGTGGTGGACGGCGGCATCAGCTGCCGCCCACCACTCTTTGTATTACTACAGCAGGTGTGGGGAGGGGGCTGATCCCCTCCCCACACCCAATGCCCCAAAACCCTCTTTCCTCAAACATTTAGATGGCCGTGGCAGATATGGAAGGATATGGGCCGACGACCCCAAGTCTTCCTTCGGACCTTCATCGCTATTGCAACTTGCGGGTTCTCCTGGCCATTTAAAACAGTATTAAAATATGAGTATTATAATATGTGTGTGTGTATATATACCTCTTTCTATATATCAGAAGATATACATATCTAATTTTAGAACACAAATATATGTATATATATATTTCATTAAAAAAACAACTACTATGTATATAACAACATATAGCTCTAGTAAATCTTCATGGCGGCCATTGAAGAGGAACAAAACCTCAACCTGCAACACAAAAAGAAGAGAAACCAAAAACAATAGAGAGGAAAAACATAAGAGGAGAAAACAAAACAAAAGAGAATATAAAAGAAAGAGTTAGGGCAAATCCATAAGGAAAATAATTAAATAAGATTAGGGCTTTCATTGAGGAAAATATTATAATAATAGGTTAGGGTTAAGTTGGAGGGTGAGGGAAAATGCATTTGAAATGCATTTTATTTATTTCCCTCATTTTGCCTTGGGCATGGGAATTTAAATTTCCCCCTCCCTTGCCCTTGCCTTTTTAAATTAATTTTTATTTTATTTAACCTTGAGATTATTTTAGTGGCTTGAATTATTTTGGGATTTTATTTTAATCTCCTTTGGAAATTTAATTGGTGGGGGTGGAATGTTTTATTTTCCTTGTGGGATGCTTATCCCTTGTTTGTTATTTTTTTTTTTTTTTGGGGGGGGGGGGGGGCATTTAATTTAATTTCTAGTATGTTTTTAAATTATGTGGAGGGAAAACCTCTTTATTGAATTTAATTTTAATTTTGGTTTTATCAATTTTATTCCAAAGGGTTATTTTATTTTATCCTCTCTTTAATTATTTAAACGTGAGTAAATTAATAAATATAATTGTTGAGATTATATTTATTAATGGACTTAAGTTTTTGAGTTTTAATTTGATCGTTTAATTACTTCAAAATTTATAATTTCGTTGAGTGGTCAAAATTATTTGACCTTGGAAATTTAGTTAATTTTCCCTTAAGTTTAATTAGTTTAATATTTGCATTAATTTTCTTCTTGGAGGTTTTCTTTTAAAATTTTTATTTCAACTTTTGAAAATGCATTAAGCTGTCAGATTTTTCCCAGATTTTAGGGTTTTATTTTTATGGCCTTTTTACGACTTTCATTAATCACTCCATCTCATCTTGCGACCATCATGCCATTGGTTTTGTATTTTTATTTATTTGATTTCATTTATGCATTGAGTCAAGGTTTGAACTCGCTTTGGTCAAAATCACCTCTTTCGTCTAGGAAACTTAGGGTTCAAATTAAATCTATTCTAACCCTAGAAGCAGCGCACATCATGTCATATACCCCCTAGTCAGCTTTCATCATGCAAGGGATTGCGTAGGTAGATGCACTTCCCTGAATATGACTAACATGTTTTACGCCTTATGCGTATTGCCATCGAGCACGCAGACGCATGCGAGGGTGTTTCTAGGGACATGCAGAAAAGTTTTTAGTATTTTGTGTCATGACCACATGACAAATGTGGACATGACACATGTGTTGTGTGTCATGACCACATGGGATATGTGGGCATGACAGGAGGGTTTTGTAATCTTTGACAGATCTCTAACAACTTGAACTGAACTTATCCTTACCAGGCTATCAAAATTGATGTGACAAAATCTCCTATGCCATAGCCAACTCTCACTATTCTAATTCATAAGATAGTAACTAATACCACCTTTGAGATGATAAACATTTCCACATGTCCTCTTTCCAGCATCAATTATTGTTCCAGAGTTTTCCTGATCTCACAGCCTTCATCCTAAAACATAAGATTGTAACTCTTGCTACACATCTATCCAACATTCAAGAGATTATGCTTTAAACCTTTGACATAAAGAACATCATCAGTTTTATGCTTTCCATCAAAACTGATTGAACCTTTTCCACAAATCTTAGTAGCTTCATTACCACCAAACCTAAATCCTCCACCATCACATTTTTCAAGTTTAACAAACTTACTCTTATGAAATGTTATATGATTTGAGCATCCACTGTTAATGAACCAATCATCCTTTCCACTCTTAGCATGAAAAGTAGACATTATAGTGCCTTTAGGGTTAGTACTTACTGCTAGACCCTTTTCCTTTACACAACTTCTAGGGTTAGTAGAACCAATTTTATCTCTTAGGGCAATAAACAAGTGTTCATTATCATCCTCATGATCAGATTCATCATCAAAAATACTTGCATTTGTAGGAATACTAAGGATTAGTGAGAGGGGGGTGAATTAGTGATCTGATAAAACTAATTCTTCAACCAATATCTTCACACAATAAAAAAATCTAACATGATCATGAAACACAAGGCAAATGCATCAGGACATGAAAGCATTAACAAAGCACAAGAGACATATATGATCATCACATAACACAAATAATTGAGTGAAAAACCCCAAAAGGGTAAAAACCACTATAAACTTGATCTCCATTAAGCCTCACTAGCAAACCTCACTGGTTACAGTCTGTGCCTCACTAGTAAACCTCATTGGTAACAGACTATGCTTCACTGGCAATTTCACAAGCATCATTGACAATGCCTCACTGACAAAACAATATGTCTCACTAACAATCAATGTGTCTCACTGACAATCATCTCCAATATGAAAACAAAAGGATAAAGCACAGAGTACTACTCTATTTACATTAATATCATTGGTTATAGATGACTTCTATAACTAAGATACAAAACCCCTTATCTCTCCTAGGCCAACATCTCAATGGAATCTTTCTATTACAAAGTAATGAAACAATAAATTAACATGATTACTATGACACCATGAATGACAACATATTTCTTTTACTTGTTCTCCAAGAATGACTAATCCAATATCTATTTGTTGTAGATGTACCATTTTATTTACAAATAAATCATTTGATCAAAGATCACAATATATACTCCTACAACAATCAAACTCTACTTCACACCTCATTCACTAATCTTTACAAAAAATTTATCATACTCTACCTTTGCATTATATCAAACCATCATAAAAGGACATCTTATTCAAAATGGTACTATTCAAACACAAAAACTGTATGCATACCTCTGCAAGTTATATTTGCAAACTTCCTTATAATTCTACAATCATCAAACACCTCTACCACTCTTTGTCATTGTACTCTATTAAACCTACTATGATTCTCTGCACCTCTTGTCCTTGTCATTTAGTTTTTTCACACAAGTAGATTCATTCCACTTAGCTCTCTGTATAATATTTATATCTCATGCAGAGCATCTAGGACAACAGAAGCACAATTCAGACCTTCAATGAAATGGCTCACTAGATTCACTATTTTCTTTGGCAGAGATCAACCTTCACATAAGGCAGGGTATTAACTCCAAACTACACATGTTCATGACACAAGGTGAGAGGACTCCAAGACACCTATTCCAAGATTCCTAACTCCAACTAACATTCCATCCCATCCACTGTGTAGGGTCTGCAGGACAGCAGTCTCATTGACTGTCACAACACTACTGCTCCATGAGAAGGACAGTCCCAATATCTTTCCTAAGGTGGTCTCTAGTAAGACAAACTTAGTCTCACCCACCAATCCAAATCAATACATACTATACACATTTGATGCCTTCCTTGACAAACATGGCAAACATACCTAGTCTCTTCCTTGTGGGATTGTCTCCTTTAAGGACTGATAGAGGCAGCAATCAACAAGTAGAGAGGATTGATTTCTTAGAGGATCTCTCCATATTTCTTGTCATAGGATCATTACTAGATCTAGGGGCATCTTGCCTCATTGGCATTTTACAACATCTCCACTTCCACAATCATTGGTTACCACCCCTCTACTGCTGTCCTCCTCCAACTTCCAATACATGGATCTTGATGGACCATTTACATGGCAAACTCCACCCTACACCGTTCTCCTACCCTTTCAACCTTCACAAACTTTTACCCTAACTATTCTACATTCCATTCCACTGATCACCAATAGAAAAGATCAGTGGAATGAAAAGAACTCCATCGGGCTACTCAGGAAAGCCCTAACTCAGGGTTTGTGACAGTTTGTGGAAAACCAACGACTCCTCCCTCCTAGCTTGGTGTCAAGCCTCCAAACAACTTGTAAAAGATAGATAACTCTCCCTACTAATCAACCATCACAAGCACCATCCACCACCAGGCCGTACAGGTATGGTTTATTGCAAAAAATAGTGTATTTTTTGAAAGAAACAACAGAGTTTAGGATAGTCTACAATAGAACAACAATTTCTCACCCCAAATTTTATGTCAAGACTCCAAATAAGATTCAAATCAAAGCTATCCCACAACTCTAACCATCCAATGCAAGCATGGCTATGATAGATCCATACAGGGTCAGGTACGACAGGAAACAGTAAGGAAAATATAGAAAATGTAGGAAAAATGGTTTCTTTACTTCATTTAACTTCAAAACTTCCTTCACACTCTAAAATGGATTGTTTCTTGGATTTTTGAAGCCTCCTCGATGCCTTGTACAAGATGGAGAGTAGATGAATCAATGGAGGGAGAAGAAAACTATCTAAAACCATCACTGCTCGGCCCACAACTGTCAACTACTTTGTAACTATCCTCTTGGACTGCCTCAACTGCTTTTATGTTTAACAATGCTTTTTAACATGTGGTTTAACCTTGGACAAGGTTCTAACTCATCTTCAAACCTTAGACATGCTAACAATCAATAAGATTGCCCCCTACACACATTAGGAGGGCTACAAACTTAAGGAGACTGCCTTTTTCAATATGACTGTCCTCCTTTACAATAAGAGAGTAGATTTTAGGTATTTGGACATAGTCCTATTACTATCATGGCTTCAAGCCTTATTACAACAAGGAGATGGTCTCAAGGACCTTATTAAACAAAACAAACTACTAGAAGATCAAGTAAAACCTAGATGTCTTGGTGCTCCTGCATCATACTCCCCAGCATGATGAAAACTCTTGTCCCAAGAGTTATGGGATCTGCTCCAACCATTCTTCAATCTTGTTGGGATATTCCTCTGACTAGGAAATATGAACTCTCCAAGTGTGATCCTTCTCCTTCTCCAACCTGCATGGCTCCTGTAAATAGTGTTAGTACCATAAAACTTGTTCTGGTGTCCTTGCCTAGGACCCTGCTACTACAATGCTTCTGTTCTTCCCAACTAGAAGTTCTGATTTATTCTTCCCTATACTATTTGTTGTTTGCCTTCCTTCTTCTGCCTCCTTATAGGACAATCAATGTCCCCAACCTTGACATAACTCAAGTCCCAAACCTGTTGTTCTTTAGGACTATCATCCACCTTCTTCTGCTACAGCTGTTCTTGCTGTTTGCAATCATCCTTAATCTGTACATTCAACTTCAACTTCTCTCCAAAACAAATGGTAACATGTTCCTTCTTGTCTTCACAAGGTAAAGGCACTAATTTGAACTTTCTACCATCTTTGTGCACCACATAGTTATTAGTGTAACCATCATGAAGTGTCCTCCTCAAGTGTTGCCATGGTCTACCCAAAATAATATGCCCACATGTCATTGGAATGACATCACACAAAACATAATCCTGATATGGACCAATGGAAAAATCAACATATGCCTTCTTAGTAACCCTTACTTGTTGTTCTTGACTCACCTAAGTGACATTGTAAGGACTAGGATGATCAAATGTTTTCAATCCCAACTTATGCACCATTTCCCAAGAAACTAGATTATCATGTGAACCTGGATTAATAATCAACTTGAATATTTTTCCATGGCTTAAACAATTAGTTTTAAAAATAGATACCTATGGTGTTTGCTGCATTTTACCTTTTTCCACCATGAGCATTTCTCCAACCATTACTGGAGAGGCTGACAACATTTCCAGTTCTTCTGGCTTCTCCTCCTCTTGTGCCAAGTGAACTCTTCTATCCTTACTTTTATCAGCATCATCCTTCTTAGGACATTTGAAAGATGTGTGTCCTACTTCATTGCAATGATAACATCTACCTGTAAATACTCCTCTTCCTGATCCAAATCTACCTCCACCTCTATATCCACCTCTCTGATCTATAGAAAACTCCTTACCTTTCTCATTGATATTCTGTACTTCATTAGTAGGTTTGCCCCTACCTCTATATCCTCTTCCACTACCTCCTTGCCTTTCTTGCTTCCTCTTTACCCTCTCTTCAGCCCTGATGGCTAACTGAAAACATTCCCCAAGTGATTTTGGTACTATCAAACCAATCTCATCTTGCAAGTTATACCTAAGCCCATTAAGGTATCTTGCCACTTTCTCTTCTTCATCTTCCAATCCTCCTCTAATACTAAGCTTATGAAATTGCTCAGTATAGGACATAACATCCATGTCCTTTTGTTTCAGATTCTGCCTCATCCTCTTTGTTTGAATGGAGTAATCGGATGGAAGGAATTGATCCTTAATCATATCCTTCATCCTACCCCAAGAAGTGATTCTTGTTGCACCTTTAGCCACTCTTTCTATTTGCACACTACTCCACCATGTAAGTGTTGGACCTCTCAGTTTTGTTTTTGCAAATTTGATCTTCTTCTCATCACTCATCTCCTCATAGTCAAAGAAATTTTCAAGGGCATCTATCCACCCTAATAGCTCTTCACTATCCATCTTCCCCTAATAGATAGGTAACTCTATGTTTGCCTTTGTTCCACTTCCTTGGACTGCCTTTAGCAATCTCACAAATTTCTTCTCTTCAGCATCCAACTCATCCTCAGGAGCATTCTCATTAGCCTCCTCATCTGCTTGATCATCTTGCTCATCCCTTCTAGGATTCTTCTCTAATGCTTCCAATCTTGCTAAGATTGATGCATTCTCCCTTCTTACTTGCCTCAACTCTCTTTCCCTTGCAACATCCTATTCTCTTCTATCCCTCAACTCTTTTTCTCTTGCCTCTAAGGCTTCCCTCAGTTCATTGTTCTCCCTAGCCATCTGATTCTTAGGTGGCATCCTTACAACTCTCACAAACCCTTACTGTTTCACAAGACCCTACTACACCCTCAAGGATCTACTTGCTTGCTCTGATACCAATATGATGCAGAGCATCTAGGACAACAGAAGCATAATTCAGACCTTCAATGAAATGGCTCACTAGATTCACTATTTTCTTTGACAGAGATCAAACTTCACATAAGGTAGGGTATTAACTCCAAACTACACATGTTCATGACACAATGTGAGAGGACTCTAGGACACCTATTCCAAAATTCCTAACTCCAACTAACATTCCATCCCATCCACTATGCAGGGTCTGCAGAACAGCAATCTCATTGACTGTCACAACACTACTGCTCCATGAGAAGGACAGTCCCAATATCTTTCCTAAGGTGGTCTCTAGTAAGACAAACTCAGTCTCACACAACAATCCAAATCAATACATACTATACACATTTGATGCCTTCCTTGACAAACATGGCAAACATACCTAGTCTCTTCCTTGTGGGACTGTCTCCTTTGAGGACTAATAGAGGCAGCAATCAACAGGTAGAGAGGATTGATTCCTTAGAGGATCTCTCCATATTTCTTGTCATAGGATCATTACTAGATCCAGGGGCATCTTGCCTCATTGGCATTTTACAACATCTCCACTTCCACAGTCATTGGTTACCACCCCTCTACTGCTGTCCTCCTCCAACTTCCAATACATGGATCTTGATGGACCATTTACATGGCAAACTCCACCCTACACCATTCTCCTACCCCTGCAACCTTCACAAACTTTTACCCTAACTATTATACATTCCATTCCACTAATCACCAATAGAAAAGATCAGTGGAATGAAAAGAACTCCATCGGGCTACGCAGGAAAGCCCTAACTCAGGGTTTGTGACAGTTTGTGGAAAACTGACTCCTCCCTCCTAGCTTGGTGTCAAGCCTCCAAACAACTTGTAAAGGATAGATAACTCTCCCTACTAATCAACCATCACAAGCACCATCCACTACATGGCCATACAGGTACGGTTTATTGCAGAAAATAGTGTATTTTTTTGAAAGAAACAACAGAGTGTAGGATAGTCTACTGTAGAACAGCGATTTCTCACCCCAAACTTTATGTCAAGACTCCAAATAAGATTCAAATCAAAGCTATCCCACACCTCTAACCATCCAATGCAAGTATGGCTATGACAGATCTGTACAGGGTTGGGTACGGTAGGAAACAGTAAGGAAAATACAGAAAATGTAGGAAGAACAGTTTCTTTACTTCATTTAACTTCAAAACTTCCTTCACACTCCAAAATGGATTGTTTCTTGGCTTTTTGAAGCCTCCTCAATTCCTTGTACAAGATGGAGAGTAGATGAATCGATGGAGGGAGAAGAAAACTATCTAAAACGATCACTGCCCGGCCCACAACTGTCAACTGCTTTGTAACTGTCCTCTTGGACTGCCTCGACTATTTTTATGTTTAACAATGCTTTTTAACATGTGGTTTAACCTTGGACAAGGTTCTAACTCATCTTCAAACCTTAGACATGCTAACAATCAATAAGATTGCCCCCTACACACATTAGGAGGGCTATAAACTTAAGGAGACTGCCTTTTTCAATATGACTGTCCTCCTTTACAATAAGAGAGTAGATTTTAGGTATTTGGACATAGTCCTATTACTATCATGGCTTCAAGCCTTATTACAACAAGGAGATGGTCTCAAGGACCTTATTAAACAAAACAAACTACTAAAAGATCAAGTAAAACCCAGATGTCTTGGTGCTCCTGCACCAATATCTCTGTATTATCAATGCTCTACAAACAATCATTTGGCAATTAGGTTATATCAACCATATATGTTCAGTGTATAAACACCATGGCCATTTTCTTATAGACTCAAATCACCATCAAACTAAACTCAAAAGATTCAAATAGTCTTTAAACAAAATTCTCTAGCCCTCGAAGTAGTTGCATAATAGAAAGAAGGCAGTTAGGGCACCGTTTGTAGAAACTACCTGTCAAGTTTAATGTGGAAGAAGATATGTTGGCAATTTAAATAACTTTAAATACTCACCCTTGATCAAATCCTTCATGCCCATTCAACTTTAAATAATAGCCTTTGATAACATATTTGTCACACATTACAAAGACCCTTAACCTAAAGGGCCAATGTCTCTAGCAAAAGGGACCAGTCTTCATATGTTTAAAAACCCTTCTATAGGTCACCTTAAGTGACAATGACTTGTGATTATAAGTCAACTCTCAAATATAGAAAAAAAGTACCTTTTTAAAAGACAGGTAGAATTAGGTTTAAAACGCATGATTAATGGTTTAGACATTGCACTTTAGGGTTTTGAGGTTAGGTCTTATAAGACATTAGAACTTCAACAAATACATGACAAAACCCTAATTGTTTTACCACACACCTGAAAATGAATTCAAACTACACCATGAACTAATGAGACTGCCCTGAACATCAAATGAAAGCAACTCCAATGAAAGTAACTCCAACTGAGATCAAACATGCATGAACATTATGAGATGAAGACAAACCCTTCAATGACAAACTCCATGTTCTTGAGCATATGAAATAAAAGTAAACAAAGTATGAACAACAATGCTCAACAATGTGCTTAATAAGGAAGACAGTGAAACAACACAATCTTACTTTTGACATCATGAAGGCAACTCCTAGATGAGGGTCAACCTATCAACACTATGCCTTTGGTAATAGTACCACCATGAGAACAAATATACCCTAAATCAAGAACCATGTCAAACATCATCAACTCAAGACATGAACTTTAAGCATGGTCATTAACACAAATCTTCAATAAGCATGATTAAAGAAAAAGTATGAACATCATATCAACTATGAGCATCAAGTCAAATCTTGTTGAACTAAGAACATCTAAACTTATATGAAGCATGTGAACTTGCCTAAACCATCAAGTAGATCATGATGAACTACAAGTGAAGCAGAAGCATGAAGCATGTGTCCTAATTAACAAACCTTTGACATGAAAACCTTCCAAGCAACTATGACATCAAACCTTTGACATTAATGACAAACTTTTGACATCGATGACAAATCAAACCAACAAACTCACCCTTTGTCATTGATGGCAAAACATGATCATCTCACTCAATCTCTCCCCCTTTGACATCAAGGACAAAGAACTCTCGATTATCACTTAAACACTCCCCCTGGAGATAAGTTCCATCAAAACTAGGATTCAATTATGAAAGATTAAAACATGTATACTATTATCACAAGAGGTATTGTTGTCATTGCACTAACATTGTAACCAAAATCAATAACATGTATATATGGTGTCAATCATAGCATTGAATAGAAATTCAATATCACTTGACTGTGAAATGAAATAGTCTACAATTTTAGAACCAACACAACATATTGTTTTACTAGAATGATTGTACTAACATTGTCATTTAACTGTGTACTCACCACATTGCCAACACTGTCGGTTTACTACCACAGTCAACTGAAATCATGACATAGTACATTTTATCTAATAGACAAGTATAGTGCCTCCCACTTTGAACTATGATTGTCATATCATAAACACTTTGTCCTTGTAACTCATTTCTATACAGAACAAAACTATTGTTACATACCTTGTCAGCAACCATTACCTGTCATGAAGACTATAACATTGCACTATCATGTCAACATAGAATTGGTCCTGCTTCAACAAATAGTAATATAAAGATAGCATGCACTATCATGAAGTCTTTTGGCATTGTCAATAACACACTGTCATATAACAAGTACATTGTCATCAACACACTGTCACTGATATGAACACACACTCAATATCAAAGACAAGGGAAAAAAATTAACCAAGAAATCATGGCATTGTATATTGGTCAAAGACAAGATGGAAGCAACTTTGTGATACATGAACAAACTCCAACTTTTGTGAATTAAGAACACCATGTACAGGAAGCAAATGACGATCTAACACCATGAAGTAACTCTTGGAAACTTTATCACCATGCTACCAACCAACATAAATGGGATTAGTAACTGTTAGAAAGAATATGAAAACAAACAAGCCATTCTCCCTAGGAATGGTAGTCTTTGATAACAAATTGTGCTCAATCACCTTTGGTATATTAGTGACAAGGCCTTAATATGCACAATAACCAGTGGCATGAAAATAACTTGATTGATACTCAATTTCTAATGTTACTTTGCCAAGAGAGTGACATACTACCTTTGCCAAATTGAGTGAATATCATATGATATCACCAACCATTTTAACATCAAGAACAAAACATAAATGAAAGCAAGTCCTCAAAGTTCACATACATCATTATACATTATGAAAATCATGATTCTTCTACATTTTGAATACATATCTACAAGGGTACTTTGCAATTATCATAACTCTCCTATTAGATAACTCTGTATTGTCATAACTTGTCTGCACTATCATAACTTGTCTATCATCAGTCAATAGATATTAGTGTCATATGTCCTATTATCTTTTTCTTCGTAACTAACTTTGTTACATGCATTATTGTAATTCTTCTTTAACAACCTACAAAAACTTTTATTCTTGTTCCATTCAAAATTATTTCTTGTGTGGGTTCTACACTCCCCAGTCATATGACCAAAATTATAACAAGAATAACAATAACCATGAAAATAAGGATTAAATCTGGTTTGATTTGTTGATGATCTTCTCCTCAAATATTGCTTGGGCTTATGCACACTTTTGTGTCTTTCTTCTTTCCTAGTCTGGCCTGCAAACCCTCTAGGAGCAGTGCTTGATTCTACTAGTTCATACATAGTGTCTTTTGATGTATTTGTTGACTTCATAGATGCTTTTCCAACATTATTCTTGGACATAGAAGCATCTTTGTGACTCTTTTTGCCTCATATCCTAACCCAAATTTGTTTGATATAGATCTTTGACTTAGCATCAATTTCTCAAACAACTCAATGCTCTACTCATTTTGTAAACTTCTTTTCAAATCCTGATTTACCTTCTCTAATTTCTTCTTTAGGAACAACATTTCAACCTTTAAGTTTTGGCAATCTTCTACTTTGGTTTACAACTTCATGCAAGTGGCTTCTTCAACTTTTCTAGACTGTTCCAATTGTAACTTTAGTTTCTCAATAATATGATCAGATTCTACTTACTTCTTCTTTAGTTCCTCAACAAGTTGATTAGATTCTTTATACTTCATCTTTAGTTCTTTAGTTCTTTTTCTCTTCTTTCTTTCTTCAACTCATCCAAGGCACACATGAGTTCACCTTCAATATCAATTTCACATTGATCTTCATCACACTCCTACTCATCTTCACTCACAATCTGATCTCCTTCTTTGTCAAGATTCTCAACTACAAGATCAACTTCAATCACCAAGCTATCGTCTCTATCAAATATATCACATGATTTGTTTGAGGCTGGTTGATCAACTCTTTTCTTGACATTTTTCCTTCCTCTATTTCTTTTACACTTTCCCATCATATTCCACCTCTAGAATCTACCCAAGTCTGTTAGACTCTTCCAAGGAACCTGTAAATCTAATACCAATTGTAGGAATATTGAGGATCACTGAGATGGGGGTGAATCAGTGATCTGATAAAACTAATTCTTCAACCAAGATCTTAACACAATAAAACAATCTAACATGATCATGAAACACAAGACAAATGCATCAGGACATGAAAGCATTAACAAAGCACAAGAGACATATATGATCATCACATAACACAAATGATTGAGTGGAAAACCCCAAAAGGGTAAAAACCATTATAAAATTGATCTCTATTAAGCCTCACTAGCAAACCTCACTAGTAACAGACTATGCCTCACTGGCAATTTCACAAGCCTCACTAGCAAAACAATATGTCTCACTGACAATCAATGTGTCTCACTGATAATCATCTCCAATCTCAAAACAAAAGGATAAAGCATAGAGTACTACTCTATTTATATTAATATCATTGGTTATAGATGACTTCTATAACTAAGATACAAAACCCCTTACCTCTCCTAGGCCAACATCTGAATGAAATCTCTCTATTACAAAGTAATGAAACAATAATTTAACATGATTACTATGACACCATGAATGACTAATCCAATAGCTAATCATTATAAATATACCATTTGATTTACAAAAGAAATCATTTGATCAAAGATCACAATATATACTCCTGCAACAATCAAACTCTACTTCACACCCCATTCACTAAACTTATCATACTCTGCCTTTGCATTATATTAAACCATCGTAAAAGGACATCTTATTCAAAATGGTACTATTGAAACACAGAAACTATATGTATACCTCTACAAGTTATATTTGCAATCTTCCTTATACTTCTGCAATCATCAAACACCTCTGTCACTATTTGTCATTGCACTCTATTAAACCTATTATGATTCTCTACACCTCTTGTCCTTGTCATTTGGTTGTTCCACACAAGTAGATTCCTTCCATTTAGCTCTCTGTATAATATTTATATCTTGGCATTATCAATACTCTACAAACAGTGATTCTGCAAGCAGGTTATATCAACCATATATATTCAGTGTATGAACACCATGGCCATTTTCTTCCAGGTCTGACTATCACAGACTTGAATCACCATCAAACTAAACTCAAAACATTCAAATAGTCCTTAAACGAAAATCTCTGGCCCTTGAAGTAGTTGCATAACAGAAAGAAGGCAGTTAGGGTACCATTTGTAGAAACTACTCATCAAGTTCATTGTGGAAGAAGATTCAATGGCAATTTAAATAACTTTAAATAATTTCCCTTGATCAAATCCTCCACACCTATTCAACTTTAAATAATAGCCTTTGATAACATATTTTCCACACATTACAAAGACCCTTAACCTAAAGAGCCAATGTCTCTAGCAAAAGGGATTGGTCATCATATGTTTAAAAACCTTTCTATAGGTCACCTTAAGTGATAATGACTTGTGATTATAAGTCAACTCTCAAATATAACAAAAAGTGCCTTTTTAAAAGATGGGCAAAAATTATGTTTAAAATGCATGATTAAGGGTTTAGACATTGCACTTTAGGGTTTTGAGATTAGGCCTTCTAAGACATTAGAAATTCAACAAAAACAAAACCCTAATTGTTTTACCACACACCTGAACATGAATTCAAACCGCACCATGAACTAGGACTACCCTGAACATCAAATGAAAGCAGCTCTAATTAAAGTAACTCCAACTGAGATCAAACATGCATGAACATTATGAGATGAAGACAAACCCTTCAATGACAAACTCCATGTTCTTGATCATATGAAATGAAGGTAAACAAAGTATGAACAACAATGCTAAACAATGTGCTTAATAAGGAAGATAGTGAAACAACACAATCCTACTTTTGACATTAGGAAGGCAACTCCTAGATGAGGGTTAACTTGTTAACATTGTGCCTTTGGTAATAGTACCACCATGAGAACAAGTATACCCTGAATCAAGAACAATGTCAAACATCATCAAATCAAGACATGAACTTTAAGCATGGTCATCAACCCAAATCTTCAATAAGTATGAACATCATATCAACTATGAGCATCATGTCAACTTCTGCTAAACCAAGAAGCATGTGAACTCCTGAATCAATATTGAAGCATGTGAATTTGCCTGAACCATGAAGTAGATCATGATGAGCTACAAGTGAAGCACAAGCATGAAGCATGTGTCCTAATTAACAAACCTTCTAAGCAACTATGACATCAAACCTTTGACATGAAAACCTTTTGAGCAACTATGACATCAAACCTTTGACATTAATGAGAAATTTTTGACATCAATAACAAATCAAACCAATGACATATTTTCTAAAATAGTAACTTTTCTTGACTATCCTTCCTCTGTTTTCCCTATTCTTAATTCTTAGAGCTCTATCTAGACATCTTGAATCATAATGACCTATCTTTCCACAACTGAAACATTTAAAAGACAACTTATCACTGAATTTTCTAGTACCCTTTTTCATCCTTCTCACAAAGTTAGCTTCCACTTCATCAAAATCTTCCAGATCTAATTCAACAGTCTTCTCTGATTCACCAACTTTAAAAGTCATTTCATCCTTTGTAGTTCAACTAGATGTGTTAAACTCTCTTATTTCAAAAACAATTAGGGTGCCAAGTAACTAATCATTGGAAAATTGATTCAAGTTCTATAATTCTTCAATAGCAGAAACCTTATGACTATAAGATTTAGGAAGAGTTCTCAATATTGTCAGTATCACTTCTTTATCATCTGGGCATGTGTAGGATCATCACGAGTGAAATAATGGCAATAGAAAAAAAATCATGTTTTTACTTAGCCAAATTCATGAGTTTTCCAACTTTGACTTTCATAGGCATGTTAAAATATCCATTTTGGTTTGGTATCCAAACTAGAATGGATATCCATTTTGCAAAACATAAAAAGGGAAAAAAGATCATGTTTTGCAAACTCGCAGCTTGCAAAACACAAACCTCTCCCAAAACAGATATCAAACAAGGTTTGGAACGAATATCTGATTTGAAGAGGTAATTTCTGGTATTTTTGTTTGTTTTGTATGTTCAAGTAATTTTTTTTTGGTTTTATATGCTAAATGGGTATGTTTTATGTTTTAAATAGGTAAAATGGATGAACAAGATGAAAACCCAAACCCTCCCCCTCCAACAATTGAAGAGAAAATTGAAAGAAACATTGATCAAATAAGTAGGATTGTAGAAATGTATTGCTGCTACCCTCAATTGTATTCAATGACATCAAATTTAGAGGAAATTATTAGTCATGTTCAAACCCTCTCAAGCCAACATGAATCATTTAGGCAATGGTAAGAAACCAAGAAGGCAGAATATGCTAATAGTTTATCATATGATCAAGTGAAAGAGTTAGACATTACCAAAGCTATGTTAGCCCAATATTTTGTCAATCCTAAAACTAGATTGCATGTTGATGTTCATAAAACTAAGTATTCAATCAAATGGTGTACACATTATGGTAATAGTCAGAATTTTTGGGATCATTGGTGGATAGTTTTTGATAAACCACCTAACAACAATTTAGATGTACCTTTGTATTTCCTTCGTAAACTATATGCAGAGTTTGTAATGGGTCACCATGTGAATTATTTTGATTTTAGAGAGTTTCAGGGAGTAGGTAAGGGAAAGCCTCAAGATAGACCTGGGGCAATGAGACAAGTACAAGGTCCTTTTATTCCCCCTCTTGCTATCCCTTCTCCACCCCCAATTCAACACCCAAATATTGTTGCAAGGTCAACACAACAGGGCCTCAATGCCATACACTCTTTGACTGAGCACTTGATTATACAAACTTCTTAGTTTGCACAATCACATGATGTTACCAATGATATTGGATCACCTGATTTTATTAGACCCTCCTCATCAACACATGTTTGTGTGCCCCATCATTGTATTTTTGTAATTAGTTGTGCTTAGGTCCTCTTATGGAGATTAGTGACCCACCCTTGAACACTTCAGAGTATGATGTCCCTTCATGAGATGAAGTAGTGGGGTCTAAAACTCAAGCTGAGGGCTCAGGGACAAGAGCAAAAGTAGAAGCATCAGTGGACTGTAGAGAAGGAGAAGAGCATGGCCAATCTTTTATGCAGGTAAAATTTAAAGATAAATTTCATGGTGTATTCCATTTGAATAATATAAAACAAATATTATTGTTAAGGGAAAATTGGATTCAAATGACTAATCAATATATCAATATCAAGTTACCCAAAACTCAATGAAATGGTGAACCAAGAAGATTTAATCAAATAAAGCAATGAACAACAAAGCAAACCTCCTTAATTCGAAGCTTCCATTGATTACCTATCACAATCGATCTTGCATGTATGAAATAGGGCCCTTAGAGAGTGCACTTCCTTTCTATGCTTCAAGAATGTCAATTGGGAATGGCTATGATAATACCACCATGAAGAGGAGCTTCACAACTATGATAGTGGTGTGTAGTGCATAGTAGCGAATGTGATCACAAGCAATAAAGGAATTGGTGCCAAAGGTGCGCTGTAATTCTTGTAGAGTAACAATACTTAAAGCTTGGATGATTGAAATGGAAGAAGAGGGTTCAATTTATAGAGTTGAGAAAGAAGAGATCAACGGTATAGCAAGAATGAGAAGATCAATGGTATAGAATGGTTGAGGAACATGCAACGAATAAGAAGAAGACATGTGTCTTTCTTTCTTTTGCATGAGAGGATTTGCTAAGAATACAAGAATGAGTTAAAGCAATTAAAAGAATATAATAATCAATTAAGTGATTTAAAACAAGAAGGGATTTGCATGAGAATAAGAAGATATTTTGCTTTATTAAATATTAGGAATATTTAATTGCAGGTGCAAGAAAGATTGAATTATATTTAGAGATAACTCAATTTAGAAGAAAAAACAATTTTAAATAAATATTTGATTTATTTAAATTTAGAGAAGATATTATTGGAAGAAACAATTAAATAATTGGAATTATTTAATTTAGAAGATTAGAAAGCAAATTAAATAAATAAATTTATTTAATTGTTGTGCATGATTTTGGAAGAATAAATAAAATATTTGATTGTATTTTATTTTTGGAGATTGAAAGGATTTAAATAAATTTGATTTGATTTATTTAAATTTGGAAGAATGAATTTGATTTAATTAAATAATTAAGAATTATTTAATTGTTGGAAGAATATGAATCAAATAAATAAATTTGTTTATTTTATTGATAGAGGAATTAGAAGGGAAGAAATATTAATATTTATCTAGACCTAATCGTGTCATTTTTAGGCATATACATTTTGCCCCTCTTTGATGTAATGCAGTTTACGGTGTTGCTTCATAGAATAGAATTTATGATAATGATACATGCCCCAGTTTGCCCCTGGTATAGGTTATGACGATAGGATGCCCCCTCGGGAGATTAGACAAGAAGAAGGTAGAAGGTGTGAGACGGACAATCTCACGAAGACGATGGGAAAACTAGGTTAGGTTTGAAGAAAATAGGACGCGTTTCAGAGAAACAGGAAGAAAACTAGAAGAAATAGGTGTGGGAAGTAGTCGTAGTCACCACCTAGCCAGATTAGGGTTTGCATGCTATAAATAGGAGCTGGGTCCACAAGACAATTCATTTGCACAATTGTCTTTGTTTGATTTTCTTTGGAGAGCTTAGAGCAGTACAGAGCATAGAGTAGTCAGCACGAGGATGGACATTCCATGCAAGGAGCATTGATTCAAGTGCATCCGTCGATTCGATCGGCCAGCAGAGGTAGGGCCCCCAGTATGTATCTCAAAAAAAATTTCCTAGGGTCGAGTTTGAATGTCATAAATGCTAGGAGAAAACTAGGTTAGATAGATGCGTCAGAATGCAGAGTGGCACATATGCCATGTGAAACTGTGCATAGGTAATTCTGTAGCACATGCATGATATAGGACGACACATATGTGAAATCTATGCATGCATAGGTTTCGGCGGTGCATGCATTATTCTACAACGCTTTTACGATATGTAGCAGTGCATATGTCAGGACATCGCATATATAGAATAGGGTGGCGCATGCATAGGTTCTTGCAGTGCTTTTGCCAGAAATGGTGCATGGGTCAAGAAATGGCACTTTCATTAAGAAATGATGTATTTACCACCTGTTGTGGTGCATATGATATAGATAAGCAAATTATTTAGCAAAATTGACTTGATTGGCATCCTATTTGATGCGTCAATCAATAAGCTATCCCCGAGATTGCAGGAATCTAGTCAAGAGATGTACTTTGCTGCTTTGATCAATTTGAAATGCTAAGTTAGTTAATATGTTTCTATAGATATGTTGAGTATGGTACTTGCAGCTTTAGGTTGACGCCTTGCTTTGCATGCTTGTAGGAGGATATACGAGATACGCTTCAGTCTAGGGAGCGGTTCCCTATGCCTATGTTGCAGAGATATATGCTGATAGAGATAGATAGAGAGGCAATAGGTACGATGGGACTTGATTATGTTTGCTTCATGCCCGAGGTTTAGGAGAGCTGTGGATTACTGACTACTGCAGTGGAGAGGTTCCACAGTGAGGACGGGACCTTCCACTTCCCTACTGGTGAGATGACCGTTACTTTGGAGGATGTGTATAGGATCCTCCACTTGCCTATTAGGGTGAGCTGGTGGAGTATGATCCATAGAGAGATGTAGGACTCGTCGAGTGCAAGTGAGTATTCGATGACCCCGAGCTGGTTAGGTAGGTTATCCCTTGGCAAGATATCTATGACTGTTACGACTACTTCCTAGGTATAGTAGCAGGATTGATCGGAGGTGTGGTATGCCCCGACAAGAGATCACATGGATTCCCCATTGGATGGGGTCGGATCATGGAGCAGATGATTACAGAGGGCACCCGGTATGCTTGGGGTGTCTGTGTACTTGCACACCTATACCACGATATGCATAAGGTGGTATATCACAGGAGTACAAGCCTATCTGCAGGTGTGTTTTTGCTACAATTTTGGCTATGGGAGCACATAGCGATCATGAGACCGATCCGTGTGTTTGGCAGACAGAGAGGAGAGCCATACAGCTATGGCTACGCAAGAGTGATTTCCCAGCATAGGCTGGGAAGCTCGAGTACTGGCGACACACTTTGGATGAAGTAGATGTGGTCGAGTGGCAGCCATATCTAAACTGTGAGCCATGGGAGGATGAGAAAGATGAGCTACCTTACTGCTATCAGTCGCGGTGGCTGATAGGATGGACATGATTTATCCTCGAGAGGCAGATAGTCAGCCAGGTATAGAGATAGTTTGGGAGGAGGCAGGGCATGCCATAGGGGCAGGCTCAGTTTGCTAGGACTCACGCTGAGAAGCTCAGGTGGGGACCAATGGCATCTTACGAGGAGGCACTGGCTGAGTTTCGGTAGACACCATATGTCACCCAGGACATGAGGAGGGAGATTACAGATGCTAAGATGACGCAGGACTATGAGGATTGGTTCGCTGTACACCCATTTTTGAGATACTCAGGGCCTAGGGTGTTGGTACCTCGGATAGATGAGGCGGACTCAGATGATGAGGGTCAGGTTGGCCAGAGGACAACAAGGGGGAGAGGAGGACGAGGGGGTGGCAAAGATGGGGGAGATAATGGAGATGACAGAGGCTGACCCAGACAGAAGAGGAGAGGTGGGGAGGGACCTTCCCATGCCCAGCAAGTAGTGCCACCACAGGTTGCACAATAGGTATAGATGTCACCACCTCAGCAGGTGGCACAGCAGCAGGGACCTCTGCCATAGGGATAGGGAGAGGCACAGATAGACCAAGGTCCAGTACAGGCAGACGTTCAGGAGAGGGCCATAGATACCTTGAGGGGAGAGGTCAGACAGCTATGGGCACATCTTAGGAGGGCTGATGGCCAGCGGGAGATAGATGTAGAGGTCATTGCGGGGCTTACCAGAGAGAGATATGGCAAACATGCAGATATGAATTATCTAAGTAGAGAGAGATACCGTAGTGGTAGCCCTAGGGATAGATGCGATGAGAAACTTTTTTGGTTGGGCAGGTGCACTAAGCACAAGCATAGCTAGCGTAGGCACAGACACAGTTAGGGCAAGCCCAGACAGAGCTGGCGCAGGTGTAGGGGCATTTAGTGCAGGTGCAGGGTGAGCTTACCAAAGCGTAGGCTCAGACACAGTACTACTAAGGTTTGTATCATGGTGTTGTACCTGTTATTCAGAGGGCTCCAAGCTACAGGAGCTAGTTTATGGCTTCTCAGAGAGCAGGTGGATCGAGGTCAGGGGCCTCTATGATAGGGCTGCAGTAGTCTAGGTCTTGCAGAGAAGGGGAGGTAGAGGACACTACCAGCAATAGCGGTCCACAGTAGCAGGGATAACAGATACTTGTAGATTTTGGATCTTATGTACCTTTTTGCATTTTGAGACATGTATCATCTTCCATTGGGATGTATTTTTTTTATATGACATTGATTCAAAGACAAACACTTTGATATTATACATTTGGACATATTTATGATATTTATATGATGATGTAGCTATTTTGATTCTCTCTATATGTATGAGCTATGATGCATTTCTATTTATATGATGCGATGCACATGTTTATCTAATGCAGACTTAGATGTTTACTTGATGTTATGCAATGTTTGTCTAATGCAGATTTTCATATGATGCTATGTGATGCTATATGACCTAATGCAGATTTTGGATGCTTTACTTGATATGTCTCTAATGTGGGTGAATGTAAATGGTATCTATATGATTATGCAATTTATGTGATGTACTTATCTATGTTTTTTATTTTTTTTTCTACTTTTGACACTATATGATGGTTGCAACAAACTGTATATGGATGACCTGATGTACTTATTATGTATGCAACTAATTTAATCATGTAAATGACTATCTCATGTGATATGATATGCAACTATATGCTATGTTTTTGTGATTTCCAAATGTACTCTATTGACACAAAAATGATAGAATGATAGATAGAAGACTGATTTGGAAGAATGACTCGATAGAAAAAGACTCACAAGCTTCACTTTGTATTGTTACTCTGCAATGATTGGATCCTTTTATTGCATGGGATATGGATGCATGGATGTGTGGATGGATGTATGATGGATGCTTTTTCTTTTGACATCTTGACGGTGCAAGTATTTTGAAGTGCTTATTTCATCAATGGGTGATTTTTTTTTTTGGTACTTTTTTGAAATGTTGTAAGTTAATACAAGCATCTAGGTATAATTGAACCGAGATGACCTGAGTATTGCTTACATGGATTTTGCTTTAGCAAGTTAATACAAGCATTGAGCTATAATTGAACCAAGATGACCTGAGTATTTCTTGCACATCAACAGTCAAGGATTGCCCCCGTTCATGTTAGACCTTTGATGTCCTCGATGATCTTTTGTCGATCATGTCTTTAGACAAGGTTTCACATTACTAAAGTTTAATCCACAAACAACAATCAAAGAAAATAATCATGCCCCCATCATAGCATCTCTAGCTTTTGGCATCCTCGAGTAGCATAGAAAGGCATGATAGCAAGAATCAAGACTTTGTATTTTTACCATGTTTCCAATCCACAAATCATTTTTGCATTTAGATGTGTTTGTTTCTTGCCATAATTTGGGTAAAATCATTTAGAAGGCCTTAGGAGTTTGTTTGCTTTGTGTTGGATAGGTTAATGTCTTGCATCAGGATTTTTGTTTGAAAGCGAGCTTTGCTTGTGCTTGCTTGCCTAGTGAGAAGATTCCACAATCTTTATCGGTGAGATGGACCCTAAGGGACTGACCTAGTGCCTCGGGGGGATCATTACTAAATGGTCTTTCCTATGTGACAACGCAGAGGAAACGTAGTTCGAGGTAAACCCTAATGGACTATGAATGGACTAGAAGAAAGATGACAAGAAATGGGATGGATGGGACCATGGGAGCCTCAGGGGCGCATTTAAGAAATGGCCTTGCCTACATGACAATGCAGAGGAAATGTAGTTCACGGACTTGGACCATGGATACTAATGAGAGACACTATGCTAGGCTGACACTACAGATAGGATATGGGATAAGACCTTGGTTGACAAGGCAATAAAGAGATAGAGTATCAAGCCATGATAGGTTATCATTAGGTTTTTATTATGGAATGGATATGGGTTGAATGGGACACACGGAAGAATGGACACAAGGTGATTGGTTTCCCAAAGATGGAGGAAGGGGTTTATCACAAGTAACGCCTGTTTACCAGGTTTTCACCACTTGCTTTTATTTGCACGAAAAGCTAGAAAGTAAACATGACACCTGTTTGCCAGGTTTTCGTCATGATACCTATCCAAGGCGCCTGTTTGCCAGGTTTTCACCAAAGGACAATTTTTTTGTATTTTTCTAATTTTTTTGTATTTTTTCTAATTTTTTGATTTTTTTGTATTTTTTTGTATTTTTTGATTTTTTTCTATTTTATGCCCCCCTTACATTGGGGTTCTCCTAGGTATAGAACTGGTGAAGATGCATGCTGTTGATTGGGTCATCTAACAGCTCATCCTCTGATGTTGGTAACTGATATGCCCTCGATCCATAAGTAGCTACAATCACATAAAGCCCAAGCCAGTTCGGTTTGAACTTGCCTTTCTTTTCCCTATCCTGTTGATTGCGGGGATTTTCTTTAAGGACTAGACCTCCTACTTTGAAGATTCTTGGGTGAACTCTATGGTTATAACTTTGTGACATCATCTGTTGATATGCTTTGAGATGGTCAAAGGCTTTCTGTCTCCTTTCCTCTAGCAACTCTAGTTCTTGCAATCTAGAAACTCTATATTCTTCATCTGATATGAGACCTTTTAACGACACCCTAAGAGATGGTAACTCAACCTCAATGGGGAGGATAGCTTCTGAGCCATGGACAAGGGCGTAACGGGTAGCACCTGTGGGAGTGCGTATACTGGTTCTATAGGCCCATAGAGCGGGATTGAGTTGGATGCACCAATCACGGCCAGCATCATTGACTGTCTTCTTGAGGAGTTTCAAGATGGTCTTGTTGGATGCTTTAGCTTGACCGTTGCCTTGGGGGTAATAGGGTGTGGAGAAACGGTGTTAGATTTTGAATCGGTCACAAAGTTCTTGGACATCCTAGTTTTTGAAGGGTCTTCTATTATCTGTGATAATGGATGAGGGAATTCCATATCTGTAGATGAGGTAATTCAAGATGAACGAGGAGATTTGCTTACCTGTGATGATGGTGAGGGGAACGACTTTAATCCACTTGGTAAAGTACTCAGTGGTAGTTATTATGAATTTATGGCAGTTGGATGAGGGTGGATGGATCTTTCCCACAAGCTCAAGTCCCCATTGGCAAAAGGGCCAAGGTGTCATTAAAGGTCTCAACTCTTGAGCTGGTGTGTGTATCAGGTTCCCATGTATTTGGCACTACTTGCACTTCTTCACTAACTAGTATGAATTTGTTTCCATGTTCGGCCAGTAATAACCTAAACACATGAGTTTCTTAGCTAAGGAAGGACCGCTAGACTGTGTGCTGTAAATCCCTTTGTGTATGTCTTGTAAGATGGTTAGGGATTCTTCCCATTCTAAACAACAGAGTAAAGTACCATCTAGACCACGTCGGTATAGGGTGTCAGCAATAATGGTATAGCGAGAGGTTTGGCATATAAAGGTCTGTCGTTGGTTTGAAGATAAGTCAGGTGGGATGGTGTTGTCCTTGAGATAAGTGTAAACCTTATCGTACCAAGGTGAATCAGATCTAACTAATAGGCATATGGAATGGGTCTCAGGAAGATCATAAGCTGGTTGTCGAATAGTTTCCACTAAGAACTCATACCGTGACTCATTCTTTGGTATCTCGAGAAGAGAGGTGATGGTCGCCATGGCATCTGCTACTTTGTTCTCAATGTGAGGTATCTGCTCAAAAGATATAATCACAAAGTATTCCTTAAATTTATCTACCATTCTTTTGTATGGGATAAGCTTCTCATCTTTGGTTTGGTAATCATCATTGACCTGATTTATCACTAGTTGAGATTCACCGTAGACATGAAGCTCTTTGATTTTCCAAGCTGTTGCCATCTTGAGACCAATGACTAAGGCTTCATATTCTGCTATGTTATTGGTGCATAGAAATAACAAATGGTAAGACCTTGGTATGGTGTCACCATGAGGAGTTACAAACAAGATTCCTGCCCCTGATCCATGGTTTATGTAGGACCCATCAAAGTATAGTTTCCAGGAATATGTTGAGATATTGAATAAAGATTCATCCAGAAACTCAAATTGCATTGGTGTGGTCTCCTGTAGTGGTGCATCCACTAGCTGGTCAAAAATGACTTGTCCCTTGATAGCTTTTCTATCTACATACTCAATGTCGTATTCACTTAGGAGCATTACCCATTTGGCTACATGACCTGTAAGAGCTGCTTTGCTTAGTAGGGACTTCAGTGGATCTAATTTTGCAATAAGTTTAATTGGATGTGTAAGCATATAATGTCAGAGTTTTTGGGAAGCAAAAACTACCGCTAGACATAATCTTTCTACCTGAGAGTATTGCAACTCATAGCCTACCAATGTGCGACTAATATAGTAGACGGCTCTTTCCTTATTCTCATAATTTTGTTGTGCTAGAAGAGCCCCAAGAGCTGTAGGTGTAGCAGATATGTAGAGTATCAATGGTTTTCATTGGATAGGAGGCATGAGAATAGGTGGATTCATAAGATACTCTTTCAGATTGTTGAATGCCTCTTCGTATTTCTCATCCCATCTGAATGGAATGTTCTTGTGTAGGAGATGACTGAATGGTTGACACTTGTCAGCAAGTTGTGATATGAATCTATGGATTGCTTGTAGCTTGCCTTGTAGAGATCTTAGTTGAGTAAGAGTGGTGCAGGGGCACCCTTTCAACAAGTCAAATATATACCTAAGGGAGAAGATTAAAGTCTCGATATGTCTTAGGCATATCTTTATTTAATGTAATAAGGTTTGTTTGACCAATATCTATTATTGTAGTTTGCATCTAGGTTTCTGTGTAAGTTCCTATGACACTTGTCGATATGTCATGACAAGGTTGTTAGTTTGTTAAGAGTTTGTTAGTTGGTTGTTATTTCCCAGCCGCTTGGAATTGTCTCCCAGCTGCTGGGAACCTAGTCAGTACTACTCATAGTAACTAGATAAATAGCCTAGATCTGATCAATTTCAGATAGAGAAGTGAAGAGATAGAGAGTATATGTCAGACAGAGCAGTAGTTGTGAAATCAAGTTGTGTAACTGTGAAATCAAATATCTATATGCATTTCTAAGAGTAATAAGAAGATCTTGTTTGTGTTATCTTTCTAGTTTTTGAATTCACTGTGTAGTCAATTTTCTGCTTTGGAACCGAAATGGGTTCTTAGCCCATTCCACCGGTTGGATTACTTCGTAATCGGTGGAATGGTTGTATATATTAGTTTATGTTCTTATTTTGTATTTTCTATTTGTTCATTCCATGTTCGCAGGATTGGTTAAAGCATGCTTAGATAAACCCTAGCATCCTCATGTGCTAGGTTGACAAAGTGCAAAAGTCTGTATGTTTGCAGGAGGAATAGTCCTGTGCAATCGCTGAGTATAAAGCAGGTCAAAATTGTGAAAATCCACGTGGTTTCAATAGACATACAAATTATGTGTATATCACTTTTGTATGTAGGATATACATTTTATGTGTATATCACTATCACATGTTCCTGTGTATATCACAATTGTCTATCACAGTTGCATGTAGCAAATGTACATCGGCTGATATACAAAGTTGGTCAACGTTGGATGCATAATCAAGATGCAGGTTGTGGATATACAGCGTTGATATACAATCTCTGTGTATATCGCTATTGCATATCAGGTTCATTCTCTATGTATCCCATAGTTGAATGGTTGTGAGTATCCCGCAGATGCATGTGGCAGATTGTATGTAATGAATGTACATTGTGAATGTACATCGGGTTGATACAAGGAAATTCAATGGTTGACTTTGGCAAAAGCATATCCCGAAGGCATATTCGGTAAATGCATGCTTTGAGTTGTATGTTTTTGAATGTATATTGAAATATACATTCCGCAGATACATCGGGTTAAGATGCATAAGGTTACCGACCGTGAAGGTAAATGGAACCGGCAATAGGGGGTTGTCATTTGTATGTTCTGATTGCATATAATGATTGTATGTTGAAACATACATTTTCTATGGATGCAAATACCGACCAGTAGAAGCGGTAGACAGAACTGGCACAGTAAGTCAAAGATTGTATGTACAAAGCTGAATGTATCAAGGTGACTGCAAGCATCGGGGTGAAACCTATTGAGGAGGCTAATAGTGACGGTCCCACCGATAGGTGCAAAATTGAAGTTCCATCGACCAGAGGAAGGGACTTGGTGTGAAAGAGATTTGGTTGGCCAATGAATTTGATCTCACCGATAAGTAAACATGCAAAGGTAAATGTATGTTAAAGAGTGGTTGAAAACCATTTTGCATGATTCTGCTGGGCGCTTTACATCATAGTGGTATCAAAGCAAAAGGAGTGTCTTTTGGGAAAGAGAAGAAGAGAAGATGTCAGATGGAGAGGGGTCATCAGAGTTTCCAGCAAGGATGACCAACGCTGAGTTGGTTGTCCTAGTAAAGAAACAAATTGCAGAGAGCAAAGCAGTGAAAGCTCAGAATCAGGCTTTGAAAGATGAGTTAGAGACATTAAGGTACAGAGTAGGAAAGGGAAGAAAAGATTCTGGTGAGGAAGATAGGGATGAAGAGGAGATCCCTAGGCAAGAAGAGATAGAGGTTCCTGTAGACCAGAGACCCTTAATTCCCTCAAATCCATGGAGTGAAGGACCATGGATATGAAAATAGACCTGCTAGTGTTTGTAGGCAAGATGGATCCTGATTCAGTAATGGAGTGGATAGACTCCTTGAATAATTTCTTTGAAATAGAGGAAATACCAGAACATCAAAGGGTAAAGATGGCCCAATCCAAAATGAAAGAGGCTGGACTAACTTGGTGGAATTTCATCCAAGATGACAGGGTGAAAGAAGGAAAGAACAGAGTTGCTACTTCGAAGAAGATGATGGCTTTAGTGAAGGAAGCCTATGTTCCATTGGATTACAACATCCAATTACACAAGAGGAGACAAAATTTGAAACAGAAAGATTTAGATGTCAGTTCATACACTGAAGAGTTCATGAAACTATGTGTCAAGACAAAGGTGAAGGAGAATGAGGAAGAGAGGGTTGCAAGGTATCTCAATAGGTTGAGATTTGCCATCCAAGAAGATTTAAATCTGCATAGCCTAGATACAGTCCAAAAGTGCTACCAATTGGCACTCAAAGTGGAAGAGAAATTAAAGAGAAGACAAGAGCGGAATAGTAGAGGAAGAGGAAGATAGCAAAGAGGGGGAAGAAGTCCTCTCAGAGGTAGAGGACATGGATTTGGATACCAAGG
This sequence comes from Cunninghamia lanceolata, assembly GCA_027924645.1. Lineage (NCBI taxonomy): Eukaryota > Viridiplantae > Streptophyta > Pinopsida > Cupressales > Cupressaceae > Cunninghamia > Cunninghamia lanceolata. The sequence continues at coordinate 2,624,265 of BSBN01000333.1, forward strand.
TGAATCCAATTAGGAGAGTAGCAAAGGAGAAAGCAGTCAAACTCAAAAAGGAAGTTATGATCAGAAAGGAAATTTTAGGGGTAGAAGACCACCATTTAGAGGGAGATCTCAGGGCAGAGGACCACTCAGATGTTACAATTGCAATTAGGAAGGCCATATAGCTAGCAGATGTCCGGAAAAAGCAACAAGTTTAATGGGAGAAAGGTGGACAAATCTGATCCAAGAATTTGATTGTCAAAGTGTGACAAGCTCAAACACTTACCAAAGTGTGAATGCTCTTGATAGTTATGGATATCCTAAGAAAGGAGAAGCCTTGATGATTAGGAGAATAATGATTACCATGAAGGTGCCTGATAGAGAACCCCCACAAAGAAAGTCTCTTTTCAAAACTACTTGCAAAGCAGGAGGAAAGGTATGTAAAGTTCTGATTGACTCTGGATCTACAGAAAATTTTGTGTCTATTGAAATGGTAGAAAAACTTAACCTTAGAAGACTACCACATCCTTGCCCATACAAAATCTCATGGCTCACTCAAGGTCAACAAACAGTTGTGGAAGAACAGGCTTGGGTGGAATTTCAAATTGGAACATAGAAGGATAGATTATTGTTTGACATTGCTAAGATGGATGCTTGCCATCTCTTATTTGGAAGACCATGGCAGTATGACTTGAAATCATACCATGATGGAGTTAGAAACACATATCCAATCACCAAGGATGGTAAGGTGATAGAGTTACTTCCATTGATGGAGGAAGAGGTAGAATCGAAAGGGAAAGAAGTAAAGGTGATGATGGTAGAAAGCAAACAATTTATGAAGGAGATAGTAGATGAAGGTGCAGTTGCATATGCCCTAATTCCATGCCTGAAAGTGAACAAGGAGAAGCAACAAGAAGTCAAGGGAGAGAAGAGACAAAGGTTCATAGACCCTCCTGTCCAAGAGTTGTTGGATAAGTACAAAGGTATCATCTCTGATGGAATGCCAAGGTCCCTACCACCTATGAGGGACATCAGCCATTGCATAGACCTGATCCCAGGATCTACACTTCCAAACAAGGTAGCATACAAGATTACACTAGAGTAGAATGCAGAGGTAGCAAGGTAGATTGAGGAATTATTGGAGACAGGCCTAATTGGCAAGAGTTTAAGCCCATGTGCAGTACCGGCTGTACTAGCACCAAAGAAGGAAGGCACTTGGAGACTTTGTACTGATTTAAGGGCTATCAATAAAATAACAATCAGGTATAGGTTCCCAATCCCAAGGATAGAAGATTTGCTTGATTATTTGGGAGGTGCCAAATATTTCACAAAAATAGATTTAAAAAGTGGCTATCATCAGATCAGGATTAGACTAGGAGATGAATGGAAAACTGCATTTAAGACCAATGAGGGGTTATATGAGTGGAAGGTCATGCCTTTTGGGTTGTCCAATGCTCCTAGTACCTTTATGAGGCTGATGAATGAGGTCTTGAGCAAATTTATAGGCAAATTTGTCATAGTATATCTAGATGACATTTTGGTTTTCTATAATACAAGGGAAGAGCACCTCGAACATATAGACCTGGTTCTCAAAAGGTTACATGAAGAGCAGCTAATGATCAATTTGGAGAAATGTTTGTTCATGGAGGAGGAGATCATCTACTTGGGTTTTGTCATCTCACATGGCAAACTGAAAATGGATCAAGAGAAGGTAAGTGCCATATTGTCTTGGCCAACTCCTAGAACCATGAATGATGTTAGAAGTTTCCATGGGTTAGCAACCTTCTATAGGAAGTTTATAAAAGGGTTTAGTCATGTCTGTGCACCCATGCTTAACACCATAAAGGGAGGACAGAAGTGCAGATTCAGTTGGACAAAGGAAGTAGATGATTCATTTGAAACATTGAAGAAGGCGGCACAACAACTAGTCCTTGCACTTCCTGATTTCCACAAGATATTTCAAGTAGAATGTGATGCAAGTCACATGGCAATTGGAGCAGTACTCAGTTAAGAAGGTAGGCCTATTGTATTTTTTCAGTGAGAAACTAAATGATGCTAAGAAGAGATACTCATCCTATGATTTGGAGATGTATGCTCTAGTCCAGTCACTCAAAAAGTGGAGGCATTACTTGATGTCGAAAGAATTCATAGTGTTTACAGATAATCAGGCCCTTAGTTTTATAAACAGTCAAGAAAAGATGAACCATAGGCACATGAAATGGGTGGAGACTTTACAAGCTTTCACCTTCACACTCAAGCACAAGAAAGGGATCAAGAACAAGGTAGCATATGCTTTCAGTAGGAAGGTCCTAACCATAAATCAGATTCAATTGGAAAGTGTTGGTATTGATTCCTTAAAGACTATGTATGATGCTGATGAAGACTTTGGAGAGATCAACAAAGTATGTACTTCTTTTGAAGACAAATATCATATTGAGTACTCTAAAGTTCTGATCCAAGATGGATTACTTTTCAAAGGTGGACAATTGTGTATTCCACGGTGTTCTATGAGGTTGAATATCATTAGAGAGAAGCATTGTGGGGCCATGGCAGGACATTTTGGTCTAGATAAGACTCTTGATCTTGTAAAGCGACATTACTATTGGCCTAAGCTACAGTCAGATGTCAAAAAATTTGTGGAGACATGTGTGATCTATCAGAAGGCAAAAGGAAGATCCACTAATGTAGGTTTATATCAGCCACTGCCCATTCCTTCTAGACCATGGGAGAGCATAAGCATGGACTTTGTGTTGGGTTTACCTAGAACAAGGAAGGGATATGATAGTGTTTTTGTTGTAGTAGACAGATTCAGTAAAATGGCACATTTCTTACCATGCAAAACCACTTGTGATGCTTCATATGTTGTAGATCTATTTTTCAAGGAGATAGTGAGGATACATGGATTGCCATTGAGCATAGTGTCAGATAGAGATGTGAAATTTATTGGCCATTTTTGGAGGACTCTTTGGAAGAAGCTTGGTACCAATTTGTCCTTCTCATCAGCTTATCATCCTCAAATAGATGGACAGACTGAAGTGGTTAACCATTCATTGGGAAATTTGCTCAGATGTTTGACAAGGTAGCATGGAGAGAAGTGGGATAACATCCTATCATAGGCAAAATTTTCCTATAATGACACTGTCAATCGAAGTACAGGGAAATCACCTTTCCAGTGGTATATGGTATTCATCCAAGAGGTATTTTGGAGTTAAGAGATCTACCTGCAGGAGAATCTATTAGTACAGATGGATAAGCTTTTGCATCAGCCATCAAAGAGGTGCATGATCAAGTCAAGAACCAACTCCAACAAACTACATTAAACTATAAAGCTTATGCTGACAAGAAGAAGAGGGATGTACAATTTGATGTTGGAGATTTGGTGTGGGTTCATTTGAAGAAGGAGAGGCTCCCAAAAGGTAAATATACCAAACTAATGCAAAGGAAGATTGGACTGTGTCAGATTTTGAAGAAATATGGATAGAATGCCTATGAGATCCAACTCCCTTCTAATCTTGGATTGTCACCTATTTTCAATGTATGTGATTTAACTCCATACAAGCATAATCCTGATGTAGACCAGGAACCATTACCGGGTACAGCAGATGATGCTATTCCTAAACATGATCCACCACAATTGCAGAAGATTTTAGACTCAAGAATGGCAAAGAAAACAAGGAACATAGAGTATATGGAATACTTGGTAGCTTGGCAAGGGAAACCTAATTCAGAGGCAATTTGGATGACTGAAGAACAAATCCAAACACATGGTGTAGACCTTCAAGCTCTCATCTCAAGTGGACTTGAGATTTCTTCTCTCAGGGAGTATGGTGCAGGGGCACCCCTTCAACAAGTCAAATATACACCTAAGGGAGAAGATTAAAGTCTCAATATGTCTTAGGCATATCTTTATTTAATGTAATAAGGTTTGTTTGACCAATATCTATTATTGTAGTTTGCATCTAGGTTTTTGTGTAAGTTCCTAGGACACTTGTCAATCTGTCATGACAAGGTTGTTAGTTTCTTAAGAGTTTGTTAGTTGGTTGTTATTTCCCAGCCGCTTGGAATTGTCTCCCAGCCGCTGGGAACCTAGTTAGTACTACTTATAGTAACTAGATAAATAGTCTAGATCTGATCAATTTCAGACAGAGAAGTGAAGAGATAGAGAGTAGATGTTAGACAGAGCAATAGTTGTGAAATCAAGTTGTGCAAATGTGAAATCAGATATCTGTATGCATTTCTGAGAGCAATAAGAAGATCCTGTTTGTGTTATCTTTTTGGTTTTCAAATTCACTATGTAGTCAATTTTCTGCTTTGGAACCGAAATGGGTTCGTAGCCCATTCCACCAGTTGGATTACTTCGTAATCGGTGGAATGGTTGTATATATTAGTTTATGTTCTTGTTTTGCATTTTCTATTTGTTCATTCCATGTTTGCAGGATCAGTTACAACATGCTTAGATAAACCCTAGCATCCTCATGTGCTAGGTTGGCAAAGTGCAAAAGTCTGTATGTTTGCAGGAGGAATAGTCTTGTGCAATTGCTGAGTATAAAGCATGTCAAAACTATGAAAATCCACGTGGTTTCAATAGACATACAAATTGTGTGTATATTGCTTTTGTATGCAGGATATACATTTGTGTGTATATCGCTATCACATGTTCCTGTGTATATCGCAATTGTCTATCGTGGTTGCATGTAGCAAATGTACATTGGCTAATATACAAAGTTGGTCAACGTCGGTCAAATCCTTCAGATGCATAATCAAGATGTAGGTTATGGATATATAGTGTTGATATACAATCTCTGTGTATATCGCTAATGCATATCAGGTTCATTCTCTATGTATCCCACAGTTGAATGGTTGTGAGTATCCTGCAGATGCATGTGGTAGATTGTATGTAATGAATGTACATTGTGAATGTACATCAGGTTGATACAAGGAAATTCAACGGTTGACTTTGGCAAAAGCATATCCCGAAGGCATATTCGGCAAATGCATGCTTCAAGTTGTATGTTTTGAATGTATAATGAAATATACATTCCGCAGATACATCAGGTTAAGATGCATAAGGTTACCATCCGCAAAGGTAAAGGGAACCGGCAATAGGGGGTTGTCATTTGTATGTTCCGATTGCATATAATGATTGTATGTTGAAACATACATTTTCTGCGGATGCAAATACCAACCGATAGAAGCGATAGACAGAATTGGCACAACAAGTCAAAGATTGTATGTACAAAGCCGAATGTATCGGGGTGATTGCAAGCATCGAGGTGAAACCTATTGAGGAGGCCAATAGTGACGGTCCTGCCGATAGGCGCAAAATCAAAGTTCCATCAACCAGAGGAAGGGACTCAACATGAAAGAGATTTGGTTGGCCGGTTAATTTGATCTCACCGATGGGTAAACATGCAAAGGTAAATGTATGTTAAAGATTGGTTGAAAACCATTTTGCATGATTCCACTGGGTGCTCTGCATCAAAGAGTCTTGGGTGGTGGCATGTCCATGATAGCCTTGACTTTGGTGGGGTCCACCTCTATTCCATTTGCTGATACAATAAAACCTAGGAGTTTACCTGAGGTGACTCCAAACACACACTTCTTTGTGTTCAACCTGACTTTGAATTGCTCTAATCTCTAAAAGACTTTCTCTAACACATCTAGGTGTGATTCTCTTGTGAGTGATTTTTCTAGGATATCATCTACATAATCTTCCATGGTGATGTCCATCATATCATGAAATATAGTGGTCATAGCACGTTGATATGTGGCTCCTGCGTTCTTTAGCCCGAATGGCATGACATTCCAATAGAAAGTGCCCCATGGACAAGTGAAAGCTATCTTATGCTAGTCTTCTAGTGCTATCCTGATCTGATTATATCCTAAGAAGCCATCCATGAGGGATAACATGGTGTGCCCCACTGTTAAGTCAACTATGATATCTATATTTGGCAACAGAAAATCATCCTTGCAGCAAGCTTTGTTTCGATCTCTAAAGTCATTGCATAGTCTGACTCAGCCATCTAGTTTGGACATTGGTACTATGTTGGAGACCCATTCTGGATAGTCTATAGCTCTGATGAATCCAAAATCTAGTAATTTCTTGAGTTCTTCCTTTACAAGCAGTGCTATGTGTGGATGCATCTTTCTAAGTTTCTATTTCACTGGTTTCACTCCTGAATCTAATGGAAGATGGTGTAGAATCAAATCTAGATCCAACCCTGGCATATCTGCATATGACCAAGCAAAATTGACCTATTTTCTTTTGAAGAATGGTACAAACTTAGTCTTCTCTGGTGGGGTTAGAGACTTAGCAAAGTGAATGATCTTAGGATGTTCCTCTGTTCCAATGTTAACCAGCTCTATGGGTTCCACAACAATCTGAGACTTCTCCTGGTGCATGTCATTTGGGAGAGTGTCAAGCCTTCCATCATCAGGTGCCACAGTTGCGTTTTCACCTTCGGATGCATCCTTTCTTTTTACTGTTTTGGGATCTAACACTATGCAGAACGGTTTTCACCATTAGATCCTATTTTTATTTTGATATTTTTGTGACTGGAAGGCTTGGCACCCTCTCTGAAATAAGCCATGGTATTAAGTTCAATAGAGAAACCAACTTTATGATCCCCTTTGGGTAGGTGGTACCTAAGTTCCATGTAGTCAATATAAGCATCATCATTTTGGAACATATCTAGTTAAGGGGTTCCTCGTAGATCCCAGTCAATAAGCTCAGGATGCACAAGGGGGAGGGAGTCAAGGGATAGATTTGATTCATTGATAGTTTGAATGGATATGCTAGGAGTATTGGGAGGGGGAGTGTTCAAGATGGTACTTTTCTCCAAGTTTTTTATTGCGATAGAACTCAAACTTTCCTTAAAAGTCGTACTCTCAGAGATAGGCAAATCAGACTCTAGTGGCCTATTCGGTAGCATTTGTCCCTCATGGTAGGAGCTATAAGTTTGAATGGTATCGACCTCTTTGTCATCATAGGAATGCTCTGTTAGCTCATCCCACTCATATTCATTGGAATCTGTGTCACTATCCACTTGAAGCATATGGATCATTTCCACTAGACAAGGATTTTCTTTAACTTTTCCTTTATCTTTATATCCTAGGCCTTTTGTATTTCTAGTCGATGAGGATGAAGAAGGTTGAATGGGTTCTATGATTCCTTCTCTTCTTAACTATATGAATCTAAACCAGTACCTAGCATGCAAAACAAATCAAGAGAGTTCCTGCAAAGACGTCAGCGTTAGCAAAAATCTTCTAGAGAACCCTAAAATCACTACCTAAAACAGATGCGCCGCTTTAGAGACTGAATGCGCAGAAATAGTGAACTGAAGCGCCATATTACATATGTGCTAGAACAGAGGACAAAAGTGCTGAAATACAGTGTATATGTGCTGAAGTAGCAGATACGCCATTTTAGATGGTAAAAGTGCTCTAACAGAGTATGTATGCATTGTAGTAATGAATGCGCCGTAATAGGTGATAGATGCATGTTAGGAAGTGATGAATGTGTTGTTTCCTCTTGTGTATGGCTTTCTAAAACACAAAAACTTAGTTTTTGGGTTAAATTTGGGGCTAGGCGCCACGGTGGGTGCCAAAAATGTTAAGGGAAAATTAGATTCAAATGAATAATCAATACTATCAATATCAAGTTACCCAAAACTCAATGAAATGGTGAACCAAGAAGATTTAATCAAATAAAGCAATGAACAACAAAGCAAACCTCCTTAATTTGAAGCTTCCATTGATTGCCTATCACAATCGATCTTGCATGTATGAAATAGGGCCCTCAGAGAGTGCACTTCCTTGCTATGCTTCAAGAATGTCAATTGGGAATGGCTATGATAATACTGCCATGAAGAGGAGCTTCACAACGATGATAGTGGTGTGTAGTGCATAGTAGTGAATGTGATCACAAGCAATGAAGAAATTGGTGCCAAGGGCACACTGTAATTCCTGCATAGTAACAATACTTAAAGCTTGGATGATTGAAATGGAAGAAGAGGGTTCAATTTATATAGTTGAGAAAGAAGAGATCAACGGTATAGAATGGTTGAGGAACGTGCAACGAATAAGAAGAAGACATGTGTCTTGCTTTCTTTTGCATGAGAGGATTTGCTAAGAATACAAGAATGAGTTAAAGCAATTAAAAGAATATAATAATTAGTTAAGTGATTTAAAACAAGAAGAAGGGATTTGCATGAGAATAAGAAGATATTTTGCTTTATTAAATATTAGGAATATTTAATTGCAGGTGCAAGAAAGATTGAATTATATTTAGAGATAACTCAATTTAGAAGAAAAAACAATTTTAAATAAATATTTGATTTATTTAAATTTAGAGAAGATATTATTGGAAGAAACAATTAAATAATTGGAATTATTTAATTTAGAAGATTAGAAAGCAAATTGTTGTGCATGATTTTGGAAGAATAAATAAAATATTTGATTGTATTTTATTTTTGGAGATTGAAAGGATTTAAATAAATTTGATTTGATTTATTCAAATTTGGAAGAATGAATTTGATTTAATTAAATAATTAATAATTATTTAATTGTTGGAAGCATATGAATCAAATAAATAAATTTATTTATTTTATTGATAGAGGAATTCGAAGGGAATAAATATTAAGAATACTTATCTAGACCGAATCGTGTCATTTTTAGGCATATACAATTATTACTAATGTACCTAAGGGGGATAACATTTGATGATAGAGGAGTTGATAGAATTTCACCATGGAACTTTGTCTACCATCCAATTTGGCTTTTACTTGCCAGTATAATTTTTTCTACACATCAACTTTTTTTATTGTATGCATTTATTTCTTTGTGAGTAATTATATATTAATTTATATCTTGATGTTAATTTAATTTTATAGTCAATCCAAAATGTGAATGATGTGGCATCTTTTCCTATGGTCTTTACTCGAACTCCTGATCGACCCAAGGGACTATCATTTACAGAATGACTTTCTGAATGCCAAAAAAGGGTGGAGGTAATTTGATTGAACTATGCTTTAATTGATAATTTAGAAAACTTAAATATTTGATTATACTCAATTAGATAAATAATAAAATATAGAATAGATAAATTAATCTATTAATTTAAAAATTATTATGACTATTTGTATACATAGAGTCTTACATTCCTGTCATTTTCCATACAAGTGATATTAGTTGGTTTGTCCATGATGAGTTCTCAATTGATGCAGGAGGCCTCGATGGTGGTATGTTCTTTCTTTCTAGTAGATAAGCTTTTGTGTAGTGCACTCTAGATTGTTTATATGTAACACACCTAACCTTTCTTAATGTATGCATTTCCTTTTTTGTTTAATAATTATATATTAATTTATTTCAATGTTACTTTACTTTTACAATCTCTTGAGAATGTGAGTGATGTGCCACCTTTTCCATCATGATTTAGTAGGAGACTTGATCATCTTAAGAGAAAATCATTTGCAAAACGATTGTCTGAACAACAAAAAAGAGTCAAGGTAATTGAATTGTTTCTAAATAATTGATAGTTTATAGAGGTCTTATAGTTGATTGTAGTGATTTAGATGTATGTTAATAAATGAAAGTTCTAAATTGTAGTACATAAGATTCTATTTACTAACTCTAACTTATTTATATTTACCATTGACGAGATTAATCAAATTTGTGGTTTGACTTGTTAATACAATCAACTTTGCCTCCATCAACTACTAGACATCATGGTATGAAGAGGACACTTTTTGAGGATCCATCACAGATTGAGGATCCATCATAGAATGAGGATTCACCAAAGACATAGGGTCAAGTGGACCTTTAGTATTTGATGTACCTATTCGACATGTAGATTGTATATAGATTTTGAGACATGGCATATGCCACATTTTATAAAAAATGTTTTGAGTTGGCATATTTGCCAAATTTTTGTATATGTCTACCATTATGGACTAGATTTTAATATATACACCTTTATATACAATATAATTTAAATTCCTTATGTGCATGTATTCCTACTTTGAAACTTAAAAGTTTGATGTATAATCAATTTACAATGGTTGAGTTATGATCAATAACATGTTATAGGTTGATTTCTTGTTATATATGATTGTTTTTCTTGGTAGAAAGATGATATATGTAGTTTCATACCTCAAGACATAACTTGATCTTAATTGCCACGTGATTGTAGTTTTAGTTAGATATAGGATTTTCATGAAATGACAAATTTGAATGGTTCACACATGTGCAGAGCTATAGAAAACTTTGATCTCCTCCATATGTAGTTGCAACTCTTCATTTTTCAAGTACAAACATCAAAAAGCAATTTTAGATAACTAATTTCACCATCAAAACTTCATTTCTAGCCTCCTTTCTTCATGTTTTCTCCATTTTAAGTCTTAATCAAGACATCTACAATCTAGAACAACAATTTGGTACCTCATGGATGGCTACAACATTCATATCTAAGGCTGCAATTTGGTTACATGATTATAAAGTTCATTTTCATTTAGCTCCAAGACCTCGATTCCTTCATCTTTGACCATTTCTAGCTATGATTGTGTAGGTACAATAGTGATATAGGTCTGAAAATCAAGTTGTTTCATGGCTGGTATAGCAAATTAGGAGTTTGAAATGTTGGTAGAACAACACTTTGCAAAAAGGTTTTCAAAATTAGGTAAATGGGAAAATCTTGTTTCATTTCATCTCCTAGAGTTTGTCTTGAAACTCATTGACATCTTCTAGCTTTCATTTTGTACATAGAAAAGAATATCTTTCCATTTCATGAAGTTTCCACCATGTTTCTACCTTGTTTTTGCATGTTTCCATAATGTTTCTAGCTGCACAAACCATGTCAAATTTGTTGTTGTGGGAAACTTCACAAATTTATCATTTTTCCTTGGCCTCCTAGATCTTCACCATTTATGCATGACCAATCTTAACTTGTATATCCTACCCTTGACTATAAATGATTTCTCTTGAGCTATGATAATCATTCCTTCAACCTATTGACAATCTTAACTTGTATAGCCTAACCCTACCATAGTGCAACATCTACCTCCACAATCATGGATGTCCATCATTTATGACAACTCTTCATTGATATGACAATCATTCCTTCAATCATTTGACTATGTTAGGACCTCATACATTCACCTTCAAACCTTCTGATAATTTTTTGTTATTATTACCAACTTTATGAGGCATAATATGGGGATCCAAGGGTGTAGGTGACTTTCTCAAAGGATTGCAAGTAGCTTTATGGATTGTGGTAGTAGGATAAAACTCTTCATGACTATCCTATAAGGACATAAAAGAATTCACAAGATCCAAACCCTTTCAAAGTGTAGCATATAGTCTAAGGATTTGTTGTTCTATGATATGAGACACCAAAAAACTATATTTGGTGAGTGTATTGTGATGAGATATTAGGACAATCAAAGTCCATATAGAGATCATATGATTATAAGAGTTTTATTTTTTAAATGAATTCTTTTTCTCTCAATACCTTGACAAAATGATTAATTCTTCTAAAAACTATCCCAAGACCCTATTGGTTGCCAAATTCCATAACTAGGTGTGATAATAGCAAAGAAACATGGTGATAGTCCACTTTATCTCATTTGCGATAGTGCTCTTGCATAGAATAGTAGTGTATTAGACTCTTTTGCTGATCCATGATGATAAGATATGATGGTAGTCTAATGTCCCCATTCTGGGAATGGTCAATAGAGAAGGGTACATGGCAGAGACAGAGAAGACCTGAGTGCAATCATTTGAGAAGGTATTCTTAAGTACTTTGAGCCTAGAAGACCTAGGGTTTATGCCCTAACTTTGAACAATAGCATTAGATCCTTTCTGCTATCATTTTGTAAGGTCTTACTACTTGTAATTGATATTATATATTGAGACTTATAGCAATAGATATCTGATTTTCTTTTAATCCATTATAGTTGCAAATTGAAATGGTTTTCCTTGTATAATTCATTTTGGATTACAAATATATTGTTTGGAAGTGTATGGGTGATGCTTTTACGATGTATTGAACATGTTTTTTGAGCTGAGATAAGTGTATGTTTAGGTCTGATATAAAAATTAGAACTTCATAAAATTAGGGTTTGAGCAGAAAAATTAGAATTGTTGCATATATCATATTCGGGATATTACAACGGTCTCCTCACTCCACCAACTCTCCTCACTACGTGAATACCTAAGGTTTATGACACAAGTTCCAATGATTTAAAACCACCTAATTATGACTATACAATCCCTTTTGACTATAACAATCTTTTTCAAACAATGTTTACATGGTTTCTAAAGCACATAATGGAAATCTCCTTACATATTTAGTGTATCCCAATGTAGAAACTTATGATATATATGATACCCCCAATGATCTTTGTTGTGATGTTTGTCATTGATGTCAAATCTAGATTAAGTTGATTTGATATGCACATCATCAGGAGAAGGTATTGGTAGAGTTGAGTAAGTTGGTGAGTTGTCTTCATTATTTGACAAAGTGTGTTATGGTGTGGTGTTTTTGATTCTTGCTTCAGGAGTTCACATGGTGTTCTTGCTTGATGATTTTCAGGAGTTTGGTCTTCATTCATATGCTTCAAGACTCTTGGTAATGACATGATGTTTGGATAAGGATCTGTTGTGTGGTTACACAACACGCCCCATTTTGACTTGGCAAAACATGGACCCAACTTCTTTTGGCTTGGTTTGTGTTTCTTGCTTTCTGGCGGTTTGGTAAAAATCAGTCAAATGCATCATCACGTTGAGTCAAGATGAGGTAAGTCATCATTATGAGGTCAGTTTGTCAAAATTCATATTTCGTATCTGTGACCTCATATTCTGGAGAAACATTAAATTTCATGCAGGTTTGCCTTTTACATCACCTTGGTATTCATCAGGATGTGAGAGTTATGAACAGTCAAAGTCTTGGTCAAACCTAATATTCGCAAGAGGGGGGGTCATATTTTATAATCTGAGTCATGTTGTTTAAAGATCATCATCATATTCTAACATCCCCTGATATATCCTGCAGCTCAAATATCCTGACGTCAACTTTAAATGGTAGTAAGTCTTTCCCATCAAGCGGTCTTTTATACCACGAACATCATGTTTTGAAAAGTAACCCGATATTCGTTAATATCATCCTGACATGAAATATCACCCTTAACAAACATCCTGATGACATCATCTGAATATGATAAACGAAGAAACAAACATCCTGATGACATCATCATCATATTTACATTTCGACAGGATATTTTGTAAACATGATCATGTTCGCCCAATATGACGATGACGTCATGAAGCATTTCCGATACAAAGAACGAATATCATGATGATGTCATCCTGATATTCAGAAAGGAGGATGAGCAAGCTTGGTTCGTCATCATCCTTTTGTTTTGAAACATCACCCGATAAACTGAAATATCCTCCAGATGTGCTAAAATGTAAACAAAGGGTGCATTGTCACCCTAATCTTGTAGCGATAATAATTCCAATGCTAGGGAGGATGATATTGAAACTCAACCCGATATTTGTGAAGTATCATCCTGCTCTCATGATATCCTGTTATATGGATATCCCCCGCTCTCTTTACCGCCATTATCATTAAATGCGTGCAGATATGGTAGGTGATTCCCGCCGATCTCGGAACCCAATGAAATACCTGTCAAGATCCTGAGTTTTCACACGAATGATCAAAGATTGCAATCTAACTTGTCAGAGTTGCCCTAAATTTACCCTAACTGCGAGATTAAAAGGTAATTCAACTGCCATTGTTACGTTTACCTGCGTTAAAATTGTTTTACAGAGCACTTGCCTCCATATCCACATAACAGCTACCGTTGCACAATTCGAGCTCACAGATAGAAGGAAGGAAGTGATCAGCAGTTGAATTAAGAGCGTCTTGACGATATACTGGTATAAAGAAAAATCTGCATAACCAGGTAAGTGAACTGAAACCATCATCATGTTGGTTCTAAATGATGTTGTAAGTTCTGGTTATGTATCCATGTAAGTAAGTAATGTGAAATTGATGCAATAAGCATGATATTTGCAATATGTATGCATGCATATCCCTGTTGTGAGAAGAAATGTTGTTAATTGCAGGTACCCATGGCTGAAAAATGCTTAGTCAAGAATCAAGAGGAATTCAGCAGGCCTATGTTCTCTTCCCAGAGAGGGGTCCTGTTCAAATATGGGGCAATTACAGATACCCATTAGGGGATTACTAACTTAGAGGCCTAGTCAGCCAAGCTAAATGATGGACAAGATAAGAGTCCGGTATTGGACGCAGTGTTTGTATCAGGCATGTGGAACGCTGCTGGCTTCCCATACTCCATGGAGTCTCTGGAGCTAGTCATTGAATGCGCCTAGAATTATAACCCTCAGATGAGGCAGGTGGTGAAGCATGGGAGAGTGTATGCAGACCTATCCATCAAAGGTCTCTCCCGGACATTTGGACTGCCAATGGGCAGTAAGGTAAAGAGTGTAGACTTGAAGAAGTCTGAAAGAGAATACGAGGCCAACAAGAAGGTGACCAGAAAGAACATGTATGCTTGGCGGGCCGAGAACAGCACATATAATGCAGCGGCCAAGCTTCCCGTGCACATGTTCAAGTTCGATTTCAATGAGGAGTATCAATATGTGATTGCCCTACTGAACAGGGTGACTGGCCAGCCTGATACTGGTGAATTTAGAGATTGGATGTACGGCATAATAATGATGTGCCTGTATGCAGACATCAAGCCACTGTGGGGCCAAATAATAAGCGATGCTCTGCATGTGTAGCTGATGAACCTGGGAGGTTCAGATTGTGCATTCTACATGACCTCCTATATCGTTTATTCCTGTGCTTATAGAGGCACTTTTGATGCCCTGGTCATAGATGGAAAACTGACAGACACAAATGCAGCATATATCTGGGATCATCATCCCCAGCTGCAAAGAACCAACTATATCAAGGACTACAAACTGGTCAATGATGCATTCTCTATGCATCTGGTAAGGACCATGGAAGATGATAGAACTAAAAGACTGAGCATGGAGGCTCAAGAGGCAGTATACAGGCATGGGGCATGGTACATACAATTTGCCACCTTTTCCTATATCAAGATAGAAGGTTTTGAAGGACATCCCTTGATGCTGCCAAGATATCCTACGGATGCAGTAGTTTTAATGTAATTTATCAGGCAGGGCTCCACCATGATACAGATGTATAAGGATGCCAAGAAGCTGCCACCAATTTTGTTCCCAGTCAGCATCGGCAACTACATGTGCCCTGACTCTGACAATATAAAGAAGGTGATGGTCACCCTGAATAAGATGAATTTACTGCCCTTCCCAGTAACGAGACCATATGATCCTTACGGCCGAATGCAGAAGATCCTAGGAAAGCCTATTCACCAGAGGCACCTAGAGGATTTTTGGGCTGACTGTGAAGATGAGGTAGAAGCCAGGAGGAGGAGGTATCAGAGGTTGACTCTGAACCAGATTAGAACGTTTGACTGCATATCCCTCCCTCCGCAGCTAAAGGGTGATGATGGCAGGATAATGGCAGATGAGTATGAGCAGAAGAAGATTTACAACGATACCATCTCTGCACCTGACCTCACCATGCAGGAGGATATGTCCTTAGACCCATTCTTTGCCAGAACCCTACACTTGACCCAAGCTTGGGTAGATGCACAGGTAGAGGCATTGAAGAAGAAGGGTGTTGCCATCACGGTGGACAACAAGAAGAAGGGGGAGGACATCCCTACAGATGAATATGATGACTTCCTGCTGGAGAAGAGGAAGACTAAGGGAGAGAGGATCCCTCCACCATAGCAGCCTAGCAAAAGGGCCCAAGGGGCAAGAAGGTGGAAAAGGGACCCAAAGGGGTCATAATTGATAGGGCAGTATTCACAGCAGAGGAGGTAGCCAAATCAAGATCAGAATCGGATTCTCCTCCAAAGCCCAAGAAAACCAAGACAACAGAGGCTGGAATCACAGAGACCCAAGAGGTGGGTCAGTCATCCAAACAACTAGGCAAAGCTATCCTCATGGAAGAGGAGCCTGAAGAAGAGGAGGAAGCTCCACTAATAATAAGAAGAAAGAGGAGAGCTCCGTAGGTGTTGGTTCCCACCACACCTAAGAAACCAAGAACCTCCATGAGAGGTGAGATAAGTCAACCTCCTGCACAATTACAGGGGGCAGGTAGTGAAGTGCAGAAGGAACTTCAGCACAATGTTCCACTTCCTACCATTCTCAAGTTCAAAACTGAACTGGCAGAAGAACAACAAAAGGAAACCTCCTAGACTCAAGCGGAAAGGCATGTCTCGCTAGACGAGAGAATAAACTTGTCTGATGATGAGGTGGTGCAGGATGTGGCTGCACAAGAAATGGAAACACTAGCTGCTAGCATCAGTGTGACTCCTCACAAGCCTCCATCTGTCTAATCAGTGCTTGAGGAGATGAAACAAGCAGAAGCGGAGCGAGAAAAGAGCCCGGAATAAGAAAAGAGCCCGGAGCAGGTAGCTCAGGACATAGGGCTGGACACACTGATCACTGAGGTGACAAGTCTTTTAGTGGTAGACTTGGCAGAGAAACAGGATGCAAGTTCTGAGAAGCCAGCAGGATCACCTGATAAGGGCCACCTAATAGAGGAGATAGAGATGGGAGAAGTAGAAGGCCATGCTCTTGAATCAGGCAAGCAAAGCCCACAAGAAACATCAGCAGGACCTGCTATAGTGGAGGTCTAAGAAATAAAGGCTGATGAGAAGGAGGAAGAAATAGAGGATCCAGCTGATAAGGCACAGGAGGTGGATAGTGCAGGAACATAACAGATAGCAGCTACAGAACAGATGCCATCACCTCGGGCAGATCCTATGATATCAGATACGGTGGACATACCACCAGAAATAGAGAAACAAAAGGAGGATGATCAACCTCCACAAGGGGAAGAACTGGGGACAGGTGAAGAAATGATGGAGAAAGATCATGATCATCATGATCTGCATACATGTACACCACAGGGTTCCCCACACAAAGAAGATGCTCCCCCAGAAAAGGAAGTTCCTCAACAGGAGGAGACACCACAGGATCAGCAGCAAGGCGAGCATCAAGAGGGAGAAAAGGAAAAATCACCATCCCCACAACGCTTGTTGATGGAAACGGGAGATAGGGGTGAACAACATCATGATGCTAAAAGGCATGATCAGGTGCCTCCATGGTTAGAAAAGGAGGTAAATGTTGAGGAGGAACTTGAAATCCAAGAGTTCGACGTATCCACCCTGTTCTCCGCGGATATAATGAAGCCCAAGAGAAAGGCCAGAATGACTTCAGCCATCAAAAGAGATCCTGCGACAGGGAGAAGGACCGCATAAATTACTGTACCTGTGGTAGAGAAGGAGAAAGGCAAAATCACTGTGGATGAATTCCAGATAAGCACAGTTGATTTGGGTTTCGCCAACGAAGAGCAGGAAGGTCAGGAGGGAAAAGACATCATAGACTCTCTAATTCAGAAAGTGAAAAGAGAGAAAGAGAAGAATAAGCAACATAAAGAGCACATTGCTCAGTTACATGCATACATTAAAGGTTTAGCCAACCCTGATGATACTACAAGTGAAGCTGCAGTCCCATTGACTGCCATTTCTCAGGAAGAAGTAAATAAATTGGACCTCATGAAACATGAGGCTTCCGTAATAAGGAAATGGATGTCATCCACATTGGATGGGGCTGTTGAAATAATGAAGGGTTCTTTGAAAAGATGGAGCATATTAAGTGACTCCAAAACCAAGGTGGACAAATTGCAGATGCAGACCGGGAAAAGGTCTTATAAACTGGAGAAAGTCCTCAGCCTGTTGGGAGAAATAAGGAAGATAAACCCACAATTGCTTATCAGTAAGTAGGTATTGAATAATAATACTGCATTATTAGTGGATATCTGGTACAAAGATGTACAGTTTGAATGTGGAGTCCTCAAGAGATGCAATAATAAGCTGAGGGAGATCAGCATGAGGCTACGTGATTTAATGGGCATTGAGGCAGACATGCTAGAAACATTAGAAGGCAAAGTGGAAGGGAAGATAGAGAATCAAGATGAAGATTCTGCCCTTAAGGCTCTGTGCAGTAACTTCCAGATGGAAGATGATGGTCCACTCATCCACTTGACAGAGGAGATTATAAATAAGGTGATGAGGATCAAGGTCAAGATGGAGACCTACAGTGAGACATTGCAGGACAGAGAAAATAAGCTGGATAACAGCAAGGATAAGTATGAGGCACACATGCACGCCATTATCAAGGCAAAGACTCAAGATGGCGGAGGAATAGTTCAGGTTGTGCGGTCATATGAACAAATCCAGAGCAGCATGCAACCCCATATGCAGCAGCATCATCATCAGGATAGCAAAGGTTCAGAAAGCGATGCACATGATGATGATCCGCATGAATCAGCTGAAGAACATGATGAAGATACATCATGAAGGGGAATATTTTTCATAGGTAATATAGATAGTTGCCAGCTAGCAACTTGTGCCATTTTGTAAAATTGACAAGTCATGGAATGATGACCGTTGATTTGTATTGACATATCGGATCCGTAGATCTCTTGTAACGGATTCCTCACCTTATTCTATAAAAGGTGGTGGAATGCCTTGTTATATTCATTCGAAACTTAATTGAAATCTGTTTGCTGAAATATTTAGGGCTTATTTCAAAGCTGCTGTATATGTACATGTCTTTTGCATACTTAATGAAAGGGAAGAGTATTTTGATTACAAATATTCATAAATCCTGAGTAATCTGTGTCTGAATACTGGATATGTGCTTTGATTTGCTGCGTCCCTTGGAGTGCTCATCATGTTGCATGTATTGTTTTCATTCATTATCCTCTGAAATTTGCATCAACTGTATCTAGCTGTGGAATGTCCTGGTGAACATATGGTTTGATTTCTTCTCCTCATGACAGTATCAAGCATGTATGTGGATCAAAAGCTAAAGGTTCAACTTAATTAGAAGTATTTCTTTTAATTTCTTTCAATTTCAGAGCATCTCTCTGTCATAATTGCAAATAACTGCTAATCTTGAGCAAACAACCCAAAATATGCAGACATCTCGTAGATAATCACAAATACTTAGCATATTTGGACACTAAGCATACACAATTGAAAATATCATGCAAAGATTAAGATATTTTACTTCTTTTCATCAAATAACTGCATAATTTGACTTTGCTGTAAAGAATTTCTACAGGAATGTCATGATGATGGCGCAATTTCATGTAAGGCCCCAAAATGGAAACAAAAACTCACATTAACTACTGAGTAACATCAGTCGATTAAGAGCTAATCACCGTAGACTTGGAATGATGAATTCTCTAAATTCACTGTATCTTTCAAGATGAATAAAGGTTAATGTGTACTTTTATTCTATGTTTGTTTGTGACTAACATCATGACCAACATAAATTGGCGCTAGAATGAGGGCAAAGTCCAGAAAACCACGCTCATCATCATTATTTTCAGGTTTGATGATGCATAGCGTAAGGTAACCTTAGATCGCCTATGAATTTCAGTAAATTACGTAAATATTTACTGTGATAAGTCGGTACATGTTCATTCTATGTAAAGATTTCCAGATCTCACGTAAATATTGCAAGCTTTACAGTAGATAGTCGTGAATTCACAAATATTGGCCAAAGATACGCAAATTTGTTCAAAATTTTGAGGAATTTAGGCCGGAGGCACTTTAGATCTCATGCTACGGGTCATGATACCCCAATATCCTATCATATTTACAGTATCTTCGCAAATATTTCATAAATATCCAGTCTGATTTGCCATCTGACCACAAATATCACCTCATCCAGTGGAATCCAGCCAATATTTGCAAAGTTTCAGCCAATTTGCCTCCAATTCAAGAAATCCTGGCTCACAGATAAATACCAGGTCTAGACCTAGTGAAATTTTTGAAGAATTGCCTGTTAGAGGTTTCAGACCTAAGACTGTAGACATTCATCATACTCTAGGGTCTAGTGCGTCTAGAGCTTCACCAGGACCTCCTCCTGTAACTCCTGTTGGTTGGCAAATACCTTCTAGTATATCAGTGACACCTCCTGTTCAACCCCAGGGTGTGCCTTTAGTTCAAACTCAGCTAGCTGCACCACCAGTTCAGCCCCCTCAGGCTGCAATGTCGTTCTTTGCAGCAGAGTCACCTTTGACCTTTAATGCATATCATGAGTTACCAAAGAATCCAGACAAACTTTGCCCAAAATACCATCCCTATCAAGATGCTGATGATCATATCAGGACATTTAAGGAAGCTTGCTGCAGAGCCAGAATAGAGCATTAGGACGTGGTGTGCAGATTGTTTCCTTTTTCCTTAGGGGAAGAGGCTTATAATTGGTTCATCAGTCTGGGCCAAGCCTCTGTTGGTTCATGGGCTATCTTAGAGAAAGCTTTTCTTGACAGGTTCAAGGTCCCTATTGATCCATCTATGAATTATCACATGTTTGCTACAATCAAAAGATTTGAGAATGAGCCTATTGATAATTTCAATGCTAGGTTCCAGAAAATGTTGTCCAAGCTAGTTGCCCCATATGTAGTAACTGATGCTGCTACTAGGAGTATCTATTATTCAGCCCTGGATCCATTAACTTCCATGTTCATCAGGAGAACACATCCAAAGATCACTACATTGACAGGAGCTTTTCAAGAAGCTATCAAGGTAAATCAGCAGTTGATACCTGCTCCTACTCCGAATATAGTATTCCCTACTTTGCCTGGCATGCAGTCACAATATCCTGCACAGTATCCTGCACCGTATTCACCTCAGTATCCTGCACAATATCCAAATGGAGCAGTGATACCTCCAACAGTCATGCCTGCACCTTTGCAAGTACCTCCATTGAGCATTATGCCTTCTCCTAATGGAAATAGCCAACTACCACAATATCCTGCACATGCTCAGACACCTCAGGGTATCGATTTATCCAACAATAACCATGGATCTTCTATTTTCAAGCCTCATACTGAAAATGTAGTTGCCAAAGCTCAAGAGGAAAAGGAAGAAATCAAAGAAATTTCTGCTCAGTTGAGAAAACTCACCACAGAAGTAACACATTTGAGAAATCAAGGTTTTTATGCACAATCAGGTCAGAATAAGAATTATTCCAATGACAGACCAAACTACCCTGACAGAGGATATAACAACAATAACTTCAACAATAATGGTGGAACTAACAATAATCCTCCTAGATAGCCTAGAATATGGAACTCCAGGCCAAATAACGGTTCATTACCATCACTCCTGGATAATCAGCCTCCGGGTGAAGCTAAACAGACTACTAGAGTCAATCTTGCTGAGGCAGCCCTTACCAATTGGTGTAGGATCCACAATACCAATGCACATGCAGAATTAGATTGTCCACAGTTTAGGATTGCTGCCAGCATCTTTCAAACTGAAGTATCCAACACTTCTGGAAATCCACCTCAGGCAGAAGGAAATGAGATAGTTCCTTGTGGATATGACTCAGCTTTTGTGCTAGAAACGTACAGTAACCAGCCTCATCTGAGTTATGATCAGACCTGTGAGGAATCTGCTTTAACTTTCGAAACAAATTATGTTTTTCCTTTTGAGGATGAAAATGAACCTGCAAGAGAGCATGAGGAAGTACATGCATATTAGTAGCAATATCCTGGTAAGCACAATTATAACTTGAGAAGTAGTGCCAACAGACCTATTGGTCCATTGACATCATCTTTGCCTCCAAACAACTTCAACACACCTCCTGATCCTAAGGCTAACAATAACCCTGGGTTCCCTAAGGTGAATGCTTAGTACTTGTCACCTCAAAACACAGTAACAAAGGTCATAAATGCACCTCAAGAGTCTAACAAGTTAGTCAGCTATTTGGCTGATGAAATGAAGAAAATCAAGATCAGCCTGTCCTTATCAGAGTTACTGAAAACTCCTGCCATCAAGAAGGCATTCATGAAGTCACTAGATGATCCTGCTCCTAAAGAGGATAGTCATCTTTCAAGTCAATCCAATGGCAAAGATCATGCTGCTAAGGATAATGTTATCAAGCCTAAAGTGTCATCTACAGTCCAAGCCGCTGAAACCTCCCACATGACCTTGTATAGAGATAAAACTGAATCACCTCCGTTTCTCCTCACTATAAGGATGTCCAGCAAGAACTTGCACAACTGTTTGGTTGATTCAGGAGCCTCAACGAATGTTATGCCTTTGTCAATATGCAACGCATTAGGACTGCATCCTGCTAAATCCTTAAAGAAGGTCACTCAGCTGGACAAGACAGAAGTAAGTGTAGTAGGAGAACTAACTCACATCCACATGCAGCTAGCATCTGATCCTAGGATCCAGTATTACATTGGCATTCAGGCAGTTGACATACCTGATACTTATGGGATGTTGCTTAGCAGAGACTGGTCCAAAATGCTTAACGGATATATGTCCACAGATTTCAGTCACATGTGGTTGCCATGGAAAGGTATACCTAATCAGATCAGGATTGATGCTGAACCTAGGATGAAACATATGATCACGAAATACAACAAAATGAATGAGATCATGTACGTAAACGTAGAACCTGGAGTTTATTGCATCAGGCCGCAGACTGTTAAAATAGAGGAGATCCTAATGCTTGATGTTCATCATCATCATGAGGACATGTCAAGTATGGAATTCAACAAAGATCCAGATAATGAGAACGAAATAGATCGCTTCAGAGATTTTGAGATGTATTTATCTACTCAGGTAAAACGTTGCCAATTATTGAATATACCCGCTAATGACATCTTAATTGACGGATGGTGCAGATTACACGGCGAAGCACACTCGGAAAAGACTTGTGAAACATGCTTAGACATGATGATACTGGAGCAGACATATAGTGAAGCATCATCATCATATTCCGAGGTGAGTGCTACATCTAAGGATGATGACGATACTAATTCTTATCTGTCTTCTGCAGGAACAGGAGAGTTAACAGATCATGATGAAGATCGTGTCCTAAAAGCAGAAGAGATCTTGGTTTCCAACCAAATAAATGATGCAGAAAAAGAAAAGATCACCCCTGGTAGCGATTGCTTCATGGAACCAGATTATGAGTTGTCTGATGAAGACAAAGGTAGTGACCTGATGAAGTTCGAAGAATTTCTGGTAAAAGAAATAGAAAAGATGACGCGACAGCGTAAATCTCCCTAGGAGGTTTTAATTAAAGGTTGGTGTAGGCTGCATGAGGCGCCTCACTCAGAAACAACTTGCTCACTATGTTTACACATTTTGAAGAAGCATGCAGCCGTAAATCTTGAACATCATCCTCCTGTTGCTATGGAAGAGAAAACAGAAAAGCCATCAGGCTCACAAAATAAAGGAAAGAAGAAACTTGAGGATGATGACGTCCCTAAGTTAAAGTGGATATCAGGCGGAGCAGCAGCCAGAGCTGCAAGGAAGAAAGGAGGACCAAATAGATATCCTGCTGAGGATAAGTGTCCTGCTGAAGATAAACCTTGGATCCTAAAGTTTGATGGATCCAAATCTAAGCAAGGTGCTGGGGTAGGAATAGATCTCATTGAACCATCAGGAAAATCCTATTTAGCAGCTTACAGACTACAGTTCCCCTGTACCAATAATGTCGTAGAGTATGAAGCTCTGATTCATGGAATGTTGTTTGCTCATAAGAAGAAAGTAAGGATCCTGCATGTCTTTGGGGATTCAGAAGTAGTTGTGAGGCAAGTAAGAGGAATTTACTCCTGTAACTACAAAAAACTATCAAATTACAGACATCGTGTGTGGGACCTGATTGAAGACTTTGATGCGTTTAATATCATTCACGTACCAAGAGAACAGAACCAGAGGGCAGATGCACTCGCCCAGGCCGCTAGTACGTTGGAACCGCTATCTATATCTGGTCTAAAGAGATTTTTAGTAGAATTGGTGTCAGTGCCTTCAATACCTGACAATGTGACTAATCTCCAGGTGTTTGATGATGATCAGCACATTCTGGACTTCATATCAAACAGAGACATATTCGAAGCTCAGATCATAGATGAGAATGGTATGGAAGATCATGTCTGGGAAGAAGATGAGATATTAGAGCTGCCTAGCAACAGAATTCCCAAAGGTATGATTGAATTAGAAAGAGCTTTTGATCTAGATAATATGCTTAAACATAAAGATCTGCCTAAGGCAGATGGAGGTCAATATTCACAAGTGAATATTGGACAAGCTGATGACAAGAGAAACGTCTTATTGGGTAAGGTTTGTACACCAAAAGAGTTAGAAGGAATAACTCAGGCCCTTAAGGATTACATACATGTAATTGCATGGACTTATGATGAGCTAAAGACATATGACACTTCTGTCATAACTCATACTATACCTCTCAAGCTAGATGCAAAACCTTTCAGACAGAAGCAGAGGCCAGTCAATGCTCTGCTTGAACCAATCATCCTTGAGGAGGTCAAGAAATTGTTAAATGCCCAGATAATATTTCCTGTAAGGCACTCCACTTGGGTGGCCAATCTTGTGCCAGTCAGAAAGAAGAATGGAGACATCAGGTTATGTGTAGATTTCAGGAACCTGAACAGAGCATCAGAAAAGGATAATTATCCTTTGCCCTCCTTAGATGAAGTTCTACAGATTGTAAATGGAGCCAAATTGATGTCCTTCTTAGATGGTTTTTCAGGATACAACCAAGTGATGGTTGATAAAATTGACAGATTGAAAACTGCCTTCACTACAAAGTGGGGTATATTTGCATATAGACGTATGCCATTTGGACTCATAAATGCTGGAGCTACATTCCAGCGAGCAATGGACATAGCCTTCAGAGGCTTAATAGGAAAGTGTATAGTCATCTACATGGATGACCTGACGGTTTTCTCCAAGGAAAGGGGAAATCATGTTGCTGATCTCAGAAGTGTACTGAAGAAATGTGAAGAATATGGAATATCTTTGAATCCTAAGAAGTGCATATTCGGAGTCACAACAGGAAAGTTACTAGGCCACCTGATCACAGAAGATGGAATTATCATTGATCCTGACAGGGTGGAGTCTATTATGAAGTTACAACTTCCAGGAAGCAAAAAGGAACTTAAGTCTTACTTTGGTAAGATAAATTTTGTGAGGAAGTTCAACACTGGCTTTGCTGAGATTGTCAGACCACTAAACGCCATGTTGAAAAGGGATGCACAAATCGAGTGGACACCAGAAGCCAAGGCTGCTTTTGAAGATATAAAGAAGGCCATTTCAGATGCTCCTGTCCTCATTAGTCCAGATTATACAAGAGATTTCTACATCTACTCATTTGCCTCAGAACATACTTCTGCAGCAGTGTTAACTCAAAGAAATGAGGAGAAAGAAGAGAAACCAATTGCTTTCATGAGTTGTCCTTTCAGGGATGCTGAATTGAGATATGTAGATGTTGAGAGATAGGCACTTGCATTAGTCAGAGCAGTAAAGAAGTTCAGACATTATATACTGAGAAGCAAAGTGATTGCTGTGGTACCAGATGTAGCAGTGAAGATGCTGCTGATGCAGAGTGAACCTGGTGAAAAAAGAGCCAAATGGATTACTGTATTACAAGAATACGACATGGAGATCACACCAATGAAGCTGGTGAGAGGACAAGCTCTGAGCTAGATGATATCTGAAACGGATCCAAACATCATCAGTCAATAGTATGTGATCAATGATCAATGAGAAAGATAAGAGAGAATGGTATTCAGATATCAGGCACATCCTGATCACTGGAAGATGTCCTTCAAGAATGCAAGCTTCATAGAGAAGAGCCTTGAAGATAAGATCCCAGAAGTATATGATGAAGGGAGGAACCTTATTTAAGAAGAATTATGAAGGAATATACCTGAGATGCTTAGAGAAACCAGAAGCAAATAAAGTTTTGACAGAGTTACATGACAAGTTTGGAACAGCACACAGATCAGCATTGGCCACAACTCATGCAATCCTCAGAGCAGGATACTACTGGCCTACAATTTTTAAAGACACGGCTGATCATGTTAAATGTTGTCATGTCTGTCAGGTTGCTGCCAACAGAGAGAAATATGCTGCACAACCATTGCAGCCAATGGTGGAAGAGCGCCCATTTGCACAGTGGGGCATGGACTTCATAGGACCAATCAATCCTCCGTCTTCCTTAGGCCATAGGTATGTCTTAACGATTACTGACTATTGTACCAGATGGACTGAGGCTATCAGCAGCAAAACTTGCACTGCAGATGATGTCATCATGTTTCTGGAAAGTAACATTGTCACCAGGTATGGAACTCCTTATGCATTGGTAAGTGATAATGGTTGTGCCTTCATTTCCACCAAATTGTCAAGTTGGGCTTTTGATCATGGGATCATACTTAAGTTTTCATCCAACTACTATCCCCAAGGAAATGGATTAGCAAAATCCACCAACAAGAATTTATTGAGTATCATAAGAAAACTGATAGAGAAAAATCCCAGGGAATGGAACTTATTTCTGAAATATGCCTTATGGGTAGACAGAACTAGAATGAAAACTGCATTAGGAAACTCACCCTTCCAACTAGTATATGGGGTAGATCCCATCCTCCCTGTAAACTTGAAAATTCCTACTCTACAGTTTGCCCAAGAATATCTAGGCATAGATAATAAGTAGGAAGTCAGGTTGCTTCAGTTGATGCACCTGGAAGAAAAACGAAGTCAAGCGATTGACCAATTTGCAAAACATCAGGCTGTTATCAAGCGCTAGTTTGACAAGAGAGCCAAAATTAAAGCTTTCAGGATATCTGATTTAGTCCTGATGTGGGATAAAGCCCCATGAAAAGAAAGGTGATCATGGTAAGTTTGATAGATTATGGATAGGTCCCTTCCAGATTTCTGAGATCTTAGGAGACAGCACTTATAGGCTTAGGAACTTGACAGGTGAGGATGTTCCATTGCCAGTCAATGGACAATTCCTCAAACATTATTTCTAGGCCTGAATGACTTTGTGATAGTCATATGTACCATATTGTATATTTGTATAGTTGTTTGTACAGTTTGTTTGTTGTGCTTGTTTTGTTTTGTTGGTTGGGACCTTGTTCTGGTAAGTCAGGATGATGCACTTCATCACCCTAGAAAATAATTAAGTTGTTGAGATTCAGATGATGAGATCACATTTAAACATAGGTTATGATTCATTCAAAGAAGTGTTCATGATCAGGTTTGTGATATCTTTTCATCAGGGTGCTTTTTCTTGGTCAAAGTGAATCCATCACAATGAAACACCTAACAGCCTTGGGTTTGTTGAACACACTAGTATAGGTGTTAAGTGAAAAATCTAAAGGGACTCCCTTGCTACCAGTGCAATCTCCAACCTAAAGCTGCAAGTGACTATACCTTGTACAAATGAGCTGACATGATGATATCAGATATAAATTTTAAATGAAAATCAGAAAAGAAATAAAATTAGGCCATCTAAGTAACTCTACCGGGGCTATGGACGCCTGTTGGTAGTGGGGCTCTACTTAGGGAGATTGTATAGATAACCTTGCCGGGGCTATAGACGCCTGCTGGCAGCAAGGCTCTATCTAGGTTGGCTATGAGGGATGATCTCCAACTATGTAGTTTACCACCAGTTACTTACGTGTTCAACTTACTTTCAAGATGAGGATAATTAATCATATGCACACACCTGATCCTTTGTTAGCATTATCACCATAATGAAATTTTATCATTCAAAGGACCATGATGCTTACCCTTAGACAGAATTAGAGCACTATAGATAAATGTGATCACATCACCTGAATCATTGGAATTTGTTCATTTTCTTTGGTGGCAAGTTGTTGTGTGGTTACACAACACGCCCCATTTTGACTTGGCAAAATAGGGACCCAACTTCTTTTGGCTTGGTTTGTGTTTCTTGCTTTCTGGCGGTTTGGTAAAAATCAGTCAAATGCATCATCACGTTGAGTCAGGATGAGGTAAGTCATTATTATGAGGTCAGTTTGTCAAAATTCGTATTTCATATCTATGACCTCATATTCTGGAGAAACATTAAATTTCATGCAGGTTTGCCTTTTACATCACCCTGGTATTCATCAGGATGTGAGAGTTATGAACAGTCAAAGTCTTGGTCAAACCTGATATTCGCAAGAGGGGGGGTCATATTTTATAATCTGAGTCATGTTGTTTAAAGATCATCATCATATTCTAACATCCCCCGATATATCCTGTGGCTCAAATATCCTGACGTCAACTTTAAATGGTAGTAAGTCTTTCCCATCAAGCGGTCTTTTATACGGCGAACATCATGTTTTGAAAAGTAACCCGATATTCGTTAATATCATCCTGACGCGAAATATCACCCTTAACAAACATCCTGATGACATCATCTGAATACGATAAACGAAGAAACAAACATCCTGATGACATCATCATCATATTTACATTTCGATAGGATATTTTGTAAACATGATCATGTTCGCCCAATATGACGATGACGTCATGAAGCATTTCCAATACAAAGAACGAATATCATGATGACGTCATCCTGATATTCAGAAAGGAGGATGAGCAAGCTTGGTTCATCATCATCCTTTTGTTTTGAAACATCACCTGATAAACTGAAATATCCTCCAGATGTGCTAAAATGTAAACAAAGGGTGCATTGTCACCCTAATCTTGTAGCGATAATAATTCCAATGCTAGGGAGGATGATATTGAAACTCAACCCGATATTTGTGAAGTATCATCCTGCTCTCATGATATCCCGTCATATGGATATCCCCCGCTCTCTTTGCCACCATTATCATTAAATGCGTACAGATATGGTAGGTGATTCCCGCCGATCTCGGAACCCAATGAAATACCTGTCGAGATCCTAAGTTTTCACACGAATGATCAAAGATTGCAATCTAACTTGTCAGAGTTGCCCTAAATTTACCCTAACTGCGAGATTAAAAGGTAATTCAACCGCCATTGTTACGTTTACCTGTGTTAAAATTGTTTTATAGAGCACTTGCCTCCATATCCGCATAACAGCTACCATTGCACAATTCGAGCTCACAGATAGAAGGAAGGAAGTGATCAGCAGTTGAATTAAGAGCGTCTTGACGATATACTGGTATAAAGAAAAATCTGCATAACCAGGTAAGTGAACTGAAACCCTCATCATGTTGGTTCTAAATGATGTTGTAAGTTCTGGTTATGTATCCATGTAAGTAAGTAATGTGAAATTGATGCAATAAGCATGATATTTGCAATATGTATGCATGCATATCCCTGTTGTGAGAAGAAATGTTGTTAATTGCAGGTACCCATGGCTGAAAAACGCTTAGTCAAGAATCAGGAGGAATTCAGCAGGGCTATGTTCTCTTCCCAGAGAGGGGTCCTATTCAAATATGGGGCAATTACAGATACCCATCAGGGGATTACTAACTTAGAGGCCTGGTCAACCAAGCTAAATGATGGACAAGATAAGAGTCCGGTATTGGACGCAATGTTTGTATCAGGCATGTGGAATGCTGCTGGCTTCCCATACTCCATGGAGTCTCCGGAGCTAGTCATTAAATGCGCCCAGAATTATAACCCTCAGACGAGGCAGGTGGTGAAGCATGGGAGAGTGTATGCAGACCTATCCATCAAAGGTCTCTCCCGGACATTTGGACTGCCAATGGGCAATAAGGTAAAGAGTGTAGACTTGAAGAAGTCTGAAAGAGAATACGAGGCCAACAAGAAGGCAGCCAGAAAGAACATGTATGCTTGGCGGGCCGAGAACAGCACATATAATGTAGCGGCCAAGCTTCCCGTGCACATGTTCAAGTTCGATTTCAATGAGGAGTATCAGTATGTGATTGCCCTACTGAACAGGGTGATTGGTCAGCCTGATACTGGTGAATTTAGAGATTGGATGTAAGGCATAATAATGATGTGCCTGTATGTAGACATCAAGCCACTGTGGGGCCAAATAATAAGCGATGCGCTGCATGTGCAGCTGATGAACCTGGGAGGTTCAGATTGTGCATTCTACATGACCTCCTATATCGTTTATTCCTATACTTATAGAGGTACTTTTGATGCCCTGGTCACAGATGGAAAACTGACGGGCACAAATGCAGCATATATCTGGGATCATCATCCCCAGCTGCAAAGAACCAACTATATCAAGGACTACAAACTGGTCAATGATGCATTCTCTATGCATCTGGTAAGGACCATGGAAGATGACAGAACTAAAAGACTGAGCATGGAGGCTCAAGAGGCAGTATATAGGCATGGGGCATGGTACATACAATTTGCCACCTTTTCCTATATCAGGATAGAAGGTTTTGAAGGACATCCCCTGATGCTGCCAAGATATCCTACGGATGCAGTAGTTTTAATGGAATTTATCAGGCAGGGCTCCACCATGATACAGATGTATAAGGATGCCAAGAAGCTACCACCAATTTTGTTCCCAGTCAGCATCGGCAACTACATGTGCCCTGACTCTGACAATATAAAGAAGGTGATGGTCACCCTGAATAAGATGAATTTACTGCCCTTCCCAATAACGAGACCATATGATCCTTACGGCCAAATGCAGAAGATCCTAGGAAAGCCTATTCACCAGAGGCACCTAGAGGATTTTTGGGCTGACTACGAAGATGAGGCAGAAGCCAGGAGGAGGAGGTATCAGAGGTTGACTCTGAAGCAGATTAGAATGTTTGACTGCATATCCCTCCCTCCGCAGCTAAAGGGTGATGATGGCAGGATAATGGTAGATGAGTATGAGCAAAAGAAGATTTACAACGATACCATCTCTGCACTTGACCTCACCATGCAGGAGGATATGTCCTTAGACCCATTCTTTGCCAGAACCCTACACTTGACCCAAGCTTGGGTAGATGCACAGGTAGAGGCATTGAAGAAGAAGGGTGTTGCCATCACGGTGGACAACAAGAAGAAGGGGCAGGACATCCCTGCAGATGAATATGATGACTTCCTGCTGGAGAAGAGGAAGACCAAGGGAGAGAGGATCCCTCCACCATAGCAGCCTAGCAAAAGGGCCCCAAGGGGCAAGAAGGTGGAAAAGGGACCCAAAGGGGTCATAATTGACACGGCAGTATTCACAGCGGAGGAGGCAGCCAAATCAAGATCAGAATCAGATTCTCCTCCAAAGCCTAAGAAAACCAAGACAGCAGAGGCTGGAATCACAGAGACCCAAGAGGTGGGTCAGTCATCCAAACAACCAAGCAAAGCTATCCTCATGGAAGAGAAGCCTGAAGAAGAGGAGGAAGCTCCACTAATAATAAGAATAAAGAGGAGAGCTCCGTAGGTGTTGGTTCCCACCACACCTAAGAAACCAAGAACCTCCATGAGAGGTGAGATAAGTCAACCTCCTGCACAATTACAGGGGGCAGGTAGTGAAGTGCAGAAGGAACTTCAGCACAATGTTCCACTTCCTACCATTGTCAAGTTCAAAACTGAACTGGCAGAAGAACAACAAAAGGAAACCTCCCAGACTCAAGAGGAAAGGCATGTCTCGCTAGACGAGAGAATAAACTTGTTTGATGATGAGGTGGTGCAGGATGTGGCTGCACAAGAAATGGAAACACTGGCTGCTGGCATCAGTGTGACTCCTCACAAGCCTCCATCTGTCCAATCAGTGCTTGAGGAGATGAAACAAGCAGAAGCAGAGCGAGAAAAGAGCCCGGAACAAGAAAAGAGCCCGGAGCAGGTAGCTCAGGACATAGGGCTGGACACACTGATCGCTGAGGTGACAAGTCCTTTAGTGGTAGACTTGGCAGAGAAACAGGATGCAAGTCCTGAGAAGCCAGCAGGATCACCTAATAAGGGCCACCTAATAGAGGAGATAGAGATGGCAGAAGCAGAAGGCCATGCTCTTGAATCAGGCCAGCAAAGCCCACAAGATACATCAGCAGGACCTGCTATAGTGGAGGTCCAAGAAATAAAGGCTGATGAGAAGGAGGAAGAAATAGAGGATCCAGCTGATAAGGCACAGGAGGTGGATAGTGCAGGAATAGAACAGATAGCAGCTGCAGAACAGATGCCATCACCTCAGGCAGATCCTATGATATCAGATACGGTGGACATACCACCAGAAATAGAGAAACAAAAGGAGGATGATCAACCTCCATAAGGGGAAGAACTGGGGACAGGTGAAGAAATGATGGAGAAAGATCATGATCATCATGATCCGCATACAGGTACACCGCAGGGTTCCCCACACAAAGAAGATACTCCCCCAGAAAAGGAAGTTCCTCAACAGGAAGAGGCACCACAAGATCAACAGCAAGGCGAGCATCAAGAGGGAGAAAAGGAAAAATCACCATCCCCACAACGCTTGTTGATGGAAACAGGAGATAGGGGTGAACAACATCATGATGCTGAAAGGCATGATCAGGTGCCTCCATGGTTAGAAAAGGAGGTAAATGTTGGGGAGGAACTTGAAATCCAAGAGTTCGATGTCTCCACCCTATTCTCCGCGGATATAATGAAGCCCAAGAGAAAGGCCAGAATGACTTCGGCCATCAAAAGAGATCCTGCGACAGGGAGAAGGACCGCACAAATTGCTGTACCTACGGTAGAGAAGGAGAAAGGCAAAATCACTGTGGATGAATTCCAGATAAGCACAGTTGATTTGGGTTTTGCCAACGAAGAGCAGGAAGGTCAGGAGGGAAAAGACATCATAGACTCTCTAATTCAGAAAGTGAAAAGAGAGAAAGAGAAGAATAAGCAACATAAAGAGCACATTGCTTAGTTGCATGCATACATTAAAGGTTTAACCAACCCTGATGATACTACAAGTGAAGTTGCAGTCCCATTGACTGCCATTTCTCAGGAAGAAGTAAATAAATTGGACCTCATGAAACATGAGGCTTTCGTAATAAGGAAATGGATGTCATCCACATTGGATGGGGTTGTTGAAATAATGAAGGGTTCTTTGAAAAGATGGAGCATATTAAGTGACTCCAAAACCAAGGTGGACAAATTGCAGATGCAGACCGGGAAAAGGTCTTATAAACTGGAGAAAGTCCTTAGCCTGTTGGGAGAAATAAGGAAGATAAACCCACAACTGCTTATCAGTAAGCAGATATTGAATAATAATACTGCATTATTAGTGGATATCTGGTACAAAGATGTACAGTTTGAATGCAGAGTCCTTAAGAGATGCAATAATAATTGAGGGAGATCAGCATGAGGCTACGTGATTTAATGGGCATTGAGGCAGACATGCTAGAAACATTAGAAGGCAAAGTGGAAGGGAAGATAGAGAATCAAGATGAAGATTCTGCCCTTAAGGCTCTGCGTAGTAACTTCCAGATGGAAGATGATGGTCCACGCATCCACTTGACAGAGGAGATTATAAATAAGGTGATGAGGATCAAGGTCAAGATGGAGACCTACAGTGAGACATTGCAGGACAGAGAAAATAAGCTGGATAACAGCAAGGATAAGTATGAGGCACACAAGCACGCCATTATCAAGGCAAAGACTCAAGATGGCGGAGGAATAGATCAGGTTGTGCGGTCATATGAACAGATCCAGAGCAGCATGCAACCCCATATGCAGCAGCATCATCATCAGGATAGCGAAGGTTCAGAAAGTGATGCACATGATGATGATCCGCATGAATCAGCTGAAGAACATGATGAAGATACATCATGAAGGGGAATATTTTTCATAGGTAATATAGATAGTTGCCAGCTGGCAACTTGTGCCATTTTGTAAAATTGACAAGTCATGGAATGATGACCGTTGATTTGTATTGACATATCGGATCCGTAGATCTCTTGTAACGGATTCCTCACCTTATTCTATAAAAGGTGGTGGAATGCCTTGTTATATTCATTCGAAACTTAATTGAAATCTATTTGCTGAAATATTCAGGGCTCATTTCAAAGCTGCTGTATATGTACATGTCTTTTGCATACTTAATGAAAGGGAAGAGTATTTTGATTACAAATCTTCGTAAATCCTGAGTAATCTATGTCTGAATATTGGATATGTGCTTTGATTTGATGCGTCCCTTGGAGTGCTCATCATGTTGCATGTATTGTTTTCATTCATTATCCTCTGAAATTTGCATCAACTGTATCTAGCTGTGGAATGTCCTGGTGAACATATGGTTTGATTTCTTCTCCTCATGACAGTATCAAGCATGTATGTGGATCAAAAGCTAAAGGTTCAACTTAATTAGAAGTATTTCTTTTAATTTCTTTCAATTTCAAAGCATCTCTCTGTCATAATTGCAAATAACTGCTAATCTTGAGCAAACAACC
This sequence comes from Cunninghamia lanceolata, assembly GCA_027924645.1. Lineage (NCBI taxonomy): Eukaryota > Viridiplantae > Streptophyta > Pinopsida > Cupressales > Cupressaceae > Cunninghamia > Cunninghamia lanceolata. The sequence goes on from BSBN01000333.1 coordinate 2,658,520, forward strand.
CAAAATATGCAGACATCTCGTAGATAATCGCAAATACTTAGCATATTTGGACACTAAGCATACACAATTGAAAATATCATGCAAAGATTGAGATATTTTACTTCTTTTCATCAAATAACTGCATAATTTGACTTCGCTGTAAAGAATTTCTATAGGAATGTCATGATGATGGCGCAATTTCACGTAAGGCCCCAAAATGGAAACAGCAACTCACATTAACTACTGAGTAACGTCAGTCGATTAAGACCTAATCACCGGAGACTTGGGATGATGAATTCTCTGAATTCACTGTATCTTTCAAGATGAATAAAGGTTAATGTGTACTTTTATTCTATGTTTGTTTGTGACTAACATCATGACCAATAGGATCATTAATAGTATTGATGCTCAGAAGTCACTTCATGGTGGTATGGTGTTCATGAGATGCAAATGGTCAAGTAGAAAGTGAATCTCAGAAGAAGATGATCAAGTAATTACTATTTCTCAGATTCAAGAGACTGGTTAATTATTGATGTCAATAATGTTTAAAGATGGTGCCTTTGCATTATATTCACTTGTTGAAGGTTGAAAATCTACACATATATTTTTGCAGTTAGTATAAGAACTCAGGTGCAATGGTATTCAGTTTATTGAGATCTTGAAAATGTTTAGAGTTGATACTTTGCGAAGAGATCCTAGTGCAATCAAAAACCCCAAGTGAAAAAGTTATAACCCTAAGCATTCTAAAAGCCTAGACATCATTGAATTGTTACTTTTGTTATAAAATTCAATTGACCTACTATAATAGGTCATGACTCACTTAAGTCATAACCTAAGGGGTTCTCAGTCATAGTGAGACTGGCCCCATCGACTAGGTGTTACCGAGCGCAATGGTGGATGTTATGTGCTCAGGCCGGAAGACAGAATCAATAGTGGTTGTATACACCTAAAATTGGCTCATCTTGAATTAAATAAATATTTTATATTTATCTTAATTCTTATTTTCTTCTATCAATTAAATAAATACTCTAAGTTTATTTGATTGGTTCATTATCCCATAATTAAATAAAATCAATTTATTTAATTAAATTCCCTAAATTCTTCTAATGTCTCACATAATTAAATAATCCTACATTATTTAATTAATCCCCAAATTACTCTATCCTAAGTCCTAATTTCAAAAAAATCCACCTCACCTTTCCACCTCACCATGTTGCACATGTAATTAAATATTTTAAATATTTAATTAGCTAATATTCCCTCACCCACATGTCCTATTTATCCTCCAGTCAAAATTAGTTAACTCATCAATCAAATCTATTAACTAATTAGTCATTCAAGTTCACTGATCAATCTATTCTGTTGACTCCTTAATTAACCCAGTTAACTGATCAATCAATTCAGTCAACTCCCCAATCAATTCACTTAATTGATTGGTCAATTCTGTTAACTCTTCAATCAATTGTGTTAACTCCCCTGTTGCATGATGGAGCTTGGACACTTGTCCTCTTTCTATTCATGCACATTCCTCAACCATTCTCAACCTTTGATCTTCTTACCTTTTCTCAACCGTTGATCTTCTCTCACATATTTCTATAAATGCAACCCTCTTCTTCTTTATTTGATATCCATTGTTTGAGTAAACTTATGTTGCAGAAACACAAGTGCGTCTTTGGCACCCCCATCTTCAATCACACAACATATCTCAGCCATTCCATTCTTGTCACCTTCAACAAGCAAGGGAGCAATCATTTCTGAGGGCTTCATCAACATCAAGGTCAAGGAGAGATAGGTAAACTATGGAAGACGCAAGGTGAAAGAGGTTGTAAGTATCATTGTTTATTTAATCTCCTTTTCTCCTTCAGATTTCATAGATTTATTGGGTTTATTATTCTTAATAGATTAATCCATTTCCCCTTCATAGTGGTTATGCAGACACTAAATGGAGATCAACAAAGTACATTTAAAATATTTTTGAATGTCAATGGATCCTTTCTCCATTTAACTTTAATGGTCAATTTCCCCAATGAAGCCCTGCCTATTTCATTACTAGTTTTCTACTAACCTTGAGGGCTAAGAAAATTATTTGAAGGATCAGTTCAAAGATTAGGGTTTGGTTTGTTGAAGATTTGTGTTCATAATAGTGATACCTTCAAGGAAATGGATATAATGTTTATATTTTAAATATCTATTATTGGTTTTAAGGGGTTTAAACTTGAAGTAACTTTGTGATCCTAGTTTTCATAAAAATTGGAATAGAAGTTATATGAATGAAGAAACTCTATGTGAATAACCTTTGTGTGCACAAGAGTTGAACATTTTGTCTGTAGAAGAATGTTATAAAGATTTTGGGGATGATGAGAGTAAACTTGTAATAAGGTTTATATGTATAGACAAGTTTTGATGCATTAGGATTTTCTTGTGTTTACAGAGTTGACTCTAGATTTGCATTTGAGAAGACATTAATTTGCAAAAGGATAGTGATTTGTATAGAAATAGAGAGATCCTCTGTATTTTCCTTTCTTGTATTCAAATCTTTGATGTAATCAGTTTATGTTAGTGAGACAATCTCTTGCCAGTGAGGCATGGTAGTTTACTAGTGAGGCTTTGTCAGTGACACACTAAATGTAACTAGTGAGGTTTTGTTTTGCCAGTGAGGCTTAATGAAGTAAATTTTCAAGAGTGGTTTGTTATCCCTATAAGGGTTTTCCACTCATAACTTCCATGCCATGGGTTCTTTTGATTGTCTCTCAATTTGCATTTGATATCTTATTCTTGTTCAAAGTTCTTGCTCTGATTCATATCAATGTGTTTTCTCAACATTCAATGTCTTTGTGTTTGAAGTGTCTTAGTTCTCTTTACACTTTCAATCAAGTGGATTAAAAGGTGTAAAAGTTTGATTGTTTTTAGACCACTAATTCACCCCCCTCTTAGTGGTCCTATACTCCAACAATCATAAGTAAAGATGAATGTCATGACAACCTCATGTCTCCGTGGCTGCACTATTTTTTATGGTAATTATATAATCATTGACAACATAATGACATGGATAGATTTTCAACTTACATAGTATCTAATTATGTAAAGATTGATTCAAGGACATCCATGACTATTGTAGGGTTTAGGGAAATATTATATGGTCATGGATCAAAGCATGACTATTCAAAATTGACCAAGACAACTTCCAAATTTCCTCATAGTTATATAATGGTAGTTAATAGTTTTGTGGAAGTTTTAGGGCTCTTTTGGTATGATTTTTTTCTTGGTAGAAATATGTTATATGTAGTTTCATACCTCAATACATAAGTTGATCTTAATTGTCAGTGATTGTAGTTTTAGTTAGATATAGGATTTTCTTGGAACATCTGACATATGAGTTCTTTTCATTCAAGAACACTAGCTTTGCCATGTTAGGTTTTCTTAGAACACTACATTTGATATAGAAACTACTAGATTTGATATGATAATCATTAATAATTTATCATATTACATGTTAAACATGCAAGATACATGTTAAAAATGATAAAACTTGTGATGTTTTTCATTCAATCCAAGATAGTTATTTTTGTATTAATGAGCAAAGACATGTTTGTGTGTTTACCCATTTATAATGTATCCTTGTTTCACTTTCTACATGTATAACAAATCCTCATTTCACCTTCTATATGTTTGACATTATTTTCTTAAGCTTATTTCACCTTCTATATGTTTAACCTGATTTTCCTATCATCATTTCATCATCTATAGGCCTAGTATACCCTCATCTCACCTTCCATATGGCTTATGGTAAGAGCAAAATGAGGTAGAGAGGAAGTGAGAAAGACATAGGGAGTGACATGTACATTTGGCATGATTTGCAATCATCATTTAAACTTCTTTATGGTCTATATACTTTGTATATCCTCATTTTCCTCATGTTTACATAAGTTATGGAAAGACCAGAATGAGTCGTGCCCTTGGTGCATTCCAATGTTTGTGGGGGAGTGAACATTTTACCCTTCCAAAAAATGAAGATGACTACACAGGGAGAGAGATACATTTGGCATGATTCATATTTGGACCTACAAGTGCATGTGGGGTTCGTCCATAATAATCTCTCTTAGTTTTGGTCAACTCCAGTTTGTTTGACCGTGTCAACATCAAATGCATTCTTACAAAATGCTTTAGTTTCATGTAGTGGAAAAGTGCTAGGAGTGACATTTTACATTCTGCAGCTTGTGGGGATGAATGGACTACGCTAACACGTCAGGGTTAGTAAGTAAATGTGAAGGGAGGTCTCCTTTTGTGTGCCAAGGGTCCCAATTTTTTCAGGAAGCAAGCTACCGACAAAGTCCCTTAAGATCCCTAAGACCAAAAAACTACCAAATTTTGATGGAGCAATTCTTAGAATTCATGGCACTTGGGAATGTTCTAATTGGACCTACAGGTGCATGTGGGGTCAGTCCTGTAACGTCAAAAAATGTCCCCTTGGGGGCTTTTCCCTCATAAGGTTTAGCTCCTAGGTCTTTTATCTACATTTAGGACATCTTGCATCATATTTTGGCATCCTATTGAAATGATTCTTAAGTTTCATGACAAATGGGACCTAGGGGGATCCCTTGAACTTAACCCCAAACAAAATAGGGGGCAGGACTTGGGCGCCCACGCCCTAGTCCTACCCTATTTTGGGCGTCAGCTTGTGGCCATTATTTAGGTCCTCTACCGACATGGTAAGTTTGAATTACAAAATTCTTGGTGGGAGTGTTTGTAGTTGCATATAAAAGCATGTTTAGGCATTCATTTGCAAACTAGATGATTACTAGCAAGAAATTTGGATTCTCAATTTTATGTGAAGGTGATTCAAGGCATTCATTGTGTTGCAAGAGTAGATTTGTGTTGTCTATGTGTTTGTATTTGTAGATTTGAACAATCATCTCCTCATGGCATGAAGAGCTTCTTCCTCCCATGAGATCTTCACTAAAAGGTGACATCATTTGTGTTTTTAAGCATTTATCATTTGGTTTTTCCCTCTACCTCCAAGGGCACGCACTTTCTATCTGACAACGGTGTTTGGAAGACTTGAATGTCTCTCTGGGGCTTGACTGAGGCAAGCCTCTAAACACCACAACCCCCTCCCAAAGTTTTCATGATTGCAGGTTACAGGTTGGAGATACAGGAAAAGCAAAGTTGTAGGAGGGCATTACAGAGTGTTAGATTTGCAAACTTGAGTTGAAAATAGCACAATGGACTTGGGTGCCCACTCATTAGTCCTCAAAGTTCCGTGACGAGAAAATATCTGTGACAACAGGAATAGGTTGCAGGTGTTGTTTCTAGATCCTGACAAAAAATAAGGCACTGGACTAGGGTACCCGCTCTTTAGTCCCCAAGTGTTCCACTTCCTAACCCTGAAAATAGGTGCGTAGTTATTTGTCATTTTACATCTTTTTGTGGTAGCATTTTCTGATATTTGTCTATTTACTGTCATATTTGCATAATTAGGATTTTGATGTATAATTGAGCATAAGTGAACATAATTAAATATCAAATCATAAAAATCCAAGTTTCCCTACATGTCATAGTGACCTAGGGTATGATAGTACATTGCCGCTCTACCCTAGGTCCTTGAATGAAAAGGTGAAAGGAGGATACACATACAAAACTACCAAAAACTCAACTATCCAAATTCCACCCTTTACATTTTGGGGAACCCATGTTGTTGGACTTGTTTGCACCTTGCCGAGTGTTTTGCTTCAGATTTACATTGATTTCACTAATTAATATAGTCATTCATCTTATTGCATTGGAAAACTTACAAAAAACTTGAAAAATTGGAAAAAAAATTGAAAAAATTACATTCTAGGGTTTGCATGTTGCATCAATTAATTTCATCAAATTTATAATTTTTGCATTAGATCTTATTTAAATTGTAGAAAATTACAAAAATTCAATAGCTTGCATTGCATTTTCATCATAAAATTGCTAGGGTTTTGTTGGAAATTTTGAATTTTTCATATAACCTAGTAATTCCATAAGCTAGGGTTTGTAGGCAAAATCTTGTTTCAGATTTTTCTATTAATTTTAGACACTCATTTAAACTTGCATTTGGCTGCAGTGTTGCATTTTAGTGTAAATTTGCTTTTATATTTCCAAAATTTGTATTTTTACATAGAAAATTTCAACAAAAACTAGCATTTTTCATTGATTGTTCATTAGATTTACAATTGCATTTTGAATCTTAGGACTTGGAAATTATTTTTAGATCTGAGTGCATTTAATTTCCATCATAAATTAGATTGCAAAATAGTCATATAGCATTTTACATCAAGATCTCAATCCTAGAGCTTGAAAAACCTTGATTTTCACTAGATTTGGCCTTATCAACTTTCAAAATTTGCACCATAGGTGTGTTGTGAAAAATATTTTGGAACTAATTAGCTTTTATTAGGCTAATTATCTACTTCCCCTCCTAAAAATATTTACAACACCTTTTTATCGGGCTCTTGTATTGAACATTTGGTAAAAACTTGCACATTTTGGCTATATTTGCCCTAGGGTTTGACCTAGTTTGCACTCCAAGCGTGTTGTGAAAATTTTTATGGATTGAGGTGGCTGATATAATCACTATTATTTTCTTCACCTCCAAAAATTCTTTACAACACCCCTTTTGCTAGGTCTTGGAATTGAAAAAATTGTGAAAATTTGCCTATTTTTGCTATATTTTCACTAGAGTTTGACCTTGAGTGGTACTATAAGTGTGTTGTGACAGACTTTTCAGCATTAAGTGGCTGTTATTAATGATATAATTTTCTGTCCATCATCACTGTCCTCACAACACCCTTTGTCATGCTCCTTTGGATTGAGATTTGGTGAAAAATCATATATTTTAGTGCATTTTCACTAGGTTTTAACTTGTCGTCATCCTAGATTTGCATGAGTCTAATAACTCACTGCCCTAAGAGAAATATTCCTTTAAGAAGAAGCATAAGACACATGGGATCTAGTGCTCCTGAAGAAGTTGGCACATTGAACACCTTCTTTACAAAAGGAGAGACACAAATGCTACAAGATATTACACCTATCACAAGTACAATGGAAGAGCAAACTTTTCATGATGTTGATGATACTATTGAGGCTATAGGATATGTATCTAATGAGAAAATAGAAAAATTGGATAAAGAGCTAGCCAAATTTCAATCATTTATGGAAAATGAGAGAATAGCAGAAGAAGTCGTTCCTACAATTCATAACATAAGAGAATTGATAAAAGAGGGACAAGATGGTGTTAATGCAATTTGTGGTCTAGCACATATTGTACAAACCAACATTATGCTAGTGGCTGAATGTGTACAAGTGATAAATAACACTTTATCACTATCTCATACTCAAGTATCAGTACCTATATTGACTACGGGAATATCTACCTTTACATCAACAATCTTAACAACTGATGTGAATGCTTGTAGTAATGCTACCACTGGTATTGGAGTATCTAATGGAACTAATTACAAAGTTGTGGCATTTGATTATAGAATTTGGCTCCTAAGAGGACCTCTTCTATGAATAATTTCTCTCAACCACCTCTTCATCCCACTTATTCTCAACCGCCCATTACATATAGTTATTCTCAACCACCTACCACCTATCATTATGTCCAACCACCGTTGACTTATTCACAACCTCCACCTATCATATCTCAAGCTCAATCACCTCCTCACTTTGGTTCCAATTCCTCATAGAAAATTGTATCTCTAAATGACGCCATACTAAACCAACTTTCGTAGGGCATGACCGCTTTACAACAAAAGGTAACAAACTTGACAAATTCTTCGCAACCCAATATACCAACATATCATGTCCGTAATCCCCTTTCCTATGCAGTTTTGAGAACTCCTATGTCCGAGAGGTTTGATACTCCTCGCTTTGAAAAATATGGTGGAAAAGGTGATCCTAATACTCATGTGGCAGCATTCACGGCTATGTGTAGTGATTTCTATTTTGAAGAGGATTTGTTGGCAAAACTTTTCCCTTGATCTCTCAAAGATAACACTTTAGAATGATTTTTCTCTTTACCTTCGAATTCAATACACTCCTTTTTGCAGTTGATTGATCATTTTTTACAACATTTTCAAGGAAACATTAGACCTCAAGTATCCTTGGTTGATTTAAATCATTGCAAGAAAAGTCTAAAAGAGAAGTTAACTGAATTCATTAGTTGGTATTAAGCTTTATATACACAAATTCAATATTAGATGAAAGATGAAGATGTTCAGAAGGTGTTTATCACTAATCTACAACCTAACATCTATGATAAGATCCTCTTGATGAAGTATAAATCCTTTCAACATTTATGCACTACCCTTCATGATTATCAACTTTTGTCTAGTTAGTATGAAAACTAAAACTCATTGGCTCAAGTTGGTCAATCCATGGGTGGATCATCACAAAACAACTTTAAGAGGAATAATAATAATAAGAGTTTCATCCAGATTAATGGATCGAATATGAACAACTTTTCTAATGTGTCTGCTATCACTAATCTGAAGAAATCATATCAACCAAGAAAATTTACTTCGATATCTGAGTCTTATCATGCTATCATGAATCAAGTTGTGAGCAATAACATTCTGAAACTTCCCCCAATTAAGCTGGTTGATCCTAGCAAATCACAAGGACCTTACTTTGATGCTAATTCCTTTTGTCATTTCCATTGGACACAAGGACATGATACTGAATGATGTATGCATCTTAAACATGAAATACAAGACCTCATTGATTCGAATATCATACAGGTATCAGGTGTGAATGATAATGGAAATAAGTCGATTGCTCCGCCGAATCAAAATTTACAAATCTTCACTAATCCTTTCCCTAAATATACTAATAAAAATATGTTGGAACAAGTTTTAGTAGAGGTAGAGGATGATGATTATTTAGACTATAATAATATCGTGGGTATGATTGAAGTGGATAAGGGAAAGATGGATAATCTACCTCATCCACAAAGAAATAGAATTTATGCTAAGGTTCCTCCTCCATTATCCTTATATGGATTGGGAGGTAATCAAAACATATCAGAACAACAAATGGAACAACCAATACATATGAGTGAGATGGCACAAGATGATTCTTGTTACTATAATAGACGACATCAATAATGGAAACTCGCTAAAAATTGAAATAGCGTAAGATGATTGTCAGCAGTTGGAAATAATAGTGGTTCTCCTCCTCATAAGCAACACAAAGTCTCATTTACACAAAGATTTGAGAAACAAACATCATATGATAACAAACAAGAATTTCATGAGATCTACTCAAACTTTGCACTAAACATGATTGAGTACCTCTCCGAGGTTCACAAGTTCAAAAATCTGATATGAAGATCCTATAGGTAAGTATCTCTAACCCTTTATCTCTCTCATGATGTGCTTCCCCCATGATGTGTTATGTGTTGTTTAGGCCTCTTGGGATGACCCTTGATTCTCTTCTAAGGTCCGGGATACCAGGAGACTACCTTTGTTGTGATCTTCTTCTATTTGTATCATCATTCTTCTATATTGACTCTCTTTGATTTCATCGTTGTGTTTTGTGTCTTACGGACATGGCATTATAGTTGGTGACTTGGGGGCACCCTCCTACATGACTATCCCTAAGACACTTGTTTCTCCTCTCTTATTTATTATCTCCCTTCCTCTAGTGTTTCTATCTAGCTGGCGGATGACGAAAAACATTTATACTAATGTGAACCTAGCGTCCCTTTAGCAAGAAATAAAAAATTGGACTTAGTTCCTAATATGATGATGGGGTTATATATCTTATCCAACACTTCGCTAGTAGAAGCACTCATGCTTTCTGCATAGTGATTTTGATGATCTTTTATCTCACTTACAAACCTTAACAATACTGCTACTCTGTGCACTTTGTTCGTCTTTGAATCTTGCCTTGGTGACACTTGATTCTGAGATTTTTGTGATATAGCCCCATGGTTATCCTTGATCTCTGAATTCGTAGTATAACCTTGGCTCTTTATGTGGTTAATCATATGCATTGATGTTGTTGTTTATCATGATTATGTAGACACTAACATGTTTCTTGTAGGGATGTGTTTGTGGGAACATTTGGCGATCATAAAGTACATGTCACCTTCGAGGGCATGGGCTTTGCGAAAGTCCATGTTCCCTCGTGTGTTTCTTCCTACCTTAACGTGCTTGATATCGATACCTAATATCAACCACCTTAAGGTAGAGGCATATATAAGGTAAGCTGTCTATTGTAGATGTTAGCAATGTGCTTGTCCTTAGGTGCAGTTTAAAGACTAGTGGTGATGAGTCCCTCCTGCATTCTGAGTTTTTTTTCAATCATTCAATCAATCAATCATCTTAAACCCTCTACGGAGGTGAGGGTGGTGTATCTCTTGTAGAGAGTGCCCATCCTATCATTTTCAAAAGTCCTTTGCAGAGGCGGGGAGCGGTTCTGTGACTAACTCAACCCTTAAGTGTGTCTTTGGCAATTGTTGTGGTGAAGCCCAATCGTTGGTGTGTGCCTGTAATGTGCCTGAGATGGTGATGAGCCAGGAAATAGGAACACTCCATTGCATGTCTGTCATTTTTCCTCCATGTCTTCAAAGTGTGTGTGTTTGGCATGCTTTCTTTGTTTAGCATGTCTGTTGCCCCATATGTAGTCTAAAGACTAGTACGATGAGTGCTTCTTGCATTTTGGGAGGTTTGACGTGTCTTGCATGTGTCTTGCCCCATATATGCAGTTTAAAGACCAACGCGATGAGTGCTTCCTACATTATGAGAGGTGTGTTTACTTTCCTTTACTTGCATCTGCATTTCATATATATGAGAAAAAGAAAAGAAAATAAATCATCTCTTTCTTCCTTGTATTAACTGTCTTCTATGCATTTATTGTATGCTCCGTGTTTTGCATGACTGTAACTGTGTTCTCTGTGTTTTGCGTGCCTATCATTGTCTTCAATGTGTCCGGTGTGTCTTCTTCATGCTTAGCATGTTTGATGTGTTTGTTGACCATACTTTAATGCATGTATTGGCCTCGCGTTTATATATACATTACAATGGGGGCTAAATGTAACGTTAGGAAATGTCCCCTTGGGGGCTTTTCCCTCATAAGGTTTAGCTCCTGGGTCTTTTATCTACATTTAGGACATCTTGCATCATATTTTGGCATCCCGATGAAATGATCCCTAAGTTTCATGACAAATGGGACCTAGGGCATCCCTTGAACTTAACCATAACCAAAATATGGGGGAGAACTTGGGTGCCTGCGCCCTAGTCCTGCTCTATTTTGGGTGTCGGCTTGTGACCATTATTTGGGTCCTATGCTGACACGGTAAGCTTGAATTATGAAATTCTTGGTGGGAGTGTTTGTAGTTGCATATAAAAGCATGTTTAGGCATTCATTTGTGAACTAGATGATTACTAGCAAGCAATTTGGATTCTCAAGTTTATGTGAAGGTGATTCTGGTGCAGGAGCACCTAGCAAATGTGATCAGTTTGAGTTCGTCAAGGTCATGTAAATAGGTGTCAAAGTGGCGTTTTGGAGTTTCAAGACATTTTGTGATGTAATAAGGTCAAATGCAAACCATTTTTCAATGATTTGGTGTCATGTAGGGTCCATTTTAGTGAGTCATGTAAAGTGTCACAATGTTGTTTAAGTGAATACCAAGGGTCACGTGGTTTTGTGAAGGAGTTGAACAGTCACCAATTTGAAAATTGGTTATGAACCATTGTAATGAAGTATGTCAAGGATAAATAAGTTGGAAAAAAATGATTTGGAGGTTCTGAAGATGGTTGTTGAAGAGATTTTTTGAATAAAAGTTTTATTTTCCTAGAATTTGAAGTGTTTTCCTGTATTGCATACCTCTGCACATGCTTGTATGGAAACCTTGTGATCTCAAACTGATTGGAAAACATGGAGAATTGAATTACCTTTGTTTTTCATCAAGTTGCATTGAAATCCATTCATTTTTTAGCAAGATATCCTCATTTTTTCTGAGAACTGTTATGTAATTAGGGTTTTTGAGGGTTTTGAACAAAAGCCATGAAATAAACCCCATTCCATCATTGAAAACTCACTAATCTTGGTGGGATGGGAGATTTTGTTATGCTCTTCATGGTTTTGATAGTCTTGGAGTAGGGGAATGGAGTTTATAAGGTTTTTGGAGCGAGCCAAGCCTAACATCCTCATGTGTTAGGCCTAATTCATGGTAGGTTTGATAGAACAGACAAGATAGTGAAGGAGTTTGACCAAATAAATTATAGATAGAGACCCTAGGTGACATGTTGAAACTTTCCAAGTGAGGCTTGGGTGTGTGGAAGATAGATTTAAGGTAGTTGCTTTGGAAAAGTTGCCTAATTAGGCCTAGTTTTGTGTTACCAGTCAGTTTTAGGGCAGGGTGTGTTAAAAAAACCCTAGGTGAAACTTAGGTATGTTGAGGTAGGCCCAAATGGGTATCCAAAATGGTGCTTTTTTCTTGACTGTATGGCCTTCTCCAAAAGATATAGTAGAAAAATAGGGATTTGAGGGCTACAAGAGCCATAGTTAGGTTGTGAAGTGAGACCACCTAATAGGATTGAAAACCCATCAAAGAAAGTTGATTTCGGTTTGATTTAGCATCTCCACCCCTACTCTACATCAGATTCAAGGCATTCGTTGTGTTGCAAGAGAAGATTTGTGTTGTGTATGTGTTTGTATTTGCATATTTGAGCAATCATCTCCTTATGGCATGAAGAGCTTCTTCCTCCCATGAGATCTTCACTACAAGGTGACATCATTTGTGTTTTTAAGAATTTATCATTTGGTTTTTGCCTCTACCTCCAAGGGACACGCACTCTCTATCTGACAATGGTGTTCGAAAGACTTGAATTTCTCTCCCCAAGGTTTGAATGAGGTAAGCCTCTAAACACCACAATCCCCTCCCAAAGTTTTCATGATTGCAGGTTATAGGTTGGAGATATAGGAAAAGTGAAGTTGCAAGAGGGCATTACAGAGTGTTAGATTTGTAGATCTAAGTTGAAAATAGCACCCTGGACTTGGGCACCCACTCATTAGTCCTCAAAGTTCTATGATGGGAAAATCCTTGTGATAGTAGGAACAAGTTGTAGGTCTTGTTTCCAGATCCCAACAAAAATCAAGGCACTAGACTAGGGTGCCCGCTCTTTAGTCCCTGACTATTCCGCTTCCAAACCCCAAAAACAGGTGCACAATTATTTGTCATTTTACATCTTTCTGTAGTAGCATTTTCTGATAATCACCTATTTACTATCATATTTGCATAATTAGGGTTTTGATGTATAATTAAGCATAAGTGAACATAATTGACAGTCAAATCATAAAAATCCAAGTTTCCCTACATCTCACAGTGACCTAGGGTATGATAGTACATTGCCACTCGACCCTAGGTCCTTGAATGAAAGGGTGAAAGGAGGATACACATACAAAACTACCAGAAACTCAACATCCAAATTCCACCCTTTATAGGTCCACAATAACCTTTCTCAGTTTTGTTCAACTCCAATCCATTTGACCATGCCAAAATCAAATGCATTCTTGTAAAATGCTTCAATTTCATGTAGTGGAAAGGTGCTAGGAGTGACATTTTACATTTCATAGCTCGTGGGGCTAAATGGATTGCACCAACACATCAAGCTGAGCAAGTAAATGATAGGGGAGGTCTAGTTTCATGTGCCAAGGGTCCCAATCATTCGAGGCATCAGGCTACAAACAAAGTCACTTAAGATCCTAAGAGCAAAAATTACCAAACTTTGATGGAATAGTTCTCAGAATTTATGGTAGCTGAGAATGTTTTGTTTAGACCTACATGTTCATGTGGAGTCCATCCAAAATAACCTCTCTTAGTTTTGGTCAACTCCATTCCATTTGACTATGCCAAAATCAAATGCATTCTTGCAAAATGATTTAGTTTCATGGAATGGAAAAGTGCTATGAGTGACATTTTGCATTCCACAACCCATGGGGTTGAATAGACTATGCCAAAACATTAAGGTGGGTGGGTAAATGCCAAGGGAGGTCTCGTTTCATGTGCCAAGGGTCCCAGTCATTCCAGGCAATAGGCTACCAGCAAAGTCCCTCAAGATCCATATGACCAAAGAACTACCAAACTTTGACGGAGTAATTATCATAGTTCATGGTAGCTGGGAACATTCCATTTGGACCTATTGGTACATGTGGGGTTGTTCCACAATAACCTCTCTCAGTTTTGGTCAACTCCAAACTATTTGACCATGCCGAAATCAAATGCATTCTTGCAAAATGCTTCAATTTCATGTAGTGGAAAGGTGCTAGGAGTGACATTTTGCATTTCATAGCGTGTGGGGCCAAACAAACTACACCAACATGTTGGGGTGGGCAGGTAAATGCCAAGGGAGGTCTCTTTTTGTGTGCCAAGGGTCCCAGTCATTCTGGGCAGCAGGCTATCGACAAAGTCCCTTATGATCCCTAAGACCAAAATACTACCAAACTTTGATGGAGCAGTTCTCAGAAGTCGTGACAGCTGGTATCATTCCATTTGGACCTACAGGTGTACATGTGGTGCATCTACAATAACCTCTCTCATTTTTGGTCAACTCCAATCCATTTTACCATGTCGAAATCAAATGCATTCTTGCAAAATGTTTCAGTTTCATGCAACACAACCTTGCCAGGTGCCATATTTTTTGTTCTACTTGTCAATTCAGCCCCACAATAAGTATAACAAAAAAATATGACACCTTGCAAGGTTGTGCTACATGAAACTAAATCATTTTGCAAGAATACATTTGATTTTAGCATGGTCAAATGGATTGGAGTTGACAAAAAATGAGAGAGTTTATTGTGGATCGACCCCATGTGCACCTATAAGTCCAAATGAAACATTCCTAGCTACCACAAATTTTGAGAATTGCTCTGTCAAAGTTTGGTAGTTTTTTGGTCTTAGGGATCTTAAGGGACTTTGTTGGTAGCTTGCTACCCAGAACGACTAGGACACTTGGCCCATGAAATGAGACCTCCCCTAGAATTTACCTACCCATGCCAACACATCAGTGCAGTCCATTCAGCCCCATGAGCTATGGAATGCAAAATGTCACTCCTAGCACGTTTCCACTGCATGAAACCGAAGCATTTTGCAAGAATGCATTTGATTTTGGCACAATCAAATAGAAAGGAATTGACCAAAATTGAGAGAAGTTATTATGGATGGACACCATATGCACCTATAGGTCCAAATGGAACATTCCCAGCTACTGTGAATTCTAAGAACTGCTCCATCAAAGTTTGATAGTTTTTTGGTCTTAGGGATCTTAAGTGACTTTGCCTGTAGCCTATTGCCAAGAATGACCGGAACCCTTGGTGTACAAAATGAGACCTCCCCTAGCATTTACCCACCCACCGTGATGTGTTGGCATAATCATTTCAGCCCCACAACAAGCAGAACAAAAGATATGTTACATGGCAAGGTTGTGTTGCATGAAACTAATGCATTTTGTAAGAATGCATTTAATTTCGACACGGTCAAATAGATTAGAGTTGACCAAAACTGAGAGAGGTTATCATGGACAAACCTTACATGCACTTGTAGGTCCAAATGAAACATACTTAGCTTCCATGAATTTTGACAAATGTTCCATCAAAGTTTGGTAGTTTTTGCTCTTAGGATCTTAAGTGACTTTTCCAGTAACCTGCTACCTCGAATGATTGGGACCCTTGGCACACAAAATGAGACCTACCTTGACATTTATCCACCCACATTGATGTGTTGGCATAGTCCATTTGGCCCCATGAGCTATAAAATGCAAAATGTCACTCCTAGCACCTTTCCACTACATCAAACTGAAGCATTTTGTAAGAATGCATTTGATTTCAACACGGTCAAATGGACTAGAGTTGACCAAAATTGAGAGAGGTTATAATGGAGGGACCCCACATGCACTTGTAGGTCTAAATAGAACATTCTCATCTACCAAAAATTCTGAGAACTACTACGTCAAAGTTTAGCAATTTTTTGGTCTTAGGGATATTAACTGACTTTGTTGGTAGCTTGCTGTCCGAAATGACTGGGACCCTCGGCACACAAAACAAGTGTTGAATGTCAAGAAAACTAAGAGGGTGGGGTGAATTAGTGTTCTAAAAGTCTTTTTTTGTACTTTAACTTTCAACTATTTTCCAAAATTAATTAAACAAAGGCATAACATGCATATGAACAACAACCATAAAAACATGACACATAGACTCCAAGATTTTTACATCAACAACCTAAAATGGGAAAAACTACGGAGAGGATTAGCTCTCAGGTATATATTGAAATCTTTACAAATATTGATATTTAGTATTGGTCACTCCACAGGCCTGGAACATGCTGGCTCACTGCCATGAAGTACAACTAGGTCTAGTAGGCTCACTTCCTCAACCCTAAACCTAACAAGATCACAATAAGGGTTGTTAAACCCTGAGGGCTATTAAACCCTAATGGAGGCTCATTGCCAAGATCACTTCCTTGATGAAGAAATCTCACTATAAAGAAAATCACACATGAAAACTAAATACTACAAAAGCATCTATCACTATGCGAGGGTGCAGTGATTTAGCAACCAAATTCTGAATCCCAAGTCTTCATTACTGTTGATCTTCTAACTCTGCTCTACTATTTGCATGCCCACATCAATCACACACACCTTCACACATCTCACAACTGAAACTCACTGCCTTTATATATCTGCATCATGATTTGATCCACAATCAGGTCAGCATCGAAGAAATGAAATGTGTACATAGAAAGATGTGGCTTGTCGGCTTAATCCAATGCACTATATATTATGCGGACCCAAACATTTTCCCAAACATGTTCATATAGGTCAACTCTAATCATTCAAACACTTAGATAGATCCTTCAAACATTATCTCTTCTCTGCACAATGATTTATCATACTAGTCGGCATGTTCCTCAAGAGCATGCTTAATAGGTTCATCCGTTGACTTACAACTTTTACTGTAAATCTCAAAGCACCTCCAAAATCATATCAGAAACCCTTCATACATTCCCAAACTTACCCTCAGAACTGCAAGGCATGATAACATCTTGCAGAGAAATGCGGACCATTAGAACTCAGACTCTGTCTTTGTCAAGCTCTATCAAACACTATGCCGATACTTAGCAGCTTGCAACTATCTTTCTGGTGGACTTCAGATCTCACAACTCTAGAATCAGACACTTCATATGTGTTTACAACACCTCAAAACCTTATAACAAAATACTCACCTACGGAGGAATGCAGACCACTACACTATACCTTGTTCATTGTTCCTGCTATACATTTGGATACCTGGACTTAGGTATTTCTTTAGCGTGACTTCCGGAGGAAGTCAAAACTTAATCTCTAAAGCATAACACTATCACACAATTGAGAACATTATACCTGAATTGCATTACCGAATCATCATCTGCCTAGGCATACTATCCAACTTACTGTCCTCTACTATGTGCACATCCATACTTAGACATTTCTTCCATCCTGACCTGAAATCTGATGTGATCTTCCAGAGTTGTGTCTCTCTATCATGTTGATGAGATCTCTGAGCCTTTTTTCCATCAATGACAACATACAAGTCCATACCAGAGCAGTGTCTCTTACCAACAATTTCCCCCTTTGGCATTGATGGCAACACCTAGTGAAAAATGCTTGACTGTTCCTCCTTACTATATATGCTTTATTTTTCTTCTCCCCCTGAGATGTTTATCTATTTTTCACTGATCTTCTTCTCCCCCTTTGACATCAATGGAAAAGGGTTCTACCCAGTACCAAAAAAAATATATTGAGTGTTCAAAATTTTGATGTATTCTGCCGCATATTTACAAGTACAATCTTTATCTTAATTTGTGACTGAAGGCAAAATGTCACTATAGATGGTCTTTATCAGAGTTATTTCTCCGTTCCATCTATTCCTTGCACTTTCTAGGATATGGATGTTGCCATTCACCAGAAAAACTAGCTTTTCTGCCCTCTGCATATCTAATGGTGTATCAACTAGTGCAAGTGATTTCATGGCTTCATCTGCCAGATTTGTCATGGAATCAATTTTTGGACTTATCAGCCCCCTTAACTGGGAGAACCTGTCTCTAACTTCTCCCCTTTTCTTCATCAGATTGCTTAACTCACTGTGAATGCTTGTAACTTGAGCTTCTTTGGCATGTATTGACTCAACTGCCAGATTATATGTCTCAGAGATATTAAGCAATTTGAGTTCCAAAACTTTGGTTTTATCTTGTAATTCCTTTGTAACTTTTGGCCAAGATAGGAAGAACTTATAAACTTTATAGGCTTCTTCAATGGCACTTTGTATGCCTTCTATCACATTTTCTAATGTAGTTTTATCTTTTGCTAACATAGCCTTTTAACTCAATCAATCTCTTTTCATCGAACTCTTTTCTAACTTTTGCTTCTGTAGACCTTTCAAAAGACTCAAAATGTGTACTTACAGAGTCTAATAGCTCCTTGAAATGATCAGCAGAGGATAATGAGGTATCCTTTTGAAATGTTGGCATCAACTTTTCTAGAATGATGGATGCATCATTTATCAATCTACTATCTTGGTCATGTGATTTCATCATCTCTTTCTGTGCCTTGGCCTGAACAATAGATACCAACTTGAATTTTTATACTGGTGACAATGAGGCCAAGTTGATTGGTCCTTGAAGGAGTTCAGACTCATCTGTAACTTGTTGACTCCCAGAACCAACTGAGACATCTGCAGTGTCTCTTTCTCTCTCAGATACTACCTCTTGATTTCGTTCCAGAGGATCCATGTCCATATTTTCTAGTTGATCTACATTTTATTCCGGTGTAGGGCTCCTTATCTATTCCCTATTGTCTTCATCCTTAGCCTGTTTCTCAAGAGGCAAATCAGTTTCAATTTTGCCTTGATCTGTCATATCCACTATATCAGTATTGGGGACTTGATCACTCTGTTCTGGTCCTTGATTTTGGCTTGTCTGTGGCCGAGATATGTCTTCATCTTTTGCTTCCTCAATGTCATTGATAGTAGAGATATTATATTTCTTTAGTATTTCCAAAATGATCTCCTCTGTTTCCTTGACAACTTTGTCAGTTTCTCCTATCATCAGTGCATTCATTCTCTTCTTTGATCTGAACTCATTGTTAAGTGCTTTGGACATTTTGACCTTTTCTTTTGAAGTAATATCCAAACATAATTTTATCAATGTGTGTTCTCTGAGCTCAATATCCTTAGCCATTGCAGTTTCCTTTTTGACTGATATAATACTACCCGAGGTATCTGGGAGATCACCATTGATCTCAATGAGAGCTCTATTGTATATGTTTAGATATTCTATGATAGTTTCTTCCAAAACCCTTTTGTCAGCATCATTGTAATCATCATAAAATTTAGCCACAGGTTTCAAATTTCCATCAATAGTGACAGACTTTAGTACATCTTCAAGTGCTAATGTGGCTGAAGACTCATCTACCTTCTGTCTTTTGCTAGGTTTCTTCTTTTTAGAGGCTTTAGTAGTCCCAGTTTTCATTTTCTTGATATTTTCATTAGACTTAGTTTCTTCTTCATCTTTTTCACTTATACTTACATACATTCTTTTACCTTTCATCTTTTGCCTATTTTCTCCTCTATCAATTGGCTTCTTTACAGAATCCTTTATGCTAGTAGATGTGGGACCGGAAGAGGGGCAGATATTCTTGTAGACCTCTTTGTTGCTTGAGGTTTTTTCTTTTCTTTAGGTTCATCTGGTTCCTTAACTCTTTCACTTGCTTTCTTTTCCTTTGCTTTCCTTTTGGTTTGGCCTTTTTCCCTTGCTTCTTTGACTTGTTCCTTAGTGAATCCATGTTTTATAGCAATTTCTTCTGCCACTTTGTTCATTTTCTTGGAAATCTCAGGTTTTCTTACTTCAACAAAGATTTTGGCATGCAATTCCTCATAGGTCCCAAATCTTTCTTCTTTGGGATCTCTAGGTTTGCTTAGCATATATTCAGCATAATTTTCCAATACAGCTCCATCTACCTCATAACCCATAGGCATGACCCATACCGTTATGGGTTCAACGGCCTCCATCAAACACTGATCTTTTGTCACAATGAAGTAGATTGTATCCTTGTATTATTCAACCACTTTTTTGGGGATTCTTTCCCTGGCTTGCATTGATCCTTGGAAATTTTTGAAATAACCCCATAGAGCTACATTCTATGCATCAATGGTGCCTATTCTACTCAACAAATTTCTAATTTGGACCGCAACAGGTTTATCATTGGTCCAGAATAGGTTCTTCATACCAGGAAACTCTTACATAAAATAGAAAAATAAACACATGATCAGTGTGCCAAATTTGAAGGGATATTTACCTTCTTTTGTCTTCTTCAAGTTATCCATTACTTGCTGTCAGAGCAATTCATAGATGTCAGAGTCAGCATTGTCCTTAATCATTTGATAGGCTGTGTATATAGTTGTGCCTGAAACAAAGTTTTCCCAATTGGTGAAGTAAACTTTGTATCCCAACACCATTGAGGCAAATCTCATAGCATGATCATCAATATCATTTATTGTTAAGGCTCTCTTATCAAATTTTACTCCGATAGCTGCCATTACTGTATCATTCTTCACAGCTTTCAATAGTGGTATTGATCCAGTAGAGCATAATCCAGTGACTGCCCTAATAACATATTTTGTAATCTTGAAAGGTCTCTCAAGCCATATGAGTTCATCATGAACCCTGCTTAACACATATCAGACCCATTCATCCTCCATAAATGTTGGGAAATCCAAATACTGAATAAATTTCTTTTCTTCCAATGCTTGATATTCATTCTTTAGATCAAGATTCTCATTACTCAAGTGTTTTATGTAGAAATCAGTAAACCTACTATCACCAAATTCTTCTAGGGAAACATGAATATATGCCCTAACATCCTTTGTATGCATGACTCCATGAGGAATATTTGAGAATGAACCCAACTAATCAACTTTAGTTGATTTGAAAGGGTGTTTCTTGAACTTTGGTCGAGGTTGCTCAGTAATATCAACTACTTGCAGAGTTGCCATTACAAAAATTCAACATATTCACAAATGAGGTTTTAATGAAAATAACTTGTTTTGCTGAGTTAAGGTTTCCTTTCTTTGAATGCTTCAAATCTTGGTTGTCACTGCTCAAGTTTACCTTCGATCTCTCTGAATTTCCAATAGCTCTGAGTGCAAAGTGATTTTGAAACCAAACAAGTTCCTTTTTATCCTCCACGTGGCTTGACCTAGTCATCATTAAATTCTCATTCCCAAAAAGCTATCAAAACCCTTCACTATAGAATACAGTCGATTAGGATTGTTCCACAATATACTGTATTGACCCTTTTTCTTCCAGTTTTTCTTCTAAGAGCTATGTCACATTAGATTTCATCATACACCTTCGTGCTAGATTCTGACACCCACTTTCTGGTAGGGGGATTTGGGTTTTCAACATTGCTCCCCCTAAGCCAAAGCTCTCAATTCACTTCCCAGAGGAAGTATCTGCATTAGACACTGGTGTGGATCGATCCCTGACTTCACTTACTTCTTTCTTGGTTTCAACCAAATCAACTTTCTCTTTTCCCTTATCATTTCTCTACTCTGTCTTCCTTTCTTCAAAATAATAATTTCTTTTCACATTCTTGCTTCTACAAAATCTTGCAATATGTCCAAATTTGCTACAATTTAAGCACACCACATTTTTTTGACCTTGATTCCTTTTATTGATTGGATTTGATTTACATTGATTAGCCATGTCCAAATCTATTGCATGCAAAACACTTTCCATTGAATGATTGACTATTCCTTATATTTTGAAAAATATTTCTTACAAAACTTCTGCATTCATTTGATCTATGTCCCATTTTATAGCATACATTGCACCTAATAGAATTCTGACCAACTTTACTTATGCACTCAACTACTCTATGACCAATTTTATTGCAAATGAAACACTGACAAGAGAATGATGGAACCTTTTGATTTATTCTACTCCTACACTGAGTAGCCTTATGACCAAACTTATTACATGAGTTACAATAACCATTGAAATATGGGTACCTTTGAGCATTTGATTGTCTGACTGGAGGTCTTCTAGGTCTTCTTCTTTGATTTTTGAACTAGCTTCCTTTGTTTAGCTTTAATTCAGTGTTTACTTGACCAGATTTTAAACTTCTCCCTTTTTCAAATCCCAATCCTTGCTTATCATCGGCACTCTTTTGGTTAGCAATCATTTCATCAAGCTTTGCAATACTTATCTTGAATTTTTCTTCAAATCTTCTAGCCTTTTCAAGATCCATTTTTAGACTTACAATTTATTTTTCAAGTTTTGCACAATCTTCTAATCTATTCTTCACAATCAGATTCAGATCATCTTATGTTCTTATTCTTTCTATAACTTCTGCTTCCAGTTCATTCAGGGCTTCATTTGTTGAGATCAATTGATCATTAACTCTTTGTATTTGTATTTGAATTTCTTGACTTTCTCTTTTAGCTTTGAGATGCATTCATTAGCTTTTTGCAAATTTTCTTTCAAATCCTTGACTTCTGCTTCAGAATTTTCTAGATCCATAAGAGCTGCTTCTAGTTGCTTGTAACTTTCATAATTTCCAAATATTCTTGTTGCCATGATTGTACTATCCCAGATCTTCCTTAAGCTCTTAGAATTTTTCTAAGGAACCTTGCTCTAATACCAATTGTTGAATGTCAATAACACTAAGAGGGGGGTGAATCAGTGTTCTAAAAGTCTTTTGATGTACTTTAACTTTCAACCATTTTCCAAAATTAATTAAATAAAGGCATAACATGCATATGAACAGTAACCATAAAAACATGACACATAGACTCCAAGATTTTTACATGGAAAACCCAAAATGGGAAAACCATGGAGAGGATTAGATATCATATATATATTGCAATCTTTGCAAATAATGATTTTCAAGCTTGGTCACTTCACGGGCCTGGAACATGCTGGTTCACTACCATGAAGTACAACTAGGTCTAGTAAGCTCACTTCCTCAACCCTAAACCTAGCGAGATCACAATAAGGGTTGTTAAACCCTAATGGAGGCTCACTACCAGGCATACTACCTTGATGAAGAAATCTCACTGTAAAGAAAATTGTACATGAAAATTGAATACTACAAAAGCATCTATCACTATGCCAGGGTACAGTCATTTAGCAACCGAATTCTGAATCCCAAGTCTTCATTATTGTTGATCTTCTAACTCTGCTCTACTATTCACATGCCCACATCAATCACACACACCTTCGCACATCTCACAACTGAAGCTCATCACCTTTATATATCGGCATCATAATTTGATCCACAATCAGGTCAGCATCTAAGAAATGAAACATGTACATAGAAAGATGTGGCTTATTGGATTAATCCAATGCACTATGTATTATGCAGAGCCAAAACTTTTCCCAAACATGTTCATATAGGTCAGCTCTAATCATTCAAACACTTAGATATATCCTTCAAACATTATCTCTTCTCCGCACAATGATTTATCATACTAGTCAGCCTATTCCTCAAGAGCATGCTTAACAGGTTCATCTGTTGACTTACAAATTTTATTATAGATCTCAAAGCACCTCCAAAATCATATCAAGGACTCTTCAAACATTCACAAACTTAACCTCAGAACTGCAAGGCATGATATCATCTTGTGGAGTAATACGGACTATTAGAACTCAGACTCTATCTCTATCAAGCTCTATCAAATACTATATCGATACTTAGCAGCTTGGAACTATCTTTCCAGTGGACTTCAGATCTCCCAACTCTGGAATTAGACATTTCATATAAGTGTTTACAACATCTCAAAACATTAGTACAAAATGCTCACCTTTGGAGGAATGTGGACCACTGCACTATACCCTATTCACTGTTCCTACTATACCTTTGCTTACCTAGACTTAGGCATTTCTTCAGGGCGACTTCCAGAGGAAGTCAAAACTTAATCTTTGAAGCATAACACTATCACACAATTGAGAACATTATCCCTAAACAAAATTACCAGATCATCATCTATGGAGGCATACTATCCAACTTACTATCCTCTACTCTGTGCACATCCATACTTAGCCATTTCTTCCAACCTGACCTGAAATCTGATGCAATTTTCCAGAGTTGTGTCTCTATGTCATGCTGATGAGATCTCTGAGCCTTATTGCCATCAATGACAACATACAAGTCCATACCGGAGTAGTGTCTCTTTCCAACAACAAAACCTCCCATGGAATTTACCCACCCACCTCGATGCATTAGTGTAGTCAGTTCAGCCCCACAATGAGAAGAACAAAAGATATGGCACCTAGAAAGGTTGTACTGCATGAAACTAATGCATTTTGCAAGAATGCATTTGATTTTGGCAGGGTCAAATGGATTAGAGTTGATCAAAATTAAGAGAGGTTATTCTGGACAGACCCCATATGCACCTGTAGGTCTAAACAAAACATTTTCAGCTACCATGAATTTCAAGAACTATTCTGTCAAAGTTTGGTAGATTTTGCTCTTAGTATCTTAAGTGATTTTGTCAATAGCCTACTGCCTCAAATGATTAGGACCCTTGGCACATGAAAAAAGACCTCCCTTGGCATTTACTTGCCCACCTTGATTCATTGGCAAAGTCCATTCAACCGCACAAGCTATGGAATACCATGTCACTCCTAGCACCTTTCCACCGCATGAAACTAAAGCATTTTACGAGAATGTATTTGATTTTGACATGGTCAAATGGACTGCAGTTGACCAAAACTGAGAGAGGTTATTATGGACTGACCCCATGTGTACCTGTAAGTCTAAACATAATGTTCCCATCTATCACAAATTCCAAGAACTATTTCATCAAGGTTTGGCAGTTTTTGCTATTAGGATCTTAAGTGACTTTGTCAGTAGCCTGTTGCCTTGAATGATTGGGACCCTTGGCACATGAAATGAGACCTCCCATGGAATTTAACCACCCACCTCGATGTGTTGGCATAGTACATTTAGTCCCATGACCTATGAAATGCAAAATGTCACTCCTAGCACCTTTTCGTGGTGCAGGGCACCTAAGAGCATTTTGATGCATTTTGAGAAGTTATGTTTTTTTGTTCAATGTGTTTTGTAATAAGGCTTTTAGCCATTGTTTTTTGGTCCATTTTGTATGGTCAAGAGGTTTGGGGTGACTATATAAACCTCAAATCCTTCTTAAGTCCATTTGGACCCTAGTTATGCCACTTAGGCCTAGTAGGTCTAGTGTTGGTTTTTTGTTTGTTTTTGAGTCTAATTGGAAATTTTTGTGTTTTGGCATGTTTTAGAGGGAATGGTGGTTGGTTAGGTTCCATTGGACAAGTTGAACCAATCAACTTCTTTGTGTTATTGCAAAATGTCATAGTGACCAATGTTGTCAATGTTGTCAAATGACACATTTGGTCAGTTGCAACCCATTTTTGGAAGTTGAATCTATTTGGACAGTTGAAAACCAACTTAGGTTGAGTCATATTTCTGTCCTCTCACCCCAGTATGGAGGAAGAGATTTTGTATGCAATTTTGGGCACAAAAATCAAGAATTTGACTATTTTTCTGAAGAAAACGTGTTGTTGTACGAGCTGTACGGATTTTCTAGTGTGCAAATGTACTTTTTCTAAAAGCTCTTGGAGTCAAGGTTCTAATGCAACTAGTTTGAGGTCTTGAAGTGGTCGGGATCAAAAGTTATTGATTTTTCTTTCAAAATAGGTCCAGAAACCCTGTTTTCTAGGGCAGCCATAGAAATCCGGCCCTAGAATGCATTCCCACTGGTGAAAATTCACAAAAAATCGTGAAATGTAGGCTAAGGATATGTACTATAAGATTCCAAAAGCTTTTTGTCGGGAAATGCAGTCTTCTATTTTTAAGGTGATGCCCTAGGTCAAGTATTTCATTGTATTTGGCCAATTTCATGCTATTTGAGGTTGTAGATGATAGAATCCTATTAGGGTGAGCAAATAAATGATGGATTTGTGTTGTAGGGACATGGTAGAAGCATTCCAAATTCCTACCCTTGACCTATGAACCCAATTTGAACCCTTTGCTTTGTAACCCAGGCCTAAAGTGATCAATTAGGCCTAGAGACCTAGTGGGGGTTTTGAACTGCTGGAGTAGAGTTGGGATTAGAGGTTTGGAGGTTTGCTAGGGTCCTCTGAAGGGTGTTCAATTCCATCATTTGTTTGCCTATTCCTTTGGGATTTGGTCATTTGGTGTGAAGAAAACTAGTACAAGAGGGCTAGTAGCCTCACTAGGCCTTGTCAAGGTTAGAGGGTTGTGTGAAGTTGGGAACCAAACCAACTGTCAAAAAGGTGTTTGCAGACCTGCCTTGAGGTGTGAAAGAAGCCTTGAAGGTTGGACAATAGCCTAGACCACAAATCCTTCATATGCCCTTGTATGTGGCTTTGATTGAAGACTAGGTGAAGTGGGTAAGTGGGCAAAGAAGAGAGTAAACCTTTGTTACTTCCCTTGTGCCACTCTGCATCAGGTGGTATCAGAACCATCAAAGAAATGGGAGATAGAGAAGAAGAGGAGGAAGTCCCTTCAAGAGTGACTAATGCCGAGTTGGCAAAGATAGTGAGAGAGCAAGCAGCCAAGAACAAAAGGATGGAGGCTGAGATAGAAAAGTTGAAGAAAGACAAAGACAAGAAGAAGAAGCTAGAGGTCATCTTGGATTCAGATGAAGAGGATCAAGATGAGGAAGAAGAAGTGCCAATGGAAGAGCCACAAGGAGGCATGTCAGAGAGACAATTCCTAGATGCACTTGGAAAGTTGAGTAGGAAGGACACTAAGGCAGACTTACCTATGTTTCCTGGTAAGATGAATCCAGAGGAGTGCCTTGATTGGATTGAGGCAATGGAGAACTATTTTGAATGTGAAGAAGTTGTAGAAAATCAAAAAGTGAAGATTGCCAAATCAAGAATGAAAGGGCCAGCCTTGAGTTGGTGGAATTTTATTCAAAATGAGAGGATAGAAGATGATAGGAATCCTATCTCTACATGGAGGAAGATGGTACTTGAAATCAAGAAGCAATTTGTCCCTGAGGATTATGAAGTCAACTTGAACAAGAAGTTGCACAACTTGAGACAGAAGGACATGGATGTGAGCACCTATACAGAGGAGTTTCACAAGATGACATTGAAAGCCAAGATGCCTGAGAATGAAAAACAAAAGCTTGCAAGGTATCTCAATGGCCTCAAGTTCTCCATTCAAGATGAATTAACTCTCTTTAACCCGGAGACAGTCCATAAGTGTTTTCAAATGGCATTGAGAATTGAGGATAAACAAAGAAGAAAAGGTGATTCATATAGCAGCAACAGAGGTAGAGGAAATCAGAACTTTAGGGGCAGGGGTAGATTCCAAAACAGAGATAATTTCTCTAGACTCCAAGGTGGCGGATCCCAAGAAGGCAGCCAAGGGCAGGCTGATAAAAATAGTGCTGATAAGGGTCAGTTTAGGGGTAGAGGAAATGGCAGAGGAAGAAGTGGGGACAGAGGTCCTAATGTGTTTATTGGAAGGTGTTTCTCTTGTAATCAGATTGGACATCAGTCCTTTAGGTGCCCAGAGAAAATGGGAAACACTGCTGCAAATCAGAAAGAAAGAAGAGTGCAACTCCTTCAAGAAGAGGACTGTCAAAGCACCACAAGTTACCAAACAACCTCTTCCAAGTCTGCAGCACCTGAGAGTGGAGAATGCATCATGTTCAATAGGTCACTCATCATGCCAGCCACTAAGGAGCAGCCCCAAAGGAACAACTTGTTCAGAACCACTTGCAAGGTGAAAGGAAAAGTTTGCAAGGTAATAGTAGATTCAGGTTCCTCTGAAAATTTGGCTTCTAATGAAATGGTGACTAAGTTAGGATTGGAAAGAATGCCTCATCCTAACCCCTATAGAGTCTTTTGGCTAACCAAGGAACAACAAATTGTGGTGAAAGAGCAATGTTGGGTTGAATTCAAGATAGGTGAATATCATGATAAGGTTCTTTGTGAGATAGTGGATATGGATGCATGCCACCTTCTTCTTAGAAGGCCTTGGCAACATGACACAAGTGCCCAACATGATGGTAAGAACAATGTGATTCATTTGTCCAAGAATGGTGAAAAGTTTACAATGACTCCTTTGATTGACGATTGCAAAGAGAAAGTCATTTCTAGTTCAGTTATGTTGGTAGGTGAAAAAGAGTTTTTGGCTAACCTCAAGGAAGAGAAAGTGCCATGTTTTGTAGTAGTCATCAAGCCCAAGGATGTGAATCCCAAGAAGGTCAAAGTGCAGCAACCTCTTAGGAGGATTGGACCAAAGGAAGTGGAAGAACTATTGGAGAGGTTTCAAGATGTGATAGCCGATGAAGGCAAGGATGCCCTTCCACCAAAGAGGGAGATTAGTCATTGCATTGACCTCATCCCTAGATCCACCCTACCAAACCAAGCAGCATACAAGTTGACCCCAGAGCAAAATGCTGAAGTGGCAATACAAATCCAAGACTTATTGGATAGAGGACTTATCAAGAGGAGTATTAGTCCATGTGTAGTACCTACAGTACTTGCACCCAAGAAGGAAGGAACATGGAGACTATGCACTAATTCTAGGGCCATCAACAAGATTACTATCAGGTATAGATTTCCAATGCATAGAATAGAAGATTTAATGGATTGCTTAGGTAGGGCTAAGTATTTTACCAAGATAGATCTAAAAAGTGGTTATCACCAAATCAGGATAAGGGAGGGGGATGAGTGGAAAACTGCCTTCAAAACCAATGAAGGACTATTTGAATGGGTTGTCATGCCTTTTGGCTTGTCAAATGCACCAAGCACCTTCATGAGATTGATGAATGAAGTGCTAAAACCTTTCCTTAACAAGTTTATTGTTGTGTATTTGGATGATATACTGATTTTTAGTGACAGTAAGGAAGATCACATAAGGCATATCCATCAAGTGCTCAGGAGGCTTCAAGAGGAGAAGTTGAGAATCAATCTTGACAAATGTGTCTTCCTACAAGAAGAGTTGGTATTTTTGGGGTTTGTCATCTCCAAGGGCAGCCTAAAAATGGACTCAAGTAAGGTTGCAGCCATTCTTAATTGGCCAACACCTACAACAGCCTCTAAGGTAAGGAGTTTCCATGGTTTATGCAGCTTTTATAGAAAGTTCATTAGAGGGTTTAGTGGCATTTGTGCTCCACTTGTTGACACCATAAAAGGGGGCAAGAAATGTGTGTTTGTATGGACAAATGAGGCCACTCAAGCCTTTGAACTGTTAAAGAAAAAAATTTCAGAAAAAACAGTCCTAGTGCTACCTAATTTTGACAAGGTCTTTGTGGTAGAATGTGGTGCAAGTAAGAGGGCTGTTGGGGGAGTCTTAAGTCAAGATGGGAGGCCTGTAGCATTCTTTAGTGAGAAGTTAAATGAGGCAAAACAAAACTACTCCACCTATGATCTAGAGTTATATGCCATGGTTCAATCATTAAGGAAATGGAGACACTACTTATTGCCAAAGGAATTTATAGTTTTTACTGACAACCATGGATTAAGCTTCTTGAACAGGCAGCAAAAGTTGAATCACAGACATGTCAAGTGGATGGAGTACATCCAAGCATACACCTTCTCCATAAAACATAAGAATGGAGTGGCCAATAAGGTAGCTGATGCCTTGAATAGGAGAAATCTTGTTGTGCAGACCATATAGTTGGAAAGTACAGGTATTCAAGCCATCAAATATCAGTATGCAGCAGATGAGGACTTCAAAGAACCATACCTCTCTTCTAAGGCCATGACAGGAAGGTATAATACTGATTTTTCTAATTTTTTGTTGTAAGATGGATATCTTTTCAAGGGTAACATGTTGTGTATCCCAAGAGGATCTATTAGAAAGAATATAATCAGGGAAAAGCATTGTGGCAGCATGGCAGGTCACTTTGGTATTGATAAGACCCTAGAATTGGTTAGGAGGTACTATTTTTGGCCAAAATTGCCAACCGATGTAAGGAAGTTTGTTGAAACTTGTCAAATTTGCCAAAGAGCAAAGGGGCATACATCCAATGCAGGTTTATACACTCCCCTACCTATTCCTTCAAAGCCTTGGGATTCCATCAGCATGGACTTTGTACTTGGTTTGCCCAGGACCAAGAATGGCCATGATAGCATTTTTGTAGTTGTAGATAGGTTCTCAAAAATGGCTCACTTCATCCCATGTAAAACCACACATGATGCGTCACACATAGCAGGTCTTTTCTTCAAAGAAATAGTCAGGTTACATGGTTTACCTTTGTCCATAATCTCAGACAGAGACCCCAAGTTCATAGGACACTTCTGGAGGACACTGTAGAAGAGACTAGGTACAAACTTGTCATTATCATCTGCCTATCACCCTCAGTCTGATGGACAAATACAGGTGATTAATAGGTCAATTGGCAACCTCCTAAGATGCCTAACAAAGGAGCAGGGAGCTAGTTGGGATTCAATTTTGGCTCAAGCAAAGTTCTCATACAATGACACTGTCAATAGAAGCACCAGCCTGTCTCCTTTCCAAATTGTTTA
Source organism: Cunninghamia lanceolata (assembly GCA_027924645.1). NCBI lineage: Eukaryota > Viridiplantae > Streptophyta > Pinopsida > Cupressales > Cupressaceae > Cunninghamia > Cunninghamia lanceolata. Next base: position 2,689,061 of record BSBN01000333.1, read on the forward strand.
TGGCACTCACCCAAGGGGTATTTTGGAACTAAGGGAGATTAAAGGACTGGAAAACAACAGTGCCTTGGTTGAAGACTTTGTTCAAGTCATGAAGGATGTCCATGAACAAGTACAACATAAATTGCTGTCCACTTCATAGAAGTACAAACAATTTGCTAATAGAAAAAGAAGGGATTTGTATTTCAAGGAAGGTGATTTGGTAATGGTCCATCTAAAGAAGGAGAGGCTCCCTGTAGGTAAGCATACTAAGCTACTCATGAAGAAGATTGGGCCTTGTGAAGTGCTCAAGAAATGTGGCGAAAATGCCTACAAAATCAGACTTCCGGATGACATTACTTTGTCTCCTATTTTTAATGTTTCAGACCTTTATCCCTATAAAGGATTTGATCCTCAGACTGCTATTGAAGAAGATCAAACTGATCAGACACTCCAGGAACTCATTCCTTCATCTCCAAATCAGATTGAGTGCATTTTGGACAAGAGGATTGCAAAACAAACTAGAAGGCACACCTATCATGACTATTTGCTGAAGTGGCTAAACAAACCTCAGGAGGATGCCACTTGGATGAGCAAGGCAGACATTGAGAAGGCAGGTTTCACATTTGACAGCATTCCAACTCACGAGACTTGAGTTCTCTTTGACAGTGGGTGTATGGTGCAGGGCACCTAAGAGAATTTTGATGCATTTTGAGAAGTTATGTTTTTTTGTTCAATGTGTTTTGTAATAAGGCTTTTAGCCATTGTTGTTTGGTCCATTTTGTATGGTCAAGAGGTTTGGGGTGACTATATAAACATCAAATCCTTCTTAGTCCATTTGGACCCTAGTTATGCCACTTAGGCCTAGTAGGTCTAATGTTGGCTTTTTGTTTGTTTTTGAGTCTAATTGGAAATTTTTGTGTTTTGGCATGTTTTAGAGGCAATGGTGGTTGGTTAGGTTCCATTGGACAAGTTGAACCAATCGACCTCTTTGTGTTATTGCAAAACGTCATAGTGACCAATGTTGTCAATGTTGTCAAATGACACATTTGGTCGGTTGCAACCCATTTTTGGAAGTTGCATCTATTTGGACAGTTGAAAACCAACTTAGGTCAAGTCATATTGCTGTCCTCTCACCCCAGTACAGAGGAAGAGATTTTGTATGCAATTTTGGGCACAAAAATCAGGAATTTGATTATTTTTCTAGAGAAAACGTGTTGCTGTACGGACTGTACAGATTTTCTAGGGTGCAAATGTACTTTTTCTAAAATCTCTTGGAGTCAAGGTTCTAATGCAACTAGTTTGAGGTCCTGAAGTGGTCGGGATCAAAAGTTATTGATTTTTCTTTCAAAACAGGTCCAGAAACCCTATTTTCTAGGGCAGCCATAGAAATCTGGCCCTAGAATGCATTCCCACTGGTGAAAATTCACAAAAACTCGTGAAATGCAGGCTAGGGATATGTACTATAAGATTCCAAAATCTTTTTGTCAGGAAATGCAGTCTTCTATTTTTAAGGTGATGCCCTAGGTCAAGTATTTCATTGTATTTGGCCAATTTCATGCTATTTGAGGTTGTAGATGATAGAATCCTGTTAGGGTGAGCAAATAAATGATGGATTTGTATTGTAGGAACATGGTAGAAGTATTCAAAATTCTTGCCTCTAACCTATGAACCCAATTTGAACCCTTTGCTTTGTAACCCAGGCCTAAAGTGATCAATTAGGCTTAGAGACCTAGTGGGGGTTTTGAACTGCTAGAGTAGAGTTGGGATTGGAGATTTGGAGGTTTGTTAGGGTCCCCTAAAGGGTGTCCAATTCCATCATTTGTTTGCCTAGTCCTTTGGGATTTTGTCATTTGGTGTGAAGAAAACTAGTAGAAGAGGGCTAGTAGCCTCACTAGGCCTAGTCAAGGTTAGAGGGTTGTGTGAAGTTGGGAACCAAACCAACTGTCAAAAAGGTGTTTGTAGACTTGCCTTGAGGTGTGAAAGAAGCCTTGGAGGTTGGAAAATAGCCTAGACCACAAATCCTTCATATGCCCTTATATGTGGCTTTGATTGAAGACTAGGTGAAGTGGGTAAGTGGGCAAAGAAGAGAGTAAACCTTTGTTACTTCCCTTGTGCCACTCTGCATCATTTTGATTGCATGAAATTGAAGCATTTTGTAAGAATGCATTTGATTTCAGCACGATCAAACGAACTAGAGTTGACCAAAACTAAGAGAGGTTATTGTGTACTGACCCCACGTGCACCTATAGGTCCAAACAGAATGTTCCCAGCTACCACAAATTCTAAGAACTACTCCATCAAAGTTTGGTAGTTTTTTGGTCATAGGGATCTTAAGGGACTTTGCTAGTAGCCTACTACCTGGAATGACTGGGACCATTGGCACATAAAAAGAGACCTCCCTTGGCATTTAATCCCCCACCCCAACATGTTACCACAGTTTGTTCAGCTACACGATGAGCAGAACAAAAGATATGGCACATGGTAATGTTTTTACACTTAGGATCTTAAGTGACTTTGTTCTTAGGGAACTATGTACTGGCAAAGACCCTAGTTTTCATAGGGGAGACATGTGATTTTAAGAGGTTTTTGGGACTATTTTTAAGAGGTTTTTGGGACTATTTTTAAGAGGTTCTGGGACTATTTTTATGAAGTTTTTGGGACTATTTTTAAGAGGTTTCTGGGACTATTTTTAAGTGGTTTTGGGACTGATTTCAAGAGATATACTAGTTTATTGTTAAAATATTCATGACATCAAATCACTACATAGATAACAATCAAATTTAGCATTAAACATAATGAAAAAACACACATTTAAGAGTGTACTACTAAAATCACATGAAATGGTTATCAATTATTAGCACCAGATGTGAAGAAACTCTAGGAGGATATGTAAGATGGAAACATTATTATATTATGGTCATAATCTCCTCATAGGATATAAAAATATACAATTATACAATTATACAATTATAAAAAATGTGTCCATGATGGAAGATAAATGCTTTAACCATTGATTTCAATCCCTTGGATACAATAGCTTTATAGTCAAAAACACCTGCATTTATAAGTTAAAAAATTGTTAAGCAAAGTAAACACCATCAAGTACAACTAACTTAATATTTTTTATAAGAAGTTTGATGAAATATGTCATATATGTCACCTTAGGAATTATATCGAATGTCTCCAAAATGAAAGCTAAATGCCTTAACCAGAATCCCAATCCCTTGAATGTACAATTGCTCTATTCACCAAAACACTTGCATTTGTATATTAAAATCTGTCAAGCAAAAAAAACTTAAAACACGTGCATTTATAACTCCCTTTGTATCATCTTGTCAACACCCTCCTTCTTCTCCTTTGCATGGATTGTCTACTTCTCCTTTAAATTGTGAATGTTGAAAATGTCCCCTTAGAAGATGGTAGTCATGAATGATGCTAATTTGATACCTTACTAAGACCACAACCTAAATTTATAATATAAAACAATTTGACAAGCCATGTGAACTATTTGACAAAATAACTCAAAGAGATGTTGTTTGATGGAATTCCATGGTTGCGAGATATGCAAAAAATAGATCTGTTGCTTTAGAAAATTTTAAGATCAGTTATAGGACTATTACACTAGGACTGTTATACTAGTCCATATGAACATGGTCATGGTGGTGAATAGGACTGTTATACTAGTCCATATGAACATAATTGTTGTTTGATGGAATGCAATAATTGCAAGATATGCACAAAATGGATTTGTTGATAAGGCTTTATAAACTTTCAAGCAAATGCAATTGGTGGGTGTAAAGCCAAATTCCACAACCTTTTCCAACATCATCCCATCCTATACTAAAATGTGATATTTGAAATAGTGTATGGACATGCATAAAAGCATAAAGGATATGGTAATTTTATCAAATGTTGCAGTTGCAACTACCCTAGGAGAAATGTATGCAAAATGTAGAAGCATAGACAAGGGCAGTGAACTAGTTGACATGATGCCTCAAAGAAATGTTGTCTCATGGAATGCCATGATTGTAGGATATGTACAAAATGTATTTTGCAATGATGCTCTCAAAATATTTGAATTAATCAAGCAATTTGGAACATATCCTAACATTGTAATCTTTTCTTGTGTTCTATTTGCATGTAGCCATGAAAGTTTAGTGGATGAGGGTTGTACATACTTCAATCACGTGTAACTCTTGTTGTAAATTAATGGTCAGTTATAATATTATTATAGGACTGTTATAGGATTATTTTACTCAAACTGTTATACAGGACTATTATAGGATTATTATATTATGATTGCAAGATATGCACAAAATGGATTTATTTCTTTACAAAATTTCAAGAAAATGCAATTGGCAGGTGTAAAGCAAAGTGTGGAAACATAGACAAGTGTGTAATTTGATTTTATTTTCCATAAGAATAAGGAACTGTACCATGTTGACTATCATACCTACTTTCTTGAACATGGTCAAGGTGTCATTGAAACCATTTATCTAAAACCCAAGGAAAGTAGAAGGGAAGTTAACATTTAATGGAGACAATTGTCACTATCCTATTATACACCCAAAGATGGATTGTCAACAAAACTAAGTGTTGTCTTAAAAATATTACTAGCAGTTTTGGGTCTCAGTTGTCTCATGGATGGAGGGTTTCAAATTCTTTCATTCTTTGAAAAGTTATCATGAGGGTATGAGGGTAGTGTTGTGGAAGGTAGTTATGAAATCTAATTTACTCTGCATGGTCATTTCCTACAAAGCAATAGTCCCTACCACAGTATAGTGTTTAGTCCATGATGATTGTCTTATACTGTAGGGTCACAGTTTCAGTTTGATGTCATGTTTTCAAGATTTTATCATTGTCAAATGTGGAGAATGGTATAATAATTCTTAGAGAAGTCCATGGGAATGATAAGGTTATTTAAGTAGTTTAAAAGGGACTATCCCATTCATGATGTGCAACAAAGACTTCAAAGTCAAAAAGAGATTGTTCTAACTCATTGCCATAGTCCTAGGGTGGTTGTCATATATTTGGGACAACAGTGCTCATGAAATATACCATATGAGATTGGCATGATCTTTTGATAAGGTTATCATTAGCACAATGAAGAGGTTTTTATTGATGAATGCATGATGGGAATCCCTAGAGGACTATCATAGTCCAAACAATCTAGTATCACAGTCTGCAACCTCAAAGTATTCCAAATACCATATGGGAGTAGTTTAGATTTGAGAGTATGATGTTGTATCTTGAGATAAGATATCTACCCTAACACCTAGTGGCAACATACAGGTAATTAGCATCATTTAAAAGGGGGATTCATAACCTAAAACTTGTCATCTATATGAAGTATTGATGCATGGACAAGAACACAAAATGGAGGCAGAGGGCCAGTGCTATCTTGATTTTTAAAAAAATAGTCATACTCTACACTGTGATAGTCATGAGGGTAGGGCGGTGTTGTGGAAAGTAGTCCATGTGCCTAAAGGATTACTATCAACGATGTCACCTCCAAGGTTCATCAAGAGAATAACCTAGCAATGAATTAAACCACCGTCTAGAAGAAGGAAACATAAGGTTTCAAGGAGGCTTTCAAATTAAAACAATTGTTGTTGATTATGGAGCATTGTCATGCCTTAGGAAAATCATAAAATAGATGATTGTCATTATATTATGAAGGATGACCATGGAAAGGAGAAGCTAGGTGTTGTCTTAGGAAGTGTGAAGACCATCTAAGGGGCAATCAAGACTATCGTGAGTATTGTCATAAAGGAAAATGGGGCTGCCAACAGACTATTTCATGACCCTATAGCCAAGTGCAACCCTCCTAAGTGTCCATATTTGTATGCAATTGGTGGGTGTAAAGCCAAATTCCACAACCTTTTCTAGCACCCTTTATGCATGTGTCAAAATGGGATATTTGGAAAGGGATATGGACATCCATAAAAACATGAAGGATATGGGAAATCTGTTAGATGTTGTAGTTGCAACTACCCTAGGAATCATGAATGCAAAGTGAGGAAGCCTTGATTGCAGGATATGTACAAAATGAATTTAGAAAATAGTATGTAGAAAAAGATAGAAAGCAAAATATTAAGAAATGCAAATGAACATTAAAAATCATACCTCAGGTATAGTCAAAATAACCTATGATGCCATGCAAAATAATCTACGATGCCATGCAAAATAACCTCATTCATAGTCTTGTTGATGTAGGAGCATCCAGTGGTGTAACGACAATCTTGCATCACCCAAAAAAATTTTGATTCAAAATCATTGTAGTTGTTTTCATTTCTTTCCATAATTAGTATTTCTGGTTCCATAATCTCTTGAAAAATGATGTAGGACTTTCAATTTTTCCAAACTGCTATTTTTTGAAAGTTTACACTGCTATTTTAGGAAAGTTTGCATTTGGGCATGGATGGAATAAAAAATTTACAAGAAGTTTCGTAAATTAAATATAAGACCTTTGGTGAAGGAATCAGGCAAAGATCATTTGTGAGGTAAAAGATATTAAAGTTTCCATTTTCTAAAAAACCCCTAAAAATTTTTAAAATTAGATATGAGGCACTAAAATGTCCCATAACATCCCAAAAAGTTGATGGAAATTTATTTACGCATTTATGGCATGATAGTTCACTTCATAAGATTTATGATGTTTTAAACAGTTCATTAATCGGACACTTGAAACAAAAGTTATGCTTCCCAAACGTTGACCTACTTTTGGAGGGAGTTGCAAATTTCAAAATTTAGCTGGAGGCCGCCAAAAATTGCTATTTATGACTATTTTTGGGAACCCTAGGTAATAGTAGAGATAAAGGGGAAAGTGTAGATTCAAGAATAGGCAGGAAACCAGAAACCCTAGCTAATTTGGGGTTATAGAAGGCTGAAGAATCCAGAGTCTTGTGATAGGAAGTTGTAATGTGTTGCAGCCTGTGGAGGATTGATTCCTCTAATTGTATTTGAGCTTCTATTGTGTAATGAGTTGTCCAAATCAATAAAATATCATTCTCTTTTTTGTGTGCAATTTCTTTTATTGTGTGTTTAGTGACTTACCCCCCTTCATCAAGTGGTATTAGAGCAAGGGTTCCTGAGTGTGTAGATAGATTGTCGACTATGAGGCAATTTGCACCAGGACCTAAGGTTGTGGGTTTACTATGAAAATCAAGATGTCTCCACGAAGAAATCTTAATGGGATGAATGATTTGATAGAAGAGGGTTTTAGAGCCCTATAAAGGCAAATCAATGCATTGCAAGAGGAGCTGCAAAGAGGGTTTAAGTCAAGAACAAGAGAAGAAAGTGAGGATGAAGCTGAAGAAGAGCTATCGGAAGAAGAACAAGAAGCTACAGGAGATCCTATAGAAGTTAGGTTGTTAAAGGCCATTTCAAAGATTAGAAAGAGGCCTAGGATCAAATTTTCTACTTATTTTGGAGATTTGAAACTGGAATAGCTTATTGATTGGATCAATGATATGGAGGAATATTTTGAGTATGAAGATGTGGAGGACCCAGATCAGGTCAAGTTTGCAAAAACAAAGTTGAAGAGCCATGCCAATATTTGGTGGAAGGAGGTCTTGTTAGAGAGGAATAGAAAAGGAAAAGGAAAGATCACCAGATGGGATCATATGGTGGAGAAACTAAAGAAGCATTTCATTCCTGTGGACTATGAGATGGAGTTGTTGAAGAAGATGCAAGGATTGAAGCAAGGTAACAAGTCTATTAAGGAGTATACATAAGAGTTTTATAAGATTACTATCAGGATAGGCCATGCAGAGGCCAACAAGGAGAAGGTAACTCATTACATTAATGGGTCAAGGCCAAGTATTCAAGAGGAGCTGAGCCTGGTCAGAATGACCACCATAGAAGGTGTGTACTAGTTTTCCCTGAAGGTGGAAGAGAAGTTGAATAAAAGATTCGACAACAAGTAAAGGGGGAGAGGTCAAGGCAGAAAGACTAGTGGAAGACCCTATGGAGGCCAAAATGATGATCCAAAGAAAAGTGAAGAAGCTGGCACCAGTTGAAATTAGAGAGGAGATAATACCTACTACCCTCACCACCAGAATAATGGTGAACAAAGAGGAAGAGGAAGAGGTAGACCAGGGCAAGGACCTAGAAGAGGAGGTTTCAGAGGAACCTGTTTCCAATGTGGAGAAGAAGGGCATCGAGCGTACGAGTGTCTAAAACATTAAGGAAGGATGAATAGAAGACCTGAAGGTAATGCACAAGTTGCACATGTAAATGAAGATGTGCAGTCTAAGCATTCTAAAGATGCTGAAAGGGGAGAAACCCTAGTTGTTAGAAGAACTTTCTTGAATGACGACAAAGAACCAAATTAGAGGAAGAGTTTATTCTGCACAAGGTGCAATTGTGAAGGTAAGTGTTGTGATATTATTATTGACAGTAGAAGCACTGACAATCTTTTTTCAGAGGAGATGGTTGACAAGCTGAAGTTGACAAGAAGAAAGCAACCACACCCATATTAGATCTCATGGTTGTAGAAGGACTATAGATCTTTGGTCAATGAGCAGTGTTTAGTTAAGTTAAAGATTGGTGACTACCATGATCAGGTGTTGTGTGACATCATACCGATGGATGTATGTCATATGCTATTGGGGAGGCCATGACAATATGATAAGAGCGTTGTCCATGATGGTCGTGCAAACACATATTCCTTAACAAAGGATGGAGTTCATCATAAGTTGAAGCCCTTGAAGGAGGTTGAAGAAAAGGTATGTAGTACTGCTAGAATTTGCTTGGTAGATGCTGGAAAATTTTTGGAGGTTATGAAGCATGAACATCATTGCTTTGCATTGATTCCTTAGATTAGTCAAGAGAAATGTGAAGATGTACCAGTATAAGTCTTAGATTTGTTGAAAGAATTTTAAGATATTGTCTCTGATAATGTACTAGAAGGTTTACCACCAGTGAGGAAGATAAGTCATCAAATGGATTTGATACCACAAGCTAGTTTGTCGAATAAAGAAGCCCATAGAATGACCCTTACAGAGAATGAAGAAATGAACAAATAAGTTCAGGAGTTGTTGAGGAAGGGATTAATAAGGGAGAGCCTAAGTCCATGTGTGGTACCTACAGTACTAGCACTGAAGAAATATAAAGAGTGGAGGATGTGTATAGACTCTCAAGCCATCAATAAGATCATGATCAAGTACAAATTTCCATTGCCTAGAATGGATGACATAATAGATTGTTTGAGTGGAGCCAAGTACTTCACAAATATTGACTTGAAGAGTGGGTATCACCAGATCAGAATCAGAGAAGGAGATGACTAGAAGACAAACTTCAAGACAAAGAAAGGTTTGTACGATTGGTTAGTTATGCCATTTGGGCTAACCAATGCATTGAGCACATTCATGCGGCTCATGAACGAGGTATTGAAAGAATTTTTTGGAAGTTTTGTTATTATTTATTTAGATGATATTTTGATTTTCAGTAAGACATGGGATGAACATCTAATGCATATTAGAAAAGTTTTGGAGAAGTTGAGGGGGGATAAGTTGTTGATTAATCTGAAGAAATGTAGTTTTGCAAAGAAGGAGTTGGTATACCTGGGATATGTTGTCTCAGAGGAAGGTCTTAAGATGGACCCAAAAAACATAAGGGCTATTCTTGACTAGCCTACACCTAGGAGTACTATAGAGCTGAGATCATTTCATTGTTTGGCAAGTTTTTATAGAAAATTTATCAGGATTTTAGTAGCATTTGTGCACCCCTAACTGAGACAATGAGAGGGGATAGAAAAGAGTTTAGATGGACTAAAGGAGCAGACAAAAGCTTTGATACATTGAAGTAGAAAGTCACAAAGCAACCTATTTTGGCACTTCCAAATTTAAATAAGGTATTTTAGGTAGATTGTCATGCTAGTGGTAGTGCTATAGGAGTTGTTTTGAGTCAAGAAGGTAAGCCCATTACCTATTTTAGTGAGAAGTTTAATGATGCCAAGAAAAAGTTTTATGTTTATGATTAGGGATTTTATGCAATAGTTTAGGCTTTGAAGAAATGGAGACATTATTTGTTGCCAAAAGAGTTTGTTTTATATATTGATCATCGAGCATTGCAGTATCTTGATAGTCAAGGAAAGTTGAACCAGAGGCACTTAAAATGGGTTGAGTTTTTGGAGAGCTATACTTTTATTTTGAAGCATAGGAGTGGGAAGTCCAACAAAGTTGCAGATGCCTTGAGCAGAAGGCAAAATTTGTTGACATAAATGAAGATAGAGGTTGTTGGGTTTGACGACCTCAAAAGTTTCTATCCTAAAGATCTAGATTTTACAGAGGCTTGGAAAGCTTGTCTGGAACATGTTACCTTGGATAGGACAAAATGGTTGGATTTCATAAGCCAAGATGGCATGTTGGTTAGGGGAAGCCAGTTGTGGATTATGAGGAGTTCCATGAGAGAGAACCTGATTAAGGAGAAGCATAGTGGGGGATTAGCTGGACACTCTGGTCGAGATAAGACCATTACTATTGTTGGTGAGCATTATTATTGGCCATAGTTGTAGCATGATGTGAGGAAATTTGTGTAGAGTTCCAGAGTGTGTCAGATGGAAAAAGGAACAAATTAGAATATAGGGCTATATCAGCCATTACATGTACCAAAGAAGCCATGAGATGATATTAGTATGGATTTTGTTCTTGGTTTACTAAGGACATAGAGAGGACATGATTCCATTTTTGTGGTGGTGGATAGATTCTTAAAGATGGTACATTTTATTCCTTGTAAGAAGACTAATGATGTTGTTCATATTGCAGAGTTATTTTTCAAAGAGGTGGTGAGACTACATGGTCTACCTAAGAGCATAGTTTCAGATCAAGTTACCAAGTTTGTTGGTTATTTCTAGAGGACATTGTGGAAGAAGTTGAAGACAGATTTGAAGTTTAGTTCTGCACACCATCCACAGACTGATGGATAAATAGAAGTGGTGAATAGGAGTTTGGGTAACCTACTATGATGCTTAGTAGGAGATAAGCCCAAGGGATGGGATTTAATTTTACCATAGGCAAAATCTGCTTACAACAATTTTGTCGATAGGAGTACTGGTAAATCACCATTCTAGATTGTATATGGGAATAGTCCAAGAAATGATTCAGAGTTAAAGAAGATGGACAAGGGAGAAAAGACAAGTGCCGAAGCCAAAGACTTTGCAGAACACCTAAAGAATTTGCATGAAGAGGTGAGAAAGCACATTAATAAGATGAATATTCAATACAAAGCTAAGGCAAATCAGAAGCTTGGATATAAGGAATTCCAGGTAGGAGATGAAGTCATGGTTCACTTGAGAAAAGAAAGGTTCCCAATTGGAACATATAATAAGTTGAAAATGAAGAAATTTAGACCATGCAAGATTTTGAAGAAACATGATTCAAGAAATGCATATGAGGTAGAGGTGTCGAGTGGGATCAATATTTCCCCTGTGTTCAACATTGCTGATTTAACAAAATATCATGAAGGTGGCATAGAGGATGGACTAATAGAAGAACAGTGGAGTATTCCGGCATCTACTTCAAAGGAGGAGATAGAAGAGATCTTGGATAGATGTGTGGGAAGAAGTACTCAAAATAGGCAATATGAAGAATATTTGGTGAAATAGAAAGGAAGGCCTATTGAAGATTCTTCTTGGTTGTCGAAGGCAAAGGTTGACCATTTGGGTTTTCCTCAAACAAACACCTGAGACATGACATGATCACTTCTCAAATTACCCTAGGTGTCTAATGCAGGAGCTTCTAGTGGTGTAAGGGCAATCTTGCATCACCCAAGAAAATGTTGATTCAAAATCATTGCACTTGTTTTCATTTATTTCCATTATTAGTATTTCTGGTTCCATAATCGCTTGAATAATGACATAGGACTTTCAGTTTTTCCAAACTGCTATTTTTGGAAAGTTTACACTGCTATTTTAGAAAAGTTTGCATTTGGGCATGGATGGAAGCAAAAATTTATAGGAAGCTTCGTAAATTAAATATAAGACCTTTGGAAAATGAATCAGGCAAAGATCATTTATGAGATGAAAGATATTAAAGTTTCTATTTTTTGAAAAACCCTTCAAAATTTTTGAAATCAAATATGAGGCACTAAAATGTCCCATAACATCCCAAAAAGTTGATATAAATCCATTTATGAATGTTTGGCATGATAGTTCACTTCTCAATCTTTCTGACACCTCAAATGGTTCATCAATCAGACACCCAGATCAAAAGTTATGCTTCCTGGAAGTTGATCTACTTTTGGAGGGAGTTGCAAATTTTGAAATTTAGTTGGAGGTTGCTAAAAAGTGCTATTTATGACTATTTTGGGGAACCCTTGGCAGTAGTAGAGATAAGGGGGAAAGTTTAGTGTCAAGAATAGGTGGGAAAATAGAAACCCTAGCTGATTTGGGGTTACAGAAGGCTGAAGATTCTAGAGTCTTGTGATAGGAAGCTGTAATGTGTTGCAGCCTATGGAGGATTAATTCCTCTGATTGTATTTGAGCTTCTGTAGTGTAATGAGTTGTCCAAATCAATAAAAAAAAATTTCTATGTGCAATTTCTATTGTTCTGTGTTTAGTGATTTACCCCCCTTCATCACTTGTATAGTCAAAAGCATGCATTATAGTTAAAGAAACAATATTTTTAAGAAAACAATTCTAAAAAATAGAAAAAATAAGAACAAGTTAAGTTAAAAATTGTCATACCTATCCATTTAGAAGTTTAAATTCTAGTCAAGCATACCTTAGGGGTCATCTCTTACCTTCAGAGTATCCAATATTGTTTCATGATCATCATTACTAATTGTCCACAGTTGTTTTGTTTTTGGTTTTGCATGATGCTTTAGTAACTTAACATTTGTTGCTACAACTAGGTGCGAATACATCATTATGGTTTTATGCTTCTCTAATTCTTCATAGGTAGGGATGTCATTCTTTCTAATCATATATGTTCACAACCAAGTCCCAACAATAACAACTAATCCTATAGGATATGTGAACCCATCATCATTTATCGTAAGTTGTGTTATCTTTTGTTTTCCCTGTACACATTGTGCCAACCAATGGTTTGATCTCTCTTCATTTCCATGTGGTGCAACAACTGCATAAACATGACCTTGCTATACAAGGTCTAAAAGATGTTCATAGTCAAATGAGCTCTCCATGTCATTGACTAAAGATGATTGACCATAAGATAAAGGGGTTAAATATCATGGAATCCATGCATCTACCCACTCACTTGACTCACAATTATCCCAATCACATTCAATACAACTCTGACAAAAACAAGCTAATTCTCGTGTCCAAATAGTCCATGCACTTGCATCTGAGCTTCAAAATGAATACATCTTTGACGATTCATTGATTCTTTGACAATACAATTTCTCTCTCGCTATCCCCTCATCAACTAACCAAAAGAACTTGCACACTTCTGAATCAAGAGCCACTCCTTATGACAATGCATAGTTACACCAATTAACAATAGAATCTCCATCACTGAATGTAACACCACCTCTAATCTTTCATTGTTCTTTAAAAAGAGCTCTCTTCATGCAAGCACCCGCTCCATCATGTTCACCTTTTCTGTGTCCAGATTCAAAAAAATTTCAAATATGAGGTATACCCTTCTCTACATGCATTCTTCTCAACCAATAGAACATACGAGCATTCTTGAATTGACTGGTGCAATTATCTCACCAAATGAGATGTTGATCCATTCTAATATCTTTTTCTTGTAAGAACCCATAAAATTGTTGAAAACAATATTGCACATACTCTAATGAATGAGATCAATCATCACTCATGTAAAAATGGTATTCTCTGACAATCTTTATGTTCTCTTATGTACTCTTGGGAGCATGTCTATATGTGATGTGAACAAAAATAGCAATCTGAATAGAATTTTAGTACTGGGATTACACTTCATTTTGGGGTTGTAACATGTAGTTTTATGGAAAATCAAGTATAGAGACAATAGTTCTAATCGAGAACAAGTCTTTACACATCTTGAACTATTAACCTAACCATCAAGAGCTATGGCTGTGTCTGGAATACTTGTAGAAAAGATTTTTCATAAAATCATCAATAAAATCAGCAATACTTACCTCTCTTACAATCAACTCACATCTAAAACCTTCACCTCCATTTTTCAAATTATATTTCACTATCTCATATCTCTTTTTCTCAACCATTCTCTTTCCAAAATCATGCTTGCTGCCATCATGAAAACATGATACAAACTTTGATAACCCACCACGTTGTAAACACTTTTCATTTAAACAATCATTCTTGTAGAAAATGTAACCATCATCTCTAATACATAGAAATAAATCTAATAAGTCCCTAGATGACTTTGGTAGTTGAATTGCACCACATTCCTGTAACATTTCGTTAGTGTGCAAAGTAGAATGAATATTGCATAATAATTCATGATACATAGAAAAATCTACATGGTATTTGCAACAATATGTATTACGATTTTAAGAGGAACACAATAAAATGACATAAGAGATTCAAATGTTATTTGTGAGATTGTCATACCTTGGTGTGTTTCACAATATTGTTTGTACAATGTTGTTTGGCTACATTCCAAGTAATGTTTAGGATGTGGTTTGCGGTCTTTATCACCAATTACTAACTTTAGAACATCTTTTGCATTCAGTGATACCCTAGAATTAGTGTGCCAAAATTGTTCAATTTCTTCCTTTGTGCTATTGATTAGCTTCTTAATCAACTTGTGGAAGCCTACCACTAAAAGCCAAAACATCATTTCCAAGAGGACTATCTAGTCTTGATCTTAATGCTAGTGCTTTTGACAATGTTTTGCAATTCAATCTTAAGTCAACACAAGTTTGCCTAATTAATTGAGCCTTTCTTAATTGTTTTCTTACTATTGAGGTTGTTATTACTCTATGAGCAACTCTTTTATCTTTCTCTTTGCTAGTCTTTCCAATAGAATTGAGTACATTGTAAAGGATTCTAACAATAATTTTGTTCCGATAGGACACTTTGCTTAACCAAATCTTTAATTTCTTTAGTAAAGGTCTCATTTTGTACATCTTTAGTAGTTGCACAAAAAGTTGGCATTGTTCAGTTAATGTTTTATTCTTAGAGTATTCATTGAAGAGTTTTGAATCCCACAACCGAACCGTTCGTGACGACCTCTTGCCTTCAAGTTTTTCCATTATGTTCTCATCAATTTCAAGTAACCATTTTGGGGTTCTTGGATGTTTTCCAATTTCATCATACTTATTATCTTCTTGACAAATGTCCTCTCTTCTTATGTAATTTGGAGATACATTGATTTTCATTGTTTCATCCATATTATCAACCTCATCAATTTTATCAACAAATGGATTATGGAGTGCAAATTCAACATCATGAGGTTCATATCCACCTTCTTCAAGCAATCTTCTTTGTTTTTCTTCTTCTTCTTTGTCCATGGTATTGCTCTTATTAATAGGTGTTTCATAACATTTTGCAACATTTTCATTTGCAATATCATGGTCAATTTCATTCTTATCTAACATTTCACTATAATCAACATTAACACCTTTAACTTGCATGTTATTAGATGGTAAATAAGAAGATTCACCTTAATGAGCATCCACCAAACCTAGTCTTCCAATCCTCTTCCTTGCTCTATCCTTTTCCCTAATTGCTTCAATTTCCTCCAATGTAACTTTCCTCCTCTTTTTTGCTTTACGACGATTGTTTCTCTCCATTAGGGAAACAAAAATATCACCCTTATGATTGAAACAAGCAAATTGTGTGTCCAAAAGTGCATAAAAGTGTTTTTTTTATTATAATAGGCAGAGATCATGGGTTTTTCAATAGTAGAGGATCTGTAGGCACGATTGTTGGGCCCAACAACATTCCTTTTGTCTTTTTTTTGGCTTTTACATAACGGATATCTATTTCTAAAAATAGATATCTGTTACCTAAAGCCTAATTCTTTAGACAACAAATATCTAGCAATAGATATCCCTTCTACAAAATGGATATCCATTTTATTTTCCTCTCAAAGAATCAAACATATGTAGTCTATGAAGTATACACATAAATACATGCGAGGCATGAAGCATATAAGTACAGATGATACATGAAGTATGAAGCATACTCATAGATACATGTAATACACAAAACATTTGAAACATACACATAATACACGAAGTATACATGTAAATACATGTAATACATGGAGCATGAAGCATACACATAATACACCAAGTATATGCATGAGTACATGTAATATAAGAAGCATGAAGCATACAAATAATACATGAAGCATGAAGCATACACGTAATACACAAAGTATATACATAAATACACATAAGATACGAGGCATGAACCATACACGTAAATACATGTAATATACACGAAGTATGCACATGGATACACATAAGTCACGAAGCTTACACATTAATATATGTAAGTTATGAAGTATACACATGAATACATGTACTTGTCATGAAGTATACACTTTAATACACATCAGTTATTAAGTATATACATGAATACACTACAAGTCATGAGGTATAGATTTGAATACATGTAAGACATGAAGCATATACATGAACGTATGTAAGGCATGAAGCATACACGTAAATACATGTAATATACAAGAATTATGCACATCTAGATACACGTAAGTCACAGAGCATACACATGAATATACATAAGTCACAAAGTATACACATGAATACACTACAAGTCATGATGTATACACTTTCATTAAATTCCTATATTCTAGTTATTATTTTATATTACTAGGTACTTGCATTGCATCCTTGCCACCCAAGTCCTTCATTTCCTATGTAAGTTTTATATTTTTGGTACAAAGGACTACAAAACATTTGGATGTGAGCCTACTTGTGTTGCATCTATGAAGTGCACTATAATTTCTAAATGCATATGCTTTCTAAGACCTTCTCTAGATTTGAATGTCTTACTCTAGGTTTGTATTTCTATATCCACTTTCTAAATTTTATTACTATATTCTTAGTTTTTCTATTTTCTCTTAGTTGAAAAGTAGAAAACCATAGTACTTTGTCTAGGGAATGAGCATAGTTTTGATTAGGTGAAATACATTTAGTTACATTTATATCACTGTGTTAGATTGTATATCAAAACTATAGTTTTATGTTTTAAGATCTCTATGTACAATAAATTAGAAGGTTGAAATAAATAAAATCAATTTCCCCCTATTACAATAGGAAGTGTGGATGATAGAGGAAAATAATCAAGAAGGGAGCAAGTAGGTATGGAGTAATAAGATGGTTGTAATGTCAATGTAGATTCCCCAAGGGGAAAAAGAGAGAAATGTCCCAAAAAGATGATAGAGTGGAAAGATAATGAAAGTAAATTAATATAAAAATAGTATCTGAACAAGTAAGACTATGCCCTGAAATGTGTAATGGTCGGTTTGATGATATATTGATAAATGGGATGAAAGAGAAGAAGGTGAAGTTTCAAATAAAGTTGATAGAAGATCAAAGATTAGAAAGTAACAAGAGATAATGTGATTATAATTGATAAGTAAAATAATGTAGAAGGATAATATGAAGAATAGGTTGTAAGAAAACAAGGTATAGAGGCACAAGGAGTCACAACATATTCAAGTGAATTTCATAATTCCATCTGTATACACCAAGATGGTAAGAAAATCTCTTTCAACTATAAAATAGAAGTACACCATGTACATATGGAAAAGTGGAAGTGTATAGAAGTGTACAGTGTAAGTATGTGAAATGTAGGATATAGGAGAAAGTGTGAAAAGAGAAGGGAGTAGCATAGAGCTTTGCATGAATCATTCAATGGACTAGTCAATGTGTAATCTTGGGTTTTAGGAGAATGGGGAAAGGCAAGTGTATATGGGGATTATGGATGAAGGAAGTGAAGTGATATGATAAAGTAGGGATCCAATTTTCGGTCATGTAGACCATAAGAAAGGGAAAAGAAAACATCTACAACTCAAGATTTCAATCCTAGACTTAAATTGAAGGATACCCTATAGTTGATTCAATATAAAAAGAATTAGAGAAGTGTGACTACTTGATCAAGTGGAGTATTTTTCTTTGACTTGGTATGCTTTGTCTTTCTTTTATTTTTCAAATATGGATTTGAATTTCTTTGATTAGCACATGGGCTTTTTCTTTTTATTTTCATTTATTTTTCTATCATTTTTGGAAGGGATGTCACCCCCATAACCTAACGCCATAAAACTAGGAGGATGTGTTCATCACCAAAGGCTAGACCCAATGAGTACATACATCATTTTATTGTGCATTTAAATAAAAGATTTATTTATTTGATAACTCCAAAATTGATGAGCTAGAAGAAGGGTGACCCACCTATGTGCCTCTAAGAATAACTAGTGAGGTCATATATTGAGAAGGTAGAAGGGAAAATAAGAATACATGAACCTAATCATGGAAAGACTAGAGACAATAAGTTAAGTGTAGATAAGCTAATAGTAAATGCAATGATGACATCTATGTGGAATGTGGATGGCTTGAAAATCTAAGTCTAGCATCACTACGTCAAAGACCTTATCATGGAAAGAGAGAGATAAGGAGTGCATGGGATTCATGATAGGGAGGAGGTAAGTAGCATGATAGAGTTCAATACATGTAAGACATGAAGCATATACTGTTAGATTCAAGGTAAACAACTGAGAGGGGGGGTGAATCAGTTGTTTCAAAACTTTCTCTACTTATTGGTTACTTAAATCCTTCTTGTTAATTCAGCAGCATAATCATAAATTAACCATGGAAACATAATGCAATCATTCAAGAGTAGAAACATATTAACACATATGACACCAAGATTTTGACATGGAAAACCTGGTTAAGGGAAAAACCACGGGGTGACTAACCCAAGATTGTATTCTTTGTTAAGAAGAACAAAATGGCACATGCCAATTAGGGCTCACTGCTTGAGCACACTACTCACAAGAGGCCCACTGCTTACAAGAGACACACTGTCTACAGAATAATAAGTATTACATACTTGAACTAAAGAATAGCATCTTGACCATGCTTGAGTCAGTTCCATTTAAGCCCAATACTTCTGCTCTACTTTTTGTACTTTCTCTACCATGCCCTTATCTCCACATCCATACATTTAAAATGAATTTACAACTCCTTATTTATACAAGACATAGACTTAGGGATAATCATCCAAGTCGACGTACATTACAGAGAAAATACAAAAATACAATATAACTAATTACAAAAAGACTTCACGTGGATCAACACATTGTCGGCCACATAGATCTGAGACTTCAATCTTCCTTAGGAACACGCCATTCTTCACAGAACATCTCTAAGATCATACATAGGATGTGTAACTCATCCGATCGGCCAGACATAGGAAGAACATCATCATCCAGAAGTAATTCTTCAATTATGAGATCAATCTTCGATGCGGACCACCAACACAAACTAGACACAATCCAAAGACCTCCACAAACTTGCCTGAATCACCAGAAACATCCACACTACTTCTACTTACTAAAATCATTCTCTCCTTCATCTAGAAGCTCAAGAACATAGTCTGTTATCACAATCATACTAGAATAGATGCTTGCGGATCTCCAGACCATGAATTAATTAAATTGTCAATTCATATTAACTTTCTAAACACTCCACCAAATCTTCAGAACAAGATATTGGATTTCTAGATCTTACCGGACCTATCTGTGTCACTCTGTTGCCTTTGAACATCTGCCAGAACTAGTTTTACTTAAGTGGCCATAACATCTTTAGATCTTCATGCGGACCTCTGAAATCTTTCCTAGATCATCTTAAGAAACATATCTACAAACCCTTTGAAGCGTATCCTCTGATCTTCATCTTAGCTAGGATCTTTATCTTACTGTCTTCATTGTTCTTCTTTGTTCCTGATTAGGACTAATTTTCTCAATATCCTTAGCACATGGCTCATCCAATCCTTATCATCAATGCAACAGGAGTATGTTGACATTAATGACAACACCGGTTAGGCCCATACTTGTAACAATCTCCCCCTTTGTCATTGATGGCAACATATGATGTGAAAAACTTTTTTAATCATCAAGAGAAGAATCTCTCCTCATTGACACAACTCTCCCTATCAACAACAACCATTCACATGTCTTCTCTTCCTTTCCTAATCCCCCTTTGATCAGAAATTACTTGTTTTTCACATGTCTTCTCTCCCCCTTTGACATCAATGGCAAAGGGCACATACTTGCATCATACTAGCTACTCCCCCTGAGTAGCAGCTTCCCATCATCAATCCAGACCAGAAGATGTGACTGTAAGATCTACCAGATTGATGCATACCAGTGCTCCTTAATTCAGAATTGGAGGGGTAATAACCACTAACTTCTCCCTGAGATACTCAAAAGAGTCCTTAGGTAGGGGTTTAATAAAAATATCTACAATTTGATCCTTGGAAGCATGAACTCTAATCTGACTTCATTATTATTCACTTGTTCTCTCAAAAAGTGAAACTTGATGGATATATGTTTAGTATTTGAATACAACACTAGATTTTTTGATATGTTAATTACACTTGAATTATCACAGAAGATTGTGATAGGTTCTTCATACTCCACTCTGATATCTCTTAGCATTTGCTTCATCCACAATACTTGAGTGCAACTACCTGCTGCTGCAATATATTCTACTTCTGTAGTGGACAAAGATATTGCTTCTTGTTTCTTTCTCAGCCAAGAAACTAATCTTTTCCCTAAAAAGAATGCTCCACCACTCGTACTCTTCCAGTCATCCACATCTCCTGCCTAATCCACATCAATATATGCATGAAGTGAGAAATCATGATCTATAGCATACCATAAACCATACTCAACTATCCCTTTTAGATATCTGAGAATCCTCTTGATTGCCATGACATGAGTTTCTCTAGGATCAGCTTGGAATCTAGCAACAAGACCAACAACGTTCATAATGTCAGGTCTAGTTTAAGATACAATAGTCCTCCAATCATTGACCTGTACTTTTTCTGATCAGCCTTAGGAGAGTCA
Source organism: Cunninghamia lanceolata (assembly GCA_027924645.1). Classification (NCBI taxonomy): domain Eukaryota; kingdom Viridiplantae; phylum Streptophyta; class Pinopsida; order Cupressales; family Cupressaceae; genus Cunninghamia; species Cunninghamia lanceolata. Next base: position 2,710,051 of record BSBN01000333.1, read on the forward strand.
TAATCTTTGCTCAACTTACATCCAGTTGCCATGGGAGTACTCACTGGTTTTGAGTCCTCCATCCCAAACTTTTTCAACAATTCTTTCACATATTTGGTCTGTGAAATGAAGAGTCCTTTCTTTGTTTGAGTGATTTGTAGACCCAAGAAGAAATTCATTTCCCCAAACATAGACATCTCAAATTCACTTTTCATTTGATTTGCAAAATTTTTGTACATGCTATCTCTTCCTCCAAAAATGATATCATCAACAAACACTTCAACAATCAAGATATTTTCATTGTCAATTTTGAAGTACAAATTACTGTCAGTAGTACCTTTGTTGAAACTAATCTTCAAAATATGCTTATCCAATCTTTCATACTAGGCTCTTGGGGCTTGTTTGAGTCCATATAATGCTTTCTTCAACTTGTAGACCATATCACCATGATCAGACAACTAAAATCCATCCAGTTGCTCAATGTAAACTTCTTCTTCCAAATCACCATTTAGGAAGGCAGACTTGACATCCATCTGATATACTTTGAAATCCTTGAAGGTAGCAAAAGTAAGAAATAATCTGACTGCTTCAATTCTTGCCACCAGAGCAAAAGTTTCTTCAAAATCAACTCCTTCTACTTGGGAGTAACCCTTGTAGACCAATCTGGCTTTGTTTCTGACTACTTCACCATTTTCATTTAGTTTATTTCAAAAGACCCATTTGGTTCCAATCACATTCTTGTTTTTAGCTTTGGGAACAAGATCCCAAGTGTGATTTAGTCTAGTTCTCATCATTGCATGCTTCATTCATTGTCTTAGGTTCAATCTTTGAAATCAAACAATACTCTTCTGAATCCTGAGCAATCCTTCTTCTTGTTTGAACACCTTTGCTTTTATCACCTATGATCTGGTCTTCAGAGTGATTCAATTTTACATACCTAGGAATTTTGGGACTTACTTGCACTTCTATTTCTTACACAAGTTCATTCAAACCTGTCTCTTCTTCCTGATTTACTAGATTAGTTTGAATCTGAATCTCAAAAGGGGCATGGACTCCTTGGATCAAAACATCAATCTAATCATCTTCATCATATTCATAAAACCTTGAGGGTTTTTCAACACCTTCATCAACCTTCACATTTGTACTTTCTATGATCTTTTTCAATCCCTTGTTATAACATCGGTATGCTTTGCTTTGAGTAGAATAACCCAAGAATATTCCTTCATCACTTCTAGCATCAAATTTGCCTAGATCTTCATCTCTTTTAATGTAACATTTGCTACCAAAGACTGAAATACTTCACAGTGGGAGTGATGCCAAACCAGAGCTCATAAGGAGTCTTACCAGTATTGCTTTTGATTTAAACTCGATTAAGAGTGTAGACTACAATGCTTACAGCTTCTCTCCAGTAGATCTGAGGAACATTTTCTTCCATCATCATGGTTCTAGATGCCTCCTGGATGGTTCGGTTCTTTCTCTCCACTACTCCATTCTACTGTGGTGTCCTTGGAGCAGACAATTATCTTTTTATCCCATGTTTCTAACAGAATTCTATGAACTCATCAGATGTGAATTCTCCACCTCTGTCAGACCTTAGACATTTTATGTTTAATCCAGTTTCATTTTCCACCATAGCCTTGAATATTTTGAATTTCTCAAGGGCCTTAGATTTCACTTTCAGAAAAGTTACCCACATCATCAATTAATAACATGAAGTATCTATCACCTTGCACACTCCTGATTCTTGCCGAACCACATAGATCAGTATGAACTAAGTCCAATAATTTGGTAGAAGATTGTTCATTACTTTTGAATGAGACTCTGCTTTGCTTACCTAACTGACATTCTTTGCACAAACTATTAGTAGGTTTCACCAATCTTGGAAGATCTCTTACAGCCTGAGTGTTGCTTATCTTGATGATATTATAAAAATTCACATGACACATTCTCCTATGCCACAACCAACTCTGATCAATTTGAACAAATAAACAACTTTTACCAGCACCAACCAAGTGGAAGATATTGCCTTTAGTTTGAGTACCGGTTACAATCTCTGTTCTGGAACTTTCAAAGATCTTGCAGTTTCTATTTTTGAATCAGAGATCATAGCCTTTGTCCACCAACTGTCCAACACTGAGAAGATTGTGCTTCAGGCCTTCAACATATAGTACATTACTAGTTTTGTTCTTTCCATCAAAAGAAATAGTTCCTCTACCTTTGATTCTACAAGTAGAATTATCACCAAATTTTACCACTCCTCCTTCATACCTTTCCAAATCTATGAACTTATTTTTGTCACCTGTCATATGATGTGAGCATCCACTATCAATGACCCAATCATCCTTTTCTTCAACTTGGGCAGCTAGAGCTCTTTCTACAATTTTATGATTGATAGATTTAGAGGGCATTGGATCTACTTCCTTGATGGAAATAAACACCCAGTCACTTCTAGATTTGTTTCCTATCTCTGATTCATCATCTGTTACTCCTTCATCATCATCATCTTCATAAACATAGTAACATTTCTTTTGGAACCTTGATCTGTTAGGATTTGGCCTTGAAAATCTTTCCGGACACCTTGAGGCAAAATGACCAATCTTATTGCAGTTAAAACATTTAAGAGGCAATGTCCCTTCATACTTACCAGATTCTCTTGGCAGTCTTTTTGCAATAAGGGCTTCAAGTTGAACAGCTTCTTCTTCATCTTCTTCCAGGTCTTTTCTTGCCTTTTCATACCATGATAGTTTCCTTGAAGAGTTCTCTCCCAGATCAAACTTTTGTTTTCCTTTTACATAGGCACTAGCTTTGAATGTAGATTCAGTCTTGGGGGGGCATCTCCAAACTTGGTTAATTCAAATGCAACCAGTTTACCAACCAATTGATCTCTTGTGATACCTAAAAAGGATCTGAATTCTTCAATAGTAGCAACCTTATATTTGTAAGAATCAAGAAGGGATCTGAGAACTTTGCCAACAATCTCATCTTCATCTAAGATTCCACCAGCACATCTAATGCCACAAACAAGCTCATTTACTCTTGGCATAAATGTAATGATATTTTCATCTTCTCTCATCTTCAGGTTTTCAAATTTTCCTTTCAGACTCTATAGCTTGGCACATTTAACATACTTGTCTCCTTCATGTAGAAGTTTCAATTTTTGCCAAATCTCATATGCAGTTTTTAGATCAATAACATTTGTCATCTCAGAATCAGTTAAGGCACTTAGAAGGGCTTGTTTAGTCCGTAGATTGTTTTTAGCATCTCTGATTTCATCTATGGTACTCGAACCATTCCAAGGAAGAACATACTTCCTTGAAGCCATGATCCAATACTGCATTCCCATACATTGCAAGTGGCATTCCATGCAACTTTTCCAAAGAGTAAAATTGGTTCGATCAAACCTTGGGCTATAGGAAGACATCCTAGATCTCCTCAAGTGGTTAAGTTCATTTTAGAGGAACTTAGCTCTGATACCAATTGTTAGATTCAAGGTAAACAACTGAGAGGGGGGGTGAATCAGTTGTTTCAAAACTTTCTCTGCTTATTGGTTACTTAAATCCTTCTTGTTAATTCAACAGTATAATCATAAATTAATCATGGAAACATAATGCAATCATTCAAGAGTAGAAACATATTAACACATATGACACCAAGATTTTGACATGGAAAACCTGGTTAAGGGAAAAACCACAGGGTGACTAACCCAAGATTGTATTCTCTGTTAGAAGAATAAGAAGAATAAAATGGCACATGCCAATTAGGGCTCACTACCTGAGTACACTGCTCACAAGAGGCCCATTGCCTACGGGAGACACACTGTCTATAGAATAATAAGTATTACATACTTGAACTAAAGAATAGTATCTTCACCATGCTTGGGTTAGTTCCATTTAAGCCCAATACTTCTACTCTACTTTTTGCACTTTCTCTACCATGCTCTTATCTCCACATCCATACATTTAAAATGACTTTACAACTCCTTATTTATACAAGACATCAACTTAGGGATAATCATCCAAGTCGGCATACATTACAGAGAAAATACAAAAATACAATATAACTAATTACAAAAAGACTTCACACGGATTAACACACTGTTGGCCACACAGATCTGAGACTTCAATCTTCGTTAGGAACATGCCATTCTTCATAGAACATCTCTAAGATCATACACAAGATGTGTAACTCATCCGGTCAGCCAAACTTAGGAAGAACATCATCATCCGGAAGTAATTCTTCAATTACGAGATCAATCTTCGGTGCAGACCACCACCACGAACTCGACACAATCCAAAGACCTCCACAAACTTGCCTGAATCACAAGAAACATCCACACTACTTCTACTTACTAAAATCATTCTCTCCATCTAGAACCTCAAGAACACAGTCTATTATCACTCTCATACTAGAATAGATGCTTGCGGATCTCCAGACCATGAACTAATTGAGTTGTCAATTCATATTGACTTCCTAAACACTCCACCAAATCTGCAGAACAAGATATTGGATTTCTAGATCTTACTGGATCTATCTGTGTCACTCTGTCACCTCTGAACATCTGTCAGAACTAGTTTTACTTAATTGGCCATAACATCTTCAGATCTTCATGCGGACCTCTGAAATATTTCTTGGATCATCTTAAGACACATATCTACAAACCCTTTGAAGTGCATCCTCTGATCTTCATCTTAGCTGGGATCTTTATCTTACTATCTTCACTATTCTTCTTTGTTCCTGATTAGGACTAATTTTCTCAATATCCTCAGCACACGGTTCATCCAATCCTTATCATTAATGCAACAGGAGTATGTTGACATCAATGATAACACCATTTAGGCCCATACTTGCAACATATACATGAATGTACGTAAGGCATGAACCATACACGTAAATACATGTAATATACATGAAGTATGCACATGGATACACATAAGTCATGAAGCATTATAGACATGAATATACATAAGTCATGAAGTATACACATGAATACATGTAAGTCATGAAGTATACACTTGAATACATGTCAATAATGAAGTATACACATGAATACACTACAATGACCATAAGGAATGAAGTGTAAACACACATACCACAAGGTTTTGGGCAGCTAGAAACGGATATCCATTTTCCATTTACTGAAGCAAAATGGATATCTGTTTTCCATTTACCAAAGCAAAATAGATATCTATTTTCATAGTTGACTTTCCCTGAATTCTAACTGTAGACACTAAAAAATTGCCCTAGAATCTTTCCTCCAAATTAAATAAATAGTTATATTTATTTAATTATCCTTATCTTAATCTTTCCTGCAAATTAAATAAATAGTTATATTTATTTAACTATCCTTATCTTAATCTTTCCTCTAAATTAAATAAATAGTTATATTTATTTAACTATCCTTATCTTAATGTTTCCTCCAAATTAAATAAATATTTATATTTATTTAATTTTAATTATCCAACTTTTCATTCTATAATTAAATAAATATTTATTATTTATTTAAAATTTCATGCCATAAATTAATTAAATTTTATTTTAATTAATTAAAAATGCACTTACCATATCGATCTCCCACTTTTCTCTCTCTCCTTTTAGCATCTCTATCTTCTAGCTCTTGATTTTGGAAACTTTGTCCAATCTTAATAAGTTAACTTCAATTTATCTCCTAACTGCATAATGGTAACTGTCCCGCTTCTCTTCCAACAAAAGTCTATATAAACCCATCATTTTTTTTTCTATAACACCTCCGAGTATGTGAAGAAAGTCTACTTGAAATTTTCATATGAATTGTGCATCCAAAAAAATCTTAGAGAAAGCTTCATCATGCAAGCCATTTCTCCCAAGGTGAAATAGAGGAGAACAATGGAGTTTTATCATGGTGAAATTTATTTTAGGTTTACTTGATATTTGTAATAGTTGTTTTGATTTCATCTTTTCCTTACTCTATTGTGTGACTATTTGATCTAGGTTATGATGAAAGTTTTAGTTACATTTTGGCACGCCAGTAAATTTAGAAACAAAGCAAAAAAATTTGGGGTTTTCCATATTTTTTTTATATCTACTCTTTGATTGATTTGTTTAAAATAGTTAGATGCTTTTTTAAAAAAAACTCAGTTTTCCATAGTTTTTTTAATGGCTGTTATTAGTTTTTTTAGCAAAAATTAAAAAAATCAACAATCACAAAAACCAAAAATTAAAAAAATCAATCAAAAACAAAAAAAATCAACAAAAAAAAAAGTTTTAAATAGTTTCTTTTTCATGGTTGTTTCTTTGTTTTTGTCAAAAAAACATAAAAAAAATCAAAAACAAAATACAAATATCAAAAAAATCAATAAAAAATAACCAAAATTTAAAAAAAAAACAAAACAAAACAAAAATAACATTTACCTTTTTTTGGGGGGTTAATTTAGTCATTAGCATTTTATTTAATATTTTAGTTTTTTTAATATAGCATTTAATTTCTTTTTTAGTTTAGCTTTTACTTTAATCTTTTAGTTTTTTTTTAACTTTCTTTTTTTAATCTTTTAGTTTTTTTTTTAACTATGACGTTTAATTTTTTTTAATCTTTTAGCTTTTTTTTTACTATAGCATTTAATTTCTTTTTTTTTAGTTACTAACTTTGGCATTTATTTTGATCCTTTAAGCTAATGTTTGTGCAACATGTGGTGTCCAGAAACAACGAAAAATTTACCTTTAAGGCATTAAAAATTGAACAATTAAATCACATATTTCTTTTAGTATTTTTAAAATGAACGAATAAATTTCACACTTCAATTTGGTGTTTTAAAATGAACAAATTTCACACTTCATTTTGGTGCCTTAAAATTGAACAATACAAATCAAACACTTCACTTCGGTGCTCTAAAATTGACCAACAACTAGCATATTTCCATTTGGTGCTTTAAAATTGAACAAGACAACTTTCACATTTGGATTTTGGTGCTCTAAAATTGACCAACAACTTGCATATTTCCATTTGGTGTCTTAAAATTGAACAAGACAACTTTCACATTTGGATTTCAGTTCTTTAAAAATAAACAAAATTGTTTTCTATGTCTTGTGCGCTTGCACTTTGTGAGTCAGTCTTGTCTCCTGCAAGTTGGTACATATCCTCTCCCCTCGTGACATTACGTGATTGAGGGTGTACGAAAAATACCAATGACCCAATTTTTTATTTCTCAGTAGATAAGGCCTATCTCAGGACCTCATCATTGTGTGATTGAGGGTGTACGAGAAATAACAATGGCCCAATTTTTTATTTCTTAGTAGAGAAGGCTTGTCTCAAGACCTCATCACCCAAGGGATGACCTTTAGCATATTTTTTTGTGGGCTATATAAAGGGGCGAGAGCAAAAGATGTATTTCAATCCAATCATCATCATGTTTAGTGAAATCTTGAAGCTTGGGTGATACCAATATAGGGGTGTAGGGTTGGTTCGAGCGTCTTAACTGATGTTCCTGACTCACACTTGTAGATGGATTGGTGTTTACAGAGTACCACCACTACGAACCCTTGTTTTAGAAGCCTAGAGTCCTTATTGGTTGTCTATGCATCTTGGTGCAAATTATAGTATCATGCTTGAAGTTACTCGCCATGGAGACAAAGTCTCCAAAATGAGAGAGTGAAAGTGTGTCTGTGCCATCGAGCAACTAGAACTCTATCTCTTTATTCTTGAGAGTGGAAAGCCCCCAGTGTATAAGGACCTTTTGTGCATTGGAGAGGTCGATCCTACATTATTTCGTCATGGGCCCAAGTTATATAGATACTCCTTACTTGAATAAATTAGGGTTGTAACATGTGTTTTCAACATGTTTTCAATGTTAAATACTAGTAAATGAGCCACTTAACATGTTGATGTTAAGGACAAGCCTATGACCTTGAATAGCTGAGTCAAAACTACTTTGTATTCTTTGATTTGTGTGTGTGGATCTCTTGTCACCTAGGGATTGAATACTTATCACCAAGAAAGTCACAAATAAACAAAATGCCCTAAAAACATTGTAAACAAGTATATCAGTCTCAAACTCTTAGTATTAGCACATAGAAACTCATCAAAATGGTCTTGATAATCAATAAGCCTAGGTTAAACCCCCCTCCATCTCCAATTCAACCAATAGCCCCATCATACCTAGATGATGCAGACATAGAGGAACTTAAACGCCTATATGGATCCCATCCCCAAGCTATATCCTTAATCCAACACACATCACTCTCATACCAACCTCCATCATACACATCTCCTAGTCCACTAGTTTCCTAGATACAACAACTCAAACATGACCATGAGAGATCATATCCTATCACTAAGGAAAAATGTAGAAATATCATTCATGATAACCCTATACCCATCTCATCATCACAGATCCTCCTAATCCTATTGCATCAACAACACCATCTTACATGTCCATGCCAACTCCAAATCATCAAATCATGAACCCATACTTGGATGTACAAACTTCTTACGATCAAACATTGGCTAGCACAAGTCACAATTCTATAGCTCATTGTATATATTATAACAAGGTACATCAAAGTCATCCATAGCATCCTCTATCTATATATTCATCTCCATCCATTTCCCAACAACCACTTTCTTATGCAATCTGACATCAACACATTCAAACCCAACATCAACATCAACATATTCTACATCAATACTCTAAAAATCTAAACACCACATATCTTCCTCCACCTCAATATTATTCAAACCCAAACACTCACATCACTCCACCCCAATACTTGTCAAATCCATACACCTTATATGTCAATCTACCTCAACCACCACAAAATCAAAACACATACCTCATTCCTCCACAACAATATCAAAATCCTAATCCCCCTCAACAAGATCATCAAAACATCTGATTTCATCATCCCCAAATTGAGACTCAAAACATCATCCAAAACAATCCTTAAGAGGGTAATGCCTCTTTAATAGATTCACCTCACTTTGACATGGGAATGTATTCTCATGATTTTCTTGAAAAAGGATATACTATCGATCCAAACTCCTCTCAACAAGAGCGAAACTTTCAAGAAGGTCAATCCTCTCAAGAAGGGTCTCAACAAATTGATGAAATCATGCAAGATCCTAAAACCATGGCAGCTATTGATAAACTCACAAGCTCTAATCCAAATCACTATTTTCATTTGCTTGCTCAAAAAGGAGCCAAATTACCTAGAGATTTCGATACATCTACTCTTAAGGAGAAAAATCCCATCCATGAGACTATTAATGCTATGCGTAGACCTCAAGTAAACCCCATCCAAACAATGTCTACCATATCTACACCATTCCTCAAATCATCTTGTCAAGAAGGTATACCCAATCAAAAATCCATGGGAGAAAAACCATTTGAACCTCTCCTTACTCCCGTGGAGATTTATAAAGCCCAACAAGATTCACGCAAAGCTCATCCAACTCCTTATTTTAACATTTCAACTCATCATCAAACCCATTTAGGAGACTATCAAGTTCCTTCACAACATGAACATGCAAGTTTTCCTTTGCACCAAAATCAAGTGTCCTTAATTCCTTATGGTACCATTGACAAGGAGAACACCACTAGCTTATGCATCCTATGGGTATCCTACATTGTCATCCACTTGTATGCCAATACAAGAGCCTACCAGTCCTATCCCCACACCACCATGTAGTCCCTATCATACTCCATTGGTCCCTCAACCTTCCAATCCATCAAGCCCTTCATTACCTTCATCCCCATGTTCCTCCAATCTTCCACAACAAGATCATTGGGAGATAACCCTCAAACAATTGGTCCAAACACAATTACTTGAGCTACCCTCGATAAAACCATCCAATCCTAGTATGTACACCCCACCTAATCATCATCCTAAGCCTACAATACCATCTACCATTATTATCCATCCATTATATTGTTCATCCACCCATACTCTTATGAAGGATGTGATCCAATGGCTATTAGCAAGGAATCAACCATCTCTATGTCATCAAACACCTATCCAAGAGCTTATCAAAGAGCCTTCAAACAACATGTCTAGATCTCCACATATCTCATATAGTCTAGAACTTGTCAATCCTATTGAAGAGTCCCCTACCATGAATGCAAAACAAGATCTATCATGCTCCTATGTTGTTGACCATCTAGAACATATCAAGCCTCCCCAAGAGCCTTCCATTTCCATTCAAAAAAGTTAAGGGTTATGTCAAGGGAATAATCCTAAGCATGTGGAAACACCGATCTCTCATCCTAATCAAGATCAAATCACCCTTATTCAACCCAATCATAAAATATACCTTTTCCATGATCAAGACATTATTCATGATGAAGAACCTATCCATGAGCAACTTGATCCTATCCATTACCCCACACCTATCCATGAAAGTCTTGTTGGCTTACTTGAACACTCACCTTGCTTCATGGCCTTCCTTCGAAGTGAAGAAATTTCTCCTCCACCTACCCATGACCCCACAACATCTACTTCCCATGATGAGACACATGGCTCCCAAATACACATAGATGATCAAACCAATATCTTGGATCCTAATAAGCATAATCAAGATCCTAATGATCCTCCACCATCTCCCATTGATCCTATTCCAAATCCATTATCCTATCCCCTTGGTTTTACCACCTTCATCCATGAATGTTCTTCCTTAGGAGAACATCAACCACTATCCACCACCTCACCTTCTCCATCTCATAATGGACTCGCATCTTGTTTCCAAAACAAACATCCCATTGCATACTATATGTTCCAAAATATGAACTATGAAGGTAGAGGTTTAGGCCTTCATGAACAAGGTATCTTAGAGCCAATCCATGTTGTAATCCGTCCACAAATACATGGCCTTGGTTTTTTATCCCAAGAAAAACAATCCAAAGATGTTGGTACCACCTCTATGCCTCCTCTAGATACTTCTTTCACTTCATATCCTGATGCACCTCATTGCACCTCTCACTCATATGTCACCAACCCTCCTCCATCATCATACCATTAGTAAAATCATGTGACCATACATCTCCCTCCATCCACATTACCTCCACTAATTCCAACTCCTAAAATCCTTCCATCCACTCTACCTCCACTTCTCCCAATGCCTAATATCTCCATCCTTAAATCCCCTTATCCATTTATCAACAAATCCACTTTTAAGCCTTCCATCCATAAATTCGCTTACATTCCTAATCATGGCCAACTAATGCACATATTGGCCACATATGATGCTCTCCCTAATCCCATGAGATTCAAACATAAAAATTTGAACGCTTCTACATATATAGCAAAATCTCTATAAAAACATCAAGATTATCATGTCGTAGGGAATCAATATGCAAATTTAAAGATAAATCCATCTCAAAAGTTGCATACACCCACACACCTCAAAGCAAAAATGAAAAAGGTGTGGGTCCCCAAGAAACAAGTAATTACCTCAAAAGTTGCACAAAAGTTCCATACACCCACACACCTCAAATCAAAAATGAAAAATGTGTGAGTTCCCAAGCAACAAGCAATTACTCCAAAAGAAGCATCCATCCACAAATCCCACAAATCCCTCTCCCTATCTAAAAGTTCTAAAAATCCTGTGTCCATTCGGGTCCCTAAGTACTCAAATCAGAAAAATAACAAATCCCCATTACTCCCAACACCCCATCCCAATCACAGGCTTCAAAATACAATTCAGTGTGTGTAACCATTGGTCTTGGTTCCTTCCATTCCACAACTTTCCCACATATTTCCATTTCCCATTCTTTCATACACTATCCCACATATTTCACCCATCATATCCCTATGGTCCATGCTTTTGCATAATCCTTCCATACATAATCCACATCATAATCCACTATCCCCATCCATCCTTACATCAACCTATCATAATCCACCATTATCCATCCATTCATAATCCACTCCATTTCCATCTCATACAATCCCCTACCAACATCTTTGAGCGTAATAACACTTGACATGTTTTATGTGCCACCAGCATCCAAAAATGGGACACTATCACCTCCTCTTGGAAATAGATGCTTGAGTTTTCATCCTCCATCCAATCCAAATAAGTCAAAAAAATAGTAAAGAGAAATCCATGCATCCAATGGTGAAAACTTGGCAAACAAGCTCCTTGGATAAGTACCATGATGAAAATCTAGCAAACAAGCATCATGTTTAGGTTGATTATCTATGTACCTTACACTTGGGGGCATGTTGTCTCATATACCCATCCTATCATTCCCTCTTCCTATCCTTCCTATCATATTATCCTTATCCATTATATCTGTATAATTATCCCCTTGATCCAATCCATCCTCCTTTCCTCCTTTTGATCTTGATAAAGATAGGAGAAAAATGTTGAAATAGGCTTTAGAAATCTCTTAATATACCTCATCCTTTCCAACAAATACAATCAATCCTATCATTATAACCTTTGTCATGTCAAAGAAAGGAGAGATGAGGATGGAACATGTGCACAGGAGCTCTGTGCAATCCCGCGACCTGTAGCAGGTCGCGGTCTGCATGTGTTTGTTCTCTGTTGCATGTATTTTTTCTTTGCAGATCAGGCTTTGTGGGGTTGTTTTCAGCAAGGGGTGGGGTTTTTTAGCTTTTGGGTGGGGGGGGTTTCTTCTTGAGTGTGTGCATTGTTCGGTACAAGTGTGGGGTGCAAGGGCTTGAGGGGATTTTCTAATGGTAGGGTCTGTGCCTTTGGGTGAGATGTCAGGGGATGCTGCTATGGCAGGGGTTGGTGACGGGTTTCCTCATCCATCCCCGCCTGATGTTGGGGTTTTTAGCACTAGTGCTTTGAAATTGCACAAGATAAACAGATGCCTGGAAAGAGCTCAAGTTTGTCTGAAGCTGGTGATTCAAACAGAGACAGTAGCTGAGGACCTGGAGTATTATAGAAAACATGTTTTAATCTGCAAATTTATGGGATTGAGGGTTTCGTTGCCTTTTTTGGAACCCTGAATTTGCAAGTCATGGAATCTAAGAGGTGATTTTGAAATCTTGCTAGCTGCGAATAACTTCTTTCTAGTGGTCTTTTCATGTATCTCTAATTGTAACAAGGGTTTTAAGGGAGGGCTCTACTTTTATAATCAAGTTGGCCTTTTCATGAAGCCTTGGCATGCAGTCTTTAATTCAGCAAAGGAGCTGCCCTCGAAGGTGCCGATGTGGGTTCATTTTCCTCAGTTGCCATTGGAATGTTGGAGACAGGATATTCTGCAATCAATTGCATTGCTGCTGGGGAAGCCTATTGGCCTGTCTCAGCAAACTCTGGAGAAGAAAATTTTTTCCCATGTCTGAGTCTGTGTGGAGATTGATCTGAGCCAGCCTCTGCCAGATTCTATTGATCTGACTGTTGGGTCTAGCTCCTGGACTCAACAGTTAGACTATGAGACTTTACCTTTCAAGTGTCGGTTGTGCCATGAGTATGGCCATCTTCAAAGGAGGTGCCCTCGTGCCTCGAGTGCTGATGTTTCACATAATGTGAAGGCTCCGTCTAATCCAAGGGCAAAAAAGGGTAAAACACCCATGCAGGGGGTGGTATCGGATAAAGATGGCTTTGTGCTAGTTAAGGCACGAAACAAGAATTGGGGTCAGAAGAGGACTCTTCAGGATCATCAAGAGGAGGAGACTTTTAACAATTTTGAGGCTTTGGATGAATTAGTCCATGAGGAGGGGATTTCTTCTGACATGCATGTTGAAGCTTCTCCTTTAGTTGATCATAATTCTGAGTCTTTGCCTATCTCTACCTCGGTCCTAGTTCCTATGGTGGCTTCCAGGGTGGTGATGGATTCAGTTGCTTCTCCCCCCGATGCTGGGTTTGGGGACTCTTGTGGTTTGGTGGAAAACCCCATGGCCTCTTTGGATGGAAGGGTGAGTTTAGCCAGTGGACTGGGTTTGGAAGACTCTGGTAAGAAAAAAGCCCTATCTTCTTCTCTTATTCTGGGTCTACAGCAAAAATCCCTAAAAAAGTGTGCTCCTGATAAGCCCCAAAAGGTGGGGAGGAAGAAGGATCAGGAGAAAGTTAAGATGGCTGGAGAGACATTGGTGGAATCTGGGTCAGTGAAGACATTGGATACTCACTTCTCTCACCCTTCGCGATGATTGTGTTATCATGGAATGTAAGGGGTATGAATAGCATCCCTAGACAAAAGGCTATTTGAGACTTGGTTAGTGCTCATTCTCCAGATGTGGTTTTCCTCTAGGAGATGAAGTTATCTATGGATGGTATGATGTAGTGTGTTTCTAAGATTTGGAACAGAGGGTTTTGCTAGTGTGTGGGTGTGCAAGGCATCTCGGGGGGTCTTTCTTGCCTCTGGGATCCTTGGCGAATTTCTCCTATTTGGTGGATCTCTAGTAGATTTTCTATCTCTCTGGCTGCAATTAGTTTGGAGACGGGGGAAAGAATTCTTCTTTCTAACATTTATGCTCCGACGAATGTCCCTGGTAAGACTCTCCTGTGGTCTCATATCAATCTTTTGAGATCGTTGGATCCTTTCCTCCCCTGGATTATGGCAGGTGACTTTAATGCAATTGCCTCCCTCGAGGAGAAAGGGGGGTGTGCCTCGTTTGGACCCCTCTTCTGATCTTCTAAGGGATAATTTGGTTCAGCTCCGGCTTGTGGATATCAAACCTTCAAATGGCATGTTTACTTGGAATAATAGGAGGCTTGGGGATGATGCCATTTCTGAATGGTTAGACAAGTTTCTTGTTTCCTATTTTTGGGTGGGTGACAAGTGGCTGTCAAGTTCTAAAATTTTAGATTGGTGAGTATCAGACCATTGGCTGATCAAATTCTCTGCCCGTTTGGCTGATGGTCCTAAGAAACAAACTTTTAGATTTCAGCTTATGTGGCTCAGGGAGGAGAGTCTTCTTGACTTGGTTTCTAGATGGTGGACTGAAGGACGATCTGCTTTTGGTACAACTATGTACTCATTTGTGAAGAGGATTCAATATGTGAAGTATAAATTGAAATATTGGAATCAGTATCAGTTTGGCAATGAGTTTCAGTGGAAAAGGGTTGCCCAAGAGCGCTTGATTCTATTACCAGGTAGATTCGGGACCAGGGTCTTGATGCGAATTTAAGCAGGCTTGAGGTTAGTGCAGTTAAAGACCTCGAGGAATGGGAGATTCATGAGGAAATTTTTTGGAAACATAAGGCCCATTTTGATTGGCTTCAGGAAGGGGATAGGAATACTTCCTTCTTTCATAAATTGGTGAAGGCTCGAAGACAAGGTAACTTTATCTCTTCTCTCCACTCTCCTAAGGGTTCTATTCTTTCTTCCTATTCGAGGATCTCTAGTGAGGCGGTTCATTTTTTCTCTACTCTTTTCTGAAGATACCCCACCTGCTAGTGAGGAGGAAGCTTCTATACTGGCTTGTATTCCCTCTTTGGTGACTACGAATATGAATGCTTCTCTTCTTAAACCTATTTCTTTGAAGGAGTTGGAGGATGTGGTGTTTTAGTTAAAAAAAGGGAAGGCTCCTGGTCCTGATAGGTTCTTGGCTGAGTTCTTTTAGGAATTTTGGGAAGTCATAAACCTTGATCTATTGGAGGTGGTGCAAAAGTCTTTTAGGAATAAGCAAATGTTGTGAGCCATGAATGCCACGTTTCTTTCTCTTATCCCAAAACACGAGGGTGTTGATTCTCTGGATCTTTTTTGACCAATTACTTTGTACGATGTGGTGTATAAAATCATTACAAAGCTAATTGCTGAATGTTTGAAGCCATGTCTGGATAAGTTGATCTCAAAGGAACAAGGGGGCTTTGTTACGGGTAGACAGATTTTGGATAGAGTAGTTATTACGGTTGAGACTATTCACTCTATGGCCTCTTCTAAGGAAAAGGCTATGTTTATAAAATTGGACATGGCTAAAGCTTATGACAGAGTTAACTGGGGCTTTTTGATCAAAATTCTTAGAGCCTTCGAGTTTAGTTGTGAGTGGATTCATTGGGTCATGAGTTGTGTAATGACTTCCTCATTTTCTATTTTCATAAATGGGGAGTCTTCGGATCTATTTGGTGCTTCTAGAGGTCTTCGACAGGGGGACCCCTTATCCCCATATTTGTTCATCTTGATGGCTAAAGGCTTGGGGAGATTCATTAAGTCCCATGTTATGGATGGGCTCTTTTAGGGTTGGAAATGGAGCAATTCTCTTCCCCCTCAAACTCATCTTCAGTTTGTGGATGATATGGGTTTGATGGGTATTGCTAAGGTGGTTGAAGCAGTTGCTTTGCATCAAATTTTGGATTGTTACCTGGCTGCCTTTGGTCAAAGCATTAATCAAAGTAAGTCTTGCATTTATTTCTTTAATACCCCCAGGCTTATTCAGCAACATATTGCTAGGATCTTAAGGTTTCAGGTGGGGAAACTTCCCTTTATATACCTTGGCATCTCTCTGGATGTGTACCCACTTCCCAGGTGTTTTTGGCAGGATGTGAGATAAATTTCGTGGGCTGGTTTGTCATTGGACCTATAGATGGTTATCTACAGCTGGAAGAGTTACTTTGTTGAAGTCCATGGTACAAGCCCTTCCTATATACAGGTGCTTTGTGTTGATGGATCCCTCAAGTTTTATCAAAGATTTTGAGGGCCTCTGTTGACAGTTTCTTTGGTTGGGTAATCTCCTTTCGAAGAAGTGGAGCTTAATTAAGTGGGAAGTTGTTTGCCAGCTAAAGCACGATGGTGGTCTGGGTTTGCATAGGATGGATTGGAATGAACAAGCTTTGGTTGCTAAGCTATACTAGAGATGGTGTTCATATCAGCATCAGTATTGGGCTAGGATCCTTACCTTCAAGTACCTCAGGGAGGTGGAGGGCGCTGAGGTGCCTCGTTTTAGTCTTTCAAGGAGAGGTTCTATGATCTAGGATCCTCTTAAGAGGGGGCTGCACTAGTTAAACAAGGCCTATTTTGGATCTGCAATAGAGGCTCTGATGCTCTTTTTTGGCATGACTCCTGGGATGGCTTCCCGCTTATCCTCTCCTCACACCCTCACTTGGGGGACTTATGTAGGATTTTTGTTCAGGCTGGTTGGAGTAGAGTGATGGATTTCAAAGCCCCTCAGGATTTGGAACAGACTATTGTTTACCAGTGGAAGGATATGCAATAATGGCCCATGGGTGGATCTTTGGAGGATAGGAGGGAGTCCTCCATTTTGGCTGATAGAGTCTATTGTTCTCTCCCAGAGTGGGATGTGCTGGCTTGGGGTCCGGATCCAAAAGGGAAGTTCATTGTTGCTTTAGGGTATCATGTTTTGGACAGACATGCCTGGGGTAGTGCTGAGGTTCCTTGGTGGAAAAATATTTGAATAAATTCTCTTGGCCAAAATGCAATTTCTTTTCTTGGCTGGTGGTTTATGGCAGGTGTTTGACTTGAGATAACCTCTATAAGTGTGGCTTCCAAGGTCCTTCCTTATGCTTCTTATGTCTAAAAGATGTTGAGATTATTTCACATCTTTTCTTCCAGTGCCCTTTTGCTAGGACTATTTGGCATTTTTGGTGGGGGGCCTGGAGTTTGCAGTGCAGGAAGACTTCTTCTCTAGAGGAGTTTTGGCAGAACTTTGGGCCCATTCCAGTGAGGACTTCATTTCTACACATAGCATGGCCAATTGGCCCTAGTCTAATTATATGGCACGTCTGGTTGGAGCACAACTGCAGGGTCTTTCTAGATAAGAAGTTACTGGTGAGTCATGTTTGGTCTCACATTCTTGGGGCTTTGCAAAAGACCTTGTATGTTAAATGTGATCTGTCAGCCCCGATGGATCCTGGTGATACGAGAGTGATTCGTAATCTAGGGATTCTTATTGGGGGTCCCAGAAGGCCCAAGATTGGTTGGAACAGGTGTTCTAGAAGGAAAGTTTCTAGGGAAGGGCATTGGCTACCCCCTCCCACTGGAGTCTTGAAAATCAATACTAATGGGTTTGTAAGGGGTAACCTTGGGCATGCTAGCATTGGTGGGGTGGGTAGAGACAGTTCTGGGGTGGTTGTGTTTTTCTTCTCAGAATATAGGGGGCTGCACTCTAATAATCTTATGGAGGCATTGGCTATTCTTTTGGCTTTGAAGAAGGCATATGCCCTTGGCTGGAATAAGATTATCTGTGAGTCAGATTCTTAGGTGGTGATAGACTTGATAAATAGAAGGCAGTTTGATGATGTTAGTTGGCAACTTGTGGTGGTGGCTAAGCAAATCACTAGTCTTGGAGATTTATTTGATTCTATCACCTTCTCTCATATCCCTCAGGAATGGAATAAGGTGGCTGATGGGTTGTCCAAATGGGCTTCTGAGAAGAATGGGACCTGGCTGGTGGATGATTGGGATAGTTTACTTGGGGATCTTGCTCAAGATTTGGTGGATTTGGTCATGGAGAATGTGAGATGTTGCATGACCACTTCTTGACTTCTTGTTTGTTGTCTCTGGGCCCATTTGGGCCTCTTGCTTCTTTTATGCTTTGTTCTTCTCTCTTTGATTAATAAAGTTTTTACCCTCTTTTATTACAAACCTTTGTCATGTCAAAATCCTACATATTATATCTAGAATGGGGCATGTTATTCCTATGCAACATAGTCTTTGGAGATCACATCCTAAACACCTCATCCATTCCATCCACTGTCTCCTATCCTTTTATTCATCCATCACTCACGATTCTTCCATCACATTTACTATCTCTCATCATTTTATCCATTCTTCCAATTCCATATCCATCCTTTGCATCTAGACTTGCTTTTCTCTTGTCATTGGTATCTAGTATCTAGGCTATCCAAATTATTATCCAATGTCATCCCAAAACAATTCAAAATCCAAAAACATCAAAATATTCAAAATCCAAAAAAAAACCATAACATTACAAAAAATCCCCAAAAAAATCAAAACATCCCCAAAATTTAAAAAATCATAACATCCAAAAAACCCCCAAAAAATCACAACATCCAAAAAATCCAAAAAATTCATAACATCTAAAAAAACTTAAAGACATCATAACATTCCAATAATTCAAGCAGTAAATCCAAAGGCATACCATCTTTAATCCATACCAATCCAATTGAGTAATCTTTCCAATCATCCAAACACATACTTTGGTTTTGTTCCAACCTTGCTGTCAAACCAATCAATCAATCATTTATCCAATTATCATCAATGGGATATATCATTCCTGCATCCTTGTGTTGTTCTAGGGATATATCGTTCCCCACAATGACAACATTATGCTCAATCAATCCACTCAATCCTTGATCAATGTCACTAGTTTATAGCTTGACAGGGGTAATATCTTGTTTGTTTTTGAATCATTTGTGCATGCTTACTTTCTTTCTTGTGTGTGATATCATATATTTGTCTTTTATCTTGATTTAAATTAAGCTCTCAATTCTGCAAGGACTCAAAACCTCTAGGATCAATGTCCTAGTAGGTGGCGAATAGTGGAATGGGGCATTGTCAGTCTTTTTCATTTGATGTGTTTGTGGAGTGTTTCTATGGCATCACTGGGGCAACAAATGTTCCTTGTATGTGTGGTATTTAATTCTAACATTATCTAATAGTCTATGTACCTACAAGATCAAACTACATCTGAGGGCATCAGAACTATCATAGTTAGAATGACAATTCTTCACATGTTCCAACAAGGTTCACTACATCTTAGTATACATGGGAATATTCCCTCTTTGTTTGCAGAGTTGTTAGTTCATACAATGGATACCAAAGCTACTATGGTCCATCATACCTAGTATGCATATATCCATTTTCCAAAATGAACGCTCTATGATGATAAAAATCAACACAAAATAGAAAGCACTATCCATGTGCGTCCATCTCGATCCATCTATCTCTCCATTTTGTGACATCAATATGCATTCACTATCTTCTCACCATCTCTCACTATACTAACTTTCTTCTTGTTCCACATTTTTCATTTTCTTCTTCCTTCACCTCTATCCTATCTTTCTTCTTCCTTTCAGGAGTTTCTCCTTCACAATTTGATTCTTCTGTCTAAACTCCTAAGGGGCATCATTCATTCATCTCTTTAGTCCATTGGGGCATCATCATCCCTAATCCTTTCATCTTCTTCTATCCAACCAAGCACTATATTTTATCTTTCTTTGAAATGATGTTGCTTCGCAACACCATCTCAAAGAGGGGCAAAATGTAGACACTAAAAGCTTTCCTGAGAAATTTTCTTCCAAATTAAATAAATAGTTATATTTATTTAATTATCCTTATCTTAATCTTTCCTCCAAATTAAATAAATAGTTATATTTATTTAATTATCCTTATCTTAATCTTTCCTCCAAATTAAATAAATATTTATATTTATTTAATTTTAATTATCCAACTTTTCATTCTATAATTAAATAAATATTTATTATTATTTAATTATTCATGCCATAAATTAATTAAATTTAATTTGAATTAATTAAAAATGCACTTACCATAGTGATCTCCCACTTTTTTCTCTCTCCTTTTAGCATCTCTATCTTCTAGCTCTTGATTTTGGAAACTTTCTCCAATCTTCATAAGTTAACTTCAATTTATCTCCTAATTGCATAGTGGCAACTTTCCCACTTCTCTTCTAGCAAAAGTCTATATAAACCCATTAGTTTTTTTTCTATAACACCTCAAAGCATGTGAAGAAACTCTAATTGAAATTTTCATATGAATTGTGCATCCAAAAAAATTTGAGAGCAAGCTTCATCATGTAAGCCATTTCTCCCAAGGTGAAATAGACGAGAACAATGGAGTTTTATTATGGTGAAAATTATTTTAGGTTTTATTGATATTTGCAATAGTTGTTTTGATTTCATCTTTTCCTTACTCTATTGTGTGACTGTTTGATCTAGGTTATGATAAAATTTTCGGTTACACTAAAATTTTTGCAGGTTTCACTCTCTTCTTCGAACTTCACCCTTCATGTTGATGACTTTTTTTAATGCAAAATTGATAAAATGAAAAGGGTTTATTGAAGTAATTGTCATCTTTCTAAAAATATAATATTTGCTTGGTTATCATTTTATTAAATAATTATTAATAATTTTCTATATAGTGTGTGTCTGAAATCCTGATAGGCACATTGATTGAAAAACATCCATAACTTTCAAACTATTTCATCTTTTTATGATTCGAATGCTACATCACACTATGTTTTTCTAGCTATAGGTTAAAATAAAAATTGAATTCCATTTTTTTTATTGAGTTAGGTTGGCTAGAAAATTACTTTTTAGTTTTCAGAAAAAGTCAAAGTAAAAATGTCATAACTAATTATTTTATTGGAAAAACATATCAAAAAAATATGTGTCACATCCAGGCATGAGTCCTCTACTTATTTTGAAAGATTCATTTTTTTTTTTTTTTTTGTAAAATTTAATAGTTATTCATTGAAATATTCATTTTTCACTAAGTAAATTTAATTTTTTTAAAAAAGTAGTAGCCCATAAACTAGATTCAATTCTCTACAAATTTTGTTCTTAAATCTTTTTCAAATCTTGTAAATAATCTTTTCAATTTTTCACATGAACTTGATTAAGTCTAATTTTTAGTATTTTCATTACCACTTAGAGGTATAGTTTGGCCCATCATGATCCTGAACATACCCATCTAAACTTCCGCCAAGTTCCTTGATGCCATTGACAACTTCTTCCACATTATGTAAGTAACTTGTGATATTTTCATCTTCAAACATTTGCATGGTCTCAAATGTGAGCTTCAAATTCTGCATTTTAGCTTGGTTAACCTTATCATCTCCTTCATAAACACTTTCCAAATTTTTCCAAATCTCATTAGATGTTTTCAAATTCACAACCTTTATCAATTCAGAATTAGTAAGACCACTTAAGAGAGCATGCTTTGCCTTATCATCACTTTCAGAAGCTTTGATTTCATCTTTAGTATTTATACCATTCGGAGGTATAGTGTAATTAAATTTGACACATTTCTAGACATCATAACCAAGAGCAACTAGAAAGGCTTCCATCCTTATCTTCCAAAGTGCATAGTTTGATCCATTAAATAAGGAAATCTGCTTCTTGTGCACCATCCTGGATGTACCTCAAGCTGTTAAGCTTTCTTCAAAGGAACTTGGCTCTGATACCAATTGTTGAATGCATAAGACAACTGAGAGGGGGGTGAATCATTTGTATCATAAATTTCAAACCCTCATGAACATATCCACATTCACATCAATTCACTTAAACCCTTAATCTGTTATGATGATTAAACATGAGAAGCAAATAATAGAAACTTAAACACATCAACACCATACACAAGAGAACACTAGATTTTATGTGGAAACCCCTAAAAAGAGAAAAACCATGGTGAGGATTAGCTCACAATATAATGTAGTAACAATACCAAATTACAAAAGGCTCACCGCCATAAGAGAGAATGCTCACTGCAAGGAACTCACTATCCAAGTGGAGTCACTGCCCACTAAAAAGGAAAGAAAGAAGAGAAGAATGGCTCACTACCATGCTTTGAACTGATATAGTTGCATCTAACCTATGCATGGAGTTCAGTTCCAATGAAGCTCAATATCCATCACAACACCAACAACATCTTCACAGTATCACTAAAAATAGTAGGCACCTTCTTCTCACCGCATTCAGTAACCTAACACATTAAATCCCTTGCTTCCCTTGATCAAATTTGCATCACTCAAATCTTATCCCCCATGCACACCCACATCCATGACTCCTTGACACTTATTTATACCATCATCAGTCATGAAAACATTCTCCAAGGTCGGCAACACTCTATAACTCATAAAATTCAAATTAGGTTAGGACCTAACCATTCATGTAGAGGAAGGGAATGAATGTAGACCACATCATGCCTTAGCATGGACCTAAATCCACTCTTACATGCTTCATCATGCTTTCACAATCTCCAAAGCATAACTAGAATTAGTGTAAGCAACCAAGTCGGCCAAACTTGTGTTAACACCAAGAAATTTTAAGCACATGCTTCCTAAAAGATAAACACACCTTGCATACCTTTCCCAAGGCTTTAACATAATCTAGAAACATCCATGAACAACTTGAATTCACATGGAAACCATCAAATTCAGCCACAACAACTTTCACCTGAAGGCAGTTCACAATCTGCTTACAAACAACACTATCAAACTCAAACATTTAGGATAGAAGATAGATAAGGACCTTATAAGCATATATCCATAACCACAGCACCTAAAACCATTTTGCAGAGAAATGTGGAGAAAAATACTTTCTCCTAAACACACTACAAACACTGTCAGACACGATCTTCAGACTGGTGAACATAACTTTCATTGCACAATGATCCAAAGCACCAAATTCTAGATTTAGAATCTTCAAACAATTCTTGACAACATATCCAAACTACACACTCAGATCTCCAATAGAGAAGAAATGTAGAGAAAAAACTCTAACAGTATTCTGTAAGCCAAAAGACTTCTTCACACACTATTTCCAATATTAATAAAATTTTCTCAAAAGCACTTGGAGAATCATCAAGAGGAATATATTTTTAACACCTTTAGTACTTCTTCAACGCAATCACATCATCATTAACTCAACAACTTAATCAAATCACAATAGCAACAGTAGAGCACATAGTTGACACCAATGACAACACAAACATGTTGACATCAATCACAACACCGATTAGCACATACTTGCAACAAGTAAACCTATAATTCTTCATATGGGTATGTGGTCGATTAAAACTAACATCATTATAGTTGAAAAGGACTAATTGAAAATCCTTAGACTAAGACAAATACATAAGAGGAGAAAGAAGCTTTTGATAAAAGTTATATGCTAAGTCGATATTACACTTCAAACCCAAGATTATAAACTTTTTAGTCATCAATGTAGTGTGATAGGAAGTCATAGATCTAATATTGTAAGATTGCAACTAGAGGCTTCTTGAAAGTCAAAGCCCTTATTTTAAAACCATTCTTGCTATTGTATTCTAGAATTCATGATTAAATCCTAAGTCAGGTGGATCGTGGGAGAAACTTAGCCAAGTTACCCTATGACTAGTGTTAGTCAAAATATATTTTCACTGTAGGATGAGATAGTTTCCAAGTCGAGTTAGAGGTGTGTAAACTCACAACTACATTCATTGCAAACATTTATTTATATTGAATCTTTGGCCAAAGTAATGTATTCCTCTCTGCATGCATTAGTTGGTTCATAGTGTCCACATGGCATGACCAATTAGAATGATCATACTTAGCTAGAAGCATCTAGAGTTGTATGGTCAATTGAGTTACATAGGACACAACAACAGAACTCAGATGGAAAAACCTAATAGTTTCTTATTTCAATACTCTTTGTGAGCCACTTCTAAGAAGGAAGGTGAGTGGGGGATTGCTAGTCTTATATGGTTGGAGGTAAAGCACTTGGGTGATACTCTCCCTCCCAAGAAAAAGAGAATCTGAGACTTGAGTTACAGATGTCAAGATTACATATGTAGTACTATTTATGTATTGATGTAAAAATTATTTATATTGCCAAGAATAGAATATTTGTAAATGAAAAGTGAAAGATTTCACTATGATTCTAACTTTGAATAAGTTGTAATTTAAAGAATGGAATATTCTGAAATGATATGCTTTTGCTTATGAGTATGCAAATGTTATATTTATTTTAAGAAAAATATAGAAAGAAAAAAATTCTCATGTTTACCATGTTTATTTACTTTTCTAGTAAATCCTATGTGTAATGGGTGTTATGAGAAAGCATGTTATAATAGCACATCGAAGCTCTACAGAGCATCATCATACTATTGATATACAGATTTGTCACTCAACTCTATATTCTCACACCCAAACAAGTAACAACTAGACCAATAGTTGAATCAATTGCAATGATGTTTTAAAATGATTCTCTACTTGTTTTACAAGGTGCAACTACCTTATGATGATATGCAATGAATGTAAACAATTTTTTTTTTCAATGGAAAGAAAAAAATGGATGCTAACATCTATCCATAGCCATGAAAATAGATGCGATTAAAATAGATTTAAAACTACTAGCTAATATTGAAAATAAAATTAGCAAACTATCAACATCATGACTTGCAAATCAAACTATTAGAAGCTTGTTGAATCGACTCATTGTAATCTCAACACTCACTACAAATAAATAAATAAAACACCAAAGAACAACACATCCTCATAGGGAAGGTATATTCAAATGCTTATCTAAGCTCACAAACTTATTCATAAACACTAGCATTCCATTCATAATTCATTGCACGAAGACAACAAACATCTATAGTAAAATATGAAAACTAAAAAGTTTTATTGTTCCTCATTTCAATCTAGTTTCCTATTACATCATAGTGTAATATGGACACTCCCGAGTAGACCAAAAATTGGACCACCTAAATGTCAACAAATTACATATTTATAAATTCTCCCAAAGAACCCTTTAGTTTCTGTAACTGCTTCTTGAAAAGTATTAAAAATCCTTTTATTCCTTCCCATAACTGATTATTATAAGGGCTTTTTGGTTTCCTCCCTGTTTCCACACTCAATGATCCCTCTCTTCCTAAGCATGCATCCATCTAATGAAATAGAACCATCTTGTATACATGAGATGACTTGTATTGTGTGATTTCTTGTTTCATTTACTTGCACATAAGAAAGAAGATAAAAATATTAATGTTTCCCTCAAACCAACCCCTGGGGCAGTGGGCAAATATAGGTTCTTAGCATCTAATTCTATAAGATTTAAAACATAGCCAATGAACCCTACATGGAGACTACCAGATGATAATTTTGGATTCTTTATAATCAACTACTTCTGTGGATCATCGGACTTGAAATCCCTCTCATAACACCTTAAGTCTTCAAGGCATATAACATAGAACCTACCATCAATATGCCTATTTTGTGAATTTTCTATACCATGAATGCCAAATAATGATATTAGCTTTCTTGTAGAATCATGCATTTCAAGTTGTCCAACCCCTTTATGAGACTTTCAAACAATAGAAAGTATGTTTTCTTTTCCCAAATACTTAGATACTTCTCAACTTAGTAGATCACTCTCTACTTTTCCTAGTAGAGAAACAACTCCAATCACATCTTAAAACAAATTAGTGGCTCATATGACTTAAGTTGATGGATCTTAACTAGCTCAGCCCATGCAACACCTACACTATTTCCCTATCTTGTGATTTCTTCCATGGTTTGTTCAACACTATGGAAGCCTTGATTTGATTTTATTTTGTCATCACCTTTCAATCCACTAGTAAATCTACAACTCAATTCCTCAATCTCACCTTCCAAGACAAACACAGATTTTTCTAGTGCACGCAATTTCTCTTCATACTATCCTACTCTAGGTCCACATCATTTCAAATCCTCATCCCATTTCTAAATACTATATTTGTCATTCCACATATGATCAAGCTTTCATCATGCTCCAAAATGAAGAGGCTCATCAATGACTTGAGAACCCTTACATAACAACTCCAAACCTGTCTTCCTAAAATACCTTGATATTGTTTTGCTTTGACATACATTGGTTCATCTTTACTGATGTAATGAAATAACTTGCACAATGGAAGAAGATGATATGAAATATTCTGCAAATACTTGATAATAACTGAGAATTGAAAGGAAGCTAGGTGTGCGGAAAATGCTTCCTACACTAATCTAATGAGGGGAGGAGAGTGCAAATTCAATTTTATCTTTACAATTATAGCTATGTTAACCCACTAACAAAGATATTATAGCAAACATAGACACAAGAAAGTGAGACAGAAGAAGAGAGACACAAGATATACGTGGGGAAAACCCTTACAAGTGAAAAACCCCACACTCCAAAACATAGCTCAAATATATTCCGTAAACAATGATGGTTACAATATAGCATAGAGCCAATGCTCTTGTAGGAGTCTTTGAAACTTGTATCTGGAGATGTTCCAACAGCATAATAGTACCTGTAAAACCTGTAGTACTTCTCCTCTCAAAATCACCTATTTATATAACAAATACAAGGTAAAAATGGCTCCACATTGGGATGGGCATCCAACATGGCCTCATGACCCAAAACCCATGCCTATGGACACTTGTCCAACACTATAGGATGCTTTTGACACTTGTCAAGTCACCCCATCCCAAGGAGGTCACCTATTTCCAAAATGGTCTATGACAGATGTTCTTACGACTCTTACAACCGTCATAGAATCTATCATAGTTGTCATAACTTACAGCTATAAGGGAATCTGTCATACATAGGCTATAAATAGCATATTCTCTTACAACATGTCATAGTCTACCTTGGGGTGCCCAAAGATGCTCTTCGACACATGTCCATACCTATCATAGTATCTTCTATTTCTGACTCTTACATGTCATAACTTTGTCATAAGAATCTGTCATGACCGTTTCGGTCAATATTCCCTTACACAACATCCAAGATGCTGACACATGGCAAACTATTCCTACCACTAAGTGGGATGCCTATCTCCTCATGTGAGGACAAAATTACCTATGGTCATATGCCATGTAGGATGACACATCACCATGCCAACTCCCACAATATGACAACATAGGATTTGCATCCAATTAATACAATAGGCAATAAATGAATAAATACAATGTAAAAATACAAGGAATTACCAAGATTGAGACACCTTAATTCCCAACAAGAATAATAGGCCACTTCGAGGGGACAACCTCCAAATATCTCCAATGAGAACACACTTCACAATATGATGATGAAATAAGACTCACATCCTCCTATATATACCTAATTATGCCTAGGATGAATAGACACACCCCTATATAACACCTAGTCTAACCTATCTAACTAAATAATAATATAATAATGATAACATGACTGAATTAGGAGTTAAGATAGCCACAAGTTGACTATTCATAACCCTATGTACACTAATATTAAGGGTGTAGCATGCCCCCCTCTTCAAAGAAGCATTGTCCTCAATGCTAACCAAGTGTGGATTCTTTTGAATGAACTCCTCATCCTCCCATGTGGCCTCTTCAACTAGTAAATTCTTCAATTGGATGAGATACTCAATGAGGGTTCTATTCCTTAGCTTCTTTGTGCGTGTTTGAAGAATGCACTCTAGTTCTAAAATGATTCTTCCTTCTTCATCGAGCTCTGGTAGTACTGTTTGAGTAGGAATATTATGCCCAATTACCTTTCAAACAAAAAAAATGAAAAACTGGATGTATCTTTGTTGTTGGTGGCAACTCTAGCTTGTAGGCAACATTACCAATCTTTTGCATGATTTGGTATGGCCCATAATATATTGGAGACAACTTATTATTCTTTTTTTGTTGCTTCAGTGAGATTTGTTTATAAGGTTGCAATCTCAAGAAGACCCAATCCCCAACTTCAAAATTTCTTTCACTACGATGTTGGTCCGCTTGTTGTTTCATTCAATTTTGTGCCATAGCTAAATTCTCCTTGAGTCCTGAAAGTACCTGTTGTTGATGAAGCAAGTGGTCCTCTACTGCCTAAACTCTTGGTGACACCTTTAATGATGATGTGATGGAAGGGGATGATATCCATAAAGTGCCAAAAATGGAGACATTTTTTATGAGCTATGAAAAGAAGTGTTATACCACCATTATGCAAGTGGTAGCCAATCCACCCATTGACATTTTTTCTCTAAAGTGAAACAACGTAGATATCCTTCCAAACACTTATTAACAACCTCGGTTTGCCCATCTGATTGAGGATGGTATGAAGAGCTATGAGCCAATTGAGTACCCAAACATGAGAATAAATCTTTTCGAAAGTGACTAGTAAAGATAGGATCATGATCACTAATAATAACCTTAGGTGTACCATGTAGCTTTTGGATATTCTCCAAAAAAAATTTTGCCACTACACTTGCTGTAAAAGGATGTGATAATGCAATGAAATGTGCATATTTAGTGAGGTGATCAACTACTACCATGATGACATTATGACCTTTAGATTTGGGAAGCCATGTGATGAAGTCCATGGATACCTCTTCTCAACACTAGCTAGGAATAGATAAGGGTTGCAAGAGACCTAGTGTCTTAATTGTCTCCCCCTTATTTCTTTGACAAACCAAACATTCAGCCACAAATTTTTGAACATCACCTTTTAGCCCTTCCCAAAAAAAATCTATCTTGACCCGATGATATGTCTTCAAAAATCCTAAATGACCACCAACTGGGGACTCATGTAGCTCTGTGAGAATCTTGTGTTTAAGAGTGGAATTCTTGCAGAGATACAAGTGCTCTTTATACCAAACAATATCCCCCTTCAAACAAAACTTATCTGAACTACTAGGATCACTTTATAATTGTTGGATGAGATTACTTGTCACAACATCATTTTACCACTCTGCTTTGGCTTCTTCCACCCAATTTGCTTGTAATATTGAAAGGGCACACAATAAGGCTTCATCTTTCTCATCCTTCCTAGAAAGTGCATCAGCCACAATATTTTCCTTCCCTTTCTTATATACAATCTCAAAGTCATATCCCAACATCTTAGTGACCCATTTTTGTTGCTCTTCAGAGGATAATCTTTTTTCAAAAAAATATTTTAGGCTATCATGATCTGTCTTAACCTTGAAGTGTTGACCCATTAGATAAGGCCTCCATTGTTTAATTATGTGAAGGATTTCTAGTGTTTCCTTCTCATAAATAGGTTTGACCTGATTCTCACCCTTTAATTGATGACTCTCAAAAGTAATTGGTTGACCTTCTTGCATGAGAACTACTCCTATCCCGTTTCCAAAAGTATCACACTCCACAATGAATTCCTTGGTGAAGTTTGGAGTGGCAAGCACTAGAGTTGTACACATAGCCTCCTTCAATTGCTCAAATGCTACATTAGCAGACTCATTCCAATGAAAAGAATCCTTCTTCAATAGAGTGGTGAGGGGTGTTGCTATACGACCATAATTCTTCACAAATCTTCTATAGTATCCTGTCAATCCCAAGAAACCCCTCAATTTCTTAATGGTTTTTGGAATAGGTCATTCCATGATAGCCTTAATTTTATTAGGGTCCACCTTTACTCCTTCATGTGAAACTATGTGTTCCAAATTCTCCACCTCCTTAAGACCAAAAGCACACTTGGATGGCTTAGCGTAGAGTTGATGATCTTCGAGTAATTGTAATGCTTGATCTACATGCTGCAAATGTTCTTCCCGAGTCTTGCTATAAATCAATATATCATCAAAGAACACTAGCACAAACCTTCTCAAGAACTTCTTAAAAATGGAATTCATCAAACTTTGGAATGTAGATGGTGCATTGCTAAGACCGAATGGCATCACCAAAAATTCATAATGACCCTCATGAGTTTGAAATGTTATCTTACAAATATGTTCCTCCTTAATCCGAATTTGGTGATAACTAGATCTAAGATCTAACTTGGTAAAATACATAGCTCCATTCAATTCATCTAGCAAATCATCAATGACTAGAATAGGAAACTTATCTTTAATGGTGTACATGTTGAGCACTCTATAATCTTGACACATGTGCCAAGTTTCATCCTTCTTATGCACCATCACCACAAGTGAGGAGTAAGCACTTTGGCTATGCCTGATAATTCCTACCTCTGGCATCTCCTCAACATTTTTTTCTATCTCACTTTTTTGTATGTGTGGGTACCTATAAGGCCTGATGTTTTGTGGTTGGCTCCTTGGAACTAGTTGTATGGCATGATCATGATCCCTCTTAGGAGGAAGTCCTTTAGGCATATCTCCAAGAACCACTAAGTGACGATTAATTATTTCTTGTAAATCTGGATGAGTAGGAGCATTAGATTGAGAGACTTCTAATGAACATAGCTAGGCCACAAATCCATTAAGCAACTTTTGCATTTGATGAGAGCTTACCATCTATGGGGATTTTTCCTTTAACCCCCTTAGCTCCACTACCTTTCCTTCTGATTGAAATCTCATGAATAGTTCTTGGAAGTTCATCTCAATTGTTCCCAATGTAGTAAGCTATTGTACTCCCAAAATAATATCTACTGCACCCATGGATATCACATACATTGGGGTATCAAGTTGATAATCTCCCATGGATAATTTAATGCTTTGAGACTTCCTTGAACAACTAACTATACCACCATCTGCAATCAAAACTTGAAACTCTAGGGCTGGATTTATAAAATAATTTAGATGAGTTGCCAACTTTTTGTTGATGAAATTATGAGTACTACCCGAGTCAATCAACACTGTTACTTTCTACTTCTTTAAGAAACCCACTACCTTGAGAGTTTGTGGTGTACTAAAACCTGAGAGTGCATGACAAGAAATAATTGGTTGAGAATCATGTGATTCCTCACTTGACTCCCTATCCTCCTCTAATATGGGTTCCTCATCTTCTTCCTCACTTGGACCTTTAATATAGAACAATTTCTTTTCACTACATTTATGTACTCGACTATATTTGCTATCAAAATTGAAACACAACCCTTTTGCTCTTTTCTCCTCAATTTACTATGGAGTCAACCTAGTAGGTTGAGGAAGAGAAGGTGTTGAATATCCTTTCTCTCTTGTCACATTAACCCCTTGCTTCCTAGGAATTAAATACTTCTCCTCTACCCTGCATGCCAAGATAAAAGACTCATTTACCGAGATAGGACTAAACATGTGTACCTCATGTTAAATGTGATCCTTGAGACCACCCAAGAATAAACCATTCAAGTTCTCCTTTATAATTGTATCCACTCTTAAGGATAGATTTTGAAATTTCTAAATATAATCCTTAACTGATCTTGTTTATTGAAGTTTAGCAACCTAGCTGAAGAAGTTGTCTGTCACACTATTGCTATATTGTGCTTGGAGTTCTTCTGTAAAAATTGACCATGAGATAGTGAGACCCTTTTTCCTCCGATGAGTACAAATCTAATGATACCAAATGAATTGATATAGTTCTAGATATAGGGAAGCCATCGTGACCTTTTGTCCACATGGGATTTGATGTACTTCAAAAAAATTCTCCATTTGGTTTATCCATGTTAGAGGATCCTTGCCATCGAACTTGTGCATATCCACCTTTGGAAAGAAATTCCTAGATCCCATAGGAGTATTAAAATTTGTCAGTACTAGCTAACTTGAAGGTTTCACCTTGGTTGCTTGAGAACTCCTTTCTTGGTTCATTCATATAGGCACTTAACATGCTTCGTATATCTAATATATCTCCTCTTAGGTCACACATATCCCTCTTAATTGAGGAAACCTCTTCTTTGAACTTACTTATTTCCTTATTGGGATTACTATCCTCTATTTTTTTCCCATCCTTATCAGAGGATTTCCCCGGTGTGACAACATTCTTTTTGTCCCTTGTTGTAGGCCCTATCACAATGGAAACTAATATTTTTGAAATAAATCACACAAATTAAATGTAAATTCTCTAAAAATTTTAATGTAACTTACTAGGGCCAAGATACCACTTACCCAGAAAAAACTCCAAAAAATTAACAGATTTACAGCCTTGAGAGAGAATTTGTTGGAAACCCTAATGTTGCAATAAATTAATTATTTTTTCTTCAATTTCTCCAATATTTGGACTGTAGGCTCCTCTATTATGTATTAAAAAACCCAATAAAAATAAAGCTCCAATTCGGCAGGCTGTGAGAGCTATGTAGATCCCAAATAAATTGTGTAGAAATCATAATTCTGCAATAATTCACTCAAATCTACTCCAATTCTTATGAAATATGGACTATAGCCTCTTTAATATGGTATTCAAAAACCCTTTAAAAATATTTTTAAAAATCACTAAAATCTGAAAGTTATGCTCTTCCCAAAATCACCTCCAATATTGAGAAAAAACCTTGCCTCTATGGTGCCAAGATCATGCTCTGATACCACTTGTAATGAAATAACTTGCACAATGGAAGAAGATGATATGAACTATGCTACAAATACTTGATAATAATTGAGAATAACAGGCCACTTTGAGTGGGCAACCTCCAAATATCTCCAATGAAAACACAGTTCACAATATGATGATGAAATAAGACTCACATCCTCCTATATATACCTAATTATGCCTAGAATGAATAGACACACTCCTATATAACACCTAGTCCAACCTATATAACTAAATAATAATATAATAATGATAACATGACTTAATTAGGAGTTAAGATAGCCACAAGATGACTATTCATAACCCTATGTACACCAATATTAAGGGTGTAGCAACTGACATCTAATAGTAAAAGACATGTGAGCCTGATGCATCTTCTCAAGGATATGTAGAATAATGTGAGGAAGCCCTGCTAATGTTTGTAGTTATGCTTAACTTTCTCAACATGATCATGCCCATGGTTATTGGAGTGCCCTTTATTGTGGTTGTGGCTATCACTTCCTGAAGATCCATCTGAGACCAAAATATAGTCATTTGATCATTCTAGTATGGCAAACTATATGATTTAAAGCAATTATTTATTTCTTATGCATACAACCAAGGAGTATTGGATCAAAAACCAACTAAAAGTTATTTTTAGTGCATATATGTACATATTGTATGCCTTTTCCTGTCAACCATTCAAGAATTGCTTGTTCCAATAAAGATCTGACCATGTCTCTAGGTCCATTTAGCGCCTCAACTATTTTCCACAAAGAGTCGATAAGGATTTTGTATTCCCCTTTATCACCTGAGCTAAATTCACATGCTTTTAACTTGCAAGGAGTTCTTTTTCCTATTGATGTAAATAGTTTTGGAATGAGAAAACCCTTTGATCCAATGTGATTGAAAACTCAAAATCTTCAAGCTAAAAGTTTAGTTCAGGTTGTCTTAGTCTTGAATCCTTATTGGAGATATACACATAGAGATGCATGTAGCCCATATTTTCACTTATTTCAAAAGGTAACGCATTTGGAAGGATGCCAAAAATATCATCACATTACAATTCCTTTAGGTAGTTGGTGCTCAGGCACCTCTTTCCTTCATGGATCCACTCCCTAGAGTATCTTCAAACTCAATGTCACTGACAGGATCATCCATTAGCACATGTATATCAGGCTCCTCATCACTAGGTAACTATGAACAAAAATCATTTTGTGTTGGTGTGGCACTAAAAGCATGAGCTTGGTGTTTATAGGTCTCATTTGATGAATGAGAATATATCAATTTTTTCAAATGATCATGACCTGTACCATGATACAATTCATCACTAATACCATCATACTAATACTTCCCTACTATGGGATCCCAGTCTCCTCTTGCATTATGATTATGAGGAGGAAGTGAAGCATGGAATTCTACCTTTTCCCTATTCTGGTTGAGGCATAACCTTAAGACCAAGTGCATTTGATGTAGGATTTGAATGGTCACTATTTGGATGGAAGGGTGACTGTGGAGCATAAGAAGATTGATATGTTGGATCAACTCACCAAGTTATCCAATGATATTGTGAATATTTCAACTTTGTCTAACAAGAGCAACATGCTTTATACCACTCTTCTCCATACTCTCCACCACCATGAACATTGAGGTGAAGTACAGAGACTCATCAATTACACACACATGACAATGGTCTCAAGATTCTAAAATGCCAAAAGACCATCTGAACTAGAACAACCAAAAGAGATCTATCAACAAAAAATGTAGCACATAACATAACCTTTTGTTTATTGGATCCAATAGATTGGCATCCAACCATGGCTCTAGGAAAGAAGATTAGGGCCATTGACTGTTTAATACATGAAAACATTATTGAGACCATTTCTTAAATCACAATCATGGTAGTAGTAGTGGCTATCACAAATACTGGTAATAAAAGATCATTTGAAATTGAAGTACAAAACACTTTATCCACCATAGGTAGATTTTTCATGAGGTATGATGCCTAATCAACAACTTCATTTTAGGCATATCCTACGATCACTTCATTCCACAAGATTATGTTTCTTTAAGTAGCTCAGCCATCGACATAGGCATGTTGAATGCACAAGACAACTGAGAGGGGGCCTGAATCAGTTGTAACTTAAAATTCCAAATCCTCAAAAACATTTAGATCCACAATGATTCAATTAACCCTTCAACTATTATGTTGATTAAGCATGAAAGCAAATAATAGAAACTGAATCGAATCAACATCAAACACAAGAGAACACCATATTTACATGGAAAACCCAAGAAGGGAAAAACCACTGTGAGGAATAGCTCACAATATAAAGTAACATCAACACCTAAATACAGTAGGCTCACTACCAAAGGCTCCCTACCAGAATAGAGAAGAAGATAGAGAAGATTGTTACAAGGAGAAAACCATCTCAATGCAATAGAGAAGTCCACCACAACACCAACATCACCTCCATAGTCTCACTAAGGAATAGGAGACACCTTCTACTCATTGCATCTAGTAATCTAACTCATCAAAGCTTGCACTGCACTACACAATTTTGCATTCTATAACTCTATAATTTACATCACACACATCTCTTTCATCTATCTTATCATCCTTCAACAACTTTATGCATATTTATATCATCTTCAATCTTGGAAAACATTCTCCAAGGTTGGCAAAGCACCTTGATTTTACAAATTCAAATTAGGTTGGCACCAAAACATTCCTGCAATGGAAAGGAATGAAGGCAAACCATAGCACACCTTAGTTCAAACCTAAATCCATCCATACATGCCACTTCACGCTTCCACAATCAGCAAAGCAACTATGTAATTAGTGTAAACACCCAAGTTCCAAAACCTGTGTTAACACAACAAAATTTTAAGTACACACTTCCTCAAGGCAAAATACAACTTTACAGACCATATCCAAGCTTTAACACAACCTAGAGTATTCCACAAACATCCTGGAACATTTTGAAATCCAACGAATTCCTCCACAACAACTTTCACCTATTGCGGTCTTATCATGTTTACCCATTATACTTAACTATCTCTGTCATGCACTATATCTTTAGAAATCAACTTCAAGAGCACCAAACCATGAACAACTTCAACAAAAGAAAGATATGAACCTTATAAGCACACTTCCAAAACTGCAAGACCTAAAACCACTTTGCAGAGAAATGTGGAGCAAAGACATTTCTTCCAAACACCTCTACAAACCTTTGCAAATCATAATCTTCATACTGGAGAACACACCTTTGTCTACACAACAATCTAGCATGCCAAGACCTGAATGTAGCATCTATGAAAACCTCTAAACAACATATTCAAACCACATGAATAGATCTTCAATAAATGAGAAATGCGGAGCAAGATCAAAACACTACTATGCAACATAGAACATCTTCACAACACATTATCTCCTTTATTATTCAATTTTTTGCAAAAGAACTTGGAAAACAAGAACCAAAAGCATATTATCACCAACCTCAACACTTCCTCATCATCAAAGACAACATCCACACAATACCAACTTGTTCACACTCTTGCAATCCTCTTGCTCATACAGTTGACACCAATGACAACACAAGCTTGTTGACATCAATGACAACACTAACTACACATACTTGCAACAATCTCCCCCTTTCTCATTGATGGAAACACATGATGTGAAAAACCATCAACACAACAACATCATGAAACCCAACTCTTTTTCTTTCACTTTCTCTGCCCCTCAACTTACTATTCTCTTCTTGATAACTGACTCTTTCCCTTTTCACATTACTCTCTCTCCCTCTTTGACATTAATGGCAAAGGGATATATATCTCTCTTTTATTCTCACTTTTAGACATCTTCTCAAACTTATGCCTACTCACTACTACTTTGCAATATATTTTCTTTTACATCTCTTCATACTCCCCCTGACTGCAACAACCAACATGACTACTACCTACTCTCCTTGAGAGGTAGACTCCAACATCAGTCCAGAATAAGAAATGAATCTTGAAATCCACTAGACTAATGCATTTCCTTATGCATCTAGTTTAAAGAAGGAGGGGCAATAACCCCTAACTTCTCTTGGAGATACTCAAAAGTATCCTTAGGAAGAGCCTTACTGAATATATTAGCAAACTGATCCTTTGTAGGCACATACTCAAGGTTCACTTCATTTTCAGAAACCTTCTCTCTCAGAAAGTGATATAGGATTGAGATATGTTTTGTCCTTGAGTGCATCACCAAATTATTTGAAATGTTAATAACACTTGTATTATCACAGAAGATAGGAATAGGTTCATCATATGCAACTCTAATATCCTTCAAGGTTTGGCTCATCCACAACACGTGTGTAGCAAGATGCTACAACAATGTATTCTACCTCTACAGTAGACAAAGATAATGAATCATGCTTCTTACTTAACCATTACACCACCACTTGTACTTTTTCTATCATCTACACAACCAACCCAATTTACATCTGTATAAGAACTTAGAGAAAAGTCATTGTCCTTTGGATACCACAAGCCATGATCCGGAGTGCCCTTTAAATATCTGAATATCTTCTTCACTACTGTAAAATTTGACTCTCTAGGATCTTCTTGAAATCTAGCCACAAGACAAACAACATGCATAATATCTGGTCTAGTAATAGTTAAATATAACAATGCACCAATCATTGATCTATACCTACTATGACCAGTCTTAGGAGATTCATCATTCTTTCTTAGATTGCAACCAGTTGTCATAGGATTACATATTGGTTTAGAATCTTCCATTCCAAACTTCTTTAACATTTCCTTGACTTACTTTGATTGTGAAATGAAAATACATTTATCTGTCTGATTGATTTATAACCCAAGGAAGAAGTTCATTTCCCCACACATTAACATTTCAAATTCTTTCTGCATTTCATCTACAAAAATCTTACAAATACCTTCATTCCCACAAAAGATTATATCATCTACATATACTTCCACAATTAGAATTTGATCTTCTCCTACTTTGATGTACAAATTGCTATCTATGGTACATTTATTGAATCCTTGTTGTAATAAGTGTTGCAAATATGTGTCTAAAGTGGTGTCGTCATTGATGTCAACATATCCTTGTTACCATTGGTGTCAACTGAATCCGATACTGTTGTCTATATAGAGGACTGGATTGTTGAGGATATTGAGAAAATTATAGACAATTAATACATGTGGACCATATGGCTATATAGAGGATTGTCAAAGGTTGCTCCAGTTAAGATTTGAGAAATCCACATGAAGATTTGAAGAAGTTATGGCCATCTAAGTAAAACTAGATTCTGTAGTATTCAATAGAGACAGTGTGACAAGAAGTTGGTCTAGATTGATCCGGTATTACCACTCTATGTTCTGTAGATCTAGAGGCATGTCTAGGATGTTGGTGTATCCCCTCAACTTGAGTGGTTTGTGGTTTGAATGTTTGCAAGCAATATTTCTAGTTTGACAGTCATGGAAGATAGTGTTCCTAAGGTTCCGAAGGAAGATACAAATGATTCTAGCAATTTGGTATAGAGTGAATGTGATTGATGAATTCAATGTTCTTGTGGAGGTCTTTGGATTGTGTGGCTACTGTGTTGAAGGTCTGCATTGAAGGTTGAGCTTGTTGTTGAAGATTTCTACCTTGAGGTTGTTGTTCTTCCCTGTTCTTGGCTAGCCGGATGGCCCTAGCATGTTGCGGATGATCTAGAGAGCATGTTATGAAGCGTGGTGCACCAATAGAGGAAGATTCAAATCCCAGTTATGTTTTGGCCGACAGTGTGAAGATTCACATTGAAGATTAGCCGACTTTGTTGATTATTCCAAGGTTGATGAAGTGTATAAATACTTGTTGAGGAGTTGTCAAAAAATTTCCTTGAACAAATGAGTTAAATCAAAAGAAAGGATCAAAAGTAGAGTAGAGCAAAAGAGGAACGAAGGAAGAATAGAGTGAAGAGTCAGTGAAGAAGAATTTAAAGATAAGAGCAAAAGTTTTTTAAGCCTTCAAAGGGACTGATTCAGGCATGAACATAGATGCTATTTCTCAGTTCATTATTTCTATGTTAATCACAATTTTCTTTAGGCAGTAAGCCTTTTTCTTGAGCAGTGAGCTCTAGGCAGTGTGCCCGAAGGCATGTGCCTTCTATTTTCTTAAGTACTTTTAATAGGTTATGCATTCTTGTGGGCTAACCCCCACCATGGTTTTTCCCTTAACTGGGTTTTCCATGTCAAAATTCTAGTGTTGTGTGTTCATATTGTTTCTGCTCATGTGTTGATTAATGCTTTAATGTTATCATCATTAATCTAGTTGTGAAGAAGTTTCTAAAAGTTTAAATATAGGGACAACTAATTCACCCTCCCCCCTCTTAGTTGTCCGGACTATTTCTAACAATTGGTATCAGAGCCAAGTTCCTCTAAAAGGGAGCTTAACCACTCGAGGAGATCTAGGATGTCGACTTATAAGAAGGATAGTCCAAGATTCGATGGAACAAATTACATTGTTTGGAAGAGTCACATGTAATGCCATTTACAGTGCATGGGTGATGTCTATTGGTTAATAACCAAAGATAAGTATGAACCTCCGGAGAAAGGCCCTTCAACTCTTGATGAACTCAAGGATGCTGAAAACAACCTTCAAGCTAAAGAAGCCTTATTGAGTGCCGTGACTGATTTAGAAATGACAAATGTTTTTAGACTAAAAACTGCTCATGAAATCTGGAAGAAGTTGGAGAATCTGTATGAAGGAGATAAATATGTCAAATGTGCCAAACTACAAAGTCTGAGAGGAAAGTTTGAAAATCTAAGAATGAGTGAAGATGAAAACATCACAATCTACATGCAAAAGATAAACGAACTTGTGTGTGGGATCATGTGTGCTAGCAAAATTTTGGAAGAATCAAAGATTGTGGCAAAAGTGCTTAGATCTTTTCCTAATTCATACAAACACAAGGTTGCTGCTATAGAAGAGATCATGACTGTTTCAAATGTTACAAGAGAACACTTGATTGGCAAAATTTTAGCTTTTGAATTAAGTGAATTTGGTGACTCTCTTCCTAAGTCTGAATTGGCATTCAAGGCCAGTGTACATGGAAAGCAAAGATATGATCTGGGTGAAGGTTCTTCAAGAAAATCAAGTAGATTTATCAAAACAAGGAAGGATCTTGAAGATGATGAAAATGAGACTACAGATCTTGAAGCTCTCATTGCCAAACGGATGCCAAGAGGATCCGGTAAGTATGAAGGAAAGTTGCCACTTAAATGTTTTGCTTGTAATAAGATTAGTCATTTTGCTTCAAGATATCCGGAGAGGTTTTCAAAACCAAACCCTAATAGGTAGAGAAATCAGAAGAACTACTACTATGTCCAAGAAGCTAGGGAAGAAGGAGTCACAAATGATGAATCTGATCACGGTGAAAATGATTGGGTGTTCATTGCTATTAAAGAAGAAGATCCAATATCTACTGAATCTGCTAGCTATGCAAATGTGGAAAGTGCCTCGGCTGCTTAGGTTGTTGAAAAGGATCAATGGGTGATTGATAGTGGATGCTTGCATCGCATGACTAGTGACAAGAGTAAGTTTGTGAGTTTCAAAAATTATGAAGGAGGATTTGTGAAATTTGGAGACAACTCAGTTGGTAGAATTTGTGGTAGAGGATCCATCTCTTTTGATGGTAAGAATAGCACCAATGATGTTGTGTATGTGGAAGGACTGAAACACAATCTTCTCAGTGTTGGACAGTTGGTTGACAAGGGCTATGATCTTTGGTTCAAGGATGGAAAATATAGAATCTTGGAAAGATCCGGAACTGAAATTGCATCCAGTACTCAAACTAAAGGTAACATCTTTCATTTAAGAAGTTTAGGCAAAAGTTGTTTGATTGCTCAAACAGATCAAAGTTGGTTATGGCATAGGAGGATGTGTCATGTGAATTTTGACAACATTGTCAAAATAAGTTCCACTCAAGCTGTAAGAGATCTTCCAAGACTTGTGAAACCAGATAACATATGTAGAGAATGTCAATTGGGTAAACAGAACAAAATTTCATTCAAAAGTAAGGAACAAGGTTCAAGTGAGAGATTGGAACTTCTACATACTAATCTATGTGGTCCTGCCATAATTAGGAGTGTGCAAGGAGACATGTATTTCATGTTGCTGATTAATGATTACTCCTAGATGATGTGGGTACCTTTCCTAAAAGAAAAATTAGAAGCTCTTGAGAAGTTTAAGGTGTTCAAGATAATGGTTGAGAATGAGATTGGTGGGAAATTGAAGTGTCTGAGATTTGATAGAGGTGGAGAATTCACTTTCAATGAGTTTGATGCTTTCTATGAAAAGCATGGAATAAAAAGATAGTTATCAACTCCTAGGACTCCTCAGCAAAATGGAGTCGTGGAAAGGAAGAATTGGACCATTCAAGAAGCTTCTAGGACCATGATGATGGAAACAAATGTTCCTCAAGTTTATTGGAGGGAAGTTGTAAGTAATGCTATCTACACTCTTAACCAGGTGCAGATCAAAGGAAATTCTGGTAAGACTCCTTATGAACTATGGTTTTGTCATCCTCCCACTATGAGATACTTCAGAGTTTTTGGTAGTAAATGTTATATCAAAAGAGATGAGGATTTAAGCAAGTTTGAAGCAAGAAGTGATGAAGGAATATTTTTGGGATACTCAACTCAAAGTAAGGCTTACTGATGCTTCAACAAAAGATTGAAAAAGATTGTTGAAAGTGCTAATGTTAAAGTTGATGAAAGCAAAGGACACTCCAGGTATTGCAGATATGATTCAGATGATCAAGATGAAAGTCAAAATCAAGGAAAATAATTTCAAATCTAGACCTAGATTTAGATTGATCCAGTAACTCCGGTAACTTAAGAGTTTAGTGCATAAGATGAGGAACAAGTTCAAGAAGGAGAAGTTCAAACAATTCCCAAAACTCCTAGGTCTGTAAGAATGAATCATCCTGAAGATCAAATCATAGGGGATGAAAGCAGATGTGTTCAAACTAGGAGAAGAGTTGCTGAAGATTAAGAAAAGATTTGTTTGATTTCAAAGATTAAACCTAAATCAGTAAATGAAGCTTGCAATGATGAAAATTGGATGAAGGTAATGGAAGAAGAATTGATGCAAATTGAAAAGAAACACAGTTGGGATCTTGTTCCTAGACCTGAGGATAAAAATGTGATTGGAACTAAATGGGTCTTTTAGAATAAACTAAATGAAGATGGTGAAGTTGTAAGAAACAAGGCAAGGTTGGTATGTAAAAGTTATTCTCAAGTGGAAGGAATTGATTTTGAAGAAACTTTTGCTCCGGTGGCAAGAATAGAGGTAGCCAGATTATTTCTTGCTTTTGCTACTTTCAAAGATTTTAAATTTTATCATATGGATGTCAAATCAGCATTTCTAAATGGAGATTTGGAGGAAGAAGTCTACATTGAACAACTTGAAGGGTTTTAGTTGTCTGATCAGGGAGATATGGTTTGTAGATTGAGAAAAGCCTTATATGGTCTCAAGCAAGCTCTAAGAGCCTGGTATGCCAGATTGGATAAGCATCTGCTTAAGCTAGGATTTAGCAAAGGAACTGCTGATAGTAATCTATACTTCAAGATTCATCATGAGGATATTCTAATTGTTGAGGTCTTTGTTGATGATATCATTTTTGGTGGAAATGATTGCATGTGCAAAACATTTGCTGATAAGATGAAAAGTGAGTTTGAAATGTCAATGTTTGGTGAGATGAACTTCTTCCTAGGTCTACAAATTATTCAAATAGATAAAGGTATCTTCATATCTCAGTCTAAGTATGTGAAAGAATTGTTGAAGAAGTTTGGAATGGAAGACTCAAAACTAGTAAGTACTCCTATGGCAACTGAATGTAAGTTGAGAAATGATGATGACTCTCCCAAGGAAAATCAAAAAAGGTACAGGTCAATGATTAGAGGATTGCTTTATCTAACTTAGACCAGACCAAACATCATGAATGTAGTTGGACTTGTTGCCAGATTTTAAGTTGATCTAAAAGAATCCCATGTTATGGCAATCAAAAGAATTTTTATGTATCTCAAAGGGACAATTGATTATGGATTGTGGTATCCAAAGGACAATGACTTCACTCTTCATGCATATATAGATGCTGATTGGGCAGGAGATGTTGATGACAGGAAAAGTACTATTGGTGGTGCATTCTTCTTGGGAAGAAGATTGGTATCTTGGATGAGTAAAAAGAAAGAGGCAATTTCTTTGTCCACCGTAGAGGTAAAGTACATAGCAGCAGTAAATAATTGTTCTCAAGTCCCATGGATGAAGCAAATGTTGAAGGACATTAGAGTTGTGTTTGAGGAGCTAGTCACAATTTTCTATGACAATTCAAGTGCTATAAGTATCTCAAAGAATCTGGTGTTGCATTCAAAGACAAAGCATATATCCATCAAGTTTCATTTCTTGAGAGAGAAGGTAAATGGGAATGAAGTCAAGTTGGAGTTTGTGTTTTCAGAGGATTAGATTGCAGATATTTTCACTAAGCCTCTCCCCAAGGATACCTTTGAGTATCTTAGAGAGAAGTTAGGGGTTATTACCCCTCCTGATAAGAACTAAGATGCAGTAAGGTGCAACAGTCTGGTGGAATTCACATTCATATCCTGCGATCTTGATTGATGTTAAGGAGGTACTACTCAAAGGGGGAGTAGTCAATATGCAAATTTTGGGATCAGTTTAAAGCAAAAAGGAGAAAAGATAGCAAATATGTGCCCTTTGCCACTGATGTAAAAGGGGAAGAGAAGTCATGTGAAAAGCTAGTTGTTGGTGTAAGGGGGAGCAGTAAAGGAAGAAATTGTAGAAGTTAGAAAGAAAAGGGGGAGAAGTTTCTGTCTTGATGGTTGAATTCAATTTTTCACATCATATGTTGCCATCAATGACAAAGGGGGAGATTGTTACAAATATGTTCCTAAAGTGGGGTTGTCATTGATGTCAACATATCCTTGTTGCCATTGGTGTCAACTAAATCCGATACTGTTGTCTGTATAGAGGACCAGATTGTTGAGGATATTGAGAAAATTATAGACAATTAATACATGGGGACCATATGGATGTGTAGAGGATTGTCAGAGGTTGCTCCAGTTAAGATTTAAGAAATCTACATGAAGATTTGAAGATTTTATGGCCATCTAAGTAGAACTGAATTCTGTAGTATTCAGTAGAGACAGTGTGACAAGAAGTTGGTCTGGATTGGTCTGGTATTACCAGTCTATGTTCTATGGATCTAGAGGCATGTCTGGGATGTTGGTGTGTTCCCTCAACTTGAGTGGTTTGTGGTTTGAAGGTCTACATGCAATATTTCTAGTTTGACAATCATGGAAGATAATGTTCCTGAGGTTCCAGAGGAAGATACAAATGATTCTAGCAATTTGGTATAGAGTGAATGTGATTGATGAATTCAATGTGCTTGTGGAGGTCTTTGGATCGTGTGGCTACTATGTTGAAGGTCTGCATTGAAGGTTGAGCCTGTTGTTGAAGATTTCTAGCTTGAGGTTGCTATTCTTCCCTGTTCTTGACCGACCGGATGGTCCTAGCATGTTACGAAGCATGGTGTACCAATAGAGGAAGATTCAAATCCTAGTTATGTTTTGGCCGACAGTGTGAAGATCTGCATTGAAGATTAGTTGACCTTGTTGATTATTCCAAGGTTGATGAAGTGTATAAATACTTGTTGAGGAGTTGTCGAAAAGTATCCTTGAACAAATGAGTTAAATCAAAAGAAAGGATCAAAAGCAGAGTAGAGCAGAAGAGGGCCAAAGGAAGAATAGAGCAAAGAGTCAGTGAAGAAAAATTTTAAGATAAGAGCAGAAGTTTTTTGAGCCTTCAAAGGGAATTATTTAGGCATGAACATAGATGCTATTTCTCAGTTCATTATTTCTGTGTTAATCACAATTTCCTTTAGGCAGTAAGCCTTTTTCTTGAGCAATGAGCTCTAGGCAGTGTGCCCAAAGGCATGTGCCTTCTATTTTCTTAAGTACTTTTAACAAGGTATACATTCTTGTGGGCTAACCCCCACCGTGGTTTTTCCCTT
Source organism: Cunninghamia lanceolata (assembly GCA_027924645.1). Lineage (NCBI taxonomy): Eukaryota > Viridiplantae > Streptophyta > Pinopsida > Cupressales > Cupressaceae > Cunninghamia > Cunninghamia lanceolata. The sequence continues at coordinate 2,754,897 of BSBN01000333.1, forward strand.
AATCAAGTTTTCCATGTCAAAATTCTGGTGTTGTGTGTTCATATTGTTTCTACCCATGTGTTGATTAATGCTTTAATGTTATCATCATTAATCTGGTTGTGAAGAAATTTGTAAAAGTTTAAATATAAGGAGTTTTAGGAGTCATTTCCAGAGCTTCTTCTTCTTCAATATGTACTTCCTTTTCATCAGCACTTTCTTCTTCTTGGCAAGAGGACTCATCTGATTCATATCAATTCACTTCTAAATTCTTCTGTAGATCTTCATCAACTTTGACATTTGCACTCTCAACAATCCTTCTTAGCCTCTTGTTGTAGCACTGGTAAGATTTGCTTTTAGTAGAATACCCAAGAAAGATATCTTCATCAAACCTTGCATCAAACATTCCTAGGTTTTCTTCATACCTTCTAATATAACATTTGCTTCCAAATACTCTAAAGTATTTGGTAGTAGAAATCCTTCCATACCATAACTCATAAGGAGTCTTTATATTGTTTGCTCTCGCCTGCACTCTATTTAGTGTATAAATAGCAGTATGAATTGCTTCTCTCTGGTAGATTTGCTTCTTTAATCATTGTCCTTGCATCTTCTTGAATAGTCCTATTCTTTCTTTCAACCACTCCATTCTACCGAGTCCTAGGGGTAGATAAGTGCCTCTTTATTCCATGATTCTTACAAAACATGTTAAACTCATTGGAGGTGAACTCTCCACCTTTGCCAGACCTTAAATATTTGATCATTTTATCCATTTCATTCTCAACCATTGCTTTGAATGCTTTAACTTATCTAGGGTTTCTGATTTTTCTTTGAGAAAAGTAACCCATGTCATTCTAGAATAATCATCAATTAGTAGCATGAAGTACCTATCACCTTGGAAACTTCTTACTTTGGTAGGACCACAAAGATCTGTATGCACTAATTCCAGCAGTCCTGTAGAAGATTGATACTTGATTTTTAAGCTACTTCTTGCTTGCTTCCCAACTTGACATTCCTTACAGATAGCATCGATAGGATTTGTAATCTTTGGTAGATCTCTCATAGCTTGAATTGAACTTATTCTTACCAGGCTATCAAAATTGATGTGACACAATCTTCTATGCCATAGCTAACTCTCACTAATATGAGTCATGGACCAATAACCATCACCACCTTTGAACAGATAAACATTTCAATCTATCCTCTTTCCAGCAACTATCATAGTTCTGGAGTCTTTTTTGATCTCATAGCCACCATCTTAAAACACAAGATTGTATCCTTTGCCACACATTTGACCAACACTCAAGAGATTATGCTTTAAACCCTTAACATAATGAACATCATATGTATTATGCTTGCCATCAAAATTGATTGAACCTCTTCTACATATCTTAGTAGATGTATCATCAACAAATCTAACTATTCCTCCATCATATTTTTAAAGTTTAACAAACTTACTCTTATCACCGGTCATATGATTTGAGCATCCACTAGCAATGACTTGGTAGTTCTTTTCTTGTCTAGTATGAAAAGTAGACATCAAAGTGCCTTCAACATTAATACTTACCTCTGGAGCCCTTTCCTTCACACATTTCTCAAGGTTAGTAGAAATAGTATCATATTTTAAAGCTATGAACATGCATTCATTATCCTCATCATTTTCATAATCAGATTCATCATTAGATATACTTGCATATTCTCTAACATAGTAGCTTTACTTAGGCACTCTACTTTTGTTCTCCCTATTTTTGCTTCTCAAAATTCTTTCTGGACATCTTGAAGCATAATGACCTATCTTGCCACAACTAAAACACTTGAAAGGCAACTTACCACTGTACTTACCAGTACCTAATTTCATTTTTCTCACAAAATTAGCTTCCATATCATTAGAATTCTCTTGATCTGACTCCACATTCTTCTTTGATTTACCATCCTTAAAGGTAGTCTCAACCTTTGCACTACTTGTACCAAATTCTCTCATTTTAAAAGTAGTTAAAGTCCCATACAACTAATCTCGGGTAAATTTATCCAAATCTTGTAATTCTTCAATAGTAGAAACTTTATGACTGTAAGATTTGGGAAGAGTTCTAAGTACCTTCAATACCACTTCTTTTTATGCCAATTCTCCACCAAGTCCCTTGATGCTATTGACAACTTCATCCACCTTCTGCAAGTAGCTAGTGATGTTTTCATCTTCAAACATTCTCATGGTCTTAAACATGGTCTTTAGATTCTATATTTTAGCTTGCTTGACCTTAACATCTCCTTCATAGATGCTTTTCAAATTTTCCCAAATTTCATTAGTAGTGTTCAAATTCAGAACCTTTACCAATTTAGAGTTAGTAAGTCCACTTAAAAGAGCATACCTTTCTTTACCATTAGTTTCATAGGCCTTGATCTCATTTACAATACTTGGACCATTTTCACGTATTGTATATGCAGTCACCATAGACTTCCAGATATCATATCCAAGAGAAATTAGATAGCCTTCCATAGTTATTTTATAGAATGCATAGTTAGATCCATCAAATAGGAGAACATTCTTCTTGTGTCCCATCCTAGATCTACCTTAAGCGGTTAAGCTCTCTTCTAAGGAACTTTGCTCTGATGCCAATTATTGAATGCACAAGACAGTTGAGAAGGGGGTGAATCAGTTGTAACTTAAGATTCCAAAACCCTCACACACATTTAGATCTAGAATGATTCAATTAACCCTTAAACTATTATGATGATTAATCATGAAAGAAAATAATAGAAACTAAATCAAATCAACATCAAACACAAGAGAACACCATATTTACATGGAAAACCCAAGAAAGGAAAAACCAGTGAGGATTAGCACACAATATAAAGTAATATCAACACTAAAATACAATCTCACTGCCCAAGAAAAAGGCTCACTACCAAAATATAGAAGAAGATAGAGAAGATTGTTACAAGGAGAAAACTATCTCAATGCAACAGAGAAGCCCACCACAACACCAACATCACCTCTGTAGTCTCACTAAGGAATAATAGACACCTTTTGCTCACTACATCCAATAATCTAAGTCATGAAACCTCACACTGCACTATACAATTTTGTGTTTTATAACTATGTAATTTACATCACACACACCTCTTTCATCTATCTTATCATCCCTCAATAGATTTACACATATTTTTATCATCTTCAATCTTGAAAAACATTCTCCAAGGTCGACAAACCACCTTGATTTTGCAAATTCAAATCAAGTCAGCACCAAAACATTCCTGTAGTGGAAAGGAATGAATGTGGACCATAATACACCTTAGTTTAGACCTAAATCCATCCATACACACCACTTCATGCTTACATAATCACCAAAGAAACTTTGAAATTAGTGTAAACACCCAAGGTTGACCAAACCTATGTTAACACAATGAACTTTTAAGTACATGCTTCCTCAAGGAAAAATACAAATTTGTAGACCATATACCAAGCTTTAACACAATCTAGAGTATTCCACAAACATCCTGAAACATCCTAAAATCCAACGAATTCCTGTGCAACAAATTTCACCTGCCACAGAGCCTTATTGTGTTTGCCCAGCATACTTAACTGTCTTTGTCATGCACTGTATCTTTAGAAATCAACTTCTGGAGAACCAAACCATGAAAAATTTTGACAAAAGAAAGATATGAACCTTATAAGCACACTTCCAGAATCGCAAGACCTAAAACCACTTTGCAGAGAAATGGGGAGCAAAGACATTTCTCCTAGACACCTCTACAAACCTCTACAAATTACAGTCTTCATACTAGAGAACACACCTCCCTCTACACAACAATATTGCATCCCAAGAAGTAAATTTAGCATCTATAAACACCTCTAAACAACATATTCAAACCTCATGAACAAATCTTCAATATATGAGAAATGCGGAGCAAGATCAGAACACTACTCTACAACACATAACATCTTCACAACACACTGTTTCCTTTATTATTCATATTTTCTCAAAAGCACTTGGAAACCAAGCACTAGAAGCATATTATCACCAAGCTTAGCACTTCCTCATCATTAGAGACATCAAAGTGCCTTCAAAGTTCCTTCAACATTCATACTTACGTCTGGAGCCCTTTCCTTCACACATTTCTCAAGGTTAGTAGAAATAGTATCATATTTTAAAGCTATGAACATGCATTCATTATCCTCATCATTTTCATAATTAGATTCATCATCAGATATACTTGCATCTTCTCTAACATAGTCTCTTTACTTAGGCACTCTACTTTTGTTCTCCCTATTTTTGCTTCTCAAAATTCTTTTTGGACATCTTGAAGCATAATGACCTATCTTGCCACAACTGAAACACTTGAAAGGCAACTTACCACTATACTTACCAGTACCTAATTTCATTTTTCTCACAAAATTAGCTTCCATATCATTAGAATTCTCTTGATCTGACTCCACATTCTTCTTTGATTTACCATCCTTAAAGGTAGTCTCAACCTTTGCACTACTTGTACCAAATTCTCTCATTTTAAAAGTAGTTAAAGTCCCATACAACTAATCTCAGGTAAATTTATCCAAATCTTGTAATTATTCAACAGTAGAAAATTTATGACTGTAAGATTTGGGAAGAGTTCTAAGTACCTTCAATATGACTTCTTTTTCTGCTAATTCTCCACCAAGACCCTTGATGCTATTGACAACTTCATCCACCTTCTGCAAGTAGCTAGTGATGTTTTAATCTTCAAACATTCTCATGGTCTTAAACATGGTCTTTAGATTCTATATTTTAGCTTGCTTGACCTTAACATCTCCTTCATAGATGCTTTTCAAATTTTCCCAAATTTCATTAGCAGTGTTCAAATTCAGAACCTTTACCAATTTAGAGTTAGTAAGTCCACTTAAAAGAGCATACCTTACTTTACCATTAGTTTCATAGGCCTTGATCTCATTTATAGTACTCGGACCATTTTCAGGTATTGTATATGCAGTCACCATAGACTTCTAGATATCATATCCAAGAGAAATTAGATAGCCTTCCATAGTTATTTTATAGAATACATAGTTAGATCCATCAAATAGGGGAACATCCTTCTTGTGTCCCATCCTAGATCTACCTTAAGCAGTTAAGCTCTCTTCTAAGGGACTTTGCTCTGATGCCAATTATTGAATGCACAAGACAATTGAGAAGGGGGTGAATCAGTTGTAACTTAAGATTCCAAAACCCTCACACACATTTAGATCCAGAATGATTCAATTAACCCTTAAACTGTTATGATGATTAAGCATGAAAGAAAATAATAGAAACTGAATCAAATCAACATCAAACACAAGAGAACACCATATTTACATGGAAAACCCAAGAAAGGAAAAACCATAGTGAGGATTAGCTCACAATATAAAGTAATATCAACACTAAAATACAATCTCACTGCCCAAGAAAAAGGCTCACTGCTAGAATATAGCAGAAGATAGAGAAGATTGTTACAAGGAGAAAACTATCTCAATGCAACAAAGAAGTCTACCACAACACCAACATCACCTCCGTAGTCTCACTAAGGAATAATAGACACCTTTTGCTCACTACATCTAATAATCTAAGTCATGAAACCTCACATTGCACTATACAATTTTGTGTTCTATAACTATGTAATTTACATCACACACACCTCTTTCATCTATCTTATCATCCTTCAATAGATTTCCGCATATTTATATCATCTTCAATCTTGAAAAACATTCTCCAAGGTCGACAAACCACCTTGATTTTGTAAATTCAAATCAGGTCAGCACCAAAACATTCCTGTGGTGGAAAGGAATGAATGTGGACCATAATACACCTTAGTTCAGACCTAAATCCATCCATACACACCACTTCATGCTTCCATAATCACCAAAGAAACTTCAAAATTAGTGTAAACACCCAAGGTCAACCAAACCTATGTTAACACAATGAACTTTTAAGTACATGCTTCCTCAAGGAAAAATACAAATTTGTAGACCATATACCAAGCTTTAACACAATCTAGAGTATTCCACAAACACTTGAAACATCCTAAAATCCAACAAATTCCTCTGCAACAACTTTCACCTGCCACAGAGCCTTATCATGTTTGCCCAGTATACTTAACTGTCTTTGTCATGCACTGTATCTTTAGAAATCAACTTCTGGAGAACCAAACCATGAAAAATTTTGACAAAAGAAAGATATGAACCTTATAAGCACACTTCCATAATTGCAAGACCTAAAACCACTTTGCGGAGAAATGGGGAGCAAAGACATTTCTCCTAGACACCTCTACAAACCTCTACAAATTACAGTCTTCATACTAGAGAACACACCTCCCTCTACACAATAATATTGCATCCCAAGAAGTAAATTTAGCATCTATAAACACCTCTAAACAACATATTCAAACCTCATGAACAAATCTTCAATATATGAGAAATGCGGAGCAAGATCAGAACACTACTCTACAACACATAACATCTTCACAACACACTGTTTCCTTTATTATTCATATTTTCTCAAAAGCACTTGGAAACCAAGCACTAGAAGCATATTATCACCAAGCTCAGCACTTCCTCATCATTAGAGACAACATCCACACAATACCAACTTTCTCACACTCTTTCAATCCTCTTGCTCATACAGTTGACACCGATGACAACACAAGCTTGTTGACATCAATGACAACAGTAACTGCACATACTTGCAACAAGGTGAGGGTTCTAAAACCCTAAAAGTTCCTGGAAAAGAGTGTGTTAAAAAAAGAAAGTTTTGAAACTTTCACTATCTCTGATTGCAAAGCAAGTCGACATACTAGCTACTTTAAGAAACTTTGAACTAGTCAATAGAGCAGAGTCAGGTGTTTTTGAGGTTCTTGAACCTCTTAAATTGTCAATAGTGTAGTTCTAAGACTTTTTATATTGCCAATAGGAATAAAAAGTCCATTATTTTTATAATTCTTCTATAAGTGGATTCCAACAAATATTCTACTTTGTAACTTTTCACCATCAGTGATAATGCATTTATTTCGGAAGAATTTACCCTTTGTTTTTGTAGCCTCCTTTGATTAATAACCTTTTCAATTTTGGAAAAGATCTTCCCACATTTTATATATATAATCTTTAATTCTATGACATTAAGGAAAATTATTAAAAATATATATACATTTTTATGCTCCATGGTAGCTAAAAAATAAAATGTCGAGAAGGTAAATAATTCAACAATTGTGACAAAAGAAGGATGTTTACCCAAACACCACCCAGATGATGCAAAAATAACTCCATTGCAAGAATGCAAAAAGATGACTTGCCTAGAAATTAATTTCGCACCATAACTGAAAAGGTTGAAATTTTTCAAGTTCAAAAACTTGGGTAACACAGACATATGTACATCAAAGAAATATATCTATATGAATCAAATGTACTATTGATTATTTTAAATTCCAAACCTAATCTCAAGAAGAATAAATCTTTAAAATAGCTAGTTCTAATAGTGGATTTGCCTTTGAGGGATTGGCCAACGAACAAGAAAGGGGTTTTCAATCCTTTTCCTCTACACTTTAGGCTCTGCAAGACCAAGGAGGGTGTTCCTAACAGTATTTTATTGGTGCATTAATTGTCTTCTCAAAATACTTCTTTAGACAAATATGTTCTTTCTCAAATTCTTAAAGAATTAATGATATAGTGAAGTAATGGGCTAGATTCTCAAGCTTTAACATAATTCTTTGGAGAAGAACATGTGGAATAAACTAATGCCTACAACCTACAACTGAAATGAAAGTTTTGTTCTTAATATTCAAATGAGGATGATTGGGGGATTGCATAAAATAACACTTCTATAGGATCAATGCCTAATTTATGGGTTATAGAGTCAAAATGGATATAAATGAAAACCCTACTGTAATCAATATATACTCTATTTATGGTGACGATAGAATAATGCATTACATTATAATGCTTCACCAGTTTAAGATTAAACCATGCTTAGTTATCCTTGTAAACAAATATTACATTCAATATCCTCTCACATCAATTATTTTACTACTTGAGTAAACGCCATGAGAAAAATATAAAAACACAGGAAAGACTGTGACAATGAATAAATTGATCCTTAACCAAATTGTATTCATAAATGTAATAATGTGTACATGAGTAGGAGATAGTAAAATTTGAAACTCAACACATTTTGTGTAATAAACTGATATCGAATTACAAATAGTTTTGTAAATATATCAAACAAAAAACTTAGAATAACATCAAAATTGGGAAAACTAATTCTATTTTCAAGTACTAACTACACAAAAACTCCTCCAAGATCAGATTGATCCCATACTTTAGACTAGGTTTGTGTAGTATGACCTCAAACCAATGATTATCATCAAGCCCTAAATTCCCTTTTATATAACAAGGGAGCAGACAAGCTTCAGGCTTGAAGATAAGGATGTCACATTTTCAATTGAAAAAAAGAAGTTGTAATAGGATAAATATGTAACTGTCTCTTAACTGAAAAAAGAAGCCTCTGTAACAAAATACCTCCATCATGCTAAGATATTTGTTTTTGAACTGTATGTCTCTTCACTTTGGTAGGGAGTGGGGCCAAGGTATTTTTTATGGTTGATATCTTGTCTGACGCCGTTGGATCTAGATGCCCTTCAAGTGCCATCTAATTGTTCAATAAGAGCATTCACTGCTCTACCTATCCCAGCCACATGCCAAAAAGTGAGAAAACTTGCAAGGAACAATATAAGAAGAAAACCCCATTAACTGGAGTTCTTCACTTTATGCCCAGTGTCCATTGTAGGAGCGTGAGTCCTCACTTTTGATTAGGAGGTTTCCAACCTCATCAACTAGACAAAAACTAGAGGAAATCACACCAGGCTAGACATGGCTATGCCATTTATCCATCCAGGAGTATAGTAGCAACAACAATAAAAAATCTTTCTGCCTCCACATGCTTCATCCGGAGGGGCAACCCTCTTACACCTAGAGTTATGGCTTTGTTAGGAAAATTAGATGTAAGGGAGGGGTAGAGGAAGCAATGATGCCTCTCCACCTAAGAATATAATCTGCCAACTCAAGGGAAGTAGAAACTACTGGAGTATGGAGATTAAAACTTAGGGCCCACATCCGAATGAGAAGACAAGAAGGAGAAAAACTCACATGACCTCAATGGATGCTGCTACTACCTTGAGAACTTTCTAATTCCCCCAATTCTATAGAAGAGAATCCTCTAACTCTTAATTTTGTAAGGATAGATTGCTAAGCAAGAGAACAGAGAAGAAAATCCTACAAAATAGGGGAGCAAAAAGAACATACAAAACTACTGAATATCCATACTGTCTGCATAAGCAAATAGTATAAGGAGCATCATCAGAAGTGCCTAATTATAGAAATTTTTATAGATCCTGCACACTTTGATACGTCCTTGATCAATTAATTCTAATCATTTCATGGTATTCTAGTCATAAATGAAAATCTTTTGATGATTACTAAAACTAAACAAATAGATAGCATTCCATCACTTCACATAATTGAAAACATAATTTCCTACATTGAAGGTGCTAGATCTGTTGTCTCTGTTTCATCATTTATCTTACTCATCCTATCAAAATTCTATTGGCAAGAGACACTACTAGGATTCATAGGTGTTGTCATTGATGGCAACAAAGTATATCCCACACATCCGCAGTACATAAATTACTCATACCAGAAGTCAGATTGAAGATAGGATGATTCAGCAGTCAAGAATAAATCATATGATATGGTCTAACAGTTGGGTCAAGAACTCTCTGATGGTGAAAACTAGCCTATTATAGATTTGGATGAGTAATAAGGAGTATTTGAACTAGTGTATTCAAGGGATTTAGCCTCCAGAGACAAAGCATGTAAAAGATATAAGCATCTGAGCATCGGACTCTAGTTAGACAGTGCAGACACAGGAAGAACTGGCCAACAGGGTACCAGACCTTGATCTGGATATGCAGAAGGTGTTGATCAAGTAACTTAAGGTGTTATATGATTTTGGCTAACATAGGTAATGACTTCTCTACCTAAGTTTTTGGTGTGCATCATCAATCAAGTGTGAATTCAGCTAACAAAAGAGTAACTTGCAAATATCCTAAGTGTTCTTGTTGCCAACTAGAAAGTTGTTTGAAATCCTTGATGCAGATATATATACTTGATAGATTTAATCTTGTAAAGGTGTGGTGGTGATGATATGATTGATTATGTGTGAAGAAAAGAAGAGAAAAGTGTAAAGGTAGTAATCCAAGCTCAAAATGTGACAGAAGAGTGATACTGAGCAGAGGAATAATGAAATGTGCTAGATCGGTATACTAAGCCTAACTGGAATTGAATTATTGCATATGTGGATTCTGTTCATTAGTTCCAATACATTGTTATCTTTTGTAAGCTTTTGTAGATAGTGAGTCTCCTGTAGGCAGTGGGCCTCTTGTGAGCAGTGTGCTTGAGTAGTGAGCACTAATTGGCAAGTGCCATTTTGTACTTCTTATTCTTTTAACAGAGAATACCATCTTGGGTTAATCACCCCGTGGTTTTTCTCTTAATAGGGTTTCCACGTAAAAATCCTTGTGTTATGTGTGTTGATTTCATTTTAGTTCTTATGGTTGCTTATGCTTTCATGTTTTGATATATTACTGAATGTTAAGATAAGAAAATGATGCAGAGCCACAGCCAGAAATGTGTACTAATGGTGGAATTTGGTGTTTCTCATTTCATCGGCAAGAGTTAACAAAATGTCTCACTGATATACCCTATCGGCCTAACAATGGCTATCAGCACCTCTAACGTATCTCACCCCAATGCCCATTTCACACCAATGAGGGTTTCGTTTTATCTACCTATCGGTAGGATATCGCCTATCGGTTTGACCTTTAGCCCATTCACCAACGCCGATTGTCACACCGATACCTATAATCCTCAACCGGTGGTCGCCAGCCCTTGTCACCTCCACCAACGGTCACCACCCTCGACTAAGTTGCCTATCGGCAACACTTATATTGTCGGCCTAGCTACGGGAAGTCTCCCCCATACCCCACTCACGCCGATGCCAAACACCTTGTCGCTAAGACATACACCTATCGACGAAGATATTATTCCTTCTGCCGATGCCCTTGGTCATGTCGATATACGTAGCACCCACTTCACCGTCGGCAACACCTATTACCATCGGCAGAGCTTTCTTCTCCTATTCCGATGGGTAGTCTCCTACTGATGAACTCCCTATTGGTGACACTTCCCTATTGTCACCCTAATCGGTGAGAACATGCATTGTCGGCCTTACCAATTTCTGTTCGCTCAATGCTTTTCCTCATGCCGACGCCAAATTCCTTATCGCCAAGACATACAACTATCGGTGAAGGCTTTATACTCCCCACCGATGTCACTTGTCACCCTGAAGAACAAACTCCTTATTGCCAAGACCTAGAACTATCGGCAAAAACCTTGTATCCTCTACCGATATTCTTGGTCACACTGATGCCATGTGTGCCAGCTCCTCGTCAGCCAGACACATACCCATCGGTGAGGTCCTTATTCCTTCCACCGATGTCTCTTGTCATGCTGAAATCCCTACATCAACTCCTTTTTACCCAGATTTCCTTACTTCTCACACCGATGACCTGAATGCAGGGTACACACAGAAGGTTATCTCATACAAATGATAGATATTCATAATTGGTGTCTTCTTTCCATGCAACAACAAAACATGCAATCAATTTACAATTGACATATACATAATAAATGTACTTCCACAGACAGTCTCGACATTCACATAGGACATATATAGCCAATATACATAAATGGACACTTAGCTATAACAATGGTATACACTGATGAGATATTTGGAGTGGTTCTGCAATTCCTACCCTACCATACCTAACAAATAAATGAATAAACAAAAATGGGGAACTAATTTACAAGTCCATTCCACTGATTTCATAGAAATCCACCAGTGGAATGGATTTATCTAGTCATTTTGACCACAGAGGCACTAAATTTAAATTATACACAAATTCTATCTAGAATGAATTTCTACATAGAGTATCTACATAGAATTCAGAATTTGGAAAGAAAAACCAATTTGCAAAATTTCTATTTCTCCTTCTTAGTGTTTCAAAACCACATTCAACTGTTCGACAAAAACCAAAAACACACACCACCCCTCCTCTATTCCAGAGGATTTTCCTATTTATCTTTCCCAATGGTGAGAGACCGACATTCCTCTCTGTTTCTGGGATTTTGATTTTACCAAGATTATTGGTAGAAGCCCCTAATTAATTACATGACATCTATTTTACATAAGATAGCAAAACTCCTAATGTTAAGACACCTTGATTAACCTTTCCCTTAATCCAACTTGTCTAGAATGTCAAGTTTGGAGTTTACAAACATGAAATACCAATATAAAATGTTACATTTTGGAGATGCTATGAGGTAGCATGAAATATCTAAAACATATTAAAGTCTTGTTCTTCTCCTTCTTATGCATATTTATATTGTTGACGGGGTGCTCCTGCACCATACTCCCCCATTTGAAAAGAACTCATGTCCCATGAGTTAAGGCTTTGACTAAATCCACCTGTAGCTGTTGTCTCATATCTATCCCATGAGCTCTGGGCTACAACTTGTTGCCAGGGAGGCCAATACTCATGCCTAGCACTACAGGCTCTTCTCACACCTTGCTGATCATTGTTGTCTACCATCATCTCTGTCTGAACATGGACAGTGGGAACCTCCTTTATTGCTATGACAGAATGTGTTGGTCTTTCAACTGTTAGAGGACAAACAATAGTCCCTATTAAGATGGCATCCTTGCACTTCCAATCAGCTTGTGGCTGTGTACAAACTTGCTTCTAGATCTTCTATTGATCCATCTGATCTTTGTCAGCTAGAACTAAAATCTTCTTCAAATTGTGATCTCCTCTCCTTGGGATATCCTCAACTTTTTGTGACTTACAAACTCTTTCTTGCCTACCAAAATAATATTACCTGTCTTTTCTACTTTAGCATCTTCTTGCAATGGAATCAACACAATAGTTCTCCCATCCTTCTTGATGGTGTATGTGTTAGCATATCCATCATACAATGCTCTCCTATCAAATTGCCATGGCCTACCCAAAAGTAGGTGACAACATTCCGTGGGCAATATGTCACACAAAACTCTATCTTGATAATCCCCAATCTGAAAATCAACATATGCCTGTTCATACACTAAAAGTGATTGATTATCACTTACCCAAGAGGCTTTGTAAGGATTTTGATGTGGAATTCTTTCCAATTTCAGTTTATCCACCATTTCTTGAGATACCATATTGTCTGTTGAACTAGAATCTACTACTACCTTGCATACTTTCCCTCCTACCCTACAAGTGGTTCTGAAAAGAGACTGCCTTTGTGGAGATTCTTTGTCAGGCACCTTCATGGTGGCCATTATTCTCCTAATCATCAAAGATTCTCCTTTCTCCAGGTATCCATAATTGTCAGGAGCATTCACACTTTGAGAAGCGTTGGAACTTGTCACACTTGGACTATCAGATTCTTGGATCAGACTTACTCTCTTTTCTCCCATTGAACTGGTTGCCTTTTCTGGACATCTGCTAGCTATATGGCCTTCTTGGTTGCAGTTGTAACATCTGATAGGTCCTCTGCCCCTAAAGCCCCTTTGATTATAGTTTCCCCTTTGATTTTGACTATTGTCTCCTCTGTTGTTCTCTTGATTGGATTCACTTTGGTATCCAAATCCTCTGCCTCTGAAAAGATTTCTTCCTCCTCTTTGTTGTTCTCCTCTACCTCTATTGTTCTGCTCATGCCTTCTCTTTAATTTTTCTTCCACTTTAAGTGCCATTTGATAGCATTTTTGAACCAAATCTAGATTATGCAGATTTAGGTCTTCTTAGATGTTGAACCTCAATCCATTGAGGTACCTTGCTATCTTCTCTTCCTCACCTTCCCTTACCTTTGTTTTTACACACAGCCTCATGAATTCTTCTGTGTATGAGCTGACATCCAGCTCCTTCTGCTTCAAATTTTGTTTCCTCTTATGTAATTGGATATTGTAATCCAATGGAACATAGGCCTCCTTCACCAATGCCATCATTCTCTTCCATGTTGCAACTCTATTCTTTCCCTCTTTCACCCTGTCATCTTGGATGAAATTCCACCAAGTCAGTGCAGCTCCTTTCATTTTGGACTGAGCTATCTTCACTCTTTGGTGTTTTGGTATTTCCTCGGTCTCAAAGAAATTGTTTAAGGAGTCTATCCACTCCATTAATGAATCAGGTTCCATTTTTCCTGCAAACACTGGCAGGTCTATTTTCACATCCATGGTCCTTCTTTCGATGGACCTGAGGGCATTGAGTAAGGGTCTCTTGTCTACAGGAACCACTAGCTCTTCCTACTCTGGGGTCTCCTCATCATCCCCATCTTCTCGTTCACCAGAGTTTTCTTCCCCTTTCTCCACTTTGTCCCTCAACTTCTCTAGTTCTTTTTTCAATGCCTGATTCTGAGCTCTATCAGCTCTACTCTCTGCTATTTGCTTTCTCACCAAGGCCGTCAATTCAGCATTAGTCATCTTTGTTGGAAAAGTTTCTGAAGCTTCTCCTTCTGACATTTTGCTTCCTCCTTCTACCCTGCAGATACTCCTTGTTCTCTTTCTCCTTCTACTACTAGATGGAACAAACACCTTCAGAAATCAAAATACACAACAGCCTTTCCCAGAGCTTTCTCTAGCTCTAATACCACTTGATGCAGAGCCACAATTGGAAATGTGTACTAATGGTGGAATTTGGTGTTTCTCATTTCATTGGCAAGAGTTAACAAAATGTCTCATTGATATACCCTATTGGCCTAACAATGGCTATCAGCACCTCTAATGCATCTCACCTCGATGCCCATTTCACACCGATGAGGGTTTCATTTTATCTGCCTATTGGTAGGATATAGCCTATCGGTCTGACCTTTAGCCCATTCACTGATGTCCATTATCACACTGATACCTATAATCCTCAACCGGTGGTCACCGGGCCCTGTCACCTCCACCAACGGTCACCACCCTTGACTAAGTTGCCTATTGACAACACTTATATTATTGGCCTAGCTACGGGAAGTCTCCCCGATACCCCACTCACGCCGACGCCAAACACATTGTCGCCAAGACATACATCTATCAGTGAAGATGTTATTCCTTCTGCCGATGCCTTGGTCACACCGATATACGTAGCACCCACTTCACCATCGGCAAAACTTTCTTCTCCTCTTCCGATGGGTAGTCTCCTATCGATGAACTCCCTATCAGCAACACTTCCTTGTTGTCACCCCGATCGGCGATAACATGCATTGTCGGCCTTACCAATTTCTATTCACCCGATGCTT
Source organism: Cunninghamia lanceolata (assembly GCA_027924645.1). NCBI lineage: Eukaryota > Viridiplantae > Streptophyta > Pinopsida > Cupressales > Cupressaceae > Cunninghamia > Cunninghamia lanceolata. The sequence goes on from BSBN01000333.1 coordinate 2,770,243, forward strand.
TTCCTCATGCCGACCCCAAATTCCTTATTGACAGGACATACAACTATCAGTGAAGGCTTTATACTACCCACTGATGTCACTTGTCACCCCGAAGAACAAACTCCTTATCGCCAAGACCTAGAACTATCGGCGAAAACCTTGTATCCTCTGCTGATATTCTTGGTCACACCGATGCCATGTGTGCCAGCTCCTCGTCGGCCAGACACATACCTATCGGTGAGGTCCTTATTCCTTCCACCGATGTCTCCTGTCATGCTGAAATCCCTATGTCAACTCCATTTCAACCAGACTTCCTTACTTCTCACACCGATGACCCAAATGCAGGGTACACACAGAAGGTTATCTCATACAAATGGCAGATACTCATAATTGGTGTCTTCTCGCCATGCAACAGCAAAACATGCAATCAATTTACAATTGACATATACATAGTAAATGTACTTCCACAGACAGTCTCGACATTCACATAGGACGTATACAGCCAATATACACAAATGGAGACTCAGCTATAACAACGGTATACACTGATGAGATACTTGGAGTGGTTCTGCAATTCCTACCCTACCATACCTAACAGTTAAATGAATAAACAAAAATGGGGAACTAATTTACAAGTCCATTCCACTTATTTCATAGAAATCCACCAGTGGAATGGATTTATCTAGTCATTTCGACCACAGAGGCATTAAATTTAAATTATACACAAATTCTATCCAAAATGAATTTCTACACAGAGTATCTACATAGAATTCAGAATTTGGAAAGAAAAACCAATTTGCAGAATTTCTATTTCTCCTTCTTAGTGTTTCAAAACCACATTCAACTGTTCGACAAAAACCAAAAACACACACCACCCCTCCTCTATTCCAAAGGATTTTCCTATTTATCTTTCCCAATGGTGAGAGACCAACATTCCTCTCTATTTCTGGGATTTTGATTTTACCAAGATTATTGGTGGAAGCCCCTAATTAATTACATGACGTCTATTTTGCATAAGACAGCAAAACTCCTAATGTTAAGACACCTTGATTAACCCTTTCCTTAATCCAACTTGTCTAGAATGTCAAGTTTGGAGTTTACAAACATGAAATGCCAATATAAAATGTTACATTTTGGAGATGCTATGAGGTAGCATGAAATATCTAAAACATATTAAAGTTTTGTTCTTCACCTTCTTATGCATATTTATATTGTTGACGGGGTGCTCCTGCACCAGAAAAGGAAGTAAAAGTATGAAAGTTTTGAGATAATTGATTCACCCCCCCTCTCAGTTATCAGCCCTATTTCCAACAATTAGTATTAGAGCTAAGTTCCTTAGAAAAAGCCTAACAGCTTGAGGAGGATCTGGGAATCTCAATGGATGCATATGGTATGAAAGAACAACTATAGTCTACCTTGGATGATCTTGAATAGTCCTAGTCTAAAGTCAATAATTTGAGAGAGTGACTTAAGGAGGCTGATGATTTCATCAATGAGGTAAAACAAAAACTCAGTATTTCCATGAAAAAGAGAAAGGAACTACTTCAGAGGTTAACAGATCAAAATGAAGCCAATAATGCTAATGAGGACCTGCATGAGAAAACAAAGCTATGTGAAAAGATATTAAAAGAAGTTGTTATGCTAAGACATGAAATGGAATCAGGGGTTATAAAATTTACCCAAGAAATTGAAGAGAAGAGAAAGACTAAAGAAAACTTAAATCAATCCCTCAAGGAGAAAATAGAAGATTGCTACAAAATGGAAAGAATAATTAGACATCTTGAGTTTGATCTTAGAGAGACCAGATACAATGAAGAACAACTTGAGAGACAGATTGAGACTCTTAAACAAGATCTTGAAACTACAACTGAATACAAAGAAAAATTCAAGATAATCCCAGCCAAACTTGAAGTACTTCTTGAAAGTCAAAAGAGGGTAGATGATAAGCATGACTTGGGATATGATAAAGGTGAAAGCTCTGGATCTAGCCAAAAGAACTTTGGGTTAGGAAGACAAAGAAACAGGCCTAGAAGAGCTCTAGTAAGACAACCTAATGCTCAAAGATATCCATCCTTCAATGGAAGCTGCTTCAACTACAACAAATTTGGTCATAAAGCAACTGAGTGCAGGAGCAGAATGAATTAGAATAATCCATCATTCTTCGGGCAATGTTTTAATTGCAAAAGGTATGGTCACAAATCTCATGAATGTAGAAATATGCAAATAAACAATTCTTTCAATGGTAGATGCTTTGTATGCAATAGAATGGGGCATATGGCTAATCAGTGCAGATTAAGAAGATATCAATCAAATAAGCAAGGAAATGTTGTGTTACAATTGCAATAAATCTAGTCATATAGCTAGATTCTGGAGAAGCAGAAATCATGATGGAAAAGGTCCGGTGAAATGTGATAAAAAATAAGACAAAGGCAAAGGTAAAGTGAGTGTGAATGAGATTCAAAAGGAGATGAGCAAGACTTGGGTAAAGAAGAATGTGATGAACATTGGTGATGGGTCTACACCGTAATCCGGTGCTAATAATCCTTCTGGAAATTAAAAGTGAGCTCTGGCTTAGGGGGAGCTGCAAAGAAGATCAAATTCACCCAACTAGCTAGTAAGTGCCTAAATTTGGCACATTGAATATGAATCAGAGGTTGTAGATTAAAGGGCTTTTGAGAGGTTCATCTAAAAATCATTCAACAAAAATTTGAGAAATCTGCATATAGATTTGAAGAAGTTATGAGTAGATCCAGTTCCAGTAGCTATCTGGTAAAAACAAAATTACACAAATAGATCCGGTATGATCTGAAAATACAATTTTAAGGTCTGCGGATTAGGGGGCATGTTTTGAAAGGCTAAAATTATGCTATCAACTCACTTGAATAATGATTTGAAGATCCGCACAGTGATTCATGAGAAATTCACTCAAAATAGGGTAACCAGATGACTTAAAGTGTGCATTTATTGTAGTGGGGAATTATGTTTTTGTGCAAGGATAAAAAGTTCTTCATTTGTCATTTCTAACACTTTGCATTCATGAAGAAGAGAGAAGAGCTCTGAGAAGAGATTCTATAGATTATTCAAGTTCAAGTTGAAGATCAAAATCAAGCAGAAATTTTCTTCAGCAATTGCTACAAACCCTAAGGCATAAAAACGTATTTCTTTTCTACAAAATCCCTCTAAATTTTGTTGCTAGAATGGCTACTCCCATGGTTGTGAATGTCACTGAGAGGCTGAGATCGAAATTCAAGAAACATCCCTTTAAATCTCTAGAAGTTGATCCCTTGGGTGCATTTTCCCATATCCCGTATGGTGTTCTGCATGTAGATGATGTTAGGGTTTACATTCATACAAACATTAAGGATTTGGGAGACCTAGAGCTAATGCAAATATATCGCAAATAGTTAAATAGTGAGAACTTTGACCTCAAACAAGAATTCAAGGCCCTAAAAGACAAGCACTTTGTGTTGATAACTGAGAGGGGGGGGTGAATCAGTTATCCTAATTATTAAACTTTCCTTTTAATTGAAGCAGCATAAAATCAAACACAAAACATTAACCATGAAATAAGAAACACATGACACAGTATTTTTGACGTGGAAACCCTGTTAAGGGAGAAAACCACGGGGTGATTAACCCAAGAATTATTCTCTGTTAGAAGAATAGGAAATTACAAAAATGGCACTTGCCAATTAGGGCTCACTGCCCGAGCACACTGCTCACAAGAGGCTCACTGCCTACAAGAAGACACACTGTCTTACAAAGTGATAAGAATCACAGTCTTGAACTGATTGGAAGCATCTGCATATGCTGGAGTTCAGTTCCGGTTAGGTTCAGTATACTGATCTGCTGCACTTCATCTTTCCTCTGTTCTTTAGTCTGCTGTCTTTTCACATACCGGATCTTTCTTGCTACTTCTGCTCTGCTCTGGACTTGTTCGCATATACTCTCGCACACTTAACACTCTCTACAACTAAATCCATCCTCTATATATATCCGCACAAGTAATTTCATCACCTTTCTAGTCGGCATCCGGAACAGTCTATTTTCTTACAAACTTAGTTCTGTCGGCTGAATCCTCGCTCACCAAGCAATGCGGATCAAGCATATACTTGTAGATATCATCAATTATGTCGGCCAAACATGATTCATGCCTCCGCAACCTTTATCATCATCTGTAACACATCCGAAAAGTAGTTTGATACTCAGTCAGTCAGTTCTTCCTCTGTTTTCACTGTCTCTCAGGAATCCGGTACTCAACTATTCATATCTTTTTCTTTGTCCATCTCCGGAGGCTAAATCCTTGGAATATACTACTCAAGATAGTCCTCTTGACTTCCCCAGATCCGCACTGTGCCAAGACACTTCCTCTGAGAGATCCGGACCAATCTGTCGGACCTTGCCATATGCTCTGTTCTTGTTCACCGGACCACAACAATCTTCAATCTGACTTCCGGTAGAGATATATCATGACTTGCGGATATGTGGGATGACCTTTGTTGCCATCAATGACAACAACCATGAATCCATATAGTGTCTCTTGCCAACAATCTCCCCCTTTGGCATTGATGGCAACACTTAGTGAAAAATGACTAAGTGTTTACACTATGCTCCCCCTTTGCTGATGCTCTGTCTTTATATACAATTTCCGGAACTCCCCCTGAGTTGGATTCCTCATTTTTCACTGCTCCTCACTCCCCCTTTGACATCAATGGCAAAGGGTAGGGTCTGCACACCAAAATTTTCAAAAATTTTCTATATATAGCCGCATATTTACATACTCACATATACTGCAGAATGTCTGCAAAGGATGTCTGCAGTTGAACCATTTCAGTAGCCCAACTTAGCTTCATTCTGTCCAAGATTGAAATGTGACCACTCAACAAAAATGCAAAAGCTTCTGCCCGCCTGAGATCTGTCGGATCTTTTGTATGGGCGGTGGTCTGGGCATCACTGATGGCCTCATGCATAGTTTCCAACTTAGGGACTATAATCCTTCTAAGTTCTCCCATCTGGATGGTAATGTTCTTCCTCTCCTTCTCAAGATTCTTTATTTCATTCAAGACTGCAATAGTCTGACATTCTTGATTTATTATAGAGGAAGAGAGAGGATCAAAACTTTGAGATAAGCTTTGAAGCTTGTCCTGTTCCTCTTTTATTTTCTTGTCAATTGCTGCTGTTGCCTTTGACCAAGATATACAAAATTTGTAGATGTCACCGCCATCCTTAAGAGCATTTTCTAAGCTCTTTATTCCAATGCTTACAATCTTCCTATCCTTAGAGATTAATTCTAATATTTCAGAAAATCTCTTATCCAAAAATTCCTTCCGGACCTTTTCTTCAGCTGATTTTTCTAGAGAATTAAAATGTGTATCAATACTGCTGACTAAGGTTTTTAGATTACCGGAAGTGGAGGCTGTCGGATCTATCTGGATTGATGGCATGATCTTTACAAGTACTCCGGAAGCAGCCTCTATCAACTCACAGTCTTCCATATGAGACTTCAGGAGCTTTTCATTTGCCTTGGCATTTGCAAATGAAGCTATCTTCATTGTTTGTACCGGAGAGAGAGAGTCAAAATCAAATGGACCTTTTAGAAGCTCCGGTTCATCAATCTCTAGAGTTTCTTTGCTCAAAAATTGTTGAACAGTTTGTGCAGTGTCTCTTGCCGGAGACAGATGTTTCTTTTCTTCTGCAGTCTTAGAACTGTCAACCTCTTTGTCTGTCACCACTGCTTCCTTCTCCTGCAATTGCTCTTCTTCTTTGGATCCGGAGACTGTAGGGGAAACCGGAGGAGAGATGCTTGCTTGTTCATGGGCCACTTCTTCTGGAGCAGAGGGTCCCAAGTCCTCACTTGTCTGTTCATGGCTCACTTCTTCCGGAACAGAAGATTCCAAATCAGCAGCTGTTTCTGCACCTAAGTCCTCTACAACAGGAAGATTGAACCTTTTGAAGGCCTTCCGGAGGATCTCTTCTGTCTCTTGTGCCACTTTGTCAGTCTCACCAAGCATGAGCTGATTCATCCTGGCTTTACTTCTGAACTCATCTCTGCAGTCCTTGAAGATCATGTTCATTGTCTTGGGATCAATTTGAGGATATAGCTGAATAGCTATCTGCTCCCGGATCTCAAGATCTTTGGCATGAGCATTATTCTTTCTTACTTCCATTTCCTTCTCTAGGCTTTTAGGAATGAGAGATATGATCTCAATGAAAGCCTTATTGTATGTGTTCAGATATTTAACTGTGGCTTCCTGCAGAGTCTTTTGGTCTGCCTCACTGAAGTCATCATAGGATTCAGTCATTGGTTGAAGGTTTCCATCCACCGTGACCGACTTGATTATGCTCTCTAGTGACAGAGTGGGCTTTTCAACAGTTACCTCTGCCATTTCCTCCTTGTCTTGGCCTGTGGAGGGCTTACCGGATCCTTTCTTTTTCTGTTTCTTTACTTCTCTTACTCCTTCATCTGATTCTGTCTCCTCTTCATCCTTTTGGCTTCCATAAGCCCTTGTGGCTTTTGCCTTTGATCTCTTTCCGGATGCCTGGACTTCCGGTTTTGAACTTTTGGTTGAGGGAGGTGCAGATCTCTTTGTTGATCTGGTCCGGGTGGGAGCTCCAACCGGAGCACTTTCTTTGCTTTTCTCTTCTTCCTCAGCCTTTCTCCTCTTTTCCCGGCTGGCATCAAGTGCCTCTTTTGAGATGCCTAGGCCTTGAGCAATGTGCTCTACTTCTTTTCTCACTTTTCTCTTAATCTCAGGTTCCCTGAGTTCTACATGTAATTTCACGCTCAGCTCCTCAAAGGTTCCAAACCTTTCTGCCTTAGGATCTTTGGGCTGACTTAGCATGTGTTGAACATGCAGCTCTACTATCTGTTCATCAACTTCATACCCCATGGGCATGATCCAGACAGTCCTTGGCTCCACTGCCTCCATTAGGCACTGATCAGTGTCAACCATAAAACATACTGAGTCCTTGTATTTCTCAATGAGAGACTGGGGAATTCTCTCTCTTGCTTGCATCATGCTCTGAAAGTTTTTGAAGTATCCCCATAGAGCTGTATTTCTCGCTTTTGCATCCCCAAGTCCATGCAAATAGTCTCTTATCTGGACTGCAACAGGTTTGTCATTCTGCCATGCCCATCCACTTGTTCCGGGTAGCTCATTCATGAAGTAAAAGAATAGACATACAATGAGAGTACCATACTTAAAGGAGTTCTTCTTGTCTTTCTTGATTTTCTGTACATTTTCCATCAATTGGCTTAGTAGTAGTTCACAAAGATCATAATCTGCATTCTTTCTTAGCATTTCATATGCTGTGTATATTGCAGTTCCGGATACAGAATTCTCCCTGCTGGAGTGATAGATCTTGTATCCTATTATCATTGATGCATATTTGATATCCGGATCCGAAATATCTTCAATGGTCATTGCCCTCTTATCATATTTTGATCCGGTGGCCTCAGTTACAACGTTGTTCTTGACAGATTTGAGGATAGGTACCCCCCCGGAAGAGTATAGACCAGTTACTGCTCTAATTGCTTCTTTTGTGATCTTACAGGGTCTATCTAGCCAAAGGAAGTTGTCATGCATCCTGCTCAGTACATACCGGACCCATTCATCTTCTTCAAAGCTAGGGAAATGAATGAATTGCTCAAATTGTTTCTTCTGGATACCCTTATACTCTGGTTTGAGCTCAAAAGCATTGTCTATCAGTTGCTTGTGATAGAGGTCTCTTAATTTGAATTCCCCAAATTCCTCAATGTTTGCGTGTATGTAAACCCTAATATCTTCAGTATGTAAGACTCCGTGGGGAACACTAGAGAAGGCTCCTAGTGGATCTACCTCCAATGATTTGTAGGGATGTTTCTTGAATGAGGGGCGAGGTCTATCAGAGATCTTAACTATGTTTGGAGTAGCCATTCTTCAAAGATTTGCAGTGAGGCAATGAAAAACGAAGAATACCTTATGCGCCTTCGATTTGCACGGAGTGGTTGGATTGATTTCTTTATGCAATAGCTTCGGCAGGAGATCCTTGGTGTGCTTGATGAACCTTGTTGCAGAGCTCCACTATTCGCTTCTTCTCAAGTGTAGAATGAGCAGATAACTTTTGAGAAATCCCTTATATTGCTCCGCAAACCCTAATATCTGTCTGCAATAAATGCTTCACCTGCATTATTCCGGTTTACCATGTCTGGACAGCTTGGAGTATCCCGGATTAGTCCTGATCACTGAATATTATCCGGATCTTTAAATCATGAATAAATCTAGGTAACATATTACAAGAACATCCCAAACACTCTGTCCAATCCGCAAGACAAGATCGTGCACTTCCGGATCTCTCCGGACCTTTTTGTAATCCTTTATCATACCGGAGCACCTCCCTGAACAGGTCTAACTTAATCGAACACAGCTTCTTCATAACTCCATGCGGACCTCTGAAAACTTGACTGAAGCATCTCAGGACTTATATCTACAAACCCTTTAATCCGCATCTTGTGCCACATCCGGCACAACTTGTTTGGCTGGGGGAACAGAATCTTCTTTGAGTCTCCCCCTGAGCCTGAGCTCACTTTTTAATTTCCGGAAGAAATATCAGCACCAGAATCTGGTGCGGATCCAACCTCTACATTCTCTGAGCTTTTCTTCACCCAAATCTTGCTCATCTGATTCCTAACTTCATCCGCATTCATCTTTTGTTTACCCTTGTCTTGATTCTGATTATACACCGGACCTCTTTTGTCCTGATTCTTGTTTCTGCAGACTTTAGCATTATGACCGGACCTATTGCAGATTTGGCAAATAACATTTCTTTGCATATTTAACTGATATCCCCTTGATCTGCATTGATTAGCCATATGACCTATTCTATTGCATGTAAAGCATCTACCTTTGAATGATTTGTTTACTTGCATAATTCTGCATTCATGGGATTTGTGTCCATACCTTTTGCAGTTGAAGCACTGTCCGGAGAAGGATGAATTAATCTGATTCATTCTCATTCTGCACTGATTAGCTTTGTGACCAAAGTGGTTGCAGCTGTGGCAGTATCCATTGAAGGATGGATATCTTTGAGCATTTGGCTGTCTTACCGGAGGTCTTCTAGGCCTGCTCCTTGGATTTTCTGATCCAAGATTCTTCTGACCGGATCCGGAGCTTTCTCCTTTCTCATATCCCAAGCCATACTTGTCATCTGTCCTCTTTTGACTTCCAAGAAGAACTTCAAGTTGAGCAGAACTTATCTTGAATTTCTCTTTATATTCATTTGCTGTTTGAAGGTCTCTTTTGAGAGAGGCAATTTGATCCTCAAGTTTTCCTTCATTATCTTTGGAATCTTCAAGATCAGATTCAAGGTGTCTGATAATCCTGTCCATCTGGTGGCATTCTTCTGATTTTTCTTTAAGAGATTGTCTTAGATTGTCTTCAGCCTTTCTTTTTTCTTCAATCTCTTGAGTAAACTTTATAGTTCCTGATTCCATTTCATGTCTTAACATAATGACTTCTTTTGATAACTTTTCACATAACTTGGTTTGCTCAGTCAATTCCTCACTTGTATTGCTTTCTTCACTTTGTCTTGCCAACTGTTGAAGCAGCTCCTTTCTCTTTTTCATAGAGAGACTTAATTTGTCTTTTAATTCTCTCATGAATTCATCAGCCTGTTTGAGTCTTTCCTTTAATTCACTGACTTCAGAATTTGACTGTTCAAGATCCTCAAGGGCAGTCTTGAGTTGCTCCCTTAAACCATATGCATCCATTTGAAATCCCAGATCTTCCTCAAGCTGTTAGGCTCTATTAGGAGGAACTTAGCTCTGATACCAATTGTTGATAACTGAGAGGGGGGGGTGAATCAGTTATCCTAATTATTAAACTTTCCTTTTAATTGAAGCAGCATAAAATCAAACACAAAACATTAACCATGAAATAAGAAACACATGACACAGTATTTTTGACGTGGAAACCCTGTTAAGGGAGAAAACCACGGGGTGATTAACCCAAGAATTATTCTCTGTTAGAAGAATAGGAAATTACAAAAATGGCACTTGCCAATTAGGGCTCACTGCCCGAGCACACTGCTCACAAGAGGCTCACTGCCTACAAGAAGACACACTGTCTTACAAAGTGATAAGAATCACAGTCTTGAACTGATTGGAAGCATCTGCATATGCTGGAGTTCAGTTCCGGTTAGGTTCAGTATACTGATCTGCTGCACTTCATCTTTCCTCTGTTCTTTAGTCTGCTGTCTTTTCACATACCGGATCTTTCTTGCTACTTCTGCTCTGCTCTGGACTTGTTCGCATATACTCTCACACACTTAACACTCTTTACAACTAAATCCATCCTCTATATATATCCGCACAAGTAATTTCATCACCTTTCTAGTCGGCATCCGGAACAGTCTATTTTCTTACAAACTTAGTTCTGTCGGCTGAATCCTCGCTCACCAAGCAATGCGGATCAAGCATATACTTGTAGATATCATCAATTATGTCGGCCAAACATGATTCATGCCTCCACAACCTTTATCATCATCTGTAACACATCCGGAAAGTAGTTTGATACTCAGTCAGTCAGTTCTTCCTCTGTTTTCACTGTCTCTCAGGAATCCGGTACTCAACTATTCATATCTTTTTCTTTGTCCATCTCCGGAGGCTAAATCCTTGGAATATACTACTCAAGATAGTCCTCTTGACTTCCCCAGATCCGCACTGTGCCAAGACACTTCCTCTGAGAGATCCGGACCAATCTGTCGGACCTTGCCATATGCTCTGTTCTTGTTCACCGGACCACAACAATCTTCAATCTGACTTCCGGTAGAGATATATCATGACTTGCGGATATGTGGGATGACCTTTGTTGCCATCAATGACAACAACCATGAATCCATATAGTGTCTCTTGCCAACACTTTGCACATTGCATACATTTCTTGTCTTTTGGAGAAGATAAATGGGTCCAGTATGTCTTGAATAGGATGCATGATAACTTTATGTGGCTAATGAGTCAATTTAAGATAACCAAATATGCCATTAGGGTTGTAACTAGATTGCACTCAACTGGTGGGTTGCCTGCACTCAAAGCTGTGAATAATCAAATGGTAATAGAAGCCACTGGATCAAAATATGACAAGAGGGCAATGACTATAGATGATATTATTGATCCGGATGTCAAGTTTACATCAATTATAATTGGTTACAAGATTTACCACTCAAGTAGGGAGAATTTTGTATCCGGTATAACAATCTATACTGCATATCAAATGCTGAAAGAAAATGCAGACTATGATTTGTGTGAGCTTCTATTGAATCAACTGATGGAGAATTTGTAGAAGATCAAGAAAGATAAGAAAAATTCCTTAAAATATGGTAATCTGGTTTTGTACCTATTCTTCTATTTCATGAATGAGTTCCCAGGATCAAATGGTATGGTCTGGGCAAATGATAGACCTATTGCAATTCAAATCAGAGATTATTTGTATGGACTTGGTGATGCACAAGCCCAGAAGATAGCTTTCTAGGGTTACATTAAGAATTTCTAGAGCATGATTCATGCAAGAGAAAGGATACTAAAACCTATAGTTGAGAAATACAAGGACATAGTTTGCTGCATGGTTGATACAGATCAATGCCTAATGGAGGCAGTTGAGCCAAGAACTATATGGGTAATGCCCATGGGCTATGAAGTTGATGAAAACATATTGGAGGTACATGTTCAACACTTGTTAAGCCAACCCAAGGACACTGCAGCAGAGAGGTTTGGTACCTTTGATGAGCTAAACATAAAAATACATGTTGAATTAAAGAAGCCTAAGTCAAAAAGAAAAGTGAGGAGGGACATTGAACAACTTGCTGAGAAATTTGGCATAACCAAGGAGGCAGTAGATACAAATAGAGAAAGAATAGAGAAAATTGAAAGGGAAAGGGAAGAAACAAAGAAAGAAAGTGTCCTAGTGGAAGCCTCTACCTGGACAAGATCTACCAAGAGCTCTTCTCCTATCTCTCCTAAAATCTCAAAGACTGCTAAACTGGTAACCAAACCATCTATTATAAGAGAAAAGAGAAAGAAGTTTAAGGCCACAAGAACATATGTGAGCCTTAAGGATGATGAAGAGATAGAATTAGATGTAGAGGTCAGATAATTGAAGAAAGAAAAGAACAAACCTTCCAAGAATGATAGGACTAATGACGAGAAAAAGACAGAAGAGTTTGTTGAGAGACCCACTCTCTCAATTGAAGACATCATTAAAGAAGTCACTATGGATGGAAACCTGTAGCCAATAACAGAATTCTATGATGAGTATAATGATGCAGATAAGAGAACTCTTGAGGAAACAACAATAAGGTACCTTAACATCTATAACAAAGATTTCATTGAAATAATTTCCTTGATTCCCAAAAGCTTAGAATAAGTTTTGGAGTTAAGAAAGGAAAATGCAAAAGCTAAAGACTTGGAGATCTAGGAATAGATAGTGATACAATTATGTCCAACTATCACTCAAAAACAAATGAATATGGTTTTCAAGGATACCAAAGATGAATTCTGGAGCAAGTCCAGAATGAATAAGCTCATGCTTGGAGAAATTGACCAAATAGCTGATGAGACAAAAGAAATTCTCTGGAGTGCCTTGAAAAGGTTCAATCTTCCCATTGCAGAGGAAACAAATGAAGAGCCTTCTGACATGGATGTCAAAGGATTAAAGAAAATTGATGAAGAACCTTCTGGCATGGATGTTGAAGGATTAAATAAAATTGATGAAGATCAATTTGAGGCCTTAGACTCCTCTATTCTGGAAGAGGAAGTGCAGAAAGTAGAAACAAACATTGATGATGGCGATAAGCAAATCAGTCTGAATCCAAAGGAAAGGAAGATGACACTACAAGAGACACTGCAGAGGCAGTCCAAAGTTTCTTAGACAAGGAAGTTGTAGAATTAGATGAACCAGAGTTGATGCAAGGACCACTAAATCTAGACTCTCTCTCTAGTTTAGATGATGAAGATAGCATCTTTTACTTAGGCCAAAGCTGAAGAAAAGCTTCTAAAATCTCACGTGGAGGACTGTGAGTTACTGAATATTGCATCTGGAGTGTTGGAGAAGATTATGCCCACATATTAGAAGGATCCACCTACCTCTCCATCTAGTAATTTTAAGAACTTAGTTAATTCTGTCAATACACATTTTGAGTGTTTAGAAAAATCAACAGAAACTAAGGTCCGAAAAGAATTCTTGGTAAAAAGATTCAGTGAGGTACAAGGACTAATTGAGAATGATAGAAAAACCCAAGACATTGGCATAAAGAGCATTGAAAACACTCTTAAGGATGGTGGAGACATACAAAAAAAAATATATCCTGGCCTAAAGTTGCAGAGGACGTTGAGAAGAAAATGAAAGAACAAGAATAAAAATTGACAAATCTATCTTAGAATTTTGATCCTCTTACTACCTCTCTAGTAAGTCAAGAATGAAAAGTAGTTGTTATAATTAATGAAATAAAGAAATTGGTTAAGCAAAAAGGAGAATATAATGGATAAAATGGGTGAACTCAGAGGGATAATCATCCCTAAGTTAGAGGCAATGCATGATGCCTTAGCAGATGCTCTAAGTATAGCCCGGACTAGTGATCCAACAGATTTGAAGAGGGCAGAAGTATATGCATTTTTTCTGAGTGGACACATCTCCATTTTGGATAGGATGAAGAGAAGTTGGGCCACAGAGCTTGTACAATTGAAGACTACATTTGCAAATATACTTAATTATATGTAAGTTTATCTTATGGATTGTATGTACATATGCAGCCTTATATAATAATTTTTGCACATTTTTTTCAGTTTGCGGATCCCACCCTTTGCCATTGATGTCAAAGGTGGAGTGAAGAGTAGTGAAAAATGAGAAATCTGGCATTAAGGGAGAACCAATAAGCAGTGTGGAGAAATGGAGCACAAGCAAAGGGGGAGTTTGTTAGTAAGAGACAGTGCTAGGATTCATAAGTGTTGTCATTGATGGCAACAAAGTATATCCCACACATCCACAGTACATAAATTACTCATACTGGAAGTCAGATTGAAGATAGGATGATCTGGCAGTCAAGAATAGAGCATATGATAGGGTCCAACAGTTAGGTCTAGAACTCTCTGATGGTGAAAACCAACATGTTGTGGATTTAGATGAGTAATAAGGAGTATCTGAACTATTGTATTCCAGGGATTTAGCCTCCGGAGACAAAGCATGTAAAAGATATAAGCATCTGAGCATCAGACTCTAGTTAGACAGTGCAAATAGAGGAAGAACTAGCCAATAGGGTATCAGACCTTGATCCAAATGTGCAGAAGGTGTTGATCAAGTAACTTAAGGTGTTATATGATTTTGACCGATATAGGTAATGACTTCTCTACCTAAGTTTTTCATGTGCATCATCAATCAAGTGTGAATTCAGTCGGCAAAATAGTAACTTACAAATATCCTAAGTGTTCTTGTTGCCGACTAGAAAGTTGTTAGAAATCCTTGATGCAGATATATATACTTGATAGATTCAAGCTTGTGAAGGTGTGGTGGTGATGATATGATGGATTAAGTGTGAAGAAAAGTAGAGAAAAGTGCAAAGATAGTAATCCAAGCTCAAAATGTGATAGAAGAGTGATACTAAGCAGAGGAAGAATGAAATGTGCTAGATCGGTATACTAAGCCTAACCAGAACTAAATTCTTGCATATGTGGATGTTGTTGATTAGTTCAAATACACTATTATCTTCTATAAGCTTTTGTAGATAGTGAGTCTCCTATAGGCAGTGGGCCTCTTGTCAGCAATGTGCTTGGGTAGTGAGCCCTAATTGGCAAGTACCATTTTGTACTTATTATTCTAATAGAGAATACAATCTTGGGTTAATCACCCCATGGTTTTTCCCTTAACAGGGTTTCCACGTAAAAATCCTTGTGTTATGTGTGTTGATTTCATTTCAGTTCTTATGGTTGCTTATGCTTTCATGTTTTGATATATCACTGAATGTTAAGATAAGAAAGGGAAGTAAAAGTAAGAAAGTTTTGAGATAACTGATTCACCCCCCCTCTTAGTTATCTACCCTATTTCCAACAAATTCATCATGAAGCAGACAAAAGGTCATTTCTGTTAGAAGCATGGATCTCCAAGGGTTGATCCTACATTAGCTAATCTTTCAATTAGTAAATTCCCTTGTAGTGGTAGCAATGGAGACCCTACACATGCCTATGCAATTAATTCTACACTATTGTATCCATATCCTGTGCCATCATGTCACTCTTAAAATTTTGAATATGAGTCATTGATCATTGGGGTAGCTGGCTTACATCAATGGTGTCAAAGCTGTCAATAGGGAAAGAAACCATGTCACTAATTCTAGATGAGCATGGGATAATAATATCATGCCACCTTGACTACTGTTAGAGCCATGACCTTGAGAAGAATTTTCAATGAGTGCCACAAAGGTGACATTCCGCATTTTCGTGATTAAAAGATTTGGTGAGAGGTTGATTCATACGGAATGGTGGAAACTCTTAGATTTGCCACATAAAATGGAGAGGATTGTTCAGATAAGGTGCCATTAACCTTGTAAATCCCAATACTATATTTATTCCATATATTATATGTAATTTGTAATTATCCATGAGGAGATGTACTAGTTTCACTGGCAGGGGTAATTTCAGAGTAACCGAAGGTAATTACAAAGTGACTTTTACTGTTGGCAAATGTAAAAACTCAAAGTAAATGAGAGTAGGTGTGCTCCCTTGGAAAATATACTATTTTTGGCATGTATGACAATTGTAATAATGTTTGGTAAGTGAATCTATGACAGTTGCAATTTGTCATAAGATTCTGAGATTCTATGACACATATGACGGATATGTTAGTTGTATATTTTCTATATATTTAGCCCAATGTTCCTATCTTGGAAAGATACTCTTTTTGTGGAATCTATGATGGTATGACATGTCATAAGATGTTGTAAGAGGCTAGATTTAGTCTTGGGCATCCAATCTTTTCATGGCTGTTTTTGGACAAGTGTAAGTTGCTTGTAAGATGGTAATTAATGTTTACAAGTTGGAGAATCTTAGGAGAGAGAAGGTGAATGCCTAGGAGGAGTTGGAAAATATTTCTATAAGTATTTTCCATGTATTTGTTGCTGCAATATAGATTTTAGGTACTCAGACATGTGCTATCAGAATATTGTTGGATTGAAGACTTGTGGAGAGAGTTGTGTAGTTGATGTATTGTACAATCTTGTTGAGATTAATACAAACTTGTTCCTCTTTCCTATTAGAGTTTTTTACCCTAAAGGGTTTTATCCAAGTAAACACTATGTCATTGTGTTGAGTTCTTCATGTTTGACATCTTTTTTGTAGTAGGTTTTATGTTTTGTTACAATCTCCATTAATAACACAGTTAAAGATTGCTGAAATTTATTTTGAATCAGATTTCCATTGAAGTAGTGTTGCTTTCATTTCTAACATTTGGTATTAGATCCTAGCTAGCTTTGACTCTTGGGTGGTAGTGTAGAAGCTATAGCTACAATGGGAGATTTGGTTGTGTTTGTTTTCTAGATCTTGTGTTGTTATTATGGTTGCATCCACTGTTGCATCAACCTCTCGTTTGGACATTGAGAAGTTCAATGGAACGGGGTATGAGATGTGGAAGCTAAAAATGGAAGATTTTTTGGAAGAAAGAAACCAATGGTTGGTTGTTCAAAAAAAGAAGAAACCTGATGATGTCTCTCAAGATGAGTGGGATAGATTGGATAAGAGGGCATGGGGAACCATTCGGTTGTGTCTTTCAGACTCTGTCCTGTTGAATTTCACAAAGGAGGAGACCACACACAAGTTGTGGAATTGGTTGGGTGAGATCTATCAAGCCAAGAGTATGTTAAATAAACTTTATTTAAAAAGAAAATTGTTTTCCATGAAAATGCGAGAAGGTGAATCAGTTGCAGAGCATTTAAATTCTTTTAATTTGTTACTAAGTTAGCTTGATTCAGTAGATGTTGAGGTTAGTGAGGAAGATAAATGTATCTTACTTCTTTATTCTTTACCTGAGTCTTGGGAGAATGTTATCCTTGCTATCACTGCTAACCTTTTGGATCTGAAGTTGGATGCTCTTGTTTCAGTGCTACTTTCACAGGAATTGAGGAAGAAGAGTTCAGATAGTTCAGGGGATGCTCTCAGTGTCAGGGGAAGGTCTAAGGAAAGAGGACCTAAAGGAGATCATAAAGGGGCTAAGGACAAGTCCAAGGGCCGGTCTAAGAATCCTGGTAAAAAGAATAGAGTTAATTTTGGAACTGCGGTAAAAGGGGACATGTGAAGGAGTGTAGAAATCCCAAGAAATAGTGGGAGAGTGCTTCGGATAAGTCCTCAAATGCAGGTGAAGAAGTTTTACTTTCTGCATGTAATCTTGTTTCTAATGATCACTGGTTGGTTGAATCAAGATGCTTGTTTCATATCACCTCGCATAAGGAATGGTTCTCCACATATGAAGAATATGATGGAGGTAATATCTACCTTGGTGACAACTCTTCATATCTGATTGTCAAGAAAGGAAAGTATTGTTGTGTTTCAATGATGGGAGGATTAAAACCCTCCCTGGTGTTTTGCATGTTCCTGGATTAGTTAGAAATCTAATTTTAGTTTCGAAGTTGAATGATTTGGGAATGCGTGTGACATTTGACAAGCATGGCTGCAGATTGGTGAGAAGGAACTTGGTGGTAGCGAAAGGGAAGAGATTTGGGAAATTGTTTAAACTTGAAGCCACTACAGTTTGTAATGCCTCCTATGTATCTAAAGCCACTACTGAAAATACATGTATGTTGTGGCACCATAGATTTGGCCACACAAGTAATAATGTACTGAAAACTATTAAGAATAAAAATTTGTTGGACGCTTTCTCTTATTCTAATGAGCAGTTTGATTTCTATGAGCATTGTGTGTTTGATAATCAAAACAGAAAATCATTTCCTTCAGGAAGCAATAGAGCAAAAGAGAAGTTAGAAATTATTCATATGGATGTGTTTGGGCCTATGGATAATGAATCTATCAGAAAATCTCATTATTTTGTCTCCTTCATTGATGATGTATCCAGATATACATGGATTTATTTTATGAAACATAAATATGAAGTTTTCCCTAAGTTTAATGAATTCAAAGTCTTAGTAGAGAACCAATCAGGTTTAGAGATAAAAATATTAAGATCTGACAATGGAGGGGAATATTGCTCTAATGAATTTGATGAGTTTTGCAAACATGCAGGTATAATTAGACAAAAGACAACTCCGTATACACCACAGTAGAATGGTGTTACAAAAAGGATGAACTAAACAATTATGGAAAGAGCTAGAAGTATGCTTAGTGATGCATAGTTGGATAAATATTTTGGGTAGAGGCTATGTGTACTACTGGCTACTTGATAAATAGATCTCCTTGTAAGGCTCTTGGTTTGACACCTTATTAAGTGTGGATAGGTAAGAAACCTTATGTTTCACATTTAAAGGTTTTTGGCTATGATGCTTTTGTTCATGTGCCTAAGGAAAAGTGATCTAAGTTGGATCCAAAGGCTAAAAAGTGTACATTCATTGGATATGGTGATAATGTCAAAGATTATAAGCTTTGGAATCCACTAACCTGCAAGATTATCTTTTCTAGAGATGTTATTTTCAGGGAACTTAAAGCTATTTCTGAACCTGAGTAGCCAAAAGAAAAAAGAAGAAAAGGTAAAGAAGGTGCACTTTGATTTAGAGTAGCAACATGCACCTCAGGAAGAACAAAATGATAGATTTGGGGGTGAAGAAGAAGAAGAAGATTCAAGTAGTTTTGATGAAGATGAATCTGTTGTTACAAAAGAGGTTGGTGCAGATGATCATGTAGAAGAATGAGTAGAGTCTCTTACTCCACCCTTGAGGAGATCCACAAGACAACAAAATTTAGTTGACAGGTATAGCCCACCAGATTTCCATTGTGTATATGCTTTATTGAGTACTAACGTTGAGCCAAGATCCTACAGGGAAGCTATTTCTATAGATGATAGTGAGTCTTGGTAGTTAGCCATGTAGGAGGAGATGATGGCTTTAAACTCTTGTAACACCTAGGATCTTGTCCATTTGCCCAAAGGAAGAAAGGCCATAGGATGTAAGTGGGTCTTCAAGAAGAAGTTTGGAGCAAATGGGTCATTAGAGAAGTACAAGGCTAGATTGGTAGCCAATGGCTACTCCCAGAGAGAGGGAGTTGATTTTGGTGAGATATTCTCTCATGTTGCTAAATTAACTTCTATTCAATTTCTCTTATCCATTGTTGTAGCTTATGATTGGGAGATTGAGCAAATGGATGTTAAGACTACATTCTTGCATGGAGATCTTGAAGAAGAAATTTATATGCAATAGCCTATAGGTTTTGAGGTAAAAGGAAAAGAACATTGGGTTTGTAGGTTAAAGAGGTCTCTTTATGGTCTGAAACAGTCCCCCAAAATGTGGTATCAAAAGTTTGACTCATTTGTTTTGAAATTGGGTTTTCTTAGAAGTGAGGAGGATTATTGTGTTTACATTTATTGTGTTGATGATTCTATACTGGTTATTGCTTTGTATGTTGAGGACATGTCATTTTTCAGCAATACTAAGGGTATGATCAGTGAGCTTAAAGGCCAACTTTTAGATGCATTTGAGATGAAGGATCTTGGTCCTAAAAAGTATATTTTGGGAATGGAGATTAGGAGGGACAGAGTTAATAGAAAGATTTGGTTGTCACAAAGTAAATATGTGAATACTATTTTGTAGAGGTTTAGTTTGCAGGACTATAACCCAGTTAGAGTTCCTTTACCCAATGGTACTAAGCTTTCATTAGATATGTGTCCAAAGAATGAGGATGATCTTGAGGATATGTCTAATGTGTCATATGCTAGTGCTATAGGGAGTTTGATGTACGCAATGGTTTGCACTAGACCAGATATTGCCCAAGCAGTGGGAGTTTTGAGCATATTTATGTCTAACCCTAGTAGACAGCATTGGAACTATGCAAAGAGGGTGTTTAAATATCTTGTAGGGTTTTGTTGATGTAGATTGGGCAGGTGATTTAGATAGTCAAAGGTCCACTAGTGGCTATGTGTTTACTCTATTTGGAGGTGTAGTGAGTTGGATGAGTAAGAGGCAGCCCACAGTTGCTTTGTCAACCATAGAAGTAGAATATATGGCTGCTACTCATGTCTCTAACAAGGCATTTTGGTTGAGAAGACTATGTATAGGTATTGGATTTGATTGCAGGATCATTCAGGTTGGTTGTGATAGCCAAAGTGCTATCTGTTTGGCCAAGAATCCTATGTATCATGCTCGGACTAAGCATGTTGATGTTTAGTATCACTTTGTTTGAGAGTTGGTTGCAAATGGAGAGATTGAGCTGAAGAAGATAGACAATCAAGAGAATGTTGAAGATTCATTGACCAAGCCTGTGAGCATAGAGAAGTTCGTATGGTGCAGAAAGGCCATGGGCCTTGTTTCTAGTGCCTGATTATTTTCATTTGATTTCCTATGGGCTGATTTACAATGTATAATGTCAAGTGGGAGAATGTTGGGATAAGGTGCCATTAACCTTGTAAATCCTAATATTGTATTTATTCCATTTATTATATGCAATTTGTAATTATCCATGAGGAGATGTACTAGTTTCACTGGCAGGGGTAATTTTAGAGTAACCAGAGGTAAATAATGGAGTGACATTTACTATTGGCAAATGTAAAAACTCAAAGTAAATGAGGGTAGGTGTGCTCCCTTGGAGAATGTACTATTTTTGGCATGTATAACAACTATCATAATGTTTGGTAAGTGAATCTATGACAGCTGCAAGTTGTCATAAGATTATGAGATTCTACTACGCATATGACAGATATGTTAGTTTTATATTTGCTATATTTAGTCCAAGGTTCCTATCTTGGAAAGATACTCTTTTTGTGGAATCTATGATAGTTATGATGTGTCATAAGATGTTGTAAGAGGCCAGATTTAGTCTTGGGCATCCAATCTTTGCATGGCTATTTTTGGACAACTGTAAGATGGTAATTAATGTTTACAGGTTAGAGAATCTTAGGAGAGAGAAGGTGAATGCCTAGGAGGAGTTGGAAAAAATTTTTATAAGTATTTTCCATGTATTTGTTTCTACAATATGGATTTTAGGTACTCAGTTGCTGCCAGAATACTGTCAGATTGAAGACTTGTGGAGAGAGTTGTGTAGTTGTTGTATTGTACAATCTTGTTGAGATTAATACAAACTTGTGCCTCTTTCCTGGTGGAATTTTTTACCCGTAAGGGTTTTCTCCATGTAAATACTACGTCATTGTGTTGAGTTATTCATGTTTGACATCTTTTCTATAGTGGGCTTTATGTTTTGTTACAATCTCCATTAATGACACATAGTTAAAGATTGCTGAAATTTTTTTGAATCAGATTTCCATTGAAGTAGTGTTTCTTTCATTTCTAACATGAATCCCAAAACACCCTTCATCCCTATTGGTGTTCCCAATTGATGGTGTAAGTTTCCCTAAAAAGTTACCATTTTTTATGCTCAGGATTCTCAGGTCAGTGGCCAATGAATAGAAGACAATTACTTGTTCTCCTTTAGACTTTAGACTTTGCTACACCTAAGGGGGTATTCCCTTTCTTCAATATCTATTTGACAAATCCTTATTTCACTAGATATTGACACCTAAAGTAGATATGTTCTCCTATATGTAAAACAAAACTATATAATTGCTTCAAAGTGGCTAGCTTTGGAAATTAGTTCATTAGATGGCTCAGAGAACATGAAACTAAAACCTACTCCTAAAAACTAACAAGTTGATTTGTTCTTTTTAATGTATGTGATTGTTTGATTGTGGGTAATTTGTGAAAATAAGCCCAACTCTAATCAATGTCAATCCTAGGTTTTGGAGTCAATTCCTTACAAATGCAGAATATTTCTCATAAGCATTACAAACATGCAAATTCAGAGGATTTACTATGTTCCTATCTTATAGAGAACAATCCAAGAATGGGTATTTCCAACAATTCTTCTTATAGATATCCTGATTGAAAAACACACCTCCCCATATCTAATTCAAAGCATTTTAATCTATTACTTGAATAGAAGCAACAAACCAAACATACAATATAGCAAATGTATATTCAAGAATTTAGAAACCCTTAGCTTCCTTATTCAAAAGAGAAATGTAAACAACATAGGAAACAATTGTTGAAAACACATGCTCATGAACATTTCTTATATAAGCACAATCTAAAACTATTAAAATGCTTATAAAGAACATACATTCAACAATGCAAGAAACTGAACTTACAACTCAGAAATATGGACAACCTACCAGAATTGCTCTGTATTTTATTGTCAAAGTTTCCCAAATCTTTCAACAACCTTACAAAGTAGTAGAACCTGTTCTTTTATAGACACAAGAGAATTTTCCCAAAAACTCATTACCATATGTCGGTTATAGAATCTTACAATACAAGCCACCGTCCATAGGCATTGGGAAACAAATTCAAATTACATATGAAAGAGAAAAGACAAAAATATAATTTATCTTGGAGATGACAAAAAACCATTGGAGGTGATTCATCCAATGATGAAGAAGACTTATCACATGATTGGACACAATTATCCATATTTCTCCACCCAAGATGCACATGATTTCTCTGATTGCCATTGAAAAGGAATCAACTTTGCTATCTTTTCATTATGCATTGTATACCTTGCATCCAATAAAATCTTTGTTTCCTTGCAAAATATCTCAAAATTCAATTCCAGCACATGCAACTTATCAAGTGTAGAACTTAAAATTTTCATGCTTGTGTCACTATCTATACAACTTTATGATATAAGTTGGCCATCTATACTTTCACAGTCAGTCTGCTATTTATCTAAACTCTTGATTTGTCCACAATCCTCCAATTTACTTGGCATAAGCCTTTTATCTATATTCTTTATTGATTTCCTTTTCTCATTCAAAAGTTTATCCAACTTTAGCTAAAAGGCCACCACTTCTTCTAACAAAATTAACATATCCAGAGTCAACTTTATTTCTGGTGGAGCATCAATGGCATACCTAGAACATCTGTAGATTTCCCTTATCTCTCCAGTTCTTGGCAGCCACACTCTATGCATCTCCTTCAGGCTTTCCTTATCCCTTTCATGTTTACCCAAAGTTGTCTTCAAGTTTGAATAAGACATCCATGTATCATCAACTCTAGCTATGATCTTGGATAACCTATGGTTAATCATATTAGTAGCCATTTCTTTGACAATGCACTTTTTCTCATCCTTCAGCTTCTTTACTTCTTTCAACTCCTTAATTTTTGAGAGTAGTGCTTCCCTATCTATTGGAAATGCCTCTACAGTCACTACAAGAGCAAGAACACTCTGAGTTGAAGTACATGGAGCCAACAACATCTATTCCTTGCATTTATTCAATCATGGCATGGCTTGCCCATACTTCAAAAGAAGTTCATCACAATCTCTTTGCAATTTATTTGTAACATCCTCAACAAATTGGGTTGTTTCAACATTCAAACTTGCAGCTTGAGGGGCTAGAGTGTCTGACACTTTCTTTATTATTACATCCCCTGTTAGTTCTCCTAAATCAACCCTTGGCTTATTATTGTTTGGGGCCAATGCCCATACTGCTAGGGTCTCAAATCTAGGATTAAATCCTACACCAGAGAGTGCCTTCTCTACCTGATCATCAGATACATCTATGTCATTCCTTGTAACAGTATCAAAAGCAATTGCATCTGCTAAGGTCCAATGTGGAAGAAATAGCAGGCCACTTTTCTCCACCAAAGCTCTTCCCTCATCAGGATTCATCCTGCTGATATCTTGATTTACTTCATTCAGCACCCTCTAAGTTATTTCCTCATATCTTTTTGGATCAACCCCTCCCTTGGCTTCCTCTACCTTCTTTTATAATTCCTCATTCCTTACCTTCAATACATATCCCTTTAATTCAGGGGTATTTACAAAGGCATCATCTTCTAAAAAATGTGAGCATGCCAGTACTTTAATATCCTCTGTATCGATTTAGTGACCATGAATTGGCCTTGCCAATCTATTATCAAGAGAGGCATGGGATCTTATTCTCACAAGTGAATTCACCTATTGGGAGATTTCTTGTTCTTGTTCATTTATTTCCTCCTCCAAGTTTATCAAATTTATTTTCTCTTCATTCTCCAAGTCAATGATTTTAACTTTCTTTGTTGGAGGTGCATCAGGTGATTCACTTCTTCTTTTCTATGCTCTCCATGAACTACTTGGATCATAGGCAGGTTGCTCCTCCCCTGTTAGAGCACTTTCAATCAAATTATCGACATGAGCAAATATTTTTTGGATCCTTATTATGGGATCATTCTCTTCTACAAATGCCCCAGGGTATGCAGGATTCAAATTCTTTCTCATTCTCTCTCCTTCCATTATTCTTTTCCATCTTTTTCTCAAAAATTGAACTTCTCCCATTGTAGCACAATTTATTACTACATCTTCATCAAAAACAACCTAGTGGGTAAACTGGGGTCCTTTGATGCCAAGCCTTACTTTATTAATAAATCCTTTAGGGTCAAACACCCTTGGCTACTCGAATCCCATCTTGTAGACCATCAATACTAAATCAATTTGATCTAGACCATCATTATTGGCAACCAAAAAATCACAAAACCTAATAGAAGTGGGGAAGAAGGACCCCTTCTTCTACAACCTTAGATATTCCTTATCAAACTCATTCAATTGCCTTATGATTTCCAAGAATGTAATTCTCTTCGATACATATTTTAGAAAAATGTATGGGGCAACCTTGCTCCCATTAACTCTGATACATGTGGTATGAGTATGCAAAAACCAGTCACCCCAATTGTGTTGAATTCCCAACTCAAGGGTCATGTCCAGTGGTCTTAGGAAATCAAATACATCTACGTGCATTATTTCACCTTTAGGCTCTAGGAATCCCAACAACCTTTTGACAAAATGCTCCTCAAAAATTACATAATCTGCATCTGTACAATGCATATCTATCATACAGATCCACATCTATATAGGGAGCAAATTACCACTTGGATCAACTTCTCTAACATGCAAATATTTATGCCACATTCTTGATCCAGCATGTAAAAACATATGGCACATTATAGAATACCACTTAAAATCCACCTTTGCATCCACAATATACAATTTGTTCTTAATCTCAATCAATTTATTATGCATTTTGTCTGCTATATATGTTGCATAATTAAAGGGCTCTATGGTTGAAATATCTTGTATATTTGTAGCTAGCATCATCATATAAACTAACATCTTGTCCAATGCATCTCTTCCCAAAACATGGCACAGAGTGTGATGTGTCTTCACAAAGTAGTGCATGAACTGTGACACATCAAAAGGTTCTTCCTCCTTATCTAAGATTTTCACCAATTTTCCATCAATGCCCTTTGGTCTATGTTTGGGAAACTTGAAAGCTCTGTATCCATGCTGAATAGTCTTATATTCTTCCTTCAGAGTAGTAAGATCAATTCTTTTGCTGGAAGTAGGGTTTAAGCCAAAAAAAATTGTGATGTAGGCTTTTGTTATTCTAATCATGACTATATTATTTCTTTCCAAGACTGCCCTAGAACTAGGATTGTACCTCTATGCAACTACCCTCACAAAATATGGATTTATGAACACATTAGGGCATATCAATTTTGCCAAGTCTAGATTCCACGCATTACAAACAGGGGCCTTGTACTCCCTCCCCTCATACCAATGTTTGAACAAAATCCATGCTAGCACAAGCAACCGGACATCTCGACACTCATAGCATAGGTCCAATAGTTTGTAATTCATCCCACTAGGACCATATATGTTTGTAGGCCTCTGTGAAGACCCAAGCAACTGAATCATGAGGTCTTCATCTAAACTCCATTTTGAAGTAGACAGTGGGTTGCTTGACTCATTTTTTCAAACATTTCCTTACCAAACTAGGGCTTTTATCTTTTAATAGTACTTGACTTTTCAATTAAAACAACTTGAAATGAAATGGACACACTTGACACAAAATTAACTTACTGGTTTTTATCTACAGGGGCTCAAAATTTTGATACTCCATCGACCAAATGCTTTCTACACACTAAAATTGTCTTCATGTTTGTAAAAATGACAAGAAAACTTCTTTCTTCCTTCTTTTATCAAGCTTTCAGATTAGGGCCAAATGCATTAATGAGAGTATTTTCTACCATTATTGTATTTTCATGATGCAGGGACAATTCCAACATCTAGGTAGAAAATTTGAATTTAGACTGTTGATTAAGCCTTCAAATTATGTGATCCATGGCTATGAATGCCCCACCAGATTTGAAAATATGAGCTTTTAGGTGAAAAAATGGTCAACCAATCATAATATTCCATGTCAGACGTCCCTTTTTCTGACCTTTCCATCTCTTTTGTCCTACGTGGCCACGTGGCTTCATTTTGTGGCTGCACAGTAGCAAGTGGGCCACCTCCTTTTGGCTCTGTGGGAGTGCACTAAGCCCTCCACATGGCTCCTCTTTCGTAAGCCTTTTCATTCCTGGCAAGAACAAGCCACGTGTCCTCATCTCACAACCATGTGCAGGATCTTCCCATTTGACAAGATTCTTCTGCAACACTACGCTACCATCCAATCTCTATCAGCCCAACCTCTTCACTTCACCTTTTGACACCTAGCACAATCTACTTCATTCAATTGAGTCTTCAATCCTTACACCTATGTCCATTTTGTAGCCATGTGGCAGGAACATGATGTCATCTTCAATGCTCTATGGGCTTGCAATATCTTGCCATGTGGCACCTCCAGTCACCTACAAAGACTTAGGACTTAAGACTTTACAAAGGATATGACATTTAATAGACAATAATAAGTAAACATTAGGACTTGGGGCTGGTCACATTATGACAATAAAGACTCAAGGCTACAACTTAAACAACTAGTAACCTAGGATAAACAGTCAATAGAGGATTATAACATAAAGTAAAATAATGACTGTAAGACTTAGGGCTTTAAGGGGAAATAAGGAAAAGGATTCATAGACTAACTTAAAACCCTAAACCCTAGGAAGGTACCACCAGGCCCATAAAGACTTTGCCACATAACATCTTCCATCCGCTTAGACCTCATCACACATTTTGGATGCCACATGTCACTATTCTACTCTTCTACTGATGCTTGGTGGGACCCCTTGGTGAAGTTCTATGGAACAATGGAAATTACAAGAGATTGCCATGTGTCCATCAAGGACCCACTGTAATGCTATATCGATGAATAGAACCTACCAGCTGGCAACTCTTCGCTATTCCGTGGATGACTATTTTTTTCAATATTTTATTCTTCTATGGAATGGCGAAAAACAAGTCAAAACATGCCACCTGTCACAAAGGTTAATGGGCCCGACCCTCAGCATATTCACTTAAAAACAACCTTTTCCTACTAGGAAGGAGCGGGCCACGAGACCATTAAGGGGTCAAATATATAAAATATTCTGACATATTTGAAAAACATAGGATATGGACAAAAGCAAGTAAGCGATAGGCAAGGGGCTGGTTAACAACGTGTTTCAAGACATAACACAACTTAAAGAACTCATTATAGGCAATCAACGATCAATTTGAGAATATAAAAAAAGTAATTTTCACCACCCATATTGAAAATTACTAGGGTTTAGGGTTTAAGGGACATTTTTTAGAATGCTTTTGATAGGTAAAACCCTAGATTAGACCTTTCAGCATGATGACACAAATTTGGGGAAAATATTAGAACTAGGGAGAAAATTTTATAGGGTCCCATCAATGGCTCTAATTGGGGACATTTGTTCAACCTAAACACAATGAGATCAGATAAGAGCTTTGGAGGAGTAGACTAGAAAACAAGGAGAAAACAATATAACCACATGATAGCCCCAAGCTATCATCAAAGGGAGAAACATAATCTACCTCTATCAAATATCTTATTTTCTAATGACTTCATCAAGCTATTTTTGAAACATTCACCAAAATCCATCTTGTTTCCAACATGGATATCTAGATAGTTTGTAGGACAATTAAGTCTATTGTCTTCAAGACATCTTAAGTTCCTCTAATCATTGAAATCAAATGGCAACTGAAATATACCATCATTGAGTATGGGGCCAATATTTGGCTCTATCATATCTAGCCAACTAAAATAGTTATCATTTTTTGCTCGTTGGTCTTCTTTGAGCTCATCAGATAAATTTGGGAAGTGAAAAGATTCATACTCCACTAGATAACTTGTATTAGGAGAAACTTCTTCATTAATATCAAACCTGAAACATTCATATTCGGTCTCTTCTTGATGCTCCCATTGTTTGAACATACATTCTAGCATTTTGTCAGTCATATCAATTTGATCAATAGTACAAGACTAAAAAGTGCCAATAGAATAGACCTCTAGACTTTGTTCCATCCATAA
This sequence comes from Cunninghamia lanceolata, assembly GCA_027924645.1. Taxonomy (NCBI): domain Eukaryota; kingdom Viridiplantae; phylum Streptophyta; class Pinopsida; order Cupressales; family Cupressaceae; genus Cunninghamia; species Cunninghamia lanceolata. The sequence goes on from BSBN01000333.1 coordinate 2,798,679, forward strand.
AGAATTCTTTTCTACAAGCATCCTTTCACATTTAGCCAAATCATTACTGCTAGATAATAAAAGATCCTTAACATTTCTTTTATGCTTGTTAATTTCTAAGGATCCTTCCTCATACTCTTTTAAGAGTATGTCTTCTACAGTTTTTGCAAAAATTGGGTTATCTTTGTACCCATAAGGTTCAACATTTTTTATTTCTGACAAATCTAAAGGCTTAGTATAAAGTGGGTTATTTGTTATATTCATTATTTCCATAAACTTTTCAATTTTACTATCCTGATAGCTTATATCATTGTAATGTAGAAGAAGGGGTTTAAGGATAGTGTTGGTGTTTGATTAGTTTGATGCATGTCCTCCTTTCACCACTTACATTCAAGGACCTTAGGTCAAGTGGTAATGCACTATTAGGCCCTTGATCACTGTGAGATGTAGGGAAACTTGGGTTTGTGTGATTAGATTGTCAATTATGCTCAATTATACACCAAAACCCTAATTATGTAAATACAGAAGCAAATAGACAAATATTAGAAAAATGTTACTACAGAAAGATGTAAAATAACAGACAAATGTGTACCAATTTCTGAAGTTCAAGAAGTGGAACAATTGGGGACTAATGAGCGGGTGCCCTAGTCCAGTGCCATGCTTTTTGTCAGGATCTGGGAACTCAGTCTACAACATGTTCCTACTATCATAGAAATTTCTCCGTTGCAAAATTCGGAGGACTAAAGAGTGGGCACCCAAGTCCAGGGTGCTATTTTCAACTCTGATTTGCAAATTTGGCACTCTATAATACCCTCCTACAACTCCACTTTTCCTATATCTTCAACCTATAACCTGCAATCACAGAAACTTTGGGAAGGGGTTGTGGTGTTTAAAGGCTTGCCTCAGTCAAGCCCTAGAGAGACATTCAAGTCTTCCAAACACCGTTGTCAGATAGAGATTGTGTGCCCTTGGGAGGCAGTGGCAAAAACCAAATGATAAATGCTTAAAAACACAAATGATGTCACCTTGTAGTGAAGATCTCATGGAAGGAAGAATCTCTTCATGCAATGAGGAGATGATTACTCAAATCTACAAATACAAACACATAGACAACACAAATATGCTCTTTCTACACAATGAATGCCTTGAATAACATTCACATAAACTTAAGAATCCAAATTGCTAGCTAGTAATCATCTAATAATCATCTAGTTTACAAATGAATGCCTAAACATGATTATATATGCAACTACAAACACTCCTGCCAAGAATTTGGTAATTCAAATTTACTGTGTCAGCATAGGACCTAAATAACTGTCACAAGCTGATACTCAAAATTTGGGACTGACCCAAAATAGGGCAGGACTAGGGCACGGGTGCCCAAGTCCTCCCCCCTATTTTTGTTAGGGTTAGGTTCAAGGGATCCCCCTAGGTCCCATTTATAATGAAACTTAGGGATCATTTCATCGGGATGTCAAAATATGATGCAAGGTGTCCCAAATACAGATTAAAAGACCCAAGAGCTAAACCTTATGAGGGAAAAGCCCCCAAGGAGACATTTTCTAACATTACATTCAGCCCCCACTTTAATGTATGTATAAACTCGAGGCTAATACATGCATTAAAGTACGGTCAACAAACATAGCAAACATGCCAAGCACAGAGAAACATGCTAGACACATTGAAGATAATAACATGCACGCAAAACATGGATAAGATAGTTACAGTCACGTAAAACATGGAGAAGACAGTTACAGTCACACAAAACATGGAGAATATAGCAAATGCATAGAAGACAATTAATGCATAGAAGACAGAGATGATTTCTTTTCTTTTTCTTTTTCTCATAAATATGAAATGTAGATGCATGTACAAGGAAAGTAAACACACCTCCCATAATGCATGAAGCACTCAGCGCGCTAGTTTTTAGACTACATATATGGGGCAACACACACACAAGACATGCCAAACCTCCCCAAAATGCAGGAAGCACTCATCGTGCTGGTCTTCAGACTGCATATGGGGCAACAAACATGCCAAACAAAGCAAACACGCCAAACACACACACTTTGAAGACACAGAGAAAACATGGTAGAAAAGCGATGGAGTGTTCCTATCTCTATGTCCATCACTGTCTTAGGCACACTACAAGCACACACCGATGATTGGGCTTTGCCACAACAATCACCGAAGACATGCTTAAGGGTTGAGTTAGTCACATAACTGCTCCCCATCTCTCAATGAGGACTTTTTGAAAATGACAGGATGGGTACTCTCCACAAGAGATGTACACTACCCCTACCTCTTTAGAGGGCTTAAGATGATTGATTTATTGATTGATTGAAAACAAACTCAGAATGTAGGAGGGACTCATCGCCACTAGTCTTTAAACTGCACATGAGGACAAGCATATTGCTAACATCTACAACAAACAACTTACCTTATATATTCCCCCACCTTAAGGTGGTTGATATCATGCATTGATATCAAGCATGTTAAGGTAGGAAAAAAAAACACAAGGGAACACAGACTTTCACAAAGCCCATGCCTCCTAGAGGTGACATGTACTTTATGATCACCAAATGTTCCCACAAACACATCCCTGCAAGAAACATGTTAGTGTCTACATAATCATGGTAAATAAAAACATCAATGCATATGATTAACCACACAAAGAGCCAAGGTTACACTATGAATTTAGAGATCGAGGATAACCGTGGGGCTATATATGAAAATCTCTAAACCAAGTGTCACCAAGGCAAGATTCAAAGACAAACAAAGTGCGCAGAGCAACAATATTGTTATGTTTTGTAAGTGAGATAAAAGCATCATCAACATCACTACACAGAAAGCACAGAGTGCTTCTACTAGCCAAGCATCGGATAATATATTACAACCCCATCGTCATATTAGGAACTAAGTCCAATTTTTGATTTATTGCTAAAGGGATGCTAGGTCCACATCAATATAAATGTTTTTTGTCATCTGCCCACTCGATAGAAACACTAGAGGAAGGAAACAATAAATAAGAGAGGAGAAACAAGTGTCTTAGGGATAGTCACGTAGGAGGGTACCCCCAATTCACCAACCGCAATGCTATGTCCGTATGACAACGCACAACAATGAAATCAGAGAGGGAGGCAATATAGAAGAATGATGATACAAATAGAAGGTCACAACAGATGCAATCTCCTGGTATCCCGAACCTTACGAGAGAATCAGGGGTCATCCTAGGAGGCCTAAACAACACATAACATATCACGAGGGAAACACATCAAGAGAGATAAAGGGTTAGAAATACTTACTTGGTGGTGCTATCGAATTAAATTTTAGAGCCTGTGAACCTCTTGGAGAGGTCTCGATCATGTTTTAGTGCAAAGTTTGAATGGTTCTTATGAAAGTCCTTTTTATTATCAAATGATGCTTGTTTCTAAAATCCTTGTGTAAATGAGAATTTTTGTTTCTTATGAGGGGGAGAACCACTATTATTTCCAACTACTAATAGTCATCTTACTCTTTTCCAATTTTTAGCAAGGTTTCATTGTTGATGCCATCTAAAACAGTAACAAGAGTCATCTTATACCATCTCACTCATCTATATCAGTTGTTCTACTTGTTTTTCTGATGCCTTGTGGTTATCTCCTAATCCCATATAGGATAACGGAGGAGGTACCTTAGCATAAATCCCATTTCTTCGTGGATGAGGTGGGTTATCTAACTTTTCTTTATCCACTTCAATCATACCCACGATGTTATCATATTCTAAGTAATCATCATCAACTACTTCCACTAAACCCTATTCCAACATATTGTTATTAGTATGCTTAGGGAAGGGATTGGTGAAGATTTGTAAATTCTGATTCAGCGGGGCAACCAACTTGTTTCCATTATCATTCACACCCGATACTTGTATAATATTCGAATCAATGATGTCTTGTATTTCATGTTTAAGACACATACATTGTTCAATATCATGTCCTTGTGTTCCATGAAAATGACAAAAGGAATTAGCATTGAAGTAAGGTCCTTGTGCTCTACTAGGATCGATAGGCTTAATCGGGGGAAGCTTCAGAAGGTTATTACTTACAACTTGATTCATGATAGAATGATAAGACTCAGATATCAGAGTAAACTTTCTTGGTTGATATGATGCCTTCTTTGGATTAGTGATAACAGATACATTAGAAAGGTTGTTTGTATTCAGTCCATTAATCTTGATGAAACTCCTATTATTATTATTCCTCTTAAAGTTGGTTTGTGACGATCCACCCATGGATTGACCAACTTCAGCTGATGAGTTTTAGTTTTCATACTAACTAGACAAAAGTTGATAGTCACGAAGGGCGGTGCATAATGTAATACCCCTCACTTTTTTTTGCCTGTGACAGATGTTATTTTCATGTTTCCTATGACAGTTCTGGTTTAGATGATAGTCTTGTAGTGCTTGTTTACAGTTTCGAGATGTTTGGACTTTTACGTTATGGTTTATGATCTCCTTGAGCTTGATGGACTCCTTGATATTATGCTAGCTGATTATGGATCTATAATAGGATGATGCTTGATTACTTGTACTTTGTGCTTTCACAGTTGATGGACATGATTATGGATTAATGTTACTTTTAGTTTAATATGTTGTTCGATCATGATTATGATGTATGATTGGTATTAGTTATTTAATGATGTGTTACTTGAATGGAACAATGTTGCATTACTCGTGACCAAGTACCCTGCCATGCTGTGACTTCCATTCATTATGCTTGTGATTACATAGTTATATATGGATATATGCACAACCTTGTTGTTTGTTGTAGGATACAGGTACAGGGCATCGAATCCACTTGAATTAGTAGGTCTGAGCGTGCCCTAGCCAATGGAATTGTGGATTGGAGTTGGCATGAGGTTCCCCTAATTTGTCAACATCCTCAAGGAGGATGAGCTTTCAGTGTTGTACCCTGTCGTCACCGTCAATGAGATTGTTGTTGTCATGTGTAGTTATGTCCCGTGGCTTCTCTTGGGTCAGGAATCACCTTGTAAATTAGGGTATATCCAATTCAAGTGTCAATTTATGCATGGTTGGTATTTCAAAAAAAATAAATAAGGTTAAAGCTAAGTTAACATTAAATAAACATTGCTAATGTTTATGTGTGTGGTTTATTAATTATAAATAATTTAATTATGGATAATTGGTAAAACTAATATAAAAAAATAGTAATTGATAAATAAACTAGATAAATAATTAAATGAGTAAAATGAAATAATAAGTCCTAAGTTGTAAGTGGATTTAATTAAAAGAAAATAAGTTTTATAAGTAAGATGATTAAACAATTACCATCTTGATTAAATGAATTGATGGCAATAAGGATAATATTCTAAAAGATTAAATTTTGGGGTTGTCGCCTGGTTTTATGAGTTCAATATTTGGAGATGAGTAAAAAAAAATTAATTAATGTCTCTTGGCCGTCATCTGCAAGTTTGAGGTGTGGAATCCCTTGGTAAGTGAAATTGAGGAATCTCACGAGAATGTGGGATGTTGGAAAATGGAGAGCCATGCCTCTTGCATTTACCCGAGGAGCCCAATCCTTGTTTCAAGAAAGTGGGTGGTTGGAAAGGCAGGCTTGTCTCCTGCATATATCCAAGAAGTGAGTCTTGGTTTAGGGAGGAAGGAAAAAAGATTTCTGGAAAAAGGAAGGTCGGAAGAAATTGGAGAGGGAGAAAGTAGCTACAGGAATCAACAGGGCAACTCTTGAATATTTAGACCGGGTACCTCATTTCTTTTTATAGATTAATGTTTAGCTTGCAAATTCATCATTAAATTTAATAAGGGAGACTGGAGTGTAGGATTAGATTTGGAAATGTAGCTGTTATAGTTTTGCTTGCAGATGTTTAGTGCCATTCATTTAACTTTATTTATAAGTTCTTTTGGAATCGTTATCTTATTGTTCCCTCCATTGTCATGAGCATCGATCTGTAGCCACCTGTATCTGATGGTTCCTCTAATCTATTCTTTTTTTTGGCAATCATCTGCATGTGTCGGAACTGTCCATTCGAAGCTTATGATCAGACCTGTCGAAAACTCTTATTACTCACTTACTACTATTAATTATGTTCTTTGAATGGTGGTCCTCATAGCCATCTGAGTTTTTCTTTTTGGTAACCCTAGCCTGTATCTGTGGACTACCTATTTAAATTGCCCATACGTTAAGCTGCCAATCCATCTTGTCATATGGCGCTGCTAATCAAGTGAGCTATGCCAGGTAATAATTCTTGTCATTTAGGTTGGCAGCCTTGGGCAGTTCACGCTGAAACCAACATATAAGTAGCTCAACCCTGTCCATCCGATCGCCTTGAAATAAAATGTGGCTTAAACAGTTCAATGCATATTCCAACTAAAGGGCAGAGATCGTGGCCTGCGATCATTCTGTGAGATGTTTTGTTTTTTGAAGCTGACCATTCTCCTATTAACTGCTAATGGCGTTGTCATCACCATGCGATGATTCTGTAGAGAACTATTCCGTCACCCAACATTTAGTTCCATTTTGTTTACTACCCTGCAATCGTGACACCAAGCAACATATATATATATTAGAAGAACATATTAAATTATAGAACATGACCTTTCGGTTTAGTTCTAGGATGACTGTCTAAATTTTTAGAAATATTTGTAATAATATAAATAGCACTATTACTCTTAGTACTACATAATCCTATGTAAGTGATACTACAGATTTAAAACTATAGCCAGTCATTGCCTAAAACTGCTGATGTTACCACCCTGGCTATTAGAGACACACCGGGCTCTCACCCCATTCGTAATCTTTGTGATGATTGTGTCTACCTATGATGGTGCAGCTTAATCCTATGTAAGTGACGCCTTAGATTTAAATTTTAGGCATACATTTCTACACTACTGACATTGCTAATAGGAACACCCTAGACTCTCATACCATTTGCAATCTCTATGATGACCATATCTTCCTGTGACAGTAGGGTCTAACTACACATAAGAATGACTTCAGATTAAAATGACAGACATGTGTCTTACACTCATCCAGATTAATACCTTGTAGTGGGGATTTGGTGATTAGAGTCCATCAACTCATTCGTTCCCCAACTGTTGGGCTGATCATGCTAAAATCCCATCGTCCGCAGGAGATGTTAATCTGCCACAATGTCGACCCATCTACTTAGGTTTGGATGCTTTAACAATCAACCCATTTTGTGCTTAACTTGTAACCTTGCACCCTTTCATATTTTGCACTCCATGAGATGACATTTCGTGGGCGTACTATCCATGGCTTGCGCTGGACCTTTCTCCGGAGCTGTGCGCCATGAGCACAAATGTATTTCAAAGAGCTCCTTATCATTAGTAGACTACAATCACTCCATTCCATGAGAAAACGCTCTGCAGATAATGGTCTGCATTTACTCTTTTTGATTCTAACTTTCATTCCACTTTGTATGTGGAAGTTTCCGAATTAGAAGTAGATGTAGTAATCTTCCTTATAGGAATTCCTAGAGTAAGTTGCTCTTTGTGTACATGGCAAAAGGGGAAGTTGTCTTTTAGAAAGTTTCCTTTGGATTGTTTTGTCTATCAGGAAGTGCGACCTACCCTTTAGGAAGGCTCTGCGAATTATTATTAGAATATAACCATGTGTGTATGTCATTGAGGCAATTAAATATTAACCTAACCATAGATAACTAAAATAAAATAAAAACAATCTTCCCTTGTTCTTAAGATGATGTACAAGATAATGCGGACTAGTTATTTAATTGTTTGAATTTTGTAATTATTTACATGATTTATTTAGGTAAGTTGGGAGTTGTGGGATTAAAATCAGTAGGTTATTGATTTGCCATGAAATTTGAATGATATAACTCATTTTGTAATGATACCATCTTATAATTTTATAATAAGGTGATTAATTATATACAGTAGAGTTGTAAATTAGGTGGAACGTTAATTATTTAACGATCTGTGGAATTTTAATATAATTACTATTGTCACTGTTATTATTATTATTATTATTATTTGCATCACGTGATTTATTTAAATCCAGCCATCAAAATTGATATAATCTATTATCGGGATTATTAAATGATAAATTTAAATGTATATCAGATTTGGGATAAGTGAATATTCATTATATTGTTTCATGGAATGGATAAAAGTATTTAACGTAGTATTTAAATCTATCACCTTCTCTTATTTAATGACTTGTTGAACTAGATTTCATTCGTCGTAAATATATTTTGATATTCTCAAGAATGTTGTGATAGATAGACAATGATATGTGCTCTAGAGGTAGTTGTAATCGTTAATTATATAGATGTGACTTATATTGTTCCTCTTTTGGTTATAAATTAAATCGGAATACTCATCTTATCCGTATGAAATGAATTTAAACTTTCCTTATAATTCATTTAATCAATTTGATGTATAATACTGATAATAGAAGTTTACTTTGGGTATGTCAATGATAATTGTATCATGTAGATTAATTAAATGATTATTTTAATACATGTTTAAACGTAATTCACTATATTGCAAGTCATAGATTTATCCCTTACAAGAATACAATCGAACGACAAGCTTTATCTTGATGATTGATATACCAATGCAACAACTTAGTCAAGTGCAAATTGCTATAGTGGAATTAGTTGTAAGAAGGCATAATTAAGCATAAGTATAATTGATTCTCGTAATGTGTTAATCCAATCTGTGGGTCATAAAACCATTCTTATAGACTTTGATTGTGTATCTTTCCATGTGGCTAGAGTTCCAGAGGTTTAGCCTGGGATGTCTTGAATTCATGTGTTGTGTTGTTAAAGGTCTTGAGATCATGATGTTATAAGAAGCCTTGTCGTCCCTAGTTATGTATGGACTAAATGACAAATGAATGATAAAGGTACTTCTTGTGGTTGTATTGTTATCCAACTGGTTATACTAGTCTTGTATCCAGTTTTGTGGTAAGATATGGAACCGGGTGTCACGGAAATCTTAGAGTTGTAATGAATATGTGTCATTATGGGCAATGGTCCAGGAGTCCTGCCCTTATAATTATGTTATGGAGGGTTAATGCTTTGTATAGCTATATAAGGATAGTTGTTATGCAAGATGGTCAATGCCTTGCATGGTTCCGTATCCACGTTGTTGTGATGTCTTACTATGCTTGTTGTGTAGGGCTTCCTAGTTGTAGGTAAAGGAGTGGCTTCCAATGTGGGGGCTGGTGCCAAGTGGCTAGCCAGGGTAACCCACTAGGAGTTGGTAATTTAGTGATAACATAATAAAATACCTAGGGGATGGGTAGTTTTCACACTAACAAGATAATAAGATGTTTTGTTCCTCACTCATGCCTGTAGTGCTAGTTCAGACTAAGGATGAGGGGAGAAGGCCAGGATTGGCAGATTTACTTCCTTGTCAACACAAAAGGAAGGTTAATTCCCGCATGCGTCATCCTATGGGGCCGGAGTCTAGAGAGAGACTACCAGGGTAACCATAGATGGGGGCCGGTGTCTAGAGAGAGACTGCCTGGGTAACCCATGTTAGGACCATGTGATGACACTCTCCTTACTACAGCCTAGTAGTCCCTAGTTCTCCTCTTACTATTTGTTAAGTGTTGCCTCTGGATGTACTGTTGTGTTGTTGTGATATTGACCTGTGATGTCAGAGTCATGTGTCGCCTTATAATCTACTACCTATCTAACTGTATATCGTAGTGGGAACCTCATGTTAACTCCTAGCTCGGGGGGTGGACCTTAGGGTTCCACATGGTCGGGTGGAAGAGCTTATTCCATTGGTTCCTCATGCATCAGACATCAGATCTTGTACCTGCTTATGAAGACATTTACCATGCTTATGTTCTAGCTAGAATATCAGTTGACTTAGATTGTATGTCTTCGAATGTAATCAAAATAGTGATAATGTAAATGATGTACTCATTTGTATAGACTTGGAATATATGCATGTAACCTTGATTAAAGTTGAGTATCTATTTGATGACACTAAATGGAGATGAATATGTATAATCAATATTGTAATAGAGTTAGAATGATTTGTTGATGTTAGTTAATTATGCATGTAAACTATGTTGGTTAAATTGCCAAGTAATGCAACCATGGGACCTTGGAAGACAAGTTGTTAGTTAATGATGTGTATTGAATTGCTAAACATTACCTTGTTATCTTATACAAAAAAAAAATTATTCCGCTTTGCATAGCATAGATGTGTTGTTTTCCAAGGTTTTCATGGTGGGGCATTACATTTGGTATCAGAGCCAAGTTTAAACACTGGGTACCTTGGTTATATTTGAACCCATTATGCAACCTAGTGCTTAAATTTTATAGTACGATTTAACTCATGTTGCGACCCTATTCTTAATATAATAATTGCCCTTTTTTGTGTAGGAAAGATGCCTAGAAGTAGGTGCCGAGGTTGGGGCAGAGGAAGGGGTTGTGGGAGAGGTGGTGGAGGTATTCCTCCTCCCAGTTCTCCTCATGGGAGTGGTCATGAAGGCGGGGGTCAGAACATGGAAGGTTAGGGTCAACCTGATGGAGCCCAGTTGAGACAGATTCTCAAGGAAGCCCTTGCCCGTTTAGGCCCTAGATAGGTGGTTGAGCAACCCAGAGGTGGTCAGGAGGTAGACTAGTCAGGCCCTAGAGAGAGAGAAAGGTCTCCCAGGCATAGGGAATTGACAGCCGAGCAGGAGGCCATACAAGCCAACCATATGAGGGACTTACTAAGAGCACGTCCTCCCATCTTTGATAGAACTGGTAGAGGACTTGAGGCAGAGACTTGGTTGTTGGACCTAGGCAGATGTTTCACCATGCATCCATATGGCAGCAATACGAAAGCCAGATGTGCTATTCTACACCTCCGAGGGTTTGCTTCGACTTGGTGGAGGCTAGAGGAGCAAAAGCTACATTTGGACATTGGCACAGTGTCTTGGGAGTTGTTTGAAGATAGATTCAGAGCTTGCTTCCTTTCTAACCATTGGAGGTAGCGTCGAGCAGATGAGTTTCATGAGCTAAGGCAGTTGACCATGACAGTTGAGCAGTATGAGCATAGATTTTATGAGCTCAAATAGTACGCAGGTATCAGGGATGACGAGCCCATGTTGGTGTAGCATTTTATTAGGGGCTTGAATGCCCAGATTAGTGGAGGGGTTCGTGTATTCGAACCTAAGACCATGGAGGTTGCCATGGAGAAAGCCTGGCTAGTGGAGGAGAACTTGGCTATGGCCCTCAGTGGGCATACAGGTGTGCGCATTAGTAGTGCACCTTCGTCAGGACATGGTTCTCGAGGTGGTCACACTCAGGCATTAGGTTCTCATGCACCCTCAAGGGGTGGTCAACAGTAGGAGTATTCGCAGTTCAAACCGAAGAGTTCTCAGCATCAGCAAGGGAGTAGGTTCCAAAATAAGAAAGACTGGTCTTGGCAGTGCAATAAGCGCAACCATTATGATCAGTCAGCCCAGAGTGCACAGTCTACAGTAAGCAGGGGTAGTTTCTAGCAGTCTAGTTCCTTCTGGGGTAACAGTGGATTTGGTAGAGGCACTTGGTGCTTCTCTTGTGGCCAACAAGGCCATATTGCTAGACAGTGCCCGTAGAAGGGTGCATCAGGATTTGGACCTCGATTGGCGGCATCTGAGCCAATGGTTGGTGATGCAAGCAGGTCGCATCAAGTCTTTGTAGTGGTAGATGACCGGCAAGCAGAATATTAGGGCACCGTGGTGGAGGCTTCTGGTCGCATGCAAGGTATTGATTTTTCTATTCTATTTGACTCTGGTGCATCTGATTCATTTATATCTCTGTCCCTTGTGGAACGTTGTGGCTTAGTGGCAACAAAGCAAGATGATAGGTGGCAAGTTGAGTTAGCTTCCGGGGCTAAGGTAGCAGTTGAGTCTCTAGTTTCAGAGTGTAAATTGAAGATTGGCTCTCTATCTACTTCTGTGGACCTTCGCATTCTACCCCTGGGTTCATATGTCAGTTTTGGGGATGGATTGGCTGGAGGCCCATCAGACAGTGATAGATTGTCGACATAAAATGGTTAGATGTGTGGATGATTCTGGTGTTGAGGTTGAGGTTGTAGGAGTTCAGAGACCTGTTTCCCTACGTATGGTCTCTACTATGCAACTCAAGAGATGTATGCGTCAGGGATGTCAGCTTTTTGTAGTGATTGTTAGTGATTTGGAGATGGAAGAGAGTCGAGAGGCATCTCTTGATGATCACCCACTCTTGAAGGAGTATGCGGATGTTTTTCCTTCTGACATTCCAGGGATGCCACCCAAGCATGACATTGATTTTAGGATTGATCTAATTCCCGATGCAGAGCCTATCTCACAAGCTCCATACAAAATGACCACTCAGGAGCTCAAGGAGCTTCGACTGCAGTTGGAGGAGCTATTAGCCAAAGGGCTCATACAACCTAGTGTTTGCCCTTGGGGAGCACCTGTGATCTTTGTGAAGAAGAAGGACAGATCTCTATGGCTATATATCGACTATAGGCAGCTCAATAAGGTGACAGTGAGGAATAGGTATCCCTTGCCTCAGATCAATGATTTGTTTGATTAGATCAAAGGAGCTAAGGTATTCTCTAAAATTGACCTTAAGTCAGGATATCACCAGTTGTGGATTTTTGAAGCAGACATTCACAAAACAGCATTTCACACCCGTTATGGACATTATGAGTTCACAGTGGTACCATTCAGGTTGACGAATGCACCGTCAGTTTTTATGAGCCTAATGAATGGTGTGTTTCGTACTTATCTCGACCAATTTGTCCTTGTATTTCTTGATGATATATTGATCTATTCGAGGACTATGGAGGAACATGAGGAGCAATTGCGTCAAGTGTTGCAGTGTCTGAGAGAAAATCGGCTTTCTGCGAATTTGTCAAAATGTGCATTCTTCCAGACAGAGGTTAAGTATTTGGGTCATGTTATCTCTAGAGAGGGTATTGTGGTAGATCCCTTGAAGATCCAAACTATTATGGACTGGCCTACACCCACCAATGTTTCCGAGGTCCGTAGCTTTATGGGGTTGGCAAGTTACTATCGTCGCTTCGTCATGGGGTTTTCGAGAATTGCTCATCCCATTACTTCTCTTCAGAGGAAAGGGAAAAGGTTTGTTTGGTCAGAGAAGTGTCAAGAAGCCTTTCAGACCCTTAAGGAACAGCTGACTAGTGCACCTATATTAGCAGTTCCAGATCCTGATAGGGACTTTGTTGTCTGTACCGATGCTTCCTTAGAAGGTTTAGGAGCAGTTCTAATGCAGGATGGTCGCGTGATTGCCTATGAGTCTTGCAAACTTAAGGATCACAAGTTGAACTATCCCACTCATGACCTGGAGTTGGCAACAGTTCTGCATGCCTTGGTGAGATGGAGGCATTTTCTATTAGGGCATCGGTTTGAGCTGCACAGTGATCATCATAGTTTGCAATATATTTTCACATAGCCCAACTTGAATGCCAGGCAAAGATGTTGGATGGAGTTCTTGTGCGAGTATGACTTCGAGGTCAGATACATTCAAGGCAAGGAGAATGTGGTAGCAGATGCTCTTAGTCATCGAAGGCATGAGATCTCAGCAGTCTCGCTTACAATTGATTTGAGAGGACAGATTCTTGCTGCTCTTCCTTCTGACAGTTGGTGCCAAGAGGTGAGGACCGAGATTGAGTCAGGTAGAACTTTAGAAGGTAGATTCTCTGGTTACTTTTTTGAGTCAGATGGTCTTTTGCGACATTATGTTCCTAATTCTAAGGGTCTTCGCACCCTAGTTTTGTCAAAGGCACATCTGGTACCCTATTCCACTCATCCGAGTGTCAAGAAGATGCATGCAGATCTACGTCAGCTGTACTTTTGGAGTGGCATGAAGCAGGATATTGCTGATTTTGTGTCGAGATGTCTTGAGTGTCAGAGGTTGAAGGCAGAGCACCAGCACCCTGCAGGTCTTTTGCAGCCTCATTTGATTCCAAAGTGGAAGTGGGATATCATTTCGATAGACTTCATTGTTGGTTTGCCAAAGTCCTCTTGACGACATAATGCTATTATGGTCACGGTGGTTAGGTTAACGAAGGTAGCTCACTTTTCTCCTGTCTGTGCTTCTTACAATGCCTCTACGATGGCTAGAGTGTTCATGGAGGACATCGTCAGACTTCATGGGATTCCTCATAGGATCATCTCTGACAGAGATCCAGTGTTCACTTTCACCCTTTGGACTTCCTTGCAACATACCTTGGGAACACAGCTGAACTTTAGTTCAGCTTATCATCCTGAGACTAATGGTCAGACTGAGGGGGTTAATCAGGTCCTCAAAGATATGTTGAGGATGTATGTTATGGATCAACAGAGCCGTTGGGAGGACTACCTTTACCTAGTGGAGTTTGCCTATAATAATGGTTATCATAGTTCTATTGGCATGTCTCCCTTCCAGGCCTTGTATGGTCGTCCTTGTAGGACCCCCTTGAGTTGGCATCGTTTGGAGGATAGAGTTCTTCTGGGTCCGGATATGCTTAGAGATATGGAGCAGCAGGTTGAGAGGATTAGGGAGCATTTGGTGGCAACTCAGGATAGGCGAAAAAAGTATGCAGATGCTCATAGGATCGATCATCAGTTTTTCATTGGGGATCGAGTGTTCTTGCGTGTGCGACCGCAAAAGAGTCCGATCCGCTATGGGAAGGGCTCTAAGCTAGCATCGCGCTTTGTTGGACCTTTTGAGGTGTTGGAGAGGATTGGTCCAGTTGCTTATCATCTTGCTTTGCCGCCTAGCCTTTCACGCATCCATGATGTGTTTCATGTTTCGGTACTTAGACCTTACTATCCAGTTATTACTCATATTCTTGATTGGACTGCTCTACAGGTAGAGGACGGGCAGCTGGCTTTGGAGCCCATAGGCATTCTTCAGCACAGGAGACTCGCTCTTAGGGGCAGAGATGTGGAGTAGGTCAGGATCCAGTGGGATCCTAATGATGAGGCCTCTACTACCTGGGAGGATGCTACCAGAATGAGGGAGTTATATCCTCACTTGTTTGCAGGCTTCCAAGAGTAAGCCTAGTTCTAGGGGGGGGAGGATGTAATACCCCTCACTTTTTTTGCCTATGACAAATGTTATTTTCATGTTTCCTATGACAGTTCTGGTTTAGATGATAGTCTTGTAGCACTTGTTTACAGTTTTGAGATGTTTGGACTTTTACGTTATGGTTTATGATCTCCTTAAGCTTGATGGACTCCTTGATATTATGCTAGCTGATTATGGATCTATAATAGGATGATGCTTGATTACTTGTACTTTGTGCTTTCACAGTTGATGGACATGATTATGGATTAATGTTACTTTTAGTTTAATATGTTGTTCGATCATGATTATGATGTATGACTGGTATTAGTTATTTAATGATGTGTTACTTGAATGGAACAGTGTTGCATTACTCGTGTCTGAGTACCCTGCCACGGTACGACTTCCGTTCATTATGCTTCTGATTACATGGTTATATATGTATATATGCACAACCTTGTTGTTCATTGTAGGATGCAGGTACCGAGCATCGACTCCACCTGAATTACCAGGTCTGAGCGTGCCCTAGCCAATGGAATTGTGGATTGGAGTTGGCATGAGGTTCCCCTTATTAGTCAACATCCTCAAGGAGGATGAGCTTTCAGTGTTGTACCTTGTTGTCACCATCAGTGGGACTGTCGTTGTCATGTGTTGTTATGTCCTATGGCTTCTCTTGGGTCAGGTATCACCTTGTAAATTAGGGTATATCCAATTCAAGTGTCAATTTATGCATGGTTGGTATTTCAAAAAAAATAAATAAGGTTAAAGCTAAGTTAACATTAAATAAACATTGCTAAGGTTTATGTGTGTGGTTTATTAATTATAAATAATTTAATTATGGATAATTGGTCAAACTAATATAAAAAAATAGTAATTGATAAATAAATTGGATAAATAATTAAATGAGTAAAATGAAATAATAAGTCCTAAGTTGTAAGTGGATTTAATTAAAAGAAAATAAGTTTTATAAGTAAGATGATTAAACAATTACCATCTTGATTAAATGAATTGACGGCAATAAGGATAATATTCTAAAAGATTAAATTTTGGGGTTGTCACCTGGTTTTATGAGTTCAATATTTGGAGATGAGTTAAAAAAAAAATTAATTGATGTCTCTTGGCCGTCAATTGCAAGTTTGATGTGTGGAATCCCTTGGTAAGTGAAATTGAGGAATCTCACGAGAATGTGGGATGTTGGAAAATGGAGAGCCATGCCTCTTGCATTTACCTGAGGAGCCCAATCCTTGTTTCAAGAAAGTGGGTGGTTGGAAAGGCAGGCTTGTCTCCTGCATATATCTGGGAAGTGAGTCCTGGTTTAGGGAGGAAGGAAAAAAGATTTCTGGAAAAAGGAAGGTCGAAAGAAATTGGAGAGGGAGAAAGTAGCTACAAGAATCAACAGGGCAACTCTTGAATATTTAGACCGGGTACCTCATTTCTTTTTACAGATTAATGTTTAGCTTGCAAATTCATCATTAAATTTAATAAGGGAGACTGGAGTGTAGGATTAGATTTGGAAATGTAGCTGTTATAGTTTTGCTTGCAGATGTTTAGTGCCATTCATTTAACTTTATTTATAAGTTCTTTTGGAATCATTATCTTGTTGTTCCCTCCATTGTCATGAGCATCGATTTGTAGCCACCTGTATTTGAAGGTTCCTCTAATCTATTCTTTTTTTTTGGCAATCATCTGCATGTGTGGGAACTGTCCATTCGAAGCTTATGATCAGACCTGTCAAAACTCTTATTACTCACTTACTACTATCAATTATGTTCTTTGAATGGTGGTCCTCGTAGCCATCTGAGTTTTTCTTTTTGGGAACCCTAGTCTGTATCTGTGGACTACCTATTTAAACCGCCCATACGTTAAGCTACCAATCCATCTTGTCGTATGGCACTGCTAATCAAGTGAGCTATGCCAGGTAATAATTCTTGTCCTTTAGGTTGGCGGCCTTGGGCAGTTCACCTTGAAACCAACATATAAGTAGCTCGACCCTATCCATCCGATCGCCTCAAAATAAAACGTGGCTTAAACATTTCAATGCATATTCCAACTAAAGGGCAGAGATTGTGGCCTGTGATCATTCTGTGAGACGTTTTGTTTTCTAAAGCTGACCGTTCTCCTATTAACCGCTAATGGCCTTGTCATCACCATGTGATGATTCTGTAGAGAACTATTCCGTCACCCAACATTTAGTTCCATTTTATTGACTACCCTACAATCGTGACACCAAGCAACATATATATATATATATATATTAGAAGAACATATTAAATTACAGAACATGACCTTTCGGTTCAGTTCTAGGATGACTATCCAAATTTTTAGAAATATTTGTAATAATATAAATAGCACTGTTACACTTAGTACTGCATAATCCTATGTAAGTGATACTACAGATTTAAAACTATAGCCAGTCATTGCCTAAAACTGCTGATGTTACCACCCTGTCTATTAGAGACACACCGGGCTCTCACCCCATTCGCAATCTTTGTGATGACTGTGTCTACCTATGATGGTGCGGCTTAATCCTATGTAAGTGACGCCTTAGATTTAAAATTTTAGGCATACATTTCTACACTACTGACGTTGCTAATAGGAAGACCCTAGACTCTCATACCGTTTGCAATCTCTATGATGACCATACCTTCCTGTGATAGTAGGGTCTAACTACACGTAAGAATGACTTCAGATTAAAATGATAGCAACATGTGTCTTACACTCATCCAGATTAATACCCTGTAGTGGGGATTTGGCGATTAGAGTCCATCAACTCATTCATTCCCCAACTGTTGGGCTGATCATGCTAAAATCCCATTGTCCACAGGAGATGTTAATCTGCCACAACATCAACCCATCTACTTAGGTTTGGACGCTTTAACAATCAACCCATTTTGTGCTTAACTTGTAACCTTGCACCCTTTCATATTTTGCACTCCATGAGATGACATTTCATGGGCGTACTATCCATGGCTTGTGCTGGACCTTTCTCTGGGGCTGCGCGCCATGAGCACAAATGTATTTCAAAGAGCTCCTTATCATTAGCAGACTGCAATCACTCCATTCCATGAGAAAACACTCTGCAGATAACGGTCTGCATTTACTCTTTTTGATTCTAACTTTCATTCCACTTTGTATGTGGCAGTTTCTGAATTAGAAGTAGATGTAGTAATCTTCCTTATAGGAATTCCTAGAGTAAGTTTCTCTTTGTGTACATGGCAAAAGGGGAAGTTGTCTTTTAGAAAGTTTCCTTTGGATTGTTTTGTCTATCAGGAAGTGTGACCTACCCTTTAGGAAGGCTCTGTGAATTGTTATTAGAATATAACCATGTGTGTATGCCGTTAAGGCAATTAAATATTAACCTAACCATAGATAACTAAAATAAAATAAAAACAATCTTCCCTTGTTCTTAAGATGATGTACAAGATAATGCGGACTAGTTATTTAATTGTTTGAATTTCGTAATTATTTACATGATTTATTTAGGTAAGTTGGGAGTTGTGGGATTAAAATCAGTTGGTTATTGATTTGCCATGAAATTTGAATGATATAACTCATTTTGTAATGATACCATCTTATAATTTTATAATAAGGTGATTAATTATATACAGTAGAGTTGTAAATTAGGTGGAACGTTAATTATTTAACGATCTGTGGAATTTTAATATAATTATTGTTGTCACTGTTATTATTATTATTACTATTATTATTATTATTGTTTTTATTATCATTATTATTATTATTATTATTATTATTATTATTATTTGCATCACGTGATTTATTTAAATCCAACCATCGAAATTGATATAATCTATTATCGGGATTATTAAATGATAAATTTAAATGTATATCAGATTTGGGATAAGTGAATATTCATTATGTTGTTTTGTGGAATGGATAAATGTATTTAACGTAGTATTTAAATCTATCACCTTCTCTTATTTAATGACTTGTTGAACTAGATTTCGTTCGTCATAAATATATTTTGATATTCTCATGAATGTTGTGATAGATAGACAATGATATGTGATCTATAGGTAGTTGTAATTGTTAATTACGTAGATGTGACTTATATTGTTCCTCTTTTGGTTATAAATTAAATCGGAATACTCATCTTATCCGTATGAAATGAATTTAAACTTTCCTTATAATTCATTTAATCAATTTGATGTATAATACTGATAATAGAAGTTTACTTTGGGTACGTCAATGATAATTGTATCATGTAGATTAATTAAATGATTATTTTAATACATGTTTAAACGTAATTCACTATATTGTAAGTCATAGATTTATCCCTTACAAGAATACAATCGAACGACAAGCTTTATCTTGATGATTGATATACCAATGCAACAACTTAGTCAAGTGCAAATTGCTATAGTGGAATTAGTTGTAAGAAGGCATAATTGAGCATAAGTATAATTGATTCTTGTAATGTGTTAATCCAATCTGTGGGCCATAAAATCATTCTTATAGACTTTGATTATGTATCTTTCCGTGTGGCTAGAGTTCTAGAGGTTTAGCCTGGGATGTCTTGAATTCATGTGTTGTGTTGTTAAAGGTCTTGAGATCATGATGTTATAAGAAGCCTTGTCGTCCCTAGTTATGTATGGACTAAATGACAAATGAATGATAAAGGTACTTCTTGTGGTTGTATTGTTATCCAACTCGTTGTACTAGTCTTGTATCTAGTTTTGTGGTAAGATATGGAATAGGGTGTCATGGAAATCTTAGAGTTGTAATGAATATGTGTCATTATGGGCGATGGTCCAGGAGTCCTGCCCTTATAATTATGTTATGGAGGGTTAATGCTTTGTATTTCTATATAAGGATAGTTGTTATGCAAGATGGTCAATGCCTTGCATGGTTCCGTATCCACGTTGTTGTTATGTCTTACTATGCTTGTTGTGTAGGGCTTCCTAGTTGTAGGTAAGGGAGTGGCTTCGAATGTGGGGGCCAGTGCCAAGTGGCTAGCTAGGGTAACCCACTAGGAGTTGGTAATTCAGTGATAACATAATAAAATACCTAGGGGATGGGTAGTTTTCACACTAACAAGATAATAAGATGTTTTGTTCCTCACTCATGCCTGTAGTGCTAGTTCAGACTAAGGATGAGGGGAGAAGACCGGGCTTGGCAGATTCACTTCCTTGTCAACATGAAAGGACGGTTGATTCCCACATGCATCATCCTATGGGGCCGGAGTCTAGAGAGAGACTGCAAGGGTAACCATAGATGGGGGCCAGTGTCTAGAGAGAGACTGCCTGGGTAACCCATGTTAGGACCATGCGATGACACTCTCCTTACTACAGCCTAGTAGTCCCTAGTTGTCCTCTTCCTAGTTGTTAAATGTTGCCTCTGGATGTACTATTGTGTTGTTGTGATATTGACCTGTGATGTCGGAGTCGTGTGTCGCCTTATAATCTACTGTCTATCTGACTGTATGTCAGAGTGGGAACCTCATGATAACTCCTAGCTCGGGGGGTGGACCTCAGGGTTCCACATGGTCGGGTGGAAGAGCTTATTCCATTGGTTCCTCATGCATCAGACATTAGATCTTGTACCTGCTTATGAAGACACTTACCATGCTTATGTTCTAGCCAGTATATCAGTTGACTCAGATTGTATGTCTTCGAATGTAATCAAAATAGTGATAATGTAAATGATGTACTCATTTGTATAGACTTGGAATATGTGCATGTAACCTTGATTAAAGTTGAGTATCTATTTGATGACACTAAATGGAGATGAATATGTACAATCAATATTGTAATAGAGTTAGAATGATTTGTCGATGTTAGTTAATTATGCATGTAAACTATGTTGGTTAAATTGCCAAGTAATGCAACCATGGGACCTTGGAAAACAAGTTGTTAGTTAATGATGTGTATTGAATTACTAAACGTTACCTTGTTATCTTATACAAAAAAAAAATTATTCCGCTTTGCATAGCATAGATGTGTTGTTTTCCAAGGTTTTCATGGCGGGGCGTTACACATAAATGTTGAAAGGCATTATATTTCATCAATAGGATATTATCACGAATATTAGGTTGTAGATTAGTAATAAACACCTTCTAAACATCCTCATTTTTCATCTAATATTGAATTTGCATATATAAAGCTTGATATAGACTAATGAATTCAATTAACTTCTCTTTCAGACCTTGCTTGGAATGAACTAAATCAATTAAGGAGACTTGAGGTCCAATGTTTCCTTGAAAATGTTGTAAAAATTGATCAACCAACTGTGAAAAGGACTGTATTGAATTCAGAGGTAGAGAGAAAAAACATTTTAAAGTAGTATCTTTTAGAGATCATGGGAAAAGTTTTGCTAACAAGTCTTCTTCGAAGTAGAAATCACTACACATAGCCGTGAATGTTGCCACATGAGTATTAGGATCACCTTTTCCACCATATTTTTCAAATTGAGGGGTCTCAAACCTATTGGGCATAGGAGTTCTTAGGATTGCATAGGAAAGAGGATTATGGGCATGATATGTTGGTATATTAGGCTATGAGGAATTTGTCAAATTTGTTACCTTTTGTTGTAAAGTAGTCATGCCCTGCAAAAGTTGGTTTAGGATGGCATCATTGGGAGATGTTGTTTACTGCATCAAATGAATTGGAACCAAAGTGAGGAGGTGATTGATCCTAAGATGTGATAGGTGGTGGTTGTGAATAGGTCAACGGTGGTTGAGAATAACTATATGTAATGGGAGATTGAGAATAAGTGGGATGAAGAGGTGGTTGAGAGCAATTATTCATAGAAGAGGTCCCCTTAGAAACCAAATTCTGATAATTAACTCCCACAACTTTGTAATTAGTGCCATTAGATACTCCAATACTAGTGGTAGCATTACTAGAAGCATTCACATCAGTTGTTAGGATCGTTGATGTAAAAGTAGATACTCCCATAGTCGGTATAGGTACCGATACTTGAGTATGAGATGGTGATAAAGTGTTATTTATCACTTGTGCACATTCGATTACTGGCATAATATTGGTTTGTACAATATGTGCTAAACCATGGATTGCATTAACACCCTCTTGTCCCTCTTTTATCAATTCTCTTATGTTATGAATTGCAGGAACAGCTTCTTCAGCTATCCTCTCATTTTCCATAAATGATTGAAAATTGGCTAGCTCTTTATCAATTTTTTCTATTTACTAATCAGATACATATCCTATCACCTCAATAGTATCATCAATGTCATGAAAAGTTTGTTCTTCCATTGTCCTTGTGATAGGTGTAATATCTTGTAGTATTTGTGTCTCTCCCTTTGTAAAGAAGGTGTCCAATATACCCATTTATTCAAGAGCACTAGATCCCATGTGTCTTATGCTTCTTCTTAAAGGAATATTTCTCTTAGGATAGTGAGTTATGAGACTCATGCAGCAATATGCACAAACTTTAGGCACAAGATATGTTTAAATGCTTGATTTTTTTTATACTTTTTCAATGCAAATATATATGGAAGAAAAGGTGTTGTAAAGATTTTGATCAGGGATAGAAAATAATATGTCTAATATCAGTCCAATACAACAATAATACTATCACAACACACTCTTGATGCAAATCTTAGATGGTGACAAGTCAAAATCTAGTGAAAATAAACTAAAATATGCGATTTTCTCACCAAATCTCAATGCAAAAGAGCATGAAAAAGGGTGTTGTGAGGAAAATGATGATGGATAGAAAATTATATCAGTAATAACAGCCACCTAATGCCAACAAGTCCATCACAACATGCTTATAGTGCCACTCAAGATCAAACCCTAGTGAAAATATATCAAAAATATGCAATTTTTCATGATTTTTCAACTCCAAGACCAAGCATAAGGGGTGTTGTAAATAATTTTAGGAGGTACAAAAAATAATAGTAATGATTTAAGTCACCTCAAGCCATAAAACTTGTCACAACATGCTTGGAGTGTGTTATCCATATTTTTTAACATGAAAATTTCAAAAATTTGTCCATCTTCGCATATTGCCAAAATAGAAACTTATATGAAATATTTGTCTCCTTAGGTTGCACACAAGGTCATTCTCTCATTTTTGTTGTTTTAGTTCACCATGATTGCTTTAATTTATGGTGAGGAATGAGCAATTTAAGAAGATATGAGAGATCATGTAAACATGGGTACAATGATTTCAACAAGTTCTGCTACATATATCATAACAATTCAGACATCTGCCAGTTTAAAAGGAGTTACCAGTCATAGAGGCCGTCTACAATTAAACATTGTTATTGAGGAGATAGATTTAATGGAGTATAAAACAAATGAGGACATGTTAAATGCACCTTCTAGTCAACAGGAATTAGAATGGCTCAATGTATGTGAAGACAAGAGTTGATGAATGCAAATATGTAATACAGGGAGAAGATGTCTTGGAAGGAGTATCAGAAAAAGTGGGAACATCTATCAGTGGACAAGTTTTAAAATATTGATGAAATACAGTATGAGCAGATTAGTCTTTTGTCAACTAGAAACCCAAGCCTTTTTGTCTTTGGTGATGTAGATAAACTTATATGGAATTATCATTTGTCAAGGAACATTTTAAAGGTTGCTTCTGTGTTGTTACAAAATATTTATTGCAATCAGCAAATTGGATCCAAAAAGGCATTGAATCTTCTCCCAATGAAACTAGTAGGGGAACCTATTTGTGTCGAGGAATTTTCCAACATTGTTGAAGAAGCAGATTTTGTTGCAATTAAGATATAAAAACTTGTGCATACAAAGTTAGCCAACTGATTAGCACATTGGTGGGGATCTTTTTGCTAGTCCACCAAGAGCTCCTATGAGAGTTGTAGGAGTGTAGTAACTAGATGTCTATTTCTATTTTCTATATCTTCTTGGCCAGCCAGGTTTCTAATCCCCCTTGCAATTTGATGCACGAGTGAGACTCGATCAGTCTGGAAGGTGTCTCATTATTTCATTTTCCTGTAGATTTGGGAGTTTTGTAAGGGAGTAATAAGGAGACTTTGTACTTCTTTCATTTGGAAATATAGAAGAATTGTTGTTCTTATGTCTGCAATTTCTTCTCAAAGGCTAATTATTCCTATGTTTAATTAGTTCTTTTCATGATTATGAACTCTTTTTCTCAGCTCTTGTTATGCAAGTATTTTCGAAGGTCTTTGTGCCTTGTTGTTCATTCTCTCTTTCAGAAGACTTTGCGCTTTTCCTCTATAGTTATTTTATCTTTCTTCAAGGGGTTTGTGTTGTGTTGCTTATGCTTACAGGTAGATTTCTTCTATCCTTCCTTTTCTCTCTTTTTCTCTCTTTTGTTACCTTTTTGTACCTTTTGGTTAAAGGTACTCAAAAATCAAAAAATCCCCATCATACGAGGGAGCTACCCCTCTCAAATGTAGAGGATAATCATTGCAATCACAACGGTTACTCTGTTTGTTGGTGTCATTTTGTTGCTGCCTATTGGGTGAATCAGAGTGTGTTTTTGCAGTGACAAAACTATTAACCAACAGTTTTTGGTGAATCTGCTGGGGATCAAAATCAAAGATTGGTGCATTCTTTAACTCCAATATTTTTAAGGTACCTCATTGAAGAAGTGAGGTTGACAACTCTAGGAAAGGTTTGAATCTGTCAAAATGGTTTGGTGCCTAGGAAGAGAGGATGATAGTGATGACAGTGATGATGAAGGCTTCTCTGCTTCCATGATTCCAGCATGAAATGATCAGGTACTCTATGATCCTGCACAAGTGAGCTTTTTAAAGAATTTTTATGGTAATATGCAATTTCAATCTGATAAAGTACACCCAGCCTTGCTTAGAACATTATAAGAAATTGAACAAAGGGATGGGAAGGATACACATTTCTTTGCTTGCAGTCATGAAGATAGCCCTATTTGTGAAAGAGTTACACCAGATGGAGAATCGCATCCTACCACACATTGTTTGCAAGGAGAGAATAGTAGCTCTAAAGTAGAAAATTTTCTTGCAGAAGCATCTTCTCATGGAGTAGTTGATGGATATGAGAGTAACTTAGAGTTTTTAAGTGAGAAGCATATTTCATCAAGGTTTGATGATGAAGGTTCTAGTTTGATTTATCCTTCTCAAGATTCTTTTTCTTCTGGGTGTTATCCTTTAAGAAATAATCATCTCTGTATGGACTCATTTGAGCATGCACAAAGTTGTGTCAAAGAAGCTCTTGTTGTGTCTGCTCATGATAGTATATACAAGATGCAAGATCAGCAAGACGAAATAGAAGAAAAAGGTCACGAGCCTGATAATGAAGATAGTTTGGTGTGTGTGGAAGATGTGATTGATGATAAGGTGATTTCAAATTTGAATTTCTTCTTAGAATGCCAAGTGGAGACCGTGGAATACAAAGAAAAAGAATTTGAAGCACTAGAGGAGCAAGAAGATGTTGATGATTAGGCAAGCAAAAATCAAGAAGACAACATACTTCATGATATTTCTATCTGCTATCCCAAGGTACCAAAATTTAATTTTCTCTGTTTTAAAAATATTTATTTTGCTGTTCCAGCCATTATTGAGGAGGTGTTGCATCATTTAGCTATGGGTTCAAGTCATCAAGAATGTATCTAATGGCTTGAGGCTGCAATTTTGCAAGCAATAAAAGAAGAGGTGACTTGCTACATGCATGAAGATGTTGAAGTGTTTTCTGATTCATACACATTCCATGAGGAACAGTCAATTGAATTTAGTGTCTTATCAAGAGGATTTGCATATGCCAAAGATCACATAGCTGCTATTCAAGACATCAAGTCAGAGCTAAGTATAATAGCACTCCATTGGCATAGTCTTTTCTTCCATTCAAGAATCTATTTCTCCCTACTTGTAAATGGGTTTGCATAGTCTCATGATGCCAGTAGTGTTTTGTTGTACCTAGTCTGGGTACGTACTAGTCTTAGTTTCATTTCATTTCCTGTTGTGTGTTATTCAGTTTTGTTTCAATTTTGGCTTTGTTCAAAGTCTCCTCTTGTCTCCCCTTCATGTTTTGTTGAGAGATGACTCTATTGCCCATGGATTAGCACTGGTCTATGACTATGATTCTAGATTCTCTTCATCCCTCACTGTCTTTGTCCCCAATTAGAGCCTGTTGTTGTCCATATTTTTGAACATGAAAATTTCAAAAATTTGTCCATCTTTGCCATTGCCAATATAGAAACTTATATGAAATATTTTTCTCCTTAGGTTGCACACAATGTCATTCTCTCATTTCTGTTGTTTTAGTTCACCATGATTGCTTCAATTTATGTTTAGGAATGAGCGGTTTGCGAAGATATGAGAGATCTTGTAAACATGGGTGCAATGATTTCAACAAGTTCTGCTACATATTTCATAACAATTTAGACATCTTCCAGTTTAAAAGGAGTCACCAGTCATAAAGGCCATCTCCAATTGAACATTGTTATTGAGGAGAAAGATTTAATGGAGTATAAAACAAATGAGGACGTGTTAAATGCACCCTCTGGTTAGCAAGAATTAGAGTGTCTCAAGGTATGTGAAGACAAGAGTTGATGAATGGAAATATGTAATACAAGGAGAAGATGTCTTGGAAGGAGTATTAGAAGAAGTGGGAACATCTATCAGTGGACGAGTTTCAAAATATTTATGAAATACAGTATGAGCAGATTAGTCTTTTGTCAACTAGAAACCTAAGCCTTTTTGTCTTTGGTGATGTAGATAAACTTATAAGGAATTATCGTTCGTCAAGGAACATTTTAAAGGTTGCTTCTGTGTTGTTACAAAATATTTATGGCAACCAGCAAATTGGACCCATAAAGGCACTAAATCTTCTCCCAATGAAACCAGTAGGGGAACCTATTTGTTCTGAGGAATTTTGCAACACTGTTGAAAAAGTAGATTTTGTTACGATTCAGATACAAAAACTTGTGCATACAAAGTTAGCCAACTGATTAGCTGTGTGGTATTATATCATACCCCTGCGTAGTCATTTTACTTTCAATCCTCTTTTACAAGCTTGCAAACTCCTTATGTAGTTATTGGGTATGTACCTTTCTAATCACACAAGGAGACAATTGGAGATTTAGCAACCCACAAATATGGAATTAAGAAGATGGATCTTACAACATTTCCTTAGGAAATTTCTCTTGAGACCATGATGATTAATAAAGATGGGAGCAAATAAAAGCTGCAGCATGGTTAAAATTGTATGCATCTCCAATGAATATCAGGATGGTGGCATATGCACCAAATGGATTCATAGAAGGGGTCGATACTTCCAAACAAATGCAATTGGTGGGTGTAACACCTCAACCTACCGTTGTAACTGGTATCTTCTCTAGAGGAAACTATAGCCATTAAAAAGACTACCATTTCATACAGAGGATGTTATCCATCGAAATGTAATGATCGCTGAATATGCACAATATGGATTTGCTGAGAGAGACATGCTCATTGACCTGGGTCTTACAACTCTTCTTGGGTCACCAATTGTTGCTGTAATGATCATAATTGTGTAGAAAGAAGGAGAGCTCATGTCAAATATTGAGAAGCTATGCATCCAAAGCAATGGTTTATTCTTCTTCCTTGGGTCAAACATAATTTGCGGGATCAATATTATAGTCAGAGAAGTCACAGATTTAGCATATTATGTGTCGAGATTATTGTGTGTCGTGGTTTGTAATTTGGAATGTACATTTCTCTAAAGCTAGTTGAACTTGGGTTGGAGATCTTCAGAGATATTGTTTCTTTATATAACAGTTGTGGCCCAATTAATGAAAAAAAAAAATGCTTCCTTGTGATGCGGCACGTTTTCATTCATAAACTATCAATGGGGAGTTACCTTGCAATATGTTAAACAACATGATCTACAACATACATGTGTGACCATAGAAGTTAGACTACCTTTCAAGGGAAGAGTCTGTGAGTGTCCTTTGGTTGAAGGTGTTTAGTTTAAGGGAGATGGTTATACCCACTACAATGATAAGAAGCCTCAACAATAAAAACAAAGAAAAGATAGGCTAAGGTGGGCCATCATGGTGTAATACATGCCTCTTGATAGCCAGAGTAATGCAAACTTCTATAGACCTTGTCAATATCTTGTTGGCTGAAAATAGTAGTCTTTAAGTTGAGAGATCTACGTAATATGTATTTATTAAAAAGGGATCGAAATCTCTCAAGTAAATGCAATCTTTACCAATATCCTCTCCACCGAAGGTAATATATGAAGAGTCGTTAGTCAGATGTTTATCATTTTCTATATTGGGAATGAACTGATACACATGCATGCAAAGGAGCTGTAGGTAAAGGGGCCACAATGTAAAATGTGATATTGTTTCTTCATGCTAAGATAGAGGGACATACACAAAATGGATTTAAAATAGCCACAGATATGCACAAAATGGCTTTATTAATGCTTTTGAAAATTTCAAACAAATGCAATGGGCAGTTACAATATCAAAAGTCTGCCACCTTCACCTCGACCTTCGCCTGTGCACCTTCATCCGAGCCCAATTTAGAAATTGAAGTGGCAGATTTTTGTCAGATTTTATAGTTCAATATGCTCTAGTTGATATGCATGCAAAAGATGAAGAATGACGTAGCCATGCTAAGTCTAGAAATAATATCTGATTAAAAATCTGCAGTTGCAGTAGTTTGGTGAACACGCATACAAATGTGGTAGCATTATCTAATGCAATGATAATGGATAAGCATGTCAACACAAAGCCAAGGCCGTGGTTCACTGAGGGAGATGTATGAAATAGATTTATTGAAAAGGCTCTGAACTTTGAAGAAAATGGGATTTGGCAGGAGTGAGTTCAAACTTCACAACTTTCACCAACTTCCAGGCAATATGATGTTGCAGTCTTTGTGAATTACAAAAGATGTGGGAGCAAGAACTTTTAAAGAAAAGACTAGCATTGGAAGATGACTTCTCATGGAAAATATTACCTTCTCTTTCTATCAATGAGGAAAATACAAGGGAGAGCAGATTGCATTACATTGGAGGGGCTGATCTGAGTCTCTCTAAGGATGACCCACCTATTGCATATGGTGCATTTTTTTTTATGGTGGATCATGAAGCCTCTCCCCAGAGTGACACTTGACATGGCTGTTAGGGTCTAAATTTCCAATATTTTAACTTCATCTCTTTTCCATTGGCTATTCATCCACGCTTGTAGAAAAGCTTGCTCACCTACAAAACTCTATTTTTTGCATTAAGTGGCTGTGTTGGCAAAGAGGTTATTGATTTTGAAGGTTCTTCAACTGCGGAATCATCTGAAGATGGTTGCGAAGAAGTTTGCAAAGTTGAGACTATTGCACATCCAGTAGATGAGATTTCTGATGTAAAGGAAGTTGTTGCAGTCAAGTTCAATGTTGAGAATGGAAATGCTCGTGTCAAGTCAGATTGAAGGGAATGAGTTTTAGAAGCTGATTCTTGATGCATATCAATCCTGGTAGCTCATGACATTCTGGTCAAAGGATCTTATTTTGGTTACTTTGTCTTTATGAAAAAGTTGTTGTCTAAGATGCAAGAATAGAATCATAAACTAATGTAGAACAAAGGTTCTTGCTTTGAAGTTTTTTCATGATATCATTGGGATAGTTGTTCAATGTTTATAAGAAATGCAAGGAGAAATAAGGTGACAATGACATCATTTCTTTATGGGAGCAGAACCGTCATCATGGACAAATTGTTGTTGGTGAGAAGTTTTAGAGCAGAAATGGTTTCATAACTGATGAAGATATGGATGAAGTTATTGTGAAGGAAAACAAGCTGGGGCAGAATGTCAAGAGTCATCAGTGACTCTTCACTTTCTTTAATATTTTGTCATTTTGAAAGTTATTCTTTGAAAACTTATGGCTTTTGGGTTCCCATCCGATGAGATCTATATAGATCTTTGTTTCACATTGGTGGGGATCTTTTTGCTATTCCACTAAGAGCTCCTGTGAGAGTTGTAGGAGTGTAGTAACTAGATGTCTATTTCAATTTTCTGTATCTTCTTAGCCAGCTAGGTTTCTGATCCCCCTTGCACTTTGATGCATGAGTGAGACTCGATTAATTTGGAAGGTGTCTCATTATTTCAGTTTCCTGTAGATTTGGGAGTTTTGTAAGGGGGTAACAAGGAGACTTTGTACTTCTCTCATTTAGAAATATAGAAGAATTGTTGTTCTTATATCTGCAATTTCTTCTCAAAGGCTAGTTATTCCTATGTTTAATTAGTTCTTTTCGTGATTATGAATTCTTTTTCTTAGCTCTTGATATGCAATTATTTTGTAAGGTCTTTGTGCCTTGTTGTTGTTCATTCTCTCTTTTAGAAGACTTTGTGCTTTTCCTCTATAGTTTATTTTATCTTTCTTCAAGGGGTTTGTGTTGTGTTGCTTATGCTCACAAGTAGATTTATTCTGTCCTTCCTTTCCTCTCTTTTTCTCTCTTTTGTTACCTTTTTGTATCTTCTGGTTAAAGGTACTTAAAAATCCAAAAACCACCATCATACGAGGAAGTTGCCCCTCTCAAACGCAGAGGATAATTGTTGCAATCACAATGGTTACTCCATTTGTTGGTGTCATTTTGTTTCTATTTATTGAGTGAATCAGAGTGTGTTTTTGCAGTGACAAAACTATTAACCAACAATTTTTGGTGACTCTGTTGGGGATCAAAATCAAAGATTGGTGCATTCTTTATCTCCAGTATTTTTAAGGTACCTCATTGAAGAAGTGAGGTTGGCAACTCTGCAAAAGGTTCAAATTTGTGAAAATGGTTTGATGCCTAGGAAGAGAGGATGATAGTGATGACAATGATGATGAAGGCTTCTCTTCTTCCATGATTCCAACATGAAATGATCAGGTACTTGATGATTCTACACAAGTGAGCTTTTAAAAGAATTTTTATGGTAATATGCAATTTCAATCTAATAAAGTACACCCAGCCTTGCTTAGAACTTTGCAAGAAATTAAACAAAGGGATGGGAAGGATACACATTTCTTTGCTTGTAGTCATGAATATAGCCCTGTTTGTGAAAGAATTACACCAGATGGAGAATCTCATGCTACCACACATTGTTTGCAAGGAGAGGATAGTAGCTCTAAAGAAGAAAATTTTCTTGCAGAAGCATCTTCTCATAGAGTAGTTGATGGATATGAGAGTAAATCAGAGTTATTAAGTGAGGAGCACATTTCATCAAGGTTTGATGATGAAGGTTCTGGTCTGATTTCTCCTTCTCAAGATTCTTTTTCTTCTGGGTGTTATCCTTTAAACAATAATCATCTCTGTATGGACTCATTTGAGCATGCACAAAGTTATGTCAAAGATGAAGCTCATGTTGTGTCTGCTCATGATAGTATATACAAGATGCAAGATCAGGAAGAAGAAATAGAAGAAAAAGGTCACGAGCCTAATAATGAAGATAGTTTGGTGTGTGTGGAAGATGTAATTGATGATACGGTGATTTTATATTTGAATTGCTTCTTAGAATGCCAAGTGGAGACTGTGGAATACAAAGAAAAAGAATTTGAAGCACTAGAGGAGCAAGAAGATGTTGATGATCATCCAAGCAAAAATCAAGAAGACAACATACTTCACGATATTTCTATCTGCTATCCCAAGGTACCAAAATCTAATTTTCTCTATTTTGAAAATATTTCTTTTGCTGTTCCAGCTATTATTGAAGAGGTGTTGCATCATTTAGCTATGGGTTTGAGTCATCAAGAATGTATCCAATGGCTGGAGGCTACAGTTTTGCAAGCAATACAAGAAGAGGTGA
Organism: Cunninghamia lanceolata; assembly: GCA_027924645.1. Lineage (NCBI taxonomy): Eukaryota > Viridiplantae > Streptophyta > Pinopsida > Cupressales > Cupressaceae > Cunninghamia > Cunninghamia lanceolata. The sequence continues at coordinate 2,830,416 of BSBN01000333.1, forward strand.
CTTGCTGCATGCATGAAGATGTTGAAGTGTATTCTAATTCATACACATTCCATGAGGAGCAATCAATTGAATTCAGTGTCTTATCAAGAGGATTTGCATATGCCAAAGATCACATAGCTGCTATTCAAGATGTAAAGTCAGAGCTAAGTATAATAGCACTCCATTGGCATAGTCTTTTCTTCCATTCAGACATCTATTTCTCCCTACCTGTAAATGGGTTTGCATAGTCTCATGATGCCAATAGTGTTTTGTTGTACCTAGTCTGGGTACATAGGAGTCTTAGTTTCATTTCATGTCCTGTTGTGTGTTGTTTGGTTTTGTTTCAATTTTGGCTTTGTTCAAAGTCTCCTCTTGTCTCCCATTCATGTTTGTTGAGAGATGACTCTATTGCCCATAGATTAACATTGGTCTATGCATGTGATTCTATATTCTCTTCATCCCTCACTGTCTTTGTCCCCAATTAGAGCCAATTGTTGTCCATATTTTTGAACATGAAAATTTCAAAAATTTGTCCATCTTCGCATATTGCCAAAATAGAAACTTATATGAAATATTTGTCTCCTTAGGTTGCACACAAGTTCATTCTCTCATTTCTATTGTTTTAGTTCACCATGATTGCTTCAATTTATGTTGAAGAATGAGCAGTTTGTGAAGATATGAGAGATCTTGTAAACATGGGTGTAATGATTTCAACAAGTTCTGCTACATTTATCATAACAATTCAGACATCTGCCAGTTTAAAAGGAGTTACCAGTCATATAGGCCATCTACAATTGAACATTGTTATTGAGGAGACAGATTTAATGGAGTATAAAACAAAGGAGGACGTGTTAAATGCACCTTCTGGTCAGTAGGAATTAGAGTGGCTCAAGGTATGTGAAGATAAGAGTTGATGAATGCAAATATGTAATACAGGGAGAAGATTTCTTGGAAGGAGTATCAAAAGAAGTGAGAACATCTATCAGTGGACGAGTTTCAAAATATTGATGAAATACAGTATGAGCATATTAGTCTTTTGTCAACTAGAAACCCAAGCCTTTTTGTCTTTGGTGATGTAGATAAACTTATAAGGAATTATCATTCGTCAAGGAACATTTTAAATGTTGCTTCTGTGCTATTACAAAATATTTATTGCAACCAGCAAATTGGATCCAAAAAGGCATTGAATCTTCTCCCAATGAAACCAGCAGGGGAACCTATTTGTGTCGATGAATTTTCCAGCACTGTTGAAGAAGCAAATGTTTTTGCACTTCAGATACAAAAACTTGTGCATACAAAGTTAGCCAACTAATTAGCTATGCAGTATTATATCATACCCATGCTCAGTCATTTTACTTTCAATCCTCTATTACAAGCTTGATAATTCATCATGTAGTTGTTGGGTATGTACCTTTCTAATCACACAAGGAGACAATTGGAGATTCAGCAACCCACAAATATGGAATTGGGAAGATGGACCTTACAACATTTCCTTAGGAAATTTCTCTTGAGACCATGATGAGTAATAAAGTTGGGAGCAAAGAAAATCTGCAGCATGGTTAAAATTGTATGCATCTCCAACGAATATCGGGATTGTGGCATATGCACCAAATGGATTCATAGAAGGGGCCAATACTTCCAAACAAATGCAATTGGTGGGTGTAACACCTCAACCTACCGCTGTCACTAGTATCTTCTCCAGAGGAAGCTACAGCCATTAAAAAGATTGTCATTAGAGGATGTTATCCATCAAAATGCATTGATCACCGAATATGTACAAAACAGATTTGCTGAGAGACACATACTCGTTGACCTGGGTCTTACAGCTCTGTTTGGGCCACCAATTATTACTGTAATGATCATAATTATACAGAAAGAAGGAGAGCTCATGTGAAATATTGAGAAGCTATGCATCCAAAGCAATGGTTTAGTCTTCTTCCTCGGGTCAAACATAATTTGCAGGATCAATATTATAGTCAGAGAGGTTACGGATTCAACATATCATGTGTCAAGATTATTGTGTGTCATGGTCTATACTTTGGAATGTACATTTCCCTAAAGCTAGTTGAACTTGGGGTGGAGATCTTCAAAGACATTGTTTCTTTATATAACAGTCGTGGCCCAATTAATGAAAATAAAAAAGCTTCCTTGTGATGCAACACGTTTTCATTCATAAACAAAAAGAGGCCAATAAGAAAGTGCTGTTAATATTTTTAGGAGGATCCATAGATAACAACCCTAATAAAAACCAATTATTGCAAACATATTCTTCACAACACGCCTATGGTGGAAATTTAGAGAGCCAATAAGGCCAAATCTAGTGAAAATCAAGGTTTTTGAAGCCCTAGGTTTGAGATCTTGATGTAAAATGCTATATGAATATGTTACAATCTGATTTATGATGAAAATTAGTTCTCCTATGATCTGAAAATAATTTTCAAACCCTACCATGCAAAATGCAAGTGCAAATCTAAGGAAAAATCAATGAAAATGCTAGTTTTGTTAAAAAAATTTATGTAAAAATGCAAATTTTTGAGATCTAAATGCAAATTTACACTAAAATGCAACACTATAGACAAATACAAACTTAAATGAGTGTCTAATATCAGTAGAAAAATATGAAACAAGATTTTGCCTACAAGCCCTAGTTTTTCGAATTACTAGGTTATATGAAAAATTCAAAAATTTGCAACAAAACCCTAGCAATTTTATGATGAAAATGCCATGCAAGCTAGTGAATTTTTATAATTTTCTGTAATTCAATTTAATTGATGCAAAATAGAAACCCTAGAATGCAATTTTTTTCAAAATTTTCCAATTTTTTAATTTTTTTGTAAGTTTTCCAATGCAATAAGATGAATGATAATATGAATGAATGAAATCAATGCAAATCTGAAGAAAAACAATCAGGAAGGTGCAAACAAGTTCAGCAACACAGGTTCACCAAAATGTAATGTAGAAGAAGGGGTTTAAGGATAGTGTTGGTGTTTGATTAGTTTAATGTTTATCCTCATTTCACCACTTACATTCAAGGACCTTGGGTCGAGTGACAATGCACTATCAGGCCCTTGATCATTGTGAGATGTAGGGAAACTTGGATTTGTGTGATTAGATTCTCAATTAAGCTCAATTATACACCAAAACCCTAATTATACAAATACAGAAGCAAATATATGAATACCGAAAAAATGTTACTACAGAAAGATGTAAAATAATAGACAAATGTGTACTAGTTTCTGAAGTTCGGGAAGCAGAACAGTCAGGGACTAATGGGTGGGTGCTCTAGTCCAATGCCATGCTTTTTGTCAGGATCTGAGAACTCAGTCTGCAACCTGTTCTTGCTATCATAGAGATTTCTCCGTTGTGGAATCCATAGGACTAAAGAGCAGGTGCCCAAGTCTAGGGTGCTATTTTCAACTCTGATCTACAAATCTGACACTCTGTCATACCCTCTTGCAACTCCACTTTTCCTATATCTTCAACCTATAACCTGCAATCACAGAAACTTTGGGAGGGGGTTGTGGTGTTTAGAGGCTTTCCTCAATCAAGTCCTTGAGAGACATTCAAGTCTTTTAAACACTGTTGTCAGATAGAGAGTGTGTGCCCTTGGGAGGTAGGGGAAAAAACCAAATGATAAATGCTTAAAAACACAAATGATGTCACCTTGTAGTGAAGATCTCATGGAAGGAAGAAGCTCTTCATGCCATGAGGAGATGATTGCTCAAATATGCAAATACAAACACATAGACAACACAAATCTGCTCTTGCTACACAATGAATGCCTTGAATAACCTTCACATAAACTTGAGAATCCAAATTACTATCTAGTAATCATCTAATAATCATCTAGTTTACAAATGAATTCGTAAACATGCTTATAGATGAAACTACAAACACTCCCGCTGAGAGTTTTGTAATTCAAACTTACTGTGTCGGCATAGGACCTAAATAACGGTCACAAGGTGACACTCAAAATTTGGGACTGACCCAAAATAGGGCAGTTACTATAAAATTTGGAAATTCCTTCAAGCTTTGTAAAATACCTAAAAAGATGTTACTACTGATGTAAACTTTTTCTTGATCTAAAAACCAAGAATGCCAAAATATCCTTCATGTTTTTACCACATTGCTTCTTCATAGAGTTGTCACCTCTTTACATAGACGAATGAATTTTGAAAGTATAATGCTCTTTTAAAAGCTACTTTTGTTCTAAGTCTTCTACCATAGCAGTCACATGAAATATCTCTTAATCATACAAATCTCTCAAATAGCACATCTTTTCTAACTTCACTAAGAAGGAAAAATAATAGAGCACCACCTCTTGCAGGGAAATATAACAATTGGTCTATGACTCAAAGTAAGACACAATACTAGTTCTCTAAAGAGAAAAAATAGTGCCAATATCTATAACATGGGAGTATAATAATTGAGCTATGACTTAGGAAAGATATAATCCTTCTTCTATCCCTAGCAGATTTGCCAATCTGTTGGTTGTTTTAAATTCCCAACCTAATCTCAAGATGAACAAATCTATAAAATAACTAGTTCTAATAGTGGATTTTCCTTGAGGGATTGGCCAATGAACATGAAAGGGGTTTTCAATCCTTTTCCTCTACACTTTAGGCTCTACAAGACCAAGGAGGGTGTTCCTAACAATATTTGACTGGTGGGTTAATTGTTGTCTTCTCAAAATACTACTTTACATAGATATGTTCTTTCTCAAATGCTTAAAGAATTAATGATATAGTGAAGTAATCCAGGCTAGATTCTCAATCTTTAACATAATTCTTTGTAGAAGAACATGTGGAATAAACTAATGCCTACAACCTACAACTAAAATGAAAGTTCTATTCTTAATACTCAAATAAGGATGATCAGGGGATTGCATAAAATAACACTTTTGTAGGATCAGTGCCTAATTTATGGGTTATAGAATCAAAATGGGTATAAATGAAAACCCTATTGTAATAAGTATATACTTTGATTATGGTGCCAATAGAATAATGCATTACATTATAATGTTTCACCATTTTAAGATTCAACCATGCTTAGTTACCCTTGTAATCTGTAATGTCAGAAAATGTCCCCTTGGGGGCTTTTCCATCATAAGGCTTAGCTCCCAGGTCTTTAGCATGCATTTAGGACATCTTAGTTCATATTTTGACATCTCGATGGAATGACACCTAGGTTCCATGGCAAATTGGACCTAGGTGGACCCCTTGAGTTGTACCCTACCCAAAATAGTGGGGAAGACTTGGGTGCCCGTGCCTTAGTCCTACCCTATTTTGGGGAAGCCCTAATTTTTGGGTGTCAGTTTGTGACCATTATTAGGTCCCTTTGCTGACACGGTAAGTTTGAATTATGAAAATCTTGGTAGGAGTGTTTGTAGTTGCATATGTAAGCATGCTTAGGCATTCATTTGTAAAACTAGATTTCAATTAGATAGCAATTGTGATGTTCATGCAATCTCAAGGTGATTCAAGGCTTCTATTGTGTTGCAAGAGCAGACTTGTGTGTTTTATGTGTTGATATTTGTAGATTTGAGCATCAATTTTCTCATGGAGTGAAGAGCATCTTCCTCCCATGAGAGCTTCACTACAAGGTGACATTATATTGTGTTTTCATCATTGATTCCTTTGGTTTTTGCCTCTGCCTCACAAGGGCACACACTCTTTGTCTAACAATAGTGTTCGGAGACTTAAGTGTCCTCCGAGGCTTGACTGAGGCAAGCCTCTAAACACCACAACCCCCAAACCAAATTTTGTGATTGTAGGTTACAGGTGTCACATTTGGGAAAAGTGGAGTTGCAGGAAGGATTGACAAGCATCAAGGATTTAGGATCTGAAAAAAACCAGGACACAGGAGCACTTCCAAGACTTTGGTGCTTGCTCTAGTGTCCGCAGACATATCTCTGAAAATAGAAGTTACAGGGCTGATCAATGTCAGAAGGAGGTCTAGATCCCATAAAGAAACTAGTACCTTGGACTTGGGTGCCCACTTTAGTGTCCCTGACTCTTCCACTTTGGAAACCTAAAAATAGGTACTCTGTGATTTGGTATTTTACTCCCGTCTGCAAGAGCTTTTTCTGTTATTCGTCAATTTTATTGTCTTATTTGCATAATTAGGGTTTTAATGTTCAATTGGGCATAAAAGAAGGAAAATTGATAATTAAATTCTATAATTTGTAAGTCACCTAGGGTATGATAGTGCTTTCCACTTGACCCTAGATCCTTGAATGTTAAGTGGAAAGGTGGATTTAAACATCAAAACACTAAAACATTAACAAATCTAATTTTCCTCTAAACATTTTGGTGAACCCGTGTTTTTGGACTTAAATTGTAACTTCCTGAGTGTGTGTCTTCAGATTTGGATTGATTTCTTTCATTCATATAGTCATTCATTTTATTGCATTGAGAGAAATTCAAAAAAATTGAAAAATTTGGAAAATTCAAAAAAATTACATTTTGGGCTTACTAAATTGCATCAATTCTTTCTAAATTTTCCTAATTCATGATTTTTACATCAGATATGATATAAACTATAGAAAAATACAAAAATTCAAAATTTTTCTTTGCATTTTCATCATTTAATTGCTAGGGTTTTGTGGAAATTTTAACAATTTTATATAACCTAGTAATTCCAAAATTTAGGGTTAGTAGGCAAAATCTTTTCTCAAAATTTTATACTAATTTTAGAGGCTCATTCAAATTTTCATTTGGTTTTAGTCTTGCATTTTAGTGTTAATTTGCATTTAGATTTAAAATATTTTGCATTTTTACATAGAAAATTTCAACAAAAAACTAGCAATTTTGATACATTTTCATTAAATTTGCATGGGCATTTTTCATGTTTAAGCTTTAAAATCATTTTTAGATCTGAGAGTATTTAATTTCCATAATAAATCAGACTTCAAAACATTCCATAGCATTTTGTCCCAAGATCTCAAACCTAGGGCTTCGAAAACAATGATTTTCACTAAATTTGGCCTTATCGACTTTATAAACTTGCACCATAGGTGTGTTGTGAAAGGTATTTTGGCATTATTTTTCTGTTATTAGGGCAATAAGTTTCTTTCCCTCTTAAAAATCTTCACAACACCCTTTTAATGGTCTCTTGTAGTGAAAATTTGGTGAAAAACTACACATTTTGACTATTTTTGCCCTAGGGTTTGACCTAGTTTGCACTCCAAGCATGTTGTGATCAATTTTATAGATTGAGGTGACTGATATTATTGATATTATTTTCTATACCTCCTAAAATTCCTTACAACACCCCTTTTCTAGGTCTTGGAGTTGAAAAATCATGAAAAAATTACATATTTTGTTATATTTTCACTAGGGTTTGACCTTAAGTTGCACCAAAAGTGTGTTGTGTTGGGAATTTTTTCACTAAGTGGCTATTATTACTGATATTATTTTCTGTCCATTATCATTTTCCTCACAACACCCTTTGTTATGCTCTCTTGCATTAAGTTTTGGAGAAAAAAGTACCTATTTTGACATATTTTCACTATATTTTGACTTGGCATTAACTTGAAATCGCATCAAGAGTGTGTTGAGATGGATAATTTTTCTATTTTAGACTGATATTAGACATATAACTTGCTTCCCTTGACTGAAATCCTTACAACACCTTTTGATTCATTCATTTGCATTGAAAAAGTACCAAATTCCAAGCTTTTTTGGCTTTCAAACATATCATTCTCTTAGGGTTTGTCATCTTAATTTGTGAATTGAGTGCTGTGTTCTTTTGAATAAAATTTATGACCCTCTATCCTAAAAACAATATCCCTTTGAGAAGAAGTAAAATATGAATGGGATCTAGTGCTCTTGATGAAAACAATATCCCTACCTCTAACAATCCTTTGCGCACCTTCTTTACAAAGAAAGAAACTCAAATTGTGCAAGATACCATACATCCTCCAACAATTATGGAAGACCAAATATTTCATGATGTTGAGGATGCTATTGAGGTAGTCGAACATGTACCTATGGAACAAGTCAATAAGCTTGATAAAGACCTTGCTGAATTTCAAGAATATGTGCAAACTGGGAGAATAGCTGAAGAAGCCTTACCTGTGATTAATCATGTAAGAGAATTGATAAAAGAAGGACAAGATGGACTTAATGTTATTCATGGTTTAACACATATTGTGCAAAATAATGTAATGCTAGTGAGTGAATGTGCAAAAGTCATTAACAACATATCATCACCGTTGCATACTCAAATCTCAGCACCTATACCGACTATAGGAATATCAACCTTCACATTAATGATCTTAACAATTGATACAAATATTTGTAGTAATGCTACCACTAGTATTGGAGTATCTAATGGTACCAATTACAAAGCTGTAGGATTTTACTATCAGAACCTAGTCCATAATATGACCATTCCTATGAATAGCTGTTCTCAACCTCCCATCACACACAGTTATTCCCAACCATCTTCAACCTATCAATATGTCCAACAACTATTGACCTATTCTCAACCTCCATATATCGTATCTAAAGCTCATTCACCTCCTCACTTTCGTTCCAATGCCTCACAACAAATTGCACCTCTGAATGATGCCATCCTAAACCAACTTTTACAGGGCATGACTACTTTGTAACAAAAGGTAACAAATTTGAAAAACTCTTCGCAAGCTAATCTACCAACATATCATGCCCAAAATCCATTATCCTATGCAATCTTGAGAACTCCTATGCCTGAGAGGTTTGAGACTCCTCGCTTTGAAAAATATGGTGGAAAAAGAGATCCTAATATCCATGTGGTAGCATTCATAGCTATGTGTAGTGATTTCTATTTTGAAGAGGATTTGTTAGCAAAACTTTTCCCGCGATCTCTCAAAGATATTGCTTTAGAATGGTTTTTCTCTTTGCCTCTGAATTCAATACACTCCTTTTTGCAATTGATTGATCAATTTTTACAACATTTTCAAGCAAATATCAAACCCCAAGTCACTCTTATTGACTTGGTTCAATGCAAACAAGGTCCGAAAGAAAAATTGACTAAATTCATTAGTCGGTATCAAGGGCTTTATGCACAGATGCAATATCAGATGAAAGATGAAGATGTTCAAAATATATTCATTACAAATCTACAACCTAATATTCGTGATAAGATTCTCTTGATGAAATATAACTCCTTCCAACATTTATGTACCACCCTTCGTGATTATCAACTTTCATCTAGTCAGTATGAAAACCAAAACTCATCGGCTCAAATTGGTCAATCCATAGGTGGATCATCACAAAACAATTTTAAGAGGAACAATAATAGGAGTTTCATCAAGATCAATGGACCAAATACAAATGTGTCTGCTATAAATAATCCAAAGAAATCATCGTATCAACCAAGAAAGTTTACTCCAATATCTGAGTCCTATCATTCAATCATGAATCAAGTTGTGAGTAATAACATTCTGTAGCTTCCCCCGATCAAGCTTGTTGATCCTAGTAAACAAGGACCTTACTTCGATGCTAATGCCTTTTTTCATTATCATTGGATGCAAGGACATGACACTGAATGATGCATGCGTCTTAAGCATGAAATACAAGACCTTATCGATTCAAATGTCATCCAAGTATCGGGTGTGAATGATAATGGAAATAAGTCTATTGCTCCGCTGAATCAGAATTTACAAATCTTCACTAATCCTTTTCCTAAGCATACCAAAAATAATATGGTGGAACAAGGTTTAATGGAAGTAGACGAGGATGATTACTTAGACTATGATAGCATCATGGGAATGATTGAAGTGGATAAGAAAAAAATAAACAATCCACCTCATCCTTGAAGAAATGGAATTTATGCTGAGGTTCCTCCTTCATTATCCTTATATGGATCATGAGATAATCAAGATACGCCTGAAAAACAAGAACAACAACCAATACAAACGAGTAAGATGGTACAAAATGATTCTTGTCCCCATGTTAGAAAGATTCAACAACGAAAACTTGATAAAAATTAGAAAAGAGCTAGACGACTGTCAAAAATTGGAGAAAATAGTGGTTCCCCTCCTCATAAGCAACAAAAAGTTATATTTACACAAAGAGTAACAAATCAAGCATCACACAATAATCAACAAAACTTTCATAAGAACCACTCAAACTTTGCACTCAACATGATCGAGTACCTCTCCAAGAGGTTTTCAAATTCCCAAATCTAATATGAAGCTCAAACAGGTAAGTATCTCTAACCCTTTATTTCTCTCGTGATGTGCCTCCCCCATGATGTGTTATGTGTTGTTTAGGCCTCCTAGGATTACCTAGATTCTCCCATAAGGTTCGGGATACCAGGAGACCACCTCTATTGTGACCTTCTTCTATTTATATCATCATTCTTCTATATTGCCTCTCTCTCTGATTTCATTGTTATGTGTTGTGTCTTGCAGACATAGCATCGCGGTTGGTGACTTGGGGGCACCCTCCTACGTGACTGTCCCTAAGACACTTGTTTCTCCTCTCTTATTTATTGTTTCCCTTCCTCTAGTGTTTCCACCTAGCAGGTGGATGACGACAAACATTTATACTGATGCATACCTAGTGTCCCTTTCAAGAGGAATAAAAAAATGGACTTAGTTCCTAATATGATGATGGGGTTGTATATCTTATCCGACGCTTGGCTAGTGGAAGCACTCATGCTTTCCGTGTAGTGAATTTGATGATGTTTATGTCGCATTTACAAACCTTAACAATACTGCTAGTCTATGCACCTTTGTTTGTCTTTTAATCTGGCCTTGGTGGTACTTGATTCAAAGAGCTTCATGATATAGCCCCATGGTTATCCTCGAACTCTGAATTCATTAAATAACCTTGGATCTTTGTGTGGATAATCATATACATTGATGTTGCTGTTTATCATGATGTTGTCGACACTAACATGTTTCTTGCAGGGATGTGTTTGTGGGAACATTTGGCGATCATAAAGTACATGTCACCTCCAGGGGGCATGGGCTTTGCGAAAGTTAGTGTTCCCTTGTGTGTTTTCTACCTACCTTAACGTACTTGATCTCGATACTTGATATCAACCATCTTAAGGTGGGGGCATATATAAGGTAAGCTATTTGTTGTAGATGTTAGATATGTGCTTGTCCTCAGGCATAGTCTAAAGACTTGCTCGATGAGTGCATCCTGCATCCTGAGTTTGTTTGCAATCAATCAATCAATCATGTAAGCCCTCTACAGAAGTGGGATATCACGTATATCCTTTTTATCTTAAGCCCTCTATGGAGGCGGGGATGGTGTATTTCTTGGAGCAGATTGCATCATCCTATCATTTTCAAAAGTCCTCTGTGGAGGCAAGGAGTGGTTCTGTGACTAACTCAACCCTTAAGCATGTTTTCTGTGATTGTTATGGTGAAGCCCAATTGTTGGTGTGTGCCTGTAATGTGCCTGAGATGGTGTTGGACCTAGAAATAGGTACACTCCATCGCTTGTCTACCATGTTTTTTTCGTGTCTTCAAGTGTGTGTGTTTGGCGTGCTTGTTTTGTATGGCGTGCTTGTTGCCCCATATGTAATCTGAAGACTTGCTCGATGAGTGCATCCTGCATTTTGGGAGGTTTTACGTGTCTTGCATGTGTGTTACCCCATATATACAGTCTAAAGACTAGCACGATGAGTGCTTCTTGCATTATGGGAGATTTGTTTACTTTTCAGTACTTACATCTTCATTTCATATATATGAGAAAAAGAAAAGAAAAGATATCATTTCTGTCTTCCATGCATTAATGTGTCTTCTATGCATTAATTGTCTTCTCCATGTTTTGCGTGACTGTAACTATCTTCTCTGTGTTTTGCATGCCTGTTACTATCTTCTATGCGATTAGCGTGTCTTCTCTATGCTTGATGTGTTTGCTATGTTTGTGACCTTACTTTAATGCATGTATTGGCCTTGCGTTTATACATACATTAAAGTGTGGGCTAATTGTAACATTAGAAAATGTCCCCTTGGGGGCTTTTCCCTCATAAGGTTTAGCTCTCGAGTCTTTAGCATGCATTTAGGACATCTTAGTTCATATTTTGACATCCCGATGGAATGAGACCTAGGTTCCATGGCTAATTGGACCTAGGTGGACTCCTTGAGCTGTACCCTACCCAAAATAGGTGGGAGGACTTGGGCGCCTGTGCCCTAGTTTTGCCCTATTTTGGGGCAGCCCTAATTTCTGGGTATCAGTTTGTGACTGTTATTAGGTCCCTTTTTCAACACGGTAAGTTTGAATTATGAAAATCTTGGCAGGAGTGTTTGTAGTTGCATATATAAGCATGCTTAGGCATTCATTTGTAAAACTAGATTTCAATTAGATAATAATTGTGATGTTCATGCATTCTCAAGGTGATTCAAGGCTTCTATTGTGTTGGAAGAGCAGACTTGTGTGTTTTGTGTGTTGTTATTTGCAGATTTGAGTATCAATTTTCTCATGGAGTAAAGAGCATCTTCCTCTAATGAGAACTTCACTACAAGGTGACATTATATTGTGTTTTCATCATTGATTCCTTTAGTTTTTGCCTCTGCCTCACAAGGGCACACACTCTTTGTCTGAAAACAATGTTCAAAGACTTAAGTGTCCTTCGGGGCTTGACTGAGGCAAGCCTCTAAACACCACAACCCCCAAACCAAGTCTTGTGATTGCAGGTTACAGGTGTCACATTTGGGAAAAGTGGAGTTGCAGGAAGGATTGGCAGGCATCAAGGATTTAGGATCTGAAGAAAAGGACACAAGAGCACTTCTTGGACTTGGGTGCTCGCTCTAGTGTCCTCAACAGGCAGATCTCCAAAAACAAGAGTTACAGGGCTGATCAGTGTCAGAAGGAGGTCCAGATCCTGTGAAGAAACTGGTACCTTGGACTTGGGCGCCTGCTCCAGTGTCCTCGATTGTTCCGCTTCAGAACCCCAAAAATAGGTACTCTATGATTTGGTATTTTACTCCCATCTGCAAGAGATTTTTCCATTATTTATCAATTTATTTCCTTATTTGCATAATTAGGGTTTTAATGGTCAATTGGGCATAAGAGAAGGAAAATTGATAATTAAATTCCCTAATCCAAGTTTCCCTACATTTGTAACTAACCTAGGGTATGATAGTGCTCGCCACTCGAGCCTAGATCCTTGAATGTTAAGTGGAAAGGTGGATTTAAACATCAAAACACTAAAACATTAACAAATCCAATTTTCCCCTAAACATAAACAAATATTACATTCAATATCCTCTCACATCAATTATTTTACTACTTGAGTAAATGCCATGAAAAAAATATACAAACAAAGGAAAGACTGTGATGATGAATAAATTGATCCTTAACCAAATTGTATTCATAAATTTGTAATAATGTGTACATGAGTAGGAGACAGTAAAATCTAAAATTCAACACATTATTTGTAATAAACTGATACTGAATTACAAATAGTTCTATAAATATATCAAAGTGTTAACTTAGAATAACATCAAAATTGGGAAAGCTAATTCTATTTTCAAGTACTAACTACACAAAAATCCTCCAAGATCAGATTGATCCCATACTTCTGACCAGGTCTGGGTGGTATGACCTTGAATCAAGCCCTAAATTCCCTTTTATAGAACAAGAGAGCAGACAAGCTTTAGGGTTGAAGACAAGGATGCCACATTTTCAATTGACAAAAATAAGTTGTAATAGGATGTAGATGTAACCATCTCTTAACTAAAAAAAGATTCCTCTGTAACAAAATACCTCCATCATGCTAAGATATTTGTTTTTGAACTATATGTATCTTCACTTTGGTGGGGAGTGGGGCCAGGTTATTGTTAATGGTTGATAGCTTGTTCGATGCCATTGGAGCCAAATGCCCTTCAAGTGCCATCTAACTATTCAATAAGAGCATTCATTGCTCTGCATATCCCAACCGTGTGCCAAAAAGTGAGAAAACCTACAAGGAACAATATCAGAAGAAAACCCCATTAACTGGAGTTCTTCACTTTATACCTAGTGTCCATTGTAGGGGTGTGACTCGTCACTTTTGATTAGGAGGTTTCCAACCTCCTCAACCAGACAAAAACTAGAGGAAATCACACCAAGATAGACATGGCTATGCCATTTATCTAGCCAGGAGTGCAGTAGCAACAACAAAAAATCTTTCTACCTCCACATGCTTCATCTACAGGGGCAACCCTCTTACACCTACAATTATGGCTTTGTTAGGAAAATTAGATGCAAGGGAGGGGTAGAGGAAGCAATGATGCCTCTTTGCCTATGAATATAATCCACCAACTCAAAGGAAGTAGAAACTACTGGAGTATGGAGACTAAAACTTAGGGCCCACATCCATATGAGAAGATAGGAAGGAGAAAAGCTAACATGAGCTCAATGGATGTTGCTACTGCCCTGAAATATTTCCAATTCCCACCATTCTATAGAAGAGAATCCTCTAACTCTTAATTCTATAAGGACAGATTGTTAACCAAGAGAACAGAGAAGAAAATCCTACAAAATATGGGAGCAAAAAGAACATACAAAACCAGTGAATATCCATACTGTCTACATGAGAAAATAGTATAAGGAGCATCATCAAAAGTTCCTATTTATAGAAATTTTGATAGATTCTACACACTCTGATATGTCCTAGATTAATTAATTCCATTCATTTCATGGTATTCTAGCCATAAATGGAAATCTTTTGATGATTACCAAAAATGAGAAAATAGATAGCATTCCATCACTTTGCATAATTGAAAACATCATTTCCTGCATTAAAGGCACTAGATCAGTTGTCTCAGTTTCATCATTTAGCTTAATCATCCTATCAAAATTCGTCATGAAGCAGACGGAAGGTCATTTTTGTTAGAAGCACAAATCCGCAAGGGTCGATCCTGCATCATGCTAAGCTTTTGGTTAGTAAATTCCCTTGTAGTGGAAGCAGTGGAGACCTTGCACATGCCTGAGAAATTAATTTTACACTGTTGTATCCATATCTTACGCCATCATGTCACTCTTCAAATTTTGAATATGAGTCATTGATCATCAGGGTAGCTAGCTTACATCAATGATGTCAAAGCTATCAACATGAAAAGAAACCATGTCACTAATGCTAGATGAGCGCGGGCTAATAATATCACACCACCTAGATTGTTGTTAGAGCCACAACCTTGAGAAGAATTATCAATTAGTGCCAGCAAGATGGCATTCCACGTTTCCACGATGAAAATATCTGGCAGGAGATTGATTCTTATGGAATGGTAGAAACTGTCAAATCTTCCACATAAAATGGAGCGGATCCCAAAACACCCTTTGACCCATAAAGACTTTGTCACCTAACATCTTCCATGTCCTTAGACCTCATCACATATTCTGGATGCCACATGTCACTCTTCTGCCCTTCCGCTGATGCTTGATGGGACCCCTTGGTGAAGTTTTGTGGATCAGCAAAAATTACAAGAGATCGCCACATGTCCTTCGGGGACCCACTATAATGCTATATCGATGAATAGAACCTGCCAGGTGGCAACTTTTTGCTATTCTGTGGATGATTATTTTATCAATATTTTATTCTTCCGTGGAATGGTAGAAACAAGTCAGAATGAACCTATCACAAAGGTTAATGGGCCCAAGCCTCAACATATTCATTTAAAAACAACATTTGCCTACTAGGAAGGAGGGGGCCATGAGACCATTAAGGGGTCAAATATATTAAATATTTTGACATATTTGAAAAACATCGGATACGGGAAAAAGTAAGTAAGCGATAGGCAAGGGGCCGGTTTACAACGTGTTTCTAGACATAACATGACAACTTAAAGAACTCATTATAGGAAATTGGCAGTCAATTTGAGAATATAACAAAAGTAATTTTCACTGCCCATATTGAACATTACTAGGGTTTATGGTTTAAGGGGCATTTTTTAGAATGGTTTGGATAGGTAAAACCTTAGGTTAGAGACCTTTCAACATGATGACACAAATTTGGGGAAAATAGTAGAACCAGGGAGAAAATTTTATAGGGTCCCATCATGTACATCAAAATAGAGTTGTATCATATCTAACCTAGCTCTGGCTAGTTTTGTCCCCACATGACCTTGATAGAGATGGAGGTCATTTGAATGGAGGCATGGCCACTGACCTTGAGCTATTTGGTAAGGTTGATCAAGCCCCTAATCCACTAACCCTTGAGGTTTTCCTCTTTGCATACAAGGGCTCCCTTTGATCCACCAACATCACTTGCTCATATAGTGATCTATAGTATGCTACCTTGTGCAACACCTAGGCTATCTCCTTGTTTTCTCATGGACAACATCCCTAGATGTTCACCCCACCTCTGCCAGTGCCTTCAAGAAAAATCTATTGCGAACCTAGTAATAGTTGTGCCTAATCCCTCCATAACTAGTGGAAGCTCCTCCATCATCCTCTAGCAAGCACCCAAGTCTAGTGATAGCCTATATCCCGAGGCAAGTCACTCTATCTAAATAGTCTCTCTAGCACCCAATGCTTGCCTATACATTCTCACCCTCTCTGCATGGTGCTCATGGATTAGTAAACACTCTATATCGGCTCAACTCTCTCCTCTACTTCACCCTAAAATCACTATGCCTTGTGAATCAAAATGAATACTTTTCACCCTCCCCACCCCTATTTATTAACCCCTAATACTTATTTTCCCCCCAATAAATTTTTTTCATTGTTCTTCACCTCTTTTCACCCCATTCATTCATTTTTCATCTTTTCTTCACCATTTTTCTTCCATTGCCCCTTATTTTTCCTCTTCTATCATATATTTTTCTCTCCATTTCTCTTTTCAAGATCTCACTCATTTGAATTGACCTCTCAAGGATTGGGCATCATTCTTCCATCCTACTAACGTTTTTTTTTCTAATTGACTTGGGAATCATGTCTCCCCTTCCTCTTCAAAAGTGCTATATTTTATTTTTATTTGGAACAACATTATTTAAATGTCATTTCAAAGAGGGGGTAAAATGTAGACACCTAAAATCAGCTCACATTAGTTATGTCATTAGAGTCTCATCCCTTGATCATTCTTCTAAAATTAACTAAATAATTTTTTTAATTAATTAATTATTCTAATTTTTTATTAATAAACTAACACTTCTTCTAGCATTAATTAATTAAATTAGAACAATGTATTTAATTAATCAATCATTTCATCTTTCCGCTATAGTATAGCTTTAATTAAATAAATACAATATTTATTTAATTGAGTTCGTCATTCCCATTCTAAAAATTAAATAAATATAACCTATTTATTTAATTCCTATTTTCCCCCTCCAATCATTAGTTGACAAAAAATAGTTAATTAATGAACTAATCATTTACACAATCCAAATCATGATTAGTCAAGACAATTTTACTCATGGCTCAAGATTGCACATGGTTCAAGATAAACACATAGATCCAAAATTTTACTTTCTGAATCCTCACACTCCATTTGCGGAAAAGAAAATCCTAGCCCTTCAAATCCCTTGAATCATGTGCCTCTTCTTGTACACCTATCACAAAGTGCCACTTGAAGGCTTCTCATGCATCCAATCCTCTCAAGCTTCCCTAGACATTAATCTTCCAAATTAATCCTAACTATTGATTCTCTTCAATGGAAATCTATAAATTGAACCTCGCCCAAACCATTTCAACACATTGAATGCAATGTTATGTTGCTATTGTGAGCACCTAACATTCTCTCTCAAACACAAATCCACTTTGAGCACAATCACCATTGGTGCAACAAAGGACTTGTAAGTGAGAGCTTTCTTGTTTGTTTTCATCTATTTATGCAATTCTTTTATGTTTTAACTTGAGATTCCTTATAGCCGATAAGGGTGTGGTTCGGTGGCTAAGTCGCTCGGTTGTAGTGGCGGCCACCAAAGTTCAAACCCCCGTTGGGCCAACGAGCTCGCGGGTTTGAAGTGTTCTTGCTAGGGGATGAGGTCCCCCATGTTGTGGCCTCACCGGTTCATTGCATTCGCGTGGAGCCACCAAAGTTCAAACCCCCACTGGGCCAACGAGCTCGCGGGTTTGAAGTGTTCTTGCTAGGGGATGAGGTCCCCCATGTTGTAGCCTCACCGGTTCATTGCATTCGTGTGGAGCCGGAGGGCGTGTCGCACCAACGTCGCCGGTCACGTTAAAAAGTTTACCAAGTGCATTATCTTTTTTAAAAAAAAAAAATTGAGATTCCTTATAGATGTGAAAGATACTTAGACTTAATAATTTGAATCTTATTTTAGTGTTTTACATTTATTTGCATACAATACTTGATCATGTAGTTCCACTCATACCCACCTCCTATTAAGTTTGGATAGATTTAAGATTTAAGATTTAACTATAATACGGGATAAAGTTTTGGCCATAGCCACATCCAATCTCAACTCTACTGGTTAATGCCAATTATCCATGAAATAGTGTTTTGTCCCAAGTTTATACACTAAGATCATTCTTTAATTATTTCATTAAGATGCAAATAATTAATACTTTAATTTTAAGGAAATAATATTATATATAAAAAAACAATATTACAAATTTAATACTTTAATTTAACCATTTTTCTTTTAAATAATATTGCAAATATAAACTTTAATTTAACAATTTTTTTTTTAAATATACAAATTTTAAGAAAATAATATTACATAAATTGGAAGATGGTACCGGTAGCGGAGTTGGCTTGAATCTTGGGTTAACTAAAAAAATGAATGAAAAAATAATAATAATAACATAAATTGGAGCCCTTTCCTTACCTAGAAAGCCACACCATGCTCCTCCCAACTGATACTATAAATTAGCCCTGGCGTCTCAATCTCCATTAAAATATTTGATCAAAGATTGATCACCTGTGTTTCCAATATTAACAGCTCTGATTGCCAACAGAAAGTTATCTTTCCCGTGACTCTTAATAATGCCTCTGATTTAAACATATATTTTTCTCCCAAATAATTAATGTTCTTCTGAGAAGATAAATGCAAATTATAATGTACCGAGTACAAAGTATATAGTAAGAATATGGCCGCCTCCTTGTTGGGACTCCTCACTTCCTTCTGCAATGCCTTACATAATATGTTGGATCTCTATCTGCAATGTTCAATACCACAAAGTCCTAAAATTTATAAGCAATGACCACAATAAAAATTAGAGCACAAAAGAGAAGATTTTGTATCCTAACAGTGAATGTGAGCATTGTGAATCTGTGATCTGCCTATAAAATAAGTTCGAAATTTTTTTCTGTTCTCTCGCAGTAGCCCCTTCCAAACTGTCATTCACCATACTAATTATTAAAATATAGATCACAATGTATTGAAAATTGTCATTCATTATATTAATTATTAAAAATATAGATCACAGTGCATTGGCTATTTATATGCACAAACTTGTCAACAAAAGGGAAATGCAGCAAACTGAAGAACGGAGATTCAACAGAAAATATTTCTTATATTTCAGTTAAAGAAGTTAACATTATTTTATAATCTGTTTAAGAGTAACAACAAATTATTACAAATTTAACTGTCAAATTAAAACTACCATTCACCTGAAACTCCTATTAACAACTCTAAAAACTGTCAGTCACATGTTTATTCATTTATTCCAACAAATTTATATAAGTGAAAAAAAAATATAAACTTGCAAATGTGATGCTTGGATGAATGTGGACATGTTTGATAATTAAAGGTTAATTTTAACCAATAAAAATAGGACAAATATTTATCACATTTCAATCACTCTACTAAACATCATGAATGATCAAACAGTCAATAATAATTTTACACTGCATTCATAGTATTCATACACTTCTCCATGAGATGCTGGACCATGTAGATATACATGTCCTCCTTCATGATATTAACGTTACTTTTACAACTAGAGCATGGATTTTAATCTTCACGTGTTGGTGGTGGAATTCTCATTTTGTGAGCACGAGAGTTATGGGAAAATGTGTACAATCGTACAGAAGCCCATACCCCCTCAAAATTCCATGTTTTTGTATTTATACCTTGAATCCAAAGGAATAGAATATCGTGTTTTGTCTGCTCTAACTAAATTACAAATGAAAATAACGAGGGTACGAACTGGTTTTCTGCCCACCTTTTCATTTGTAATTGTGATTTGTTTGCTTCTGAAAAATGTTGGATAAGTGTTAATATATTTTCTATGTTTAATAGTTGTGATGGGTCAACCTCCTTTAATAATTTTTGGAAAAAAAATGGAATTTATTTTAGGTTTAATAGTTGGCATGGGATCAACCTCATGTTAATATTTTTTTGGGAAAATTTGGATATTATTTCGGGATTTTATATTTTTGCTCATATTTTTAGGTGCTTATTTTTTTATCTTTTACATGATTCATTTATATGTACACATGTTTAAGAGTGAAGTAAGAGAGATTCATTATTGTATTATAGAATATTTTAGTATATTTATGACTAGTGCCACGTAGTGGTATTGTTGTTATTATAGTATTTGTTTAGTTGTAATTTTTTTTGTTGATTAGTATAAGCAAATTGCATTCTAATAATTGAAAAATTAATTTTTGAAGAGTGTTTATAGTCCCTCACAAATTCTCATTTTGGCTTCAAATTTTGTAGGATTTGAATTTACACTTAGATTAGTAATATTTTTTCTAAAGATAAAGAATTGTTTATCATTTCAAATTTGTAACTATTATATTTCTAGAACTAAATTTATACTGAAAATTTTGTGTGAACTCGTTTTGAAATGTCTTGGGTAAATAAAATTGAAATCTAAAAAATAATCTAATTTGGTAAAAATAAAATAGGACTAAAATATTTTCTTAACTATAAAACTTAACTTACAAAGCCTATTAAATAACACAAATATTTTCTTTAACTATAAAACTAAACTTTACAAAGCTTGTATATTTGTATTTATGTGGAGAGCCCTGGCCCTAGTTGAGTGTATAGAGATTTGAAATGTCTCCTTAAGATATTAAAATGTAATAATACTAATACTTTTATAATTTAAAATGCATTAAAATATTGTAAGTTTGAAAAATAAAATAAAAATATAATAACATAGAGAAATATTTTTCATGATACTATAGATTTTAACTTTTAACTAAATAAAATTAAATCCTAGATTTTTAACTCTTAAAATTGAAATCCCAAAAATAATCTAATTTCATAAAATAAAATGTGTAGAACCCTACCCCTAGTTGGGTGTGAAGAGATTTGAAATGTCTGCCTAAGATATTAAAATGTAATAATATTGAATACTATTACAATTGAAAATGCATTAAAATATTGTAAGTTTGAAGAATAATTATACAATATAATAACAATAACATATTCATATTTAGACCACTAAAGTATTTTATCTTAGTCACTTAATTTTTTTTAAGTAATAATAGTTAGTACTTTAAACATGATATTAATTATTTTAATTAATCTTGTGGTTTAGTACTAATTTTTTCTAAAGATAAAGAATTGTTTATCATTTCAAATTTGTGTCTATTATATTTCTAGAACTAAATTTATAAAGAAAATTTTATGTGAACTCGTTTTGAAATGTCTTGGGTAAATAAAATTGAAATCTCAAAAATAATTTAATTTGGTAAAAATAAAATAGCATTAAAATATTTCCTTAATTATAAAACTAAACTTTACAAAGCATAGTAAATAACAAAAATATTTCCTTAACTATAAAACTAAACTTTACAAAACTACATATTTGTATTTATGTGGAGAGCCCTGGCCCTAGTTGAGTCTATAGAGATTTGAAATGTCTGCTAATAAAATAAAAAATATAATAACATGGTGAAATATTTAAAAAATTGAATTCTTATAATTATCACCATTCATTTAGGCATGACTTAACTAGTGGGAGATAAGATTTGTGTTCATAATTTGTTTACTTGCCACATCCTCCCCTCAAACTAAAATTCTCTCCACATTTATAGCTTTTTGTTGCACTCCTACAGAGAAGAGGTCATTTTTTTTTTAGCTAATGACATTACAGATAAATCATTTTTCAATGATTTTTTTTGTTAAAAATTTATCATGTTGACATAGGAAAAGTACAAATTTAATTCAATTTTGCCTGACAAGAAAAATAATCCTATCTTTTTTTTATTGGTTTACAATCAATAGATTAATAACTAGATAAGCGCGAACTCATTGCAATAGTATTGGCCAAAGGCAGGTACTAATAATGGAAATTTTTACTATGTTTTTTTTACCCTTTTCCCAAATGAAAATACTATGTATTGCCTTTGATTTCTATTTATTCTATTATTATTTTAGATTAAATATGCATTACTTCTATTGCATAGGTTTATTGGACTTATTTTCTCTACAAAAATATGTAATGGTGAAATTAGTATATTTATGTTGTTTATTATTTAGTTTTATGTTCATTGTGATAGGAATATTTTTCACAGAATAACATATTGACAAGTAGTATATTTTTATATTAGATATGGCTAATAGGCCAATTTTTATTTAATTGGACAAGCAAGAGAGTTCACTCCATCCAAGCCTAGAATCCTCAATCCTAAGGCCACACAGACCGAAACTAAATATGGGGCACAACATAAAAAATGAGGTCCTATCATCAACTCATTATCTCTCTCCATCCCTTTGATAACCTACTTAGTCATGTGTATGTTACAAGTCCACTCTTCTATGATGACAATATCCCATTTCATGTGGCATCTATCCTATCTCTCCTCCTAATTAGACATTCATTCATACTAAACTTTAAGTAGTTAGAAGTGCAAGTAGGAAACCTTACTTCACCCCCATGTCAGTTAATTGGATGGATTAAATATCCTTTAGGACTCAACATCATCACACACCCATTCCCTAGTCACATGATGTTGATATAATTTGATAAAATATAGTGGTCATAGGGACCCCATTAAACATTTTTATGCTTTTATGCTCTCCGCAATTGTCACTATTGATGATGTTGTCATTACAAAATTCTTCCCCACCATGCTAACAAAAGATGCATTCAATTGGTTTTCAACTCTACCACCTAGTTTCATTCACACCTTTGTTGATCTTATACATTCCTCTATACTTCATTTCCAATTCAACATGGAACCTAAAGTTTCCATATTACAACTTTCACATCACAAACAAGGTCACTTGTAAACTATGCATGAGTTCACAACTCACTTCTTCTCATTACTCATCCACATGGACTTCCAACCCCATAACTCTATGGTGCAACCCATTTTATTTGAAAGCCTTTTACCAGACATCCAAGAAAAAATATTCTTCACAAATTGCTATTCCCTTTGTGAGTTGATCCTAAGAGATATTGAGGTTGATCACATTCTCTCATGTGCAATAAAAAGACACTCCACTCCATGCTCTAGGCTAAAAGAAAGAGAATATACATCATCCCATAACCCTCTTGAGCATCTCTTGTTATTTCTCCTAAATAACAAATTAATCACTTTAACACAAATAATTATTTGAACAAGACCTGAACAAAATTTTTGATTTGCATTAACTTGTTCTTACCATCATGTGATAGGACACTCCACTAATAAATGCCAGACTATAATAGTCAAATCTAAAATAAAATTAACAATGAACAAATACTCATTGACAATATGACATCTCCTAGTATCATTCATCATACAAATATGGATCACCCCAATGTCAACTATGATGCAAAGGGTAAGGTAAGAGTATTTGAAGTTCACTCAATCAACTTAAGTCACTCAACTTTCTCCAAGAGGTTTACAAAAGTGTTTGTGTTTACAAAGCCTACACAAGGCTATTTTTGAGATTGATCTAGCCTAGGACCACTATCTAGTGTCCTCCTCATAGGCTGCCCTTCCCTCACCTTGGAGAGTTACTGTTCAATCCCACCTATCTGCACAATCCACCTTTTAAGAACTCACAACTTCCTACCCACACCTCTACCAACAATGTCCATCTATAACTATTAACACTTACTTGTCAAGGAATCATGACTGTCATGAGGTCTCTGACCAAAAGACTAATTTTTGCATTCTCTAGTGCAGTGGACAACAACAATAGTATGACTGTTCTAGGACAGTGTTTGGAAGAAGGCTTAACCCTTATAGAATTGATTCAACCAACAATAACTTCTCAAAGCCTCAAAAGACCAACAATACTCAATGCATACTAAACACTAAATGTGAATGAGCAACCATTTACTCACATGTAGGCCCACACTATGATATAGAGGGCAGAGGATAGCAAATTGAAGCTTGATTGTCCTATGACAGTCTTAAAGTGACAGCTTCTTTCTTATAGCCTTTGTGAAAGCTAAACCTACATCAACTCCTCTCAAACAAGGATCTAAACACCTCAAACACTTACCAATGATAGGATCAACTTGAGGTCTTTGAACCAACACCTTGCCTCAATACTTGTGCTGACAGAAATAGTAAATTGTTATGACTGTCTTCAAAAAAATAGTGTTAAAGGAGGTTAAACCTTGTAAGCAAGGAGAAAGTTTAACACCACACTAACCACTCACAAACTTCAAATGGCCTTCACCACTTGGTGCATGAACCAAATACCTATATTAAAATGTTTACGATTCCTTGAACCTTCAGACCATACTGTACCCACGTGCATGAATAGCAAACTATATTTCTGTCAGCAATTGTTGTTTTTCTTCTAAAGGGCAGTCTAGCTTGAGATTATGGGAAAGATGTGTATCAAGGATCCCTTGTCTAGATAGTAGGTTCTTGTGCAGGTTTGCCTTCCTTCTAAAACACAAAGATCAACACTATTTGATCAAGCCCTTGACTGTTTTCTTGCACTCTTGCTGTCTTATGCCTTTTCTTTACTAACTAGTCATTGTTTTGACTAGATAGAGGCATACCAACCACCATGGAGGAAGGAGAACCACAATGCAAACATCAAAAACATAAAAACTACTTTGTCTTCCTCCATCCCACCAAGAAATGGGTGACCACCTTCAGAGGACAGAGGAAGAATGGAGCATTTTGTCCAAACCCTAGCTGTGGAGGGTTAGAAAACCAGTTTACAAATAATGAAATCAAACAAAGTAATAAAAATGTTTCAAGAGCTCCAAATAGATGCAAATGAAAGATAACTTGATCCACAACAATAATTCTTAGACCATGGATCTTCTACAATCCATACCAGGCCGTACAAGAAGACTGTTTTCAGCAAAAAAACATAAAAACATAGCTTTTTCCTTAAAAGACCCCCTCTCTCCATTCATCTTTGGCATGTTTATACAGATTAAAGTTTATAGCAAGTTTCCCCAACATTTGTACTTCCTTATAGTCTATACAACTGCCCATGAAAGGCAGTGAACCAATGGAAAAGCTTATTTTCTTAAAAAACTCCAAGTTTCTAAAGAGAAATCCTAGAAAATAGGACTTATCAAATACTCTAGTGGACTAGTCAAATAAACTGGACTAAGTCCTTATTACAAAGTATGAAAATGGCTTTCAAAGCCTTAGGAAAAACCAAAATTAACAAGGTCACAAAATGTTATATTCGAAAAAATGACTAAATTGAAGCTCCTGCACCATACTCCCCCTGTGGGAAAAACTCAAGTCCCTTAAGTTGCCAATTGTTGAAGAGTCATGCCATGCTTCAAGATATCTGCTTCAGTCATCCAAGTGGCCTCTATGTTAGGGAGATCCTTCCATTTCACCAAGTAGTCCTTATAGACACCTCTCTGAGTCTTCTTGATAACTTTGGAATCTAGAATACACTCCAACTGTAAAGGTTTGCTTGGAGGCAAATCCTTGATCCAATCAGCATCTTCAGCCACCACATCTGATCCACTTTCATTAGGCAATGGAGGTCTAAAAGGAAAAAGATCACAAACATTGAAAATTGGAGAGATACCAAGGCCATCTGGTAGCTCAATCTCATATGCATTTGGACCGAATTTGTGTACTATTTTGCATGGCCCAATCTTCTTCATCAAGAGTTTAGTTGGCTAACCCTTAGGTAACCTTTCTTTCCTCAGATATGCCATAACTAAGTCACCAACTTTGAACTGTACTTCTCTTTTCTTCAAATCTGCCTTTTCTTTGTACTTTGTGACTAATTTTTCTAGATGCAACTTGACTTGATCATGAACTATTTTCATGGAGGTAGCAAACTCTTCACCAAGTGCACTCCTTCTATCCCAACCTTGGAGATCCTTCAGCTCAAGTGGCCCTCTTGGATGAAAACCATAAACTATCTCAAAAGGACTTTTACCAGTGCTCCTATTCCTTGAATCATTGTAGGCATATTCAGCCTGACTGATAACCAAGTCCCATGCCAAACCATGTTGCTTTGTAAGGCACCTTAGAAGGTTTCCAAGTGATCTAATAACCACCTCAGTCTGACCATCAGTTTGTGGATGGTAGGCTGATGAAAAGGACAACTGTGTGCCCAGCTTTTTCTACAAGGTCCTCCAGAAGTGACCTACAAACTTAGAATCTTTGTCCGTTACAATGGACAATGGTAAACCATGTATCCTTACTACTTCTCTAAAAAATAGACCTGCAACATGAGATGCATCATTTGTGCATTTACATGGCACAAAATGAGACATCTTGCTGAACCTATCAACAATGACAAACACACTATCCACCCCTCTGGCTGTCCTGGGTAACCCAAGCACAAAATCCATGCTAATACTTTCCCAAGGTCTATTGGGAATGGGAAGGGGCTGGTATAGCCCTGCATTTGAAGACACACCTTTGGCTCTTTGACAGATTGCACAACTAGCTACATATTTTCTCACATCTGTTTGCACCTTTGGCCAAAAATAGAACCTTGTGACTTGTTCTAGTGTCTTGTCCAAGCCAAAATGTCCTCCTAAAGAACCATTATGCTTCTCCTTGATGATGTTTTCCCGCATATAGCATTTAGGGACACACAACAAATTGCCCTTAAACAAAAGGCCTTCCTGCAAAACAAAATCTGCATACTCACCATGGAATGTGTTAGCCAAGTTCACACAAACATCATAAGCCTCTTTGAAATCAGAATCTTCTTTATACAGCTCCTTTAAACAGTCAATACCCATGCTTTCTAACTGAATTTCATGAACAAGAAGTAACCTCCTACTCAATGCATCAGCCACCTTATTAGAGACACCTCTTTTGTGCTTAATTGTGAAGGTATAAACTTGTAGCTGTTCCATCCATTTAACATGTCTATGGTTCAATTTTTCTTGACTGTTTAGAAAGCTTAAAGCATGATTGTCAATAAACACAATAAATTCCTTGGGCAGCAAATAATGTCTCCATTTCTTAAGAGCTTGCACCATTGCATAGAGTTCTAAGTCATAGGTAGAATACCTTTGCTTGGCTTCATTCAACTTTTCTGAAAAGAATGCCACTAGATGTCCTTCTTGGCTAAGAATAGCACCAATAGCTTACTGACTTGCATCACACTCAACAACAAACACCTTATCAAAATCAGGGAGTACTAAGGTAGGTAACTCAGCCACCTTTGTTTTTAACAACTCAAAACTATCATCAGCTTCCTTTGTCCACTGGAATCTACATTTGACTCCACCCTTGATGGTGTTGAGGATGGGAGCACTAATGTGACTAAAACCTCTGATAAACTTCCTATAGAAAGTCACCAATCCATGGAAACTTCTCACATCTCCCACTATTTTTTGGGGTAGGCCAACTGAGAATAGCCTCAACCTTAGAGGGATCCATCTTCAAACAGCCATTAGAAATGACAAATCCCAGGTATACAAGTTTAGTTTTTATGAACTCACATTTGTCTAAGTTGATCATCAACTTGTACTCATGCAGCTTCTCCAACACTTGACCAACATGCTTCACATGGTCTTCCCTTGTCCTACTGAAGATTAGTATGTCATCAAGATAAACAATAACAAATTTACCAATGAATTCAACTAATACCTCATTCATCAGGCGTATAAATGTACTTGGAGCATTGCTAAGACTAAATGGCATAACAAGCCATTCATAAAGACCTTCATTGGTCTTGAAAGCAGTCTTCCATTTATCTCCCTGTCTGATCCAGATTTGATGATATCCAGATTTCAAATCAATCTTTGAGTAATAGCATGATCCTCCCAAATAATCCAAGAGATCATCAATCCTTGGCATTGGGAATCTGTACCTTATGGTGATCTTGTTTATGGCCCTTGAATCTGTGCATAGCCTCCACTTTCCATCCTTCTTAGGAGCAAGTACACTTGGAACTGCACAGGGACTTAGACTCTTCCTAATCAGCCCTTTCTCCAGGAGATCTTGAATTTGCCTTGCCACCTCTTCATTTTTCTATGGTGTCAGTTTATATGCAGCCTTGTTAGGCAATGTAGCACTACGTATTAAGTCAATTTGATGACTAATATCCCTCATGGGTGGTAAGGAGTTGGGAACTTCCTCTACCACAAGGTTTTGATACTTATCCAAAAGTTGTTGTACTTCCAATGGAATCTCCTTCTATTTTTTATCTTGCTGATCTGATCCACTCTTGGGCTTCATGACCAAGGCATACCCCGGATTGTCATTCTCCTTCAAGATGTTTAGGAACTCATTGCCATTCACCAACATGACATTGCTGTTATTTTCCTTTCCCCAGGGCTGCTCCAACAAAGGATCCATTTTGAATGCTCTTCCATTCTTGGTGATGACATAAGTGTTCTTCTCACCATCATGCTGAGCTTTAACATCATACTGCCATGGATGGCCAAGAAGCAGGTGACATGCATCCATAGGTATGATTTCACATAGCACTTTGTCCTTGTAGTCACCAATTGTAAATTCAACCCAAGTTTGTTCCTCCACCATGAAACTTTGGTTCTTGTTTAACCAAGAAATCTTGTGAGGACTGATATGAGGCAGCCTCTTCAACTTGCACTTCTCAACCATCTCAGTGGATACCACATTCTTAGTAGACCCTGAATCCACTATGATTTTACAGAGCTTCCCATAGGCTACCCCTTGGGTTCTGAAAAGATTCTTTCTCTGAGGGGGCTCTTGCTTCAATGGCATCTTCAACATAGACCTTTTTATCATCATACTCTCTCCATCTAAAATAGGTGCAGCACTTCCCATTGGTGAATTCACACTTTCACAGTCATCATCTTTCACTACCTGATTTCTCTTCCCACTGTCATGAGAGCTACTAGCTTTCCCTGGACATTTGTTCATTGTATGGCCAACTTGGTTGCAGCCATAACATCTTCCAATGAAGACTCCTGGTCCTCTACCTCCTCCACCATTTCTGCCTCTGCCATTATGACTTCGACCACCTCTAAAATCTCCTCTATGCTCTGTTGCTGATTGTGTTTCTTGCTGACTGTTATTTTCAGTTTTGTTGAACTATCTACGGCCAAAATTGCCTCTACCTCTTTGGTTTCTACCACCTCTACCTCTGAAACTTTGTTCACCCTTCCTTCTCAGCTTTTCCTCTACTCTGGAGGCCAATAAGAAACATTCATCCACTGTCTTTGGTAACACCAAGCTTATCTCATCTTGCAGATTGTATTTCAGTCCATTCAGTTACCTAGCCACCATCCCTTTTTCATCTTCATTATGATTGGCCCTCATACTAAGTCTATGAAATTCTTCTATGTAGGCAGCCACATCCATGTCTTTTTGTCTCAAATTCTGAAACCTCCTTATGATTTGAATCTCATAGTCAGGTGGCATGAACTTGCTTCTGAGCATAGCCACCATTCTGCTCCATTTAGTGATGGGACTCTTCCCAATCTTCTCCCTCTCACTTTGCATATAGTTCCACCATACAAGTGCAAAACCTCTTAGCCTTGTCTTGGCAAACTTGACCTCTTTGCTATCATTAAACTCATTGTAATCAAAGAAGTTGCACATAGCTTCTATCCAGTTGGTGAGAACATCTCCATCCAACTTGCCATGAAAAGTAGGCACTTCCATCTTGGGATCACCACTGTCTCCATGAGCACCCTTAAGTGCATTCAAAAAGGTTTTCTGATCTGCAGACATATCCTGCTCCAGAGGATCCTCTTCTACCTCTATTTCTTCATTTATGTTCGAAGAACTTCCCTCTTCTTTGGTCTTGCCCTTAGACTTCTTCTCTTCTTGCAATTTTGCTTCTTGCAATCTTGCTTCTTGTAATCTTGCTTCAACCATCTCTTCCACCAAATTCTTGATGGCATCTTAACTCATTGTCTTGAGAGGCATTGTACTAGCCTCTATTTCAATTTCCTCTTCTGACATACACTTGCTTCCAATCAAAATATTGGATCTGATACCAATATGATGCAAAGGGTAAGGTAAGAGTATTTGAAGTTCACTCAATGAACTTAAGTCACTCAACTTTGTCCAAGAGGTTTACAAAAGTGTTTGTGTTTACAAAGCCTACACAAGGCTATTTCTGAGATTGATCTAGCCTAGGACCACTGTCTAGTGTCCTCCTCACAGGCTGCCCTTCCCTCACCTTGGAGAGTTACTGTTCAATCCCACCTATCTGCACAATCCACCTTTTAAGAACTCACAACTTCCTACCCACACCTCTACCAACAATGTCCATCTATAACTATTAACACTTACTTGTCAAGGAATCATGACTGTCATGAGATCTCTGACCAAAAGACTAATTTTTGCATTCTCTAGGGCAGTGGACAGCAACAGTAGTATGACTGTTCTAGGATAGTGTTTGGAAGAAGGCTTAACCCTTATAGAATTGATTCAACCAACAATAATTTCTCAAAGCCCCAAAAGACCAACAATACTCAATGCATACTAAACACTAAATGTGAATGAGCAACCATTTACTCACATGTAGGCCCACACTGTGATATAGAGGGCAGAGGACAGCAAATTGAAGCTTGATTGTCCTATGACAGTCTTAAAGTGATAGCTTCTTTCTTATAGCCTTTGTGAAAGCTAAACCTGCATCAACTCCTCTCAAACAAGGATCTAAACACCTCAAACACTTACCAATGATAGGATCAACTTGAGGTCTTTGAACCAACACCTTGCCTCAGTACTTGTTCTGACAGAAATAGTAAACTGCTATGACTATCTTCAAGAAAAGAGTGTTAAAGGAGGTTAAACCTTGTAAGCAAGGAGAAAGTTTAACACCACACTAACCCCTCACAAACCTCAAATGACCTTCACCACTTGGTGCACGAACCAAATACCTATATTAAAATGTTTACCATTCCTTGAACCTTCAGACCGTACTGTACCCACGTGCATGAACAACAAACTGTATTTCTGTCAGCAATTGTTGTTTTTCTTCTAAAGGGCAGTCTAGCTTGAGATTATGGGAAAGATGTGTATCAAGGATCCCTTGTCTAGATAGTAGGTTCTTGTGCAGGTCTGCCTTCCTTCTAAAACACAAAGATCAACACCATTTGATCAAGCCCTTGACTGTTTTCTTGCACTCTTGATGTCTTATGCCTTTTCTTTACTAACTAGTCACTGTTTTGACTAGATAGAGGCATACCAACCACCATGGAGGAAGGAGAACCACAATGCAAACATCAAAAACATAAAAGCTACTTTGTCTTCCTCCATCCCACCAAGAAATGGGTGACCACCTTTAGAGGACAGAGGAAGAATGGAGCATTTTGTCCAAACCCTAGTTGTGGAGGGTTAGAAAACTAGTTTGGAAACAATGAAATCAAACAAAGCAATAAAAATGTTTCAAGAGCTCCAAACAGATGCAAATGAAAGATAACTCAATCCACAACAATAATTCTCATACCATGGATCTTCTACAGTCCGTACCAGGCTGTACAAGAAGACTATTTTCAGCAAAAAAACATAAAAACACAGTTTTTTCCTTAAAAGACTCCCTCTCTCCATTCATCTTTGGCATGTTTATACAGATTAAAGTTTATAGCAAGTTTCCCCAACGTTTGCACTTCCTTATAGTCCATACAATTGCCCATGAAAGGCAGTGAACCGATGGAAAAGCTTATTTTCTTAAAAAACTCCAAGTTTCTAAAGAGAAATCCTAGAAAATAGGACTTATCAAATACTCTAGTGGACTAGTCAAATAAAATGGACTAAGTCCTTATTACAAAGTATGAAAATGGCTTTCAAATCCTTAGGAAAAACCAAAATTAACAAGGTCACAAAATGTTATATTCGAAAAAATAACTAAACTGAAGCTTCTGCACCAAACTGCTCTCATGAAGAAATTCATTACTAGTTCTATCACCTAATTCTAGTGATGGATGATGACCTGAAGAAAGGTTAGCCTCTACCTTAGAGGCTTTATATGTCTCTTTTTTTTATACCATGTCTTCAATCTATAGTTCTCTTATCTTTGTTTTTACTGTCCCTATAATGTGATGAGCTTTAATGCCATGCACATTTTGGGATGTAGTGTGTTGTGTTTACTATCTCCTATTATGATGAGCTATTTGCCACACACTTTTGGTAGGGTAGTGTGTTGTTAATTTTCTATTTCATGTCATGTAATGAGCTAGTATGACTTGCACTTTATGGGGTAGTGTGTTGTGTTTATTGTCTCCTATCATGTGATGATCTTTTATGCCATGCACTTTTGGGGAGTCAATGTTTGGTGTTGTGTTATATTGTCCCTTGTTTCATCTTTATGTCATTTTCCTTTTCATGTTTCTTCCTCTTTATGTTGTCCTTTCTATCTTTGTTCATCCATCTTTCTCTTTGTGAAAAACATAGGGATGATGCAAGGTATTAGGTACGTACCATCCCTCTTGATTTTGACCCAAGTTTTTCCTTATCACTTATCTTGTGTCCCATTATGATTTTCATATCCTCTTCTCTCTTATCCCTTTCTATATCTCTATCTTTCATAGCTTTGTGTATTTGCTTCTTTTGCCTACTATTCTCTAAGTGGGTTCAAGATTATGATTTAGAACAATGGATTTCATAGTGGTATCTTTTGTTTATGAACCAAGGACAATAATGAGTTTACCAAAGCCCCTCTTCCACATACACTTACCTTATCTCACATCCATTTACCATTCCACACATATAGCATATATACTGCTTGTGCCTACTTTCATCCACTACACATATTGATACTTTCCATGGAAAGTTATAATCTTAATCATATAGACTTGGGACATTTGAGCCCTCCATAGACTCCATCCATGGGCATCCATTATCTTTATTATGATATGCTAAGTTTGATGTCCATAATTAGGTCCATGAATACTTATCCTCTTTTATTTTTATTGATATCTAAACCTTTTTATTACCCTTAGAACCTCATAAGTGAATCATTTCCCCCTCCTTCCTTGTCTAAGTATTGAGTAACAAGAAGCATGTAGATATATGAAAAATTTAAACGTCCATAATTGCTTGGTCTAATCTTTGGTGATGAGCCCTTGTATCTTATTGGTTGCACAGGGTTAGATTATGAGGTTGGTATCAAATTAAAATAGGAATAAAAGGAAAACAAAAATAAAGAGGAAGAAAATAAAAGAAAAATGAAAAAATTAAATAAGTCAAAAGCATGCAAAGCATAAGAGATCTACTCCAAAGCCATACCAAAGAAACTCAAAGGCCACACAAAATCAAAGAAAAACACTCTATGAGACTTGAGTTGTACCAATTTACTTCCTTTCCCTTTCTTTAATCTACCATGAGTCATTCTAGGATAGCTCCCAAGCTAGGACATGTTCTTTCCATTTATCTTAAGTATACATGGCCTAAGCATGCATGTCTACTTTAGCATATCTCCTTCATCCTATCCATATCCTAATCCCGATATATTCTTAAACCCACCTCTTGTTCCCTCAAATTTTTTAGTTTACCATAATGAAATGTGTAAGCAATCCACAACAAATCGTCACCACTCTCATCCACATTGCATCAACTTTTTCACACTTATCTTACTTACCCCTACCACCAAATTGTCCTTTTACATCACATTCAATATTGAAATCCATATAACAAAGAAGGACTTAAATAAGCTCTTTGATGTCTTAGTGCATAAACTTGAGCAGCAAGTATGCTTTGAAACCCAATAGTCCAAGTCATTGATTTATTGAATGCATTTTTTAGAGCCTTCAGTGCTTTCCTTTTCAAATTTTTGATCATTTACATTGATTTCTTGATATTTCTCATTCATAGTAGACAATAATGTATATTGTGCCACATGAATGTTACATTGATTTTTCCATTCTAGGTGTTTATAACCATTGTCATAGAATGCTCTTTCAGCCAATTGTTTAGCATTTTCCACTTATTTATGTATAAGATCAATGTCTTCATATTCATTGTTTGACAATGGATCTGTTGATTTAAGGACAAACAATTGAGAGGGGGGGGTGAATCAGTTATCACAAAAATTATGTTCCTTATTCACTTAAAACCTTCTTGTATTTCAATAGCATATCAAAGATTCAATCATGAAAGCACAATGCAAAAATTCAAGAGCAGAAACAAACTCAACACAAATATCACCAAAATTTTAACATGGAAAACCTAGTTAAGGGAAAAACCATGGGGTGACTAACCCAAGATTATATTCTCTATTAAAAGAATATGAAGAATAAAATGGCACCTGCCAATTAGGGCTCACTGCCTGAGCACACTGTTCACAAGAGGCCCACTGCCTACAGGAGACACACTGTCTATAGAAGAGAATAAGTATTACAAACTTGAACTAGAAGTTAGCATCTTCACTATGCTTGAGTCAATTCCATTAAAGCTCAACACCTCTACTTTGCTTCTCGCTCCTCTCCCTTACCACCTTCTCATCATGACCACACAGGATACTTTTTGAAATGACTTTGCAACTCTTATTTATACATGACATCGACTTTGGAATGATCATCAAAGTTGGCACAACATACACTTATTTTATTACAAAGCATTTACAAAAATACAACTTGACTTGTTACAAAAATTTCTTGCACATTACTATACTATTGGCCACACGTAGCTGGGACTTCAATCTTCTTTGAGGAACATGCTATGCTTGGTAAAACATCTTCAAGATCATCCACAACATGCACAAATCATCCAGTTGGCCAAGACTGGGAAGAACACCATTATCCAAAGGTAAATCTTCAATTACGAGCTCAATCTTCAATGCGGACCAACAACATGATCTAGACACAAACTGGAGACCTCCAAAATCTTGCTTGAATCATCAAGAACATCCGCACCACTTCTGCTTACTGTAATCATTTGCATCTTCATCTGGAACCTCACTATCACACTAGAAGGATCACTTGCGGACCTCCAAACTACGAGCCAATAGAGTTGTCAATTCAAATTGGCTTCCCAAACATGCCACCAGATCCACAAAGCATGATGTTGCATTTCTGGATCTCACCGGACCTATTTGTACCACTTTGTCACCATTGAACAGCTGCTAGAACCAGTTTTACTCATATGGCCATAACTTCTTCAAATCTTCATGTGGAACTCTAAAATCTTCACTAGAGCACCTTTAAACACATGTCTATAAACCTTTTGATGTGCATACTCTGATCTTCAACTGTCTGGAATCTTTGCTTCATAGAACTTCACTGTCTTCATTGTTCTTCTCTGTTTCTGATGGGGCTAGTTTTCTCAATATCCTCAGCACATAACTCATCCAATTCTTGACATCAATGCAATAGGAGTATGTTGAAATCAATGACAACACCATTTAGGGCCATACTTGCAATAGGATCATATTCATAATCCTCCCTTAATCTAAATAGAAGATATCAGAAATAAACTTTTTAACTTTCTAGGAGCTAATTGTAAGTCCATGCTAAATGTCCTAGCTCTTTTATCACCCTACATCATTGGACATTAATTCCTTATGTGTCCTTCCTCAAAATAGTAAGTGAACCAAATCTTATTCCTCTAATTTGATGATGATGCCATGTTAGTTCAACTTTTATCCAATATGTCCCATTTAATCTTCAATTGTTCGAACTCCAGTCTCATCTTTTCTGATTCCTAGTTTTTTATTTCATTATTCTTCCTTCTCCAAGGTTGTGCTTCTACCCTACATGCTAATTCTACCACACTTCAGTAGGTTTCAAATGTTCTACCACTCAACATAGTTCTAACCTTTGGTAGCAATCTTCACATGAACCACTCATTTTTTTGTTTTTAGTTAGGGGATCCTCCATCGTTTTTACCACTTCTTTCAATCTGTGGTCTGATTCCTTAATAGTTTATCCCTCTTCTTGTACCATTTCTCTCATTTTACTAACTCTTTGATGGAACCTTAGAAGATCCAAAGTTAGACAAGAACTCATCCTTTATATCTTTACATTCCTTATCATGTTGAGGGTCATTCTCCATATACCATTTCAAAGAATCTTTCCTTAGTGTCCCTAATAAATCATAAAGTCTAGCCTAATTAGTCTAAGTCCCATTCCTTCTCCAAATGGATTCCAAAACAAAAATATGTTTATATTCTTCAATAGTGTCTTTTATGAAGATGGGTATTTTTGAATATTCTATTCCATATTAGAAATATATTCTCTAGATTTGTTGATACTAGGAAAGGGTTCTTCATTTCTCTCTTTTGACCTTCGATTTTTGAAATTCTTCTCCTTCACTAGTTTCTCACTACAGTCTTTTTACCTTAGTAGTTTCTTGCTTCTTTTTTTGTCATGCTTACTAATTTGATTTCAATGAAATTAACTCCCAATATCTCTACACAATTACTTACAAAATCTTGTTGTTGGTTTTATCAGGTTTGGGTTGAATCAATATATACACCATCCACAAGCACTCTTCTTGTCTTAATTGGCACAAGAGATGCCTCTTGGTTAGGGGTTTCACCTTTTCATGCAACCATTTCAATCTAGGAGATGTCTTTTTGTTAGTTAATGACATTTCATCCAATAATATAGGATTTTGCCATCCTTAAGAAATCTATGATGTTGCTTTTTTCTCTTGTACAAGGAAATATTTGGTTTTGCAAATGATCTTGGGAGCTTGATTCCATTGGGGACTCTTACATGGTATTAAAGCTCCAAATATGCAAACCCCTTCTCAATTTTAAGAGAAATTTAGGCATTATATTTTTGGGGAGTATTTTTGGGAAAAAAGGACCTCACCATTAAGTCCAAAAGGCCCAAAAACCTCTATTTTCATGTAAGGCACTCTAAATTTTGGTGACAAAATGTTTTTCACCATTTTTGATAAAAATTTTGCAAGGTCAAAATCTATACAAATCTGTATTGTTGTACCTTCACCTACATAGTCATACACCATCTCTAATAAATTCAAATTTGTTTTAGTCCTCTAGGTCTTCAAAATATTCAATGGTGATGGTTTTTTTCTCCAGAGTTAAAGTTTTGATATGGTGGATATTTACTTTGACTAGCGGTTAAAAGATTTTAGGATAACACCACCACCTCCCAAGTGGAACCACCTCTCTAGATCCACACCACCAATGACACCTCTCTACTATGAAAATACTTATGGCTTACCCCCTTGGTCACATATTTGACCATCACCAACATTTAACCCCCTTCTTTTGAATCAAGGTGATATTTGCAACCATAGGCCAGTCTCCAATCCCATATTCTAAGAACTTGATCGCTTAGAAGACCATGCTCTAGCTCCTAGCACCTAGGTTCTTAGCTCTCGATTGCCCATAAGACCAAGCACCATCCCATATCTTAGTGCCTTACACCTCAGTCCTTGGTCACTTGTCTAACCAGGCCCTATCCCTAGGGGGCTATTTTTTTGCTTTTAAGGCCTAAAGGAGCAGTTTTGAAAAGACATGTATAACTTAAGCATATAGTATCTAAATTTTGCAAATGAATAGGCATCAAAAATTTGTTCCCAATCTCTAAAAAATGAAACAATTATGTTTTCCATAAAATTTCACTACTACTTGTTGATGTTTTTATCTATATCTGAAAACTTCCCTTGTATACAAACTAGCACCAACAATGGGAAATCTTGTAAGCATGAGATTTGACTTGCAAGATAACCTCCACAATTTTAGAAGCTAGCTCTTCATATTATTCTCAAAAGTTCTTTTAACTTTTCAAAGAAAAGAGAACTTTTGGAAAATGTAAAGTGTAAAAATAGGGGTTTTCAATTCAATGAGTATTT
The DNA here is from genome assembly GCA_027924645.1 of Cunninghamia lanceolata. Classification (NCBI taxonomy): domain Eukaryota; kingdom Viridiplantae; phylum Streptophyta; class Pinopsida; order Cupressales; family Cupressaceae; genus Cunninghamia; species Cunninghamia lanceolata. The sequence goes on from BSBN01000333.1 coordinate 2,868,348, forward strand.
AGGCTAGATCCTCCTTCCACACCTTACATTCAAGGACATAAACCAAGTCATGTCACAACTCTTGCAAGAGGACTTTGCTACAGGTTTAGTATCACTTGGAATGAAGAGGAAACTTGGAATTTGTTGGTTAATTAATTAATTTAAGCCTGATTATGCTAGAAACCCTAATTATGTAAAATCATAAATAAACGGATGAATCACAACAAATGCTCATAGATAGAGATGTAATATTCAGAGTAGATGCATACCACATTTCAAGATTCTAGATATGGAAAAGTCAGGGGCTTAAGAGCAGGCACCCAAGCCCAAGGTACAATTTTTTATTGAGAATCCTGGAAGATGTCTGTAACATGTTCTTGTTGTCCTGGAGATTTTTGTGTCAGGGATCCAGAGGGCTTTATTGTAAGGTACTGAAATATACTAAGCCAATTTTTTCACTTTTCCAATTACAACAAGCAGAGCAATACACAATCGTTGAAGTTAGCAATTAAACCAAATGATGCAGAATTCAACTCTAACCAAGAATGTACACCAGGATGGCATGATCATATGGTCAGAGGATCTCTATGCAATGCTGGTAAAGGAACTCTAACCAAGAATGCGCAAGATGTCGACAAGCATATGTTCAGAGGGTCTTGATGCAATGCTGATATAAAGAACTCTAACCAAGAATGCGCCTGATGATGACGAGCATATGGTCAGAGGATCCCTACCAACTATTATGCTGAAATAACTCGACGTCAAGAATGCTTTCCAACCCGAAGTGGAATTGGAGCTACCATATGACGGAGATGCAAAGTATTATAAAGCAAATATGAGAAGAAGTATGAAGTGCTAACAGTACTATTGTTCAGCTTACAATAATTAGAGACTTCCAACCCAACTCAAATGATAGAAGTTAGCAAACTGAAATGACGGATCAACAACTTTGAAAAACCAAACCAGCAACATAAAACCCTACAAAAATGCTCACACCTCACTCATTTCTAAACTAAATGACCTCAAATCTAATGCAATGCACTCCTATGACAATGGCAACCAAGCTACACACTATAGACCACTCTTAAACCTAAGTATTTATTTAGCACGCTTTCTAATGCACTCCATAGAGGGGCAGCCTGGCAAGAAGGGTGATTTCCTTCTAGAAAATCAGATTCTTCATAATAAATTTTGTAAATTGGCACAATGGGGCGCCCAACATAGACAAAGGGAAATATGAAATACCCAGAACAAATGCCTTTTTATTTTTAGATTTATGAATGAAACTACAGATTCAGCCCTGTTATTAGCAACTCCAAAAAATGACATAAAATGTAAATAACTGAACTACAAACAGAACTCAAGCTACAATGCAAACCTCACTACAAAATCACTACTATCAGCAAACCTCTCCCTAGGTGCTATCTCTCAAGCACGAAGTGAGCCCAGGCTAGGAGGCATTCATTCCTCGAAGCAGTCCCAAAACCATTACGGCAGCATAACATTATCAAGATTTCTGATCCTCAAATGAGAGCACTCTTCCTCCTTTTATACTTTTCCAACTGGGAGTCTCTAAAATCCTCTTGCATATGGGATAAAACATGAGAGGGAAAATAATATAATCCTCTCAATTCTTTTTCAACCTCACCCTTAAAGTCCCTTCTTTTAAAACAACATTAATATTAAATAATAATATTTAATTTACGGACTTTAAAATGGAGGCCAAGATGATGTCAGAAATCAATGATCTATAGCTCGTTGGAAAGGTCTTGACAAGACGAATCCAACCCCACTCTCAAAATCTCATTCTGGTGCTAATCCTGAACTTACTAAAAATAGCCGTAACCAACAGGGACTAAGGAGAACAAACCCAGAAAGAAACCGCCAACCAAACCACAATCTACAAACAAAAGCAACCACTAAAACATGAAACCCCAATTTCAACCTCTGAGTAGCCTATGGGTCTCTGGAATAGGCCAACGGTCAACTGTAAAAGATCAATCTAGAAAACGGGACATTACAGTCTGCCCTTCCCAAGATTGCTTGTCCTCAAGCAATTGTAAGCCTGGATGCTGCAGAATCTCATCATTCTCCCAAGTAGCATCCTCCATAGGCTAGTTCTTCCACTTCACCAAATACTCTCTGATAGTTCTTTTCCTCAAGGAACACTCCCTGGAATCAAGAATCTCTTCTGGAATCAAAACTATCTGTCCTTCTTCATCCAAGGGTGGCATCTGTGATGAAGCAACAACATTGTGTCCAAGTGCCTTCTTAAGGCAAGACACGTGGAATACATTGTGCACTCTACTATCTGAAGGTAGCTCCAACTCATAAGCTACTACCCCCACCTTCCTAGTGACCTTGAACGGCCCATAAAAATGTGGTTTGAGCTTCTCAGCTCCACTTTTCTTGAGAGTGGATTGTCTATAAGGTTGTAGTCGAAGATAAACCATATCTCTAACTTCAAAAGAGCGCTCAACACGTCGCTGATCAACATACATCTTCTGCTGATTCTGTGCAATCTGAAGATTGTTCTTCAATGAGTTCAAGATATCTTGACTCTGCTGCAACAAATCTTTGGCCTGAGGGGCTTTGCTATCACCAAACACCAAATCAGCAAAGCTAGGAGCCTCATAACCGTAAAGAGCCATGAAAGGTGACATCCTTATTGACATGTGAAAAGTAGAATTATAACAATACTCACCCATGTGAAGCCACTTCACCCAAGCTCTTTGCTGCTCCAAAACATAGTTTCTCAGGTAACCTTCCAACCACTTGTTCACTATCTCTGTCTGTCCATCGGTTTGAGGGTGATAACTAGTGCTTGGAGTAAGCACTGTACCACTCATTTTGAAAACCTCTTGCCAAAAAGTGCTTAGGAACTTGCTATCCCTATCACTCACAATGTTTTTTGGCAACCCATGTAATCTAAACACCTCATGAAAAAACCAATCTGCAACTTGGGCTGCTGAAAAAGAGCTGGCAATGGCGAAGAAGTGAGCAAATTTTGTTAATCTGTCCACTACAACATAGATACAGTCTTTACCTTGAACCTCGGGCAACCCTGTGATGAAGTCCATTGATATGCTTTCCCATTTTTGATTGGGAATGGGAAGAGGTTGCAGAAGACCAGCTGGTAAAGTATGCTCATTCTTGTTCATCTGACAAGTGGGACACTCCTAAATGTAACGTTGAACCTCCCCTTTCAGCCCTTTCCAAGAAAATCTTTCCCTGATCTGCCTATATGTCTTGAAGAACCCTTGATGACCAGCAAGTGGAATGTCATGAAAGGTCAACAAAATCTTCTTTTTGAGCTTAGAATCAGCCACCACAAAGATTCTACCCTTGTAGTGTATCAACCCTTCGACCACTTTGTACCTTTCGTCAAGAAAAGTACCCTCAATGATGCTGGTTGCAAACTGATTTTTGGCATAATCAGCAAGCAACATGTCCCTCCAATCAGCTGTAAGCTCACACAATGAGCTCAAATGAGGTCTCCTAGATAGAGCATCAGCCATAATATTGTTTTTTCCTTTGACATATTCGATGTCAAAATCGTAAGCTTGAAGCTTACTCATCCACTTTTGTTGCCTCTCGTTCAAATCTTTTTGATGCATGAAGTGCTTGAGGCTATTGTGATCAGTCTTGACCACAAACTTGCTCCCCACCAAGTACTGTCTGAACTTAGCTAATGCATGCATAATGGCAATCATCTCCTTGTCGTAGATGGAGTAGGTCCTTTCAACACCTCTTAATTTTCTGTTTTCAAACACAATGGGATGTTTGTCTTGCATCAAAACAGCCCCAACTCCTTCACCGGATGCATCACACTATAGCTTGAATGGCTTGAAGAAGTTTGGGATAGCTAAAACCGAACAAGAGCTCATGATCCCCTTAAATTTATCAAAAGTAGTTTGAGCCTTTTCTGACCAACAAAAAGCACCCTTTTTCGTGAGGTCAGTAAGAGGAGCAGCATTCCGAGAGTAGCCCTTCACAAATCTTCTGTAAAATCCACAAAGACCCAAAAATCCTTTCAGATGAGTCAAATTCTCAGGAGGTGGCCAATCAACAATTGCCTTGATCTTTTCAGGATCAACCTTCACTCCTTCAGCACTGATTATATGGGCAAGGTAAAGTAACTCCTTCATTCCAAATTCACATTTGGATTCTTTGACAAACAAACTCTCTGATTCCAGGATGCTAAGCACTTCCTCCAAGTGCTTGAGATGTTCTTCCCATGTCTTGCTGTAGATCAGGATGTCATCAAAAAATATCAATACAAACTTCCTCAACTGCTTCTGAAAGATTTTGTTCATACATGACTGGAAGGTAGCAGGAGCATTAGTCAACCCAAATGGCATGACTAGAAACTCAAAGTGGCCATAGTGACATCTAAATGCTGTCTTCTCAACATCAAATCCTCTCATCCGAATCTGGTAATAACCTGATCTCAAATCGATCTTCGAAAAGAACTTGGCTCCATGTAGCTCATCAATGAGCTCATCTATCCTCGGGATGGGATATCAATTTTTGATGGTGCTTTGATTCAAAGCATGATAGTCCACACACATGCGGATGGTACCATCCTTCTTCTTCACCAGGACAACTGCCGAAGCAAAGGGGCTCTTGCTTGGATGAATGAAGCCCATCTCCAAGAGTTCCTGAATGTTTTTCTCAATCTCGTCCTTTTGCTTCTTAGGATACCAATAAGGAGTTGTAATAACTGGTTTAGTTCCTTCCTTGAGCTCTATGACATGCTCTGAACCTCGATCAGAAGGTGGTCCAGGAGGTAAATCAGGAAACACCTTGCTCTTCTTTTTGAGTAAAGACTGAATATCAGGAGGGTAGTCTCTCTTTGTTTCAACTGGACTAGCAGGAAGAATCATACACTCTGCAGCCCACTCAACTTGATCATGACGAATTAGCCTCGCCATCCTCTTGAATGACACAATCCGAGGACCACCATTGGACATTCCTCTTATCACTACATTCTTCCCTTCGGATTGAAACTTGAGCTCCATGGTTTGCAGATTTAGAGTGATCTCCCCGAGTGAACACAGCCATTGAATGCCTAAGACGGCATCCGTATCTCCAATTTTGACTACATAGAAGTCATCCTTGACCTCATAGTTTCCCACTTGCATGGTCATGTTTGAGATCTTCTTGGTGCAGGTGATGTGAAAACCATTGGCAACCATAACCTTGAAGCCTTCAAACTCTTCTGTTTGCAGCCCCTTCTTTGCCACCACAGCTTTGTCAATGAAGTTATGCGTTGCTCCAGTGTCAATCAAAGCAACTATGCATTGCCCCTTAATCATCCCTCAAACTTTGAAGGATTCATTCCTTTGAAAGCTTGAAAGTTGAGCCAAAGTGCCTCCACTTCCCTTTTCATCTTCGGATTCCTCTGGGACTTTTTCCACTTCACTGTCTTCAGAATCAGACTGCTGGTCTGACAAATCAGAATTACTTTCTTCAGCTGAATAGTATTCAATTTGATGAAATTTGCCTTCTTTTGGGCAAGCATGATCTTGGGACCATTTTTCTCTACACCGGAAACATAACCCTTTTCTTCTGAGTTCATTAAGTGTCTCAGGATCCAACCTTGTGACATGAGGTTGATGCTGTTTGAACTCCTTATGCTGAGGTCTTTTTCCTTTATCTCTTTTGTGAAATGATGGCTTGGGTTGAAACTTTGCTTTAGGAGCAACCCACTCCATGTTTCTTGCCTTCTTCATTGCCTCTTGTAGAGAGGGTGGATCAAAAGCTTTAATCCAACCCTTGAGTGGCTCTGTCAATCCTTCACTGAATAGGATCACCAAGCGCCTCTCAGTGACTCCTATGACCATGACTGAAAGCCTTTAAAACTTAGCTATGTAGGCATCAACTGTACCATATTGCTTAAGTTGTGCCAATTCTTTGAAATGCACTTCTGGATCTTTTTTCTCAAATCTCTCTATGAGCTTATTGGTAAACTCATCATAGGTAGTGATAGACTGATGACCCAAGGTGACTAGACCATGGTACCACCACTCATGCGCCACCCCATCCAGGTGTAGCGTAGCGAACTTAATCGCCTCCACCTCTTCCATGGGTTTGAGAGCTAGATAGTTGTCTAACTTCTGTATCCAGGCTCTGGCTGAACTATTATCACTCCCATCAAAATGTGGAAGCATAACCTTGTTGATAGCTTGATGCAAATCCCCATGAACTATTGTCCTCCTTTGTTCATAATGTCTTCCTTGTCCTCTATCCTTCCTTTTATGATTCATAAAATCATTATAAGACATATCTGCCTTAATTTCATCAGGTAGAGAATCATACTCAGCACGACTGAATCTCAACTGTTCAACAAAGGACACATTTTCTTCTGGATCAAGATGAGGTTTTACTGGTGCCAAGAAAGTGGGTTTGAATGGCCTGGAAGAAATGTATGTGCTATTTGAAGCAGGCTAAGTAGCATGTCCATTATGCTGGTTGGTGGCACTGTGTTCTCGACTATGTCCTGAATTGTTTAGTGGAGGTTGGTTCTGACCCATTCTCCCCATCATGAGAGATATCATATCCATTAAGGTATCCATCTTCCTCTCGAACCTCTTTGCCGGACTTAATGATCTTTCCCTTCCTTTCCCACTAACATCTCTGTTACTTCCTGATATCCTCTCATTATCCCCCATTTCTCCTTTAGGAGAAGACTCACAATTGGCTCTTAATACCTCTGAAGCTGTCTGACCTTCTAGGGCCTGATGCCAATGAAACTGACTGGTAGCCTTCTTGTATTCTCTTGCTAAGTACCTCTGTTCTCTGTCACTCATAGAAGGTTTGTTTTCACAGGATGGCAGGATGTGTGGCTCTGATACCACTGAAATATACCAAGCCAATTTTTTCACTTTTCCAATTACAACAAGCAGAGCAATACACAATCGTTGAAGTTAGCAATTAAACCAAACGATGCGGAATTCAACTCTAACCAAGAATGTACACCAGGATGGCATGATCATATGGTCAGAGGATCTCTATGCAATGCTGATAAAGGAACTCTAACCAAGAATGCGCTGGATGTTGACGAGCATATGATCAGAGGGTCTTGATGCAATGCTGATATAAAGAACTCTAACCAAGAATGTGCCTGATGATGACGAGCATATGGTTAGAGGATCCCTACCAACTATTATGCTGAAATAACTCGACGTCAAGAATGTGCTTTCCAACCCGAAGTGGAATTGGAGCTACCATATGACAGAGATGCAAAGTATTATAAAGCAAATATGAGAAGAAGTATGAAGTGCTAACAGTACTACTGTTCAGCTTACAATAATTAGAGACTTCCAACCCAACTCAAATGATAGAAGTTAGCAAACTGAAATGACGGATCAGCAACTTTGAAAAACCAAACCAGCAACATAAAACCCTACAAAAATGCTCACACCTCACTCATTTCTCAACTAAATGACCTCAAATCTGATGCAATGCACTCCTATGACAATGGCAACCAAGCTACACACTATAGACCACTCTTAAACCCAAGTATTTATTTAGCACGCTTTCTAATGCACTCCATAGAGGGGCGGCCTGGCAAGAAGGGCGATTTCCTTCTAGAAAATTAGATTCTTCATAATAAATTATGTAAATTGGCACAATGGGGCACCCAACATAGACAAAGGGAAATATGAAATACCCAGAACAAATGCCTTTTTATTTTTAGATTTATGAATGAAACTATAGATTCAGCCCTTTTATCAGCAACTCCAAAAAATGACATAAAATGCAAATAACTGAACTACAAACAGAATTCAAGCTACAATGCAAACCTCACTACAAAATCACTACTATCAGCAAACCTCTCCCTAGGTGCTATCTCTCAAGCACGAAGTGAGCCTAGGCTAGGAGGCATTCATTCCTTGAAGCAGTCCCAAAACCATTATGGCAGCATAACATTATCAAGATTTCTGATCCCCAAATGAGAGCACTCTTCCTCCTTTTATACTTTTCCAACTGGGAGTCTCTAAAATCCTCTTGCATATGGGATAAAACATGAGAGGGAAAATAATATAATCCTCTCAATTCTTTTTCAACCTCACCTTTAAAGTCCCCTCTTTTAAAACAACATTAATATTAAATAATAATATTTAATTTATGGACTTTAAAACGGAGGCCAAGATGATGTCAGAAATCAATGATCTATAGCTCATTGGAAAGGTCTTGACAAGACAAATCCAACCCCACTCTCAAAATCCCATTCTGGTGCCAATCCTGAACTTACTAAAAATAGCCGTAACCAACAGGGGCTAAGGAGAACAAACCCAGAAAGAAACCACCAACCAAACCACAATCTACGAACAAAAGCAACCACCAAAACATGAAACCCCAATTTCAACCTCCGAGTAGCCTACAGGTCTCTGGAATAGGCCAACGGTCAACTATAAAAGATCAATCTAGAAAACGGGACATTACAGGTGCCCAAGCCCAGGTCCTACTTTTCTTTAGAGATTTGGAATCTACACACTTTGTTCTAGCCTCCTACAACTCTACTCCTTCATATAAGCCACATGTAACCTGCAATCATAGAGAAGGAGCTTGGGGGTTGTGGTGTCTAGGAGCTTGCCTTGAAGTCAAGCCCTGAAAGGACATTCAAGTCTTCCAAACACCTTTGTTAGATAGAGAGTGTGTATCCTTGCAAGACAGAGGCAAAAACTAAATGATAAATGATTGATTTAAACACAAATAGATACCACCTGAGAGGTGTATCTCACATGAACATGAAGATCCTTCACATCATCAGAAGATGAAGCCAAAACTGCAATAACAAACACAACAAGATAATTCTGCTCTACAACACAATGAATACTTTGAGTCCTCTAAAAACACAAGTTCGTCAAAAGCCCATCATCATCTTCTAGTTTACAAATGAAACCCTAAACATGATAATATATGCATTCCCTCTTTAATTTTGTAATTCAAACTTAAGATGTTGGCACGAAACATTTTAGTGGTCACATAACTAACATTCAAATTTGGGACCCACCTAAAATAGGGCAGGACTAGGGCACACACACCCAAGCCCCTAATACCTATTTTAGGTCAGGGCTAAGCTCAACAATGTCCCTCAAGCTCCATTTGACATAGGTTTCAGGATATTTTGTTTCGGGAGTTAAATCTAACAGGCAAGATGCAAAACAAGGGACCTGAGAGCTAAACATAGGAGGTAAAAGTCCTAGGGGGACATTTTATGACATAACATTTAGCACCCACTTTAATGTATGTATGAGCTTATGACCCATACATGCATTAAAGTATGGTAAAAATAAAAAAAACATGCCAAACACTTGAAGCTAATGCATACACCAAGATTGAGGAGCTATTTCTAGCCCGCCATCTTAGGTAGACATTAGAAAAGACACATTGCAGACATGCCAAACACAATGAAGACAGTAATAGGCATGTAAAACATAGAGAAGATAGTATTGAAGAAACACAAAACATAGAGAATACACAAGAGAAGTCACACAAGACACTATGAATATAATGATATAATTAGTTTTTCATTTTCATATATAAATGCAAATGCATGGAAAGTAAAAATGCAACACACAACCTAAAATGTAGAAGGGGCATTTTGCCACGCTCTTGAGACTACATATGGAGGAGAAGACATGCAATACAAATCTCAGAGTTGAGGGAGGGGCATTTCGTCACGCAGCTTTAGACTACACTTGAGAACAAACATGCCATACAAAACCCAAAGTGTAGGGAGGGGCATTTTACCATGCATCTTTAGACTACACTTGGGAACAAACACGCCATACAAAACCCGAGTGTAGGGAGGGACATTTCACCACACAACTTTAGACTACCCAAGGGGGAAAACACACAAAAGACAAACACGAGCGCCATATAGCATGCCAAAGACATATTATACATCTAAAACATGGCAAACAAGCGATGGAAGGAGCCTATTGCTAGATTCCCACCATCTCAAACATAATACAAGCACACCTGACTGTTGGGATTATGCCACAACAACTGCCAAAGACACGCTTAAGGGAGGATACACCAACCCCACCTGCTCGGAGGACTTTTGAGATAAAAGGATGTGCACTAGCTCAATACATACATCATCCCTACCTCTGCAGAGAGCTTTTGAATAAAAGGATACGCACTAGCTCAAGAGATATGATATCTCACCTTTGCAAATGACTTTTTGATTGTAATATAGAATAAAGATGTGCACTCATGCGGAGATACAACATCTTGCCTCTGCAGAGGGCTTACAAACATGCTTTGTTAGTACCAAAATCATTAGATAACTTACCTTTATATACCCCCACCTTATGGTGGTTGATGTCGTGTACCAATATCAAGCACATTAAGATAGAGAGAAAACACCCAAGGGAACAAGAGCTTTCACAAAGCCCATGCCCCCAAAGGTGACATGTGCTTCACAATCGTCGAATGTTCTCACAAACACAAAATTTCCTGCAATGAAAGGGATTAGAAACCATATAATCATGATAAAAGAAATGCATGTAAACATTCACACAAAGAGTCAAGGCTACACTATGGGTTCACAATCCGAGTATAACCGTAGGGCTATACTGTAGAAATTTCAAAACCAAGTGTAACCAAGGTGAGATTCAAGATAAACAAAGTGCACGGAGAAGATGTATTGTTATGATTTGTTAACAAATATAAGACAATATCAAAACATCACACGGAGTGATTCTACTAGCCAAGCGTTGGATATATATATCAACCCCATCGTCATATATGAACTAGGTCCATTTTTGCTTACTTGCTGAAGGGACACTTGGTCCTTATTAGTGTTATTTTTTTTCGTCATTCGTCAGCTAGATAGAACCACTAGAAGAAGGAAAACAATAAATCAAGAGAGGAGATGTAAAGTGCTTCAAAACTCACATATGAAAAATAGTATACCCAAAAGCATTACACATTCCAATTAGGGAAGTGAATCAATTTTATAATAAGAATATCCATAGATGTCAAAAATGGCAAGTTTCCAAATAAAGAAGTATAATTACATACACCAAAAAGGGTGTTACATTACATCTATTTCAATGTTACAAGTGCAAGATATTGCATTAATTATATTAATGAAAGTTATTATACATTTTTGCAGATTGGCTATGCTTGAGCCGTACAAGAGTAAGACAATGAAATATATATATCCATAATGAATCATATAGCATAAGAATCTTTTTCCTCAACCACCATGACCCCACTGGTCTTCCACAAGTTGAGGCCAAGAGTGTGGTTAAGGTGATTTTTCTACCCAACCACGAAGTACTAGACTTCCTCAGGTTTCTTCCTAACTCAAAGAAAGTACCGACCCTACATGAGGAGCCTAGCAACCTAGAACAATATAGGTAGCAGGGAATCTCTTGATGCGTTCATGTTGCTTGTATGCATTCCTAAACTAAGCTAGAATGACATAACTCTCGCAAGAAGGATGTGGCAGAGACATATATAACATATAATCTAGGCTTTTCTAATCCATCTTTTTCAATGGTACAGCAGCTTGGCCAAGCTATAATAAATAAAATTAGTAATTTAGAAAAAGTAAATTACCGTCTCTAGGAGCCCACATTCGGCATCCTGTCCTGGAAGTAAAATAACCCTCAAAATATAAATAAATATACCAATTTCCATAATTTCAAGTATAGTTTGTTTCATATTTAAAGTGTTTGCTAACAATGTTCTTTTCAAAAAATAAAAGGATTTATTCAAAATTACAACATTTTTCTAGTTTGCATGTTTTTGGCCTAATTTTACATTTCCAGTGATAAACAATAATTCAATCAAAGAAAATTTGTTTCCTAGCCTTTGTGATATAAAATAATTGTATGAAACAAAAAAAAATGAATCTATTAATTTCCTCATGCGGGTTTATTTTCATCTCTATGGTTTCGGTATATTTTATAGGAAAATATTAAATTTATGAATGGAAAATCATAGTTATATATAAATATATATTTTCAACTATGACTGGTTTTTAATCAAACTGATTTATGTAAATAAGAGTTTCATCATTTACATTGATACCATGGCTGAAAATTATATATATATTTGTTACAACTGCAAATTGGAATATATATATATATATATCATAAAGAAACTGCCATATACTAGCTCTACTTAGCAATAACAGTGCACAACAATTTTAAAATACAATAAGTGTTTTATTTGGCAACTTACACATATACCACACACACACACACATATATATTACATCTTTTACAAAATATATATTAACTACCGATGGGTTGCATAATTTAATCAACCGTAGAAGAGAATTATAAATAATATTATTATTTTGAGAATGATATAGATATATGTTATCAGCATATAAGTATTTTAGTATATAGGACAAATATCACCGAAAATATAATAACAATTGCAATTATAAATAATAGTATTATTTTGAGAATAATATAGATATATGTTATCAGCATATATATCATAAAGAAACTACCATATACTAGCTCTACTTAGCAATAACAGTTCACAACAATTTTAAAATACAGTAAGTGTTTTATTTGGCAACTTACACATATACCCCACACACACACACACATATTACATCTTTTACAAAATATATATTAACTGCCGATGGGTTGCATAATTTAATTAGCCGCAGAAGAGAATTATAAATAATATTATTATTTTGAGAATGATATAGATATATGTTATCAACATATAAGTATTTCAGAATATAGGACAACCAATTTGTATGTGTAATATCACCGAAAATATAATAACAATTGCAATTATAAATAATACTATTATTTTGAGAATAATATAGATATATGTTATCAGCATATAAGTATTTCATTATATAGGACAGCCAATTTATATGTATAATATCACCGAAAATATAATAACAATTGTAATTATAAATGATATTACTATTTTGAGAATAATACAGATATATGTTACCAGCATATAAGTATTTCATTATACAAAATATACAGATATCGGACATCCAATTTGTATGTATAATATCACCGAAGATATAATAACAGTATTATGATATTTATTATAATAATAATAAATTTTTCATTTCATACAAAAACAGAGATACACAATTGAGATAATGACATTATGGATTTGCATAAAAACCTGTTAATACACTATTTGATAGTTAAATCCCTTCATATCCTCCCCTCTTTTTCTTGTTCTTTTAATGCTTCCTTTGCCCAAATCTCAAATCTTCTTTCCTATGCTCTTGTTTTTTAGAATGAAGGTTGTGAATTAATTTTTTTGTGTATGAAGATGAGAGAGTTGTCTCTTTTTAAATTGCAATTTTTCCTTCTCAATCTTCTTTCTTTCTATCTTTTTCTAGTTTGTAATTTTGTTTTGTTTTTGTCTTTTTCTAATTTTGAGTCTTTATTCTATTTTTCTATTTGTTTCTATCTTTTTGTTTTATTTTTCTAAGATTTATTTCTAATTTATCAAATAAAACACATATTTCTATTTTTTGAAAATAGATATTTAATGACTAATTTTATTACAAAATTTTGCAACACAGTTATAAATAATAATTCTAATTTCAAAATTGCATAAATTTAATAACTAAACGTAATTTTAATAAATAAATTTGCCACAATTATTTCTAAAATAATAATTATTTTGTCTTTTTTGTCTAATTTTGAGTCTTTCTCTATTTTTCTATTTGTTTCTATCTTTTTGTTTTCTTTTTCTAAGATTTATTTCTAATTTATCAAATAAAACACTTATTTCTATTTTTTGAAAACACATATTTAATGACTAATTTTAATTTTATTACTAAATTTTGCAACACAAATATAAATAATAATTCTAATTTTGAAAAGACATAAATTTAATAACTAAAAGTAATTTACTAAAAAAATTTGCCATATAATTATTTCTAAAATAATAATAATAAAATATAATTACTTCCCTCGCATTCAATTTCAAATAAAAATCAATACAATTTTTAAATTACTTTTTATTTCACCAAGAATATTTTTAATATTAATTAATTAAATAACAACTATAAAAATAAAATTATTTTCTCTTCTAGTAAAATAAGAAGGCAGTATATTAATAAAATTAATTTATGCAATGATAATGCATCTATATGCCATCTGTGTGTGTGTGTGTAAGAGAGTCCACTCCATCCCAACCCTACCAGGAAGCTAACCACCTCTACCTTAACCACACCCTTGTCTTCTACAACCTGCAACTCATGAAACTCAAATTTTTCTGTTAATAGGTTAGTGTCCAAATAGCCAAAGCATTATATTTCATTATTAAAATAAAATAATATTCACTATATTTCATCACTTCAAAATAAAATAATATTCATTTATCTCATCTTTTCAAAATAAAATAATATTTATTTAATCCATACTCAAATCCATAAATAATTCTAATTATAGTAAGTTCAATAATGCATCAAAGTTTGAGACGTGACATCCTTCCCCACTTGGAAGAGACATCGTCCTGATCTCTTATATCAACATAAAAGTCTTATATGTTCGATATCAATATAAAAAATAAGTCATAATTATGCAGAAATTAAAAAGTTTATGCTAAAATTTCAAATGCGAAAAAGCTCTATCTATATCTTCCGCATTCTCCCAGGTGGCACTATCCACATAATATTAGTCCTACTCAACCTTGTATTGAGCAATACCTTTATTACACATTTACTACACATGTACTAAGATAATAAAAATATATTACTAATGCCCTTTGCATCTATCAAGAATTTGAGTGGTCTCCACCAATACCACTTCTAGGTCCAATAAAGCATGTCAATCAATATACACATGGCCCAACTGCCAATACAAGCATATAACTGAGACATGGTACAACTACCATCCAATTCAATACAAGTAAATATGGCACTCTTGTCAGAGCATAATCAAAATATCATCACAATTGAAATGAAGTTATAAGGAAAAATAATCTCACCACCAACGCACACCAAATGATGTAAATCTTAGTCCATCATAGACACATATACGCATGAATCATTCATCATAAGGCAAATGGAAATCATAACATAATTTCAAGAAATCAGTTCTCCTAATCAAAACAAATATCCAAAGATACACCAACTAGATCAAAGCATCATGCATACAACTCCTTTGAGACTACACCACTCATATCATTCCTATCAATGGAATCCATTTCCTCTTTCATTACTTGAAACCAAACTTTATCTTCAACCTGATCTACAATTCAAAATTTCTAGAAAAGCTCTTCCTTGTCTTCCTCGTGCTTTTGTACAATGCTAAACAATTCAATTTTTTCAATTTCTTTACTATTCTCTGCACTTGGCTGTTCACTATATTTGGTTATTTGTTTCTGTTGTTCAATTCTTTTTTCCTTTTCTCAACATGAGAAGACTTATGTCTATGAAACATTTTAAACATGCCTGTGATCTTTTGCTCATCAAATATATTATCCAACCATACTTCATTTTCAAACAACTTGTCATAGATTCATTTTTCAACTCTCTATTCCAACATGTCTTTTCACTATGATTTTTTTCAAACCACAAAATTTTCAAAAATGTAAATTCTAACAAATTTATTTTCTATGTTCTTCTCTATCATAGTGGGAACAATGTAAAATCTCCCTTTTTTTCTCGAAATGACTTCTTAGTACTTGCAAAAACATTTGTCTTTTTCCTTTACCTTAATACCCAAGACCTTCATACTTAGTCCTTACAACTAACTCACTGGGCTCTTTGATTGCTTTCCCATGCTTACCCAAACTTTCACCTATATAACCAATTTTCTTCAAGATTTCAAACCAACATTATCATTAAAATAACTAGCAATGTTAGTAGATTCATCATCATTTTTCTTCATGTACATTAGATTGATCTAAAGAACACAATCATGTATGTCACACAAGACTCCACAAACTGTCGACTTGATTTCAACATTCAATTTCTTTTTGGCGTGCTACAACAATTGTTTTATCTCATCATTTTGATCTTTCAATTTTGAATTTTTTTTTCCTTCTACGTTTTTCAATTTTCCTTGCATATCTTCATTTTTTTAAAAATTCCTATTTACCCCATAAAACTTTAACTTCAAACAAAAATTTCAACTTACTTCAAATGATCCATAGTGACACCAAAATCCATTTCAAAACTTCCTCAACACTTTAACAATGTTTAATTTGCATCTAATATTAAATGAACTCATTCTACCAAAGCTCTGTAACACACTCGCTACAATACAGTATATTCTCTGCATCCTACTCCCTTACACAACCTATTAGAGGCCCGTCATGGACATGATAGAAAACATAACATGATACATGACCAACAATTTAAAACATTCAAGCATAGCCACCAATAATAAATAAATAAATAATTCTAAAGGAAAGAAAAAGTTAATTCCAACAATAAGGCATAAAAATGTGTGCAATTTCAACAGTAAATCCAACATGACCATCAAGGTCACAAGATAAGTAAATATAAAATTTTGATGGCTATACTTTTTCATAAATAAATAAAAAATAAAATTTCAATGTTGGTCTTTATAATGTTTAGAGAAATTATCAAAGTCAAATAAATAAAGATCAAAATTCAAAAGTTTCACACTACAAGAACTATGTGTCTAATTCTAGCCACTAGAGAGGGAGTACGATGCTACACTACGCCTGGTACCGAAATTGGGGCAAGTTAAGAGAACACACTCAATTACATAAGACAACAAGTCTTCCCAAGACTCAAAACTCGTCTATAACACAAAATTGCTTCTACTATCCACAAGACATCACTCAAGATAACTAGCAACAAAGATTGCATTCTAATCAAGGAAATCACAATCATCATGCAAAGTCATACAGTCATACACTCACAAACATTCAATAACCAAGTTTTATACTAGGACAAAAATTAGATTCACAACCAAGATATCACAACACACCCTACTTCCAACAAGCAGCAGTTATCATTTCTTACTTTAAAACTTCAATAAGGCACATTATGTGGGTATAAAAGTCCCACCGGATGCACATGCTCAGCCTTAGCTTGTTGGCATTCTAAACATCAGGCTACAAATGCAGTAACATCCTTCTTCCTCTGATCAAAATTTCATCTTTTCTTCTTTCCTTGTATCTTATCAACTCATTCATCCTTTACGTCGTCAAAGAGATTTCTCTTCTCAATATATTTCTCTTATTAATTCACTTTTATTTCCACATCATCCTTCATGGGTTGCCACCATATATATATTTGTCCATCTTGGTTCACTTCAAATAGCTCTATATATTATCCATCTCAAGTCTTATTTCAAATAGTCACCATTACTCTTACTAGCAAGTCTTATGAAAATACGACTAAGGCGAAGAGGTCTCACACCACTAGTGTTCTTTTATAAACAAACTATGTCTAAATTTCTATTCGGTTGATTCTAACTCATCAAAAGAATCATTGACCATTTTTCT
Source organism: Cunninghamia lanceolata (assembly GCA_027924645.1). NCBI lineage: Eukaryota > Viridiplantae > Streptophyta > Pinopsida > Cupressales > Cupressaceae > Cunninghamia > Cunninghamia lanceolata. The sequence continues at coordinate 2,885,778 of BSBN01000333.1, forward strand.
ATTTAACTCTTCAAATAATGCAATACAATAATTACACCCAGGTTCCCACATGAATCCTAGGGAAAATTCAATCTTGGAATATAATTCATTACCCAAATGATCTATTCTAACAATGTGATGCTACATTATCTATCTCACAACCACATAATTAATCCATACCTAGGGACATGCTCTCAATAAGGCAATGAAATATGCATGTCAAGCAAGCATTACCAGTCACTATATAGAGGCAACCATTATGAGGATATGTTATTCTTGAATGCAACAATGTTCATTACAACAATATTCTTCACATATATGATCAAAACATCCTCTTGTTCACATACAATGCATAACTCCTAAAAGAGTAAACTAGGTTCGATCACACTTGTCCAGAACATGGTATTTACTTTCACACAAGGGTCCTCATAACTCCACTATCATAGGTGGTCACACAAGCACAAACATGACCCTACAAAGGTCACTTAAGCACTCTTACATAGTGTAAAGGCTCATGCCAAGCACTCAGGGCATCAAGAAGGAAAATACACTTAAGCAACTTCTCGGCAAACACCAAGGTTTATCTAACCCATAACAATGTATTACTCACCACACACATGCGAGAATGACATACAAAAGAAGGCACATGCTACTCACTACATGCCAACACACAAGGACCCACACATGCTCGAACCAACTGATCAACACACACCCCAGAGCTCCTGATGTTGGAACTTGGCTCTTATACCAAATGTAAAGTGCTTAAAAACTCACATACGAAAAATAGTATACCAGAAAGCATTACACATTCAAATTAGGGAAGTGAATCAATTTTATAATCAGAATATCCATAGATATAAAAAATGGCAAGTTTCCAAATAAAGAAGTATAATTACATACACCAAAAAGGGTGTTACATTACATCTATTTCAATGTTACAAGTGCAAGATATTGCATCAATTACATCAATTATATTAATGAAAGTAATTATACATTTTTGCAGATTGACTATTCAAGCCATACAAGAGTAATACAATGAAATATATATATCCATAATGAATCATATAGCATAAGAATCTTTGTCCTCAACCGCCATGACCCCACTAGTCTTCCACAAGTTGAGGCCAAGAGTGTGGTTAAAGTACTTTTTCCACCCAACCACGAAGTACTGGACTTCTCCGGGTTTCTTCCTAACTCGAAGAAACCACCGACCCTGCATGAGGAGCCTAGAAACTTGGAATGATATAGGTAGAAGGGAATCTCTCGATGTGTACCTGTTGCTTGTATGCATTCCTAAACTAAGCTATAATGACAACTCTCGCAAGGAGGATGTGGCAAAGACATATATAACATATAATCTAGGCTTTTCTAATCCATCTTTTTCAATGGTACAGTAGCTTGGCCAAGCTATAATAAATAAAACTGGTAATTTAGAAAATGTACATTACCATCTCTGGGAGCCCACATTTGGCATCCTATCCCAGAAGTAAAATAACTCAAAATATAAATAAATATACCAATTTCCATAATTTCAAGTATAGTTTGTTTTAGATTTAAAGTGTTTGATAACAATGTTCTTTTTGGAAAATTAAAGGATTTATTCAAAATTACAACATTTTTCTAGTTTGCATGTTTTTGGCCTAATATTACATTTCTAGTGATAAACAATGATTCAATCAAAGAAAATTCATTTCCTAACCTTTGTGATATAAAATAATTATATGAAACAAAAAAAATGAATCTATTAATTTCCTCATGCGGGTTTATTTTCATCTCTATGGTTTCGGTATATTTTATAGGAAAATATTTAATTTATGAATGGAAAATCATATTTATATATAAATATATATTTTGAACTATGACTGGTATTAAATCGAACTAATTTATGTAAATAAGAGTTTCATCATTTACATTGATACCATGGCTGAAAATTATATATATATTTGTTACAACTGCAAATTGGAATATATATATATATATATATATTACAAAATAAATAATAAAGAAACTATCATATACTGGCTTTACTCAACAATAACAGTGCACTATATATATATATAAATATAAAGAAACTAGCATATACTGGCTCTACTCAACAATAACAGTGCACAACAATTTTAAAATAGAGCAAGTGTTTTATTTGGCAGCTTACACATATACAACAAATATATATATATATATATATATATATATATATATATATATATATATATATATATATATATATATATATATATATATATTACATCTTTTACTAAATGTTCATCAACTGCCGACGGGTCACATAATTAATCAGTTGCAGAATAGAATTATACAACAATTATAAATAATATTATTATTTTGAGAATGCTATAGATATATGTTATCAGCATATAAGTATTTCATTATATCTATAGAACAGCCAATTTGTATGTATAATATCACCGAAAATATAATAACAATTGCAATTATAAATAATATTATTATTTTGAGAATAATATAGATATATGTATCAACATATAAGTATTTCATTATATAGAACAACCAATTTGTATGTATAATATCATTGAAAATATAATAACAATTACAATTATAAATGATATTATTATTTTGAGAATAATACAGATATATGTTATAAGCATATAAGTATTTCATTATACAGTATATATAGATATAGGACAACCAATTTGTATGTATAATATCAAAAATATAATAATATAGTATTATGATATTTATAATAATAATAATAAATTTCTCATTTCACACTATCTATAGTTAAATCCCTTCATATCCTCCACTATTTTTCTCGTTCCTTTAATGTTTCCTTTTCCCAAATCTCAAATCTTCTTTCTTGTGCTCTTGTCTTTTAGAATGAAGGTTGTGAATTAATTTTTTTGTGTGTGAGAATGAGAGAGTTGTCTCTTTTTAAATTGCATTTTTTCCTTCTCAATCTTCTTTCTTTCTATCTTTTTCTAGTTTGTAATTTTGTTTTATTTTTGTCTTTTTCTAATTTTGAGTCTTATTCTATATTTTCTATTTGTTTCTATCTTTTTGTTTTATTTGTCTAAGATTTATTTCTAATTTATCAAATAAAACACATATTTCTATTTTTTGAAAACAAATATTTAATGACTAATTTTATTACTAAATTTTGTAACACAATTATAAATAATAATTCTAATTTCAAAATGGCATAAATTTAATAACTAAATGTAATTTTAATAAATAAATTTGCCACAATTATTTCTAAAATAATAATTATTTTGTTTTTTTTCTAATTTTGAGTCTTTTTCTATTTTTCTATTTGTTTCTATCTTTTTGTTTTCTTTTTCTAAGATTTATTTCTAATTTATCAAATAAAACACTTATTTCTATTTTTCAAAAACACATATTTAATGACTAATTTTAATTTTATTACTAAATTTTGCAACACAAATATAAATAATAATTTTAATTTTGAAAAGACATAAATTTAATAACTAAAAGTAATTTACTAAATAAATTTGCCATGTAATTATTTCTAAAATAATAATAATAAAATATAATTATTTCTGTCACATTCAATTTCAAATGAATATATATATATATATATATATATATATATATATATATATATATATATATATATATTATTTTTTATTTCACCAAGAATACTTTTAATATTAAATAATTAAATAACAACTATAAAATATAAAATAATTTTCTCTTCTAGTAAAATAAGAAGGCAATATATTAATAAAATTAATTTATGCAATGATAATGCATCTATATGCCATCTAAGTGTGTGTGTGTGTGTGTAAGAGAGTCCACTCCATCCTAACCCTGTCAGGAATCTAACCACCTCTACCTTAACAACACCCTTGTCTTCTACAACCTGCAACTCATGAAACTCAATTTTTTCCGTTAATAGGTTAGTGTCCAAATAGCCGAAGCATTATATTTCATTATTAAAATAAAATAATATTCACTATATTTCATCACTTCAAAATAAAATAATATTTATTTATCTCATCTTTTCAAAATAAAATAATATTTGTTTAATCCACTCAATTATCCATAAATAATTCTAATTATAGTAAGTTCAATAATGCATCAAAGTTTGAGACGTGACAGGAGAATAGGTACCTTAGGGTCATCACATAGGAAGGTGCCCCCAAGTCACCAACTACAACGCTATGCCCCTAAGGCATGACACACAACAATAAAATAGAGGAGAGGAGCAATATAGAAGAATGATGATACAAATAGAAGAATAGTCACAACAGAAGCAGTCTCCCAGTATCCTTGACCTTACAAGAGTATCAAGGCTAATCTTAGGAGGCCTAAACAACACATAACACATCACAGGGGGAATCACAACATAGAGGTAAAGGGTTCAAAATACTTACCTAAAAGTACAACCATACTAGAATTTGGAACTTGTGAGCATCTTAGATAGATGCTCCATCAAGTTTTGTGTGAAGTTTGACTGGTTTGTATTAGATTGTTCTTTGTTTTCAGGATGTTCATATGGTACTTGTTTTCCAAATCCTTGTATATGTAAGGTCTTTTATTTCTTATGAGGGGGAGAACCACTGTTATTTCCTACTAACGATAATTGTCTTACTCTTTTATGATCTTTATCTTTCTTATTTTGTTGAGTTCATCTATCGTAGTGAAATGGGATATTTTCCATTGTAGTATCATTTTCCTGTATCATGATCTCTTATTTTTGTCGTTCAATTTGTCTTTTTAATGCATTATGGTAAACTCCCAATCCTTGAAGGGATAATGGCAGATGAACCTCAACATAAATACCATTTCTTCGTGTACGAGATGAATTCTCAACTTTCTCCAAGTTATCTACTTCTATCATGCTACCTATTTCATCATAATCAAGATAATCATTTTCCACTTCTACTGTATTTTGTTTCATCATATTGTTATCAGTATGTTTAGGAAAGGGATTAGTAAATATTTGTAAATTTTGATTCAGAGGAGCAACCGACTTTCCATTATCATTCACACCAGATAATTGTATAACATTTGAGTTGATGAGGTCTTGTATTTCATGTTTAAGATGCATACATCATTCAGTGTCATGTCCTTGTTGTTGATGGTAGTGACAAAAGGCATTAGCATCAAAGTGAGGTCCTTGCATCCTATTAATATCCAATGGTTTAATAGGAGGAAGCTTTAAGAGATTATTACTCATAGCTTGATTCATGATAGAATTTAAGGAGTCAGATATCAGAGTGAATTGTCTTTGTTGTTGTCTATACTAAAATGGTGCCCTCTTTGAACTAGTGATAGCGGACACTTGTGAAAAGTTTATTGAATTCTATCCATTAACCTTGATGAAACTCTTTGATGGAAGGTTTTCATTAATGTCAAAAAGGTGTTGAGGGTGTTGAGTTGTTATGCTTCTCCATAAGGTACCATCAGGATAGTAGGGCATTTGATGATTACTTGCACTATTGTCATGAAAAGGTTTTGTGATGCTCTTCATGGTTTAGTTAGTGTGGATGTCTCACAATATTTTGAATCAATACTTAGATCTTAGTTGATGTTGATATGTTTAGGTTGGTTCAGTAGTTCACATTCATTCATGGTGATGACATGGGATAGTGTTGTTCACTCAATCAGGATAAGTGTGTTGATCATGTCTTCAATAAGGATCATCATGTCTTGGTTCATGTTATGGATTTGATGCTTATATGTCTTCAGATGTTATTATTCATCATGTTCAAAAACTGTGTCTACATAGAAGGCTTATGGTTTGTGATATGCTCAAAGAATTCACACACTTTAAATCATTTGTTACTTCATGGTTAGGAGGTTGATTCATGATATGTCATACCTCAAAAGATGAAAAATAATGATAAAGGTTTATTGAAGTCAAAGGCAATCTTGTTGAGGTTTGAATCTTCACATGTTTGGTATAATTAATAGCTTGGTTTGATGTCAAAGGCAATCTTGTTGAGGTTTGAAGTCAGGATGTTTTCATTAAGGGGTATGTTTGACATTAGAATCTTTAGGCCATTAGGAGTAAGGTGTTGAGTTGAGGATGAGGATGCTACATGTATGTTCTTCTCTAGTTTTTGCAAGTCACAAGATGCAAGATGCAAGAATATCATCATCATGGTCCAAGGAGGTCATCATTTATCAACAGTCTTATGCTTTAAGTCATCATCATATTTCACTCAGATGTCTTCATTGTTTTAGAGTTTCATTAAGGCTTATTTGTTAATTTTTCATGGAGTTATGGTTAACTGTTCACAATGCTTTATTATTCTAGGGTTTTTTCCTATTTGCACCAAATGACTATCTCCTCAACTTTAAGATCCTAGAGAATCACTTACTATGTGTGTAGGGCATGGTCATTAACTTGGGTTGGAGAAATTATCTGATATAGTAAGAATTCTCTGATATATCTTTAAGTGCTTCTATGTTAATTTAAAGCCCTGCAATGTCATTGTAAACCTATACATTATCTATGTTTCATATTCTTTTAATGGCTCTTAAAATACCCTACATGCCCGTCAGTGCCTTTGATTCTTTTTGGTCTAATTTTTAGTTGACCTGTGACTATAGGTCACAACTTAAAAACTTACCGAGTGAAAGGTTTCAAGTCGTGGCCTAACCGACCCTCTCTTTCAAGTAAAACTAGTTGCAATAGTCAACATATAAGTGCTTGGGTGCCAAAAGCTTATCAATGATCCATTTTAAAAGTTGAAAAGGTTGATTGATGGTTATGGTTTAAATTTTGACCTCCTTTCTAATGACCAATCTTTGACGTGCATGGAAACATCACAACAGTGTGATTGTTTGAAAAGTTTTTTTAAAAGGCTATTTTTAGCTTTTTTAAAAGGTAGATTTATTTAAGATTTAAAAGCATTTTTTTGGAGATTTTTATGAAGATTTTTTCTATTTTTAAAACTCAAGTGGGCCTCTCTCTCTCTCTCTCTCGTGCAATGAAGATAAAAAGGAGAGAAGATTATTTTTTTTCTATAAATGAGAAAATTACTTTGTAGAAACTTTTTTTTTGAGTGGTAAGTATGGAATTTTTGCAGAAGGTTTTTGAGAAGACTAAGAGGAGTTTTTAAATGATTTTTTTTTTAGAACTTCCTTATTGCAGATAGAGGAATATAAATGGTCATGAAGAGAAGAGATATATATGATCTTATTTTTGCAAAAGGTTTTTGAGAAGGGGATTCAAAGATGAAATGATATTATTTTATGTCAAGACAATTTGATTTAATGATTTATTTTATTCTTGAAGATTATTTTTTACAGATTGATGATTGTAGAAGATTTGTTTTTCTAAGGGGAAAGAAAAGGAATATGAAAAGTTTTTCTTATTGTAGGTGAATGGATTTTTTCCAAAATTAAAATGAGAGTTTAAGTGTATGAGAGGTGATTGAAGAGAAATAAGAAATGAAAGGTCATTTTTGTAGGTTTATAGTGATTTTGATTTGAGGACTAAATGTAGGATTGAAGACATATTTTTTGTAAAGTTTTTGAAGAGAAAATAAAGGTGAACTAGGTGAATATTTTGTAAGAGGTATGAGATTTTTTTGCAGGAATGAAACAAGCACATATACAACAATTTTACAGATTGAATCATGTCTAAGATAATATGTAATAAATTGTACAGAGATAATGAGAAAGAAAATGCAAATTGAGTTGAGTGTGATTGAAAGGGGATATTCAAGTTCAGGGGTTTGCATTGAAATATAGAAACCCTCTGTATTCTTTGTACGAATCTGAGATTGTATATTGTAGTTAGTGAGGCTTGCATGGTCAGTGAGACCTATTTGTTGCCAGTGAGGCTATGTAATTGGTGATTTTCATGATTAAGCCAGTGAGGTAGTTTAGAGTGGTTTTTCATCCCTATGAGGGTTTTCCACTCATCAAAACCCGTGTCATGTCTTCTCTTTATTGTTGATTATATTGTGTCTATTAGGTCATCTTTATTTAAGTTTTTGTATGCTAATTTGCATATCTTGATGACTATGTTTTAAATGAGTTCCTTTGTACACGATCTTTGAATTAAGTTTTGAAATATTAAATTTAAGACAACACTAATTCACCCCCTCTCAGTGTTGTCCTATACTCCAACAAGTGGTATCAAAGCCAAGTTTGCTATTGAAGTCTAATAGGCTTAGGTAGGTCCTGATAGTGGAGTACCATGGGAAAGTCTAGAAGAAATAAGTTCAAGAGAAATGTCAAGTTGCATACTAGTCAAAAGGCACCATCTATACCAAACTCAAAGGTTGATAGAAATCTCTCACAAGTTGAGTCAAGATTTCCTTTCTTTGATGCTTCAAATTTCTTTGTTTGGTGTATTAGAATGCAAGTCTATTTATCCTCTTTAGGGTATGGTGTGTGGAAGTCAATTGAAAATGGTAATTTTATTTCCTCTCAATCACCTAATTCTACAAATAACAAAGAGGCTTATGAATGTAATCATATTATAGAAAAGAAGGCTATTATGTCTAGATTATCTAATGAAATTTCCTATAAAATTATGCATTGTGAAACAACTTTCGATGTGTGGAAGGAGTTGATTGGACTCTATCAAGGTGATGCACTTGAAAGAGAGGACAACTTGGTGTCTGAGGAAAGTGACAATGATAGAAGACATTCATATGAAGGAGATGAGGTCCAATCTGATTCAGAAGAAAAAGATCACATTATGAGTGACTATGAATAAGAATGTGAGGTTGATGTTGAAGGAGAACTCTTGTGTGCTCTGAGTGAAATCAAGAAATATAAAAAGGAGAATCAGAGATTAGAATTGCAGCTACAAAAATAAAAAGACTTGAAAGACAAAGCACTTTCAGACCTTGAAAGAGTATCTTCTTATCTTGAAGAGGAAAGAAATCAGATTCTCAATTTAAGGACACAAGTTGATGAATCAGACAAATTGATTATCAGCCTAAAGACTAAAATTGAGGAAGCCAAAAGAATAATAGATGTAACAAAATTTGACCTTGAGGTTAAAAGAATTGAAAATCTGAAATTAGAGGCTGAAATTATTAATTTGAGAAAAGATTATGAAGGTCTCAAGGTTCTATCCAAGAAATATCAGGAGCTTAAAGAAAGCACAAATAAGTTGCATGAAATGTTGGGCAAACAAAAACATCATAAGGAGACTACTGGTCTAGGTTATGAAAAGGAGAGTGTTCCAAATTCAGAGAGACTCCTAGAAGGAAAATCGATCTAAGTTATCTTGCTACTACTCCTGAAGGAAAAAAGAAGATTAAAGCTGAAATGAAAACCAAAGATGAGTTTGTAAGAATGCACAATCAAAGAAGAAATCTCAGAAAAACTCCTCCGGTAAGACAAGAATATATGTACAGGTATAATTATTCATTTTTTGGTCATTGTTATACCTATAATCATTTTGGACACAAAGCAGTTGATTACAGAAGAAATCAATCTAATTTTGATCTAGTGTGTTACAAGTGCAATAATATTGGTCACATACAAAGAAACTACATAATGTATGAAAGAAAAGCATCACCTGGTTTGAAAAGTTAGAAAAGGAAAGGGGCTAAAAAGGTTTGGAAGAAGAAACCTGAATAGAATAAAGAACCTGTGAAAGTTTGAAGATAGAAACAAAGTCAAGAAAAGATAGATCCTAAACTTGTGCATAATACACAAGACACATCATCTATTACATGAGATGCATCATGAAGTAAGGGGGAGTTGTCAATGTCCAATCACTTATCCCCAAGAAGTTTTAGGAGGAGATCATTTGATATGGTGATCTTGTCTTGTTTATCATACTATTAGATTCTTGCCTACTAATGTTTGCTAGAATGTTTCATGTCAAGATGTTCTCATATAATCTTTTGAAATGAAGTTCATGGTATTGATAACTATGTTGATCTTTAGTATATGCCACTAATATAGAGTAGTTCATGTTGTCATTAATGTCATAATGCATACAAGATGTTGATAAGAGGTACAAGAGTTTAGAGTGAATGATGATTGACAGGTCTTAGAATCGAAACCTGACTCTGAAAGACAGAATCTTGGGTGTACTCAAAGAGCTCTCATTAGATGTTAGCATATGTTAGCTAAGGAGGTTGCAAATGGAAGAGGTCAATTCTTATCACAGGTCTCTGTATTTGGTTTTGCAAAGGTATTGATAGTGGTTTCATATTTGACATAACAATATTTGATCATTGGTGTGTTGTGATTGTGCAATAGTCTTTATAACAGTGGCATGACAATGCTTAGTTGCTGTCATGAGACATATGGAATGTGAAAGAAGACTTCAAAATGTGCATTTGAAACATTTTAATCCTGCATATTGTTGTAAGCATATGCAACTGATAGTGTTGTTGCACTGGAAGAACTTGATGGTGTAGTTAGTTTGTCGATGTGCATACTTGATGGGATGATTTGAATGATACAATCAAGAGACATTGGTTCTTGTTGATTGCAGTATGTATCAGATGTGGTTCTAAATATATCAGATTTGACATTGTGTTGTAAAAAGTGTCATGTGTAGGGACAGGAGGATGGTATTCATTCTTTATCATGCTAACAAGTATGTGCAGGAGTAGATTGGTTGCAGGTTGTTGTAGGTTGATTGTCCATCTTGTTGTCACTATCATGGAAGTCATGGCAAGGTCATTTCTCATGTGGTCATCATGTCATCATGAGTTGTGAATATTGTGATGAATTCTCTTCATGCTATTATTATCAGAATTTTTCTTATTAAGCCTACATTGTTGTTCATCATGGGTGTTGAAGTGTTTATGATATCTTTGCATGGAGTTCAGGTTCATCATAATCATACATCATACTTTATGCTTTAGGAGATCTTGGAGATTTTTCATTTAGGTCAAAAAGGGTTGATGATTGTGAAAGAATTGTTTGTCATGAAAAGTTTGCTTTGCAACCACAAGTAATGTCATAAGGAGTTTGTATTGGATAGTAGAGAGATGTCCATTTTCATCTTCATCTTCATATTGGTGTTGTGACAAGAAGTGATATTGTACTAAGGTAGACATGCATGCTTCATACTAACATGACAGTGCTCTTTTATGTAGACTTTATGATGTAACAGATCTTATTTTATGTATACAGAGTATTGTATAGTCTATGGGCAGCTTAAAACAGTGGTTTGATGCTTTATTTGGTATGCCTCATATGATGTTTCCCTCAGGTCCTATGCTTCAGGATGTATGTCTTCAGATGTGTACTTCATGGTGACTTGTTGCTCTTAAGTAGAAGAGTTGTTTCAGGGTATTGTCAACAAGGTTTTTCATATGCTTGCTTTAGGATTATTATTTTTGTCATCATAGATCATCATAGGTTCAAAGGAAAGATAACAGGTTAATAGGAGTTTATGTCTTCAAAATCTTCATAATGCAATGTGATTGTAAATGTTATGATGAAGCTTTAACATATTTTAGTGGAGTTAAATAGGGGGACTACCTTATCCTTTGTCATTTGATGACAAAAGGGGGAGAGAGAAAATGCATCATGTAGTTTTTCCATCAATGGCAAAGGGGGAGATTGATGGAATGCTATCATTGATGTCAAAAAGGTGTTGAGGGTGTTGAGTTGTTGTGCTTCTCCATAAGGTACCATAAGGATAGCAGGACACTTGATGATTACTTGTACTATTGTCATGAAAAGGGTTTTTTGATGCTCTTCATGGTTTAGTTGGTGTGGATGTCTAACAATATTTTGAATGTATGCTCAAGTCTTAGTTGATGTTGATATGTCCAGGTTGGTTCAACAATTCACATTCGTTCATGGTGATGACATGGGATAGTGTTGTTCACTCAATCAAGATAAGTGTGTTGATCATATCTTCAATATGGTTCATGTTATGGATTTTATTCTTATATGTCTTCAGATGTTATTATTCATCATGTTCAAAAACTGTGTCTACATAGAAGGCTTATGGTTTGTGATATGTTCACAGAATTCACACACTTTATCATTTGTTACTTCATGGTTAGGAGGTTGAATGGTTAGGAAGTTGATTCATGATATGTCAGGCCATAGAAGATGAAAAAGAAGTATAATGGTTTATTCAAGTTATGTTTCTATGTCTGATGCATGAGTTGAGATGCCTTGAATCTTCACATGTTTGGTATAATGAATAGCTTGGTTTGATGTCAAAGGCAATCTTGCTGAGGTTTGAAGTAAGAATGTTTTTATTAAGGGGTGTGTTTGGCATTAGAATCTTTAGGCCATCAGGAGTAAGGTGTTGAGTTGAGGATGAGGATGCTACATGTATGTTCTTGTCTAGTTTCTGTAAGTCACAAGATGCAAGATGCAAGAATTTCATCATCATGGTTCAAGGAGGTCATCATTTATCATCAGTCTTATGCTTCAAGTCATCATCATATTTCACTCAGCTGTCTTCATTGTGTTAGAGTTTCATGCGAGCTTCTTTGTTAATTTTTCATGGAGTTATGGCTGACTGTTCACAATGCTTTATTATTCTAGGGTTTCTTCCTATTTGCACCAAATGACTATCTTCCCAACTTTAAGATCCTAGAGAATCACTTACTATGTGTGCAGGGCCTGGTCGTTAACTTGGGTTAGAGAAATTATCTGATATAGTAAGAATTATCTGATATATCTTTAAGTGCTTCTATGTTAATTTAAATCCCTACAATGTCTTTGTAAACCTATACATTATCTATGTTTCATATTCTTTTCATGGCACTTAAAAGACCCTACATGCCCATCAATGCCTTTGTTGCTTTTTGGTCTAATTTTTTAGTTGACCTGTGATTATAGGTCACAACTTAAAAACTTACCTATTGAAGGGTTTCAAGCTATAGCCTAACCAACCCTCTCTTTCTAGTAGAACCGGCTGCAACAGTCAACATATAAGTGCTTGGGCGCCAAAAGCTTATCAACAATCCATTTTAAAAGTTGAAAAGGCTGACCGATGGTTATGGTTTAAATTTTGATCTCCTTTCTCATGACCAATCTTTGACATGCTTGGAAACATCACAACAGTGTGACTGTTTGGAAAGTTTTTTTAAAAGGCTATTTTTAGCTTTTTTAAAAGGCAGATTTATTTAAGATTTAAAAGAATTTTTTTGGAGATTTTTATGAATATTTTTTCTATTTTTAAAACTCAAGTGGGCCTCTCTCTCTCGTGCAATGAAGATAAAAAGGAAATAAGATTGTTTTTTTTTTTGGAGTGGTAATTATGGAATTTTTGCAAAAGGTTTTTGAGAAGGCTAAGAGGAGTTTTTAAATGATTTTTTTTTAGAACTTCCTTATTGTAGATAGAGGAATATAAATGGTCATGAAGAGGAGATATATATGATCTTATTTTTGTAGAAGGTTTTTGAGAAGGGGATTCAAAGATGAAATGATATTATTTCATGTCAAGGCAATATGATTTAATGATTTATTTTATTCTTGAAGATTATTTTTTACAGATTGAAGATTGTAGAAGATTTATTTCTGAAAGGGGAAAGAAAAGGAATATGAAAAGTTTTTCTTATTGCAGGTGAATGGATTTTTTCAAAAATCTAAATGTGACTTTAAGTGTATGAGAGGTGATTGAAAAGAAATAAGAAATGAAAGGTCATTTTTGTAGGTTTATAGTGATTTTGATTTGAGGACTAAATGCAGGATTGAAGACATATTTTTTGTAAAGTTTTTGAAGAGAAAATAAAGGTGAACCAGGTGTATATTTTGTAACAGGTATGAGATGTTTTTTCCAGGAATGAAACAAGCAGAGATACAACAAGTTTATAGATTGAATCATGTCCAAGACAATATGTAATAAATTGTGCAGAGATAAATAGAAAGAAAATTTAGATTGAGTTGAGTGTGATTGAAAGGGGATATGCAAGTTCAGGGGTTTGTATTGAAACAGAGAAACCCTTTGTATTCTTTGTATTAATCTGAGATTGTATTTTGCAGCCAGTGAGGCTTGCATGGTCAGTGAGACCTATTTGTTACCAATGAGACTATGTAATTGGTGATTTTCATGAATAAGCCAGTGAGGCAGTTTAGAGTGGTTTTTCATCCCTATGAGGGTTTCCCACCCATCAAAACCTATGTCATGTCTTCTCTTTATTATTGATTATATTGTGTCTATTTGGTCATATTTATTTAAGTTTTTGTATGCTAATTTGTATATCTTGATGACTATGTTTTAAATGAGTTCCTTTGCACAAGATCGTTGAGTTAAGTTTTGAAATGTTAAATTTAATACAAAACTTATTCACCCTCCCTCTTAGTGTTTTCATGTACTCTAGCACTCTTATTATTCCTCTTAAGTTGTTCTGTGAAGGCTCACCCATGGATTGACCACTTGAGCTGATGAGTTTTGGTTTTCATACTGACTAGACGAAAGTTGATAATCACGAATGGCTATGCATAAAAGTTGAAAAGAGTTATACTTCATCAAGAGGATTTTATCATGGATGTTAGGTTGCAGATTTGTAATAAAAATATTTTGTACATCTTCTTCATTCATCTGATATTAGATTTGTGCATAAAGAGCTTGATACCGACTAATAAACTCAGTTAACTTCTCTTTTAGATTTTGTTTGCAATGAACTAGATCAATCAATGAGACTTGAGATCTAATATTCACTTGGAAATATTGTAAGAATTGATCAACAAGTTGTGAAAATGAATGTATTGAATTCGAAGGTAAAGAGCAAAACCATTCCAAAGCTGTTTCTTTAAGGGATCATAGAAAGATTTTTTCTAACAAATCCTCTTCAAAGAAGAAATCACTACACAAAGCTGTGAATACTGCCACATGAGTATTAGGATCACTTTTACCATCACACTTTTCAAATCGAGGAGTTTCAAACTTATCAGGTATTTGAGCTCGTAAGATTACAATGGATAAAGGATTGTGGGCATGGTAAGTTGGTATATTAGGTTGGGAAGAATTTGTCAAGCTTATCACCTTTTGTTGAAGGGCAGTCATGTCTTGTAGAAGTTGATTCAATAGGGCATCATTAGGGGATGTAGTTTGTTGTGAGGAATTAGAACCAAAATGTTGAGGTGATTGAGTATGAGTAGTGACAAGTAGAGGTTATGAATAAGTGAGTGGTGGTTGGACATAATGATAGGTGGAAGGTGGTTGAGAGTGATAAGAAGTCACCTTAGGTGCTAGGTTTTGATAGTTGAATCCAACAGCCTTATAATTTTGTGTGTCATTAGATACTCCAATACTAGTGGTAGCATTACTACAAGTTTGTGCATTAGTTGTAAGAATTGATGATGTAAAAGTGGTCATTCTAGTAGTCAGTATAGGTGTCGATACTTGTATGAGTCAGTGATGACATTTTAATAATAACATTCACACATTTGGTCATTGACATAACATTTTCATGTACTATATGAAGCATTCCATGTACTATGTTAATACTATCTTGTCCTTTTATCAATTCTCTTAGACCATGAATAACAGGAATAGCTTCATCAGCTATCCTTTCTTTTTCTAAAAATGCTTGAAAATCAGCTAGTTCTTTATCAAGTTTTTCTATTTGTTCATCAAGTACATGAGTTATCACCTCAATAGTGTCATCAAAATCATGAAATATTTTCTCTTCCATTTTGGGTGGTATGATGTGTGTTTCACCTTTTAAAGTAGTTATTCAATGGACTAGTCGATGTTGGTATAATGTTACTATCAAGAGCATCAGAACCCATTAGTCTAATACTTCACCTTAGAGGTATGTTTCTACTAGTGCAGAAGGTTATAAGGCTCATGCAAGACAATACAAAACTCAATGCAAAGAATAGTAAAACAATCCCAATGTAAGGCCTACTCTTGTCTCACTGGTATGTATCGACTCATCGTATAGTTCTTGATTAAAGGTTAGAATGAATTGATTATTAGATGATGTATTCAAATGATGATATGAACCTAGTTGAATATGCAACCTTATTGGTCATTATATGTTTCTTCGGTTATGAGTTCTATTGTTGGATTTGATGTGTTGTCTTGAGAGAGCAGGTGGTTATGATACGGGTACTGACCAAGGGGTGGATGTGGAGGAGGAGACAGGGAATCACTAAACCCCTAGACTACCTCCCTACATAGTCCTTCGGTCAAATGGTTGACCTGGTGGCCATGCGGTATGTTAGACTTGTAAACCCCTTTTTGTTTTGATTGCAAATAGAGGACTTATTCGAGTGGGTTTCCCCTTTGCCTTCAGTCAGAATCCTTCACGAGTCAGAATTCCTATGCCTTGTGTACCCCGTATGTTTGTGTTTATTGCATATTCATAAGGGTCTTGATTGTTCTTGCACCTTGCGGTTGCCTTTGAGTTGGTTATGGTATGTTTGCAAGTAACCTTCTTGCTTAAGGTGTGAGGTTGAAATAGTATGACGACCATCGTGGGTCGGTCTGTTGCATTATATTATATGTTATGACCTGTCGTTATGATTGCGAAAGTGTGTTGCTTTTATTCCTTGTGCCTTTCTTGTGTGGTCGTTTAGTGTTGTTCCTGTCTAGTGGGAGGATCCTTGTATTGCTATTATTGTTCTCGTAATCACTTCCTCAGTAGTAAGATAATCGGCGAGGTAAACAATTAATTAGATTTGCCTTATCTAGTATTAAAGTTAGTTGGTTATGATCTTAAGTTATTATATGAGGCTAAGATCCCATTGGTCTACCTTGCTTGCCAAGCAATTCTCTTACAATATTTATCAATGCAATTCTTTGATTATATTTTTATATTCAATCCTTTCATAATAGTTATCATAGTTCTATTCTTCTATTACATTATCTATTCTATGGTCCCTTATTATACTAGGGCATATCTTAATCTGTGTAATACTTATGCAACCAAATTTTATGTAATTATGGTCATGTATTTAATGTGATCTTGGAGCATTAATAAAAAAAAAATATCTTGAAGATACTGAAAGTCATCAACACGATTAAACCATACCTTCAATATATGTGAAGTTTTGAACCAGATAATTCTTAAACAATTGAAGAGTTTAATCAAGACATGCAAGCTCTTGAACTTCCGGGTACTTTTGAATAAGCTTGTATGAAGGATGTCATTTTTTTCACAATACAATTGAGCATGGTGAAATTACTTGTCTAAAGGTAATTTTTAGATGGCATATGAATCAAGTTGGAGTAGAAAATTTACCAAACGTTAATGCAATCAATTTCACCTGTCGATATGTTGGTTTACACTACCCCACCGGGTGTCCTCGAATCGGTGTTGGGTGGGGAGAAATGTAGTGTATTCAAGGTGTCTCGGTCTAGATGATGATTTCCTGTCACCTTCTTCTTTTATGTTGGAAATCTCATCTACTATGGATAATGGTGGCTATATCATCATGAGTAATGGAGGTGGGTGTCTAGCTATCACTCACAACAGAGTAGTCTCTGCTTTATTCTTGCAGGAATTACCTTGGTGGTGGAGGCTCATGGAGTTTCCACTTGAACCCAAAGCATGGGTCATTTAACCTTGTTGATCCTTAGACAAGTACCACTCATCGGCCTTCTAGCCTGCCTTGTAATATTCTACATAATGGGGTCGTATTGTCTTTGTAAATAGGGGGCAAGTTGTTTTGAGAAGAACTCTTTAGCTAGTTGTAATTGTTTATGAAATAATAGAGGGTTTCTGTGTTCATGGGAATTTGTATTGGTCATTTTAGTTAGATTGAAATAAATGATACATGATTGATTTTCATGATGTAGTTTCCTTCACTGTGTTATTATTTTTTTTTGAAGATATATTATCAACGATAATATGTCTTGTCATTCACGTTTTGTGGACTGTTCTTCTTGTCTCAAAGAACGTACAATAAAGGAAGAGAGAGAGGAGGGTTTGGGAGGAGGACCTGCCGCGAAGGAAAGGGGAGGTGCAGGGGAAGAGAAAGGAGCGGATGGAGAGTGCGAAGGAGGAGCAAGAGGATCGCCCTCAGATGAATCGACCCAGAATCATGGAGGAAGCCTCATGTCCAATAGGAAGAGCGTCCCTCTGATAGACAGAGCATCTCTCGCATTCCCATGTGAGATTAAGGTTAGTAACGCAGAAAATGTAGGTCTATATTTCTTTTGGGAGCGCTCACACAAATGGATGATTATCTCTCTGTTTCCCCTTTCTGCAAACGATTTGGAGATAATATGCTTGTTTAGTCGAACTGCCCTTGCTATGAGGGTATACCGAAAGTTGCCCACTGTTTTGTAGCACTTTAGTTAGAGATTCGGAGTGCTAGGGATATATTTACTGTCTGTGGGCGAATCGTTTGCTTGTGAAGAAGAGTCTGGCCGACGGGAACAACCGGCGAGTTTGAAAATAGCTGTATTTAGACATTTTAGATGTAGAATACGGCTGGTGTATTAAATTCGACAGTATATAGCTGTATTTAGACATTTTAGATGTCGAATACGGCTGTTGTATTAAATTCGACAGTATATAGTTGTATTTAGACATTTTAGATGTAAAAGGCGGCTGTTGTATAAAATTCGACAGTATATAGCTGTATTTAGACATTTTAGATGTAGAATACGACTGCTGTTTTAATTCGACAGCGTATATCTATATTTTAGACATTTTAGCTGTAAAATAAGACTGTTGTTTTAGTTTGATAGTTGTATAGCTGTGTTTAGACATTTTCCTTGTAAAACACATCTGAAATCTTTTAAAAGACTGCCCATTTGAAAGGAGACCCCGAGCAAGGCTTAAATTAGATAGCTGTATAGCTGTGTTTAGATGGGTTGGTTGTTAAATACAACTATTTTTCTTAAAGACATCAACAGTTTCTGTCCTCTCGTTGTCAGTGACAGTTTATGGGCAGTGGTTGGGAAAAGAAAACACATTAAATGTCATCAGAACGTTTTACTTTCTGACACAAACAAGATTTCTTTCATATCAACTATCTTCTCAGAAATACAGGTACTATATTCTTGAGGTGCATAAAATCATAAGTAAATAATAATACTAGTAGGCATCTGGCACCTTATCGCTTCGGTAGTAGCAAACCCACAAAATAAGTTTTATGTTCAACTGATACAGATCCCATTAATTATCAGTATGTATAGTGGGCCATGCTTTGCTAGTAAGTGCTGATACTGTTAGGGCCCCACTCTATATACTTGCAGACACAAAAAAAAAAAAAATGTCGTCCTCAAATCTCCATGGATCATATCAAATATTTATGCTGAAGGGATATTGAATGGAGACCAACATATTATATATTTTCCATTCTCATTCTATACACTTTTCCACAATGAGGCTATTTTTCATTAACCCCTGACGTTACATATGTAAATTACTTTTGAACTGACGTAAGGAATATTGATGAAAGATGTGGGTGTAGACATATTTTTGAGCAAGGAATACGACTAAATGGTATACAAGACACTACCTTATGAAGGGAGAGATTTTGGGTAAACTGTCATACATTATATAGGAGTATGAGTATCAACCCACCACAACAATGACCTCCAACATTCTTCTAAACTAACTTTCAAAGATACAAATGAGATTAACATAATCTTTCTCTCAATGGGAATCTTTCTTTGTAAAGAAGAACATACATTGTTATGAAAGAATGTTTACTATATATATTGGTTTTCTTTACTTAAATTATATTATGTCAAAGTATTTTGAAGGCACTACTAAATAAATAATAGTTATTAGAGAAAATGCTTGATGGTCAGGGTTGACTATCAAATTTAGTTTATGATAGTATTTTTTTTAATTAAAAGATATGAACAGAAATTTTTCCTATATTCTAAAATATTAGATTATTTTGTGTATATAATTATTAAAACAATTTGCTTTTCTTATTATAAAGCTCATGAATTTATATTTCTTATAGCAATGATGAATATATGGAAGTAAACTATCTGGTTTATTTTATAATGCTTTTATCTTATATTTGTAGATAAATGTATAAGTTTCGTAATAGTTTATTAATTCTTGAAAGGAAAAATTGTTATGTTAATTATGCTTGGGCTTGTACAAAAGTTTATAATTTTTGTGTTAAAGTGTGATTTGGATGGGATGGCATAATCTTAAGAGATAACATATGTTCCTTTAGTAAGGGAGATAGAAATCGTTTAAATAGAAAGTTAAATTGAGTCAATAAGCTATGTTTGATTAAACAGGAAGTAATGTAGAGTGTTATAACCTTGCAACTTTTGCTTAGGATCATTGGATAAGTTATGACATTCCATTCTTATGAATTATGCAGATATCCGTCTACCAATGCTCATTTGGGTTCTACCCTTTCTCCTAGACTAGGGTTGGGATAGTTTTGAAACTTGTTGGATATATTTCCTTCCTTGTTAATTATAGTGATTAATAGAATTGTCCATAGTGTTTTGAACTTCCCTAGAGTTGAATTTAGAGAAGTGTGATAAAGTGTAGAAGTAAATACCTTATTTGAATCAACCATGTTAGTATCCTTAAGATAGTAGTTAGTAATTATCATTGGTAGCTTTATCTTATTTCAAACCTTAATTGAGAAGGTATCTTTTACTTGTTAAGTAAGATATTTGATTAGATTATTTTTTTTTGATCTTATAAGTAAAATTGATTGAGGTTGTAGACTTTACCGTAGTTTGGTTTGTAAAGGTTTCCGGTTATGAAGTTGTCTAGATGCGCAATAAGAGTGGTTTAATGACTCTTCACACTTTGTTGACAAAGAGAACTAATTACTATCATTATGGTTCGAAACCATTTTGTGGGTGTAAGATCAGTCCCGGAACTACGAAGTCTCTGCGCTACGCGTACGTAGGCAAGGCCGTTATAAGCCCCCGAGACATTAGGTCGGCCCCTTAGGGCCTTAGGCGAGTCATTTCCGTTATGTAATATTATTAATTATAACGGTCTAATATTTGAAGTAGATGTGCAGATGAGATCTACATCCATGCAGGTTTCGGGAGCTAAGGAGGTACCTTCTCACTTGACGAACTGATGACTATCCAATGGTATAGGTAAAAGTGTAAAATGTGTATAAACTTATTGTAACCTTGCATTTTACTTGTTATTTTGAAGAATGTTGATTTGTTTTTTATGATATCATACATAAATTGCAATCTTATCCTCATGATGAGTTCGTGAAATAGGTAGACATCACTTCATTGTGTGAATGTGTGTACTCATTTGGATTTAGAACAATTATGGCTATGGCGAATAGTATATCGTGTAGTGGTTTGTAAATTAGTCATATAATTAAACATAAGTTAATTGAGTTTTGTATATGGTTGAATAATGCTTATTTTCAATAATGCGGTCATGTTTTCCCTAATGATGTTAGTTGACTTGTTACAACAGACTATGTTATATTTTTGTACCGTTAATTCTCTTTTAAAAAAAATATTTCTGCATTTGTTGTGTGTTGTCGACTTATCTTTTTGGTTGTTGGTTTGGGGCATGACACCCAAGGAACAAGATATGCTTATTGAAATACACCTGAAATGTAAACTTTTTCACGTTTTTTAATGCAAATAACTAAAAGATGAAGTGTTGTAAGGAAATTGATGAGGGGAAGTGAATAATAACCTTTATAATGGTCCAATAATGTAGTAATATCCTTCACAACACACTTATAATGCAATCCTATATGGATGATAAGTCAAAATCTAGTGAAAATGCAAGATTTTTAAACCCTAATTCTGAAATTAGGGCATGAATATGTGAAAAATGATATATGAATGAATTATAATCAGATTTATGATGAAAAAAAAACTCAGCTCAGATCTTAAAATGATGTTAAAGTCATACAATGCTCAATGCGAGTGCAATTTTAAGGATGATTGAATGAAAAATGCTATTTTTTGTTCAAATTGACTAAGTGTAAATACAAATTATTGAAATATGAATGGAAAAACACTCAAGAATACAAAAATACAAACAAAATCAGATTTGAATGAGTGCCTAAGATGAGTAGTAAAATTTGAAACAAGATTTTAACTACAAAACCTAGTTTTTGAAATCACTAGGTTATGATAAAAATTCAAAATTTCAAGCAAACCGTAGCAATTTTAATATGAAAATGAAATTCAAAAGATTGTAATAAGATGAATTTATGTCATTTATATGAGATCTAATGCAAAAATAAGAGATTAGTTGAAATGCAATGAAAATTGATGAAAACTATGTCAAAATGCAAGCCTCAAATGCCAATTTTTTCAATTTTTTTTGTAAATTTTCAAATGCAATATTAAAATGATGAATAAAATGAATGTAAATCTGAAGTACAAAACTCAGGAAGGTGCAAAACCAAATAAAAACATGGGTTCACCAAAATGTTAAGTGTAGAAAGAGGGGTTTTCAATTCAATGAATATTTAGGCTAGATCCTCCTTTCACACCTTACATTCAAGGACATAAACCGAGTCAAGTCATAACTCTTGCAAGAGGACTCTACTACAGCTTTAGTGGGAAAACTTGGAATTTAGTGATTAATTAATTAATTTAATCCTGATTATGCTAGAAACCCTAATTATGTAAAATTGTAAATAAATAGATGAATCACAACAAATGCTCACAGACATAAATGTAATATTCAGAGTAGATACATACCAGATTTTGAGATCCTAGATATAGAAAATTTGGGGGCTAAAGAGTAGGTGCCCAAGCCCAAGGTGCAGTTTTCTATTGAGAATCCTAGAAGATGTCTATAACTTGTTCTTATTGTCTTGGAGATTTTTATGTTGGGGATCTAGAGGGCTTTGGTGTAAGGCACCCAAGCCCAGGTCCTACTTTTCTTTAGAGATTTGGAATCTACACACTTTGTTCCAGCCTCCTGCAACTCCACTCCTTCAGGTAAGCCACCTGTAACTTGCAATCATAGAGAAGGGGGTTGGGGGCTGTGGTGTCTAGGAGATTGCCTCAATCAAGCTCCAAAAGGACATTCAAGTCTTCCAAACACTGTTGTTAGATAGAGAGTGCATAATATTTTTACAAGATAGCTTGGAAAAAACCAAATGATATGATTGATTCAAATACAAATAGATAGCACCTCATAGGTGTAGCGTGCATGAATATGAAGATCCTTCACATCATGAGAAGATGAAGCCAAATCTACAATAACAAACACAAAAAGACAATTCTTCTCTGCAACACAATGCATACTTTGAATGCTCTAAAATCATAAGTTCGCCAAAATCCCATTATCATCTTCTAGTTTACAAATTGAACCCTGAACATGCTTATATATGCATTCCCTCTTTAATTTTGTAATTCAAACTTAACATGTCGGCACAGAAACCTTTTAATAGTCACATAATGGACATTCAAATTTGGGACCTACCTAAAATAGGGCAGGACTAGGGCGTGAGCGCCCAAGCCCCTGGTACCTATTTTAGGTTAGGTATAAGCTCAAAAGTGTCCCTCAAGCCCCATTTGATATGGGTTTCAGGCCATTTTGTTCAGAGAGTTAAATCTAACATGCAAAATATAAAACAAGGGACTTGGGAGCTAAACTTAGGAGGTAAAAATCCTAGGGGCACATTTTATGACATAATAGAAAATAAAACTATGCTAAGGCAATTCATCCATTAAGAAAAGCTATACTAGTACTAGGTTTGCACAACATTCATCGTTCATATCACAATAATATATAATGGTAGCAATAAAAATGCATGATTTCAAACCATTTATAGATATCACTCATTAAATTAGATAAACATAGGTGAAGTATCAATATGTAACTATTAAGAAGAAAACTCAAAAGATAAATGTTTAGGCATAGAATGTCAATTTCTCTTCATTGATGAACTGAGAATAAATTGCAGAAGGCAAGATGCACAATTCTCAAATATTAAATTAGTTCTGAGAAGTACTTAAAAAGGCCAATGTCTATTATAGTTCCCCTCTCCTTTTTTGTTTCAATACATTACTCTTATATATCAATGGCATAATAGCCTGCATGATTTTACTGAAGTTACAATAATGCATGAATCATCGCATGCCAATGGAAACTATTGTTATCTATAGATTTGGATCACTTAAACAATATAAAATTTTAGGGATCCAAATGCATGAGACTCTATGATCCTTTTATGCTTCAGGATTTGAACCACTATGATACAAATAATCACGTAATTAGAAGACTCTAACAAAACTAGAGTATCTCATAGGAGTGTCAAGATACCACATGCACTTTCAATTAATCTCTATTGATTCTATTGTAGGAATCATAGACAAGTTGACTCACTCACTTTATCCAATAGTGCAATCCTGAGCGCTTATCAGCTTTGGCAATATTTATATGATACATGAACTATCGAATGATCTATGTTATAATCAATGGTTCAGAATCTATCACATTCTAATGAGAGAAATGAGACCCATGACCTCTAACTTGGTGATATACATCTAATGGCTAATAATGATAATGTGTTAGTTCTATCTATTCCAAAATGTTATGTGATGCTACCATGTGTCCCCTATAGTACCCTTTCCTCTACTCTACTCTCTGAATAAAGTCAAACCTGTAAGTGGGTTAACTCATGTCTCTCGACCAATGGCACAATGTTTAAAAGCTATTATACTTGCCACTGTTGAAATATGTGCCAAGAAAATACGTAGCATAGGGGACCCACCAGTTCTTACTTTATTCATTGATTCATATGTAAGGAAAAAGGGGCCCGCATTAATGATGACTCATTTTATTAAACTAATGGCACAATTTTTAAAAGCTATTAGACTTGCTAGCTTTTAAACTTGCACAGTGCTACCATGTTGAAACATCATAGCAAATGAATCAATGAATCTTGTATCTCCTTATCTCTCATCAAGTCTTTAGAAAAATGGATCCCACCGAATGTTGATCAAGATGAATTGGTGAATGGCACAATGTTTAAACTTGTAAAAACTAATAATGTTTAAACATTGTGAGATCCTTATGTGTGGTGATACCTATAGACACCTAAAAATGTCTTAACCCTTCAACCATATTTCTGCATCATCCATATCACTAATTTCCCCTTTCAATCTAATTAATTAAATAAATTCATAATTATTTAATTAATTAACCTAACATCATCCCTGATCATCCATCCTTAGCCATCCTTCATCAACTTACCCTTAGTCCTAAATTAATTTAATTAATTCAGCACTATACCTTACCAAATTCATCCCAATTAATTAAATAAACATGCTAAATATTTATTTGGTTAATTTGTCCACTTTTTTAAACTTGATTAATTAGATAAATCATAGTTATTTAATTAAGCTTCCCTACTAATCAGCCTGCACCTAGCCTAGTTGATTAAATAGCCATTATTTAATTAGCTACCCTAACCTACAATACCTCTAGAGCTGAATTAATTAAATAAATCATTATTTAACTAATTCTAAACTCTGATTAGCCCATCCACTAATTTTCTCTAGCCACATTAATTAAGTTAATCACCTGGATTAACTTGGTCAAACCTTCATTAACACCTTCTCCCACAACCCACAAATAAAAAATTCAAAAAATCACATGACCCTTCCAACTCATCTTTCTATTTTCATTTTAAAACATTCTCCATGAAATTATCTTACAAATGTAAGGCCCCAAAAATGTACATGTGTCACATGTCTCTCACCATTCCACATAAAATGGAATCAGGAGGCACTTGAGAAATAATGCACGAGGTGTTACCCCAATGATCAAGAAGCTCCTAGAGATGAGCCACCTCCAAGGCCACCTTGTTGGCTTGCACTTGAATCTATAATAGAACATTGGAGCAAATGGTAGCTTTAGAATAAAGTGAAACATTTGTATCCATAAAACAATGAGCAAATATAATAGAATTTATGTCCTTCCATAATTGGAAGAGGATCTCCACTCTAAAAGAATGCCAATTTCAAGTATACTTGAAGGGGATACAAGGCCAATCCCCCAAAAGAGCCAGGTGCCATGGGAAAGGCTCAGGATGGAAAGGGCAAAAAAAATCATGAATCTGGTTCCAGAAATGTTGGGCTCGATGACAATACCAGAAGAGATGCATAATGGACTCTGGTTGCCCACAGAAAGAGAAACATAGATCGTGGATGCCCATGTGGCAAAGGCAAGAGCCCACTGGTAAGACTTGGAAGAGAATACACGAAGCAAAATGAGCCAATTTGGGTTCAACAATAGCCATCCTAATATTATGAAACCTGTATTGCGAGGCTAAAAGAGAGGACTGCAAATGCCATCTCAAATTGAGGCTAGGCACCATGGGAAGATGCAAAGAAAGCCATCAATATCCCAGACATGGTTTGTAATTACAGAAGCCTGTATTAGGCACCCAATGCCAGTCCTTCCACCAGCATTTACAAGAATGGATACCAATTTTTTGCAACATTTCAACTAGGAGAGCCTCCTAAACAACCTCAAAAGTCTCTCGATCAGCCTGAAAAAGGTGAAATTAAACACTTAAATCCTCCATGAGTGAAGATTCATTATATCTCTAGAAAACAAATCTCAAGGAATGTGAATACCTTTCTTGTGAAAGCATAATGCCTTAACCCCATGAAGATGGGTGAGAGGGAGCCCTTGAAGCTGAATGAGCAGAGGCCACTAGAGATTGTGCTGATTGAAGGAGAGACCATCTCTAAAACCATTTCCATCCCAAAAAATCTAGGGCCTAATAGCTTCCCAGGCATGCAAAATACTTTTGGCAACAAAGGACCCCTCTAAATACACTGGTTCTTGCATAAAACTAAGGGTCTGAAAACCAATCCCCTTGTAAGTTGAACGATTGACTGGAAGTCCAAAAGAAATGCAATGTATGAGAAGGATCGTCTAGGATTCATTTCTAGATATGGCATGGACAATCCATTTGACACATAAAGTCAAGCCTTATCATTGGTTGAAAGTAGGCCAAGCCCACTAGAATCATGCCAGAGGCAACAATTTTCCAATGCCACACGATGGAATCCTTTATGATCCTCAAAGGAAGCCCAATGAAAATCATGAAAGAGTTTCTTAATTTTCATATAAGAGGCTTTAGATGGAATCCAACAAGAAGAATAATAAACATGGGTAGCCGCCAAAATTTTGGAGTAAACTTTAAATTTCCCAGCCAATGAAAGCAGTTTGGTAATCCAAAAAGAAAGCTTCTTCTCAATTCTAGATAGAACTGCATTCCAAAGGTCAACTAGAGACACTTGAAAGGAAAAGGGAATGACAAGAAAGAGAAAAATTTCTCCATTAGTGATCCACTTCCAGCCATAGCTGAGAATCTATGGAGTCACTGAAAGGAAAGACTGGTGATAGCATTGAGTCTTATGCCACTGAATAGCTGACCCAAAGGCTAGGAAAAAGATGTCAAGACACCAAAATGCTTCCTTAACATGTTATGTTCTTCCTTAATGAGAGTGAGAAAAGAATCATCAACAAATTGACCATTGACTAGCTGATTCAGGGAGTTAGGAAAATAAATTGCTTTGAGAATCCCATAGGAGATAGAGTTAGCCAACAAGTAGCAAATCCCTTCAACAACAAGAACATGCAAAGAAGGAGCTAGAGGGCAACCTTGGTGAGTTGATCAAAAAAGGCCAAAGGCTTGAGACTGGAGACCATTGATGGTGTTGCAAGTCGAGGCATTAGGAAAAAGCATGTTGACCATTTGAAAAAATCTAGGGCCAAACCCTAAAGCTCCCAACATAACAAGAGTGAAAGGCCACTCAACGTGAGCATGGGCTTATAGGCTTTGGTGAAGTCAATCTTTAGAAAAATGTTTTGTTCTTTAGAGCATTGGGCCCATTCCATACCTTCCCAAACTACAATAATGTTGTCAATGATGAACCAAGACTTGATAAATCTAGTTTTTTCAAGGAGAACAATGAGAGGCAGTACGTGGTGAATCTTTAGAGCTAAGGCCTTAGCTATGATTTTGCAGGACATGTTGAGCAGTGTAATCAGCAACCAGTTGCAAATGTCCTCAGGATCCCCAGTTTTAGGTATGAATTTAATATTTCCTTTATTTATCAATTTACCTAAAAAAGTTATTGTGGAAGGCCTCAAGATAAACATTGTGAAGGTCAAAACCAACACAAGCCCATAAGGTTTTGTAGAACTCACATAGAAAACCATTACAGCATGGTGCTTTGTCATTAGCCATAGAACGAACAACCTTCTTGAGGTCATCAAGAGTGAGAAGTTGATCACAGAAGGCTCGTTGGGGATCAGAAAGCCTGCATAAGACAACCTAAAGGCACTCCTACAGATCACGGTCACACTTAGTAGAAGGAATCTGAGTTGTGAAGACCTACAAGTTGTAAAGATAGACAAATGCTTGGAGAATATCAGGAAGCTCAGAGAGCACCCTTTGTCCTTCTTTAATTTTTCTAATGCTAGGAGAGGAATGACAGGCACAAAGAGCTTGAAACAAATCTTTGGAAGCTCAGTCACTAACTTTAAGCCAGTGTAACCTAGCTTTAATTTGAGCTCCTCTTGTAGCATAATTGTCAGCAGTTTGTTTCTATTGGCGAAGCTGAGCCACACGAGCTTGTCAAGAGAAAAAGGATTCACAACCAGATTCTGCAAAGCCTAGCTGAGATCTGAGGCAGTAGCCTCATAGTCCAACGGTGACGGAAAATGGCCAACTGGCAACCATAGATGTGAAGGAATAGGGAAGTCTACTAAATCAAATGATTCCACCATGCTATCCAACTTGTCTATTGAGTATGATGACATTCAAGGTTCCAAATCCTTTGAATGTGTGTCAGTTTGGGCTGATGAGACAACATAGATGTATTCAGAAATAATTGAGTCTTGGAAGGACACACCAGGCCTAATTGCCATTCAATATTGGACTTAATGGGAGAGTGGTCTGAAAAGGACACCTCAAGAAGAGGTGTAACTGGAAGGTCATTGGAAGAGGCAAATTGAAAAATGATTGTGCCAAGATCATGGCCCAATCAAGAAATTTTAGTACTTTATCATTCCCTGCCCAAAAATTCATCCATGTGTACCAACTACTCTCAGATTGGTGGTAATGGAGATTAGTGTCATAAAGGCCCAATTTGTTGTGCATGTAAGACCATGCTTCCCTTTCCCCAACTGTCCAATGGAAAGGCAAGGTCTTGACTTTTTCAGATGCCACTTCAACCATATTAAAATCACCCCACATAATCCAAGTAGCTAGAGGCATTGAGTCTGTAATCCACTGCCAGAGGGTAGATCTTTCCACAAGATCATTGGGATCATAAATATTAATGATCCTGAAAGAATGATTATCATTGTTCATGAGGATCCAAAAAAGATATTGAGTCAGATCAAACCCATGATCAAGCACCAAAGAATGCCACCATAGCACAAGAAAAGTGACCACCCCTCCACGACTAGCTTCATGTTTGGAAGCAAAAACTAGGCCGTTAGGCTAAATGACATGGCATGCTATAGAGAGCATGAAGGAAGCAATTTTAACTTCTTGAAGACATAGAACAAAAATACTAGAGTATGTCTAACGAGTATCTTGCACAAACACTTTCTAGAGAGGTCACTAAGACCTCAAACATTCCAAGAAAAAAAATTCATGAGGTAAACTCTTACATATCATCCATGTCCTCCAAAGAGGAGTAGCAATTCTGGATGAATTCTGACTAAAAATTTGGCATGCCATTCCTTCATTTTTTTGAATCAAACTCTCCCTCCTCCAAATGCCCAGTGGGGATGCAGGAGCGGCACAAGCTGAGTGGCTGAGATGAAAGCATTGACATTGGACGAGGAGTTTGCAAAAACTTTGGACGAATAGGAACCTTAGAAGTGATAACATTTTTCCCCTTCATCGAAGGGTTTGAAACCATCAACTACAGCTACACAAAAGTGGCCAACAACGACTCAGCCACACTAACTAGCTGAGACTAAGCTGAGCCAGCTGATTATGGCTGAGCCATAGCAGATTCCTAGTTTTTCTTTGATTCTGGCCAGTCAAAGCAGTTTGACCTTTATGGGTCATCGTAGTCCATTTCTCCTCTGATTTAGATGAATCAGAAGCTCGCACATGGTCAATGACCCTCAGCAAGGTTTTAACCTTATAGGAGCTACAAGAGGACAATATTTGATCTTATGCTTCATTGACTAGCAGCGGAAGCAAGTATTGGGTAAATTCAGATAAAGCACTCACTCAGAGTGGTGAAAATTATCAATATGAATGTCAATGGTATCCTTGAGGTCTTGTGATAAATCAATTTCCACATAGACCTACTTTTGGGGACAGACCTGGTAAAAGTAGTCTAGCTCGACACAAACAACCTTCCCTAATGAGGAGGCAATATTAGTAAGCAAAGGCCAACAAGGCAAAGGAAGACCTAGAAACTCAAGCCACATGAATACACAGAGCTTCTTGTCATCATAGATAGAAAATTTTTTGGTCCAAGGTTGAAAGACCAAAAGAGATGACTGGACATACCATGGACCATGTTGAAAAATAACTTAGACATGGCTGACTTTAGCAAAATGAAAAAGAAAGAACCATTAGTGATGTTCTAGACACCATCTAAGTGGACCCCATGAGGGACCCAGGATTTGGTAACCCAATCTCGCAGCATGCTTTCAAGGGGGACCCTCCCAATAAAATAGCCTATCAGAGTATGTTGCTCAAGCCATTGACAAGAAGAATCAAAATCTAGGGTGGGTAAAACCACATCTGCAGAGTATGAGAGTGCATACCTCATGGAAGACCTTCAACACAAACTTCCTGGGACACTTACTCAGGGGAGCCATTGTTCACATCCACCAAACTATCAACACCAGCAAAAACTACTGGGTTGAGTTTGGCTGAATCCATTAAAAGGAAGGTTTACAATTCCCGTAATAAATGTAGTATGACATAGGGAAAACTACAATGCAAGGTAAGGTCATGCAAAACCCTAGCAGAGCCAGTTTCTTATCTAAATCATATCTATTATTTCAATCTATAGATGTCAGTTAATTAATCATTTTCAATACTTACTGAACCAATCTACTATGTATCCAAGTCGGATATGAGAAGCAATGTGATTGTAAATGATGACAATTCCATTGTAACATATTTTGAATGTAGTCACTTTTTTCTTACTTATGTTTGCATGTTGTAATAGTGTAATTAAATGTTTGAAAATGCTTTTATTAACTATAATATACCAAATAGGTCTTTTGGGTTCTGCTCTTTCGCCATAAAATTGGTTAAGGAATATTTTAGTGTAGTTTGCATTTATAACACTACAAGTTATAATGTTAAGAAGTTGATGGGTTTTGATGTTTAAAATGGATATGTTTCTGTTTTAAATAAGAATATTTTAGTGTAGTGTGCATTTATAACACTACAAGTTCTAATGCCATATTATATACTCTATTCATTTTAATTAGAATAAGAATTTTACCTCATGTTAAAAAAAAAATTAAAAGCCAACCATAAACTAACATTAAAACTTTAAGTAACTTTTTAAAAAATTCTAAGGTTATTAACCAAAAAAATGGAAACATCAAAATTAATAAATACAAAACCATTTAATTTTTTTTCTTACAAAATAACAAATATTAATGTATTATAATCGAGTTTTAAAAAAAACTATATTCTCTCTTTAACCTAAAATCTCTTTAACAATTAGAAGCAAGAATAAAGAATAGTTCTTAAAAAGTTTTTTACAATTATAGAGTGGTCTTAGGGACACTTAATTAAATTTGATGTTTAATTTTTAGTAGTAAAGGTGATCTTTGTAAATTTTAACTAAGAATAAAAGATAATTTGAAATGGTGGATAATTTGAAATGGTAGTTAAAATGATGACTTAAAAATTATAAAATTTACAATTACATTAAAACAATTGCCACATAGTGACTAGTACCTGCCTTGTAATGTTGTTATTATAGTATTTGTTTAGTTGTAATTTTTTTTGGTTGATTAGCTATTAGTTGTATATAGTATTTGTTTAATTGTAATTTTTTTATTGATTAGGTATTGATTGTATAGACAAATTGCATTCCAATAATTAAAAAATTAATTTTTGAAGAGTGTTTAAATGTCTTGGGTAAATAAAATTGGAATCTCAAAAATAATCTAATTTGGTAAAAATAAAATAGGACTAAAATATTTCTTTAACTATAAAACTAAACTTTACAAAGCCTATTACATAACACAAATATTTCCTTAACTATAAAACTAAACTTTACAAAGCGTGCATTTTTGTATTATGTGGAGATTTGAAATGTCTGCTTAAGATATGATAATGTAATAATATTAATACTATGATAATTTAAAATGCATTAAAATATTGCATGGTTGAAGAATAAAATAAAAAATGTAATAACATAGTGAAATATTTTTCATGATAGTGAAGATTTTTAACTTTTCACTAAATAAAATTAAAATACTAGATTTTTAACTCTTGAGTAAATAAAATTAAAATCCAAAAATAATCTAATTTCATAAAATAAAATGTGTAAAACCCTATATTTTTAATAGTATTATTAATATTATAACTTTGTCCTTTGACAAAAGTAATTTTTACGTCAACCTAATGAATCAAATAATTAAATTCATGAAAACTGATGATTCTTCCCTCTCATAATTATCGCATCCATTTAGGCATGATTTAAAACTAGTGGGAGAAAAAAATTGTGTTCGTAATTTGTTTACTTGCCACATCCTCTCCTCAAATCAAAATTCTCTCCACATTTATAGCTTTTGTTGCACTCTCTGACAATCCGCAGAGAAGAGTTCATTTTTTTTCAGCCAATGACAATATAGATAAATCATTTTTCAATGATTTTTTGTTAAAAATTTATCATGTTGACATATGAAAAATGATTTATCTGTATTATTATTGGCTTAAAAAAATCACCTCTTCTCTGTTAATTATCGGAGAGTGCAACCAAAAGCTATAAATGTGGAGAGAATTTTGGTTTGAGGGGAGGATGTGGCAAGTAAACAAATTATGAACACAAATCTTCTCTGTTAATTGTACGAGAGTGCGACAAAAAGCTATAAATGTGGAGAGAATTTTCGTTTGAGGGGAGGATGTGGTAAGTAAACAAATTATGAATACAAATCTTGTCTCCCACTAGTTAAGTCATGCCTAAATGGATGACGATAATTATGAGAATTTAGTTTTTTGCAAAGCTACAAAATTATAATATTAATAATACTATTAAAAATATAGGGTTCTACACATTTTATTTTATGAAATTAGATTATTTTTGGGATTTCAATTTTATTTACTCAAAATTAAAGGTTTTGTAAAGCTTAGTTTTATAGTTAAGGAAATATTTGTGTTATTTAATAGGCTTTGTTTGAAATGATAAACAATTCTTTATCTTTAGAAAAAATTAGTACTAAAGCACAAGATTAACGAGCTATAAATGTGGAGAGAATTTTGGTTTGAGGGGAGGATGTGGCAAGTAAACAAATTATGAAGACAAATCTTGTCTAAATGGATAACGATAATTATGAGAATTTAATTTTTTGCAAAGCTACAAAGTTATAATATTAATAATAGTAAAAAAAATAGTACTAAAGCACAAGATTAATGAGTAAGATTAACAAGCAATGAACACTTCAAACCCACAAGCTCGTTGGTCCAGCAGGGGTTTAAACTGTGGTGGCTTTGTAAAGTTTAGTTTTATAGTTAAGGAAACTATTTTATTTTTAGCAAATTAGATTATATTTGAGATTTCAATTTTATTTACCCAAGACATTTCAAAATGAGTTCAGATAAATTAATCCTTATAAATTTAGTTCTCGAAATATAATAGTTACAAATTTGAAATGATAAAGAATTCTTTATGTTTAGAAAAAATATTACTAATCTAGTGTAAATTATTACTAATCTATGTGTAAATTCAAATCCTACAAAATCTGAAGCAAAAATGAGAATATGTGAGGGACTATTACCACTATAAACACTTTTCAAAAATTAATTTTTCAATTATTGGAATGCAATTTGTCTATACAACCAATAGCTAATCAACAAAAAAATTACAACTAAACAAATACTATAATAACAACACTACAAGTACTACCACTACGTGGCACTTGTTTACTCAAGAGTTAAAAATCTAAGATTTCAATTTTATTTAGTCAAAAGTTAAAAATCTATAGGAAAAATATTTCACCATGTTATTACATTTTTTATTTTAATTTTCAAACTTACAACATTTTAATACATTTTAAATTATAAAAGTATTAGTATTATTAATTTTAAGGAAATATTTGTGTTATTTAATAGGCTTTGTAAAATTTAGTTTTATAATTAAGGAAATATTTTAGTCCTATTTTATTTTTACCAAATTAGATTATTTTTGAGATTTCAATTTTAATTACTCAAGACATTTCAACACTCTTCAAAAATTAATTTTTCAATTATTGGAATGCAATTTGCCTATACAACCAATATCTAATCAACAAAAAAATTACAACTAAACAAATACTATATACAACCAATAGCTAATCAACAAAAAAAAATTACAACAAAACAAATACTATAATAACACTACAAGACAGGTATTGGCCACTACGGGGCACTTGTTTAATAGACTTTGTAAAGTTTAGTTTTATAGTTAGGAAAAAATTTTAGTGCTATTTTATTTTTACCAAATTAAATTATTTTTGAGATTTCAATTTTATTTACCCAAAAAATTTCAGAACAAGTTCCTTATAAATTTAGTTCTGAAAATATTTTAGTGCAATTTTATTTTTACTAAATTAAATTATTTTTGAGATTTCAACTTTATTTACTACTATTTTATTTTTACTATTATTACTTAAACAAAAAATCCTCCAATATTTGATGTATTTATCATTTTTCTATAGTTTTATATGAATAATTTGTTTTTAAAAAACCTTTGAACTGTTCGTTAAAAGTTAGTTATGTTTGTGGAATAAGGGGATTATTTAAAACAAATGGTTATTCAAGAGATAAGTTGTTGTGAGCTTTGTTAATAAATGTGGAGAGAAATTCCGTTTGAGGAGAGGAGGTGGATTGTTTGAAATACTATTTTTAGTTTAATGCATGATAACTGATTCAATGGATAGCAAATTACTATTATAGTTTTTTTATTGGGTGGGGAAAATAATAATTATTATTATTATGACAATTTTTTTTTAATTGCACTGGGGATTAGTCTACCAGATTTGAAATCATGGCTTCTGAACTTGTATTCTATATTACCTCTGTGGAATTAAGTGGCCTCATGGAGTTCGAACTCTTACAGTTTTTTCTGTAATTGATGTTAATTAACATTCTGTCACTTTATGACCATACATTTTGGTTTAGGGTAATGGATCTGTTGAGGGTTTACATTTTTTTCATCTTGTCGTGGTTTTTACTTAGCCTTTAGTTTTACCTCCAATTATACTGTAAATTTGACATTCTGTGTTTTCTTTTGGTATATAAATTGGTGATTTTTCATCTGCAATGTTATCTAATGCACTGGAGGATGCACTATCAACCTTCGAATACCCTTTTGCTTAAAAGCAACATCCTTGGTTTGTGCTCTTGGTGTGGATTGTCAAGGTTTAGTTTATGATAAGTTCTGACCACCAGTTCGAAACCCAGGAGTTCAAAGTTCAGGAAAGGAAATAAGTTAAATGTAAAGAAATTCCCTTAGGAGCTTTTACGAGAAGGGTTTCATGGGGTAGATTGTGCCTAATTCGGCCATGAATAAATAACGACCTTTACCTTTAACCTTTTTCTGTTCTATCAAAATTCACCGGGGCATGTACCCAAACTTTCTTGTGGGCTCGGTCATCATCTTGGTATTTGCTGTGTCGTCCTCAAAACAAAGCCTGATGGACATGTTTCTTGTTGTCAAACATTTATTTGTTTACAGAAGCTGTTCATTTTGACCCATTAATTCTGGGTTGCTTCTATTTAAAAAAATATATATTGTTTTTGTTCTATTCATTTGACTACAATTGTTTGCATATTCAGGAATTTGTGCTCGTGATGGCCATTATTGCACAGATTTTAAGGCATTTATGTATGGAGCGGCATGAGAAATTGGCATTTGAATTAAATTGCCTTGTTTAGCTCTTATAAAGTAAGTTTAAGAGGTTCTAATTTTAATATTTCTTTGATCTTTATCAAAGTGTTTATTTGTTTGCTTTGCTTAATGCTGAGTTTCACCAATATGATCTTTACAGAATGCCCCATATTGAACTGTCTAAGGTGGTCCAACATAAAATTTATTATTGATGGCATGTTCTTAATCCTATGCTCTGAGCGATTATGCTTTTTTATTGGTAAATTGTACTTGTTTCCTACTGTCAACTAAACACAAGGCACAGCATTATCAATCTTAGAACAACTTTCAGCTTGGACCTCCCCTGCCCCCTTGCACCCTTGCTCCATGGCTAACGCAGGTTGAAACCTGTGACCTAGTGGTAACCATTGCAATGGCATACTGGTGAGTCACAAGCCTGGGGGCATTTTAAGGCTCAAGATTATTTACACGTTTTATGTTAAATTATGTCTTAAGTAACAATTGTTAGGAATTTGCTTTTAAAGGTTTAGCCATGAGATTTTTATCTCGTGCAAGAAATAGATAGCACTATAGTCTATTTGATAGTTCAACGAACTCTCTTTTAAGATTTTACAATCTATTATGTTAAAGCCTACAGTAACTGTGGGCTGTAATTTGCAATTAAATGTTTGGCTGTGACATTTTTCCCTTATGTCATTCAGTATGTAAGATACTAACCTCTTGAGAATTTGGTTATTACATGTTTGAGGATCTGAATAATACATGTTAAACTTTAAAGTAAGCTTTTTTTTGTATGGGAACCCTATTGTGGCCTGTTAGGCATGATAAATTTTAATTGATAATTTATTTGTTTTTGTACAGCTCAAATCTAATATAATTATATAACTCACCGAGATGTATAAGTTTGCCTTTTCTAAAGAAAGTCACATAATTTGGGCGATAATGTTTGGGTATATCTTGGTTAAAATCCCTCAGCCCTGAGAAACTATGCCATGGTAGGTACTCTATGTACAGATGTATAGATAACTTATTAAGTGTTTTATTCTGTAGTTTTATTGGATACTGTCTGCTACTTTAGTTAAATCAAGGTGTACTAAGTAGAATTTACTTATTTTTTCCTTTTATTGAGTAACCATTTTTGTGTAATAGAGATATCTTGTAATTTTTGTGTTTAAATGGGAGTGTGCATTCATTTTTTAATGGTTATTACAATAAACATGGAAAATATTTGGCTAACATGAATTCTTAATATTTTTTTTCGTAGAGGTTACTTTTTGGTTTTACTTTCTCCATAGTTGTATTTGAAACCATATTCTGAAAGACAATGCTTTAAATTAAATTAATAAGTGTTATACAACCTTTAATTGATAATTAATAAGTGTTATACAATGTCAAATTTCAGAAGAAAACAGAGATATTGTATTTAATTTTAATTATAATATTATTATAAATTTATTATAATTATTATATTACTATAATATTATATTTTAATTATAATTATAATATAATATTATATTTATATTATTACAATATTAAATATAATAATATTATATTTGTATAATTGCATTATTATAATCTTATATATTATATTTATGTTTATTATTATATTATTATATAATATTATTATAATACTATAATATCAATTAATATAATATATCAAGTGTTATAATAAATATTAATAATATAATTAATATTATTATAAATAATAACGATTTTGTTGGTTTGACAAAAAAGTAAATTTGTTTACCTAATGAATTAAAAAATTAAAACTAAAACACAACTATAATTACAACTAAAACACTTTATTGTTACCAATACACTTAAAACAATTACTATAATTACAACACTACAAGGCAGGTAATCATTGTTACCAATATACTTGAAAAAATAATTACTACAAAACATATTCCATTATAACTATTATAATTATTTGGGAGGGTTCATCTTTACTCTACTTAAACATCATTTAGTTCAATGGTAAAACAGTTAATAGCAATTTTACACCTCATCCATACCAAAAAGTGATAAATACTTGAACTGAATGACTTTTAAGAACTGATCTTGGAGATCAAGCAGACATACTCTAATTATCTTTAACACTCATTTAAATTTAATCTTGCCACTATTGATTTAAATGGATATTGTTGATAAATGAACATAGTTTAACTGTATTTAGAGAAAAAACTACTTAATATATATATTGTTGCTGAAAGATTTACAGCACAACACTATATATATATATAGTAAATGGATATTGTTGGTGAAAGTTCAGTAGTTTTTCATAGCCTGTACTTAAATGCTCTGGCTTTCATCAGTAAATGAAGTTGAGCCGCTATCTGGATGGACTATCCCATTGCCTACACTCAACAGATTCTGGACAGATGCATGTTCTTCTAAATTGCCATATGCCCTGCCATACACAATCTTTTCAAGCATACCCTCCACCTCTCTCATTGTTGGTCTATCCCTTGGATTTTGTATTGTGCATTGCAGTCCTATTCCAATAAAGCTAACCAGGCAACTACCATGCTCAGAGGATTCCAATTCTTCCCCAGTGGTTTCAGGGATAGCGCTACTAGACCCGCCCACAGTTAACAGCTCTCTGTCCACCACTCCATCCACTGCCTCAGGGAATACTCTTCTCACCCATCTGGGCAAAGTAACATCTCCAGAAAACATACCGTCGATAGGCCTCTTTTTAGTCACCATTTCAAGGATGAGCATCCCAAAGCTGTAAACATCTCCCTTGGTAGTCACTTGTCCTCCCAATCCATATTCTGCACCAGTAAAAACTAGTTTCATTGTTGCATTGCAAATACGTGGAAAGAAAACGCCAGACAAAGAAATCAGAAACAATGTTGGGGTTGGGTTTTTACCTGGAGCAAGGTAGCCTACTGTTCCGTTCAGTCTGGACATACTGCTACTTGGAGAGTCAGGGGACATCAATAGACGGGAAATTCCAAAATCAGTCACATGGGCTGTCATGGTATTGTCCATTAACACATTTGAGGGTTTCAAGTCACAGTGAAGAACAGGGGGAGAACAATCGTGGTGCAAATATGCCATCCCGTGTGCCACATCAAGTGCAATGTTCACTCTCATCTTCAAATTCAGGCTACACTGTGTCTCATTCTTGTGCAGGAGTTGGTCTAGGCTTCCCTTTGACATGAACTGCAGTACCAGAGCGTTGAAATCTTCGGTTGAGCAAGAGAACAAGACTTTGACAAGATTGCGGTGCCTGATTTTGCTCAGGATTCTGTATTCCCTGACGAAATTCTTGTATGAATTTTGATGGTCCTGATTGAACACCTTGACAGCCACCAATGTGTTATCATACAGGAGTCCTTTGTAAACCGACCCGAAGCTACCCTGGCCTAGCAAATTAGCGGCACTGAATCCTTGGGTTGCTCTGTGAAGTTCCTGGCTAGAAATTATCATGAAACCTTGTCCCAGCAAACTATCTCTGAGTGCTACCCTTTTAATTGTTCTGTAGATAATCCAAAATGCACCCAAAAAGCAACACAATGCGAAGAATGTGGCAACTGACGTAACCAATACAATATTCCAGTTCAACCCATGATGGTTTTTTGCAAAGCTTGTGCAATTTGGTAAATTCAACCAGCCTGAGGAAGCACACAATCGTGGATTTCCCAAAAAAGACGTTGCGTCTAGGTCTGTGAAGGCTCCTTGATTTGGAACTGATCCATCCAAGTTGTTATAAGAGAGATTCAAAAGCTGGAGATTGGTGAGATTTGCAATAGCGCTTTGCACTGGCCCAGACAAATTATTGAAGGACAAGTCAATACTTTTAATGCTCTTAAGCTCCCCTATTGATATTGGCACTATTCCCTCTAATTTGTTTTTGGGAAGGTTCAGGTATTGCAATTTCACGCAACTGCCAATATCGCCAGGGATGGGTCCTGAGAGTTTATTAACAGAGATATCTATGGCTTGAAGATATTGCATTCCTCCCAGTGAAGGCAGCCTTCCCGTCAATGAATTGTATGAAAAATTGATACTAATATACTGCAGCTTCCCTAATTTACTAAGCTCGTGGGGAATTTGGCCAAAGAAATGATTCTGAGACAGGTCGAGAACTGCAAGGGCGGACATATTGCCGATGTGAGGGGGTATTGTCCCAGTCAGTCCCATAGTTTGGCAATTCACACGCACAACCCTTCCATGGTGATCACAACATATTCCAGTCCAGTTGCAAACGTTGCTTGCATTTACCCAGTTGGACAAGAAAAGACTTGGATCCACTTTTACAGACATTTTTAACTCAAACAAAGCTTCTGCATCAATCTGTTGCTGGTACTGCAACTCATTGGATGAAAATGTAATAAAGATAAAAGTAGTGAAGATGAGTAAAAGAATGAACTGACCTTTACAATTCATGGGCTTTTCCAAGGTATTCGTATCTGAAAATGGAATTAATCCAGCTGCCATTGCAATTGCTTACCCCTTCTCGTAAATCCGTCAATAGATAGCAGATTTAT
This sequence comes from Cunninghamia lanceolata, assembly GCA_027924645.1. Taxonomy (NCBI): domain Eukaryota; kingdom Viridiplantae; phylum Streptophyta; class Pinopsida; order Cupressales; family Cupressaceae; genus Cunninghamia; species Cunninghamia lanceolata. The sequence goes on from BSBN01000333.1 coordinate 2,926,107, forward strand.
TGCTCCCTTTGTGGAATGTTTCATGTGAGAACTTTCCAATGGAAATTGGAAATCTTCAGCAAATGCATACGCTGAGGAGGGGCCCTGGTCTTCGGTCGAAATTAAAAAATATTATAAAATTTCGCTGAGGGGCTCTGGTCTTCGGTAGAATTTAAAAATTATTATAAAATTTGTGTGATTTAGAGTTGTCGGTCTGTTGTAAGGAGCATCATATTGAGTAGTCATTTTTGGGTCACCTTCCAATCATTTCATAATCATGTCAACTAGCCCTTAATTTTATAATTGCAAGAAAATCAGAATTGTATTCATGGGCGGCTACTACGTATTAAAGAACATTAGAAGTGATAGTGGATGTACTCGTTTTAGTGAGAAACATTGGGATTTTAAAAATATTGGGAAGAGATCTCTTGTTGGATAAGTATCCTATACCTACTTCTCATGTTTATCTTTTGCATATAATGTGTAAAACTGATTTTGATGTGTCTATTTATATCTGCACATAGTTAAAGGTGAAGTAAGAGATATTCATTGGAGTGTTGGAGAATCATTGAGGTTTTCTAATAGTAAAAAAAATTATTGTGCTAGGTTTTTTACCCGAATAGGGTTTCGTAGGTAAAAAAATATTGCATATGGTCTTTACTTTCTATATTTATTCTATTATTGTTTCAGATTGTACATACACTACTTCTATTGTGTAGTTTATCAAGCTTCTTTTTCTCTACATGTGGTATCAAAGCTTGGTTTGAGCTTTGTTTGAAGGGTTAGGGTTACTTTTGCCTGTGATAAACTTTGCCCTAAGTGGGAGTTATTCACATAAGGATCTGTGTGTGAATCAAAACGGTGGGAAGCACAAGAATAGAGATAGAAAATATTAATTGAAAGAATTTTCAGTTATGGAAGCTAAAGATGGAAGATCTGCTTTTTGACGAGGATCAGGGGATATTTGTATCATCAACAAAACCATATGGTATGAAAGATGAAGGTTGGTTGATTATTGATAGGAAGGCAAGGAATTCAATCAGATTGTGTTTGTCAAATTAAGTTTTGTTGAATGTAGATTAGCAGAAGCCACACCAAAGGAGTTATGGGATAAATTGGGTACTTTGTGTTAGAAAAGGTCTCTAGCAAATAAACTTTTTCTTTGAAAGGAATTATATTCACCAAGAGTGAATGATGGTGACTATGTGGCTAAACATTTAGATATCTTCAATATGGTGGTAACTCAATTATTTTTTGTTGATATTAAAATGGATGATGAAGAGAAATGTATTACTTTACCTTGTTCTTTACCTAACTCCCGAGATAATTTAGTAATCACAATCACTAGTATTGCTTCTAAATTAAAGAGTGAGGATGTAGTTGCATCCCTATTATTAGAAAAAATGAGAAAAAAAAAATCAAAAGATTACAAATCGAAGGATGCCTAACTTGTAAGAGGTCATTTCCATGAAAGAAATAAAAATAAATTAAGAGATAAAAAGTCGGGGTGTAATTCTCCAAGCTTGCACCTAGGACATTAACAGATACAAGCTGGATGAACAACATTTTTGCAATACAAAATGACTCTGAATGTTCCATATTACACCCATATGTGCACAAGGTGCCACCACATGACACTATAATGCAACTAACATTCTTAATAATGGATTGAGAATGGTGGCATAAGTGGAAGACTTACTAACCACGAGCTTAAAACACCAGGACTAACACAAGAAATGAGATCTAGAGGAAGATTGAGACTCCCATGCAAAAGTACAAACCCCTATACCTCAATTAATGAGCCACACCTTAGGCATCTCGACATGTGGAAAGAAATAGGACAAATTCTCCTAGTTCAGACTTGAAGAGTTAAATTATAGGGGCAAAATTGCACAAAACCCAAATTACAGGAGTCAATTTACAAAGCTCAAACTTTGGATTCCAAGCTCACTTAGATGCATTGACTCAAGGTTCAAAAATAGATCAGCAGATTTTTGGGGTTTGAGGTATGAGTGTCATCATTTTGGAGTTCAGAGTCTAGGCTATGAGCTATGACTTGCAAGTTAAGGTTGAAACTCTAAACTCTTCTCTAGAGCAAACCGCTTGGGCTTTAAAATCTAAATTTCAAATGCCAACCACATCGCACCTTGAGGAACCAAATCTAAGCCCACAAAATAGACACCTCAAGCTTTTAATTCTAATTGATATTTTGCACTTTAGAAGATTTGCATGTCTAGTTTGAATCTTTGACCTCTAGTGGGTTTCGGCTCTGACAATAAAATTTTGAATTATTTTCTCCCTTATATCTAAGGTATTAACTATGATAGTAGTGTTTTTCTTAATTTTTTCCTTTATTCTCATCCCCACCTTAGTTTCACTCTCTATCTTAATGTTTATTCTTTAAGAAGAGTTCTTTTCTAAATCTAGAAATTATGTTTGGGCACACACTTCATCAATTTCGTGAGGTTTTTCCATGGGTACATGTCTCTTTAAGTGTTCAAATAAACTTTCTATGTGTTTCATCAACACTTCATGGTCCATGACATCTTTCCCCAGTGAAATTTCTCTTTTCTTAAACTGTTGGGTGTACTCTTGAACACTCTAACTTGCAACTGCATAACCCTTCATAAAAAATAGGATAGAATCACTTCTTGATCAACCCTTTATTAAATTATTCCCATTTAGAGATAGGAAATACCTTTTAGTGTTCCAAAGAATGAACATAGGTTTTATACAACGTGAGAGCATACCTGAATAGCTTAAGTGTTGCAAATGCAATTTGTTGATGTAGAGACAGTTTATTAAGACTATACTATACTCTCATCTATGAAATCCATTGATGTAACTTCTCAACACTTAACTCTCCATCAAAAAGTTGAATATCAAATTTGGCTTCAAATTTGAAGAAGCCTCCATGAGATGTGTCCCCATGTTCTTATTTGGTTTGCTCAACTACTCTTTCTTCCTCATGAGGGTTGGAGATACAATTTTCTCTATTAGTTTAAGTAGAATTCTCTTCAACCTATCAATTTTACCTTAAATTATGAAAATCCTTTCAACATCATACCACAACTTCTTGAATCTAGCTTCTACATCTTATTATCTTGCCATTAACCTAGCTACTTGTGTCCACTCTCTAGTTAGACTATTACGTTCAAAACAGACTAAATTATTACTTCCATATGATCTATTAGATGGCATAACCAATCAAAAATATTATTAGATATTAACATCCAAGATCTAATACAACTTGATCTATAAAAATACTGGAGATACTCTAAAAGCACTCACTAACATACATTTTTTTATGTCAATCTTGCAAAACACATATAACACATTATTTCCTTTCATTTGTTTTTGTTAGTGTGTTGAGTTTTTAACATAGGGATAATTGGTTTTTCTCTAGGGTGGTTTTTTCCCGTAATGGGTAGTTTTCCCACCTGTCAAATATTTCATGCCTTTAAAAGGCTTGTACACTATGTAGTTTATCATCTCATCTGAATATATTCATTCACTCCTGGTGAAATAGCTTCTTATGTGTTGCTTCTTTCTTTCATTCATGAAGGTTTCTTTTGGTTTGTAGATGTCTTGGGTGCTTTTCTCTATCATGGTATCAGAGTTGTCTTCTGCAGCCACCTTCCAATGAGAGTTTTCATTGAGTTTGAGATCTATTTTTTTCTAGGCAATTGTTTAGTGATTATTTTCCTATTTCTATTTGGAAAATATCATTTATGCTCTAGGGTTTATTACTCCGTTTGAGATCAAGTAGATATTATAGTTTTCTTCTATGTGAATCTAGAGTGGTGAGTTTGTGTGTGGTGGGCACATATAAAGTGGCCATTCAATTCACATCACAATGAGAAGGTTAACCCACATCCTTTGGCGTATTGTGCAGTGTGTTGGAGGATCAGAAACCATCTGGGTTTTACATTCATTGTAGGGATACAAATGATGTTGTACACACATATGTGGAGAATTTGGATCCATGTGTAATCGAGCAGGAGCTGGAGGCGAGTTCAGAGTCCTTTGTAAAAGGAAGGTTGTGTGTAGATTTAACCAGAGAGCATATACTCTTCTCACAAGCCACCCATGGCCTTGATGCTTTGTTCACACACTAGAAAATAATATTTGCCTATGGTTGCATTGTTTTTTAGCGGCCAAAGAAAGTCTAAAGCATACTTTACAAATTCCAAAGTTCATTACTGAAATATTTGATTAGGGTTCCCAATCAGTTTGGCACAAGTGTGCAGGTGGGCCCATGCGTTGTGTTTGGAGTGTTATTTGGAGTTTTAATCCCACATTCAAACCATGAAGGTCTCCTTTGGCCTTTATCTATCTTACCACTTGCTTTTTTCATGTGATTGGTGATTTGGAGTCCTTTGTGCTCGAACTTGGAGATTGGAGATTGACTCTTGGTCGAGATCACTTGGTGGCTTGTACTTTGGCCTGAGAGGTTCAATAGTTTAGCCCCTGTACTGGTTGTGGTCATATGGAGTGACCAAGTGCTAGTGCTTCCAAAGAGCCTAAAATAGCCATTTTTTTCAAACTTGCACAACTTTTGCAAACAGAGTCTATTTTTGACAAACAAGACATCGTCGGAAAGCTGCTTCGATGAACTTCATTGTGAATGAGGCATTTTCTAAAAAAATTGCCCTTTTTTGATAGTTTAAGTAACTTGAAGTTGCAAGATTGTTTCGGTTACTTCTGTTAGTATTGTTTGGCAAATTTCATGTTGAGAATTGCAAATTCAGTTTTTAATACATTCTGGGGGGTGTACATTGCATTTTTAGTCCTTAGTGTGAGTCCTTGTAAACCATGTCAGACCTAAGGATTGAGTTGCTCACCCCGCACAATTATCACACCTGGAAGCTCAAAATATCATAGTTGTTGCAATCTAGGGGGCTTTGGCAAATGTTAGATGCCGATCAACCTAAGTTCACAAAACCATTTGAGCAATTTGTTCATAGAAACAAAATGGATGAGACTAGAGGACTCATAGGTCTCCATGTGTTTGATAATTTTTTATTTCACATTGCAGAGTGTAAGACACCTAGAGAAGTGTGGGATAAGCTTGTTGAGTTGTATGGTAAAGTCAATCAATTCAAAATCTTGCAACTTGAAGCTGATCTCACCTCTCTCTCTCCAGATGCCTTCCCCACTATTCAGGATTTCCTTGTCAAATTCAAGTTTATTTTGTCACAATTGAAAGGATGTGGTCATGCCAAAGATGAAAAGGAGTGTATTTTCTTGATCTTGTCTAAGTTGAGAGGTCCTTTTCAAGTGTTTGCCTCTACCTTCTATTCTACTATGGATGCTATGGGAGAAGACCATAAGATGCCTTCATTTGAGGTATTTTGTGATTGATTAACTAGGGAGTAGGCCAAGTTGATTCAGATGGATGCTAGATTCCTAAAAGTCATGCTTTTAGGGCTCAATCTTCCAAGGGCAAGGGTAAGAATAAGAAGAAGCCCAAGATAGATTCATCTATAGGTGGTGAGCGTCCCTCCAAACCTAAGGCGAAGAATGATCAGAAGACTAATCCTCCTCCTCCTCCTCCTCCTTCTAACTCCAAGGAGTCATCCTCTAAGTCTAAGAAGAAGAAGGAAAATTGTTCCTTTTGTGGAAAGTCAAGACATAATGATGCACATTGTTTTGAGAGTTTAGCAGCTTTGGAGGAAGCTATGAGGAAGCACAATATTGCCATGTCTAATTCTTCTTCCTTGGGAAAAGGGCAAGCTCTCATAGTAGGGTTTTGTCCTCTACTTGTGACAATTGGATTCTTGATTATGGTGCTTCACATGATATGACTGATGCTAAGTATCTTTTTCATTCTATTTCCTCTTGTAGTACTTCTCATATTGCAGTTGGGAACTCTTCATAGATTCCAGTTGTAGGAACAGGCTCGGTTAAGATGCAAGATGGTTGCATTGATGATGTTCTTTTTGTTCTTGATATTTCATAGAATCTACTTTTTATCTATCAAACATGTCATCATGGTGATAGGAAGGTAGTTGAGTTTTCTCCCACTGATGTGACTATTCGAGAGTTGCATGATCCTGAGAAGGTTGTTGCTATAGGGACAGTTGATGATGTGGCCCTTTTGTATAGGTTTGATGGATTTGAGTCTTCATCAGGATCATCCCTTATTGCTCATGTAGATTCTATGAGCAAGCTTTGGCACAAATGGTTTGGGCACCTGAATTACAGATATCTTCAACAGATGAGCACACATAATTTGGTGATTGGCCTACCTAAGATCTCTTGTTCTGATGGAGTTTTTCAAGGTTGTGTGCTTGGTAAACATCATAGGGATTCCTTTCCGAAGGATATGGCCACACTGCTTTGGCACTCCTTGAGTTGGTGCATAGTGATCTTATGTCATTGCCAACTCCTTCATTTTCAGGGGCTAAGAATGTGCTCACCTTTATTGATGACTTCTCTCGGTGCACATGGGTGTACTTTCTAAAGTACAAGGATGAGGTTCTTCAATTTTTCATGACCTTCCTTGCATTTGTGGAGAAGCAATCAGGGCACTCCCTTCAGATGATTCGAATAGATAATGGGAGAGAATATGTCAATCAGATATTTCAATATTTTTGTCGTGCTCGAGGTATTCTTCATCAGCACACAGTGCCATACACTCCTCAGCAGAATGGTGTGGCTGAGCAGAAGAATAGAACCTTACGAGAGATGGCCAATTGTATGCTTTAGTCTTGATCCATGGCTCTAGCATTTTGGGCAGAGGCTATCAATTGTGCCAACTACATTCAGAACCGTATGCCTCACAAGGCAATACGGAATATGACTCCCAAGGAAGCTTGGTCTCATGTCAAGCCAAAGGTGTCCTTTTTTAGAGTATTTGGTAGTGATGCATGGACATTCATTCCAGATGGGAGGCGCAAAGCAATGGAGAAGAAAAGTCAGCGATTCATTTTTGTTGGCTATTATGTGGATGTTAAGAGTGCTTTCCTACACGGTGATCTTCAGGAGGAGATCTATATGGAGCAGCCACCAGGCTTTGTGCAGGACCCTTCACTTGTTTGTACGCTGAGGCGTTCATTGTATGGTCTCAAACAAGCTCCTCAAGCTTGGTATGAGAAGATGGATAGTTTTTTGCTTGCTTCTAGATTCACTAGATGTCAATCCAATGCTACAGTTTATACTCAGAGACATGGGGGGATCTTCTCATTCTTGTTCTTTATGTGGATGGCTTGATTATCACAGGGAGTTCCTCTGCCATGATTAAGGATACTCAGGGACCTTTAATGGAGTATTTTGATATGACTAACCTTGTTCTATTGCATTACTTCCTTGGTCTTCAGATTCATCAGTCTTCTACCAGTATTTCTATCTTTCAGCAGAAGTATGCTCTTGATTTGCTTTAGAGATTTGGGATGGCTGACTGTGTTCGCATAATAGTCAAAATGGTATTACATTGTTAGTTAAATAAATGTTAGCAAGTAGATAAATAAATTAGTTTTGGGAAGTTAGAAAGTTATTTCCCATAAGAAGTTATACACGGGAATAATAAAGCTTTAAAAAGCTAATGTACTGCATTGTAACAATCATCCAAGACAATATATTATTTTATGCTTCTATTATTGATGTTGTGGAACTATGGTGTAAATTTGTATTTGCTCCACCATTTCAATATGGTATCAGAGCGTGAAAAACATCCTTGTTCTTGTGATTGAAGAAGTATGGGAGTTCAAGCATTTCATTGTTTTATTTGAACATGAATGTCATAGTGCTGGCCACAAGTGTGGAATTTACAAGTTAGTTATTGTTGAATGCCTTGTTTCTGACATGGTTGTGTCTAATAGTGTTACTGAGTGGACAGATTTTGTGAGAATTTCTTAGATTGCTTACGGATCTCTTGATTGCATGCCAGAGTGTGGTGTATGTTATGCAGCCTTTAGCGACAAAGGTGATTTTTTTAAGAAATGTGAAACCAGTCAACTTCTTCTCATGATATTTTGTCTGGAATTTGTCATTATTTGCTGGCAATGTGCATTGTCAATGGTGTATAGAAAATATAAAATTGGAAGCCTTTGTTTTACAGTCACATGGTTTTTAAAGTAATGTTCCTTTTATTATTAAAGAGGCATTGTTAGATCTCTGTGCCTGTGGGAAGCTGAAAATTGTTTAAGGAGAGTGATTTTTCAATGGTTGAAGTCTTTTTGTTGTGTTGGAAATTGAAGACATCTGCAAAAGTTTGAGAGAGCAAAATACCAGCCACTGTGCACCATTGCTAGAATGGAGGCCGATCTCGTAAGTTTCTAGATATGATTATCATTTGGGGAATACAACATTGTAATTTGCTGTGTTTAGAAGGTGTCTTGGTGATTAAAGGAATGTGCTTGCAGCATAGTCGTGGAAATTTTGCTATTGAAATGGAGGAAATTTTGGTATATATATTTCCCCCACATCCCAGAGCAGTGGAAATTATGCTGCTGAGTTGATATGAAACCAAGCTTAAAACCTTCATAAATTGTATTAATCAAAGGTGCAATAAAATAGTTTATGAAGTTTTATTTTAAGCAGTATTTTTTCTTTAAGGAATTTGGTTCAAAATTGAAGGAAGCAATATATTCATTCAGGGCTACGGTGTTCAAATATATGACTTCATGTGATTAGCGATTTCATGAGAGGGCACTTAATGTTTTACTCTATTTCTAGAAAGTTAACACATTCTATATTTTTGGAAGTTTGAAAGGAACCTAATGTTTTAAGGAGAGTAAAATAAGTGGAGTGGACATTTTTTAAGGAGAGTAAAATAAAAGGAAAAAGGGGAGGAGAGATGTGAAGAAAGAAGAAGTCTTAGGATATTTCATAAAATCTAAGTGTGAAAGGGAGATATAAGTAGTGGAGTCTGAATTTATTTTTGCTTATTTCATTTTTTTTTTAAAGTTTAAAAAAATGGAGGAATAAGGTTAATGTGTTTTGATTTTGGAGATATAAGGTTGAGTAGTGAATGGGTCCATTATTGGTCAAAATCAACATCATTATTTTTTAATATTTGAAAATGGTCACACATTATGTTTGTGGTTCTGATGCCATCCATGATAGAAATTTGAGAGACTTGCATGCTTGTGCTATTGGAGAGTCTAAATCAAATGGATAGAGTGTAAGCATATTATATTGGAGGCAGGTGGCATCGGAGGATGGAGGATTTTCCATCATCTCAAGTTAGATTCTTGCTTTGAGATGATGCTTTGCATGAGAAGCATTTTGGGTTTTGGTTGTTTTGCTTTGCTTGGGTAATGCGGACAGATTTGAAGAATGTATGTTTTGTGAAGATTTTGTTTTGGAGACAGGTTTGGGATTTGGTGTTGAGCTCAATATGGATTGTTGTCCAGTGAGCTTCAAAGAGTATATGATCAAGAATTATACCCTTTCGTGGTCACTAGACAATGGCAGAGATATGTCATATCTCTTAGGGTTCATTGTCGAATAATTCAAGACTCTGTGATTTGAGAGTTCAGGACTAAAGAGCTCAAGAACATAGCTTGAAGCTACACCTTTCCAAGGGTAGACGAGACAGCATGATGGAGCCCCACTTGGTTTAGGATTTGTTCTTTGGGAGAAGATCTTCTATAAAAGATGTATTCATATTATGTAATCATCTTTTTTTAGTATGTTAGCATTTAGGGGGGGTCCCTTGGTACTATTACAGGAACAATGTAATAAGGGGGGGAATGTTGGCATAATAGTCACAATGGTATTACATTGTTAGTTAAATAAATGTTAGCAAGTAGATAAATAAATTAGTTTTGGGAAGTTAGGAAGTTATTTCCCGTAAGAAGTTATACACGGGAATAATAAAGTTTTAAAAAGCCAATGTACTGCATTTTAGCAATCATCCAAGACAATATATTATTTTATGCTTCTATTATTGCTGTTGTGGAACTATGGTGTAAATCTGTATTTGCTCCACCATTTCAATAGACTGCAAGCCAACCCCTAATCCTTTTTAGTCAGGTGTTGTGTTGTCTACCACTTGCACAACTCCATCGGTTGATGCTACCTTGTATCAGCAGTTGGTTGGCAGCCTTTTGTACTTGACACATAGTTGTCATGATACCTCCTTTACAGTTGGTCTTGTCTCTTGTTTCTCTCAAGATCCTCATGAGAGTCATTGGAAAGCAGCCAAATGTATCTTGAGATGCATTTAGGGCACTACACAGTTTGGCATTCACTATACATCAGGAGCTATTGAGATTGTGGGCTTCACTAACTCTAATTGGGCTGGTGATGTTAATGATTGGAAGTCCACTTCTGGCTTTATCTTTTGCCTTGGTTCTGGTCCGGTTACTTGGTCTTGCAAGAAGCAAACTACTATTGCATTATCATCAACAGAGGCTAAGTATCGAGGAGCAGTCTTGGCTAGTCAGGAGATTCTTTGGCTTCAATAGTTGTTGGCTAAGTTTGGATTTCCTACTGATCATCCCACTACTCTTTGGTGTGACAATCAAAGTGCCATTCATATTTCTCGCAACCCAATGGAGGATCATCACTTTGAGATCCACATGCACTTCATTAGGCAGCTCATTCAGGAGGGTGTTCTCAGTTTGGAGTATTTACCTATGGAGCAGCAGGTTGTAGACATCTTCACTAAACCTTTGGCATCTCCTCGCTATCTCTTGTTGCAATTGATGTTAGGGTGAAGGAAGTTGTCCTTGGGGGGTCTTGAGGAGTCCTCCTTCCTTTCACTTTTTTCTTTTCAACATTTTCAGTTTTTCTCTCTTTTGGAGAGGAGTTTTCTCCCACAGGTTTTTCTCCTTTTCTCAGTTTGTGAGAGATTTTTTTTTTGCATTATAAATGAGTACCTAACATGGTTGTGTAGCCGTGTAGCTGAGACCCATATTGCATCTTGATTTTGCATAATAATTCTCCCTAATTTTGCAATTAATGGGGGGTGTTAGTGTGTTCAGTTTTTAACATAGGGATAATTGGTTTTTCCCATAGGGTGGTTTTTTCTCGTAACGGGTAGTTTTCCCAACTGTCAAATATTTCATGCCTTTAAAAGGCTTGTACACTATATAGTTTATCATCTTATCTTAATATATTCATTCAATCCTGGTGAAATAGCTTCTTCTGTGTTGCTTCTCTCTTTCATTTGTGAAGATTTCTTTTGGTTTGCAGATGTCTTGGGTGCTTTGCTCTATTAGTTTTCTATCATTCATGGCTATTATAATAGTCTAACATGTTCATCACATCAACAACAACATCTAGAATGCAAAACATAAATTAAATAGTGCAAAAAACATACACCAATTAGTGATACACAAGGATTAATCTAGAGAAACCCTAAAGGCAAAAACTCTGGAAAGAGTGATCATAATCTCCTCATTCCTCTATATTCCAATATTTTAAAAGTGCATACATAGTCTCTAGAGAAAAAAGAAGCCTTGTCACCATGTATACATATCTCAAACACACTTGCATTATATCCTTACACCATGAAATACATGCTTATATGCTTACAATAGTCTAAATGAATAAAATGTGAAGGTTTTACATGAGGGTCAACCAAAAAAATCTCTTACAATGAATATATACACTCCTCACAACTATAGGTCCAGTGTTAAAGGAAATAATATATGTTAAAAAAAGTGAAGAGACCCTTGAAAACATTTCAAATTCCAACCTTGTTCTAAATGTAACATAGAAAATTGCATGCCTTTGCAATTTCACATTATGTTTTGACTCACTTTGGTGTCCATGCCTATAGCATGTTTCTAGGGCCACTTAACCTAAACCTTGGCCTATTTTACCCATCACCAAGGTTTTCCAAAACTCATAGTGGACATTTGTTTATTATAGTTTTCTGAGAAGATGTGTAAAATTTGGGTGAATATTCTTAGGACACGAATGCTATTTGTGGACATCTCCACTATGCAATGGTGTTGGGCAGATATTCCAAAATTTTAAAATGTTGATTCTCTTACATTCTCTTTGGATTTCATTAGTGGTAACACTCAATCAGACTGAGTGAAACAACCCCTATAGCATATCTAACCTTTCTAGATTCTCACTCTTCAAGAAAAATTTAAGATTGAGGAAAAACAAGTTTTTCTCTTAACTTTTTGGTATTTAGGCTCTCTCTCTCTCTCTCTCTCTCTCTCTCTCTCTCTCTCTCTCTCTCTCTCTCTCTCTCTCTCTCTCTCATGCTATTGAAGATTAATGTTTTTAAAGATCTCACAAGTAGAATCTAAAGAATTGGATGCTCCTTCGTGATACAGCATCACCTACTCCAATTTTGTGGGATCTTGGTTGTGATTTGTTCTTCAAACAAGCTCTCTCACAAGGGTTTTGAGATGTTCTTCTATATATTTCTCCCTTAAGGAGCTTGCAGACTCCTCCACTACTTCAAGACTTAGTAACATTGTTCCTTTGGAAAGAAATAGTGTTATTCTTGTGTTTATATTTCATATATTGTTTCATTTACATTTTGGCAAGCTTGTGGCATAGACCACCACCCTTAATTCTATTTGTACACTAGAGTATTTTCTCCCCATAGACCAGGAATAATAATCCTAGTTTTATTCATATTGTCATTGCTAGTTATTTCCTCTAGGTGCACATAGGAAATAGGAGCACACACTCTTATTTTTGTTTTTCCAAGGTGGTCACTCATGGAGGTCAAAATACTGAAATAGGGGCTTAACTTAGGCAAGCTCCCAAGTAGCCCCAACCATTTTTCCTATTCTGTGTTGTGCATGTTGAAGAAGAGGTTTCAAATGCATGGGAGTTTGTTCATTTCTCCCCTGTCTTATCTTTTTTTCTCATTCTTTTGTTATCCTTAATTAAATGCATTATTTTGTCAATTTCTTTGTGTATTGTGTCATTTAGTCCTCATTCTGATTCTATGTGTAGGCTAGATGAAGTTGTAGATTTGGATTAAACCAAACGGTGTGAATTTTTACTTTTTTGTTGCCATACAGATGATAGTTTTATGTGTAGATGTCCCCACAATGTTTCTCTAGGGCCAGATTCTTCTTTTCTTCCTCTTTTTTGTTCAAAATTTATTTTTGTAATCTTGCTTTTAGGTTTCTAGAAATCATAGTTTTTCTACTATGCCTTAGTGTTCTTTCTTTTAAATTTGATTTGATTTTTAAGTATAGAACTAAGTAGGATCTTGCTAGAGATATTATGTTCTTCTTGGTTGGATAGCAATAGAATATTCTTCTTTGAAGCTAGCTTGATCCTCGTTTAATTGGGAAATTTATCTCTAGTTAGATTACATTGTTAAATCTTTTATTAGATTCAAATTTTATACATTACATTTTGGTGAACTTGACTATGCTCACTTGCATTTCCCTTATTTTTCTCCATTATTACTTTTTTTTATTTGGTAGAAGTCAGAATTTGACCATGTCAGATCTATTTATCCAAACCTTTACTGCTTTTGATAATCCTTTTAGTAGAAAATACTTTGATATGCTTAATGAATCCCTTGATGACATCATACATATCAATTCTTCCTCTTCTAAATGAAAACAATTTCTTTCTCAACAAATGATCAACACGATTTATTTTTAGCTCTACATAAGAGCCTATGAAACCAAAGATTGTGGTGCATCTTCTTTCTGATACACTACCATCTTCTACACATGTGATCACTATTCAAAGTGCTCTAAACACACGTCAACATTCTAATTACTTCACACAAATTGCTAAATCTATTAAACTTAACATGTCAGGGCCTCCTCATTATCATGTGGTTGCCAAAATGTATAGTACATGGTGAAACAAACAAAATCCATTTGTCCATGTTTCCCTTCCAACTTCTTCACTTATTCTACCTTCAACTCTGCATATATCTCAGAAGCCCCTAACAGAGTACGATCTTCTAGAGCAACTTCTTACTACTCTTGCTAATATTTCTCTTTGGGAGCTCATTCAAACTTCACTAGTATATCATGGTATGCTCTAGCAAGCCCTACAAAAGATCTCAATCACATCTTCTACCAGGCCGAATGATGTAGCTACCTTATTGGATTACATTTATATGAACTCTCCTAATATTATATTTCAAAAATACGAACTACCTTCTTTGGAAGTATAAAAGGAAAATGATCCTCTTCTAATTATTGTTTGAATTAATTCTTTGGAGTCAAGTGTTCCCTTATTGACAATGGTTAAGGTCTCAACGTTTGTGGTGTAGACCTATTAAATTGTATTAATATTGATACGTCTTTTATCTTCCCCACTAATATTTCTATTCATGGCTTTGATGATGTTGGTAGACAAACATTAAGCACAATCATGTTATTGATTGAATTGGTCCCTGTCACTTTCCCAACCCTCATTCATGTGATGCTCAGTGCATTATCTTATAACCTACTCCTTGGGAGACAATGGATTCTTATAACCTTGGCGGGAAAAAAGTATTGCACTCTTACCTCAATAATTTTTGTAGTTGCAGATGGTTTATACTAGTAAGTATTAGATGTATTTTGTTGCAGCTGAGTGGTGGACACACTTTTTGTCTAAGAATGTTCAACTCATTCCTTAAAATTGTCTTTGGCAAGGGCAAGTTGATTATGGTAGTTTATCCATGGCCTTGTGACATGGATCTTATTTATAGTCCTATTTGACTTACAAATTATCTAAAATTGTGAGTGGCCATACATTTTGAATTTCCTTATGCCCTCATGTCATTGGTTGCAATTAGCTTGTTTTCTCCTTGCATATATATGTGTTTTGTCTTGTGTCTTTTGGTTCCCCCTCCCCTCATTCCTTTTGGCTTTTGGATCTGCTTCCCAGAGATCTTATTTGGATTCTCATTGTGCTTTCTAGAAGAAAAGTACCCAACTAGAGCCAATCTTGGCCCATGCCTAAATTTCATGTTCAAAATTGGTGCTTCTTTTGATGTGATGACTTTTTGTTTTCCCAATTATATCTTATAGGTCACTTCTTGTGTGCCCTCCACAATGTACAACTCATATTAATGTGTTATCTTTCACTTGTAATACTTTCTATTGGCTTATTCCGTTACCCTTGTTACATTTCTTATGCCTTGCAATGATCCTTTTTATCTGGTGAAATCCCTTGTTTCCTTGTTGTGGCTCCTAATTGCATTCCCTTCCATGTTGTTTGTACCACATATGTTCATGACTTATCTATTTTCACCATAAGGGATCATACTTCAACTATTCAAATTTATCGTCCCTTCCATATTGGATCTCCTTTTGTCTAGTGGTCACTCTTAGATTACAGTGGCTATGTGTTCCTATAGGTCTAGTGGTCACTCTTAGATTACAGTGGCTATGTGTTCCTATAGGTTTAATCTCATGCTATGGTGGCCTCCATGTGATTTCTACTATTTTGTGGTGATTTGACCTAGTTGGGTAAGACTATTCATGTTATGGTGGTTCTATCTTGAATCTTCTAGTGCATCACATCTTAGTAAGTTTTCTCCTTAACTTTGTTGTGGGGCATCTTGTGCTCTATTCATATTCTTGTGGTGGTTTTCCTTCCTTATGTAGTGAGGACCTCACAATATATGTTACAATTGTGGTATTGGTTTCACTTCACTTTTGTGACAATCAAGTTTATTCTTGTAATGAGTCTCTTCACTCTTGTGTTGGATTCTCACTTCTTTGTGGTCAGTTCTTCATGCCATAATGTTTTTAATCTATGTTTCATCCTCAATCCCTTTCATGGTGATTGCATATGCTTTGTCTTGGCTATAGGTGTTCTTGTGGGGAAATGTCTATTTAGTATTCTAGATGTGTATTTGACCGTATTTATTACTAAATTGAAATTTAAAATCGTGTTATATTCTAAATTTCAATTAATTAATAAATACGGTCAAATGTGCATCTAGAATGTTGGATAGATAAAACATTCTTTTGGTGACTCCTATCACTTGTGTGATGGATATCCCTAGCCCTATGTGCAGTTCTCGTAAACATTTGGTGGGCCATACTATGTATTTTTTGTGTAATGGTGGTAGTTGTTCCTTTGGTTCCCTCTTAGTTCCATTTCTCCATATGCATGTGATTGTGCCAATGTGGCATGTGTTTCTGGCCTTGTCTTTCTCTATTGCATGTGGGATGTTGCTAATTTGAGATGGATTATTAAGTATGTATGATGTGTGCAAGATTTCCATGCTTCATGATACAGTTGTAGTTCCATATAGTCATCTTTCCTCCTTATATGTTGTGACTCTATTTCTTAATGGATTTGGCACTAGTCAGTTGGATTTGGGCTCAACAATTCACATTTATAAAACACCTTTTATTTTTATTTTACTTTAGTTTCTTGTTCTACCTACATGCACCAATTAGTTTTACAACATTGGATTCATCTTAAGAGAGCTACACTTGATAAATATCTTAAGAGGTTTGTAAATATGTAGGAGTCCTTACCTATAGCTCATCGCTTCAACAAATGCATTTCATTAGCAAGCTTCTGTCAGATGGATCTATAGAGGGTTGTGTTGGTGAGATGCAAGATACATTTGTGTAAGAAAAGATAAAGGGATTCATTTTAAGAAATACAATCAATTTATATTCTTAGGTGCATATGCATTCTTTTTTCTATCTTCTATTGGTGAAGTCTAGTAGATCTGTCCTCGATTGCTATTAGGGCATGGTAACCAATGCTTTATTCTTATTTGTGTCATAACCTTAAGAGAATAACCCATTAGGTTTTGTAGAGCCTAAAGAAGAAGATGTTTTGTCTGTAACATCCACGATCTAAAAACATAGTAAAACCAGAAATTTACCATAAAGTAATTCAACAAGGTAAAAATGAGAGAAACTTTTCTTTTATTTAAAAAATAATCAAGTAACAACAAATTGCAAGATTTCTATCCTAAAATAAGCAACATAATATGATATACAAAGATGACATTTTTTCTTTACAATTACAAATATCTGCAACAGATAATGTTATACATAGTCTCAATGAACACAAGTCTCAAGATATACTGCATCCAAAAATCTGACATCTTTATCACAAGCCTTGGCATGTTTTCTACTAGAGAGAGAGTATCTTTCCAATGATTTACCTCCAACCACAGACTAGCAGTCTACCACACATCTTCCACATAGGAAGTGGCCCTACCCTTCACAAGGAATATAGACCAAATGTGACCAGTGGTAATTTGCCTTTCTGAGTACATAGTGTTGTATCCTACACAACTCTATCAACCATACAACCCTAGATACCCTCTAGGTAAGTATGATTTCTGATAGGTTGTGCAATCCAGATACAGTGAACCGATAATGCATGCAGAGACATATGCATTACTATGGCCATAGTTTCAATATAAATTGACGTTCGCAATGAATGTTGTCGTAATGTTCACCCACCCCAACTTGACTTGGATACTATCATATTCCTATAGTTTGACTTGGTCAATTATGTTTTACCAAATAGTGTTGACAACTTCAATATACTAGTCTTCCCGACTTAGACAGGTTTTAAACACCATCATTATTCCATAGATCTCATGGATCTACTTTTATACAAGAATAACCCTTTGCATCCTTGCATTACCTAGGTTCCTTGACTTATCAACACTTAATTAAACCTAAGTCGATTTGTAAACAATCTAATAGGTTATTAAACCAAGGATAAACTTTATCGATAAGGACACATCATCCTTTTGACATGTAAATAAAATGAACGTTATTATTTAGGTTACTCAATCTTTTTTGTCGACCCATATAGAAATGGCTAAACAAGTCGTGACCTAAAAAGATATATTTAATAACTTAACCCTACTGGGTCATTCTAGGGTTTGTCTTCCCTTTTCCATAATAATGAGATAAACCTTCTTTACAAGTTTGAATGAGAATTTTAGGTAAATTATTGTCCTATAGTCTCTTTCCAACTAAAAAGTTCTTTTCAAAATACTCAAACAAGACTATTTCTCTATTACAAGAAAATCTTAATTAAAACCTGCCACAAGGTTCTAATCTAGATATACTTCAATTATAATTGACTTGGTACCACTAGGTGGATAAGTTTATAAGTTTGACAATTGATTCCTTGCCATTTTTATGTAACAATGTGAAATATTTATCCCAAAACTAAAATAGAGTTTTATTTACACTTTTGCAACTCTATGGGTTAACACATTAAAACTTACAATCCTTAAGTTGTTCTAAAAACCACTAAATAGGTCTCAATCTAACTCTAAATGTTATCAACTAGGGTGAAAATCCCCTTATGACAAGAGTCAGAGTACCTTCATAACTAGGGTTCATGTTTCCTCCATATGATACTATACGAAATAGCTATCAACATACTTAAATAACAAAGTATTTAGAATTAACTATCACCTCACTGGGTTAATTTTTGGGTTTCGTCCTCCCTATTCCACATATAATCATATAGTAATAATTTAACAGAAAGAAGGAATAACTTCTTAGTCTAAATTTGACCACGAGGTCCTTCTTAGTTCTTCAACCCTTGACATTAATATTATAATGTTTTTAACACCAAAAGGTTGATCCATCTTTTTCCACAAGGATAATCTCCCACACAATGTAAACTTATTTATTTCATATTAACACTTAGCCTTATGATTCCATAAAGAGTAAGATATCGACTAAGATTTATTTGACATCATGGAATGAAATAAGACTAAGTTAACAAACTAATATCTCCCATTTTTGGCCTGTGATCTTTATCACATAAAGGAATATATATAAAGTAATCATGAACATAATATTGAAGTTGAATGCCTTTGTACTACTCAAACTTATGATATATAAGCAATACTAACTGCTTGATTCCTCTAAAGGGATTATAAGTTAACTTAACCATAGAACAACGGTTCTATAGTTCAAGTATAACTAGAAAATATGAATTCACTAAACCATGAGTTTTACATATTCATAATACTGATCTATATAAACCAGTCTACTAACGTATAAACCAAATCTTAAAAGTTTGACAATAGATAAGAATCCAAACTATGTTTTCCTCTAATTTTATCTTGAAAGTAAGAATGATTATATCTCAACTAGCCAACTATGCAAACATTTGAATTCCATTAATGAACAAACCTAATCTTCATATATTTAAATGCAGATGCCTAACATCTATATTAGCGTCGACCTTATTGGTTACGAAGGTAATTCATAGTTTGAAAAAGTTTCTGAAGATGGAAACTAATATCAACTTAATGCAAGATTTATAAATAAGGAAAAGAACCTGCTATGATTCTTCCTTATCACAGTATGTCGCCTCTCTCTCTGCATTTACTTAGATCAAAAGAACACCACCAACCTTACTACTCTCTAGACTGTTTCTTAGCATAAACGGATGGTCTTTTGTCTCAGTGCAATTATCCTTCAAAAGCACACATCGATCACTTTGCCTTGACTCTTGTTGAGTCAGTCTCTTTTTTATGATGCTCTTCCCAAATTTTTGTATACATTGATCTACCCATCTCAACCACGACTCTCCATAATGGTTCCACTCATTTATTAATACCTCCTCTTTCGACTAACAGGTTCTTCTTATATGATAACAACATATTAAGACTCCATTACATGTCATTTCCTCATCTCTCGATCCACTCGACCTCTCATTAAAATTGCACTAAAGTTTGTTGAACAACTTCCCTTAAACCATGGGTAACTCCTAGTATAAGGCCCCTATTTGCTCACGGCTTGAGCATGTAGATTTAAGGGGGGTGTGGTTATTAGTATCACTTAACAAACCAACTACGACTCACTTAATGGCCTTTAATGATGTTGAGTTAGTTATGAAGGAAAACTTCATAAAAGGAGGTCGTTAACTTCTTGAAAACCCTCTTGACCAGTCTCTAATGTTTTAAAAGAAACATCCACAATGTGGTCTTCTCCAATGGATAGACACAATGATTAAGAGGACAATGAGGGTAGTAATTACCTCATAAGAATTTAAAGATTTCCTCTACATCTCATCTCAAGAATAGATAAACATAATAATGACATTAATAGTCCTTGACCATATTTAAGCTTTGATCAAAACATGTTAATAATAATAAGTCAAAAGGCTTACGAGTAATTTGATAGGGTTGAGCTTGTCTCCCCTACATAGTCTCTCGATAAATCACATCAACTTATCATGACGAAATCATTATTTGACATTAATCATCGACAATAAAACACTTAAGTTACTTAATAATAATAACACAACCATTTTACAACAATGACGTCATAACTTTTACGTTAAACGTAAATGGTTATTGTTCTTACTCAAACGGCATCGTTTCAAACAACTAAGTCGACACACAACGACTTGACTAGAAAAGATTAGAAAGATATCGACTACCTGTCGATTGGGTTCAAAAGTAAACTGACAAGACAAGACTTACCTCTCACGACAAATTGGTTCACATTTCCATTAAACACTTATACTCGATTTGGCAAATAAACCACTCATAACTTGAGGTCTATATCTCTCTCCTTGAAAGATACTCTCTCTCTCTTTTCTCCGAGAGTCATCTGAAAATCTATAATCCTGTATCAAACTTGTTACCAAACAAATTATGATCAGTGCATCATTATTCAAATAAATCAAATCTCACATTGCAAATATTAAATCAATAATAACATAATCATTTCCATAATTTCATAAATGACATTCAATATAATTCATATCTTTCCTTGTCATTAATCTAAATATAAAAATAGATTTACTTATGTCCAAGTAAAAGTAAAAAGTATAGCAAGACAAAAATTATTGATGTAACATTGTCCTAATTATATTCATTGGCCCAAAACTATCCTCCCCTTGTTGATGTGTTATCCTCTTTGTCTAATATCCCTTTGTCTCAACTTGAACAATGATGCTAGAGGAGAGGACTTGCAATTTTGAGAACCACTAGAGATTCGAGTAGAAGCCAAAGGAGATGACAAGGTGAGTTCGTGCCATTGATTGAGAATGATGAGATGGTGAATAAAGAATCTCACCCAATTGATAAGTGGCCTATGCATTATAAAAATTATTATTTTAATTAAAAATAATTAAGGGTTGTGAATCAAAATTTATTTTCCTTTCTTCAAAAGATTGTATCATGGAATGTAAAAATATATTAAATATTAAAGTGCCTTTAATATTTAATATGATAAGTGAAATTCAAAAGAATAATGAGCGGAAATATAAAGTGGGTTAAATCAAAGTGAAATATTAATCATTTTAATATTTTAATATTTTAATATTTTAAAAACAAATGACAAAGCGAAAAGGAAGGAGTCGTAAAAATGTAGGTACAAGATTTTCATGTAAAAGTGAAATGAAGGTGAAAAATATTAGTTATGTTTAATTTAAGCATAAAGAATATTAAAATGCAAGTAAAGAATATTCCACATATCTGAAATATTAGAAAAAAAGATTTAAGCGTGAATGGAAATAATTGCAGAGGTAAAAATAGATAGGTAAGAAGAGGGGAGAATATTTGAAAACTAAATTGTTAAGGGAAATATTAAAATGAAAAGAGGTGGTGCATTTGTTTCACAAAATGTGAAACTTTTAAAAGAGGAAAGATAAATTGTGCATATGGAAATATTTCACAGCAAGCAAGTAGATATGGTCGTTGATGCGCAGTGAGATATTTTCATGCAAGAGATAAGTATGGGAATCAAGATGTTTATTATTTTTCACGTGGACTTTATTATTTTGATTTCCCAAATATTTTGAGAGGTGATCTGATGTAGAAAAAGAATAAAAATCAAATGAGTACCTTGTAGCTACAACACAGAGCATTGAAGGTTGTAATCACATCTATTATGGCCTCTCTTTCCCTCATGTTTCATCTCTTTCCTACTCTCTCCTCCTCTTTTATATGTATATCATAGACTACAAATATATTGAGGCTTGATTATTTATAATAAGGTTCTATTGTTGTGGTTTTCTTGTCTATGAAGAGGGATTTGGTGAATATTTTTGTTGGTGAAGCTTGCTACTTTGTGTAGCTCTAAGCCTTTAGATAATTGCATCTTTTTTTCTCTTGAACCTTATGGTGGCTAATACAAATGTGTGATTGTCCTTTACCTCTTGTATTACTATTGAGTATGCTCATTCTAATAATTGAGGTGTTGTTGTTTTTGTGTTCATCTAATTTTATGGAAGTGTTCTCTTTTCTTTTCTCTATTATTCTATCGTTTGGTTACAAGGAAGCTTCAGTGTATGTGTCTTGGCAAACTATCCCTTCATTCCCGTAGGCAACTGTACTTTTTATTCCCACTATGCAATGTATGAGGCTATTACTCTAGCAATTTTGACTCCTTTGTATGTATGTTTTGGGTCATCTAATGCATGCTTGTTTTGTGTGAGGTTGGTTTATTGACTATTGCACAATGAATTGCAAAGATCTAGTTAGATGTTAAATGGATGCATATTCTTAGTTTATGGTCTTTTATGCTTTCACTATTTGCTTTCATTGTTTCTCTCTTTCTCTTTTCCTCTTTAGTTAGAGTTAGCTTAGAATAGGTAGGGAGCTAACCCTTGTTTCAAAGATTGGGTTGTTGATCACATCCTACACTTGCAAAAAATTCTATTATTGGTGGTGTCACATAGCGCATCTCCTTGTTAGAACCTCAACACACATTTCCACAATTAACATTGTCATGTTTATCATAGATAACACATTCAATGTTTACAAAAATAGTAAAATATCCTTTTTAACAAGTTTTCATATGCTCAATAGATTATGGGCTAATCAAAGCACATATAGAACATCAGGAATATACTTTATCTCACCTTGTTTTGTCTTGAAAACAATGGTTCATTTGCCCATAACCTCAACTTCTTTATTATCTCCAAGTCATTCTCACATTGTGACAAATTCATCCATCTTTACAAAGATGTTTTTATTACCTATCATATGAATTTTACAATTGTTATTCAAAATCCATACATTTTTTTGAGATTTCTTTTGTAATTTATCACATACAAAAAGAACTATTTTGTTATTCCTCTTATTTAGAAACAATTAGTATATTGTTTAGGCTTTTTCTAGCAATCATGTTCGTAATGACCAAACTTTTTGTAATATTAACATTGAAATTCTGATTTGCAAGGGGTTTGATTACCTCTTTCATTGTTTCTAAAAAAATTTCCTTTGTTATTGTTGTAGCCTCTACCTCATCCATTGCTACTTCCTCTACTTGTACATCCTTTACCTCTAAATTTCTTTGTTCCCTTATAAGATAATTCATCTGAACCTTTGTCTTTATTCTTTGAGATATTAAAGTTTTGTTTGGAAAGCTTGTTTAAGAGATCTTTCAAATGATCTATTCATCTTTTGGTCATGGGTTTGAAAAGATCCCATAAACTTATTTATTAATAATAGAGTTAAATCCTTAGATTCTTCAATAGCTATCACTATAGGATCAAAACATAGAGAGACATTTTAAAAAAATCAATACTTTTTTTTATCTATTAAATTCTCCTCCATACAATCTAGTTTGATTTACTAAGCACATCACTATGTAAAAAAATCTTGCATAGATTTAGAATCTTTCCTGAAAAGATTTTCAAAATCTCACCTAAATATGTTTGAAGTTCAATGGTTTTCATATTTTTTGTTCCATGAAATATATCCTATAGTAGATCACAGGCTTGTTTTGATTTTGTTGTTATAGCAACTTTAAGAAAAAATGATTCATGTACTACTTGTTGAATAATAAAAAAAAAATGAATCACTCATCTTATTGTCTTTTAATTGATCTCATTGTGCTTGAATTCAAGTGCAAGAGCTAATACATTTCCAACCAAATCCCACAAATCTTAAGAAATAAATAATGTCTTCATTTTAATACTCCAAAAGTCATAGTTCTCCCCTTTAAACAGAGGTATTCAGAGTTGTAATAGATTTAAACTATGATTGATATTAGCCATTTTTTTTTTTTGCTAAATAAGCCACTATATCTACATTAATTAGAACAAAATAGTACACATCGAAAAAAATAATAATAATATACCATCTGTCCTCACAAATTATAGTTTTAACAGCTAAATTCTACTCTTCTGGTGCTATTTGAAGTGAGATCTACTGCTTTTCTATTTCAAGTTGTTGCAACATTGTAAGGTTTGGCAGCTGGGATATAAAAAATTAGCGATTTGTGTGGCTGGAGGAGAAGCGATTGAAGGAGCCGAAAACCTGGTTTGTTTAACAGGCGAGAGAAATTTAATAGCGCGAAGAGTAGAATTTAGCTGTTAAAACTCATAATTTGTGAGGACAGATTGTATATTAATTTTCTTTATTTCTTTGATATCAAAATACGGCTAATATCAATCATAGTTTAAATCTATTACAACCCCACGATAACCCCGCGATAGCCAACTGGAATCTTATAATGCTGGCTGTGATACCAGTTGTTGATTTTAGTATAAGATGAAGAACAGTATACAAGTGGTTTATTTAAAGATTAAAAATTACAAAGCTTTTTAGCTAAATTCTATCAATATATAAAAAATATATTAACCCTCTTATTCAAAGTTACACATTAGAACTTTTCAATAGAAATTAGGAGAATTCACAAAAAGGAAGAGGGGCTTACATCTTTATAGTTGGCATACTCTTACCCTTGTGATTTTGAATATTAAGAATTAATAAAATTCTATTTACAAAATATATGATTTATAATTTCTATCAGCTGTAAGTTAGGTTTAATAGAGATCAACTTATTAAGTGAACATTACGTTTCTGAGTCACCTATAAATGATTTAAAACAGCAGTCAATTTAAAATTTAAAAATTTATTTAAAAATATATATCATTTAAAATAGCAGTCAACTTAAAATTTAAAAATTTGTTTAAAAAATATGTCACTTAAAATAGCAGTCAACATAAAATTTAAAAAATTATTTAAAAATACATGTCATTGTAAAGCAAGTCACTTAAAAACGACTTAATGGTTTAAGTTAAATAGTTACAAACTAGTATTCCAAAAACTGTGCGATTTTAAAAGTAGTGAGGAGAGTGATGGGATATATTTTAAATCTTAATTTCTCAGTCGCGGGAGATACGTCTGGAAGGCATACTAACTAATTGGAAGAGTTCCTTTCTCAGCCGGTCAATACGGACCTGTAAATTAATTTTTTAAATTGAACAAAAGCTGAGAAAGTTAGAATTACATAATTGTTTAACTAATTTTTGAGGTAAGCGAAAAGCTATCTTAATCTATGGAAATTGTATTAATGGTTATTCCTCAGTCGAATTGAAGCATGTAGTCTTGGTCTTGGTTCAAGCAAATCCATCTCCGGATCAAGAGCCATAATCCCCTTCCCCGTTACGGATACGGTGAATGATCTAGCAGAAACCAAAAAATCAATACAATTTATTCATTTAATTTTTAATATGATAGAAGAATTTTTAAATTGAAAATAATTTATTAGATAAAGTTATTGAATAGATCTATTCTTGAATTTAAATAAATTTATACTGTTCATAAGTTGTTATTGTTTTTTTAATATCAAATATCAATTAAATTAGATGATATTTTGAAATTAGTTTTGAAGAGTATTATGAGAAGGAATGTAATTTTTTTGATTGTATGGGATGGGTTGTCAAATGAAATAAGATAAAAATAGATGGTCTTCATGATAGAAAAACAAAAACTAAAGAAACAAATGCCAGTACACAGATCAATAAACCAGAAATTATATCAATCAATAATGAAAATTGTGATAAAAACACGGAGGGAGAGAATATAAATTGTTATATTCATTCAGATAATATAGCAAATGTATTTTTCAAACTTTATTAGCAAAAACAAAGAGATATATACAGATATATACAGAAAACATAACAACTGAACAAGATACCAAAAGTTAAGTGGGGAAACTTTCCCAACCCAAAAAAGCTAAAATAGATATGATGGGAAACTATCCCAACTAACAGCAGTTACAAAACATATTTTACTTATTTCAACATTCTCCCTAAAATTTGATTTGTGGGACAGCTTCTCATCCCTAAAAGATTCTTCAGTCCATTGAAATCTTCTTCCTTCAGAGGCTTTGTCAAAATGTCAGCAACTTGATCTTTGGACCTACAATAAGAAAGTTTGATTTCATTATTTTTAACCAGTTCTCTAATTGAATGAAATTTGATGTCTATATGTTTGCTTCTTCCATGAAAGACTAGATTTTTAGAAAGTGCAATAGCTAATTGATTATCACAAAATATAATTGTTTCTTCCATTTGGGGCTGCATCAATGCTTCAAGCATCCTTCATAACCAAACTGCTTAACAACCTGCTGAAGTGGCTACCACATATTTTGCTTCTGCTGAGGACAATGTAACAATGGGTTGTTTCTTTGAAGACCGTGAAATTACACTTGAACCAAGAGTAAAAGCATCCCTAAAGTACTTTTCTTATCATCTTGGTTTCCAGCCCAATCACTATTTATATAACCAGTTAACTTCAGAACACCCTTCTTTTCATAGAAAATTCCATGATTTGCAGCCCCTTTCACATACATGAGTATTCTTTTACCTGATTGTAGATGAGTATCATGTGGATCCTCCATGAACCTGCTTATCAACCTTACTGCATACATGATATCTGGTCTTGTTGCAATTAAGTACATTAAACTTCAAACCAAACTTTTATACAAAGTAGAATCTACCTTTTTGCTTTCATCTTTTTTGCTCAACTTCACACTCATGGCAATAGGCGTAATTGTTGGTTTGCTAATTTCCATCTTGAACCTTTTCAAAATGTCATTTGCATACTTTTCTTGTGAAATGAAAATCCCATCACTATTTTGAGTTATTTCAAGACCAAGATAATAGTGCAACAAACCAAGATTAGTCATCTCAAATTCACTCTTCATTGCCACTAAAAATTCTCTAAGTATGTTTTCATTATTCCTAGTATAAAGCAAATCATCAACATAAATGCATAATATCATAACATCTTCTTGTTGATTTTGTTTTATGAATAAGGGGGGCTTATAAGGACATTTTTCAAAACTATTTTTTAAAAAATATGATTCAATCCTTTCATACCAAAGTCTAGGTGCTTGCTTTAAACCATACAAAGCTTTCTTTAGTTTGAACACCTTACCTTTATGACCTTTATTCTCAAAACTAGGTGGTTGCTCGATGTAAATTTCTTCCTCCAATACATGATTCAAGAATGTTGGTTTTACATCCATATGAAAAAGTTTCCAACCCTTTTGTGTGAAAGAGCTAAAATCATGTGAATAATATCCATTCTAGCAACAGGTGCAAAAACTTCATTATAATCAATACCTGATCTTTGCTTGTAGCCTTTTACTACCAACCTAGCCTTGTATTTATTTACTTTACCTTGCTCATTATACTTTGTTTTATACACCCACTTTAATCCAATTAGCTTCTTATGCTTGGGGAGGTCTACAATTTCCCAAGTTTGATTCTTTTCTATGGCTGCAATTTCTTCATTCATAGATGTAACCTGTTGATGAGTGTTTTAGCACACAACAATACAAATATGATTGCTGGTATCACACCTCTCTTGAAAAAGGTATCCTATCCAAGATAGGACTGCCCCAAGGATAATACAGCTAGGTCTTAGCTTGCTTGGAATGACTCAGTGGTATGTACTAGCTATTCCTACAAGGGGTCTTACATGAAATGCAGGGTTTATGAAAGATGTCAGCAATGTATATGCAAAAAACCCTAGGTTGTTTAGAATGTGAACTCTGAAATTTTAGCAAATGATCAATATAATGCTGCTCAAATCCTAAATCTACCAAACTTTATGTAAAGAAAATGCAAAAGGAAAGGGAGAGAGAGAAGGGATAAGAGATCCTAAGCGACAGTCACAACAGAGTAAAATGCTGCAAATAAATAAATGCTTTCAATAAACCATTCCCTAATTCACCAGGATAGGAAACCCACAATGTTGCAAGAAATGATGCAATCTTCAAAAGATCCTTATGATTTTCAAATTGCATTCACTCATTAAACACCCAGACAATGGCGCAGCTTAACTAGTAGAAAGCAACTGAACTGCATTCAATGACAGGGCCCAGGTTAACTATACACAACAACTTACCATTGACAAGCATTAATAGTATAGACCAAAGCATTCATCAGATATATTAACATTTACCCATCATTGCAAAAGCACAACTAATTAAGATTGATATGAACCATGAAAACCAAAATGAGAACACATAAACACAAATTCCTAGCAACCTACAAAACTTGCTTTATATTGATCACAATTTGGCAGAGTCTCAGCAATTCAGTATCAAATCTTACTTACAAATGAGAGAAAAAGATGGCCCTTTTATAGACAAGGCACCATACCGAGTTTTCAATGGATGGTGGAGATCAACTCAACACCAACGGTTCAGAGTACATGGCATTTAATGAGATACATCAGTTGTTACATTTTTGGATTTGCTTTTGTCTTCTAGGAAAAAAATAAAAAGTAGCTTGCAAATACATTGAATTTAGACAAAATAGATATCCATTTGGTTGTACATGATGAAAAGTCAGTTTTCAAGGCCTAATAAAGCCAAAATAGAGTCACATGACGCTTGAAAACTTGAGATAATATGAATTCATGGGATTCCAAGTGTTGAATGGACCAAGAGGAGTATGTGGCACTTTATTAGTGAAGATATATCCAACTAGATGCTTGTTAGACTGATTCTTGATGACTGGACTGCTGGAACAACTATATATATGTCTTGGACATTGGACTAGATCTACATGAACTACCATGAAAGAAGCATGATCTTTAATGTCTTCCAGCTCCTGAGACTCATCTTTATCATCTTGGATATTATATTGATCTTCTCTTATAGGTGTAGCAGCAATTTGGTTGATAGAATGTCGATTCTGTATTTCTGGGTCAACAAGGTACCTCTGTGTGTTCATCCTTCCAAGATGGCTCCAACAAGTTCCTGCGTCCTCCAAGACCTACAATTCACAATGTAAAGCATCAATTTCATCTTAACAAATTATTTTCCATCAATTTGGATCAAAACATGTCCATTTCCAGTCATGGATCAGTTAAAAACAGCCCATTGTCAATGTCACTTTCTCTATGAACAACCTCTTAAATCTAGTGATTTTTACATGATTTTCTAAATTTTTTACCATTTTTAAGTACCCATTTGGCTAACTTATTGATCTAGGAAGTTCTTGTAGTCATTAGAATCTATTTGCAAACTTCAATTTCATGTTTTTCTAGCCTTTTCTATAAAAAGCGAGATTGCAGGTCACCGACCTTTTATGTATAGTAGCATTAATTGTCGTAAAATATTCAAAAAATTCACACAAACTTAGTAAAATGTTCATCATGATGTGACAAATAGATATGTAATTCAAATCCATCAAAAAAATCTAATTTGCTCCTTGAAAAACTCAATTTTTGGCCCAAAATACCAAAAACCGTTGATTTTGGGGGTCACTGACTTAGCGCTGATTTTGCTTCCAACTGACCTAGCGGGGATTTTGGGTTCATCCGACCTTAGCACGGATTTTGAATTCATCCGACCTTACCATGGATTTTGGGTCTGACTGACTAAAATGATGCTTCATGAGGTCAGTCAGTTCCATTTTTAGCGCAGGTCCGTCGGGTCTATTTTTAGCGCAAAGTTTGTTGGCGGGGTTTTTCAAAGTGACTGACCTACGTGAGTTTTAGCAGCGACTGACCTGCATGACTTAAGTCAGTGGAAGGCCATATCAGTGCAAGTCAGTAGAAGGTAATTTTAGCGCAAAGGTCAGTTCGGGTCATTTTTTAGCGCAAAGGTCTGTTGGGGTGATTTTTAGCGCAAAGGTCAGTTGGAGTCATTTTTAGCACCAGATTTGGAAAGGTCTAGGATGAAAGTATATTTAAAAATATATTTAACTTTAAATAATTTTAAATATACTTTCAGGATGTTTGAGATGGGTTCCAGATCCATAGGATTTCATATGCAGATTCTAGAATTTTGAGGTTCCACCAGATTTCAGACTTAGCCATTTTTTAGGATTTTTAAGGTTTCAGACTTAGCCAAATCAGGGCTTCAGGGCCATGTATTAGGGTGAAAACTTATGGACCCCTTAGTGAAATATAATATAACTTGACATGATTTTTCAACTATAAGATCTAGAAACTAACAATTTCAACATGACACATCCTGGAAAAGCAATCTCAAGGGCAATATCCAGTGACAAGATTTTAGAGCAAAATGTCGTAGCACCTAATTTTATCGTAAAAGGCAACAAATGACTATATTTCAAGAACAAGACCACTCAAGACACTTCTGAATCAATCATCATGACATCAAATCACTGCAAACATGCCAAGAACTCAAATTTCAAACAAATCTTGCATTCTAAGCAAAATTTCACCTTCTCATCATCATAAGGAAAAAAGGTTGAGACTTCAACCTAAAACAAAAGAGGGGGTCTCCATTTGGCAAAATGGGGTGTGTGTGCAAGGCACAACAAATGGTGACTCTACTAGAAAATGCTCTGGAGCATTTCAATGATAAACTTTCAGTTCAAGCCCAGAATCTCTATGTTTCCCACACATTAGATGAGAAATCATGATACCTTATCAAATAATCAAAGACCACTAACTAGTGCAACCATCCATATCCTAAAAACCTGAGTGTGTGCAATTGCATTCATTCCCATCCCTTGGAAACTAGGTTCACCCAAGATCCTTCATGCTAAGCTATGAAGTTGGGACTATTTTACCACCAAGAGAATGCTCTGATGTTGAGATGAACCTTCAAATAGTAATCCTTCTGTAATGATACCCTTCTTGATAATGCTTTTGATGATTTTTGATGCTATTAATCTTCAGATAATAGTCTTCATGTGAGAGTCTTCAAATGATAATCTTTATATTGATTCTTTGTGGTGGGTCTGGTGTTTAAAAACACCTTTTATTTTTACCTAATAGGTTAGCAGTACTTAGTACCGTTTGCCACTCTCATCTGGATCCATAGTACTGGTGTGGGTGGTAAAATGGGAATCCAAACTTTTTCACTTAACACAAGATCACCCAGACTCACTTAGCTACCTTAGGATTGTTTAAAGTGTGAGAGATATATGGTTAGAAAATACTTCAGGTGCATCAGCTAATGACTCCTTTCCAATGAGAAGACATCATACTCCCCAATATAACAGTGGAACCCATAGCAAGACCTAAGCGAAAACCTTGGCTTCTCAAAGAAATATTCTAAATTGCTTACCCAACAAAGAAGCACTTGCAGGTCTACACAACTGCCACCACATTCAAGAAATGGAGAACCCAAGCAGAGAAAGCGTAGAAGTGAAAAGCAAAGCAAACACACAACTAACCCAAGCAAAGCAAACTACTCTAACCAAAGAAAAATAGGCAGAAAGCAACAACTAACAACTAAAAACTAAAGAAAAGACAAAGAAGAAACTAAACTAGAAAAGCAGACTACTAACTAAAACCTAACTAGAAACAAGCAAGACTATGTGCAAAAGCTTTGGACAGCAAGTATCAACACTCCCTCGTGACTTATTTCTCAAGACATGCAGGAGTAACAGGATGCAGGTCAATGTCCTAAGTCTAGCAAATTCATCTTTGCACTCTGAAAAATGAGGTAGAGGCATGCTAGGTTCATGTTCAGGGTACCAGTCATGTAGGATCAGCAGTTGGGGCAATTCATTAGGTCCATGATCAATCCATATGCAAGTTGTCTTACCTAAATCAACATAATCAAATTGATAACTTTCAAAACCAAGTGAGTAGAGGGAAGATACAAACTGATTTGCAATACTGTTGATCAGAGATGTGAGTTCAACACCTTCTTGCCTTGCCCCCAATACCTTCTCATTTTCCAAGGGACTCAGCTCCTGGTGGATCATGTCTTGTGCATCAGGCACCTCTGGATTACTGAATGATACAACAATCTCCCAAGCAAATAGGAAGTCTAGACAACCACCTTCAGAGTGTGGATCATCTAGATGAGCTTTGCATGAAGTGGCTAAAGCAAAATCTAACATGTGATGTGAATTCCCATGCAACAGCATATCTTTGCTCATTGTTGACACCAACTCAATGATGTGATTGAGTTATTGACATGAAAAAGCTTCCAAGCCATCACTTTGCAGGACCGTTTGATTTTTATTCTTAGATTGCAAATTTCTACTTTCAGTTGTCATCAGTAGGTCGGCATCAACCATGTGGAGCTCTTTCTTTATGTAAGTATGAATAGGATCAGTCTGATGAACATATGATATACTTGAATCCATTTTACCAAAATCAGTCATATGCTCTAAAGCAATTCCCTCTGCAGTGATCAGCAATCCTTCTATTTTAGTTGTCAGCTGATATAAAATTTAAAATTCCTTGACTGTAGCAGCAACATGGTCTCCTTCTTCCTCTATAGGTAGATTCTTGATGTCCATGTTGCTTTGAAATGGTGTACTATCTTGATTTTGTTCATCTAACTCATCTAGAGACTCTATTGGAGTGATTGCATCAGCCTGATATGACTCATCATGATGATATAGTGAGCTGAAGCAATCAAGAACTTGATCATTTTTCACTAGAATATTAGATTGGAGCTCTTCCTGCCCTACTTTCCATGACTGTTCTTGATCTGAAGAATTGATTTCTCCTTGCCCTTGCTGTTGTTTCACTTGATCC
Source organism: Cunninghamia lanceolata (assembly GCA_027924645.1). Lineage (NCBI taxonomy): Eukaryota > Viridiplantae > Streptophyta > Pinopsida > Cupressales > Cupressaceae > Cunninghamia > Cunninghamia lanceolata. The sequence continues at coordinate 2,958,664 of BSBN01000333.1, forward strand.
ATCTATTGTTCCAACTCAGAATTATTAGCCAACTGAAAGGGACTGCTATTCTGCACCTCTGTAGCAACAAATTTAGTCTTAGGACCTAATGTCTGTGAAACATTTGATTGTTGATCTGCATCTTCAACATGACTGTTCATGGGGGCTGGTTCATCATCTATCTTGTCAACATTTTTAGCAGTAGAAATCTGATCTTGCATCTTGTTGTGTTCATTGTCCTGTGACTGCAAACTTAGTTTTAACCAAGTTGGAACATCATATTCTTCTGATTTGTTTGACTGACAAAGAGATTTTAACCAATCATAAAACTCATACTTATTAGTTGGGTGATTTGCAGACCATATGTATTGTCTACCATTCTCATCTGGATATGTATTTTGATGAACAACTTCAATATTTTTTTATGCAAACTACCCTTTTGACTGTGATCTCTTATGAATGGTAGATTTGCAGCTCCTGTAACATCAACTCTTTGCATGTTCTCAACTGGGACATGATTATATTAATGTGCATCCATCCATTTTGCAACTCCCTGCAAGGTCTTGCTTTGAATATGTCTATCATATCCACATCTTGCTTCAAGCTTGTAAACTTCAAAAATAGGAAACAATCCCTTCAAATGCAGGTCCAACCTTTGGAGGAAAGTCAAACAATCAATCTTGTCATGCAATTCTCTAGGATGCACAGTGCAGACCTGAGGTGAGCTAAAATCAAGCAGTGTTAATGGAGGATATTTCACCTTGATTTGCCTATCTAATACTTCTTTGAAAAGTGGGATATCCACTTGGAAGTTCTCTTCATGATATGACTGCTGAGATGGTCCTCTGAAGAATGAAGGAGTCTCATGACTGAAACTCTTTTGTGCATCCATTGGATCAAAATTTTCTATACATTCACTTCATTTCAGGATGTGCAGTGAACCAATAAAACTAAAAGCCTACATAAAATCTTGGTTCAGCCCTCCTTCTAGTGCCAATTCTGTTGATAAGTGTTTTAGCACACAACAACACAGGTATGATTGTTGTTATCACACCTCTCGTAAAAAAGGTATCCTATCCAAGATAGGACTGCCCCAGGGATAATATAGCTAGGTCTTAGCTTGCTTGGAATGAGTCAATGGTATGTACTAGCCGTTCCTACAAGGGGTCTTACATGAAATGCAGGGTTTATGAAAGATGTCAGCAATGTATATGCAGAAAACCCTAGGTTGTTCAGAATGTGAAGTCTGAAATTTTAGCAAATGATCAATGCAATGTTTCTCAAATCCTAAATCTACCAAACTTTATGTAAATAAAATGCAAAAGGAAAGGGAGAGAGAGAAGGGATAAGAGATCCTAAGTGACAGTCACAACAGGGTAAAATACTGCATATAGATAAATATTTTCAATAGACCATTCCCTGATTCACCAGGATAGGAAACCCACAATGTTGCAAGAAATGATGCAATCTTTAAAGGATCCTTATGATTTTTAAATTGCATTCACTCATTAAACACCCAGACAATGGCGCAGCTTAACTAGTGGAAAGCAACTGAACTGCATTCAATGACAGGGCCCAGGCTAACTATACACAACAATTTACCATCGGCAAGCACTAATAGTATAGACCAAAGCATTCATCAGATATCTTAACATTTACCCATCATTGCAAAAGCATAACTAATTAAGATTGATATGAACCATGAACACCAAAATGAGAGAACACATAAACACAAATTCCTAGCAACCTGTAAAACTTGCTTTGTATTGATCACAATTTGGCAGAGTCTCAGCAATTCAGTATCAAATCTTACTTACAAATGAGAGAAAAGGATGGCCCTTTTATAGACAAGGCACCATACCAAGTTTTCAATGGATGGTGGAGTTCAACTCAACACCAACGGTCCAGATTACATGGCATTTAATGAGATACATCAGTTAGTTAGATTTTTGGATTTACTTTTGTCCTCTAGGAAAAAGATAAAAAGTAGCTTGCAAATACATTGAATCTGGACAAAATAGATACCCATTTGGTTGTACATGATGAAAAGTCAATTTTCAAGGCCTAATAAAGCAAAAATAGAGTCACATGACGCTTGAAAATTTGAGCTGATGTGAATTCATGGGATTCCAAGTGTTGAATGGACCAAGAGGAATATGTGGCACTTTAGTAGTGAAGATATATCCAACTGGATGCTTGTTGGACTGATTCTTAATGACTGGACTGTTGGAACAACTATATGTATGTCTTGGACATTGGACTGGATCTGCAGGAACTACCATGAAAGAAGCATGATCTTCAATGTCTTCCAGCTCCTGAGACTCATCTTTATTATCTTGGACATTATACTGATCTTCTCTTATATGTGTAGTAGCAATTTGGTTGATAGAATGTCGATTATGCATTTCTGGGTCAACAAGGTACTTCTATGTTCATCCTTCTAAGATAGCTCCAACAAGTTCCTGTGTCCTCCAAGACCTACAATTCACAATGTTAAGCATCAATTTCATCTTAACAAGTCATTTTCCATCAATTTGGATCAAAACATGTCCATTTGCAATCATGGATCAGTCAAAAACAACCCATTGTCAATGTCACTTTCTCTATAAACAACCTCTTAAATCTAGTGATTTTTACATGATTTTCTGTATTTTTTACCATTTTCAAGTACCCATTTGGCCAAAATATTGATCTAGGAAGTTTTTGTAGTCACTAGAATCTATTTGCAGACTTTAATTTCATGTTTTTCTAGCCTTTTCTGTAAAAAGCAGAATTTTTGGGGGTCACCAACCTTTTATATGCAATAGCATTAATTGTTGTAAAACGTGCCAAAAATTCACACAAACTTAGTAAAATGTTAATCACGATGTGACAAATAGATATGCAATTCAAATCCATCAAGAAAATCTAATTTGCTCCTTGAAAAACTTAATTTTTGGCCCAAAATACCAAAAAGTGTTGATTTTGGGGGTCACCAACTTAGCGCTGATTTTGCTTCCAAATGACCTAGCGGGGATTTTGGGTTCATCCAACCTTAGCATGGATTTTGAGTGTTAGGAACCCATGTTTAACCCTTTTTGTTTACTTTGTCAGTATATTATTGTTGGACGCATATGCTTTGTAAGTCGTCCCGTGAGTATATTGTATTATCTCACATTCATGGGGAGTAATATTTGTTTAGATTAGACTTAGTATGTAAGTACATGTTGAGGCCAATGAAGGCATCCACAAGTTTATTGTATTGAGCTTGCTGACAAGAGGTTGCCCCCTCGAAGTGGCCTGTGATCAATAAATTCCTTTTGTGTCCTGCTATTTCTGTTATTTCATGCATTCTTCATTATATTGTTGCAGGAGGTTCCTCTCATCTGGTATCAGAGCACTTTCTTGGGCTCATTGGGTAGAATTTCTGCCAATTTTTTTTTTGTAGTGGCCTACAGGTGCTGTGATTATTGTAGTGGTTCTTTTTTCTTTGCATCTGTATTGTTCATTTCAATTGCAGGTTCGGATTAAGGAATAATCCATATCCGATTAACTATGGGAAGTGCTTGGGCATAGCCATAAAACTCATTGTGAGGAGTACCACGGGAACCCTGAAGTAGCTCAACAGCGCTCCAAATCCACTTTTGTTCCATTCATAAATATGGTTTCCCAAAGACCTCCAATCACGCCAGCTCCTCGAAGAACTCCTGTCAAATATTTGTCTAAAGCCGAGATGCGCGCACGTAGAGAAAAAGGGCTTTATTATAATTGTGATGAGAAATTCACTCGGGGACATAGATGTGTTGAGCAAAAGCTCTATCTCTTAGATGTGGATTCTCCTCCTGCAACTAAAGTTTATGAAGATGCTCAGGATACAGTAGATGATCAGGTCGACATCCAGCAGCCGCCTGTTGACCCTCCTTCTCAGGACGACCACCCAGAGATATCTCTCCATGCTTTAGCAAGAGTCACCACCCCACAAACCATGCGGGTCAAGGGTTACTTCAAGAAGCTCCCTCTTATAATACTCATTGATTCTAGTAGCACTCATAACTTCATTGACCCTCGGATCACCAAATAGGCTGATTGTTTTGTCCATCCTTGCTCCAGCTTTGAAGTCATGATTGCCAATGGGGGCACCTTACCTTGCAAAGGGAAGTGTCGAAATCTGTGTATCTCTATTGGAGATTATAACCTGCGCTCTGACATGTTTGCCTTGCCCTTAGGTGGATGTGATGTTGTTTTGGGTGCTCAATGGTTATGCACACTTGGACCCATCTTATGGGATTTTGTTGAACTTTGGATGCAATTTTCAGACAATGGGCAAAAACACACATTGAAGGGCTTGCAACCAGTGTCTCTCAGCATCATCAGTTCACATCGCATGGAAAAGCTCCTTGAGAAGAATTCACATGGTGTCATCGCTCAGCTCTATTCCATTCAAATGCAACCATTAGCGGTCTCCACTACTCCTTCAAATCTACAACGAATTTTGGATAGATATGCATGTGTCTTTGCCTGAACCAGTGGGATTTCCACCTTCACAACCAGAGAAACATCGTATTATCTCCTTCTTGGAAGTGTTCCTCCCAACATTAGGCCCTATCACTACCCATTTCACCAAAAGACAGAGATTGAGATGTTCATTCAGGACTTACTGAAGCAAAGTATTATTCGCCCTAGTACCAGTTCCTTTTCTTCACCAGTTCTTCTTGTCCAGAAAAAAGATGGGTCATGGTGCATCTGCATTGACTTCTGAGCACTTAATCACATCACAATCAAGGATAAGTTTCTGATTCCTATTGTTGATGAGCTTCATGGCACTCATTTTTTCTCCAAGTTGGATCTTCGTTCTAGGTATCACCAAATTCGGGTTCATGAGGATGATATCCCTAAAATAGCTTTCTACACGCATGATGGCCACTATGAGTTTTTGGTCATGCCCTTTGGCCTCACTAATGCTCCTTCCACATTCCAAGAATTGATGAATAAAATATTCTACCCCTACTTGCGGAAATTCCTTCTGGTCTTCTTTGATGATATCCTTATCTATAGTAAAACATGGGCTGAGCATCTCCAGCATCTGGATCTTGTACTGCAACTTCTCTATGATCATCTCTGTACAAAATAATCAAAATGTGTTTTTGGGCAAGAGGTGGTAGAGTATCTCAGGTATATTGTTTCAGCCCAAGGGGTTCGCGTGGATCCTGCCAAAATAGATGCCATGAAAAATTGGCTGCATCCTCAGACACTCAAGAGCCTCTGTGGTTTTTTGGGACTGACTGGCTACTACCGCAAGTTTGTCAAGGATTACGGGAAGATTGCAGCTCCATTAACAGCTCTGTTGAAAAAGGATGCTTTTACATAGACACATGTTGCTGAGTGTACATTTGAAAAACTGAAACAAGCTATGTGTACTACACCTGTTCTAGCTATGCCAGATTTTTCTAAGACCTTCACTATTGAGAGTGATGCTTGCGGCAATGGACTGGGTGTTGTTCTCCTTCAAGATGAACATCCCATTGCTTTCACCAGCAAAGCCCTTTCAGGTAAGAATTTAGTACTCTCTACATATGAGAAGGAAATGATGGCTATTTTGCATGCAATATAGAAGTGGCGGCCATACTTATTAGGGAATCATTTCTGCATCAAGACTAATCACCAAAGTCTGAAATATTTCCTAGAACAATGGGTCTCCTCCCCAGTACAACAGAAATGGGTTAGCAAACTCATGGGTTATAACTATGAGATCACTTACAAGAAGGGTAAGGACAATATTGTGGCGGATGCTCTTTCTCGCACATTTGATGACCAAGCTTCTCTTTCAGCTATTTCTATGCCTATTCCAAATTGGTTGGAATCTATTCAGCAGGGCTATGCTAATGACTCTTCATTATCTCAAATCATCCAATAGTTGGCCAATAACCCTTCGGTTGTACCTTATTACTCTTGGGATGGTGCTTCTCTGAGATACAAGGGTCGTCCGGTGCTTCCCCAGAGTACAGATCTTCAACAGGCTGTCTTCTATGAACTCCATGCTTCTCCATCAGCAGGGCACTCTGGGTTCCTCAAAACTTATGAGCGTTCACAGCGTAACTTCTTTTGGAATGGAATGAAAAGGGCAATTCAACAGATGGTGGCTAAATGTGATACCTACCAGTGTAACAAAGGTGAAACGACACTCCTTCCTGGATTGCTTGAACCCTTGCCCATCCCTACATGGATTTAGACAGATATTTCTATGGATTTCATTGAAGGGCTCCCTAAATCTGGAGGGAAGACAGTGATCTTGGTTGTGGTTGATCACCTCTCCAAATATAGTCATTTTTGTGCCCTCAGCCATCCCTATACCACCTCCTCAGTCGCACAGATTTTCATGGACCAGATCTTCCGTCTTCATGGAATCCTTCTTCCATTATCTCAAATCGTGATGCAACTTTCACCAGTCATTTTTGGACAGAACTATTTCACTACACTGGCACCAAATGGAAGATGAGTTCAGGGTATCACCCACAAATAGATGGTCAGACTAAAGTTTTCAACAAATGTTTGGAAACTTATCTTCGTTGCTTCACCTTAGAACAACAACATCAATGGGCAAAGTGGCTCCCTCTCGTTGAATGGTGGTACAATACCTCCTACCACACTACATCTAAAATGACTCCATATGAAGCAATTTATGGTCAAGCACCACCAGTGCTCCTTCCATACACCCCCAGCAGTTCACCAGTGCAGGCAGTTGACACTGTTCTCTAAACCCAAGATCAGATTCTTCACATTTTGTAGGAAAATCTTCACATGGCAAGAAATCGAATGAAACAACAAGCCGATCAGCACCATTCTGAGTGCACGTTTCAAGTAGGTGACATGGTTTTTCTTCGTCTACAGCCATACAAGCAATCCTCCGTGAAACTCAAAGGGCGTCATAAGCTAGCTCCAAAGTTCTATGGGCCATATAAGGTTCTTCAAAAGATTGGGTCAATTGCTTATAAATTGGAGCTTCCTCCTTCTTCCCACATTCATCTAGTATTTCATGTCTCTTGTCTAAAGAAAGTTCTTGGCACCAACATCAGAGCACAAACTATTTTACCAAAACTGGATAATGAATGATCCATCATTTTGGAGCCAAAAGCCATCCTCAACAGGCGCACTCGACAGCTTCTCTCTCGATCTATCACAGAGGTATTAATTCAGTGGCACGGAATGCAACCAGAGGATGCTACATGGGAACCACTCCTTCAAATTCAGCAACAATTTCCACATCTTAAGCTTTGAGGACAAAGCTTTCCTAAGAGGGAGGGGATGTTAGGAACCCATGTTTAACCCTTCTCTTTACTTTGTTGGTATATTATTTTTGGACGCATATGCTTTGTAAGTCATCCCGTGAGTATATTGTATTATCCCACATTCATAGGGAGTAATAGTTGTTTAGATTAGACTTGGTATATAAGTACGTGTTGAGGCCAATGAAAGCATCCACAAATTTATTGTATTGAGCTTGCTCAAAGGAGGTTGCCCCCTTGAAATGGCCTGCGATCAATAAATTCCTTCTCTGTGTTGGTGTTTCTTCTGAATCATCAGAGGGTTTGCCAGTTCCAATGCACGGGCAGATTCGGCCAACGAATACAGGAGGTTGCGTGAGCTGCCTCCCCTTCACTTCTAGTTCTACCGCACCAAGGGGGTATCCCTATAGCTAAAGATTTCACCTTGACTCGCCCAATGACAGAAAGATTTAGCTTTATAATGACAGGCAGAATACTCTCATGTTTGGACCAAAATGTGCATGATACATGACAAGTTTGGCAACATTCTTGGACATATTTGTCTGGTTGTGGATGAGAGCATGCAGGGGGTTCCTAATCCTAATCCGACAACTAACAGGTTGGAAATATGAATGGATTTGAATTTATGCTTTGGATGCAAGACAGGGGTTTTGGATCATAACTACTTCACAAGAACAGACCGGTGCCTATCCCAGGGCAAGGAGTCAACTAGACGTATACATAAGAATGGCTTGCAACTGTCATTCAAGTTTCAAGGGGTTAGGACTAGTGTTTGCCTTACAAATACCACCCAAGGATAAGTATTCAACTGTCTCTAGTTACAAATATCCCAGTTGACATACAATCTTCTCCATACTTAACCTAAAACGATTTAATCCACTCCTTGAATGGAAGTTAGAGATTAGGCATGTGATACAGAAATCTATACCCAAGAATCTGAGAAACCCTTAGCAACCAGATTCAAAAGAAGAAATTGCATGCAACAAATGGAGACAAATAGATAAATACATGCAACAATGCATTTTTCATATACAATGACAAGAAACTGAACATATATGCAAGATACACTCAAATGCAACTCATAAACTCCAACAGAAATGAAACAGACAGGAAATGCTCTATATTTTGTTATTTTTCCCCCAAAATTGTCCAAGTCTTCAACAACAACAAAAAGGAGTAACACAGTCTGCTTATATAGCAATAAAGTGTACTCAGCAATTAATTACAGGGCAAAATTCAAAAATCTACTAGATACAATGCATCTCCAGAACGGCGCTCAAAAACATTGAATGCGGCTGAGAGAAAGAGAGGAATGAGCAAGTGAAATTGGGGAATGTGTTGCCGTATGGAGATTTTCGTCCTTGAATGTGGTAACTGGCCGATCATCTCAACCCATACCCCTCTACACATCTGCCATCAATGCTAACTACCCGCAGCCCACTAGTTCGCGTGCCACTGAAGCTCCTTCCCACTCAAAATGCAACTACAGACATACAAAACCCCCTGCACCTGAAAATTTGAAGGGTGGCCGTCGATTCCTTACTATCGCTGAGATCTACGGCATCAAAATGTTTTGAAAATTCTTTAATAAATTAAAACTTTCCACGCAGGTGCCTTCTTCCTATCGTTGACTTTTCTCCCTTCTATTTTGCCTTTTTCGCCTTTGTATATGCATATTTTGAATTCCTTATATATGCAAAACCACATGAATATAAAACTGCCCCTTTTTCTTTTCAAAATCCTTTGTATATACAAAAGCAAATGCATATACAACTGTTTAATATACAAGGCAGACCCCAAACCTGATTAGAACAAATTGAAAAACTACTCGGGTCTAGCTTGTATCTCAATTTTGCATCTATTGCTTTGTATGTCGAACATACAAATGCGAACATACAAACAAGGAATCTTTTCTGGAATATACAATATACATTCTTGCTTGTGTGCCCGGAAAAGCATATTTTCCTTTGTATATTTCCAATGTATCTAGCTGCCAATATACATTCTGCCTTGCATCTTGACAATATATGTTCTTGTATATCGCGAATGTATAATTCACATACATTCGCCTTTGTATGTCCGTGGGCCCCACCAAATGTATCTCGACTGCACTGTAGCAAATGCATGTCGGCCTCTTTGTATATCTGCAATGTACATTTCTAATGCATGTTTTACTTGTATGTGCGAACATACAACACAATATACAAGCAAACCCTTGATACATCTGCAGAATATTCCAAGAATTTTCAATGCATATTCCACCCTTGTATATATTTCATTGCACATTTCTAATGCATGTAGCCGATGTATGTTCAGACATACAAGCCCAATATACAAGCAGATCCGATATACAAGCAGCGAATATCCCCAGGAATATGTGAAAGATTCCCTCTTGTACATGCACATTTTCAAGCCTGATATGCATTCAAAAATGCATATAACTCATTATTTCAAAGGCCGATGGAAATTTTGCAAGCCCGCCAATGCACATTAGCACTTGTATATACAAAGATACATGCATTTTAACTCTGTTTTTTGCATTTTTCAATTGCAGAGGACGAAAGAGTTAGAATTTTTATCAATCTTTTGGAAGGTGTCTGGATATTTAAATGCTTGAAACCTAAATGCTTATGTAGGCACCAACACTGTGTTCTGCTATTTTTGTTATTTCATGCATTCTTCATTATATTGTTGCATGAGGTACCTCTGATTGAGTTCATCTGACATTAGCGCGTATTTTGGGTTCATCCAACCTTAGCGCGGATTTTGGGTTCATCCGACCTTAGCGCAGATTTTAGGTCTAACCAACTAAAATGATGCTTCATGAGGTCAGTCAGTTCCATTTTTAGCGCAGGTCCATTGGGTCTATTTTTAGCACAAAGTTTGTTGGCAAGATTTTTCAAAGTGACCGACCTGCGCGAGTTTTAGCACCGACTGACCTGCGCGACTTAAGTCGGTGAAAGGCCATTTCAATGCAAGTCGGTAGAAGGCAATTTTAGCAAAAAGGTCGGTTGGGATCATTTTTAGTGCAAAGGTCGGTTGGGGTCATTTTTAGTACAAAGGTCGGTTGGAGTCATTTTTAGCACTAGATTTGGAAAGGTCCAGGATGAAAGTATATTTAAAAATATATTTAAGTATAAGTTTAGATATTTAAATATACTTTAAATATTTTTAAATATACTTTCAGGATGTTTGAGATGGGTTCCAGATCCATAGGATTTCATATGCAGATTCTAGAATTTTGAGGTTCCACCAGATTTCAGACTTAGCTATTTTTTAGGATTTTTAGGGTTTCAGACTTAGCCAAATCAGGGCTTCAAGGTCATGTATCAAGGTAAAAGCTTATGGACCCCTTAGTGAAATCTAATAGAATTTGATACGATTTTGTAACTGTAAGATCTAGAAACTAACAATTTCAACATGACACATCCTGCAAAAGCAATCTCAAGGGCAATATCTAGTGACATAGGATTTTAGAGCAAAATGTTGTAGCACCTAATTTTAGCATAAAAGGCAACAAATGGCTATCTTTCAAGCACAAGACCACTAAAGACACTTCTAAATCAGTCATGCATGACATCAAATCACTGCAAACATGCCAAGAACCCAAATTTGAAGTAAATCCTACATTCTAAGCACAATTTCACCTTCTCATCATCATAAGGCAAAAAGGTTGAGACTTCAAGCCAAAGCAAAAGAGGGGGTATCCATTTGGCAAAATGGGGCATGTGTGTAAGGCACAACAAATGGCCACTCTGCTGGAAAATGCTTCGGAGCATTTCAATGATAAACTTTCAGTTTGAACCTAGAATCTCTATGCTTCGCACATATTAGACGAAAAAGCATCATACCTTATCAAAGAATCAAAGACCACTAACCAATGCAACCATCCATATCTTGAAAACTTGAGTGTGTGCAATTGCATTCATTCCCATCCCTTGGCAACTAGGTTCACCCAAGATCCTTCATACTAAGCTATGAAGTTGGGACTATTTTACCACCAAGAGAATGCTCTGATGTTGAGATGTGATGAACCTTCAAATAGTAATCCTTATGCAATGATATCCTTCTTGATAATGCTTTTGATGATCTTTGATGCTAATAATCTTCAAATAAATAATCTTCATCTGAGAGTCTTTAAATGATAATCTTTATATTGACTCTTTGTGGTGGGTCTAGTGTTGAAAAATACCTTTTATTTTTACCCAATAGGCTAGCAGTACTTAGTACCATCTGCCACTCTCATCTGGATCCATAGTACTGGTGTGGGTGGTAAAATGGGAATCTAAACTTTTTCACTTAACACAAGATCACCCAGACTCACTTAGCTACCTCGGGATTGTTTAAAGTGTGAGATATATATGGTTGGAAAATACTTCAGGTGCACCAGCTAACAACTCCTTTCCAATGAACAGACATCATACTCCCTAATATAACAGTGGAACCCACAGCAAGACCTAAGCAGAAACCTTGGTTTCTCAAAGAAATATTCCAAATTACTTACCTAACAAAGAAGCCCTTGCAGGTCTGCACAACTGCCACCACATTCGAGAAATGGAGAACCCAAGCAAAGCAAGTGCAGAAGCAGAAAGCAAAGTAAACCTGCAACTAACCCAAGCAAAGCAAACTACTCTAAGCAAAGCAAAATAGGCAAAAAGCAACAACTAACAACTAAAAACTAAAGAAAACACAAAGCAGAAACTAAACTAGAAAAGCAGACTACTAACTAAAACTTAACTAGAAACAAGAAAGACTATGTGAAAAAGCTTTGGACAACAAGTATTAACACTCCCTCATGACTTATTTCTCAGGACATGCAGAAGTAACGGGGTGCAGGTCAATGTCCTAAATCTGGCAATTTCATCTTTGTACTCTGAAAAATTAGGTAGAGGCATGCTAGGTTCATGTTTAGGGTACTAGTCATGTAGGATTAGTAATTGGGGTAATTCATTAAGTCCATGATCAATCCATATGCAAGTTGTCTTACCTAAATCACCATAATCAAATTGATAACTTTCAAAACCAAGTGAGAAGAGGGAAGATACAACCTGATTTGCAGTACTGTTGATCAGAGATGTGAGTTCAACACCTTCTTGTTTTGCACCCAATAACATCTCATTTTCCAGGGGACTTAGCTCATGGTAGATCATGTCTTGTGCATCAGGCACCTCTAGATTACTGAATGCTACAACAATCTCCCAATCAAAGAGGAAGTTTGGAAAACCTCCTTCAGAATGTGGATCATCTGGATGAGCTATGCATGAAGTGGCTAAAGCAAAATCTGACATGTGTGGTGAATTCCCATGCAACAGTATATCTTTGCTCATTGTTGACACCAACTCAATGATGTCATCGAGTGATTGACATGAAGAAGTTTCCAAGAGCCATCACTTTGTAGGACCGTTTGATTTTTATTCTTGGATTGCAGATTTCTACTTTCAGTTGTCATCAGTAGGTCAGCATCAACCATGTGGAGCTCTTTCTTTATGCAAGTATGAATAGGATCAGTCTGATGAACATATGATATACTTGAATCCATTTTACCAAAATCAGTCATATGCTCTGAAGCAACTCCCTCTGCAATGATCAGCAATCCTTGTATTTCAGTTATCGGCTGATATGAAATTCAAAATTCATTGTCTGCAGCAACAACATGGTCTCCTTCTTCCTCTATAGGTAGATTCTTGATGTCAATGTTGCTTTGAAGTGGTGTACTATCCTAATTTTGTTCATCTAACTCAGCTAGAGACTCTATTGGAGTGACTGCATCAACTTGATATGACTGATCATGATGATATAGTGAGTTGATACAATCAACATCTTGATCATTTTTCACTGGAAAATCTAATTGGAGCTCTTCCTACCCTGTTGTCCATGACTATTCTTGATCTGGAGAACTGATTTCTCCTTGCTCTTGCTGCTATTTCACTTGATCCATCTGCTATTCCAACTCAGAATTATTAGCAAACTAAAAGGGATTGTTGTTCTACACCTCTGTAGCAGCAAATTCAGTCTTAGGACCTGATATCTTTGAAACATTTGATTGTTCATGAGGGTTGATTCATCATCTATCTTGTCAACATTTTTAGCAGCAGAAATTTGATCTTGCATCTTGTTGTGTTCATTGTCCTGTGACTGCAAATTTAGTTTTAACCAAGTTGGAATAGCATATTCTTCTGATTTGTCTGACTAACAAAGAGATTTTAACCAGTCATGGAACTCATACTCATTAGTTGGGTGATTTGCATACCATATGTATTGTCTACCATTCTCATCTAGATATGTATTTTGATGAACAACTTCAATGTTTTTTTATGCAAATTACCCTTTTGACTGTGATCTCTTATGAATGGTAGATTTGCATCTCTTGTAGCCTCAACTCTTTGCATGTTCTCAATTGGGACATGATTATAGTAATGTGCATCCATTCGTTTTGCAATTCCCTACAAGGTCTTGCTTTGAATATGTCTATCATATCCACATCTTCCTTCAAGCTTGTAAACTTTAAAAATAGGAAGCAATCCCTTCAAATGTAGGTCCAAACTTTGGAGAAAAGTCAAACAATCAATCTTGTCATGCAATTCTCTAGGATGCACAGTGCAGACCTGAGGTGAGCTAAAATCAAGCAGTGTTAATGGAGGATATTTCACCCTGATTTGCTTATCTAATACTTCTTTGAAAAGTGGGATATCCACATGGAAGTCGATACCTGTCTTACTGTGTAGGGACTAGTCATGCACCAAGACCACTAAAGAAGTTCTACAACTTACTAGGTTTACATGAATCCAAAAAGATACGAAAAAGGGGACCTATGTTGACCTGATATGGGACGTTCTTTTGACTTTGGAATAAGAGGACTTGATGGAAAGTGAATGAGACGATTTAACGAAAGAGAGAGTTTGGCGTGAAATGGATGGGAAACTGACTGCAAGGTAGGACCTGATCTCTAATTTTGGGACTAGACTGAAATAGGTACCCAGAACTAGTGAAATTTTTCTCTTGGAAACTGTGCAAGTGCTCATTGTCATGTATGCGCCGAAACAGATGCGCAGCAAAAAGGGATAGATGCGCCCTAAGTCGGGATATATGCGCTGTACTGGCAAAATGCAAATGCGCAGGAACAGGGTGTAAAAGCACTGAAAGTCACTATAAATGCACTGTAGGTCGGCACAGATGCACAAGAATAGAGGGCAGATGCGCCACTCTGGGTTTTTTTCGGTATTTTTGCAATTTTGGGGATTTTTTGATTTTTTTTGGTACTTTGGTTGTAAAAAAGGCCTTTTTGATCTAATTTTCTGAATTTATGGCAAGAAGACACAGCAAACACAAAGATATTTTTATGTTTTTTTATTTTTTTGTGATTTTCTTGACTCTTTTTGGACTAAAAGAAAAAAGCAAGTACAAAATCCTAGGCTCGAAATGGATTACAAGGGTTTTTGGCCACTAGAACAAGAGGCGTTTAATGCGGGCAACCGTTCGAGTGGTTACACATGTGGCAGCACTACTCTCCATTATGGAGTCTCCCATCCTACAAGGGTTGCGCCTTAGAGGGTTTTGGGGGAGGTTGGCTGTCGGTGTAACACAACTTCACTCATTGTTTGAAGCTTTCGCTCCAAACATAATTTATTTATAGTGGCTTGGAAGGGCTTGGCGTCTAGCCTGTTACCACTTAGGGTCGTTCCTACTTGGATAAGCGGTATCCAAGAGCAGGCTCCTCTAAAGAAAAAACACATGTGAAAATGATACTTCTGGCATTTTGGTCACCCAAGATAGGGGAGAGCAGAGTCCTGGTATCATTCCCAAAAAAACACAGTATACAGTAATTCCTTTCCCCTAGTTAAAAGTAAAAAAACTAGATGAGCTATCTACTTGGGCAAGCACAGAACTTTGAAGTGAGTAGCAAGATAGCAGTGGTCCAATTTTAACCAAGATAGCAATTTGTGAGTTCAATTTTAATCCACGATAGCACGAGTTGTTAACTTTAAAATTTTGGTCAATCAAGATAGCAATGGTTCATTTTAACCCAGATAGCAATGATGAGTTCAGTTTTAATCCACGATAGCACGAGTTGTTAACTTTGAAATTTTGGTCAATCGAGATAGCAGTGGTTCAGTTTTAACCTAAATAGCAATAGTGAGTTCAATTTTAATCTAGATAGCAATAACTTTGAAAAGATAGCAATGTTGCAATGCAAGATAGCAAAGGTTCAGTTACCACTTTCCTAGTTAGACTATGTGAGACTTTGCATGAACATCCGTTTTACTTTCCCGTTTTAGAAATCAAAGTGTGATCTAGCAAATGCAACTACATGAATCTAAACCAGTGCCTAGCCTACAAAACCGATGAGAGAATTCCTGCAAAGATGTCAGCGTTAGCAAAAATCTCCTAGAAAACCCTAAAACTACTGCCTACAACAGATGCGTAGCTTCAAAGACTGTATGCGCAGAAATAGTCAACAGAAGTGCAAAAATACAGATGTGCTGGAACAGAGGATAGAAGTGACCGAAGACAGAGTATATGCACCGGCTTGGCAGATGCGCCACTTCAGGGGATAGAAATGTCGTAACAGATTATGTATGCACTACAGAAATGAATGCGCCGGAACAGGCAATAGAAACATCGAAATAGTGATTGTATGCGCTGCAGGAATGAACGCGCTGTGACAGGTGATGGATGCACCGAAACAGAGAATATATGTGTTGTTTCATCCTATGTACGGCCTTCTTAAACACAAAAACTTAGTTTCTGGTTAGTTTTCCCTAACTTTCTCCTAGCATTTATGACCCTCAAACGCGACCCTAGGGAAAGTTTTTCGAGCTACATATCGGGGGTCCTATCTCTGGTGGCTGGTCAAATCGATGAACGTGCTCGAATTGATGCTCCTCGCATGGAATGTCCATCCTTGTGCTAACTGCTCTATGCTCTGACTGCTCTAAGCCCTCCAATGTGAATCAAACCAAGACAAGTGTGCAAATAAATTGTCTTGTGGACCCAGCTCCTATTTATAGCATGCAAACCCTAATCTGGCTAGGTGGTGACTACGACTACTTCCCATGCCCGTTTCTTCCAGTTTTCTTCCCATTTCTTAGAAACGTGTCCTATTTTCTTCAAACCCAACCTAGTTTCCCTTCGTCTTCGTGAGATTGTCCATCTCTCATCCTTATGCCTTCTTCCCGTCCAATCTTTCGAGGGGGCATCCTATCGTCATAACCTATACCAGAGGCAAACTAGGGCATGTATCATTGTCAAACTATTTATTCTTTGAAGCAACGCCGTAAACTACATTGCATCAAAGAGGGGCAAAATATATACGCCTAAAAATGACACAATTCAGTCTAGATAAGTATTCTTAATATTTATACCCTTCTAATTCCTCTATCAATAAATAAATAACCAAATTTATTTATTTGATTCATATTCTTCTAACAATTAAATAAATCTTTTATTTAATTAAATTCTTCCAAACAATTAAATAATTCTTAATTCTTTAATTAAATCAAATCATTCTTCTAAATTTGAATAAATCAAATCAAATTTATTTAAATCCTCTCAATCTCCACAAATAAAATAAAATTAAATATTTTATTTATTCTTCCAAAATCATGCACAACAATTAAATAAATTTATTTATTTAATTTGCTTTCTTATCCTTAAATATCTTCCAAATCTTCTAAAAATAAGTCTTCTTCTCCATGCACACACAATTAAATAATTTATTTCTCTCAAAATCATGCAAAAGCAAATCTCAAGTTGAGTTATCTATTCAATCAACCTTGTTTTTATTAATATCTCTTAAATTAGAAGAAAGCTTTCTAATTTATGAAACTTTCCCAACCCAAAAAAGCTAAAACAGATATGATGGGAAACTATCCCAACTAATAGCAGTTACAAAATAGATTTTACTTATTTTAACATTCTCCCTAAAATATGATTTGTGGGACAGCTTCTCATCCCTAAAAGATTCTTCAGTCCATTGAAATCTTCTTCCTTCAGAGGCTTTATCAAAATGTCAACAACTTGATCTTTGGACCTACAATAAGAAAGTTTGATTTCATTATTTTTAACCAGTTCTCTGATGAAATGAAATTTGATGTCTATGTGTTTGCTTCTTCCATGAAAGACTAGATTTTTAGAAAGAGCAATAGCTAATTGATTATCACAAAATATAATTGTTTCTTCCATTTGGGGCTGCATCAATGCTTCAAGCATCCTTCATAACCATACTGCTTAACAACCTGCTGAAGTGGCTGCCACATATTTTGCTTCTGCTGAGGACAATGCAACAATGGGTTGTTTCTTTGAAGACCATGAAATTACACTTGAACCAAGAGTAAAAGCATACCCTGAAGTACTTTTCTTATCATCTTGGTTTCCAGCCCAATCACTATTTATATAACCAGTTAACTTCATAACACCCTTCTTTTCATAGAAAATTCCATAATTTGTAGCCCCTTTCACATACATGAGTATTCTTTTACCTGATTGTAGATGAGTATCATGTGGATCCTCCATGAACCTGCTTATCAACCTTACTGCATACATGATATCTGGTCTTGTTGCAATTAAGTACATTAAACTTCAAACCAAACTTTTATACAAAGTAGAATCTACCTTTTTGCTTTCATCTTTTTTGCTCAACTTCACACCCATGGCAATAGGCATAATTGTTGGTTTGCTAATTTCCATCTTGAACCTTTTCAAAATGTCATTTGCATACTTTTCTTGTGAAATGAAAATCCCATCACTATTTTGAGTTATTTCAAGACCAAGATAATAGTGCAATAAACCAAGATTAGTCATCTCAAATTCACTCTTCATTGCCACTAAAAATTCTCTAAGTATGTTTTCATTATTCCCAGTATAAAGCAAATCATCAACATAAATGCATAATATCATAACATCTTCTTGTTGATTTTATTTTATGAATAAGGTGGGCTCATAAGGATATTTTTCAAAACTATTTTTTTAAAAATATGATTCAATCATTTCATACCAAAATCTAGGTGCTTGCTTTAAACCATACAAAGCTTTCTTTAGTTTGAACACCTTACCTTTATGACCTTTATTCTCAAAACTAGGTGGTTACTCGATGTAAATTTCTTCCTCCAATACACAATTCAAGAATGTTGATTTTACATCCATATGAAAAAGTTTCCAACCCTTTTGTGTGAAACAGCTAAAATCATGTGAATAGTATCCATTCTAGCAACAGGTGCAAAAACTTCATTATAATCAATACCTGATCTTTGCTTGTAGCCTTTTACTACCAACTTGGCCTTGTATTTATTTACTTTATCTTGCTCATTATACTGTGTTTTATACACCCACTTTACTCCAATTAGCTTCTTATGCTTGGGGAGGTCTATAATTTCCCAAGTTTGATTCTTTTCTATGGCTGCAATTTCTTCATTCATAGATGTAACCTGTTGATGAGTGTTTTAGCACACAACAATACAGGTATGATTGCTAGTATCACACCTCTCTTGAAAAAGGTATCCTATCCAAGATAGGACTACCCCAAGGATAATACAGCTAGGTCTTAGCTTGCTTGGAATGACTCAGTGGTATGTACTAGCTATTCCTACAAGGGGTCTTACATGAAATGCAGGGTTTATGGAAGATGTCAGCAATCTATATGCAAAAAACCTTAGGTTGTTTAGAATGTGAACTCTGAAATTTTAGCAAATGATCAATGTAATGCTGCTCAAATCCTAAATCTACCAAACTTTATGTAAAGAAAATGCAAAAGGAAAGGGAGAGAGAGAAGGGATAAGAGATCCTAAGTGACAATCACAATGGAGTGAAATACTGCAGATAGATAAATACTTTCAATAAACCATTCCCCAATTCACCAGGATAGGAAACCCACAATGTTGCAAGAAATGATGCAATCTTCAAAAGATCCTTATGATTTTCAAATTGCATTCACTCATTAAACACCCAGACAATGGCGCAGCTTAACTAGTGGAAAGCAACCGAACTGCATTCAATGACAGGGCCCAGGTTAACTATACACAGCAACTTACCATCGACAAGCATTAATAGTATAGACCAAAGCATTCATCAGATATATTAACATTTACCCATCATTGCAAAAGCACAACTAATTAAGATTGATATGAACCATGAAAACCAAAATGAGAACACATAAGCACAAATTCCAGCAACCTGCAAAACTTGCTTTGTATTAGAATCCATTTGCAAACTTTAATTTCATGTTTTTTCTAGCCTTTTCTGTAAAAAGCGAGATTGGGGGTCACCGACCTTTTATGTACAGTAGCATTAATTGTCATAAAACATGCAAAAAATTCACACAAACTAAGTAAAATGTTCATCATGATGTGACAAATAGATATGTAATTCAAATCCATTAAAAAATCTAATTTGCTCCTTGAAAAACTCAATTTTTGGCCCAAACTACCAAAAAGCGTCGATTTTGGGGGTCACTGACTTAGCGCTGATTTTGCTTCCAACTGACCTAGTGGGGATTTTGGGTTCATCTGACCTTAGCGCGGATTTTGAATTCATCTGACCTTAGCATAGATTTTGGGTCTGACTATCTAAAATGATGCTTCATGAGGTCAGTCAGTTCCATTTTTAGCGCAGGTCTGTTGGGTCTATTTTTAGAGCAAAGTTTGTTGGTGGGCTTTTTCAAAGTTACCGACCTACGTGAGTTTTAGCAGCGACTGACCTGCATGACTTAAGTTGGTGGAAAGCCATATCAGTGCAAGTCGGTAGAAGGTAATTTTAGCGCAAAGGTCGGTTCGGGTCATTTTTTAGCGCAAAGGTCAGTTGGGGTCATTTTTAGCGCAAAGGTCGATTGTAGTCATTTTTAGCACCAAATTTGGAAAGGTCTAGGATGAAAGTATATTTTAAAATATATTTAACTTTAAATATTTTTAAATATACTTTCAGGATGTTTGAGATGGGTTCCAGATCCATAGGATTTCATATGCAGATTCTAGAATTTTGAGGTTCCACCAGATTTCAGACTTAGCCATTTTTTAGGATTTTTAGGGTTTCAGACTTAGCCAAATCAGGGCTTCAAGGCCATGTATTAGTGTGAAAACTTATAGACCCCTTAGTGAAATCTAATAGAATTTGACACGATTTTTCAAATGTAAGATCTAGAAACTAACAATTTCAACATGACACATCCTGGAAAAGCAATCTCAAAGACAATATCCAGTGACAGGATTTTAGAGCAAAATGTCGTAGCACCTAATTTTATCGCAAAAGGCAAAAAATGGCTATCTTTCAAGAACAAGACCACTCAAGACACTTCTGAATCAATCATGCATGACATCCAATTACTGCAAACATGCCAAGAACTCAAATTTGAAACAAATCTTGCATTCTAAGCAAAATTTCACCTTCTCATCATCATAAGGCAAAAAGGTTGAGACTTCAACCCAAAGCAAAAGAGGGGGTCTCCATTTGGCAAAATGGGGCGTATGTGCAAGGCACAACAAATGGTGACTCTACTAGAAAATGCTCTGGAGCATTTCAACGATAAACTTTCAGTTTAAGCCTAGAATCTCTGTGTTTCCCACACATTAGACGAGAAAGCATGATACCTTATCAAAGAATCAAAGACCACTAACCAGTGCAACCATCCATATCGTAAAAACCTGAGTGTGTGCAATTGCATTCATTCCCATCCCTTGGAAACTAGGTTCACCCAAGATCCTTCGTGCTAAGCTATGAAGTTGGGACTATTTTACCACCAAGAGAATGCTCTGATGTTGAGATGTGATGAACCTTCAAATAGTGATCCTTCTGTAATGATATCCTTCTTGATAATTCTTTTGATGATCTTTGATGCTAATAATCTTTAGATAATAGTCTTCATGTGAGAGTCTTCAAATGATAATCTTTATATTGATTCTTTGTGGTGGGTCTAGTGTTTAAAAACACCTTTTATTTTTACCTAATAGGCTAGCAGTACTTAGTACCGTTTGCCACTCTCATCTGGATCCATAGTACTGGTGTGGGTGGTAAAATGGGAGTCCAAACTTTTTCACTTAACACAAGATCACCCAGACTCACTTAGCTACCTCAGGATTGTTTAAAGTGTGAGAGATATATGGTTAGAAAATACTTCAAGTGCACCAACTAACGACTCATTTCCAATGAGAAGACATCATACTCCCCGATATAACAGTGGAACCCATAGCAAGACCTAAGTGGAAACCTTGGCTTCTCAAAGAAATATTCTAAATTACTTACCCAACAAAGAAGCACTTGCAGGTCTGCACAACTGCCACCACATTGAAGAAATGGAGAAGCCAAGCAGAGCAAGCACAGAATTGAAAAGCAAAACAAACATGCAACTAACCCAAGCAAAGCAAACTAGTCTAACCAAAGAAAAATAGGCAGAAAGCAACAACTAACAACTAAAAACTAAAGAAAAGACAAAGCAGAAACTAAACTAGAAAAGCAGACTACTAACTAAAACCTAACTAGAAACAAGCAAGACTATGTGCAAAAGCTTTGGACAGCAAGTATCAACACTCCCTCGTGACTTATTTCTCAGGACATGCAGGAGTAACAGGATGTAGGTCAATGTCCTAAGTCTAGCAAATTCATCTTTGTACTCTAAAAAATGAGGTAGAGGCATGCTAGGTTCATGTTCAGGGTACCAGTCATGTAGGATCAGCAGTTGGGGCAATTCATTAGGTCCATGATCAATCCATATGCAAGTTGTCTTACCTAAATCAACATAATCAAATTGATAACTTTCAAAACCAAGTGAGAAGAGGGAAGATACAACCTGATTTGCAATATTATTGATCAGAGATGTGAGTTCAACACCTTCTTGCCTTGCCCCCAATACCTTCTCATTTTCCAAGGGACTCAGCTCCTGGTGGATCATGTCTTGTGCATCAGGCACCTCTAGATTACTGAATGATACAATAATCTCCCAAGCAAATAGGAAGTCTAGACAACCACCTTTAGAATGTGGATCATCTAGATGAGCTTTGCATGAAGTGGCTAAAGCAAAATCTAACATGTGTTGTGAATTCCCATGCAACAACATATCTTTGCTCATTGTTGACACCAACTCAATGATGTGATTGAGTGATTGACATGAAAAAGCTTCCAAGCCATCACTTTGCAGGACCGTTTGATTTTTATTCTTAGATTGCAGATTTCTACTTTAAGTTGTGATTAGTAGGTCAGCATCAACCATGTGCAGCTATTTCTTTATGCAAGTATGAATAGGATCAATCTGATGAACATATGATATACTTGAATCCATTTTACCAAAATCAGTCATATGCTCCAAAGCAACTCCCTCTGCAGTGATTAGCAATCCTTCTATTTTAGTTGTCGGCTGATATGAAATTCAAAATTCCTTGTCTGTAGTAGCAACATGGTCTCCTTCTTCCTCTATAGGTAGATTCTTGATGTCCATGTTGCTTTGAAGTGGTGTACTATCCTAATTTTGTTCATCTAACTCATCTAGAGACTCTATTGGAGTGCTTGCATCAGCCTGATATGACTTATCATGATGATATAGTGAGCTGAAACAACCAAGAACTTGATCATTTTTCACTAGAATATCAGATTGGAGCTCTTCTTGCCCTACTTTCCATGACTGTTCTTGATCTGAAGAACTGATTTCTCCTTGCCCTTGCTATTGTTTACTTGATCCATCTGTTGTTCCAACTCAGAATCATTAGCCAACTGAAAGGGACTGCTGTTCTGCACCTCTGTAGAAACAAATTAATGACTAAGTTTCAAGGGGGTTGTTTAATACCTGCCTTACAGATATTTCCCAAATTTGGGTATTCAGTTACCTCTGCTTAGATGATCCTCACTACAATATATTATTCTTAACACTTTAACCAAAAATATTTAATCTACTCCTTGAGTAGAAGTAAAAGATCAAGCATTCAACATAGCAAATCTATATTCAAGAATCATAGACACCCCTTAGCTGTTTAGATTCAAAAGAAGAATACATTCAATTTGGAGACAAGTAACAGAACACATGCAATGAAGCATTACTCATTTAAATCAACATGAAACCAGTAAGTTTATGCATTAAACAGACAACATGAGATTCATAAACTCACAAAAACATCCAAAACAGGGCCACCAATGAAGTTGTATCTTATCACAGCACCAAAAATTTGTCCAGTTTTCAACAACCAACAAGTAACACAGTTTGGCTTTTTTATACCAAGACTGTGTACCCAGCAAAATTTATTACAAGGCAAATCAAAAATCTATCAAATTCAATGTGTGAGGAATGGCGCTCAGAAACATTCAACGCTGTGGGGAGACAGAGAGGAATGAGTAGATGGAATCAGGATCCGCGCCACCAATCAAGGACGTTCATCTTCAAACGGGTTATTGACCCATCCATCACCGACCCATACCACTGCAATTTTTCCATTAACGCTTCAGCTACCCACAACCTCTTTGAAATGTAGCAACAGCGTACCACTAAAAATTTCCTACTCAAAAACGGCCGCACCTGCTTAGGAAAAACTATCACAGCAGGTTCAAAACCCGACCGTTGATCATCCCTCCGTTGCTGTGATCAACGGCACCCAAAAACGTTGAAAACTTGTTAGCCATTGAAATCGTGCCACGTTGGCACCTTATGTTTCTACTGCTAGCCCTTTCCATCTTTAATTTTGCCTTTTTCACCCTTGTATATGCATGCTGAAATGCATATACATGCAATAGTTCCCAGGCATGTGGCATCTTGTGACTCGTCCTCCGTCGCTGTGCATTTGATCTCCATCGGCCATCGGAATAACCTAAGAAAGGATGGCCAACACATATGGTCTTGGCGATAATCTCTTTGCATATCAGCTATTGCACAAGCATACAGTCGCTTTATACAACCCCGGACCTCAGATTACTGTTCATTGTATTTGACTCTTTCTTCACGTCTGGGTTGCATATCTTTGTTTTGTATATTAGGTTGTATGTTGCATATACAAACCCAATATACGTGTTGTGGACCCCAAACTTGTATGAAGCATCTTGGAACTCTACTCGGGTCCGGAATGCACCTTTTCACTTGTATGTTTTGCATGTATGTCGGCATACATACAATTACCATTGTATATAACTGTTGGGCCCGACCTATTTTTCTCTTTCCCTTACACATTTGATTGCACATCACATATACAAATGCAATGTACAAGTCAGACTTTGCCATAATCAAAAAGCACATTTGAAACACTTTGGAATCCGGCTTGTACATCCGCGAATGCATATTTCCTTTGTATATAGACCATATACAAACTCACTTGTATATATCTGCGGGCCCCATCCACTTGTGTCTCTACTATATGTATCTTTGAGTGTCCACGGCACTGTTCACTTTGCATGTCACGGGCCCTTTGTATATTTTTGAATGTACATTCTGCCTTGTATATCCATGGGCCCCACCACATGCATCTCTGCCTCTACACTATAGCAAATGTATATTTGTGCACTTATATGTCAAATATGCAAACACAAATATACAAACCCCTAATATACAACTGCAGAATCTTCTACAAAATATTCCAGGAAGGTATCTTCCACTCGCCATTGTGGCAATTGCATATTAGTACCTCCTTGTATACTTTGCTTTGTATATAGCCTGATATACATATAAAATGCATATAATTTAGTTTTTATCAATTTTTTGGAGGCCGATGGAAATTTCAAAAGCCCAATGATGTACATTTGCAATTGCACATACAAAAACTTAGCATTTTTCATGAGTGCGACAGGAAAAGGTGGTAAATCATTACATGAGTGCTGGTCAACCAATGAAAACTAAAACATGAGGATGAGATTTACAACCTAGAACCCACCACAGAAGGCCACTAACAAAATAGACAAAACAATGCAAGATCCCAAGACTCAGAAATTTTAGGGTTTGCAAGAGAAAACCTGCAAACATTCAAGCTCAAAACCCTAAACATAAATGATTACCAACACAGGCTCCGATTGGGGACGTGCAGGCGCAAGACTGTAGCGAGGACCAGACTACTCCGGGGTAGACCAGACAAGACCCAAAACTTAAAACATGACCGACTCTACAAGGCATCTACAAAATATTTACACCTAATTTACAGTGTGCACACAAGGTACTCATTTATGTGAAAAAGGCTTTAAGGAATTTATCGTGCACAAGCAATTCCTATAGTTCAACATTTAGGGCTTGGAGAAAGTAAGAATCATTCTCATAGATACTGCTAATTTGATATGGGCTGGTCCATAAGGGTTCAAATTTACCATGCTTTCCCTTATCCTGGCCCCTTGCATTCCACATAAGCACTAAGTCACCTATCTGAAACCTTCTCGCTGCAGCCCTTTTATGAAACAGATATTTCACTTTTTGTTGTTTCTTGATGTTTGTTCTATGTGCTTCTCTTCTGATTTCATCAAGTGCAACTAGCTAATTTATTCTTTCAATCATTGGGTCTCCAATCTCCTCATCGTTCCCTTGGATGAATTTATAAACTGGCAGGAGGTTATTCATAGGCAACCTAGCTGCTGCACCATATACCAATTCAAATGGAGATCTTCCAGTTGCTCTTTTCACTGTCACCCTGTCAGCCCATAACACCAACTTCAGCTTTGAGTCCCAAGACTTCTTATTTTTATCTATCACCCTTCTGATGATTTTCATGAGACTTTTGTTGCTTGACTCTACTTGACCATTCCCTTATGGATGATATGGTGATGTATGAGACAAATCAATTCCAAAATTATTGCAAAAATCAATAAATTCACCAGACCTGAAACACAGCATTATCTACGACCAATTTGACTGGTACTCCAAATCTTATAATAATATTTTCCAGGATAAAATCTGTCACCACTTTGCTTGTGGCCTTTTTAGTCAAAATGGCCTCAATCCATTTAGTGAAGTAATCAGTGGCAACAAGAATGCAACTATGTCCTCCACTAGATTTTTCTGAGATCTCCCCTATGAAATCAATCCCCCATTGCTGAAATGGAGCTTCTACAGTTACAGTCTTAAGGGGTAATGCACCTCCATATTTTAGCTTTCCTGAGAACCTTTGGCAAGGATCACATTTCCTTATCATTCTATGTGCATCTGAGAAAAGAGTTGGCCACCCGTAGCCAACTCTGAGGATTTTGTGGGCTGTTGTATAGGCAGCATAGTGTCCACCACACACTCCATTGTGCATGTCACTGAGAATGTGCCTAGCCTGATTCTCATCCACACACCTGAGTAATACACCATCATGATTTCTTTAATACAATTCTCCTTGAACAACGATGTATTTGATAGCCTACAGCTTCAAAGTTCTCTTCTAGATATCACTGAGGTGGGAAGGACAGTTCAAGTTTCGCAAATAATATATTATGTCCTTATACCACTCAGATTCTGACATATTTATAACTTCATTATGCACTACATTCACTTGGCATGCCTCTAGGTTTGACTGTGTCATCAACTTTGCTAAACCTTGTCCTCTTACCAATTTTGTGATCTGTATCTCTATGTTGAACTCCTGTAACTTATTTATCCATCTGCATCTTCTTCCAGTTACCTCTTGCTGAGTGAAGATATCTTTGACTGCTGCATGAGGCACATATGCAATTATCCGAGAGCCTACCAAATATGGCCTGAAATTCTTGACTGCTCTAACCAGTGCATATGCCTGTTTCTCCATGATGTCATACTTTAATTCAACAGCTTGCAATGACTTACTAAAACCCTCTTCATTTTTCTGCAATAAACATGCAGCAATAGTGTGGAAAGAAGCAAATGAAAACAATTGAAATGGCTTAGAAAAATCAGGAGATTTTAACACAGGTGCCATCTTTATAGCTTCTTTTATGTCCCGAAATGACTTGGTTACTTCATCTTCCCACTTGACAATTGCATTTTTCTTCAACATCTTGGAGATGTCTCTTGTGGTCTCTGCAAAGTTAGGCACAAATCTCCTAACAAAGTTAATTTGTCCAAAGAAGGACTGAATACCTTTCACTATTTTAGGGACCTAAATTCTGTCGATTGCAGCCACCCTCTCAGGATCAATCCTGACCCCATCCTTGGAAACAATGTGTCCAAGCAATTTTCCTTCCACAACCCCAAAAGCACACTTCTTTGGGTTAAGTGAGATGCCATACTCCAATGCTCTAATAAAAATTTGCTCCAAATGCATACAATGCTGCTCTTCCTTTTTTGAATAAGCTATCAAGTCATCTTGATACATAGCCAAGATTGAAACAATCAATCCTGCAAAAGCAACATCCATTGCCCTTTGAAATGTGGCACCTGCATTTGTCAGTCCAAATGGCATCCTCACATATACATATGTTCCCCATGGAGTAGTGAAAGCAGTCTTGAATTGTTCTGATTCTTTCACTTTCACTTAATTGTACCCTAAAAAACCATCCATCATAGATAGAAGTTCATAGCCGGTCACCTTCTGCAACATAGCTTCCATGTTTGGCAATGGATAATTGTCCTTCAAAGAAGATACATTTAGATTTCTAAAATCCATACACAGCCTTATATCACCATTCCTTTTTCTAACCAGGACAAGGTTGGACACCCAAGTAGAGTGTCTGATAGGCATAATTATTCCAGCCTCCCTAAGTTTCATAAGTTCTTCTTTCATTTTTGGAGCTAAGGTTGGGTTTATAGGCCTCTGTTTTTGTCTAAATGGTTTAGCTCCAAGCTTCAAAGGGATTTCATGCTGAAATAAATCCTCTCTATAAGCTTTCAAGTCCTCATATGACCAAGCAAAAACATGTTTATATTTCTTAAGTAATGCAATCAGCATACTTCTGATATGTGGTTTGAGTTGTTTACCAATGTACACCCTTTTGGGGGCATGAAATGTCCCCAATTTTATCTCCTCCAAATCATTCTTGTTTGTTGGAGATGCTTTTGTAACAAATTGGTCCCTATTGTCAAAAGCTCTCTCTAGAGTGACCAGCCCTCTAGGGATTTTATTTGTCTTGAGTTGAATCACCTCCTTCCCTAAGAGAGTTTCTTTTCCATCTACAACTTCTACAAAGTTCTGGAAATCTATTTCTTGGTTCTCATACTCATCAATGCAATGTAGAAATCTCAGCAAATCCTTATCATCGTCAAACACTTGCCAACTACATACGTTGTCTAGCACTGCAGGTCTAAACTTGACCTCAACATTTGTAACATCTGATAGAGTTATATCATCGGGCCTTATGGCTACATTAGCTAGAAAGTCTGCTCTGATATTTTTTGATCTCTCTATCCAATTTATTGAAAATGCATCAAAAAAATTTCAATTGTATCCCAAACAGCATGCTTATATTGTTTTAACCTCTTATTTTTTGATGCATACTTATCTCTAAGTTGGGACACAACTAACTCTAAATCACCAAATACTTTGAGCATCTTAATTCCATGCTTCAAGGCAACATTCAATCCTACTAACAGAGCCTCATACTCTGCAATATTGTTTGTATAGGCAAACTTCAACAAGAAAGAGAATTTTAGAAATTTACCAGTTGGAGACAGAAATACCACTCCAGCACTAGAGCCTTCCTTCGAACAAGCTCCATCAAAATACATAGTCCATAGACCCTGTTGATCAATTCTCAGATGCAAATATTTTTTCCTTTATCTCCTTTATCATCTAAGACAACCCTGAAATTATCACAGTCAGTGTTCACAAAATATATTTGTTCCTCTGATTCTTGATCTTCCACTATCTCTAACGACCTTTCTTCTCTGATCAGTTTGACATCCTTACCGTTCATTGGGATCATAGCATATGACAAATCTAATTGCATACTCCCACCAATTAATGTTGCCCATCTTCTTGACAACAACATGCCATATTGTGGCTTGATATCAACAACTGTTATGTTCATTTTGTAGGTCTTCTCAGGATATGCTGCCAGTGTAAAATCAACATCTTTCATAATTCCAATGACAGGTACCTCCCTAGCATCCATGGCATAGAACTTCCTGCATGCCTTATCTATTTTCAACCCAGCTTGCTGCATGATGGCCAAAGGCATGATGTTTGTGGACGCTCCTGATTCAAGCATACAATTCTTAATTATTTTTCCATTTATGACAAGGGAGACATAAAACGGTTCCACTTGTGAAGGACATTTTGTCATGGTCATCCCCAGATACACCTCAGGAACTTCATCTTCATCAATGTACAGGGTCTGTTTCTTACCCTGAGGTTCATCACTCAACTTGGCTTGACAGGGTACTCTTGAAATTAAGGATGCAGCCTTATTTTTGAATTCTTCCACTTTCATCAGCTCCATTAGTGGAACAGAAACTTTTATTTGTGATAATACTTGAGTTATATCAAATGGAGCATAATTTTGTATAATAGTTGTAGCCTGATCTACAATTTTATTTTTATTTTGATATGACCCAGCCTTAAGTTTTGTGGCTCCCTAACTGTCATCCTTGATCTGAAAACTTTTGTCTTGATCCTCAGGCTGGGGAATTCTATTTTCTGGTCCTTGGGAATCATGACCTATTTTTTGCTTAAAACCTTGCTTATTATTGTTCCATTGTTTCTTATATGTTTCAGTCCCCTTATAATTTTGCACTGGTCAGCTTTCAAAAGTGTTCTCTGGTTGGTGTGAGTTACTTACCTGAGCTTTGCCCCTGAGATTGTAATTGCTTTTGACTTGAGCAACTGCTGCAGCTATGAGGGCTCTAATTTCTTCATCAGAAGGTCTCCTCAAGTTATTCAAAAAGTTATGTGAATCCTGAGCATAGCATAGTTGTCTTCATCATAAGGAAACTACTGCCAGACCTGAATCTCATCATTTGCATTTGCATCAGCATCACGAGAAGAGTATTCTCTATTTGTAGACAACATATTGACATTGTCGTCCTCCACGCAATGCGGCTCATTGCATTCATCATAGGCCACAGTATTGTTGTATAAAGACTGAGCAATCATACATTATGACTGTGAATGAGGCATTTGGCATATTATACACCATGGGGTGTCATTAACAATATTAATAGCCTTCTTCAAAGGATCAGGAGTTTCCTTAACGTTTTGAGTCCTCTGATTTGTGTTGTTGTATGGAAGGATGGGTTTACCATTATGCCAATTGGTGTTATATGGCATATCATGTAATGATGGTCTTCTTTCTTGCCTTTGGTAAACTTGTCTGTCAGGACCAACTCCCTTTTCATTTTTAGCCATTCTATAGCTCAGGTCCTTGACAATAGTTGTCAATTTATCTAATTTATCCTCAGAAGTGGATGCATTGCCTTGAACACTTTGAGACTTAGTGTTTGGATTTTGCAGAATTTTTACATCATCTCTTCTGTTTGTCTTACCAAACGCTTTTCTATTATTTTCAATATTTGTTGCTATTTTGAAGGCATCTCTGAGACTGTGAGGACCCTTATCTCTTAATCCGTAGGCTGTTTTGGTAACAAAAGCATTTATGTACAATACTATGCATATAGGTTCATTAGGCCTCAGATCCTGTGGCAATTTGTTTAGTACCTTAGTGAATCTAGCATTGAAATCAGCAACCTGTTCATTTGATCCTTTAGTGATTCCAATGAATTCATTAATAAAGAAACGAGGATTAGTTTTGTCACCATACTGTTCCTTGAATATCCTCCTGAAGTCATCCCATGATGAAATGCTTCTATCAGGTAGACCTTTATACCATTCCTTGGCTTCATTAACTAAGGATTGCATGAATGATTTCATAAATACATCCTCATGCTCAACCTCAAAGTTGTCCATGATATTCTGAAAAGCCTTTAAGTGGTCTTCACCTAATACAGTATTATTTCCTAAAAAATTTTGGCACTTGCAGCCTCACATGTTTGTCAATAGGATTGGGGTAACCAAGAATGCCATCAAAAAACTAACTGCATGAATCTGTCCAGCTGCATCAGCTGTCTACCAAATTGATTAGCATTGGCATTTCTATCTGCATTTTGATTTCTTACATTATTTAATGGTACCCTAGCATTATTTGTGTTCTGTCTCTGATCATCATGTTGATCCTGAACTTCATTTCTATGCTGATTTCTATGCATATTTACATTTTCAAGGGTGGGAACTAAGTCATTATGAGCAACTCTCAGCGCTTGCACTTTTTGTCTCATGTCATCTCTAATTTTCATAGCTTGTAAATATTCTAGTTCAGCTCTAAAACTTTTGATTTCTTCAGCTAATTATTCCTCTTTGGGCATAGAGGAGGATGGTCCCATTCCATTCTGGTCATCATTATCTTCATCCCTTGGAGACTCAACCTCTTCAAATCTATCACTGGGATCCAGGAAAGGGCGTTCCTGAAAAACCTCTGACCTTATTCTCAAAGCACCACCCTGCTATTTCTCATATACATTTTGGATTTCAGCTTCTGTGTTTGAAAAATAAGGTTCTATCCTCTCTGAAGAACCTGGATTGTTTTGAATATTATCGTTACCTCTGGGAGAACCCTCTCTACTGGCTTGAACAATCCCTTTTTTACTATACATCATTTTTATGGGTAACTCTTCAAACAAAGGGTTACATTGGGATCTTCTCCCTTGCATACAAATTTTTATTTTACCGGTTGGGAGATTGGTTCGGAGTCGCCACCTATTACTAGGAATTGTTTTCTTTTAAAAAAAATCAGGGTTCTTTTACAAAGCAGTCCCCAGTGGAGTCGCCAAAATCTGTTGGTAATTTTCCCAGACTGGATGCTTATCCCCAGTAATCCCTACAAAATAGCCATTAATGATCAACAGGATTCCTGGGCCAGGGGCCAACAGTATAGGAGATAGACTCTATAAATATCTCTTCTTCTTTAGGCTCTGCAGAACCAAGGGGGGTATTCCCTACTCAACATCTATAAAATGCATCCATGGATTAGTTGGGATGTTGATACAAAGCAGATAAATCCTTTCTTATGCAGACCAAAACTATGGAATAAGTGCAAAGGGGCTAGCTTTGGGCCTATGCTCAGTTGTAGACAGAGGATTTCAGATCTTAAAACTACTTCTAAAGTCCTAAAGGTTTATATATGAAGTTTGAGTTTGTTTTTGTATTTGGATGCAAAACTAGGACTCTGGGTTGTGACCTCAATACAAGACTGGATCGATGCCTATCCAGGGCTCGAAGTCAGTAGACATACACATATGAATATACACATAAACCCATATTAATGACTAAGTTTCAAGGGGGTTGTTTAATACCTGCCTTACAGATATTTCCCAAATTTGGGTATTCAGTTACCTCTGCTTAGATGATCCTCACTACAATATATTATTCTTAACACTTTAACCAAAAATATTTAATCTACTCCTTGAGTAGAAGTAAAAGATCAAGCATTCAACATAGCAAATCTATATTCAAGAATCATAGACACCCCTTAGCTGTTTAGATTCAAAAGAAGAATATATTCAATTTGGAGACAAGTAATAGAACACATGCAATGAAGCATTACTCATTTAAATCAACATGAAACTAGTAAGTTTATGCATTAAACAGACAACATGAGATTCATAAACTCACAAAAACATCCAAAACAGGGCCACCAATGAAGTTGTATCTTATCACAGCACCAAAAATTTGTCCAGTTTTCAACAACCAACAAGTAACATAGTTTGGCTTTTTTATACCAAGACTGTGTACCTAGAAAAATTTATTACAAGGCAAATCAAAAATCTACCAGATTCAATGCATGAGGAATGGCGCTCAGAAACATTCAACGCTATGGGAGATAGAGAGGAATGAGCAGATGGAATCAGGATCCACGCCGCCGATCAAGGACGTTCATCTTCAAATGAGTTGTTGACCCGTCCATCACCAACCCATACCACTGCAATTTTTCCATTAACGCTTCAGCTACCCACAACCTCTTTGAAATGTAGCAACGACATACCACTGAAAATTTCCCGCTCAAAAATGGCCGCACCCTCTCAGGAAAAACCATCGCAGCAGGTTCAAAACCTGACCATTGATCATCCCTCCGTTGATGTGATCAACGGCACCCAAAAATGTTGAAAAGTCATTGGCCAGTGAAATCATGCCACGTTGGCACCTTATGTTTCTACCGCTAACCCTTTCCATCTTCAATTTTGCCTTTTTTGCCCTTGTCTATGCGTGCTGAAATGCATATACATGCAACAGTTCCCAGGCACATGGCAGCTTGTGACTCATCCTCCGTCGTTGTGCATTTGATCTCCATCGGTCATCGGAATAACCCAAGAAAGGTTGGCCGACACATATGGTCTTGGCGATAACCTCTTTGCATATCAGCTATTGCACAAGCATACAATCACTTTATACAACCCCCGGACCTCAGATTATTGTTTGTTGTATTTGACTCTTCCTTATTGGGTTGTATGCTACATATACAAATCCAATATACGTGTTGCGGACCCCAAACTTGTATGAAGCATCTTGGAACTCTACTCAGGTCTAGAATGCACCTTTTCACTTGTATGTTTTGCATGTATGTCGGCATACATACAATTACCATTGTATATAACTGGTGGGCCTGACCTATTTTTCTCTTTCCCTTGCACATTTAACTGCACATCGCATATTCAAATGCAATGTACAAGTCAGACTTTGCCATAATCAAAAAGCACATTTGAAACACTTTGGAATCCGGCTTGTACATCCGCGAATGCATATTTCCTTTGTATATAGACCATATACAAACTCACTTGTATATATCTGTGGGCCCCATCCACTTGTGTCTCTGCTGTATGTATCTTTGAGTGTCCACGGCACTGTTCACTTTGCATGTCGCGGGCCCTTTGTATATTTTTGAATGTACATTCTGCCTTGTATATCCACGGGCCCCACCACATGCATCTCTGCCTCTACACTGTAGCAAATGTATATTTGCGCACTTGTATGTCAAATATGCAAACACAAATATACAAACCCCTAATATACAACTGCAGAATCTTCTACAGAATATTCCAGGAAGGTATCTTCCACTCTCCACTGTGGCAATTGCATATTAGCACATCCTTGTATACTTTGCTTTGTATATAGCCCGATATACATATAAAATGCATATAATTTAGTTTTTATCAATTTTTTGGAGGCCGATCGAAATTTCACAAGCCCGATGATGTACATTTGCAATTGTGCATACAAAAACTTAGCATTTTTCATGAGTGCGACAAGAAAAGGAGGTAAATCATTACATGGGGGCTGGTTAACCAACGAAAACTAAAACATGAGGATGAGATTTACAACCAAGAACCCACCACAGAAGGCCACTAACAGAATAGACAAAACAATGCAAGATCCCAAGACTTAGAAATTTTAGGGTTTGCAAGAGAAAACCTGCAAACATTCAAGCTCAAAACCCTAAACATAAATGATTACCAACACAACCTTTGGAGGAAAGTCAAACAATCAATCTTATCATGCAATTCTCTAGGATGCACAGTGTAGACCTGAGGTGAGGTAAAATCAAGCAGTGTTAATGGAGGATATTTCACCTTGATTTGCCTATCTAATACTTCTTTGAAAAGTGGGATATCCACTTAGAAGTTCTCTTCATGATATGACTGCTGAGAGGGTCCTCTGAAGAATGAAGGAGTCTCATGACTAAAACTCTTCTATGTATCCATTGGATCAAAATTTTCTATACATTGACTTCATTTCAACATGTGCAGTGAACCAATAAAACTAAAAGCCTGTATAAAATCTTGGTTCAGCCTTCCTTCTAGCGCTAATTCTGTTGATGAGTGTTTTAGCACACAACAACACAGGTATGATTGTTGGTATCACACCTCTCATAAAAAGGTATCCTATCCAAGATAGGACTGCCCCAGGGATAATACAGTTAGGTCTTAACTTGCTTGGAATGACTCAGTGGTATGTACTAGCCATTCCTACAAGGGGTCTTACATGAAATGCAAGGTTTATGAAAGATGGCAGCAATGTATATGC
This sequence comes from Cunninghamia lanceolata, assembly GCA_027924645.1. NCBI lineage: Eukaryota > Viridiplantae > Streptophyta > Pinopsida > Cupressales > Cupressaceae > Cunninghamia > Cunninghamia lanceolata. Next base: position 2,993,807 of record BSBN01000333.1, read on the forward strand.
AAAAAACCCTAGGTTGTTCAGAATGTGCAGTCTAAAATTTCAGCAAATGATCAATGTAATGTTGCTCAAATCCTAAATCTACCAAACTTTAAGTAAAGAAAATGCAAAAGGAAAGGGAGAGAGAGAAGGGATAAGAGATCCTAAGTGACAGTCACAATAGGGTAAAATACTACATATAGATAAATATTTTTAATAAACCATTCCCTAATTCACCAGGATAGGAAACACACAATGTTGCAAGAAATGATGCAATCTTTAAAGGATCCTTATGATTTTCAAATTGCATTCACTCATTAAACACTCAGACAATGGTGCAGCTTAACTAGTGGAAAGCAACCGAACTGCATTCAATGACAGGGCCCAGGCTAACTATACACAACAACTTACCATCGGCAAGTACTAATAGTATAGACCAAAGCATTCATCAGATATCTTAACATTTAGCCATCATTGCAAAAGCATAACTAATTAAGATTGATATGAACCATGAACACCAAAATAAGAGAACACATAAACACAAATTCCCAGCAAGCTACAAAACTTGCTTTGTATTGATCACAATTTGGCAGAGTCTCAGCAATTCAGTATGAAATCTTACTTACAAATGAGAGAAAAGGATGGCCCTTTTATAGACAAGGCACCATACCAAGTTTTCAATGGATGGTGGAGATCAACTCAACACCAACGGTCCAGATTACATGGCATTTAATGAGATACATCAGTTAGTTACATTTTTGGATTTACTTTTGTCCTCTAGGAAAAAGATAAAAAATAGCTTGCAAATACATTGAATCTAGACAAAATAGATACTCATTTGGTTGTACATGATAAAAAGTCAATTTTCAAGGCCTAATAAAGCCAAAATAGAGTCACATGACGCTTGAAAACTTGAGCTGATGTGAATTCATGGGATTCCAAGTGTTGAATGGACCAAGAGGAGTATGCGGCACTTTATTAGTGAAGATATATCCAACTAGATGCTTGTTGGACTGATTCTTGATGACTGGACTGTTGGAACAACTATATGTATGTCTTGGACATTGGACTGGATCTGCAAGAACTACCATGAAAGAAGCATGATATTCAATGTCTTCTAGCTCCTGAGACTCATCTTTATTATCTTGGACATTATACTGATCTTCTCTTATAGGTGTAGCAGCAATTTGGTTGATAGAATGTCGATTATGCATTTCTGGGTCAACAAGGTACTTCTGTGTGTTCATCCTTCTAAGATGGCTCCAACAAGTTCTTGTGTCCTCCAAGACCTACAATTCATAATTCAAAGCATCAATTTCACCTTAACAAGTCATTTTCCATCAATTTGGATCAAAACATGTCCATTTGCAATCATGGATCAGTCAAAAACAACCCATTGTCAATGTCACTTTCTCTATAAACAACCTCTTAAATCCAGTGATTTTTACATGATTTTCTGCATTTTTTACCATTTTCAAGTACCCATTTGGCCAATATATTGATCTAGGAAGTTTTTGTAGTCACTAGAATCCACTTGCAGACTTTTATTTTTATGTTTTTCTAGCCTTTTCTGTAAAAAGTAGAATTTTTGAGGGTCACCAACCTTTTTATGTGCAGTAGCATTAATTGTTGTAAAACGTGCCAAAAATTCACACAAACTTAGTAAAATGTTCATCACGATGTGACAAATAGATATGCAATTCAAATCCATCAAGAAAATCTAATTTGCTCCTTGAAAAACTCAATTTTTGGCCCAAAATACCAAAAAATGTTTATTTTGGGGGTCACCAACTTAGCGTTGATTTTGCTTCCAAATGACCTAGCGGGGATTTTGGGTTCATCCAACCTTAACGTGGATTTTGAGTGTTAGGAACCCATGTTTAACCCTTCTCTTTACTTTGTTAGTATATTGTTGTTGGACGCATATGCTTTGTAAGTCGTCCCGTGATTATATTGTATTATCCCACATTCATGGGGAGTAATATTTGTTTAGATTAGACTTAGTATGTAAGTACATGTTGAGGCCAATGAAGGCATCCACGAGTTTATTGTATTGAGTTTGCTGAAAGGAGGTTGCCCCCTCGAAGTGGCCTGTGATCAATAAATTCCTTTTGTGTCCTGCTATTTCTGTTATTTCATGCATTCTTCATTATATTGTTGCAGGAGGTTCCTCTCATCTGGTATCAGAGCGCTTTCATGGGCTCATTGGGTGGAATTTCTGCTGATTTTTTTTTTCGCAGTGGCCTACAGGCATTGTGATTATTGTAGTAGTTCTTTTTTCTTTGCATCTGTATTGTTCATTTCAATTGCAGGTTCAGATTAGGGAATAATCCCTATCCGCTTAACTATGGGAAGTGCCTGGGCATAGCCCTAAAACTCATTGTGAGGAGTACCACGGGAACCCCGAAGTAGCTGGCCCATTGAGAGGACCTACCAGAGAAAACAGCAACGGCCCCTACCTAATTGACTAGTTCCCATCCGTGAGGTAAACCAAGAGCCGTCATTTGTGGCAAAGCGGTTATCAGTTTTACCTGAGCTGTGGAACAAGGGGTATTGCCTCAATACGCAAGCCGTTAAACAGCATTGGTAGTCGAGTGTGTTAGGGTAAAATGCGGATTAATCAAATGAACAATAATAAAACCCAAACATCAATAGAATAATGAAATCAAGAAAGATTGAATGGAATGAAGCAATGAATAACACAGTGCAAACCTTCCTTGAATCAAAGCTTCTATTGTTCGCCTAATACAACCGTCCTTTGCTGATGAAGTAGGCCCTCAGCGAGTGCACTCTTTTAGCTGTGTTGTAGGATGTTGGTAGTAAATGGCTATATTGATAAATATTGCTGTGAAGAGAGGCTTCAAAGCAAACGGTGATCTCTAGTAGATTGTATTGGGGGTGTCAAAGGTGCGCGGGTAGAATTCTGTAGAGTAACAATACAAATAACCTAGATGATTAGAATGGAAGAATGAGGTTCCATTTATAGACTCAGAAGAATGAGTATCAATGGTTGAGGAGAAGTATGATGATCAATGGCTGAGAATGGTTGAGGAATGTGCAACCAGTGGAAGTGTGACAAGTGTCTCATCTCCATCATGAAAGAGGGGACTAGACAACATTGATTGGAGAGTTAACTCCTTTAACTGATCAGTTAACAAACTTGATTAGTTAGTTGGAAGAATGAATTATGGAATTGACTGAATTGATTGATGGATTAACTCAATTGACTAGTTAGTTAACACTTCTGATTGATTAGTTAACTAACTTTTGATTTGAGAAGAAATAGGCCATGTGGGTGAGGGGGATAATAGGTAATTAAATATTTAATATATTTAATTACATGTGCAACCCGATGAGGTGGACAAGGTGAGGTGGAAAAGTGAGGTGTAAGTGTGAGGTGGATTTTTGGTATTTAGAACTTGGGATAGAGGAATTTCGATTAATTAAATAATTTAGGATTATTTAATTGCATAGGACATTTAGAAGAATTTAGGGAATTTAATTAAATAAATTGATTTTATTTAATTACGGGATAGTGAACCAATTAAATAAATTTGGAATATTTATTTAATTGATAGAAGAATGGAATAAATATTTAGAATATTTATTTAGAATGAATCGTGTCATTTTTAGGCGTATACAGAGTGAATCCCTTGAACCTTTAGGAAGCCAAACATACCTGGGGTCCATATATATTGCCAGCTGATAAATCGCAAATTGCATCTATCCAGAGCCATTGCAGATCATTTCCAGAGAAAAAAGAGTAAAAAAAATGTTTTTTTCCCCATATCTTCCTTGCTTTAGCTCTGTTTCCCCTGAAAATTCACTAGAACCCCTGAAATTCCATTCTACATATTTCTTTCCTTGAGGACCCTATCCCAAATTCCACTTATCGAAGCCAGAAATCCCACATGTGTCTATTTTTAGGGTTTGTCATAACTTCTTCGATTCTCACCCAATCACATTCAAATTTTGCCACAGTGTTCATTTCCTATTTCTGCCTTTTTCCCTCTTGGACAAATTTTCCCATTCTTTCACCCCGCTTCTAAAATCCCCATTTTCTACTTCCCTGTCCCTTAGAAAGTGTCCAAAACCTAGTCAAACCCCAATTACCCATCAGAGTTTTTCCCAAATCCAAATTTTCCTTTACTAAAAAAGTTTTTGTTTTTGTTTTTCTACCCATTCCCAAAAAAAAAATTTTGGTTATGGTTGTCACCCGCACAGGAGCAAAAAACATGGAGGATGAACTTATAGCCCTCAAGACCAAACTCCAAGATCTGGATGAAAAAATTCTCGTCCTCAATCTTCAACATTCAGCCATGAACAATAGACGGCAACCACAGTCTTCTGCAGACACTGCATTCTCTTCTTCCAGCAATTTTCGTGGGCCGAAGCTTGATTTTCCTCACTTCAATGGTGATGATCCGACTTGATGGATATACTAGGCGGAACAATATTTCAGTCTACATAATACTTTTGATGTCAACAAAGTCCCACTTGCATCATTTCATTTGGAACATGAAGCCCTTCAATGGTTCCATTGGTACATCAAGGCTCATGAAGAGCTAAAATGGACAAATTTTTACAAACTCATTTTGCAATGATTTGGCCCTAATGCTTTTGATGACTTCACAGGAGCGCTCACTAAACTTCGCCAAACTGGCACTGTAAGAGAATATTAGACAGAATTTGAGAAACTGGCCAATCACACAGAGGGATTGTCTGATGAATTCTTTAGGAGTTATTTTGTCAGTGGTCTGAAGGATGCAATCCGATCTGAGGTTAAAACATTCTGTCCCAGCATAATGATGGAAGCCCTAGGGTTGGCTAAGTTGGCGGAGGACAAGATCACAGCTCAACAGTGCTCCAAATCCACTTTTCTTCCATTTAGAAATATGGTTTCCCAAAGACCTCCAATCACGCTAGCTCCTCGAACAACTCCTATCAAATATTTGTCTGAAGCTGAGATGCGGGCACGTAGAGAAAAAGGGCTTTGTTATAATTGTGATGAGAAATTCACTCGGGGACATAGATGTGTTGAGCAAAAGCTCTATCTCTTGGATGTGGATTCTCTGCCTGCAACTAAAGTTTATGAAGATGCTCAGGATACAGTAGATGATTAGGTCGACATTCAGCAGCCGCCTGTTGACCCTCCTCAAGACGACCACCCAGAGATATCTCTCCATGCTTTAGCAAAGTCACCACCCCACAAACCATGTGGGTCAAGGGTTACTTCAAGAAGCTCCCTCTTATAATACTCATTGATTCTAGTAGCACTCATAACTTCATTGACCCTCGGATCACAAAATAGGCTGATTGTTTTGTCCATCCTTGCTCCAGCTTTGAAGACATGATTGCTAATGGGGGCACCTTACCTTGCAAAGGGAAGTGTCGCAATCTGTGTATCTCTATTGGAGATTATAACCTACGCTCTGACATGTTTGCCTTGCCCTTAGACAGATGTGATGTTGTTTTGGGTGCTCAATGGTTATGCACACTTGGACCCATCCTATGGGATTTTGCTGAACTTTGGATGCAATTTTCAGACAATGGGCAAAAACACACATTGAAGGGCTTGCAACCAGTGTCTCTCAGCATCATCAGTTCACATCGCATGGAAAAGCTCCTTGAGAAGAATTCACATGGTGTCATCGCTCAGCTCCATTCCATTCAAATGCAACCATTAGCAGTCTCCACTACTCCTTTGAATCTACAACAAATTTTGGATAGATATGCATGTGTCTTTGCTGAACTAGTGGGATTGCCACCTTGATGACCAGAGGACCATCGTATTTAGCTCCTTCCTGGAAGTGTTCCTCCCAACATTAGGCCCTATCGCTACCCATTTCACCAAAAGACAGAGATTGAGATGCTCATTGGGGACTTACTAAAGCAAAGTATTATTCGCCCTAGTACCAGTTCCTTTTCTTCACCAGTTCTTCTTGTCCAGAAAAAAGATGGGTCATGGTGCCTCTGCATTGACTTCTAAGCACTTAATCACATCACAATCAAGGATAAGTTTCTGATTCCTATTGTTGATGAGCTTCATGGTGCTCATTTTTTCTCCAAGTTGGATCTTCGTTCTAGGTATCACCAAATTCGGGTTCATGAGGATGATATCCCTAAAATGGCTTTCTACATGCATGATGGCCACTATGAGTTTTTGGTCATGCCCTTTGGCCTCACTAATGCTCCTTCCACATTCCAGGCATTGATGAATAAAATATTCTGGCCCTACTTGCAGAAATTCCTTCCGGTCTTCTTTGATGATATCCTCATCTATAGTAAAACATGGGCTAAGCATCTCCAGCATCTAGATCTTGTACTGCAACTTCTCTCTAATCATCATCTTTGTAAAAAATAGTCTAAATGTGTTTTTGGGCAGGAGGAGGTAGAGTATCTCGGGTATATTGTTTCATCCCAAGGGGTTTGCGTGGATCCTGCCAAAATAGATGCCATAAAAAATTGGCTGCATCCTCAGACACTCAAGAGCCTCCGTGGTTTTTTGGGACTGACTGGCTACTACCACAAGTTTGTCAAGGATTATGGGAAGATTGCAGCTCCATTAACAGCTCTGTTGAAAAATGATGCTTTTACATGGACACATGTTGCTGAGTGTGCATTTGAAAAACTAAAACAAGCTATGTGTACTACACCTGTTCTAGCTATGCCAGATTTTTCCAAGACCTTCACTATTGAGAGTGATGCTTGCGGCAATGGACTTGGTGTTGTTCTCCTTCAAGATGAACATCCCATTGCGTTCACTAGCAAAGCCCTTTCAGATAAGAATTTAGTACTCTCTACATATGAGAAGGAAATGATGCCTATTTTGCATGCAATATAGAAGTGGCAGCCATACTTATTAGGGAATCATTTCTGCATCAAGACTGATCACCAAAGTCTGAAATATTTCCTAGAATAATGGGTCTTCTTCCCAGTACAACAGAAATGGGTTAGCAAACTCATGGGCTATGACTATAAGATCACTTACAAGAAGGGTAAGGACAATATTGTGGCGGATGCTCTTTCTCGCACATTTGATGACCAAGCTTCTCTTTCAGCTATTTCTATGCTTGTTCCAAATTGGTTGGAATTTGTTCAGCAGGGCTATGTCAATGACTCTTCATTATCTCAAATCATCCAATAGTTGGCCAATAACCCTTCTATTGTACCCTATTACTCTTGGGATGGTGCTTCTTGATGCAGAGGAAACGCAACAGAAGCTTACAAATAGGATGGAAAAGCCATTAATCCACTAGCATGTTAAAATCCTGGACATGCAGTATGTAATACCTATCGGCTTATCATCATCATCATATTTCTTGCTAACACAGACAGCATCATCATATTTCGAAGAGGCATGAAATATCCTCCTGCTAACTACTGTTCACTTCCTTATCGCCTTTCACCTTTCGCCTGTCAGCAGCATCATGATACTCGACAAACACAATTATCCTCCTGATGATCACTATTCACTTAGCGCCAAACTCTATCGGCAGCATCATGATGTTTAGCATCATCATCACCCTTCGTCAGTAGGATATGAAATATCCGGTTCCTCTCATATATCTTGATGACGATATTCCTTATGCACCTTTTCTTCGATGCTTACGTCACCCTGATATCGACCTTCTTTAAACAAACAGCATCAGGATATGACTTATCAGGTCATATTGAAACATCCTGATGATGTTAACCAAACTTTATGCCGATGACTTACGCCGATGCCAAAACACTTAGTGACAGCAGGATAAACTTGCATAGGGTGATATTCGCAATATCCTGATGACGATGACGTCACTTGCACCCGATGATGATGTCAATGCACCTGATGATGATGTCAACAGGATATAAGACACTTATATCCTCCGCAACATGATAATGAATATCCGGTGATCTTTTCAATATCCTGATGATGACCTTTCCGGTCCTTAGCCAAAAAGTGAACTTTCACTTCTGCATGCGATAGCGATATGCGGACGATGGATACACACGAAAGGTGATCTTGATGATGATATATACACTGAGTATATATCCAACCTATATCATCCTGATGCACTTGAAACATGCAATTTTTACCAACTTCAGAACCTGATCCTGATAGCGATATACTCGTAGATGACGATACGATTCACTCCGTCTGGAAAAGCACATGCAGATCCATGTATATCCGTCAGCTGCATGCAAACTCACAGAACCGCACAATTTTACAAAGAAAACATGATGGTCGGGCCGGGTCACCTTCAGATCAAAACTTAACAGTTTATCTTCCTAAACCCTAGCACATGAGGATGCTAGGTTGATTCATAGCATGCTACCAATCGATCTCCCACACAATGAAATGCATAAACAGAAAACTAAAATACAACCTAAACTAACATGCATGACCATTCCACCGATTCACAGAATCAACCGGTGGAAGGGTTGAAAGAATCCATTAACCTGTAATCAAAACAGAAATCAAAACATAAACAGCTGATAAACCAGATAATGCAATTGATGAGATCTTATTTAGATGAAACACAAATGTCCTGTTTCTACAATACTATCGAACAACAATGTTTCACAATGTCTGGACTGATCTCTGGATCTCACTCAATCACCAGTACAACATAACATAACTACTCTCTCTCTCTCTCTTATCTCAAACCCTAACTGATCTGAGTTATTTATAGCAATATCCTACGAGTACTACCAACTCGATTCCCAGTGGCTGGGAGCTTCCAAGCGGCTGGGAGAAGACAGCTCAGACAACCTGATAACGAACTCTAACTACCTACACACTCTCCTAGGCTGATCTAATACATATGCATTGGTCCAATGGAACTTATTACATTATGAAGTCAAACATGCTAAAACTAGACTAATGTCCTGTCATGCGGACAATGAACCTATATCCTGTCTTATAGGGGTGCTCCGGCACCACTTCTCTTAGATACAAGGGTCGTCTAGTGCTTCCCCAGAGCACAGATCTTCAACAGGCTGTCTTCTATTAACTCCATGCTTCTCCATCGGCAGGGCACTCTGGGCTCCTCAAAACTTATGAGTAGGCACGGCCTAACTTCTTTTGGAAGGGAATGAAAAGGGCAATTCAACAGATGGTGGCTGAATGTGATACCTACCAGTGTAACAAAGGTGAAATGACACTCCTTCCTGGATTGCTTGAACCCTTGCCCATCCCTACATGGATTTGGACAGATATTTCTATGGATTTCATTGAAGGGCTCCCTAAATCTAGAGGGAAGACAGTGATCTTGGTTGTGGTTGATCGTCTCTCCAAATATAGTCATTTTTGTGCCCTCAGCCATCCCTATACCACCTCCTCAGTCACACAGATTTTCATAGACCAGATCTTCCGTCTTCATGGAATCCCTTCTTCCATTGTCTCAGATCGTGATGCAACTTTCACCAGTCATTTTTGGACAGAACTATTTCACCACACTGGCACCAAACTGAATATGAGTTCAAGGTATCACCCACAAACATATGGTCAGACTGAAGTTATCAACAAATGTTTGGAAACTTATCTTCGTTGCTTCACCTCAGAACAATAGCATCAATGGGCGAAGTGGCTCCCTCTCGCTAAATGGTGGTACAATACCTCCTACCACACTGCATCTAAAATGACTCCATATGAAGAAGTCTATGGTCAAGCACCGCAAGTGCTCCTTCCATACACCCCAGCAGTTCACCAGTGCAGGTAGTTGACACGGTTCTCCAAACCTGAGATCAGATTCTTCGCATTTTGTAGGACAATCTTCACATGGCAAGAAATTGAATGAAACAACAAGCTGATCAGCACCGTTCTGAGCGCACTTTTCAAGTAGGTGATATGGTTTTTCTTTGTCTACAGCCATACAAGCAATCCTCCCTAAACCTCAAAGGGTGTCATAAGCTGGCTCCAAAGTTCTATGGGCCATATAAGGTTCTTCAAAAGATTGGGTCAGTTGCTTATAAATTGGAGCTTCTTCCTTCCCGCATTCATCCAATATTTCATGTCTCTTGTCTAAAGAAAGTTCTTGGCACCAACATCAGAGCACAAACTATTTTACCAAAACTAGATAACAAAGGATCCATCATTTTGGAGCTAAAGGCCATCCTCAATAGGCGCACTCTTCAGCTTCTCTCTCGATCTATCACAGAGGTATTAATTCAATGGCACAGAATGCAACCAGAGGATGCTACATGGGAACCACTCCTTCAAATTCAGCAACAATTTCCACATCTTAAGCTTTGAGGACAAAGCTTTTCTAAGAGGGAGGGGATGTTAGGAACCCATGTTTAACCCTTCTCTTTACTTTGTTAGTATATTATTGTTGGACGCATATGCTTTGTAAGTCGTCCCCTGAGTATATTGTATTATCCCACATTTATGGGGAGTAATAGTTTTTTAGATTAGACTTGGTATATAAGTACGTGTTGAGGCCAATGAAAGCATCCACAAGTTTATTGTATTGAGCTTGCTCAAAGGAGGTTGCCCTCTTGAAATGGCCTGTGATCAATAAATTCCTTCTGTGTGTTGGTGTTTCTTCCAAATCAGCAGAGGGTTTGCCAATTCCAATGCATGGGCAGATTCAGCCAACGAATACAAGAGGTTGCGTGAGCTGCCTCCCCTTCACTTCTAGTTCTATCGCACCAAGGGGGTATCCCTATAGCTAAAGATATCACCTTGACTCGCCCAATGACAGAAAGATTTAGCTTTATAATGACAGGTAGAATACTTTCATGTTTGGACCAAAATATGCATGATACATCACAAGTTTGGCAACATTCTTGGACATATTTGTCTGGTTGTGGATGAGAGCATGTAGGGGGTTCCTAATCCTAATCCAACAACTAACAGGTTGGAAATATGAATGGATTTGAATTTATGCTTTGGATGCAAGATAGGGGTTTTGGATCATAACTACTTCACAAGAACAGACTGGTGCCTATCCCAAGGCAAGGAGTCAACTAGACGTATACATAAGAATGGCTTGCAACTATCATTCGAGTTTCAAGGGGTTAGGATTGGTGTTTGCCTTACAAATACCACCCAAGGATAAGTATTCAACTGTCTCTAGTTACAAATATCCCAGTTGACATACAATCTTCTCCATACTTAACCTAAAATGATTTAATCCACTCCTTGGATGGAAGTTAGAGATTAGGCATGTGATACAGAAATCTATACCCAAGAATCTAAGAAACCCTTAGCAACCAGATTCAAAAGAAGAAATTGCATGCAACAAATGGAGACAAATAGATAAATACATGCAACAATGCATTTTTCATATACAATGACAAGAAACTGAACATATGTGCAAGATACACTTAGATGCAACTCATAAACTCCAACAGAGATGAAACAGATAGGAAATGCTCTATATTTCATTATTTTTCCCCCAAAATTGCCCAAGTCTTCAACAACAACAAAAAGGAGTAACACAATCTGCTTATACAGCAAGAAAGTGTACTCAGCAATTAATTACAGGACAAAATTCAAAAATCTGCTAGATACAATGCATCTCCAAAATGGCGCTCAAAAACATTGAATGCGGCTGAGAGAAAGAGAGGAATGAGCAAGTGAAATTGGGGAATGTGCTGCCGTCTGGAGATTTTTGTCCTTGAATGTGGTAACTGGCCGATCATCTTGACCCATACCCCTCTGCACATCTGTCATCAATGCCAACTACCCGCAGCGCACTGGTTCGCTTGCCACTGAAGCTTCTTTCCGCTCAAAACACAACTGCAGACATACAAAACCCCCTGCGCCTCAAAATTTGAAGGGTGGCCGTCGATTCCTTACTATCGCTAAGATCTACGGCATAAAAGTGTTTTGAAAAGTCTTTAATCAATTAAAACTTTCCATGCAGGTGCCTTCTTCCTATCGCTGACTTTTCTCCCTTCTATTTTGCCTTTTTCGCCTTTGTATATGCATATTTTGAATTCCTTGTATATGCAAAACCACATGCATATACAACTGCCCCTTTTGCTTTTCAAAATCTTTTGTATATGCAAGAGCAAATGCATATACAACTATTTAATATACAAGGAGGACCCCAAACCTGATTAGAACAAATTAAAAAACTACTCGGGTCCAGCTTGTATCTCTATTTTGCATCAATCGCTTTGTATGTCGAATATACAAATGCGAACATACAAACCCTTTTACATACAAACAAGGAATCTTTTCTAGAATATACGATATACATTCTCGCTTGTACGCCTGGAAATGCATATTTTCCTTTGTATATTTCTAATGTATCTAGCCGCCAATATACATTTTGCCTTGCATCTTGACAATGTATGTTCTTCTTGTATATCGCGAATGTATAATTCACATACATTCACCTTTGTATGTCCGCGGGCACCACCAAATGTATCTCAGCTGCACTGTAGCAAATGCATGTTGGCCTCTTTGTATATCTGCAATGTACATTTCTAATGCATGTTTTACTTGTATGTGCGAACATACAACACAATATACAAGCAAACCCTTGATACATCTGCAGAATATTCTTGGAATCTTCAATGCATATTCCACCCTTGTATATATTTCATTGCACATTTCTAATGCATGTAGCCGATGTATGTTAAGACATACAAGCCCGATATACAAGCAGAGCTGATATACAAGCAACGAATATCCCCAGGAATCTGTGAAAGATTCCCTCTTGTACATGCATCTTTTCAAGCCCGATATGCATTCAAAAATGCATATAACTCATTTTTTCAAAGGCCGATGGCAAGCCCGCCAATGCACATCAGCACTTGTATATACAAACCTCTTTGTATATACAAAGGTACATGCATTTTAACTCTATTTTTTGCATTTTTCAACTGCAGAGGACGAAAGAGTTAGAATTTTTGTCAATCTTTTGGAAGGTGCCTGCATATTTAAATACTTGAAACCTAAATGCTTATGCAGGCACCAACACTGTGTTTTGCTATTTTTGTTATTTCATGCATTCTTCATTATATTGTTGCATGAGGTTCCTCTCATTGAGTTCATCTAACCTTAGCGTGTATTTTGGGTTCATCCAACCTTAGCGTAGATTTTGGGTTCATCCGACCTTAGCGCAGATTTTAGGTCTCACCAACTAAAATGATGCTTCATGAGGTCAGTCGGTTCCATTTTTAGCGCAGGTCTGTTGGGTCTATTTTTAGTGCAAAGTTTGTTGCCAGGATTTTTCAAAGTGATCGACCTGTGCGACTTTTAGCACTGACCGACCTGCGTGACTTAAGTCTGCGAAAGGCCATTTCAACGCAAGTCGGTAGAAGGAAATTTTAGCAGAAAGGTCGGTTGGGGTCATTTTTAGCGCAAAGGTTAGTTGGGGTCATTTTTAGTGCAAAGGTCGGTTGGAGTCATTTTAAAACTAGATTTGGAAAGGTCCAGGATGAAAGTATATTTAAAAATATATTTAACTATAAGTTAGATATTTAAATATACTTTAAATATTTTTAAATATACTTTCAGGATGTTTAAGATGGGTTCCAGATCCATAGGATTTCATATGCAAATTCTAGAATTTTGAGGTTCCACCAGATTTCAAACTTAGGTATTTTTTAGGATTTTCAGGGTTTCAGACTTAGCCAAATCAAGGCTTCAAGGCCATGTATCAGGGTAAAAGCCTATGGACCCCTTAGTGAAATCTAATAGAATTTCATACGATTTTGTAACTGTAAGATCTAGAAACTAACAATTTCAACATGACACATCCTGCAAAAGCAATCTCAAGGGCAATATCCAGTGACATAGGATTTTAGAACAAAATGTTGTAGCACCTAATTTTAGCATAAAAGGTAACAAATGGCTATCTTTCACGCACAAGACCACTCAAGACACTTCTAAATCAATCATGCATGACATCAAATCACTGTAAACATGCCAAGAACTCAAATTTGAAGCAAATCTTACATTCTAAGCACAATTTCACCTTCTCATCATCATAAGGCAAAAAGGTTGAGACTTCAAGCCAAAGCAAAAGTGGGGGTATCCATTTGGCAAAATGGGGCATGTGTGCAAGGCACAACAAATGGCCACTCTGCTGGAAAATGCTTCAGAGCATTTCAATGATAAACTTTTAGTTCGAGCCCATAATCTCTATGTTTCCCACATATTAGATGAAAAAGCATGATACCTTATCAAAGAATCAAAGACCACTAACCAGTGCAACCATCCATATCTTGAAAACTTGAGTGTATGCAATTGCATTCATTCCCATCCCTTGGCAACTAGGTTCACCCAAGATCCTTCATACTAAGCTATGAAGTTGGGACTATTTTACCACCAAGAGAATGCTCTAATGTTGAGATGTGATGAACCTTAAAATAGTAATCCTTCTGCAATGATATCCTTCTTGATAATGCTTTTGATGATCTTTGATGCTAATAATCTTTAGATAAATAGTCTTCATCTGAGAGTCTTCAAATGATAATCTTTATATTGATTCTTTGTGGTGGGTCTAGTGTTGAAAAACACCTTTTATTTTTACCCAATAGGCTAGCAGTACTTAGTACCATCTGCCACTCTCATCTGGATCCATAGTACTGGTGTGTGTGGTAAAATGGGAATCTAAACTTTTTCACTTAACACAAGATCACCCAGACTCGCTTAGCTACCTCAGGATTGTTTAAAGTGTGAGATATATATGGTTGGAAAATACTTCAGGTGCACCAGCTAACGACTCCTTTCCAATGAACAGACATCATACTCCCTGATATAACAGTAGAACCCATAGCAAGACCTAAGCAGAAACCTTGGTTTCTCAAAGAAATATTCCAAATTACTTACCCAACAAAGAAGCCCTTGCAGGTCTGCACAACTACCACCACATTTGAGAAATGGAGAACCCAAGCAGACCAAGTGCAGAAGCAAAAAGCAAAGCAAACCCGCAACTAACCCAAGCAAAGCAAACTACTCTAACCAAAGCAAAACAGGCAAAAAGCAACAACCAACAACTAAAAACTAAAGAAAAGACAAAGCAGAAACTAAACTAGAAAAGCAGACTACTAACTAAAACCTAACTAGAAACAAGCAAGACTATGTGCAAAAGCTTTGGACAACAAGTATTAACACTCCCTCATGACTTATTTCTCAGGACATGTAGGAGTAATGGGGTGTAGGTCAATGTCCTAAATCTGGCAATTTCATCTTTGTACTCTAAAAAATGAGGTGGAGGCATGCTAGGTTCATGTTCATGGTACCAGTCATGTAGGATTAGTAATTGGGGCAATTCATTAGGTCCATGATCAATCCATATGCAAGGTGTCTTACCTAAATCACCATAATCAAATTGATAACTTTCAAAACCAAGTGAGAAGAGGGAAGATACAACCTGATTTGCAGTACTGTTGATCAGAGATGTGAGTTCAACACCTTCTTGTTTTGCACCCAATAACTTCTCATTTTCTAGGGGACTTAGCTCATGGTAGATCATGTCTTGTGCATCAGGCACCTCTAGATTACTGAATGCTACAACAATCTCCCAAGCAAAGAGGAAGTTTGGAAAACCTCCTTCAAAATGTGGATCATCTGGATGAGCTATACATGAAGTGGCTAAAGCAAAATCTGACATGTGTGGTGAATTCCCATGCAACAATATATCTTTGCTCATTGTTGACACCAACTCAATGATGTCATCGAGTGATTGACATGAACAAGCTTCCAAGCCATCACTTTGCAGGACCATTTGATTTTTATTCTTAGATTACAGATTTCTACTTTCACTTGTCATCAGTAGGTTAGCATCAACCATGTGGAGCTCTTTCTTTATGCAAGTATGAATAGGATCAGTCTGATGAACATATGATATACTTGAATCCATTTTACCAAAATAAGTCATATGCTCTAAAGCAACTCCCTCTGCAGTGATCAGCAATCCTTGTATTTCAGTTGTCGGCTGATATAAAATTCAAAATTCATTGTCTACAGCAGCAACATGGTCTCCTTCTTCCTCTATAGGTAGATTCTTGATGTCAATGTTGCTTTGAAGTGGTGTACTATCCTGATTTTGTTCATCTAACTCAGCTAGAGACTCTATTGGAGTGACTGCATTAGCTTGATATGACTGATCATGATGATATAGTGAGCTAATACAATCAATAACTTGATCATTTTTCACTGGAAAATCTAATTGGAGCTCTTCCTACCCTGTTGTCCATGACTATTCTTGATATGGAGAACTGATTTCTCCTTGCCCTTATTGCTACTTCACTTGATCCATCTGCTATTCCAACTTAGAATTATTAGCAAACTGAAAGGGATTGTTGTTCTACACCTCTGTAGCTACAAATTCAGTCTTAGGACCTGATGTCTGTGAAACATTTGATTGTTCATGAGGGTTGATTCATCATCTATCTTGTCAACATTTTTAGCTGCAGAAATCTGATCTTGCATCTTGTTGTGTTCATTGTCCTGTGACTGCAAACTTAGTTTTAACCAAGTTGGAACAGCATATTCTTCTGATTTGTCTGACTGACAAAGAGATTTTAACTAGTCATGGAACTCATACTCATTAGCTGGGTGATTTGCATACCATATGTATTGTCTACCATTCTCATCTGGATATGTATTTTGATGAACAACTTCAATGTTTTTTATGCAAACTACCCTTTTGACTGTGATCTCTTATGAATGGTAGATTTGCATCTCTTGTAGCCTCAACTCTTTGCATGTTCTCAACTGGGACATGATTATAGTAATGTGCATCCATTCGTTTTGCAATTCCCTACAAGGTCTTGCTTTGAATATGTCTATCATATCCACATCTTCCTTCAAGCTTGTAAACTTTAAAAATAGGAAGCAATCCCTTCAGATGTAGGCCCAAACTTTGGAGAAAAGTCAAACAATCAATCTTGTCATGCAATTCTCTAGGATGCACAGTGCAGACCTGAGGTGAGCTAAAATCAAGCAGTGTTAATGGAGGATATTTCACCCTGATTTGCTTATCTAATACTTCTTTGAAAAGTGGGATATCCACATGGAAGTTCTCTTCATGATATGACTGCTGAGATGGTCCTCTGTGTATCCATTAGATTAGAATTTTATGTACATTCACTTCATTTTTGCATGTGCAGTGAACCAATAAAACTGAAATCCTGCATAAAATCTTGGTTCAACCCTCCTAGCACCAATTATGTTGATGACTATTTTAACACACAACAATGCGGGTATGATTGCTGGTATCACACCTCTTTTGAAAGAGGTATCGTATCCAAGATAGGACTGCCCCAAGGATAATACAACTAGGTCTTAGATTGCTTGGAATGACTCAGTGGTATGTACTAGCTGTTCCTACAAGGGGTCTTACATGAAATGCAGGGTTTATGAAAGATAGCAGCAATGTATATGCAAAACACCCTAGGAAGTTCAAACTATGAATTCTAAAATTTCAGCAAATGATCAATGTAATGCTGCTCAAATCCTAAATCTACCAAACTTTATGTAAAGAAAATGCAAAAGGAAAGGGAGAGAGAGAAGGGATAAGACATTCTAAGTGATAGTCACAATGGGGTAAAATGCTGCAGATAGACAAATACTTTCAATAAACCATTTCCTGTTTCACCAGGATAGGAAACCCACAATGTTGCAAGAAATGATGCAATCTTCAAAGGATCCTTATGATTGTCAAATTGCATTCACTCATTAAACACCCAGACAATGGTGCAGCTTAACTAGTGGAAAGCAACCGAACTGCATTCAATGATAGGGCCCAGGCTAACTATACACAGCAACTTACCATCGGCAAGCACTACTAGTATGGATCAAAGCATTCATCAGATATATTAACATTTACCCATCATTGCAAAAGCACAACTAATTACGATTGATATGAACCATGCAAACCAAAATGAGAGAACATATAAACACAAATTCCCAGCAACTGCTTTGTATTGATCACAATTTGGTAGAGTCTCAGCAATTTAGTATAAAATCTTACTTACAAGTGAGAGAAAAGGATGGCCCTTTTATAGACAAGGCACCATACTAAGTTTTCAATGGATGGTGGAAATCAACTCAACACCAACGGTCCAGATTACATGGCATTTCATGAGATACATCAGTTAGTTACATTTTTAGATTTGCTTTTGTTCTCTAGGAAAAAGACAAAAAGCAGCTTGTAAATACATCGAATCTGGACAAAATGGATACCCATTTGGTTGTACATGATGAAAAGTCAATTTTCAAGGCCTAATAAAGCTAAAATAGAGTCACATGATGCTTGAAAACTTGAGCTGATGTGAATTCATGGTATTCCAAGTGTTGAATGGACCAAGAGGAGTATGTGGCACTTTATTAGTGAAAATATATCTAATTAGATGCTTGTTGGACTGATTCTTGATGACTAGACTGCTGGAACAACTATATGTATGTCTTGGACATTGGACTGGATCTATAGGAACTACCATGAAAGAAACATGATCTTCAATGTCTTCCAGCTCCTGAGACTCATATTTATCACCTTGGACATTATATTGATCTTCTCTTATACGTGCAGCAGCAATTTGGTTGATAGAATGTCAATTATGCATTTCTGGGACAACAAGGTACTTCTGTGTGTTCATCCTTCCAAGATGGCTCCAACAAGTTCCTGTGTCCTCCAAGACCTACAATTCATAATGCAAAGTGTCAGTTTCATCTTAACAAAGTCATTTTCCATCAATTTGGATCAAAACATGTCCATTTGTAGTCATGGATTAGTAAAAAACAATCCATTGTCAATGTCACTTTCTCTATGAACAACCTCTTAAATCCAGTTATTTTTACATGATTTTCTACATTTTTTACCATTTTCAAGTACCCATTAGACCAATATATTGATCTAAGAAGTTTTTGTAGTCATTAGAATCCATTTGCATACTTTAATTTCATGTTTTTCTAGCCTTTTCTTCAAAAAGCAGAATTTTTGGGGATCATCGATCTTTTATGTGTAGTAGCATTAATTATCATAAAATATGCCAAAAATCTACACAAACTTGGTAAAATGTTCATCATGATGTTACAAATAGATATGCAATTCAAATCCATAAAGAAAATCTAATTTGCTCCTTGAAAAACTTAATTTTTGGCCCAAAATACCAAAAAACGCTAATTTTAGGGGTCACTGACTTAGCGCTGATTTATCTTCCAATTGACCTAGCAGGGATTTTGGGTTCATCTGACCTTAGCAGGATTTTGAGTTCATATAAGCTTAGCATAGATTTTGGGTTCATCCGACCTTAGCGTGGATTTTGGGTCCGACTGACTAAAATGATGCTTCATGAGGTTAGTCGGTTCCATTTTTAGTGCAAGTCTGTTGGGTCTATTTTTAGCGCAAAGTTTGTTGGTGAGGTTTTTCAAAGTGACCACCCTATGCGAGTTTTAGCACCGACTGACCTGTGCGACTTAAGTCAGTGGAAGGCCATTTCAGCGCAAGTCGGTAGAAGGCAATTTTAATGCAAAGGTCAGTTGGGGTTGTTTTTAGCGCAAAGGTCGGTTGGGGTCATTTTTAGCGCAAAGGTCAGTTGGAGTCATTTTTAGCGCCGGATATGGAAAGGTCCAGGATGAAAGTATATTTAAAAATATATTTAAGTATAAGTTAGATATTTAAATATACTTTAAATATTTTTAAATATACTTTCAAGATGTTTGAGATGGGTTCTAGATCCATAGGATTTCATATGCAGATTCTAGAATTTTAAGGTTCCACCGGATTTCAGACTTAGCCATTTTTTAGGATTTTTAGGGTTTCAGACTTAGCCAAATCAAGGCTTTAGAGCCATGTATTAGGGTGAAAGTTTATGGACCCCTTAGTGAAATCTAATAGAATTTGACACAATTTTGCAACTGTAAGATCTAGAAACTAAGAATTTCAACATCAGACATCCTGCAAAAGTAATCTCAAGGGCAATATCTAGTGACATAGGATTTTAGAGAAAAATATCGTAGCACCCAATTTTAGTGCAAAAGGAAACAAATGGCTATCTTTCAAGCACAAGACCACTCAAGACACTTCTAAATCAATCATGCATGACATCAAATCACTGCAAACATGCCAAGAACTCAAATTTGAAGCAAATCCTGCATTCTAAGCATAATTTCACCTTCTCATCATCATAAGGCAAAAAGGTTGAGACTTCAAGCCAAAGCAAAAGAAGGGGTCTCCATTTGGCAAAATGGGGTGTGTGTGCAAGGCACAACATAACCCATTTATCATCTTTTATTGCTTCTTCAAATGTAATAGGATCATAATCAACAAAAAAAAATGACAAATATCTTCATTGACCTCTATTGTTTCTTGAAATATGTCAGACAAGCTCCTTGACTTCTGCCACCTTTTTGGAGATTCTAAGGTGGATGATGAAGAACTACTTGATGAAACATGTCTATGACTTGGTGGAGAAAGGTTGCCTTCTGATGAAGAAGAGCTTCTTCTTAGTGCAGATTGTTGAATGCTACAAATACTGGCTCCTATGTTAACAACTGGATTTTGTTGTTGATTTATAGCTTCATCTTCAATGTTAACTTGTTGATATTTCTCTTTTAGTTTCCAACACCACTCCTGATCTTCAAGAAACTTTGCATCTTTACTTATCACCAACTTATTTGTCTCTGTATTGTACAACTTGTATGCCTTGGATTCTTCATTATATCCAACAAAGAAACATTTTTCTGCCTTATCATCCAATTTCTTTCTGAGTGCATCTAGAACATGAGAATAAGCAATACAACCAAAAATTCTTAGTTGAACTTTTGTATCCTCCCCATCCTTCTTCTGGTGTCATGCCCCAAACTGAGTTCGTAGGACATCTATTCAAAATATAACCTGCACAACAAACTGCTTCTGTCCAAAAAACTTTGGGTAAATTCTTAACATTAAGCATACTCCTTACCATATCTAAATCTATTTTTTCTCTCAACTACACCATTTGCTGAGGTGTATACCCTATTGTTAGCTTCCTTTTTATGCCCTTTTCAATACAAAAATTATGAAAATCATGTGAAATATACTCTCCACCCCTATCAATCCTTAAAATTTTGAGAAAATAGCCACTTTGTTTTTCAACTAGTTCTTTAAATTCTCTAAATTTATTAAAAGTATCTAATTTATTTTTCAAAGGATACACCTAGAGTTTCCTACTATAGTCATCAATAAATGTCAAAAAATATCTCATACCAGATAATGAAGCAACCTCAATTGGTCCACATAGATTTGAGTGAACTAGCTTGAATGGCTCTGAAGCTCTCCAAGAATCCCTTACTAGAAAGGGTTCTCTATGGCGCTTTCCAATTATACATCCTTCACATTCTTCATCCAGTCTTTGGATAAATGGTAAACTTATTACCATGTTCTTTTTATGCAAATGATTTAGTCCACCAAAATTCAAATGACCAACTCTAAGATGCCATAACCACTATGTGTCTTTTACATAACCACTATGTGTCTTTTACAAGAGCATTAAAACTTAAATGCATATTGTTTTCTGATACTAAGGGAAAACATCTTATTAGCAATCATCGGTATTTTGGTTATTAGCTTGTTTTTACCATCAACAATAATACACATGTACCATTTTCAAATTTGACAGTGTGACCTTTTTGCACAAGTTGACCTACACTTAACAAGTTATGCTTTAAGCCTGGTACATAAAATACATCACCAATATATTTTTTCTCACCTTGTCTTGTTGTGATTAATATCCTCCCTTTCCCCATGACCGGTGCAATTGTATTATTTCCCATATTGACTTTAGATTTGATGGACTCATCCAAATTTTGAAATATCTCTTTGCACCCTGTCATATGATTACTACACCCGCTATCAACATACCATTTGTCATCATTTATTTTCTCTTTTGTGCTATATGTTAGCAAGATATATCTACTTGCTAACTTATTTCATCCTTCATTCTCACATACTCTTTCTTCAATAACATAGATCATTTTTCTCTTCTAATGATCTTATCTGTCATAGATTGTCTCCACACTATCTTATCATCTTCACTGATTATTCTACACTTCTACAACTTGCTCAATAATCAACTTCTTACTTAAGATTTGAATTTACCTTCTCTACAACATCATTGGATTCATCTTTCCATTCTTTCTTCAAATCCTCTTCATCATTTAGATTTTCTATCAATATTGCTTCGTCTTGGAGTATTTTGCAATCTCCAATCTTGGATTCTAAATGCTCTCAATTTCTTCTTTAGCATTAAAAATGTTTTCTTCCTTCCTTTTTGCATTCACTTACTTAACTACATCATCTATTATTTTATCCTTCCCTTCACCTTATTTACATATTGGGCTTCTTGTTTACTTTCATTTGCAATCTTTTTTCTACATTCAACTGCAAAATGTCCATACTTTTGACAGTAATAACATTGAATAGATAATTTATCATACCTCTGAAAACCTCTACCTCTTTGCTGAAAAATTTGCTCTGCCTCTACCTCTTGCTTGAGTGTAACTACAATTTTCTTCATCACTTCTATTGCTTCTTTGACCTCTGCCTCTTTATAAAAAACATCCTCCTCTTCCTCTTTGTGCAAAAGATGATTCTGGTGTGGCTTCTTTTTCTTTCAAGGATACCTTGCTCTTTAAAACTTTCTCAAGTGGCTCCTTTGTTGATTTATTTATTCTATGCTAGCATGTGTGTACAACGAACCCATAAGCTCATCTACAGATAAAGACGTTAGATCTTTTAATTCTTCAATAGCTACAACTACAGGATCATATTTTGAAGGCAAACTTCTTAATATCTTTTCAACAATTTTTTGGTTAGCCATAACCTCACCATTTGATTTCATCTGATTAATTATACCCACTATATGAGTAAAGAAATCTCCTAAACTTTCTGAATCTGACATTTGTAAAATTTCAAAATCTTTTCTAAGCATTTGAAGGTAAATTGTTCTTATTCTTTCTGTACATTGAAATGATTGTGCCAGGAGATCGCATGCTTCTATGGCCTTCGAAGTGGCTATAACTCTTGGAAGGAGAGTTTCATCAAAACCATGCACTATGAACAATAATGCTTTTTGATCTTTTTTCTGATTATTTTGCAGTAAATCCCTTTCATTTTGTGTGAGCATTGCTAATGTTGTTGCATCTGCCGGTTTTGAATACCCATTCTGTACAAGATCCCATAGCTCCTATGATCTGAACAAAATTTTTAATTGAAAACTCCAAAAATCATAATTTTTCCCATTAAATTTAGGAATTTGCAACTGTGTATTGTTAACATTAGTTGTCATTTCGAACCTTCTCTGATACCATATGATAGAAAAATAAAACTAAAGAAATAAATGCTAGTACATAGATCAATAAACTAAAAATTATATCAATCAATAATGCAAAATGTGATAAAAATACAGAGGCAGAGAATATAAATTGTTATATTCATTCAGATAATATAGCAAATGTCTTTTTCAAACTTTATTAGAAAAAATAGAGAGATATATACAGAAAACATAACAACTGAAAAAGATACCAAAAGTTACATTGGGAAACTTTCCCAACCCAAAAAAGCTAAAACAGATACAATGGGAAACTATCCCAACTAACAACAGTTACAAAACAGATTTTACTTATTTTAACACTTCCAACTATTGTTGATTAAGATGGGATTTTATAATACAGGTGTTGAGCTAGTCAGTGATGTTTAGGCAGAAATTATTATATAGGGATTGAAATTTAATTTTTACTTGTGGAAGTGACGTTTGATCACAAAAATGACTTTTGACTACAATCATGCAATAAGCATAGACAATTTAATATCATGCTAATGATATCCTCTTGCCATGATACATTTTATAATAGAACTCTCCCATGATTGTTGGTGAGAAAAATTGATAAATAATGAAATGTTTTGTCAATATGGTGTTACCTTTTCTTTAACAATGAAAAAAGCCATTACAGATGTTCACTTGGCTATCAGTTCTCCTAATTCTCTGTCGGACCCTTTGCCTGCTGAAGAGCCCTCTTCATCTTCTTCGGGCACTGTGGGTACTATTGCGGTTACCACGAGTCCTCCAATACCTCCTGCATCTTCAGATCTTCTATTGGTTGCCCCATCCCATGAGGGCATTTTGGAGTTCCCTACTCCTGTTCTGTCTTCGAGCTCTCCAATTTCTTGTGCTGGGGCCTCACTCTCTTCTCAGGCATCGGCTTTGTCTATGGAATCTTATGTAGATTCCCCTCTCTCCCCTTGTTCTGAGTACTTAGACCCTTTGTGTTCTTGGACCATTTTCAGAGGAGGAAGAAAGGTCTTCCTAAGTCTATTTCTACTTTGCACCCTCAGGTCAAAGGTGTTCGTTATGCTAGGTCAGTTTCTAGCATTGTCTAGTCCCTGTTGTTCTATCCTTTGTTCAAAACAGGGCTGCCTTTTGTTATAAGGGTTCAGGCCCTTTCAAAATCCCATTTGGTTTCCCCATTTCACTGCTTGTGAAACTCGTTTCGTTCACCTGTATTGGCTTTTGTTCATGGGTTCGGGCCCTTCCTAGTTACTTTAATCAAAACAATGAAAAAAGTCATTAAAACACATGGAACAAAATCATTTACATTTTCTAATATTTAAAGTGGGCATTCTTTTTATCTTTAATTCCATATCAATATTGTTTTGTCTCCCTTCTATAGTTTATATGACCTTATCACATATAAAAGCACACTAAAATGGAGACCTCTAAAACATTCTTGTTTTGAGTCTCTCTATTCTTTTTTCATATATCATTGAATTATTTTAGGAATATGGAGTTTCATCAAATAGTAATTATCTTGTACCAAGCTACTTAAGGCCTCACATAAATGCTTTTCAAATGAGAAAAAATGGGTAAGTATTCCATTTCTTTTGTTCTTTTAAAAAAATGTTTTCCAAATGAGAAAATTTGGGTAAGTTTTCCATTTCTTTTGTTATTTTTAAAAATTCTCTTATAAAGAAGGCATATGCATAATATGAATTATGATTTTATTATATTGGTTTTTATTAAATAATATATAACATTCTACATATGGTTTATCATCTGTTGGAATTTAGTAGAAACATGGTAATAAAAATATCTTACATTAAGTTTTTGGTTCAATTGGTTTTAGAAAATGTCATAATTAATTCGCATTAGAACCATAAAATTTAGTGTTCCATTGAATGCCACTTCATCTCATCTTGTTACATTTTATATCTTTTTCCTAGTTGCTACCATGATATCTTCTTTCTAACAAGTGGCAATATGATTAGGTGCAAATTGTGGGTTGTGCCTTTTCTATGTTTTCAAGTAAATGTCTCATTGAAAATGAATTTTGTAAAGTCTATGTAGAAAATTTTCAATGTTCATTGAAATACTTTTCTGGGAGATTGCTTAATTGTGAGGGTTTAAAATCTCCTCAGCAAACCACTTGAATAAAAGAAATTTATAGCCTTGGATAAGTTTTGGCAAATAACAAAAAGTGTGAAATGATCTAGATGCAAAGTTTGATACAAATATGTTTTTTTTGTACTACAATTAAAGTATTCCTAGATATGAATGCTCCTTGTAATGTAGATGATTCTAGATTGTAAATGAATGTTCAAATAAATGTCTTTAAATACTAAGAATAAATCATCAAACAAATGTGTATTAGGTTGGCTCCTAATGACTAACTTGAAAAAGGTAGAAGTCTATAATTTAAATTATAAACATTTGACATTTGGATCAGATTCATGTTGTGTGGGAATGAACCTGTATGTCATGGGATTGACCTAGGATGGGGGAAAATGGATCTCAAGGGAGTGACTAGATGTATGGAAATTAGGGCCGATAATGGAGTGAATGTGTGGTAACATGTATAGATATGGTATGGATAAGGTTAAATGTATGAGAACTAGGATGGGGGGAAATGGATGTCAAGGTCCGAGTGACTAGATGTATGGAAATTAGGGCTGATAATATAGAGTGAATGTGTGGTAACATGTATAGATAGGGTATGGATAAGGTTAAATATATGATAACGTGTCAAGGAAAGAGTAAATGAGGGTGGATGAGGATTGGGGAGGGAGCCAAACAAAACATAAAATTGTGCCACATATTGTTATGTGATCATATTAAGGTGTACATAACCCAATAAATAAAATTTCAAAGATGTTACAACAACATAAACTAATCAGTATATGACACTTGTTATAGTAAGAGGCATTCTACAACGGTTGCAAGACACAAAGTCTCATGTTTTTATCATGTAGAGAAAAACCAAAACACAAATAAAATATATATTTAAAAAAACTAAAACTCTAAATTAAAAACAATAGATTTTCTAAAAGTAAAACTAAAAGTTACATACAAAAATAAAATAATAAAATAATTCTTAACTAAAAATAAAAATTTATGTCTTAATAATTGTTTTATGGGTTAAAATAGAATCACTCTATTTAAACAGCATTCTCTTCAATGATCAAATAATTAATAGCAATCTTGTACTTCATTCATACCAAAATGTGATAATTATTTGTCTTATTTTTATTAACTAAAATTAACTTTTAACTAACTAGTATTTAAAAATAGACAAAGAGCACAATGTTTTTCCCATGTTTTACTGACAGTGGTGTAGATTTATTAGAGCACTCCCAGAGAGCTTCTTGGAGTGCACTTACAGCAGTTATTTGAGCCACTTCACGAGTTTATTAAGAAGAAGTGTTGAACGAGAGGGAAACTTGTGAAGATAACCCTGGATGTAGGGGCATAGGAATCTCAACAGTTCCTTCCATCATCTAAACAAATTTTTTTAATGGACAGCCTCAGAGAAGGATCATCTTGAACACACCACATCCCTACCAACACCATTCTTTCCAACTATCTTAGATTTATGCCTATTGTGTGCTGCTGCTCTACCAACTTTACAAGCCCTCCATCTCTCAAGCAATCGTATGCCCAGTTAGACAATACGATCTCATTCTCTAGAACCTCTAGCGTGGCCATTTTCCTGCAGCAAATTATTTCCAATAACATAACTCTAAAGCTATACACATCTACTTTAACAGTAATTGCCATACTCCTCTGCCACTCAGGTGCCATATAGCCTATGGTTCCACGGGAACACTCCAAATCTCGAAAGCCTAGCAAAACGTCAGCATGCTCCTAATACATGATTCATAAGTGATTTCAATCAAGAGTCAGAGCTCAAGAACATACATGATAGTTTAAAATCAAGTAAAATATATATGAATTTTGAGCGTAATATAAATTTATCTAGTATCTCAACTGCAGTCCCGAGGACCCTCCCAATGCCACTGATGTTAGTATAATTTAGGGACAGATTGGTTACACTTGTACAAGGTATAGTGTTGGTGCCAAAAAGAAGCCTACTATATTCACCTCCTGCAAAATCAAGTACACTAACCACAACCTAATCTAGAACATGTTGAGGGAGGCTGTAGGATCAACTAGAACATCCTAATGTCCCCTGAACCCTATGAATTGGCTACCTCACCATGGCTCCTAGATCTACCAAATAGTTGTCTGATATGTGCCGATATAGAATCAAGTGGGATCCCATACTCATCGCTAATGTACTAGCATGCATCTAATAAATCGTTGGTGAGGCATGCACTTAAATTATACAATTCATCAACTCCACTCATCTGTGCCACATCAAGTGGCGATGGTATATCAGCATGAATATAAGGATCATAGTTTCTCGATGTAGCCGGTGGGAGGAAGACTAACCAACAGACGTAACAAATATCTACTAACACGATTAGATGACATCGGATCAACCTCACTAACAATAGTGGCAATGCTCTGGAAAATGCCACATCTAGAAGGGGTGGTTGTTGGCTCTACAACTTCTGCTAGTTCCAAACTTTTTCGAAGAACTGAAAGGTTTGGAGCAACTAATACCCTCTTATGATATTTTATTTTAGGGTTTAACTGCATAGTTTTTGAGTCAAACACATGACCCATATTTCATGAGTAGTGGTTCACATGAACCCATCTCTCATGTTAATGAATGGTCCACTTAGCACTCATTGCATCTAGGTGATGCACACGAAGGTGAAGCATCAAGACTTCCCGGGAGGTCACCCATCCCAGTACTACTCTGACTCAAGCGTGCTTAACCATGGAGTTTCCCCCCAAGATCAAGCCCACTTAACTTGCTACCCCATTTGCAAAACCTTCAGCAAGTGTTGTGCCTTATGAACCATTCATTATAGGGCCCCTTTAGCTCATCTATTGATAAGTAGGAGGTATTTTTCATAGCATGTCAAATTATGATATTTTATTTTAGGGTTTAACTGTGTAGTTTTTGAGTCAAACACATGACCCATATTTCATGAGTAGTGGTTCACATGAACCCATCTCTCATGTTAATGAATGGTCCTTTTAGCACTCATTGCATCTAGGTGATGCACACAAGGGTGAAGCATTGGGACTTCCCGAGAGGTCACCCATCCCAGTACTACTCCAACTCAAACATGCTTAACCATGGAGTTTCCCCCAAGATCAAGCCCACTTAGCTTGCTACCCCATTTGCAAAACCTTCAGCAAGTGTTGTTCCTTATGAACCATTCATTATAGAGCCCCTTTAGCTCATCAATTGATAAGTAGGAGGTATTTTTTGAAGCATGTCAAATTATGATATTTTATTTTAGGGTTTAATTGTGTAGTTTTTGAGTCAAACACATGACCCATATTTCATGTGTAACATCCCATATCCGAATTGACTAGAAAAACTAGGTTTTAACAAAGGTAATTTTTTTTTTACTAGGTAATCAACTACAAAAGAACTTATCTACTACCAAATATAACATTTTTCACTTTAACATAAACATAATTTCATTTTCATAAAACTGAAAGAAATGATATACAATAAACATTTTGTTCTCTAACAATTTGAAATCTTGAAACAAATAAAATATTGGAAACATACCATTAACATGCATCTCGATTGTCGACCCATCACATTCAAGACTTGGCAATCCTCAGTATATGGAAGAGAAAGTATCTTCAAGGAGCTTAACCTCCAACCACAGACCGTCGGTCTCCCGCACTCCTTCCTAACCAGAAGTGGCCCTACCCTACTCAAGAGGATAGACTTAGGATAACCATCGGTGTTTGCCATCTGAGCTCTGGTGTTGTAACTTACGTGTCTTTTTATCGTGTAGATCCCTAGATACCCTCTAGTCATGCACAACTTTCCACAAGAAATGCCATCCAGTCACAGTGAACATTCGATGCACTTGAGGATAGTACACCACCTTGGCCAAAGGTTTTGTTTTTAAATAGCGTTCTAAGAACGCATGAACTTAGTTCACCCACCCTACTCGACTTGAACTGATCGAAATCCTACAGTTTCCTATTTGTAAGGTTTAAACAAATGTCGACCTCAATGACCTCAAGGTTTTAGGATTTTCTCCTGCAATAGCGCATGGCGCAACGTTTACTCTAATCCCGAATTCATAGTTTCATCATCCCATATTCGTATAAAACATTGTTTAATACACCCACTCCTAAGTGGTTTCAAACTTGTTTACTCGGTTCCCATGTTTGTACAATATACTCAAGTATCTAAAACAACTTCCCATTATCCCAGAATTTAAGGGTTTTAGACTCATAAAAGTCCACAAAATAAAAATGACACTAGAATCATCGCATGCAACGTAATCAAGACTTAAAATGCGGGTTTTTCCCACCCTATTTGTTTATTACAAAGCCATGACGACTTTTAACCAAGAATAACTATTTAACTACAACATCACACCTCTTACCAAAATAAATAGTTTTACGAGGTTCAAAGAGGTAAGAATTAAAAGATAAGGTTAATAAATGACTTGGAATCTCTCTATGACACTAGAGACAATCAAACTTATATGTCGACCTTTATTTGAAAATCTAAACCGAATAAGAAATTAGATGACAGCATTTGTTGACATTAAATGTCTCGTCTTTGGGATTCCTATGTCATCTAAGTCGTGGAATGTGGACATCCGAAGTCATCAAAGAGAGGAAATATTTCAAGTATTCAGAGACGTCTTGAGGCAAAAACACAGTCATGTGACATGCTTACCAAAATAAATGAAAGCAATGTATTTCAATAACAGGTTGTGGTTTACATTACGACCAAAACAATAATCATGCATTCAAGGATGTTCTCACCGCAGGTATATAGTTTAAAGTTTACACCAAAGGACAACAATGAAACTATTTCTGAGGTTTTAAACACCAAAAGACAGCAATGAAACTATTTATGTTGATAAACCTCACACAGAAATCGCAGTAGCATTACGTTGTCATCATATTCTATTCATTTTAAACGTATGACATTATCCTTGCATAGATAAGACACCATTACTAGTCTAAACTATGAAAAAGAAGAAAATGGGAAACCTATTGACAGAGTTGAAGACTGTTGTGGCAAGTTCCCAGTGATCATTGAAGGTTCTCAGCTCTCTACACACCTATCCACGTCCCCCTCTGGCTAGTCGTGCCTCCTCAGGTTTTCAAAACTCTCTCCTATCTGCCAGTCGTGCACAATGAAGCCCAACTTTCCAATTGAAAGCTCCTCCTCTCTACCATTTTTTTCCCCTCTAAAACAATGATAGCCTACTCATTAACTATCCCCCCTGGCCTTGATGGAATATCTCTCCCTTTTAACTCTCGTTTCCCAACTTCTAAAACTGCCACCTCTTTCTATGATGAAGGAGTAAAATCACATTCACCTCCCGTTCCACTATCATCTCCACACCACGTAACTCAAACATAGCACAGCGAGCAAAAAGGCTCTCCCTAACTGTGGTTTTTCTTTTGTTTCCTAAACAACAGCCACCTGATGCCTTTGCACCCTCCACGATGAAGGAGCATCTGCCATAATTAAACGGTTACACCCTATCACAACTACATAGCTACCTCCCTCTCGCGCCACAGTGTAGAAGAATCTCTGCATTGAATTCTCCGCTGTCCCATGCCTAAACACAAGGGTCGACATAACTATCTTCTTACCCGACTTCCCACTTATCACGACCACTAAAAAGATGGAGGCTTCTTTGGCGACGAGGCTTGTTAGTGGACATAAAAACCCCGCCCACACTTGAACATTAAAGCATCTATTCCTCCAAGAGCAACTAAAATCTGAATTGTGGGGTTAAGCTCGATAAGGCGGTGATTAAGAAATGTCTAAAGCATCTTTTTGGTCAGAAAAGAAAAAGAGATAAAGACCAACTTAATAAGGAAACTCAAGGTTAGATCGATAATATCTCGCGGTCAAAGCTAGAAGAAAAAGGCTCATTCCCAACAATGACCAAAACAAATTATTACACGCTATGGCTTCAAAATCGACATTCGTCGATTTCCAGAAAGAATAATTCACAACACAAGTTCGATGCATTTTTACGGCAATCACGACGGATTAAGCGTAATGCAAGACAAGTTTCCCACATCGTTAGACGCACAAAGCTGACTTCTCGTATCTTTTGACTACGAGACGTGATTCACAAATCCGCCACAAGTAGGTTCATTTAATTACCTATAAATAAAATAATAATCGTCTATATAAGTCGACTTGCTTTGGTGGACTTACGACAACATCGTCGATTCCAAGATTCTATATGACGACTTACGAAAAGGATGTTACACCTTATCTTCAGACATCAACATCTAGTCTTAAACTATCCCAGTCGAAAAACAAGACTAAATTGATGGCTTCAAGGTTTATCTACCTATTTGGCGTTCTCAGTAATAAACACCCATGGTTAATTTCCAGAGTCTATACTCTCTCTCAAAGATTCTTTCTCTTCCTGTAGAACATGGTCCCCCTGTTCCTGCAATGACAGTCTCACACACAATTTTGTGGTCAAAGCACCTAAGTTCCAAATCAATATATCCAAAACATCATTTCACTTAACAAAAAGGACATTTAGTTTACGATATCACATTGATCATAATCAATAGATTCTAAAATTTCATAGAACTAACTTTGTATAATAAATCATCAGTTTCCATGTCATCCACAACATATTATATTACTAAAATTTGCAAGAAAGTAAATAGCATAATTGATTCCAAAAAGAGGGATGTAACATATCCTTCCCCTTTAAAAATCATCGTCCCCGATGATTAAGTTTATCAAGCAAAATTTAAACTCAAAACAAACTTTTTATAGTGCAACATTAATGTCTTTGAAAAGTTTAGGAAATCTTTGGTAAATGTCTTTATAGTCTTCCCAAGTGGCGCTATCCTCGCCATATTGGTCCCACTGAATTTTGCATTGCAAAACTTCTCGATTACGTAAACGAAGTTTACGCATTTCGAGCACCTTGAGTGGCTCGATCACAACCACCCCAGGTTCTTGCATCTGTAAGGAATTACAGTTAAGGATGTGGTTATTACCTACAAAATATTTCTTTAAATACGAAACATGAAAAACATTATGCATCTTAGACAAGGCCGGAGGTAGAGCAACTTTGTAGGCAACTGGATTGATAATCTCTAGAACTTCGAAAGGTCCGACATAACGAGGAGCCAATTTCGAAGATTTACCAAATTTTATTGAACTCTTTTGGGGTTTCACTCGCAAAAGCACTTTCTCACCAATAGAGAAGTGTCTAGACACTCGTTTGCGATCCGCATAACTCTTTTGCCTGTCATTGGCTTCTGCCAACCTCTTCCTAATCATTTTTACTTTTTCTTCCATATCAGCAAGCATTTCAGGTCCAATGCTTATCCTATCTTCCATCTTATCCCAGCTTATAGGAGTTCTGCATTTCCTTCCATATAATGCTTCAAATGGCGCCATCTTAATGGTAGAATGATAGGAGTTGTTATAGGCAAATTCGACAAGAGGTAGATATTCCTCCCATCTGTATTGCTGATCCATGCAATACATTCTCAAAAGGTCTTTTAATACCTGATTCGCTCTTTCTGTTTGTCCATCAGTTTCGGGATGATAAGCAGTACTTACATTTAGTTTAGTCCCTAATGCAGAAAATAAGGTTTGCTAAAACTGTGAAGTTATCCGAGCATCTCTATCAGATATAATCTTTTCAGGTACCCCATGCAATCTGAAAATTTCTTGCACAAATTTTTGAGCCAAAAGATGTGCTCCATCCATCAAATTTCCTGGTATGAAATGTGCGACCTTGGTTAGTTTATCCACAACAACCAATATTGCATCATGCCTATTCTTAGACATTGGTAACCCCTGGACAAAATCCATACTACAACTTGCCATTTCCATTCCGGAATATCATGTGGGTATAACAATCCAGCAGGATGTTGGTGTTTCACCTTAACTCTCTGACACTCCAAACAACTAGCTACAAATTTTGCAGCATCATTTTTCATTCCCTTCCAGAAATATAGCGGCTTGACATCCGCTAACAGTTTTGTTACACCAGGGTGTCCAGAGTAAGGAGCATAGTGAACTTCCTTCCACACAAGGTTTCTAAGTTCTACTGAATCAGGAACATAGATTCTTCCCTTGAATCTCATCAAACCATTGGATTCAAAACTGAATCCGTCATATCTTGGGTCCTGTTGTGCCTTGCACACATGCCCCATTTTGACAAATGGAGACCCCCTCTTTTGCTTTGGCTTGGAGTCTAGACCTCTCTTGCTTATGATGATGAGAAGGTGGATTTGTGCTTAGAATGCATGACTTGTTACAGATTTGGGTATTTCACATGTTTGGAGTCATTTGATATTTTTCATGATTGATTTGGAAGTGTCTTGAGTGGTCTTGTGCTTAAAAAATAGTCATTTGTTGCCTTCTGCATTGGGATTAGGTGTTATTGTACTTTGCTCTAAAAACCTATGTCACGGGATGTTGACCTTGAAAGTGCTTCTGCAGGATGTTTCATGTTGAAATTCATAGTTTCCAGATCTTATAGTTGCAAAATCATGTCAAATTCCATTAGATTTCACCAAGGGGTCCATAAGCTTTCACCCTGATACATGTTCCTGAAGCCCTAATTTGGCTAAGTCTGAAATCCTGAAAATCCTGAAAAATGGCTAAGTCTGAAATCTGGTAGAACCTCAAAATTCTAGAATCTGCATATGAAATCCTATGGATCTGGAACCTATCTCAAACATCCTAAAAGTATATTTAAAAATATTTAAAGTATAAGAAATTCCACCCTTAAATATTTAAGTATATCTAAACTTATACTTAAATATATTTTTAAATATACTTTCACCCTGACCAATTCAAAATCTGGCGCTAAAAACACCTCCTACTGTAAAAAACGCTAAAACAGCCTCCAACCGACCTTTGCGCTAAATTTGCCTCAGACCGACCTCCCTCCAAGCCACCGCTAAGTCAGTCGGACCCAAAATCCGCGCTAAGGTCGGACGGACCCAAAATCCGCGCTAAGGTCGGACCACCCCAAAATCCGCGCTAAGGTCGGACGGACCCAAAATCTGCGCTAAGGTCGGACAACCCCAAAATCCGCGCTAAGGTCGGACGGACCCAAAATCCACGCTAAGGTCGGACGGACCCAAAATCCGCGCTAAGGTCGGACAACCCCAAAATCTGCACTAACGTCGGATGGACCCAAAATCTGCGCTAAGGTCGGACGGACCCAAAATCCGCGCTAAGGTCGGACAACCCCAAAAATCCCGCTTTTTGCAGAAAATGCTAGAAAAACATGAAATTAAAGTCTGCAAATGGATCCTAATGACTGCAAAAACTTCCTAGATCAATATATTGGCCAAATGGGTACTCAAAAATGATGAAAAACGTAGAAAATCATGCAAAAATCACTAGATTTAAGAGGATGTTTACAAGAAGGTGACATTGACAATGAGTTGTTTTTGACTGATTCGTGACTGCAAATGGACATGTTTTGATCCAAATTGATGGAAAATGACTTGTTTATGATGAAATTGATACTTGGTTGTGTTTATTGTAGGTCCAAGAGCACAAAGGAGCCAACTAGAGCCGTCTTGGAAGGATGTACACACAGATATGCAGTAC
Source organism: Cunninghamia lanceolata (assembly GCA_027924645.1). NCBI lineage: Eukaryota > Viridiplantae > Streptophyta > Pinopsida > Cupressales > Cupressaceae > Cunninghamia > Cunninghamia lanceolata. Next base: position 3,028,683 of record BSBN01000333.1, read on the forward strand.
TGATCCAGAGATGCAGAATCGACATTCTATCAACCAAATTGCTGCTGCACATGCAAAAGGAAGTCAGTATAATGTCCAAGATGATAAAGATGAGTCTCAGGAGCTAAAAGACATAGAAGATCATGCCAAATCACTATTGTTCCTGCAGATCCAGTCCAATGTCCTAGTGATCCAGTCCGAGGGTCATAACTCCTAGCTATTTTATCAGAATTTAAACTTCTTGGACTCGTTGGAAAGATAAACCGGTTGTCTAGTTTGAGCTGCCCGGCTACTTAGGCTTAATGCCAAGCTGCCGATAGGTTTCAAGCCCCCATTCTACTCTGAAGGCCTCCGAAAATGCAATTTACTACGATGTAGAAAATACCAAAAATTATATTTTTGATATTTTCCCCAAAATGCCACTCAAATAACCTTGGATCGGATCACCAAGACATGCATACAGCTATCCCAGTAGGCCAGTCATCAAGAATCAGTCTAGAAAGCATCCAATTGGATATATCTTCACTAGTAAAGTGTCGAATACTCCTTTTTCATCCAGTCAGCACTTGGAATCCCGTGGATCCACATCAGCTCAAGTTTTCAAGTGTCATGTGACTCTATTTTGGCTTTATTAGGCCTTGAAAATTGACTTTTCATCATGTATAACCAAATAGGTATCTATTTTGTCCAGATTCAATGTATTTGCAACCTGTATTTTGTCTTTTTCCTACAAGACAAAGGCAAATCCGAAAATGTAACAAACTGATGTATCTTATTAAATGCCATGTAATCTGGACCGTCGGTGTTGAGTTAATTTCCACCGTTCATTTGAAGGGCTAGGGTATGCTGCTTTCTATATAAAGGGCTGCCATTTCCACTTTTTGTAAGAGAGATTTTGATGCCAAATTGTTGACTCTGTGCCATTTGAATTAAATACAAAGCAAGTTTCTACAGCATTTCTGAGAATTTGTATTTTGTTTCAATTCATTGTGGTCTTCATGGTTTGCTTCTTGCTCTCCCATAGTTAGATTAGTTGTGCTTTTATGATGTTAATGGTTTATTGCAGTATTTGATGAATGTTCCAAGTCCATACTTTTAGTTGTTTGCCGATGGTAAATAATTGTGTAAAGTTAGCCTGGGCTTATTAATTGTGCTGAAGTTCAACTTCATTTTATGAGTTAAGTTGCGCCATTTATTGGGTATTTAACGAATGAATGTGGTCTGAAAATCTTTCGACTTCCATTGAAGATAGCACCGTTTTCTGCAGCACTGTAACACCCATTTCAGTTTGGTAACTCAGAGAACTGGTTTAAAGTCTGGAATATTTGTCCACTAAGGATAACCCTTGCATTGTGAATGTCACTTAGGATTCCTTCTAACCCTAAATCTTTTGCATTTTCTTTAAAACCACTGTTTAGTTGTTAGAATAGAAAGTTTCAGCAGCATCTCACTTTGTATATCAGCTGAAAATCATAGTAGGGTTTATGTGTATTTGTTGTCTCAACCTTCAAGATTTGCAGATTGCATGTAAGACCCCTTGTAGGTACAGCTAGAACATAACCATTGAGAGATTCCAAGCAAGCTAAGACCTAGCTGTATTATCCTTGGAGTAGTCTTGCCTAGGGTGAGATACTTTTCAAGAGAGGTGTGAAACCAGCAATCATACCTACGTTGTTGCGTGCTAAAAACACCATCAACAGAATTGGCGCTAGAAGGAGGGCGGACAAAGATTTTTATGCAGGCTTTCATCTTTTTTGGTTCATCGCACATGCTGAAATGAAATGAATGTACAGAAAATTTTGATCCAATGGGTACACATCAGGGTTTCAGTCATGAAATCCCTTCATTCTTCAGAGGACCGTCTCAGATGTCATATCATGAAGAAAACTTCCAAGTAGATATCCCACTTTTCAAAGAAGTGTTAGATAGGCAGATCAGAGTGAAGTATCCTCCACTAACACTGCTCAATTTTAGTTCACCTCAGATTTGCACTGTACATCCTGGAGAACTACATGACAAAATTGATTGTTTGACTTTTCTCCAAAGATTGGATCTGCATTTAAAGGGATTGCTTCCTATTTTTGAAGTTTATAAACCTAAAGCAGGATATGGATATGACAGACATATACAGAGCAAGAGCATGCAAGGAGCTGCAAATCTTCCATCCATAAATGATCGCGGTCAACAAGGCAATCTGCACATTAGAGAAATTGAAGTCCCTCAAGTCGTTCATCAAAATACATGTCAAGATGATAAGAGCAGGCAATGCATGTGGTCTGTAGGTCGCCCAACTAATGAAGATAAGGTCCCTGCCTGGATAAAGCTTGGTTTTCAACCATTGGATCCAGACTATTCAGTCACAGAATATGCTATCCCAGCATGGCAAAAATCTAATTTTCAGTCACAAGGCAGTGAACAGAGCAATGCACAAGATCAGATTTTTACTGCAAAGAATGTGGACAATGCAGATGATAAAATAGACTTGATGAATAGGCATGTTGGAGATGCAGATCAGAAATCAAATGTTTCACAGACATCAAATCCTAAGATTGAATTTACTGCTATAGAGGTACAAAACATCTGTCCCTTGCAGGTGGATGATAATTCTGAGTTGCAACAGTAGTTAGATCAGATCAGATGCATGCAAGAACAAGAAGAAATTAGTCCTCCAAATGAAGAACAGTCATGGACAGCAATGCAGAAAATTATTCCAATTGACACGCTTGAGCCACAATCTGATTGTTGGATGAAAAATGATCAAGCTACTGAGTATATCAGCACGGTGAACTACGAAGATCAATCATATCAGATCACTGCGGTTACTCCCACAAAGTTTTTAGCTGAATCAAATGAAGAAGAAGAATATGATGCATCACTTCAAGGCAGCACTAACATCATAAATCCAACTATGCAAGAAGAAAGAGACCTTGTTGTTACTGCAGACAGTGAATTACCAACCCTATGCCAGCCCTTAATTCAAACACGAAGATTGCTGATTGGTGCAGAGGAAGTTTTATCAGAGCATGTGACTGATTTTGATGAAGTAGATTCAACTATAACACATGTTCCCCATGTTGCTCCTGTTTACACATGCAATGAAGAAGATCTCCACATGGTTGATGCTAATCCAATGATAAGAAATGAAAGTATAAGTCTGTAATCCGAGAATAAAAATCAAACAGTCACACAAAGTGATGGCTTGGAATCTTTTTCATGTCAGTCACTTGATCACATCATTGAGTTGATATCAACAATGAGCAAGGATATGCTGCTACATGGGAACTCACCGCACATGACAGATTTTGCTTTAGCCACTTCATGTAGAGTTCATCCAGATGATCCACATTCTGAAGACGGTTGCTCAGATTTTCTGTTTGCTTGGGAGGTTGCTGCAGCATTCAGTGCTCCAGAGGTATTTAATGAACATGATATGGCCAACCACAAGCTGAAAACCCCTGAAGATGAGAAGGTATTCGGTGCAATGCAACAAGGAGATGAACTTACAACTCTAACCGACAGTACTATAAATCAGGTTGTATCTTCCCTTTCTCTGCTTAGTTCTAATTATCAATTTGATTATGGTGATTTAGGTAAGACAACTTGCATTTGGATTGATCATGGCCCTAATGAATTGCCCCAATTGCTGATTTTATGCGACTGGCACCTTGAAGATGAGCCTAGCTTGCCCATACCCTACTATTCAGAGTACAAAGATGAATTTGCCAAGCTTAGGACACTGAGCCGCACCTTGTTACTCCTGCATGTCCTAAGAAATCAGTCACGAGGGAGTGTTAATACCTGCTATCCAAGATCTTTACACCTAGTCTTACTTGTTTCTAGTTAGGTTTTAGTTAGTTTCTTGTCGTTTAGTTTAGTTTCTGCTTTTGCTTTTCCTTGGCTGTAGGTAGTAGTTGTTAGTTATTGCTTTCTGCATGTTTTGCTTGGGTTAGAGTAGTTTACTTTGCTTTTCGCTCCTGTGCTTGCTTTGCTTGGGTTCTCCATTTATCGAATGTGGTGGCAATTATGCAGACCTGCAGATGCTTCCTTATTGGGCAAATAGTCTGCAGTCTTTCTTTGAGAAGCCAAAGTTCTGCTTAGGCCTTGCTGTGGGTTCCACTGTTATACCAGGAAATATGATGTTTGTTCATTGGAAACGAGTCGTTAGTTGGTGCACCTGAAGTATTTTCTAACCATATATCTCTCACACTTAAAGTACTCCTGAAGTAGCTAAGTGAGTTTGGGTGATCTTGTGTAAGTGATGAGTTTTGGGTCCTCCATTTTACCACCAACACCAATTCTGTAGATCCAAATGAGAGTGGCAGGCGGTACTAAGTATTGCTAGCCCACTGGGTAAAAATAAAAGGTGTTTTTCAACACCAGACCCACTACAAAGTATCAATATAAAGATTATCATTTAAATACTCTCACATGAAGACTGTTATCTAAGATTATTAGCATCAGAAATCATCAAAGGCATTATCAAGAAAGAATATCATTGCAGAAGAATTGTTACTGGAAGAATCATCATGTGCTTCTATCAAGACTCATCACGTCTCAACATCAGAAGCATTCTCTTGGTGGTTAAATAATCCCAACTTCATAGCTTAGCACGAAGGATCTTTGATGAACTTAGCTGCCAAGGGATGGGAATGAATGCAATTGCACACACTCAGGTTTTCAGGATATGGATGGTTGCACTGGTTAGTGGTCTTTGAATCTTTGATAGGGTATCATGCTTTCTCGTCTAATGTGTGGGAAACACAGAGATTCTGGGTTCGAACTAACGTTTATCTTAGAAATGCTCTGGAACATTTCCCAGCAGAGTCGCCATTTGTTGTGCCTTGCACACACGCCCCATTTTGACAAATGGAGACCCCCTCTTTTGCTTTGGCTTGGAGTCTAGACCTCTCTTGCTTATGATGATGAGAAGGTGGATTTGTGCTTAGAATGCATGACTTGTTACAGATTTGGGTATTTCACATGTTTGGAGTCATTTGATATTTTTCATGATTGATTTGGAAGTGTCTTGAGTAGTCTTGTGCTTAAAAAATAGTCATTTGTTGCCTTCTGCATTGGGATTAGGTGTTATTGTACTTTGCTCTAAAAACCTATGTCACGGGATGTTGACCTTGAAAGTGCTTCTGCAGGATGTTTCATGTTGAAATTCATAGTTTCCAGATCTTATAGTTGCAAAATCATGTCAAATTCCATTAGATTTCACCAAGGGGTCCATAAGCTTTCACCCTGATACATGTTCCTGAAGCCCTGATTTGGCTAAGTCTGAAATCCTTAAAATCCTGAAAAATGGCTAAGTCTGAAATCTGGTAGAACCTCAAAATTCTAGAATCTGCATATGAAATCCTATGGATCTGGAACCTATCTCAAACATCCTGAAAGTATATTTAAAAATCTAAACTTATACTTAAATATATTTTTAAATATACTTTCACCCTGACCAATTCAAAATCTGGCGCTAAAAACACCTCCTACTGTAAAAAGCGCTAAAACAGCCTCCAACCGACCTTTGCGCTAAATTTGCCTCCGACCGACCTCCCTCCAAGCCACCGCTAAGTCAGTCGGACCCAAAATCCGCGCTAAGGTCGGACGGACCCAAAATCCGCGCTAAGGTCGGACCATCCCAAAATCCGCGCTAAGGTCGGACGGACCCAAAATTCGCGCTAAGGTCGGACAACCCCAAAATCCGTGCTAAGGTCGGACGGACCCAAAATCTGCACTAAGGTTGGACAACCCCAAAATCCGCACTAAGGTCGGATGGACCCAAAATCTGCGCTAAGGTCAGACGGACCCAAAATCCGCGTTAAGGTCGGACAACCCCAAAAATCCCGCTTTTTGCAGAAAATGATAGAAAAACATGAAATTAAAGTCTGCAAATGGATCCTAATGACTGCAAAAACTTCCTAGATCAATATATTGGCCAAATGGGTACTCAAAAATGATGAAAAATGTAGAAAATCATGCAAAAATCACTAGATTTAAGAGGTTGTTTACAAGAAGGTGACATTGACAATGAGTTGTTTTTGACTGATTCGTGACTGCAAATGGACATGTTTTGATCCAAATTGATGGAAAATGACTTGTTTATGATGAAATTGATGCTTGGTTGTGTTTATTGTAGGTCCAAAAGCACAAAGGAGCCAACTAGAGCCGTCTTGGAAGGATGTACACACAGATATGCAGTACTGATCCAGAGATGCAGAATCGACATTCTATCAACCAAATTGCTGCTGCACATACAAAAGGAAGTCAGTATAATGTCCAAGATGATAAAGATGAGTCTCAAGAGCTAAAAGACATAGAAGATCATGCCAAATCACTATTGTTCCTGCAAATCCAGTCCAATGTCCTAGTGATCCAGTCCGAGGGTCATAACTCCTAGCTATTTTATCAGAATTTAAACTTCTTGGACTCGTTGGAAAGATAAACCGGTTGTCTAGTTTGAGCTGCCTGGCTACTTAGGCTTAATGCCAGGCTGCCGATAGGTTTCAAGCCCCCATTCTGCTCTGAAGGCCTCCGAAAATGCAATTTACTACGATGTAGAAAATACCAAAAATTATAATTTTGATATTTTCCCCAAAATGCCACTCAAATAACCTTGGATCAGATCACCAAGACATGCATACAGCTGTCCCAGTAGGCCAGTCATCAAGAATCAGTCTAGAAAGCATCCAATTGGATATATCTTCACTAGTAAAGTGCCGAATACTCCTTTTTCATCCAGTCAGCACTTGGAATCCCGTGGATCCACATCAGCTCAAGTTTTCAAGTGTCATGTGACTCTATTTTGGCTTTATTCGGCCTTGAAAATTGACTTTTCATCATGTATAACCAAATAGGTATCTATTTTGTCCAGATTCAATGTATTTGCAACCTGTATTTTGTCTTTTTCCTACAAGACCAAGGCAAATCTGAAAATGTAACAAACTGATGTATCTTATTAAATGCCATGTAATCTGGACCGTCGGTGTTGAGTTAATCTCCACCGTTCATTTGAAGGGCTAGGGTATGCTGCTTTCTATATAAAGGGCTGCCATTTCCACTTTTTGTAAGAGAGATTTTGATGCCAAATTGTTGACTCTGTGCCATTTGAATTAAATACAAAGCAAGTTTCTGCAGCATTTCTGAGAATTTGCATTTTGTTTCAATTCATTGTGGTCTTCATGGTTTGCTTCTTGCTCTCCCGTAGTTAGATTAGTTGTGCTTTTATGATGTTAATGGTTTATTGCAGTATTTGATGAATGTTCCAAGTCCATACTTTTAGTTGTTTGCCGATGGTAAATAACTGTGTAAAGTTAGCCCGGGCTTATTAATTGTGCTGAAGTTCAACTTCATTTTATGAGTTAAGTTGCGCCATTTATTGGGTATTTAACAAATGAATGTGGTCTGAAAATCTTTCGACTTCCATTGAAGATAGCACCGTTTTCTGCAGCACTGTAACACCCATTTCAGTTTGGTAACTCAGAGAACTGGTTTAAAGTCTGGAATATTTGTCCACTAAGGATAACCCTTGCATTGTGAATGTCACTTAGGATTCCTTCTAACCCTAAATCTTTTGCATTTTCTTTAAAACCACTGTTTAGTTGTTAGAATAGAAAGTTTCAACAGCATCTCACTTTGTATATCAGCTGAAAATCATAGTAGGGTTTATGTGTATTTGTTGTCTCAACCTTGAAGATTTGCAGACTGCATGTAAGACCCCTTGTAGGTACAGCTAGAACATAACCATTGAGAGATTCCAAGCAAGCTAAGACCTAGCTGTATTATCCTTGGAGTAGTCTTGCCTAGGGTGAGATACTTTTCAAGAGAGGTGTGAAACCAGCAATCATACCTACGTTGTTGCATGCTAAAAACACCATCAACAGGTCCTTAGGGTTTAAGTGCAGAGCCTGTTTCACTTGTTCATAATACTCATCTCCAGATAAGTTTTGCATTACTAAGTCTTTAAAGTTAGCATGTATGGAGATTATGGAGGCTATGTGCCTTCTTCTACTTAAAGCATCAGCTACTTGGTTTTCCTTGCCTTTGATATAAGAAATTTCAAAGTCATAATCTGATATTAATTCCAACCATCTCCTTTGCCTTGCATTGAGATTAGGTTGTGTAAATATGTAGCAAAGGCTTTGATGATCGGATTTTAGAATAAAAGTCCTTCCCAACAAATAATGTCGCCACATCTGAAGGGCGTGAACCACTGCTGCCATCTCTAGGTCATGAGGAGCGTAGTTCTGCTCAGTTTTTCAACTTCCTTGACTCATAGGCTACTACCCTGCCATCTTGCATAAGCACACCTCCGAATCCTTCCCCCAAGGCATCAGTGATAACCTCAAACTCTCCCTCAGGATCAGGAACTTTCAGAATTGGAGCGGTTGTTAATTTTTATTTTAACAAGTTAAAAGCCTTTTGACATTCATCCATCCAAACAAACCTTTTTCCTTTTCTCTGCAAGGAGGTAATTGGGCTAGTAATGCTTGAGAAATTCAACACAAATTTCCTGTAATACCCTACCAATCCCATGAAACTTCATGCCTCTGACACATTGGAAGGTTCAGGCCATTCCATAATAGCTTTTATTTTGGCCGGATCAACTGATATCCCATCGGCTGATATTATGTGCCCCAAATACTGTACTTCTTTCTGAAAGAAGGTGTACTTTGAGAGTTTCGCATACAATTTGTGTTCTCTTAATCGTTGCAAGACTATTTGAAAATGTCGTGCATGCTCCTCTTCATTTTTGGAATAAATCAGAACATCATCAATGAAAACTAGCACAAACTTATCAAGACAATCTCTGAAAACACTATTCATGAGATTCATGAAAGCAGCAGGTGCATTGGTCAATCCAAACAGTAACACTGTGAACTCGTAATGACCATACCTCATTCTAAATGTTGTCTTGGGAATATCTTCATCTTTCAACCTTAACTAATGGTATCCAGATCTCAGATCTATCTTAGAAAAGATTGATGCACCACGCATTTAGTCAAATAGATCATCAATACGTGGCAAGGGATACTTGTTCTTTATTGTCGCCTTGTTAAGCATCATATAATCTATACACAGCCTTAGAGTTCCTTCTTTCTTTTTGACAAAGATAACTGGGGCTCCCCATCGTGATACACTTGGCCTAATTAGATTCTTAGACAATAGCTCCTGCAACTGAGCTTTTAATTCCATAAGTTCAGTGGTCGTCATATGATACGGAGCTTTAGAGATTGGCTCCGATCTTGGTTTAATATCTATGCCAAAGTCAAATGTTCTCTTCGGAGGCAAGCCTAGTAACTCCTCGGGAAATACATCCCTGAAGTTGCATAAATATGGATATCTTTCCTCAAATGTTTGTTTCTCCAAGGTTTCCTCTGCTAGGTCCATTTTGACGGCAAAAAGTTGACATCCCTTTCACCTAGCCCGTTTTAGTTGTTTTGATGAAATGGATCTAATCCTTATTTTCCTTTGAATTCCTTGGAGATTTACTGTTTTCCCTGTCTCATCCAGACACTCAATGGTTTTATGAAAACAATCCACTTTGGCTCGATGTTTCCACAACCAATTCATTCCTAGGATGACATCGTAGGGCCCTAAAGGCGCTACGTATAAATTTGCCTCAGTGGTGAAGTTAGAAACATCAATCTTAGCTTCGAACAAACATTGCTCTACCTGAGCCTTTGAGTTATTTGCATACTCTACTATCCATGGTTTTGACATAAAACCAGCTTTTCTAGAAAATTTACTTAAGACTCTAGGTGACACAAAAATTTTTGTTGCACCAGTATCAAATAGAATAGAAACAGGAACTCCAAATAAGGTACCTGTCATCTCAATAGGGGTGATCTGATACTCCGCTTGTCGATTGTCAAGAGCCGCATGAATCCTTTGCTGAAATGCTTCCTATTGCGAAGGAAGTTTCGTGTTCCTAGGCTTCCCATTCTGCTTCTTGTTAGGGCAACGGTTGGCATAATGATCTCCTCCACAAGAAAAGCATCATCCTATAGGTCCTCGCTTCTCAGATGGCCTACTTGCAGAATCCTCATTCTTCTTAAAATTAACATTTCTCTTATAATCTTCACCTCTTCGTTCATTACCAAATCCCCCTTGATTCTTTCGATTTCCCTTATCAAACCTCCTGTTTCCATATCCCTTCTCATTTTTCCTTTTATAAGACTGATCATTGTAGTTCTTATCAAACTTCTTGCGTTTCTTATCATGGTAAGCAGAGATAGATTTGATCTTCTGCTCCTGTTTAATTGCCTTTTCATAAACTTGATCCATTATGCTTGGACCATGCACCTCCACCTCACCACCGATCTGAGGATTGAATCCCATGATGAATTTTCTGATTCGGAACCTTTCATCCTTTTGGTATTGAGGAACATACTTCAGTAGTCTAGTGAATTTTTCTGCATACTCGACCACAGATAGTTCACCTTGCCTGAGGTTTTGGAAATCTGTTAACTTCTGATCAAAATATAACTGAGGTAACCACCATTTTCGGAATAGTTCTATGAACTCATCCCATGTCACCTTCAAGGGACTTAATTCCAGCTCCATTTTCTTATTCATCCACCAAGTGGACGCTTCCCCAGATAGCTGATATGCTCCCCACACGGCTTTAGTAACCTCAGAGTAATTTCTGATCTCAAAATATTTCTCCATCTCCGTTAACCATGCTTCTGCTGCATCTCCAGTTTTCGTTCCATCGAACTTTGGAGGGTTAACCTTCTTCATATCCTTAGATAACTCTAATGCAAGTTTATCCTTGGTTTATCTTTGGACTTCACTATCGTCAGGATTTTCACTTGACGTGCCATTTTCCCAATGTTTACTCTTGCTTGTATAATGTGAGTTCTCGTTTTCACCCTCTGTGTTGCCAATTTCATCCATTTTCTTTTCCAGTTTGTTCAACCTTTCCTTGGTTTCAGTAAGCATGTTTAGAATCCTATCCAACTTGTCAGTGGAGTTTTCCTGAGAGTTATGACCTTCCCGATCCTCCCCCTCATTAAACTCTGATTGGTCCATGATAGTTTAGTTTCTCACCTAATTAAACATATACTAATCAGTTTTATGCTTATCATATTATAAATCATCAAAAGAAAACAACAATTGATCATAATCATAATTGTTCTCAAACCAAAATTTCATCTTTATTCAATTTGCAAAATTGTTTCAACATCATTAGAGATAGACATATCTCAAGTTTTACTCAGTATTATCTAGTGGAGTGTAACCTTCAGATTCATTGTCCGACACATAATCACGAGGTGTATACCCCTCAGACTCACTATCAGAAGATAGCTCAATGATCTTAGCTCTAGGTACTACACGAGGATCCCTAGTGATCATGGGTATACTAATAGGTACACTCTCAGATACACTAACAGGTACACTATTAGGTACAATACTGGGGCAGCAGTTGATCATGATTCGAGCTGCCGTCGCTGCTCCCTCTAGGAGTTCTCTCCTCACTCGTTTGAGTCGTGACATTGCATTGGCTAAGGTTTCCACATCATCAAGCCAAATGTCATTTTCGTCATTAGTTTTCTCAATGGTCTTGATCATCGCAATCCGTTTCTGCTTAGCTTGCAGATAACGCTTCTTACCCGCGAAGGATTTTCTTGCGGTTTTCTTGATGTATACCATCCTGGCACAATAAATCAAATCATTAGCTACCCGCATAATGTTGATTTCCTAATCAGGTTGGTGGACTCATCAGCTCTAGTGCTGAACCAACTTGGCTTTGATACCATATGTAACATCCCATATCCGAATTGACTAGAAAAACTAGGTTTTAACAAAGGTAATTTTTTTTTTACTAGGTAATCAAATACAAAAGAACTTATCTACTACAAAATATAACATTTTTCACTTTAACATAAACATAATTTCATTTTCATAAAACTGAAAGAAATGATATACAATAAACATTTTGTTCTCTAACAATTTGAAATCTTGAAACAAATAAAATATTGGAAACATACCATTAACATGCATCTCGATTATCAACCCATCACATTCAAGACTCGGCAATCCTTAGTATATGGAAGAGAAAGTATCTTCAAGGAGCTTAACCTCCAACCACAGACCGTCGGTCTCCCGCACTCCTTCCTAACCGAAAGTGGCCCTACCCTACTCAAGAGGATAGACTTAAGATAACCATCAGTGTTTGCCATCTGAGCTCTGGTGTTGTAACTTACGTGTCTTGTTATCGTGTAGATCCCTAGATACCCTCTAGTCATGCATGACTTTCCACAAGAAACGCCATCCAGTCATAGTGAACATTCGATGCACTTGAGGATAGTACACCACCTTGGCCAAAGGTTTTGTTTTTAAATAGCATTCTAAGAACGCATGAACTTAGTTCACCCACCCTACTCAACTTGAACTGATCGAAATCCTACAGTTTCCTATTTGTAAGGTTTAAACAAATGTCGACCTCGATGACCTCAAGGTTTTAAGATTTTCTCCTACAATAGCGCATGGCGCAACGTTTACTCTAATCCCGAGTTCATAGTTTCATCATCCCATATTCGTATAAAACATTGTTTAATACACCCACTCCTAAGTGGTTTCAAACTTGTTTACTCGGTTCCCATGTTTGTACAATATACTCAAGTATCTAAAACAACTTCCCGTTATCCCAGAATTTAAGGGTTTTAGACTCATAAAAGTCCACAAAATAAAAATGACACTAGAATCATCGCATGCAACGTAATCAAGACTCAAAATGCGGGTTTTTCCCACCCTATTTGTTTATTACAAAGCCATGACAGCTTTTAACCAAGAATAACTATTTAACTACAACATCACACCTCTTACCAAAATAATAGTTTTACGAGGTTCAAAGAGGTAAGAATTAAATGATAAGGTTAATAAAGGACTTGGAATCTCTCTATGACACTAGAGACGATCAAACTTAGATGTTGACCTTTATTTGAAAATCTAAACTGAATAAGAAATTAGATGACAACATTTGTTGACATTAAATGTCTCGTCTTCAGGATTCCTATGTCATATAATTCGTGGAATGTGGACATCCAAAGTCATCAAAGAGAGGAAATATTTCAAGTATTCAGAGACGTCTTGAGGGAAAAACACAGTCATGTGACATGCTTACCAAAATAAATGAAAGTAATGTATTTCAATAACAGGTTATGGTTTACATTACGACCAAAACAGTAATCATGCATTCAAGGATGTTCTCACCATAGGTATATAGTTTAAAGTTTACACCAAAGGATAGCAATGAAACTATTTATGTTGATAAACCTCACACAAAAATCGCAGTAGCATTACGTTGTCATCATATTCTATTCATTGTAAACATATGACATTATCCTTGCATAGATAAGACACCATTACTGGTCTAAACTATGAAAAAGAAGAAAATGGGAAACTTGTCGACAGAGTTGAAGACTACTGTGGCAAGTTCCCGGCGATCGTTGCAGGTTCTCAGCTCTCTACACACCTATCCACGTCCCCCTCTGGCTAGTCGTGCCTCCTCAGGTTTTCAAAACTCTCTCCTATCTACCAGTCGTGCACAATGAAGCCCAACTTTCCAATTGAAAGCTCCTCCTCTCTGCCATTTTTTTTCCCTCTAAAACAAAGATAGCCTACTCATTAACTATCCCCCCTGGCATTGATGGAATATCTCTCCCTTTTAACTCTTGTTTCCCAACTTCTAAAACTGCCACCTCTTTCTACGATGAAGGAGTAAAACCACATTCACCTCCCGTTCCACTATCTTCTCCACACCGCGTAACTCAAACATAGCACAGCGAGCAAAAAGGCTCTCCCTAACTGCGGTTTTTCTTTTGTTTCCTAAACAACAGCCACCCGATGCCTTTGCACCCTCCATGATGAAGGAGCATCTGCCATAATTAAATGGTTACACCCTATCACAACCGCATAGCTACCTCCCTCTCACGCCATGGTGTAGAAGAATCTCTGCATTGAATTCTCTGCCGTCCCATGCCTAAACACAAGGGTCGACATAACTATCTTCTTACTCGACTTCCCACTTATCACGACCACTAAAAAGATGGAGGCTTCTTTGGCGACAAGGCTTGTTAGTGGACATAACAACCCCACCCACACTCGAACATTAAAGCATCTATTCCTCCAAGAGCAACTAAAAGCTGAATTGTGGGGTTAAGCTCGACAAGGCGGCGGTTAAGAAATGTCTAAAGCATCTTTTTGGTCGGAAAAGAAAAAGAGATAAAGACCAACTTAATAAGGAAACTCAAGGTTAGATCGATAATATCTCACAGTCAAAGCTAGAAGAAAAAGACTCATTCCCAACAATGACCAAAACAAATTATTACATGCTATGGCTTCAAAATTGACATTCGTCGATTTCCAGAAAGAATAATTCACAACACAAGTTCGACGCATTTTTACGGCAATCACGACGAATTGAGCATAACACAAGACAAGTTTCCCACATCGTTAGACACACAAAGCTGACTTCTCGTATCTTTTGACTACAAGACATGATTCACGAATCCGCCAAAAGTAGGTTCATTTAATTACCTATAAACAAAATAATAATCATCTATATAAGTCGACTCGCTTTGGTGGACTTACGACAACATCGTCGATTCCAAGATTCTATATGACGACTTACAAAAAGGATGTTACACCTTATCTTCAGACATCAACATCTAGTCTTAAACTATCCTAGTCGAAAAACAAGACTAAATTGATGGCTTCAAGGTTTATCTACCTATTTGGCGTTCTCAGTAACAAACACCCATGGTTAATTTCCAGAGTCTATACTCTCTCTCTAAGATACTTTCTCTTCTTGTCGAACATGGTCCACTTGTTCCTGCAACGACAGTCTCACACACAATTTTGTGGTCAAAGCACCTAAGTTCCAAATCAAAGCATAATATATCCAAAACATCATTTCACTTAACAAAAAGGATATTTAGTCTACGATATCACATTGATCATAATCAATAGATTCTAAAATTTCATAGAACTAACTTTGTATAATAAATCATCAGTTTCCATGTCGTCCACAACATATTATATTACTGAAATTTGCAGGAAAGTAAATAGCATAATCGATTCCAAAAAGAGGGATGTAACATCATGAGTAGTGGTTCACATGAACCAATCTCTCATGTTAATGAATGGTCCACTTAGCACTCATTGCATCTAGGTGATGCACACAGGGGTGAAGCATCGGGACTTCCCAGGAGGTCACCCATCCCAATACTACTCCGACTCAAGTGCGCTTAACCATGGAGTGTCCCCCAAGATCAAGCCCACTTAGCTTGCTACCCCATTTGTTTCACCCCTATGTGCATCACCTAGATGCAATGAGTGCTAAGTGGACCATTCATTAACATGAGAGATGGGTTCATGTGAACCACTACTCATGAAATATGGGTCATGTGTTTGACTCAAAAACTACGCAGTTAACCCTAAAATAAAATATCATAATTTGACATGCTACGAAAAATACCTCCTACTTATTAATACCCTCTTATTCATGGGTGGTGGAAACTCTGATCATCTATACTCAAGTTTGTCAGCAAACATGTTCTTCTCCTACCTAGCATGTGTAGGAAAAGATGTATAATCGATATCTAACTTTAAATGAAATTATGCATATAATTATTTACAAAAATAGAGTGGCAACTCATCATTATGAGGCCATCTATGATGTTTTGCCAACCATCTAGGATAAATAAATGGAGCCACAAGTGGATTCGTGCACCTGGTGATGGTAAAACCTCTCACTCTATCTCGTCCTGCATAAAATGGGAACATGTTGAGAACATTATCTAATGAAACCTTCTTAGAAATGGATGACCATTTCTCATGGCCACTAACACTCCTAGAAAGTGAAACATAAAATTGCTCAATGTTGATCTCATCATAGGGGTTGTATGATCGAATGACATCGATCATATGTGTAATCTCATCCCTAATAGTGATCAACCTATCTCTATTAGACAGGTTTGGGCTATTATGTATGGTTTGGTTAAGACAACGCAAAACATTGTCTAACCTCTCAATAGTCTCAGCATAGAAATTAGATCTAGAATGAGTGTTCATCATTAGGTTGATTAGACTGGTGAGAAGTTTGATCATCCATGTCTAAATATCTGCATAATTAAAACAAAATATCTAGATTTAATTTTGAAACTAAAATAAATTTAATATATATATGAACTCAAACTAATATAAATACATCTCTTTAAGCCATGAAAATTAATTTCACTTATTACAACATATTGAATTTAAGAGAAAATAAATGATACAGTGATCCTAGAAAACAAAAATCTAAAAAGACTAAATGGATTCTGCAATTTATAATATTTTTAGTTTTAATATTTCTTATATAGTGGTCAACATCAGATATATCAAAATGCCACAACCTTTATCTTCCTATCAGGAAAAGCCCAACTAGCTCTAGTAGGACATGCCATTTCAATAGTTGAGTAGGACTCAGATAGTTTGAGACTAGCCTAGGCATAGTGGTTGTTATTTATAAAGGTGCTTGTCATGAAGTTAAGGACACAATTAATAGAATGAAACTAAACCTAGATCATCATGATGTGCTTGCAAAGAAACCTAAACCACATGTAATAAAGGCACCTGAGCTACCAAAGAAAAGGGGAGAGCATGTCTTCACCAATGCCAAGTATTGTTGATGTTCCAATTGCATCATAGATACCACCCTATAAGGTTTATGTTGGGCATGTATTGTGTTAGTTCAACTTAGATAGCTAGAAGGTATAGGGCTTTGAATTTTAATGGTATTCCAAAAATTCCCAACCTTATACCTAGCCAAATAGGGAAGGAGCTACAAAAATTCTATGGAAGGATAAATGAATTTGGTGGGAGACATCTTCAAGCCTTCATCAAATGGATAGAAAAATTTGAGGTTGAGGATGATGATGTGATGATAAAGTTTCTTTTTCAATACTTGTAAGGTGATTCCTGAGAATGGTATAAAAATTTGCCTAACCTCTCTATTTATTCATGGGATGAATTCCAAGTAGCCTTCACATAAATCTTTAGTAGTAGAGTCACTGTTAATTTGTTGATCACTAGAATCTTTACAAATATTTATAGAATTTAAAATGAATCTATTAGCACATTCAATGTAAGGTTTTCTAAGGGTCTAAGGGATAGCCTACAACATGTGAGACCCAATGTGAATTTTAGTCTACTCTTATATTGAAGGGAATTTAATTCTAGTGTGGTTTTTGTTTTAAGATATTAGAGCCCTATAAGTCTAGTGTGCTTGCAATTGAGTAGTCAACATTGATGAGAATCTTAGGTTATCTAAGCCTATAGGTTCCTCATCCTGGAATGTTCATACTCTTGAACCATTGATTTTGGACACACAATCCATAGGATTTATTGATGATGTTCATGTTGGTGATGATTAATCTCTCATGTGTGTTGACCTTGTTCCATGTTGTGATGTGTACTACAGGCCTCATGGGGAGTGTGCAATTGTAATGACCCTCATGAAAAATCAATATGGATTAATAAGTGAAATTGGGACTATTGTAGTCACCAAACAATTTAATTTCAAATTTTCTAATGGATTTCATGGAATTGAGGATGGAGATATTGTAGTGTGTGTTAATTTTGATGCACCATAATATGACGTTAGAGCTGACTTGCATTGTAATGAGTTGGATTAGTCACATGATTTTAGTGGATATGTATATTTTGGTTCCTATGAAAATTGTTGTCAATTCAAGTATGCACCCTTGTTAAGTTCGCAGAAACTTAACTACCTATTGAAACATGGAATCATTCTCAGATGTGGATCTCCTTTCATGAGAATGAATCTCCAGAGTGAGCTAGTTCTCTTATGATTCCTAAACTAATATCTTGAGAGGAAAAAGGATAGAAGGGTAATTGAAATGCAAACTAATTATGTAATCTAAACTAGATGGATTTATATCACTCATAAAATAGTTCTTCAAACTTAAAACTTCACAATTCCACTAATAGTTTATCCCTTAAGTAATTTGCAACAAGGTTTGGATCAAACACAAACTGCAACTAGGAAAAAACTAAGTTTTAACAGCATTGAGACATAATAAAGGACAGGAAAAGTCACAATATAACATCAGATCAAGACTGCAAAATATGTGAAAAAGGATGATTTGCTATTAGAACTGGAAGGAGTACAATGCATGTAAAAAATGAAATATGAGCCAACTACCTGTATACAACTCTGCCTGTGAACAAGAGAGAAGAAATTGATGCTAACTAACTGAGAAAAAACTAAGTTTTTCTCCTATAAATGCCTCCAAAAAATCTTCCCCGAAGAAAGCTGAAAAAGCTCCTAAAAATAGACCCCAAGTCCATTTTCGAGCTACTCATGAAAGCCAAAAATAAAGCTCTGGATCTGTCACCAATCTGGAAAATAAAGTTGCAAAATCGCCCTCTCATGTGGTCCCACCATAAAACTGCTTTTCTCTGCTCATGAAAGCTCCAAAATTTGTTCTATATGACTCTAAATAAAACAAATCAAAATGGGATATTTGATCTATTTTATTAGCCTATAAATTGCCTAAAAATAGTTAAACTTTAAAAGCAATTTATAATTTCATTGCTTTAAAGTTAACTTTACAATGCTGTGGTAATTTTAATCAATATCCTATTCGATATGATTTTTTGCAAAAAATCAAATGATATCTTGCTTATAATTTCCCCAAGATATTTTACAAGATCTATTGATTTTCTATAAAAATCATAAAAAGATAAAATATTACACATATTTGCAAAAAATAAATGAAAGCCTTAAAGGATTGACACCATGGCTTCCATGTGTCAATATTCTGCCACCTCATCTCTATCCATATGCCTTGGACAATGCCACCTCACTGCCCATATAGTGCCACCATGTCACTTTGACCCCTTTGATAATGTCATCACCTTGCATACTCTTCACATCTCCAAAGGTTATTGTTTTGATCTTGTGCATACATTTGAAATACATGAAGGAATAGAATAATGCATAAGTGGGAGGTCAAAGACTCTCGACCACATGCATGATACATTGACTATAGTTAGGTGTTGGCCATACTAAAGGTTTGAAAGTTTATCACAAGAATAAACTTTATCCATTAGTGATATACACCTTTGACTTGCAAAGATCAAACAAAAGAGGAATGTCGGCCACTTCAAAACATGATGGCTAGGCACCATCGATTACAAGGTTTTGACCACAATGTTGTTTGGATAAAATACTTATGTTTGTTGCAAAGTCAAAATATGAAAAGAACGTCGAACAAAAGCAGATACAAACCCTAAAAGTTTGGTCATTTCATTTGTTGTTGGTGTTGAGCTTGCTCTGCAACTGTGTGACCACTGACTTGGGGTTTCATGCTCTACATTCTCTTCTCCATATCTAGTCTTCTATGGTTGCAAACATTGCACTTCTCAAGCCAAAATAATAGGCCGCACTTGGTGAGTTTAAATCTGAAGCTTAAAATGGTGTTTGACTATATTTTAATGGCATCTCTTTCTTAAATGGCCACGACCATGTTGCTCTTTCTTCAGTTTCTTAGCTTGATATATATGTGTTTGGCTTCTTTTGTGTTGAACTTCACAAATATGGCAAAAATGACAAAGACTCCAATTGGGCTGCGGCCATATAGTTTTCCTCCTCTACAATGCCATACAGTGAGTTCTCACTGCCTCTTTTCACCATTGCTTCTTTCATCTCTGTATGTGCAAACTGAGATGAGGGTTCCATTTTTATTAGCTGGGTATCTCAAAATACCTTCATATATAGCACGGCCGTGGTATAGAATGCATTTTGTGGCTTGTTCTTTGTCATTTGATATGAAAAGTTTAAAGTTTTCCTGTCTTTGAAGTGAGGGTTTCTTTTATATTACATAGAAACCTCCTTTCCCTTCACGACCATGTCTACAACACTCCACTCTTGCTTTGCTTGATTGTATATTGCAAGAAGAAAGAAAACTCTTTTAAACCCGACAAGGGTTTCATGTTTTCACTGTATAAATAGTCATTTATTCCACGGCCTTTTCGCAAATAGTTTGATTTATCATTTCTCCTTTTCAACACTGCAAAAATGTTAAGGTTCTGAAAACTCGACATGGGTATTCTAAAAAAAATGAATATGAGTGGCATTATATGTCACGGCCTTGCTATAGATATATCTCTGCACTTTCATTTCACTGTATGAACCCAGATTTTTTCAAAATTGAAACAATGATTTTATCTTTTTGAGCACAGAAACTCTTCCTGTAGCATACACTGGCATATGATATTCTTTTCTCTTTCTTTGCTGTTATTTCTGAATCATATTCACTATCATTGTTTTAAGAAAAGTGAGGATTTCATATACTGTTCTCTATTTATGTAGCTCTATTTACTCCTTCATGGTCTTTACATATGAAATACACACTATTGGCTTTAAACTTATAACTCCTCTCCCCTCTAGCAACATATGTGTCTTCATTTATGTAGCTTCACTTACCAGTCTAGTGGACTGTAGTAAATACACACTTCAAACATGATTGATGGCTTCTTTGTGTCATGTCATTCTGACACTGTAACAAATGAAGAAGTCACTTACTCACCTGCTCTGTATATACTGTGGCAACATGATGACTTTCTATTATTCTTCTATGTACTTTATCATATCAATTGCATTATGTGAGATCCTCTGCCACATGATAATGATGTTCTCTTGCAACATAAGTAATAAAGTGTTCTTTTTGATCCTTTTGAAGTTTGTCAAAGACAAAATGAGCCATTTGAACTAGTTGTCTTGTATTCTTCTGCTACAGATCTGCAATACTGTCTTGTTTCTTTCATAGATATGCATTGAGTGTAACATGTGATACACACTATTCTGATGCTCAACTTATCAGTAGCAAAAGTGAAACATAATTGGATATATTTCATCATTTAAAAGGTAGCTTATGTAACTTAATTCTGAATTTGATTTTTCCACTTCACTTAAATGAGAAAGTATGATGCTTGGTACTCACCTATCCTTACAAACTTGCTTACTAGTTTATAAGGAATACTCCTATTGGATTATTGATCATGGATGAGTAAGCAATCCTCAAATACTCAACACTTGTGAACACTTATTCTTTTATTAGTCTGATGATTATATATGCATTATGTACTCCTAATCGTTATCATGCCTAAGAATGTCATTTTCATGACAGTTGGAGTAGTGACATAAGTTGTTATATGCATTAAATTTTGTCCTCCATCAGTTCAAGTCATGTTCTTGGTTGCATTTCATACCTTGAAGTGAAATCATGGTCATGTCTTGAAATGGGACTAATGCATATGATTGTCTTTGCTATTCCCTTTAGCTTGTCATGTGAATATGATAAATGATTTTCTTCTTTCTATTCATCCCTTCTAAGATCAAGGGGCAACAGCATGCTGGGCTCAACCCTTGTGGGAGCCCATTTGACACCACATGCTGAATGTCTTCAATCAGCTTCATGATTTGTCCTATACTTGCACATGAAACAAACAAATTAGAATAAAACAATGATGCTCTATGTTTGCTTCCCTTCAGTTCCTTCTGCATATGGATGTTGATCATTTGATCAATGCATTATAACTAAAGTATTATGCCTCTCCTGATAGATGAAGGATTTTCATAACCAGAGCTTCTAATGAGACCCTTCCCACAATTTTTTAGGTACATACCGAGGTCAGGAGTAGGACTGGAGGCTACTACAAAGATCAACCAAAACAAGGCAATGATGGCTATGTCTTTCCCTCTTCCTTCATTAGATGCATAGTATTTTTCTTATATTTGCATGAGTTCAGCTATAACCCACGGCTTGTGTGGGACATCTAATATGTCATAGTTTACTTCAATGCAATGTTTATTCCTTTATGTACTCAAACTTGTAAATGAATAACCATTGCAATGAATGAATACTTATCTCATTTTACTGTTCTGCAATGCAATGAATGATTTAAAACTTTTCTTTCTTTCCTGAATAACTGAACTGCATATGTCATAATAACTATTCAACTAACACATAACAGAAGTAAATTAAACTTCACTAAAAAATGAAAAATGTTAAATCTACTCAGCCAATTTTTGAGCTGTGGTAAAAAAAATGGTAACAAAAATGAAGAGCTTTATTCTAAAAATATTTTTGAGTATAATGGAGGCATAATAGCATGTGTGGCCTTGTAATTTCATTATGATCAAGAAATTGTTGGTAATCAAAGTCTTGTTGTACTTGAAATTGAGAGTTTTAATTGAGTTCTAGAACCAAATTTGGAGAAGGGAGTGCTTCCCTATTTGAGTGAACATGAAGACCAAAAGGGAGTAGCATATATTGATTGTACACCTAATAAATGCCCAGTTTATGGAAATCATTTTATCCAAGTGTGTACCTTTATCCATGTGAGTCTGAAATCTTTCAATCTAATCTTGAGATCCTAGCTGTGCTATGCATGCAAAATGATATTGAGTGCATGGAATATGGAAGTTTTCACTTTCATATTTATGATGACAAGCTTGATGAATTGTATACTAATGAGTTCTTCAATCAGAGGTTTGGCCTTGTTAATATAATTTTGCATGATGTACCATTTCAAATACTATTTTTTATGGTGCATTCAAAGGTTGTATTTCATTGATGTATTCTCATGACTTCAATATTGGTGCCTTGTTTGTACTTAGATTGTATTTGATAGAGACAAACAAGCCATTTAGTTTTCTTGTGGCCATGGACCATAAGAGTTTGTGTACCTTGATTAACCTACATTAAATTACATGTGGCGATGGTATGCAACTACTTTAAGGTGAGCATTTCCATTCTTACTCGTTCATGTTAAAGGATGCACATATATTTTATCTCTATTTTTTTTAATCTTTAGGTGTTTATTTTCCTTTTACCCTTGTTTTATTATGCCTTGTACATATATCACCTTGTTTGTGTCCCTATGATGTTTTGTTGTGAATATAAGAATGAAAATATGTAATAAAAACAAGGGACAAATAGTGAAGCATAGGATTATAAGGTAGGACACTGGGTTCATGAGGAATAAGAAAAGAGGAATATCAAGAAACCCTCTAAGCATAAAAATTCTTAAGTTTCACATGAATGGAGTTAGCAGTGACATCCAAAAAATCTAGAAATAAAAACTAGTCCTAAAACCCTATGTTGATAAATCCTACAATGAAAGAAAGTTAGGGATTGGAGAGAAACCTATGCTATGGTGGTGCAAGTGCATGCAAGGATGGTGAAGGCAGTTTTTTCTCTCCAATGCTAGTGTTGGTGCACACAAGGATGGTGAAGGTGGCGTATGCTAGGTTTTTGTGTGGACAAAATTCATCTGCATCAGTTGAGCCCCTTTGCAAAATGCCTAGCCCCTTTTAAAAAAATATATAACTAATAGTTTTGGCCAAAATTGACTCAACCAATTAAATCTCGCTTGAAAAATAACCAGCTGAATATTTTATGTCATGAGGGCTCCACGTTTGTGCCACCTGGTTTCGGCTGAAACAAAGCCAGCCAAAACATATTAGGCCAAAACATTTTCGTTAGAAACTATTGAGTTGGCTAAAAGTGTGAAACAAATTTGTGCTTTTACCCATACCCATAACGCTCACAACCATAATTCCCAAATTACTAGTGAGGATGACATCCCTAAGTGGTTGAAGATTCTACACGAGCCTCATCATTCTCTGCTCTAGCTCCTAAAGTGCTCCCATAGAAGCGATGCCTCTGAACTCATCTCCAAAAACTAGAAAATTCTCTTGTTGGAAGTGATAGTCCATTACTGCCATTGCAACCAACCCAACTCTAAACTATGGTCAGACAAACATTTTTTCCACTAGTACCATTGATGTCGGGGAATGTGTATCCTGCAAGAAATTTGACAGGAAATAAGATGCTACTTCAAAATTGACATGACTCCTAATATAAAGTTCCAAGTAGTCGATGATAATGACAACCTTAATGGCTACCTTTACCTCATATGAGGGTAAATTGAAGATAATGTTTAACCTACTTTGCAAGACCAGTCCATAGAAAAGTCATCTCTCTATAATCAGAACGCAAGAAGATGAGAGGCTCCATGATCTCATAGGCCAAGATTTGAAGAGATGAATAAGATTTCTAAAAAATGAAGAGAGAAGAGCAAGATTATAATGGTTGGTCAAGCATACGATTAGATACCTCTTCATTTATGTAAATTATTAAAGCTAAATTGATTTTTTTTAAGTTAAAAAAGAAAATAAGAATATAGTAATCAGATTGCACATGCAAAAAGTAAGATTTTGAAAATGTCAATTTTAAATGACATCCATGTGATACTTTGAGTAAATGGATGGCCTTCAAGCTTCGACATGATATTCTAGATGTTCAAATAATATTTGTGTGTATCTTAGAAACCATTCATGCAGATAGTTTTGGTGTACAAAATTAAATGCAAATGTTATTGATGACGATCACATATATGTTATATCTTTTCTCTAAAGTTTCCCTAAATTAAATAGAAATCTTGATGATGTGTTATGTTGTCCTTTCATGAAAATTATTGCACAAATGCGATGCAAGATATGCAAAAATATTTTTAATTACATTTATTTGGCACCTAACTTACAAATTCGTATTAATTTGAAACCAAAAAGTACAAAACCAAAATTAAAATTTTATATTACATTAGGTTTTAATTCACCGTCACAATTAAAAATTTATATTACATTACATTTTAATTCACCCACTAAATTTTTTTTTTTATTAGGCTAACTTCACCACCTAAATTAAAAATTTGTGGGAAATTCAAGCTTAAATCACCACCTCAATTAAAACATTTATGGGAAATTTAGGTTTAATTTGCCACCTCAATTAAAAAATTTATCAAAAATATGGCCTATATTTGCCACCTCAGTTAAAAAATTAGCAAAACTTTGGTTGTATTTTGCCAACTCAATTAATAATTTATGGAAAATTTATGTCCTCATTGACTAATTTGATTTAAAAAAAATGAATTTTGGCTTTCAAATCACCTATAATTTATTTTTAAATTTATCTTTTAACAAAAAATAGCTACCCTCTCTATGCTTCAATTCATTTTTTGGAAAAAATTGTCGAGACAATTATATCACTACATAGGGGATTCTCCACAATTTCTATCGATAGATATATTCAAATCATAAATTTTACCCTAATTCATTATGATTTATGCCAAATGGTGATTTGCAAATATCAAAGTTTGCATCTAGGGTTGGGGAGAAGCTATTTCTCTCTATAACCTAGTCTTCTATGTGTGTTTGAACATATTAAAATTTTCCACTTACTACATTAATAGTGGTTAGACGTGTGATAATCTACATAAGAAAAAGGTGTGTATTGTGACTTATTTTGATATTTTCCATTCTCTTATGTTATGTTCTACTATTATAAGTCTAAACAAAACACATCAATAATGTGTTTCTCATTCTTGCTTAATTACACATTCTAGGTAAATGTAGAGAGTATTCACCATAAATAAAATATTGAATGCATTATCTTATTTCCATAGACTACATTCACTACCACGAGAACTATGTAAAAGAGGACGATGGCACAACCATATTTAATAAAATTATACATTTATTGAATAAGGTATCAAGATCATAGACTTTGCGACTAAAACTCAATATGACACAAAGCATTCGATCGAGGCATACAAAAGTAAGAAATCAAGTACATACATGTGATTGTGACCTTAAAATAATAGATTAACCTTAATGTGAATAAGATCACATGGCATATAGAAATGGTTTTGCGATGGACTTGGGCAATTTCTTAAGCCTTGATTCTGTAGTAGGAATACATTATTTTCACTATTAGAAAATATCTTGTGGCTAGAATGTGGGTTTTAAATTAAACTATGACATAGAAAATATATACACAAGTCTTCATTTCAAACTTAACAAAGCATTTATACATGTATACATTCTATGGTATTTAACATTTAGCACGATGTATTTGATTGAATGATATTTAAATGTTTGATCAAACACATAAATCATCAAATTATAAAACTAAACTTTACAAAGCCTATTAAATAACACAAATATTTTCTTAACTATAAAACTAAACTTTACAAAGCCTGCATATTTGTCTTATGTGGAGAGCCCTGGCCCTAGTTGAATGTATAGAGATTTGAAATGTCTGCTTAAGATATTAAAATATAATAATATTAATACTATGATAAGTTAAAATGCATTCAAATATTGTATGTTTCAATAATAAAACAAAAAATGTAATAACATGGCGAAATATTTTTCATGATACTGTAGATTTTTAACTTTTTAGTAAGTAAAATTGAAATACTAGATTTTTAACTCTTCAATAAATAAAATTGAAATCCCAAAAATAATATAATTTCATAATATAAAATATGTAGAACCCTATATTTTTAATAGTATTATTAATATTATAACTTTGTCCTTTGACAAAAATTAATTTTTTTACATTTAGTTAATGAAGCAAAAAATTAAATTCATATAAAACCAAAATTCTCTCCGCGTCTATAGATTTTTGTTGCACTCTTTGACAATCCGCAGAGAAGAGGTCGTTTCTTTTCAGCGAATGACAATACAAATAAATCATTTTTTAATAATTTTTTTTAAAAAAATTATCATGTTGACATAGTAAAAGTACAAATTTAAATCAAATTTATCCCACAAGAAAAATAATCATGGCTTTTGATTAATAACTAGATAAATGCAAACTCATTGCAATAGTACTGACCAAAGGCAGGTACTAATAAAAAGAGAATAGAGAATATAATAGAATACACATTAAATATAATAATAATAAGTGCTACGTAGAGGCGAGTACTTGCCTTGTAGTGTTGTTATTTCACCGAGAGGCGAACTACAGTTGTAGTGGGGGTGGAGATGAGAGCACTCATTTTTGGTCGTAAATATATACTAAAAAAATTAAAAAGAAAAAGAAAATGCTTATCCTATATTGCTAAAAATAGCATTATAGGATAAGCATTTCAGGCCTTATGAAACATGCAACATGTAATTCTTAAATTGGAAAATGATTAAATTTTAAAAAATGTGCTCCTGTAACCGTCAACCATCATACTCATTTAAAAAAGCTCAAAGAACAATTTGTATTAAAATGAATAATGAATGTGAATTTGGGAAGGCTCTCTTGGCGGTTGCATTTCTATTCCTGGGTGTTATTCTGACGTTTCATTTATTCTTGGCAGTTACGTTTCTTAATGGCGTTGAACCTAATCAATACACACAATTGAAGTCTGCGAATACTGAGGCATCAATAGTTAGTGGAGTCTATTGTTGGACAGGCGGTGTGGGGCATCAATATTTATTTCACGAGATAGATGAGAGGATGTGGGAGCTCTTTGCAATGCACTTTTTAGGGTGCTTACAGTTTGCCATGGAAGGCTATGGGATGGAGCTGGAAGGTGATTACGTGCAGCACATG
The DNA here is from genome assembly GCA_027924645.1 of Cunninghamia lanceolata. Classification (NCBI taxonomy): domain Eukaryota; kingdom Viridiplantae; phylum Streptophyta; class Pinopsida; order Cupressales; family Cupressaceae; genus Cunninghamia; species Cunninghamia lanceolata. Next base: position 3,056,129 of record BSBN01000333.1, read on the forward strand.
AGAAATCTCACGGGGAAGCCTGTGTGGTGCATCAGACCAATGCTGCCAATAAATTTTTGCTTGCAAGGAAAAATGGTGGACATCAGGTAGAAGGAGCTGCTACAGTGGCTTACCTCTCAGAAACCTCACTCAGTTGTGTATGTTTCGTTTGGAAGCCAGACCTCCTTATCGAAACAACAAAGCAAAGACTTGGCTAGCAGTCTGGAAGCCTTTGCTCCTCTGCCACCACCACCACCAGCATAAGCGCCTCCGCCACCATAAAGTGCCTCCACCTCATGAGGGTCCATATCCTGCATACCCTCAGCGGGGTCCTCTGCTGGTGACATCTACTGCCCTTGTCCTGCCATCATCGCCATGCTCCACTATGAATTCCAACCTTAAACAAAGACTTTTTGTATGGACTTTTTGGGTTACCATTTTGCTTGCTCTTGTCACTGTGGTGATGATGGTGGGGAAAATTTGTGAATGTCCCTACGTACTCCAGACATGAAATAGCAGTGTTGGAATCAGCCTCGGCCAAATTTATGAACATGTCAAACTTTGCAGTCAGGTCTCTCTTCACCTCAATCCCTTCAATCACAAGCACCTCCTCTATTTCATCGTCGATCTCCTTCTTCTTTGGCTTCTTAATGAGAACTATGATCGGACTAACTAGCTTTCTGGCTTTTGAGCCGAACTCAGCAATGTGACCCACTGCTAGAGCCGCAGGTGGCCCGAAAGAGGCCACTTGTAGTTTCGCACTGCTCTTCTTTAGAATTTAACAGTGCGAAACTATAATCATGGTAAATACCATGAGAAAGAGCACTTTATTGTGTGTGTCTCCTTCTTCAAAGTTCTACTTGGAGACTTTACAGAAAAATTGGTAAAGTTTTTACTACTACAATCTTTTTCATGTTTTAATTTCATATACACTATTCAGAATTTGAATTGGTTGCTCCTGTAAATAGAATGACAATAGCCAAAGTTTGATTGGTTGCTACTGTAAACTAAAACGCAACCCAGATGTTGGGAATTACAATAGATCCTAGATAAAGAAAAGCCAAAGTAGCCGTAGTCATGATAAAAAATTGGTTTCTGCTCACAAAAAGAGGTTTTGATCCCTTAAAGACCAGACAGTCCATTGTCTGCCGAAGCAAAAAATGGATCACAAGAAAAACAAGCACCAAATGGAGAATATATCCAACCCTGATAATGTTATCAAGGATAGAACTGAATGCAATCCCAAGGTCTTTGTCAAAATTTGATAGGATGTCTGATTCTGTAGCCTCCCCAAACAGAAGATAACCTGAAATTGTTGTAGATGCATACACCAATATACATAGTATTGTAGGAATCCTCCCAACCCTATTCATTTTCCCTGGGGTTCTGCCCTGCAACTCATTGTAAATAGGGTGCACACTGAAATGACAAATGTATGCATCTACAAAGGTATTCATTGGATTTTTAAGAATACCCACAAAGATTTGCATAGATTATATTTATAAAACTATTGATCATTTTCAATTTCCTTAAAATTGTCTTAGAGAAAATCTAATCTGACTCAAGTTAACTCACTAAATTAATGGATACATTGTTAGAAACTTCTATGTACACCTTACAAATTCTTGAATAGTCTATTGTTCATTACTTCTTTGCATGAGCAAGTAAATTGAATTAAGAATGCGATCTTCAGTTACGTTTTATTCTTGCCTTTCGTCTTACACACACACTCTTTTTACGAGTCTTATTTATAAGATCATACTTTTTGAGTTAGAACCAAAATTGGAATTCTAAATATTGTTTATTTTCTCCATTTTTTCAGGTTAAGAGATTTGTTCCTCTTTTAGATATTTCATCGCATAATTGAAATGTGTGTTTGTTTGTGTGGTTGTTCATATTATACTTAAAAGTTCATTAAATTTGCTTATTCTTTTGAAGAGACGTCTACTCGTTATGGAATTGTATGCATGCGGTGGCATGGATCCGTTTAGAAAACATAGACCTAATTGCTTTGTTTCCCTATTGACATCGAATCAACTTTCATAAGTCGGTGTATTTAATATATATACATTCTTCTATAAAGGGCATCAATTTGTTTAAATGCTATGGTTTTATATTTAACGATTTACATGTGTTTTCCTCCATATCACTGTAGCATAGTAATGCTCTTAGCCATAGATATAAGAATATATATTTGTTTCATAACGTCAACATCTATTTTATAATATTATAGACTTTAGATATATTTTTTTAAAAGAAAATTACAAGAAAATAAAATCATAAGAAAAGAAAATCATAAATGGTATGGTTTGTCTTGGCACATTGAAAATTTACTGGTAATTGAAGTTGTAACATTAATGATATTTGTACTGGTATTAATGGAAAGGCTTATTAATATTTATATAGTTGTATCGTTTTAATTTTATAATTAATTAGTCATTATTGTCTATGCTCCCACATTTTGCATGGATGTTTACAAGGGAATTTACAACCACAACATTAAAAGAATTGTCTATGCATTATGCTTTAATGGATGTCCATATCCTTTGCCAAAACCCCCATATTATTGTTTGAAAGTTTCTAAAGCCTTTTTGAACATATCAATTTTGTGCATATCCTATAATCATTGTAGTCCATGACACCACATTTATTTGAGGCACAGAAACAAATCATGTGTCTTGTCTATAATTCCACAATTTATATACATGTCTAGCATGGTAATTGCAATTACACTATCTAATAAATTTTGTCTATGCATTTTTCTTTGATGGATGTCCATACCCTATTCCAAAGATCTCATTTTAGCACAAACAATGAGGATGTTGGCAAAGGTTATGGAACTTGGCATTACACCTACCAATTGCATTTGCTTCAAATATATTCTTATAGATATTTTAACACAAATTCATTTTGTACATATCCCATAATCATTATACTTTATATGTCTTTGAATGGAAATAGTGTTTTTAGCTTATAAATCATTATGTAGTAGTAGTTCAAAGAATTATTTTACCTTCTATTGTATATCCTTTTGTGCAAAAACTTACCAAAATTGCTAAAAAAAAAGATGAATATTACCATATGGATACTTGGTAAGGTTAAAGCAAACACATTTTCTTTTAATGTAGGAATTAATTGAGAGTTAAACATAAATTAACGTTAATAATAAATCTAATATTAACCCTAATAATTCTAAGGAATCTAATATTAATCCTAAATTAACCCTAATAATTCTAACAATTCTAAGGAATTATAATGTTAACCCTAAATTCACCCTAATCTAAGGAATCTAATATTCCTTCTCGATCTTTTCATTGACTTGATAATATTAACAAAAATATTTATAACAATACACACATATTTAATATTAACCAATAGAGTAGATGAGCACAAAGGCATACCCATATATCTCTGACTTTTATATTCTCACAACTTTTTATAACAAAAAAAATTCCTCTTGAAGAGAATGCTACATGCATCATCCAAATTGAACATAATCAAATTTACAAATACAATAATCTTAGCCATACAATGATTGAATGAATTCAAACTCCATGATTTGCATTGAGTTACAACTTAGATAAAATGCAAGTTTGATTAACCTTAAAAGAAAAAAATTATAAAAATAATGGCACAATATAGACAAGTCTCCATATAGCTTTAAACATAGCACCTATAAACACAAAATTTCTAGGGATTGAATACAAGCCCATCTCCCAGTTAAGAGACTTCCAAATAATTGGTGGACTCACATGCAACAAGGCAATAACACATGCATACAAAATATGTAGAAGAAAACCTTGTAGCATGACTCATGAATAATTAAGGTGGAATACTATTAGATGTAGGGTATGAATTAGGGTTAATGTTAGACTCGGGTTAGGATTATAATTATGTTTAAGGTTGGAATTGAGTTTATGGTTAGAGTTGAAATTAGGGTTAGTAAATTAGGATAAGCATTAGAGTTAGATTTACAGTTAGGGTTAGCTTTAGCGCTAGAGTTAGGGTTAGAGTTAGGATTAGAATTAGAGTTAATGTTAGAATCAGGTTAAGGTTGTAATTAGGGTTAGGGTTGGAATTGAGGTTAGGGTTAGAATTAGGGTTATGCTTTTAGGGTTAACTATTTGGGCTAGAGTTAGGTTTAAAATTCAGGTTAGGGTTAGGTTAAATTCATAGTTAGAATTAGGATTAGTGTTAGAATTAAGGTTAGGGTTAGGGTTACAATTAGGGTTAAGTTTTGTATTAAGGTTAGGGTTAGGGTTTCAATTAGGATCAGGCTTTGGGTTAGAATTGAGGTTAGGGTTAGAATTAAAATTATGGTTACTAAATTATTGTAAGCATTGGAGCTATAATTAGGGTTAGGGTTAGAGCTAGATTTAGGGTTACAATTACAAGTAGAGTTAGGGTTATGGTTAGGGTTAGGGTTACAGTTATGATTAGGGTTGGAATTGCAGATAGAATTAGGGTTAGGAATAGAGTTAGAATTATAATTATAATTCATGTTATAGTTTAAATAAGGGTGACAATTAGAATGAGAATTACAGTCAAAACTAGGGTTAGGGTTATAATAAGGGTTAAGGTTAGGGTGACATTTATGGTTACAATTAGAATTAAGGTTAAAGTTAGGGTTAAGACTAGGTTTGATTAGGATTATAATTAGGGTTGGGGTTAGGGTTAGGGTTAGAAATATAATTAGGGTTACTAAATTAGGGTAAGCATTAGAGTTACAGTTAGGGGTAGGGTAGGGGCTAGAGTTAGGGTTAGAATTTAGGTTAGGGATAGTGTTAAAATTATAGTTAGAATTAGGATTAAGGTAAGTGTTAGCATTAGGGTTATTGTTAGATTTAAAATTAGGATAGAATTAGGGTTATGATTAGAATTAGGGTTAGGGTTAGGGTTAGGGTTAGAGCTAGGATTAGGGTTCCTATTAGAATTAGGGTTAGAATTAAGGTGGTATACTATTAGGATTAGGGTAAGAATTAGGGTTAATGTTAGAATTAGGGTTAATGTTAGAATTAGGGTAGGATTATAATTAGGTTTAGGGTTGGAATTGAGGTTAAGGTTAAAGTTAAAATTCAGGTAAGCATTAGAGTTACTATTAGGGTTAGGGTTAGGGTTAGAGTTAGGATTAGAATTAGTTTAATGTTAGAATTAGGTTAGGGTTATAATTAGGGTAAGGGTTGGAATTGAGGTTAGGGTACGAGTTAGAATTAGGGTTACTAAATTATGTTTAGCCTGTTTGGGCTAGAGTTAGGTTTAAAATTTGGGTTAGGCTTAGGTTAAATTCATAGTTAGAATTAGGATTAGGGTTAGAATTAAAGTTAGGGTTAGGGTTACAATTAGTGTTAAGTTTAGTATTAAGGTTGGGGTTAGGGTTTCAATTAGGATCAGGCTTAGGGTTACAATTGAGGTTATAGTTTGAAAAAGGGTGACAATTAGAATTAGGGTTATAGTTTGAAAAAGGGTGACAATTAGAATTAGGGTTATAGTTTGAAAAAGGGCAACAATTAGAATTAGGGTTAGGGTTGGAATTGAGGTTAGGGTTATAATTAGGGTTAGGGTTAGAATTGAGGTTAGGGTTACTAAATTAGGGTAAGCATTAGAGTTACAGTTAGGGCTAGAGTTAGGTTTAGAATTTGGGTTAGGGTTAGGGTTAAATCATAGTTAGAATTAGGATTAGGGTTATTGTTAGATTTAAAATTAGGATTATAGTTAGGGTAGAATCATAGTTATGATTAGAATTAGGGTTATGGTTAGGGTTCAAGTTAGAATTAGGATTCCTATTAGAATTAGGTTTAGAATTATAATTATAATTAGGGTTAGAATTAGAATTATAATTAGGGTTAGAATTAGAATCGAGGTTAGTATTAGGGTTTGGGTTATTGTTAGAATTATGGTTAGGGTTAGTATTAGGGTTACGATTATTGTTAGAATTAGGGTTCAACAATGAGATTAAATTATTCCTTAAAAATAGGTACACTAATTCAAAATATAACCCTAATTCTAACAACATCCATAAGATTACACTTAGCATTGTTTTATAAACCCAAACAATCTAAACGTATTTCTAAATCTAACCCTATTTAACATAATTCTAACCATAGTTTTTGTTGTAACTCTAATAATAAAACTAACCCTAATGCTAACCATAATCCCAACCCTAATTTGAACCCTAATTATATTCCTAACCCTAATTATAACCTTAACTCTAAAATAAACAATAACCCTAACCCTAATTCTAACCCCTAACTCTAATCCTAAATATAATATATAATATAATTAGAATTAGAATTATTATATGATACAATAAATAATTATAATTATTATAATCTATGATTATAATTATTATATATAATATTATATTTAATAATTATTATAATATATTATAATAATATATCTAATTTATCTTATAATATTATATTATATAATTATAATAATTCATATAATTATATAATATAGTTAGAATTAGGCTATAATATAATATATAATTATAAATATTATATTATATTTAATAATTATTACAAGATATTATAATATATCTAATGTATATTATATAATTATTATAATTCATATAGTTATATAATATAGTTAGAATTAGGCTTGCCACTCCGGATGCTACTAGCATATTTATATTAAATATAATATATCTAAAGTACGCCGAGAGATATCTTTCTCGAGGCACCTATTTTTTTAATCACTAATCTTAACATTAGGCGCCTTGAGAAGGATATCTCTCGGCGTACTTTAGATATACTATATTTAATATAAACATGCTAGTTATAGTATTTGTTTAGTTGTAATTTTTTTGTTGATTAGGTATTGGTTGTAGAGATAAACTACATTCCAATAATTGAAAAATTAATTTTTGAAGAGTGTTGAAATGTCTTGGTAAATAAAATTAAAATCTCAAAAAAATCTAATTTGGTAAAAATAAAATAGGACTAAAATATTTCCTTAACTATAAAACTAAACTTTACAAAGCCTATTAAATAACACAAATATTTTCTTAAAATATAATAATACTAATACTTTTATAATTTAAAATGCATTAAAATATTATAAGTTTGAAGAATAAAATAAAAAATGTAATAACATTTAGTGATAATGTAACTTTTGACTAAATAAAATTGAAATCCTAAATTTTTAAGTCTTGAGTAAATAAAATTGAAATCCCAAAAATAATCTAATTTCATAAAATAAAATGTGTAGAACCCTAACCCTAGTTGGGTGTGGAGATATTTGAAATGTCTTCCTAACATATTAAAATATTGTAAGTTTGAAGAATAATTACATAATATAATAACAATAACATATTCATATTTAGATCAGTACAGTATTTTATTTTAGTCACTTAATTTTTTGTTTAAGTAATAATAGTAAGTACTTTTAGAGAACATGATTTTAATTACTTTAATTAATCTAATATTGTGGTTTAGTAATAATTTTTTCTAAACATAAAGAATTGTTTATCATTTCAAATTTGTAACTATTATATTTCCAGAACTAAATTTATAAGAAAAAATTTATGTGAACTCATTTTGAAATGTCTTGGGTAAATAAAATTGAAATCTCAAAAATAATTTAATTTGGTAAAAATAAAATAGCACTAAAATATTTACTTAGCTATAAAACTAAACTTTACAATTCCTATTAAATAACACAAATATTTTCTTAACTATAAAACTAAACTTTACAAAGCCTGCATATTTGTATTATGTAGAGAGCCCTAGCACTAGTTAAGTGTTGAGTGTATAGAGATTTGAAATGTCTGCTTAAGATATTAAAATGTAATAATATTAATACTATGATAATTTAAAATGCATTAAAATATTGTGTTTGCAAAGTAAAATAAAAAATGTAATAACATGGTGAAATATTTTTCATGATACTATAGATTTTTAACTTTTTAGTAAATAAAATTGAAATATTAGATTTTTAACTCTTGAGTAAATAAAATTGAAATCCCAAAAATAATTAATAGTATTATTAATATTATAACTTTGTCCCTTTGACAAAAAGTAATTTTTACATTTAGCTAATGAAGCAAAAAATTAAATTCAGAAAAAATTAATGATTCTTCCCTGTCATAATTATCCCCATCCATTTAGGCATGACTTACCTAGTGTGATACAAAATTTGTGTTGATAATTTGTTTACTTGCCACATCCTCCCCTCAAACCAAAATTCTCTCAGCATTTAAATCCGCAGAGGAGGTCATTTTTTTCAGCCAATGACAATATAGATAAATCATTTTTCAATGATTTTTTGTTAAAAAATTATCATGTTGACATAGGAAAAATACAAATTTAAATCAAATTTGCCCCACAAGAAAAATAATCTTGTCTTTTGATTGGTTTAAATCAATAGATTAATAACTAGATAAGTGCTAACTCAAGGCAGGTACTAATAAACAGAATTATGCATAGACATAAAAAGAAGGTTCCTAATGTATAATGAGAAAACAAAAAAATATAATAATAAAAAGAGTAAAGTATATATCATAATATACACAATAAATATAATATTACTATTAGATAAACAAAATTAAAAGCATGAGAATAAAAATTAAGGAAAAGAAAGAAACAAAGGAAAAACAACAACTATAATAGTCGAAACCACGATAAAACAAATAACCATATAACAACCAAACAATCTTAAGTAAAATAAACAATAAACAAGTCAACAAAGGATAGATACGTATAAGCAAACACACAAGACCGAATACATATATACATAAATATACAAATATAGATCCACCTACATATACACCCATACACACACTCAAATATAAAGAAGATGAAAATGAAATGCAAAAAAAATGAAAAGGAACAAGGGGGATGAGAACATAAAAGAGGGGAAAGGAGTGAAAGGAGGAAGAGGTCAAAGGGGTGGTCGAAGGTGGGAGGACGGTAAGAAAGAGGGGAATCATGTAGGATGAGGGTGGATATGAAGGGAGTTCAACAAGGGATGTCACATAAGGCTTAAATGCCAGCCTTCATCATGATTAAGATTAGAGGGGTAGTTTCTAATAAAGATGGCTTTGAGGAGTTTTCTTCTGAAAAAATTATCTTTGACGAGAACTTGGGTGTTCTCAAAATAGATATGGTGTTTGGTTTGGTGGGAGTGATCCGTGAGGGCATATTTTATTATTCGATCATGCCTAATGTCAACACTATGTTCCTGTATCCTCATTTTGATGGAACGCCCAGTTTCTCCTATGTATGGGGTTCCACAAGAGCAAACAATTTTATATACTCTTGAATTGAGCATATTATGTCTAAGATCTTTGGTTGAAGGGATGAGATTCCTGATAGTGGAGAGGGGTTTAAAGGTGCATATACATGTGATTGTGACCTTAAAACAATATATAGATGTTAATGTGAATAAGATCACATGACATATAAATGGTTTTGTAATGGACTTGGGCTTTACCTCATGCCCTAAGTCTGTAGTATGTGTAGATTATTTTTGCTACTAGAAAATATGTGGTGTCTAGAATGTGTGTCTTAAATTAAACTATGATATAGAAAATATATACACAAGTCTTCATTTAAAACATAATAAAGTATGTATAGATGTATGTGTTCTATGGTAAAACATAGAGCGCAATATATTTGATTGAATGATACCAAATTGTTTGATAAAGAACATAACTCATCAAGTTACAAAAGTTATGAAACACAAATTTAAGCTTACTAAATAAGTGATATAAAAAAACAAAGTAAATTCTTGTGAGTAAAGAATTTCCTTGATACGATTGAAATTAGAATTGGGATTCACATGGCGAGTGCGCTTGCTTTTGCGAAGGCCGAGCTAGGGCATCTGTGCCCTAGCTCGTGATCTCTTTTTCTAGTTCATCCACGGTTTGGGGAGGGGTCGTTTTGCTTCTGCGGGGGGGTTGTTTCACTGTCATCAGTAATTTGCTTTCTTTCCTTGGAGTCGTGGCCTGTGTGTGCTCCGTCTCTGTGGCCTTTGTTAGCCAAAGGGTCTCCTTGGTGCCTGCATGGGGAATCTGCTTTGGGTGCTCCTGCGGTGGTAAGCGTTTTTATTGCAAGGCTTTGTTTGTAGTTGGTGGTGCTACAAGGTGTGTGGGGTGTGTGGTGTTTGGGGTTTTTTTTGGTGTGGGGTCTTTCTCCCTTTGTCTGGCGTGGGTGAGGGTGGGTTAGGTTGGTGTTTTGTTTGTGTAAAGAGCAGACAGAGGGGAAGGTGTGGGGCTACCCCACTCTTACCCTTTAGTGGGTAGTGCCTTTTTGTCTAGGGCTTGATGGCCTCTTCAAGGGGTGAGGCTTCCGGGGTATCTCCTAATTTGGACTTCTGGGCAGCGATAGGCTCAAAGTCTCCAGATCAAGGCATGAAGACCTTCGACAATAATCTTTTCACTCCAGAATTAGGGTTTCATGGTGTGGATGTACCTCCAGGTGCATGGATCCATAAGGTTAACGGCTGTTTAGAGCGCTGCAAGGAGAGGCCAAGGCTAGTCATTCCGTTTGAGATGCTTGCTGAAGACATTGAATATTATTCAAAGCACTCCTTGTATTGCAAATTTTTGGGGATGAGGACTTCTCTATAGTTTTTGAAATCTTGGGCCCAGAGAACTTAGGCACCAGAAGGTGAAATGGACATCATGCTGCTAGCAAATAGTTATTGTATGGTCACTTTTAACTGCATTGCTGACCGTAATAAAGTCTTTGCCAGAGGCCCCTATTTCTATAACCAAGTGGGGTTGTTTATCAAGCCATGGCATGCAGGCTTTATCCCCTCAGAGGAGATGCAAAATCATGTTCCGGTGTGGGTTCGTTTACCCCAGTTTCCGGTGGAGTGTTGTCGGGAAGATACTCTGTAGCTGCTTGCATCGCTGCTGGGTAAGCCATTTGGTTCTTCAATTTCAACTTTAGGGAAAAAGGTTATGACCTATGCCCGCATCTGTGTTGAAATCGATCTTAGCAAGCCCTTGCCTGATGCTGTGGATATGTGTGCGGGATCTTTCTCCTGGGTGCAGCAGTTGGACTACGAGACTCTTCCTTTCCGTTGCCATCTTTGTCATGATTACGGTCATCTGCAGCGCAGGTGTCCTAAATCAAAGCCCTTGGACTCTCAGCCTTCACAACTTCCACGCAAGCCCCTGGGGCTGATAAGGGGAAGGGCCCAGTCCCTGGTGAGGTGGCTGATGCTGAGGGTTTTGTTTCGGTCAAGGCTCGTAACAGAAACAGGGGTCTTAAGAGAACCTTAAAGGAAAGACAGGATGAGGATTCATTTAATAGGTTTGAGATTTTAGATGACCTCAATCAGCATGAAGTTAACCCGGAGTTGATGAGTTTGGATCAGGTGGTTGATGGTCCAGCCCATGAGATCATTACTACTATTGTTTCAATAGATCCTCAGGATGATGAGGCTTTGCACATGGATACGGATTAGCAGCCGGTGGTTTCAGGGGTGCCGGTTCCTCCTGTTGATGCCTCAAAAGTTGGTGGGGAATCCTCTCTTACTGGGAGGCCTGGGGGCTCAGGTGCAGCTAGGGGCAGTAAATCTTCTCCTCATTTGGGCCTATTGCAGAGGGACCTTAAGAAGGGTGGGGCGGAGAAATCTGTCAAGCCTGGCAGAAAGAAGGATCTAGAAAAGATCAAAATGATGAGTGAGACTTTGGTGGAGTCAGGGTCAGTTAAGACCCTGGATTCTCACTTTTTAAGCCCCTTGAAATGATTGTGTTATCATGGAATGTAAGGGGCTTGAACAGCAGCCCTAGACAAAAAGTTGTTCATGATTTGGTAAGAAATCAAGGTCCGGATATTCTTTTTCTGCAGGAGACCAAGCTTACAGTTGAGTCTATGTTCAGTTTGGCTCCTAAGTTGTGGAGGAACGGGGATTGTCAATGCACTGGGGCCCATGGATCTTCAGGGGGTTTGGCCTGCTTTTGGAACCTGAGGAAGATCTGTCCTCTTTGGTGGTTGTCTTCTAAGTTTGCTATGACTATGATTGCTTCCATTTTTGAGATGGGCGAAGTCCTTCTCCTCTCTAATATCTATGCTCCTATTGACTTGTGGGGTAAATAGGCTCTATGGGCCCATATCAGTTTCGTCTGCAGTTTGGCTCCTCTTCATTCTTGGATTCTGGCTGGCAATTTTAATGCTATTTTAGATCTAGCTGAAAAGCGTGGGGGTATGGCACAGCTGGATCCCTCTGCGTTACTTATGTCCAATTGCATTGATGTTTTGAATCTAGTTGATATTAAGCCCAGTAATGGTCAGTTTACTTGGAACAACCGCAGGGTCGGGAAAAATTGTATTGCCGAGAGATTGGACCATTTTTTGGTTTCTTGTTACTGGGTTGGTGGTATGTGGTCCTCGCGCTCTAAAATCTTGGACTAGAAAGGATCTGATCACTGGCCTATTAAGCTTACTAGTGAGGCACCTCATGTGCCCTATTCTCCTTCCTTCAGATTTCAACTCATGTGGCTTCGGGACTAGTCTCTATTCAATTCTGTGGCCAAATGGTGGAGGATGGGCAAACCGGCTTATGGTATGGCAATGTATACCTTTGCTAAATTACTGCAGTATGTAAAGTGTAAGCTCAAGAGGTGGAATAATCAATGTTTTGGGAATATTTTTCATGTTAAGGCTGCTACTCAAGCTAAGTTGGATGGTATCACGAGAATGATAAGGGAGGATGGGGTGACTGCAGATTTACTCCATGATGAAGCTCAGGCACTGAAAGCTTTGGAGGAGTGTGAGCTTCGGGAGGAACTATTTTCGAAGCAAAAGGCTCGGATAGAATGGCTTCAGGAAGGGGATAAAAATACCGCTTTTTTCTTCAATTCGGTGAAAGCTAGGAGGCATGGAAATTCTGTCTCGGTTTTGGTTAATAATTCAGGTGAGCAGCTTTCCTCCTCTCCTGGAATGTTGGGAGAGGCGGTGCAGTACTTCTCTCTTTTTAGGGAAGAGTCGCAAGGGGGGTTACTAGAAGAAGCCTAGGTTCTCTCCTGTATTCCCCCTCTGGTTACTAGAGAAGTGAATGAGTTTCTCATGAAGGATATCACTCTTGAGGATCTTGAAGAGACTATTTTCCAGATGAAGAAAGGGAAAGCCCCTGGTCCTGATGGCTTCCTGGTTGAGTTTTACCAAGAATTTTGGTACATTATCAAGTTGGACCTCCTAGCAGTTGTCCAAGAATCTCAGTGGAATAAGCAGATGCTTAGGGCTTCTAATTCGACCTTTCTTGCCCTCATACCCAAGTGTGAAGGGGCAAATAGACTAACCCAATTCCGCCCCATTTCTCTTTGCAACATTTCTTATAAAATTATTTCTAAGCTTATTGCTGACAGGTTAAAAAGGGGGTTAAAAGAGCTGATTTCTGAGGAACAGAGTGGCTTTGTGGAGGGCAGGCAAATTTTGGATGGTTTGTTATCGCTACTGAGTCCATTCATTCTATGGCCAGCTCCAAAGATAAGGCGATGTTTATTAAGTTGGATATGGCTAAGGCTTATGATAGAGTTAAGTGGTCCTTCCTTTGGAAAACTCTCAGTGCCTTTGGTTTTGGAGAAGACTGGATTCAGTGGGTTATGAGCTGCATTACTTCAGTTTCCTTCTCGGTGCTTATTAATGGGGAACACACGGAGTTATTTGGTGCTTCCAGGGGGCTTCGTCAAGGAGATCCCTTGTCCCCATATTTGTTTCTTCTCCTTGCTGAAGGTTTGGGGAGGTTGATTCGAAAAAACCTGGAGGGTGGTCTTATTCAAGGTTGGCGGTGGGGTGGTGATTTGCCTCCACAGTCTCACCTGCAGTTTGTGGATGACACTGCTCTACTGGGCTTGGCTACAATGAGAGAAGCTATTAATTGGCGCAGGGTTTTGGATGTTTACCTATCTGTTTCAAGTCAACTGATAAATGAAGACAAGTCTTCCATCTTCTTCTTCAATACTCTGTGCTCCATCCAGCAAAGGATTGCTCAGACTTTGAGTTTTCAGATTGGGAATCTCCCTTTGGTCTACCTGGGTATTCCTATCTCGGTTGGCCGTTTACCCAGGGAGTCTTGGCAGAGTATTTTGGACAAATTTAGGGTGAAAGTTAATCACTGGACTCACCGGTGGCTATCGTTTGCTAGGCGTGTACAGTTAATTAAGTCGGTGGTGCAGGCTTTACCCATTTACAGGTGTATGCTCCAGGTTGCCCCGATGGGGTTTGTTAATGAGCTTGATCAGGTTGCAAGATAGTTTCTTTGGGCGGGTAGTCTGGTGTCTTCCAAATGGATTCTGGTTAGATGGGAGGTTGTTTGTAGCCCTAAACAGTATGGGGGTCTTGGTTTAAGGCAGGTGAACTAGACTGGAGTTGCTTTGGCTGTGAAGTTGTATTAGCGCTGGTGTACTGAACAAGATAAGGCCTGGGCTAGGATTCTCTCTCAGAAGTACCTCCCGGGGATCCCCTTATGTGATATTCCTCGCTACCCCCTTATTGGGAAAGGCTCGATGATTTGGGGTACTCTCAAAAAAGGGGCTACTCTTATTAAGGACGGTTTGTTTTGGATTTGTAAGCAGGGGTCCAAGGCTCTTTTCTGGACTGATTCTTGGGATGGTTATCCTCCCATTCTCTCCCAGTCTCCTAATTTGTTGAATCTTTGCTAGAGATTTCTTGAGGCTGGTTGGTCTCAGGTGAGTGATTTTAAATCCTTCACTTCTTGCGGGCAACTGGAGATGGCGAGCTGGAAGTCTCCTGATGCTTGGCCAGCTGTTGGTTTGCATGAGTGTGTCGAGTTGTTCAACATCCTTTCTAGTCGTCGGTGTAGCTCTCTTTAGGAGGACGATGTGTTGGCTTGGTATCCCAATCCTAAGGGGATCTATACTGTTGCCTTTGGCTACCAGGTTTTACTGGCTCAAAGAATGGATGGGGAGGAAGTTCAGTGGTGGAGGAAGGTCAGGAACAAGTTTTCCTGGCTAAAGTGCAATTGCTTTGTTTGGATGCTGGCTTGGAATAGGTGTTTGACTTGGGACAATATTTGGAAGAGAGGCTTCCAAGGTCCTTCTATTTGTGTTATGTGTGGGGAGGCTGAGGAAGACTCTGCTCACTTGTTTTTCCACTATCCTTTTGCTATTTAGCTTTGGCATTTCTGGTGGGATGTCTGGCAGCATCCCTGTGTTCATGCTTCCTCTTTGATTGACTTTTGGAATGGCATGGGCAAGCCCCCTTCTATGGCTTCTTTCCTACAGGAAGTGTGGTATAGGGGGCCTATATTCATGTTGTGGCAACTTTGGCTTGAGAGGAACCAGTGGATTTTTCGGGGCGAGAAGAAGATGGTGCAACAAGTCTGGCAGAAAATTTTGGGAATGATTGAGGAGACAGTGGAGGCAAAGAGTGAGGTGAGTTTTCCTTTAATCAAGCGGGATGCTGAGGTGGTGGAGAGACTGGGGCTTCAGAGGTTGTCGGTGACTTCGGCTTGTGTCAGGAGAGGCTGAAAGGCTAATAAGAAAATTCATAGGATTGGTCAGTGGCAGCCGCCTCCTAATGGGATTCTTAAGATTAATACTGATGGATCCTCCCGGGGCAATCCTGGGCCTGCTGGTACTAGGGGGATTGGCAGGGATTCTGTAGGCTCGATGATCTTCTTCTTTTCGGTCCCTGAGGGGATGCAGACCGTCAACATGTTGGAAGGGCTGGCTATTCTCTATGCTTTTGAGAAGGCTCTTACTTTGGGCTGGAGACGGATTATTTGTGAATCTGATTCCCAAGTTCTGATCAATTTGCTCATTAAGTGGAAAGTGTTGGATGTCAGTTGGCATTTGGCTGTGATTGTGCAACAGATTTTGTAGGTCAGCTTGTTAATGGAAAGGGTAACCTTTGTTCATATCCCACGTGAATGGAATAGGGCTGCGGATTGCTTGGCGAAATGGGTGTCTGAGCATTTAGATGGAGGGAGAATTAAGGAGTGGGACCTGGTTCCTCTGGTGCTTCGCCATGATTTGGAGAGAATTATGGATGAGGATAGGGAGGATTCTGGTGATGATTAACTTCAGTCTTGTATAGCTCTTCTGTTCTTGTTGGTTCTTGGGCTTTTGGTCCTCTGTTTTCTTTGTAATGCTCCTCTTTGATTTTCAATAAAGTTTTTACCCCTTTTTATATAAATAAAGTTAAAAAAAAGAAAAAGAATTTTCTTGATACCTTATTTCGGCATGTTACAAAAGAATTCCCTTGGTACTTTATGCAAAACTCAACATGAATCTGTATAAGGATAGTCAAGGTGAAGTAAACTAACTATCTACTCCATCTGTTAGACTATGGAGCATCACCTAGAGAAAATTACAATCCTTAAATCATGACATGTTTCCTAGCCAAATAATGAATGGCATGTGCCATGTTCTACATGTAATACCACACCCAAAGGTAGAAAAAAGACATGATAGACTGTTTCCATGTGTAACATGTCATTCTAGGTACACTCTTAAGCCTAGACTAATATTAAACTCCATGTGAGATTTGTGTTAAGGGATACCAGTCATAAATTGGTTTAAGAAAGATTCCATAGTTATTCTCAAAAGGGGTAGTAGTTTAATGAACATATTTGGTATTATATATCTCTGCATAACAACATAATGGTTTGTACTATAAAATAATGTAAGCAAAAGATTCATTTCATTAGAGCAAATTATTTTACATCTAAAGAGGGAAATTTTGATTATTTAACTTTAAATCTATAATATAGTTTTCATTTATCCATAAGTACATAAGAAGGAACAATTTAGAGAGGAAAACCTTCATGTTGAGAATTCCCTTATAGCTATGTATGTATAATGTGACCATACTAAGGAGGTACACAATGTGTTTAATGTCATTGATAAAAAAAATATGTAGCCTAATGAAAATATTACAAAATTAAACAAAATCTTATAGTTGTTTCACCCTTCTAAACTAGACTATATATCCCATCTACTTTAGTCAATCTCCTATATCTAGAATTGATGACTTTAAACTAGGAGGTATGAGAAGTTTCACATATTATGATAAATAAAAATTCACAAATTTAAATAAAAACATAGAAAATAAGTAGAAGGTTTAAGAGAGTATGATACATGTAATACACTTTTTTATGGATCTCTACATGTTATTTCCAAGATCTTATTTTGGCATATACAACCATTGTTTTGGTGTGTATATTAGCTTTCAAACTAAAGTTATTTACAATATTTCCATCATCAAATATTATCTCAAGAATTGCAAAATATATAGACACAAAGAAACTCTTAGTAGGTTCTTCTGTATACGCCTAAAAATGACACGATTCAGTCTAAATAAATATTCTTAATATTTATTCCCTTCTAATTCTTCTATCAATAAATAAGTAAACAAATTTATTTATTTGATTCACATTGCTCTTAATTAATTAAATATCGAAATATTTAATTATTTCTTCTAAAGTCTAAATTAAATAAAATCAATTTATTTAATTAAATTCCTTAAATTCTTCTAAATGTCTCACATAATTAAATAATCCTACATTATTTAATTAATCATAAATTCCTCTATCCTAAAATCCACCTCACCTTTCCACCTCACCATGTTGCACATGTAATTAAATATTTTAAATATTTAATTACCTAATATTCTCTCACCCACATGTCCTATTTTTTCTCCAATCAAAATTAGTTAACTCCTCAATCAAAACTGTTAACTAATCAATTAATTATGTTAGCTCCTCAATCTATTTGGGTAACTAATCAATCAATTCTGTCAATTCCTCAATCCATTCTATTAACTCTTCAATCAATTTTGTTAACTACCCTGTTACATGATAGAAGTGGGACATTTGTCCTCTTTTTATTCATTGCACATTCCTCAACCATTCTCGACCATTGATCTGCTCATTTCGTCTCAACCGTTGATCTTCATTCTTCCAACTCTATAAATAGAACCTCATTCTTCCATTCTATTCATCTAGACTATTTGTATTGTTACTCTGCAGGATTTTACCAGCGCGCCTTTGGCACCTCCATTTCTATTCATTAGCTTGAGATCACACTTTTGCTTTGGACCTCATCTTCATTGCACGTTTATCACCACAACCATTTACTATCGACATCCTTTAACAAAGCAAAGGAGTGCACTCTCTGAGGGCCCTACTTCATACAAGCAAGGACGGTTTTAATAGGCAAACAATAGAAGTTTCGATCTAAGGAAGGTTTGCATTGTCTTATTCATTGCTTCATTTCATTTAATCTTCTTAGTTTCACTATTCTATTGAGTTATGGGTATTTGATGTTATTTATTGCATATTCATTGTTTAACCAAATTTCCCTTAACATTTTTGGTGCCCACCATGGGGCCTTGCCCCTTTATTTAATCAAAATCTGAGCTTTTTTGAAGATAGGTTCTGTACAGGCATCGCATAGGCTAATCCGACACATATGAACAATTCCATGGCGCTTCTATCCTCTGTTTCGGTGCCTGTGACCTTACTGCGCTTTTAAGCACTGTTCCGGCGCATATATCTCTTTTTACTGCGCATATGTTCTTTCTTACTTCCCTTTTAACAACTGTTACAGCGCATATGTGTTACTGCGCTTATGATGACTATTTCTGTGCATTTAGTCACTGAAGCGGCACTTTTGTAGTAGGTAGTGATCTTAGGGTTTTTTTTAGAAGATTTTTGCTAACGTAGACATCTTTACGAGAGTTTTCTTGATCTATTTTGCAGGTTAGGCTACTGGTTTAGATTCATCTAGTTGCATTTACTAAACTCACACTTCAATTTCTAAAAAAATAGTAAAATGAATGCTCATACAAATTCCACATAGCCTTTAACTAGGAAGACAGTAATTGGACCATTGTTATATCTGCATATTGCTATCTTCTGTAGTTAGATCATTGCTATCTTACAAATGGTAATGAACATTGCTATCTTTTTAACCCCTTCAAAGTTAACAAAAGCGTGAGTGCACAAGTAGATTAGCCCATTTAGTTTTTCTACTACTTAACTAGGTTGGATTAATCAATGTCTTCCGTGCTTATCGAATGGCAATAGGCTTATGCTCTTCCCTTTACTAGGTGACCAGAGTGCCAGACTTGTTATTCCATCTATTTAACCTTTAGAGGGGCCTGCCCTTGGATGCACGTCTGTCCAAGTGGGAATGACCCTGAGTGGAAATAGGCTAAAGCCAAGCCCTAACAATCCACTTAAAATAAATGTGCTTGAGGTGAAAACCTCCTGCAACGAGTGCTGCTGTGTTACACCGATGGCCAACCTCCCTCAAAATCCTCTAAGGCGCAACCCTTTGAGGCTAGGAGACTCCATAACGGAGAGTAGTGTCGCCGCATGTGTAACCACTCGAACAGTTGCCTTGACTACAAACCAATTGTGTAGTATACCAAAAACCCCTATTTGTTGATGCAAAGGGTGGAGCCCTTGAAGCGACCTCGATTCATGTGATTCTTAGTAGAGGTAGCAGGGACAATCCTATGGTTCAGTGGGGGTGCGAGCCTAAGGAAACTCGGATCTGGTATGTGTGAGAAGTGAGTGCCATGGAGGGGAGCCGGTGCTACCAGATCCTGAAGCTACACGCTTTGAATTTGGACAGCTAGAGATGCAACGGATATTGTCCTATCCAGCTTAGGGTGTACTTTTCTTTTAGTCCAAAAAGAGTCAGAAAAAATTACTAAAGAAATTTTAAAAAACCATAAAAATTCTTTGTGTTTGTTGTGTTTTCTTGCCATTAATTCAGAAAATCAAATCAAGAGAACCTTTTTTTGCAACCAAAGTACCAAAAACATCGAAAAAATTCCAAAAATTGCAAAAACACTGAAGAAAGCCAGAGCAGCGCATCCATCCTCTGTTCCTGCGCATCTGTGCTGACTTACAGCGCATTTGTTTAGACTTCCTATGCTTTTGTTGTCTATTGCGGTGCATACATCTTTTATCAGTACGGTGCATATATTCTGACTTACTGCGCATTTGTCAATTTATGTTGCACATCTGTTTCAGCGCATACATGACAGTGAGCACTTGCACAATTTTTGAGGGAAAAATTTTACCAGTTCTGAGTACCCATTTCAGCTTAGCTTCAAGATCAGAGATTAGGTTCTACCTTGCAGTCAGTTTTCATCCATTTCGTCTAAAAAGTCTCTCTTTCGTCAATCATCCCATCCACCTTCTATCAGGTCTTTCTAGTCCCAAAGTCAAAATATCCCATATCAGGTGAGTGTAGGTCCCTTTTTTGTATCATTGTGAATTCAAGTAAACCTAGTAGGTCACAGAACTTTGCTAGTGGTTTGTTGCACGACTAGTCCCTACACAGTAAGATAGGTATCGAGTACCCTTACTAGTGGCTACCGTCTTGTATCCGCCGCCTTACTTGAAATCATTGAGCGAGAAAGTCCTTTATCCAAGTCATGTCCTAGGTATCCTATTCACATCAGTCTCCGTCGGCACCTTGCCAAAATTTCTAGTCCTAGTCCACTTCATCCCACATCACCTTGCATGGTTCGGATCTCAATACAAAAAGCAACTTGAAATGGCAGGCTCATCACACCATATCTTCACACCTCACGATAGTGATGAGGAAATCCCTAACGAAGAATATCAAGGAACCATCCAAGATCAAAAATTCCAACGCTTAGTAGAGAAAGTGCTCCATGACGACCCTCGTAAGTATTTCCATCACCTTGCTAGTCTTGGAATTAAACTCCCCGCGGATTTCAATATAAGCACAATCTTGGAAAACATAGAGGATGATCATGAAAGGGAAAAGAAAGCTATAGACCCAAATGAGGAGGATAAAGGAAAGAAAGCCACCCATCCAAATACCCCTATAGAAGAAATGAGGAAAGAACTTGAGGGTCTAAAGCAACAAATGTCGGATCTCAAGATGGGTACAAGCACTAAAAACTACTCCTTGGAAGATATTCCACCATACCCCTTTGATAAAAGTTTGATCATGAAACCATTTCCCTATTGATTCGAAGTTCCTAAATTTGACAAATATAAAGGGAAAGGGGACCCTAGAGATCACATTAGGGAATTCAACGCAGCATGCTTAGAAGTAGCTCACAACGAGACTTACTTGATGAGACTATTCCCTAGATCACTAGGCAGTCAAGCTATGGAGTGGTTCTTGCGACTTCCACCGGGCATCAAAACTTTTGATGAACTAGTCAACAAATTTATCACACTTCTCTTACAATATCAAACATGAAGTCTCTATGCTTGACCTATGCAACACCAAGCAAAAGAGTGTTGAATCATTTGCCACCTTCCTACAAAGATGGAGACAACTAGCAAGCAAATGCTCATACGATATACCTGAGAAGCAACTAATGGAGATGTTTGTCCATAACCTCAACACTGATCTTGGCTATCAAATACAAATACAATGCCCTACATCATTCTTAAAAGTCATCGAAATGGGATTGTTTATCGAAAAAACTATGATTGCTAAGGGGCAAATCAAGTTATACAAGGACACACCTACCTCCAACTACACAACTGACAAATCAAAGTTTTGGACCAAGAATAAGAATGTTGTCAACGATGGAGTGGTTGATGCCAAGGCGGTGGCTCCCAAGCAACAACCCATACCCACTCTCAAAGGAGAAGCGAACAATATTACGCCCAACAAAACGTTTGCTCAGGAGCCAAGACCATGGTTTAGTACCAATCCAAGACAAAAATTCATGCCGCTGCGTGAGTCCCAAGAATTTGCATTGCGGAAGTTATTGGCTAACAATGAAATCTCTCTACCACCAACAAGTGATTATGAGCCTATCGTCAAACCTCCCTATTGGAAAGACACTGACTATTGTGAGTATCATAGAGGAAGGGGACATACAACCAACAATTGTATTCATCTCAAACATGTTATCCAAGATGTGCTTGATCAAAATCAAGGAGGAACCCAACAGCATACCTCCATTGAGACACATGTGGCTTACAGGGATCCGCTTCTAAATCACAACAGGTCGTACAACAACCATAACAACAACGGCCATAACAACAACGACAACACCAACAACAATCGCAATAGGCCAAATAAAAAAAGTGGGAATAGTAATGCCAACTATGCAAGTGTGCCATTTGACTATACCATAAATTGCATTTCTGAGCATGTCCCGCAAATCAATGTCATCATGCACAACCAACAATAAGGACCTAACAGAACTGGTTGTAGTATCATTACCCGTAGTGGTAAAGTCACGCTCAATACTGCCCCTCCAAGGTCATCACCTTCTCAATCCAACTTCCATCAGTATAATGTCATAGACCAATTACAAGAAACTCCAACCCATCTCTATCTTGGAGTTGTTGTGTCTATCTCCTTCCCATAAGGAGATCCTCGAGAAAGACTTAGTGGAAACCACTGTCCCCACTAACTTGGCCCAAGAGAAGTTTCAGACCATGGTAGGTAATCTGACTTCCTCAAGCTCCATTTCTTTTACCGAGCAAGATGACCTCTCCGTATCTCAACCCCATAACACCCCTCTACATATTGTCGCCTTTATCCACAAGCACCGCATCAAGAGGGTTCTCATTGATGGGGGAGTCAGTTTAAATATTTGCACGTTAAAGCTGGTCCTTACATTAGGGTTCTTTGAAAAGGCAGTTGATCCAAGGAAGAAAATTACTATCAAAGCATATGATGAGGAAGAGAGAACTACAAAGGGAATAGTAGTCCTACCCATACAAGTGGGACCGGTAATAAAAGATGTTGTGTGCCAAGTCCTTGATAAGGAGCTCGCTTATAATATCCTTCTAGGGAGACCATGGATTCATACCATGAAAGTTGTACCCTCGACCTATCACCAATGCATAAAATTCCCGCACAACGGCAAGCAAGTCACCATCCAAGGCGACCCTGACCCCTTTCAGCATTGCAACTCCCTCCTTGCCAAACCCGATTACATCATACCAAACAACAAAGCATCTATATCCCCTATCCCAGAGCATGATCATACCGCCGAAGCCTTCTCATCAAGGCCCAAAGAGCAGAAAATTACCATAAAAGAAAGCGGAGTGGGAGAATACTCCATAGAGCACAGCCTCAATCTAGCCAAGATGCCTTTGTCTCCTTAATCTTTTGGCCGACCCAAACATTTTCCAAATCCATCTGCTCCTCCTATAGCTCTCGAACCTCCCTTTGTAAAATGGGAAACCTTATCTGATGAAACAGAGGAAAGAGATATCCCACAGTGGCTTTATACTGAAGAAGAGAGCACATCACAAGAACCACCTAGGCTCCCAACATAACTCTATGGGTGAGGTGAAACTATCCTACACAGAATGGGCTACGAAGGACAAGGCCCCATCAACCTCAGAAAAGAAGGAATCATAGAACCTATTCAACCTTCTTCATCCTCATTGGCTAGAAATACAAATGGTCTAGGATATAAAGGCAAGGGAAAAACTAAAGAAAATGCTTGTCTTGTAGAAATGATCCACACACTTCAAGAGGACAGCGACACAGATTCCAATGAATATGAGTGGGATGAGCTAACAGAGCATTCCTATGATGACAAAGAGGTTGACACCATCCAAACTTTTAACCCCTACCATGAGGGACAAATGCTACCGAACATACCACTAGAGTCTGATTTGCCCATCTCTAAGATTATGGCCTTCGAGGAAGGTTCAAGTTCCATCGTAATAAACAACTTGGAGGAAAGTACCATCCCGAACACCACCCCTACCTATACTCCTAGCGTATCCATTCACACTATCAATGAATCAGGTCTATCCTCTGACTCCCTTCCCCTTGTACATCCTGAGCCTATTGACTGGGATCTGCAAGGAACTCCCCAACTAGATATGTTCCAAAACGATGATGCTTACATTGACTATATGGAATTTAGGGACCACCTACCCAAAGGAGATCATAAAGTTGGTTTCGTTATTGAACTTAATACTGTGGCTTACTTCAGAGAGGGTGCCAAGCCTTCCAGTTATAAAAATATCAAGGTAAAAACTGGATCTGACAGTGAAAACTATTTTGAGGCAGTGTCAGATCCCAAAACAGTAAAAAGAAAGGACGCATCTGAAGGTGAAAACCCAACTGTGGCACCTGATGATGGAAGGCTTGACACTCTCCCCATAGACATGCCAGGTCTAGACCCGAACTTGATTCTACACCATCTTCCATTAGACCCAGGAATAAAACCAATGAAGCAGAAGCTTAGAAAGATGCATCCACACATAGCGCTATTGGTCAAAGAAGAACTCAACAAGTTATTGGATGTAGGGTTCATCAGAGCCATAGACTACCCAAAGTGGATATCCAACATTGTACCAGTGTCCAAACTTGATGGCCGAGTCAGACTATGCAATGATTATAGAGATCTAAACAAAGCCTATCGCAAGGATGATTTTCTGTTGCCAAATATAGATATCATAGTCGACTTAACAACATGGCATACCATGTTAGCTCTCATGGATGGATTCTCAGGATATAATCAGATCCGAATAGCACCAAAAGACCAACACAAGACAGCTTTTACTTGTCCATGGGGCACTTTCTGCTGGAATGTCATGCCATTTGGGCTAAAAAACACAGGAGCCACATATCAACGTGCTATGACGACTATATTCCATGATATGATGCATGTAACAATGGAGGACTATGTCGATGATATCCTAGCAAATTCGCTCACAAGAGAATCACACTTGGATGTGTTAGAGAAAGTCTTTCAGAGATTAGACCAATTCAAAGTCAAGTTGAACCCAAAGAAATGTGTGTTCGGAGTCACTTCAGGCAAGCTACTAGGTTTCATCGTGTCGGTAAATGGAATAGAGGTGGACCCCGCCAAAGTCAAAGCTATTATGGACATGCCACCACCCAAGACTCTTACTCAATTAAGATCGCTACAGGGCAAGCTACAAGCGATCTGCAGATTCATATCCTAGCTGGCAGACAAGTGCCAACCATTCAGTCATCTCCTACACAAGAACATTCCATTCAGATGGGATGAAAGGTGCGAAGAGGCATTCAACAAAATAAAAGAATATCTTATGAATCCACCCATTCTCATGCCTCCTATTCAAGGGAAACCATTGATACTCTACATATCTGCTAGACCTACAGCTCTTGGGGCTCTTCTGGCACAACAAGATTATGAGAATAAAGAAAGAGTTGTCTACTACATCAACCGAACATTAGTGGGCTATGAATTGTAATACTCATAGATAGAAAGATTATGTCTTGCAGTAGTTTTTGCTTCACAAAAACTTTGACATTATATGCTTGCACACCCAGTCAAACTTATTGCAAAAATAGATCCACTGAAGTACCTACTAAGCAAAGCAGCTCTCATAGGTCACCTAGCTAAATGGGTAATGCTCTTAAGTGAATACGACATTGAATATGTAGAAATAAAAGCTATCAAGGGACAGATCATTGCTGATCAACTAGCGGATGCACCATTACAGGACACCACGCCGATGCAATTTGAGTTTCTGAATGAATCCCTATTCAACATATCAACATATTCCTGGAAACTCTACTTCGATGGGTCCTACACAAATCATGGATCAGGGGCAGGAATCTTGTTTGTGACTCCTCATGGCGACACAATTCCAAAGTCTTACCGTTTGCTATTTCCATGTACCAATAACATAGTAGAATATGAAGCCTTAGTAATGGGTCTCAAGATGGCAACTGAGTGGAAAATCCAAGAGCTACATGTCTACGCTGATTCTCAACTTATAATCAATCAAGTCAATGATGATTACCAAACCAAAGATGAGAAGCTTGTCCCATACAAGCGGATGGTCGACGACTTCAAAGAACACTTTGTAATTATCTCTTTCAAACAGATACCTAGGATCGAGAACAAAGTAGCAGATGCCATGGCAACCATTGCCTCTCTCCTTGAGATACCTGAAAATGAGCCATGGTATGAGTTCTTAGTGGAAACTATCTGACAACCAACTTATGATCTTCCTAAGACCCATTCCATATGCCTTCTAGTTGGATCTGATTCACCTTGGTATGGTAAGGTTTACACTTACCTCAAGGACAACATCCTCCCACCTGACCTATCTTCTAACCAGCGACGAACTTTTATACGCCAAACCTCTCGCTATACCATCATTGCTGATACCCTATACCGACGTGGTCTAGATGGTACTTTACTCCGTTGTTTAGAATGAGAAGAATCCATAACCGCCTTGCAAGACATACACGAAGGGATCTGCAGAACACACTTTAGTGGTCCTTCCTTAGCCAAGAAACTCATGCGTTTGGGTTATTACTAGCCGAACATGGAAACGGATTCATATCAGTTTGTCAAGAAGTGCAAGCAATGTCAAATACATGGGAACCTGATACATGCACCGGCTCAAGAGTTGAGACCTTTAACAACACCTTGGCCCTTCTGCCAATGGGGACTTGACCTTGTGGGAAAGATCCATCCACCCTCATCCAACGGCCACAAATTCATCATAACTGCCACTGAGTATTTTACAAAGTGGATTGAAGCTGTTCCCCTCACCACTGTCACAGGTAAGCAAATATCCTCATTCATCCTGAATTACCTCATCTGCAGATACAAAATTCCTTCATCCATTATCACGAATAACGGAAGACCATTCCAAAACCAGGATGTCCAAGAACTCTGTGAACATTTCAAAATCCAACACCATTTCTCCACTCCATACTACACCCAAGGTAATGGTCAAGCTGAAGCATCCAACAAGACCATCTTGAAACTTCTCAAGAAGACAATCAACGATGCTGGCCGTGATTGGCATATCCAACTCAATCCCGCTCTGTGGGCCTACAGAACTAGTATACGCACTCCCACAGGTGCTACACCCTACGCCCTTGTCTATGGCTCAAAAGCTATCCTCCCCATCGAGGTCGAATTACCATCTCTCAGGGTATCGTTAAAAGGCCTCATATTAGATGAAGAATACAGAGTCTCTAGGTTGCATGAACTAGAGTTGCTGGAAGAGAGGCGACATAAAGCCTTTGATCATCTCAAAGCATATCAACAAATGATGTCAAGAAGCTATAACCACAGAGTTCGCCCAAGAATCTTCGAAGTTGGAGACCTCGTTCTCAAGGAGAATCCTCACAACTAACAAGACAGAGAAAAAAAAGGCAAGTTCGAACCCAACTGGCTTGGGCCTTATGTAATTGTAGTAGCGTATGGATCGGGGGCATATCAGTTGGAAACATCGGAGGGTGAGCTGTTCGATGACCCAATCAACAACATGCATCTTCGCAAGTTCTATACCTAGGAGAACCCCAATGTAAGGGGGGCACAAAATACAAAAAATAAAAAAAAAAGACAGAAAAATAAAAAAATAAGAAAAATACAAAAAAATCAAAAAATTAGAAAAATACAAAAAAATCGTCCTTTGGTGAAAACCTGGCAAACATGCATCTTGGATAGGTATCATGGTGAAACCCTGGCAAACAGGCATCATGTTTACTTTCTAGCTTGTTCGTGCAAATTAAAAGCAAGTGATGAAAACCTGGTAAACAGGCGTTACTTGTGATAAACCGCTTTCTCTGTCTTTGAAGAAACCAATCACCTCATGTCCATTTTTCCTTCACTCATGTCTCATTTTGACCCATATCTATCCCATATCAAATCCTGACAGTTACCTATCGTGGCTTGATACTCTATCTCTTTGTTGGCCTTGTCAACCAAGGTTATGTCCCATACCATATCCTTAAGTGTGAGCCTAGCATAGTGTCTCTCGTCAGTTTTCCATGGTCCAAATTCATGAACTACGTTGCCTCTGCACCGTCATGTAGGCAAGGCCATTTTCAATGTGCCCCCAAGGCCCCCCTTCCACTGTCCCATATCTAGTCCTTCTATCCATTTGAGTCCGTCTCCACCTTCGCTCGCCTAGGTATTAGGTTCATTAGGGTTTACCCTGAACTACGTTGCCTCTGCATCGTCACATAGGCAAGGCCATTTAGCAATGAGCCCCCGAGGCACTAGGTCAGTCCCTTAGGGCTCATCTCCCCAATAAGGATTGTAAAATCTTCTCACCAAACAAGCAAGTGCAAGCATAACCTGCGCTTCAAGCATAAATTTCGATGCAAGGCATTTTAACCTATCCAAAGCAAAGCAAATACCCAAGGCCCTCTAAATGATTTTACTCAAATTATGGCAAGATATAAACACATCTAAATGCAAAAAAATGTTTTATAAATTGGAAACATGGTTAAAACATTGAGTCTTGATTTATGCTATCATGCCTTTCTATGCTACTCAAGGATGCCAAAAGCTCGAGATGCTATGATGGGGGCATGATTATTTTCTTTGTTTGCTATTTGTGGATTAAACTCTAGTACTGTGAAGCCTGGTATAAGGACATGATCGACAAAAGATCATCAAGGACATCAAAGGTCTAACATGAATGGGGGCAATCCTTGTATGTTGATACACAATAAATACTTAGGTCATATTGGTTCAATTATACCTCGATGCTTGTATTAACTTGCTAAATCACAATCCATGTAAGCAGTACTCAGGTCATCTTGGTTCAATTATACCTCGATGCTTGTATTAACTTACAACATTTTAGAGAAATACCCAAAAAAAATCGCCCAATGATGAAATAAAACACTCCATAATACTTGCACTGTCAAGATGTCAAAAGCAAAGCATCCATTTTACATCCACACATTCGTATCCCATGCAATAAAAGATCCAAACAATGCAGAGTGACAATACAAAATAAAAGCTTGTTAGTCTTCCCACCAAGTCATTCTTTCTCAATCAATCTCCTATCTGTCATCCTATCATTTCTGTGTCAATAGAGTACATTTGGACATCACAAAAATAGAGCATATAGTGGCATATCATCACATATGAGATAGTCATTTACATGATTAAATCAGTTGCATACAAAAATAGAGTGCAGTAGGTCATCCATATACCATCATCATATAGTGTCAACAGGAAAAAACTCAAAAACATAGCTAAGAGCATCACATAAAGTTACATAGTCATATAAATATCATTTTGCAGTCACATACATTACAAGCACATTAGATAAATCATTTAAAACTGCATTAGATCATATAAACATCACATAGCATCATATCAAAAGTTGCATCCAGATAACATCTCATATAGCATCGGATAAAACATCTAAGTCTGCATATGCATCGCATTGTACAATCGAAAGGAATCATAAACTCATAACATATAGAGCAAGTCACATAGCTGCATCATCATATACATATCATAAAATGAGTCCAAATGTACAATATCATAGTATCTACCTCTGAATCAAAGTCATATACAAAAATACATGCCAATGGATGGTGATACATGTCTCAAAAATACAAGTCTGGTACAAGTCTATCCCTGCTGTGGGGAACCACTGCTCCCAGCAGGGTCTCCTCCTCCTCCGCTAGCCCCTGGCTGCTGTGGGCCCATCACAGAGGCCCCTGACCTCAATGGACCCGCTCTTTGTGAACCTGCAGACTGGCTCCTAAAGCTCGAAGCCCTCTCACTCGTTGGCATGACACCGTGATACAAGCCTCGATAATACTATGCCTGAGCCTGCGCTCTAGCAAGCTCTCCATGCACCTGTGCTAGCTGCGTCTATACCTGTACAAGCTGTGCCTGTGCCTAGTGCACCTATCCAACTAAGAAGGTGCTCTCCACATCTGTCCCTAGGGCTGCCACTGCAGTATCCTGCTCTACACGGATAACTCATACCCATGCGTCTGCCATATCTCTCTCGGGTCAACCCTGTAATAACCTCTGCGTCTGTCTCCCGCTGGGCATCCGCCCTCCTGAGTTGTGCCCGCAGCTCTCTAACCTGTCCTCTTAGGGAGGCTATGGCCCTCTCGTATGCATCTGACTGCACTGGCCCCTATGCCGCCTCTACCTATCCCTGCCCCTGTGGCTGGGGCATCTGCTGCTGTGCCACCTATTGGGGTGGTGGCATCTGTACCTGTGGCACCTGCTGTTGTAGTACCTGTTGTGCATCCTGTGGCTGCACTACCTGCGGGCATGGGATGGTCCCTCCCCTACCCTCCTCCTCCTCCTCCTCCTCCTCCATCTCCCCCTCCTCCTCCACCGTCTCCCCCATCTCTGCCGCCACCCTGTCCTCCTCTCCGTCTCCCCCTCCTCCTCCTCTGACCAACCTGGTCCTCCTCATCTAAGTCTGCCTCATCGATGTGAGGCACCAACATCCCAGGCCCTGAATATCTTAGGAAAGGGTGTGCAGTAATCCAGTCCTCGTAATCCTGCATCATCCCTGCATCTGCTATCTCCGTCCTCCTGTCCCAGGCGACATAAGGTGTCTGTCAGAACTCTACCAGGGCCTCCTCATAAGATGCCATCAGCCCCCATCTGACCCTCTCTGCGTGAGTCTGTGCAAACTGAGCCTGCCCCTGTGGTATGCCCTGCCTCCTGCCAAACTGTCTCTGTAGCCTGCCTATCATCTGTCTCTCTAGTATATGGCGGGTCCGTCCTATCAGCCACCTCATTTAAAAGCAGTATGGTAGCTCGTCTGCCTCGTCCTCCCACGGCTCACAGTCTAGATATGGTCACCAGATGACCACATCTACCCCATCCAAGGCATGTCTCCAATACTCTAGCTTCCCCAGCCTATGCTGGGAAATCACCCATGCATAGCCATAGCTGTATGGCTCCCCTCTCTGCCTAGCAAACACACATATCAGGCTGGTGATTGCTATGTGCTCCCATAGCCAAAACTGTAGCAGTGATACCCCAGCAGATAGACTCGTGCTCCGGTGGTGTACTACCTGATGCATGTCGTGATACAAGTGAGCTAGTACACAGACACCCCATGCATATCCGGTGCCCTCTGTCACCATCCTCTCCATGATCCTACCCCATCCAATGGGGAACCCATGCGATCTCCTATCGGGGCATACTACGCCTCTGATCAACCCTGCCACTATCCCAGGGAAGTAGTCATAGCAGTCATAGATATCCTGCCACGGGATGACCTGCCCAACCAACTCCGAGTCATCGAACACTCGCCTGCACTCAACAAGTCCTACATCTCTCTGTGCATCGTACTCCACAAGCTCGCCATCAATTGACAAATGCAATATCCTATAGACATCCTCCAAAGTCACGGTCATCTCACCAGTGGGGAAGTGAAAGGTCCCGTCCTCGCTGTGGAACCTCTCCACTGTAGCGGTCAGCAATCCGCAGTTTGCCCGAACCTCGAGCATTAAGCATACATAATCCAGTGCCATAGCACCAAGTGCCTCTTTGTCAATCTCTGTGAGCATATTATCTCTACAACAGTGGCATGGGGAACTACTCCCTCGACTGTAGTGTCTCTCGTATCTCCTCTTGCAAGCACGCAAAGCAAGGCGTCAATCTAAGGCTGCAAATACCATACTCAACATATCTATCGAACTATGTCAACTAACTTATCATTTCAAATTGATCAAAACAGTACACTACATCTCTTGACTAGATTCCTGCAATCTCAGAGATAGCTTATTAATTGACGCGTCAAACATGATGCCAATCGAATCAATTTTGCTAAGTAATCTGCTATCTAAAACATATGTGCCACTACAGGTGGTAAATGCATCGTTTCTTCATGAACGCGTTGTTTCTTGACACATGCACCACTTCTGGCAAATGCGCAGCAAAAACACATAAATGCGCCGTTCTCTGCTACGTATGCGCACCTTTCACGCATGCACCGCTACATTTGGTAAATGCGCTACAAAATCATGTATGCGCAGTCAAAATCTACAAATGCGTAGCTTTCACACATGCACTCCAACATTCTGCATATGCGCTGCAAAATGACATATGCGCCGTTTCACGCAACATATGCGCCGATCTGGGTTTCGGCGCATCTGTCTAAGCTTGTTTTCCCCTAGCGTTAATGACACCCTAACTTGACCCTAGGACAAATTTTTCAGAGCACATACCGGGGGTCCTGCCTCTGTTGGCCGACCGAATTGACGAACGTGCTCGAATCAATGCTCCTCGTGTGGAATGTCCACCTCTCTAGTTGCCATGCTGCTCCAAAGTTGCTCTAAGCTCTCCAAGACAAATCCAGATAAGGCAAGTGTACAAATGACTTATCTTGTGGACCCAGCTCCTATATATAGCTTGCAAACCCTAATTTGGCTTGGTGGTGACTGTGACTACTTCCCACACCTGTTTTGCTTCTAGTTTTCTTCTAGTTTCTCTGAAACGCATCTTGTTTTCTTCCAACCTCACCTAAATCCTTCGTCTTCGTGAGATTGTCCGTCTCATGGCTTCTGCCCTTTTCCCGTCCAATCCCCCGAGGGGGCATCCTATCGTTATAACCTGTACCAGGGGCAAATTGGGGCATGTATCACCATCAGACTTTTTATTCTTTGAAGCAACACAGTAAATTGTATTGCATCAAAGAGGGGCAAAATGTATACGCCTAAAAATGACACAATTCAATCTAAATAAATATTCTTCCCTTCTAATTCTTCTATCAATAAATAAGTAAACAAATTTATTTATTTGATTCACATTCCTCTTAATTAATTAAATATCAAAATATTTAATTATTTCTTCTAAAGTCTAAATTAAATAAAATTAATTTATTTAATTAAATTCCCTAAATTCTTCTAAATGTCTCACATAAGTAAATAATCCTACATTATTTAATTAATCATAAATTCCTCTATCCTAAAATCCACCTCACCTTTCCACCTCACCTTTTCCACCTCACCATGTTGCAAATGTAATTAAATATTTTAAATATTTAATTACCTAATATTCTCTCACCCACATGTCCTATTTCTTCTCCAATCAAAATTAGTTAACTCCTCAATCAAAACTGTTAACTAATCAATCAATTATGTCATCTCCTCAATCTATTCAGGTAACTGATCAATCAATTCTGTCAATTCCTCAATCCATTCTATTAACTCTTCAATCAATTTTGTTAGCTACTCTGTTACATGATAGAAGTGGGACATTTGTCCTCTTTTTATTCGTTGCACATTCGTCAACCATTCTTAACCATTGATCTACTCATTTCGTCTCAACCGTTGATCTTCATTCTTCCAACTCTATAAATGGAACCTCATTCTTCCATTCTATTGTTACTCTGCAGGAATTTACCAGTGCGCCTTTGGCACTTCCATTTCTATTCATTAGCTTGAGATCACACTTTTGCTTTGGACCTCATCTTCATTGCACGTTTATCACCATAGCCATTTAATATCAACATCCTTGAACACAACAAAGGAGTGCACTCTCTGAGGGCCCTACTTCATACAAGCAAGGATGGTTTTAATAGGCAAACAATAGAAGTTTCAATCTAAGGAAGGTTTGCATTGTCTTATTCATTGCTTCATTTCATTTAATCTTCTTAGTTTCACTATTCTATTGAGTTATGGGTATTTAATGATTGTTTAACCAAATTTCCCTTAACACTTCAATAATTTTGACTAAAATGTACACAAAAATATGATGCTACGTGTTTGAAGTACTATAATGATTTCAAAAATACTCTATGTATAATATGTTAATGTAAGACACAAATGTATATGTATATAAAGATTACTAAGCTTTGTCTCAAAATAGAGTGAACACCAATGAGAAGTAAGATAAGTCTCTATATACAGAAAGAGTGGAAGCTACAAGCTAGAAGTGAAGGAAAGACCTACAAATCTATACATATATGGTTGTAAACATCTAAGGTATGCATTGCTACCTAAATAGATTAGTGTCTGGAGGCAATCTTCAAAATGATGAAAATTGCATCCTCGGTCCTAAAGAAAGAGAACTCAATTGTAAATATCTTTGTATGATGTCAACAAGTGAATTTTGTTTATTATTAGCTTTTATGATCCAAAAGTCTTGGTTTGGTGTTGTATATATCAGCTCAAGTTTGTGAACTTAGGTTGTATCTTTAGCCTATAGTTCCATGTGTTAGTAAATTAATATTTATGATTTGTAATTAGGTTGGCAGATGTTCATATTACTCTAAGGTAGTTTCTTGGAGTATTTATATATGAGAGTGATACCAAATATATTTACAAGTCCATGATGTGTGATGCTGATTTTCATCCTACATAATAGATTATCGTGGTGTTTAAATTTCTTGAGATTATGTTAAGATTATCTACATTTTGTTAGTTCATTTTTATTGTTGAAAACAACATTTACATCTGAGATGAGATAAACTGATATAAGAAAATTTTGAGCATTAATTAAACATTTAAAAGTAAAAGAATGGAACTAAAAAATGGGCATTTGCCAAAATATTAAAATAACAATGAGGGAAAAAGATGCATAAAATTGGGTTCTTACTCAGGATTATCCTTACATTATTTACAAACATAACAAGTCTGCATATTGAAATGTCTTGAGATAAGTACATTTCTGGACTCAAAACAAAACCACAACTACCAAACATATAATTTATATACCAAATTACAAAAATAACATAGCATTCCAGTTCGAGAAGGATCATAGCAATTAGTCAATGATCTAACAATGTGTTAAATTTAATAAAATTCACATCTTTCTCTGTATACTATAAAAAAATATAACTCTTATTGGGAAACTAGTAATTTTATGAACATCAAAGTTTACCAACATTTACAATCTTATACAATTATCTATTTGCAAGATTGAGGTTTCCTTTGAACTAAACTACTACGTAATTTAACAAAACTACAAAGTAGAAGAATGGAATATCATTGAGACAAGTAATTTTTTTATTGAAATATCCTCAACTATAAAGGACAAAAGGAAAAATATAGGAAAAATGAGGTAAAATATAAAATATTAGATAGAGTGTGGTGTTGGACTCCTACAATATAGTCAAGCTACAACTTAATGGCTAGACTAAAGTAAGCTAACTTTGTATGCCTATAAAGAGGTGAACTTGCTTCCTACATTCATTCATAGACTCAATGTTTTACCAACATCAATCAATTGCTACAAAATGTAAAAGGTTTTTTTTGCAACTAAAAGGAGTTTAAAACAATCAAATAATTGTTTGAGTACTTTCCAAACCATATTGTTATCTCAGATTGATTTTGTGACATTGTTTCATGCTTGAGGCCCCAAAGATTGTTGAATTTCATAGTACTATACTAATAAGTCATAGGATATATTGTTGTTGATACCTATTTCCATATTATAGGAAATATAAATAGAAATACAAGTATAAATATAATTTGTTGCATAATTATTTTAAGAGGAAGGGAAGCGCAAATAAGATACAATGGCCAATATGCTCTATGTTTTTAATTTAACAAGTAAAAGTACTTGTGCATATAATGACACGTTTGTCATCCTATAGATATAGATAATGTTAGATGATAGTTGCAATAATCATGTGTCATTTAATACTTCTCCTAACTACTCAAAAATTAAGACAAATATACATATATTTAATAGTCTTACTCAAATAAATCCAACCAACTAATAAAAATCAAATAAATTTGTAATTAACCATTTTTTATATTTAAAGAAAAAATATAAACTTTTTTAAAAGTGAAAACAAATTAAAGGAGGTAAATTTTAAACTTAAAAAATTAGTTGAAAGTTAATAGATTAAAAATAGAAAATTTTATTTTTATGCCGCAGTCATGTAAAAAAAAGTTCCCTAATTCTGTGCCTCGAAACAAAGAAAAAGAAAGATGCCTAGAAACATGATAAATATTCATTTACAATCATTTAAATTGAATCAATTTAAATGAATATTATTAGTTCCTATCCTTTCTAGGAATACTAATGCAACTATATGATGTATTAATTCATTTCAGTGGACCAATCAGTATTGAATATTAAATTCATTTGTCAAAATTTCTAAAGTTGAAATTTAATTTTTTTATTTACTAATTTAATAAATACAATTTATCTGCTGTTCTATTGGTCAATTGACTAAACAATAATGTGAAAAATGAAATTTTTTATTTTTTAATTATTAAAATTGATTACTATATTGAAACTTGAAATATTTCTTTTTCATCTGCCTTTCAAGTTGGCAAGTTGGGTGATGACCGTACGAGCTGCGATTTTTAGTAAGTTTGTTAACCTTTTCTGCCACCATCTGCATCGCCATTTGATCGTGTAATTCTTTTTGCAAACTGTGTGCAAACTGCAAAGAGCATGGCTTCTATTTCAGGAACTTTTCATCCAATAACCATTAAATTTTCTCTATCCCGAACATTTCCTCTGCCAAAGGAGGTACTTCATAGATTTTGCTTAAGTGGGTGCCAATTAAAAATCACTTTCATGGTACCTAAATTGTTTGTTTCACTATAAAAATGTTGTTGGTTGCAGGGAGGATATGCAGGTTCTGCAAGGTACTCTATTTTTCTAGGGTTGTCACTGGTGGAACATGGGAAATGGTATCCATAGCCAGCGGCCTCACCAAGGGTATCGATCTGCAACACCATGAAGTGTGCTGCGTGCAACGTAAGAAGCTTCTTGAAGCCCTGGCTCAAGCACTGCCGTCAAATACCATCTGATTCGGCTCAAAGATTTCTGCAATTCACCAGAGGCAAGACAATTCAAGCATTGTAACGCTCGAAGATGCAACCTAGATTTCGCCAAAGGTAGGTACCTCGGCTTCCATCTTTGGAGTAGAATTTTTAGCGAGGGTTTTGCTTAATTCGAGTAGAATTTTTAGCAGGGGTTTTGCTAATGAGGTCAAATTTCAGGTCGGTATAGGGTGTCACGGAGTTAATTCGACAGTGGCCAAGTGGCTGGGGTTTGGATCTCCAAATTTGGCAGGACGCTCTACATTTCTAGGGTTAGGGACCTTTCTGCAGTGCCACCATTTTCAGCCAAAAGCAGTTGGAACTTGGTAAACGGAAAAAGGGCCGGTTTTGCTCCTTGAAATGAAATGGATGTTTACTTGTTCTCGACTCGGAAGAGCCTTTCTCCTAGTAAATGCTGAAACTAATAGTGTGTGGTACTCTGGTTCTGGTTCTGGTTCTTAGACTCGAAAGTCACTGCATAGATTTTTTTAGGCCCGGTTGGTTTTGCTAATTGTTTTTAAATAGTACAGTGCTTATTTTAAAATTTCCTCCTGCAAAAGTGATCCGACTACTTATAGAGTGGTCCAAGTAGTAGAGAACCCTTGAACAGCTTTCAAATAACATATTGACACCCTTGTTGTAAATGCGAATTTTTTTTTTTAATAATTTTTTCCCACGAATTCTTCCTTCATCCCCAAATTACAACCCTATAAAACAATGCTAATATGCAAATGCTAAATGGTTCGGACGAATCTCTATCCTTTTATGGACAAGCAGATTACTGCTTATTTAGATCACACTATTAACAATAATTTTATTAGATAGTTGAAGATTACATCTTCCATTCTGTCACTATACTAAACAAATTAAATTCCAACTCACTTGTGTTTCTTGTTTCTGAATGCAGATGCAGAAACCTTGTACAATGCGGCAGTTCTTCAAGAAGAAGCACAACATTTAGTGGAAGATTTGGGGAACAAAGAAATAGTGGAGGTGATAAAGAGATCGGTTCCTAGCAGTCTAAGCTTGGCAATTTTGAGGTACCGCTATCGTTGGCCATTTATAGCAGGTAAAGCGTGGAAAGGCAATGTGACCATGGCGGGAGATGGATTAGGGCACAGACAGTGGCTGCACCAGTGGTGACAATGGACTTATTGATTATCTCTCACAATACTAGCTATGTTATCGTATGTGTGCTTCAATTGGGATTTCATTGATGTAATGCCTGCATAAGTGCTTATTTTTACTCGAGATAACTTGTGGTTTTGTGTTGAGTGCTAAACATACTAGTTGTGAAAATGATAATAGTTGGGAAGATTAGTACAAGTTTTCTACATTTAAAAAATATATTGTGTTTACCATTTCTTTTCCTAGAATCTGGGCTTCACTGCATAGGCCATTTTGTATGTGAGTTACATCCCTTCGATGAACCTGTTTGAGATATAGCTATGTTCGAAAATGCTACAGAGAATTACATCAAATTCAGAATTTATATGGTAACATGTCATACTCTTATAGGCTTTTGAACATGGATTGAGCAGCTTATAGATAGGATGAGTAAATTCAGAGCATTCTGTGAATGTAATTTATTACATAAATCGGCTTTGGAAAAGCTCCACTGTTACCTAACAAAACAGGCCCTACATGTAACATGATTCGAAAATTATTTGGTATGATGTTTTTCATTAGTGGTGTCTATTATCTAAGAATTTAATGAGTAATTTATTATATGTTTTCTTGAAACTCAAAATTTAATTATCCCAGTTATCACAGATCATGGACATGTAATGAGGAGCCTGTAAAATGCGGCTATTGTAAAATTCCAACATTCTACTTCATATGATCATCTTAAAAACTACAAAAAGAAGAAAAGAAAGTAAATGACATAAAATGAAAGTAGCTTGCCTCATAAGGCAACTTTGGGAGATACTGTATAAAATCGTCGTTTTATGATTCTTTAATTCTACTACATTCATATCCCCAACCTGACGCGTTTTATTTTATTGTTGATATTTATTGATATTTAAAACTGGTTGATTCTCACTTGTACAGGAAAAGCTTGGCGTAATCCTAAAATTGCATCGGATATAGCAGTATTTACCTAGTATTGGAAGACCTTACAGTATGTCCACAGCATTTGCTGCCATGGAAACATATATATTCCAAGCATTTCGTATTGAAATGAAATAGGTGGGGCTGTGTTTCTTGATTTTGTGCAGAAACACGGTGTCCAGTTCAAATGGTAAGCAAATTCATGTTTATTACTATTTTAAATGTAAAGGAACATTAATACTTGGAATAACTAATAATATTTAACCTATCATTTAGATCATATGTAGCTAAGAAGGAACTATTTTCTAACTGTTCACATGTCATCCGGTTTTGCCTTTTTATAAAATAATTGCTTAAAAGTTGGTGTTATTATTTCAGGCTTATGTTGAATTTGTTGAAGAAGATGATATCCAAGTGCCAGCTTGGTTTACTTTCAACTGCAAAGATAGTGTGAATGTAGTGAGTGCTGACTTAGTGACAGAATGTGCTTCCATAGCCAATTCATGTAAAATGGTTGTTGCAATAGCTTTCAATTGTAACACACCTCATTTTATTCGTGCATTCCTCGCTTCAATTCAGTAGGTAGCCTTGCATTCTCTATTTCAGCGAAGAGGATCTCTTTGTTTTTAAATTTTATAGGTATACATTGATGGATCTTTTCACAAAAAATGACACACTCAATCATATTTATCCAATTTTTAGAGTAGAGGAGACCTTTTCCAGATAGCGAAGTAACTACAGCATCTATAATGAATTCTCCAAGATTCTGAATTAAATTCCTTTTTTAGTTTTTAATAGTAAACTAAATCCATTTAGCATAGAACTAAATTACAGTTCTCCATCTCTACTCTACTTGAAATCCTACTCTCCTCTAAAAATTGTCATGGATAGTCTACACAGATTTGGGTAAGATCGATAGAGGTCTTGGCTTTCTAGATTGGAGTTAAGTGTCTATCATCTACTGCGGTCTCTTTAAGTCAGCTCATTTGCCACCTACTTGATGTAGAAAATAACTTTTCCAGTGTGCATATATTTTTTTCTTTCACATCATTAACTATAATCCCCAGAGCACATCTAACTCTGATGGATGTCTACTCTTTTAAGCATCCAACTAACAATGCTAAAATACGATTGCTTTAGACTAGGAATCAAATTGTAGATGGTGAACAAGAACTATAATTTCATTGAACAACATCAATTATTTCATGGTAATGCAGATAGACCCTTTGAAAGAACCAAATCGAAATTTCTAAAAAATCTGGAACCAAATTTCTTCCAAACCATTTGGATCACAAATTCAAGAGAAAAAATTGATCAGTAAATGAACTTTCCGGCTTTAAATTAATAAAATATAATTTTTCCCTGATACTGCCAGTATAAATAATAGCCAATGCTCTCAAGTCAGTCACTCCAAGTTGTGATCACAAATTTTAAACTTTTATATCCTTGACCAGTGCAGTCACAGAGGACTGTTTTGAAATCTAAAGCTATTTGTGATAACTGCTTATGCTACAATAGCAAGAATGGTCAAGTTTTTATTTTACCATGGGCAGTGATCAATGGTAGATGGATTTTTGCTTCTTGAGATTTCTGCTACTGACATTCAAATATTTTGCTGCAATTTGTCCATTTGTAATATTGGATTTTCTAAACCAGATCACTTCATAATTCCATTTTAATTTTTTTTTTACCTTCACTCAACTTATATTCCCTAATGTTAAATTACAACAACATTGATAACATAGAGGCAGGAACCTGATGCAATGCATCTCTTGTTGAAATAAAAACTTAACTGTATTTAAATGATAAAATTTATTTAAACATATATTACTGCTGAAAGATCTTCGCTAGTTTCTCATATGTATGTTTAAATAAAAACTATTTAAATGGATATTGTTGGTGAAAGAAGTTCAGTAGTTTTTCCTAGCCCGGGCTTAAGTGCTCTGGCTTTAATCAGTAAATGAAGTTGAGCTACTATTTGGATGGCCTTCTCGATTGCCTGCGCTCAACAGATTCTGGATGGATGCATGCTCTTCTAAATTGCCATATGCCCTGCCATGCACAATTTTTTCAAGCATACCCTCCACCTCTCTCATTGTTGGTCTATCCCCTGGATATTGCCTTGTACATTGCACTCCCAATCCAATAAAACTAAGGAGGCAACTGCCATGCTCAGAGGATTCCAACTCTTCACCAGTGGTTTCAGGTGTAGGATTACTGGACCCGCCCACAGCTAACTGATCAACTAACAGCTCTCTATCCACCACTCCCTCCACTGCCTCAGGGAACGCTCTTCTCACCCATCTGGGCAAAGTGTTATCTCCACAAAAAATATCATCAGTAGGTCTCTTTTTAGTCACCATTTCAAGGATGAGCATCCCGAAGCTGTAAACATCTCCCTTAGTACTCACTTGTCCTCCCAATCCATATTCTTGCAACAGTTAAAAGTGCTTTTGTTGTTGAGAATAAAACCAATACATTGGAAAAAGAATAAAAAGAAAGGCAAGACAAAACACAGAAATTGGAAACAATGTTGGGCTTGGGTCTTTACCTGGAGCAAAGTAGCCTACAGTTCCCTTCAGTCTAGACGTGCTGCTGCTTGCAGAAACAGGAGACGTCAATAGACGCGAAAGTCCAAAATCAGCCACATGGGCTGTCATGGTTTCATCCATTAACACATTTGAAGGCTTCAAGTCGCAATGAAGAACAGGGGGAGAACAATCGTGGTGCAAATATTTCATCCCGTGCGCCACATCAAGTGCAGTTTTCACTCTCATCTTCAAACTCAGGCTACACTGCGTTTCATTATTGTGCAGGAGTTGGTCTAGGCTCCCATTTGACATGAACTGCAGTACCAGAGCGCTGAAATCTTCAGTTGAGCAAGAGGACAAGACTTTGACAAGATTGCGGTGCCTGATTTTGCTCAGTATTCTGCATTCCCTGACGAAATTCCTGTATGAATTTTGACAGTCCTTATTGAATAGCTTAATAGCCACCAACGTGTTATCATCCAAGAGTCCTTTATAAACGGATCCAAAGCTACCCTCACCTAGCAATTTAGCGGCACTAAATCCTTCGGTTGCTCTGTGAAGTTCCTGACTAGAGATTTGCATGAAACCTCGTGCCAACAAACTATTTATAATTGGTGCTCTTTTAATTCCTCTGTAGAAACTGTAAAATGCCCCCAAAATGCAACACAATGCGAAG
Organism: Cunninghamia lanceolata; assembly: GCA_027924645.1. Classification (NCBI taxonomy): domain Eukaryota; kingdom Viridiplantae; phylum Streptophyta; class Pinopsida; order Cupressales; family Cupressaceae; genus Cunninghamia; species Cunninghamia lanceolata. The sequence goes on from BSBN01000333.1 coordinate 3,097,788, forward strand.
AATGAGCCAATTGAAGCAACCAAGACAACTTTCCTGTTGAACCAATAATGGTTTTTGGCGGGGCTTGTGCAATTTGGTAAACTCAACCAGCCCGAGGCTGCACATAATCCTGGATTTCTCAAAAATGATGTTACGCTTAGATTTCTGAAAGCTCCTTGATTTGTGACTGATCCGTTCAGGTTGTTGTATGAGAAATTTAAATGGTGGAGCATGGTGAGATTTGCAATAGAGCGTGGCACTGGCCCAGACAACTCATTGAAAGATAAATCAATGCTTTCAAGGCTTTTAAGCTGCCCTATTGATGTTGGCACTATTCCCTCCAATTTATTTTTGGAAAGGTTTAGGTATTGCAATTCCACGCAGCTGCCAATATCGCCAGGGATGGGTCCGGAGAGTTTATTAGCAGAGGTATCTATGGCTTGAACATGTTGCATTCCTCCCAGTGAAGGCAACCTTCCTGTCAATGAATTGTGTGAAAAATAGAGACCGAATGCCAATGAATGGAGACTTGAGATCTCCACAGGGATATTTCCTGTGAGGCTGTTGTATGAGAGGTCAATCATCTCCAGGCAGAAACATTGCCCAATGGCATTCGGTATCCTTCCTGTGAGATCGTTATGACTTAAGTCAAGTTTTCTCAGCTGCTGCAGAGAGCCAAAATATGAAGGAATGTCTCCAGAAATATGGTTAAGAGAAAGCCATAGGTATTCCAGGTTTACAAGCATGTTAAACTCGGGTGGAATGCTGCCTTGCAATTTGTTGGAACTCAAGCTCAACGCTTGTAGATGCTTCAGACGGCCTAATGTAGTTGGAACTCTACCAATAAAACTGTTACTGCTGAGATCTAGATAGGTTAAGCCAGTAAGGTTGCCAATCTCGTCAGGTATATTGCCAGTGATATTGTTACTCTCCAATTGGAGCTGTGATAGCCTGGGAGAGAGGTTTCCCATGCCCCTTGATAAAGTGCCACCGAAATGGTTTGCCGCTAGATTTAGCTCTTCGAGGATGGAGCAGTTGGTAAGTACATCTAATACACACATTGTAGCACAGTTTCTGCTTGACAAGCTATTAATCTCAAGGTTCAGCATCTTGAGAGCAGTTAGCATTCCCAATTCTTGAGGCATCACACCACTTAGCACATTATTTGAGAGATCAAGACGTGAAAGCTGAGAACAATTTCCCAGAGACTTTGGGATCCCCCCACTGAATTGATTAAAATCCGCCAAAAATCCTTTAAGTTTGTGAGCTTGAGGCCAATATCTGTGGGAATGGAGCCCACGAACCTGTTTACTGCCAGTACAAGACGGTACAATTGTGTACAGTTTAGCAGAGAAGGAAGAACATTGCCCTTGAAGTTGTTACAACCAAGACCAAGTGTTTGTAGACGAGTCAGCATCCCCAATTCTGGGGGTATTGCTCCGCTCAAATTGTTATATGTTGTTTGAATAAAATAGATCGCGGAACAATTTCCTAGAGATTTTGGAATGCTACCTCTTAGCCGATTCTTCCCCAAAGCAAAGCACTTCCAATTTGGAGAGCTTGTAGCCTATAATCTCTGGAATTGTACCTTCCAGCTTGTTATTCTGTAGGTCCAAATTTTTCAATTCAGTACAGTTCATGAGAGAAGAAATTGATCCTCCAAGGCTATTATTAGTGAACCACAGTATCTGCAGTCGGGTAAGTGAACCCAATTCTGGTGGAATGGTGCCATACAACTGATTGGTGGACAAATCCAATACCTCCAGAGACGAACAGTTCGCCAGGGCCATGGGAATGCCACCGGTAAGACTATTATTACTGAAGCTAATAAACCTCAGTCTCCGTAATTTGCCTATCTCCTTGGGGATGCTACCGTTGAGTTTGTTGGAATCCAGACTCAGATATTGTAATCTGGTCAGTGTTGTTAATATCTCAGATGGAATTGGTCCTTCAAGCGCATTCTCGTACAGCCACAACTGACGCAATTTTGTGCAGTTACTCATTGAATTGGGGATAGTGCCAGTTAAAAGATTATGCCCAAGACTTGAGGCTTTAAGCGCAGTGCAATTTGCCAAGTCCTGGGGGATAATACCACTCAAATTATTAAAAGAGAGGTAAGAGTTTTTGCAATTTGTGCGAGGAACTCAGCTCTGGCGGAATGCTTCCGCTCAAGAAATTATGGCTTAATCGGAGGTCTAAAAGATTTGTGCATGCACGCAGGGTAACTGGAATTGAACCATGCAAACTGTTTTCATACAACTTAATATACTGCAGATTCTCTAATTTACCAAGCTCGCGGGGAATTTGGCCAAAGAGACGATTATGAGAGAGGTCGAGAATTGTAAGGAAGGACATATTGGCGATGTGAGGAGGTATCGTCCCAGCCAGACTCTTACATTTGAGAAGCACACTCACAACCCTTTGATTGCGATCACAAGTTATTCCAGTCCAGTTGCAAATGTTATTTCCATTTACCCAGTTGGACAAGGAAAGACTTGGATCCATTTTCACAGACATTTTTAATTCAAGCAGAGCTTCTGCATCAATCTGGTTTTGGTATTGCAACTCATTGGACGAGAATGTAACAATGATAAAAGTAGTGAAGATGAGTAAAAGAATGAACTGACCTTTACAATTCTTCATATCTGAAAGTGGAATTAATGCACCTACAATTGCAATTGCTTACCCTTTCTTGCTGTGAAAGAAGTCTTTATAGCAGATGCTTTAACTGAAGGGTATATGCCATAGATAACAGATTTATTGCCCTTGCTATGCAAAGCTTCGTGTCAGAACTTCTGTAGTTGTCATGGTATTTGAAAATTATGACCAAAGTGAGGTACCTATCCTTTCATCCCATTTTCAACAACTTTCCTCCCACTGTCCACTACTTTCTTCGGTGATTTGATGTAATTTAAATATGGAAGTGCAAACACTCTACTTTTTCTTTTGGTGTGAAAGAAGTAGTCATTTTTGTTTGGCGTGGGAGAACACGATTGACCAGCATAGACTTTGTTATTCCTGTGGCAACAATAGGTAGTCACGGCACGAAATATTTTAGTCTTTATGGTTTGCTTTTTCCGACTGAAATTAAACGAAGTTAAAAGGTACGACTCCGCTTTATTGACTCCGCGATAAACAGATTTTTTGACTACTAAAAAAGTTGTCAACAATACCTAGGTTGATAGGCGTAAGTTTCACCTGCCCCGTTAACTTTAAAAAAACTACATACAAAATCACGTGGAGTGAAGTGATCTAGTTTTAATCTTGATTTTAACTCCGGTTGATAGGCGTAAGTTTCGTCTGCCCCGTCAACTTTATTATTAATGAAAATATTAAGGAAATAATTTTGATTTTAACTCCGGTTGATAGGCATAAGTTTCGCCTGCCCCGTCAACTTTATTATTAATGAAAATATTAAGGAAATAATCTTGATTTTAACTCCGGTTGATAGGCATAAGTTTCGCCTGCCCCGTCAACTTTATTATTAATAAAAATATTAAGGAAATAATCTTGATTTTAACTCCGGTTGATAGGCGTAAGATTCGCCTGCCCTGTCAACTTTATTATTAATGAAAATATTAAGGAAATAATCTTGATTTTAACTCCGGTTGATAGGCGTAAGTTTCGCCTGCCCTGTCAACTTTATTATTAATGAAAATATTAAGGAAATATTAAGGAAATCCGCACACAACACGGCATTAAATATTTTAATCTTTTATCGTTTGCTTTTCTGGACTGAAATTACGTAAACGAAGTTAAAAGGCACGACTCCGCTTTATTTTTTTGTATTGAATATATGCAGATTACAAAATAATGAACAGCACTAAACTGTTATAATAAACAAATAGCAACAATATAAAACAGAGCTATCTCAATACATTAGACTGATCAGACATTGATGAAATCATAGTTAAAACGTTTATCGATTCCGCTTTATTCTCTCCTCTGAAGGTAAATTCGTAGAGATTTATTTTCTAGTCAACTAAAAAAAGTTGAAACATTAGCTAAAGTTGGTAACCACATAGTGCGAAATCATAGTTAAAACGTTTGGCGCTTTAAAATAATTAAAAGCTATAATAGTTGTGGAAAGAAATAAATGGATTTAATTAATGGATTATTCAATTAAAATTTGGTTTAATGAATATAATAATTAATTAATTTATTTTATAATTATAATAAATTATATAATAGAATTTGATATTTAGAAATAATAGAAATAAAATATAGTTAATAGATGGTTTGTTATTTTGATCATTATTTCTTGTGTTATAATTTAGTTGTTTGTTATTTAGTTAATTTGAGATTGGTGTTAAAGGATTTGACACAATGTATTGATTGAAAGATGGTGACCTTCCCCTGGGCTCTGTTTGATTCTTATTGGAAATGGAAGAGCATATAGAGTGGGAAAACTAAACCATAATTGCACAATAATAAATGCGAAATAATAATTATAATATTGAGTTGTTCAAGATATCACTTAGATTCATTACAATGACTTATAGAGTGGGAAAACTAAACCATAATTGCACAATAATAAATATAAAATAATAATTATAATATTGAGTTGTTCAAGATATCACTTCGATTCATTACAATGACTTTTATAAAGCCTTTCCAAAAACTAACTTCCCAAACTATCTCACAACCTACGAAAAACTAACTCCAAAACAATTAAATATTAAAACTAAGTCACTAAGGTGTCTTAATTACCAAATGTAAGCCTTAATTTTCCAACACCCCTATTACGGTTTACATTATAAAAAATAAAAAAGAAAGAATGGAAACAATGTAACATGGATTGACCACAGTAGACCAACTGAACATCTGCAGAAGCATCATCTCCACAAAATCTCCTTGCTTGAATCTAGAACACCACAAACTACTCATGTCCAGACAACTATACTAAATGACCACCCAATCTCCTTAGAACACCGCAAACTACTTGTGTCCAAGTAAATGTCCTAGATGACCACCAAATCTCTTCAAAACACCCCAAATTGCTCATGTCTAAATGCCCTGGCTAACCATCAAACCTCACCCATAACACACCAAACTACTCATGTCCAAGCAAATGTCTTGATTGTCCAACAATACCTATGAATCAAGACATACTCAATTGACAAGTACACCACCCTTCTCGTGAATCAAGACACTCAATTATCCATTGTGATTAAAATGTTGATATATATATATATATATATATATATATATATATATATATATTAAAAGTTTTATATTTAATTTTTATTTGGTGTTTACTATATAATTTTATGGAAAAGTTTATAGTTGACTCTTAAAGTTTGAATTAATAATCCAAAAACATAAATACAAAAATTAAATTGTTTATAGTCCTTATATCTCGTGTGGAATCCCACAAATAATAGAGATGATCTAAAAAGAATGGGTCAAAATAAATAATAGTGAAATAATATTTGAAAAAGCAATAAAAATGGGAAAGTAAAGAATACTTTGTTAAGAAAATGATTGACATGTTCAAGGGCACGCAAGTTAAGAATAATCCAGCCAAAGAATAATGACAAAAGCTATTCTCCTGACAAAACAACATGCCTCGACATGCCTAAGACATCATATCACCATGCCCCATACGATAGCATGATGATGGAGGATAAGACAACGATGTCGTAAATGGGATGTTTTGCCATCGAATTTCCAGTTGCCCCATCACCCCCAGATGTCAGAAATTTCAAAACTTACAAGCTAAAAAACCCATTTTCCTTCATTCAATGCATGTATTATTTTTATTTTCTTGCAACCATGAAAATGATAGCAATTCCATCAGAAGTTGCAATGACTTGAAGCCCGGTGCAGCAAGGAGAAGTCAGCTTCACCGATGAAGCTAGGTGTCGTCTATAGCTGGAAACATAGGTAAGATGCATGTTATATGAAAATGGAAATGTTTGTTTTTTGTTATAGTCTAGTTCCCTAGATTGCTGAGAATTGTTGAGTAATTTGCAAACGTTTTTTTTCCAAAAATTTAGTAACAAAAAATGCAGTTTGATGTCATTTTTGATGCATTTTTTCCAAAAATTCAATAATAGAAAACCTAGTTTGATCCGATTTTTGATGTGTCATTATTTATACGTCTAATAAAAAAGTCAATGCATTGATGATAAAAAGAGATGAAAAAGAGGTGAATTCTTACTAGACAATTAAAAGATCTCTTTATTTTCACATAATATTTAAAATTTGGAAGAATGACATTTATAACTAGCTTTATGTAATTATAATTTGAATGTAAGGTGAACAACTAGAATGTATGCATGGAGAGAAGCCTTGACTGCATGTGGAAGAATTATATTCTTAATGTAATTCCCCACTATTGTCTTCCATCACAAATGACATTTGATATTACAGGATAGACATCTATTTTTTTTGTCACTAGAAAATATTGCACATATTTTAGAATTAGTATACTTTAAGTATCAAGAATGCTAATTTTGAAATAGCTTTCATCAATGTTTTCAAATAGGATTTGTCTAGGCATGGCATCTCATGGAATCTATTCCTATTACCAAATCGAATTGAATGTGAATTCCATGAGCACACTTACTAGAGGATGAAATCAAGTGTATTCAATAAATAACAACATGATATTACACATTGTTTTTTTCAAACTACTTGCAGCATGTTGTATGTAAAATGTTTGTGTCAGGAACCTCCCAGGAGCACAACTCTAGGATAAACCTTCACAATACGAGAGAAGCAACACAAGAAGCTATTTCATCAGTAGTGAAAAATGCATTGAGAGATGAGATATATTACAATGTACAAACCTAGGTATAAATAGCTGGGTAAAAGATGAGTTACGAGAACAACCAACCCCAATAACCTCAACAGTGAAAAATAAAAAAATGCACCTAACATTATTAAAATATTTGATTAATGTAAATGTTAAAGTAGCCTAAGTAAACTTAAGCGCACTCTAACACCGCCCCTTAAGTGCAACTTAGGGAGATTATTATGTAATATGAGGTGCAAAATGGGTCCCCACAATAAGGCCATGTTAGGTACCCATGTACAACTACAATTCAATAAAATGCAATCTCTCACAAATGGAGAAAAGGAGAAAAACCCTGTGGGAGAAAACTCCTCTCCAAAAGAGAAAAATAAAAAATGCTGAAAAGAAAAAAAGGAAGTGCATGTGGATCTCAATATGCTTAGTGTACTGATGCTCCACTGGGTTGCAAGAAATATTAATGGCACTCTGATTGTCACACCAAAGAGTAGCAGGATGATCAACAAGAAAGCCAAACTTATCCATCAACTGTCAAAGCCAAAGAATCTCCTAACTAGCCAAGACTTCTCCTCGATAATCAACCTTAGTTGATGATAATACAATAGTAGTTTGCTTCTTGCAATACTAAGCAACCAGACTAGAACCAAAACAAAAAACAAAGCCAGAACTGGACTTCCAATCATTAATATCACCAGCCCAATCTAAGTCAATGAAGCCCACAATCTCAATAGCTCTTGATGTATAGTGAATGTTAAAGTGTTTAGTGCCCTGAATGTATCGCAAGATACATTTGTATGCCTTCTAATGACTCTCATGAGGATCTTGAGAGAAACAATAGACAAGACCAACTGCAAAGGAAATATCAAGATGACTATGTGTCAAGTATAGAAGGTTGCCAACCAACTACCCATACAAGGTAGCATCAATTGATGGATTAGTGCAAGTGGTAGACAACACAACACATGATTGAAAAGGAGTAAGGGTTGGTTTGCAGTCATCCATCCCAAATCTCTGAAGCAAATCAAGAGCATACTTCTGTTGAACGATAGAAATACCAGCAGAAGACTAATGAATTTGAAGACCATGGAAGTAATACAACAAACCAAGGTCAGTCATATCAAAACGCTCCATCAAAGCTCCCTGAGTATCCTTAATCACGGTAGGAGAAATCCTTGTGAGAATCAAGTCATCCACATATAGAACAAGAATGAGAAGATCCCCCCATGTCTCTAAATATAAACTATAGGATCAGATTGACATCTAGTGAATCCAAAAGCAAGCAGAAAACTATCCATCTTCTCATACCAAGCCCGAGGGGCTTGTTTGAGACCATACAATGAATGCCTCAGCCTACAAACAAGTGAAGAATCCTACACAAAACCTGGTGGCTACTCCATGTAGATCTCCTCTTGAAGATCACCATGCAGGAAAGTACTCTTCAAATCCATTTGATACATTGGCCAACCCTGAGATGTAGCAATAGAAAGTACAAGATGAACATAATCCATCTTGGCTACAAGAGAAAAAGTCTCAGAATAGTCAATACCTTCAACTTGAGAGAAGAACTTAGCCACTAGATGAGCCTTATAATTATTAATAGAACCATTAGTTGCATACTTGGTATGATACACCCACTTGCATGGAACCAACTTTCTTCCCATAGGAAGAGGAACTAAATCCTAAGTATAATTCTTCATTGAAGAAGAATACTCCTCAATTATAGCACTTTCCCATTCCGGAACACCTGAAGTTCAAGAACGAGTGCAACATGTAGCTGTTGGATCACATGCAAGAGAACCAACATCCTTAAGAAGTGTACGAGCCTGTAATGGTCTTATGGGTGAAGGTGGAGGAGGAGATGGAGAAATGTCAACAACAAGATCAATACCGTTATTAAGAATGTCATCATCATCATCTACAGGAAGCAAAACATCATCTGAAGAAGTGGGAAGAAGAGAGGAAGTGGCCTTTGATGGAGAATCTTTTGGAGTGAAAGACTCATCAAAATGAACATCACAACAAAAATGTACCTCTCGAGTGACAGGATAGACCAACCGATAACCCTTCACATCCTTACAATAGCCAACAAAAATGAACCGCTGACTTTTCTTCTCCGTTGCTTTGTGCCTCTCATCTAGAATGAATATCCATGCATCACTACCAAACACTCTTAAAAGGGATACCTTGGGCTTGACATGCCAAACCTCCTCGGGAGTCATGTTCTGCACTGCCTTGTGAGGCATACAGTTTTGAATGTAGTTGGCACAATTGACAGCCTCTTCCCATAATGTTGGAGCCATGGATTGAGACTAAATCATACAATTAACCATCTCCCATAAGGTTATATTCTTCCACTTGGCCATACCATTCCACTGAGGAGTGTATGACACTATGTGCTGATGAAGAATACCTCGAGCACGACAAAAATCCTGAAATGCTTGATTGACATATTCTCTCCCATTACCTGTTCAAATCTTTTGAAGGGAGTGCCCTGATTGCTTCTCCAAAAATGAAAGGAATGTCATGAAAATTTGAATAACCTCATCCTTGTACTTCAAAAAGTACACCCATGTGCATCGAGAGAAGTCATCAATAAAGGTGAGCACATACTTAGCCCTTGAAAATGAAGGAGTTGGGAATGACATAAGGTCACTATGCACTAACTCAAGGAGTGCTGAAGTACATGTGGCCATACCCTTCAAAAAAGGATCCCTATGATGTTTTCCAACAACACAACCTTGACAACCTCCATCTGAACAAGAGATCTTAGGTAGACCAATCACCAAATTCTATGTGCTCATTTGTTGAAGATATCTATAATTCAGGTGCCCAAACCATTCGTGCCAAAGCTTGCTCACAGAATCTGCATGAGCAATAAGGGATGATCCTGATGAAGATTCAAATCCATCTAACATATACAAATGGGTCACATCATCAACTATCTCTGTAGCAACAACCTTCTCGGGATCTCGCAACTCTCGAATAGTCACATCTGTGGGAGAAAACTCAACTACCTTCTCATCACCATGATGACAAATCTGATAGACAGAAAGCGGATTCTATGAAATATTAGGAACAAAATGAACGTCATCAATGAAACCATCCTGCATCTTAACTGATCCTGTTCCTACAACTAGAATCTATGAAGAGTTCCCAACCGCAATATGAGAAGTACTACAAGAGGAAATATAATCAAAAAGATCCTCGACATGAGTCATATGGTGTGAAGCACTAGAAACAAGAATACCACCATTACTAATAGAGGATGAAGCCCTTGTTGTGAGAGCTTGCCCTTTTCCCAAGGAAGAAGAATTAGGCATGGCAATATTGTGCTTCCTCATAGCTTCCTCCAATGTTGCTAACCTCTCAAAACAATGTGCATCATTATGCCCTAACTTTCCACAAAAGAAAACAATTTTCCTTCTTCTTCTTAGACTTAGAGGATGACTCCCCAGAGTTAGAAGGAGGAGGAGGAGGTGAAGGATTAGTCTTCTGATCATTCTTCGCCTCAAGTTTGGAGGGAGGATCACCACCTACAGACGAATCTGTCTTGGGCTTCTTCTTGTTCTTACCCTTGCCCTTGGAAGATTGAGCCATTAAGGCATGACTCTTAGGAAGAGAATCCATCTGAATCAACTTGGCTTGCTCCCTAGTCAATCGATCACAAATACCTAAAATGAAGGCATCTTATGGTCTTCTCCCATAGCATTCATAGTAGAATAGAAGGTATAGGCAAACACTTGAAATGAACCTCTTAGCTTGGACAGGATCAAGAAAATACACTCCTTGTCATTTCAAGCATTCAATTGTGAAAAAATCAACTAGAACTAGGCAATGAAATCCTAAATAGTGGGGAAGGCATTTAGAGAGAGAGGTGAGATTGGCTTCAAGTTGCAAGATCTTGAACTGATTGACCTTACCATATAACTCAACAAGCTTATCCCACATGTTTTTAGGTGTCTTACACTCCGCAATGTGAAACAACAAATTATCAGACACATGGAGACCTATGAGTCCTCTAGCGTCATCCATTTTGTTTCTATGAACAAATTACTCAACTGGTTTTGTGAACTCAAGTTGATTGGCATCTAACATTTGCTAAAGCCCCCTAGATTGCAACAACTGTGATATTTTGAGATTCCATGTGTGATAGTTGTGTGGAGTGAGAAATTCAATCCTTGGGTCTGACACGATAAACAAGGGAACACAAAGGAACCTGAATGCAATATACACACCCCCTAGAATGAATGAAAACTGAATTTGCAACTTACAATCACCAAATTTGCTAAGTAACACTACATAAGTAATTGAAACAAATTGCAACTTCAAGCTATTTGAACTATCAAAAAATAGACAAATTTTTAGAAAATACCTCATTCATAGTGAAGTTTGTTGAAGCAGCTTTTCAACAATATATTATTTGTCAAAAGTAGACCCTGTTTGCAAAAGTTGTGCAAGTTTGAAAAAAATGCCTATTTTAGGCTCTTTTGGAATCCATAGAAGCTCTTGGTTGCCCCATATGACTACAAAATATGAAGAGGAAAAAAAAATTGGGTCTATTGGGCCATGCCACAAGCCACCAAGCACCAAGGACATCTAGCAAACAAGTCTCCAATCAGGCAAATCACTAGGTCAGACTAGTGTGTAGCACTCCATGCGTGAGAGAATGATCAAACATAGCTTTGTGAGCCTTGCTCAGAGTAGATAAGTGGGTGAAAAGGATATATGAATAGAAAAGAATCTTCCTTTAGCACCAATGTGGGACTAAAGTCCCAATAAAATGCTCGAAAGAAGCCTTAGACGGGCCCACCGCGGGAGATTTCATGCACAGAAAACCCTAAAATCAAATATTTTGCTGTAAAATTTTGAAATGCTAAAGTATGATGATAAATAATATATATTGGCCAAAAAACCAGTCCCTTATGGCTACGGATGGGTTCCAATGTTCAGCTTCAATGTGTTGTTTCACTTGTTGTGGCAATTGCAACTTCACAGGTCTTTTCATGGGGTCACTTCCAAATGCTAAAGATCTCTGATGAAACCCATGCTTCCACTATTCTGTATTCTAATATCATCTTCCCATCCACAAGGTGCATACCAATTTCTCTCTTTCACAAAGAAAATTTGGCTTGGATATTATGTGAGAGAGATGCACTAGAAGCACAACTTCAGCGATTCAAAGCAATTTCCTGTCATTCCAATGCAAATTCTTCTTGCAAAACTTTTAAATGTATAAAGTCTCATAGGGCTTGCAAATTTGGCAAATAATAGGTGAAATAGAAATTTTAAAAAAAATTCTAATGCTAAAAAAAATCCATCCACCAAAAAATTGCAGGCAAATAAAGTCTCAATCTCACCAAAATCTCTAATGAAAACTCTTAGGACAGAAGGCATTGCAGATAGTCAGCCTTGATACCATGTTGGTGTCAAGAATCTCCTAAGACAACAACTAGAGGATAAACCTTCACAATACGAGAGATGCAACACAAGAAGCTATTTCACCAGCAGTGAAAAATGCATTGAGATATGAGATATATCACAATGTACAAACCCAGGTATAAATAGCCAGGTAAAAGATGAGGTACGTGAACAACCAACCCCAACTACCTCAACTGCGAAAAATAAAAAATGCACCTAACATTATCAAAATATCTAATAATGTAAATGTTAAAGTAGTCTAGGTAAACTTAACCATACTCTAACATAAAACAATTGAAATATTATGAAGTCAGTTCCAAAATACCCACATATTGATAAGTTTTTTTTAAAATATTTGTATGCTATTCTCCCTACAAAATGGCATGTCTCAAACATCATAACACCATGCCTCCCCATGCCCCATATAATAGCATGATGATGAAGGATGAGACAACAACGGCTATTGTCCCCAGAAAATAGCATGTCTTAGACATCATAACACCATGCTTAACACATATAAGAGCTACATAATAGGGTCACAAATTTGTATACAAAAATGCAGTTGGAAAAACACAATGTGCTTCTAGTGGATGATGAGCTCAAATTAGTCTTTCATCTTGACATGCTTGGCTATTACCCGAGCACTGTCATTTAATCAACACTAGTTATTATTTTGAAATGGTTTGGTAATGACAGCACTGTCAGGATGCAAGCCTCAATGAAGAATTTAGAATTAAGGGGAGGTTTGGCCATTACATATGCTAACCTCCCCATTTATTTATAACTGCCACCATTTTTTTAAGACCCCGCCCCAATAATCTTAGGCCCGTGGCCTATGGGAAAATCTATGATTAATGCTATAAATTTTCAATTGGATTTATTAGTCCTTGCCCTATTAGTTGTGCTCTATGAAGTATCAATTTTCTCTTCATTGTGTCCCATGAATTGTGCTAACCTGAAAAATTAAAAAGCAATTCTAATGTTTCAAAACATTTTTCGGTTTTCACGAATAATTTATTGTTTTTTCTTTGTTTTGTTTGTTGTGGTTCTTAATGGTGGGAACAGAGGAACAGATAAAATAGAGTAGGTGGAAAGAACAAAAAATAAGGTGGCAAACTGTTCCTTTATCTAGGTAATACTTCAGTCTTACTGATTTTCTTGTTTGAATTTAGTTAAAATGGATGGACACTTTGCAAAATAAAGAAGTAAAAATTGAACCCCTGACCTCCTTCACTTGCATTGTTGGTCCAAATGCCATAGGCAAGAGTGTATCCTTTCTCCATACAGAGTAGTCCATGTGCCTTTTCTATGCTTCCACATTTTGCATACATGCATACTAGGGCCACCTCATCAAAAAATGGTGCATACAAGTATGTTTTCTTCTTTCTCTTTTGTGTTTTTAGTAGAAGCAGAGGTAGTGAAGGTGTAGAATCCTTTGAATTCGATTCTACGCAAGGTAGGGTTTTAATTTTCATTTTCCAAACACTCCTGTTGGTAATTTTCCCAGACTAGATGCTTATCCCCAGTAATCCCTACAAAATAGCCATTAATGATCAATAGGATTCCCGGGCCAGGGGCCAACAGTATAGGAGATAGACTCTATAAATATCTCCTCTTCTTCTTTAAGCTCTGTAGAACCAAGGGGGGTATTCCCTACTCAACATCTATAAAATACATCCATGGATTAGCTGGGATGTTGATACAAAGCAGATAAATCCTCTCTTATGCAGACCAAAACTGTGGAATAAGTGCAAAGGGGCTAGCTTTGGGCCTATGCTCAGTTGTAGACAGAGGATTTCAGATCCTAAAACTACTTCTAAAGTCCTAAAGGTTTATATATGAAGTTTGAGTTTGTTTTTGTATTTGGATGCAAAACTAGGACTCTGGGTTGTGACCTCAATACAAGACTGGATCGGTGCCTATCCAGGGCTCGGAGTCAGTAGACATACACATATGAATGTACACATAAACCCATATTAATGACTGAGTTTCAAGGGGATTGTTTAATATCTGCCTTACAGATATTTCCCAGATTTGGGTATTCAGTTACCTCTGCTTAGATGATCCTCACTGCAATATATTCTTCTTAACACTTTAACCAAAAATATTTAATCTACTCCTTGAGTAGAAGTAAAAGATCAAGCATTCAACATAGCAAATCTATATTCAAGAATCATAGACACCCCTTAGCTGTTTAGATTCAAAAGAAGAATACATTCGATTTGGAGACAAATAACATAACACATGCAATGAAGCATTACTCATTTAAATCAACATGAAACCAGTAAGTTTATGCATTAAATAGACAACATGAGATTTATAAACTCACAAAAATATCAAAATCAGGGCCACCAATGAAGTTGTATCTTATCACAGCACCAAAAATTTGTCCAGTTTTCAACAACCAACAAGTAACACAGTTTGACTTTTTTATACCAAGACTGTGTACCTGGCAAAATTTATTACAAGGCAAATCAAAAATCTGCCAGATTCAATGTGTGAGGAATGGCGCTCAGAAACATTCAACGCTGTGGGGAGACAGAGAGGAATGAGCAGATGGAATCGGGATCCACGCCGCCATTCAAGGACGTTCATCTTCAAACAGGTTGTTGACCCGTCCATCACCGACCCATACCGCTGCAATTTTACCATTAACGCTTTAGCTACCCACAGCCTCTCTAAAATATAGCAACGACGTACTACTGAAAATTTCCCATTCAAAAACAGCCGCACCCGCTCAGAAAAAACCATCGCAGCAGGTTTAAAACCCGATCGTTGATCATCCATCCATTGCTGTGATCAACGGCACCCAAAAACATTGAAAAGTTGTTGGCCAGTGAAATCATGCCACGTTGGCACCTTATGTTTCTATTGCTGGCCCTTTCCATCTTCAATTTTGCCTTTTTCACCCTTGTATATGCATGCTGAAATGCATATACATGCAACAGTTCCCAGGCACGTGGCATCTTGTGACTCATCCTCCATCACTGTGCATTTGATCTCCATTGGCCATCGGAATAACCCAAGAAAGGCTGGCTGACACATATGGTCTTGGTGATAATCTCTTTGCATATCGGCTATTGCACAAGCATACAATTGTTTTATACAACCCCCAAACCTCAGATTACTATTCGTTGTATTTGACTCTTCCTTCACATCTGGGTTGCATATCTTTGTTTTGTATATTGGGTTGTATGCTGCATATACAAACCCAATATACGTGTTGCGGACCCCAAACTTGTATGCAGCATCTTGGAACTCTACTCGGGTCGGGAATACACCTTTTCACTTATATGTTTTGCATGTATGTCGGCATACATACAATTACCATTGTATATAATTGGTGGGCCTGACCTATTTTTCTCTTTCTCTTACACATTTGATTGCACATCGCATATACAAATGCAATGTACAAGTCAGACTTTGCCATAATCAAAAAGCACATTTGAAACTCTTTGGAATTCGGCTTGTACATCCGCGAATGCATATTTCCTTTGTATATAGACTATATACAAACTCACTTGTATATATCTGTGGGCCCCATCCACTTGTGTCTCTGTTGCATGTATCTTTGAGTGTCCACGACACTGTTCACTTTGCATGTCGCGGGCCCTTTGTATATTTTCGAATGTACATTCTGCCTTGTATATCCATGGGCCCCACCACATGCATCTCTGCCTCTGCACTGTAGCAAATGTATATTTGCGCACTTGTATGTCAAATATGCAAACACAAATATACAAACCCCTAATATACAACTGCAGAATCTTCTACAGAATATTCCAGGAAGGTATCTTCCACTCGCCACTGTGGCAATTGCATATTAGCACCTCCTTGTATACTTTGCTTTGTATGTAGCCCGATATACATATAAAATGCATATAATTCAGTTTTTATCAATTTTTTGGAGGCCGATGGAAATTTCATAAGCCCGATGATGTACATTTGCAATTGCACATACAAAAACTTAGCATTTTTCATGAGTGCGACAGGAAAAGGCGGTAAATCATTACATGGGGGCTGATTAACCAACGAAAACTAAAACATGAGGATGAGATTTACAACCAGGAACCCACCACAGAAGACCACTAACAGAATAGACAAAACAATGCAAGATCCCAAGACTCAGAAATTTCAGGGTTTGCAAGAGAAAACCTGCAAATATTCAAGCTCAAAACCCTAAACATAAATGATTACCAACAACTCCAATGATATCATTAGTATTATTGACATTGATTGATTTGTTGGCTTTCTAACAAAAAGCAAAAATGGTCATTTCATTTGGCAAATTGCACACCACACCAAGAGTGCAACAACTTGACGAATTTTTACTAAGCTGAAGTTATATTACTGAGTAATAATTTGAATCTTAGCCCTAAAATCATAAATCCTAGATTTTGTATATGTTTTTTTAGTTAAAATGGTGGGATTTATGAGGTTGAATGGGGTTGTGCAATATCAGGCTTCTAATGATGGTATAACTATATTTTGCACTCTGGGGAAAACTCTTAGATCAGAATATATTAATGCCACTCATTGGTACAATCGTATTGCTGCTCTCCTACATCAAGGTAGCAAGGTTTTTATGTTATTCATTTTTTTGTTTGATATTGGTTTGTTCAAATATTATTTGTTATTAAGTTTAGTTTCAATTGATATCAATTGTTGCAATGTATAAAATAGAAGGGAATGATCCAATATATCAACCAAATATTTTGTTAGAGTAATAGGTTCTTTACTTAATTAATTTAATCATATTGATTAATTAATTAAGTCACCTTTACTTTATTTCACTTAAGCTAAACTTAGGAATCTCACATTAGGATTTTCTAACTTGCAAATATAAAAGCAAGTTTTCTAATGTAATTCATTAATCCATTTCATTAACTACATCTTTTTTTGTGCAAATTGCTCTCTTTGCTTTTTTCTCTTGTGGAAGGTTAATCTTAGGTTTTGTAGGTGTTCACTGGGTCTTGTGAGGTCTGTTTCACAACTTCTACATGGTATCAGAGCTCCAGATCTACAAGCCCCTTCTCAGATTTGAAGAAAATTTTGAGCAAGAGCTGTTTGTTGGGTGTGTTTCTATGTAAAACAGAGTATTCCATTGGGTTTAGAGCAGTTGAAATAGTTAGATTAGCCTTTTATTTATCTTGATTTGAGCTTTGTAGGCTAGATCTACAAGGGTTTGAGAGGGTGTTTTTTTGGGCATCAAAGAAAAGCTATTTTTCAAAGTGTTTTGGGACCAAATGGACCTTACCATCGTGCTCAAAAGGCCCAGAAACCTTAAGATCGACTATCAAATCATCAAAATCGGTCTCCAGAACATATGGGGCAAATTTTTTTGCCAAGAAAGTCGTATGGCCTCCCCAGCGTACATATTGAGGTGACTGTAAAAAAAATTAATTTTTTTATGCATATAATTTTTTTTCAAAAATTATATTGAAAAAAATATATTTATCTTTAAAAAAAATGCAGGGTTTTTTCATCCAAAAAAAAGCAAAGTTTAAAAAAAAATTAAAGTAAGGTATAGGGTACTTCCTTGCATAGACCCATGTACCCTGCTGTAGGCCTGTGTTGTAGGCTTTGGGCCTCACACCCCTGTCTTGGGGTTGCGGTCCCCTAAGGGTCCCATGGATCCCTTTTTGGGGCCGTGAAAACCCCTTAGTGGGGCTAGGGGGGTAATATTTATTTTAAGATTTTTTTTTAAAATAAAAAATTTTCATTGTTTTCTTTCAAATGTTCCTTTTCAAAAAAACCTGTAATTTTTTAGTGTTTTTTTATTTAAAAAAAAGCATTTTTTTTTTGTGATTTAAAAAGAAAAGCACATGCAAACTACTGTAACTAGAGAACCTTTTAGCAGTGTTTCTAAATTTGACGATCCTCCAAATTTGGAGGTGTTTTTGCTGAATTTGGTGGAGATGTTCCTTTCCTAGTCCAACCCCTCTCCATTGGGCTTTTCATTTTTGCCCTTCATCTTCCAGAGGCCATATCTCGATCATATGGTGGTATTTTTAAATGCAATGTTTTTTTGACAAGGGGTAGAATTTTGTTCTCTTCGTAGTGGTGCAGGTGGTTTTTTGTTTTGACTTTTAATTTTTTTTAGAAATCAGTTTTATCAATGTTGTTGTTGTGCAATTCTCATTTTGGAGACTTTCACGGGCCATATCTATTGTATCTGGACTCCTTTTTGGGTCCCATTTTTTTGAAAGTGCATGTTTTTCTGTGTACTTCATCATGGTACTATTAGTTTCCTCTATTTCTATTAGAGAATTGTATTTTCATCATGTGGTCTTTTTTAGACATTTTGAGCTTCCATTGTAAACACTTCTCATATGTAAACACACTGAAATAAAGTGCCTCATCATTGCACATGTATTCTTGAGATCTTGCACATCATTTTGTGTCTTATTGTACTCGTACTATGATATAAAGTGCCATGGGGGGTTGATTTTTGCTTTATGTTTTGCCATCACACTTTCTCAAGTGAGTGTCCCTTCCACAACAACAATGAATCACATTGATTCTTGCGTCATACGTGTGTGTCTTGGTTTGCAGGGTCATCCCACAATAATGGTTACACTTTTTGGCCAAACTTGACATTGAAATCAACATTTTGAACTAAATCTTCACTTTCTAACACCTATAGCCGCTAAACCGTTAGGAATTTGAAGATGATGTGAACTAGTGATTTGTAAGATTTTGTTTGTAGATTCTAAATATATTTTTTAAAAAAAATTAGAGTTAAATTGTAATATATTTTGCATCTCCTTTGATAACTAGTTTTTAATAGTAAACAACTTTTTTTAAAGTGATGTGTATTCTGTAGCACATAAACTTTTTTCTACAAAGGATAAAATTCTGATTCTTTTGAATTTAGATTGGTAACACCAATATATAGGGCATGCACTTGATTTTATAATTTTTTGTTGAATATTTTTTTTAATTAAGTTTTGAAGTCAAACCAATTATAATTTAGACATAGGTGTATTCTGTAAAACATAACTTTTTCTGTATGTATCAAAATTTAAATTATTATTTTTTGTTGAAACAAGGACATCAATACCTAGGGCATAGATATTTTTCAAAAATTTTTTCACTAATTTACTAATTTTTCATGTGTGTAGAACAAAGAACTTGATGTTTGGTGAAAAACCTACATTCACAAGAAATAAAAAATAAATATAATAATTAAATTAAATATATTTAAAATAATACTTTTTGGGAAGCTTATAATAAGGACTACATACTTACAAAACATAAAATTTAAATGAATTCATTTGATCCCCAAAAAGGTAAATCTAAAAGTGGTTTTTTATCAACGTTTTGATAGGTGTAGAGGAGACTCCATTATAGGTATGGTTTAAAACTAGCAAGGTCCTATCCAAAGGAGTTTGAATCTAAGGAGGTTTGATCAAACCCTCTTCAATTAAAATCCTATAAATGGAACCTTTCAAGATTTAAATCATTATATTTTCTAAAAATATGTGATTTCAACAAAAATCAGGATGTCCTAGAAAGAGGATGTTCAGATGTTCTTGTTTCTTCTACATGCACTTCTTGCTTTCACACAGTTTCAATGTACCTATCATGGCTCTCACTTATTCACATTATGGGAGAGTTTCTATTGTTGGTGCTAATGCTTCTTTGGTTTCGCATTGGAGTGAGTTATGTATCTAGTATTTGTTCCTATGTACTAGGCAGATGAAACGTACATTAGTGGTTGGTTACCCATTCATTTTAGTGAGATGGAGCATTTACCGTATGAACACTCTTGCATTTATTTTGTGAAGGTGACCTTCTATTTTCACTTGATTAGTTCTTCAAACTTTTGGTACTTGTACCATTTGTATCTTCGAGTTCTAGATGTTTTGCCTTTGCCATCTGATTCGAGTAGTGTCGTTAGGGGCACTCATGCAGATTCTTGTCTTCTTGATTCTGATCTTGATCTTACATTTAAGAGGAGGTTCTTCTTTCAGCACTATAGTAGTCAGTCTTCAATAGTGTTTACAACTTCTTCATGCTTCAGTGGAGTTCTTCATATTCATCTTCATGTTCCTATTCTTTTGGGGTATCTTTTGTGGAGGCTTCTTAGTCTCTCTCTCTCTCTCTCTCTCTCTCTCTCTCTCTCTTATAGGGATGTTTGTTCTCTCTTTTGGAGAGGAGTTTTTCCCATGTGGTTTTCTCCTTTTCTCTATTTGTGAGAGACTCTTTTGTACATGGGCACCTCATCAGGTCTAGTTGCCGGGACCCATATTTTCTTTCATACATTTGTCCTTAGTTTTTTAGCTTCTCCCTAAGTTCATTTTAAGGGGGGTGTTAGAGTAATGGGTTCTTTACTTAATTAATTTAATCATATTGATTATTTAATTAAGTCACCTTTATTTTATTTCACTTAATCTAAACTTAGGAATCTTACATTAGAGTTTTCTAACTTTCAAATATAAAAGCAAATTCTCTCATGTAATTCGTTAATCGATTTCATTAATTGCGTCTTTTTTTGTGCAAATTGCTCTCTTTTCTTTTTTCTCTTGTGGAAGGTCAATCTTAGGTTTTGCAGGGGTTCACTGGGTCCTGTAAGGTTGGTTTCACAACTTCTACATATTTTAGTTTTAGATTTTTAATGTGGAAGCTTTTTCTGCTAAGGGGTTTATGGGATATTACTCTTTTTAACAAGTTTGTGTAGTTTTGAAAATGTCTGAAGTAATGAACACTTATGTTGACCCTTGGCCTTGGAAGAGGCTATTCTCCTGACAAAATGGCATGCCTAAGATATCATAACATACAATTCATCATATAAAATTGATCATATCATACAAATCACCATACAAAAATGAATGATGGGTCCTACAAGTGCCGTTGCATTTCATACAAAAAGAAAAATGGGACTCGTGAGTGTGCCATTGGGTTTAACGGTAGCGAATCACTCTTTTATGTGAAGGATGGTGATGAGTGCCAGGTAGCACCAATGAAATACACCTTTTTACCCCTCTTTTTCCTTCCTTCTTATTCCATTGTCTTGATGACTACACCACAATAGATTAACAAGATTGTTCTAATTATGATTAATAAAAGATGAATTACTTAAAATCATGATTTTTGATTGAGGGACTAATGTGCACTGAATTAATGGAAATATGCTAAAATTATCTCTTTTTGAATCTACAGGTGTAGATGTTCGAGCAAAGACAATTTTGGTCATCTCTAGAGGTGGTCCTAATCATCTCCGAAGCTGACATATGGATACCGCACCGGTCTCCAATATTTTCCAATATGATTGGAGAGATTTTGAGACAAAAAGGCGAGAATCATCTTCAGAGCTAGATTGAAGTCAAAAGCATATCTCCGGAGCTGAACTAAATTCTAAAGCATATCTCTGGAGCTGCAAACAGAAGCACACACCTCCGGAGCCTCCTCAACACAATGTAGATTTCTAGCGCTGCTACCGGTCAACACTTCCAGTGGTAATTGGGGTGCTCTAGATATTACTCAATCAGCACCCGAGTAATCGAATGAAGACCGTAGTTAACTACTGGAAGGTTTATCTTTCTTTTTGATTTTGCATGAGTTCTTGACAAACTGATTTAAACACCTATATTTCAGGGCCTTGCTACCTAGTGGTATTTGAAACTAAGACTCAGATTTAGTGAGACTGTTGTTCCACTAAATCCATTTTAATTGTGCCATATGAATGTTTATTCTATAGTTAAACAGTTAGTAGAATAAGATATTGGTATTATTTCATATATGAACTAGTAGTTAGGGTAAGTGATATGTCATCACTGGATTAGATATAAATTTACAAAAGTAGCAGCAGAAGGGATACATCGAATGATTTATTGTTATTGTAATCTCATTTTGATATAGACATCTTTCAAAATAAAAAAGTTGATGGAATTGGATTGAAAGTGAATTGTGATATTATCTTGTACTGATTCATTGCTTTAGTCTTCAGCCCTAAGGGTGTGGAGCAAAGGCCCACTCCCACCACCACGACAGAAGGCTAGTATTGTTGTTTTGTTATTCTATTTCAGATTTGTAAGGAAAGCATAGGTGCGGGATATAGCTTCCCTAATGTTAATTCAAAGAGGATAATGCAGACAGGTAAATTTCAATTTAAAAAACTACAGATAAACACACCAAAAAAATAGAATAAACATTTAAGACAACAAAGAATGACACCACTTTTACATGGGAAAACCCTTTTGGGTAAAAAACCCACCACCACAAGAGAGACTATCTTTATTATAGTAAACTGAATAGTTACAATAAAGATCCTAGCTCTTTTGCTCAGGTATCGATTCTTTACAATTATACAAAGCCGTTCATTTCATCTGTATATCTACAGAGTAAATTATATAATTAAATCTTTTCATCAATCATCAATGACACCAACAGATCTATATTTATTTCCAGTCTTCAAGAGCAAAACCGATATTCAACTTTTGCCCTAACTGTTCGATCTAACTTGCTGCCTTCCAACCGTCGCAACTGTTCACATACTCGTGAGACCATTAGTCCCACATGCACCAGGTCGCATTGGACATCTCAGTTTATATCCCCAAACACTTAGTAAGACCATCGTTGGCATAACTTAAAACTCTCCCACCGATCTCCATCTCTTCCCGATATGTTCAACACTGAGCTTTGTCTTGTCTTCGGTGAGATATCTATTGTCAGCTCAATACAACTTTGTCTACCCGATAGCCCTTGTCACTCCGATGCCTTCTACTTCGCATATACATTACTTGACTTACTATAGTCGGTAATCTAATGTATCTTTCCCTGGTGTCATCGACACAGTCGGTCATCCCTTGTATCTAACTCAATGTATCTTTTCAATGTACATTCACAACATACAACCTCGATATACAATTGCAGGATACACACGAAATGATACTCACATGCATTTGTGGTATACACACAAAATGTTCACAACATACATTTGCGATATACACACAATTGTATATTCAGTGAAACAACACGAAATTCACGCCGATACATTCATATCGTTGAATCCTTGCATATCGGCCAAGGGCTTCTCACTCTCGCCAATACAGGAAGTCTTCCCGATGGTCACTACCATTGGTGAAACACAAGTCATCGGTAGAGCCAAACAAAGATACACCGATAGTGTTCTATCACAACGATGACTGTTCACGTTGAACCATTAAACCTGATAAACTCTTGACCGGTTCAATGAACCCTTGAACCATGTGATTCATATGAACAACACCAACGACTAAAAATGAGGTTTCAAGCAGTAATTTGAGACACAGGTTCTCTTCAATCTCCCACTTGTCGAAGAGATTACTGCTACCTCTTAATCCTCATTCGATTATTGAGAACTATGGGCCCGAAGACCCATTTCATCTGAACACCATTTGAACTTGGCCATTGTCACTGGTTTAGTTAAGGCATCAGTGACATTTTCCAAAGTGTCAATCTTTTCCAGCTTCACCTTCCTGTCTTCCACCATATCACGAACAAAGTGATATTGGACATCAATATGTTTTGTCCTAGCATGAAATGTAGGGTTCTTCACCAAACATATAGCACTTTAACTGTCACAGTGTATTTGTATCTGCCCTACATTAAAACTAAAATCAGAACACAACCTCTTCAACCAAACGACTTTTGGGCATGCACGAGTAGCTACCATGTACTCTACCTCTGTTGTGGACAAAGTGACTACAACCTGCCGCTTGCTCATCCAACTGATAGCACCACCATTTAACGTGAATACATATCCACTGGTGGATCTTCTACTGTCAATGTCCCCTGCCCAATCAGAAACAACATATTCCTGAATGCTTATAGATCTCTGAGATCCAACTGAGTTTCCATGATAGCAAATAGCAAGGTTAGATGTCCCTTTCAAATATCTCATAACTCTTTTCATAGCATCCCAATGTGATCTGCCTGGATTCGCCATAAACTGATTCAAAACTCCCACTGCTTGGGCAATGTCTGGTCTGGTACAGACCATTGCGTACATTAAACTGCCAACAACACTTGCATAAGGCACTTTTTTAATATCATCTACTTCATTCAAAGATTCTGGACAATCTTCAATAGATAGTTTCGTTCCCTGTAAAACTGGAACAACCAACTGTTTAGAATAAGACATATTAAACCTATCAAGAACATTAGTAATATACTTGCTGTGGCTGAGCCAAAGCTTTCTCTTAGATTTGTCCCTTTTGATTTCCATTCCCAGAATGTACTTCGCTGCCCCCAGATTCTTCATTTCAAATTTCAAGGACAACTGAGATTTTAAATCTGAGATCATCCCCTTACCATTACCAATGAACAACATATCATCCACATACAGTGCAATTATAAGAATACGATCACCTTCAGTTTTATAATAGACACAATGATCAGACTTAAATCTCACATATCCCAAAGATAAAACATACGTATCGAATTTTTGATACCACATTCTGGAAGATTACTTCAAACCATAAAGAGACTTCTTAAGTTTACATACCAGATGTTCTTTACCTTTTACCACAAAATGCTTTGGCTGGGACATATAAATTTCTTCTTCAAGGTCCCCATGAAGAAATGCTATCGTCACATCCATATGCTCAATTTTAAAGTCATACGCTGCTGCAAGTGACAATAGAAATCTAATGGATGTTAGCTTAGTTACAGGAGAAAAGATTTCTCCATAATCTATACCTTCCTTTTGGGAATACCCATTAGCAACCAGTCTTGCCTTGTACTTATCAATACTACCATCTGGACCATATTTCTTTTTAAATACCCACTTACAGCCCACAGATTTTCTTCCTTCAGGCAAGGGCACCAAATCCTAGGTTCCATTTTTCTCCAACAATGACATTTCATTATCCATGGCTTCCAACCAAGAATCTGAATCAGATAAACTAATAGCTTCTTTCACAGTCCTAGGTTCATCAGTATCAGTAAGTAAAGCATAGGCACAGTTTGAATCAAGTATTGAAAATCTATACCTATCTGGTTGTCTTCTTTAACATGTAGACCGCCTCAATGGTTGAGGTGCAAGTTCAGGTTCTTGCTCTGGATCAGAATCTTTGGAGCTACTTGAACTCACATTTGAATCATCTACACTTGGTGCTTGTTGTTCCTCTTTTATAGGGGTCAGAGGAATATTAACAACACTCTTTTCTTTCTTTTCTTCTGTCTTCTCTGGCTGAGGAACAATAACCAAAGGTTTCAGCTCTCTGAAAATTACATTCCTGCTGTAAAGTACTTTTTCAGTTTCAGGATTCCAAAGCTTGTACCCCTTAACACCGACTCCATAGCCAATAAAGATATAGTTGACTACTTTGTAATCCAACTTAGATCTTTTTACATCAGGAATATGAGCATATGCCTCACAGCCAAAGACACAAAGATGTCTTAGAGAGGGCTTCTTTCTAGACCACACTTCCATAGGCGTCTTATCAACCAATGCCAAAGTAGGAGAACGATTCAGCAAGTAACAAGCTGTAGCAACTACCTCAGCCTAGAACCTTTGTTCAAGACCAGCATAACTCAACATACTTTTTGTTCTCTCCATCAACGATCGATTTAATCTTTCAGCAACTCCATTTTGCTGTGGAGTATAAAGTGTAGTCTTATGCCTTTTAATTCCATGCTCTACACAATACTTATCAAAATTCGCATTGCAATATTCACCACCATTATCTGTTCTCAAACATTTTATTTTTCTACCAGTCTAATTTTCCACAAGAGTTTTAAATTCTTTAAACCGACTGAACACTTCTGATTTATTTTTCAAAAAATATACAAATACCCTCCTTGAATAATCATCAATAAACGATACGTAGTATCTTGATTTAGATAGAGAAGGAATATCAACTAGACCAAAAACATTAGAATGTACATAGTCTAGAACACCAAAAAATTTATGAGAACTAGAGTAAAAAGAAACACGGTTCCATTTTCCATATATACAATGTTCGCAAAAATCGAACTCCAGATTACAATCAATCAGCCCATCTACCAGGGTTTTGTTTTTCAAGGTTTTTAAACCTTTTTCACCTATGTGACCAAGTCTATGATCCCAGAGCATTGTTTTCTCTGCAGGAAGTTTAACTTCCATAGAGTTTGCATCATGTGTTACAATAGTAGCTTTTATAGATTTTATAGAGACACTATTATAGCACACTGGTTTAGCATCTAACCTATATAGAGTTCCAATGCGTTCACCCTTTGCCAGTACAATAGGACCTCTAGTCATCTTACAACCACCATTCACAAAAAGTAACTTGCACCCCAACATCATTAAGCTTCCTAACATAAAGTAAATTTCGAGCCAGACCTGGTATGTGTAAAACTCCATTCATTCCCTTTATTTTGCCATCCGGGAACTAGATTTTGACTCTTCCTCAGCCAACAATTTCCAGTGTTGAATCACTTGCTAGGAACACCTTCCCACCAGCATACGGTTCATACTTTGTGAACCATTCTCTGTGAGATGTCATATGAAAAGATGCTTCTGAATCCACCAGCCATACATCTTCGGATGCAGGCGTTGCCAAGGCAGCAATGAAGGCATCAACATCACTCTGAGAAGAATCGTTGTCAGAGAAGTTCTTCTTCTTCTTCTTTTTCTCCTCTTTACAGTCTCTTCTGATGTGTCTTTTCTGCCCACAATTCTAGCACTTCACCTTGGACTTTGTGCCAGGAGATTTCGATCTCCCCTCTGATTTAGACTTAGACTTCTTGTCCTTCTTCTTGACTCTTTCCTTTGATCTACCTCGAATAGACAAGGCCTCTTTGGCCATCTCAGAAGATTTCCTCCGCATCTCTTCAGATAACAATGAGGTAACAACCGCTTCAGTCGTAAACGTGGTTGTTGTACTTCCAATAGCCATCACAAGATGATCCCACGAGTCAGGTAAGGAACACAACAGAAGCATACAACGGTCCTTCTCTTCTATTTTTACACCTACAGACGTCAACTGTGCAACAATCAGATTAAATGTGTTCAGAAGGTCTGCTACAGATGCTCCTTCATCCATCTTCAGAGAGTACAACTTCTTTCTAAGGAAAAGTTTATTCACCAAGGACTTGCCCTGATAAATATTTCCCAACTTCTTCCACAAAGTGTTTGTAGTCTTCTCTTCATGGACGTTTAATAGAACAGAATCTGCTAAACTTAATCTTATCAGTCCTCTGGCTTTCCTATCTGCCAGGTCCCAGTCTTCTTGCTTCATGGCTGAAGGTTTAGTTTCAGATACAGCAACCCAAAGATCTCTGTCAACCAGCATATCTTCAACTTTAAGTTTCCACAACTCAAAGTTTGTGCCATTGAACTTTTCAATGTCTATCTTTCTTGATGTACTTGCCATCTTATTTAACAAAATAGACCTCTACAGAACTCCCACTCACTGAACTAACACAAAATACCCAACCTACCAACAAGGATAACACAACTAGCCAGGCTCTGATACCACTTGTAAGGAAAGCACAGGTGCGGGATACAACTTCCCTAATGTTAATTCAAAGAGGATAATGCAGACAGGTAAATTTCAATTTAAAAAACCACAGATAAACACACCAAAAAAATAGAATAAACATTCAAGACAACAAAGAATGACACCAATTTTACGTGGGAAAACCCTTTCAGGTAAAAAACCCACCACCACAAGAGAGACTATCTTTATTACAGTAAACTGAATAGTTATAATAAAGATCCCAGCTCTTTTGCTCAGGTATCGATTCTCTACAATTATACAAAGCTGTTCATTTCATCTGTATATCTACAGAGTAAACTGTATAATCAAATCTTTTCATCAATCATCAACGACACCAGCAGATCTGTATTTATTTCCAGTCTTCAAGAGCAAAACCGTTATTCAACTTTTGCCCTAACTGTTCGATCTAACTCGCTGCCTTCCAACTGTCGCAACTATTCACATACTCACGAGACCATTAGTCCCACATGCACCAGGTCGCATTGGACATCTCAGTTTATATCCCTGAACACTTAGTAAGGCCATCATCAGCATAACTTAAAACTCTCCCACCGATCTCCATCTCTTCCCGATATGTTTAACACCGAGCTTTGTCTTGTCTTCTGTGAGATATCTATTGTTGGCTCAATACAACTTTGTCTACTCGATAGCCCTTGTCACTCTGATGCCTTCTACTTCGCATATACATTACTTGACTTACTATAGCGAGTAATCCAATGTATCTTTCTTCGATGTCACTGACACAGCCGGTCATCCCTTGTATCTAACTCAATGTATCTTTTCAATGTACATTCGCAACATACAACCTCGATATATAATTGCAGGATACACACGAAATGATACTCACATGCATTTGTGGTATTCACACGAAATGTTCGCAACATACATTTGTGATATACACACAAATTGTATATTCAGTGAAACAACACGAAATTCATGCCGATACATTTATATCGTTGAAACCTTGCATATCAGCCAAGGGCTTCTCACTCGCGCCGATATAGAAAGTCTTCCTGATGGTCACTAGCATCGGTGAAACACAAGTCATCGGTAGAGCCAAACAAAGATACGCCGATAGTGTTATGTCACAACGATGACTGTTCACGTTGAACCATTGAACCCGATGAACTCTTGACCAGTTCAATGAACCCTTGAACCATGTGATTCATATGAACAACACCAACGACTAAAAATGAGGTTTCAAGCAGTAATTTGAGACACAGGTTCTCTTCAAGATTCTGCTTAAGAAAATAGTTAATGTTTTCTCATAGATAAATGTATGTTTCAATTGAATGGGATAGTATAGGTCTACATTAGCAATTCATTGTTTTAGTTTTGTTTTCAATATTCTTAGAATTTATTTTCATAGCAGATAGATCAGTAGCAGTAGTTTCTTCAATCAGTAGAGATCATTAGAATTAGTTAAACAAACTGACAACTATAAGATTCCTAATTGTAGACAGCCAAGGACACAGCCCTGGATTTGACACATGAAATATGATTAAATGCCAAGGTACAATGACCCTTGTCATTTTTGGTGCCATTGTCAGGGACTCTGTGTTAATTAGGGAAACTTAGCTAAACAGTTTTAGGATAGATCTGTATGATTAGAGCTAGGGATTCAAAAGTAAGATACATAAAATAGACACCCCATCAACAAACTATAGGAGAAAGCAGTGGGGTGGCACAAGATCTTATTGAAGAAAGAGACCTAGAACCTACCTTGGAAACTGCACCTCAATTCAATAATCCCTTCAATCCTCCAAATCTTCCACTCACTGACTATATCCAGGAATTACAACAAAAATTTCAGGCAGATCCTTTGACAGAAACTAATTCCTAAGAAACTCACACTGAATCTCCAAAAGAAGAACTAGTATTAGACATGGATAATAATCATGAAGAGGAGGAAAATCAGGCTCCAAGAACCTTCTCATATCTCATTATTTTGGCTGCTAGAGATAATGCCCCTATGAAAAATATTTCACCAGCACACTTGCCAAACTTCAGGGGTCTTGCTTGTGAGGATCTAGATCAATTTTTGTTTAAATTCAAAGTGGTATGCCAGACTTATGATTATGGATCAGATAATCAAAAACTCAAACTGTTTCCCTCAACCTTAAAGGATTCTGCAATGAGATGGTTCATGGGTTTGCCCCAAAAATCCATCCATTCCTGGGATCATATGAAGACATAATTCTTGGGGAAATACCAGGACTACTGTAGAGTCAGTGATAAAAATGAGGAATTATTCAAAATTAAACAAAGAGAGCAAGATACCTTAGAGGATTATGTGGATAGGTTCAACTTCATTTTGAGAAGGTATGGCAACCCAATAAATCACTCTTTGGCTAGAACTCTGTTTGTAACTTAAGGATTAGACAATGAATCAAAACAGGCATTGGATCTGATGGGAAAAAGGGACTATCAACAAAATAGATATGCCTGCTATAGAAGAACTCTTCAAGAACTATTCCAGAACCCAAGATGGAGTGAGAAAACCCAAATCCTTTAAAGGGAAGAATGAAATAGGACAACTAAAGGAGGAAATTGCAAATCTGAAAACAAATATTCTATTCCAACTGAATACCACATTAGATGGGATTTAGGCAAAAACTAGAACAACTAATCAAGACAGAACAATTGAGCCACTCTCCATCTATTGTCCTAGGTGTAGAAACAAACATCTGTTGAGAGAATGCCCTTTAGATAAATTAGAGATCTGTCAGATCTGTGATAGGAAACATCCTACCAGTTAATGCAGTCAACTCCCAGCCTTAAAAAGGCTAAGTGAAAAGAATGCCATTATAGAGGAGGAGTTGAACTATGTAGGACAAAAACAAGCTAGAAATTTCCCTTATAATCAGTCTCCAAACCAGCCTTCTTACAGGGGTCCTTCTAATTGGGGAAATAATCAACGGAATCAAACTTGGCATGGGCCTTAGAATAATTCTCCTTGGGGGACAACAAGATTGGCCAAATCAACAATGCCAAAACTAAAATTGGCAAAATCAACCCTAGGGGAATCAACAATGGCCACAACAGTTTGGGTCACAAAACATGCAACCTCATTAGGGTCCTCAATAGGGATATAATCAACAATACCAAGGACAACCTAGACATTTCCAACCTCAACAACAAGCATTGCTAACTGGACCCCCCAACACACAAGGTCAGTCATAAAATGAACCAGTTAGCCAACCACCCTTACCAGCTCAACATATACCAAACCCACGGAATAAGCAGGGAGTAGCTATTTACAAGACAAAACAAGAAAATATGGTTGGTATTAATGCTATATATTCTAATAATCTCCAGCTACGTTATGGGAAAGCACTTCCAAGACCATCTCCTCCAACTATAGTTCAAGTAACCAATGATGAGGAACCAAAAAATCCATCCACTCAACTTCGAGAGGAGATTACTATTGCAACAATGCTAAAAGAATCATCCTTGGATAACTCTGAAGATCCTCCTAAAAGAATGACTCTGGAGAACACCCCTAGAAACATTTCTAATAAGAACTCTGGAGATGCTCCGGAGATAGAAAAACTAGCACCATACCCAGAACGGCTCAAACAACATGTTCCCCAGAAAAAAGGTCTTACAAAAACAAGTCCAACCTACCCTGGAATCAGAACTTTTACAAGAAATTAGACAACTGAACATTGAAATTCTACTCCTACAAGCAATCATAGATGTACCTGAACTGAACCAATTCATCAAACAACATTGTGTTAAGACCCAGGGAAGAAAGAAAACTTTTCCCTCCACCATCCAGGTGGAGGGAAAAGTAGTAGACCTCATAATGGGAGAAATGCTCCTCCCAAAATATGGAGATCCTCAAAATCCTGTCATAACTGTTTACATCTCAGGGGTAGAAATTTTAAATGTTTTGGTTGATTTGGGAGCAACAATAAATGTAATGAGAGTTCATACAATGGACAAATTAGCCCTAACAGGTATCCAATCCACATCTACAATCCTTCAACTTACTAACCAGTCAGTAGCTATTACAAAAAGGGGTGATTACTGATGTTCAAGTTGTGATAGAATCATGGGAATTCCCAGTAGACTTCCTAATATTAGAACCAATAAAGTAGAGAATGCTTATCCATTGATATTAGGAATACCATGGCTGGCTACAGCAACAGCATCTATTGATTGTCGAACTGGGGATATGGTCATTTCTAATGGGATAGACTTGAAGAAAATATCTTTGTATCCTCTAGCTAAACCCTCAATATATTATTCAGGGAGAGTATCGGTAGATGAGCCAGATAACATGGAAAATAGTGCCTTAGTAGCTATGGTTACCATCAAAGAACATTTGGGTGAGTTGGAAGAAAAAATCCACTATGATACAACAGAAGATATCACCCACATTCTTATTAATGAGGATATAATGGAGCTAGCCTAAGATTCAAGGAGAGAACTTCTCACTTCTGCTCATTGTACCCTAGCAAATATCATTCCTTATGGAGAGACATTTTACAGAGACTTAGCCACATTCCACATGTTGCTTTCACATTCTTGTCCCCTCAATACCATGACTCCAGGATATGGGTTGAATACATCTATGGATCAGATCACAAAGCAGGTCATGATTTTACCTGGGAAAACATTGAATATCAACACCCAGTTAGCAGAAAAATAAGAACTTATCAAACTCCTAATTTCCCATTCAACAGCTTTTGCTTGGGAATACAAGGATATGAAGGGCACACCTCGTGAGATCTACACTCATCATATATACACTAAAGATGTCAAACTTGTTAGACAACCGCAGAGAAGATTGAATCCTGCTTTAAAAGACATTGTTAAGACTGAAATAGAAAAATTGCTACAAGCATGGTTTATATATCCAATCTCAAACAGTCAATGGGTCTCACCCTTAGTCATAGTGCCTAAAAAGAATGGGAAGTGGAGAGTGTGTATTGACTATAGAGAGATAAACAAAGCTGCAAAGGAGGACTACTTTCTCTT
Source organism: Cunninghamia lanceolata (assembly GCA_027924645.1). Classification (NCBI taxonomy): domain Eukaryota; kingdom Viridiplantae; phylum Streptophyta; class Pinopsida; order Cupressales; family Cupressaceae; genus Cunninghamia; species Cunninghamia lanceolata. Next base: position 3,130,398 of record BSBN01000333.1, read on the forward strand.
ACCATTCATTGACCAAGTGCTGGACAACCTTGCAGGGAGGAAGTATTTTTCTTTCCTAGATGGGTTCAGTGGATATAACCAAATTCAAGTAGCATATGAAGATTAGGATAAAACCACTTTCACATGTTCTTGGGGAACTTTTGCCTACAAAGTTCTTCCATTTAGACTATGTAATGCTCCAGCTACATTTCAGAGGCTTGTTTTAGCCATTTTTGCTGAACTAGCTAACGAGTGCATGGAGGTCTATATGGATGACTTTACTGTGTATGGGGACAACTTTGAAGAAGCTCTCACAAACCTAAAGAAGTTGCTAAAATGTTGTGAAAGGAATCTACTATCCCTGAGCCATGAAAAGTGTTTCATGATGGTAGATGAAGGAATTGTATTAGGACACCACATTTCAGCAAATAGAATAAAAGTGGACCAAAATAAAATAGAAGTGATCAAACAGTTACCTTCACCTAAAAATCAAATAGATGTTAGAAGTTTTCTGGGTCATGCAGGCTACTATAGGAGATTTATAGAAAACTTCAGCAGAATAGCTGCTCCTCTGTTTACCCTTCTTAACAAAGACACATAATTCTTATGGACAGAGGATTGTCAATTAGCATTTGAAACCCTTAAGGAAAAACTTACTATCACACCTATTTTAAGAGGACCCAATTGGACTCAAGCATTTCACATACAAACTGATGCTTCAAATGAGTCTATTGGAGCAGTCTTATGACAGAAAGAGGAGGGAGAAGGTATGTATGCCATCTACTACATCAGTAAAAACCTTACCTTTGTAGAAAGAAACTACACCACAACTGAAAAAGAATTCTTGGCAGTCATATATGCTATAAACAAATTCAGGCATTATATCACTGGATACAAAATATTTGTACATACTAATCATGCAGCCATCAAATACTTAATGAATAAGCCAGTTGTGGGTACAAGGATAATCAGGTGGTTATTGTTATTGCAGGAATTTGACATTACCATAGTTGATAATCTAGGAAAATTTAATTTGGTTGCTAACTTTCTGTCAAGATTGCATATATGTGGAGAGAACCAGCCAGTGGAGGACAGATTTCCAAATGAACGTCTTTTTGCTATCTCTTTTACTGCACCTTGGTTTGTAGACATAGCTAATCTCTTGGCTATAGGCTTGTTTCCATCCCATTTTACCTCAAAACAAAAGAAATGCTTACTTAAGGAAAGCTTATCTTACAAATGGTTAAATGGTTTACTGTTTAAATGTGGTCCTGATTTCATTTTATGCAGGTGACTAAAAGCTGATAAAATTTTTGATGTCTTAAGGGCATGCCATGATGAACCATCTAGTGGGTACTATTCTTCACATAGAACCATCCACAAGATTCTGGGAGCTGGTTACTATTGGCCCTCTATTCATAAGGATACCAAGAAGTATGTGCAGTAGTGTGATTAGTGCCAAAGGATGGGACAGCCAACTTTCACCTAGGAAATGTCACTTCATCCTCAAGTAATGTTGGAACCATTTGACCAATGGGGTCTAGACTTTGTGGGACCAATTTCTCCATCATCATCAGGCAAAGAGTACATTCTGGTATGCACAAACTATGTGACTAAATGGGCTGAAGTTTAGGCACTGCAATTTGCAAGAGAAGAGAAAGTTGTTTATTTCCTTTATAACAAAATTTTCTTAAGGTTTGGAGCTCCAAGATCAATATTTCAAATAGAGGACCTCAATTTACCTCCCAAATGATCAGAGAATTCATAGACTTATATCAAGTTAAGCACAAGAAATCTTCACCTTACCATCTCCAAGCTAATGGGCAAATAGAGGTGACTAATAGAGAACTGGAGAATATTCTGACAAGGAAAGTAGCCATGAATAGAAAGGATTGGGCTAACAGATTACCTGAAGCAGTTTGGGCTTACAATACCACTTGGAAGTCCACAACCAAATTCTCACCATACAAATTAGTTTATGGAAAGAAACCCATCATGTCTATAGAATTTGAATTGCAAACACTCAAGACCGCATTAGATATTGGTCTACCATTGTCTATAGCACAACAGAATAGGATTCTTCAGCTCAATGAGTTAGATGAAAACCGTACAGAGGCCATATAGAAAATAGAACTTGTTCAATATAAAAGGAAACAATGACATGACTAGCACATCAAAAGGAGGATATTTCAACAAGGTGATTGGGTTCTCCTATATGATTCTAAGTTCAAGGGAAAGCTACAAACTCATTCAATGGGTCCTTATCAGATAAAGAAAGTTTTTGAGAACAAAATAATTTTTCTAGAACCCATTGATGGAAGCACAAATACATTCTTAGTGAATGGCCACAAAATTCAACTCTATAAAAGGCCATCGACTAAGGAAGAATTCATCAAAGATTTGTGCTTGGTTACAGGGGATACATCCTCTATCACAGATTTGGATTGAAAAAAAAAAAAAGAGGAAGGTTGAAAACCAGCAAATGGTAGCCTTCTTGAAAAAAAAAAGAGAAAGATGGAAAACCAGTAAATGGCTGTCTTTTTCAATGAAGGGTATTGAAAACTAGTAAATGGTGGTTCCCTTCTTCTTGCCAGATAGGAATAATCAAGCTACGGAGATAATCAAGTGCCAAGAGTTACTCAAACACACCTCCGGCACTCACAAATTAGGAGCACCTCTGGCGCTTCACAAACTTGGAGCACCTCCAGCACTCACAAACTAGGAGCACCTTCGGTGCTCCACCAATAAAGAGCCATTTTCAAAATATAATAAATAAGGAGGGGACCCACCTCTACAAGTAATAAAGTGGAGATGTCATTTGATGAGGTCAACATGAATCATCCTCCACTTCATGACAAAAACAAAGATGAAGTCAGCATGCATATCGTCAGCATTCAAAAAAGCCATCACTTTCGCATGCACAGGCCATCACAAATCGCTGCATTGACGTCACTTGACAGCATGGCATTCCCAGACCACTCAGCAGAAATAATTGCAGAATATGTGAGGACAGGGATGCTGACACCATTTCAAAACCCACATAGGAGCTGCTCACGTGTCGAGTCACATCAAGCCTCATCAAAGCCATAGTGTTGCAGCCAAGTACATCGGATCGTCATCATTAAGATTGATTTAGGTAATTCTCTTTAGTTAATTAGTAGCTATCTTGTCAATTCTATTTTTAGGTGCCATTATTGTGACACATCTCCCTACCATTATTTCCCTTTTCACCTCATGCATGCTGCCATTTTTGCCATACTGTCGATCTATCTTCGGAGTATCCCATCACTCTGTTGCAATTATTACTGCATAACCATGCTAAAACCAATCTCAAACATCCTTCCCATAATCTAGGCAGCAAAAACAAACTGACATATCAACCACATTCAAGCCTTTGAGTGTAAAATTCAAGTCTACTAACATAGTCCTCCGAAGTGAAAAGAGAAAAAAAATAGACTACAGAGAGAAGCAACAAGAATTTTAACTACAACAGGTGGAATAGGATAGAGAGATGGGTGTCAAGAAGAAATCAGAGCCAGAGAATATAATAGGCATGCTGTAGGATGAGGCTGTAGCAGACATTCTAAGGAATGCAGGGTGGTTAGAGTTCTTGGAGAAATTTGAAGGGTTTCAAGAGGATATTGTTGATGACTTCCTATGAAACCTGAGAGATAATCAAACAACTGTTAGAGGGGTTTAGGTCGATTTCTCTGCCACCATCATCAGTCATATCTTCGGATTACCAGAACAAGGTGAGAGGTTTTACCATTTGAAAACTCTATATGCTAATTTAATTAAAAATTCTTTGAAGGTGAACCTGCAATACAGTTACATTTAAGCAAAAATGAGGTTAAAGGAATTGTTAGGTCTTCACTTCCAAACCCCTGGTAGTCTGTAGCATTATGGTTGATGAAATACTTTACATGTGATGGCCAATTTTTCATAGTTCTAGGACCAATAATGAAAATGTTAATTTTTCTGAGGCATGGGAATGCACACCCAGAATTTAGCATAAACCTTCCAAACTTTCTATACTCTACAATTAAATCATCTGCAGACAAATATCAACAAGGGAAAGGTCCTATGAAACACCATGGCCTCATTTTTCTAATTGTGAAACATCACTTTTTTTCTCAAACTGATGGGGAAACATTATGGTAAACATTTTTAGACAATAAACCCCAGGACAGAACACCAGAGAGGGCACATAGAATAGATGAGGCTTCTTCTGCCCAATAGGAAGAGGAGGCAAAGCCTTAAACGTCCTCTCTAGCTACTGAGAGAGATAAAGGTCAAAAGCCCTCACTGGGGGCAACTTCATTTGCTACCTCTATTTCTGGAAGAACGAGGAAAGGGAAAGAAGTTGTGGAACCTGTTATAGAACAAACCCCATATTTGACTCGCGCAGCAAGGCAAAAGATGACCTTGGCTGAGGAGTCTACTCCAGTTAAACAAATAGGGGAAACAATTGTCAGAGAGTAGACCTCCACCCAGACTTTTGACCCCAAGAAGCAAAAGAAGAAGATAAGGCAGGGTCAGAAAACAAAAACAGCTTCAAAGAAAACTGATTCCACAATACACTACTAGGTTGAGGAAGCATCACATGATTCAGATGAAATTCCTCTAGTGAGAAATAAGAAACAAAGAGAAGTTTCCCTAAAGCCATCTATTCATCCAGATTCCCATAGTCCAACTTCACAACATTCCCCTGCTCTGGAGACACAACATAGAGACACTTTTACTATATCCTTAGATTCTGAGGATAATATACCTGCTACAGAGGCACCTACTCCACCTGTACTACAGAGAAGCAAGAGAAAAAGGCAACTTACCCAAGCTGAAAAAGATATTGCTCTCCTAGCTGAAGTTCTCTTAGGTTTTAGAACTTCTGTAGATGAGGCTGGGCCTTCATCAACACCAATAATTGCATAAAGGAGTCAAGAGGAAGCTCAGGACATTGGGATTGCAGAGGAAGTTGAAACATGGCAAGTGGATGCAGCTGGCAGTGAAGATCAAAGAGCTGTGGAAAACCCTAAAGTGGAGTAGACAGAAGAAGAAACAGGGACTTATTCTCACCCTTCTGATCAGGAGGATATTTAGATTTCAAGGGAACAGCTGATGCTAGAAGAAATAGATAATTTGAAAAGATTAATATGGGGGAAGAACCAAATTAGTACTGACCTCAAGAAGATCATGAAATAAAAAAAATGGAACAAAAATAGATGATTGAGGGACTGCAAGCAGAGCTACAAAATAAACAGAAAACAATTCAGGAGAAAGAGGCATAATTGAAGGACAAAGAAATAGAGGCAGCCCAAAACATCAAGAAAAAGGAGGCAAAGGCAGCCCAAAGCATCAAAGAAAATGAGGCAGAGGCAGCACGAAATATCTCTGACCTTACAAAGGCTCAAGACAATAGTCTCACAATAATTGCAACATTTGTTGATAAAGTACAAAGCCAAGCCAAAAAATTAATATGGGCCAACAATAAGATAGATGATCAAGAAGAGTACATTCAGAGTTGATTAGCCCAAAGGCAACCATAGAATAGGAGGTGCAAACAAATCCATATTTAGGTCCAATTCCAATAGATATTCCTAAAGCATTGTTCCATTGGGACAAAAGATGTAGAGAATATGAGGCTTCTAAACCCATGTTGCAATTACAAAGGGCAGTAACTGCCATGTCAAAAAAAGTATAAACTTTGGAAGAAAAGGTCTTTCAGGTACCTTCTATTTCATCTGAGATCCTATCTTGTAGACCCCCAAGTGGAAGCTATGCTCTGTTTCTACAAGAAAGAATCCTATAGAGGAAAATATCTTTAGTTTTGTTTGATGTGATTGAGGACACAGAGACAGGGATGGGGTTCATGGAAGCATACATGTGAAGTTCTTATGAGGACAAAGATTTTCTGTGTGAGTTATATTTGCATGGTTTTTGCATTGATGATATTACCTTCATGATCGACTATCATGTAGGAGAATGTCAACTCAGGGCATTCATGTCGCAGATGAGAAATTATTAGATTTGGAATGAAAGAATGGAGGCCTATCTAAAGAAGAATGTAGAAACAAGCCTTTTTATCAGAAAAGAATGTCCAAATCCCCATTCTTTTAAGGTCCAATTAAGGGCATACATTTACCACCCAAATAGTAAGACCAGGATTTTGCCTTTATATCTAAAACATCTACAGGAATGCTCCATTGATTTTGGTCTCCTCATAAATAGTTTATCTAATCAAATGCTTCGAGTGGGAAAAAAAAGGTGGAACACCTTGACTACAGAATAGAAGATGAGGGAAGTGGTGTCCCCTGCCAACCTTAGGTTGTTTATGAGGGAGGCCAGGTTAGTGTCCAAAATGATGGATAAATACCAACTGGAGTGGATAGGTGGCCATTTCAGACCTCCTCTCATCATTAAGCCACTGCCTATCTGGGCTGAACAAATGGAAGATGATAAATTGCAGGAATGGATGAAGCAGGTTGATCAGTTCAAAGGAAATGGTAATACAGACTGCACCACTTGGTCTACTTATGCAAAGGACTACAACTTGACTGATAGAATATTCCACCTGAATAAGTCCAGATTGTGAGAAGTAGGAGGACCTGCTAACCTTTAAGTATGGGGGGGATGATAAGTGCTAGGTAGCACCCATGAAATACACCCTTTTACCCCTCTTTTTCCTTCCTCTTATTCCATTGTCCTGATGACTGCACCAGAATAGATTAGCAAGCTTGTTCTAATTATGATTAATAAGAGATGAATTACTTAAAATCATGATTTCTGATTGAGGGATTAATGTGCACTGAATTAATGGAAATATGCAGAAATTATCTCTTTTTGAATCTATAGGTGTAGATGTTTGGGAAAAGACAATTTTGGTCATCTCCAGAGGTGGTCCTAATAATCTTCAGAGCTGACAAATGGATATTGCACAGTCTCCAATATTTTCCAATATGATTAGAGAGATTTTGAGATAAAAAGGGGAGAATCATCTCCGGAGCTAGACTGAAGTCAAAAGCATTATCTTTAGAGCTAAACTAAAGTCTAAAGCATATCTCTAGAGCTGCAGATAGAAGCACACACCTCCGGAGCCTCGTCAACACAATGCAGATTTCCAGTGCTATTGCCAGTCAACACTTCCAATGGTAATTGGGGTGCTCCAGATAGTACTCAATCAACACCTGAGTAATCGAATGAAGACTGTAGTTAACTGTTGGAAGTTTTATCTTTCTTTTTTATTTTGCATTAGTTCTTGACAAATTGATTTAAACACCTATATTTTAGGGCCTCGCTGCCCAATTGTATTTGAAACTAAGACTTAGATTTAGTGAGACTACTGTTCCACTAAATCCATTTTAATTGTGCCACATGAATGTTTATTCTATAGTTAAACAGTTAGTAGAATAAGAGATTGGTATTATTTCATATATGAACTAGTAGTTAGGGTAAGTGATATGTCATCACTGGATTAGATATAAATTTACAAAAGTAGTAGGAGAAGGGATACAACGAATGATTTATTGTTATTGTAATCTCATTTTTATATAGACATCTTTCTAAATACAAAAGATGATGGAATTGGACTGAAAGTGAATTGTGATATTATCTTGTGCTGATTCATTACTTTAGTCTTCAGCCCTAAGGGTGTGGAGAAAGGGCCCACTCCCACCACCATGACAGAAGGCTAGTATTGTTGTTTTGTTATTCTATTTCAGATTCTGCTTAAGAAAATAGTTACTGTTTTCTCATAGATAAATGTATGTTTCAATTGAACAGGATAGTATAGATCTACATTAGCAATTCATTGTTTCAGTTTTGTTTTCAATATTCCTAGAATTCATTTTCATAGCAGGTAGATTAGTAGCAGTAGTTTCTTCAATTAGTAGAGATCATTAGAATTAGTTAAACAAACTGGCAACTATAGGATTCCTAATTGCAGACAGCGAAGGACACATCCCTAGATTTGACACATGAAATATGATTAAATGCCAAGGTACAATGACCCTTGTCAGATGGCATGTGAATTTCATGCCCAAAGTCAATGTCATTAGGACTTTTAAATGACACTTAGTTTTCTCTAGTATATTTTTTATTCTTTTATTTTCTTCATCATTTTTTGCTTTCTTCTGTTGAAACTGAAGGGGGGAGTTGCAAGTTGGAATGTACATCCAGGTGATGGGTGAGTAACAATGTGATGAATTTCATTTTTTTCTTTCTCACTATTGTTTGGGGTTTTAAATAAATTTGGTTCAATGTTGCTTCTTGAAAGTAAGTTTAGTTGAATTAATAGGCCACTTAATTAACAAATCATTCTAGGTTTTAAAACAATCTTTGTTTAATTAACAGAGGGTCTTCCCAATTTTAACTTGTCTCAGGCTTTTGTGTAAATATTCACATTTCATTTGGTATGTTAGGATTTCACTATGTATATAAAGTTGTAGGTTGAATTACACATTGTGTTGTTGAACTTGCATTTAAGTTTAGCTCATGGTTTGTAAGATGTGTTTTTCTACTCATTTAAGGTTATCTCAAAGGAATGGTTGGATTTCACAACCTTTATCTTTACATAACAGAGGTATGTGCACCCCAACAAAAGTGTATTCCTCATTTTGTGTTGTTGTAGGGTTGTGATAAGATTTCATTGTATATAGTTGTGATAGGATTTCATTGTATTTATGAAGTTACAGGTTGTTTTGTTCAAATTGCACAAGTTTAGTTCATGGTTCGTAAGATGTGTTTTTGTGCTCATTTGAGGTTATTTGAAAGGAATGATTGGATTTCACAACCTTTATCTTTACGTAACAGAGGTATGTGCACCCCAACAAAAGGTTATTCCTCATTTTGTGTTATTGTAGGGTTGTGATAGGATTTCATTGTATATATGAAGTTGCAGGTTGAACTACACATTGTGTTGTTCAATCTGCACAAGTTTAGTTCATGGTTCATAAGATGTTTTCTAAATTCATGCCTCTCCTAGTTGACTCAAATATTGATTCAAAATATTTTCAATAGATTGAAACAACATGTTATTGATTTGAAGTTTGTGGCAGCAATGGATGGACATAATTGACCATTCAAGGTTATCCCAAAGGTATCAATGGATTTCACAACCTTTCTCTTCGTGTAACACACACACACACACACACACACACACACACACACACACATAGACCGCAACCAATGTGTCTTCCTGATTTTGTGTTGTTTCATGCTTCTGTAAAAATATTTATATTTCATTTTGCATGTTAGGATTTGACTGTATTTATAAACTTCCTAGTTGAACTACACATTGTTTGGTTGAACTTACACAAGTTTAGTTCATGGTTCATAAGATGTGTTTTTTTTATCATTTGAGGTTATCTCAAACGAATGTGTATATATAGATATACCGCAACCAATGTGTCTTCCTAATTTTGTGTTGTTTCATGCTTCTGTACAAATAATTATATTTCATTTTGCATGTTAGGATTTGACTGTATATATAAACTTCCTGGTCGAACTACACATTGTTTGGTTGAACCTACACAACTTTAGTTCATGATTCATAAGATGTGTTTTTATGATCATTTGAGGTTATCTCAAATGAATGGCTGAATTTCACAACTTTTTTTTCAGGTAAAAGAGGTATGTGCACCCCAACAAAAGTGTATTCCTCATTTTATGTTGTTGTAGGGTTGTGATAGGATTTCATTGTACATATGAAGTTGTAGGTTGAACTAAATTTTGTGTTATTCAACCTGCACAAGTTTAGTTCATGGTTTGTAAGATGTGTTTTTGTGCACATTTGACATTATCTCAAAGGAATGGTTGGATTTCACAACCTTTCTCTTTAGGTAACATATATATCTGCACCCCAACAAAAGTGTATTCCTCATTTTATGTTGCTATAGGGTTGTGATAGGATTTCATTGTATATATGAAGTTGCAGGTTGAACTACACATTGTGTTGTTCAACCTGCACAAGTTTAGTTCATGGTTTGTGAGATGTGTTTCAAATTTGTGCCTCTCCTAGTTGACTCAAATACTGATTCACAATATTTTCATTATATTGAAATAATGTGTTATTGATTTGAGGTTGGTGGTAGCTATGGAAGGACATAATTGGTCATTCAAGGTTACCCTAGATCTATTAGTGGATTTCACAACCTTTCTCTTCACATAATAGATATATATGCACTACAACCAATGTATCTTCCCCATTTTGTGTTGTTTCATGCTTGTGTAAAAATAATTATATTTTATTTTGCACATTAGGATTTCACTCTATATATAAACTTCCTGGTTAAACAACACATTTTGTTGTTGAACTTGCACGAGTTTAGTTCATAGCTCATAAGATGTGTTTTTGTGCACATTTGATGTTATCTCAAAGGAAAGGTTAGATTTCACAACCTTTCTCTTCGGGTAACAGAGGTATGTGCACCCCAACAAAAGTGTATTCCTCATTTTATGTTGTTGTAGGGTTGTGATAGGATTTCATCATATATATGAAGTTGCAGATTGAACTAAACATTGTGTTGTTCAACGAGCACAAGTTTAGTTCTTAACAAGAAAGGATTTAATGAATGCCTAGAGAAGGGTTCATTCTATCAAGTTGTAAAAAGACATACACAATGCCACTAGTATCCTCAAGTGGCATACAGAGGACACACATAATTTTTTAAATTTTCAACAACCTCATGGAACCAACACACCTTTTGTTATGGGGATCTAGACTTCATGGATGCCCGAGATGATGGTCTTCCACTCCCACGATTCACTCATCTCAATGGATTCCACGTTTGTGATAAAAAAGTATGGGGTGAGTTTTAGCATTGATGAAAATAATTTGCTACTTTATATTTAGAACTATGTTATTACCTTATATAGATGCTAATGATTATGATAACATGTTTTTCTACAGTACCAATTGTATTCTTTGCTTGGTTTCAACGATCAAGAGGTAGGGGTTCTTTTTACATGGGTTGTGTCATCACAGAACAAAATTGAGGACATTTATGGCTGGTTGGTAGAGATGTAGAGATGTGGAAAATATGCCATAAATGATTGGAAAATTAATGCATTTTTTATTGATGATGCCAATGCCGAAATTCAAGCCATACAATAAGTCTATTTTTTGTATTGTCTTTTTTTGAATTGTTTTTGTCATTTTAAATGAGAAAATTATCTTAGGAAATGACATTTTGACTTCTTATTGTATTGTAACAGGGCTATTTTTGGATGTTGCGTACTCTTGTGCATTTGACATGTTCGCAGGGCATGGCTAAAGAACATATATAACTGTGCAGACAAGGAGACTGTGATGAAGATCTTTCACAAACTTGGGATGATCACGATGGTCATGGATGAGAGTGAAGAGATTACTCTTCAACACTTGAGTGATTTCATCAAGGAGTTCAAGGATCAGTCCCAATTTATGGAGTACTTCAAGAAGACTTAGTGCAATGGACATGGATGTATTGGTGAGTTGAAGCTTTAGAAATTTCATTTGATTGTCAATATTTTCATTTTATGAGATTACTTTGTTTATATTGTCATTGATTGTTGTTATCTTTAAATTTTGCACAACCATGTGGGAGAAAACTTTTAGACAATTACAACATGCAAACTAGGATACAAATACATCCATCGAGTCTTACCACTCTGCACTAAAAAGTTGATACTTGTGTGATTGACAAAAAATGCACAAGTCAAATGGACCATTTATATTATATGGTCCTTGTGTATAGAATGGATCTGTTCTATATGCAAAAGTAGAAGTTGCAACATTTTGGCTTTCTGACAAATTAAAATACTCTATGTATAATATGCCAAGGAATGAAAAAAATGTATATGTATATAAAGATTACTAAGCTTTGTCTCAAAGTAGAGTGAACACCAATGAGAAGTAAGACAAGTCTCAATATATAGAAAGAGTGGAAGCTAGAAACCTAGAAGTGAACGAATGACCTATAAATCTATACATATATGGTTGTAAATATCTATGATATGCATTGCTAGCTAAATGGATTATTGTTTCTAGAGGCAATCTTCAAAATAATGATATTTTTATCCTAGGTCCTAAACAAAGAGGACTCAATTGTAAATGTCAGTTGGTGAATTTTGTTTATTGTTGGATTTTATGTTCCAAAAGTATTGGTTTGGTGTCGTATGTATTAGGTAAAGTGTATGAACTAAGGTTATATGCTTATCTTATAGTTCTATACATGCAAATGAATTAATGTTTATGATTTGTAATTAGGTTGTCAAGAGTTTCTATTATTTTAAGGTAGTTTCTTGGAGTAGTTATATATTATATTCATAAGAAAAGGATTTATAAGTCTAATTCTATGTGATGTGGATTTTCATCATGTGTATAATAGATTATTGTGGTGTTTAAATTTCTTCACATTATGTAAAAATTCTCTACATATTGTTAGTCCATTTTCATTGCTAAAACCAACATTTACATTTGAGATTAAACTAATACAAGAATATTTCAAGCATAGTTTAACAAATAACTTAATTGGACATTTAAAAATAAAAGAATAGAACTAAAAAGTAGGCATTTGCCAAAAACTCAAAATGTCAATGAGGGAAAAAAGATATATAAAATTGGGCTCTTACTCAAATCTATCATTACATTATTTACAAACATAACAAGTCTACATTTTGAAATGTCTTGAGATAAGTACATTTTTGGGCTCAAACAAAACCACAACTACAAAACATAGAATTCATATATGAAATTACAAAAATAGCATAGCAATTTCCAGTTCAAAAGGATCATAACAATTAGTCAATGGTTTATTAATGTGTTAATTATTTTTGTCTATACTAGAAATAATATATTTTCTTTCTTGAAAACTAGTAATTCTATGAACAACAAAGTTTACCATCATTTATAATCTTATACAATCACTTTTTTACAAGGTTGAGGTTTCCTTTGAACGAAACTACTATGTAATTTAACAAAACTTTTAAGTAGAAAAATGGAATATCAATAAGACAATTAACTTTTTGATAGAAATATCCTCAACTATAAAGGACAAAAGGAAAAATGTAGACAAAATAAGGTAAAGTATAAAATATTACATAGAGTGCAGTGTTAACTCCTACAATGTAGTCAAGCTACAACTTAGTGGCTACACTGAAGTAGCCTAACTTTGTATGCCTATAAAGAGGTGAACTTGTAGTGGTGACTACATTCATTCATAGGCTCAATGTGTTTTAGCAACATCAATCAGTTGTTACAACATGTAAAAGGGTTGTTTGCAACCAAAAGGAGTTTAAAATAATCAAATAATTATTTGAGTTCTTTCCAAACTATATTATTATCTCAGATTGATTTTGTAACATTGTTTCGTGCTTAGGCCCCAAAGATTATTGAATTTTATAGTACTAATCTAACAAGTCATATGATATATTGTTGTTGATACCTATTTATATATTATAGGAAATACAAATAGAAACACATGTACAAATATATTTTGTTGTATAATTTTTTTTAGAGGAAGGCAAGTGGAAGCAGTGGTCAGTATGCTCTATGTTTCTATTTTGACAAGTAAAAGCACTTGTGCATATAATGACACAACTATCATCCTATAAATAATGCTAGATGGTAGTTGTAACAACCATGTGCCATCTAATACTTCTCCCAACTACTCAAAAATTAAGATGAATAAACATATATTTAATGACCCTACTAAAAAATCCTACCAACTAATAAAAATCAAATAAATTTATTATTAACCATTTTATTTTCTAAATAAAATAAATAAATTTCATGAAAAAAAAAAAAAAAGAACATAAAATTTGAAGAAAAAATAGTTTAAACTTGAAAATTAATAAATAAAAAATAAAAATTTCATGTCATTAAAAGATTCCAAAAATTGAAAGCAACAAGAGCATTGTTCTTATGTCACAATCTACCAATAAAAAGTGGAAGCCACAATCTACCTGTCCAAAGAAGTATCAATTAAAAAAACTGTGTCAAGAAAGTTCTCTACAACTCAACAAGTCTAATTACGTGCCTTGAAACAAGAAAGAAGAAAGATGCCATGTGATACCAATACACTTGGAAAATAATAACTTAAAAACATGCTCTAATTATCATTTAGAATCATTTAAATTGAATCTTGTAAATACTGTGTGAATCAATTTAAATAGATATTATTGAAAAAGAACTAAACTTTAAATGTACTTAAATAATAAAATTTATTTAAAAATATATTACTACTGAAAGAACTTCACATTTTTTTTATATGTATGCTTAAATAAAAAACTATTTAAATGTGTATTGTTGGTGAAAGTTCAGTAGTTTTTCGTAGCCCATGCTTAAATGCTTTGGCTTTAATCAGTAAATGATGTTGAATTACTATTTGGATGGCCTTCCCGATTGCCTGCAATCAACAGATTCTGGACAGATGCATGCTCTTCTAAATTGCCATATGCCCTACCATACACAATTTTTTCAAGCATAGCCTCCACCTCTCTCATTGTTGGTCTATCCCCTGGATATTGCCTTGTGCGTTGCACTCCCAATCCAATAAAACTAAGCAGACAACTGCCATGCTCAGAAGATTCAATTTCCTCCCCAACGGTTTCAGGTGTAGCATTACTGGACCCACCCACAGTTAACTCATCAACCAACAGTTCTCAATCCACCACTCCCTCCACTGCCTCAGGAAATGCTCTTCTCACCCATCTGGGCAAAGTGTTATCTCCAGAAAAAAAACCATTAGTAGGTCTCTTTTTAGTCACCATTTCAATGATGAGCATCCCGAAGATGTAAACATCTCCCTTAGAACTCACTTGTCCTCCAAATCCATATTCTTGTAACAGTTAAAAGTGATTTCATTGTTGAGAATAAAATTAATTCGTGGAAAAAAAAAAGGCCAAGACAAACCCAGAAATTGGAAATAATGTTGGGCTTGGGTTTTTACCTGGAGCAAGGTAGCCTAATATTCCCTTCAGTCTGGACGTGCTGCTACTTGAAGAAACAAGAGATAACAATAGACGGGAAGACCAAAATCAGCCACATGGGCTGTCATGGTTTCATCCATTAACACATTTGAGGGCTTCAAGTCGCAGTGAAGAAAAGGGGGAGAACAATCGTGGTGCAAATATTTCATCCCATGTGCCACATCAAGTGCAATGTTCACTCTCATCTTCAAACTCAGGCTACACTGAGTTTCATTATTGTGCAGTAGTTGGTCTAGGTTCCCCTTTGACATGAACTGCAGTACTAGAGCGCTGAAACCTTCAGTTGAGCAAGAGGGCAAGACTTTGACAAGAATGCGGTGCCTATTTTGCTAAGTATTCTGCATTCCCTGACGAAATTCCTGTATGAATTTTGACTGTCTTTATTCAATAGCTTAACAGCCACCAATGTGTTATCATCCAAGAGACCTTTATAAACTGACCCAAAGCTACCCTCACCTAGCAATTTAGCAGCACTAAATCCTTCTGTTGCTCTGTGAAGTTCCTCACTAGAAATTTGCATGAAACCTCGTCCCAATAAACTACTTATAGTTGGTACTCTTTTAATTCCTCTGTAGGAAATGTAAAATGCCCCCAAAATACAACATGATGCGAAGAATGCGCCAATTGAAACAGCCAATCCAACTTTCCTGCTGAACCAATTATGATTTTTGGCAGAGCTTGTGCAATTTGGTAAACTCAACCAGCCCGAGGCTGTGTTGGATAACTGATGTGGCACAGCCACATGTGCAGTTTCCATTTTAGTATTTCTATTTTCTTAGTTAGTTTCATTTAGATACTTTTAGGAATTTGGCAACTTTTGTGTTGCATGATGATGCATGTAAATCATGCTATCTTTGGTTTGTTGTTTTCTGTTTTTTCTATTTAGATTCCTTTGTAGCAAAGATATATATAATGTAATAAAGAGCTGTAGCTCTTTAGTTTTTCAACAGCAATAAAAGTTTATTCTCTGTGTCTGTATCTATCCTTTTATGTTTTTTTGTTTATTTGCTGTCATATTTGTGTGCTTAAAAATCTTCATTTGGTATCAGAGCAGGTTAATTTGTTAGAAAATTTATCATGTCAAATTCTAACTCTTTGCCAATCCCAGAATTTAATGGATCTGATTATGATTATTGGTGCATCAAGATGACAACTTTTTTGATAGGAAAAGATTTATGGGAAATTGTAGAAACAGGATATGAAGAGCCAGCTGATTGGAATGTTCTTGCAGCCAATGATAGAACAGCTAAGAAGGAAGCTAAGAAGAAGAATGCACAGGCTTTATTTCACATTCAAATAGCTCTTGATAAGAGCCTATTTCCAAGAATTGTAGGTGCACAGACAGCTAAAGATGCCTGGAAGACTCTAAAAGAAGCTTACCAAGGTAGTGATCAAGTCAAAGTTGTGAAGTTGCAGACATTAAAAAGAGAATTTGAGAATTTGAAGATGCAAGAAAGTGAAAATGTAAGTGATTATTGTGTAAGAGTAAAAGATGTAGTTAATAAAATGGTTACTCTTGGAGAAACTATGGATAATGAAGTTGTGATCAAAAAGGTGTTGAGGTCTCTAACACCAAGGTGGAACAATGTTGCCATCATCATTGAAGAAAGCAAGGATTTGACTGCTCTTCAGTTTGATCAGCTTGTTGGATCTCTCATGTCTCATGAAGAAAGATTGAGAGATTCATCTGGAGAAAGTAATGAGAAGGCTTTTGCTTCCAAAGTACAAATTACAAAAAATGAAAATGCTAGCACAAGCACGAAAAATAATCAAGGCCAAGGTAGAGGTCAAAATCAGAATTCTTCAAGAGGAAATAGAGGAGGAAGAGGTGGTCCAAGAGGAAGAGGTAGAGGCAGATTTGATAAAAGAAATGTTCAATGTTATCACTACAATAGGTATGGTCACTTTGAAAGGGAATGCAGATTAAAAGAAGGTAATAACAATAGAAGTGCTAATTTTGCTAATGAGAATGGTGAGGCTTCTCCTGGTAATTTATTCTTATCATATGACAAAGCTAAAAATAGTTCTAAAGAAGTCTGGTATTTAGATTCAGGTTGTTCTAACCACATGTCAGGAAATGATAATATTTTTTCTACAATGGATAAAAGTTTCAAATCTAAAATTAAGCTTGGTGATGACAAGTCCTTGGAGGTTGCAGCTAAAGGTGATATGGAGGTGAATACAAAAGAAGGTAAGAAAAGTGTGACTGATATTTATTACACTCCACAATTAAAACATAATTTATTGAGTGTTGGGCAGTTGTGTGAGAAAAATTATAAGGTGGTATTTGAAAATCAGCAATGTACAATTTATGATAAAAATCAAGGCAATAGGGTGGTTACAGTAGTGCCTATGTCAAAGAATAGGATGTTCCCATTGAAGTTTGGTGAACATAGCAGCCATCTTGCCAATATGGCATATGAAGATAAGGGTTGGCTATGGCATCTCAGATATGGCCATTTGAATTTTCATAGTTTAATGTTTCTCACTTCAAAAGCTTTGGTTTATGGTTTGCCTAAGGTTCAGGAACACAAGGAAGTTTGTGAAGGTTGTGCTAAAGGAAAGCATGCAAGAGAGTCCTTTCCAAAAGGTAATGCATGGAGGGCCCATTACCCACTTCAATTGGTTCACTCAGATATTTGTGGCCCTATGCAGACAAAGAGTTTGGGTAAGTCATCATATTTCATTACTTTTATTGATGATTACTCACGTAAGTGTTGGGTTTATTTTTTGAAGGCCAAGGATGAAGCCTTTGATACATTCAAAAGGTTCAAAGCCTTTGTGGAAAATGAAAAGGGTTGTAAGATCAAATGCTTAAGGACAGATCGTGGAGGAGAATTTTGCTCAAGAGATTTTAGGAAGTATTGTGATATGCATGGCATCAAAAGGCAACTCACCACTTCTTACACACCTCAACAAAATGGGGTAGCTGAAAGGAAAAATCGTACAGTGGTGGAAATGGAAAGGAGTATGCTACATACCAAAGGATTAGACAATTCTTTTTGGGGTGATGCAGTTGCTACAACAGTGTACATTCTCAATCGGAGTCCTACTAGAGCACTTGACATGATGACTCCTTATGAAGCCTGGTATGAAAAAAAGCCTAATGTTAATCATTTTAGAGTTTTTGGTTGCTTAGCCTATGTTCATGTGGCTGATCAAAAGAGACAAAAATTAGATCCCAAAAGTGAGTCATGCATTTTTGTTGGATATAGTGAGCAAAGTAAGGCTTATAGGTTGTATAACCCTCGCACTAAGAGTATTCTTGTTTCAAGAGATGTGATTTTTGATGAAGGGGGAGTTTATGGTCATCAAAAAGGCCAAGTTGAGAAGTCTAAATCTGTTTTGAGTGGTGGTATTATTGCTGATATTGATCATGAGCAGCCAGCTAATACTTCAATTCCAAGTGCTATACATCCACCAAATAGCCCCTCATCTACTTCTTCAGTTTCAAGTACAAGTCAAAATTCAAGTCCAAGTCCTACAAGGAAGGTAAGAAGCTTAAGTGATATCTATCAAAGAAGTACAATCCAAGCACATGAAGAGAATCCTATAAGTGAAACAATAAATTTTGCTTTATTTTCACAATCTGTTTTTGAACCATCGTGTTATGAAGATGCATGTGCTAATGAAGTTTGGGTGCAAGCAATGCAAGAAGAGATGGATGCTATTCATAGGAATGGTACTTGGGAGCTTACAGAGCTTCCTCATGACAAGAAAAAGATTGGAACTAAATGGGTCTACAAGACTAAGTACCATAGTGATGGGAGTGTTGAAAGACACAAAGCAAGATTAGTTGCTAAAGGCTTCACACAGAGGTATGGCATTGATTATGAAGAAACATTTGCACCAGTAGCCCGACAAGAGACTATTAGAATGTTGATTTCCCTTGCAGCCCAAAAGAAATGGAGCATTCATCACATGGATGTGAAAAGTGCCTTCCTGAATGGGTACTTAGATGAGGAAATTTATGTGGAACAGCCACAAGGTTTTGAGGTGCACGGAAAAGAACATCATGTCTACAAGCTGAAGAAGGCCTTGTATGGCCTCAAGCAAGCACCAAGAGCTTGGTATGCTAGGATTGATGGGTATTTTCAGAAAAATGGCTTCAAGAGAAGTAAGAGTGAGCCTACCCTCTACTACAAACAAGAAGGTAATGATATTCTTATTGTGAGTTTATATGTTGATGATTTGTTGTATATGGGCAGTAGTTCTAAGATGAAGGATGAATTCAAGCATGCTATGATGAATGAGTTTGAAATGAAAGATTTAGGCCTTATGCAATATTTTCTAGGCATGGAGGTTTATCAAAGTAAGGATGGAATTTTCCTTTGTCAAACAAAATATGCCAATGATATGTTGAAGAAGTTTGATATGGTTGATTGTAAATCAGCCTCCACTCCAATTTCTCATGGAGTTGTGTTGTGTAAAGAGGATGGTGCTAAAAGAGTTGATGGGACAGCTTATAGAAGTGTGGTTGGCAGTCTAATGTTTCTAACCCACACAAGGCCTGATATTGCTTATGCAGTTTCTCTTGTTTCAAGGTACATGACAGAACCTTCTGAATTACATATGCAGGCTGCTAAAAGAATTTTGAGGTATGTGAAAGGAACTCTTGCTTTTGGCATTCATTACTACAGTTCTAAAGGCTTTAATCTAGTTGGTTTCAGTGATTCTGATTGGGGAGGTAGTGTGGATGACCGAAAGTCTACCTCTGGGAATTGTTTTACTTTTGGTTCTGGTTTGGTTTCTTGGAGTTCAAAGAAACAAAGTATAGTTTCTCTTTCTTCCACAGAGGCAGAATATGTTGCAGTCACCTCTGCAGGTACTCAAGCATTATGGCTCAGAAAAATTCTTGAAGAGATTGGAGAAAAACAAGTTCAACCTACAGTTCTTTTTTGTGATAATATGAGCACAATCAAATTGGCAAAAAATTCCGTGCATCATAGTAGAACTAAACACTTTGATCTGAAATATCATTTTATCAGAGATTTGGTGCAAAAGAAAGAAGTAGAACTCAGGTATATCAAGACTACAGAACAACTTGCAGACATTTTCACCAAGGCAGTTGCTAAGGTTCAGTTTTTGATGCTTCGAGATCATATTGTGACTCCTCTCCGCATCAAGGGGGAGTATGTTGGATAACTGATGTGGCACAGCCACATGTGCAGTTTCCATTTTAGTATTTCTATTTTCTTAGTTAGTTTCATTTAGATACTTTTAGGAATTTGGCAACTTTTGTGTTGCATGATGATGCATGTAAATCATGCTATCTTTGGTTTGTTGTTTTCTATTTTTTCTAGTTAGATTCCTTTGTAGCAAAGATATATATAATGTAATAAAGAGCTGTAGCTCTTTAGTTTTTCAACAGCAATAAAAGTTTATTCTCTGTGTCTGCATCTATCCTTTTATGTTTTTTTGTTTATTTGCTGTCATATTTGTGTGCTTAAAAATCTTCAGGCTGCACATAATCCTGAGTTTCTCGAAAATGATGTCACGCTTAGATTTTTGAAAGCTCCCTGATTTGGGACTGATCCATTCAAGTTGTTGTAGGAGAAATTCAAATGTCATAGCATGGTGAGATTTGCAATAGAGCGTGGCACTGGCCCAGACAACTCATTGAAAGATAAATCAATGTTTTCAAGGCTCTTAAGCTGCCCTATTGATTTTGGCACTATCCCCTCCAATTTGTTTTTGGAAACGTTCAGGTATTGCAATTCCACGCAGCTGCCAATATTTCCAGGGATGGTTCATGAGAGTTTATTAGCAGAGATATCTATGGCTTGAACATGTTGCATTCCTGCCAGTGAAGGCAATCTTCCTGTCAATGAATTGTATGAAAAATTGAGTTTGAACGCCAATGAATGGAAGCTTGAGATCTCCACAGGGATATTTCCTATGAGGCTGTTGTATGAGAGGTCACATCTCCAGGCGGAAACATTGCCCAATGGCATTCGGTATCCTTCCTGTGAGCTGGTTATGACTTGAATCAAGTTCTCTCAGCTATTGCAGACTGCTGAAATATGAAGGAATGTCTCCAGAAATATTGTTTCTCCAAATCCATAAGTATTCCAAGTTTACAAGCGTGTTTAACCCTGATGGAATGTTGCCTTGCAATTTGTTGGAACTCAAGTCCAACACTTCTAGATGCTCCAGATGGCCTAATCCTCTTGGAACTTTCCCTGTAAAACTGTTAGCACCAAGATCTAGAAAGGTTAAGCGAGTAGGGTTGCCAATCTCTTCTGGTATATTACCAGTGATATTGTTGCTCCACAAGGAGAGCCATGATAGCCTGGGAGAGAGGTTTCCCATGCTTCTTGGCAAAGTGCCACTGAAATGGTTTGCCAGTAGAGCTAGGATTTTGAGGATGGAGCAGTTGGTAAGTAGATCTAATACACACATTGTAGCACACTGTCCGCTTGACAAGCTATTATTCCCAAGGTTCAGTGTCTGCAGAGCCGTCAGCTTTCCCAATCCATGGGGCACCATGATGTGGGCAGAGGCAGTAGACACAGAAAACAAATTTTTTATTGCCTTATTGATAATAGATTACATCCACCTCTTTTATAGAAGTCTTTAGAAATCTCTGGAAACATTCAGAACCTCCTGCTTATTCAACGCACGTCTGGAAATTATCTACAGGTAGATGGTAGAAACTTTAGTTTTTAGTGCAATTTTAAATGCAGATAGTGGTCTTTGACTGAGTTGTTTCTAGGCGGTCGGTGGAGTTAATGCAAACAGTAGAAATTAAGTAGCTGTTTCTAACACTCCCCTCTAATTTCTATTATCAACAACTAATTACATCAATATTTACAATGCCCAAAATTTCTCTCAAATACTCAAATTGTTCTTGTGCTAATGCCTTTGTGAATATGTCTGCAAGTTGCTTCTGCAAGTTGCTTCTTTGATCTGTAATGCTGTAGGATGAGTTCTCCATTGTTGACCAATTCTTGAATGAAGTGATATCTAGTGTCAATGTGCCTTGTCTTCTTGTGAAAAGCATGATTCTTTGATAGTGCAATGGTGGACTTGTTGTCGCAATAGATTGTAGTAGGCTCCTCTTGCTCATGTATTAGATCATTCTAGATTTTTCGCATCCAAACTACTTGACATGCTGCTGATGTACCTGCTACATACTCTGCTTCTGTTGATGAGATCGTCACTATTGGTTTTTTCATTGATGCCCATGCTACAATACCTATTCCAAGATGAAATGCATATCCAGATGTGCTCTATCTATCATCAATACTCCCTGCAAAATCACTATCTATATATCCAATCAACTGAAAATCATCTGAAGTAGAATACATTATGCCATAATTTATAGTTCCTGCAATATACATCAATAACCTTTTTCCTACTTGCCAATGTGAGTTCTTTGGTGAATCCATAAATCTAGAAATCAAACTTACTCCATACATTATATCTAGCCTAGTTACTGTAAGATACATCAAACTACCCACCAATTTTCTGAATATAGTTGAATCAAAATCTATCTCATTATCTTCTCTACTTAGTTTTGTGCCTATTGCCACAGGTGTAGAAACTGGACTGCAATTTATCATTCTAAACTTTCTCCAAACATCTTTTGCATATTTACTTTGACAAATGAAAATACCCTTATCATTATGTGTGACTTCAATGCTAAGAAAATATTTCATTAAACCCAAATCTGTCATGTCAAATTCCTTCTTTATTGCTGATTTAAACATGTTAATAGAAAGATTACCTGTAAAGATCAAATCATCAACATATAAGCCAACAATCAAAATCTAACCTTGTTCATTGACCTTGGTGTATAGTGTAGGCTCACTAGTGCTTCTGCTAAATCCATTCTTTATCATGTATGAATCTATCCTGTTATACCATTCTCTTGGTGCTTGCTTCAATCCATAAAGTGTCTTCTTCAACCTGCAAACTTTATCTTCATAACCTTTTATTTCATATCCTGGTGGCTGCTGTACATAAACTTCTTCTTCCAAATATCCATTCAAGAAAGCTGATTTGACATCTATTTGATAAACTTTCCAATTGTTTTGAGCTGCAATAGCGAGTACCATCCTAATTGTGTCAAGTCTTTCTACGGGTGCAAATGTTTCATTGTAATCAACTCCATATTCTTTTGCAAATCCATTAGCTACTAATCTTGCCATATATTTGTCAACTTCTCCATTTGCCTTATATTTAGTTTTATAAACCCATTTCACACCTATGCATTTTTTATCCTTAGGTAAATCAACTAGATCCCATGTATCATTTTTCTCAATAGATTTCATTTCATCATTCATTGCATTAATCCAATGTTCTTCCTTAATTGCATCTTCAAAATATATAAGATCTTGAGCAAATAAAGCAAAATTAGATTGCAAATATATCATATCTCTTTGATCATATATTTCTTGCAAACTTCTAGCCTTTTACCTCTTAGTCTTGGTCTCAATGATGCAAGTGTAGGATTTGAGTCATTACTTGTGGACTTGATGATTCTCCTTGCTCAACTTGCCTTCGTGAGTTTTTTCCTTGTGGACTTCTTGATGATATTCCACCTTGCTCATTTGATTGTTTTCCTTGTTCTCCTTGACCTTTTTCTTATTGATCTTCATATGGTATTGTTGGTGTACCTGTAATTGTCTTGTCTATTTTGTCATCCCAAGATTCTTCTTCTTTGAATCTATCTCTACTTACAATGACTTTCTTGGTTATAGGATTAAACAACTTATATGCCTTAGATTGTTCATCATAGCCAATAAAAATGCATTTTTCACCTTTATCATCCAATTTACTCCTTGTTTTTTTAGAAACATATGCATATGCAATACAACCAAATACTCTAAAATGAGAAACACTATGATTCTTACCACTCCATGCTTGTTGTGGAATCATGTCCCTCACAATCTTTGTTGGACTCCTATTCAATATATAAACTATACAAGCAACTGCTTCGGCCTAATACTCATTAGGTAGATTCTTATCTTTCAACATGCTCCTTGCCATCTCCATTATTGTTCGATTCTTCCTTTCTGCAACACCATTCTGCTGAGGTGTGTAACTTGTAGTGAACTGCTTCTTTATTCCATGATACCTGCAATAATCTAAAAACTCATTTGACTTGCATTCTCCTCCTCTGTTTGATCTCAATACCTTGATGGATAGACCACTATGTTTCTCAACCAATGCCTTGAATTCCTTGAACTTGCCAAATGTTTCAGATTTGTATTTAAGAAAAAAAACCCATGTTTTCCTACTATAATCATCAATGAATGTTAGAAAATAAATGCTACCCCCTAATAATGGTGTTTTCATTGGACCACATATATTTGTATGCACAATTTTTAAAGGTGCCCAAGCTTTATATGACATTTCCTTTGGAAAAATCTCTCTATGTTGCTTAGCCAAAATACAACTTTCACATCAACTCAATGGTGTTTCAATAGGGGGTAAACCTCTTACCATTTCTTTTCTTTGCAACAAACACAATCCTCTGAAGTTTAGATGACCATACCTCGAATGCCATACCCATGCTTCATCTTGACTTGATGCCTTGAAACTTGCTCTAATCTCCTCCATCATTTCACTTTTCATGCGAAGTGCAAACATTCTGTTATTTGTCATTTCAATTTTTGCAATCACCATGTTACTTGGGGAAATATCAAATATAGTGCAAACATTATCTTCAAAAGAAACTCTTTAACCCTTTTGAATAAGTTGTCCCACACTTATGAGATTATGTTTTAAACCAAGTACAAAATAAACATCAGGAATGAACTTCTTACCAAGTTTTGTTATCACATTAATTGCACCTTTTCCCATGGCTTCAACTATGTTATCATTACCCAATTTGATTTCTGATTTAACTAAAGTATTCAAATTCTCAAAGTCATGTGATTACTGCAACCACTATCCAGAAATCAAATGTTACTAGAACTTTCCTGAGCTACATTACATGTAATAAATAAAGACCTTGAATTACTTTCAGAAAAGTTTGCATTTTGCTTGCTCATCTCAGCTTGTTTCTTTTGACATTCATTAGCAAAGTGACCATACTTCTTGTAGTAATAACATTGCACATTTGATTTGTCATACCTTCGTAATGCATGATTGTTATTGCGTCCCCTTGAGCTAAAATTTTTATTTCTCCTTCTTCCTGGATCTGGACTCTTTCTTTCTTCTCTTTGAAAATTGTTTCTTCCTCCAAATCCTAGATTTCCTCTTCCTCTGCCTCTGCTAAATGCCATTTGTGTTTTGAATGCATGCTCTAATGAGGTATTGTCATTTATGTTTATCCTGTTTTTATAATTATTCAAAGAACCAACCAACTCATCTATAGAATATTTAGTCAAATCCTTGGATTCCTCAATTACCACAACAATTGCATCAATTTTTTTAGGCAAACATCTTAAAATTTTTTCTACAACCTTTTGATCTATTAGCTCATCACCAATCTGCTTTATTTGATTAACCAAATCCATAACACGATATGTAAATTGATCTACTGATTCAGAATCTTTCATTTGCAAATTTTCAAATTCTTTTCTAAGTGCTTGTAATCTGGCAATTTTTACCTTACTAGTACCTTGAAATGCAGTCTCTAGGATGTCCCATGTTTGCTTGGCTGTAGTAGCTGGCTTAATCCTTCCAACAATGCAATGATTTGCAAAGCCCTCTTATTCTTTTGCCTATTTTATTTAAGAATATTCTTATCATCTGTACTAAAAGTAGACTCATCTGGTGGCTCAATATAACCATTTATAACTATGTCTGATAACTCATACCAATCAAATGTCAACTTCATTCTAAAAGCCCAATTATCATAATTCTTGCCACAAAATATTGGTATTTTAGGTCGCAAAATCCCTGATGCCATGATTTCAATACAGTCTGCTACAGAAGAAAAGGAAAAACATTTCCCTTGAAGTGGTTACCACCAAGAGTAAGTGTTTGTAGGCGAGTCAGCATCCCCAATTCTGGGGGTATTGCTCCCGTCAAATTGTTATCTACTACTTGAAGACCATTGAGAGCGGAACAATTTCTTAGAGATTTTGGGATGCTACCGTTTAGCCGATTATTGGCGATATCCATGACTTGCAATTTGGCTAGCTTATAACCTATAACCTCTAGAATTGTACCTTCAAGCTTGTTATTCGGTAGGATCAACCTTTCCAATTCAGTACAGTTCATGAGAGGAGAAATTGATCCTCCAAGGTTATTATTACTGAACGACAGTTGCTGCAGTCGGGTAAGTGAACCCAATTCTGCTGGAATGGTGCCATACAAGTGATTGGCAGACAAGCTCAAGATCTCTAGAGATGAACAGTTCGCCAGAGCCATGGGAATGCTACCAGTAAGACTATTGTCAGAAAAGGAAAGCTTCTTTAATCTCCATAATTTGCCAGTCTCCTTTGGGATGCTACCGTTGAGTTTGTTGGAGCCCAGATGCAGATATTGTAATCTGGTCAGTGTTGTTAATAACTCAGATGGAATTGGTCCTTCAAGCGCATTCTCGGACAGCCACAACTGACGCAATTTTGTGCAGTTACTCATTGACTTGGGGATAGTGCCAGTTAAAAGGTTATGCCCAAGATTTAAGGCTTTAAGCGCAGTGCAATTTGCCAAGTCGCGGGGGATAATACCACTCAAATTATTAAAAGAGAGGTGGAGTTTTTGCAATTTGTGCAAGGAACTCAGCTCTGGCGGAATGCTTCCGCTCAAGAAATTATGGTTTAATCGGAGTTCCAAAAGATTTGTGCATGCACGCAGAGCAACTGGAATTGAACCTTGCAAACTGTTTTCATACAACTTAATGTAGTGCAGCTTCTCTAATTTACCAAGCTCGTGGGGAATGGGGCTCGAGAGTTGTAAGGAAGGACATATTTGAGAAGCACATTCACAACCCTTTGATTGCGATCACAAGTTATTCTAGTCCAGTTCCATTTACCCAGTTGGACAAGGAAAGACTTGGATCCATTTTCACAGACATTTTTAATTCAGGCAGAGCTTGTGCATCAATGTGGTTCTGGTATTGCAACTCATTGGACAAGAATGTAACAAAGATAATAGTGAAGATGAGTAAAAGAATGAACTGACCTTTACAATTCATGGAGTCTTACAAATTATTCATATCTGAAAGTGGAATCAATGCACCTACAATTGCATTTGCTTACCCTTTCTTGCTGCAAAAGAAGTCTTTATAGCAGATGCTTTAACTGGAGGATATATGGCATAGATAACAGATTTATTGCCCCTGCTATGCAAAGTCTCGTGTCAGAACTTGTAAATGGAAGAGTGAACTTCTGTAGTTGTCACGGTATTTTAAAATTATGACCAAAGTGAGCTACCTATCCTTTCCTCCCATTTTCCACTAACTTACGTCATTTGATGTAATTTAAATATGAAGTGCAAACACTATACTTTTTCTTTTGGTGTGAAAGTGGTAGTCATTTTTGTTTGGCGTTGGAGAACAAGATTGACCACCATAGACTTTGTTATTCCTGTGGCCGGCAACAATAGACACGGCACGAAATATTTTAGTCTTTATCGTTTGCTTTACTCGACTGAAATTAAACAAAGTTAAAAAGGCAGGACTCCGCGATAAACAGGTTTCATTTGATTTCACATGCGATGAAATCATAGTTAAAACCTTTATCGATTCCGCTTTATTCGCTTCTCTGAAGGTAAATTCGTAGAGATTTACTTTCTAGTCTACTAAAAAAAAGTCGGAACATTAGCTAAAGTTGGTAACCACATCGTGCGAAATCATACTCAAAACATTTGGCGCTTTACAAGAATTACAAGCTATAATAGTTGTGGAAAGAAAAACAAATGGATTTAATAAGTCGATTATTTAATTATAATTTGGTTCAATGAATATGATAATTAATTTATTTATTTTATAATTATAATAAATTATATAATAAAATTTGAAATTTGGAAATAATAGAAATAAAAATATTTAGTTGATTTTGATGGTTAGTAGATAATTTGTTATTTTGATCATTATTTTTTGTGTTATAATTTAGTTGTTTGTTATTTAGTTGATTTGAGATTGGTGCTAAAGGATCTGACATGATGTATTGATTAAAAGATGGTGATCTTCCCCTTTGTTCTGTTTGATTCCTATTGGAAATGGAAGAGCATATAGAGTGTTGGAAAACTAAACCATAATTGCACAATAATAAACACCAAATAATAATTATAATATTGAGTTGTTCAATCACTTGGATTCATTACAATGAATTTTATAAAGCCTTTCCAAAATCTAACTGCATAAACTATCTCACAACCTATGGGAAACAAACTCCCAAATAATTAAATATTAAAACTAAGTCACTAAGGTGTCTTTATTATCAAATGTAAGCTTTGATTTTCCAACACCCCCTGTTAAGGTTTACATTACAAATAATAAAAAAGAAAGAATAGAAACATTGCAACATGGATTGACCACATTAGCCCAATTGAAAATCTACAGAAGCATCATCTCCACCAAATGCCCTTGCTTGAATCTAGAACACCCCAAACTACTCATGTCCAGACAACTATACTAACTGACCACCAAATCTCCTCAGGACACCCCAAACTGCT
This sequence comes from Cunninghamia lanceolata, assembly GCA_027924645.1. Classification (NCBI taxonomy): domain Eukaryota; kingdom Viridiplantae; phylum Streptophyta; class Pinopsida; order Cupressales; family Cupressaceae; genus Cunninghamia; species Cunninghamia lanceolata. The sequence goes on from BSBN01000333.1 coordinate 3,158,922, forward strand.
TGTGTCTAAGCAAATGTCCTAGCTGACCACCAAATCTCCTCAGAACACTCCAAATTGCTCGTCTAGGAAAATGTCCTAGCTAACCATCAAACCTCACCCAAAACACACCAAACAGCATATGTCTAGGCAAATGTCTTGATTGTCCAACAATACCTATGAATCAAGACATACTCAACTATTCACAAGTACACCACCCTTCTTGTGAATCAAGACACACTAGTTATCCATTGTGATTAAAATGTTGATATAAATTAAATATATATTTTTTCTAAAAGTTTATATGTAATTTTTGTTTGGTGTTTGCTATATAATTTTATGGAAAATTTTATAGTTGACTCTTTATGTTTGAATTAATAATCCAAAATCATAAATACAACAATTAAATTGTTATAGTGCTTATATCTCATGTGAAATCCCACCAATAATAGTTACAATCTAAAAAGAATGGGTCATAAATAATAGTGACATAATATTTGAAAAAAGCAGTAAAAATGGGAAAGTAAAGAATACATTGTTGAAAAAATGATTGACATGTTGACGGGCACACAGGTTAAGAAGGTTGGTCTTAAACAACACACTCTAAGCTTTGACTTGGATGTGGTTGGTGGGCCCTCTTGAACTCTATGTAGGACCCCTCCTTGGTACCACCATTCTAACGGGGAGTGATCTTACATCCTGCTACTATAGTTCTGTGATGAGACATCTTATATGTGGTTCCAGTGTTTTGATTAGACTATGTCTATGGTTACACATTACTTTTGGACACATTATTCTAACTTAGACCATGTTTGATACATATTCTAAATATATGCTCATGTACTTTTATTGTTTTATATGATGTTCAAGATGATGACTAGTATCTTATGTTCGGGGACTATATTCCTCATTCATGTATAGTAATATATTACTCCATGAGCTATGTCATGTAAATTCATGTGCTATGTCTATGGATATGTAGCGTCGCATATACTTGGAATGAAAATGTTGTTAAGTATCTTTGAGTATAATGATTATAGTTATTCATCTGCTAGTGAAAGATTTTTACTATCATGCATAATGAGAAACGTATTGATTATCTAGTGGATGTAGTATGTTCATAAGTGTACAAATGATTTAAATGAATTACTAATGTTTTAGTTAATTGCTATTATATTGTGTCTTCGGCTATTCTAGCTTAATCGTAACTGACATTGGAAATAAGTGTGCAGGAAACCAAGCCAATGGAAATAGGGAAAATACATGGGGACCCTTTTGTGTGAAACCGGTAGAACCGACCAAGTCTATGTGGAGAGACTTAGGTCCTTCATATTGTGAAAATGTATTGTCATATATTGTGTTTTGCCCTTGTGCCGTATATTGTAACATCGTATGGCATGGTCTTTCTTTGTGTTGTATCTTGCATTATTATGTATTTCAAGACTCTTATAAAGATGTAAAATAAATTAATAAGGTACCTTTGTCTAATTAAAAAAAAAAACATTAAGACCGAAGATTATGTCTAGGCACTTTTAGAGGGGAGAATTAACAAATGGAAAGCTTTATTTTAACCCTGAATAGGGTGATGAAAATCAGAGAGGTGATAAGTCATCTAAAGGGGGATGTATGTGGTGTGAGAATCTAAGAGGGTTGAATTAGAAACTGTTAGAGTAAATTACATTTAGTCTTAAGTTTTAACTTAGGCATAATTATGAATTAGTTATTCAGGTAGTTTTTCTCATGCTGGGAAGTTTCTCACCCATCACCCACCTTTCGTGCCTTTATAAGGCAACCTTGTATAGTATGTAAATTATCTCATTTTTCACTCTTTATTTCGTAAAATAGCTGTGCTTCTGTCTATTTCATGAAGGTTATTTTTGCAATTGGTGATCTTGGGCTCCACCAACATGGTATTAGAGCCACCCAATCTACGAATCCTTCCTGAGAGTTTTCACTGGAGTATTTGAGATTGATTTGTTTTTTTTTTCCGGCATTTGAAAATTTTTAAATTTCAAAGTTGCCTATTATCAATTGTTCTTCATTTTCCTCTTACTGGTGAATATTAGAGGTGATGAAGCATCTATTTAAAGCCTGGGCATTAATCTGCTTTGAAGACTGCTATTTGAGAGTGGTTGTTTTTTGAAGAGGTCATGGTATTTGTGTGAAGAGGCTCAAAATCTTCCATTGAAGGCCTTTTTTCCATTGGAGAAGAGGCTACGGTCATTTGTCTGGAAGGTATTTGCAGGCTCTTGAGGGGTGATTACCTTGAAACTGAAGAGGCTCGTGATTGTCCTGTGATTTTTTTGTTAAGAGGTGAATCGTGGTCTTTGTGTGCTGGCATGATATTTCTATGTAAATGACGCTATCTAAAGCATGAGAATGAGAGTTCTTTAATCCCTCATAGGATCTATTTGAAAGGTACCATTTTCACATACACGTGAAAGGTGTCATTTTCACATACAGATGAAAGGTGTCGTGTTTCACATATTCTAGAACACGTGAGAAGTGCAGATTCATTTCCGTTCTGCCATTTTTGAGGTTTTTGTTTGGGAGACGGTCTATTTTCTGAGAGGTCATCTCCTTTGCTTAGTGTGTGGAGTAGAGCCAGCCTAGGCCATAATTGATTCCCATGGGCATTCATGGTTCACAATGTTTCGGTCCATTTTGATGGAGGACAATGAATTTTAAAGCTTTGAGATTTCGGGGTTACTGTTCTGGATATGAATTTTGTTTGTCAGAAGTGAGAAATGACATATTTGGAGTGCTGATCTAGTAGGCCGCTTGGTGTTTGATCAAGGCGTGTGACCCCTCTGCATTGCATACCTACGCATACTTGGGTGTGATAGCATTCTGGCCCATATAGCATTTTTTGGTAGACTTTATTTATTTCAAAAGTTGCCCTCAAACATTTGATTTTAGGGTTTCAAATCCGCGCTACAAAAGAGTGGTGGGCCCACATGGAACAGTTTGGAGCATTTGGTAGGGATTTTAATCCCACATTCATTGTGCAGATTGCTCTTTAGCTATTGAAATAGCCTGATCACCATTTCGCTTGCTGTGAGTAAATGAGGCCTTGTTGTTCTCTCTTGCATGTGGAGTAAGCCTAACTGGTCAATGGTGACTTGTATATTGCTTGGTGATTGGCTGCTTGGCAGAGATAACTTTGTGATTTAAAGTCACTTGGCCTGAAAGGCCCCTCATTTGTTTTCCCTTATGCAACAGGGGGTCACATGGGTGATGAAGGGCTTAATCAGGTCCTTTATTTTTGCATTGAGCCCCCATAGGTGATTTTCTTCCACGGAGCATATCTTGGGCATCTGGAGTTCATTTTTTGCATTCTGCATTTCATCAGAAAGCTAACTTCACCAAGATCGCAGTGGTATAGGTAAATTCACCTAATTTTGCTGATTTGAAGGGTTCATTTGCAGTATTTGGGAGTTTCATATTGTTGTTGAAGGTTAATATCTTTGTAATTTTGGAGATTTGTCATAGTTCATTATGGGATTTTCAGTTCATCCTGCTGTGATTATGTTGAAAAAGGGAAATTATAAACAATGAAGAGATGGTATGATAAAACATGTTAGAAGGATTCATTTATTGCCACATTTGTATAATCTAGTTTCCCTTCCTGGTACTAATAGTAAGAAATTTGCATGGAATTGCAAAAGGGATCATGTCCTAGGAGTGATTACAATGCATATTGATGATGCCACTTTGAATGTTATTGATCATTTTGAGTGTCCTCATATTCTTTGGACTAAAATTTGGGAAATACATGGAGATCCTGATACACAGTTGTTCCCAGATGATCACATTTCAGATTGTCTTGTGCTTCTTCATTTTTTAGACAGGATACCCTATGATCATGCTACTATGCAGGAGTTTGAAGTTTTGGAAAACTTTAAATCTTCAGATGAGGATGATGAGGGTTCTTTAGATGCTCCTTCTTCTGCATCAGGGACAGTTGATATACCTTCACCTTTAGTGATTCATTGTGTAGAGTCATTGATTGAGGCTCCTATCATCCTGTTCACTAGGACCATTCATTTTGTGTTGATGATTCATTGAGCACATCCATTGATTCATCACAACCAGTATCACACTTGGCCTGAAAGGCCCCTCATTTGTTTTCCCTTATGCAACAAGTGGTCACATGGGTGATTAAGGGCTTAATCAGGTCCTTTATTTTTGCATTGAGCCCCCATAGGTGATTTTCTTCCACAGAGCGTATCTTGGGCATCTGGAGTTCATTTTTTGCATTCTGCATTTCATCAGAAAGCTGACTTCACCAAGATCGCAGTGGTATAGGTAAATTCACCTAATTTTGCTGATTTGAAGGGTTCATTTGCAGTATTTGGGAGTTTCATATTGTTGTTGAAGGTTAATATCTTTGTAATTTTGGAGATTTATCATAGTTCATTATGGGATTTTCAGTTCATCCTGCTGTGATTATGTTGAAAAAGGGAAATTATAAACAATGAAGAGATGGTATGATAAAACATGTTAGAAGGCTTCATTTATTGCCACATTTGTATAATCTAGTTTCCCTTCCTGGTACTGATAGTAAGAAATTTGCATGGAATTGCAAAAGGGATCATGTCCTAGGAGTGATTACAATGCATATTGATGATGCCACTTTGAATGTTATTGATCATTTTGAGTGTCCTCATATTCTTTGGACTAAAATTTGGGAAATACATGGAGATCCTGATACACAGTTGTTCCCAGATGATCATGTTTCAGATTGTCTTGTGCTTCTTCATTTTTCAGACAGGATACCCTATGATCATGCTACTATGTAGGAGTTTGAAGTTTTGGAAAACTTTAAATCTTCAGATGAGGATGATGAGGGTTCTTTAGATGCTCCTTCTTCTCCATCAGGGACAGTTGATATACCTTCACCTTTAGTGATTCATTGTGTAGAGTCATTGATTGAGGCTCCTATCATCCTGTTCAATAGGACCATTCATTTTGTGTTGATGATTCATTGAGCACATCCATTGATTCATCACAACTAGTATCACATTGTCTTCCTGATTGGGATTCATATTTGTTGGACATTAGTTCTGTATTCGTAGAATCTCATATTTCTGACTTGGAAGACACATTTGAGGGTATATCCCTCATCTTTGATGATAGTTATTGCACAACTGTTGTCACTCCATCTTTGTGTTTGGAGAATACTCAAGATCAGTTTCTAGTGGTACCTTATTTGTCACCTTCTATTGTGATTAGGCATGTTCCTGATTGGTTCGTGGCATCATTTTCCAAGGTCTTGGTGACACATGATCAGATTTCAGAGACATCATCATACATTTTCATGCTTCTTTCTTTCAATTCCTATCTGGAGTGGGAAGTATACCTGCATCTATACTTGGTTTTGTTTCTTCCAAAAGGGAGACAAGTTGTTTATCGACATTGGATCATGTTTTGTCTTCAGGCACTTACCATTTTTGTAGGTGATTACACATTATGGGGGGGCTATATAATCTCTCTCTTTCCCTCTTATGGGGGGGCTATTGATTGTATATACATGATGTATGTAGTCCTTGGGGGGTGTGATTGAGTCCTCCATCCATGCATCATTTTTATTTTCTTTCTCTCTTTTGGGGAGGGGTTTTTTCCACATGGTTTTTCTCCTTTTCTCTGGTTGTGAGAGATTTTTTTTTTGCATTGTAAATGGGTACCTAACATAGTTGTGTAGCCAGGACCCATATTGCATCTTCATATTGCATTCATTCTCCCTAAGTTGCACTTAAGTGGGGGTGTTAGAGTAAATTACATTTAGTCTTAAGTTTTAACTTAGGCATAATCATGCATTGGTTATTCGGGTAGTTTTTCCTGTGCTGGGAAGTTTCTCACTCATCACCCACCTTTCATGCCTTTATAAGGAAACCTTGTATAGTATGTAAATTATCTCATTTTTCACTCTTTATTTGGTGAAATAGCTATACTTCTCTCTATTTCGTGAAGGTTATTTTTGCAGTTCGTGATCTTGGGCTCCACCAACAGAAACCTTAGAGAATAAAGACAAGTGTCTTCCTCTCAACAAGAGAGGTGTCAATGAAGGAAATTTTTTATTCAATTATTTTGAGCAAGGCAGTTTCCTTGTTTTTATCTACCAACTTCTATAAAATTTATATTTTTACCAGTGGTTGTAACTGATGATTTCTACCAACTACTGTAAATTCTAGTCTTACCTTAGGTTGAAGAAAATAATAATAATAACAATAAGAATTCTGAATCACTTGGCTATATATGGTACACATTTTGGGGCTATGATGAAGGTCAAAACAGAGGAAGGGAGATGACTAGGGATCTGAAACTACACCTTCAAATTCTAAGAAAGAAATTAGGTATACAGAAATCTGTAATTCATACTAAGATAATGAGATTGTATGAATTTAAGGCCTATAGTGTTGAGTAACGTTCAAATAATGAGCTGGGAAATAACTTAGTGGTCTATACAGGCTATGAAATTAATTCTTTTATGTATCTGTTAAGTTATGTTATTGTATGGTGTTTAAACCATGGAGCCTACCTTACTTTTGTGATAAAGCCAAAATTACCTAGGGAAAATAATGAATTACACTTCTACTCTCCTCCCTATAAGAATTTACTTATCCCTCTTAGACAAGATATTACTAAGGGAATTCTTTTGTGAACACTAGAAAATTTTACTATCTAGCCTCCTGGAGTTGAGCAAGCTATGTTGGTGTGTTGTACTAATTATCTATATTTTCTTTGTTGTAAAAGGATTAGAGTGTTGATGTCTTTTGTTGTATCCTATGTTGTAAAATGTGGAGTGTTAGACCTTCCTGGTTCCCTCATGTTTTCCCCTAGCTTGGGGGTGGACAGTTTCTTGTCCTAGGCTGGGTGGTGGGCATCCCATTGGCTGTACAATGTTCTTATTGTTCTTGTTGCAAGGTCCTGCAGGTTGTGGAAAATAAACAAATCAAATGGTTAAAATTGTAAGGAGTCAAAAGGGTCTTCAAGGAGGATTAAGTTAGACAAACATATTGGTTAGAGAAAAATTCCAACATATGTACATATTTATTGTTATAGATAGGGCTTAAAAATACTGTATAGGCCTTTGTTCAAAATCTAAATGTTGTATTTATTATTTAGACACTCATCTATTATTTATTGTTTTCTATCCACTGCTTTAAATTTAAGATGCTATTATTATTGTATAGTTACTCAGCTATTAGTTATGTCTAAAGGAACCAATTGTTAGAGATTAAGCAACCAACATTGGTGCTACAAAAATCAAAAAAAGAAATGATGTATTAATACTACTTATCCTGTTATTATAGAAAGAATATAGGTGTTACCCTTCTCCATGGCCGCTTTCTCAACCTACAGAAAATACACCTAATGTCTCCTTTTTTTTCAAATATGTAATGGATGTTTCTAGGATTAAATTACTTTTACCTACCTGTAGCAATATACTTAACCCTGTGTGAATCATTTTGTATAAATGAAAAAGAGATGGATGGAAATGTGTGCAAAAGAATGAAATTGGAGAGTGTAAGATTTTTCTATATTGAAACAATAATGCAATCAATTACACTTGTGGTATTTTCTCTCAGAACACTTATGGGATTGAGTGGTGTGTCAGTGAGACAAAATGAAACAGCAACACCTTATTTTGAAAGTAAGCCTCCAAGAGGCACAAATTTGCATTTGGGGTCTTTCTTAAAGGGGTAATTTACAACTTATACATCCTCTTACATTAAAACAAAAGTCTCAAAACCTGTCCTCTGACAAATTTTCTGCATAACAAAGAATGGATCTTAGTAGGGTATGGGTAGAAGCTATGTTAAAAGTTTGAGTTGAAAACCTGGAAAGAAGAAGGTTAAATGTAAAAAAACAAAAACAATGCAGCCTCTTCTGTATCTTAGTCAATTATTGTTTGACTAATTCAAAACCATGGTGTTTTAGTCATAGCCATAAAACAAACCCAACAGCCATCACTCCTACATTAGAAACAAAAGCTTCCTTCCAGAAAATCTTTCAATGCACTACTCAAATGAAGCATTCGATTCTTGCTAGAAATTAACTCTTTAGAGGAAAAAGAAAATAGGACAAGACATTCATTTTGTAAAAATATTTCAATAGAACTTTTATCAAAGATCAATGAGCTTGATTCTGAATAGATCTTGGTGAGATACCAGAGCTACACCTAACCCATAACATGTTGCAATAGAATAACACAAGGAACTTCAAATAACTTTCATATGCTATAAGCTACAAAGTAAACTAATCACAATTTGTAATCATTCCAGTAGTAGAAAAACATAAATAAATGACTAAAAAAACTACCAAAAATTAGTCATGTGATGAGTAGTTTGGTCACGTGACCATTGGTAGTTTATTGCTAGTCATTTATCTCATGACCAAATTTATGACCAAACAAATTTTAGTCATTAATTTGATAGTATATTTAGTCATCAATTTGGTAGTATATTTGGTAATTTGGTAGTATATTTAGTCATTGATTGTTGTTAACTGGTCATTTATTTAATCATTTATTTAGTCATTGTAATCATTAATTGTCATTAATTGGTAGTATATTTAGTCATTTATTTAGTTACATGGAACCCTTCAGATCTAAAAAGCAACCAATCATGTGATATTTAATCATTTATTTAGTCATTGTAATCATTAATTGTCATTAATTGGTAGTATATTTAGTCATTTATTTAGTTACATGGAACCCTTCAGATCTAAAAAGCAACCAATCATGTGATGTCACATCAACGCACCACAAAACATGACTTAATGCACAACTATAGGTCCACCCTTTTTTGGGCTCTTTTTGGACACCTCAACAAAAAGCATGCTGATGTGGCATCATATTTGATGATGTTGCCCTGAAACCTTAGTTATTATAAGTAGGGGCCTTTCCAAGTAGGCTACTGTAAAAATTTTGGACTGATTTGACATTGCCACATATAATTTTGAGAGGTGTGATGTTAAGGTGCTCAACTAGTGGGTCCTCACCCCTATACATCTTGCTATCAAACTCAACATTTCCAAAAATAAAATATAAAATATAAATAAACTTTAATTCTCATCATAGACCACTTAAAAAGATTATCTATATTGGAAGTAACAAATATGTTCCAATTAATTTTTGTAACATGGACAGAAGAATTTAGCCAAGTCTGATTAAGGTAAAATGAGATTAAAGAAGAACAATTGGGTCCAATAAGAGATTCCTATCTGCAAATTAAAACACATCCATGACTCTTATTCTCAGGTCAACAAACACAATTTTTCATCCAATCCAATGGATGAATTATTAATAATGTAGGCAACCACGATCAACCCGTTCAGGAGGAAAATGACAACTCTTGGAATACTTGGACAAGTATAGCAAAGACCACTCCCACCACTACAAAAGCGCATCCATTTATGTTCTGCTTAATCCCCACACCTGCAATAAATCAACAAGAAAACAAAAGTTTTAGTTATAAGCATTGTATGGCATACTACTGACAAAAAAATAAGAAAGCAAGGATATGGATTGTTGTGGTGATGATTTCAATAGCCGACGATGGAGGGTTCCATGGGACTTAGATCTCTTCAATCTCTATCATTGCAACCCAGTTTTTTTGTATGGCTGCCCTCATTATATTCTCTATAAGATTGAACCCTTCTTTTACCTAAAAATTATAAATCGGAAGCCACATGATGTTTCTTTGAAAACCCTTTTATCTAAAGAATTAAGGAAATAGTTTTGTCTGTTAAAAATAAATTCAAGGAAAGAGGCAATGTAAATATCTTGCATTGAAATAAATTTTGGCATATTTTTTAAAAAGGCAGCAATGGGGTTTCTATTTTTTTGTGGTTAAGAAAATTGCAGCAAGCAGATTTTTAGTTTTTGTGCTTAAAAAAAAAGAACTGATGCAGATACCTTTTAAAAAAAAATTCCTCCACTACCTTGGATCGATTCCTTGGAAGGTGAATCTTTTGTTTTATGTTCTCACTCCCTTCCAATCATTCACAACAAATGAAGTGCCAAGGGTTTGTAATCTCATCTAACTTGGACCAACCTAAAATTTCCAAAGATTATATATTCTTACAAGACAAAAATCTGAAAAAGATAAAACAACTTAAACTTTTTCATGCAAATCTATATCCACCATCATCTCCAACTTAATTTCCAATTAGACCTCATACTGTGAATTGTTTATTTGGCAGATATAGGCGTTTTATCCCTACATTGTGGACCTGCTTTCACAAACATAGAATTCTTTGAATTTCATATATATTCACCTGGGATTATCATATAAAACTATCAAAATCATTCATACCACTAATGAGAATTATGTCATCCACACCCTTGGCCTTCAACTCCTCGGCCTTCTCAACAAACCCCGGAACATGCTTCAGACTGTAACAACCAAATTAAAAAAAGAATACCAATAACTTTAGCACAATAAAATAACACCAGCATTATAAAACCCTTAACATAGCCTGGAAATTTATATAAAACACAACTTACCCCAACAGGGCTTTTATAGACCAAAATTTGAAGAAAAACCCAAACTACCTATAGGTGGGAGTGAAGGCAGGTGTCAAAGATTGACCATCCGCAGTCGCCCACAGCCTCCTTTGGAAGGAAAGGAGGCAGGCATTGGAAAGTGAGCACTTATAATGGATCTCAGACTTTGGATTCGGTGGAAATTTGAGTTCCATAGGTTCCATATGTTGCAAAGGTTCACCATATCCTCCTCGTATGCACCCAACTCAGTTACAAATTTTGTCACATGTACCTTGAGAAGGCCAATCATGTCTTTGATAGCATGATACATACAATTATGGTCAGGGACTAGAATAAACAAAGTGGAGCAACATGTTGAACATATTAGTGTCATTAACCCTACAAAATAGATTTTTCTCAGAGAACTGTTGCACAGCCTCCTTGGAGTACCACTTGCTTAGGAACATTCCAACTACTGCCTACAGGCATAAAACTAAGTGGACAATTGAAATCTTCCATCAAATCCTTTAGAGACACTCCAGACAAAGGCATGGCTACTGTTGCTCCTCCTCTTTGAATGTTCTTGATGCTCACCACAAGATAAGGGTCAAAAGCAGATTTTGGGTGCGACTGTCCACAGGCTAGGATAAGAAGTCAAGAAAAAGAGATTTTGTTTTTACCCAAGCAAAACCCGCCCTGGAAACTGTAGTTCCTCCCAGATCCACCAAGTAAACGAACATAAAAGGCACAAGCAGTCAGTGATTTCAATGTTTACAAAAGATTGTTAATGTTTTTTGAGAAAATTTAGAAACGCAACTACCTGCAGGTGGGAGTGAAGGCTTCGGGCACACCGAAGAGAATGATCTTGCCAACTGCAAGACAGTGAACAAAGACTTGCTGCAGATTGCCCTCTTCGTTAAAGCAGGAGAGGGTTTCATCTGGAATCTTATCACCAACAACAATGGGAGCCATTATGGGATTCGATCTCTTCACCTCCTTACTCACCCACCTGCAGCAATGGAAACAAAATAGGTTAGGGTTTACCTTTACGATTTTCTCACCCACCTGCTGCACTACGATGAACCGTGGCGTCTTTCTCTATGAAATGAGTCACAGGCAAACACCTTTTATGGGGTCAAATAGAAAGGACACTTTTGTGAATATTTTGAGCAAGAGCCCTTCCTTCTCATCCTCATCTTCTCTTGATGATCTCATTCAGAAGCTCCTTGCAAAAGAGCCAACAAAGAGGCTAAACAGAAAGCAAGTAAAAAGCCATCCATTCTTCCATGGCTTGAGATGGGAGCAACTGTAGTTTGTTTCGAGACCTCCTTTTGTGCTGCTGCTCTCCCCTAAACTTGCACTCACTTTTCACCCAGAAAATGAAGCAGGTATGCACATCAAGAGTTAGGGTTTACCTTGGTTTCAAGATGGCTGCCAAAATTTTAATTAAATTTTAACCATTTTACTTTTGGCGCCCATAGTTAACATTTTAACTGCTTATATAGTTAAAATAGGTTAGAAACGAAATGCCTCCATATTATTAATTATATTATAATATTATATTATTATATAATAACTACATAATATTATAATAAATATTATATAGTTAAATAAGGTTAGAAACGAAAATCCTCCATATTATTAAATATATTATAATATCATATTATTATATAATATTAAATATATTATAATATAATATTATAATATATTATATTGTAATATAATAATTATATAATATTATAATATAAATAATATATTATATTATAATATAATATTTATGCAATATTGCTGATAAGCGCTTGGTTCTGTGGTTAAGTTGTTCGGTTGTCGTGGCGGCCACTAGAGTTCAAACTCCCACTGGGCCAACGAGCTCACAGGATTTACGCCTTTGTTGGGCCAACGAGCTCGCGGGTTTGAAGTGTTCTTGCTAGGGGATGAGGTCCCCCGTGTTGTGGCCTCACCAGTTCGTTGCTTCGGGCAAAAGCATTCATATGGAGTCGGAGGGTGTGTCGCACTAGCATCATCGATCACTTTAAAAAGTTTACCAGTCACATTTAAAAAAATAATAATTATGCAATATTATAATATAGTATATATTATATAATCATACGATAAAAAGTTTACCGGGCACATTTAAAAAAATAATAATTATGCAATATTATAATATAGTATATATTATATAATCATACGATAAAGGGCTAGATCTTTAGGCAGACAAGAGAGGTCACATGGAGGGGGTAGAGATAGCCCCTAGACATTTTATGTGGGTCAGCTCTATTTTCTGACAGTTGGAAAGTGCAATTGAAGGCCTCAGTAGATGTTGGCAAGGTGGTAAGTAATGATGTTTTTGGCAGGTCGGGGCTAGAAAATCACTTCCCTAAGGCCTGCAAATCATTAATGGGCATGTTATGCCGTGGCTAGTGCGCTGAGATAGATTGAACAACCAAGATAATCCAACAAGCCTATAGACCCTCTTATATCCATCATCCTAAACAAACTCCTATCTCCCAATAGGCCTATAGAGCTTATGTCAATTGTCCTAAACAAATTCCCTAAACCCTAAACATGAAACCCTAAACCCTAAACTTGAAACCCTAAACCCGAAACCCTAAACCCTAATTGTAAACCCTTAACCCTTAACCCTAAACCTTAAACCCTAAACAATGAACCCTAAACCCTAAACCGTAAACCTAAAACCTGAAACCATAAACCTAAAAACCTAAACATGAAACTCAAAACCTGAAACCCAAAACACTAAACCCTAAACCTGAAACTCAAAACCCTAAACCATAAACCCTAAATTGTACTAAACCCTAAACCCTAAACACTAAACCTTAAACACTTAACCCTAAACCCTAAACCCTCAATCTAATACACTAAACCCTAAACCCTAAACCCTAAACCCTTTTAACCCTAAATCCTAAACCTAAACCCTAAACACTAAACACAAATCCCTAAACCCTAAACCCTAAACCTGAAAACCTAAACCTGAAACTCAAAACCTGAAACCCAAAACACTAAACCCTAAACCTTAAACCCTAAACTTGAAACTCAAAACTCTAAACCCTAAACCCTAAACTGCACTAAACCCTGAATCCTAAACACTAAACCCTAAACTCTTAACCCTTAACCCTAAACCCTAAACACTAAACACAAATCCCTAAACCCTAAACCCTAAACCTGAAACCCTAAACCCTAAACACTAAACACTAAACGCTAAACCCTAACTTGAAACCCTAAACCTGAAACCCTAAACCCTAAACCCTAAACACTAAACCCTAAACACTAAACACTAAACCATAAACTATAAACCCTAAACCTGAAACCCTAAATCCTTAACCCTAAACCCTAAACACTAAACCCAAAACCATAAACCATAAACCATAAACCTGAGACTTGAAACATGAAACCCCAAAGACTAAACCTAAAACCCTAAACACTATAGCCTAAACACTAAACCCTAAACCATAAACTCTAAACTTAAAACCCCAAACACTAAACCCTAAACCCTAAACCTGAAACCCTAAACCCTAAACTTGAAACCGTAAACCCTTAACCATTAACCCTAAACCCTAAACTTGAACCTTGAAAACCTAAACCCTAAACCCTTAACCCTAAACCTTAAACCCTAAACACTAAAACTTAAATGCTAAACCCTAAACCTGAAACTTGAAACCCTAAACCCTAAACCCTAAATTGAAACCCTAAACCCTATACCCTATACCCTAAACACTAAACCGTGCACCCTAAACCCTAGAACTAAAGTGAACTTATATTATAATTTTAATTATAAAATTATGAAATTATATTACAATATAATTATTCATTATTATAATATTTAAATAATATGAAATATTATTAAATTATATTTAACTTAAATTATATAACTACTTTGTTATATAAGTTATAAATTATACAACTTAAGTTATTAAATTATATAATTTAAATTATAGGACTTGCAAAATAAAATAATTTATCAATATTATAGTATATTTAAAAGTTTTATAATTAATAATTTTGTCTTTATTTTATTTGTATCTGTCTAGTTTATCTATTTTCTTGTCTTATTTTTAATTTTTTTTTGTATATTTCCCATTGTATGATTTGTCTTTTTTCTTCTTAACCCTTTGTTCAATCCTTTCTCTCCCTTTATTCCTTTGGTCTAAGCCGACATTTATTGTTGTATTGTCTTTGAATTCATTGGATTATGATTAAACTTGACAATAGCGGCCGTATGGCTCGTCCATCATGATGGGCGGTTTCTTAGTTACAATAACCAGTTGATAAACACATACAATATCTATTAGTAACCCTAAATCCTAACATAATGCATCCTAGCAAGCATAAAGAAATTTGATTGCAGATAAGATGTTTGAGTGAGAACTTCTCTTGCAGGCCGCCGTCTTGGATCTACCGTTCAACAAGATGAAAATGAGAAAAGTGATGTAGTTGATTTTCTTTAGGGTAAATTTTAGGTTTAGAGAGCTTTTAGGGTTATGTCACTCACTGAGATGAGGATAAAATATTTTATCATCAATAAAGTTTAGTATTTTCGAGATGTGTTAAGTTCCCTCCTAAACAAAAATAAAAATAAAAGAGAAACCATAGTATAAGTCCTGAATTTTCTAGTAGTAATTTCTATACAATAAATTTCACAGAAAAAGAGGGAAACAAAAAAAAAAACTAGGCATAGTGAATTCTCTAAGGGTGTTTCGTGCCCTCCCTGGCCCACTATGACTTTAGGAGATAAAAATAAAATGAACACAAAGAGATTTAAGTGTTTGGTGTATCATACTAATGTGATGACTTGCGTGAAAACCCCTGTTCTTTCTCACATAAAGTTATGCCATAGTTCTTTTAGAATTTTGAGCATATTGATAGATAATTCTAAGTGTATCATTTGTAGATGCATCTTCATTTCATTACATAGATTCATTAAATGTAAATTCTTGTTTTTATGCCTTGCTTCCAGCAACATTTAAATAATAAATGATGGGAAATTATCCTTGTAATCGTTTGTAGTGATTAAGTATTAAACAATGGTAATTATTTTTGTTTTAAAATTAAAATGTTTATGCTCTTATTTGAGTAAGGAAATTACTTGTGTAGTTGGTTTTGCAGTGCTTAATTAATGATAATGAGAAATTGTTCATGCTCTTATTAGTAGCATTTAGATATTTAATAATGAGATGTTATTTCAATGACATTATGTTTACTTGTTGATAAGTTGTGTACTAAAAAAAATGGTTTAGCAGTTATTATGAAAATTGTCCTTATGGTAAAAGAAAAAAATTTCTTGACCCAAGACATGCTAGATTATTGACTGAGCAGTCGTGAGTTAAAAATCACTATGGATAAGTTGCATGAAATGAGGTTTAAGTTATTTATTTTATATAAGTGAATTAATGTTCTGTCTTAGTTGTATTTATTCTTTTTGAAATTCTAAAAATATTTTAGTGTATTCCCTTATTAATATATATATATATATATATATATATATATAATTAAGTTTGGTTTCAGATTATTAAAATGTATAGTGTTTTATTGTAGATTGAAATAGTGTTACATTTAACCTAAGCCAACCCTAACTTCTCATATTATACGGTTCTTGAGTTTAAGTAAACAATGACCAACCCATTCAAATAACTCTATGTAAAAAGGAAAAAAAAACATATATTCTTAGATTTACTTAGTTTTCTTTTGTTGACATTACATTTAATGAGTATTATTATTTCACAAGAATTAAAATACCTTTGTACAACAAATTGTGTTATTTTATTTACTTATGAGTAATTATATTTACTGTACAAGTGTTTAAAAATAATTTTATTTATTTACTTAAGAATTATTTTATTTATCTACGAGTTATTTTATTTACTTAAAAGTAATTTCATTTAACTTTACAAGTGTTAATGAAGGATTTTATTTATTTACTTAAGAATTATTTTATTTATCTAAGAGTTATTTTATTTACTTAGGAGTAATTTCATTTCACTTTACAAGAGTTACTTCCTTCTATCTAGCTTGGTGAATTGTAAGATTATTATGAATGTTAAGCTCTAAGGACCTTAGAGGTACTTAGTTCTTTTATTTGGAAATATATTATTTTTTTGACATTTGATTTTAAATTTCATGAGCTTGCATTTCATGCATGTTATGGAAAAATTAGATGATCTTTTGGTTAGACTAAAATACATTAGAAAACTAAGGTTGAAAAATCTAGTGTAAATTAAAAATAAGTTTAAAAAAAAAATGGGTGTTTTTCGTGAAGTTAGTGTAAGCCAATTAGCCAGGTTGGGGCTTTACACTCTGTTTCATTAGTTTCATTTGTCCAAAACATACTGCAAGTTTCGACTAATGATTTCAACTAGCTATGACTGTGTCACCTACTACCTCATGTGGTTACAGATAATTTTGATTTGAATCTCTCCCCTCTTGTTCAATTAAGTCTAATTTCACAACATCTATTTTTGTGGGTGCACTGTGAACTATTCACCGAATGCCTCAAAGAAATGTGGTCTCATTAAATACCATGATCTTAGGATATGCACAAAATGGATTTGTTGAAAAGGCTTTAGAAACCTTCAAGCAAAGGTAATTTGCGGGTGTAAAGCAAAACTTTGTAACCTTTGCCAACATCTTCCTTGCCTATGCCAAAATAGGAGCTTTGGAACTGCGTATGGGCATCCATCAAAGGATAAATGATAGAGGAATTTTTTCAAATGTTGTAGTTGCAACTTCCTTAGCAAGCATGTATGCAAAATCTAGAAGGATAGACAATGCACATGAACTGTTTCACAAAATACCTCAAAGAGATGTTAGCTCATGGAATGTCGTGATTGCAGGACATGCAAAATGTGGAAGTGTAGACAAGGTACATGAACCGTTTGATAGAATGCCTCAAAGAAATGAGTTCTCATGGAATCCCTTGATTGTAGGATATTCACAAAATGGATTTGTTGGAAAGGCTTTAGAAACTTTCAAGAAAATGCAATTGGCTCATGTAAAGCCAACATCGTCCCTGCCTGTACCAAAATGGGAGCTTTGGAACAGGGTATGGACATCCATCAAAGCATAATGGAAGGGGGATTTTTGTTAGATATCATAGTTGGAAATGCTCTGGTACACATGTATGGAAAATATGGAAGCATAGACAAGGAATGTGAATTATTTGACAAAATGCCTCAAAGAAATGTGGTCTCATGGAATGTAATGATTCCAGGATATACACAACAGATTTTGCAAGGATGTTCTCAAAATCATTGAATTAACAAAGCACTCTAAAACATATCGTGACATTATAAGATTTGCTTGTGTTCTATGTGCATGCAAGCATGCACGTTTAGTGGATGAGTGTTGCACATGCTTCAATTGCATGAGTAACTCTTATTGTATTACACCTACAATTGATCCTTGTGTGTTTGGTTGACCTTCTTGCCCATGTTGGCTATCCTGAGGGCTCCCTAAACTTCATCATTAAGATACCAGTTAAACCTGTGGTGTTTGTGTGGATGTGTTTTCTTTGTGCTGCAAATCACTTATGAATATAAGCTTAGGAGTATTTATAAAGATGTTGTTTTTTTATTTGGACTCTAAAAATATACCGTGACTTAGGGGAGAGGACCTAGTAATTGAGCACCCTAACTAAACATGCCTCTCAAAATCATACGTGTGGCAATTTCAAATCAATCCAAAAATTTTACAACTTACTTGGTAAGGCCCTTGCTTATAACTAAGGCTTCAGGTCCACATCATCAAATATGATGCCACATCAGTATGCTTTTTGTTGAGGTGTCCAAAAAGACCCAAAAGAAAGGGTGGACCAATAGTCTTCCATTAAGTCATGTTTTGTTGGTGCACTAATGTGGTATTGCATGATTAGTTTTTTTTTAGATCTAAAGATCACATTTCATTCAATTATTAGTACTTGTAGTCAACACTAACAACCTTAAAATCACTACTAGTGCTAAACTTTTAAAAATATTTGGCCTTAAATCCACAAATACTATCATAGCATTTGGGTCCTCTCCTCTGTATTCTCTCAAACATCCATGAAGAAGTGGGCAGTTTTGAACACCCATAATACTAAGAGGGGAAAGTGAATAAGTATTCCCTTAAACCATTTACACATCAAACATTTTAATCCATTTAGCATTTTCAATTGCAGTAAAGGAAATTAAGCATAAAGCATGCAGCCACAATTCATAACACAAGAACACTAGGATTTTTACATGGAAAACCCAAAATGGGAAAAACCATGATGAGGATTATCTCACAATATATATTAATGAGGCAACCGATTAAGGTTGATACAATTGGTAGACTCACTATCCAAGAATGCTCACTATAGGTGGTTCACTGCTAAAGGATTCACTATCCTGAAAGAAAAAGATAAAAGAGAATGGGTGGTTCACTGCCATGTTTGAACTGTTTACAATTGCATCTAACACATGCATGTTTAGTATAGTTCCAATGAATCTCTAAATACTCATCACACTACTCTGAATTACCAAACTACTCTGCTTTGCATTCACACAATCTTCATCCAAAATGCACTTGTCACTTTTTACAGATCACATCTCTACACCACACACACATTAAACATCAACAACATTCCTTCATATATATCCACTTCTTTCACAACATCAATTAAGTTAGCCTAATTGGATGTAATTTGCAAAACCTGTTGGCCCTAAAAAATCACACACACTTTGTGCCAAGATTCATTTGAGATAGGTCGTCATGGACCTAAAGTAGCTCCCACTTAACTCCATAAAAGATATTTACCAATTTGCATGACATCAAAACCTTCACGTCAACCACACTGCCAAGACAACAACACTATAACCTATCTGTCATTTTACAAAATTGTATGCGGACCTCTAGAAATCTTAAATCTTGAAATATACATGCTTCAGATATCCATAAAATTATCCTCAAATCTACATAATAAACAGTTCACCTACGATGAAATGCGGAGTGTCTCAAGTCAACACTAACACTACCAATGCATTGTCTATTCAGGGTGTGATACTCAGACAACTCTAACTTCCATTCCAGAGAACTTTAGAATTTGAAACATCAGATTTACAATATCTGAACATGTGTTTACAACACCTAACAACCACATAGATAAATATTCTATACCAGAGGAATGCATACCAAAATATTGAAACTCTATACTAAATGTAGTATACTGACACTTAGCCAAATTTCTCAGCATGTTCCTTACCCAATCAAATCTCCTTGCATAGTTCTCTTCTAAGAAGGAATAGATGAATCTATATGGAATAGGATCAAACCATCTTGCAAAGTAGATAACCAACCTAAACTACATCATAACTTTTTACAATGTTGACATCAATGACAACACTATAAAGCATAGTTGTATGTTCCTTGTGCTCATGCTCATGTTCTCAGTAGCAACATCAATGATAGAATACCTTCCCAAAGACATTATTCCAAGATGTAGGTGGTATGAGGTTCAAATGGAAAGGAGATTGATGAAAGATAAAGGAATTATAAAGATCCTTGGATGTAGTTGGATTGAAGGCCATAAAATGGTACATGCTTTTTGTTTAGGAGACATATCACATCCACAAACATAGGAGATCTATGTAAAGTTGGAGAAATTGGCTTGGGAGATGAAGGAAGCAAGGTATTTTCCATATTCAAGACATTTACTTATTGATATGGAAAAGGAGGAAAAATAATTATTTCTCTACCACCATAGTGAAAAGTCGGTAATTACTTTTGGTTTGTTGACACCCCCTAGAATAACTATTAGAGTTGTTAATAACCTCAAGCATGTGTTGATTGTTACAGTGCAATGAAGTTTATCTCCAAGATTATTGCAAGAGAAATTGTTGTGAGAGATGTGGACTGTTTGCATCATTTAAAGCTAGGAGAATGTTCTTCTAGAGCTTATTGGTGATGCTAAATGAAGTGATCTGAAAAATAGGCTCACACTATAATATTGTGCACCATGTTAGACTTGCACTAATAATGAAGGAACAAGGTTGTATTTTTAGTTACTAGAAAAAAAAGGTTTTTTTTTGTTTTGAGTATTTGGCAATCTAGACTATGATGTTGGCTTCACAAAATTAGATGCATATAATGCAATGGAGATAACTACTTATATACTCTATTGGGGTATCTGTCAAAGACTTATTTTATGATAACATGGATGTTTAATTGAACTATTTCCATAAAACCTACATATGTATGAAATGAAAAGTTGGAGGAGGTGGTGGAGAAAGAGTAAAAAATAAAATTTGAGGAACACTTCAAGTAAATGGAAAGATACTTAAGAAGTAGGAAGTGGGAGAGGAGGGTTCACAATCACCCTTGCCATTTTGTATAGTTTTTTCTTTCGATTACTCGTATTGTCATTTGCCCTTGTTAGGTTAAGCATTTAATTACACATTCTAGATTCAATATGTAATTTTATATAACTATATGTAAATTTTATGTCATTTATGGTTAGATATTTCAAATTTTGTTTCACATACCTTTGCTTGATGAGATAACTAATAGATTTGTGAATTCACAGATATTTTTTAATTTTATTTGATTTCAATTAGAAAGAAACCACTATAATTTATAATGAAGAAGTAAAAAAAATAAAGTGTGTTTATATTGTAATTAGTGGTTATGCATGGCACTTGAAAAACTCTTATAATGAGGTTTATAGATTGATGTTAGAGAGAAGAGAATAACATTTGTAGATAATGTAAAAATCAAATAATGGTTTATATCACATTGTAATTGTACATTTGTAGCATTACAAAATTGTGCACAATGAGATTTATGAATTACTAATGAGATTAGGGTTTGAAGGTGGTTAGGAGAGAGCTACATAGGGCATTTCATAAGTGTTTGGAGTGGCAAAAGGATTTTAAAAAAGAGGAACTCAAAGGGATAAGGAAAATTTTAGAGAGACACAGTGGAAGACGTCAGTGATTTGAAAGAAATATTATAATTATATTCATTTAATATGGTCAAACTGACTACTTTATTCACTTGTGCAAACCTAACAAATGGTAGTAAAGTTAAATTTTGTTTGTTAAGATAGGAACTGAATAATTTGCACTAGTCACTTATCTAGCAAATGCTAGTGAAGACTAAATTCCATATGCCACATCTAATGTTTGTTTATAGTCCTTAATTACAACTGGATTAAGAATCTTGAATTCTTGTACTTGATTCATGTCAAAGATTCATTTCATAATTTCCAAAGACCTATGAGTTGTGGCTAACAATTTTTTTAGTTGATTTAAAAATGGAATGTTATCATAAGAATACAAGTTTATATACCATGAAAGCAAGAAAAATAGTTTTTCTAGAAAGAATCTGGAATGGTGAACTTTAATTCTTCATCTCATGCAAATGCATTTGACAACTTTATGATTATAAGAAAACATACATTTCTAAGTTATTATAAGTCTTTATAATGAGTGTATTTTTAATTTTTACAATAGAAGAAGGGAATTTGTTATGAAGCACCTTCTATTCTTATAAAAGCTAAATCACTTTGTAACTATCACTAATAGTATCACACTTGAGGTCCCAAGGGACATCTAAAACTATAAATGAATATTTTTGTGTATGCATTATAATGGTAGGCAACATTTTAATGGAAGCAACTCCATTGTCATTAAAACTTTAAAAAACTATAAATAATCCCATAGATTACATTACAGAAGTGGGCAATATGGTAGTGGTTCTTTAAATCATGTGATATAAAATTATCCCATAGATTGGATCTTGCATCACATGGGACAACAACAATTATTTTTGCATGATGACATGAAGCACATTGACTAAGAGCCTTGCTTGATAGGTTGGATTAAGCTCTTGGTAGAAGATTTTAGGATACTATAATATCTTCTCTCTATGGTTCACCATTAATGTTTTGTGGATATGATTTATCTAGAATGATGAATTTGTTCCCTTTTCATTATTGCTGAGTGCTTTGGTTTGGGTGCAATGTTCTTTGGAAGTAGCTTAGGGAAGAGGAAATGCTAGGATTGCAAAGTGGAGGGATCAAAACAAAAAGGTAGGAGGTAAAAGGAGAGGGTGTAGAGCACCAATCTCATGTCTAGAAAGGTAGATTACAAATCTTGATCTCTGATCCTAGTTCTATGTAACATAGTTGAATAATAGCTTTGATGGAGCATTTGATTACACACACTTCTCAACTAGTACAACCACATGAAATAGATGGTCATATGGATCATTTGATATTAGTGGACCCTCCTCATCCACACATGTTTTCCTTGTGTGCATGTATTCCTACTTTTACACTTAAAATTTGAATGTATAATTGCTTTAGACTATAAGATGATGCATGTGTAATCATTTTAGATCATTTAAGATGATGTTGCATGCATAATTATTTTTGACAATATAAGCTATATAAGAAAATATTGCACCCTATTCATAACTATTGGTATCATAAGGTCATGTAATGTGAATCATGAGAATTAATGATAAATTTATTTTTTCCTAAAGAGAATATGGTTGGATTTGAGAGTATTATGTATCTTACCTCTTTGAGTTTAATTTCTAAGTGAATAGATTTTAGTTATGAAAATGTTATAGATCAAAAGTTATATTAATTAGCATATTTTTAGCTAATTAGTGTAAAATTACAACAAATCAATTGATATAACATTTGACCTTAAGTGGTACTAAAAAGGATGACAAATTCAAAAGAATTTATTCTCTTAGTTGACTGAAAATCCATTCATTCAAAGATGCATAAAGGCCTTCATGGTAACTTTAGGTTGGCAAAGAAGTTGAGCGATAAACATTCTAGATTGATGACCTATTTTACTAAACTCTTGATTTCATCCTTAAGTTTCAATACTATATAAGAGTACAATCACGAAACACTCAAGAGGATTGCCATGTTGCTTAGATTGATAAAATAGTCTTGCTAAAATAGGATGGTTAAATGTTGGATTTGGGTTGTCATTGATGTCAACAGTGGTATGGAGTGCTACAGTATGGAAATGTATAAAGGATGTCAAAGGGAGATTGCAGCAGTATAGTGATTAATAGCATTGTGAAGCAGATCAAGAGAGAAGATAGAAGGAGATGGATCAGTATCATCTGTATACAGTCATACATTATCTTTCATATGTAAGATCATGCTAAGTGTATGATATCAATATCATTGGTATGTTGGTCATGGATGTTTTATGTTTGGATAATATGAAGTCATGTGGCTTAGCACCAGATAAAGAATGTTGTGATAGTTTGAAGAAATCTAGCTAAATAAAGTCCAAGTCAGGAGAGGTTTCACAGGCCCAAAGGATTGTACCACATTCTACTATACTTGAATATATGGACCTTTGGATTGGATAGATGGCTAGGTACTGCACTCAGGTACCTATGTTTCAAGTTTGAGGTCATAAAGTTTACCGCAGGGTATTTTGGAGTCAAAAGAGTGAAGACAACAATGGAATAGGGTAAGGGCAATGTAGAGGACAAGAGAATGCTTCACATTTATCTCTAAATGAAGATATGACTTGGAGGTTTAGAGAACAAGTAAATTTGACTGTGGTATGCATTTCTCAAGTTTTAAGTGATTATATAGCCATTTCTTAAAGTAAACAGTGCGAGATAGTGGAGGCCACAGCAGTTCACTGCACATTAGTTTTTGGCCTTGCTAATTGAATGATAAGTTCATATGGCTAGTTTGTATGTGATGTTCAAATTTCAAATGATTATGTTCACTACAAGTATGTTGATCATTGCTTTATCTTAACGCTATATAAGTAGTGGTAGTTAAGGACATCAGCATCAGAGTTCAAGTGTTTGTGCTAGCATGAAATATTCTGAAATGACAAAATAAGTGTATAGGAGTGTTTTGCAAATCATATAAGATTTAGTATGTTGTCTCTGCATGGCGTAACTTTGTCTCCTTCGATACCATTTTGTGTCTGGAGCCAATTACAAGGAAGGATAAGTGCTTGCATAGCTGACTTGGTGTATAATGAAGGTTTTGCCATGTGTATAGAGTGTGTGCTAGCCTAGAAGAGTGTGTTGATGTAAAATAGGACCTGATTATGCTTTACTCTTCAATCACATTGGATTTCTACTTACCACACATGTTGGGGAACCAACTATTGTGGGCACTACATGTTCCATGTCACATGTTTCATTTTGGTTGACCAAGGAGAAAGCTTTTTGAGCTTGTGGATGATATAAATGAATGATCACATGTGTCAAGAGAATCTAAATGAGTTTTGTGTCATGCAAAACCTTTTTGAGATTGTGTGAATATACTAAGACTATAGAAGCACACTTCATGATGAAATGTGGAAAGGACTAGTTTATGTAATGTGATACTATTGTAGAGGTAGTTGATGGTGAAGTGATGATGAAGAAGAGTTTTTAGATTTATTGTGCCAGAGGTTGATATTGTGATTGTGAAGAAGTGGGAATGTTGTGTAGAGGTTAAAGTGATCAATAGTCAATATTGTGATAAGAACATTTGAATTAGAGAAGTTTGTTGTGTAAAGATTGTAAGTGTTGTGATTGTTTAGGGAGTTGTAGCTTCCTTTGGATTGTATCCCATAAATAATATTTTAATCTTGTTTTATTTGTGAGGCTAGATCCAGGCAGCTTGCTCACCATGGTTTTTCCCTTCTAGGATTTTCCACATAAATCTGGTGTTATGGATATGTGCTTCGGTGCTCTTGTGCTTTTCATGTTTTAAAATGCTTATGTTAGGTTAAATGTTGTTGGAAGAAAAGAATTTGAATAAGTACTGATGTACCCCCCTCTCAGTACTTCTAGGTGTTAAAAAATTGGTATGAGTCAAGTTCCTTGCATGCACCCTACAACTAAGGTAGATCTTGGAGTGGAACAATGGGAACTAAAATATTATTTAATGGGAAGAATCCTCTAGAGGATGATGAAAACATGACAGCCTATAATCCTGAAGACTATGTAGTTGATTTTGAAGGAGAACTCATTTCTTCTCTAGATAATTTGAAAGTAGTAAGAAGTGAAAATAAAGAATATAAGATTAAGCTCAAAGAATCAAAAAAGCAATTGTCAAACTGAAAGTTCAAGTTGAAGAAGGTAAGAAGGTTGTATATTGTCTGAATACTAAGCTCAATGTTAAATCAACTGAATGCTCCAAACTGGAAGAAGAAATTGTCTTTATGAGGAAAGAACTAGAAAAAAGGTAAGGATCAAATAGACAATGGTCTAAAACTAAAGAAGAGAACCAACATCCTTGATGAAATAATCAGTAGTAAAAGACCTCTGAAGAATAAAGGTGGCATTGAATTTGAGAAAGGCCAGAGTTTTGAAACAAACATTCTTGAAGGCATGTTTGAAGTGAAATTAGAAGTATCCTGCTTTAAAAACCCCGAGGAGACTAAAGATGAGGAGCAATAGATGGATGATAATGACTCCATATTGGTTAGCAATAAGAAGAAAGATCTCAAGAGATCTCCTCCTAGAAAAGTTGTTAATTCCAGGTTCTCTCAATCCTTTTATGGTTACTATTTTCTCGTAATAAATTTGGACATAGGGCTATTGATTACAAAACCCAAATTAGAAGAAATGATAACATGAGGAAGAATTCATTTATGCCTGCAAAATATGATTTTGTGATCTCTCACTCCTTCTATGGCTATTCTTATGCATGCAATAAGTTTGATCATAGAGATATTGAGTGCAAAACTAAGGTAAGGAGAAATAGTCTATCCTCATATCATAATGTTCTTTGCTACAAGTGCAACAAATTTGGGCATAAAGCGAGATTATGTAGAAGTGGTTTAGTGAAATCATCTGCTCAACATAAAAAGATAGAGACATTTGTGACTTAGAAAAAGAAGGAAATGGAAAAGATATGGAGAAGGGAGACAGAACAAGATGATGAGAAGGAAGAATTTGTGCTTCTACCTAGTGCAAAAGACTTCATTGTTGATTGAGATATGACATAAGGGTTAGGGAGAGCTAACCAATGTATATCTATCCTTTCCCCTTAAATATTTATTGGCTTCTACAAGTGGAAGCTAAGTATATAAATGAATTGGAATGAAATTAACTGGTGAAGATGTTGATAAGGTAAAACAATTTCTTTTTCCCAAAATTCTAGAGTAGAATATTATGATGTGGGGGATTGTGGAAGGTTCTTGTATCTCTGTGAGTTCACAAAGAAATCTGACAGTAGGTTTTCTTAACTAGAAAAAAGTGCATTAATGAGGTATGTTAGGGCAAAAATGAAAAGTACTTATGCTTTCTCTGAATGATCAAATATCATTTTAAGACAAAGTGTTTGCATTCAGAGCTAAGGAGAGAAGAAGAAGACCTCTAGATTACTTGGTGATTTGAGCTAAAGAAGAATTCTAGATTTTGAGCACTTGAATTTGAAACCCTAATAAAACAAAGTTATTTATCTAATCTGCTAAAAACCCTAGTCTATGAAAGGAAGCTAGGTGTACAGAAATCACTTCCTACACTGATCTAATGAGGAAAGTAGAGTGCAAATTCTTATTATCCTTTATACTTGCGGTGTTATTAACCCAACAATATAGATATTGCAGCAATACACATATGCAAAGAATGTAGATAGAAGAGAGAGAGAGAGAGAGAGAGAGAGAGAGAGAGAGAATATATCGTGGGGAAAACCTTTTTAGGTAAAAAACCCCACACTCTAAAACCTGCACAATGTATTATCAAAACAATAGCAGTTTACAATACACTTGCAATGCAAGTTCTTCCAAGAGTCTTCAAATGTCATTTCTGGAGTGATTCTAGTAGCATAATAGTACCTGTATGTACACTATGCAAATACAACTCCAAACTATGCAATATATAGAGATTATAAGGCATATTTTGGAAGCATCTTGGGATATGCGTCCACCTTGGCCACATGGCCATTATCCTGCATCAAAGGACACTTATCCTATATGCAAATACATCCATTACATCTATCATACATGGCAGATTTGACTTTTCCAACATGGAGCACTCCAATTCTAAAAATAGACTATGACATATGCTCTTACACATCTTACAACTGTCATAGATTTTCTGCAATATGACAATCTTGCATGTTGTAAGAGAATCCATCATACAATGCTAAATATAGCATATTCCTCTTACAACATGTCATAGCCCAACTTGGGTGCCCAAAGATGTCTTTCTCTTATGCAAAGATATGCAATGACACTTGTCACCACTCATCATAGGAATCTTAAAACTTGGCTCTTACACGTCATATGGAATATTACCTTACACACACCACAAGATGCTGACACATGGCATATTAGTGCCACCTCCAATGGCATGCCCAAATCCATGTAGATTTGACTTGACCATCCAAGTCACATTCCAAGTAAGATGACATTTCATTGTGCCACCTCACTAAGTGACCAAACTGAATGTGCAAGAAAATTACAACATTAGGCAATAATTAAATATACAAATAAACAAATAATGCTAGGAATTTGCAAAGGTTGAGACACCTTAATTCCCAATAGTCTATGAATTTAAAGAAGCTTGATATGGTGACTCTGAAAGTAGTTGATGTCTCTGAAAAACCTAGACAAAAATACAAGAAGTATCCATTCAAAGCGATGGAGAGTGATAAAGATGGGGCAGTTTCAAAAATTTTGGCATACATGGTATACATTGAAGATGTTTAGGTTCTAGATTCATTGTAAGATAGATGAAATTGATCATATGAAGTTTGAAGAGCTGAGGGATCAACTCTTAGATGATGATGTAAGTTACAAACCAGAGTTTGTAAATGTTGGGGCTAAATGACTATACATATGGAAGGATTACCTTGATTTTAGTGATGAACACGAATGGGTGAGATAAATACTAAGCATAATACATGATAAGTTCATATATCTAGATAAGCCCCATGTGATTGCTAAGGATTCAATCAAGCTAGTAATTGTCTTGCGCTCCACTAGACATGTACCAGTGATGAAATCAATAAAAAATGAGAAGGTTACTGAATTAATTGGAGCAAAATTTGACAAGAGGACTCTAACCATGAGTGACATAACTAATCTAGGTGTTAGATATGCTACTATGGGAATTGTATACAAAGTCTATTTAACCAATAGAGAGGGATTTGCTACTAGTACCGCCATTCACACACTACATACTAGATGGTCAAGGAGCGAAAAGATTTTGACCTTTGTGAGGTCATGAAAGAACAAATCATGGAAAATCTAATAACAACAAAGGAAATTGGATGCCATTTTAGGTTTGGTACTCTAATCATTTGTCTTGCATTTTATTTCATGAATGAGTCACCAAGATTTAGAGGAAAGGTTTGACAACAAAGTATTCTAGTTGTTTCACAAATTAAAAGTCACATAAGAGGCTTTAGTGACCCCAATCACTACAATAAATGTACTGGGGCTTCTTCAAAAATCTACAAACCAACATGCATGCAAGAGATAGAGTCCTATCTAATGTTGTAAGGTGGTATGAAGGACAAATAACTTTCTTGGTGGACAAGGATTATACCTATATGGAGGTCATTGAACCTAGAACTATATGGATTCCAAGATTGCCATATGAGGTCTCTGGAGAAGAAATAAGGGTCTATGTTGATATTTTCTTGAGCAAACCCAAAGACTATGGTGAGCTACATAAAAAGGGATATTTCATTTGAAATTGCATTGGAAGCCCTTGCGGAGGAAGCACAACATGCTTCTATTGTTCCTCTAGCTACTCAAGGACCAAGAAGGTCTAGCAGATCTACTTTTGCTATTGCAAAGGCACCACAACCCTCTAGATCAACTCAAACTACCTCAACCAAAAGAAGAGTTGCATCTAAAATTCTAACTTAGATGAAAATAGGTGAAAGGAAGAAACCAAGGTAAAAGTAGCCTACTAAGAGAAAGAAAGTTAATATTCAGGAGGTATAAGAGAGTGAAGAGGAAGAATAAGTTGGAGATGAAGGCACATCCCATCCATTGAAGAAAGAGAAGAAATCCAAGAAGACTCCTCCACTAACACTTGAATGATCACCTCTTTCATTAGATGCAGTTTTCAATGCTATTGTACATTATGGTATCCTAAAGGATACAATAGACTTATATCAGGAGGTGCCACCTAAAGAACAGAGCACCATTGATAAAGCCATTGTAATTTATATGATCAGGTTTAATGTTCCCTTAAATGATGATATTGAGTAGGTTCTAGAAAGTCTAACTGATGTTCTAAGAGAAAGGAGAGAAAAATCTGTTAAAATGGATGATGAATTGAGACAATGAACTCTTGATAAGGCTAGGTCTTTCATGACTCAAGAA
The DNA here is from genome assembly GCA_027924645.1 of Cunninghamia lanceolata. Taxonomy (NCBI): domain Eukaryota; kingdom Viridiplantae; phylum Streptophyta; class Pinopsida; order Cupressales; family Cupressaceae; genus Cunninghamia; species Cunninghamia lanceolata. The sequence goes on from BSBN01000333.1 coordinate 3,188,694, forward strand.
TAAAAATATAAAATGGCACAGATGCAAGCTCAAGATTTGAGGACAAAGCAAAGAGTAGGTACTCTTATGAGCATGGAAAAAGAAGACCAAGATAAAATTCAAAAAGAAATAGAAGATGTGACAAATACAATACTCAAAAGTTTAAAAGATATTGAGAATATGGAGTAGTCACAAGTTTTTCCATCGAGCAGTGTAGTATCTCCTCCGCATGACTCACATCAACAAGATACTCAGGAGTAGAAAGAAGAGCCTTCAGTACAAGATTCAAACTAAGTAGAGAAAGGTAAATGAAATATTGATGTGCATGATCACCCTCCTCTAGAGAATACTGAGAAATAAAGTAATCCTGAACAACATGAGGAGTAGGTTAATGTTGATATAGGTGAGGGCCTAGAAAAGGAAAAACACACTTCCTCCTCCTCTTCTTCGATTGACACCTTTGAGTTCTTAGGTTAGCAGATGCAAATACAACTAGTGGTTACCAACTATTACAGTTGCCTATGCTGAATGGACAAGTTAACTTGTTTGGGATACCTCCCCTTCAAAAGCTACAATTGGGAGACATGCTTCAGTCAACTACAAGACAAGAGATACTACAACAACAAGTGGAAGGAGTTGAAGTATTGGAAGAAGTAATCAATATAATATAGGAAGAACTGTTTGAGGCAAAAAGAGATCCATCCTTGCCACCTACTCAACAAATTAATCTTATGTTAAAGTCTTTTAAGGCTCATTCATCTTACCTTGAGAAGCAAGCTAATATGAAGATAACGAAGAAGATAAATAATACAAAACTAGCTGATGCCTCTGCTAGATGTACTAAGACACACAATAAGTTGCAAGAAAATGTGAAAATAATTAAAAAATGCATAGAAGATGCCAAATTTTTGTATCAATTTTGTTTGAACTAGACTGTAACCACCAAAAGCATAAAAGATCAAGCTAAATCTATTGAGTCATAGTTAATTCAAGTGGCCAAGGTATATAATCTCTTGAAAGATAAGGATGGAACTATTAGGGCCCAAGTAGAAAGTTTCCATACTTAGTTAAAGTAGCTATTAGATCAAAGGGAGTAGGTAAAGATTGAAGTTGGACAATTGAGAGAAGTAGTAAGTATGAGACTAGCAGTTTTGACTAGAAGCTGAAAATGTTGCACACAAAGTGAAGGCGCCAACCACTCAAGAGGATGCAAAAGATTTATACATTCATTTTGAAATTCAATTGCACATCCTATCTTCTACAAAGAAGAACTAGGACACTACACTTGCCCAGTTGAATGCAATCTATAAGAACATTTTACCTTCCAAGTAAACAGAAAATTCTGTGAGAGTAAGACAAATTTTGATGATTATGTAGATATGCAAAGAACAAGTTAGGAGTAATTAGTGATAGACACTATATATATCATCCATGTATGTCTTACAAAAAATGAAGAACCAAATTTTTTTCTAACTTCAGATTTGAAGAGACCGAGAATACTCCTCACTTGGGGGGACTTGACTGATAAAAGGTGATAACAATTATTTAGACAGGGGGAGCTTACTTGTCAAAATAGAGGAAGAACACTAGCCCTTTACCATTGATGTCAAAGGGGGAGAAATATATTCATATTAGGTCAAGTGTTTCCATCAATAGTAGGCATTCATTTTCCACAGTCCATGATAATGAGTAAAGAGCTTCTAAATTCAACAGTGTATGTTTTTGTCTTCACAGTTGAATCCAAAAGCTCTTTACTCGTTGCCATCAATGACAAAGGGGGAGATTGTTGCATTTGGGTTGTCATTGATGTCAATAGTGGTATGGAGTGTTGCAGTATGGAAATGTATAAAGGATGTCAAAGGGAGATTACAAAAGTATAGTTATCAGAAGCATTGTGAAGCATATCAAGAAAGAAGACAGAAGGAGATGGATTAGTATCATCTATACACAACAATAACTTATCTTTCATATGTAAACTAATGCTAAGTGTATCTCTCAATATCATTGGTATGTTGGTCATAGATGCTTTATGTTTGGGTAATATGAATTCATGTGGCTTATCACTAGAAAAAGAATGTTGCAATATTTCCAATGTTGCAATGTTGCAAGAAACCCAAACCTACTTTAGAAAAGTGCGGTGTTAGTTTCACAGGCTCGTTAACTCCTTGTTCTTTACATCCTAACCCATTTCTATTGTATCCTTGTTTTGAAATAATTTTGAATACATGCCCATAACAGTTAGATCTAAGACCGAAGGATGAACAGAGGTCATATGGCTAGATTTGTTTTTAGAAGTATGATTATATGTTGAAGAAGAAGGATCATTATATTTATCACGGTGAGTAGGGTCACTCTTTGGTTTGGTCATCTTGTGGTGATTGAAAGATAAAGAGGCCACTTCATTTCTAAGACATGCATTAGAATCAGATAATTCATTCGATTGAAATGATGCTTTATCACAAATGGTAACCATTCATGTAGGCGTAGGTAGATCTTCATCTATTTTAAAGGTTCCATCATCATTAAATTTAAGTTTAATCTTTGTAGGAGTATGAGACTGTATTGAAGAAATTGTATTTACCTTTGAGGTCATAGGGTGTGAGGGTGAGATTTTATATTCACCCACAAAGGAGGGTGTAAAATATAACAAACCCAAATCATCACCACAAAATGTATTGGAAGGACCAATGCTATCCCAACTAATACTTTTGTTAGTAGCGGAGGGTAGAGTCAAAGAAGGGATCAAACTACACAAAGGATTTTGATGTCTTGCTTCTATTTTCAAGCAACTATCCAATGTCGTATCAACTTCAATTGTACATGTACTTTATTTTCAGTGATGAACTTTATTGAATGATGAAGGGTAGATGGGACTGTCCCCATGGCATGAATCCATGCTCTACCAAGAAGAAGATTGTATGAAAGAGAATTAGGCATGACATGGATAAGGGTAGGCAATATCACCTGTCTAGTCCTAAGAGGTAAGGTAATAGTACCCAATGATTGCCTACTGACATTATCAAAGAAATGAATGTTCATTTTATTTGGTTGAACGATAGATGTATCAACATTAATTTTATGTAACAAATCTATTCCACAAACATTAAGACCTAATCCACCATAAATAGTAGTGTGTCTTATCCTCTTTTTATTAAAGAACATGAATATTAGAAGAGGCTCATTTTTTTCTTGAATTTATATGGGAGGTAACTCATGTTGAAATGATATTTATTAGATGTTATCATCTGCATACAATCTAATAGAGATGCTACCACATTCATTCAAGAAGAAGTTGGGACAACTACCTTTTGTAGAGCCTCATGGAGCATTTCATGGTATGTAGGTGATGTTTGTATTAAATCCCATAGAGATATCTTAGCTAGAGTAGCATGGAACTTCTCAACAAGATCATATTATTTACCAATATGAGTAGGAAGATGAGGTGCTTGAGGAAGAATTGGTTGAGAAGATAGAAGAGAAACAAACACATGCAATGCTTGCTTACTTTTCTTATTATTACAGGTGTTGTATATGTGAGCAATTGTGTGATGCTATGACACATTTTGAACACCTTGATTCTTTTGAGTAATTTGTTTTGTAATATTGAGATAGTAACCTAGGGGTCGAGGTAGTGTTGGATCACCTCAAACTGTAGTCACCTATTTGAAATGAGGAAGTGTATTAGGTGCCTCATGCACAATGATTTTAGGAACATTAGTACACTTATACATTATCTCCTTAGTGGGAGAAATAAGTCTAAATTAATGATGATTGAATTGACATTGTTTTCTTTCTGAGTAAGCTCAACATCCATCCACAAGGAATTTAATGTGAGAGACCTCTTGTCATCCACTAATGCTTCATCTTTTGAAGGGAGAGCATTGGAATGAAGGGAGTGAAAATTGTTGTTAAGAGAATTGTTGATGATTGTATCTTTGGTAATGTCTAGAGTGTTTGAACATGCAACTAAAGGAGAACTACCAAGGGTCTCCACATCCTCAATGATATCCAAGGTACTTGAACATTCACCGAAAGGAGGAAGATCCCTAGGATGAGCCATAGAAACCTCATGTACTATGTTAGAAATAAAAGACTTATGATGATTAGGTAATGTCCATTATCTACTTGTTTAGGGTTAAAAAGGGGGGAAATGTTTTGGTTTATGTTTCAAAGGAAAATCCTCCCTTCTCACCAAACATTCAAGGGTGTATCAACTGAGTTGAATCTCAACTAAGAGAGAGCAATCACCTATCAGGTTGGACTACCACTTGGAACGATGTGGAAGTTTAGATGTATCAAAAAATATCTCAATTTAATGCTCAATTTACTCTTAAAACACTAAATAAAAAAAAACAAAAAGAAAATTAATGGATTATGACAAATCCTTTTAGGCTAAGGTGAAGGATAGAGATTATTAACTCACTATTTTTTGAAGTTCAAAAAGTGAAACTATCGGGGACACTGGGACTAGTGCCCTAGTGGAAGGTACAATTTTCATCACGGAATTTGAATCTCCTTCTAACACTAATCTACATTGTATATTTTGTTTCTGCCCCCAAAAAAGTGGAGGATGTAGGGACTAGTGTCCTTGTCCTGAAATGTTACACAATGTCCTCTTTCTTTCAGATCCCAAATCCTTGTTGTCTACAACCTCCTTTCTACAACTCCACTCTGTGAAACACGATACCTGTAATTTGTAATCACAAAGGAGTTTGGGAGGGGGTTGTGGTGTTTAGAAGCTTGCCTCAATCAAGCCCTAGAGAGACATTCAGGTGTTCTAAACACTATTGTCAAATAAGAGTACATATCCTAGCGGGATAGAGGCAAAATTCAAATGATAAATGATCAAAAACACAATAGATATCACCTTGAAGTGTAGATCTCATGGAAGAAAGATGATCTTCATGCCATGAGGAGATGGAGTCAAATCTACAATTACAAACACAATAACAAAAAAGTACTGCTCTGCAACACAATGAATGCCTTGAATCAAAATTACAAGTTCATAATGTTCATCTAATTTCCATCTAGTTTGAAAATGAAACCTAAACATGCTTATATATGCAACTACAAATATTTCCACTAAGAATTTTGTAATTCAAACCTGAGATGTCGGCATAGCACTCAAATAGCGGTCATAAAACTGACATTTAAACTTAGGGAAGAACCAAAATAAGGCAGGACTAGGGTGCTAGCACCCAAGTCTAACCCCTCATTTTTGTTCAGGAGTCATCAAAATGTAATCCCCTAGGTCCTATTTTCCATAACACTTCAAGGTTTTCTCATCAGGAGCCAAAATTAATATGCAAGATGCTCGAAATACATTCTAAGGACCTGAGAGCTAAACATTAAGAGGGAAAAGTCCCAAAGGGGACATTTTATGACATAATATTTAGCCCCCACTTTAATGTATGTATTAACAGAAGGCCAATACATGCATTAAAGTATGATCAACAAACGCAACAAACATGCCAAACACATTGAAGACAGTAACAGGCAGACAAAACATAGAGAAGAGAGTTATAGTCACACAAAACATAGAGAAGATAGCATTGAAGACACACAAAACACAGTGAATATAGTGAATGCAGTGATTATTTCTTTTTCATTTTCTCATATATGAAATGCAAATGCAAGTACAAGGAAAGTAAACACGCAACCCAAATGTAGGAGGAGCTCATCGCCACTAGTCTTAAAATTGCATAAGGGGTAATAGACATGCCAAAAAAATCTCAAAGTGTAGGAGGATCTCATCACCACTAGTCTTGAAACTACACTTGAGAATAAACATGCCATACAAATCCTAAAGCATAGGAGGAAATCATCGCCATCGGTCTTGAAACTATGCTTCGGAATAAATGTGCCATACACACACACATTGAAGATAGAGAAAACACAACAAACAAGTGATGGCAGAAACCTATTGCTAGGTTCTCATCCATCTTAGGCACATCACAGGAACACATCGACGATTGGGCTTTGCTACAACAATTGCTGAAGACATGCTTAAGGGTTAGGATACTCTCAGATCTGCCCCACCTCCTCGGAGGACTTTTAGAAAATGACAAGATCTGAAATCTCCTCAAGAAATACACCATCCCCACCTATGTAAAGGGATTAAATGATTGTAATATAGAAAAGAAAGATGTGCACTCTCTCAGAGATACAACATCCTGCCTCCGTAGAAGACTTCAAACATGCTTTGTTAGTACCAAAATCATCAAACAACTTACCTTATTTATGCCTCCACCTTAAGGTGGTTGATATCATGTACTGATATCAAGTATGTTAAGGTAGGAAGAAAACACACAAGAGAACATGAGCTCTCGCAAATCACATGTCCCCTGAAGGTGACATGTACTTTACGATCACCAAATGTTCCCACAAACACATAATTTCCTGCAAGAAAAGGTGTTAGCATTCATATAATCATGATAAACAACAATGCAAGGTTGGATCCAAGATAGACAAAGTGCATGGAGCAATAATATTATTATTTCTTGTAAGTGAGATAAGAGAACATCAAAGGATCACATAGGGTGATTCTACTAGCCAAGCGTCAGATAATATATATCAACCCCATTGAAATGCATGACGTAGGTCCATTTTTTGATTTCTTGTTGAAGGGACACTAGGTCCATATTAGTATAATTTATTTTTCATCATCTGCCTGCTAAGTAGAACCACTAGAGGAAGGTAAACAATAAATAAAGAGAGGAGAAACAAGTGCCTTAGAGATAGCCACATAGGAGGGTGCCCCCAAGTCACCAACTGCAACGCTATGTCCATAAGACACAACACACAACAATGAAAATAGAGGAGAAGCAATATAGAAGAATGATGATACAAATAGAAGAAGGGTCACAACAGAGGCCATCTCCCAATATCCTTGACCGTACAAGAGTGTCAAGGGTCATCCTAGGAGGCCTAAACAACACATAACACATCATGGGGGAAACACAATATAGAGGTAAAGGGTTAGAAATACTTACTTGTTAGTACAATCGTACTAAAATTTGTAAGTTGCAAGCCTCTTGGAGAGATTCTCCATCAAGTTTTGTGCAAAGCTTGAGTGGTTCTTATTAGAGTGTTGTTTGTTGTCAAGAAGTCCATGTGATGCTTGTTTCTCAAATCCTTGTGTATGTGAAATCTTTTGTTGCTTATGAGGAGGAGAACCACTATTATTTCCAACTGATGATATTTATCTTGCTCTTTTCTAATTTTTAGTTCTCTTATTTTGTTGATTTTGTCTATCATAGTGACAATGACTATCTTGTACTATCTCAATCTTTTCTTTTGTCAAAGTCTCTTTCTTTGGTTGTTCCACTTGTCTTTCTAATGCATTTTGATTATCTCCTGATCCTTAAAGGGATAATGGAGGAGGAACCTTAACATAAATACCACTCCTTCATGGGTGAGGTAATACTTCAGTATTTTCCTTATCCACTTCATTATAGCAATTATCTCATCATAGTTCAGATAGTCATCTTCTACTTCAAGTGTATTTTGTTCCATCATGTTATTATTAGCATGCTTAGGAAAGGGATTAGTAAAGATCTGCAAATTTTGATTCAATAGAGCAATCGACTTATTTCCATTATCATTCACACCCGATACTTGTATGACATTCAAGTTGATGAGGTCTTGTATTTCATGTTTCAAATGCATACATCATTTAGTATCATCTCCTTGTTGTCGATGAAAATGACAATAGGCATTAGCATGGAATAAGGTCCTTGCATTTTACTAGGATCCGAAGGTTTAATTGGGGGAAGCTTCATGAGGTTATTACTCATAGCCTAATTCATTATAGAGTGATAGGATTTAGATATCAAAGTAAACTTTCTTTGTTGAAACGGTGCCTTCTTCAGATTAATGATATCAAACACTTGTGAGAAATTGTTTGAATTTTGTCTATTAACCTTGATGAAAGTCTTATTAATCCTCTTAAAGTTGTTTTGCGAAGGCCCACCCATGGATTGACCAACTTGAGCTGATTAGTTTTGGTTTTCATATTGACTAGAGGAAAGCTGATCAATAATCACAAAGGGTGGTACATAAATGTTTAAACGAGTTATACTTCATCAAGCGAATCTTATCACAAAATTTAGGTTGTAGATTTGTAATAAACACCTTATAAACATCCTCATCCTTCATCTGATATTGAATTTATGCATAGAGAACTTGATACTGACTAATAAATTCAGTCAACTTTTCTTTCAGACCTTGCTTGCAATGAACTAAATCAATCAAGGAGAGTTGAGGTCCAATGTTTGCTTGAAAATGTTGTAAGAATTGATCAACTAGCTGCAAAAAAGAATATATTGAATTTGGAGGCAAAAAGCAAAACCATTCTAAAATAGTGTCTTTGAGAGATCGTAGGAAAAGCTTTGCTAGCAAGTCTTCTTCAAAGTAAAAATCACTACACATAGCCATGAATGCAACCACATGGGTATTAGGATCACCTTTTCCACCATACTTTTCAAAGCGAGGAGTCTCAAACCTCTCAAGCATAGGAGTTATCAAGATTGCATAAGATAGGGGATTATGGGCATGATAAGTTGGTATATTGGGTTGTGAAGAATTTGTCAAGTTTGTCACATTTTGTTGAAAAGAAGTCATGCCTTGCAATAGTTGGTTTAAGATGGCATCCTTAAGAGATGTGGTTTGTGGTGAGGAATTGGAACCAAAGTGAGGAGGTGATTGAGCCTAAGTAGTGACAAGTGGAGGTTGTGAATAGGTGAGTGGTTGTTGAATATAGTGATAGGTGGAAGGTGGTTGTGAATAGTTATATGTAAGAGGTGGTTGAGAATAAGTGGAATGGAGAGGTGGTTGAGAGTAATTATTCATAGAAGAGGTCACATTAGGAACCAAGTTCTGATAGTTAAATCTCATAGATTTGTAATTTTATGAATTTGTGCCATTAGATACTCCAATACCAATGGTAGCATTACTACAATCATTTGCATTAGTAGTTAAAATCATTGATGTAAATGTAGATATCCCTGATGTCGGTATATGTGTTGATACTTGTGTGTGAGACGGTAACGACATGTTATTAATACCATTCGCACATTCAATCATTAGTATAAAATTATTATATACTATATGTGTTAAACCTTGAATAACATTAATATGGTCTTGTCCTCCTTTTATCAACTCTCTTATGTTGTGAATCACAGGTATAGCTTCTTCTGCTATCCTTTCATTTTCAATAAATGCTTGAAAATCAGCTAAATCTTTATCAAGTTTGTTGATTTGCTCATTAGGTACATGTGTGACCACCTCAATAGTGTCTTCAACATCATGAAATACTTGATCTTCCATAGTGGTTGTATGAGGGATAATGTCTTGCAAAATTTGTGTCTCTCCTTTTGTAAAGAAGGTGTTCAATGGATTTTTAGAGGTAGGAATATCATTTTCTTCAAAAGCACTAGATCCCATGAGTCTTCCACTTCTTCTTAAAGAGATATTTCTATTAGGGCAGAGAATTATAAGACTCATACAATAACACACAACACTCAATGCACAAAATAATAGAACAAACCCTAGGAAAAATATATGTTTAATATCCAAAATGCTTGATTTTTCACCCTTTTCAATGCAAATCACTAAGATAAGAGGTGTTGTGAAAAATTTCAAGAGGGACAAGAACTAATATTACTAATAAAATTCCAATTATACAACAATATCTTTCACAACACGCCTTTGCTGGAAGTCTAGAGTGATGACAAGTCAAAACCTAGTGGAAATACACCTAAAATATGTAATTTTTTACGAATTTTCAATGTAAAAATCTAATAGAAAGGGTGTTGTAAGGAATTTGAGGAGTAGAAATAGATAATAACCCTAATATATCAGTCAAATAATGCAGAAAAATCCCTTACAACATGCTTTTAACGCAATTCTAAAGAGACGGTAAAGCCAAATCTATTGAAAATGCAAGGTTTTCAAACCTTAGACATGAAATTTTACAAGAAGGCCACTATGATGCAACACTACAATTAGAAATAATTCCTAATAAGTGTTTGAAAAGGGTAGTAAAATCTGAAACAATATTTAGACTACAAACACTAGCTAATGCAAAACTAGGTTTTTATGAAAAATGCACAATTTCAAGCAATTTTTGACAATTTAAGCATGAAAATGCAATGCAAGTGAATACTAAATGATGAATTTCTGTAATTTAAATCAGATCTAATGAAAATAATAGAAATTTAATGAAATTAAATGCCAACTAATTCAAATTGTGCTAAAATGTAAGTCTAAGATGCCAATTTATTCAAAATTTTCTAATTTTTTTGTAATTTTTCATATGCAATAAGGGTATGATGAAAAATAAATTTCAAATTTAATGAAAAAATTAGAAAATAAATAAAGTGCAACTAAATTAATGTAAACTATGTGAAAATTTAAACCCTAGAATGTAAATTTTTTGAAAGTTTTGAAATTTTTTCAATTTTTGTGTAATTTTTCGAATGCAATAGAATAAATGAATGCAAATCTATCACACAATACTCAGAAAGGTGCCAAAAAGTCTAAAAACATGGGTTCACCAAAATGTTTAGTGTTAAAAAAGGGGGAAATGTTTTAGTTTATGTTTCAAAGGTAAATCTTCCTTCTCACCAAACATTCAAGGGCATATCAACTGAGTTGAATCTCCACTAAGAGAGAGCAATCACCTATCAGGTTGGGCTACCGCTTGGAACAGTGTGGAAGCTCAGATGTATCAAATAATATCTCAATTTACTCTTAAAACCCTAAATAAGTAAAATAACAAGCAAATTAATGAATTACAACAAGCCCTTTCAGGCTAAAGTGAAGGAAAGAGATTATTAACTCACTATTTTTTGAAGTTCAAAAAGTGGAATAGTCGGGGACACTGGGACTAGCGCCCTAGTCCAAGGTATATTTTTTGTCACGGAATCTAAATCTCCTTCCAACACTAATCTGCATTGTATCTTCTGTTTCTACTCCAGAAAAATTGGAGGACGTAGGGACTAGTGTCCTTGTCCCAAAATGTTGCACACTATCCTCTTTCTTTTGGATCCCAAATCCTTATTGTTTGCAACCTCCTTTCAGCAAATCCACTCCACAAAACTCGGTACCTATAACTTGCATTCACAAAAGAGTGTGGGAGGGGGTTATGGTGTTTAAAGGCTTGCCTCAGTCAAGCCCCAGAGAGACATTCAAGTCTTCTGTACACTGTTGTCAGATAAGAGTGCATATCTCGGTGGGGTAGAGGAAAAATCCAAATGGTAAATGATCAAAAACACAATAGATATCACCCTGAAGTGTACATCTCATGCAAGGAAGATGCTCTTCATTCCATGAGGAGATGGAGTCAAATATGCAATTAGAAACATAATAACAACAAAGTATTGCTCTACAACACAATGAATACCTTTAATCAAAATCACAAGTTCACAATGTTCATCTAATTTCCATCTAGTTTGCAAATGAAACCTAAACATACTTATATATGCAACTACAAAAATTTCCGCTAAGAATTTCATAACTCAAACTTGAGATGTTGGCAAAGGGCCCAAATAATAGTCATAAAATTGACATTTAAATTTAGGGTAGACCCAGAATAGGGTAGGAGTAGGGTGCTAGTGCCCAAGTCCAACCCATCATTTTTATTCAGGATTCATCAAAATGCAATCCCCTAGGTCCTATTTTCCACAAGACTTCAGGGTTTTCTCATCGTGAGTCAAAATTAACATGCAAGATGCTCTAAAGGCATTCTAAGGACTCGGGAGCTAAACCTTAAGAGGGAAAGTTCCCCAAGGTGATATTTTCTTACATAACACTACCCATGGAGAATCCCATGTGGGAATAGGATCCTCATCTGCTAATGCTTCATCTTTCAAAGGGAGAACATTGGAATGAAGAGGGGGTAAGTTGATGTTAAGGAATATGTCAATGATTTCATCCTCTTGCGCCAAAATGTCCTCGCAAGTGGGAATCATTTTGGGAGAGGGATCCAAATCATACGGTGAAATAGACAAAGCTAGGTCACAATAACATGTATTAGAGAATAGATCCATGGGAATAGACATGGCATTATCATGATTTGTAGTAGAAGAAGAACTATCACCATCATCTTTCTCATGACAATTCATGGAGATGAATTTGGTTAGATCTTCTAATATTGAAGGATACTCACCTATGAGGGTTATGAATCTATCAAAATCTGATATATAACCAAGGATTGATCCTTTAAATGTATCAATATTATACATGGATGCTATATGATCTAAAAAATAAGGATGCATATTAATGAATTTGTAAAAAATTTCAAAATCTCTGATATATGCATGTAGAGATACCGAAGAGGAACAACAAGAAGAGTCCATAATGAAATGTCTTGTCTACCATATGAGAATATGATATGGAACAAAAATGTAAAATCAAATCTATTCATTCATCAAGCACCACTAATGTGAAAATAAGATTGCAATCAAATGCCTACAAATGGAAGAGAAGCAAGGTCTTCCAAAAATGTGATATTCTTGGTAACCACAAAAACTAAGTCTTGAAAATGTAAAGTGTGTAGTACGTGAAAAAGAAGTGATTAAATAATTAATTCACTTAAATTATACAATGATTTACAACACTTTGCTTTGAAAAGTATCCGCTAAATGCAAGACTAGCTAGGGTTTGCTATCAAAACCCTAGATTTTAAATGCTCACTTCTAGACCAAACTTTTTCAATGCAAGCCATATTTTTGAACATGAATAAAATTTATGAAATGATGTAACAATATAAGAAGAGATTTGAAATGTTTACAACAACAGCAAAATCTAAAACATGCTTTTAATTACAAACTCTAGGTTTTTGAATTTGACTAGGTTTTTTCATAAATTCAATCTTTTCAACAAAACCCTAGCAAATGAGAGATTCAAATGCAAGATACAACACCATGAAATGAATATCTACTATAATATAAATCATATCTAATGAAAAAATTACATATTTAAATATTTGTATGATGATCTACAACATATGCAATTAAAACTATGCACAAAATGCCTTTTTGCAAGCCTAAAATGCTTAATTTTTTACTTTTTTCAATGCGAAAAATGAAAAAATTCCATAGAAGAGAAAGGATGAAAAGGTAAAATGAATTAAATCCAATTAAATAATAAAATAATACAATAATATCTCTAACAAGATGCCAATCTACAAACCCTAGGTTGAAGATTAGCTAGATTTCCTAAAAAAGTAAGGTTTTTTCAAACCCTAGCAATGAAATAATGCAAAATTAAGCTATATAATTATGCAAAATGATGGATGAATGTATTCTAATCAGATCTAAGGAAGAAAATAGCTCAGATTTGATGTAAGAAGGTTTCCAAAGTGCAATAAATGAGGGGTTCACGGAAATGTAATGGAGAAAAGAGAGACTAGCTCCATAGATCAAACTAGGTCAAACCCTCTTCTACAAAACATTGGGGCACAATCCCAACTTGGATTCTACCTTAGAAGGAGAGGCAAACTATAGGGGTCCTATCCTTTTTTTGTATAGAGAATCAATTAACCAAATCTAATCAATCAAGCTAGAGTGAAGACATGAAACCCTACTTAACAAAGATAAGAGTACAACAAACTGTTGGAACCAAAAACTCAGCAACCAAATGGACAAAAAAGATTAGTGATTAATTTAGAATCTGATTTGCATAGTTATAATTCCTAGGAAAAGGGTGCTTGGGCACCTTGGTCCCCAAATTAGGGTGTCCAAAAACTTATTCTTTTGTCGGGTCTATAACAACAACCTTAGTCTTCATCTCAGAGATCACCTCCCAAAACCTGTTCATCTAACCTGTACACATGCAAGAAGGAAAAATGTTGGGTCCTATTTAGGATATTGCCTTGATCAAGCCCCATGAATGGTGTTTCCACCTCAACAATAGCAAAGATTATTGATAAAGAGTGTGTGCCCTAGGAGGATAGAGGCAAATTCAAAGTAGAATGGAATGATAGAACAAAACATGACGGAAAGAAGTTATCATGAGCATGGAGACCTTTGCATGCTTGTAGACAACATCACAATTTGACTCAAGAAGCTGGTGTAGCCAAAAGATCTTAACAAGACGTACAATATGTTAGTGTTGCAACAATAATCCATAATAGAGAGCTATAGAGAGCATGAGAGAGAAAGAGAAAGAGTGCAAGAGTGTCAAGATTTGCTAGAGAGAGTTAGAGATGTTCAAATGAATAGAATAACATACTTTTATATGCATTCTCATTAATTTCCATAGAATTAAACCACATAAGACCGACATTAGGAATGTTTTAAGGGGCCTAAGCTGACAAGTCCACAATTTAGGGCAGGGCTAAAGAATGGCCCAGGGCACTTGGCCACCTTGGTCCTTTAGACACATACTCCCAAAATAGGGCACTTAAAGTATGCTTAGCCCCACCTTATGATTCTTTTTCAGGTTTTGTGCATCGGGATCAAGAATTACATGCTTAATGCTCAAAAAAGTATTAAAATAGGTCCTTATTATCAAGTGTAAACATTTGAGGCCCATCTAGGAGCTAAACTAAGCGTAAAATGGTGGTGTACACATTTTGAGATGCTACAAGAGGCACTTTTATTATATTAGTGTATGTAGAGGGGGTATCAAAAACATAAAATTGAGCATTGTAGAAATGAAATTAGGGTTGTTTATTAGTACCCTATGAATGCATGTGTCATGCCATTAGTTTATTAATTGAATCACCTAGGCAAAATGAATGGGACCAGTTGGCCAAAATTTTAATTTGAATTTTGAAAAGGCAAGGGTCATGTTTGCAATTGCAAGGTTGACCCCGTGACCACAAAAAATGATCCTATATGGGAAAATGGTCATATCAAGTGGATAACAACTATATCAAGGTATGTGTAAGGAAAAATGTAATCAATACTTGGAGTATGGGCATAGTTGGATAAAATGGGGGCTAGATTTATGACAATAGCCATGTATAGATATAAGTAAAAAATGGATGAATAAGCCTGATGTTGCACAAGATTTTTAGCCATTTATCAATATGTACATGTATCAAGACATTTCCTTAAAATAAACACATAACTAAATTAGAAACAGTATGTGTATACAAATTTAACAATTACATATATATATATGTATGTATGTATATATATGTATATTTATGTATATCTATGTATGTACATATATATGTATGTATATATATATGTATGTATGTATGTATAGATATATATATGTATGTATATATATGTATGTATATATACATAAATATATATACATATATACATACATATATATATATACATATATGTATATATATATATATATATTCTTACATATAAATCTAAAATAATAACTAAATATATGTATATTCATATATAAAATTATAATACTTACATAATAAAGTAAAACATATATATATATATATATATATATATATATATATATATATATATATATATATATATATATATAATTATTTTCATTCTCTTGTTAGTGGAAGCCGAAAGACCCATGCTCACAACTACTGAGTGTGGGGCTTTTATGTAGGTACCAGTTTTTAGGGTCCCACACTGTCTTGGTGGACTCTATGAAGAGAATGGGATTGCCCTGGGGTGGTCGCATTGGTTGTTTCCTAGTGAAAGTGGTGATTGTCATGTGGCAAAGGATTTGGTCTTGTAGCACTCTACTTAAATATCATCCACTTCAATGGTCAAATAATTAGTAGCAATTTTACACTTCATTCACATTAAAAAGTGATAAATATTTATCCTATCTTTATTGGCCAAAATTAACCTTTGAATACTGAAATGGATGATATTTAAGAATAGCCATCTTGGAGAAGGTGATGGAGGTGTTGAAGAAGACATTGATCTTCGCAATGTTTTAGGAAGTCTATCTAGTTCATTGTAGGTGGTGGCAATGACCCTAGTGGAAGTAGATTTTGGTTTTTTCTGCACATCTATATAATTCAAAATGGAAGATGGAGGTAGGTAAGGGGGACGATGTTGGAGGTGATGGCCTAAAGGATATAGACCCAATTGATTGGGCTCTCATTTTTGGAGGAGGTTTTGATCTAGGTGGTGGTGATGGTGTCGTTAATGGATTTGTAGGTAGATATGGACTTGGAGGAGGTCTTGGTAATGTCTGGATAGAGGCACTAGAGGCACTCTACTTAAATATCATCCTTTTTAATGATCAAACAATCAATAGAAATTTTATACCTCGTTCACAACAAAAAGTGGTAAATACTTGTCCTATTTTTATTGGATAAAGTTGATTTTTGACTATTGAAGTGGATGATATTTAAGAATATCCCACTGGAGGATGAGAAATAGATCATCTTGGTGATGTGGCTGAAAGGGTTCCTGTTCAAAGTGTGGTGATGGCATTGGTGGAGTTGATGGCCGTGGATTGGGTGGATGAAACAGTTTTGGTGGTGGTGTAAGTGTTATTTATAGCTTGGGTGGTGGTGTAGGTGGCATTTGTGGCCTTGGTGGTGGGTTTGGGTGTAGGTGGCATTTGGAATCTTAGCATTTATGATTTACATCATATGCAAATCTTGAATGGACAAATTCATTTCCTCTTTCCTCACAATAGATAATTTCTCGACATGCATTCCAAATGCTTTTATGTCTTCTGGTCACTTCTGCTAGTCCTTTGGCAGATTTATCTTGGGGGAGATTTTCAATGCCTTTGCATTAAAAGTCTTTAGGGCCCTCATGTTGGAAGATGGCCACATATTTAACATTGGTTGGTTTCTCTAGTGGTACATTTTATTTGCATATTACTTTTGCAACTCATGTTTTATTCACTTGTATGTGTGCATGGATACCTTATGGTGCCCCGTATCTTTGGCAGTTATTTGCTGGCCATTTGTGCCCCTCATTTCCCTTTCTGTCCTATCTCTATACTTCCTAATTTATGATTTTAATAATACATTCCATATAGGTGCTTTGCACCTTTTGTTTTAAAAAAAATTACAAAAATATATTAAAATTTAATTATTTTCTTTTAGATATAAAATTTGATAGTAAAAATTATTAACATTAATATTACTTACTTTCATAACGTGGTAGTGATATTTTTAAGAAACTAATGGGAATTTGCATAAAGTGGTTCAAATAACTCTTATATGGAACAATGTACATGCACTTTAAATCCTTAGAAAGGTATCATAAACTATTAAGAATGAATTTAGGTAGAAGATTTAGTAGTAGAGCACATTAATTTTACACTTTTTTTAATTAAAATAAATGAGAATACAATGAATAAAGCAACAATAGGACTACACAGTATAAATAACAATTGTTCATAAATCAATAACTCAAAGTAAAAACCTAAGCACATACAAACACATAAAATATCAAAATATAAACTCAAAAAGATAACACAAGGCCTTGTTTGTGGAATTTCTCTACCTAATTCTTCGTGCCAATTGGTTAATGGTCATTTTGCTAATGACTCCTTTTTAACTTTACTAGAAGAGGAAACTATAGTGAAAAATGCTCTTGGCTGCCTCGAAACCTTTTGTTTACCCTCAGGTTCTTCCATCTAGTGGCACAAAACCCTATGTTACAGGCAATCAATTCTTCCCATTCCACATTGGATCCAACAATGTAGCTGGTGCTAGGTTGCTTATGGCAAAATCTTCTGATTTCTTGGCATCTCATTTTCCTTCCAGGCCACCTCTATAGATCTCTTGCTAGTAATTCTTTCTCGAGTGGAACAAAAACTTGCTTACTGGATAACCAAGCCAGTTTCTCTGGCTGGGAAATTCTAGGTATGTTCTAAGGTTTTAGCAGAAACTCATGTTTACTACTCTTCTTGTTGGGCTCCTTTTCCATTGTGTTGCAAGGGAGTTTTGTTGTTTACCCAGAGATTCAGGTGGACTTGGTCTTCTTTCTACCCAATGCCAAGGCACTACCTTGTGTGTAAAATGGATCATTCGTGCTCTCACTAGAAATGAGGCATGAAAAATTCTACTCGGACACAATATAGAAATGAGACATCCTGTTCACAGACCCACTTGGAAGGTAATTGGTTTTTTAACCATCCTTGTCATGAGAGAGCCAATGCAAATCTCAGGAACCTTTGTGGCTAAAAGCATTTGGAAAGCTTGGGAGAAAGTTAAACCCTGGCTCCACTAGACTGGAGCTAGGTTTCGTGATGGCCTCTTATTCAATCAGCAAAACATTTGGTGGTCATAGCTCTTAACCAGTGCAGGCCAGCCACTAGCCATGTTGCCCTAGTTGAAAGCTCTTAGATTTCATAAAAAGGCTATCTAGACTCTTCAAGACATTTTTCATAGACCCACCATGAGTCTTATGTCATGGGAAACTCTTTTAGGGATTTAAAGTACATTTATATGTACTGGTACCTTTAATGGCGTTGTGAATGCCATTCCAATAGACATGATTTACAAAGTGGGAATCCATTCCATCGAGCCTTGGCAAAAACACTGGAAGTGGTATCCATAAACCCCAATGCAAAATTATAAGCCTAGGCTTGGTTATAGTTGGCTCTCGCCTCATTTGCCAATAGTAGACACTCTTAATAAGTGATGGCTACTCCACTCTTCAGTGTCTACATGGCACAATAGATTTTCCACTATATGGTCAGCCATTATTGAGCCAAAGCTATCCCATTTTTCCTGGTGTCTTCTTTTTTAAGGTTTACCAGTCGAGGAAAGGCTTTTTCATCTAGGGGTTTAGGACCCCCATTGCCCTTTTTGTGGACAAGATGAGACTTTTCATCATCTCTTCTGGTTTTACACTAGGGCTCAGAAAATGTGACTCTAGATTTATGATTTCTTTAGGCCTTTCAAACCAGAGCTTCTTTCATGGTAGATGATACTTCTAGGTGATTCTCCCAGGTTCCCTACAAAATTTACTCATATTTGGCATGTTTTCAGGGTGGAAATTCTCTTCACAATTTGGAAGGATCGTAATTCTTGCATATTTTCTAAAAATCACATTGGAACATCCATTTCTCATTATGTTAAAGCTATTATATGTTCTAGTTTTCTACTATAGAGTCAAGTTCAAGAAAACAAACTAGCATTGGAGGTTTCTCACTTATAGGAACTTTTGGATCACTGGGGTAATGCTCCTTGCACTGTGGCATGGGTACCTCCCTCTCCTTCCTCTGTCAAAGGTTGCTCACCTTCTCATGGCCAATGGTGAAGGAATGGCTCTACCAGGGACTCTCGGCCTCATTCTCAGCCTCCTCCTTGCTATGGATCTCACCCTCATAGGCAATCCACCTCTCCATGCAATTGAGGATGGACTTCTGGTCATCCTGTGGGTGGTGTTGATGTGAACACATAATTCACACATGTTAAGTTGACTTAGTGAGTCTTCTAGATGTCTTTAGTTGTCACTAGTTGAGTCTAGTTGTGTGTTGAGTTGTTGATAGTTGGAGTGAGTTGTCTTATCCTCCACATGTGCAATTAGTTATCATCCTCTAATTGACACATGTTGTAGGAATATCTCCACTTTCCACTCCACCTTTCACTCCACCCTTCTAGCTCTCACCTTGCCTTTATAACCAAGGCTCACTCATTGTATTTCACACAGTTTGATATACAACTTCATATGATCTTTGTATAGATTCTTTGCTCCATTGTTTTAGCATCTTCTCTTGTCATCTTTGTGTGTAAGGTTGTCTTGATTGTAGGTGATCTTGGCTTACTGAGTCACATTGACTCTTACATGGTATCAGAGCCTAATCTGCAATTTCCTTCCCTAATTGGAGAGGCTATACTTGGATCTGCATCATAGGAGCGTCCTGGAACAAATCTGACATCATGGTTGTGATCAGGAGGTCCAAATCTGTATAGATTGGCTATTCATTCGCTGAATTTAAAATTTTAGCAAAAATTTTGCCCCTTATCCCTTGGCAAAAAATCCGTATGGTACCCATCATCTGCATTTCCTGCGTCATCCTGTGTCATCAAATTTGTGCCAAAATCCATTGGGTAATATAATTTTTTGCTAGGTTGCCTATATTTATTTCTGTGGATATTATGTTTTAAAGAGGCTTGTAAAAAAGTTTTTTTGAAAAATAAAAATAAAAAATTTGCACGCAGGGTACCTGCGTACCCTGCGCGCTGCAATAGCCGTACCCTATGTGGGGCTAGGTGAATGAAATGGCTAGTGTGGAGGGGTAATATACCCCACCCCACGTGGTAATACAGGCTTCGGCCATTTTTATTTTTTGTCCGCAGACATGGAAAACAACGCTTGCAGCTTTTGATCCTCTCGGTGGTTGATTTCCATCAGCGTCAATGGGCATTTTGTTTTACCCATAGACATCAAAGGTTGTTACAGTCGACAGTACCATCTATGGTCTAAGGATTTCCGTGGTCATCTTACCACTTGGCAATGGTTTGATTCTTCAGTCGAAATTTTCTGCGGACTCGTCATTTGTTTGCATAAGGCGGTCTTTACTCATAGTTGACATCCAACAATTGGTCGACCCTATGGTTAAGACATTGGCAGAGAAAGCTTCAGCAGTCTACTTACAATACCGTCGATCCCGATCGGCATCTAAGCCTTAATAGAACTAGTGGTTTTGAAAGTATCACGGCGGGGAGTTTAACTATCTGTTTGGCATTCTTTGGCGTCATACATAGTAGTTTACAAGCCCATCGATCGTTAACCGTTGACCAGATTACCTTAATAGTTTTCACCTCTGGCAGGCTCTGTTATTTCTCGGCATCCCATTCGATAGTCCAAGCGGTGGTCGGCAGTGATTTCAATCCAACAATTGGTGTTTTTTTGGCTTATTTCAGCTGGTAGTCTATACCACAAACAGTGACTGCTATCTCTTCATTTGGTTGACAGTCCAAGTTCAATGAACAGTGGATTTTTTGTACTAATCCTCGACTTCGCAGAGTTTTATCAGCATTTTCCTGTGGTTTAATGCATTAAAACCAGCAGTTTAGAAGTCTTCTAGTAGTCTAAAGCAGGAAGCCTTTAGGCTCGGGCCCCCACGGCCATACAGCCAGCAACAAAGGTAGTTTTCCGCCATTAAACAATGGTTTTGATCAAATCTAGGGTAGTTTTTAACTTCCACATTGGTGCTTTTATCAACCAAATTGGTGGTTTTTTACCTTGCACAGGTGGTTTTGACCTTGTGATAGTGGTTTTTTTGCCTCTAAAGTGTTTTTTTAGAACAAACTGGCTATTTTTTGATAGTAGTTTTGTGGTAGGGAGAATATTTCGATCGAGGAGAATATTCCGTCAGGGGGCCTATTTTGCCCCTCAAAGTCCTAAAGTAGGGCTTTTTTTCTTTTTTGCACAACTTTTTCCCATGATGTCAAAATCAGGCAAATGAGATATCAACAAAAATCTAACAGAGAGCACTTCGTAGTGGTGTTAATCATTTTCACAGATTTTGCTATTTGACAGCATTTATTGCAGGTTGATGATAGATCTTCTTTTTTGGCTCTTGAGCTCATAAATTTTTGCCATGATCTCTAATTTTCATGATTCAAGTGGCATCTGAAAGGTATTAAGGAGCTCTACACATCCATCTATGCACTTTTCTCAGATTTTGCTCTAGGTGCATTTTATTCAATTTGTCGATTTTTTGACATTTGAGTGATAACTTGGGCATTTTGATACTTGAGAGGGTGAAATTTGTTTTGAGAGGATTTGTTTGCTATAATACATCATTGTGAGTGACTGTAATCTCACTCAGATCTCTTTTTTAAGAGATTTTGTTGTTTTCCCAATTTTGGTCCCTTGAGGACAATTCTAAATTGCACTATGTATAAAGAGCCACAACAAATTATGGGGGCTCTCTTGCATACTAAAGGGGTGTTGTTGTGTTGTTGTCTTGCTTTTCATCATGGATGTGCCTCAATTTCCACTTTTAACTCCATATAATTATCTTGAATGGAAGAAAAACATAGAATTTGTGTTGTATAAACAAAAGTTACATAGAATAACTTTAGGCATAGATCCTGAACCCGTAGGTGCTACTGAGAGAATAAAATGGTTAGACAAAAGAGATGAGGCTTTTGGCACACTTTGTCTTGCTATTTCTCCAAATTTGAGATTTCATGTTGAGTCTTGTACTACACCAAATGAGATATGGACAACACTAGACAATCTATGTGGTAAGCAAGATAAAATAAGAAGGTTCAAATTGGAAAATGAGCTAATTGCACTTAATCCTCAAGATTTTGATCAAATCGAAGACTTCTTCACCAAGTTTAAGTCTCTTAGGTTGCAACTCAAACAATGTGGTCTTGAGAAAGAAGATGAACAATTTATTCTATCTATTCTTACAAAATTGGGTCATGCATATTTAGTTTATGTTTCTACCTTTTATGCTACAATGGATGCCTTTGGTAGTAAGTTTACTATGCCTTCACTTGAGGAGTTTGCTGCACAACTCACAAGAGAACAAGAAAAGCTACTACACATGGGCACATTGAAGTCTCCTAGAAAAAAGGCTCTAGTTGCAACACAAAGCACAAAAGATCCTAAGGCTTCACATAATAAGGGAAAAAAACAAAAGGATTCAAAGTCTAATGAGCAAGAGAAAGAATCAAAGAAAATCCCCAACTCTTCTTCCAAAGAGGAGTCCAATAAGAAGAAGAAGCCAAAGTGTTCTTATTGTATGAAATTGGGTCATGATGAGACTAAATGTTATGAGAAAAAGTTTGAAGAGATGTCATAACTTCTTCAAAAACATAACATTGAGTATTCTCCATCAACAACAGTTTTACTCAGGTCTTCTTCTTCACCATCATCATCATCTACAGGGACAACAGGCATTGCTTATGGGATAGATAAAGGAAAAGGACAAGCACTCTTTGCTTCAACAAGTCTACAGTCAGAAAGATGGCTTCTTGATTCTGGAGCTTCTCATCATATGGCATCTTCATAGGGGATGTTCTCATCATTTTAGTCATGTACTTCGCCACCTATTTTGATGGGTAACAATACATACATGCATGCAACTGGAAAAGGAAATATTGATGTTGGTCAGAATACATTCAGTAATGTGTTGTGTATACCTTCCTTGACAACCAAACTCCTTTCCATCTACCAGATTACTCATTATGGTGCAGGGAAGACAGTTGAGTTCACTCCTGATTCTGTGATCATATAGGACTTGGAGAGCAGAGATATCATTGTTGTTGGGATGACAAATCATGCATCTCGCTTGTATACTTTCTCCCATTTTATTTCTGATGATGATGTAGATCCATTGATGGCTATTCACACTCATGCATCAAGTGTGAATCATGTTTCTAAGGAGAAGTTTGATCACTTGAACCTTGGTGTTCTTGCATCTACTTCAGTTCCTGAGGCTAGTTTTGAGCTTCCTCCTTCTCCTGCTTCTTCAAAGATTGGCATTGACATAGCTTCATCCACTTCAGTTGAGTAGGAAATTCTTTGTCTTCCAGATACAGGTTTATGGGATGAGTGCTTGACAGGTATTTTAGACTTGTTTCGTGAGTCCTATCTTGATGACTTGGAGGACATCATTGATGACATTCATCTCCTCTTTGAAGGAGTTGATTCTTCTACTTTGGATGACCAGGCATCTTCCCTTCACTTGTCAGAGTTTGGCATTAAGTTGGAGTGTCTTGACCATTATTTAGAGGATACTTTATCTTTGGAGATTGATGATCTTGAGTTTTCATCTTGTCCTGGATTGTTACCTAATTCTGTGGCATTTTTTGGTTGTGGCATGTGGACACTTGAGCAATTTTTAGAGACATCATACATCATGAGGCTTTTTCCCTCATACCTTGAGATGGATTTTCTTCAACATCAACCTTTGTACTTGTTTCTTCCTAAGGGGAGGAATGTTGTTTGCAGGTACATGACACTTTCTAGTGTTAAGCTTCAGGCATCCACCATGGGCACAAGAGCTACTTTATTGTGGGGGGGACTTATAGTCTCACACTTGCTCTCCTATGGGGGGTGCTTGATTGTATATATATGTGTTGGATGTAGTTCTAGGGGGGTCTTGAGTCCTCCTTCCATCACATTTTTCATTTGTTTTTCATTCTCACTTTTGGAGAGGAGTTTTGTCCCATGAGGTTTTCTCCTTTTCTCCACTTGAGATTTGTTGTACATGGATACCTAACATGGCCTAGTAGCCGGGACCCATCCATCATTACATCTTTGTTTTAGTCAACTACTCCCTAAGTTGCACTTAAGGGGGGGTGTTGGTGTGAACACATAATTCACACATGTTAAGTTGACTTAATGAGTCTTCTAGATGTCTCTAGTTGTCACTAGTTGAGTCTAGTTGTGTGTTGAGTTGTTGATAGTTAGAGTGGGTTGTCTTATCCTCCACATGTGCAATTAGTTATCATCCTCTAATTGACACATGTTGTAGGAATATCTCCACTTTCCACTCCACCTTTCACTCCACCCTTCTAGCTCTCACCTTGCCTTTATAAGCAAGGCTCACTCATTGTATTTCACACAATTTGATATACAGCTTCATATGATCTTTGTATAGATTCTTTACTCCATTGTTTTAGCATCTTCTCTTGTCATCTTTGTGTGGAAGGTTGTCTTGATTGCAGGTGATCCTGGCTTGCTGAGTCACATTGAATCTTACAAGTGGTACAAGTGATAATGCAGGTTGGCCCGCTGGTGACAATGCAGGTTGGCTTGCTGGTACTTTCAATCTAGCCAACACTTGTTGGGATAACAGTAAAGCTTTTCTGCATCTGGATCTGGCCATTTCACCTCAACATGAGAACACTAATGCAGATAATGAGAATGAACAAAATGATGATGGGTGGGTTCCTCTTGATGTCATCCTAGACCCCACAACAATATGGGGTAACCTAGATGACAAGGATCCCCCTTATGTTGGGTGGCATTAGCTGCTTAATTTTCATTACTGTTATGTTTTTATAATTTTTGTTAGGTAATTTCAGGTGAGTACTCTTAGATTTTCTGGAACTTTTTGGGCTATGCCTATATGATAGTTATTTTAGGGTGTACTTTTATACCACCCAACCCATTTTTTGTGGAAGTGTTTTACTTATCTTTTGATTAATAAACAATATCGCATTTTCATATTTAAAAAAAAAAAAAACAACAAAACAAAAACAAAAACACACACACAATTGCATCCTTGTATCTATCAAGCTTTTTAGTTTTCTCTTAGAATGTTTATTTATTTATTGAATTAATCATAACAATGATAACATAATGCAAAGGAACAGAAAAACTAAACTACCATAGAAACAAACAAGAAATGCTACTGAACATAATTAGAGCAACACAATGAGATAATGTTGTCCAAAGAGGTACGGTCAAACCTCTGTCCAAAGTAAGCCAGATCTCTCAAGTTATGAACATAGTACATTGATCACACTGGGTAGGCGTAAAATTAGAGTTATTGAAATTTCCTATTAGAAATATCATACATGCACTCTAAATTGAATCTACACCTTTCACATTCAGAAATTTCCAATAATTCGATTCTCTTTTCTCGACATGTCTTTTTTCCTACAACTTTAGTGAATGACAATAGAGACTGTTCTGTGTATATGCCTAAAAATGACACGATTCACATTCTTCTAAGTTAATTAAATATCAAAATATTTAATTATCTCTTCTAAAGTCAAAATTAAATAAATTCCTTTATTTAATTCAATTCTCCCTAAACAATTAAATAATTTCCAATTATTTAATTAAATCAAAATTATTGTTCCAAATTTAAATAAATCAAATCAAATTTATTTAAATTCTCTTAGTCTCCAAAAATAAAATAAATCAAATATTTTATTTATTCTTCCAAATCATGCACAACAATTAAATAAATTTATTTATTAAATTTTCTATCTTATCTTCTAATTTTTCAAATATCTTCTAAATCTTCTAAAAATAAGTCTTCTTCCTCATGCACACACAATTAAATAATTTATTATTTAATTTCTCTCAAATCATGTAAAAGCAAATCTTTAGTTGAGTTATCTATTCAATCAACCTTGTTTTTATCAATCTCTCTTAAATTAGAAAAAAACTTTCTAATTTACGAAAAGCATGTCTTATATTTAGAAAAGAAAGTGATTAACTCAAATAAAACAACTTTTGTGTGACACTTGTCTTCTTCTTATTTGTTGCACGTTACTCAACCATTCTCAACCATTGATCTTCTCAAGTCTTCTATACAGTTGATCTTCATTCTTCCAAGTCTATAAGTACAATCTCATTCTTCCATTCTAATCATCCAAGCTTTAAGTATTGTTACTCTGCAGGAATTACAGCGCACCTTTGGCACCAATTCCTTCATTGCTTATGATCACACCTTTTGTTACTATGCACTATGCACTACCATCGTTGTGAAGCTTCTCTTCATTGCGACATTACCATAGCCATTCTCAATCGACATTTTTGACAAAACAAAGAAGTGCACTCACTGAGGGCCCTTTCTCATACACACAAGGATGATTTTTGATAGGCAACAATGGAAGTTTCAATCTAAGGAAGGTTTGCTTTGTTATTTGATTCATTGTTGTTTGAATTCCTTAGTTCACTATTCTATTGAGTTTTGGGTATTTGCCATTGTTTATCATTGCATATTCATTGTTGATCCAAATTTCCCCTAACATTTTTGGCACCCACCGTGGGGCCTAGCCCCAAATTTAACCCAAAAACTAAGTTTTTGTGTTTAGAAAGCTGTACACAGGAGGAAACAACACATATGTCACTTCCTAACACACATCTGTTACCTATCATGGCGCATCTGTTTAATTAGTGCATACGTTCACTACTCCTACACATATACCAACTGTCATAGCGCATCCATTTGATCAGCACATATGTTCATTGTTCCAGGGCATATACGATCTGTTACGATGCATCTGTTCATGTAGCGCATATATTCACTATTACTGCACTTTTACCCTCTGAAACAACATACATCAGATCGACGCATATACACTTTATCACTTTGCATTTACTGTCTATTTCAATGCAGATGTATTGCTACACTTCTGTTGACTGTTTCTGCGCATCTAGTCTATGAAGCTGCGCTTCTATTGTAAGCAGTGATTTTAAGGTTTCTTAGGAGATTTTTCTAACACTGACATCTTTGCAGGAATTCTCTTGATCTGTTTTGTAGGCTAGGAACTGGTTTAGATTCATATAGCTGCACTTGTTAGTTCACATTGCGATTTCTAAAAGGGAAAGTAAAAAAATGCTCATGCAAAACTCACGTAGTCTAAACTAGGAAAGTGGTAATTGAATCATTGCTATCTTGCATTGCAACATTGCTATCTTTTCAAAGTTATTGCTATCTAGATAAAATTGAACTCATCATTGTTATGTGGGTAAAACTGAACCATTGCTATCTCGATTGACCATCACTTCAAAGTTAACAAACTCGTGCTATCATGGATAAAATTGATCTCATCATTTCTATGTGGATAAAATTGAACCATTGCTATCTCGATTGACCAAAATTTCAAAGTTAACAAATCGTGCTACGTGGATAAAAATTGAACTCATCATTGCTATCTTGGTTAAAATTGGACCATTGCTATCTTGCAAATCACTTTAAAGTTCTGTGCTTGCCCAAGTAGATAGCTCATCTAGTTTTTTTCATTTTAACTAAGGGAAAAGAACCATTGTATACTGTGTTTTGGGAATGATACCAGGCCTATGCTCTCCCCTATCTTGGGTGACCAAAATGCCAGAAGTATCATTTTCGCATGTGTTTTTCCTTTAGAGGGGCCTGCTCTTAGATACTGCTTATCTAAGTAGGAACGACCCTAAGTGGTAACAGGCTAGACACCAAGCCCTTCCAAGACACTATAAATAAATTGTGTTTGGAGTGAAAGCTTCAAACAACGAGTGAAGTTGTGTTACACCGATAGCCAACCTCCCCCAAAACCCTCCAAGGCGCAACCCTTGCAGGCTAGGAGACTCCATAATGGAGAGTAGTGCTACCGCATGTGTAACCACTCGAACGGTTGCCCTTATTAAACACCCTTTTGTTCTAGTGGCCAAAAACCCTTATAATCCATTTCAAGCCTAGGATTTTGTACTTATTTTTCCTTTTAGTCCAAAAAGAGTAAAAAAATCACAAAATATATATATATATAAACCATAAAAAAATTCTTTGTGTTTGCTGTGTTTTCTTGCCATAAATTCAGAAAATTAGATCAGAAAGACCTTCTTGCAAACCAAAGTACCAAAAACATCAAAAAATTCTAAAAAAATTACAAAAATACTGAGAAAAGCTAGAGCAGCGCATCTGTCCTTTGTTGCAATGCATCTGTGCCAACCTGCGGTGCATCTGCATCGACCCACTGCACTTTTACTGCCTGTTACAATGCTTTTACCTTTTACCAGTCCAGCGCATTTATTGCAACTTGTAGCACATATATCTATTTTTGCAGCGCATACACGACAATGAGCACTTGCACAGTTTTCAAGAGAAAATTTTCTCTAGTTCCGGGTACCCATTTCAGTCTAGTTTCAAGTTCAGAGATTAGGTCTTACCTTGCAATTAGTTTTTCATCCATTTCACGTCAAAACCTCTCTTTCGTTAGTCATCCCATTCACCTTCTATCAGGTCTTTCTAGTCCAAAAGTTAAAGTATCCTATATCAGGTCAGCATAGGCCCCTTTTTTGTATCACTTTGGATTCAAGTAACCCTAGTAGGTAACAGAACTTTGCTAGTGGTCTTGGTGCATGAATAGTTGCTACACAGCAAGATAGGTATTGAGTACCCTTACTAGTGGCTATAGTCTTGTATCGACCGTCTTACTTGGAAACATTGATCGAGAAGGTCCTGTTCATGTTTGTTTTTCGACAAGTCAACAATAGAGTAAAATACAGAGTATCTAACTCTCTCTTGAGAAAAGCCTCTTGAATGCTAATCGAAGTGATCAAACAAGATGACTCCAAGGTTCTTGTTTATGATTTTATAAGGGATAACTCAGTGACTTGAGATGATTTTGCTGGTAAAAACAAAGGGACTTACATCAGATCTTTCTTCTTTCATTAAGCTTATCTCTCCTTTCTGTGTGGATGATGTATGTACAAGGTTGCAATGATAAAGAAATGGAAAAAAGATAAAGGTTTAGAAATCTAACCTAAGGTCAATGAAGTAATGATGATGTACTAAACAGACAAACTCCTTGATTAACCTAACTCCACTTTGCCAAGGATGCCTACAACTACATGGAGTTGGTACAATCTCCTAAGGTTACGTGAATGGTTTTCAAATCATGAAGGCTTATACAAGCACCCATCAAATAGCGCAGCTCAAACAAGTATCCATAATCAAACTTGAGCAAATGATAAGGCTCAGACTAGCTTTACACAACACTTCACCAGTGATGAATGTTAAAAGCATGAGCTAGGAGTTGATCAAATATTCAACACAAACATGCATTACATCAAAGAACTTCTAATCTACTTTATTTCTAATTTGAAACACCTCTCCACTTCATCAAAGTACAAGAAACCATGTGATTCCACAAGACAACACTTAACACCAAATAATGAACTCCAATGTTTTTGCATTTATCTTGAGCAATAGTTACAACAATTTCAAGTCCTCTCAGAGAATTTTGAGAGTCTCTTATATTCTACTCCTACTTGTCTACAAACTGAACTACTGATTTACAAATGAGGCAACAAGGCCTTTATATAGTGCCCATAATACAATGAATGGCTAAGATCCATTCATGTAGCCAAGGGTCCAGATCGTGCCACCTCAGTAGGTAGTTACAACAACTTTCTATTTTTAGTACAAAAGATAGAGGCAATGAAGGCATATTTTCCAATGTGATAAAGATAAGATGAAATCATTTAAAATATCTTCCACGCAGGCGTCCCTTTGCCTTCTTTTATTAAATGGTGCATTGAATGTAATTGAAATGATGTGGCAACATTTGATTGGATGATGATGAATGTCTACCACGTAGATGCCACTTCAGCATATTTCAAATTGTATCATCTTGTAATGATGGATTCAATATGGTTGCTTTTAGTGATGAATACTTGAGATGTTTGGAAATGTATCTTGTTGATCTTGCCTTGATATTGAATTGTAAACTGGATGAATGATACTTTATGGCTCATTTGACTAACTCTGTGTACTTCCTTCTTCTTATTGTAGGTTGATGTGAATGATCTTCTTCGATGCTTCTTGATATAGAGAATAGTAGGAGAATAAATGATGTTTCTTTCTCAACTTCTAAATGATGATGCTTCATTCATGAATTGGAGTAGGAGATCTCTCTTGGACTTGAAGTTTCAAGAGGAACTTGAAGTTGAATAGATGAATGCCCTTGCTTGATTTGAGGATGAAGTGTTTCAACATGATGATAACACTTTCCTTATGGTGGAGCAGCAAATTGATGCCTTAGGAAGCCTTGATGAAGATGATGTCCTTTGGACAGATGTCTTCTAGATGATCATGATGCATTCTTGAACTTGATGTAGATGATGAAATGCTCCAACTTGGTGATAACACCTTCCTTATGATAGAGCAGCTAACTTCCCAAGGAGACTTGAAGGCACTAGAGGTATTTGAAACTTTGGAGAAGTCTCTAGAATGCTTAATGACATAAAGATCCTTTAGAGTAGTATTCCCTCTGCAACTTGAAGGTGACTTCAAATGCTTTTCCTTGATGATCATGACGTAATTAATGACATGCTTCCTTGAAGATGATCTTGAATCTTGAAAGAACTTGATTTGAAGCTTAGATGGATAAAGCCTCATCTTTTGAACATGATGCCACTTGATGAAGAGTTCCAGTAGATTGATGAAGAAGATAGCTGATACTTGAAGTGATCCAAAGGATATCCTTGAAGTAAATTCTTAGAACAGCTACTTGATGTCTTCTTTACACACTGCAATTTGTTGACTTCACTCCTAACATGAAGGTGGTTCAAGTTTCTTCTTCTTTGATGACCATTCTGCCCATCCTACAAAACATAAACAAGAATAAATAACTTTGAAAATAAATCAATTCAGCCTCCTATAAGATGGAATCTCACAAAAAGATCATAATTTTACCATCACAATTCACAATCTTCTCGCAAACATAATTTGTTCTTAAAACAATCAAGTCTACTAAAAAATGGAAGAAAATCAAACATTAACTTACAAATTAGTCTTAAAAATGGATTGTTTTTTGATGGATATCCTTAAAATTTAATCAAATTTAGAAAAATAACAAGGGCATAATGGTTAAGACTTTTAATTTCTTCTTGTATTTTACACAACAGATAGGGGTTTAAGATCTTCTTGTCTAGTAGTTTGAGATCCCTTTGCCTTAGGCTTTGGATCACACTTACCACATCCTCCAAGGGCTGGTGCATTGGATCACAATTTTGATGTCTCCTTGAAAGGTGGCACATTACTTGAAGGGTGAAGGATCTTCTGGAATGAGGTGCATTGGATGAGCATCTTGATTTCCCCTTGATACGAGTGCATTAGATCAAGGTTTTAAGTTCTTCTAAGGCTAGCACATCAGTTGAGGTGTTTGAAATCTCCTTGTTTGAGATACATATTACATTGTTGCAAATTAGTCTTGAATCCCTTCTACCTTGGTCGCATTGGTTCAAGGTTTTGAAATCCCTTTGTATTGAGTGCATTGGATGAGGGTTTTGATATCATCTTCAAAATCCTCAAAAAGCTTCACTTATTTGAGCGCATTTGATTGGGTGCATTGGTTGGCACTTTTGATTTCCTCTTCAATCGTCATTCAAAAACCTTGATTTTCCTTCAAAATTAGCACATTAGTTGGGTGTATTGGTTGAGTCGCAAGTGATCCACATTTTATTTTCTAGTCGGAAGCACATTTCATCAATATTTTGTGCCAATCTTACATCTTGTCACACTGGATCAAGATTTTGGATCCTCCGGAATAGTCAGGCGTTTTCAGGGTCTCTCAGGGTAAAGGTATATTGAAAAAAATATTTAAAGTATAAGTTGAGAGATTGAATTTATTATACTTTAAATATTTTTCAATATACCTTTTAGGATGTTTGAGATAGGTCTCGAATCCACCGGATTTAACATGCAAAATCTAGAATTTGGAGGATCACTAGATTTCGGACTTAGTCAATTTTTCAGGATTTCAGGATTTCAGGCTATCAGACTTAGTCATTTTCAGGATCTCAAACATACATCAGGGCTGATCTCAATGTTCATTATTTGGATGGAATTTTGATCGAGGCTCTTCATTAATGAGACCTCCAGCTGTAAAGCAAAACTTCTAAGAGAGACTTCTTGTTGGATTGGCAAGACATCATCCAGAACTAATGCAAAGCATCAGAGCTCAAAAAAAGGGGTCCCCCATTTGCAATGGGGCAATGTGTGATTTGGTCACAACATTTGGCGACAACCCGAATAAATGTTCTTGAACATTTCAAAGAGAAAAACTCAATCCAGACTCAAAAACTTCAAACACTCTTCTTCTACCTATCAGCCAGCTAGATGACGAACTCAAAAAGGAAAAGAAGCATAAATTAAATCAAGACACCACATCATCTGATGTGTGATTAAAGATTGATTTCAATTAAAACAACTTATTAAATGTTCCAAAGATAAGCAAAAATCAAGTTTCAACATTTCCATGTACACCCACACACTAGATCAAATAAACATGACTTCCTGATCAAAGAATCAAAACCAGTTGCCAGTGCGACTATCCATATTTGAAGTTTAAAGTGCAAGCACTTATGTTAATTTTCATCCCTTAGAAACTAGGATTGACTAGGCTTACCTGTCTCAAGCTAGGTATATTCATGAAGTGGATGAATGACGGATATGGATACATATGGATGAAATGTAATATGATGATATGCAATAGCATGATGGAATAAGGGTGATGCAGAAATGGAAATGAAATAAACTAAGACAGTATGTCTCTACCATGACGCCTGTTTATTAGGTTTTCATCAAGGTACTTATCCATAGCGCCCATTTACCAGGTTTTCACTAGTGGACGAAATTTTTCTCTTTACTTTTTTTTTTTTAAATTTTTTTTAAACTCCAAATAACTATTACACATGGTGCCTATTTGCTAGGTTTTCACCGAGGTAATGAATAGATAGAACTCTAGAGTCTAATTCTGCAGATGACGTAGTGGTCCAAACAAAACCATGTCAAGTTATGATACACACTTACTGATGTTGGTGGGAAATAACAAAATGATACGGTGAATGAAAATGGTAAACAAAAGCAGTGGACTATGATGTGGATTATATAAAACAGATAGATTAAAAGTATATCCAGTCATAAACTAGGTGAATGGCGAGATGAATGGAGTGAAACCATAATCAACATCTACTCGTACCAACCTAAACATTGAAGCTTGCAAGTGGAAGGGAAATGAGGAAAGGGATGGGAACGGTGATTAATACACGGGTGAAACGGTAACTTCATATCTCACATGAACTTAGAATGTTCTTGTTTTGATTGTATTTCGTGAGATGAAGTAATTTGGAATGGAATTGAATGGAAATGGAATGAATGGATGATTGGATGTGGTAACCTCTTTGGATTCAGCTACGAATACCCAGAGCTTCATTCTTTAAGCATCTCTTTATTTGGAAGTACAAAATGAAGTAGGTTTGAACATGCCTTACTTAGGATTTTGGCATTTTTGCTTTAATACATAAAGATTGATAGGATTTTCAGGAATTGCTTTGTTTGATGGGTAAAAGCATCCAAGTATTTATTTAATAAAACTATGAAATGAGCGAAAAGGAACTACAAGCTTCTTGTCTAGATGACACTTACATTTGTTAATCATGATTAGGAAATGGGTGAATGGATAAAGGGATATGGTAATGTGATTTGGGATAAGCGGAAGTAAGATGGATGGTGGAATGTATGGATAGCTACATGCTTTTAGACTTTGCATGATAACGAAGGTGAAGTGAACATATAATGGGTGGATAATGGAGATGATAGATTTTAGACGGAGTGAGTGGGAACACAAACATCTTGACCTTGTCTTATATGCAGTGGATAAGGTCTTTTGAAAAAGAATTTGACATGGAAATACTCCAAATGATTCATACGGACTTCAACTTATCCTTCTAGAGTATACAATGAACACAAGGATCATATATGATTCAGACATCAAACTCGAATCCATTATTCGATGAAACAGATGGATGGAAACTTTATTGCTTTCAAATGAGGGTGATAAATGGAATGACAGAGGAATGGAAGTATGCAAAATGCTTATTATGGAACGGAAGCAGAAACATGAATTACCTTGAGATTTCACTTGATCCAGACTCACAAAGACTTTCCTAGCAACTTCAGGATCATTAAAATGTGTAAAGTATAATACCTCAAAATACTTCAGTCAATACCGAATAATTGACTCATCTCCCAGGAGCAAGCAGCGATGTTATCTGACACTAGTGATGGGATCCATGGGAAATCCATCAATCATGACCCAAGTTTCTCAAAGGAACACATAAGAATTCATAAAATTTAGATTTGGCATTTTAAAATATTATGATCAGAAGATAACAGTGTCAAGACACAATATATGATTAGTTTCCAGTCAAGTTCAAAGTCTAACCAAATAATAAACTGAAAGAAAAAATGTCTTCAAACTATTAAGACTTTCATGAATGGATGTATAAGAAATGAACTAACATGTTATCCTAAATTGAAACTAGAGTGTGTTTAAGATAACATCACCTTCTTATAAATGGGAAACCGACACGACAAACCAACTAAACTAAACAAACAACTAACACCTATGAAAAGCAAATGACAACAAAGGAAAGAAAAACAAACAACTAATCTATGAAAGAAAATGACAACAAACCACTAAGCTAAGGAAAAGACAACGATAAACAAGTGACATGAAAGCAAAACTAAGCTAAGGACAAACAACAACACTTGAAGCAAATGACATCAAGGAGCAAATCTATTCTAAGACACAACAGGAAATGAAAGCCTACCCTAAGCCAGCTATGTACAAGCAACAGAGAGATGGAACCCAAGACATAGAGTATATACATGCCCTAACATGATTATTTAGTATGTACAGCAACAACAATGCAGCAGTGATAGTTCTCAACTGAGCAAATTCATCCTTGAACTCAGAGAAAAACTCATCTTTCAGGCGACAATCCTCAAACGTGGGAAAAATTTCTGGTGGTATTATGATCAGTTGAGGATTTTTGTTAGGACCATGATTTCTCCAAATACAGGTTGTTCTACCCAAACCTCCATAATCAAATTCATATTCAACATGTGCAGAATTATCATCAATATGATTATCAGTATTATCAGTGCTATCAATTAGAAGTTCATGATGTTCAAATTCAAAATTCTTCCAATCAATAGAAGGGAAAGATACAACCTAATGCTCATCATTTTCAATGAGACATGGCCTACCAAGTATTTGATCATACTCAAAGCATCTGTCAGGAGGTCACCATTGATGGTTGATGAGCTTCTTGTCTTTTTCATATTGCATGATCTCATCATCTAGCTCCTTCGTGATTTCCAGTAGTGGTGTCAACAGTCTCATGATCTCAGCATCCATAACAGCAACATGTTCTTCAATTGTCTATCTCTTCTTCGGCTTGATATCTTCTTGTATAATGATAGAAGTGTCAAGTGTCGACCCGAATTGCTCTTGTCTACTCACAGGCTCTTCGTCAGCATATGCTTGAATGATGGCTTCTAAGTTCCTTTGCAAAGATTCTAACTCATGATCTTCTAACAACGTTCTATGTACTTCTTGTAGCTCATTCTCAAGGATCTCTTGATGTGATGTGGATGTATACTCCTTAAGAAACTTATCTTCATCAAATTCAGGTTTTTGCCACAAGCTTGAACTTCTTTCTTTCTCAACTACCACTTCGAGTGCTTTAACATCTGTTAAACCCTGTTTACAATCCTTTAATGATTTTGATAACCTTTGTCTGAATGCTTCTATCTCTTTAGGATTGATAAACTCATATTCATATTCTTTCTCACTGGTACATTGCTTACCAAGGTTCTCTGTAGTGAAAACTTCCTCCTCAATGAGGTACACTAGCTTCTACTTCCTGCATAGCTTGATGAATTGCTTCCCAGCATTTCTCACAAGTATATTCTAAATGATCTATATCATGCACCCTACGCCAATTTCTAGAAAGCAATATGTCATCTATGCTTAAATCCTTGGCATTCTTCAATTCCTTCTTGACTTTCTCTTTCAACTTCTTGAATGCTTCACCATCCATAGGAGTATTAGGATCTATCTTTGAAAATGCTACCGGCTCATGTATTTGCAAGAATGAAATTTTCTTCTACACAGCTAAATCCATCCTTGATAAGAATGTTATACAATCTGCTTCTCTATGATTGCTTGTATTATGAATACGACATCCATACTTGCATTCGAAGTCTTTCAAACTTTTGCCACCAAGATGCTTATTCAATGACCACCATAACTAGTGAACAACTAGAGTTGAATTTGTAGGATCATACCCAACAACTTGCTGCATATCCAATTCAGAATCCATGGTTGAGAACTCCATCTTCTGATTTTTTTTTGTATTTTTGTATTTTTTGCTTTTTTATTTTTGGATTTTGAAATTTTCTACTTTTTTTGTATTTTCTGAAATTTTCTACTTTTTTTTTTGGATTTTCTAAAATATCAATCCACCACTTGGAGTATCTAGATGCTCTACTTGAAATGAAGAATATCTAAGCTCATGCCCTCCTTCTAGCACCAAAAATGTTGATCTTGTTTTTTGACAAGTCAACAAATAGAGTAAAATACAGAGTATCTAACTCTCTCTTGAGCAAAGCCTCTCGAATGCTAATTGAAGTGATCAAACAAGATGACTCCAAGGTTCCTGTTTATGATTTTATAAGGGATAACTCAGTGACTTGAGATGATTTTGTTGGTAAACACAAAGGGACTTACATCAGATCTTTCTTCTTTCATTAAGCTTATCTCTCCTTTCAGTGTGGATGATGTATGTACAAGGTTGCAATGATAAAGAAATGGAAAAAAGATAAAGGTTTAGAAATCTAACCTAAGGTCAATGAAGCAATGATGATGTATTAAATAGACAAACTCCTCAATTAACCTAACTCCACTTCGCTAAGGACGCCTACAAGTACATGGAGTTGGTGCAATCTCCTAAGGTTACGCAAATGGTTTTCAAATCATGAAGGCTTATACAAGCACCCATCGAATGGCGCAGATCAAACAAGCATCCATAATCAAACTTAAGCAAATGATAAGGCTCAGACTAGCTTTACACAACACTTCACCAGTGATGAATGGTAAAAGCATGAGCTAGGAGTTGATCAAATATTCAAAACAAACATGAATTACATCAAAGAACTTCTAATCTACTTTATTTCTAATTTGAAACACCTCTCCACTTCATCAAAGTACAAGAAACCATGTGATTCCACAAGACAACACTTAACACCAAATAATGAACTCCAATGTTTTTGCATTTATCTTGAGCAATAGTTACAACAATTTCAAGTCCTCTCAGATAATTTTGAGAGTCTCTTCTATTCTACTCCTACTTGTCTACAAACTGAACTACTGATTTACAAATGAGGCAACAAGGCCTTTATATAGTGCCCAGAATACAATGAATGGCTAAGATCCATTCATGTAGCCAAGGGTCCAGATCGTGCCACCTTAGTAGGTAGTTACAACAACTTTCTATTTTTAGTACAAAAGAGAGGCAATGAAGGCACATTTTCCAATGTGATAAAGATAAGATGAAATAATTTAAAATATCTTCCACATAGGCATCCATTTGGCTTCTTTTATTAAATGGTGCATTGAATGTAATTGAAATGATGTGGCAACATTTGATTGGATGATGATGAATGTCTGCCATGTAGATGCCACTTCAACATTTTTCAAATTGTATCATCTTGTAATGATGGATTCAATATGATTGCTTTTGGTGATGAATACTTGAGATGTCTAGAAATGTATCTTGTTGATCTTGCCTTGATCTTGAATTGTAAACTAGATGAATGATACTTTATTGCTCATTTGACTAACTCTGTGTACTTCCTTCTTCTTGTTGTAGGTTGATGTGAATGATCTTCTTCGATGCTTCTTGATGCAGAGAATAGTAGGAGAATAAATGATGTTTCTTTCTCAACTTCTAAATGATGATGCTTCATTCATGAATTGGAGTAGGAGATCTCTCTTAGACTTGAAGTTTCAAGAGGAACTTGAAGTTGAATAGATGAATGCCCTTGCTTGATTTGAGGATGAAGTGTTTCAACATGATGATAACACTTTCCTTATGGTGGAGCAGCAAATTGATGCCTTAGGAAGCCTTGATGAAGATGATGTCCTTTGGATGGATGTCTTCTAGATGATCATGATGCATTCTTGAACTTGATGTAGATGATGAAATGCTCCAACCTGATGATAACACCTTCCTTATGATAGACCAACTAACTTCCCAAGGAGACTTGAAGGTACCAGAGGTATTTGAAACTTTGGAGAAGTCTTTAGAATGCTTAATGACATAAAGATTCTTTAGAGTAGTATTCCCTCTGCAACTTGAAGGTGACTTCAAATGCTTGTCCTTGATGATCATGATGTAATTAATGACATGCTTCCTTGAAGATGATCTTGAATCTTGAAAGAACTTGATTTGAATCTTAGATGGATAAAGCCTCATCTTTTGAACATGATGCCACTTGATGAAGAGTTCCAGTAGATTGATGAAGAAGCTAGCTGATACTTGAAGTGATCCAAAGGATATCCTTGAAGTAAATTCTTAGAACAACTACTTGATGTCTTCTTTGCACACTATAATTTGTTGACTTCACTCCTAACATGAAGGTGGTTCAAGTTTCTTCTTCTTTGATGACCATTCTGCCCATCCTACAAAACATAAACAAGAATAAATAACTTTGAAAATAAATCAATTTAGCCTCCTATAAGATGGAATCTCACAAAAAGATCATAATTTTACCATCACAATTCGCAATCTTCTCGCAAACATAATTTGTTCTTAAAACAATCAAGTCTACTGAAAAATGGAAGATAATCAGACATTAACTTACAAATTAGTCTGAAAAATCAATTATTTTTTGATGGATATCCTCAAAATTTAATCAAATTTAGAAAAATAACAAGGGCACAATGGTTAAGACTTTTAATTTCTTCTTGTATTTGACATAGCAGATAGGGGTTTAAGATCTTCTTGTCTAGTAGTTTGAGATCCCTTTGCCTTAGGCTTTGGATCACACTTACCACATCCTGCAAGGGCTGGTGCATTGGATCACAATTTTGATGTCTCCTTGAAAGGTGGCGCATTAGTTAAAGGGTGAAGGATCTTCTAGAATGAGGTGCATTGGATGAGCATATTGATTTCCCCTTGATAGGAGCACATTAGATCAAGGTTTTAAGTTCTTCTAAGGCTAGCACATTGGTTGAGGTGTTTGAAATCTCCTTGTTTGAGATACATATTACATTGTTGCAAATTAGTCTTGAATCCCTTCTACCTTGGTCGCATTGGTTCGATGTTTTAAAATCCCCTTGTATTGAGTGCATTGGATGAGGGTTTCGATATCATCTTCAAAATCCTCAAAAACCTTCACTTATTTGGGCTCATTTAATTGGACGCATTGGTTGGCACTTTTGATTTCCTCTTCAATCATCATTCAAAAACCTTGCTTTTCCTTCAAAATTGGTGCATTAGTTGGGCGCATTGGTTGAGTCGCAAGTGATCCACATTTTATTTT
Source organism: Cunninghamia lanceolata (assembly GCA_027924645.1). NCBI lineage: Eukaryota > Viridiplantae > Streptophyta > Pinopsida > Cupressales > Cupressaceae > Cunninghamia > Cunninghamia lanceolata. Next base: position 3,228,396 of record BSBN01000333.1, read on the forward strand.
CTGGTCAGAAGCACATTTCGTCAAGATTTTGTGCCAATCTTACATCCTGTTGTACTGGATCAAGATTTTGGATCCTCTAGAACAGTCAGGCATTTTCAGGGTCTCTCAGGGTAAAGGTATATTGAAAAATATATTTAAGTATAAGTTTCTTATACTTTAAATATTTTTCAATATACCTTTCAGGATGTTTGAGATAGGTCTCGAATCTACCGGATTTAACATGCAAAATCTAGAATTTGGAGGATCCACCAGATTTTAGACTTAGTCAATTTTTTCAAATTTCAAGATTTTAGGCTATCAGACTTAGTCATTTTCAGGATCTCAAACATACATCAAGGCTGATCTCAATGTTCATTATTTGGATGGAATTTTGATCGAGGCTCTTCATTAATGAGACCTCCAGCTATAAAGCAAAACTTCTAAGAGAGACTTCTTGTTGGATTGGCAGAGGAAAAGAACCTAGGACATCATCCAGAACTAATGCAAAGCATCAAAGCTCAAAAAAATGGGGTCCCCATTTGCAATGGGGTGATGTGTGATTTGGTCACAATAGGTCCTTTGTCCAAATCTTGTCATAAGTATCCTATTCGCAGCAATCTCCATTGGCACCTAGCCAAAATCTCTTGTCCCATTTCACCTCATTCCACATCACCTCACAGGGTTCTTACTAGATCTCAATACAAAAAATAACTTGAAATGGCTGGATCATCCAACCACATCTTCACACCTCTTGACAGTGATGAGGACATCTCTAACAAAGACTATCAAGGAAGCATCCAAGATCAAAAATTCCAATGCTTAGTAGAGAAAGTGCTTCATGATAACCCTCATAAGTATTTCTATCATCTTGCTAATCTTGGAATTAAACTCCCTGCAGATTTTGATATAAGCACAATCCTAGAAAACATAGAGGATGATAGTGAAAAGGGAAAGAATACAATAGACCCAAATGCGGAGGATAAAGGAAAGAAAGCCACAGACCCAAATACTCCTATGGAAGAAATGAGGAAAGAACTCAAGGGTCTAAAGCAACAAATGTCTTATCTCAAGACGGGTACAAACACTAAAAACTACTCCTTGGAAGATATTGCACTGTACCCCTTTGATAAAGGTTTGATCATGAAACCGTTTCCCTATCGATTTGAAGTTCCTAGGTTTGATAAGTACAAAGGGAAAGGGGACCCTAGAGATCACATTAGGGAATTTAATGTAGCATGCTTGGAAGTACCTCACAATGAGACTTACTTAATGAGACTATTCCCTAGATCTCTAGGTAGCCAAGCTATGGAGTGGTTCTCACGGCTTCCACTGGGCATCAAAACTTTTGATGAGCTAGTCAACAAATTTATCACTCACTTCTCTTACAACATTGAGCACAAAGTCTCTATGCTTGATCTATGCAACACCAAACAAAAGAGTGGTGAATCATTTGCCACCTTCCTACAACGATGGAGACAACTAGCAAGCAAGTGCTCATACGATGTACCTGAGAAGCAACTAATGGAGTGGTTTGTCCATAACCTCAACACCGATCTTGGCTATCAAATACAAATACAATGCCCTACATCATTCTCTAAAGTCATTGAAATGGGATTGTTTATCAAAAAAGATATGATCACCAAGGGGCAAATCAAGTTATACAAAGACACACCCACCTCCAACTATACGAATGACAAATCAAAGTTTTGGACCAAGAATAAGAATGTTGTCAACGATGGAGTGGTTGACGCCAAGGGGGCAGCTCCCAAGAAACAACCCATACTCACTCTCAAAGGAGAAGCAAGGAATGTTACGCCCAACAAAACATTCTCTTGGGAGCCAATACCATGGTTTAGTGCCAATCCAAGATGAAAGTTCACACCGCTGGGTGAGTCCCAGGAATCCACATTATGGAAGTTATTGGCTAACAATAAAATCTCTCTACCGCTAATAAGTGATTATGAGTCTATAGTCAAACCTCCCTATTGGAAAGACACTGACTATTGTGAATACCATAGAGGAAGGGGACATACAACCAACAATTGTATCCATCTCAAACATGTTATCCAAGATGTGCTTGATCAAAATCAAGGAGGAACCCAATAGCATACCTCCAATGAGACACATGTGGCTTACAGGGATCCACTTCTCAATCACGACGGGCTGTACAACAACAATAACAACCATGGCAATAACCATAATGGTAACAACAACCATGGCATTAACAAAAACAACAACAATAATCGCAACAGGCCAAATCAGAATAGTGGGAATAGTAATGCCAACTATGCAAGTGTACCATTTGACTATACCATCAATTGCCTATCCTAGCATGTCCCATAAATCAATGTGGTCACGCCAAATCAACAATCAAAACCTAATAGAACTGGTTGTAGTATCATTACCTACAGTGGTAAAGTCACCTTGAATAGCATCCCCCCAAGGTCGTCACCTTCTCAATCCAACTTCTGTCAATATAATGTCATAGACCAACTACAAAAGACTTCGGCCCACATTCTATTTTGGAGTTGTTGCGTCTATCTCCTTCCCATAAGGAAATTGTCAATAAAGCCTTAGTGGAAACCACAGTCCCCACTAACTTGGCCCAAGAGAAGTTTTAGGCCATGGTAGGTAATCTGACCTCCTCAAGTACCATATCATTTACCGAGCAAGATGACCTCTCTGTGTCTCAACCCCATAACACCTCTCTGCATATTGTCGCCTTCATCCACAAGCACTGCATCAAGAGGGTTCTCATTGATGGTGGAGCTAGTTTAAATATTTGCACATTAAAGCTAGTTCTTACATTGGGGTTCTCTGAAAATGTTGTCAATCCAAGGAAGAAGATTACTATCAAAGCCTATGATGAAGAGGAGAGAACTACAAAGGAAACAGTAGTCCTACCCATACAAGTGGGACTAGTGATAAAAGATGTTGTGTGCCAAGTCCTAGATAGGGAGCTCACCTATAATATCCTTCTAGGTAGACCATAGATTCATGCCATGAAAGTTGTCCCTTTGACCTATCACCAATGCATAAAATTCCCTCATAATGGCAAGCAAGTCACCATCCAAGGAGACCCCGATCCCTTCCAACATTACAACTCTGTCCTTTCAAAACCTGATTGCATCATACCAAACAATAGAGCATCTATGTCCCCTATCCCACAGCATGACCATACCTCTAAAGCTTCCTCATCAAGGCCCAAAGAATAGAAGATTACCATCAAAGAATCTAGAATTGGGGAATACTCCATAGAGCACAGCCTCAATCTAGCCAAGATGCCATTATCTCCTAGATCCTTTGGTTGACCCAACCATTTTCCAAAGCCATCTACTCCTCCTATAGCTCCTATAGTTCCCTTTATAAAATGGGGGACCTTATCCGATGAAACAGAGGAAAGAGATATCCTACAATGGCTTTATATTGAAGAAGAGAACATACAACAGGAACCAGCTAGTCTCCCAACAGAACTCTATGGACGAGGAGAAGCGATCCTACATAGAATGGGTTATGAAGGACAAGGCCCTATCAGCCTAAGAAAAGAAGGAACCATAGAACCCATTCAACCTTCTTCATCCTCATTGTCTAGAGATACAAATGGCCTAGGATATAAAGGTAAGGGCAAAGCCAAAGAAAATGCTTGTCTAGTAGAAATGATCCATACAATTCAAGTGGAAAGTGATACAGATTCCAATGAATATGAGTGGGATGAGCTTATAGAGCATTCCTATGATGACAAAGAGTGTGATACCATTCAAACTTATAGCCCCTACCATGAGGGACAGACGCTACCAAATAGACCACTAGAGTCTGATTTGCCTCTGTGAAAATATGACTTTCGAGGAAGGTTTGAGTTTTATTGCAATAAATAATTTGGAGGAAAGTACCATCTCGAACACTCCACCTACCAATACTCCTAGTGTATCCATTCAAACTATCCATGAATCAGATCTATCATCCGAATCCCTCCCCCTTGTGCATCCTAAACTTATTGACTGGGATCTACGAGGAACTCCTCAACTAGATATGTTCCAAAATGATGACGCCTATATTGACTACATGGAACTTAGGGACCACCTACCTAAAGGAGATCATAAAGTTGGTTTCACTATTGAACTTAATACCATGGCTTACTTCAGAGAGGGTGCCAAGCCTTCTAGTCACAAATATATCAAAATAAAAATTAGATTTGATGGTGAAAACTATTCTACAGCAATGTCACATCCCAAAATAGTAAAATGAAAGGACGCATACGAAGGTGAAAACCCAATTGTGGCACCTAACGATGGAAGGCTTGACACTCTCCCCAATGACATGCACCAAGAGAAGTCTCAGATTGTTGTGGAACCCATAGAACTGATTAACATTGGAACAAAGGAATAGCCTAAGATCATTCACCTTGCTAAGTCTCTAACTCCACCAGAGAAGACCAAGTTTGTACCATTCTTCAAGAGAAAGCAAGTCAATTTTTCTTGGTCATACACAGATATGTTGGGGCTAGATCTAGATTTGATTCTACACCATCTTCCATTAGATCCAGGAGTGAAACTAGTGAAACAGAAGCTTAGAAAGATGCATCCACACATAGCACTGCTTGTAAAAGAAGTGTTGGTTTTTCTTCTGAATCAGCATCAGGGTTTGCCACTTCTAATGCACAGGCAGATTCAGCCAACTAAATACAGGAGGTTGCGTGAGCTGCCTCCCCTTCACTTCTGGTTCTGCCGCACCAATGGGGGTATCCCTATAACTCAAGATGTAACCTTGACTAGCTCAAAGATAGAAAGATCTAACTTGACAACAACAGGCAGAATACTCTCATGTATGGACCAAGATCTGTATGATAGATCACAAAGCTGGCAACATTCTTGGACATGATGTCTGGTTGGGTATGAGAGCATGCAGGGGGTTCCTAATCCTACTCCTACAACTAACAGGTGGAAGTATGAAATGTTTTAGTTTGAATTTTGGATGCAAAGCTGGACATGGTGTATAACACAAGAACACAGCATGATTGGTGCCTATCCAGGGCTTGGAGTCGGTAGACATACACCTGTGAATGATCAGCATGAATAGCTAAAACTGGATTTTAGGGGGATACACATGATATCTGCCTTACAGATATCTCCCAATAAAGAGTGTTAAGTTATCTCTACTTATGGCATCCCTACTGCAGTATACCCTTCCCAATGTTCAACCTGAAAACAGTTTAATCTGCCCCTTGAGCAGAAGTTAAAAGATCAGACATTCAACATAGGAATTCTATGCTCTAGAATCTAAACATTACGCAAATATCCAGATCCAGAAGAAGAATACATGCAATACTGGAGACAGAATTAACACAACACATGCTAAGATAGCATTACTCATATAAGATCAACCATGAAATCAGTGGATTCATGCCAAATCGTACAACAGGAGATACATAAACTCACAAGTTAAACTGTACAGAGCAACCAGATCAGCTGGTTTTGAATTACAGAGCCAAAAATCCTCCGCTTTCAACAACCTTGAATGAATAACACCGTCTGCATTATATAGCAGGAGGGTGTATTCAGCATTAACTACCAGGTTGACCAAAAATCCTGCTAGATACACAGTATCATAAAAATGGCGCTCAAACACATTACCAGATTGGTGCCCAAACATGAATGCAGCAGGTAGGGGAGGAGACAGGAAGATATCTCGAGCCCTGCGCCACTGTCCGCTGATGTACACCTTCAATCGGGTACCAGATCCGCCCATACCTCTGCAACCTTCGCCATTAATGGCGCACCAACCCGCGGCCTTGGGAAAAACATCTAACAGTCGATCGCAACCATTTCCCGCCGAGATTCATCATCATGATATTTGAAAATGCAGGATATCAATTATCCCACATGCACCCCGCAGCAACCTCTTTAACACTTTATATACTAGGTCATGAGCATATATGATGTCGTTGCTTTTGCTCCTGACGACACTAGTATAAGACTTCATCATCATCATCCTCTAGCAGCATGATATCCTGTTGCTTGAAATATCACCCTGACGTCAGCATCATATCGCAATATAACCTGCATGATAATTGCCTTCATCTGCACAACCTGATCCATCGGAGGAACATCCTCCTGCTGAGCTTATACCAAAAGTCTGGCCGATGAACATCCTGATGACGTCATCGTCATATCCTGCTGACGTCATCATCATATCTGCCTACTGCGCACCTCCTCATATCCGGATGATGTCATCATCATGTCCACATCAGGATGATATTCGGAAGACAACCGGATATTTGGAAATATCATCCTGATGCACAAATATCAGGTTGCACTGTAGCTCCACTATAAGATCGGGGCGATAGACGAATATGATGATGCTTGAAAAGATCACCCCCACTAGATAATGCACGAAGCCGGCAGGCGGATATCTCCTTGATATCAGCATCATCATGACGCTGGAACAAACATACACCCGGGTGATATGAAAATATCACCCCCTCCTTCGGAAATATCATGATGCAGATAGGCAGAAAGATATCACCCTGTCATAAGAATGACGTCAGCATCATCAGGATGATAAAACAGCGAACATGAAGTGATACAACATCATCAGGATGATATTGACTAAGATCATCCTAACGTTCAAAATATGATGACCCCGGTGAATATCGGGTCGCACTTAGAATTCTTCAACAACATCATCAGGATGATCATAACCAAGATCACCCGATGATAAAAAATATCACCCCGGCGAAATATCATGAAGGCAGAAAATATGATGACCCCCACAAGCAACACGGTGATAACTGGAAATATGATGATGATGACAATGACCCTTAAGAAAAAACAAGTCAGGTCGAACAACTTAGAGAATAACCCCTTCAGAATATCGGGGCAACATCATCATCATGTTTGGGCAAGGTGATAATTGGAAGATCACCGAATACTTGAAAAATCACCTCCGCAAGCAAATCAGGGCACACTGTAGCTTATCAGCAGGATCAGGATGATATCCAAACATCACCCGATATTGAAATATGATGATCCTGATGAGAAACTGGTCGACAGAGAACATGATGATGATGACCTTCATAGAAGCAAACATGATGATGATGACCTCCTCCTCAAGAACATTGATGATGCAGCTAAAAAATGCTGAGGAGGTCCAACACTTAGAACATTTTTTGGATACTTAGGGAAAGTGCCTGCATGAAAATTGCTCAAAAATTATCAGTCAATTCAGGCACTAACAAGAAGAACTCAAGAAATTACTGGATGTAGGGTTCATTAGAGCTATAGACTATCCAGAATGGGTCTCCAACATTGTACCAGTGTCCAAACTAGATGGTCGAGTCAGACTATGCAATGATTTTAGAGATCTAAACAAAGATTGCCGCAAGGATGATTTTTTGTTGCCAAATATAGATATCATAGTCAACTTAACAACAGGGCATACCATGTTAACTCTCATGGATGGCTTCTCAGGATATAACTAGATTAGGATAGCACTAGAAGACCAGCACAAAATAGCTTTTACTTGTCCATGGGGCACTTTTTGTTGGAATGTCATGCCATTTGGGCTAAAGAATGTAGGAGCCACCTATCAACATGCTATGACCACTATATTTCATGATATGATGCATGTAACAATGGAAGATTATGTAGATGATATCCTAGCAAAGTCACTCACAAGACAATCACACCTGGATGTGTTACAAAACATCTTTTAGAGACTCGAGAAATTCAAGGTCAGGTTGAACCCAAAGAAATGTGTATTCAGAGTCACCTCAGGCAAGCTTCTAGGCTTTATTGTATTAGCAAATGGAATAGAGGTGGACCCTACTAAAGTCAAGGCTATCATGGACATGCCACCACCCAAGACTCTTACTCAACTAATATCTCTACAAGGCAAGCTACAAGAAATCCATAGATTCATATCATAGCTGGCAGACAAGTGTCAACCATTCAGTCATCTCCTACACAAGAACGTTCCATTCAGATGGGATGAGAAGTGTGAAGAGGCATTCAACAAACTAAAAGAATATCTTATGAATTCAGCTATTCTCATGCCTCCTATCTAAGGGAAACCATTGATACTCTACCTATCTGCTACACCTACAGCTCTTGGGGCTCTTCTAGCACAACAAGATTATGAGAATAAAGAAAGAGCCATCTACTATATCAGTCAAACATTAGTGGGATATGAGTTGCAATACTCATAGATAGAAAGATCATGTCTTATGGTAGTTTTTGCTTCCCAAAAACTATGACATTATATGCTTACACATCCAGTCAAACTCATCGCAAAGATAGATCCATTGAAATACCTACTAAGCAAAGCAGCCCTTATAGGTCACCTAGCCAAATGGGTAATGCTCCTAAGAGAATACAACATTGAGTATGTAGACAGAAAAGCTATCACGGGACAAGTCATTGCTGACCAGCTAGCAGATGCACCATTACAGGACACCACACCAATGCAATTTGAGTTTTCAGATGAATCCTTATTCAATGTCTCAACACATTCCTGGACACTATACTTTGATGGGTCCTACACCAACCATGGATTGGGGGCAGGAATCTTGTTTGTAACTCCTCATGGCGACACCATACCGAAGTCTTACTGATAGCTATTTCCATGCACCAATAACATAGCAGAATATGAAGCCTTAGTCATTGGCCTCAAGATGGCAACTGATTGGAAAATCAAAGAACTACATGTCTATGGTGATTCTCAACTAGTGATAAATCAGGTCAATGATGATTACCAAACCAAAGATGAGAAGCTTGTCCCATACAAGCGCATGATAGATGACTTTAAGGAATACTTTGTGATTATATCTTTTGAGTAGATACCATGCATTGAGAACAAAGCAGTAGATGCCATGGCGACCATCGCCTCTCTTCTCGAGATACCAGAGAATGAGTCATGGTACGAGTTCTTAGTGGAAACTATTCAACAACCAGCTTATGATCTTCCTGAGACCCATTCCATATGCCTTTTAGTTGGATCTGATTCACCTTGGTATGGTAAGATTTACACTTACCTCAAGGACAACACCCTCCCACCTGACTTATCTTCAAACTAATGATGAATCTTTATACGCCAAACCTCTCACTATACCATCATTGCCGACACCTTATACCGACGTGGTCTAGATGGTACTTTACTCCGTTGTTTAGAACGGGAAGAATCCCTAACCGCCTTACAAGACGTGCACAAAGGGATCTGCGGAACACACTCTAGTGGTCCTTCCTTAGCCAAGAAACTCATGTGTTTGGGTTATTACTGGCTGAACATGGAAACAGATTCATATCAGTTTTTCAAGAAGTGCAAGTAGTGCCAAATACATGGGAACCTGATACATGCACCAGCTCAAGAGTTGAGACCTTTAACGACACCTTGGCCCTTTTTCCAATGGGGACTTGACCTTGTGGGAAAGATCCATCCACCCTCATCCAACGGCCACAAATTCATTATAACCGCCACTGAGTATTTTACCAAGTGGATTGAAGTCGTTCCCCTCACCACTGTCATAGGTAATCAAATATCCTCATTTATCTTGAATTACCTCATCTACAGATAAGGAATTCCTTCATCCATTATCACAAATAACAGAAGACCCTTCAAAAACTAGGATGTCTAGGAACTCTGTGACTGATTCAAAATCCAACACCGTTTCTCCTCGCCCTATTACCGCCAAGGAAATGGTCAAGCTAAAACATCCAACAAGACCATCTTGAAACTTCTCAAGAAGATAGTCAATGATGCTGGCTATGATTGGCACATCCAACTCAATCCCACTCTATGGGCCTACAAAACTAGTGTATGCGCTCCCACAGGTGCTACACCTTACGCCCTTGTCTATGGCTCAGAAGCTATCCTTCCAATTGAGGTCGAATTACCATCTCTCAGGGCGTCATTAAAAGGTCTCATATCAGATGAAGAGTACAGAGTCTCCAGATCGCAAGAACTAGAGTTGCTAGAGGAAAGGAGACAGAAAGCCTTTGACCATCTCAAGGCATATCAACAAATGATGTCACGAAGCTATAACCACAGAGTTCACCCAAGAGTCTTCAAAGTTGGAGATCGGGTCCTTAAAGAAAATCCCTGCAATCAACAGGATAGGGAAAAGAAGGGCAAGTTCAAACCCAACTGGCTTGGGCCTTATGTAATTGTAGCTGCTTATGGATCAGGGGCATATCAGTTAGGAACATTAGAGGGTGAGCTATTCGATGACCTAATCAACATCATGCATCTTCACAAGTTCTATACCTACGAGAACCCCAATGTAAGGGGGGCATAAAATACAAAAAAAATCAAAAAAATACAAAAAAATCAAAAGAATAGAAAGTACAAAAAAACATCCTTTGGTGAAAACCTAGAAAATAGGCACCTTGGATAGGTATCATGATGAAAACCTAGCAAACAGGCATCATGTATACTTTCTAGGTTTTCGTGCAAATAAAAGCAAGTGGTGAAAACCTGGTAAATAGGCGTTACTTGTGATAAACCACCTTCTCCATCTTTGGGAAACCAATCACCTTGAGTCCATTCTTCCTTGTGTCCCATTCGACCCATGTCTATCCCATAATAAAATCCTGACAGTAACCTATCATGGCTTGATACTCTATCTCTTTGTTGGCCTTGTCAACCAAGGTTTTATCCCATATCATACCCATCATGTCAGCCTAGCATAGTGTCTCTCATTGGTATCCATGGTCCAAGTCCGTGAACTACGTTGCCTCTGCGCCGTCACGTAGGCAAGACCATTATTCTAAATACACCCCCGAGGCTTCCTTGTCCATCCCATATCTTGTCATCTATCTTCTACTTCGTCCATGGTCCAAGTCCATGAACTACATTGCCTCTGCATCATCACGTAGGCAAGGCCATTATTCTAATGCACCCCTGAGGCTCCATTGTCCCATCCATGCCATGTCTTGTCCTTCTATCTATCTGAGTCTACCTCCACTTTCTACCGCCTAGGTCTTAGGTCTGTTAAGTTTTACCCTGAACTACATTGCCTCTATGTCATCATGTAGGCAAGGCCATTTAGCAATGAGCCCCTGAGGCACTAGGTCAGTCCCTTAGGGTCTATTTCACCAATAAAGATTATGGAATCTTCTCACCAAGCAAGAAAGCGCAAGCCAAGCCCACTTTTGAGCATAAATTTTGACGCAACACCTTAACCTATCCAAAGCAAAGCAGAAAAACACCTAAGGCCTTCTAAATTATTTTACTCAAATTATGGTAAGAAGTAAACACATCTAAATGCAAAAATGTTTTGTGGATTGGAAACATGGTTAAAACACTGAGTCTTGATTTTTTCTATCATGCCTTTCTATGCTATTCGAGGATGCCAAAAGCTAGAGATGCTATGATGGGGGCATGATTATTTATTTGTTTGATGTTTGTGGATTAAACTTTAGTAATGTGAAGCCTTGTCTAAGGACATGATCAGCTAAAGATCATTGAGGACATCAAAGGTCTAACATGAATGGGGGCAATCCTTGTTTGTTGATACACAATAAATACTTAGGTCATCTCGGTTCAATTATACCTCGATACTTGTATTAACTTGCTAAGTCAAAATCCATGTAAGCAATGCTTAGGTCATCTCAGTTCAATTATACCTAGATGCTTGCATTAACTTACAACATTTCGGAAAAGTACCCAAAAAAATTGCCCAATGATGAAATAAGCACTTTAAAATACTTGCACCATCAAGATGTCAAAATCAAATCCATCCATTATACATCCATTTACACATCCATACATCCATATCCCATGCAATAAAAGATCCAAACAATGCAAAGTAACAATACAAGGTGAAGCTTGTGAATCTTTCTATCAAGTCATTCTTTTGTCAATCAATCTTCTATCTATCATTCTGTCATTTCTATGTCGATAGAGTACATTTGGACATCACAAAAATAGAGCATATAGTTGCATATCATATCATATAAGATAGTCATTTACATGATTAAATCAGTTGCATACATAATAGAGTGCATTAGGTCATCCATATACAATCATCATATAGTGTTGAAACAGAAAAAATAAAAAACATAGATAAAGTGCATCACATAAGTTGCATAATCATATAGATACCATTTGCATTCACACACATTAGAAACATATTGAGTAAAGCATCTAAGTCTGCATTAGGTTATATAGCATCACATAGCATCACATCAAAAATTTGCATCAGATAACATTGCATATCAAGTAAAACATCTAAGTCTGCATTAGATAAACACATACATAGCATCATGCAATAAAAAGTGCATCATAGCCTCATCCATATAGAGAGAATCAAAATAGCTGCATCGTCATATAAATATCATAAAATATGTCCAATTGTACAATATCAAAATGTCTGTCTCGGAATCAGTGTCATATACAATAAGTACATCCCAACTGATGGTGATACATGTCTCAAAAATACAAAAGTGGTACAAGTCTATCTGGCCATCTAGGCCATCAAAAAGTACATAGGATCCAAAAATGTCTGCATGTCACTACTACCCCTGCTACTGTGAACCATTGCTACCGGCAGTGTCTCCTCCTCCTCTGTCAGCCTCAGACTGCTGTGGGCCCATCACAAAGGCCCCTGACCTCGAGGGACCTGCTCTCTGTGAGGCCATAGACTGACTCCTATAGCTCGGAGCCCTTTGACTAACTGGCACTGCACCATGGTATAATCTGTGATAATAGTATTTCTGGGCCTGTGCTCTAGCAAGCTCACCCTGTACCTGTGCTAGCTGCCCTCGCACCTGTGCTAGCTACACCTGTGCCTGCTACACCTACCCAACCAGGAAACTACTCATCACATCTATCCCTAGGGCTGCCACTGCGGTATCCCTCTCCACCCGGATAAATCATATCCGAGTGTCTTCGATGTCCCTCTCTCTAGTTAGACCCGCAATGTACTCTGCATCTGTCTCTCATTGAGCCTCAACCCTCCTGAGCTAGGCTTGCAATTGTCTAACCTACCCTCTCAATGTAGCTATGGTCCTCTCATGGACATCTACTTGTGCTAGACCCTGTGGCACTTGCTGATGTGGCACCTACTGTTGTGCCACCCGCTGCTGTGCCACCCGCTGCTGTGCCACCCGCTACTGTGCCACCCGCTGCTGTGCCACCTGCTGAGGTGGTGGCATCTGTCCTTGCTGTACCTGCGGTACCTCCTGTTGTACCTGTTGTGCGACCTCTGGTCCCACTCTGACTCTCTGTCTCTGTCTAGGGTGGCCTCCATCATCTCCTCCATTGTCTCCTTCATCTTTGTCCCCTCTCTGTCCTCCTCTCCCTCTCCCCCTCCACCTCCTTCAGCCAACCTGGCCCTCATCGTCTGAATCTGCCTCATCTATACGAGGCACCAACACCCCGGGTCCTAAGTATCTCAGGAAGGGGTGCTCAGCAAACCAGTCCTCATAATCTTGTGTCATCCCCGCGTCTGCTATCTCCCTCCTCATGTGCCAGGTGACATAAGGTGTCTATCGAAACTCTGCTAGGGCCTCCTCGTAGGATGCCATCGGTCCCCATATAACCCTCTCTGCATGTGTCTATGCAAACTGAGCCTGCCCCTGTGGCATGCCCTGCCTCCTGCCGAACTGTCTCTGTACTCTGCCAATGATCTGTGTCTCTAGTATGTGGCGGGTCCACCCTATCAGCCATCTCGTCTAAAAATAGTAAGGTAACTCATCTACCTCGTCATCCCATGGCTCACAGTCTAGATATGGTCGCCAGATGACCACATCTACTCCATCCAAAGCATGTCTCCAGTACTCCAGCTTCCCTAGCCTATGCTGGGAAATCACTCCTGCATAGCCATAGCTATATGGCTCTCCCCTTTATCTCTCAAAAACACATATCAATCTCATGATCGCTATGTGCTCCCATAGCCAAAACTGTAGTAGTGATATGCCTGCAGACAGGCTCATGCTCCTGTGGTATACCACTTGATGCATATCATAGTATAAGTGGGCAAGCATGCAGACACCCCAAGCATATCAGGTGCCCTCTGTCACCATCCTCTCCATGATCCTACCCCATCCAATGGGGAACCCATGCGATCTCTTGTCGGGGCATACAATGCCTCTGATCAGTCCTGCTACAATCCCTGGGAAGTAGTTGTAGTAATCATGAATATCCTGCCACAGGATGACCTATCCAACTAGCTCCGGGTCATCAAACACTCACCTGCACTCAGCGAGTCCCATACCTCTCTATGGATCATACTCCACAAGCTTGCCATCAATCGACAAATGCAAAATTCTGTAGAAGTCCTCCAGTGTCACAGCCATCTCTCCAGTAGGGAAGTGAAAAGTCCCATCCTCACTGTGGAATCTCTCCACAGCAGCAGTCAGTAAGAAATGGTTCGCTCGCACCTCGGACATGAAGCAAATGTAATCAAGTCCCATAGCGCCAAGCGCCTCTCTATCGATCTTAGTAAGCATATATCTCTGTAACAAGGGCATAGGGAACTACTCCCTAGACTGTAGCGTATCTCGTATCTCTTCCTGCAAACACGCAAAGCAAGGTGTCAACCTAAAGCTGCAAGTACCATACTCAACGTATCTATAGAAACATGTCAACTAACTTAGCATTTCAAATTGATCAAAACGACAAATTACATCTCTTGACTAGATTCCTACAATCTCGGAGATAGCTTATCGATTGATGTGTCAAATAGGACACCAATTGAGTCAATTTCACTAAGTAATCTACCTATATGTGACATATGTGCCACAACAGGTGGTAAATGCACCACTTTTTAACAAAAGTGCCGTTTCTGGATGTATCTGCCATTTCTGGCAAATGCGCTGCAACAATCAATGCATGTGCCGCAGTTTTCTACATATGCACAGTTCTGATATATGCACCTTAACATTCTGTATATGTGCCGCAGGATTACTTATACACCACAGTTTTCTATGTATGCGCCGACTTCTCATATGTGTCATTTCATTCCACATGTGCGTTGTAGTACAATGCATGTGCTGTTTCACGCAATATATGTGCCGTTCTGCATTTCTGCACTTCTATTTACCTATTTTTCTCCTAGCGTTTATTGCACCTAAACTCGACCCTAGGAAATTTTTTTTGAGATACATACTGGGGGTCCTGCCTCTGCTGGCCGGTCGAATTGACGAACGCGCTTGAATCAATGCTCCTCGCATGGAATGTTCGCCTCTCTAGATGCCATGCTGCTCTAAGCTCTCTGAAGCAAATCAAACTAAGACAAGTGTACAAATGAATTGTCTTGTGGACCCAGCTCCTATATATAGCATGTAAACCCTATTCTGGCTAGGTGGTGACTACGACTACTTCCCACACCTATTTCTTCTAGTTTTCTTCCCATTTCTCTGAAACGCTTCCTGTTTTCTTCCAACCTAACCTATTCCCTTTGTCTTCGTGAGATTGTCCATCTCACGCCTTCGGCCTTCTTCTCGTCCAATCTCCTGAGGGGGCATCCTGTCATCATAACCTGTACTAGGGGCAAATTGGGGCATGTATCATTATCAGACTATTTATTCTTTGAAGCAACGCTGTAAACTACATTGCATCAAAAAGGGGCAAAATGTATACACCTAAAAATGACATGATTTGCATTCTTCTAAGTTAATTAAATATCAAAATATTTAATTATCTCTTCTAAAGTCAAAATTAAATAAATTGCTTTAGTTAATTCAATTCTCCCCAAACAATTAAATAATTTCCAATTATTTAATTAAATCAAAATTATTCTTCCAAATTTAAATAAATCAAATCAAATTTATTTAAATTCTCTCAGTCTCCAAAAATAAAATAAATCAAATATTTTATTTATTCTTCCAAATCATGCACAACAATTAAATAAATTTATTTATTTAATTTGTTTTCTTATCTTCTAATTTTTCAAATATCTTCTGAATCTTCTAAAAATAAGTCTTCTTCTTCATACACACACAATTAAATAATTTATTATTTAATTTCTCTCAAATCATGCAAAAGCAAATCTTAAGTTGAGTTATCTATTCAATCAACCTTGTTTTTATCAATCTCTCTTAAATTAGAAAAAAACTTTCTAATTTATGAAAAGCATGTCTTATCTTTAGAAAAGAAAGTGATTAACTCAAATAAAATAGCTTTTGTGTGACACTTGTCTTCTTCTTGTTCATTGCACATTCTTCAACCATTCTCAACCGTTGATCTTCTCAAGTCTTCTATACCGTTGATCTTCATTCTTCCAAGTCTATAAGTACAACCTCATTCTTCCATTCTAATCATCCAAGCTTTAAGTATTGTTACTCTACAGGAATTATAGCGCTCCTTTGGCACCAATTCCTTCATTGCTTGTGATCACGCCTTTTGTTACTACACACTATGCACAACCATCATTGTGAAACTTCTCTTCATTGCGACATTACCATAGCCATTCTCAATCGACATTCTTGACAAAGAAAAGAAGTGCACTCACTAAGGGCCTTTTCTCATACACACAAGGATGATTTTTGATAGGCAACAATGGAAGTTTCGATCTAAGGAAGGTTTGCTTTGTTATTTGATTCATTATTGCTTGAATTCCTTAGTTCACTATTCTATTAAGTTTTGGGTATTTGCTATTGTTTATCATTCCATATTCATTGTTGATCCAAATTTCCCCTAACACCCTGCAATTCAACTCTCTTTCTGTAGACGAGTCTTTTCAATGTATCAAATTGTAAATAATTCAGTCATGGGTAATGTCTTCAACACTCTAATATCAATGTCTTATGAACTGATTCATCTGTATGTGGAAAATTATTTGCAACCTTCTCCACCCATGACGAGTCTTTGATTCCAATTAGTACCCTTGATTTTGTCCATTAAAGATAATTTAGAAGAGGAAACAAACACGAGCCCATTACCATCTGTCAATCAACTATGCTTTCTAACAGTCCTTTGAATGTGCGAAACTGCCAATAATTCAGGCAGACCCATGTAATGTTCTAAGATTATCTTATTAACTAACTAGTCTATGTGTGGATGTGATGAAGGAAGATGATAACAAATCATTTTTATGTTAAGAATTTTCATTATAATAATAGTGGTGAATAGCAATTACGATTGGTTATTAGTTCATGTTCTTAAATATCATCCATTTCAATAGTCAAAGGTCAATTTTGGCCAATAAAAATAGGACAAATATTTACCACTTTTTATTGTGAATGAGGTGTAAAATTGCTATTGACTGTTTCACCATTGAAGTAGATGATATTTAAGTAGAGTGGTACAATTGCAATGAGTTTTTTTATTTAGTGATTAATCTATCTAGTGTAAACCAATCAAAATAGTTTTGACGTTGAACAAATTTTAACTCTTCCTAGGTTTATATGAGAAAATTTTAACAAAATTTAAAAAATCATTTATCTGTGTTGT
This sequence comes from Cunninghamia lanceolata, assembly GCA_027924645.1. Classification (NCBI taxonomy): domain Eukaryota; kingdom Viridiplantae; phylum Streptophyta; class Pinopsida; order Cupressales; family Cupressaceae; genus Cunninghamia; species Cunninghamia lanceolata. The sequence continues at coordinate 3,245,763 of BSBN01000333.1, forward strand.
GATTGGCTCAAAATTTGAACTTTTAAGATAGATTTTGCATAAATACTATTTTGAATAAAACAAACACATACAATTGAGGACAAAAACTGGAGGGAAGTATGGAATAGAATGAAGGGAGGAGTAGCAATACTAAAAAAACAAGTGCCACGTAGTGGCCAATATTTGCCTTGTAGTGTTGTTATTATAGCATTTGTTTAGTTGTAATTTTTTTGTTGATTAGCTATTGGTTGTATAGACAAATTGCATTCCAATAATTAAAAAATTAAATTTTGAAGAGTATTAGAAATTTCTTGGGTAAGCCATTCAGGGCACAACTTGGTGGTGAGTTCACTTGGTTGCGGTGATCACCACCTGGGTTCAAATCCCCGCTGGGTTGCTATGCTCGCAGGATCCTTCTCAGGTCCTTCGCTAGGCTAGCATGCTCGCAGGCTGTGGGCCTTCGCTAGGCTGACAAGCTCACAGATTTGAATGAAGGGCACTAATGCCCAGGGTGATAATATCCTTTGGGGGTGGAGCCCCCCAGTTGTGCTCGCAGGATCCTTCTCGGGTCCTCCGCTAGGCTAGCGAGCTCGCAGGTTGTGGGCCTTCGCTGGGCCGACGAGCTCATGGATTTGAACTAAGGGTGCTAATGCCCAGGGTGATAATGCCCATTAGGGACAGAGACCCCCCAGTTTTGGTCTCAGGTTGCCATAAAGCCATGGGAAGAGATCCCCTGTAAGGGTCTCTCTGGGCCCAGACCACGGTAAAAACCCGGGTATACCCAAACTAAAAAAAAGAAATGTCTTGGGTAAATAAAATTGAAACTAAAATATTTCCTTAACTATAAAACTAAACTTTACAAAGCCTATTATTTCTTTAAAATGTAATAATACTAATACTTTTATAATTTAAAATGCATTAAAATATTAAAATATTTTAAGTTTGAAGAATAAAATAAAAAATTAATAACATGGCGAAATATTTTTCGTGATACTAGATTTTTAACTTTTCACTAAATAAAATTGAAATCCTAAATTTTTAACACTTGAGTAAATAAAATTGAAATCCCCAAAATAATCTAATTTCATAAAACTAAAATAACTAAAATATTTATGTAGCTATAAAACTAAGCCTATTAAATAACACAAATATTTCATTAACTATAAAACTAAACTTTACAAAGCCTACATATTTATATTATGTGGAGATTTGAAATGTCTGCTTAAAATATTATAATGTAATAATATTAATACTATGATAATTTAAAATGCATTAAAATATTGTATGTTTGAAGAATAAAATAAAAAATGTAATAACATGGCCAAATATAGATTTTTAACTTTTTAGTAAATAAAATTGAAATACTAGATTTTTAACTCTTGAGTAAATAAAATGGAAATCCCAAAAATAATCTAATTTCATAAAATAAAATTTGTAGAACCCTATATTTTTCATAGGATTAATAATATCACAACTTTGTCCCTTTGACAAAAAGTAATTTTTAGGTTTAGCTAATGAATCAAAAAATTAAATTCATAAAAACTGATGATTCTTTCCTCTCATAATTATTGTCATCCATTTAGGTATGACTTAACTAGTGGGAGACAAAATTTGTGTTCATAATTTGTTTATTTGCCACATCCTCCCCTCAAACCAAAATTCTCTCCACATTTATAGTTTTTTGTTGCACTCTCCAACAATTCGACAATCCGCAGAGAAGAGATCATTTTTTTTAGCCAATGACAATACCGATAAATCATTTTTCAATAATTTTTTGTTAAAAATTTATCATGTTGACATAGGAAAAGTACAAACTTAAATAAAATTTGCCCGACAAGAAAAATAATCCTATCTTTTGATTGGTTTGCAATCAATAGATTAATAACTAGATAAGTGTGAACTCATTGCAATAGTACCAGCCTGAAGGTAGGTACTAATAACTTGTTTAATTAAATTGTGAATGGCTAAATTCTTGCAACAAATATTATAACAAAAATTGTAATATTTATATTAATATAATATTCATATTAATGCGATTATTAGATTTTGATTCATTGTTTATATATTATCTATAAATTTGATATTTGAAATATTAGTGAAATAATATAATTATATTCCTTATGGATTTTGTTGAGCTCTTGAATGCAAGCATTAAGAACCCTCTGTTGCATCACTGGGTTGGAAGGATTATAGACATGGCTAAGTTGGTGGAGTCAGAGGAAAATGATGGGCTCCATGAGGCAATTTCCTCCTTTCTGTTGGATCCTCAGACTTCCTACGGGAGGTGGAATGTATTTGGTGCTGCATAGTCATTGACACTAGCTATGATGACGTTGGTTGTTGCTTCTTCTATTTTGGTCCATGAAGATTTGGTGGAGTGGATGAAGGAGTCTCAGCTGAATCAGAAGTTCCTCCTTGATCATGTGCATGAGCTGCAGCAAGGTCAGATTAAGCTTCGAAAGTTGGTAGAAAGAATGGTGGAGAAAATGCATATGAAGGTGGAAATTGAAGACAAGGCTGAGTTTAGGTGTCCGTGTGATGAGGAATTTGACCTGGTGGACCTCTCTGGCAATGATGGGGTTGACGATTAACTTGGTTCTTGTGTCCAGTGGTTTTATCTCAGTCGTTATATGTTTATAGGTTTAGATGTTTAAGCTTATGGAGAGGCCTATGTAATTTGCCCTTCTATTTTACCTACTAGCTTGTCAAGATAGCTGTTTAAGACTATTAGGGTTTCGGCTCTATTTTTTATATGGATCGCTGGCCCTTACCAGGGTATACATAATAAAAAAAATAATATAATTATATTTCTAAATATTAATATATTATATTGTGTAATATTCTTATTAATATTTATTTTTTATTCATTCTATATATTAATTATAAAATTCTTATTTTAAATATCAATAGAATAATATAATTAATAATATATTAACAATAATATTTATATTAAGTTATTTTCATAATAATATATGCTTAGAAGGTATTAAATGGTTCGAAAGGAGCGAAAGAAATCCGGGCTTAGTTCACACATCCTGTTAAAAATAGAAGAGAAGATTGATGAGAATTCCATTGTGGTAGATTTATCGCTTGATTCAATGGGAGACTTGGAGATGCTGAAGAAAATTGTGGTCATTAGAAGATTAATCGGATCGAGATTATCTAGGGTGGAAATTATAGGATGGCTATAGAAGAATTGGCCATCGTCAAATGTAACCAAAGTCCTACCCATGGGGTTTTTTACTGTCGTATTCCTTGACAAAGAAGACAACCAAAAGGTGCTATCCTCTAGACCATGGGCAATCAAAGGTTTCTTCTCTATCTTCAATAGTGGACTCCACTTTTCAATATGTTGAAAGCATCACCTAGTGAAAAATTGATATGGATCAGACTATACAACTTACCTCTTGAATTCTGATCTAAAGAGTGCTTAATGAAGATAAGGAATGCCCTAGGCAAGAAGATGGAATTGGATTTTGAAGTTATCGAGAAAAATTCATATATGTATGCAAGAATAAGATAGTTGCCATTTTGGAGATTTTGCAGACAATAACAATCAATTATGTTAATGGAGAATAGTCCCAAAGCATTGATTTTTTTATTTTTTATTTTTCAAAAAAGGGGGTAAAAACTTTATTGAAATTCAAAAAAGAGCATTACAAAACATTAAAGGGCCAAGGCCCCAGGAATCCATAAGAAATAGCCATACAAAGCATGAAACAACATCATCCTTCACGAATATCATTCCCATCCTCAACAAGAATCCTCTCCAAGTCATGTCAGAGCTCATGAGGAACCTGCTCCCACTCATCAATCTTCCAACCATCTAAATGCTCAGAAGCCCACTTAGCCAAACAATCTGCTGCCCTATTCTACTCCCTTAGAATATGGACAAAAGACACCATCTCCATCAAAGAACTTATCTGTAGAATATGTTGCACCATCATAGCCAACTACCAACTAACATCAGATACCTTCTGTTTATTCAACAAATTAATCAAAACCTATGAATCAGACTCACAAATAACCTTGCACCATCCCAAAGCATAAGCCCTCTCCAAAGTGTAGAGGATCGCCAAACCTTCCATAAGGTTGATAGTCTACAATCCTTCATGAACAGAAAAGAAAAAAACCACCGATCCTGAAAAATCCCTGCCAGCCCCACCAATCCCAGTAGGCCCAGGATTGCCCCTTGAAGAACCATTAGTATTGAGCTTTAGAATGCCAGCTAGAGGGGGTAGCCAACTCCCCACCCTTTGAACTTTCTTTTTCACCCACCTTCCTCTCCTGACACAAGCAGAAGCTGGAGACAACCCTTGAATACCCAATCTATCCACTAGCTCAGCATCCCCTTTCGCCAAGGGGAATACCACATCACACTTAGCTTCCACTGTCTCCCGAATCATACCCATAATTTTGTGCCAAACTTGTTGAATCAACAGCTTCTCACCTTGAAATATTCTTCAATTCTGTTCCAACCAAATCTGCCATAGTATGAAGGAGGGCCCAACATACAACACATCTTGCAAGAACGAGGCCATAGAAGGAGGTCTACCTAGACTAATCCACCAGGGAGGAAGCATGAACATAGGGGCTTTTCCAAACTTCCCACCAAAAATGCCAAAGCTACAAAGTCAAGGGACAACGAAAAAACAAGTGAGAGGAGTCCTCCTCTCCACATCCACACAAAACACACATAGAAGGACCCTAAAAACCCCGCTTCTGAATATTATCCCATGTCAAGCACCTATACCAAGACAAAGTCCAAATAAAGCAGTTACACTTCGGCCAAGAAAGCTTATTCCACACTTTCTTCCACCAGTGAACCTCCACCCCAACCAGTCGATGAGATAACAACACCTGATATCCAGAAGCAACAGTATAGACACCCTTAGGATTGCGAGACCAAGAAAGAACATCCCCTTCCTGGAGGGGGCTACAACATCTACGAGAAAGGATACTATGAAGCTCAACACACTCCTCCTCCATACCAACTACAGGCCATTCATCAAGATTCTTCCATCTCGCCACCACCAACTGCCCATGAGAAGATAAGGACTTGAAGTCACTCACCCTTGACCATCCTGCCTCACAGAACCTCTGGTACAGAGTCACCAAATTAGGAAATTGAGAAACAATGGGAGGAAAGCCATCCCAAGAATCAGATCAAAAATGAGCTTTCATCCCTCTTTTACAAATCCAAAATAAGCCATCCTTGACCAAAGTAGCCCCTTTCTTGAGCGTACTCCAAATCATCGAGCCTTTTCCCACTAGAGGATAACGAGGAATATCAATCTGAGGGATCCTTGGGAAGTATTTATGTGTTAATATCCTGGCCCAGATCCCATCCTACTCCACACACCACCACCAATACAATTTAGCAGCCAACGCCATCCCTAACAACGACGACTGCCTTAACCCAAGGCCGCCAAACTGCTTTGGGCTACAAACAATGTCCCATCTGACAAGGCTCCATTTAGAGGACGATAAGCTACCAGCCCATAAAAACTACCTTGCTAAGGAATCTAATTCCCTAACAAAACCCAAAGGGGCCACCTGAATCATACATCTATAAATGGGGAGGGCCTGCACCACAGACTTGAGTAACTGAACACGACCTACAAAGGACAACCATCGATGGGTCCAATGATTAACTTTCACACAAAATTTATCCAGAATATTCTGCTAAGAATCCCTGGGTAGTCTTCCAATAGAGATGGGAATACCAAGATAGGTCAAAGGGAGAACCCCAGTATGAAATCTCAAGATATGAGCAATTCACCTTTGAATGGAGCCTAGAGTATTGAAGAAAAAGATGGAAGACTTATCTTCATTAATCAATTGGCCCGAAGCTACAAGATAAACATCCAACACCTTGCGTAAATTTGAAACTTCCCTAATTGTAGCCATACCCATCAAAGCAATGTCATCTACAAACTGGAAGTGAGACTGTGGTGGTAAACCACCTCCCCACCCCCACCCTTGAATGAAACCTAACTCCACATTCCTTCTTATCAAACGTCCCAGACCTTCAACAAGAAGAAGAAACAAGCAAGGAGAGAGGGGGTCACCCTGCCGCAAACCCCGAGAGGCACCAAAAAGCTCAGAGTGCTCACCATTTATTAACACAGAGAATGAGACCGAAGTAATACAACTCATAACCCAATAAATCCACTCATCCCCAAAACAAAAAGTGCCAAGAACCTTCTGAAGGAAGGACCATCGAACTCTATCATAAGCCCTAGCCATATCAAGCTTGATGAACATCACCTTATCTTTGGAACTAGCCATAGAGTGAATGGTTTCAGTTGCGATAACAACCCCATCCAGAATCTACCGTCCTGCCACAAAACCACTTTGTTCCTTAGAAATCAGCACTTTAAGCCACTTTTTCAACCTATCCACAATCAATTTAGAGATAATTTTATAAATCACATTGCAAAGAGAGATATGACGAAATTGACTTAACCTATCTGCCCCATCACACTTTGGGATGAGAGCAAGGAAGGTAGAATTCAAAGCCTGTAACATCTGTTTATTCTTTCGAGACTCCTGAACAACCACCAACAAGTCCAACTTGATAATCTCCCAGAATTCTTGAAAGAACTTAATCAGGAAACCATCAGGGCCAAGAGCTTTCCCCCACTTCATTTTAAACACAATCCCCTCTAGCTCTTCAATCAAGATATCACTCATAAGATGCTCATTCATCTCCCTAGATACCAAATAAGGGATACAAGAAAGGACCTGAGCTTCCTCATCAGAACCCCCCTGCGAGTCCTCCCTAAATAAAGAAGCAAAATATTGCATAGCTTCACACGTGATTTCATGAAAAGAAGAAAGAGTTTCACCCCTGTCATTCACCAGAGCAGAAATAGAATTGCCATGCCTCTTGGCTTTCACCAAGTTGAAGAAAAAAGCAGTATTTTTGTCCCCTTCCTGAAGCCACTCAATTCGAGCCTTTTGTTTCCAAAAAACTTCCTCTTGTAGCTCACACTCTTCCAGTGCTTTCAAAGCCCTAGTCTCTTCCTGCAGTAGGTCCTCAGTCACTCCATCCTCCCTGATCAACCTCGTAATACCATCCAACTCAGCCTAGGCAGCAATCTTAGCATGGAAAATGTTTCCAAAGCATTGCCAATTCCAACGTTTAAGCTGATACTTGACAAATTGAAGTAACTTAGCAAAAGTATACATTTTTGTACCATAAGCAGGTCTACCATACCTCCACCACTTAGTAACATAGTCATGGAGAGAGGAGTCACACAACCACATAAGCTATAACTTGAAAGAAGGAGACCGAGGCACACGAGTTGAAGAAATAGCCAGCTTGATAGGCCAATGATCTGAGCCCCTCCAATCAAAAATTTCAAAGCTAGAAGACCACAACCCACCAAACTAGTAGCAAGAAACCAGAAAGCGGTCAAGTCATTCCACAATGCAATTATTCCTGATCCTTCGATTGTTCCAAGTAAACTGGCCATTAATGGGCTTGATATCAACAAGATTTAAAGCTGAGATGTTATCCTGAAGTAGCAACGCAGAAGGCTCAAGCTTCGCAATACCACCCCGCTTCTCAGCCAACTCAGAAATAGCATTGAAGTCTCTAGCCATAATCCACAGATGGAAAGGAACCATGCTTCGGACAAACTAGATATGGGACCACAAAAGTTGCTTACATTGAAGTTTAGTAGGCACATAGATATTGGAGAAGAGAATAGACTCCCCCATCTCAAAACAAGATGCAATCATAGAGATAGAAGACTGAAAGGACAACCACCAAAGAGGGTAGATTTTCTGAGGATTCCAAAAACAAGCCACTCCCCCAGCAGACCCTTGAGCACCAATACACTGGCACTCTCCACTCCTCCACAACTTAGGCACTAAACCAAACATACACTCCACTGATAACTTAGTCTCCTACAGGAAAAGAACATCAAGAGATTGATTTCTAACCAAATCACAAACAACATTTTGTCGAGGGCCACTGTTCAAGCCCCTTACATTCCAGGATAGAATAATCATTTCAAGGGGCTCAAAAAATGAGAATCTAGAGTCTTAATAGACCCTGACTCTACCAAAGTTTCCCCTGTTAATTTAATCTTTTCCAAATCCTTTTTTCTACCAAGCTTGGAAGACTTCTCCCCAGCCCCTTTTTTTGGATCTTTTTGATGAAGACCCAAATGAGAAGAAGAAGAAGACTTATTATTCTTCACCCCCTCAGTACCTACATTCGAAACAAGAGGAGATCCATCCTCACCACCCTTCTTCCCTACTATAATAGGAACCGATTCCACCTGGACTTCCATTTGAACATCTGTGTCCATTTGCAAAGCCCTATTATCTTGCAAAACCTGAGTAGCTTCAAAAAGAAGGCCCTCCTATCTTGTACCTAAAGCACCCTAATCTAGATTCACTAAGATTGGATTCACTTCCTGCTAGCTGAGATCATCTAAAACTTCAAATCTGTTGAAAGAATCTTCATCCTGCCTTTCCTTCAAAGTCCTCTTTTGACCCTGATTCCTGTTTCGAGCCTTGAGAGGAATGAAACCATCAGCCCCATCCACATCACCAAGAATGGGTTCCTTCCCCTTTTAAACCCTAGGGCAATTGCGATGAGGTTGAGAAGGTTGGGAATCCACAAGCCTAGCCTTTGGGCTTCTCCTCTGCAGATGGTCATATTCATGATAGAGACGACACCAAAAAGGAAGAGTCTCATAGTCCAACTACTGCACCCAAGAGTAAGGACCCGCACACATGTCCACCAAATCTGGAAAAGGTTTACTTAAATCAATCTCAACATAGATACAAGCAAAAGTCATCACCTTTTTAACTTGAGTCTGCTATGAAGGACCAACTGGTTTTCCTAGCATCGAAGCTAGCAAGTGCAAAACATCATCCTGCCAACATTCCATAGGAAACCTCAGAAGCTGAACCCACACTAGAACCTGGTTCGGAAGCTCTTCAGCAGGATTGAAGGCTGCATGCCAAGGTTTAATAAATAACCCAATCTGATTATGAAAATAGGGGCCTCCTTCAAAGGCCTTGTTGCGATCCGCCAGGCAATTGAATGAAACCATGAAATAGTTATTTTATAAAAGCATAACCTCCGTTTCTCCCTCTAGCATCCAAGTCCGTTGGGCCCATGATTCAAGAAATTGTAATGAAACCTGCATCCCCATAAACTTGCACAACAAAGCATGCTTTGAATAATAGTCAATATCTTCTACAATCATCTCCAGCAGGATAACCAATTTTGGCCTCTCCTCACAATGTTCAAGACATCCATTGATCTTCATAATCCGAGTACCACCAGACAAACCTGAACCAACCAACCCCTGATTTAGTGGGAACAAGTTATTATTAAAAACCTTCGAAGCATGCGAAGGAGAATTCGCACCAACCGCTGCTGAGTGAAAATCCATCTTGGAACTAGCCCCTGAAGACTTCTTGATCACCATTGAAACTAAACAAGTCCCAAGGCGGGCATGCAGGCCCCTAAGAAAAAAGAACCACCACTAGGGTTTAATCGACCCACCACCCAGCACTACCTTCAAACTGTAGACCCAAACCAACCAGGCACAAAAACCCCACTCACGGGTTCCAACCAGGTACAAAACCCTTGTACGCTCAGGGAGAAAGAGACACCGATGTAGATGAAAAAAAAAATTGCACTAATAAAAATCACAACCCCAAACCTCCCCAAAACTCATGCACTCCCCACACTTCGCACGACCAAGAAAAAAATAGAGTATCGGGCTAGGGCACGAACACCCTAGCTCGACATGTAGAGCAAAAAATTGACATCCTCCCATCCAAAAGAGATTGTCCCAAAGCATTGATATCAAGGAACACAAATTCTTTTTCTCAATTTGCAATAGGAATAATCACTCCTCCACTAATTGCCAATGAAACAACCCTAAACCATATTAGGATTAGAGGGAAAAAATACAAAATCCAAGGAAGACAAAATGGATTGTGGTAGGGTCGTATCTCTTGGATCAGTTGCTAATCCTTCTAAGGAAAGCAAGGGTTCCAACCCTGGCCACCCTAAGATTACTAACTTGGAATAACTAAAGGATCCTCAAACCTCTCCTCCAAGCCCCATTCATAATCACATTGGCTGAAAAGTGGGGTTCGTCATCCTCCTGCTAAATTTAGAGTCATTGGGTCCTCAAAAGTATGATGTTCCCATTCCTGAATTTGGCATAGGACCAAATGAAGACTCCAACTGGATAAGTGAAGAATCTCATGTAGATGAGGAGTTCATCTTTGCTGACCCACAAACCATTAGTCAAGTTGCTTCAAGAATTCTGAAACCTAATCTCAATGTTGCCAAGAAGAAGGGAACAAGGACAAACAATGAAAGAAGGGAGGAGGATGCCTCTACTGGTGGACATATCACAATCAATAGATCTTTGATTACTAAGGGAGGAAGCCCCTCCCTTAGGTATCAAAGAAGATTGTAAGTTGGAATGTTAGGGGCTTAAACAACCCTAACAATCGACACTTAATAAAGCATCATATGCAAAATTTTGGAGCAGAGATTACAATGTTGCAAGAAACAAAACTTAGTTAGGAGGAGAGTCAAATTTTTGGAAAAACTTGCTTAGGCTAGGATTGTTGCAAGTATGTACTATAGGTGTTGTCATTGATGTCAACAAGCTTGTGTTGTCATTGGTGTCAACTATGTCTACTAGATGAGCAAAGATGAGATTGTTGTGAGTGCATGTTGTTGTTTGATTGATTTGATTTATTGAAGATGATTTGGATGCCTTGAAAAAGTGCTAAAGAAGTTAAGAATATGTTTCTGATGGTTAGTTTTCAAGTGCTTTTGAGAAAATTTTATTAATAAATGAAACAGTTTGTTGAAGAGATTGTCTGGCTTAATAGAGTAGTGTTCTGGTTCTGCTTTACATTTCCTCCTTCTCAAAAATCTACCTTTATGGTTTGGATATGTTGTTCAGAGGTGTGAAGAGATACTATATTCTAAATTTGGTGCTCCTGTTTGATATGCAGATGAATTTGTGTTCACCAGTGTGTGGACGATGTCCCTAAGTGTTGCAGAGGTGTCTGGGAGAAATGTCTTTGCTCTGCATTTCTCTACAAAGAGGTTTTAGGTCTTGCATTTCTGGAATTGTGCTTAGAAGCTTCATATCTTTCTCTAGTTGAAGTTTCTCATGGTTTTGTGGTGCACAAGTTGATTTATTGAGTAGCAGTATATGACAAAGTCAATTGAGTGCTCCAGTGTGAACTTTCCTTAGGTAGAAGCTGTTACGAAAGAGTTTGTTGGTTTTTAGGTTGCTTCAAGATGTTTGTGGATGATTTTATAGTGTGTCCAAGCATTATGTATGGTCCATGAGTTGTATCATGCCTTGAGGAAGCATGTACTTAAAAAAGTTCATTGTATTACATAGGTTTGGCTGACCTTGTATGTTTGTACTATTTGTGGATCTACTTTGGTGATTATGAAAGTGCAGAGTAGCGTACTTGGATGATTTTTGGTCCAAGCTAAGGTGTGTTGTGGTTTGCCTTCCTTCCTTTCCACCATGGGAATGTTTAGGTTCATACCTAATTTGAATTCTCCATGCCGACCTTGGATAATGTTCTCAAGGTTGAAGACAGTATAAATGAGTGTCAAGAGTTTGTGATTGTTAGAGTTTGTGATTTTTAGAGTTATGTGAATTAAATGGATAGCAGCATAAGTTAATGTGTGATGCAACAAGTACCTATGAAAAAAAACATAGGCCAACATAGTTTGGTATTGCAGTTTAGTGTGATGAATATTGTTTTAGTATTTTGAGCTTCATTGAAACTATACTCCATGCATGTGTTAGACGCAATTATAATAGTTCAATCCTAGTAGTGATGGACAATGAGTCCTTTGGCAATGAGGTACATGTAGTGAGCATTCTTGGATAGTGAGTCCACCAATTATATCAACCTTAACTAGTTGCCTTATTGATATATATTGTGAGCTAATCCTCACCGTGGTTTTTCCCTTCTTGGGTTTTCCACATAAATCTAGTGTTCATGTGTTATGAGTTGTTGTCATTTATTTTATACTTAATCTCCTTCACTAAATTTAAGTAAATTGATTGGTTTAAAAGTTTGATTTGTAAATGGTTTAATAGAATACTAATTCACCCCCTCTCAGTATTCTGGGTGTTCAATAATTAGTATCAGAGATAAATCCTTTGGAAAAATCTTAACCAGTTAAGGAAGATCTTGGAGATTGAACACATGTCTACTCGAAGGTTACCTATTCCTCTAAAAGAGATACATGTTGTTAATCTGATTGAAGAACACAATATGCTTGACCAAACAAGAGAACTCAATGCTACTCTTGAAGATCTTGAAAGAATTAAAGGAGAGAATAGAGATCTGAAAGGAAAAGTTAGGAATTTGAAAGAGCAAGTCAAGAAGCTCAGAGAGAAGCATAGGGAATTTTGTAAACAATTGGAGTAAGCAAATGGAACCATCACTAGTTTGAAGGTGCAAGTTGAAGAAAATATTAGAATTGAGGATTGTCTTAATGTAATTGTGAAAAGAAAATCTGGAGAATGTATAAGGATTGAAAAAGAAGTTGTGACTCTAAAATTGGATCTAGAAAAGGTAAGAATTCATGAAGAAAAATTCAAGTTGAGCACTACAAGGCTTATGAAATGATTGCAATTCAGAAAGTTCCAAATGATAAAGAAGGTTTAGGATTTGAAAAGGATAAAAGCTCAAAAATAGGACAGACATCAAACACTAAAAACAAGAAGAACACTAATAAGAAGGTCTGAAATCAAAGGAATAAAGCCAGAAGATCTCCTATCAGATAACCAAATGCTCAAAGGTACCCATGTTTGAATAGTTTTTGTTATTCTTTCAATAAGTATGGACATAAAGCAATAGAATGTAGAAGTAGAAGGAATCAAAATGCTCCATCTTTCTTTGGTCAATGCTTTACATGCAATAAAGTTGGTCATAGAGCTGTTGAATGCAGAAGTAAAGTAAGTTAGAACTATATTAGATGTCTTGCATGCAATAAGATGGGACACAAAGAAAATGAGTGGAAAACTAGAATACCAAGGTATAATAGAAACAATTCCCAATCATTTAATGGATATTGTCTACATGTAATAAGTTTGGCTACAAAGCAACTAATTGTAGATCAAAGGCAAGGAGTGGAAATGCTTAGCAAGATATGTGTTACTGTCCTGAGTGCAATGGAACATGATACTCTCAAAGGTATAAGAAACCCATTGATGTTACTCGACCAAACCAAGCAATGGATAATATCTAGAGAAAGAAGGATGAAGCAGAGGTTAAGGATGAGATTGTACCAACATTTTGTGCAGATGCTTCCTCTAGGAACTAAGATAAGACCTTTGGCTTACGAGGAGATTAATTGAAATTTTTTTCTCCCATGCCAAAGGAATGGTGCTGATGCCTTAGCACAAATATATGAGATGAAGGTTGACATGCTTAATCATATGGTGAAGTATGTGGTAGAAAATCTCCTAACATAAAAGTTTGCAGAGAATTTGAAGATGACTAGATATACAGTGAAAGGTTTGACAACTTTGTCAGATGAAGCATTTATGGCAAATTAAGGTAAGGTAAAACCGAGTCTTTACTAAAAACTCATCATCAATTCTTCATTGGTACACATTAACAAAATATTGAAGCATTTGAAGATCTGAGGAAGTCGGTGACAAACATAAGCTTGAAATCAGTGAAAAAGGGGTCTTTGAAAAACAAGAGGAGTTGAGAAGTAGTGGAAAGTGAATATTTCTGGTCCATCATAGAATAGGAATGGTGAAGGAGTTGTAAGAGTAATTGAGAAAGGTTTTGGAAAAAGTGAAGGTGTCTAATGTGCAAAACAAGAGTAGTGTGGAATCTCAGTGCATGACTTGGGTTAGTGAATAAGGCAAATGCATCCAACATTAAGAACATCTTTTTAGAGATGTTTGTAGTATATCCCTATCTCAAACATGGAAGGTTCACATTAGACTAAGTAATTTACACAGTAAGGGTTTTAAAGTGAGTGGTTTTCAAGTATTAGATTCAAATTGTTCTTGTGCAACTATAAGAACTACTGAAAGACATGGAAAAAGACAATCATCTGGGAAACAGGTTTAGATGACAGTGTAGAAGTTGCTAATTGAGTTTGTGAAAGAATATAGGCCTTTGCTGCAAAACCTTTAACCAAAAGGTCTTTATGGGATTTTTGAATGATTTGGAACTGTATGAAGAATTGGATCTTACAGAGTGAGAAGATCAATTAACACATGAGGTTTTCCCAGAGAATGAATTGATCAAGAAGCTATTTTGGATGTTTTTAAACCATATTCTAAGTGCTTAGAGCTTGAGATAGCCTATGAAAATTATAGAAATACATCTTTGAAGATGCTTCTTCAGATGAAGCAGAAAGGGGGAATGACTCAAAAGATGATTATGTTGAAGAAGAAGAAGTTGAGGAGGCACTAAGAATGCAAGTTGAGACAGAGACAAACTTGGTTAATTTAAGGTACACAATTTACTTAACAATCACGTCAAGCATTAATTTTGGAGGAAGCTTGTCACAAGATACTAAACATTCTAAGAGGATACTTTTTTCTCTTCTCAAAAGTTTATAAAGGTTCTCTTCTTGGAGCTAGCAAAGCAATTAATCATTCTATTACTGAATGAGAGGTTAAATGATATGACAAGGACAATCTCAAAATTTATGTCTTGCTATCAATTTCTTCAGTTTATTTAGTCCACTACATTATGATTCATTAGATTCAAACTCTGAGGATGAAAGTGATAGTGATTGTGGCTCCAGTAGACATTATTTTATCTGGACTAATGATGTCTATCTCTCAAGAGGAGCAGGTAGTAATGACTGATGATAGGGGGAGCTTACAAGAGAAAAATTGTAGATAGATGAGTGTCAATCTAAGGATATTGTTGGCTATATGTGTTGTCATTGTTAAAAGATGAGATGTTATGTTTCTAGAGAAGAAGGAAAGTTCATGATTGGATGACAAGCCCTAATCTGTGTAGAGTTAAGTTTGAAGTCTTGAGAAGACAAGATATGTTACTCCAGAAGTGTTAGTTTGTGAAGGTACTGAGGTCCTCTAAAATGAAAGTAAGAGTTGGTATAGTTTGGTATGTTCTTCTAAGGGGAGTAGGCATGCAGAGTAGTAAAAGAAATGATGTTGTAGATCAGTAGTAAGCATATACAAGTTTGAGTAGTTGTCTAAGAGTAAGATTATAAGAGACATGCAACTCTTTGCCATTGATGTCAAAGGGGGAGAGAGAGAAATGTGAAAAAGAAAAAAGTCAGTGATCAGAGAGAGTAAGAGTTGTAAAAAGAAAAAAGAAAGAAAGAGGGAGAATAAGAAAGAAAAGAATTTTAGTGTAGATTTGTGTCTTGATGGTATTTCACATTATGTGTTGCAATCAATGACAAAGGGGGAGATTTTTGCAAGTATGTGCTATCGGTGTTGCCATTGATGTCAACATTCTTATGTTTTTATTGGTTTCAACAGTGTCTACTTGATGAGAAAAGATAAGATTGTTGTGAGTGCATGTTGTTGTTTGATTGAGTTGCTTTGTTGAATATGATTTGGCTGCCTTGAAGAATTACTAAAGAAGTGAAGAATGTGTCTCTAATGGTTAGTTTCCAAGTGCTTCTGAGAAAATTTGATTAATAAAGGAAAGAGTGTGTTGAAGAGACTATCTAGATTAATAGAGTAGTATTCTAGTTTTGCTCTGCATTTCATCCTTGTTGAAGATCTATCTTTGTGGTTTGGATATGTTGTTTAGAGGTGTGAAGAGCTGCTATATTCCAAATTTGGTGCTCTAATTTGATGTACAAAGGAATTTTTGTTCACCAGTGTGTGGACTATGTCTTTGAAGGTTGCAAAGTTGTCTGGGAGAAATGTCTTTGCTTCGCATTTCTTGACAAAGAGGTTTTAGGTCTTGCTGTTCTGGAATTGTGCTTATAAGGTTCATATCTTTTTCTAGTTGATGTTTCTTATGGTTTGGTGGTCTGCAACTTGATTTCTTGAGTAGAAGTATATGACAAAGTCAGTTGAGTGCTCCGGTGTGAACTTTCTTTGGGTAGAAGTTGTTGCGGAAGAGTTTGTTGGTTTTCAATTTTCTTTGAGATGTTTGTGGAAGATTCTAGAGTGTGTCCAAGTGTTGTGTATGTTCTATGAGCCATATCTTTCCTTGAGGAAGCGTGTACTTAAAAAACGTTCATTGTATTACATAGGTTTGGCTGACCTTTTATGTTTATACTATTTGCAGAGCTTCTTTGGTGATTATGAAAGTGTGGACTAGCATTCTTAGATGATTTTAGGTCCAAGCTAAGGTTTGTTGTGGTTTGCTTTCATTCCTTTCCTCCACAGGAATGTTTAGGTCTAGACCTAATTTGAATGCTCCATGATAAGGTGTAATACCGACCTTGGAGAATGTTCTCAAGGTTGAAGACAGTATAAATGTGTGTCAAGAGTTTGTGATTGTTAGATTTATGAGAATGAAATGGATAGAAACATAAGTGAATGTGTGATGCAATAAGTACTTGTGAAAAAAATTAAACACATGCCAACAGAGTCTGGTATTGCAGAATAGTGTGATGAATATTGTTTCAGTATTTTGAGCTTCATTGGAACTGTACTCCATGCATGTGTTAGATGCATTATAATAGTTCAATTCTAGTAGTGAGCCACTTTCTCTACCTCTTTCTTTTAGGATAGTGAGTCCTTTGCTAGTGAGCCACATGCAGTGAGCATTCTTGGACAATGAGTCCACCAATTGTATCAACCTTAACCGGTTGCCTTATTGATATATGTTGTGAGCTAATCCTCATTGTGGTTTTTCCCTTCTTGGGTTTTCCATGTAAATCTGGTGTTCATGTGTTATGATTTGTGGTCATTTATTTTATGCTTAATCTCCTTCACTGCATTTAGGTATATTGATTTGTATTAAAGTTTGATTTGTAAATGTTTTAACAGAATACTGATTCAACCCCCTCTTAGTATTCTAGGTGTTCAACAAGGATAATTGCTTTGTCCAATTAATTAACACTTTGGTTGCATTGGTATTCTTTGGAAACCACAACGTCTCAAGATGGAATGCCTTTTTGGAAATTCTAATTGGATGGTGATGCAGGTCATAGGCATTCACTCCAACATACCTATAATACTGATCAACATATATAGGCCAGTAAGAACATAAGACAAGAAAAAGGTATGGGAGGATGATATTTATTCTTTTCTCAATGATGTCAAAGAAGATTTCTTGGTTTTGGGTGGGAAATTCAATACCATTTTGTCTTTGACTGAGAAGAGAGGTGGGCTTTCACACATCTATAAAAATCAAAGCATCTTTCGATCCTTTGTTGGGAATAATAATTTCATTGATCCACCATTGAAGAATTGCACCTTCACTTGGGCCAATCACAGAAGTGGTTTCACAAACATTGATGAGAAACTTGATAGGTTTCTCTTCTCCTAGAATTAGCTTCAACTCACTGTCATCATTGAATCAATCATGTTTCCTTATTCTAGGTCAAACCACTACTTGATTGCTCTCATCCTCTCAAGGAATTTCCTCCTCCATAGTGTCCATTCAAACTTGAATGTGGTTGAGAAGTGATTTGTTGAGACACTTGATGAAGACTTGGTGGCAAGAACCTTAGGTCTAGAGAGGGTAAAAATGTTCAAAATTGCAAGAAAACTTATCCTAATCAAAGAAAAATTTGAGTGGAACACAACAGTCTTTAAGATTGTCTTCAAGGAGAAAGAAAGAGTGGACGAAGTGCTGGAGGAGCTCAATAAAAAAATAATTACACAAGGTATGAGCCTGAGGGGTTTGATAAGGAAAAAGAGTAGATGAAATCTTATGACAAGTTATTGGCTAGAGAAAAATTATTCTGGAAACCAAAATCATTGGAAACTTTGCTCAAGGAAGGTGATTTAAACACGAAGTTTTTTCATAACTTAGTAAAGATGAGTAAGGCTCATAGTCAAATATGATTTGTTAAGAAATCAAATGGTTCCATTATGGCTAAGCTGGGAGAGATACAAAAAGAAGTAGTGGCCTTCTTTCAAGACTTACTAGTCCTCACATAAGGCATAAACATCCATGATCAAAATCCCTTTTTGACAAATATGTCAAGACTAGTTACTGAGGCAAATAATGAAATGTTGTTGGCACCTTTCTCAATGCCATAAATTAGGAATGCAGTGTTTCAAATGCACCTAGATAAGGCTCTAGGCCGGACAGGTTTCCCACATGGTTCTACCAAGAATTTTAGGATATCTTGGAAGACGACATATGGGCTCCTAATGAAGACCTTATGAAATAAAGGAAAATGATGGACTTCAATAACACCTTTATAGTGCTCATCTCTAAGAATCTAGACCCAACTACCTTTGGAGATTTTAGACCCATTGCCCTATGCAACACTATCTATAAAATTTTCTCAAGGGCAATCACTAATAGGCTAAAATTAATTCCCCCTAATTTCATTTCTAATGAGTAGAGTGGATTCACACCTAGAAGAAACATTATTGATAGAATCATTGTTGCCCATGAAGCGATGCACTCCATTTCCACCTATTATCTCCTAATAGTGTACCCTTACTGAGTAAACTCAGCCTATTGGTGAAACATTCAAAAGCCTCCCTAAATGTGGGCTTAGATAATGGAAGCTAACCTCTAGAGTAAGTTGGCTCTTATGGTATTCACCTAAAAACCTAAGTAAACTAATGCTTTTCCCGGGAAAGAGTAAGGAAGAAATATGAAAATGAAACTATCTCCTAAGGTGATGCACCAAAATATTTATTTTAAACTTACACAACTAAGCTTGACATGGACAACTCAATATCTATATGCCTTTGCATAAAAATCTCATAAGAAGGCTCTAATGTTGACAATCCTAGAAGGAAAAAATATTTTCACAAATTGAATTGTTTACATTCAAACACAACTTATAACCTCCAAACACATACACTTTCTGCACAAAGGTTATACTAACGAGACACAACAGCAAGGAATTCTAAGATAACTTCACATGTAATTACATCAGTCATTTAAATGCACACAATAGAGTAAAAATTTGAGAAGGCAAAATTCTTATCTCCATTGATCTTCAAAGGTGTAAATAGTCATATGTAACTATAAAATGAGTTACAAATCCTATCTCATGTTGAAAGAACTCTAAAAGATTACAATACCTACTTGAGAATAGAAAGAACTAACTCCAAAATGACTAATGAAGTCACTATAATCCTCTCCCAATAGTTGAACAAAAGTAGGAATCCCAAACCTCCTTGGTTGTGCATAACCAAAAAGCCTAGAAAATAGCTCCTAAATTCCCTCCAAAATGAGTCTAAAGTGAAGAATTAGTCAAGGCATGATCTCTCCTATCGTAAAGGCACCTAAAACTACCCCTAAATGCTCTCCAAGGCCTTTAAAACCAAGTCAAAACTACCCCTATATTCTTTCAACATGTTTGCCAACTTCTTCAACTTCCTTCTATATGCTTGCCATAAACATAAAAACTTAACCATATCCCTTCTACACATATACATGACAAAAATACACTTCATTTTTCATTTTAATAACATTAACTAAGTGATTTATAATCACACTACTTAGCTTAATGTTTCACATTTCAAAACAAATGCAAAAGAAAGGCCATGATTCGACCATATTTGAAGTCAATGCAAATAAAAATATAAGGGGACACACCCTTATTGCTAAGCATACACATGAGGTCAAGATATTAATTTCGTTGCAAAGTTTTAAACAAAAGGAAAAAATGCCTTTAACCCATCGGCACATTTAGGGTTTTCAAACCCTAATGACAAAAGGTTCAAACAAGCCTCATTTCACATTTTCATTTTGCACTTTCAACTTTCTGTGTTTTGGGGTGCCACCATGGTTGAACTTCTGAAGGCTTAGTCTAGAGTTTTAGACTGCATTTTCATGGGAAATCAATAGAAAAATATTGGGTAAGCTCTCTATCACTCAAAATCTGCCCCTTTCTTTTCATTTTCTGTCAAAAGAATGCATTTCTTGAGGAACCCGAGCTAGTATAGATGAAAAAATGATGAATGTATTTAATTTTTTTGTACATTATCTTCATGAGCAAAATATAGTCCATATCTTAGTTTCCTACATGATTTTTTGAATGGTATTCTCTCATTATGATGTATATCTCTCCTCTATAGTCATTGACTTGGCATGAAGGAAATGTTTTTTCGTTGCATTCTGAGTATTATTTATACACTAGCTTCTTTTAATGATTTATCTTGTGCTTCTCAGTCATGGCTAGGGTTCTATGGAAACCCTCTATTCATTACTAAGATGAACCATTATACATACTTGGTTTCTTGATAAAACATGAAGGAAAAAATGAAATATTTGAATGTATTTGCTCTTTCTACAGGTGATTGTTTCCATTGCTCATTGTTGTGACTTGTGATCTTTGCAACCATCATCCTATCTCTGTCAAAATATAGGCCCACTCCTACTTACAGCTGCTACTTCAAAAGTTTCTGAGTCATTTGGCTCCTTGACTATGTTAGCTCTTCCTCCATAGGCTCTACTATCCTGTTTTAACTCTTAACACATGCTTCCTTCATTCTTTGGGACTGCTTCTATTTATCTTGGTCCCCTTAATGACTATAACATCATGTTCTTACTAGGGTTACCTTGATCATAATCTTCTTTTCATAGTCTGATCACTATTACAGACCTTCATAACTACCATGCAACACTAAATGGCCTCTTGACTCCTCTAGTATGATTGACTTTCTTATGATTTGTTGTTACAATTTTTATTGGTTGTCCCTTGGAATAAAACACAGTTATTCTTGTATCATGACTTGCCCTCATGACTATAGTTGATGACTCAAATATGGCTGATGTTCCTTTCTCCTAGTATGACTACTGAACACTGTGCATCCTCTGGTAGACCTATGACTTCTCTATCTTCAATTGCTTTGGCATTGTGAGTGCTTGGTTGTCTCATCAACCTATAGGATTGTCTTTATTGTCTTTCTATCAAATGGTCCCTACACACCATACATTCATTGTATTGAGTATCATACTTCTTATGGATTCTCTAGTGATTTATCTCTGCAAAGTCCTATGGTTTTGTAGTTTTGTTTCTTCATAGGCTTGTATAGATAGGATTCATAATAATGCTATATAGACCCCAAAAGGTTTGGCACAATGCCTCTACTGCTGGGACATTTCTTCATGACCTTATGATCCCTGGATGAATAGCATGCAGGATTCTATGATCCTTAGGTGGGCATACATAACTTTACACAATAATGAATAACTTATCCAAGAATCTCATGAGCTTGAGCATAGTCTGCTCCTATCCTACATGATTTTAGACCAGTTGAATGATCTTATACAGGACTCTAGGTCCTAGTCAAAGTACATATCCTTTCTCACCATAAGCTAATGTGTCCCTTTCGATACCTTATAGATATTGAATATCTACAAACCTTCATGCAATACTGTACAGGGTCCTACAGCAATGCCATTTCTCAATGTCATTCCCTTCTGCATCTTGTGAATTGTTCCAATCCTAAAGTTGTCATAGAGTCATGGAGGTATCTTTATTTCTTAGTAATTGTTCCTCATGCATGATCTTGCATATGGATATACACTAACCTTCATGGGCCATATGGGTCGCTTTACACCTTATAAGTGACCTTCTTGGCACTTTTAACAAACCTTTATATACTTTCCCATCAAGACTTATTATGTCTTGTGTATCTTCTACATGATTGTTATTGCTCTTTGATTACTTTACCATACCTCTATCTCAGTCATAGCCTTGACCTTTATGTCTTCTACTAACAAGCATAAGCAATTGTCTCTATAACTCTGTCATGATATATCCTTCATGATTGTGACTACTATCAAGATTCAAAAGACTGCTCCATATTATGTATTGTTTCCGCATCCATGATTAAGGATCACTGTCTTTATATATCTTCCATGATCTTTGTGATTTTATGAGACAATGATAGACTCACTTTAACTATGCTCTACTATCCAATCATGGTGGCTGCCTTCTCTTATTGGGTTCTAATTGAGTAAATATTTTATCATTTATGATAGTGATGTTAGCCAATTCACCATTATAGGTGATGAGATATATACTCAAAGTTGATAAATATGATGCTTTTACACTCTCATCCCTCTCAATACAAGAGGGAAGCATGTTGGCCTAAACCCTTATGGGAGCCCATTTTTCTCCATGTGCTATGATATTAAACAATGTGATCCAGCAATGAAAATTTCACCTATACCTACACAGTGAATAAACATGTTACATAAAACAATGAAGTCAAAAGCTTTTAAAGATGCTCATAATGATTGGTCACACTCTAGTTTTCTTGATATCTGTGATGTTGCAAAACTAGTTCAATTCCTTAGGAGAATAAACTATATATTTGTTGATATAGTGTATGCAAGGAATATGGATCCTAAGCTCTAACACAACTTTCTCTCATCCCTTGTAGGCATTTCAAGTAGCAACAGGTCAACTTCTAGAGCAACAAAGTGACATGAACTAAAGCAAGGATCAAGCAGTTCAACTTGGGATTCATCATTCAGGCAATGATAGATCCCTATCCTTTTCATATGCTTTTCCTTTTCTTTTTCATTCAAATGTATAGTTTATTTTTATATTGCATTGAAAAAGTTATTTCCACAACTTGTGTGGGACCCCATACATTTGTGTTTATCAATAAAGACATTATTTAAGCAAAATTTGTTCAATCTCTCTCTTGTATACAATTGCATAATAAAATGCAATCTACTTGATAATACTTTTGTGCATATGAATGCAACTTTTAGTAGAAATCAATGTGTAACTTTTATCTTTGTTTTGTAAACACTCTCTCAGCTCTACCTGATTGAGCTAGAAGCTAAATTAGGTAACATTTTTGGTGAAATCTGCTATATGTTTGCCTGCTAAACATCCTGATTAGTTGCCTGAACTTATCCATTAGGCACATGAGCCAAATTTGAACTAGGCAAGACTTGGAAAACTACGTTACTTATTGTTTTAACTCATCAAAATAGTGTATAACACCTTCAATTCTTACCCACCTACTAGAACTCAAAGAAAACTAACTAACTATGCAAAACTACACTTAGATGAAAGGAAAATGCATCTAAACTATGTGCAATAGCACTTATTGAATCAAAACTCCTAAACTAGAAAGTACAAAGTTGATCATACCTCAAAACAGAGTTTGAGGTGTATCCCATTGAATAGGATATGTAGTAACTCACCATTCATTTTTTATAGCTAGAAAGCATTGTGTTGTTTGCACTCTACAATGATGAACAAGCCACTCCACATGAGCTGTTAAACTTAGCATGTTTTCTAGGCTTTCTCTTTAGCTCATCCCATTTAAGAACTACATCTCCTTCTTTAAACACTCTTGGTGTTGCTTTTTTGTCAAAAGCTTTCTTGACTTGGATTTGATGAAACTCCATGGTTTTTATAGCTTTGTCTCTTATTTCTTCAAGCTCCATGAGCTATGCATATCTAACTACCATTGGATCCTCTTCTTCAAACATTTCAAGATGGTTTACAATGTCAAGTATTGCAAGCTCAGTAGACAAGGGAAGCCTTGCTTCTTTCCCATATACCAGCATATAAGGTGAGTTTCCAATGGATCTTTTTAGTTTTATTCTATCTGCCCATACTGTAGATTTTAACTTGGCATGCCAAGTCCTTTGGTTATCTTCAATGGTCCTCTAAATGATCTTTATCAATTTTTTATTTGTTGACTCTGCCAAACCATTACCCTAAGGGTAATAGTTTGATAGAGTGTTCAAATAGATAACATTCCTGACAACCTAGTTGGTCAACTTGATTCCAACAAAAGTTAAGGCATTATCAGAAACTATAGACTCAAGTATACCAAACCTTGTTATCAAATCATCATAGAAATTTAGAACTGTACTTTCATTGGCTTCTTTTAATGCCACTACCTTAGTCCACTTGGAAAAATAATCTGTGATAGTGAGAATCCACCTATGACCTACATTAGAAGGTGAATTAATAAATCCTATAAAATCAATGCCCCACCTCATAAAGGGCTGTTCAACCTGTATGGGATGCAAAGGAAGAGCTAGCAATTTCTCTTTGCCTGCAAATATTGCACACTTAACACATTTTCTTGACCATACGTAGGCATCTTTGAAGAGGCTTGGCCAATAGTATCTAGCCCTCATAATTTTCCAAGCTGTGGTCCTTGGTACAAAGTGTCCACCAGCTATTCTGTCATGAAACTCATGGAGTATTTGATCAATTTAATCAGTATCAATACATCTTAGTAAAACTCCATTATGATCCTTCCTAAACAAAATACCATTAACAAGAAAAAAGGGAATGGACTATAACCTAAAGTACCTCCTCTTTGCTTTGCCCAAACCAAGTGGGCATTCACCAATTTACAAAAAATGAACTATTTCTTGTAGCCAACGTGCACCCAATGTTGGTGCAGTAGTTTGAGGCTCATCATTAGAAACAAGTACAATTTCCTTTTGAGTTCCTTGGTCATTTGTTGACCCTACCACTAGATGTTCACACAACCCCTTACCTCTAACAAGCTTTGTGACTGTGATATCTATATTGTACTCCATGACTTTAGTAATCCATCTTGCTTGTTTCTCATTCAAATATTTACTCAAAAGAAACTCTGACACTAGGATGGGTAACCATTAGATGAACTTTGTTATTGGAAATCAAATGTCTAAACTTCTTCAAACTTCTAATTATAGCCATCACATGCTTTTCAATGAAGGAATATATCTATTCATAATCCTCTAAGCCTTGACTTAAAAATGATATTGGTTGTTCCAAATTATCATCATTCTATTGTACTAGGATAGCAGAAATAACCTCTATGCTACCAAAGACATAGAGGATGAAGTCCTTTGCAAAGTTAGGATTTACCAATATGGGAGCTATTGTTAATGCCTCCTTGATAGCTTCAAAACTGTGTTTTCCCTCTTTTGTCTAGCTGAAACTTGCATTTTTTTCAACATTACAGTTAGAGGTTTCAAGAGATTAGCCATGCCTGGTATAAACCTTCTTACAAAATTAATTCTACCAAGGAGACTCTGCATCCCCTTTTTATGAATGGGCAAAGGTAAAGGAAGAATAACACTCACCCATTCTAGATCAATGGTTATTCCCTATTTTGAGACCACATGTCCAAGGATCTTGCCTTCATGAACAACAAAAGCACATTTTCTAGGGTTAAGGGATATGCCAAACTCGCTACATCTTTCAAATAATTGCCTCAAATGAAAAAGATGCTCATCAACATATTTAGAAAAAAATGTTATATCGTCAAGGTAAATGAGCACTAATTTGTAAATTAAACCCTGAAATGCCATGTCCATTGCCCTTTCAAAGACCTGCTACTGGCATTGGATAACCCAAAGGGCATTCTTTTGTAAGCCATTGTTCCCTATTTCATGGTAAATGTTGTCTTATACTAATCCTCCTCCTTTACTAACACTTGATTATACCTAGAATAACCATCAAGAAGGGAAAATCTCTCTAAACCTGTAATAACTTGTAGGATTTGCTCCATAGAAGGCAGTGGATAATGGTCTTTGAGTGAGGCCCTATTCAAATCTCTAAAGCCTACTCAAAGCCTTATCTCTCCATTTTTCTTCCTAACAGGGACAAGGTTATAAACCCATGACGTATGCTTGATTGGGAAAATAATATTAGCCTCAATCAACTTAGCCAACTCTTTTATCATGAGAGGTTCAAGCTTGGGATTCAAAGGCCTCTATTTCTACCTAACTAGTTTTACATTTGGCTCAAGTTCAATGGTATGCTAGGCAATTTTGCGGTCAAAGCCTTTTAAATTAGAATATTCCCATGCAAAGATATCATGAAATTCCTGACAAAGTGAAATAAAAGCCTCTTTATCTTCTTGAGAATAAATCTTACCAATCTTAAGAAGCTTACCTTTGAAAATTTTCACATGTTCATAATATTCTTCCTTGATCTGCATGCTGCTTTTTCCCCTTTTAAGTTGATCATCAGAACTAAAAATAGATTCCAAGGTGACCAAACCCTTAGGCAACGTATTTGTCCTTAACTGTATAATCTGATCATTATACTTCTCTAATAGCTTTTCTTGATTCCCCACTAAAAACTCAGCCTCCTCAAGTAAAAAATTAAGCACCTGCTCATCACTTTCAAAAACTTACCAATGAAGATTGTTATCAGGAATAGATGGCCTCACTACAACTTTAACATGCTACTATACCTTACCCTTTGTAATATCATTTGGGATGTTAAACTGAGCACCTATGGTAGCTAGCCTATTAGCATGCTTGTTTTGATTTCTAGGTATGGATATCAGATTGAAAGCATCAAATTCCTCTATCATATCCCATAACCTATGCTTATAGAACTTAAGAGCATCATTTTTAGTTACATGCAAGCCTCTTACCTGATTTACAATTAGCTCACTATCATTAAACACTTGTAGGCATCTTATCCCTATTTTCCTTGCCCGTTCCAAACCCTATATAAGACCCTCATATTCAACTATGTTGTTAGTACATCTAAAAGTGAAATGAAAGGCTAAATAGTACTTGCCACCTTGTGGAGATACCGGTATAACACCTCCACTAGCTCCATTTTTTGCTCTTGAGCCATCAAAAAACATTTTCCAGACTTCATTTTCTTGTTGTTCATCCTTCTTTTCAAGGTTAGGAATAACAAAATCTGGCTCATGCATCATATAAACACCTAAGACTACCCCTTCAAGGTTCTTAACCTGATCATCTTCAATATTTTCTGCTGCTCACTCATCCGAAAGGATGTTAGGAATATTCTCAGTTTGTGTATTTGGCTCATGGGCAATGATATGTTCATCACTATCAAAAACAACAAAATTGGCATTAATGGCACTTGGTACATAAGGCTCTATGTGATCCTTTTCTATTGATTCAGACTTAATGGTCACTTTAGTTCCATATCCTGTCTTAAATAGCATATGAGACCAATCTAAAGATAAATAACTACCTACTTTAGCAGTACAATCCCTTGAGAGACAAAGGGGAAAATATGGTGGCAAGTCAATAACAAATATGTCTTGGAGAATGGAAAAATTGGGGTAGGCATGCAAAGTAAGAATCAAATCTTTAATAACCCCCACAGTATTGACAATTGTTCCATCAAGCTGAACAACACCTTTTTCAAGAGGTTGATACTTCAAACCCAACTTATCAACAATTTGCTTGGGCATAACAAAGGTACTAGCCCTGGAATCAATCATACAATTATCGACCAAATTATCTCCTATGATCAAAGACACATAAAAAGGTGGTGGCTTTACCTCTTGTTTGACCTCTTTACTTGGTTGTTCACTACCATTTTGGGATGCATTAGTTAATACAAATTGATCTTGCCTAATTGGAACTTTATTTGACACATTTAAATTTGATAATGCAGATTGCAAAAAATCTCTTTGCCCTGGTATGGACAAAGAATCCCACATGGACATAGTAATATTTACCTTCTTCATATTCTCAAGAATATTAAAAGGTGCAATAGTTACCTTTTTATGATTCTTTAGGATAGCAGGATCTGCTTGCAATTGTGCTGGTTGGGGTGATTCCTGGGCTGCTCCTTAGTAGTGCCTTCCAGATTCCTTTGAAGTATATATGGTGCATGAGAGGTAGAGGAACTAGCACCCTCCTTTTCTATTATAGGAGCTTGATAAGGCTCTTTATTTGCTTATTTTCTAGTCTCAAAATCTCTCTTCTTGGCTCTTGTATTAGCTACTATAGGGGAATCATCTCGATTAACCCCACAAAATTCCTCTCCTTGCCAATTTAGGAGAATAGCATTATTGGGAGAAGACTCCTGCTACTGTGAGGACTCATCAATAGGTAATTTTGGCTAAGTACTAGACACATTATGCACCATCAAGGCTTGGTTAATTACCCCATTTGAGCAAGTGGACTAGTTATGGGGTTGACTACAAGGATAACACCATTCATAGTCTTGTGCAAGATTGTTTTGAACACCAACTAATTATTTAGATGAGCTGGGTACATTTGGATTGTATGGTTGAAAAGGCCTTGGGTTTAGTGTTTGCCTTGGACCTTGGTTATTTGCTTCATAAGGTAGCCTATTTGCTTGATAAGGGTGGCCTTGTGCTTGGTTTTGAGGTTGGAAAGGCCTAAAACCTTGAAATTGCTGCTTCTTCTTGTTCACCAACTCATTTCCAAATGACTCTAGCAACCCCTTTATCTCTTGCAGCTCAAGAGATTGGGCTAGAACAAATTTTTCTTGACTGAAACAATAGGTATAGAAGCCAATGGTGCAATTTGTAAAGGCCTCAAATGCTGAATCTCTAGAAATATTGGCATAGGGGGTCTAGGTGCTATCTTACCATCTTGGATAAGATTATTTTCAGCCCTTATTGCAATGTCAAATGCAACTAGTAGTGAAGTACCTCCCATGGATTGTATCATAACAGAAATATCACTGTTAAGTGCCTTTAAATAATAAAGAAAATCATTATCTGTAGAAGGCCTTACCGTAGCAGGAACTTTAATCCATGTCTTCTTGAAACAGAAGTTGAAATATGTCATTTGCTCTTGAGGAGACCTCTCTCCAGGTTGATCCCATGAGCCTATTGAGTTCACTACCAAACCTCTAAACCACTTTATGCTTTGCCTTTGAAGGATGCTACCAACAATTTGAGAGCCACATTTTCTATGGTAATATGATGCACAACACATAAGTTTACCACATCTTGGATGTGCTCAATGGGTGTAGTTTGGTCTTCTCCTAAGAAAAATGGTAAACCTTTAAGAGCACCCATTGGGATATCATCAGGTTTGGCCAAATTCAAAGGGTTGCCTTGATCAAAAGGTACAAAAACCTGATTCCTAGGAATTGCCATTGGAGCAACAAAAGTCTGATTTCTTGATAAATGAGTTGCAACTCTCATAAGAGGTCGAGTTGACTATGTTTTCCTTGTTGAAGGATGAGTCCTTCTACTCAATCTACTCTATCTCCTAGGAGCAAATAGCAGCAAATACTCAAAGGAACTTGCACTCCTTGTTTGTATTTTTCTCATAAGCTATCACATCACTATTTTTTCTAGATTTCCACACTCAGAGTCACCAGATATGTAGATTTCAACCTCCTAAAGGTCTAAAAATTACTAGTTGTATATCAAAACTAGCAATAAAATGTATTCTTGAACTGTTTTGATTCAAACAATCCCACCAAGCGTGCCAAAAACTATTATCTCCTAATTGTGTACCCTTGTTGATTAAACTCTACTTATTGGTGAAACATTGGAAATCCTCCCTGATTGTGGGCTCAGATAATGGAAGCTATCCTCCAAAGTAAGCTGGCTCTTATCGTGTTCACCTAAAAAGCTAACTAAACTAATGCTTTTTCTGGGAAAGAGTAAGGAAGAAACATAAAAATGAAACTATCTTCTAAGGTGACACACTAAAATGTTTGTCTGAAACTTACATAGCTTATTTGCACACAAATTTAACCAACAACTAAGCTTGACATGAACAACTCAATAGCTATATGCCTTTGCATAAAAATCTCATAAGAAGGATCTAATGTTGACAATGCTAGAAGGAAAAAATATTTTCACAACTCGAATTGTTTACATTCAAACACAACTTATAACCTGCAAGCACATACACTTTCTACACAAAGGTGCTACTAATGAGACACAACAACAAGGAATTAGATAACTTCACATGTAACTGCATCAGGCATTTAAATGCACACAATAGAGTAGAAATTTGAGGGAAATTCTTATCTTCATTGATCTTCAAAGGTGCTAACTATCATATATAACTGTAAAATGAGTTATAAATCTTGTCTCATGCTGAAAGAACTCCAAAAAGTTACAATACCTTCTTGAGAATAGAAAAAACTAACTATAAAATGAATAATGAAGTCACTATAATCCTCTCCCAACAGTTGCAAAAAAGTAGGAATCCCAAACCTTCTTGGTCGTGCATAACCAAAAAGCCTAGAAAATAGCTCCTAAATTTTCTCCAAAATGAGTCTAAAGTGAAGAAATGGTCAAGGAATGATTTCTCCTATCATAAAGGTACCTAAAATTGCCCCTAAATGCTCTGCATTGAGGCCTTTAAAACCAAGTCAAAACCACCCATATATTCTCTCCACATGTTTGCCAACTTATTCAACTTCCCCCTATATGCTTGGCATAAAGATAAAAACTTAACCATAGCCCTCTATACATATACATGACAAAAATACACTTCATTCTACATTTTAATAACATTACCTAAGTGATTTATAATCACACAACTTAGATTAATGTTTTACATTTCAAAAAAAATGCAAAAGAAAGGCCATGATTTGACCATATATGAAGTCAATGCAAATAAAAATATAAGGGGACACACCCTTATTGCTAGGTATACACATGAGCTCGAGGTATTAATTTTATTGCAAAGTTTTAAACAAAAGGCAAAAAAATGCCTTTAACCCATCGACACATTTAGGGCTTTCAATCCCTAATGACAAAAGGCTCAAACAACCTTCATTTCACATTTTCATTTTGCACTTTGAACTTTTTGTGTTTTGGGGTGCCACCATGGTTGAGCTTCTGAAGGTTTAATCTAGAGTTTTAGACTACATTTTCATAGGAAAACAATAGAAAAAGCTTGCGAAAGCTTTGTGTCACTTAAAATCTACCCGTTTCTTTTCATTTTTTGTCAAAAGAATGCATTTCTTGAGGAACCCAAGATGGTATAGATGAAAAAATGATGAATGTATTTAATTATTTTGTACATTATCTTCATGAGCAAAATATTGTCCATATCTCAGTTTCCTACATGATTTTTTGAATGGAATTCTCTCAGTATGATGTATATCTCTACTCTATAGTCATTGACTTGGCATGAAGGAAATTTTTTTTGTTGCATTCTGAGCATTATTTATACACTGGCTTCTTTTAATGCTCTATCTTGTGCTTCTCAGTCATGGCTAGGGTTTCATGGAAACCCTCTATTCATTTCTACTAAGATGAACTAGTATACATATTTGGTTTCTTGATAAAAACATGAAGAAAAAATGAAATATTTGACTGTATTTTCTCTTTCTATAGATGAGTGTTTCCATTGCTCATTGTTGTGACTTGTGATCTTTGCAACCATCATAATATCTTTGTCAAAACACAGGCCCACTCCTACTTGCAGCTACTACTTCAAAAGTTCTGAGTCATTTGGTTCCTTGTGTTGGAATTAGGGCTGACAAATAAGAGGGGGGTGAATTAGTTGTCTTAAAATTTTAATACTTGTTGCAATTAATTCTTCTTTACCACCTTTTAACAGATTAATGATATAAGCAAGAACCAATAATACATGAGCAGAAACACAAATAACACACTTGACACCAAGATTTTAACGTGGAAACCCAGCCAAGGGAAAAACCATGGTGGGGGTTAACCCACAAGATTTGTACCCTATTAAAAGTACTTAGAAGAAAAGAGAAGGCACATGCCTTTGGGCACACTGCCTTGAGCTCACTACTCAAAAGAGGCTCACTGGCTACAAGAATGATTACAAAAGGATTACAGATTGTTTGAACTGATGACTAGCATCTACCAATGCAAGAATTTAGTTCTTTTTAAGCACATAATACTGATCTTACACACTTCATCTTTACTCTGCCCTATTTTTTGCTCTGCCATAGTTTGGACCTTAGATCTCTTCTCTTTCACTCTATAATTTGCCTTTTTTTCACTACACATCCTTGCACTTCCACACACTTGAATACACTCAAATCCATTGGCTATATATATCTGCCTTAAGAAATTCATTCCCTTTTCTATCATCCTTATGAAGAACTTAACAAACAATACAAGTACTATGTTATGTCGGCTAAATCCATACACTGATATTGATGTGTATCAGAAATAACACTTACAGGTCACCATACATGTCAACCACTAACATTATATCCCATACGCAACTCACAACACTTCTACTAGATCCACACAAGGATGTAACACAAGTCGGCATGTTCTTCATATAACTGTTTTATCATATTAGGACATGGTACTTAGATGCCCATAACTTTTAATCCCTTTGTCACCGGAGATTGAAATCTTGGATTTAGATTTTCTTGACGTTCCTCTACACTCCCTCAAATTCACAACACACAATGATTAACTGGAGAGATCCATTAACCAAAATACTAAATTCTACCATATACCCTATTCCTATCTATCTAGACTTGATGAATCTTGGAACTGACTTCCGGTAGGATCTAATATTGAATTGTGGATGTGTGGAATGGACTTAGTTGCCATCAATGACAACACATGACATGCCTTTCAATGTCTCTTTCTAACAATCTCCCTCTTTGGCATTGACGACAACACTTAGTGAAAAATGACTAAGTGTCATGACTGACTCCCCCTACTATGTACACTTATATATTCTTCCACTGCTCCCCCTTTGATGGATTCTTCATTTTCTTTCATTTTTCACTATCTCTCACTCCCCCTTTGACATCAATTGCAAGGGATGGGATCTACAAACCAAAATTTACACAAGAAATCTGTATACAAGGCCGCATATGTACAAATAATCTATGTATTATATTTACATGAACTTGAGAATATCTGCAAAACTATTTTTCAACTACACAAGTTTAGAGGCCTAACTTTTTTTGTGTCCACTTAATAGGAATGCCTGTGTTCCTGCCTTCTTTAGATCTAAAGGATCACCTGTTTGGACTGCAACTTGAGCTTCTAATAAAGTAGTAAACATTATTTCTAACTTGGGGGCAATCAATCCCCGGAGCTCACACATTCTCTCCACAATATTGCTCTTTTCTTTAACAAGTTTCTTTATTTCATTCGTCAAGCTGATTGCTTGACATTCTTGAGTTACTAGAGAAACTGTTAAAGGATCAAAATTTTGAGATAGATTCAACAATTCTTGTTCCTGCTCCTTTATCTTCTTCTCAATATCCTCAATAACTTTGGGCAAAGATAGACAAAATTTGTATATATCACCTCCGTCATTAAGAGCATTTTGAATACTCTTTATATTGATATCAAGTATCTTTCTATCATTCCCTATTAGGCCCTTTAGCTCAGTAAATCTCTTATCCAAAAATTTATTTTGGACTTTAATCTCTGCAGACTTCTCAAAGGACTCAAAGTGTGTACTTACATAATTTAAAAGGCTCTTCAGATTTCTAGAGGGAGAATCAGATGGATTCTTCTGAAAAGTTGGCATTATCTTCTCCAATATACCAGATGCAAGACCTAACAGCTCACTGTCCTCTATGTGAGATTTCAATATCTTTTCTCTTGCCTTGGCTTGTATAAAACATGCTATCTTCATCATTTGGACCAGAGAGAGAGTATCCAAGTTGATTGGTCCTTGAATTAGTTCTGGTTCATCAAACTCTAGCATTTCTTTACTCAAGAAACTCTTCACTGCATCTGTAGTGTCTCTTGCCACAATTTCTAGACCACCTTCCTTTCCTTAAGTTGTCTTAGTGTCAGTATCAAGACTATTTTGTTTGGGTGTATCAACATTTGCACCATCTTCTTCTACTTTATCTTCCTTACCCTTGACTTCTTCTTCTTCTTCTTTTTGTTGTGAGTCAACTTCAATGGGAATTTTTATTTCCAAGTTTACTTTTGTGTTAACTCCATCTGTTTGATCCTGAGTATTTTTGTCTTCAGCCTCTTCTGATTTCTAATCCTTGTTCTTCTCAAAGTCATCTTGAGTAGGACTTAGTGTCTCCACATAGGTTTGCTCTGGAGGATTTAGAGTACCATTTTGGTCGTCATTTCCCTTTCTAGTCTCTTCTTCTGAAGTTTCTTGTTCTAGAACTGAAGGATTGCCTTCCTCAACTTGTTCATCTTAAACAACATAATATTTATCTTTATCTAGGGCCTTCCTCAAAATTTCCTCTATTTCCTTTATAACTTCCTCAGTTTTACCAAGCATTAGCTTGTTCATCCAGATCTTGCTTCTGAATTCCTCCTTTACTTCCTTGAAGATTTTATTTGGTTCCCTTTAGGTCATTACTGGACACAAGGTGGAGAGAACATGTTCTCTGAGTTCTAGGTCTTTATCCTTGGTAGCTTCCTTCCTCATCTCTAATTTATTCCTTAAACTTTTGGGAATTTCTTACAAAATTTCTAGTAGAGCTCTATTGAATTTATTCAAGTATAGGATGGTGGTATCCTCCAAGATTTTCTTATTTACTTTATCAAAACTACCATAATATTCTCTGATAGGCCTTATATTTCCTTGAATAGTAATTGTTTTTACAATTTCATCAACTATCATAGCAACCTTACCAGTCTCTTGCTTTTTACTTGCCTTTTTGCTTTTGGAAGGTTGGTCCTCAGAAGCCTTTGAAGTCTTGGCTCTCTTAGATCTTATCTCTTTAACTTCTTCATCTGTCTCCATCTCCTCATCATCTTTTGTACTCATATACATTCTTGTGGCCTTTGTTTTCTTTATCTTCCTTCCTTCATCGGATGGTTTCTCTTCTAGTGTCTTAGAGGGAATGGACTTGGATTGCTTAGAGATAGTTGCAAAACTTCTTGTTTTTCTTGATGAGCTAGGTGTGACTTCCAGAGCAGCTACTAGTTCACTTTCTGTCCTCTCTTTTGAAGCTAGCTTAGTTCTTCTCTTCATATTTTCAATAGCCTCTTTAGTCAGACTAATAATTTTTGCATATGCCTCAACTTGCTTCTAGACTTTTCTCTTGGTTTCATCCTTCCAAAGTTCTACATGTTTTTTCACATGTAACTCATCATAAGTTCCAAACCTTTCTACTTCAGGATCTCTTGGTTTGCTTAACAAGTGTTGGGCATATAGTTCAAGAACATGTTCATCTACCTCATAGCCCATAGGCATGATCCATACTGTCCTAGGCTCTACTGCCTCCCTCAAGCACTTATTAGTATCTATCATAAAACATATGGTGTTTTTATACTTTTCTACAATTGATTTTGGGATTCTTTCCTTGGCATGCATAGTGCTCTAGAAGTGCTCTAGAAGTTTTTGAAATAGCCCCAAAGTGTGGTCTTCTGGGCATTAGCATCTCCAATACTATACAAATATTTCTTGATCTGCAGGGCCACTGGTTCATCATTTGTCCAGTAAAGACTGGGTGTCCCAAGTATTTCATTCATGAAGTAGAAAAATAGGCACATAACAAGGGTGCCATATTTGAAGATATTCTTTCGATCTTTCTTTATCTTATCTAGATTCTCCATTAGCCGATTCAATAGGAGTTCACATAGGTCATAATCTATGTTTTCCTTCACCATTTGATAGGCTACATAAATTGCAGTCTCCGAGACTGAGTTCTATCTACTAGAGTGGTAGATTTTGTAGCCTAATACCATGGATTCAAATTTTACTTCCAAATTAGTTATATCATTGATGGTCATGGCCCTTTTATCATATTTTGATCCGGTGACCTCTGTAACTATCTGATTCCTTATGGACTTCAACATGGGAAATCCTCTAGTTGAGTTCAACCCTGTTACAGTTCTGATTGCATCTTCAGTTATTTTGAATGGCTTCCTTAACCACATAAAGTTTCCATGCATTTGGCTCAACACATATCAGACCCACTCGTCCTCTTCAAAAGATGAAAATTAAATAACCTGAGTGAAATGTTTATCCTCTAGCACTTTGTACTCTAGTTTGAGATTGTAATTATCATCTCTCAGGTGGTCGTCATACACATCTATCAGTTTAGAGTTTCCAAATTCATCTAAATTGTAGTGTATATACACCATAATATCCTCCATGTGTAAAACCCCATTCAAAACCTCATAGAATACACCCATTAGATCCACATCCACAGATTTGTAAGGATGTTTATTAAATTTAGTTCTTGGGTGCTCAGTAATGTCAACAACTAAAGGTGTAGCTATTTGCAGAGATTGAAATTTCAAAGAGATTTCACAGAAAATAGAAATACCTTGTTCCACAGGTTAGGGTTTTGCTTGGAAATTCTCTTCGTGCTTCAACTCTTGAAAATTTTCAGCTTAGAGCTCGTTTAGTTCTTTTCTCCTTGGATGCAAAGTGATTTTGAAATTACTTGGGTTATCTTTTTATCTTCCGCATTCTAACTTTTTATTGTATAAATGCTCTTTGCCCTAATTCATCTAGTTACTTTTTCTGTTGATGCAGTTTCTCATGAATTGCTCCACAAATTGCCATATCGACTTATTTTCTTCTAGAAGTTCTTTCAAAAGATTTGTAATAGCCCATTTTACCTTTACTCATCATGTAGATTTAGGCACCCACTTACTAGCTGGGGGAATTAGATTTTTATTTCAGCTCCCCCTGGGCTAGAGCTCCTAGTTTAATTACTAGAAGGATTATCAGCACCTGATTCTGATGCGGACCTATCACCATTTTTCTTTACACCTTTCTTTACCCAAATTTTGTTCATTTCACTCTAAATCTCATCTGTTCCACTTTACCCTTACCTTTTTCTTGTTTATGATCTTTGTTTACCAAACCTTTTCCATCATTGTTCCTACTTCTGTAGAATCTTGCAATATGACTAAATCTATTGCAATTAAAGCATACAACATTTATTTGCTTATTTACTTGATTCAATATTGATCTTCACTAATTGTCCATGTGTCCAAATCCATTGCATGAAAAGCAGTAGCCATTAAAAGAATTATTGTTTCCTTTATTGTTAGGGTTGTTCATTATCATACTTCTGCATTCATTGGATCTATGACCATACCTTATACAATTGAAGCATTGATCGGAGAAAGATGGACTACTTTGATTCACTCTACTTCTGCATTAAGTAGCTCTATGACCAAATTTATTGCACTTGAAACAATTTCCATTGAAAGATGGATACCTTTGAGCATTAGGATATCTTACCAGAGGTTTTCTAGGTCTATTTCTCCTATTCCTTGGTTGAAAATTTCTTTGTCCTGATCCGGAGCTTTCACCTTTCTCATATCCAAGGCCATGCTTGTCATCAGTCCTCTTCTGACTATCAAGCAGTGCTTCAAGTTTAGCTGAGCTTATCTTGAACTTCTCTTTGTATTCATTTGCAACTTCTAGGTCATGTCTGAGAATGACAATTTGCCTTTCAAGTTCTCTCTCATTGTCTCTGCTTTCTTGTAGATCAGACTCTAGATGGCTAGCTATTCCGTCCAATCTGCAACATTCTTTAGTTCTGTCTTTTAGAATTTGATTCAAGTCTTCTTCAGTTTTCTTTCTATCTTCAATTTCCTTGGTTAGCCTCATTGCCCTGGATTCCATCTCATGTTTTAGGACAATAGCTTCTTTAGCTAACTTCACACATTCCTTTGTCTTCTCTTTCAGGGCCTTATCCTTGTCATTATCTTCATTAAGATTCCCTAGTTGAAGAAGTAGCTCCTTCCTTTTTTCATTGGATTTTCTCAAATTTTCCTTTAAAGTCTCAATGAAGTCTCCAGGATCTTTAAGGTTTTCTTGCAATTCTTTGACATCTTCTCTCGACTAATCAAGATCTTCTAAAGAAAGTTTAAGTTATTCCTGGAGGTTGTATTCATCCATTTTATTCCTTTCCCAGATCTTCCTTGAGCTGTTAAACTTTTCCAAAGGAAGCTTGATTTGATACAAATTGTTGGAATTAGGGCTAACAACTAAGAGGGGGGTGAACTAGTTGTCTTAAAACTTTAATACTTGTTGCAGTTAATTCTTCTTTAACACCTTTTAACAAATTGATATAAGCAAGAATCAATAACACACGAGTAGAAACACAAATAACACACTTGACACGAAGATTCTAACATGGAAACCCGGTTAAGGGAAAAACCATGGTGGGGGTTAACCCACAAGATTCGTACCTTGTTAAAAGTACTTAGAAGAAAAGAGAAGGCACATGCCTTTGCGCGCACTGCGTAGAGCTCACTGCTCAAAAGAGGCTCACTACCTACAAGAATGATTAAAAAAGGATTATAGATTGTTTAAACTGATGACTAGGATCTACCAATGCAAGAACTCAGTTTTGTTTAAGCACAGCATACTGATCTTACACACTTCATCTTTACTCTACCTTGTTTACTGCTCTGCCATAATCTAGACCTTAGATCTCTTCTCTTTCGCTCTTTAAGCACTACACATCCTCGTACTTCCACACACTTGAATACACTCGAATCCATTGGCTATATATATCTACCTTAAGAAATTCAATCACTTTTCTGTCAACCTTATGAAGAACTTAACAAACAATAAAAGTACTCTGTTCTATCAACTGAATCCATACACCAATATTGATGCGTACCAGAAATAACACTTACAGGTCACCATACATGTCAGCCACTAACATTATATCCCATATGCAACTCACAAAAACACTTCTAATAGATCCACACAAGGATCTAACACAAGTCGGCTTGTTCTTCACAGAACTATTCTATCATATTAGGACCCGGTACTCAGATTCTCATAACTTTTAATCCCTTTTTCACTAGAGCCTGAAATCTTGGATTTAGATTGTCTTGACATTCCTCTACACTCTCTCAAATTTGCAACACACAATGATTAACTTGAGAGATCCACTGACCAAAATACTAAATTTTGCCATATACCCTGTTCCTATCTATCCAAACTTGACAAATCTTGGAACTAACTTCTTGTATGATCTGATACTGAACTACGGATGTGTGGAATGGACTTAGTTTCCATCAATGAAAACACATGATATCCCTTACAGTGTCTCTTGTCAACACCTTGATTGTGTTAGCTCTTCCTCCATAGGCTCTACTATCTTGTTTTAAATCTTAACACCTACTTCCTTCATTCTTTGGGACTGCTTCTATTTATATTGGCCTCCTTAATGAATGTAACATCATGTTCTTACTAGGGTTACCTTGATCATAATCTTCTTTTCACAGTCTAATCATTGTTACATACCTTCATGATTATTGTGCAACATTTAAATGGCCTCTTGACCCCTCTACTATGATTGACTTTCTTATGATTTGTTGTTACAATTATTATTGGTTGTCCCTTGGAAGAAAACATAGTTATTCTTGTATCATGACTTGCCCTCGTGACTATAGCTGATATCTCAAATAAGGCTGATGTTCCTTACTCTTAGTATGACTATTGAACACTATGCATCTTCTAGTAGACCTATGACTGTTCTATCTCTGATTGCTTTGGCATAGTGAGTGCTTGGTTGTCTCGTCAACCTGTAGGACTTTCTTTATTGTCTCACTATCAAACAGTCCCTACACACCATACATTCATTGTATTGACTGTCATACTTATTATGGATTCTCCAATGATTTATCTCTGCAAAGTCCTGTGGTTTGTAGTTTTCTTTCTTCACAGGCTTGTAGAGATAGAACAGTCACAGGTCTACCAGAAGATGTACAATGTTTAGTAGTCATACTAGGAGAAAGGAACATTAGCCATATTTGAGACATTAACTATAGTCATGAGGGCATGTCATGATACAAGAATAACTATGTTTTCTTCCAAGAGACAACCAATACTAATTGTAACAACAAATCATAATAAAGTCAATCGATGGGAGGTAATTAAGCCTTGTCATGAACTGAAGTATTATGCTGCATAGCACAAGGAGACCAAGGGTAGACACCTTGCAACAGAAAGCCAAAAACTCCTCAATACAAATTCATGAAATCTGCTATCATTCGCTCCATAAAAACATCAATGAATTGCTCAATTTCTACCATAAACCCTTATATGAAGTGTTTTGATAAAAACCCTCCAAAACTTTGTCTTCTACTGACAAGCATAAGTAATTGTCTCCATAACTTTGTCATGATATCCTTCATGATTGTGACTACTATCAAGATTCAAAAGACTGCTCCATATTATGCATTGTTTCATCATCCATGATTAAGGATCACTGTCTTTATATATCTTCCATGATCTTTGTGACTTTATGAGCCAATGATAGACTCACTTTAACTCTACTCTACTATCCAATCATGGTAGCTTCCTTCACTTACTGGGTTCCAATTGAATAAATATTTAATCATTTATGATAGTGATGTCAGCCAACTCACCATTATAGGTGATGAGATATATACTCAAAGTTGATAAATGTGATGCTTTTACACTCTCATCCCTCTCAAGAAAAAAGGGTAGCATGTTGGGCTCAACCCTTATGAGAGCCCATTTTTCTCCACATGTTGTGATATTGCACAATGTGATCCAACAATGAAAATTTCACCTATACCTACACAGTGAACAAACATGCTAGATAAAACAATGAAGTTAAAAGCTTTCAATGATGCATATAATGATTGGTCACACTCCTCTAGTTTTCCAGATATCTATGATGTTGCAAAACTATTTCAATGCCTTAGAAGAATAAACTATATATTTGTTGATATAGTGTATGCAAGGAATATGGATCCTGAGCTCTAACACAACTTTCTCTCATCCTTTGCAGGCATTTCTAGCATCAACAGTTCAACTTATAGAGCAACAAAGCGATAGGAATTGAAGCAAGGATGCAACAGTTCAACTTGGGATTCGTTATTCAAGCAATGATGGATACCTATCCTTTTCATATGCTTTTCCTTTTCTTTTTCATTCAAATGTATAGTTTATTTTCATATTGCATTGAAAAAGTTATTCCCACAGCTTGTGTGGGACCCCATACATTTGTGTTTATCAATAAAGACATCATTTATGAAAAATTTGTTCAATCTCTCTCTTGTATTCAATTGCAGAATAAAATGCAATCTACTTTATAATACTTTTGTGCATATGAATGCAACTTTTAGCAGAAATCAATGTGTACCTTTTATCTTTATTTTGTAAACACTATCTCAGCTTTACCTGATCGAGCTAGAAGCTAAATTAGGTAACATCGCCACCAACCAAAGAAG
Source organism: Cunninghamia lanceolata (assembly GCA_027924645.1). NCBI lineage: Eukaryota > Viridiplantae > Streptophyta > Pinopsida > Cupressales > Cupressaceae > Cunninghamia > Cunninghamia lanceolata. The sequence goes on from BSBN01000333.1 coordinate 3,286,703, forward strand.
AATGATCATGAAACTCGATGTAAGTAAAGCTTATGATAGGGTAAATTGGAGGTTTCTGATCTGAGCATAATGAAGCAGTTTGGCTTTCAGCTAGATTGGATCTAGTGGATCTTCGATTACATATTGAATGTTTGTTATTCAGTCTTGACCAACGTATGTCCTTGTGGGTTCTTTGAACCTACCCAGTGTCTATGACAAGGTGACCCCATTTCTCCATCTCTGTGAAGAATGGTAAGAAGTTTTTTTTATGTGAAACCCTCCTAGGGTTTGTAAGTAAACTCTCCACTTTCCTTTTATGTCACTAAAAGAAGGTATATCTGCTCCTTATCATGATGATACTGGTAATGACATAGCAGTTTTTTGTGAAAGTTTTTTGACTATAGGATTTTCATTCCTTTTAAAATCTATAATCTTTTACTTCATGATATGATTATGTATGAAACCCTAGTGGGGTCTATGAATAGCATTTTTCATTTTTCTCTTTCTCTGTCACACAACACACCACCATTCCATCTTTTACTTTCTATATTGTATAAAAACCTTAGTAGGTTTGACTCACATCCTCCATTTATCTTTTCTCTTTCCATGAAATCAGGCCACCGCACCCTAATATCTTGACACTGCATCATTTTTGTCTCTTGACTGTCCTTATTGATGTAGCTCTGTATATGCCTATTGTCTTCACATCTTAAAGTGTGACTAAAGAATGAGTCTATGAATACATTCTTGTCCATTGTATCTCCTGTTGCACTTTGTACATTTGATGAAGGTCAAAAGTGAATAAGTGTTATGTGCCTCTACTATTCCATAACCTTTTCATGTACCTTCTATGTATTATACATCTGATGAAAACAAAAGGAAAAAGATATAAAGTCTCTGTTGAAGAGAAAACATCTATGTTGTTCCATCAGCTATTCTTATACAGTTGGCTCATCTTTTGATCTCCTTTTCATGTATTTGAGTCTTCTAGTGACTATTATACTTGGTGGCTGTACCTTTTATTGCATAAGACATATGACTGTATCTTGACTTGTATGTTGTGACTGTGGCAAACAAGGTATATGTCCTTTTTGCTCCATGATCTTCTACTATTCCAACCTTCTTTCTTGGCTGTACCTTGACTATTCTTGATGTCGCTTTGATGCATTTGAGTGTTCATCCTTAGTATCCTCCATTTATTTTGATACTCCTCTTGATATGACATTTATCTTTTATGACAGTCCGGAATGCTTGATTGGACTGCACCTGTCTCCTTTCCTTGACTACTTTAGATATCATGACTATCATACATGATGGTCTACATTTGATGCATCCTTTCACATGATGACTATATCCTCTATTTCTTTGATGGCATAATGGGTTCCTTATGACTTTCCAACATGGCATTTGACTTGACTATTCTTAAATGTTGTTTTGTGATATTAAACCTTTCTCATTGTTGCATTTACTAGTCTTTGACAGGGTCACTATGCTTAGTAACATTAATCTTTATGCATGACTACAAATAGTGCATCTTCTATTCTTAAATGATGTTCTATGATATAGCTGTACTTCTTGATATGGCATTGATCATTTAATGATTGTACTATACTCATCTTGTTTGATGATTGGGTCCTTGATGTTTCATGATACAAGTGATTGTATCTATATATGTTATGACTGCAACCTCATGATAGACATGGCTGTCCTCTTACAAGGATGTAATGAACCAATGTCTCTTGGCTGTCAAATCAAAATTTTCACTTTGATAGTAGACAATTACCAAAGCTAGGGAATAGCTCATTCTGATAACTGTCTACTACCAAAGATCTACTCCTTCATGGTTACTCCAAGTTCACTAAACATTTCTTAGTTTTGGTAATTGTCTATTGCCAAAATGCATTCTTTTAAGGACACCTTGATAGAAAGCGATTACAAATTGAATATTTCTACATTAATGACACTATTTTGACCATGTTGGGCTGAACCCTTGTGGGAGCCCATTTTCTCCACATGCTTATTCCATAAAAAAAGAATCAATAACATTGCTTCTCCTATACCTATGTAGTGAACAAACAAGTTAGCATATAAAACATACATTTTGATTACAATGCTCATGATGCTTTTCCCTCTTTATTTTGTCCTTTTCTTTGATATGGCACTTGAATCTATTCATTCAACTATCTCTTCTGCTCTTCTTTTTTGCATAATATGATCTTTAATGATTGCTGCTCCATAAAAGTGGGTTGTACTTTTGTCATTTGATTATGTATATGAAAGGCTTTGGAACCCTAATCTCTAACAAAACATTTTTGTAGGTGTTCTAGAGCTCGATAGATGGAGGGAGCTGGAGACCAACTCAACCTTGGGATTCATCATTCGTAGGCAATGACAGGTCCCTCTACTTTTCCTATGCATTTCTTGTTCTTCAAAAGTAAAATTTACTTTTATGTTGCATACTTCAATTACTCCCACAGCTTGTGTGGGACACTTTTATACATTCTTTTGAATATGATCAACTATTTCATTCTATGTAATGATTTATGTATATTTCACTTTTTGAATCAAATACATAGGATAAAACAACTGATCTTTCTTTGAAACATATGTATAAACATGATGTATAATTTGACTATTTATAAAGACCTCTTTTACTTGCACTGAAACATAATGAATAATCAACAACTGAAACATGAAATCCATCAATTCTCTTCATTCTTTAAATGTCTATTTTCTTGACTGTAGATGATTTCCCTTACCAGGATGATGTAATAGTTCATCTTGAGCTGTTACATGATTTTGATAAGTGATTTTGCACTTGTCTTCTATCAAGACATCATACATTGACTGGATGATTCTGTATAAGCAAAAAAATTTGTACCCCCTCTAAAAAATTGATGTTTAGGCCTTGCTAAATTAGGTGTGAACCTAATTTAGTAACAGGAAAATAATATTATCCTCAATCAACTTAGTCAACTCATTTATCATGAGAGGTTTAAGCTTGGGATTCAAAGGCCTCTATTTTTGCCTAATTGGTTTTACATTTGGCTCAAGTTCAATGGTGTGCTAGGCAATTTTGGGGTCAAACACTTTTAAATTAGAATATTCCCATGCAAAGATATCATGAAATTCCTAACAACGTGAAATAAAAGCCTCTTTATCTTCTGGAGAACAAATCTTACCAATCTTAAGAAGCTTACCTTTGAAAAATTTCACCTCTTCATAATATTCTTCCTTGATCTACATGTTGCTTTTTCCCCTTTTAAGATGATCATCAAAATTAAAAATAGATTCCAAGGTGACCAAACCCTTAGGTAACTTATTTGTCCTTAACTGTATAATCTGATCATTATACTACTCTAATAGCTTTTCTTGATTCCCCACTAAAAACTCAACTTCTTCAAGTAAAAAATTAAGCACATCCTCATCACTTTCAAAAACTTGCCAATGAACATTGTTACCATGAATAGATGGTCTCACTACAACTTTAACATGCTGATGTACCTTACCCTTTTTAATATCATTTGGGATGTCAAACTAAGCACCTATGGAAGCTAGCCTATTAGCATGCTTGTTTTGATTTCTAGGTATGGATATCAGATTGAAAGCATCAAATTCCTCTATCATATCCCATATCCTATGCTTATAGGACTTAAGAACATCATTTTTAGTTACATACAAGCCTCTTACCTAATATACAATCAGCTCACTATTGCCAAACACCTGTAGGCATCTTATCCCTCTTTTCCTTGCCCATTCCAAACCCTGTATAAGACCCTCATATTCAATTGTGTTGTTAGTACAGCTAAAAGTGAAACAAAAGGCTAAATAGTACTTGTCACCTTGTGGAGATACCAGCATAGTACCTCCACCAGCTCCATTTCTAGCTCTTGAGCTATCAAAAAATATTTTCCAGACTTCATTTTGTTGTTGTTCATCCTTCTTTTAAAGGTTAGGAATAACAGAATCTGGCTCATGCATCATATACACACCTAAGCCTACCTCTTCAAGGTTCTTACTTGGATCATCTCCAATGTTTTCTACTACCTACTCATCCAAAAGGATGTCAGGAATATTCTAAGTGTGTGTATTTGGCTCATGGGCAACAATATGTTCATCACTATAAAAAACAACAAAATTGGCATTGATGGCACTTGGTACATCAGGTTCTATGTGATCCTTTGCTATTGATTCAGACTTAATGGTCACTTTAGTTCCATATCTTGTCCTAAACAACATATGAGACCAATCTAAAGATAAATAACCACCTACTATAGTAGTAAAATCCCTTGAGAGACAAAGGGCAAAATATGGTGGCAAGTCAATAACAAATATGTCTTGGGGAATGGAAAAATTGGGGCAGGCATGCAAAGTAAGACTCAAATCTTTAATAACCCCCAAACTATTGATGATTGTTCCATCAAGCTAAACAACACCTTTTTCAAGAGGTTGATACTTCAAACCCAACTTATCAGCAATTTACTTGGGCATAACAGAGCTACTAGCCCCAGAATCAATCATACAATTATGGATCAAATTATCTCCTATGATCAAAGACACATAAAAAGGTGGTGGATTTATCTCTGGTTTGACCTCTTTACTTGGCTCTTCACTACCATTTTTGGATACACTAGTGAATACAGATTGATCTTGCCTAACTAGAACTTCATTTGACACATTTAAATATGATAATGTAGATTGCAATAAATCTCTTTGCCATGGTATGGACAAGGAATCCTACATGGACATAGTAATATTTTCCTTCTTCATATTCTCAAGAATATTAAAAGGTGCTCAGTTACCTTTTGATGAGTTTTTAGGACAATAGGATCTACATGCAATTATGTTGGTTGAGGGTGGTTCCTGGGCTGCTCCTTACTAGTGCCTTACAAATTATTTTGAAGTATATGTGGTGCATAAGAGGTAGATGAACTAGCACCCTCTTTTTCTATTATAGGAGCCTCATAAAGATCTTTATTTGCTGATTGTATGGTCTCAAAAGTTCTCTTCTTGGCTCTTGTATTAGCTGCTATAGGGGAATCATCTCAATTAACCCCAGAAAATTCCTCTCCTTGCCAATTTAGGAGAATAGCATTATTGGGAGAAGACTCCTGCTGCTGTGAGGACTCATCAATAGGTAATTTTGGGTGCATACTAGACACATTCTGCACCATCAATGCTTGGTTAATTACCCCATTTGAGCAAGTGGATTGGTTATGGGGTTGACTACAAGGATAAAACTATTCATAGTCTTGTGCAAGATTGTTTTGAATAGGATCTAATTCTTTAGATGAGCTAGGTACATTTGGATTGTATGGTTGAAAAGGCCTTGGGTTTAGTGCTTGCCTTGGAACTTGGTTATTTTCTTGATAAGGCATCCTATTTGCTTGATAAGGTTGGCCTTATGCTTGGTTTTGAGGCTAGAAAGGCCTGAAACCTTGAAATTGCTGCTTCTTGTTCACCAACTCATTTCCAAATGACTGTAGTAACCGCTTTATCTCTTGCAGCTCAAGAGAATGAGCTAGAACAACTTTTTCTTGAATTAAAGCCTGGTTATTTAGTGATGGTAACATTGGTACAATAGGTATAGAAGCCAAAGGTAGAATTTGTAAAGGCATAGAAGGCTGAATCTCCAGAAATATTGGTATAGGGGGTCTAGGTGCTATCTTACCATCTTGGATAAGATTATTTTCAGCCCTTATTGCAATGTCAAATGTAGCTAGTAGTGAAGAGCCTCCCATCAATTGTATCATAACAAAAATATCACTATTAAGTTCCTTCAAATAATAAAGAAAAGCATGATCTATAGAAGGCCTTACCATAGCAAGAACTCTATTCTATGTCTTCTTGAATCGGAAGTTGAAATTCATCATTTGTTCCTGAGGATCCCTCTTGATGGTGCTTAGTTATTCTACCAAAGACAAATGATCAGATTTGTCTTCAAAATGCTCGCAAAGGAGCTCTCCAAGTTGATCCCATGAGCCTATTGAGTTCACTACCAAACCTCTAAACCACTGTAATGCTTTTGCTTTGAAGAATGCTACCAACAATTTGAGAGCCACATTTTCTATGGTAATATGATGCACAACACATAAGTTTGCCACATCTTGGATGTGCTCAATTGGTGCAGGAGCTTCAATTTACAACTATTTTTCAAATATTATATTTTAATGACCTTGTTAATTTTTGGTTTTATCTAAGGGCTTAGAAGCCATTTTTGATGTGATGTAATAAGGACTTAGTCTACTTGTTTTGACTAGTCCACTAGAAGATTTGAAAGACCTATTTTATAGGTTTTTCCTTTTTTTAAAAACTTTTTGTTTTATTTAAAACTGCCTTTTAAATTTGATTTTCTGCCTTCCTAGGCAGTTGTACGGTCAAGGAAAGAGGAAGAGTTTTTTAAGAACTTCCTATATATTCCAATGGTTAAAAAAAACATGCCAAATATATAAAAGCAAGAAGGAGTTTTAAAGAAGAAAAGATTGTTTTTTTGTTTTTGTTGTTAAAAACAGCCTTGGTACGACCAAGTACGGCTGCTTGGGAAGAAATTCTCTTGTAATGTTTTAAGTTCTGTGTTGTGGCTCCCATTTGCAGGTAATTGGAGTTTTTGAAACTATTGGAGTGATTGGATCTTCTCCTGTTTATAAAGATTGTATCAAAACCTTTTTTTGTCTAGGGTTCTGAGGCAAAATGGAGTTTTGTTCCTCTGTCTTCTGAAGGTGAACAGTCATCTTGTGAAGGGATGGACGAATTTAGATTAGTTTGCATGTTCTTGTTGTTAGATAAGTTGTTCTCCTTCTTTCTCAATGATTGGCATGTCTCTATCTAGTCAAACAGTGACTAGTTAGTGGAGAAGAGATTTTGGGACAGCAAATATATAAGAAACAGTCATAGTGTTGGTAAGATTGAGTGTTTTTTTTTGGTTTTAAGAGGAATACAGGTCTACATAGGAGTCCTACACTCCAGATAAGAATCCTTGTTACATCTTTTGTCCATCATTTTAAGCTAGACAACCCTTGAAAGACAATCACCAATATATAACAGAAAAAAGACTGTTTGCTGTCTTGTATGTGGTGTAGTACGGCCTACAGGGCTGATAGAAGTTAAAATATTTCAAATTTTGTGTTTGGTTCTTGCACCAACCAATGAAGGTTATAAAAGGGTCAGTATATGACTAATATGGTGTCATTTGTCTGTTTGTTTGCAAGGAAACCCAATCTTTAACCTTGTTTAATTAAAAACAGCAATTCTGCCGTACTTTTTATGACAGTACAGTACGGTGGTGAGTGTAAAAACAGCAAGGATCTATTCTATTGGTTGCATGTGTGTTGTGGTCTTTATTGGAGTAGTTTTTTTTTGTAGCTTGGAGTCTTCTTGCAGGAGATAAGAATCAATGGAAACTTCAAGACTGTCATAGGGCAGTCATCCTATTATTTGCTGTCCTCTATCTTTTTAAACACTGTATGGGCCTGCACATAAGAAGTTAGTGGTTTTCTCACATCAAATGTTGAGTGGGCATTAAGCCTTGATGGTCATTTTAAGTCCTGGAAGGGTGTTGTAGATTTACTCCTTGTGTATGTTACAATATTAAATACTATTGACTGCTGTCTTAAAACAGTCACAATGCAATTTGCTGTCCCCTGTTGTGTTTGGGAGTAGAATGGTAGTTCATTGGTCAGAGACCTTTGCCCATGCTGATCACAAGATAGGTGTATGATTACCTATGTTGGTAGAGTTATTGGTAATAGTTGTGTTGTGTTCTTGAAGGTGGATTGTGTTCCTGAGTTGGGTGGAGTTCTGACTCCCCAAGGTAAGTGGTGAGTAGCCTAAATGGATGGCACCAGAGGGTGATCCTAGGCCAAGTGGGTTCCTATAATAGCCTTGTGAGGCTTGTAAACACAAACACCTTGTAAACCTTTTGAAGGAAGTTGAGAGAACTAGTACAACCTTACCTGACCTCTGCATCATATTGGTATCAGAGCCAATATTCTGATTGGAAGAAAGTGTATGTCAGAAGAGGAAATTGAAACAGAGGCTAGTACAATGCCTCCCAAGACAATGAGTCAAGATGCCATCAAGAAGTTGGTGGAAGAGATGCTTGAAGCAAGACTGCAAGAAGCAAAATTGTAGGAAGAGAAGAAGTCTAAGGGCAAGACTAAAGAAGAGGGAAGTTCTTCAGACACAAATGAAGAAACAGAGGCAGAAGAGGATCCTCAGGAGCAGGATATGTCTGTAGATCAGAAAGCCTTCTTGAATGCACTTAAGGGTGCTCATGGTGACAGTGGTGATCCTAAGATGGAGGTGCCTACCTTCCATGGCAAGTTGGATGGAGATATTCTCACCGACTGGATAGAGGCTATGTGCAACTTCTTTGATTACAAGGAGTTCAATGACAGCAAAAAGGTCAAATTTGCCAAAACAAGGCTAAGAGGTTCTGCACTTGTGTGGTGGAACTATATGCAGAATGAGAGGGAGAAGATTGGGAAGAGTCCCATCACTAAATGGAGCAGAATGGTGGCTATGCTCAGAAGCAAGTTCATGACACCTGACTATGAGATTCAAATCATAAGGAGATTTCAGAATTTGAGACAAAAAGACATGGATGTGGCTGCCTACACAGAAGAATTTCATAGAATCAGTATGAGGGCAAATCATAATGAAGATGAAAAAGGGATGGTGGCTAGGTACCTGAATGGACTGAAATACAATCTACAAGATGAGATAAGTTTGGTGTTACCAAAGACAGTGGATGAATGTTTCCTGTTGGCCTCCAGAGCTGAGGAAAAGTTGAGAAGGAAGGGTGATCAAAGTGCCAGAGGTAGAGGTGGCAAAAATCAAAGAGGTAGAGGCAATTTTGGCCATGGTCAGTTTAACAAAACTGAAAATAACAGCCAACAAGAAACACAATCAACAACAGAGCATAGAGGAGGTTTCAGAGGTGGTAGAAATCATAATGGTAGAGGCAGAAATGGTGGAGGTGGTAGAGGACCAAGAGTCTTCACTGGAAGATGTTATGGCTGCAACCAAGTTGGCCATACAATGAACAAATGTCCAGGGAAAGCCAGCAGCTCCCATGACAGTGGGAAGAGAAATTAGTTGGTGAAAGATGATGACTGTGAAAATGTGAGTCCATCGATGGGAAGTGCTGCACTTGTTCTAGATGGAGAGAGTATGATGATAAAAAGATCTATGTTGAAGATACCATTGAAGCAAGAACCTCCTCAGAGAAAGAACCTTTTCAGAACCCAAGGCCTGGCCTATGGGAAGCTTTGCAAAATCATAGTGGATTCAGGGTCTACTGAGAATGTGGTATCCACTGAGATGGTTGAGAAGTGCAAATTGAAGAGGCTGCCTCATATCAGTCCTCACAAGATTTCTTGGTTGAACAAGAACCAAAGTTTCATGGTGGAGGAACAAGCTTGGGTTGAATTTGCAATTGGTGACTACAAGGACAAAGTACTATGTGAAATCATTCCCATGGATGCATGTCACCTGCTTCTTGGTTGTCCCTGGCAGTATGATGTGAAAGCTCAGCATGATGGTGAGAAGAACACTTATGTCATCACCAAGAATGGAAGGCCATTCAAAATGGATCCTTTGTTGGAGCAGCCCAGGGGAAAGGAAAATAACAACAGTGTCATGTTAGTGAATGGAAATGAATTCCTAAATATCTTGAAGGAGAATGACAACCAAGGGTATGCCTTGGTCATGAAGCCCAAGAGTGGATCAGATCAGCAAGAACAGAAACAGAAGGAGATTCCATCAGAAGTACAACAACTTCTAGACAAGTATCAAGACCTTGTGGTAGAGGAAGTTCCCAACTCCTTACCACCCATGAGGGATATTAGTCATCAAATTGACTTAATACCTAGTGCTACATTGCCTAACAAGGCTGCATACAAGCTGACTCCATAGCAAAATGAAGAGGTGGCAAGGCAAATTCAAGATCTCCTAGAGAAAGGGCTGATTAGGAAGAGTCTAAGCCCCTGTGCAGTTCCAAGTGTACTGGCTCCTAAGAAGGATGGAAAGTGGAGGCTATGCACAGATTCCAGGGCCATAAACAAGATCACCATAAGATACAGATTTCCAATGCCAAGGATTGAAGATCTCTTGGATTACCCGGGAGGATCATGCTATTACTCAAAGATTGATTTGAAATCTGGATATCATCAAATCCGGATCAGACAGGGAGATGAATGGAAAACTGCTTTCAAGACCAATGAAGGTCTTTATGAATGGCTTGTTATGCCATTTGGTCTTAGCAATGTGCCAAGTACATTTATGTGCCTGATGAATGAGGTATTAGTTGAATTCACTGGTAAATTTGTTATTGTTTATCTTGATGACATACTAATCTTCAGCAGGACAAGGGAAGACCATGTGAAGCATGTTGGTCAGGTGTTGGAGAAGCTGCATGAGCACAAGTTGATGATCAACTTAGACAAATGTGAGTTCATGAAAACTGAACTTGTATACTTGGGATTTGTCATTTCTAATGGTTGTTTGAAGATGGATCCCTCTAAGGTTGAGGCTATTCTCAGTTGGCCTACCCCAAAAATAGTGGGAAATGTGAGAAGTTTCCATGGATTGGCGACTTTCTATAGGAAGTTTATCAGAGGTTTCAGTCACATTAGTGCTTCCATCCTCAACACCATCAAGGGTGGAGTCAAATGTAAATTCTAGTGGACAAAGGAAGCTGATGATAGTTTCGAGTTGTTGAAAACAAAGGTGGCTAAGTTACCTACCTTAGTACTCCCTGATTTTGATAAGGTATTTGTTGTTGAGTGTGATGCAAATCAGCAAGCTATTGGTGCTGTTCTTAGCCAAGAAGGACATCCAGTGGCATTCTTTTCAGAAAAGTTGAATGAAGCCAAGCAAAGGTATTCTACCTATGACTTAGAACTCTATGCAATGGTGCAAGCTCTTAAGAAGTGGCGACATTATTTGCTACCCAAGGAATTTATTGTGTTTACTGGCAATCATGCTTTAAGTTTTCTTAACAGTCAAGAAAAATTGAACCATAGACATGTTAAATGGATGGAATAGTTACAAGTGTATACTTTCACAATTAAGCACAAAAAAGGTGTCTCTAATAAGGTAGCTGATGCATTGAGTAGGAGGTTGCTTCTTGTTCAGGAAATTCAGTTAGAAAGCATGGGTATTGACTGTTTAAAAGAGTTGTATAAAGAAGATTCTGATTTCAAAGAGGCTTATGATGTTTGTGTGAACTTGGCTAACACATTCCATGGAGAGTATGCAGATTTTGTTTTGCAGGAAGGCCTCTTATTTAAGGGCAATTTGCTGTGTGTCCCTAAGTGCTCTATGCGGGACAACATTATGAAGGAGAAGCATAATGGTTCTTTAGGAGGACATTTTGGCTTGGACAAGACACTGGAACAAGTCACAAGGTTCTATTTTTGGCCAAAGGTGCAATCAGATGTGAGAAAATATGTAGCTAGCTGTGCAATCTGTCAAAGAGCCAAAGGTGTGTCTTCAAATGCAGGTCTATACCAGCCCCTTCCCATTCCCAACAGACCTTGGGAAAGTATCAGCATGGATTTTGTGCTTGGGTTACCCAGGACAGCCAGAGGGGTGGATAGTGTGTTTGTCATTGTTGATAGGTTCAGCAAGATGGCACATTTTGTGCCATGTAAATGCACAAATGATGCATCTCATGTTGCAGGTCTATTTTTTAGAGAGGTAGTAAGGATACATGGTTTACCATTGTCCATTGTAACTGACAGGGATTCTAAGTTTGTAGGTCACTTCTGGAGGACCTTGTGGAAGAAGCTGGGCACACAGTTGTCTTTTTCATCAGCCTACCATCCACAAACTGATGGTCAGACTGAGGTGGTTAATAGGTCTCTTGGAAACCTTCTAAGGTGCCTTACAAAGCAGCATGGTTTGGCATGGGACTTGGTTATCAGTCAGGCTGAATATGCCTACAATGATTCAAAGAATAGGAGCACTGGTAAAAGTCCTTTTGAGATAGTTTATGGTTTTCATCCAAGAGGGCCACTTGAGCTGAAGGATCTCCAAGGTTGGGATAGAAGGAGTGTACTTGGTGAAGAGTTTGCTGCCTCCATGAAAATAGTTCATGATCAAGTTAAGTTGCAACTAGAAAAATCAGTCACAAAGTACAAAGAAAAGGCAGATTTGAAGAAAAGAGAAGTACAGTTCAAAGTTGGTGACTTAGTCATGGCATATCTGAGGAAAGAGAGGTTGCCAAAGGGTCAACCAACTAAACTCCTGATGAAGAAGATTGGACCTTGCAGGATAGTGCACAAATTCGGTCCAAATGCCTATGAGATTGAACTACCAGATGGCCTGGGTATCTCTCCTATTTTCAATGTTTGTGATCTTTTTCCTTTCAGACCTCCATTGCTAGATGAAAGTGGATCAGATGTGGTGCTTGAAGATGCTGATTGGATCAAGGATTTGCCTCCAAGCAAACCTTTACAATTGGAGTGCATTCTGGATTCCAAAGTTATCAAGAAGACTCGGAGGGGTGTCTATAAGGACTACTTAGTGAAATGGAAGGATCTCCCTGACTCAGAGGCCACCTGGATGACTGAAGCAGATATTCTAAAGCATGGCATGACACTTCAACAATTGGCAACTCAAGGGACTTGAGTTTTTCCCACAGGGGGAGTATGGTGCAAGAGCTTCAATTTACAACTATTTTTCAAATATTATATTTTAATGACCTTGTTAATTTTTGGTTTTATCTAAGGGCTTAGAAGCCATTTTTGATGTGATGTAATAAGGACTTAGTCTACTTGTTTTGACTAGTCCACTAGAAGATTTGAAAGACCTATTTTATAGGTTTTTCCTTTTTTTAGAAACTTTTTGTTTTATTTAAAACTGCCTTTTAAATTTGATTTTCTACCTTCCTAGGCAGTTGTACGGTCAAGGAAAGAGGAAGAGTTTTTTAAGAACTTCCTATATATTCCAATGGTTAAAAAAAACATGCCAAATATATAAAAGCAAGAAGGAGTTTTAAAGAAGAAAAGACTATTTTTCTGTTTTTGCTGTTAAAAACAGCCTTGGTACAGCCAAGTACGGCTGCTTGGGAAGAAATTCTCTTGTAATGTTTTAAGTTCTGTGTTGTGGCTCCCATTTGTAGGTAATTGGAGTTTTTGAAACTATTGGAGTGATTAGATCTTCTCCTGTTTATAAAGATTGTATCAAAACCTTTTTTTGTCTAGGGTTCTGAGGCAAAATGGAGTTTTGTTCCTCTGTCTTCTGAAGGTGAACAGTCATCTTGTGAAGGGATGGAGGAATTTAGATTAGTTTGCATGTTCTTGTTGTTAGATAAGTTGTTCTCCTTCTTTCTCAATGATTGGCATGTCTCTATCTAGTCAAACAGTGACTAGTTAGTGGAGAAGAGATTTTGGGACAGCAAATATATAAGAAACAGTCATAGTGTTGGTAAGATTGAGTGTTTTTTTTGGTTTTAAGAGGAATACAGGTCTGCATAGGAGTCCTACACTCTAGATAAGAATCCTTGTTACATCTTTTGTCCATCATTTTAAGCTAGACAACCCTTGAAAGACAATCACCAATATATAACAGAAAAAAGACTATTTGCCGTCTTGTATGTGGTGTAGTACGGCTTGCAGGGCTGATAGAAGTTAAAATATTTCAAATTTTGTGTTCGTTTCTTGCACCAACCAATGAAGGTTATAAAAGGGTCAGTATATGACTAATATGGTGTCATTTGTCTGTTTGTTTGCAAGGAAACCCAATCTTTAACCTTGTTTAATTAAAAACAGCAATTCTGCCGTACTTTTTATGACAGTACAGTACGGTGGTGAGTGTAAAAACAGCAAGGATCTATTCTATTGGTTGCATGTGTGTTGTGGTCTTTATTGGAGTAGTTTTTTTGGTAGCTTAGAGTCTTCTTGCAGGAGATAAGAATCAATGGAAACTTCAAGACTGTCATAGGGCAGTCATCTTATTATTTGTTGTCCTCTATCTTTTTAAACACTGTATGGGCCTGCACACAAGAAGTTAGTGGTTTTCTCACATCAAATGTTGAGTGGGCATTAAGCCTTGATGGTCATTTTAAGTCCTGGAAGGGTGTTGTAGATTTACTCCTTGTGTATGTTACAATATTAAATACTATTGATTGCTGTCTTAAAACAGTCACAATGCAATTTGCTGTCCCCTGTTGTGTTTGGGAGTAGAATGGTAGTTCATTGGTCAGAGACCTTTGCCCATGCTGATCACAAGATAGGTGTATGATTACCTATGTTGGTAGAGTTATTGGTAATAGTTGTGTTGTGTTCTTGAAGGTGGATTGTGTTCCTGAGTTGGGTGGAGTTCTGACTCCCCAAGGTAAGTGGTGAGTAGCCTAAATGGATGGCACCAGAGGGTGATCCTAGGCCAAGTGGGTTCCTATAATAGCCTTGTGAGGCTTGTAAACACAAACACCTTGTAAACCTTTTGAAGGAAGTTGAGAGAACTAGTACAACCTTACCTGACCTCTGCATCATCAATGGGTGTAGTTTGGTCTTCTCCTGAGAAAAATGGTAAACCTTTAAGAGCAGCCATTGGGATATCATCATGTTGGGCCAAATTCAAAGGGCTACCTTGATCAAAAGGTATAAAAACCTGATTCCTAGGAATTACCATTGGAGCAACAAAAGTCTGATTTCTTGCAAAATGAGTTGCAACTCTCACATGAGGTAGGGTTGACTATATTTTCCTTGTTGAAGGATAAGTCCTTCTACTCGATCTACTCTATCTCCTAGCATGAGATAGTTGCAAATACTCAAAGGAACTTGCACTCCTTGTTTGTATTTTTCTCATAAGCTATTACAACACTAGTTTTGCTAGATTTCAACACTCAGAGTCACCAAATATGCAGATTTCAACCTCCTAAAGGTCTTAAAATTACTAGTTACATATCAAAACTAGCAATAAAATGTATTCTTGAACTGTTTTGATTCAAATAGTCCCACTGAGCATGCCAAAAATAGTTATCTCCTAATAGTGCACCCTTACTAAGTAAACTCAATCTATTGTTGAAACATTAGAAAACCTCCCTGATTGTGGGTTCAGATAATGGAAGCTAACCTCTCGAGTAGGCTGGCTCTTATGGTGTTCACCTAAAAACCTAACTAAACTAATGCTTTTGCAGGGAAAGAGTAAGGAAGAAACATGAAAATGAAACTATCTCCTAAGGTGATGCACCAAAATGTTTGTCTGAAACTTACACAACTACTTTGCACATAGATTCAACCAACAACTAAGCTTGACATGTATAACTCAATATCTATATGCGTTTACATAAAAATCTCATAAGAAGGCTCTAATGTTGACAATGCTAGAAGGAAAAAATATTTTCACAACTCAAATTGTTTACATTCAAACACAACTTATAACCTGCAAACACATACACTTTCTGCACAAAGGTGGTACTAACGAGACACAACAACAAGGAATTAAGTAACTTCACGTGGAATTGCATTAGTCATTTAAATGCAAACAACAGAGTGGAAATTTGAGAAGGCAAAATTCTTATCTCCATTGATCTTCAAAGGTGTAAACTATCATATATAACTTTAAAATGAGTTACAAATCCTGTCTCATGTTGAAAGAACTCCAAAAAGTTACAATACCTACTTGAGAATAGAAAGAACTAACTACAAAATGAATAATGAAGTCACTATAATCCTCTCCCAATAGTTGCACAAAAGTAGGAATCCCAAACCTCCTTGGTCATGCATAAATAAAAAGCCTAGAAAATAGCTCCTAAATTCTCTCCAAAATGAGTCTAAAGTGAAGAAATGGTCAAGGCATGACCTCTCCCATCATACAGGAACCTAAAATTACCCCTAAATTCTCTTCAAGGCCTTTAAAACCAAGTCAAAACCACCCATCTATTCTCTCCACATGTTTGCCAACTTATTCAACTTCCCCCTATATGCTCGGCATAAACATAAAAACTTAACCATATCCCTTCTACACATATATATGACAAAAATACAATTCATTATGCATTTTAATAACATTAACTAAGTGATTTAAAATCACACAACTTAGCTTAATGTTTTACATTTCAAAACAAATACAAAAGAATGACCATGATTCGACCATATCTGAAGTCAATACAAATAAAAATATAAGGGGACACACCCTTATTGCTAGGCATACACATGAGCTCGATGTATTAGTTTTATTGCAAAGTTTTGAATAAAAGGCGCTCAAACAACCCTCATTTCACATTTTCATTTTGCACTTTCAACTTTCTATGTTTTGGGGCTCCGCCATGGTTAAGCTTCTGAAGGTTTAATCTAGAGTTTTAGACTACATTTTCATAGGAAATCAATAGAAAAAGCTTGGGTAATCTCTCTATCACTCAAAATCTGCCCCTTTCTTTTCATTTTCTGTCAAAAGAATGCATTTCTTGAGGAACCCAAGCTGGTATAGATGAAAAAATGATCAATGTATTTGACTTTTCTATGCATTATCTTCATGAGCAAAATACAGTCCATATCTCAGTTTCCTACATGATTGTTTGAATGGAATTCTCTTAGTATGATGTATATCTCTCCTATGTAGTCATTGACTTGGCATGAAGGAAATGTTTTTTGTTGCATTCTGAGCATTATTTATACACTAGCTTCTTTTAATGATCTATCTTGTGCTTCTCAGTCATGGCTAGGGTTTTATGGAAACCCTCTATTCATTCCTACTGAGATGAACTAGTATACATACTTGGTTTCTTGATAAAAACATGAAGGAAAAATGAAATATTTGACTATATTTACTCTTTCTACAAGTGACTGTTTCCATTGCTCATTGTTGTGACTAGTTGTCTTTACAACCATCATCCTATCTCTGTCAAAACACAAGTCCACTCCTACTTGTAGTTGCTACTTCCAAAGTTTCTGAGTCATTTGGTTCCTTGACTATGTCAGTTCTTCCTCCATATGCTCTATTGTCCTATGTTAACTCTTAACACCTGCTTCTTTTGTTTTTTGGGACTGCTTCTATTTATCTTGGTCTCCTTAATGACTATAACATCATGTTCTTACTAGGGTTACCTTGATCATAATATTCTTTTCACAGTTTGATCACTATTACAGACCTTCATGATTATCATGCAACATCTAAATGGCCTCTTGACCCCTCTACTATGATTGACTTGCTTATGATTTGTTGTTATAGTTATTATTAGTTGTCCCTTGGAAGAAAACATAGTTATTCTTGCATCATGACTTGCCCTCATGACTATAGAGGATGTCTCAAATATGGCTGATGTTCCTTGCTCCTAGTATGACTGCTGAACACTGTGCATCTTCAGGTAGACCTATGATAGTTCTATCTTTGATTGCTTTGGCATTGTGAGTGCTTGGTTGTCTCATCAACCTGTAGGACTGTCTTTATTGTCTTGTTGTCAAACAGTCCCTACACACCATACATTCATTGTATTGACTGTCATACTTCTTATGGATTCTCCAATGATTTATCTCTACAAAGTCCTATGGTTTTGTAGTTTTGTTTCTTCATAGGCTTGTAGAGATAGAGTAGTCATCGGTCTACCAGAAGATGCATAGTGTTCTGTAGTCATACTAGGAGAAAGGAACATCAGCCATATTTGAGACATCAGTTATAGTCATGAGAGCAAGTCATGATACAAGAATAACTGTGTTTTCTTCCAAGGGACAACCAATAATAATTGTAACAACAAATCATAAGAAAGTCAATCCATGGGAGGCAATTAAGCCTTGTCATGAACTAAAGCATTATATTGCAGAGCACAAGGAGAGCAAGGGCACACACCTTGCAACAGAAAGACAAAAACTCCTCAATACAAATTCATGAAATTTGCTATCATTCAATCCATAAAAACATCAATGAATTGCTCAACTTCTACCATAAACCCTTATATGAAGTGTTGATAAAAACCCTCCAAAACGTTATGTCTTCTACTAACAAGAATAAGCAATTGTCTCCATAATTTTGTCATGGTATCCATCATGATTGTGACTACTATCAAGATTCAAAATACTACTCCTTTTTCTGCATTGTTTCCTCATCCATGATTAAGGATCACTGTCTTTATATATCTTCCATGATCTTTGTGACTTTATGAGCCAATGATAGACCCACTTTAACTCTGCTCTACTATCCAATCATGGTGGTTTCCTTCTCTTATTGGGTTCAAATTGAGTAAATATTTTATCATTTATGATAGTGATGTTAGCCAATTTACCATTATAGGTGATGAGATACACACTCAAAGTTCATAAATGTGATGCTTTTACACTCTCATCACTCTCAAGACAAGAGGGTAGCATATTGAGCTCACCCCTTATGGGAGCCCATTTTTCTCCACATGCTGTGATATTGAACAGTGTGATCTAGCAATGAAAATTTCAACTATACATGCACAGTGAACAAACATGTTAGATAAAATAATGAAGTCAAAAGCTTTCAATGATGTTCATAATGATTGGTCACACTCCTCTAGTTTTCTTGATATCTATGATGTTACAAAACTATTTCAATGCCTTAGGAGAATAAACTATATATTTGTTGATATAGTGTATGCAAGGAATATGGATCCCGAGCTCTAACACAACTTTTTCTCATCCCTTGCAGGCATTTCTAGCAGCAACATATCAACTTCTAGAGCAACAAAGCGATAGGAACTGAAGCAAGGATGTGGTAGTTCAATTTGGGATTCATTATTCAAGCCATGATGGATACCTATCCTTGACATATGCTTTTCCTTTTCTTTTTCATTCAAATGTATAGTTTATTTTCATATTGCATTGAAAAAGTTATTCTCACGGCTTGTGTGGGACCCCATACATTTGTGTTTATCAATAAAGACATCATTTATGCAAAATTTATTCAATCTCTCTCTTGTATACAATTGCATAATAAAATGCAATCTGCTTGATAATACTTTTATGCATATGAATGCAACTTTTAGCAGAAATCAATGTGTACCTTTTATCTTTGCTTTGCAAACACTATCTCAGCTCTACCTGATTGAGCTAGAAGCTAAATTAGGTAACATTGCCACCAACTAGAATAGAATGATCATGAAACTTGATGTAAGTAAAGCTTTTGATAGGGTAAATTGGAGGTTTTTGATGAGCATAATGAAGTAGTTTGGCTTTTAGCTATATTAGATCTACTGGATCTCTGATTGCATATTGAATGTTTATTATTCAATCTTGGTCAATGGATGTCCTTGTGGGTTCTTCGAACCTACCCAGGGTCTATGACAAGGTGACCCCATTTCTTCATCTCTATTTGTCATTATGGCAGAAGCCCTTGGGCATGGTATTAGGAAGTTGGTTGAGAATAGATCATTGATAGGAATCCACATAGTAGATAATTTACCAATGATAACTCATCAGTAGTTTTCTGATGACACTATCTTGTATGGTGTCTCATTATTGGAAGAAGTAGAGACCATTAAGCATCTATTTGACACATACATGGCGGCCTTCAGTCAAGTAATCAACAAAGACAAATCCAACATTTTTTATTTAACACAAGGAGAGGTTTATATAGACAAATCATATCTCTTCTCAATTTCAATAAAGTAGATCTCGCCAAAAAATACCTAGGGGTGCCTCTATGCAAAGGTGCAATTAAGACCAACCTTTGGAAGGAGATGATCAACAAATGTAGAACAAAATCTTTCTCATGGAAGGGACACTAGCTCACACTACCAAGTAAGATACAAATGATTAAAGCTATTCTTTTTGTAATTCCAGTCTGTCAAATGGCATGTGTGATTAGTGGAATCAAAATGAGATAGAAAACACAAAACTAAATGCATAAACAATCATTATACCTCACTATGACTCACAAATCCAAGATGGGGTTGTAGAATCATGCACCCACGAGATCCTAGATATACCCTAGATAATGGATTCAATGTGAAATACTCTATCTAATGCAACTCACAAGCTAGCTCAAGAGAATTTTTAGTATGATAACTTTACTTCGAAATTGGATGATAAAATGGCTTCGAGGATGTTTTATTTATAGGCATTTTGGAGAGATTTTGATCCAATGGTTAAGATTGATTTGAGAGATCAATGGTGGAGGATGAAAGTGGTGTGAAGGGCCTATATTTCATCTTGGAAAATGGAGGGCTAGGAATAAAGATGAATTTTTATGCCAAGAGGCATTCTACACTCACAGCAAGGGCTAAAAGATTCAGATTCCATGTAAACAAAATTCATAAAATACGTAAATAAATAAATTTGTGGAAGCTAAATGGATAGAAAAATAGAAAAACTTGGGTAGTTATGGAGTGAAATCTTTATTACGTTAAACAAAAAATAAATAAATTCATGGAATCCAAATGGATAGAAAAATAGAAAAACTTGGGCATTATGGAATGAAATCTTTATTACGTTTAAAGAATATGAAAAGTCTTGCAGCATAGTCTCTTTAAATTAACTTATGTGAGCATATCAAATATTCTAACTGTAAGTAATTTATAAATGCCAGCAAATTGGAAGATATCTCTTGGCATACTGTAGATATTTTTTTTTAAATATAAATATACTAGTTAATTCATCTTGGGAAAGGGGTGAATTAAATGAGGTTGGGTGAGATGGATTTTATGTGAATTAAAAATTTACATGGGGAAGGGTAAAATGAATTTAAAATTAATTTGGAGAAGAGTGGATATTAATGCTTATGACATGTGTAAGAGGTTTTAATGAGGGTTATGACACATGTGTATAAAATATTGATTTATATGATATATATTTCCATTTTTTATTTCTGGGATGTGGGGAGGAGTGTTAATCAAGGTTTGACCATCTAAATTAGGGTGATTAGCCTAATTAATATGGCTAGAAAAAATTACGGAATGGGTTAATGGGAGGTTAAGATTAATTAAACAAGGTTTTATTTAATTAATCTAGGTCTAGGGTCATGTAGGTTAGGCTAGGTAATTAAATAATAGATATTTAATTAACTATGGTAGGGATAGGTTGATTAATAGGATGAATTATTTAGATAAACTGTTTTATCTAATTAATTGGATTTAGTGAAGAGGAGGAATTAACCAAATAAATATTGCATATTTATTTAATTAATTGGCTAAGGTTGAACTATTGAATTAATTCAATGGTGGGGGATAAAATGATGAAAAATTAGAAGGTGAATGAATAATTAATTAAATAAAAATTTAATTAATTGATTAGAAGGGAAATTGGTATGTTTAGGGATGTCAGGAGTTGGTTTGATGGTGAAGACATTTTTAGGTGTCTACATTTCCCCCTCTTTAATGTGGCATCAGGACCTAGCAAGGAAGTGACATCAGGTCAAAGAAAAATATGCCACAGTTGTTGGAAAGGAATGAAATGAGTGAGGGATGCCCCCTCGAGAGGTAAGCAAAAAAATTAAAAAAAATTCATGTGAGCTCTCGAAAGGACAAGACGGGGGTGAAATTTGGATAGGGGAGAGAAAATTTAGTTGATAGGAAGAAAAATGGGGAAAAATGGTTGTGATCTGCACCTTGGGGAAGAAAAACGGTGTGGAGGGATGACATGGCTTACTATAATTAGAAGAGGGGGCCCTAAGAGTACCACATTTGCACTCATTGAGCCACTTAGAAGAAGGAGAGAAGAGGAGATGGCTGAGCATAATCTAATGTTCCTGCGATATAGGGACATTTCTGAGCACTTCCAACCATACGGGAGATCACCACAGGCTGGACCGCAGGTAGGCCCTATCCCTAGCTTTGTCATTTTTTTGTTTTTATCGCAATTTTTATGCCAAGAAATAGGATTTTAGTTTTTTAGTGCTATTAGGTTGTCACCTAGCATAAAAAGGGGCATGGATTAGTGCCATCCTCTATATTGGTGTTATCCCCTTGGGATAGGAAAGGGGTGAATAGGTGCCAAAACATCATGTTTTGGCACCATCCTTTGTTTTAGCGCAATATTGCGTAAGACTAGGGTTTGGCGAATTAGTAGCAAAAGTGGGCTGGGGTAGCGCTATCCTCTAGATTAGTGCAATGTTCTGGACTAGTGCTATCATGTAGATTAGAACCATATTGGAAAGTAGCACTACTCTTAATTAGCGCTATCGGGGGAACCGGCACCGTTCCTTGGATTGACACCAAAAGGTGAAGTGGCACAATGTTGTGAAATGGTGCAAAAACAATATGCAGTGGTGCTAAACTCTATTTTGGTGCCATACGGGGGTTAGGCAGCACCATCTCTAAAGTTGGTGCAAAAGGGAAGAATATTGGCTCCAAAATGGGTTTGGCTTCCAACAGAAGAAATGTGATATGACAAGTTTGGTTTTGGAAGAATGGGTAGGTTTTTGACAAGCATTTGTGGATGCAAGAGATGAGGTCCTTTATTGTGTATTCTCGAGAGTGACGGGTACCTTTAGTGATAGAGCTTTTTGATGCTTTTAAGGATGCTACCTGTGGTCGGCTAGTGGAGTTAGGACTTTTGACACATGCACAGATGCCAGTGCTACAAGCTCATAGATCTCTGATGAAAGCTCTCCTAGAGTGTTATCATTCTGAGACATGTTCTTTCCTACTTCCTACAGGTGAGATCACTATTACACTTGAGGATGTTTATCGCATCCTCAAGATACCCATTCACGAGCAGCGAGTGACATGTGATACGAGGAGGGGATAGAGGGCTCTACTTAGATTATTTACTTGTGATTGGATTGTGTTGGTTTCAGATAGTCAAGAGATGAGCTATGAGGGGACACTTTAGGTAGGTACAGACCATTTCTTGTTATTCTTGTGTGCATTGATTGGGGGCGTAGTGATGCCAGATCGGTGAAGGAGAGGCTTTCTAGTTGGATGGGGGGAGGTTATTGAGGGGATGGTTCGGCATGGGACAATATATGCCTAGAGGCCCTGTATGCTAGCACAACTATGCCATGAGATGCATATAATCATTTTATCATTGTGATTCAGCGCTATCAGATAGAGTTACTTTGCTTCATGTGTGGGCTTGGAAGCATATAGCGGTGACCAGGCCAAGATGTGGATATTATCACTATCGATTTGAGGCCTATGTCTTTTTGTATCAGGATGTAGAGTACACATACACAGGGCAGGTTTGATATTGGCAACAGGTTTTGAATGACATGATTTAGGTTATCTGGTGACCCTATATCAGGGTTGAGCCATGGCCAGGTGATGATGTTCATATGCCTTACACATTTCAGTAGTGGTACTTGATGGATCAAGGCGACCGTACTATAGACATGTATCTACTGTCACAGGTCATGAGTCAGTTTGGACTATGGTAGGATGTTCCACAACCTATGGTGATATTTGCACAGATTCCTCGGGTTGCACATTTGTGACCCCTAGACATACAACCATATGTTGCTATAGGAGATTTTGCAGCGTTGGTGCCCTTGATGTGGGATTGGAGGAGTGAGGTCATAGATGTAGGTACCACTCTGGTCTATGAGAACTTGTGGCAGATGTGGTGGCCTACATAGTTTACAGATCTGATGGAGGAGGTAGTCATGGCAGATGAGGTTGGAGTGGGGGGAGATGAGGAGAGTGGGTCGGAGGGGTATGGGAAGGGTTTGTCAGAGGGGGATGAGATTATTAAGGATTACATTGTGGAGGAGGAGGTGGAGATCAGTGATGATGATAATCCAATTGTTGTCTTGGCAATAGCAGCTACTGGGCAGGCAAGGGTTGGAGGAGAGGGACAGGTAGGTGTGGCTCAGTAGTTGCCTTAGCAGTAGCTATAGTAGTAGGTACATGTACAACAAGTACCTGTAGAGAAGGTATAGATAGGAGAGGTGTCAAGACAGAGGATACCTCAGCCATGGGGGTCTAGGTAGCAGAGGTAGAGAGCTGATAGGGAGCTTATGTCCCCCACCATAGGTACCACAGCAGTAGTAGGTTCAGCAGTCACCTATATTAGGGATGAGGCAGAGGAATGTGCAGCAGCACATTCCTGAGACTGCTATGGACTTCATAGGATCAGGACGAGCTGAGGCAAGGAGCTCGGGGGCAGGTAGGGGTTTAGTGCCGAGAGAGCGTTCATCACGTCGGTGGCCTTGAAGCAAGGAGGAGGATTAGATAGAGAGTCTGTAGGGTTAAGTGGCTAGTTTACAGGAGGCCTTAGAGAGACGAGATGCTGAGTTAGTGTAGTTGTGGGGCATGGATGCATTATTGGAGGCATTAGATGGAAAGATGAGTGTACTACAGACACAGTTGGTATAGGCACAGGGTGAGATAGTGACCCTAACAAGTGAGAGGGATGGAGAGATGGCTCAACATTAGGTGGTAGAGGCTAGAGCTCATAAGGTAGAGGAGAGGGCTCAGCAGGTAGAGGGGTTGGTAACCAGCCTACAGGGAGTTGTGGCAGGGACAGGCATGGGCCCTATATTAACACTGATGTAGACATAGATTACTTAGTTATAGGTGCAGGTTGTGGATCAGAGTCAATGAGATGAGTATTATCATGCTGCTTATTGTTTAGCTGTTCCAGAGGGTTAGAGGATCCTGAACTATAGCCAACAAAGAAAGTCTTAGAGGTCTAGGTCCCACAGATCTCGATCTATCTAGTCAGTGCAGTAACTGATGGGCCCTCCATCACATGTACCATAGCAGTAGTAGGTACAGTCATAGCCACAACATAGCCATAGCCACAGGTAGGATCCCCTACTGAGTCAGGTAGAGGTTCATTAGTCCAGGGCTGATATATATGTGTTGTATATTTTGAGCCCTTTGAGGCCTATTGTATCATGACTTTGTATTATTTTGAGTGATGTACATTATGATTATGATGATGTATTATGACACTTGATGATCTATGATTCTGATAATTTATGCATTTATGATGTGTTATGTATGGATGAATATATTGATGCTTATGTTTCATGATGATGATTATGTTAATGGATTCATTGTGTTTATGTTTATGGATGCCATGTAGTTATGGATTATATGTATATGTGATGATGATGTGACGATTTTATGAGATGTTATGGATGTACTACTGATGTTATGTGATGGATATAATGTTGTGATTTGTGTATGATGTATGTTTAGTTAGATGGATGCAGAATGTGAATTATTAGCTCTACAGTTTGTGTGAACAATCATATCATAACAGGTACTAAATCAATACCTTCCATGTGTTATTAGTTATATTTCCACATGCATGTAATAACAATAGGATTTATGATAATGATAGATTATGAATGTTATGTGTTTTTATCTATGTGATGTATGCATGTTTTGACTATGGATTATGATGTGAATATGTGATGTAAATAAATGCTCAGAATAATAAACATTTATTATGGATGCAAAATGTAATGGAATGGAAATATATGCTTCTCTTAATAAACATATATGATGGATGCAATGGAAGTAAAATGTGTAATGGAATGAACATCAAAACATTATCATTAACTCTTTAAGGTTTTGTCAAATGTATGTAATACAAAGCAACAACTACCCTATGCTCAGTGCTTTAATTGTTTCATTTTTTAGGAAAGTTGTAGCTTTTCCATGATAATGGTGAAATGGTGGATGTAATGATTTTTGCAGTGATCAAGTGATGACATAGGTGATATTTTTGTACAACCCTAGACGATGGGGTTTGGTGGTAGGTGGATAGGTTTATGGACTAAGTAAGGATTAGTTATGGTTAGATTGTGGAAGGGAGTGGGGGGGATAAGGGAGTTTCTAGGTCATGATACACCACGTCATTGAGGGGGATTTGTTTCGGTTCAGGATGTGTTAGGTTGGTTGGGATGCATGAGAGAAGATTAGGGGGGGAATAGATGGGGGGGAATAAACTCTAGGCCTAGATAGTATGGTTGAATGAGTGATAGGAAGGTGATTTGAGCTAGCAATAGTAGTTGCATAAAGTTGATTGAGAGCATTTCTTAGTTTATTATAGCAATATAGGATAAACTTCACAAAGGTATGAGATGACCTAAGTGATGATATATGTCCCACAATTGCATGGACTAGACCCACAAACAATAGGTTGATTTCATGCATACCCAAGGTAATATAACATTGCCTCGCTGAGGAAGGGGAGTTAGAGCCATGAGTGCTCATAGTACATATAAGGTATTAATGCCTGTATATGCAAATGAGGTGCATCATGCTAGAATCGACCTAGACTTCAAGATATGAATACTATTCTTGGAGTAACAAAACCAACCCACAAGTACATCATACAGAAACAATGACCATGTCTACTCCAAGTGTTGTCTTCCATGTACCATGATATAATGAGATCAAGGTAGCTTTGGAAAAGATCTAGAGTGAGACAAAAAGATAAAAATCAATAATTCAAAAAGGCCAACAAAAAGATACAAACAACTATTGTGTGCTCTGGCCAAGATAAGTGTTGATAGGATGACAAATTCTTGTCCATTGTAGGAACCATATATCCTAGGACGTGAATCGGTTGGATTTTGTTGGATAATTTTTGGAAGGTACACAAAAGGACAGTCAGGTTAGGTGTTGGATTATAGTTGGTATGTTGATTGATGATTTTTGCGTGAGGCGCAATGTTTCAGGCATATACTTAGCATGTGTATCACTTGTTGGATCTAGCAAACTCAGTAAATAGGGACCATCCAAATAGGTTGGATGGGTGAATCTTATGTACTTGAGTACTAGATACTTCCTTCATATTCCAGACTGCCTACATACCCTGTGTCCACAGGATCAAGGTACTTTCAAGATGTGGGTGAGATGAATATGTAGTTCTGGCAAGACTTGATGATGTGGTGATGGTTTAGGATGGATGTTGAGGATGAAATGATGATGATGTTGGGTTATTGTAAGGATGTTGAAAACTGTGATGATGTCGTGGAAGTGGATTTGATTTTTTTTTCTAATTTTCTGATGTTTTTAGGTTTTTTTGTTTTTTTAAATTTTTTTTATTTTTGAGTTTTCTGATGTTTTTGGATTTTTTGATTTTATATTATATAGAAGGAAGCTTACAAGGATCTTTGTACCATGGAATAATCTTGGGTGGGATGATGTGGGGTGGGTGATTGATGTTTCTAAATTCCAAGCCATGAAAGGTGTTTTTGGTATGGAGTGTCGTGATGGAAAGAGGACTTATCAGATGGTAGAACTGGCCACTACACATGGCACTTGAAATAGGTTTTCACCATGGTACTGATCCCAGGCATCACCGAAGTCATTTTCACCATTGGAAGTCTTTATTGCACTCAGGTTTTTCTTGATTTTTTTTATTTATTTTTATTTTTTGATTTTTTTGTATTTTTTCTTGGGATACCTGAAGGGTTATGCATAGAACTTTTTCAGGTGTAGAATGTTCATAGACTCATCCAAAGGCTACCCCTTAGGTGTTGCAAGTTGATATGCTCCTAGTCCATAGCTGGTTGTGATGACATAGGGCCCTAACCAATTGGGTTCAAATTTTCCTTTCTTAGGACGTTCCTGTAGATTCTTCTGGTTTTCCATGAGGACAAGTTTGCCTACTTCAAACTTAAAGTTCTTGATTTTCTTGTTGGAGCTTCTTCTCAAGCAGTTTTGGTAGGCCTTTAGATGGTTTTATGCATCCAGGCATTTCTCATCTAGTAATTCTAGCTCATGCAGCCTTGCAACTCGGTATTCCTCATCAGTGATTATGTTTTGCAAAGATACTCTTAAGGATGGGAGCTTGACCTCAATAGGTAAAATGGCTTTGGATCCAAATACAATGAAATATGGGGTGGTTCCTGTGGGTGTATGGATGGTTGTGCGATAGGTCCGTAGGGTGGGATTGAGTTGAAGGTGCAGGTCATGGCTAGCTTCATTAACCATCTTCTTCAGAATATAAAGAATGGTTTTATTTGAAGCTTCTTCCTAACCATTACCTTGAGGGTAGTATGGAGTGGAGAAGTGGTGTTGGATTTGGAATTTCTCACACAAGGTGCGGACTTCCTAGTTTTTGAATGGTTTTCCATTATCTATGATAATGGAATGGGGATGCCATAATGACATATGATATAATGGAGGATGAAATTGGATATTTGTGTTCCAGTGGTGAAAGTGAGTGGTATTGCTTCCACCCACTTAGTGAAGTATTCGGTAGCAGTGATGATGAATTTATGGCCATTAGATGATGGTGGATGGATTTTCCCTATAAGGTTAAGACCCCACTATGAGAAGGGCCACAGAGTCGTAATTGGTTGCAATTCTTGTGATGGTGCATGAATAAGATCTCCATGCTATTGACATGGTAGGCACTTCATTATAAACTGGTAGGTGTCTTGCTCCATGGTTGGACAATAGTACCTGATTCTTAGGAACTTCTTAGCTAGAGTAGGCCCAATTGAATGTGTGCCACAAATGCCTTCATGTACCTCTTGCAAGACCACTTCGGCTTCCCTAGAGTCTAAACATCGTAAAAGCATACCATCAAGACTCCTTTTGTATAGGGTGTCTCCTATAAGGATGAAGCAGGAGGCTTAGTGGATGAAGCTTTTTCATTGCAAGGCAGATAAGTTGTGGGGAATGATGTTATCATGGAGGTACATATATGTCTCTTGATTCCATGGGGATAAGGGACCAACGATTTTGCACACTAGCTCTGATTGGGGAACATCATATGCTGGAATAGGGAGCTCTTCGAACAGGAACTCACACTTCTTGCTATCTTTCTTCATATCAACTAGGGATCCAATTGTTGCCATGGTATCTGCAGCTTTGTTGTTTAGCCTTGGGATTTTTTCAAAGTGGATATCCTCAAAGTAGTCTTTGAAGTCATCGTCCATCTTTTTGTAAGGCAGGAGTTTATCATCCTTAGTTTTCTATTCATTGTTTACTTGCTAGATGACCAGTTGGGAGTCACCATATACTGTCAGCTTCTCAATTTTCCATTTGATTGCCATTCAGAGTCCTGTGATGAGGGCCTCATACTCTACCACATTGTTTGTGCATGGAAATGTAATTTTGAATGATTTAGGGATGCTGTCGCCTTGAGGGGTAACAAACAAGATGTCTACCCCCGAGCCTCTATGTGTATATGACCCATCAAAGTACATTTTCCATGTTTTTGTTGCTAGTGCCATTGTCAATATGGCTTCATCAGGGAACTCTGTGAGTGTGGGATGTTCTGAGGGAATAGGTGCTTCTGCCAATTGATTGGCAATGACCTATCCTTTGATAGCCTTTCTCTCTATGTATTCAATGTCAAACTCGCTGAAGATTATGACCCATTTGGCCATTCTTCTAGTAAGAGCAGCTCTATTCAGCAGATATTTTAGAAGGTCAAACTTGGCGATGAGCTTAGTTTGTGATTGAGCATGTAGTGTCTTAACTTTTGTGAAGTAAAGACCATGGCTAGACATGCTTGTTCAATGGGTACGTAATTTAGCTCATAGGTTACCAAGGTATGACTGATTTAATCTATAGCTCTTTCCTTCCCTTGTTCATCGTGTTGTGCCAATAATGCCCCTATAGTAGGTTCAGTTGCTGAGATGTATAAAAGGAGGGTTCTCCTTGCCTTTGCAAAGTGAGAACAAGGGGATTAGCCAAGTACTCTTTTAACTAGTCGAAGGCAGCCTGAAACTGATTGTCCCAGACAAAAGCTATATTTTTTCTAAGCAGGTGCTGAAAAGGATGACAGTTATCAGCATGTTGCATAATAAACCGACGGATAGACTAGAGTTCCCCTTGCAGGCTTCATAGTTGTTTTAGTGTCTTTGGAGGAGGCATCTCTATGATGACTTTGACTTTAGTAGGATCTACCTCAATTCCACTTCTAGAAACTATGTATCCCAAAAGATTTCTTGAGGTAACCCCAAAAACACATTTCTTTGGATTTAATCACACATTATATTCCTCTAGCCTATCAAAGATCTTTGCTAGCACATCCAAGTGTTCCTCTCTTGTCTTTGATTTCCCTAACAAGTCATCCACTTAATCTTCCATGGTGTGGTGGAAAAGGTCATGGAAGATGATAGTCATAGCACGTTGAAAAGTAGCTCTTGCATTTTTTAGGCCGAATGGCATCACTACCCAACAATATGTCCCCCATGGGCAGATGAAGGAAGTTTTATACTGGTCTTCTTCCACAATTTTGATCTGATTATACCCTAAAAATCTGTCCATTAGTGATAGCATCTCATGTCCTACGGTGAGGTCCACTATGATGTTGATGTTAGGTAAGGGGAAGTCATCCTTAGGCAATGCTTTGTTGAGGTCTTAGAAATCAGTGCAACATTAGATGCAACCATTAGGCTTTGCCACCAGTACTAGATTAGAGACCCATTCTGGATAGTCTATTGGCTGGATGAACCCCACATCCAAGAGTTTCTTCAGTTTTAATTTAACCAAGAGTGCAACCTAAGGATTCATCTTTCTTAGTTTCAATTTTACAGGTTTGGCATCAGGCCGCACTACGAGATGGTGAAAAACCAAGGAAGGATCTATCCCTAGCATATTTACATAGGTCCATGTGAAGTAGTGGTTTCTTTGTTTGAAGAAGGCTAAGAAATTCTCCTATTCCGTTCCAGTGAGGGATTCTTCTCTGAAGGCAATTATTGGCATTTCCTCTATCCCAAGATTCATCTCTTGTGATGGCTCTACCAAGATCACTGATATATCAAGATGTACTTTATCTATTTTAGGAAGGCCCATGCTTCCATCTTCTAGCACCTCGTAGAGGTTTTCACCAAAAGATACGTCCTTTATTTTTACTTTTTCCTCGTCTGAAAGTGCCACAAAGTGGTTTTCACTAGGGGACATTGTTTTTATTCTTATGTTTTTCTGACTAGAAGCATTGGTGGTCTCACCAAAATAGGCAGATGTGTCAAGTTCCATTATGTATCTAGCTATGTGGTCACCCAGGGGGAAGGGATCTTTGACCCCCATCCTTTCTACTATGGCTTCATCATTTTGTGCTACATGAAAGATAGGAGGTCATCGTTGGTCCCAATCGATAAGGTCTAGGTATACAAGGGGTAGGTCATTATATGGGGATGTTAGGGTGGTTACCGTGTAGATGGTACATATGGAGGATTCAAAGAATTCAGTGAAGTCACTAAAGGAGTCTTGATGGCCTACTTTGTTGATATTATTGACTTTGGGGGAAACCGTAGTGACCTCGGCTAAGATACACTCGTCAATGGTGAGGATACATTGTCATTGACCATACCCTAACCCTTGATTGTAGGGATTCCTTGTTGCTTGAACTAGTTCTATGATCCCTTGTTCATGAAGTCCAATACCACCTTGTCCTTTGTAACCCATGTTCTTGATGATTTTTGATCCTTTGCCATAGATTTCAGATGGTATGGTAGGGGCTTCTTGTTTGGTTTCTTCATCTTTATACAACCATGATGATATGCCTTCAAGCATGTCTTGATCAAGAAGGTGCCTCTTTTCAAAGGTTGGGGATGGCTTGCATTTGATAACCACTGTAGAGACTTCTCCCTCTTTCACGGCACTGAACATATTAGGATTGGGTAATGTCCCTACACAAAAGGTACCATGTAGTCATATTCCCCACATCCCATGTCGCGCATATTTATCTTGACCTCTGGTGGTGGAGGTGTTTGAGATGAAGTGGAAGCAATGTTAGCAGGATCGATGTACGAGGTGGATGGTGTACGATCAGTTTGGGAGGTGTTTTTTTGTGATAGCCTTGTATGGATAGAAAGTGTGATCATGTCCTTCCAAGAAACTACAGTACAGGAAGGGGCGGGGATCAGTATAGATAGTTACTTCCATGTCGTTATGAGGGAATTTTAGGTATTGATGGAATATCGAGGGGACAACATGCATGGTATGGATCCATCTTCGGATGAGAAGAATGTTGTAGGGGAGGTCGAGATTGAGAACTTGACATTTTGTTTGCAATATCTTTTGCCCTACTTGGATGGGGAGTTTGATAGTACCCTCAGATAGTCTCTCAGTGTCATCATATCCCTTGAGGGTTATGCATTCACTAGTGTCCATGACCACATCTGAGTATCCCAAGTGTTTTAACAGTTTTAAAGTGCACAGGTTTAGGCTAGAGCCACTATCTATTAAGACTCTTTTGATGATATGCTTGTGGATGCGGACTTCAATCTATAAAGCATCGTTATGTAGGTTATTAGAGGCGGGGAGGTCCTTTTTTAAAAAAGTGAGATGATGGGGTGAGGCGATATGGCCCACCATGGCTTGGATTTGATCCACATTTAGGTTGGTGGGAACTTGGGTTTCCATTAGAGCCTAGTCAAGGACTTCATTATGGAGAGGTGATGTATGGAGCAGCTCAAGGATGGAGATCTATGCAGGGGTCTTTCGTAGATGTTCTAGGAGATTATATTTATTGGTTGGCACTAGGAGAAGGGATGGACAATTTGGTTGAGGATTTGATGTGGATGGAGCTATTTGGTCAGTGGTAGGGGCTATGCAGATGGACACACGGCCTCGACAAGTTGTGACAGCATAATCGGGTGCTTGAGCCCAAATGGTGATTGTGTTGATATAGTTGGATGATGGTTCTATCCGACCTATGATAGAATCATAGGAAGTGGGAGGTGGGGTGATGTTGTAGGCTTGATTAGAGGATGAAGCTTTTTCTTTGTTGTGATTAGGTAGTGGATCCTTGTAAGGTCCCAAGTTAGCGTTAGGCGATGGTTGGGGGGTTTTCTCATGGTTGACTTTGTTTTGATCTAAGAGGTCTTGTATACAATATTTTAATTTCATACAATAGGATGTCTTATGGCCCACAATGCGGTGGTAGTCACAATAGTCATTTTCATTATACCACATGGCTTTGAGTTGATTTTCTTAGTGGGGCTTAATAGGCAGGAGAGTTATTAAACCATATTTTAGACATCTATCAAGAATATCTTCGAGTGGTTCCGCTAAGGGTGTGAATTGTCTCTGAGGTTTTTTTTTAGGTTGACCTTTGGGAATATTTATATTGGTGATGTATGTACTTGGTTTTGCATATTTTGGATGGCCTTCACATCGGTGATGCCGTCGTTGAGGGTGTTCTTGTTCTTACCCCAAAAGTGTGATTTGTCATTTGATTGCATGTTGTTCTTGCTTGTGTTGGGGACATTTATGTTGACCTTGTTATTGTTGTTGTTG
The DNA here is from genome assembly GCA_027924645.1 of Cunninghamia lanceolata. Classification (NCBI taxonomy): domain Eukaryota; kingdom Viridiplantae; phylum Streptophyta; class Pinopsida; order Cupressales; family Cupressaceae; genus Cunninghamia; species Cunninghamia lanceolata. The sequence continues at coordinate 3,319,749 of BSBN01000333.1, forward strand.
TTGTTATAGGGCTTGTCATCGTAAAGTTTAATCTAGCCCTTAGCAAAAAGAGCTCTCTCAATAGTGGTGCCCTTGTCGATGACTTCCTCAAAAGTGGGTGCACATAGGATTTGCAAGTGAAAGCCCATTTCTTGGTTGAGATTAGCCACAAACATGGTGACTAATTGTTTCTCAGGAATTGGCCAAGGGAGTTTGCTTGCTAAGCCTCTCCACCTTTGCAAGAATGAAGCGAAGGATTCTTTGTTTTTTTGTTTGGTGTTGCAAAGTTCCATCATGGATATCTCATGTTCAAAATTGTAGGAGAAGTGGTTGATAAATTTCTCTACAAGCTCAGGGAAATACCTAATGCTCGAGGGAAGGTCTGCAAACCATTCAGTGGCTTGACCATTGAGGCTTGTAAGGAAAAGTCTCATTATATATGTGTCCTCGTTTGAGACTTCAAGGAAAGACTGGTAAAACTCCCTAAGGTGGTCCCTAGGGTCTCCCTTTCCCTTATATTTGTCAAATTTAGATGTTTCAAAGTTTTTAGGAAAAGGAGGCATCTATAGTGTCTGATCAAATGGGTAGGGACAAATATCTTTGAAAGAATAATGTTTGTGCTTGCCCCGAGTTTGCAAATCATCTACCTTTTGGATCAAGGTTTGCACCACACTTGTTAGGTTCAGGGTTGGTGGTTGTGGGATGTAGGTTTGTTGGTTGATGAGATGTTGGAGGTTTGACAGAATTTGGTATTGATTTGTTTGGTTTTGGTGGGTGAGGTTTTGATTTTGGGGTATGATGTTTTGATTTTGTGGGATGGTGTTTTGGTTATGTTGCGCAAGGTATTGTTGGTAAGCATAGATTTGTTGGAGAACGTGAGGTGGCAATTGGGGATTGGGATTATGTTGTGTTGATGATACTATGATATTTTTTACATACGTGAGATTGGATTGGTTGGCATTGGATGGGTTGATTGTGTTGTGAGGTGGTTGTGGAAAGAATTGGCTTGTGTAAGATACAGTGTGGGCATTGAGTGGAGGCACATTTGTGGAGGAACTTGTGTGCATGGGGTTTATTTGGATGCCCAAGGTGATTTGAGGAATGGAAGGGTTCACATTTGTTATGGTGGTGGAAGTGACAACGGGATGGGAGACAATAGGATTGGAGACATTAGAGGTGGTTGATACATTAGTGGCAGTTGTAGATGTGGTAACGTTAGAATTTGTGGGGGTGGTAGATATGGTGGGAGTTGAGGTTTGAGAGATGATAGGTTGGTGTTTGATGTATATGGTTGAGAGGATTTTGTAGGATTTTTTTTAGATGTGGATGGTTGGGACGATGTTGTGTTGTGGGGTGGTTGGGTACCAATTTTGAGGAGGTAATCAAGATATCTATTTGGATCCGACCTTAAAACTTTGTCAAGCATGTCCATGTTTTTAGGATCTTTGGTAAAGTTCAAGATATCTTGATCTATTTGGATAATGGTGGGAGTGTTTTGGATAGGTGGTTTTGGTGATTCTGGTTGTAAGTAGGAGAAGGGGTTTTCATTGGGATTACATGATGGGATTTGGAAGACCGAGGGTATGTTGAAGACTTGTTGGCCAATTGGTATATTGTTTTCATTGGTTTGAGGTATCCCTATGCCCATGTTTTGTCCAATATTTGCCATCTCTTGATTCTTCTTGTGTTGGGATATAGTTATGGGCATGCAAAAGGATATGGATTTTGATCTTTGAGGTGGATGAAGATGGAGACCTTAGTGAATGTGGTTTGATTTGTTGGACCCAAAGAGGATATGGTGATGGAATGGGATAAAGATTTAGGTGCAAGAGAGCACAATCCCTATAATCTAAATATAAACATGAAAGGAGATTATGGTGTGATAATAGATCTTGACTTTTAGGAGATAAATCTCAAAAGGTGCAAACCTAAAGGTGATGGGTATCAAGAAGGTTGATTTTTGCAAATTTTGGACCAAAAGAGATGGAGAATAGATTGGATTGTTTTTGAAGATGAATTGTTGGGAAAGATTTGATATTAATTTTGGAGGATGTTTCAACTAAGAAAGACCTTAGGTGACCTAGATGTTTTGATATGAGAGATTTGGATGATGTTTTTGAAGAGGGATTTGGAAATCAACAAATGAGCTCAAGTAGGATCTAGATTTTAGGTGCTGCACAATGGATGTTTTCTCTTTGTTTGGAGTAGACTTATGACCTTACACAAAGAGGGATGATTATTCTACTTGAATGTAGACTAATGACCAATCAAGAAAAATAAAGATGATAAGGATGAAACCTAGATTTAACTTTAGCTCAAAGATTGATTTTTTTGGATGGATGTTGGTTGATGTTTTGATAGATGCTTGGATTAAGATATTTTGGATGGGTTTTTTTATGGAGAAAGCAAATGGATTTGGAAATGGATTTGTAGAAAGATGTTTATTTGGTCCAAAGAATATGCAAAAGCCAAGGAGGACGAGAAGCTACAGAAATGAATGGATTATGATAAAGGGTCCAATGGTGATAATGATTAATTCTCTAAGGTCAAAATGAGGGTATGATTGGGAAATTTTGGATCAAAATAGATGGGGTTTTGGAAAGTTTTGGAAATGTGGTTATGGATTATGGACAAGTAGGTCTTAAAGATCTCAAAATGACTTTCTAAAGTTTTAGGTAAATCAGTCTGTAAACAGTGCCAAAACTCAAGCAAATGGCGCTAAAACAGACAGAAATAGTGCTAAAATAGGTCAGTGTTGGTCAATTCTTTAGAAAAAAGCTAATTTAGATGGAAAATTTGGATTTTTTGGATGTGAAGGTCTGATCAAATGTTGAAATGAGGTCTCAAATGTTGTTTCTTGGCAAGTTTTTTTCAAACACTTCAAGCACAATAGAACACAATAGCCAAAGATTTGTTTGTGAAAAGATGTAAAGATTTTAACAAGCACTTTGCACAACCTAAGGTGAGGATAGGAAAATACTTGTTGAGTTTCCACTTGGTTTCCTAGCCGTGCCTACTTGTGGTGTATAGCTCCAAGAACTTGGCGCACGAGATCCCCCTTACAATGCACACACTTCTCAAGTGCACCAAGTTCCAAGTCCCCAAGGCTCGCAAACCTTGAGATACTTTGCTATCTCTGCCACAAGCTACAAAAATGTGGGATGGCTATCAGATTTCTCTTGCATCAACAAGTAGAGGGTTTTGGGCTTCTAAAACATTAGTTTGTAGTGGGGGTACATCCAGGGATTGGAACCTTATGAGCATCCAATAAACCACTTAAGGTTTTAACTAGCTCTACTAGGAGTTTCAGATACGTAAAGGTACTACTTCATTTCAAGCTAGCATCATATGGTAAGTGCTCATATTGATTTGGACTTGCCTTTCACCTTATCCTATTTTACATATAGCAGACTGGATGAAAGTACCACTTGGGGTCACCAATGAGTTCTCCGTATGGATGTTTCTCAAGGGTAGGCCCACTTTCTGGAAAAACAAGGATAGAACCATTTCTCTTAACACAAGATCCTTTTGAAGGTGAGGGGAGAGGATACTTTGATTCTAACTCATGGGTAACAAGAATGTGTAAGTGCACCAAGCACGGCAAACACTCTCTAACGTTCTTTTAATCCCAAATTGAAATGTTCGTAAGATTGTTTACAAGCACTTGTTAATTTTAGAGCACTAAAATCAAATGTTCTCTATGCTAAGGCACACAAAGGATTCTTTTTAGGTACACCAAATGAAATGTTTTGTTTGTTGTTTGTTTGACAAGCCAATGATTGATTTTTAGTGCACCAATTGAAATGTGTTCTACACTAACATGCAAGGGTTCTTTTTATGAGCACTAAATGAAGTGTTTGTCTAATCTATGAAAAACCTTGCAAAAACTGTTAGTGATTTTAGAATGATGGTCTTGGATAGATGATGATGATGACCTACAAAATAGATAGAAGACCCTGCACAGTGTTAGCACAGTAAAAATTTGAAATTTTTACTATCTCCTTACCCCTTCATATTTGAATAAATCCTGAAGAATATCCCAAAAAGACCATAATAAAAAAAATTTATCTCACAAGGTGTCTATGGATGAGCGGTGCCAAATTTCATCAAAATCAATCCATCGGCAAGAGGTTGTGTTGCTTACACCGATACATAAGGAATCATTTGAAAACAACCATCGGCGTGAGAATAGAGATCAGAAGAAGAATTATGGAAGTCACCAATGGAGTAAGTAATGCCGATGACATTACATCGGCAAGAAAGGCAAGTGGTCATACCGATCGGTATGACAAATATCTATCGGATAACTTTTTAAAAGTTGCCCCGACGGTATATATCATACCGATGAAGCATTTCGGCAAGAGTCTCACCGAACATCCTGTGGGGGTAACGAAGCAAATAGTCATCGGCAAGAAATAAACTATCGGGATAGCAAACAAGTAAGCTTCCGATGATTAGAGTCTTAGCGATAAGAAAGCCTTCGGCGAGACTCACAGCGATACACATCTATCGGGATAACTCAGCATATCGGGATAAGGGAATTAGGTCTCGCCGATTCACAAGTCACGGTGATCAAAAGGCATCGGTAACAATTTAACATACTCTGTCCGATGAAGGATATGAAAAGGGCCATCGGGGAGATGATTTGGATTAGGATATCTTGATTTAGCTATCCCGATAGTGTATGTCATTCCGATAAAGATGAAGTCCATATATGAAAATGACTATCGGCAAAACAATAAAGATCGGGAGAACATAATTTTATTATCCCGATAGTATTAATCGTGCCGATAAGCAAATCATATCGGTGGGACTTGCTATATTGCAGAGAGATCTAAAATACTTGGCGATGAGGGAAGTCATGCCGATGGACGCGCCCACTTAAAATTGACATTACATAGCGTCGAGAATACAATTGAGGGGTCACGCCGATTGACTGTTCGCGCCATAAAAGCATTAAGGGTCACCCAGACATTTTAAAAATCACGTCGATAAGAAGAGTTATGGCGATGTGACACTTCACAGTGATGAACATTGAATTGATTAGATAGTTAATACAAACGGCTACGAAATTCATACGATCATTATAATTGCAAAAAAACCGTCTGAGAAGAGAATACAAAGGAATTCTTGAGGCGTAAAACAGAGGGTTCCAATCTCAGCCACCGGACGACAGGTACATATACATTGCATAGCCTGTATTTAAATTTTCTGCTAAAGTTTTAAAATGGCAACTCCGGGAAAAGGGAAAGGAAGAAAGTTACAAGGGGAAACCAGTAAGCCTAAAAAACAAAAAACGATCAAACCCCTGAAGAGAAAGTGAAAGATAGAAAATTAAATCAAGACCTAATTGATCAATTGCCTGGGTCAACTCCCAAGGCCAGGAGGTCTGCCCAACTTAGGGCAGAAGTAGAAAAATTGGAAGATAAACATAAATGCCTGGGAGATATCTGGACCCCAATTAGGGGGTATGAGCTCTTCAGATTCCACTATAACAGAAGGTTTAGAAATTCCCCTGTTTCAAACCCATGGCACATGAATTTAGGCAAACTGGTTGTACCTAATGTATTCTTGAATGTGGAACTCCTTCAACTACTAGCCAGACATTACAATTCAGGCCTGAAAGCTATCTGCAACCCTCAAGGAGAACCAATTGTGCACCTGTCAAAAAATGCTATTTGTGAGGTGTATGATTTAGATGATTTGTGCACTGTCCCTATTATTTATGAAGATTTGGATAAAGAGTATTGGAGAATGGATACAACTTACAATGGATGGAGGTTACCCATTCATAGGCCCAGGATTGAAGGAGAAGTGATACCCTTGACTGAGAATGATGGCCCTCCCTTTCATGTAGCCATTTTTGAACCATACATACAATATACCTATTTTTCTGTAGGCCAAGTCCTTGGCTTAGAGGTCCCTGAGTTCATGACTATTCCTCTGATGGTCATAGCCTCTGATATTCAATGTCACAATGCCAGACAATTTGATTATGCCTCCTATATTGCTACTAGAATAGACTCTGGTCTATCTGCAATAAAAAACAATGCTCCAGCATGCTCTTTTGAGCATTACTCGATGCTTATGCATATGGTGTTATACAAAGGAAAAGAAATTAGAGAGTCAGTAGATGATGTTTCTGCTGATAATGAAAAATAGTTATTAGATATGTTGAAGGAAACAGTGGATAAAGAAATGCAAGACATGACACCTAGCAAGGGTAGACAGTTGCTCAAGGATGCAGGGGTTATGATTTTTCCTGGTTTAGATTTAAATTCTGCTTTGGTTTTTGATAGCTTTTTGAATAGTGCTAATGACAAGTATAAGCTTACTCCAGAAGGAGTTAATGAAGTATATATGGGGACTAGATACAATAATGATGAAAATTCTTTGATGATATGGGCATTGTATCCTCCCCATAAGAAGACGGCCATCATAGACACTGAAAAAACTTTTGGCCATGTTATGATTTTCAGAGCAGGTGAAACTGACCCTATAATTACTGCAGACATTGGTATCAATGTTGCAAAGTTGAATAAAGCACACGCTCAAATGTTGATCAAAGAAAGAGATGCTTATAAATTGAACTGTGAGAGATTGACAAAAGAAAATGATTACTTGAAGGATGCTGTTAAGAGCACTTTTGGCCAGTCCACAAGAAGAATAACTCAAGGTGAGAGCCCTCAGGGCATTCAGGCATTATCCCCTAACCAGGCCACACAAATTCAAATAGATGCATTTGTTACAATACTGCAGAGCAGATATGCGAACATGGTGCGGTGGTTGAATCAGTTTTGGGATAATTACTCAGAAAATCACAAAGCAATCAAAGAACATGAACGACTTGAAAAGAGGATACAAGAAAAATTGATTGAGTTACAAAATAAAAGTGCCACTGATAATACAGATAACAGAGCATTGCTCAAACAACACCAACATTACTATGACAAACTAAAAGTTGATGCAAAGGAAGGTATTGATGCTTCAAGTGCAGGAGTGCCTAGGTTATTTAAAGATAACGGAGAGGTAAAGAGCAAAGAAGAATGGATTATTGACTGTTAGATTATATTACACAAAGCCACAGGAGCTCTGAAAGATAAAGCCTCTACATCCAAAGAAGTCTGCAAACAATTGGAGGAGATGGTTACTCTTGATGTAATTACCAGAAGCGCTATTGAGCTTACTGATTCTCACCGTGATCAAGAGTATCTAGATCATCTGGCTAAAGTTTATTTATGGCTGAATAGAGCCTAATTATGCTTATGTAATTATTGTTAACACTTGTTAAGTTCCCAAGAGACTTATTGAAGAGTTGTACCTCTTCAAATATCTATATAAGTTCAAACAATCGATGCTGAAAGGATCATTAGCAGTAGTAGATATTCATATATACATAATATACAATGTCTCAAAGTAACTATGTTGCATATTTTATTTGAAGAAGAAGTTTGAAGTTCTCTGATTCAGTGTTTCTACTTTGGTATCAGTTGTTTGTTGAGAATATTCAATTGTGTGGCTGTCTCCATTTCTGCATTTCCTTGTTATTCAGATTAAGATATCAAGTATATAGTTAACCTGTCAATACACACTTGCTGTATCTGTGTGATTAATTTGGTTGGTGTCCATCTGAGGAATTAAACCCTTCTAATTTAGTCGCAGTAGCCTGGAAGTAGTAAGTTGGGATTACTAAGTAGAGCCATATAATTAGGATTGCCATTCTATCTCTAGTGAAATATTATCTGTTAATCTTGCCCATTCATTTCATTTGGTTCCTTCAAGTAAGGATTAAAATACCTTCTAGTGAATTATAAGATAATTGATTATATTGGTTGGATTGCTAAGAAGAGTTTGTCAATCACTTTCTTGCATGTTTATACAAGCTATAAACCAAAACTGTGCCAAGCAATTAGAATTATTACCATTAAGAAACTACTGGTCTAGGTCCTTCAAATTGACTCTGTTACCCAACAAGGCACTGGTCTCATTCAACTCATTATTTAAAACCTATTACCTTGATATTGCTTATACAATTTCTACCAATCATTTAGTAAGCTTTTTTATCTATCTTACATCCTATGCCATTGTAGATAGATCTAGTTAGTCCATTCATCCACACTCAGACTGCTTTAATATTTCAAGGTTCACCCACCTAGGTGTAGCAGGACCTAAAGTGTAGTAAATCATCAAACCTTGAAGGTTGATTTCGTCAAGTTAGTTCAAAAACGTTGCAAATCCAAACATAGAGCCTGGCATCCTCTTAGGATTAGCAACTTGCATATTTGAGACCTAACAAATTGGCGACTCTACTGGGGACTAGTAAAAGACCTTAGAAAGTAATCCTTTCCTTCATAGAGTCAATTCAGAAAATTTAAGTTGGTAACTCTGCTGGTGACAAGAACCCTACAGATAAAATATAAACTTTTCCTATTTAATAGGTGGCGACTCTAGTTACAATTCTAACAAAAAATTCAATATCAAATGGATGGTAGGAGATCCAAGATGGAAGGCAGAAATTTGCAGTCATCTCCACCACTTAGAAACATTTCCAAAAGAAGTGTGAATCCAAAATATTCCCACCAAGATAATAATCTAGACATCCAAGAGAATGATTCAGAACAAAATATTGCAATTCACAACAAATTCACACCTCTGCATGATTCAAACGAGAACCTCAGTGGAGCAACTGATGATATTTTGGCAAGGTACAGACCCACTCCTCAAGAACAGCGAGATCATGATGCAAAGGTCATGAGGGATATTGATAGGAACCAAGCTGAACATGATTTCAAGATCTCATTTGACCAGGGAGAAGAGATAGGATATGAATTTTCAAATCAGGGAATGAATGACAATCCAGAACATCAGGAAATAAATAATCAAGACATGAGTGATGAGCAACAGGAAATACTCATGCTCAGGAAAGAACTTGAAAGGTACAAGATACAAGAGGAGAAGGAGTTGTTGCAGCAAGAAATTCAACAGAGGAAAAATAAAGCCAAAACAGCTCCCCCTAAATATGTACCCCCTCATAGAGGGAATATTTCAAGAAATACACCGCAAAATACAAGTAGTGCTCAAAACTCACATGCTTCCGGAAGTCATCAGAACACTATTCCCAAAACCCTAGACCACCTCCCATACATAATGTATCTCAACACATGGTAAATACTTACCCACCCCCTGGTCAACAATACTATAGACCACAGAATCATCACACAAACCCCCACATGAACCAACATCAACAATATGCATATCATCAGCCACCAGGTGGATACAATTATTATCCCAATCCACCACCTTTGAATTTCCCACCCCAAAACCTTGCAAATATATGCAATCAATTTGATTTAACTGGATATCAGCTATATCCATATCCTATGGATAGTACTTGGAGAAATATGGTTCCCAAGTTTACTGGAAATAATGCAATATCTGCGGAAGATCATATCAGAAGTTTTAATGCTTTTGTACAGGATATAGGTATGGATTGGGAAGACATTAGAATGAGTTTATTTATGATGTCCCTCACTGAAGATGCCAGAGATTGGTTTAATAGCTTGCCTGATGCATCAATCAATTCAATAACTGATTTCCATAACCAGTTTAAGGATCAGTATGGCAACCAATATGCTCCTGAGTTTGCACTACATGAACTAATAAGTATACAGAAGTATCAAAATGAATCAGTGTTTGATTTCAACTTGAAGTTTTCCAAGTTACATAATAAAGTACCACATGGAGCCAAGTTATCTGACCAGGCAGCACTGAGTATCTATATGAAAGCATTTGACCCCAAAACAGGATATGAACTCAGAAACAGGTGTCCTGCAACATTGGCCGAAGCACAGAAAGTAGCCATAACTATTGAAAATAATAGGAAGGCTACAGGAATGGTCAGTAAAAGGGAAAATCATAGAAATCTTCAGAATCCAAATGCTCAATAGATTAAACCAGAGGGTTAGCATAGGCATGATAGACCTAGGTTACATGATATGCCTTACAATACAAATTGGAAGGATGGAAGACCTATTGACAACAACAGAAAGCAGCCATATGGAAACGATACTCCTGATCCCTTGAAGAGAAACATGGCACATATGACAGAAAATAAACCTTGGTGTTTTGTATGTAACTTACCACATTCACCTGAATACTGTGAGGTAGCTAAATCAATACAGCAAGAGGAAATGCTATACAGCTATAATAGGGATAATCACACCATCAATATGATGCAGGATACACCATGTGTAGTAACAGAAGATTATTCTTCTTCAGATGAAGAAGGATATGAGTATGATGTAGGGAACCAAAAGTATCATATTAACATGGGAGAACAGCAAGTATTCTCAGACCAGGAAGATAGTTGTAACAACAAGTCATATGGTCAATGGAGAAAACCTACTGAGTATGAAAGAGAAGCTCTCATAGTGGCTGCAGTGGCTCAGGCTCGAAACACTTATAACTTAAGGAATAGAACAACAAATGTTGGGCAAGGAACTCCTGGAAGTGTATTTATAAAAGACCAGAATAACAAAGAAAATAATACAAAATCATCACCTAAAGAACTAGAAAAGGGGGATAAAAATAAAATGAAAGGAAATCAAGAAAAAGAAAACACAAAAACAGAAAAGAATGACCAGATTATAACCCCTTCTTTCGACATTGCATAGGCAATGTCTCAGGTGAAGATATCAGTCCCACTCCTAGAGATGATGAAAATAGATAAATATAGGAGTACAGTCGTCAAGATGATTTCTGATACACCAAATCCAAAACATAAAGGGTTTGAAAAAACAACAAATAATGTGCATTAGGAAAATTTTAAGATGCCTGAGGTATACCTTGGTGACACACTTACAAAAATCCCTCACAGGTAGATCCATTCTATACTACACTAGTAATCAAGAACAGAATAGTCAGGAATTGTATGATTGATTCAGGTGCTGCTATGAATATCATGCCTATAGCAGTGATGAAAGAATTAGGGATGTGGGTTGATACTACTTATGGCCAGTGTTATGCAATGGATAACAGATCTATTCCAGTAGTTGGTATTATGAAAGATGTAGAGATAAAACTTGCTTCACATCCTGAAGCAACATATAACATTGACATCACTGTGGTTGATATCCCACCGTATTATGGAATGCTGCTATCAAGACAATGGGCTGCAATGGCAGGAAGCAATGTTCAATTAGATCTATCATATGCCACCATACCAGTACGTGACAAGGAAATCAAATTGTGTAGAGAGCCAAGGTATGACAATATTATAGAAAGAATGGATCAGCATCAGGTGAATTTCTTTTATGACACAGATTTAGGAGTTTTCAAAATTGGAGAAACTACCCCAGAATTGCATAACACTGACCCAATACACACTGAATCTATGAAAGGAGAGAATGATTTGTGGAAAATGTATTTTGATGGTGCATGCAGCAAGATAGGAAATGGGGCTGGAGTAGTTTTTATCTCGCCAGGAGGTAAAACATTCAAATACTCTTTCCTATTGACATTTGAATGCACCAATAATGTAGCTGAATATGAAGCCCTGCTCATTGGCCTAAACATAGCCACCAAATACAAAATAAAAAAGTTGGCTGTCTTCGGTGATTCTGAATTGGTCATCTCCCAAGTGAGAGAAAAATATTTATCTAAAAATAAAAGATTAAGACAGTACAGAAATGCAGTTTGGGACAGTGTTGAATTATTTGATGCCTTTTCAATCAGCTGGGTTGATAGGTCTAAAAACATTATGGCAGACTTTTTAGCATACATTGCATTAAAGAGAGATGATGTTACATTAGGAGGGATCACAGAAGTAGAATTTAAAACTAGACCTACCATCCCTGATAATATACAGAATTGGCAAGTGTTTGATAGCGATGCTGATATAATCAATTTCTTACATTGTGCTGATTATAATGAAAATCAAGAAATTGATTTTAGTGCATTTGTGGAGGAACACGATGGGAAGGAAACCCTTTTTGGCCAAGAAGTGGTCCAACTGAAGACAAATAAGATACCCAAAGGACTTATTGCATTAGAAAAAGCATTTGATGGGCATGATAGATATAAAAAGAAAGATACACCAGTGATACCTGAGAACCTTGAGGAAATCAATTTGGGGACTCAGACAACCCCAAAGAATGTATATATTGGAAGGAATCTTGATCAGAAAATCAGAAGCAGAATCATCAATCTACTTAGGAAGTACAGACATGTGTTTGCTTGGTCATATGATGATCTAAAGGCATATAGAGAGGATCTATTTCAACATGAGATACCGCTAAAGCCAGATGCAAAACCATTCAGACAGAAACAGAGGCCAATTAATCCTACATTGGCTCCTAAAATGCTAGAGGAACTCACAAAGTTAAGGGATGGAGCTATAATCAAACCTATTAGACACTCTTCCTGGGTTTCAAACTTAGTACCTGTTAGGAAAAAGAATGGTGACATTAGACTATGTGTGGATTTCAGAAACTTGAATAAATCTTCCCTCAAAGATAATTATCCTCTTCCCAATATGGAGGCAATATTGCAGAGAGTTACTGGGTGTGAGTTGCTATCCATGATGGATGGTTTCTCTGGCTACAATCAGGTAAAAGTTAAGGAGTCTAAACAATTTAAGACGGCATTCACCACTCCGTGGGGAACATATGTATACTTGAGAATGCCATTCGGATTAACTAATGCCGGAGCAACATTTCAAAGAGCGATGGATGTAGCTTTTGCTGAATTGATCAATAAGATTATGATTGTATATCAAGATGACTTAACAGCATATTCAAAAAGGGCCGAAGATCATTGTACACATCTAGAACAGATATTTGTCAAAGCCCTAGAATATGGAATATCATTGAACCCTAAAAAATGCCATTTTGCAGTAACAGAAGGAAAATTGCTTGGCCATATAGTCTCGAAGGAGGGAGTTAAAATAGATCCTGAAAGGGTAAAAGCAATTGATCAAATCCCTATTCCAAAAAATGTAAAAGCTATACAATCATTCTTTGGTCAGATAAATTTTGTCAGAAGATTTATACCAAATTTTGCAGAGATTGTTTGTCCTATATCAAGAATGCTGAAGAAGAACTCAGAAATAAAGTGGACAACAGAAACATTGGGAGCTTTTGGTAACATTAAGGAGGCCATCAAGCAAGCTCCAGTCTTAATATCCCCTGACTTCAGTAAACCTTTCCAACTTTTCTCATTTGCTTCCTATCATACAGTAGCAGTAGTGTTGTTACAGAAAAACAATGATGGATATGAATAGCCTATCTCTTTCTTTAGCAAGTCCCTTCAGAATGCAGAGTTGAAGTATGACATTGTTGAAAAATAGGCATATGCATTGGTAAAAGCGGTAAAAAATTTTAGACCATATTTGGTAGGGGCTAAAATCATAGCATATGTTCCTAATGCTGCAGTGAAGGATGTATTGATCCAAACTGAAGTCACCAGTAGGAGATGTAGGTGGATCAATAGGATTCAGGAATTCAACATTGAAATCCAAATCACTAAATTAGTGAGAGGACAGGGTCTTGCCAAATTGATGGCTGAAAGTAATCTAGAAGCTTCCCAGATATGTAATGTTGATGCAAGTACCAGTATTGAACACACTCCATGGTATACTGATATAGTATATTACCTAAAACATATGAAGTGTCCTGAAGGATATGATGATAACAAAAGAAGGACACTCAAACTACAAGCTTCAAAATATGTACTTATCAGTGGGGATCTCTATTGGAAAAATAGAGATGGGGTTCTACTATTATGCTTGGACGAATATCAATCAAAACATATTATGAAGGAGTTGCATGAAGGCATGTGCGGAGGACACTTCTCAGCAAAAACCACAGCCCACAAGATCCTGAGGGTAGGGTACTATTGGCCTAAAGTCTTTAATGATTCATACCAGTACACTAGAAAGTGTGAAGCATGCCTAAAGTTCTCAGGGAAGTTAAAGTATCAGGGAGCACTACCCTTCAAACCTATACAGGTTGAGGCTCCATTTTATCAGTGGGGTATTGATTTTATAGGTGAAATTTTAGAGAAATCGAGTGGGGGGCACCGATGGATTTTAGTGGCTACTGATTACTTTACAAAATGGGTGGAAGTAATCCCAACCAAACAGGCTACAAGTAAAGTTGTGATTAATTTTCTAATGGATAACATTATATGCAGATTTGGTACTCCTGTAAGATTGATTATAGATAATGGGATGTGTTTTAGATCTGATGAATTCAAAGGGTTTTGCAGTACACATGGTATCATTGTTTCTTATGCTGCTCCATACCATCCACAGGCCAATGGACAAGCTGAATCAAGTAATAAGAGCCTATTGAAAATCATAAAAAGAATGTTGGATAAAAATAAGAAGGCTTGGGATTCAAAATTAAGAATGGCAGTATGGGCTGACATGATTACTATAAAAAGGGCAATTGGGAGATCCCCTTATGAATTGGTATATGGAACACAAGCAAGATTACCATTGGAAAATCTTATACCAGTATACAAATTTATCCTCCAGGAAGACTTGAACATCCCTGAACCAATGGAGGAAAGGTTGGAACAATTGCAGAGCTTGATGAAACAAGAAGAATAGCTCAGAGACAGAATATTAAATTACAATCACAGGTAAAATATCTCTTTGACAAGAAGGCCAAAGAAAGAAAGTTTGAAATAAATGATCTGGTACTAATGTGGAATGCAAGATGTCAGGACAAAGGAAAACATGGAAAATTTGAAGCCCTGTGGTTAGGTCCTTTTGTTATCACTGGCAAGGGAGGTGATGATTCTTACTATGTACAGAATATGTCAAGAGAGGAGCAGGAATTGCCTGTACATGGGCAATACTTGAAGCAGTTCTTTTCATAAACATGTACAAAGGGAATTGAGTGTTGCCAGTGCATGGACAACATTCAAATAATTCTCAAAATATCTTATTCCATGCACAGTAGTCTAGGAATCATTCCCGCTCCCCATCATTTGTTCTTTTCCTTTTCCCAGTTTCATAAAACCTCACCCCAAAATAATAAAATATATGGTCTACTTCCCCAGGAGATATGGATCCTTGTTATACTCACAGGGAGTATACATCCCAGACAGAGCCACTATTAGCACAGTAAAAATTTGAAATTTTTACTATCTCCTTACCCCATCATATTTGAATAAATCCTAAAGAATATCCCAAAAAGACCATAATAAAAAAAATTTATCTCACAAGGTGTCTATGGATGAGCGGTGCCAAATTTCATCAAAATCAATCCATCGGCAAGAGGTTGTGTTGCTTACACCGATACATAAGGAATTGTTTGAAAACAACCATCGGCGTGAGAATAGAGATCGGAAGAAGAATTATGGAAGTCACCGATGGAGTAAGTAATGCCGATGACATTACATCGGCAAGAAAGGCAAGTGGTCATACCGATCGGTATGACAAATATCTATCGGATAACTTTTTAAAAGTTGCCCCGACGATATATATCATACCGATGAAGCATTTCGGCAAGAGTCTCACCGAACATCCTGTGGGGGTAACGAAGCAAATAGTCATCGGTGAGAAATAAACTATCGGGATAGCAAACAAGTAAGCTTCCGATGATTAGAGTCTTAGCGATAAGAAAGCTTTCGGCAAGACTCACATCGATACACATCTATCGGGATAACTTAGCATATCGGGATAAGGGAATTAGGTCTCGCCGATTCACAAGTCACGGCGATCAAAAGGCATCGGTAATAATTTAACATACTCTGTCCGATGAAGGATATGAAAAGGGCCATCAGGGAGATGATTTGGATCGGGATATCTTGATTTAGCTATCCCGATAGTGTATGTCATTCTGATAAAGATGAAGTCCATATATGAAAATGACTATCGGCGAAACAATAAAGATCGGGAGAACATAATTTTATTATCCCGATAGTATTAATCATGCCGATAAGCAAATCATATCGATGGGACTTACTATATCGCAAAGAGATCTAAAATACTTGGCGATGAGGGAAGTCATGCCGATGGACGCGCCCACTTAAAATCTGACATTACATAGCGTCGGGAATACAATTGAGGGGTCACACCGATTGACTGTTCGCGCCATAAAAGCATTAAGGGTCGCCCAGACATTTTAAAAATCACGCTGATAAGAAGAGTTATGGCGATGTGACACTTCACAGTGATGAACATTGAATTGATTAGATAGTTAATACAAACGGCTACGAAATTCATATGATCATTATAATTGCAAAAAAATCATCCGAGAAGAGAATATAGAGGAATTCTTGAGGTGTAAAATAGAGGGTTCCAATCACAGCCACCGGACGATAGGTACATATACATTGCATAGCCTGTATTTAAATTTTCTGCTAAAGTTTTAAAATGGAAACTCCGGGAAAAGGGAAAGGAAGAAAGTTACAAGGGGAAACTAGTAAGCCTAAAAAACAGAAAACCGATCAAACCCCTGAAGAGAAAGTGAAAGATAGAAAATTAAATCAGGACCTAATTGATCAATTGCCTAGGTCAACTCCCAAGGCCAGGAGGTCTGCCCAACTTAGGGCAGAAGTAGAAAAATTGGAAGATAAACATAAACGCCTGGGAGATATCTGGACCCCAATTAGGGGGTATGAGCTCTTCAGATTCCACTATAACAGAAGGTTTAGAAATGCCCCTGTTTCAAACCCATGGCACATGAATTTAGGCAAACTAGTTGTACCTAATGTATTCTTGAATGTGGAACTCCTTCAACTACTAGCCAGACATTACAATTTAGGCCTGAAAGCTATCTGCAACCCTCAAGGAGAACCAATTGTGCACCTGTCAAAAAATGCTATTTGTGAGGTGTATGATTTAGATGATTTGTGCACTGTCCCTATTATTTATGAAGATTTGGATAAAGAGTATTGGAGAATGGATACAACTTACAATGGATGGAGGTTACCCATTCATAGGCCCAGGATTGAAGGAGAAGTGATACCCTTGACTAAGAATGATGGCCCTCCCTTTCATGTAGCCATTTTTGAACCATACATACAATATACCTATTTTTCTGTAGGCCAAGTCCTTGGCTCAGAGGTCCCTGAGTTCATGACTATTCCTCTGATGGTCATAGCCTCTGATATTCAATGTCACAATGCCAGACAATTTGATTATGCCTCCTATATTGCTACTAGAATAGATTCTGGTCTATCTGCAATTAAAAAACAATGCTCCAGCATGCTCTTTTGAGCATTACTCGATGCTTATGCATATGGTGTTATACTATGGCCAGGAAGTAGGATTGTGGCCAAGTGAGTTTCAAGTTGTTGCTATGGATAAGAAAGGGGAAAAGATACCTGTACAAATGTGGACTAGAATCTGGGATAGTAGGTATGCCAACTCCAGCTATGCTCAATTTGAAGAGCATTGTGTAAAAGTGCTGTATAGGTATTTCAACCACCCCTGTGAATATTCAATTTCAAATGAAATAAAAAGGTTCCTCAGACCTAAAGATTTTGGTGGTCCCCCTACTGTCACTCATAATTAGGGAGACTGGTACTGCTTTGAGGATGCCACTATGATCAGAGTTTATGGATTTGAGGATACTCCATTCATATTGCCTAAAACTGTCCCTGACAGACTTGCATATTTAGAAATAATTAGGCAAATGCATTGTTCGAATGTGATGCATCTAAGTTCACATGATAAACAATCATTCATGCCCAGCACTTTGTGTTTTGGAGATTTTACTGTGGTTTCAAAAGAAGGATACAATCTCATTTTGGATAAACTAATGCATTATAACATGGTGACTGCTGAGGTGAGGAAAGGGTTTGACCCTGAAGGTTTCATTGACTCTGCAAGAAGAAAACAGAATCTCAGTGGATACATGCACATACATTATCCACATGATGATGTCATTAGAAATTTGGAAGAAGCTGAAGTCGACTTAGTGGTAGAAAAATATAACAGAGATTTAAATGAAAAGAAAAAGCAGTTGTCAGAAGTTGAAGTGGTATCCTCTGAAGATGAAGAATTGACTGAACAAGAGCAGCCACAAGATAAAACAATAGAAATGTCTAAAAGAAAAATGCAACAATATCAGCCTCCAGTTGTGCTACATGATGAGGAGGGGTCTGCTGATGAAGATCCACGCCAAAAGGCTTATGATTCTTTCATTTCAAATGATACATTCATTCAGTCAAAGGAATTTAAATCATTCCTATATAAATACAAAGGAAAAGAAATTAGAGAGTCAGTAGATGATGTTTCTGCTGATAATGAAAAATAGTTATTAGATATGTTGAAGGAAACAGTGGATAAAGAAATGCAAGACATGACACCTAGCAAGGGTAGATAGTTGCTCAAGGATGCAAGGGTTATGATTTTTCCTGGTTTAGATTTAAATTCTGCTTTGGTTTTTGATAGCTTTTTGAATAGTGCTAATGACAAGTATAAGCTTACTCTAGAAGGAGTTAATGAAGTATGTATGGGGACTACATACAATAATGATGAAAATTCTTTGATGATATGGGCGTTGTATCCTCCCCATAAGAAGACGGCCATCATAGACACTGAAAAAACTTTTGGCCATGTTATGACTTTCAAAGCAGGTGAAACTGACCCTATAATTACTGCAGACATTGGTATCAATGTTGCAAAGTTGAATAAAGCACAGGCTCAAATGTTGATCAAAGAAAGAGATGCTTATAAATTGAACTGTGAGAGATTGACAAAAGAAAATGATTACTTGAAGGATGCTGTTAAGAGCACTTTTGGCCAGTCCACAAGAAGAATAACTCAAGGTGAGAGCTCTCAGGGCATTCAGGCATTATCCCCTGACCAGGCCACATAAATTCAAATAGATGCATTTGTTACAATACTGCAGAGCAGATATGCGAACATGGTGCGGTGGTTGAATCAGTTTTGGGATAATTACTCAAAAAATCACAAAGCAATCAAAGAACATGAACGAATTGAAAAGAGGATACAAGAAAAATTGATTGAGTTACAAAATAAAAGTGCCACTGATAATACAGATAACAGAGCATTGCTCAAACAACACCAACATTACTATGACAAACTAAAAGCTGATGCAAAGGAAGGTATTGATGCTTCAAGTGCAGGAGTGCCTAGGTTATTTAAAGATAACGGAGAGGTAAAGAGCAAAGAAGAATGGATTATTGACTGTCAGATTATATTACACAAAGCCACAGGAGCTCTGAAAGATAAAGCCTCTGCATCCAAAGAAGTCTGCAAACAATTGGAGGAGATGGTTACTCTTGATGTAATTACCAGAAGCGCTATTGAGCTTACTGATTCTCACCGTGATCAAGAGTATCTAGACCATCTGGCTAAAGTTTATTTATGGCTGAATAGAGCCTAATTATTCTTATGTAATTATTGTTAACACTTGTTAAGTTCCCAAGAGACTTATTGAAGAGTTGTACCTCTTCAAATATCTATATAAGTTCAAACAATCGATGCTGAAAGGATCATCACCAGTAGTAGATATTCATATATACATAATATACAATGTCTCAAAGTAACTATGTTGCATATTTTATTTGAAGAAGAAGTTTGAAGTTCTCTGATTTAGTGTTTCTACTTTGGTATCAGTTGTTTGTTGAGAATATTCAATTGTGTGGCTGTCTCCATTTCTGCATTTCCTTGTTATTTAGATTAAGATATCAAGTATATAGTTAATTTGTCAATACACACTTACTGTATCTGTGTGATTAATTTGGTTGGTGTCCATCTGAGGAATTAAACCCTTCTAATTTAGTCGCAGTAGCCTGGAAGTAGTAAGTTGGGATTACTAAGTAGAGCCATATAATTAGGATTGCCATTCTGTCTCCAGTGAAATATTATCTGTTAATCTTCCCCATTCATTTCATTTGGTTCCTTCAAGTAAGGATTAAAATACCTTCTGGTGAATTATAAGATAATTGATTATATTGGTTGGATTGCTAAGAAGAGTTTGTCAATCACTTTCTTGCACGTTTATACAAGCTATAAACCAAAACTGTGCCAAGCAATTAGAATTATTACCATTAAGAAACTACTAGTCTAGGTCCTTCAAATTGACTCTGTTACCCAACAAGGCACTGGTCTCATTCAACTCATTATTTAAAACCTATTACCTTGATATTGCTTATACAATTTCTACCAATCATTTAGTAAGCTTTTTTATCTATCTTACATCCTATGCCATTGTAGATAGATCTAGTTAGTCCATTCATCCACACTCAGACTGCTTTAATATTTCAAGGTTCACCCACCTAGGTGTAGCAGGACCTAAAGTGTAGGAAATCATCAAACCTTAAAGGTTGATTTCGTCAAGTTAGTTCAAAAACGTTGCAAATCCAAACATAGAGCCTGGCATCCTCTTAGGATTAGCAACCTGCATATTTGAGACCTAACACACAGAACCCAATGTTAGCACATAAAATAGCGATAAAATAGAGACAGATGGTGTCGTTGTAACCTGAAATGGTGCCACAAACTGTTGAAATGGCATTGCTGATAGAACCCTAGACAGATCCTAACTACCCTAGCAAATAGTGCTACAATAAATACAGATTGTGTTGATTATAGATATTGCACTACAAAGACTACATATAGTGCTAAAACTAAAGATTGCGCTAGTACATACAACTATAGTGCTATGGTTCAAGATAGTGGTAAAATAGCAAAAAAAGGTGCTACTATGCAAGAGTCTGAACTATTTGACCGACTGTGGATTATTGCCCTGTCCTAGGCATCGAGGGTGCTGATATGAGGCAAAATTGGTCGAAGTTGCAAAACACAAGTTTTCTTAACCAAAGTATGGGTTATATTGTATCAAAGGGATCTTGTTAGTCTTCTTGGGTGTCAAAAAGATGAAATATAACAATGAAACAAACTATTGAATAAAAACCAAAGCAAGATGGAAATAAGAGCATGTAAGTTTGATTTTAAGGAAATTTTGACATAGTCTCCCCTTGTTCCTACATAAACCCTGCAAAAACTGAGAGCAAACGACAAAAAAGATGCCAAAAAGACCAAAAAAGTAAAGTGTGAGTGAATAATGAACAAGTAAGGTCGTGTCAAGAAGGCGCCACTAGAGCCTCAAATAGCACCAAAATGCAAGCAAATGGCACCACTGTGCAGGAAGATAGTGCTAAAACTTGCAAAACACATCTAAAAGCATGAAAACTCACACAAGATTGTTAGATTGAGACCTTGTGGGTCCCACCGGGCATGCCAATGTGATTAGTGGAATCAAAATGAGATAGAAAACACAAAACTAAATGCATAAACTAGCATTCTACCTCACTATGACTTGCAAATCCAAGATGGGGTTGTAGAAGCATGCACCCAAGAGCTCCTAGATATAGCCTAGATAATGGATTCAATGTGAAATGTTCTATCTAATGTAACTCACAAGCTAGCTCAAGAGAATTTTTTGCATGATAACTTTACTTAGAAATTGGATGATAAAATGGCTTGGAGGATATTGTATTTATAGGCATTTTGGAGATATTTTGATCCAATGGTTGAGATTGATTTGGGAGATCAATGGTGGAGGATGAAAGTGATGTGGAGGGCCTAGATTTCATCTTTGGAAAATGGAGGGCTAGGAATAAAGATAAATTTTTAATTCATCTTGGGAAAGGGGTGAATTAAATGAGGTTGGGTGAGATGGATTTTATGTGAATTAAAAATTCACATGGGGAAGGGTAAAATAAATTTAAAATTAATTTGGGGATGAGTGGATATTAATGCTTATGACATGTGTAAGAGGTTTTAATGAGGGTTATGACACATGTGTATAAAAAATTGATTTATATGAGATATATTTCTATTTTTTATTTGTAGGATGTGGGGAGGAGTGTTAATCAAGGTTTGACCATCTTAATTAGGGTGATTAGCCTAATTAATATGGTTGGAAAAAATTAGGCAATGGGTTAATGGGAGGTTAAGATTAATTAAACAAGGTTTTATTTAATTAATCCTAGGTCTAGGGTTATGTAAGTTAGGCTAGGTAATTAAATAATAGACATTTAATTAACTATGGTAGGGATAAGTTGATTAATAGGCTGAATTAATTAGATAAACATGATTTATCTAATTAATTGGATTTGGTGAAGAGGGGGAATTAACCAAATAAATATTGCATATTTATTTAATTAGTTGGCTAAGGTTGAATTATTGAATTAATTAAATTAATTCAATGATGGGGGATAAAATGATGAAAAATTAGAAGGTGAATGAATAATTAATTAAATAAAAATTTAATTAATTGATTAGAAGGGAAATTGGTATGTTTAGGGATGTCAGGAGTCAGTTTGATGGTGAAGATAGTTTTAGGTGTCTACATTTCCCCGTCTTTGACATGGCATCAGGACTTAGCAAGGAAGTGACATCAAGTCAAAGAAAAATATGCCCTAATTGCTAGAAAGGAATGGAATGAGTAAGGGATGCCCCCTCAAGAGGTCGGCGAAAAAATAAAAAAAAATTTAGGTGAGCTCTCGAAAGGACGAGATGGGGGTGAAATTTGGATACGGGAGAGAAAATCGAGTTTTTAGGTAGAAAAAGGGGGAAAACGGTTGTGATCTACACCATGGGGAAGAAAAATAGTGTGGAGGGATGACATGGCTTACTATAATTAGAATAGTGGACCCTAAGAGTATGACATTTGCAAACATTGAGCCACTTAGAAGAAGGAGAGAAGAGGAGATGGCTGAGCATAATTTGATGTTCTTGCGATATAGGCACATTTTTGAGCGCTTCCAACCATACGGGAGATCACCGTAGGTTGGACTGCAGGTAGGCCCTATCCCTAGCTTTGTCATTTTTTTGTTTTTATCACATTTTTTATGCCAGGAAATAGGATTTTAGGGTTTTAGCGCAAAAAGGGGCGTAGATTAGCGCCATCCTCTAGATTGGCATTATCCACATGGGATAGGAAAGGGGCAAATTGGTGCCAAAACATCACATTTTGGTGTTGTTGGTGCCTACATAAGCATTCAGGTATTAAGCATCTAAATCTGTAGGCCCCTTCATAAAATCCAAAAATTACTAAGTCTTTTGGCCTTTGTAGTTGAAAAGTACAAAAAAACAATTTTAAATGCATGTATCTTTGTATATACAAAGGGGTTTGTATGTGCAAATGCACATATACCTTGGCGGGCTTGCAAAAATTTCAATTGGCCTTTGAAAATGGTGAAAAAATGAGTTGTATGCATTTTAGATGCATATCGAGTTTGTATATACATTGAGGAATCTTTCGCAGATTCTGGGAATATTCCCTACTTGTATATCGGGTTGTATGTATATTTTGTGTTGTATGTTCATACATACAACGGCTAGATACAAAGGAAAACATGCAAAGAAAATATACATTGGTGGCATACAATTGAAACATGCAAAGGATATATGTAAGTGGTGGGCTCCACAAGGTTGTATATGCATTCACTTGTCGAAGGGAATTGCATGTATGTTCAAAAGTATGTTCGCATATACAAATGAATAGATGCAAAGCAAATGCGACAAGAAGGTTAATTGCATTGGCGAAGTGGATGAGGTCCGCGGTTGTATGTTGGGCTTGCATATTCCCAATGCATATTCGAAACATACAAGCAGAAGATACAAGTGAAACCTACAAGCGGGAGTGGTCAACAGTTTCAAATGCATGGTGGGGCCTGCAGGTTGTATGTTTCACATTTGTATATGTCGACATATAGAGATTGAAGATGCAAGACCTAGATCTCAAAGTAGTTCCAATCTGCCTCATAATTATTTGAGATCCGATGAATGTATATTGCATGTTGTATGTCGCAATATACAAGGGGAATATGCAAATGCGATATACAATCCAGATCCGATGGAGATTTCAAGCTGCTTCATAAATATTTGAGGTCCGTGGGTTGTATAATGTGCTTGTATATGCCTATATATAAACCGATGTGCAATGAAAAAGATACAAGCTAGACCCGAATAAGTTTTCAATCTATTTCATAAAGGTTTGGGGTCCGCCTTGTATGTAAGGTGATTGTATATGCTTTTGCATATACAAAAGGGTGAAAAAAGTAAAAATGCATGCTGCGATGGAAAAGTCAAAGTTGCAAAAGCATCTAGGTGGTGTATTCTCATTGGCTAGTGACTTGCTTGTTTGATTTGAGCCATGGATCTGGGAGATGTAAAGAGGGGAATCAACGGCCATCTTTTAAACTTTCAGCAAGTGAGAGATTTGTATGCATTTGCAACTATTTTCAGGCAGGAAAACTTCAGAGACACGCTGCTACAAATTTTGAGAGGAGAATGCAAGTAGCTAAGGCATTAATGGTGGAGATTGTAGAGGCATGGTTGATGGATTGACTGGCCAACCACCAGATTGTAACGAAAAATCTCCAGACGGTAGCACAGATCCTGATTTCACCTGCTCTCCCTCTTTCTTCTCTGTGCTGCATTGATTGATTTAGGTGCCATTCTCATGGTGCACTGTATCTGGTGAATTTTGAATTGCTTTGTAATTTTTGTTGAGTGCACAGTCCTGATATAAAAGGCAGGTTGTGTTACTCATGGTTGTTGTTGAAGATTTGGCAAATTTTGGTGCTGTAATAAGATATAACTTCGCTGGTGGCTCTATTTTGTGCCTTGTGAGTTTATGAGTTGTATGTCGAATGTTTATGCAAAGAATTCATCAGTTTCATGTTGATTTAAATGAGTAATGCTTCATTTGCATGTATTCTGTTATTTATCTCCAAGTTGAATGTGTTCTTCTTCTAAATCTAAACAGCTAAGGGGTGTTTAAGATTCTAGAATATGGGTTTGTTGTGTTGAATGCTTGATCTTTTACTTCTGCTCAAGGAGTAGATTAAATGTTCTGGGTTAAGTGTTGGGAAGAATATATTGCAACAAGGATGTTTATAAGCAGAAATAACTGAATACTTATTCTTGGGTAGTGTCTGTAAGGCAGACATTACAAAACCCCCTTGAAGTCTGAATATTGTTTTAAATCTATGGAAAGCATTCACATATATATATGTCTATTGACTCCTAACCCCAGATAGGCACTAGTCTAGTCTTGTATTGAGGTTACACCCAAGGTCCCAGTCTTGCATCCAAATACAAAAACAAACTCAAGCTTCAAATACAAACCTTTAGGACATTAGAAGTAGTTTAGGACTGAAATCCTCTGATTCACAACTAAGTATAGGCTTAAAGCTAGCCCCTTTGCACTTATTTTATAGTTTTGATCTACATAAGAGAGGATTATTTGCATAGTATCAACACCCCAGTGAGTTCATAGGCATATTTTATTGATGTTGAATAGGGAATACCCCCCTTGGTTCTGTAGAGCCTAAAGAAGAAGAGGAGATATTTATAGAGTCTATCTCCTGTACTATTGGCCCATGGCCCAGAAATCCTATTGATCAATGATGGCTACCTTGTAGGGATAACTGGGAAGCATCCAGTTTGGGAAAAATCCAATAGGCACCATCCTCTATTTTAGCGCAATATTGTGCAAGACTAGGGTTTGGCGAATTAGCAGTAAAAGTGAAATTGGGTAGTGCTATCCTCTGGATCAACGCAATGTTCTGGACTAGTGTTATCATGTAGATTAGCGCCATATTGGAAAGTAGCACGATACTCTTAATAAATGCTATCAGGGAAAGTAGCACCATTCCTTGGATTGACGCCAAAAGGTGAAGTGGCACAATGTTGTGAAATGGTGTAAAATCTCTGTGCAGTGGTGCTAAACTCTATTTTAGTGCCATACGGGGGTTAGGCAACACCATCTGTAAAGTTGGTGCAAAAGGGAAGAATATTGGCTCCAAAATGGATTTGGCTTCCAATAGAGGAAATGTGATATGACAAGTTTGGTTTTGGAAGACTGGGTTAGTTTCTGACAAGCATTTGTGGATGCAGGAGATGAGGTCCTTTATTGTGTATTCTTGAGAGTGATGGGTACCTTCAGTGATGGAGCTTTTTGATGCTTTTGATGATGCTACCCATGGTCGACTAGCAGAATTATTGCTTTTGCACATGCACAGATGCCAGTACTACGAGCTCATAGATCTTTGATGACAGCTCTCCTAGAGTGTTATCATCCTGAGACATGTTCTTTCCTACTTCCTACATGTGAGATCACTATTACACTTAAGGTTGTTTATCGCACCCTCAAGATACCCATTCACGGGTGGCGAGTGACATATGATACGAGGAGGGGACGGAGGGCTCTATTTAGATTATTTACTTGTGATCAGATTGTGCTGGTTTCAGATAATCAAGAGATGAGCTATGAGGGGACACTTGAGGCAGGTGCAGACCATTTCTAGTTATTCTTGTGTACATTGATTAGGGGCGAAGTGATGCCAGATCGGTGGGGGAGAGGCTTTCTAGTTGGATGGGGGGAGGTTATTGAGGGGATGGTTTGGCATGGGATGGTATATGCCTGGAGGCCCTGTATGCTAGCACAGCTATACCATGAGATGCATACAGTCATTTTATCATTGTGATTCAGTGCTATTAGACAGAGTTACTTTGCTTCATGTGTGGGCTTGGGAGCATATTGCGGTGACCAGGCCGAGATGAGGATATTATCACTGTCAATTTGAGGCCTATGTCTTTTTGTATCAGGATGTAGAGTACACATACACAGGGCAGGTTCAATATTGGCAGCAAGTTTGGACATTATTTAGGTTATCTGGTCACCCTATATCAGGGTGGAGCCATGGCTAGGTGATGATGTTCATATGCCTTACATATTTCAGCAGCGGTACTTGATGGGTCAAGGCGACCATACTATAGACATGTATCTACCATTGTAGGTCATGTGGCAGTTTGGACTATGGAAGGATGTTCCACAACCTATGGTGATATTTGCACAGACTCCTCGGGATGCACATTTGTGGACCCCAGGCATTAAAAACATAGGTTGCTATAGGAGATTTTGTAGCGTTGGTGCCATTAATGTGGGATTGGAGGAGTGAGGTCATAGATGTAGGTACCACTTCAGTCTATGAGACCTTTTGGTAGATGTGGCGGCCTACATAGTATATAGATTCGACAGAGGAGGTAGTCATGGCAGATGAGGCTGGAGTGGGAGGAGATAAGGAGAGTGGGTCGAGGGGGGGATGAGGAGGGTTTGTCAGAGGGGGATGAGATTATTGAGGAGTGCATTGTGGAGAAGGAGGTGGAGATCGGTGATGATGATGATCCAATTGGTGTCTTGGCAGTAGTAGCAACTGGGCAGGCAACTGGTGGAGGAGAGGGACAGCCAGGTGGGGCTAAGCAGTTGCCTCAATAGTAGGTACCTGTGTAACAAGTACCTATAGAGTAGGTATAGATAGGAGAGGTGTCGAGACAGAGGGTACCTCAGCCATGGGGGTGTAGGTAGTAGAGGCAGAGAGATGATAGGGAGCTTATGCCCCCACCATAGGTACCACAGCAGCAGCAAGTTTGGCAGGCACCTATATTAGGGATGAGGCAAAGGAATGTGCAGCAGCACATTCTTGAGACTACTATGGGCTTCATAGGATCAGGGTGAGCTGAGGCAGAGAGCTCAGGGGCAGGCATGGGTTTAGTGCTAAGAGAGCATTCATCACGTTGGTGGCCTCAAAGTGAGGAGGAGGATGAGATAGAGAGTCTATAGGGTTAGGTGGCAAGTTTACAAGAGGTCTTAGAGAGCCAAGATGCTGAGTTAGTGCAGTTGCGGGGCATGGCTACATTATTGGAGGGATTAGATGGACATATGAGTGCGCTGCAGGCACAGTTGGCATAGGCACAGGGTGGGATAGTGACCTTAACAGGTGAGAGGGATGGAGAGAGGGCTCAACATTAGGAGGAAGAGGCTAGAGCTCAGAAGGTAAAGGAGAGGGCTTAGTAGGCAGAGGGGTTGGTAGCCAGCATACAGGGAGTTGTGGTAGGGACATGCATGGGCCCTGTATTGACATTGATGTAGACACAGATTACTTAGTTAAAGGCACAGGTTGTGGATTAGAGTTGACGAGCTAAGTATTATCATGCTGCTTATTGTTTAGCTATTCCAAAGGGTTAGAGGATCCTGAGCTATAGCCAGCAAAGTGAGTCTTAGAGGTCTGGGTCCCACAGATCTCAATCTATCCAGTCAGTGCAGCAGCCAATGGGCCCTCCATCACAGGTACCATAGCAACAGTAGGTACAATCACAGCCACAACCACAGCCATAGCCACAGGTAGGATCCCTTACTAAGTCAGGTAGAGGTTCATCAGTCCAGGGATGATATATATGTGTTGTATATTTTGAGCCCTTTGAGGCCTATTGTATCATGACTTTGTATTATTTTGAGTGATGTACATTATGATTATGATGATGTACTATGACACTTGATGATCTATGATTCTGATAATTTATGTATTTATGATGTGTTATGTATGGATGAATATAGTGATGCTTATGTTTCATGATGATGATTATGTTAATGGATGCATTGTGTTTATGTTTATGGATGCCATGTAGTTATGGATTATATGTATATGTAAGAATGATGTGATGATTTTATGAGATGTTATGGATGTACTACTGATGTTATGTGATAGATATAATGTTGTGATTTACGTTTGATGGATGTTTAGTTAGATGGATGCAGAATGTGAATTATTAGCTCTACAGTTTTTGTGATCAATCATATCATAACAAGTACTAAATCAATACCTTCCATGTGTTATTAGTTAGATTTCCACATGCACGTAATAACAATAGGATTTATGATAATGATAGATTATGGATGTTATATGTTTTATCTATGTGATGTATGCATGTTTTGACTATGGATTATGATGTGAATATGTGATGCAAATAAATGCTCAGAATAATAAACATTTATTATGGATGCAAATATAATGGAATGGAAATATATGCTTATCTTAATAAACATATATGATGGATGCAATGGAAGTAAAATATGTAATGGAATGAACATGAAATCATTATCATTAACTCTTTAAGGTTTTGTCACATGTATGTAATACAAAGCAACAACTACCCTACGTTCAGTGCTTTAATTGTTTCATTTTTTAGGAAAGTTGTAGCTATTCCACAATAATGGTGAAATGGTGAATGTAATGATTTTTGTAGTGATCAAGTCATGACATAGGTGATATTTTTGTACAACCCTAGACAATGGGGTTTGGTAGTAGGGGGATAGGTTTATGGACTGGGTAAGGGTAGGATTGGTTACAGTTAGATTGGGGAAGGGAGTTGCTAGGACATGAATCGGTTGGATTTTGTTGGATAATTTTCATAAGGTAGGCAAAAGGATAGTCAGGTTATGTGTTGGATTATAGTTGGTATGTTGATTGATGATTTTTGCATGAGGTGCAATGTTTCAGGCGTATACTTAGCATGTGTATCACTTGTTGGATCTAGCAAGCTCAGTAAATAGGGACCATCCAAATAGGTTGGATGGGTGCATCTTATGTACCTGAGTACAGGATATTTCCTTCATATTCCAGACTGCCTAGTGTCCACATGATCAAGGTACTTTCAAGATGCAGGTGAGATGAATATGTAGTTCTGGAAAGACTTGATGATGTGGGGATGGTTTAGGATGGATGTTGAGGATGAAGTGATGATGATGTTGGGTTATTGTAAGGATGTTGAAAACCATGATGATGTCATGGAAGTGGATTTGAATTTTTTTTATTATCTAATTTTCTGATGTTTTTGGGTTTTTTTTATTTTTTTGGATTTTTGAGTTTTCTGATGTTTTTGGATTTTTTGATTTTATACTGTACAGAAGGAAGCTTACAAGGATCTTTGTACCACAGATTAGTCTTGGGTGGGATGATACGGGGTGGGTGATTGATGTTTCTGAATTCCAAGCCATGTAAGGTGTTTTTGGTATGGACTGTCGTGATGGAAAGAGGACTTATCAGATGGTAGAACCGGCCGCTACACATGGCATCTGAAATAGGTTTTCACTATGGTACCGATCCAAGGCATCACCGAAGTGATTTTCACCATTGTACGTCTTTATTGCACTTGGTTTTTTCTTGATTTTTTTTTTGGAATTTTTGTATTTTTTTGTATTTTTGCTTGGGATACCCGAAGGGTTATGCATAGACATTTTTTAGGTGTAGAATGTTCATAGAATCATCCAGAGGCTACCCCTTAGGTGTTGCGAGTTGATATGCTCCTAATCCATAGCTGGTTGTGATGACATAGGGCCCTAACCATTTAGGTTCAAATTTTCCTTTCTTAGGGCGCTCTTGTAGATTCTTCTGGTTTTCCATGAGGATAAGGTTGCCTACTTCAAATTTACGGTTCTTGATTTTCTTGTTGTAGCTTCTTCTCAAGTGGTTTTGGTAGGCCTACATATGGTTTTATGCATCTAGGCATTTCTCATCCAGTAATTCTAGCTCATGTAGCCTTGCAACTCAGTGTTCCTCATCAGTGATTACGTTTTGCAAAGATACTTTTAAGGATGGGAGCTTGACCTCAATAGGTAAAATGGCTTTGGATCCGAATACAATGGAATATGGGGTGGCTCTTGTGGGTGTACGGATGCTTGTGCGATAGGCCCATAGGGTGGGATTGAGCTGAAGGTGCTAGTCATGGCCAACTTCATTAACCATCTTCTTTAGAATACAAAGAATGGTTTTATTTGAAGCTTCTTCCTAACCATTACCTTGAGGGTAGTATGGAATGGAGAAGTGGTGTTGGATTTGGAATTTCTCACACAAGGTGTGGATTTCCTAGTTTTTGAATGGTTTTCCATTATCTGTGATAATGGAATGGGGATGCCATAATAACATATGATATAATGGAGGATGAACTTGGATATTTGTGTTCCAGTGGTGAAAGTGAGTGGTATTGCTTCCACCCACTTAGTGAAGTATTTGGTAGTAGTGATGATGAATTTATGGCCATTAGATGATGGTGGATGGATTTTCCCTACAAGGTTGAGCCCCGACTATGACAAGGGCCACGAAGTCATAATTGGTTGCAATTCTTGTGATGGTGCATGAATGAGACTCTATGCTATTGACATGGTAGGCACTTCTTTACAAACCGGTAAGTGTCTTGCTCCATGGTTGGGCAATAGTACCCGGTTCTTAGAATCTTCTTAGCTAGAGTAGGCCCACTTGAATGTGCCCCACAAATGCCTTCATGTACCTCTTGCAAGACCACTTTGGCTTCCCTAGAGTCTAAAATCATAAAAGCATACCATCAAGACTCCTTTTGTATAGGATGTCTCCTATGAGGATGAAGCAGGAGGCTCGACAGATGAAGCTTTTTCGTTGTGAGGTAGATAAGTTGTGGGGAATGATGTTATCATGAGGTACATATATGTCTCTTGATACCATGGGGATAAGGGACCAACAATTTTGCACACTAGCTTTGATTGGGGAACATCATATGCTGGAACAGGGAACTCTTTGATCAGGAACTCACACTTCTTGCTATCTTTCTTTATATCAACCAGGGATCTGATTGTTGCCATGGTATCTGAAGCTTTGTTGTTTAGCCTTGGGATTTGTTCAAAGTGGATATCCTCAAAGTAGTCTTTGAAGTCATCGACCATCTTTTTGTAAGGCAGGAGTTTATCATCCTTAGTTTTATATTCATTGTTTACTTGCCAGATGACCAGTTGGGAGTCACCATATACTGCCAGCTTCTCAATTTTCCATTTGATTGCCATTCAGAGTCCTATGATGAGGGCCTCATACTCTGCCACATTGTTTGTGCATGGAAATGTAATTTTGAATGATTTAGTGATGCTGTCGCCTTGAGGGGTAACAAACAAGATGCCTACCCCCAAGGCTTTGTGTGTATATGACCCATCAAAGTACATTTTCCATGTTTCTGCTGTAGGTGCTATTGTCAATATGGCTTCATTAGGGAACTCTATGAGTGTGGGATGTTCTGAGGGAATAGGTGCTTTAGCCAATTGATTGGCAATGACCTATCCTTTAATAGCCTTTCTCTCTATGTATTCAATGTTAGATTCGCTAAGGATCATGACCCATTTGGCCATTCTTCCAGTAAGGGCAGCTCTGTTTAGTAGATATTTTAGCGGGTCAATCTTGGTGGTGAGATTAGTTTTGTGATTGAGCATGTAGTGTCTTAACTTTTATGAAGTGAAGACCATGGCTAGACACGCTCATTCAATGGGTATGTAATTTAGCTCATAGGTTACCAAGGTGCGGCTGATATAATATATAGCTCTTTCCTTCCCTTGTTCCTCATGTTGTGCCAAGAAGGCCCCTATAGCAGGTTTAGTTGCTGAGATGTATAAAAGGAGGGGTTCTCCTTGCCTTGGCAAAGTGAGAATAGGGGGATTAGACAAGTACTCTTTTAACTAGTCGAAGGTAGCCTGACACTAATTGTCCCAGACAAAAGCAATATTTTTTCTAAGCAGGTGCTGAAAAGGCTGACACTTATTAGCAAGCTACGCAATAAACTGACGAACAGATTGGAGCTCCCCTTGCATACTTCATAGTTGTTTCAGTGTCTTTGGAGGAGGCATCTCTATGATGGTTTTGACTTTAGCAAGATCTACCTCAATTCCACTTCTAGAAACTATGTATCCCAAAAGCTTTCCTAAGGTAACCCCAAAAACACATTTCTTTGGATTTAGCCGCACATTATATTGCTCTAGCCTGTCGAAGATCTTTGCTAGCACGTCCAAGTGTTCCTCTCTTGTCTTTGATTTCTCTAACAAGTCGTCCACATAATCTTCCATTATGTGGTGGAAAAGGTCATGGAAGATGATAGTCATAGCACGTTGATAAGTAGCTCCTACATTTTTTAGGCCGAATGGCATCACTACCTAGCAATATGTCCCCCATGGGTAGATGAAGGAAGTTTTATGCTAGTCTTCTACTACAATTTTGATCTGATTGTACCCTAAAAATCTTTCCATTAGTGATAGCATCTCATGTCCTGCAGTGAGGTCCACTATGATGTCAATGTTAGGTAAGGGGAAGTCATCCTTAGGGCATGCTTTGTTGAGGTCTCAGAAATTATTGCAACATCAGATGCAACCATTAGGCTTTGCCACCGGTACTAGATTAGAGACCCATTTTAGATAGTCTATTAGTGGGATGAACCCCACATCCAAGAGCTTCTTCAGTTTTACTTTAACCAAGAGTGCAACCTAAGGATTCAGCTTTCTTAGTTTTTGTTTTAGAGGTTTGGCATCGGGCCACACTGCGAGATGATGAACAACAAAGGAAGGATCTAGCCCCAACATATCTACATAGGTCCATGCGAAGTTGTAGTTTCTTTGTTTGAAGAAGGCTAAGAAATTCTCCTATTCCATTGCAGTGAGGGATTCTACTCTGAAGCTGATTATTGGCATTTCTTCTATCCCAAGATTCATCTCTTGTGATTGCTCTACCAAGATTGTTGATCTATCAGGATATACTTTCTCTATTTTAGGAAGGCCCATTCTTCCATCTTCTAGTACCTCGTAGAGGTTTTCACTAGAAGATACATCCTTTATTTTTACTTTTTCCTCGTCTAAAAGTGCCACAGAGTGGTTTCCACTAGGGGACATTGTTTTTATTCTTATATTTTTGTGACTAGAAGCATGGGTAGTCTCACCGAAATAGGTAGATGTGTCAAGTTCCATTATGTATCTAGCTGTGTGATCTCCCAGGGGGAAGTGATCTCTGACCCCCATCATTTATGCTATGGCTTCATCATTTTGTGCTACATCAAAGACAAGAGGTCCTCGTTGGTCCCAATCGATAAGGTCTAGGTATAAAAGGGGTAGGTCATTAGATGGGGATGTTAGGGTGGTTACTGGGTAGACAGTGCATATGGAGGATTCAAAGAATTTAGCGAAGTCACTAAATGAGTCTTGATGGCCTACTTTGTTGATGTTATCGACTTCGGGGGAAATCGTAGTGACCTTGGCTAAGATACACTCCCCACTGGTGAGGATATGTTGTCATTGACCATACCCTAACCCTTGAGTGTAGGGATGCCTTGTTGCTTGAACTCATTCTATGATCCCTTGTTCATGAAGGCCAATACCACCTTGTCCTTTGTAACCCATGTTCTTGATGATTTCTGATCCTTTGCCATAGATTTTGGATGGTATGGTAGGGGCTTCTTGTTCTATTTCTTCATCTTTATATAGCCATGATGATATGCCTTCAAGCATGTCTTGATCAAGAAGGTGCCTCTTTTCAAAGGTTGGGGATGGCTTACATTTGATAACCACTGTAGAGACTTCTCACTCTTTCGGGGCACCGAACATATTAGGATTGGGTAATGTCTCTACACAAAAGGTACCATCTAGGTCATACTCCCCACATCCCATGTCGCTCATCTTGATCTTGACCTTAGGTGGCAGAGGTGTTTGAGATGAAGTGGAAGCAATGTTAGCAGGATCAATGTTTGAGTTGGATATTGTATGATCAGTTTGGGGGGTGTTTTTTGTGATAGCCTTGTTGTATGGATAGAAAGTGTGATCGTGTCCTTTCAAGAAAATGTAGTATGGGAAGGGGCGAGGATCAATATAGATAGTTACTTCCATGCCGCCATGAGGGAATTTTAGGCATTGATGGAACATGGAGGGGACATCTTGCATGGCATGGATCCATGTTCAGCCGAGAAGAATGTTGTAGGGGAGGTCAAGATCAAGAACTTGACATTTTGTTTCCAATATCTTTTTCCCTACTTGGATGGGGAGTCTGATAGTACCCTCGGATAGTCTCTCAATGTCATCATATCCCTTAATGGTTATGCATTCACTAGTGTCCATGACCACATTTGAGTATCCCAAGTGTTTTAACAATTTTAGAGTGCACAGGTTTAGGCCAGAGCCACCATCTATTAAGACTCTTTTGATGATATGCTTGTGGATGCAAACTTCAATATGTAAAGCATCATTATGTAGGTTATTGGAGGTGGGGAGGTCCTTTTTTGAAAAAGTGAGATGATGGGGTGAGGCGATATGGCCCACCATGGCATGGATTTGATCCACATTCAAGTTGGTGGGAACTTGGGTTTCCATTAGAGGCTTGTCAAGGACATCATTATGGAGAGGTGACATATGGAGTAGCTCAAGGATGGAGATCTATGTAGGGGTCTTTCCTAGATGTTCTAGGAGATTATATTTATTGGTTGGTGCTAGGCAAACGGATGGATGATTTGGTTGAGGATTTGATGTGGATGGAGGTGTTTGGTCAGTTGTAGGAGCTGTGCGGATGGACACACGGCCTCGACATGTTGTGACGGCATAATCGAGTGCTTGAGACCCAATGGTGATTGTGTTGATATAATTAGATGATGGTTCTATCCGACCTATGATAGAATCATAGGATGTGGGAGGTTGGGTGATGTAGGCTTGATTACAGGATGAGGATTTTCCTTTTTTGTGATTAGGTAGCGGATCCTTGTAAGCTCCCAAGTTGGCTTTGGGCAATGGTTGGGGGGTTTTCTCAAGGTTGACTTTGTTTTGTTCTGTGAGGTCTTGTATACAAGTTTTAATTTCATACAATCAGATGTCTTATGGACTACAATGCGGTAGTAGTGACAATAGTCATTTTCATTATACCATGCGTCTTTGAGTTGATCTTCTTAGTGGGGCTTAATAGCTGGGAGAGTCATTAAACCATATTTTAGACATCTATCAAGAATATCTTTGAGTGGTTCTGCTAAGGGTGTGAATTGTCTCTGAGGTTTATTTTTTAAGGTTGACCTTTAGGAATATTTATATTGGTGGTGTATGTACTTGGGGGTGCTTGGTTTTGCACATTTTGGATGGCCTTCACATCGGTGATGCGGTCGTCAAGGAGGTTCTTGTTCTTACCCCAAAAGTGTGATTTCTCATTTGATTGCATGTTGTTGTTGCTTGTGTTGGGGATGTTTATGTTGACCTTGTTATTGTTATTGTTGATGTTATAGGTCTTGTTGTCATATAGTTTAATCAAGCCCTTGGCAATAAGAGCTCTCTCAATGGTGGTGCCCTTGTCGATGAATTCCTCAAAAGTGGATGCACATAGGATTTGCAAGTGAAAGCCCATTTCTTGTTTGAGATTAGCCACAAACATGGTGACTAATTGTTTCTCGGGAATCGGCCAAGGGAGTTTTCTTGCTAAGCCTCTCCACCTTTGCAAGAATGAAGCGAAGGATTCTTTGCTTGTTTGTTTGGTGTTGTAAAGGTCTGTCATGGATATCTCATGTTCAAAATTGTAGGAGAAGTGGTTGACAAATTTCTCTGCGAGCTCAGGGAAAGACCTAATGCTCGAGGGAAGGTGTGCAAACCATTCAATGGCTTGACTGCCAAGGCTTCTAGGGAAAAGTCTCACTATATATGTGTCCTCATTTGAGACTTCAAGGAAAGAAAGGTAAAACTCCCTAAGGTGGTCCCTAGGGTCTCCCTTTCCCTTATATTTGTGGAATTTAGATGTTTCAAAGTTTTTAGGAAAAGGAGGCATGTATAGTGTCCGGTCAAATGGGTAGGGACAAATATCTTTGAAAGAATAATGTTTGCACTTGCCCCTAGTTTGCAAATCATCTACCTTTTGGATCAAGGTTTGCACCACACTTGTTAGGTTTAGGGTTGGTGGTGGTTGTGGGATGTAGGTTTGTTGGTTGATGAGATGTTAGAGGTTTGGTAGAATTTGGTATTGATTTGTTTGGTTTTGGTGGGTGAGGTTTTGATTTTGGGGTATGATGTTTTGATTTTGTGGGATGATGTTTTGGTTAAGTTGCACAAGGTATTGTTGGTAAGCATGAATTTGTTGGAGAACGTGAGGTGGCAATTGGGGATTGGGATTATGTTGTGTTGATGATACTACGAGATTTTGTACATACGTGAGATTGGATGGGTTGGCATTGGATGGGTTGATTGTGTTGTGAGGTGGTTGTGGAAGGAATTGGCTTGTGTAAGATACGGTGTGGGGGTTGAGTGGAGGCACATTTGTGGAGGAACTTGTGTGCATGGGGTTTCTTTGGATGCCTAAGGTGATTTGAGGAACGGAAGGGTTCACGTTTGTTATGGTGGTGGAAGTGACAATAGGATGGGAGACGGTAGGATTGGAGACATTAGGGGTGGTTGATATGTTAGTGGGAGTTGTAGATGTGGTAACATTAGAATTTGTGGGGGTGGTAGATATGGTGGGAGTTGAGGTTTGAGAGATGATAGGTTGGGTGTTTGATGTATATGGTTGAGAGGATTTCATAGGATTTTTGTTAGATGTGGATGGTTGCGATGTTGTGTTGTGGGGTGGTTGGGCACCAATTTTGAGGAGGTAATCAAGATATCTATTTGGATCCGACCTTAAAACTTTGTCAAGCATGTCCATGTTGTCGAGATCTTGTGTAAAGTTCAAGATATCTTGATCTATTTGGCTAGTTGTGGGAGTGTTTTTAATGGGTGGTTCTTGTGGTTCTAGTGGTTCTGGTTGTAAGTAGGAGAAGGGGTTTTGATTGGGATTACATGACGGGATTTGGAAGACCGAGGGTATGTTGAACACTTGTTGGCCAATTGGTATATTGTTTTCGTTAGTTTGAGGCATCCCTATGCCCATGTTCTGTCCAATGTTGGCCATCTCTTGATTCTTCTTGTGTTGGGATCTAGTTATGGGCATGCAAAAGGATATGGATTTTGATCTTTGAGGTGGATGAAGATGGAGACCTTAGTGAATGTGGTTTGATTTGTTGGACCCAAAGAGGATATGGTGATGTAATGAGATAAATATTTAGGCACAAGAGAGCACAATCCCTATAATCTAAATCTAAAGATGAAAGGAGATGATGGTGTGATAATAGGTCTTGACTTTTGGGAGATAAATCTCAAAAGGTGCAAACCTAAAGGTGATGGGTATCAAGAAGGTTGATTTTCACAAAATTTTGGACCAAAAGAGATG
This sequence comes from Cunninghamia lanceolata, assembly GCA_027924645.1. Taxonomy (NCBI): domain Eukaryota; kingdom Viridiplantae; phylum Streptophyta; class Pinopsida; order Cupressales; family Cupressaceae; genus Cunninghamia; species Cunninghamia lanceolata. Next base: position 3,357,567 of record BSBN01000333.1, read on the forward strand.
GATAATAGATTGGATTGTTTTTGAAGATGAATTGATTGGAAAGATTTGATATTGATTTTGGTGGATGTTTCAACTAAGAAAGAGCTTAGGTGACCTAGATGTTTTGATAGGAGAGATTTGGATGATATTTTTGAAGAGGGATTTGGAAATCAACAAATGAGCTCAAGTAGGACCTAGATTTTAGGTGTTGCACAATGGATGTTTTCTCTTTGTTTGGGGTAGACTTATGACCTTACACAAAGAGGGATGATTATTCTACTTAAATGTAGACTAATGACCAATCAATAAAAATAAGGATGATAAGGATGAAACCTAGATTTAACTTTAGCTCAAAGATTGATTTTTTTGGATGGATGTTGGTTGATGTTTTGATAGATGCTTGGATTAAGAGATTTTGGATGGTTTTTTGATGGAGAAAGCAAATGGATTTGGAAATGGATTTGTAGAAAGATGTTTATTTGGTCCAACTAATATGCAAAAACCAAGGACGATGAGAAGCTATGGAAATGAATAGATTATGATAAAGGGTCCAATGGTGATAATGATTAATTCTCTAAGGTCAAAATGGGGGTATGATTGGGAAATTTTGGATCAAAATGGATGGGGTTTTGGAAAGTTTTGGAAATGTGGTTATGGATTATGGATAAATAGGCCCTAAAGATCTCAAAATGACTTTCTAAAGTTTTAGGTAAATTAGTCTGTAAATAGTGCCAAAACTCAAGCAAATGGTGCTAAAACAGACAAAAACTGTGCTAAAATAGGTCAGTGTTGGTCAATGCTTTGGAAAAAGGCTAATTTAGATGGAAAATTTAGATTTTTTAGATGTGAAGGTTTGATCAAATGTTGAAATGAGGTCTCAAATGTTGTTGTTGCTTGGCAAGTTTTTTGCAAACACTTCAAGAACAATAGAACACAATAGCCAAAGATTTATTTGTGAAAAGATGTAAAGATTTTAACAAGCACTTTGCACAACCTAAGGTGAGGATAGGACAATACTTGTTGAGTTTCCACTTGGTTTCCCAGCTGTGCCTACTTGTGGTGTATAGCTCTAGGAACTTGGGGCATGAGATCCCCCTTACAATACACACACTTCTGAGGCACACCAAGTTCGATGTTCCCAAGGCTTGCAAACCTTGAGATACTTTGCTATCTCTGCCAAAAGATGCAAAAATGTGGGACGACTATCATATTTCTTTTGCATCAACAAGTAAAGGGTTTTGGGCTTCTAAAACATTAGTTAGTAGTGGGGGTACATCCAGGGGATCGGCACCTGATGAGCATCTGATAAACCACTTAAGGTTTTGACTAGCTCTACTAGGAGTTTCATATACGCAAAGGTACTACTTCCTATTGAGCTAGCATCGTATGGTAAGTGCTCATACCAATTTGGACTTGGCTTTTGCCTAATCCTATTTTACATATAGCGAATAGGATGAAAGTACTACTTGGGGTCGCCAATGAGTTTTCTGTACGGATGTGTCTCAAGGCCAGGCCCACTTTCTAGAAAAATGAGGATAGAACCATTTCTCTTCACCTAAGATCCTTTTGAAGGTGAGGGGAGAGGATACTTTGATTCTAACTCATGGGTAACAAGAATGTGCAAGTGTACCAAGCATGGAAGACACTCTCTAATGTTCTTTTTAATCCCAAATCGAAATGTTCCTAAGATTGTTTACAAGAACTTGTTAATTTTAGAGCACCAAAATTAAATGCTCTCTATGCTAAGGCACATAAAGGATTCTTTTTAGGTACACCAAATGAAATGTTTTGTTTGTTCTTTGTTTGACAAGCCAATGATTGATTTTTAGTGCACCAATTGAAATGTGTTCTACACTAACATGCAAGGGTTCTTTTTTATGAGTACTAAATGAAGTGTTTGTCTAATCTATGAAAAACCCTGCAAAAACTATTAGTGATTTCAGAATGATGGTCTTCGATAGATGATGACCTACAAAACAAATAGAAGACCCTGCACAAAACCTAATGTTAGCACATAAAATAGTGATAAAATAGAGACAGATGGTGTCGTTGTAACTTGAAATGGTGTCACAGACTGCTGAAATGGCATTGCTGACAGAACCCCAGATGGATCCTAACTACCCTAGCAAATAACACTACAATAAATATAGATTGCGTTGATTATAGATATTGCACTACAATAGTTACAGATTGCGCTTAATACAAAGATAGCACTACAAAGACTATAGATAGTGCTAAAACTAAAGATTGTGCTAGTACAGACAACTATAGTGCTACGGTTCAAGATAGAGCTAAAATAGTTGAAAAAGGTACTACTATGCAGGAGTCTGAACTGTTTGACTGACTCTGGATTATTGTGTTGTCCTGGGCGTCGAGGGCGCTAATACGAGGCAGAAGTGGTCGAAGTTGCAAAACACAAGTTTTCTTAACCAAAGTATGGGTTATATTGCATCAAAGGGATCTTGTTAGTCTTCTTGGGTGTCCAAAAGATGAAATATAACAATGAAACAGACTATTGAATAAAAACCAAAGAAAGATGGAAACAAGAGCATGTAAGTTTGATTTTAAGAATATTTTGACATAGTCTCCCCTTGTTCTTGCATAAACCCTACAAAAATTGAGAGCAAAGGACACAAAAGATGCCAAAAAGACTAAAAAAACAAAGTGTGAGTCAATAATGAACAAGCAAGGTCGTGTCAAGAAGGTGCCACTAGAGCCTCAAATAGCACCAAAATGCAAGCAAATGGTGCCACTGCACAGGAAGATAGCGTTAAAACCTGCAAAACACATCTAAAAGCATGAAAAATCACACAAGATTGTTAGATTGAGACCTTGTGGGTCCCACTGGGCATGCCAATATGATTAGTGGAATCAAAATGAGATAGAAAACACAAAACTAAATGCATAAACTAGCATTATACCTCACTATGACTCACAAATCCAAGATGGGGTAGTAAAAACATACACCCAAGAGCTCCTAGATATACCCTATATAATGGAGTCAATGTAAAATACTCTATCTAATGCAACTCACAAGCTAGCTCAAGAGAATTTTTGGAATGATAACTTTACTTAGAAATTAGATGATAAAATGGCTTGGAGGATATTGTATTTATAGGCATTTTGGAGAGATTTTGATCCAATGGTTGAGATTGATTTGGGAGATCAATGGTGGAGGATGAAAGTGATGTGGAGGGCCTAGATTTCATCTTAGAAAATGGAGGGCTAGGAATAAAGATAATTTTTTAATTCATCTTGGGAAAGGGGTGAATTAAATGAGGTTCGGTGAGATGGATTTTATGTGAATTAAAAATTCACGTGGGGAAGGGTAAAACAAATTTAAAATTAATTTGGGGAAGAGTGGATATTAATACTTATGACATGTGTAAGAGGTTTTAATGAGGGTTATGACACGTGTATAAAAAATTGATTTATATGAGACATATTTCCATTTTTTATTTGTGGGATGTGGGGAGGAGTGTTAATCAAGGTTTGACCATCTTAATTAGGGTGATTAGCCTAATTAATATGGTTGGATAAAATTAGCGAATGGGTTAATGGGAGGTTAAGATTAATTAAATAAGGTTTTATTTAATTAATCATAGGTCCAGGGTCATGTAGGTTAGGCTAGGTAATTAAATAATAGACATTTAATTAACTAGGGTGGGGATAGGTTGATTAATAGGCTGAATTAACTAGATAAACATGATTTATCTAATTAATTGGATTTAGTGAAGAGGGGAAATTAACCAAAGAAATATGGCATATTTAATTAATTAATTGGCTAAGGTTGAACTACTGAATTAATTAAGTTAATTCAATGGTGGGGGATAAAATGATGAAAAATTAGAAGGTGAATGAATAATTAATTAAATAAAAATTTAATTAACTAATTAGAAGGGAAATTGTTATGTTTAGGGATATCAGGAGTCAGTTTAATGGTGAAGACATTTTTAGGTTTCTACAGCATGCACCCAGGTCACCAAAAAACAAACAATACATTGGAAGGCATCCTTAAAAAGTTTATGTGGGAAGGGGCAAATGAAGACAAATGCATCCCTCTAGTCAGTTGGCAAATAGATTGCAAAGAAAAAGAATGTGGTGGACTCAGGTTTTCAATTATGAAAAAGTAGAACAAAGCTCTTGGTACATGTAATGTCCCCATTTCTAGAGTGATCACCTAAGTAGAGGATGATTAACCTATTCACCATTTCTATAGGCAAATTGGATGTCAAAAAAGGATTAAAAAAGGAAAACTGGATCAGACCTCTTGGAGGCTTTATAAGGTGGTCATTTGGAGTTTATTTCATTATATTATCATTTTGTCAGTTGCATATTGGAGAGTTTCCTTTACAATTGCAACAATTAGTTTAGTGATTTATGAGGATGAAAACCTAATTCCACTTTGAGAGGTAAATCCACCTAGGGTTTACTACTGCACGTTATTGCATAGTTTTTGCACTATATTGGAACTACAATTAGATTTCATAGTAGGTTGACTTCATATTTCATATCAGACTTGGAGGGTTTTTATCAACACTTCATATAAGGGTTTATGGTAGAAGTTGAGCAATTCATTGATGTTTTTATGGAGTGAATGATAGTAGATTTCATGAATTTGTATTGAGGAGTTTTTGGATTTTTGTTACAGGGTGTGCACCCTTGGTCTCCTTGCGCTATGCAACATAATGCTTTGGTTCATGACAAGGCTTAATTGCCTCCCATGGATTCATTAACTCTGGGAGTTGTATCGGGCATTAATAGGTTGATCTTTTGGTGCAATGGCAACCGTCTTGCTAACAATTGGTATCAGAGCCTCGGTCACAGGTTCAAACCCCTCACTTGCACTAGGAGGGATTGTTGCAAGGTGTGTACTCTAGGTCTCCTTGTGCTGTGCAGCGCAACTCTTAGGTTCGTGACTAGGCTTAACTGCCTCTCATGGATTCATTAATTTTGGCAGTTGTATCAGGCATTAACAGGTCAATCTTTTGGTGCAATGGCAATCATCTTGCTAACACTTTCATGCTCTAACCCCAGTGTCAATATTTGTGGAGCTTTCATTATAGATTTATATATCATCAAATTAAACACCATTATTGATACCAATTGGAGATCTAATTTACATAATGCTTTGATGATGAAACCCTAGTACTAGTGGTACATGTTGGGAGGTGATTTTATGTTATTAGTTCCTTACTAAGATATCTTCCACCTTTTCCATAGGCACAACACTTTGTTTATATGAATAAGGCCTGGGGAATCCAACTTGAGTTTGTGGGCAAGAGTTATCTTTGAGATGTTATTCCAAGAACGAATCACACCTCTATACCAAGCACATTCATTCATCAAATCATATTTTTGTTTGTGGGTTATGAATATGTATTCTTGATTTTTTTTAATTGTTGGCCGCCAAAACTAGAACTGCATACTTATACATGTATATAATGTTTTGTTATGCTTTGTTTATTGGTATTTAACACTTCAAATCTTTAATTTGAAGCATCTCTTTTCTATCTACAATCTGATTGAGAATTTATGAGTTTATTACAGGAAACTAGGTGTTTGTAATTTATTGAATTGGATCATACTTGATCTTGAGTTATCCTATTGTATGCCAACTATTTGATATGATATCTTGTCATTAGAAGAGTTGTTTTGGAATTAGTTTACATATACATATCTATTGTTAAAAATAAACACATTCAAAAATAAAAAAACAGATCTCATGCCAAGTGTTTGACAAAATGTCAAAACACTAAAATTAGACATTTCAAGGTAGATTTAGTAGGGGAACTTATAGTATGAAGCTCATCTGGCAGATGTACAAACATCTAGCTACGAAGTTGAGTAGTCTTTTAAGAAAAAAGTACATGGATGATGATGATCCTATAAGAATATTTACAAATCCAAACTTTCCAAGTGGATCACACATTTGGAATTTTATGTAGAACTGTAAAAGCCTAATCACAGAGCACATAAGCTAGGTGGTGAACAATGGTGGTAAGGCCAAATTTTGGACTGACACTTAGAATGGCTATAAGGCCTAGGAAGATATTCCTTCCCTAGCCTCTACATGGGAGAAAATTTTAGATTCAGAGGGTTCTTTTTTCAAAGACTATTTGATCCCGATAATAAAGATTGGAACCAGCAAAAAATCAACACTCTTGATATTTTGCCTAAGGCCTATAGAACACTAATTATAGAACTTCAGAGGAGGCACATTCCTATGAATCATAAGGATGATGAGATTGCTAGATTTAGGATAGACAATTGAGAGGGGGGGTGAATCAGTTGTCCAAAACTTTCTTTCAATTAAACTCTTAAATTCACTTTGTAATTCAACATCATAATAATAAATCAATCATGGAAACATAATGCATTAAATCAAGAGCAGAAGCACATCAACACATAAGACACCAAGATTTTGACATGATAAACCTGGTTAAGGGAAAAACCACGGGGTGATTAACCCAAGATTGTATTCTCTATTAGAAGAATAGAAAGAACAAAATGGCACATACCAATTAGGGTTCACTACCTTAGCACACTGCTCACAAGAGGCCCACTGCCTACAAGAGACACATTGTCTATAGAATAATAAGTATCACATACTTGAACTGGAGAATAGCATCTTCACCATGCTTGAATCAGTTCCATTTCAGCCCAATACTTCTTCTGTGCTTTTCTCTCTCCTCCTTACTACCACACTCTCATCTCCACAAGATCCTCTTTAGAATGACTTTATAATTCCTTATTTATACAAGACATCGACTTAGGAATGATCATCTGAGTCAGCAAACATTACAGAGCAAATACATGAATACAACATGACTAATTACAAAAGACTTCATGTGGATCAATACACTATCGGCCACATAGATCAGAGACTTCAATATTCTTCTAGGAACACACCAATCTTCACATAACATCTCCAAGATCATCCATAGGATGTGTAACTCATCCAGTTAGTGAAACTCAGGAAGAACACCATCATCCAGAAGTTATTCTTTAGTTGCGAGCCCAAACTCTAATGCGGATCACCAACACAAACTGGACACAATCCAAAGACCTCCACAAGCTTGCCTGAATCACCAAGTACATCCACACTACATCTGCTTACTGAAATCCTTCTCCTTCATCCGGAACCTCAAGAATGTAGTCTATCATCACTGTCACAATGCAATAGATGTTTGTAGACCTCCAGATCACGAACCAATTGAGTTGTCAATTCACATTGACTTCCTAAACACTCCCTCAAATTTGCAAAATAGGATATTGTATTTCCAGATCTCACTGGACCTATCTGTGTCACTCTGTCACCTCTAAACATCTACCGGAACCGGTTTTACTTGAGCGGCCACAACTTATTTAGATCTTCATGCGGACCTCTGATATCTTTACTGGATCACCTTAAGACACATATCTACAAACCCTTTGAACTGTATCCTCTGGTCTTCATCTTATCTAGGATCTTTTCCTTACTGACTTCACTGTTCTTCTCTATTCCTAAGCATACAGCTCATCCAATCCTCATCATCAATGCAATAGGAGTATGTTGACATCAATGACAACACCAGTTAGGCCCATACTTGCAACAATCTCCCTCTTTGTCATTGATGGCAACATATGATGTGAAAAACTATTTTGACCATTAAGACAAGAACTTCTTCTCACTGACACAACTCCCCCTATCAACAACAACCATTCACATGTCTTCTCTTCCTTTATTGCTCCCCCTTTGATCAACAACCACTTGTTTTTTACATGTCTTCTCTCCCCCTTTGACATCAATGGAAAAGGGCACATACTTGCACCAACTCAGAATCATACCAGTTGCTCCCCCTGAGTGGCAGCTTCCCAAACATCAATCTGGATCACAAGATATGACTGTGAGATCCACCAGACTGATGCAAATTAGTACACCTTAGTTCATCACTGGAGGGGTAATAATCCCTAACTTCTCCCTGAGATACTCAAAAGAGTCCTTAGGTAGAGGTTTAGTAAAGATATCTACAATCTAATCCTTGGAAGGCACAAACTCCAATCTAACTTCATTCTTGTTCACTTGCTCTCTAAAAAAGTGAAACTTGATGGATATATGTTTATTCTTTGAATGCAGCACCAGATTCATAGATATATTTATTGCACTTGAATTATCACAGAAGATTGTGATAGGCTCCTCATACTCCACTCTTATGTCTCTTAGCATTTGCTTCATCCACAAAACTTGAGTGTAACTACCTACTACTGCAATATATTCTACTTCTGCAGTAGACAGATATATTACCTCTTGTTTTTTTCTCATCCAAGAAACCAATCTCTTCCCCAAAAAGAATGATCCACCACTGGTACTCTTCCGGTCATCCACATCTCCTACCCAATCTGCATCTGCATATGCATGAAGAGAAAAATCATGATCTATGGGATACCACATTCCATACTCAACTGTCCCTTTTAGATATCTAAAAATCTTTTTGATTGCCATGACATGAGATTCTCTAGGATCAGCTTGGAATCTAGCAACAAGACCAACAACATTCATAATGCTAGGTCTAGTTTGAGTGAGATACAATAGTCCTCCAATCATTGACCTATACTTTTTCTGATCAGCCTTGGGAGAGTCATCATCTTTCCTCAACTTACATCCGGTTGCCATGGGAGTACTCATTGGCTCTGAGTCTTCCATTCCAAATTTCTTCAACAATTCTTTCACATATTTGGTCTAAGAAATGAAGATTCCTTTCTTTGTTTGAGTGATTTGTAGACCCAAGAAGAAATTCATTTCCCCAAGCATGGACATCTCAAATTCACCTTTCATTTGATTTGCAAAGGTTTTACACATACTATCTCTTCTTCCAAAAATGATATCATCAACAAACACTTCAACAATCAAGATGTTTTCATGATCAATTTTGAAATACAAATTACTGTTAGCAGTACCTTTGTTGAAACCAATCTTCAAAAGATGCTTATCCAATATTTCATACCAGGCTCTTGGAGCTTGCTTCAGTCCATACATAGCTTCCTTCAACTTGCAGACCATGTCACTATGATCAGACAATTAGAATCCATTCGATTGCTAAATGTAAACTTCTTCTTCCAAGTCACCATTCAGGAAGGCAGACTTGACATCCATCTAATATACTTTAAAATCCTTAAAGGTAGAAAAAGAAAGAAATAATCTAACTACTTCAATTCTTGCCACCGGAGCAAAAGTTTCTTCAAAATCAACTCCTTCTATTTGAGAGTAACCCTTACAGACCAATTTGGCTTTATTTCTGATTACTTCACCAACTTCATTCAGTTTATTCTGGAAGACCCATTTGGTTCCAATCACATTTTTGTTTCTAGGTCTGGGAACAAGATCCCAAGTGTGATTTTTCTCAATTTGGATCAGCTCTTCCTCCATTGCTTTAGTCCAGTTTTCATCATTGCAAGCTTCATTCACTGTCTTAGGTTCAATTTTTGAAATCAGACAATACTCTTCTGAATCTTGAGCAATCCTTCTTCTTGTTTGTACACCTTTGCTTTTATCACCTATAATCTGATCTTCAAAGTGATTCAGTCTTACATACCTAGGAACTTTGGGAGTTTCTTGCACTTTTGATTCTTGAACAGGTTCATTCAAACTTATCTCTTGTTCCTGATTTATCAGATCAATCTGGATCTAAATCTTAGAAGGGGCTTGGACTCCTTGGATCAAAACATCATTTTGATCATCTTCATCACATTCATAAAACCTAGAGGGTTTTTTAATTCCTTCATCAACCTTTACATTTGTACTTTCTATGATCTTCCTCAACCTCTTGCTATAACACCGGTATACTTTGCTTTGAGTAGAATAACCCAAGAATATTCCTTCATCCCTTCTAGCATCAAATTTGCCTAAATCTTCATCTCTCTTAATGTAACATTTGCTACCAAAGACTCTAAAATACATCACAGTAGGAGTGATGCCAAACCAAAGTTCATAAGGAGTCTTACCAGTATTGCTTCTAATTTGTACTCAATTGAGAGTATAGACTACAATGCTGACAGCTTCTCTCTAATAGATCTGAGGAACATTTGCTTCCATCATCATGGTCCTAGATGCTTCCTGGATAGTCTGGTTCTTTCTCTCCACTACTCCATTCTACTATGGAGTCCTAGGAGCAGACAACTGTCTCTTTATTCCATGTTTCTCACAAAATTCTATGAACTCACCAGATGTGAATTATCCACCTCTATCAGACCTCAGACATTTTAATTTTAATCTAGTTTCATTCTCTACCATATCCTTGAATATTTTGAATTTCTCAAGAGCTTTTGATTTCTCTTTCAGAAAAGTAACCCACATCATCTGGGAATGGTCATCAATTAATAACATGAAGTATCTATCACCTTGCACACTCCTGATTCTTGTTAGACCACATAGATCAGTATGAACTAAGTCCAATAATCCAGTAGAAGATTGTTCCTTGCTTTTGAATGAGACTCTGCTTTGTTTCCCCAATTGACATTCTTTGTACAAACTATTTGTAGGTTTCACCAGTTTTGGAAGATCTCTTACAGCTTGAGTGTTGCTTATCTTGATGATATTATCAAAATTCACATGACACATCCTCCTATGCCATAACCAACTTTGATCAATTTTCACAAATAGACAACTTTTACCAGTACCAACTAAATGGAAGATATTACCTTTTGTTTGAGTACCAGATGCAATCTCTATTCTGGAACTTTCAAAGATCTTACATTTTCCATTCTTGAATCAGAGATCATAGCCTTTGTCCACCAACTATCCAACACTGAGAAGATTGTGCTTCAATCCTTCAACATACAGTACATTACTGGTTTTGTTCTTTACATCAAGAGAAATAGTTCCTCTACCTCTGATTCTACTAGCAGAATTATTACCAAACTTTACCACTCCTCCTTCATACCTTTCCAAATCTATGAACTTATTTTTGTCACCTGTCATATGGTGAGAGCATCCACTGTCAATGACCCAATAATCCTTTTCTTCAACTTGAGCAGCCAGATCTCTTTCTACAACTTTATGATTGACATATTCAGAGGGCATTGGATCTTCTTCCTTGATGGCAATAAACACCCAATCACTTCCGGATTTGTTTCTTGTCTTTGATTCATCATCTGTTACTCCTTCATTATCATTATCTTCATGAACATAGTAACAATTCTTTTAGAACCTTGATTTGTTAGGATTTGGCCTTGAAAATATTTCTGAACACCTTGAAGCAAAATGACCAATCTTATTCCAGTTAAAACACTTAAAAGGCAATTTCCCTTCATACTTATCAGATCCTCTTAGCAGTCTTTTTGCAATAAGGGCTTCAAGTTGAGTAGTTTCTGCTTCTTCTTCTTCTAGGTCTTTTCTTGCTTTTTCATACCATGATAGTTTCCTTGAAGAGTTCTCTCCTAGATCAAACCTTTGTTTACCTTTTACAGAGGCACTAGCTTTGAATGCAGATTCAGTCTTGGGGGGCATCTCCAAACTCGGTCATTTCAAATGCATCCAATTTACTAACCAATTGATCTCTTGTGACACTTGAATGGGCTTTGAATTCTTCAATGGCAGTACCCTTGATTTTATAAGAAGTAGGAAGAGATCTGAGAACTTTGCCAACAATTTCATCTTCATCCAAGACTCCACCAATACATCTAATGCCACAAACAAGCTCATTTACTCTTGGCATATAAGTAGTGATATTTTCATCTTCATATTTTTGAATTTTCCTTTCAGACTTTGAAGCCTTGCACTTTTAACATACTTGTCTCCTTCATGCAGAAGTTCTAGTTTTTCCTAAATCTCAAAGGTAGTTTGTAGGTCAACAACATTTGTTAGCTCTGAATCAAACAAGGCCCTTAGAAGAGCTTCTTTTGTCTGCAGATTATTTTCAGTATCTATGATTTCATTTGAGGTTACCAAGACATTCTGTGGAGGAGTATACTTTGTTGTAGCCATGGTCCAGTATGGCATTTCCATACATTGCAAGTAACATTTCATGCGACTTGTCCAAAGATTAAAATTGGTTCCATCAAACTTCACACTATCCTTCTTGTAGGACAACATCTTGGATCTCCTCAAGTGGTTAAGCTCTTTTAGAGGAACTTAGCTCTGATACCAATTGTTAGATTCAGGAAAGACAACTGAGAGGGGGGTGAATCAGTTGTCCAAAACTTTCTTTCAATTAAACTCTTAAATCCACTTTGTAATTCAGCAGCATAATAATAAATCAATCGTGGAAACATAATGCATTAAATCAAGAGTAGAAACATATCAACACATAAGACACCAAGATTTTGATGTGGAAAACCTGGTTAAGGGAAAAACCACGGGGTGATTAACCTAAGATTGTATTCTCTATTAGAAGAATAGAAAGAACAAAATGACACATGCTAATTAGGGCTCACTGCCCGAGCACACTATTCACAAGAGGTCCACTACCTACAAGAGACACATTGTCTACACAATAATATCACATACTTGAACTAGAGAATAGTATCTTCACCATGCTTGAATCAGTTCCATTTAAGCCCAATACTTCTGCTCTACTTTTGGCTCTCCTCCTTACTACCACACTCTCATCTCCACAAGATCCTCTTTAGAATGACTTTACAATTCCTTATTTATACAAGACATCAACTTAGGAATGATCATCTAAGTCAGAAAATATTATAGAGCAAATACATGAATACAACATGAATAATTACAAAAGACTTCACACAGATCAACACACTGTTGGCCACACAAATCTGAAACTTCAATCTTCACATAACATCTCCAAGATCATCTGCAGGATGTGTAACTCATTCGGTCGGCCAAACTCAGGAAGAACACCATCATCTGAAAGTTATTCTTTAGTTGTGAGCCCAAACTCTAATACAGATCACCAACACAAATTGGACATGATCCAAAGACCTCGACAAGCTTGCCTGAATCACCAAGAACATCCACACTACATCTGCTTACTAAAATCCTTATCTCTGATGTAGAGCATCTAGGACAGCAGTCACCACTATGTTTTTTTGAGACAGTCATAACATGACTTGACAGTCACAATAACCTTCATAAGTGGACTCTTTGAAGGCAAACTCTTTCCTGGCTTATAACATACAAAATCAGTAACTCACTAAGCATCTAATGCCTTTCTTGGCAAACCAATAATATGATGCACAAACTATCACCTCTTGATGTGACTGTGTCCTTCACATAGTTCTACAGGGTCTCTTAACATGCTTAACTCACACTAGACCATTCTCCTGCCTTCCCAATCTTCACAAGACTCTGCAACAATTAAAATACACTCCATTCCATTGAGCAAAGACAGAAAAATGATCAATAGAATGGATGAAAATACATTGGTTTGCTCAGAAATACCCAAAGGCAGGGTTCTAATCCACATCCAAAAGAAATAGAAATGCAAAGATAAAAATGGATGTCAAGAATCCAAACAAGATGCACAGGATAGGTAACTCACTACCCTAACCACCCATCACTAGCACCATCCACTTCCAGGCCGTACAAGTATGGATTTTTTTAGGCAAACAGCAAATAACTTAAGGAGACAGCAATTAAAACATAGTTTTAGGAAACCAGCTATATCTCTCACCTAGTTTGTTGTCAAGACTCCAAACCAAGTTTGAAACAAAGGTGTCTCAACACTCTTTCTATCCATCACAAGCTTGTGCCATGATAGGGCCGTACATGTACTGCAAACTGTAGAAAAATAGCAAGTTTCTTAACTGTGACAACAAATTTCAAAGAAGATTTCAATTTTACACCCATATCTTTCTCTTCCTGCAATGTCAAGACATCAAACTAGCTTTACAAGATAGTTAACTCATCCACCTTCATTTCCAAGTAGTCAACCCCCCATGACAATATCGTACAACAGAAAAGTACGGACTGTTACAAAGTGCAAATTCAAAAAAAATAGTTACAGAGCAGATTTTGGGAAAACATGCATATCTTCCTTATTATCCATTGCCAAGACTTCAAACTAGCTGAATTTGGAAGTCACCTCACCCCTCTACACATGCAACATACATTGTGGCCATGATTGCTCCGTACAGGTATGGAAAACTCAAAAAAACAACAAAGAAAATAGAAAAAAATAGGAAAAAGTAGAAAAATAGCATTCCTTTGTTATCATTTCTCAATCTATTGAATGAATTCATACAATACAACCTCCCTTGGCTTAAAACAAGCCTCAACAATGCTTGAAAACATTTTACCTTCCAAAACCATCGATTTCCTTCTTGATTTCCAACTACAGCTTTTTAAAAAATAGAAACTGTCTTCTTGAAACTGTTTTAGAACTGACTATCCACCGGTTGTTTTGGTGTTTAGAAAGCCTTTGACAAGTGGTCTAACCTTGGATAAGGTATTAACACAACTACACCTTTTGACATGCCTTTAAAAGGCTAAAAAGCATGAGAACTTAATGACTACCTAATAAACAATAAAACTTAAATTCATCTTGCAAACTACCTATGAATGTCCTAACTGGGACTTACAACATTCTTTTGACATTGGGACATAGTCCAACTAAAAGCATGGCTACAAGCCTCATAACATCATTAAAATGGTCTCCAAGACCTTATTAAACAAAACAAGACAACTGAACATTTAATCAAAACTTAAATATCTAGGTGCTCATGCACCATATTCCCCGGCATGATGAAAACTCTTGTCCCAAGAGTTAGGGGATCTGCTCCATCTAGTCTTCCATCTTGTTGGGATGTTCCTCTAATTGGTGACAGGGAACATGAACTCTCAAAGAGTTATCTTTCTCCTTCTCTAACCTGCATGGCTCCTGTAAACAGTGTTGGAAACATAAAACCTATTGTGGTGTCCTTGCCTAGGACCTTGTTGCTGCAATGCTTCAGCTCTTTTCAACTAGAGGCTCTGATTCATTCCTCCCTGTACCTTCTTCTATTTGCCTTCCTTCTTCTGGCTCCTTATAGGATACTCAATGTCCCCTACCTTAACATAACTCAAGTCCCAAGCCTACTGCTCTCTAGGACTGTCATCCACCTTCTTGTGTTGCATCTGTGTCTGCTGTGTGCAATCACCCTGAACCTGCACATTCAACTTCAATTTCTCTCCAAAGCAAATTGTAACATGTTCCTTCTTCTCCTTACAAGGTAAAGGAATCAATTTGAACTTCTTGCCATCTTTGTGCACTACATAGGTATTAGTATACCCATCATGAATTGTCCTTCTCAAATATTGCCATGGTTTGCCCAAGATTACATGCCCACATGTCATAGGAATAACATCACACAAGACAGAGTCCTGATATGGACCAATTGTGAAATCAACATAAGCCTTCTTAGTGACCATTACCTGCTGCTCCTGACTCACCCAAGTGACATGGTAAGGACTGGGATGATCAAAAGTCTTCAACCCCAACTTATTCACCATTTCCCAAGAAACTAAGTTATCATGAGAACCTGAATCTACAATCAACTTGCATATCTTGCCATGGCTCAAACAATTAGTTCTAAAAATAGATACCTGTGGTGGTTGTTGCATCTTACCTCTTTCCACCATGAGCATCTCTCCATCCATCATTGGAGAGGCTGACGACATTTCTAGTTCTTTTGTCTTCTCCTCCTCTTGTGCCAAGTGAACTCTTGTATCCTTTCTCTTATCAATACCATCCTTCTGATGGTGACAGGTTGTCATTGATGTCAAAAGTGTGTTGAGTTGATGTTGCAAAGTTGCCATAGTTGTTGCAGGACGTCAGGAGGAGATGGTTAATGAGGCATTCATCATGAACTTAATATGGTTGAGGTAAATTCATATGTGTTTTTCAATCAGGTTCAATTTGTATTTGATAGGTCAAGGTTCTATCAGTAGTTTTGCATCATAATGATATCTTTATATCATTTTGCTTACATATGATGGAGTGTTGTTGGATCATCTTGGATCATGTGAAATTAGATATAGGATCCTATTTAGGATGCATGTTCATTTTGTCTTCTATGGATCTTTAGTGTGTCAGTGTGTAACTAAAGTGAAGGACTTGTTTGTTTAGTAGTACTTGTAGAGAATATTTCCGGATGTGATCATCTCATGACAGTTGTTTGTAATATGAATAGTGACAGCATGAAAAGGTTGACATTGTTGATGACAAAAGGTGTTGTGCATTGATCTGAGAGAGGTTTTCAAGATGGATTGGTGTTATTCATTATTTGCATGGGTTCATGATATAAGATTGATGTCAAAAAATCTATCAACAAGGTTTTATGATACAGGAAGGATTAGGTTGGTACAATGTTGAGAAATTCACAGTGTTATGGAATATGTCAATGATTTTTAGTGTGCCACAGCTGCAAAGATATCTAATCAAATTTGTTAAGAATGATTTGTCTTTTGAGACATCTATGCTTATATTTTTTTGGTAACCCCAAAGTTTCTTAATAAATTCTAAAATCTTGACTTACTTACAAAAGGGGTGCTTTTGTTCTAATTTGAAAATGATTGGTCGAGTAGGTGAAAGAACTTAAGTTGTAAACTTAAGTCATTAAATTCCATAGGGCAACCGGCCCCTTTCCTCCTTTTCACCGATGGAGCAAGTCTTCTAAATGGGCAGGCTTTCAATGTTTTTTTGAATTTAAAATTATCACCGCCAAAAGGTTAAGAGGAGCCCGATGCATTAAGGAAAATACTATTTTTCTTCCTTAAAAATTTTTGAGGAGTTTAGAAAGTTTTGAAGCCCGAATCAAAGATAAAAAGTTTCTTTTTAAAAAACTTAGTAATTTCCTTTTGGTTGGTCCCTTATAAATGTAAGGAGTTTTTTTAATAATAAGGAGATTTTTATTGTTTTTTTTAAATAAGAAAAATCCTTATGAAGAAGTTTTTGTATATTGGAAGTTAGAAAAAAGATAAACATCAAAATTTCTTGAGGAGATTTTTTGGTGATTTTTTTTAGGATATGAAGAGTCTTATTGAAAAAAAATATGAAGGATCATTTTTGCAGAGAAGATGAACAAAATTTTTGAAAAGGAGATGAAAGGTTTGATGAAGACAAATTTTATTGAAGACTATTTTTTATTATTTTGCAATCACAGAATATATTTTTTTTATAGAGAAGGAGAAAGGGTTGGAGATTCTTGAACAATTTTTTATGATTTATTCTTTGCAGATTGGAGAATACAAAAAGAATATTCAAAAAGAAAATTGAAAAGAAATTGATTTTTTGTAGAGATGTAATTTGTTTAGTTCAGGATTTGTTGCAGGTTCTTTATGAGAAAGAAGTTGAAAGGTCTTCTTTCATCTCTAAGAGGGAATATGAATGGGATTTTGGTTTTGAAGATTGTAGAGGTCAGATTTAAAAATGCAAGAATATCAAGGAATATGAAAAGATTTTTCTGTGCAGGTGAAAGGTTATTCAATCTATATAAAATTGTTTTTCAGGTGCATTGATGATAGGTTTTGAAAGATAGAAATGAAATATACAGATGATGAGAGATTGAATACATATAGTGTGAGTGATGTTGTGTAGACTAATGATGAATTGAGAGTATCAAATACAGATACATAGATTGACAAGATTATCAGAAAGATAATATGCAATTGCAATGCAAATCAGGATGTATGTAATTGAATAGAGATATACAAATTTAGAAAAGAATGTTATGAAATGGTGCAAATCAAATTGTGTTACAATCATTTATTGCACACCTTATTTTATGTTTTGATGATGGGGATTGGTTTGCCAGTGAGGGCTTGTTTTAGCCAGTGAGGCTTGTAGGTCAGTGAGACCTGATTGTTTGCCAGTGAGGTATATCAGTGTAGGAAGTGGGTGCTTCTATTTGGTATTGGAGTTAGTGCTCCATAAGGAGTTGGTGCTCCTATATACATTTTGTATTGCCAGTGAGGCATGCTTTTCAGTTAAGCCAGTGAGGTAGTTTCAAGTGGTTTTTCTACCCTGAGAGGGTTTTCCACTCTAGTAATTCTTATGTTAATGATATGCTTCTATGTGTGTATCTGCTTCTATGTTGAGATTTATCTATATGTGGTCCTGCTCATAATTTTATTATCAAACCTGTACATGTATGTGTAATAGTTTATTGATGACTTTCTCTTTTTGAGTCTTGTAAATTAAAAGTTCTAATAAGTTGCAAAAATATACACAACCCCAATTCACCCCCCCTCTTAGTGTTGTCCTGGACTCCTACACCTTCTTAGGATAGTTGAAAGATGTGTGTCCCACCTCATTGCAGTGATAACATTTGCCTGTGAACACTCCTCTTTCTGATCCAAATCTACCTCCACCTCTATGTCCACCTCTTTGTTCTGTAGACAACTCCTTACCCTTCTCATTGTTGTTCTGAACTTCACTAGTAGGTTTGCCCCTACCTCTGTTTCCTCTTCCATAACCTCCTTGCCTTTCTTGCTGCCTATTCACTCTCTCTTCAGCCCTGATGGCCAACTAAAAACACTCTCCAAGTGTTTTTGGTACTGCTAACCCAATCTCATCCTGCAAGTTATACCTAAGCCCATTAAGGTACCTTGCCACTTTCTCTTCTTCATCTTCCAGCCCACCTCTACTACTAAGCTTATGAAATTGCTCAGTATAGGACATAACATCCATGTCCTTCTATTTCAGATTCTGTCTCATCCTCTTTGTCTGAATAGAGTAATCAGATGGAAGGAATTGATCCTTCAACATATCCTTCATCCTACTCCAAGAAGTGATTTTTGATGCACCTCTAGCCATTCTCTCTGTCTGCACACTACTCCACCAGGTAAGTGCTATTCCTCTCAGTTTTGTCTTTGCAAACTTGATCTTTTTCTCATCATTCATCTCCTCATATTCAAAAAAAATTTCCAGGGCATCTATCCACCCTAACACTTCTTCACTATCCATCTTCCCCTGATCGATAGGTAGCTCTATGTTTGCCTTAGTTCCACTTCCTTGGACTGCCTTCAGCAATCTTACAAACTTCTTTTCTTCAGCATCTAACTCATCCTCAGGAGGATTCTCATCTGCATCCTCATCTCCTTCTGACTCACTTTGTTCAACCTTTCTTGGATTCTTCTCTAATGCTTCCAATCTTGCCAAGATTGTTGCATTCTCCCTTCTTACTTGCCTCAGCTCTCTATCTCTGGTAGCATCATGTTCTCTTCTGTCCCTTAGCTCTTTCTCTCTTGCCTCTAAGGCTTCTCTCAACTCAGCATTCTCTCTTGCCATCTGGTTCTTTGGAGGCATCTTCACAACTCTCTCAAAAACTCTTATCTTCTTCACAAGATCCTTTACTCCTTCAAGGACCTACTAGCTGGCTCTGATACCACAAATGATGCAGAGCATCTAGGACAGCAGTCACCACTATGTTTTCTTGAGACAGTCATAACATGACTTGATAGTCACAATAACCTTCATAAGTGGACTCTTTGAAGGCAAACTCTTGCCTAGCTTATAACATACAAAATCAATAACTCACTAAGCATCTAATGCCTTTCTTGGCAAACCAATAATATGATGCATAAACTATCACCTCTTGATGTGACTGTGTCCTTCACATAGTTCTACAGGGTCTCTTAACATGCTTAACTCACACTAGACCATTCTCTTGCCTTCCCAATCTTCACAAGACTCTGAAACAATTAAAATACACTCCATTCCATTGAGCAAAGATAGAAAAATGATCAATAGAATGGACAAAAATACATTGGTTTGCTCAAAAATACCCAAAGGCAGGGTTCTAACCGACTTCCAAACAAAAGAGAAATGCAGACATAAAAATGGATGTCAAGAATCCAAACAAGATGCATAGGATAGGTAACTCACTACCCTAACCACCCATCACTAGCACCATCCACTTCTAGGCCGTACAAGTATGGATTTTTTCAGGCAAACAACAAATAACTTAAGGAGACAGCAATTAAAACATAGTTTTAGGAAACCAGCTATATCTCTCACCTAGTTTGCTGTCAAGACTCCAAACCAAGTTTGAAATAAAGGTGTCTCAACACTCTTTCTATCCATCACAAGATTGTGCCATGATAGGGCTGTACATGTATGGTAAACTGCAGAAAAACAAGTTTCTTAACTGTGACAACAAATTTCAAAGCAAATTTCAATTTTACACCCATATCTTTCTCTTCCTGCAATGTCAAGACATCAAACTAGCTTTACAAGATAGTTAACTCATCCATCTTCATCCATCTTCATTTCCAAGATAGTTGACAATGCCATACAACAGAAAAGTATGGACTGTTACAAAGTGCAAATTCAGAAAAAATAGTTACAGAGCAGATTTTGGGAAAACATGTATATCTTCCTTATTATCCATTGCCAAGACTTCAAACTAGCTGCATTTGGAATTCACCTCACCCCTCTACACATGCAACATACATTGTGGCCATGACTGTTCCATACAGGTATGGAAAACTCAGAAAAATAGCGAAGAAAATAGAAAAAAATAGGAAAAAGCAAAAAAACAACATTCCTTTGTTATCATTTCTCAATCTATTGAATGAATTCGTACAATACAACCCCCCTTGGCTTAAAACAAGCCTCAACAATGCTTGAAAATGTTTTACCTTCCAAAACCATCGATTTCCTTCTTGATTTCCAACTGCAGCTTTTTAAAAAATAGAAACTATCTTCTTGAAACTGTTTTAGAATTGACTGTCCACCGGTTGTTTTGGTGTTTAGAAAGCCTTTGACAAGTGGTCTAACCTTGGATAAGGTATTAACACAACTACACCTTTTGACATGCCTTTAAAAGGCTAAAAAGCATGAGAACTTAATGACTACCTAATAAATAATAAAACTTAAATTCATCTTGCAAACTACCTATGACTGTCCTAACTAGGACTTACAACATTCTTTCGACATTGGGACATAATCCAACTACAAGCATGGCTACAAGCCTCATAACATCATTAAAATGGTCTCCAAGACCTTATTAAACAAAACAATATAACTGAACATTTAATCAAAACTTAAATATCTAGGTGCTCCTGCACCAATCTCCTTCATCCAGAACCTGAAGAACACAGTCTATCATCACTGTCACAATGGAATAGATGCTTGCAAACCTCCAGATAATGAACCAATTGACTTGTCAATTCACATTGACTTCCTAAACACTCCCTCAAATCCACAGAATAGGATATTGTATTTCTAGATCTCACTGGACCTATCTATGTCACTCTGTCACCTCTGAACATCTGTCGGAACCAGTTTTACTTGAGCGGCCACAACTTCTTCAGATCTTTATGCAGACCTCTAAAATATTTTTTGGATCACCTTAAGACACATATCTACAAACCCTTTGAACCGAATCCTCTGATCTTCATCTTAGCTAGGATCTTTTCCTCACTAACTTCACTGCTCTTCTCTATTCTTGAGCATATAGCTCATCCAATCCTCATCATCAATGCAACAGGAGTATGTTGACATCAATGACAACACCGGTTAGGCCCATACTTGCAACAGAGATTATATGGATGGCATCCAATTCAAGGGAGTATTCAGTCAAAATGGGATATAAGATACAAAGCATCATGGAAGAGAGGTCAGATTAGCCCACATAGTTGTGCTGGAGTAAGTGGAATCTGCCCAAGGCCAAGGACTTTGCTTGGTCAAAAATACACAAAAGAGTCCTCACAGGAGAAAGACTCAAGTCCATCGACATTCCTAGTTTGTCACATTGTTTTCTCTATAAAGAACATGAGGAAACCATAGATCACCTATTTCTCCAATGCCCATTTTCAAGGGTGTGCGAGGAATGGATGAAAGGCAAACTCAATTAGAAAGGGCCCCTTCTAAATGACATTGTAGAAGTTTTCAATTGTTGGTCATGGATCCACAATTTGATCTGGGAAGGATTATGGATTTCAGGGCCATCCATGCTCCTATGGTAGGTGTGAAAAAAATGAAACAACAAAATTTTCAATGAGAAAGAAGTGAGCATTTAGGAGGTGCAAAAGAACATCGAAAGAGGGATAAGGGAAATCACTACAACAAGATTTTATTCTTCTTCCCTGAAACCATTCTCTAGTTGGGATGGGAAGTCCATGATGGTATGGAATGGCTTGAAAATCCCTTAGAATTATAACTCAATTCTGTCTACCACATGTCAAAAAAGAGAAAAGGTTAAATAGTTCCCACTATCAGTAGGAAGGCTAAAAATGCATTTCGACAGGGCTGTAAGAGGGAACCTAGGTGTGTTGGGTGTTAGTATTTCCATTGGGGATGATAAAATAAAGTTGATTTGCATTATTTCTAAGAAAATCCCAGTGGATACCAATAGTGAACCTGAGTTTAAGGCATCGCTTCATGGCCTTGCCCTCTATAGGAAGGGCCGCCTTCTATAGGAAGGAGAACCTTCTAAACATAGATATAGAAGGTGACTCCCAAGTGTGTATTAATTCCATTAGAAGTGGAAGAGTAATTAATTGGAAACTAAAGTATTTGCAAAATTAACATAGAAACTTTCAGAGGGAATGAACATGACTATCAACCATGTCTATTGAGAAGACAATTGCATGGCATTCTTTTTGTGGATCAAGCATGTGATGGATAGATTGATGAGATGGTAACAAGAAATATAACTAACTTGATGACCTATCTTGGTCATGTGAGTTCCTAGAAACTAAGGATGTTTAGAATCCCCATACTTGCTGCAATGACCATTGTAACTATTGTGCAATCTGTGGCCATTACAGTTGCATATCCGCATAGATAAACCAACACTGAAAATCTATGAGTGGATTTCTCACATGCTAACCTAGAAGAGATCTTAAATTATTGAGAATACAACATAATTATCCAAATCCTCCTTGCTAAAATGGAGGACATAATGAATTTTGAATGCATTTGCATTTGCAGCATAGATAGGGACAACGTGAAGGATCAAGAAGAAATCTAGAAGGAAGAGGATGAGGAATCAGAAGAGGAGGAGGAGAAGGAGCAAGATGAGAACGAGTCCATTGATGACCATATTAATAGATTATGCAATGCGGATCATGGAGGCATTGTTGAGGCCATAAAGAAAGTCATTGGCATGAGCTACAATTTACAGGCAAGAACATTCACTACAACACTCTGAATGAAGATTTCCTCATGTCAGTTTTGCTCATAATGGGAAGGAAGTAGAGAAATAAATTGATCACTAATGCTTTCGTCAAGAGGAATATAAGGGAGAAAGCATATGAATCCATAACTGCCTTCAACAAAATGCCTACATCAAGTTTGATTGGGGGCATTTTTTATGAAGCCACTATGTAGGAAAATACAACATAAGCCTTGAGCCTTTTTTAGGATGGAATCCATAGAAATAATATAGAGGTCTCCAACTATTACTTGAGTCAATATGGTGATCGTCTTTCTCCTCCTTGCATTGAGCGTGCGTTTGAGCTCTCAGAGGGATTATGCTTCTTGTGGCATCTTGTAATGCTTAGTGACTAATATTGTAATCACACACTCATAGAGCCATGCTTTGTATCTTTTATTGGCCTTGTATCTTTTTTGGTTTCTAATTTAATAGAAAGGGAACTACCCCTGGTAGCACTTATCTAACAAACATAATAATAATATTTATATTAAATTATTGATAAAACAAATAAATGAATGTAATTATATTTATAGTAAAATGAAATATTGATATATATTTGTGTATAAGAATTAAATATTAATATATTTTAGTGATCTAAATATTAATATATTAAAGAGATCTACATATTAATTTATTTTATTGTGTAATATTCATATTAATATAATATTTAGCGTTATGAAATTATTTAATTTTTATTCATATTATATATAATAAAATTTATATTAAATTGTTGATTATATAAATTTACATTGTATTTATATTTATGTTATATTATGGTAAAATGAAATATTGTTAATAAAATATTTGCATTGGAAAATGATATCTATGTTGGAATAAATGAATAATCTCTAATCCAATTGTTAATCATCAAATCACTAACATATGATACCAATTGGTGAGATACAAGGCTTTGACTACTACAAAATAGAAATCTAAAAATTGTATGCAAATCTAAAAATAAGTTTGATTAAAATTCTTGAAATTCCATGAAGAGATTCAACTTCTTTATGATTCTAAAATCAACCACTTTAACATGCATGATAAAACCACCTTAGATGAACTTATAACACCAATAACATCACCATAAGATATCAAAAACAAAGAGGCACAAATGAACAACATAAGAATGCAAGATCTCACAATATAAGGTAACAATGGAGCAGAAGACCAAACACATAACATAGTGTTTATGTGGAGAAACCCTTGCGGAAAAAAACTTGACCAAGAAGAGAGGATCAAGTTGTATTATCTTCAAAACAAGATTACAGTACATCCACTTCCAATCTCCTCTTCCATCTTCAATCCAATATCACCTACGTATAGAAAAACTCTCACTCAACCTATTACCTGCAAACAAGTTTTCCAAAATTTGTTACTCAATTGAACTTCACTCTCAAGTCTCATATTTATGTAAAATGAGTACCCACCAAAGAAATTTGTGGGAGATGGACAAAATCCAACATTTCTATCTTGGGATACACCAAAATCATCTTCTTATAGATTGCTTTACACTTGTCATAGGCATCTTCCCAATATAGGCACCTAGAACCAAGACTAGGCACTTACAAGACAATAAATGTTGTATGTTGTCATAGAATCTCTTACACCTTATGACAATTGTAAGTTGTCATAGATGCTCTTACAAACTTATGACACATGTCATAATAGTCCAAAAATACATTTCCCTAAGATAGGCACCAAGATTCTCCACCTCACCTCATTTACTATTTACCGAGATTCCTTAAGCAGTAAAAGTAACTCTGTAATAACCTGCCAGTAACTAATTAATTACTGAGGCCAATAAATAATTATTTACCATACTAGTAAAAAGTAATTTACTGTTGATCTGGTGAAACCTTCATCCCTTATGAATAATTTTACAAATTAACACCATATCTTCAAGGATGTTGGAACTCTCTAAGAACCTTGGAACTTTCCAAGAACAATGGAAACTATGCCGTAGGATTTATAAGGTTGATGGTACCTTAATCCTAACAATCTATGAAACACATAATCCTTTCATTTTGATGTTTCTTTGGTATTGTTATATTTGATTTTAAAATGTTGATTATAGAAATTTATAATGCATTTATATTTATGTTATATTATAGTAAAAAAAATATTGTAAAAAAAATATTTGCACTAGGAAATGAGATCTATGGAACACATAATGGTTTAATTTTAACATTATTTTGGTATTGTTATATTTGTACTAGTAATCTAAATTGCTAACTTAACATAAAAACTAAAAGAAAACAATCCAATAGTGAAGGAGTGGGTTGTATAAACAAGACTAAGGAGTCCGGTATTTTTTTAAGCTATGTTTAAGAGTAAGAACAAAATTGTTTAAAGTTAGTTATCTTTTTGACGTTACTATATTTTTAAACAAATTGTTATGATGTTTTACAAATTTAGGTCTATTTAATTTGTTAATTTAGTGACTAAAGTAAATAATAGCTATTTGTGGCTTTGTTTTGCCATAGAATCAAACATGCGCATAGATAAATAACAAGTAAAACATTTTACTGGAAGCTCTAGCATATCGTAAATAAAATAGTTGTAATGTAAAATAAAATAACTCGAAGTAAATAAAATAACTTCAATTTGATGGCATTTTCCACATAGATTTATTTAAGATATCTATACTAGTTAATATTAATATTATTATCATAATAACCTTCCCATTTATATTAATATACTATTATTAATATAAATATGTTATTAATTACACTGAGAGGCGTTCTACACTCACATCAAGGGCTGAAAGATTCAGATTCCTGTAAACAATTAAGATCTAGATTCCCATGTAAACAAAATTCATAAAATGTGTAAATAAATAAATTCGTGGAAGCCAAATGGATAGAAAAATAGAAAAACTTGGGTAGTTATGGAGTGAAATTTTTGAAGAATATCTCCCAGCATAGTCTCTTTAAATTAACTCATGTGAGCATATCAAATATTCTAAATATAAATATACTAGTATTATTATTACACCGATAGGCATAACCTACAATGATAGCAAGGGGTAGAATGAGATGCATGTAAATAAAAAATGTTAATTTAAAAAGTGCCAACAAATAAAATAATTATAAAAGTGAATTATTGTTTTATTTATTGAAGAAGGGAAAAAGTGAAATGAAAGGTAAGTACATTATATTTGATAGATTTAGATTTTACTACACAATGATTAGTTTTGTTAAAGTGCCAACAAATAAAATAATTATAAAAGTGAATTAAAAGTGAATTATTATTTTATTTATTGAAGAAGGGCAAAAAGTGAATTGAAAGGTAAGTACATTATATATGATAGATTTAGATTTTACTACACAGTCATTAATTTTGTTAAAGTGCCGACAAATAAAACAATTATAAAATTGAATTAAAAGTGAATTATTATTTTATTTATTGAATAAGGGCAAAAGTGAATTGAAAGGTAAGTACATTATATTTGATAGATTTAGATTTTACTACATAGTCATTAATTTTGTTATATTTATTGTACAGGTTTTTTAAATTTTACGAATCATTGCAATCCATAAAGTGATGGTTCAATACATATATTTTTGAAAAAACACTATATTTTATTTACTAGATATCTCTCGGCGTCTTTTACATAGATTTTTCTAAAGATAGGTATACTAGTTGTTAGGGTAAAATGTGGATTAATCAAATGAACAATATCAAACCCAAACATCAACAGAATAATGAAAACAAGAAGAACAATAAGTAACACAAAGGAAGACCTTCCATGTTTCAAAGCTTCTGTTGTTCGCCTATTACAACCATCCTTTGCTGATGAAGTAGGCCCTCAGTGAGTGCACTCTTTTAGCTGTGTTGTAGGATGTCGATGGTAAATGGCTGTGTTGATAGATAATGCTATGAAGTAGAGCTTCAAAGCAAATGGTGATCTCAAGTAGATTGTATTGGGGGGTGCCAAAGGCACGCTAGTGAATTTTTGCAGAGTACCAATACAAATAACCTGGATGAATAGAATGGGAGGATGAAGCTTCTTTTATACACTTGGAAGAATGGGAATCAACGGTTGAGAGGAGAGGTGATGATCAACGGCTGGGGATGGTTGAGGAATGTGCAACTAGTAGAAATAGGACAAGTGTCTCACCTCCATCATGAAAGAGGGGATGTGACAACATTGATTGGAGAGTTAACTCCATTGACTGATCAGTTAATAGACTTGATTAGTCAGTTGGAAGAATGAATTATGGAATTGACTGAATTGATTGAGGGATTAACTCAATTGACAGGTTAGTTAACACTTTTGATTGGTTAGTTAACTAACTTCTGATTTGAGAAGAAATAGGCCATGTGGGTGAGGGAAAAATAAGGTAATTAAATATTTAATATATTTAATTACATGTGCAACCTGATGAGGCGGACAAGGTGAGGTGGAAAAGTGAGGTGTAAGTGTGAGGTGGATTTTTGGAATTTAGAACTTAGGATAGAGGAATTTGGATTAATTAAATAATTTATGATTATTTAATTGTGTAGGACATTAGAAGAATTTTAATTAAATAAATAGATTTTATTTAATTATGGAACAATGAATCGATTAAATAAATTTAGAATATTTATTTAATTGATAGAAAAATGGAATAAATATCTAGAATATTTATTTAGAGTGAATCGTGTCATTTTTAGGCGTATACACTAGTAATAAATATAATTGTAATATAACATAATAGTTAATATAATGACATAATATATAATTATAATAATATTCTTTTCTAAATAGTTAGAAATTAACAAGTGTCAATCCATTAATTTAGTTTGTACAAATACATTTATGTATTAATATTTTGTAAAAAATTATATTAGCATGCTAGATAGACTTGGACCAAACTTCTATTTGGCAAATACCTTTGATGCTTTAAAAACATGGAAGTATAAGACAAGTTTAATTTGAAAAGGCTAATCCTACTTGTTAATTTCTAACTATTTAAATAATAATATTGCTATAATGATATATTATGCCATTATATTAACATTATGTTATATGATACTATTATAATTATAATAATATAATATTTCTATTTTTATTAATTATAATAATATTAGTAACACATTTATATTAATAATAAATCATTCACAACTATAATCTTCACCCACTTAGTATAATTATAATACATTAAATTTGCAAGAATCTATTCATCTAAAAATTCTTCCTACCTCTCTAAAATGTTATGTTACACCTCATCTATCGACAACAAAACACATACTATTATTATAACACTACAAAGGTAGGTACTCGCCACTACATGACTAACAAAAAGTAATTTTACTACTACTCATTTCTAATTTATTTTATTTGTAAAATAAATTTATTTTTATTTACAAGAAAATTTTTAATTAGACTAGTTTTTAAACAATTAAAATACACTAAATTAAATATGTTAAATAATAAGAATAACTTAAAAGAATTTTAATTTCAATCTTGAATAAAGATAAAATACATGTTGAGGAGAACAAATCATTTACATAGATCAAGTTCTAATTTGTGTCATTTTAATAAAGGTAGAGTTTATATAATTACTTTTAACTTTCATAAAAAATTCTTACTATTTTAAATATAAAGAATTAACTTTTCTTTTATAAACTCACTTTAAAAGATTGCATTATAGTATTAGAATTATATCCAAAATTTCATGAGTTCTCAAAACTATTAAATTAAAAAATAGAATTATCTCAAATAATAGGTTGTTTAGTTATAGAATATGAACATTATAAATGATTAGATTATAATAATAATTATAAAATATAATAATAAATTTTAAGTAATTAAAATATAATATATTTTATTGGATAATTAAGTGCAGCTTGAGGGAACTAGACACCATTTGAAATAGAACAAAGAAAAAGATTCAAAAAGGTTGCTCACAGTGTGAGGGCTAGGTCTATGCATTAACAATTTGTTCTTCAATACAAAAAACTACCACCAGTAGGACAGCAGACTGCATATATCTATTTATACATACAAAAAACTACCATTCATATATCTAATTGTATAGAGAAAAGGACAACAAATTGCATACAAAGAAACTTATACTTCCCCTGCCACCCCTGAATCCTCTGATGGCTCAAGCATCTACTCATTCTACCCTGTTATCATCAGCTAGTTCCACTACAATCTTCAAGAAGGCTACCCCCAATGGGCTTCATTTTTCTAGTTCTGCTCATCCTCTCCCTAGGATGGAATGACAAACAAAATCTAGGGTCCATTATATTTTGGAAGAAGGACTAACCAGCATCCCCTCTCTAGATGAAAACCAATACCCAGAATTTCCAACTCCAGTGCCTAATGAAGGCCCACCCGCCAATCAGCTCTGATGAGATCCCTCACAATCTCACACACCATATCCTTTGATTCACCCAACTCAAGTAGAACCCCTATAAACATAGAGGCAATATCGGTATTCACCTTGTATTTGTGGTTGAGATTCATGAAAGAGGACCCTAAAACCATACTAATATCATGAAAATCAACCTAGGATTTCATCTTAAAAACCTCAGATAATCTATTATCTGTTATCTAGCCTAGAAAGGCTATTTGCCACATTGTCATAATCAATTTCACCATGGCTTCCATGTTGTGATATGGAGGAAAATAGATGGAAGGAAATGCCACAAACAAAATTCTCAATAATGAGAAAAACAAGTCCCATACAACCTCTAAAATTATGCTCCATAAATGCTTCAATATTTTGCATCTTCGCCAACTCCTTCACATGAGCTTATATACTTACCATCTACTCTCCAGATAGCACCATTCATTAGTTCACAAGGAAAATATACCACGTTCTCCCACAAGTGCCAAGCTAAGAGCCTCCACATGATTTTGTATTAGCACCTCAAGCCATTAGAAAATGATGTCATAGACATTAATATCAAAGGAGCTATCAATCTATGCTCCTAGAAATATGACAATCTCAATGTATCAAAGCCCTCCTTACTCTCCAATTCAAGAATACCATTAATATCTAGGCCTCTTTTGAACCATTCATCAATTCAGTGACTTATGAAAACTTCCTCCTCTTGCTTAAAGGCAGAATTGGCCGACCTATCTACAACCCTATTAGCCTTCTAGAAGACATGGTTATTTCTAAGTTCTTTGAACTTGTCTAGAAATTCTAGACCCCTAGCAAGCTAATTATTTAGCTTCCAATTTAGTGTAGCTTTTTTCTGAATGACATTGATGATGATTTGGGAATCCCCTTCAACATGGATCCTCCTAACTCCCATCGAGTGGCCCAACTACAAACCCATTATAAATGCCTACATCTCAGCCTCATTATTAGTTTGGGATCCAATTCTCTTTATGGCTTCTCCACAAAACCTACCAGTGTCATCTCTAATCATGCATCCAATGGACATCAAACCTAGGTTACCCCTGGAGGCTCCATCAAAGTTAGATTTATCCACCCCTTATTTGGCATCCTCCATCTTGGTTCATCTCTTCTCTCATTAGGATGAACCCTTAACACCCCTTGAATGGTGTCCATTTAATATATAATATTTCATTATATATTAAAAGTTTATTTGTAAAAACATCATAATAAAAACATTATATTCTTTTAGTATAATTTTAGAAAAATTAATTATAGTTCTACACTTTGTCTAAATGGATATAGTATAAAATATATCTAACTTATAAATATACCATAGTAAGAAATAACTATAGAAGAAAATAAACTTCTCTTAAGCTTAGGCTAAGCTAATCCATTAACATGCATACACATAAGTACAATTAACCCATATTAGGTAATGTAATGCTAGTTCGCACTAATAAATCTAATAATTTCTAATAACTCATTTGGGAAATGTAAGTACAATATATACAAGTACTTAGCTCTACACAATTTAAGAGGAATGATAAAAAAAATTAATACTAGAAGCCTTCAATTCACTAATAAAGTGGCCAAACATGAGGCATTGATCACTAGGTTGTGAGTTTCCATATTCCTCAAAATTCTATCTATGAATTTATCCATGGTGATTCCCAACTTAGTTTTAGTCAAATAATAGGTGATTATAAAGCTAATAAATCAAAATAATTGTAATAGCATAAGCTAGCCTTGCAACTACTCATGTCTTTCAATTTCTATTCCATTAATGCTACCCTATGGAAAGACAATTTACATATTGATGCAATGTCTAGTGATACTTCCTTTATGAGCATGAAGATAATAGTGTTGTCACTTACACAATAGCCCTAATTTCCCTTATGAATCAAGAATCCCTATCTTTGAATATTTAGGTCAGTGCAAGATCATCATGGGCCAAATAACAGAAACAAGTAAAAAATGCATGTATACTTACCCAAAATTTTGAAATGGATATTTAATTTTTTGTTGGGGTTAGATAATAGTTTGAGTTTGGCTTGGTAATGCCAAAGGAAAATGGATATCTGTTAATAACAGATATTCGTTATTAATAGATATTCACTTATATTGGATATCTATTATGGATTCTCCCATTCTGTAGTTACAATATAATGTCAACTTGTGGGTTTATTTTATCAAGTAGAACAAATATCAGGTTTGGGCAATCCAAAATTCTCCAAGCATTCAACAATTTAGAAGTAATTTTTATTTTTTCTGAATTAAATAAAAATTGTTTATATCATTTAGGCTTTCCAATTTTCATGATTCTAAGTAAGTTTTTTAATTCTATTTTCTTGAGACATTGGTTTTGAATTTAATTCCAAATGTAATTTAGTAAATTTTACTATGTTTTAAATGTTTAATTTAAATTGTATATGGTTTAATAAATGTTGTTCTAAATCCTAAATGTGTATTTTTTAAATTTGAAATAGGCAATAAGGATGAGCAACCTCTAAACCCAAACCCAAACCCTCTAACCCCTCCACCAGCAATTCAAGAAGAAATTGAAATGAATATTGACGAAATAAACAAGATTGTAGAAATTTATCAACATTACCATCAATTGAGCTTAATAACATCCAACTTAGAGGGAACTATCAACCATGTTTGTACCTTCACAAGACAATATGACCCATTTTACCAATGTCAAGAAGACAAGAGGACAAAATATTCCATTGGTTTATCATATGGTAAAGTCAAAGAATTAGATATTACTAAATCCATTTTGTTGGAACATTTTTTCAACCCTTAAACTATATTACTTGTTAATCGACTTAAGCCTAAATTTTCAATCAAGTGGTGTAGACATTAGGGTATGATAGATAATTCTTTTGGGTCGTTGGTAGATGGTTTTTGATAAACCACCCAACAATAATCTTAATTACATACCTTTTTAATTTCCTCCATAAACTAAATGAGGAGTTTATATTAAGTCTCCATGTGAATTATTTTGATTTTAGAGATTTCTAGGGAGTAGGTAGAGGAATGCCTTAAGACAAACCTAGGGTATTGCGACATATGCAAAGTCCATTTTTTCCCTATCCTCATATCCTTTCTCCACCTCCTATTGAGTACCTAGTCATTGTCACAAATGTAACACTTCAGAGCCTCTCTTTCATACACTCTTTGATAGAGCATTTGATTATGCACACTTCTTAGTTAGCACAACCACATGATAATGATGGTCATAGTGGATCACTTTGTATTTGTGGACCCTCCTTGTCCATAAATGTTTGCATGCCTCATCATTGCATTATGTGCAATTAGTTGTGCTTAGGTTCTCTTAGAGAGATGAGTGATCCACCCCTAAACACATCAAAATATGATATCCCTCATATTTCATCTATACAAGCTAAGGCATCGAGATCTATAACACATGTTGAGGTGTCAACGAATAGAACACAAGCCAAGGCATTAGGGACTAGAACTCAAGTTGAGGAATTAGGGAGTAGAGCACATGAGGAGTGTATATTTGATTTGAATTTGATGCAGGAGCATCCGAAAGCATTCAGAACAATTGAGACAGTTGACAGTGAAGTTGCAGAGGACAGAGAGAGCAACCTTGGAGAATTCTGCATTTTACCACATTTGCATATCAGAGGTTGTGGAGCTGGACTTAGCATCTAGACATAGTCATTGACAACATATCCAAAATTTAGGTCATTTAGGTTTGATTCCGGAGAGATATTGCTATCAAAAGATTACCTATTTTTACTAGTTTCACAAAGCAAAGCTGATAGTGTTAAGTGAAGTCTAATCGATTTGCAGAGAAAATTTGTGACTTGTGGAGCCTGAAGGAACATTATTTGATGAAGTCTAGGACTTGGCCAACCTTCATGGAGATTCACACAAATTTTTATGCACCAGTAGAGAAATACCTAATATGCGAAAGAGAGATATTTTGGAAGAAGAATTGTGCAAAATTAAGAAGTGTAATTCAGAGTTGTTGGAAAGGATGAAAGAACTAGGAGAAGATAAATATGATGCCCTTGAAGAAGAAATAAATGATGCAAGAAGGAGGAATGAGGAATTAGAGGTAGAGCTGAAGTTGTTTGAAGATGTTGAAAAGAGATTTGCATAATTGGAAGAAGTATTCAAGTTGTTTGGGAAGGTGGAAGAAAGGAATAGAGATCTAAAAGAAAATTTAGAAGAATTGAAAAGGGAGAACAATCTACAGAAGGAGATATTTGAATTGAAGGAACATGTTAATCAGTTGGAGTAGTCACTTGCAGTATGTAGAGAATAGAAAAAAAAATCTTAGATCTAAGCGTAAACTTTGTGATGTTTCTTGTGATACTAATGATTTGTGTGGTAATGCAGAAGTTTCTAAGATTGAAGATGATAGTGTGATTGAACCTATAGAGGAGAATTGGATATGAAGGACAAGGATTGGGAAGGCACTAGAAAGGAATTATAGAACCTATTGAACTAGTGATAAGACCAAGAAGTGAAGGCCTTGGATATGATGGAGGTAAGGATGTTATTGCAAATTCAGACAAACCAAATCAAGGAAGAAGAGGTATGTATTGTTCACATTGTAATAGACATGGACAAGAAAAGGAATTATGTTGGGATCTATATCCTTGTAAGTTTTGTGGACTAAGGAATCATTCTAAAAAGATGTGTTGGAATAAAATGAACAAAAGAAAGCCTTTGAAAGATTGTATGCAGATGAAATATGGATGGATTGATGGAGCAAAATGGAAGCAAGTTACTTACATGTTTAGAAGGTTGTATAGATGGAAGAATTCATATGTTGGAGAGAAAAACAAGGACAACAATTCAAACTATAGAGGGAGAGATAATAGGAGTCATAATTCTTATCACAGTCAAGGATATAGAAGAGATGAAGGAGGATTTGATAGAAGACCATTTAGAAGAACTTGTTTTCAAATTTGAAGGAGAAAAGAATCAAGTAGTAAATGTCAACAAGAACCTGTTATCGGAGGAGCTAAGGATAAGGAAACAACAAATACAGAGGTAGTTAATATAGAAGAAGAGCCTGTTGATGTAGAGATAGTGTATGTAGAGGAAGAGAAACCTTTTGAGACATCAAATTTGACAGAGAAACTAGAAGAAGGTGAAGCATTGATCTTAAGGAGATTTGTGTTATAGAATAGAGAAAATAGTGCAAGAGAAAGTTTATGTGTGGATAGGGAAAGGAAATTCATATTGCAGAGGAAGGAGAAATGACAAGATATTCTACTGGAGGAGAAATTTTGTATTGGAGTGAAGTTAATGGGGATAAGGAAACAAAGAATAGTATAGGAGCAGTGTATGCAGAGAGGAAATTGTGAGACCCTGATGAGTGTAGAGGAAATTGTATCTGAGAACTGGAGATCACAAAGTGATGCAGAGATTCTCATGAATGTATTGATTGTACCAAAGGGAAGTTACATGATTGTTCTAGAGGATACAAGTATGTATTTATTAACACTTAATTGATTGAAGTGGACATTGATCATGAGGAAACCTACAAGTGTTTGACAATAGACCGCCGAACCCTGAGGCAATTGCAACATTGTAGCCAGACCGCCGAACCTATACCCTTGCAAATTGAAGAACTTGAGGTAACTTGTGGAGAAGACTTAATCAAACCACCAATCATTGAGGCAGTGCAAGGATTGCAGGTAGAATACCAAACTTAGATGAACCTGAGGCAATTTTGTAGGGTGGACTTGAACAAACCACCAACCTTGAGGTAGTTGCAAGTACCTGTGAACAGATCACCAAACTTATTCATGGAAAAAAGAATTGAATCTGACATAATATAGACCAAAGTGAACAGTCTCTCTTTTCAAATAACCTTGAGAGTCTGATGTAGGAGCATTTGGAAGCATTTAGAACAATTGAGATACTTAATAGTGAAGTTGTAGAGGACAGAGAGTGACCTTGGAGAACTCCACATTTTACTGCATTTTCATATCAGAGGCCGCAGAGCTGGACTTAGCATCTAGACATAGTCATTGACAACATATATGAAATTTAGGTCATTTGGGTTTGATTCCAGAGAGATATCACTGTCAGAAGATTACCTATTTTTACTTGTTTCACAAAGCAAAGCTGACAGTGTTTAGTGAAGTCTAATCGTCTTGCGGAGAAAATCTGTGACTTGTGGAGACTAAAGGAACATTATTCGATGAAATATAGGACCTGGCTAACCTTCATGGAGATTTTCATGAAGTTTTATGCACCAGTGGAGCAATACCTTATGTTTAGTTCTAACCTATCTGTGTACACACATTTCATTCTAGTCGTTGCAATTAGGCTAACTTGATGATGATTCCAAGGCTTACGAAGGATATAAATGAAGGATAAAGATTTGTTACAAGACACTAGTGATGAAATGAATGATTATGCAAAGACATGAAGCAAATTCATAAGTGTTTTGATCTGAAGAAGAAGCAGAAGTGAAGTAGAGTGTAGAGAAGAGAACATAATAAGTTGCAAAGTAGAGATTTGAAGAGTTGATGAAAGAATCATGAAGTAATGTTGTTATGTTTGTAATCCCTCGGTTGTGGCCTAACATCTTTAACGCCCTTGAGGCATGTGTAATTCAATTTGAAGTTATAATATATGAGGAATGAGCTTTGAAGGATGGGTTTTTCCCTGTTAGGGTTTTCCCAAGATACATCTTGTGTTATGTGTTCATGAATGTCTTTTATCTTTCTGTTGATTAGTTGTTAACTTTTGTTGCATATCCATTATGATCATGTTGTTGGTTGTTTAAGGCTACAAGGTTGGACAGTCCCTCACTGAACCCTCCTACCTTGACTGCATCAGAATTTAATGTAAATGAAGTTTAGTTCTAATAAATCTAAATGAGATAACAGTTGATGATAGAGGATGAGCTTACATAAGTTCATCATCATACTCTTTCTATCATTCAATTTGGCTTAGACTTGATGGTATAATTTTTTCTACATACTAACATTTTTTATTATATGCATTTTATTTTTTGTTAGTAATTATATATTAATTTATATCTTGATGTTATTTTAATTTTAAAGTCTATTTTAAATGTGAGTATTGTGGCACCTCTTCCAACATGCTTTATTAGGACTCCTGATCATCCAAAATTACCATCATTTGTAGTATGACTCTCTGAACATCAACAACTTAGAATTGACATAACTAAACAGATTTTTTCTTTAATTGATAGTTTAGATAAATTATAGTTTATTATGGTGATTTAGATGTTAATTTCAAATTTATTATGATTATGTACATACAATCTTACATTCTTTTCATTTTCATACACGAAATCGTAGTTGGTTCATCCATAATGAGTCCTTCTTAGTCAATGGCAGAGGCCTCATTGGTGGTATATGCTTGTTTTGTAGTAGACAAATTTCTATTTAGTAGTCTAAATTGTTTATTTACACATCTAAAATTTTTTAGTGTATCCATTTCCTTTTTTATTAGTAATTATATATTAATTTATATGAATGTTATTTTACTTTTGTAGTCTATTCTAAATGTGAGTGATGTGGAACCTCTCCTAACATGCTTTACTAGGACTGTTAACCATCTAAAATGACTCTTATTTGCTGAACAACTATCTAAACATTAGCAAAAATTTGAGATAATTGAATTGAATTTTTATTTAATTGATAGTTTAGAGTTTAAATTTGATTATAATAATTTAGATGTTAATTTCATTGTTACTATGATTATGAACATACAATTTATTATATTATTTAAATTTTTCATATAGGAACTCTTATTTGGTTCATCCATGACGAGTCCTTCTCAATCAATCCAGAGGCCTCATTGGTCATTTTTAATTGTTTTGTAGTAGATAAGTTCTTATTTAGTAGTCTAAATTGTTGATTTACCACTAAACTAATTAATCAAATTTGTGGACCTTTGACTTGTTGTTGTAGTCAACTTTGCATCCATCAACTACTAACTGTCGTGACACCAAGAGGTAACTTTTTAGGATCCACCCTAGGTTGAGGATTCACCATAGGTAGATGGTCAAATGGACCTTTAGTATTTGAAGTAGCTATTCAACATGTAGATTGTATATTGATTTTGAGATGAAATATGCCACATTTTATAAAAATGTATTGAGTTGGCATATATGCAAAAATTTTGTATATGTATACCATTATCCTATATTTTTATATATACACATTGATATACAATATAACTTATTTCTTGTGTTCCTTCATTCATACTTTGGCACTTAAAAATTGAATGTATAATCACTTTAGACTATAAGATGATGCATGTGTAATCATTTTAGAGCATTTAAGATGATGTTGCATGTATAGTCTGTTGGTTTTTTCCCAGACTAGATGCTTATTCCCAGATTTCCCTACAAGGTAGCCATCAATGATCAACAGGATCTCTGGGCCAGGGGCCAATAGTGTAGGAGATAGACTCTATATTTTATCTCCTCTTCTTCTTCAGGCTCTGCAAAACCTAGGGGGGTATTCCCTACTCAACATCCATGAGGATATACATACAAAGGCTGGGATGCTGACAGAAAGCAGATAAGTCCTCCTGTAAGTAGACCAAAACTGAAAGATAAGAGCAAAGGGGCTAGCTTTGGGCCTATTTGCAGTTGTAGACAGAGGACTGAGGATCCTAAAACTAATTCTAATGTCCTCAAGATTGTTTTAGATTTTGATTTTGATTTTAAATTTGGATGCAAAGCTGGACATGGTTGTAACACAAACACAAAGCAAGATTGGTGCCTATCCAGGGCCTGGAGTCAATAGACATACACCTGTGAATGATATGCATGAACAACTAAAACTGGATTTCAGGGGGATACATATGATACCTGCCTTACAGATATCTCCCAATACAGAGTGTTAAGCTATCTATACTTATGGCATCCCTATTGCAGTATACCCTTCCCAACATTCAATCTGAAAATAGTTTAATCTACCCCTTGAGCAAAAGTTAAGAGATCAGACATTCAACACAGGAATTCTATGTTCTAGAGTCTGAAACATTGCTTAAATATCTAGACTCAGAAGAAAGATACATACAATACTGGAGACAGAATTAACAAAACACATGCTAACATAGCGTTTCTCATATAAAATTAACCATGAAATCAGTGGATTCATGCAAAAACGTACAACAAGAGATACATAAACTCACAGGTTTTGCTGTACAGAGCAACCAAGTCAGCTGTATTGTATTACAGAGCCAAATGTTCAACTTTCACCAACCTAAAATGAGTAACACTTCCTGCTTATAACAGCCAAAGAAGCGTACTCAGCATTAATTACATGGCTTTGACAAAAAATTTGCCAGATACAATCCTCAGAAGGAATGGCACTCAAAAAATATTAATGCAGCAGACAAAGGGGGGCCTCGAGCCATGCACCACCCTCTGGGGTCTTCATTCAAAAATCAGGCGACCTGACCATGTGTACCATTGCCCACATCCCTGCATCATCACCATTAAGGGTCTCAACCACCTGCGGCCGCTTGAAAACCATCGCTGCATTCAAAAAGGATTTCCTGCCAAAACATGCTTCTCTACAGGTTGAAAATACACAGGGGAATAATCCCACATGCATGGTGAAGAGATCACTTTATTAGTTTAAAAATGGGGCCGCATGCATACTAAGTGTCGAGAGCTTTTGCCGCACTCGACACACAAGCCTTCGCCCAAGAGCCCATCACCATGACACAAGCCATCAGCCAACTCCCAAATTCTCCTGCCGACCTCACTATTTACTCCGATTGCACCTCCACAAGCCCCTGTCGGCCAGACATAGTCTATCGGCTCGCCTCAAAAACCTCCTGCTAACCTCTGTTGTCTCACCGACTGCTACACCACAATTCCACATCGGCCAGAGATGCACCATCGGGCCAACCTTCTAAACTTCCACCGATAGCATGAGTCTCTCCGATCGCTACTCCATACTACCCTGTCGGTGTGACTGACACCATCGGCCAACGTGAAATTCCTCCTGCCAATAGAACAACTCCCGCTGATAATATATCGGCCTCCCCCTTCATCGGTCAGACCCTCCACTGTCAGCCCAATGCAATCCATCCTCACCGACAACATGAGTCACGCCGAAGACCACCTCCGTCGGTATGACTTACACCATTGGAGCAACCAAAATCTCCCCAGCCAATCTCACTAGTTATGCTGATAGACATCGGCCTCCCATCTCCGTCGGTATGACCAAAGCCATCGGCTAACCTCAAAATGCCTATGCCGATACTCAATCTCACTCCAATGGCATACCACATCCTAGGTCTTCGGCCAGACCATCCTCCCTTGGAGCAACAAGAAAATCCCTGGCTGATAGCACAAGCCCTGCCGACGACCACCTTGAACATCCCTCATCGGCCAGACACCTTACATCGGCAGCCCAAAAATTTGCTTCACCGATAGCCAAACACACACCGATGACCACTCCAAATCCTTATCGGCCTGACACTATCCCATCGACGGACCCTCCAACGGATAGCCCGATATAAAACCTCACTCTGATGGCATTCCCCATCGGGGTGACCTCCTTCCATCGGCAAACCACAAAAGACTGCTGCCGATATGCCAAAGCTTGTTGATGAACACCTGAGATACCCTCATCGGCACGACCAATACCATCGGTGGAACCACAAACTCCATCACCGATAGATCAAGTTCCTGCCGATGGACAGGAATACCTAGGGTTTGAATGAAGAAACCCTCCAACAAACAAGCTTAGCCTCCAAGTCAAAATTAGTGCCAACATTGGCTCCGAATGGGGACGTGTAGGTGAAAAACCTGCAGCGAGAACCAGATCTCCGGGTAGACCAAGCAAAAAAGCCAAAAAAGCACGAACTGTACAGAACATTTACACTATATACATATTTTTACAAATGTGCACAGGGACAAGTCATCTATGCAAAATAGAACTTAAGGAATTGGCCATGCACAGGCAATTCCAGAACTTCACCATCTAGGGCCTGGAGGAAATAAGAATTCTCCCCATGAATACTACAAATCTGATATGGGCCCATCCATAAGGGTTCAAATTTACCATGTTTACCCTTTTCTTGACCTTTTGTATTCCAGATGAGCACCAGATCATTGACTTGAAACTTCCTTTTTGTAGCTCTCCTCTCAAACTGATATTTCATATCTTGTTGTCTCTTGAGGTTAATCTGGTGTGCTTTCCTTCTATTCTCATCCAATGCAACCAGCTGATTCACTCTTTCTGTCATGGAGTCTTCAATCTCCTCATCATTTTCCTAGATGAATCTGTAAACTGGTAGGAGATTGTTTATGGGCAATCTGGCTGATGCACCATATACTAGCTCAAAGGGTGACATTCCAATAGCCTTTTTTACTGTCACTCTGTCAGCCCATATTGCTAACTTTAATTTTGAGTCCCAAGCTCTCCTGCTCTTGTCTAGTATCCTCTTGATAATTTTCATGATGCTCTTATTGCTTGATTCTGCTTGACCATTTCCTTGTGGGTGGTATGGTGATGCATATGATAGTTTGATCCCATATTTGTTGCAAAAATCAACAAATTCACCTGATCTGAAGCACATAGCATTATCAGTGACTATCTTGAATGGTACTCCAAACCTGATGATAACATTTTCTAGTATGAAATCCATCACCACCTTACTTGTAGCTCTCTTAGCTAGAATGGCCTCAATCCATTTGGTAAAGTAATCAGTTGCCACCAAAATCCAACTGTGTCCCCCACTTGACTTGTCTGCAATTTCCCCTATGAAGTCAATTCCCCATTGCTGAAATGGAGCATCCACAGTTACAGTTCTGAGTGGTAAAGCACCATCATATCTCAATTTTCCTGAGAATCTTTGGCAAGGGTCACACTTCCTTACTAACCTTTGTGCATATGAAAAGAGAGTGGGCCACCAATATCCTGCTCTGAGAGTCTTATGAGCTGTTGTTTGGGCAGTATAATGTCCACCACACAATCCTTTATGCATATCAATCAAAACATTGTTAGCCATATCCTCATCCACACATCTCAACAGCACACCATCAGGGTTTTTCTAGTATAGCTCACCTTGAACAATAACATACCTGATTGCATGTAACTTTAAAGTCCTCTTTTGATTATCACTGAAATGGGAAGGACAATTTAGATTTTGCAAGTAGTAGATAATATCCTTGTACCATTTAGATCTTGATACATTTACACTCTCATTTTGGACTGCATTAACTTGGCATGCTTCCAAGTTTGACTGTGCCATCATCTTGGCTAATCCTTGTCCTCTTACCAACTTGGTAACTTGTATGTCTATGTTGAACTCTTACAGTTTGTTTATCCATTTGCACCTTCTTCTAGTCGCCTCCTGTTGAGTGAATATGTCTTTGACTACTGCATGGGGTACATATGCAATTATATGTGATCCTACCAGGTATGGTCTGAAACTTTTGATGGCTCTGACTAGTGCATATGCCTGTTTTTCCATAATATCATACTTCAACTCAGAAGCCTGCAAGGACATACTGAAGAAAGCTATGGGCTATTCAAAACCATCTTCATTTTTCTGTAGCAAACACGCAGCAATAGTGTGAAAGGAATCAAATGAAAATACTTGGAATGGCCTAGAAAAATTAGGAGATTTAAGAACAGGGGCCATCTTGATTGCCTCTTTGATACTCTGAAATGATTCTATTGCTTCACTTTCCCAGTTGACAGTTGCATCTTTCTTCATCATCTTAGAAATGTTCCTTGTAGTTTTTGCAAAGTTGGGAACAAATCTCCTAACAAAATTTATCTGTCCAAAGAAGGACTAAACTCCTTTTACAGTTTTTGGCATTTGAATTCTGTCAATAGCAGCCACTCTCTCTGGATCTATCCTGACTCCATCCTTGGAAACAATGTGCCCTAGGAGTTTTCCTTCAACCACCCCAAAAGCACACTTCTTTGGATTTAAAGAAATGCCATACTCTAGTGCTCTTATGAAAATCTGCTCTAGATGCAAACAATGCTGCTCTTCCTTCTTTGAATATGCAGTCAAGTCATCCTAATATACAGCCAGGATTGAATCAATCAACCCTGCAAAAGCAACATCCATTGCTCTTTGAAATGTAGCACCTGCATTTGTTAATCCAAATGGCATTCTAACATATACATAAGTTCCCCATGGAGTGGTGAAGGCAGTCTTATACTGTTCTGATTTCTTTACCTTCACCTGATTATAACCTGAAAATCCATCCATCATGGATAAGAGTTCACAACCAGTCACTCTCTGCAACATAGCTTCCATATTAGGCAGTGGATAGTTATCCTTTAAAGAGGATACATTCAAGTTCCTGAAATCAACACAAAGCCTAATATCACCGTTCTTTTTTCTGACTGGGACAAGGTTAGACACCCAAGTTGAATGTCTGATTGGCACAATTATTCCAGCTTCCCTAAGCTTTTTAAGTTCTTCTTGCATCTTTGGAGCTAAGGTAGGATTAATAGGTCTTTGCCTTTGTCTGAATGGCTTAGCTCCAGGCTTCAATGGGATCTCATGCTGGAATAAATCTTCCCTATAGGCTTTTAGGTCCTCATATGACCAAGCAAAAACATGTTTATACCTTTTCAGTAATGCAATCAGCATACTCTTGATGTGTGGTTTGAGCTGTTTACCAATGTATAGCTTCATCATTAAACACTTGCCAACTGCATATGTTTTTTGGTACTGCAGGCCTGATTTTAACTTCTACATTTGTAACATCTGATAGAGTGATGTCATCTGGCCTTATTGCAACATTAGCTAAGAAATCAGCCATAACATTCTTTGATCTCTCTACCCAGCCTATTGAAAATGCATCAAATAGTTCAATGGTATCCCAAACAGCATGCTTGTATTGTTTCAATCTTTTGTTTTTTGAAGCATACCTATCTCTAACTTGGGATACAATCAGCTCAAAATCCCCAAATACTCTTAGCATTTTGATTCCATGTTTGAGAGCTATATTTAGGCCTAAGATTAAAGCCTCATATTCTGCAATGTTGTTTGTGCAAACAAACCTCAGCAAGAAAGAAAATTTGAGGAGCTTACCAGTTGGAGACAGGAAAACAACTCCAGCTCCAGAGCCTTCTTTTGCACAAGCTCCATCAAAATACATGGTCCATAAACCTTGCTGGTCCAGCTCTTCACTGCAGACATTTTTCTCTTTATCTTCTCTATCATCTGAGACAACCTTGAAGTTATCACAGTCAGTGTTTA
Organism: Cunninghamia lanceolata; assembly: GCA_027924645.1. NCBI lineage: Eukaryota > Viridiplantae > Streptophyta > Pinopsida > Cupressales > Cupressaceae > Cunninghamia > Cunninghamia lanceolata. Next base: position 3,401,195 of record BSBN01000333.1, read on the forward strand.
CAAAGCATATCTGTTCCTCTGCTTCTTGGTCTTCCACTGTCTCTGATGAGCTCTGTTCTCTGATTAGCTTAACATCCCTGCCATTCATTGGAATCATGGCATATGACAGGTCTAGCTGCATACTTCCACCAATTAGTGCAGCCCATCTTCTTGATAGCAATATGCCATACTGTGGCTTGATGTCAACCACCGTTACATTCATTTTATATCTCTTTTCAGGAAATGCTACCAGTTTGAAATCTACATCCTTCATGATTCCAATAACTGGTACCTCTCTGGCATCCATAGCATAACATTTTCCACATGCCTTGTCAATTTTCAATCCAGCTTGTTGCATGATGGCCAAAGGCATGACATTTGTAGATGCTCTAGATTCAAGCATACAATTTCTGATTATTTTTCCATTTATAACCAGGGATACATAAAATGGTTCCACTTGTGAAGGACACTTTGTCATAGTCACTCCTAAATAGACTTCAGGAGCCTCATCTTCTTCATTATACATGACATGTTTCTCACCCTGGGTCTAAACATTTTGTTTAGCATGAAAAGGCACCCCTGAAATTAGGGATACTGTCCTATTCTTGATCTCTTCAACCTTCATCAGTTCCATAAGTGGAACAGAGACTTTTACCTAGGAGAGGACTTGAGCTATATCAAATGGAGCATAATTTTGTATAACAGTTGTAGCTTGCTCCACAATCTTGTTTTTATCCTGAACTGATTTAGCTTTTACTTTCATAGTTCCCTGATCATCATTCTTGTCTTGGGAACCTTTACTTTTATCTTCAGCCTAAGGGATTCTATTTTCTAGTCCTTGGGATTCATGACCTGTTCTATGTCTAAAATTCTATTTATTATTACCCCACTGCCTTTTTTGTGGTTCAATTCCTTTATGACCATGCACTGGCTGACCTGTAGAAACATCTTCTGGTTGACGCAAGCTACTTATCTGAGCTTTACCTCTGAGATTGTAGTTACTCTTGACTTGGGCAACTGCTGTAGCTGTGAAGGCCCTAATTTCCTCATTAGAAGGTCATTGTAAGTTACTCAGAAAATTATGCGAGCTCTGAGCATACACATAGCTCTCTTCATTACCTTCATCATAAAAGTCCTGTTGACAGGCCTGAATTCCATCATCTGTCCTCTCATCAGCATCATAAAGAGGGTATCCATTGTTTGTGGACATCATATTAACATCATCATCTTGCACATCATGTGGCTCATTGCATTCATTACAAGATGTAGTATTATCACACAAGGATTGAGCAATCATACACTGTGACTATGAATGTGGCATCTGACAAATTATACACCATGGAGTATCATCAACAATATTTATGACTTTCTTTAGAGGATCAGGAGTTTCTTTGACATGTTGAGTCCTCTGATTTGTGCTATTATGTGGGAATATAGGCTTACCATTATGCCAATTGGTATTATAAGGCATATCATGCAATGATGGCCTCTTTTCCTGCCTTTGATAGACTTGCCTATCAGGACCTATCCCTTTTTCACTTCTAGCTAGTCTGTAGCTTAGGTCCTTAACAACATTTGCCAATTTGTCTATCTTATCTTCAGGGGCAGATGTATTACCTTGAGTGTTCTGAGGCTTGTTTGGATTCTGTAAAATTTTCACATCATCCCTTCTGTTAGTCTTGCCTGATGCTTTCCTGTTGTTCTCAATATTTACTCCAATTCTGAAAGCATCCCTGATAGTAGCAGGACTTTTATCTCTTAATCCATATGCAGTTTTTGCATCAAAGGCATTGATATACAATATTATGCACATAGGTTCATTTGGCCTCATGTGATGTGGCAATTTGTTTAACACTTTAGTAAATCTTGCATTAAAATCTGCAACCTGCTCATTTGACCCTTTAGTGATACTAGTAAACTCATTTACAAAAAAGCTAGGGTCAGTTTTGTCACCATATTGCTCCTTGAACATCCTTTTAAAATCATCCCATGATGAAATACTCTGGTCAGGCAGATTCTTATACCATTCCCTTGCCTCATCTACTAAAGATTGCATGAATGACTTCATGAAAACATCCTCATGTTCAACCTCAAAGTTATCCATGACATTTTGAAAGGCTTTTAGATGATCTTCTCCTGACACTGTGTTGTTTCCTGAAAATTTAGGCACTTGCAGCCTTAGATGCTTATCAATGGGATTAGGATACCCAAGAATACCATCAAACACCAGCTACCTGAATCTATCTAACTGCATGGGCTGTCTGTCAAACTGATTAATATTAATATTTCTATTTGCATTCTGATTTCTTACATTGTTCAGTGGTATCCTAGCATCATACACATTTTGTCTCTCATCATTATGTTGATGTTGCACTTCATTTCTCTGTTGATGTCTCTGCACATTTGCATTCTCAAGGGTAGGAATTGAATTATTTTGGGCAGCCCTTAAAGCTTGCACTTTCTTCCTCAGGTCATCTCTGATTGTTATTGCCTGCTGATATTCGAACTCGGCCCTTAAGCTCCTAATTTCATCAGCTAGTTCTTCCTCGCTAGGCCTAGAGGAGGATGGTTTTACCATATTCTGATCTTCATCTTCATCATCCCTCAGAGACTCTGCCTCTTCAAACCTTTCACTAGGGTCTAGAAATGGGCGTTCTTGGAACACCTCTGACCTCATTCTCACGCTACCACCCTATTGCCTCTCATATGCACCCTGAATATCAGCTTTTGCATTTGAAAAGTAAGGCGCATGTTGTCCTGATGGCCTAGGGTTATCTTGCATATCATCATTTTTTCTAGGGGAACCCTCATGACTGACTGAGACAGCTCCCTTTCTTCTGTACATCATTCTTCTTGTTACTGGTAACTCTTCAAATAAAGGATTTTGTTGGGATCTTCTCCCCTACATATAAGTTTTACTTTGACCGGTTGGGAGATTACTTCAGAGTCGCCACCTATTACTAGGAACTGTTTTCTTTTGAAAATCAAGGTTCTTTCACAAAATCCCCAGTAGAGTCGCCAATTTCTGTTGGTGACTCGGATGGGCACACAGATATTTCACGAGGGAGGACAAAAATAACAATTTTCAAATCACCATCCCCAGTAGAGTCACCAATTTCTGTTGGTGACTCAGATGGGCCACAAATATATCATTTTTTTATCAGTCCATCCCCAGCAGAGTCACCAATTTCTGTTGGTTTTTTCCCAGACTGGATGCTTATTCCCAGATTTCCCTACAAGGTAGCCATCAATGATCAATAGGATCTCTGGGCCAGGGGCCAATAGTATAGGAGATAGACTCTATATTTTATCTCCTCTTCTTCTTTAGGCTCTGCAAAACCTAGGGGGGTATTCCCTACTCAACATCCATAAGGATATACATACAAAGGCTGGGATGCTGACAGAAAGTAGATAAGTCCTCCTGTAAGTAGACCAAAACTGAAAGATAAGAGCAAAGGGGCTAGCTTTGGGCCTATTTGCAGTTGTAGACAGAGGACTGAGGATCCTAAAACTAATTCTAATGTCCTAAAGATTGTTTTAGATTTAGATTTTGATTTTAAGTTTGGATGCAAAGCTGGACATGGTTGTAACACAAACACAAAGCAAGATTGGTGCCTATCCAGGGCCTGGAGTCAATAGACATACACCTGTGAATGATATGCATGAACAACTAAAACTAGATTTTAGGGGGATACATATGATACCTGCCTTACAGATATCTCCCAATACAGAGTGTTAAGCTATCTATACTTATGGCATCCCTATTGCAGTATACCCTTCCCAACATTCAATCTAAAAATAGTTTAATCTACCCCTTGAGCAGAAGTTAAGAGATCAGACATTCAACACAAGAATTCTATGTTCTAGAGTCTGAAACATTGCTTAAATATCCAGACTCAGAAGAAAGATACATGCAATATTGGAGACAGAATTAACAAAACACATGCTAACATAGCATTTCTCATATAAAATTAACCATGAAATCAGTGGATTCATGCAAAAACGTACAACAAGAGATACATAAACTCACAGGTTTTGCTGTACAGAGCAACCAAGTTAGCTGTATTGTATTACAGAGCCAAATGTTCAACTTTCAACAACCTAAAATGAGTAACACTTCCTGCTTATAACAGCCAAAGAAGCGTACTCAGCATTAATTACATGGCTTTGACAAAAAATTTGCCAGATACAATCCTCAGAAGGAATGGCGCTCAAAAAATATTAATGCAACAGACAAAGGGGGGCCTCGAGCCATGCGCCACCCTCTGGGATCTTCATTCAAAAATTAGGTGACCTGACCATGTGTACCATTGCCCACATCCATGCATCGTTGCCATTAAGGGTCTCAACCACTCACGGCTGCTTGAAAACCGTCGCTGCATTCAAAAAGGATTTCCTGCCAAAACATGCTTCTCTGTAGGTTGAAAATACAAAGGGGAATAATCCCACATGCACGGTGAAGAGATCACTTTATTAGTTTAAAAATGGGGCCGCATGCATACTAAGTGTCGAGCGCTTTTGCCGCACTCGACACACAAGCCTTCGCCCAAGAGCCCATCGCCGTGACACAAGCCATCGGCCAACTCCCAAATTCTCCTGCCGACCTCACTATTTACTCTGATCGCACCTCCACAAGCCCCTGTCGGCCAGACATAGTCTATCAGCTCGCCTCAAAAACCTCCTGCCGACCTCCGTTGTCTCACCGACCGCTACACCACAATTCCCCATCGGCCAGAGATGCACCATCGGGCCAACCTTCTAAACTTCCACCGATAGCATGAGTCTCTCCGATCGCTACTCCAAACTACCCTGTTGGTGTGACTGACACCATCGGCCAACATGAAATTCCTCCTACCGATAGAACAACTCCCGCCAATAACATATCAGCCTCCCCCTTCATCGGTCAGACCCTCCACTGTCGACCCAACGCAATCCATCCTCGCCAACAACATGAGTCATGCCGAAGACCACCTCCATCGGTATGACTTACATCGTCGGAGCAACCAAAATCTCCCTAGCTGATCTCACTAGTTACGCCGATAGACATCGGCCTCCCATCTCCATCAGTATGACCAAAGCCATCGGCTAACCTCAAAATACCTATGCCGATACTCAATCTCACTCCGATGGCATACCACATCCTAGGTCTTCGGTGAGACCATCCTCCCTCAGAGCAACAAGAAAATCCCTGGCTGATAGCACAAGCCCTACCGACGACCACCTTGAACATCCCTCATCGGCCAGACACCTTACATCGGTAGCCCAAAAATTCACTTCACCGATAGCCAAACACACGCCGATGACCACTCCAAATCCTTATCAGCCTGACACTACCCCATCGACGGACCCTCCAACGGCTAGCCCGATAGAAAACCTCACTCTGATGGCATTCCCCATCAGGGTGACCTCCTTCCATCGGCAAACCACAAAAGACTGCTGCTGATATGCCAAAGCTCGCCGATGAACACCTGAGTTACCCTCATCGGCACGACCAATACCATCAGTGGAACCACAAACTCCATCGCCGATAGATCAAGCTCCTGCCGATGGACAGGAATACCTAGGGTTTGAATGAAGAAACCCTCCAACAAACAAGCTCAGCCTCCAGGTCAAAATTAGTGCCAACATAGTCCTTTTTAACAATATGATCTGTCTAAGAAAATATTGCACCCTTTAGAAGTATTGCTATCATAAGTTCATGTAATGTGAATCATGAGAATTAATTATAAATGTATTTTTTCTTAAAGAGAATATGGTTGGATTAAAGAGTATTATGTATCTTACCTCTTTGAGTCAAATTGATAAGTGAAGATATTTTAGTTTTAGAATGGGTGAGTTATGAACAATAATGTTATAGATTGAGTCCTTGTATTAAAAGTACATAAAGACATTAATAGGCTCATAAGACTAGTTAATTAGCAAAAAATATATTCTTGACACTCAAGAGGATTTTCATATTGCTTAGACTAGTAAAATAGTCTTACTAAAATAGTAAAAGCATCAAACTCTTCATTTTTTGTCACAAATCATCGAAATATATTCATCCTCATATTTTAGATCAGCCATTTTGCAAATTTGGTTGCCATGGGTAACTTCACCAAATTTGCATTCCTCAATCATATGCTCTTGCAACTAGAGATGGTCAAAGTATCTAATTCCTCACAAGATTCACATAATAAAAGTCTAGCAAATAAATATTGCCAATCATAGCTTCTCTATCTTTTACAGTTTATATATAAATCATTCCAAATTGGGTTTCATTCCTATGTCCACCTATATAGACCATGAATAGTCCTTGTAACACATTTCAGGATATAGGGCAATAGAGGCATCTTCCCATGTAACTGTTACCATTTTTTTACCACAGCTCAAAAATAGGTAGAGAACAAATTCATTTTTAGAGTGAAGGTTAACATTCTTCTGTTATAAGTTATTTGCATAGTTATTGTGTTTTAGTGATAATTGCAGTTTAGTTGTTCAAGAGAAGAAGAGATTTTTAGATCATTCATTACATTGTAGAACATTCACAGGAGACATAAGTATTTCATTCACCACAATGATTATTCATTTACAAGTTGAAATACATAAAAGATAAACATCGTATTGAAAGAAATAATGACATATTAAATGTCCCACACAAGCCGTGGGTATAGCTGAACAAATGCAACTATAAAGGAAATGTTATGCATCTAAAGATAGAAAGAGAAGGTCATAGCCATCATTGCCTTGAAGCTCTTCAATCTTCGAAGTTGTTTTTTGTCTCTACCCCTGATCTTCGAGATCCTACAAAATGTGGAACGGTCCTATTAGAGCTCTAGTTATGAGATTTCTATATCCTATCAGAAGAGGCATAACACTTTGTTTATAATACACTGATCAATGAACATCATCCACATGCAAGAAGAACTAAGAAGGAAACACTCATGGAACTTCATTGTTTTTTTTCTAATCTATTTGTTTCATGTGCAGGTATAGGATAAGTCATGTAGCTAATTCAAGAGATATCAACATGTGGTATCAAGAGGGCTTCCATAAGGGTTGAGCCCAACATGCTACCTCCCCTTAATATCAGAAGGGATGAAATTAAAAGGAAAGATCATTATTCACATTGCCTTAATTATATGACAATATGAAGGAGTAGAAAACAGTCAGATCCATTGATGTCAAGAACAGGATACACCTATGACTGCATCTCAAAGGATGAAATGGAATCATAAGAGTAAACTAAACTCATTTAGGATAGCATTCAATGCAAAAGGATAGCTGTCAATATTGTTTCAATTTATCAGAAAAATATGAGTATAGCTGCATGATTGAAGCTAAATACAATGGTAGACAAAAAAACATGGAACATCATATGCTATCATTTCTCTTTTATGTTGAAATAAGGCACATTCATCATATGGAGCTATCACTTTTTCAAGCATGAGATGATCTTATATCATGGAGAGACCAAGATAAATTCTAGTAGGTAGTGCTACAGGAGAAAGACAAATGAAACAACCAAAAGTATGAAGTAGTTAATATCTCATGTTTATCCATAGGAGGGTGTTGTATCAAGTAATAAATACCAAATGGATCCATAAAAAAGATGCTCTATTAGATTAATCTTTCTCATTTTGTGATCATATCATCTCAGGTATGTGCATAAGGAATTGGTGTCATCTTTAGAAGATGCAAGGATACAATGAGAACAATAGTTATTTGATATGTTTCATCATGACAATAATGTGAAAACCCCAATGTCCATATACTTCAGTAGTATCAAAGTAACTGTATCAGATAAATGAAGAAAGAGAGTAACTACCATTGAAATGATGGAACTGGAATATGCCATGTATATCAGATACAATATGTTCCTAATAGATATAATACAAGAATGGGACAACTGGCAAAAATCACATATTGCAGATCAAATTGACATCTTTGTCATTAAGTAAAAGAGTAATCAAACTGTCATCTGCCATTATATAGTAAGGGAGAGAGTGTTGTCATTCATTCTGGCATGTGAAATGTTTGCCAAATGTATTTGCCATGCTATAGGAGAAGCCATATAAATATGAAGAGTTCATAATAGTTAAATAAAAATGGTGGTAATCAATAATGGTGTATGGCACAGCCGAGACAGTCATGGCCTTTTTAAGAGGAATGAGCACATATCAAGTACAAAATATAATTTGAACTCAAGAGATAGCATGCCAATGGTTTCAAACTTTTAGCTAAAATGTTTAGAGAAAAATAATGCCAGCTGCGACCTCTATGAGCATCATATACAGGAAGAAGAAGATGATATGCAAATTCTTGTTCAAACCTACCTAGGGTTTCAAGAAAACAAGAACAATAAATGGGTTTTATGCGGTTACAGATGTATGGAGATGAGTAATACACAGCTGTAGCCTATACAAGGGATTTATACAGAAATTTATTTTACAGGTTTCATTCATGCTGGAGGCTTAAGCCATGAAAAGGTAAAGACTACATAGAATGTTATATGCTAGTCGTGGCCGAACAAAATTTCAAAAACCCATTTCAAGTATGTTGAGTGAGCATGCCTACAGAAGGAAACAAAGAAGAAAACTTGTGTTCGAACCCCACTTTGGGTTTTTAGAACTAGATACAAATATATAGAGAAGATGGCAAAAATAGCTACAAGAAAACAAATAATATGGCTATGGGTTTTTTAACCCACAGAAGCCACAGAGAGCCATGAAGAAATGAAACATACAGTGACAAATGGAAGTCTTACCTGTGTATGGAAACAATGCATAGTGGGATAGAGCTGAGAGGCTTTCTTTTTGCTTCTTTTTCCTCTCACAGTTGCAGTCACGACGACCAAATACAGAAGAAGGAATGACAGAAAAGAAGTCACAGTGTAAACAAATGCAAAATTAATCAAAGACAACACATAAGCCATGGCTAATGAATCCTTTTAACCTCATAAATTCAAAGCAAATTCAAAGGAATCAAAGAGAAAGAGTCATATATACAACAGATAAACCTTTTACCTTCTTTTTCTACAAAAATCCATGGAGGCCGAGCACAAACATGCTAGAGAAGTCCAAATTTTTGAGCTTCAAACCCTAGGTTTCATTGTCAGCCACATAGCCCAATTCCAAAAAATGCCAAAGTCAAAATGAGCTTGAAAAGATAGGGCAAGGCTTCTTTTGTTCTTAGGGTTTCAATGAAGCCCTAGCTCGAACATTGCATTTTTATCACATCTATTTTTTTTTTTGGCACAAAATTAATACCTTGGTGATGTTAAGACATTACAACATGATGCCTAAGTCAATGACTTAGTGAGAGGTCAAGCCCATGGCTCCATCAAGATATTTAATGCCTCAAAACATGCTTAAGTCACCTTGTGATATGCCATGTGTTTTACCCCTTGGAGATAGGGATGAATTTCATGCCTTGGGAGTGATATGCAAAACCTTTCATTTTTTGTATGAGACAAGTCCACATGCCACATACATTTCCAGGTCATATGCAGATGAGTCATCAAGACTTTTCATTTTTTGCCAATATCATATGATCCTCATAATGATTTTTATGATTTTTTATGGAAAAATCAAACATTGTAATTGCAATTGGCAAAATTATAAGCCACGGAGGTTTATTTTTTGTAAATCAAATCAAATAGGGGATAGAATAAAATTACCAAGTGTTGAAAAGTTTTGTTTTAAAGAATCATTTATAAATTGCTTTAAAACTAAAACTATTTTAGGCAGTTAGACTAATAAGACAAATCAAAATATTCTTCTTGATTTGTTTTATTTGGAGGCAGATAAAGACAAAAATAGAGATTTCATGGGCAGAGGAAAGCAGATTTGTGGTGGGGCTACATGAGAAGATCTTTTGGCATCTTGTTTTCACAGTTTGGACTCTTTTTTGGAGCTTTTATTTTGGCTTTTCTGAGGAGCTTGAAAATGGACTTGGAGGTCTATTTTTAGGAGTTTTTTTCCAACTTTCAGGGAGAGTTTGATTTCATAGGATATATGTCAGAGATTCACTTCTTTTCAGCAGTTCTAGTTAGAGTTTTTACAACATAGAGTAGAGATCAGAGTGCAGGGATATCAAAGTCTTGTTCTCACACTAAGAGTGTTGTATTCAGTCTATGTACTCATTATTCCTTCAGTTATAGAGCAACTATTTTCCTTCACCTTTTGCCTCTCTTTTTGCAAAACTGATTTGATATTACACTATTATAAACATTTATCCTCTATTTTTTTCTTAGTTTTGTGATAGGTTATTCAGTTATTTTGCTTAATTCAGGTTGCATGTCATGTTTGATCAAACCTTCATGTGAAATATTTATGAATTGGGTAAAAACAAGGTGTTGTGAAGATTAATGTTCTATGGTCTGATTGTGAGCAAGATCTGATAGGATTTCAGTATCGGTGCATCACCTTAGATTTCATTTCAATTATTTATTTCAGTTTACCTCTCTCATCCCTTTTCCCAGATAAGTCATTAGATTAGGAAAAAATCATAAGGAGAACTAGCTCACTCTGGAGATTCCCTCTCGACATAGATCACCCACAATCTACGAGGGTTTCCATGATTCAACAGGGTAGTCAAGTCTAACTTGGCTAGTGGCACAATCTAGATTAATAATACTTTTTGGCATGCCCAGTAGGACTCTAAAAATGATTTAAGAGAAGTTTTATACCCTCACAGCTGTTGTTCTAGTATATACAATAGCATTCCAGTCTTTCGAGGCTTTCACAATATACCTTGTGACTCATTTTCTTTGGTCTTGCATGCAGATTAGTGTTATTAGCTTATGAAAACTAGATCTAATTCTAATCCTTTTGAATATTTACAACTGTCCCCACCAAGAAGAAGAGGTAGATCAGCAAGAAAAATAGCTGATTCAACAAGGAGATCAAAATCAACAGTCCCAACTTCCACACGAAGGAGCAGAAGTCTGGTGCTGATAGTGCAAATACCCATAATGGCTAGGCAGTTTGCATTGTCGCCTTTAACGGAGGCAGCCCACTACAACTTGCTTAGCATGATGATATTCTATTTGTAACCTTTAAAAGATTGCCATATTTCACTGGAGAAGACCATACTACAGTTGTTGAGCACATTCAAGATGTGGCAACTCTTTTTTCTGTACACAATGTCACCCAAGAGAATGTAGCTATCAGACTATTGGTTGCATCATTAAAAGGGAAAGCCTTGCAATGGTTTAGAACTCTTGTAGAGAACTCAATAGCATCATGGGATGACCTTGGGGATGGATTACACAAACATTTCTAAGACAAGTATGACCACCTCTCATTGCTGGAGCAGTTGAGCACCATCAAAAGGGCACCCCACGAACACATGGTAGATTTCAACTACCAATTTTAGAGGACCTGGGATAGAATCCCCACAACGGTAAAACCCCTACCAAGGCATGCATTCTTGTTTATCTTATAGCTTTAAACAGTGAAATTTATGTAATGATCTAGTCTATGGGAGGCATCACCCTTCCTGATTCTTTTAAGATTGTTGTTAGAGCAGAAAATTGCCTAATTCAAGTAGCAAAGATAGCCTTGAGGCCTCCCTTACCCATTTTCCTAGAAATACAACCATATGTACCAATAGTAATGCCTCCTTTGGTTGATGTCCCACCTGTTCTAGCAATAACCCATCAGTCAACAACCCAAGAAAACCAGACCCCAGCTCATCTCCAAGAAATCCAAGAGTTGAAAGGCATGATTCAGTCCATGGGTAAGACCTTTGGCAATGAATTTGTTAACATTAAAAAGTAGATTGACCAAGAACCTAAGCCTTACCAAGCCCTATATCAACCCAATCCAACCTTTCCAAACTGATCCTCATAGTCAGAGAAGAAACTACAACCCTCGACCCTTCCAATCTTACAACCCAAATGCTACCAGCACCTCGAGGGAGCTTGTGTCCACTCAGAACAACTTAGTTCAAGATAGTGACTGGTGTTATCCATGTCACTAATCGCATAATCAAGTTGCGTGCAGAAATGGAGTAAGAAATTAGTACTCATGGTGTAGAATAGTTATGCAAGTTCAGAAGGTGCCTCTGGTGAAGTTTTAGCTTAGTAGAATAATGTTGATGTGGCCTTGATGAACTAGCAAGAGAGTGATTTATGTGGTATAAATTACCCTCAAAGCCAAAATCAGCAACATACACCTGTTTCAACCAACAAAAGGTCAAAATAGAGGGTTGCAGACCTTAATCAGTAAGCTACAGTGGTACAACAACAGCTTGCGAGAGATAAATTCCATCCTTTTTCATCACAGGCTGCCCCTGTATCACATCAGAAAGTGTAAATTCTGCAAAGGGATCAAACTATACCAGTAAAGGATCAGCCTAAAGTTTAGTCATAGCCTTCACAAAGGTAGAATGATGCTACTATTGTGAAAGGATAGAAAAAGGTAAATCTTGTTTCTTTCAACATAGTAGACCATCTTAAGAAAGCTACAGTGAGTATGTCAGTTATGGATGCATTGCGCATTCCTAGAAAAAAAAACTGCTTCCAGAAGAATTGGCTGATCTATCTATTTTTAAGTGTTCTAATCCAGGAAAGGCCAAAGTTGTACTTGCCAATAGTCCAGAAATCAAGAGTACATAGCCAACAAATGAGGTAAAACCTCCTCCTTTCTATCTAAGTCTTATTATTAGTGACAAGCTTGTCCATAACTGTATGATAGATTTCAGAGCAAGCAGTTCTATCATGCCCAAGAGTCTACCTGATTCATTAGGATTGGTTTATGAGCCTCTTGCAACAGGAGTAGTTCAACTAGACGGATCTACACTTAGTACTGCAGGAATAATAAAAAATCTGCCACTTACACTACATGCTTGTCCTAATTTTGCCATCCATCAGGATATTTACATCATTGATCTGTCACCTAGCTTTGCTATATGTCTTTCTAGGGAGTTCACTGCTAAATTGGGTGGGTTCTTATCTTCCAACTGGTCCCACTTATTTTTTAGAAGGTATGGTATGAAACTAACCATATAATTGGAACCATTTGCAAATCATCATGTTGAGCCTTATGTTCCCAACCCAATAAACGATAACCTCTACATCACCCATGGGTAGCAGGATGAACCCATGAGCCTAGATCCCAATGCACCTATAGAAAATATACACTTAGATGATTGAGCAGCTGAAGATCATGAAAGTGACCCTTTTCATCACACGGATGAGGTAGGATTAGGCATCTATGAGATATAGGAACCTAATGTAGTGATTCCCAATCTGATTAAGGCCCAAAGTCAGTCAGGACAACAAGAAGATCAACTTTGGAAGCTATACTTTGATGGATCAAGGACCAAAATAGGTGCTGGTGAAGGGAATATGTTGATTTCTCTTGAAGGAGACAAGTACTATGCAGCCTTGAGGTTCACTTTCAGCTACATAAATAATGTGGCTGAGTATGAGGCCCTGATCCATGGTTTAGAGTGGACCCAGAAAAGAGGTATCAAATCTGTCCAAGTTTATGATGATTCTGAATTGGTCGTTAATCAGGTTAGGAATTTGAATGCTACTAAAAATGACCTGCTCAAAAAGTACAAGCATAGAGTGTGGGATTTAATTGAATTTTTTGATGCATTTAATCTATTTTCGATTCCTAGAAACCAAAATAAGTATGCAGATAAGCTTGTAGCTTTGGGGTCTCAATTTGATGTTCCTAATCAGATTCAGAACATTGAAGTATAGCCATATGTCAAAGTAGTTGTCAGGCCTTCTATACCTGACAATAGTGTTTCCTGGCAAGTATTTGATAGTGATGAGCAAATCTTAAGTATTTTGAGTGCAGAAGCTGAATTTATAGTTGATAATCAGCATAAATACCAACAACAATTTGAAGATCAGATTGTACAGTTGAGATCCAACAAGCTACCCAAGGGACTGGTTACACTAGAATCTGTGTTTAACTCAGATGATCAGTTCAGAAAGGACAAGTGCAGCATGATAGTGAAGCAAGAATATTATGAGAACATAGAGATTTTCAAGGACAAACTACTGAAACTTAGAAAGGTATGTATTAAAGAAGAACAACAATCATTTATTCAGTTATGTCAAGAATTTTTTGATGTTTTTGCATGGGAGTATAAAGTCTTAAGGGGGTTTGATCCCGGTTTGGCTCAACATACCATTGAATTAGAGCCTAATACCAAGCCTGTTAGGCAAAAACAAAGACCCCTCAATCCAAAACTTGAGCATTTAATGAAGGTTGAGTTAAACAAACTAATTAAGAGCAATATCATATTCCCAATAAAACATACCTCTTGGGTCTCTAACTTAGTACCAGTCAGGAAAAAGAATGGGGAAATTTGACTTTGTGTCGATTTCCATGATCTAAATCAGGCCTTATTGAAAGACCACTACCCTCTTCCTTCTATCGAACAAATACTGCAAACTATTTCATGTTTTGATAGATATTCCTTATTAGATGGTTACTCTAGTTACAACTAGATTCTAGTCTAAGAAGAGGATCAATATAAAACTACATTCAAAACTAAGTGGGGTACCATGGCATATAGGAAGATGCCATTCATTTTGTCCAATGTAGGGGCAACCTTCCAATGGGCAATGGATATGGCCTTCCATGGCCTTATGAACAGAATAGTGTTGGTGTATTTAGATGACATAACAATTTTTTCCAAAGATGCTAATGATCACTTTGACCACTTGAAGTAAATTTTTTAGAGGTACAAAGAGTTTGGAGTTTCATTGAACCCTAAAAAGTGTATATTTTTAGTTCATGAAGGTAAACTTCTCAGCCATATTGTTTCAAAACAAGGTGTTTCTATTGACCTTGAGAGAGTTTCAGCTATTCTAGATTTACCACTGCCTGCACATAAGAAAGGCTTGCAGATCTTTCTTGGCAAAATTAATTTCATGAGGATATTTATTCCAAACATTACAGGTTTGTTACAACCCCTCACTGCCATGTTAAAGAAGAATGTGCTATTTAGTTGGACTAAGGAAGGAAAAGGAAGCTTCAAGTAGATCAAAGAAGATCTCGTTGCTGCCCCTACCCTGATTAATCCTAATTATGAGAGGGATTTTATTTTGTATTCTTTTGGAGGTACTGACACCATCAGCAATGTTATGTCAGCAAAACGATGAAGGTTTAGAGCAGCCAGTGGCATTTTTCAGTCAGGTACTGCATGACTACAAGGTAAAGTACTCTTTTGTTGAGAAGCATGTTTTTGTTGTTATTAGGAGCCTCAAGAAATTTAGACACATGTTGTCCAATAACATAATTCATTTAATGGTTTCTCACCCTATTGTCAAGAGTTTCTTACTTAACAGAGATATAAATGACAAGAGAGCTGGTTGAATAACCAAGGTTATGGAGTTGGATGTTGATATCAAGGTAACCAAGCTGATCAAGGGCAAGGGGTTATGCGAGTAGCTTGCTGAAAGTGAAGAGCACAGTCAAGAACATGAAAAGGACATAGAAATAGTACTGAATAATAATGTACCAGCCACTATACCAACTCCTACAACTAGCTGGGTGTAGCAGATGATGCACTATTTATAGTCCGGTTAATGCCCCAAAGGTTTGGATAGGGCAAGAAGAAGGTATTTCAAGTTATAAGATACTCCTTATGCTATTATTGATGGTATTTTGTATAGGAGAGATTTTAATGGTGTATTTCTGAGGTGTATTGGACTTGATCAAGTTGATAAGTTGTTAGAGGAGTTTCACAATGGACCTTCAAGAGGTCACTTTGTAGCTAGAACAACTACTTTGAAGATTATGTAGGCTGGTTATTACTGGCCTAACCTGTTTAAAGATGCATTTGGTTGGGTAAGAAGATCTGAGAAGTGTTCATTATTTGTAGGTAAGCAAAGGCTTGTTGCCTTACCCCTGCATCCTATTAAAGTTGAACAACCATTTACAAAATGGGGCCTGGATTTCATAGGACCAATAAACATGCCTGCAAGTGTAGGCCACAAGTGGATCTTGACTACCATAGACTATTTCACCTAGTGGACTGAGGTTGTTGATTTAAAAGAAGCAAATGAATATGTTGTTCCAAGATTCTATCAGGATGTGGTATCAAGATTTGGTACACTAGATTCAATCATCTCAGATAATGGTTCATCTTTCATTGGATTGAGAATTTTAGATTGGTCTATCAAAAATAATATCTTTTTGAATACTTCTTCTAAATATTACCCACATGGTAATGGGCAGGCTGAATCTACCAACAAGAATTTGATAAGAATTATCAAGAAGATCGTTGAAGACAACCAGAGAACATGGCATGAGAAGTTAAAGCTGGCTCTTTGGGCTAATAGAATCACACCCAAGAGAGCTACTAGTTGTTCTCCATATGTACTTACTTATGGCAAGGAGGCTAGGTTGCCTATTTTAGTTGAATTACCCACATTGACTTTCATCAAAGAACTTGAGCTGCTAGAGGAACAACCTTTAGTAGTCAATCTAGCTTAGCTCATGGAACTAGAAGAAACTAGGAAGGAAACCTTGAGGAAGCTTGATATACATCAAGCTCAAATGAAAAATGCTTTTGATAAGAGGGCAAAACTGAGGAGATTCATTTTTGGTGATTTGGTATTCAAATGGAATGAACTGAGAAGTAGATGTGGAAAGCATTCCATGTTCAATGCAATTTGGGATGAGCCTTATATTATCACAGAGTGCAAAGAAAGCAATGTATTTCAGTTGTCCAAGTTAAGTGGAGAGGTGCTATCTATCCCAGTCAATGGGATCCACCTCAAGCATTGCCTCTGAGGATAAGTACTACCTTTTGTATATAGTAGAGTAAAGTTGCAGTTAATAAGTGCTCATGCACATTTGTTTTCAATATTTTGTTTCCCTAAGTGTTGTTGCACAAGTGTTTTGGCCATCAGGGCCTATTAGTTTGCTTTCAGTTGAGTTTGTTTTTAGTTTTCTATTGTTGTTTGGACTGTTTTAGAGGAGAATTATAATGTTTTCTAAGTTTGAGAAGAGCAGAGTATGACTCAATGCCCAATGGATATTCAAGGTAATTGATCTGATGCTTACCAGGCAAGCATATAGAAAAAGTCACCAAAAATATTACCATTTTTTCACCACAACTCAAAAATTGGCAAAACTGGGGCAACATGTTCATTTTTAGAGTGAAGGTTAACATTCTTCTATTATAAGTTATTTGCATAGTTATTGTGTTTCAGTGATAATTGCAGTTCAGTTGTTCAAGAGAAGAAGAGATTTTCAGATCATTCATTGCATTGTAGAACATTCACAGGAGAGATAAGTATTTCATTCACCACAATGATTATTCATTTACAAGTTGAAATACATAAAAAGATAAACATTGCATTGAAAGAAATAATGACATATTAAATGTCCCACACAAGCCGTGGGTATAGGTGAACAAATGCAACTATAAAGGAATTGCTATGCATCTAAAGATAGAAAGAGAAGGTCAGAGCCATCATTGCCTTGAAGGTCTTCAATCTTTGAAGTTATTTTCTGTCTCTACTCCTGATATTCAAGAACCTACAAAATGTGGAAGGGTCCTATTAGACCTCCGGTTATGAGATCTCTATATCCTATCAGAAAAGGGACAACACTTTGTTTATAATGCACTGATCAATGAACATCATCCACATGCAAGAAGAACTAAGAAGGAAACAATCATTGAACTTCATTGTTTTTATTCTAATATGTTTGTTTCATGTGCAGGTATAGGATAAGTCATGTAGTTGATTGAAGACATATCATCATGTGGAGTTAAGTGGGCTCCCACAAGGGTTGAGCCCAGCATGCTACCTCCCCTTAATATCAAAAGAGATGAAATTAAAAGGAAAGATCATTATTCACATTGCCTTAATTGCATGACAAACTGAAGGAGTAGAAAGTAGTCAAATGCATTGATGTCAAGAACATGATATACCTATGACTGCACCTGAAACGATGAAATGAAATCATAAGAGTAAATTAAACACATTAAGGACAACATTCAATGCAAAAGGACAACTGTCATTACTATTTCAGTTTACCAAAAAAAATGAGTATACCTAGATGATTGAAGCTAAATACAATGGCTGACAACAAAACATGGAACAAAATATGCTATCATTTCTCCTTTATGTTGAAATAAGGTACATTCATTATATGGAGCTAACACTTTTTCAAGCATGAGATGATCTTACATCAAGGAGATACCAAGATAATTTCTAGCAGGCAGTGCTATAGGATAGACAAATAGAACAACAAAAACTATGAAGTAGTTGATATCTCATGTTCATCCATGGGAGGGTATTGTATCAAGTAATAAATACCAAATGGATCCATAAAAAATATGCTTTGATAGATTAATCTTTCTCATTTTGTGATCATATCATTTCAGGTATGTACATAAGGAATTGGTGTCATCTTTAGAAGATGCAAAGATACAATGAGAACAGTAGTTATTCGATATGTTTCATCATGACAATAATATGAAAACCCCAATGTCCATATACTTCGGCAGTATCAAATTAATTGTATCAGATAAATGAAGAAAGAGAGTAACTTCCATTGAAATGATGGAACTAGAATATGCCATGTATATCAGATACAATATGTGCCTAATAGCTATGATACAAGAATGGGACAACTGGCAAAGATCACATATTGTAGATCAAATGGACATCTTTGTCATTAAGCAAAAGAGTAATCAAACTGTCATCTGCCATTATACAGTAAGGGAGAGAGTGTTGTCATTCATTCTGGCATGTGAAATGTTTGCCAAATGTATTTTCCATGCTGCAAGAGAAGCCATATAAATATGAAGAGTTCATAATAGTTGAATAAAAATGATAGTTATCAATAATGGTGTATGGCACAACTGAGACATCTGCGGCCTTTTTACAAGGAATGAGCACAGATCAAGTACATAATATAATGTGAACTCAAGAGATAGCATGCCAAGCATTTCAAACTTTTAGCTAAAATGTTTAGAGAAAAATAATTCCAACTGTGACCTCTATGAGCATCATATACAAGAAGAAGAAGCTATGTAAATTCCTGTTCGAACCCACCTAGGGTTTCAATAAAACAAGAACAATAAATGGGTTTTATGCATTTACAGATGTATGGAGATGAGTAAAACATAGCCATAGCCTCTACAAGGGATTTATACATAAAGTTATTTTACAAGTTTCATTCATGCTAGAGGCTCGAGCCATGAAAAGGTAAAGACTGCATAGAATGTTATATGCTATCCGTGGCCGAACAAACTTTTAAAAACCCATTTCAAGTATGTTGAGTGAGCACGCCTACAAAAAGAAATAGAGAAGCAAACTTTGCTCAAACCCCACTTAGGGTTTTTAAAACCAAATACAAATATATAGAGAAGATTGAAAACATAGGTACAAGAAAACAACGAATATGGCCGTGGGTTTTTTAACCCACAGAAGCTACAGAGAGCCATGAAACCATACAATGACAAATGGAAGTATTACCTGTGTATGGAAATAATGCATAGTGGGACAGAGCTGAGAGGCTTTCTTTTTGCTTCTTTTCCCTCTCACAATTGTAGTCACGACAACCAAATATAGAAGAAGGAATGACAAAAAAGAAGTCACAATGTAAACAAATGCAAAATTTATTAGAGACAACACATAAGCCATAGCTAGTGAAGCCTTTTAACCTCAAAAATTTAAAGAAAACTTACAGGAATCAAAGAGAAAGAGTCATATATACAATAGATAAACTTTTTACCTTCTTTTTCTGTAAAAATCCATGGAGGTCGAGCATAGACATGCCAGAGAAGTCTAAATTTTTTAGCTTGAAACCCTAGGTTTCATTGTTGGCCATAGAGCCCAATTCCAAAAAATGCCAAAGTCAAAATGAGCACAAAAAGATAGGGCATGATTTTTTTGTTCTTAGGGTTTTAATGAAGCCCTAGCTCGAACATTGTATTTTTATCACATCTATTTGTTTTTGTGACACAAAATTAATACCTAGGTGGTGTTAGGACATTACAGCATGATGCCTAATTCAATGACTTAGTGAGAGGTCAAGCCCATGGCTCCCTCAAGATATTTAATGCCTCAAAACATGCTTAATTCATCTTGTGATATGCCATGTGTTTTACCCCTTGGAGATAGGGATGAATTTCATGCCTTAAGAGTGATATGCAAAACCTTTCATTTTTTGTATGAGACAAGTCCACATGCCACATAGATTTCCAGGTCATATGCAGATGAGTCATCAAGACTTTTCATTTTTTGTGAATATCATATGATCCTCATAATGATTTTTATGATTTTTTATGGAAAAATCAAACATTGTAATTGCAATTGGCAAAATTATAAGCCACGGAGGTTTATTTTTTGTAAATCAAATCAAATAGGGGATAGAATAAAAATGCCAAGTGTTGAAAAGTTTTGTTTTAAAGCAATCATTTATAAATTGCTTTAAAACTAAAACTATTTTAGGTAGTTAGACTAATAAGACAAATCAAAATATTCTTCTTGATTTGTTTTATATAGAGGCAGATAAAGACAAAAATAGAGATTTCATGGGCAGAGGAAAGCAGATTTGTGGTGGGGCCACATGAGGAGATCTTTTGGCATCTTGTTTTCATAGTTTGGACTCTTTTTGGGAGCTTTTATTTTGGCTTTTCTAAGGAGCTCAAAAATAGACTTGGAGGTCTATTTTTAGGAGCTTTTTTCCAGCTTTTAGGGAGAGTTTGATTTCACAGGATATATGTCAGAGATTCACTTCTTTTTTAGTAGTTCCAGTTAGAGTTTTTACAGCATAGAGTAGAGATCAGAGTGCAGGGATATCAGAGTCTTCTTCTCACACTGAGAGTGTTGTATTCAGTCTATGTACTCATTATTCCTTTAGTTATAGAGCATCTATTTTCCTTCACCTTTTGCCTCTCTTTTTGCAATACTGATTTGATATTACACTATTATAAACATTTATCCTCTATTTTTGTCTTAGTTTTGTGATAGGTTATTTAGTTATTTTGCTTAATTCAGGTTGCATGCCGTGTTTGATCAAACCTTCATGTGAAATATTTATGAATTGGGTAAAAACAAGGTGTTGTGAAGATTAATGTTTTATGGTCTGATTGTGAGCAAGATTTGATAGGATTTTAGTATCGGTGCATCACCTTAGATATCATTTTAGTCATTTATTTTAGTTTACCTCTCTCATCCCTTTTCCCAGATAAGTCATTAGATTAGGAAAAAATCATAAGGAGAACCAGCTCACTCTGGAGATTCCCTCTCGACATAGATCACCCACAATCTGGGAGGTTTTCCATGTTTCAACAGGATAATCAAGTCTGACTTGGCTAGTGGCGCAATCCTGATTGATAACAATAACATTCTTCTCAAGGAATCTCTAAGACAATCATCCAACACCCACTAAGTTTGGTCCCTTCTTCATCAATGCTATTTAGAAAATAATGGATATAAGGTATTTTAGTATAATATTTTATAATTATTCTTGAAACAAAGAGTTACTTATTATCCAAATCACTATCTCCATAAGTTGGATAGGCATGCCAACATCTATAGCTATCATGATCTCATTCCTCAGAGTGAGAATCTTCTCCTTGTCCTCATTTTGAGGTAAGTTATTATGTTTTATAAGATGACTATCAAGGTTTGATATGATTGTATTTACTAGTAGAAAGATCATATGTAGTTACCTATCTCAATACATTATCATCTTTATTACAGTGACAGTAGTCCTAGTTAGCTATAAGGTTATCTTAGGATGACATGTGACCATTTGTCCATCGAATGATAATGCATTGTACAAATACCATTAACAATACCTTCATACTATTTTGATAGTAGTGACTATCTTATTACTAGCATGATAACATGATTTGTACCCAAGAAGATTTTCCAAGGAAATCATAAACCTTCTCTCTACACTTTTCAACACAACCCTTTTTTTTAGACATGGGTACAATAAAGATAGGAGTGAAACATTAGTACAGGACCAAGCAACACAAAGGAAATGTGTCCATGGACAAATCCATTGAACATGTTTGGTCTTAGAGAAATCCAAACTCATAGTTTAGATTCCTCATATTCTTCACAATGTAGATCCAACCCTAGATTTTTTTAATTTCAATCACCAATCATAGTGTATAGAAGAATATTCATCTTTGACTACAAAAAGTAAGAAAGACATAGAATTACTTATAACCTATTTCATCATTTACATTTATTATTCTCATCTTTTGATTAATTTAGGTTTGATTATATTTATTACTTTATCACTCAATTAAACCTTAAATTAATTATAAGGTGTGTTTATTTCCCTACAAATAGTCAATCCAATCTTATAGTTATACCCTTAATTAACATTTAATGTTAGTTTATAAGCATTGTGATTAGTGGATAAGGCTGAAATGGAAAACTTTGTAAAGAAAGAAAGACATATGGAATAACTAAGAGATAAATCACTTTTTTCATTTGTTATATATTTTATTATTATAACTTCGTAGACATTGTGGATTACTATATATTTCTCTATGAATGTACCCTAATTAGTAAAGATTAATAAAAATATGAAATAATGACAATCATATGAAATATATATTTAACATTTCATTTTAATTTATTCTAAGTTATTATATAATTGTGATATTTGTTCTAGTTAATTTAAATCTTGGGTTAAACGTATCCCCAAAATTCCAAGTGATAAGAGCAATGGTTACTTCATAGATACCTACTTGTTACACAATTGACATGTAAGTTCAACTCCAAATATACCAATAATTATTTTCCTTGTTACAACTTTATCATGTGAAACACCTAAAATTCCCTTTCAAACCCTATAAATTGTTGATGATATGAAAATTGTATCTAAACCATGATTTCAATGATATATATGGTGAAAATAGCCACCTTGGAACCCTTACACTTGACTTTTTTAAGTACGATGAAAGGAGAAATGATAAGTTATAGATTTGGAATGATAAAAACTATTGAAAGAATACTACCCCTTTGAGTGAAGTGAAAATCACTATTAGATTTCAATGAATATTCACAAATGAGGAATTAGAGTTGCTCACAAACCTCAAATATACTCTAGAAAACTATGAAGATGATGATAGTCTCAAGGTGCTATTTAAAAAAGAGTATGAGTTGGAAGAGACATCTAGTGGCACATTTAAATGATTCTAAAAAAAGGACCTAGTGGGCTATGTAAAAATGTTTGTACCTAAGTGTTATATGTGAAAATGTAGAAGAGGGATGAATGGTATTAAGATCTATCAAATCAAACCCTTCTTTCACAATAACACTCAAGGATAAACAATTGAGCTAACTCACTACAGATGAATGAGGACTCAGCTACAAGTTTATGTACTTAGGAATGATATGGAAAGATTGATTAGATTGAGATATTTGTCAAACCCTAATTCAAATAAGCCTCAAACCCTAATTATAATACAATCGAGTATAGAATATATAATGCTACAGGAAACTATATAGGAAGATACTCAGGGATCATAAAAAACTTACCAAAAACTAGATTTTTAGAAATGGAAACTTTGCAGACTACGGGGTGGGCACCCAAGTCCAATAGGGCAGTTTTTCTATATATATGGATTAGTGAGATGTGTCAGACTATGATGTAGGAGCATTCCAAGCAAATCAGTGATACCTATCAACCAAAAAATAAAAAAATTACAAGTTTAATTTTCAATTTTGTTTGGTTTGTTTGGGTTTTCATTAGCATCTTGGTCTAGTGAAAGTGTTTGGCACCTTGGACTTTCCACTGGTTGATCTTGAAGTAAGTTTTCAGGCATTCACAAGGTATTCAATTCTTTGCCACCCATGGAGCTAACTGAATCAAAGATAGATTGCATAGTGAATGTTGTGAAACATATTTATTCTAATCATGTGGTGTTTCAGTACAAATGCACAAATACCATACCAGAAGGAACTCAATCTACAAGAATTTTAATCAAGAAAGGTTAATCCTGCCATTGGAGAAGTAGGAGAAAAGAAATTTGAAGATGAATACTGACTATCATAGTACATTTCAAAGTCTCTGGAAGGTGGAAAATCTGATAAAGGGTAGAGAGCCCATGAATTATTTAGAACCTGTGTTCCCTCTCAATCCACACATTGAAATTTCAATCAATGGACATTATATTTGATGTGTTATTATTGCATATGATTAAAGGAGCTGGCTAATACATGACATTATTCGAATGTCTATTTGTAAACTATGATAACTTTGTAAACTATGATACCTTCAATACATAAATCTATAAATCTTTACGAGGGCTTTCTACATGACTTGTTTGAATCAAAGTGAGATGATGTTGCAAGCGACATCATCAACTAGATGGATAGTAAATTTGCAATGCTTCATTCTTCTTTGGCTACAAATTCAAAAAGAATTCTTAGTATCATCCTATGTATTTAAAAATAGTGTCATTTGTGGAACAAGAGGTAGAAAGGAGAAATCCTTTGATGTTGCAAAACATACTGTAGGACTCGATGACCTTGTTGTAGATTTTGAAAACCTATGTGAATAGAATGAGGAGAAGAATATTAAGATCATTGGCATCTTTAGAATGGGGGGTTCTAGCAAGATGACCCTGGCTAAAGAGTTACTCAACCACAAGCATTCATATTACCATGGATGATGTTCTATCGCCTATGTGAGAGAATCATCTGCCAAAGGGAGAACAACAACAAAACTATGGCATGGATGGCATACTCAATTTCTAATGTGGCGGGCAACTCTTCTCTACCATACAACATGGGGATCTCTACATTTCAAATGAGAAAGGTGTAAATTGGAAGCCATCCAAAGGATATGCCATGATTAGGGATCAACCTAAACCAATATTTGGTGATGACATTGGATATTCTCATCAATCTACAACTTAGGGAAGTTAAAATGATCAGAGGGCATGACAAGCAAGTTTAAATTATTGTAGGAAGGTGTCACTTCATTTCCTCGATCCATCCACTCAGATTACCTTTTGAAAGTTAGAGTGTGAAGATATATAAGGATTAGATCATTGAATGGTAATGGTGCGGTAGATAACAAAGAAAGATTCTATTGACAGGTGGTTCGAGAGCATGGAATATTTTGAAATGTAAAGAGATTGACTGAGAGAGTCATTGAGCTTGGAAGTTTTTACTAGAATGAAGATGGGGATATGGCCATGATTCTGTTGCTAGAGAGGAAGAAAATTGAATGTCTTGGTGCCTATGAGGGAGGCCATAAAAGACTGATATTGTAAATAATTGCTTGCAGATGTGGTAGTTTTATGTTTGAACATGAATGTTAGTAAATGTTTGAAATTAGTCTTGTTTTACAATCTAAAATTTTGAATTTGTGAACAAATTGATGCTATCAACATAGAATTGCTTGTGTGGTGTTTAAGACAATAAGGGGTACACTTTGGACTAACCTGTGTTCAGCTCCTAAGTTCAAGGTCAAGCCTATCAAGAGGACTATGGGGTGGGCACCCTAGTCTAGTAGGGATGAATATCAATAAACTTCTACAAGATCCTGAATCCTAATCCTCTAAACTTCTTCTCTACACTTGCACTTCTCCAAATCCCACTCCTATAACATGTAATCACAAAAAGAGGGGTTTGGGGGTTGTGGTGTTTAGGAGCTTGCCTTAGTCAAGCCCTGGAAGGACATTCAAGTCTTCCAACACCATTGTTAGATAGAGTGTGTGCCCAAGGAGGGCAGAGGCCAAATCCAATGATGAAATGAAATGATTGAAACACAAATTGATGTCACCTTAGAGGTGAATCCCTCATGGAGATGAAGATCATTCAAATCAAGAGGAGATGGATTGATGAAGCTAAATCTACAACAAACAAACACAATAACAACACAATTCTACTCTACAACACAATGAATCCCTTGAAATCCGTTAGCTCAATATCACAAGTTTGCATTATCCATCTAGGTGTAAAATGAAGTCATAAACTCACTTATATATGCATTCTTGCTAACTTTCATAATTTAAATTTAAAAGACTGACATAGGGAAACCTTTTTAAAGTTCCTATGCTAACATATTAAAATTTTGATTCTGGAAAATCAGCCTAGACTTGGGTGCGGGCGCCCAAGTCCCAAGGCACTTTTTTGGTCTTGAATAATATTTAGAGTGGGCTCCTAAGTCCCATTTGACATGGGTTTTAAGGGAAATTGCTTCGAGATAAGTATTAAGCTTGTAAAGTGTAAACACATGGACCTAGGAGCTAAACTAGGAGGTAAAAAGGCATAGGGATACTTTTTACTCCATAACATTTAGCCCCTACTTTAATGTATGTACGATATTATGATTCTATACATGCATTAAAGTATAGTTGAAGTACATCAAAAACATCAAACATGCCAAGCACATAGACCTAAGGCATACCCAAAGGTTGGAGGACTATTTCTAGCCCCAAATCTTAGGTAAGCACTAGAAAATACATGGAAGACACACAAGACACAAAGAAGATAGTAGGAAGCACACAATACATGAAGAAAAGATGAGAGCAGTCACAAAATACACAAAGAATGCATTGATTTAACAACTAACACAAATCCTAAACTAGGGGTAGAGGGAGCTCATCACTATGTGCCTTTAGACCGCCAAAAACATGCAAACAAAACCCAAAATGTGGAGGGAGCTTATCGCTACATGACTTTAGACCACACCAAGGGGAAGACATGTCAAACAAAAACTTAAGTATGGAGGGAGCTCATTGCTACGCACCTTTAGACCAAGCTCAGGGGAAGACACAACAGACACATAAGGAAAACACATGGAATACATGAGCGCTACATTGTATGCTATAGACACATTATACATCTTATACATAGAAAACATGAGTTATGGGAAGGATCTTATTGCTAAGTCCCACCATCTAAAACATGCCAAACACACCTGATGGTTGAGCTACACTACCATAACCACTAAAGGTATGCTTAAGGGTGGATGACTCAAGATCCAACCCCACCTCTACAGAGGAATTTGTATAAAAGGATGTGCAATAGCTCAAGAGATACACCATCTTGCTTTTCGTAGAAGGGGTTTGTATAAAAGGATATGCACTAGCTCAAGAGATATGTAATCCCACCTCGCGATGAGGGCTTTCTTGCCTGCTTTTTAAAAGGATGTGCACTAGCTCAATAGATACACCATCTCGCCTCGTGATGAGGGATTTCAAATATGCTTTGTTAGTGTCAAAAAAATTAGATAGATACTATTATAGATGTCCTCACCTTAAGGTGGTTGATACCACTTGCCAATATCAAGCACATTAAGGTAGAGTGAAAATGCAAGGGAACAAGAGCTCTTGCAAAGCCCATGCCCCCAAAGGTGACATGTGCCACGATCGTTGAGTATTCCCACAAACACATTGATATCAATGGCTATGATAATCAATAAGATATAAGCTTTGGTTATAAAATCTTACTCTAAGATAATAACCAAATCACTTCATGAAAGCTATGCATAAATCATATATTAGATCACATCAAGGATCAAGGCTACACTTACAGTTTTGGAACCTAGTATTTAGCTTGTGGGATTATACTACAGGTTTCTTACAACCAAGTGTAACAACAAGGTGAGATACAAAACCATCCAAAGAGCGTAGGAGTAGATTGAGGAGTATTGAAAAAGTTTTTTATGAAAGATATGACAACATGATATATCACATGGAATGGTTCTATAATTCAATCATCAGATATATGTATTGACCCCATCTTCATATATGGACTAGGTCCATTTTTTCTTACTTGTTGAAGGGGCACACAATCCTTATCAGTATTTGTTTGTTTTCATCATTCACCGACTAGGTAGAATCACTGAAGAATGTAAACAATGAAAATGAGAGAGGAAAACCAAGTACTTTAGGAATTCCATGTAGGAGGATGCCCCCAAGACATCTTCCATAATGCTATGCCCCCAAGGCATGACACACAACAATAAAAATAGGAGAGGAAATATAGAAGAATGTAGAAACAAATAGAAGAATGGTCATAACAAAGGTGGTCTCTCGGTATCCTTGACCTTACAAGAGTATCAAGGATCATCCAAGGAGACTTGAACAACACTTAACACAACACAGGGGAACACAACACAATTATAACAACATATATATCTAGGACGAGGCCACCCTTCAGAACAACTGGAGTAGGTGTTGCATCGATTGTGGCTAAAAGAGGGAGAAATACTTACCTGATTCAATGGATACTTCCTGGTGAACAATCCATGTCTATCATCTTAGGATGTATCATATTTAGTCCTAAACTTGTTAATATTGTATCAGCATTCGTACACTTATTGACTATCCCATTACTAGGTGGAATAAGTCTATTAGTGACAATTAAATTAACATTGTTTTCATTTTGATTGAGCTCAACACCCATCCCTAAAGGATTTAATGTGAGAGACCTATCTTCAACCACCAATGCTTCATCTTTCAAAGGGAGAGCATTACAACAAAGGGAAGGTAAGGTGTTGTTAAGGGAATTGTTTATGATTATATCTTTAGTGATGTCCAAAGAGTTTGAACATGCAACCAAAGGAGAACTATCCATGGCCTTCGCATCCTTAGTGACATCCAAGGGACTTGGACATTCAACCAAAGGGAGGAGATCGAGGATCTTCCTTTCCTTAGTGATATCCAAGGTACTTGAACATTCAACTAAAGGAGGAAGATTGATAGGATGATCCATAGAGACTTCATGTACTATGGTATGGATAGAATTTTTTAATATTGTTAGATGAATTCTCATTATCTATCCATGGAGTGTTCTTCATTAGAGGGGGTTCTCATTAGCTAATGCTTCATCATTCAATGGGAGAGCATTGGAGAAAAGAGAAGGTAAGGTGATGTTAAGGGATGTGTCAATGATATTATCCTCTTGTTCCAAAATGTCCTCATAAGTGGGAACAACTTTGGGAGAGAGATCATAAGGTAAAACTAAGTTACCGTCACATGTATTAGAGGATAGATCCTAACCTTTAGTAATAGGAGTCGTAGTGGAATTTCCCATAGAGATAAAGTCATATAGGGCTTCATCTAACATATTTAAGTCATCATTACTAAACGATGCATCATATTTATTATTATTTATGAATTTAGTGAGATCATCTAATATCAAAGGATATACTCCCATGAGAGTTGTGAAACTATCAAAATCAGATATATAACAAAGGATTTAATATGTTGAACACATACAAATATCGACATCGTATATGCATGATATTTATTTTAATACTTGAGGATTCTTATTAATGAATTTTGAGAAATTACCAATATCTATGATGTATGCAAATAGAGCTTCCAAAGATGAATAACAAGAAGCATCCATGATGAAAGTATGATAACTCGTTGCACACCTAGACACTAGTTTGAGGAAATCAGATTTTTGAGAATCAATAACACACTAATTTCACTACAAACAAATTAAGTATGATAACAATAGTGCTACACAATAAGGAAATATGAATGATTTAAAAGTTTGCTCAAATAGTTGTGAAGAAAGTGTTAAAAACCCTTGATGTTGAAATACACAATGTGTAGTTGCAAAATGATGAAAGTTTCAAAGCTAGGATGCAAAACTATGCACTATGATCCAAAAGTACACTTCAAAATCAGATTGAATGAATGTTGAAAAGGAGTAGCAAAATCTGAAAATGAAATTTTGTGTACAAACCCTAGTTTTTGCAAAGACTAGGTTGTACGAAAAATGCAACTTTTTAAGCAAAACCCTAGCAAATGGAACTTTTAAATGCAATGTTTGATATGAACTAATGATGAATTACTGTAATAAGGATCATATTTGATGAAAATATCATAAAATTAAATATTTTTATGATATGCAGTACAAAATATGCAAAACTATGCCTTAATGCAAGCCTCGAATGCTTGTTTTTTCAAAAAACAATTTCAAATGTATGAAATTTTTTCCAATGCAAGATGATAAATATGATATGAATGAATGCAAATACTAATTATAACACTTAGAAATGTGCAAAATGATCATTGTTCTAGGTTCACTAAAATGTTATTTTTTGAAAATGTAGAAGAGGGATGAATGGTATTAAGATCTATCAAATCAAACCCTCCTTTCACAATAACACTCATGGACAAAAACTGATCCAAGTCACTGTAGATGAATGAGGACTCATCTATAGGTTTGTGTACTCAAGAATGATATGGAAAGATTTATTATATTGAGATATTTGTCAAACCATAATTCAAATAAGCCTTAAACCCTAATTATAATGCAATTGGGTACAGATAGACATAATGCTATAGGAAACCATACAGGAAGATGCTCAGGGATGATTAAAAACTTTAGAAACTAGATTATCAGAAATGGAAACTTTGTGGACTATGGGATGGGTGCCCAAGTCCAATAGGGTAATTTTTTTGTAGGTCTAGATAAGTGATATGTGTTGGACTATGTTCAGCTCCTAAGTTTTGGATCAAGCTTATTGGGAGGACTACGGGGTGGGTACCCTAGTCCACTAGGGATGAATATTAGTAAAATTTTGTAATATCCTGAATCCTAATCCTTCAAACTACTTCTCTGCACCTACACTTCTCCAAATCTCTCACTTGTAACATGTAATCACAAAGAGAGGGGTTTGGGGGTTGTGGTGTTTAGGAGCTTGCCTCAATCAAGCCTTGAAAGGACATTTAAGTCTTCCAACATTATTGTTAGATAAAGTGTGGGCCCAAGGAGGGCAGAGGCCAAATCTAATGATGAAATGAAATTATTGAAACACAAATTCATGTCACCTCAGAGGTGAAGCCCTCATAGAGATGAAAATCCTTAAAATCATGAGATGGATTGATGGAGCTAAATCTGCAACAAACAAACACAATAACAACACAATTATTCTTTGCAACACAATGAATGGCTTGAAATCCCTTAGCTCAATATCACAAGTTCCTATTATCCATCTAGATGTCAAATGAAGTCATAAAATCACTTATATATGCATTCCCACTAACTTTTGTAATTTAAATTGGAAAGGCTGACAGAGGGAAACCTTTTTAAAGGTCCGATGCTTACATTTTTAAATGTTTATCCCAAAAAATTAGCCTAGACTTGGGTGTGGGTGCCCAAGTCCCAAGACCCTTTTTTGGTCTTGATTAACATTTAGAGTGGGCCCCTAAGTCCCGTTTGACATGGGTTTTGAGGGAAATTGCTCTGGGATATGTATTAAGCTTGCAAAGTGTAAACACGGGGATCTAGGGGTTAAAATAGGAGGTAAAAAGGCATAGGGATACTTTTTATTCCATAACACTAAGAAATGCATTATCATACACATAACAGACATGACAACACTTTGACTAAGGCTGGTAGTTAGCTCATAATGTACATTAAGATAATCACTAGCATTGTAATCAAGATAAACCCCATCAACATATTTACCAATGACCTTCCTATGAACTCTAATGATAGTTCTAAATGAATGAGATCCTTAAAAATAATGGCTATCCTTTGATCTCTCTAGTGTACCTTGACTATCATAATAGTATAGTCCTTGTGGATACTAATAAACTTATGCATGATAGTGTTTGGTAACCACTTTTATTTCCTTCTAGACTAGTCTCAATTGCCTCATCCATTATGGGTATGTTATGACAACATTTAGGGTTCAAAAATATCATTATAGTCCCATCCACTATGTACAACTAGGTTTGATTGACGAAATTCCTAAATTGACTGTGACAATATTTATGCATCCTTTGGATATCTTATCTCAATAGTCACCTAGGGTAGTAGTAGCTCTTGTACTTCATAATAATATTTTGGTTTGGTAAATTTCTTCCCATTTACATCTAGAAGATAATAACAATCATGGATGCAAGCATCATGCATAGTTTCATTAGTTTGGTAATGACTATCCTAGCCCATTTGTAGCCCTAAAGATGGACTATTATTATGATAATGCAATAGAGACAATATTGAAGGTAGGGTTGATCAATCCTAGAGATTTTGTAACAAACCTAGTAGTTTGAGAGTTGAGTAGTAAGATGAAAAACCCTCATGAATTGATGGACTCAGATTTACCACTCATGTCAACAAACATTACAAGACAATTTATGCCATATTATTTCTTTCACGCCTCATGAGACTAAACCAACAACACTATCATGTCAAGGTGGGTAGGTGGATGCTATTCGAGGCCTCATTTTATTCCCTAGGTCTCCAAATCCTTCTGGACTACATTGGACTAAGATAGTCTCTTAAGAGCCCTATGTTGAAATACACCAAACAATTGATAGGGGGTGAATCAGTTGTCACAAAAACTTAGCTTCATATGATTATCAAACCATCAACAACTTAATTTCTTATAATCAGATTTAACCATAAAAGCATGAAATCATAAACTTAGCCACAGTTACACATTCAACATAGTAGACAACAAATTTTTACATGGAAAACCCTAAAAGGGAAACACCACAGTGGGTGTTAGCCCACAGATATGATATGGTGTGGATTCTGATCAGTCTCCAAGTGGGAGATTGTTGTTATATGGAGCCTAATCAGACTCGCAGGTCACTTTTATCGGCGTAGTTTCCCACCAAATTATTTAATGGAGGTTTGGGGGATGTGTCCCTAAGATGGGGTCAAGGGGTAGCGCCCCTTACGGGGTCCAGGGGTTAGGGTTAGCTGGCAAATGATATCAATTAAATACAAATAAAGATTAAATAGAGGAATGAAAAATACACAAAAATAATAATAGCAAGAGACAATTTTAACATGGTTAACCCAAACTCAGGCTACATCCACCAACAGAGAGTCCAATATTATTATCCAGTAAACCAAACCGATTACAACCAACAATCCCTACAACTCAATACCGCTACAAATGCTACAATACAATATCAACGGAAACTCCAACCCTTAGCTATTTTTATCAAGACTTATGTCAGTTACAAAATAGGGTTTTCTATGTCGGCCAATAGAAAAAAAATCTCGACACCTTTATAAAATAATAAAAATCATTTGAAGTTTCAGGGACATTGCCCTCGAGCCCCTGTGGGGGTGATGCCCCTAGATCTGTTGTGTGGTTACACAACACGCCCCATTTTGACTTGACAAAATAGGGACCCAACTTTTTACTGCTTTGGCTTGTGTTGTTTTTCTTCTTTTTGGCGGTCTGGTAAAAGTAAGTCATGCAAATAACCCTGCAGGGGGTAGAGAGAAGTCATCATGATGAGGTCAGTTTGTCAAAGTTAGTATTTCATATCATTTACCTCATTGTTGGAAAGTGTATAAAATTCCATGTAGGTTTGCCTTTTGGATCACCCTGATATTCCTTAGGGGATGAAAGTTATAACAAGTCAAAGTCCTGGTCAAACCTTATATTCTTGGGGGGTCATATTCCTTAACATCAGTCACCTTACGTTAGATCACCCTGATGCAATTTTATCACTCGATAATCATTCGGTCCATAAACTCCAGATGTCAATTTTAAGTGATAGTGGTATTTGCCCGTCAAGCGTCTTCATATATTTTACGAGGGTCATATTTCGAATATCACCCCATATTCCAAATATCACCCAATCTTTCAAATATCACCCTGTCGTAAAATATCAACCCAGTGCCAATATGACGATGACGTCATATCACCCTGATGAACAAAGAAAATAACATGACGGTGATGTCATCCTGATCTTTCAAGGGGGGGTCACTTTAGTTTCGGGGGGTCATATTACAAATATCACCCAATCTTCTGAAGATCACCCCCCTCTTCTTGCCTTGTAACATTTAATGCACATAAATGTAGTAGGTGGATTCCCGCTGAGTGTGAATACAATACAAACCCCTGGCAACATCCATGGATTTTGTGCAAAAGATCAATGGTTTTAATTGATTTAACCTAATTTTTCCCTAATCTGCCATATGAATAAGGTTAAAAGGTAAATTTCCAATGTCATTTGTCATTTACCTTGCGAAGAAACAAAAATTTAAAAGGCAGAGCACTCAAACCCTCATACGAGCTACCGGTGGACGGATAACAGCTTGCAGTAGAACAGAATACGTGATCATCATCATTTGAGATACCCTTTTTCATAATCATCAGCCTAATATAGGAGATAAGCGTAATCAAGAATCCATGGCAGACATTAGGAAGAACAAATCTGTGGTGGAATTTCTTAAACCCATGTACGCTCAGCCAGAAGAAATTCAATTCAAGTATGGTGTCATTGGTGGCACTCATCAAGGGACAACATATTTAGTAGCATGGTCATCCAAGATGCATGATGACAGAGATAATACCCTATTGGATGCCATTTTTATATTAGGAATGTGGCATACAATAGGATTTCCATATGCCATGGAAACCCAAGAACTAATAGTGGAATGCGCTAGAAATTACAACCTTGAGACAAGGCGGGTGGAAAAACATGGAAGGGTTTATGCAGATTTGTCAATTAAAGGGATCACATCCACTTTCAATCTCCCAATTGGAAAGAAGGTAGTCAGTATGGATCTACACAAAATAGAGACTGAATATGAAAACAATAAAAAGACTGCCAGGAAGAGGATATACTAGTGGAGATCAAAGAACAACACTTACATTGCCTCTACCAAATTGCCAGTAAATCTATACAAATTTGATTTTGATGATGAATATCAGTATATGATTGCCCTGCTCAATAGGATGACAGGCTAGCCTAATGCTGGGAGTTTCAAGAATTAGATGTTTGGAATCATCCAAATGTGTCTCTATATAGATAATAAGCCAGTATGGGCCAAGATCATCAGTGATGCTTTAGATGAACAGATGATGAACCTAGGAGGCCTGGAGTGTTCATTTTACATGACTTCATATGTTGTTTATTCATGTGCTTACAAAGGGACATTTGATGCACTGACCACAGTTGGAAAGATTGGCAGCAGTATAAATGATGCCCATTTATGGGACCATTATCCTCAGTTACAAAGAAAGAACTATCTCCTTGACTACAAATTGGTGAATGATGCATTTTCTATGCATCTGGTTAGAACAATGGAGGAGGATAGAACTAAAAGATTGAGCATGGAAGCTCAAGAAGTTATATACAAGCATGGTGCCTAGTTCATCTAGTTTGCCACATTTTTCTATATCATAATAGAAGGCTTTGAAGGACATCCATTCATACTACCTAGGTGCCCTATTGATGGGGTAGTCCTGATGGAGTTTTTGAGATAGATATCTACTATACTGGATGCATACAAAGCAAACAAGAAAATACCTCCAGTATTATTTCCAATAACTATGGGTTGGTTAATGTGCCCTAATTCAGAAAGTATATAGAAGGCCATAGGAGGTCTGAACCTGATGAACTTACAGCCATTTCCATTGGCCAAATCATATGACCCCTATGGTAGAATGCAAAAGACAATGGGGCAGCCCATACATTAGAAACACTTAGAGGATTTCTGGACTGATTGTGAGGATGAGGCAGAAGTAAGAAGAAGAAAATACTAGAGGTTCACCCTCAATCAGATCAAGACATTTGATTACATTCCAGTGCCTGCACAGTTAAGGAAAGATGATGGCAAGACTATGTCAAATGAGTATGAAGATAGAAAGGTCTATAATGACACCATCTCAACCCCTGACCTAACACAACCTGAGGGCATTTCATTAGATCAATTCACAGGTGGAGTGTTGTAGTTGACCCAATCATGGGTAAATGAATAGATAAATGCACTAAAAAAGAGAGGTGTAGCCATCACAGTTGATAACAAGAGGAAAACGCAGGAGATTCCTAATGAGGAATATGATGACTTTCTTGTTGAGAAAAGAAAATCTAATGGAGAAAGAATGCCTCCCTAGAAACAAAGTAGAGGACCTCCCAGAGGAAGGAAGATTGATAATGAACTTAAGGGGGTGATAATTGAGAGAATTGATATATCAGCTAAAGGTGCATCTACATCAGGATAGGCATCAAGCTCATTTGCACAACCTTTGATAGATAAATTGAGAATAAAAAGAATCCTGAGGCCAGCTAAAGATACTGCAGAAATACAAGATGAAGGCCAACCATCACAGTAGAAGGTGGAAGAGGATATCCCTTTTGAAGATGAGCTGATAAGTAAAGATCCTACAGGAGATGACACCATGATGGTCAACATAAAAAGGAAGGCACCCTTAGTGATATCACCACCTAAAAAATAGAGAATATCTATGAGGGGTGAGATAAGAAATGACCCTATAATATTAAGGGGAGCTGGTAGTGAAGTGTTTAGGAAAGAAATGCAACATGATGTGCCACTTCCTACCATCATTCAGTTTAAGACTGAGAAGGCTGAAGAGCAAGTAAAAGAAGCCTCTAGAGTAGGACAAGGAGGTACTTTCTCTTTGGAAGACACTGTTGACTTATTAGATGATGAGGTGGTGCAGAACGTAGCTTCTCAGCATTCGGAAACCCTAGCTTCTAGCACTCACATGACCCCACATGGGACCCCATCAGCACAGATAGTGGTATTAGAAGAATTGAAGCAAACAGAGCAAGAAGAGAAACAAAATAGCCTAGAAAAGGTAGCCCAACAAATTGGGCTTGATAAGTTAGTTGATTAGGTAACTAGCCCTGCGGTGATAGACCTAACATATAGAGAGAATGTAAGTCCCAAACATCAAGCAGGTGCACCTAATGTGACAGAAAAGGTTAAAGAAGTCAGGTAGGAAGAAGTAGAAAGCCATGCTATGGATATAGGCCAGCAATATAATGATATACCTGATGAGCCTAAGATCATTGAGGTTCAACAAAAGGATGGAGAGGATAAAGATACATCATGTGATGAGGTCACCCAGACTTAAGATACATCAGGTCATGATGACCTTAAGACCCAGGAGGTAGGTACATCAAGTGTGGAACAAAATGTTGCCCAAGATCAGGTAGATACACCGAGTTCAAACACAATGATATCCATGGATACAAATATACCTCAAGGTGAGGAACATAATAAGGTGGATGAGATACAAAAGGAGGAAGTGCAAGATCAAGTCTAGGACCAACATGTAGATACACCACAAGATCCTCCCCCACAAGAAGAAGTTCCTAAAGAAGAAATACAATAGGATCCTCCTCATGTGGAATATCATGAGGAAGAAATTAGGAAGTCACCCTCTCCATCGAGAATAGAGACAGACACTAGAGATCAAGGTGGACATGATGATGGTGATAGACAACAAGGATCTAGAGATCAAGTACCTCAGTGGCTTGGAAAGGAAATAGGTATGGAATAAGGTTTTTAGATTCAAGAATTTGATGTTTCAATCTTGTTTGTAGAGAACATCATGAAAGCATAGAGGAAAGCTAGGTTAACCTCGGCTATTAGAAGAGATCCTGCTATAGGCAGAAGGACCGCCCAGGTAGCACTTCCCACAGTTGAAAAGGAAAAAGGCAAGATCACCCTGGATGAATTCCAGATCACCACAGTTGACTTGGGGTTTGCCAATGAAGATCAAGAAAGTCAAGAAGGGAAGGATATAATTGATTCTTTGACCCAAAGGGTAAAGTAAGAAAAGGAGAAGAATAAGAAGCATAAAGAGCACATTGCCCAGCTGCATTCATACATAAAAGGGTTGATTAACCCTGACAATACATCATTAGATCAGACAGTCTCATTGATTGTAGTCTCTCAAGAGGAGATTAATAAGTTAGACATTATGAAGCATGAATCAGTGATCATGAGGAAATGGATGTCATCAACACTCACAAGAGATGAGTAAGTAGTGAGAGCCTCTTTAAAGAGGTGGAATTCTTTGAGTACCTCAAGGAAGAAGGTTGATAAAATACAGAATGAAACAGGTAGAAGATCATTCCAGTTGGAAAAAGCTTTATCTACTCTAAGTGAAATAAAAAGGATTAATCCTTAGGTTTTGAAAGATAATCAGGTATTGGATAATAACACTATCATGCTAGTGGATATTTCGTATAAGGACATCAGGTTTGAATGTGATATACTGAAGAACTGCAGTAGTAAGCTAAGAGATATCAATGTGAAACTATACAACATGATGTCCTATGAGGCAGAAGTCCAGGAAGCCCTAGAGGGGAAAGCAGAGGGGAAAAATGAAAACCAAGACATAGACTTTGCCATAAAAGCTCTGCATGATAACTTCCAGCTGATGGCTAATGATCCTCTCACCCACCTGACAGAAGAAGCAATGAATAAGATTATGAGGATCAAAGTCAGGGTGGAGAATTATAATGAAACTTTGAGTAACAGGAAGGGTAAGTTAGAGGCCCTCAGAGATAAATTTCAAGCCCACAAGTATGCCATCAATAAAACCAAAACTTAGGATGGCGGGGAGGTTGATAAGATAGTAGAAGCCTATGAAAATAATAGGATGATATTAAAGGTCCATATATAAGGTGATATTCATCAGGGTGATGACGACACAGAAAGTGATGATCATGATGATCATGATGAAGAAGAAGAAGAAGAACTTGAGGAGTAAATGAAGATGCGCCACAAAGGGAAACATATGCATTAGGTACTTAGAAGAAAATAAATCATCCAGATGGTTGCTAGTTGGCAACCTATGCCACAGGAGATAGTTGACCAAGTCAAAGGAAGGAATATCCACCATTGATCTTAATTGATAAATCTTGACTGTAGGTCATTTGTAACCGCTCCCTCACCTTATTCTATAAAAGGTGTAGGGATTCCATATTTTATTCATTCAGAAGCTTAATTGAAATCTAATTGCTGAAATATCAGGACCTGTTTCAAAGTTGTTGTAAACATACATGTTTTTACATACTTAATGAAAGAGAAGACCATTTTGATTACAGATCATCATAAATCCTGAGTAGTCTATGTTTGAATTCTTGATACATACTTTGATTAGCTTTGTCCCTTGGAGTGCTTATCAGTTTGCATGTGTTGTCTTCATTCCTTTTCCTTTGAAGTTAGCATCATCTGTATCTAGCTGTGGAACATCCTGGTGAAAATATGGTTTGATTTCTTCTCCTAATGACTGTATCAAGTGTGTATGTGGTTCAATAGCTAAAGATTCATCATAATTTGAAGTATTCTTTTTAATTTCTTTTAATTTCATGACAAGTCACCATCACAATTCCAAGTAACATATAATTTGAAGCAAATAACATGAAATATGCTAACATCTCATAGACAATTGAAAATACATAGCATATTTAGAGTTAAAGCATGTACAATTGATAAATATCATGCAAAGATCTAAGTATAGACACATTATTTGAGTAAACTATGTAGAATAACCTTTCTATGTAGCATCTTTATAGGAAACAGAATCCTACTGATAAACAAACGTAAGGCCCTTGAATGGAAAACAACAACACACATCAACCACTGAGTAACGTCAATAGATTATGACCTAATCAACAGAGACTTGGGATCATGAATTCTTTGAATTCATCGTATCTTTCAAGATGAGTAAAGGTTGTTGTGTAACTTTTATTCTATGTTTGTTTATGACTAACATCATGATCAAAATAAATTGGCACTAGAAGGAGGGCTGAATGGGAAAGGACACATAGCTTCAGTCATCATTCATTTTATGCAGGCCTCTTGCTTCTAACGCAACATAAATTGGCACTAGAAGGAGGGCCCGAATAGGGAATTTGGGGATTTCTGTAAATATTGCATAAATATTTCATCATTTGAGGTTAATGTCTACAAATATCCTTTATCCAAGAGGTTTTGGTTGCATCTTTGCAAAGATCCAGCTCGAAGCTTTGAAGATTTGTTTGAATTTCTGAGCTTTCAAGTTTTATTCTGAGATATGATAGATCTCATTAAAATTTCAAAATCCTTAAAATTTAAAGCAGAGTCTCATTGTGATGGATGCATATGAGGACAATTTTCAAGTTAATATTCCTTTATTTCAAGAAACTTTAAATAGGCAACTTTATCCTCAAAGTTTATCTAACTTTGGTTTATCCAATCATTGTAGGATACACAAGTCTGAGGAGCACAGTGAAATTAATTGTTTAACTTTTCTTACAAGGTTGGATTTATATTTGAAAGGACTAATTCCCTCCTCAGATGTGTACAAGACTGAAGTCTGGCAAGAAAGTCAAAGAGTTCTAGAACAACAAGACAATACATCTTGAGAAGCTAGGAGACATACAGCAAAAGTACTAGTTGAATCAATTCTGGAAGATGAGGATAATGAGGAACCTTTTGATGACTCAATATATGGTGAGATTGACAATTCTCTGCTTCTCGGTCAAAGTAATAATATGGATGAGGCAGAGTGTAGGTATGAGCCTTTTGAAAACCATAAAGAGGAAACTGCTTCTTGTTTTCAATCATCAGACAATCAATAAGAAAGATTTGATGAGGAGGAAAATAAATATGAAATTGATCTTGATACATTAGACAAATAAATTGAATTACTAAACACTTGTTAGGATAATGTTTCTAGATCTAAATTTAATAGTTTTGATAGAAATGAGTTGATAAAGAAGTGTAAATATGTGGTAAAACAATTTAAACCCATTACTGTTGATGAAGTTCCTATTATAGAAACTAATGGAGTCATAGAAAAGAGGAGAAGCTGATTCCATAGATAACTTTTACAAATTGAATGATCAAATGCAAGAATGTTATAGGTTAATGCAACTAGATACCTTATTGGATGGTAATGGTGAGTTATTTGATGAACAATTCATGAAAGTGGAAGATGCAGAAAGCTTTGGAGCTATTGTGCATCATCAGATGCCAGTCCAATCTCATTTTGAAAATGAAACAAGGGAGTATTCCTATCAATTGAAAGTTGTTTTACCTTTATAGTCAAATGATTTAGAAAAGATAAATTTCTATATATTAGGTTATGATGATGAAGATACTCATTTAGATGTTAATGTGCAGGGAATTAAAGAAAATGTTGATGTGTTCCCCAAAGTCAAAAATCAGATAAGCTTGCAAAATGAAGGGATAAAATTGGATAATGATGAGGGAGATCGCTTCAAGGATTTTGAGTTGTACTTGTATAGAAATATATAGTGTAGTTAGATATTAGGGTTACCCACTGATGATATCTTGATTGAAATTTGGTGTAGATTACATGACGAAGCACATTCAGAAAGGGATTGTGAGGCCTGCTTAGACATGATGAAATTAAAATTTAATGAAAACAATGAGATGCTTCTTGAAGTCCAGAATCAAATATACATGCAGAATAAAGG
Source organism: Cunninghamia lanceolata (assembly GCA_027924645.1). Taxonomy (NCBI): domain Eukaryota; kingdom Viridiplantae; phylum Streptophyta; class Pinopsida; order Cupressales; family Cupressaceae; genus Cunninghamia; species Cunninghamia lanceolata. The sequence goes on from BSBN01000333.1 coordinate 3,442,316, forward strand.
AACAAAGCTAGATAAAGATGACAGATCAATACTTCAATAGTCATACATTCTTCAAGATAAAGTGAGACTAGACATAGTGCCAAGCAACAAAAATGCAAAGTTAAATGGAGGAACAACTATCACTGAACCAGCATGTTCAACAACAGAGCTAGAGATGCATCAGGTTGTTTTTCTCCTTTCTACAATGAATGATGTTGATTATTATTTTGATTATAGAAATTCAAGAGATAAAACATGCATATGGATTAATCATAGTCATGATGAGCTTCCTCAGTTACTAATTATCAGAGATTGTTTTGTTATACACAATGAATTTAAAATACAAAAATATTTTTTAGAATACAAAGATGAATTTGCTAGGGTTAGAACCATAACTAGTGCCCTGATGCTCCTACACAATATAAGGAAGTATGCAAATACAATTGTCTTTGGATCTTATCATGGGTTTTATTTACCTTGTAGGGTTTGTATATAGTTTGGTAGAGTAGTTGTTTTGTTTCTTTTCTTTGCTTTCTTGTTTTGTTTTTTGTCGCTTCCTTTTGTAGTTAGTTGTTTGTATAGTTTGCTTAGTGTGTTTGCTTTTGTTTGTTGGCTTGTTGAGTTCTATTTTGGTTAGTCAAGATGATGCAGCTCATCACCCTAGAAAATAACCAAATTGTTAGGATTCAAGTGATGAGAACATATTCATATATAGGTTATGACTCATTTTGAGAAGTACTTGTGATCAGGTCTGTGATATCTTTTCATCATGGTGCCTTTCCTTGACCAAAGTGATTCTTTCACAATGACTCACCTAACAGCCTTAGGTTTGTTGAACACACAAGTATAGGTGTTAAGTGAAAAATCTAAAGGGACCCCCTTGCTACCAATGCAATCTCCAACCTAAATCAGCAAGTGACCATACCTTGCACACTAAGCTTACAAGATGATATCATTTTTGCAAGTATGGGCCTAACTGGTGTTGTCATTGATTTCAACATACTTCTGCTACATTAATGATAAAGATTAGATGAGCTGTGTGCTGAGGATATTGAGAAAATTGGTCTCAATCAAGAATAGTAAAGACAATAAGGTAAAAGTCCAAGATAGGATGAGAATCAGGAGATGCGGACTAAAGGGTTTGTAGATATGTTTCTTAAGGTGGTCCAATAGAGATTTTAGAGGTTCGCATGAAGATCTGAAGAAGTTATGGGTATTCAAGTTAAACTGGCTCCGGTAGGTATTCAGAGGTGACAGAGTGATACAGACTGGTCTGGTGTGATCCAGAATAGCATTATCCTATTATGTGGATTTGAGGGAGTGTTGAGGAAGTCCTTGCGAAATCTCAACTAGATTGGTTCATGGTTTGAAGGTCTGGAAGTATTCATTCTCTTGTGACAGTGGTGACAAACTGTGTTCTTGAGGTTCTGGATGAAGGAGAGAAGGATTTCAATAAGAAGATGAAGTGCAGATGTTCTTGGTGATTCAGGCAATCTTGTGAAGGTCTTTTGATTGTGTCCAGCTCGTGTTGGTGGTCTGCATTGGATTTGGAGCTCGCAATTGAAGAATAACCTCCAGATGATGGTGTTCTTCCTAAGACTAGCTGACCGGATGAGTTATACATCTTGCAAATGTTCTTGTAGATGTTTCCTAACTTAGATGATTATTCCTAAGTTGATGTCATGTATAAATAAGGGGTTACGAAGTCTTTTCAAAGTTATCCTTGTAGAGATGAGAGTGTGGTAGCAAGGAGAAGAGCAAAAGGCAGAGCAGAAGTATTGGGCTTAAATGGAACTGACTCAAGCATGGTGAAGATGCTATTTAATAGTTCAAGTATGTGATACTTATTCTTTTGTAGACAGTGTGTCTCTTGTAGGTAGTGAGCCTCTTGTGAGCAGTGTGCTCAGGCAGTGAGCTTTAATTGGCATGTGCCACTTTGTTCTTTCTATTCTTCTAACAGAGAATACAATCTTGGGTTAATCACCCCGTGGTTTTTCCCTTAACTAGGTTTTCCACGTCAAAATCTTGGTGTCTCATGTGTTGATATGTTTCTGCTCTTGATTTGTTGCATTGTGATTACATGATTGATTTATTATTATACTCAACTGTAAAGTGAAGTTAAGTGTTTTGTACAACTAATTCACCCCCCCCTCTTAGTTGTGTGCCCTAAGTCTAATAATTGGTATCAGAGCTAAGTTCCTCTAAAAGGAGCTTAACCGCTTGAGGAGATCCAAGATGTTGTCTTACAAGAAGGATAGTCCAAAGTTTGATGGAACCAATTTTAATCTTTGGAAAGGTCACATGAAATGTCACTTGCAATGTATGGGAATGGTGTACTCAACCATGGCTACAACACATTATGTACCTCCACAGGGTGGTCTGAAAACCCTAAATGAAATCATAGATACTGAAAACAATCTGCGGACTATAGAGGCTCTTCTAAGCGCTTTATCTGATTCAAAACCTTCAAATGTTATTGATATACCAACTGCTTTTGAGATTTGGAAAAAACTGGAACTTCTACATGAAGGAGACAAATATGTTAAATGTACAAGGTTACAGAGTCTAAAAGGGAAATTTGAAAATCTGAAGATGAGAGAAGATGAAAATATCACATCTTTTATGCCAAGAGTAAATGAAATTGTTTGTGGAATTAGAAATGTTGGTGGAGTCTTGAATGAAGATGAGATTGTTGGCAAAGTTCTCAGATCCCTTCCTGCTTCTTATAAAATCAAGGTTGTTGCAATTGAAGAATTCAAAGCTCACACAACCATCACAAGAGATCAATTGGTTGGTAAATTGGCTGCATTTGAAATGGCCGAGTTTAGAGATGGACCCCCAAAGATTGAATCTGCATTCAAAGCCAGTGCCTTTGTAAAAGGTAAACAAAGGTTTGATCTGGGAGAGAACTCTTCAAGGAAACTATCATGGTATGAAAAAGCTGTTGATAACTGAGAGGGGGGGGTGAATCAGTTATCCTAATTATTTCCCTTTTTAAACTTATTAATTAATGCAGCATTGAATTAAACACAAAAACATTACCATGAAATAAGAAACACATGACACAGTATTTTTGACGTGGAAACCCTGTTAAGGGAGAAAACCACGGGGTGATTAACCCAAAAATTATTCTCTGTTAGAAGAATAGGAAATTACAAAATGGCACTTGCCAATTAGGGCTCACTGCCCAAGCACACTGCTCACAAAGAGGCCCACTTCCTACAAGGAGACACACTGTCTACAAAGTGATAAGAATCATAGTCTTGAACTGATTGGAAGCATCTGCATATGCTGGAGTTCAGTTCCGGTTAGGCTCAGTACACTGATCTGCTGCACTTCATCTTTCCTCTGTTCTTTATTTTGCTATCCTTTCACATACCAGATCTTTCTTGCTACTTCTGCTCTGTTCTGCACTTATTCGCATATGCCTTCACATAATCATTCACTTCACAACTAAATCCATCCTCTATATATATCCGCACAAGTAATTTCATCACCTTTCTAGTCGGCATCCGGAACAGTCTAGTTTCTTACAAACTCTGTTCTGTCGGCTGAATCCTTGCTCACCAAGCAATGCGGATCAAGCATATACTTGTAGATATCATTAATCATGTTGGCCAAACATGATTCATGCCTTCACAACCTTTATCATCAACAGTAACACATCCGGAAAGTAGTCTAATACTCTGTCAGTCAGTTCTTCCTCTGTTTTCACTGTCTCTCAGGAATCCGGTACTCAACTATTCATATCTTTTTCCTTGTCCATCACCGGAGGCTAAATCCTTGGAATATACCACTCAAGGTAGTCCTCTTGACTTCCCCAAATCCGCACTGCACCAAGACACTTCCTCTGAGAGATCTGGACCAATCTGTCAGACCTTGCCACATGCTCTGTTCTTGTTCACCAGACCACAACAATCTTTATTCTGACTTCCGGTAGAGACACACCATGACTTGCGGATATGTGGGATGACCTTTGTTGCCATCAATGACAACAACCATGAATCCATATAGTGTCTCTTGCCAACAATCTCCCCCTTTGGCATTGATGGCAACACTTAGTGAAAAATGACTAAGTGTTTACACTATGCTCCCCCTTTGCTGATGCTCTGTCTTTATATACAATTTTCGGAACTCCCCCTTAGTTGGATTCCTCATTTTTCACTGCTCCTCACTCCCCCTTTGACATCAATGCCAAAGGGTAGGGTCCGCACACCAAAATTTTCAAAAATTTTCTATACATAGCCGCATATTTACATACTCACATATACTGAAGAATGTCTGCAAAGGATGTCTTCAATTGGATCAGTTCTATAGCCCAACTTTGCTTCATTCTATCCAAAATTGAGATGTGACCACTCAACAAAAATGCAAAAGCTTCTGCCCTCTTGAGATCTGTCGGATCATTTGTTTGGGCAGTGGTCTGAGCATCACTGATGGCCTCATGCATAGTTTCTAACTTAGGGATTATAATCCTTCTAAGTTCTCCCATCCGGTTAGTGATATTCTTCCTTTCCTTCTCAAGATTCTTTATTTCATTCAAGACTGCAATAGTCTGACATTCTTGATTTATTATGGAGGAAGAGAGAGTATCAAAACTTTGAGATAAACTTTGTAGCTTGTCCTGTTCCTCTTTTATTTTCTTATCAATTGCTGCTGTTGCCTTTGACCAGGATATACAAAATTTGTAAATGTCACCGCCATCCTTAAGAGCATTTTCTAAGCTCTTTATTCCAATACTCATATTTCTCCTATCGTTAGAGATTAATCCTAATACTTCTGAAAATCTTTTATCCAAAAATTCCTTCCGGACCTTTTCTTCAGCAGATTTTTCTAGAGATTCAAAATGTGTACTAACACTGCTGACTAAGGTTTTGAGATTACCGGAAGAGGAGGCTGTGGGATCCTTTTGAAAAGATGGCATGATTTTTTCTAGCACTCCAGATGCTACCTCCATAAGCTCATAGTCTTCCATGTGAGATTTCAGCAGTTTCTCTTTGACTTTCTCATTTGCAAATGAGGCTATTTTCATTGTTTGCACCGGTGACAAAGAGTCAAAATCTAATGGTCCTTTTAGCAGGTCCAGTTCATCAATTTCTATAGTGGCTTTTGTCAGGAATTCTTGAACAGTTTGTGCAGTGTCTCTTGCCAGAGACAGATGTTTCTTCTCTTCTGTAATTTTGTCCTTTTGAATCTTTTCTCCTTCCTTACTCTTACCACTTTCAGTTGTGGTTTTCTCTGTTGGGGTGCTGTCAATCTCTTTTTCTTTAACTGCTGCTTCTTTCTCCTGTAGTTTCTCTTCTTCTTGGGATCCGGAGACTGTAGGGGAAACTAGAGGAGAGATGTTAGTCTGTTCAGGGCCCACTTCTTCCGGAGCAGATGATTCCAAATCCGCAGCTGTTTCTGCACCTAAGTCCTCTACAACAGGAAGATTGAACCTTTTGAAGGCCTTCCGGAGGATCTCTTCTATCTCTTTGGCCACTTTGTCAATCTCACCAAGCATGAGTTGATTCATCCTAGCTTTACTTCTGAACTCATCTTTGCAGTCTTTGAAGATTATGTTCATTGTCTTGGGATCAATTTGAGGATATAGCTGAATAGCTATCTGCTCCCAGATCTCAAGATCTTTTGCATGAGCATTATTCTTTCTTATTTCTAATTCCTTTTCTAGGCTTTTAGGAATAAGAGATATGATCTCAATGAAAGCCTTATTGTATATGTTCAGATATTTGACTGTGGCTTCCTGTAGAATCTTTTGGTCAGCTTCATTGTAGTCATCATAAAATTCAGTCATTGGTTGAAGATTTCCATCCACCGTAACCGACTTGATTACACTCTCTAGAGACAGAGTGGGCTTTTCAACAGATACCTCTGCCATTTCATCCTTGTCTTGGCCTGTGGAGGGATTACCAGATCCTTTCTTCTTCTGCTTCTTTATTTCTTTTACTCCCTCATCTGACTCTGTTTCCTCTTCATCCTTTTGGCTTTCATAAGCCCTTGTGGCTTTTGTCTTAGATCTTTTACCGGATGCCTGGACTTCCGGTTTTGAGCTTTTGGTTGTGGGAGGTGCAGATCTTTTTGATGATCTGGTCCGGGTGGAAGTTTCAACCGGAACACTTTCTTTACTTTTCTTTTCTTCCTCAGCCTTCCTCCTCTTTTCCCGGCTGGCATCAAGTGCCTCTTTTGAGATGCCTAAGCCTTGAGCAATATGCTCTACTTCTTTTCTCACCTTTCTCTTTATCTCAGGTTCCCTGAGTTCTACATGGATCTTTACACTCAGCTCCTCAAAGGTTCCAAACCTTTCTGCCTTTGGATCTTTGGGCTGACTTAGCATGTGTTGAACATGCAGCTCCACTATTTGTTCATCCACTTCATACCCCATGGGCATGATCCAGACAGTCCTTGGCTCCACTGCCTCCATTAGGCACTGATCAGTGTCCACCATAAAGCACACTGAGTCTTTGTATTTTTCAACAAGAGATTGGGGAATTCTTTCTCTTGTTTGCATCATGCTTTGGAAGTTTTTGAAGTATCCCCATAGGGCTGTATTTCTTGCTTTGGCATCCTCAAGCCCATGTAGATAGTCTCTTATTTGGACTGCAACAGGTTTGTCATTCTGCCATACCCATCCACTTGATCTGGGCAGCTCATTCATGAAGTAGAAGAATAGACATACTATAAGAGTACCATACTTAAAGGAATTCTTCTTGTCCTTCTTGATTTTCTGTATATTTTCCATTAATTGGCTTAAGAGCAGTTTGCAGAGATCATATTCTGCATTCTTCCTTAGCATTTCATAGGCAGTATATACTGCAGTTCCGGATACAGAATTCTCCCTGCTGGAGTGATAGATCTTGTATCCTATTATCATGGACACATACTTGATATCTGGATCAGAAATATCTTCAATGGTCATTGCCCTCTTATCAAATTTTGATCTGGTGGCCTCAGTTACAATGTTATTTTTGATAGATTTGAGGATAGGTATCCCTCCAGAAGAGTATAGACTAGTTACTGCTCTAATTGCCTCTTTTGTGATCTTGCAGGGTCTATCCAGCCATAGGAAGTTGTCATGCATCCTGCTCAGTACATACCGGACCCATTCATCTTCTTCAAAGTAGGGGAAATGAATAAATTGCTCAAATTGTTTCTTCTGGATACCCTTATACTCTGGTTTAAGCTCAAAAGCATTGTCTATCAGTTGCTTGTGATAGAGATCTCTCAATTTGAATTCCCCAAATTCCTCAATGCTTGCATGTATGTAAACCCTAATGTCTTCTGTGTGTAAAACTCCGTGAGGAACACTGGAAAATGCTCCTAAGGGATCCACCTCCAATGACTTGTATGGATGTTTCTTAAATTCAGGTCGGGGCCTATCTGAGATTTTCACTATATTTGGAGTAGCCATTTCTTCAAAGATTTGCAGTGAGATAATGAAAACGGAGAATACCTTATGCACCTTCAGTTTGCACGGAGTGGTTGGATTGATTTCTTTATGCAATGACTTCGGCAGGAGATCTTTGGTGTGCTTGATGAATCTTGTTGCAGAGCTCCACTTTTCACTTCTTCTTGAGTGCAGAATGAGCAAATGCTTTTTGAAAAATCCCTTATATTGCTCCGCAAACCCTAATATCTGATGGCAATAAATGCTCGACCTATATTATTCCGGTTTGCTTATCCAGATAGCTTGGAGTATCCCGGATCAGTCCTGATCTGTGAACATCATCCGGATCTTTCAATCATGAATAAATCGAGGTGACACATTACAAGAACATCCCAAACACTCTGTCCAATCCGCAGAATAAGACAATGCACTTCCGGATCTCTCCGGACCTTTTTGTAATCCTCTGTCATACCGGAGCATCTCCCGGAACAGGTCTTACTTGATCGATCACAGCTTCTTCATATCTCCATGCGGACCTCTAAAATCTTATCTGGATCATCTCAAGACTTATATCTTTAAACCCTTTACTCCGCATCTTGTGCCACATCCGGCACCACTTGATTGGCTGGGGGAACAGGATTTTCTTTGAGTCTCCCCCTGAGCTAGAGCTCACTTTTTAATTTCCGGAAGAAATATCAGCACCAGAGTCTGGTGCGGATCCAACCTCTACATTCTCTGAACTTTTCTTCACCCAAATCTTGCTCATCTGATTCCTAACTTCATCCGCATTCATCTTTTGTTTACCCTTGTCTTGATTCTGATTATACACCGGACCTCTTTTGTCCTGATTCTTGCTTCTGCAGACTTTAGCATTATGACCGGACCTATTACAGATTTGACAAATAACATTTCTTTGTATATTTGACTGATAACCTCTTGATTTGCATTGATTAGCCATATGACCTACTCTATTGCATGTAAAGCATCTACCTTTGAATGAATTGTTTACTTGCATATTTCTGCATTCATGGGATTTGTGTCCATACCTTTTGCAGTTAAAGCACTATCCGGAGAAGGATGAATTAATCTGATTCATTCTCTTTTTGCACTGATTAGCTTTGTGACCAAAGTGGTTGCAGCTGTGGCAGTATCCATTGAAAGATGGATATCTTTGAGCATTGGGCTGTCTTACCGGAGGTCTTCTAGGTCTATTCCTTGGATTTTCTGATCCAAAATTCTTTTGACCGGATCCAGAGCTTTCTCCTTTCTCATATCCCAAACCATACTTGTCATCTATCCTCTTTTGACTTCCAAGAAGAACTTCAAGTTGAGCAGAACTTATCTTGAATTTCTCTTTATATTCATTTGCTGTTTGAAGGTCTCTTTTGAGAGAGGCAATTTGATCCTCAAGTTTTTCTTCATTATCTTTGGCATCTTCAAGATTAGATTCAAGATGTCTGATAATACTGTCCATCTGGTGGCATTCTTCTGATTTTTCTTTAAGAGATTGTCTTAGATTGTCTTCAGCTTTTCTTTTTTCTTCAATCTCTTGAGTAAATTTTATAGTTCCTGATTCCATTTCATGTCTTAACATAATGACTTCTTTTGATAACTTTTCACATAACTTGGTTTGCTCAGTCAATTCTTCATTTGTATTGCTTTCTTCACTTTGTCTTGCCAATTGTTGGAGCAGCTCCTTTCTCTTTTTCATAGAGAGACTTAATTTGTCTTTTAATTCTCTCATGAATTCATCAGCCTGTTTGAGTCTTTCCTTTAATTCATTGACTTCAGAATTTGACTGTTCAAGATCCTCAAGGGCAGTCTTGAGTTGCTCCCTTAAACCATATGCATCCATTTGAACTCCCAGATCTTCCTCAAGCTGTTAGGCTCTATTAGGAGGAACTTAGCTCTGATACCAATTGTTGATAACTGAGAGGGGGGGTGAATCAGTTATCCTAATTATTTCCCTTTTTGAACTTTCTTATTAATTAATGCAGCATTGAATTAAACACAAAAATATTACCATGAAATAAGAAACACATGACACAGTATTTTTGACGTGGAAACCCTGTTAAGGGAGAAAACCACGGGGTGATTAACCCAAAAATTATTCTCTGTTAGAAGAATAGGAAATTACAAAATGGCACTTGCCAATTAGGGCTCACTGCCCGAGCACACTACTCACAAAGAGGCCCGCTGCCTACAAGGAGACACACTGTCTACAAAGTGATAAGAATCACAGTCTTGAACTGATTGGAAGCATCTGCATATGCTGGAGTTCAGTTCCGGTTAGGCTCAGTACACTGATCTGCTGCACTTCATCTTTCCTCTATTCTTTATTCTACTATCCTTTCATATACCGGATCTTTCTTGCTACTTCTGCTCTGTTCTGCACTTATTCGCATATGCCTTCACATAATCATTCACTTCACAACTAAATCCATCCTCTATATATATCCGCACAAGTAATTTCATCACCTTTCTAGTCGGCATCCGGAACAGTCTAGTTTCTTACAAACTCTGTTCTGTCGGCTGAATCCTTGCTCACCAAGCAATGCGGATCAAGCATATACTTGTAGATATCATTAATCATGTTGGCCAAACATGATTCATGCCTTCACAACTTTTATCATCAACAGTAACACATCTGGAAAGTAATCTGATACTCTGTCAGTCAATTCTTCCTCTGTTTTCACTGTCTCTCAGGAATCCGGTACTCAACTATTCATATCTTTTTCCTTGTCCATCACCGGAGGCTAAATCCTTGGAATATACCACTCAAGGTAGTCCTCTTGACTTCCCCAAATCCGCACTGCACCAAGACACTTCCTCTGAGAGATCCGGACCAATCTGTCAGACCTTGCCACATGCTCTGTTCTTGTTCACCGGACCACAACAATCTTTATTCTGACTTCCGGTAGAGACACACCATGACTTGCGGATATGTGGGATGACCTTTGTTGCCATCAATGACAACAACCATGAATCCATATAGTGTCTCTTGCCAACAAAAGCAAGAAAAGACCTAGAAGAAGAAGAAGCTGAAGCTGTTCACCTTGAAGCTCTTATTGTAAAAAGACTGCCAAGAGGATCCGGTAAGTATGAAGGGATATTTCCTTTTAAGTGTTTTAACTGCAATAAGATTGGTCATTTTGCCTCAATGTGTCCAGAAAGATTTTCAAGGCCAAATTCTAACAGATCAAGATTCCAAAAGAATTGTTAATATGCTCATGAAGGAGATGATGAAGGAGTTACAAATGATGAATCAAAAATAGAAAACAAGTCCGGAAGTGACTAGGTGTTCATTGTCATCAAGGAAGAAGATCCAATGCCCTCTAAATCTATTAATCATAAATTTATGGAAAGAGCTCTTGCTGCCCAAGTTGAAGAAAAGGATGATTGGGTCATTGATAGTGGATGCTCTCACCATATGACAGGTGACAGAAATAAGTTCATAGATTTGGAAAGGTATGAAGGAGGAGTGGTAAAGTTTGGTGATAATTCTGCTAGTAGAATTAGAGGTAGAGGAACTATCTCTTTTGATGAAAGGAACAAAACCAGTAATGTACTGTATGTTGAAGGATTGAAACACAATCTTCTTAGTGTTGGACAGTTGGTGGACAAAGGCTATGATCTCCAATTTAAGAATACAAAATATAGGATCTTTGAAAGTTCTGGAACATAGATTGCATCTGGTACCCAAACTAAAGGTAATATCTTCCACTTGGTTGGTACTGGTAAACATTGCTTATTTGTTCAAGTTGATCAGAGTTGGTTATGGCATAGGAGAATGTGTCATGTGAATTTTGATAATATCATCAAGATAAGCAATACTCAGGCTGTAAGAGATCTTCCAAAGTTGGTGAAACCTACAAATAGCTTGTGCAAAGAATGTCAGTTGGGTAAGTTGAGCAGAGTCACATTCAAAAGTAAGGAATTGTCTTCTACCAAAATTTTGGACTTAGCTCATACTGATCTTTGTGGTCTGGCAAGAATCAGGAGTGTGCAAGGTGATAGATACTTCATGTTACTAATTGATGACTATTCCTGGATGACGTGGGCAACCTTTCTAAAAGAGAAATCAGAAGCTCTTGAGAAATTCAAAACTTTCAAAGCTATGGTAGAGAATGAAACTAGATTAAAATTGAAATGTCTGAGGTCTGATAGAGGTGGAGAATTCACATCCGATGAGTTCATAGAATTCTATGAGAAACATGGAATAAAGAGACAATTGTCTGCACCTAGAACTCCACAGTAGAATGGAGTAGTGGAGAGAAAGAACCAGATCATCCAGGAAGTATCTAGGACCATGATGATGGAAGCAAATGTTCCTTAGTTCTATTGGAGAGAAGGTATCAGCACTGCAGTCTATACTCTCAATTGAGTTCAAATCAAAAGCAATACCAGTAAGACTCCTTATGAACTTTGGTTTGGCATTACTCCTACTGTGAGGTATTTCAGAGTTTTTGGTAGCAAGTGTTACATTAAAAGAGATGAAGATTTAGGAAAGTTTGATGCTAGAAGTGATGAAAGAATATTCTTGGGTTACTCTACTCAAAGCAAATCATACCGGTGTTATAACAAGAGACTAAGAAAGATAATAGAAAGTACAAATGTGAAGGTTGATGAGGGAATTGAGAAACCCTCAAGGTTTTATGAATATGATGAAGATAATCAGAATGGTGTTCTGATTCAAGGAGCCCAAGTCTCTTCTGAAAGTTAGATTCAACCTGATCTGGTAAATCAGGAAGAAGAGATGAATTTCAATGAGCCTGATCAAGAATTAGAAGTGCAAGAAACTCCTAAAGTTCCTAGGTATGTAAGACTGAACCACTCTGAAGATCAAATCATAGGTGATAAAAGAAAAGCTGTACAAACAAGAAGGTGGATTGCTCAAGATTCAGATAAGTATTGTTTGTTTTCAAAGATTGAACCTAAGACTATGAATGAATCTTGCAATGATGAAAGTTGGACTAAAGCAATGGAGGAAGAGTTGATACAAATTGAGAAGAATCACACTTGCGATCTTGTTCCCAGACCTAGAAACAAGAATGTGATTGGAACCAAATGGGTCTTCCAGAACAAACTAAATGAAAGTGGTAAAGTAATCAGGAATAAAGCCAGATTGGTCTGCAAGGGCTACTCTCAAATAGAAGGAGTTGACTTTGAAGAAACTTTTGCTCCAGTGGCAAGAATTGAAGCAGTCAGACTATTTCTTGCTTTTGTTGCTTTCAAGGATTTCAAAGTATATTAGATGGATGTCAATTCTACCTTCCTGAATAGTGACTTAGAAGAAGAAGTGTATATTGAGAAACCAGATGGATTCAAATTGTCTGATCATGGTGATATGGTCTGCAAGTTGAAGAAGGCATTGTATGGACTAAAACAAGCCCCAAGAGCCTAGTATGAAAGATTGGATAAACATCTCTTAAAGATTGGTTTCAACAAAGGTACTGCTGACAGTAATTTGTATTTCAAAATTGATCATGAGAACATCTTGATTGTTGAAGTATTTGTTGATGATATCATTTTTGGAGGAGGAGATAGTATATGCAAAACTTTTGCAAATCAAATGAAAAGTGAGTTTGAGATGTCCATTCTTGGTGAAATGAATTTCTTCTTGGATCTGCAAATCACTCAAACAAAGAAAGAAATCTTCATTTCTCAGACCAAATATGTGAAAGAGTTGTTGAAGAAATTTGGGATGGAAGACTCTAAACCAATGAATACTCCCATGGAAACCGGATGTAAGTTAAGCAAAGATGATGACTCTCCTAAGGCTGATCAAAGAAAGTATAGGTCAATGATTGGAGGATTGTTGTATCTCACTCAAACTAGACCAGACATTATGTAGGCTGTTGGTCTTGTTGCTAGATTCCAAGCTAATCCTAGAGAACCTCATGTCATGGCAATCAAGAGAATTTTTAGATATCTAAAAGGGACAGTTGATTATGGTCTATGGTATCCTAGAGATCATGATTTCTCTCTTCATGCTTATACAGATGCTGATTGGGCAGGAGATGTGGATGACCAGAAGAGTACCAGTGGTGGAGCATTCTTTTTGGGAAAGAGATTGGTTTCTTGGCTAAGCAAGAAACAAGAAGCAATATCTCTGTCTACAACTGAAGCAAAATATATTGCAGCAATAGGTAGTTGCACTCAAGTTTTGTGGATGAAGCAAATACTAAGAGATATCAAAGTGGAATATAAGGAGCCTATCACAATTTTCTGTGATAATTCAAGTGCAATAAACATATCCAAGAATCCGGTGTTGCATTCAAAGACTAAACATATATCAATCAAGTTTCACTTTTTGAGAGAGCAAGTGAGCAAGAATGAAGTCAGATTGGAGTTTGTGCCTTCTAAGGATCAGATTGCAGACATCTTTACTAAACCTCTTCCTAAGGACTCTTTTGAGTATCTTAGGGATAAGTTAGGGGTTATTGCCCTCCGGTGATGAACTAAGGTGCACTGACATGCATCAGTTCGGTGGATATCATAGTCACATCTTGTGGTCTGGATTGATGATGGGGAGCTACTACTCAAGGGGAGTAGTAGGTATGATTCTGAAGTGGTGGAATTGTAAGTATGTGCCCTTTGCCATTGATGTCAAAGGGGGAGAGAAGACAAGTGAAAAACAAGCGGTTGCTGATCAAAGGGGGAGCATTAAAGGGAGAGAAGACATGTGAATGGTTGTTGTTGATAGGGGGAGTTGTGATAGTAAGGAGAAGGTCTTGTCTTGATGGACAAAACAGTTTTTCACATCATATGTTGCCATCAATGATAAAGGGGGAGATTGTTGCAAGTATGGGCCTAACTAGTGTTGTCATTAATGTCAACATACTTTTGCTGCATTAATGATAAAGATTGGATGAGTTGTGTGTTGAGGATATTGAGAAAATTAGTCTCAATCAAGAACAATAAAGACAATAAGGTAAAAGTCCAAGATAGGATTAGAATCAGGAGATGCGGATTAAAGGGTTTATAGATATGTTTCTTAAGGTGGTCTAGTAGAGATTTCAGAGGTCCGCATGAAGATCTAAAGAAGTTATGGCTGTTCAAGTTAAACTGGCTCCGGCAGGTGTTCAGAGGTGACAGAGTGATATAGACAGGTCCGGTGTGATCCAGAATAGAATTATACTATTCTGTAGATTTGAGGGAGTGTTGAGGAAGTCCTTGTGAAGTGTCAACTAGATTAGTTCATGGTTTGAAGGTCTGGAAGTATTCATTCTCTTGTGACAATGGTGACAAATTGTGTTCTTGAGGTTCCGAATGAAGGAGAGAAGGATTTCAGTAAGAAGATGAAGTGCGGATGTTCTTGGTGATTCAGGCAATCTTGTGAAGGTCTTTTGATCATGTCCAACTTGTGTTGGTGGTCCACATTGGAGTTGGATCTCTCAATTGAAGAATAACCTCTGAATGATGGCGTTCTTCCTGAGATTAGCTGACTGGATGAGTTACACATCTTGCGGATGTTCTTGTAGATGTTTGCTGACTTAGATGATTATTCCTAAGTTGATGTCATGTATAAATAAGGGGTTGTGAAGTCTTTTCAAAGTTGTCCTTGTAGACATGAGAGCGTGTAGTAAGGAGAAGAGTGAAAGGCAGAGCAAAAGTATTGGGCTTAAATGGAACTGACTCAAGCATGGTGAAGATGCTATTTAACAGTTCAAGTATGTGATACTTATTCTTTTGTATATAGTGTGTCTCTTGTAGGCAATGAGCCTCTTATGAGAAGTGTGCTCGGGCAGTGAGCCCTAATTGGCATGTGCCACTTTGTTCTTTCTATTCTTCTAATAGAGAATACAATCTTGGGTTAATCACCCCATGGTTTTTCCCTTAACCAGGTTTTCCACATCAAAATCTTGGTGTCTCATGTGTTGATATGTTTTTCCTCTTAATTTGTTGCATTGTGATTACATGATTGATTTATTATTATACTCAACTGCAAAGTGAAATTAAGTGTTTTGTACAACTGATTCACCCCCCCTCTCAGTTGTGTGCCCTAAGTCTAACAATCATATGAATATATAAAGAAATTTTAAAAATCCAAAAATATAATAAAACTAGGCCATCTAAGTAACTCTACTGGGGCTATAGATGCCTGCTAGCAGTGGGGCTCTACTTAGGGGGATTGTATAGATAACCTTACTGGGGCTATGGACACCTACTGGCAGCAAGGCTCTATCCAGGTTGTCTATGAGGGATGATCCCAAACTATGTAGCTTAACATCAGTTACTCATGTTTTCAACTTGCTTTCAAGATGAGGATAATTAATCATTTGCACACACCTGATCCTTTGTTAGCATTGTTTCCATGATGAAAACTTTGTCATTCAGAAAGATTATGATGCTTATACTTAAAAAGAGTTAGAATACTATGTTAGAATGTGATCACATCACTTGAATCGTTGGAATTTGATTATTTTCTTTGGTGGCAAGTTGTTGTGTGGTAACACAACATGCCCCATTTTGACTTGACAAAATAGGGACCCAACTTTTTGCTGCTTTGGCTTGTGTTGTTTTTCTACTTTTTGGCAGTCTGGTAAAAGTAAGTCATGCAGATAACCCTACAGGGGGTAGAGAAAAGTCATCATGATGAGCTCAATTTGTCAAATTTAGTATTTCATATCAATTACCTCATGGTTGGAAAAAGTATAAAATTCCATGTAGGTTTGCCTTTTGGATCACCCTAATATTCCTTAGGGGATGAAAGTTATAACAAGTCAAAGTCCTGGTCAAACCTGATATTCCTGGGGGGTCATATTCCTTAACATCAATCACCTTACATTAGATCACCTCGATGCAATTTTATCACCCATAATCATTCGGTCCACAAACTCTAGACATCAATTTTAAGTGATAGTGGTATTTGCCCGTCAAGCATCTTCATATATTTTACAGGGGTCATATTTCGAATATCACCCGATATTCCAAATATTACCCTATCGCAAAATATCACCCCAGTGCCAATATGATGATGACGTCATATCACCCCGATGAACAAAGAAAATAACATGACGGTGATGTCATCCTGATCTTTCAAGGGGGGGTCACTTTAGTTTCTGGGGGTCATATTACAAATATCACCTGATCTTCTGAAGATCACCCCCCTCTTCTTGCCTCGTAACATTTAATGCACATAAATGTAGTAGGTGGATTCCTACCAACTATGAATACGATACAAACACCTAGCAACATCCATGGATTTTGTGTAGAAGATCAATGGTTTTAATTGATTTAACCTAATTTTTCCCTAATCTACCATATGAATAAGGTTAAAAGGTAAATTTCCAATGTTATTTTTCATTTACCTTGCGAAGAAACAAGAATTTACAGAGCAGAGCACTCAAACCCTCATACAAGCTACCAGTGAACGGATAACAGCTTGCAACAGAACAAAACACGTGATCATCATCATTTGAGATACCCTTTTTCATAATCATCAGCCTAATACAGCAAATAAGGGTAATCAGGAATCCATGGTAGACATTAGGAAGAACAGATCTAGGGCAGAATTTCTTAAACCCTTGTACGCTCAACCAGAAGGAATTCAATTCAAGTATGGTGTCATTGGCAACACTCATCAAGGGACAACAGATTTAGCAGCATGGTCATCCAAGATGCATGATGATAGAGATAATACCCTACTAGATGCCATTTTTATATCAAGAATGTGGCATGCAGTAGGATTTCCATATGCCATGGAAACCACGAAACTAATAGTGGAATGCACCAGAAATTACAACCCTCAGACAAGGTGGGTGGAAAAACATGGAAGGGTTTATGCAGATTTGTCAATTAAAGGGATCACATCCACTTTCAATCTCCCAGTTGGGAAGAAGGTAGTCAGTATGGATCTACACAAACTGGAGACTGAATATGAAAATAATAAAAAGACTGCCAGGAAGAGGATATACCAGTGGAGATCAAAGAACAACACTTACACTGCCTCTGCCAAATTGCCAGTAAATCTATACAAATTTGATTTTGATGATGAATATCAATATATGATTTCCCTACTCAGCAGGATGATAGGCCAGCCTAATGCTGGGAGTTTCAAGAATTGGATGTTTGGAATCATCCAAATGTGTCTCTATACAGATAATAAGCCAGCATGGGCCAAGATCATCAGTGATGCTTTAGATGAACAGATGATGAACCTAGGAGGTCTGGAGTGTTCATTTTACATGACTTCATATGTTGTTTATTCATGTGCTTACAAAGGGACATTTGATGCACTAACCACAGTTGGAAAGATTGGCGATAGTATAAATTATGCCCATATATGGGACCATTATCCTCAGTTACAATGAAAGAACTATCTCCTTGACTACAAATTGGTGAATGATGCATTTTCTATGCATCTGGTTAGAACAATGGAGGAGGATAGAACTAAAAGATTGAGCATGGAAGCTCAAGAAGTTATATACAAGCATGGTGCCTGGTTGATCCAATTTGCCTCATTTTCCTATATCAGAATAGAAGGCTTTGAAGGACAACCATTCATGCTACCTAGGTACTGTTGTGTGGTTACACAACACACCTCATTTTGACATGGCAAAGCAGGGACCCAACTTTTTGTTTGGCTTTGTTTGCATTTTTCCTACTCTTGGTGGTCTGGTAAAAAAGTAAGTCATGCAGATAACTCTCCATAGGAAGCTGGGGTAAGTCATCATCATGAGGTCAGTGTGTCAAAGTTCTTGTTTCATTTCATTAACCTCATATTTGGAAAGAGCATTAAATTTCATGAAGGTTTGCCTTTTACATCACCTTGATATTCCTTAAGGTGTGAAAGTTATGAATGGTCAAAATCCTAGTCAAACCTGATATTCATAAGGGGGGATCATATTTCTCAATATCAGTCATCTTACGAAAGATCACCTCGATCTAATTTATCACCTGATAAATCATCTGATTCGTGACTTGCAAACGTCAATTTTAAGTGGTAGTGATACTTACCCATCAAACGACATGTATTTCGTGGGGGTGATATTTCAAAATATCACCTGATATTTTGAATATCACCTTAACTTTGAAATATCATTTGGTCACAAAATATCACCCTAAAGCTATTATCCTGATGACATCATCTGATCCCGATAACAAAGAAAATTAACATGATGATGGCGTCATCATCATTTTACCTCGCAGAGGTATATTTCCTAAAATCACCCTTTCACAAACCATGACAATGATGTCATAGTGCTTCGACGATATACTAAACTAATATCATGGTGACGTCATCATGATAATCCAAGAAAGGTCATTTAAACAATGTCTAGTGTCATCATCCTTTTCAAAATATCACCCGATATTTTGAACATCACTTGATCTTTTATAACATGTCCTAATGGTCCAAAAATAACCTGATATATCGACATATGTTTTCCCACTAAGATGCGGATGGTCATATTATGAGAGATGGTTATATTTTGAATATCACCTGATATTCAAAATATCACCTGATATTTCAATAGATCATCCTCCTCTTCTTGTCGTGCGACATTAAATGCTCATTAATGTGGTAGGTGCTTCCCGCTGATCGTTGGCACAATGATCACACCTGGCAACATCTGGGGATTTTCGTGTAGTAAATCAATGATTAGGATCAATTTGATCAAATTATGCCTTAAATGACCAGATGAATAAGTTTAAAATGAATCTACAACGTCATTATACACTTACCATGCGACAAATTTAGAATTTACAGAGAGCAGAGATTATAAACCCTCATACGAGTTACCTGTTGACCTCTACAGCTTGCCGAGAACAGAGCACATGATCAACAACAGTATTTGAATTCCTTTCGTAATCACCAGCATAATTCAGAAGATAAGCACATCAGGTAAGTAATTGAATCCTACTACTATTTTTATCTATATATCTAGGTAATATGATGTTTACTGGTTTGGGGTTGTGAATTCTGTATTACATGATGAAATAGTGTTTAATAAACATATGCATAGTGCCATAAAGATGTAATATATATATATGCATGCATGGGATGAAATACAAATTGTGAGACCGGTTCTCGTCATTGCAACAAATCATGGCAGACAAAAGGTTGATGAAGTCTGAAGCTGAATTTGTTAAGCCAATGTTTGCACAACCTGAGGGTGTGCAATTCAAGTATAGAGTCATAGGAGACACTCACCAAGGGAATACATATTTGACCGCATGGGCAAACAAGATGCATAGTGAAAAAGAGAATGCTCTGCTTGAATCTATTTTTGTGTTTGTGATGTGGAATGCAGCTGGTTTTCCATATTCCATGGAGGCTCCTGAGCTAGATATTGAGTGTACCCAAAATTATAACCCGTAAACTAGGAGGGTAGAGAAACATGGCAAATTATATGCAGACTTCTCCATCAAGAGTCTTTCTACCATGTTTAGTTTGCCACTAGGTAAGAACATTGTTAGCATGAACTTGAAGAAATTGGTATTAGAATATGAAGCTAATAAGAAAGCTACTAGGAAAATAATGTATGGATGGAGAGCCAAAAACAGTACTTATCCAGCCGTAGCCAAGCTGCCTGTTCATTTATATAAATTTGACTTTGATGAGGAGTATCAGTTCATGATCGCCCTAATCAGCCGAGTTACAGGCCAGCCAACAGTTGGAAATTTCAAGGACTGGATGTATGGGATCATCCTGATGTGCATATACATTGAAAATAAGCCATTATGGGCCAAAATGATAAGTGATGCTCTAGATGAGCAACTGACAAACTTAGGAGGTACAGAATGTACTTTTTACATGACTTCATACCTTGTTTATGCATGTGCATACAAGGGTACATTTAATGCCTTGACTACAGTTGGGAGGATTGGTGGCACTACCAATGATGCACATATCTGGGATCACTATCGCTAGCTGCAAAGAGTAAACTACCTCCAAGATTATAAACTGGTGAATGATGCATTCTCTATGCATCTAGTAAGGACCATGGAAGAAGACAGAACTAAGAGACTAAGCATGGAGGCTCAGGAAGTCATATACAGGCATGGAGCCTGGTTTATTCAGTTTGCAACTTTCTCCTACATTAGGAATGAAGGCTTTGCAGGACAGCGCCTCATGCTCCCAAGATATCCAACTGATGCAGTACTGTTGATGGAGTTCATGAGGCAGGTTGTAACAATACTTGATGCTTATAAACCTAATAACAAACTTCCACCAGTTTTGTTCCTAGTAACCATGGGCTGGTATATGTGCCCAGACTCTGAAAATATTATGAAGGCCATAGCCGACCTAACAATGATGCAATTACAGCAATTCCCATTGATAAGACCATATGATCCATATGGGAGGATGCAGAAGATCATGGGACAGCCCATCCACCAAAGGCATCTTGAGGATTTTTGGGTAGACTGTGAAGATGAGGCTAAAGCCAGACGA
This sequence comes from Cunninghamia lanceolata, assembly GCA_027924645.1. Lineage (NCBI taxonomy): Eukaryota > Viridiplantae > Streptophyta > Pinopsida > Cupressales > Cupressaceae > Cunninghamia > Cunninghamia lanceolata. Next base: position 3,463,078 of record BSBN01000333.1, read on the forward strand.
AGAAGATATCAAAGGCTGACCCTCAACCAAATCAGAACCTTTGACTGTATCTAGGTCCTTGTGTAATTGAAGAAGGATGATGGCAAGATAATGGCTGATGAATATGAAGAGAAAAAGATATACAATGATACCATATCAGCCCCGGATCTTACTATACCTGAAGATATTTCATTAGATATGTTCACTGGCAGGATTTTATAGCTGACCCAAGCATGGGTCAATGACCAAATTAATGCCTTGAAAAAGAGAGGACTGGCTCTCACTATGGATAACAAAAAGAAAGCACAAGAAATCTCAGGTGATCAGTATGATGATTTCCTTGTTGAGGAGAGGAAATCCAAAGGAGATAGGTTGCCACCTCAACAACAACAAACCAAAAGACCTCCTAGAGGCAAGAAAGCTAGAGATGAACCCAAAGGGGTTATTATTGAAAGAGTAGTAGTAACAGCTACAGAAGCACCAGCATCAGGAGAAGCATCAGCTTTAGGACAGGCTTCAACATCATCTACACCTCCTCCATTGGATAAACATAAGTTTAAAAGAATCTAGAGGGTAGATGCAATGGTTACTAAGACCTATGAAGAAGGTCAAGCTTCCCAGAAGCAGGTGGAAGAGGATATTCCTCTTGAAGAAGAGTTTGAAGAGGAAAATGTTCTACCTCTCACAAGGAAAAGAAAGGCACCTCAAGTAATGACACCCACACCGAAGAAAACAAGAACATCCATGAGGGGTGAAATAAAACAAAGTCCAATTATGTTGAGGGGAGGAGGGAGTGAAGTTTTTAGAAAGGAGTTACAGCACAATGTACCACTTCCTACCATCATTCAGTTTAAGACTGAACAAGCAGAAGAGCAATTCAAGGAGCCCTCCAGGCGAGTCCAAGGTAATCCCGTTTCATTAGAAGAAATAGTGGATTTATCTGATGATGATGTGGTGAAAGATGTAATTGCCCAACAAATGGAAACACTTGCTACAAGTACCCATATCACTCCCTTGGGGACCCCATTAGTACAGAGAACTATAGAGAAGCAAGTTGAGTAGGAAAAGGAAAGAAGCCCCGAGAAAATTACACAGCAAATAGGGCTAGATGAGTTAGTTGAGTAGGTAACCAGCCCTGAAGTGGTGGACCTCTCATATAGAAAAGATGTAAGTCCTCAACAACAGGCCAGTGCACCTGATGAGGTAGATGAAACTAAGGAAATAAAGTTGACAGAAGAAGAAACACACACTCCAGATTTGGGTCAATCACGACAATATACATCTGGTGAACCCAAGATAGTGGAGGTCCAAGAAAAGAATGAGTAACAAGGATATATCAGGTCATGATGATCTAAAAATTCAAGAAGTATGTGCATCAGATGTAGAGAAAGATATGATGCAAGATCAAGCAAGAGCACCTGAGGTAGATGAAATAATAGCCCTAGACACAAACAAGCAACAGGATGAGGAACTCAATAAAGTGGATGAAATAAGAGTGGAGGAAGCAAAAGATCAAGGTAATGATGAGCATGTAGATGATCAACAGGATCACCCTCCAGAAGCAGAAGCTCCTCATCAAGAGGATGTACCAAAAGATCACCTTCATGAAAAACATCATGAGGAAGAAAAAAGAAAATCACCTTCACCGTCAAAAGTAGATGCGCTTATAGGAGATCAAGGTGATCACCATGATGATGATGGAAACCAAGGATCTAAAGATCAAATGCCTCAGTGGCTAGAAATGGAAATTGGCACAGAATCAGGTATGGAAATACAAGAATTTGATGTATCTACTTTGTTTTCAGAAACCCTGATAAAACCAAAGAGGAAGGCCATGTTGACTTCGGCCATTAGAAGAGATCCTACAACAGGTAGAAGAACAGCTCAAGTAGCACTCCCTACTGTGGATAAGGAGAAAGGTAAGATTACTCTGGATGAATTCTAGATTAGCACAGTGGATTTGGGGTTTTCTAATGAAGACCAAGAGGGTCAGGAAGGTAAAGATATCATAGATTCATTGATTCAGAAAGTAAAAAGAGAAAAGGAGAAAACTAAGCAACACAAAGAGCACATTGCCCAGTTGCATACATACATAAAAGGGTTAACTAACCCTGAAGATACTTCAACTGATCATGCAATCCCATTGACTGCTATTTCCCAAGAGGAGGTAAATAAATTGGATCTCATGAAACATGAGTCATCCATATTAAGTAAGTGGATGTCATCCACATTGGATGCAGCAGAAGATGTAGTAATGGCCTCTTTGAAGAGGTGGAATTCCCTTAGCATCTCTAGGAAGAAGGTAGATAAACTATAGATGGAGACTGGGAAAAGGTCTTTTCAATTGGAGAAGACATTGACTGCTATGGATGAAATAAAGAGGATCAATCCTCAAATACTCATTAACAAACAGGTGCTGAATAATAACAATGCATTATTGATAGACATATGGTATAAAGACATCCAATTTGAATGTGATGTGCTTAAAAGATGCAATAGTAAGCTAAGTGATATCAGCATGAGGCTGCATGATATGATGTCTTTTGAGGGAGAAGTTTTGGAAGCACTGGAAGGGAAGGCAGAAGGAAAGATAGAAAATCAAGATGAAGAGTTTGCAATCAAAGCTTTACATAATAACTTCCAACCAGTAGCAGATGATCCACTAAATCATTTGACAAAGGAAATCATGGAAAAAATGATGAGGATCAAAGTCAAAATGGAAAATTATAATGAAACACTGAACAACAGGAGAAATAAATTGGAGAATATCAGAAGTAAATATCAAATGCATAAGTATGCCATCATCAAAGCAAAAACTTAGGATGGTGGAGAGATAGAGAGAATAATACAGTTGTATGAAAATGTTAGGATGATTATGCAGGCTCATATACAAGGTGACAGTCATCATGATAGTGAGGATATGGTGAGTGATGATCCTGATGCTACTAATATTGAAGATGAAGAGCATGAATATGATGAATAGATGGAGATGCATCATAAAGTAAATATCAACATCTGATACTTAGTGAAAATAAGTATCTCAGATGGTTGCCAACTGGCAACTTGTGCCACGTGATGAAGTTGACAAAGTCAAGGGAGAATATTCACCATAGATATTCATAGATAAATCTTGATCGTAGATCATTTTTGTAACGACTCCCTCACCTTACTCTATAAAAGGTGTAGGGATGCCTTATTTTGAAACATTCAAAACTTAATTGAAATCTGTTTGCTGAAATATTCAGGGCTCATTTCAAAGTTGTTGTATACATATATGTTCTTGCATACCTAATGAATGAGAAGACATTTTGATTACAATTCATAATAAATCTTGAGTAATTAGTGTATGAATTCTTGATATATGTTGTGATCTTCTGCATCCCTTGGAGTGCATATCTACTTACATGTGTTGTTTTCATACCATTCCTTTGAAGTTAGCATCAACTGTATCTAGTTGTGGAATGTCCTGGTGAACATATGGTTTGATTTCTTCTCTTCATGACTATATCTGATGTATATGTGGCTCAATAGTTGAAGGTTCAACATTAATTTGAAACATTTCTTTCCAGTTCTTCTAAATTTTAGAGCATTTCACTAGCATAATTGCAAATAAATGATAATCATAAGCAAATACACAAAATATGCAGACATCTCGTAGATAACTGTACATCCTTAGCATATTTGGAGATAAAGCATGTATAATTGATGAATATCATGCAAAGATTTGAATATAACTATATCATTTGATCAAATTACTATGTAAAATGACCTTTCTGTGAAGAATCTTTACAGAAACAGGATCATGATGATGAATTTCACGTAAGGCCCCAAAATAGAAACAACAACACACATCAACCTCTGAGTAATGTCAGAAGATTAAGACCTAATCAACGGAGACATGGGATCATGAATTTTATGAATTCATTGTATCTCTCAAGATGAATAAAGGTTAATGTGTACTTTTATTCTATGCTTGTTTATGATTAACATCATGACCAACATAAATTGGTGCTAGAAGGAGGGCCTACTAGAGGACGTTCATCAGTATTTCAGGTTTGATGATACAAGAAGTAAGGTAATATTGAAACACCTCTAAATTTCAAGAGTTGCTCAAAGATTTACTATAGCAAGCTTGTACATGCTCATCCTGTGTAAAGTTATCAAGATTAACCATAAATACTGCAAGCTTTGTGGTAGATCATCCTAAATTTGCAAAGATCAGCCAATTTCAGGTAGATTTGTCAAAGCTTTGAAGAAATATGTCTTAAGAAACCTGATATCCTGTTGCAAGAGTCACCAAACCTCAGTATCACCTCATATTTGCACTATTCATGCAAATATTCTATAGATATCCAGTCAGATCAGCTTTCTGGCTGTAAATATCACCTTAGCTGGTGAATTCCAACCAATATTTACAATCATCCATCTAATTTTCCCCAAATTTGAGAAATCCTGGCTCACAGGATAAATACCAGGTCACGATCCACCGGACCTTTTGAAGAACTACCTGTTAGGGGATTTAGACCTAGGACTGTTGATATCCATCACACTCCCAGTTCTGGTACATCAGGAAAATCACCAGAACATCCTCCTGTGACTCCTATTGGTTTCCATATACCTACAGGATCTCCTTTCTTAATTGCAGGAGTTTTCAATAACTCTGACAAAGACAGGCTGATCTTTATATTCTTCATCTCGTCTGCCAGATATGTGACTAGTTTGTTAGATTCATGAGGCAGACTAACAGCCTTTGATGTTGTGTTCTGTGGTGACTGATACTGGGCATTCACTTTGGGAAATCCAGGGTTGTTGCTTGCCTTGGGGTCAGGAGGTGTATTGAAGTTGTTTGGAGGTAGAGAAGATGTCAATGGACCAGTAGGTCTGTTGGCATTATTTATCAGATTATAATTATGCTTACCCTGATATTGCTACTAGTAGGCATGCACCTCTTTGGGTTCAGTTGAAGGCTTATTTTCATCCTCAAAAGGGAAGACATAATTTGTTTCAAATGCCATGGCAGATTCTTCACATGCCTGGGGATAACTCTGGTGGGAAGACACAGTCTAATGATGAGGCTACTTGGTATAACTCTCTAGTACAAAGGCAAAGTCATATCCACAGGGAACAATTTCATTACCTTCCACCTGAGGTGGATTTCTTGAAGTGTTAGACACTTCCATCTGAAAAATGTTGGTAGCAATTTTGAATTGAGGATAGTCCAACTCTACATGAGCACTGGTATTGTGTATCCTACACCAATTGGTGAGGGCTGCCTCAACAAGATTGACTCAAGTAGTCTGTTTGGTCTCACTAGGTGGTTGATTGTCTAAGGGTGATGGTAATGAACCATTATTTGGCCTAGAGTTCCATACTCTAGGTTGTCTTTGAGGATTATTATTATTTCCACCATTATTATTGAAATTGTTGTTGTTGTACCCCCTGTCAGGATAATTTGGTTTGTCATTGGCATAACCTCTATTCTGATTAGACTGAGAATAGAAGTTCTAATTTCTCAAATGAGTAACCTTTGTGGTGAGTTTTCTTAGCTGAGCGGAGATTTCTTTGATCTCTTCCTTTTCTTCTTGAACTTTGGCCACTACATTTTCAATTTGAGGCTTGAAGAAAGAGGATCCATGATTATTGTTGGATAGGTCTTCACCCTGAGGTGTCTGGGTTTGTGCAGGATATTGTGGCATCTGGCAATTCCCATTAGGAGGTGGCATGATACTTAATGGAGGAACTTGCAAGGGTGTAGGCATGACTGTTGGGGGCATCATAGCTCCATTAGGATACTGTGCAAGATATTGTGTAGGATACATACCAGGCAGTGAGGGAAAGGCAATATTTGGAGTAGGAGTAGGTACTAACTACTAACCGACCTTTATAGCTTCATGGAAAGCTTGTGTTAAAGTTGTGACCTGTGGATGAGCTCTCTTGATAAACATGGAGGTCAAAGGATCCAAGGCTGAATAATAGATACTTCTGGTAGACTCATCACTTACACTATAAGGAGCCACTAACTTAGACAACATCAAATAGGTGATAGTTCATGTAAGGATCAATAGGTAACTTGAATCTATCATTAAAAGCTTTCTCTAGGACTACCCAGGAACCAACAGAACCTGGACCAAGACTAATATACCATTTACAAGCCTCCTACCCTAAGGAAAAAGGAAATAACCTACATACTACATCCTGATGTTCTATTCTGGCTCTGCACTAGGTCTCTTTAAAGGTTCTCATGTGATCATCAATGTCTTGATAAGGATGATACTTTGGATAGATTTTGTCAAGATTCTTTAGTAACTCATGATATGTAGTGAAAGTTAAATGTGATTCTACCATGAAGAAAGACATTGCAACCAGAGGAGGTTGAGCTTGAGGTATAACTGGCTGAGGTTGGACTAAAGGTGCACCCTAAGCATTTATGAAATCACTAGATGATTCTGATCCTAAAGAGGATAGTCATTCCCGAGGCCAATCTAGTAGTAAAGATCATCCTGCTAGAGATAACACTATCAAACATAAATTGCCAGCTACTGTCCAAGCTGCGGAAACTTCCCACATGACATTGTACCAGGATAAAAGTGAGTCACCACCTTTCCTCCTTACCATAAGGATGTTTGGAAAGAATCTACACAACTATTTAGTAGATTCAGGTGCATCTACAAATGTGATGCCCCTGTCTAGATGCAATGCTTTAGGACTACATCCTGCTAAATCCCTAAAGAAGGTGACATAGCTAGATAAAATAGAAGTAAGTGTGATAGGAGAATTAACCCATATCCATATGCAACTAGCATCTGATCGCAGAATCTAATATTACATTGATATTCAGGTAGTTGACATACCTGATACATATGGGATGCTGCTTAGCAGAGACTGGTCTAAAACTTTGAATGGATATATGTCTATTGACTTCAGTCACATGTGGTTGCCTTGGAAAGGTATACCTAACTAGATAAGAATAGATGCCGAACCTAGGATGAAGCACATGATCACGGAGTATAACAAAACAAATGAGATCATGTACGTAGATGTTGAGCCTGGAGTTTATTCTGTTAGGCCACAGACTATCAGGATAGAGGAGATCCTGATGCTTGATAGTCATCATCATGATGATGAAATAGATGTAAAGTTTGATAATAGCCTTGAGAATGAGAATGAAGAAGATCATTTCCAAAACTTTGAAATGCACTTATCCAAACAAGTAAAACACTGTCAATTGTTAAATCTGCCTGTTCATGACATTTTGATTGATGGTTGGTACAGATTACATGACGAAGTGCATTCAGAGAAAACTTGTGAAACATGTATAGACATGATGAACCTTGAGCAAACCTATAATGAGGTGTCATCATCATCAGAGGTAAATTGGACATATAGTGATGCTGATGATACTGATTCTTGTGTGTCTTCTGTAGTAACAATAGGAGAAATAATAGATCATGCTAAAGATCACATCCAAATGACTGAATAAATTCTAGTATGCAACCAGAAGAAGGATAAGAGTAAAAAGAAAATCACCCCAGGAAGTGATTGTTTGATGGAGTTAGATTATGAATTGTCCGATGAAGACAGAGGTAGCAATTTGACTAAATTTGAAGAGTTGTTAGCAGAAGAAATCCAGAAGATGATACAATAGTAGAGACTTCCCTAGGATGTTTTAATTGAAGCATGGTGTAGGTTGCATTAGGCACCTCATTCAGAAACTGCCTGTTCATTATGCTTGCATATTGTGAAAAGACATACATTACTTAGTTCAGAGAATCATCTTCCTGATGATAAAGAGAAGAAAGAATTGTCAACTTCACATCAGTCTAATCAAGTAAAGTCTCAAAAGATAGAACTACCTAAGCTGAAGTGGATATCAGGTGGGGTAGCTGCCAGAGCTACAGAAAAGAAAGAAAGTTCAAGTAAACCTTTGGCTGAAGATAAGCCATGGATCTTGAGATTTGATGGATCCAAGTCCAAACAAGGAGCTGGGGTAGGGATAGACTTAATCAATCCATCTGGAAAATCCTACCTAGCTGCATATAGACTATAGTCTCCCTACACCAATAATGTGACAGAGTATGAAGCTCTAATACACGGGATACTGTTTGCCCTCAAGGAAAAAGTTAAAATTCTGCATGTTTTTGGAGATTCAGAGTTAGTTGTCAGATAGGTTAGAGGAATCTACTCCTGTAATTATAAGAAATTGTCAAATTATAGACACAGAGTGTGGGATTTAATTGAAGATTTTGATGCATTAAATATCACCCACATCCCTAGAGAGCAGAATCATAGGGTAGATGCCTTGGCATAGGTTGCTAGTACATTAGAACCCTTGTCCATATCTGGCTTGAAGAGATTTTTAGTAGAACTGGTATCAGTGCCATCAGTACCAGATAATGTAACCAACCTCCAAGTGTTCGATGATGATCAGCACATATTAGACTTCATCTCAAACAGGGATGTATTCGATGCTCAGATTATAGATGAGAATAATATGGAGGAGCATGTTTGGGAGGAAGAAGAAATATTGGAGTTGCCCACCAATAGGATTCCAAAAGGGATGATAGAATTAGAAAGAGCCTTTGATTTGGATAACATATTGAAACAGAAGGACCTTCCAAAAGTTGATGGAGGTCAATATGCTTAGATTAATATTGGACAGGGTGGTGACAAGAGAAATGTCCTAATAGGCAAGGTTTGCACACTAGAAGAGTTAGAAGGAATAACTCAGGCCCTTAAAAACTACATCCATGTCATTGCATGGCTTATGATGAGTTAAAGACATATGACACATCAGTCATAAATCACACCATACCTCTCAAGCCAGATGCTAAACCTTTCAGATAGAAGCAAAGGCCTGTTAATGCTTTTCTTGAACCAATAATTTTTGAAGAAGTTAAGAAGTTACTAAATGCTAGGATCCCCTTTCCTGTCAGGCACTCCACATGGGTAGCTAATCTAGTGCTTGTAAGGAAGAAGAATGGAGACATCAGGCTATGTGTAGATATCAGGAACCTGAACAGAGCATCAAAAAAGGACAACTATCCTTTACCTTCCTTAGATGAAGTCCTATAGATTATTAATGGAGCCAAGATGATGTCATTCTTGGATGGTTTCTCAGGCTACAACCAAGTGATGGTTGACAAGATTGATAGACTAAAGACTGCCTTCACCACCAAGTGGGGGATATTTGCTTATAGATGCATGCCATTTGGGCTGATAAATGCTGGAGCAACATTCCTGCGAGTAATGGACATAGCCTTTAGAGGCTTAATAGGAAAATGTATAGTCATATACATGGATGACTTGACAGTATTCTCCAAAGAAAGGGGAAACCATGTAGCAGATCTCAGAAATGTGCTGAAGAAATGTGAAGAATATGGAATATCCTTGAACCCCAAGAAATGTATATTTAGGGTGACAACAGGTAAATTACTAGGCCACTTGATTACATAAGATGGAATTATCATAGATCCTGACAGGGTGGAGTCTATTATGAAAATACAGCTCCCTAGAAGCAAGAAGGAACTTAAGTCTTACTTTGGTAAGATCAACTTTGTAAGAAAATTTATCACTGGCTTTGTTGAAATTGTCAGACCTTTAAATGCCATGCTCAAGAAGGATGCAAAGATTGAGTGGACACTAGAGGCTAGAGCTACCTTTGAAGACATAAAGAAAGCTATATCAGATGCTCCAGTCCTGATCAGTCTAGACTACACAAGAGACTTCTACATTTATTCATTTGCTTTAGAGCATACTTCTACAATAGTGTTAACACAAAGGAATGAAGAGAAGGAAGAGAAGCCTATAGCCTTCATGAGCTGTCCTTTCAAGGATGCTGAATTGAGATATGTAGATGTTGAAAGGCAGGCACTTGCATTGGTCAAGGCAGTAAAGAAATTCAGGCATTATATATTAAGAAGCAAAGTGATTGCTATAGTGCCTGATGCAATAGTGAAGATGTTGTTAATGCAAAGTGAGCCTGGTGAAAAAAGAGCTAAGTGGATCACTGTACTACAAGAGTATGACATGGAGATTACACCAATGAAACTAGTAAGAGGACATGCTTTGAGCCAAATGATATCAGAAATTGATCCAAACATCATGAGCTAGCAGTATGTAATTAATGCAAAAGACAATGGAGAATGGCACTTAGATATCAGGCATATCCTTATCACTAGAAGATGTCCTCCAAGACTACAAGCTTCATAGAGAAGAGCCCTAAAGATAAGATCACAAAAGTATATGATGAAAGGAGGAACCCTGTTTAAAAGGAATTATGAAGGAATATACCTGAGATGCCTAGAGAGGCCAGAAGCGAATAAAGTATTATCAGAATTACATGACAAGTTTGGAATAGCCCATGGGTCATCCTTGGCCACTACACATGCAATCCTTAGAGTAGGATATTATTGGCCTACAATTTTTAAAGATACTGCTGAACATGTCAAATGCTGTCATGTATGTCAAGTTGCTACCAACAGAGAGAAATATGCTGCTCAACCCTTGCAGCTAGTGATGGAAGAGCGTCCATTTGCACAATGGGGCATGGACTTCATAGGGCCAATCAATCCTCCATCATCATCAGGCCATAGGTATGTCTTAACAATTACTGACTATTGTACCAAGTGGACTGAGGCTGTTAGCAGCAGGACCTATACTGTAGACGATGTCATCAAGTTTCTGGAAAGCAATATTGTTACCAGGTATGGAGTTCCTTATGCTCTGGTAAGTGATAATGGTTATGCTTTTACTTCAACTAAACTGTCAGGTTGGGCTTTTGATCATGGGATCATACTAAAGTTCTCATCTAATTATTATTCCCAAGGGAATGGATTGGCAGAATCCACCAATAAAAATTTGTTGAATATCATAAGAAGGTTAATAGAAAAGAACCCTAGGGAATGGAACACATTTTTGAAATATGCCTTATGGGTGGACAGAACTAGAATGAAAACTGCACTAGGAAACTCACCTTTCCATTTAGTATATGGGGTGGATCCCATCCTCCCTGTTAACTTGAAAATTCCTACCCTGCAGTTTGCCCAAGAGTACCTAGGTATAGATAATAGACAAGAAGTCAAGCTGCTTCAATTGATGCACCTGGAAGAGAAAAGAAGTCAAGCAATTAACCAGTTTTCAAAACATCAGGCTATTGTCAAATGCTGGTTTGACAAAAGAGCTAGAATTAAAGCCTTCAGGATATCTGATTTAGTCCTAATGTGAGATAAAGCACATGAGAGGAATGGAGACCATGGTAAGTTTGACAAATTATGGATCGATCCCTTTCAAATTTCTGAGATATTAGGAGACAACACTTATAGGCTGAAGAACTTGACAGGTGAGGATGTCCCATTGCCGGTCAATGGACAATTCCTCAAACATTATTTCTAAGCCTGAGTGGCCTCATGACAGTCATGTGTATCATAGCGTATATTTGTATAGTTGCTTGTACAGTTTTGCTTTTGTTGTTTTGTTTGTTTTGTTTTTGTTTTGTTTCTTTGTTGAGTTTTGTTTTGGTTAGTCAAGATGATGCACTTCATCACCCCAGAAAATAAAAAAATTGTTAGGATTCAACTGATGAGATCAAATTTAGATATAGGTTAGGACTCATTTTGAGAAGTGTTCATGATCAAGTCTGTGATATCCTTTCATCAGGGTGCCTTTTCTTAACCAAAGTGAATCTTTCACCATGAGACACCTAACATCCTTGGGCTTATTGAACACACAAGTATAGGTGTTAAGTGAAAAATCTAAAGGGACTCCCTTGCTACCAATACAATCTCCAGCCTAAAGCAGCAAGTGATCATACCTTCCACACTAAGCTTACATGATGACATCAGATATATGAGTATAAATATTGAAAATAAAAAATAAATAAAATAAAAATTAGGCCATCTAAGTAACTCTAGCGGGGCTATAGACGCCTACTGGTAGTGAGGCTCTACTTAGGGGGATTGTATAGATAACCTTGTTGGGGCTATAGACCCCTGTTGGCAGCAAGCCTCTATCTAGGTTGGCTATGAGGGATGAATTCCAACTATGTAGCTTAACACCAGTTACTCATGTTTTCAACTTTCTTTCAAGATGAAGATAATTAACCATTTGCACACACCTGATCCTTTGTTGGCATTGTTACCATGATGAAACTTTGTCATTCAGGAAGGTTATGATGTTTATACTTAGAAAGAATTAGAATACTATATGTGAATGCGATCACATCACTTGAATCATTTGAATTTGGTTGTTTTCTTTGGTGGCAAGTTGTTGTGTGGTTACACAACACGCCCCATTTTGACTTGGCAAAGCAGGGACAACCTTTTTGTTTGGCTTTGTTTACGTTTTTCTTGCTCTTGGTGGTCTGGTAAAAAAGTAAGTCATGTAGATAACCCTCCATAAGAAGCTAGGGTAAGTCATCATCATGAGGTCAGTGTGTCAAAGTTTTTGTTTCATTTCATTAACCTCATATTTGGAAAGAGCATTAAATTTCATGAAGGCTTGCCTTTTACATCACCCTGATATTCCTTCAGGTGTGAAAGTTATGAATGGTCAAAATCCTGGTCAAACCTGATATTCATAAGGGGGGATCATATTTCTCAATATTAGTCATCTTATGAAAGATCACCCCGATCCAATTTATCACCTAATAAATCATCCGGTTCGCGACCTGTGAACATCAATTTTAAGTGGTAGTGATACTTACCTGTCAAACGACAACATGTATTTTGGGGGGGTGATATTTCAAAATATCACCTGATATTTTGAATATCACCTTATCTTTCAAATATCATCCGGTCACAAAATATCACCCTAAATCCATTATCCTAATGACATAATTTGATCCCGATAACAAAGAAAATCAACATGATGATGGTGTCATCATCATTTTACCTTGCAGAGGTATATTTTCTAAAATCACCCTTTCACAAAACATGATGATGACATCATAGTGCTTCGACGATAGACTAAACTAATATCATGGTGATGTCATCATGATATTCTGAGAAAGGTCATTCAAACAATGCATAGGGTCATCATCCTTTTCAAAATATCACCCGATATTTTGAACATCACCTGATCTTTTATAACATGTCTTGATGGTCCGAAAATAACCCGATATATCGACATATGTTTTCCCACTAAGATGTAGATGGTCATATTACGAGAGATGGTTATATTTTGAATATCACCTGATATTTCAAAAGATCATCCTCCTCTTCTTGCTACGCGACATTAAATGCTCATTAATGCGGTAGGTCACACCTTGTAACATCTGGGGATTTCCATGCAGTAAATCAATGATTAGGATCAATTTGATCAGATTATGCCCTAAATGACTAGATGAATAAGTTTAAAATGAATCTACAATGTCATTATACACTTACCTTGCGACAAATTTAGAATTTATAGAGAGCAGAGGTTATAAACCCTCATATGAGTTACCTGCTGACATCTACAGCTTGCCAAGAATAGAGCATGTGATCAACAATGGTATTTGAATTCCTTTCGTAATCACCAGCATAATTCAGAAGATAAGCACATCAGGTAAGTAATTGAATCCTGTTGATGTTTTTCTCTGTATATCTAGGTAATATGATGTTTACTAGTTTGGGGTTGTGAATTCTGTATTACATGATGAAATAGTGTTTAATAAACATATGCATAGTGCCATAAAGATGTAATATATATATATATATATGCATGCATGAGATGAAATACAAGTTGTGAGACTGGTTCTTGTCATTGCAAGAAATCATGGCGGACAAAAGGTTGATGAAGTCTGAAGCCGAATTTGTTAAGCCGATGTTTGCACAACCTGAGGGTGTGCACTTCAAGTATGGAGTCATAGGAGACACTCACCAAGAGAATACAGATCTGACTGCATGGGCAGACATGATGCATAGTGAAGAAGAGAATGCTTTGCTTGAATCCATTTTTGTGTCTAGGATGTGGAATGCAGCTGGTTTTCCATATTCCATGGAGGCTCCTGAGCTAGTTATTAAGTGTGCCCGAAATTATAACCCGCAAACTAGGAGGGTAAAGAAACATGGTAGAATATATGCAGACTTCTCCATCAAGAGTCTTTCTACCAAGAGTCTTTCTACCATGTTCAGTTTGCCACCGGGTAAGAACATTATTAGTATGAACCTGAAGAAACTAGTATCAGAATATGAAGCTAATAAGAAAGCTGCTAGGAAAAGAATGTATGAATGGAGAGCCAAAAATAGTACTTATCCAGCCGCAGCCAAGCTGCCTGTTCATTTATATAAATTTGACTTTGATGATGAGTATCAGTTCATGATCACCCTACTCAGCTAGGTTACAGGCCAGCCAACAGTTGGAAATGTCAAGGACTGGATGTATGGGATCATCCTGATGTGCATATACATTGAAAACAAGCCATTATGGGCCAAAATGATAAGTGATGCTCTAGATGAGCAACTGACAAACTTAGGAGGTATAGAATGTGCTTTTTACATGACTTCATACCTTATTTATGCATGTGCATACAAGGGTACATTTAATGCCTTGACTACAATTGGGAGGATTGGTGGCACTACCAATGATGCACATATCTAGGATCACTATCCCCAGCTGTAAAGAGTAAACTACCTCAAAGATTATAAACTAGTGAATGATGCATTCTCTATGCTAGTAAGGACCATGGAAGAAGACAGAACAAAGAGACTAAGCATGGAGGCTCAGGAAGTCATATATAGGCATGGAGCCTAGTTTATTCAGTTTGCAACTTTCTCCTACATTAGGATTGAAGGCTTTGTAGGACAGCCCCTCATGCTCCCAAGATATCCAACTGATACAGTAGTGTTGATGGAGTTCATGAGGGAGGTTGTAACAATACTAAATGCTTATAAAGCTAATAACAAATTTCTACCAATATTGTTCCTAGTAACCATGGGCTGGTATATGTGCCCAGACTCTGAAAATATTAATAAGGCCATAGCCGGCCTAACAATGATGCAATTACATCGATTCCCATTGATAAGACCATATGATCCATATGGAAGGATGCAAAAGATCATGGGATAGCCCATCCACCAAAGGCATCTTGAGGATTTCTAGGAAGACTGTGAAGATGAGGCTGAAGCCAAAAGAAGATATCAAAGGCTAACCCTCAACCAAATCAGAACCTTTGACTGTATCCAAGTCCCTGTGCAATTGAAGAAGGATGATGGAAAGATAATGGCTGATGAATATGAAGAGAAAAAGATATACAATGATACCATATTAGCCCCATATCTTACTATACTTGAAGATATTTCATTAGATCCGTTCACTGGTAGGATTTTACAGCTGACCCAAGCATGGGTCAATGACCAAATCAATGCCTTGAAAAAGAGAGGACTGTCTCTCGCTGTGGGAAACAAAAAGAAAGCACAAGAAATCTCAGGTGATCAGTATGATGATTTCCTTGTTGAGAAGAGGAAATCCAAAGGAGACATGTTGCCACCTCAGCAACAACAAAGCAAAAGACCTCCTAGAGGCAAGAAAGTTGGAGATGAACCCAAAGGGGTTATTATTGAAAGAGTAGTAGTAACAGCTACAGAAGCACCAGCATCAGGAGAAGCATCAGCTTCAGGACAGGCTTCAGCATCATCTGCACCTCCTCCATTGGATAAACAGAAGTCTAAAAGAATCCAGAGGGCAGATGCAATGGTTACTAAGACCTATGAAGAAGGTAAAGTTTCCAGGAAGCAAGTGGAAGAGGATATCCCTCTTGAAGAAGAGATTGAAGAGGAAAATGTTCTACCTCTCACAAGGAAAAGAAAGGCACCTCAAGTGATGACACCCACACCGAAGAAAACAAGAACATCCATGAGCAGTAAAATAAAACAAAGTCCAATTATGTTGAGGGGAGTAGGTAGTGAAGTTTTAAGAAAGGAGTTATAGCACAATGTGCCACTTCCTACCATCATTCAGTTTAAGAATGAACAAGCAAAAGAGCAATTCAAGGAGGCCTCCAGGTGAGTCCAAGGTGATCCCATTTCATTAGAAGAAATAGTGGATTTATCTGATGATGATGTGGTGAAAGATGTAACTACCCAATAGATGGAAACACCTATTGCAAGCACCGGCATCACTCCCTTGGGGACCCCATCAGTACAGAGAACTGTAGAGAAGCAAGTTGAGCAGGAAAAGGAAAGAAGCCCCTAGAAAATTACACAGCAAATAGGGCTAGATGAGTTAGTTGAGAAGGTAACCAGCCTTGAAGTGGTGGACCTCTCATATAGAAAAGATGTAAGTCCTCAACATCAGGCCAGTGCACCTGATGAGGTAGATAAAGCTGAGGAAATAAAGTTGATAGAAGAAGAAACACACACCTTAGATTTGGGTCAATCACGACAAGATACATCTGGTGAACCCAAGATAGTGGAGGTCCAAGAAAAGGATGAGAGTAACAAGGATATATCAGGTCATGATGATCTGAAAATTCAAGAAGTATGTGCATCAAATGCAGAGAAATATATGATGCAAGATCAAGCAGGAGCACCTGAGGCAGATGAAATAATAGCCCCGGACACAAACATGCCACAGGATGAGGAACTCAATAAAGTGGATGAAATAAGAGTGGACGAAGCAAAAGATCAGGGTAATGATGAGCATGTAGATGATCAATAGGATCACCCTCCAGAAGCAGAAGCTCCTCGTCAGGAGGATGTACCAAAAGATCACCCTCATGAAAAACATCATGATGAAGAAAAAAGAAAATCACCTTCACCATCAAAAGCAGATGTGCTTACAGGAGAT
Source organism: Cunninghamia lanceolata (assembly GCA_027924645.1). Classification (NCBI taxonomy): domain Eukaryota; kingdom Viridiplantae; phylum Streptophyta; class Pinopsida; order Cupressales; family Cupressaceae; genus Cunninghamia; species Cunninghamia lanceolata. The sequence goes on from BSBN01000333.1 coordinate 3,479,821, forward strand.
CAAGGTGATCACCATGATGATGATGGAAACCAAGGATCTAAAGATCAAATTCCTCAGTGGCTGGAAACAAAAATTGGGCACAAAATCAGGTATGGAAATACAAGAATTTGATGTATCTACTTTGTTTTCAGAAACCCTGATAAAACCAAAGAGGAAGGCCATGTTGACTTTGGCCATTAGAAGAGATCCTACAACGGGTAGAAGAACAACTCAAGTAGCACTCCCTACTGTGGATAAGGAGAAAGGTAAGATTACTCTAGATGAGTTCCAGATTAGTACAGTGGATTTGGGGTTTGCTAGTGAAGACCAAGAGGGTCAAGAAGGTAAAGATATCACAGATTCATTGATTCATAAGGTAAAAAGAGAAAAGGAGAAAAATAAGAAACACAAAGAGCACATTGCTTAGTTGCATACATACATAAAAGGGTTAACTAACCCTGAAGATACTTCAACTGATCATGAAGTCCCATTGACTGCCATTTGCCAAGAGGAGGTAAATAAATAGGATCTCATGAAACATGAGTCATCCATATTAAGGAAGTGGATGTCATCCACAATAGATGCAGCAGAAGATGTAGTAAAGGCCTCTTTGAAGAGGTGGAATTCCCTTAGCATCTCCAGGAAGAAGGTAGATAAACTACAGATAGAGACTGGGAAAAGGTCTTTTCAAATTTAGAAGACATTGATTGCTATGGATGAAATAAAGAGGATCAATCCTCAAATACTCATTAACAAATAGGTTTTGAATAATAACAATGCATTATTGATAGACATATGGTATAAGGACATCCAATTTGAATGTGATGTGCTTAAAAGATGTTACATAATAACTTCCAACCAGTAGCGGATGATCCACTAAATCATTTGATAGAGGAAATCATGGATAAAATGATGAGGATCAAAGTCAAAATGGAAAATTATAATGAAACACTGAACAACAGGAGAAATAAATTGGAGAATATCAGAAGTAAATATCAAATGCATAAGTATGCCATCATCAAAGTGAAAACTCAGGATGGTGGAGAGATAGAGAGAATAATACAGTTGTATGAAAATGTTAGGATGATTATGCAGGCTCATATACAAGGTGACAATCATCATGATAGTGAGGATACAGCGAGTGATGATCCTGATGCTACTAATAATGAAGATGAAGAGCATGGATTTGATGAATAGATGGAGATGCATCAAAAGTAAATATCAGCATCTGATACTTAGTGAAAATAAGTATCTCAGATGGTTGCCAACTGGCAACTTGTGCCACGTGATGAAGTTGACAAAGTCAAGGGAGAATATTCAATGTAGATATTCATAGATAAATCTTGATCATAGATCATTTTTGTAACGACTCCCTCACCTTACTCTATAAAAGGTGTAGGGATGCCTTATTTTGAAACATTAGAAACTTAATTGAAATCTGTTTGCTGAAATATTCAGGGTTCATTTCAAAGTTATTGTATACATATATGTTCTTGCATACCTAATGAATGAGAAGACCTTTTGATTACAATTCATAATAAATCTTGAGTAATCAGTGTATGAATTCTTGATATATGTTGTGATTTGCTGCATCCCTTGGAGTGCATATCTACTTACATGTGTTGTTTTCAAACCATTCCTTTGAAGTTAGCATCAACTGTATCTAGCCGTGGAATGTCCTGGTGAACATATGGTTTGATTTCTTCTCTTCATGACTGTATTTGATGTATATGTGGCTCAATAGCTGAAGGTTCAACATTAATTTGAAACATTTCTTTCTAGTTCTTCTAATTTTTAAAGCATTTCACTATCATAATTGAAAATAACTGATAATCATAAGCAAATACATAAAATATGCAGACATCTCATAGATAACTGTACATCCTTAGCATATTTGGAGATAAAGCATGTATAATTGATGAATATCATGCAAAGATTTGAATATAACTGTATCATTTGATCAAATTACTATGTAAAATGACCTTTCTATGAAGAATCTCTATAGAAACAGGATCATGATGATGAATTTCACATAAGGCCCCAAAATGGAAACAACAACACACATCAACCTCTGAGTAACGTCAAAAGATTAAGACCTAATCAACGGAGACTTGGGATCATGAATTTCCTAAATTCATTGTATCTTTCAAGATGAATAAAGGTTAATGTGTACTTTTATTCTATGCTTGTTTATGATTAACATCATGTCCAACAGGTACCCTACTGATGGGGTAGTCCTGATGGAGTTTTTGAGATAGATATCTACTATACTAGATGCATATAGAGAAAACAAGAAAATACCTCTAGTATTATTTCCAATAACTATGGGTTGGTACATGTGCCCTAATTTAGAGAGTATAAAAAAGGCCATAGGAGGTCTGAACTTGATGAAATTACAGCCATTTCCATTGTCGAGATCATATGACCCCTATGGTAGAATGCAAAAGATAAAGGGGCAGCCCATACACTAGAAACACTCAGAGGATTTATGGACTGATTGTGAGGATGAGGCAGAAGTAAGAAGAAGAAAATACCAGAGGCTCACCCTCAATCAAATCAAGACATTTGATTTCATTCCAGTGTCTGCATAGTTAAGGAAATATGATGGCAAGACTATGTCAAATGAGTATGAAGATAGAAAGGTCTATAATGACACCATCTCAGCCCCTGACCTAACACAACCTGAGGACATTTCATTAGATCAATTTACAGGTGGAGTGCTACAGTTGACCCAATCATGGGTAAATGAATAGATAAATGCACTAAAAAAGAGAGGTGTAGCCATCATAGTTGATAACAAGAGGAAAAGGCAAGAGATTCCTGATGAGGAATATGATGACTTTCTTGTTGAGAAAAGAAAATCTAAAGGAGAAAGAATGCCTCCCCAGAAACAAAGTAGAGGACCTCCTAGAAGAAGGAAGATTGATAATGAATTTAAGGGGGTGATAATTGAGAGAATTGATATATCAGCTGAAGGTGCATCTGCATGAGGACAGGCATCACCCTCGTCTGCACAGCCTTTCATGGATAAACTGAGAACAAAAAGAATCTTGAGGCCAGCTGAAGATACTACAGAAATACAAGATGAAGGCCAAGCATCACAATAGAAGGTGGAAGAGGATATCCCTCTTGAAGAGGAGTTGATAAGTAAAGAGCCTATAGGAGATGACCCCATGATGGTCACCAGAAAAAGGAAGGCACCCCTAGTGATATCACCACTTAAAAAATAGAGAACATCTATGAGGGGTGAGATAAGAAATGACCCTATAGTATTAAGGGGAACTGGTAGTGAAGTGTTCAAGAAAGAAATGCAACATGATGTGCCACTTCCTACCATCATTTAGTTTAAGACTGAGAAGGCCAAAGAGCAAGTAAAAGAAGCCTCTAGAGCAGGACAAGGAGGTACTTTCTCCTTGGAAGACACTGTTGACTTATTAGATGATGAGGTGGTGCAGAATGTAGCTTCTCGACATATGGAAACCCCAGCTTCTAGCACTCGCATGACCCCACATGGGACCCCATCAGCATAGATAGTGGTATTGGAAGAATTGAAGCAAACAGAGCAAGAATAGAAACAAAATAGCCCAGAAAGGGCAGCCCAACAAATTGGGATTGATAAGTTAGTTGATTAGGTAACTAGCCCTGTGGTGGTAGACCTAACATACAGAGAGGATGTAAGTCCCAAACATCAAGTAGGTGCACCTAATGTGATAGAAAAGGTTAAAGAAGTCAGGCAAGTAGAAGTAGAAATCCATGCTATGGATATAGGCCAGCAACAGAATCATATACCTGATGAGCCTAAGATCATTGAGGTTCAACAAAAGGGCGGAGAGGATAAAGATACATCATGTGATGAGGTTGCCCAGACTCAAGATACAAAGGGTCATGATGACCTTAAGACCCAAGAGGTAGGTACATCAAGCGCAGAACAAAATGTTGCCCAAGATCAGGTAGATGCACCTAGTTCAAACACAATGATATCCATGGATACAAATATACCTCAAGGTGAGGAACAAAATAAGGTGGATGAGATACAAAAGGAGGAAGTGCAAGATCAAGTCGAGGACCAGCATGTAGATACACCGCAAGATCCTCCCTCGCAAGAAGAAGTTCCTCAAGAAGAAGAAATACACCAGGATCCCCCACATGAGGAATATCATGAGGAAGAAATTAGGAAGTCACCCTCACCATCGAGAATAGAGACAGCCATTGGAGATCAGGGTGGACATGATGATGGTGATAGACAACAAGGATCTAGAGATCAAGTACCTTAGTGGCTTGGAAAGGAAATAGGTATGGAACAAGGTTTTTAGATTCAAGAATTTGATGTTTCAACCTTGTTTGTAGAGAACATCATGAAACCAAAGAGGAAAGCCAGGTTAACCTCAGCTATTAGAAGAGATCCTGTTATAGGTAGAAGGCCCACCCAGGTAGCACTTCCCATAGTTGAAAAGGAAAAAGGCAAGATCACCTTGGATGAATTCTAGATCACCACAGTTGACTAGGGGTTATCCAATGAAGATCAAGAAGGTCAAGAAGGGAAGGATATAATTGATTCTTTGACCCAAAGGGTAAAGAAAGAAAAGGAGAAGAATAAGCAACATAAAGAGCACATTGCCCAACTGCATTCATACATAAAAGGGTTGATTAACCCTGACAGTACAACATCAGATCAGGTAGTCCCATTGACTGTAGTCTCTCAGGAGGAGATTAATAAGTTAGACCTTATGAAGCATGAATCAATGATCATGAGGAAAGGGATGTCATTAGCACTCACAGGAGCTGAGGAAGTAGTGAGAGCCTCTTTACAGAGGTGGAATTCTTTGAGTACCTCAAAGAAGAAGGTTGATAAAATACAGAATGAAATAGGTAGAAGATCATTCCAGTTGGAAAAAGCTTTATCTACTCTGAGTGAAATAAAGAGGATTAATCCTTAGGTTCTGATAGATAATCAAGTATTGGATAATAACACTGCCATGCTAGTGGATATTTGGTATAAGGACATCAGGTTTGAATGTAATATATTGAAGAAGTATAGTAGTAAGCTAAGAGATATCAGTGTGAAACTGCACAGCATGATGTCCTATGAGGCAGAAGTCCTGGAAGCCCTAGAGGGGAAAGTAGAGGGGAAAATTGAAAACCAAGACACAAACTTTGCCATAAAAGCTCTGCATGATAACTTCCAGCTGATGGCTAATGATCCTCTCACCCACCTGACAGAAGAAGCAATGAATAAGATCATGAGGATCAAAGTTAGGGTGGAGAATTATAATGAAACATTGAGTAACAGGAAGGGTAAGTTAGAGGCCCTCAGAGATAAATTTCAAGCCCACAAGTACGCCATCAGTAAAGCCAAAACTTAGGATGGCAGGGAGGTTGATAAGATAGTAGAAGCCTATGAAAATATTAGGACGATAATGAAGGTCCATATACAAGGTGATGACGACACAGAAAGTGATGATCATGATGAAGAATAAGAAGAAGAACCTGAGGACTAAATGAAGATGTGCCACAAAGGGAAACATATGCATCAGGTACTTAGAAGAAAATAAGTCATCCAGATGGTTGCCAGCTAGCAACCTATGCCACAGGAGATAGTTGACCAAGTCAACAGAAGGAATATACACCATTGATCTTAATTGATAAATCTCGACTGTAGGTCATTTGTAACCACTCCCTCACCTTATTTTGTAAAAGGTGTAGGGATGCCATATTTTATTCATTCAGAAGCTTAATTGAAATTTGATTGCTGAAATATAAGGACATATTTCAAAGTTGTTGTAAACATACATGTTTTTGCATACTTAATGAAAGAGAAGACCATTTTGATTACAGATCATCGTAAATTGTGAGTAGTCTATGTTTGAATTCTTGATACATGCTTTGATTAACTGCATCCCTTGGAGTGCTTATTAGTCTGCATGTGTTGTCTTCATTCCTTTTCCTTTGAAGTTAGCATCATCTGTATCTAGCTGTGGAACATCCTGGTGAAAATATGGTTTGATTTCTTCTCCTAATGACTGTATCAAGTGTGTATGTGGTTCAATAGCTAAAGATTCATCATAATTTGAAGTATTTTTTTAATTTTCTTTGAATTTCATGATAATTCACCATCACAATTACAAGTAATAGATAATATGAAGCAAATAACATGAAATATGCTAACATCTCATAGACAATTGAAAATACATAGCATATTTAGAGTTAAAGCATGTACAATTGATAAATATCATGCAAAGATCTAAGTACAGACACATTATTTGAGTAAACTGTGTAGAATAACCTTTCTGTGTAGCATCTTTATAAGAAACAGAATCCTACTGATAAACAAATGTAAGGCCCCTGAATGGAAAATAGCAACACACATCAACCACTGAGTAATGTCAGTAGATTATGACCTAATCAACAGAGACTTGGGATCGTGAATTCTTTGAATTCATCGTATCTTTCAAGATGAGTAAAGGTTGTTGTGTAACTTTTATTCTATGTTTGTTTATGATTAACATCATGATGAACAAGAGCCCACAAGGGACGCTGCCTCCAAACGCCCGTTAAAAAATTTGGGGCTAAACCACACTGATAAAAGTGATCTCCAAGTCTGATTAAGCTCCATATAACAATAAGAAATATATGAGTTATAGCAATACCAAAAACTAGAGGCTCACTTCCTATAGGGTTCACTGCCCAAAATGCTCACTGCAAAGAATGGCTTACTGCCTAAGGGTGGCTCACTGCCAAGGGGTGGCTTACTGCCAAAATGGTGAACTAATTAACTAGCATCTACTCCATGCCAGGGTTTAGTTCCATTGAAGCACAATATAACTTCTCTACTCTACTCTTTCACACCTTCACACTTATCTTTTCATCTTCACATCTCACACCTTTTTGCAACTACATTACATGCTTTTATACAATTCATCAACCTTGGAATGTACATCAAGGTCGACATTACATTCATCAACAATTGGATCAATCTCCAAGGTTGGCATTACAATCATACATAAAATAGGTTTGGACCTAATATAGATTTAGCTAAGGAAAAGATGTAAAGATGTATGTAGATCACACCATGCCTTAGCTTGGACTCAAACACAATTCTCCGCGTCACAACACACTTCTACAATCTTTGATGCATCTTTGTAAATAGTGAAATTAACCAAGTCGGCCAAGACTGGTGAGAGCACTAGGTCTGCTAAGAACATTCTTCATTCACAATCCAATTTTTTCTTTGCGGACCAATCCAAAGGTAGGAACATGATCAAGACACATCCAAAAGCACATTGTAATCACCAGGGACAACCACACAATCTCTAACCACTCTGTTAAGAAGATTCTTCAAAGTAAAGCACAAGAACAACACTGTCAACCACTGTCATGAGGAAAGCATAGCTTGCAGACCACCAAATCATGAACCATTGTAGTTGAAGGCACTTAACATCATTACAAACTTGATTCCAGAACCACAAACTAAAATACTTCAATGCAGAGGAATGTACAGCATAACACTTTCTCCCTGTCACCACTAGACATGTAGGAAAAGTAGTTTTCACACTGGTGAACATAACACACTCAAATCTTCATGCTGGAGGCTCAAAATTGGAATATAACATCTTAAGATAGACTTCTAAATAACTTCCAATCCATGGGAAAAGATATTCATTCTACTTGAAATGTGGAGCAAACTTCTAGACTATTCTTCTAAGTACAATACACTATTTCCATTGCAACACACTGTTACCACTAGAGGAGCTAATTTTCTCAATATTCTTAACATTATGATCACTTACATAAGTAAATAAAAAGTATCTCACTCCATACAAGCAAACAACAAAGTAAGAGAATAGTTGACACCAATGACAACACAAATATGTTGACATCAATGACAACACCGATTAGGCACATAGTTGTAACAATTTCCCCCTTTGTCATTGATGGAAACATATGACGTGAAAAACTTAATGACCATCAAGACAAGATACTCCCCCTTTCATTTTACACATCTGCACTCTTTCTTCCCCTAAGTTTTTCACAAGATTTCTCTTCCCCTTTGACATCAATGGCAAAGGGTACATACTTGCATGCTGCTGCTTTGATCTAGTGAACTTTCTTTGTTATCAACACTTACTTTATCAGAAACATATAGCTACTCCCCCTAAGAGGTAGCCCTCAAAACATCAATCTAGATCAAAGAATGACACTTTGAGTACCACTAGATTGATGCATTCCTATGCATCTTAGTTCAGAGCAGGAGGGGTGATGACCCCTAACTTTTCTTTGAGATACTCAAAGGTATCTTTAGGTAGAGGCTTAGTGAAAATGTCTACAATTTGATCCTTTGTGGACACATATTCCAACTTTACTTCATACTCTATCACATTCTCTCTCAAAAAGTGATACCTTATTGATATGTGCTTTGTTCTTGAGTGTATCAGTGGATTCTAGATCTTCATATACAACTCTTATGCCCCTCAAGGTCTACTTCATCCATACCACTTTAGTGAAACAACATGTTACTACAATATACTCTACTTCTATAGAGGACAAAGAGATTAAATCTTGTTTCTTGCTTAGCCATGAAACCAATCTAATACCCAACAAGAAAGCACCGCGGCTTGAACTCTTTCTATCATCAACATCTCTGGCCCATTCTGCATTTGTATAAGCATTGAGAGTGAAATCATTATCCTTTGGATACCATAAGCCATGATCCATAGTACCTTTTAAATACCTCAGGATTCTCTTAACTACCATCACATGTGATTATCTTGGACCAACTTGAAATCTTGCAACAAGATAGACTGCATGGATAATATTAGGTCTGGTTTGAGTTAGATAAAGCAATCCTCCAACCATGGATCTGTATTTTTCCTGATCAGTCTTGGGTGATTCATCAGTTTTGCTCAACTTGTAACTAGACACCATGGGAGTACATACTGGTTTAGAGTCTTCCATCCCAAACAACTTCAATAACTCTTTCACATACTTAGACTAAGATATGAAGATTCCCTTATCTAATTGATTAATTTCTAGACCTAGAAAGAAATTCATCTCACCAAATATAGACATCTCAAACTCTTTTTGCATTTCACCAGCAAATTTCATACACATACGTTCATTGCCTCCAAAGATGATATCATCAACAAAGACTTCAACAATCAAAATTTGATCACCATTAATCTTGATATAAAGATTACTATCAGCAGTACCTTTATTTAACCCTAACTACAATAAGTACTTATCCAACCTTGCATACTTGGCTCTAGGAGCTTGCTTGAGTCCATACAAAGCCTTCTTCAACCTACACACCATATCACCTTGGTAAGATAAATTAAATCCTTCCATTTTCTCAATGTAAACTTCCTCTTCCAACTTACCATTCAGAAATGTAGACTTCACATCCATCTGATACACTTTGAAATCTTTGTGGGCTACAAATGCCAAAAATATTTTGATTGCTTCAATCTGAGCTACTGGAGAAAAAGTCTCTTCAAAATCTATTCCTTCAATATAAGAATATCCTTTGCACACAAGCCTTGCCTTATTCCTTACAACCTCTCCATTCTCATTTAGCTTATTCTTGAAAACCCATTTGGTTCCAATAACTTTTTTTTCAGCGGGTCTAGGAACTAATTCCCAAGTATCATTTTTTTCTATCTACATTAGTTCTTCCTCCATGGCTTTTACCCAATTTTCACCATTACAGGCTTCATCCACAATTTTTGGTTTAACCTTTGAAAGAAAATAGTAATTCACTTGTTCTTCTATAGATCTTTTCCTTGTCAATACACCTTTGCTTTTGTCACTTATAATCTGATCTTTAGAATGATTAATCCTTACATGCCTAGGAGTCTTGACAACACTTTTTGGAGCCTCTTCTTCATCTTGGATGTCTTCTTTCTCATCTTTTTCTTCATTTACTATAGTCACAGGTTCATCTGGTTCATAGCAACTTAATTTTGATATTCTTTCCTTGCCTTCATCCACCTTCACATTTGCACTCTCAATAATCTTTTTGAGCCTTTTGTTGTAGCACCGGTAGGCCTTACTCTTGGTAGAGTATCCAAGGAAGATTCATTCATCACACCTTGCATCAAACTTTTCTAGATCTTCATCTCTCCTAATATAGTATTTGCTTCCAAAGACTTTGAAATTTTTTACTATAGGAATTATTCCATACCATAATTCATAGGGAGTTTTAGTACCATTACATTTCACTTGAACTCTATTTTGAATGTAGACAACAGTATGAATAGCTTCTTTCCAAAAGACTTCCAGTAGATCTTCTTCCTTCATCATTGTCCTAGCAACCTCTTGAACTGTCCTATTTTTCTTTCCACAACTCCATGTTGCTGAGGAGTCCTAGGTCTAGACATTTGTCTCTTTATCCTATGCTCTTCATACAAAATGTTGAATTCATTTGATGGAAAGCATTTGATTTTCAACTCTATTTCATTTGAAACCATTTCCTTGAAAGATTTGAAATTCTTTAGGGATTCTGATTTGTCTCTTATAAAAGTAACCCAAGTCATTCTAGAATAATCATCAATAAGCAACATGAAGTACTTGTCACCTTGTAGACTTCTTACCCTTGTAGGACCATAGAGATCTGTATGCATTAGATCCAACAAACTGGTAGAAAATTGCTCTTTGCTCTTGAAACTTGTTCTTGTCTGCTTTCCTAACTGACGTTCCTTACAAATTGTATTGGAGGGTTTTACAAGTTGTGGTAAATCTCTCACAGTTTGACTTGAGCTTATCTTTACTAGATTATCAAAGTTTATATGACACATCCTTCTATTCCACAACCAACTCTCATCTACCTGGGCCAATAAATAGTAATCATAAGTTCCTCTTAATTGATAGATGTTACCTCTTGTCTTCTTACTAGTAGCAATTACAGTTCTAGAGCTTTCCATGATCTTGCACCCATTGTCTTTGAATCTCAGATCATATCCTTTGTCACACATCTAACCAACACTCAAAATGTTATGCTTCAAACCCTTCACATATAGGACATTGTCAGTATTATGCTTTCCATCAAATGAAATAGATCATTTTCCACAAATCTTACTAGCTACATTATCTCCAAACCTAACCAGTCCTCCATTGTACTTTTCCAAACATATGAACTTACTTTTGTCACCAGTCATGTGATGTGAGCATCCACTATCAATAATCCATTCATCCTTGTCTTTCTCAACCTAAACAACCAAAGCACTTTCTTCCATTGGTTTTTCTTCCTTCACATAGATAGCAGAATTAGTAGACACATGATCTTCTTTAATAGCAATAAACAGGCATTCATTTGCACTAGTACTAGCATCATCAAATTCATCATCAGTCACACCTTCATCATCAATATCTCTAACATAGTAGCATTTCTTTGGAGCTCTAGGCCTACTCTCAAATCTATTCCTATTTCTTTTAATTCTTTCAGGACATCTAGAAGCATAGTGACCTACTTTACCACATAAGAAACATTTGAAAGGTAATTTACCTTTGAACTTACCATAACCTCTTTGCAACTTGTCAACAAAGTTAGCTTCAATTTCATCAAAGTCATCATCCACCTTATATTTCTCAGCTCTAGAGATCTCTTCTGAAGTACTGGCTTTAAAAGTTGTCTCAACTTTTAGCAGGGCATCACCAAATTCTCTCATCACCAAATTATCTCATCTCAAAGGCTGTAAGCTTTCCAAGTAACTGACTCTGTCAATAGTTTTCACAGTCATAAATTCTTCAATAGCAGCTACCTTGTGACTATAGGACTTTGGTAGTGATCTAAGAATTTTCATCACAACTTCCTTATCACTAAGGGTTCCTCCCATTCCTTTTATTCCAATGACAAGTTCATCAACTCGTTGCATGAAGGAAGTAATGTTTTTATCTTCATTCATCTTCAATATTTCATATTTAGCTTTCAAGCCCTGAAGTTTGGCTTCTTTTACAGAATCATCTCCTTCATACGGATTCTTCAACTTTTCCCAAACCTCATTTGCAATTTCTAGGTCCATGACTTTTATCAATTCAGTGTTAGTCAAGGCACTTAATAGAGCATCTCTTTCTTTTATATTCAATTCATATTCTTTGATTTCATCTTCAATTGTCAAACCATTTTGAGGCATGGTATATTTTGATTCTGCAACCTTCCATACTTTATAACCAATACAAAGGAGATAGTTTTTCATTCACACCTTCCAAAGAGCATAATTTATCCCATCAAACTGCTGAGCTTCCCTTTTATAAGACATCCTGGATCTTCCTCAAGTTTTTAGGCTTTCTTCTGAGGAACCTTCTCTAATACCAATTGTTGAAATACACCAGATAACTAAGATGGGGGATGAATCAGTTGTCACTAAAACTTAGCTTCATATGATTGTCAAACCATAAACAACTTAATTACTTATAATCAAATTTAACCATAAAAGCATGAAATCATAAACTTAACCACAATTACACATTCAACATAGTAGACACCATATTTTTACGTGGAAAATCCTAAAAGGGAAAAACCACGGTGGGTGTTAGCCCACAGAAATATATGAGTTATAGCAATACTAAAAACTAGAGGCTCACTACCTAAAATGCTCATTGCAAAGAATGGCTCATTGCCTAAGGGTGGTTCACTGGCAATGGGTGGATCACTACCAAAGTGGTGAACTAATTAAGTAGCATCTACTCAATGCCAAGGTTTAGTTCCATCGAAGCACAATATAACTTCTTTACTCTACTCTTCCACACCTTCACACTTATCTTTTCATCTTCTCATCTCACAATTTTTTGCAACTACATTACATGCTTTTATACAATTCATCAGCCTTGGAATGTACATGAAGGTCACCAATACATTCATCAACCATTGGATCAATCTCCAAGGTCAGCATTACAATCATACATAAAATAGGTCTAGACCTAATAAAAATTTAGCTAAGGAAAGGATGTAAAGATGTATGTGGATCATGTCGTACCTTAGCTAGGACTCAAACACAATTCTCCATGCCACAACATGATTCTACAATCTTCTATGCATATTCACAAATAGTGAAATTAACCAAGTCGACCAAGACTGATGAGAGTTATAGGTCTGTTAAAAACATTCTTCATTAATGATCCAATTTTTTCTTTGTAGACCAATCCAAAGGTAGGAACATGATCAAGAGACATCCACAAGCACATTGTAATCACTAGGAACAACCACACAATCTCTAACCACTCTATCAAGAAGATTCTTCAAACTAGAGCACAAGAACAACACTGTCAACCACTTTCATGAGGAAAGGATAGCTTGCAGACCACCAAATCATGAACCATTGTAGTTTAAGGTACTTAACATCATTACAAACTTGATTCCAAAATTGTAGACCAAAATACTTCAATGCAGAGGAAAACGGAGCATAATACTTTCTCCCTGTCACCACCAGATATACAGGAAAAACAATTTTCACACTGGTGAACATAACTCACTCAAATATTCATGCCAAAGGCTCAAACTTGGAATATAACACCTTTAGATAGACTTCTAAATAAATTCCAATCTGTAGGCAAAGATATTCATTCTATAGGAAATGCAGAGCAAACTTCTGGACTATTCTTCTAAGTACAATACATTGTTTCCACTGCAACACACTGTTATCACTGGAGGGGCTAATTTTCTAAATATTCTCAACATTAGGATTTCTTACATAATTAAATACAAATAATCTCACTCCATAGAAGAAAGTAACAAAGTAAGAGCATAGTTGACACCAATGACAACACTGGTTAGGCACATACTTGCAACACCCTAAGAGCAAATAGTTGCCATAATTTGATGTAACAATTCTCACAATAGGTGGCACCTAGGAATGTTTTGATCACACATATAGATGGATGTTAGGATTTTTTACAATATCCTATCTCAATTGTTGTTAACTTTAGAGTGTTTGACTATATCAACAATGAATGCATTCTTGCAAAATGCCTCATTTGAGGGTAGTGTAAAAGTTCCAATAGACATTATTTTCTTCAACACCTCATGAGACTGAACCAATAGCACCAAAACATCAGGGTGGGTGGGTGAATACTAGTGGAGGCATTTTTTAATTCCCCACATCTCTTGATCCTTAAGAGCTACATTAGACTGAGAGAGTCTCTCAAGAGCCTTAAGGGTGAAAACTTGTCAAAGTTTGATACAGTTGTTCTAAGAATTAGTGACACCTAGGAATATTTAATTTACACCTAGAGGTGGATATTGAGAAAATATACAATAAACAATATTATTTTTTTTCATCTCCAAATTGTTTTACTGTGTCAACAATAAATGTATTCTAGAAAAATACCTCATTTGAGAGTAGTGTAAAGGTTCCAATACTATATTTTTTCTTCCACATCTCATGGGGAAAAACTAATAGTGCTAACATGTCAATGTGTGTGGGTGAATGCTAGTGGAGGATTCATTTCATTCACTAGGTCTCTCAAACCTTCCAAGCTACATTGAGCCAAGAGAGTCTCTTAAGAGATCTAAGAGAAAAAAGTTGTCAAAGTTTTATGTAGTAGTTCATAGAATGAACATCACCTAGGAATGTTTTATTTGCATCTATAGGTGGATGTTTGAACCATCTACGATAGTCTATATTAGTTTTTGTTAACTCCAAAATGTTTGATTGTGTCAACAATGAATGCATTCATTCACCAAGTTCTAGAATGAAACCAATAATGTCAACACATTAGGGTAGGTAGGTGAATGCTAGTGGAGGCTTTGTTTCATTCATTAGGTCTCTTAAGATCCATAAGAGAAAAAGGTTTTCAAAGTTTGAATCAATAGTTCTTAGAATTAGTGACACATAGGAATGTTTCCTTTGCACCTATAGGTGGATGTCAATAACCTATCTCAATTTTTGTCAACTCTAGACTATTTAAGCATGTTGACAATTAATGCATTCTTACAAAATGCCTCATTTGAGAGTAGTGTAAAGGTGCCAATAGCCATATTTTTCTTCCAAACCTTATGGGATTAAATTGATAGAGGCAACATGTTAGGGTGGGTGGGTGAATGATATTGGAGGCCTTGTTTCATTTCTTGGGTCTCCCGATCCTTCTAGGCTACATTGGACCAAGAGAGTCTCTTAAGATCCCTAAGAGTATAAAGTTGACAATGTTTGACATAGTTGTTCTTGGAATAGGTGGCACCTAGGAATGTTTCATTTGCACCTACAACTAGATGTTAGGACCATCTAAAATAGCCTATATCATTTTTTGTCAACTCTAGACTATTTGACCATGCTGACAATGAATGCATTTTTGTAAAATACCTCATTTAAGATTAGTGTAAAGGCACCAATAGCCATATTTTTTTCCATACCCTATGCTATTGAATTAAAAGTGCCAACATGTTAAGTTGGTGGGTGAGTTATATTAGAGATGTCATTTGATTCCCCAAGTCTCTTGATCCTTTTGGGATATATTAGACTGAGAGAGTCTCTTAAGAGCCTTAATAGTAAAAAGTTATCAAACTTTGACATAACAATTCTTAGAATTTGTGGCACCTAAGAATGTTTTAATTACACCTACAAGTGGATTATGAGACCATATACAATAGCCTGTCCTATTTTTTGTCAACACCACACCATTTGATGATATCGATAATGAATGCATTCTTGTAAAATGTCTCACTTGAGAGTAGTGTAAAGGTGCCAATAGTCATATTTTTTTAATTTTGCACCTCCTGGGACTATACTGATAGTAGTAGCACATTAGGGTGGTTAGGCGAATGCTATTGGAGGCATTATTTAATATCCCAAGTCTCTTGATCATTTTAGGCTACATTGGGTTGAGAGAGTGTCTTAAGAGCCCTAAGAGAAAAAAGTTGACAAACTTTGACATATCGGTTCTCAAAATTTATGGCACATACAAATGTTATGTTTACACCTATAGGTGCATTTTCAAACCATCTATACTAGCCTATCTTAGTTTTGTCAACTCTAGACTATTTGAATGTGCCAACAATGAATGCATTCTTGTAAAATGCCTCACTTGAGAGTAGTGTAAAGGTTCCAAGAATTATATTTTTTATTCCACTCCTTGTGGGACCAAACCAATATTGTTAACACATTAGGGTAGGTAGGTGAATGTTGGTGGAGGCCTTGTTTCATTCCCCAATTCTCTTGATCCTTCATTTTAATTGTTGGCAAGAGACACTGCATAGCATTGATAGGTGTTGTCATTGATGGAAACTAAGATTGTTCCACACATCCGTAGTGCAGTATCTAATCATACCAGAAGTCAGAATGATAATCCATCCAAGTTCAGGAGCCTGAAATAGAGCATATAGTAGAGTCCAGTATTTTGGTCAACGGATCTCTCCAGTTAATCATTATCTATTGTAGATCTAAAGAAGTGTAAAGTGAAACCAAGACAATCTAAATCCAAGTTTTTAGCCTCCAGTGATAAAGGGATCAAAAGTTATGAGCATGTGAATACCAAATCCTATTATGACAGAACAGTTCAGTGAAGAATAGGCAGATTGATGTTAATCCTTGTGAGGACCCAATAGAAGTATTTTGATGAACTGTGTATGAGATAGAATGTTTGTGGCCGACATGTATGATGATCTACATGTCTTATTTTTGGCACACATCAATATTGGTGTATGGATCTAGCTGACATAATAGACCTTTCTTAAAATGTTCAAAGTGCTTTTCTTGCCGACTGGCAAGTGATTGTAATTCAATATAAGGATATATATAGCTGATGATTGTGGATATTTTATGAAAAAAAAGTGAAAACAAGTCTATATGTGAAAGGAACAGAAATCTAATATCAAAATGAAGGCAAAATAGAGAGAAGAGTAGAATAAAGATGAAGTGTACAAAGTCAGTATTTGGACTTAACCGTAACTGAGCTCTAGCATTGGCAGATGCATCTTACCAGTTCAAAATCTCTATAAATCACTTGTAATCTTTTCTACAAGCAGTGAGCCTCCACTTGAGTAGTGAGCTAGGGACAGTGAGCCTGAATGCATGTGCATTCCCATTTGTAAAATACTTTTAACAGGGTATTAATTCTTGTGGGTTAACCCCCATCATGGTTTTTCCCTTAACTAGGTTTCCACATCAAAATCTTGGTGTCAAGTGTGTTATTTTTATTTCTGCTTATGTGATGTTTATTTTATTAATTTGATTGTAAATGGTAAAGACAGATTAAAGGAAGAAAAATTATAAATGAGTGACAACTGATTCACCCCCCCTCTCTTAGTTGTCTAGACCTATCCAACAATTGGTATCAGAGAAAGGATCCTTAGAGAAGCCTAACAACTTAAGGAAAAGATCTTGGAAGAAAGTTCAAATGGGTTCACTAAGAGATCTTTAATCAGCCCTAGAAGAACTTGCTCAATCTAGAAAAGAAATTAGTAATATGAGAGGTGAACTTAAAGATGTTGATGACACCATTGAAATGTTAAAAGATAAATTAAAGAAATCTATGCAAAGAAAAAAGGATCTGCTTCTGCAGCTATCTAGTTTACCTAAAGAAAATGATTTGAATGAAGCATTGAAAGAAAAAACAATGTGAAAAGCTCTCAAAAGAAGTCATTGTTCTAAAAAATGAAATGGAATCTGGGGTGATGAGGCAAACCAAATAAAGTGAAGATAGAAAGAAGATTGAAGAAGATCTGAAACACAAACTAAAAGAAAGATATGAAGAATGTTACAGATTGGATGGAAGATCCATCAATCTAGAGTCTGATCTGCAAGAAAGTAGAGACAATGAGAGAGAACTTAAAAGGCAAATAGTCATTCTCAGACATGACCTAGATATTGCAAATGAATACAAGGAGAAGTTCAAGATAAGTTCAGCTAAACATGAAGCACTACTTAAAGGACAGAAAAGGGTCAATGACAAGCATGGTCTTGGATAAGAGAAAGGTGAGAGCTTTGACTCTAGACAGAGAAATCCTTAACCTAAGAATGGGAAAAATAGACCTAGAAAACCTCTGGTAAGACAACCAAATGCTCAAAGATATCCATCATTCAATGGAATTTGTTTCAACTGTAACAAATTTGGTCATAGAGCTACTCAGTGTAGAAATAGAGTAAATCAAAATGGTCCATCCTTCTCTGGTCAATGCTTCAAGTGTAATAGGTATGGTCATAGACCAAATGAATGTAGAAGTATGACAATGAACAATTCCAATAATAGAAGAATTAGTAATTCTTTCAATAGTTACTGCTTTGCTTGCAATGGGTTTGGACATATTGTTAATTAGTGTAGATCAAGAGAAAATTAGAAAAGAAATGTTGTATGCTTTAACTGTAATAAATCTAGTCATATTGCAAGATTCTACAGAAGTAAAGACAATGGAAGAAGAGGTCTGGTAAATAGAAAACCAGATGAACAAAGACAAGACAAAGGAAAAGAAAAAATTGATACGAATGAGACTCAAGATGAATCAAACAAGATCTGGGTCAGGAAAACCATTATGAATGATAGTAATGGATCCGCACCATAATCCGGTACTAATAATTCCTTTGAGAATTAAGTTGGAAGTCTTGGCTCCGAGGGAGCAACATTACAAATCAAATTCCCCCATCCAGTAAGTAAGTGCCTAGATCTGGCATAGTAAGAAAAGAGATCTTGGAATGTTTTAAACCATATGGAAGGATTTCTGAAAGAAAAGAGATGGATATGGCAATAGGCAGAATGATACATGAAAGGCTACTCAAAAATAGAGCAACTGGATACGCTAGGGCAGGACATTTATTACAAAGGTAATTTAGGTGATGCAAAGCTTAAAAGGGTCATTCACTCCTCATTTCAAACACTTTTCATCAATAGAAAACAAGAAGAAAGAAGTGGACAAGCCTAGAGCTAAGAATTCTCAAGAGTTGGAAGCGAGAAAAGGATTTCCAAGCAAAAACCCTAATCTGCGTAGCAAGGTATTTTCTATTTTCTATGAAATCTTTTGAGTTTTCAATTTTTGCAAATGGCTACACCTCTAGTGGTAGATGTTACTAAAAGGCCTCGCCCCAAATTCAAGAAGCATCCATTCAAATCTATAGAGGTTGAGCCGCTAGATGCATTTTCTAGAGTTCCGTACGAGTTTTTACATGTTGAAGATATTAGGGCTTACATTCACTGTAATATAGAGGAATTTGGAAAGCTGAAATTACTAGATTTATTTGAAAACCACTTGAAGAATGACAATCACCAATTAAAGCTAGAATATAAAAACCCTAGAGAATAAACACTTCATACAGGTTATTGAATTTCCATCTTTTGATGAAAGTGAATGGGTTAGGTATGTATTGAGTCGGATACATGATGAGTTTATGTGGTTGTTGAAGTTGTTCAAGATTACAAAAGATGTAATCCAAATTGTAACTGGACTGAATGCAACCAGTGGGAAACCCATGCTTAAGACTGTGAAAAATCAAACAGTAACTGATGCAACTAGAGAAAAATTTGACAGAAGAGCTATGGCTATCAATGACATCACTGATCTAGATGTCAAGTTTGCTTCAATGGTAGTTGGGTATAAGATTTACCACTCTACCAGGGAGAACTTAGTTTCTAGAACAACTATTTATGCTGCATATAAAGGAAACTGTGGATTATGACTTGTGTGAGCTTCTACAAAGCCAACTACTAGAAAACCTGAACAAAATCAAAAAGGACAAGAAAAATTCCTTCAAGTATGGTTCCTTGGTGATATGTATTTTCTTATACTTCATGAATGAAGTTCTAGGTATATAATGGACATCTGACAAGCCAGTGGCATGGCATTTATTAGGGATCATCTACACAATCTTGGCAATACCCAGACACAAAAGACTTCCATCTGGGTTACTCCAAAAACTTCCAGAACTTGATGCATGCAAGGGAAAGAATTCCTAGTTCAATTGTTGAAAAGTATGGAAATGAATATGTTTTATGGTAGACACAGCTCAATGTTTGATGGAAGCTATAGAACCAAGGACATTTTTGATAATGCTAATGGGCTATGAAGTGGATGAGGAAATTCTGGACATGTATGCTCAACATCTCCTGAGAAAACCTAAAGACTCCTTTGTTGAAAAGTTTGGAACATATAAAGAACTAATCTTAAAGTTGCATGTGGAACTTAGACAACCAGAAACAAAAAGAAAGGTACACAAGAAAGTGGAGATGTATACAGAATGCATTGGGATTACAAAAGAAGCAGTGAAAGAAAATAGACAAATAATTGAAAAGATAAAGAAAAACACTGAGCAGGCAAAAAGTGAGTCTGTAATTCTCCCAGATGCCCCAAGGAAGACAAGGAGTTCTGCAACTCCTGCTGAGCCACTCAAGTCCACTTCCACTAAGAAGCTGGAAGAAACTCCATCCGGAGAAGGAGGGAAAAGGAAGAAAACCAAGGCAACAAGAACCCACAAGAGCACACAAGATGATGTGGAGATAGAAACAAATAAAGAAGTGAAAGAGATAAGATCCAAAAAGGTCAAAACTTCAAAGACTTCTGAAGATCAACCATCTGGAACCATGAGGGCCAATAAAAAGCAAGTATTTGGTAAGGTTTCCATGACTATTGATGAAATTGTAAAAAGAGTCACTGTTCATGGAAATTTAAAACCTATCAAAGTCTACTATGATAATCTTGATCAAGCTAATAATAAAATTTTAGAAGATGCCATTATCATATATCTGAATAAGTTTAATAGAGCCTTGTTGGAAATCTTGCAAGAACTTTCTAAAAATTTGAGGAAAGTAATGGAAATGAGGAAAGAAGCAGACAAAGAAAAAGATATAGAACTTAGAGAGTATGTTTTATCCTCTTTTTGCCCTATAATGACCAGAAAAGAAGCAGATAAAATCCTCAGTGAAGTCAAAGATAAATTTAGAAGTGAAGTCCGGATGAACAAGCTAATGCTTAGTGAAACTGAAGAAATTTCAAAGGAAATAGAGGAAATTTTGAGAAAGGTTGTAGACAAAAATAAGTACTACATTGTCTTAGAAAAGTAAGATGAAGAAGACAATCCTTCTGTACAGGAACAAAAAGCTCCAGAAGAAGATACTAACAAGAGAATTAATGATCAAAGTATTACGCTAGATCCTCCAAAACTTGATTCATCAAATCTAAATATGGGAGAAGCCCAGGAAGAAGAATAAGTCAATTAGGAGGACATAGAAATGATAGACAGAATAATTGATGTAGAAATAACTCCTCCATTTGATCACTCTAGGAAGGAAAAGGATATTGCTACCATACAGAGTACTTCAGATCAAGTAGCAAGTGGTGAGCAAGCAAAAATGAGTCCCTCAGAAGAAAACATAGAGAAGAATAATACAAAGAAAGAGGAGGAAAAAGGAAAGGAAGACAAAGAAAAAGAATATGGTGCAAATGTTGAAGCACCTAAAGCAGACTTTGAAAAATCAGATGATCAAAAAGATGATTCAGAAATTGCAGCAAGAGACATTGTAGATGCAATAAAAAGATTTTCTTGAAAAGGAAGTGATTGAGATTGATGAGCCTGAACTACTCCAAGGACTAACCAATCCGGATGTGCTCTCTCCATTTCAATTGATGAAAATAGCATCCTTCACCCAAGTAAAAGCCAAAGAAAAGATGATAAAATCCCACTTAAAGGACAATGAGCTACTGGGGCTAGCAACTAAATTTTTAGAGAAATTAATTCCAACTTATCAGAAGAATCAAAATGATTGCCCCTTTGGCCATTTGAAAAATCTTGTAAGTTTAGTAAACTTGCATTTTGAGTCTTTTGAAAAGTCTGCGGAGGCAAAGGTTCAGAAAGAGTTTTTGAATAAGAAATTCAGTCAAGATAAGAATCTGATAAGGAGTGATAGAGTGGTACTAGCCATTAGCATAAAGAGCATTCAGAATGCTCTAAGTGATGGAGGAGATATATGGAAGTTTTGCCTATCATGGACTAAAGTCAATAAGGATGTTGAGAAGAAGATAAAGGAACAAGAACAAAAAATATTAATTCTATCTCAAAATTTTGATCCTCTAAATGCCTCTCCTATAAGCCAAGAATGTCAGGTCATTAGCTTAACAGATGAAATAAAGGGACTTGAAAAAGAGAAAATCAATACTATGAAGAGGATGTGTGAACTTTGGGGATTGATTGTCCCCAAGTTGGAAGCCATGCATAATGCCTTATCCAAAGCCCATAATGCACTTCAGATAAGTGATCCTCCAAATCTAGTAAAGGCAGAAGCATATGCATTTCTACTAAGTGGGCACATCTCACACTTGGATGGAATGAAGAATACTTGGGGCTCTAAACTTTTGTAATTAAAAACCATTTTTGCAGACATTCTCAAGTTCATGTAAGTAGAATTTGATTTGCTGTACATATGTGGCGGTAGAAATATAATTTTTTTTTGAGAATTTTGGTTTACGGATCCCACCCTTTGCCATTGATGTCAAAGGGGGAGTAAGGGACAGTGAAAAATGAGGTATTCAGCATAGGGGGAACACCATATTAAGTGAAGGACACGTATGTTCAAACAAAGGGGGAGTAGCTCTAAGACACTTAGTCATTTTTCACTAAGTGTTTCCATCAATGCCAAAGGGGGAGATTGTTGGCAAGAGACATTGCATAGCATTGATAGGCATTGTCATTGATGGCAACTAAGATTGTTTCACACATCCGCAGTGCAGTATCTAATCATACTAGAAGTCAAAATGATAATCCATCCAAGTCTGAGAGCCTGAAACATAGCATATAGCAGAGTCCAATATTTTAGTCAGCAGATCTCTCTAGTTAATCATTATGTGTTGCAGATCTGAAGAAGTGTAAAGGGACATCGGGACAATCTAAATCCAAGTTTTTAGCCTCCGATGATAAAGGGATCAAAAGTTATGAGCATCTGAATAATGGATCCTATTATGATAGAATAGTTCAGTGAAGAACAGGCAGACTGATGTTAATCCTTGTGTGGACCCAATAGAAATATTTTGATGAATTGTGTATGAGATAGAATGTTTGTGGCTGACATGTATGATGATCTACATGTGTTGTTTTTGGTATGCATCAATATTGGTGTATGGATCTAGCCGATAGAACATACCTTTCTTAAAAAGTTCAAAGTGATGTTGTTGACAACTGGCAAGTGATTGCAATTCAAGATAAGGATATATATAGCTGGTGATTGTGGATATTTTATGAAAAAAAAATGTGAAAAAAGTGTATATGTGAAAGGAGCAAAAATCTAATATCTGAATGAAGGTAGAATAGAGAGAAGAGTAGAATAAAGATGAAGTGTTCAAAGTTAGTATTTGGATTTAACTAGAATTGATCTCTAGCATTGGTAGATGCATCTTACCAGTTCAAAATCTTTGTAAATCACTTGTAATCTTTTCTGCAGGTAGTGAGCCTCCACTTGAGTAGTGATCTTAGGGCAGTGAGCCTAAATGCATGTGCATTCCCATTTGTAAAATACTTTTAATAGGGTATCAATTCTTGTGGGTTAACCCCCATCGTGGTTTTTCCATTAACTGAGTTTCCACATCAAAATCTTGGTGTCAAGTGTGTTATTTTTATTTCTGCTTATGTGATGTTCATTTTATTAATTTGATTATAAATGGTAAAGACAGATTAAAGGAAGAAAAATTATGAATGAGTGACAACTGATTCACCCCCCTCTTAGTTGTCCAAACCTATCCAACATTAACATTATTGCAACTATGGTAGCAAGTGGACTGTCAAATGTCTTTTATAGAAAGATTCTACTTTGAGCTTGTTTTCAATCATTAGCCTTCAAGATTATTATAGAAAACCTAAAATAATGTTTGAGGTTACTACTATCATAATTCGTTAGGACCGACAAGACCCAGAAGTCTATATATAAGAACAATTAGTACAATTTTATTATATTTAGGTCCTGTCATAATTATTGTGGCAACACTATCATGCCATACACCTAAAAATGGTCATGAAGGTATAATAGGTTATGCATTTTTTTCCACAATTTGGGATAAGAGATTTGTAAAATGTAATGTTTCATGAGAGATGTAATGCTTCTATTTTGTGGTGTAGGGAACAATAAACAAAAGATTGATCCAACTCATTAAAGTAGGCAATTTTTGACTCTATAATAAAATGTTTTACAAATCACTAACATATTTTTTCCAAGTAAAATGCATGAGTTACAAAAAATTGTATCTTTATTATTCACAACTCAACAATATATAATAATACCTTCTCATATTCATATGTTCAAACATGAAATAATCCTTTTTAACTATCTCTATTAAATGTAAAAACAATCAAATGTAAAAAATATACAAAATGTCCTTAAAATATAGATTCAATAGATATTTTTAAACTATATCTAAATTATATTGAAAGTCTCCATAATGAAAGCTAAATGCTTTAACTAGTTGATCTCAATCCCTTGAATACAATAGCTTTATTCTCTGAAACAACTGCATTTATATTTAAAAAAATGTTAAGAAAAAAAAACATCAACTATAACTAACTTAACATTTGTTGTAAAAAATTTGATGGAAGATTAAGAGTCGATACTTATAATTCTATATTAGATGCCACCTTTGAAAATATATCAAAAACCTCCACGATGAAAGCTAAATGCTTTAACCACTTGATCTCAATCCCTTGAATACAATAGCTTTATTCTCCAAAATGCATGCATTTATATTAAAAAATTGTTAAGTAAATAAACAACATAAACTACAACTAACTCAACAATTCTTCTAAAAAATTGATGGAAGATTAAAAATTACTACTTAGAATTCTATCTTATATGTCACCTTTGAAATCATATCAAAAGTCTCTACAGTGAAAGTTGGATGCTTTAACCACTTGATCTCAATCCCTTGAATACAATATACTTATTCTCTAAAACATCTGCATGTATATTAAAAAATTGCTAAGAAAAATAAACAACATCAAGTGACAACTAACTTAACATTTGTTGTAAAACACTTGATGGAAGATTAAGAATCACTACTTAGAATTCTATCTTAGATGTCACCTTATAAGTTTTCTATCAAAATTATCCATGATGAAAGATCAATTCTTTAACTACTTTATCTTAATCCATTGAATACAATAGCTTTATTCTCCAAAATAATTACATTTATATTGAATATTTGTTAATCAAAATAAACTTTAACTTATTTTTACCTCAACAATGGTGTGTGTATTGACATCATAACCTTATCATACTCATAAGACATTCATGGTCTATATAGAATACTTAAAATGCTATTTCCAACCTCATAAGAAGATCTAAGTATTCCAACCTTGTGTGAAATACATAAAATGTTGTTTCTAGGACCACTGCATAGTCATGACAATCATAACACAATTGCTCATATGGTTATAGCAGTCATAACTACAATTAATATTGTAAAGATTATTATCCATGGTATATTATAGTCTATCTAAAGTTAAATGCATAACAAAGTTTGTTTAGTCTTATTGAACTATTGCTAAGGAAAGAAATAAGGACAAAATGATGAATAAGTAGTCATAAAAATTTTATAATAGTAGAGAGGGCATTCATAAATTCAAGGGACTAGATCATGAAGGGTTAAAGTCATCCATCAATGGCATTTAAGGGGATAAATTGAATTGGATGAATTTTTTAGGATCCTTTAATGCTTACAATCCTTAGACTATCCTTGCCTTCTCTAAAGCCTCCCTCTAACATGGAATGGGTTTTAATAAACATTGAAATTCAAAACATATGAAAATAATACTAGGATTTTGTCAAGTATAACTATTAGGTCACATAAAATAACACTAGGTTCACAATGAAAGTTAGGTCCTGGACGAACAATACTAAACACCATGACCATAGGATATACAAGTCAACATGTAATAGAAAACAAAAGCAACCAAATGACACACCAACATCCAATGAGAAAAAATACATGGCTTATCAACTTATGTCCACCACTATTTTTCCCTTTTATGGATTACCCATGCAACTCTTAGTTGTTTGTACCACTACACCCTAACTAGGTGTAAGACAATAATTCTTAACCATGCATCAATAAACATAGATTATCTCTACACATTCTAATTAGAAATGAAATCCAACAACATTGAATATGTATCAATAATCTTTACTAGAATATAACCAAATGTAGAATTATACTTTACATATTAAATTTAATGTGATGTATCCTCCATGGATATACCTACCAAATTAGTACAAGAAAACACACCAAACAACTTGATGATTTGATATTATGTTAAAATATGAAAAGTATTTCCATTTCAAAACTTACTACATGAAAATCGGGTTATGATATTATATCCCAAGTATATGAATCCCATTAACTTAGCCTACTAAATATGCAATCTAAATCCATATTACATAATCTACTTGAAGTGTGGAAATCAAATGTTCTCTTAAGATCTAACACCCATTTATAGTACATGATTATGCATGGTTGTAGGATTTCTAATAAACATAGTTCCCTAAGGATGAATCAAGTAGGGACTCACTTATGGTTTGGCACAAGTCATAGAAATATTTACTCTATATATTGAAAATGCTAGAACTTTACTAAGCTAATGTAGAAGTTAAGTTGTGTTTGAATAAATTGAAACATGAGATAGAATGATTTGCAACCATAGGATTCCGCTTTGATCACATGGGTAACTAAGTCTAACTTTAGATTTCAAATACTAACACATATGTAAGTTCTCACATGGAGAATTCAATATGTATTTGAAATATCAGAAGTGTGGTTGTATAATCACCTGTGGAATATACTCCCAATGCCAGAAAAAATCATAAATAAGCATTCTTCAATAATCCATAATTGAAAGATAAAATCCCACATGATGCATAAAAAATATTTGTTTAATTACACTTTGAAATAGTTTTACAAATTGATGCAAGGAGTGACTAATTAAATACAACAATCAATAGTCATAATCAATCAAAAGGTTAGTTACATGTCTATCAAAACATTAGAAAATCCATTCATAAATGTCTTAAATGCTAGTAATAAGAAACTTTCACATAAAAGACACTATCAAGTCACCCTTAACTATTATGATACACATTATTGAGGATTGTCACACATAAGGTCATTGGTAACAACCATACAAGGTTTGAAAGTAACCCTAGAAACAATAAATTGTTATCATGGGGCATCTAGGATAGATTAAGTATGCATTCCAACTATTGGTCTAACACGTGTTGGTTATCCTAAACAATATCTTTACAAGGACATCATGGTACGTGATTGGTAGATCATTATAACAATTATGAATTAGCAAAATTCCTATCAAGAGGCCATAAAATTAACATACCAGTCTATGAAGATGGTGTTAGGGACTCTTTAAAACCAAAATTATACTTTAAAATACTCTTTTGTCTCAAACTAAAAATTAAAATCTCTTTAAAATAAAAATTAGTTCACAAAAAGATAAAGAAAAATATTAATAAAGAATTTTATCAAATTGTTTTTGAATAAAAATGCACACTAAAAAATGTAACTAGCATCTATGATGCTATGGTAGATAACCTCAATCAAACACCTAGATAGTCAAAAGCATGCATTATAATTAAATAAATAACATTTCAATTAAAAATTTTTGAAAAAATGGAAAAAACAAGAATCTTACTAATATGAAGATTGTCATACTTGTCCCATATAGAAGTTTATATGCTATTCAAGCATACTTGAGGGGTCATCTCTTACTTTTAGAGTATCCAATATTGCTTCATGGTCAACATTACTAATTATCCAAACTTCTTTTGTTTTTCATTTTACATGATGCTTGAATAACTTAAGATTCATTTCTACAACTAGGTGTGGACACATGAGTATGGTTTTGTGCTTCTCAAAGTCTTCAAATGTAGGCATGCCATTCTTTGAAATAATATATGTTAACAACCAAGTGCCAACAATAAAAACTAATCTTGTAGGATATGTGAACCCATAATCATCTATCATAGCTTGTGTTAGCTTATGTTTTCCCTATACACATCGTACCAACCAATAGTTTGATATCTCTTCATTCCCATGTGGTGCAACATTAGCATAAACATGACCTAGTTGTATAAAGTCTAAAAGAGGTTCATAGTCAAACAAGCTCTCCATTTCATTGAGTAGAGATGAATGATCTTGAGATAAAGGTGTTAGATATCATGGAATCCATGTATCTACCCACTCACTTGACTCACAAAGATCCCAATCACATTTCATAAGACTTTGACAAAAATAAGCTAATTCTCATGTTCAAATAGTCCATGTACTTTCATTTGAGCTTCAAAATGAATGCATCTTTGACAATTCACCGATTCTGTGACAATCCAATTTATCTACCACTATCCCCTCATCAACCAACCAAAAAAACATGCTTACTTTTGAATCAAGTGCCACTCCTTGTGACAATGCATAGTTACACCACTTAACTATAAAATTTGCATCACTAAATGTAGCACCATCTTCAATGTTTATTTGTTTTTAACTAGGGATCTCTTCACACATGCACTTGCACCATCATACTTGTAAGGCCTACCCTTGTCTAACTAGTTCTTACCCTATTATTCTTATAAGTTCTAGATAAAATGATAAAATGATTGATTATTCTATAATATAGTTGCAAGATGGGTATATGTCATGTTAGGTTACACATCTTCATTTGGTCTTTAAGTATTGCTTCATCCATGATTGCATCGTTAGATTTGATGTTTTGAATTTAGTGTGCAGGATATGTGTATGTAGGTGTTTTACCAATGGATGGATGTGGAGGAGATAGGGAACCACTGGGTCACCTCACCTTACCTAGTCCTTCGGTGAGTGTTTGACCTTGTGTTTATGTGGTAGGTCGGCCTCTTAACCCAATTTACTTAGTTTTGATAAGGGATTATTCCTTGTACTACTCTTCTTGCCTCAGATCAAATCGTTACGTAACTGGACCCTTATTTTGTGTGTAAACCCACCAAGTGCTATGTTTCTTGTGTGATTGTTAGTGGACTAAAATGTTCATTCATCTTATTGCTTTCCTTTGAGTTTGGTTGTGGTGTGCTTGCAAATAACCTTCTTGCTTTCGATGCGAAGTTGATTTAGTTTAACAACTATCATGGGTTGGTCCTTTGCTTTCATTGTCATGTTATGACTTGTCATAATGATCATAAAGGTGTGTTTCTATTATTCCTTGTGCTTTTAAATGAGAGGTCAAATTAGTGCAACTACCTTCGTAGTGGAGTTCTTGCATTTTAATGGTTGTTTTTCTCCAATTGCATTATAATACTATGGCATATCTTAGTATAAATAAATTATATGAAAATCTATATATATATCCATGACACCATTTGCTGCATGGGATAGGGAAGTGAGGAAGAGATGGCCAGACCTTTTAATTCCAAACCAGTGCCATAATCCAAGTAAGGCTGATGAAAGGAAAAGAAAACAGGCTCTCACTAAATGGATTGCCCTGCCCTTGGGAAGGCTGAAACTAAATTTCGATGGGGCCGCAAAGGGTAATCCAAGTACCTCTAGAGTGGGAGTCATAATTCGTGATCACCAAGGGAAGTTGATTTGGGCCCTTTCAAAGAAGCTTCCTGTCGGCACAAATAATGAGGCCAAATTCATAGCCTTACTCACCGGCCTCCGTTTATGCAAAGAACACCACCTAATGGACCTAGATGTGGAAGGTGACTCCCTCCTTTGCATAAAAGCGATCACCACCAAAAACATAATAAGCTGGAAGTTGAAGTACCTAGCGAAGGCTATCTAGGAATGCTTGGAGAACATGGGAAATGTGTCCTTTGCCCACACTTACCTAGAAGGGAATAAAGCTATGGATCATTTAGCCAACTAGGCTTGCGTACAAGTAGAGGATGAGATTTTGGTAGACTCATGTGAACTTTGGCTGGGACTTCCATTAGAATGACCCATGACAACCTGGTTGTCCAGCACTTTCATCTGAACAAGATTTAGATATCTCCTTAGCACAGTGGCATGTACCGGCTCCTAAAAAATGTAGAGAATCTCTCCAGGGTGATGGAGGGAATGACAAACTTACTTAAGGATGCAAAGACACAATCTACACTCACCCAAGTGATGGAGATTGAGTGTGAATGCATCTGTTAGAAGAGAGAGGAGAGCTCTGAGAGTGTCGAGGATGATGAAGACAAAGGAGCGGAGCCAGGAGAAGACAATGTTGAGCCACCAGAGGAAACCAGAATTGCACAAATTAAGCGGCTCTTCATTGCTAATGATGGGAGTGATCCTAAAAGTAATTAGAGAAGCTAATCTCTCAGAAGGTCACGTCCATGATGCAACCATCTATGAATAATTCTTGTCTACCTACGTGCTCATCCTTGGGAGGAAATCGAGGGGACAAATCTTAGTCAAATCACTAGTTCAAGAAAACATGAAAGACACTGCCTATATAGCTGTCACTGCCTTCAACAAAAGGCCTACCAGGGGCTCGATAAGTGGGATCTTTAGTGCGGCCATAGTAAACAATGATCAAGATCCCCCGACTATCTCCGCTCAGGCCTTGGTCCTCTTTTGGGAAGGAATCAAGAGAAATAATATGGAAACCTTTACCTACTTCATAGGCTAGTATGGTGACCTCCTGTCCCCTGAGTAAGTGGAAAGGGCCGATGAAGTGGTGGATGGCCTAAGAGTGTTGTGGCACTCCTAATTGTACTTGCCAACTATGGCACTTATATACTACTCTAGATAGCAGGCTTTTGTATTCCCGTTATTATAAATGAAAGGGAGCTACCCCCTATGGTAGTACTTATCTATCAAATATATATATATATATATATATATATATATATATATATATATATATATATATATCATAGTCCTTTATAAACTTTGAATTTTTTTCTAAAATTCCTCCTTTCTTATAGTAAAACCTTTTATTATTATTTCCATTGTATTTCTTTAGCAAATGCTTTGCATGTTTTAATATTTTTGTTTAGGGGATTTTAGTGAATTTACTTATTAAAATATTATTCCTTAAGTTTATATTTCTATTTGAAATTTGCATTTGCCATGTAATTTCAAATTCTAAGTTATTTAACTTCTTTTTTTAAATGACATAAAAGAAAAGGTTTTCGAAGGGTTTTAGGGAGGTTTTTAAGGCATAGACTTGGGGGGTGTTTCTTTTGGGGCGAAAGAAGGTTTGAAATTTGGGAAAAAAAAATAAAGGAAGCGAGTGTTTAGAGAGGGTGGCTGGAAGGAAGTGAGGATGTTGTCAATGGTTGAGTCCATGACTTTACTCTACTGACTATAATTGCTTGTATGTCTCTGAAACCTTTTTAACAAACCCATTTTGTACATATCCTGAATCATTGTATTCACTGTGATACATCTCTACCAAAGCATGTCTAGCTAAAATATTTGTCAAAATTCCCTTTCTGTTATGTTTTGACTGTACGTCATACCCTGTTCGTAGGTTGCCTTTTTGGCAAACTGTGAGGACACGGGCAGGGTTGTGAGCCTAGCTTTACACCAGCCAACTGCATTGCGTAAAATCTTCTAAAGCCTTTTCAACTGATCCATTTTGTGTATATCCTGCAATCATGATAGTCCATGGAACCTCTTCCTTGAGGCATCCTGTATATACAGTTCATTTTCCTACTCAGTGCTTCCATTTTGGCACATGTAGTGAGGATGCAGGCAAAGGATGTGGAGTCTGGCTCTCCAACTGCTAGTTGCATTTGCATAAAATTTTCTAAGCCTCTTTAACAAATCCATTTCGTGCAAATCCTGTAATCATTACTTTCCATGGTATGACTCCTCTTCGAGGTAATCTATTCAATAGTTCATGTGCCTTGTCTTTGCTTACATAGCTTGCATACATGTTTACCAATGATCTTTTAGTGGTTAATATTCGCCATTTGGCTAATAGTTGAAATTGGGGACTCAATTTCATTTATTTTATTAAACTTTTAAACTCAAAGATTTGCCACAATATTTGATACCTGATTAGATTAGATTCACCTAAATTTTATAAGTTATAGTACAAAATGAAATTAATTTGTCAATAAAATTATATAATTATTAGTTACTTTAGGGCAATATCACAAATTTTTAATCACCACCGTTGATTTTATTTATAATCTAATGACTGGGGTTGTATTCCATGGTTTAAAATGTACCCATGGAGCTCCAATACCCATTCAACCCAAAATTATATTTGGGATGTTGATCTCAATTTATAATCTAATGGTTCGGGCTAAATTTTGCAGGCCAAAATGTACCCACTGAGCTCCAATGCCCATGGGGCCTAAAATTTTATTTAGCCCATTGATCTCCATTGAGATCAATGAACTAAATGCAATTTTAGGCCCCATTGACATTGGAGCTTCACGGGTACATTTTGGCCCACGGAATAGAACCCAAATCATTAGATTATAAATTAAAATCAAGGGTGGTGAAAAATAATTTAGGACTGATTTAAAATAATCAATGTTTGATTTAAAATATTAAGGAATTAAGGAATAATAGACACAAGCACTACACCTTAAACTAGTCAGTCATTGCAACCCTCAGGCACTTACTTTTCCATAGGAATTTAATTTTTTTTAAAAGGAAGGATTCACCATGGTAATCAATGCATTTTCCTATTTTTCATCAAGATTCACTAGGATTTCTACAAATTTATGGTGATTTAAAATAATTCACCAATAAAATTAATATTTTTTTAGAAAACAGGAAAGATTCACTAATAGAAATTAATATTTTTTTCCAAAAAATTGAAAGATTCGCCAAGATTTTATATATATTTTTTTGGGGGATTTCTTAAAGTTATCACTGATGTTTATTAGGACATTTGCAATTGTAACTCTGTCAAAAATTCCCCTCTCGTTATGTTTTGATGACTGACCATACCGTGTTCGAAATCTCCTATTTTGGCATGGGTAGGGAGGATGTTGGTAAGGGTTGTAGAACTTGGTTTTACACTTAACTTTTCCTTTTGTTTGATAGTTTCTTTAGCCTTTTACACAAATCCATTATGTGCCTATCCTGCAGTCATTCAAGTCCATGAAATGCCATCTCTTTCAAGCATTCCTTCAAATAGTGTGCATGCCTTCTCTGTGCTACCTTTGGGCACGGGAAGGGAGGATGCTGCTAAAGGTTTGGAGTCTGGATTTTCATCTGCCAGTTGCATTTGCTTAAAAGTTCTACAGACCTTGCAATGAATCCAATTTGTGCATATCCTACAAGCATTAAGCTCCATGAGATATTGTTTCTTCCAAGCATTCTGTAAAATAGTTTATGTGCTTTGTCTTTGGTTCCACACTTCGCATATATGTCAACCAAGGCATTTGCAACTACAACATCTGACAGAATTTCCCCATTCGTTATGTTCAATTGATGTCCCTTCTTCATTACTAGAGATTGGGAGCTACACATTATTATAGTGCGAGCCTAATTTTTTTAGATTGTTTCATTTAGCATCACCATTAATCTCCATAAGAAAATTGTCCATGTTTATAATGATGGAAATGAACATGTATGAATCTCACACAATTTTGGACTCCTCCAAATAATGTTAAATTCTTCTCTTTTATTATACCATATGGCTGAGTTATACTTTCCAACTTGTGTGAGCACATGAGTGTTATTTCTTTTTTAGTTTCTCATCTCTCCACATCTTGACTTTTGGTCCAAGGTTACCTCCTTTGTCAAAGATGAACTTCAAACTTAGGGATGGGCACCTAGTATTCTGGTGGAATGATAAAGAAGGTCATATCTCTCTATATGACATTGTGTTAAATTGATGATATTATTGTATGTTCCTCCAGCGTAACGATGTAGTATCTTAATCCATGCTATGATTTTTTAGTGGAATATGAAAATATACATGTATAATTGGCTTACTTGAATGGATGAGTTGTATTTTGGATTTGGAGTGTCATTCCATCTCTTCTTGTCTACATTGTAATTGTTTGGTGAAGTGTCATAGAATAGATTATGACAAGTATGTGCATTTGAAAGTGTTGACTCCTCCCTTTTCTACTTCAGCTCATGTCTAGGGTAATCTTTGTGGTCTATTTTGATTTTTACCGTCTCCATATGTGTAATTGTGGGCAAGGGTCCATTGAATCTTTTATGTCATATAGACTTCTTTGGCATTTACATTGCATGTAATAGAAAATCCATGTCTTTACTTGTGTGGTTCATCCTTTTGTCTATCTTGAGACCCTAGTAGTGTGAGTTGCCCATGCTTGCTGTGGAATCATTATCTCCTCTCTCCATAGATTAGGGATTGCCTAAGGTGCAATAGACATCTATTGCACTTGATGATGGCAATATGGTTGGGAGGTGGGCAACATTCCCCATTGGTCTCGTCTTGATGATCTTCTAGAGGTTGGTGATAGGTACAGTTTGTTTATGAGTTACTTTTGTTGTTCTAATTGTTGTTGGAGCACCTTGGAGGTTTAATTTTTATTTTTGTACTATTATTCACTATAATTTTATAATCAGAGTTTGATGCTCCCATTTTGAGAAGATAAACTCCACTTGTAATTGTAATATACTATCTTTAGATTTATGATTAACTCTTGCTTATAAAGGAAATCAATTTTGGGTATGTCTTTAATTATGCTTATTTGTTTAATTTGGGCATTGGAGTCCTCCTACTTCCAGTAATGGTGCAATGCCTATGTTTCAGAGATAGATTTCAAATCATTATGTTGGGAGACTTCTCTCATTACTCTTGTATGCTTGAATGAGTAAAATTGTTTATCATCTCCTTATGAATGGTTTTTCTTAACTTTAGACAAAAGAATGTTTCTTTTTACTTCTTTCTATATGGATGTAATTTTTGACGCTTATGTTGGTTTCCCTTGGTTTGGTTCACTTGACAATGTGTCGTGGATATCGTATTCCACACCTTGTTTGCCTTCCCTACCTTTATGTGACAGGGTTTTAGGGATAGGTGGAAAAATTTTTGGTCCTTCATGTCATAACCACAAGGCTAATGTGGGCATGATATTTGGTATCAAAGCCCATGTTTCAACATTGGGAGCTCTAGGGTATTTGTGTGTTTGTTGGGTCGACACAGAATGGGTTCGAGATGGTTGTGACCCTCATCCTACTCCATGTGGTTGTGAGAGTGAGGTTGAGGATTGGCATCCAACCATCATCTTAGAGGAAGATCCATCCTCTCGTCTTGTCATCATGGTGATTTTGTCACATGATTATTCAAGTCTTTTGCTTGTGTTTTGTGGTGGTTGTGTTCCTCCTTGTCGATTCTCCTCTTGAGTAGGTTGGTCTAGATTGTGAAGGTTGTGTTTGGCCCTTCCTCACCCTTGTGTATTTTATGGAGGGTGGTGTTGTTCCCTAGTATGCACTCTATGTGGTTGGGATTAGAGGTTAGCACCATGGGAATAATTAGGCTTGAGTGCACTTTGTTGTGTGTTATGCTTTTGGTTGTGAATGTGATGATGTTTTGTTCTTTGGAAGAATAATGAAGTCTTAATGCTTGTTTGATTAATTCTTGCCTTGGGTACTTTGTGTGCATATATCACATTGTAATAATTGCATACCTTCTTGAGTTCCTAACCCGTGTTATCATTTGGAAATTGACATTGTCTATTTTGGGTTGGGTAACTAGAAATGTTTTCCTGAAAAGTATCTTTCTTTGAATTTTATGAGTCCAAGTCAGTTGGAGTATGTTTGCAATAGTTTTGATTGTAAAAGGTTAAAAAAGGAAGAGGAGTAAATGAGACTTATGCTTAGTATTGTTAATAAATAATGTATGTTTTCAAAATGTTTCAATGGTGTATTGTGTGCTTGGTGACTATTTTTGTAAAGTACTTCCATAGTGTGAATTTTACATTTTATAACTTTGTTCTTGTGTGAACTGGATATCATGTTAGACATACCTTCTGTGGAGAAGATGTTTAGCATCATAGGGTAAAATACTAAATTAGGGATTGGGGCTTACAATTAGGTTCTTTTTAGGATATTGTTATCAATCAGATATGCACCCTATGCTAAGTCATTCAACTTAACTATCTGTTGACACATGGGGACACTCCTAGGCTTGTGGTTTGCCTAAAAAAATGGAGTGAACCTCCAGAGTGAGCTAGCTCTCCTAATGATTTTACTAATCTAAATGATTTGTAGAGGGAAAAGGTGAGAAGGTGAACTAAAATGAAAGAAATATCTAAAATTCACTCCTAAGGTGATACACCAATACTTAAACTCTTACCAGATCTTACTGACAATCAATTCACAGAACTATAACTTTCACAACCCCTTGATTATACTTAATTCATTAATATTTCACATGAAGGTTCATCCAAAAAAAACATGCAACCTGAATCAAATAAAATGCTTGCATAACCATCACAAAATTAAGATAAAATAAAGGATAAATAACTATCAGAATGCAATATCAAATTAACCTTGCAAATGATGTAATATCCCTTGACAATTCAGACCTCAATTTGCTGATTAGAGGCTCAAGGAATATTGTCAAACACTTTGCACACCACCTCTTAATTTGCTATCTCTGTATTTTTTTAGTTTGCTTGCTTGCTTGGAATGGTTTCAATTGAAGTTAAATTGCTTGCAAATTAAAGCTAAAATGTCTAGGCAATGGTTTAAGGTGAAAATGCAATTTTTTTTGACCTTTCTAAAACAAATACTTGAACTCTATATGAAGAATGTGCACCTACAACCAAATAGCATTTTTACAAACACTTGGCATGCAATCTTCAAGACTCCAAGTGACTGAAAATGAAATGCATGTACAACTACAACCATATGACATTATATCAAACAATTGACATGCGAACTCCCAACTCTATTAAGATTGAAACTTATGCAAATATGAAGCCACAACTAATAGGCATTTTGTCAAACATGTGCCATGCAACCTTTCAACTTCAACTTGATATTTAGTACTAAAATTCTGATTTGCATGTACAACTGATTACGATGCTCAATAATCTGATTACAATGATTTGGCATTCAAGAACATTTACATCAAACAACCATAACAATACAACATTAATGGCAGCAATTATACCTCAGACCTTTGACTACAATTTGGTATGACAAATGCTGATGTAGATGGCACGGTACTGTAGTGCGACACTATTCACGCACTGTAGCATTTCACTATTCACAGGTACTGTAGCATTTCACTATTCACGGGTATTGTAGCAATTTACTATTCACAGGTACTATAGCAGCCAGCAATAAATATGTTCCACAATGAATCCTTCATACCCTTACAATCTGTAATAGATATGCATTAACCCCTTGTATTCTTTATATTTCTTCTCCAATTTAAGCACATATTGGACTCCTGGATGAAGCCCACAATGAAGCAATAATTCAGCTGATATTTCACAACCTCAAAATTGCATAACCAATGAGAGTTTTTCGTTCCCAATGGCTCAATGGCAGAAACCCTTGCTAGCTCCTTCACCAAACAATCACATCAAAGCAAATATCAATTCCTAAATGATATGAAGCTTGGTTTGATCTTCTTTTATACTTTTTCAATCCATCTCCAAGAAGCTTCTAGAAAAATAATATTATTATTTTATTTTAGTGACTTTATGTTATAATATTTTATTTAAGTCACTTTATTAAATTAATTAAATATAAGGTCATTTTATAATATTTATTTATTTAATAACCTTACAAATAATTAATTTAATTATTATCTCCCTTAATTTTTCAATCCAACTGAATACTGGAATCGACACTACCCACATGTCATAATCAGTGCCTTGCTATAAGTATAAATAGTAAACCCATCTAAGTGACATACTATAAATAGTAAGTATGAGAAACTGAGTTCTAAAACCTTTGCAAAGGCCAACCCTAAAGCTTACTGAACTCTGGAGAAGAAATAAACCATCCATTGGCTAGGTTTCTATCACAAAAGACCCTCTAACCATCTGAGTTAGCCTACGAGGGCCAGTGATAGGCTAAACCAGCATAAAATAGGATCACACTAAAAAGGGGACATTACAGTCCGCCCTCCCTGAAATTGCTTGTCCCCAAGCAATCTCAACAACAAAGTTAACACCACTCCACCCAGATCCCAAGGAAAGTGTTGTGTAATATCCCTCATGTGACCAATCAACTCCTGTAACACCATCACAAGTACAACTAATAGATCCTGTCGAATCAAATCAACCCCAATGCCAGATGTCATAGGAGCATAAGCATTAAGTGGAAGCAACTCTGAATATCAACAATGTTTGCTTCCCATAATTGTGCAAGCTAAGCTATCATACACACTATCTAGCATATGCACAATTGAGCTATGCATCTAAAACAGATCATGTACATAAAGATCAAAAGTACAACTGCAAGTAATCACCCTCATATACATGCTGCAAAACTCAACAGTGAACCTTGATTGGAACCCTGATGCACACAAAGGATTCCTCAACATACTAGAGAGTATCCCACAACTAATGCCCAGATCCCAAATGAATTTGTAAGGAACTGCATCAGAATCTCGCTGAAAATAGCTGCAGCCATAGAACCTGCCAAAACTCAACAAATTGTGCAATTCTATAGTTGAAATAAACATATCACCTCTAATGTCAATCCCTTAGTCCCAATGCCAAACTAGAAGTCCATCACAAATTGCACATGTTGACTTCGACTATACCATTCTACATAAAACACTGAGATCGCACCAAGAGTGGTGGAACACCTCATCAGGACCAAAATAGAGTGACGAATCAAATACGTTACCACCAGGATCCCAAAACAAAATCAGCAATCCACTACCAATGACAACTGGTGGCACCTGCTACACCATACTGTCAGCAATTGGATCACTAATCTACCAAGAGGCTGCTCCCTGATACTGAGACCTATGGGTTATGGACCCAAACAACTACCAGAAAAGATGAGTATCTCCTAACTCATCTGCAAATGTTGGTGTCCCCACAATACTCCAACTGCCAAAGCTAGAAGAAGAGTGCTCTTGACACCAACTCACAAAGCCAGTTGCACTAATCAATGCAACTGTGGAGGGTTGATCCCTCTTAGCATCAATGGAAGTGGATATATGTGCCTCTTCCCTCATGAGTGCACCATACAACTGCCTAGCAAGCATGAAAGCACAACCTCTATCCTCTACCCAATTCTTATGGACGTGCTAACTAACCAAGCCTTCATACCTATTGCCCCCATAATCATCCTGTAACCATGTATCTATGTGAAATCTTTGTGACATAGAAGTAGCAAACCTTGTCAAATACATAATAGCACAATGGATAACTGATTGATGTCCCTAGAAGTAATTCCCCATACACAACTGAGTTAGGTACTTGCAGGCTCTAGTTCCATCTTCTGTAGATGGCAACTCTTCATCCCACAATGGATGGTATAAGCCCCCCATCAATCCACATCGATGCATCAACCAATCATCTGCATGTGAACTAAAAGAAAGGTGATGAACTCTCCTCACTATGTAGTCATGGTAAAAAGCACCAACCTCCGTCAATAGTTGACCATCATGGTCCTACTTTGTATCACCTGACATGGAACTAACCTTAGGGGAATCAAGTGTATTTTCAGATTCATCCCTCATTTGAATGAGGAGTCTCCTAATGTGATCTATCCTCTTTTGCCTTGCCATGTTGGAGAGATTGACCCTTCCTTTTATGTTTTGAAGATGTTGTCTCGCATTGACAACCATTAATCTAGCCTCCTTCGCCCTTTGTGACCACATATCACATAATTTTTGTGTCCTTTCCACATCCTTCCAAGTCTGATATAAAAAATCAGAATGCTCATGACTTGTATTCATTCCACAAATGCCATTTTTAACCCCCCATTCTGATGTGCCATCTATAAACAATTCTATGGTCATATCATTCTCATGTTTAAGAAGTGTTTTCTCATCATGAAGTAACGAAATGTGGCTGCTGTCATCAGTATACCTATCATATTCTTCAAGCTTCACAAGTGCATTTTTATTGAAATTTTCAAGCCCATCACTTACACTTTGTAAACCAACACTTGTAGACTCATCTTCACAAGTTCTCCTATGTGTAAGAGTAACAATCTCATAAGAATGAGGAAGAATATCATTGTCCCAATTCAGATCTTTGAAATCTTCTTTTACATTGTAGTCATCAAACACCACCAAGTTTTGATTTATCTCATCTTCTTTTCTAGGAGTAGCTGCTATAAAGAACTAATTTTCTGAATTATGAGAGGAGAGATTATGCCTACTCAAAAGTAGACAAAGGTCTGCAATCCCTCTATCTTGATGTTTCACCAATTGGACAGCCCTATCCCTATCTCTAACCATTTGTAGATAGTCTTCTTTTATCAACTCCAAAGCTTCTTTGAAAGAATGCAAATTTGTATGAGGAATGCCATGTCCCATTCCTTTTTGTCTTTCTTCTCTTTGAGCTGTCCAACTGAGGTCTTCTAGGTGTTTGTAAGTGCTATCCATTCTTGACAAAGCATGAGTTATTCTATCTTCCTTCACCACCATTTGAACTTGCAAGTCTTCCCAAACCAAGGGCTTTTGTTCCAACTGTCCTTGGCTGCCATAGTCTAATTTTTCATGATCATCTAATGAGTCCATACCATTGCTACCCATATCATTAGCATGCTCTGTGATGGCCTCCAATGTAGAAGTCTCAAGTGAAGCTTCTTGCAAAGATGATGTAGACAACTCATTCCCCATGGCTGCCCTCATATCCTCTTGAGTCAAATTAGCATGTCTAACAAAGTCATCATATAGATTTCTGCATATATGTGAAGTATCTTTATCCTTATGTTGTTCAACCAATCTCCTTAACAACTCATGTGCCATGGGTGACACATCTTGCTCACCTTTCCAAAAAGCCCATATGTCATTTGTCATAGCATCATCCTCATACAAAACTGAAGACATGATGGATTGCATTGAAGTAATCACGGTGCTAGGATGAACCTCATCAATAACACTCCAAAATATATGAAACATCTTATGAATGACATCTACACAATCCATGGATAACATAATGTTTTCAAATCCAAATGTTGCAAATATTTCAAGTAATTTTACCCTCTTAGAAAAATAAGGGTTCTTGATGTCATCCAAACCTTTGAAGCTTGCCACCATGATCTGAAGTACTTCTTTCATAATATGGCTGTTATAAGGATCATTAGGAGCTATTATCCTCATAATTTCACTAATGCAAGAGATAGCTGCAAGTTTTATCACCTCATCATGATGTCTCATAATTTGTGGCTTAACCAAAGAACTTACCAATGGACTTAGAGCAAGTTGCATTGTTTGAGATGGATCTTGTTCAACTTTGCATAAACAAGCCTCTGCCTCCTCCAAAGTCCTTAGAAGAACCTCCTTTTGTTGAGATGGATGTTCTAATTTCTTCCCTGCCCTGTAAATTCTTTCTTCCAAATCTCTTTCACTTGTTGAAGCCATGCTTGTATCTAAAACTCAAGTTTTGAATGACCCAATCAGGCTGGCAGGAAACCGCTCTAATACCACTGTAATATCCCTTAACAATTTGGACCTCAATTTGCTGATTAGAAGCTCAAGGAATATCATCAAACACTTTGCACACCACCTCTTAGTTTGTTGTCTCTTTATTTTTTTAGTTTGCTTGCTTGCTTGGAATGGTTTCAATTGAAGTTAAATTGCTTGTAAATTAAAGCTAAAATGTCTAGGCAATGGTTTAAGGTGAAAATGCAATTCTTTTTGACCTTTCTAAAACAAATACTTGAACTCTATATGAAGAATGTGCACCTACAGCCAAATATCATTTTTACAAACACTTGGCATGCAATCTTCAAGACTCCAAGTGACTAAAAATGAAATGCATGTACAACTACAACCATATGACATTATATCAAACAATTGACATGCGAACTCCCAACTCTATTAAGACCAAAACTTATGCAAATATGAAGCCACAACTAATAGGCATTTTGTCAAACATGTGCCATGCAACCTTTCAACTTCAACTTGATATTTAGTACTGAAATTCTAATTTGCATACAACTGATTACGGTGCTCAATAATCTGATTACAATGATTTGGCATTTAAGAACATTTACATCAAACGACCATAACAATACAACATTAATGGTAGCAATTATACCTCAGACCTTTGATTGCAATTTGGTATGACAAATGCTGATGTAGATGGCACGGTACTGTAGCGCGACACTATTCACACCACTATAGCATTTCACTATTCACGGGTACTGTAGCGTGACACTATTCACGCCACTGTAGCATTTCACTATTCATGGGTATTATAGCAGCCAGCAAGAAATATGTTCCACAATGAATCCTTCATACCCTTACAATCTGCAAATAGATATGCATCAACCCCTTGTATTCTTTATATTTCTTCTCCAATTTAAGCACAGATTGGACTCCTGGATGAAGCCCACAATGAAACAATAATTCAGCTAATATTTCACAACCTCAAAATTGCATAACCAATGAGAGTTTTCGTTCCCAATGGCTCAATGGCAGAAACCCTTGCTGGCTCCTTCACCAAACAATCACATCAAAGCAAATATCAATTCCTGAATGATATGAAGCTTGGCTTGATCTTCTTTTATACTTTTTCAATCCATCTCCAAGAATCTTCTAGAAAAATAATATTATTATTTTATTTTAGTGACTTTATGTTATAATATTTTATTTAAGTCACTTTATTAAATTAATTAAATATAAGGTCACTTTATAATATTTATTTATTTAATAACCTTACAAATAATTAATTTAATTATTATCTCCCTTAATTTTCCAATCCAACTGAATACTGGAATCAACACTGCCCACATGTCATAATCAGGTGCCCTGCTATAAGTATAAATAGTAAACCCATCTAAGTGACTTACTATAAATAGTAAGTATGAGAAACTGAGTTCTGAAACCTTTGCGAAGACCAACCCTAAAACTTACTAAACTCTAGAGAAGAAATAAACCATCCACTGACTAGGTTTCTGTCACAAAAGACCCTCTAACCATCTGAGTTAGCCTACGAGGGCCAGTGATAGGCTAAACCATCATAAAACAGGATCACGCTAAAAAGGGGACATTACAAATGAGTAGACAAATGGGAAGGAAAACTACTTCTCAATAAAATGGAAGGAATAATGAGTACAAAAACTAAAGTACAACTCTCTCAGTATGAGAGGAAGACTCTAAAAAAATCCTTGAAATCTAATCTCGAACTCTTGAGAAAGAACTAGCTTTCTCCAATATATCCTACAGAATGATCTCCAAGATAAAAGATAGGAAAAGATCCTAATAATAGTAATGCCAATCCATTTTTGGGCTCCTCAGA
Organism: Cunninghamia lanceolata; assembly: GCA_027924645.1. Lineage (NCBI taxonomy): Eukaryota > Viridiplantae > Streptophyta > Pinopsida > Cupressales > Cupressaceae > Cunninghamia > Cunninghamia lanceolata. Next base: position 3,523,054 of record BSBN01000333.1, read on the forward strand.
AAAGACAAAAAATGAGCCTCCAAAATCCCTCTAAAATGAAGAGACAAACTGCCAAAAAGCCCTCTAATACGGTCCCACTGGAAAATATGCCTTGTTTGCTCAAAAGATTCTATTTTTTTGTCCATATCTAGCTAAAAAAAAGAAAACTAAAGAAAAAAATATATTGTTTTCTTTATTTTTGTTTTAACTTCATAAAATAATGACTATGTTAAAGCAATTTATAGATACATTGCTTTAAAATATCATTTTACAATGGTTGCAGTTTTGATCCACATCCTGTCTCGATTTGATTTTTTGCAAAAATTTTACAAGGCCATATGTGGCATTTCACCACGTACATTACATTATATGGCATTTGATTTTTCTATAAAAAATCATAAAAATTATATCAAGGCATATATATGTTTTGCAAAAAAAATTAAAGCCTCTAAGGCTTATCTCCTATCTGGTTTTGTAAAGACATTCTAAGGGCATATGAATCTGTATCCTATCTTCAAAAGAGACTCAAATGGCTCTTAGGGCACAATGCCTAGGCATTAAGTATGCAAAAGGAACCTAAAGGCATGCGATGTTCTAAGGTGTGAAGAATTAGGCAAACAAAATAAGGATCTTAATACCACGAAGGGTAATAGTCAAAGTATGAAAAATAAAATAGATGTGATAAAAATCCCATCTTTGATCTTAGGGCTTTGATGAAACCCTAATCACAAAACATGCCCTCACTCTAAGTTTCTGGGCTCATTTCCACTTGCCAATTTTCAAGAGATGGCTCTTTGTTGTGGCTGCCATAGGGTTAGGGTTTCGAAGTCAAAACTCAAACATTTTTGGTGTTTCTGAGCATGTATTCTGGAGATTTACAACAAGAAATGCAAGGTAAAATTCCCTTCCTTACAAATCTGGTCCATTTCTTCTGATTTCTTTTCATTTTTGAGATACAAAAGGCTTCTCAAGCCGTGGCTGTGACATATTTCTAATAGATTTGTTTTATTTTGTTCACTCTTCTACTGATATACTTATGTTCAAGGCTGCCATGAAGGTATCTCTAAACTTATTCCAAAAGCAACACTTGTGGCCTTTACTCAGAAATAACAAGCTAAGCCCTTTTTACTCAAAACCTACATATATTTCTTGTCCCTTTCTTAATTTCAAGACTCAATATGACCTAAAAGGTCGTAGCTTGCAGTCATATTTCCTTATTTCTGAATATTTCCACAGCTGGGTGTTTGAATCTACAACTGTTGTCTTTGTTTCAAAACCCCATATGGGTATAAACTTTTCAAGAACTGAGTCTCCTTTCCCCTATCACAGGCTATGGCTTTCATGGCACAGGTTCCACTTATTTTTCAATACAAAATGACTTGGCAGAGGTCGTAGCTGTGTATATGCTCATTCCCTAGTATTTTGAAAGCAAAACCCTAGGTGGGTTATACTGTAACTAGGCCGCAACTGGAAATGATATCTCTAGCATATTAAATGTTCCTAAACATTTTTGAAACTTTCATAGAAAAACACTTAATACTTTTACTTATGGGTATTCACTGTGCTTTTGGATTCGAAACCTTTCATTTCTTCCTTGTATCTATCTTTATTTTGAGACTGTGGTTTCAAATGAAAGTTTGAAACCCTAAGTAGGTTATTCTCTAACTAGTCGTAGCTGGTAAATGATATATCTTGGCCTCAATTGAAGATATGCATTTCATAACATTTCTCAAAATGAAATCCTTTATGGTTTTAAGTAAAATAGTTTCATCTTTTCACTTTTTTTTTTCTGAATCAGCATTTTGTCATTTTTGAGCATTTTTTTCTCCATGGAAAGGCAGTGGCTATCTACATAAATGATCATCTCTAAATCTCTTCTTATTACATGAGATTGGAAACTTTCTATTCAAAAGCCATACAAAATGATGAGGGTTATGTCATGCTTGTATAGAGAATGCCTTGCTTGGTTGCTAACTTGTTGGCACAAATGATTTTCTCTGCACATTATACAGGCCGTGCAGGCTCATATGATTCAGTCCTTACTTAACTGGTAACTAAACCCTCATGAGCTCGGGACTCACTCTTTCTTCTGTAGTTGTCTTCACTCTATATATAGAAAGCTTGATTGACCTTGTCTCATGAAAGAAAATGCAAACTCAATACTCTGGATAGGCAAGCTCTTGGGTTATGAGACCCCTTGTCATGGCATAATGAAACTTGAAGATTTGTTTAGATGCACTACTCTTGTCATTATCACTATGTTCTATTTGCAAAAATACCATGAAATATGACAATCATCAAAGGAAGATTACAATCTAGTTCTCTGCTACTACTATGTACTTCCTGTGGATAGACATGATCATTGACACTTCATCCTTACTACATTTACTTGAACAATCAAACCTGATCTGTGACATGGCATATTATTTGACATATTACTGCAAGTATTTGGCATATAATACTGTTACTATACCTGCAACCTATGATATTCTTTTCACTAGCTTTGAACTTGTTCTGAGTTTGCATAATACCATTACTTGATTCTTTTCCTGTCACTCTTGAGATAGGAGCAACAAAAAATTCTCTTCTTTACAATGGGAAAGGAATTTGATGTGAGTTGTGCTCAATTTGTATTTTCATGGCACTAGTTTGATCATTATATATATATATGACTCTCATCTGTATTCTTTAGTTTACTCAATCATGCATAGAATAATACTTATTTCTAATTATATGCTATGACTAAAACAGTAATACATCATTGAATGATGTTCATTTGCAACTCTGTTTGATCATTTTCATTCCAACCTCTCTAAGGGCCAGGGGTAGCATGTTGGGCTCAAGCCTTATGGGAGCCCACTTTACACCACATGCTGATATGTCTTGAAATAGCTACATGACTTATCCTATACTTGTACATGAAACAAACATGTTAGATAAAATCATTAAAGTACAATGATTGTTTCTTTTCAATCTCTTTTGCATGTGAATGATACGTATCTAACTTAGTGCACTATAGGCAATGTACTATGCCACTATTGATAGGCACATAGGGAATTCATATCTAGAGATCTTACAAATCTCTTTCAATCTTGTATGTTATTATGAAGATTAGGAGCAAGGATAGAAGGCAATCTCTGAAACCAAAGACACTAAACATGCAATGATGGTTATGATCCTTTCCCTTCCTATTTCCATATGCATAGTATATTTATTATATCTATACTAGTTTAGCTATTCCCATGGCTTGTGTAGGACACTTGATCTATTATATTTTCATTCAATGCAATGTTTATTTCTTTTATGTATCTCATTTGTAAAATCAACAATCTTTGTAGTGAAATGAAATAACTCATCTTTCAAGAAACCTTCTACAATGCAAATGGATGATGATATGAAAATTCTATTTTCTCTATTGAACAACTAAACTACAACATAACTAAATATCTTAAACACTCCAACTATGCAAAGAAGATATTAGGCAAATGTTAAAAAACTTCCTCATCTAAAATGAATTGCATGTACTCCAACGCTACCAATTTGGGTTGTAGAGAAAATTGGTAACATTTCTGGTGACTTCTGCTATATGCTTGCCTGCTAAGCATCAGGACTAGTTTCCTTAAGCTATTCATTGGGCATCGAGTCATACTCTGCTCATCTCAAACTCAAAAAACACTGAAACTCAATTGTACACTAATCTAAATAGTAGAAAAAAACTAAAACCAAATCAAACTGAAAGCAAACTAGAAAGCCCTGGTGGCCAAAAAACATGTGCAACAGCACTTAGGGAAACAAAATAAATGAAACAAAATGTGCATGAAGCACTTATTAACTACAACACTACTCTACTATGATACATAGTAGTACTTATCTTTAGAGGCAATGTTTGAGGTGGATGCCATTAACTGGGATAGACAGCACCTCTCCACTTAACTTGGCAAGTTGAAATGCATTTTTTTCTTTGCACTCTATGATTACATAAGCCCATCCCAAATTGCATCAAACTTGGAATGTTTTCCAGGTCTTCTTCTTAGTTCATTCTATTTGAAAACTAAATCACCAACAATGAAGCTTCTTGGTCTTTCTCTCTTATCAAAGGAACTCTTCATCTAAGCTTGATGGATTTCAAGCTTCCTTAAGGCTTCTTTTCATGTTTCCTCTAATTCCATAAGCTGAGCTAGCCTTACTAGTAAAGGTTGTTCCTCTAGCAGCTCAAGTTCTCTAACAAAAGCCAAAGTTGGTAATTCTACTGAAATAGGCAATCTAGCCTCCTTGCCATAAGTGAGCACATATGGAGAACAACCATTAGCTCTCTTAGGAGTAATTCAGTCAACCCAAAGAGCTAACTTCAACTTCTCATGCCATGTCCTCTGGTTGTCTTCAACAGTCTTTTTGATGATCTTTATCATATTTTTATTGGTGGATTCCGCCTGCCCATTACCCTATGGGTTATAGTTAGAAGATGTATTAAAAAAGATGTTATGTTTAATAGACCAAGCTAAAATCCTTAAACCAATAAAGGCTAGACCATTTTTAGAGATAATTGAATCTGGTGTACAAAATCTTGATACCAAATCCCGATAGAAACTTAAAATAGAAGATTCATTTGCTTCTTTCAAAGCAACAACCTCAGTCCACTTGGTGAAATAGTCTATAGGAGTCAAAATCCACTAGTTGCCTACACTTTAAGGTAGATTTATTGGTCCCATGAAGTGAAGACCCCACTTAGCAAATGGTTGTTCAACTTTGATAGGGTGCATAGGTAAGGCTGCAAGCCTTTGCTTACCTACAAATAATGAACACTTTTCAAATCTTCTTACCCAAGCAAATCCATCTTTAAATAGATCTAGCCAGTAATAACCAGCCTGCATTATCTTCAAGGTAGTTGTCCTTGTTGTGACATGACCTCCTAAAGGCCCATTGTGAAACTCTTCTAACAGTCTATCAACCTGATCTGGTTTAATGCATCTCAGAAACACACCATTAAAGTCTCTCCTATACAAAATACGTTCCATAAGGACTATCTTGTAACTTGAAATACCTTCTTCCTACCCTATCCAAACCTTCATGGCATTCACCAATCTGTAGATAGTGCACCATCTGCTGCACCCAGCTATTTGTAGGAGCTGGAATAACAGCTGGTTCACTATCATTCAACACTATTTTTGCATTCTCTTCATGTTCTTAGTTGTTCTCTCTATTTCTAGAAAGCTTCTCGCATAAGCCCTTGCCCCTAATCAACTTAGTTACCCTAATAATGACATCAAATTCCATAACCTTCATTATCCAACCAGCCCTTTTATCATTTATTTCTCTGTTAAGTAAAAAGCTCTTAACAGTTGGGTGAGCAACCATCAAATGAATTATATTATTGGATAGAATATGTCTAAATTTCTTGAGGCTTCTAACAATAGCAAAAACATGCTTCTTAATGAAAGAATACTTTACCTCGTAATCATGTAATACCTAGCTAAAAAATGCCACTGGCTGCTCCAAACCTTCATCATTTTGCTGGCACAACATTACTGAAATGGTATCTGTACCTCCAAAAGCATATAAATGAAATCTCTTTCATAATTAGGATTAATGAGGGTAGGGGTAGCTATAGGAGCTTCCTTGATCTACTCGAAGCTTCTCTTACCTTCCTTAGTCCAATTAGAAGGCACATTCTTCTTAAGCATGGCAGTGAGAGGCTGTAACAAAGCTACGATGTTTGGAATAAATCTCCTCACAAAATTAATTCTGCCAAGAAAGCTTTGCAAGCCTTTCTTATGTACAGGTAGTGGTAAATCTAGAATTGCAGACACCCTTTTAGGATCAATGGAAATACCATGTTTTGAAACAATGTGTCCCAAGAGTTTACCTTAATGAACTGAAAATATGCATTTTTTGGGTTCAAGGAAACTCCAAACTCTCTGCATCTTTGAAAAATCTTCTTCAAATGGTCAAAATGATCATCAGCATCCTTTGAAAAACTATTATATCATCTAAATAGACCAGCACTATTTTATTCATAAGGCCATGGAAGGCCATATTCATTGCCCTCTGAAAGGTTGCCTTGGCATTGTAGAAACCAAAAGGCATCTTATTGTAGGCCATAGTGCCCCACTTGGTTGTAAATGCAATTTTATGTTGGTCCTCTTCCTTTATCAAGATCTGGTTATAGCCTGAATATCCATCTAACAAAGAAAATCTGTCAGAGCTAGAAACAGTTTGCAAAATTTGTTCCATTGAAGGAAGGGGGTAGTGATCCTTTAAAGAGGCCTTATTAAGATCACAGAAATCAACACAAAGTCAAATTTCTCTGTTCTTCTTTCTGACTGGTACCAAGTTGGAGACCCAGGATGTATGCTTTATAGGGAATATTATGTTGCTCTCAATCAACTTGTTTAGCTTAGCTTTCATTAGATGCTCAAGTTTTGGGTTAAGGGGTCTTTGCTTCTGCCTAACATGATTAGCATTAGGCTCTAATTCAATGGTATGTTGGGCTAAACTAGGATTAAATCCCCTTAAATCCTTATATTCCCATGCAAAAACATCAGAAAACTCTTAACATAACTGAACAAAAGACTGGTCTTGTATTTTAGTACATCCTTTCCCAATTTCAGTAGTTTACCTTTGAATATCTCCACTGCTTCATAATGCTCCTTCTTGATAGTCATGCTACATTTGTCTTTTCTGAACTGATCATCTGAATTAAACACTAATTCTAGTGTCACTAGTCCCTTAGGCATCTTGTTAGATTTCAGCTGCACAATCTAATTATCAAATTGCTATTGGTACTTCTATTGATTTTCAGCTACAAATTCAGCTTCTGCACTCAAAAAACTCAATATTTGCTCATCACTGTCAAAAACTTGCCAAGAAACACTATTGTCAGGCACATATGGTCTAACAAACACTTTCACATATGGTTGTACCTCTATGTTATGAATTTGATCTAGAATCTCAAACTGAGATCCCAAAGCAGCAAGCTTAGTTGCATACTTATTTTGATTTTTGGGAATTGAAAGTAGATTAAAAGCATCAAAATCTTCAATTGAGTCCCAAACTTGATGCTTGTACTTTTTGAGCAAGTCATTCTTAATAATATTTAGATTTCTAACTTGGTTTACAATCAACTCAGAATCACCATAAACTTGGATAGATTTTATATCTCTTTTCTGGGCCCACTCCAAGACATGAATTAGGGCTTCATACTGATGTAGAGGACTTAGGACAATTTGACAAGACCTTCTTTGAACATTCAAGAACCCAACTCATGGATCAACATGAAAAAGGGGGAACAGTAGTTAGTTTCTTTGAAACCATCAATAAAGTCTTGTGTGGAATTCCATAAGACACATCTAGACCATTGGCTAAGGCTTAGCAAGCTTGGGCTTGGTACTTCATTAAGTCACTAGACTCCTTGTAGCCCTCAAAATGGGGACAGTCAGCAATAACTTTTGATTGAGACCTTGACACCACAAGACCAAACCAGTTTTAGATACCCTTTTTGGAGTCCTTTGACATATTTAGAAGTGGGTATATGTTGTTTTGGAGAGAATGCCCTAAATAATGATTGTCCCTAGTAACCTAGAGCCTTAATTAGCCCAAATTTACAAAGAGACCCCTACAAATGTCATTCATAGAACCCAAACAATGATTGGAACACTCAAGACTCATGCCAATACCAAGGATTTTGTGGGATTTGGACACCTACAATCAATTGTACCTTTAAAATGCATATGTGGTTCCTTAAATGGCTTAATACATGAGGATATTAAGCCCTCTTCAACAAGATTCTGTATCTACCAAATCCCTCTTCTCTACAAACACTCCAATCAACTGAAATGTGAAGGAACACATCCATCCCACTGGTCTTGTGGAACTAAGAGACAGTGGGATGGTTAAAATTCCATTATTTTGGCAAAACCCTAGGTTAGGGTTTAACAAGACAATTTTTAGAAAAACCCTTATACCTCCCTTCTACAAAGATGTTAACACACCAAACCAAATTCAAATGATAGATAATTCCATGCTCTAACCAGTCAGATCATGAGGAGATAAAAATAGTTCTGTACTTGTGCAGAGTACGGCCTGGATAGGAAATGAAGGTTTCTAATGATCAGTCCAATGAGAATACATGTAACTCACTTCCTAATCAATGTCAAGGCTTCAAACTAGATTCAAATGGAAGTTAATTCATCATACTACCCATTCTCAATGTTTGGAGGTCATGACATTTTTGTACTTGAAGATGGTACAGACTGTTCTAACAAAAATGTAGGAAAAATGCAGAGAACAATAGAGAACTTGATTTCTATTGCTTGAAACTTCTTCAACACACCTGCCACTGATTCATGAGGGGTGTCTTAACAAGTTTACATCTTCCTCCATCAATTTGGGGTTAGTTGGCAATAGGAAACCACACTCAAACTGTCCAAAACTATCAATTAACATTGTGTTTACAATATGTATTAGGGGCAGATTATGGTGTAGACAAAACTACTGCCCCAAACCCCTCTAGGATCATATGCTATGCCATAATTGGCCTTTCTAGAATGAAGACAACATACCTCTCCATTTTGACACTCATGGGGGATTGACCAATTTGGACTTGACTATCCACACCAACTACTTGGCATCAAGGCCTTACAAAATGACTTCAATACAATTTCAAATGGTCATAAGACCTTATTACATTCTTCAAATGGTCTTCGAGAACTTATTGACATGGTAGAGAGAAACTTGGAATAGGCCTCTTGGACCATTGGTGCCATGGGTGCTCCTACACCATGCTCTCGAGGTGGAAAAGAACTCAAGTCCCTTGAGGAAGTAGATCAGCAACTATGATCCCATGCTTCAAGATGTCTTCTTCACTCATCCAAGTGGCATCTTTAGCAGGTAGGCCACTCCATTTGACAAGGTACTCCTTGTAAGTCCTAGTCTTCTTCAAGACTTTGGTGTCCAAGATGCATTCCAATTTCAAGGGTTGATTGGGTGGGAGACCCTTAACCCATTCCTTATTTCCTGCTGCTATCACATCTGCCTCTGAATCTGCATCATTACCACCTCTGAAAGGAAACAAATCTGAGACATTAAAGATAAGATATATGGCCAAGCCTTGAGGAAGCTCAATCTCATAGGCATTAGGCCCAAATTTGTGCACAATCTAGCAAGGTCCTATCTTCTTCATGAGGAGTTTGGTTGGCTGCCCCTTTAGAAGTCTTTCCTTCTTCAAATGTGCCATGACCAAATCCCCAACCTTGTATTGTACATCTCTCCTTCTCTCATTGGATTTCTCTTTGTACTTCTCATTGTTCTTTTGAAGAGTTTCTCTTACATTATCATGGATTTCCTTCATGGCCAGTGCAAAGTCTTCACCTTGAGCACTCTTCCTCTCCAATCCATGTAGATCTCTCAATTCTAGAATGCCTCTTGGGTGAATACCATAGACAATCTCAAATGGACTCCTTCCTGTGCTTCTATTGGTGGTCATTGTAAGCAAATTCAGCTTGAGGGATGATCATATCCCATGCCTCTCCATGCTACTTTGTAAGACATCTGAGAAGATTTCCCAAGGACCTATTCACTACCTCAATTTGGCCATCATTCTAAGGGTGATAGGCTGAAGTGAATGACAACTAAGTACCCAACTTATTCCACAGAGTATGCCAAAAGTGGTCTACAAACTTTGGATCCCTGTCAGTCACAATGTTAAGAGACAAACCATGGATTCTAACAATTTCTTTGAAGAACAAACCAACAATGTGTGAAGCATCATTAGTGCATTTACATGGCAAGAAATGGGCCATCTTACTAAACCTATCCACCACAACAAATATGCTATCAAAACTTCTTTGAGTCTTAGGAAGACCCAAGACAAAATCCATATTGATACTCTCCCATGGCCTATTAGAAATAGGAAGTGGCTGATATAAATCAGCATTAGATGAAGTACCCTTTACCCTTTGGCATATACTACAACTCTCAACAAATTTTCTAATATTTGATTGCATTTTAGGCCAAAAATAAAACCTTTTCACCTGATCCAATGTTTTGTCCAGCCCAAAGTGACCTCCTAGTCCACCACAATGCTTTTCCTTTATGATGTTCTCCCTCATGGAACACCTAGGAACACATAATTGGTTGTCTTTGAACAACAACCCCTGCTGCAACAAAAACTCAGAAAAATCAGAATGATATGCATCCAAAATTTGAGAGCAAACTTCATATACCTCCTTGAAATCCTCATCATCCTGATACATATGTTTGAGGGAATTAATTCCCACAATTTGTAATTGAATTTCCTACACCATACACACCCTTCTACTCAATGCATCTGCCACTTTATTGGCCTGCCCCTTCTTGTGTTTGATGGAAGGTGTATGCTTGGAGTTGTTCAACCCATTTCATATGTCTATGACTAAGTTTCTCCTATGAGTTTAGAAAACTAAGTGCATGGTTGTCAGTATAAACAATAAACTCGTTAGGTAACATATAGTGCCTCCATTTTTACAAAGCTTGCACCATTGCATACAACTCCAAGTCATAAGTAGAATACTTTCTCTTAGCATCATTCAATTTTTCACTAAAGAAAGCAACTGGAATGCCTTCTTGACTCAAGACAACCCCTATAGCAAGGTTACTAGCATCATATTCCACCACAAACAACTTATTAAAATCAGGTAAAACAAGAATGGGCTATTGTGCTACCTTTTGTTTTAGAATTTCAAAAGTTTCATTGGTTGCCTTGGTCCAAGAAAACTTACATTTCTGTCCCCCTTTAATGGTATCCAAAATAGGTGCACAAATATGACTAAAACCCCTTATAAACTTCCTATAGAATGTTGCCAAACCATGAAAACTTTTTACATCACCTGCTATTTTAGGAGTTGGCCATGACAAAATAGCCTCTACCTTTGTTGGATCCATCTTCAAATTACCTTGGGAAATGACAAAACCAATATAGGTGAGTTCTTCTTTCATAAAGACACTCTTCTCCATGTTAATCATCAATTTCTCATCATGCAACTTCTTCAAAACCTGATCCAAGTGTTGCAAATGTTCTTCCTTGGTCCTGCTGAAAACAAGAATGTCATCAAGGTACACCACAACAAATTTGCCAATGAAATCTTGCAAGACTTCATTCATAAGGAGCATAAAAGTACTTGGGGCATTAGATAGACCAAATGGCATCACCAACCACTCATAAAGACCCTTATTTTTTTTTAAGGATGTCTTCCATTCATCCCCTTGCTTTGTCCTAATTTGATGATACCCACTCTTAATATCAATCATGGAAAAGTATCTAGCCCCTCCCAAACAGTCCATTAAATCTTCAATCCTTGGCATAGGCAACCTATATCTTATGGTGATCTTGTTAATAGCCCTAGAATCCATACATAGTCTCCATTTACCATCCTTTTTATGGGCTAGGACTGTTGGGACAACATAAGGGCTAAGGCTCTTTCTCACCAAACCCTTATCCAGTAACTCTTACACTTGCTTGGGGCTTGTTGGCTGCTTTGTTTGGCAAAGTAGACCCTAGCATGAAGTCAATTTGATGGATTATGTCCCTAATAGGTGGCAATTCATTAGGCATATCTTCTACCATGATCCCCTTATACTTCTCTAACAATTGTTGCACCTCCTTGGGAACTTCTTCCTCACTAGGACCATGCAAATTAGGACTGTTTTTAGGCTTCCAAATCAGAGCATACCCTTGGGTTCCTTCCTCCTTAAGGGTGTCTAGAAACTCATTACCACTCACAATCATGACACTTGACCCAACACTCTTCTCTAAATTCTCATCCGACAATGGATCCATTCTATATGCATATGCCTAAAAATGACACGATTTATTCTAAATAAATATTCTTAATATTTATTCCCTTTTGAATTTCTCTTATCATTCTAAATAAATATTCTAAATATTTATTCCCTTCTTCTATCAATTAAATAAATATTCTAAATTTATTTAATCAATTCACTATTCCATAATTAAATGAAACTAATTTATTTAATTAAAATTCCCTAAATTCTTCTAATGTCTCACACAATTAAATAATCCTAAATTATTTAATTATTCATAAATCCCTCTATCCTAAGTTCTAATTTCAAAAAAATCCACCTCACCTTTCCACCTCACCTTGTCCACCTCACCATGTTGCACATGTAATTAAATATTTTAAATATTTAATTACCTAATATTCTCTCACCCACATGTCCTATTTCTTCTCTCAATCAAAACTGTTAACTAACCAATCAATTCTGTCAGCTCCTCAATCTATTTGGGTAACTAATCAATCAATTTAGTCAATCCCTCAATCCATTCTTCTAACTGATCAATCAAGTTTGTTAACTAATCAGTCAATGGAGTTAACTCTCCAATCAATTTTGTCAAATCCCCTCTTTCATGATGGAGGTGGGACACTTGTCCTATTCCTACTGGTTGCACATTCCTCAACCATTCTCAGCCATTGATCATCATACTTCTTCTCAACCATTGATCCTCATTCTTCTAAGTCTATAAAAGAAACCTCATCCTCCCATTCTATTCATCTAGGCTATTCATATTGTTACTCTATAGAAATTCACCAGTGCACCTTTGGCACCCTAATACAATTTGCTTGAGATCACCCAAAGCTTTTGAAGCTCCTCTTCATTGCACATTTATCACCATAGCCATTCACTATCGACATTCTTGAAAATAGCAAAGGAGTGCACTCTCTGAGGGCCAACTTCATACAAACAAGGATGATCTTGATAGGCAACAATAGAAGCTTCGATTCAAGGAAGGTTTGCATTGTGTTATTCATTGTTTCATTTTGTTCAATCTTTCTTAGTTTCATTATTCTATTGAGTTATGGGTAATTGATGTTGTTTATTGCATATTCATTGTTGATCCTATTTTACCTTAACATTTTTGGTGCCCACCGTTCAATTTTATGTTTTTTGCAAATTTTTGTAGTAAAAATTTATGTTTCTCTAAACCCCATTATCGAGTTTTGCAAAGATCTATCAAAAGGTGACCTCATCACCAACGTGCTCAGAAGGGTCAAAAACCTTAGAATCACCTGTTAATTCACAAAAATTAGAGACTAAAAAAAATCTCTGTGAATTTTTTTGAGGGTGCATCCTTTTATCCAGCAGTCCAAAGGGTGCTTCCGTAGGGTGCATCTCTTTATCCAGCGATCTGAAGGGTGCTTCTGCGTCCTTTTATCCAACTGTCCAAAGAGTTTTTTTTGTAGGGTGCATCCTTTTATTCAATGGTCCAAAGGGTGCTTCCACAGGGTGCATCGCTTTATCCAGCGGTCCAAAGGGTGCTTCTATAGGGTGCATCGCTTTATCCAGCGGTCTGAAGCGTGCTTCCACATCCTTTTATCCAACTGTCCGAAGAGCTTTTTCGCAGGGTGCATCCTTTTATCTAGCGGTCCGAAGGGTGCTCCCACAAGGTGCATCATTTTATCCAACAGTTTGAAGGGTGCTTCCACATCCTTTTATCCAGTGCTTCGAAGGGTGCTTTTGTAGGGTGCATTGTTTTATCCAACAATCCTCCATCCTGCCTTCTTCTACATGCCATAAGGGTGGTATCTTTTTCTTTTTTCCATAACAGGAGCATACGAACTCGTAATCGTGCAAATAAACACTCGTTGGAAAGGTAATTCCATGAACTTCACAATGGAGTAGGTTTGATCAAGTGATTTTATCATTTTGTCAGCTATTTTTATAGCCAAAGTTCAGATATCTTTCCAAGCTTAAATCTAGCATTTTTTCTTGAAAACTAATGATTTATCTGTGCAGCTTGACTTAAACACTTGTCAAAGAAAGGAGAAAAGAAAATTCTGATATATCTTCTATAGGGTTGAGAGCTGGATAGTTTTATTTTCCTTAACACACACATCATAGATTAACTAGGGGAAAAGTAAAACAACTTGCATATAATTCTCATCTAGTTCTAATTAGGAAGGAGTAACCCATTGTTCATACAACTTGCATACAATTTTCATCTAGTTCTAATTAGGAAGGAGTAACCCATTATTCATGTAACTTGCATACAATTTTCATCTAGTTCTAATTAGGAAGGAGTAACCCATTTATCATGCAACTTGCATACAATTTCCATCTAGTTCTAATTAGGAAGGAGTAAACCATTGTTCATGCAACTTGCATAAAATTTTCATCTAGTTCTAATTAGGAAGGAGTAACCCATTGCTCATGTAACTTGCATACAATTTTAATCTAACTCTAATTAGGAAAGTAAAAACATCCATGCCAATCTCACATAGATTCTAACTAGGAGGGTGATAACTGAATCATTGCTATCTTGGTTTCATTCATCATTGCTATATGGCTATCTCTTTCAGTTAAGAATATTACTATCTTGCAAAGAAAAGAATCATTGCTATCTCCTAATCACTTCAAAGTTAACAACTCTATGTGTGCCCAGGTAGATTAACGCATATAGTTTTCTTATTTTAATTAGGATTGGATAAATCATTGTTTACTGTGTCTTTAGAATGACAATAGGCTTATGCTCTCCCCTTTACTGGGTGACCAGAGTGCCAAACTTGTTATTCCATCTATTTAACCTTTAGAGGGGCCTGCCCTTGGATGCACGCTTGTCCAAGTGGGAACAACCCTGAGTGGAAATAGGCTAAAGCCAATCCCTACCAATCCACTTAAAATGAATGTGCTTGAGGTGAAAACCTCCTGCAATGAGTGCTGTTGTGTTACACTGATGGCCAACCTCCCCCAAAACCCTCTAAGGCATAACCCTTTGAGGCTGGGAGACTCCATAATGGAGAGTAGTGCTGCCACATGTGTAACCACTCGAACGGTTGCCTTGACTAAGAACCTACTATGTAATATACCAAAAACCCCTATCTGTTGATGCAAAGGGCAAAGCCCTTGAAGTGGCCTTGATTCATGTGATTCCTAGTAGAGGTAGTAGGGACAATCCTATGGTTTGGTGGGGGTACAAGCCTAAGGAAACCCAGATCTAGTATGTGTGAGAAGTGTGTCCTGTGGAGGGGAGCTGGTGCTACTAGATCCCGAAGCTACATGCTAAGAATATGCACAACTAGAGGATTCAATAGATATTGTCCTATCCAGCTTAGGGTGTACTTATTCTTTCAGTCCAAAAGAGTCAAAAAAATCTCAAAAAAACAAAAAAAAAACCATAAAAATATCTTTGTGTTTGTTGTGTCTTCTTGCCATAAATTCAAAAAATTAGATCAAAAAGACCTTTTGTACAAACCAAAGTACCAAAAACATCAAAAAATTCCAAAAAAAATTGTGCATCCGTCCTTTGTTCCTGCGCATCTGTGCCGACCTGCAACGCATTTGCAGTGACTTTTAGCACTTTCATTGACTGTTCCAGTGCATATACATTTCAGCAGTACGATGTATATATCCTGACTTGCATCGCATATATCTATTTTCATAGCGCCTCTATTCCACCGCATGCGTAACAGTGAGTACTTATGTGTCTTTTGTGATAAAATTTGCCACCTTTATGAGTACCCATTTCAATCTTGTGTCAGTTTCTGTGGAGATGACAACTGAATTAGAAGAGCTTGCTCAAGAACTCAAATACCTAAAATTGCAATTAACCTTAGACACCTCACCCCAAGGTCGTATAGCAATTTCTCAAGAACTCCAAGTCATACAACAAGAAATGGCAATCTTACAAGCTGAACATGTCAGTACTAGCTACACCTCACCCCAAACTCATAAGTCTATTTTCCATCTTAATGATACTCATGACAAGGCAAGCACCACCTCAAGTTAGAAATCGTATACCACTCTATCTACTAGTCCTCCTTCACCGTCTTCTAAGACACATATTCCAAAACATACTAGTCCTACGCCAACATCGCCATTGAGTTCCCCAAGCTCTAAACTGACAACCAAGGAATCCTTGGATGATTTGTGGAAAAGAGTTTTTCCAAATTTATACAACCAGAGAAAAACTAGGGAGAAAGAAAAATCCTCTCATTCACCTATCCATACACCTACCAATGATGTGATCCAAGGGCTACTAGCAAAGAGTCAACCATGTCCTCAAAATCTAGTCCTTGACCTTACAAAAGATGCTTCCAATAATATGTCAAATCCTACCACCCCTTCATGTGATCCTCAATTCCTTGAGCTTATCAAAGAGCCTCCTACCATGCACCAAAGTCAAGGTCCGTCGCACCTTCATGTTGTTGACCAAGATCCTATCCAAGAGTCTTCTACCTCCACTCCAATTCAAGCACATCAAGAGTTATGTTAAGAGCACACTTTAGAGCATGTGGAAACATCAACCCCTTGTCTAAATCAAGATCAAAGCATTCCCATTCGACCCTTACATAACCTCTATCTTTTCGATAATCCTATACCTATACATGAGCAAGAGATCTAATTTCCAACCATGCATAACCTATATCTTGTCCATGATTAAGATACTACCTTTGATGAAGAAGCTATCCATGAGCAACTTGATCCTATGCATGATCTAGAGATCTAATTTTGGCCCCTCCATAACCTATGTCTTTTCTATGATCAAGATCTTATCATTGGTGAAGAACCTATACACGAGCACCTTAATCTCATCATGCTAAATCCTATCTATGATCAAGATCCCATCTATGATGAAGAGCCTATCTATGATCAAGCAAACCATGATGATCCTCTGAGCCCACTTTATGTGTTCCATGGTCCTAAGCCTATAACCCCATCTAGTCCTATCTAAGATCCAACAACTTCCACTTCCTTTGATGAGACACTTGCCTCCCAAGCAAGCATAGAAGATCAAACTAGTAATCCTCCTCTGCCATCCATTATCAACCATGTTGCAAATCCTCCACTGTATATCCTTGGTCTTACCCCCTTCATTCATGAGTGTTCCTCCTTAGAACACCAGCAACCATTATCCTCTATCTCATTGTCTCTATCCAATAAAGAACTTGTGTCCAGTGTTCCGCCTACACATAATCCCACTATCCACCGCATACTCCAACATATGAACTATCAAGGTAAAGGCTTAGGCCTTCATGAACAAGGTATTTTGGAGCCCATCCATGTCAATGTTCCTCCTCCTTCATATGGCCTTGGATACACACCCCAAGGTGAACAATCTCAAGATGTTGGTACTTCCTCCACTCCTTCTAAATCCTCCACTTTCCACTGCAAATCCTTTCATATCCCCAAAACATATGTCACCATTCCACCTCTATCATCCTACAATTGTCAAAAGCATGTAACCATACACCTCCCACCATCCAATCTACCTCCACTACTTCCAACTCCTAATATCCCTCGATACATTCTACCACCACTTCTTCCAATACCTTATCCTTCCGTCTATGAATTCTCTAATACTCCCAATCATGGCCAACAAATGCACGTGTTGTCTAAACAAAGAGCTTCCACCAACTCTATTTCCACCATCCCAAAAGATTTCAATAGCAAACATTTGGATACCTCTACCTATCAAGTTAAAAATCCTAAGAGTCCTCATGACCTAGGATACAAAATCCAAGAATCAAAGAAGCGTCCTTCTCAAGAGCTGTATACACCCACACACCTATACACCAAGCTGAAAAAGCTGTGGGTCTGCATCCAACAAATGATTACTCCAAAAGATGCACAAAAGTTGCATATACCCCAGCCCATACCTTCACAGGTACTATCTAAAAACAAAATGGTTTGGGTGCCTAAGCAAAACGCCCTCAAGTTACATGAAGCATCTACCTCTCAAGAATCTCAACCGACCACTTTCTTGCATTCCATCTAAAAGTCTCAAATTCTTCCATCCCAAATGACAAGAAAAAATCAAAAAAATACTCAGTCTATGTGGATCCCTACATGTCTAAGTCATTCATCCACAAGAAAAAGTCTCTATTGCTTCCTACACTACTTTGCCATCACCAACTTCAATGTTTATCACAGTATGTACAACTGTTGGTCATGATTCCCTTCCATCCCATAACATTTTCATATATCTCCATCTCCCCTTCCTTCCACTATTATCCTACATATCTTCCTCATCCTATTCCTATGGTCCATGCTTTTTCATAGACTTTTCATCCATCCTTGCATAAGTCCTCTGTATTCCACATCATCATCCACTATCGTACCTTACATAATCCACTATCTACCTTCTCCTTCTCACTGTCATGTGATCCCCTACCAACATCTATGAGAACACTTGACATAGTCCGTGTGACAGCATCCATCCACCTTCTCCTATCTAAAAAAAAAGAAGCAAAAAAGAAAAAAAGTAAAGAAAAATCCCTTCATCCAGTGGTGAAAACCTAGCAAACAGGCGCCTTGGATAAGTACCATGATGAAAACCTAGCAAACAAGCGTCATGTGTAAGTTGATCTTCTATGTCACCTACACTTGGGGGCACCTTGTCTCATCAGCGTATCACTTTTCTCCTACCAATTTCTTTTCATACCATTTCCTATCCTATCCTCTATCCATTGCATACCTATATTGTCCCATCCATCCATCTAATCTTCCTTTCCTCTATTCTTTGGTCTTAATAAAGATTGGGGGCACAATGTTGACAAATTTTTTAGATGTCTCTTGGCATACCTTACCCCTCCAAACCATGCAAATCATTCATTATCCTCTCATCCTCCTATCGTCATTAGCATTGTCATGAAAAATCCTACGTACTCTACCTACAATGGGGCATATTATACTTATGTGACATAGTCCTTGGAGATCACATCCTTGTTTCCTTCTATCCACTATTGCCCATCCTCATACCTACCCATTCTATTCTTTATCACTCATATATCTACCTATCCATGGTGTTTCCTTGTCATTGGTATCATCTGTTGCATATCATGTCTTGCCTGATCCATATCTATTCCATATTGTGTCTCGTCTGATCCATATATGTTCCATGTCTAATCCATATCTATTCCATATCATGTCTTATCCGATCCATATCTGTTTCATGTCTAATCCATATCTATTCCATGTCATGTCTCATCCAATCCATATCTTAGGTCCATCAAAGTCCAAGTCCATGAACTACGTTGCCTTTGTGTCGTTACGTAGGCAATGCCACATTTCCATGCGCCCCTGAGGCACTAGGTCAATCCCTTAGGGTCCATCTCCCCAATAAGGATTGTGCATTTTCCTCACCAAACAAGCAAATGCAAGCAGAACCCGTACTCCAAGTAGAAATCTTGACTATGAACATCTTAACCTATCTAAAGCAAAGCAAACACCTAAGGCATTCTAACTGATTCTATCTAAATTATGGCAAGAAAAACACATCTAACTGCAAGAATGTTTTGTGGATTGGAACTATGGTTAAGTTACAGAGTCTTGATTTTTGTTATCATGTTTTTCTATGCTACTCAAGGATGCCAAAAGCTAGAGATGCTATGATGGGGGCATGATTATTTTCTTTGTTTGTTGTTTATGGATTAAACTTTAGTAGTGTGACACCTTGTCTAAGGACATGATCAGCAAAAGATCATCGAGGACATCAAAGGTCAAACATGAATGGGGGCAATCCTTGTTTGTTGAAACGCAAGGAACACTCAGGTCATCTAGATTCAAGTTTGACTAGATGCTTGTATTAACTTGCTAAATCAAAATCTATGTAAGCAGTACTCAGGTCATCTCAGTTCAATTATACCTAGATGCTTGTATTACCTTACAACATTTCAGAAAAAGTACCAAAAAAAAATGCCCAATGATGAAATAAAGCACTTCAAAATACTTGCACCATCAAGATGTCAAAAGCAAAGCATCCATTATACATCCATTTATACATCCATACATCCAAATCCCATGCAATAAAAGATCCACAAAATGCAGAGTATCAATGTTTACAAAAGCTTGTGAGTCCTATCGAGTCTTTCTTCTATCAATCAGATTTCTATCTATCATCATATCTTTCATCCTTGTCCAGTCAGTCTGAGCAATGATCCAAATGTAGGTCCATCCTTAATCCATATCAATCAAGTCAAGTCAATCTTACACAAATGATCCAATCACAATCAGTGGTCTTGATCCTTGTCTGGTCGTAAACTAACTCGATCAGTTAATCAATCAATTGTCTTATACATGATGTAACATTGTCAAAATCAGACCAATACATGTGTCTTACACACCATGTTTCATCTCCTGAAACTAGACACTATCCTTCATGTTGCTCTAGGGATCGTTCCCCACCATGACAACACACTTATCGTGTTGGTCTAAGGATATATCGTTCCCCACCATGACAACACTATCGTATATCATTATCAGTATATTGTCATTTACTGCTTGATAGGGGCAATACCTTGTTTGTTCTTGTATCATTTGTGCATACTTGCTTACTTGCTTGTGTGTGGTATCATTCTATCTTGCATTACACATCATTCGGCTCTTTCTCCAGCCAATTTCTTCACCCCAACCTAATTATTCCCTTCGTCTTTGTGAGATTGTCCATCTCACGTCCCTTCTGGCTCCTTCCCATCCAATCTCCCGAGGGGGCATCTTGTCGTCAAACTTGTACCAGGGGCAAACTGGGGCATGCAAAAGCAATGATGTAAATTGTACTCCATCAAAGAGGGGCAAAATGTATATGCCTAAAAATGACACAATTCATTCTAAATAAATATTCTTAATATTTATTCCCTTCTAAATTTCTCCTATCATTCTAAATATTTATTCCCTTCTTCTATCAATTAAATAAATATTCTAAATTTATTTAATCAATTCACTATTCCATAATTAAATAAAACCAATTTATTTAATTAAAATTCCCTAAATTCTTCTAATGTCTCACACAATTAAATAATCCTAAATTATTTAATTATTCATAAATCCCTCTATCCTAAGTTCTAATTTCAAAAAAATCCACCTCACCTTTCCACCTCACCATGTTGCACATGTAATTAAATATTTTAAATATTTAATTACCTAATATTCCCTCACCCACATGTCCTATTTCTTCTCTCAATCAAAACTGTTAACTAACCAATCAATTTTGTCAGCTCCTCAATCTATTCGGGTAACTGATCAATCAATTCAGTCAATCCCTCAATCCATTCTTCTAACTGATCAATCAAGTTTGTTAACTGATCAGTCAATGGAGTTAACTCTCCAATCAATTTTGTCAAATCCCCTCTTTCATGATGGAGGTGGGACACTTGTCCTATTCCTACTGGTTGCACATTCCTCAACCATTCTTAGCCATTGATCATCATACTTCTTCTCAACCGTTGATCCTCATTCTTTTGATTCTATAAAAGAAACCTCATCCTCCCATTCTATTCATCCAGGCTATTCATATTGTTACTCTACAGAAATTCACTAGCGCACCTTTGGTACCCCAATACAATTTGCTTGAGATCACCCAAATCTTTTGAAGCTCCTCTTCATTGTACGTTTATCACCACAGCCATTCACTATCAACATTCTTGAAAATAGCAACGGAGTACACTCTCTGAGGGCCAACTTCATACAAACAAGGACGATCTTGATAGGAAACAATAGAAGCTTCGATTCAAGGAAGGTTTGCATTGTGTTATTCATTGCTTCATTTCGTTCAATATTTCTTAGTTTCATTATTCTATTGAGTTATGGGTATTTGATGTTGTTTATTGCATATTCATTATTGATCCTATTTTACCCTAACACTATACTTCCTACCATTCTTGGTTATGATGAAGGAGTTAGATTTATCATCATGTTGTGATTGAACATCATATTGCCATGGATGCCATAAAAAAAATGACAAGCATCCATGGGAATTATATCACACAAAATCTTGTCATTATCTTCCCCTATCTCAAACTCTACCCAAGATTGTTCATCTACCAAAACTTGTTGCCCCTTATCCAACCATGACACCTTATAAGGACTAGCATGAGGAAGTCTTTTCAATTTCAACTTGTCTACCATTTCAATAGAAACTAAATTTTTGATTGAACCTGAATCAACAATTACCTTGCAAATCTTACCATAGGCTTTGCATGTTGTCTTGAACAATGTCTTCCTCTGAGGGGGTTCTTGTGTTTGAGGCACCTTCAACATGGTTCTCCTCATCATCAAGTTTTCTCCATCATGGACTGGGGCTGCACTTCCAATTGGAGAGTTAACACTTTGGCAATCTTCCTCTTGGATTAACTGGTTCCTTCTCTCTCCATCATGAGAGCTTGAAGCTTGTTTCTTAGGGCATTTGAAGGCTAGATGTCCCACTTGGTTGCAATTGTAGCACCTCCCTATGAAGACATTAGGACCTCTCCCTGGTCCACCAAATCTCCCCCTTCCATTGGGTCTCCTTCCTCTAAAGCCTCCTCTAGAACCTGATTCTCCACTTTGTTCTTGGGAACTAGATTCCCCTTGACTTCTTTGGGACTGATTTCTACCTCCAAAACTGCCCCTACCTCTAAAATTTCTGTCACCTCTTCCTTTATTTTGCTGCTCACCTTTCCTCTTCAACTTCTCTTCAGCCCTCAATGCCACTTGAAAGCATTTGTCCATAGTTTTAGGGGTTAGTATACTAATTTCATCTTGTATACTAAACTTCAAACCATTTAGATACCTTGCCACTTTACCTTTTTCATCCTCCATATGTCCACAACGAAGAGATAACTTTGGAAACTCCTTGGTGTAAGTGGCCACATCCAAATCTCTTTGTTTAAGATTTTGCATCTTCTTATAGATCTGTACCTGATAGTCTGATGGAAGGAATTGGGACTTGATCCTCTCCAACATTTTTCTCCATGAAGAGATCATGCTCTTTCCACTCTTCACCCTCTCACCTTGGGTGTAATTCCACCATGTGAGGGTAGCACCCTTGAGTTTAGTTTTTGCAAACTTCACCCTCTTGTTCTTAGGAACTTCTTTGTATTCAAAGTAGTTATTTAGGGCCTCAATCCACTCCATAACTTCATCAGCATTCATCTTTCCACTAAACATTGGAATCTCCATCCGAGCCTCTAATAAATCTTTACCAATTGCCTTGATGGCTTCAAGGAAATGTTTTTGATCTACAGGTATCTCTGCCTCTTCTTGATTTTCTTCTTCTTCCTCCTCTTTTTCTTCCTCTCCATCAGAACCTTCATCAATCCTTTTCCCTATCCTTAGTGTCTTCAACTCAACTTGGAGTGCTTCCTTGACTCCACCCTTAATCTTCTCTTCCATCTCCTTGAACTTCTTAACCACCTCAGTGGTCATCCCTTTCGGAGGCATGTTGCTAGCCTCTCCTTCACTCTCCTCTATTGACATATACCAGGTCTTACACACAACCAACTGACATAAACTTTTATGGCTCTGATACCACTATGATGTAGAGGACTTAGGACAATTTGACAAGACCTTCTTTGAACATTCAAGAACCCAACTCATGGATCAACATGCAAAAGTGGGAACAACAGTTAGCTTCTTTTAAACCATCATGTAAAGTCTTGTTTGGCATTCCATAGGACACATCTAGACCATTGGCTAAGGCTTGACAAGCTTGGGCTTGGTACTTCCTTCATTAAGTCACTAGACTCCTTGTAACCCTTCAAATGGGGACAGTCAGCAATAACTTTTGATTGAGACCTTGACTCCACAAGACCAAACCAGTTTTAGATACCCTTTTTGGAGACCTTTGACATATTTAGAAATGGGTATATGTTGTTTTGGAAAGAATACCCCAAATAATGACTGTCCCTAGTAGCCTAGAGTCCCAATTAGCCCAAATTTACAAAGAGACCCCTACAAATGTCATTCATAGAACCGAAAAAATGATTGGAACACTTAAGACTCATGTCAATACCTAGGATTTTGTAGGTTTTGGACACCTACAATCAACTGTACCTTCAGAATGCATATGTGGTTCCTTAAATGGCTTAATACATGAGGATATCAAGCCCTCTTCAACAAGATTATGTATCTACCAACTCCCTCTTCTCTGCAAACACTCCAATCAACTGAAATATGAAGGAACACATCCATCCCACTAGTCTTGTGGCACTGAGAGATAGTGGGATGGTTAAAATTCCATTATTTTGGCAAAACCCTAGGTTAGGGTTTAACAAGACAGTTTTTAGAAAAACCCTTATACCTCCCTTCTACAAAGATTTTAACACACCAAACCAAATTCAAATGATAGATAATTCCATGCTCTAACCAATCAGATCATGAGGAGATGAAAACAATTTTGTACCTGTGCAGAGTATGGCTTGGAGCAGCATTTGAAATTAGGAAATGAAGGTTTCTAGTGATCAGTCCAAGAAGAACAGATGTAACTCACTTCCTAATCAATGTCAAGGCTTCAAACTAGATTCAAATGGAAGTTAATTCATCATACTACCCATTCCAAATGTTTGAAGGTCATGACACTTCATTACTTGAAGATGGTAAGGACTGTTCTAACAGAAATGCAAGAAAATTTTAGAGAACAATAGAGAACTTGATTTCTATTGCTTGAAACTTCTTCAACACACCTGCCACTAATCCATGAGTGGTGTATTAACAAGTTTACGTCTTCCTCCATTAGTTTGGGGTTGGTTGGCAATAGGAAACCACCCTCAAACTGTCCAAAACTGTCAATTAACATTGTGTTTACAATATGTATGAGGGGCATATTATGGTGTAGACAAAACTATTGCCCCAAACCCCTATAGGATCATATGCTATGCCATAATTGGCCTTTCTAGAATGAAGACAACATGCCTCTCCATTTTGACACTCATGGGGGATTGACCAATTTGGACTTGACTGCCTACACCAACTACTTGGCATCAAGGCCTTACAAAATGACTTCAATACAATTTTAAATGGTCATAAGACCTTATTACATTCTTTAAATGGTCTTCAACACATTATTGAGATGGTAGAGAGAAACTTGTAATAGGCCTCTTGGCCCATTGGTGCCATGGGTGCTCCTACACCACATACTCAGCCACATTGTTTGTGCAGCTGAAAGTAAAGCTCAATGTTGCATAGTACTTGTCTCCTTCAGGTGAAACCAACATAGTCCCTCCACCAGCACCTATTTTTCTCCTTGATCCATCAAAGTACAACTTCCAAAGCTAATTTTCTTGTTGTTTAGACTGACTTTGATCCTTAATCATATTAGGAATCACTGCATTAGGTTTTTGTATCATATAAATACCTAATCCTACCTCATCAGTGTGACAGGAAGGGTCCTCTTCATGATCTTCAGCTACCCAGTCATCTAAATTTATATCTTCCATAGGTGAACTAGGATCTAAGCTCATGGATTGATCCTATTGCCCATGGGTGATGTAGAGGTTAGCATTTATTAGGCTAGGGACATAGGGCTCAACATGATCCTTTGCAAGTGGTTCAGATTGTATGGTTACTTTCATACCATATCTTGTTCTAAAAACAAGTGGGACCAATCAGAAGATAAAAACCCACCCAATTTGGCAGTAAATTCCCTAGAAAGGCATATAGCAAAGCTAGGTGGTAGATCAATGATGTAAATGTCCTAATGGATTGCAAAATTAGGACATGCATGCAAGGTAAGAGGCAGATTTCTAATTATCCCTGCAGTATTAACAATAGACCCATCTAGCTGGACTACCCCTTTTGAGAGGGGCTCATATATTAATCCTAATGAATCAGTTAAACTCTTGGACATAACAGAACTGCTTGCTTTGGATTCTATCATGCAATTATGAACAAGTTTGTCACCAATAATCAGACTTAGGTAAAAAGGAGGAGGTTTTACCCCTTTGGTTGGTTGTTCACTCCTAATTTCTGAGTTGTTGGCAAGTACAACCTTGGCCTTTTCTTAACTAGAACAATCAAAAATTGAAAGTTCATCCAATGCATCTTGTAACAGATTCTTTTGGCCAGGAATATGCAATGCATCCATTACTGACATATTTACTATAGATTTCTTAAGGTGATCCACTATATTGAAAGAAACATGGCTTACCTTTTGTTGTCCTTTAATAGTAGCAGCATCATTCTATTTTTGAAAAGGTTGTGTTTCTACTTTGGACTGATCTTTTCTGGGTACAAATTATCCTCTTTGAGGAATCTACACTTTTTGTTGTGCTATGGGGGTAGATTGTGATGAAGAAGTCTAAAATTTATCCTTGATAGGCTATTGTTATACATCTGCAGTTTCCTGATCAAGATCTATAACCCTCTTTTTCAACCTTGTGTTGGTTGAAACAGGTGTATTTGACTGATTTTGGCCTTGCGGGTAGCTTACACCACATAAATTAGTGTCTTGCTAGTTCATTAATGCCACATCAACATTATTTTGTTAAGCTTAAACTTCATCAGAGACACTTCCTGAACCTGCATAACTATTTCACACCATAAGAGCCTAATTCCTTACACCATTTGTACATGCAACTTGGTTATGGGGTTGGTGACATGGATAACACCAGTCACTATCTTGTGCCATGTCGTTCTGAGTGGGTACAAGCTCTTTTGAAGTGTTGGCAGCATTAGGATTATAGGATTGAAAAGGTCAAGGGTTATAATTCCTTCTTTGTCCCTAAGGATCAACTTGAAAAGGTAGTCTATTTGGCTGATTAGATAGATACGGGGCTTGGTAAGGCTTATGTTCTTGACCAATTTGCTTCTTAATATTAACAAATTCATTGCTAATAGTCTTGCCTAGGGAAGACAACATGCCCTTTAATTCTTGAATTTCTTGGGACTAAGCTAGGATAGTGGTTTCTTGGGCTACAACTTGATATCCTATTGTTGGAACTGGAGGGATAGTAGCCAAAGGAGTAACTGCCATGGGCACAAGTGGCTATATTAAGGAAAATGGGTAATGGAGACCTTGGGCCTATTTTCCCTGCTTGGATTAGGCAATTTTCTTCTCTAACAACAGTGTCAAAAGCATCAGGAAAGGTGGATCCACCCATAGATTGGATCATTACAAAATTTTCACTATTCAAATACTTAAGATAAAACAAAAATGTATGCCTTGGTAGGGGCTTTACCATTACGGGGATCCTATCCCAAGTCCTCTGAAATTGGTAATTGAAATCTGCCATGGTTCATGGGGGGCCTTTTGATGGTGCTCAACTACTCCAGTAATGAGAGATGATTGGACTTGTCTTCAAAATGTTTGTCCAATCCATCTCCCAGTTGACCCATGTCGTAATTGAGTTCTCTGCAAGACCTCTAAACCATTGCAAAGCTTTACCCTTTAGTGATGTAGCCAATAATCTGATCACTACATTTTCTTGGGTAACATTATGTACTCAACATAGCATTGCCACATCTTGAATGTGCTCAATAGCATTAGTGTGATCTTCTCCAATGAAATATGGCAGTCCTTTGAGGGCTGCAACTAGAATATCATCACATTGGGCAAGTTGTAACAGGCTACCTCTGTTAGAAAGTGCAAATACAAATTGTCTAGCCATTATGGATAACTGAACTATTAGCACCAGACTCTTGCTTCTCTGTATTGGAGTTGGAGGACTGAGTCTTTAAGGTGTTCATTTTGACCTCTTTGATGACTCAACTATTCTACTTGTTGTTCTACCCCTTCTTCTTGGCAGAGATAGTTGTTCAAAGAGTCAAAACTAGATCTAGTTTTCATAAGCTAGAAACACTAATCTTCATGCAAGACCAAAGAAAATTAAGTCTCCAGGTATATTGTAAGAAGCCTCCAAAGGATGGAATACTACTTCATATACCAAAACAATAGCTTTTAGGAATTGATAAACTTCTCTGAAAACACTTTCAAAGTTTCACCGGGCGTGCCAAAAATTGTTATCAATTATATATGCACCCTATGCTAAGTTATCCAACTTAACTATCTATTGACACATGGGGACACTCCTAGGCCTGTGGGTTGCCTAAAAAAATGGAGTGAATCTCCAGAGTGAAATGGCTCTCCTAATGATTTTACTAATCTAAATGATTTGCAGAGGGAAAAGGTGAGAAGGTGAACTGAAATGAAACAAATAACTAAAATTAACTCCTAAGGTGATGCACTAATACTTAAACTCCTACCAGATCTTACTCACAATCAACTCATAGAACTATAACTCTCACAACCCCTTGATTATACTTAATTCATTAATATTTCACATGAAGGTTCATCTGAACACAATATGCAACCTAAATCAAATAAAATACTTGCATAACCATCACAAAATTAAGATGAAATAGAGGATAAATAACTATCACAATGCAATATCAAATTAACCTTGCAAATGAGTAGACAAATGGGAAGGAAAACTGTTACTCAATAAAATGGAAGGAATAATGAGAACAAAAATTGAAGTACAACTCTCTCAGTATGAGAGGAAGATTCTGAAAAAATCCCTGAACTCTGATCTCTAACTCTTGAGAAAGAACTAGCTTTCTCCAATATATCCTGCAGAATGACCTCCAAGAGAAAAGCTAGGAACATATCCTAATAATAGTAATGCCAATACATTTTCTAGCTCCTCAGAAAATCCAAAAAATGAGCCTCCAAAATCCCTCTAAAATGAAGAGACAAACTACCAAAAAGCCCTCTAATAAGGCCCCACTGGAAAATATGCCTTGTCTACTCAAAAGATTCTCTTTTTTTGTCCATATCTGGCTAAAAAAAAGCAAACTAATGAAAACAAAATATTGTTTTCTTTATTTTTTGTTTTAACTACATAAAATAATGACTATTTTAAAGCAATTTATAGATACATTGCTTTAAAATATCATTTTACAATGGTCACAGTTTTGATCCACATCCTGTCTCGATTTGATTTTTTTGCAAAAAATTACAAGGCCATATGTGGCATTTTGCCAAGTACATTACATTATATGGCATTTGATTTTTCTATAAAAATCATAAAAATTGTATCAAGGCATATATATCTTTTGCAAAAAAAATTAAAGCCTCTAAGGCTTATCTCCTATCTGGTTTTGCAAAGACATTCTAAGGGCATATGAATCTATATCCCATCTTCAAAAGAGACTCAGATGGCTCTTAGGGCACAATGCCTAGGCATTGAGTATGAAAAAGGAACCTAAAGGCATGTGATGTTCTAAGGTTTGAAGACTTAGGCAAACAAAACAAGTATCTTAATACCATGAAGGGTATTAGTCAAAGTATGAAAAATAAAATAGATGTGAAAAATCCTATCTTCGATCTTAGGGCTTGGATGAAACCCTAATCACAAAACATGCCCTCACCCTAAGTTTTCAGGCACATTTCCACTTTTCAATTTTCAAGAAATGGCTTTTCCCTATGTCTGCCATAGGGTTAGGGTTTGGAAGTCAAAGCCTAAGCATTTTTGGTGTTTCTGAGCATGTATTCTAGAGATTTACAACAAGAAATTCAAGGTAAAATTCTCTTCATTACAAATCTGGTCCATTTCCTCT
The DNA here is from genome assembly GCA_027924645.1 of Cunninghamia lanceolata. NCBI lineage: Eukaryota > Viridiplantae > Streptophyta > Pinopsida > Cupressales > Cupressaceae > Cunninghamia > Cunninghamia lanceolata. The sequence continues at coordinate 3,552,334 of BSBN01000333.1, forward strand.
GATTTCCTTTCATTTCTGAGATACAAAAGGCTTCTCAAGCCATGGCTGTGACATATTTCTGATAGATTTGTTGTATTATGTTCACTCTTCTACTGATATACTTGTGTTTGAGGCCACCATGAAGGTATCTCTGAACTTATTGCAAAAGCAACACTTGTGGCCTTTACTCAGAAACAACAAGGTAAGCCCTTTTTACTCAAAACCTACATATAATTCTTTGTTCCTTTCTTATTTTTTGAACTCAATATGACCTAAAAAGTCGTAGCTTGCAGTCATATTTCCTTATTTCTAATGATTTCCACAACTGGGTGTTTGAATCTACAACTATTGTCTTTATTTCAAAACCCCATATGGGTATAAACTTTTCAGGAACTGAGTCTCCTTTCCCCTATCATAGGCTACAGCCTTCATGGCACAAGTTCCACTTATTTTTCAATACAAAATGACTTGGTAGAGGTCATGGCTATGTATATGCTCATTCCCTAGCATTTAAAAAACAAAACCCTAGGTGGTTTATACTATAACTAGGCCATGACTGGAAATGATATCTCTAGCATTTTAAGTGTTCCTAAACATTTTTGAAACTTTCATAGAAAAACACTTAATATTTTTACTTATGGGTATTCACTATGCTTCTACATTCAAAACCTTTCATTTCTTCCTTGTATCTATCTTTATTTTGAGATTGTTGTTTCAAATGAAAGTTTGAAACCCTAAGTAGGTTATTCTCTAACTGGCCATGGCTTGTAAATGATATCTCTTGGCCACAACTGAAGATATGCATTTCATAATATTTTTCAAAATGAAATCCTTTATGGTTTTAAGCAAAATAGTTTCATCTTTTCATTTTTTTCTAAATCTGCATTTTGTCATTTCTAAGCATTTTTTTTTCATGGAAAAGCGATGGCTATCTGCATATATGATCATCTCTGAATCTCTTCTTATTACATGAGCTTGGAAACTTTCTATTCAAAACCCATACAAAATGATGAGGGTTTTATCATGGTTGTAAAGAGAATGCCTTCCTTGGCTACTAACTTCTTGGCACAAATGATTTTCTCTACATATTATACATGCCACATGCTCATATGATTCAATCCTTACTTAACTTGTAACTAAACCCTCATGATCTATGGACTCACTCTTTCTTCTATATTTGTCTTCACTTTGTATACAGAAAGCTTGATTGACTTGTCTCATGATAGAAAATGCAAACTCAATACTCTGGATAGGCAAGCTCTTGGGTTATGAGACCCCTTGTTATGGCATAATGAAACTTAGAGATTTGTTTAGATGCACTACTCTTGTCATTATCACTATGTTCTATTTGCAAAAATACCATGAGATATGACAATCATCAGGGGAAAATTACAATCTAGTTCTCTTCTACTGCTACTATGTACTTCCTATAGATAGACATGATCACTGACACTTCATCCTTATTGCATTTACTTGAACAATCAAACCTGATTTGTGACATGGCATATTATTTGACATATTGCTACAATATTGTTACTATACCTGCAATCTATGATATTCTTTTCACTTGCTTTAAACTTGTTCTGAGGTTGCATAATATCATTACTTGATTCTTTTCCTATCACTCTTGAGATAGTAGCAACAAAAAATTCTCTTCTTTACAATGGCAAAGGCATTTGATGTGAGTTGTGCTCCATCTATATTTTCATGGCATAGTTTGATCATTATATCTATATGGATCTCATCTGCATTCTTTAGTTTACTCAATCATGCATAGAATAATACTTATTTTTTATGCTATGTTATGACTAAAACAATCATACATCATTGAATGATGTTCATTTACAACTCTGTTTGATCATTCATATAGCTGTTCTATGACCTTTTGCTGATTTATGAGTTGCTATTGTAGTAATAATGACAGTTGTTCCCATGCATTGAATGCTATCCTATATGAGTTTAGGTCACTTTAATGCTTTTATTTCATCATTACTTGAACTATAAGCATTAGATTTATATTGCACTCCTTCAGCCAACATGTGTTAATTGAGTATTATGAATATAATTTGCATTCCATCCCCTCTGAGGGCCAGGGGCAGCATGCTGGGCTCAACCCTTGTGGGAGCCCACTTTACACCACATACTAATATGTCTTCAAATAGCTACATGACTTATCCTATACCTGCACATGAAACAAACATGTTAGATAAAATCAGTAAAGTACAATGATTGTTTCTTTTCAATCTCTCTTCCATATGAATGATATGTATTTGACTTAGTGCACTATAGGCAATGTATTATGCCTCTGCTGATAGGCACATAGGGAACTCATATCTGGAGCTCTTACAAATCTCTTTCAATCTTGCAAGTTATTATGAAGATCAAGAGCAAGGATAGAAGGCAATCTCAAAAACTGAAGACACTGAATAGGTAATGATGGTTATGATCCTTCCCCTTCCTATTTCCAGATGCATAGTATTTTTCTTATATATGTACTAGTTCAGCTATTTCTATGGCTTGTGTGGGACACTTGATCTATTATATTTTCATTCAATGCAATATTTATTTGTTTTATGTATCTCATTTGTAAAATGAATAATCATTATAGTGAAATGAAATAACTCATCTTTCAAGCAACCTTCTACAATGCAAATGAATGATGATCTGAAAATTATTTTTTCTCTATTGAACAATTGAACTGCAACATATCTGAATATCTCAAACACTCCAACTATGCAAACAAGATATCAAGCAAATGTTAAAAAACTTCTTCATCTAAAATGAACTACATGTACTCCAGCTCTACTAATTTGTGTTGTAGAGAAAATTGGTAACAAATATACCTCTACTTTATGAGCTTTGTTGTTAGATAGGTATATGTAATGTTCATAGTATATATGTAGTATGATATGGTTTATCAATAGCTCCATGATGTGTGATGTGTTGTGAGTCACCATCTTGCAATTTGAAATACTATTCTTTTGATTCAATTATGACCTAACTTATGCAATCACTAGTATTTTGGTATACTTGTTGGGGTGTATTACAAATGTCTCTAAATGTGAAGTGATGGTTAGATTCCATTTATGCCTTAGAAAGGTTAATTCAAATTGGTGTTAGGTAGACTTCTTATAAATCTTTATAGTAAATATTATGTGGTTTTGTGTATGAAAGTTGTTCTTATTCACTAAGTAATTGATGATAAAGGAAAATTTGTGTTATGTCTCACCTTGTGGATGTGAATACCTATTATGAGAGTACTTGCTATGTATTGTGAATATCTCGTACATGATTTGTGTACTCATGATCTTGTGATACTAGGTATCTATCCATGGGTTGAGTGCATAGCTACAAGTATGGTGGAGTCATGCTTGTGTGGTTGCTTGTTTGTATACCTTGTAAGGTCCAACCTTGGAGTTGGAGACCTTCCATGTGTGGAGTTAAGTAGTGGAGTGGAAGAACTTAGGAATCTATGGTGACATGTTGTGACATTGGTTTGGGATAACCCAACTAACCATACCTTCCTATGCAAGAGTACCCCCTACTTATCCTTAGTAAATGGACCTTTGAGAGGTTCATAGTGCTATCCTATTAAACTCTTGGTTTCCTTGATGGTACTATTGGCATCTAACTAGGAAATCTTGGTTATGGTTTAGTATGGACATGTGAATCGTTCGAGGCGATGTTACTTGCTATAGGTTTGTTGTTACCTTTGGTATCTTATTTTGAGTTGGATGTGTCGTAATTGGAAACATTGGCACTATGATAGAGTAGCATTTCTAAAAGAAATACATGTTTAATTTTAATTATATTAGAGTATTTAATGATCTGTAATTGACTTATGCTATGGTATGGTATTATGTGCATTGACACCAGCTTGACATGATGTGAATAGATGTGATGCCACACTACATTGATGTTCCAACATAGTGTTGGTGATGATGACATGTTACCCTTGGGAGGGTACGATTCCACGTAGTTATACATGAAGGCGCATTTGTTACTACCTATCTACATGATGTTATTGCATTGGTTGTGTTTGCATAGCACATGTAGTGGCCGTGATTTCCCTCCTTCCTTATTGGTGACTTAATGTTAGTCACATTGTGATGTAATGTGCAATTTCATGGTTTGTGATCTTCTTTTAGTTATTGGTGACTTTATTTATCTTAATTTTGATGACCAATGACATTATTTTATCTTGACTGTAAGTAGTGATGTAGGAGCATTTGGAAGCATTCAGAGCAATTGAGATAGTTAATAGTGAAGTTGCAAAGGACAGAGAGAGCAACTGTGGAGAATTCTGCATTTTACCATATTTGCATATCAAAGGTTATAGAGCTGGACTTAGCATCTAGACATAGTCATTGACAACATATTTGAAATTCTGGTTATTTGGGTTTGATTTTGGAGAGATATCATTGTCAGAAATTGCCTATTTTTATTGGTTTCACAAAGCAAAGCTAACAATGTTCAGTGAAGTCTAATTGGCTTGTGGAACATTATTTGATGAAGTATAGGACTTGGCTGACCTTCATGGAGATCCACACAAAGTTCTATGCACCAGCAGAGCAATGCCTTATGTTTAGGTCTAACCTATCTGAGCTTTGAAGCCTAGGTTTTTCCCATGATATATCTTGTGTTATGTGTTCATGAATATCTTTTATCTTTCTATTGATTAGCCATTGGCTTCTGTTGCATATCTATTATGATCATAGTGTTAGTTGTTTAAGGCTACAAGCTTGGACAATCCCTCATCAAACCCTCCTACCTTGACTACATCAAGTGGTATCAGAGCTGGTTTCAAATTTGCTGGGTTGGTTGTAAATTTACTAGAAGGTGGTGAATCTATTAGAAAGAAGTGTGAAACACTAAAGTATACAAAGATCATCACAGAAGAATGAGCAAGGCAAGGAATATTTGGTAAGATTTTCAAATTTAGTTATTTATCTAATTTGTTTCAGATGGGGAAGATTGGAAAGAGGATGAAGAAAGAAAATGAAACCCTAATATACAAAAGGGATATTATAGAAGAAGAATTATGTGAAATCAAGAAATGTAATTCAGAATTGATGGAGAGGATGAAAGAACTAGGAGATGACAAGTATGATGCCCTTGAAGAAGAATTGAAAAATGCAAGGAAAAATGGAGATTTAGAGGCAGAGATGAAATTGTTTGAGGATGTTGAATAGAGATTTGAAGAATTGGAAGAAGGATTTAAGTTTGATCAGATTGAAAAGAGGAATAGAGATCTAGAGAAATGTTTAGAGGAATTGAAAAAAAAAGATAGTTTACAAAAGAATGAGATATCTGAATTGAAGGAGCAAGTTAATCATTTGGAGTAGTCACTTGTAGCATGCAGAGAAGAGAATCAAAGTATGAAATCTAAGCTTGAACTTTGTGATGTTTCTTGTGATACTAATGATTTGTATGATGATGTAGAAGTTTCTTTAGAAAGTGAGATTGAATATGACAATGTAACTGGCCCTGTAGTTGTTGGTGATGGTATTGGTTTCAAAATCATGTAGAGAATGGGATATGAAGGACAAGGATTGGGAATGCATCAGCAAGGAATTATAGAACCTATTGAACCAGTAATAAGATCGAGAAGTGAAGGCCTTGGATATGACATAAGTAAGGATGTTGTTGCAAATTCAAGCAAACCAAATCAAGGAAGAAGAGGTATGTATTGTTCACATTGTGGTAGACCTGGACATGAAAAGGAATTATGTTGGTATCTACATCCTTGTAAGTTTTGTGGACTAAGGAATCATTCTGAAAAGATGTATAAGAATAAAATGAAGAAAAGAAAGCCTCTGACAGATTGTATGCAGATGAACTATGGATGGATTGATGGAGCAAAATAGAAGCAAGTTACTTATATGTTTAGAAGGTTGTATAGATGGAAGAATTCATATGTTGGAGAGAAAAACAAGGATAGTAATTTAAAATACAGAGGGAGGAATGACAAGAATCATAATTCTTATCACAGTGAAGGATACAGAAGAGATGAAAGAAGATTTGATAGAAGACCATTTAGAAGAACCTATTTTCAAGTTTGGAGGAGAAAAGAATCAAGTAGTGAATGTCAACAAGAACCTATTACCAGAAAAGATAATGGAGAAGCAGTAAATAATTTAGAGATAGTTTGTGTAGAAGAAGAAGAGCCTATTGATGCAGAGATAGTGTATGTAAAGGAAGAGGAACCTTTTGAGACATTAGATTTGACAAAGAAACCAGAAGAAGGTGAAGCATTGATCTCAAGGAGATTTGTTTTATAGAGCAGAGAAAATAGTGCAAGAGAAAAGGTTGTGTGGACAAGTGTGGAGCAGAGCAGGAAAAGGAAAGTTACATGATTGTTCCAGAGGATGGAAGTATGTATTGATTGACTCTTAATTGATTGAAATATACATTAAGCCTGAGGCAACTTGAGAAGAAGAATTGTGAAGATCACCAATCATTGAGGCAGTGCAAGGCTTGCAGGTAGACCGCCAAACCTAGACATGACAAGATGAAGAACTTGAGGTAGCTTGCAGAGAAGACTTACTCAGACCACCGATCATTGAGGCAGTGTAAGGCTTGCAAGTAGAATGCCAAACTTAGAAGATCTTGAGGCAATTTTGTGGGGTGGACTTGAACAAATTGCCAACCTTGAGGCAGTTGCAAGTACATATGAACAGATTGCTAAACCCATGCATAGAAACAAGCATTGAATATGACATAATATAGACCAAATTGAAGAGGCTCACTTTCCAAATAACCCCAAGAGTTTGATGTAGGAGCATTTAGAAACATTTAGAGCAATTGAGACAGTTAACAGTGAAGTTGTAGAGGACAGAGAGCGATCATGGAGAATTCTACATTTTACCACATTTGCATATTAGAGGCTACTGAGCTAGACTTAGCACCTAGACATAGTCATTGACAATATATTTTAAATTCAAGTCATTTGGGTTTGATTCTGAAGAGATATCATTGTCAGAAGATTACCTATTTTTACTAGTTTCACAAAGTAGAGCCAACAATGTTTAGTGAAGTCTAATCAACTTGCAGAGAAAATTTGTGACTTATGGAGCCTAAAGGAACATTATTTGATGAATTATAGGACATGGTTGACCTTCATGGAGATCCACACAAAGTTCTATTTACCAGTGGAGCAATGCCTTATGTTTAGGTCTGACCTATTCGTGTCTACACATTACCTAACTAACCGTTGCAATTAGGCCAACTTGTTAATGTTTAGAAAGCTTGTGGATGATATAAATAAGAGATAAATGATTATTTCTAGGTAGTGATCGATAGCACAAAGATATGAAGAAGGTCTTAAGTTGTTTTGATCTGAATGAGTAGTAGAATAGAGTAGAAGGCAGAGCAGGAAGTAGAAGGAGTTGCAGAGCAGAGAATTGAGATGCAAAAGAAAGAAATCATGAAAAAATATTGTTGTATGAATTATTTGTAATTCCTGGGCTATGGTCTAGCATTTGTAAAGCCCTTGAGGCATGTGTAATTCTATTTGAAGTTATAATATATGAAGGTTGAGATTTGAAGGCTAGGTTTTTCCCTGTTAGGGTTTTCCCAGGATATATCTTATGTTATGTGTTCATGAATATCTTTTATTTTTTTGTTGATTAGCTGTTGGCTTCCATTGCATATCTATTATGATCATGGTGTTAGTTGTTTAAGGCTACAAGGTTGGATAGTCCCTCACTGGACCCTCCTACCTTGACTGCATCAAGTAGCTTAGTCACAAATCTTTGAATCTTCCTTTTCCGCGTGAATCTTGTGGTTATGTTTCTTTATTGTTGAAATTGTGTGCATTTATTTATTTTATTGTTCAATTTGGAAAGTTCTTCTTTTGTTAATTTTGAAAATTTGTGTTGGCTAAGCTAGGTTCTTTCTATTTTCAAATGTTGGTCTTGTGTTATGATGTTTCTTCTCACCATGTCGATGGAGAGACCTCTGGTTGAGTGTATATAAGGAAGAAGGTGTGGGAAACTTTTGAGGACAGGGGTAAATGTGGGCTAGTATGGGCTAGTCATCATCCACTTAGCTTCCTAGTGATTTTTGTTCTTATGCTGACTATCTCTTTGAGGCTAATCCCCTTATACAAACAAGAGGTAGGTAACTTTAGGAAATGTATGGAGGGGCCCCCAGGTGCATTGCCTCAAGACCACCATTCCACTTGATTCTTGGATCTTTGGTTACTTGGCATTGGTTATTGGTTACGTAGTACTATGATGAGACCATTGCATCCTCGTGAACCTATATGTGAACCTTGTGTTGTTACCCCTGTGAAGTGGATGAATGAAAATATGTGTTTAGTTGTAAGATCTAAATTTAATGAATCTACATACAAGTTGATGGTTTCTTTAATAAACATGTTGTACGATGTATGGATTTCTCTATGCATGTGTGAAAATGTTTGATGATCATGGAATTTTTTTGTGTTGAGTTTCAATCAATAGAATGTTTATTGTGAAAAGAATTATGCTTTTATGGCATTTAGTTTATCATTCCTTATTTTCTTGTGTGGAGTTCATTATTGCATGTGTTATCCTTGGTACTTACCTCATTTGGTGAAAAGAAGTTTAGGAGAGTGTTGCTAACCTCCTCTTGATGACTTTCTGGAGTAAGTCATTTCCTAGGGGGGTAGCATGTAAGGCCTACCCTTGTCTAACTAGTGCTTACCCTATTATTCTTATGATTTTTAGATAAAATGATTGATTATTCTATAATATAGTTGCAAGATGGATCTATAATGTGTTAGGTTACAAATCCTCATTTGGTCTTTTAGTATTGCTTTGCCTATGATTGCATCATTGGATTTGATGTTTTGAATTGAGTGTGTAGGATTTATGTATGCAGGTGTTTGACCAATGGATGGATGTGGAGGAGGAGATAGAGAACCATTGGGCTAGCTCACCTTACCTAGTCCTTCGATCGAGTGTTTGACCTTCCATTTATGTGGGAGGTCAGACTCTTAACCTAGTTTACTCAGTTTTGATAAGGGATTGTTTCTTGTGCTACTCTCCTTGCCTCGAATCAAATTGTTATGTAATTGGACCCCTGTTTTGTGTGTAAACCCACCAAGTGTTATGTTTCTTGTGTGATTGTTAGTGGACTAAAATGTTCGTTCACCTAATTGGTTTCCTTTTAGTTTGGTTGTGGTGTGCTTGAAAATAACCTTCTTGCCTTTGATGCAAAGACGATTTAGTTTAACAACTATCATGGGTTGGTCCTTTGCTTTTAATGTCATGTTATGACTTGTTGTAATGATCGTAAAGGTGTGTTGTTATTATTCCTTGTTCTTTTAAATGAACGGTCAAATTAGTGCAACTACCTTCGTAGTGGAGTTCTTGCATTTTAATAGTTATTTTTCTCCAATTGCGTTATAATACTATGGCATATCTTAGTATAAATAAATTATATGAAAAACTATATATATATATATACAGTCCTTTATAAAATTTGAAAGCTTTTCTAAAATTCCTTCTTTCTTATAGTATAGCCTTTTATCATTATTTCCATTGTATTTCTTTAGCAAATGCTTTGCATGTTTTAATATTTTTTTTAGGGGATTTTGGTGAAGTTACTAATTAAAATATTATTCCTTAAGTTTACATTTCTATTTGAAATTCACATTTGCCATGTAATTTCAAATTCTAAGTTATTTAACTTTTTTTTTAATGACATAAAAGAAAAGGTTTTCGGGGGGTTTTATGGAGGTTTTTAGGGCATAGACTTGGGGGTGTTTCTTTAGGGGGAAAGAAGGCTCAAATTTTGGGAATAAGAAAACAAAAGAAGTGAGGGTTTGGAGAGGGTGGTTGGAAGGAAGGGAGGATAATGTCCATGGTCGAGTCCATGGCTTTACTCTATCGAGTGCAATTGCTTGTAAGTCTCTGAAACCTTTGTAACAAACCAATTTTGTACATATCCTAAATCATTGTATTCATTGAGATACATCTCTTCTAGAGCATGTTCAGCTAAAATATTTGCCAAAATTCCCTTTCCATTATGTTTTGACTATATGTCATACCCTGTTTATAGGCTACCTTTTTGGCAAGCCATGAGAACATGAGCAGAGTTGTGAGCCTGGCTTTACACCTACCAACTGCATTGAATAAAATCTTCTAAAGCCTTTTCAAATGATCCATTTTGTGTATATCCTGTAATCATTACAATCCATGGAATGTCTTCCTTGAGGCATTCTATATATACAATTCGTGTGCCTACTCGGTGCTTCCTTTTTGGCACATACAGTGAGGACGCATGAAAAGGATGTGGAGTTTGGCTCTCCAACCGCTAGTTATGTTTACATAAAAGTTTCTAAGCCTCTTTAACAAATCCATTTCGTTCAAATCCTGTAGTCATTTCTTTCCATTTGATGACACCTCTTCGAGGCAATCTGTCCAATAGTTCATGTGCCTCGTCTTTGCTTACATAGCTTGCATTCATGTTTACTAGGACATTTACAACTATAACTTTGTCAAAAATTCCCCTTTCGCTATGTTTTGATGACTACCCATACCATGTTCAAAAGCTCCTATTTTGGCACGAGAAGGGAGGATGCTGGAAACAATTGTAGAACTTGGTTTTACACCTGAATTTTGCTTTTGGTTGATAGTTTCTTTAGCCTTTTAGACAAATCCATTATATGCCTATCCTACAATCGTTCCAGTCCATGAAATGCCATCTCTTTACGGCATTCTATCAAACAATGTGCGTGCCTTCTCTGTGATGCCTTTGGGCATGGGCAAGGAGGATGCTGCTAAAGGTTTGGAGTTTGGCTTTTCATCTGCTAATTGCATCTACTTAAAAGTTCTAAAGACCTTGCAAGGAATCCAATTTGTGCATATCCTATAAGCATTAAGCTCCATGAGATAACGTTTCTTCTAGGCATTCTGTAAAATAGTTTACGTGCTTTGTCTTTGGTTCCACAGTTCACATATATGTCGACCAGGATGTTTGCAACTACAACATCTGATGGAATTTCCCATGCATTATGTTTGATGGATGTTCATTCTTCATTACTAGAGATTAGGAGTTGCACATTATTAAATTGCGAGCCTAATTTTTTTAGATTGCTTCATTTAGCATCACCATTAATCTCCATAAGAAAATTGTCCTTGTTTATAATGATGGAAATGAACATGTATGAACCTCATACAATTTTGGACTCCTCCAAGTAACATTAAATTCTTCTCTTTTATTATACCATATGGCTAAGTTTTACTTTCCGACTTGTGTGAGCATGAGTGTTGTTTTTTTTAGTTTCTCATCTCTCCACATCTTGACTTTTGGTCCAAGGTTACCTCCTTTGTCAAAGATGAACTTCAAACTTAGGGATGGGCACCTAGTATTCTGGTGTAATGATAAAGAAGGTCATATCAACATTGTGTTAAATTGATGATATTATTATATGTTCCTTTAGCGTAATGATGTAGCATCTTAATCCATTCTATATTTTTTTAGTGGAATATGAAAATATACATGTATAATTTGCATACTTGAATGGATGAGTTGGTTTTTGGATTTGGAGTGTCATTTCATCTCTTTTTGTCTATAGTGTAATTGTTTGGTGAAGTGTCATAGAATAGAATATGACAAGTATGTGCATTTGAAAGTGTTGACTCCTCCCTTTTCTACTTCAGCTCATGTCTAGGGTAATCTCTGTGGTCTATTGTGATTTTTACCCTCTCCATATGTGTAACTATGACCAAGGGTCCATTGAATCTTTTATGTCATATAGAATTCTCTAGCATTTGCATTGCATGTAATAGAAAATCCATGTCTTTCCTTGTGTGGTTTATCTATTTGTCTATCTTGAGACCCTAGTTGTGTGAGTTGGCCTTGCTTGTAGTGGAATCCTTGTCTCCTCTCTCCATATCTTGGGGGATTCCTAAGGTTCAATAGACATATATTGTGCTCGATGATGACAATATGGTTGGGAAGTGGGTAACATTCCCCATTGGTCCAGTCCTGATGATCTTCTAGAGGTTGGTGATAGGTGTAGTTTCTTTATGAGTTACTTTTGTCATTCCAATTGCTATTGGAACACCTTGGAGGTTTTATTGTTGTTTTTGTACTATAATTCACTGTAATTTTATTATCAGAGTTTGATGCTCCCATGTTGGGATGATAAAATATGCTTGTAATTGTAATATACTAACTTTAGATTTATGATTAACTCTTACTTATAAAGGAAATCAGTTTTGGGTATGTCTTTAATTATGCTTATTTGTTTAATTTGGGCATTAGAGTCCTCTTACTTTCAGTAATGGTGCAATGCCTATGTTTCAAAAATAGATTTCAAATCATTATGTCAGGAGAATTCTCTCATTACTCTTGTATGCTTGAATGATTAAAATTGTATATCATCTCCTTATAAATGGTTTATCTTAACTTTAGATGAAAGAATGTTTCATTCTACTTCTTTCTATATGGATGTAATTTTTGATGCTTATGTTGGTTTCCCTTGGTTTGGTTCACCTGAAAAGGTGTTGTGGATATCATATTCCACACCTTGTTTGCCTTCCCCACCTTTGTGCGACGGGGTTTTAGGGACAGGTGGAAAAATTTTTGGTCCTTCATGTCATGATTACATGGCTAATGTGAGCATGACATGTGGTTTCTTCATGTCATGACCACATGACAAATGTGGGCATGACAATGCTACCCTTTTCTATACGTAGCTTTGAAAAAAATCCATTCATATGAGGTATACCCTTCTCTATTTGCAATTTTCTTAACCAATATAACATACAAGCATTCTTGAATTCATTGACGTAGTTATCTAACCAAATAAAATGTTGAACTATTCTAATATCTTTTTCCTGCAAGAACTTATCAAATTGTTCAAAATAATAATACACAAACTTTGATGAATGAGATCAATCATCACTTATATAAAAATGGTACCCTATGAATATCTTCCTATTCTATTTTTTACTCTCAGAGGCTTGTCTATGTGTGATGTGAAGAAAAATAGAAATCTAAATAGAATTGTAGTACTAGGACTGCACTTCATTTTGTGGTTACAACATGTAGTTTTCTACAAAATTGAATATAGAGACATTAGTTCTTCCAATCAGGAAAAATATATACACATTCTAAACTATTGATTTGAAACCATTGATAATTGTGGCTAGGATGTGTGCAAGAAGTTGGGTCCACATTTTGGCCAAAAAGTAGAAGTGTTTTCCCTAAAAATTAAAGTTTGTCATAGTTGGAGTCAAAATTTGAAGCACTTACACATAGAATCTTAAGAAAGTTTAGTAATATGAAATGTAGTATTTTGAATGTAGTTTTCAAATATGTAATTTATTCTAATACCTAGATGATACAATTTAATTTTGCATAGGCTTCTACGAAAATCACTTTTTAAAAGTCACTTTTTTAGGACCATACCATGCATGTGTATGGCCAACATAATTTGACCTAAATAAAAGTATTTTTCTAAATCCTTTTGGGGAAAGATGTGTATTATAGTGAAGTTTGATGAGGATATTTTTTTTATAATTTTTTTTCCAAATATATATATTTTTATTAATTTTATATTGGATCTAATTGTTGTTTTTGAAAACCCCTCATGTATAGCCAACATAATTTTAGCTAAACTCATCATAAAATGAAATTTTATTTCAATGTGTAAAGACTGATGTGTATATTGATAAAATATATTTTTTTCTAAAAAAACTTTAAAAATTAAAAGTTATTAAAAAATATAAAAACATATCATTTCAAGTTTATGGACCAAATTGCTCATAAATTAATTAATAAATAGAAAAACAAATCGAATAAAAAAATAATTGCATATTTGAAAACAACACATTGTCATCTATAATGTGTTTTAATTTCATAAAAAAATTCAAAAAAAAACATCATCAACCATATTGGTAAAATTATTCTTCTCTCTTGCTCTGAACATGGACTTGTACTTGTAGGTCCAAGGCTAGGGGTTGGCTTACCATGTCTTTCCCGAGCCTGAAACCAAACTAGAAATGTGAGTGTGGAATTCAAAATTTTAAGAATGGGTACCCATTCTAAAATGAGTACCTGTTATAAGAAAATAGAATAGGTACCCATTTTAAAACAGGTACCCATTCTAAAAAATAATAAAAAACAAAACAAGTACTCATTCTAAAAAAATGGGTACTCATTAAAAAAAAACAAAAAACAAAATGGGTACCCATTCTAGGTTTGGGCGCCCATTCCTAAATGTACCCATTTTTAAAGATGGATGCCCGTCTTGTCAGGATTATTTTTTTGCCCGACACTTGCCCTATATGTGGACCCAACTTCTTGCTTTTACCCACTATGTTTGGCATACTTGTAAAAAGATTTTTCATAAAATTAGAAATAAAATCAACAAGACTTACTTCTCCTATAACCAACTCACATCTTGAACCTTCACCCCAACTCTTCAAATTGTACTTCACTAGCTCATATCTATTTTTCTCAACCATTTCCTTTGTAAAATTATGTTCAATATCCTCATGAATACATGAGATAAACTTTGATATCCCACCACATTGTAAACACTTTTCATTTAAACAATATTTTTTATAGAAAATGCAACCATCATCTCTAACACATAAAAAAAAATCTAATAAGTCCCTAGATGACTTTGGTAGTTGAATTGCACCACAATCTTGTAACATTTCATTAGTGTGTAAAATAGAATGGATATTACATAATAGTTCATGATACATAGAAAAATCCACATGGTATTTGCAACAACATGTAGTATGAGTTTTAAGAGGAACACAATAAAGGGCTTACAAGATTCAAATTCTCTTTGTGATATTTTCAAACATAGATGCGATTCACAAAATTGTTTGTACAATGTTGTTTGGTTACATTCCAAATAATTTTTAGGATGTGGTGTGTGGTCTTGATCATCAATTATTAATTTTAAAACATCTTTTAAATTGGGTGATACACTAGAGTTAGAGTGCCAAAATCATTTAATTTCATCCTTTGTGATTTTAGTTAGCTTCTTATAAACTTGTGGAAGCCTACCACTAAGAGGCTAAGTATCATTTTCAAAAGGACTATCTAGTTTTGATCTTAATGCCAGTGCTTTTCATAATGTTTTATGATTTAGGCCAAGTTCAAGACAAGTTTGCCTCATTAATGAAGTCTTTCTTAATTTCTTGCTTAATATTGAGGCCATTGTTACTCTACATGTAGCTCTTTTATCTTTGTCCTTACCAATCTTTCCAATAGAATTGTGTGCATTATAAATACTTTTACCAATACTTTTATTACAATTAGATACTTTGTTAACCCAAATCTTAATTTCTTTAGTAAAGATCTCATTTTTTACAATTTTTGTAATTGTACAAAATATTGACATTGTTTTATTTGTAAAGTGTTCATTGAAAAGTTTTGGAGCCCACAACTAAATAGTTTGTGATAGCCTCTTGCCTTCAAGTATTTCCATTATTTTCTCATCAATTTCAAGTAACCATTTTGGGGTTCTTGATTTTTTTACAATTTTATCATGCTCATTAGAATATGATGGATGTGGGATTTCATTTTCTTCTTGGCAAAGGTCCTCTCTTCTTATGTAATTTGGAGATACATTGATTTTCAGTGTTTCCTATTTGTTATCAATTTTATCAATGTTATGAACAATTGGATTATGGAGTGAATTTTTAATATCATGCGGTCTATATCCACCATTGTCAAGTAGATGCCTACATTGTTCTTCTTTTTCATCTCATATTACTCTTATAAATAGGTGTTTCATGACATTTTGCAACATTTTCATTTTCATTTTCATTCTCAATTTCATGTTTAACCTTTTCATTTTCAATATCATGGTCACTTTTATTTTTATCAAACATTTCATTATATTCAACAAATTCATTTAGTGATTGAAAATTAAAAAAATTTGGAATGATTCTTTAAATCTCCATCCCCCTACCCTCTCTTCACTCCCCCTTCTTAATCCCTTGAGTGATTTTTTTATGCAGTGGGGTGGTCAAAACTTGTTGATTTTAAGAGATCAATCTATTTGGGAATTCTTAGATATATCATTAAAAGGATTCCAATAGCTAACCTAGGGGGTTCCCCTAAAGCCTGAGCTACTCTTTCTTCCATTGTGGATGATTAACCCTATTATTCTTTGGAGGGAGTTGATGTTCTTGGTTGGGGTTATGATCCTAAAGGCTCTTATTCAATGACTCTTGCTTATCAATTTTTAGAGTATAAGAAGGATGGTATTAGAGACTTCCCCTCATGGAGAAAAATATGGAATAAGTTTTATTTTCCCAAGTGTAATTTATTTATATGGTTATTATGTTCAAACACGTGTCTAACCTAAGATAATATCAAAAAGAGAGGATTTGAAGGTGATGTAGGATAATCCATGGTTCAAGAGCAATCTTACATCAACCAAAAAAAAAAAACATTTGCATTTTAGTTTCTTTCATTTTCTAATTCAGTTCAGATAGTTCAGTTAGAAGTAGTTTCAGCTTGTGGTCTGATATTGCCATTTCATACCTTACAGATCTATACTTAGCATCTACATTCATTCATCTAAATCATATTAAGAATTTAGAGCATTTGGATCAGTTACCGGAAGGATATTGCTATTAGAAGATCAACTATTTTCTCATAGTGGAGCTTTCTGACAATCATGAACAATCAGCTGAAGGAGAAGGCTTGCAAATTATTCCTTGACTTGTGGATCCTAATGTCACATCATTCAATGATCATTGGTTCATGGTTGACCTACCCCAGAGGTCCACACATTATTCCATTCATTTGAGGAAGTGTTCTATGTATTTAGGTCCAACCTATCTGTGAACACGTTACGACTCTTCATTGGAGTTTGTGACCTTCCTTGGCTGACACAGAGGAATCTATTCATCTGAAGATATATAATGATGTAATAGATCCCTAGGAAAGTAGCTATTCACATAAGAAAGATCTGATAGTTTAGATTTTGTGTTAAGGAACTTCAAAGCTTTATCTTGCGCATGTATGTAATTAGGCCTAAGAGCCCTAATTGTAAGCCTGCATATTGCAGGTAGATCTCTATTTTGAATTCTATGATATACTGAGTGACTGAATCTGCATTTGCTTCATTTCTTTGAGTTGTTTCCATTGTGTTTACTATTGTTACATGGTCTGGATAGTTCATTCTGTGAACCCTCCTACCGTGACTATACCAAGTGGTATTAGAGAGAAAGTTTTATTCTTTGGAGTGAATTGGTGAAGGGGATTCTGTAAGATCTTTTTGTGAGTAGATCATTGATCTGAGGTAGGTTACTTGTGCACGACCAATTGTTGATTGAGAGGCAATTGTTTCTTGTAGCCTGATTGTCAAATTTGAGGTAGTTTGCACTTGATCTTTGGAAGATGCCACAGCGAAGAGTTCCTCATGTTGGTACAATGGCTAATAGAATGGATGAGATGATGGAATTGATAAGAACAATGCAAATTTGTTTGGATGCTATCAAGGAAGATAGGCGAAGAGGATTGACACCTAGACCTAATGGTGAAATTGATGATGAAGAAGAATTTCAATCTGTTGAACAAACCAGTGAAACCCTAGAAGGTAATGAGAAGAAGAATCAGATCAGGTAAAGATGTTGCAAGCTACTTCAAAGATTGGAATGAGACCTAGAGTTGATGTGTTGAATTATATTGGTAATTTGAACCCTAAAGAATTGATTGACTAGATAAATGACATGGAAGAATACTTTGAATATGAGGAGGTTGAAGATCTAGAAAAGGTGAAATTTGCAAAGACAAAGTTGAAGGGACATGCTGCTATATGGTGGAAAGAAGTTTAGTTGGAAAGAAATAGAAGAGGAAAAGAAAAGATTACAAAATGGGACTGGATGGTGACAAAGTTAAAGAATTAGTTTATACCTACTAACTATGAGTTGGAATAGTTGAAAAGATTGCAAAACCTAAGACAAATGGAGAAATCTATGGAGTACACTAAAGAATTTCATAAAATGATCATAAGGATGGGACATAGTGAAGAAAACAAGGAGAAAGTGGCTAGATACATCAATGGATTGAGATTGAACATTCAAGAAGAACTAAGCTTGGTAAGGATGACATATTTGGAAGAAGCATATCAATTTTCCCTGAAAGTTAAAGAGAAGCTGAGTAAAAGACATGATCAAAGATAGAGAGGTAGAACATTTTTTAGAGGAGATAGATCATTTGTGGAGCAGAACAAGTTTGATAGCCCATTTAAGAAGGATGACAGAGATAGAAATTCTTATCGGAGAGATGATAGAAACTTTTAGTGAAGAGGAAACTCTAGTGCATACCAGAATGAAGGAAATAAGAGAGAAGGAAGAGGATTTGATAAGAAAATATTCAAAGGTACTTGTTTCAAGTGTGGAGGTGGTGGACATAGAGCATTTGAATGTAATCAGGGTAGTACTGGTAAGAGGACAGAAAATAGTGGAAGAGAAGCCTATGTTGAAGAAGAACCTATTGAACTAAGTGACCCTTGTTCAGTTGGAAAACCTGAGAAAGGAGAATCATTGGTGATGAGGAGAGCAATATTTCAAGTGGAGACAGATGAGGAACCACTGTAGAGGAACAACTTGTTCAGAACTAGATGCAAATCAGGAGGTAAGTGTTGTAAAGTTGTAATTGATAGTGGTATTTTAGTTAACCTAGTTTTAGACGAGATGGTGACTAAGCTAAAGTTGGAAAAATTGAAACAAGCTAAGCCTTGTCAAATAGCATGGATTCAGGATTATCATAAGGTACTAGTGAGTGAACAATGTTTGGTGAAATTTCATATTGGATCTTATCATGATGAAGCCTTGTGTGATATTATGCCTATGGATGTTTGTCATATCTTGTTGGGTAGACCTTGGCAATATGATAGAAAAGCTATACATGATGGGAGAAAGAACACATATACTATAACAAAAAATGGAAAGAGAATTACTTTGATTCCTTTGGAGGATGATCCTAAAGATGCGGTATGTGGAAATACTAGAATCTGTTTGGTAGATGGAAGGAAATTTCTGGATGGTTTGAGACATGAGAATATGTGTTATGCCTTGATTCCTAAAAATCTAGAAGTAGTGAAGAAAGAAACTAAACTGGAGGAGATAAGAGAGCTGTTGACAGAGTATGAAGACATCATATCAAATAATGTACTTGAAGGATTACCACCTATAAGGAGTATCAGTCATCACATGGATCTTATATCAGGAGCAAGTTTGCCTAACAAAGTAGCACATAGAATGACACCGACAGAGAGTGAAGAACTGAATAGACATATACAAGAGTTGTTGAGGAAAGGTTTGATTAGAGAAAGTTTGAGTCCTTGTGCAGTACATGTAGTGCTTGCACTAAAAAAAGATGAAGAATGGAGAATGTGTACTAATTCTAGAGCTATAAACAAGATCACAGTTAAGTATAGATTTCCTTTACCTAAGATGGATGATATCATGGATTGTTTGAGTGGAGCAAAATATTTCACAAAAATAGACTTGAAGAGTGGATACCATCAAATCATAATCAAAGAAGGTGATGAATGGATGACTGCTTTTAAGACAAATGAAGGATTGTATGAGTGGTTAGTAATGCCTTTTGGATTGACAAATGTACTGAGTACTTTCATGAGATTGATGAATGAAGTTCTGAAGAAATTCTTGGGTAAGTTTATTATTGTATACTTGGATGATATTCTAATTTTTAGTAAGACAAAAGAAGAACATCTGTGGCATATTAGATAAGTTTTGTAGAGGTTAAGAGAAGAGAAATTGCTGATTAACATCAAAAAGTGTAGTTTCACGAAGGAAGACCTGGTATATTTGGGATTTGTGATTTCTATAGAAGGATTGAAAATGGACCTTGAGAAAGTGAAAGCAATAATTGAATGGCCTACACCGGAGAGTATTGGAGAGGTTAGATCATATCATGGATTGGCTAGTTTCTACCAAAAGTTCATCAAAAATTTTAGTTCAGTTTGTAAGCCTATGACAGATACCATGAGATGTGACAGAAAAGACTTTCAGTGGACATTGGGAGTAGACAAAAGTTTTGAGTTGTTGAAGAAGAAAGTGACAGAGCAACCTGTTTTGGCATTACCAGATTTTAATGGCGTATTTCAAGTTGATTGTGATCCTAGTGGAAATGCAATTAGAGTAGTGTTAAGTCAAGAAGGTAGACCTGTAGCATATTTCAGTGAGAAGTTGAATGATGCAAGGAAATGATATTCAGTTTATGATCAGGAGTTCTATACCATAATTCAAGCCTTGAAGAAGTGGAGACATTATTTGTTTCCTAAGGAGTTTGTGTTGTATATAGATCATCAAGCTTTACAATATTTGAACAGCCAAGGTAAGTTGAATCATGGGTAGAGTTCATGCAGAGCTATACTTTTGTGTTGAAGCATAGGAGTGGAAAATCAAACAAAGTTGCTGATGCATTGAGTAGAAGAAGAAACTTGTTGATAGAGATGAGAGTTGAAGTGTTGGGTTTTGATGAATTAAAGAACATGTATGAGGGAGACACTAATTTTGTAGAACCTTGGAAAGCATGTAAGGAACCTGTTGTGACAGATATGAGTAAGTGGTTGGACTATTTCATTCAAGAAGATATGTTGTTCAAAGGAAGTCAGTTGTGCATACCTAGAAGTTCAATGAGGGATAATTTGATTAAGGAGAAGCATAGTGGTGGAATGACAGGACATTTTGGCATTGACAAAATAGTGGCCTTGGTGAATGAGAATTACTTTTGGCCTTAGATACATAAGGATGTTTAGAGATTTGTGTAGAGTTGTAGAGTTTGTCAAGTTGCAAAAGGGAGTAGTCAGAATACTAGATTGTATAAACCTTTGATAGTATCAGAGAGACCTTGGGAAGACATAAGCATGGATTTTGTAATGGGATTACCTAAGAAACAAAGAGGACATGATTCAATATTTGTAGTGGTTGACAGATTTCAATGATGGCTCATTTCATACCTTGTAAGAAGACAACTGATGCAGTGCATGTAGCTAACCTATTTTTCAAGGAGATTGTGAGATTACATGGATTACCTAAGAGTATAGTTTCAGATAGAGATACAAAGTTTGTTGGATACTTTTGGAAGACACTTTGGAAGAAGATGAAGATAAATTTGAAGTTTAGTTCAACTTTTCATTTGTAGACAGATAGACAGACAGAGGTAGTGAATAGGAGTTTGGGAAACTTGTTGAGATGTTTGGTTAGAGAGAAGACTAGAGGTTGGGATTTGTTTGTTTCACAAGAAAAATTTGTATACAATAATTTAGTAAATAGGAGTACCAGAAGAACACCTTTTGAGATTGTGACTGGAGTAAATCCTAGAGGAGTTATAGAATTGAGAGACATCAATATAGAGGAAAAGAGAAGTGCAGAAGCAGAAGAATTTGCAGATCATATGAAGACAATGCATAATCGGGTGAAGAAGCATCTGGAGGATATGAACACTAAGTACAAGGAGAAGGTTGATGAGAAGAAAAGACATAAGGAATTTGGCATTGGAGATGAAGTGATGGTGTACTTGCGAAAAGAAAGATTTCCAGTTGAGACTTATAACAAGTTGAAGATGAAGAAGTTTGGACCTTGTAAGATACTCAGGAAATTTGATTCAGGAAATGCATATGAAGTGGAGCTACTGGAGCTATTAGGTATATCACCTATTTTCAACATTATAGACCTTTATCAGTATCATGAAGCAAAATTCAATAATAGCATGGAAGAAGACTTGAAAAAGTAATTACCACAACAAGCACCAAAACAGATAGAAGATGTCTTGGACAGTAGAGTTGGACGCAACACTAGAGGAAGACAAGACAAAGAATACCTTGTGAAGTGGAAAGGTAGACCGAAAGAAGATTCATCTTGTATTTCTCAAGCTAAGGTGGACTGTCTTGGTTCTCCCCTAGCCCTAGCAAAGTGAGGGACTCACTTTTTTCAATAATCCCAGATGTCTAATGAAGGAGCATCCCTGGTTCAAGAGCAATCTTGCATCAACCAAAAAAAAAAAAAACATTTGCATTTTAGTTTGTTTGCATTTCAATTTCTTTCATTTTCCAGTTCAGTTCAGGTAGTTCAGTTAGAAGCAGTTTTAGTTTGTGGTCTAGTATTGGCATTTCATACCTTGTAGTTATGGAATTAGTATCTACATCATATCAAGAATTTAGAGCATTTGGATTAGTTACCAGAAGGATATCGCTATCAGAAGATCAACTATTTTCTCAGAGCAGAGCTTTCAAACAATCATGAACAATTAGGTGAAGGAGAAGGCTTGTAGATCATGCCTTGACTTATAGATCCTAATGTCACATTACTCAATGATCCTTGGTTCATGGAGGACCTACCCCAGAGGTTTGCACATTATTCCATTCATTTGAGGAAGTGTTCTATGCATTTAGGTTTGACCTATCTCTGAACACGTTACAACTCTTCATTGGAGTTTGTGACCTTCCTTGGCCGACACGTAGGAATCTATTGGTCCAGAGATGATATATAATGATGTAATAGATCCCTAGGAAAGTAGCTATTCACATAAGAATGATCTGATAGTCTATATTTTGTGCGAGGGAGCTTCAAAGCTTTATCTTGTGCATGTATGTAATTAGGCCTGAGAGCCCTAATTTTAAGCCTGCATATTGTCAGCAGATCTCTATTTTGAATTCTATGATATACTGAGTGATTGGATTGGCATTTGCTTCATTTCTTTAAGTTGTTTCCATTGTGTTTACTCTTGCTACACGGTCCAAATAGTTCATTCTGTGAACCCTCCTACCGTGACTGCACCAAAAGGCCCTTCAAATGTGTTTTATATGGAAAAAATGAAGAAATTTTTTCTCAGATTTTCTTCTAGTGCTCCTTCTTTTTAGGTATTTGGGGGAAATGGTAGAAATAATGGAATTAGCCTCTCATTAAAGCTACTATGTTATTTGATTTCTAGGCTAGTTTGAACCATCCTCAAACCTTGTTTTCTTTCCTTATGGAACTGCCTAGAATATTGGTCCTATTTTTAATCTTTATTAGTGATGTAGGTGTTGGCAAGAGACATGTATCTGATGAATGTTGAATGTTGTCATTGATCACAACAAGGCTAAGGGTTTCTATCGATATGGCAAAGAGACTTTACTTTGGAAGAATAAATGACTAAGTATGGGCAAGCTATAGAGCATCAGAGATTGGGTCAGTGTGCCTCCACAGTAGAATATAATTACATGCAATTCAGATATGTTAATCATAGCTATAAGTGATAATATATTCCAGTGTTCAAGTGCTGACTTGCTCTAGAAGTCATATGGTAACGTGTCTAAGTCTGAGTGAACAGAGTTAAGACAGGAACAATGCACAATACCAGGGTAAAAGGGTCTGCATTCCTTTGTTGTGGCATATTTTGGCTTTTAGTTCTGAAGGTATTCTAAGAGGTCAATGATGAATGTTGGATATGATTTTTAGAGTCTCATATGCTCCGTAATAGAAGTTATGATGTGACAGTTGATTTGGTTAAGTGTGTTCTTAACGGACAAGCTGACAGGCA
The DNA here is from genome assembly GCA_027924645.1 of Cunninghamia lanceolata. Lineage (NCBI taxonomy): Eukaryota > Viridiplantae > Streptophyta > Pinopsida > Cupressales > Cupressaceae > Cunninghamia > Cunninghamia lanceolata. The sequence goes on from BSBN01000333.1 coordinate 3,575,839, forward strand.
TGTTAGATCCATATACGGAGAAGATATATTGTTTGAATACTAAATTGAAGTGGTTGAATGATTGGTGCTGACCTATATAAAGATTATTGTATACTTGTTTGGGTCTAGATTGTTGTTTGTGTACAAGATCAAGTCGACTAGGTACAATAGTTGTATACTTGTTTCATGTTTGGCTTGTTGGCCTACTTTTGAGTTAAATCTTCTTATGAATATATATACCAAATGTATTTCAATGTTGGATTAAAGAGAAATATGTGGAAGTAGTGTGAATTTGATGTGTGAATGATTTTAAGCACCTTGCAGAGAAGAAAAGGATAATAAGGGTAGAAAACAAAGTATATGTAACAGAGTGGAAAAGCAAGGCAAAACTAATGGAGACCTTTGAATCTGTGTATTGAGCCTTCAATGGAACTATGATCCAGCATGTGGTAGATGCATTTGCAATAGTTCATCACTGGTAGTAAGCCAATTTTCTTCTATCTTATATCTTTCTCTCTCAGCGAATAATGAGTCCACTTGGACAGTGAGTCCACCTACAGTGAGCATTTCTTTTGGTAGTGAACCTTATGTAATCCAATATTGTTATCATAATATATTATGAGCTAACATTCACTATGGTTTTTCCCTTTTTGGGTTTTCTATGTAAAAAATCTTTGTGTCTATGTGTTATGTCTCTATGTTTGATGTTTTCATGTTTATTCTATTTTCATGTTATTAATTTTGGTAATTGGATTAATGAAGTATTGAAGAAGTGGTTTTGTGGAATACCGATTCATCCCCCCTCTCAGTATTCCTTATATTCAACAGTTGGTATCAGAGCGAGGTTCCTTGGAAGAAGCTTAGAAGCTTGAGGAAGATCTTGGATAGTATTCTCATGCTAACAAGAAGATTTGGAAATTTCTCATATGAGAACATTGTTGAACTAGAAGCAACTCTTATTGATCTTCAAAAATTAGAAGAAGAAATTAGGGATCTAAAGAAAAATATTCAAGAAGATGATGAATGCATCCTAAGGCTAAGGGAACAAGTGAAGAAGTTTAAAGAGAAAACAAAGGATCTTAGTGATCAATTAAATGTAGCACATGAAACCCTAAACAATTTAACATTGGAAATTCAAGAAAAAGAGGAGATTGAAAGGCATCTAAATCAAGTTGTAAAGGATAAGTCTGAAGAATGTGAAAAATTGGCTAAAGATGTGTTACTTCTAAAATTTGATCCAGAAGCATCAAATAGTTATAAAGAAAAATTCAAAGTAAGCTCTGCCAAGCTTGAGGAGTTGATTCAATGTCAGAAGAGTTCAGATGACAAGAAAGGCTTGGGATTTGAAAAAGGAGAAAGTTCTAAATTAGGTCAAGAAAACATTGAGGTGAAGAAAAATAAAGGCAACTAGTTCCAAAATCAAAGAAGAAGACCAAAAGAACCTCCGGTCAGGCAGCCAAATGCTCAAAGGTACCCATATTTCAATGGATATTGTTTTAATTGCAATAAGTTTGGTCATAAGGTTACTCAATGTAGAAGTAGAATGAATCAAAATGCTCCATCATTCTCTGGTCAATGTTTCAATTGCAAAAAAATTGGTCATAGATCAAATGAGTGCAAAAGTATGGTAAGGAATGGTTTTAACTATGCAAGGAATACTCAATCCTTCAGTGGGAAGTGTTTTACATGAAATAGATTTGGGCATATGGCTAACCAATGTAGAACAAGAATGAATCCAATCAACAGAAAGAGTCAGGGATAGAGGAATGTGGTATGCTACAATTGTAACAAGTTCAGACATGTTGCAAGATTTTGCAGATACAAGAATGAGAAAAGAGACTATTCTGCAAAGAAGAGGAAAATAGAGCAGAGAGAAGATAAAGGCAAGAACAAGATTGAGCCAGTGGAAATCAAGAAGGAAATGAGCAAGGTCTGGATTAAGACAAATGTTAATGAGGTCAAGGATGGATCTGCACTAGCCTTTAGTGCAGATACTTCCTCTAGGAAGTAAATTGGGAACTCTGGCTTAGGGGGAGCTATATTGAAAAACCAAATCTCCTTTCCAGATAATTAGTGTTGGGATTCAGCATGAAGTTATGATGAAAAGCTTCATATGACATATCTTTTGAAAGTAATTCTAGAAGAAAAGGATCAAATGTGGAATAGTGCGGAGCAATCCAAATTGATTGAGTTTTGCAGAGAAGGGTTTGACAACTTTTTGAAACATAGCATTTATGGTGATTAGGTCAAGACAAATAAAGGGTTAAAAATGAGTCCATTCAATTGACAATTTATTTTGCACTCAATCTCTCAAGTATCTAAGGCCAATTGAAGTGAAATTCCAACTAACTAAAATGATTTCCCAAGCGATTCAAAGCAAGTGAAATCAATCTCAAGGAAACCCTAATTTAGAAAAAGAGGTTTTTACAGCTTGAAAACCCTACTGTGAAGTCTGAATTATTCTAGTAAAATGTTAACTCCTCAAGTAATCAAGATAGCAGAAAAGCCTCACCCCAAGCTTAAGAAACATTTCTTCAAATCACTAGAAAATGATCGTATAGAAGCCTTCTCAATTACTCCACATGGAGTATGCATATGGAAGATGTTAGAGCATACATTCATATCAATCTAGAGGAATATGATCACATGAATCTAGGAAAACTATACTTGGACAAACTAACTTTTGTGGATATTGTGTTGAAAGATGAATATAAAGTTCTAGGAGAAAATAATTTAGACACCTACTTAGCTTTTCCTGCGGTCCCAAATGATGCATGGGTTAAGCTTATTCTAAGCAGGACTCATGATGAGTTTCTATGGCTTGATGAACCTTATATGATAACTAAAGAAGATATCAAAGTTGTAACTGGTATGAGCACCTTTGAGAGGGTTCTAGATGTAAAGAAAATGAAGAACAATTTGGTAAAGCTAATAGGAGCCAAATTTGATAAGGATGCCCTTACGGTCAATGATATTAAGGATCTGGCTTCATATTTGCATCAATGATTATTGGATACAAAATATAGTTTTCCAACAGGGAAAATTCTTTGTTTGCACCAGCCATATACACAACATATGACATGATCAAAAACAATATGGATTATGACCTATGTGAATTGCTCTAGAGTGAACTAGTGGCGAGCTTTAAAAGAACAAAATAGACAAATCATCCTTTCAAATATGGAACACTGATTACTTGTCTACTCTTCTATTTCCTGAAAGAGCTTCTTGGCCTTGGAAACACTATCTGGCTTGGTTATATGTCAAAGTTATTGATGAACTCAAGCATCTAGGATCACCTGCAAAACCAAGCTTAACCTTCTACATGAGAGCAACAAGAGGATGAAATACTAGAATATGGTGTAATAATAGAATAATGATATTATCACACTCCAAATGATACAATATGCATCAACACTCCCTTGAATTGACTGAGATGACATGAACTCATCTAAACTAGCTAGGAGGGAGAGGTAAGTGTTGATTATATAGCATAATGTGGGCATATAATTCCAAGAGGGGTAATAACTCCTACATAACTAAATTAGGTGGGAGTTATACCTACTTGGAAAATACCAAACATGTGGAATAACCTACTCAGAAAGAGACAAGATAGTGGTTATGTGAGGTGGCATAAAAGGCCAAAAGAGGGTGTGAGACTCAACCACCCAAGTGTGGGTGAGAGTAACACATGTAATCGATGGATTACACCACGTGTCCTCACATAAACCATGTCTCATATAACCTAAGTATGCTTAATAATGTGTAGGAAAAATAAATATTTAAAAACCTACACTAACACCCCCCCCTTAAGCATAGCTTAGGTGGGTGAAAGGATGAAATGATGTAAAATGGGTCCCGGTTACAAGGTCATGTTAGGTACCCATGTAGAATTATAAAAGCTCTCAAAAGATGAGAAAGAGAAAACGCGTAGGACAAAACTCCCCCCAAGAGAGGAAAAGAGAGACTATGCAGCCCCCCAAAATAAAGTCTCCTACACTAATGGTAGATGCCCGACAATGAATGCTGAACATGATCCATGATTGCTGAACAATATTTCTCCCCTTAAGAAGAAACAAGACCAAGAATGTATGTAGGATATCTTCCCATTCCTGAAAGAAATATGTAGGAAGAATGATGAAAATGTATGATGTCTATGAACTCTGCTTAGGTGTCCCCATGTCGATGCTGAAAGATGTCACCATGAAATTAGGTGTTCTAGGCCACGCTGCAGAAGATGACAATCTAGAACCTAGTGGAGATGGATGTAGAGCAAAATTTGAAGACAAAGATATCTCCTCTAAAGATAAAGGTACCTCCTCCAAATGTTGCTCAATAGTAGCCACAATCATGTCAAACTATGAGGAATGATCATGTGGGTAAAGAACAAGAGGGTCAAAATGTTCCCCCTCAACATATGAAGAAGACGAAGCAAATTCATCAAAGAGAAGATGTATGCACTCAATTGTGTCCTCCAAGTCTACAAGATAGGACTCACAAATCAAACCTACAATGTTTGTCAAGTACTCATCCCAAGTAGCTATGTCTAGAAGAGAATGAATATCCTACTACTCTGAATCAATAGGAGCCATGGATGTAGCAGTACCAGTATCATCAGAAACAATAGTCGATGTAGGAGATGGAATATCAACACATGTCTCTAGAACTTGAGTTGAAATAATACCAAGATTCACTTGACCATATTGAATCTCCTCAAAAGTATCCACACTAGTTGCTCGAGTGTGAACATCAGCTGAATGAACAATAGGAGCAAAATGCGAGAAGGTGTACACTCAAGATTGATGATCTACCTCCCCAACTGCAACAATATCTCTGCTATACAAATCCCAAGTAATCACAGAATTTGGTGTGAACTCAACACTCTTTCCTTCCCCACCATGTGTGAACTGATAGATAGAAAGGATATTTGTTGACAATGAAGGAACACAATGGACATCATTGAATGATCCTTCATCTATGTCAATAGATCCTTTCCCACAAACATGCATATATATGTTGTTGGCCATCATAATGTTTGGTGATGAACAAGTCTCAAATGAAGAGAACATACTCTATGATGAAGCCATATGATGTGAAGCTCTAGAATCAAGGATCCATTTCCCTGACTTAGAATTTGCAACTACAACAAGTGCTTGCCCCTTTTGTTGCTCTGACTTTGGATTAGAAGAAGATGATGAACCCTTTGACATAGTTGAAGGCAAATTGATTTTATTCTTTGTTAAAATATTCTTCAACTCATCAATTTGTTTTAAATAACATTGATGTTCATCATGGCCTAAGTTCTTGCAATATGCACACATGGGCTTCTCCTTTTTAGATGATTCATCTTTCAAGGAAGAAGATTCAAATTCTTTATGTGGCTTGTTCTTTTTCTTCTTTTATTTCTGATCAGGATTCTTTGATTCCTTTTGCACCTTAGGCTCACTAGCCACCAATGCTTGTAACTTGGAAGACTTGATGAGTCCCATTTCAATTAGTTTCACTTCCTCTTGGATTAAAAGATTTGAAAAATCATCAAAAGTAGGCTCAACATATGCAGATCCCATAGAAATCCAATTGGTGTGAAAGACAAACAAATATTGAATACTCGGGACCAAGCTTTGATAACACATTCAGAATCTATAAATCTTCCTTATCAATTTTACAATCCTTTAATTGTGTTCTAAGTTGCTTAATTTTGGAGATATGTTCTTGGATGTGCTTGAAACTTTTAGGATCAAGATTCATCAAATCATTATCAATCTAATAATGCTTAATTTTGTCATTTTTACCATACAATTTTTCAAAAGTCTCCCAAGCCTCCTTAGGTGTCTTGCATGATTTAACATGAAATTTTAAATCAAGAGAGACAAGTGAACAAATCTACCCAAGAGTTTTCTCACAATTGATCTCCCAAAGAGCTTTTGCACTAGCATCAGTACATTTAGGAATAGATTCTTTTACATAGCCTATGCAACCTTTTCCCCTTAGATAATTCCATACTGATTGTTTCCATGATGCATAATTTTATGGAGTTAGGAGTTCAATGTTATGTTTCCCCATTGTAAGAACACACAAGGAAAAGAATGTAATCAATCACCACAAGATTACCCCCCCAAATTCACTCAATCAATGATCCCCCTAGAAAAATATGATGCTGGCACTTTATAATTAGTGCGTTTACAATTCTAGAGTTGTTACCAAAGTTTTACAATGTCCAAAATTGGACCAAATACTAAAAGTACAATATGATCTTAGCATGGGGACCTCAAACTTACATCAATTGTAGTTCTTAGAAAAATATCTACTTTAAAAAAAAGAACCACCTCAATCCGAGGTCATATGTGAAAGTTACAGCCATTTGAAGTTCACAAAATGAGGACTGTCCTTCAGATCTGCTGGGAAAATTGATTTTCTAGAAAATATGGATCACTTGAGCAAAAAAATATTCCACCACTGTTAAGAGCACAAAGTTCTACCCTTTTAAAAAAAATCACTGAAAAAGGCCTCCGTACGATTGAGATATTGCCCTCCGAAGTTTGCCTTCCAAATTGAAAAATGCAATGGTGAGGGGAAAAAAGTTAAACTCGTCCTGCTGACATCAACATGATGGCACCACCAAGTTTACCTAAGAATCTCCATATGTAGCAAGACTACCAAGTTTGGAATGCTTCCAAACAACATTTAATTACTACTAAAAATAAACCTTCGCCAGAAAAAAAGATAGTTATTACCAACTTTAGCACAATCACCAAATACCGCTAAATGTAGCGGGTCCTCCAAATGCTGGCATGAGAGTCGAGGCATAAGAGTAGAGGGGCGCAGGTCTCTTATAGTAGTATTGAAATTTTTTTATTGAATTTTTTTGAAATTTTAAATAATAAAATTTTGTTGAAATGAATTTTTTTTAATTGAAAAAAAATTAGAAAAAATATGTGTGGGGGATTGGACCCCCACATGTCCCTTCAAAAAGGGTACACAGACATAAGCACTTAAAGTAGTGCTTGAAATGAAATGAAATAATTTAATGATGTCCACGAGGCCACAGCAGCCTATGGGACCCAGAATCGCGCAAAGCCCACCCCAGAACAAGGCTACTAGACATTTTTCATCCCTTTCTCAAGCTCAGATTTTCTGCTCTGAATTTTGATCAAAATGTTTGCAGCTTTGCTGAGTCTAGCCTCCTCAAACAAGGTGCTTAAGTTGCTATTTTTCAAGGTGTCATTGTAGCTATCACATATGTCCTCATAGGATAAGCACTCCATGATGAAATGCCATTCTATCTCAACCACACCTTTATTGCAAAAAAGGCACAACCTCCTTTCCCATTCCTCATTGGGAAACATCCACCTACCCATTTTGCATCTAAGATGGTGCAAGCTAGTCCTTAGTTGTACAATCAACATTTTTGCTTTCCATTTAATATCTGCTCCTATGTAAGCTTTTTCCTCATGGTCCCACCTGGGGTTGAACTCTTTGATATAGTAAGCTTTTTTTCATCCTATTTGATTATTCCACATGATGTTTCTAAATTTTTCTAACATACTTTTTTACTTCCTCTTTAGCATGTGGGCATTCCTACATATTAATATACCACTTCTTTAGCCACTTGTCATTCTATTTCATCCACATATTATTTCTCTTATTTAACTCTTCCTCCATAATTAACCTAGGCTACCAGTGACTTTCCATATGTTGAGTTTTCCTTATATAGCTTAATAGACGAACCATCGCAGATGCCTCCAAAGGGTACATACCAGATTCCACCAATAGGATCTCATACAGGATAGCAGTCTTGATTTGGAGACTGTTTATGATGATGTGCTTCTTGATTCTCTCAACCTGTCTCTATTTTTGATTTAACATACTGCTGCCCCAAATTTCACAACCATACAGGATCACTAGAGTAACAAGTAAACCAAAAAGTGTTTTCTTGGATTTCTAGTCCCATAATTCTACATTCCTACATATGTTCTAAAGAGAGTAAAGTGCCTTCTAGCTCCCTTGGATTATTTTTGCTCTGTAGGTTTCCCAACTGAGTTTGTTGTGAAAATCTATCCCTAGGTACTTGTACTCATCCACCACTTCCAGTGGGATGCCTTTAAAAACAAAGCTAACTTGGTTGTTTTTTCTTCTCAACGAGAAGATCATCACTTTGGTTTTGCTACTGTTTACTTGCATCCCGACTTCCTGACAGAAGGATTCCAAAGCCTGTAATTGTTCTCTCAAACCATGAGCTGATTTACCAATTAGAATGAGATCATTAGCATATAGGAGAAGTTTTATCACATAGTTAGCTAGCTAAACTCTCTCTCTATTAGTCTTGTTTATCCATTCTTCTAATTTATCAATGTATAGCCCGAATAGGGTTCGGGAGAGCAAGCAGCCCTATTTGATGCCAATATCGCTGCCAAAGCACTCAGAGATCCCCTCTTTGGTTCTAATTTTAGCCTTAACATGTTCATAAAGTTTGTGGACATCAGCCCTATACACATCAGGAACCCCAAGTTCCTCCATCCTTTTCCAAAGCTTGTTGCATGGGACCATGTCGAAGGCTTTCTTAAAGTCAATAAAGCAAGAAAAAGCCTCGTTACCTTGGGTGTTCCAAATTTTTTCAACGATGAACCGAAGGGTGACTCCATGATCAACAGTGGAGTATTTTGGTCTAAAACCAACCCATCCTTTAGCCCTTTTCCCCTCTTTTTCCACCCAGTTACTGATTCTACTTTCAACCATGCTACCAAAAAGTTTACCCAAGAGAGGGTTAACCATAATCATGTGGTAATTTGAGGGATTATTGATATCTCTGCTTTTGAATAGGGGAATAACCACACTAGTCCACTCTTATGGGAAGCCCTCCTATGTGACATTATTGAAGATGTGTTTGATACAAGGTGCCAGGACCTCACTGCCCCATTTTAAACATTCATCTTGCAGCCCATCTATATCTTGGGCCTTCCCCCTTACCAACTTTTTAATGCCTTGTTTTATGTCTTCTATGTTGAAAAGTTGTTCCTTTGTCTTGAGTACTGGTGGACTATGTTTATCTTGATCCCTCTCATATAGCAGCTTTGCATATTCCAGCCACTGATAGTCTTTGATATCATTTTCTATTTGTGTTTTTTTTTATTGTAGTTCCTTCCAGAATTTTTTGGGACTGTGTTTTCCAAGAGCAATCAGCTCCAATCTTCTACTTTTCACGAAATTGTCTTTTTTTGCTTGTAGTAAGTTTTTGTACTCTTTTTCCCTTACCTTGTCCATCCTATCTTTCTGCAAATTCCTCTTTGCCATTTTGTACTCATCATCATACCAAGGATTTCCTAGGAAAGTGTTTTTTAATCCTTTCTTGGGCCTAGCTCTCTTACATTCACTTAAGGCCTTGTGAATAAGGGGAATCAACATACTTTTGTTAACATAGTGATTATTTTTGTCTGCTAAATTACTCTCATACTCCTTGAAGATTCTTCTAAGAGCAGCCTTGAAGATTTCCTGGTTTTCTTGAGTTATGAGGATTTTTCTTTGTAAAGTTGTCTTCTTTAGGTAAGAGTGAGCATGTTGTCCCTGTTGTTTGTTTAAGGGGATGTCAAGCTTTACAAAAATTAGGTTATGATCTGATTTCGTCTCTAAAGGGAAGTCCCCTACCACTAACTCTCTCACCCTCGAGGTATAACCTTGAGAGAAGATAACATAGTCTATAACACTCTGCCCATTGTATGTTTTGCAGGTTATGTTGCCCGAATTCGGCCACGTCTTCATACCATTGCATATGACCATATTGTGTAGATGATAGAGACTTAATAATTCTACCCCAAAATGTATGACACTCTCCTTACTATCTTGCGAGGCCCTATCCCAGAGTTGATCTAACTCTTCTTCTAGCCATAGAGGGTTACCTTCCTCAATGCCCTTACTTTTCAAATTAAGGGCTTGGTTGCATGCTGTCCTTGCATTAAAATCACCTATAATTAGCATATCACCCATTGTGCTAAAGACAAAAATATCTTGTTTTAGTGATGCATAGGGATCCTCCCGATCTAGATTCCTTTTCTTATAAGTTTTTGAGCCTTTTGGAGTGAGGTAACATGCAGCCATCTAGACTGTTACATGATTTTCTGATATTTTCAGCCAAATATATTGTTTGTTTGGGTCTTCTTTCTCTACATTTATAACTTTGCTCCATGACTCTTTGAAAAGTACCACAACTCCACCATGACCTTTGCCACTATCCATCCTTTCATTCCAAACTGAGGCTTTTTTATATCCTTCAAAATCAGGGACTTTACTTCTCTCATGTTCATGAGTCTCTGTAAGAATAATGACATCCTTCCCATCTGCTATGGGCCCCAACCCAGGTCCTCTTCTCCATGAGAATCCTCTGAAGTTCCAACTTACCATTGTTAAACACTCCCAGGGGACCCCAAATTCCTATTTCAAGTGTGTCCTTTTATCACTAACTTGGGCCTTTCTATTTTGTAACCAAGCCCATTTTCTAGCATCCCTTGCTATCTTTACTTTCTCCCACTCTTTCCTCCTTTCTTCTTGCTGTGTTATGGTTAGGTCTTTGTCTAGGTAGATTTGAGTTCCTCTAAGGAATATTTTGTTTTTTAGAATCATATTCTTCTCTTCAATGGTTCTAAAAATAACCCTTACATGCCTACTCTTGTCGTCACCTATCCACCTTCCAATCCTACTGGCTTGAGAGATGAACATCATCCACTATATTTGATCTTTGAAAAAGTCCCTAGCAATCTCTTTTGTGGTTTCCTTCTCCCCATAGTCTTTTAATCCCTTTATGATAATGTTCAGAACCCTATCATTTCTATCCTTTTCCTCTCTTAATTGTCTTCTTACTTTTTTTTCAATAAGTTCTCTTTGCTCCTCTGATGGACTCTTGACTACTTGTGCCTAGGACTTGGCCTCCTCTATTTGCTCTTTTAACTTCTTTTCCCTTAACTCCATGTTTGCCACTAGATTGAATCTCTTTTAGTTGGGAATCATTGCATCCTTCTGGAACTTTAGGCTTATTCACTTATGTTGTTTTCATTTGTTCTAGAACCTACCTTATCAAAATCACTTCTTGTTCACCTTTTGCTATGTTGTTTTGTAGTTTGTTTACCTGTTCTCTAAGTAATTTGTTCTCCCTTGCTATTTTTCCATTGGATTCTATGACCTCTTTCATTCTATTGCTCTCCAGGCAGTCTCTTGTTTCAAGGGATTAGATCCTCTTTTTCATGATCATTAACTCGCTGACGTATAGGTCCAAGGACCATAGAAGTGGTGTTGAGGTAGGACTATAGAAATCTATATGTTCATGACTATTTTCGTTCCCTTCTTCGATATCCGCTGGATAAGCTTCAATCCTCTTTTGTTTTGCACCTAAGGTTAGGTGAATAGTTGTGCTCCTACCTTCCTTTCCTCCCTCTTGTTTTGACTTAGTTTTCTCTAGTTGCCCTGGCTGATATTCTGAATTGCCCAGCGATGTCTTAAGTGTTATTTTTGGTAAAATAGTAGTGAAATTTCTTTTTTGGGTTTGCACCCATTTCTGAGTTTGTCTCCACCTCAGGATTCCTCTGTATTGTTTTTCATTGACATATATGCATCTTTCTACCACCCGTGAGAGGTTTCCTTGAGGGAACCCTAGCATACACACCCCCCACGCTCCATTTTATGCTCCTTCATGAGCATTGACACTATCAAACGTAGGAGTGTTTGATGGGCCACCCGCAATGCGAGTTAAAAATTTAAATGGGATTATAAGCCCCCCTACTATAAAACCTCAAGGATAGGCCTTTGGTTTTCTATAACCCCCTTAATCTCTTCCACATCGTCAGACTCACTTGTGGCCCCTAGGGAACTGATCTCAGCAACCTAATTTTTAGGAACAACAGTTTTGTCCTCATTTCTAACACTATTTAACCCCCCTCAGTCTACAGTACCCTTGTCATTTCCCATGTTTCCCACCACCCAAACCTGCCTTTGTAGAACCACGAGATTCTACCTAGGAGGTGCATCCCCTTAGAAAGTTTTACCTTGTTTTGTGTTGTTTTGTTTGTATTTTTTTTGCAAAGAGAAGGGGTTTCGGTTTACAGTAGGATAGAGAATGCTGTAGAAAATTGCATAAAAGAAAAGTAAAAGACAAATGAAAGTGGGGTCACAGCTGCCGTTTCTTGTAGTCTTCTATCCATAGTTGCTTGCCAGTCCCCCACCTATAAGATAATGCCCGACGGTGACCTATGGGGGAGAGATGAATGCTCTTGGTTACCGAGACTGGAGCCCATACCATTGCCGAAGCTCGCCGTTACAGAAACCCTTACCATTGTAGAAACCCTTGCCATTACTAAAACCCTTCCTAACTCATAGGTTACTGAGATCTAGAGCTCACGCCAATGTTGACGTCATTGCCAAATCTCCCTATTACAAAAACCCTCGCCATTGTAGAAACCCTCACCGAAGATAATGCCTGATAGTGACCTATTGGGGAGAGATGAATGTGCTTGGTTACCAAGACTTGGAGCCCTCACCGATGCCAATGCCGTTGTTGAAGCTCACCATTATAGAAACCCTTGCCATTACAGAAACCCTCTCCATTACTGAAACCTTCACTGACTCATAGGTTACTGAGACCTAGAGCCCACACCAACACTAATGCTATTGTCAAAGCTCACCATTACAGAAACCCTCGCCATTGCATAAACCCTCATCATTGCAGAAATGCTCACCGAAGATAATGCTCGACAGCGACCTATGGGGGAGAGGTGAATGTGCTTGGTTACCAAGACCTGGAGCCCTCCCCAATGCCGATGCCGTTGCCGAAGCTCACCATTATAGAAACCTTCGCCATTGCAAAAACCCTCACCGACTCATAAGTTACCTTGTTTTGTGTTATTTTGTTTGTATTGTTTGTTTTTGCATTGGATTCTATGATCTCTTTCATTTTGTCACTCTCCAGTCGGTCTCTTGTTTCAAGGGATTATAGAAATCTGTATGTTCATGAATTTTTTCGTTCCCTTCTTTGACATCTATTAGATAAGCTTCAATCCTCTTTTGTTTTGCACCTGAGGTTAGGTGAACAATTGTACTCCTACCTTCCTTTCCTCCCTCTTGTTTTGACTTAGTTTGCTATAGCTTCCTTGGCTGATATTCTGAAGTGCCCAATGATGTCTTAAGTGTTGTTTTTGGTAAAATAGTAGTGAAATTTCTTTTTTCGGTTTGCACCCATTTCTGAGTTTGTCTCTGCCTCAAGATTCCTCTATATTGTTTTTCATTGACATATATGCATCTTTCTACCACCCATGAGAGGTTTCCTTGAGGGAACCCTAGAATACATGCCCCCACGCTCCATTTGGTACTCCTTCATGAGCATTGGCACTGTCGAATGTAGGAGCATTTGATGGGCCGCCCAGAATGCGAGTTGAAAAGTTAAATGGGATTATAAGCCCCCCTACGGTAAAACCTCAAGCATAGGCCTCTGGTTTTCTATACCCCCCTTAATCTCTTCCACATCATCAGACTCACCTGTGGCCCCTAGGGAACCGATCTCAACAACCTAATTTTTAGGAACAATGGTTTTGTCCTCATTGCTAGCCCTGTTTGATCCCCCATGAGTCTATAGGATCCTTGTCATTTCCCATGTTTCCCACCACCCATACCCACCTTTGCAGAACCTTGAGATTCTACCTAGGAAGTGCGTGCCCTTGGAAATTTTTACCTTGTTTTGTGTTGTTTTGTTTGTATTGTTTGTTTTTGCAAAGAGAAGGGGTTTCAGTTTGCAATAGGACAAAGAATGCTACAGAAAATTGCATAAAAGCAAAGTAAAAGACAAATGAAAGTGGGGTCATAGCTGCCATTTCTTGTAGTCTTTTGTCCACAATTACCTGTCAGTCCCCCACCTGTAAGATAATGCCCGATAGTTACCTATGGGGGAGAGATGAATGTGCTTGGTTATTGAGACCTGGAGCCCACGCTGACACCAACATTGTTGCCAAAGCTCATTGTTACAGAAACCCTCACTGTTACTAAAACCCTCGTCGACTCATAGGCTACCGAGACCTAGAGCCCACACTGATGTCGATGCCATTGCCAAAGCTCTCCATTATAGAAACCCTTTCTGTTGTAGAAACCTTCGCTGAAGATAATGCCCAACAGTGACCTATGGGGGAGAGATGAATGCACTTGCTTGCTGAGACCTGGAGCCCTCGCCAACACTAATGCCATTGCCAAAGCTCACCGTTATAGAAACCCTTGCCATTGTAGAAACCCTCGCCATTACTGAAACCCTCACCAACTCATAGATTATTGAGACCTGGAGCCCACGCCGATGCCAACGCCATTGCCGAAGCTCACCATTGCAGAAACCCTCACCAAAGATAATGCTCGATAGCAACCTATGGGGGAGAGATGAATGCAATTGGTTACTGAGACCTAGAGCCCTCACCAATGCCAACGCCATTTTTGAGGCTCACCATTATAGAAACCCTCACCATTGTAGAAACCCTTGCCGACTCATAGGTTACCTTTTTGTGTTGTTTTGTTTGTATTTTTTGTTTTTGCATTGGATTCTATGACCTCTTTCATTTTGTCACTCTCCAGTCAGTCTCTTGCTTTAAGGGATTGGATCCTCTTTTTCATGATCATTAACTCACTAATGTATAGGTTCGAAGACCATAGAAGTAGTCTTGAGGTAGGACCATAGAAATCTGTATGTTCATAGCTGTTTTCATTCCCTTCTTCGATATCTGCTGGATAAGCTTCAATCCTCTTTTGTTTTGCACCTGAGGTTAGGTGAACAGCTGTGCTCCTACCTTCCTTTCCTCCCTCTTGTTTTGAATCAGTTAGCTCTAGCTACCCTAGCTAATATTCTAAAGTGTCCAACGATGTCTTACGTGTTGTTTTTGGTAAAATAGCAGTGAAATTTCTTTTTTTGGTTTGCACCTGTTTCTGGGTTTGTCTCCGCCTCAGGATTCCTCTGTATTGTTTTTCATTGACATATATGCATCTTTCTACCACCTGTGAGAGGTTTCCTTAAGGGAACCCTAGCATACACACCCCCCACACTCCATTTGCTGCTCCTTCGTGAGCATTGGCACTGTCGAACATAGGAGCATTTGATGGGCCACCTGCAATGCGAGTTGAAAAGTTAAATGGGATTATAAGCCCCCCTGTGGTAAAACCTCAAGCACAGGCCTCTAGTTTTCTATACCCCCCTTAATCTCTTCCACATTGTCAGACTCACCTGTGGCCCCCAAGGAACCGATCTCAGCAACCTGATTTTTAGGAATAATGGTTTTGTCCTAATTGCTAACCCTGTTTGATCTCCCTGAGTCTATAGGACCCTTGTCGTTTCCCATGTTTCCTGCCATCCAGACCCACCTTTGCAAAACCATAAGATTCTACCTGGGAAGTGCGTGGCCTTGGAAATTTTTACCTTGTTTTGTGTTGTTTTGTTTGTATTGTTTGTTTTTGCAAAGAGAAGGGGTTTCAATTTGCAGTAGGACAAAGAATGCTACAAAAAATTGCATAAAAGCAAAGTAAAAGACAAATGAAAGTGGGGTCACACCTGCCATTTCTTGTAGTCTTCTGTCCACAATTATCCGTCAGTCCCCCACTTGTAAGATAATGCCCAACAGTGACCTATGGGGGAGAGATGAAAGCGCTTGGTTACCAGGACTTGGAGCCCACGCTGTTGCTGAAGCTCGCAATTACAAAAACCCTCACCATTACAGAAACCCTCGCCATTACTGAAACCCTCACCGACTCATAGGTTATTGAGACCTGGAGCCTACTCCGATGCCAATGCCATTACCAAAGCTTGCCATTATAGAAACCCTCACCGTTGTAGAAACCCTCACTGAAGATAATGCCCGACAGCGACCTATGGGGGAGAGATGAATGTGCTTGGTTACCGAGACCTAGAGCCCTTGCTGATGCCATGCCATTGGCCAAGCTCATCGTTATAGAAACCCTCACCATTGCAGAAACCCAAACCGACTCATAGGTTACCTTGTTTTGTGTTGTTTTGTTTGTATTGTTTGTTTTTGCAAAGAGAAGGGGTTTTGGTTCCCAGTAGGACAGAGAATGCTGCAGAAAATTGCATAAAAGCAAAGTAAAAGACAAATGAAAGTGGGGTCACACTTGTCATTTCTTGTAGTCTTCTGTCCACAGTTGCTCGCCGGTCCCCCACCTATAAGATAATGCCCAACAGTGACCTATGGGGGAGAGATGAATGCGCTTGGTTACCAAGACCTAGAGCCCACGCCGACACCAATGCCGTTGTCGAAGCTTGCCATTATAGAAACCATCGCCATTGCAGAAACCCTCGTTGTTGTAGAAACCCTCTTCATTACTTAAAACAACACTTAAACAAAGCCCTAAAAAATTATGATTTTTATTTTTAATCTTTTTGAAATTTTTATTTTTTATTTTATTTTTAATAATTTTTATTTTTTATTTTTATTTGTTTACAAAGAAAAAAAATAAAACCTGCATAAAAAAATATTTTTATATATTTTTTGATTTAAAAATGTAGGAAAATCAAAAACAATTTTTTTTGAATTTTTTGAAAAAAAAATCACCTTCATATGCGTCCAAGGGGACATTTGGCAAAAAAAATTTGCCCCAAATTCAACTTTGTCTAAATTGGACAAATTATATATGAAAATAGGGTTTTTTGGGCCTTCTGAACTCAATGGCATAGTTCATTTTGGCTCAAAATGTTCCTAGAAAAATCTCAATGCTGAATTTCTCCCAAATTTAAGAAGGGGCTTGCAGATTTGAAAGTTCTGATACCATGTAAGAGTTAGTAATGAACTCAAGCATCCAGGATCACCTGCAAAACCAAGATTAACCTTCTACACAAGAGCAGCAAGAGGATGAAATGCTAGAATATGGTGCAATAATAGAATAATGATATTATCACACTCCAAATGATACAATATGCATCAACACTCCCTTGAACTGACTGAGTTGATATGAACTCATCTGAACTAGCTAGGAAGGAGGGGTGAGTGCTGATTATATAGCATAATGTGGGCATATAATTCCAAGAGGGGTAATAAATCCTAAATAACCAAATTAGTCGAGAGTTATACCTACTTGGAAAATACCAAACATGTGGCATAACCTACTCAGAAAGAGACAAGATATTGGTTATGTGAGGTGGCATAAAAGGCCAAAAGAGGGTACAAGACTCAACCACCTAAGTGTGGGTGAGAGTAACACATGTAATCAATGGATTACACCACATGTCCTCACATAAACCTGTTATGTCAACAAAATGCACCCTTGGGGGCTTTTTTCTATTAAGGTTTAGCTCTTGGGTCTTTAGATTACATTTAGAGCATCTTGCATGATAATTCAAACTCCCAATGAGAAAACCCTTGGGTCTTGTGACAAATAGGACCTAGGGGGGTGCTATTTTGATGATCCATGGCAAAGACAAGGTGGTGAACTTGGGCGCTAGCACCCTAGTCTAGCCCTATTTTGGTTCTACCCTAAATTCAAATGTCAGGTTTGTCACCATTATTTGGTTTCTAGGTCGACATCATAAGTTTCAAATACAAAATTCTTGGCGAGAATCTTAGTAGTTGCATATATAAGCATGATTAGGTTATTATTTAGAAACTAGATGGCAATTTTGATTCTTGAGCTTATGTGAAAGTGATACTTGTGATCTTCATTGTTTTGCATAGCATAGCATTGTTATTGTGTTTGTTTTTTCAGGTTGGATTACATCTTCTCCTCATGGCATTGAAGATCATCTTCCTTCCATGAGAGCTTTGTCATCAAGGTGACATTTATTGTGCTTTATCATCATTATCATTTGGATTTTTGCCTCCATCCCACAAGGATACGCACTCTCTCTCACAACGGTGTTTGGAAGAATTGAATTTCTCTCCGGGGCTTGACCGAGGCAAGCCTCTAAACACCACAACCTCCTCCCACACTCCTTGTGATTGCAGGTTACATGTATCAGATCTAGAGAAAGTAGAGTTACAAGGAAGATAGGAAGACATTAAAGATTCAGGATCTAAAAAGAAGTGAACACTATGCGGGATTTTGGGACAAGAGCGCCATAACCATTGTCCTATACATCTGAAGCCACAGAAATAGACTAGACAGTGATCATCATCTTTTCATAGTTTCTGACATCTAGAAGAATCTCTCTTAGTGGACTAGGGCACCATCAACATTGTGCTCCACTGTCGAATCACCAAAAATTGAAGATATAGTAGAGATCAGTGCCAGAAGGAGATCGGGAATCCACAAAAAAAGTTGTACCTTGGACTAGGGTGCCATCACCATTGTCCCTAACATTTTCATTTTCTGAACTGTGAAAAATAGTGAGTTAAGGTTCTCTTCCCTTTGTCTAATTCTAGTAGCATTTATCATAATTTGTAGATCTAATTGTTGTTTTTCTTAAATTAGGGTTTCAAGAGCATTAAAGCATTAATTAGCAACATTGTGTGATAACTTATGAATTTCCCAGTAGAAAACCAAGTGGCAACCCAATCTGATAGATGACTCTCCTCTCGATAGGAGAAGCACTCGATTGAAAAGCCCTTGGAATGTTTTGTGTAAAGGAGGATTCAAACTAAAACAACCAAACCCATCATCCCCTCTTTCCTATATAAAACATTTTGGTGAACCCATATTGTTGGACTTTAGGCACCTTGCTAAGTATTGTTTGATAGATTTGCATTCATTCATTTTATTGCATTTGCAAATTTACAAAAAAAATGATATACTTGGAAATATTGAAAAAAATGCATTCTAGGGTTTGATTTTTGACATAGTTTGCATTCATTCAATCGTATTTAATTAATTCTCTAATTTTTTCATTAATATGAAATTCATTATCATTCAATTCATTATTTTCAATATTACATTTGAGAAAATACAAAAAAAAAAGAAAATTATGAAAAATTCAAAAAAATTGGCATATTAGGCTTGCATTTTTGTAAAATTTGAATTAATTGGCATTTAATTTAAATTAATTTCTCTTATTTGCATTAGATCTACTCTAAAATACATAAATTCATCATTTACAATTCATTTGCATTGCATTTGCATGCTTGATTTTATAGAAATTGCTTGAAATTTTGTATTTTTCATGAAAACCTAGTTTTGCATGAGCTAGGGTTGTAGTCAAAATCTTGTTTTAGATTTTACTACATTGTTAAAACACTCATTAGGTCTGATTTCTAATTGTAGTGTTGCATCGTAGTGGCCTCCTTGTGAAATTTCATGTCTTGGGTTTGAAAACTTGCATTTTTTCACTAGATTGGGCCTTATCATCTTGTTAGATTTACACTCCAAGTGTGTTGTAAGGGATTTTATTGCACTAATTGGCTGTTATTAGTGTTATTATCAGTTTCCCCTTCTCAATTTCCTTACAAAACCCTTTATTTTAGGCTTTTGCATTCAAATTTTGGGAAAATTGGCATATTTGATATCTTTGCACTAGTGTTTGATCTAGAGTGGCACTATAGGTGTGTTATAATGGATGTTTTGTCATTAGGTGGCTGTTATTACCATTATAATTTTTTTTCCATCATCATTTTCCTTACAACACCCATTGCCCTACTCTTTTGCATTGAGATTTGGTGAAAAATCGCATATTTTGGCCTATTTTCATTAGGTTTTGACTTATCGACTCTCTAGAGTTGCATCAAAAGCATGTTGTGAAAGGTATTTTTGCATTAGTGGACTATTATTAGGCACATAATTTTCTATCCCTCTTGAAAATCTTCACAACACCCCTTCTTTCACTTGTTTGCATAGTGAAAAGTTGAAAAAAGCAAGCATTTTAGAGCATATTCGGCACCACTTTTGCATTGGCCTTTTGCATAAGTTTTGGAAGATCTTGAAAATCTGATTTGACACTCCTTTTCAAACTCACAAATTTCTTCTCAACATAGTAATAATTCTAGGTTTGTTCCTAGGCCTCGCTTAAAAAGAAGAGCCCTTGAGCTTGAAATAACATTCACACCTCATGACGAAGAAATGGTAAATACCGAAGGGCCTCTTTATATCATGATAAAGATAATGGAACAACCTATGAATGGAACACTCATAGATCCTAATTTCATGACAAATATGGTCACATAATATTTCCTCCTTAAACATGAAATGGTACAAGAATCTTATGAGCTGACAGATTTGAGAGTTAAAACACATAATGGAGCTTTAATGAAACCACTTGGCAAGATAACTCGAATGGTCTCAGTCTATGATAAAGTTGTGGATCAATCATTTGATATAATCCCCTTATCTGACCTCTTCCATGTAAAACTTGGACATCCTTGGCTTAAATCTATGAATGTTGTTCCTTCTACTATTCACAAATGTATAAAATTTCCTTTGCGTGGAGAGATCTATACTATCCGTCGCAATGATTATCAACCTCTGGCTAAGGACAAGAAGTTTATTCTTGATTACTTTTGGCCACAACTTGAGATAGATCCTAACCCACGAAGGGATAGAACTTTCATAGAATATAGAAAATACAAAGCAAAACAACTAGTTCGAGTGGCCAGGTCTCCTTTGCAACCAATAAGAGAAGAACAAGAAGCAACCATAAAATAGGATTATTATGGCTTTGATGAAATTTTTGACATGAGAAATGTGGATAAGGAAAGGTTCCATAACCCACCTCATCCACAAAGAGATGGAATTTATATTGAGGTTCCTCCCCTTTCATCCTTATAGGGATGGGGAGGCTTTCATCGACAAACAAATATTCCACCAAGACGAATGGGATTTGAACATGGTGCTTCCTCCTCTGCTATGCAAACTATGGAAAAACACAACAATAAGACAAGAAGAAATAGACTAGTAAAAGAAAGGAGGAGAAGAAGACAATCTTATTCCCAACGGATCGCAAATGAACAAGAGAATATTCAACCTAACATTAAAACAAATCAAGAAGAGCTTAAAGATGAACAAGTTGAAAACAAGAACAATAGTTGGGCTTTGATACCTTACACACCACTTTCATCTAGCATTCATGATTGGGAGATGATGACCTCCTTGATGATGACTTCTAGCATGGACCTCTCTACAGGTAAGTATCCCTAACTCTTTACCTCCATGTTGTGTTTCCCCCATAATGTGTTATGTGTTGTTAGGCCTCCTAGGACAACCCTTGATTCTCTTGTAAGGTCAAGGATACTAGGAGACTACCTCTATTGTGATCTTCTTCTATTTGTATCATAATTCTTCTATATTTTCTCTCCTCTAATTTCATTGTTGTGTGTTGTGTCTTACAGACATAGCATTGCAGTTGGTGATTTGCAGGCACCCTCCTACATGACTGTCCCTAAGGCAATTGTTCTCCTCTCTGATTTATTGTTTACCTTCCTCTAGTGTTTCGACCTAGCTGGCGGATGATGAAAAGCATATTATACTGATGCAGACCTAGTGTCCCTTTCGTGAGTAATCAAAAAATGGACCTAGTCCATACATGATGATGGGGTTGTAACAAATTATCCGACGCTTGGCTAGTGGAATCACTCTGTGTGGTTTCTCTATCTTGATGTTGATGTCGATGTTATCTTATCTTGCTAACAATACTTTAACAAAATTGCTTCTCTGTACACTTTGTTAATCATGGATATCACCTTGCTTGGCTCTTTCATATAGTTGATCATATGCATTGTTGTTTATCATGATTATTTGGACACTAACACATTTCTTTCAGGGATGTGTTTGTGGGAATATTTGATGATCATAAAGTACATGTCACCTCTAGGGGGCATGGGATTTGCAATAGCTCATGTTCCCTTTGTGTGCTTTTTTCCTACCTTAATGTGTTTGATATCAGTACGTTATATCAACCACCTTAAGGTGGGGGCATATATAAGGTAAGTTGTCCTCTTTAGATCATAGTAAAGCATGTTTGAACAATCAGAAAATCAATCACAATCATTTAAGCCCTCTACAAAGGCAGGATATCGAGCATATCCTTTTAGCTTAATCCCTCATTGTGAGGCAGGGATTGTGTACTTCTTAGAGAGATTTCATTATCGTGTCATTTTTAAAAGTCCTCATCGCGAGGCGAGGAGCGGTTCTGTGACTAACTAAACCCTTAAGTGTTTTTTCGGCAGTTGTTGTGGTGAAGCCCAATTGTTGGTGTGTGCCTATAATGTGCCTGAGATGGTGATGAACCTAGAAATAGTTTCACTCCATCTCTTGTCTACCGTGTTTTCTCCATGTCTTCAATGTGTGTGTATGGTGTGCTTGTTCTCAAAGTGCAAGACTGGTGGTGATGAGCTCCTCTACACTTTTGGATTTGTTTGGCATGTTTGTTCTCAAGGTGCAAGATCGGTGGTGAATAGTTCCTCTACACCTTGGGATTTTGTTTAGCGTGTCTGTTCTCAAAAAGTGTAAGACCGGTGGTGAACAACTCCTCTACACTTTTTGGGATTTATTTGTTTACTTTCCTTGTACTTGCATTTTGCATTTCATATTGGAAAATCAAAAAGAAAATAATCATTGCATTCAATGTATTCTCTGTACTCTGTGTGTCTTCAATGTTGTATTCTCCATGTTTTGTGTGAATGTAACTATCTTCTCTATGTTTTGCATGCATGTTATTGTATTTAATGTGTTTGGCGTGTCTTCCCCATGCCTAGTGTGTTTGCTGTGTTTGTTGACCTTACTTTAATGCATGTATTGTCCCTACCTTTATACATACATTAAAGTGGGGGCTAAATGTTATGTTAGAAAAATGCACCCTTGGGGGCTTTTTCCTATTAAGGTTTAGTTCTTGGGTCTTTTGATTACATTTAGAGCATCTTGCATGATAATTCAGACTCTTGATAAGAAAACTCTTGGGTCTTATGACAAATAGGACTTAGGGGGTGCTATGTTGATGATCCCTAAGCAAAGACAAGGTGGTGGACTTGGGCTCTAGCACCCTAGTCTAGCCCTATTTTGGGTCTGCCCTAAATTCAAATGTCAGATTTGTGACCATTATTTGGTTTCTAGGCCGACATCATCAGTTTCAAATACAAAATTCTTGGCTGGAGTCTTAGTAGTTACATATATAAGCATGATTAGGTTATCATTTAGAAACTATATGGCAATTTAGATTCTTAAGCTTATGTGAAAGTGATACTTGTGATCTTCATTGTGTTGCAGAGCATAGCATTGTTATTATGTTTATTTTTACAAGTTAGATTACATCTTATCCTTAAGGCATTGAAGAGCATCTTCCTTCCATGAGAGCTTCATCATCAAGGTGACATTTATTGTGCTTTATCATCATTATCATTTGGATTTTTGCCTCTATCCCACAAGGATACACACTCTCTAACAACAATGTTTGAAAGAATTGAATTTCTCTCCGAGACTTGACCAACACAAGCCTCTAAACACCACAAACCCCTCCCACACTCCTTTTGATTGTAGGTTATAGGTATCAGATCTAGAGAAAGTGGAGTTGCAGGGAAGATAGGAAGACATTAAATATTCAGGATCTAAAAAGAAGCAGACACTATGCGGGATTTCAAGACAAGAACACCATCACCATTGTCCTCCACATCTAAAGCCACAGAATGAGACTGGACAGTGATCATTAGCATTTACAAAGCTTCCAACATCTAGAAGAATCTCCCTCAGTGGACTATGATGCCATCAACATTGTCCTCCACTGTCGGATCACCAAAAAATGAAGATACAACAGAGATTAGTGTTGGAAGGAGATCAGGAATCCACAAAAAAGTTGTACCTTGGACTAGGGTGCCATCACCATTATCCTTGACTTTTCTATTTTCTAAACTGTGAAAAATAGTGAGTTAAGGTTCTCTACCCTTTATCTAATTCTAGTAGCATTTGTTGTAATTTATAGATCTAATTGTTGTTTTGCTTAAATTAGGGTTTCAAGAGCATTAAAGCATTAATTAGCAACATTGTGTGATAACTTCTAAATTTCCTAGAAGAAACCAAGTGGAAACCCAATTTGATAGATGACTCTCCTCTTGATAGGAGAAGCACTCGATTAAAAAGCCCTTGGAATGTTTTGTGGAAAGGAGGATTCAAACTAAAACAACCAAACCCATTATTCCCCCTTTTCATACAAAACAGAACCATTTCTCATATAACCTAAGTATGCTTAATAGTGTGTAGGAAAAATAAATATTAAAAAACCTACACTAAAATCATACACCAGTAGCCACTCAAATAAGAAATCACTTGCAAAGTTTCAGAAATACAAACAAGTAGAATGAAATCTTATGGGGATACTTCAAGAACTTTCAAAAGAAAATATTATGTAGAGTCCGGATACCTAAAAATTTAGTGATGAAGTATGAAAATGACATTGTATTCATGGTAGACAAAAATAAATGCTTCATGGAAGCTATGGAACCAAGAACTGTATGGGTCCCTGCATTAGGATATGAAGTTACAGAAGATGTTTTGATTGAATTAACTAATGTACTACTAAGCAAACTGAAAGATCTCAAAGAAGATAGATTTGGGACATTCACAAAATTATCCTCTAATATGTCTATGGAACATGAGCAATCAGAGAAAACATCATATGAACAAATAAGTAAGGCAAAAACCAAAGCAGGAGGATCAAAGTCCATAACTACTCCGGTAGAATGGACATCAAACACTCTAGAAAGGAAAGATGAGAGATCTAAAATGGAAAACCAACATCTAGCCCCAGAAAAAGAACAAGGATCTCATCCATTGTAGTAGCCACAACTGAAGTAGAGAAAGAAAAGGCAGTAGAAGAGAAGAAAAGAAAGAAAGTTACACTTAGTGAAGAACAAGTGGCAAGAGACACTGCTACGAAATTTTTAGAAAAGAAACAAAGAGTACAGATCCTAGATTTACTCGAGTTTGTACAAGGACTAATAAATCTAGATTCTATGTCTCCAGTGTAGAAATTCAAATTGGTATCAATTGTGCAAGCTAAGGCTTAGGAAGAAATGTTGAAAATACATATACATAACAATGAACTCATTGATGAGGGATCTAGCATTCTGGAAAAGTTGATACCCTCATACCTAAAAGATACATCAGTATCATCATCTGATCAGCTCAAAGGTTTAATAAATTTTGTAAGTACTCATTTTTATTCCTTTGAAAAATCTACCAACACTAAGGTTAGAAAGGAATTTGAAGATAAAAGACTAGTAGAGTTAAAAGCCAAGTTAGACAGTGACAAAATTTTGTTAGAAAATAGTATCAAGAATATGGAGAATGCAATCAAGGAAGCCTATGATATATACAAATTTTGTTTGTCATGGCCTGAGACCACTAAGGAAATAGAAGAGAAGGTCAAAATCATGGATCTTCAACTTGCAAATATTTCTAGGGCCTTTGATCTAGCAGTTGACTCAATCAGCAGCATAGAAATACAAGTTGTAAATATTCAAAACAACATAAGTAGTCTGTTGGAGTACAAGACAACATTGAGAGGGAGGGTGAATCAATGTTGTATAAATTTTTACAACTTTTTACACCTTTTAATTTACAAGACACAGAGAGAGAAAGACTTCAATGAACTATTACACATATATGTACAAGTATGATAATGAAAAGTATGAATCAAGACCTTAAGAACAAATCATTAGGTCACATGAACACGAGGACAAAAAAGAAACATAACACCAGATATGATGAATGGATAACCCTCAAGGGGAAGAAAAACCACTCTGAAATGCTTCACTAGCTTAATCAAGAACCTCATTGGTTACAAACAGGTCTCACTGACCATACAAGCCTCACTGGCATATAAGGAGGTCTCACTAATCATGCAAGCCTCACTCGCTACAATATACCTCATTGGTAAATTGATGTCTCACTAACACAATGTACAATCACCTTGGATATGAGACAAAACATCTTAGGGGGTTACCCTGATTCTCTTCTATACAATAACTTATCTCTCCTTTTGATTTCACTTGATAGAATTCTTTTCAATCACAATACAATCAAGTTAGGTTCTTGTACACATGACAATTTCTACAATAATCATTATATACATCTACTCATGAATCAACACTTGCATATTTCTCTTTTACACAAAAATTATCTTCATATACTTATTCATCTTGAAGTCAAAATTCTCAGGTTCTCTCTATCAAAATCATAACATGATGTTTTCCATAGCATGTCTTCAATTCATCATATTGCAGCCCTTCAAAACCATAATACAATGCATCTACAAAGAGATTATAAAAGCAAGAATATCCTTTCATATTCCTCTCCTATCACCTTTCAATACTCCTACAAAATAAGATCATTTCTTTTCTCTATATGACAATTTCCATTCATGAAGAATATGTAAAATATAAAATCATATCCCTCCTTTTTCTAAACCCATTCATCTTGTACCAAAACATATCTTCTGCATCATATATCATTACTGCAAACACAAAGCACTTGCAATAATTTAATAAATTGACATTCTCTTCTCTGCATATACATTTCATCTTCTAAAAAAATAACTCTTCAAATTCTTCAATCTACAAAAAGATAATTGTTCCCTTGAAATAACTCTTCAAATTCTTCAATTTCTTTTTTCATAAACCAATCTTCAATATCCTTTCAATCACCATTCATCTTCCATAAAATCATTTTCAAAAATTGCTTTCATCAAAAAAAACTTCAATCAATGCCTTGTAAGAGAAAATAAAATCTTTTACATTTCACTTAAAAAATGTCCTCTTCTCACAAAAGAATAATATCTTCAAAAAGAAACTTTCCCTCTGAGAAAAAATTAACTCCTTAATATTCTCCCCCACGAGTTAGGAGAATTAAAAAAAACAAAAATCTTCCAAAAATATCTCACAAAAAAATCTGCCTTAGATCTCCTTTTAAAATCCAAAAAATATCTCACAAATATCTTATAAAATCCACTTCATTTGATGTCATAAAGAGATGACATTTAGGGGGCCATCAAATTACGATTAAAAACAAAGTTTCTAAATTTAAAAGAAAAGCCATTGATATGGCTTATTTGTGTTCCCCAACATTAGATAAGGACCTTCGATTATATACTTGGCACTCATTCAAACATAAGATGACCGATGCTAATGGTTAATCATAAGGAAGAGCCATTTTTTTATGTCATAAGAACCCTTTAGAGGGTCACTTTAATTGACCTGACCTGTGATAGCAGGTCAAAGTTCAAATATAAATAAAGTGCTTTCAACATGAGATGGGAAGATTTAGGATTAGAGACATAAAATATAGTTTATGAACATAGGTATAGATTTAGGATGTTAGGCTTAGAAATGAAGCAAACCCTAATGACTTCTCATAAATGAAATCTGATCACAAAATACTCTGACTTCCTGTATGAGATCTTTTTAAAAATAGAAGGCATGAATTATGTCATGCAGCATCCAAATGAACCAAGACAAGGACCATTCAATGTGTAATCAACACTATAACTACCAACTTGAAGCCAACTTATTATGAACTTCTTGCCACTGTACCATCTCAACACCATGACAAAGCACATCTCATTCATAAATGACAAACATCACCTTTGTTACTATCTTGTCATCATCAATAATAACTTCTATGACCATAAAACCAATGATCATCAACTCTTTGAGTGACAACAAGCTCTTTGATATGACAACTTCCTAAAACATGAGCATCATGTTATGAAATATAATGAATGAAGATCCTCCTCCTCAAGTATGATCTAGCTATCAATATTTGATGTGTCTACATGAATAAACTAGTCATTAATGAATGTTCATTCTAAGCTCTTGTAAGCACTAGAAATCTCCATGAAGAAACAAGTAACATATCATGTCTTGCAAGAGTGATATCTTCATACTCTTTGACTACGACATGACATTATACTAACATGACATGTTGATGAAGACACTAAAACATGGCATTAAGCAACATACCAAATTTGAACATTATATCAATTCTCTTCAAGTCAAGAATCATGACAACAACTAAACCTTGCCTTTCTTACCTTTCTAATCATTATCACCATGACACATACCTCTTATCTTGAACAACACTGAACATCTTGCTGCCCCTATTGAGAAGGCATCCTGAAAGCACAAGACTAATACTTGAAGCACCAAAGACAATGATATATCTTGAACATGCATATGTGAACCTGATCATTACTATCTCCATTCATTTTGATCATAACAACATCAATAACAACATAGTATAAATCTATGAGTACATTATGCAACCAATGACCTTATGTCCTGATGTCTTTGCTATCAATACTACACCATGACTTGAATGAAAGATACTTCATAACCACTTATGAAACATCAAATGAACTCCATAATGAATACATCAATGACAAACAACTTAGTACATTTTTGGCATCAATGACAATCAATCTCCCCCTTTGTCATTGATAGCAAAACTACCTGAAGTATTTTCTCTCTCTCCCCCTTTTTGACATCTGATGACAAAGGCAATTATCTTCCCCCAAATCTTTGATACCACTAGTCTCTATCAAAATATTTAAGGCACTGGTCACTTTTGCAATTTGTTGTCCTACACTTATCTTGAAAGCTTTGTCTTTGTACATTTGCATATTGAACATCTTTTCAACTTGTGAGCAACAAGACATCATGAAGCATAGGACCTGAAAGAAACATCATGTGAGTCACACCAAACAAAGCATCAAACCATTGTTATAAACTTCCCATAGACTGCACTATACTCTCAGTACAATACCATTTCATGTCACAACTCCAATATGAAGATGAAGATGAAAACTGACATCATTGAGATCCTCTGATTACTTCTTTTGACAAAATGAAAACTAAGATACCTCTGCTATCAACTACAAACTCCTAATGACATCACTTGTGATTGCAAAACAAATTTCATGACAAACAAATCTTTCACAATCATCAACCCTTTTTGACCTAAATGACACATCTCCAAGATCTCCCAAAGATTAAAGTATGACGAAGGCATAAAATTGAGTCCTTTGATAGGACTCATATGAACTTGAACTCCATGCAAAGATATCATCAACAATTCAATATCCATAAACACCAATATGAAGACTAATCATCACACAATTCACATCTCATGATGACATGATGACCACACAAGAAATGATTTTTCCAAGACTTCCATGATAGTGACAACAAGATGGACAATCAACTTGCAGACAATCTACTTATGCACACATTTTTGACATGATAACAAATGAAGACCATCTATAAAAAAATGAAGACTATCTTGATGAAGACCATCCACCTATTCCTGCACAAGACACTTTTTACAACACAATGTCAAATCTGATATATATTGAATCACATCTAAAACATACTACAATCAATCAATAACTACTGCCTCTTTATCATTTAAATCAGCCCATCAAGTCTACACATCAACAAACTCTTTGTGCATTAAAACCCTAAACATCTTATCAACATGAACCAGTGATCACTTGTATCACTGTCATACACTGAAAATCAACATAGTTATCAACATCATTAAGAACTTCATTTCACAAGACTGATATGAATAACATATTATCAAGCATGAATCCAAAAACATAATAAACAAAAAAAGATAATCAAATTGACAAACATCAAATGATCTTCTCTTGAAACTTCTTGGGGATAAGTGATAAAACGTTGAGCAACTCCCCCTCACTTCATGCTATATGTTATGCAACTAATGAAGTGACTTGTGCAAGATGCACAAGTTTAGGATCTGTCTTCTCTTGACTTTGTTTCTGCTTCCACACTTTCACAGGTTCTTTCTTCTGTTCAGTTTTCTTCTTCCAAACCTTTTTAACCTTTTTCTTTTTCCAACCTTTCAAACTAGGTGATACTATTCTTTCATACATTATGTAACTATATGCCTTGTGACCAAGAGAATTGCACTTGAAACACACAATATTAGCATTCCTTATTGAAGCAAATTGATTTCTTCTGCAATTAACTGCTTTGTGTCCAAAATGATTAGAGGTATAATAATAACCATTAAATGAATAATTATACCTATAAATTTAAGCTTGTCTTGCTAGAGCAGCCCTTCTTGAATTTTGCTTTTGACTGTTCATTTTTACAAACTCATCTTTGGTTTTTATTTCAGCTTCAATCTTCTTTTTGCCTTCAAGAACAGCATCATGAAAGTCCAAATCTATCTTCTTTCTTGGAGTTTCTCTAACTTTAGAAGACTGTCTCTTTTCATAACCAAGTCTAGTAGTGTCCATATGTTGTTTTTGTTTACCAAGCATCTAATATAACTTGCTTATGCTCTCTTCAAATTTTAGATTATTTTCCAACTGCTTTTTAACATCCTCAAGATCCTTTCTTAAAAATACTATTTCTCCTTCAAGTTTTTGACATTCAACTATTTAGCTTCCAACTCAGACTTTGTTACATCACCTATCCTTTTAGCTTCCTCAACCTTTGTCTTCATATTGATAATTAATTTATTTGATTCACCAACATGACTCTTTAAGTCCATAATCTATATTCTAGCATCTTCAAGATCTGAAAGTGCTTTATTTTTGAATTATTTTTCTTGTTGTAGCTACAACTCTAATTTGTGATTCTCTTTTTTGTATTTCTTGATCTCACTTAGAACACATATGAATTCTCCTTCTATGTCAATCTCACATTCTCGTTCATCATACTCCTGATTATAATCACTCATTATGTGATCTTCTTCTGAATCATATTGTATCTCATCTCCTTCATGTGGATGAGTTCAATCATTGTCACTCTTCTCAGACAACAAGATGTCCTCTCCTTCAAGTGCATCACCTTGATAGATTCTAATAAATTCTTTCCACACATCTTGATTTGTTTCATAATTCATAACTTTACAAGAAACTTCATTAGATAATCTAGACAAAATAGCTTTATTTTCTCTATGATTACATTCATAAGCCTCTTTGTTATTTTTAATATTAGGTGACTGAGAAGAAATAAAATATCCATTCTCAATAGACATCCATACACCATACCCTAAAGAGGATAGATAAACATGCATTCTAATGCACCAAATAGAGAAATCTAAACCATCAAAGAAAGGAACACTTGAAATTTTTTTCTTTAATTGGTACAAGAGCACCAAAGGGCTCAATGCAACCTGTAGATAGTAATTTTGATTTGTCAATTTTGAGTTTGCAGCATGTGGTTTTGTCTTAGGAGTTTTTTTTTTCTAGTTTTCTAAAAATGCATTGGCAGGAGAAGCCTTTACTTTTGATCGGCCTATTAGCCAAATGAAATTCAAGTCAAAGAATGTATGTTTGAAGGTGTTCAGCATTTGTTGAAGGGTTGAACCTCACCATTGAACCCCGCCATTGAACCTCGTGCCAAGGTTCAATGGTTCAATAGGTTCATCAATATGGAATGGTGAAGTTGGAATCATTGGTCATTTTGTTGAAGGGTTTAACCTCATCGTTGAACCCTGCCATTGAACCTCGCCAAGGTTCAATGGTTCATCAAAAGAAGTATGTATCGGGGTGGCAAAGGAAAAGTTACACCGATAGAAAGAACATCGGCATGACTGAAGATATCGGTAGGACAAATGTGAAGTTTGCCGATAGAATGTGGTCTCACCGATGGAATATTAGAATTAAGCTTTTTGGTGAGAGATGTGTATCGGCCAATGAAGTTTTAGACTTGCCGACAGTATATGGTCTTACCGATAGGAAAGCATATGTATGTTTCAGTGAGACACTTATTTTATCTTGAAGATAGCACAGAATTGAACTGACAGTTGGAATACCAACCGGTCTGGAAACTGAATGGTCCTGTAACGGACATGAGATAGATATAAGGTGTAAAATTTTCTCTGTTAGTACCAGACGGGGGGAAAGGATTTTGATTTTGGAGAAGCATTTTGATGTAAGAAATAGTTTTGAATAAAAATCCAATTCATTTGTTTGATCAATTTGTGTATTTTTGTACAGTTTTCAGTTTGCTATTCTAAAGTAGATTAGTCATTTCCTTTTCTGAAATTTTGTTCTCTTTTTCAAACCATGACTCTGTATTGATGTTCCTCAAGTTCCTCTGTACAGTATGGAGGCCATCAAGCAGAGTCATGCTTTTTGTTTGTTTCTCTTTTGTGGGGTGGTCAGATTGTCGACTAGAGGCAATGCATGCTTGTTCTAGGCGAGCTCAGTAAGGAGTCCAGCCAGATAGACAAGTAGGAAAATAGACTTGCAGGAGTGGAAAATAGAGAGGAAGAAAGTGAGCACCAAGCAGTCCAGACCCTTGAATAGAGAGAGAAGGGTGGACAACGGGCTCAGAAAAATTATGTGCCATTGAGGCAGTATCTTAGAAGCAGTGAGGATAAGGTACGTGTCCCACACCAAGTAGAGTAATAGAGTTTTCCATCTCTACAAAGAGTTGAGGAATCTAGCTAACATTTTTGTGTAGAAAGATGTTTGTTAGCACATTGAGTTGGTAGAGAGGCTAGTGTTGTCAAATAGTCTTGTACACCTATAGGATGCAGAAGTAGGCAACCTAGAGTCCTCCCTATCAAATTGGTATCAGAGCAGTAAGATTTGGGTTATTCCTAGATTGGAATAGAAGAGTTGTATGTCATCACCGAGTTCAAGTGAGTCTATAGGTTCATCCAAGAAAATGGTGACTAATGCAGAGTTAGCAAAGAAGGTTGAGGATCAAGAAGTGGAGAATAAGATCCTACAGGAAAGATTGGCAGCAATGGAAAGTAGACTGGGTATAATGATGGAGAAGACTAAAGAAGTCAGGCAAAAAGTAAACAAGGAAAAGGGTGTGTCTATAGAAGATGAAGAGCCCACACCTGATCCTAAGTTGGAAGAAGAACCATTCTTGAAAGCTTTGAAAGCAATGAGTGGTAAAACATTGGAAGGAGTACTACTTTTCAGTGGGAAAATGGACCCAGATTTGGTCATGGAGTGGATAGAAGGACTTGAAAATCACTTTGAATGTGATGGTGTAAGCGAGGCACAGAAAGTAAAGGTGGCCAAGTCCAGACTCAGGGGAGCTGCCTTAACCTGGTGGAAATTTGTGCAAACTGAAAGAGCAAAAGAAGATAAGAAGCCCATAGCTACTTGGAAGGGTATGGTAGCTAAAATCAAAGAAGCATATATGCCAGAGGATTATGAAATACAGCTCCACAGGAAGAGACAGAATCTGAGATAGAAGGAATTAGATGTCAATACATACACTGAAGAATTCCAAAAGCTATGCTTAAGGTCCAATGTAATGGAGGATGAAAGCATAAAGGTAGCAAGGTACCTTTAACGGTCTGAAGTGGAATATACAAGAAGAAATCAGTTTGTTGTGTCCTACAACAGTGCACAAATGCTATCAGCTAGCACTGAAAGTGGAGGAAAAGAATAAGAGGAAACAAGACTCAAATAGCAGAGGAAGAGGAAGAGGCAGAGATAACAGAGGAAACAGAGGAGGTTTTGGTGGAAGGAATGCTGACAATAGATCCCAAGAAGAATCAAAACTCACAGAACAGAGTGGGGAGTCGAGTGGTAGAGGAAACCACAGAGGAAGAGGATCTAACAGAGGAAGCTCAGGAGGATCAGGCAGAGGATCCTATTTCACCACCATGAAGTGTTACCACTATGGTAATCTAGGTCATCCAACGTATAGGTGTCCAGAAAAGACCACATCCTCTTCTCAAGGAGGTGATAAGAGAAATCACTATGTCCAAGATAATGCATCCAGCAGCCAATCACCTGAGGTCAGTCTGAACTCAGAAGATGGAGAGAACCTGATGATAAGGAGAACTTTGATGAAGGAACTAGTAAAGTCTGAACCAAGCCAGAGGAGAGCACTATTTAGAATCAAATGCAAGATTTTGAATAAGGTATGTAAAATTATCATAGACTCAGGATCTACTGATAATATTATTTCTGATGAGGTGGTTAAGAAATTGAATTTGAAAAGAATAACTCATGCAAATCCATATAGAGTCACATGGTTCAATAAGGGTCAACATGTGGTAGTGAATGAACAAAGTTGGGTAGAGTTTAGTATAGGTGGCTATAAGGATAAGGTATTATGTGATATACTACCCATGGATGCATGCCATCTCTTATTGGGCAGACCATGGCAGTATGACCGAAAGGCAATACATGATGGTGAGAAGAATGCCTATTCTTTTCAAAAGGATGGTGTCACCTATAAGATTCAGTCATTGGAGGATGAAGATGTAGTTCAGACAAAGAGTCCTAATATCTTGGTTGTGAGTGGAAAAGAGTTTCTGAGTACTCTTAAGGAGGATGGTATTGGTTATGCCATCATAGTAAAACCAAAAGAAGGATAGCAGGATAAGAAGATAGAGATTCCCGAAGAGGTGCAGCCTATACTAGAGAAGTATAAAGGCATAATCAGTGATGGTACACCAGCCACATTGCCTCCACAGAGAGCAATAAAATAGACCTGATTCCAGGGGCATCTTTGCCAAACAAGGCACCTTACAAGATGACTCCAGATCAGCACAAAGAGATTTCCAGGCAAGTGCAGGAGTTGCTAGATCAAGGATTGATCAGGAAGAGTATTAGTCCTTGTGCAGTACCCACAGTGTTGGCACCAAATAAAGGAGGATCATAGAGATTATGCACAGATGCCAGAGCCATAAACAAAATAACTATAAGGTATAGATTTCTAATTCCCAGAATTGAAGATCTCATGGACTGTATTGGAAAAGCAAAGTACTTCACCAAGATAGACCTAAAGAGTGGTTACCACCAAATAAGAATCAAGGAAGGAGACAAGTGGAAGATAGCCTTCAAGACCACAGAAGGACTGTATGAGTGGCTTGTTATGCCATTTGGTTTATCAAATGCACCTAGCACCTTTATGAGACTCATGAATGAAGTCCTAAAGGATTATATTGGTAAATTTGTAGTTATTTTTCTAGATGATATTCTAATTTTTAGTTAGACCAAGGAAGAACATCTAGAACATGTAAATACTATTTTGCAAAAATTACATGATGAACAACTAACCATCAATCTGGAGAAGTGTGAATTCATGAAGCAGGAATTGGTATACCTTAGTTTTGTGGTGTCCCAGGGAGAATTGAAGATGGACAAGTCAAAGGTAGAGGCAATCTCGAGCTGGCCTACTCCCAGAGCAGGCACAGAGGTGAGAAGTTTCCATGGCTTAGCTCAATTTTAAAGAAAGTTTGTTAGAAATTTTAGTGGAATATGTGCACCTATGTTGGATACAATTAAGGGTGGGATGAAAGAAAAATTCAGTTGGACACCAGCTGCAGATAGAAGTTTTGAAAGGTTGAAGAAAGAGGTAGCAACACAACCTATTTTGTTGTTGCCCAGTTTTGATAAGGTATTTACTATTGAATGTGATGCAAGTAATATAGCTGTAGGAGCAGTGCTAGACTAGGAAAATAGACCTGTAGCCTTTTTCAGTGAGAGGCTGAATGAAGCAAAGAGTAAGTACTCTTCGTATGACTTAGAGTTGTATGCTCTAGTCCAAGCATTGAGGAAGTGGAGACGTTATCTCCTACCTAAGGAATTTGTTGTCTACATAGATAACCAAGCTCTGAGTTTTCTGAACTCACAGGATAAGTTAAGCAGCAGGCATATCAAATGGATGGAGTACCTGCAATCTTATACCTTTACAATTAAGCATAAGAAGGGGCAGTTGAACAGAGTTGCAGATGCTTTGAGTAGAAGATTGCTCATAGTGCAGGAAGTGTAGTTGAAGAGCATTGGAGTTGAAGACTTCAAGGATCTCTATAGAGATGATGAAGATTTTGCTGAGGCATACAAGATATGTCAAGCTTTTGAGAATCACTTTCACAGTGAGTTTGCAGATTTCACCTTGCAGCAGAGATTGCTATTCAAAGGTGGACAATTATGTGTGCCAAGAGGATCTATGAGAGAAAATCTCATACAGGAGAAGCACAATGGCAGTCTAAGTGGCCATTTTGGTCTGAACAAAACACTGGAGCTAGTCCAAAGGTTCTATTATTGGCTGAGGATGCACAGAGACATCAGAAGGTATGTAGAGCAGTGTATCGTATGTCAGAAGGCCAAGGGAACCACTTCAAATGCAGGACTGTACCAACCCTTACCCATTCCTTCCAGGCCATGGAAATGTGTAAGTATGGATTTTGTAGTTGGTTTGCCTAAGACTAAGACTGGTTATGATAGCATATATGTAGTTGTGGACATGTTTAGCAAGATGATTCATTTCATTCCCTGTAAGGTTACTCATGATGCCAGTCACATAGTACATTTGTTTTTCAAAGAGGTGATCAGAATTCATGGACTTCCAGCAAGTATTGTGTCTGACAGAGATGCTAAATTCATGGGGCATTTCTGGAAAATGTTGTGGCAGAGATTGGGAACAAATTTGTCTTTCAGTTCAGCATATCACCCACAGACAGATGGTCAGACAAAGGTGGTAAACAGGACATTGGGCAATCTATTAAGGTGTATAACCAAAGAATATGGACAGAGTTGGGATCAAGTCATTCATCAGGTAGAATTTGCCTATAATGACAGTGTGAATAGGACTACTAGTAAGAGTCCATTCGAAATAGTCTATGGAATGCATCCCAGAGTAGTATGTGAGCTTAGGAATATGGGAAACATAGAGAATAGAAGTGGACATGCAGATGATTTTGCACAATCCATGAAAGAAGTGCATGAGCAGGTGAAGAAAACTTTAACAGAGAACACACAGAAGATCAAGGACAGAGTAGATTCCCACAGAAGGGATATTCAGTTTGATGTTGGTGATCTGGTTATGGTGCACTTGAACAAAGCCAGAATGTAGAAAGGAATGCCAACCAAACTGCAAATGTGAAGAATTGGTCCTTCCAAAATCCTGAACAAGTATGGAAATAATGCCTACAGAATTGAATTGCCAGAAGACTTGGCAATCTCACCAGTATTTAATGTTCAAGACCTAGTGAAATACAGGGGTCCTCAGTCAGTAGCAAATGGATCCATTTCAGAGAAGGTACAGACAGTCAAAGATGTGACTTTGCCACTAAAACCCAAACTAAAGGCAGAGAGAATACTGGATTCAAGAGTACAGAAGCAAACCAGGCATGGTGTCTACATGGAGCATTTGGTCAAATGGAAGCAATTGCCTGAAGCAGAAGCTATCTAGGTTGTAGAGTCAGAATTCAAAAAGAGGGGCATTAATTTTGCCTCATTGTCATCAGAGGTGACCTAGCTTCTTTCCGCACATGGGGAGTATGGTGCAAGAGCACCAAAGGGCTCAATGCAACTTGTACATAGCAATTTTGATTTGTCAATTTTGAGTTTGCAGCATGTGGTTTTGTCTTAGGAGTTTTTTTCTTTTTTTCTAGTTTTCTGAAAATGCATTGGCGGGAGAAGCCTTTACTTTTGATCAGCCTATTAGCCAAATGAAATTCAAGTCAAAGAATGTATGTTTGAAGGTGTTCAACATTTGTTGAAGAGTTGAACCTCACCGTTGAACCCCGCTGTTGAACCTTGCGCCAAGGTTCAATGGTTCAACAGGTTCATCAATATGGAATGGTGAAGTTGGAATCGTTGGTCATTTTCTTGAAGGGTTGAACCTCGCCATTCAACCTCATCGTTGAACCCCACTTGGTGCAGAAGCACCTACCTGACAGCTGGCCTCCTTGAGGCAGTTAGTTAGTTTGAGTCTTGGTTATGTTTTCAAGAAGGTCTGATAAGACCAAATGCATGTAATAAGGTCATGCTAATCATGATAAGATCATGCTGACCATGCTTTTACTATTTTTAGGTAGTTTGTTAGACAGCTGTCATACTGTAGGATCGGTTGGATCTCCCAGCCGCCTGGAGAGTTCCCAGCCGCTTGGAGTTGGGTCAGTAGTACTCGTAGGAAAATCTATTTAAGCATGAGGATCAGTTGATATTGCATACAGATAGAGATATCATCGATCAAGTTAGATTGCACAGAGTGAGACAGAGAGAGAGAGAGACTGACCATTGTAATTGCATCTTTGAAATCAATAAAGAGATCCTGTTTGTGTTCTTTCTCTGGTTGGATTCCATTGTTTAATCGATTTGCTGATCTGGTGGTTTCATGGATATGCTGATCCATTCCACCGGTTGATTCGTCGAATCGGTGGAATGGTTGTGTACAGTAGATTAGGAGGTAGTTTGTTTTCTGTTTGCATGCAGGTGTGCAGGATCGCGGTTGACAGATGTTGAAGACCCTAGCATGGGTATGTGCTAGGTCGAGTTGATAAGTTTGAGCTGGAAGATCACCCTAAGAGTGGATCGGGTCATCCCTGGAGGATCGGCGAAGTGAGATTTCGCTAAGGTTGGGAGTTCATCAAAACGGCTTCATCAGGATATTTCGGTTTATATCCTGCAGTCACTTTGGACGTCGTCATCCGGATAAGTGAAGATGAACATGATGCAGTTAAGTGCATGAAGTGAATGTGCGTCGGGGTGATCATCGTCAGGAGTTGCCGAAGAAGAGTGCATCGGCATAAGGTGAAGATCGGGTTATGAAACTGTTGAAGTTTACATGTTGCAAGTACATCAGGATGTTGTAAGTCAGATATATACTCAGTGTATATATCACCATCAGGATCATCTTCTGTGAGTGCCCATCATCCGCATATCGCTAACAGATGCGGGAGTGAAAGTTCAGTTTTTTTGACTAAGTGTTGAAGAGGTCATCAGGATATTGTGTGACGTCATCGTCATCCGCATATGACGTCATTGTCATCAGGATATTGAGATATCCCCCTATGCATGTTGATCCTGTTGTCGCTAAGTGGTTAGGTATCGGCATAGGTTCTCGACAGAAAGTTGTGTTAACATCATCAGGAGGTTTCGAGGGAACCGGATAAATCATATCATGATGCTGTTGCTTGTGTCGTCGGCTATCGGAGCATCGAAGGGAAGGTCCTGAAGTGGTCGTCATCAGGATATTTGGAGCAATCCGATATTTGATATCCTGCTGACGAAGGTGGTGTCGTATATCATGATGATGCCGCTAGTGTTTGGCGCCCGATGAACAGTGCAACAGGAGGATGTTTGTGCCCGTTGAGTATCATGATGATGATGATAGGCGACAGGCGGAGGAGGTGAGCAGTAGTCGGCAGGAGGATAATTCTGCTCATCTGAAATATGATGATGCTGTTGGTGTTTTTAGGAAACATGATGATGATGCTGAGCCGATAGGGATTTTTATCATGCTGTTTGTATATTTGGTTCCTCCTTCCTGTTAGTTAGCTTCCGTTGCATCTCACTCTGCATCATAGTGGTATCAGAGCAAAGGTTAGGATCTTCTGGAAAAGATAGGAAGGATGTCAGACGAAGAAGGAACATCGGAGGTTCCAGCAAGGATGACCAACGCTGAGTTGGCAGTTCTGGTGAAGAAACAGATTGCAGAAAGCAAGGCCGTGAAGGCTCAGAATCAGGAGTTGAAAGATGAGTTAGCAAAGTTGAGGAGCAGAGTAGGTTCTGGTAGAGAAGATGATAGGGAAGAAGAAGAGATCCCTAATTGGAGCGAGGAGGTCGTTCCTGCAGACCAGAGACCACTGTTGAACGCCCTCAAGGCCATGGAGAGGAGAACCATGGATGTGAAACTGGATTTGCCAGTGTTTACAGGTAAGATGGACCCTGATTCAGTGATGGAGTGGATAGACTGTTTGAACAATTTCTTTGTAACAGAGGAGATACCAGAACAACAGAGAGTGAAGATAGCACAGTCAAAGATGAAAGAAGCTGCCTTGACATGGTGGAATTTTGTTCAAGATGATAGAGTACAGGAAGGAAAACGTAGAGTTGCCACATGGAAGAAGATGATGGCATTGGTAAAGGAAGCTTATATTCCATTGGATTACAGTATCCAATTACACAAGAGGAAGCAAAACCTGAAGCAGAAGGAGCTAGATGTCAGCTCATATACAGAAGAATTCATGAAACTCTGTATGAAGACAAAGGTAAAAGAAAGTGAAGAAGAGAAGGTAGCCAGATACCTTAATGGATTGAGGTTTAATATTCAGGATGATTTAAGTCTGCATAATCCAGATACAGTTCAGAAATGTTTCCAGTTGGCATTGAAAGTGGAAGAGAAGTTAAAGAGAAAACAAGAACAAAACAATAGAGGAAGAGGATCAGCCCATAGAACAAGGCAAACCAATGAGAGTCAAGAAGACACTGGTAAAGGACAGGAACAGTCTGATTTCAGAGGTGGATGGAAAGGTAATAAAGGAAGATTTGGAGGTGGTAGAGGTTCTACTACATTTTCAGGAAAATGTTACACCTGTGGTGAGTTTGGTCATCCATCCTTCAAATGTCCAGAAAACAAAGGTTCATCATCCAGAAATGATAGAACGAGTGACAAGAGAGTACAACTTGTGCAAGAAGAGAAAGAAGAGAAAAGTGTGCAGAGTCCAAACACTTATCAAAAGGATAAGGAGGCTGATAATTGTGGATACCCAGAAAGTGGAGAATCTCTGCTGATGAGAAAAACAGTGACTACCATGAAGGTACCTGACAAAGAATCCCCACAAAGAAGAGCTCTTTTCAAGACCACATGCAAGAGTAAAGGTAAAGTATGTAAGGTTGTCATTGATACTGGTTCAACAGACAACATGGTATCTCAGGAGATGGTGGATAAACTGAATTTGGAAAGGATTCCACATCCACACCCTTACAAGGCATCTTGGGTGAGTGATAGTCATTCACTTTTTGTCTCTGAATAGGCATATGTGGATTTTCATATTGGAGCATATCAGGATAGAATTTTGTGTGATATTTTGCCCATGGAATGTTGTCACCTACTGTTGGGTAGACCATGGCAATTTGATAGGAGAGTACTGTATGATGGGTATGCTAATACCTACACCATCCAGAAAGATGGGAAGACTATTAAGTTGATGCCATTGCAGGCAAATGCTGCAGTACAGAGGGCAGCCCAAGTCATTTTAATGGGAAAGACGGAATTTGTGCAGATGCCTAGAGGAGCAGGCACAAAGGCAGTTGAGGACACTGCAAGGAAAGGAGTTGTTAAAGACAACAAGCTGAAGAAAGTTTTAGTTGTGACTGACAGAGGTCAGCAGCAGGTTCAGAAACAGGATGGTAAACAACAACCAGTTGAGAGGAATGACAAGGATGTTGTCATAGTTGGGACTATTGTTTGTCCTATAAGAGTTGAAAGAAAGACAGAGTTGAACATTGCAGCAGTTCAAGCGGCAGTTCAGACAGAGGTTCTGGTCAGACAACCTGACAAACACAAGGTATGTGAGAGAAAGGCCTACATTGACAGGCATGAGGGTTCACTTGCAAGAAAGCAAGTTACAGTTCAGAAGTCTTGGAGCAGCCAAGAGCCAGCAGAGGATAAAGCTGGAATAGGTCAGAAGACTGACAAGGCAAAGTGTAAAGGTGGAGGACTTCCATATCCTAACTCATGGGACATGAGTTATTTTCTTTTGGGGAGTATGGTGCAGAAGCACCTACCTGACAGCTGGCCTCCTTGAGGCAGTTAGTTAGTTTGAGTCTTGGTTATGTTTTCAAGGAGGTCTGATAAGACCAAATGCATGTAATAAGGTCATGCTGATCATGATAAGATCATGCTGACCATGCTTTTACTATTTTTAGGTAGTTTGTTAGACAGCTGTCATACTGTAGGATCGGTTGGATCTCCCAGCCGCCTGGAGAGTTCCCAGCCACTTGGAGTCAGGTCAGTAGTACTCGTAGGAAAATCTATTTAAGCATGAGGATCGGTTGATATTGCATACAGATAGAGATATCATCGATCAAGTTAGATTGCACAGAGTGAGACAGAGATAGAGAGACTGACCATTGTAATTGCATCTTTGAAATCAATAAAGAGATCCTGTTTGTGTTCTTTCTCTGGTTGGATTCCATTGTTTAATCGATTTGCTGATCTGGTGGTTTCATGGATATGCTGATCCATTCCACCGGTTGATTCGTCGAATCGGTGGAATGGTTGTGTACAGTAGATTAGGAGGTAGTTTGTTTTCTGTTTGCATGCAGGTGTGCAGGATCGCGGTCGACAGATGTTGAAGACCCTAGCATGGGTATGTGCTAGGTCGAGTTGATAAGTTTGAGCTGGAAGATCACCCTGAGAGTGGATCGGGTCATCCCTGGAGGAGCGGCGAAGTGAGATTTCGCTAAGGTTGGGAGTTCGTCAAAACGGCTTCATCAGGATATTTCAGTTTATATCCTGCAGTCACTTTGGACGTCGTCATCCGGATAAGTGAAGATGAACATGATGCAGTTAAGTGCATGAAGTGAATGTGCGTCGGGGTGATCATCGTCAGGAGTTGCCGAAGAAGAGTGCATCGGCATAAGGTGAAGATCGGGTTATGAAACTGTTGAAGTTTACATGTTGCAAGTACATCAGGATGTTGTAAGTCAGATATATACTCAGTGTATATATCACCGTCAGGATCATCTTCTGTGAGTGCCCATCATCCGCATATCGCTAACAGATGTGGGAGTGAAAGTTCAGTTTTTTTGACTAAGTGTTGAAGAGGTCATCAGGATATTGTGTGACGTCATCGTCATCCGCATATGACGTCATCGTCATCAGGATATTGAGATATCCCCCTATGCATGTTGATCCTGTTATCGCTAAGTGGTTAGGTATCGGCGTAGGTTCTCGATAGAAAGTTGTGTTAACATCATCAGGAGGTT
Source organism: Cunninghamia lanceolata (assembly GCA_027924645.1). NCBI lineage: Eukaryota > Viridiplantae > Streptophyta > Pinopsida > Cupressales > Cupressaceae > Cunninghamia > Cunninghamia lanceolata. Next base: position 3,618,419 of record BSBN01000333.1, read on the forward strand.
TCGAGGGAACCGGATAAATCATATCATGATGCTGTTGCTTGTGTCATCGGCTATCGGAGCATCGAAGGGAAGGTGCTAAAGTGGTCGTCATCAGGATATTTGGAGCAATCGGATATTTGATATCCTGCTGACGAAGGTGGTGTCGCATATCGTGATGATGCCGCTAGTGTTTGGCGCCCGATGAACAGTGCAACAGGAGGATGTTTGCGCCCGTTGAGTATCATGATGATGATGATAGGCGACAGGCGGAGGAGGTGAGCAGTAGTCGGTAGGAGGATAATTCTGCTCATCCGAAATATGATGATGCTGTTGGTGTTTTTAGGAAACATGATGATGATGCTGAGCCGATAGGGATTTTTATCATGTTGTTTGTATATTTGGTTTCTCCTTCCTGTTAGTCAGCTTCCGTTGCGTCTCAGTCTGCATCACCACTGTTGAACCTCGTGCCAAGGTTCAATGGTTCATCAAAAGAAGTATGTATCGAGGTGGCGAAGGAAAAGTTACGCCGATATAAAGAACATCGGCATGACTGAAGATATGGGCGGGACAAATGTGAAGTTTATCGATAGAATGCGGTCTCACCGATGGGAATGTTAGAATTAAGCTTTTCGGTGAGAGATGTGTATTGGCCAATGAAGTTTTAGACTTGCTGATAGTATATGGTCTTACTGATAAGAAAGCATATGTATGTTTCAGTGAGACACTTATTTTATCTTGCCGATAGCACATAACTAAACCGACAATTGGAATACCAACCGGTCTAGAAACTGAACAGTCCTGTAACGGACATGAGATAGATATAAGGTGTAAAATTTTCTCTATTAGTACCAGACAGGGGGAAAGGATTTTGATTTTGGAGAAGCATTTTAATGTAAGAAATAGTTTTGAATAAAAATCCAATTCATTTGTTCGATCAATTTGTGTATTTTTGTACAGTTTTTAGTTTGCTATTCTGAAGTAGATTAGTCATTTCCTTTTCTAAAATTTTGTTCTCTTTTTCATACCATGACTTTGTATTGATGTTCCTCAAGTTCCTCTGTACAGTATAGAGGCCATCAAGCAGAGTCATGCTTTTTGTTTGTTTTTCTTTTGTGGGGTGGTCGGATTGTCGACTAGAGGTAATGCATGCTTGTTCTAGGTGAGCTCAGTAAGGAGTCCGGCTAGATAGACAAGTAGTAAAATAGACTTGTAGCAGTGGAAAACAGAGAGGAAGAAAGTGAGTACCAAGTAGTCCATACCCTTGAATAGAGAGAGAAGGGTGGACAATGGGCTCAGAAAAATTATGTGCCATTGAGGCAGTATCTTGGAAGCAGTGAGGATAAGGTATGTGTCCCACACCAAGTAGAGTAATAGAGTTTTCCATCTTTGCAAAGAGTTGAGGAATCTAGCTAACATTTTTGTGTAGAAAGATGTCTGTTAGCACATTGAATTGGTAGAGAGGCTAGTGTTGTCAAATAGTCTTGTACACCTATAGGATGCAGAAGCAGGCAACCTAGAGTCCTCCCTATCATTAATTTAATACCTGACTCATCTTGTGAAACATTTCTATCAATTAATTTTATATCAACATCTAAATTTGGTATAGGTGATGTCTTTTGATCAGTGGGAGACTTGACATTTTTCTTTTCTCTATTTCTTTTGCACTTACCCATGGTACTCCACACTTAGGACCTACCCAAGCTGACTAGGATTCTATAGGGAACCTATGCTCTAATACCACTTGTTGGAGTACAAGACAACACTAAGAGGGGGGTGAATCAGTGTTGTATAAATTTTTACAACTTTGTACACCTTTTAATTTACAAGACACAGAGAGAGAAAGACATCAATGAACTATTACACATATATGTACAAGTATGATAATGAAAAGTATGAATCAAGACCTTAAGAACAAATCATTAGGTCACATGAACACATGAAGATAAACAAGAAACATAACACTAGATATGATGAGTGGAAAACCCTCAAGGGGAAGAAAAACCACTTTGAAATGCTTCACTAGCTTAATCAAGAACCTCACTAGTTACAAACAGGTCTCACTGACCATACAAGCCTCGTTGGTATATAAGGAGATCTCACTGACCATGCAAGCCTCACTGGCTACAATATACCTCACTGGGAAATTAATGTTTCACTGAAACAATGTGCATTCACCTTGGATATGAGACAAAACATCTCAGGGGGTTACCCTAATTCTCTTCTATACAATAACTTATCTCTCCTTTTGATTTCACTTGACAAAATTATTTTCAATCACAATACAATCAAGTTAGGTTCTTGTACACATGACAATCTATGCAATAATCATTATATACATCTGCTCAAGAATCCACACTTTCATATTTCTCTTTTACACAAAAATTATCTTCATACACTTATTTATCTTCAAGTCAAAATTCTCAGGTTCTCTCTATCAAAATCATAACATGATGTTTCCCATAGCATGTCTTCAATTCATCATATTTTAGACCTTCAAAAACCATAATACAATGCACCTGCAAAGAGATTATAAAAAAGAATATCCTTTCATATTCCTCTCCTACCACCTTTCAATACTCCTGCAAAATAAGATCATTTCTTTTCTCTTTATGACCATTTCCATTCATGAAGAATATGTATAAATAAAATCATATCCCTCCTTTTTGTAAACCCATTCATCTTCTACCAAAACATATCTTCTGCATCACATATCATTCCTACAAACACAAAGCACTTGTAATAATAATAAATTTTGATATTCTCTTCTCTGCATATACATTTCATCTTCTAAAAAAAATAACTCTTCAAATTCTTCAATCTACAAAAAAAAATAATTGTTCCCTTGAAATTACCCTTCAAATTCTTCAATTTCTTCTTCCATAAACTAATCTTCAATACCCTTTCAATCACCATTCATCTTCCATAAAATTATTTTCAAAAATAGCTTTCATAAAAAAAAAATCTTCAATCAATGCCCTGTAAGAGAAAATAAAATCTTTTACTTTTCACTTAAAAAAATATCCTCTATATCTTCAAAAAGAAACTTTCCCTCTGAGAAAAATTAAATCATCAATATTCTTCCCCATGAGTTAGGAGAATAAAAAAAAACAAAAATCTTCCAAAAATATCTCACAAAAAAATCTGCCTTAGATCTCCTTTTAAAATCCAAAAAATATCTCCTTGCAATTATCTTATAAAATCCACTTTATTTGATGTCATAAAGAGATGACATTTAGGGGGCCATCAAATTACAAGTTAAAAACAAATTTTCTAAATTTAAAAACAAATCCATTGATATGGCTTATTTGTGCTCCCCAACATTAAATAAGGACCTTCGATTATATATTTGGCACTCATTCAAACATAAGATGACTGATGCTCATGGTTAATCATAAGGAAGAGCTAGTTTTTTTTATGTCATAAGAACCCTTTAGAGGGTCACTTTAAGTGACCCGACCTATGATAGGAGGTCAAAGTTCAAATATAAACAAAGTGCTTTCAACATGAGATGGGAAGATTTAGGATTAGAGACATAAAATATAGTTTATGAACATAGGTATAGATTTACAATTTTAGGCTTAGAAATGAAGCAAACCCTAATGACTTCTCATCAATGAAATCTGATCACAAAATACTCTGACTTCCTCTTTGAGATCTTTTTAAAAATAGAACGTAGGAATTATGTCATGAAACATCCAAATGAACACCATTCAATGTTTAATCAACACTATAACTACCAACTTGAAGCCAACTTCTTATGAACTTCTCACCATTGTACCATCTCAACACCATGTAGATTTACAATTTTAGGCTTAGAAATGAAGCAAACCCTAATGACTTCTCATCAATGAAATCTGATCACAAAATACTCTGACTTCCTCTTTGAGATCTTTTTAAAAATAGAACATAGGAATTATGTCATGAAACATCCAAATGAACACCATTCAATGTTTAATCAACACTATAACTACCAACTTGAAGCCAACTTGTTATGAACTTCTCACCATTGTACCATCTCAACACCATGACAAAGAACATCTCATTCATAAATGACAAACATCACCTTTGTTACTATCTTGTCATCATCAATAATAACTTCTATGACCATAAAACCAATGATCATCAACTCTTTGAGTGACAACAAGCTCTCTGATATGACAACTTCCTGAAACATGAGCATCATGTTATGAAATATAATGAATTAAGATCCTCCTCCTCAAGCATAATCTAGCTATCAATATTTGATGTCTCTACATGAATAAATTAGTCATTAATGAGTGTTCATTCTAAGCTCTTGTAAGCACTACAAATCTCCATGAAGAAACAAGTAACATATCATGTCTTGCAAGAGTGATATCTTCATACTCTTTGACTGCAACATGACATTATACCAACATGACATGATGATGAAGACACTGAAACATGGCATTAAGTAACATACCAACTTTGAACATTATATCAATTCTCTTCAAGTCAAGAATCATGACAACAACTAAACCTTGCCTTTCTTACTTTGTTGTCATTATCACCATGACACATACCTCTTATCTTGAACAACACTAAACGTCTTGCTACCCCTATTGAGAAGGCATCTTGAAAGCACAAGACTAATACTTGAAGCACCAAAGACAATGATATGTCTTGAACATGCATGTGCGAACTTGATCATTACTATCACCATTCATTGTGATCATAAAAACATCAATAACAACATAGTATAAATCTATGAGCACATTATGCAACCAATGACCTTATGTCCTGATCTCTCTGCTACTAATACTACATCATGACTTGAATGAAAGATACTTCATAACCACTTATGAAACATCAAATGAACTCCACAATGAAGACATCAATGACAAACAACTTAATACCTTTTTGGCATCAATGACAAACAAATTAATACCTTTTTGGCATCAATGACAATCAATCTCCATCATAGTCTACTTAGTAGACATGAAGAAATTAAAAACAAAATGTGCTAGCTGAGAAGGATGATAAGCCCTAAAATTGAGTTCATGGTAGGTCTATCTATAGAAGCCTTAAAGGTACAGGAAATAACTTACATGCCTATTAGTGTGCAGAAGGCAGAAGTTATGGTACTCCAAGTAAATGAGAACATCTAAATCTTGAATAGTGCTAAGAATAAGTGGGTTGGAGAATTAACACAATTAAAGATTGTGTACAACGATATCCTTTCACATGCAACAAACTAATTTGATAGGTTGCACCTGTACATATGCAATAGAGTATGACAATTTTTGTAATTTTGACACAATTTTGACTTTTGTACATACACCTTTACCATTAATGTCAAAGGGGGAGAAGAAGACCAGTGAAAATGGTCAAACATCTAAGGGGAGAAGAAAAATAGAGTGTATATAGTAAGGGGGAGTAGATAAGCATTTTTCACTAAGTGTTGCCATCAATGCCAAAGGGGGAGATTGTTAACAAGAGACACTGATCTGATGAATGTTGAATGTTCTCATTGATGGAAACAAGGCTAAGGGTTTCTACTGGTATGGTAAAGAGACTTTACTTCGAAAGAATAAATGACTAAGTATGGGCAAGCTTTAGAGCATCAGAGATTGGGTCAGTGTGCCTCTGTAGTAGAATATAATTACATGTAGTTTAGATATGTTAATCATAGCTTCTAAGTGATAATATATTCTAGTGTTCAAGTCCTAACTTCCTCCAGAAGTCATATGGTAAAGTGTCTATGTCTGGGTGAACAGATTTAAGATAGGAACAATTCATAATACCAGAGTAAAAGGGTCCACATTCCTTTTCTATGGAATATTTTGGATTGTGGTTCTGAAGGTATGCTAAGAGTCAATGATGAATGTTGGATATGATTTTTAGAGTCTTATATGGTCTGCAGTAGAAGTTATGATGCGACAATTGAATCAGTTAAATGTGTTCTTAAGGGACAAGCCAACAAGCATGTTAGAATCCATATGTGGAGAAGATATATTGTTTGAATAATAAATCTAAGTGGTTGAATGATTTGTGCCAACCTATATGAAGATTATTGTATACTTGTTTGGGTCTGCATTGTTGTTTGTGCACAAGATCAAGTTGACTAGGTACAACAGTTGTATACACGTTTCATGTTTGGCTTGTTGACCTACTTTTGAGTTAAATCTTATTATGGATATATATAGTGGATGAATTTTGGTGTTGGATTGAAGCAAAATATGTGGAAGTACTATGAATTCGATGTGTGAATGATTTAAGCATTTTGCAAAGCAGAAAAGGATAATAAGGACAGAAAATAGAGTTTATGTAACATAGTGGAAAAGTAGGATATAACTAATGAAGACCTTTGAATCTATCTATTGAGCCTTCAATGGAACTGTGATATAGCATGTGGTAGATGCATTTGCAATAGTTCATTATTGGAGTGAGCCAATTTCCTTCTATCTTCCATCTTTCTCTCTCAGTAGATAGTGAGTCCACCTGCAGTGAGCATTTGTTTTCATAGTGAGCCCCATGGTAGTGAGCCTTATGTAATCCGGTATTGTTATGATAATATATTGTGAGCTAACACTCATCATGGTTTTTCCCTTTTTGGGTTTTCCACATAAAAAATCTTGGTGTCTATGTGTTATGTCTCTATGGTTGTTGTTCTCATGTTTATTCTACTTTCATGTTATTAATTTTGGTAATTGGATTAATGAAGTATTGAAGAAGTGGTTTTGTGGAATATTGATTCACCCCCCTCTTAGTATTCCTTATATTCAATAGTAGGAGCATCTGGGTCCACAAGTAATCAGAATCACCTAGAAAATATTTCAGGTTTTCAGTTTTTTTTCTGTTCAATTTGGCTATGTTTTAGTTTCTTCTATGTTGGTTTAGGGTACTTTGCTTCAAGAAAATTTTCAATCTCAAAGGGGGCAAGTAAAGAACATCATCATGTAGAAGAGCCAATTGGGTATCCTCTATTTGGTGAAATTTGGCTAAAAATTGGCTATGTTATAGCTAGTCAAAGAATTTCCTAGTTTACAAACTTTTCAGTTCATCGACAACTTAGTTCATCAACCGAGCAGTTACCCGATTTGATAGTTCACCAATAGTTCATCAGGGGAAGTTCACACTTTGAAAATTATCAAATGGAAGACTTTCAGTAGGTAAAATCCTGAGTTCACAAAATCTTAGGTTCACCAATGGGCAATTTCTCTGACTAAGCCTAAGTATATTTTACAAGTTCTTCAAATTGTTGAAAGGGAGTCTTTAGTCAACTGAGTTTGAAATTTGAGAACTTCATTGGTAAAATCTTAGGATTGCAAACCTTTAATTTTTTTGGTAATTAACTTCGTTGATAAGAGCTTTGGAGCTGAGGTTTCTTGGTTTGTGGGATAGGAATATCACCGATAGAAAAAAAGTTCTAAGTCTTTGGCCAGTTCTTGAGTTCTAAAAGTTGCCAATTCACTGACAAGCTTATGAATGAAGTTTTGAGAAGAAGATAGATTTTGGAAAAGACAAGATTCACTGATAAAGAGAGGTTTAAGTTGATACTGGCAAACCTTTCCATGTGCGAACTAGTTTGTGGTTTTAGAAACTTACCGATATTTTGACAAGGTTTGAGAAAGGCAAGTTTTGTCAATAAAGGGGGCTTGATGGCTAAAGACTCATATAGGTAGTTGGAAAAATGTTACTTTTGCCAATAACATTACTATGTGGTGCATCAGGATGCCGTGGAATATATATAAATGGTTCATGAACAGATAATCTGCCTATGGATTCATAAATATAGGGTTTTATCAAAAGGCATTTATTTTGATAATCAAATAGTATTATCATTAATATGTTTATTAATCTGAAACATCAAAAGACTATTTGAATACCTATCTATTTGCTTCCATAACTAAATAACTCCATAACTATCCAACATCCACTTAGGAAGAATAAAAAGGCAATTGCAATCATTGTTTGGGTTGATTTCTCATAGGGATATTTCTCAGAGAGATTTCTCGGAGTAGGTTTGGGAGGAGGGAGATTGATTAGGAGGAGGATTCCCTGGGGGAGGAGATCAGAGGTGAGATAGTTGTGGATTAAGGATTCCTCTCAGATAGAGGTGAGACGGAAGTGGATTGAGGGCGATTTCTATATTTCATTGGGAGGCATTTTGGTGTTGTAAGCACATAATCAATTGGGTATTGCATTGTAAAGCCTAAGGCTAAGGACTAGAAAGCTAATCAATTTGTAACTACTAGTATTTGTGAATTTTAATAAAATAGTTTTAGATTTGTTTGAGTTTATGTCTATATTGTGTTGTTGAGTTGCGTGATTAGGTTGCCTAATAAGGTTCCCTGGTCATGACTGCACCAAGTGGTATCAGAGTGATGGTCTTGAGTGTGTAGACTGAGCACCAAATGTGAGGCAATCTACACCAGGACCTACGGGTGGAGAGTTAAGTGGATGTGTTGTATAAGGAGCTCGAGAGAATCATTGCAGGTTTGCGAGGAGTCCTAAGCAATTGAGAGATGAGAGAAGACATTAAATTCATCAGAGAGAGTTTGTTGTGAGTGTGATTTTGTTGCAGAGAAGACCTATAACTAGAAAGGGTTTTCTGAATTGATGTATACCTTTAAGTGTGTATAGGCTATAGAGAGTTGGTTTTGTGAGTGTGCAAGAGAGTGTTGGGCAGAATGTCTTGGAAGCTAGGAGAATGTTTTATGATGAAGAAAGAATTTTTAAAGCCATAAGAAGAGAAGCAAGAGCCCATCCAGAGGAACAATATGTTTTAGGCTATTTGTAAGTCAGGTGGAAAGTGTTGTAGAGTGGTTGTGGATAATAGTAGTACATATAATTTGGTGTCACTAGAGATGGTTGAGAAGCTATGTTTGAAGAGAAGAAAGCATCCTAACCCTTACAATATTTCTTGGTTACAAGGAGATCGTCAGATATGGGTAAGTGAACAATGTATTATTGATTTTTAAATTTGTAGATATAAGGATAAAATTGTATGTGATATAGTACCTATGGATATATGCCATGTTTTGTTTGGTCAACCTTGGCTTTGGGATAGAGAAGCTATGCATAATGGTAGGAAGAATACATATAGCATAATAAAGGATGGGGAAGAATATGTTTTGAATCCGTCATAAGATAAGAAAAAAGAGTTGGTGAAACAAGTTGAGGATGTGAAGGCTAAAGAGGAAAATATGGGGATGAAGGAGACCCATTATTTTTCTGACAAAAATGTGTTTGCAATTGATGATGTGTATGCAATTAAAGAGGACTAAGAAAATGTTACAATAGTATGCCCTGATGGAGGCATAGAAAAAGAGGTTAAGGAAGAGGAAGGTGTATCAGTGGCTAAGGATGAAGAGGAAAGAGAAGAGATTGTAGTAGAGGTTACAAAGGATGAGAAGAGGAATGAAGATAATAAGATTGCAATGGTTGAAGGTGAGAATAATGTTGTAGTAGTTGAGGACATGAATGTAGTGATAGCAGTGGATGGTGAAAATGAAAATATTGTATCGAATGCTGAAGAAGGAAAAGTTGTAGCAGTGAAGAAGGATGAGGTAATTTTTTATTTTGAATTCAATTATATGATGATTTACCTTCAATGGTGGAATTAGAAGAGGATGTTGTTGTATAAGCCTAAAAATGACATGATTCACTCTAAATAAATATTCTTAATATTTATTCCCTTCTAATTCTTCTATCAACAAATAAATAAACAAATTTATTTATTTGATTCACATTCATCTTAATTAATTAAATATCAAAATATTTAATTATTTTTCCTAAAAGCCATAATTAAATAAAAATAATTTATTTAATTAAATTTCCTAATTCTTCCAAATGTCTCACACAATTAAATAATTTTAAATTATTTGATTCCTCTATCCTAAATCTACCTCACAAATCCACCTCACCAATCCACCTCACCAGGTTGCACATGTAATTAAATATTTTAAATATTTAATTACCTAATATTCTCTCAACCACATGTCCTATTTCTTCTCTAATCAAAATTAGTTAACTCATCAATCAAAAACCGTTAACTAATCAATCAATTTTGTCAGCTCCTCAATCTATTTGATGCATAGGTAAAACGCAACGGGAGCTTACAAATGGGAAGGAGGAGTCATTAACACAAACAGCATGTTAAAATCCTAACGGCTTATCATCATCATCATATTTCTTGCTAACACAGACAGCATCATCATATTTCGAAGAGGCATGAAATATCCTCCTACTGACTACTGTTCACTCCCTTATCGCCTTTTGCCTTTCGCCTATCAGCAGCATCATGATATTTGGCTAGCGCAAACATCCTCCTGATGTTCACTGTTCATCTTACCGCCAAGCTCTATCTTCATTATCATGATGTTCAGCATCACCTTCATCAGCAGGATATAAAATATCCGGTTCCTTTGATATATCCTGATGACGACAACTTCAAGCACCTTTCCTTCGATGCTTACGTCACCCTGATATCCGACTACTCAAGCAACAGCATCATGATATGACTTATCCGGTCATATTGAAACATCTTGATGATGTTAACCAAACTTTATGCCGATAACTTACGCCGATGCCAAAACACTTAGCGACAGCAGGATAAACTTGCATAGGGTGATATTCGCAATATCCTGATGACGATGACGTCACATGCACCTGATGATGATGTCACGCAATATCCTGATGATGACCCCTACGGTCCTTAGCCAAAAAAAAATGATTTTTCCTCCCGCATACGATAGCGATATGTGGATGATGGATACACACGAAAGATGATCCTGATGACGATATACACACTGAGTATATATCCAACCTATATCATCCTGATGCACTTGGAACATACAATCTTCGTCAGCTTCATAACCCGATCCGGATAGCGATATACTCACAGATGACGATGCGATTCACTCCGTCTGGAAAAGCACATGCAGACTCTTGTATATCCGTCAGCTGCATGCAAACTCATAGAACCACACAATTTCACAAAGAAATATGATGATCGGGCTGGATCACCTTCAGATCAAAACTTAACAGTTTATCTTACTAAACCCTAGCACATGAGGATGCTAGGTTGATTCATAGCATGCTACCAGTCGATCTCCCACACAATGAAATGCATAAATAGAAAACTAAAATGCAAACTAAACTATCATACATGACCATTCCACCGATTCACAGAATCAACCGGTGGAAGGGTTGAAAGAATCCATTAACCTGTGATCAGAACAGAAATCAAAACATAAACAACTGATAAACCAGATAATGCAATTGATGAGATCTTATTCAGATGAAACACAAATGTTCTGAACAATGTTTCACAATGTCTGGACTGATCTCTGGATTTCACTCAATCACCAGTACAACATAACACAACTACTACTCTCATGAACATGATTATCAAACCCTAACTGATCTGAGTTATTTATAACAATATCCTACGAGTACTACCAACTCGATTCCCAGCGGCTGGGAGCTTCCAAGCGGCTGGGAGAGGACAGCTCAGACTACCTGATCACGAACTCTAACTACCTGCACATTCTCCTATGCTGATCTAATACATATGCATTGGTCCAATGGACCTTATTACATTATGAAGTCAAACATGCTAAAAATAGACTAATGTCCTGTCATGCGGACTATATCCTGTCTTGTAGGGGTGCTCCTGCACCACTATTCAGGTAACTGATCAATCAATTCAGTCAATTCCTCAATCCATTCTATTAACTCTTTAATCAATTTTGTTAACTACCTTGTTACATGATGGAGGTGGGACACTTTTTCTCTTTTTATTTGCTGCACATTCCTCAACCATTCTCAACCATTGATCTTCATATTCCACCTCAACTATTGATCTTGATTCTTCTGAGTCTATAAAAGAAACCTCATTCTTCCATTTCAATCATCTAGGTTATTTGTATTGTTACTCTGCAGGAATTTCTCAACGCGCCTTTGGCACCCCCATTCCCATTCATTAGCTTGAGATCACACATTTTCTTTGAAGCTCATCTTCATTTCACGATTATCACCACAACCATTTACTATCGGCATCCTTGAACATAGCAAAGGAGTGCACTCTTTGAGGGCCCTACTTCATACAAGCAAGGACAATTTTAATAGGAAAACAATAGAAGCTTTGATTCAAGGAAGGTTTGCATTGTGTTATTTCATTACTATATTTCATTTAAATCTTCTTAGTTTCATTATTCTATTGAGTTATGGGTATTTGATATTGATTATTGCATATTCATTGTTTAACCAAATTTCCCTTAACATTTTTGGCACCCATTGTGGGGCCTTGCCCTTTATTTAATCAAAATCTGAGCTTTTTTGAAGATAGGTTCCGTACAGACATCGCACAGGTTAATCCAGCGCATTTGAACAATCCCATGATGCTTATGACCTTATAGCTCTTTTGAACACTATTTCGACGCATACATCTATTTCCGCTGCGCGTGTGTTCTTGTTGCGCATCTGTTCATTATTACTGTGCTTTTATCCACTATTACGGTGCATATGTTTTTGCTGCGCTTCTGTTGATTATCTCTGCACATTTAGTCACTGAAGCTGCGCTTCTGTAATAAGCAGTAATGTTAGGGTTTCTTAGAAGATTTTTGGCTAACATAGACATCTTTACGAATGTGCTCTTGATCTGTTTTACAGGTTAGGCTACTAGTTTAGATTCATCTAGTTGCATTTACTAAATGCACACTTCTATTTCTAAAAAGATGGTAAAATGAATGTTCATAACAAATTCCACATAGCTTTTAACTAGGAAGGGAGAAATTGAACCACTACTATATTTGCATATTGCTATCTTCTTTAGTTAGATCATTGCTATCTTACAAATGGGAATGAACATTGCTATCTTTTTAACCACTTCAAAGTTAACAACCATGTTAGTGCACAAGTAGATTAGCCCATTTAGTTTTTCTACTTTTAACTAGGTTGGATCAATCAGTGTCTTCTGTGTTTATCAAATGACAATAGGCTTATGCTCTCCCCTTTACTGGGTGACCAAAGTGCTAGACTTGTTATTCCATCTGTTTAACCTCTAGAGGGGCCTACCCTTGGATGTACGCCTATCCAAGTGGGAATGACCCTGAGTGGAAACAGGCTAAATCCAAGCCCTACCAATCCACTTAAAATAAATGTGCTTGGGATGAAAACCTCCTACAATGAGTGCTACTGTGTTACACCGATGGCTAACCTCCCCCAAAACCCTCTAAGACACAACCCTTTGAGGCTGGGAGACTCCATAACGGAGAGTAGTGTCGCCACATGTGTAACCACTTGAACGGTTGCCTTGACTATGAACCAATTGTTTAGTAAGCCAAAAACTCCTATTTGTTGATGCAAAGGGCAGAGCCCTTGAAGCGGCCTCGATTCATGTGATTCTTAGTAGAGGTACAAGCCTGAGGAAACCTGGATCTGGTATGCGTGAGAAGTGAGTGCCGTGGAGGGGAGTCAGTGCTACCAGATCCTGAAGCTACACGCTTTGAATTTGCATAGCTAGAGGATTCAATAGATATTGTCCTATCCAACCTAGGGTGTACTTGTCTTTGAGTCAAAATAGTCCAAAAATACAAAAAAATAGTAAAAGGTAAAAAACCATAAAAATTCTTTGTGTTTGTTGTGTTTTCTTGCCATTAATTTAGAAAATCAAAATCAGGAAAACCTTTTTTGCAACCAAAGTGCCAAAAACATCAAAAAATTCCAAAAATTGCAAAAACACTAAGAAAAGCCAGAGCGATGCATCCGTCCTCTATTCCTGCGCATCTGTGCCGACCTATGACACATTTGTTTAGACTTCTTGTGCTTTTGTTGACTATTGCTGCACATGCATCTTTTACCAATACGACACATATACTTTGACTTCCTACACATTTATCTACTTCTATTGTGCATCTATTTTGGTGCATACACGATAGTGAGCACTTGCCCAATTTTTGAGAGAAAAATTCCCACAAGTCTGAATACCCATTTCAGCTTAGCTCTAAAGTCAGAGATCAGGTTCTATCTTGCAGTCAATTTTCATCCATTTTCATCCAAAAGTCTCTCTTTTGCCATTTACCCCTTTCACGTTCTATCAAATCTTTCTAGTCCTGAAGTTAGAATATCCCATATTAGGTCTCCTTTTCATATCCTGGTGAATTCAAGTAAACCTAGTAGGTTATAGAACTTTGCTAGTAGTTCGTTGCATGACTAGTCCCTACACAGTAAGACAAGTATCAAGTACCCTTACTAGTGGCTACCATCTTGTATCCATTGCCTTACTGGAAATCATTGAGCGAGAAGGTCCTTTATCCAAGTTTGGTCCTAAGTATCCTATTCACAACAGTCTCCATCAGCACCTGGCCAAAATTTCTAGTCCCAATCCACTTCATCTGGCATCACCTTGCATGGTTCTTACTAGATCTCAGTACAAAAAGCAACTTGAAATGGCCAGCTCATCCAACCACATTGTCACACCTCATGATAGTGACGAAAAAATCTCTCACAAAGATTATCAAGGGAGTATCCAAGATAGAAAATTCCAACGCTTAGCAGAGAAGGTGCTCCATGCAGATCCTCACAAGTATTTCTATCATCTTGCTAGTCTCAGAATTAAACTCTCCACGGATTTTGATATAAGCTCAATCATGGAAAACATGGAAAATGATCACAAAAGGGGAAAGAATACCATAGACCCAAATGCAAATAATAGACGAAAGTGAACCATGGACCAAAATGCTCCTATGGAAGAAATGGGGAAACAACTCAAGAGCCTAACACAACAAATGTTAGATCTCAAGATGGGTACAAACACTAAAAATTACTCCTTGGAAGATATTGCACCGTACCCCTTCGATAAAAGTTTGATCATGAAACCATTTCCCTATCGATTCGAAGTTCCTAAATTTGACAAGTACAAAGGTAAAAGGGACCCTAGAGACCATATTAGGGAATTCAATGCAACATGTTTGGAAGTAGCCCACAATGAGACTTACTTAATGAGACTATTCCCTAGGTCTCTAGGTAGCCAAGCTATGGATTGGTTCTCACGGCTTCCACCAGGAATCAAAACTTTTGATGAACTAGTCAACAAATTTATCACGCACTTCTCTTACAATATCAAGCATGAGGTATCTATGCTAGATCTATGCAACACCAAACAAAAGAGTGGTGAGTCATTCGCCACCTTGTTACAACGATGGAGACAACTAGCAAGTAAGTGCTCTTATGATATACCTGAGAAGCAGCTATTGGAAACGTTTGTCCATAACCTCAATACCGATCTTAGCTATCAAATACAGATACAATGCCCTACATTATTCTCAAAAGTCATTGAAATGGGATTGTTCATCAAAAAATCTATGGTTGCCAAGGGGGCAATCAAGTTATACAAGGACACACCAACCTCAAATTACACAATGAACAAATCAAATTTTTGGACCAAGAATAAGAATGTTGTCAACGATGGGATAGCGGATGCCAAGGCAGTAGCTCCCAAGAAACAACCCATATTCACTCTCAAAGGAGAAGAAAACAATGCTCCACCCAACAAACCTTTCTCTTGGGAGCCAAGACCATGGTTCAGTTCAAATCCAGGGTCAAAGTTCACACCACTGGGTGAGTCTCAAGAGTCTGCATTAAGAAAGTTATTGGCTAACAATGAAATTTCTCTACCGCCAACAAGTGATTATGAGCCTATAGTCAAACCTCCCTATTAGAAAGACACGAACTATTGTGAATATCATAGGGGAAGGGGGCATACAACCAACAATTGTATCTGTCTCAAAAATGTTATCCAAGATGTGCTCGATCAAAATCAAGGAGGAGCCCAACAACATACCTCCAATGAGACGCATGTGGCCTACAGGGTTCCGCTTCTCAATCATGACAAATTGTACAACAACAATAACAACCACAACAACAACAACAACAACAACATCAACAACAACAATAGCAACAACGGCAATAACAACAATCACAATTGGCCAAATTAGAATAGTGGGAATAGTAATGCCAACTATGCAAGTGTGCCATTTGACTATACCATAAATTGCATTTTTGAGCATATCCCGCAAATAAATGTCATCATGCCCAACCAACAATCAAGACCTAATAGAACTGGTTGTAGTATCATTACCCACAGTGGTAAAGTCACACTCAATGCCGCCCCTCCAAGGTCGTCACCTTCTCAATCCAACTTCCGTCAGTATAATGTCATAGACCAATTACAGAAAACTCCAACTCACATTTCTATCTTAGAGTTGTTGCGTCTATCTCCTTCCCATAAGGAGATCCTCAAGAAAGCCTTAGTGGAAACCACTGTCCCCACTAATTTGGCCCAAGAGAAGTTTTAGACCATGGTAGGTAATCTGACATCCTCAAGCTCCATATCATTTATCGAACAAGATGACCTTTCTGTGTCGTAATCTCATAACACCCCTCTACATATTGTCGCCTTCATCCACAAGCACCGCATCAAGAGAGTTCTCATTGATGGAGGCACCAGTGTAAATATTTTCACGTTAAAGTTGGTCCTTACATTGGGGTTCTCCAAAAATGTAGTTGATCCGCAGAAGAAGATTACCATCAAAGCATATGACGAGGAAGAAAGAACTACAAAGGGAACAGTAGTCCTACCTATACAAGTGGGACCAGTAATAAAAGATGTTGTGTGTCAAGTCCTGGATAGGAAGCTCGCTTATAATATCCTTCTAGGGAGACCATGGATTCACACCATGAAAGTTGTTCCCTCTACTTATCACCAATGCATAAAATTCTCACACAATGGCAAAGAAGTCACCATTCAAGGCGACCCTGACCCCTATTAGCATTGTAACTCTATCCTTACAAAACCCAAATGCATCATACCCAATAACAAAGTATATATGTCCCCTATCCCACGATATGATCATACCCCTGAAGCCTCCTCATCAAGGCCCAAAGAGCAGAAAATTACCATAAAGGAAAGCAGAGTGGGCGAATACTCCATAGAACACAGCCACAATCTAGCCAAGATGCCCTTGTCTCCTAGATCTTTTGGCTGACCCAAACATTTTCCAAAGCCATCTGCTCCTCCTATAACTCCCGCAACACCCTTTGTAAAATGGGGGACCTTATCTGATGAAACAAAGGAGAGAGATATCCTACAATCGCTTTATACTGAAGAAGAGAACACACCGCAAGATCCGCCTAGACTCCTAACAAAACTCTATGGGCGAGGTGAGACTATTCTACATAGAATGGGATATGAAGGACAAGGCCCCATCGACCTCAGAAAAGAAGGCATCATAGAACCTATTCAACCTTCTTCAACCTCACTAGCTAGAAATACCAATGGTCTAGGATACAAAGACAAGGGCAAAGTTAAAGAAAATGCTTGTCTGGTGGAAACGATCCATACACTTCAAGAGGATAGCGACACAAATTCCAATGAATATGAGTGGGATGAGCTAATAGAGCATTCCTATGATGACAAAGAGGTCGATACCATCCAAACTTTTATCCCCTACCGTGAGGGACAAACGCTACGGAATAGACCACTGGAGTCTGATTTGCCCATCTCTGAGATTATGGCTTTCGAGGAAGGTTCGAATTCTATCGCAATAAATAACTTGGAGGAAAATACCATCCCAAACACCACCCCTACCAATGCTCCTAACATTTCCATTCACACTATCAATGAATCAAGTCTATCCTCCGACTCCCTTCCCCTTGTGCATCCTGAGCTCATTAACTAGGCTCTGCAACGTACTCCCCAACTAGATATGTTCCAAAACGATGATGCTTACATTGACTATATGGAACTTAGGGACCACCTACCCAAAGGTGATCATAAAGCTAGTTTCTCTATTGAACTAAATACCGTGGCTTACTTCGGAGAGGGTGCCAAGCCTTCCAGTTGCAAAAATATCAAGATAAAAAATGGATCTGACGGTGAAAACCATTTTACGGCAGTGTTAGATCCCAAAACAGTAAAAAGAAAGGATGCATCCGAAGGTGAAAACCCAACTGTGGCACCTAACGATGCAAGGCTTGACACTCTCCCTAATGATATGCACTAGGAAAAATCACAGATTATTGTGGAACCGACAAAGCCTGTTAATACTGGTACAGAAGAATAGCCTAAAATCATTCACTTTGCTAAATCACTTACTCTACCAGAAAAGACCAGGTTTGTACCATTCTTGAAGGAAAAGAGAGGCAGCTTCACTTGGTCATATGTAGACATGCCAGGTCTAGACCCCAACTTGATTCTACACCATCTTCCATTAGACCCAGGAGTAAAACTAGTAAAGCAAAAGCTTAGAAAGATGCATCCACATATAGCGCTATTGGTCAAAGAAGAACTCAAGAAATTACTGGATATAGGGTTCATCAGAGCTATAGACTACCTGGAGTGGATATCCAACATTGTACCAGTTTCCAAACCTGATGGCCGAGTCAGACTATGCAATGATTTTAGAGATCTAAACAAAGCCTGCCGCAAGGACAATTTTCCATTGCCAAATATAGATATCATAGTCGACTTAACCGTAGGGCATACCATGTTGTCTCTCATGGATGAATTATTGGGATATAATCAGATCCAAATAGCACTAGAGGACCAACACAAGACAACTTTTACCTATCCATGGGGTACTTTCTACTGGAATGTCATGCCATTTGGGCTAAAAAATGCAGGAGCCACATATCAACGTGCTATGATGACTATATTCCATGACATGATGCATGTAACAATGGAGGACTATGTCAATGATATCCTAGCAAAGTCACTCACAAGGGAATCACACCTGCATGTATTAGAAAAAGTCTTTCAGAGATTGGACCAATTCCAAGTCAAGCTGAACCCAAAGAAATGTGTGTTTAGAGTTACTTCAGGCAAGCTGCTAGGCTTCATCGTGTCAGCAAATGGAATAGAGGTGGACCCTGCCAAAGTCAAGGCTATCATGGACATGCCACCACCCAAGAATCTTACTCAATTAAGATCACTACAAGGCAAGCTACAGACAATTTGCAGATTCATATCATAGCTAGCAGACAAGTGCCAACCATTTAGTCATCTCCTGCACAAGAACATTCCATTCAAATGGGACGAAAGGTGCAAAGAGGCATTCAACAAGCTAAAAGAATATCTCATGAATGAACCCATTCTCATGCCCCCTATCCAAGGGAAACCACTGATACTCTACATATCTACGACACCTACAGCTCTTGGAGCTCTTCTAGCACAACAAGATTATGACAATAAAGAAAGAGATGTCTACTACATCAGCTGAACATTAGTGGGCTATGAATTGCAATACTCACAAATAGAAAGATCATGTCATGTGGTAGTTTTTGCTTCACAAAAATTTTGACATTATATGCTTGCACATCTAGTTAAACTCATTGCAAAAATAGACCCACTAAAGTATCTACTAAGCAAAGCAGCTCTCACAGGTCACCTAGCTAAATGGGTAATGCTCTTAAGCAAGTATGACATTGAATATGTAGACATAAAAGCTATCAAGGGACAGATCATTGCTGATCAACTAGCAGATGCACCATTACAGGACACCACATTGATGCAATTTGAGTTTCCTAATGAATCCCTATTCAACATATCAACACATTCTTAGAAGCTCTACTTCGATGGGTCCTACACAAACTATGGATTGGGGGTAGGAATCCTGTTTGTGACTCCTCATGGCAACACAATTCTGAAGTCTTACCGTTTGTTATTTCCATGCACCAATAACATAGAAGAATATGAAGCCTTAGTGATTGGCCTCAAGATGGCAACTGAGTGGAAAATTCAAGAGCTACATGTCTACGGTGATTCTCAACTAATAGTCAACCAGGTCAATGATGAGTACCAAACCAAAGATGAGAAGCTTATCCCTTACAAGCAGATGGTCGACGACTTTAAGGAACACTTTGGGATCATCTCTTTTGAACAGATACCTCGAATTGAGAACAAAGCAGTAGATGCCATGGCGACCATTGCCTCTCTCCTAGAAATACCTAAGAATGAGTCACAGTACGAGTTCTTAGTGGAAACTATCTGACAATCAGCTTATGATCTTCCTGAGACCCATTCCATATGCCTTCTAATTGGATCTGATTCACCTTGGTATGGTAAGATTTGCACTTACCTCAAGGACAACATCCTCCCACTAGACCTATCTTCTAACCAATGATGAACTTTTATACGCCAAACCTCTCGCTATACCATCATTGCCGATACCCTATACCGACGTGGTCTAGATGGTACTTTACTCCGTTGTTTAGAATGAGAAGAATCCATAACCACCTTGCAAGATATACACAAAGGGTCTACAAAACACACTCTAGCGGTCCTTCCTTAGCCAAGAAACTCATACACTTGGGTTATTATTAGCTGAACATGGAAATGGGTTCATATCAGTTTGTCAAGAAGTACAAGTAGTGCCAAATACATGGGAACCTGATACATGCACTAGCTCAAGAGTTGAGACCTTTAACAACACCTTGGCCCTTTTGCCAATGGGGACTTGACCTTATAGGAAAAATCCATCCACCCTCATCCAATGGCCACAAATTCATCATAACTACCACTGAGTATTTCACAAAATGGATTGAAGCCGTTCCCCTCACCATCATCACAGGTAAACAAATCTCCTCCTTCATCCTGAATTATCTCATCTGCAGATATGGATTCCTTCATCCATTATCATAGATAACGAAAAACCATTCAAAAACTAGGATGTCCAAGAACTCTATGAGCATTTCAAAATCCAACACCGTTTCTCCACTCCATACTACCCACAAGGTAACGGTCAAGCTAAAGCATCCAACAAGACCATCTTGAAGCTTCTCAAGAAGATAGTCAACAATGCTGGCCATGATTGGCATATCCAACTCAATCCTGCTCTGTGGGCCTACAGAACCAGTATACGCACTCCCACATGTGCTACACCCTATGCCCTTGTCTATGGCTCAGAAGCCATCCTCCCCATTGAGGTTGAAATACCATCTCTCAAGGCGTCGCTAAAAGGTCTCATATTAGATGAAGAATACAGAGTTTCCAGGTTGCAAGAACTAGAGTTGCTAGAAGAAAGGAGACAGAAATCCTTTGATCATCTCAAAGCATATCAATAGATGATGTCAAGAAGCTATAACCATAGAGTTTGCCCAAGAATCTTTAAGGTTGGTGATCTCATTCTTAAGGAGAATCCTCACAATCAACAAGACAGAGAAAAGAAAGGCAAGTTCGAACCTAACTGGCTTGGGCCCTATGTGATTGTCGCTGCTTACGGATCGGGGGCATATTAGTTGGCAACATCAGAGGGTGAGTTGTTTGATGACCCAATCAATAGCATGCATCTTTGCCGGTTCTATACCTAGGAGAACCCCAATGTAAGGGGGGCATAAAAATACAAAAAAATAAAAAAATTAGAAAAATACAAAAAAATCAAAAAGTTAGAAAAATATAAAAAAAATTTTCCTTGGGTGAAAACCTAGCAAACAGGTGGCTTGGATAGGTATCATGGTGAAAAACTGGCAAACAGGTGCCATGTTTACTTTCTAGCTTCTTCATGCAAATAAAAACAAGTGGTGAAAACTTGGTAAAGCAGGCATTACTTGTGATAAACCATCTCCCCCATCTTTGAGAAACCAATCACCTTGAATCCATTCTTCCTTCACTCGTATCCCATTCGACCCATATCTGTCCCATAGTAAAAATCTGACAGTTACCTATCATGGCTTAATACTCTCTCCCTTTGTGGCCTTGTCAACCAAGGTTTTGTCCCATACCGTATCCATAGTATGAGCCTACCATAGTGTTTCTCATCAATTTTCCATGGTCCAAGTCTGTGAACTACGTTGCCTCTGCATCGTCACGTAGGCAAGGCCATTATTCCAAAGTGCCCCCAAGGCTCCAATCTTCATGTCCACTCCATATCTAGTCTTCTGATCCATCTGAGTCCATCTCCAATTCCTATCACCTAGGTCTTAGGTCCATTAGGGTTCACCTCGAACTAGGTTGCCTCTGCACCGTCACGTAGGCAAGGCCATTTAGCAATGAGCCCCCAAGGCACTAGGTCAGTCCCTTAGGGTCCATCTCACTAATAAGGATTGTGGAATTCTCCCACAAGGTAAGCAAGCACAAACAAAAACCTGCTCTTTTCAAGCAAAAATTTTGGCAAAAGGCATTTTAACCTATCCAAAGCAAAGCAAATACCCAAGGCCTTCTAAATGATTTTTACTCAAAATTATGGCACAAAACAAACACATCTAAATGCAAAAATGTTTTATGAATTGGAAACATGGTTAAAAACACTGAGTCTTGATTTATGCTATCATGCCTTTCTACACTACTCAAGGATGCTAAAATCTATAGATGCTATGATGAGGGCATGATTACTTTCTTTGTTTGTTGTCTATGGATTAATCTTTAGTACTGTGAAGCCTTTTCTAAGGACATGATCGGCAAAAGATCATTGAGGACATCAAAGGTCTAACATGAACGGGGGCAATCCTTGTCTGTTGATATGCAAGAAGTACTTAGGTCATCTCGGTTCAATTCTACCTCAATGCTTGTATTAACTTGCTAAATCAAAATCCATGTAAGCAATACTCAGGTCATCTCGGTTCAATTATACCTAGATGCTTGTATTAACTTACAACATTTCAAAAAAAGTACCAAAAACAAATCACCCAATGATGAAAGAAAGCACTCCAAGATACTTGCACCGTCAAGATGTCAAAACCAATACATCCATATACACATCCACACATCCATATCCCATACAATAAAGTATCTAAACTATGCAGAATAACAATACAAATAAAAGCTTGTCAGTCTTTCTAAAATAATCAGGTCCATTCTTTCAAAATCCATTATTCTATCTATCATCCTATCATTTCTGTGTCGATAGAGTACATTTGGACATCACAAAAATAGAGCATATAGGTGCATATCATAACGTGTGAGATAGTCATTTACATAATTAAATTAGTTGCATACATCATAGAGTGCATTAGGTTATCTGTATACCATCACCATATAGTGTCAACAATGAAAAGTTCAAAAACATAGATAAATACATCACATCAATTGCATAGTCATATCACTATCATTTTGCATTTACGTACATTAGAAATGCATCAGATAACTCATTTCAAAAATGCATTAGATCATATAGACATCACATAACATCATATCAAAAGTTACATCCAGATAACATCTCATCTAGCATCATATAAAACATCTAAATCTGCATGTACATCACATCATACAAATAGATAGGAATCATAACCTCATCAACATATAGAACAAATCACATAGCCGCATCATCATATACATAAAATGAGTCCAAATGTATAATATCATAATGTTTGTGTCTAAATCAGGGCCATATACAACAAAACATCCCAAAGGATGGTGATACATGTCTCAAATATACAAATATGGTACAGGAAACTATCCCTGTTGCTGGGACCCACTGCTCCCAGTGGGGTCTCCTCCTCCTCCACTCGCCCCTAGCTACCGTGGACCCATCACAAAAGCCCCTGACCTCAATGGACCTACTCTCTGGGAAGCTGTAGACTGACTCCTAAAGCTAGAAGCCCTTTGGCTCGCTGGCACTGCTCCATGATACAAGCGTCGATAGTACTGTGCTTGCGCCTACGCTCTGGCAAGCTCCCCTTACACTTGGGCTAACTACATTTATGCCTGGGTGAGCTGTACCTGTGTGTGGTGCACCTGTCCAACCAAGAAGGTGCTCGCTACATCTGTCCCCAGGGCTACCACTGTGGTATCTCTCTCTACATGGATAACTCATACCCGTGTGTCTGCCATATCCCTCTCTCAGGTCAACCCTGCAATCACTGCTGCATCTGTCTCTCGCTAGGAATCTGCCCTCCTGAGTTGTGCCCGCAGCTCTCTAACCTATCTTCTCAGGCTAGCTATGGCTCTCTCATATACATTTGACTACACTGGCCCCGGTGCTACCTCTGCCTATCCTGACTCATGTGGCTGGGGCATCTACTGCTGTGCCACCTGCTGGGGTGGTGGCATCTGTACCTATGGTCCCTGCTGTGGCACCTGCTACGGCGGTACCTGTTGTGCAGATGTGGCTGCACTACCTATTGGGCATGGGATGGTCCCTCCCCTACCCTCCTCCTCTATCTTAGTCTCGGACCATCTCCTCCATCATCTCCCCCATCTCGGCCACCTCCTTGTCCTCCTCCACCCCTCCTTCTCCTCCTCCTCCAACCAACCTGGCCCTCCTCATCTGAATCTACCTCATCTATCCGCGACATCAATACCCCAGGCCCTGAATATCTTAGAAAAGGGTGTGCGATGAACTAGTCCTCATAATCCTGTGTCACCCCTACATCAGCAATCATCCTCATGTTCCAGGCAACGTAAGGCATCTACCAAAACTTAGCCAGTGCCTCCTCATATGTTACCATCGGCCCCCATCTGAGCCTCTCTACATGTGTCCTAGCAAACCGAGCCTGCTCCTGTGGCATGCCCTGTCTCCTCCCAAACTGCCTCTGTACCTGGGTGACTATCTGCCTCTCTAGGATAAAGTGTGTCTGCCCTATCAACCACCGCGTCTGGTAGCAGTAAGGAAGCTCATCTGCCTCATCATCCCATGGCTCACAGTCTAGATGTGGTTGCCACTCGACCACATCTACTCCATCTAGTGTATATCGCCAGTACTCTAGCTTCCCCAGTCTGTGCTGGGAAATCACTCTTGCATAGCCATAACTGTATGGCTCCCCTCTCTGTCTCTCAAACACACGGATCATTCTAGTGATCGCTATGTGCTCCCATAGCCAAAACTATAGAAGTGACACACCTGCAGATAGGCTCGTACTCCTATGATATACCACCTAGTGCATGTCGTGGTATAAATGTGCAAGTATACAAAATCCCCATGTATATCAAGTCCCCTCTGTAATCATCCTCTCCGTGATCCTACCCCATCCGATGCAGAACCCGTGCGACCTCCTATTGGGGCATACAATGCCTCTGATCAATCCTGCTACAATACCTGGGAAGTAGTCGTAACAGTCATAAATGTCCTACCATGGGACGACCTATCCAACTAGCTCAGGGTCATTGAACACTCGCCTACACTTGGCGAGTCCTGTGTCTCTCTGTGAATCATACTCCACCAAGTCACCCTGAATGGGCACGTGTAGAATCCTGTAAACATCCTCCAAGGTGATGGTAATCTCACTAGTAGGGAGGTGGAAGGTCCCATCCTCACTGTGGAATCTCTCCACTGTAGCAGTTAGCAATCCGCGGTTTGCCCGAAACTCAGGCATGAAGCATACATAGTTGAGTCCCATAGCGCCGAGTGCCTCTCTATCCATCTCCATTAGCATGTATCTCTGTAGCATAGGCATAGGGAATTGCTCCCTAGACTGAAGTGTATCCTGTATATCCTCTTGCACCCATGCAAAGCAAGGTGTCAATCCAAAACTATACATTCCATACTCAACATATCTATAGCAACATATCAACTAACTTAGTGTCTCAAATTGATCAAAACAGCACACTACATCTCTTGACTAGATTCCTGCAATCTTGGAGACAGCTTATCGATTGTCGTGTCAAACAGAACACCAATTGAGTCAATTTGATAAGTCTTTTGCCTATCTATTTCATATGTGCCACAACAGGTGGTAAATGTGTCACATCTCGATGAAAGCATCATTTCTTGATCCATGCGCCACTTCTGGTATATGCGCTGCAGAAACACATGTATGCATTGTTTTATTCTATGTATGTGCCGCTCTAGTGTATGCACCATTACATTTCTTACATGTGCTATAGGATTAGGTATGCGCGGCCAAATTACATGGATGTGCAGATTATATGTATGCATCATCAAATTGCATGTATGCGCCGCAAAAACACAAATGTGCTGTTTCGCGCAACATATGCACCATTCTCGCTTTCGGCTCATTTGTTTCCATAAATTTCACCTAGCATTTATGACCCTCTAACGTGACCCTAAGGAAAGTTTTTTGAGTTACATACCGGGGGTTCTGCCTCTACTGGCCTGTCAAATCGATGAACACACTTGAATCAATACACCTCACATGGGATATCCATCCTCGTGCTAACTGCTCTATGCTCTGTACTATCCTAAGCTCTCTAAATCAAATCAAGATAAGGCAAGTGTACAAATGATTTATCTTCTGGACCCAGCTCCTATTTATAGTGTACAAACCCTAATCTGGCTAGGTGGTGACTGTGACTACTTCCCATGCCTATTTCTTGTAGTTTTCTTCCCTGTCTCTCAGAACCGCGTCTTTTTCTCTTCCAACCTACCCTAAAACCCTTCATCTTCATGAGATTGTCCATCCCATGTCTTCTGCCTTTTTTTCCATCCAATCTCCTGAGGGGGCATCCTATCATTATTAAACTTGTACCAAGAGCAAAACTCGGGCATGTATCACTATCAGACTTCTTATTCTTTGAAGCAATGCCGTAAACTGCATTGCATCAAAGAGGGGCAAAATGTATATGCCTAAAAATGACACGATTCGCTCTAAATAAATATTCTTAATATTTATTCGCTTCTAATTCTTCTATCAACAAATAAATAAACAAATTTATTTATTTGATTCACATTCATCTTAATTAATTAAATATCAAAATATTTAATTATTTTTCTGAAAAGCCATAATTAAATAAAAACAATTTATTTAATTAAATTTCCTAATTCTTCCAAATATCTCACACAATTAAATAATTTTAAATTATTTAATTTCTCTATCCTAAATCCACCTCACCAATCCACCTCACCTTTTCCACCTCACCAGGTTGCACATGTAATTAAATATTTTAAATATTTAATTACCTAATATTCTCTCTCACACATGTCCTATTTCTTCTCTAATCAAAATTAGTTAACTCATCAATCAAAATTGTTAACTAATCAATCAATTCTATCAGCTCCTCAATCTATTCGGGTAACTGATCAATCATTTCAGTCAATTCCTCAATCCATTCTATTAACTCTTCAATCAATTTTGTTAACTACCTTGTTACATGATGGAGGTGGGACACTTGTTCTCTTTTTATTCATTGCACATTCCTCAACCGTTCTCAACCATTGATCTTCATGTTCCTCCTCAACTGTTGATCCTGATTCTTCTGAGTCTATAAAAGAAACCTCATTCTTCGATTTCAATCATCCAAGCTATTTGTATTGTTACTCTACAGGAATTTATTAGCACGCCTTTGGCACCCCCATTCCCATTCATTAGCTTGAGATCACACATTTGCTTTGAAGCTCATCTTCATTGCATGTTTATCACCATAGCCATTTACTATCGACATCCTTGAACACAACAAAGGAGTGCACTCTCTGAGGGCCCTACTTCATACAAGCAAGGATGGTTTTAATAGGCAAACAATAGAAGCTTTGATTCAAGGAAGGTTTGCATTGTATTATTTCATTGCTATATTTCATTTAAATCTTCTTAGTTTCATTATTCTATTGAGTTATGGGTATTTGATATTGATTATTGCATATTCATTGTTTAACCAAATTTCCCTTAATAGTTGTTATAGAGGATGAAGTTGCAATAGAATATTTGTATACTGCATGTTTGTGTATAAAGGTTGTGAAAGCTGATGCAAGTGGAACTTGGTGGAGGTGGTCAGTTTGTGGTGGGTTGGATCCCATGAAAGAGGATAGAAGAGGAGAGAGTATTTGGAGGAAAAGAAGAGAGATCCTTTGGCGAATGAGGATGATCTATAGTGGATGTGAGTCCATGACAGGAAGGAGGAAGAAAGTGCACACTTGGTGGAGGAGGATGGAAAGTGTCCTAGCTAGAGACTAGAGGAGGGGAAGGAAGAAAGTTTCTGATGAACCTGTTATAGTGACGGAGATTGATGTAGGTTGTTTGCAACCTGGAAGGGTAGTTCTACTATTCATCTCCATTTTGTGATCCCATGCACACAAACTTTTTACTTGGCATGTTTGATGCAGGAGCATCTGAGTGCACAAGTAATCAACATCACCGAGAAATATTTTATAGTTTTTAGTTTCAGTTTCTATTTAGTTTGGTTGTGTTTTGTTTTCTTCTATGCTAGTTTAGGGTACTTTGCTTCAAGAAAATTTTTAGTCTCAAAGGGAGCACATGAAGAGAATCATCATGTTGAAGAGTGAATTGGGTATCCCCTATTTTAATTTGGTGAAATTTGGCTAAGTAATAGCTAGTCAAAAAATTTCCCAGTTCATAAACTTTTCAATTCACTGACAACTCAGTTCATTGACCCAATAGTTACCCAATTCAATAGTTTGCCAATAGTTCATAAGAGAAATTTGACACTTTGAAAAATTTCAAAGGGAAGCCTTTCAGTCAGCAAAATCCTTTTCAATTCATTGACAGCTTAGTTCACCAACTCGGTAGTTACCCAATTTGACAATTCACCAAAAGTTCATAAGAGAAAGTTCACACTTTAAAAATTGTCAAAATAAAGCCTTTTAGTCGGCAAAATATTGAGTTCACAAACTCTTAGGTTCACCGACAGCTAAGTTCACTTATGGATGATTTCTCCAACTAAGCCTAAGTATAGTTCGCAAGTTCTTCAAATTGTTGAAAGGGAGTCCTCAATTGGCCAAGTTTGAAGTTTGAGAACTTCGTCAGCAAAATCCTAGGATTGTGAACCCTTAAGCTCTTTAGTAATTAACTTCTCTGATAAGAGCTTTGGAGTCAAGGTTTATTGGTTTATGGGATAGGAATATCATCGATAGAAGAAAAGTTCTAAGTCCTCAGCTAGTACCTAAGTTCTAAAAGTTGCCGATTAACTAACAAGCTTATGAATGGAGTTTTGAGAAGAAGACAGAGGATGGAAAAGACAAGATTCACCGATAAAGAGAGGTTTAACTTGATATCAATAAACCTTTCCACTTGCAAACTAGTTTGTGGTTTCAAAAACTTGCCGATATGCCGAGAAGGTTCGGGAAAGGCAAGTTTTACTGATAAAGGGGACTTGATGGCTAAAGGCTGATACAATTAGTTAGAAAAATGTCACTTTTTCCAACAATATTACTATTTGGTGCATCAGGATGCTACGGAAGATATAAATGGTTTGTGAATAGATAAACTACCTATGGATTCATAAATATAGGATTTTATCACAAGGCATTTATTTTGATAATCAAACAGTATTATCATTAATATGTTTATTAATTTGAAATATCAAAAGATTGTTTAATACCTATCTATTTGGTTCCATAACTAAATGACTCCATAATTGTCCAACTTCCACTTAGGAAAAATAAAAAGGTGATTGTCATCCTTGTTTGGGCATATTTCTCATAGGGAGATTTCTCAGAGCGATTTCTTGGAGTAGGTTCAAGAGGAGGGAGATTCCTGAGGAGGGGGGTTCCCTTGAGGGGAAGGAACATAGGTGATATGGTTGTGGATTAAGGATTCCTCTTAGACAAAGGCAAAATGGAAGCAGATTGAAGGTGATTTCTATATTTTATTGGGAGGCAATTTGGTGTTGTAAGAACATAATCTATTTGGTATTACATTGTAAAGCTTGACGTTGAGGCCTGGAAAGCCAATAAGTTTGTAACTGCTGGTATTTGTGAATTTTAATAAAATAGTTTCAAATTTCTTCATGAGTTTAAATTCCTGTTGTGTTGTTTATCTGTGTGATTAGGTTGCCTGACAAGGTTCCCTGGTCACGACTACACCAATCCAATTTGGTTAGAGTGAAACAATTGGATCTTCTAGGGTTACCAAAGTCTCATTATGGAGGTCTAGCAAAATATCATGGATTTAACCAAAGAAACTATGACTTCTAAATATTCTTTTGAGGGGTCCCTATTGTTATATGGAGCACAATCAGACTCGGAGGTCAAATTTACCCCACTTTTATCTGTGTGGTTTCCCCACAAATTATTTGACGGGGTTAAGGGGTAGCGCCCCTTGTGGGGGTTTGGGGGTAGTGCCCCCATGATGGAGTCAAGGGGCAGCGCCCCTTGCGAGCTCCAGGGAGTTATTTTTCTATTTTCTAACATAAAAAACCCTATTTTTGTAACCGACATAAGGCTTTATAAAAGCGGCTAAGGGTTAGGGTTTTCATTGATGTATTGTAGCATTTTGTAGCAGTATTGAGTTGCAAGGCTTGCTAGTTGTAATCAATTTGATTTACTGGATAATAATATTGGACTCTTTGTTGGTGGATGTAGCCCAAGTTTGGGTGAACCACGTTAAAACTTGTCTCTCACTATTATTATTTCTATGTATTTTTTATTCATCTGTTTAATCTTTATTTACATTTAATTGATATCTTCTACCAGCTAACCCTAACAGTCCCTACCTCCTTCTAGTTCTCTTCTTTCTAGTTTCTTGAAGATTTCAACTCTTTAATTTCTATCTGGCTCTAGTTCAATGACTTCTACGAAGATGAATAGGGATAGTAATTTATTTCCTCCCACATCTATTTTTCTCAAAATTAACAATGACGGTTCTTCTTGGGGTAACCTGGGTCCTGCAGGGATTGGAGGGGTTGGCTGTGATAGTTATGGGATGGTCCTTTTCATTTTTTCTTATGCTATGGGGAGTGACACTAATAAATTGATTGAACCTAAAGCTATTTTGGTGGCTCTAGAGAAATATTGTGAGTTGGTTTGGAAGAAGGTTATTTACAAATCTGACTCTATGATATTGGTTTTTCTTTTGAATAATGAAATATTTCAAGAGCCCTCTTGGAGGCTAGCTTCTTTTGTTGAACAGATCCTTCATCTCTAAATTTTAAGGCTATCTTTTTTGTTCATATCCTGAGCGAATAGAATGTTATTGTAAATTTCCTTGCTAAATGGGATTCAGAGAACAATCATAATTGGTGCATTTCTAATTTAGGGTATTTTTAGTTAAATAAATCTTCATAGCTTCTCCATCTTATTCATAATGATTAGGAAAATTAAGGGGTTTCAATCCTTCAAAGAGTATGGTATCTATTTGATTTATTTTTGTTTTTATTAGGAACATGATCATGGTAAACCTTCTTGGATTTTCCCTCTTCTTTCTTTAGCAATGGCTTTTCCATTTGGAAATCTTAATGTTGTAAAATATAACCTACTTCTTTTACTTCAATAATTTTTTTTTCTATTAAAAGAAGCTCATATTTATTGTTTTTAATTTTCCCTAATATATTTTTTTATGTTTTAAGAAGTGTAACATTAGAAAATGTCCCCTTGGGGGCTTTTCCCTCATAAGGTTTAGCTCCCAGGTCTTTAGAGTGCATTTAGGAGGACATTTTAGTTCATATTTTAGCATCCCAATGGAATGAGACCTAGGTTCTTTGGCAAATAGGGCCTAGGTGGACCCCTTGAGTTGTACCCTACCCAAAATAGGGGGGAGGACTTGGGTGCTCGCGCCCTAGTCCTACCCTATTTTGGGGTAGCCCCAATTTCTGGGTGTCAGTTAGTGACCATTATTAGGTCCCTTTGCTAACACAATAAGTTTGAACTTTAAATATATTGGCAGGAGTGCTTGTAGATGCATATATAAGCATGTGTAGGCATTCATTTGTAAACTAGAGATTTCAATTAGATTCCAATTAGCAAGCTATTGTGTTCTCAAGGTGATTGAAGGCTTTCATTTTGTTGCAAGAGCAGACTTGTATGTTTTATGTGTTGATATTTGAAGATTTGAGCATCAATCTCCTCATGGCATGAAGAGCATCTTCCTCCATGAGAGCTTCACTACAAGGTGATATATCATTGTGTTTTTATCATTGATTCCTTTGGTTTTTGGCCTCTGCCTCACAAGGGCACACCCTCTCTATCTGACAATGATGTTCAGAGACTTAAGTGC
Source organism: Cunninghamia lanceolata (assembly GCA_027924645.1). Taxonomy (NCBI): domain Eukaryota; kingdom Viridiplantae; phylum Streptophyta; class Pinopsida; order Cupressales; family Cupressaceae; genus Cunninghamia; species Cunninghamia lanceolata. Next base: position 3,650,198 of record BSBN01000333.1, read on the forward strand.
CCTCCGGGGTTTGACTAAGGCAAACCTCTAAACACCACAACCCCCAAACCATGTCTTGTGATTGCAGGTTACAGGTGTTGCATTTGGGAAAAGTGGAGTTGCAGGAAGGAGTGGTAGGCATCAAGGATTCAGGATCTGAAGAGAAGTCACACAAAAGAGAATTTCTAGGACTAGGGCACCCATAAAAGTATCCTCCACAGATAGATTCCAGAAAATAGAAGTTACAGGGCTGATCAGTGTCAGAAGGAGGTCTAGATTCCCCAAAAAAGTAGGTACCTTGGACTTGGGAGCCCACACCAGTGTCCTTGACTGTTTGGCCTAGGAACCCTGAAAATAGGTATTCTATGATTTGTTATTTTACTCCCGTCTGTAAGAGCCTTTTCCATCTTTCGTCAATTTGTTGTCGTATTTGCATAATTAGGGTTTTAATGGTTAATTGGACATAAGAGAAGGAAAATTAATAATTAAATTCCCTAATCCAAGTTTCCCTACATCTATAAGTGACCTAGGGTATGATAGCACTCACCACTTGACCCTAGATCCTTCAATGTATAGTGGAGAGGTGGATTTAAACACCTAAACATTAAAAGAGTAACAAGATCCAACTTTCCACTAAACAGGAAGATGCAAGAGAATTATAGGAGTTTAAGGGGGTTATGTAGGTCATGTTCTTCTACCTCATTTTGTTCATGTATTTCATTAGGTTGAGGAGGGTTTGGATTGGATAAAAAGAATGTTTAACAAATCAAAATCAATTGAAGAAAATATAATTTAATCTTAGCTATAATCATAAAAAAATTGATATACATTACCTCTTGCACATCAAAGCATTTTCGAGGAGGATGAGATAACTTTGATTCAACTCAAAACATGGTTATGTTTTTTCCATTTTCATTTTTCCTTGAATGAACAAAATAAAATGAAATAAGATAGCTCTTGGATACTATGTTTTTTTGGTTTTATGTTAGTATAACATGCTTTTGTTATAACCTAAGAACATTTACATTTGGATTTACGAAACCTAAATGTGCTCATGTATACAATGCAACCAAGCCATAACTCAATGTGAGTGTGTCATATTTTTTGTAATGCAAGCACGTTATCTTATATCTCACCTCCAAAATATTTTTTGACCACTTTCAGCCCCTTGTCTTTCTACACATACCCTACATAGGGAATTTCATAAATCATTAGTTTATATTATCTTCAAATTCTAAATAGTTTGTTGGCTATACAAAAAAATAAATAAATTGAAAAATGTTCATTTGAGTTGTCCACATAGTGTTACTGTAGGTTTTTATTTCCTAGTTGGTTATTTTAATTTCTTATTATTAGGTTTTCCTACACTTCTAATTAAGCTTACTTAGGATTAAATAAGTGATTATCAGTGTGAGTGGGTGCAAGGTGTCAACATCTTCCATGGGAGTTAAACTTTCCTATTTTATGCTATTATGGTGGACTCTTTCCATTGGTCATATTTTCCACCTCTCCCCTCTCTTATACTCTATATATACTCACCTCCTAGTTAGTCTTAGGTACATTCTATTATGTAGGTTTTTCTTTTGCATCCTCTTAATGTTATTTTTCTTTATGAGTATTTGCATTTCTCTTAGAAACTAACTCTATGTTTTTATTTTTATCTTGTATCATTTACATTCATAGTTTATTAATCTATTCATTGCACTAGTTTTCTGGGTTACTCATCTTTTCAAACTATAACATGGCATCAGAGCTATTCTAGTGTAGAATAGATTTTAGTTTCCTTATTTGAGAGACTTTGGGGGGGGGGGGGGGGGGGAGGTGGGGGTGGGAAATAATTTTGCATGTAGATTTTATAATAACCTAGTATGCTCTTCTCTTGCATCTTTTGATGATCTAGAGAATCAAAAAAGTTTGAAAGAAAATTTTTACCTTAGGGCTTTTGTACATGAATATTTTAAAATATGGGTGTTTGCAACATTGTAGTAATCTTAGAAGCTTTTTTAGCATTTACATAGTGTCTAGAAGGCTTGAGAAAGTTAGAATTGGCTTTAATTTCACCAAAATTAGAATCGAGAAGGTTAGTTTACAAAACAAGAGTTTGGAGCTTAGATCTGAAAGTCAACTTTTGTTTGGGGCATTTTTAGGCCAAAAGAACCATGCCATTGTGTCCTAAAGGCCAAAAGGAGGAATTAAGACATGAAATTTGCCTAGTTTTAGTGACAAGAACATATGAGGCAAAAAATTTTGCAAAAAGGCCATTTTGGTCTCCTAGCACGCAAATTAAAGATTTTTTATTGTAAATTTTTTAAGCACTACAAGTGTTGTTATACATTGTCTTGCGCTATAAATGAAGTGATTTGATTTGTGCTAGTTTAAGGTGCTACATATATAAGGGGCTTCGGTCCTATATAAAAGGGTTTCAACCCCCCTTTAAATAGGATATGATCCCTATTAAAGGGCCCATAGACCCCACTTGACGCAGGAGCATTGGTTTTTCTCTCAATTTTTTGTGTACTCATCATTTGTTCTATGTTTTTCACGGGGTCTTTGTACCCAATTTTGTTTTGATGTAGTTTTTTGTAGTCACTTTAGCCTTCAAGACTCAATGTGAAGTTGACTACCAAAGAGTTAATTTGAACATTTGTAATGGAAAGTGTTTGTGTATGCTTCTCTTGTTCTTATTCTCACCTTATGTAGTGACTCAAGGCTCTAGAATAGTTCTCTCCTTATTTCACCTAGGTAATGGAGTCCAACATCACTGGAATCCTCATTAAGAACCAGTTACATATATTCTATATGTCAATTTTAGTTTTTCTCATGATGGGGGATAATTATATTTTTGGGGGGAACAATCTTGCTTTTGGAAAAGAAATAATATTTTTTTGAAGAAGAACAAGAACAAGGGGACAAGTTAGGAAGGCCAAGAATGACCTGTATAGGCCACAAAACATGAAGGATTAGCATAGTTTTGTATGAAGTAAAGTGCGGGAACCAGAGATTTGAGCCTCAATGAAGGTGTATAGTTTGTCTGTGATATCTTCTTTGGTTTAAGGTGTAAAAACAAAACCTATAGATATTTTTTGTTTTGGAAGAGGAATGCATGCTCACAAACCAAAATTTGTCTGTTTCTTATAATCACTAATTGTTATCATTTGAACCATCTAATGTATGAGTTTTTCCTAGAAGACTTGTGATGTTTTTATTACTTGGATTTTGGTCAATTTGTCTTAAGATCTGTAGAAAGAGACCACCATCATTCCAAATGTGAACTGAAACCTTTGGTTTTAATAATAATTAAATTACTTAGTTCTTTATGGAGTGGTTACTCTATTTTTGAATCCTATATTGTGGAGAAATAAGGGATTGTTTTATAAACTATCTGGATTATCCTTGAACCAAATTAAGAATACATATACATTCAAAGATAGTTGTGCTCTTGAATACCTTTCATTTTATAACATTTGCAAGACAATTCCATTCGAAGATGGTTTTGATCTTGTTCAACTACTAACCTAACTCCTGTGTGTTTCTCAATAACATGCTAAGAGGCATAAAATCTAGTATTCCTCTATTGTGTAGCAAAAAGGAGGATTATTTTGGCATTAAGACTAGTTGAGATCTTTGTAGTCAATTCCTATGTATGACTGTCCCAAACCCTAAACTTGTTGGCTCGAGTTTTTTTAACCCATTATTCTTGTTCTTGTCCCTAGACAACCACAAAAGAACATTGTGAAGGTTTAAGAATACTCATAGATACTAATAGAAGATAGAGTAATGGATTCTTGTATAAACCATCCATCACCACTTCATGGTTTTGGGTGTGGTCTTCATGATACAGGGGCATCCTAATGCACACTTTTTGATGCAAATTGCTTTAATGTGCTAAGCTTTGAGTTTTGTTTTGTTTGGTATCAATAATATCATGTAGGATGATTTAGAGTCATTTAAATCCATTATGTAATGTTTTGGAGTCAAAAGTTGCAAAAAATGTAAAAGTTGTCAAAAAGTTAGGAAGTAGTTTTGGGTGATGGAAATGGATGTAATTATATAAATATGTCATTTGAACACAAAAACAAGGGTTGGATAAGGTTGGAGAAGGTGGGAGAGAAGTTGGAATAAAATAAACCTCATTTTGCATGTTTAAATCTATGTTTTTTCTGTGAACAATGACTGTAATTCACATGGTACATACTAGTTTAGATATATAGAGTCATGAAACTAGTAATACAAGTTAGAGGAAATATTTATCTTTCAACTGCAATTGGTTTGGTGAATTTTCATTGGATTTTGTGAAAGTTATGTCATTTTTCATCTTGACAGGTCTGAAAAGTTTATTTTCTGAAAGTTTGTAGTCTAAAAACATGTTAGTACATACATGTATAGAATGATGGAGGCCTATAACTAATTGGGAAAGTTATCCCTAAGTTTTAAGAGATGAAATATTTTTTTTTGAATCAATTTTATTGAGTTTTGTGTGAGTTATGGCATTTTTACTAATAACAAGTCTAAACCTTGCCTAGGGTTTCCAGCGACCTAGAATATTTCATATCTTTGATTCCAACCATAAAAAAGTCATGAAAATTGGTGGAAAGTTATGTTTTAATAGTTCTTAAAACCATTTAAATGAAAATCCATGACTGACATTTTTGGAGGAGTTATATAAGTCTGTGTTTCCATTTATGAGAAAATAGTCATAAAAACCCAGTTCCATGAGGGTTTGATAAGATCTATACTTTGTGTTAACATGATTGGTTGGGAATCAATAGGACATGTTGTAAGAAGACTAAAATACAAAGAAACTCATGCATCATGTTGGTTTTCCCTTGTTAAATGCACATTAGGCTGCCATGGCAATGTTTCCAATGTGAGCTAAAATGCATTTAATCATTTGTTTGAGATGAATCAATTTATGAAAGTTTTCAATGAATAAAGTTTGTTGCATTTTGTCATTCTTGTTGATGGATCAGTGTTTCACTTGTTTCAAGTTGTGCTAACTAAAGGTTTCTCTGCATCATTTTTTGTATTAGATCCCAAAGATCTAGGCAAGGGAAGTTTTGGAAGTTTGTGTATTGTTTTTAACAGGTTGAAGTGAAGAACCTAGATGCCAAAAAACTAGGTAGTGAGGAAAAGGAAAGAAAACCTAGGTGAGGTATCACAAGAAGAATCTAAGAAAAGAGAAGAGATAGCAAGATGCAACAGCAAAATTAGAAGGGGAATATGAAAGACAACAATATAAGCCTAGTTGTAGAGTTTGATTATGCAAATGGGAGAGTTTGAAAAACGTATTGAGCTTGTATTGCAGCAATGTCTTCAAAAAGCATCTCAACAAAATGTTTGGCATTAGCTAATAAGAAAGAAGGTGAAGTGGTCCATACAAATGATTATTGATAAAAGAAGAAAGCAAAAAGATGGTTATTTTGAAAAGAGAAGATGAAACAAAGGAAGAAGAGACATTCATTAACATGGGCATGAAGAAAGATCGAGAGTGTCTTCAAGAGAATCATGCAAAGGTCCATTGGCAAGAGATACATCCAATAAACTAGCAAGTTGGTGATGATAATATAGTTGACAAGAAGATGGGTATAGTAGAGATCAAGGAAGACCCAAGACAACAAGCACTAGGAAGATATTGAAGAGGTAAATTGGCCGGTTTTTATGTATTGCATGTTGTTGATAATTTTTGTATAGATGTAGCCCACGGAGAGACCAATAAGGATAAAGACAGGGACATTAGGACTATGGCATATGAAAGTGACATAGACTATTGGAGTTTTGAAGTTGAGAAGAAGATCATTAGTGTAGTGCCCCTCCATTCTCACCTTGGATTGTGTAGATGGTCTGGCTAAGGAGCATGAAGATGAAGGTAAAATAATCAGAATACTTAGGGTATGTTAGACATGTTGATGGTAGATTCACTGTGATGATGTTAGTTAATGATAGACCAATTACTATGATGACATTTGATGATGCTTTAATTATTGGTGTTTTATGTTTTAACAGTTTTATGGACATACTAGATGTTGTGGATTACTTAATTCTGAGCTTTATGTGTTATCTGATTATGCATTATGAGGTTGCTTGTTGATGTGTTTATGTGAACAGAATAGTGTCGCATTACTCATACATGAGTACCCTACTACATTGCGATTTCCATTCACTGTGTGTATGACTGTATGTTTACATATATACATGTTCAACCTTATTGTTTGCTACAGGCTGTAGGTACTAGGCATCAACTCCACCTAAATTAGTAGGTCTGAGCATGCCTTAAATCAATGGAATTGTTGAACAAAGTTAGCATAAGGTTCTCTAGTCAATCATCATCCTTGAAGAGGATGAGTAATAAATATTGCATCCAGTCGTTGCTATCAGTTTGGACTGTCTGTTGTTGTGGTCTTGTCTTCCAATCATGCCTACTAGTTAGGTATTGTTTGTTAGTTTGGGGTTAACTAAATTAATAGTGTTGAGTTATGTTTGGGTTTATTGCCACAATAAAATAAATTTAATGCAAGCTTAAGTTAAATAAAAGTCATTAAAGGTGGAACTATGAGTTATTTATTAATATAAATAATTTAAATGGGAATACGATTAATTAAGTAATATAAAAATATATATGTTCACAATTATGACTATAATAAAACATATCTATTGTTTAATATTAAAATAAATAAATATAAAAATTATATTGAAACTTATAAATGGTTGTCACTTAGTTGGGCTTTGGATCTTGTGTCATGCCTCCTAATAAGGTGGAGGAAGGATCTAGAAGAAAGGGGGGGAATTTCCTCTCTCCAGGGAGAAATTTTGGAGGATGGGTTGAAGGAATTCCTGGTGTGGAGATTGCAAAGACTGGTTTGTGGTTGCAACAGTTAAACCCAGCATCGAATCTTCAGCCCAGTCAAGCAAGCAAAATTAGGTTCCTTTGGTTCTAATTTCTGTCTTAGTTTTCTATTGAAGAAAATGTTTGATTTATGATTTTTCTCGTCGATTGTAATTTTCTTGAGAGGTTAGAAGCCTTGTTATCAAATCCAATTGTGCATGTCTATATCATAGCATTTCTGGGAATCACCGATTGAAGTGTCTATCTATCTCTCACCCACTTCATCTCTATTTTTTTTCAGTCTATTGTGTCAGCCATAACTTTACTTTTACAAACTAGGTTCCTCTAATATTTTTCTATATGGTGTACAACCTAGTTATCCAAATCATATCCAAAAATTAGCCTTACCCAATTTGTCATTTTGGAGATATGAATATTTTGTGACTGTCTATCTCTCACCAATTTCATCTCTGCTTTTACACTCTGTTGTGGTAGCCATAACTTTATTTTTACAAACTAATTTCTTTTAAATCTTTTATATATGGTGAATGACCTAGTTATCTAAATAATATACAAAAATTAGCCTTACCCAGTTTGTCATTTTGGAGATATGAATATTTTTTTTACTATCTACCTCTCACCCATTTCGTCTCTCTTAAAAGAGTTAGTTGCGTTACCAATAACTCTACTTATTTTGGTTGTTTGTTAGGTTATAAGAAGGCTAATCTATCTATAAAAGAATTCAATTTGGATAGAGTGATTGTATATTAATGTTGACAAATTTAATTTAAATTGATATTGATTTTATTATGATTTATTAGTAGAAATATGATAATTGGGTTTGGAATTTAGGTTTGTAAACAATATATTTAAGATTTTATTTATAAGTTTGTTTTAGAAATTAGTTGATTACGAGTGGAATTGTATAAGCTAAATGGAACTTGTGTAAATTGTATCAGTGGTCGTAATAGGGTCATGTTGTCGAGGTTTAGTTTCCCTGAGGCATAAATTAGTATGTCCTAATTTCTTGTGTATGCGATGTTGTAAGTGAATTTTGAAGTTAGTTCTATAGGAATGTTTTGTTGTTCTGTATTCCTTTCCACTCAAGCTAACCTTAGAACAAGGTTCTTTCATGGTAGCTTCAGCTTTTGTATCATGTGATTCTAACTAGTGTAAGAGATTTATACCATTCTAATATTATAGGCTTTAAGTCTTGATTATACTTTTATATTTAATAGAATTTACAAAATTGTCTAGACTATTAATGAAATCTACCTTAGTTGTAAATAGTGTAAAGAATTATTGTGTTTAATTTGTATGTCTTAGGGTTACTTTCATGTTGCTCGCATTCATTTTAATTAAATGAAAATAAAATAAGTCTTGAGAATTATTAGTTATAGCTCTGTATTGTTGAGATGGAGTCACTTTATATTTGTTAGATGATTGATCATAAAAATATTGATAAAGGATCTTAGTTTATGATGTGCATCTGAGAGTGAATGTGATGTGAGACCATTGTGTTTAGTGGTGTCAAGTGTTTGTGTCATTTGTAGAAATTATTTCCAGAGGCCTATGAGGGTGTGATTGTGTGGGGGTTGGCTATGTGTGCATCATGTGAGTTGAATGAAATGTTGCCTCCTATTGATGTTGGTATGATACGTGGGCAAGATGGGTAATGCCTTTCTCAGTGTACCTATCCATGTGGTTATGATGACTATGCAAGATGGATAATGCCTTGCTCTATGTGATGTGAAATAATGTATATTTTGTGTTGTAAATGTATCATGATGAGAAATGTGATAGTTCATGCTTGGTTTATGTTATGGGTTGTGAGAATCTAGGTGTAGTGAAGGTGGGAGTGGCATTCAATGTGGTGTTGGCACTCAAAGTGGCTTGTTAGGATAACCCTTTGGAAGTTGTTAATCCAGTGATAACCTAAAAATAAATCTAGGGGTTGGATAGTTTTTACACTAATCAAGATAATTGGATGCCTTACCCATGCATGTAGTGCTCGTTCGGGCTAAGGATGGGATGAGAAGGCCATGGTTGGCAAGTTAACTTCCTTGTTCTCATGAAAGGAATGTTGGTTCCACATATGTCACCCTATGGGGCTGGCACCTAGTGAGAGGTTGTTAGGATAACCATAGATGGGGACGGTGCCTAGCGGGAAACTGCCAGGATAACCCATGGATGGGGGCCAGCGTCTAGCTAAAGACTGTTAGGATAACCCATGTTAGGACCATGTGATGACACTCACCCCTACTACAGCCTAGCATTCCCTAGTTGGATTCTCTCCATTTGTTGTGTGGCAGCCTTTGGAATGGTTTTGAGTCACTTGAGAGATTGACCTATGTTGTTGGAGTCATGTGTTGTCCCTGTTCCTTATAGACTACTATTTTCCTAACTGTCTATTGTAGTGGGACCTTATGTTATCTCCTAGAACGGGGGGTGGACCTCAAGGTTCCACATGGTTGGGTGGATGTGCTTATTCTACATTAGTTTTTCCCTTGCCATTGTTTGTGTGCGAGGAGGATGTATCTCTTATACCAGATTCTAGGTCTTGTTCTAGTTACAGAGACAGTGATTTATGCTCATGTACTAGCCATGTGTATCAGTTAAATCATTATGTATGTATTCTAACTTAATCAAGAAGATGATAGTGTAAACCATGTAATGATGTACCCTCATGTAAGGAAAAATTGTATGTGTACTTGTACATCTATTTATATGATCTTGATGATTATTTATTTGATGTCATAATATGGAGATGTAAATGTATATTCATTTAGAATGATCTATTGATGCTAGTTAATTCATGATGTATGTTAGATTTGGTTAATCGATTTGTTAGTAATGTAACCATGGAACCTTAGAGGACATAATGTTAGATTAGCGATATGCATAGACCTGTTAATCATTTCTTGTTATTTCTATCATTAAAAAAAAATTTGTCCTCTTTGTATGGCATAGTTGTGTTGTCTCTCTTAGGTTCCTAGGTGGGCATTACATCTAGTATCAGAGCCTAGGTTTGCAACACTGGGATCTCTAGATTGTTGTTGTTTCTCTAGGCTAAGCGTGTTTCTCCTTGTGGTGAGTTGGTAATAATACCTCTCACCTATGTGCCTTAGTATGAAAATAGAAGATTGATAAATTTACAGACTTGTTCTTTGATTCTGAAAGAAATTGTACTGCACTAAAGATAGAAGTTGTTTGTAAATAAGTAACGAATGTGTTGCCTTAAATCCTTGTATAGACGTTGCTTAGATATGAGGTTGTAGATAACTTAATTGTTTGTGTGGTTGGTGTACATTCCCTAACACATTCTGGATCATGTCTCCTTGGGTTTTGTGTAGTGGATACTCCCTTTTGTGGCTAAAATCAATCACATCGTGATGAGGATTTGTTTTGTAATTTGGTTATTATGGAACTTTTGATAGTTGTTTCATGTGTTGTTGGGGGTTAATAATGAATTTGCTTTCTTTGAACTTTCTTAGGATAGGAGTGCTCACCAAAACTCTTTTCTTTATACTTGATTTATTATTGAAAATTTTTGGCATTTTGTTATTTAAGATTGGATTTGACTATTTTCTCACTTGGGATTGTAATTTTTTTACATTTCTATGGTGGTTATTCTGAATATTTGTTTTTGTTGGCCCCATTTCGTGTTAAGTGTTCTTTCTATCATGTTTATTTTGAACCTCTAATATTATGTTCAAGGGAGGATTCTGTGAAGAATTGTACTTTGCACAGTTGGTAAATAGTTGGAACCATAGTGTAAATATGAGATGAGATGTATTTTTCCTTGTTTTTATGTGAATACAATTCTATAAATTGTATGAAATTCTCAAAATATGTGTGATTGGTTATAATTAGATAACATGATATGCCTTAGAGGTAAAGAATTGATGATATTCTTATTTTTATTGTACGATGGTGCTTGTTTTATGAACAATTGCTTAATATGGATGTGTAGGTTGACAATAGAAAATTGCAATACTAATGTGTTATGTTTCCACCCTAGTCTATGACTTGTAGTAGTAAGTCAAGTTTTAGGGGGGAGGATGTAATGCCCCTCCATTCTCACCTTGGATTGTGTAGATGATCTAGCTAAGCAGCATGAAGATGAAGGTAAAATAATCAAAATACTTACGGTATGTTAGACATGTTGATGGTAGATTCACTGTGATGATGTTAGTTAATGATAGACCTATTACTATGATGACATTTGATGATGTTTTAATTATTGGTGTTTTATGTTTTAACAGTTTTATGGACATACTAGATGTTGTGGATTAATTAATTCTAAACTTTATGTGTTATCTGATTATGCCTTATGGGGTTGCTTGTTGATGTGTTTCTATAAATGGAACAGTCTCGCATTACTCATACATGAGTACCCTACTACATTGCAATTTCTGTTCACTGTGTGTATGACTATATGTTTACATGTATACATGTTTAACCCTATTGTTTGTTGCAGGTTGCAGGTACTAGGCATCGACTCCACCTAAACTAGTAGGTCTGAGCGTGCCTTAAACCAATGGAATTGTTGAACAGAGTTAGCATAAGGTTCCCTAGTCAGTCATCATCCTTGAAGAGGATGAGTAATCAATATTGCATCCAATCATTGTCATTAGTTTGGACTATCTGTTGTTGTGGTCTTGTCTTCCAATCGTGCCTACTACTTAGGTATTGTTTGTTAGTTTGGGCTTAACTAAATTAGTAGTGTTGAGTTATGTTTGGCTTTAATATCACAATAAAATAAATTTAATGCAAGCTTGAGTTAAATAAACATCATTAAAGGTGGAACTATGAGTTATTCATTAATATAAATAATTTAAATAGGAATACGATTAATTAAGTAATATAAAAATATATATACGTTCACAATTATGACTTAAATAAAATATATCTATAGTTAATATTAAAATAAATAAAGATAAAATTTTATTGAAATATATAAATGGTTGTCACTTAGTTGGGCTTTGGATCTTGTGTCATGCCTCCTAATAAGGTGGACGAAGGATCTAGAAGAAAGGGGGGGAATTTCCTCTCTCCAGGGAGAAATTTTGGAGGATGGGTTGAAGGAATTCCTGGTGTGGAGATTGCAGAGACTGGTTTGTGGTGTAGACACCCAAAATTGTCCTAAATTTGTCCATGTCTTGTAACACCTAGTCAAAAACATTATCTTAGACATCTTGTATTATTTTTTCCTAATTCCCACTCTTAATCCCACTAATATATTATCTAATTAATTAATTAAATTTTATTTATTTAATTAATTTCACATTCATAATCTCACTTTCCAATCAATTAAATAAATTTTATTTAATTAATTAATTTCCACATCATATCCCAATCTTATCCTAATCATCTTCCCAATTAATTAAATAAATTTATTTAATTAATTTCCCTCACATATCCCAACTAATTCAAATAAAATATTTGATTTAAGTCCTCACCTCTCACTGCCCACCTCTCAATTGAATCATGTGTGGTAGTACAACTTTTATTTAAAAATCCTTCACATGTACAACTAATAAGACTTAATTTTATTAAATAAAATTATTTGTGTACATGGTCACACATGAGCCCTATCCTTCTTTGTACACTTGTCACATGACTACACCTTCCTTGAAGAGTGGGACTAATCAATCCTAGCCATCCACATCAATCATTCAACCTTTTAATCTCAACCATCCATTTGAACTAAGCCTTTCCTACAAATTAATCCCCTCATAAGCCATTAGCATGCATTGAGTTGAAGTATCCTTATGTTGTTAAAATATTATTAGAGCCTTTATATCATTCATCTTATTATCAACCATCTATTATCTTCCATCTATCAATCTCCATCTTATTGTTATGCTACTGAATTGAGCAACCAACATATCAAATCATTCAATCAATCAAGTCATCTTGCATCTATTCAAGGTATTAAGGGTTTGGATTGATGTAATGCATTTCATTTATTTTATCCTTTTCATTTTATCCAAATTTGTCCATTTCTTGCAACACCTAGTCAAAAACATTATCTAGACATCATGTAGCATTTTTTCCTAATCCCACTAATCCATTAGCTAATTAATTAAATAAGTTTTATTTATTTAATTAGTTTCCCATTCATATCCCAATCCTATCCTAATCATCTTCCCAATTAATTAAATAAATTATATTTATTTAATTAATTTCCAACTCATATCCCAACTAATTCAAATAAAATATTTGAATTAAGTCCTCACCTCTCACCACATTCCAACACTTGTCCACCTCTCAATTGAATCATGTGTGGTAGTACAACTTTTATTTAAAAATCCTTCACATGTATAACTAATAAGACTTAATTTTATTAAATAAAAGTATTTGTGTACACGGTCACACATGAGCCCTATCCTCCTTTGTGCACTTGTCACATGACTACACCTTCCTTGAAGAGTGGGAATAACTAGTCAATCCTAGCCATCCACATCAATCATTCAGGCTTTTAATCTCAACCATCCATTTGAACTAAGCCTTTCTTATAAATTAATCCCCTCATAAGCCATTAGCATGCATTGAGTTGAAGTATCCTTATGCTGCCAAAATATCATTAGAACCTTTGCATCATTCATCTTATTATCATCCATCCATTATCTTCCATCTATCAATCTCCATCTTATTTTTATGATGTTGAATTGAGCAACCAACATATCAAATCATTGAATCAATCAAGCCATCTTGCATCTATTCGAGGTATTGAAGGGTTTGGATTGAGGTAATGCATTTCATTTATTTTATCCTTTTCATTTTATCCAAATTTTTCATTAACCATTGATAAACCTAAGTCTACCATTGCAACAAGAAGCATATCCAAATACAAGTGGTCCCTTGTACATAAACCAAATGAGTCCAAGTTATCCTATGCAAGACTTAATTACCTTTGACAAGGGAGATACCAATCTAGAGTGGCCTCCACCATCCAATCAAATGCCAATCCATGAGCCTATCCCAACACCACCATGTGAACCAATTCCTAGTCCATTGGTCGCTCTACCTTCCAAACCACCAAGCCCTCCATTACCTTCATCACTATGTCATTCTAATCCTTCACCAAAGGATGCAATTGAGATAGTTTTACAAAGGATGCTTGAAGCAAAACTCATTGAACTTCCCAAAGTCAAACCATATGAAGAAAGTTTGCATGATGAACATGATTATTGTGCATATCATAGGACCAAAGGCCATGATACAAATAAATGCCCCATATTTTTCCCAATTGTTTACAAGGTGTATCAACATAAAATAAGAGAACAATATATATCCAATCTCATTATCCCTCCATCCAATCCTAATCCTAATCCATCCAACCCTATTATCCCTCCATCCAAACAAAATCTTAATCATGATCATGAGCCTATAAACCCATCCACTCTTATTATTCATCCACTATATTGTCCATTTACCCATACCCTTGCAAAGGATGTGATTCATTGGCTATTAGCTAGGAATAAAATACCCCCATGTCAAACACCCATTCATGAGTGTATCAAAGAACTTCCAAAGGTCATGTCCAATCTTACAACTCCTTCACATAGTCCATCGATCCTTGATCCTTACAATGAGTCCTCCAATACCATTCTTAGCCTTTCAAGCCCGTCATGTGACCTACAAGCCATCAAGCTTATTCAAGAGCCTCCTATCATAAACCCAAGTCAAGAGCCATCATGCCTTCATGTTGTTGACCAAGAGCCTATCCAAGAGTCATCCACTTCCATTCAAGCAAACCAAGAGGTATGTCAAGAATTTAATCTTAAGCATGTGGAAACGTTAAGCCCTTGTCCAACTCAAGATCAAATCACTTTTATGCAACCCATCCATAACATGTATCTTTTCCATGATCAAGATGATATCCATAATAATAAACCTATCCATGAGAATCTTGATCCTATTCATACCCCTATACCTATTCATGAGCAAGCCATCCAAATCCAACCTATCCATAACATTTACCTTCTTTATGATCAAGATGATACCTATGAAGAATCTATCCATGAGCACCTTGATCCTATCCATAATCCTGTATCTATCCATGAGCAAGATATCCAAATTGCTCCTAATCATCCACCATCTAGCCTTCTCCATAATGAGAAAACATCCACTTGTCATGATGAGACACTTGTCCCCAAGTAAGCATAGAAGATCAAACAAATAACTTGGATCTTAGTGAACACGACACTAATCAAGATCCTAATGATCCTCCTTCCACATCCACCATTGATTCCACTTCAAGCCCACTATCATGTCCTAGTGGTCTTACCACCTTCCTCCATGAGTGTTCTTCTTTAGGACAACAACAACCTTTATCCACTTCACCTTCTCCATCCAATAATGAACTCAAGTCTAATGTTCAAAGCACACCTAGTCCCATTGTTTATCACAGCCTCCGAAACATGAACTACCAAGGTAAAGGCCTAGGCCTTTATGAACAAGGTATTTTGGAGCCAAACCATGTCAAGATTCCTCCAAGCTCATATGGCCTTGGATATACACCCCAAGGTAAACACTTTAAAGATGTTGGTAATTCCTCCATACCTCCTAAGTCCACTCCTTTCCATCATAAACCCTATCATACACCCAAAAAATATGTAGCCATTACACCTCCATCATCCTACAAATGTTAAAATCATGTGACCATACACCTTCCACCATCCACTTTACCTCCACTCCTTCCAAATCCTAACATCCCTCCATCTTCTTTACCACCATTGCTACCAATGCCTAATTATCCACTTATCCATAAGTACCCTTATATTCCTTATCATGACCAACAAATGCACATATTGTCTAAACATGAAGCTTTCACTCATTCCATCCATCCCATGGGATTCCAAAATAAAAATTTGGATGCCTCCTTTCATAAAACCAAAAATCCTACCAAAAATCCTAAGGACCCTCATGCCTTAGAGCACAAACATGGAAAATCAATGCAAAGAACCAAAGCAAAGCAATTCAAAAAGCTATCCAAGCCCATACCTTCACAGGAAAAGGACAAAACTAAAATGGTTTAGGTCCCTAAGAAAAAAGAATTCAAGTCAAATAAAGCATCCACCTCTCAAAAATCCCAACCATCCACTTCCATCCAAAAATCCACTTCCATCAAAAATTTCCATTCGATTCAAAATTTCCAAAAATCCCACAAGAAAAGTAAAAATCATAAAAATACCGAGTCTATGTGGGTACCCTAATCACTCCATCACCCATCTCCTAAGAAAACATCCCCATTTCTTCCTATACCACCTTCCCATCAAAAGATTTAATGTTTATCACGATGTGTGCAACCATTGGTCATGATTCCCTTCTATCTATAACATTCCCACATACCTCCATCTCCCCATCCTTCGTCTACTATCCTACATATCTTCCCCATCACCTTCCTATAGTCCATGCTTTTTCATAAGTCTTACATAAATCCACACCATAAGCCACTAGCCTACCCTGCCATAATTACACATCATAATCCACTATCCCACATCCTTATACAAACCTTTCATCCTAATCCACTATCTACCCACTCCATATCCCTTTCATGAAGTCCCCTACAAACATTTATGAGCATAACGACATAGTCCATGTGATGACATCCATCTCTAAAAGGACTACCAACATTTATAGCACTAGACACTTGAGTCCCTCCTATTCATTACCATGGTGAAAACCTACTCACAGGTGCCATGTGTAATTGTCATCCCGTCTAAATTTTTTTTTAAAAAATCAAAATAGTAAAGAGAAATCCCTTCGTCCAATGGTGAAAACGTGGTAAACATGCACCTTCGATAAGTACCATGATGAAAACCTGGCAAACAGGCGTCATGTGTATGTTAATCTTCTATGTCACTTACACTTGGGGGCACATTGTCTCATCCATCTTATCATGTTCCATCCTACCATACTATCATATCCTACCATCCTTAGCCATTACACCCATATACCTATCATCATCCTCCATCCATCCTCCCTTCTTCCTTTTGATCTTGATGAAGACATAGGGCCAAAATGTTAAAATATGCTTTGGATATCTCTTGACATAGCTCACCCTTTCCAACCAATCCTATCATTATCCACCTATCCTAAGCCTTGTCATGTAAAATCCACCTCGTCATCCTTTTGTCATAAGTTTTGTCATGTAAAATCTTAAGTCTATACCTAGAATGGGGGCATGTTGTTCCTATGTGACATAGTCTTTGGAGATCACATCCTAGCTCCATTATGAGGCATACATCCATCCACCACAACCTATCCTTATATCTATCCATCTATCATGAGTCTTTCATCCCATCCATCTATCATGAGCCTTCCATCCCATTTACTATGAGCCCATCCTCATATCCATCCTACCCCCCATCCTCGCACCTAGACTTGGTTTTCTCCCTTGTCATTGGTATCTAGTACAAAGGCTACCCAAATTGTAAATCCATTGATATCCCAAAACATTCAAAAACTCAAAAAAAAATTCAAATATTCCAAAAACACAAAAAAAATCAAAATATGTCAAAAAATCCAAGCAATAACATCAATTCAATCACATCATCCAAAACAATCCACTCCATCAACATTCAATCAAAATCATCAGCTCAATTCTTCCTATCAATAACATGCATTCATCCATTTCAATCAATCACTTCTTCCAATCATATCAATCAAATCAATCTAAGAAATGATCTTAAATCTAAGTCACACTAATCCATATCAAGCAAGCTAATCAATCATGAAACATTATCCAATCAAATCAATAGGTTTTGATCCTAATCTTGTCATGAACCAAATCAATCATCATCAATCATCATCAATGGGATATAGCGTTCCCACATCTTTGTGTTGATCTAGGGATATATCATTCCCCGCAATGACAACACTATCATCATCAATCAAACAATCAATCATTGGTTTATGACTTGACAAGGGTGATACCTTGTTTATTTTACATCCTTTGAGCACACTGAGAACACTTGTTTATGCTTAGATTGAGTGGACACTCTAATCATCACACCATCACTATCATCATTCAAAATAATCCAATCATCAAAACAATCAACCCAGCAACAACAAACATCAAAACCAAATTACATCAAGCCAACCATCGAAACAAATCCAATCACTTCAGCAAATCAAAAGTAGCTCAATCCACCACATATCATCCCATCATCAACATTTCATCAATCAATCTCAATCCATAACCTGATCTTTCATCATCTCATCAATAAAACATCAGAACTACATCTCATTTCCATCTTTAAGTGCCTTGATCCCGTGGATATAGGGTATGTAGGCAGTCTAGAGTACAAAGGAAGTGCCCAGATTCAGACACAGGCAATTTTCCTCTTTCTCCTCTCATCATTTCTTCTATCAACTATCTTCCAATCAATCTATCATTCAATCCATCCATTTCCTTCAATCAAATCATCCATTCATATCAATTATCATTTTCATCAATTCATCATCCTCAAATCAATCCAAGAAATGATCCAAATGCAAGTCAATCCTTAAATCTGTACCAATCAAGTTAATCAATCAAGCCAAGTTATCCAAACACAATTAATGGTCTTGATCCTAGCCTTGTTGTAAGCCAAATCAATCAGCCAATCAGCCAACCAACTCAGCAAACAACCTTGTGTTGATCTAGGGATATATCATTCTATCATCATCATCATCAACAAAACAATCAAACAATTAATCATTGGTTTACAACTTGATAGGGGCAATACCTTGTTTATTTTTGAATCATTTGTGCATGCTTGCTTTCTTGTATGTGTTATCATTTTATCTTGCATTTGTATCAAATCTATATCTTTCTAGCTGATATTCATATCTTGTGTATGTTAGAATAGCTTTTTGCACTATCCTTTGCATCTAAGGTCATATCATACCTTTTGTGTATTAGGACTTCAATGCTCTAAGTTTACTTCCTCATACGTTAGACAAGGTTGTATTATGTTGGGGCATGAGACACATCGTCACCCTGGTCCTTATACCTTGGTGCATAATTTCTAGTGCTATATCAAACATTATGGTTGCTCAATTTCATTGTAGCATAATGCATCCTTCATTTTTTCTATCCATTCCTTATCTTTCTTTCTTAGCCAATCCCTTTCATTTCGAGAGCCTACCTATGTTTGTCCTACCTATCTATCCTCTCAAGGGGGCATCATCATCCTATCTTCTCATTATTCCATCCATTTTCCTCTATCCATACCTTTAACTTCTTTGAAATTATGTTACTCGACACAAATCTCATCATCTCAAACATCATCTCAAAGAGGGGCAAAATGTAGACACCCAAATTTGTCCCAAATTTGTCCTTGTCTTGTAACACCTAGTCAAAAAATTATCTTAGATATCTTGTAGCATTTTGTCCTAGTTCCCATTTTTAATCCCACTAATCTATTAGTTAATTAATTAAATAAATTTTATTATTTAATTAAAATCCCATCTTAATCCCATCCTTATCCCACTTAGCCAATTAATTAAATAAATTTTATTTATTTAATTAATTTCACATTCGTAATCCCACTTTCTAATAAATTAAATAAATTTTATTTATTTAATTAATTTCCACATCATATCCCGATCATATCCTAATCATCTTCCCAATTAATTAAATAAATTTATTTAATTAATTTCCCTCACATATCCCAACTAATTCAAATAAAATATTTGAATTAAGTCCTCACCTCTCACCATATTCCAACACTTGTCCACCTCTCAATTGAATCATGTGTGATAGTACAACTTTAATTTAAAAATCCTTCACATGTACAACTAATAAGACTTAATTTTATTAAATAAAAGTATTTGTGTACATGGTCACACATGAGCCCTATCCTCCTTTATACACTTATCACATGACTACACCTTCCTTGAAGAGTGGGAATAACTAATCAATCCTAGCCGTCCACATCAATCATTCAGCCTTTAAATCTCAACCATCCATTTGAACTAAGCCTTTCCTATAAATTAATCCCCTCATAAGCCATTAGCATGCATTGAGTTGAAGTATCCTTATGCTTCTGATATATCATTATAGCCTTTGCATCATTCAACTTATTTTCAACCATCCATTATCTTCCATCTATCAATTTCCATCTTATTGTTATGCTACTGAATTGCGCAACCAACATATCAAATCATTCAATCAATCAAGCCATCTTGCATCTATTCAAGGTATTGAAGGGTTTTGATTGATGTAAAGCATTTCATTTATTTTATCCTTTTCATTTTATCTAAATTTTTCATTATACATGTGGTTACATTAGTTGAACCCGGCATTGAATCTTCAGCCCAGTCAAGCAAGCGAAATCAGGTTCCTTTGGTTCTAATTTCTATCTCAGTTTTCTGTTGAAGCAAATGTTTGATTTATAATTTTTCCTGTTGATTGTAATTTTCTTGAGAGGTTAGAATCCTTGTTATCAGATTCAATTGTGCATGTCTGTATCATTGCATTTCTAGGAATCACCGATTGAAGTGACTATCTATCTCTCACCCACTTCATCTCTATTTTTTTCAGTCTGTTACATTAATCATAACTTTACTTTTACGAACTGGGTTCCTCTAATTTTCTTAAATATGGTGTACAAACTAGTTATCCAAATCATATCCAAAAATCAGCCTTACCCAGTTTGTCTTGGAGATATGAATATTTTGTGACTGTCTATCTATCAGCAATTTCATCTCTACTTTTACACTTTGTTGTG
This sequence comes from Cunninghamia lanceolata, assembly GCA_027924645.1. Classification (NCBI taxonomy): domain Eukaryota; kingdom Viridiplantae; phylum Streptophyta; class Pinopsida; order Cupressales; family Cupressaceae; genus Cunninghamia; species Cunninghamia lanceolata. The sequence continues at coordinate 3,670,727 of BSBN01000333.1, forward strand.
GTAGCCATAACTTTATTTTTACGAACTGGGTTCTTTAATATATTTTATAAATGGTGCATGACCTAGTTATCTAAATCATATCCAAAAATTAGTCTTACTTAGTTTGTCATTGTGGAGATATGAATATATATTTTTTGACTATCTACCTCTCACCTGTTTTGTCTCTGTTAAAAGAGTTAGTTGTGTTACCAATAACTCTACTTATTTTGGTTGTTTGTTAGGTTATAAGAAGGCTATTAAATCTATTTAGAATAGAAGTAGAAGAATTCAATTTGGATATAGTGATTGTATATTAATGTTGATAAATTTAATTTAAATTGATATTGATTTTATTATGATTTATTAGTAGAGATATGATAAGTAGGTTTGGAATTTAGGTTTGTAAACAATGTATTTAATATTTGATTTATAAGTTTGTTTTAGAAATTAGTTGATTATCAGTGGAATTGTATAAGGTAAATGGAACTTGTGTAAATTGTATCAATGGTCGTAATAGGGTCATGTTGTCAATGTTTAGTGTTCCTAAGGCATAAATTAGGATGTCCTGATTTCTTGTGTATGCGATGTTGTAAGTGAATTTTGATGTTAGATCTATAGGAATGTTTTGTTGTTCTCTATTCCTTCCTTCTCAAGCTAACCTTAGAACAAGGTTCTTTCATTGTAGCTTTGGCTTTTGTATCTTGTGATTCTAACTAGTGTAAGAGATTTATAGCATTCTAATATTATAGGCTTTTAGTCTTGCTTATACAATTATATTTAATAGTATTTACAAAATTGTCTAGACTATTAATGAAATCTACATCAGTTGTAAATAATGTAAATAATTGTTGTGTTTAATTTGTATGTCTTAGGGTTATTTACATGTTGTTCACATTCATTTTAATTAAATGAAATTAAAATAAGTCTTGAGAATTATTAGTTACAACGCTGTATTGTTGAGATAGATTCACTTTATATTTTTTAGATGATTGATCATAAAAATATTGACGAAGGATCTTAGTTTATGATGTGCATCTGAGAATAAATGTGATGTGAGACTATTATGTTTAGTGGTGTCAAGTGTTTGTGTCATTTGGAGAAATTGTTTCCAGAGGCCTATGAGGGTGTGATTGTGTGGGGGTTGGCTATGTGTGCATCATGTGAGTTGAATGAACTACATGCTTGAAATGTTGCCTTCTATTCATGTTGGTATGATACATGTGCAAGATGGGTAATGCCTTGCTCAGTGTACCTATTCATGTGGTTATGATGACTATGCAAGATGGATAATGCCTTGTTGTATGTGATGTGAAATAATGTATATTTTGTGTTCTAAATGTATCATGATGAGAAATGTGATAGTTCATGCTTGGTTTATGTTATCGGTTGTGAGAATCTAGATGCAGTGAAGGGGGAGTGGCTTTCAATGTGGGGCCGATGCCCAAAGTGGCTGGTCAGGATAACCCTTTGGAAGTTGTTAATCTAGTGATAACCTAATAATAAATCTAGGGGTTGGGTAGTTTTTACACTAATCAAGATAATTGGTTGCCTCACCCATGCCTATAGTGCTCATTTAGGCTAAGGATGGGATGAGAAGTCTGTGGTTGGTAAGTCAACTTCCTTGTCCTCATGAAAGGAATGTCAGTTCCACATTTGTCACCCTATGGGGCAGGTACCTAGTGAGAGGCTATCAGGATAACCATAGATGGGGGCCAGCACCTAGTGGGAGACTATCAGGATAACCCATGGATGGAGGTCAGCATCTAGCTAGAGACTATCAAGATAGCCCTTATTAGGACCATGCGATGACAATCACCCCTACTGCAGTCTAGCATTCCCTAGTTGGGTTCTCCCCATTCATTGTGTGGTGGCCTTTCGAATGGTGTTGAGTCACTTGAGAGATTGACCTGTGTTGTTGGAGTCATGTGTTGTCCCTGTTTCTTATAGACTACTGTTTACCTGACTATCTATTGTAGTGGGACCTTATGTTATCTCCTAGCATGGGGGGTGGACCTCAGGGTTCCACATGGTTGGGTGGATGTGCCTATTCTCCATTGTTTTTTCCCTTGCCATTGTTCATGTGCAAGGAGGATGTATCTCTTGTACCAGATTCCAGATCTTGTTCCAGTTATGGAGACAGTGATTTATGCTCATGTACTAGCCCTATGTATCAGTTAAATCATTATGTATGTATTCCAATTTAATCAGGAAGATGATAGTGTAAACCATGTAATGATGTACTCTCATGTAAGGAAAAATTGTATGTGTACTTGTAGATCTATTTATATGATCTTGATGATTATTTATTTGATGTCATAATATGGAGATGTAAATTTGTATTCATTTAGAATGATCTATTGATGCTAGTTAATTCATGATGTATGTTAGATTTTGTCAATCGATTTGTTAGTAATGAAAACATGGAACCTTAGAGGACATAATGTTAGATTAACGATATGCATAGACATGTTAAACATTACTTGTTATTTCTATCATTAAAAAAAAATTGTCTTGTTTGTATGGCATAGTTGTGTTGTCTCTCTTAGGCTCCTAGGCGGGCATTACAATTAGGAGGAGACCTGTCCAAAAAGAAAGCACAAAACAAAAGAGTGAAGACCAAGAATCATGGAGTAGATCAAACCAAGCATGGGAAGGATCAAGAGGAGGCTAGAGAACAGATAATCATGCAGTACAATTGGAAGAAGACAAAGAAACACTGACTATCATTTGAGATGGAACTCAAATTTCTTTTTCCTAGGGAGTATGATGCAGGGGCATCCTAATGCACTCTTTTTGATGCAAATTGTTGTCATGTGCTAAGCTTTGAGTTTTGATTTGTTTGGTGTCAATAAGTTCATGTAAGACCATTTGGAGTCATTTAAATCCATTATGTAATGTTTTGGAGTTAAAAGTTGCAAAAAGTGTAAAAGTTATCAAAATTGTCAAAAAGTTACAAAGTTGGTTTGGGAAGTGAGGAAGTAGTTTTGGATGATGGAAATGGATGTAATTATATAAATATGTCATTTTAACACAAACACAATGGCTAGGGAATGTTGGAGAAGGGTTGGAGAAGGTGGGAGAGAAGTTGGTATAAAATATACCTCATTTTGCATGTTCAAATCTATGTTTTTTCTCTGAACAATGACTGTAATTCATATGGTATGGACTAGTATGGATAGGTACAGTACTAAAACTAGTTGAAAAAGTTAGAGGAAATATTTATCTTTCAAATACAATTGGTTTGGTGAATTGTCAATGGGTTTTGTGAAAGTTATGCCATTTTTCATCTTGACAGGTCTGAAAAGTTTATTTTTGGAAAGTTTGTAGTCTGAAAACGTGTTAGTACAGATATTTATGGAATTATGGAGGCCTAAAATCAATTGGAAAAGTTATCCCTATGTTTTAAGATATAAATTCTTTTTTTTTAATCAATTTCATTGAGTTTTGTGTGAGTTATAGCATTTTTACTAACAACAGGTCTAAACACTACCTAAGGTTTCTAACAAACTAGAATATTTCATATCTTTGATTCCAACCATAAAAAATTCATGAAAGCTAGTGGAAAGTTCTATTTTAATATGTTCTTAAAACCATTTAAATGAAAATCCATGAATGGCATTTTTGGAGGAGTTATATAAGTTTGTGTGTTTCCATTTATGATAAAACAATCATAAAAACCTAGTTCCATGAGGGTTTGATAAGATCTATACTTTCTGTGAACATGATTGGTTGGGAATTAATAGTACATATTGTAAGAAGGCTGAAATACCAAGAGACTTATGCATCATGTTGGTTTTCCCTTGTTGAATGCACATTAGGCTGCCATGGCAATGTTTTCAATGTGATCTAGAATGCATTTAATCATTGTTTGAGATGAATCAGTTTATGAAGGTTGTCAAGTGAATCAAGTTTGTTGCATTTTGTCATTGTTGGTGACGGATCATTGTTTCACTTGTTTCAAGTTGTGCTAAGTGAATGTTTCTCTACATCATTTCAACTCCCCAAGCACTATGTAATTCAGCCTTAAAGTCTTTTCAAACCCTATGCCATTTGTCCCCTTGAAAACTTTGACCTCTTTAGCCTACATGCCATTGACCCACCACATTTGGCAAAAGAGTTGGCTATTACAATGTATTTTATGGTGTTGCTATTTTTAGTAATAGATATATTTATATGCAAATCTTCTAAACATAGAAAATGATAAAACCACCTGGTAGTTCCTTATATTTGGTGATTTTACTAAAGTTGGTGGTAGTTCCATCAAATTTGGTAGTAGGAGATTTTTTGCTAAACAATGCCCTCTATGTTGGCAAGTTGGCTTTTGAAGGAAAACTTTTACGGCTAATAAATTGAGCACACAACCTCCGTTTTCTGAGCATTGTTTTCTATTTTTGCTATTTTTTTTGCGTTCTATATCATGGTGAAATTTGTTTTCTAACTTGATGCTCCATTTTTTCAAAAATTGAAGATTCTTCCAGTTCTTGTTTTGAGACCTTCTGGGAGCCATAACTTGTGCAAACAAACTCCTTTTTGGGTGCCAATTTTTTTAGAATTCATTTTTTTCTATGTACTCCACATTAGAGCTCTCACATTGATATCATAGTCTACTTGAGCTGTAGTTTCATTATTTGGCCATTTTGGGCCCTGTAAGAGTCTAAAAACTTGATATTCACATTGTAGTCACACTAATTATAAAGTGCCAACATTGTAATTTTTGGGAGGGGTCATTTCAAAAGCTAGTGAAAAAGGGGGTGTACTTGTGTAGTCTTTTATTTTTATCACATCATTTGTGCAAATATGTAGGATGGATCAAACCACGGTACCCATCTTAACTCCTTAGAACTATTTTGAGTGGAAATCATGCATGATAATCAACTTAAGGAAAGTTGGTTTGCATAGGATAATAATGGGACTGAAAATTAAACTTGAATAGGATACAAAAAATCCTTTGTGGTTTAACAAATGTGATGAAGCATGTGGTACTTTGTGTTTGTCTATTTCTCTTGATTTACTCTTTCATAATGAAACTTTGAATTCACCAAATGAAATTTAGACAAAGCTAGAAACACTATTTGCCACACAATATTCAATGAGGGGTCATATGTTGGAAAATGAACTAATCAATCTAAGTCCAAGTAATTTCAAAACAATCCAAGGTTTCTTCACCAAATTGAAGTCACTAAGATTACAATTAAAATAGTGCATAATTGAAAAGAAAGATGAACAACTAATTCTTAGTATTCTCTCTAAGCTATGTTCAGAATATTCAATGTTTGTTTCTACCTTCTATGCTACTAAGTGTGCACTTGGGACTCACTACACCATACCATCTTTAGATGATTTTACTATCTTTATCACATGAGAGCAAGATAAGCTAATTCAGATGGGCACTCTAAAATTGTGTAAGTTGCATGCCCTGGCTACAAACCAAGGCACAAAATAATAGAAATGAAAAAGTAGTAATAATAAGGATAAGACACAAAATAATAGCAAGGAGAAGAAGGATTAGAAACAAGTTGCTCCAAAAACACTTAATGAGACATAATCTTCTAATGGCAACAAGCCTAAGAAAGAGAGCCTAGTCAAATGTGCCTATTGTAAAAGACCTACTCATGATGAACACAAATATTTAAAGAAACAAATTGATCACTTAACTCACATTATTAAAAGAATAATATTAGTGTTCATGAATCGATAAAACAAAGTTCAAATGGGGGGTCTAATAAGGTGAAAGATAATAGTAATGGGAAAGGGAAGGGTAAAGCTCTCATAGCAGTTACTTCACAAAAATCTACTTGGGTTCTTAATTCAGGTGCTTCACACCACATGGCTTCATCTAAGGATGAACTTACTATAGCTTTGTAAAATGTGTATACTACCATTTTACACCTATCTTAGCACCCAAGTGGACCTAAAGTATTTACACTTGTTAATTAGGACCTATTATAACACCTTTTTTAGCATTAAGCATGCAATTCATGATCCTGATACACAAAACCTAGAAATTAACTATAAGGAAGGGATAAACACACTTTTAGTACCCTTTTTTAGGAGTTATGTGGCTAAACAACTAGGGCACTCATGCACCTTGGGCCCTCCTTTAGCCATACCCTAAATTGTGGGTTGTCAAATTAAGCCCTCTTAAATGGCTCCTAATGTCGGCCTTGTGTGATTTAATTCTCTGAAAAGAAATGGGAATGCATATAAAAGTAAGTTAAGTCATTCGTTTGAACATCTCTATCTCTCTAGTGAATCTCTACGAAATCGTGCACTCTCTCTTTCTCTCTCATGCTCTATACATCTCTTTATTGTGGATTATTGTTACAACACTAACATATTGAAGGTCTTGTGAAGATCTTTGGGCTACACCAACTTCTTGAGTCAAGTTATGACACCATCTTCAAGCATGATAGGGTTTTCATGCTCATGGTGACTTCTTTCCTTCATGCTTTATTCTAACATTCGATTATATTTTAGATTTGCCTTTGCCCTCCTAGGGAACACGCTCTTTATCTATCATCTTTGCTATTATGGAGGTTGAAACACCATTCACAGAGCTTGACTAAGGCAAGATCCTAAATAGCACCCAACCATTTTCCTCTATCCTTGTGTGCAAGTCAGAAGAATAGGTTTCTGAAGATGATTTCTGGGAAGATGACAGAGCTTACTAATATAGGCTTGATGAAGGTAAAAGTTTTTGTAAGCCCTAATCAAGGTCTAGGGTGCCCAAGATCCCTTGTATTTTGTATTTCTATTGCTAGATCTAGGTTTTGAACTATTCCTTTATCTCTACTATTCATTTGGTTTCTGGGTCTTTGCTTCTAGTAGTCAATTATGCTTCGATCTTTGTCAATTATGGTCTCTCAGCTTGCCCTAGTTTGATTGATTGTATTTGGGTTGATTCTCCTCTAATACAACAAAATGGTAGAACCCCAGTAGTTTTTCTCTCCTTCTTAGGTAGAAGCCAAGCTTGGTTTGTTCCCCGAATGTTATGTAGAAGAGGGTTTGACCTTGTTTGAGCTAGTCTCTCTTTTCTACATGACATTTTGGTGAACCCACTGTTTCTTGCACTTTGGCATCCTTCTTTCTTTAGATATGAGTCATTTTTTGTCCTAGATCTGATTAGATTTCATTCATTCATCATTTTACATAGTTATATAGGGTATGATGGAAGTTGATTGTCATTGATGTCAAAAAGGTGTTGAGTTGTTGTGCTTCTCTACAAGGTCTTGATGTCATGCTTCAAAGATATGAGTTGGAGTTGTGAATAATAATTTAGGGATAATTTTCAAGAACTTATCAATAGTGATCAAGGGTTCATTGAATACAAAACTTAGGTTGATGTAGAGTATGACAATGTAGATGGTAGAGACATCAAACATTTGGTGGAGAAGTTCATGTCATGCAGTGATCATCTTATATTGTTGTTCATGACTCAAAGGATTTCATGATATATATTGATCTTCATGACCCTTATCAGAATGCTTATTGTTATGGTAACATACAGGATGTCTTAATGATCCTCATAGCATTTATTGTTTCAGGATGGTCTCTAAATACTCATGCTCATGGTGGTGTTGAGTTGTCATGGATCATGCTATTTGATTGTCAATTAGCTTCAAGGATAATTGGTGTTCTCCTCTCTATGGCAGTCAAGATTTTTAATGATAACATATATTAGTTTGGCATTAGGTTTCATATCATTATAAGGTGGATCAGCATGTTGTTGAGGAGTCATATCAAACATATGTTAGATGTCTGCATGTGTGTCAAAGAACTACATTGCAACATATGTGTTTGGATGATTGTCAAAGGACACTCTGCATCATGTTGAATTAAGGTTTTTTATCAAGATCATCTTGTTATCCATGGCTCAAAATGTTGGTGGTATTCACAAGTACCTACAGAAGAGTTCATAATCAAATTACTTGCAGAGAATATTCTTTTTATCTTATGTAGAGGATTTAAGTTTCTTTTGTGTTGAATGATACAAGAAGCTCACAAATTCATGCTTATGTAAGTGTGGGTGTTAGACTTAAAAGTCTTATGTTTTCAAGGAAGGAAAACCCTAGAATCTAGGTTAAAGTCCAAAATCCTACACTAAACCCTAAGGATCTAAACGTCACTACTTTATTTCTATTTTTAGGTTGACTGGTAATCATAGGTTATATTATAACTTAAGTTAACAACTGAGGGTTCTTAGCCCATGGGGTGACCGGCCCCCCAACTTAAGGGAACCGGAAGGTCAGTTAAAATGTATGACTTGGGTGCCAAAAACAAAATCAAAGGCCCTTATTAAAAAGTCATAGAATCACAAAAGGAATATCTATGGTGAACATTCAAATCTTTTTAAAACTATAACATAACACTATTGTGCCTAATTTTGACAGGTGGATTACTTCAGACGGTTCAACTGCTTTTCAAACTATTTTACCAATGAACCACAAGGGCTAGATAAATAAAACAAAGAGTTATGAGATGTTTTTGGTTATGAGTATTGATGATTTAGCTTCAAAAGATTCATACCTTTGTATCAATGTAAAAATTGCAAGATGTGGTGAAGGCGTTGGAAGTTTTCAACATCAATGATCTAAGGGGAATAGTTTTTTTTTGTGTTCATCAAAAAAATGAGGAACTAAGCTATTTGTGAAATATGACTGTTCAGAAGGCTGATGAATAAGCATATGAGTGTTTATATTCTTTTGAGATATGCATTTTATTGTTTTTCCACTATAGAGTTGAATAATTTATGTAATTCTATGGACACAAAGATTAGTATGAAGGGTTTACAAAGCTATGAAGATGAGGTTATTTTTTAGAGTATGAAAGAGGTTTTTTGAGTATTATTGTATTTGAAAAGAGGCACCAATTTATATGATAAGTAGTATATGATGCACATTTTTAAGTTTGCAGAGATGTTGAGTTTATAAGGTTTTGTAGGGTTCTGATTTGATGTCTACACTATGACAATGTTTGTAAAGGTTATGTTTATAGGATGGGTTGATTGGAAGGAGATATAAGGTGTTGAAATTGTTTGCAAAATGATAAACAAATGTTGTATGGGATATTGAAGCTCTATTGGTTATGTATTCATTGTCAAATAATTTAGTATATGTGATGATGAAGCTTAAGTCATTTAGTGTGTCGTAGTGAATCAGGGCAACCTCCTAAATTGATTTTCTTCTTTCTAATGTTCATATTTTTTCTAGTGAGGCACCTGATAGCTAGTGAGGCACTTGATAGCCAATGAGGCACTTCTTACCAGTGAGGTATTTGTACTTGTCAGTGAGGCATTCATCAGCCAGTGAGGCTATGTAATTGGTGATTTTCCTGATTAAGCCAGTGAGGCAGTTTAGAGTGGTTTTTCATCCCTATGAGAGTTTTCTACTCATGAAAAACTTGTGTTATGGTTCATGTTGTTTATCTTTATATGTGTACCCTAATAATGTTTATAATCATGCTTGTTCACATGTATTTGGTAAATCTTTGAAGTTTCTCTCATTCTCTACCCAGTAGATCAAAAAGTGCAAAAGGTTTTAAAAGTTTATACAACACTAATTCACCCTCCCCTCTCAGTGTTGTCCTATACTCCAACAAGGTATGTGTAGGATCATGACGGGCCAAACTATACCTCTAAGTGGCAATGAAAATACTAAAAATCAAACTTAATCAAGTTCATGTGAAAATTTGAATGGATTATCTACACAATTTGAAAAATATGTAAGAACAAAATTTGTAGAGAATTGAATCTAGTTTATGGGCTACTATTTAAAAGAAAACTAAATTTACTTAGTGAAAAATGAATATTTCAATGAAGAACTATTAAATTTTTCAGAAAAAAATAAAAAGTGGGTGTCATTCCAGCCAACCTAACTATGAACAAAACAAAATTTGTTTTTGAATCTTTCAAAATAAGTAAAGGACTCATGCCCAAATGTGATGCATATTTTTTTGAAATTATTTTCCAATAAAATATTGTTATGATTTTTTTATTGTGACTTTTTTTTAAAACTAAAAAGTAATTTTCCAACCAACCTAACTTGATAAAAAATTGGAATTCAAACTTTTTAAAAACCTATAGCTAGAAAAGCATAGAGTGTGACATAGCTTTCGGATCTCAAAAAGGTGACATAATTTGAAAATTATGGATATTTTCAATCAGCGTGTCCATCAGGATTTCAGACACACACTATATAGAAATTATTAATAATTATTTAATACTATGATAACCAAGAAAATCTTATATTTTTAGAAAGCTAACAATTTCTTTAATAAACCCTTTTCATTTAATCAATTTTGCAAAAAATAAGTCATCAGCATGAAGGGTGAAGTTTGAAGAAGAGAATGAAACCTACAAAAATGTTAGAATTTAGGGAAAGCCAACTATGACAGTCCCAAGCCTAAATACAAGGCAAAACCAAAACAAAATGGATATTCGTTATTAACATAACAGATATATGTTTTGGGAAGCTAGAAACAGATTTCCATTATTGGGAAATGAATATCCATTCCTGAGAAAAAAATACATTTTATTCTTCTAGCCATAAGTTCCCTTCAATGAAAAGCTATCTCTCCATCTCTAAATAGACTTTCATATGTTAAAATAAAGTGGCACAATTTCCCAAGTGTGTTCATTCTCCTTTTGGATATGTTTCCATATAGCAAGGTCATCCTCATGTAATGTTAGTTATAGAATAACTTCCAAGGAAACAAGTCTTTATTTACAAGAATTAACTTATGTGGCATATCCTAGTAATCCCCCAAGAGCATAGGTCTCTAGCTCAAATGAATATTTTTGTGTCAATCAACTTGAATGATCCCCAAATAAATCCTTCTCAACCCTAGGTGGCATATAAAAAGAAGAGTCTCTCTATTAAGAAAGCAAAATGCATGGTTTAGAATAGATCCACAACCTTCCAAAGTAGCTATAAAGCCTTCTTTTCACATCACCAAAGCATAAGTTGTAGTTCTTTAAATCTTTTGTCTACAAGCAAGAATTGTAGCAACAAATCCTTATGTCAACCTATTGTCATATAGGTTATCTCCTTCATGGATGTGTAGATTAACCATCACCTTGTCAAAATCTCTCATGGGAACACCATTCTTATAGACTTCTTCAAGTTCAATTTTCACTTTAGAGGCAATGTAGCTAGTTAAGAAGGGAATTTTATGACAAGAGGAGAAGATTTTTATGTCAAATCAACAATCCATTTCATTCTTGGTGGTGACAATTCCACACCAAGCCTTCACGATCTCGTGTATCTATCTCATGTAGCAACTTTAGGGAAGTAGACATGTTTAATTACCATGTAGTCCTATAACCACAACAAAAAGCAATATCAAATTCTTCTAAATGAGGAAACCTATTGGGCCAAAAGTATTTATCTAAAATAAGTTAATTCAACAATATTTTAGTCTTTAAAAGATACAAAGCATTATCATTTCCTTAAACCTACACCTATCCTTGTATATATCTAGAAGATCTTCACCTATGATGTTTAGGACTACAGAGATTTTCAAACCATAAGACTAAATTACAATTCAACTCACCTAAGCATATAAAATGGATAAATTATTCATAAGAATACAAAAAACCATTTACTACTTATCATAATATCAAATTTTGATGTTGCCATGGGAAACCTCATCAAATTTTACAAAATTTATCATATGAATGCTTGCAGTCTCCCTCCAAGGAGTTGATTATCTTGGTAGGCCTCTTATTTACATTTTTAGATCTACATGGATCTTGAGGTGGTCCATATTCTCCAAGAAAAGCCCATTTTTTATGGAATTGACACCTACAACCTTAGGGTTTAGAGATGATAGTCTTATAGCTGCATTTAGATTTTGTGAATCTCCTTTTCATTCATGTCAAATGGATAAGCATTTTGTAATCTTCTAAATGGCCATCCTACTTGCATTGCTCTACATACTTCTTCTTTGGCCTAGCTATAGCTCTCTTTGACTTGAGATAAATCACTCCTAGCACTAACCTACATACACATGGAAAGAAGAATATTTAAATTCCTTGAGCTAAAAGTGGATAAACATTCGTATGTTATGACTAAATTTAGCAACAAATCTTATGACATTAAATCAATTCTAAAAATGATTATCATACACAAATCAACTTTGGATATATTATTTACACATTGCAAAAAAATCTCTCTCAAACTTAATTCACTCTTGACTACAAAATATTTTGAATTTTGGTAAGAAAAATCACCAATCGTATTCCATCCCCTTGTCCAAGGATGTTTGTCTTTCATGTATATACCCTACAACTTTATGAACACATGGAGTAATTGTTTGAATTTATAGTTTGAGAGTACTTTGTGTCCTAATATGTAGATTATTGTGCAGACAATAGTGTTGAGACTCAAATGTGTGTAATTCTTTGATCTTGTGTTCAATTCAAAACTATTACTTTTAAACAATTGTATAAATCATGATAACCAAGTCCATGAATAAAGGATATTATTGAGGAATCAAACCTTGTGGTATGTGTGTTTATTAAGCATTGTAAACATATGTAAAAACCCCAAATAGGTGTTTCCAATCATGACATGTAAAAGATAGGTGTTCCTAGATCCTTATTTAGAGAGTTCTCCACTTGGATCCAACTTGGGCCCTAGACTAGTGGTATACGAGTAGATCAACTTCATCTTGCATGACATATTGATGTAGAGAAACCTTCACTTAGTACAACTTGACACAAGTGAAACAATGATCCATCACCAACAATGACAAAATGCAACAAACTTGATTCACTTGACAAATTTCATAAATTGATTCATCTAAAATAATGATTAAATGCATTCTAGATCACATTGGAAACACACAGACTTATATAACTCCTCAAAAAATACTAGTCATGGATTTTCCTTTAAAGGGTTTTTAGAACATATTAAAAAATAACTTTCCACCCATTTTCATGACTTTTTTATCGTTGGAATCAAAGATATGAAATATTCTAGTTTGCTAGAAAACTTAGGTAGGGTTTAGACCTGTTGTTAGTAAAAAATGCCATAACTCACACAAAACTCAATGAAATTGATTCAAAAAATAATAATTCATCTCTAAAAACATAGGGCTAACTTTCCCAATTAATTTTAGGCCTCCATCATTCCATACATATCCGTACTAACACGTTTTTCAGACTGTAAACTTTCAGAAAAGAAACTTTTTAGACCTGTCAAGATGAAAAATAGCATAACTTTCACAAAACCCAATGAAAATTCACCAAACCAATTGAATTTGAAATATAAATCTTTCCTCTAACTTTTCCAACAAGTTTTAGGTTGTACCTATCCATACAAATCTGTACCACGTGAATTACAGTCGTTCACATAACACAGATTTGAACATGCAAAATGATGTATATTTTATTCCAAATTCTCTCCCTCCTTCTCCAACCTTCTCCAACCCTTGTGTTCATGTTAACATGACATATTTATATAATTACATACATTTCCATCACCCAAAACTACTTCCTAACTTCCCAAACCATCTTTGCAATTTTTTGACAACTTTTACATTTTTTGCAACTTTTGACTCCAAAACATTACATAATGGATTTTAATGACTCCAGATGACTCCAAATGGTCTTACATAGCCTTATTGACACAAAAATAAAAATAAAACTCAAAGCTTAGCACATGACAACAATTTGCATCAAAAAGAGTGTATCAAGATGCCCCTGCATCATACTCCCTAGGAAAAAGAAATTTGAGTTCCATCTCAAATGATAGTCAGTGTTGCTTTCACTTCTTCCAGTTGTACTGCATGATTAACTATTATCTAGCCTCCTCTTGATCCTTCCCATGGTTGGTTTGATCTGCTCCATGATTCTTGGTCTTTACTCTTTTATTTCATGTTTGCTTTTTGGACCTCCTCCTGATGATCTTCTTCTCAACTACAAGACTCCAATAGTCTATGTCACTTTCATATGCCATAGTACTACTATCCATGTCTTCATCTTGATCATTCTCTCCATGGGCTACATCTATACAAACATTATTAGCAACATGCAATAAATAAAAACCACAAGGCCAATTTACCTCTTCACTATCTCCTTGTTCTTGTTGTCTTGGTTCATCCTTGATCTTAGCTATACCCATCTTCTTGTCAACTATCTGATCATCACCAACCTACTAGTTTTTTGGATGTATCTCTTGCCAATGGACCTTTGCATGATTTTCATGAAGACATCTTGATCTTTGTTCATGCCCATGTTAATGAATGTCTCTTCTTCCTTTGTTTCATCTTCTCTTTTCAAAGTAACCATCTTTTGCTTTCTTCTTTTCTAAATAATCATTTCTATGGGCCACTTAACCTTCTTTCTCATTGGCCAATGCCAAACATTTTCTTGAGATGCTTTCTCAAGACACTGCTGCAATACAAGATTAATATGTTTTTCAAACTCTCCCATTGTCCTCTCAAACTCTGCAACTAGGCTTATCATGTTGTCTTTCATCTTCCCCTTCTAAGTTTTCTATTGCATCTTTCTATCGCTTCTCTTTTCTTGGATTCTTCTTGTAATACCTCACTTAGGTTTTCTTTCCTTTTCCTCACCACCTAGTCTTTTGGCATCTAGGTTCTTCACTTCAACCTATCAAAAATAATACACAAACTTCCAAAACTTCCCTTGCCTAGATCTTTGGGATCTAATACCAAAAATGATGCAGATAAACCTTCACTTAGCACAAATTGACACAAGTGAAACAATGATCCATCACCAACAATGACAAAATGCAACAAACTTGATTCACTTGATAACTTTCATAGACTGATTCATCTCAAACAATGATTAAATGCATTCTAGATCACATTGGAAACACACAGACTTATATAACTCCTCAAAAGATGCCATTCATGGATTTTAATTTAAAGAGTTTTTAGAACATTAAAAAAGAACTTTCCACAAATTTTCATGACTTTTTGATGGTTGGAATCAAAGATATGAAATATTCTAGTTCGCTGGGAACCCTAAGCAGGGTTTAGACCTACTGTTAGTAAAAAATGCCATAACTCACACAAAACTCAATGAAATTAATTCAAATAAAAAACATTCATCTCTTAAAATATAGGGATAACTTTCCCAATTAGTTTTAGGCCTACGTCATTCCATACATGTCTGTACTAACACATTTGCAGACTGTAAACTTTCATAAAATAAAATTTTCAAACCTATCAAGACAAAAAATGGAATAAATTTTACAAAATCTAATGAAAATCCACCAAACCAATTTAATTTGAAAGATAACTCTTTAATTTAACTTTTCCAACCTGTTTCAAGACCATACCAGTCTGTACCATGTGAATTATAGTCGCTATTCACTGAAAATAGAGATTTGAACATGTAAAATGAGGTATATTTTATTCCAACTTCTCTCCCACCTTTTCCAACCTTCTCCAACCCTTGTGTTCATGTTTACATGACATATTTATATAATTACATACATTTCCATCACCCAAAACTACTTCCTAACTTCCCAAACCAACTTTGCAACTTTTTGATAGCTTTTACATTTTTTGCAACTTTTGAATCCAAAACATTACATAATGGATTTAAATGACTCCAAATGGTCTTACATGACATTATTGACACCAAATAAATAAAAACTCAAATATTAGAGCATGACAACAATTTGCATCAAAAAGAGTGCATCAGGATGCCCCCGCATCACCTATCATATATGATTAGAGCATTTGACCCTTAGCATTAAACCTTGAGATCCATCAAACTACCTATTGACTCATTTCAAAATGACCAAAACAACACAAGAGGAGATACACATGATGATCAAGAGTGAAATCAAAGAAGCACTTGTGGACCAATGAATTTTTTTGTTCAATTGATAAGATTATTAACATAGGAAAACATAACAGATATCCATTTTATAGAATAGATATCCATTTTACAGAGTGGATATCCATTTTTTAGAAGGAATGTCCATTACTAGATATCTTTTACCCAAAGAATTAGGCTTTAGGTAATGGATATCTATTATGTAAAAGCCAAAAAAAGTCAAAAGGAATGTTTTTGGGCCCAACAACCATGCCCACAGACCCTCTACTATCGAAAAACCTATGATATTTGTCTGTTATAGTTAAAAAAACACTTTTATACACTTTTGGACACATAGTTTTCTTGTGACAATCATAAGGGTAATATTTTTGTTCTCCTAATGGGGAGCAACAGTCGTCATAAAGCAAGATGGAGGAGCAAAGTTACATTGGAGGAAATTGAAGAAATTAGGGAAAAGGATAGAGCAAGGAAGAGGATTGGAAGACCAGGTTTCATGGATGCTCACCAAGGTGAAGCTTCTTTTTTACCATCTAATGACATGCAAATTCAAGGTGTTTATGTTGAATATAATGAAATGTTAGATAAGAGTGAAATTGATCATGATATTGCAAATGAAAATGTTGCAAAATGTTATGAAACACCTATTGATAAGAGCAATATCATGGACAAAGAAGAAGAACAACATAGATGTTTGCTTGAAGAAAGTGGATATGAATCTCATGATGTTGAATTTGCACTCCATAATCCATTTGTTGATAAAATTGATGAGGTTGATAACATGGATGAAACAATGAAAATAAATGTATCTCCAAATTACATAAGAAGAGAGGGCATTTGTCAAGAAGAGAATGAGCATGATGAAATTGTAAAACATCCCAAAACCTCAAAATGGTTACTTGAAATTGATGAGAACATAATGGAAAAACTTGAAGGCAACAGGTCATCAAGAATGGTTCGGTTGTGGGCTTCAAAACTCTTAAATGATTACTTTGAGAATAAAACATTAACCAAAATGAATATTCTATTCCAAACCAAATGGATATTCTATCCATGCCTGGGAAAGTCAAACTTCCCCTTTCATGATTTTGGCTAGGTAAAAACATAATTTGTTTTCCTATTACCACTATTTGGGCCACAATGATCCTACACTTACCCATAGCTTAATCTTCCATTATTTTATTATTAGGGTTTGAAAAAACCTTGCATATTTAGGAAATCTAGCTAATCTTCAACCTAGGGTTATAGATTAGTGTGTTGTTTCAGATCTTGTTGCATGTATAGGTTAATTAAGGGGATTTAATTTGCTGCACCTTATCATCATTTCTACTCTAGGACATTATTGCATATAAATACATTGAAAAAAAGGTGAAAAATCAAAGCATTTAGGCTTACAAAAAAGTATATTTATGCATTGTTTTCATTGCATATATTGTAGATCATCATAGAAAGATTTAAATCTCTCATATTTTCATCATATATGATTGCTAATATAGTAGCTAATCATTTCATGGTGTTGCATCTTGCATTTGAAAAGTTCTCATCTATTTGGGTTTTGTTGAAAAACTTACATTTTTGAAAAACCTAGTCAAATTCAAAACCTAGGGTTTGTAATTAAAATCTTGTTTCAGATTTTTCTTCTTTCATAAACATTTCAAATCTAATTTTCCATTTTTGTATCATTTCATATATTTCATTTGGGTTCAAAAATATGGCTTGCATCAAAAAATTTTAGTCTAGGAATGAGCATTTAAGATCTAGGGTTTGATAGTAAAACCCTAGATAGTCTTGCATTTAGTGATTGAATTTGAAATCTTATTTTCAGATCTTTGTTATGTTGAATGATTTCTAAATCTGATTTTAAGTTTTCCTAACTCATCATATGTGTCGTATTTGATTAAATTTGAAAGCAAGAACATTCATGCATTCATCTTCTCTTTGAAATTTCAAAGTAAGAGCATAAACAAAAACTATCTAGCTTCATTTGGCACTTATGCATCATATCATTTACACACTTCATTTACACATACTACATGTCCTACATTTGCAAGACTTAGTTGTTGTGGTTACCAAGAATATCACATTTTTATAAGACCCCGCTTCTCTTTGAAAGGAAGCTAGGTGTGCGAAAATTGCTTCCTACACTAATCTAATGAGGAGAGATGTATGAAAATTCAAATTAACCTTTCCAATTACAACCTTATTAACAAAATAACAGAGATATTGTAATAATACACATACACATAGAAACTAGATAGAAGAGAGAGAGAGACAAGATATACATGGGGAAAACCCTTACGGGTGAAAAACCCCACACTCCAAATCACAGCTCAAATGTATTACAGTAAACAATAACATATTACAATATAGTTTCAGAGCCAATTCTCTTTCAAGAGTCTTTGAATGTTGAATCTAGAGATATTCTGGTAGCATAACAGTACCTATACAAAAAACTATATATCTCCCATCCAAGCACCTTTTTTTTACAGTTTACAAGGCAAATATGGAACCTTCTAGAGATGGGAATCCATCTTAGACTTATGCCCCAAAACCCATGCTTAAGGACACTTGTCTAACATCCCATCCCAATGTGGGTGTCTTATCCCAAGATAGGCTATGACAGATGCTCTTATGCACCATACAACTGTCATATAATCCATCATAACTAATAGCACTTACAACTGTAAGATAATCTGTCATACATTGACTAAAAATATCTTATTCCTCTTACAACATGTCATAACCTCCCTTGACTGCCCAAAGATGCCTTTCTCTTGTGCAAAGATACTCACCAACACTTGTCATTAAATAACAGTTGTTTGAGGTTTCGAGGGCATTGCCCCTGAGCCTCCACAAGGGCGTTGCCCCTCGACCCTGCCCTATACTGCGATAGGGAGCACACCAGGGGCGCTTCCCCTAGACCCCACAAGGGGCTCCACCCCTTGACCCCATCTTGGAGGTGCTACCCCCAAACCCCCATTAATTATTCAAGGGGGAAACCGCGGCTGCCAAAGTCACCAAAATTTATCCTGTTGCATGTACACAAGGTGCTGACTATGCCAACTCAACATGGGATAAATAAATACAATATTAGGGATTTGTAAAGGTTGAGACACCTTAATTCCCAACATTCTCCCACTTGTTGAACACCTTGCAAGGGCCAAAAGTAATGACAAGATTTAACTGCTAGGGGCCAAGAGGCCCATAGACTCTAAACACCATCTGAACTTCTCTGTGCCCACTAGTTTCATCAATGCATCCACAACATTCTTCAAAGTGTCTACCTTCTCCAAATTCACCTTCCCATCCTGTACCATGTCTTGGACGAAGTGAAACTGTACATCAATATGCTTTGTTCTGGCATGAAAAGTTGGATTATTCGCTAGGCAAATCACACTTTGACTATCACAATAGATTGTAATTTGTCCTGCATCAACACCAATCTCTGAACACAATCTCTTAAGCCAAATGGCTTCCTTACAAGCATGAGTTGCTACCATATACTCAGCTTCTGTTATGGACAAAGCAACCACAGGTTGTCGCTTACTCATCCAACTAATTGCACCACCAAACATAGTGAACACATAGGCATTAGTGGATCTCCTATTGTCAATGTCACCCACCCAATCAGAATCCAAAAATCTACGAATACAAACAAAATGTGGAGGTCATGTAGCATTACCATGATAACATATGGAATACTCGGAAGTACCCCTCAAATATCTGAACACTCTCTTAACTGCATCCCAATGTACCCATCAAGGATTAGCCATAAATCGACTAAAGACTCCCACTGCTTGGGTATTGTTGGGTCTTTTACAAACCATAGCATACATCAAACTACCAGCAGCACTAGCATAAGGTACTATGTTCATGTCCTCCACCTCACTAGGAGATTTTGGAGAATCATTAATAGACAACTTTGTCCCCAATGAAATAGGGACACACAATGGTCTACAATCTACCATGATGAACCTATCCAACACGGTCTTCACATACTTACTCTAGCTTAACCAAAGTTTTCTATTAGCTCTGTCTCTTTTGATTTCCATTCCTAGAATGTACCTAGCTACTCCAAGATTTTTCATCTCAAACTGTGCTAACAATTGAGACTTTAAATCAGAAATCATATTCTTACCATTCCCAATCAACAACATATTGTCAAGATACAATGCAATAATGAGAATGTGATCACTGTTGAATTTGTAATACACATAATGATCTGATTTCAATCTCAGATATTCAATCGACAACACAAAGGCATCAAAATTCAAGTACCACATCCTAGGAGACTGCTTCAAACCATACAAAGACTTCTTTAACTTGCAAACCAAATTTCCTTTACCTTTCTCTATGTAGTGATATGGTTGTGACATGTAAATTTCTTCCTCCAAATCACCATGAAGGTAAGTTGTCTTCACATCCATCTATTCTACCTCTAAGTCATAAGCAGCTACAAGAGATAATAGAAATCGAATGGATGTCAGCTTTGCAACAGGAGAGAAAATTTCACCATAATCAATTCCCTCCACTTGTGAATACTCCCTCGCAACTAATCTAGCCTTGTACTTTTCAACATTGCCATCTACACCAAATTTCTTCTTGAACACCTATTTGCATCCAATGGGTTTCTATCCATTAGGCAATGGCACCAAGTCCTATGTTTTATTCTTTTCCAAAGAAGCCATCTCATCTGTCATGGCCTCCTAGAAACCTACATCTTTCATGCCCATAGCCTTTTTCACAGTTCTAGGCTCATCAGTGTTAGTAAGTAAAGCAAAAGCACAAGTAGAATCAAGTAATGAGTAACCAAACCTATCATGTTGATTTCTTGTTTTTGTAGAACTCCTCAATAGCTAAGGTTGAGGTTCTACTTCTTCTTCTGAGCTTTCAGAGCTGCTAGAGCTCTCCTCATCATCAGGTCTCACAGGGTCTATTGGTTCAATCTTCTCACAGGTAGAAGGAAACTAAACCACATCCTCTTTCTTTTCTATTTGTTCTAGATGTAGAACAATGGAAGAAGGTGTTAGCTCTCTGAAGATAACACTTCCACTATACAATACTTTTTCAGCCACAGGATCCCAAAGCTTGTATCCTTTCACACCGACACCATAGCTAATGAAAATACATTTAACAACCTTGCTCTCCAATTTAGACCATTTCTCCCTAGGCACATGTGCATATGCCTCACAACCAAAAACACAAAGATGTCTAACTAAAGGATTCTTACCAGACCACACCTCCATGGGTGTCTTACCAACAAGAGCTGATGTAGGAGACCTGTTTACCAGGTAGCAAGTAGTGGCAACAACTTCATCCCAAAACTTTTGTTCAAGGCTTGCTCCACTAAGCATACTCCTAGCCTTCTCCATCAGTGTCTTGTTCATCCTCTCTGCAACTCTATTTTGTTGTGGGGTGTATGGAGTTGTCTTATGTCTTTCAATCCCTTGTTCTTTATAGAACTTATTGAACTCTACCAAACAAAACTCACCACCATTGTCAGTTCTCAACCACTTAATCTTTTTACTAGTCTGATTTTCAACAAAGGCTTTAAACTCCTTAAACTGACTAAAGACTTCAGTCTTGCTTTTGATAAAATAAACCCATGTCCTTCTACTGTAACCATCTATGAAAGATACAAAATATACAGATTTTGAAATCGAAGGAACATTAACAAGACCAAACACATCAGAATGAATAAGATCCAATACACCAAAAGACTTGTGAGAACTAGAGTAAAACTAAGCATGGTTTTGCTTTCCATATACACAATGTTTGTAAAAGTCAAACTCAAGTTTACAATCATTTAACCCCTCAATGATGTTTTTATTTTTGAGGGTTCTAAGACCCTTCTCACCAATGTGGCCATATTTCAAATGCCATAACATAGTCTTTTTAGTAGGAAGTTTAACTTCTAAAGCATGTGCACTACCATCAGAAAGTGTTACAACAAATTTCTTCACTGCTTGTTGAGATGGTGGGGATGAAGTGACTGCAACTCTTTTCTTCAAGTTAGAAAAACTATTGCATTGTGAAGGGCATGCCTCCAGCTAAAACAAAGTACCTCTCTGAGTACCCTCCACAAGCACCATAGATCCTCTAGTCATCTTGCATCCATCCTTCAAAAAGATAACTTGCACACCTGCATCATTCAACATACTTACAGAAAATAGGTTATGTGCTAGGCCTGGGATGTCCATAACCCCAGTGATCCCCTTCACTCTTCCATCAGGGAATCAGATTAAGACTCTTCCACGACCAACAATCTTTAGATGAGAATCATCAACCAGGTACACTCTTCCACCATCAAACTCTTCATATTTTGTAAACCAATCTCGATGTGAGGCCAGTGGAATGATGCACTAGAATCAATCAACCACACATTATCAGATGCATGGGTGGCTAGGGCTGCAATGAAGGAATCACCATCATCTTGTGACTTGTCAGAATCTGAATCAGGAGCATTTTTCTTCTTTTTCTTCTCCTCTTTGCATTCCTTTTAGAAATGCCCAGTTTTCCCATAGTTCCAACATAGAGCCTTAGACTTTCCAAGAGATTTAGATCTCCCATAGAATTTGGATCTGCCCTTTTCACCTTTCTTGTCCTTCTTCTTCTCTTTCTCCTTGGGTCTTCCATGAACCATAAGAGCTTCTTTGGCTGCCTTAGAAAACTTTCTCCGCATCTCTTCATATAACAACAAAGACACCACATCTTCCATCTTGAAGGTGGTAGTGGTGCTTTTGATAGCCATGACAAGATGATCCCACGAATTTGCCAAAGAACAAAGTAGGGTCATACACTGATTCTCCTCCTCTATTTTCACACCCACAGATGTCAACTGTACAACGATCATGTTGAAATCATTCATATGATCTGCAACAGATCCTCTGTCTTCCATCTTTAGAGAAAACAACTTTTTTCAGGAAGACCTTGTTCACCAAGGACTTGACCTAATAAACATCACCCAGCTTCTTCTAAAGATCTTTTGTGCTCTTCTCCTCATGAACATTCAACAGGATAGAGTCAGCTAGACAGAGCCTTATGGGACCCTTAGCCTTCCGATCTTTGAGGTCCCAATCAGCTTGTGACATTGCTATAGGTTTTACACTGGATACAGTTTCCCATAGGTCACGATCAACAAGTAGGTCTTCCATCTTGAGTTTCCACAACTTGAAATTAGTACCATTAAATTTCTCCACCTCTAATCTTCCAGATGTGGTTGCCATTTTATTACTGCAACAAGATACATAATACTCTACACAAACTCCCACTCAACCTAAGATTATCTCAAAAAACCCCTACCTAGTAGCTAGAACCAAAACTGGCCAGACTCTGATACCAACTGAAAGGAAGCTAAGTGTGCATAAATCACTTCCTACACTAATCTAATGAAGAGAGATGTATGCAAATTCAAATTAACCTTTCTAGTTATAGTGTTATTAACACAATAACAGAGATATTGCAGTAATACACATACACATAGAAAGTAGACAGAAGAGAGAGAGAGAGAGAGAGAGAGAGAGAGAGAGAGGATATACATGGGGAAAACCCTTATAGGTGAAAAACCCCTCACTCCAAAACACAGCTCAAATGTATTACAGTAAACAATAATAGATTACAATAAAGTTTCAGAGGCAATGCTCTTTCAGGAGTCTTCGAATGTCAAATCTAGAGATATTCTGGTAGCATAATAATACCTGTACAAAAAACTATATATCTCCCTTCCAAGCACCTATTTTTATATAGTTTACAAGGAAAATATGGAACCTTCTAGAGATGGGTGTGTATATCAAAAAAATTTGGATTTTCAAAGGGAAATGATCAAACAATGAAATACATAACCTAAACCCAAATCATTTAATACCTCAAAGATGTAAGATGAATTGTTTGATTGATTTGATATATTGGTTGCTCACAATTTGGCAGCATAACATTTGCATAGGATTGAGATGATAGATGGAAGATTGATAGATGGAAGATGATGATGATGATAATAGATGTAAAGGCTCTAAAGATATTTTGACAGCATAAGGATACTCCAACTCAATGCTTCTTGCAAATAGCTTATGAGGGGGTTAATTTATAGGAAAGGCTTGGTTCAAATGGATGGTTGAGATTAAAAAGCTAAATGATTGATGTGGATGGCTAGGATTGATTAGTTATTCCCACTCTTCAAGGGAGTTGTAGTCATTTGACAAGT
Source organism: Cunninghamia lanceolata (assembly GCA_027924645.1). Taxonomy (NCBI): domain Eukaryota; kingdom Viridiplantae; phylum Streptophyta; class Pinopsida; order Cupressales; family Cupressaceae; genus Cunninghamia; species Cunninghamia lanceolata. The sequence continues at coordinate 3,694,717 of BSBN01000333.1, forward strand.
AAAAGGAGAAGCATAGGGCTCATGTGTGATTGTGTACACAAATACTAAAGTTAGGTCCCATTAGTTGTACATGTGAAGAATTTTAAATGAAAGTTGTACTACCACACATGATTCAATTGAGAAATGGACAAGTGTCGAAATGTGATGAAAGGTGAGGACTTAATTCAAATAAAATATTTGAATTAGTTGGGATATGTGAGGAAATTAATTAAATAAATAAAATTTATTTAATTAATTAGAAAGATGATTAGGATAGGATTGGGATATGATGTGGAAATTAGTTAAATAAATAAAATTTATTTAATTAATTTGAAAGTGGGATTATGAATGTGAAATTATTTAAATAAATAAAATTTATTTAATTAATTAGCTAAGTGGGATAAGGATGGGATTAAGATGGGATTTTAATTAAATAAATAAATTTTATTTAATTAATTGGCTTAATGGGATAAGTGGGATTAAGAGTGGGATTAGGACAAAATGCTACATGATGTCTAAGTAATGTTTTTGACTAGGTGTTGCAAGACATGGACAAATTTGGGTGTCTACATTTTGCCCCTCTTTGAGATGATGTTCGAGATGATAAGATTTATGTCAAGTAACATCATTTCAAAGAAGCTAAGGTATGGATAATCGATAGGGATGATGATGATGTAGGATAGGATGAGGAAAAGATAGGATGATGATGGAATGATGCTCCCTCAAGAGGATAGGTGGGTTGGACAAACACGGGTAGGCTCTCGAAATGAAAGGGATTAGCTAAGAAACAAAGAAAGATAAGGAATGGATAGAAGAAATGAAGGATGTGTTGTGCTGCAATGAAACTGAGCAACCATGATGTTTGATATAGCACTAGACGTTATGCACCAAGGTATAAGGACTAGGGTGATGATGTGTCTTGTGTCCCAACGTAATACAACCTTGTCAAGATACAAGATATGAATATTAGATGGATTGATACCAATATGATACAAATGCAAGATTAAAAGATAACACACACAAGAAAGCAAGCAATCATGCACAAATGATACAAAAATAAACAAGGTATTGCCCCTGTCAAGTTGTAAACTAATGATTGATTGATTGTTTTGATGATAGTAGTGTTGTCATTGTGGGGAATGTTATATCCCTAGATCAACACAAAGATGTTTGATGATGATGATGATTGATTTGGTTTGGTTTACGATAAGATTAGGATCAAGACCATTGATTGCGATTGGATAATTTGACACAATTGATTAGCTTGATTGGTATGGATTAAGGATGACTTGCATTTGGATTATTGCTTGGAATGATTTTGAGGATGTTGAAATGATGGATGAAGATTGATTTGATGAATTGGAAGAAGTGAATTGATATAAGTGGATGATTGGATTGAAGGAAATGGATTGATTGAATGATAGATTAATTAGAAGAAGTTGTTTATTGATGATGATAAAAATGGATTGATTGGGATTGATGAAATGTTGATGAGATGATATGTGGTGGATTGAGCTACTTTTGATTTGCTAAAGTGATTGGATTTGTTCCAATTGGATTTGATGTGATTGAGTTGATTTTCTTAGGTGTTGATTCTGATGATTGATAGGATTTGTTTTTATGGTTGGCTTGATGTGCTTTAGTTTTGATGTTTGCTATTGCTGGGTTGATTGTTTTGATGATTGGATTGTTTTGAATGATGATAGTGATGGTGTGATAATTAGAGTGTCCACTCAATCTAAGCATAAGCAAGTGTTCTTAGTATGCTCAAAGGATGTTAAAAAAAAAAGGTTATTTCCCTTGTCAAGTCATAAACCAATTATTGATTGTTTGATTGATGATGATAGTGTTGTCATTGCAGGAAAAGCTATATCCCTAGATCAACACAAGGATGTGGGAATGCTATATCCCATTAATGATGATTGATTCAATTTATGACAAGATTAGGATCAAAAACTTGTTGATTTGACTGGATAATGTTCCTTGATTGATTAGCTTGCTTGATATGGATTAGTGTGACTTGGATTTAAGATCATTGCTTAGATTGGTTTGATTGATATGATTGGAAGAAGTGATTGATTGAAATGGATGAATGAATGTTATTGATAAGAAGAATTGATGATGATGATTTGATTTGGATTGAATGTTGTTGGAGTGGATTGTCTTGGATGATGTGATTCATTTTATTGCTTAGATTTTTTGTTGGATATTTAATTTTTTGACATATTTTGTTTTTTTTGTGTTTTTTGGGATATTTTGATTATTTTTTTTGTGTTTTTGAATGTTTTGGGATGTCAATGGATTTACAATTGGGGTAGCCTTTGTACTAGATACCAATGACAAGGGAAAACCACGTCTAGGTGCAAAGATGTAGGAGGATGGATAAAAGGATGAGCTCATAGTAAATGTGACAGTAAGATCATGAGAGTTGGATGGGATGGAAGATTCATCAGAGTTGGATGGATAGATAAGAGGATAGGCCATAAAAGGGAAAGCTCATGATAGATGGATAGATAAGAGGATAGGCCATGGTGGATGGATGTATGCCTCATAATGGAGCTAGGATGTGATCTCTAAAGACTATGTCACATAGGAATAACATGCTCCATTCTAGGTGGTAATGCTTAGGATTTTGCATGACAAAATTTATAACCAAGGGATAACATGATAGATTGGTTTGAATGGGATGGATAAATGGTCAATGGATAGGACTTGGTTTGGAAAGAAGGTATGTCAAGAAATATCCAAACATGTTTTAACATTTTGCCCTGTCTTCATCAAAATCAAAAGGCAAAAGGATGGATAAATGGGTTCAATAGGATAGGCATGTGGATGTAATGGCTAAGGATGGTAGGATGGTATGGTAATGGTAGGACATGATAAGATGGAAAATGATATAATGGGATAGATAGTTTAGAAATGGATAGGTTGGATGAGACAATGTGCCCCCAAGTGTAAGTGACATAGAAGATCAACCTACACATGACGCCTGTTTGCTAGGTTTTCATCATGGTACTTATTCAAGGTGCCTGTTTACCAGGTTTTCACCATTGGACGAAGGGATTTCTATTTACTTTTTTGATTTTTTTTCTCTTTGTTTTTTTTTTGATTTGATGGGATAGCATGACAATTATACATGGCGCCTGTTTGCCAGGTTTTCACCATGGTAATGAATAGGAGGGACTCAAATGTCTAGCGCTATGAAAGATGAAAGTGTTCCATTAGAGATGGATGTCATCACATGGACCATGTCAAATGTTAATATGCTCAAGATGTTGGTAAAGGGATTATATGGAAGATAGATGGATTATGATGTGGATTATGAAAGGTTCATGCAAGGATGGGGAATAGTGGATTATGATGTGGAATTATGGTAGGGTAGGCTAGTGGCTTATGGTGTGGATTTATGTAAGACTTATGCAAAAGCATGGACCATAGGAAAGTGATGGGGAAGATATGTAGGGTAATGGATGAAGGTTGGGGAGATGGAGGTATGTGGGAATGCTGCGGAGTAGAAGGGAATCATGACCAACATTTGCACACACCGTGTTAAACATTGAAGATTTTGATGGGATGGTGGTGTAGGAAGCAATGGAGATGTTTTCTTAGGGGATGGTTGATGAAGTGATTTAGGAACCCACATAGATTTAGTATTTTTAGTGCTTTTGCTTTGCTTGTGGAATTTTTGAAGGGAATGGAAGTTTTGGATGCAAGTAGGCTTTTGGATGGATATAGGTGGTTGGGATTCTTGAGATGTGGATGACGATGCCTCATTTGACTTGCTAGCTATTTGCTTAGGAACCCAAACCATTTTGCTTTTGGGCTATGCTTTTGGAGGTATGGGCTTGGATAGCTTTGTGAATTTACTTTGCTTAGAAGATGGATGATTTAGAGACTTTTCACATTGATGCCCTAAGGCATGAGGGTCCTTAGGAGTTTTAGTTGGATTTTTGTCTTCATAGATAAAGGCATCCAAATGTTTATTTTGGAATACCATGGGTTTGGTGGAAGTGGGGTTGGTGGAATGAGTGGAAGCTTCATGTTTAGGCAATGTGTGCATTTGTTGGTTATGATTAGGAATGTAAGGGTACTTATGGATAAGTGGATAATTAGGTGTTGGTAACAATGGAGGCAAAGTGGATGGAGGGATATTAGGAGTTGGAAGGAGTGGAGGTAAAGTGGATAATGGGATGTTAGGAGTTGGAAGTAATGGAGGTAAAGTGGATGGTGGAAGGTGTATGGTCACATGCTTTTGACATTTGTAAGTTGATGGAGGTGGAATGGCTACATATGTTTTGGGTATATGATGTGGTTTGTGATAGAAAGTGGACCTAGGAGGGATGGAGGAATTACCAACATCTTTAAAGTGTTTACCTTGGGGTGTATATCCAAGGCCATATGAGCATGGAGGAATCTTGACATGGTTTGGCTCCAAAATACCTTGTGCATAAAGGCCTAGGCCTTTACCTTGGTAGTTCATGTTTCAGAGTATGCGATGGACTATAGGACTTGGTGTGGTTTGGGAACTAGACATGAGTTCTTTATTAGATGTAGAAGGTGAGGTGGATAGAGGTTGTTTTTGTCCTAAGGAAGAACATTCATGAACAAAGGTGGTAAGACCAAGTGGATCGATGGTGGATGTGGAAGGAGGATCATTAGGATCTTGATTAGCATTGTGTTCACTAAGATCCAAGTTATTTGTTTGATCTTTTATGATTACTTGGGGGACAAGTGTCTCATCATGACAAGTGGATGTTTGCTCATTATGGATATGGCTAGATGGCTAATGACTAGGAGTAATTTGGATATCTTGGTCATGGATGGATATAAGATTATGGATAGGATCAAGGTGCTCATGGATAGCTTCTTCATAGGTATCATCTTGATCATAAAGAAGGTAAATGTTATGGATGGGTTGCATGAAAGTGTTTTGATCTTGAGTTGGACTAGGGCTTAATGTTTCCACATGCTTAGGATTAAACCTTTGACATACCTCTTGGGTTGCTTGAATGGAAGTGGAAGGATCTTGGATAGGCTCTTGGTCAACAACATGAGAACATGATGACTCTTGAATTGGATTCATAATAGGAGACTCTTGAATAGGATTTATGGCTTGTAAGTCACATGATGGGGTTGAAGGGCTAAGAATGTTAATTGAGGGCTCTTGGATAGGCTCAAGGATAGGTGGACCACATGATGGGATTATAGGATTGGACATGACCTTTGGAAGTTCTTTGGTAGGCTCATGAGTGGATGTTTGACATGGAGGTAGTTTATTCCTAGCTAGTAGCCAATGGATCACATCCTTCGCAAGGGTATGAGTGGATGGGAAATATAATGGATGAGAAATAATAGCGGATGATGTTGTAGGCTTAGGACTAGGATTAGGTTGGGGGCTAATTGGATTGGGTGGATTAGGATTTGGATTGGATGAAGGGATAATCTTTCCACAATTTATGAGATTTGTGATCAATCTCTTAAGTTTGACACAATTGGTTGTTGTATGGCCCTTATACCTATGGTATGCACAATAATGGTTTTCATTATACCAAGGGGGTTTAAAGATTGGTTCAAAAGGTTCTATCGGTGGCAACTCAATCAAATTTTCTTGAACCAATTGTTGTACAATTATGTCTAAGGGATCTTATGGTGGAGGATTGGTAGAACATGGGGATGAAGGTGATGAAGGTTGGTGGACCAATGAACTAGGGGTAGGATCATATGGTGGTGTTATAATAGGGCTAGTAGGCTCATGTGTTGGCATGTCATTGGATGATGAAGGCCACTCATAGGATGCATTGGCTAGATTGGGATCTCACTTGTCAAAGGTAATTAAGTCTTTTTGTATTAGGCTCACATGGTTTATATACAAAGGGCCACTTGGAGTTGCATATGCTTCTTTTTGTAAAGGTGGAGTTGGGATCACTTGTGCTTGTTGGGGAGTCCATTGATAGTCTTGATAGCTAGGTGTAATGATAGGATATGTAGACAAAAGATCTTGAGGCTGACTCAAAGATGCAGGCATTTGATCTTGTTGGCAAGGTTGACTTGTGCTCACTTGATTTATGTACAAAGGGCCATTGGGACTTGCATGTTGTTCTTGTGAAATCACTTGATTGCCTTCTGGATGGGCTTGGTAGTTCATTGGAATGGTGGCATGAGGGATTGGATAAGCTTGAGGTGGATGTTCATAGGTTGATGTGGCATTGACTTGATGGATAGGTGGATTAAGTTGATAGGAAGTGGATGGATATGACATGTGGCTATGAGGTGGATTAGGTTGGTATGAAGTTGACGGATATGACATGTGGAAAGATGGATTAGGTTGGTAGCTAATTGGATTGGTTAAGGATTGTTGTGCTTGTCAGGCTTAACTAGTGGCTAAAAGGTGTTGGACTTGGGCTACGAAGTGTTGTAGTTGAGGTGATTGGCTTGTGTGGGGTTGAGCTCTTTGGATGAAGAATTGTAATGTTTGAATGGTGTCTTAGTTTAAGGGTTGTGATCCTTGATAAAGATTTTGGAGGAATCTTTAGAATTTGATTTTGGGGTCTTCTGGTGTAAATATGTTGTCACCCAAGTGTTTGTCTTAAGTCCTTTTTGGCAAGTGCTTGTTTATGGATTTGGATGATGTGGCAAAAGTGATTTGGCTAGGATAGGGATGTGACTAGGATAAGTTTAGGATGGTTTGAATGAATTGGCTATGAAGGGTTGGATGATAACTAGGCTATGTTTGGGATGAAAGTGATTGGGTTTGAATGTTATTGGAAGAATGTGTAGGATGACTTGTCTTTATGTGTTTGAGTGTTTAGAGCTTGATGTTGCAATATTCAACCAAATGATTATGCATATACACACATGAATCACTCATGCAAGACACATAAGAAAGTTGTTAGTTTGGAAGAATGTGATGATAGTTAAGTAAGCACGTGAAGACACTTCAACAAGTCCTAGTCAAGGCAAGGCCACTATCACAAGGAGGTTCTAGTGAAAATCTGGGGGACCAGCACCCCACAAGCATCCAGAAAGCCACTTAAGACTTTAACTAACCTTACTAGGAGTTTTAATAGACACAAAGGTATGCCTCCTTTCAAGCTAGCACTATATGGTGAGCGCTAATACTAGTTAGACTTGGCTTTCACCTTATCCTCTGATTTTTATAGCGGACCAAATGAAAGTACCACTTGAGGTCATTCCCTTGGGGTGAGTACCTCTTTTCCCACCAAGGCAGCCCTCTCTAAGGCTAAACAAAAGTAGCACAAGTAAAAGTTTTTGATCTCCAAGTTTATGTTAGGACGCGAGGAGAGAGCATACACATTTACTTGGTCACACTCGCATGGGGTTCATTAACCTTAGAAATTCAATGTGTGGAAGACAATGCAAGCACTTGTTTGTTTTAAATCCAAAATCCAAATGTGATGAAAGATAATGGTTCATTTTAGCCTAATTTTTGATGTGATAGCAAACAAGCTGTTCATTTTATGCCCAAATTGAAATGTGTTTGCAAACAAGATTGATTGAAATAAAAAGATGAAAGATATAAATGAATGCACCCAGATTATTTTCACTTTCCAAGCTGTTGTATATGATTGATATTGCTACTACTAAAGCTCCTTATGATCACCTACAACATCAAAAAATGATATTATAATGCAGGCATAAAAAATAAGCTCATTAGGCAAGGAAAAATGTAATTTTAGATACATAGTTGAATTATATTTGATTATTTCGAGAAATTTTTGGTTTGAAAATTAAAAAATCAAAGAAGAGACCCCTATTAATTTTCTGAGAGCTTTCTAAAAATGTAAAGAAATCAGAAAAATTCCCTATTTTAGACCCAGATATACGGATTTATGGAAAATCTATAGTCGGTAAAGATCTAATTTTTCTACACTATATATGACCTCCAAATTAAATCTATAAAACATAGACCAACATTAGAATTTCAAGAGATTTCCATAAATGTAAAAATGTCTAAAAAAATCACCGATTTGTGCCTAGAATTATGATTTTATGAAAAAACATAAAAACATGACAACTCCCACAAAAATGGTGATAAAATTGCAATTTTTCTGTTGTAGCTTCCTTATATCATGGAAAAACTTATGTAAAAAATTTGTAGAAAAATTCAAAGCTGTTTGGAAGATATGATGAAATCTTTAAAACCTAGGGTTTTGTCCAAAAAATAGCGGATCTGCAACAAAAAGTTAATTCAACCTACAAAAGTTGACAATGGGGGTTAGATGAATGCAAATTTTTACTAAAAAAGCCTGCAAAAAAGATCAAGTGAAGTGAGTCCCTCCGGGCGTGCCAAAATGTATATCAAATTTTTTTTGGATTTGCAAATGGAAATGATCAAACAATGAAATGCATAACCTAATCCCAAATCATTCAATACATCAAAGATGCAAGATGAATTGTTTGATTGATTTGATATATTGGTTGCTCACAATTTGGCAACATAACATTTGCATAGGATTGAGATGATAGATGGAAGATTGATAGATGGAAGAAGATGATGATAGATGCAAAGGCTCTAAAGATATTTCAACAGCATAAGGATACTCCAACTCAATGCTTCTTGCAAATAGCTTATAAGGGGGTTGATTTATAGGGAAGGCTTGGTTTAAATGGATGGTTGAGATTAAAAAGCTAAATGATTGATGTGGATGGTTAGGATTGGTTAGTTATTCCCACTCTTCAAGAGAGTTGTAGTCATTTGACAAGTATAAGGAGAAACATAGGGCTCATTTTTTATTGTGTACACAAATACTAAAGTTAGGTCCCATTAGTTGTACATGTGAAGGATTTTAAATGAAAGTAGTACTACCACACATGATTCAATTGAGAAATGGACAAGTGTCAAAATGTGAGGACTTAATTCAAATAAAATATTTGAATTAGTTGGGATATGTGAGGGAAATTAATTAAATAAATAAAATTTATTTAATTAATTGAGAAGATGATTGGGATAGGATTGGGAAATGATGTGGAAATTAATTAAATAAATAAAATTTATTTAATTAATTGGCTAAGTGGGATAAGGATGGTATTTTAATTAAATAAATAAAATTTATTTAATTAATTAGCTTAATGGGATAAGTGGGATTAAGAGTGGGATTAGGACAAAATGCTACATGATGTCTAAGTAATGTTTTTGACTAGGTGTTACAAGACATGGACAAATTTGGGTGTCTACAGGGCGTCCATCTTGAACTCATGCCCCAAAACCCATGCCTAAGGACACTTGTCCAACATCCCATCCTAATGTGGGCATCTTGTCCCAAGATTGGCTATGACAGATGCTCTTACACACCTTACAACTATCATTGAATCTGTCATAACTAACATCACTTACAACTGTAAGAGAATTTGTCATACATTGACAAAAAATATCTTATTCCTCTTACAACATGTCATAACCTCCCTTAACCGCCCAAAGGTGCCTTTCTCATGCAAAGGTACTCACTGACACTTGTCATTAAATAAAAATCATTTGAGGTTTTGGGGACGTTGCCCTCGAGCCCCCATGGGGGTGCTGCCCCTCAACCCTACCCTGTACCGCAATAGAGAGCGTGCTAGGGGTGCTTCCCCTAGACCCCGAAAGGGGCTCCACCCCTTGACCCCATCTTGGGGACACTATCCCCAAACCCCTGTTAATTATTCAAGGGGGAAACCATAGCTGCCAAAGTCACCAAAATTTATCCTGTTGCATGTACACAAGGTGCCGACTATGCCAACTCAACATGGGATAAATAAATACAACATTAGGAATTTACAAAGGTTGAGACACCTTAATTCTCAACACTCTTGCACTTGTAAGTCTTTGATTACAATCTTATTTGGATATTAGTTGTACTTGATTAGTGAATTGCACATTACTGCTCCATCTCATATCTGCATTTCATTATGGACTCTTCTTTTTATTCCTCTTTGGAATTGTTGCATGCACATATCATGGATTTTAAAATTTTTCTAAATTCATTAATGATCATCCTCATATTTTAGATTATATAGCATCCATAAATGATATTGATATGAAAGATGATGGTGATAATGCTTCTTCTACTTCTACTAAAGCTCATGACATCACCTCTAAAGCATATGAGAGTGACTTAGCTTTGCCTACTTCACCCTATGCTTTGGGCTCTTCTCACAAAAATAAGGCATTTTGGCACAAGAGGATGAGATCATTGATGCACTCATAAGTCTCTCTTTTAGAGAGGCAGCACTAGATAATGTTGAGCATTCTACTTCTATTTCCATAACACATGATGACTCCATGAATCATCCTATTAATCTTCCTCTTTTGGTTGAATTTTCAAGTACCTTTGATATCACTAAGGATGTGAAGACCCTTGACATTCCTCCTTTGATTGAATCTTCAAGTACCTTGGATACCACTAAGGATGCGAAGACATTGGATATTTTTCCTTTGGTTGCATGTTCAAACCCCTTAGGCATCACCAAAGATACAATTATAAACAATTCTCTTAACAATACTTCACCCTCCATTCTAATTCTTTTCCTTCAAAAGATGAAGCATTAGTAGATAAGGAGTGGTCTCTCACACTAAATCCCTTGGGGATGGATGTTAATCTTACTCAAAAGGAAAACAATGTCAATTCTCTTGAATCATTAATAGACTTATTCTTCCCACTAAGGGGATAGTGAATAAGTGTACTAATGTTCCTAAAATTGTTGTGCATGAAGCACCTAATATGCCTTCTCACTTCAAATTGGTGATTATGGTTCAAGGTGATCCAACACCACCTAGACCCCTGGGTTATTTTCTCAATTAAACAAAACAAATTGTTCAAAGAAATCAAGGTGTTCAAGATGTGTTGCAACATCACACAATTTCTCACACATACAACACCCATAATAAAAGTAATCATGCACCAAGTGTGCCCATCTCTTCCACCTTATCAACCTATCCTACCTCAAGCACCTCATCTTCCCCCACATAGTGGTAAATAATATGATTCAAGCATTTGCAAAAACATGCAACTGATACCCATTACTTGAAACACTAAGATGTACCATCCTGCAAGTTTCTGGAGTTGGAGTGTTCTGCAAGCAATCTCACAAAACTGACATACAACAACATGCAAGGTCATATAACTAACATGCAACAACATGCAAGTACATGCAAGCAACATGCAACAACATGCAAGTACATGCAACAAAATGCAAGCACATGCAAGTAACATGCAACAACATACAACAACACGCAAGTACATGCAAGTAACATGCAACAACATACAACAACATGCAAGTACAGGCAAGCAACATGCAACAACATACAAGTACATGCAAGTAACATGCAAGTCCATGCAAGCTTTTCTAACCTCATGCAAGTAATATCCAATTCATGTATCTCTAATACTTTAGTTAACTCCAATATTATATCCATGCAAGCTGTCTCAACATTATCCACTCATGTACATAAAAAAGCACAACTCCAAGTCTAAATATAAGTCCCCATCAAAATGGGATGCCCAAGTTTAATTCCCACTTACTAGGAGTTATCAAACTCTCAAAATAGACTTGGGAGAAGGCAACAAAGTCTTCATGGCCCCCACTCTAAAAATGGATGCCCAAGTTTGACCTTATCAATTAGGAATTGATTGCAAAAGTCAAAGTGATATAATTAATAAATAATTAATCTCTCAAAGTCCTTATGTGTTGGGGAAAACATTCCAAGAACATTGGAGACACATAAATTGGTTAGGATTGCAAGTTAATGGAAACTTATCCCAACACACTAATGGCATTTAATCCTATAGGAGACTTCATATTGAAGACCTTCATTAGCCTTTGATTAGATATTGGTCCTCTAAAAGCCATCTACCTTTTACATGCTACCAAGGGCACTGTTGAATCCATATTGCTAAGGGGTCCATGGTTAAGATGAAAACAAAGAGAAAGCAGAGAAAAATCCAAATGAAATCCCCCAAATATCTTCATACTCAAGATTAAATGCTTCTACAAACTCTTACTGCCGCTACCTTGCTCACACGAGCCATGGTACCTGCTGAGCACTCTAACATTTTGTTTCCCTTTGGCTTATCCCAGGAAGTCCCTTGAACAAGGAGTACTATAAGTCCCTACCAATTATCTCTCATGAGCCCATCCCATGTCGTAAAAGACATACCTTTAGATTTTTTATTTTTGATCATGTTATTCGCCACCTCGATGATTGTTCTTTCTATATTTTTCCAAAGAACCTCCAACTCCATTTCCTTGTCTTAAAATATCCTCCTATTCCTCACCTTCCACACCTCCCAATAGGGAATTGAGGGGATTATGACCCAGAGGTAGGAGAACATTGCTTGTCTATAAAGCATCAGCTAGACATTAAAGGTGTCTAACAAATTGCTTGGGAGTGCACTTTTCCACCTCAAATTATTCATCGACCTCTTGCAGAAAAGTTTTGTGAACCTAAACCCCCTTAAGAGATGATATGCATCTTCCTCTTCTTCTTTACACATGCAACATTTGAAAGGCCCTAACTGACAATATTTTTTCAACCTTTCACCCATCAAAATTATGCCCTGTAAAGCTACCCAAGCGAAAGCTCCTGCACTGGGAAGGCATTGGTTATCCCAAATAAGGTGGATTGGCCAATTATCCTTATCCCTATCTTCTTCCTCAATAATGTATCCAACGTTAACACTATAGGTTCTTGACTTGGCCCCACACCAAATAATTTTGTCTTCACCTTCTGAGACCAAGATTCTTCTCCTCTCCAATTATTGTTTTAGAACCTTTGTCTTGAGATGTGTAATTCCCAGGTCCCCAAACTCTTCCCATACCCATTCTTTGATGCCATCCTTCTCATGAAGAAAAACATAATCTATAACCTTATCACCCCAAGGTTGAGTTAGAGTGATCTTGATTTTCTCCAAACCTTTGATTGATTCTAATGCTCTGTGTTCATTCCAAGAGTCTTCCTAGAAGAGGGCCTTTCTATCATTCCTAACCTCCCAAGATATGTGACTAGTGATAAGTTTTCCACACTGCAAAATAAAATTCCAAATAGCTAAACCTTCTAGTATATTTTCTATAGTTAGAATCCTCTCTGGGTCATTGGAGTCCAGGTACTTGTGTTGTAGGATCCTTGCCCACATCAACTACAGTTTACCAAACATAAACCATATCAATTTATCCCCTAGAGATTTATTAAATGAAGACCATTTCCTTAAACCAACACCTCCCATTTTCTTTGATCTGCAGAGTCTTTTCCACACCACAAGAGGGTATTTCCTACCTTCAACCTTCCCACACCAAAAGAAAATTTGCATAATTTTGTTTAAATCTTCCTCCACTTTCTTTGACATTTTCAAACACTAGATAGAAAAGATGAGTATAGCTAAGATTACAGATTTAAGGATTTGGATCCTTCTTGCCAAGGATAGTCACCTTCCCTTCCATGAGTCCATTTTATTTTTACAATTGGTCCCTACTTCATCCCATAGAATGGATCTATTTGCCCCTTAGAAAAGTGGAGTCCCAAAATATTTTCCTTCTAGGTTTTTTATTCTCTATCCCAATTTCCAAGCTAACACCCTACACTTTCTGAGGTCTATGTTGAAAAAGTATACCTCTATTTTATTCTAATTAACACTCTACCCTACATCTAAATAAAACTTTTCTAGTGTATCCTTAACTCCCTTGTGCTTGCTACTCCAAATAGCAAAGTTACCGCTTCTACACCTGAGGCTACTATAATACCTTTCCATTTGCCCAACCTGGCTTCTTCCTTAATGTATCTACCAAGTACTTTTACCATGATTATAAAGAGAGAAGGGGATAGGAGATCCCCCTATTTAATACCATTACTTGATTCAAAGAAACCGTTTGGGCTTCCATTCACCAAGATTGATAATCTAGGTGGCTCTATGAAACTTTTGATCCATTGGACCCATTCCATACCTAGCGAACTTCTCTAGGACCTCTAAAAGGAATTCCCTTTTGACCTGATCATAAACCTTCACTTCACAATCATTCTTTTTGCTTTACTTCTTCTCATTGTGTGAATTACCTCATGGGAAATGATAATGTCATCAAAGATAGATCTCCCTCAAGTAAAGCCACTCTGTTGTTCTGAGATTAGATGGGGGAGAAGCAATTTTATTCTATTGGCCATTACTTTTGACATTATTTTTTACAGTGTTACAAAGGGAGATAGGCCTATAATCATCCATAGATTCCACTACACTACTTTTGGGGATCAAGGTAATGAAAGTGGTATTAATTGCTTTCAACATTGTGTTGTTTCTCCTGGCCTATTCAACAACCCTCAAGATATCCTCCCTTACAATATCCCAAAATTTCAAGAATTAAAAAGTTGGGAAACCATCTAGTCCTAGGGATATAGAAGGAAAACATATAAAAGTATCTAAACATAGGAGTGTGATAAGTGTAAGCATATATGAGAATGTGACATAGATAAGAATGGGGTGAGGGATAAATACATAGGTATAAGTAGGTGTGGGCATTGCCTTTGGTTGATAACATAGAAATAATAAGGGGAGATAGAAGCATAACTGATGCAAAGGTAGGAGGACCAAAACTATCCTCAATAACATTAAAAAATTAAAGAAATAATCCAATTGCTTTGGTCAAGTTGAATAGAACATTAATACATATTTTTCCTCCAATTTTCATGAAGATCCAATGGTAGGGGAGAAGGTTATGATTTTTTTCCCAAAACTGCAAACCTTAGGCAGCGTTCAAACCTGCCCTCACCAAAATTACAATATCTCTCACAAAACTTAATGAAATTATACCAAACCAAAATAATTGTAAACTAGAAACACATATATTTCCATCCATCTATTATATACATCAATGTGAGGCTGTACCAGGCCGTATCATGCATATTTTCAGACTGCATTTTCAGAAAATTAAACTCTGCAGACCTACCCTCAATAAAAATGCCATAACTTATTCAAATCTTAATGAAATTTGATGCAAAAAAAAGAAATGGAAAGTAGACTCAATACTCTTTCCATCCATACCACATTCTGGTCATATAAAATTTGTACAAATCTGTACCAATCTCTGAAACAGCAGTTTAACATTCAGAAATGCAGAAACAAGGGTATCTTTTATTGATATCACATCAAAATGTAACAACCCACATTATCCAACCTTCTCCCCTCCACCTTCACAAATGGATACAAGGCCTTTTAAACAGATTTACATCATGACCTTTTAGTTTCTAACTACCTCCAACGAATGAAACTACTCTATGACCTTTCATCTTCCATATGTTGCATCTTTTGCAACTTTACAATTTTGCATCATTTACACAAATTTGAACTTAGACCTCTCTTAGTGACTTTAATAAAAGTAAAATGACTTAAATTATCTCATTACATTATTAAATCATCAAATTTCAATCAAACTCCTATGGAAACATTAATTTGTTAAGGTGCTCCTGCACCATACAACCAACCAACAGAATTTCCAAGTCCCTTGGAAATGTACCTGCAACAAAAACCTTTTTCTCCATCTCTTCTGGCTTTATCTTCAATCTTCTCAACTTCAATCTTCCAATCTTAAGATCAATAGAAAGGTGACCAACCAACCAACAAAATTTGAACTACCATCATCTTAGAGCATCTTCGGGCTCCTTCTACTCCCATCAGTGGAGTACTCTTTAGGCTGCAACATTAAGTGCTTCTTCAGGTATCCATCTCTCTACTGCCTCAGAACAAACCAACTCACCAAACCATTCATCTCACCCAACAGCAGATCCTGGTGATGCACCTACCACTCTCTCCTCAGTGGTTTCTCTCTACACCCTTATCTAGCCTAATCTCTATTGGAGAATGGTCATGACAGACCTTCTCTTGTCTGCCCACACACACAACCTCAGAAAACATCCTTCTGCAGCTAGATGGACCAAGCACCTGCAACCAAACAACTTAGCAAACAAAAACAATGGTCACCAACACAATCTTTCCTTCAGTTCTTCACCTACCTTCTCAGTGACAGGAACAAATACAACACCCAAATCTTTTGCCAGCTTTGATACTAATATGATGCAAAGGAAAATAGAACAAGAGAACTCAACTCCTGAGTAACTTCAATTTACCCACAACAAACCATTACAAAGGCTGCCCATTCATTCCTTCATAACTATTTTCAGTGTACAACTATACAACCAACATAAATTTGTCAAATACATAACCAATCACATGGTCTCTGACCCAACAACTATAACCTATACTTTCAAGGACAATGGACAGCAACTTACAGTTTGACTGCACCTTGACAGTGCTATGACATGCCTGTTTCCTTGTAGCCCTGTCCTTAAGGACTGTCAAACATAACTATTACCATAGGCCCCTTCTCAAGACTATGATCACATATTTGAATACCCTCTATGCCATTTTAAAACATATCAAAAATGAAGATACCTTTGTTTTGTAACAACACTCTAAACTAAAGACTGTCATGCTCCAATTAGGCCTAAATAGGCTTCCACACTGTCACTTTTTTGTCCTTCTTGGTGTTCTTCCAACTCATGGATCCTGCAACCTTTATCATGGATTAGAAAACATTTAAAACATCTCACATTTACACCCTTCCAAGGTTTATAGACTTCATAGGGACACAAAATAGTTTCATACCAGTCATGACTGTGGCTGACTTACTCCCATGATAGGACATTGTTTACAGAGCCATAAACACTTAAGGATTTTGATAAACCCTTACTCTATCAACATTCCCCAAACACCTTGGCACCTTTCTCACACATCCCCACCTTTAATAGGTCATAAATTCATCAACAAAACACAAAACCCTCACTGTTCTTGCTTGACAGTCTAAATCAAAGGGAAAACAATCCCTAGGGCATCAAAATAATATATGTAAATCAAATCCTTTTCATCTATAAACTTGACATATGAAAGAACACTCAAAACAATAACCTTTTCACAGATTCTTGGGTTTTTCCACCATGCATAGTCAAAGAAACATAATCTTGTTTAACCACTGTTTACCCTAAGACAAGGTTTTAACTGTCTTTTGACAGTTTTTAGAAAACTACCAATATCTTTCACAAAACGAAACCAAAATGCATGCAACCAAATGGGGAGGGAAGGTGATTGAAATACCTTTCATTCAAAATCACTTAGAAATGACTCCCTACTCGTACAGGGCCATACAATGCGAAAGACAACAATTTTCTGAAAAAAAACACAGAAAAGCATTGCTTTTTTACTATTCCATTTGAAATCTCCAATCACCCTATGAATGCATTGGTGAAAACAAGGAGGTACTTTAATTATTAGTGTATGTAGAGGGGATATCAAAAACATAAAATTGAGGGGTAGAAATGAAATTAGGTTTGTTTATTAGTACCCTATGAATGCATGTTCTATGCCATTACTTTATTAATTGAATCCCCTAAGCAAAATGAATGTGATGGGCTGGCTAATATTTTAATGTGAATTTTGAAAAGGCAAGGGTTAAGTTTTCAATCGCATTATCCCGCAACCACAAAATGATTCTATGTGGGCAAATGGTCATATTTAGTGGATAACAACTATATTAAGGTATGTGTATGGAAAAATGTAATCAATGCTTGGAATAGATAAATATATTGGAGTATGGGTGTAGTTGGATAAAGTGGGGGCTGAATTAATGGTAGTATCCATGTATAGATATAAGTTAAAAATAGATGAATAAGCCCAATGTCACATAAGATTTTTAGCCATTTACCCATATGTACATGTATTAGGACATTTCCTTAAAATAAATAGAAAACTAAATCAGAAATGGTATGAATATGAAAATTTAACCATTACAAATATATATCTAAAATACTATATTTTTATATATAATATAAAATAATAACTAAATTTATGTATATTCATAAATATAAAATTAAAATATTTATATATTAATTTTTTTTTGATCCGTAATGTAGGCATAAGGGAGCCGTACCTCATAAAAATGAAAATAAAATTAAACTAAATGCATGCCCTAAGAGTAGGGGTGCAAAAAGCAAGCAGCAATGCTTGCATCAATCTAAGGCCAATCATTAACAAACCCTGACAGCCCATTAAAGCATGGACTCAAACATAGATTATGATTTTGACACCTGATTTGCAAACCCAAGCATGTTGCATTTCTCACTTCCAGTACTTTTCTTTTTCCAATTTACCTCTATCCAGCTATTATCCTCCCCGTAAACCTCTTTTGGAATTGATGTTTCATCTGCATCCTTCACTCTTGAAGGTGAAATAAACTCCTTGTAGTCTAAGGCAATAATACCTAGTGATTTTGTAGTCTCCAAAGAGGAAGAAAGTTCATTTCCTGATTTAGAAACTTCCCTGTCTTGAATGTGAGCACTTCTTGCCTCAAGAGGGGGGGATGAAGGAGATTTCCTTACCTCTATAGATGAGTTTTCTTTGTAATCAAGGGACTGTGATGACTATCAAACTTAGGTTTGAGGCACTTTGCTGCTACGTGACCAGTGCTGAAGCATCTGCGGCATCTAAAAGGAAGGCCCTCATAACCCAAAATCTGGCTCCAATTGTAATTCATTGTTTTTAAAGAAATCTCAGCCAGAAGGTCTTTACTGGTATTAATATCCACCAGAATGCGAGTGAAGGTAGAGTGGTAGAAATTAGATGAGCTTTTGTCCACAAGTAGAAATTTCCCTAGCTTGTTGCCTATAGCTTCAAAACATTCTTCAATCCAAAACTGAAGCAGAAGGTTTGGAAATCGAATCTAGGTAGGAGTAACTACAAATAATTTAGAATTTGGATTAAATTAGGGGTGCCAGGGTTTGAGCATTAGTAGATGTTCGTTGCAGCTCCACTTATAATCACAAAGAATCATTTTTCTATCCTGGATATTGTCAAAGACAACGATGAAAAAACCTTAGCTGTAAGGGTAAATTTGGAGATTGTCTTTCATAATTGGACCCCAGGTATCGAAGACCCATTTGTGTAGAATAGCTAGGCTAGGCTAGTACTTGACAAAATGCCTAATTAGGCCCTTCTCAACAAAGAATTTTTCATTTTCTTTGATTTCCCTTCCAAGCACATCGCCAAACTCTACGATTGGATTGTCCGTTGCAATTTGTAGGGAATTAACCAACGTAGGAGAGATTGGGTTCCCTAAATTTGAAAGAGAGTTGTTCTGCAGTGGTATGGAGTTAAGGAGAGGAGGACTCACCTTTTTGATTTCCTGGCCACTGAGAGGGGCATCCACTGGTGTTGTAGAGGCCCTATTGGAAGTTGGATCCCCCACCGAAGCTCCCGTTAAACCCCTCAGTCGTGAAGTATCCTAAAATCCCATGTCACTAGTGATTTTCACCAAAGATTTCCTAGCCATGGCAGTCCCAGAAATGTGATTTCCATTTGAAATAGTGACATTCGAAAAAATCCTAGTGCTACAATCATTCGGCAATTTCAGCAATATTCGGGAAGTTTGGCATACACACATTTGATCCACTAGTGGAGACAAGTTCAATCTATTGTGACTAAGGCCAACATTTATCCCAGCATGGTTGGGCATAAATGGGGATTCATGGAGGAGGGTAGACGGCATCGAGGCCTTCCTGCCACTGAGAGAAGCTTCAAACTCAAAGGAGTTCGTTCCATTGGTCGGAATACCCAACATACCATCAGAAATAGCCCGTGAATCCTTTGCATTGCCATCCGCCATCGTAGGAGCCACCACTGAGGGAGAACCAGTTGAATCATTGCCAAATGGAGTAGTGGCAACTGAAGAAAACCTAGGGTTAAAAGTAGAAGTAGTTTTCAAAATATTTATATATTAAATTGAAAAACAAATAAATATATTAAAAAATTATAAAAATATATTAAAATTTTATTATTTTCTTTTATATATAATTTGATATTATTAGTTATTAACATTAATAATACTTAATTTCATAATGTGAAAGTGATATTTTTATAAAACTAATGGGAATCTAAATTACAATTCTAAAGTGGCTTAAGTAACTCTTGTATAGGACTATGTACATGCACTTTAAATTCTTAAAAAGATATTCTAAACTATTAAGAATGAATTTACAGAAAAGATTTAGTAGTAGAACACATTAATTTTGTATTTCTCAAATTTTCCTTTTTATTAAAACATCACTTTAGAATACCATAAATAAAACAACAATAAAACTACCAAAACAAATAAACAATTATTCACAAACCAATATCCAAAAGTAAAAACCTAAGCACTTTCATGACATACAAAACACCATAAGAGTAACCACAAAAATATAAACACAAAGGACATATCACATGTTGCTAACCACAAAGGACATAATAATTGCATCCTTTGTTCATCGAACATGCTGGATAGGCGTAAACTTAAAGTTGTTGAAATGTCCTATTAGAAATATTGTACATGCACTCTGAACTCTATGGAATGCATTCCAAGCTCTCTACCTAAATTGAAGCTCCACATTTCACATTCAAAAAGTTGCTGCAACTTCAGTGAATGCCAACAGACGCTACGATGTAACTCAATTCTCTTTTTCTGATGAGTCTTCTGAATGTGTCAGATTGTCAATAATTCAGTCACAAGAAGATAATGTCTTAAACTCTCCAATATCAATCTTATGAAGTGATTTGTCTGTACATAAACATGACAGGGAAGATAATTTGAATCCTACCCCACCTGTGACGAGTCTTTGATTCCAATTAGTACCCTTGATTTTGTCCATTGAAGATAATTTAGAAGAGGAAACAAACACATGAGCCCATTACCATCTATCAATCAACTATGTGTAACTGCCAATAATTCAGGAAGACCCATGTAATGTTCTAACATGTAATTTCACATTATCTTATTAACTAACTAGTCTATGTGGGGAAGTGATCAAGGAAGATGATAATGACTGTGGTGGCTAATCGTAGTCATTGGAGTGGCTATGTAGCTATGTAGTCATTGGAGTAGCTATGTAACATACATTTTTTAAGGGGAGTCTCTTCCCCATCTATCAAAATGTTACAAAAAATAATTTTCTTAGTGCTGGTCTCTAATTTATTATTGTAATTTATTTAGTTTATAAAATAAATTTATTTTACTAAGATGAAATATTTTAATTTGATTCATTTTCAAACAATTAAAATACCTTAAATTAAATGTGTTAATTAAAGATTCTACACCTGCCATGCCTGTTCATTTTCCAACTCCTGCCACTCATGTTTGCCTTTCGCAATTCCTATGGATGATGTTCCCTTCAGGTTCTGTATCAATCTCCCACCATGGGGTGGGAACTAGAGGTGGATGGTGAATATACTAACACCAAGCTTCATATGGTTTTTGATATTGGTTGTGCCTACCTTAAATTCAAATCTATTACTAGACCTAATTACAAAGTTTGGCATCCTTTCAGGGTCTAGTAAATTGCAGATTTTAGAACCAACAAATTGGTGACTCTACTAGGGATTTGTTTGAAGAATCCTCTATTTCATTGCTAAAGGGTTTTTTCCCATTCGATCCACCAACAAATTAGCGACTCTATGGGGGATTTGTTTGAAGAATCCTATATTTCATTGCTAAAGAGTTTTTCCCATCTGAGCCACCAATAAATTGGTGACTCTTCTAGGGATTTGTTTGAAGAATTCTGTATTTCATTGCTAAAGAGTTTTTTGAGCCACCAACAAATTGGTGACTCTACTAGGGATTGAATGAAGAAAATGACTCTATTGTGGGATAGACCCAGAAAATGAAAATCATTCCTCTTTGAAAGAGGTGGCATCTCTATCAAGAACCTAATGAAAAATGGCCGAGCAATTCTAGCCATGTCCACATAGAGAAGTGTTTGTTCTAGACAAACATAAACTATTGAAATTTAGTAACATACAAGGTTACCCCAATCCTTTTCCCATTGAACTTAGAGATTATGTGCCTATATTTCATGGAGAGGAGTTTGAATCAGCTTATAGGCATGTACAATTATTTTGTGAGTTCATGGAAAATTTTCAGACTTGTACAGAAGACATCATCATGAAATTTTTTGTAAGGTCCTTGAAAGATAATGCAAGAGAATGGTATGGTGGCTTACCCAAGCAAAGTATATCTTCATGGGAATATTTCAAAAGGATGTTTCTGAGTCAGTTCAATGTTAGGGAATAATGCTAATAATGGAACATTTCATATGGAAGTGTGTCATGATCTAAATGAGCTAGAATATGAATGCTTTCCTTTTAATGCATCGGAGGATTGTATGCATGATGCTCTAAATTTGCAGCAGTGTGATACCATTTATGATACAACATATGCATGTTTTAATTTTTCTGTTTGTTTGGGAAAACCTTCATTAAAGCATGATGATGAAATAGATAAGAATGGATGTTTTCCATATGGTGATGGTGTGTTCCAATTTGTACTTGGTTGTGAGACACATTATGATGGATATGATGTTGGCATGGGAGAATACATTCATTTGTTTTAGATTGCCAGTGGTAGTGTTTGCTTTCAAGTTTGTAAGGAAAGTGCTTTTAGACTTGACTTGATGTAGATAGATGAAAACAAAGTGTATGATAGGGGTAAGTAGAGGCCTTTTCTTTTTCTGTTGGCCTTGTGCCATCAACTATGGTGTGATTTTCCAAATCATACCAATTCAGGGTAGAGAAAGAGAAGATGGACTCTATTGCCCAATGGAAAAAAACACTGGTTTAATCCACTAGAGATCTGGATTCTTGCTATGCCCACAAGAGGTATACATCCCCAAGCAAGAGCCACTATTTGGACTGTAAAACTTTGCAAAATATTAAGTGCCCATGATGGAAAAATTTGATGGGAACACTCAGAAATGCATTTGAAAAATCTACCCCAGTGACCTACTTTGGAGGGTCATAAATCGGAGCCAGATGACTTTCATGCCAAACCACCTAGTGAGTGTGTTCATTTGACATATGTGAACATGTATGTTTGATCTCATCTTCTTGTGATGAGTTTTTTTAGGGTTTTGAAGAGAAAAGTTGGAGGGTTCTGGGATTGTTTTGTTGTTTACAAATTCTCAGGCCTGCGAAGTGGTCCTCTATTTAGACTGATATTTCACAACTAGATGATCGTCATGGAAAATGGATTGCTATTGTACATTCCCCTCTTATTCATATACTCCCTTGTCTATTTTTAGAGCCTCAAGATCAGATTTGTTGTTTTTGCCAAGTCAAAAGAAAAAGTAGTTTGTCATATTTTGACATCTGAATGTTTCAAGGAGGTCATCTTTGACCCTGAATATTTTGTGAAGGAAGTGAATTGGTGAAAAATCCTCTCTTACAAATGCTCAATGGACCTAAATGATCTAGTGTTTCCAATGGCAGCTTCCTAGGAAGAAATTTGATATTTTTTCAAGGTGACTTGGTGTGCTTTAGTTGGTTTTTGGCAAGTGTAGTTGCAGAAAAGTCTGAGTGAGCCATAATGGCATTGAATATCTTCCACCTTGAGATGTGTTTTACCAACTTGTTTGCTACATTGAATTCTTGGGTCTACATGGTTGTCCATTTCATAGCTCCAGGAGATCGTTTGATCAATTTTTCAGAATGATTTTGGAGGCCACTTGGCCTATTTTGACTACTGTGCAAGGTGCCAAAAAGTGGATTTTGATGTCTACCCAATTCATTTTTTCACTTCAAGAGCATGTTGAGGTAGTCTTGGATCAATTGAAGACAAAATTTGTTTCAAAATGATTTTTTTTAGTTGGGCCCACATGGGGACCTGACATGTGTTAGAGCTCTATTTTCTAATTCAGTTTGATCATGGAAGCTGTCAAGTATGGAGGTGAAACATCAATGCCTGTGAAGAAGAATTTGATCTCCCTAGGATGTATTCTGATGAGGGTGATTAAGGATATGCATGCACAAAATAATAGAGCAGCACTCTATCATAGACTATGGCCCCTACTTGAATAAGGAGCTTTTGCCCATTGCTTACATCAAATAATTTTTTATTGTTGTTAAAAGGGAAGAAGAGAAAGTCATGTGACTCTATGAAGGATATACTAGAAGGTTGTGATCTTATGCCAAGTAATTATTGTTGGAGTACAATCAACACTGAGAGGGGGGTGAATCAGTGTTATATCAAAAACCAAGTTATTTACTTCTTATCAACCTTAAAATAAGGAAATGAAAAAATCAAATTTGATCATATGCTTCATCAAATGAAGGAGTCAAATACTGAATATATAAGCATGAAGTAAAATTAAATCACACAAAATTAAAATCATGAAACAATAGATTTCACAAGTTGGAAACCCTCATAGTGATGAAAAACTACTCAAAAAATGCCTCACTGGCTTAATCATGAAAATCAACATTTACATAGCCCCACTGGCTAATGAATGCCTCACTGGCAAAAAGAAACCTCACTGGTAAATTGGTGTCTCACTAACACAATGTGCCTCACTAGCTAGAGATGAATATAAGAAAGAATGAATCCATTCAAGGGGTTACCCTATTATAATATGCACCAACATAATATTCCTCCAACACTTTGATTACAAGAGTTCTCTCTGATACATGTTTCACATCATAAAAGAAATATTTTCTTTACAAGACACCCTTCAACAAATATAGCGATTAATGAACAATAACCTTCTCTAACAACCACACAATATCACTTCTTTGCAATGCATTCACTTGATTCTATAGTGTCTAGACCTTCTTTTCAATCAATAACCTTCTTTGCAATTAGCTACATATTGTCTTCATTTTGTGTTGTATTCACACCTACAAATACATCTCATTCATCTCTCTTGATCACCTAAAATCACCTCATCAAAGCACCTGCAATTTCTTTCTAAAAAACTTCACACAAATAATATCTTTAATATTTCATTTTTGTCCTCAAATAATATCCCATTCATAATGTACCTGCAATTTCCTTTCAAAAAGGAATGACTCTTCATATTCTTCTCCTCACTGCATACACATTTTCTCTACATAAATCATTTTAAAAAATCATTCACCTGCAATAGGAAAGACTTTTCATATTCCTCTTCTTTCACTTTTCAAAAACAAATCTTCAACTTCATATATCATTCCTATAATAAATACAATCCATCACAATGCACCTGCAGTGAAATTATAAAAATGAAATAACCTTTCATTTTCTTTTTCTCTATAATCTTCTCTGCATTAATAATTTCTTCTTAAAAAGAAGAAACAACTACTTTAGAAACTCTCCCATTAAAAAAAGGCAATTAATATTTTCTTAAGATAGAAAAAGAAAATATTCATTTCCTTATCTACACGAAGGACCCATAAAAGTCTCCACAAAAAAATGCTTTTAAAATCCAAACAAAATTGCCTTTAGAAATTAACTAAAAATAGCCTTTAAAAGCAAATCATCTGTAGTCTAAAACCTTATGACATTCCACTGTATGTTAATGTGTAGGCTCAAAGTAAGAGGGTCATGGTTTAAATTAAAGCCATCGATCTTCATTTTCGTGCCCGTTGATCTTTTAATTAGAGCTATTGATTCATATATTGGCGCCACCACTCATGAGAAGTAAACATGAATATCAATTTGGCTAGGAGGGGCCGGTTGCCCAACGGTGGCGACCCCCTCAATGTTGTAACTTAAGTTACAACCACCGCCGATCCCAAGTCAACTTCACTTTATAATAAAGTGCTTTTTAAGATGGATGGGCAGTGAAGTGAAGAGAAAGATATTAAGGTGTTAGGGTTTAAATCCCTAAACAATAAAAAAAATTATTCAATTTCACCACTTGAATAAATTTTCAAAAGAGCAAAAACTCTATCTACTATTAGGCACATAATACCTATGATGTAGAATATCAAACCATTGATATGAATAAAGAAGATAGACTTTTCAAAAGATATCAACTTATATCAAACTATTTATATTTGGAATGCACTGAGAATCAATCACACCATTAACTAACAAAAATGATCAATTGAGTTTAGATATGAAATATCTTAACTATTCAAAGCGATAACACCCTTACTGCCATCTACTCATACCTCTGACCATGAAGCATAGACATCAAATCATCAATATCAATCAAAATAAACAACCTTCAACTGAGATTTAACCATTGATATGACATGAAAGCATAGCTTGAAATGTATCAGATTGTGATCATCAACGTAAACCTTTCAAGTCAAGAATCATAACCATCACAACATGAAGCATGGTGAATGAACTGAAGCTTGTCATGAAGCAACATCACATCCTCTGGATGGAAGATCAATCATTGCATTTGCATACTAGTCTTACTAAGAGAATGTATAAATCACGGTCCATCTACAAGAACACAACAATGTACTTTGAGTGTGAATGAACAAACTGCTCCTATCAATCTGTAATGTGTACAAAGCATGATCAAACAATCATCAATCTTCATATCAACACAAACTCCTATAGTTTAATGCCAACATCAATTATCCAACCATCAAGCTCCTTTTGTCCTTTTGACTGAATATTATGTAGACCTTAGATGCATGGCAGAGAACTGATTAAGATAACATTGGGGTTTACTATTTTGGTCTTCAAGAACAACACTTGACATGAAGCCTCATCATTGAAACTCTTCAAACTTCATGCCTCATATGAACTCATCAACAACCATCTATCTAAGATTAAACAATGCATTATATCATACCATGAAGATCCCCTGAATGATCAACATCATGACTAAGGCAACTAACACATGATATCAATGAATATGAATGATCTCTACATCTTGATGCATAGTGTCCACATCTATGGAGCCTTGAACAACATGAAGACCATAATATGAGCATTATGAACATGAACTCCTAACTTTGTGAACTCATGATACATAAACTCCAATGACAAACAACTTAATACCTTTTTGACATCAATGACAATCAACCTCCATCAATCTCCCCCTTTGTCAATGATGGCAAAACTACATAATGCATTCTCTCTCTCTCTCCCCCCCCTTTTTTGACATCAGATGACAAAGGATAAGGTACTCCCCTTGTTTAACTCCACTAAAAGATGTTAAAGATTGATCATAACATTTAAAATCACATTGCATTATGAAGATTTTAAAGACATAAACTCTTGTTGACTTGTTATCTTCCCTTTGAACCTGTGATGATCTATGATGACAAAAATAACAATCCTGAAGTAAGCATATGACAAACCTTGTTGACAATACCTTGAAACAACTCTTCAACTTAAAAGCAACAAGTCACCATGAAGCACACATTTGAAGACATACATCCTGAAGCATAGGACCTGAGGGCGGCAACATCATCTGAGGCATACCAAACTAAGTATCAAACTACTATTATAAACTACCCATAGACTATACCATATTCTGCATACATAAAATAAGATCTATTACATCATAAAATCTGCACAAAAGAGCACTATCCTACTAGTATGAATCATGCATATCTACCTCAGCACAATGCCACGTTTTGTCACAACACCAATATGAAGAAGAAAATTGACATATCTTTTCTATCAAATACAAACTCCTGATGACATCACTTGTGGTTGCAAAACAAACTTTTCATGACAAACAATTCTTTCACAATCATCAACCTATTTTGACCTCAATGACAAATCTCCAAGATCTCCCAAAGCATAAAATATGATGTATGATTATGAAGGCAAAAAAATGACTCACAGGTTTTATATAAATCAAGCCTTTGACATGACACATATGAACTTGAACTCCATGCAAAGATATCATAAACACTTCAACACCCATGATGAACAACAATGCAGGCTCAACAAGCAAAATTTTGATAATAAAAGCATGAAGACTACTCATCACAATATTCACAACTCATGATGACATGATGACCACTCTAGAGATGACCTTGACAAGACTTCCATAATAGTGACAACAAGACACATCTTAATGGACAATCAAGCTACAACAACCTGCAACCAGTCTACTCTTGCACACACTTCTTGGCATGATAAAGAATGAAGACCATCCTCCTAATGACCATGAACAACATCTTCAATCACAATTACCAACACTAAAAAATATCTTGATAAGAGAAAATGGATTGAAACAGTGTCAAAAGAATGAGAACAAATCTAAACCATGATAGCAATGTATCTCTATTCGATATTACCCTGCAAAAAGCAAATAGAGTAGACACCAGTACTTGAATATCACCATTATCATCTGCCACTACTCTTTAGGATTCAAGACACACCTTTAATTACCTTTATGAATGATATTAACAACATCATTATAGCAATGAAACACACTACACCAAAAACATTGTCCTTAGCACTATATACAAAAGATTCTGTATAAAAGAGTCAACACATAGAACTCTGCATTACTGCACTAATCTTTGCAACAAATGACAGCAATTAACAAACCAAAAGATATCCAAGTACATACAAATACCACTATTATATGAACTGTCCATAAAGCCATGATAACTGATAACAAACTCAAAAGAATAACTGAACATTCTCATCTGCAAATCACAACATGATGAAGCAAGACTGATACCACCTTCATAACTACAAGCATACAACTTGCACATGCCTTCCTGAAGCCTATCAAAAAAAATGTCAAACTATCATACCAAGAATTCTTCCAAATGATCATGAATTAACATCTTCAGTCCACCATCTTCTTTTGACACTATCTCCAATCCTCATGAAAGCTTTACCTCTCATGCATGACACATAGCTTAAAACAAATGATCAAAACAGATGATGATCAATACTTCACATTCTCACTAACATATCAAGAACATTATGAACCCTAAACATCTTATCAACATCTTGTTTGCACTCATCACCTATATTACTGACATACACATATTAACAACCATTGAATGATCTCTTCCTGAAACTTCTTGGGGGTATATGATAGAATATTGGACAACTCCCCCTCACTTCATGCTATATGTTAGGCAACTGTTGATGTGACTTGTGCAAGATACACAAGTTTAGGATCAATCTTCTCTTGGCTTTGTTTCAGTCTCCATACCTTCATACGTTCTTTCTTCTTACAAACTTTTTCAGCGTCTTTCTTTTTCAAAATTTTTAAACTAGGTGATGCTATTCTTTCATACATTCTACAACTATATGCTTTGTGACCAGGAGACTTACACTTGAAACATACAAGATTAGTATTCCTTCTGCAATTAATTGCTTTGTGTCCAAAATGATTACAGGTATAAAAATAACCAAAAAATGAATAATTATACCTGTATATATATGCTTGTCTTGCAGGATCAGCTCTTCTTTAGTTGTGCATTTTGATAAACTCATCTTTAGTTTTTACCTCAGACTAAATATTCTTTTTCCCTTCAGGAGCAGCAAAAAGATAGTCCAAATCTATCTTCTTTCTTAGAGTTTCTCTAACTTTAGAAGATTGTCCCTTTTTATAGCCAAGTCCAGTAGTATCCTGTTGATCATGATGTTAGTCATAAGTAAACATAGAATAAAAGTTACACAACAACTTTTACTCATCTTGAAAGATACGATGAATTCAAAGAATTCATGATCCCAAGTCTCCGTGGATTAGGTCTTAATCAACTAACGTTACTCAGTGGTTGATGTGTGTTGTTGTTTCCATTTTGTTGAGAGGCTACATCTTGTACTACCTCATCATTAGATAAGTCAATTGTCTCTTCCGGTGAGACAAGACCACTTTGAATTGGCCTAAAGGCTTCTTTCATTTGTTCTTTAGCTTGTTCAGTCTTAAACTGAACAATGGTAGGAAGTGGTACCTCATGTTGTAATTCCTTCCGGAACACTTCACTACCTACTCCCCTTAATACTACAAGAGTATGCCTTATTTCATCTCTCATGGATGTTTTTGGTTTCTTAGGTGTGGATGCCAACACTTGAGGTGCTTTTCTCTTTATAATGAGGGGCATAGGGTCCTCCTCTTTAGGTTCCTCATCAAGAGGAACATCCTCTACTATTTTATTTTGTGATGTTTGACCCTCCTCATATGTTTTAGCAGCTTTAAAAGCTGGAGTCTGTATCCTTTAGGCCTTTTGTTTATCCATATGAGGTGGTGTTGATGAAGCTAACGCCTGTCCTGATGCAGATGCATCCTCAGCTGATATTACTATTCTCTCAATTATTACCCCTTTAGGTTCAATATCAGTTCTTTTACCTCTGGGGGGTCTCTTGCTTTGTTCCTGAGGTGGTATTCTTTCTCCTTTAGACTTCCTCTTTTTAACCAAAAAGTCATCATACTCATTGTCAGGAATATCCTGCCTCTTCTTCTTGTTGTCAACTGTAAGGGCTACACCCTTCTTCTTCACGCATTTATTTGTTCATCTACCCAAGACTGGGTTAACTGCAGCACCTTGCCTATAAATTGATCTAATGAAATATCCTTAGGCTGTGTAAGATCAGGCGCTAAGATTGTATCATTATATATCTTCTTTTCTTCATACTCATCTGCTATAATTTTGCCATCATCCTTTTTCAATTGTACAGGCACTGGAATACAATCAAATGTTTTGATCTGGTTGAGAGTTAACCTTTGATATTTTCTCCTTCTAGCCTCCACCTCATCCTCACAATCTGTCCAGAAGTCCTCTAAGTGCTTCTAATGGATGGGCTTCCCCATGATCTTCTGCATCCTCCCATATGGGTCATATGATCTTGCCAATGGGAAAGGTTGTAATTTCATCATATCCAGACTAGCAATGACTTTCTTGATGTTCTCAGAGTCTTGGCATATACACCAACCCATTGTTACTAGAAACAATACTAGTGGAATCTTATTATTTGCTTTATAGGCATCCAGTATTGTAGATATCTGCCTTATAAACTCCATCAAAACAACTGCATCAGTGGGATATCTTGGGAGCATGAGGGGCTATCCAGTAAAGCCCTTTATTCTGATATAAGATAAAGTTGCATATTGTATAAACTAGGCACCATGCCTGTATATGACTTCTTGAGCTTCCATGCTCAGTCTTTTAGTCTTGTCTTCTTCCATTGTCCTTACTAGATGCATAGAAAATGCATCATTCACTAATTTCTAATCTTGAAGATAATTTTGTTTTTGTAGTTGGGGATAATGATCCTGTATGTGGGCATCATTAGTACTGCCACCGATCCTTCCCACTGTTGTAAGTGCATTGAATGTACCTTTGTAAGCACATGAGTATACCACGTATGAATTCATATGAAATGAATAGTCTAGGCCTCCTAGGTTCATGAGCTGCTCATTTAGGACATCACTTATCATTTTGGTCCATAATGGCTTGTTGTCTATATACAGACACATCAGGATAACCCCATACATACAATTTTTGAAACTTCCAGCATCAGGTTGGCCTATCACTCTGCTGAGTAGGGCTATCATATATTGGTATTCATCATCAAAATCAAATTTATACATGTGCACTGGCAGTTTGGTGGATGCAGTATAAGGACTATTCTTTGCTCACCATTAATACATCATCTTTTGAGCAACTTTCTTGTTATTTTCATACTCAACTTCTAGTTTCTTCAAATCCATGCTGACAACCTTCTTTCCCAATGGAAAATTGAAAGTGGTTGCAATTCCCTTAATGGACAGATCTGCATACACTCAACCATGTTTCTCTACTATCATGGTCTGTGGGTTGTAATTTCTAGCACATTCAATAATCAATTTTGGAGCCTCCATAGAATAGGGAAATCCAGCTGCACTCCACATTCTTAACACAAAAACTATGTCCAACAGGGTATTATTCTTGTCAACATGCATTCTAGATGACCATGTGACCAAATTTGTATTCCCCTAGTGTGTGTCTGCGATGACTCCATACTTGAACCGCACACCTTCAGGTTGGGCAAGCATTGGTTTAAGAAATTCAGCTTCAGACCTACTCAACCTCTTGTTTGCCATGGTTTCCTGCAATAAACAGGACTAGTCTTACCATACAATACTTCACATACATGCGTACAACATATATCTTCACGGTATGATGCACATTATATTCATTATTAATCATTTCATCATAATATGCATAAGAAATATCTTCAAGCCAGTGGAAAATAAAACTACCTGGACATGCAGAAAATGACAACAGGAGGGTTTTAATTACTTACTTGATAGCGCCTATTTCCTTGATGAGGCTAATGATTATATGAAAGAGATTGGGATACCAATGATGATCATGTGTCCTATTTTTCTGCAAGGTGTATGCATCCACAGGTAGGTCGTATGAGGATTGGAATGGTCTGTGCTATGTAAAATCTCATTTTATCACAAGGTAAATGTAAAATGACTCTGTGAATTCACTTTTAACCTCAGTCTTAGGGTAAATTAGCACACATTTATGTTAGATTGATCAAAACAATTGATCTTCTGCCATAATTTTACAGATGCTACCAGGTGTTTACATCGTGTTCACAATCGGTGGGAACCACCTACTACATTTATGTGCATTTAATGTCATACGGCAAGAGGAGTGGGGTGATCTTCGAAAGATCGGGTGATATTTGGAATATCAGGTGATATTTAAAATATGAGCCCTTATGTGTAATATGACCATCTGCCTTTGGTGGGAAAACTCACGTCAAAGAGATCAGGTGATATTCAAACCATCGGGTCATGTTTAAAATGTCGGGTGATGTTTGAATTATGACCCCCTAAAACTAAAGTGACCCCCATCTCAAAAAAAATTAGGATGACATCATAAGGATATTGACTTGGTTTATCATTGTAGCACTATGATGTCATCGTCATGTTATGTAGGAAGGGTCACATTTGGAAATATACCTCCGCGAGGTAAAAGGATGATGACGTCACTGCCAGGGTGATTTTCTTGTCTATTGGGATTATATGACGTCATCAGGATATTTGGATCTAGGGTGACATTTTGCGATAGGGTGATATTCGAAAGATAGGGTGATATTTGAAATATCAGGTGATATTTGGAATATCACCCTCACAAAATATAGGACGTTGTTTGACGGGTAAATACAATCACCACATAAAATTGACATCCAAAGTTTTAGACCAAATGATTTATCAGGTGATAAAATTGGATCGGGGTGATCCTTCATAAGATGACTGATATTAAGAAATATGATCCCCCCTCGGAATATCAGGTTTGACCAGGACTTTGACTCACCATAACTCTTGTTCTTTAAGGAATATCAGGGTGATCCAAAAGGCAAACCTGCATGAAATTTTGTATTCTTTCCAACCATGAGGTTATTGATATGAAATATGAACTTTGACAAATTTACCTCATGATGATGACTTACCCTAGCCTACCTGTGTAGGATCATCTGCATGACTTACTTTTACCAGACTGCCAGAAAAGAACAAGCCAAGCCAAGCAAAAGGTTGGGTCCCTATTTTGTCAAGTCAAAATGGGGCGTGTTGTGTAACCACACAACAACTTGCCATGAAAGAAAACAACAAAATTCTAATGATTCAAGTGAGGTGATCACATCCATATATAGTATTCTAACTCTTTTTAAGTACAAGAATTATAATCTTTTTGAATGACAAAATTTCATCATGGTAATAATGCTAGCAAAGGATCAGGTGTGTGCAAATGATTAATTATCCTCATCTTGAAAGCAAGTTGAAAACATGAGTAACTGATGTTAAGCTACATAGTTGGAGATCATCCGTCATAGCCAACCTGGATAGAGCCTTGCTGCTAGCAGGCGTCTACAGCCCCGACAAGGTTATCTATAGAATCCCCCTAAGTAGAGCCCCACTGCCAGCAAGCGTCTATAGCCCTGCTAGAGTTACTTAGATGGCCTAGTTTTATTTCTTTTCTAATTTTTCAATATTTATGCTTTATATATCTAATGTCATCATGTAAGTTCAGTGTGCAAGGAATGGTCACTTGCTGATTTAGGTTGGAGATTGTATTGGTAGCAAGGGAGTCCCTTTAGATTTTTCACTTAACACCTATACTTGTGTGTTCAAGAAACCCAAGGATGTTAGGTGAGTCATCGTGAAAGAGTCACTTTGGTCAAGAAAAGACATCCTAATGAAAGGATATCACAGACCTGATCATAAGTACTTCTCAGAATGAGTCATAACCTATATATAAATTTGTTCTCCTCACTTGAATCCTAACAATTTAGTTATTTTCTAGGGTGATGAGCTGCATCACCTTGACTAACCAAAACAAAACACAAAACTAACTGTACAAACAACTATACAAATATACACTATAATACACATGATTGTCATGAAGCTACTTAGGCTTGGAAATAATGTTTGAGGAATTGTCCATTAACTGGTAATGGGACATTCTCACCTGTCAGGTTCTTAAGCCTGTAAGTGTTGTCTCCTAGTATCTCAGAAATTTGGAAGGGACCTATCCATAATTTGTCAAACTTACCATGGTCTCCTTTATTCTCACGGGCTTTGTCCCACATTAGGACTAGATCTGATATCCTGAAGGATTTAACCTTGGCTCTCTTGTCAAACCATTGTTTAACAATAGCTTGATGTTTGGCAAACTAATCAATTGCCTGACTTCTTTTCTCTTCCAAGTGCATCAATTGAAGCAACCTGACTTCTTATTGATTGTCTATGCCCAGGTATTCTTGTGCAAACTACAGTGTAGGAATTTTTAGGTTAACAGGGAGGATGGGATCCACCCCATATACTAAATGATAAGGTGAGTTTCCTAATGCATCTTTATTCTTGGTTCAGTCTACCCATAGGGCATATTTCAGAAGGGTGTTCCACTCTCTTGGGTTCTTTTCTATTAACTTATGATATTCAACAAATTTTTATTAGTGGACTCTGTTAATCCATTCCCTTGGGGATAATAGTTGGATGAGAACTTCAGTATAATCCCATAATCAAAAGACCAACTTGAAATTTTCATTGAAGTAAAAGTAGAGCTGTTATCACTTACCAGAGCATAAGGAACTTCATACCTGGTGACTATATTACTTTCCAGAAATCTAATGACATCATCAGCATTGTAGGTCTTGGTGCTGACAGCTTCAGTTCACCTGGTACAATAGTCAATAATCGTTAAGACATACATGTGACCTGAGGATGATGGAGGATTAATTGGCCCAATGAAATCCATACCCCATTGTGCAAATGGGCGCATCTCCATCACTAGCTACAAAGGTTGTGCACATATCTCTCTCTGTTAGTAGCAATCTAACATACATGACAACATTTAATATGTTCAGCAGTATCATTAAAAATGGTGGGCCAATAATATCCTACTTTGAGGATAGCATGTGTAGTAGCCAAGGATGACCCATGGGTTGTTCCGAATTTGTTATGTAGCTCTGATAAAACCTTATCTACTTCTGGCCTCTCTAGGCATCTTAGGTATATTCCTTCATAATTTTTCTTGAAAAGGATTCCTCCTTTCATCATATACTTTTGTGACCTTATTTTTAAGGCTCTCCTCTGTGAAGCCTGTAGTCTTGAAGGACATCTTCCAGTAATCAGGATGTGCCCGATGTTTGAGTACTACTCTCCATTGTCCTTTGCATTAATTACATACTGCTGACTCATGATGTTGGGATCAATTTCTGATATCATTTGGCTTAAAGTCTGTCCTCTTACCAGCTTCATGGGTGTAATGTCCATGTCATATTCCTATAGGATAGTGATCCACTTAGCCCTTTTCTCACCTGGCTCACTCTGCATTAATAACATCTTCACTGCTGCATCAGGTACCATAGCGATGACTTTACTTCTTAGTATATAATGCCTGAATTTCTTTACTACTCTGACCAAAGCAAGTGCCTGCCTTTCAACATTCATATATCTTAGTTCTGCATCTTTGAAAGGGTAGCTCATGAAGGCTATGGGCTTTTCTTCCTTTTCTTTATTTCTTTGTGTCAGCATTGCTACAGAGGTATGCTCTCAAGAAAATGAATAAATGTAGAAGTCTTTAGTGTAATCTGGATTGATCAGGACTGGAGCATCTGATATAACTTTTTTTATGTCCTCAAAAGCAGCTCTAGCTTCTAGTGTCCACTCAATCTTTGCATCCTTCTTAAGCATGGCACTTAAAGGTCTGACTATTTCTGCAAAGCCAGTGATAAACTTCCTAACAAAATTAATCTTACCAAAGTAAGACTTAAGCTCTTTTTTGCTTCCAAGAAGCTGTATTTTCATGATGGACTCCACCCTGTCAAGATCAATGATAATCTCATTTTCAGTTATCAGGTGGCCTAGTAATTTTTCTATTGTCACCCCAAATATGCATTTATTGGGGTTCAAAGATATCCCATATTGCTCACATTTTCTAAGCACATTTCTAAGATCTTGTACATGGTTTCCTCTATCTTTGGAGAACACTGTTAAGTCATCCATGTATAGGATTATACATTTTCCTATTAAGCCTTTGAAGGCTATGTCCATTGCTCGCTGGAATGTCGCTCCAGCATTGATTAGCCCAAACGGCATGTGCCTATAGGCAAATATCCCCCACTTTGTGGTGAAGGCAGTTTTTAGTCTGTCTATCTTATCCACCATTACCTAGTTGTAGCCTGAAAAACTATCCAGGAATGACATCATTTTAGCACCGTTCACAATTTGCAGGACCTCATCTAAGGAAGGCAAAGGATATTTAAGCTCTATTCAGGTTCCTAAAGTCCACACATAGTCTAATGTCTCCATTTTTCTTCCTCACTAGGACTAGATTTGCTACCCAGGTGGAGTGTCTCACAGGAAATATGATCTTGGCATTTAACACTTTCTTAACCTCCTAAAAAATAATTGGTTCTAACAAATCATTGACAGGTCTTTGCTTCTATCTAAAGGGCTTAACATCTGGCTTGAGGGGTATGGTGTGTGTAATGACTGATGTGTCATATGTCTTTAGCTCATCATACGTCCAGGCTATGACATGTATGTAATCTTTAAGAGCTTGGGTGATTCCTTTTGACTCTTCTTCTATGCAAACCTTTCCTATGAGGACATTTTTCCTTTTATCATTCTACCCAATATCATGTGCATATTGTCACCCATCAGCTTTTGGAAGATCCTTTTGTTTCAACATGTTGTCCAGATCAAATGCTCTCTCTAACACTATCATTCCTTTTGGAGTCTTATTGCTGGGCAACTCTAAAATTTCTTCTTCTTCCCAAACATGATCTTCTACATTGTTCTCATCTATGATCTGAGCATCAAATATATCCTTTTTGGAGATGAAATCTAGGATATGCTAATCATCATCGAATACTTGGAGGTTGGTCACATTGTCAGGCACAGAAGGTACTGATACCAACTCTACTAAAAATCTTTTCAGACAAGAAATAGATAGTGGCTCCAATGTACTAGGAGCCTGGGCTAAAGCATCTTCCCTATAATTCTATTCTCTGGGTATGTGGGTGATATTAAATGCATCAAAGTCTTCAATCAGGTCCCATACCCTGTGTCTATAATTTGACAGCCTTTTATAATTGCAAGAGTAGATTCCTCTTACCTATCTCACTACTAATTCTGAGTCCCCATAGACATGCAGAATTTTCACTTTCTTCTTAAGAGCAACAATATCCCATGAATCAGAGCTTCATACTCTGTTACATTGTTAGTATAAAGGAACTGTAATCTATATAATGCCAAGTAGGACTTTCCTGATGGATCAACGAGACATATCCCTACTCTAGCTCCTTGTTTGGACTTAGATCCATCAAATCTCAGGATCCATGGTTTGTCTTCAGTCAAAGGCTTACCTGAGCCTTCTTTCTTCTTTGCAGCTCTGGCAGCTGCTGCACTTGATATCCACTTTAACTTTGGTATTTCATCTTTTTTAGACCTCATCTTTCCTTTCTTCTGTGAAGCTAATGGTTCTTTCTTTTCATCACCTGAAGGATGATCTTCTGGAATAGGCAATGTATGTCTCTTCAAAATATGTAAACATAGTGAGCAAGCAATTTCTGAGTGAGGTGCCTCATGCAATCTACACCAACCTTCAATAAGGACATCTTGTGGATATCTCTGCTGCTGTGTCATTTTCCAGATCTCTTTGCTCATAAATTCTTCAAATTTAGACAGATTACTACCTCTGTCTTCATCAGACAATTCGTAATCTGATTCAACTAAAAAATCACTCCCAGGGTGATTTTGTTTTTCCTCTTAACGCTACTCTGGATGCATACCAGCACTTCTTCCATCGTCTAATTATGACCTTCATCTTGACACTCACTTCTTTGCATTCCTACAGGAAATAAAAAGTAATTGTAGTCACTATCATTATCACTGTTTGATCAACTTACCTCTGATGATGATGATGCTGCTGATGCATCACTACATGTTTGTTCTAGCTCCATCATATCTATGCATGCTTCACAAGTCTTCTTGGAATGTGACTCGTTATGTAGCCTGCACCAACCATTGATTAAAACATCATTAGTAGGTATATTCAATAATCTACATCGCTTTACCTATTTGGATAAGTGCCTCTCAAAATTCCTGAAGTGATCTACCTTATTCTCATTTTTGGGGTTACTATCAGATTCTACAATTATTTCATCTTTCGAAGGATCATCATCATGATGATGAGCATCATACATCAGGATCTCCTATATCCTGACAGTCTGAGGTCTTACAACATAAACTCCAGGTTCTATGTCCACGTACATGATCTCCTTAGTTCAATTATACTTGGTGATCATGTGTTTCATTCTAGGTTCAGCGTCTATTCTTATCTGGTTTGGTATCCCCTTCCAGGGTAACCACATGTGACTGAAATATGTGGACATGTATCCATTGAGGGTTTTGGACCAGTCTCTGCTAAGAAACATCCCATAAGTATCAGGTATGTCAACTACCTAAATGTCGATATAATATTGGATTCTGGGATCTGATGCAAGATGCATGTGGATGTGAGTTAACTCTCCTACTACACTTACTTTTGTTTTGTCTAGTTGTGTGACTTTCTTCAAAGATTTGGCAGGATGCAGTCCTAAAGTATTGCATATAGACAAAGGCATTACATTCGTAGATGCTCCTGAGTCCACTAAACAGTTGTGCAGGTTTTTACTGAACATTCTTATGGTGAGGAGGAATGGAGGTGATTTAGTTTTATCTCTATATAAGGTCATGTGGGAGGTCTCTACAGCTTGAACAGTAGCTAGTACCTTTTGTTTAACATTATTATCTCTAGCAAGATAATCCTTACTAACAGACTGACTTGAGGAATGATTATCTTCTTTCGGAGCAGGATCATCTAGTGATTTCATAAACACTTTCTTAATGGCAAGAGTTTTGAGTAACTTTGACAAGGATAGGTTAATTTTAATCTTCTTCATTTCATCAACCAGATATGTGACTAGCTTGTTAGATTCATGAGGCGGATTTGCAAGTTTTGATACTACGTTTGGTGATGATAAATACTGAGCATTCACCTTGGGAAAACCAGGGTTATTGCTTACCTTGGGATCAGGAGGTGTATTGAAATTATTCGGAGGCAAAGAAGAAGTCAATGGACCAGTAGGTCTATTTGCATTACTTCTCAGGTTGTAATTATGCTTACCTAGATATTCTTGTTGGTAGGCATGTGCCTCATGTTCATTTGAAGGCTCATTTTCATCCTCAAAGGGAAAAACATAATTTGACTCAAAAGCCATGGCTGATTCCTGACATGCCAGGGTATAATCTTGTTGAACTGGCACTGTCTACTGATAAGGATGTTGCATGTAGTTCTCTAGTACTAAAGTAGTGTCATATCCACAAGGAACAAGTTCATTTCCTTCTACTTGAGGTGGATTTCCTAAAGTATTGGACACTTCAGTTTGAAAAATGCTAGTAGCTATTTTGAATTGGGGACAATCTAACTCTACATGTGCATTGGTATTGTGAATTTTGCACTAGTTAGTGAGGGCTGCTTTAGCAAGATTAACTCTAGTAGTCTGTTTTGGTTCACCAAGAGGCTGATTGTCTAGGGGTGATGGCAAGGAACCATTGTTTGGCCTAGTGTTCCACACTCTAGGCTGTCTTTGAGGATTATTATTACCATTATTGCTTTTATAATTGTTGTTGTACCCTCTATCAGGATAATTTGGTCTGTCATTAGCATAGCCTCTATTCTGGTTAGGCTAGGAATAGAAATTTTGACTTCTCAAGTGATTAATCTCAGTTGTAAGCTTCCTTAGCTGAGCTGATATTTCTTTAATTTCTTCTTTTTCTTCCTGAGCCTTAGCCACTACATTTTCTATTAAAGGCTTGAAGAAAGAAGATCCATTATTGTTTTGGTTCTGGTCTACAACCTAAGATGATTGTATTTGTCTAGGATACTGCAGCATCTGGCCATTTCTATTTGGAGGTGGCATAATACTTAATGGAGGTATCTGCAGAGGAGCTCATATTATAGCTGGAGGCATCATGGCTCCATTAGGCTATTGTTGAGCAGGATATCCTGGATAACCAGGAAGCATGGGAAATGCTATGTTCGGTGTAGGAGTAGGAACTAACCATTCATTGACTTTGATAGCTTCTTGGAAAGCTCCTGTCAAAGTTGTGATTTCAGGATGTGCTCTCCTGATGAACATGGAAGTTAAAGGATCCAGGGCTGAATAATAGATGCTCCTACCAGCTTCATCATTTGGAACATTAGGTGCAACTAGCTTGGATAACATTTTCTGGAACCTAGCATTAAAGTTAGCAATAGGTTTAACTTCTAATCTTTTGATTGTGGTGAATAGATGATAATTCATGGAAGGATCTATGGGGATTTTGAACCTATCCTTGAAAGCCTTCTCTAAGATAGCCCAGGAACCAATAGAACCCTAACCAAGACTAATATACCAATTATAAGCCTCCTTCCCTAAGGAAAATGGAAATAGCCTACATACAACGTCCTTATGTTCTATTCTGGCCCTACAACAGGCTTCTTTAAAAGTTCTTATGTGATCATCTGCATCTTGATAAGGATGATACTTTGGATAGATTTTATCTGGATTCTTTGGTAAAACATGATATGCTGTGAAAGTTAAAGGCGATTCCACTATGAAGAAAGACATTGCAACCGGAGGTGGTTGAGCTTGAGGTATGACCTGCTGAGGTTGAACCTAAGGATGGGCCTAGGATGATCTTGTAGGTATTTGCAAACCAATAGGAGACACAGGAGGATGCTCTGGTGATGCTCCTGAAGCACTAGAACCAGGAATATGATGGATATCAATAGTTCGAGGTCTAAATCCTTTGATAGGTAATTCTTTAAAAGGTCCTGTGGATCGTGACCTGGTATTTATCCTGTAAGCCAGGATTTCACACTTTTGAGGCAATTTAGTTGGATTACTGTAAAGATCAGTTGGAATTCACCAGCGAAGGCGGTATTTATGGTTAGGAATGGTAGCTAAATGGATATTTATGGAATATTTTCATGAATAATGTAAATATGGGGTGATATTTAGGTATGATGACTCACACGATAGGATATCTATTTTATAAGGCTTATTACCTCAAAGATTTGACAAATTTACCTAAAATTGGCTAATCTTTGCAAATTCATGATGATCTATGACAAAGCTTGCAATATTTATGATCAATCTTGAAAACTTTACATGGGATTAGCATGTACAGGCTTAATACAGTAAATCTTTACTGAGGTGTTTCAGTGTTACCTTACTTCCTGCATCATCAAATCTAAGAAACTTATTGATGATGACAAAACTATATGATCTTTCCAGTGGCCATCCTTCTAGCGCCAATTTATGTTGATCATGATGTTAGTCATAAACAAACATAGAATAAAAGTTACACAACAACCTTTACTCATCTTGAAAGATACAATGAATTCAAAGAATTCATGATCCCAAGTCTCCGTGGATTAGGTCTTAATCAACTAACATTACTCAGTGGTTGATTTGTGTTGTTGTTTCCATTTTGGGGCCTTATGTTTGTTAATCAATAGAATTTTGTTCCTGTAAGTATGCTACACAAACAAGTTATTCTACACAAGAAATCTCTACAAATACTGTGTCTATACTCAATTCTTTGCATGATATTTATCTATTATACATGCTTTAACTTCAAATATGCTATTAATTTTCAGTTATCTACAAGATGTCTACATATTTCATATGTATTTTCTTCTGATTATCAATTATTTGCAATTGTGATGATGAGTTGTGTTGAAATTAAAGAAATGTAAAAGAATACTTCAATTTATGATGAATCTTCAGTTATTGAGCCACATACACATTTGATACTATCATG
Source organism: Cunninghamia lanceolata (assembly GCA_027924645.1). Classification (NCBI taxonomy): domain Eukaryota; kingdom Viridiplantae; phylum Streptophyta; class Pinopsida; order Cupressales; family Cupressaceae; genus Cunninghamia; species Cunninghamia lanceolata. The sequence continues at coordinate 3,736,808 of BSBN01000333.1, forward strand.
AGAAAGAAGAAATCAAACCATATGTTCACCAGGATGTTCCACAGCTAAATACAGTTGATGCTAACTTCAAAGGATGGTGAATGAAGACAATACATGCAAACTGATGGGCACTCCAAGGGACGTAGCAAATCAAAGCATATATCAAGAATCCAAACACAGATTACTTAGAATTTACGATGATTTGTAATCAAAATGGTCTTCTCTTTTATTAAGTATTTAAAAACATGTACATATACAATAACTTTGAAATGAGCCCTGATACTTCAACAAACAAATTTCAATTAAGCTTTGAAATGTTTGAAACAATGCATCCCTACACCTTTTATAGAACAAGGTGAGGGAGTGGTTACAAGTGATCTATGATCAAAATTTATCTATTAAGATCTACAATGGATATTCATCTTTGACTTTGTCAACATTTCATGTGGCACAGGTTGCCAGCTGGCAACCCTCTGAATTACTTATTTCCTCTAAGTATCGGATGCTTATGTCTTCCTTGGTATTGCATCTTCATCTACTCTTCATCCTTCAGGTTCTTCATCCTCATTATCAAGAGCATCATGATCATCACTTTCTGTATCTTCATCATCTTGATGAATGTTGCCTTGTATATGAGCCTACATGATTGTCCTGACATTTTCATATGCTACCACCACTCATTCTACTTCTCCCCCATCCTGACTTTTTGCTTTGGCAATGGCGTGCTTATGTACTTGATACTTATCTAGAAGAGCCTCCAGTTTGCTCTTCCTGCTATTCAATGTTTCATTATAGTTTTCCACCCTGACCTTGATCCTCATGATCTTATTCATTATTTCTTCTGTCAGGTGGTTAAGAGGATCATCGTCTACCTGTTGGAAGTTACTATGCAGAGCCTTTACTACAAAATTTGCATCTTGATTCTCTATTTTTCCTTCAACTTTCCCCTCTAGGGCCTCCAGGATTTTTGCCTCGAATGCCATCATGTCATGCAACTTCATGCTGATATCTCTTAACTTGTTGTTTCATCTTTTCAATACATCACATTCAAATCTGATATCTCTATACTAAATATCTGTCAGCAGGGCAATATTATTATCTAGTACCTATTTGGTTATTAGAACTTGAGGATTAATCTGCTTTATTTCACCCAAAGTACTCAAGGCTTTCTCTGACTGGAATGACCTTCTTCCGACCTCCATTTGCTATTTATCAACCTTCCTTCTAGAGAGGCTTAAAGAATTCCACCTTTGTAAAGAGGCCTTCACTACTTCCTCAGCACCACCGAGTGCGGATAACATCCATTTTCTCATTATTACTAATTCGTGCTTCATAAGTTCCAACTTATTGACCTCTTCCTGAGAAATTGTAGTCAATGGGACTACTTCTGCATTTGAAGTATCATCAGGGTTAATTAACCCTTTTATGTAAGTATGCAGCTGAGCAATGTGCTCTTTATGCTGCTTATTTTTCTCTTTTTCCTTCTTTACCCTCTGGGTCAAAGAATTAATTATATCTTTACCCTCTTGACCTTCCTAGTCTTCATTGGCAAATCCCAAATCAATATTAGTAACCTGGAATTCTTCTAGGGTGATCTTGCCTTTCTCTTTTTCAACTATGGGAAGTGCTACCTGAGCAGTCCTTCTGCCTGTAGCAGGATCCCTTCTTATGGCCAATGTTATCCTGGCCTTCCTCTTTGGCTTCATGATGGATTCCAAAAATAATTTGGAAACATCGTACTCTTGGATTTCAAAATTGGATTCCATACCTATTTCTTTCACTAGCCATGGAGGAACTTGGTCTCTGGATCCTTGTCATCCGACATCATCATCATGATCACCTTGTTCTCCAGTAATTGCATCTATTTTTGATGGAGATGGCAACTTCCTTATCTCTTCCTCACGATGTTCTTCATGAGGGTGATCTTCTTTTACTGTTGAGGAATCTCCTCTTGCAATGGAGAATCTTTCAGTGCATCCACTTGATGATCTTACAATTGATCTTGTACTTCATCTTCTTTTGTTTCATCCACCTTGACAATTTCCTCATCCTGAGGCACATTTGTATCCGTGGATGTCATTGTATCCATCTTAGGTGCATCAACCTAATATTGGGTCATATTTTGATCCACATCTATATTATCTGCCTCTTGAGCCTTCAGGTCATCCTGACCTAATGTGTCCTTATCTAATGCCTTTTGAATCTTAGGGGCATCTTCAAATGATGTATCCTTTTCTTCTCTACCCTTTTTCTTGACTCCTATTTTGGGCTCATTAGATATACCTTGTTGTTGACCCATATCTTTAGTGTGGCTTTCCACTTCTGTCTATTTTGGCTCTTCAATATTTTTTGTTCTTTTAGGTGCACCTGCCAGATGTTCAAGACTTACATCCTTTCTATATGTTAGATCTATGACTGTAGGGCTAGTTAACTGATCAACCAATTCATCCAGCCCTATCTATTGTGCAATCCTTTCTGGGCTCTTTTCCTTTTCCTGTTCCACTTGCTTCAATTCTTCTAACACTCCCACCTATACTAATGGAGTTCCTTGTGGAGTGATGTGAGTGGGAGCAGCAAGGTTTTCCATTTGTTGAGAGGCTACATCCTTTAATACCTCATCATCAGATAAGTCAACTGTCTCTTCCAGTGAAACAAGACCACTTTGAATTGGCCTAGAGGATTCTTTCATTTGTTCTTTAGCTTGTTCAATCTTAAACTGAACAATGGTAGGAAGTGGTACCTTGTGCTACAATCCCTTCTAGAACACTTCACTACCTGCTCCCCTTAATACTATGGGAGTATGCCTTATTTCACCTCTCACGGATGTTCTTGGTTTCTTAGGTGTGGATGCCAACACCTGAGGTGCTTTTCTCTTTCTAATGAGGGGCATAGGGTCCTCCTCTTCAGGTTCCTCATCAAGAGGAACATCCTCTACTATTTTCTTTTGTGATGTTTGATCCTCCTCATATGTTTCAATAGCTTCAAAAGCTGGAATCTGTATCCTTTTGGCCTTTTGTTTATCCATATGAGGTGATGTTGATGAAGCTGATGCCTGTCCTGATACGGATGCATCCTCAACTGAAATTACTATTCTCTCAATTATTACCCCTTTAGGTTTAGTATCAGTTCTTTTACCTCTAGGGGGTCTCTTTATTTGTTCCTGAGGTGGTATTCTTTCTCCTTTAGACTTCCTCTTTTCAACCAAAAAGTCATCATACTCATTATCAGGAATATCCTGCCTCTTCTTCTTGTTGTAAATTGTAAGGGCTACACCCTTCTTCTTCACACATTTATTTGTTCATCTATGCAAGACTGGGTTAACTGCAACACCTTGCCTATAAATTGATCTAATGAGATATCCTCAGGCTGTGTAAGATCAGGCGCTAAGATTGTATCATTATATATCTTCTTTTCTTCATACTCATCTGCTATAATTTTGCCATCATCCTTTTTCATTTGCACAAGCACTAGAATACAATCAAATGTTCTGATCTGGTTGAGGGTTAACCATTGATATTTTCTCCTTCTAGCCTCCGCCTCATCCTCACAATCTATCCAAAAGTCCTCTAAGTGCTTCTAATGGATGGGCTTCCCCATGATCTTCTGCATCCTCCCATATGGATCATATGATCTTGCCAATGGGAAAGGCTATAATTTCATCATATCCAGACTAGCAATGACTTTCTTGATGTTCTTAGAGTCTTGGCATATATAGCAACCCATTGTTACTAGAAATAATACTCGTGGAATCTTATTATTTGCTTTATAGGTATCTAGTATTGTAGATATCTGCCTCATAAACTGCATCAAAACAACTGCATCAGTGGGATATCTTTGGAGCATGAGGGGCTGTCTAGCAAAGCCCTCTATTCTGATATAAGATAAAGTTGCATATTGTATAAACCAGGCACCATGCCTATTTATGACTTCTTGAGCTTCCATGCTCAGTCTTTTAGTCCTATCTTCTTCCATTGTCCTTACTAGATACATAGAAAATGCATCATTCACTAATTTGTAATCTTGAAGATAATTTTGTCTTTGTAGTTGGGGATAATGATCCCATATGTGGGCATCATTGGTACTACCACCGATCCTTCCCACTGTTGTAAGTGCATTGAATGTACCTTTGTAAGCACATGAGTATACCATGTATGAAGTCATATGAAGTGAATAGTCTAGGCCTCCTAGGTTCATGAGCTGCTCATTCAGGGCATCACTTATCATTTTTGCCCATAATGGCTTGTTGTCTATATACAGACACATTAGGATAACCCCATACATCTAATTTTTAAAACTTCCAGCATCAGGCTGGCCTGTCACTCTACTGAGTAGGGCTCTCATATATTGGTATTCATCATCAAAATCAAATTTATACATGTGCACTGGCAGTTTGGCGGATGTAGTATAAGGACTATTCTTTGCTTGCCATTGATACATCCTCTTTCGAGCTGCTTTCTTGTTATTTTCATACTCAACTTCCAATTTCTTCAAATCCATGCTGACAACCTTCCTTCCCAATGGAAAATTGAAAGTGGTTGCAATTCCCTTAATGGATAGATCTGCATACACTTGACCATGTTTCTCTACTATCTTGGTCTGTGGGTTGTAATTTCTAGCACATTCAATAATCAATTCTGGAGCCTCCATAGAATAGGGAAATCTAGCTGCACTCCACATTCCTGACACAAAAACTATGTCCAACAAGGTATTATTCTTGTCATCATGCATTCTAGATGACCATGTGACCAAATCTATATTCCCCTGGTGTGTATCTGCGATGACTCCATACTTGAACCGTACACCTTTAGGTTGGGCAAGCATTGGTTTAAGAAATTCAGCTTCAGACCTGCTCAACCTCTTGTCTGCCATGGTTTCCTGCAATAAACAAGACCAGTCTTACGATACAATACTTCACATACATGCGTACAACATATATCTTCACGGCATGATGCACATTATATTCATTATTCATCATTTCATCATAATATGCACAACATATAGCTTCAAGCCAGTGGAAAAGCAAGCTACCTGGACATGCAGAAAAAGACAGTAGGAGGGTTTTAATTACTTACTTGATAGCACCTATTTCCTTGATTAGGCTAATGATTATATGAAAGAGATTGGAATACCAGTGATGATCACGTGTCCTATTTTGCTGCAAGCCGTATGCATCTGCAGGTAGGTCGTATGAGGATTGGAATGCTCTGTGCTCTATAAAATCTCATTTTATCACAAGGTAAATGTAAAATGACACTATGAATTCACTTTTAACCTTAGTCTTAGGGTAAATTAGGGCAAATTCAGGTTAGATTGATCAAAACCATTGATCTTTTGCCATAATTTTACGGATGTTGCCAAGTGTTTACATCGTGTTCACAATCAGCGGGAACCACCTACTACATTTATGCACATTTAATGTCATGCGGTAAGAGGAGCGGAGTGATCTTCGAAAGATTAGGTGATATTTAGATTATCAGGTGATATTCAAAATATGACCCCTTATGTGTAATATGACCATCTGCCTTTGGGGGAAAACTCATGTCAAAGAGATCGGGTGATATTCAAACCATCGTGTCATGCTTAAAATGTCAGGTGATGTTTGAATTATGACCCCCTAAAACTAAAGTGACCCCCCTCTTGAAAAAAATTAGGATGATGTCATCAGGATATTGACTTGGTTTATCGTTGTAGCACTATGATGTCATCGTCATGTTATGTAGGAGGCGAAGGTAAAAGGATGATGACGTCACCGCCAGGGTGATTTTCTTGTCTATCAGGATTATATGATGTCATCAGAATATTTGGATCTAGGGTGACATTTTGCGACAGGGTGATATTCAAAATATCAGGTAATATTTGGAATATGACCCTCTCAAAATATATGATGTTGTTTGACGGGTAAATACAATCACCACATACAATTGACATCCAGAGTTTTAGACCAAATGATTTATCAGATGATAAAATTGGATTGAGGTGATCCTTCATAAGATGACTGATATTAAGAAATATGACCCCCCCTCAGAATATCAGGTTTGACCAAGACTTTGACTCACCATAACTCTTGTTCTTTAAGGAATATCAGGGTGATCCAAAAGGCAAACCTACATGAAATTTTGTATTATTTCCAACCATGAGGTTATTGATATGAAATATGAACTTTGACAAATTTACCTCATGATGATGACTTACCCCAACCTACTTGTGCAGGATCATCTACATGACTTACTTTTACCAGACCACCAGAAAGCAAAAAAAGAACAAGCCAAGCCAAGCAAAAGGTTAGGTCCCTATTTTGTCAAGTCAAAATGGGGCATGTTGTGTAACCACACAACATATCCCTATGTTGTTTTTGTTTACCCAACATCTAATATAACTTGGTGGTGCTCTCTTCAAACTCCTGATTTTTCTTTGACATACTCTTGAGATTTTCAATATCTTTTCTCAAGGTAACAATTTCAGCCTCTAGTATTAAACATTCAATAGATTTGACTTGACATTCAGATTTAGTAACATTTATTATTCTCTTGGTTTCTTCAATCTCAATCTTTAGGCTGATAATCAATTTATCTAATTCTTCAACTTGTTTTCCTAAATTCTTAATTTGATTTATTGCCTCTTCAAGATCTGAAGATACTCTTTCATGGTCTGAAAGTGCTTTGTTTTTTAAGTCTTTTTCTTGTTGTAGCTGTAAATCTAATTTCTTGTTCTCTTTTTTGTATTTCTTGAGTTCACTCAGAGCACCCATGAGTTCTCCTTCTATATCAATTTCAGACTCCTGTTCATCATCACTCATAATGTGATCTTCTTCTTCTAAATTTGATTGAATCTCATCTCCTTCATGTGAAAGTCTCCTTTCATTGCCACTTTCTTCAGACACCAAGCTGTCCTCTTCTTCATCATCCATTTCAACTACAAAGTCATCTTTACTTTCATCAAGTTCTTGTCTTCTTACATTCTCATTGAGGTCTTTCTTTTTGTCAAGACTCTTAACAACAAAACCAATCTCTTTATTACATTTTGTATCTACCTTCAGGAATGTCTCAATCAACAACTCATTGTTGGACTTAACTGAGGTTTGTTTTACAATATTTTGATAAGCATCTTTCTTTTCTTCTTACCCATTGTACTCCACTACCAGGAACCCTTAAGTTGGTTAAACTTCTTTCTAGGGTCTAGCTCTGATACCACTTGTTGGAGTACAATCAACACTAAGAGGGGGGTTGAATCAGTGTTGTATCAAAAACTAAGTTATGTACTTCTTATCAACCTTAAAAGAAGAAAATGGAGGAATCAAACTTGATCATATGCTTCATCAAATGAAGGAGTCAAATACTAAATATATAAGCATGAAGGACAATTAAATCACACAAAATTAAAATCATGACACAATAGATTTCACGAGTCAAAAACCCTCATAGGGATGAAAAACCACAAAAACTACCTCACTAGATTAATCATGAAAATCAACATTTACATAGCCTCATCGGATGATGAATGCCTCATTGGTAAAAAGAAACCTCACTAGCAAATATACCTCATTGGTAAATTGGTGTCTCACTGACACAATGTGCCTCACTAGCTAGAGGTGAATATAACAAAGAAATAATCCATTCAGGGGGTTACCTTGTTACAATATGCACCAACATAATATTCATCCAACACTTTGATTACAAGAGGTCTCTCTGATACAGGTTTCACATCATAAAAGAAATATTTTCTTTACAAGACCCCCTTCAACAAATATAGTGATCAATGAACAATAACCTTCTCTAACAACCACACAATATCACTTCTCTACAATGCATTCACTTGATTCTACCTTGTCTAGACCTTCTTTTCAATCAATAACCTTCTCTGCAATTGGCTACATATTGTCTTCATTCTGTCGTATTCACACCTATAAATACATCTCATTCATCTCTCTTGATCTCCTAAAATCACCTCATCAAAGCACCTGCAATTTCTTTTTAAAACTTCACACAAATAATATCTTCAATATTTCATTTTTGTCCTTAAATAATATCCCATTCATAATGCACCTGCAATTTCTTTTCAAAAAGGAACGACCCTTCATATTCTTCTCCTCACTGCATATTCATTTTCTCTACATAAATCATTTAAAAAAATCATTCAGCTACAATAGGAAAGACTTTTCATATTCCTCTTCTTTCACCTTTCATAAATAAATCTTCAACTTCATATATCATTCCTACAATAAATACAATCCATCACGATGTACCTGCAATGAAATTATAAAAATGAAATCGCCTTTCATTTTCTTTTTCTCTTCAATCAATTTTTAATCACTCTGCATTAATAATTTCTTCTTAACAAGAAGAAACAACTACTTTAGAAACTCTCCCATTAAAAAAAGGTAATTAATATTTTCTTAAGATTGAAAAAGAAAATATTTATTTCCTTATCTACATGAAGGACCCATAAAGTCTCCACAAAAAAATGCTTTTAAAATCCAAACAAAATTGCCTTTAGAAATTAACTAAAAAATGCCTTTAAAAGAAAATCATCTACAGTCTAAAAGCTTATGACGTTCCACTACATGTCAATGTGCAGGTGTAGAATAAGAGGGTCATGATTTAAATGAGAGCCACTGATCTTCATTTTCACACCAGTTGATCTTTGAAATAGAGTCATTGATTCATATATTGGCACCACCACTCATGAGAAGTAACCGAGAGTATCGGTTTGGCTAGGAGGAGGGGCTGATTGCCCAATGGTGGCAACCCCCTCAATGTTGTAACTTAAGTTACAACCATTGATCCCAAGTCAACTTCACTTTATAATAAAGTGCTTTTAAAGATGGATGGGCAATGAAGTGAAGAGAATGATATTAAGGTGTTAGGGTTTAAATCCCTAAACAATAAAAAACTTTTATTCAATTTCAGCAATTGAATAAATTTTCAAACAAGAAAATACTCTGTCTACTATCAGGTACAGAATACCTCTGATGCAGAATATCAAACCATTGATATGAATAAAGAAGATAGACTTTTCGAAAGATATCAACTTATATCAAACCATTTATATTTGGAATGCACCAAGAATCAATCACACTATTAACTGACAAGAATGATCAACTGAGTTTAGATATGAAATATCTTAACTATTCAAAGTGATAACACCCTTACTGCCATTTGCTCATACCTTAGACCATGAAGCATAGACATCAAATCATCAATATCAATCAAAATAAACAACCTTCAACTGAGATTCAACCATTGATATGACATGAAGGCATATCTTGAAATGTATCAGACTATGATCATCAACCTAAACCTTTTAAGTCAAGAATCATAAGCATCACAACATGAAGCATGGTGAATGAACTGAAGCTTGTCATGAAGAAACATCACATCCTCCGAATGGAAGATCAATCATTGCATTTGCATACCAATCTTACTAAGAGCATGTAGAAATCATGTTCCATCTGCAAGAACATAACAATGTACCTTGAGTATGAATGAACAAATTGGTCCTATCAATCTGCAATGTGTACAAAGCATGATCAAACAATCATCAATCTTCATATCACCACAAACTCATGTAGTTGAATGCCAATATCAATGATCCAGCCATCAAGCTCCTTTTGTCCTTTTGATTAAATATTATGTAGACCTTAGATGCATGGTAGAGAATTGATTAAGATAACATCGGGGTTTACTATTTTGGTCTTCAAGAACAACACTTGACATGAAGCCTCATCACTCAAACTCTTCAAACTTCGTGCCTCATATGAACTCATCAACATCCATCTATCTAAGATGAAACACTGCATTATATCATACCATGAAGATCCCCTAAATGATCAACATTATGACCAAGGCAATTGACACATGATATTAATAAATATGAAGGATGTCTACATCTTGAACCATAGTGTCCACATCTATTGTGCCCTGAACAACATGAAGACCATAATATGAGCATTATGAACATAAACTCCTAACTTTGTGAACTCCTGATACATAAACTCCAATGACAAATAACTTAACATCTTTTTGACATCAATGACAATCAACCTCCATTAATGACAATCATAAAATTGAAGCTACAAGTTTTTCAGAGCTGAAAAGCTTTGGTGACCTTGTGTAGGATGGAGGGTAAAACTCTAGACACTCCTCACATCCCTGCAAGGATTTTCTTTAATATGAGTGGGTGAGCTATAATGGAGATGTATGCAGAAAAATGGTGGTTCTTGTAGTCCCACAAAGCTAGGCCAAATTACATGCAGGATAGTGGTTAAAGTGGAAAATGATAAAATATAAATTGCCCGCACTCCCACAAGGGAAAAGTGAAAGACATGCGGCATGGTGGCTAAAATTGTAAATGGGTGGAATGAAATAATAAAATGAAATATAAGTATGTTGCATGCACAGGAGAGGGAAAAGTAAAATAATAGTGTGAAAATATGAAATTCTTTACGAATGAAAGTATGGCCAGAAAAACAAAATTTTATTTTTGGTGAAAATATAAGTATTCCTTATAGGTACATTTGAAAAGTTAAAATATGAATATTGTAAAATATATTCACCAAATAGGAAGAGGGTAATTATTTTACCCGGGTCATATGGGTAATGTGAATATTTGTAAAAGGGGAATGTAAATGGTCATTTTGACTATTATTTATGCAAGAGGGGATTATTGTGAATTGATGAAATATTTTTTCACAGGAATATGAATAGTCATTATGACTATTATGCTGAGTATGTGGGAGAAAACATTTTTTTCATTGTGAAGAGTTGTACTTGAATGGTCATGTTGCAAATATAAATGTCAAACATCAAAAAGGCAAAAAAGGGGGGTTGGATAGAAATAGAGAGGGTGTAGAGCAAAGCAGATTGGTGCACTTGTGTAAGTTGGGGAAAAGAGTGTCCAAAATGTATTTGATCTGAAAATGGTCTCAATTGTTCATTGATTTCAATGAAAATAAACTTTGAAGACTGTCTCCAATATTGTGTTCTTTGGTCATATGAATCAATTTGACAAGTTCTTATTGGTTTGTCGTTGCACATTAAATGCTTCTATGTAATGTGTTTAATAGGCTCTCTCAAGTAGGGATTCAAATCTTTTAAACATGTTACTATGATTTAAGGATGTAGTTTGGATTGTGTAAGAATGGTTTTCATAGTTGATTTACTTGCACGTTTATGCAAGACATAAATAGAAAGTGTTGAATAGTTCAAGTTTGTAGCCATGGGATGATTAGAAATTCATTGTGACTCCATAGCCCAATAAATAATGCACTAATCAGATGTTATGCTCCTAAATTGATTAAATCATTGAATAAATTTCAAATAATTTTGGTTTTCTATTTGTAGAGGTAGAAGTAGCTGATAAAGTAGTCGAATAAAATCTATTTTCAGATTTGATGCTAGTTTGAATGTGATTGAAGAAGATAATTTAATTGGAAAAATTGCACATAACCTGCTTACCCATCACTAGTCAATATAAGATAATTCATATTTGGTGATAAGAAGGTACACTTGCCTAGGCAAAGCAGGGCCTAAAGTGTAGGGAAGTACAATCATTTTGATTGAATCCGTCAGTTGGCCAAATCTATTACCAGACCTAATCACAAAGTTTGGAATCATTTCAAGGTCTAATAAACTATAGATTTGAGAACCAATACAATATTTGTCAATTAAGGTCTCTTGTCTTGCCCTATTTTGATTGATGGGATTTGGGTTGATTCTCCTCTAATACAAAAAAAAGGGTAGAGCCGATGTAGTTTGTTTCTACTTCTTAGGTAGAATCCAAGCTCGGTTTGTGCCCTGAATGCTATGTAGAAGAGGTTTTGACCTAGTTGGATCTATTGACCTAGTCTCTCTTTTATACATTGTACACTTACATCTTTGGAGCCATATGCCATGCATTTTATTTTGATGGGTGATGAAACTCTTATTGAGGTGTGTGGGAGAGGGTCTATTGGTGTGGTGGATGGCACATTCCATGATGTTCTTTGTGTTCCCTCATTATCACTTAATCTGCTATCAATTTATCAAATCACTAACACAAGTTTATGCAAGTAGGTTGAGTTCACTCCTGATCCATTGGTGATTCTAGAGTTGCACAATAGTTCTACATTTGCAGTTGGGAGAGCAAATCATCAGTCACGACTTTATTTATTTTCTCATTTTGTTCTTGATCATCCATCCATTTTGTTCACTTATTTTGATGATGTGAGTATATTATGGCATGAGCAATTTGTGCATGTTAAATGTTGCTACTTGTACCTACTAAACCAATAGAGCATGGTCACAAGCTTGCCTTCAATTCAGTTCTTGAGCGGTGTTTGCCAAGGTTGCATTCTTTGTAAGCATCCTAAGGAAACATTTTACAAAGGTAAGGCATGGAGAGCTTCACAAATACTAGAGTTAGTTCATAGGGATTTGGCTAGTCCATTTCCTCATCCAATCCTTCAGCAAGGCCAAATTTGTTGTTACCTTCATTGATGACTTTTCTCAATATACTTGGGTGTACTTTCTCAAACAAAAGTCAAAGGTATTTGATCATTTTCAAGACTTCAAGTCTTTTGTAGAGAAGCAATCTAGGAAAGCCATCAAATTTTAGTGCACTGATAATAGTGGTGAATATATCAATCATCATTTTGAATAGTTTTGCACTTTATAGGGAATTAATTTGCAACATTGAATTCTATACACTCCTTAGTAGAATGGTGTGGCAGAATAAAAGATTAGGTCCTTGAAGAAAATGGTGAACTACATGATTCACTCCAGATCTCTTGCACCATAATATTAGGTAGAGGCCATTAACTATGCTTGTTATATCTAGAATTGTGTTTCTCACCGAGCCTTAAAGGGAGTAACTCCTTTTAAAGCTTGGAGCAGTCAAAAACCATTAGTTAAGCACTTTCAATTTTTTGGTTCTCCTACATGGGCCCACATTGCTACAAAGAAACATAAGGTCCTAGATCCATAGAGTAGGCCTTGCATAATTTTGGGGTGTCCTAATGGTGTGAAAGTTTATCGGTTGTTCCAACCTACTACACAGAGCTCTTCATTAAGAGGATTTTTTAGTTTGAGGAGGTATCTTCCAGCTCAACTCCCATCACTTCTCCACTTCCTTCTACTTTGACATTAGAGTACCTTGGGCTACATGAAATATCTGATGACTCAAATTCACCTGAGTAGATTCATGATGATGAAGAGTCTTTTTCCTCTACCTTTGATACTGAGAGAAAGATGCAGAGTCACCTCCTACCTCTCCTAGTCATCATTCAGAGGGTGATGATTCTCCTCTAGAATCTTTGACTTTTAGTCCAATTTGGGCTCATCAGACATTGTAGCCTGCAGGTGATTGGGTTAGGGATCCATCAGACACTAGGTAAACTCATTCACAATTCTAGGAGCTCCATATGTCTTCATTGCTACTGCCTTTGATCCACACTCCTTTCGAGAGCTGGTGCAGGAGCACCTACCTGACAGCTGGCCTCCATGAGGCAGTTAGTTTGTTTTAAGTCTTGTTAATGTTTCCAAGAAGGTCTTATAAGACCAATCCATGTAATAAGGTCATGTTGACCATACTTTACTATTTTTAGCTAGGTTGTTAGGACAGCTGTTATGCTGTATGTTCGGTTGGATCCTCCCAGCCGCTTGGAAGCTCCCAGCCGCTGGGAATCGAGTGGTAGTACTCGCAAGCAGATCCTATTTATGTATGAGGATCGGTTGGTTTTAGATCAGAGATCAGATATTGTATTGAAGAGGAGAGACAGAGTGAGACAGAGTACTGTATTGCATCTTTTGAAATCAATAAAGATCTTGTTTGTGTTCATTTTTTGTTTGATCTCCATTGTGAAATTGATTTACTGTTCTGGTGGTTTCATGGATTCGCTGATCCATTCCACCGGTTGATTCGTTGAATCGGTGGAATGGCTGTGTACAGTAGTTTAGGATTTAGTCTGCATTTTGTGTTTGTTTGCATGTATGTTTGCAGGATCGCAGTCGAAAGGTGTTGAGAACCCTAGCATGGGTATGTGCTAGGTCGTGCTGGTAGTTAGAGTCTGGAAAGTTGTCCAGGAAGCAGATCGGGTCACCCCAGGAGGTTCGACGGATTGAAATTTGCTAAGGTTGGAAAAATCCATCGCAACGGCATCATGAGGATATTTCTGTGTATATCCTGCAGTTACTTCGGGTGTCATCCGAGTAGATGGAGATGAGCATGATGCAGTTGGTTGCATAAAGTGAATGTGCATCGGGGTGATTATCATCAGGTGTTGCCAAGGAGGAGCATATCGGCATAAGGTAGAAGATTGGGTTGATAAAACCATCGTGGCTCGATAATGTTAAGTTTGGCCAACAGCAGGATATTGAAGGAACTGCATGTGACGTCATCGTCATCAGGATAATCGTCATCAGGATATCGGGGCAGTAGGATATTGAAGGAGCTGCATGTGACGTCATCGTCATCAGGATAATCATCATCAGGATATCAGGGTGACATAAGCATCGAAGGAAGGGTGCATGAGGTTGTCGTCATCAGGATATATGGGAGGAACAGGATATTTTATATCCTGCTGATGAACATGATGTTGAACATCATGATGCTGGAGATAGCGTTTGGCGGTAAGTTGAACAGTGAACATCAGGAGGATGTTTGCGCTTGCTGAATGTGATGATGCTGCCGATAGTCGGATATGATGATGCTGCTGACATGCGAAAGGGCGAAGGCTTGTCTGCAGGAGGATATCGGTCGGCAAGAGAAAATATGATGATGCTGACAGTGTTAAGGGAAATATGATGATGATGATGATGGGTTGTAGACATACATGCTGTATGTCAAGGTTTTAGTGTGGATGCCTCTGCATCATAGTGGTATCAGAGCTCAACAAAAGGTCTGGGCTGTTGTGTGTTGATTTTGTCACCGAAAGGGCAGAGGTAGAGTTGATTCTGTCACCGAAAGGACAGAGGTAGAGAAGTGAGAGGTTGACAAAATGCCTCCGAAAGGTAATGGTACTGCAAGGGAATTGCAGGAGATGAAGGAAAAACATGCCAGAGAGATGAGGAAGATGAAGGAGCTTGCTGAAATACTTCAAGCCAGGCTTGTAGCCTTGGAGAAGAACAAAAAGAGGGAAGTGGAAGACAGTGAGTCTGAAGAAGATGAAGATGCTGTTGAAGAGTATGAAGAGGTAGCTGAAGGTCTGGATGCTGAAGACCAGAAATTTGCAAAACTGTTAAAGGCAGTGCAGAGTGATAAACCTAAGGTAAAGGTTGATGTTTCCAAGTATAATGGAAGTTTGAATGAAGATGAGTTACTGGATTGGATTGCTGCACTTGATAATCACTTTGAATGTGAAGATGTTGCTGAGGATCAGAAGGTAAAGATTGCAAAGACCAAGTTAGGAGGTCATGCTTTGGTATGGTGGGATTATGTACAATCCGAGAGAAGGAAACAAGGGAAGACAAAGATCACTTCATGGGATAAGATGGTAGCAAGGATAAAAGGTAAATTCTTGCCTAAGGATTATGAAATTTAGATGTTTAAGAAGCTACAATTTTTAAGGCAGAAGGAAATGGATGTGAAGGCATATACTGAGGAGTTTTATAAGTTGAGTATAAGATCTGGTCATCATGAGAATGAGGTAGAAAAGGTGGCTAGGTACTTGGCTGGTTTGAGATTGAACATACAGGATGAGTTAGTTTTAGCTAACCCTAAGAGTGTGGAGGATTGTTACCAAATGGCAATCAGGATTGAAGAAAAGATGAATAGGAGACAAGATAAGTCCATGAGAGGAAGAGGCAACAATATGAGGGGAAGAGGATTAGCCCCTACAACAAGGCAAACCAATGAGGGTCAAGAAGACACTGGTAAAGGACAGGGACAGTCTGATTTCAGAGGTGGATGGAAAGGTAATAGAGGCAGATTTGGAAGTGGTAGAGGTTCTACTACATTTTCAGGAAAGTGTTACACCTGTGGTGAGTTTGGTCATCCATTTTTCAAATGTCCAGAAAGCAAAGGTTCATCATCCAGAAATGATAGAATGAATGACAAGAAAGTACAACTTGTGCAAGAAGAGAAAGTAGAGCAAAGTGTGCAAAGTTCACACACTTATCAACAAGATAGAGTTCCTGACGGTTATGGGTATCCTGAGGAGGGAGAAGCATTGATGCTAAGGAGAATTAGTTTGCAGACATCAAAGGATATGATGCAAAGAAGAGCTCTTTTCAAGACCACATGCAAGAGCAAAGGTAAAGTATGTAAGGTTGTCATTGATACTGGTTCAACAGATAACATGGTATCTCAGGAAATGGTGGATAAACTAAATTTGGAAAGGATTCCACATCAAAACCCTTACAAGGCATCTTGGGTGAGTGATAGTCAATCACTTTTTGTCTATGAACAGGCATATGTTGATTTTCAGATTGGAGCATATCAGGATAGAGTTTTGTGTGACATTTTGCCCATGGAATGTTGTCACCTACTATTGGGTAGACCATGGAAATTTGATAGGAGGGTACTGTATGATGGGTATGCTAATACCTACACCATCAAGAAAGATGGGAAAACTATTATGTTGATGCCATTACAGGAAGCAGCTGTAGTCCAGAAGGCAGCAAAAATCATTTTAGTGGGAAAGAAGGAATTTGTGCAGAAGCCTATAGGAGCAGGCATAAAGGCAGTTGAGGACATTGCAGGGAAAGAAGTTGTTAAGGACAACAGGTTGAAGACAGTTTCAGTTTTGACTGACAGAGGTCAGCAGCAGGTTCAGAAATAGGTTTGCAAACAGCAACCAGTTGAGAGGAATGACAAGGATGTTGTCATAGTTGGGACTATTGTTTGTCCTATAAAGGTTGAAAGGAAGATAGAGTTGAACATTGCAGAAGTTCAAGAGGCAGTTCCGACAGGGGTTCTGGTCAGACAACCTGACAAACACAAAGTATGTGAGAGAAGGGCCTACATTGACAGGCATGAGGATTTACTTGCAAGAAAGCAAGTTACAGTTCAGAAATCTTGGAGCAGCCGAGAGCCAGCAGAGGACAAAGCTGGAATAGGTCAAGACAATGC
Organism: Cunninghamia lanceolata; assembly: GCA_027924645.1. Classification (NCBI taxonomy): domain Eukaryota; kingdom Viridiplantae; phylum Streptophyta; class Pinopsida; order Cupressales; family Cupressaceae; genus Cunninghamia; species Cunninghamia lanceolata. The sequence goes on from BSBN01000333.1 coordinate 3,753,830, forward strand.
AAAGGCAAAGTGTAAAGGTGGAGGACTTCCACAACCAAACTCATGGGACATGAGTTCTTTTCTGTTGGGGAGTATGGTGCAGGAGCACCTACCTGACAGCTGGCCTCCATGAGGCAGTTAGTTTGTTTTAAGTCTTGTTAATGTTTCCAAGAAGGTCTTATAAGACCAATGCATGTAATAAGGTCATGTTGACCATACTTTACTATTTTTAGCTAGGTTGTTAGGACAGCTGTTATGCTGTATGTTCGGTTGGATCCTCCCAGCCGCTTGGAAGCTCCCAGCCGCTAGGAATCAAGTGGTAGTACTCACAAGCAGATCCTATTTATGTATGAGGATCGGTTGGTTTTAGATCAGAGATCAGATATTGTATTGAAGAGGAGAGACAGAGTGAGACAGAGTACTGTATTGCATCTTTTGAAATCAATAAAGATCCTGTTTGTGTTCATTTTCTGTTTGATCTCCATTGTGAAATCGATTTGCTGTTCTGGTGGTTTCATGGATTCGCTGATCCATTCCACCGGTTGATTCGTCGAATCAGTGGAATGGCTGTGTACAGTAGTTTAGGATTTAGTCTGCATTTTGTTTTTGTTTGCATGTATGTTTGCAGGATCGCAGTCGAAAGGTGTTGAGAACCCTAGCATGGGTATGTGCTAGGTCGTGCTGGTAGTTAGAGTCTAGAAAGTTGTCCAGGAAGCAGATCGGGTCACCCCAGGAGGTTCAGCGGATTGAAATTCGCTAAGGTTGGAAAAATCCATCACAACGGCATCATGAGGATATTTCTGTGTATATCCTGCAGTTACTTCGGGCGTCATCCGAGTAGATGGAGATGAGCATGATGCAGTTGGTTGCATAAAGTGAATGTGCATCAGGGTGATCATCATCAGGTGTTGCCGAGGAGGAGCGTATCGGCATAAGGTAGAAGATCGGGTTGATAAAACCATCGCGGCCCGATAATGTTAAGTTTGGCCGACAGCAGGATATTGAAGGAACTGCATGTGACATCATCGTCATCAGGATAATCGTCATCAGGATATCAGGGCAGCAGGATATTGAAGGAGCTGCATGTGACGTCATCGTCATCAGGATAATCGTCATCAGGATATCAGGGTGATGTAAGCATCGAAGGAAGGGTGCATGAGGTTGTCGTCATCAGGATATATGGGAGGAACAGGATATTTTATATCCTGCTGATGAACATGATGTTGAACATCATGATGCTGGAGATAGCGTTTGGCGGTAAGGTGAACAGTGAACATCAGGAGGATGTTTGCGCTTGCCGAATGTGATGATGCTGTCGATAGTCGGATATGATGATGCTGCTGACATGCGAAAGGGCGAAGGCTTGTCTGCAGGAGGATATCGGTCGGCAAGAGAAAATATGATGATGCTGACAGTGTTAAGGGAAATATGATGATGATGATGATGGGTTGTAGACATACATGCTGTATGTCAAGGTTTTAGTGTGGATGCCTCTGCATCAAGAGGCTTCACATAATATTGAGTGGGATACAGATATGCAAGAGGAGTATATTTCCTTTATGAGGAACCACACATGGGATCTTTTCCCTCTTCCTAAGGGAAGAAAACTTGTTCTATGTAAGAGGATCTATCAGAAAAAAATTATTGCAGATGCGTTAGTTAATAAGTATAAGGCTCGCTTGTTCACCAAAGGATTTACCCAGCTTCTTGAGATTGACTACTTTGAGAATTTTGCGCTAGTAGCTAGAATGAACTCCATTTTACTTGTCCTTGACATTGATGTATCTCATTATTGGGAAGTTCACCAGATGGATGTGAAGAGTGCCTTTCTTCACATTGACCTTCAGGAGGAGATTTACATGGGGCAGTCACAAGGTTTCACTAAGGATTATTCACTCATGTGTCATCTTTATAAGTTTCTTTATGGCCTAAAATAGTCCCCTCGGGCCAAGAATTCTAAGATAGACTTCTTCCTTCTAACATTTGGGTTCACTCGATGCAATTTTGATCAAAATGTCTTTTTTTTGCAATAGGATGATTCACTCCTATTTCTAGTTTTGTATGTTGACTTATTGATCACAAGGAGTTCTTCATCTACCATTGGGGTAGTCAAAATTATCCTTCATGATAGGTTTTTGATGACTAACTTGGGATTGTTGCATTACTTTCTTGCAATTGAGATATTTCAATTTGCTTCTGAGATCACCATCACATAGTCCAAGTGATGCAGGAGCATCTAGTGATATAAGGAAAATCTTTCCTCACCCAAAAATGATGATTTTGTTTTTTTATTCTTTTCATTTTTGTACTTTCAGATACTCAATTGCTTGAATAATGATGTAGAACCTTTAGTTTTTCCAACCTACTAAAAATAGCAAACTACTAGGTTTTTAGAAAATTTGCATTTGAGCACGTATGGAAGTGGAAATTTACTCAAATCTTTTAATTTAAAAAATATAACCTTTAGTGAAGGAATTAGCCAAAGATCACTTGTGGGTTGAAAGATATTAAAGTTTTTGTTTCTTTAAAAACCCTTGAAAAAGTTTCAAAGTCAAATATGAGGCACTTAGAGGCCCTGTACAACCTTAAAAATGGGTAGAATCATTAGAGCATATTTGAAGCACATAGAGAACTTCACAATATTTTCAATGCATCAAAGAATTTTTCAATCAAACACTTGGAAGAAAAGTTATGGCTCCTAAAAGTTGACCTATTTTTGGAGGGAGTTATAAATTTTGAAATTTTGGTTGGAAGGCAAGAAAAAGGGCTATTTATGACCATTTTGGGGAATCCTCTAGGAAGTAGAGAAAGGGGGAAAATTGGAGAGTTAGGAAAAGGAGGGAAAGTAGAAGCCCTAGCATATTTGAACATACATAAGCTAGAAGGTTCTAGAATTCAGAGAAAGGAAGTTGTGATGTAGTCAAGCGTGTTGAGGATTCATCCTTTGATTAGGTTTGAGTTTTTGTAATGTAATGTGTTAGTCAATTCAATAAAAGAACATTTCCATTTTCTATGTACAATCTATTTTATTGTGTGTTCTAGGGTTGACCCCCCTCATCAACTAGTATTAGAGTAAGGGTTCTTGAGTGTGTAAACAAATCACTAACTGTGAGGTGTTAGAATCTGAAAAGATTATTAACCCAGAAAACTAGTGCAAAGAATAGATATCTAAACTATGAATGCAAATGATACAAAATCAAAATAACAACATAGAGTTAGTCTCCAAGAGAGTAATGCAAATGCTAGAAGAAAAATAGCATTAAGAGGATGCAAAAGCAAAAGATGTCAAATACAAGCCACGTAGCATGCTTATATAGACTAGGAAGAGAGAGGAGGTGGCAACACCAACCAATAAGGAGCAACCATCTATCGGACTAAAGATAGCAAAGTATCTTCCCAAGATAGCTAATGGATGCTCACATGTAGGAAGGTGACACCTCGCAACCACTCACCTAATAAGACATGCTTTATTAACCTAAGTGAGATTAATAGAAGTGTAGGAAAAACCTAGGAATATAGGGAAAAATAAATAACCCTCTAGGAAAATAAAAACCTACACTAACACCCCCCCATAAGCGAAGCTTAGGTGGATGTAGAAATGGGTCCCAGTAAATCAAGCCTGATGAGGTACCCATGTACATAAAATTCCCCCCCAAAGAGAGAGAGAAGAGACCCCCCAAAAGTAGAAAGAGTGAAAGAGACTATGAAACCCCCCCACAATGAAGTAGCTACGGTGTTGAAGGAGGATGCCCATCTATGAATGTTGAAGATGATCCATTTGTGGCAAATGACATTTCTCCCCTTAGGAAGAAATAACTCCAATGGTGAATGTCGAAGTAACTCCCACTCAAAGAACAAAGGTGAGGAAGGAAGCCTCATGATGTATCCTGTCTCAGAACTCTGCTCAAATGTCTCCATGTGAATTTTAGAAGACACCTCAATGCACAAAGGTAGAAGCAATCCAATCCCATGTGTAGAACTAGGAGGTACAAGATCCAAAGACAAGGAAGATGGGATAACAGTGATTAAATGACTATCATCAAAGAGGAGTTGAATGTCCTCAAGTGTGTCATCTAGATCTGAAATGTGAGACTCTACAAACAAACAAGAGATGTCTGGTAGAAATTGGTCCCAATGAAGTGAATCCAAAAGACATATCTGATCCTGTTGCAAAGAATCACTAGAAGCCCTTGAAGAAGAAACTCTAAACTCTGAAGTAGCAACAAGTGCAAGGACAAAATAATTATCATGAAAGAGGAGAGATAACCCCTCAAATGTGTCCTCCAAATCTGAAATGTGAAACTCCACAAACAAAGATGCAATGTCTAATAAATAGGAATCCCAATCAGGAAGATTGTAATGATCCTGCTGCAAAGAATCACTAGAAGCTCTCAAAGAAACATCTCTAGAATCTGATGAAGCAACAGATACAATAGGAATGTCCTTAACTATAGATGGGGAATCAATATATGTCAACCAAATAGACTGATCATCCCATGAGGATGTGTCCACACAAGAAGGGGCAACAGAAGTCTCAGTGTCATCCACAAGAGCCTGGTCATCCAAGGAAACATCACTATCAAATAAAGACCCAAAGTCTCCATACAATTGTTGGATGATGGTCCAAGCAGTGAAAGGGCACTCAGTGTGCTCTATGTGATGTAGAATATCCTCAAAAATAGTAATACATATTAGTCCACAGACCATGTCATTATTGTTAAACCATGCATTCTTCTGTTCATAATCACTTGGCTCAAGAACGAGTCCAAGGAGATGGGGCAATAGATCCTACTCAAGGCAATGATTCTTTATCCCTTGTTTCCAAGACAAATAGTTGTCTAAGGTTAACTTAACAACAGAAGGATGGAAATAACCGAAATCCATGATGAACCCCCAAAATGATTACAATAACCCCATAAAAGATGTGACTCAAAGAGAGCACATAAGACACCCCCTTTTTCACTCAATCAAAGAACCCCCCAAGAAAATATGATTTGACACTTTATATTAGTGCATTTACAACTACCACTAGCAATAAATACTAAGTGGTATTGATTTCAATACATTACAAAACCCTCATGAAGAGCATATGCTGAAAATACAACTTTACCATAATATCTAGAGAAATAAACAACACCACTACGATCTACTCGAAAAATCATGCACTTTCCAAAAAAGAATCACCTCGATACGAGGTTGTATGTGAAAGTTATGATCCTCCGAAGTTCCCAAAATGAGAACCATGCAATGTCATGACTAAGAATCTACAATTTCTGAAAACTCTTGGCATCAAAATCAAAAAACGACTACACTAGTGCATAGAGCACGAAAAAATAGCCAAAATAAAAAAAAAAAATTGTGGGAAAAGGAGTCCGTATGAGCAAGAACGAAGCATTTGAAAATTGTCTTCAAAACTACAATTGCCAACAGAGAGGGGTCCTGTTGTAGCTTTTTGAGCATGTTTCTGTAAAATATATAGGCTGTATGCAAAAACAGAAAGATACCCAGATGGTTTTTCTATGCTGCGAACAAAACCCAGAAGGTGTTTTTCTTGCAAATGCATAGAAGATATTGCTCCAGTGTAAATAGAACGCCTTTAGCTACAAAAAATGACCCCAACAACAAAAAATGACATGCAAACGCTGAATCAGATGCTGGAACCTGCAATATTGATTCAAAAGACCAAATATGCAAGTTGGTTGTCAGATTTGAGCTCGAAACCCCAGTTCCACAACTGTGTATGACGATCTCCGATTTTGATGAAACGAAAGCCAAATCTGACTTTCTCAAGCCTCCTAGATGCGTTGGAACAACTGGAAATGCTACCAGTATAACCAGAAATGTTGCAATCACCTAGATTTCATAAACACATGTGCAAACCCCAGAGATTAAAAAAGTTTCCGTCAAACTTTTCTGATTCTCAAGATCATCCGAAGATGCAAGAGAAGAGCATACTGGGTTCTTCAAAAAACTATAATAAGATTTATTAGCCCCCCCCAAATCTCTCAAATATGGAAACTAAAATCTACTCTTGCACATAGAATAGCTCTGATACCATGTTAGAATCTAAAAATATTATTAACCCAGAAAACTAGTGCAAAGAATAGATATCTAAACTATGAATGCAAATGATATGAAATCAAAATAGCAACATAGAGTTAGTTTCTAAGAGAGTAATGCAAATGCTAGAAGCAAAATAGCATTAAGAGGATGCAAAAGTAAAAGATGTCAAATACAAGCCAGGTAGCATGCTTATATAGACTAGGAAGAGAGAGGAGGTGGCAACACCGACCAATGAGGAGCAACCATCTATCGGACTAAAGATAGCAAAGTATCTTCCCAAGATAGCTAATGGATACTTACATGTAGGAAGGTGACACCTCACAACCACTCACCTAATAAGACATGCTTTATTAACCTAAGCGAGATTAATAGAAGTGTAGGAAAAACCTAGGAATATAGGGAAAAATAAATAACCCTCTAGGAAAATAAAAACCTACACTAACGTGAGGCAGTTTGCACTAGGATCTAAGGTTGTGGGTTTGCTAAAGAAATCAAAATGCCTCCACGAAGAGACTGTGCTGGGAGAAATGCTTTGATAGAAGAGGGTTTTAGAGCCCTGCAAATACAAATCGATGCATTACAAGAGGAGCTACGAAGAGGGTTTGAGCCAAGAATAAGAGAAGAAAGTGAAGATGAAGTTGAAGAAGATTTATTTGAGGAAGAACAAGATGATGTAGGAGATCCTTCACAATTTAGGTTGTTGAGGGCCATTTCAAAGATTTGGAAAGAGGCCTAGGATTGAAGTTTCTACCTATTCTAAGGATCCAAATCCAGAAGAGCTTATTGATTGGATAAATGATATGGATGAATATTTTGAGTATGAAGATGTGGAGGATCTAGAACGGGTCAAGTTTGCAAACAATGAAGTTGAAGGCCATGCTAGTATTTGGTTGAAGGAGGTCTAGTTAGAGAGAAATAGAAGAGGAAAATGAAAGATTACCAAATGGGATCAGATGGTTGACAAACTAAACAAGCAATTCATTCCTATGGACTATGAGTTGGAGGTGTTGAAGAAGTTGTAAGGATTGAAGAAAGGTAACAAGTCCGTTAAGGAGTATATAGAAGAGTTTTATAAGATTATTATTAGAATAGCCATGAAGAGGCCAACAAGGAGAAGGTATCCCATTATATTAATGGGTTGAGGCCAAGTATTCAAGAGGAATTGAGCCTGGTCAGAATGACCACCATAGAAGATGCATACTAGTTTTCCCTTAAGGTGGAAGAGAAGCTGAATAAAAGATTTGAAAGCAAGAAAAGAGGAAGAGGTCATGGAAAAAGGATTAGCAAAAGATCCTATGGAGGCCAAAGTGAAGATCAAAAGAAAAGTGAAGAAGTAGGCACCAGTCAAAATTAGAAAGTAGATAATGCCTATCGCCATCCTGACCAAAATAATGGTGAGAAAAGTGGGCAAGGACTTGGAAGAGGAGGTTTTAGAGAAACCTATTTCTAATGTGGAGAAGGAGGACATCGAGCCTACAAGTGTCCCCAACATCATGGAAGGATGAATAGAATACCTGAAGGTAATGCACAAGTTGCACATGTAGATGAAGATCCATAGTTTGAGCATTCTGAAGATGTTGAAAGGGGAGAAACCCTACATGTTAGAAAAACCTTGTTAAATGAGGAGAAAGAGCTAGATCAGAGGAAAAGTTTATTCCATAGAAGGTGCAAGTGTGAAGGTAAGTGTTGTGATATTATTATTGATAGTGGAAGCATTGATAATCTTTTCTTAGAGGATATGGTTACCAAGTTAAAGTTGACAAGGAGAAGGCATCCACTTTCATATCGGATTGCATGGTTTTAGAAGGACCATAGGGATTTGGTCAATGAGCAGTGTTTAGTCAAGTTCAAGATTTCAAACTACCATGATGAGGTGATGTGTGACATCATACTAATGGATGCATGTCCTATGCTATTGGGATGGTCATGGCAGTATGATGGGTGTGCTATCCATGATGGCCATGCAAACACCTATTATCTAACAAATGATGGAGTTCATCATAAGTTGAAGCCCTTGACAGAGGTGGAAGAAAATGTATGTAGTATTGCTAGAATTTATTTGGTAGATGGTAGGAAATTTTTGGATGGTATGAAGAACGAGTGTCATTGCTTTGCATTGATTCCTAAGATCAACCATGAGAAATGTGAAGATGTACCACTAGAAGTCTTAGACTTGTTGGAAGAATTTTAGGACATTGTCCCTGACAATGCATCGGAAGGTTTACTACCAGTGAGGAAGATAAGTCACCAAATGGATTTAATACTAGGAGCTAGTTTACCAAATAAGGCAGCCCATAGAATGACTCCTACAAAGAATGAAGAGCTAAACAGACAAGTTCATGAGCTATTAAGGAAAGGACCGATAAGGGAGAGCCTACAACCATGTGCAATACCTATAGTACTAGCACTGAAGAAAGATGGAGAGTGGAGAATGTGTATAGATTATTGAGCCATCAATAAAATTACAATCAAGTACATATTCCCATTGCCAAGGATGGATGATATTATGGATTGCTTGAGTGGAGCTGAGTACTTTACGAAGATTGATCTGAAGAGTGGATATCACCAAATCCAAATTGGAGAAGGAGACAAATGGAATATAGCCTTCAAGACTAAGGAGGGCCTATATGAATGGTTAGTCATGCCATTTGGGCTAACCAATGTATCGACCACATTTATGCAGCTCATGAATGAGATACTAAAAGAGTGTTTGGGTAAATTTTTCATTTTTTATTTAAAGATGATATTTTGAATTTCAATAAGACTTTGGAGGAGAACCTGATGCATGTTTGAAAAGTTTTTTAGAAGCTTAGGGAAGAGATGTTATTGATTAATCTAAAGAAATGTAGGTTTGTGAAGAAGGATTTGGTGTACCGAGGATTTTTTATCTGAGTTGAGAATCTTAAAATAGATCCAGAGAGAGTGAGGGATATCATTGAATGGCTAACCCCAAGGAGTGTTACAAAGGTATGATTTTGTAATGGCTTGGAAATTTTTTATAGAAAATTTATCAAGAATTTTAGTAGCATTTGTGCATCCCTAACTGAGAAAATGAGAGGGGATAGAAAGGAGTTTAAATGGACTGCAAGAGAAGCCAAGCGTTTTAATACATTGGAGTAGGAAGTCACAGAGCAACCTATTTTGGCACTTCCAGATTTCAATAAGGTATTTTAGGTAGATTGTGATGCTAGTGGTAGTGTTATAGGAGTTTTTTAGTCAAGAAGGTAAGCCCATTGCCTATTTCAGTGAGAAGTTTAATAATGCCAAGAAAAAGTATTTTGTTTATGATCATGATTTTATGCTATAGTTCATGCTTTGAAGAAATGGAGACATTATTTATTGTCAAAAGTGCTTGTTTTATATACTGACCATAAGGTTTTGTAGTATCTTAATAGTCAAGGAAATTTAAATCAGAGGCATTTAAAATAGGTTGAATTTTTGTAGAGTTATACTTTTGTTTTGAAGCACAGGAGTGGAAGGTGAAATAGAGTTGTAGACACCTTAAGTAGAAGGCAAAATTTGTTGACAAAGATGAAGATAGAGTTTGTTTGGTTCAATGAAATCAAGAATTTTACCCTAAAGATCTAGACTTTGCAGAGGCTTGGAAGGTATATTTGGAGCTTGTTACCATAAATAGGACGAGATGGTTTGATTATATAATCCAAGATGGTATGTTGTTCAGAGGAGGCCAGTTGTGCATTCCAAGGAGTTCCATGAGAAAGAACCTAATTAAGGAGAAGCATGGTGGAGGGTTGGTAGGACACTTTGGTTGGGATAAGACTATTACTGTTGTTAGTGAGAATTATTACTAGCCACAGTTGCACAAGGATGTGAAGAAATTTGTTCAAAGTTGCAAAGTATGCTAGATGGCCAAAGGAGCGAGTCGGAATATTGAGCTATATTAGCCATTACCTACACCAAAGGGACCATGGGAGTATATCAACATGGACTTTGTTCTTGGTTTACCAAGGACACAAAGGGGGCATGATTCATTATTTATGGTGGTCAATAGATTTTCAAAGATGGCACATTTCATTCCATATCAAAAAACCAATGATGCTTTTCAAATTGAAGAGTTGTTTTTCAAAGAGGTGGTTATTCTACATGGTCTACCAAGGAGTATAGTTTTAGATAGAGATATTGTGTTTGTTGGGTATTTCTAGAAGACCTTATGGAATAAATTGAAGACTAAGTTAAAGTTCATTTCTACATATTATCCACAAACTGGTGGAAAGATAGATGTACTGAATCAAAGATTGGACAAACTTCTAAGATGCTTAGTAGGAGATAAGCCCAAGGGATGGAATTTGATATTACCACAAGTGGAGTTTGCATATAACAATTCTATCAACAGGATTATTGGTAAATCCTCATTCCAAATTGTATATGGGAGTAGTTTGAGAAATGCTTCTAAGTTGAAAAAGATAGACAGTGGAGAAAAGAGTAGTGTCAAGGCTAAACACTTTTTAGAGGACCTAAAGAGTTTGCATGAAGAGGTAGGATAGCACATTAATAAAATGAATTCTCAGTACAAGGCTAAGGTAGATCAGAAGTGAATGTTTAAGGAATTAAAGGTTGGTGATGAAGTCATGGTTCACTTAAGGACCAATGAGGACATATAATAAGTTGAAGATGAAATTTGGACCATGCAGGATCCTGAAGAAGCATGATTTAAGAAATGCATATGAGGTAGAGTTGTCGAGTGGAATCAATATTTCTCTCATGTTCAACATTGCTGATTTAATTGAGTATCATGAAGGTAGCATAGAGGATAGACCAAAAAAAGAATAGTGGAGTATCTCGGCATCAACTTCAAAGGAGTAGATAAAAGAAATCCTAGATAACTATGTGGCAAGAAGTACTTGGAACAAGCAATATGAAGAATAACTAGTTAAGTGGAAAGGAAGGCCTGTCAAAGATTTTTCATGGTTGTCTAAAGTAGAGGTTTATCATTTGGTTTTTTCTCAAATACATGAGATGTGACAAGGTCACTTCTCAAATTACCCTAGGTGTCTAATGCAAGAGCATCCAGTGGTGTAAGGTCAATCTTGCATCACCCAAAAATGATGATTTTTTTTTTGTTCTTTTCAATTTTTGTACTTTCAGATCATATAGGTAATTTCTTAAATAATGATGTAGAACCTTCAATTTTTTCAACCTATTCAAAATCACAAACTATTATTTTTAGAAAGTTTACATTTGAGCACGTATGGAAGTAGAAATTTACTAAAATCTTTGAAATTGAAAAATACAACCTTTAGTGAAGGAATTAGAAAAAAGATCACTTGTGGTCTAAAAGATATTAAAGTTTCTATTTCTTTAAAAATCCTTGAAAGAGTTTCAAAGAAAAATATGAGGCACTTAGAGGACCCGCACGTCCCTAAAAATGGGTGGTATTGACATAGCAAACTTTAATCTTGTGCAAAACTTCACAAGATTTCCAACGCATTAAACGATTTGTCAATCAGACACCTGGATCAAAAGTTATGGCTCCTAGAAGTTTAACTATTTTTGGAGGGAGTTACAAATTTCAAAATTTTGGTTGGAAGGTGCCGAAAAGGGCTATTTATGACCATTTTGGGGAATCCTTTGAAATGTAGAGAAAGGGGGAAAAGTGAAGAATCAAGAAAAGGATGGAAAGTAGAAGCCCTAGCAGATTTGAAGCTACAGAAGGTAGAAGGTTCTAGAATTCAGAGGAAGGAAGCTGTAATGTAGTGTTGCCTATTGAGGAGTCATCCTTTGATTGGGTTCTAGTTTCTATAATGTAATGTGTTGTTCAGTTCAATAAAAGAATATTCTTGTCTTTTGTGTGTAATCTATGTTATTGTGTTTTCTAGGATTGAACCACCTCATCACCAAGTATCCTCTAGATTTTCTCTCAAGGTTTCACATGGATGACTATAAGCCTGCTTCAACTCCCTTTCTTTCTGGAGTCAAACTTGAGACTCACTATTATTCGCCTTTGTTTGATGGCACTTTGTACTGACAAATTGTTGGGAGTCTCATTTAGTTGACTCATACGAGACCTAAAATTTTATATAATATAGGCATGGTCTCTCCATTTATGTAGGAGCCCCATGAGCTACATTGGAAAGTAGCCAAGTGGATAGTTCACTACATTCAGGGCACTCGTAGTTTTGAGATTCACTACACAGTGGTCATTAATCTTCACTTGGTAGGATACATAGATTTAAATTAGGTTGGTGATTCTCATGATCATAAGTCTACTTTAAGTTACAACTTCTCACTTGGTTTAGGTCATATTTGTTGGTTGAGAAAGAAGCAATCTACTATTACTCTATCTTCTATTGGGGACAAGTATTGGGGATTGTGAATGTCATCACTAAGGCCATTTGGCTTCAGATCTTCTCATTGAGTTCAATATCAAGATCATATGGTCATTGGTCATATTTTGTGACAACCAGAGTGTTATTCAAATCTCATAGAATCTAGTCCATCATCAGCAAACCAAACAAATTGAGGTCCATATGCACTACATCCAGGAGCTCATTCATGGACACGTCATTGACCTTCACTATTGTCTGACTTCCGAGAAGGTTGTTGATATCTTCACCAAACCCTTTATAGAAAGAAAGTATCTTCATTTGTAATCTATACTGGGGGTGTGAGACGTTACATCTTTTGGGGGCTTCTATCATCCGCACATTGGCCATGTGGTCATGACACAAAAACCAAATGTCATGCCCACATTCGCCATGTGGTCATGACATGAAAAACCAAAAATATTTTCCACCTGACCCTGAAACCCTATCACACCAAGGCATCAAAGGCAAACAAGGTGTGGGATAAGACAACCACGACACCTTGCCAGGGGAAAGCAAAACCTAGGGAAACTAACATGAAACATCAAAAGATTACTCATTTCATAAAGAAGTAAAAAAAAACAACCATTCATTTGTTGTTAAGTTAAACCATTCCTTAGAAAATGAGTTACAATTTTAATCATTCTAATATACAAGAGTATTGTGAAGATTTTCCCAACATAAAGATTTGAATCCAACCCTATAACATAGCATGGAATCATTAATGAAAGTATGGGAACTTCAACATATAGATTAAACAATAAGGCATAATTAAGGTCATTTACCACACTATATTCTCCTACAAAACAAATATCAATTTAAAAAACAAGCGATCATAATTTACAGTTACAAGATGAAGGCTACTTCCCAAACATGGAAGAATCATGCTTCAAAGAATAAATCACAAAGAGTAATAATAATACAACATAAATTAACAGTCGAGGTGCTCCAACGACACAGTGAGTTCAACAAGAGTACATTGTAATGATACAGCACAAGGGTCTTGTTGAGTCTCCAAGAGATCATCTAAATGGGACCAATGCAGGATGTTGCCCACCTCCCAACCATATTGCCATCGTCGAGTGCAATAGATGTCCATTGGCACTGTAGGTAACCCCTGAGCTACGAAGAGAGGAGAACATGGAACCACTACAAGCATGGCCAAACTCACACAACGAGGTCTCAAACAACACCAAGTTTACCCATAATAATGCTAAACATGAGGATCACATACCACCAACACATCACCAAGGGAGGAAAAAGGACTAGAGAACTCAATGTTCAACATACACTCAAGGCATAGTTCCAACACAAAGTTCATTGTAAGGGCACTCATCGCCCAAACAAGCAAGAGAGGGAAAAGAGGCTAACTAAGAACATCAATACAATTAACTTAAAACATACCCCTTTTAAACAAAGGCAATATTCATTTTATTTCTATGCAACTAAGAAGAGAAAAGAAACTCCTAGGCCACAATACATTTCACCCCTTAACATACACTAAGCTATTACTTTTGATACAAGGGGTTCATCCTAAAATATAGCAAGGAAAGGCATCCTTGTGACACATGTACATGCATAGAACAATAGAAACGTTATAATAATGCATAAGGGTTGTAACCCTCAAACATAATCTCAAGAAGCAAGGGGGGCCATTATGGTCCCTACATGTAAAACAATTCTTATATTGAATCCTACCTACATGTCACCCTACAAGGAAAGATTCCTTCATTCATTTATTTATTTACTTGCACACAACCAATTAATAGGAGTTAAGCTTAACAAAAGAAAACTTTAAATTATCAACACACATTTTGCAAAGAACATTAGATAAATAAGGAGAGAAAAAGAGCAATTATTGTTTTCCATTAGAACTATTGCCCTTCCATGACATGTGGTTAAATATAAGAATATCCTACATGTTGTTGATAAAAAAAGAACTAATGTCAACTATGATCAATATCCACTATCTAGAGAAACTCAAGAAATAAAACAAAGCAACTAATTTGTAGAAACTTTCCCACAACATAGAATCAAACAACAAATAAAATTTGTTTCCAAGTCTTAAACTAAACTCAAATCAAACTAAAACTATATAAGTGAACAAATAGACCAAATATTACAACCTAGCACTAAACGAATGTCTTTTAAATTTCACATTTTTTTGCCTCATGCGTTATACATAATAAAGGACTGGTTCAACATTGAAATTTGCAAACATGAGAGAAAAGAATATGATAAATAAAATATCTAAAAAAAATATCCCAAATTTTATTATACTCTAATACTAAATCTGCACAACTATGTCACTGATTGTGAAGCATGGCCCTCTTCTCTTTCCTTTTATTGTGTCATCATTCTGACTCATTTCAGATTATGTCAAGTACTTGGAACATTGGATTACCTTTTTTTTGTTGCCACCGTTCATTGTAATAAAGTGGAAAGCCCAAATTGAAAATCCTCATAGACAATAACAAAGAGCTAGTGTTTCAACAGACAAATGATAAAAAAAGGACGTTACTTCTATTTGAAAACTTTGTAGAGTTAGAGTTTGACGACCACAAAGAGTGGTTTTTTTCAGACCAAGGGAAGTGTATACAACTAAGGCCATGATTTATTATGTTTCAACCTTCTAAGTTGGTTTCCAGGTTTTGTTTTCTATTGTTCTCTTTTTTTTGTTCTGCCTTTGTCTAAATTTATGTGCCTCCTTCTATAGATACACTACATAGGATTGTTTTGCTTATATAGAAATTATATTATAGGATAAAGTCTTTAAACTTTGTTTTCTTGCCTCCTCTAGAGAAGGACATAAGGACTAAGGTTTCAAAGGGAATAAAGGAAAGAAAAAATGCAGGGGAATACCTCCCCACCTTCCATGAATGCGATGAGGATAAAATGGTGAATCTGTTGGAGCACAACCCAGCCTACATTCACCCTTCTATCCTTCGTTATTTTCCCCAACTTGCAACTAGCATCTAGTTTTCTTCTAAAAAATGAGGCACTCCCTTTTCCAAAGAGAGGTAGCCCTACCCAACTACCCTCACTCTGCTATCTTTTTTTTCCACCACCCCTCTTTCCTTTGTTTCTAATTTTTGTTTTACTTTGCAGCCGAGGTGTCCTCCCTCTCTCTCACTGCCTGTCTCTCCTTTCTTCCATTTTTTGCATTTTTTCCATTTTCTTTCCTTCCTTTTACCAAACCCTAAAGCCTTTTCCATCCCCCCCAACCTCTCTTCAATTCTTGTAAAAAAAAAAACAAAAAAAAAAACAAAAAAAAAAACCAAAGATCTTAAAATAATGGAACACCCCTTAAGTAAAAAAAATACCATCTAAATATACTCGCACTTGCTCCCATAGGAGGTTCAAGGGATACACCGATGGGAATAGCCCATAGTTTTAAAAAAATTCAGCAAAAATATGACGTGAGCCTACTCTAAGAAGGGCTTACATTTGATGGATGTATAGACGAATTTAGGCATTTTGCCTGTAAAATACAATGAACATTTTAAAAAGATTGTATCACAAGAAAGGAGAGATTTTGGACAAACTATCAAAATTTATGTAGAATTATATTATATATATTTGGTTTATATATAATTTTTCTAATACTAAGGTATGTCATAATCTTTTAAGGGCACCATTGAATGGATAACTGTCATACAAAAATTGCTTGACAGGTAGGGTCAACCATCAAATTTAAGCCATGACTCTGAGTACTATATGCTCACATATAAAAGCCTATAGGCTAATTAATAATCTATATCCTATGAAAGGAGGGATTTTAGAAAAACTAACCCAAATTATATAGGATTATGCTTATATATAAATATAATTGGGTCTTCACACTTATATGAAGATATGCATAGTATTTTAAAGGTACCAATGAATAATTAATTGTAATGAAATGAATTGTTTGACAAGCAAGGTCGACTATAAAATTTTTCCATTTAATGCTCCAACCAAGTTATACAAAGAAAGAAAAGGTAAAGTTTAGCAAGATTTATTTCAACTCCTATATATTTGTTTGAATTCTAACAAGTAGAAAAGCTATTTTCCATAAGAAAAATGAACTTTCACAAAAGGGTTAGTTAACCTTAAATACCTTATCAAACTAAATGGCTACATGCATTCTTTTCCAATAAAGCTAGTACTTAAATCAATGAATCTAACTATGGTCCCAAACATAAACCATCCTTTAACTCACAAAGAAAATCAACAAGTCATTTCATAGCAATAAAATGCAAAGGGCCTTCCTATGCAAGTAGTCGATCTGAATTGACTTCACTTTTAATGCACAAAGGGTAAATGCGGATACTCCATAGAAATCTTATTATCAAACCAATGAAGTGAAGGAGACACAAAACAACTATACACACACACAAAAGCGAAACACAACACTTAATGGTTTTACGCATAACACATGGATTCAAAAATTGTAAATGATTCTGACTAGTTAGAGGTGAAAGGATGAACATAGGACTAGTCTTCTATTCATGACTAAAATAGGACGGGATAAGCGAACAACATACCACACTTGAACATAGGGTCAATAACTTAACCACTAAACTAGGTAAGGTGAGATGGTCACGTGGTTCCCTGTCTCCTCCTCCTCCACATCCATCCATTGGTCAAACACATGTATCCATATACCTTGCACACTCCAATCGAAACATCAAATCCAACAATGAAATCATAGCCAAAGCAACATTAATAGACCAATGAGGACATGAAATCTAGTAAGCCACATATTCTTCTTGAATTTATATCATTTAACAATCAAGATTAATATATTGTTTAAATCTATTTATCCAAAATAATAGGGCACAAAGAGTCACACAAAGGTAGGCACTATGTCCTCCCCCTAGGAAATGGCTTACTCCTGGAAATCATCAAGAGGAGGATAGAAGCACCCTCCTAAACTTCTATGCAACAGACAAGGTAAGTATAGAAGAGAGTACATGCAATAAAGAACTCCTCACAAGAATATCAAGCATGGTAAATAATTGCCATAAAAGCATAATTCTTTTCACAAAACACATTCGATTGATTGAAACTCCACACAGAGAATTTCATGGTCATCAATCATTTTCACACATGCATAGAGGAATTCACACATCAGACAACATCTTTATATAGATACCATCAACTCATATGCAGATACATAAAATGTAGAATTGACAACTAAACAACTATTTTCATTCATCCACATCATAGGGATAACAACACAAGGTTCACATATAGGTCCATGGCCCAGATTCAATGGTCTCATCATAGTACTATGTAACCAATAACTAGTGTCAAGTAACCAAAGATCCAAGAATCAAGTGAAATGACAGTCTCGAGGCCACGCGCCTAGGGGCCCCTCCATACATTTCTACAAATGACCTACCTCTTGTTTGTATAAGGGGATTAGCCTCCAAGAGATGGTTAGCATAAGAACATAAATCACTAGGAAGGTAAGTGGGTGATGACTATCCCATACTAGCCCACACTTACCCCCATCCTCAAAATTTTCCCACGTCTACTTCCTTATATACACTCAACCAGAGGTCACTCCATCGACATGGTGAGAAGAACATCACTACACAAGACCAGTACTTGAAAACAAAAAAGAGCCTAGCTTAGCCAACACACATTTTTAAAAATACCAAAAGAAGAAGTTTCCAAAACCAACAATAAAGCAAATAAATGTGTGCAATTTTCAACAATAAATTAATGTAACCACAAGAGTCATGTGAAAAAGGAAGATCCAAATATTTGTGGCTAAGCTACTTATAGACAAGATAAAATAATACTGTTTGTCATCATAAGCAAGACAAATAAAGTCACCAATTATCGAAAGAAAGATAACAATTCATGAAATTGCACATTACATCACAATGTGACTAACATCAAGTCACCAATAAGGAGGGAGGGAAATCACAGTCACTACATATGCCATGCAAACACAACCAATGCAATAACATTATGTAGGAAGGTGGTATCAAATGTGCCTTCATGTATGACTACGTTGAATCATGCCCTCCTAAGAGTAACACGTCATCATCACCAACACTATTTTGGAACCTCAATGTGGTGTGGCATCACATCTAATCACATCATGTCAACCAGGTGTCGATGCACGTAAATACCATAACAAAGCATAAGTCAAATGTAGCTCAATGAATACTCTAATATGATTAAAATGAAACATATATTTCTTCATATAACTACTAACTCTACATAGTGCCACTGTTTCTGAAATACTAAACATTCAACTCCAACAAGATATCAAAGTAAGTGCAAACTTGCACCAAGTAACATGACCTTGAACAATTCACATGTCCATACTAAACCATAACCATGATTCCCAAGTCAGATGCCAATAGTACCATCAAGGAACAATGCATGATAGGGTAATACTATGAACCTCTCAAGGGTCCATTCAATAAGGAGAAGTAGGGGGTACTCTTACAAATGAAGGTATAGTCAGTTGGGTTACCCCAAACCAATGCCACAACATAACACCATAGCTTCCTAAGTTTTTCCTCTCCAGTACTTAACTCCACACATGTAAGGTCTCCAACTCCAAGGTTGGACCTTACAAGGTGTTCAGACAAGCAACCACACAAGCATGACTCCACCATACTTGTATCTATACACTCAACCCATGGATGGATACCTATTATCACAAGCTCATGAGTACACAAATCTTGTACGGGATATTCACAACACATAGCAAGTATTCCCATAATAGGTAATCACATCCACAAGGTAACACATAACATAAATTCCTTTATCATCCATTACTTAGTGTAGAAGAACAACTTTCATACACAAAATTACATAATAATTACCATAAAGTTTTCTACGAAGTCTACCCAGCATCAATTAGAATCAACCTTTATAAGGTATAAATGGAATCTAACTATAATTTCACATTGAAAGACAATTTTATCCACCCCAAACAAGTATACCAACACTAGCATTTGCATACTAGGCTATAATTGAATCAAAACAACATTATTTCAACTCACGAGATGGTGCCTCACAACACATCACACATCATGGAGCCCTCTATAAACCACATCATACTACATATGCACTATGAACAACATATATACTTATCTAACAACAAAGTTCATAAAGTAGAGGCATATCATAAAAAGAATCCAATTGCAAGCTTAAGTCCCTAAATTAATATTCTACGATTTGATACCAAACATCTTCACCACACAACACTACACATAACTTGATATCAATTTCACACAAGATCAGAATTATAAAATGCAAAATTCACATTATGGAAGTACTTAACAAATGGTCACCATCATACAAATAAATATCTAGACCTCATTAAGAATGGGGATACCACTAGGGATTTTCAATCTAGCCCCAAAATAACTCCTAACAAAAATTTTCTAATCATACACCTACATACACACGATAACAAGGGCTAACAAACATACGTAGGTCACCAAGCACACAATTCACCATTTTAACATTTTGAAACATATATTATCTCTTAACAATTACCAAGCATCAGACTCATTTACACCTCTTTCTTTCTTAATCCTTTACTATCAATGTGATGCAAACACATACCGAATGACTTGCACTCATAAAATTCAAAGAAAGATACATTTCATACAAGCATTTCTAGTTTACCAACCCAAAAGAGATAATGCCAATTTCCCAATGATAAAACGGGCTAAGGATCAAGAGGGTATGCTATCCTTACAATATGACATACACACGCAAAGTATACAAGGCAAGATTTTAAATCAGACAAGCCTTAAGACTTCATTATTCTTCCACAAAACCCAAGCATAAGAAAAGAGCATCATCTCTTTCACATCCAAAAGCATAACACACAACAAGGTGCAACACATACCTAACTATTCCCACAATGATGACCTCTAACCCCAACCACATAGAGAGCATACTAGGGAACAACACCACACTCCACAAAATACACAAGGGTGAGGAAAAGGCCCAACACAACCTTCGAAATCTAGAACATCCTATTCAAGAGGAGAATCAACAAAGAGGAATAGAACCACCACAAAAACACAAGTGGAAGACTTCAATAATCATGTGACGAAGCCACCATGATGACAATATGAGAGGATGAGTCTCCCTCCAAGATGAAGGTTGGTTGTTAGTCCACAACCTCACTCTCTCACAACTACATAGAGTTGGAAGAGGGTCACAACCACCTCAAATCCATTCTATGTTGACCCAACAAACACACAAATAGCCCAGAGCTCCCAATGTTGTAACATGGGCTCTAATACCAAATGACATGCCCACATTTGACATCTGGTCATGACACGAAAACCACATGTCATGTCCACATTTTCCATGTGGTCATGACATGAAAAACCAAAAATCCTTTCCACCCAACCCTAAAACCTTGTCGCACCATGGCGAGGAAGGAAAACAAGGTGCGGGATAAGGCAACCATGACACCTTGCTAGGGGAAAGCAAAACCTAGGGAAACCAACACGAAGCATCAAAAACTTACTCATTTCATAAAGAAGTAAAAAAAACAACCATTCATCTATAGCTAAGTTAAACCATTCATAAGAAGATGAGTTACAATTTTAATCATTCTAACATACAAGAGTATTGTGAAGAATTTCCTAGCGACATAAAGATTTGAATCCAACCCTAAAACATAGCATGGAATCATTAATGAAAGTACAGGGACTTCAACATACAAATTAAACAATAAGGCATAATTAAGGTCATTTACCACATTATATTCTCCTACAAAACAAATATCAATTTCAAAAACAAGTGATAATAATTTATAGCTACAAGATGAAGGCTACTTCCCAAACATGGAAGAATCATGCTTCAAAGAATAAATTATAAAGACTAATAATAATACAACATAAATTAGCAATCGAGGTGCTCTAATGGCACAGTGAACAACAAGAGTACATCATAATGATACAGCATAAGGGTCTCACTGAGTCTCCAAGAGATCGTCTGAATGGGACCCATGGAGGATGCTACCCACCACCCAACCATATTGCCATCATCAAGTACAATAGATGTCTATTGGCACTCTAGGCAACCCTTGAGCTATGGAGAGAGGAGAACATGGAACCACTACAATCATGGCCAAACTCACACAACGAGGTCTCAAACAACACCAAGTTTACCCATAATAATGCTAAACACGAGGATCACATACCATCAACACATCACCAAGGAGGGGACAAGGACTAGAGAACCAATTCTCAACATACACTCAAGGCATAGTTCCTACACAAAGTTCATTGTAAGGACACTCATGGCCAAAACAAGAAAGAGAGGGAAAAGAGGTTAACTAATAACATTAATACAATTAACTTAAAACATACCCCTTTTAAACAAAGGCACTATTTTGTTTCTATTCAACTAAGAAGAGAAAAGAAACTCCCAGGCTGCAATACATGTCACCCCTTAACACACACTAAGATATTACTTTTGATACAAGGGGTTCATACTAAAAAGAGCAAGGAAAGGCATCCCTGTGACACATGTACATGCATAGAACAATAGAAACATTATAATAATGTATAGAGGTTGTAACCCTCAAACCAAATCTATAGAAGCAAGGGGGGGCCATTATGGTCCCAACATGTAAAACAATTCTCATATTGAATCCTACCTACATGTCGCCCTACAAGGAAAGATTCCTTCATTTATTTATTTACATGCACACAACCAATTAATAGGAGTTAAGCTCAACAAAAAAAAAATTAAATTACTAGTACACATTTTGCAAAAACATTAGATAAATAAAGAGAGAAAAAGAGCAATTATTGTTTTCCATTAGAACTATTGCCCTTCCACAACTTGTGGTTAAATATGAGAATATCCTACATGTTGTTGATAAAAAAAAAGAACTAATGTTAACTATGATCAATATCCACTATCTAGAGAAACTCAAGAAATAAAACAAAGCAGTTGATTTGTAGAAAATTTCCCACAACATAGAATCAAATGACAAATAAATTTTATTTCTAAGTCTTGAACCAAACTCAAATCAAACAAAAACTATATAAGTGAACCAATAGGCCAAATATTGCAACCCAGCACTAAATGATGACTTTTAAATTCTACATTTTTTTGCCTCACACGTTATACATAATAAAGAACTGGTTCAACATTGAAATCTGCGAACATGAGAGAAAAGAATATGATAACTGAAATATCTAAAAACATATCCTAAATTTTGCTATACTCTAATAATAAATTTGCACAACTACATCATAGATTGTGAAGCATGTCCCTCTTCTCTTTCCTTTTATCATGTCATCTTTCTGATTCATTTCAGCTTAAGTCAATTACATGGAACATTGGTTTACCTTTTTTTTGTTTCTACTGTTCATTGTAATAAAGTGGAAAGTCCAAATTTAAAATCCTCATAGACAATAATAGAGAGATAGTGTTTCAACAAAAAAACAATAAAAAATGATGTTACTTCTATTTGAAAACTTTGCACAATCAGAGTTTGACAACCATAGAGAGTTATTTTTTTAGACCAAGGGAAGTACGTACAACTGAGGCCATGATTTATTATGTTTTAGGCTTCTAAGGTGGTTTGCAGGTTTTGTTTTCTATTGTTCTCTTTTTTTTATTCTAATTTTGTCTTAATTTATGCACCTCCTTCTATAGATATGCAGCATAGGATTGTTTTGCTTATACAGAAATGATGCTATAGGCTAATGTCTTTAAAGGTCATTTTCTTGCCTCCTCCAGAGAAGGACACAAAGATTGAGGTTTTGAAGGGAATAAATGAAAGAAAAAAATGCAAGGGAACAACTTCCATGAATACAACGAGGATAAAATGGTGAATCTGTTGGAGCACAACCCAGCCCACATTCGCCCTTCTATCCTTCATTCTTTTTCCCAACTTGCAACCAACATCTAGTTTACTTGTCAAAAAGGAGCTCTAGAGAGAGGTCGCCCTTCTAAACTTCCCTCGCTCTGCTATCTTTTTTTTGTTGCCCCTCTTTCCTTTGTTTCTGATTTTTGTTTTACTTTGTAGTTGAGGTACCCTCCCTCTCTATTGTCGCCTATATTTCCTTTCCTCCATTTTCTTCCTTTTTTACTTTTTCTTTTCTTCCTTTTACTAAACCCTAAAACCTTTTCCATCCCACCAACCTCTCTTCAATTCTTTAAAAACAAAATACAAAACCATAGGTCTTAAAATAAAGGAACGCCCCTTAAGTAAAAAAAATACCATCTAAATATACTCGCACTTGCTCTCATAGGAGTTTCAAGGAATATGCTAATGGGAATACCCCATAGTTAAAAAAAATTCTGGCAAAAATATGGCGTGAGCCTACTCTGAGCAAGGCTTACATTTGATGGCCGTATGGCCAAATTTAGGCATTTTCACTATAAAATATAATCAACATTTTAAAAAGATTGTATCACAAGAAAGGAGAGATTTTGGACAAACTATCAAAATTTATATAGAATTATAATATATATATATTTGGTTTATATATATAATTTTCTAATATTAAGGTATGTCATAATGTTTTAAGGGCACCTTTGAATGGATAACTGTCATACAAAAATTGCTTGACATGCAAGGTCAACCATCAAATTTAAGCCATGACTTTGAGCACTATATGCTCACATATAAAAGCCTATCGGTTAATTAACAGACTATATCCTATGAAAGGAGGGATTTTAGAAAAACTGACCCAAATTATATATGATTATGATTATATATAAATATAATTGGGTTTTCACACTTATACTAAGATATGCCATAGTATTTTAAAGGTGCCAATGAATAATTAATTGTCATGAAATGAATTGTTTGACAAGCAAGGTTGACTATCAAATTTTTCCATTCATATTCTACAACCAAGTTATACAAAGAAAGAAAAGGTAATGTTGAGCAAGCTTTATTTCAACTCCTATATATTTGTTTGAATTCTAACAAGTAGAAAAGCTACTTTAAATAAAATAAATGAACTTTCACAAAAGGGTTAGTTAACCTTAAATACCTTACCAAACTAAATGGCTACATGCATTCTTTTCCAATAAATCTTATACTTAAATCAACGAATCTAACTATGGTCCCAAACACAAACCATCCTTTAACTCACAAAGGAAATCAACGAGTCATTTCATAGCATTGAAATGCAAAGGGCCTTCCTATGCAAGTAGTCGATCTAAATCAACTTCACTTTTAATGCACAAAGGGTAAATGTCAATACTCCATAGAAATCTTATTATCAAACCAATGAAGTGAAGGAGACACAAAACAACTATACGCGCACACAAAAGTGAAACACAACACTTAATGGTTTTACGCACAACACATTGATTCAAAAATTGTAAATGATTCTGACTAGTTATAGGTGAAAGGATGAACATAGGACTAATCTTCTAGTCATGACTAAAATAGGATGGGATAAGTGAATGACATACCACACTTGAACATAGGGTCAATAACCTAACCACTAAACTAGGTATGGTGAGATGGTCAAGTGGTTCCTTATCTCCTCCTTCACATCCATCCATTGGTCAAACACCTGTATCCATATACCCTGTACACTCCAATCGAAACATCAAATCCAACAATGAAATCATAGCTGAAGCAACATTAATAGACAAGTGAGGATGTGAAATCTAGTAAGCCACATATTCTTCTTGAATTTACATCATTTAACAATCAAGATTAATATATCGTTTAAATCTATTCTTTCAAAATAATAGGGTACAAAGAGTCACACAAAGGAAGGCACTATAGATTCTTAGTCTACTCACTCATAGTCTTGACTCTCTCTACTCTGGGGTGGTCTCTTCTGGTACAGGGGCACCTAGACACTTAACTAATTTCATGTTCATTTTGATGTTTTGGTGTTGAATAAGGTTCAAGTGACCAATTGTAAGGCCTAGTACCATGCGTGAGTCCAAGTGAAGTAAACCTAGGTTCATTTTGTAAGTCCCAAGGGACATAAGGTCAATTGTAATCGCATAATGCTAAAAATAGCAATAATGCCAAAAATAGGTAGTAGTGTTTCCTAGCTACTTGGAATCGATCTCCCAGCCGCTTGGAGTCAGTTGGTACTACCCTAGACAAATCTATAAAAACCAGGGAAAGGAACAAGATCAAACATGATGTTGATGATCAGTATTGTAGTCAGATCGATTGAATGTAATCAAGCATTGTTAAGGAGAATCAAACTATTTTCTATGTCGTCAATCTGCTTTTCATTCTCTGTAAATACAAGTTGCATTAGCTATAGATTTTCCTTTCTTTCTAATTTTCCATTGTTGCAACATATCGATTTGAAGCATTCCACTAACAAGATTTCTGCCAAAATCAGTGGAATCGCTTCACTGTATCATATCTATTTGTTTTATATTTTTGTTCATGTTTCAATTCGAGTGTGCACAATAGATCGCCTAGCATCTCCATGTGCTAGGGTTTGGACCGGAGGAGTTGAAGATGTTGTCGGTAAGACAGAGACCATCGGTGAATCATTTTCCTTGTGGAGCATTAAGGGCAGACTAGTTGAAGAGGAGATCAGGGTGCTGAGCATAAGTCACGACCAAGACTTGCGTTGGGGAAATGAAACACACCGGCCCAAGTGTTTGAGTTTTCACTGATGACCTGAGTCCTGCCATAGACACTAGCATCTGCGTAAGTTTCAAATTTATGTGGCAAGTGCATATTGCAAAGCATGTCACAATGTATGTGGAGAATGTACATTTCGGCAGATATAATTGATGACTGGGTGTGATGGTGAACCGGTGCATGTGAACTAGCAGAAACAAGTTAAGTGATGTATGTGAGTTGTTCTGTTTAACCTATTTTGTCTACTTCCATTGTGCGCTCTACATCAAATTGGTATCAGAGCTAGCGAAGGGTCTACAAAAGTGTTGGCATTGTTTGTGAATGTTTATTTCAGATACAGAAAGTGAAGGAGGGGCTAGCGATATGCCTCCGAAAGGTGACTACTGAAGTGGTCAAGAAATTCAAGGAGATGGAGGATATGATCAAGATTGGAGTCAAGGAAGCACTCCAGGCTGAGTTGAAGGCCTTAGGAAAAGGCAAGAAATCAGATATGGAGACTAATGAAGAAGACGATGTAGAAGAGGAAACAACCCCAAAATAGACAAGTATATCTGTAGACCAGAAACAATTTCTAGAGGCTATAAATTCACTCAGTAAGGAGTCATCTGAATTAAGAATGGAGATTCTGATGTTCAACGGAAAGATGGATGCAAAAGAAGTCATCAAATGGATCAAGGCTTTAAACAACTACTTCGAGTACAAGGAGGTACCAAAGAATAGAAGAGTCAAGTTTGTAAAGACAAAATTGAAGGGCGCTGCACTCACGTGGTGGAACTACACCCAGGGAGAAAGGGTGAAGAGTGGCAAGAGCATGATCTCATCTTGGAGTCAGATGGTAGAGAGGATCAAGGCTCAATTCCTACTAGCGGATTATGAGGTGCAGATATACAAGAAAATGCAGAATCTCAGGCAGAAGGATATGGATGTATCCACCTGTACAGAGGAATTTCATAAATTGACTCTAAGCTGTGGACATGCTGAGGATGAAAAAGGAAGAGTTTCCAGGGACATTAATGGCCTAAAGTATAGTATACAAGATGAGATTACCATCTTGACACCAGACACCGTGGACAAGTGTTTTTAGGTAGCACTAAGATTAGAAGAGAAATTGAAAAGAAAAGGAGAACATCAGAACAGAGGCAGAGGTGGAAAGAATTTCAGGGGCAGAAACAACTTTGGTGGTAGAAATCAGTTCCAAAAGAATCAAGGGGAGTCCAATCAGCAAGAATGTAGTGGAGAATCTGGTTCCAGAGAGGGTTTCAGAGGAAGGAGACCCAATGGGAGAGGTAGATTTGGTGGACCAAGCAGAGGTCCTAATGTCTTCATGGGAAGATGTTATAATTGTAACCAAATTGGGCACATAGCAGGCAGGTGTCTGAAGAAAGCCTCAAGCTCTCATGGTGGAGAGAGAAGGAGCCAACTAATTCAAGAAGAAGATTGTTAGAGTGTGACTTCACCTATGGGAAGCGCAGCTCTAGCACAAGATGGAGAAAGTCTCATGATGAGAAGAATGATGTTGAAGGTACCACAAAACAAAGAACCACCGTAGAGGAAAACACTATTCAGAACTCTATGTAAAGTTTTCGGTAAAAGGTGTAAGGTAATTGTTGATTCTGGCTCCACTAAAAATTTAGTCTCAGTAGAAATGGTAGAAAAATTGAATTTGAGAAGATTACCACATGTGAATCCATACAAAGTGTCATGGCTGAACAAAGGGTAGCAAGTCTTGGTTGATGAACAAGCTTGGGTAGAGTTTCAGATAGGGGAATATGGGGATAAGCTTTTGTGTGATATAATCCCCATGGATGCATGCCATTTATTGTTAGGTAGACCTTGGCAGTATGATGTACAAGCCCAACATGATGGTAAATCCAATTCCTTTGTGATCACTAAGAATGGTAGACAGTATAAAATGGATCCTTTACCAGAAGAAGGTGTAGACAAGAATGTAGGCTCAAGTATCATATTAATGAGTGGGAAAGAGTTTCTCCATACTCTGAAAGAAGAGGGAACTCAGGGGTACACTTTGATTTTGAAACCTAAAGACAATTCTGATTTGTCTAAAAATGGCAAGGAAAAGGTCCCCAAGGAAGTGCAGGAATTATTAGACAGGTATAAAGGTATCATGGTGGAGGATATGCCTAATGTACTACCCCCTATGAGAGACATAAGTCATCAGATCAACTTCATTCCAGGATCCACATTGCCAAATAAGCCAGCTTATAAAATGACACCTAATCAAAATGAGGAGATTGCTAAACAAGTACAAGAACTATTGGATAAAGGCCTGTGAGGAAAAGTCTTAGTCCATGTGTTGTACCCGCAGTCTTAGCTCCCAAGAAGGATGGAAAATGGAGGTTATGTACTAATTTGAGGGCCATCAATAAGACCACCATCAAATATAGGTTTCCTATGCCCAGAATAGAGGACCTCATGGATTGTTTGGGTGGAGCTCGGTACTTTTCTAAAATTGATCTCAAGAGTGGATACCATCAGATCAGGATCAGAGAAGGGGATGAATGGAAGACAACCTTTAAGACTAATGAAGGTCTCTATGAGTGGTTGGTGATGCCATTTGGTCTGTCTAATGCTCCCAGTACTTTCATGTGTCTAATGAATGAGGTATTGAAGGATTTTATTGGCAAATTTGTTGTTGTCTATCTTGACGATATTCTAGTTTTCAGCAGAACAAAAGAAGAACATTTGCAACATTTGGAATAGGTGTTGAAGAAGCTGCATGAGGAGAAACTGATGATCGATATGGAGAAGAGTATCTTCATGAAGGAAGAACTCACATACCTTGGATTTGTGATATCCCAAGGTAATTTGAAAATGGATCCAGAGAAGGTAAATTCTATTCTGTCTTGGCCAGTGCCTAAAATTGTAAGTGATGTAAGAAGTTTTCATGGGTTAGCAACATTTTATAGGAAAGTCATAAGAGGATTTAGTCATGTTTGTGCACCCATTCTAGATACCATAAAAGGAGGACAGAAATGTAAGTTTATTTGGAATAGAGCAGCAGATGAATCTTTTGAGATTCTCATACAGAAAATAGTAGAGAAACCCATTTTGGTTTTGCCTAATTTTAATAAGTTGTTTACTGTGGGATGTGATGCTAGTAACCTTGCCATTGGTGCTATCTTGAGTCAGGAAGGCAGACCTGTTGCTTTCTTTACTGAAAATCTGAATGATGCTAAAAGAAAGTATTCCACATATGATCTAGAATTGTATGAAATGGTTCAAGCATTGAAAAAATGGCGACATTATCTCTTGCCCAAGGAATTTATTATTTATACTGACAACCATGCTTTGATTTTTTTAATTCGCAAGAGAAACTAAATCACAGGCATATGAAGTGGGTTGAACAACTCCAGGTGTATACTTTTTCCATCAAACATAAGAAGGGACAAGCCAACAAGGTGGGAGATGCTCTAAGCAAAAGAGTGTGCACTATATAGGAAATCTAGTTGCAAAGTGTGGGAGTGGATTCTCTCAAGGATATGTACCAAAATGATGAAGACTTCAAGGAGATATATGCAGTTTGTTCACAATTTTCAGACTCTTATCATTCTAATTTTTCTGAATATTTATTATGGCAAGGGCTATTGTTCAAAGGCAACTAACTGTGTGTACCTAGGTGTTCCATGAGGGAGAACATCATAAAGGAGAAACATTGCAGTAGTCTTGGAGGTCATTTTGGACTGGACAAGACATTGGAGCAAGTGAGAAGGTTTTACTTCTGGCCTAAGATGCAAACAGATGTCCAAAAATTTGTAGATAGTTGTCACATTTGCCAGAGAGCAAAAGGAACTTGATCAAATGTAGGTCTCTATCAACCACTTCCAATTCCTCAAAGGCCATGGGAGTGCATCAGTATGGATTTTGTTCTGGGTCTTCCCCAGACTCAAAAGGGATTTGATAGTGTGTTTGTGGTTGTTGACATGTTTAGTAAAATGGCTTATTTTGTGCCATGCAAATGTACTAATGATGCTTCGCATATTGCTGGTCTTTTCTTTAAAGAAATAGTAAGAATTCATAGTTTGCCACTAAATATTGTCACTGACAGAGATCCCAAGTTTG
Source organism: Cunninghamia lanceolata (assembly GCA_027924645.1). Lineage (NCBI taxonomy): Eukaryota > Viridiplantae > Streptophyta > Pinopsida > Cupressales > Cupressaceae > Cunninghamia > Cunninghamia lanceolata. Next base: position 3,783,854 of record BSBN01000333.1, read on the forward strand.
TGGGACATTTTTAGTGCACTTTGTGGAAGAAATTAGGCACTCAATTATCTTTCACGTCAGCATATCACCCTCAGATGAATGGACAAATTGAGGTGGTGAATAGATCACTAGGTAATAGTTTGAGGTGTTTGACTAAACAACATGGAGAAGCATGGGATATGATCATCCCACAAGCAGAGTTTGCATATAATGATTCTGTTAATAGGAGCACAGGAAAGAGTCCTTTTGAAGTTGTATATGGAATTCATCCCAGGGGAATTTTGGAGTTGAGAGATCTCCAGAACATGGAAAGAAAGAGTGCACAAGGAGAAGATTTTGCAGTCAGTATGAACGATATCCATGATGCTATAAGGGACACTATCTAGAAGAACACATGGAAATACAAAGAGACAGCTGATCAGAAGAAAAGGGATGTCTAGTACAAAGTTGGGGATTTAGTTATAGTATATTTGAAGAAGGAAAGACTTCCGAAAGGGCAGCCCACAAAACTTCTTATGAAGAAGATAGGTCCATGCTTGAGGTTGTACATAAATTTGGGCCTAATGCATATGAAATTGAACTTCCTCCAAGTTTAGCAATATCACCCATTTTCAATGTATCTGATTTGTTTCCATTCAACAGAGCCAATGTAGTAGAGACAGGAGCGGAAGATGCAGAATGGATTTCTGATCTTCCACCAAGTCAGCCAGTTCAGTTAGACTATATTTTAAACACAAAGACTCAGAAGAAGAGCAGACATAAAACCTACTAGTAGTATCTGGTCAAGTGGCGCAGTTTGCTTAATGAGGATGCAAACTGGATGAGCAAGGAAGACATCATCAAGCATGGGGTTAATATTTTAGACTTGGTTCCTCAAGGGACTTGAGTTCTTTTCAACCCCGAGAGTATGGTGTAGGGGCACCTAGACACTTAACTAATTTCATGTTCATTTTGATGTTTTGGCGTTGAATAAGGTCCAAGTGACCAATTGTAATGCCTAGTGCCATGCGTGAGTCCAAGTGAAGTAAACCGAGGTTCATTTTGTAAGTCCCAAGGGACATAAGGTCAATTGTAATCGCATAATGCTAAAAATAGCAATAATGCCAAAAATAGGCAGTAGTGTTTCCCAGCCGCTTGGAATCAATCTCCCAGCTACCTGGAGTCAGTTGGTACTACCCTGGACAAATCTATAAAAACCAGGGAAAGGAAAAAGATCAGACATGATGTTGATGATCAGTATTGTAGACAGATCGATTGAATGTAATCAAGCATTGTTAAGGAGAATTGAACTATTTTCTGTGTCGTCAATCTTCTTTACATTCTCTGTAAATACGAGTTGCATTAGCTATAGATTTTCCTTCCTTTTTGATTTTCCATTGTTGCAACATGTCAATTTGAAGCATTCCACTAATAAGATTTTTGTCAAAATCAGTGGAATGGCTTCACTGTATCATATCTATTTGTTTTCTATTTTTATTCATGTTTCGGCAGCACAGAGGACCAAATTCGAGTGTGCACAATAGATCGCCTAGCATCTCCATGTGCTAGGGTTTGGATTGGAGGAGTTGAAGACGCTGTCGGTGAGATAGAGACCATCAATGAATCATTTTCCTTGTGGAGCGTTAAGGGTAGACTAGTCGAAGAGGAGATCAGGGCGCTGAGTGGAAGTCGCAACCAAGAATCACATCAGGGAAATGAAACACACTAACCCAAGTGTTTGAGTTTTCACCGATGACCAGAGTCCTGTCGAAGACACTAGCATTTGTGTAAGTTTCAAATGTATGTGGCAAGTGCATATCGCAAAGCATGTAGCAATGTATGTGGAGAATGTACATTTCAGTGGATACAATTGGTGACCAGGTGTGATGGTGAACCGGTGCATGTGAACCAGTGGAAACAAGTTAAGTGATGTATGCGAGTTGTTCTGTTTAACCTATTTTGTCTGCTTCCATTGTGTGCTCTGCATCATAATCTCTCTCTTTTTGGGGGGTGCTTCTTCTCTTTTGGGGGATTTTTATGTACATGGGTACCTCTTCAAGCTTCACTTTTCGGGACCCATCTCTTCACCCACCTAAACTACATTTTGGGGGCTATTAATGTAGAATATTATTTACTAGTTGGTTATTTTAATTTCCTATTCCTAGGTTTTTACTACACTTCAAATTAAGCTTCTTTAGGATTAAATAAGTGGGTATTAGTGTGAGTTGGTACAAGGTTTTGACATCTTCCATGGGAGTTACATTTGCCTATTTTAGCCTATTATGGTAGACTCATCCCATTGGTCATAATTGTCACCTCTCCTCCCTCTCATATTCTATATATACTCACCTCCTAGCTAGTCTTAGGTACATTGTATTATGCAAGTTTTTCTTGTGCATCCTCTTAATGCTATTTTGTTTTATCTCGCACTAGAATTTCTCTAGAAAACTAACTCTATGTTGTTATTTTGATCTTGTATCATTTACATTCATAGTTTATTAATCTATTCATTGAACTAGTTTTTTGGGTTATTCATCTTTTCATATTTTAACACTTAGGACAAAACATGACAGATGGCTTTATGTTGTCACCTTATATTTAAAAGAATTAATTTACAATAGATATTAATGGTGTATCAAAATTAATGCCTATGAAATCTATGGTTGTAAAACATTATTACTTGTACAAATATCTACATCCTACTCTAATTTAGACTAAAAATATGGGCAAAACTAACAAAAACATCCCATGGGCTATCAGTTTTTAAGCCTAACTATGAGATGAACACTTAAGATCCAACAAGTATAATGAAATTTTGTGTTGATGTAAGGGAACAATTTTGGGCCCTTCTTAAGAAATCCAACTCAAGATTGATATAAAATGTTTTTATGGTTATAACAACTATTACCAAATAGATTTCCAATGTGGAGTTTATACTTGAGTTTTATGAATTAATTTTAGTGTATTGGGTTGTACTTTGGTTTCTAATAGTGAATTTGTCTCAGGACAAGAAAAGAGCCAAAAGGTGAGAGTCATATGTATAGGTAAGTGTGCATAGAAAGGTGTGAAAAGGGCATTTAGAAGACAAACATATAAAAGAATGTGAACATATGAGTGTGATAAATATAAGAATATATGAGAATGTGATATAGATAAGAATGGGGTGAGGGATAAATACATAGGGATACGTGTGGGCATTGTCTTTGGTTGATAACATAGAAATAACAAGGGGAGATAGAAGCATAACAAAAAAAGGTATATAGGATAATTGGTAAAATAGGGAGGTACTTTAATTATGTATAGGGGGTGTCAAAAATATAAAATTGAGGGGTAGAAATGAAATTAGGGCAAGTTTATTAGTACCCTATGAATGCATGGGCTATGCCATTAGTTTATTAATTGAATTCCCTAAGAAAAATGAATGAGACCCATTGACCAAAATTTTAATTTGAATTTTGAAAAGGCAAGTGTCAAGTTTGCAATTGCAAGGTTGACCCCGTAACCACAAAACTGATCTTATGTGGGAAAATGGTCATATCAAGTGGATAACAACTATATTAAGGAGTGTAAGGAAAAATGTAATCAATGCTTGGAGTAGATAAATATATTAGAGTAGGGGTGTAGTTGGATGATGTGGGGATTAAATTTATAGTAGTATCCACATATAGATATAAGTAAAAAATAGATAAATAAGCCCAATGTTACACAAGATTTTTAGCCATTTATTGATATGTACATTTATCAAGACATTTCCTTAAAATAAAAAGAAACTAAATTAAAAATGGTATGAATATACAAATTTAAACATTACAAATATATATCTAAAATACTATATTTTTATATATAAATCTAAAATAATAACTACATTTATATATATTCATAAATATAAAATTAAAATATTTATATATTAAATTAAAAAACAAATGACTATAATAAAAGAATTATTAAAATATATTAAAATTTTATTATTTTCTTATATATATATATAATTTAATATTATCAAATATTAATGATACTTACTTTAATGTGGAAGTGATATTTTTATAAAACTATTGGGAATCTAAATTACAATTCTAAAATGGCTCAAGTAACTCTTGTATAAGACTATGTACATGCACTTTAAATTCTTAAAAGATATTCTAAACTATTATGATTGAATTTAGGGAAAAGATTTAATAATAGAACACATTAATTTTGTATTTCTCAAATTTTCCTTTTTATTAAAACAAATTAAAATACCATAAATAAAACAACAGTAGAACTACCAAAACAAATAAACAATTATTCACAAACCAATATCGAAAATACAAAAACCTAAGCACATACATGACATACAAAACACCATAAGAGTAACCACAAAAATATAGACACAAAGGACATATCACATGTTGTTAGCCACAAAGGACATAACAATTGCATCGTTTGTATCTCTCAGTCATGAATATAGTTCATCGAACATGCTGGATACGCGTAAACGTAAAGTTATTGAAATGTCCTATTAGAAATATTGTACATGCACTCTGAGCTCTATGGAATGTATTCCAAGCCCTCTACCTAAATTGAATCTACACCTTTCACATTCAGAAAGTTGCTGCAACTTCAGTGAATGCTGATAGACGCTGCCCTGTAATTCGATTCTCTTTTTCTGACAAGTCTTTTGAATGTGCCAAATTGTCAATAATTCAGTCACAGGAAGATAATGTCTTGAACTCTCTGGTATCATTCTTATGAAGTGATTAGTCTGTACATAGACTCGACACGGAAAATAATTTGCACACTTCCCCACCCGCGACTAGTCTTTGATTCCAAGAAGTACCCTTGATTTTGTCCATTGAAGATAATTTAGAAGAGGAAACAAACACATGAGCCCATTACAATATGTCAATCAACTATGCGTAACTCCCAATAATTCAGGCAGACCCATGTAATGTTCTAACATGTAATCTCACATTATCTTATTAACGTTAAGTCTATGTGCGGAAGTGACCAAGGAAGATGATGATGACTGTGGTGGCTAATCGTAGTCATTGGTGTAGCTATGTTACATACCTTTTTATATTAGAGTTCTCATTATAATAATAGTAGTGAGCAGCAATTTTTGATATACTGTTATTCATTCAGCCATATATATACTATTGTTAGATAGATTATATTTATATTTTTATTGGAAAGTCATTACATGTAATAGTTGGTGGACAAGGCTATAAATATTATAAGAAATTAATTTTTTTTAAAATAAAAATAACGCAATGGTATTAAATGAATAACCACATGAACTAAATTGTGAATGAACCATTAGAGAACTAATTCATAAAGAAATACTGAGAACTATGGCCTCCCATTCAACCATAATGCAATCTATTAACATTGTCATAATTAGTATTATACTATTTGTAAGTTGTATTTTATACATGTTTATTTAATGTGTTTCATTTTGGAATCTATTTATTGTTTGTGTGGAGTGCAACTTTAGCATTCACTTTAATTTGATATACTTATTATTTGTGTGAACTATGGGTTTGAACTTTGGCATTGACTTATATTTGTTTCACTTTGTATGTTTAAAATTGAATTCACTTTTTTTACATTTTTTTTTTTTTTGTATGAAGTGTGTGTTTGTGCTTTGGCATTTACTTTGTGTGTGTGCTTAAATTTTTACATTCATTGATTATTTGTTTAAAGTGCCTTTGAATTTTGTTTGTTTAGTGTGTTTCAGTTTGGCATCCACTTTTTGTTTGTTTTAAGTGTTTTTGTGCTTTGGCATTTACTTTGTGTGTGTGCTTAAATTTTTACATTCATTGATTATTTGTTTAAAGTGTCTTTGAATTTTGTTTGTTTAGTGTGTTTCAGTTTGGCATCCACTTTTTGTTTGCTTGAATTGTGTTTGAACTTTAGGCATTCCTTTGTATGCACTTATTGTTTGAACTTTTGGCATTCACTTTATATGTGTGTTTGAACTTTAGCATCCACTTATTTATTTGAATTTTGGAGTTCACTTTGTTTAGTGTCTTGGCATCTATTTATTATTGTTTGTGTGAAGTGTGCATATGAATTTTGACATCCATTTATTATTTGAGTGCACTTTTGACATTCACTTTGTGTGTATGAAATGTGTATGAACTAAATTTCATACAAAAATGTGGAGTTTTAATGAAGCTTTGAAATTCACTTTGTATGTATGAAATGTGTTTGAAATTCACTTTGTGTGTATGGAATGTGTATTTCACTCACAATGCAATAATGAATGATGCTTGTTAGCAAAATGCAGATTTTTTCAAGATTAAAATAAATATTGGTATATGAATTTCTTTTAAAAATAGCCTAGTAAGAATTTCAATTCTAATTTCTAAGTTACATTAAAAAAAACTTACCTAATTTAAATTTAATGAAAAAACCACTAAACATTAAAAAATAGTAATATGCATTGTAAAAAACTTATAACTATTGTTTAGTTTTAGATATTTTTTAATATTTTAAGATTAATATTAAAATATAAAATATATTAATATATCTAAATTTATCAAAGATGATAAACTAAAGATATAATTTATATATTAAAATATAAAGTATATTAATATATTTAAATTTATTAAAGATGATGAACTATATATGGTAGCTATATTAATATGTCAAAATTATTATGACACAATCACTAGTCTCATAAATTGAAATACAACTTATGACCCAATCAATTTTTTGATTAATCAAAATATATTATTAATTTTACATTAATTGAATAATATTTTAGTATTTTTCATAAAAAATTGACTTATGTTAAAATTTATTTATTCATAACATTACTGTAGCAAATGAATGAACAAAGATTTTATAGGTGTAATATTAATGTTTCCATAGGGGAGAATTTTAGAAATGCACTATCTAATTGTATCCTCTACAAAAACTTTTGAAAAAGTAGATAGGAGGCCTTAAATTTGAGAGTGGATCCTACCTGACAAGAAATTTTTTTGTGAGGTCATTTATTTGAAGTTGCTTTTAAAATATTAAAACTTATTTATTTTAGGAAATATATAAACAAAAAAGTATATATAATAATAATTACATAGAAATATTGATAGTTTACCTAAAATTTTCCCTTTCAAATGATATTGTCTTCCTAAAATTTTAATTATATTTTAGGACTAAAATAACTAAATACTACCATACATCCATCAAATTTAAGCCCTGGTTGGGAATGCCTTGAAAACAAAATTAATTATTAACTTTGATTGAATTTTAAAAGGGTCTCCATTTATTTCCTTTAACAGTAATAATGTAGATCGAATTGGTCAATTGATGTTTAATATTGGTAATACGAACTAATGGAAAAACCTAGTATTTTATTAGCTGATCATATCCATCTTTACCGGTATTTCTATGCTTAAGTGGTTGATTAGTTTTTCGAACCAGAAGAGAACATGAGATAAAACATATGTAGGCCTTTAAAGGAATTCAGTATAACATGATAAAAAAAGCAACAAAAAATATTTTCATCTACATTTCACTTTCTTTACTAACATCACACTTCTGACATCTTATACTGCAGAAGGAACCTAAATTTTCTTTTCCTAGAGTCTCTGTGGTGGCGGAGAAAGACTAAATTCCAAAGCTTCACTTTTGTTTCTAATTAACCAATTAATGAAATGAATCCACTCGGCCTTGCTAGGAATGCCTGCATTGATGACAGTGAGAAGTAATAACCTAAAGGAGCTGCCACTAGGCTTGGTGGTGCCGTCAAACCCACCAAATACCCCTTCCTACTTTTCACCATTTATTCATCGGTTGGAGAATGTTAGAAATTTTAAAATCCAACACAAAAAAATAAAACCAATACAAAGTTTCGATAACAATTCAGGATTCCTCCTCTGTTGCAAGACACACCTGCTTGTATTGACTATTGGGTCAGATGTAGAAATCTTTAATAATGAAGAACTTCTTGCAAGACACACAAGGAAACCTAATAAACCCAAAATGAATAACATCTAAATTCCCACAACAAAAGAAGACAATTACATCTATACCCAAAATCCAAAACTAATATCGCAGATAAAAAACAACAAAAATGACAAACTAAACCTGCAACACACACAAGGCTTGCAACTTAATTTGATAAAATGTTTCAAGGAGACATCATCTCATGGAATGATCACAGTATAGGCCCAACGAAACAAGTTATAGAGAAATGAATGAAAGTAATCAAAAGGGCAAGCAAAGCAAGTTACCTTGTATCCGTTATAGAATTGATGCCAGATTAATCATGCAAAACCTACACAATCCGTATTCCTAAACAGAAGCCTTCCCAAATCTGCCTCCTATTCCAGAGGCTAAACATGAAAATATACAGAAAAGAACATTCCATTATCTCTCCTTCTTGTAACATCCACCATGACTCTTCCACTTCCATTTCCATCATCTATATTCTCATAAACTAAAATTAGCTCCACTAAAATTAATGGATGACGATTAATGTGTAGTAGGTTTTTTATTTTTTTTTCTAATTTTGGAGAAAAAAAATTGAAGGACTACCAAAATTTGGCAGTTACAAGATGTGTGCACATATAGAATGGCCTATAGGCCAAAAAATAATTTTGTTAGTGCTGGTCTCTAATTTATTATTGTAATTTATGTAGTTTGTAAAATAAATTTATTTTTAATGAGATGAAAGATTCTAATTTGACTAGTTTTCAAACAATTAAAATATCCTAAATTAAATGTGTTAATTAAAGATTCTGCACCTGCCATGCCTATTTGCCTTCCAACTCCTACCACTCGTGTTTACCTTTCACAATTCCTACGGACAACATTCCCTTTAGGTTCCAGATTAATCTCCCACCATGGGGTGGGAAGTAGAGTTGGATGGTGAATATACTAATGCCAAGCTTCAGATGGTTTTTGATATTGATTGTGCCTACCTCGAATTTGATGTTCGGATCGTCATCAACAACCCTCTTCTTAGTGCTGCTCCAAACAAGTTGAAATCTTCTAATGTTGCTTTGATCTTCCTCTCGAACATCATGGATCTCGTTTAGGACTAGGATTTTACAGTGTCCATTGCTTTCACCCTCTTTGCGGCCACATATTCAACTCGGATTACTAGAAAGAAGCCATTGATGAATATAGCATCTAAAAAGGAGATGCTCCACTAGGTGGCATATTCCCCTTGCATCTTCTCACTCTATTTAAATATCATCCACTTCAATGGTCAAACAATCAATAGCAATTTTACACCTCATTCACAATAAAAAGTGGTAAATATTTGTCCTATTTTTATTGGCTAAAACTGACATTTGACTATTGAAGTGGGTAATATTTAAGAATAGCCCCATGTGCTCCATTCCTCAAAGGCTACAAAATATGAATATGCATTTGGGTTGCATCAATACCCCGAATTCTATCTTGGAGGCCTACAATTTTCATCTGCCACCAGGGCTGGAGGGGAAAGTTTGGGAAGTCTTCAATGCCATTCAATTTATTCAGTACTATTGACCAATAAAACCCATCAGCCCCCATCGAGCATTGCCTCTATTCACTTTGCTCCCTAACCCTCCCTTGTTAGATAATGAAGCTTCAGACTCCTACCACCCCTAATTTTTGGGTTTAGATGTTTAAGCTCTTCTTGCCTGCTACACAAGCTGTTTAATGTCTCTCCTACCTAGTCTCTTTGGACATTTTTTGGTTCTTTTTGTTTGTGTCATTTTGTTGGATATGTAAGATCAAACATTTGTAATTTTTGGGGCCTCATATGGTGATGAAGGGGGTAAATCACAAAACACACAATAACAAATATTAAACACAACAAATAGAACTTTATTTTATTGAACTGGGCAACTCATTACATTATAGAAGCTCAATTACAATCAGATGATGAATCCCCTACTAGCTACAACACATTATAGCTTTCCCAACCTCAAGACTCTAGAATCTTTAGCCTTCTGTAACCCCAAATCAGCTAGGGTTTCTATTTCCCCCCTATTCTGGACTCTACACTAGCCCCCCTTAACTCTACCTTGCCCAGGGTTTCCAAAATAGTCATAAATAACACTTTTTGGCGGCCTCCAGCTAAATTTTGAAATTTGCAACTCCCTCCAAAAGTAGGTCAACTTCTAAGAAGCATAACTTTTGATCCGGGTGTCCGATTGACGAACCGTTTTCAGCGCCGAAAAGCTCGCGATGTGAACTATCACGCCAAAAATTTGTAAATGGATTTCTGTCAACTTTTTGAGACGTTATGAGAAGTTTTAGTGCCTCATATCTCATTCCGTAAATTTTCAGGGGCTTTTCAAAAAACAAAAACTTTAATATCTTTCATCTCACAAATGATCTTTGCCTGATTCCTTCGCCGAAGGTCTTATATTTTCATTATGTAACTTTTTGAAAGTTTTTGCTTCATTACATGCCCACATGCAAACTTTCTAAAAATAGCAGGTACACTTTCCTAAATAGGCAGGTCGCTATTTTTAGCAGTTTTGGAAAAACTGAAAGTCCTACATTATTATTCTAGATATTATGGAACCAAAAACACTAATTATGGGAAGAAATGAGAACAACTACAATGGTTTTGAATTAACTTCTTTTTGGGTGATGCAAGATTGCCTTTACGCCTCTGGATGCTCCTGCATCAGACACCCAGGGTAATTTGAGAAGTGACCCTGTCACGTCTCATGTGTTTGTGTGAGGAAAACCCAAACAGTCAACATCTGCCTTAGACAACCAAGAAGAATCATCAACAGGCCTTCCTTTCCATTTCACTAGATATTCTTCATATTGCCTGTTTCGAGTGCTCCTTCCCACATGGCTATCCAAGATCTCTTCTATCTCCTCTATTGACGTAGATGCCAGAATACTCCACTGCACTTCTGTTGGTACATCCTCTGTTCCACCTTCATGATATTCTAATAAATCAACAATGTTGAAAATAGGGGAAATATTGATCCCACTTGGCAACTCTACCTCATATGCATTTCCTGAATCATGCTTCTTCATGATTCTGCATGGTCTAAATTTTTTTATTTTTAACTTATTGTATGTTCCAATTGGGAACCTTTCTTTTCTTAGGTGAACCATGACTTCATCTCCTACCTGGAATTCCTTATATCTCCTCTTCTGATATGCCTTAGCCTTGTACTGAATATTCATTTTATTAATGTGATTTCTCACCTCTTCATGCAAAGTCTTCAGATGGTCTGCAAAGTCTTCAGCTTCGGCACTTGTCTTTTCTCTGTTGTCCAGCTTCCTTAACTCAGAAGAATTTCTTGGGCTATTGCCATATACAATCTGGAATGGTGATTTACCTGTACTCCTATTGACAGAATTGTTGTAAGCAAATTCTGCCTATGGTAAAATCAAATCCCATCCCTTGGGCTTATCTCCTACCAAGCATCGTAGTAGGTTACCCAAACTCCTATTCACCAATTCAGTTTGTCCATCAGTCTGCGGATGGTGTGCAGAACTGAACTTCAAGTTTGTCTTCAACATCTTCCACAATGTCCTCCAGAAATAACCAACAAACTTGGTATCTCAGTCTAAAACTATGCTTTTTGGTAGACCATGTAGTCTCACCACTTCCCTGAAAAATAACTCTGCAATATGAACAACATCATTAGTCTTCTTACAAGGAATAAAATGTGCCATTTTTGAGAATCTGTCCACCATCACAAAAATAGAATCATGTCCTCTCTGTGTCCTTGGTAAACCAAGAACAAAATCCATGCTAATATCATCCCATGGCTTCTCTGGTATAGGTAATGGTTGATACAACCCTGAATTCTAACTTGTTCCTTTTGCCATCTGACACACTCTGCAACTCTGCACAAATTTCCTCACATCCTGTTGCAACTGTGGCCAATAATAATTTTCACCAATAATAGCAATGGTCTTATCTCAACCAAAGTGTCCAGCCAATCCCCCACTATGCTTCTCCTTAATCAGGTTCTCTCTCATGGAACTCCTTAGAATGCACAACTGGCTTCCTCTAAACAACATGCCATCTTGGATAATGAAATCCAACCATTTTGTCCTGTCCAAAGTAATAGGTTCCAAACAAGCTTTCCAGGCCTCTACAAAATCTGGATCTTCAGGATACAAACTTTTGAGCTCATCAAACCCAACAACCTCTATCTTCATTTCTGTCAACAAATTTTGCCTTCTACTCAAGGCATCTGCAACTCTGTTGGACTTCCCACTCCTGTGCTTCAAAACAAAAGTATAGCTCTGCAAAAACTCAACCCATTTTAAGTGCATTTGATTTAACTTTCCTTGACTATTAAGATACTGCAAAGCCTGATGATCAGTATATAAAACAAACTCCTTTGGCAACAAATAATGTCTCCATTTCTTTAAAGCCTGAACTATTACATAAAACTCCTAATCATAAACAGAATACTTTTTCTTGGCATTATTAAGCTTCCTTCTAAAATAGGTAATGGGCTTACCTTCTTAGCTCAAAACAACTCCTATACCACTATCACTAGCATCACAATCTACCTGAAATACCTTATTAAAATCTAGAAGTGCCAAAGCAGGTTGTTCTACCACTTTCTGTTTCAGTGTATCAAAGCTCTTGTCTGCTCCTTTAGTCCATCTAAACTCTTTTCTATCCCCTCTCATTGTCTTAGTTAGGGGTGCACAAATGCTACTGAAACTCCTAATAAACTTTCTATAAAAACTTGCCAAAGCATGAAAAGATCTTACCTTTGTGACACTCCCTGGCGTAGGTCATTCAATGATAGCCCTTACCTTTTCTGGGTCCATCTTAAGACCTTTTTCTGAGACAACAAATCCCAGGTACACCAACTCCTTCTTTGCAAAACTACATTTTTTCAGATTAATCAACAACTTCTCCTCCCTCAGCTTCTCTAGAACTCTTCTGATATGCATCAGATGCTCATCCCAAGTCTTACTGAAAATCAAAATATCATCCAAATAAACAATAACAAAACTTTCCAAAAATTCCTTCAGTGCCTCGTTCATGAGCCACATGAATGTGCTCGGTGCATTGGTTAGCCCAAATGGCATGACTAACCACTCATACAAACCTTCCTTTGTCTTGAAGGCTGTCTTCCATTCATCTTCTTCTCTGATACGGATTTGGTGATATCCACTCTTTAGGTCAATTTTTGTGAAGTACTTGGCTCCACTCAAACAATCCATGATGTCATCCATTCTTGGTAATGGAAATCTATACTTGATCATTATCTTATTGATGGATCGAGAGTCTGTACACATCCTCCATTCCCCATCCTTCTTTGGTGCTAGTACTGTAGGTACCGCACATGGACTTAGGCTCTCCCTTATCAGTCCCTTCCTCAACAACTCCTGAACTTGTCTATTCAGCTCTTCATTCTCTGCAGGGGTCATTCTATGGGCTGCCTTGTTTGGCAAAATGGCTCCTGGTATCAAATCCATTTGATGACTTATCTTCCTTACTGGTGGTAAACCTTCAAGTACATTATCAGAGATAATGTCCTGGAACTCTTCCAACATATCTTAAACTTCTGCTGGTACATCTTCATAGTTCTCTTGACTAATCTTAGGAATCAATGCAAAGCAATGATGCTCATGCGTCATACCCTCCAAAAATTTCCTACCATCTATCAACCAAATTCTGGCAGTACTACATACCTTTTCTTCCACCTCCTTCAAGGGCTTCAATTTATGACGAACTCCATCTTTTGTTAGGGAATATGTTTTTGCATGGCCATCATGGATAGCACTCCTATCATACTGCCACGGCCTTCCCAACAGCATATGACATGCATCCATCGGTATGATATCACATAGTACCTCATCATGGTAGTCCCCAATCTTGAACTTCACTAAACACTACTCATTGACCAAAGCTCTATGGTCTTTCTGCAACCATTCAATCCGATATGGATGCGGATGCTTTCTTCTTGCCAACTTCAACTTGTCAACCATCTCTTCTGAAACCAGATTATCAGTGCTTCCACTATCAATAATGATTTCACAACACTTACCTTCACATTTGCACCTTGTGCGGAATAAACTCTTCCTCTGATTTGGTTCTTTCTCCTCATTCAACAAGGTTCTTCTGACAACTAGGGTTTCTCCCCTTTCAGCATCTTCAGAATGCTCAGACTGTGCATCTTCATCTACATGTGCAACTCATGCATTACCTTCAGGTCTCCTATTCGTCCTTCCTTGATGTTGCGAACACTTATATGCTCGATGCCCTTCTTCTCCACATTGGAAATAGGTCCTATGAAACCTCCTCTTCCAGGTCCTTGCCCAGGTCTACCTCTTCCTCTTCCTCTTTGCTCACCATTGTTCTGGTCACGAGGACGGTAGGTGTTATCTCCTCTCTAATTTCGACTGGTGCCAGCTTCTTCACTTTTCTTTGCATCTTCATTTTGGCCCCCATAGGGTCTTCCACCAGTCCTTCCGCCTTGACCTCTTCCCCTTTGCTTGCTGTCAAATCTTTTATTCAACTTCTCTTCCACCTTTAAGGAAAACTGGTATGCATCTTCTATGGTGGTCATTCTGACCAGGCTCAGCTCCTCCTGAATACTCAGCCTCAACCCATTAATGTAACGAGCTACCTTTTCCTTGTTGTGCTCTGCATGGCCTATCCTAATAGTAATCTTATAAAACTCTTCTGTATAATCCTTAATAGACATGTTACCTTGCTTTAGTCCTTGCAGCTTCTTCAACAACTCCATCTCATAGTCCACAGGAATGAACTGCTTCTTCAGTTTCTCCACCATCTGATCCCATCTGGTGATCTTTCCTTTTCCTCTTCTATTCCTCTCTAATTGGACCTCCTTCCACCAAATACTGGCATGGCCCTTCAACTTTGTTTTTGCAAACTTGACCCGATCTAGGTCCTCCACATCTTCATACTCAAAATACTCCTCCATGTCATTGATCCAATCAATGAGCTGTTCTGGATTCAAATCTCTAGAATATATAGAAACTTCAATTCTAGTCCTCTTTCCAATCTTTGAAATGGCCCTCAACAACCTAACCTCTGTAGGATCTCCTGCAGCTTCTTGTTCTTTCTCAGATAGCTCCTCTTCGGCTTCATCTTTGCTTTCTTCTCTTGTTTTCAGATCAAACCCTCTTCGCAGCTCCTCTTGCAATGCATCGATTACCTTTGTAGGGCTCTAAAACCCTCTTCCATCAAAGCATTCCTCCCAACACGATTTCTTTGTGGAGGCATCTTGGTCTCTGCAGCAAACCCACAACCTTAGGTCCTAGTGCAAACTGCCTCATGGTCGGCGATCTGTCTACACACTCAAGAACCCTTGCTCTGATACCATTTGATGAAGGGGGTAAATCACAAAACACACAATAACAAATATTAAACATAGTAAATAAAACTTTCTTTTATTGAACTGGGCAACTCATTACATTACAGAAGCTCAATTACAATCAGAGGATGAATCCCCTACTGGCTGCAACACATTACAGCTTTCCCAACCTCAAGACTCTAGAATCTTCAGCCTTATGTAACCCCAAATTAGCTAGGGTTTCTATTTTCCCCACTATTATGGACTCTACACTGGCCCCCCTTAACTCTACCTTGTCCAGGGTTCCCAAAATAGTCATAAATAGCACTTTTTGGCAGCCTCCAGCTAAATTTCAAAATTTACAACTCCCTCCAAAAGTAGGTCAACTTTCGGGAAGCATAACTTTTGATCCGAGTGTCTGATTGATGAACCGTTCTTAGCGCTAGAAAGCTCGCGATGTGAGCTATCACGCCAGAAATTCATAAATGGATTTTTGTCATCTTTTTGAGACGTTATGAGAGGTTTTAGTGCCTCATATCTCGTTCCGTAAATTTTCAAGGGCTTTTCAGAAAACAAAAACTTTAATATCTTTCATCTCACAAATGATCTTTGCCTGATTCCTTCGCCAAAGGTCTTATATTTCCATTATGTAACTTTCTGGAAGTTTTTGTTTTATTACATGCCCAAATGCAAACTTTCTAAAAATAGCAGGTACACTTTCCTAAATAGGCAGGTCGCTATTTTTAGTAGTTTTGGAAAAACTGAAAGTCCTACATTATTATTTTGGATATTATGGAACCAAAAACACTAATTATGAGAAGAAATGAGAACAACTACAATGGTTTTGAATTAACTTCTTTTTGGATGATGCAAGATTGCCCTTACGCCTCTGGATGCTCATGCATCATATGGAAAGACATCACCTGTAATTTTTGTAATTTTTACCTTATTTTAATATTTGGTATAGGTGAGGGGAGACCTTGTGGTGAAATGGTGGGGCTTCTTGCCTATAGTGCTAACAACCTAAGTTTAAACCTCATAGGGTTTCCCTCCATCGTGTCAACAATTGAGGAGCCCCCAAGATCTTGTATCCTGATTTACCCATGACATGTGGATGGTGCATTTGCATGTCACTGAGGGGTACATCCTTTGTCCTAATTTTGAAAAAAAAAATAACAAATATGCCTCTATACTAAAATTTCCCTGAATCAGACTTCTAGTGAAGGAGGAGAAGGTTTTTTCAACATCCGCATCCGCATGACAGTCCTAGGATGCGCTAGGGAGATAGATCCAAAGGAACCCAGGGCTTTGGAAGATATGGAGGAAAGTGATGGTCAGAGTGGGGAACGAATCCAATTGGAGTACCCTTCTACAAGGTAAGGGAGAATGATGGGGCAGCCATAGATGTTGGATGAATTTTGAAACCCAAGGGTGAAGGAGTGGAAATAGGAGCGAATGTCATTCAGATGAGTAGAAAGATCCCCCAAAATTACATTTCCTTTTATCTAAATTGCCCTGAATTAGAAAACACAATGAATAGGCTGAAGGCTTGAGCGGTAATAAAATAGCCAAGGCACTGACCCGCTAGAGCTAGGTGATGAGGAGCGCACAGCGGGAACCGATAATGGATCAAATATTAAAATTTTGAATTCTTGACCCTTTTAGAACCATTCAACACTCTTTGACTATCGGCAAGAACATTACCATTGGTCGGTTTCAAATTTGTCACTCCAACATTGCAACTCTTCCCAATGGGTGACCCTACACTTCTCACTTGTCGGTAAGACAATTACTATTAGCCGCGTTAGAACTAGCTTCACCGATACGCTAACGACTAAACTGATATCCCCTTTTGTCTTAACCGTGATTGTGTCAACATGACTCACCCCTATTGGCAAAGCTTTGAACTTGTCTCCTGATGTGCTGATGGCATTTGTCTTCGGTGAGACTTGGGTACCTGTCTGGCTGATGCACCGACTTCAAATTTGGTGAGATTCAACTCTATCAGTGAACTCCAGTTTCGCTAGGCCGATACACCGATGGATTTTCCATCGGTATCACTTATCTCTTGTCACCCTGATATGCCTCGACCAATAAGACCAATGCTATCAGTCCAACGCCAAGTTATATACTCGACGACCATGTCATCCCAATATAAACCTTTAGACCGTGACTTCCATTCAACACTTTGAACCTCTCTTCAGCCAAACTATCCTTATCTCTCTGAGAGAAATATTTCACCGATGGCCTTGGTCTCACCGATAATGACTTCAACTCCTCTGCCAATTCTATGACTCGTTTACTCTCTAACCAAAACCCTAACACATGGAGATGCTAGGCCGTCTACTGTGTAGAATGCTCCAATTTGGTCCTCTGCGCCACCGAACAAGGAAACAAAATAGAAAATAAAAATGAATATTTGTACAACGAAGCCATTCCACTGATCTTGACAGGAACCATACTGGTGGAATGCTTCAGTGAACCATTTTACAACAATCTACAGGAAAAGGGAATCTACTAAACATAATTACAAAATCTTTGAATCTAAGAACAAGAAAACACAAAGGGGATGGAACAGAGCTTTATTGTCCTTCAGTACAATTCATACATACTTCCAGAAATGAACACGCAACAAGACACATAATAGAACCCCCTCTCGATTGCTCCTCTATGCTTTTATTAAGCTAGAGTTGGAAGATCAACGGTTGCTCAATGGTTAGGGAAGGCCAACTATCCTGAATCCCAACCGACTCTTGTTGATCTTTTCAGATTCTATTAGATACAAAAATGTGTCCATTATTTGCCAAATGGAATACAAAGACTTCTAGGTTTTTAGAAAACAAAAAATGAACAAAATCACATGGCCAAATAGGCCTTATTTCAACATAGTAGATTTTACTATGGTGCCCCTACACCATACTCCCCAGAAGAAAAATGTCTCAAGTCTTCTTAGAGACCAATTCTTGTTCATCTCTGCCTTGCTTTAGAATGTCTTCCTCCAGCATCCATGTAGCTTCAGAATATTGAAGCCCTTGACATTTAACTAGATGTTCAAAGTATGTTTTGTGCCTTGTCTTCTTGGCTTCTCTGCTTTCCAAAATATACTCCATTTTTGGCAGCTCCCTAGAAGGTAAGTGCTTCAGCCAGTCTTCATTTTCCTGGACAAAGTCTTCTGCATCCTCCCCTGTAGTAGGACTTCTGTATGATGTCAAATCAACAATGTTGAATATGGGTGAAATGGAAATATCATTAGGAAGCTCAATCTTGTAAGCATTTGGACCGTACTTCTCTAGAATCTGACAGGGTCCAATCTTCCTCATCATCAATTTGTTGTGGCCTCCTTTTGGCAACTTGTTTTTGTTCAGATAAACCATGACCAAGTCACCTACCCGATACTGCACATCCCTCCTCCTTTGATCCATTTGAGCCTTCATCTTCTGACTATTATGGTGTAAAGTATCTCTGACCTGTTGGTGTATTTCTTTCATAGCCTTAGCAAATGTATCAACATGTCCACTCCTTTTTTCTAACCACTGGACATCTCTCAATTCAAAAATTCCTCTAGGATGATTGCCATATACAATTTCAAAAGGACTTAAACCTGTGCTTTTGTTTGTAGAATCATTATAAGCATACTCTGCTTGTGGGAGTACCACATCCCAACTACTTCCATGTTCTCTTGTCAAACATCTTAGAAGATTACCTAATGACCTATTCACAACCTTAGTTTGGCCATCAGTTTGAGGATGATAGGCTAAACTAAAGGACAAATTTGTACCCAATATTTTCCAAAAGGTTCTCCAAAAATGTCCCACAAATTTGTTGTCTCTGTGAGATACAATACTCAAAGGCAATCCATGAATCCTGGAAATTTCTGTAAAGAACAAACCTGCAATGTAGCTAGCATCATTAGTGGTCCTGCAAGGAATGAAATGAGCCATCTTGTTGAATTGGTCTACCACTACAAACACACTATCACAACTTGTCCTTGTCTTTGGTAACCCCATCACAAAATCCATACTCAAACTTTCCCAAGGTCTATTTGGTATGGGAAAAGGCTAGTACAGTCCTGCATTGGTTGAGACCCCCTTTGCTCTCTGGCAAATCATACAACTCTCAACAAACCTTTTGATATTAGATTGCATCCTTGGCCAACAGTAAAATATTCTTATCAGATCTAAAGTCTTATTGAGTCCAAAATGTCCTCCTAAACCACCATTGTGTTTTTCCTTCACTATATTATCCCTCATTGAACATTGAGGAATACATAGTTGACTTCCTTTGAACAAAAGTCCATTCTGCAATGTAAAATCTGAAAAATCACTGTGGAAAGCATTGGCAAACTCACTGCATACCTTGTAAATTTCCTTGAAATCTTGGTCCTCTTCATACAATCCTTTGAGTGCTTCAACACCCATGCTTTGCAACTGCACTTCTTGCACTATCAACACCCTCCTACTTAGAGCATCCACAACCTTATTAGTTATCCCTTTCTTATGATTGATGGTGAAGGTGTATGCTTGAAGACTTTCCACCCACTTCATGTGTCTGTGACTGAGCTTTTCCTGTCCATTCAAAAAACTGAGAGCATGATTGTCCGTGTACACAATGAATTCTTTGGGAAGAAAATAATGACTCCACTTTTTCAGAGCTTGTACCAAGGCATACAATTCTAAATCATAAGAGGAGTACTTCCTCTTAGCTTCATTCAATTTCTCACTAAAAAAGGCTACTTGTCTGCCTTCTTGGCTCAACACTGCTCCTATGGCCAGCCCACTTGCGTCACATTCATTGGTAAAAACCTTATTGAAATCAGGAAGTACTAAGACAGGATACCTAGCAACTTTCTGCTTTAGAATTTCAAAACTCTGATCTGCCTCTTTTGTCCACACAAACTTCACCTTACCACCACCCTTGATGGTCTCCAACATAGGTGCACAAATATCACTGTAGTTCTTAATAATTTTTTTGTAAAATGTGGCCAAGCCATGAAAAATTCTGACCTCTCCTGTTGTCCTAGGTGTAGGCCAATTCAAAATAGCCTCTACCTTGGAAGGATCCATTTTCAAATCACCTTTAGAGATGACAAAACCTAGGTACACCAATTCTTGTTTCATGAAGTCACACATTTCCAAGTTTATCATTAACTTCTGATCTTGCAGCCTCTTCAAGACTAACTCTAAATGTTTCAAGTGTTCTTCCTTGCTCTTACTGAACACCAAGATATCATCAAGGTAGACTACCACAAATTTCCCTATGAACTCCTGCAATACCTCATTCATCAGCCTCATAAAGGTATTAGGGGCATTTGAAAGACCAAAAGGCATCACAAGCCACTCATACAACCCTTCATTGGTTTTGAATGTTGTCTTCCACTCATCCCCCTCTCTTATCCTTATCTGATGGTACCCACTCTTCAAGTCTATCTTAGAGAAATAGGTAGAACCCCCCAAATAGTCCATTAGGTCTTCAATTCTAAGAATAGGGAACCTGTATCTGATGGTTATCCTATTTATAGCCCTAGAATCAGTACACAGTCTCCATTTCCCATCTTTCTTTGGTGCCAAAATAGTGGGGACTGCACATGGACTCAAACTCTTCGTATTAACCCCTTGTCTAAAAGTTCTTGAACTTGCCTGGCTATCTCCTCATTTTGTTGAGGGGATATCTTATAGGCTGCCTTATTGGAAAGTACAACTCCTGATATGAGATCAATCTGATGGCTGATATCTCTAATAGGTGGTAGTGAGTCTGGTATATCTACTGCAATTACTTCCTTATAACTCTCAAGTAGTTCTCTGACCTCCCTAGGTCCTACCTCTCTCATATTTTCTCTTTTCTTTTCCTTAGGTTTCACAACTAGAGCAAAACCTACTCCACCTGATTCTTCTACTGTTTCAAGGAACTCCTTTTCTCCTACCAGCATTACACTAGATCCGATAGACTATGGATCCCCTTCTACTAATGATTGTATCCTATAAGTTACACCATCCTTTTGGAATGAGTAAGCATTCTTTTCCCCATCATGATAAGCCTTTCTATCAAACTACCATGGTCTACCCAACAAAAGATGGCAAGCATCCATTGGAAGGATGTCACACAGAATTTTGTCTCTATACCCCCCAATATTGAATTCTACCCATGCTTGTTCTTTGATGACTATATGTTGTCCCTTGTTTAACCAACTAACTTTATATGGACTGCTATGGGGTATCTTTTCTAGATTCAACTTATTCACTACTTCCAAAGATATAATATTATCAGTAGAACCAGAATCAATAATAACTTTACAAACCTTACCTTGGATCTTGTAGTTGATTCCAAACAAATCCCTTCTTTGAGATGATTCAGTATGCACTAGTTCCTTGAGCAGCGTCCTCTTGATCATCAGATTTTCTCCCATTCTAATGCTGGATTCACTTCAAGAGATGTCACACTCCTTGCATCTTCTTGAATCAATGTGGTTCTTCTCTCATTACCATGAGAAGTTGAGGCCTTCTCTGGACACTTGTAGGTTAGGTGCCCTATCCGATTGCAGTTATAACATCTCATATTGGAGAACTTGGATCCTCTACCTGATCCATTTGTCCCACCTCTTCCATTAGGCCTTCTTCCTCGGTAGCCTCCTCTGCTACTTGAGTCCCCAACTTGTTCTTCTTGGCTAGACTCACCATTAGGCCTCTGGTTAGGACTTCTTCCTCCAAAACTGCCTCTGCCTCTAAAATTTCTGCCTCCTCTTCCTCTACCTTGCTACTCACCTTTCCTCTTCAGCTTCTCTTTAGCTCTTAATGCTTCTTGAAAGCATTTTTCGATGGTTTCAGGGGTCAATAACTTATCTCATCTTGAATATTGAACCTCAGACCATTTAGATACCTATCCATCTTAGCTTTTTCCTCCTCCATGTACCCACAGAGAAGAGTGTATTTATGAAACTCCTCAGTGCAAGTAGCTACATCCATATCTTTTTGCTTGAGGTTCTACATTTTGCTGTAAATCTGCACCTCGTAGTCAGATGGAAGGAACTAGGACTTGATCTTCTCCAGCATTCTGCTCCATGAAGAGATCATACTCTTCCCATTCTTTACCCTCTCTCCTTGGGTGTAATTCCACCATGTAAGGGCAACACCTTTGAGTTTAGTTTTTGCAAACTTAACTCTCTTACTTTCAGGAACTTCTTTGTACTCAAAGTAGTTGTTCAGAGCCTTAATCCATTCCATGACTTCGTCAGCATTCATCTTTCCACTAAACATGGGGATATCTATCTGAGCCTCCAAAGAGTCTTTGCCAATAGCCTTAATGCCTTCCAAGAAATACTTTTGATCAGCTGATATCTCTGCCTCTTCTTGTTCCTCTTCTTCTTCCCTGTTCTCTTCCTCTTCATCTGAACCTTCCTCTATCCTTTTTCCTATCTTTACTACCTTTAATTCTTCTTGGAGTGCTTCCCTGACTCCAGTTTTGATCTTCTCTTCCAACTCCTTAAATTTCTTGACCACTTTGGTGGTCATCCCCTTTGGAGGCATATTGCTGGCCTCTCCTTCGCTCTCCTATGCTGACAAATACCAGATCAACAACATAACCTTAACTAGGCTTTGATACCACTATGATGAGGAGCACACAGTGGGAACTGACAATGGATCAAATATTAAACTTTTGAATTCTTGACCCTTTTAGAACCATTCAACACTCTTTGACTATCAACAAGAACATTACCATCGGTTGATTTTGAATTTGTCACTTCAACATTGTAACTCTTCCCAATGGGTGACTTTACACTTCTCACTTGTTGGCAAGACAATTACTGACAAGGTGTCACTGCACCTCATTATTTAATCTATTTTTCAGATGTCAATAATCCAGGGGCTGTGTCCATGGCTGTTTGCAACTAGGGATTCTATAGTTATCAATTTTTTGAACTGCTTCTACTAATTTGAAAAGATTAATCTATCTACTTACTAAATGAATTCAAGAAATGATAAAATAGAATAAAATAGGAAATTACTTAAATCAATCTTGAAAATAGTAACATACATCTATCTACCAAAATCAGTAAATACTTTGCATAACATAAAGGTGAAGTAATAAAACAGTGGTACTGGTCTCCTGCCTTAGTGATGAGAGTGGGCCCTTGCTCCACACCCTTGGGGCTGAAGGCTATAGTAGAAAATCAACACAAAAGAAGATCACAACTAGATATAATCCAATTCATTCACTTTGCATTCATGAAAATATTGCTAACACATAACTAAGATTACCGAGAATCAGAATAATTCAATCATTGTATCTATCTTCTGCTATTTCTACAAGTATTCATATCAAAGTGAGTGATGACTTAACACTTATTTTATCTACAGTTCTTCTATGAGATGACATCCATCTCTTTATTACACTAGCTATTTAACTATGACAGATAATCATGCAATAAAAGTAAACTTGAGTGGAATAGAAGTCCACTTAGAATCTAAGTTTGAGTCTTAATACATTTGGGCATCGAGGCCCTGAAAATAAGGATATTGAATCAGTTCCATCGTAACTCATGCAAAAACTTTGAAAAGATAACACTACAGTAGTTTAACTAAAGATGACCCTTCACCACTTAGGTGATGATTTGAGTGAAATGAGGGGTATTATGACCACTACTGAGAGTGCTTGGTTGGCAGCTTATGCTGGAAATATGCCCTACTCTTAGGAGGTGCCCGAGATAACTGTTCCTGTCTGCAACTCTGGAGATATGTCTGTGGCTCCGGAGATATCTCTGCAACTCTAGAGATATCTCTGTAGCTTTCTCTGTCAAGCTCCGGAGATGCTCCAGACTCCCGCAGAGCCTAGAGAGGCATTCCTCATTTCTTCAAAACTTCAGGTGTCATGGTACCTTTTGTATTTCTCTGGAGATCATTGAAGACTATCTCTGGAGATGCACAAAATTGTTGTTCCTAGCATCTACACCTATTGAATCAAAAAGAGAGAAGTTTTCTGCATTTTCCATCAATTCCATGCACATTAGTCAATCAAAAATTATAATCTTAAGTAATCTATCTCAATTTATCATAAAATAGAACGATCTTGCTAGCTTATTTGGGTGCAGTCATTAGGAAAGATGGACTCAGGAAGGAGAAAAAGAGAGGCAAAAAGATGTGTTTCATGAGTGTAACTTGGCACTCATCAATTACTATCGGCCGTGTTAGAACTACCTTTGCCGATATGCCGACAACTAAACTGATATCCCCTTTTGTCTTAACCGTGACTGTGTCAGCATTATTCACCCCTATTGGTGAAGCTTTGAACTTGTCTCCTAATGTGCCGATGGCATTTGTCTTCAGTGAGACTTGGGTACCCGTCTGGCCGATGCACCGACTTCAAATTTGGTGAGATTCAAGTCTATCGGCGAACTCTAGTTTCACTAGGCCGATACACCAATGGATTTTCTATCGGTATCGCTTATCTCTTATCACCCTAATATGCGTTGATCGGTAAGACCAATGCTGTCGGTCCAATGCCAAGTTATCTACCTGATGACCATGTCATCCTGATATAAACCTTTAGACCGCAACTTCCATTCAACAGTTTGAACCTCTCTTCGGCCAAACTATCCTTATTGTTTCAAGAGAGATATTTCATCGATGGCCTTGGTCTCACTGATAATGACTTCAACTCCTCTTCCAATTCTATGACTCATTTACTCTCCAACCAAAACCCTATCACATGGAGATGCTAGGTCATCTATTGTGTAGAATGCTCCAATTTGGTCCTCTGCACTACTGAACAAGGAAACAAAATACAAAACAAAAATGAATATTTGTACAATGAAGCCATTCCACTGATCTTGACAGGAACCATACTAGTGGAATGCTTCAGTGAACCATTTTACAACAATCTACAAGAAAAGGGAATCTACTGAACACAATTACAAAATCTTTGAATCTAAGAACAAGAAAACACAAAGGGGACGGAACATAGCTTTATTGTCCTTCAACACAATTCATACATACTTCCAGAAATGAACACACAACAAGACACTAAATATAACCCCCTCTCGATTGCTCCTCTATGCTTTTATTAAGTCAGAGTTGGAAGATCAATGGTTGCTCAATGGTTAGGGAAGGCCAACTTCCCTGAATCCCAACTGACTCATGTTGATCTTTTCAGATTCTATTAGTTACAAAAATGTGTCCATTATTTGCCAAATGGAATACAAAGACTTCTAGGTTTTTAGAAAACAAAACATGAACAAAATGACATGGCCAAATAGGCCTTATTTCAACATAGTAGATTTTACTATGGTGCCCTTGCACCACTAAGGTAACACAATGGTGTAAAAACAACTAGGACAAGGAAGAATTTAAATTAATTCCCTTCTAAAAACATTTTTCCTAGTTGATCTTTCTTCACGTGAAATTAAAAAAAAAATCCTAGATGGAGGACCACATGTAATGGATGGAATGGGCTTTTATGTTAAGGAATGGGAACCAAATTTTAACCCAATTAAGCATGAACTCTGTGCTTCTGATGTGGATTAGGCTATAAAATATTCCAATGGAGTGTTGGGATTTTGACATTCTAAATAAAATAGGAGACAAGTTGGGGTCCTTTATCAAGATTGATGATAAATTGGTGGAAGGAGACTTCGGCATGCATGCAAGGATTTGCATTGCAATTGATCTAAAAAAGGTCACTCCCGTGGAGATAGAAATCAGATTAGGATTAGGGATTTGGAGGCAGCAAATAGAATTGGAGAACTTCCCCCTTATGCTAGAAATGTAAGAAGTAGGGTCATGTGAGGGATGATTTATCATAGGTACATAATAAAAAAGATCTAAAGTAGGGTGATCCAGAATCAGTGGTATCTGAGCACTAGGAAATTTTCATACCAATAGAGATTCTTTTAAGGGGAGATGAGTCGGTGATGGAAGGGGAGAAGTCACACGATGGGAAACTAGGAGACTCTTTGTAGGTAAAAGCACATTGGGAGGGGGGAAACAATAATGTGAAGTTCCCTATTCTGGAATGTTATGAGCAACCTAAGGATAGTTAGCCAAAGGAAGGAGATCAAGTTATTTTAGGAGATGGGTTGACTAGAAGGTCTAAAGATGTTGAAGAAGAAGAAAAGGAGACAATCCTCCCCATGTCCATCTTTAAGGATATAATGGTTGGGGAAGATTTAGAAGAAGGAGAAATACTTTTAGAAAAGTCTAACCAACTACGTTCCAAGAAGGAGTAGGAGCCATTCTTGGGGAGTTATAGGTTAGGGATGTTTCCTTGGAGGAGGAAGAATAAGAGGAATATTTCTTTTCTGTAGAAGAGGAGGTTAGAGGAATGGAGGAAAGGACTATCTCCCAAAGGAAGACTAAAATGAAAAAACCCAGGCTTGGGGAGAAGGATAAAATAGTAAGGAAATCCAAAAGAGTCCAGTTGGAGCTGGCAATAAGTGTCAAAGGGAAAAACAAACTAAGATTTGGGAAGGGTTTATCCCTTCCCAAAGAGAAACAATGCTCTTAATGTGGAATGTTAGGTCCAGAACATCCCTAACAAGAGGTGCATTCTCAAGCACCAACTAGATTTGAGCAAACTAGACATAGCTATCTTGCAAGAAACAAGATTATCGGATATTGAAACTCAAGGAAATGGAAGCAATGGAAAGGTTTGTTTGTCTCGTCTAGAGGGGCTTCTAGGGGCTTAGGAGTTGTATGGAACCCTTATAGTATGTATGTAGATATAGTCAAGTCAAGTCATTTTGGTTCTAGTATTCCCTATATTGCTGATAAGGAAAAACTTAAGAGGAAAACCTTAGAATATCCCAGGACTTAGTAAGTTCGGGTTTTAGCCAATTTGCCAATATTTTGTGGTATAAATACATGGTATGATTTTGTATTTTCTCTCTTTCCCAGTATAATGTCTTCTTCTTAAAGGTTCTCATGTTTATGGAGTTGAGGTTTGCATTGGAGTCAAGTGTTATTGTTGTTAACAATAATTTGGTAGCTCCTTGATCTTTTTCTTCATTGATTAAGAGGACTTGAGAGAGTTATTCAGAGATTGGTAATGAGAGATGTTTTATGCATATCATTATATGTTTTGACACTATATGGTAGAGGCATTAGCCACATCCTCTAAGAGAAGTGCTATAGGAGCATTTGTTAATTCCTTGATCTTATTTTTAGATTTGACATTACTCATGCAGTGGAAGTTCCTGGATCTATATGTTTTTTATTGTCATGATATCTTCTTGGTTGTCTTAGATTACAGGATATTGATGTGAAGATGATTTGGCATGTTTCACTATCAGGATCTACAAGTTGTGCAGGTTTAGTGGGTTGTCTTTACCAATTGGTTGCATTGAAGGCTTGGATGTGGACTGTCAATATCCACAAATCTGTTCAGTGTTGTTGCAGATTTTGTTTGTTGGCCTTGTCTTTAGTCATTTGTACATTGGTATGTCCCATTGAGATGGGAGGATGGATGATTAGAAGGATTTTTTTACAGGGAATTTATTGTAGTTTGGGGTTGGTATGTTGATTGCATGGAGTTTTACCTATGATGGTTTATTTACCTTGGTTTTCATGTATGGATATTTTTGGATGAGCTAGCAACTTGATGTGGTTGCTTTTCCATTTGGTATGAGTGTGGCAGATACTCAGAGTCTTATGTTATCATATGATTTGATGCTTGTGTTCATGTTGAGATTGGTGTAGGTTTCAGTGACAGTTGATATGTTTCACCTTGGCTTGTTTCTTGTTTATCATGGGTGACATGATGTGAGGAGTTCTTGTTTGAGATGATGGTTCTCATGGTTGCTTTTTGTAGGTATCTTGTTCAAGCACAAAAGCATGTTGAAGAATCAATGGTACATTGATGGCTAGGGATGTTTTTCCCTGTGATTTAAAGTTTGATTATATCATTTAGAGTTATTGCAATGTATAATTTCAAGTGGGAGAATGTTGGGATAAGTTTCCATTAACTTGCAATCCTAACCAATTTATGTGTCTCCAAAGTTCTTGGAATGTGTTCCCCAACACATAAGGACTTTGAAAGAGTAATTATTTATTAATTATATCACTTTGTCTTTCGCAATCCATTCCTAATTGATAAGGCCAAACTTCGGCACCCATTTTAGAGTGGGGGCCATGAAGACTTTGTTGACTTCTCCTAAGTCTATTTTGAGAGTTTTATAACTCCTAGTAAGTGGGAGTTAAACTTGGGCATCCCCTTTTGAAGGGGACTTATATTTAGACGAGTTGTGTTTTTTTATGTACATGTGTGGATAATGTTGAGACACCTTGCATGGATATAATGTTGGAGTTAACTAAAGTATTAGAGATGCATGAATTGGATATTACTTGCATGAGGTAGATGGACTTGCATGTTTTTACATGTTACTTGCATGTTGTTGCATGTTGTTGCACTTTACTTGCATGTGCTTGCATGTTGTTGTCTGTTGCTTGCATGTACTTGCATGTTGTTGCATGTCAGTTATATGACCTTGCATATTGTTGCATGTCAGTTTTGTGAGATTACTTACAGGACACTCCAACTCCAGAAACTTGTAGGATGATACATCTCAGTGTTTCAAGTAATGGGTATCAGTTGCATGTTGTTGCAAATGCTTGCATGTCAGTTTTAAGATATTACTTGCAGAACACTCCAACTCCAAAAAGTTACAGGATAGTACATCTCAGTATTTCAGGAAATGGGTATTAGTTGCATGTTGGATCTGGTGTTTTCATGTCACTTGCATGTATAGAACAAAGTAATTCAGAATAACCTTGGGGACATCAATCTTGCATGTTGTTTGCATAAAATTGATGTGTATTGATCACTTCAGTCAACAAATAGTAATTGGGAAAATATGGACGCCCAATTGGAAGACTTTTTGTTGTTGCTTTTATTTGGAGATATGTTTGATGTTGGAAAAGCTATTTTTAGCTAACTTGGGCACCCACATCATGAAGAGGTAGTTAACTGAAAGCTTGGACATTGTTTGAGTTTAGTCTTCTCAATTTGGAGTGCTTGGTTTTTGCATGAGCATTGGTTGCTATGTTATCAACTACAATTTATTGTATTTTGAGTTTCAAGCTTTCAAATTGGAGAAATACTTGAATTATGAAGCTTCATTAATTAATTAAGAGCCCCATACATTTGTACATTGGTATGTTGCATTGACATGGGAGGATGGATGATTAGAAGGATTGTTTTACATGGACTTGATTGTAGTTTTGGGTTGGTATGTTGATTGCATGGAGTTCTACCTATGATGGTTTGTTTACCCTAGTTTTCAGGTATGGATATTTTTGGATGAGGTAGTAACTTGATGTGGTTGCTTTTCCATTTGGTATGAGTGTGGCAAACACTTAGAGTCTTATGTTATGATATGATTTGATGCTTGTGTTCATGTTGAGATTGGTGTAGGTTTTAGTGATAGTTGATATGTTTCACCTTGGCTTGTTTCTTGTTTATCATGGGTGACATGATGTGAGGAGTTCTTTTTTAAGATGATGGTTATCATGGTTACTTTTTACAGATATCTTGTTCGAGCACAAAAGTATGTTGAAGAATCAATGGTATATTGATGGCTAAGGATGTTTTTCCCTATGATTTAAAGTTTGATTATATCATTTAGAGTTATTGTAATGTATAATTTCAAGTGGGAGAATGTTGGGATAAGTTTCCATTAACTTGCAATCCTAACCAATTTATGTGTCTCTAAAGTTCTTGGAATATGTTCCCCAACACATAAGGACTTTGAGAGATTAATTAGTTATTAATTATATCACTTTGAATTTTGCAATCAATTCCTAATTGATAAGGTCAAACTTGGGCATCCATTTTTAGAGAGGGGGCCATGAAGACTTTGTTGACTTCTCCTAAGTCTATTTTGAGAGTTTGATAACTCCTAGTAAGTGGGAGTTAAACTTGGGCATCCCCTTTTGATGGGGATTTATATTTAGACTTGGAGTTGTGTTTTTTTATGTACAGGAGTGGATAATGTTGAGACACCTTGCATGGATATAATGTTGGAATTAGCTTAAGTATTAGAGATGCATGAACTAGATATTACTTGCATGAGGTCTGAAAAGCTTGAATGGACTTGCATGTTTTTGCATGTTACTTGCATGTACTTGCATGTGACTTGCATGTTGTTGCATGTTACTTGCATGTGCTTGCATGTTGTTGCATATTATTGAATGTTGCTTGCATATACTTGCATGTTATTGTATGTCAGTTATATGACCTTGCATGTTGTTGCATGTTAGTTTTGTAAGATTACTTGTAGAACACTCCAACTCTAGATACTTGTAGGATGGTACTGTTGATAACTGAGAGGGGGGGGTGAATCAGTTATCCTAATTATTTCGCTTATTGAACTTTCCTTTTAATTGATGCAGCATAAAATCAAACACAAAAACATTAACCATGAAATAAGAAACACATGACACAGTATTTTTGACGTGGAAACCCTGTTAAGGGAGAAAACCACGGGGTGATTAACCCAAAATTATTCTCTGTTAGAAGAATAGGAAATTACAAAAATGGCACTTGCCAATTAGGGCTCACTGCCCGAGTACACTGCTCACAAGAGGCCCACTGCCTACAAGAAGACACACTGTCTACAAAGTGATGAGAATCACAGTCTTGAACTGATTGGAAGCATCTGCATATGCTGGAGTTCAGTTCCGGTTAGGCTCAGTACACTGATCTGCTGCACTTCATCTTTCCTCTGTTCTTTATTCTGCTATCTTTCACATACCGGATTCTTTTTGCTACCTCTGCTCTTATCTGGACTTATTCGCATATATCTCCACACCATCACACCCTTCACAACTAAATCCATCCTCTATATATATCCGCACAAGTAATTTCATCACCTTTCTAGTCGGCATCCGGAACAGTCTAGTTTCTTACAAACTTTTGTTCTGTCGGCTGAATCCTTCCTCACCAAGCAATGCGGATCAAGCATATACTTGTAGATATCATTAATCATGTCAGCCAAACATGATTCATGCCTTCACAACCTCTGTCATCAACAGTAACACATCCGGAAAGCAGTCTGATACTCTGTCAGTCAGTTCTTCCTCTGTTTTCACTATCTCTCAGGAATCCGGTACTCAACCATTCATATCTTTTTCCTTGTCCATCACCGGAGGCTAAATCCTTGGAATATACCACTCAAGGTAGTCCTCTTGACTTCCCCAAATCTGCACTGCACCAAGACACTTCCTCTGAGAGATCCGGACCAATCTGTCGGACCTTGCCACATGCTCTGTTCTTCTTCACCGGACCACAACATTCTTTATTCTGACTTCCGGTAGAGACACATTATGACTTGCGGATATGTGGGATGACCTTTGTTGCCATCAATGACAACAACCATGAATCCATATAGTGTCTCTTGCCAACAATCTCCCCCTTTGGCATTGATGGCAACACTTAGTGAAAAATGACTAAGTGTTTTTACTATGCTCCCCCTTTGCTGATGCTCTGTCTTTATATACAATTTCCGGAACTCCCCCTTAGTTGGATTCCTCATTTTTCACTGCTCCTCACTCCCCCTTTGACATCAATGGCAAAGGGTGGGGTCCGCACACCAAAATTTTCAAAAATTTTCTATACATAGCCGCATATTTACATACTCACATATACTGAAGAATGTCTGCAAAGGATGTCTGCAATTGAATCATTTCTGTAGCCCAACTTTGCTTCATTCTGTCCAAAATTGAAATGTGACCACTTAACAAAAATGCAAACGCTTCTGCCCGCTTGAGATCTGTCGGATCTTTTGTTTGGGCGGTGGTCTGAGCATCACTGATGGCCTCATGCATAGTTTCCAACTTAGGGATTATAATCCTTCTAAGTTCTCCCATCCGGTTAGTGATGTTCTTTCTTTCCTTCTCAAGATTCTTTATTTCATTCAAGACTACAATAGTCTGACATTCTTGATTTATTATAGAGGAAGAGAGAGGATCAAAACTTTGAGATAAGCTTTGTAGCTTATCATGTTCCTCTTTTATTTTCTTGTCAAATGCTGCTGTTGCCTTTGACCAGGATATACAAAATTTATAGATGTCACCGCCATCCTTCAGAGCATTCTCTAAGCTCTTTATTCCAATGCTTACAATCTTCCTATCTTTAGAGATTAATTCTAATATTTCTGAAAATTTCTTATCCAAAAATTCCTTCCGGACCTTTTCTTCAGCTGATTTTTCTAGAGAATCAAAATGTGTATCAATACTGTTGACTAAGGTTTTTAGATTACCGGAAGTGGAGGCTGTCGGATCTATCTGGATTGATGGCATGATCTTTACAAGTACTCCGGAAGCAGCCTCTAACAACTCACAGTCTTCCATATGAGACTTCAGGAGCTTTTCATTTGCCTTGGCATTTGCAAATGAAGCTATCTTCATTGTTTGTACCGGAGAGAGAGAGTCAAAATCAAATGGGCCTTTTAGAAGCTCCGGTTCATCAATCTCTAGAGTTTCTTTGCTCAAAAATTGTTGAACAGTTTGTGCAGTGTCTCTTGCCGGAGACAGATGTTTCTTTTCTTCTGCAGTCTTAGAACTGTCAACCTCTTTGTCTTTCACCACTGCTTCCTTCTCCTGTAATTGCTCTTCTTCTTTGGATCCGGAGACTGTAGGGGAAACCGAAGGAGAGATGCTAGCTTGTTCATGGGCCACTTCTTCTGGAGCAGAGGGTCCCAAGTCCTCAGCTGTTTCTGTACCTAAATCCTCTACAACAGGAAGATTGAACCTTTTGAAGGCCTTCCGGAGGATCTCTTCTGTTTCTTGGGCCACTTTGTCAGTCTCACCAAGCATGAGTTGATTCATCCTGGCTTTGCTTCTGAACTCATCTTTGCAGTCCTTGAAGATAATGTTCATTGTCTTGGGATCAATTTGAGGATATAGCTGAATAGCTATCTGCTCCCGGATCTCAAGATCTTTAGCATGAGCATTATTCTTTCTTACTTCCAATTCCTTTTCTAGGCTTTTAGGAATAAGAGATATTATTTCAATGAAAGCCTTATTATATATGTTAAGATATTTTACTGTGACCTCCTGCAGAGTCTTTTGGTCGGCCTCACTGAAGTCATCATATGATTCAGTCATTGGTTGAAGGTTTCCATCCATCGTGACCGACTTGATTATGCTCTCTAGAGACAGAGTGGGCTTTTCAACAGATCCTTCTGCCATTTCATCCTTGTCTTGGCCTGTGGAGGGCTTACCAGATCCTTTCTTCTTCTGTTTCTTTATTTCTCTTACTCCCTCATCTGATTCTGTTTCCTCTTCATCCTTTTGGCTTCCATAAGCCCTTGTGGCTTTTGTCTTGGATCTCTTACCGGATGCCTGAGCTTCCGGTTTTGAACTTTTGGTTGTGGGAGGTGCAGATCTCTTTGATGATCTGGTCCGGGTGGGAGCTTCAACCGGAGCACTTTCTTTACTTTTCTCTTCTTCCTCAGCCTTCCTCCTCTTTTCCCGGCTGGCATCAAGTGCCTCCTTTGAGATGCCTAGGCCTTGAGCAATGTGCTCTACTTCTTTTCTCACCTTTCTGTTAATCTCAGGTTCCCTGAGTTCTACATGTATTTTTACACTCAGCTCCTCAAAGGTTCCAAACCTTTCTGCCTTAGGATCTTTGGGCTGACTTAGCATGTGTTGAACATGCAGCTCCACTATCTGTTCATCCACTTCATACCCCATGGGCATGATCCAGACAGTCCTTGGCTCTACTGCCTCCATTAGGCACTGATCAGTGTCAACCATAAAGCACACTGAGTCTTTGTATTTTTCAACAAGAGACTGGGGAATTCTCTCTCTTGCTTGCATCATGCTCTGAAAGTTTTTGAAGTATCCCCATAGAGCTGTATTTCTCACTTTTGCATCCCCAAGTCCATGCAAATAGTCTCTTATCTGGACTGCAATAGGTTTGTCATTCTGCCATACCCATCCACTTGTTCCGGGTAGCTCATTCATGAAGTAGAAGAATAGACATACAATAAGAGTACCATACTTGAAGGAATTCTTCTTATCCTTCTTTATTTTCTGTATATTTTCCATTAATTGGTTTAGCAGTAGTTCGCAGAGATCATATTCTGCATTCTTTCTTAGCATTTCATAGGCAGTGTATACTGCAGTTCCGGATACAGAATTCTCCCTGCTGGAGTGATAGATCTTGTATCCTATTATCATTGATGCATATTTGATATCCGAATCCGAAATATCTTCAATGGTCATTGCCCTCTTATCAAATTTTGATCCGGTGGCCTCAGTTACAATGTTGTTCTTGACAGATTTAAGGATAGGTACCCCTCCGGAAGAGTATAGACCAGTTACTGCTCTAATTGCCTCTTTTGTGATCTTGCAGGGTCTATCTAGCCATAGAAAGTTGTCATGCATCCTACTCAGTGCATACCGGACCCATTCATCTTCTTCAAAGCAGGGGAAATGAATAAATTGCTCAAATTGTTTCTTCTGGATATCCTTATACTCTGGTTTAAGCTCAAAAGCATTGTCTATCAGTTGCTTGTGATAGAGGTCTCTTAATTTGAATTCCCCAAATTCCTCAATGCTTGCATGTATGTAAACCCTAATGTCTTCGGTATGTAAAACTCCGTGAGGAACACTAGAGAAGGCTCCTAGTGGATCTACCTCCAATGATTTGTAGGGATGTTTCTTGAATGAGGGGCGAGGTCTATCAGAGATCTTAACTATGTTTGGAGTAGCCATTCTTCAAAGATTTGTAGTGAGGTAATGAAAAACGGAGAATACCTTATGCGCCTTCGGTTTGCACGGAGTGGTTGGATTGATTTCTTTATGCAATAACTTCGGCAGGAGATCCTTGGTGTGCTTGATGAACCTTGTTGCAGAGCTCCACTTTTCGCTTCTTCTCAAGTGCAGAATGAGCAAATGACCTTTGAGAAATCCCTTAAATTGCTCCGCGAACCCTAATATCTGGCTGCAATAAATGCTTCACCTACATCATTCCGGTTTGCCTTGTCTGGATAGCTTGGAGTATCCCGGATTAGTCCTGATCTGTGGATATCATCCGGATCTTTCAATCATGAATAAATCGAGGTAACATATTACAAGATCATCCCAAACACTCTGTCCAATCCGTAGAACAAGATAGTGCATTTCCGGATCTTTCCGGACCTTTTTGTAATCCTTTATCATACCGGAGCATCTCCCTGAACAGGTCTTATTTGATCGATCACAGCTTCTTCATAACTCCATGCGGACCTCTGAAAACTTGACTGAAGTATCTCAAGACTCATATCTACAAACCCTTTGATCCGCATCTTGTGCCACATCCGGCACCACTTGTTTGGCTGGGGGAACAAGATTTTCTTTGAGTCTCCCCCTGAGCCTGAGCTCACCTTTTAATTTCTGGAAGAAATATCAGCACCAGAGTCTGGTGCGGATCCAACCTCTACATTCTCTGAACTTTTCTTCACCCAAATCTTGCTCATCTGATTCCTAACCTCATCCGCATTCATCTTTTGTTTACCTTTGTCTTGATTCTGATTATACACCGGACCTCTTTTGTCCTGATTCTTGTTTCTGCAGACTTTAGCATTATGACCGGACCTATTGCAGATTTGGCAAATAACATTTCTTTGCATATTTGACTGATATCCTCTTGATCTGCATTGATTAGCCCTATGACCTATTCTATTGCATGTGAAGCATCTACCTTTGAATGATTTGTTTACTTGCATAATTCTGCATTCATGGGATTTGTGTCCATACCTTTTGCAGTTGAAGCACTGTCCGGAGAAGGATGAATTAATTTGATTCATTCTCATTCTGCACTGATCAGCTTTGTGACCAAAGTGGTTGCAGCTGTGGCAGTATCCATTGAAGGATGGATATCTTTGAGCATTTGGCTGTCTTACCGGAGGTCTTCTAGGCCTGTTCCTTGGATTTTCTGATCCAAGATTCTTCTGACCGGATCCGGAGCTTTCTCCTTTCTCATATCCCAAACCATACTTGTCATCTGTCCTCTTTTGACTTCCAAGAAGAACTTCAAGTTGAGCAGAACTTATCTTGAATTTCTCTTTATATTCATTTGCTGTTTGAAGGTCTCTTTTGAGAGAGGCAATTTGATCCTCAAGTTTTCCTTCATTATCTTTGGCATCTTCAAGATCAGATTCAAGATGTCTGATAATCATGTCCATCTGGTGGCATTCTTCTGATTTTTCTTTAAGAGATTGTCTTAGATTGTCTTTAGCCTTTCTTTTTTCTTCAATCTCTTGAGTAAACTTTATAGTTCCTGATTCCATTTCATGTCTTAACATAATGACTTCTTTTGATAACTTTTCACATAACTTGGTTTGCTCAGTCAATTCTTCATTTGTATTGCTTTCTTCACTTTGTCTTGCCAACTGTTGAAGCAGCTCCTTTCTCTTTTTCATAGAGAGACTTAATTTGTCTTTTAATTCTCTCATGAATTCATCAGCCTGTTTGAGTCTTTCCTTTAATTCACTGACTTCAGAATTTGACTGTTCAAGATCATCAAGAGCAGTCTTGAGTTGCTCCCTTAAACCATATGCATCCATTTGAAATCCCAGATCTTCCTCAAGCTGTTAGGCTCTATTAGGAGGAACTTAGCTCTGATACCAATTGTTGATAACTGAGAGGGGGGGTGAATTAGTTATCCTAATTATTTCGCTTATTGAACTTTCCTTTTAATTGATGCAGCATAAAATCAAACACAAAAACATTAACCATGAAATAAGAAACACATGACACAGTATTTTTGACGTGGAAACCCTGTTAAGGGAGAAAACCACGGGGTGATTAACCCAAAATTATTCTCTGTTAGAAGAATAGGAAATTACAAAAATGGCACTTGCCAATTAGGGCTCACTGCCCGAGCACACTGCTCACAAGAGGCCCACTGCCTACAAGAAGACACACTGTCTACAAAGTGATGAGAATCACAGTCTTGAACTGATTGGAAGCATCTGCATATGCTGGAGTTCAGTTCCGGTTAGGCTCAGTACACTGATCTGCTGCACTTCATCTTTCCTCTGTTCTTTATTCTGCTATCTTTCACATACCGGATTCTTTTTGCTACCTCTGTTCTTATCTAGACTTATTCGCATATATCTCCACACCATCACACCCTTCACAACTAAATCCATCCTCTATATATATCCGCACAAGTAATTTCATCACCTTTCTAGTCGGCATCCGGAACAGTCTAGTTTCTTACAAACTTTTGTTCTGTCGGCTGAATCCTTCCTCACCAAGCAATGCGGATCAAGCATATACTTGTAGATATCATTAATCATGTCGGCCAAACATGATTCATTCCTTCACAACCTCTGTCATCAACAGTAACACATCCGGAAAGCAGTCTGATACTCTGTCAGTCAGTTCTTCCTCTGTTTTCACTGTCTCTCAGGAATCCGGTACTCAACCATTCATATCTTTTTCCTTGTCCATCACCGGAGGCTAAATCCTTGGAATATACCACTCAAGGTAGTCCTCTTGACTTCCCCAAATCCGCACTGCACCAAGACACTTCCTCTGAGAGATCCGGACCAATCTGTCGGACCTTGCCACATGCTCTGTTCTTCTTCACCGGACCACAACATTCTTTATTCTGACTTCCGGTAGAGACACATTATGACTTGTGGATATGTGGGATGACCTTTGTTGCCATCAATGACAACAACCATGAATCCATATAGTGTCTCTTGCCAACAGGTACATCTTTGCATTTCAAATAAGAGGTATCAGCTGCATGTTGTTGTCAATGCTTGTCTGTCAGTTGCATGTCAATTTTAAGATATTACTTGCAAAACACTCCAATTCCATAAAGTTGCAGAATGGTACATCTCAGTGTTTTAGGTAATGAGTATCAATTGCATGTTGGATCTATTGTTTGCATGTCTCTTGCATGTACAAAAAAAGGTAATTTTGAATAACCTTGGGGACATCAGTCTTACATGTTGTTTGCATAAAATTGATGTGTATTGATCACTTCAATCAATAGAAAGTAATTGGGCAAATATGGACACCCAATTGGGAGACTTTTTGTTGTTGCTTTTATTTGGAGATATGTTTGATGTTGGCAAAGCTATTTTTAGCTAACTTGGGTGCCCACATCATGAAGAGGTAGTTAACTGAAATCTTGAACATTGTTTGAGTTCAGACTCCTCAATTTGGAGTTCTTGGTTTTTGCATGAGCATTGGTTGCTATGTTATCAACTACAATTTATTGTATTTTGAGTTTCAAGCTTTCAAATTAAGAAGCTCTTGAATTATGAAGATTCATTAATTAATCAAGAGCCCCATACATTTTCTAGAGAGTTGAATTATGAAAAGACTTGGAAGAAAAAAGCAAGAAGCTTTTTTAGAAGAAAAAATCAAGAAGCTTTTTGAAGTTTTTTTTACAGGTTTGAAGATTGAAGAAGCTTTTGAAGTGCATCAAGGAATCAAAGGATTTCAGTATAGAATGTAATCTTTCACAATAGATTTAATACAAGCATCAACACCTTTGGTGTGGAGTTTTTTCCCTTAGGGGTTTCTCCACATAAATACGTGTCTTCTTCTTGCAAGCTATTTTCTTCTACTAAATTGATTAAATTGGAGAAATACTCTAACATCTAAATATTTGAATGTAATTTTCAGATTTACACATACTAATAATTTTAGATTTGAAAACATTTTAAAGCTACATAGATGTAACTTTACCTTGTTCTTTCTCCCTTTTTCCAACATACTATAGTATTAGGGGAGACTTTCATGGGTCTAGAGAAAAAATATCAGGTTAATTCTGATATTGCCACCATGTTTATTGGTGTGTTGTTTGAACTGGGAGAAACAAAGGAATCGCTTCTTTCCCCCGCATGGGCTCTAATAAAGGTAGAATGGAGATATGGTTTGAAGGCAATCATGGTGATTTCCATCCTTGGCATTGGTTTTTGATGTGAGCATGGTGCCAGACCCAACCTCTTACCTATCTACAATGGACCATGGTTCCCCTTTGTTATACTAATGCATGATGTGGATAAGGAAGCTCAGAAGAAAACAAATATGGAAGGGGTAGCATTTTTAAAACTTCTGACAGGCTTAGAGGACCCAAGTGTGATGGAAGAGTCTGAGAATGCTACTCCATAGGCCTCAGTGGGTGATGATATGATAATTGGCTCAGGGGTGGATGGGTAGGAAGAAGCTCATTAAGATTGGCTAGCTTTTTTTTTGTTATACACCTTATAGATATGTTTTCTCAAGGACTTATGTTGTATATAATATCAGATGGTTACATACAGAGTTAATTTTTTAAGTTGTAATATCTAAGATAGATGGATGGTTTGTAATCACTCTCTAAGCAATATATTATGAACTTAGCTTACTATATTTATGGCCCTAACTTTTTAGCATCTTGTTGTTGGTTTTTTTGAATCATTTTATATAGGTTATGGTGCCCTTATACCATATTCAATCATCAAAATATATATATCATCAAAAAATATATATGTTATAAGTGGTTTATTCAACCTTTTTTTTTAAAAAAATATGTTAAATAGTAAGAATAACACAAAAGACTTGTAATTACAATCGTGAATGAACATAAAATATATGTTGAGATGATGAGGAGAACAAATAATTTACATAAATCAAGTTCTAATTTGTGTCATTGGAATAAAGGTGGAGTTTATATAATTACTTTTAACTTTCATACAAAAATTATTTAATATCTTGAAATTTTACGAATTAAGTTTTCTTTTATAAACTCTCTTAAAAGGATAGTATTAGAATTATATTGAAATTTTCATAAGTTCTTAAATTAAAAAAATAGAGTTATGTGAAATAATAGGTTTTTTTAGTTATAGAATATGAACATTATAAATAATTATATTATGATAATAATATATATAATATAATAATAGATTTTAACTAATTATTATATAATAATTATATATTTATATATTAATAGTTAATTTGTAAAAATATTATATTATTTTAGTATATTTTAGAGAAATATATTATAGTACTACATTTTGCTTGAATGGATCCAATATAAAATATAGTTAATTTATAAATATACTATAGTACAAAATAGCTATACAAGAAAATACACTCCCCATGGCTACACATAAGTATAATTAACCTAGATTAGTTAATGTAATGTTAATTCATACTAATAAATCTAATAATTCTAATAACTATTTTAGGAAATTCAAGTACAATATATACAAGTACATAGCTCTATAATTTAAGAGGAATGATAGAAAAATTAATACGAGAATTCTTCAATGCACTAATAAAGTGGCCAAGCATGAGGCATTGATCACTAGGTTGTGAGTGTCATATTCCTCAAACTTAAATCTATGAGTATACATGGTGATTTCCAACTCAGTGTTAGACAAATAATAGGTGATTATAAAGCTAAGAAATGAAAATCAATTGATATATTGACGGAATGTATAGGGATACTTCCTTTATCAGCATGAAGATAATAGTCTTGTCACTTACACTATAGACCTAATTTCTTTTAGCTACATTTGATAAGAAATACACAAGTGATATAGACTCTACTTCTTTTGTCGAAGAATTAGAAAATAGCATAAGGCAAGAGGAAGAGTCTAGTATAGATTTCAACCACATGTTTGTTGTTGCCTTCTCCAAAGTCCCAAATGCTTCTAGACCGAACGCACTTGCCTACATTGATATGTTCTTTCAAGCATATGAGGTCAGTTTGAGTTCAATGTAGCAGGATTTGAAGCTTACAAGTCTAAAATTAGGCTTACCTATGTTTAGACTCTATTGAAAGATTGAGGAATGAATACATTGTAAAAATATTATTCTCAAATGCAAATGTTGTTGGTAATGAACATTTTTTTGTGAGTGGCAACCAAATTAATACAAAATATGAAGTTGTTACATTGGAAAATGTCTCCCTAGGACTTTTTCCCTCCTAAGTTTAGCTCCCAAGTACTTTTAATGTAATCATGCATGTTCATTTTAACTCCCGATGCAAAATGGCCTGAAACCCATGTCAAATGGGGCTTGAGGGTCATATGTGGGTTTAATCCTACCCTAAAATAAGACCTAAGGACTTGGGTTCTCGCGCCCTAGTCCTACCCTATTTTAGGCAAGTCTTAAACTTAAAGCAGGAATGCATATATAAGCATGTTTAGGACCTCATTTGCAAACTAGATGGATACTGCGAACTTGTGATCTTATGCTAAGGATATTCAAGGTTTTCATTGTGTTGCAGAGAAAAATTGTGTTGTTATTGTGTTTGTTTGCTGCAGATTTGGCTTCATCAATCCATCTCGTCATGGCATGAAAGAGCTTCATCCTTTCATGAAGATTTTACCTTCAAGGTGATATCTATTTGTGCTTTCATCAATCTATTTCAAAATTGATTTTTCCTCTATCCACCAAGGACATGTACTCTCTATCTAACAATGGTGTTGGAAGGCTTGAATGCCATTCTAGGGCTTGATTGAGGCAATCTCCTAAACACCACATCCCACAACCCCTCTCTTGTGATTGCAGGTTATAGGTGTCAGATCTTGCGGAGAGGAGTTGTAGGAGGGTAGTACAGACCATAAGGAATCTAGATCTGACAAAAAAGAAGCACCCTAGACTTGGGCACCCTCATCAATGTCCTCCAATTGGCCTCCTGACAAATCAGGGTTCGAAAACATCATCTAGGCACTCTCTAGAGCATTTTCTCAGTTTTGACTATTGGCATATTTTCACTCCAAGGACAAGGGCATAGGAATCATTGTCCTTAAACACCTCTACTTTTGGAATTAGGTTCTCCTCTGTTCACCTATCCTGGTGCTTCTTTTGGGTTGTCTGTATCTATCACAGTTTGAAAGTTATGCCCTGTTTAGCATAGAACTAGGGATTTGCCTATTTATTGATCTAGGGTTAACAAAAAATCAACAAATTCCAAATTTCCTTGTCATTGAAAGTGACAACAAACCTGATAGCTGAGTCCTCTTGCAAAATTTGAGTTTCAACTAGGTTTAATGTCCTTGAATGTATGTAGTGAATGAGGGATTTAACCACACCTTATATTGAATTGAAAATCCCTCTTTTTCTATAACTCTTTCTTGCTTCTTCTTATGATTGTATATTTACATCCTTGAGATGCTGATTTCTTTTATCTTCTTGACTAGATGTTTGTGTAAGATAGCAAGTACAGTTTGATATTATTACATAGAGGAGCAAAAATGAATCCTGAGCTCTAACATTCGTCGTTTGTCTCTTTTGCAAGTCTTCTTGGAGATACTGATGACGAATCAGAAGATGATGCTGCCAACTATAGGGGTTCATCATTCAGGCATTGACAGATCCTTTCTCCTTCTTATATGTTTACTTTTTTGCTTTAGATGTACTTATTCTCTTTCATTTCATCATGTACAATTATTCCCATGGCTTGTGTGGGAGCATATAAATACTTTCTCCTTATGAATATGAATAGCTATTTTATTCAATGGTTTTTTTTTGTATATCACTTCTTTATGAATCAATTGCATAAGGATAAACTCAAAATGATTGCATGATACAGATGTTCATAATCATGAATAGATTTAGCAAAATTTGTGTACCCTTTTCATTTGATAATGTAAACAAATAATAATGAATTCATGTGAACTTTGAACAACAACAATGAATAACCTGAAATGAAAATGAGACCTATCTCTTAGTCTCTCCTCTCCTGCCAATTTTAGGATATCTCCTACTCTGTTGGGGTGTCCTTCTCATCCTTATCTGGATCATGTAACAACTCTTACTGAGTTAGTACATGATTCTAGTAATGGTGATAACCGAAATGGCCCTCCACATGTGCAGTAGGCCTTCTAGGGCTGACTATGAGCCTCTCCTTTGCTCTACTCTTCCCCTTTGAACTTATTGACTTCTTGAAAGCAACAAATCTTAGTGTTGTCTCAGCTTGAATTGATTGGGATAGAATACACAATTAGGTAATAGTGGTATCAGAGCAAGGGTTCCTAAGTGTGTAGACAAATCATCGATTGTGAGGTAGTTTTCACCAGGGCCTAAGGTTATGGGTTTGCTAGAGAAATCAAAATGCTTCCACAAAGAAACTATGGTGGGAGAAATGCTTTGATAGAAAAGTGTTTTAGAGCCGTGCAAAGGTAAATTGATGCATTACAAGAGGAGCTATGAAGAGGGTTTGAGCCAAGAATAATCTAGAAGAAAGTGAAGATGAGGCTAAAGAAGAAGAGCTATTTGAGGAAGAACAAGATGATGCAGGAGATCCTACACAATTTAGGTCATTGAGGACCATTTCAAAGATTTGGAAAGAGGCCTAGGATTAAATTTTCTACCTATTCAAAGGATCCAAATCTAGAAGAGCTTATTGATTGGATAAATGAAATGGAGAAATATTTTGAGTATGAAGATGTGGAGGATCCAAAACGGGTCAAGTTTGCAGAAATGAAGTTGAAGGTCATGCCAGTAACTGG
This sequence comes from Cunninghamia lanceolata, assembly GCA_027924645.1. NCBI lineage: Eukaryota > Viridiplantae > Streptophyta > Pinopsida > Cupressales > Cupressaceae > Cunninghamia > Cunninghamia lanceolata. The sequence goes on from BSBN01000333.1 coordinate 3,827,495, forward strand.
TGGAAGGAGGTCTAGTTAAAGAGAAATAGAAGAGAAAAAGGAAAGATTACCAGATGGGATCAGATGGTTGACAAACTAAATAAGTAATTCATTCTTGTGGACTATGAGTTGGAGGTGTTGAAGAAGTTGCAAGGATTGAAGCAAGGTAACAAGTTTGTTGAGGAGTATATAGAAGAGTTTTAAAAGATTATTATCAAATTAGGTCATAAAGAGGCCAACAAGGAGAAGGTAGCCCATTATATTAATGTCTTGAGGCCAACTATTCAAGAGGAGTTGAGCTCGGTCAAAATGACCACCATAGAAGATGCGTACTAGTTTTCCCTAAAGGTGGTGTTTGCATCTGTAATTTTTAGCTCCCAAACATGCACTATTTTGCCCCAAAAATCCATTAAAGATCCCATTTTTGCCTTTGTGCCAAAATCCCTTATATATACCCATCAGAGAGGTATTTTATAGGGATTTTTAATTCAAAATATTCTAAGCATTGTGTCTTCCCTTTTTCCCTTTGAAAAAATTAACAAAAGAGGCTTTAGTCGACAAATCAGAAAAAGTGTGAACTGGTGAATTAGTTTGAAGGTTCACCTTTTTCCCAATCCACCAATTCACTGATAATGTGATGGGATGGTGATAGCAGAAGAAGAAAATAGGCCTGTGGGAAGCAAAAATTTCTAAGGAAAGCCTTATCAGCAAGTTGTGCGGTTCACGAACAACCCATTGGTTCACCGACTGACAGGATTCTCTGATCAAGGAGATCACAGACTAAAGGGAAAGACAAGGCAAGGACTGCAACAGAGGAATTTTTCTAAGGAATGAAGAAGAAAATGAAAGGCTTAGAGTCTTTTGTCAGTGAATTGGCTAGTTCGAGAACTGTTGATTTTGCTGACAACAGTTGACCATTCCATGGTTTCGCTAACAGAGGAAGTGTTCACATAGCAAGGACAAAGATAAAGTAAAGATGAAGTGGAAGCCTTTCTTGGAGAACCCTTTGGTTTGAGAACCCATGGGTTCACTGACAAAGGGTTTGATGATAAGGATTTTCCCCGATAGCAAAGGGATATCCAAAGGCAAAGGGATGACCAAAGGAAAGTTTGCAATGGAGCATTTTCTCCAAAAAAGAAAATAAAGGGAAAGAAAGATGCAAGGAAGAAAGGTTCATCAGTGAGGAAAGTTGCTGACAAAAGGAAAAAGGCAAAGAAAGGGGAAAGTTTATAAATATGGAAATTTGTCAATAAAGCAAATACAAAATCAAAAAATGCCTAAGGCAAAGTAAGGAAAGGTTTTATTTGGGAACCAGTGGAAGTGTGAACTTTCCTAACAATTCAAATATTTCAAAATTTGCCAACATGGTGAAAGGCCTATAAAAGGTAAAGGAAAAGGAGAGACAAATCCAAGGTTCATTAGTAGGAAGATTGGCTAATAGAAAGGGAAAGGAAAACGAAGAGAGGTGTGCCAACGATGAAGTTCACCAAATTGAAAATTTGTTGATAAGGAAAAAAGAAGCTAATATAGAAGACAAGGCAAAGACAAGCCAAGTTCATGAAAGGCAAGATTTGCCGATAAAGGTGGAAAAAGAGCAAAAATAAAGGCTAGTTTGTGGAAATGAAATTTTCTAACAAAGAGAGAAAAGGAAGGTGAGAACAAAGCAAAGTTCAATAAATGAAGATTTTGCCGATAAGGCAAAAGCAAAAGTGGCCAAGTTTGAAAAAATGGAATTTCACTAACAAAGGGTAGAAAGTAACAAGGAGAAAGATATAAAGAACTAAGAAGAACCAAAAGTTTGCAAAAGTCAAAAATTGCCTATAAAGAGGGAAAGTGAGAACACAAGCCAAGTTTGAAAAAGGCAAGATTTTTTGATAAAGGCGAAAAAAGAGCAGAAAGAAAGGCTAGTTTGTAAAAATGAAATTTTTCCGACAAGGAGAGAAAAAGGTGAGAATAAAGAAAAGTTTGATAAATGAAGATTTTTCTGATAAGGCAAAAGCAAAAGCAACCAAGTTCAAAAAAATGGAATTTCAACGACAAAGGGCCAAAAGTAACAATGAGAAAGATAGAAAGAACTAAGAAGAGCTAGAAGTTCACAAAAGTCAGAAATTGTCGATAAAGGAGGAAAGCAAGAGCACAAGCCAAGTTTGAAAAAGATAAGATTTGCTGACAAGGCAGAAGGAAGCGATAAATAAATGGTTCAAAAAAGTGAAAGTGTTCCAACAAAGGAAGAATGAAGTGGCAAACAAGAAGTTTGTCAAAAGGGAAAAAAGGCCGATAAAGATAAGAAAGATGTGTCTAGTGTAGAAAGGTATAGTCAGAATCAGACAACCTAAAATGGAAAAATTGGACAACACATTTAATGTGTTGTGAATTCTTTAAAAGGGTAATTCCCTGAAAATATGCCATGATTGCAGGATTGTGCAGGTTGATTTGTACCCAGAATTTAATGATTCTATAGAACAATGCCATGCAAGTGGTTGACACGATAAAATTCTTCCTTGCATAGGTACATTTAGAAGACAAATTAGATATGTCAGAGGTTGTAGGTGTTAGGAAGAGGATTAGAACCTTCTCTCTTTATTGTCCCAGGTATAGTATGAGTGCAAGCAATCTTCTTCTGATATGATCAGTATTGTCAGGGAATGGGCATGCTTCCAAACATGCAGATTTCCTTACATTGAAGAGGGACTAAATTTAATGTGGCATGGGTGTACTCACTGACTGAGTGCAGTGCTTGGGAATAGGTCCATTAAATTGTAATGCTATTAATGCATATGTTTTAAATGCATTAAGGGTTGGTGAATCAGTTGGGCAATTTTCTTAGCAAGTTTTGAGCTCTAGAAGATAAATAATAAAAGGTTATTTTAGAGTCTTTGTTTAGCATGAAACAATCATGAAAAGTATGTAATATAATTTACAAATCTTTGTATCAGACCACTATTTTTCTCCATTTTTGTAGATGTTCTTTTTAGAAAACTTAATCACAGTTACAGTTTGCTCTTGCCATATTTAGTGGTATGAATGTAAATATTGATTTGAACAAATGTGACAGTCCTTAAATCATTTCCAAGGCTTTGTAAATGATCTCTTCAATATTACATGAGAAATAGTATGGTATGGTGTTGGATTATTAAGCATTTTTAGTGATTTGGTACTGATTTTCATGCATTTGATTTATCAAATTGGTAGTTTTAGATTTCTTTGTGGTTGTTTTTCCTCTATTGGACATTAAGCTTTGTAGCCCAATGGATAGCCACTAGTCTGCCTAGCCTTAGATCACCCAATCTTTAAAACAAAACAACATACTTATATTTAGAAGCAATGGTAGTTTTTATGCATCCTCATTGTGTAGGATTGCCTTTATCAGATATATAGGGGTCTTATAACAACCAACTATTTTTGTTGCAAGTATGTGCCTAATCGGTGTTGTCATTGATGTCAACATATCTTTGTTATCATTCGTGTCAACTATGTCCTATTCTATTACTTGTTTAGAAGCTTTGTATGTTGAGGATATTGAGAAAATTGGCCTCTCCAGAAGAAACAAGTGAGTTACAGTGAAGTGTAGTATAGATAGTGAGTTGTATACTAAATAATAGTCTAGTAGATTGCTATGTATTTCTTGCTTCTTGAAGATCTTGGTCTGTGGATTGGAAGTTATTTAAAGGGATATTTGAAGATGCTAAATCCTAAGTTTGAGTCTCTGGTGTGAAGAAATGAGAGTTGTATTCACCAGAGTAAAACCTACATTCTCTGATTATTCTCTGGTGACAGGGAAAAAGTGTTTTGCTCTACATTCCTCTACAATAAAGTATTTTTCTCTGTGGTTCTAGAGGGAAGTCTGGGATGATGATAAGTGCCTATAGTTGCAATGGTTCGTGATTTGGTGGTCCACAAGCTATCTTTCTTTTATGACAGTTGAAGACAGTGAAGTTCATGTGTTCTGGTGTGAAGATTCCTATTGTTAAAGTGGTTAAGTTTTGTGCGGTTGCTCCTAATGATTATGATATACATGTGAATGCCTCATGATCATGTTCCAATCTTGACATTGGTTTGCGTTAAGGAATTGAGATCGTGTTTGACGATTGTTCCTAGATAACATAGCGTGTAACCAGTCTTAGCCGACTTGGTTAATTCCAGTAATTGCAGAGATCCCTTGAAGATTATGGAAGTGTGTTGTGGTGTGGAAGATTGTGTTTGAGTCCCAGCTAAGGCATGGCATGATCTGCATACATCTATACTACAATTCTTTAGCATAAATTTATATTAGGTCAAGACCTATTTTATAAATGTTTATAATGCTGACCTTAGAGATTGTTCTAATGGTTAATGATTATAGTACCAACCTTGATGATCATTCCAAGGTTAATGAAGTGTATAAATACTTGTAATTGATTCGTGGAAAAGATGTCCTTATGTGAAAATGGGAAGATAAGGAAATGGATGAGAAGAGGTACTATTGTACTTCAATGTATTAATCTTAGACATGAAGAAGATGGTGATTTTGGCAGTGAACCTGGCAGTGAGCTGCCAATAGGGTTTAACAGTCCTCAAGGTTTAACAGCCCTTATTGTAATCTTTCTAGGTTTAGGGTTGAGGCAGTGAACCTACTAAACCTAGTTGTACTTCATGGAAGTGAGACAATATATTCTAGGCTCATGGAGTGACCAACCCTGAACATCATTTTTCAAAGATTGTAATATATTTTTGAGAGCTAATCCTCTCCATGGTTTTTTCCCACCTTGAGGTTTTCCACGTAAAAATATGGTGTCTCTTGTGTTTAATGTTGCATCTGTGTTTACGTTTTTGATTTCATGCATTCATTGTTTAATTACAATAATTGCAGACAAGTGATTAATGTTTAAGTGTAGAAGTGTTTGAGTTTTTGGGTCAACTAATTCACCCCCCCTCTCAATTGTCTAATGCATTCCAACAATTGGTATCAAAGCCAAGTTCCTTTGAAGAAAGTCTAACATTTTGAGGAAAATCTAAAATGTCTTATAAGAAGGAATCAGTGCATTTTGATGGGACGAATTATGCTCTTTGGAAGGCACAAATGAAAAGTCATCTTCTTTGTCTTGGTTACAAAGTATGGAAAGCTGCAGAAACAAAATACACCTTTCCTCAAAATGGTTTGACAACTAAAGATGAAATCAAAGAATATGAAGTGGATGATAAAGAAAAAGATGCTTTGTTAAGTTCATTTAATGACTCAGTACTGACAAAAGTTGTGGATCTTGAAACTACAAATGAGGTATGGGAAAAGCTGAAAATCTATATGAGGGAGATGATTCTGTGAAGGAGGCCAAGCTACAAAGTATGAAAGTGAAATATGAAAGTTTGAAGATGAATGAAGATGAAAACATAATAGCCTTTATGTAAAGAATTGATGAACTTGTCATCGGAACAAAAGGTATGGGGGGGGAGTCTTGGCGATAAGGAAGTTGTGATGAAAATTCTCAGATCACTACCAAAGTCCTATAGTCACAAGGTAGCTACAATTGAAGAATTTATGCAAGTAAAAGCTATTGATAGAGATCAGTTACTTGGTAAGCTTACTGCCTTTGAAATGAGAGAGTTTGGTGATGCCTTGCCAAAAGTAGAGACTGCCTTCAAAGCCAGTACTTTTGGGAAAACCTCCAGATCAAAAAAGTACAAGGTAGAATCTGATGATGAGTTTGATGAAATTGAAGCCAACTTTGTGGATAGATTGCAAAGAGGATCTGATAAGTTTAAAGGTAAATTACATTTTAAATATTTTTTCTATGGTAAAGTAGGCCACTTTGCTTCCAGATGTCCTAAAAGAATTGAAAGAAATAGAAAAAGATATAAGAACAGGCCTAGGATCCAAAAGAAATGATATTATGTTGAAGATTTTGATGATGATGAAGGAGTATTAGTTAATGGTGAACCAGATAATGCTACTACTTCTACTAATCAATGCATGTTTATTGCTATTAAGGAAGAACCTGTGTCTACTAATCCTGCTAGCTATGTGAAGGAAGAAAAACTAGTGGAAAGTGCTTTGGCTGGTTAGGTTGTTGAAGACAAAGATGAATGGGTTATTGATAGTGGCTGCTCTCACCACATGACTGGTGACAAAAGTAAGTTTGTGAGTTTGGAAAGATATGATGGTGGACTGGTTAGGTCTGGAGATGATACAGTTGGTAAGATTTATGGAAAATGATCTATTTCTTTTGATGGAAAGCATAATACTAAAGATGTCTTGTATGTGAAAGGATTAAAGCACAATCTTTGGAGTGTGGATCAGATGTGTGACAAAGGTTATGATTTAATATTCAAGGATAATGGATGCAAGATCAGGGAAAGCTTTGGAACAATCATTGCAACTGGCAAGAAGACCAGAGGTAATATCTATCACTTGAAAGGAACTGATAATTATTGTTTATTGACTCAGACTGATCAAAGTTGGCTATGGCATAGAAGGTTATGTCACATCAATTTTTATAATATTATGAAGATAAGTACTACACAAGCTGTTAGAGATTTGCCTAAGCTTCTGAAGCCTGCTAATCCTATTTGCAAGGAGTATCAATTTGGAAAACAAAAAAGAAAAAGTTTCAAAAGCAAAGACCAATCAGTTGATGGACTATTGGAACTAGTGCATACAGATTTGTGTGGACCTACCAGAGTAAGAAGTTTGCAAGGAGATAGGTAATTCATGTTGCTTATTGATGATTATTTTAGAATGACTTGGCTTACTTTTTTGAAAGAAAAATCAGAAGCTCTAGATAAGTTCAAGGCATTTAAGGCAATGGTTGAAAATGAGATGGATTTGAAGATCAAATGTTTAAGATCTGATAGAGGAGGAGAGTTTACATCAAATGAATTCAATTTCTTTAGTGAAGAACATGGGATAAAGAGATAGTTATCTACACCTAGAACTCCACAACAAAATGGAGTCGTTGAAAGGAAAAATAGAACAGTTCAAGAAGTTGCTAGAACCATGATGAAGGAAGTTGATCTTCTGAAAGTATATTGGAGAGAGGCAATTCACATTGTTGTATATATCTTAAACAGAGTCCAAGTCAAAGGTAACAGTTCTAAGACTCCTTATGAATTGTGGTATGGTAAAGTTCTTACTGTGAAATATCTCAATGTTTTTGGTAGCAAATGTTACATCAATAGAGAAGAAGATCTAGGCAAGTTTGATGCTAGGTGTGATGAAGGAATCTTCCTTGGTTACTCCACCAAGAGCAAGGCCAAATGGTGTTATAATAAGAGGCTGAATAAGATCATTGAGACTGCAAATGTCCAAATTGATGTGGTGCAGCATGAAGACAACTCAAATGAAGAGGAAAAAGATCTAGAAAGTGCTACCAAGACACCAAGCTATGTAAAACTTAATCATTCTAAAGATCAAATCATAGGAGATAAGAGCAATGGAATCCTAACCAGAAGAAGAGCTGTAGAAGAACAAGTAAATTTCTATCTGATTTCCAAGATTGAACCTGAGACTATGAATGAAGCTTGTAATGATGAGAATTGGGTAAAGTATATGAAAGAAGAATTGATGCAGATGGAGAAGAATCAAACCTAAGATCTTGTTCCCAGACTACCAAATAAAAATGTAATTGGTACCAAGTGGGTTTTCAGAAACAAGATGAATGAGAATGGTGAAGTAGTATGAAACAAAGCAAGGTTGGTATGCAAAGGATACTCTCAAGTTGAAGGAATAGATTTTGAGGGAACATTTGCACAAGTGGAAAGGATTGAAGCATAAGAATGTTTTTGGCATTTGCAGCCTACAAAGATTTTAAGGTATATCAGATGGATGTAAAGTCTGCATTCTTAAATGGAGAGTTGGAAGAAGAAGTCTATATTGAACAACCAGAAGGATTCCAATCATCACATCAGGGTGACATGGTATGCAGATTGAAGAATGAATTGTATGGGTTAAAACAAGCCCCCAAGGCCTGGTATGCTAGGTTGGATAAGTATCTGATACAATTAGAATTCACCAGGGGTACCACCAACAACAATCTCTATTTCAAGATCAATAATGAACAAATCCTAATTGTTGCAATCTTTGTTGATGACATTATCTTTGGAGGCAATGAAGGTATGTGCACAATTTTTGCTGGAGAAATGCAAAGTGAATTTGAAATGTCCATGTTTGGTGAGATGAATTTCTTTTTAGGTCTGCAAATAAATCAATCTGATAAAGGTATCTTCATTTCTCAGTCTAATTATGTGAAAGAGTTGTTAAAGAAGTTTGGGATGGAAGACTCTAAATTGGTAAATGTACTCCCATGATAACCGGTTGTAAGTTGAGCAAAAATGATGATTCACCTATGGCAGATCAGAAAAGGTATAGATATATGATTGGAGGATTACTTTATCTGACTCAAACTAGACCTGACATAATGCATGTAGTTTGTCTTGTGGCAAGATTTCAAGTAGAGCCTAAGGAGTCACATGTGATGGCAGTCAAGAGAATTCTGAGATATTTGAAAGGCAAAATGGATTATGGTTTGTGGTATCCAAAGGACAATGATTTTACTCTCAGTGCATACACTGATGTAGATTGGGCTGGAGATGTAGATGATAGAAAAGGTACAAGTGGAGGTACATTTGTTCAGGAAAAAGGTTGATATCTTGGATAAGAAACAAACAAGACTCAATATCTCTATCTACTATAGAAGCATAATATAATGTAGCAGCATGTAGTTGTACTCAAGTGTTGTGGATGAAGCAGAGATTGACGGACATCACAGTTGTGTATGAAGATCCAATTGCAATCTTTTGTGATAATACAAGTGTCATAAAAATATCAAATAATCTAGTAATGCATTCAAGGACAAAGCACATATCCATAAGATATCACTTTCTAAGGGAAAAAGTGACAGAGAATGAAGTCAAGTTGGAATATGTATCTACAAAAGACCAAATTGCAGACATTTTCACCAAACCTCTACCTAAGGATACTTTTAAGTATCTCAGTGAAAAGTTAGGGGTTATTACCCCTCCTACTCCAAACTAAGATGCACAAGAGTGCATCCATCCGGTGGTGCTTAGATTTCCTTCTTCAAATCCAAATTGATGCTTTCAGGGCTACTTCTCAGGGGGAGTAGCAAGAGAGTTCAAAAGAGAAATTGAATCAGAGCAGAAGAGTGCAAGTATGTGCCTTTGCCATTGATGTCAAAGGGGGAGAGAAATCATGTGAAAAACTTAGAAGGAAAGAGTGCAAATGTGTAAAGAGATAGGGGAGAATCTTGTCTTGATGGTTGTTGTAGTTTTTCACATCATATGTTGCCATCAATGACAAATGGGGAGATTGTTGCAAGTATGTGCCTAATCGATGTTGTCATTGATGTTAACATATATTTGTTGTCATTGGTGTCAACTATGTCCTATTCTATTACTTGTTTAGAAGCTTTGTATGTTGAGGATATTGAGAAAATTGGCCTCTCCGAAAGAAACAAGTGAGTTACAGTGAAGTGCACTACAGACAGTGAGTTGTATGCTAAAGAACAGTCTAGTAGATTGCTCCGCATTTCTTGCTGCTTGAAGATCTTGGTTTGCATATTGGAAGTTATTTAAAGGGATGTTTGAAGATGCTAAATCCTAATTTTGAGTCTCCGGTGTGAAGAATTGAGAGAGTTGCACTCACCAGAGTAAAACCCACTTTCTCTGATTATTCTCTGGTGACAGGGACAGTGTTTTGCTCCGCATTCCTCCGTAATAAAGTATTTTTCTCTGTGGTTCTAGGGGGAAGTATGGCATGATGATAAGTACCTATAGTTGCAATGGTTCATGATTTGGTGGTCTGCAAGCTATCTTTCTTTTATGACAGTTGAAGACAATGAAGTTAATGTCTTTCGGTGTGAAGATTCCTATTGTTAAAGTGGTTAAGGTTTGTGCAGTTTCTCCTAATGATTATGACATACTTGTGGATGCCTCCTGATCATGTTCCTATCTTGACATTGGTCTGTGTTAAGGAATTGAGATCATGTTTGAAGATTGTTCCCAGATAATAGCGTGTAACCAGTCTTAGCTGAATTAGTTAATTCCAATAATTGTGGAGATCCCTTAAAGATTATGGAAGCATGTTGTGGTGTAGAAGATCATGTTTGAGTCCCACCTAAGGTGCGACATGATCCACATACATCTATACTACAATTCCTTAGCATAAATTTGTATTAGGTCAAGAGCTATTTTATAAATGTTTGTAATGCCGACCTTGGAGATTGTTCCAATGGTTGATGATTGTAGTGTCAACCTTAATGATCATTCCAAGGTTGATGAAGTGTATAAATACTTGTAATTGAGTCATGGAAAATATGTCCTTGTGTGAAAATGGGAAGATAAGGAAAAGGACGAACATATAAGGCAGAGCAGGGTAGAGTAGAGTAGAGGAACTATTGTACTTCAATGTATTAATCTTAGACATGAAGAAGATGGTGATTTTGGTAGTGAGCTGCTAGTAGGATTTAACAACCCTTATTGTAATCTTTCTAGGTTTAGGGTTGAGGCAGTGAGCCTACTAAACCTAGTTGTACTTCATGGCAATGAGCTAGTATGTTCTAGGCTCATGGAGTGACCAAGCCTAAACATCATTTTTTAAAGATTGAACAATATATTTTTGAGAGCTAATCCTCTCCATGGTTTTTCCACACCTTGGGGTTTTCCATGTAAAAATCTAGTGTCTCTTGTGTTTAATGTTGCATCTATGTTTAAGTTTCTGATTTCATGCATTCATTGTTTAATCATAATAAGTGCGGACAAGTGATTAATGTTTAAGTGCATAAGTGTTTGAGTTTTTTGGACAACTGATTCAGCCCCCCCTCTTAGTTGTTTGGCGCATTCCAACAATTTTTAGTTCAATAAAAAATTTGGGGCTAAGAAAGTGATTTGGGTTTGGCTGTTCATAATTTTAGTTGTTCATCTGGTTTGATGTTAATACCTACTTAGGTATACCCCTTAGAATATGCCTCTAAATTTTAAGATGAGCTGAAAGAGCAAAGCAATCTACCCATTCCTTTTATTTGGTCAAAATTGTCCCTAACTTGTTGATAAACCTCTTTCTATCATCCTGACAACAATCCCTAGCCTAGGTGATTTAGAAATGTTTTAGAGTTTTTTGTTGCAATCATTTTGGGAACCAACATTTTGGCACCATTGTCGGGGACATAGTGCTTTGGTTCAGATTTGAATCCCTTGGCAACCATAAATCAATTCAATTTTGGCTACTGTAATATTGAAGTACATTGTTTGTTTAATTTTCTTCCCAGCAAGGGAAGTGGTGTCTCTATTTTAATAACCCAGAAATTAATTTCAATTTGGAAAAGTTTCACAATGAATAGAGGAAGAGACCAGGAGCAGACTGGATGTTAGGAATCCTCTAGCAATGTAGGAAATAGGAGTAGATATAGGGTAAGAAGACCCAATGTGGTACCTCCAATAAATACCCAAGATAACATATTTGTCAACCTCAGGAGCCAATACAGTTATACTTCTAAGGATTATATAGATAGCATGCTCAGAACAAGTAGAAGAACAAATAGAAATGAGTTTGATGTTAGAAGAAATGAGAATGTTATTGGTAGAGGAAGTAGAGATAGATCTCATGATCCATATTTGAGGATGTTTGGGAATGCTAGTGAGAATGAAGAGATGTATCAGGGTACAAGGCATCCTAATTCCTCCACTGGCACATTCGGAGGTCAACATGACAATATCCCTAATGAGGGTGATCAAAAGCAACAACCTGATGATGAGGAAAGAGAAAGAAGAGTCCAAGATAAACTGGACTTTCTTGATCATATCAGAAATAGACAAAGGGAAGTGTAGACCTTCCTTGGTCAACAACAAACTCAACTTGCCCAACACGGCCAACAAAACCAGAATGCACAGTAGTAGGGCCTCAATGTAAATTAGCAACGTGCACCTCCACAGCACTATAATCAGCAAAATAATCAAAGACAACAAAAAAAACATCAAATGGGAGAAGAGGGCATAAATCAAGCCCCTGCTCAAAATATTAACATTTAGCCACCATAGAACCAAGCTAATTAGTAGCCTGGCAACATTCAAAATATTGGGCATGCACAACAAAGAAAAGCACAGAGGTTTCTTCCACATAGGCAGTCGTTGGGAGATAAAAGGTATAAACATCTCAATTTCATTGGCATACCTAACTTTCCTAATCCAATTCCAACTAAGATTAGGGGGAAGATTCCTAGATTTCAAGGTAATAATGTTGTCACAGGTGAGGAACATCTTAGGCATTTCATTAATGTCACTTATGAATATGAAATTAAGGATGAAGATGTTATTATGAAATTATTTGTACATTCATTAGAAGAGAGTGCTAAAGAATGGTATAAATCCCTTGTTGATAATAGTATTGATTCTTGGGAGGAGTTCATGAGAGTATTTAGATTGCAATATGAGGATGGGATTGATCCCAAATTTGTTATTCATGAACTTACAACCATCAAGAAAGTAATAAATGAAATAGTAGCTGACTTCAACAGTCGCTTCATCATGACAATGAGAAAGGTACCTCCTCATATGAGACTAAATGAATCTATGTGCTTAGTTTTATATTTTGCTACCTTGGATTCGAAAATAGGTTATTGTTTGAGGATAAGAGTCCACAAACATTAAGAGAAGCCTATGCTACAACAATAAACATAGAAATTAATATGAGAGATTCAAGGAAGCATATCAAAAGGTCTAATATCAAATTGTCCTAGCTAGATAAACCAACTTTCAACAAACCTCTCACTACGGATGACAAATTGGACAAACTCATGGGGGTCATTAAATATTTGTCCTATAAAGTTGCTCAAAATGACAAAATGTTGCCACTTTAGGGTGCTACAATGCATTTTAATGAAGGTTAGAGATTGTATAATATGTCATATAATACTGATTGTTCTAAGAGACCACAACAAAATGATAGACAAGCTGCCCCCAACATGTAAGTTTCAAACACCTTGAAAGGGACACCCCTGATGCATTGAGAAATGATCAAGTTAACTTTCAACATGAGTCTTTATGGTGCTAGGCTTGCTTCCTCCCTCATGATCAAGCAAACTGTGTGGTGGCTCACTCATTGAGCAGAGAAGAAGAATTTCCAAATGAAGAGGGTGTAGCTGAGTATTATGAAGAAGAAATAAATCAGTTTGATGCAGAAGATTATGAGCAAATGGGTCAAGATGCTGATTGTGACAATTATGAAAAAGATGATCATATTTTCCAATATGATTATGATGAGGTCCAAAGAGATATCAATTACTAGCTCATGATTTTGGGCACTTGAGGGACCTTATCTAGAAGAAATATCAGCCGTCCACGCCTTCAAAAGAGGACATGAAAGCCTTGACTAATGCACAACCATTTTGCAAGTCCAAGGAGTATATCAATTAAGAAATAGGACTGTCCCTATGCATAATGCCCCTTCTAAGGAATCAAAATAGCATAGATTGAATGGGGATAGGGACAAATGTAAGGAGAATGTGGAGCAAAACATTAGTAGTGCTCCAAAGAAGAGTATGCCTGAAAAGATGAAAGTTCCAACACAACCTCAAGCAACAAAAAAGAAATATGTGTAGAAGAATCCAACACCAATCGTTCAACCAGTTACTACACCCATTCTAGGGGTTCATTATCCAAAATGTTGTGAGATGCATGATTAGCCTCAGGCATAAAAGTAACCCAAAAAGGAGAAGACAAAGGAAAAAGGTAAGGATATTTCATCCAATCAAGTAATACCTTATATTCCTTGTGAAAATGATGTAACTATTTCATCTGATACTCCTTTGCCCAATGATAACCCTATTGACATGGCTCTAGTCTTTAGCCAAATTAGAATATTTGTTCCAATAGTGGAACTCCTTAGAATACCTGAACATAGAGATAGAGCAGGGTCATTTATTACTATTGTAGATGCACAAAAACAACTTGTTGTTGTTCCCAGTGGTAATGATGAGGGCATAGTTCATGATGAAACAATTGAGGTTTATTTAGGGTCGTCTATGGTTAATAGTAGGATGGGATTTGACCCTTTTTACACCACTTTGATTATAAACAGATGGTTGCTACACAATTGTATGCTTGATTCAAGGGCATCTAGAAAATTTTATGCTATTTGAAATCGTGAATGAATTGGGACTGAAGGTGTCAAAGTCTTTTGGCAAATGCTTTGCCATGGATTCTAGGGAGGTTAATGTGATAGGTCTTATTAAAGATGTTGACGTCAAATTAGTTGCATACCCAAACAAATCTCTCTTGATGGATATAATTGTTGTGGATTGCCCTGCCAAGTGGGGTATGTTGTTATCAAGAAAGTGGGCAGCCTCTATGGGTGGAAGCATTTAGATGGATCTTTCATATGTCACTATTCTAGTCCATGGTGTGGAAGTGAAGCTATATAGGGAAAAGAAGGTGGAAGATCAAAACATAGAGGATAGATATAAAACAGAGGAAGATCATGCCAATTTCTTTGACACTAATATAGACCATTTTATGGGATATTGCAGTGATGATAATCCTTGCCTAAATGTTTAATCTTCTAATCCTCACTTCTATTTGTGAGGCATCTAATTTATGGATGTTGTATTTTGATGGAGCATATTCAAGAGAGGGCCTAGGTGCTAGAATAACATAGCTAAGTATGAGGCATTGTTGTAAGGTCTGAATGTGGCTCATAAGCACGGAGTCCAGCGTGTAAGAATATATGGCAACTTAGAATTTATTGCATAGCATATAAGAAACACTTTTTCTGCCAAGGACAACAAACTTAGAGCATACACGAATGTTCTCTAGGATACAATGGAGCCGCTTGAGGCCATTGGCATCGAGTGGATTGAGAGGTGTAAAAATGAGAAGGTGGATGCCTTAGCTATAGCTGCATCAAAATTTGATCCTCAATCATATTTTCCTCATGGTCATCATGTTGTAGAAGTGCTTACCAGGCCTACAATTCTTGATAACATCTACAGCTAGCAGGTTTTTAATGGCAATAATCAGATTTCCAGTTTCCTTAATTGCATGGATGAGTTTGATAGTCAAGTGATTGACTGGAAGCCTATGGTAGAGATGGAAAATGGTAAGGAAATGTTGTTTGGCAATGAGGTGGTGCAGTTGAAGACAAATACCATTCCCAAGGGATTAGTGGCACTAGAAAGGACGTTTAATAATGTTGATTGCTAGAAGAGTAAAGGTAAACCTATTGAAGAGGATAATGTTGAAGGTGTTAACCTTGGAACTAAGGGGCACCTAAAATGGTTTACATAGGTAAGAAATTAAAGCCTCGTTGAGAAAATTCAAAAAATGTTTTGCATGGTCCTATGATGAGCTGAAAGCTTACAAGGAGAATTTGTTTCAGCATACTATCCCCCTTCAACTTGATGAAAAACTGTTTAGGAAAAAATAGAGGCCTATAAACCCCACTATAGCTCCCAAAATGCAAAAAGAATTGTTAAAAATGAAAGAGGGGGGTATTATTAAGCCAATTAGACATTTTGAGTGGGTGTCTAATCTTGTACCAATAAGGAAAAAGAATGGGGAGACTAGACTGTGTGTGGATTTCAAAAATCTGAACATCAAATCCCTCAAGGATAATTATCCTCTTCCGAGCATGGATCATCTTTTGGAGAGGGTTGTTGGTTCAGAGCTAATGTTTATAATAGATGGGTTCTTAGGATATAATTAAGTGCTAGTCAAGGAGTTAGAACAGTACAAAACAACATTCACCACTCCATGGGGAACATATGTTTATCTGAGAATGCCATTTGGATTAAAGAATGTTGGATCAATGTTTCAAAGAACAATGGATGTGGCCTTTGCAGGCCTCATTGATGAGATCATCATTGTATACCAAGATGATCTTACTACATTTTCTAAAGACAAGAAAGATCATTACGACTATTTGCAAATAATTTTTGATAGATGTTTGGAATATGGGATCTTTTTGAATCCCAAGAAATGTCAATTTGGAGTAGAAGAAGGAAAGTTGTTGGGACATGTTGTGTCAAGGGATGGGATTAGAATTGATCCCGAAAGAGTTAAGGCCATTGACCTCATCCCTTAGCCTAAAATAGTCAAGGGTGTTCAGTCCTTCTTTGGGCAGATTAACTTTGTGAGGAGATTTGTTCCTAACTTTGTTGAGAAGACTAAAGCAATTTCTAAGATGCTCAAGAAGGGACAATCCATCATGTGGGAAAAGGAACCAGTTGAGGCCTTTATTGATATAAAGGAGGCCCTAAAGAATGCAGTAGTGCTGGTAAGTCTAGATTATGCTAAGCCCTTCTAGCTTTTCTCTTTTTCTTCATTTTATACTATTGTTGTTGTATTGTTGCAAAATAGTGTTGATGGATTTGAGCAGCTAATAGGATTTTTTAGCAAGTCTTTGCAAGATGTTGAGTTAAACTATTCAATTATGGAAAAACATGCATATGCTTTGGTTAAGGTAGTAAAAAATTTTAGACCATACCTTATGGGTGCAAAGATAGTTACATATGTGCCCCATTTAGCTGTGAAAGATATTTTCACATAGTAGGAGGCTTCTGGAAGAATATGTAAATGGATCTACAGGATCCAAGAGTATGACATTGAGGTACAGATCACCAAACTAGTTAGAGGCCAGGGTTTAGCTAGGTTGATCACTAATTCCAACTTAGAGGCAGTTGAGGTAAATGAAGTAGATGTTGTCACATTGGTTGATGCATGTATGTTGATAGATGATCCATGGTATAAAGATATTGTCTTATATCTTGTCAACATGCATTGTCCCCCACGCATGAATGTCACTCAGTAGAGGACCCTTAAGTTTTAGTCTCATAAGTATGTCTTTATTCAAGGTGTATTAATGTTGAGAAATCATGAGGAACTGTTGTTGAAGTGTCTGGACCAGCAATAGTCTGAGGTAGTTATTGAAGAGTATCATCAAGGAATATCGAGCGAGCACTTCCATGCCAAAACCATGTCACATAAGATTATTAGAGCATGTTTTTGGTGGATGAGTCACTTCAAAGATGTTTCCAAATAGGTTAGAAAATGTAATGCCTACCAACATTTCTCTGGCAAGATGAAATTTGCTGGAGCATTACCCCTTCTACAACTTGCAGTTGAAGCACCATTTCAACATTAGGGCATTGATGTTATAGGGGAAATTCAAGTCAAATCTATCAATGGATTTAATTGGATCCTTGTGGCCACTGACTATTTCACCAAGTGGATTGAGGCTATCCCCACTTGCAATGCCACATCCAAGGTTGTGATTGAGTTCCTTGTGAACAATGTGATAACCAGATTTGGAGTGCCATTGAGAATTGTTGCAGACAATGTCATGTTCTTTAGATCTTAGGATATAATGGATATGTGTTCCAAGTATGGAACCTAACTAATTCACTCATCACCATACCATCCCCAAAGCAATGGACAAGTTGAGTCCAGCAATAAGAGTCTCATGAAAATCTTGAAGAGAACTCTAGAAATGAACAAGAAGAGATGGGATGACAAGATGAAATATGTAGTTTGGACAGATTGAGTCACCTACAAACATACTACAGGTAAGATCCCTTTCAAACTAGTATATGGACAAGAGGCAAAAATATCAATGGAATTAGAACTACATGTATATCAATTGTTGCAACAAATAGACAAAGATGGGGATGATGCTTTGACATTGAGGATGCATGAATTGACTGAGTTGGATGAGGCCAGAAGGCTGGCACATGATAAAAGTTTGTTACAGCAACAAAAGGTCAAGCATCTATTCAATAAGAGAATGGTCAAAAGGAGATTGGTGATCCAGTTCTCCTATGGAATGCAAAATTAGAGGACAAGGGTAAGCATGGAAAATTTGAGCCATTATGGTTGGGCCCTTATCAAATTGATGAAAGAGCTGGACATGGTACCTTCTACATCATAAACATGGAGGGAGAACTTCTAGAGCTTCCCATTGCATACAATTGAAGCATTATTTTTCATAGGTAATGCTTCCCCTAAATTTTGAATATAGTCAACTTTCTTTTGTGCTCTCATGCTAATAACTGTATTTTGTCATTTATATAAGCCTTTGTTGTAAATACGATTGTGTTTTTTCCCTTTTGTGTGCTTTGTGCCTTCTTGGTATGCCCAAAGATCTAGATCCTTGCAGTGACATTGTTTGTCACACATCCCCAACCAAATCCATTGTTGGCACCTATAATTTTTAGCTCCCAAACATGCACTATTTTACCCCAAAAAATCCATTAAAGATCCTATTTTTGCCTTTGTGCCAAATTCCTCATACATACCTGATCAGAGAGATCTTTTATAGGGGTTTTTAGTTCAAAATATTCTAAGTATTGTGTCTTCCCTTTTTCCCTTTGAAAAAATGAACAAAAGAGGCCTTAGTCTGCAAATTGGAAAAAGTGCGAATTAGCGAACTAGTTCAAAAGTTTGCCTTTTTCTTGATTTGCCAATTCACCGATAAGGCAACAGGATGGTGACAACAAAAGAAGAAAAGAGGCCCATGGGAAGAAAAAATTTCTAAGTAAAGGAAAGCCTTATTGGCAAGTTGTGGGGTTCGCAAACCAGCCGGTTCGCTAATTGGTAGGATTTGCTAATCAAGGAGATCACAAACTGAAGAGAAAGACAAGGAAAGGACTACAGCACAGGAAATTTTTAAAGGCACGAAGAAGAAAATGAAAGGCACGTAGTCTTTTGTCAGCGAATCGGTAGTTCGTGAACTACTGATTTCGTTGACAACAGTTCACAATTCCGTGGTTTCACTGACAAAAGAATGGTCCACATAGCAAGGACAAAGATAAAGTAAAGATGAAGTGGAGGTCTTAGTTAGCGAACCCTTTGGTTTGCAAACCCATGGTTTCACCAACAAAGATTTTGTTGCTAAGGATTTTCCATGACAACAAAGGGAGATCCAAAGGCAAAGGGATGACCAAAGGAAAGTTCAGTGTGGAGCATTTTTGTTGACAAAGCAAACAAAGGGAAAGAAAGAGATTCAAGGAAGAAAGGCTCGTTGGCAAGGAAAGTTGCCAACAAAGAAGGAAAAAGGTAGAGAAAGGTGGAAGTTTACAAATGTGCAGATTTGCTGATAAAGCAAATACAAAATCAAAAAATGACTAAGGAAAAGTAAGGAAAGGTTTTATCAGGGAACCAGTGGAAGTGTGAACTTTCCAAACAGTTTGAATATTTCAAAATTGTCAACAGGGTGAAAGGCCTATAAAAGGCAAAGGAAAATGAGAGACAAGCCAAGGGTTTGTCGGCAGGATTGATAGAAAGGGAAAGGAAAATGAAATGAGGCACGACAAAGATGAAGTTCTCTAAATTGAAAATTTGTCGATAAGGCAAAAACAAGTTTATAGAGAAGACAAGGCAAAGACAAGCCAAGTTCATGAAAGGCAAGATTTGTTGATAAAGGTGGAAAAAGAGCTGAAAGAAAGGCTAGTTCATGGAAATGAAATTTTTCTGACAAAGAGAGTAAAATAATGTGAGAACAAAGAAAAGTTCAATAAAACAAGATTTTGCTGATAAGGCAAGAGCAAAAGTGGCCAAGTTCAAAAAAATGGAATTTCACTGACAAAGGGCAGAAAGTAACAAGTAGAAAGATAGAAAGAACTAATAAGAGCCAAATGTTTGCAAAAGTTAGAAATTACCAATAAGAAAGCAAGAACACAAGCCAAGCTTGAAAAAAGCAAGATTTGTTGATAAAGGTGGAAAAAGAGCAGAAAGAAAGGATAGTTCATGCAATAAAATTTTGCTGACAAAGAGACAAAAGAAGGTGAGAACAAAGCAAAGTTCAATAAATGAAGATTTTGCCAATAAGGAAAAAGCAAAAGCGGCCAAGTTCGAAAAAATGGAATTTCACCAACAAAGGGCAGAAAGTAACAAGGAGAAAGATAGAAAGAACTAAGAAGAGCCAGAAGTTCGCAAGTCATAAATTGTTGTTAAAGGAGGAAAGTGAGAACACAAGCCGAGTTCAAAAAAGGTAAGATTTGCCAACAACGCAGAAGGAGGCGACAAAGAAATGGTTCAAAAAAGTGAAAGTTTGCTGACAAAGAAAGAATGAAGTGGAAAATAAGAAGTTTGTGATAAAGGAAAAAGGTTGATAAAGATAAGAAAGATGTGTCCAGTGCAGAAAGGCACAGTCAGAATCAGATGACCTAAAATGGAAAAATTGGACAACACATTTAATGTGTTGTGAATGAGCTTTAAAAAGGTAATTCCCTAAAAATATGCCATGATTGCAGGATTGTGCAGGTTGATTTGTACCCAGAATTTAATGATTCTGCACAACAATACCATGTAGGTGGTTGACATAGTGAAATTCTTCATTGCACAAGTACATTTGGAAGATAAATTGGAAGTGTCAGATGTTGCAAGTATCAGGAAAAGGATTAGAACCTTATCTCTTTATTGTCCCAGGTATAGTATGAGTGCAAGCAATCTTCTTCTGATATGATCAGTATTGTCAGGGAATGGGCATGCTTCCAAATTTGCATATTTCCTTAAACATTGCAAAGGGTATGAATTTAATGTGGCATGGGTGTACTCATTGACTGAGTGTGTTGCTTGGGAATAGACATTGAATTGTAATGCTATATATGCATATGTTTTAGATGCATTAAGGGTTGGTGGGTCAGTTGGGCAATTTTCTCAGTAGGTTTTGAGCTCCAAAAGGCAGATAAGAAAAGGTTATTTTATAGTCTTTGTTTAGCATGAAACAATCATGAAATATATGTAATATAATTTGCAAATCTTTGTATTAGACCACTATTTTTCTCCATTGATGTAGATTTTCTTTTTAACAAACTTAATCACAGTTACAGTTTTCTCTTGCCACATTTAGTGGTATGAATGTAGTCATTGATTTGAATGAATGTGACAGTTCTTAAATCATTTCCAAGGCTTTGTAAATGATCTCTTCAATATTACATGAGAAAGAGTATGGTATGGTGTTAGATTATTAAGCATTTTTAGTGATTTGGTACTGATTTTCATGCATTTGATTTATCAAATAGGTAGTTGTACATTTCTTTGTGGTTGTTTTTCCTTCATTGAATATTAGACTTTGCAGCCGAATGGATAGGCACTAGTATGTGTAGCCTTAGATCACTTAATCTTCAAAACAAAACAAAATACTTATCTTTAGAAGTAGTAGTAGCTTTTATGCATCCTCATTGTGTAGTATTGCCTTTGTCAGCTATATAGGGGTCTTATAACAACTAATTGTTCTTATTTTAGTGACAAATTTGGGGCTAAGAAAGTGATTTGAGTTTGGTTGTTCATATGTTTTTGTTGTTCATCTAGTTTGATATTAATACCTACTTAGGTACACCCCTTGGAATATCCCTACAAAGTTTAAGCTAAGATCAAAGAGAAAAGGACTCTACCCATTCTTGTTAGTTGGCCAAAATCGCCCCTAACTTGTTGCTAAACCTCTTTCTATCACACTGATGATAATCCCTGGCCTAGGTACCATTTAGAAATATTTTAGAGTTTTACGTTGTAGTTATTTTGGGAACCAGCAGGTGGAAGAGAAGCTAAATAAAATATTTGAAAGCAAGCAAGAAGAAGAGGTCATGGTAGAAGGACTGGTGAAAGATCCTACGGAGGCCAAAATGAAGATCAAAAGAAAAGTGAAGAAGTAGGCACTAGTTGGAATCATAAAGTAGATAATGCCTATCACCCTCAGGACCAAAATAATGGTGAGCAAGGAGGAAGATGAAGAGGAAGACTTGGGCAAGGACATGGAAGAGGAGGTTTTAGAGGAACCTATTTCCAATCAACAAGGAGAAGAAGGACATCAAGCCTATGAGTGTCCCCAACACTAGGGAAGGACAAATAGAATACCTAAAGATAATGTATGAGTTGCACATGTAGATGAAGATCCATAGTCTGAGCATTCTAAAAATACTGAAATGGGAGAAACCCTACTTGTCAAAAGAACCTTATTAAATGAACAGAAAGAACCAGATCATAGGAAGAGTTTATTTTGCACAAGGTGCAAGTGTGAAGGTAAGTGTTGTGATGTTATTATTGATAGTGGAAGCGTTGATAATCTTGTCTCAGAGGAGATGATTAACAAGTTGAAGTTGACAAGGACAAGGCATCCACATCCATATCAGATTGCATGGTTGTAGAAGAACCATAGGGATTTGGTGAATGAGCAGTGTTTAGTCAAGTTCAAGATTGCAGAATACCATGATGAGGTGATGTGTGAAATCATACCAATGGATGCATGTCATATGCTATTGGGATGGTCGTGGAAGTGTGTTGTCCATGATGGCCATGCAAACACCTATTCTGTAACAAAGGATGGAGTTCGTCATAAGTTGATGCCCTTGAAGGAGGTGGAAGAAAAAGTATGTAGTATTGCAAGAATTTGTTTGTTAGATGGTGGGAAATTTTTGGATGGTATGAAGCATGAGTTTTATTTCTTTGCAGTGATTCCTAAGATCAACTAGGAGAAATATGAAAATGTACCAACAGAAGTCTTAGATTTGTTGGAAGAATTTAGAGACATTGTCTCTGATAATGTACCCAAAGGTTTATCGATAGTGAGGAAGATAAGTCACCAAATGGATTTGGTACCAAGAGCTAGTTTGCCAAATAAGACAGTCTAGAATGACTCCTGCAGAGAATGAAGAGTTGAACAGACAAGTTCACAAGCTATTAAGGAAAGGACCGATAAGGGAGGGACTAAGTCCATGTGTAGTATCTACAGTAATAGCACCAAAGAAAGATGGTGAGTGGAGAATGTGTATAGATTATTGAGCCATCAACAAAATTACAATCACATACATATTTCCATTGCCAAGGATGGATGATATTATGGATTTCTTGAGTGGAGCCAAGTACTTTACGAAGAATGATCTAAAGAGTGTGCATATCACCAAATCAAAATTAGAAAAGGAGATGAATGGAAGATAGCCTTCAAGACTAAGGAGGGCATGTACGAATGGTTAGTCATGCCATTTTGGCTAACCAATGCATCGAGCACATTTGTGCGGCTCATGAACGAGGTACTAAAAAGAGTGTTTGGGTAAATTTGTCATTGTTTATTTAGATGATAATTTGATTTTCAGTAAGACTTTGGAGGAGCATGTGATGCATGTTTGAAAAGTTTTTGGGAATCTAAGGGAAGAGATGTTCATTAATCTGAAGAAATGTAGGTTTGTGAAGAAGGATTTGGTGTACCTAGGATTTTTTATCTCATTTGATGGTCTCAAAATAGATCTAGAGAAGGTGAGGGCTATCATTGAATGGCCAACCCCAAGGAGTGTTATAGAGGTATGATTTTTTCATGGTTTGACAAGTTTCTATAGAAAATTTATCAAGAATTTTAGTAGCATTTGTGCACCCCTAATTGAGACAATGAGAGTGGATAGAAAGGAGTTTAAATGGACTACAGGAGCAGCCAAGAGTTTTGATACATTGGAGTCATAGAGTAACCTATTTTGGCACTTCTAGATTTTAATAAGGTATTTCAGGTAGCTTGCGATGCTAGTGGTAGTGCTATAGGAGTTGTTTTGAGTCAAGAAGGTAAGACCATTATTTATTTTAGTGAGAATGCCAAGAAAACGTATTTTGTTTATGATTACCAGTTTATGTTATAGTTCAGGCTTTGAAGAAATGGAGATATTATTGATTGTCAAAAGAGTTTGTTTTATATATTGACCATTAGGCTTTGCAGTATCTTAATAGTCAAGGAAAGTTAAATCAGAGGCATTTAAAATCGGTTGAATTTTTGCAGAGTTATACCTTTTTTAAGCACAGGAGTGGAAGGTCAAATAGAGTTGGAGATGCCTTAAGTAGAAGGAATTTTTTTTTGACAAAGATGAAGATAGAGTTTGTTTGGTTCAATGAAATCAAGAATATGTACCCTGAAGATCCAGACTTTGCAGAGGCTTGGAAGGTTTGTTTGGAGCTTGTTACCCTAGATAGGATGAGATGGTTGGATTGTATAATCCAAGATGGTATGTTGTTTAGAGGAATCCAGTTGTGCATTTCAAGGAAATCCATGAGAAAGAACTTGATTAAGGAGAAGCATAGTGGAGGGTTGGTAGGACACTTTGGTTGAGATAAGACCATTATTCTTGTTAGTGAGATTATTGCTAGCCACAGTTGCACCAGGATGTGAAGAAATTTGTTCAAAGTTGCAGAGTATGCGAGATGGCCAAAGGAGTGAGTCAGAATACTGGGCTATATAAGCCATTACTTGTACCAAAGGGACCATGGGAGGATATCAGCATAGACTTTGTTCTTGGTTTACTGAGAACACAGAGGAGGCATGATTCAATATTTGTGGTGGCTGATAAATTTTCAAAGATGGCACATTTCATTGCATGTCAGAAAACCAATGATGCTTTGCACAGTGTAGAGTTTTTTCAGAGAGGGGTTAGGCTACATGGTCTACCAAGGAGTATAGTTATAAATAGACATCCCAAGTTTGTTGGGTATTTCTAGAAGACCTTAGGGAAGAAGTTGAAGACTGAGTTGAAGTTTAGTTCTACACATCATCTGTAGACTGATGGAAAGACAAAAGTAGTGAATCAAAGTTTGGGCAACTTGCTAAGATGCTTAGTAGGAGATAAGCCCAAGGGATGGGATTTGATATTACCACAAGAGAAGTTTGCACATAACAATTCTATCAATAGGAGTATTGGTAAATCTCCATTCCAAATTGTATATGGGAGTAGTTTGAGAAATGTGTCTGAGTTGAAAAAGATAGACAGACAAGAAAAGAGTAGTGTCGAGGCTGAACACTTTGCAAAGGACCTAAAGAGTTTGCATGAAGATGTACAACAACACATTAATAAAATTAATTCTCAGTACAAGGCTAAGACAGATCAAAAGTGAATGTTTAACAAATTCAAGGTTGGTGATTAAGTCATGGTTCACCTAAGGAAAGAAAGGTTCCCAATGGGGACATATAATAAGTTGAAGATGAAGAAATTTAGACCATGCAGGATCCTGAAAAGCATGATTTAGGAAATGCATATGAGGTAGAGCTGCCGAGTGGAATCAACATTTCCCCTATGTTCAACATTGATGATTTAATAGAGTATCATGAAGGTAGCATAGAGGATGGACCAATAAAAGAATAGTGGAGTATCTCAACATCAACTTTAAAGGAGGAGATAGAAGAAATCCTAGATAACCGTGTGGCAAGAATTACTCAGAACAAGTAATATGAAGAATATCTAGCTAAGTGGAAAGGAAGGCCTGTCAAAGATTTTTATGGTTGTCTAAAGTACAAGTTGATCGTTTGGGTTTTTTCACGAATGCTTGAGATGTGACAAGGTCACTTCTCAAATTACCTTGAGTGTTTGATGTAGGAGCATCCAGTGGTGTAAGGCCAATCATGCATCACCCAAAAATGATGATTTTATTTTTTCTTCTTTTAAATTTTTGTACTTTTAGATACCCAATTTCTTAAATAATGATATAGAACCTTCATTTTTTTCAACCTGCTCAAAATAAGGAACTGCTATTTTTAGAAAGTTTGTATTTGAGCACGTATGAAAGCATAAATTTACTCAAAACTTTGAAATTGAAAAATATAACCTTTATTGAAGGAATTAGCCAAAGATCACTTGTGGTCTAAATGATATTAAAGTTTCCATTTCTTTAAAAACCCTTGAAAAAGTTTCAAAGTCAAATATGAGGCACTTAGAGGCCCCATATGTCCCAAAAAATGGGCAGAATCGATAGAGCAAATTCTAAGAATGTGGAGCACTTCACAAGATTTCTAATTCATTGAACTATTTGTCAATCAAACACCAGGATCAAAAGTTATGGCTCTTGGAAGTTGACCTATTTTTGGAGTTACAAATTTCAAATTTTGGTTGGAAGGTGCCAAAAAGGGCTATTGATGACCATTTTGGGGAATCCTTTAAGAAGTGGAGAAAGGGGGAAAAGTGGAGAATCAGGAAAAGGAGGGAAAGTAGAAGCCCTAGCATATTTGAATCAATAGAAGGCAGAAGGTTCTAGAATTCAGAGGAAGGAAGTTGTAATGTAGTGCAGCCTGTTGAGGATTCATCCTTTGATTGGGTTCTAGTTTCTATAATTTAACGTGTTGTTCATTTCAATAATAGAACAGTCTTATTTTCTGTGTGCAATATATTTTATTATGTGTTCTAGGATTGAAACCCCTCATCACCAAGTATGCTCTAGATTTTCTCTCAAGGTTTCACATGGATGACTATAAGCCTGCTTCAACTCCCTTTCTTTTTGGAGTCAAACTTGAGACTCACTGTTATTCACCTTTGGTTGATGGCACTTTGTACTGATAGATTGTTTAGAGTCTCATTTATCTGACTCATACGAGACCTAACATTTCATATGATGTAGGCATGGTCTCTCCATTTATGTAGGAGGCCCATGAGCTACATTGGAAAGAAACCAAGTGGATACTTTACTACATTTAGGGTACTCGTAGTTTTAGGATTCACTTCTCAGTGGTCATTGATCTTCACTCGATGGGCGACATAGATTTAGATTGGGTTGTCAATTCTCAGGATTGTAAGTCTACTTTAGGTTACAACTTCTCACTTGGTTTAGGTACTATTTGTTGGTTTAGAAAGTAATCTACTATTCTTCTATCTTCTATTGGGGTTGAGTATTGGGGGTTGTGAATGTCATCACTAAGGCCATTTGGCTTTAGAATCTTCTCACTGAGTTCGATATCAAGATCATATGGCCATCGGTCATATTTTGTGACAACCAGAGTGCTATTCAAATCTCATAGAATTCAGTCCATCATCAGTAGACCAAACACATTGAGGTCCATATGCGCTACATCTAGGAGCTCATTCATAAACACATCATTGACCTTCGATATTGCCTAACTTCTGAGCAAGTTGTCGATATCTTCACCAAACCCTTTATAGAAAGAAAGTATCTTTATTTGTAATCTATGCTTGGGGTGTGGGACATTTCATCTTCTTGGGGGCTTCTTAGTCTACTCACTCATAGTCCTGACTCTCTCTACTTTGTGGGGTATCTTCTCTCTCTTTTAGGGGGTGTTTCTTCTCTTTGGGGGGATTTTTATGTACATGGGTACCTCTTCAGGCTTCACTTTCTACGACCCATCTCTTCATCCACCCAAGCTGCACTAGGGGGTTGTTAGTGTAGGTTTTTATTTACTAGTTAGTTATTTTAATTTCCTTTTCCTAGGTTTTTACTACACTTCTAATTAAGATTGCTTAGGATTAAATAAGTGAATATTAGTGTGAGCTAGTGCAAGGTTTCAACATCTTCCATGGGATTTATATTTGCCTATTTTAGGCTATTATGGTGGACTCATCCCATTGGTCATAGTTGTCACCTCACCTCTCTCTCATATTCTATATATACTCACCTCCTAGCTAGTATTAGGTATATTGTATTATGCAACTTTTGCTTTTGTTAGGGTTAGCCAGTAGAAGATATCAATTAAATGCAAATAGAGATTAAACAGAGGAATGAAAATACATAGAAACAATAACAGTGAGAGACAAGTTTTAACATGGTTCACCCAAACTTAGGCTACATCCACCAATAGAGAGTCCAATATTATTATCTAGTAAATTAAACCAATTACAACTAGAAATCCCTACAACTCAATACTGTTGTAAAAGCTACAATAAGTCAAAAAAAATGCTAACCCTTAGCCACTTTTATCAAGCCTTATGTTAGTTACAAAAATAGGGTTTTACAATGTCATTTTTCTTTTGTTAGTTAACAAATTAACTACCAACCCCTTGACGAGTCAACATAGAAAATCCTTGACATGTTAACACCCAAAAAACCTTGACGAGTTAATGAAAAATAACTAGTGTACAGTACTTGCATGATCAATTGCCACCTACCAATAATCTCTCACTTGAAGACTGATCAGGCTCCACACCAAACAATCTCCCACTTGGAGACTAATCCTGGACAACACCACTGCGCATGCATCTCCCACTGGAAATAAGCACCCTAGACTCTACTGTTCTGATTTTATTGTTTTAGTCTTGAAGACCAACTGAAGCTGAAGAGAAGCTCAGCTTCTCCCTTGTCACTGCCTTTGTAAACATATCCACTGCATTATCATCTGTATGTATCTTTTATGGCCTTAACTATCCATCATCCAACACCGACCAAATGTAGTGATACCTCAGCTATATGTGTTTGGTCTTTGAATGCAAGGCAGAATTCTTTGCAAGATGTATGGCACTCTAGCTGTCTATGAACAAATAACTGTTATCCTGTTGTTTGCCAAATTCTTTCATGAAAGATTGCAACCATATCATCTCCTGTCTTCCCTTTGTTGCAGCTACATACTCTGCCTCTGTGGTGGATAAATCAACCACCTTTTGCAACCATGAGATCCAACTCACCGCTGTCCCACCTACAGTAAAGACATAACATGTAGTACTCCACTTGGTATCAATATCCCCTGCCAAATATGAGTTTACATAACCTACTAAATCAGTATTAGAGCCCCCAAAACATAAATGTGTATTGGATGTACCTCTCAAATATCTAAGAATCTATTTTACCGCATTCCAATGCTCCAATCTAGGATGACTCGTATATTTGCTTATGACTCCTACATCATGTGCAATATCTAGTCTCGTGCATACCATGGCATACATTAAACTTCCTACAGCTAAAGCATATGGTACCTTGGATATTTTTTCTTCCTCCTCTTGTGTCTTTGGACACAACTTCTTAGTCAATTTCAAATGACTAGGCAAAGGTGTGTTGATAGCTTTTGCATTCTCCATATGAAATCTCTGCAACACCTTTTCAACATAATTAGCCTGAGATAGAGTCAATTTTTTGTTCTTTCTATCTCTACAAATTTTCATACCAAGGATTTGTTTTGCTACCCCCAAATCCTTCATAGCAAATGACTGTGCTAACTGTTGTTTTAACTCTCTTATGTGATCCATGTTAGAACTAGCTACAAGCATGTCATCAACATATAAACATAAAATAGTGTAGCTACCATTATCCAACCTCTTAAAATAAACACAATGGTCAGAGTTACACCGACTATAGCCTTGCTCAGCCATAAAACTATCAAATTTCAAATACCATTGCCAAGGTGCTTGTTTTAGGCCATAAAAACTCTTCTTCAATAGACACACCAATTTCTCCTTACCTTTGACCTCAAATCCCTGTGGTAGTTCCATATATATCTCCTCCTCCAAATCACCATGAAGACAGACAATTTTTACATCCAGTTGTTCCAAATGCAAATTTTCAACAGCCACAATACTTAAAACAATACGAATAGATGTCATCTTAACAACCAGAGAAAAAATCTCATCAAAATCAATGCCCTTTTTCTATGAAAATCCTTTTACAACTAATCTGGCTTTAAATCTTTTCTTACCTCCATCCTCCTCTTTCATCCTATAAACCCATTTTTTTGGTAAAGCCTTTTTACCTACAAGCAACTTACATAATTCCCAAGTCTGATTTTTCAGCAAGGAGTCCATTTCTTCTTTCATTGCAAGCTCCCACTAAACCTTTGTATCCACCTGCATAACTTCATCATACCCTTCCAGTTTACCAGCATTAGTTAACAAAATAGAATACAAAGAGGGAGAAAATCATTTAGGAGGTCTATTTAGCCTTTTTGACCATCTAACATTCACTAGAGTTTGTGGTATTTCTTGTTTCTATTACAGAGCATGAGGAACCACTGGAACATCACTATTTGGAGTATCATCCAACACCACATAATCATTTTCTTTCTTCTCATGCTGCTGCAACTAATCTTTGTACAACACCTTCTCATTGAATACAACATCCCTGCTTCTCACAATTTTCTGATTTTTAAAATCCCAAAGCCTATAACCAAATTTATCAATGCCATATCCAACGAAGGTACACTTTTTTAATTTTGCATCCAACTTGGTTCTATTTTTAGAATCTACATGTGCAAATGCTTCACATTTGAAGGTTTTGAGAAAAGAATAACTCAGTTTCTTACCTGTCCATGCTTCCTCTGGAATACCATAGCCCAAAGGAACTCAAGGACCTCTATTAATTAAATATACAATGGTGTTGACAGCCTCTACCCACATATTTAAAGGCAGCACAACATGCAATCTCATGGTCCTTGCATGCTCCATTATTGTCCTATTCATATGTTAAGCCACTCCATTTTCCTATGGAGTCTTTGGAACTATTTTCTGCCTACGAATTCTATTAAAGGAACAATAATTCTTAAATTCTTTGCTACAATACTCACCACCATTATCAGATCTGAGACATTTTAATCTTTAAGCTATCTCATTCTCAACCAAGCTTCTCTGTTTCTTATATGTTTCAAATACATCAGATTTTTGTCTGAGGAAATAAATCCAAACCTTCCTAGTTGCATCATCTATCAATGTAACATAATATCGAGAGCCACCAAGAGAAGATACCTAAGCCGGTCCCTATACATCTATATGCACAAGCTCCAAATTTTTATCTTTCTTTTGCTTCCCATCCTTTAGAAAACTAACTCTCTTATGTTTGCCATACAAACAACTTTCACAGAAATCTATATTAATACATTTCAGCCTAGTAAAACTTTCTTAGAATGAAGTACCTTCATACCTTTTTCACTCATATGCCCAAGTTTGTTATGCCACAGTGTTGTCTCAGAACCTGCAACAACTGTTCTTGAACCTATTTGTTTTTTCTCTACAACAGCTGAAGTAGAAGGAACAGTATGACCTGTACAAAGATATAAGGTGCCTACTTTCACAACTTTTGCTACTATTAAGGTACCTTTTGAAACCTTCCAATTTTTATCAGTAAATGTAACAATGCAACCTTCTTCAGTTAGCTACCCTACTGAAATTAAATTCCTACTGAGCCTTGGAATGTGCCTTACCTCTTGTAGTAGCCAATGATTCCCATTCTGCAACTTAATCTTGATTCTTCCCTTTCAAACAATCTGACAGGGCTTGTTATCTCCCAAATAAACCAGCCCAAAATCCCCTTGGACATAATAAAGAAAATAACTTCTATAGGGTGTAGCATGAAATGAGGCCCCTGAATCTAAAACCCATGAATCATCAGCATTATCTAGGGAAAGAATCAAAGCAACATCTTTAGATTTATTACTTATCATATTTGCCTTCTTATTGCCTTCTTGGTTGTCTCCTTATTTATTCTTCCGAGACTAGAACAATCTTTCTTCAGATGACCTAGTTTCCCATAGTACCAGCAATCCTTCTGTCCTCTGGATTGGGACCTCTTGTCCTTTGATTTTCCTCAGACTTCCCATGACCTCCAAAACCTTTTCCTCCCTCCTTTGATCTGCCCCTACTTTCTGTATTCAAAACACTACCTAATGTGGACCCTCCTGAGCTTTTCCATTGCATTTCTTTGCTAAGGATAACACCAACAACATCATCAAAATTTAAAGTGTTTAAACCAGAGACATAGTTACTTACAGCCATTACCAAGCTATTCCAACTTTCTGGCAAAGAACATAAAACCAAGAGAGCCCTCACCTCTTCATCAAATTTTACTTTTATAGAAGTTAACTGACTAATGATCATATAAAACTCATTTAAATGATCTGTCACAAATCCACCTTCAATCATTTTTAGATTAAAAAAATTCTTCATAAGAAATACCTTATTTGAGGTTGAGGGTTTTTCATACAATTTAGCCAAAGCTCTCATCAATTCACTTGTTGTCCTCACTTCTATTATATTGAACACCACAGATGGTGCTAGGCACAACCAAATGGTTCCCAGTGCTTTTCTATTCAGAAAATTCCAATCCTCATCTGTCATTCCTACTGGCTTCTTGGATACTCCTTGCAATGGCCTCCATAAATCCTTCTAATAGAGATAATCCTCCATCTGCATCTTCCATAATTAATAGTTCTGCCCATTGAATTTATCTACCTTCAATTTACCCTTATATGCCATTGTTCCCACTCAACCATGAGACCTTCCTACAGACGATAATCGAACACAACCTGCTTTGATACCACTTGTTAGGGTTAGCTGGTAGAAGATATCAATTCAATGCAAATAGAGATTAAACAGAGGAATAAAAATACATAGAAACAATAACAGCGAGAGACAAGTTTTAATGTGGTTCACCCAAACTCAGACTACATCCACCAACAGAGAGTCCAATATTATTATCCAATAAATTAAACCAATTACAACTAGCAGTCCCTACAACTCAATGCCATTCCAAATGCTACAGTACGTCAACAGAAACCCTAACCCTTAGCCACTTTTATCAAGCCTTATGTTGGTTACAAAAATAGGGTTTTACAATGTCCTTTTTCTTTTGTTGGTTAACAAATTAACTACTGACCCCTTAACGAGTCAACATAGAAAATCCTTGACATGTCAACGTTCAAAAAACCTTGACGAGTTAACAAAAAATAACTAGTGTATAGTACTTGCATGATCAGTCACCACCTACCAACAGCTTTTGCATCCTCTTAATGTTATTTTTTTTACAAGCATTATCATTTCTCTAGCAAACTAACTCTATCTTGTTATTTTGATCTTGTATTGTTTACATTCATAGTTTATTAATCTATTCATTAAACTAGTTTTTTGGGTTATTCATCTTTTCATCTCTTAACACTTAGGACAAAACATGACAGATGCCTTTATGTTGTCACCTTATATTTAAAAGAATTAATTTACAATAGATATTAATGTTTTATCAAAACTAATGCCTATAAAATTTATGGTTGTAAAACATTATTAATTGTACAAATATCTACATCCCACTTTAATTTAGACTGAAAATATCGCCAAAACTAACAAAAACATCCCATGGGCTATCAGTTTTTAAGCCTAACTATGAGATGAACACTTAAGATCCAACAAGTATAATGAGAATTTGTGTTGATGTAAGGGAACAATTTTGGGCCCTTCTTAAGAAGTCCAACTCAGGATTGATATAAAATGTTTTTATGGTTATAATAACTATTGCCAAATAGATTGCCAATGTCGAGTTTGTAATTGAGTTTTACGAATTAATTTTAGTGTATTGAGTTGTGCTTTGGTTTCTAATAGTGAATTTGTCTCAGGACAAGAAAGGAGCCATAAGGTGAGAATCATATGTATAGGTAAGTGTGCATAGAAAGGTGTGAAAAGGGCATATAGATGGCAAGCATATAAAAGTATGTGAACATAGGAGTGTGATAAGTGTAAGCATATATGAGAATGTGACATAGATAAGAATGGGGTGAGGGATAAATACATAGGTATAAGTACGTGTGGGCATTGCCTTTGGTTGATAATATAGAAATAATAAGGGGAGATAGAAGCATAACAAAAAAGGTACATATGATAATTGGTGAAACAGGGAGGTACTTTAATTATTAGTGTATGCAGAGGGGGTATCAAAAACATAAAATTGAGGGGTAGAAATGAAATTAGGTTTGTTTATTAGTACCCTATGAATGCATGTTCTATGCCATTAGTTTATTAATTGAATCCCCTAAGTAAAATGAAAGTGGCCATTTTTTTAATGTGAATTTTGAAAAGGCAAGGGTCAAGTTTGCAATTGCATGATCCCACAACCACAAAAATGATCCTATGTGGGCAAATAGTCATATTCAGCATATAACAACTATATTAAGGTATGTGTAAGGAAAAATGTAATCAATGCTTGAAGTAGATAAATATATTGGAGTATGGGTGTAGTTGGATAAAGTGGGGGCTGAATTTATGGTAGTATCCATATATAAATATAAGTTAAAAATAGATGAATAAGCCCAATGACACACAAGATTTTTAGCCATTTACCCATATGTACATGTATCATGACATTTCCTTAAAATAAATAGAAAAACAAATCAGAAATGGTATGAATATACAAATTTAACCATTACAAATATATATCTAAAATACTATATTTTTATATATCATATAAAATAATAACTAAATTTATGTATATTCATAAATATAAAATAAAAATATTTATATATTAAATTAAAATATATATATATAATAAAAATATATTAAAATTTTATTATTTTCTTTTATATATAATATGATATTATCAATTATTAACATTAATAATACTTACTTTCATAATGTGGAAGCGATATTTTTATAAAACTAATGGGAATCTAAATTACAATTCTAAAGTGGCTTAAGTAACTCTTATATAGGACTATGTACATGCACTTTAAATTCTTAAAAAGATATTCTAAACTATTAAGAATGAATTTACGGAAAAGATTTAGTAGTAGAACATATTAATTTTGTATTTCTCAAATTTTCTTTTTATTAAAATGTCGAATTAGAATACCATAAATAAAACAACAATAGAACTACCAAAACAAATAAACAATTATTCACAAACCAATATCCGAAAGTAAAACCCTAAGCACATTCATGACATACAAAACACCATAAGAGTAACCACAAAAATATAAACACAAAGGACATATCACATGTTAACCACAAAGGACATAATAATTGCATCCTTTGTTCATCAAACATGCTGGATAGGCGTAAACTTAAAGTTATTGAAATGTCCTATTATAAATATTGTACATGCACTCTGAACTCTATGGAATGCATTCCAAGCTCTCTACCTAAATTGAAGCTACACCTTTCACATTCAGAAAGTTGCTGCAACTTCAGTGAATGCCGACAAACACTGCCATGTAATGTGCCAAATTGTCTTTTTCTGACGAGTCTTTTGAACGTGCCAAATTGTCAATAATTCAGTCATAGGAAGATAATGTCTTGAACTATCTGATATCATTCTTATAAAGTGATTTGTCTGTACATAGACATGACAGGGAAGATAATTTGAACCCTACCCCACCCGTGACGAGTCTTTGATTCCAATTAGTACCCTTGATTTTGTCCATTGAAGATAATTTAGAAGAGGAAACAAACACATGAGCCCATTACCATCTGTCAATCAACTATGTGTAACTACCAATAATTTAGGCAGACCCATGTGTTCTAACATGTAATCTCACATTATCTTATTAACTAACTAGTCTATGTGGGGAAGTGATCAAGGAAGATGATAATGACTGTGGTGGCTAATCGTAGTCATTGGAGTAGCTATGTAACATACATTTTTTTAGGGGAGTCTCTTCCCCATCTATCACAATGTTAAAAAAAATAATTTTCTTAATACTGGTCTCTAATTTATTTAGTTTATAAAATAAATTTATTTTTATTGAGATGAAAGATTCTAATTTAATTTGTTTTCAAACAATTAAAATATCTTAAATTAAATGTGTTAATTAGATTCTGCACCTGCCATGCCTGTTTGTCTTCCAACTCCTGCCACTAGTGTTTGCCTTTCGCAATTCCTATGGACAATGTTCCCTTCAGGTTCCGGATTAATCTCCCACCATGGGGTGGGAAGTAGAGGTGGATGGTGAATATACTAATGCTAAGCTTCAAAAACCACAATGTTCCCTTTAGGTTCCAGATTAATCTCCCACATGGAGTGGGAAGTAGAGGTGGATGGTGAATATACTAACGCCAAGCTTCAGATGGTTTTTGATATTGATTGTGCCTACCTCGAATTTGATGTTTGGATTGTCATCAACAACACTCTTATTAGTGTTGCTCCAAACAAGTTGAAATCTTCTAATGTTGCTTCGATCTTCCTCTCGAACATCATGGATCTTGTTCAAGACCAAGATTTTGCAGTGTCCATTTCTTTCGCCCTCTTCACAGCCACATATTCAACTTAGATCACTCGAAGGCAGCCATTGATGAATATAGCATCTACAAAGGAGATGCTCCACTGGGTGGCATATTCCCCTTACATCTGCTCACTCTATTTAAATATCATCCACTTCAATGGTCAAACAATCAATAGCAATTTTACACCTCATTCACAATAAAAAGTGGTAAATATTTGTCCTATTTTTATTGGCTAAAATTAACCTTTGACTGTTGAAGTGGGTAATATTTAAGAATAGCCCCATGTGCTCCATTCCTCAAAGGCTACAAAATATGAATATGCATTTGGGTTGCATAAATACCTTGAATTCTATCTTGGAGGCCCATAGCTTTCATCTGCCACTAGGACTAGAGGGGAAAGTTCGAGAAGTCTTCAATGCCATTCAGTGTATTTGGCACTATTGCCTGATAAAACCCCTCGACCCCCATCGATGGTGTTGCCTCTATTCACTTTGCTCCCTAACACTCACTCGTTAGATAATGAAGATTCAGACTCCTACCACCCCTAATTTTTGGGTTTAGATGTTTAAGCTCTTCTCACCTCCTGCACAAGCTGTGTAATGTCTCTCCTACCTAGTCTCTTTGGACATTTTTTGGTACTTTTTGTTTGTGTCATTTTGTTGGATATGTAAGATCAGACATTTGTAATTTTTGGGGCCTCGTATGGCCAGACATAGCCTGTAATTTTTGTAATTTTTACCTTATTTCAATATTTGGTATAGGTGAGGGGAGACCTTGTGGTGAAATGGTGGGGCTTCTTGCCTATCGTGCTAACAACCCAGGTTCAAACCTCATAGGGTTTCCCTCTATCGTGTCAACAATTGAAGGGCCCCCAGGATCTTGTATCCTAATTTATCCATGACATGTGGAGTGGGGCATTTGCATGTCATCGAGGAGTACATCCTTGGTCCTAATTTTGAAAAAAAATTAACAAATATGCCTCTATACTGAAATTTCCCTGAATCAGACTTCTGGTGAAGGAAGAGAAGGTTTTTTCAATATCCGCATCCTCATGACAGTACTAGGGTGTGTTGGGGAGATAGATCCAAAGGAGCCTAGCGCTTTGGAAGATATGGAGGAAAGTGGTCGTTAGAGTGGGGAATGAATCCAAGTGGAGCACCTTTCTACAAGGTAAGGGAGAGCAATGGGGCAGCCAGAGATGTTGGATGAATTTGAAAACCCAAGGGTGAAGGAGTGGAAACAAGAGCGAATGCCATTCAGATGAGTAAAAAGATCCCACAAAATTGTGTTTCCTTTTATCTAAATTGCCTTGAATTAGAAAACATAATGAATAGGCCGAAGGCTCGAGTGGTAATAAAATAGGTAGGGCACTGGCCCACTAGGGCTAGGGTAACACAATGGTGTAAAAAGAACTGGGACAAGGAAGCATTTAAATTAATTCCCTTCCAAAAATATTTTTCCTAGTTGAGCTTTCTTCACCTGAAATTAAAACAAAAATCCTAGACGAAGGACCGCATGTTATGGATGGAATGGGATTTTATGTTAAGGAATGGGAACCAAATTTTAACCCAATTAAGCATGAAGTCTCTGTGCTTTCGATGTAGATGAGGCTATAAAATATTCCAATGGAGTGTTGGAATTTTGACATTCTAAAACAAATAGGAGACAAGTTGGGGTCCTTTATCAAGACTGATGATAAATTGGTGGAAGGAGACTTTGGCATGCATTCAAGGATTTGCATTGCAATTGATCTAAAAAAGGTCACTCCCATGGAGATAGAAATCAGATTAGGATCAGGGATTTGGAGGCAGCAAATAGAATTGGAGAACTTGCCCCCTTATGCTAGAAATGTAAGTAGGGTCATGTGAGGGATGATTTCCCATAGGTACATAATAAAAAAGATCTGAAGTAGGGTGATCCAGAATCAGTGGTATCTAAGCACTAGTAAACTTTCATACCAATAGAGATTCCTTTAAGGGGTGATGAGTGGGTGATGGAAGGGGAGAAGTCACACGATGGGAAACTAGGAGACTCTTTGGAGGTAAAAACACATTGGGAGGAGGAAAACAATAATGTGAACCCTATTCTGGAATGTTATGAGCAACCTAAGGATAGTTAGCCAAAGGAAGGAGATCGAGTTATTTTAGAGGATAGGTTGACCAGAAGGTCTAAAGATGTCAAAGAAGAAGAAAAGGAGACAATCCTCCCCATGTCTATCTCTAAGGATATAAGGGTTGGGGAAGATTTAGAAGAAGGAGAAATACTTTTAGAAAAGCCTAAACCAACTACTTTCCAAGAAGGAGGAGTAGGAGCCACTCTTAGGGAGTTAGAGGTTAGGGATGTTTTCTTGGAGGGGGAAGAATAAGAGGAATGTTTCTTTTCTATAGAAGAGGAGGTTGGAGGAATGGAGGAATGGACTATCTCCCAAAGGAAGACCAAAATGAAAAAACCCAGGCTTGGGGAGAAGGATAAAAGAAGAAGAAAATCCAAAAGAGTCTAGTTGGAGCTGGCAAGAAGTGTCAAAGGGAAAATCAAACTAAGATCTAGGAAGGGTTTATCCCTTCCTGAGAAGCAGTGATGCTCTTAATGTGGAATGTTAGGTCCTAAACATCCCTAACAAGAGGCGCATTCTCAAGCGCCAACTAGATTTGAGTAACCTAGACATAGCTATCTTGCAAGAAACAAGATTATTGGATATCGAAACTCAAGGACTGTTGAGGAAATGGAAGAAATGGAAAGGTTTGTTTGTCCCATCTAGAGGGGCTTCTAGGGGCTTAGGAGCTATATGGAACCCTTATAGTATGGATGTAGAGATAGTCAAGACAAGTCATTTTGGTTCTAGTATTTCCCATATTGCCGATAAGGAAAAACTTAAGAGGAAAAACTTAGAATATCCTAGGAGTTAGCAAGTTCGTCTTTTAGCCAATTTACCAACAAAGAAACTAAAATGGTTGGGATCAAGATTTTGTAAAATCTACGACAAGAAAGCTATAACGAAGGCAAAGTTTGCATTTTCAAACTTTTTCCAACCAAAGAAGGTGCCAAGGCCAAGTTCAGATTTCTAAGCTTTTGCCGATAAAGAAGTATTAAAGGGCAAAGTTCAAATTTTCAAACTTTTGTCGATTGAAGCATTTTGTTAAGTCAAAGGGCAAGCTAGGAAAACCTTGATCAAGGAAACTTAGTTTTTTTGAAGTAGTTTAAAAGTTAGCAATTACCCCGATTTGCTGATAGAAGACAAAAAGGTCGATAACAAGGCCACATTCAGAAATTAGCACTATTACTGATAAACGAAGGATAAACAAGGGAAAGTTCTCAATTTTAGACTTTTGCCAATATAACTTACAAAGTTTGTATTTTCAATCTTTTATC
Source organism: Cunninghamia lanceolata (assembly GCA_027924645.1). NCBI lineage: Eukaryota > Viridiplantae > Streptophyta > Pinopsida > Cupressales > Cupressaceae > Cunninghamia > Cunninghamia lanceolata. Next base: position 3,866,473 of record BSBN01000333.1, read on the forward strand.
GATAAACCTATAACATCAATAGGGTAAGTGCAAGAAGATGAGTTCACTTTTTGGCCAAAAAGTCGAAGTGTTTTTCCTATTTTTCAAAATTTGTCATTCTTGGAGTGACAATTTGAAGCACTTGCACATACAATATTAAGATGATGTAAAAATAAGAAATGTAGTATTTTGTTTCTAGTTTTCAAATATGTATTTTTTCCTAATACCCAGATGATGTAAGTTGGTTTTTTATTGGATGTACGAAAAGTGGCTTTTTAAAAGTCCCCTATTTTTTGCAAAAGCATGCATGTGTATGGCCAACATAATTTGACCAAAATTAATGTATTTTTCTAATTCCTTTTGTGGAAACATTCTCAGGATGTTGAATTTTGGTCAGGATATTTTTTTGTAATTTTTTTATAAATATATATTTTTTATTAATTTTTTAATGGCCCTAATTTGTGTTTTTTAGAACCCCTCATCTATGGCCAACATAATTTTAGCTAAATTAATCAATTAACCAATTTTTTTTTCATCATGTAGAGAATGATGTCTAGTTTGGTCAGACATAATATTTTTTTCAAGAAACTTTCAAAATCAAAAGTTATTAAAAAAATAGTAACCTATGTTATTTCAAGTTTATGAGTTAGTTTGATTGGGAATTAAATAATAAATAGAAAATTATGTTCAATAGTAGAAAAAATTACATATTTGAAAACTAGACTTTCAGATCTATAATGGGTTTTAATTTCATTAAAATATTCTAAAAAAAAGCCGTCAACCATAGTGATGAAACTAGTTTTTTCTCTTGCTATTTTCATGGTCTCCTAGTTGCAAGTCCAAAGCTAACCTAAATCACAATTGGCGGGTTTAAAATTTAAAAAAATTTAGAAATGGGTACCCGTTTCTAAAGAATAAAAAAATTAACAATAGGCATGTAAAGAAAACAAAAAAATACTTTTTGAAAATGGGTACCTATTTTGCTTTGGGTGCCTGATCCTAAACGAGTACCCATTCCAAGCGGCATTTTTCATCCGCGGGAGACTTTCACAAAATGTATACTCAACTTCTTGCTTTAACCAAACATAGGCAAAGTTCAAAAAGTTGAACTTTTACCGATAAGAAAGCGAAAAGGCAAAGTTCTTAACTTCAAATTTTTGTTGATAATGAAGAGAGGGCAAAGTTCGTAATTTTCAACTTTTACCGATATAAGGCAAAGAGGCCAAATAGTTTAGAAAAGTTTGAAACTGCTGATAAACAAGACATATGGGTGATAGTTTGAGAAAATTAGAAATCTCTGACAAGAATGATAGTTTGGTAAGGCGACTTTTTGCCAATAGAGAGATTTAAAACCATGGTTCATAAAAGCATAATTTTGCCGATAAGGGCATCAAAAGGGCAAGATTGTGAAAGTAGAAAATCAACAATGTTTTATGGATATTTTAAGCTTTGGTTAAAAGGGAATTCATCCTTTCAATGTTAAATGTCAGGATATATTCAGATTAATTTGTGGGGAATTGGAGGAGTTTAAAAGGGAATTGTAAGTGATTCCATAGCACAGTTAAAACATAACATTTACCTCAACATCAACGGGTATGAATAAATTAAGGCTTTTGTTGTCATTTCCATGGGCACATTACAATTTTATACAGGTAAAGGTTAAATTGCAAAGATTAAGCCAAATCTCAGTATTTTTAGGTTGTTTTAATCCAATTGGGGGAAATTCAAGGTAATAAACATACTAAATCATGGGTATTTGTTTGTTGTAGGGTGATGAAACTAGATGAACCAAAGACTATAGCTTGGATAAAGATTTTTTCGCTACTACAAGGTGAAAGGTTGGATTCTGGGGAGGTGTGAATAGGAACTAGAAGACACGTTAGAGGTAGAGAAGCTGATTAGTATTTTCAAAGAGGCTAAGTCCAAGATGCTGGGAATATTCTTTTGCCAACTGTATTCCACAGAATGATTGTCAACTGGCAATCATGTGCCACACACCTTGACCGTTGATTATTATGAGTGATTCTTGATCGTTGGATCAAATGTAACTATTTTCTGGACTTTGATCTAGAAGAGGACCATGACTATTCTATTGTAAGGGAGATTGAATTGTTGAATCTAAGGGAAATTGAATTTTTTCAATTCTGAGCACTAAGTTTGTGATTTTTTGCAACTTTGTGAATTCTCGCTCAAGGTTCTTTCTCAAGATCATTGTAAATGTATATGTTCTTTACATATTGAATGAAAGTGAAGTTGTAGAATACTTTTGATTGTAAATGTTGCGTAGTCTTTTGGTTGATGTTCCTCTGAAGATTTGTGCTAATCATACGTAGATATGGAACATCCTAGTGAAGTATGGTTTAGTTTTCTTCTTTTCATTATAGTATTAGAATATGCATGTGGATCATTGGCCAAAATTCAGTAAATTTTAGGATTTCAATTTCTAAACCTTTCATTTTTAGTTTCGATTTCATGGATAATCATAAATAATTGCAAATACTAATGAATCATAAGCAAATACAATAGTTATATGCTCAATAATGACACATCTAGAGCATATACAATAAATAAATCCAAATATAGGTACATTTGAGTGGTATACAGTGAATATATGCTAAATAGTGACTTATCCTAAGCATATACAGTAGAGAAGTGTGAATACTAGTGTATTTCATGCAAATTGTCATAAATATCAGTGAATTGTGCGTTTTAAACACATTCTTTAGGCAAATTTAAGGTGCAAAAGCAAAGTTTAGCTCAAACATAGATAATATTAGAAGAACTACTTGAAATTGGAAATATCTTTATAATTAGTCCAAATCAGGGATGGATTCAAGAGAATAACTCAGGGTTAGGAACAAATTCATATAAATTTGTGCAAAGCTTGACTGAATATTGTAAGATCTAACATAATTGTTGAAGATATATGTAGAAACAAGTATTTTGGATAAGAAACTAGTAAATATTGACTAATATTTGTAGAAATCATTAGAGCACATAAGGCCCCAGAAATGGAAAATAGTAGGACACATCAACCTTAAGTAACATTCAACCAGTCAAGACCTGACTCACAGAGGTCCTTGGGATCATGAATTCACCTTGAATTCATCGTATCTTTCAAGATAATAAAGGTTTGCTTGTGAACTTTTATTCTTGTTTATATGACTAATAAACACATCAATAGGTTGTTGCTTGGAGTAGTTATATATGGGGCTAATACTTTAAATGGATTAATAAGTCCATGTTGTGTAATGTTGATTTTTATCATGCATAATAGATTATTGTCATGTAACATTTCTTCACATTATGTAAACATTCTCTACATTTTATGTGTTCATTTTTGTTGTTGAAACCAATATTTAGACTTGAGATAAAATGGTACAATAATATTTCAAGCATAGGTTAAAAAATAACTTTATTAGACATTTAAAAACAAAAGAATGGAACTGAAAAATGGCATTTGGTAAAACTTGAAATTTCAATGAGGGAATAAAAACATAAATTTGGGCTCTTAATCAACATTATCATTACATTATTTACAAACATAACAAGTCCACGTATTGAAATGTCTTTAGATAAGTATATTTTTGTACTCAAACAAAACCAAACTGCTAAGCATATAGTTTATCTACCATATTGCATAAATAGCATAGAAATATAGTTCAATAGGATGATGTAGCAATTAGTTTATGGTCTGAAACCATGTTGAATTTATTAAATTTTTCCATCTACACTTAAAAATCCTAATTCTCTTACTCAGAAACTAGTAATTCTATGAACAACAATTATTATCAACATTTACAATCTTTTATAGTTGTTTCTCTAAAAGATTGAGGTTTCCATTGAACTAAAATACTATTTAATTTAACAAAACTATTAAGTAGAACAAAGAAATATCACTAAGACCAATAAAATTTTGATAGAAATATCCTCAACTACAAAGCACAAAAGGAAAAATATAGGCAAAAGGAGGTTTAACACATGAAATATTACATAGAGTGCAGTGTTAATTCTTATAGTGTAGCCAAGACACAACTTAATGACCACACTAAAGTAACTTGACTTTGTATGCACCTATAAATATGTAAACCAACTTCCTACATTCAATCATAGATTGAACATTTGAGCAACATCAGTTAACCATTACAAAATGTGAAAGAGTTATTTACAACCAAAAGGACTTTAAAATGATCAAATAACTATTTGACTGCTTTTCAAACTCTATTGTTATCTCATATTGATCTTGTAACATTGTTTTGTGCTTAGGGCCCCAAAGATTGTTGAATTTCATAGAATTGTACTAAGAATTCGTAATGTCTTCAATACAACTTTTAGAAAAATATTGAAATCCCATATATAAATGTATGCTCACTATGGATAACACAAATAGACAGTGTTTGCATAAATGGAGCTAATGCATATTCATAAAATGAAAAGAATATGCTAAAATATATTTAAAAATTACAACAATATTGTGATGCACAAATCAGGAATAAAATTTTGTATGTTGGAGCTCCCTTCCACACAATCCTACAAAACTAAAACAACTACAATCCTTTAGCACAAATACAATTCCTAAATAAAATTGCCCTAAGAAACCAAAGGGTTTCATCCTCAAATCAATAGATGAACACAAGCATCTAAGATATGAAGAAAATTGATAAAATGACATAAGATCCAAATTGAAGGCACAACTTAGAGTAAATAGAAAATGAGGGCCCAACTTGGGCACCCAAATTCCAATGCCCCACTAAGCAAATTAATTAAAATAAGAAAATGTTAAACATTCCTTCTCGACTTAAGTCCACTAAATGAGATGGTATAACCTCCATTTGATTCTTAGTTATTTTTAATTAGTAACACCCATTGACAATCATCATAAAAGTTATCATTCAGATTTATGAAGATGCTTCTCAATTATGAAAATTTATAACACCTCACTAATATTCTTGTTATACAATATTCGTTTCTAATATAGCCTCCACTTGTCATTAATGCCAAATTGTAACCCCTCCTTAAATATCTCATCATAGAATCTTTCATGAGGAAGGTGCTAAGTGACCTAGGAGTTACTCTTTCCACCTCATGGAATCCCACACCTCAATTTAAGAAAATACAACAATTAATAATAAGTTAAGATTTAATTAGCTCAATTTACCAAGTTTGTAAAATAATAATTAACTTGGGTCCCAAAATTAAATATTAATTAAACATATTTCCCTAGTAAATTCCCATTAGCCCATGAGAAATATTAGAATGGGCTTTTGGTCTTCAAAATTAATTTAATTAAATAGAGGACATTACAAAAGTAATACTTGATATCTTGTTATCAATACTTCTTTGTATATTGTACGAAATACAAATAGAAATACATAATTTACAAATATAATGGATTGTATTATTTTATTAAGATGAAGGCAAGTGAAAGCAAGATGCATTAGCAAATTATATGTTTTGTGTTTCTATTTTGCCAAGTAAGAGTACTTATGCATATGATTGCACAACTTTATCATATAAAATAATGCTAGACAATAGTTGTAATAACCATGTCATCCAACACTTCTCTCAACTACTCAAAAATTAAGATAGATAAATAACTATTTTTTAATCTAGAAATTTGGTTGCCTTACTCAAAAAAATCTAATCAAATAAATTTATTATTAACCATATTAATCTAATCAACTAATAAAAAATCAAATAAACTTACTATTAGCCATATTTTTTTTAAATAAAACAGATTAACTTTAAAAAAAATAAAAATAAATTAAAGAGAATGAAGTTTAAAGTAAACACTTGGAAATTAATGAAAGAGTAATAAATAAAAAATCAAATTTTCATACCATTAAAAGCTCTTAAAAATTAGAAGCAACAAGGAAGCAAGATTCTTATACCACAATCTACCTATCCCAAAGAACATCAATTTAAAAAAACTGTTTTAGCTTAACAACATTAATTATGCCTTGAAATAAGAAAAGATGTCTTTTAATACCAATACACTTGGAAAATAATAAATTAAAAACCTCAGCCTATGTCTTACATATTATGTAAAAAAAGACAAATGATTTTTTTGTATTGAAGGAATGCAAATTTACAAATGGAAAACAGTGACTGTGAGCAAACAATGACAACTAGACTCAGCAGCAAGAGGCAAGGGAGATACTAAGGAAAAACAGAAAACTACCCATGAAACAGCCAGAAAATAGCTGCTCAAACAAACAGTAAAGCACTAAAACCACCACTGGCAAGAATTAATTTACAAGGCATTCCAAAGACAGTGCTTGCTGGGTATGGATGGGTATCTGTCCAGTGTTCCTGTGCTGGTTGAAGCTGACATGTTTTTTGTTGGTTTATGGCTGTTGGCTTTCAGCAGCTAATGGGAACAAGTGACTTTTTTCTACGATTATAATACTGTTTTAATTATTCATTACATTCATTTAAATTGACTCCTGTGAATACTATGTGAATCAATTTAAATGAATATTGTTGATAAAAGAACTTAACTGTATTTAAATAATAAAATCTATTTGAATATATATTACTACTGAAAGAACTTCACTAGTCCTTAATATGTGTGTTAAAAAAAAATCTATTTAAATGGATATTGTTCAGTCGTTTTTCCTATCCTGTCCTTAAATACTCTGGCTTTGATCAGTAAATGAAGTTGAGCTGCTATTTGGACGGTATTCTCCACTGCCGGCACTCAACATATTCGGGACGGTTGCACGATTTTCTAAATTGCCATATGCCCTACCATACACAATCTTTTCAAGCATGCTCTCCACCTCTCTCATTGTTGGTCTATCCCCTGGATATTGCCTCGTGCATTGCACTCCCAATCCAATAAAACTAAGCAGGCAACTGCCATGCTCAGAGGATTTCATTTCTTCACCAGTGGTTTCAGGTGTAGCATTACTAGACCCTCCCACAGCTAACTCATCAACCAACAGCTCTCTGTCCACCACTTCCTCCACTGCCTCAGGGAATGCTCTTCTCACCCATCTGGGTAAAGTAACATCTCCAGAAAATTTATCGTCAGTAGGTCTCTTTTTAGTCACCATTTCAAGGATGAGAATCCCGAAGCTGTAAACATCTCCCTTAGTACCCACTTCTCCTCCCCATCCATATTCTTGCAACAGTTAAAAATGATTTCATTGTTGGGAATAAAACTAATACATGGGAGATCAACAACAACAAAAAAGCCAAGACAAACACAGAAATTGCAAAGAACGTTGGACTTGGGCATTTACCTAGAGCAAAGTAGCCTACTGTTCCCTTCAGTCTGGACGTGCTGCTACTTGCAGAAACAGGAGACGTCAATAGACGGGAAAGTCCAAAATCAGCCACATGTGCTGTCATGCTTTCATCCATTAACACATTTGACGGCTTCAAGTCGCAGTGAAGAATAGGGGGAGAACAATCGTGGTGCAAATATTTCATCCCGTGTGCCACATCAAGTGCAATGTTTACTCTCATCTTCAAACTCAGGCTACACTGTGTTTCTTTCTTGTGCAGGAGTTGGTCTAGGCTCCCCTTTGACATGAACTGCAGTACCAGAGCGCTGAAATCTTCAGTTGAGCAAGAGGATAAGACTTTGACAAGATTGCGGTGTCTCATTTTGCTCAGTATTCTGCATTCCCTGACAAAATTCCTGTATGAATTTTGATGCTCTTGATTGAATAGCTTAACAGCCACCAATGTGTTATCATCCAAGAGACCTTTATAAACGGACCCAAAGCTACCCTCACCTAGCAATTTAGCTGCAGTAAATCCTTCGGTTGCTCTGTGAAGTTCCTGACTAGAAATTTGAATGAAACCTCGTCCCAACAAACTATTTATAATTGGTGCTCTTTTAATTTTTCTGTAGAAAATGTAAAATGTCCCCAAAATGCAACACAATGCGAAGAGTACGCCAATTGAAGCAACCAAGACAATGTTCCTGTTGAACCAATTCTGGTTTTTGGCAGAGCTTGTGCAATTTGGTAAATTCAACCAGCCCGAGGCTGCACATAATCCTGAATTTCTCAAAAATGATGTCACGCTTAGATTTCTGAAAGCTCCCTGATTTGGGACTGATCCATTCAAGTTGTTGTAGGAGAAATTTAAATGTCGGAGCATGGTGAGATTTGCATTAGAGCGTGGCACTGGCCCAGACAACTCATTGAAAGACAAATCAATGCTTTCAAGGCTCTTAAGCTGCCCTATTGATATTGGCACTATTCCCTCCAATTTGTTTCTGGAAAGGTTCAGGTATTGCAATTCCACGGAACTGCCAATACCGCCAGAGATGGGTCCTGAGAGTTTATTAGCTGAGATATCTATGGCTTGAACAAGTTGCATTCCTCCCAGTGAAGGTAATCTTCCTGTCAATGAATTGTGTGAAAAATTGAGATAGAACGCCAATGAATGGAGGCTTGAGATCTCCACAGGGACATTTCCTTTGAGGCTGTTGTATGAGAGGTCAATCATCTCCAGGCGGAAACATTGCCCAATGGCATTCGGTATCCTTCCTGTCAGCTCGTTATGACTTAAGTCAAGTTTTCTTAGCTGTTCCAGACTGCCCAAATGTGAAGGAATGTCCCCAGAAATATGGTTTAGCGAAAGCCATAGGTATTCCAGGTTTACAAGCATGTTAAACTCCGGTGGAATGCTGCCTTGCAATTTGTTGGAACTCAAGTTCAACGCTTGTAGATGCTTCAGACGGCCTAATATTGTCGGAACTTTACCCATTAAACTGTTACTACTGAGATCTAGAATGGTTAAGCCAGTAAGGTTGCCAATCTCTTCCGGTATATTGCCAGTGATATTGTTGCCTGATAAGTAAAGCCATGATAGCCTGGGAGAGAGGTTTCCCATGCCCCTTGGCAAAGTACCACTGAAATGGTTTCCCGGTAGCTCTAGATATTCAAGGATGGAGCAGTTGGTAAGTACGTCTAATACACACATTGTAGCACAGCGTCCGCTTGACAAGCTATTACCCCCAAGTAACAGCATCTGTAGAGCAGTTAGCATTCCCAATTCCTGAGGCACCACACCATTTAGCAGATTCCCTCCGAGATCAAGACGTGAGAGCTGAGAACAGTTTCCCAGAGACTTTGGGACCCCCCCACTGAATTGATTACCTCCTGCACCAAACATTTGTAACTTGGTGAGCTTGAGGCCAATATCTGCGGGAATGGAACCCACGAACCTGTTTAATTCCAGTCCAAGCAGGCGCATTTCTGTACAATTCAACAGAAAAGGAGAAACATTTCCCTTGAAGTGGTTATCACCAAGACTAAGTAATCTTAGACCAGTCGGCATCCCCAATTCTGGGGGTATTGCTCCGCTCAAATTGTTATATACTACTTGAAAAAAATAGAGCGCGGAACAATTTCCTAGAGATTTTGGAATGATGCCGCTTAGCCGATTGAAAGCCAAATCAATCTTCTCCAATTTGGAGAGCTTATAGCCTATAACCTTTGGAATTGTACCTTCAATCATGTTGCCACGTAGAACCAATGTCTTCAATTCCGTACAGTTCATGAGAGAAGAAATTGATCCTCCTAGGCTATTATTACCTAACCGCAGATCCTGCAGTCGACTAAGTGAACCCTATCCTGCTGGAATGATGCCGTACAAGTTATTTCTAGACAAATTCAACGCCTCCATAGACGAACAGTTCGCCAGAGCCACGGGAATGCTACCGGTAAGACTATTCATATGAAATCCAATCTCCCTTAATCTCCATAAATTGCCAATCTCCTTGGGGATACTACCGTTGAGTTTGTTGGAGTCGAGACGCAGAGATTGTAATCTGGTCAGTGTTGTTAATAGCTCAGATGGGATTGGTCCTTCAAGTGCATTCTCGGACAGCCACAACAGACGCAATTTTGTGCAGTTACTCATGGACTTGGGGATGGTGCCAATTAAAAGATTATGCCCAAGATCTAAGGTATTAAGCGCAGTACAATTTGCCAAGTCTTGAGGGATAAGACCAGTCAAGTTATTGGAAGAGAGGTGGAGATTTTGCAATTTGTGCAAGGAACTCAGCTCTGGTGGAATGCTTCCGCTCAAGAAATTACTGTCTAATCGGAGTTCCAAAAGATTTGTGCATGCACGCAGAGTAACTGGAACTGACCCTTGCAGACGGGTTTTCATACAACTTCATGTACTGCAGCTTCTCTAGTTTACCAAGCTCATGGGGAATTTGGCCAGAGAAACGATTATGAGAGAGGTCCAGAATTGTAAGGAAGGAGAGATTTGCGATGTGAGGAGGTATTGTCCCAGCCAGACTCTTATATTTGAGAAGCACACGCACAACCCTTTGATTGCGATCACAAGTTATTCCAGTCCAGTTGCAAATGTTATTTCCATTTACCCAATTGGACAAGGAAAGACTTGGATCCATTTTCACAGACATTTTTAATTGAAGCAAAGCTTCTACATCAATCTGGTTCTGGTATTGCAACTCATTGGACGAAAATGTAACAAAGATAAAAGTAGTGAAGAAAAGTAAAAGAATGAACTGACCTTTACAATTGTTCATATCTGAAGGTGGAATTAATGCACCTACAATTGCAATTGCTTACCCGTTCTTGCTGCGAAAGAAGTCTTTAACTCAAAGATAACAGATTTATTGCCGCTGCTATGCAAAGTTTCGTGTGAGAGCTTGTCAATGGAAGGGGGCTTACGCTTTTGTATTTGAAATCAAAGTTAAATGGGATGACTCCGCCATACAAGAGATTTATTTTCTAATTGCGCGTTAAAGAGATTTATTTTCTAGTTGCGCATTGAAGAGATTTCATCCCATGGAAAAGAGAGCATACACATGCTAAACCGAAATTAAAACAAAGTTATATGGACGGTAAAGAGATTTCATCGCACACATGCTAAACGTAGAGATTTATTTTCTAGTCCACAAGTTGGTAAGTACATTGTGTCATCATAGTTTTGGCACTTTAGAAGAATTACAAACTAAAATAGTTGGGGAAAGAAATAAATGGATTATTTAATTAAAATTAGGTTTAAGAAATATGATAATTAATTAATTTAATTTAAAATTATAATAAATATGTAATAGAATTTTAAATGTGAAAATAAAAAAGTTAGAAATATTAGGGAAAGTTGATAAGCACATTGTGTCATATCATAGTTAAAAATGTTTGGCAATTTAGAAGAATTACAAACTAAAATAGTTGTGGAAAGAAATAAATGGATTATTTAATTAAAATTAGGTTTAATGAATTTGATAATTAATTAAAAATTATAATAAATATGTAATAGAATTTTAAATGTGAAAATAATAGAAAGAAAAGTATTTAGTTGATTTTGATGGTGGATAGATAGTTGTTTTTTATTTCAATCATTGTTTTTTGGGTTGTAATTTAGAATGCTAATTTTTTATAAGCAACCAAAGCATAACAATGAAATTTGAATTAGGTTGCTTTTAGATTTTGACAAATCAAACCCGTGACAACTATATACTTGAATTGATACATTGTACACTTATACAATATTTTTCATCTCAAACACTAATGTTTGATAGTGCATAAAGACTGGTAGTGTTTAGAAATACCTTGGGAGATTGTTGAATTGCAGGGGTTTACATTCTCCTTAGTCAACCCCTTTGAATGACCAACTTTATGGCCTTGGGCAAGTGTTGGTTGACAACAAGAAAGTGTGCAATGACCTAGATGCAAATTCTAATACAAATATGTTCTTTTTAGAGCTATTTAAATTGTTCCTAGATATGAATGCTCCTTGTATTTTGGATTATTGAATGATTCTAGAGAGAGAGTGTGTTCATTTCACTATTGAGAGAGAGAGAGATAGAAAGAGATAAAGAGAGAAAGGTAGAGAGATAGAGAGGGGCTTCATTTCATTGCCGAGAGAGAGAGAGAGAGAGAGAGAGAGAGAGAGAGAGAGAGAGAGAGAGAGAGAGAGAGAGAGAGAGAGAGAGAGAGAGAGAGAGAGAGGCCTCATTTCACTTTTGAGAGATAGAGAAAGGTTGAGAGAAAGAGTGAGAGATAGAGAAAGGTTGAGAGAAAGAGTGAGAGATAGAGAAAGGTTGAAAGAAAGAGAGAGACATAGAGATAGAGAGATGCTTCATTTTATTGTCAAGAGAGAAAGAGAGGGAGGTAGAGAGAAAGTGTGTGTGTGTGTGTGTGGAAAGAAAGAGAAAGAGGTAGAGGGAAAGAGGTCTCATTTAACTACTAAGAGAGAGAGTAGTAAGAAAGAGAGATAAATAGAGATAGGGAAAATAGAGAAAGAGACAGTTAATAGCCATGTAATCAAAAAAGTATTAAACTTTGATGTGAACATTCTCTCAATATATGGAACCTATAAATGTTATGTTTAAACCTATTGCTCCATATTGGATCAATCTACAATATTGTCTCTTAATTTCTGCCAACTCCCAATACTTTTCTTGCAATGGTAGAAAATGTAATGTTTTAAAAAATGTTGTTTTTGTTCAATATAAGGGTGCTAAGAGTAATAATTTGTATTTTATACCTTGTGGTATTAAAAAAATAGAACCAACACATATAGGTAGGTTGACCAATACTATCGTAGGCATCATTTCATTACCCATGCATCTGCAACCTTTTGGCCTATATTGGTCTAACAAAGTCTCTTAGGGGCCTTGAGACAAAAAATGTGCCAAACATTAATATGACTATTCTCTTAAATGTCTAAACCTATATCTAGGACTTGGGTCAATCTACAAAAGCCTCTCTTAGTTTGTTCAAACTCCTAGTAGTTTTCTTATGGTGACAACAAATGCAATGTTGCAAATAGTGTTAGTTTGTCTTAGTCTAAGGGTGCTAAGAGTGACATTTTGTGTTTCACACCTCATAACATATTGAAAAAATAGTGCCAACATATCAAGGTATGCTTGTTAATTCTAGTGGATGTATCATTTCACTGTTCATGCATTATGCTCCTTACCCTTCGCATATGAGATAAATATTTCACTATTCATTTTAAATTCCTCATATTTAATAAAGTCATCATATAAGAGAAGTATTTCATAAGCCAAGTCTCTAACATCTTGAAGTATTGGATCACTTTCCTCGATGCCTATTAATGGTCTACCATGTGAAATAATAGGGACTATCTCTCTCACTGGTAGGTGATTGATTGTTCAACTTCATTGTTGTTAGGGATAAAATCTCTAGTTTCCTCATTGCATGCACAATTTACCAAGGGTTGTGAAGTATTTGTTATAGGAACCATTGAAGGTGTGGGCTCACCAAAATAGATGCAGAAGATTGCCCCTATATTGATGGGATAATAGGCATCTCCCTTTCATTCAATGCCACTTCTTTCTCAACCAATTCCTATTATTCATCAATAGTTTGCATTGGGTTGTCTTTGTTGGCAGACTACTAAGTACATCTACATGGAGCATCATTAGTTTCATCTTCTCAATAGGATCCCTAGTTTCATTGAATGATCCTTTGTAATCATTGTTTATCTTTTTCTTCACTACTTCTACATGATATACACCACTCATTATTCTTCTCTTGGTCTCCCTTTCCTCTAAAGAAAAGCAATTTTTTTTACAAATCTTTAATTCCATCAAATAGATGCTCATAACTTGACCTTCCCATTGATCTCCTTGCTACATCAATGAATCACTTAGGGTCATACCTCCTAGTAGTAGTAGATTTTAATTTGTACTCCAATAGGATATTTCCCAAGAGGTCCAAACCTTCCCTAGTTGAGATATAAAACTCTAAAACTTAGATTGTTTGAGGTAAGAAAGACCCCTTTTTATGTTGTCTTAAGTGTACCCTATTTGAATAGCCTAATTTACATGTAGCCTTGACAAAAGCTAGTTTCTTAAGTACCCAAAATGGTAAAACAGTGGGGCTACCTTAGCTCCATATACTTTAATGACTGTTACATCCCCTTTTTGGATTCAATATTACTATTTACTTTCTCTTGAATAATACAGCCATGTGGATATGTTTTAACATCATAGAAAATGATGATATGTTTAGAAAAGATTAATTTTATGAAATCATGGATTTTTACTTGATTATGATCAATATGATGTTATGAATTAGAATGTCTTTTCGATATGAAAATGAAATGATTTGATATAAATGTGTTTTGATTAGAACATTGGTACTCTGACCACAGATTGTATGTGAGATTATCAATGACACGAATAGATGGAACATGTTCGCCAAGAAGAAAGAAGAAGAGAAAGTATCTTTGAGAAAGAGAGAATAGACTTTGGAATAACCCATGGGTGCTTGCCACTGAAAATGATTATCAGGTAGATAAACCTAGATGCCTTAAGTTAAGCTTTGATTTCAACTAAGTCAATTTTAGACGAGATGTCGAGGTTTGCAAGAATAGGTCTTTCTTCTTTTCGTAAGTTGTATTAAGTGTGGGAAAACAACATTGGTGTTGTAGTACTCAAGATCATGTTGTCAAATCTAGACGACCGATAAATTGTTAGTATGTATAAAAATGTATATACTTGAGAATGAGTTGTAAGCCATGTCTTGTTAGTGGTTCGACACAAAAGTTGAAAGTTGTGCGTAAGTCGACCCCAAGCCTTGTTTTGCATTTACGCTCAATTCGTAGTTATCATCATAAAGCTCTATGAGCATATGATGTAAACATCTTCTTGTGAAATTCGACGGATGTTGAATTGTTTCTAATATGGGCTATTATCGTATAATAAAAAGGTTTAAATAATGTTTTAAATCTTGAGACCGTGGTGTGTAATACCTTTGGTCGTATTGTAAAGGAATATACTAAATTATATTGGTTATATTTAAATAGTCATTTGGGGTAATTCTTTTTTCTTTTACGATGTTAGTAATTGAGCAGAAGCTTAAAGAGTTCACTCAAGTCTTTATTTATGATGTCTTGTATTTCAAAACAATCTTTTTTTCTTTTGAGCTTTAACCCTTATGAATGGGTTGTCGTCTTATCCATTATTTTTTTTAGTTATGCATTTGATTTATACTCATAATCGGTTATGAGTAAAGAGACATCTTATCCAAAACTTAAAACCACCACCTCACAAAGTGATTGAACTCCACTTTTCTATGTAGTTGCGAATTTAGTGGGAAATCAAGCCTTTTCTGAGTAGTGCTCACAGATTAGAGGAGAAGGTTATGCCATGCAAGGTGGTTACCTAGTTGATAGGGCATGATTTGGAGAGTGGGAAAAGTTAGTTGTTGATTAGAAGAACAGGATTTAGAGGAGAGGGAGTCAATTTTGGAGACGGAAGAGAAAATAGAGAAAGGAAGCAGAGAGGTGGAGAGCGAAAGAGGAAGTGTGAATGAGTAGGAGAAGAGCGAGCTCTTGTAATCCACTGGAGGTTTTCTTCAAGTTTTACTTCATTCCTCCCCTACACTGTCATGGATAAACCAGAATGTTTATTTAGGACTGGCACCAGTTTGTTATTTAAAGGAATTTAGTATTGTCTCGATGATGTAATACATGGATTGTTAGCAACTTTCAAACTTGTAGGTTGTCATTTCTTTCTAAATGGAAACAATGTTATTTTCTCTTGAATCACTTCACAGTCTTTAAACTTACAACTATAGCACATTCGTATCTCGATACCATTATTGTTGGTTGGTTAAACTATGTCGTTATATTGTTTAGTTTCTGAAACATATGGAAATGTGGAGAGCACATAAGTAGACTATGTTTTGGCTGAAGAACTAGCTTTTTAGTCATTCCAAAACTGCAGTGGACTAACCCTAGTCGACAAAGGATGTATCCTCAGCTGGCCTGCGATTAGTTACGGTTGGCCTTGTCATATTTAAAAACAACTTGTATCATAAAAGACTTGAAAATGTGTTAACCGTCAGTAGGTGAGAAACATTAGTGTGGAATGTATGTCGATGTGTGTAAGACTACTTAGCCTCCCACAAGTTTTGAATCTTTAGTTGGTTAGTTGACCATAGAGAGCATTCTGCACTTGCTGCGATAGATAACTAATTAAATTCCATTAAATCATTGTATATAGCTCTTTACACTTTAAATCATTCAAACTACTTTATCTTCAAAGGAGGATATAGAGTTAAGGAAGAGATAGAGTTAAGAAGTATATAGAGTTACTTTTGGTCTAACTGTCAAACATATTAGATAAGGAAGTTTTAGGGTCGACATAATGAGTTTATAGTTATATAAATTTGCATGTATTTTCCTTGCAAATAGAAACAACATGAAAGGATTTCTAAATACCTAGTATGATAAAAGATTAAGCTGTGTCGAAGATTTGATAGTTCAAAGAAGACCTTTAAGAGTCTTTAAACTTTAACCTAGGGCCTTCGAGTATTTGAATTCTATAAATTGGTTTATTGTGGAACCCTTCTGAAAACAATAATTTAAGCATTGGGTTGACTTAGAGATCAACTGATTAACTTATATTATTATCTGATTTATCGTTAAGCTAGGAACCCATTCTTTTAACACATGGACGGAAATGTCTCCATAAGCTAAGAAGAGAGAAGTAAACCTCACTACCATGCGCTTCTGCATGATGAGTTTGGAACACCTAGAGGTTATCGAGGTCATTATATTAAACTTATTCATAGGAAACTGTAGGATTGCGATTAATTTGAGTCGAGTTGGGGTGGGTGAACTTATTAGTTACGTTGATACAACGCTAATTATATTCAAATCCTTTAGCCAAGGTAATGCATGTGCCTCAAGTGCATTGACAGTTCACTGTGACTAGATGGCGTATCTTGTGGAGTGGTCATGTTTGACTAGATGGTATCTAGGGGATTGCATGATAACAAGTTACATAGGTCACAACACTAGTACTCAGATGGAAAACACCATTGGTTATCCTAAGTCAATCCTCTTTGAGTAGGGTAGGGCCACTTCCAGATAGGAAGGAGTGTGGGAGACCAACAGTCTGTGGTTGGAGGTTAAGCTCCTTGAAGATACTTTCTCTTCTATATTCCTAAGGATTGCCGAGACTTGAATTAGGATGGTCAACAATCGAGATGCAGTGACTTTGGTAAGTTACTATTTTGAAAATGTTCTAAGTAACTTTAATCAACATATTGTTTAATGTTGTAGATGGATATATCATTTTTTATAAAGGTAAGTGCAAGAAGATGGGGGGCCAAAAAGTGGCCAAATTAATTTCAAAAAAAATTAAGTCATAACGCGACCGCGTTATAATGCGCTCGCATTATGACTTGCTATAAATTAAAAAAAAAGTTTCTAATGTCATTTCATTTCTTTCTTTCTTCTCCTCTATGTCTGCGGCCTACAAACCCTAGAAAGTGTGCTCGCGTTTTGCAAAACTCCATTCAACACAAAAAAACGTTATCGATTCATCACCAAAATGCTGCCACATCATCGAGCACACCAAAGGAGTGAGTTATATTTTTTTTTTGTTTGAATTTGTTTCTAAATAGGTAGGTTTTAGTTGATTTTTTATGTTTATTTCATTAATTGTTAGGAAATGTTAATGCACCTCCTCCTCCTCCTCAAAATCCACAAAATCCTGAGGAGGAAATACCTGCAGAACAACAACCTCCTCCATCCATTCCTCGACATGCCCCTGGAACACAAGAAAATATAATGGGGCAAATTGAAAATAACAAAAAAAAAATTGAAGATATAATTGCAAGGTTGAAAGATCCTTCCACTCCAACCTTGCATAGGTCCATGCTTGTTGAATCTTAGATTGAATCTATGTTATCAAATGTAGATTCAATTAGCAAGCAAATGACTAGTTGGACAAATAAGAGGAGAGAGTTTAGAGATTATTATGCAGACAAGCTATCATACCAAGATGTGAAAAAATTACAAATCACAAAATTAGACTTGTGTTCCATTTTCACAAACCCACAAACAAATTAACCTCCACCCAGTAGATGCAAGAGGTTCCCTATCCATTGGTGCAACAACCAAGCGATAAGGGACAATTTTGGGTAGAGGTGGTGCATGGTTTTTGACCATCCTCCACGCAATAATAATGAGGTCCCGCAATACTTTTTGAGGAAACTCTACTACGAGTTTGTCCTCAATAAATTGCCAAACTATTTTGATATGCGGGACTTCCACGGTAGAGGTGGGGGGTCAGCACAAGATAGACCAGGGGCACGTCTTGACCCACAGCAGGTAGTGAGATGAGTAATCAACAGATTAGCCCACGAGCATGTTTCTATCCCTTCCATTGTGAAGGAGAGTGTTGAGGTTGATACACTTCAGTCCATTAGTGCCTTGACCCAGAGCATCATAGAGCATGCCGATCCTGCAACACAGAGTGGGTTGGGAGATAGTGCGAGGAGCAGGGTCCCACCCCATACTTGTCAGACTTGCGGGTCAGCCTATGGTTATGACCCCATGGATAGTCAAGACACATGTGCACAGGCTACATCTGCAGCTGAGCAGATGGTGATGACAGATACCCTCCTAAGTGAGACTTTCAGCCTTGATACTCAGGTAAATATTAGCAAGTTTATTGAATTTAATTTATTAAATTTCATTTTTGAAATGTAAGATTAACTAATTTAAATTGATGATTTTAATGAAATTTCAGGGTCATAGTGTCGATGCAGTTTTTAGTGGTTCTCCACCTGCATTTTACACTAGATCATCTACTGTTGAGGTATGTAACTAGTAAACAATTATAAATATTACATGTGAATAGCATCGTTATATGAATGGTATTCTAATATCTAATTTTGAATGTTGAATAGGTTAATACTGTAGATTTCACGGCAACACCTGCTAGTAGTGGTGGACATCAAAGCTTTACGGAGGTAATAAAATAAATAGTTTAATGAATGAATTGTACTTACTAAATTTTTGTATGTGACTTGTGTGCTTTATCGTGTGTACTTCCATGTTTAGATGAACATGTGTGTATGTTAGGAGCCATGATTTGCATCACTATTATAGTTTTTGTAATTGAATAATGTTGTTTTATTTCCAGATGATGCAGGCTGCGGAGACACCTCCCCATGTTCGTAAGGCAATGGAGCAGGGTGTGGCTTCTACGATTCATAACTCCATGGCATTGACAGAGGTATGAGGTAGATTAGTAAATTTCAATTTACATTCATTGTTATAGTTGTCTATTTTTGAAAAATCAAAAGATTATTGATTTGAAGTTTAATTTCTATCTGGATGGTTTCTATAGGACATGACATCACCAGGGCCTATTTCTCCTACTAAGGTAAGCGAGGAGATAGATTATATGTTAGCGGTAAGTGATTATTTTGTTAAATGTTTCATTTTTTATAACATGTAATTTCTATATATTAATGTCTATACTTTTTATTGTAATAGGTAAAGATGCATGAAGACCTAAATAGGAGGAGTAGCCCTCAGGTTCGTAGTAGACCACCCACATGCACGTCTCCATCCCCTAGAAGATCAAAGGCTACTTGTGATCTATTCTCTTCACCAGCCAGAGGGGAATGACTTTTTATTGTGTTCCTTTGTTGTATGCCTATATGGCATTTGTGGACATATATTTTGTATTGTACATAGTTGACTTTGTATGCCTATATGGCATTCTTGTAAGCCTATATGGCTATTTTGTATATATGTTATACTTATATCGACAGATATTGATGTATGCCTATATGGATATTTGGTTAATACAAATCTTTTTTATTGATGACGTCCATACTTGCATTATAAATCCACATTTGAATGGATATTTGTAGATGGCTACTTCAAATATTTAAAGTCCAATTGTATTACATAGGATGTTTGTTGATCCAATAAGCTAGCTATTGTTATTCAAGTATCACCTAAACCTCATTTTGGAACTAAAAGATAAAAGTTGTATTTTAAAAAAAAAATGAATCATCATGTTGAACAGAAAATATTAATATTCTTTATGAGTAGCATAGAATGTCAACTATATGCAATACAAAAAAATGAATCATCATGTTATTGTTTATGTTTGAGATCCTAAAAATGACTAAGTCTGGTAGCCTGATATCCTGAAACACTAGGATGAATATCCAAGTCATTAGGATGATTGCGCCTTGAGAAAAAGTCATTAAGATGAGCACCTAAAGGAGACTTTCTTGAACATTCAAACATTGAGCAACAAGCATGAAGGGTTAAGGCACAATTTGCAACTCATAAAGCCTCAAAAGGGTGCCCAACTTAGAGAGAGCATTTATTTAAGACAAGGCTCCCATTGACACTTGTTCCACCATAAAAGTGCGCCTAAGGTGGAAGGAGAACAAGCCTCTTGTAAGTGAAGCACACCTATTGTCTAAACCACTTCATTATGGCACCCTAGCATGAGGAGGAGTCTATAAGTCAATAGGAAATGGTGCCTATAATGCAAATGAAGGACTAAGTGGCATTTTCAATAAGCATCAATTCACCTTGAGCTTTCAATAAATACATCAAATTGAGCCCCATAAGCCTAGGCACCCTTTGCCTGCAAAAGAACCTTGTATCGATGTCAAGAGTTGGTCGTATCGGTGTATCAGCAGACCGTGGTTAGGCTTCGCCGATAGTGGTCTATCTTGCCGAGGAGTGTGGTTCAAAGTTGAAGACATCAATGTATCAGAAGATAATCCCATCTGCGCATCAGAAGAGCAGTTGAGAGATTCGCCGATGAAGGGGGTCACACTGACAGTCGAAATCCATCAGTGTATTGGCCCAACGAGATTAGAGTTCATCGATGTTTGGAGTCTCACCGATGGGTGTGGTCCGAAGGTTGTCATTCATGAGATCAGTGTGTCGGTAGAAGAGTTTTTGAGTGTGCCGATGGTATTAAGTCCTACCGATAGGCGAGGGACTTAGAGTCTCATATCGGAGTGACAAAGACATCGGTGTGAAAGGATATAAAGTCATCGATAGTGGTCTGTCTGACCGATAAGAGTCAATGATGGGATGTTTGTCAGAAGTGAAATCAAATGGAGTCATGGTGGCATCGGCCTATCAGTCGATAAAATTTTAAGCTTGCCGATGGTATGTTGTCTCGCCAATAGTGAGTTCGAAGGTTCAAAAGTTGATAATTCTATGCTTCCATTATTTTTAGACAAGTCAACAATAGAGTGAAATACAGAGTATCTAACCCTCTCTTGAGCAATCTACCTCCTAGGCGCTCAACATTGAGGAAAAACTTCATAAAAATGCCTATCTCTTTCTTGGCAAGTTTTATTATTTTGATGGTTCTAACTCATATCTAGAGAACTTCTCACCAAGGCACCAAAATAAATTTAACACAACTAAAGCAAGAAAAGGTGCCCAAGATGATTTCAATCAATTGGACTAGGTGCTAATTTAGTGTTATTTTGACTCATTCACCCTCAAGGCACTAAAGTATCATTCCTTCAATCAATCTAGTTTCCATGTTCCCATGTGTGATGTTCCAAGTAGGAGATAGCGCCTAGGGTCTTTATCTTATTTTCAAAATTCTAATGATTCCAAACACTTACCAATAGTCTCAAAAGATCCTATTATCCCTTAAGTGCTCAATCCTCTGATTTATCAAGGCGCTCAATCCTCTTCGAGGTGCTCAAACTCATTCAAGGCGCTATCCTTTACTACTTCCCACTTCAAACACTCTAGGGCACTCATAATTACTCCCATCACCAATCTTCCTCCTTAAAGCGCATTTGAGGACTTCTTCTTTATGCTAGGGCGCTAATATGAAAGTAACAACTCAAGGTGCTATATGAAAGCTTGATCTTGGAAAGGTGCCTAAACTCATAATGTGAGGTATTTTATCAAATTTTCAATTTTAAGGTCTTTTGGCAACTCCTCTACCAAGGCACCATTTGATGAGGTGTTTGAAGCTTGATTTTCCCCTTAGGTGCACAAACTTGATGTTCTTGACCCTACAATGTGCCTTGAGTCCCTAAGCTCTTGCACTTATCATCTCTTATGCTACTTAGTTTCATCGCTCTCATAAAGGCATTTTGAGGAGTATTACTCTTCGAACTCAATCTTTGGAACTAAGACGCTCAAGGGTGAGTAAACGTCCATTCTTCCAAGGCGCTCATCAAGGTATAAAACAACACACAAAGGTGCCAAGATTACTCCACTCAACCTCAAAGCGCTAGATCATATCTAAATTTACATAAGGGTGCCAAATCAAATTGTCACTCAAGGGCAAGTGCACTCGAAAGGTCATCTATCTTCAAACTCAACTTCCATTCCTCTAGGTGCTTCCTTGGGTAAGTTTGGACACTCCCTTCATGCTTGCCGTTCAAGTGGCTTTAACTCATTATAGATACTTCCTCATCTAGGTGCAAATCATGATAGTTTCAAACACTTAGCTTTCAAGGTGCCAGAAGATGATTGTAGAGGAGTGGAATTGCGCCTTAGTTCAAACAAGTGTTTACTTCATCATTGATGGATTTAAGTCATTGTATATGCTCATGAAGACTTACCTCACTCAATACTCCCCAAACTTATGGATCTAAACATGCTTTTTCTCAGGCGCTAAAATGGAGTTGTCTAGATGCACAAGTGCACCTCCCTCAATGAAATTCATTTTGTTAACTTAGTTCATCCTAGTGACTCAAGGGGTTGTTATATTCTTTAGGCACAATCTGTCATAGACTAAAACATTCACTCCATGTTAAGGTGCTCAAAGGAGGCTCTGGAGATGGAAAATGGCACCTTAACTCACTTGTGTAAATTTTAGACTTTTAGGCAATTGCAAGATGTCTTGGAGGGCTCAATTCTTCAAGGCGCCCATTTTATTCACCACTTGTAGCATCACTTGTTCAAGGTGCATGTTTGGGATTCTCTAGATGATGAAATGCTCATTGACTCCCTAGGTAGTTAGACTCCAACTCTAGGCACAAGATAATGATGATTTGAGCTAAAATAAGCATCTAAAAATCCAAGGTATTATTTGAGGCTTCCACTCCAAATTCTACCTAGGCGCTCACCTAGAGTGAAATGATTATCAAAGTGCACCTTAATCATTCCTGCCTCTACACGCCCACTATCAGGATCAGGTCATCAAGGAGCTCTAAAACTCAAACACCACTGACCTCATCATGCAATAACCCCAAGACATCATCTAAGCTTAGTCAAACACACTAGAGTTCAAAAAAAATAGGGGGTCCCCATTTGCAATGGGGCGATGTGTGATTTGGTCACAATAGGCACCTAGAGTGAATAGGCTTTCATCCTGACTTAATACTGCCTCCTTCTGACGATTTTTGGGGCAGCAGAAAACCTTTCACTACGGGCAAATGTCTCAGAACCGAGAGAGGTTATTGTAGAGGCACTCTACATGATCGTATTGCCTTAGACGGAATGTTTCTAAGTGACACAATTTTTGAGTAACATCTCGTCAAAGATTGCTGCCTTTTTACACTTTGAACTCTTCAGGGATATTGTCGGTACAATGTAGCTCAGACTGTTTCGATATGTTTGGGTGAAAAATAGGACCATGCCTAGCATAAATGTTCCCATTCAGACGTGTTGGAATAGTTAGTTTGGTCGCATCAGGAGCAGGACGAAAGTTACACCCCTTTGCAACCTTACACTGCCTCCTTCTGATGATTTTTGGGGCAACAGAAAACCTTTCACCACGGGCAAATGCCTCAGAGATATAAAAAAAAAGAGAGGTTATTGTAGATGCACTCTACGTGATCGTGTTGCCTCAAACAGAATGTTTCTAAGTGACATGGTTTTCAAGTAACATCTCGTCAAAGATTGTTGCCTTTTTGCACTTTGGACTCTTTAGGGATATCGTAGGTACAATGTAGCTCGGACTGTTTTGACATGTTTGGGTGAAAAACATGACCATGCCTACTATAAATGTACCCATCCAGACGCGTTGGAATAGTCAGTTTGGTCGCATTAGGAGCAGGACAAAAATTACACCCCTTTGCAACTTTACACTGCCTCCTTCTGATGATTTTTGGGGTAGTAGAAAACCTTTCACCACGTGCAAATGCCTTAGAGATATAAAAAACTGAGAGAGATTATTGTAGAGGCACTTTACATGATCATGTTGCCTTAGATGGAATGTTTCTAAGTGACATGGTTTTCGAGTAACATCTCGTCAAAGATTGCTGCCTTTTTGCAATTTGGACTCTTTAGGGATATCGTCGATACAATGTAGTTCAGACTATTTCGACATGTTTGGGTGAAAAACAAGACCATGCCTAGCATTAATGTACCCATCTAGACACGTTGGAATAGTCAGTTTGGTCACATCATGAGCAGGACACCAAAAATGTAAAAGTTACTTTGTGCAACTTGACAACATTGACACTTTTTTGCAACATGACTCAAAGACTCAAACTGATCCCAAATGACTCAAAGTGACTTAAAATCACCTTGATTTTGGTACCCAATATACATTATAGAGGTCGAGGTGATCCTTATCATTCAGACATCTTAGATGAGCGCATAGGAAAGGAAAAAGCTCTAAGTTTCATCATCATGAGCGCCTAATATCAAGAGACTTTAATGGCTCAAACCTTAGCATGGAGTCCTAAGGCGCATTTCATGTCTCCTTTCATCCATTTTGGTGCCCTTATGTAGATTTTTTAACTTGACTTGGCGCCCTGTAGGTGAAGGAAGATCTAAAGGCATGAAAGTGGATGTCGTATTGTAAGAGTTTGGATCATCAAAATTGAAAGAAATAAGTCTATTAAGCTTGGGCGCCCTTGGTCTTCTTTTCATTCATTATGAGCGCCTTGGGAGAATGGTACATAGGCCATCATCATGATTGGGTGCCCTGGATCCAGAGTGTTGGAGAGATCATCAAATGGTGTCTAGAGGAAGTAGGGTCAGTTATGAGTTTGGTCGCATCAGGAGCAGGACACCAAAAATGCATAACATGATGATGTAAAAATGTGTGTGTAAAAATGCAAGAGGAAATTAAAAAAAGACAAACCTTACAAATTAATGTGCATACTTACAACTCAATGTAACATGACTTTACAAAATCAATGTGAATACTTACAAATTAATCCAATGAACCATCTGGGTCTACTCTACTCTTTATTGTGTCAAGTATTGCTTCATGGTCAGACTCACGCACCTTCCACAATATTTTTTTCAAAGGTCTACCCCGATACTTTATCAAATGAACATTGAATGCCACGACAAGGTTCGAGTAATGAAGAATCTTCCGATGCGTGTCAAAATCCTGAAATAGCCAAATATTAACACTCTTATGTGGGTACC
This sequence comes from Cunninghamia lanceolata, assembly GCA_027924645.1. NCBI lineage: Eukaryota > Viridiplantae > Streptophyta > Pinopsida > Cupressales > Cupressaceae > Cunninghamia > Cunninghamia lanceolata. The sequence goes on from BSBN01000333.1 coordinate 3,891,571, forward strand.
CTCTAAGCCATGTTCCAGTAATAACCACTGAGCCTGTAGGGTATTCGATGTTTTCTCCATCTGTAACAGGGGCCTCCAATTTCTTTTTGGCCTCAACACAACGACATAAGTAACAATCTATTCCCTCTTCATTATCTTCATTTGCAATAACTGCATATACGTGCCCTACATTGATGTGTAGCAAATTAGATGAAATTAGTCAACATTACAAAAACACTACAAAGTAAGATGACATTACCTGGTTGAACTAGATGAAATTAGATGCATATACATGCCCTATATTACCTGGTTGAACTAAATCTGATATGTGGTCATAGTCAACTGACGATTCCATCTGTGTTAGTTCCAGTGCCGTCGGGGGTCGATACGTGTCAAGTGGGCTAAGATAACTTAACTGCCATTCGTCAACCCACTCCTTTGACTCGCACTCATCCTAGACTTGAATTGTACAGGAAGAACAAAAGCATGACATCTTTCATGTATGGATACTCCATGAACCTGCAATTGAGCTTTTGAAAGAGTGCATCTCATTTGATCCTGTTAGTGTACAACAATCCTCATATGGTGCAATGTTAGTATCATCTATCAACCAAAAATATCTACGAATTAAAGACTTACCTTCATTACCTGGACCCATGGAAGCATTACACCACTCGACAATCGATTTTCCATCTATCAACTTTGCATTGTCTTTATACTTTAACTCTTCTCGTGCTATGGCTCTTTTGATACATGCTCCTGCACCATCATGCTCCCCCTTTCCATGCCCGGCCTCACAAAAGTTCCACATATGTTGAATACCTATAAAATTATGCCTCCTACTTAGCCAATAGAAATTCTGTGAGTTCTTGAATTGTGACGCATAGTTATCTTACCATATGATATGTTGACTGAACGATATGCCCCTTCTAGCCAAATCATTGTAGAACACCTGAAAGCAACCTTGCACGAACTCCATAGAATGCATGCGATAATCACTAATATAGAAATTATACTCCCTTATGATCTTTCTGTCATCCTCTGTACTATCATTCGCATGAATGAATGTGATGTACACAAATATAGAAACCTGTGTGGAGTTGTAATATTGTGATTGCACCTCATGCTGTGGCTGTAGACTATAGTTCTCTACAAAGTCGACGACTGAAACAATGCTACCAACTAGAAATGTGTCCTTGCATAACTTGAATTGCAAGTCCAACCATCAAGCTCTATGGGCATGTCTTGCATACCCATACACTATGCTGTCACAAAATATAAGCATAAACTAATACACTAGAATCTTTTCAATAACTAATTCACACCTCTTTGCTTCTTTACCATCTTTTGTATTGTATGCCACTGTTTTATACTTGCCAAACTCTACTAGTTCGTTTCCAACCACATGTGTTATTTCCATATGTTCACATATTGGCAAATGTTGCAAGCCACCGCAATGATGACATGTGCCATCCAAGCATAATTTCTTGTAGAATATTTGACCTTCCTCTCTTTCACATAAAATTCTTGATATGAAGTCTCTTGAAGATGTTGGTGGGGCACATATGGAACAATCCTGCAAATCATTATTAGTATGCATATCTAAACATATAGACCTATAAGCATCAAAATGGTTAGAAAATTCAATATGTAATCTACAACAACAAGTAGTGTGTGTGTGATTTATCTTAACATAGAAAGGTTTTAGCAATTCAAAATATCTTTGACAAATTTTAATTTGAGGATACTTCTCTAGAAATTTACCATAGAACTATGTTTGATGTGAGGAACGCCCTTTTTACTTCTGTTGTTATGACTATTTACATTACTGTTATTGTTACTTTTTATATTTGTGGGATAGTAGTTCCCGGAATTGTCAAACTATTAAACTTTATTATGATTTCGGAAAAACTAATTGGGTGATGTTTGGATAAGTTTACATTTCAGAAAAACATTAATTAGGTGATGATGGAAAATTGTAATATGATTTCATTTATGTTAATTAGTACTATGTCATGATAATGCATGTTTTCAAGTTGCTTCGGCTATGATGATTTTATGTGGTTACTGATCTTGTAATTTAGTGTGCAGGAATTACTAATCGAACCACAGAATTCGGAGATCATTCCGCACCTTGTTATTTGTTATTCCCTGTTAAGCCGATCTGGTTCCACGAGGAACCAAGATCTCTTTGTGTTTGATGTAATGATGTAATGTGGTCTTTCATATGGTCGAGTGGGTTAAGTTACCCTCATGTAACATTATTTTATAATTTGTGTTGTAAAAAGGATTGAAATTGAATTTCCTTATTTAATTTAAATTTATGAGGTCTTTTCTTGTGCTTTACCTTGACCAGGGGTGTCTTGTATGGGTTAAAGTTGACCCTGGGTTATACCCCATGGGTCCAGGGGCCCATTTGGCATGGGTAACCCTTGAGTAACCTCCATCTAGTCATCTTAACTTCCCCCTAAAGTTAAGTGGCAAAAATTGGAGGTAGGAGGGGACATGATGGGTTGTACCAACACCCAACCCATCCCCTCTACATTCCCCAAGGTAAGAGATGCCATCCATTATTGAAGGATTGACTTAAAGTCACCCCTTCCATAGTGAGATTCCCCCACGTGCTGTGGGGACACCCATGTGAAGAAGGGAAGAAGGGGCATGGGTCACCTGTCTTCTTCCCCATTAACTCCTTTTATTTCTCCCATGCGAAAGAGAAATGACAGGAGGAAAGGGATAAGGAGTACTCTAGGGATGGGTGAGTGACATAAGCCACCAGGACAGAATAGTGGTTTTGGGGAAGGGTGAGGAGGTGACAAGTGTCACCTCCCCATTCCTCGAAACTGAAAAGAAATGGGGTTATTTGTTTCCAATTTTGAGAGGGGAGGAAGGGAGTTGAATTTTGGCGAAACTTTCATTTTGCCTTACCAAAAATAGAAAAGTTAGCTTGTAGGAGAGAGAAGGGAGAGGGAGTTGGTGGCTAAGGTTGGAAGAGAACTCTGTGGGCTCTGCAACAGCTTCATTCTAGGAAGGCTTTGTAAGGTTGGTTGAATTTTACCTTTGTTTCGTATAGCTGAATGTGTATGTAAAGTGTGTGAATTTGTGTTTAGATTTGCTTTCTGTGGGGTTTGTTGTCGGGTTGTTTGACAGAGCTTCTCCCACTTGGGAGAAATGCTCATCAAGTTTGGGGTAGGGGAGGAGAGATCCTCCTCGGGTGCATACCTGTTTCCATCTTTTGGGATGTTGAAAGCCTTGAGGGCATGTATCTGTGTCTGTATCTTTGACTTGAGAGTCATATACAGATTTCTTAAGAATTTGTGATCAAACTTGGTTTGAGACCAAGAGAAATTGTATTGGTTAACTTATCTGTCAGGGTGACACTCTGGAGTCGAGTGTGTCCACTCTCCTGCCCCTTATGAAACTCACTGTAGATGAGTTTCCGTGTTGTGTAAATGACCCACGGGTGTTTGTGTGCTTTGGGATTGTTGTTGTTACTGTTGTGAAGTGGAGTGCTTGAGTTACCCAGGTGTGAGTATGGTCTCCCTAGCTCGGGGGTGACCCACTTGTGGGTCTACGGAAGGGAGGAGAGCTAGATGAGTGGTGTTTTCTTCTTTGTTTGTCTTTGATACGCAGGTTTTCTCTTGGAGCTTCTGGTTGAATATTTATGAAGAAACAGCTTACTCTCCTTTGTCATGAGAATTAGGCCTAGGTATTTCATAAGAGTTGAAGAGGAAGCACCTCTCTTGTTATTGCTGTAATTTATCGTTACCCTGGGAGTGAAGGAAATCACCTCCCTGATCTTGTTATTGATGGACTTTTACTTGGTTGTCACAAGCTATCAGTTGTATATTGTTGGGAGAAGGAAATTCATATCTGGGAAGTTAGTTGTTTGTATCCAGGGTTTAAAATTATCTCTTGCTTTATGTAGTAGAAGAGTTATCTTTTCTGGAATATGAATGTGGTTTTCAAGTTATGTTGTTTTGGAAACCTTTTTAAAAATAGTGTTTAATATGTTAATGAAAGGAAGAGTTCATCTCTTATTTGCAATCTAATCTGAGTTTGTTTACGTAATTGAAAGTTTGGAATTGCTTAACTAGTTGAAATGTTAGTTTTATGGTTCATTATTCTAATGGAAAAGACAATTTTAAATGTTTAAGTTTATTCTTCATATATAGTGGTTTCAGTTAAGTTGAAAAGATTAGAGGAAATCTAGCATGTATATATTTCTGTTCGTTAATTTAAGAAACTTAAATGTTTTATGAAAATGGAATATATATCGCTATATATAAAAATATATATATATATATATAAATATATATATATATATATATATATATATATATATATATATATATATATAAATATATTAGTTGGTATTTAATTACCTTTTTTTTTTACCGAATATGAGAAACTAATTATTTCATTGTAATGGACAAATTTGAATGGTATTATCCAATAAAATATATATATACATTTGCATATATATATATATATATATATATATATATATATATATATATATATATATATATATATATATATTTAAATAGAATAATCGTAACTGAATAAATTGTGTAGTAAAACAAAAACAAGATTTACAGATTTAAAGAGACTTAAATAAATATATTTATATATATATATATATATATATATATATATATATAAATATTATTGATGTTTTATTATCATCGAATGCAATAAAAATGGATCTCATTTTAAGACTGGCGTCATTTGAGAACGCTGTGTTGAAAACACAGTCGAAGCTTTGTGTATGTTGGGCGGTGGGGAGTAATCCCCACCGCAGTCCCCCTATATTTAACACAGAGGTGTGGGGAGGGGTGGAGCCCCACCCACACCCCACATCGTGGGATGTGGGTGGGGCTCCGCCCCTCCCCACATCCCCCTGCCGTTTAAACCCCCGTGGAGCTCTTAACTCCGCCCACAGCAGCGCTTCACCGCCGCTGTCTCTTGCGGCCTCCGCCCCTCTGTGCGGCCGACCCCTGCCACCAGTCCCCTGCACAACAAAACATAAAATGTTAAGTAAAATAAAATGTTAGGGCTATTTAGCCCTAACATACATGCAATGGATCTTTTAAATAACAAAACAAAAATATATATATTTATATATATATGTTGGCATAATATATGTCATATATATATATACCTGATTCATTAAATAACAAAACAAATATATATATATATATATATATATATATATATATATATATATATATATATATATATATATATATATATATATATATATATATATATATATTATGTTTTGAAGGGGAATTGTAAATAAATATAGATATAGTTAGTTATATAGTTCTATATGTATATATATATTACATATATATATTTATATATGGTATATATATACATAGAAGAGGCGTCTTGGGCCATTTTATGAGGCCCTCTCTATCATTCATAACAAGGGGATGTGCAAAATTAAGTCAAAAAAAAGGGGGGGTTTCAAATATGGGAATTATGTTTTCATCTTAAGTGGAGTACAAACGTAATTAAACAGGGATTTTGTGATATTTCCACAGTTAGGTTTTCTTAAGTGTTGAACAAAACAACCAAAGAATTTATGTTTCCATGGTAAGGGTTTTATAAAGTGGAGAGCCTCCTACATGTATTAACAACGGTAAATGATTTACAATAAAAGTATTAATAATACTGATTAGTAATATTAACAACAGTAATTATAGATAAGAGAAAATAAAATTATAATTTAATGAGAGCATAAAGGAATATACTGTGTTACCCGGGAAGAGTTTCTCGGAAGTTTCACTATCAACGCGGTTCAATAACTGGGAGAATGAAGAGGAAAAAAAATTACACGTCACCATGTTTAAAAGGTCACTGGAAATAAACTTAAGGAGTCATCACAGAAAGTCCATGTGAGGCCATTTTAATCTCAACTGTAGTAAACGTCCATATAAGTAAACCTATAAGAGAGTCAGAAGAAGAAAAAGTAACATTGGAAAAACACAGAGGAGAAAATGCGCGACAATTCCCACATGGGATAAGAGAACTAAGTCGATGGACCCTCTAGCCAAAATTTGCTTAGGAACAAGTTTAAGTAAGATATACAAGAGAAGAAACCTAGATCGGAGAAGACTAGGAGACCGAGTCCAGCGAAGTAGTAAACCAGCCTATGTGACCTGGATCATCCAGATGTTAGGTTTAATATTAACAATAGAAACAGTGATAACCCTGATTGATACCCAATATGAAGAAAGGAAAATGAAAGAGAGAGAGACCGAAATATAAACAAACTAAATTATCATAGAAATAGTTAAGGTGAGCGCGATAAAAAGACAATCAAAATTAAGACCCAGAGAAAAGGGAAGAGAGAGCAAACAAACCGCCTTGTTGAGAATGCTAAGTCGTAGGAGGAGTATGTTTCAGAAAACAAGAGAGGAGACAGACAACCGTGCCTTGCTGAAAATTGACTAAATAGGGAGATCACTAGTCGGTTTAGTCGGAACAAGGCGTCGTGGGAAGTTGTTAATCTATCAGCGAACCACGTGCGTAAATGAGTGTTGCGTAATTCCCACTAACGCCGTAAGGCGTTATGCTACCAGAATTTGCCGAGGTTTAGATTTAGGAACTTTGGCAATCTCACTCTTGCAATGACGTTAACGGCGTCGTAGAGACCTTCTTGTTGGTCTGCTTGCGTCTGGTTGCACGCAATTGTACTTATATCCCGCCGAAAGCTGTAATATTTTCACCATGAGAGAACACCGCCGAGCATGCTTACGCATGCGAGGGGGTTTTAGGACAGTGTGAGAAAAGTTTTTCATATCTCATGTCATAACCACATAATAGGTGTGGCTATGACATGTGTGATGTGTGTTGTGACCACAAGGAAAATGTGGGCATGACATTTGAGTCTCATCCAAAAAATGCTTTGGATGTGGCTCGCGGTTTTGACTACCGATTCTCCTTCTTACCACATCCCTTTTATTCGGAGATACCCTTGTGTAATTCTTCCAAAAGTCTTCAATTAGTGATCTCAATGCTTCAACAATTGGTTTATCTTTTCTTGGTAGTCTCCCTGGGAACGCCCATAATTCATTGGCATTAGTGTCCTCAATTCTTTGGCGTCTTCCATTGGCTCTTGATAAAGTTTTCCTATTAATTCTCAATTCTTGACTTGTCTTTCTAATGAGAAAAGCTTTCCTCATTTGACTACTTACTATAGTCGATGTAATCACACGCCGTGTTGCATTACTATCTTTTGTGCGTGAGGTGTTACCCACACTCTCATACGCACTCATTAGATTCTTGACAATAGATTTTTCACTTGAAGCCTCTGATGTTCTCAATCCAAGAATCTTCATGATAGACCTATACTTTATACTTCGCATCATTTCAATGAATAGTTGACATCTTGCAATCTCATTTAACTTTTCAAAGAACAATCTCCAAATCTTATTAGCATATCTTCTACAAGTGCGTTTTGGAATCTTACCCATCTCATTTAAATATTGATGAAATTCCTAATGTTGAGATGAATTTACCTAACTTAACACAACCTAGAATTTTGCATAGAAAGCCAAAGTATTTGATTGATATTGATGAGAATATTTTGGCTATGATTTCTTTGTCTGTCAATAACTACATGCATTACACGGTGAATGTGAAGAAGTACGTCGTTATCTCGGCAATAACGAGACAACGAAGTATTTGATGTAAAACCTCCAGTCAGATAGTCATGCATGACGATAGGAACTCCCAATTCTCTGGCGAATACTGCTCTTTTCATCATTTCTTCACTTCTACCTGCAGTAGCATTCAGGTAATGTCCCTTAATCTCACCCGTCTCAGCCCGAGCTTTATAAATTGCTTCTACACAAAAGCAGAAATGATCTCTCCAGCGCATAAATGGTTGGGAATTCACGTTTTCATCATCCTTGGTAAAATCAAGTCCACCACGGAGACATTTGTAAACCGCTCTACCATAATTCTTGGCAGACAGACCCAATTTTGGTTTGATAGTACATCCCAACAAAGGATGACCATATTTGTTTAATTTATCTCTTTCCACTTGGATACCATGTGGTGGGCCTTGAAAAGTTTTTGAATAAGCAGGAGGAATTCATAGATCTTCCAGACGTAGAGCCCGTAAGGCTTTGAATCCAAATACATTACCTACAATAGAAGTGAACATGTTAGTAACAGAACCTTCTTCAAAAAGATCTAAAGGGTAAGCTACATAGGCAATAAATTGAGTTTCCTCTCCAGGAACGGGTTCAATATCATAGCATCGCCCCTTGTAACGATCAAGACTGGTAAGTCCATCGGTCCAAATAGTGGTCCATGTACCAGTAGAAGATTCAGCAACTACTGCTGCTCCCGCTTCTTTGGGGGGTACTCCGGGTTGAGGAGTGACTCAGAATGCTGCCAAGATATCAGTATCTTTGGTCCGATATTCCAGAGTATAATAAGTTAATTTGTAATCTTTAAGACCAGCTTTGAGTCAGACACTTGCTTTAGTCTCTATCTTTGGTGACATAAATAAGTCCCTCCCTATGATTTATTGGTTAATAGCTCTTACAAGAATGACGTCTACTCGACCTGGGTGTCGAATGTAATAGAATCACTTTTGTATTAAAAAAATTTTGTAGCCTTTAAGACTTTTCAAGTAATATTGTATCATGTTATGTATATATGACGCAACCCAATTTCTTATTTCAATTAACCTGAGGACCTTCCCACCATTAAATTAACTCATAAATTATTCTATATTAGAAGTAAATCTGATACATTTCATTTTAGACGAAAAAGAAAAATAAATGCACATATGAAAAGAAAATACACCAATGCTAGAAATACAAATTGCAATAGCAGACGGTATGGAAATGTGCCTAGTTATTGGCTCAGCAAGTCGAAGACTTCCTTATTATCATTATTCATTTACTTCAAATTTCATAGATTAATATTTCTTTATTTCGACAAAATAGCATCAATAGCCTCTAGTCGTGTTCTAGCTCTTTTGAGAGCCACATCAGCCTCGATTCCTTATCTCTTGCCTTCAGCTCATGCACGATCAGCTTTAGCTAATCTAAAACTTTCCTGAGCCTCTTGAAGATCAATATCAATACCTCTTTCTGCATTATTGACCAATAATGTGATTTCATTATTGTCTATCTTGGTGAAACCACCCATCAAAGCCATAGTTGACCACTAGGCATTGAGTCATATTTTCATTACTCATATATCCAAAGCTGTTACAATTGCAGTATGGTTGGGTAATACACCAATTTGACCACTATTGGTAGTTAGTATTATTTCTTGGACTTCTAAATCCCAAACAACTTGATTGGGAGTCAGTACACGAAGATTTAGGTTCATTTTATTTCTTTAAATTTCTTTTAAGTTCATAGCCTTTGCAGTAGCTTCATCAATGTTACCCACCAAATAAAAACACTGTTCAGGTAGACCATCTAATTCTCTGGAAAGGATCATTTGAAAACCTCTAATTGTTTCTATTAGACTAACATATTTACCAGGAGAACCAGTGAATACCTCTGCTACAAAAAAAGGGTTGTGAAAAAAACGGTTCAATTTTTCTTGCTCTTGCCACGATTAAATGATCGTCTTCTGATAATTCATCTAATCCAAGAATAGCTATAATATCTTGAAGTTCCTTATAATGTTGCAAAGTTTGTTTAACTCCTTGTGCAGTTTCATAATGTTCTTCACCTACGATCGAAGGTTGGAGCATAGTTGACGTGGAATCTAGCGGATCTACCGCTGGATAGATCCCCTTGGCAGCTAATCCTCTCGATAGTATAGTAGTAGCATCTAAATGTGTGAATGTTGTAGGATACCTTCGATCAAAGATGGAATAGATGACATACCTTGAGGTTGAGGTGGGAACGATGGCGTACCTCCTTCATCACATGTGAGTGATGATGTACTCTCAACTTGAGATGTGGTAGATGGTGTCCCTACATGTTGACTTACGGTAGAGGACGTGTCTCCAACTATGGTATTCAAATCTCTCATACCACGAAGTTTTTGCATTCGTTCTCTTTGTGCCGCCAATACCATATCTCTTTGTGATGGTTGTGGTTCCTCTTCAATTGGTATGTCTTCATTTATCATGTCCAATTTCCTCTTCTCACGAAGTTCCCTCATAGCCACTACTTTCTTTGCATTCTTAGCTTCTATATCTTCCTGTGTTGGTTTAATTCTTGATCGTTTCCTTGGCATGACAGAGAATTTTTCTATAGCATGATAAAGAGACCAATATTAGTTCCTAAGAAATGAATACAAGATAATAGTGGGATTGTATTTTTTTTATGTTGTAAGGATTTATTCTTGTATAGTTTGACATCATGGTATGTTAAGGTTTGTTTATTACACATAATTATCAAAGAGCCCAAGTGTAGAAAATATATATGGCATCATGTGAGATTGTAGGCTGCTTTCTTGATTGGGAATGTGTCTATTTTAAACATGTATGATAAAGCATGACAAAGTAATTCAATCTGAAATAAGGAAAATGTAAAGAACATGTATGTAAAGACTTGACATACCTAAAAAATGAAGATTTGAATGGAGAGAGTACCCAATTATGTAGTGTTTTTTATCTTCTTGCATCAAACTCCTCAACAATTTGAGTTTTTCACCACTTGCTTCCTTTTCAATGTTAAATTGAATAACACTCAAATATCATTACTAACAACAATACTATTAACCAATCTATAATGTTAAATTCCTAAAATTGAATCACAATTAACATTGCAACACTACAAAAATTGAAACTTGAATAGATATATATAAAACTTGGTGTGAAAACTATGTTATTTCCTCCTTCTCAAGTGGCAAGGCAGAAAAGGTGGTGGAAAGATCATGCAAAGGTGGTATAATGTGTCAAATGTGCATGTGAACCTCCCAACAGCATGAAAGCACTTCTTTTTTGTCAGAGCACATGCAGAATTAGTAAGAAAATAGAGCATGTGGGCCTGGATCATGGGGGTCAACACTTTTTTACCATTTCAATAGCAAGACAAAATGTGAGTGCATTATAACGCGCTCGCATTTTGTCATGCTATAGATTGATCACATCCTTTGCATTGATCACATCTCTTTCCTGCAAGAGCTTGCCAGATGCTTCGCCATATGATAGGCATAACAATGAAGGGGCAAGCCCTCACAATCAAGTTCTTGATAGAAAATGCCCATAACCCTAAACACTAAACCCTAATCCGTCAACCCTAAACCCTAATCCATCAACCCTAAACCCTATCCCTAAACCCTCAACCCTTAACACTATACCTTAAACCCTAATCCCTCAACCCTCAACCCTAAACCTTATCCCTAAACCCTAATCCCTGAACCCTCAACCCTAATCCATCACCCCTCAACTCTAATCCCTCATCCCTAAACCCTTAATGCTATCCCTATTTCTAAACCCTCAATAGACTCGATACTATACCTTAAACCCTAATCCCTTATCCTCAACACTCTTATTTAACCCTAATCCCTTGACCATTAACCCTAACCGTCAACCTCAACCCTCAAGCCTCAAGCCTCAACCCTCAACTCTCAACATTAAACCCTTAACTTTGACCCCTTGACCCTTAACCCTATCCCTAAACCCTAAACCCTAAACCCTTAACCCTCAACGTCAAATCCTAATCCCTCAACCCTTCACTCTAATCCCTCAACCCTAAACCCTATCCCTAAACCCTCAACACTATACCTTATACCCTAATCTCTCAACCCTAAACCTTATCCCTAAACCCTAATCCCTCAACCCTCAACCCTAATTCGTCATCCCTCAACTCTAATCCCTCATCCCTAAACCCTAAATGCTATCCCTTTTCCTAAACCCGCAACATACTCGATACTATACCTTAAACCCTAATCCCTTATCCTCGACACTCTTATTTAACCCTAATCACTTGACCATTAACCCTATCCCTCAACCTCAACCCTCAGCCCTCAACCCTCAACTCTCAACATTAAACCCTTAACTCTGATCCCTCGACCCTCAACCCTATCCCTAAACCCTAAACCCTAAACCCTCAACCCTCAACCCTCAATGTCAAATCCTAATCCCTCAACCCTAAACCCTATCCCTAAACCCTTAACACTATACCTTATACCCTAATCCCTCAACCCTAAACCTTATCCCTAATCCCTCAACCCTTAACCCTAATCCATCATCCCTCAACTCTAATCCCTCATCCCTAAACCCTAAATGCTATCCCTATTCCTAAACCCTCAACATACTCGATACTATACCTTAAACCCTAATCCCTCAAACCTAAACCCTATCCCTAAACCATCAACCCTCAACACTATACCTTAAACCCTAATCTCTATCCCTCAACCCTTAACCCTTAAAACTTAAACCCTATCCCTACACCCTCAACACTTGACACTATATCTTAAGCCTTAAACCCTCATCCCTAAAGCCTCAACCCTCAATCCTTAAACCTTCAACCCTAAACCCTATCCCTAATCCCTCTACCCTCGACATTCTAACCCTAACCTCGACATTAAATGCTAATCCGTCAACCCTAAACCCTATCCCTAAACCCTCAACCCTCAACACTATACCTTAAACCCTAATCCCTCAACCCTCAACCCTAAACCTTATCCCTCAACCCTAATCCCTCAACCCTCAACCCTAATCCATCACCCTTTAACTCTAATCCCTCATCCCTAAACCCTAAATGCTATCCCTATTCTGAAACCCTCAACAGACTCGATACTATACCTTAAACCCTAATCTCTTATCCTCGACACTCTTATTTAACCCTAATCCCTTGACCATTAACCCTATCCCTCAACCTCAACCCTCAAGCCTCAACCCTCAACTCTCAACATTAAACCCTTAACTCCGATCCCTCAACCCTCAACCCTATCCCTAAACCCTAAACCCTAAACCCTCAACCCTCAACCCTCAACGTCAAATCCTAATCCCTCAACCCTTCACTCTAATCCCTCAACCCTAAACCTTATCCCTAAACCCTTATCCCTCAACCCTCAACCCTAATCTGTCATCCCTCAACTCTAATCCCTCATCCCTAAACCCTAAATGCTATCCCTATTCCTAAACCCTCAACATACTCGATACTATACCTTAAACCCTAATCCCTTATCCTCGACACTCTTATTTAACCCTAATCCCTTGACCATTAACCCTATCCCTCAACCTCAACCCTCAAGCCTCAATCCTCAACCCTCAACTCTCAATATTAAACCCTAATTCATCAACCCTAAACCCTAATCCTTCAAACCTAAACCCTATCCCTAAACCATCAACCCTCAACACTATACCTTAAACCCTAATCCCTATCCCTCAACCATTAACCCTTAAAACTTAAACCCTATCCCTACACCCTCAACACTTGACACTATATCTTAAGCCTTAAACCCTCATCCCTAAAGCCTCAACCCTCAATCCTTAAACCTTCAACCCTAAACCCTATCCCTAATCCCTCTACCATCGACACTCTAACCCTAACCTCGACATTAAATGCTAATCCGTCAACCCTAAACCCTAATCTATCAACCCTAAACCCTATCCCTAAACCCTCAACCCTCAACACTATACCTTAAACCCTAATCCCTCAACCCTCAACCCTAAACCTTATCCCTAAACTCTAATCCCTCAACCCTCAACCCTAATCCATCACCCCTCAACTCTAATCCCTCATCCCTAAACCTGAAATGCTATCCCTATTCCCAAACCCTCAACAGACTCCATACTATACCTTAAACCCTAATCCCTTATCCTTGATACTCTTATTTAACCCTAATCCCTTGACCATTAACCCTATCCCTCAACCTCAACCCTCAACCCTTAACCCTCAACCCTCAACTCTCAACATTAAACCCTAATTCATCAACCCTAAACCCTAATCCCTCAAACCTAAACCCTATCCCTAAACCATCAACCCTCAACACTATACGTTAAACCCTAATCGCTATCCCTCAACCCTTAACCCTTAAAACTTAAACCCTATCCCTACACCCTCAACACTTGACACTATATCTTAAGCCTTAAACCCTCATCCCTAAAGCCTCAACCCTTAATCCTTAAACCTTCAACCCTAAACCCTATCCCTAATCCCTCTACCCTCGACACTCTAACCCTAACCTCGACATTAAATGTTAATCCGTCAACCCTAAACACTAATCCGTCAACCCTGAACCCTCAACACTATACCTTAAACCCTAATCCCTCAACCCTCAACCCTAAACCTTATCCCTAAACCCTAATCCCTCAACCCTAATCCATCATCCCTCAACTCTAATCCCCCATCCCTAAACCCTAAATGCTATCCCTATTCCTAAACCCTCAATAGACTCAATACTATAGCTTAAACCCTAATCCCTTATCCTCGACACTCTTATTTAACCCTAATCCCTTGACCATTAACCCTATCCCTCAACCTCAACCCTCAAGCCTCAACTCTCAACATTAAACCCTTAACTCTGATCCCTCGACCCTCAACCCTATCCCTAAACCCTAAACCCTCAACCTTGAACATCAAATCCTAATCCCTCAACCCTTCACTCTAATCCCTCGACCCTAAACCCTATCCCTAAACCCTCAACACTATACCTTATACCCTAATCCCTCAACCCTAAACCTTATCCCTAATCCCTCAACCCTTAACCCTAATCCATCATCCCTCAACTCTAATCCCTCATCCCTAAACCCTAAATGATATCCCTTGACCATTAACCCTATCCCTCAACCTCAATCCTTAAGCCTCAAGCCTCAACCCTCAACTCTCAACATTAAACCCTTAACTCTGATCCCTTGACCCTCAACCCTATCCCTAAACTCTAAACCCTACACCCTCAACCCTCAACGTCAAATCCTAATCCCTCAACCCTTCACTCTAATCCCTCAACCCTAAACCCTATCCCTAAACCGTCAACACTATACCTTAAACCCTAATCCCTCAACCCTAACCCTAAACCCTAATCCCTCAACCCTAATCTGTCATCCATCATCCCTCAACTCTAATTGCTCATCCCTAAACCCTAAATGCTATCCCTATTCCTAGACCCTCAACGGGCTCGATACTATACCTTAAACCCTAATTCGTTATCCCTAAACCCTCCAACCCTATCCCAAAACCCTTAACCCTCGAACCTCAATGTACTCAACCCTCAACGTCAAACCCTAATCCCTCAACCCTTAACTCTGATCCCTCGACCCTTAACCCTTAAAACTTGAACCCTAAAACCTATCCCTACACGCTTGACACTCGACACTATATCTTAAACCCTAATCCCTTAACCGTCATCCATAAAGCCTCAACCCTAAATCATTAAACCTTCAACCCTAAACCCTATCCCTAATCCCTCTACCCTCGACACTCTACCTTAAACCTAATCCCTCGACCCTTAACCCTAAACTCTATCCCTAAAGCCTCAACCCTAAACCCTAATCCCTCAAGGTCCTAAACTCTAATCCCTTATCCCTAAACTCTAAATCCTATCTCTAAATGCTCAACCCTCAACCTTAAACCTTAATCACTCAATCCTTATCCACCCCTCTCCTCCCCTATCTGGCTAACTCCCATCTCTACCCTCCTCTGCCCTCGACACTATACATACATACATATAGGCATACATAGATACATACATACATATAGGCATACATACATACATATTGGCATACATAGATACATACATACATACATACAGGAATACATACATACATACATGATTAATAGCCTTGAACATAAAAAAAATTGAGGGGAACATAACGGGAGCGCGTTATAACGCGCTCGCATTATGTCAAACATGACAAACAACAAACTTGCGCAAAAGGAAAAATGCAAAGCAAACCATAACGTGAGCACATTATAACACACTCGCGTTATGTCTTGCTTTGGGAATCCCAAGCCTTGGGTTTGGGATTTGCTTTGGATTTCCAACCCAAAGGCTTGGAGTGCCTTTTTCCAGATTCTTCAAGATTTCACATAATTTCGTTCGTGCTAACCCTTAGATTTGCACATGTTTCAACATCGAACAAATCAAACACTTGGGTAATGTTAGGCTTTCTCTTAGCTATTTGACGATGTGATTTTTTTCACATTTTAACAATGTTAAGCCTTTCATCTTTAATTTCTTTTGTTTGTGTGTCCGTTTTTGGGCAAAAACCACTGTTTGGTCTTTTTTTCATTGTAAATTAACTATTCATTGAAATTTCAAAAAAATTACATATTTAGAAACTAGACTCCATTCTACAAATATTTAAAAAAAAAGAAAAAAATTATTTTCAATTAGTTTTCAAAATTTATAGGGGTAGCAAGGCCAAAATTCTATTTTTTAGGATGTGTCCAATTTGAAAATTACTAAAAAATCAAATATTCATCAAAAAATTCTCAGAAAAATCGAACATAAAGTACATGCTATTAGCTAATTTCTCACCAAAGAGATTTTAAAAATACCACAAAAAAGTTGACCTTTTGAGGGAGCCACAAAACATGCTATGTTATGTTTTTTTGACAGAAACAATACCAATTTCTGTGGCTTCCTCTTTTGAACCCCTTAATCTATGCCATTTTCAAAAAAAAATAGTAGTTTAGAAAGTAGACTCGGAGCACTACGAACATTTTTTTGGTTGCATCTCCAAATTTTGAGTGTAACTATGCTCAATTTCTCATCCAAGGCCAGTATTTCCTGATTTCAGAAAAAAAGTGGCGACTTAAGACCCCTTTTTGGCCCCCCATCTTCTTGCACTTACCTATAATTTATAATTTCATGATTATTGTTAGTCGATGGATGTATTACTTGGTTTTAAATGGAAAACAAATTATTTTTCTGTTTTAAACTTTAAAAAAAAAAAATTATTACCCTTGGTTAAACTTAGTTTTTAGGGTGAAAACAAAACTGGGTGTTACAATGACAGTGTGGTCCTTGTAATAATATCAATATCCCCAATTATGCTCTATATGAGCTTGGTGGTCTAATTCTTTAGGTCTAAGAAACTTGGTAAATGTATTTGAGAGCCCTTTTCTTGTGTACCCCAAAATTCTTCTAACCTTTTTGCATAAATAATTCTTTAAACATGCAATAGCTGGTCATTGGCGAGTGGGAATCAAATAACTACATCTATTCCTAGAATAAGATAGGTTCTCCATGCTCAATCATGATTACAAACCTCAGTACAGGGTCCCAATGATCCTTTCCCAAATACAAAAATATGTGATAGAGGTGGGAATACCATCTTAAAAAAGACAATTCTACTTTCGTTCTTCATGGCAGAGAGTTCCCTATGAACATTATCAACTAGAAGGGTGGCATAATCAAAGAGTCTGTTGATGTATATATTTTGAACATTTGATGTTAACATCATCAATGTGATGAGAATTTGAGCCTTATAATTACTTCCAAATATTTAACATAGGGATTGGTATGTCATCTGAAAGTATTGCTCAAAAGTGCCCACACTACAAGGCTCTACCTCATTTACTGGGATTGCCACTAGTTTTCCTACTTCATAGTTAGGCCTATGGGAAGGAAGCCACTATGTAGTTGTACTAGTTCTTTTTTTATTCTCTACCCAACTCATCTAGGTTTATCTATTGATTAGTATGCAAGCTAAGGTAGAAAATGGTCATGATTAAATCCTCATTCTTAGTAAAAGCCACATTCTCTCAGCCATCCCTCAGCTGTCTAGTTTGGGGGCCATACCTTTCACTAATTCTAGATATGAGTTCATGATTCACAAAGAAATTGGGAGCGACAAGATTCCCTAAATCAAATCTCTAGATATTGCACAGAGGTATGGGTTTATTTGCACATTGCTTACAATATTGGTACAAGTCCCATCCTATTGTAGGGAGAACTACATCTCTAATGCACTCAAAATTATCTTACAACCTATCATATAAAACTTTGGTCCCCTGGGCATGTTTCAATTTCTTGGAAGTAGGAAATTGGTCAATGATGTCTTGGTCCAAAGGTATTTTTTGAACAGGTTGACTAGGTTGATACTTGACTCACTTTGAAAATATAGGTGTTATTAGAAAATGTGGTTAACAGTATTAAACTATCAATAGTCCAATAATCTCAATGAAATTAGAAATAAACAAGATTAAACACAAAGAACACTACCTTGCAAACCTTCTTATTTCGTGGCTTCCATTGTTTGCCTATCTTGAATTGATCTTGTTTGTGAATGGAGCCCTCAAAAGGTGCATTTCCTTGCTTTCTTCCAAGATGACAATGGAGAATGGCTATTGATAGGTTTGCAATGAAGAGATTCTTCAATATGCAATGATAATGATAATGATGGTGATCTCAAGCCATGGGGATTTGGTGCCAAAGGCACGCTGTGATTCCTGCAGAGTAAGTTTATGAAAAGCTTGGATGATTGAAATGGAGGAATAAGGGTTATATTTATAGACTTGTGAGAGAGAAGATCAACAGTATAGAATGAATAAGAAGATCAACGGTTGAGGAGATTTGAGAGGATGTGCGCAAATAGGGAGAGGACAAGTGTCATGCTCCCTCATGCATCAAGGGAGTTAACAGAATAGATTGAAGAGTTAACTGAGATGATTGATCAGTTAATAGAATTTACTAGAGATATAAGTGGGCTGATTGGGGAGTTGACTTAGATGATTGAACAGTGAACTCAGATGACTAATCAGTTAACAGATTTGATTGATGAGTTAACCAATCTGACTGGAGAATAAATAGGACATGTGTGTGAGAGAATATTAGCTAATTAAATATTGAAATATTTAATTACATGTGCACGTGGATCAATTGAATTATTTTTGGTATTAATTCAATTTTGGAAGAAAGAGATAATTTAAATAAATATTTGGATTTATTCAAATATAGAGAATGAGAAGAATTAATTAAATAATTTGGTATTATTCAATTTAGAATGAATTTAGAAGAATTTGGAGAATTTAATTAAATAAATGATTTTATTTAATTTTTGGACAAATGTGAATCAAATAAATAAATTGATTTATTTATTTATTGATAGAGGAATTTAAGATGAAATAAATATTTAAAATATTTATTTAGCTAGAGTCGTGTCATTTTTAGGTGTATACATTTTGCCCCTCTTTGATGCAATGTGTTTTATCACATTGTTTCAAAGAATAGATTTTCTGATAATGATACATGCCCTAGTTTACCCGTGGTACAAGTTTAACGATGGTACGATGCCCCCTCAGGAAATTGGACGGGAAGAAAAAGGTTGAGGGCATGAGACAGACAATCTCATGATGAAGAAGGTTGAATAGTTAGGGTAGGGTGAAGAAAATAGGTAATGACTTGGAAAAGATGCAGAGAAATGGTACGGAGAGCATGCCTGGTCACCACATAGCTACTTAGGGTTGCAATGGCTATATATAGAAGTTGGGTCCACAATCCTAGTCAATTGTACACTTGTCATTTGTTAAGAGATACTTGGAGCTTTGTAGAGTGCAAGAGCATTTTCGATGGTCTTGGCATAGTGGGAGTAGTATCAGCTGGCATGATATGTACGATTACTATGACTATTTTCTAGGTATTCTAGCTAGCTTGATCAGAGGTGTTGTATGCCCCGATCAGAGATCTCATAGTTTTGTAGTTGGTTGGGATTAGACCTTGGAGAGGATTCTAACTAAGGGCACCCGCTTTGATTGGGGTGTCTATGTTCTATCTCATCTCTACCATGGGACTATGGAGCTTCTAGTCTGTTGGCAGTGGTTTCTCTATTACAGTTCTAGGCGTGGGAGCATATTGCAATGACACGGCCCATTTGTACATTTCACAGGCAGAGGGATGAGCCATATTCTTTTGGATACTTTGGTGTACTTTCTCAGCACAGGCTAGGGAAGTAAGAGTACTAGCGACATCAGTTGCATAATGTGGATGCAGTTGTGTGGCGACATGTTGGTAAACAGATTTATTGCTTTTAAATAACCTTCATGAATAACTCTATTTCACCCTTGCTTTTAAACAACCTGCTCACAACAGTTGAAGAATCGCAGGTCTATGTCGATTCCTCTCTGCATAGCTCCCTCGTATGATAGGGGTATTTGGATTTTCTAGAATTATAAGAACAAAAATAAAGAAATAACAAATATTAATGATGAAATAAGAGTTAAACTTATGAATTTAAGTTCCATGCATCCAAGTAGACATACCAAAACTTGATGTGAAATATCTTTCTCACAATGCAACTTTGAAAGAAAAGCATATGAACATTATTGATGAAACATATGAATACCAAAAACAACACATGAAATCAAGTTGAGAACACATTCAAATGTTTCCTTATTGCTTTCAAACTTGAATAACACTATTTGAGTCTTTCATAAACTGTCATGTGAAAAACTGGAACCCCTATTGATTGAATCACAATGATATATTTATAGGTGAGGTTAGTAACCACTTAGGGTAACTACCTCAACAACTTTTTATAACTACTTGACATAACTACCTTGATAAGTGCCCTAATTTGAATAACTAACTTTCTTTCACAAAGCTAGTCGCATAGAGTAACTACCTTGCTTAGGCACTTGAAATAACTATCATACAAGAAATAGTTAGGATGAACCTAACTTTACAATCAAAGAGAGAGAAAAGCCTAGACTCAAAGGGAAAGCTAAACCATCATCATTACTTACAAAACAAGGCAAAATTATGACTTGAGCTACACACAAACACAACAAAAATGGAAACTATACAATATGCAACAACTGCACTTATTCTTTGCTTGAAAGTTCCTATGGGTTTTGTAAACATTTCATTTGCTTCGAGGCTACAAACACCTTTTCTAAGGAATATACTTCACAATGACTAAAATGATGATGAAGATTTCATTCCATGTTTGTCACAAGGCTCCTGCCCTTGGGTTATTTAGAAGAAGCACATACTCTGCCAAAACATCTATGTTTGTAGTGACTTAACAATTTGTTTGTATTCATTTGTCATGTAGAGCAATATCTATTTGCAGGTGGTAATCTTTCTCGTGAGGCTGAGGAGCTCACTTACCTTTCATGTCTCTCATTATTGCTTCAAGTTTGTGTGGTTTAGTCAACATAACTGCTTATATTTAGATGACTAGAATCTTCATTCGTGGAGGTAGTCGATCCAGATTGCAGACTTTCTAAATGTTTCCTTTGAGATGGGAATAGCACTAGTATTGGAAGCAATGAGTGTTGGAGCTCAAAACAATCATGCCTTCTTTGTACTCAGAAAAGTTGGTGAAATGAAATAGATGCATACTGATAAGGCTTCATAAATCAGGAAACTCGCGCACTGCCTTGAAGCATTACATTTGAAATTAACTTTTGTTACTTTCTTTATGGTGTTGCTATCCTTGGCATGACGATTATCGCGCCTCATGGGAGAGATTGGATGCTCGGCGGTTACTTAGCATAACATCTGAGTTGTGCTTTGTTGAATGATGCTAAGGTGTCTTCTTTTAAAGCCTTTTTGGGTTTCATTGTCATTTAAGAAACTAACGATATCAACTGATAGGAAATAACGCCTATGTTTAAATGGTAATGTATGGTAGAAAATCTTGTTTGATCAAGGGTGAAGACAAGTTTGAAAAATGAGGCTAATAGTTGGCTCTAACTAGGGACAAGGACCCTGTGGACGCAGGATGCTAGAATCTCTGGAAATGA
Source organism: Cunninghamia lanceolata (assembly GCA_027924645.1). Taxonomy (NCBI): domain Eukaryota; kingdom Viridiplantae; phylum Streptophyta; class Pinopsida; order Cupressales; family Cupressaceae; genus Cunninghamia; species Cunninghamia lanceolata. The sequence continues at coordinate 3,913,191 of BSBN01000333.1, forward strand.
CCAATGCCTTATCCATTGGGTAATAGAGTAAGGAGATAACATGATGTATAAGGGGAAACAATGAGACTCCAACGAGACAAAAAGACAAATGACAAAGACACCCAGAGATGAGGCAAACAATGAAAACCAATAGAAACTGAAACAAGATAAACACAATAAAAACTCCTAATTAACCTATGTACATGGTAGGTGACTCCTCCCTCAAAACTGCTTTAGAATAATCATGTAAAACTATTAACGAGCTAAGAAAAATGGGCACCTATAGGAAAAAGAGATGCATATAAATGAGGCACCTGTGAACTTAGTAGCCATCTTAGAATGATGAGAAAAATAAAATATAAGAAATATGTGGACTCCTTGAATTGTACACCAAACAACCCTTTCTCATCATAAATTTCTGAGTCCATTTGAATCACATTGGTATTGCCCATCATATATTCTGGTTTCATGTTGAGCATACCAATTTACTCTATCTGAATATTCTTTTGATAGCTTGAATCAAAGAAAACTAAATCATGAACCGGACATCCTTCATTTGAAGTAAGAAATGAAGAAAACTCAATACTTTGTGACTAATTCTTCTTATGATTAATGTCCTCCTTTATCATTGAATCATCTTCTGCAAAGAAAAATTCCTCCTTCTTTAGCATTACTAACTCAGGATCTTCTTTATTAGAGGGTTGCACATGAGGAAGAGAAAGTCATGAATCTGCATTATGCACTTTATCCTCCTGAAAGTCTTTTTGTATCGTCGGTGAAGAAGAAATAATATTTTCCTCTCTTGGAAGTAGTGAACGAAAAGTTAAAACATGCAGCTCTTCATCAATCCTGGTATCCTTGTGATCTTCTTGCATATTTGGAGTTGGAGTACTCAACATTTCATCTTGAGTAGTACCTTTGATTCCAGTAGTTGATGATTCTTCTTCAACAAATGATAAGGGAAAAAGAATAAAATCTTCTTTACAAAGAAAATCATCTTCAGGAGTCTTGAGATGATCTTGCAGTATTATTTCATCATCATTCTCCTCTTGCTCGGGTTGCATGCATGTCAGAAAAACACTTTTCAACTCATCTTCATCTTCTTTGTTTACACTTTGGTCCAAAATTTCTTCTGCATTCCCTTAAACATTAACCATGTCATGGGAACCTTCCTTGGAAGATATAGTTGTCAAACCAGAGCAAGTTGTCACAAGAGGAGTGACATTCTTCAAAGAAACTATGAACATGTCATCGTCTGGATAGATTTCTTCTTCATCATTGCATGTTTCCATACAATCTTCTTCTTTTTCTTCTTGCTTTAGTGGAGATGTCCTATTATGAGGAAATGTAATAACTTCTTCTTCTCTAGTACGTGCATGTTCTGATGAGCCTCTTTCAACCCTTTGATCAGAAGATGTTGCATTAAATATAGGTTCATTTGTAGGAAACACTTTTACCTCTTCATTAATGTCCTCATTGTGCAAATGATATATGTCAGCATAATCTATTTTACATTCTAGTGCATGAATCTCCTTTGATAGGGGCTTATGATCATGAGCAATAAAATGAGTCTCTTTCCATCTTTTTCTTCAATCTTCTGCAATGTTTGAAGCAAAGAAAGATGAATTTGGGTAGAAGCAAATTGCATGCCACCATAGAAATTCTTCAAAAACTCTACTTGCTTAGGATCATCGAGAACTTGATTTTGTTGAGTAGAGGATGTAGGAAAAGGATAATATATCATCACTATCACTCACTGATTCAAAAAATTGCAAGTTATGCAACTAGGTTCTTCAATACCAAGCCATTTTTCAAGATTCTTCTTTCAAATAGAGTCACCAACTTATTTTTCTGGGGAAGATAACTATAGATTTTTCTTTTAGGAATGGAAGGCACCAACACTTCAATATTTTCCCCAACAGAGTCACCAAAAATCTGTTGGTAAACAGATTTGTTGCTTTTAAATAACCTTCGTGAATAACTCTATTTCACCCTTGGATCAACAACAACCTGCTCACAATAGTTGAAGAATTGCAGGTCTATGTCGATTCCTCTCTACATTTAAGAGGGGTAGCTCCCTCGTATGATAGGCATATTTAGATTTTCTAGAATTATAAGAACAAAAACATAGAAATAACAAACACTAATGATGAAATAAGAGTTAAACTTATGAATTTAAGTTCCATGCATCCAAGTAGAGATACCAAAACTTGATGTGAAATATCTTTCTTACAATGCAACTTTGAAAGGAAAGCATATGATCATTATTGATGAAACATACGAATACCAATAACAACACATGAACTCGAGTTGAACACACATTCAAACATTTCTTTATTGCTTTCAAACTTGAATAACACTATTCGAGTCTTTCATACACTGTCATGTGAAAAAGTGGAACCCCCATTGATTGAATCACAATGATATATTTATAGGTGAGGTTAGTAACCACTTAGGGTAACTACCTCAACCACTTTTTATAACTACTTGACGTAACTACCTTCGTAAGTGCCCTAATTTTGAATAACTAACTTTCTTTCACAAAGCTAGTCGCTTAGACTAACTACCTCGCTTAGGCACTTGAAATAAGTATCATACAAGAAATAGTTAGGATGAACCTATCTTTATAATTAAAGAGAGAGAAAAGACTAGACTCGAAGGGAAAGCTAAATCATGATCATTACTTACAAAACAAGGCAAAATCATGACTTGAGCTACACACAAACACAACAAAAATGGAAACTGTACAATATGCAACAACTGCACTTATTCTCTGCTTGAAAGTTCTTAAGGGTTTTGTAAACAATTTATTTGCCTCGAGGCTACAAACACCCTTTCTAAGGTATATACTTCACAATGACTGAAATGATGATGAAGATTTCATTCTGTGTCCGTCACAAGGCTCCCACCCTTGGGTTATTTAGAAGAAGCACATACTCTGCCAAAACATCTATGTTTGTAGTGACTTAACAATTTGTTTGTGTTCATTTGTCATGTAGAACAATATATGTTTGCAAGTGGTAATCTTTCTTACGAGGCCGAGGAGCTCACTTACCTTTCATGTCTCTCATTCTTGCTTCAAGTTTTCATGGTTTAGTCAACAGAACTGCTTATATCCAAATGACTAGAATCTTCATCCGTGGAGGTAGTCGGTCTAGATTGCAGACTTTCTAAATGTCTCCTTTGAGATGGGAATAGCGCTAGTATCAGAAGCAATGAGTGTTGGAGCTTAGAACAATCATGCCTTCTTTGCACTTAGAAAAGCTGGCGAAATGAAATAGATGAATACTAAGAAGGCTTCATAAATTAGGAAACTCGCACTCTGCCTTGAAGTTTTACGTTTGAAATTAACTTTTTTTACTTCCTTTATGGTGTTGCTATCCTTGGCATGCCGATTATCGTACCTCGTGGGAGAGATTGGATGCTTGGTGGTTACTTAGCATAATGTTTGAGTTGTGCTTTATTGAATGATGCTGAGGTGTCTTCTTTTAAAGCCTTTTCAGGTTTCATTGTCATTTAAGAAACTAATGATATCAACTGATAGGAAATAACTCCTATGTTTAAATGATAACACATTGTAGAAAGTCTCATTTGATCGGGGGTGAAGACAAGTTTGAAAATGAGGGCAACACAACCCTACATAGAGTGTGAGGTATAGGACAATGAGGTTGATGAGTTGCCTTACATGTTTCATCTCTGATAGTTTGGGTGGGTGTAGGGTATGCCACAGGGGCAGGCTTTGTTTGCGAGGACCTATGCATAGCAGTGGCGATGGGGACCTATGGCTTCCTATGAGGAGGCCAAGGTAGATTTTCTGCAGATACCTTATCAGGCATGGCCAATGAGGAGGGAGATAGTGGATGTGGGGATGACATGTGATTATGAGGATTAGTTTGTAGCACACCCATTCCCTAGGTATTCGGGACCAGGAGAGTTATCTCCCCACCTAGAGGAGGTGGAGTTAGAGGATGAGGGTGATGGAGGTAGGTAGAGGAGGGGGTGGAGGAGGAGGAGGGGTGAAGATGGCGAAGGCCGAGGGGACGGAGGAGATGGCCGAGGAGGAGGCCGAGGAGATGGAGGAGATGATGGAGGTGACGATCAGCCGAGACAGCGGCAAAGAGTGGGGGAGGCCCCACCCTAGTAGGAGGTACAATAGTTAGTGGTTTAGCTAGCAGTGCAATAGGCAATATAAGTCCCACAAGCACTGGATCAACTTGACCCACAGTAGTAGGTGCAAGGTGATGTAGTAGGCCTACTACAAGGCTAGGTTAGACAACTGAGAGCCCAGTTGAGAGCCGCAGAGGCTGGAGAGATGGAGATATAGCTGTTATCACCAACATTACCATAGAGTGGGATGCCACCTTGGCCAGGGTACAAGCATTGATAGGTGAGAGAGATACAGCACTGGCTAGGGTGCAGGCACTAACAGCAGAGAGGGACGCAACCATAGCTGCACTGGGTACTGATGTGGCCACAACATTTCTTGTTGCATAGGTGACACACACCCAAGCCCAGGTTACACAGGTGATAGGAGAGTTGGCCACTGCTAGAGCACAGATTTAGTATTACAAAGGTTTATATCATGGGGCGGTGCTAGCAGATGAGAGGGTAGCGAGCTACAAGAGCCGGTCAGTGGTTGTGTCCTCGCGGAGGGCAGGTGGTTCACACTCAGTGGCTTCGGCTATGGGCCCATAGCAGTCTGGGATAGGCTGAGGTAGAGGAGAGGGAGAGGGTAGTGCCAGGAGTAGCATCCCACGGCAGTAGGGTTAGGTGTGGTTTTGGATAGATTTTGGGTTTTGTACATACATTTTTTTGATGGCTCATGGATAGCCAGATTATGTATATATATCTTGTATTTTGTATAGCTACTGAAACATGTATAATTATTGTTTTGATGTATGTATACATCCTATTGTGATTTGACTCATGGATGACAGACTAATATTTGTACACTTGGACAGTTTATGTGTTTATGATTATATATGATGATGCAGCATATGATGACCTACATGTATGTTGTTATGCGATGATCATGGATGCATTTTATTTGCGATGTTCATATGTTATGAACATGTTTTTGATAGTTTTTTGATTCAAGATATTATGTATGCATCTACGTTATGCTGATGTAGATAAATGTTTCTAATGCACCTATATGTATGCAAATGATTGTAAACGTTCACATTGTATGATGATCTAATGCAGACATTGTGATGATAGCTATGTTTTTGTGAGATTTTTTTTTTTGGTTAATGCAATGTTATGTTGACTTATGCACTTATGCGGCTACATTATATGCTAACATGATCTAAATGTTTATTATATAGTGTATGTGATGATACTATATGATGACTGACCTATTCATAACATGCAAAATGATAACACATAGATGTTTTAATGCTCCTTATATGTATGAAAATGATCTAATCAATGAAATGACTATCTCACCTAATATGAAATGCAAAATGATACTATGTTTTTGGTGTGTCCAAGTGTACTCAATCAAAGTAGAAGAGACTAAATGAAAGACACAATGATAGACAGAAATGCAAATGAAGTAATCACAAGATTTTACTTATTCACATTGACACTTTGATTGGAATTACTTATTTATGGATGGGATATGAAACGTAATTGGATATACATGGATGCGAATATTTGCCACCTTGATATTGCAAGTATTTTGAAGTGCGTTGTTTCATCATTGGGCATTTTTTGTTGCTTTTCTCTTTAAAATGTTGTAAGAAAATACAAGCATCTAGGTATAATTAACCATGATGACCTAAGTATTACTTACATGGATTTTGATATAGCAAGTTAATACAAGCATCTAGTCAAAATTGAATCTAGATGACCTGAGTATTTCTTGCATGTAAATAGACAAGGATGATACCTATTTCCTGTTTAGACCTCTAATGTCCTCGATGATCATTGTGTGTGATCATGTCTTTAGATAAGGCTTCACATTACTAAAGATATATCCACAAGCAGCAAACAAATAAAATAATCATGCCCCTATCATAGCATCTCTAGTTTTTAGGCATCCTTGAGTAGCATAGGAAACATGATAACAAAAATTTAAGATTTTTAGGCGCAACCAATCAAAACAAAACATTCTTTTATTAGATGTGTTTTCTTGCCATAATTTAGATAAAATCATTTAGAGTGTTTAGGTACTTGTTTTTTTTTCTTTGGATAGGTTGATGTCTTGCATCAGTATTTCTTGCTTGGAAGTATGCTTTGTTGCACATGTGTGTCTAGTGAAAGGTATCACAATCCTTATTGGTGTCCTCTTAGAACATGTGGCATTGCAGAATCCAACTCCTTAACCAGGTCGAGGACATGCCCCCAGTTAGGTGAAGGTTCCATTTATTTGTGGATGAACTGACAATGGATACAAAGAAATAGGCTCTAAGGGATTGACCTAGTGCCTCGGGGGCACATTGCTAAATGGCCTTGCCTACGTGATGACGCAGAGACAACGTAGCTTGAGGTGAACTTGGTGGACCTAGGACCTAGGTGATGGGAAATGGTGCGAATATGGATGGACCAGAGGACGGTTGACATGGGACGAGATGGATTGAAAGGAGCCTCGGGGGCACATCGATACAAGATGGCCTTACCTACATGAAGACACAGAGGCGATGTAGTTCGGGTAGATAGGATACTGACAATGGACGCTAAGACAGGCTGATACTATGGATAGGATACTGGACAAACCTTGGGTAGAAAGGTGATAATGTTGATAGAGTATCAAGCCATGATAGGTTATCATTAGGTGGGTTTGTGAAATAGATATGATCAAATGATGGATAATGGTAGGAAGAATGGACACAAGGCGGTGGTCTTCCAAAGATGGAGGAAGTGGTTCTCAATGCCAAGAGTGCATGTTTGCTAGGTTTTCACTACTTTGCTTTTATTGCAACATTTATGAAGTACACATGACACCTGTTTACCAGGTTTTCATCACGGTATCTATCCAAGGTGCCTGTTTACCAGACTTTCACCAGAGGACGATGTTTTTGTTGTTTTTCTACTTTTTTTTTTACTATTTTTTGTTTTTTGATTTTTTTGGTTTTTTTGCCCCACTTACATTAGGGTTCTCTAGGTATAGAACTGGCGAAGATGCATATTGTTGATTGGGTCATTGAATAGCTCACCTTCTGATGTAGCTAAATGGTATGCTCCTGATCCATAGGAAGCAATGATTACATAAGGACCAAGCCAGTTGGGTTCAAACTTTCCTTTCTTCCCCTGATCCTGCTGATTGCAAGGATTTTCTTTGAGCACTAGATCACCAACATTAAAGACCCTTGGACAGACTCTGTGGTTATAGCTTCTAGACATTCTTTGTTGGTGGTATTTGAGATGGTTGAAGGCATTCTATCATTTCTCCTCCAACAGTTCTAACTCTTGCAGTTTGGAAACTCTGTAGTCCTCATCAGTTATGAGACCTTTTAACGACACCATCAAAGATGGTAACTCAACTTCAATGGGAAAAATGGCTTCAAAACCATAGACAAGGGAATATGGGGTTGTACCTATGGGAGTGTGTATGCTTGTTCAATAGGCCCATAGAGTGGGGTTTAGTTACATGTGCCAATCACAACCAGCGTCGTTGATAGTTTTCTTGATGATTTTCAAGATGGTTTTGTTGAATGCCTCTTCCTGACCATTGCCTTGTGGATAGTACAAGGTAGAGAAGTGGTGTTGGATTTAGAACTTGTCACAGAGCTCTTGGACATCCTAATTTTTGAAGGGTCTTCCGTTATCTGTGATAATGGATAAGGGAATTCCATATCGACAAATGAGGTAATTAAGGATGAAGGAGGAAATTTGCTTACCTGTGACATTGGTGAGTGGAATGGCTTCAATCCACTTGGTAAAATATTTAGTGGTAGTTATGATAAACTTGTGGTCGTTGGATGATGGAGGGTGGATTTTGCCCATAAGGTCGAGTCCCCACTACCAAAAGGGCCAAGGCGTCGTTAAAGGCTGCAGTTCCTGAGTTGGTGCATGGATGAGGTTACCATGAATCTAACACTATTTGCATTTATTAACATAATGATATGAGTATCTCTCCATGTTTGTCTAATAGTATCCCAAACGCATGAGTTTCTTAGCTAAGGTAGGACCACTAAGTGTAATCCACAAATTCATTTGTGTACTTCTCATAAGGCAGTTTGAGATTCTTCACATTCCAAACATCTGAGTAAGGTACCATCTAGACCTCGGTGGTAGAGGGTGTTGGCAATAATGGTATAACAGGACGTTTGTCAGATAAAGGTTTGGCATTGCTTGTTGGATAAATTAGTTGGTAAGGTGTTATCCTTGAGGTAAGTGTAAATTTTACCATACAAGGGTGAATCAAATCCAATTAGGAGACAAATGGATTGGGTTTCAGGGATATCATAAGTTGGTTGCATGATTGGTTCCACCAAGAACTCAAAATGTGACTCATTCTCTGATATGTCGAGAAGCAAGGTGATGGTTGCCATGGTGTCTACTACTTTGTTCTCTATGCGAGGAATCTTCTCAAAGGAGATTATCACAAAGTATGCTTTAAAGTCATCTATCATATGCTTGTATGGTATTAGCTTGTCATATTTCATCTGATAGTTATCATTCACTTGGTTTATGACTAGTTGTGAATCTCCATAGACATGTAGCTCTTTCACTTTCCATTCTGCTGTCATCTTAAGACCAATGACTAAGGCTTCATACTCTGCTATGTTGTTTGTGCAAGGAAAAAGTAGACGATAGGACTTAGGTATTTTGTCACCTTGAGGAGTGACTAATAAGATTCCTGCCCCTGATCCATGGTTTGTATAGGAGCCATCAAAGTAGAGCTTCCATGAATGTGTTGTGACATTGAAAATTGATTCATCGGGGAACTCGAATGTCATTGGAGTGGTATCTTGCAATGGTGCCTCTGCTAACTGATTGGTGATGACCTGACCCTTAATAGCTTTCATTTCCACATATTCAATGTCATACTCACTTAGTAGCATTACCCATTTAGCTAGGCAGACTTTTAGGGCTGCTTTGCTTAACAATTATTTGAGTGGATCAATCTTTGCAATTAGATTGATGGAATGCACAAGCATGTAATGGCGTAGTTTTTGGGAAGCAAAAACCACAGCAAGACAAGATCTTTCAATTTGAATGTATTGCAATTCATACCCCACCAATGTGCAACTGATGTAGTAGATGGCCCATTCCTTGCCTTCACAGTCTTGTTGTGCTAAAAGGGCTCCAAGAGTAGTTGGTGTTGCAGATATGTAAACATATAGTGGCTTGCCTTAGATAGGAGGCATCAAGATCAGTGGATTCATGAGATACTCCTTCAATTTGTGAAATCCTTCTTGACACTTCTCATCCCATCTAAATGGAATGTGTTTATGTAAGAGATGAGTGAAAGGTTGACACTTGTCTGCCAGTTGTGAGATAAACCGACGAATTACCTATAATTTGCCTTGTAAAGACCACAGTTGGGTGATGTTCCTTAGTGGTGGCATCTCCATGATATCTTTTACCTTTGCAAGATCTACCTCAATCCCATTGGTTGATACTATGAAACCCAAGAGTTTGCCGGAGGTGACCCCAAAGACACACTTTTTCAGATTCAATTAGACCTTGAATTGTTCTAGCCACTAAAAGATTTTCTCTAGGACCTCTAAGTGAGATTCCCTTGTAAGTGATTTGACAAGGATGTCATCCACATAGTCTTCCATAGTTACGTGCAACATGTCGTGGAAGATAGTAGTCATTGCCCTTTGGTATGTGGCTCCTGCGTTCTTCAACCCAAATGGCATGACATTCCAACAGAAGGTACCCCATGTGCATGTGAATGTCATCTTATGCTGATCCTCTGGCACTATTCTGATATGGTTGTATCTGGAAAAACCATCCAGAAGAGAAAGCATAGTGTGTCCAACTGTCAAGTCTACGATGATGTCAATGTTGGGCAATGGGAAATCATCTTTGCGACAAACCTTGTTGAGATCTTAGAAATCATTACACAATCTAACTCTGCCATCAAGTTTTGATTATGGTACAATGTTTGATACCCACTCTAGGTAATTGATTGCTCTGATGAATCCTACATCCAGTAGCTTCTTAAGTTCCTCTTTGACTATCAATGTGACATGTGGATGCATTTTCTTGAGCTTTTGTTTAACAAGTTTAACTCCAGGATCGAGTGGTAGATGATGCAAAATCAAGTCTAGATCTAACCCGGGCATATCTGCATATGACCAAGCAAAGTTGACCTATTTCCTTTTGAAGAAGGGTACAAATTTTATCTTTTCTAGTGGAGATAGAGACTTGGCAAAGTGTATGATCTTGGGGTTATCCTCGGTGCCAATGTCAACAGGTTCTATAGGTTCTACAACAATTTGTGACTTCTCCTAATACATGTCATTGGGGAGAGTGCCAAGCCTTCCATTGTCTAGCACCTCGAAGAGGTTTTCACCATTCAATGTGTCCTTTATTTTTACGTTTTTGGGATCTGATACTACCACAGAATAGTTTTCACCATCATATCCATTTTTTATTTTTATATTTTTGCGACTGGAAGGCTTGGCACCCTCTCCAAAATAAGCCACAGTGTTGAGTTCTATGGCAAAGCCAACTTTATGATCTCCCGCAGGTAGGTGGTCTCTTAGTTCCATGTAATTAATGTAGGCATCGTCGTTTTGGAACATGTCTAGTTGGGGGTTCCTTGTAGATCCCAATCGATAAGCTCAAGATGTACCAGGGAGTGGGGATCGATAGGTTGATCTGATTCAGTGGGTGTGATGGTAAGGATGGCTACATTATCAGGATTGGGAGTGATGGGAATAAGATCTGTGATGGTACTCTCTTCAAGTTTATTTATCGCGTTATAACTCTGACCTTCCTCGTAAGTTGTACTCTCTGGAATTGGTGAATCACACTCTGTTTGTCTAGACCTCAGCGTTTGTCCTTCATGGTAGGGGCTATAGGTGTGAATGATATCGATTCCTTTGTCTTCATAGGAATGTTTTAAAAGTTCATCCCATTAATATTCATTAGAATATGTATCACTATTCTCTTGGAGGTTTTGGATCTATTCTACAAAACAAGTAGTAGCATTATCTTTGCCTTTGTCATTGTCTTTGTATCCTAGTCCTCTTGTGTCTCGAACTGATGAGGATAAAGAGGGTTGAATGGGTTTGGTTATTGCCTCTTTTCTCAGGCTGATGGGACCCTGTCCTTCATAGCCCATTTTGTGTAAGATAGATTGACCACGCCCATAGATTTCTGTTGGGAGCTTTTGTTGTTTGTCTTGTGGTGTGTCATCTTCATCTATGTAGAGCCATTGCAGAACATCTCTTTCTTCACTTTCATCTGATAGGGTGCTCCATTTGACAAAGGGAGCTTTGGGAGGTTCAGGAAGAGTAGATGGTTTTGGGAAGGGTGTAGGTCACCTAAAGGACTTTGGAGATAAAGGCATTTTGGCTAAAGAAAAGGAACATTTAATGGAGTACTCTCCTACCCCTGTTTCTATAATCTTGACTTTTTGCTGTTTGGCCTCTGATGTGAAAGCTTGGGAGCTAGGATCATGCTGGGAAGCAGAAGATGTGGAAGCTCTATTGTTAGGGATGCTGAAATCTACCTTTGATTAGATAGAGTTATAGTGTTGAAAAGGATCAGGGTCGCCTTGGATGGTGATCTCTCGGCTGTTGTGAGGGAACATGACACATTGATGATACGTGAAAGGCATAGCTTTCATCGCATGTATCCAAGGTCTTCCTAGGAGAATGTTATAGGTGATCTCCCTATCAAGGACTTGGAAAACACCTTCTATCACTACTGGTCCAATTCTTAATGGTAACACCATAGTTCCTTTTGTTGTCCGTTCATCTTCATCATAGGATTTTATTCTGATCTTCTTTCTTGGATCCACTACATTTTTCGAGAACCCCAATGTAAGGATTAATTTAAGTGTGCAAATGTTCAAACCTACTCCTCCATCAATGAGAACTCTTTTGATACGATGTTTGTTAATGAAGGCCTCAATATACAAAGATGTGTTATGGGGTTGACAATATACAAAGATGTGTTATGGGGTTGAGATACGGATATATCATCTTGTTTAGTGAATGATAGGATGTTAGGTGAGGTAAGATAACCTACCATGGCATGAAACTTGTCTTGGGCCAAGTTCGTGGGTACAATGGTTTCCACTAGGGCTTTATCAAGAATCTCTTTGTGGGCTGGCGATAAACGTAACAACTCTAATATGGATATATTGGTCGGAGTCTTTCGTAGTTGGTCAATGACACTGTACTTGTGGGGGGTAGATGGTGAGGATGATGACTTTGAAGGGAGTGTGTGCAAGGTGACTTTCCCACTGCGGGTGGTGATATTGCAATCAGATTTGGAGTTGGACCTTGTTTGTTTGTTAAACATGAGCACATTGATTTGTGGGACATGCTCTGATATGGAATTGACAGTGTAGTCAAATAGCATGTTTGTGTAGTTAGCATCATTGTTGTTCATGTTATTGTGATTTTGTTGGTTGTTATTGTTGTTGTTATGAGGGTTCTGCCTGTCGCGGTTAAGGAGCGAGTCCTTGAATACCACATGTGATTTGTTAGAGGGATGATATTTTATCTATTGTATTTGCAATATCGTGGTTCATTTAATCTATTTTCTAAGTAATGAGATACAATTTGGTATAAAATCATGCATTTATTGCCTTGTAATAGTTACAATTGTTTCTATTTACTTATCAATAACCAAAGAAAGTGAGTCTATTCCTTCAAAGAAAGTATGAATCTGATCTAGCGCATTGCCTTAGTATAGTTTCAATCACTAGTAGTATTATTTAGTTTTTCTCTTCTCTTTTCTCAAAAACACATAGAAACATAGAAGAGCCATCTTCTCTACAATCTGGAGGTTGTCACAGAAGCAAGTCCCATGTTCTGAGATTTTCCATTGTTGTTAGTGGAATGTAAATTTTACCAACAACAGGTACAACAAAGAATCCAAAGGCTACAAGTTGTACAACCCTATCACCAAGAAGGTTATAATCAACAAGGATGTTGAGTTCATTAAGAATGAATCATGGGATAGCATGGTCAACACTTCCATAGGTATCTCAGCAATGATACCCATAGATGATGAAGAAGGTGGAAATGAAGCAAGAACTTCTAGCAGTGAAGAAGTACCAGCCCCAAAGCACTTTGGATCCAACTCTGGACCTCTCTGGAGCCATTCTAGAATAGTTTAGAGTTAGTCAGTTCAAGACTGCAGCAACAAAGTCAACTCTAGAACACTCCAAAGTTAAGTAGCAATAACTCCAAAAGCAGTTCAGATCCTATGCTCACTTCTCTAATGCCGAGAAAGACAAGGAGCATGAGGGAAATTTGTGAAGACATAAGGAATGATGAGTTTGATGAAAGTCTAGACTTTTCTTTGTTCCCTCATGGTGATCCAACAGATTTTGAAGAGGCTGTGAAAGAAGAAAAATGGTGTAAGGCCATGGATGAGGAGTGTTGTTATATGGAGCCTAATCAGACAAAGAGGTTAAATTTTCCCTACTTTTATCAGTGCAGTTTCCCCAAAAGTTATTTAACAAGGTCAAGGGGTAATGCCCCTTGTGGGATTTTTAGGGCAATGCCCTTAAGACAAAGTCAAGGGGAAGCGCCCCTTGCGGGGTCCAGGGGCAGCACCCTTAGCGTGCTCCCTATTGCGATATAGGGTGGGGTTGAGGGGCAGCGCCCCCAAAACCTCAAACAGTTTTTTTAATTATTTTTTAAAGGCATCGAGAGTTATTTTTTCTATTGACTGACATTTAAAAAATCCTATTTTGTAACCGACTTAATCTTGATAAAAGCAGCTAAGGGTTAGAGTTTCTATTAAGATATTGTATTGTAGCATTTACAGTGGTATTGAGTTGCATGGATTGCTAGTTGTAATCAGTTTGATTTACTAAATAATAATATTGGACTCTCTATTGGTGGATGTAGCCCTAGTTTGGGTGAACCACGTTAAAAATTGTCTCTCGTTGTTGTTATTTCAATTAATTTTTCATTCCTCTATTTAATCTTTATTTGCATTTAATTGATATCTTATACATGCAATTCCTAACAAGGAGTTGGATGCAGTAGAAAGGAATGAGACATGGGAGTTAACCACTTTACCCAAGGGTAAACAAGTGATTAGAGTTAAGTGGGTCTATAAGAGAAAAAGTACTACTGAGGGGAAGATAGTATGATGAGACTTATGCACCAGCTGCAAGGCTAGAAACCGTGTGGGCAATCATAGCAATTGCAACCCAGCACAAGTGGAAGGTATACCAAATGGACATGAAGTCAACCTTCCTAAATGGAGTATTGAAAGAGGAGGTGTATGTGGATCAACCACCTAGCTATGAAGTCCCAGGGCATGAAGACAATGTATACATGATCCAAAAAGCTCTCTGCGAGCTTAAGAAAGCACCTCGAGCATGGTATGATAGGATAGATTCTTATATGCTGAGTAATGGCTTTAGCAAAAGCAGCAGTGAGTCCACACTCTACATCAAAGCAGTTAATGGTGAGATAAATTAATTATTGTTTTGTATGTAGATGATTTTATTTTCATAGGAAATAGTGATCCCTTCATTGTTGATTTCAAAGAGGTTATGAAGAAAGAGTTTGAGATGACATATCTAGGTTTGCTAAGATATTTCCTAGGCATTGAGGTACAACAATTAAATCATGGCATATTTTTTGTGCAAAATAACTAGCTAAACAAAATTTGAAAAGATTTAATATGTAGAACAAGCCTACACCAACACCAATAGCTATAGGTTTGAAACTAAGCAAGGAGGATAGAAGCAATGAAGTGAACCCAACCCTCTACAAGAGTATGGTTGGAAGTTTGATGTATTTGACCACTACTAGGCCTGACTTAATGTATGTGATAAGTCTGATATCTAGGTTCATGGAGAAACCTAAGGACACACACTAGCAACCAGGAAAGAGAATCTTGAGGTATGTCAATGGCATACAAGGCTATGCCATATTATATATCGCATCCAGTGAGTTTGAACTAGTTTACTATACAGACAATGATTGAGTAGGAAGTGTAGATGACAAAAAGAGTACAGTTGGAGATATGTTCCACATGGGTTTAGGATTCATTTCATGGGCATCAAAGAAGCAGCTCCCATAGTTTCTCTCTCTACAATAGAAGCTAAGTATATAGAAGCAAATGCAGTAGCATTTCAAGCTATTTGGCTAAAAAGAATCCTTATAGATTTGAATAAACAACAAGAAGATGGTACAACCATATTTTGTGATAATGTTTCCTCCATAGCCTTGACGAAGAATCTAGTCTTCCATGGGCAAAGAAAACACATTGAGATCCATTATCATTTCATAAGGGAGCTAGTAGAGCATGGAGAGATTGAACTACAATTTTGTAATTCTGAGCAGCAGCTCACTAATATTTTTACTAAGGCACTCTTTAAGGACAACTTTGAGCACGTACAAGATGGCTTGGGCATTGTGGATAGCTCCATATTTCAGTTCTGGAAAGAAATCTCTAGATAACTCTGGACAACTACAGATTGCTCCACAGATATAGAATGAAAGAGGTATATGGATCCAGATTAAGGGGGAGTGACATTGGAATTTCTAATATAGAGAAGTCAGTTACTTCACCTACCCATTAGAGATCTTCTTGGGATCTCATTCCTGCCACCCCTAACCAAAATAGTAAATGTCATTTGCTAGCTTGTCAAAATAATTAATGCTAGTCAGTTTCCATTTATAATATCTTAATCTATGGTTTCTTGACCTTTTACTGTCAACCATACTATATAATAGACTAAATCAATGTCATAACCGACTTGAGAGTTTTTAAGTTTTCTAACCCCTTCTGGGTTGATTCTAGGGTTTTACTTTTCTAATCCAATATATTGGTATATCAAATATTCTATTTTTTCTCAATAATAAAATTTTATAATAATATATCATGGAAAACAAAAACCTCTAGTTTTCTCTTGACCACTTGGGTAATGTTTGAAATCACATTTCCCATAAGATACAAAAATATAGCACACGAGGTATATCCTCTTCATATAAGATCTTTTATGAATATTATTATTTTTGTAACTCATCTCATGACTAAATCTATATGTTCAATCTACAATAAATAATTTTTTGTGTCATTTTTAGGTGTATGCATTTTGCCCCTCTTTGATGCAATGTGTTTTATCACGTTGTTTCAAAGAATAATTTTTTCTGATAATGATACATGCCCCAATTTGCCCCTGGTACAGATTTAATGATAGGATCCCCCCTCGGGAGATTAGATGGGAAGAAGGCAGAAGGGACGTGCGATAGACAATCTCATGAAGAAGAAGGTGAAAGATAGGTCAGGATTGAAGAAAGAGCTGAATGATACGATATGCAAGATATAATGGTAAAACCTTTGCCAAGGCATGCTTAAAAGTTAACAATGTTTTTCTCTTCCTTTGTCAATCTATTTTGTGGCATCAATGAGGCATGCCCAAAGTTTCATTATGCACTAGGTATGCAAGTGTCCTCTGACTCTACATAGGATAGGTTTTAAACTCATAGAATATCCATCAAATATCATGATGATACTTATTGTTGTTGTAGTATACCTGTATGATATTATATCACTATCCTCAGGTTTTTTGAAAGATAAATAAATGATTTCTATAAATATTCTACAATAGGTGTATAACTAAACAAAATCATAGATTGTAAAGATTAAAACTTATACAATCTTACTCCTCACAGCTCCTAGTTTAAATTTAGAGTTCTACTAAGGCCCACTCTCTATAATTTCATACATAACTTTATCTAGTTATACTTTGAGACCTTAATAAGATATGGCTACAATACCTTGTACACAAAAGTAAGAATAAAAAATTAGTTTGTCTCTGCATGAGTATACTAGCTTTCGAATCATATAGGGTATTTGTTAACTAAATGAAATACTATAGTGTTTGAGTGTAAACACAATATGAGACATCTTTCTATAGATCCCAAATTCCTCTGATTAAATGCGATTATTCAAATCCATTTATCCTCAGTTCAGTGTCTACCAACTACTAAGATAAAAAATATAATGTCCCTATAAGTTCAATGCCATAGCAATAGCATGAAAGAGCTATCATCTACAGTTATTTACGATGAAACTATAATGTAAAATGCTAACTTCTACAGTTTCTAAACTACTATATAAATGGTATTACCACTGTCTTCTTCAAACTTTATTTCTCTACTATGTAAGCTCTATACATTTAACTCTTAAGGAGACATATTTCTATTTTATTCATACAGTAACAAACCTCTATAGTTCAAGAATGGAAAAAAATACTTATCTAAGATATTCTTAGCTCCAAGTGCCATTGGTTTCTAATGCTTGAGCAAGCTCCAACTAACTCTTTGCTACCTGAGCTTGAATTATCTCCTCCTTCTGAGTGTCTATCTTCTTTCCCCATGGTTTTCTAAATAAGAACAAGCTCTCGAAGTTAATAGTGCTTTCTATCTTATTCAGCCCTTGCTTCCTTAAATGAAGCCCTCTGTATATAACATAGCTCTCTATCTTATTTGGCCCTTTCTTTCTTATACGAAGCTCTATGTATATAACAGAGCTCTCTCCTCTACTTAGATTTACAGTGCACTATCACATATCTATTATTCTAACAAAAGCCTCCTATCAACTTAATGATATCACTCTGCCTTTGATATCCTTCCTCATCGATATATCCTTTTAAAATGATTAAACTCTCCATATTACCGTAGAGTTCCTGGCAAAATCTTTGCCTATTCTCATGTTTCATTAGCATGCAGACGTAGTGGAGTAACTGGTCTTTAAAGACCACTCTTAAACTCCTCCTTACCTCCATAACCAGTGTGGAGGAAGAAGTTGAGTGCCCATGAAAAAATATGAAGTGGTTTGCATTAATTGCCACTAAACCCTGTTACTTTATAAAGCTCTTCAACATAAAAAACAAAAGGGTTTGACTTATAGATCATATCAATAGATATTCAACAACATAATATCATTAAATAAAACGTATACATATGTTGTTTCTAATACATAGAAAATATGGGAATGGGATTGAGGTATTCTTCCCCTCTCAAATTGCTTGACGTCAAAATAAATAGATTATCATAATGGAATTCCTATCAAAATTTACCCAAAATAAGGTAGTTTAACTACTAATATTTAATTTTTATAATAATATAAACCATATTCATATCACATAAGGAAAATGGTGACTATTGACCATATCTTGTCGCCAATCACAAACTATCCTAACTTAGTTTTTGACAAAACCTAAACTTACTGGGTCTAGTTGATGGTTGACAATTTGTCGAGTTAGAACCAATCTTATACCAATTGGTCAAACACAACTTACCAAACTTCGACGAAGGTTCACTAAACTATGAAAGCACTAGACTTGGATGGAAACCAATCTATTCTTATCCATATGTCTATTCTCTTCTCTCCGATGATGCTCTCCCTCTCTTTCTCGGAGGGTGAAAAACATGTTTCTTGAGTATAACTTGCAATCACCAAACTGGGATTAGTGTATCGTTAGTCAATCCATAAACCTTATGAACAAATAATTATGACATCATATAATAACATGTCTCAATTTTAAACATATAAATGCAAACTCATGATATCATTGATTTATCCTGATATTTTAACATAACGTCAAATCATTAATTCATGCAAAATTATCCACTAATTAAGTACAAGTAAAAAGTAAAACATAGTCAAAATTTGGGGTATAACAAGAATGCCTTCGGCATAATTAAGTGGAACCCACACATCTGATTTGTGTCCCATTCGCATTTATCCAACAATTAGAAATGTTACCATAGGCAAACATTTTTAAAAGATTAGTATTTCTCAAAGACACGACATTGGGGGGGAAAAGTTTGTGTAGGGAAAATTAAAAATATTAATTTCTTAATTGGAAAAGAATTTGAAAATGTAAAATATTAGGAAATAGTTTTAATTTTTTCCATTTTTCTATTTAGCAAGGAAAAAAATAATTAAAGTGTTGGCAAGAGGCACTACTTTCCAGGATAGGTGTTGTCATTGATGGAAACTAAGATTGTTCTTCACATCCATAGTGCATTATATGATCATACTAGAAGCAGAATGGAAATCTAACTAAGTCCAGGAGCCTGAAATAGAGCATATAGCAGAGTCTAGTATTTTGGTCAGTGGATCTCTCTAATTAATCATTATGTGTTGTGGATCTAAAGGAGTGTAGAGGGACACTAGGACAATCTAACTCCAAGTTTTTAGCCTCCGGTGACAAAGGGATCAAAAGTTATGAGCCTCTGAATACTGGGTCTTATTATGGTAGAACAGTTCAATGAAGAATAGGTTGACTTATGTTAAATCCTTGTACGAACCCAATAGAAGTGTTTTGATGAGCTGTGTATGAGATATAATGTTAGTGGCTGACATGTATGATGATTTACAAGTGCTATTTTTGGTACACATCAATATTAGTGTATGGATCTAGCCAGCAGAGCAGAGTATTCAATAAAGTTCCAAGTGTTCTTGAAGATGACTGAAAAATAATTAAAGATCAGGATGTGGATATATATAGCGGATGGATTTGGATGTTTTGGGGGTGTCTGTGTGTGTGTTGTGATTATGGAGTAATTACGAAAAAAGTAGAGATCAAAGGTTCAGATGTTAGCAGAACAGTAAGAGGGGCAGAGTAAGGATGAAGTGTGTGAAGTTAGTTTTCTATGCTTAACCAGAACTAAACTCCAGCATTGATAGATGCTAAATATCAATTCAAACTCATTGTAATTCTCTTTATGTAGGTAGTGAGCCTTCTTTTTTAGTAGTGAGCTTGAATGCATGAGCATTCCTTTTGTAAAATACTTTTAACAGAGTATAATCTTTGTGGCTTAACCCCCACCATGGTTTTTCCCTTAACCAAGTTTCCACATCAAAAATCTTGTGTCTAGTATGTTATTTCTATTTTTGCTCATATGTTAATTGATTGATGTTCAAATGTTTATATCATTAATTTGATCATAAGTGGTAAAAAGATATTAAAGGTAGAAAAGTTTAAAATTGTGTGACAACTGATTCACACCCCCCCCTCTCAGTTGTCTAGGCCAATTCCAACAATTGGTATCAGAGAAAAGTTCCTTGAAAGAAGCCTAACATCTTAAGGAAAGATCTTGGAAGGAGTTTTAATGGGTTCACTCAAAGATCAACTTCGGTTAGCCCTAGAAGATCTTGGTTAGTCCAAAGCAGAAATATCTAATTTGAGAGATGAGCTTAAAGATGCTGATGATACCATAGAACTATTAAAAGATAAATTAAAGAAATCTATGGAAAAGAGAAAGATCTACTTCTACAATTATCCAGTTTAACTGAAGAAAATGACATGAATGAAGCTTTGGAAGAAAAGACAAAGGAATGTGAAAAGTTGTCAAAAGAAGTTGTTGTTCTAAAAATTGAGATGGAATCTTGGGCAATGAGGCTAACCAAAGAAATTGAGCAAAGGAAAAAGACTAAAGAAGACTTGAATCCAACTCTGAAAGAAAGAACAGATGAATGCTATAGATTAGATAGTATAGATGGCCATCTAAATTCTGATCTACAAGAACGTATAGACAATGAAAGATATCTTGAAAGATAAATTGTCATTCTCAGACATGACCTAGAAGTTGAAAATGAATACAAGGAGAAGTTCAAGATAAGTTCAACTAAACTTGAAGCAATACTTGAGGGTCATAAAAAGGCTAATGACAAGCATGGTCTTGGATATAAGAAAGGTGAAAGCTCCAAATCTGAACAAAGAAACTCCCAACCAAGGAATGAGAGAAACTGACCTAGAAGACCTTCGGTAAGATAGCCTAACGCTCAAAGGTATCCATTTTTCAATGGAAATTGTTTTAAGTGCAATAATTTTGGTCATAGAGCCACTCAATGCAAAAGTAGAGTAAGTCAAAATAATCCATCCTTCACTGGACAATGCTTCAATTGCAAGAGGTATGGTCATAAATCCAATGAATGCAAAAGTATGATAATGAGTAACTCATCAAATAGAGGAAGTGGAAATTATTTCAATGGAAAATGCTTTGCATGCAATAGATTTCGACATATGGCCATTCAGTGTAGATCAAGAGGAAATCAATCAAATAGGCAAAGAAATGTTGTGTGCTTCAATTGTAACCGATCTGGTCATTTTGCAAGATTCTGCAGAAGTGGGATTAATGAAAGAAGGGGTCCAGTAAACAGAAAACTAAATGAGCAGAGACAAGACAAAGGCAAAAGAAAAATTGATGAGAATGAGATCCAGAATGAAATGAGCAAGACATGGGTCAAGAAAACAATTGTGAACCATAGTAATGGATCCGCACCAGAATCCGGTGATGATAATTCCTCTGGAAATTGAATTAGGAGCTTTGGCTCAGGGGGAGCTACATTGAAAATCAAATCCCCCAGCCAGTAAGTGGGTGCCTATATATGGCATAGTAAGAAAAGAGATCTTGGATTGTTTTAGATCATTTGGAAGGATTTCTAGAAGAAAAGAGGTGGATATGGCAAATTGCAGAGTATTTCATGAGAAACTATTCAACAAACAGTGTAACCAGATGTATTAGGGTAGAGCATTTAATACAAAAATAAATTAGGCACTCCAGAGCATAAAAGGTCATTCATTCCTCATTTAGATCACTATGCATCACAAGAAAGCAAGAAGAGAAGGAGTGAATGAGCTCAGAGCTAAGAATTCTCAAGAATTGAAGCGCGAAGAGGATCTCCAAGCAAAATCCTAATCTATAGAACAAGGTATTTCTATTTTCTACGAAACCTCTTCAATTCTCAATCTCTATAAATGGCTACACCTTTAGTTGTTGATGTCACTAAAAGGCCCCGACCTAAATTTAAGAAGCATCCTTACAAATCTGTTGAAGTTGAGCTGCTAGGTGCTTTTTCGGATGTTCCATATGGGGTTTTACATGTTGAAGACATTAGGGCATACATTCATTGCAATGTAGAAGAATTTGGCAATCTAAAACTGCTAGAGTTGTTTAAGAGCCATCTAAAGGATAACAATTACCAACTAAAACCAAAATTTGAAGCCCTAGAAAGCAAGCGTTTTCTACAAATTATTGAATTTCTGTCATTTGATGAGAGTGAATGGGTTCATTATGTGTTGAGCTGAATGCATGATGAATTTATATGGCTGCTGAAACCATTTAAGATCACCAAAGATGTTATCAGAATTCTAACCAGGTTAAACTCAACCGGTGGACTACCCATGTTAAAATCTGTCAAAAACTAAACTGTCACTGATGCAACCGGTGTAAAATTTGATAAAGAGCCATGAAAATCAATGACATTATAGAACTGGATGTCAAGTTTGCTTCCATGGTAATCAGGTATAAGATTTATCACTCAAGCAGAGAAAACTCTGTCTCTAGAACAGCTATATATGCAGCATATAAAATGATGAAAGAGAATGTAGACTATGACCTTTGTGAGCTACTAAGGGTTCAACTGTTTAAAAATTTAAACAAAATCAAGAAAGATAAGAAAAATTCCTTCAAGTATGTTTCCTTGATTATATGCTTATTTTTCTATTTTCTGAATGAAGTGCCTAGAGTGCAAAGTGTGCACTGGACAAATGACAGGCCAGTGGCAATCCATATAAGAGATCATTTATATAGCCTTGGAGATTCAGATGTACAAAAGACTGCAATCTGGGGTTATTTCAAAAAAATTCAGAGTCTGATGCATGCAAGGGAAAGAATCCCTAAGTCAGTTGTCAAAAAGTATGAGAATGAGATATGTTTTATGGTTGACATAGATCAATGTCTGATGGAAGCTGTAGAACCAAGAACAATATGGTTAATGCCCATGGGTTATGAGGTGGATGAGAGAGTTCTGGACATGTATGCTCATCATCTTCTGAGCAAACCTAAAGACACCTCTGTAGAAAGGTTTGGAACTTACAAGGAACTAAGTATAAAGTTGCATGTGGAACTTAGTTAGCCAAAAACAAAAAAAAAAGTGCTGAAGCAAGTGGAGATGTATACAGAAAGCATTGGGATTACAAAAGAAGTAGTGAGAAAGAACATAGAAAGGATTGAGGAGATGAAGAGAAGAATTGAGCAAGCTTCAAAAGAAAGGACAAAAAGTGAGCCAGTAGCTGCTCCAGAAGTCACACCTAGCTCTTCAAGGAAAACAAGAAGCTCTGCAACTATCTCAGAACAATCCAAGTCTATTCCCATTAAGACACCAGAAGCCACACCATCTAGTGAAGGAGGAAAGAGGAAGAAAACCAAGGCCACAAGAGCCTACAAGAGTAGAAAAGATGATGAGGAAACAAAAATAGATGAAGAAGTTAAAGAGATAAGATCAAAGAAAGCCAAGACTTCAAAAGTCTCTGAGAACCAACCCTCTGAAAGCAAAAAGGCAAGTAAAAGGCAAGAGACTGGTAAGGTTTCTATGACCGTTGAACAAATTGTAAAATCAATTATGGTTCATAGGAATTGAAAGCCTATCAGAATATATTATGATAGTTTTGATGAAGCAAATAAGAAAATCTTGGAGGATGCCACCATCCTGTATTTGAATAAATTCAATAGAGCTCTATTAGAAATTCTGCAAGAAATTCCCAAAAGTTTAAGGAAAATACTAGAAATGAGGAAGGAGGCCGCCAAGGACAAAGACATAGAACTCAGAGACTATGTTCTTTCCACCCTATGTCCAGTAATGACCAGAAGAGAAACTGATAAAATCCTCAAGGAAGTTAAGGAGAAATTCAGAAGCAAGATCCGTATGAACAAGTTAATGCTTGGTGAAACTGAGGAAGTTGTAAAGGAAACAAGAGAAATTTTGAGAAAAGCCCTTGACAAAGATAAATACTATATTGTTTCAGAGGAACAAGAAGCTCCATAAGAAGAGATTGAAAAAGGAAATGATGACCAAGGTAATACTCTAGATCCTCTGGAGAAAACCTATGAGGAGACAGATGATGGAATTGATTCATCAATTCTAGTTGTTGAAGAAGTGAACATCAATGAGGAACAAACAGAGATTGATGACTCCTCTATTCCAGGAGAGGAGAAAATAAACAAAGTAGATATAGAAATGGTGGACCAAATTGATGATGCAGGTGATAATCTAACTCCTCCTGACCAATCAGAAAAGGAAGATAATATTGAGAATACTGTTGCAACACTAGATCCTCTGGAACATATTCTAGATGGTGAGGATAAAGGAGAGAATCCCACTGCACATGATACAGAGAAAGGTGAACTAGAGAAAGAGGAAGAAGAGAGTAAGGATGAGAAAACAAATAAAGATGGTGCAAATGTTGAAGCACCCAAACAAGATAGTCCGGAGAAAACCCAAGGAGAGGAAAGTGTTCTAGAAATTGTTGCAAGAGACATTGCAAATGCAGTGAATAGTCTTCTAGATAAAGAGATGCTTGAGTTTGATGAGCCTGAACTACTCCAAGGACCAATTAATCTAGATGCTCTCTCTTCAGCACAAGTGATGAAGATTGTATCCTTCACTCAAGCCAAGGCTAGGGAGAAGATGTTAAAATCTCACATGGAGGACAATGAACTATTAGAACTTGCACTAGAGTCTTAGAGAAGTTATTGCCAACCTGCCAAAAGAGTCCATCAGATTCCCCCTCTGGTCACCTGAAGAATCTTGTGAATGTTGTAAGTACACATTTTGAGTCCTTTGAAAAGTCTGCAGAGGCAAAAGTTCAGAAAGAATTTTTGGATAAGAAATTTAGTGAGGTAAAGGGTCTAATAGGGAATGATAGAATGATACTTGGTATTAGCATAAAGAGTATTCAAAATTCTCTAAATGATAGAAGTGATATGTACAAATTCTATCTATCATGGGCCAAAGTCAATGGGGATATTGAGAAAAAGATAAAGGAGCAAGAACAGAAATTGTCAAATCTATCTCAAAATTTTGATCCTCTAATAGTTTTGCCTATGAGCCAGGCATGTCAAGTAATTAGCTTGATAGATGAGATAAAGAGGCTCATTAAAGAGAAAGGCAATATTATGAAAATAATGTCTGAGCTCCGGGGATTGATTGTCCCAAAGTTAGAAGCCATGTACAATGCCTTATCAGAAGCCCAGACTGCACTTCAGACAAGTAACCCTCTAGATCTGACAAAGGTAGAAGCATATGCATTCTTGCTGAATAGACACATCTCAATTTTGGATGGAATAAAGGGAAGTTGGGCCTCTGAACTTGTGCAATTGAAAAATAGTTTTGCAGACATCCTCAAGTTCATGTGAATAGAACTTAATGATTAGTTGTATGTATGAGGCATAATACATAGAATTTTTGGAGAATTTTGGCTTGCAAACCCCACGCTTTGCCATTGATGTCAAAGGGGGAGTGAGAGAGTGAAAAATGAAAGAAAATGGAGAGTCCATAAAAGGGGGAGCAATGGAAGAATGTATAAGCATACGCAGTAAGGGGAGTCAGTCATGACACTTAGTCATTTTTCACTAAGTGTTGCCATTAATGCCAAAGGGGGAGATTGTTGGCAAGATACACTGCTTCGCAGGACAAGTGTTGTCATTGATGGCAACTAAGATTATTCCTCACATCCACAGTGCAGTATCTGATCATACCGGAAGTCAAAATGGAAATCTATCTAAGTCTGGGAGCCTGAAATAGAGCATATAGTAGAGTCTAGTATTTTGGTCAGCGGATGTCTCTACTTAATCATTATGTGTTTCGGATCTAAAGGAGTGTAGAGGGACACCAGGACAATCTAAATCCAAGTTTTTAGCCTCCAGTGACATAGGGATTAAAATTTATAAGCATCGGAATACCAGGTCCTATTATGGCAAAAAAGTTAAGTGAAGAACAGGCCGACTTATGTTAAATCCTTGTGCATACCCAATAGAAGTGTTTTGATGAGCTGTGTATGAGATATAATGTTAGTGGTCGACATGTATGATGATCTACAAGTGTTATTTTTGGTACACATCAATATTGGTGTATGGATCTAGCCAGCAGAGCAGAGTATTCA
The DNA here is from genome assembly GCA_027924645.1 of Cunninghamia lanceolata. NCBI lineage: Eukaryota > Viridiplantae > Streptophyta > Pinopsida > Cupressales > Cupressaceae > Cunninghamia > Cunninghamia lanceolata. The sequence goes on from BSBN01000333.1 coordinate 3,939,238, forward strand.
ATAAAGTTCCAAGTGTTCATGAAGCAGACTGAAAAGTAATTAAAGATCAGAATGTGGATATATATAGCTGATGGATTTGGATGATTTTGGGGTGTGTGTGTGTGTGTTGCAATTATGGAGTAATTGCAAAAAAAGAAGAGATCAAAGGTTCATATGTTAGTAGAACAGTAAGAGGGGTAGAGTAAGGGTGAAGTGTGTGAAGTTAGTTTTCTATGCTTAACCAGAACTAAACTCCAGCATTAATAGATGCTAAATATCAGTTCAAATTCATTGTAATTCTCTTTTTGTAGTCAGTGAGCCTTCTTTTTGAACAGTGAGCTCTGGATAGTGAGCCTAAATGCATGTGCATTCCTTTTGTAAAATACTTTTAACAGAGTATAATCTTTGTGGGTTAATCCCCACCATGGTTTTTCCCTTAACTAGGTTTCGACGTCAAAAATCTTGTGTCTAGTGTGTTATTTCTATTTTTGCTCATATGTTAATTGATTGATGCTCAAATATTTATATCATTAATTTGATCATAAGTGGTAAAAAGAGATTAAAGGCAGAAAAGTTTAAAATTGTGTGACAACTGAGAGGGGGCGGGGGGTGTGAATCAGTTTGAAGTGTTCTTGCTAGGGGATGAGGTCCCCCATGTTGTGGCCTCACCGATTCATAGCTTTGGGCAAAAGCATTATCGTGGAGCCAGAGGGCGTGTCGCACCAACATCACCGGTCACATTAAAAAGTTTACCAGCGCATTATCTTTAAAAAAAGATATGCCTTTGTACATGGATACCTCTTCAGGCCTAGTTACTGGGACCCATCTTTATTGTGCCCATCTAAGTTGTGCTTAAGGGGGGTGTTAGTGTAGGAATATTAACACTATTACTTAATATTTAAAAAAGCAATTATGTGTATATTCTCCACATGGATTTAAGCCACCTTAGGGGTTAGGTGTCTTCTTGGAGAGTCCAATACAACTCTCCAAGCCACTTGTTGACACTCTTTCTTCTACCTCTAGTTGAGTGTTGAAGTCAACTCCTAAGTCGACTCAACCTCTCTGCCGTATATGTACAACTATCTTGTTCATAATCAAATTACTCAAATTCGTAATTAGCAATGTATCTTGTTTTTAACAAATATATATTGTGATTATTTGTATAAGTTTCTAAATTTTTTTTTGATAACTATAGATTATCCAAATTTAAAATTTGATAGTAATAATAAACTTCAAGTAGTTTATAACAAGGGAAAATATTCATATACAAGTCCAATTTCCATTCTTATGGACTATGGTTAAATAATGCCAAAAAAACAAAAAGAAGTATGAAGACAAAAAATTTGGGTGTCTAGGGTTGAGCTCTTAAAGCTAGCTACTAAAGATGTCCCTAAATTATATATAACTTGTCAGATGGAAAAATATTATCATCACTAGTGGTTTCTCCTTCTTTGACAATGAATAAGTAAAATAGTATAAGTAGTGTATAGGGTTTCCCACAACATACTAATAAATAGCACTTAATGTCACCTTTCCCTAATTGGTTTGAACAAATTATAAAATAGCCATCTTTCTAAAAACAACAAATCAAAGAAAACATAACTTCATATTGAGAACAATGATTATAATTCATATTAATAATCTTTAAATTGTTTATTATACATGTACATTTGATTGCTTATGGACTATGAAACATACATTTGTAAATGCTATGATGATATAGGTGGTTGGATTTTTGAACAAGTGTCATTTATAGAAGGTAGAGTTTAAGTATTTTTTATAGAAGGTAAAAATAAACTATTTCTTTTCTCGGTAAGGATGCTATAAGCATCATAATATATTTATATTTAAAGAGTATACATTTTTACAATAAGTCCTAAAGGCAAGATGTTACATTTGATAATCATGAGCAAAAAGTAGCTCATAGATATTCAACAAAAAAACTAGAGCTATTACAAAACCAAAAAAAAATAGTAGAAACACTTCTTATGGATTCATCACATTTAGATCATGTGTAGGACCCCTCCTCGGTACCTACCATTATGGTAGGAAATGATTTTACATTTTTCTACTTCAGTTCTATGACTTTGGGTTATATACTAGTTCGAGACGTATGATTTTGATTTGGACCATAGTTGATACATACTTTTATATTTGCATATCCTCATTTGACTCTATGTGATGCTTTTTAGATTTTGTCTTGTATCTTGTTTTAGTGGACTATGTTTCTTATTGAGATATGGCAATACACGATTCCTTGGATTACATTGTGTGAATTCATATACCTTGTTATGGATGATATGACTCATTGATATATATATATATATATATATATATATATATATATATATATATATATATATATATATAGAGAGAGAGAGAGAGAGAGAGAGAGAGAGAGAGAGCTTGCAATTAGATTTGTGATAACTTGCCTTATAATATTATGATCTAGACTCCATTTGATATGTGTGCGTGTGTATACATTCTCTCATGTGCATTGAAATTGATTTTCTTTTATGTTAGAAGAATTATTAGAATATATGTATATGAAGTAGTGGATGGTTAATTGTAGGTTTGCTTTGGCTATTGATATGGTAACTAACAATTTGAAAAAAGTGTGCAGGTCGAGCCAATAGAAATGGGCAAAACACTTAGAGACCCATTGTGGTTTCCCAATTACCCGACTTAGCCAATATGTAGAGGCTTAGGTCCCTTGTACAATCATGTGTTGTGCGTCAGTATCTAGTGTGTTGGGTCCTTGTTATCGTGATGTCATTGTGCTTATGGTAGTGTTGTGTATATATAAATCCTACTCACTAAATGTGAGTCATGGGATACTGTGTTGAGATAGGATTAAAATGCTGCTCTAATCCCATTCTTAGCTAATTAAATTAATACATTTTCATTTTAAAATAAGAAGATAAACATAAAATTATGAGCCCTTGTCCTAGACCTAGGTGGGCCACTCTAAATACACCATAAAATAAAAAAATAAATAATTTTTAGATATTGTTTCTGAGCATTTTTATCACTGACGAGATTTCATTTTTATATTATCAAACAAGGTGTCTTGGAATGGACACATATTGTCCACCTAAGGTGACAACATGTTGCCCACATAAGGGCACATCTCATCCACTTATGGGGACACATGCTATCCACAAGAATAGGTGTTAACTCAAGGAAATAGAAAGTAAAAGGGGAGTAAAGAAAGGGGAAGGGGCTGTTGTTTTCTAGTTTTTACCTGTATTGTTAAGAAAAAAAGTGAAAAAAAAAAAAGAGAAGGGGAGAAGAGAACAAACTAGAGGAACATGAGATTATTGTGGATTTAAACCAGGTAGGATACTAAATCCAAATTAATTGAACTTGACTTAAAGAATATATATTTTTGTGTTTATTGTTATTGTATGTTTGAATTCATGTTATGTCAGGGAAACATGGGGATGCATCCCCTGCCCCTCCAGCCCCGTCCCCGTCCCCTGTGGCATTTCCGGGATGGGGGGACGTCCGGGGACGTCCCCTGGCCGTCCCCTACAAAACCAAAAAACCTGAAATGTTCCGGGGACGCGGTAAAAATTTGAGGGGACGTCATTGAAGGTTCGGGGACGTCTGGCCATCCCCGGGACGGGCGGGGACGTCCTAAACGTCCCTCGACCGTCCCGGGGATGGCCAAACGTCCCCGAACATTTTGCATAGATTTTTTAAAAAAATTAACGCCAATAGTTTTTAAATCGAATAGCGTTGCCTTTTATATGTGAGCATTATATTACTCAGAATTATCTCACGCCCTAAAAAAGACGTTCAGCCTCAGGTTATTAACTTATTCGTTATTCCTATCGGCGTATTCCTACCTGTCGGTGCCCTGCAACTGGAAGTGCTCGAAGCCTCAAACTTGTCTCACGCCGTTTCGAAGGGTTTCTATTTTTCAGGTAAAATACTAAAAATTTAATACACATCATTGAAAAAATGAGTTCAATACATATGAATTTGAGTGTTAATATGATAATATCACTACACTTGCACCTGTAGGAGGTTCAAGGAATACGCCGATAGGAACAACCCTAGAAAGTTTCCTGGCCAGCGTTTTTTTTTACGGCGTGAGACAATTCTGAGCACCATAATGCTCACATATAAAAGCCTATCGCTGATAATTAAAAATTGCATATTTCATATATGATATTTGTGAATATCTAGACTTTAGAGATTTCTTCTCTTCAAAGTTTCAAACAGCACAGAAGATCTGAAGAATGCATACTCGTATAGCTCAAAACATTAAAGTGGAACATATACATTAGAATATCCCCTACGAAGAAGAGCTTTGTAATAGTCCCTCACCACATTGGCTACATTGAACTGAAAAACCAGGGTTATGTACATAATTAACAGAAAGTTGGGTAGTAAATACAATACTTAGCTACATTTTTTCCAACAGCCATTACAAATTTGAAATTCCATGTTACATCATATCCAATCAAAACATGTTTCCTTTACCAGCAGCAAGCCAATAAGACTTTCATTAGGGAAAGGTGTGATTGCTAGCATTTCACATGCCTCAACAGAGTATGGCAGAATGAAGAGTATCCATGACCAAATCTAAGTATATATTTGAATAATATTATATTATTATAATAGATATTCAGAATATCTATTATAATAATATAATATTCCTCTGTCTTCATTGCCATGGTAGAAATTACTGACTTGGACATCTTTCTTTTTATCATCCATTTCTGGAGTTTCTCTTGCTGGAAATGAACACTAGTTGCAAAAACAATACCATAGTTGTGTTACTGTTCTGTTGATTTTAATTTTTATATTCTAACTCTAAGTTCTTGCTTCACTTGTAGTTGTGAATTTTGATAGAAGTTTTCTTGGTTTTGGCAGAAGTTTTCTTGGTTTAATCATTTTTCAGCCTCTCAAAGCCCTGTTAAACAAGCACAATCAAAAATTTAAAATTCAACATGAGCAACAGTGCCAGTGAGGAAAGTTTGCATGAAGTGGGCAGTGATGAAGTTCAAATGACACATTCTAAAACCCAGAACACAGGTGGAAGTTCTATTGGAAGTTTAAGTCCAAAAGACCTTTTTAAATGCCCTTCAGACACTCTTCAAATACATGCAAAAGGACCCTTCAATCCCAAAAAACATTTGCTTCAATTTGCCACCAATTTGACTGGTCCTAAGGCTAAAAATTTAGGGGGCAGCAGGCATTGGCTGTGTCATATTTGCAATACTGATTATCATGGCAGCTATAGCAGGGTTGAACACCATTTATTGGGTGAGAGTGGCCATGGGGTTAGAATTTGTGCAGATATAAAATTGGAAGAACAGGTTGAAATGCTAAAGTTGGTAGGGGAAAGTGAGGAAAAACATGCAGCTACTTCTAGTAGTACTAAGAGGAAGTGTTCATTGCAAATGAAATCTATTGATGAACATTCCAATCTATCAGTTGGACATGGACTTGAACATAAAGGCAAGAAGAAGGCCACTTCTACCACAACCACAGGTGAAAAAAATACAGTGATAGGGATGATGAATATGCAAAAGCGTGAGATAGCCGATGATTCAGTGGCCAAGTTTTTTTATGCCCATGCCATCCCTTTTCATTTGGCAAAGTCTCCTTATTTCAAAAACATGTTGAGAGATGCAGCAACAGTTGGATCCTCTTATGTTCCTCCTGGGGTACATAGATTGCGTACCTCCCTCCTTGATAAACAATATTCAAAGGTGAACATAGTAATGGAGGAGATGAGACAAACATGGATTAGGACTGGTTGTTCCATTGTGATGGATGGGTGGACTGATATTCGACATCGGCCGCTCATTAATATTATTGTTACATGTCCTTTTGGTTCATACTTTCTTAGAGCGATTGATTGCTCTGGGAAACGTAAGGATGCTGATTTCCAGTTTGCCCTTTTGAAGGAGGCCATAGAGGAGGTTGGGTCTTCTAATGTTGTGCAGGTTGTGACAGATTCAGCTCGTGTTTGTAAGTTGGCTGGATTGATGGTTGAGAGTGCTTACAAACACATTTTTTGGACTCCATGTTGTGTACATGCTTTGAATAATGCTTTGAAGGACATTGGCAAAATAGAATGGGTGAAGGTAGCAGTGGCTGAATCTAGATCAATACAAATGTTTATATGCAATCATCAAACTTCACTTGCATTATTCCGATCCTATTCAAAGAAAGAATTCCTCAAACCAGTCGAGACTAGATATGCTAGCTATTTTATTTTACTGGAGAGGATGCTGGAGGTGCAAGATGCTCTACAATCCATGGTGGTTGCTCGAGAGTGGAAAAAGTGGGCTCCATCAAAAACAGAAGAAGGACAGAAGATGAGAGACATGGTGCTTAATGAGAGTTGGTGGTCCAATATCAAGTAAGAAATATGTACTTGAACTTCATATTTTTGATTTTTGAGTTTCTAATTCTAACTTTTTGCTTTGTTTTTTCTTTAAATTCAAATTGTTAATGTCTTACTTTTTTTAAATTTTTTTTGCAGATATATTTGCTCTATCATATCACCTGTTGTGAGGGTGATCAGGTATGCAGATACAGACTCTCCTAGCCTTGGAGAGATTTATGAGACTTTTGATAGCATGCTTGATCAGATGAGGCAAGCAATTCGTGCCAAGGATCCTAAATTACAATTCTATGAGCAACATATCAGGCCTATTGTCACAAAGAGGTGGAACACAATGAACACCCCTCTTCATATGGCTGCCTATGCTCTTAATCCGAAGTGGTATGCACCTAGACCTGGCCGAATGCTTCCTTATGAGGATGATGAGGTAATGGAGGGGCTTATGGTAGCCCTTCGTAAGATGTATGGCACTGAGGAGGCAACTATACTTAGAGAGCAGTGGCTTCAATTTTCTAAACTTCAGGGTACTACATTCAGCAAACTAGAGGCTAGGACGGATAGGGCCACTATTGCACAAAAAAACCCCATTGGATGGTGGAAATTTCATGCGAAGGACACACCAGAGTTGAAGCAACTTGCCATTCATTTACTCTCATAGATTGCTAGTTCCTCTGCTGCAGAGAGGAATTGGTCCACCTATGGCTTCATCCACTCGATCAAGAGGAACAGGCTTACCTCGAAACGAGTAGAAAAACTAGTTGCAATTCATAGTGCCTTGAGACTTCAAGATCGGCATACTATTGAGTATCGATAGACTCTAGCAGCACGTTGGGATGTTGATCCTGAAGATGTTAGGCAGATTGACGAGGAGGAGGTGCAACCAGGAATGGTTAGAGTTCCATTGGATGATCCACTTCAGGCAGAGAGTGGTAGTGACACAGATACTTCTTTTGATATTGATAGCCCGAATGATGCATAGACATTATGATTAGATTGTTGTATTTTGAAGTTTGAAACTTTGGGTTTACCATTTATTAGTTTAACAGTTTGTCAGTTAACTTGAAAATGCTTTAATATTGCTATTATGAATCTTCAATCTCATGAGTCATGATTATATTTATCATTGCTGTTATACTAGTGTTACCGTTAATGTCTATTGTTTAATGTTTATTAGTTTACTCATGGAGTCATGACTCATTAGTCATTAATGATTATAATTTAATAATTTATTATTAATGTTCATTGCAATGTTTGACTATATATTATCAATTTATCAATTTATCTCTATTTCATATTGATATTTTGAAAAATTCATATATATATATATATATATATATATATATATATATTCATATATCGCCGTCCCCTCGCCGTCCCCAAAAATTGGCCCTCGGATTGCCGTCCCCGAAACGCGTCCCCTGCCGTCCCCGTCCCCCCGTCCCCGAAACGCCGTACAACATAGTGTTATGTGTATTAAGTGTTTTGTCCTTGCTGCTATGTTTTATGTGTGGGGGTAGAAAAAGGAAGACATGTAAGAATTTGCAATGGGTAAGAGTACCCTCACTATGTTTTAAGAAAATTAAAGTAAGGGGTAAGAGTACCCCTGTGTATTACTGTGTTTACAAATGGGTGATAATGCCCAATGTACTTGTTCTAAAATTTCTTGAAAGAGTAAGATTACCCAGGAAATTTAAGACATGAAATGAGCTCAGTGATTTTGAATTGGTAAGAGCACCCAACAAGAGAAAAAAAAAAAAGAATTAAGGGTATGAGTACCGATTAGAAGAAAATTCCTAGTTATGAAAAGATAAACTGCGTACAGGCTTTTGTACTTGTCTACCCCCTTGTGAAGGCTTTTATACAATGCCTTTTTGTGGACTATATGTGATCATCCAGTGAATGCTAAGTTAAGTGTCTTTCTATGTTGTGAGGTTTGTAAATGTAGTTTATGTGTGCTACTGCCCTAGGATAGGAGGTGAGAAGCACTAGCTAAAGAAGTTATTTCTTTCCTCTTGCAGGTTCTGGACCTCATAGTGCTAACTGAAGAGCTAAGGAAGACTGTTTTTATATGGATTGCTGAGGGAAAATCTGTTGTTAAGTTTATTTCATGCATACCTTATTCTTGAAAAGGAGAGTGAAAAAGAACTATGTATAGAATGAAACATTGCAGAGTTATGTAATGAATGTAATTCTATATTTTTATTTTAAGGTGGTTTGGTCTTCAAGAAATGTAAACAGTAGTGAATGATTCATGAGAAAACAACTTATTTATGTGGTGTACTGTTAATATAATATTGAGATTAACAAGCAGAGCTGTATGCTAGAAATGTAACAGAGAAATGAAAAAGAGTTCTAGTTTCTTTCTTTAGTACAATAGATTTGAAATTTCCTAGGTTATTGGGTAAAGTTGTATTTATTATGCATATAAAGGAAAAATGAAAAGAAAATCATATTGTTTAATTTCAAAGATGAACTTCTGAACGTTTGTCCATGGATTGATTTACTTCTATTTATCTATGAATGAAATAGTAGTACAAATCTATTGAGGGATACATTTACTAACATGAGATAGGAGGCCTAAGGCTATCCAGTTTATTGTGTGCCTTCCTCCCTTATCAGAAAAATCTAGTACAGTTAGCAAATGACAAAATAAAACAGAACCTAGAAGAAAAAAAAGAAAAAAAAAAAAGAAAAATAGATGTTTACTTTTCCCTGGTTATCACCTTAGTCAACAAAGAACGATGGTCAGATCTGTAGTGATGGCAGAGATCTCATAGTCATTAAGACTTTTTCTAGCAAGACATTCTTCCTTGGTTGTTATATTTGTTTATCCTCGGCTTTTGTTAAGCCATATCCTACATTTAGAAAATTATTAAACATTGTAACCCTATGCACTGCCTCTAAAACGACTTCCATTAAATTTAAAATAGCAAGATAGACCTTGTTGTATGCACAGGGTTCATGTCTCCACAGTGTCCTTGGTGGTTTTAGGGTATCAAAGGGTAAAAAGAATCCCCTTCCTCTTTACTCAGCCTCCTAGTAGTCTCATACCAGCAACATTATTAATATCAACCCCACCAAAATATATATATATATAAACAACAAACTTATTCTCTAATATCTCTATTCAGGCAACACGCCTTTGGGGGTCAGAAACCTCCTACAAGAAAATAAAGATTTAACAGGTAATAGTTATACCTTAGAAAATACAGTGTGTCCAGGGATCTTTTTGATTCATCTCCCAACAAACACCCTATTCAGATTGAACCTTGCCACACCTGCCCATTTCTGCATGGATGTTTGTTAGAAGAAGGTAAGATGCACATCGTTCTAGGATTCAACACAAAAAAAAGCAACGTCACTGTAAATACTCCTAAGCCTATATTTTTATGTGATCTATAGGCACCAAGAAAACACAGCCATACTCATGCAGGTTTAGGGAATACCTTAATGCCAAAGTTTAGAATGTCTTCAAGAAAGTCATGAGATGCCTACCAGACTTAAACCCTCTAGCTACCAATGCCATTCACATTACTGTTAGTGATATCTCATAGCAGGCCACCGCCATCTCCCAGAAACCCCAACGCCTCAATAAGTGAAGAGCAAATAGAGAACAAAAAATAGTTACTTAGAAACTTAGGGCAATAGAAGTGTAAAGATGGGAGTTGAAGCCCTAATTAGGGCTCTCTCCTTAGCATGGGAATTGAACTTAGGTGCCTAATGTAACACTTCATTTTACCCTAATGACATTTAATTTCTTTGGGAGAGAAGTCTATGTTTTAAAACTTAATTTGCTGCCTAGGTTTTCCCATGGCACTAGTGTTAGGAAATTAAAGCTTGTTTAATGCATCTTTGGGTAAAATGCCTCTTTTTACTAGCAGCCTGGCAGTTTAGGTCTTATCATTTTTTATTGTTATTCAATTCGATGTGCTTTGTAGCATGCTCGGTTTAGCCTTCGTGTTTAAATTAATTTCAAGGACATTTTTTATAACAGGCCGGTGAAAAGACTTAGGTCATCAAAGTCATAATAATGTGTGTTTTAAAATGCTTGTCATGCTTATTAGTCCCTGCCTTAGCAGAGGACTATTGTTTTTGGCTAACAAAAAACCTATTAGTTTGTTTGGGGCTGCGTGTAAAATGAGAAATATTTTTGGCTAAGGTAAAGTTTGGTTTTATTAAATATTTTTTCCATGAGAGATGCCATTTTCCCATTGGGGCTGTATTATACCCCTGGTATTTTAATCTGCTCTATTCGATGCTTCAAATATTTTATTGGTATTTTAATCTGCTCCGTTCGATGCTTCAAATATTTTATTGTGTTGTGCTAGCTCGCGTTTTCTTGTTGTGCATGGCAATGGAGGCCTGGAGAAGGACAGGTGTGGTGGTTGGTGGGAAATACATGTTGGGCTGCAGAAGTTTTGCAAACAGGTCTTCTTTTTTAACGTTTTTTTCGTTGCATACATTTTTTTCAGCTTTCTCTTATCCAGGAATGGCGGGTGTCATTGCAGTGGATAAATCTGAGTTGTTTTACTGTAAAATCATCATTTGTGGCTTTGTGGGTTTCCTGGGCCGTTTTATATTTTGCCTCCGGATTGCAGATTGATTTTTCTACGGAGTGAAAATGTTTGGACTTGGACAGATCTAGAGACTTTTGAGGCAATATTTGAGGTCGGCTGCATCTTTGCTTTCAAAACACAAGGTGTTCTCCTCCGCATTTAAGAACTTTACTTCCATTTATCTGCCACTGTTTTACAAATAGTTAGAAAGTAGAAATTTCTAAATTGTTATTTAGATCTTAAGTTTTAGCATGCATTGTAACAGATAGTTTTGTTTTGGGGATAGGCAGATGGATTTTGTTTTTTATTTTGTTTTAGGCTTTGAAGGGACTGGTGCGACCAGCCTCCCTCCTCGCTGGGAGAAGCCCACTTATCAGGTACTTAGGATTGCCATGTATTTAGATGCAATTCACAATCTGGAGCTCGATGTGCATCAGGGTTTGCTTCCTAACGATATGCTCAAACAAAGCTAGGTCTGGACTCAACGAGCACGGGTAGTCAAGATTTCACCATGTCTTGTGAGACAACGAGACCCCTCACCTTCCTATTCTCATGCAGTAAGAATTCTCACTGTTTTTAATTTCTTTTGCTTTTATAGAGAATTCACAGTTTTTAATTTAATTTAATTTTTCATAGATTTGTAGTTATGTAAATTCCCCTTCTGGGTTAATCTTATTCATTCTCCCCTGTATTTTGTGAACTCCAATTTCGGGGTGATCTTTGTCTTTGTTGCCACGACTACAGTAGGGTATCCTTACCTCTGTGGGGAAAATTGGATTTTCAATACTTTATGATGCCTGTAACTAGATGGGGTATTTTACCCAATAACAATATTTTTTTATCAATGGCTCTTGAGAAGTTGAATTCTGAGCTTCTCATTGGAGCATCAAGGCCAACGTGAGGGTATCCTCACCTGTGCTGGTGAAGCTAGATTTTAATACTTTATTATGTCTATAATTAGGGCAGGTATTTTAACCAATAGCAACATTTTATGAATGGCTTATGAGGAGTTGAGTCCTAAGCTGCTCTTTGAAAATTCTGCTACTTTATCAGGTCTTTGATTGTAAGTTAGAATCTCTTCATGGTTTTGGTCGGTAGGCAGTAGTAGACACAGGAGTCAAGAAATATTTGGACTGCGTTGGATAAGTGCAAAGAAATAGCTTTTGGGATGGTTTGTAAGTTGGATTTCTCTTGGGTGTTTAGTTTCTTGAATTCAGGGAAAACGTGGATGTTTTCATCGAAGTATAATATAAGGGATTCAAGGAGTTGAGATCAATATTAAATATCTGATCTATTCTTATGATGTACAAAGTAGTTTTTCTTCTTAAGTTCTAGACTATATGAATTTATGGGATAGTTTGATTAATGCAAAACTTGAATCTCTATCCGTAAGACATAATATGTCTGCAACTAACATGCTTTTGAAAATTTAGATGAGTACATAGCCTATGTCTTATGAATTTTCTTGGTAGGATTTACATGGTATAATAATATTGTTAGGTCTTAAGATGGCTGTGAAGTTGTAAATGTTATTCCTTACTTGAATTTAGGACTACTAGAATCAACTTGTAGTTTGCTATGGGATTGAGATTAATGAAGAGATCAATATAGGTATTATGGCCAGGAGAATACACAGTGGAGATTGTATATATTTTAGAGGCTTGGGTATGTTTTACTTTTGGAAGAACAGAGTAATAATTCCTCTAAATATATGGCTTAGTTTTGGCCTTTGTTGTATCGGCACCACTACACTAACATCCTACATTGCAGAACCTCTATCCCTTCCGCTGCTGCTCATGTGAATCCACATTAGCACATTCTACTATGTGGAGAGGGAAATCTAAATCCAAGTGGGTGTGAGCAATTGTAAAGCCTAAAACTTATAGGAATCTATAAGTAATGAGGGCAAGCTCAAGAGGGCCTACCAAGACACACCAACCTGGAATTAAGGCCTCAGGAAAACATCAACTAAACACCCACACCGCATTTTTTAACATTCTGCTTCAAAAATAGAATGCCAACCGCTATCGCTAGATGTTTGCCTAGATATATGGAATAATGGAACAAACTATAGAACAAACAATGGGATATTGCCACAACTACAATAGAAACAATAACTGTCATTATTTTTAGTTCAGAGGATCAACATTGTTATCATGAATACCTGTGAGCGTGGAACTGGAATCCATTTCTCACTACAATGAGAGGAACAATTGTAAATTAGTAAATGACATTAACACCATCAAATTTGAATAAAACTAAATACATGGAATTTATTGTAGGACGAAGTAGGGTCAAAATTCAATGCCTAACAAATCCGTAATGGAATTTTTCTGTATATAAGCTTATAACAACCCATGCAAACTATTTATAGGCCATAAAATCTGAATACAGGGGAGAATTTGTTTTCCTAAATAGTATAATTTAGTTCTCTTCCTGATGGTATTTGAACAGTACTATGAACGAAGACTACTTGCACCGTTTCTTCTTCCCATTGTGAGAGCTGTTTACTTATCTATGGCTTCATCTTTGATTTTTTTAGTTCCAGATCATCTACAAGTTCCCATCAATCTTGGAAGCTTTAGGAAGCAGTCATTTCCTCATTTATAATGTTGCATATTTGAACTGTCTCAATTCCCATGACAAAATTCTCAGTGCTGTCTAAAACATAGGCATATCAACATTCAGGATTTAGTTTCCCATTAATCTTTCATTCTCTGTTAATCATGCCAATCTTTCCAAATTCAAAACATTTTTTTAAACAGTGAGTTTATTATGAATTTATAAGAAAGAGATGATATAGGCACAGTTTGACATATAGTGTCAGTACATGAGTACTTCTCATTTTATTTTCTAAATAGAGAGTTGATTGAGTTAACTTCTTTTACATTGGTATAAGTTTGTGCTTCATTTCAAAAGGAGATCAATGCTAGCATTAGATCAATGTCTATTTTTTGATGATTAGGGTTGCAGAATTTGTATGTCTGTGTTTTCCAGGTGATTGAGATTTTGTTAGACATTACTACATTAATATCAATATTATGGTGATGAGAGCCGGGAAATTGTACATCCAGAAACTCAGTCATCTCCCCTTGCCTAGCCAACAAACATGAATTAAAATATTTTTTATTGTCTTTTACATTTATTAACAGATTTGTGTTAAGAGTAAACAAAGCACTGACCTGCTTTGCTCTTTCCTTCTACCCTTTATTTTTCCTCTAGAAGGCAGCAAACACTATGGAGCTTGAGCAAACAGGCATTGCACAAATATAATGATGCAATAGTTTCAAGGAATCAATAAATGGCATTGAGAATAAACATGAAACACTGTATAACAAGCAATATATTAAACATCAAGCAAGTTTGCACTCAATCAGTGGAGAAAGCAATGCAAACCTTTGGAGCACCGATGTTAGGCAAGATTGAATTTGTCTTCTTCCTGGCTGTCCAAAAAAATGGATTGAATGAATAATGTAGTGGAGTGATAGAAATTTCCTGCCACCTGTTAAAGCTTATTCACCATCTATCATATATCCTTCTCCATCGATGGATGGCAAAAACAAAGAACATTTAAATAATTTCTAAACCAGTAGAAATTTATTCAGACATTATGCAAGGGTGATGCCTAAAATACTGAACAATTAGAAATTGTATCGAAGCGAAAGTCTACTGAGATTCAAGCTTGACCTTTTCTTTGGTGGGTTCTTCTTCTCCTGCATTTGGGATTCTAGAGGCTGATGATGATGACGAGCTGCTGGAGAAAGTTAAGGATGACAGGAAGAAGAGGCTCCAAAAATGAGACCAAACTAATAAATTGAAGAGCGAGACAGGTCAGTTGTTAGTTGATTTCTCAATGAGAAGCAAACAAAGCTATCGTAGAACTATCCAATTAGTAGTTCATTCCATTGCATGTATTGCTATAGTAGCTTGGGTGTCAGAGTTGTGTAGGAGATCTGACTTTTGAGTGCAACTGCAGGGTCCATGTTGCATAACAAACCACTTTATGTACCTTTTGCCCAAGCGAAAGAGATTCAGCATGTGCATTCCCAAGTACAATGGCAAGCTCGCATATAGCCTATGTATAGACTGTGCAAGATCTCACTTTTGAGTGCAACTGTAGGGTTCATGTTGCATAACAAACCACTTTATGTACCTTTTACCCAAGTGAAAGAGATTCAGCGTGTGCATTCCCAAGTACAATGGAAAGCTCGCATAGGGCCTATGTATAGACTGTGCAGCGGCAGAAATCAGTTACGAAGATATTGCCTAGCCTCTCAAATTAGAATTGTGTATTTCTGTGTAACACTATACCTACCAACGGATATGATTTCTTGTCATAAGCATATGCTACATTTAAAAAGAGTTGTTGTTAATATCTTTATAGTGATAAGGGTAAGCCTGTAAAAATTGACATCATGGTGTTAATAATCATTTTCCAGTGCTGATTCTTGAATCCATATTTCATCAATTTCGTATTAGGCAACTATAGTTCATTTGTCAATTGGTTTGTGAACATTAATATTCAAAACTTACATAAATGTAAATTTTTTTTGGATATTAGTCTTTATTCTTGACTCACCCTTTAGTACTGCTAAACCTCCTATTTCATCAATTTCGTATTCAGGAAACTATAGTCCATTTGCCAATTGGATTGTTAACATTAATATTTAAAATTTACATAAATGCAAATTGTGTTTGTATATTAGTCTTTATTATTGATTTTCTCTTTAGTTATGCTAAACCTCCTCCATGCATTTTCCTTATATGTGATATAGTCCACTCAACATGGTCAACATAGACTAAAAACAAATGATAATTTCGGTTAATCAGTTGCGCATAATCTCAACAACAAATACAAACAACTAGAAATTAACACTATATATTAACACTATATCATTTCCTTCACACACTTTATATTTTGCACCTATTTTTCCCCGGATTTTCCTCACGCTCTATGCTGGCAGCATTTGGCAGGGACTTCTGCTGCTGCGCAGCTCTTGTTATGTTTTCTCTTTTATGAGACATGTAAAATTGAAAGGATTAATTTACAATCATTTGACCATGTGTTTTAAGATTAGTTGATTTTTGTGTTATTGATAATTTTTTACAATGTAATTTCTTAGATAAGGTGAGATTAATTAATCTTAATTTTTGTTTAAATAATTATCATGATGTTATTCTTATTGAGTATATCTTTTATTAAATGAACCTCTTTTCTTTTCTTTAAAATAGTGTAATTTTTGCGAAACCTTAAAGCCACTAAATTAAAATTAAAAAGAATGGTCAATAAATCAAACATGTATAAACATGCTTGAAATACATGCAACAACATGTTACTTAGGTGCTAATTTTGTTTCTCCTATAGCTCCTTGTAGGTGTCATGTATTGTAGATTAATAGAGACCATCAACATCTATTCTTCAACAACTTTAGAAACAATGACAAAGGGTTGATAAGTTTGGTTGAATCTCCTTTCTACCATATGCAATTGTTTCTATTTGTTACTATTTTTTGTTTGACCATTAACTCATTTTTATAAAAGTGTTTTATTTCCTTTAGTGACCATGTTCACTTAATGAGCTTCATCTCTCAATTGTTAGTGCAAAAATGGTTATTTACTAGCTAGTTATCCTCTTACAACTTTTTCACATTTATTTAGCTATGTTTACTTAGGACAATTACCTTTTTGTCACAAGTCAAAAGGTTAAGATACTAGTCATTATTAGTACCTGCCTTCGGCAATACTATTGCATTCGTTGAGCCTTATCTAGTTATTAATCTATTAACAGTAAACCAATCAAGACAATGGATTATTTTTCTTGTTTTATAGTGTCCTAATGCATGCTATTAAGTATTAATAGTATACTTCTATCTTAAGTAGATATGATTTATTAGTTAACTATTCTTTTGGAGTTGAGATTTATTAATTAACTATCTCTTAAATAAATAGATTATTTCTTGTGGATAATTACTCTCCAAATCTTATCCCTAGCCCAGTTCTAGACCTAATGTTTAACTATAGATAAGAGTTATTGATTTATTAATGGTAATTTAGCTTTTTATTGGAAATCTCCTTGATAGAAGGTTTATTTAGCTATGTAGGATCCTTTGCTCTTGTGAATCCTTTTCTAGACTTAATATCATTTACTTGGCATGTGCATTGTTGTCATGTGCATTGTTGTTATGTCAATATTATATTCGATAAGTATCTCTTGGTTGCTTGAGATGTCATTTTTCTGACTTTATTTTTCCTTTACTTCTTAAATTTGTTAGTTTATTGTAAATTTCCCATGCTTAGATTTTCAAGTAGTCTGTTGATTTTTTCAGACCTTGTGTTTTGGAAATAGAAAATGTGATAATGGAAAAATATATGAAACTTTACTATCATCCTTGAGTTAGGTAGCACATAAAATGACCAAGTTATAAATCTATGTCATATATATTATTTCAATCTAGATTTTCTAGATGCCCTACAGTGGCAGCAAGGGCTGAAAGATTCAGATTCCCGTAAACAATTAAGATTCTGTAAGCAAAAATCATGAAACAAAATTGATGTAAAAAAAAATTAAAAATACCAATTAAGATTCCCTAATTTAAAATATATTATCGGATGGATAGGATGGACAGAATGGCATATCCACTAACATGAAAAGAAATGTTACATAAATGGCATATGAAAGGACACATATTCACATAAAAGAATAGCATTGCAGAAGAAATTGATCAAAGGCCTACAAGAATTTCTTTTTCAAAAAGTATTTCATTTTAGTATAATATAATAGAATAGAATTGCAGAAATTGATCAAAGGCGTATCACATTATATTATAATATATCATATTATTTTATAATAGTATTTTTTTTTATATTAACTATAGGTGGATCAAGTACAAAAAATACGTCACTGAGATTATCAACAAAGAGGCCAAGCCTCACCATGAAATCAGAGTATCATATATACAAAAGAGGATCAAAATGAAGCAGCGAACAACTAATGAAGGACATCATAGTGGGTATCAACCCAAGCTGTCCAACCAAGTGGGCCCTCCATCCAAACAATGTTCTTATGTTCTTGTATCTGAAGCAACATAAATAGCTCTTCTTTCCTAGTATTGACGTTCTTCCTAATTTCTTTGTTCAGTCTTTTACAAGCCTGTTCAAACGTTTGCAAGTCATCCAGGGTTCTCCTCCACTCATAACCATGCTTTAGCTCATAGAAGAAAAAGGTGGCATGCCCATCCTTAAGGAACTTCCTCAGCTTCTCTTTTTCTATCGTCATAGTAGTGTGAACCTGCAGAAAAATTTTAAGATGTGTGAGTTTTTGAAAAAACTCAGTAAGAACTCTCGGTTTACCTTGGTACCTCTCCTCGTTCCTGCACTTCCAGACCTGCCAAAGGATGTTAGAAGACAACATATTCCAAAATAAGTTGGTATCCTTATGGAGACCATTGATATGACCAGTAACAATTTCCAAAATATTTACACTAACAGGGTAAAAGACACCAAACATATTCCAGATCTCTTTAGCAAAGATACAATCAAATAAAATATGTCTACCTATTTCAGGGAGCCTGCATAAGTTACAAATGTCAGTATTATGACCATCTTTTTTAATGGGGAGGCTATCAAGCAGAACTAACCATTTAAAACATCTAATTTTAGGTTCAACAGGACTTTGCCACAAAATGTCAAAATATTTTTTCCAAGAATCGGCATCAAGAGAGGAATACCAAACAATGTTAATGTGATAAATAATATCTTCATTGTGATCAATGATTTTGTAAATATTTTTAGCTTTGAGATTAGCCATGATGACCCCATCCGGCCACTTACACTTTAAGTGCCTATGGGAATCCACATGACAAACAGTAGGAAGATTTTTAGTAGCTTGAACAATCATATTATAGGTCTTCTTGTGCGAATCAGGAATATTATACTTATTCTTGAGCTCATCCCATTGAATGATATTATCATGTTCAAAAATATCAACAAACTAAGATATACCCTTTTTAGCCCATAACCTAGCAAAACATCCTTGGGAGAGGGCTAGGGGTTTGCCATTCAGGTGCAAGTTCCACCAAATGGATCTTTCACCATGGATCTACTTATCATCATAAAACTCCTTGTTGGTGATAAAGTTCCTGACATGGTCCCAGGCTCTCCAAATGGATTTGAAAACAGCAGATCCTTGGACAATGATCGGGAAATTGCCAACAATAAGATCACATAATGGGAGATTTTTCCAAGTTCTGGCTTTTTTAGGAAAACCTCTTTCAATATTATGCCTAACCAACACCTTCCAAGGATTATTACCCTCCATGAAGTGAAAGATCCATTTGGCAAATAAGGCAATACCTTGAATTTTAAGGTCTTTAAGCCCTAGCCCCCCAAGGATTTTGTCAGTATGGCACCAGTCCCATTTGACCACATGCACCTTTTTATTACCTTTACCATCAGACCAAAGAAAGTGCCTGATAGCCTTCTGGATTTCTAAAATCTGATAATTATTGAACATCCAAGCAGAGGAATAATAAATACTATATGAAGACAACATCTTCTAACAGACCTGAATTTTGCCAACAAGAGATAATGACCCGTTATGCCATTTATTGAGCTTCTTATCGATTTTTTCCTTTATCCAAGACCACATATCTTTAAGCGAAGGTTCAATAGAGAAGGGGATCCCAAGATATTTGACAATCTTGCTGGGACCACCCCATTGGAAGTTATACTAAGAAAACTAGCAAAGAGGTTTCTCTTCCCATCCCAGGCAAATGGATTTGGCTTGAGATATACAAGCACCATAAATGGAACAAAACAGATCAAGTTTAGCGTGCAAAGCTTTAAAATTTCTATCAGAGAGATAAAAAAAAAAGGGTAGTATAATCAGTAAATTGACAATTAATAAGCTCATCGTTATTAGGAAGATAAAGACCTCTAACCTCAAGGGATAACGAATTGTCTCTAAGGATATAAAAAAGGGCTTCTGAGGCAATAACAAACAGGGCAGGAGCTAAAGGGCAACCTTGTCTGATGGATCGGCCAAGAGAAAAAGGGTTGGAAAGGGAACCATTGACCTCCACCTAGGCGGAGGCATCATTAAGAAGCACCTGGACAGCATTGCAGAAGAAGGGGGGAAACTGAAGGCTTCAAGCATCATGATGATGAAATTTCATTCAACCCTATCATAGGCTTTCTCGAAGTCCAAAAGTAACATAGCAGAGTTCTGATGGGAGCACTTAGCCCAATCCATAGCTTCCCAGCTAGTAATAAGGTTCTCCATAATGTATCTACCCTTGATAAAACCGGTTTGAGAAGCACAAACAAAATTTAGGAAGAATATTCACAAGTCTGAGGGCCAGGATTTTAGCCAAAATTTTATAAGAAACATTGAGGAGCATGATCGGTCTCCAATTTCTTATGAGAGCTTTGTCCCCATCTTTGGGAAGGAGCTTGATGATGCCACTATTGATCTCAGGGCCTAGGGTGCCATTAATGATGGCTTCAGCATATATATCATGAAGATCTTTGCAGATCCAACTGATATTAGCCTTATAAAACTCAATAGGAAGCCCATCAAGACCAGGGGCCTTATCATTATTGAGGGCTTTAATAGCAGTATCAATCTCATCCAGAGAGATTTCCTTAGATAAGATAGAGATATCACCATACTCCAGTTTATTGGGAATCAGGGGTTTACATTTAATTCTAAGGTCCTCAGCCTCCTTAGAGTCTTCAGAGGTGAAGAGATTTTTATAATAATCAGCAAAGGCCTGGATGATGACAACAGGGTCCAAGACTTCATGGCTGTCTATTGAGAGTATGTCAATAGACTCTTTGTTATGCTTATGTTTAAGAAGATTAAAGAAAAATTTGGAGCCCCAGTCCCCATGTTGGAGCCAGTGGGCACGAGATCTGATTTTGGCACCACGGATTTTGAGTTGTTGATGTTTCCTCAGGGCATCCTTAGCGAACATAACCTGAGACAAAAGTTCAAGATTGGAAGAGTCCTCCTGAATATTGCTTTTTGCATCTTGAAGATCAGAACATAAACGTTTCTCAATAAACCTATAATCCTTGGCCTTCTTTTGACCAATGGTCTGGAGGAAACACTTCCAGGCTGGGAGATTAGCTTTCCATCTATCTAACTTGGAATGGTCATGGAGATTCACATTATTAATGCCCCTAATAATCTAAATGGCAGCAAGGACATCCTCATCCAGAAGGAGACTGGTATTCAAGATGAATTTGGGGTTACAAGTTTTATGGTGAATAGGACTGATGTTAAGATTGACATGGGTGGAAATGGGGTGGTGATCAGAAAGGGTGGTGGCAGTAACAAGAACAATGTTTCCCTGTTTGTCAGGAAGAAAGGAGAAGGAGTTTTTATTACCATAAAAATGATCAAGCCTGGAATAAATCCGAGAGTGACCCTGTTGAAAGTTGCACCAAGTGTGCCAAATACCAGGGTTATAGTCCTTATTACCAGCAAGAGGGTCAAACTAAGCTTTTGAGTTTATAAATCTATTCCAATGAAATTTTTCATTATCCTTCCAATTAAAGGGGTTGCCACCCAACTTATCATTTTGGGATTCAACCATATTAAAGTCTCCACCAAAAAACCAAGGGATATCAGGGAGATTAGTCAACCAGTTCCAGAGAGAAGCCCTTTCTTTAGGGTCATTGGAAGCGTAAATAGAGTAAATTCCAAATAAATTATTGTCATGATGAATAGTAATCCAAATAGCCCTTTGGTAGGGAGAGGTACCATTATCAGTTATGTACCTCCCCCATTTGGGGTTAATGAGGAGAGCGATTCCTCCTCTGCCTCTGTTGTGATTAGTAAAAAATTTGATATCATCATTCCATATAAAATTAAGGTTGGATTCAAGCATGAATCCCACAGCTTTAACTTCTTGCATCATGAACACATCCATAGAATTGAAAGAATCAAGAAGACGCTTAATAACAAACTTCCTATCCGGGGATTCAAGGCCCCTTACATTCCAAGAAAGATAATTCATTGGGAAACATTAGAGGGGGTAGGGCACACATCACCAGCCTCATCAGCTGAAGGTAGAGACTTGTTCGAGTTATCCCTTGATTTCTTACCAGAGGATTTGTTCTTAGACCTAGGCGGCCTTCCCCTACGTCTCACGGCTAAGGCATCAGCTTTAGGATCATCCTCATATTCTGATTGGGAACCCATCTCCATAGAAGGCACGCTTGGGGAACCATCAAAAGGGGGTATAGCAGGGATGATTTCAAGAGAGCAATCATTGCCAAGTTCTTTAAAAACTTTTGGTGGGAACTTCTTAGAGGAATCAATAGTAGAATTACTGTTAATTCTGCTATTGTCGATATTCTGTGGCATATCCCTGATAATCTCAACCTCAGGGTTGATAACAGGGGGAGTTTGGGGAAGGATCTTTCTGGCAGAGGCAGGAATCTAAATTTTTGATTGAACATTATTGTTACCTTTACGCTTTTTTTTATTGCAAACAATCATAAAACTATCATCAGAGTTAATTAAGTCGATAGCCATGTCTGAAGACGAAACTGAGAGAGGAACGGAAGGGGGAGAAGGAGAGACAGAAAAGGATGCAGGAGGCAGCTTGGGTGAATTTCCTTCAAGCGAGGTTAGGTAACCAGGGAGCGGAATAGAGTTAGCCAAGCTGGGGGGAGGATTAGGGATAGGCGGAGTAGGGTTTTTAATAGGGTTTCTCTTGATAATAGGGCAATCTTTCCTAAGGTGTCCATCCTTTCGACAAAGAAAGCAGGGATTTAATCCACCCAATATTTCAACCGGGCACACAAAAGTTTCATTTAAGATATTAACCGAGATACCAGCTGGAATTTCTTTACCAGGAAGAAGAGAAATTAATACTCTGGCATCCATATGGGGTACCAACCTAACAGTATCGTCCATACGAATGGTTTTTCCCAGCAGGTCGAGTAATTGGGGTAAGAACCGCCATAAGAAAGGAGGGATGTTTTTAACCAAAATCCATCTAGGGGCCGATAAGGCCAAAACATCTTCGTGAACAGCCTCAGGCATCCAAGCCAGAGCTTGGAAGGAAGTGGACCCAATTGTCCAATATTGCTTTTTACGAACTTCCTTTTGAGCTTCCTGATTAACAAAGAAAATAACATACAATCCCTTTTGAATCTGACAGCAGAAAGAAATATGAAACCCTAATTTATTATCTGACAGCAGAAAGAAATATGAAACCCTAATTTATTATTCCAATAATTATGAAACCAATCGTCGAGAAATTTCTGTGGAGGGCATTTGTCCATTTCAACAGCCAAAAAAAATATCGCAGTATTTCTTAACCTATTTTTTTCCTTAACTATCTCAGCAAGCATTTCAAGATTAGGAGCGATAGAGAAAGGAGCTAAGGAAGCTGAGGAGATCTTACCAGGGTCAGCGGCTTTATGGGCACAGGGACCTGCAAAATCAAACTTGGCTTTCTCATTGATGGAACTAGAAGATTGAGCCACAGCTTCAGAGAAAGATTTGGGTCTATTGCTTGATAAAAGGGGATTAGCAGGTAAGCCATTAAGGCCGGCGTCATTCGACACTGTGGGAGGAGTGATAGTGGGTGGAGTGATAGTGGGTACGGGATCGACAGGATTGCAGAGAGAGGAGGTATTAGGACCAAGCATTTCAATATCATTAATGAGGGGAGAGGAAACAACTACACCTGGATCAAGGATGCTCTCGGAGACATCCAGCTGTCTCCCGCTGCCCCCCACAAGACCGCCAGCAACTTTCGCTGCTTTTCGCTCGAATATCTTTAAAAATCTTATAATCGTATATTATAATACTATATAATATATTATAATATTATATAATATATTATAATATTGTATCATATTATAATATAATACTATATTATAATATTATATCATATTATAATATTATAATGTCATCTTAAAGTGTCAAAATAGCAATGGACTTTACTCTACATTCTATTATTTAAAAACACAACATAGAGTAAAAATAGTTTAAAAAATCAATACGTTTATTTTTATAAAAGTATTTTAATTTTTTAAAATACTTTACTCTACATTCTATTTTAAATAAAAATAATAATATATTATAATATTATATCATATTATAATATTATAATGTTATCTTAAAGTGTCAAAATAGAAATTACAATGGACTTTAATACTCTACATTCTATTTTTTTAATACTCTACATTCTATTTTTTTAAAATACAACATAGAGTAAAAATAGTTTAAAAAATCAATGCTTTTTTTTTTTATAAAAGTATTTTAATTTTTTTTAAAAACTTTACTCTACATTCTATTTTAAATAATAATATATTATAATATTATATCATATTATAATATTATAATGTTATTTAAAGTGTCAAAATAGCAATTACAATGGACTTTAATACTCTACATTCTATTTTTTTAAAATCAATGCTTTTATTTTTTTATAAAAGTATTTTAATTTTTTTTAAAAGACTTTACTCTACATTCTATTTTAAATAAAAGCACAACATAGAATAAAAATAGTTTAAAAAATCAATGTTTTTGTATTTTTATAAAGAGTATTCTAATTTTTTAGAAAGATAGCATACAGTGTATATACATATATATACACACACATACACCCTCCCCTGTAATTTATTAAATTTGTTTTGATAATTTAACTCTGTACTTCCTACCAGCATATAGATTAATATATTTTGTTTAATTTTAATACATACATATTATTAATTGGATATATTTGGTATATTATACTATTTTTAAAATGACAGACCTAAAATAATTGAAACCCAATCATATATAGATTATATGTGTAAACCCACTAAGAAAATTGAAGTTTTTGGATCTAGATTTTTTTTGCAATCTTCTATACCTACAATCAAACTCTAGCTAAATATCTCATTTTCCTTCCTCTTAAACTACATGCATACCATCTTCCCAGTGAATCCTGCAGCTGCACAACTAAATTGATAAAATAGTTAAAATAATTTGTAAAACACCTCCATTCCAAATTCTTTCATTGTGCAACCCTCCATGCAGACCAAGAAGAAGAAATTTGAGGGCAACCCTCCATGCAGAACAAGAAAATTTGAGTCTGAAAAAAAAAAACAATAATGGAGAAAATTAAAACAAGGTAGTGTAAAACTAGAGTTTTTATATGTTTTTTATATCATTTTGGTAAGTTTTAATAGTTACTAAAATTAGAGCTCCACAACTCCCTATTTTCTAAGTGATCTCTTTCAAAATTAAATTAATGTGCAGTAGTTAAATTAGAATTTTAGGAAAAATCTTGTATGATGTTTAAAATACAAATTGTTTTTATAATTGTGAATTTAAAATTAAATTAATCTCCAGTGGTTAAAGTCAAATGGTTTATAGCATCACTTAGTTAAATTAATAATATGGTGTATATAATATATATAAAATTTAATATGAGGTTTTGTATAGTATAAGTTTTAAGCTATATTTTAAAAGTATAAGTTATGTTATTAGAATTGTTACATATAATATGTTAAAATAATAATAATAAATTTAATATTAAAGTATACAATATTTATTTTAAATTTATAGTTATGTCTCATTATATTTGAGAAAAATGCTATTTAAATTTATATTTAATTTGTGAGTTTTAATTACTTTCATGCACATTTAAAAATTAAAAATAATTTTAGAATATTATTTAGTTTTATTATTTCATTTCTCTAACTTTTATATTTCAATTATTTCAAATAAAGTGGTGGATTAATTTGTTATATAGTAACTTGTATGGTTATCCAACAAATGCTATATTTTTTAAGAATTTATTTAGGAATGTATAATAAATATTTAGAAATTTAATTATTTTTTAAATTATGAGCACCAATAGTGTTAATTTATTAAAATCATGAAATTATTAAATGAATTTATGAATTGAGTTAAATTATTTTGAATGATAAGTTTTAAATATTCAAACTTATTAATCTATGTTAGATATCTCTACTAATATTAAGTTTTTGTTTTTACTTTTGTTTTTTAATTTAATTGGTAACTTAAATTAATTAGTTTTTGTAGTTTACTAAAAAAAAATAGATGACTTATCCAAGTCATTAAAACAATTGTTTTAATTTTAGAAAAAACAAACATGCATTTTAAATTTAAATTTAATTTTATGAATTTATTTAGTTTTAAATTATTTACATGCTCTTAAAATTAAGTTTTAATTTTTAGAATTTATTAGTTTTAATTATATTGCATGATATTCTTAGACTTAATATTATGGACTTATATAATTAAATTAATTAATTATTGCCTCTTCTTATAATTCATTATTGCCTCTTCTAGGTCCACTTTGGAAAGTGTGTCAAGGGGAAGTCTTCACAAATAATTTACATATATCAATTTTATAAATAGGGTAAGGGTTAGGATTAAAATTATTGTTAAGGTTAGGGTTGGGTTAGAATTAGGTTAGGATTAGGTTTATAATTAGAGTTAGAATTAAGGTTAGGGTTAGGATTATGGTTATAATTGGGGTTACAATTAGAATTAGAATTAAAATTAAAATTAGAGCTAGAGTGAGAGTTAAATTAGGGTTAGGGTTAAGCATAGAATTAAGGTTAGCGATAGAATTAGGGTTAGGGTTACAATTAAAATTTAGGATAGAATTAGGGCAAATATATATAACCAAAGTGTTGGGATTAGAATTACGATTATGGTTAGGGCTACATTTAGGGTTAGAATTACAATTAGAATTAGAGTTACAATTAAGGCAAATATATATCCAAAAATATTAGAGTTAGAATTAAAGGGTTAGGGTTAGGGATAGAATTATGATTAGTGATAGAATTAGGGTTAGGGATACAATTATAGTTAGGTTATGATTGGAATTAGGATATAGTTAAAGGGAAAATATTTATAACTAGGAAATTGTATGGGTTACAGTTAGAATTATAGTTATAGATAGGAATAGAATTAGGGTTATAATTAGGGTTAGGGTTAAGGATAGAATTAAGGTTAGTGATACAATTACGGTTAGAGTTACAAATCAAATTTATGTTAGACTTAGGGCTAATATATATAAACAAATGGTTGGCAGTAAAATCATGGTTAGGGTTATGATGAGAATTAGTGGTACAATTAGGGAAAATATATAAAACAAAAAGTTAGGGTTATAGTTAGAATTACAGTTAGGGTTAGGGATAGAATTAGGGATAGTGAAATGAATAAGGTTTGGGATAGAATTATAGTTAGGGTTATGATTAGAATTAGGGTTAGGGTTACAATTAGGGCTAGGGATAAAATTAGGGTTAGGGTTAGGTTTAGGGATATAATTAGGGTTATGGGTTTACTTATACTTAGGACAAATATATAAGTAAAAAACAATAGAACTAGGACTAGGGTTAGAGTTAAATTAGGGTTAGGGTTAAGGATAAAATTAAGGTTACCGATAGAGTGAGGTTTAGGGTGACAATTCAAATTAGGGTTGTAATCAAGGCATATATATAACCAAAGGGTTGGGTTTAAAATTAGGTTTAGGGATAGAATTATGGGTTTAGTTATAATTATAGTTAAAATTAGGGTTAGGGTTAGGGATAGAATTAGGGATAGTGAAAGAAATAAGGTTTGGGATGGAATTACAGTTAGGGAAAATATTTATAACAAAAGAAATTGTTAGGATTAGAGTTAGAATTAGGGTTAGGGTTAGGAATAGAATTATGACCAGGTTCAAAATTAGGGTTATGAATATTTTAGGGTAGGGGTTAGAAATTTAGTTAGGGTTAGGTTTAGAATTAGGATTAGGGTTGGGGTTATTCTTAGGGTCAGAATTAGGGTTAGGGTTAGAATTAGGGTTAGGGATAAATTAGGGTTATAGGTTTAGGGATAGAATTAGGGTTATAGGTTTAGTTATAATTAGGGCAAATATATAAGTAAAAAATAATAGAACTAGAGCTCTAGGGTTAGAGTTAAATTAGGGTTAGGGTTAAGGATAAAATTAAGGTTATTGATAGAATGAGGTTTAGGGTTAGGTATAGAATTACAACCAGGTTCAAAATTAGGGTTATGGATATAATTAGAGTAAGGGTTAGAAATTTAGTTAGGGTTAGGGTTAGAATTAGGATTAAAGGGTTGGGGTTAGTCTTAGGGTTAGGTTTAGGTTTACAGATAGAATTAGATTTATGTGTTTAGTTATAATTAGTGAAAATATATAAGTAAAAAATAATAGAGTTAGAGTTAAATTAGGGTTAGGGATATAATTAGAGTAGGGGTTAGAAATTTAGTTAGGGTTAGGGTTAGAATAAGGGTTAGGGTTAGAATTAGGTTTAGGGTTGGGGTTAGTCTTAGGGTTAGGTTTAGGTTTATAGATAGAATTAGAGTTATGGGTTTAGTTATAATTAGGGAAAATATATAAGTAAAAAATAATAGAACTAGAAATAGGGTTAGAGTTAAATTAGGGTTAGGGTTAATGATAAAATTAAGGTTACCAATAGAATGAGGTTTAGGGTTATTGTTTAAATTATGCTTACAATCATAGCATACATAACTAAAGGGTTGGGTTTATAATTAGGTTTAGGGATAGAATTATGGGGTTGGTTATAATTATAGTTAGAATTAGGGTTAGGATTAGGGATAGAGTTAGCGATAATGAAAGAAATAGGGTTTGGGATAGAATGACAGTTAGGGTTATGATTAGAATTAGATTTACAACAAGGGAAAATATTTATAACAAAAAAATTGTTAGGGTTGGAGTTAGAATTAGGGTTAGGGTTAGAGTTAGAATTAGGGCTAGGTTATGGATAGAATTATGACCAAGTTCAAAATTAGGGTTATGAATATAATTAGGGTAGGGGTTATAAATTTAGTTAGGGTTAGGGTTAGAATTACGATTAGGGTCGGGGTTAGTCTTAGGATCAAAATTATGATTAGGCTAGGATTAGGGTTAGAGATAAAATTAGGGTTAGGGTTAGGTTTAGGGTTACAATTAGTTTTATGGGTTTAGTTATAATTAGGGAAAATATATAAGTAAAAATAATAGAGTTAGAGTTAAATTAGGGTTATGGATTTAATTAGAGTAGGGGTTAGAAATTTAGTTAGGGTTAGGGTTAGAATAAGGGTTAGGGTTAGAATTAGGATTAGGGTTGGGGTTAGTCTTAGGGTTAGGTTTAGGTTTATAGATAGAATTAGAGTTATGGGTTTAGTTATAATTAGGGAAAATATATAAGTAAAAAATAATAGAACTAGAAATAGGGTTAGAGTTAAATTAGGGTTAGGGTTAACGATAAAATTAAGGTTACCAATAGAATGAGGTTTAGGGTTATTGTTCAAATTATGCTTACAATCATGGCATATATAACTAAAGGGTTGGGTTTATAATTAGGTTTAGGGATAGAATTATGGGGTTGGTTATAATTATAGTTAGAATTACGGTTAGGATTAGGGATAGAGTTAGCGATAATGAAAGAAATAGGGTTTGGCATAGAATGACAGTTAGGGTTATGATTAGAATTAGGTTTACAACTAGGGAAAATATTTATAACAAAAAAATTATTAGGGTTGGAGTTAGAATTAAAGTTAGGGTTAGAGTTATAATTAGGGCTAGGTTATGGATATAATTATGACCAAGTTCAAAATTAGGGTTATGAATATAATTAGGGTAGGGGTTATAAATTTAGTTAGGGTTAGGGTTAGAATTACGATTAGGATTGGGGTTAGTCTTAGGATCAAAATTATGATTAGGCTAGGATTAGGGTTAGAGATAAAATTAGGGTTAGGGTTAGGGTTAGGGTTAGGGTTAGGTTTAGGGTTAGAATTAGTGTTATGGGTTTAGTTATAATTAGGGAAAATATATAAGTAAAAATACAATAGAACTAGAATTAGGGTTAGAGTTAAATTAGGGTTACAGTTAAGGATCATAAAATTAAGGTTCTCAATAGAATGAGGTTTAGGGTTACAATTCAAATTAGGGTTACAATCAGGGCATATATAAAACCAAAGGTTTGGGTTTACAATTAGGTTGAGGGATAGAATTAGGGTGTGGATTAGGTTTAGCTATAGAATTAGGGTTATGGGTTTGGTTATAATTAGGGCAAATATATAAGGCAAAAACACTAGAGTTAGAACTAGGGTTAGAGTTAAATTACGATTAGGGTTAAGCATAAAATTAAGGTTAGTGATACAATTAGGGTTAGGATTACATATCAAATATAGGATAGAATTAGAGTTAGAGTTACATTTCAAATTTAGGATAGAATTAGGGTATCATTATTGATACAATTATGACAAGTTGTGCTAACATTACACTTAGCATATATTTCTATGAACATCACCATAAATTTAATTAGATTAAAACCATAACCTTGATATTATAATATAGGTTAGATATATAATTATAATTCTATATTATATTATATAATTAATATAATTATAATTATAATATAATATATTATATAATTATAATATATTCTTATAATTATATAATATAGTTATAATTGGGCTTGCCGAGAGATATCCTTCTCGAGGCGCCTATTTTTAATCAATATACCTCACAAAGGTGGAATAGGCGCCTTGAGAAGGATATCTCTCGGCGTACTTTAGATATATTTTTTTAAATATAGGTATGCTAGTTAATTGATCATTTTCAATACTTACTTAACCAATCCACTATGTAGCCAAGCCGGATATGAGAAGCAATGTTATTGTAAACAATGCCAATTCCATTTTGACGTATTTTGAATGTAGTCACTTTTTTCTTACTTCTGTTTGCGTTGTAATAGTATAATTGAATGTTTGAAAAGGCTTTTATCAACTAGAATATACCCAATAGGTCTTTTGTGTCCTGCTCTTTCTCCATGAAAAATGGTTAAGGAATATTCCATTGTACTTTGCATTTATAAGACTACATGTTCTACTATTGAGAAGTTGATGGATTTTGATTTTTAAAATGGATATGTTTTCATTACAAATATATTTTAGTGTAGTGTGCATTTATAACACTACAAGTTCTAATGTTATATTAAATACTTTAATCATTTTAATTAGAATAAGAACTTTGTTTCATGTAAAAAAAAATTAAAAACAACCATAAGCAAACATTTAAACTTTATTAAGTCATCATTTTAGCTACCATTTCAAATTATCCACCATTTAAAGTTATCTTTAGCCATCATTTCAAATTGTCTTTTATGCTTTCCCAAAATTTACATAAGATCACCTTTACTACTTAAAATTAAACATCAAATTTAATTGTCTCATAAGACCACTCTATAATTGTAGAGTACATGCTTTCCCAAAATTTAGACGAGATCACCTTTACTACTTAAAATTAAACATCAAATTTAATTGTCACATAAGACCACTCTATAATTGTAGAGTACTTTTTAAACATACTTTTGGCTATTAATACTTCTCCGAATTGATTGTGACTTAAAAACTATTCTTTATTCTTGCTTCTAATTGTTAAGGGATTTTAAGGTAAAGAGAGACTAGTTTAAAAGACAAACTTAATTATAATACATTAATATTTGTTATTTGTGTAAGAATAAAATTAAATGGTTTTGTATTTATAAATTTTAATGTTTGCATTTTTTTCCCCTTAATAACCTTAGAATTCTTAAAATATTTAGATAAAGTTTTAATATTTGTTTATGGTTTTTTTTTTTTTTTAAACATGAAACAAAGTTCTTATTCTAATTAAAATGATTAAAACTTATAATATGACATTAGAACTTGTAGTGTTATAAATGCACACTACACTAAAATATATTTATAATGGAAACATATCCATTTTAAAAATCAAAATCCATCAACTTCTGAACAGTAGAACATGCAGTATTATAAACGCGAACTACAATAAAACATTCCTTAACCATTTCTCATGGCGAAAGAGCAGAACCCAAAAGACCTATTAGGTATATTATAGTTGATAAAAGCCTTTTCAAACATTCAATTATACTATTACAATGTGAAAACAGAAGTAAAAAGCGACTACATTCAAAATATGTCACAATGGAATTGGCATCGTTTACAATAACATTGCTTCTCATATCTGACTTGGCTACACAGTAGATTGGTTCAGTAAGTATTGAAAATGATCAATTAACCGGCATCTAGAAAATCTAGATTGAAATAATAGATATTACATAGATTTAAACTTGGTTATTTCATGTGCTACCTAACACAAGGATGATAGTAAAGCTTCATATATTTTTCCATTCTCACATTTTCAAGTAGTCTGTTGATTTTTTTCAGACCTTCTGTTTTGGGAAAGCATAAAAGACAATTTGAAATAATGGTTAAAGATAATTTTAAATAGTGGATAATTTGAAATGGTAGATAAAATGATGACTTAAAATTCATAGAATTTACAATTACATTAAAATAAAAAACATAAAACCATTAATTCCAAAATAAACTTGAACTATCACTATTAAATAATATTATCCATAAAACAATGCATGAAACTTTATTATTATATAATTCAACAATGCTAATTATATGCCCTAAAACAAGAAAAATGGGATTTACCATCTATTTAGTAATCATTCTTACAAATAAACTTGAAAAAAAAAAGTACTCCAAAACATCCACTTATTGACTTTAGATTCCATTATAACTATTAAAACTATTTAGGAGGGTTCATCTTCACTCTACTTAAACATCATTCCATTCAATGGTCAAAGACTTAATAGTAATTTTACACCTCATCCATACCAAAAAGTGATAAATGAATGTCCTATCTTTATTGGTTCAAAACTACCTTTGACTTTTGAACTGGATGACTTTTAAGAACTGATATTAAAGAATTATCCTTTTTAACACTCATTTAAATTTAATCTTGTCAATATTGATTTAAATGGATATTGTTGATAAATGAACATAGTTTAACTGTATTTAGAAAAAACTACTTGAATATATATTGTTCTTGAAAGATTTACAGGACGGCACAGTATATATATATACTTAAACTGTAAATGGATATTGTTGGTGAAAGTTCGGTAGTTTTTTATAGGCTGTACTTAAATGCTCTGGCTTTCATCAGAAAATGAAGTTGAGCGGCTATCTGGATGGACTAACCCATTGCCTACACTCAACAGATTCTGGATGGATGCATGCTCTTCTAAATTGCCATATGCCCTACCATACACAATCTTTTCAAGCATACCCTCCACCTCTCTCATTGTTGGTCTATCCCTTGGATTTTGTATTGTGCATTGCAGTCCTATTCCAATAAAACTAACCAGGCAACTACCATGCTCAGAGGATTCCAATTCTTCCCCAGTGGTTTCAGGGGCAGCGCTACTAGACCCGCCCACAGTTAACAGCTCTGTGTCCACCACTCCCTCCACTGCCGGGAATACTCTTCTCGCCCATCTGGGCAAAGTAACATCTCCAGAAAACATACCGTCAGTAGGCCTCTTTTTAGTCACCATTTCAAGGATGAGCATCCCAAAGCTGTAAACATCTCCCATGGTAGTCACTTGTCCTCCCAATCCATATTCTGCACCAGTAAAAAGTAGTTTCATTGTTGACAGCACTACAAATATGTGGAAGAAAAATGCCAGACACAGAAATTAGAAACAATATTGGGCTTGGGTTTTTACCTGGAGCAAGGTAGCCTACTGTTCCCTTCAGTCTGGACATACTGCTACTTGGAGAGTCAGGGGACATCACTGGACGGGAAATTCCAAAATCAGTCACATGGGCTGTCATGGTTTCATCCATTAACACATTTGAGGGCTTCAAGTCGCAATGAAGAACAGGGGGAGAACAATCGTGGTGCAAATATGGCATCCCATGTGCCACATCAAGTGCAATGTTCACTCTCATCTTCAAATTCAGGCTACACTGTGTTTCATTCTTGTGCAGGAGTTGGTCTAGGCTTCCTTTTGACACGAACTGCAGTACCAGAGCGCTGAAATCTTCAGTTGAGCAAGAGGACAAGACTTTGACAAGATTGCGGTGCCTGATTTTGCTCAGTATTCTGCATTCCCTGACGAAATTCTTGTATGAATTTTGATGGTCCTGATTGAACACCTTAACAGCCACCAATGTGTTATCATACAGGAGTCCTTTGTAAACCGACCCGAACCTACCCTGGCCTAGCAAATTAGCGGCACTGAATCCTTGGGTTGCTCTGTGAAGTTCCTGGCTAGAAATTTTCATGAAACCTCGTCCCACTAAACTATCTCTGAGTGGTACCCTTTTAATTCTTCTGTAGATAATCCAAAATGCACCCAAAATGCAACACCATGCGAAGAATGTGCCAACTGAAGTAACCAATACAATGTTCCTGTTCAACCCATAATGGTTTTTTGCAGAGCTTGTGCAATTTGGTAGATTCAACCAGCCTGAGGCTGCACATAATCGTGGATTTCCCAAAAAAGACGTTGCGTCTAGGTATGTGAAAGCTCCTTGATTTGGAACTGATCCATCCAAGTTGTTATAAGAGAGATTCAAAAGCTGGAGATTGGTGAGATTTGCAATAGCGCTTTGCACTGGCCCAGACAAATTATTGAAGGACAAGTCAATACTTTTAATGCTCTTAAGCTCCCCTATTGATATTGGCACTATTCCCTCCAATTTGTTTTTTGAAAGGTTCAGGTATTGCAATTTCACGCAACTGCCAATATGGTCAGGGATGGGTCCTGAGAGTTTATTAACAGAGATATCTATGGCTCGAAGATATTGCATTCCTCCCAGTGAAGGCAGCCTTCCCGTCAATGAATTGTATGAAAAATTGATACTAATGTACTGCAGCTTCCCTAATTCACTAAGCTCGTGGGGAATTTGGCCAATGAAATGATTCTGAGACAGATCTAGAACTGCAAGGGCGGACATATTGCCGATGTGAGGGGGTATCGTCCCAACCAGCCCCTTAGTTTTGCATTCCACACGCACAACCCTTTCTTGGTGATCACAACTTATTCCAGGCCAGTGGCAAACGTTGCTTGCATTTACCCAGTTGGACAAGAAAAGACTTGGATCCACTTTTACAGACATTTTTAACTCAAACAAAGCTTCTGCATCAATCTGTTGCTGGGACTGCAACTCATTGGATGAAAATGTAATAAAGATAAAAGTAGTGAAGATGAGCAAAAGAATCAACTGACCTTTATAATTCATGGGCTTTTCCAAAGTATTCATATCTGAAAATGGAATTAATCCACTGCAATTGGAATTGCTTGCCCGCCTTCACGTAAATCCGTCAATAGATAACAGATTCATTGCCCTTGTAATCGAAAGTTTCATCCGAGAACTTTTTAATGGAAGTTGGAAAACTTCAGCAAATACGTATGTTGACTTTTTTAAGTCACGCTCTAATGGCGTCATGAGGGTTGGGCGAATATAACAGCTGGAGGCGATTTTGGTGCAGAAAATTCAGCAAGGAATCAAGTAAAGTTTGATCCCTAATACCAGCAAGCACTTGTTTCAAGCTTTGACCAAGTCTGTCATAGACAAGCCCTCAAGGAGACCAATGTAATAAAAATAGCAAGTTTGTCCTCCATTACGTCCAAGCTGTTGCTTGAGCCTATATGGGATAAGTCCAAGACTTCAAGGCATATAAGGGGAGCTTAGGGCATGTCCCCATGCTGCTGTTTAGCTTATTTTAGTTAGCAGCCACTGTTCAAGTTTTTTAGTAGATTTTTGTGGAGCTAGTGATCCCATGAAAAAATTATTTTCTGTTTATCTTAAGCAGCTATCTTAAATTGTAGCTTTTACTATATAAAAAAATAAAAATAAACTATTTTAATTATTTTAATTTAGAAGAAAAATAAAAGAAAAAGAGGGAACAAATTATATGCAGCCACATGGCATATTTTGATTATGTAGTGGCTGCTTATTTCCAGCCCCCCCTTTTTTCCAAAGCTTATTTACAATTCTTAAGTAGTAGCTGCTCCACAAAAATAGGGAAAGATTCTATATTATCCTTTCCCATAATTGTAAATTTTCATGGGGCCACTCCAACTGCTTAATTTTAAGCAGAAAATTAACTTAAGCATGGGGACATGAGGTTAGAGAGCGGTCCCATGGAGCTGCTAGAGGATCTATTTTTGTAGAGCAAAGGGTCCCATGGAACTTTAAAAAGTCTGCTAATGCTTAATCAGAATCTTCTCCTTCAAAATAGGAGCAGTTACTATTTAGGTGGTTATTTTTCAACTGGTGCAGATGGGGTGGGGCTAAAATAGTACACTTTTGTCTTAAGTAGATATGCTTTATTAGTTAACTACTATTTCAAGATTAATTAATTAACTATCTCTTAAATAAATAGATTATTTATTTTGGATAATTACTCTCCAAATCGTATCCCTAGCCTCCCCATAGAGCTAGTGTTTTACTATGGATGAGAGTTATTGATTTATTAATGGTAATTTAGGTTTTTATTTCAAATCTCCTTTATACAAGGTTTATTTGGGTTTGTAGGATCCCTGCTCTCGTGAGTCCTTTTCTAAACTTTATATCATTTACCTAGTATGTGCTTTGTTGTTATGTCAATATTATATTCTGTATGTATCTCTTGGTTGCTTGAAATGTCATTTTTCTACTTAATTTTGAAACTATTATATTTAATTTTTTTAAAAAAACTAGACTGTCTCTTTACCCTAAAATCTCTTGACAATTAGAAGAAAGAATAGTTCTTAAGTCACAATCAATTCTGAGAAGCATTAATAGTCAAAACTATGTTTAAAAAGTTCTGTACAATTATAGAGTGGTCTCGTGGGATGCTTAATTAAATTTCATGTTTAATTTTTAGTAGTAAAGGTGATCTGATGCAAAGCATCCATGACTAGCAGATTTCCTGCCAAGACTTATGGTGAACATGAAGGAGTGGGTGAGTTTGTTGGAGAAAATACAGGAATCAATCCTGACGTGGGACAGTTATAGTTCAAGAAGACCACTCCTACCAGTTACGCATGAATTTACTCTAGCTGACAGCTACAATAGTTGGAGATTATTATTAAGTGGTTTCATATGAAGAGTGGGGTGAAATTGTTGGGTAGTTACCCCTGCTGGGCATCTTTATAAAGAAAACTGAGTTGTATTTAGGAGGGGGGAAAAAGATACGAGTAGTTTTTAGTTTTGGGTTGAGTTCGATGGGGAACTTTGCTTCCTCTGTAAAATATAAGTTATGTAAATATTTACTTCTCTAAGATTTAAATGAATCCACTATGTTTCACTATTTTCTATGTTTTTCCGGCTGGGCTTAAACAACACACACTAAGCTTTGACTTGCTTAGATGGCTGGTGGGCCCCTTCTCTTATTGACACATTAACAAAACAAAGTAAGAGAAAGCGCCCACCAACCACCTAAGCAAGTCAAAGCTTAGTGTACGTTATTTAAGCCCAGCGTGTTTTTCCTTATGGCAGATGATGTTTTCTCTTTGTTGTTGTATTTACTAGTTAGTATATAGAGGGCGTGTGTCTAGTTTGTAGGATGAGAGAATCGTCTACATTAGTTTGGTATCAGAGCTAAATATCCTGATAAATTCTATGGCTGGTGGGTAAACTTCTTAGTAGAGTTGTCTAGCGAGGCGATATCAGGCTTAGTATGGGAGATTCTGTTGTTATGAGTTGCAGAGCAAATGGTGGGGAAAGAGTTAAGACAATGTTGTAAGTGTTTAATATTTTTTTGAATAGATTGGCTATGTTTCTATTTTGGAAGGTAAATGGACTATTATTCTTTTATGTGGGGCTATTATAAATCCACTCTTGACTACCATGATTGATTCATTATAAAAGGAGGTTTAGTTGAGTTTGCTGGTGATGGAATAGACTATATGTAAGATGTTTCTTCTTATGTCCTGAGAATATAAGGTTGTAACCTTCCATTGGTTGCGTGGTGATTAATAATTCCCTACGTCAAACTCTACGTACTTGCTTTATAGTTCCTAGTTTGAGTATGAGTTGTAAGATTAGAGCATCTAGATTAGAGTGTTAATCTACAGTAGCAGAGGCTGTCGGCATCGATATTCAAAGTGGTGACCAATTTAAGGTGCTTAAAGTGTCCAGCATTGGTTTGTGGAGAGTAGAGGTGGTATTCAGGAGGAATGGAAGAGTTCAACATTTGTAATGGTTTATAATTCTGAATAAGAAGGATCTATTCACTATGATTTCTGATTGTTGTTTTTGATACGATGATTATTTGTTGGCATTTAGCTTGCCCCAAATTTCAAGTTGTCTTTCCTATGAGTTAAATGGTTTATTATGATTTATTCATTGATATTCTACTGAATTGGTTATGGTCCTAGTTCTCAGTAAGGGCAGAAGGGCTACATACAGATTTGGAGGAGATCCCTGGGTGTGGCAGTGGTTGTCACAATTTGGTAGGCATCCTATGCTAAGAGAACAAAAGTTTAATGTCTAAGAAGAACAACAGAGATGGGATCTTTTTGTAAAAATGTGTATCACCAGTCTAAAAGATTGGTGGAGTGCTATTCGTGATGAATAATTGTGTGCAAAAGGTGAAAGTTGTGAGAAAGCAAGAAGAAGTTGCAGCTGTCTATTTAGGTTTTGGCTATAAATTCAAATATGGATTTTTATCATGATGTGAGAAAGAGGATAACCAAGCTAGAAGAAAGAATAAGGAAGAGACAAAGACAAAAGCAAACTGAAGACCAGCAAAAGGAGCTACAAAAATTAGAGTTTGAGTTGGAGGAGTTATGGTGGATGTTGGAGAAATGTGAGACTAGCAGCAATAAGAAGACAAAGAAGAAGAAATCTACAGAAAAGGCATTGAAGAGTTCCCAGAAGGTGAAAAAGAATGGTAAGGATAAGTACTCACCTTGTGAACAAGAGTCATTTTCAGAGAGAAAAGCCATAGAGGCAAGGATTAGCCAAGGGATAGAACTCCTCGAACAGGGAAATCTTAAATCCCTAGATGAGTTGGCAACATTGCTATTGGATAAGAGGCAAATAAATGAGATTTGTGAAAGTTAGAGATAGAAAATGAATGGGATGAAAATGAAGAGGATGAGTTGGATGAAGCTGTTAAGTTGTGTTACCCCGAAGAAGGGGAGAGTATTAAAGATTACAATACAAGAGGAGAAGAGTTTGAGGACTGCAATGAAGAGAAATACAGCCTATCACAAGAGGAGGCCCATAATGTTGTAGTAGTGGAAGTAGTCCACGTTAGAGAGTAAGCTACAACAAAGATGGAGATCTTTGGGAGCCCCATATGTGATGACATTTTATTGGTTTTAGAGAACACAACCAAACAACAACAACTAGAGGAATGTCTAGAGAATCCCATCATTGATGAAAAGAGAGTAGAAGATAATCACTTTCTTGGAGAAAGAATGAGAGTGACTGAGGGAAGAAATAGAGATATGTTCAATTGTGGTACAAATGAGGACAATGCAGAAAATGCAATAAAGGAGGACACTACAAAGGAGTTGTCTTGTGAACAACATTGAAGACAGAGCTAGGAAACGAAGACCACCTCACAAAAGATGAATTGAAAAGCATGCCTAAATGGCATAATGTTAGGGAGGAAGCACTTATGGGAAATTTTGATTCCCTTAACTTTATTTATGTTTTTACTGGTTTTTGTGCAGGTGCAACAAAAGGTGGTATGAGTGGTGCAAAGAGCCATGATGGTTTTCAATGGTGGAAGACCACTAAGCCATCAAGGAGTTGGGAAAAGAGAAAGAGTACCAAATGGCAATGAAGGATGAACTCGAATCCAACAAGAGGTTGGAAGGGAAAGAAGAAAAAGTTTGATGATTTGTAGAGGTGTCTAATTTGGTGGAAGGGAACATCGTGGCTTGGTTCTTCAAGTCAAAAGGATGGTTCTACCATCTAGCCTAAATACTTACTTGGATGTTTGATACAATAGCATCCTAGGGTAGAAGCAATCCTGCATTAGAAAAAAATTTAAAAAAAAAATTGTAATAGTTGAGTCTTTAGCTTTCTTAGTGTGTTAAGTTTAGCTTTGAACCAGGAGGTTCAAAATTTCTAAAAAAAAGAAGGGGAGAATGATGCAGAGCATCCATGACTAGTAGATTT
The DNA here is from genome assembly GCA_027924645.1 of Cunninghamia lanceolata. Taxonomy (NCBI): domain Eukaryota; kingdom Viridiplantae; phylum Streptophyta; class Pinopsida; order Cupressales; family Cupressaceae; genus Cunninghamia; species Cunninghamia lanceolata. Next base: position 3,979,121 of record BSBN01000333.1, read on the forward strand.
CCTACCAAGACTTACGGTGAACATGGAGGAGTGGGTGAGTTTGTTGGAGAAAATATAGGAATCAATCCTGACGTGGGACAGTTAGAGTTAAAGAAGACCACTCCTACTAGTTACACATGAATTTACTCTAGCTAATAGCTACAATAGTTGGAGATTATTATTAACGGTTTCATATGAAGAGTGGGGCAAAATTGTTGGGTAGTTACCCCTCCTGGGCATCTTTATAAATAAAATTGAGTTGTATTTAGGAGGGGGGAAAAAGATACAAGTAGTTTTTAGTTTTGGGTTGAGTTTGATGGGGAGCTTTGCTTCCTCTGTAAAATATAAGTTATGTAAATATTTACTTCTTTGATATTTAAACAAATCTGTTGTGTTTCACTATTTTCTATGTTTTTCCTTATGGCAGATGATGTTTTCTCTTTGCTACTATATTTACTAGTTAGTATACAGAGGGCGTGTGTCTAATTTGTAGGATGAGAGAATCGTCTACATCATGATCTCATATAAATTTTAACTAAGTATAAAGGATAATTTGAAATGATGACTAAAGATAATTTAAAATGGTAGCTAAAATGAAATCATAAAATTTACAATTACATTAAAATAAAAAACATAGAACCACTAACTCCAAAACAAACTTAAATAATCACTATTAAATAAAATTACCTTTAAAAATTTGAATGAAACTTTATTATTATATAACCCAACAATGCTAATTATATGCCCCTAAAACAAGAAAAATGGGATTTACCATCTATTTAGTAATCATTGGTACCAATACACTTGAAAAAAAAAGTACTCCAAAACATCCACTTATTGAGTTTAGATTCCATTATAACTATTATAACTATTTAGGAGGGTTCATCTTCACTCTACTTAAACATCATTCCATTCAATGGTCAAACAACTAATAGTAATTTCACACCTCATCCATACAAAAAAGTGGTAAATACTTGTCCTATTTTTATTGGTTAACTTTTAAGAACCAATGTTAGACATACTCTAATTATCCTTAACACTCATTTCAATTTAATCTTGTCAATATTGATTTAAATAAATATTGTTAATAAATGAACATAGTTTAACTATATTTAGAAAAAAACTACTTGAATATTTATTGTTGGTGAAAGATTTACAGCACAGAACAGTGTCTTATATATATATCCCTGACACTCATTTAAATTTAATCTTGTCAATATTGATTTAAATGAATATTATTAATAAATGAACATAGTTTAGCTATATTTAGAAAAAAACTACTTTTGGTGAAAGATTTACAGCACAGAACAGAATGTATATATAGATAGATATTGTTGGTGAAAGTTCAGTAGTTTTTCATAGCCTGTACTTAAATGCTCTGACTTTCATCAATAAATGAAGTTGAGCCGCTATTTGGATGGATTATCCCATTGCCTACATTCAACAGATTCTGGACGGATGCATGCTTTTCTAAATTGCCATATGCCTTGCCATACACAATCTTTTCAAGCATACCCTCCACCTCTCTCATTGTTGTTCTATCCCTTGGATTTTGTCTTGTGCATTGCAGTCCAATTCCAATAAAACTAACCAGGCAACTGCCATGCTCAAAGGATTCAAATTCTTCCCCAATGGTTTCACAGATATGAAGGGAAGAGACAGAGGATAGAGAGAAAAATAGAGGGCTACTTCTGTTTATATTTGCATAAAGATGAAGAATTAAAACAGAGCATTTCTAATTTCATAGCCTACTCACTCACCATGCTTTGCACTCTAACTTGCTGTCATATATCAGAATTGATGAAACATATTAAATAAAAAACAAAATACATGTAATTTCCATTTCTCAAAACAAGCTAATTGCATACATAGAAACAGAGCATATGTATCTCCTAAAACAGAGTGTATGTTGTCTTTTTAAAAAAAAGAGCTGCTGCTCTCTTACACCCACAGAAAAAACTGAGCAAAACATGCATCAGGTAATAACTAAAATATCCTACGTAGCTGAAAAGAAAACTCAGTCAAATATGGCAGCAGCTGAGGTATGGGCTGCATAACATATTAAAGAAGACTTTGACTACAAATTTTGATTTGACAAAACCCAACTTCTTTTCATACGCAGGAGAAAGGTGGACCATACTTCTTGACAACATACTGTAAAGAATGTAAATGAGCATTTTAATAGGTATGGAGATGGTAGAGATCAAGAGATTTTGAAAAAGTCTTCAACATTCAATGCCCTACCTGCAGTGTTGGAGGATGAACAGGAAAGAGCAATTATAATGGTAGTTGGAGATTACTATTCCAACACTCCCCCTTAATCACAACTACCACCATCTAGAACTCCCAAACGATCTCTTAGATACTCAAAACTTTCTTTTGGTAATGGCTTGGTGAAGATATCTGCATACTGATCTTGAGACCTGCAAAAAATTAGAAAGATTTCTCCATTGTTAATTAGTTCTCTAATGAAGTGATACCGTGTGTCTATATGTTTACTTCTCTTGTGAAAAACAGGATTCTTTGACAATGCTATAGCTGAGTTGTTGTCACAATAGATCCTTGTTGTCTCTTGTTGTTCTTGCCTAAGATCTTTCAAAACTCTTCTCATCCAAATTGCTTGACATGATACACTTGTGGTTGCTACATACTCTGCTTCAGCTGATGAAAGAGTGACAATTGGTTGTTTTTTTGAAGCCCACAAAACTACACCTATTCCAAAATGAAAGACATAACCGGAAGTGCTCTTCCTATCATCAATGCTTCCTGCACAATCACTATCTATATATCCAATCAGCTTGAACTCATTTAACTTTGCATACTGAATGCCATAGTTCCTTGTTCCACTCACATATCTGAGAATTCTCTTTCCTGCTTGCCAATGAGAGTCCTTTAGAGACTCCATGAACCTTGAAATGAGACTAACTGCATACATTATGTTAGGTCTTGTGGTTGTTAAATACATGAGGCTACCAACAAGCCTTTTATACAAAGTTGGATTAATGTTGCCTCTTTATCATCCTTGCTTAATTTTAGTCCTGTGACAATTGGTGTTGGAGCTGATTTGCAATTTGTCATGTTAAACCTTTTCAAAATGTCATTTGCATACTTAGATTGGGAGATGAATATACCACTATCATTTTGATTTACCTCAATGCCAAGAAAATACTTCATGAGGTCTAAATCAGTCATTTCAAACTCCTTTTTCATAGCTCCTTTGAACAAATCAATTGCCAAATCACCCATGAATATCAAATCATCAACATATAAGCAAACAATTATGATCTCACCTTGCTCATTTATCTTGTTGTATAATGTAGGCTCACTGCTGCACCTATTGAAGCCATTTTGCAAAAGATAAGAGTCAATTCTACTAGACCAAGATCTTGGGGCTTACTTGAGTCCATAGAGTGCCTTTTTCAGTTTGTAAACTTTGTCTTCTTGACCCAAAATCTCATACCCAGGTGGCTGCTCCACATAAACTTCTTCTTCAAGATAACCATTCAAAAAGACTGATTTTACATCCATTTGGTAAACTGGCCACTTGTTTTGAGCTGCTATTGCAAGTATTGTTCTCACAGTGTCTAAACGTGCTACTGGAGCAAATGTCTCATTGTAATCAATCCCGGGCTGTTGTGAATATCTTTTTGCCACTAGTCTTGCTTTATGTTTTTGCACATCACCATTTGCATCTAATTTAGTTTTGTAAACCCACTTCACTCCTATAACATCCTTGTCTTTTGGAAGACTCACTAACTCCCATGTTTGATTCTTTTTTATTGCATCAATTTCATCATCCATTGCATTTACCCATTTTTCATGTTTGATAGCATCCTCATAATGAATTGGATCTTCTACTTGTGAATAAAATGCAAAAAGAGAAATCAGACCAGCATTGTTCTCACCTTCATTTTGATCATAAATGTCTCTCAAACTTCTAATTTTTTGTCTCCTCAAGCTTGCCAATGTAGGATTTGATATATCACTTGAACTTGGACTTGTGGAATGTGAACTTGATGGTCCTGCACCTTGATTGCCACTTGTAGATGGTGTTTGTTGTACATTTGAAGGAGTGGATGCTTGAATGCGTGGGGCTGTCCTTACACTTGATGATGGTGTCATTTGATGACCACTTTGTTGAGCTTGAATGGGCATGGAAGGAGTCACATTTGATGGAGTACTTGTTGGTGTTAAATCTTCTCTATCTTCTTGAGGTAAGTTGGCTGCAATATTGATTGTCTTCTCCAAACTTCCATCCCATGCTTCATCTTCTATGAATTGTACATCTTTACTGATTATAACTTTCTTGGTTATTGGATTGTATAGTTTGTATGCCTTGGATTCATCACTATAACCAACAAATATACACCTGTCTCCCTTGTTGTCCAATTTTCTTCTCAACTCATCTGGCACATGTGCATATGCCACACATCCAAATACTCTCATGTGAGCAACACTATGTTTTCTTCCTGTCCATGCTTCTTTAGGAATCATATTCTTCACACTCTTGGTTGGACACCTATTCATAATATATGTTGCACAAGCTATAGCTTCAGCCCAATATTCATTTGACAAATACTTTGCTTTCAACATGCTTCTTGCCATTTCCATGATTATTCTATTTTTCCTTTCAGCTACCCCATTTTGTTGAGGTGTGTACCTGGTTGTGAATTGCTTGTGAATACCATGGTCTTTGCAAAAATTTAGAAATTTATTTGAGATGTACTCTCCACCTCTATCTATTCTCAATACTTTGATGTAGTACCCACTTTGCTTCTCAACAATTGCCTTGAATTGACGGAAACAATCAAACACTTCATTCTTTTGTCTTAGGAAGTAGACCCATGTTTTCCTTGAATAGTCATCAATGAAAGTCAAAAGGTAAAATCTTCCACCAATTGAGGGTGTTTGCATTGGCCCACATAAATCTGAATGAACAATCTCTAAAGGTGCCTTTGCTCTAATTGACTTGCCGGTTGGAAATGTCTCTCTATGTTGCTTTCCCAAGATGCATCATTCACATACTCTTTCCGGTTTCTCTATTAATGGCAAACCCTTTACCATACTCTTTTTATGAAGCAAATTTAGACCTCCAAAGTTGAGATGCCCAAATCTTAGATGCCATAACCAATTTTCATCTTTTATTTCTGCTTGAAGGATGGTTTGTGTAACTGCTGCAACCTTTTCTTTATCCTTTTGTGGGTTCATTGTGGGTTGTGCTTGAGCATATTCCACATTCAAATCTGGCTTAATCTTTAGGGGAAACATTCTATTGTTTGTCATTTGCACTTTAGCAATAAGCTGATTACTTAGAAATTTATCTAGAATAGTGCATTCTTTGTTCTTGAAGAAGACTCTATACCCCTTTTGAACAAGCTGCCCAATACTCATTAGATTGTGTTTTAGACCAGGTACAAAATACACATCTGAAATATATTTCTTCTCCCCCTGTTTAGTTACAATGTTGATGTTTCCTTTGCCCATAACTGAAACTTTGTTGTCATTACCCAATGTGACATCTGATTTTACACTTTCATCTAAACTTGAGAACATTTCTAAGTTCCCTGTCATATGATTGCTGCAACCTGAGTCTAAAAACCATACATCCTTCTGATTTTCTTGTGCTACATTGCATGTTATAAACATATTGCTCTGATTTTGGTTTTCTCTTGTAAAGTTTGCATTTTGTCTGCTGAAATCAGATTGTTTTTTCCTACATTCATTTGAATAATGCCCATATTTCTTACAATAATGACATTGGATTTGAGATTTGTCATACCTTTGACCATATGATTGATTTTGAGATGGATTTGGGCTTGAGTTTTGGCTACTGCCTCTTCCACTTGAGTTTGATGGGCTGCTTCTTCCACCTCTATAAGAATTCCTTCCTCTACCTCTAAAATTTGACCTTCCTCTGCCTCTACCATGGCTGATTGAAGCTTGTGTCTTGAATGCATGCTCTAATGATGAATTTGCTGACTTGCTTAGTCTATGCTCATGTGAGATGAGAGATGCATGGAGCTCATCAACTGAAAACTGTGAGAGGTTCTTTGTTTCCTCTATGGTCACAACTATGGATTCAAACCTTGTGGGTAAACTCCTTAAAATCTTTTCAACAATCCTTGTATCTTCAAGTGTCTCACCATGAGATCTAATTTGATTAACTAAACCCATCACTTGTGTGAAGAAAGTGTCTACTGAATCTGAATCCTTCATGAATATTGTTTCAAAATCCCTTCTTAGCATTTGCAACTTAAATGTTTTCACCTTTGCCATTCCTTGATAGGCTGTTTGAAGTGTATCCCATGCATGTTTGGACTTAGTTGCTGCTGCAATCCTTGGAAATATACTCTCATGCACAGCTTGGAAGATGTAAAAGAGAGCTTTGGAGTCCTGCTTCCTGTTATCCCTCAACAAATTTTTCTCTGCTTGTGTCAATGCATTGTATGCTACTGCATCAGCTGGCTCTGGAAATCCATTCTCAACAAGCTCCCAAATATCTTGAGAACAAAACAAAGCTTTCATGGTGATTGCCTAGTACTCATAATTCTTTCCATTAAACTGTGGAATTTGTGGGTTTGTCAAGCTTGTGCTTACTGCCATTGTTGACTGTGAAAAGCCTCTGTCTTCTTGAAAAACTTTGCTTGAAAAACTCTTTCTTAAAATGCCTTCAACACTGATCAACCAAGCTCTGATACCAGATGAAGGGAAGAGACAGAGGATAGAGAGAAAAACAGAGGGCTACTGCTGTTTATATTTGCATAAAGATGAAGAATTAAAACAGAGCATTTCTAATTTCATAGCCTACTCACTCACCATGCTTTGCAATCTAACTTGCTGTCATATATCAAAATTGATGAAACATATTAAATAAAAAACAAAATACATGTAATTTCCATTTCTCAAAACAAGCTAATTGCATACATAGAAACAGAGCATATGTATCTCCTAAAACAGAGTATATGTTGTCTTTTTTAAAAAAAGAGCTGCTGCTCTCTTACACCCATAGAAAAAACTGAGCAAAACATGCATCAGGTAATAACTAAAATATCCTACGTAGCTGAAAAGAAAACTCAGTCAAATGTGGCAGCAGAAGAGGTATGTGCTGCATAACATATTAAAGAAGACTTTGACTACAAATTTTGATTTGACAAAATCCAACTTCTTTTCATACGCAGGAGAAAGGTGGACCATACTTCTTGACAGCATACTGCAGAGAATGTAAATGAGCATTTTAATAGGTATGGAGATGGCAAAGATCAGGAGATTTTGAAAAAGTCTTCAACATTCAATGCCCTACCTGCAGCGCTGGAGGATGAACAGGAAAGAGCAGTTATAATGGTAGTTGGAGATTACTATTCCAACAGGATAGCGCTACTAGATCCGCCCACAGTTAACAGCTCTCTGTCCACCACTCCCTCCACTTCCTCAGGGAATGCTCTTCTCACCCATCTGGGCAAAGTAACATCTCCAGAAAACATACCATCGATAGGCCTCTTTTTAGTCACCAATTCAAGGATGAGCATCCCAAAGCTGTAAACATCTCCCTTGGTAGTCACCTGTCCTCCCAATCCATATTCTGCACCAGTAAAAAGTAGTTTCATTGTTGACAGCATTACAAATACGTGGAAAGAAAACGCCAGACACAGAAATCAGAAACAGTTGGGGTTGGGTTTTTACCTGGAGCAAGGTAGCCTACTGTTCCCTTCAGTCTGGACATACTGCTACTTGGAGAGTCAGGGGACATCAATAGACGGGAAATTCCAAATTCAGTCACATGGGCTGTCATGGTTTCATCCATTAACACATTTGAGGGCTTCAAGTCACAGTGAAGAACTGGGGGAGAGCAATCGTGGTGCAAATATGCCATCCCATGTGCCACATCAAGTGCAATGTTTACTCTCTTCTTCAAATTCAGGCTACACTGTGTCTCATTCTTGTGCAGGAGTTGGTCTAGGCTTCCCTTTGACATGAACTGCAGTACCAGAGCGTTGAAATCTTCGGTTGAGCAAGAGGACAAGACTTTGACAAGATTGCGGTGCCTGATTTTGCTCAGTATTCTGCATTCCCTGACGAAATTCTTGTATGAATTTTGATGGTCCTGATTGAACACCTTAACAGCCACCAATGTGTTATCATACAGGAATCCTTTGTAAACCGACCCGAAGCTACCCTGGCCTAGCAAATTAGCGGCACTGAATCCTTGGGTTGCTCTGTGAAGTTCCTGGCTAGAAATTATCATGAAACCTCGTCCCAGCAAACTATCTCTGAGTGCTACCCCTTTAATTGTTCTGTAGATAATCCAAAATGCACCTAAAATGCAACACAATGCGAAGAATGTGGCAACTGAAGTAACCAATACAATGTTCCAGTTCAACCCATAATGGTTTTTAGCAGAGCTTGTGCAATTTGGTAAATTCAACCAGCCTGAGGCTGCACACAATCGTGGATTTCCCAAAAAAGACGTTGCGTTTAGGTCTGTGAAAGCTCCTTGATTTGGAACTGATCCATCCAAACTGATCCATCCAAGTTGTTATAAGAGAGATTCAAAAGCTGGAGATTGGTGAGATTTGCAATAGCGCTTTGCACTGGCCCAGACAATTTAGTGAAGGACAAGTCAATAGTTTCAATGCTCTTAAGCTCCCCTATTGATATTGGCACTATTCCCTCCAATTTGTTTTTTGGAAGGTTCAGGTATTGCAATTTCACACAACTGCCAATATCGCCAGGGATGGGTCCTGAGAGTTTATTAACAGAGATATCTATGGCTCGAAGATATTGCATTCCTCCAAGTGAAGGCAGCCTTCCCGTCAATGAATTGTATGAAAAATTGATACTAATATACTGCAGCTTCCCTAATTTACTAAGCTCGTGGGGAATTTGGCCAAAGAAATTATTCTGAGAAAGGTCGAGAACTTCAAGGGCGGACATATTGCCGATGTGAGGGTGTATTGTCCCAGTCAACCCCATAGTTTGGCAATTCACACGCACAACCCTTCCATGGTGATCACAACATATTCCAGTCCAGTTGCAAACGTTGCTTGCATTTACCCAGTTGGACAAGAAAAGACTTGGATCCACTTTTACAGACATTTTTAACTCAAACAAAGCTTCTGCATCAATCTGTTGCTGGTACTGCAACTCTTTGGATGAAAATGTAATAAAGACAAAAGTAGTGAAGATGAGTAAAAGAATGAACTGACCTTTACAATTCATGTGCTTTTCCAAGGTATTCAATCTGAAACTCGTAAATCCGTCAATAGATATCAGATTTATTGCCCCTTTTATCGAATGTTTCATATGAGAACTTTCCAATGGAAATTGGAATTCTTCAGCAAATGCATACGCTGAGGAGGGGCTCTGGTCTTCGGTCGAAATTAAAAATTATTATAAAATTTCGCTGAGGGGCTCTGGTCTTCGGTAGAATTTAAAAATTATTATAAAATTTGTGTGATTTAGAGTTGTCGATCTGTTGTGATGAGCATCATATTGAGTGGTCATTTTATGGGTCACCTTCCAATCATTTCATGCTCATGTCAACTAGCCCTTAATTTTATAATTGCAAGAAAATCAGAATTGTATTCATGAGCGGCTATTATGTATTAAAGAACATTATAAGTGATAGTGGATGTACTCATTTTAGTGAGAAACATTGGGATTTTAAAAATATTGGGAAGAGATCTCTCGTTTGATAAGTATCCTATACCTATTTTTCATGTTTATCTTTTGTATGATTTTATGTAATGTGTAAAACTAATTTTGATTTGTCTATTTATATCTGCACATGTTTAAAGGTGAAGTAAGAGAGATTCATTAGAGTGTTGGAGAATCAATGAGGTTTTCTAATAGTAAAAAATATTATTGTACTAGGTTTTTTACCCGAAAGGGTTTTCCTAGGTTAAAAAACACTGCATATGGTCTTTACTTTCTATATTTATTCTATTATTGTTTCAGATTGTATATACACTACTTCTATTGTGTAGTTTATCAAGCTTCTTTTTCTCTACATATGGTATCAGAGCTTGGTTTGAGCTTTGTTTGAAGGGTTAGGGTTCCTTTTGCCTATCATAAACTCTACCCTGAGTGGGAGTTATGCACATAAGGATCTGTGTGTGAATCAGAATGGTGGGAAGCACAAGAATAGAGATAGAAAATTTTAATTGAAAGAATTTTGAGTTATGGAAGCTAAAGATGGAAGATCTGCTTTTTGACAGGGACCAGTGGATTTTTGTATCATCAACAAAACCATATGGTATGAAAGATGAAGGTTGGTTGATTATTGATAGCAAGGCAAGGAATTCAATTAGATTGTGTTTGTCAAATTAAGTTTTGTTGAATGTAGATTAGCAGAAGCCACACCAAAGGAGTTATGGGATAAATTGGGTACTTTGTGTTAGAAAAAGTCTCTAGAAAATAAACTTTTTCTTTGAAAGGAATTATATTCACCAAGAGTGAATGATGGTGACTATGTGGCTAAACATTTAGATATCTTCAATATGGTGGTAACTCAATTATTTTTTGTTGATATTAAAATGGATGATGAAGAGAAATTATGTCTTACTTTACAAATGAGAAAAAAAAAATCAATAGATTACAAATCGAAGGATGCCTAAGTTGTAAGAGGTCATTTCCATGAAAGAAATAAAAATAAATTAGGAGATAAAAAGTTAGGTTGTAATTCTCCAAGCTTACACCTAAGACATTAGCAGACACAAACTAGATGAAAAACATTTTTGCAATACAAAATGACTGAATGTTCCATATTACACCCATATGTGCACAAGGTGCCACCACATGACACTATAATGCACCTAACATTTTTAATAATGCATTGAGAATGGTGGCATAAGTGGAAGACTTACTAACCACGAGCCTAAAACACTAAGACTAACACAAGAAATGAGATCTACAGGAAGATTGAGACTCCCATGCAAAAGTACAAACCCCTATACCTCAATTAATGAGCCAGACCTTAGGCATCTCAAGATGTGGAAAGAAATAGAAAAATTCTCCTAGTTCAGACTTGAAGAGTTAAATTGTAGGGGCAAAATTGCACAAAACCCAAATTGCAGGAGTCAATTTACAAAGCTCAAACTTTGGATTCTAGGCTCACTTAGATGCATTGACTCAAGGTTCAAAAATAAATTAGTTGATTCTTGGGGTTTGAGGTATGAGTATCATCATTTTGGAGTTCAGAGTCTAGGCTACAAGCTATGACTTGCAAGTTAAGGTTGAAACTCCAAACTCTTCTCTAGAGCAAACTCCTTGGGCTTTAAAATCTAAATTTCAAATGCCAACCACATTACACCTTGAGGAACCAAATCTAAGCCCACAAAATAGACACCTCAAGCTTTTAATTCTAATTGATATTTCACGCTTCAGAAGATTTGCATGTCTAGTTTGAATCTTTGACCTCTAGTGGGTTTAAGCTCTAACAATAAAATTTCTAATTATTTTCTCCCTTATATCTAAGGTATTAACTATGGTGGTAGTGTTTTTCTTAATTTTTTCCTTAATTCTCATCCCCACCTTAGTTTCACTCTCTATATTAATGTTTATTCTTGAAGAAGAGTTCTTTTCTAAATCTAGAAAGTATGTTTGGGCACACACTTTATCAATGTCGTGAGGTTTTTCCATGGGTACATGTCTCTTTAAGTGTCCAAATAACCTTCCTATGTGTTTCATCAACACTTCATGGTCCATGACATCTTTCCCCAGTGAAATTTCTCTCTTCTTAAACTGTTGGGTGTACTCTTGAACACTCTAACTTAGAACTGTATAACCCTTTCTTCTTCATCACAAATAGGATAGAATCACTTCTTGATCAACCCTTTATTAAATTATTCCCATTTAGAGATAGGAAATACCTTTTAGTGTTCCAAAGAATGAACATAGGTTTCATACAACGTGAGAGCATACCTGAATAGCTTAAGTGTTGCAAATGCAATTTGTTGATATAGAGATAGTTTATTAAGACTATACTATACTCTCATCTATGAAATCCATTGATGTAACTTCTCAACACTTAACTCTCCATCAAAAAGTTGAATATCAAATTTGGCTTCAAATTTGAAGAATCCTCCATGAGATATGTCCCCATGCTCTTATTTGGTTTGTTCAACTACTCTTTCTTCCTCATGAGGGTTGGAGATACCAATTTTCTCTATCAGTTCAAGTAGAATTCTCTTCAACCTATCAATTTTACCTTAAATTATGAAAATCCTTTCAACATCATCCCACAACTTCTTGAATCTAGCTTCTACATCTTATTCTCTTGCCATTAACCTAGCTACTTGTGTTCAATCTCTAATTAGACTATTAGGTTCAAAAGGGACTAAATTATCACTTCCATATGATCTATTAGATGGCATAACCAATCAAAAATATTATTAGATATTAACAACCAAGCTCTAATACAACTTGATCTATAAAAATATTGGAGATACTCTAAAAGCACTCACTGACATACAATTTTTTATGTCAATCTTGCAAAACACATTCAACACATTATTTCCTTTCATTTGTTTTCTATCATTCATGGCTATTATAATAGTGTAACATGTTCATCACATCAACAACAACATCTAGAATGCAAAACATAAATTAAATAGTGCAAAAAACATACACCAATTAGTTATATACATAAGGATTAATCTAGAGAAACTCCAAAGGGGAAAACTCTAGCAATAGTGATCATAATCACCTCATTCCTCTATATTCCAATCTTTTCGAAGTGCATACATAGTCTCTAGCAAAAAAAGAAGCCTTATCACCATGTATACATATCTCAAACACACTTGCATTATATCCTTACACCATGAAATGCATGCTTCTATGCTTACAATAGTCTAAATGAATAAAATATGAAGGTTTTACATGAGGGTCAACCAAAAAAATCTCTTACAATGAATATATACACTCCTCACAACCATAGGTCTAGTGTTAAAGGAAATAATATATGTTATAAAAAAGTGAAGAGACCCTTGAAAACATTTCAAATTCCAGCCTTGTTCTAAATATAACATAGAAAATTGCATGCCCTTGCAATTTCACATTATGTTTTGACTCACTTTGGTGTCCATGCCTGTATCATGTTTCTAGGGCCACTTAACCTAAACCTTGGCCTATTTTACCCATCACCAAGGTTTACCAAAACTCATAGTGGACATTTGTTTATTACAATTTTCTAAGAACATGTGTAAAATTTCAGTGAATATTCTTAGGACACGAGCACTATTTGTGGACATCTCCACAATGTATTGGTGTTGGGAAGATATTCTAAAATTCTAAAATGTTGATTCTCCTACATTCTCTTTAGATTTGGTTAGTGGTAACACTCAAGCAGACTTAGTGAAACAACCTCTATAGCATATCTAACCTTTCCAAATTCTCACTCTCCATGAAAAATTTAAGATTGAGGAAAAACAAGTTTTTCTCTTAACTTTTTGGTATTTAGGCTCTCTCTCTCTCTCATGTTATTGAAGATTAATTTTTTTGAAGATCTCACAAGTAGAATCTAAAGAATTGGATGCTCCTTCATGATACAACATCACCTATTCTAGTTTCGTGGGATCTTGGTTGTGATTTGTGCTTCGAAGAAGCTCTCTCACTAGGGTTTTGAGATGTTCTATAGATTTGTCCCTTAAGGACCTTGCAAACTCCTCCACTACTTCAAGACCTAGTAACATTATTCCTTTGGAAAGAAATAGTGTTATTCTTGTGTTTATATTTCATATATTGTTTCATTTGCACTTTGGCAAGCTTGCGGCATAGATCACCACCCTTATTCTATTTGTACACTAGAGTATTTTCTCCCTGTAGACCAGGAATAATAATCCTAGTTTTATTCATATTTTCATTGCTGGTTATTTCTTAGATGCACATAGGAAATAGGAGCACACACTCTTATTTTTGTTTTTCCAAAGTGGTCAATCATGGAGGTCAAAATACCAAAATAGGGGCTTAACTTAGGCAAGCTCCCAAGTAGCCCCAACCATTTTTCCTCTTCTATGTTGTGCAGGTTGAAGAAGAGGATTCAATTGCATGGGAGTTTGTTCATTTCTCCCCTCTCTTATCTTTTTTTCTCATTCTTTAGTTATCCTTAATTAAATGCATTATTTTGTCAATTTCTTTGTGTATTGTGTCATTTAGTCCTCATTCTAGTTCTGTGTGTAGACTAGATGAAGTTGTAGATTTGGATAAAACCAAACGATGTGAAGTTTTACTTTTTTTTGCCATAAGATGATAGTGCGATGTGCAGATGTCCCCACAATGTGTCTCTAGTGCCAGATTCTTCTTTTCTTCCTCTTTTTTGTTCAAAATTTATTTTTGTAATCTTGCTTTTAGGTTTCTAGAAATCATAGTTTTTCTACTATGCCTTAGTGTTCTTTCTTTTAAATTTGATTTGATTTTTAAGTGTAGAACTAAGTAGGATCTCGCTAGAGATATTATGTTCTTCCTGGTTGGATAGCAATAAAATATTCTTCTTTGAAGCTAGCTTGATCCTCATGTAATTGGGAAATTTATATCTAGTTAGATTACGTTGTTAACTCTTTTATTAGATTCAAATTTTATACATTACATTTTGGTGAACTTGACTATGCTCACTTGCATTTCCCTTCTTTCTCTCCATTATTACTTTCTTTGTTTGGTAGAAGTCAGAATTTGACCATGTCGGATCTATTTATCCAAACCTTTACTGCTTTTGATAATCCTTTTAGTAGAAAATACTCTGATATTCTTAATGAATCCCTTGATGAATTCATCCATATCAATTCTTCCTCTTCTAAATGAAAACAAATTCATTCTCAACAAATGATCAACATGATTTATTTTCATCTCTACACAAGAGCCTACGAAACCAAAGATTGTGGTGCATCTTTGTTTTGATACACCACCATCTTCTACACTAGTGATCACTATTCAAGGTGCTCTAAACACACTTCAACCTTCTGATTGCTTCACACAAATTGCTAAATCTATTAAAGTTAACATGTCAATGCATCCTCATTATCATGTGGTTGCCAAAATGTATAGTACATAGTGAAACAAACAAAATCCATTTGTCCTTGTTTCCCTTCCAACTTCTTCACCTATTATACCTTCAACTCCGCATCTATCTCAAAAGCCCCTAACAGAGTACGATCTTGTAGAGCAACTTCTTGCTACTCCTGCTAATATTTCTCTTTGGGAGCTCATTCAAACTTCATTAGTATATCATGGTATGCTCTAGGAAGCCCTACAAAATATATCAATCACATCTTATACCAGGCTAAATGATGTAGCTACCTTATTGGATTGCATTTAGATGAATTCGATCCTAATATTGTATGCCAACAATATGAACTACCTTCTTTGGAAGTATAAAAGCAAAATGATCCTCTTCTAATTATTGTTTGAATTAATTCTTTTGGAGTCAAGCGTTCCCTTATTGACAATGGTTCAAGTCTCAACATTTGTGGTGTAGTGGTGTAGGGGCACTGATGCAGAGTACAGTCCAGTTGAAACGTATGAACCCGGTCACAGACCCTTTGGAGCCTACAAGACATCAAATTGAAAATATATCGGCAAGACCTTTGAATTGTCTCACCGATATGTACACACTCTTGCCTATCGGCAAGACACTACCCCGTCAGTCAAGCTCCAAACTCTTATGCCGACTCGTTTAGTCATTCCAGTGAGCGGCCTCCAAAAATACTCCATCGGCAAGATAAGACATAATGTCTCACCGATATGCCCTTATCGGGCTGACAATGGCTATCGGCCACTTCAAGATATTTCACACCGACAGCCCAGGTCACACCAATGAACCTAACACAACCGTCAGCAAGACTTCTTACTCCTCACGCCGAACACTTGACACCAGCTTCCCCATTGGCGAGACTTTTAACTTTCAGGTTGAACCATTCGCTTGAACCATTTCATTGAACCATTGTCTTGAACCATTTCATTGGACCGTTGTCTTGAACCATTTCATTAAACCGTTGTCTTGAACCATTTGATTGAACCATGAACCATTTGGTTGAACCCATGAACCATTGAACCGGTTCAATTTAGTGGTTCAACGGCGAGGTTCAATCAGAAGGTTCAACGTTAAGGTTCAACCGGCAAGATTCAACCTTCTCCTTCGGCGAGACTCCCATCATCGTCACCCTGATCGGTATGACCTTCTACCATCGGCCCACTGTTGAAATCTTCCACCGATGACTCCTTTCTTGCCGATGACCTTCATTCTATTGGCGAGACCACTTACCGTCGGTGCCACCTTTCTCCCTTCTGTCGATATCTCATGTCCCGCTGAAACTCCTACGCCAACCCCTTTTCGGCCAGACTTCCCTACAACTCACGCCGATGACTTAGTGCATATTGTCATTGGTGAGACTTACTACCATCGGACCAGCACACTTCCTCTTGGCCGATGCCCTAACTCTCGCTGATGTATTTGGCCAAGACCACTATTGGTGAGACTTTCACCGTCGGGTGAACCTAGTTTCGGCACGCCGATATCATTCCTTACGCTGATGGCTTCTTCGTCGGTTACACAGATGGAACTCACACTGATGCCTCCAAAACATACATTTTAGGCTTGTTGGACACCTGAACTATTCAGCGATGCACTTACAGTTCAACTGATGAATATACACACACTATTCCCCCTGCAAATGTAGTATATACACATACTAACTGATGATTCTCCCTGGAGGGATTCTGGCAATACCTAACCTTCCATACCTAAAATGAATAAACCAAGATGGGGAATTAATCTACAAGTCCATTCCACTGATTTCCCCAAAAATCTGCCAGTGGAATGGATTTATCCAGTTAATTCGACCACAGAGGCACAAAACTAAATTATATACAAACCCTACATAGAAGGAATTTCTACACAGAGTATCTACACTAGATATCTACACAGTATTCAGAATCTGGAAAGAAAATAAATTGCAGAACTTCTATTCCTTCTTAATGTTCAGAACTTACATTAGACTATTCAGAGACCAGACCCAAAAACTATCACCGTCCCCTCTACAAAAGGTTTTCCCCATTTTATCTTTCCCAATGCAAGGGACTGACATTCTCCTCTGTTTCTGGGATTTGATCTTTTCAAAATTATAGGTGGAAACCCTTAATCTATTACAAATGACATCTGTTTTGCATAAGACAGCAAAACTCTTAAAGATAAGACACCTTGATTAACCTCCCCTTAATCCAAGCTGTCAGAAACTTCATACAAAAAATGCTAACATTACATTATAAACAGGAAATGCTAACATTGGATGTTACATTTGAAGATGCTATAGATAACATGAAATGTTAAATTAAAGTTAGTCTTCTTCTCCTTCCTCTTGTGTATATTGGTCCTGTTGAAGGGGTGCACCTACACCATACTCCCTGGGAGAAGAGATCTCAAGCCCATTTGAGATCAGAGTTTGGAGGTTTGTACCATGCTTTGAAATCTGGTCAGCAGTCATCCAAACTACCTCTGAATCTGGTTGTCCTTGCCAGGCCACCAAATACTCCAAGTATTCTTTGTTTTTGGTCTTCTTGAGCACTCGTGAGTCTAAGATGTGGTTCAACTTTGGTGGATCATGCTTCGGAATGCCATCAGCTACTGCCTGCAATGGTTCTTGTTCTACATCTGCATTTGGTTTGTATGGAGTCAAATCACATAAATTGAAAATTGGAGACAATCCAAGATCAGGAGGAAGTTGGATCTCATATGCATTCTGTCCACACTTCTTTAAAATTTGACATGGTCCAATCTTCCTCTGCATTAGCTTGGTATACTTACCTTTGGGGAGCCTCTCCTTCTTTAGATTTACCCAGACTAAATCTCCAATTTCAAACTGTAAATCTCTTTTCTTCTGGTCAGCATATGTTTTGTACTTTGTTGTAGCCTGTTGGAGTTGGTGCTTGACCTGATCATGTACTTCTTTAATAGCTGAAGCAAAAGTTTCACCATCTGCACTAATAGGTTCTCCTACAGGTAGATCTCTTAGCTCTAGAATACCCCTGGGATGAAGTCCATACACTATCTGAAAAGGTGACTTTCCTGTACTCCTATTGATGGTGTCATTATAAGAAAATTCTGCTTGTGGGAGGATATTATCCCATTTCTCTCCATGCTGTCTAGTTAAACACCTGAGTAGGTTACCCAATGAACGGTTAACAACTTCAGTCTGCCCATCTGTTTGAGGATGGTAGGCTGATGAGAAAGACAAATTAGTTCCCATCTTTTTCCAAAGAGTTCTCCAGAAGTGGCCAATAAACTTCACATCTCTGTCTGATACTATGTTCAATGGTAAACCATGTATTCTCACTATTTCTTTGAAAAACAAATCAGCGACATATGAAGCATCACAAGTGGTTTTACATGGCAAGAAATGTGCCATTTTATTGAATCTGTCTACTACCACAAAAACACTATCATATCCTTTCCTTGTCCTAGGCAAACCTAGTACAAAATCCATGCTTAAGCTCTCCCATGGCCTAGAAGGAATGGGTAATGGCTGATACAAACCTGCATTTGTGGATCTTCCTTTGGCTTTCTGACATATTACACATGCTTCCACAAATTTTCTCACATCTGACTGTAACTTGGGCCAATAGTAATGCCTTTTTACAAGATCAAGAGTTTTATCAAGACCAAAATGTCCTGACAGAGCCCCACAATGTTTTTCCTGAATAATATTCAATCTCATAGAACATCTGGGAATACATAGTTGTCCACCTTTGAAAAGTAATCCATCTTGGATCAGAAATTTAGAAAACTCAACATGATATTTGTCTCCAAAAGAAGTACATACCTTATAGACCTCTCCAAAGTCTTCATCATCTACATACATTGTCTTCAATGAATCAATCCCAACACTCTCCAATTGGATCTGATTTATGGTCAGAACTCTCTTGCTCAAAGCATCTGCTACTTTGTTCTTAACTGCTTTCTTGTGCTTGAGTGTGAAAGTGAAAGCTTGCAAAGTTTCCACCAATTTCATGTGTCTATGGTTTAGTTTCTCTTGACTGTTTAAGAAACTGAGGGCCTGATTATCTATGAACACTATGAATTCCTTGGGCATCAAGTAATGCCTCCATTTCTTAAGTGACTGGACTAGAGCATACATCTCCAAATCATAGGATGAGTATCTCCTCTTGGCATCATTTAATTTCTCACTAAAGAATGCAATAGGACTACCTTCTTGGCTGAGTACTGCTCCAATAGCAATATGACTTGCATCACATTCTACTTGAAAAATCTTGCTGAAATCAGGAAATGCAAGAGCTGGTTGTTCTGCCATCTTCTTCTTCAACGTTTCAAAAGAATTATATGCCTCCTTTGTCCATGTAAACTTGCACTTCTGTCCTCCCTTTATAGTGTCAAGCATGGGTGCACAGATATGACTAAAGCCCTTTATAAACTTCCTATAAAAGGTTGCTAATCCATGGAAACTTCTAACATCATTCATAGTTTTGGGTGTTGGCCAAGACAATATGGCACTTACCTTTTCTGGATCCATTCTCAGTTTGTTATGTGAGATAACAAGTCCTAAGTAGATGATTTCTTCCTGCATAAACAGACACTTTGCTAAATTTATCATTAGCTGCTCTTCATGCAACCTTTTGAGAACCAAGTCTATATGGATGAGGTGTTCTTCCCTTAGATTGCTGAAAATCAGGATGTCATCTAGATATACTATGACAAATTTACCTATGAACTCTCTCAAGACCTCATTCATCAATCTCATAAAGGTACTAGGAGCATTGGATAAACCAAAAGGCATGACCTTCCACTCATATAACCCCTCATTTGTCTTGAATGCAGTTTTCCACTCATCACCAGGTCTAATCCTAATCTGATGATAACCACTCTTTAAATCTATTTTGGTGAAGTATTTAGCACCTCCTAAACAATCAAGTAAATCTTCTATCCTAGGGATTGGAAACCTGCACCTAATTGTTATCTTGTTGATAGCCCTTGAATCAGTGCAAAGTCTCCAAGTGCTTTCCTTCTTTGGTGCTAGTACAGTCGGTACTGCACATGGGCTTAAACTTTTGCCAATTAGGCCTGTCTTCAACAACTCTTCAATTTGTCTTGCTACCTCTGTATTCTAATCTGGAGTGAGCTTATATGCTGCTTTGTTTGGAAGTGTAGATCCTGGGATTAGATCTATACAATGGCTGATGTCTCTTATAGGTGGTAAGGAACTTGGCATCCCATCAGAACTAATGCCTTTGTACTTGTCCAATAGCTCTTGGACAGCT
This sequence comes from Cunninghamia lanceolata, assembly GCA_027924645.1. Lineage (NCBI taxonomy): Eukaryota > Viridiplantae > Streptophyta > Pinopsida > Cupressales > Cupressaceae > Cunninghamia > Cunninghamia lanceolata. The sequence continues at coordinate 3,999,359 of BSBN01000333.1, forward strand.
GGTTCTATGAATTTTTGTCTCTTTTCTCCCTTGACTTCTTTCTATTGTTCCTTGTTTACTTTTAGGCAAGGAATTAGAGCATATGTATCTGCTCCTTCTTCTCTTATCTCTTTCATGAATTATCCTCCTTCTACCATCATCACTTTAACCTCTTTTCCTTTTGTCTCCACCTCCGGCTCCATTAATGGTATCAATTCTATCACCTTACCATTCTTGGTGATGGAATAGGTGTTCCTAACTCCATCATGGTATGCTTTTAAATCATACTGCCATGGTCTTCCAAACAAGAGATGGCAAGCATCCATCTTGGCAATGTCAAACAATAACCTATCCTTGTATGGGCCAATTTGAAATTCTACCCAAGCTTGTTCTTCTACAACTGTTTGCTGTCCTTGGGTAAGCCATGAAATTTTATAAGGGCAAGGATGTGGCAATCTCCTAAGCTTAAGTTTTTCTACCATCTCAATGGATACAAAATTTTCAGTAGATCCAGAGTCAATCAGAACCTTGCATACCTTTCCTCCTGCCTTGCAAGTAGTTCTGAAGAGAGACTTCCTTTGTGGAGGTTATTTTCCAGGGACTTTCATGGTGGTCATTGCTCTCCTAATCATCAAGGATTCTCCATTCTCAAGATACCCATAACTGCTAGGAGCATTCACACTTTGAATAGTGCTTGAGCTTGCTACACTCTGACAATCAGGTTCTTGGATCAGATTGATCCTCCTTTCTCTTATTGAACTTGTTGCCTTTGCTGGACATCTGCTGGTTATATGGCCTTCTTGGTTGCAATTGTAACATCTAATAGGTCCTCTGCCCTGAGATCTTCCTCTAAAAGGTGGTCTTCTGCCCTTGAAGTTTCCCCTTGGATTGTAGCTTCCTCCTTGGTTCTGACCGTTATCTCCTTTGCTGGTCTCTTGGTTGGATTCACTCTGGTATCCAAATCCTCTGCCTCTAAAAGGACTTCTTCCTCCTCTCTGCTATCTTCCCCTACCTCTATGATTCTGCTAATGCCTTCTCTTTAGTTTTTCTTCCACTTTGAGTGCTAACTGATAGCACTTTTGAACTATATCTGGATTATGCAGATTTAAGTCTTCCTGGATGTTAAGTCTCAATCCATTGAGGTATCTTACTACCTTCTCTTCCTCATCTTCCCTTACCTTTGTTTTTACACACAACTTCATGAATTCTTCTGTGTATGAGCTGACATCTAGCTCCTTTTGCTTCAAATTATGTTTTCTCTTATGTAATTGGATATTGTAATCCAATGGAACATAGGCCTCTTTCAACAATACCATCATTCTCTTCCATGTTGTAACTCTGTTCTTTCCCTCTTTCACCCTATCATCTTGGATGAAATTCCACCAAGTCAGTGCAGCTCCTTTCATTTTGGACTGAGCCATCTTCACTCGTTGGTGTTCTGGTATCTCTTCTGTCTCAAAGAAATCATTCAAGTAGTCTATCCACTCCATTACTGAATCAGGTTCCATTTTTCCTGCAAACACGGGCAGGTCTATTTTCACATCCATGGTCCTTCTTTCCATGGACTTGAGGGCATTGAGTAAGGGTCTCTGGTCTGTAGGAACCTGTAGCTCTTCCTGCTCTGGGGTCTCCTCTTCATCCCCATCTTCTCATTCACCAGAGTTCTCTTCCGCTCTCTCCACTCTTTCCCTCAGCTTCTCTAGTTCTTCCTTCAATTCCTGATTCTGAGCTCTATCAGCTCTACTCTCTGCTATTTGCTTCTTCACCAAGGCTATCAATTCAGCATTGGTCATTTTTGCTTGAAGAGTGTCCGAGGCTTCTCCTTCCAACATTTTGCTTTCTCCTTCTACTACTAGATGGGACAATTAACATCAAAAATGAAATTTTCACACTAACCTTTCCCAGAGCTTTCTCTAGCTCTGATACCACTTGATGCAGAGTATAGCCTAGTTGAAACTTATGAACCCAGTCACAGACCCTTTGGAGCCTACAAGACAGCAAATTGAAAATATATCGGCAAGACCTTTGAATTGTCTCACCGATATGTACACACTCTTGCCTATCGGCAAGACACAACCCCGTCGGTCAAGCTCCAAACTCTTATGCCGACCCGTTTAGTCATTCCGATGAGTGGCCTCTGAAAATACTCCATCGGCAAGATAAGACATAATGTCTCACCGATATGCCCTTATCGGGCTGACAATGGCTATCAGCCACTTTAAGATATTTCACACCGATAGCCCAGGTCACACCGATGAACCTAACACAACCGTCGGCAAGACTTCTTACTCCTCACGCCGAACACTTGACACCAGCTTCCCCATCGGCGAGACTTTTAACTTTCAGGTTGAACCATTCGCTTGAACCATTTCCTTGAACCATTTCATTGAACCGTTGTCTTGAACCATTTCATTGGACCGTTGTCTTGAACCATTTCATTGAACCGTTGTCTTGAACCATTTGATTGAACCGTGAACCATTTGGTTGAACCTGTGAACCATTTGATTGAACCCGTGAACCATTGAACCGATGAACTAGTTCAATTCGGTGGTTCAACGGCAAGATTCAATTAGAAGGTTCAACGTCGAGGTTCAACCGGCGAGATTCAACCTTCTCCTTCGGCGAGACTCCCATCATCGTCACCCCGATCGATATGACCTTCTACCATCGGCCCACTGTTGAAATCTTCCACCGATGACTCCTTTCTTACCGATGACCTTAATTCTATCAGCGAGACCACTTACCATCGGTGCCACCTTTCTCCCTTCTGCCGATATCTCATGTCCCGTCGAAACTCCTACGCCAACCCCTTTTCGGCCAGACTTCCCTACAGCTCACGCCGATGACTTAGTGCATACTGTCATCGGTGAGACTTACTACCATCAGACTAGCACACTTCCTCTTGGCCGATGCCCTGACTCTCGCTGATGTATTCGGCCAAGACCACTATCGGTGAGACTTTCACCGTCGGGTGAACCTAGTTTCGGCACGCCGATATCATTCCTTACGCTGATGGCTTCTTCATCGGTTACACAGATGGAACTCATGCTGATGCCTCAAAGACATACATTTTAGGCTTGTTGGACATCTGAATTGTTTAGCGATGCACTTACAGTTCAACTGATGAATATAGACACACTATTCCCCCTACAAATGTAGTATATACACATACTAACTGACGATTCTCCCTAGAGGGATTCCGGCAATACCTAACCTTCCATACCTAAAATGAATAAACTAAGATGGGGAATTAATCTACAAGTCCATTCCACTGATTTCCCCAAAAAGATGCCAATGGAATGGATTTATCCAGTTAATTTGACCACAGAGGCACAAAACTAAATTATATACAAACCCTACACAGAAGGAATTTCTACATAGAGTATCTACACTGGATATCTACACAGTATTCAGAATCTGGAAAGAAAATAAATTGCAGAACTTCTATTCCTTCTTGATGTTCAGAACTTACATTAGACTATTCAGAGACCAGACCCAAAAACTATCACCGTCCCCTCTACAAAAGGTTTTCACCTTTTTATCTTTCCCAATGCGAGGGACTGACATTCTCCTCTGTTTCTGGGATTTGATCTTTTCAAAAGTATAGGTGGAAACCCTTAATCTATTACAAATGACATCTGTCTTGCATAAGACAGCAAAACTCTTAAAGCTAAGACACCTTGATTAACCTCCCCTTAATCCAAGCTGTCAGAAACTTCATATAGAAAATGCTAACATTACATTATAAACAGGAAATGCTTACATTGGATGTTACATTTGAAGATGCTATAGATAACATGAAATGTTAAATTAAAGTTAGTCTTCTTCTCCTTCCTCTTGTGTATATTGGTCCTGTTGAAGGGGTGCACCTGCACCAGGCACCCATAGGTCTAAAAGGCCTATTCAAATTGTTTTCTTGTCATGTTTTTCAATAAGGTCTTGAAGACCATCTTGTTGCATTGTAATAAGGTTTAAGACCATTTCAAGTTGATGTCAAGTTGTTCTCATGTTGATGTATGGCATGGTGCCAAAGGTTGTAAGCATACATAAGCATACAAGTCTACTTAGAGATAGTCATAGATAAAGTCCATTGTTTCATAGGTGGATTCCATTGAGTTGTAGCCATTCATGGCATATAGAGATCAAGGTTGAAGGCCTAAACACCTTGTGAAAAGGTAAGTCATTTTGTAAGCAAAATACATATGTAATCATAGGTAAGTAGTTGCAGAAAATGACAAAACAGGGGCAGTGGTGGTTGCAAGGTTAGTTTTGGCCTCCCACTGACGCAAAATGCCCTCTAATCAGTTGTCAAGGTCGAAGGCAGGCTTCTAAAGGCCTTGAACATGTTCATTGATGTAGGTATGAAGTTTTGGAGAAGAATAATAAAAGAGAATCCAATTTTCTGTTCTTTTTCCTGAGTTTGTACACTGTTCCAACCTGTGCCCTATCACTGTGTAGAGTATAAGACTCTACATTTTGTTTCAGTGATAGCGCATCCATGGGTTACAATTTTGTCTATAAATGATTCTAAGTATGGTTGTGAGGGTTTCATTTTGCCAGAGCCATGGAATCTGCCAACTGTCGAGCCCTAGTTTCAAGCCGCATTTTGTTCTAAGTTACAACTTTGGAGCGGAGCATGCCACATAGCGGAAGATGTTTCAATTTTGTTTTAAGTTACAACCCTGTGGGTGGCGCCATGTGTCACCTACGGAGGCACTCTTATAAAGCTTCAGCATGAGCACGGAAGAAGCCATGTGTCTTTTGTTGTAGCTACAGAGGCTGCCAAGTGTCAGTTTCTGCGTATTTGTTTCTATATCTTTTGATGTTAAGTAAAGGATGGTGGTGGGCCCCATTATTATTTCTAAGTGCTGCAGAATGTGCCACGTGGTGGATGCAGTGCCAAAGTAAAAGCTCTCTAACTTTTTCTCTGATGATAATAAATGTTTCTCAAATGATGTGTAGCCTGACATGCGTCAACCTCTGCTTGAGTCTCAAAAGGTTTCTAATGTTTCAAGAAGTGGAGTGGAAGCCACCACGTACTAGTTAGTAGTTGCTATAGACACTGTCCCCTATCCCGGTTTGAAAGCTAGTGAATGGAAGGTTGTGGGTCCCTTTTCTAATATGTATTTAAAGCTTCAAAGCTATGGATCATGATAGTTCTCACCTATGGGGGGCACTCGAATACAAGGACACAGTTAAGTAAAGAGCTGCAGAGAAAGACACATATATGTTTCTAGTTACTGTGGAAGCTGCCAAGTGTCAGTTTCTTATTTCTTCCCAAGAGACGAAGGAGTTTCAAGTTATGCGCGCGGACGCTGCCATCTGTCACAGGGTTTATTGTTTCAGGAGTGCGGAGGCTGCCAAGTGTCTTTTCCTTATAAGAGGAAGTATGTCACAACCAATGGGCTTGCAGAAAGGAGTAACAGTCACAGATTCTAAAGATCTTAATTGTCAGAGACTTCCAGCTACCTTCAGTTCGGTTGGGACGTTGGGATTCGATTGTTGCAGACAATCTAGAGTCAATCTTGTGCTATAAATATGTAACATTTGTAATGAATTGAGATAGAGGAATACTTTCAAAGTAGGAGTTCTAGTTTTCGCTAGAGTTTTCTGTCAGAGTTTTAAGAGAGAAGTTTGAGACTTTTGCTGTGACTAGTGAATATCATTTGCCTTTATTTTGTTATTCTTAATTTAGAAAGTGAATATAACTGTGCATGTATCTATGCCTCTTATGTTGTTTGAAAATTAATGAGAAAGACTGAGTTCTGTGCCTTGGTTGATATTTTCTATGTCATTGTAAATTGTCTGGTTGTGAGCCTTTGAGTTTATTCATTATATCTGGTTATGTTAATCATGCAACACCTACTCTTTAATATAATTGAATCTTGAAAATAGCTTCATTGTGCTTAATTGGAGAGAGAAATACTTTTATTCAGGTGCATCGCCATAGATAGATTTGCTTTAATTGTATCTGTATTTCTGTTAGTTTCTACCCTTTTCGCCAAAACCCCTTTTAAGGTAAAGAAGAGCCAGCTTCTTTAAAATCTGGAGGTTGTTTTAGGTAGCAAGTCCCACATTCCTGAAACTTCCCATGTTGATGTTGGAACTTGCGCAATTTTACACATCAACAGTTTTTGGCATGCCCGGTGGGACCATTTCTTGAAGTCTTTGTCAAGATTGTATGAGGCAGAAAGCCACAGGGAGTCAAAGCTGTGGACCTGTAACAAGAGCTCAATCTGCTACTAATCCAAGCATTCTTTTTCCACCACTGGTAGCTAATTCAAGGAGAAAAGTGAATCAGATTGCAGCAATACAAGGAGCAAATATGGGAGCACCTATAGCCCCAAGGAACTATGCAAATTGGAACACTGGTAGTCCTCTGATCCTCCCAGTAATACCAGCCACTTGGGATGCTATCCCAGCCAATGCTCTGAAGGCTCTGCCTAAGTTTAGTGGAGAAGATTTCAAGACACTTGAGGAGCATCTGCAAGATGTATCTGATGTCTGTGCAGTTCATGTTATCACTCAGCAGAATGTGGTCATAAGACTGTTAGAAGCTTCTTTCAAAGGGAAGCCTCTAGACTGGTATAGATCTTTGAGCCCAAACACAATATCTACATGGGATCAGCTTGGTGATGCTTTCTTTGCAAGATTTAAAGAAAAGGGTGATAAATCTTCCTTGTTGCAACAATTGATCACTATCAAAAGGGCACCACAAGAAGCAATGACTTATTTCAAGTCAAGGTTTCAAAAGACTTGGGAGAGAATTCCTACTATACCAAGACCATTACCAGGTATGGCTATTGTGTTTTACCTTAAAGCTTTAAACTCAGATATATCAGTGATGATTCAGTCTCTTGGAGGTCAGACACTACCAGAAGCATATGAGTTGGCAGTCAAGGCTGAAAATAATTTAATAGATACTGGAAAGTTGCCCCCAAGGCCTCCTATGCCCATGTTCCTAGAAATTACCTTGCCTTTGCCTCAAGAAGTCCCTAATCCTACAACCCCACTTGTGTCTATGTATTCATTTCCTCAGCAACCTTCTAAAGTAACTACCCCCGTTCAATCATCTAAAATGGATGATGTCAAGAATATTTTAAGAACCTTTTCAAATGAGATAATTAATCTAAAGAGGCAACCAAATCCTTATCCAAAACCCCCTTATCAAGGTTACCAAGGAAATAGACCTCCCTTTCAGTCAAATTAGTATCAAGGCCCTCAAAGGCAAGCTAACCCTCAGCCATCAAACCAGTTAGTCATAGTCCCTACACCTTTATAGACTATTCCTCCTAATCCCAACAGGGAGATTGTTCCAGGGTAGAATAATTTTGTAGATGGCACAAATACTTGGTGTTTTCCTTGCAAGAATGCCCATATGCCCAGAGACTGCCCCAGAGGGAATTTACCGCAAAAGATAGTAGAATAGAGGATTAGAAGGACAATTTGCAACTACTAACACTCCACCATATCATTCTCCTGGTGTACAAAATGCAGTCCTGGTGGCCTAGATGCAAGGGATGTCCTTACAACAGGAAGAGGAAATATCCCCTGAACATGCTTTATTTTCATGGATTGAAGAGGAAGATTCAGTGTTCTTAAATGTGGCATCTACTTCCAAGAAGCCACTAGTATAGTCAGACTATTTTACCAGAGCAAAGAGAAGGATGATGGAACAACCTGAAGTCACTACTAATGAGATCATGGGAGCTCCTCCATTTCAAAGTCACCAGAATACAATCTCTAGACAAGAAGTGCCCCAGCCTACGCAAAATCAAGTATCTTTAGGACAAGTTCTGGAAAAGACAAGGTACCCTTACTATTCAAAGACCCAAGCATTAGGACCTGTGAACATGGTGGATCAGCTAAAAAGAACTCCAACGCATGTATCAATCTAGGACATGTTAGCTATTCCTGAGCAGAAGACACTGTTGTAAGAGGCTCTGCAAGGCCAAGAAGTTCCTAAACATACTAGTGCTAAAGGAGAATCTGCTGATAAAGAAAAGATACAGCTCAAAGATACTGTACCTCTGCAGACAACAACCATGTTGAACAATGCACCTGAGGTAGGTAAATCCAAACCAGAGCCCTTTTATTTGACTTTAATAGTTGGGAAGAAATTATTGCATAATGCGATGATAGACTCTGGGGCCAGTACTATAGTAATGCCAAAGCAAATAGAAGATGCCTTGAAGATAAACTATGAGCCACTTACAAGAGGGGTTATGTAGTTAGATGGGAAATCTGTGCAAACAATAGGAAAAATTAAACAACTCCCGTTGCAACTATATACTTGCCCTAATATAATTGTAAATCAAGATGTGGTAGTCATAGATATCCCACCTGTATTTGGTCTATGCCTATCCAGAGATTTTACAACCAAGATAGGAGGTTACATGTCACTAGATTGCTCATACCTCATCCTGAGAACCAAATATGGGGCAAAGATGGAAATACTGTCAGAGCCATTATCCTAAGACCATATCACAAATGAGCCAACCACAAAGTTAGAAGCATCTCATGCTATGTGGAACAAGGATGAAAAGGTTTTTGTTGAGGAGTTAGGTGATTGGACTGAGTATGACCAACAGGAGGAAGAGAATAACTAGTTGTTAACTATGATGCAAAGTGATCCCTATGGAAATTATGACTCTACTGGTTTAGGAACTTATGTCATATTTGAAGAAGACCAAGAGATCCCTAATGTTTTAAGGAAAGAAACATCGCAGACTCAAGAATCTGAAAAAGATTCAGAAACCTGGACTCTAAATTTTGATGGGGCTAGAAGTAAAAACGGTGCTAGTGCAAGAATTTGCCTTACTGCCCCAAATGGTGAGAAAATCCTAAGAGCCATCCATTTTCAATTTTCCTGTACCAATAATGATGCTGAGTATGAATCTTTGGTGCATGGACTCATGTTGGAAAAGAAAAAAGGAGTAAAGAATCTGATAGTAAGAGGAGATTTAGAACTAGTGGTGAAACAAATCAGAGAAAAGGAAATAGCCAAAAATGTAAGGATGAGATCCTATAGGGACAGAATTTGGGATCTAATAGATGGTTTTGAAGCTTTCAATATTGAAGTAGTTCCCAAAGTCCAAAATTCTGAGGCAGATAGAATGGCATAGATTGGTTTAGAGTTTGACCAAGCAACTGATTTACTAGTCAATAATGAGTCAGTCAAAGTTATAGTAAGACCAACTATCCCAGACAATGACCAAAATTTGGCAAGTCTTTGAAAATGATTTCCAAGTCCTCTCATTTTTGCAACAATAAGGAGAATTTGCTTATCAGTTGCACCCTAAGATTAAAGAAGCATATGGTAGCCAAATTATTCAACTGAAGTCAAATAAACTCCCTAAAGGACTGATTACCTTAGAAAACTTGTTTGACCTAGAAGATGTAAGCCTAGAGAAAAAGAGGTTTCAAGCAGATAAAGCAGATTATTCTGAAATTCAAGTTAGTGAAGGAAGAAAATTGAAGATTGGCAATTCTACAACCCAGCAAGAAAGGGAAATGTTGATTGATTTGTGTGAGAGATATGATAGAGTGATTGCCTGGACCTATGAAGACCTCCATGGCTATAATAGGGATATCATTCAACACACCATAGAGCTGACTGAAGGATCTAAACCAGTTAGATAGAAGCAAAAGCCAGTGAATCCTAGAATTGAACCTCTAATGGTGGATGAGTTGCAAAAGCTCTTAGAATCAAAGATTATTTTTCCAATAAAGCACTCAACCTGGGTATCAAACCTAGTGCCAGTAAGAAAAAAGAATGGTGACATAAGACTCTGTGGAGATTTTAGGGATCTGAATAGAGCATCTTTGAAAGATCATTATCCCTTGCCCTCTATGGAATAAATGTTATAGACTGTGGCTAGATCAGAGAGATTTTCCTTGCTGGATGGTTTCTCTGGATACAATCAGATTTGGTTAGCTGATGAAGACCAACATAAGACTGCATTCACTACAAAGTGGGGAACATTTGCATGCTAAGATGACTTTTGGCCTTTCAAATGCTGGAGCCACTTTTCAGAGAGCAATGGATGTAGCATTTGGGGAACTTATAAACAAAATCACCCTGATTTATCTAGATGACCTCACTATTTTCTCTAAAAATGCTGTTGATCATTTTGATCATTTAGAAGCTATTTTTAAGAAGTGTCAAGAGTTTGGAATATCCCTAAATCCCAAGAAGTGTATCTTTGCAGTACCTTAGGGTAAATTGTTAGGGCATAAAGTATCAAAAGAAGGAGTCTCTATTGATCCAGAGAGAGTCACTGCCATAATGAACTTATCTCTGCCAGTTAATAAGAAAGCAGTTCAATCCTTTCTGGGGAAGATCAATTTTGTTAGCTGGTTCATATCTAACTTTGCAGGTCTAATTAGACCAATAACATTGTTGCTAAAGAAGGACCTGGTTTTCAAATGGACTGCAGAGGGGAGGTAGGCTTTTGAAGAGATCAAAAGAGCCATTTCAACAACCCCAGTACTCAGAAACCCAGACTTTTCTAAGTCTTTCATCATGTATGTGTATGGAGGAGAATTTAGTGTTGCTTATGTCATAACTCAAAAAGATGATCAGCAAGAAGGAGAGCACTTGATAGCCTTTTTCTCTAGGACACTTAGGGAATATGAGACCAGATACAATTTTGTGGAGAAGTAGGCATATGTCATGGTAAAAGCCCTCAAAAAATTTAGGCATATGGTAACAGGGAATAAGATTCTGATATTAGTGGCTCATCCTAGTGTAAGAGAATACATTATGGAGAGTGAGATCATTGAGAAAAGAGCAAACTGGATAACAAAGATCCTTGAATATGATGTGGAGGTCAGGCCCACTAAATTAGTCAAAGGCAAAGGATTGTGCCAATATATGGCTCAAGACATGGAGAAAATGATGACACAAGAAATAGAAAGTGAAAATGTGTTGAGAATCCAAGAGGTTGATCAAAATTCTTGGGTCACAAACAGAATACAATTTATGAAGCATGGGATTTTCCCAAATGAGCTCTCCCATGATAAGAGAAGATATTATAGGTAGCAAGGGGCCCACTATGTACTAATTGACCATATTCTATTCAGGAGAAATGTTGATGGCATACTTTTGAGATGTATAGAAAAAGATGAGGCTCAAAGAATACTACATGAGTTACACCATGGAGCCTCAGGTGGAAATTTTTCAGCAAGGACCACAGCAATCAAAGTGACTCAGGCAGGATACTTCTAGCCCACTCTATTCACAGATTGCTATCAGTTGGTTAAGGAATGCCAGGCTTGTCAGTATTAGACAGGAAAAAGAAGAAATGCAGCAATGCCTTTAAGCCCCATAATTGTAGATGAACCCTTTGCCCAATGGGGTCTTATTTTATTGGTATGATCAATCCATTGTAAAGTATGGGACACAAATGGATCCTCACAGCCACAGATTACTTTACCAGATGGAGTGAAGCAGTGCCACTCAAGGAAGCAACAGAAAAGGTAATACTAAACTTTCTAGAATGTATTACTGCTCGGTTTGGCCCTCCTTAGACCATCATATCAGATAATGCTAAAGCATTTTTGGGAACAAAAATATCTGAGTTTACATTAAGGAATGGAATTTATTTGAAGACTTCTTCAAATTATTACCCTCAGGGTAATGGTCTGGTAGAGTCTACTAACAAGAACCTAATCAGACTCATTAAGAGGATATGGACCAATTATCATAGAGAGTGGCACAAACTCCTTAATACAGCATTGTGGGCTAATAGGATCACACCTAAGCAAGTGACAAAAATGTCTCCATATGAATTAGTTTATGGTAAACTAGCAGTAATGCCACTGAGCCTAGAGATCCCTGCTTTGCAGTTATTGAAACAGATAGAGATTGAAGAAAATGGTCCAATGCAAGTTAGACTTGCTGAACTACTAGAGGTACAAGAGAAAATAGAAAAAGCACATGAGTCACTAATGAAACACCAAAAAATAGTCAAGGACTGTTTTGATAAGAAGACTTCAAATCCCCTTTTCAAAGTTGGCTCAATAGTGTTGAAATGGGACGAAAGAGCTGCAAAGCCGAGTCGACACAACAAATTTGAATCACTGTGGACTGGTCCTTACAAGATTTGTTCCTGTAAACAAAAAAATTCTTTCGAACTTGAGACTATGGATGGTGAACATGAAGAGATTCCTGTAAATGGGATCTATTTGAAACATTTCAATTAAGCAGGGGCTCTTATGTACCATAGTTAGTTAGTTTCCTTTTATTGTTTTCTTGTTTTCCCATTTTTTTTCTGCTTTCCTTTTCAATAAGTGTTCTGTGAACATGTGTCTGCAGTAGAAGCCCCTTCTTTTTTGTTAAGTCTCACATTCATTAAGGTTATCTACAATCCCCAAAATTCTTGAAAGTACACACTTTTGCAGCCACTCCTGTAATGTTTTTGACACTCTTTTCCATGCAGATTTCAAAAGATACACTAATCATTTCTTAGCATTAATGCCATTTATATGACTAGATGTATCATTAAAGCCTCATTAAATTAGCAAAAAATCCTAAGTGTGGCTCTCATTTGCTTCTGTGTCTCTGTCGTAAATCACTGTTACCTTAAATTTCCCATACCTAGCAAGTGCTTTCAGCTGTGTCATTCCTGTGAATCAGTTTCATCTTTCCTTGTGTCAAAGTTTCCTACATTCTCCCCGCAGATATAGACATGGTCGAAGCATAGTCTTCTCAGGAGGGACTAGGAATCTATGAATCAATTGATAGGCTTTTGAGCAGTAAATCATACGCCTCAGCTCCTGCACGACCTAAGAGACCCTATCCAAGAATGAGGGTTCCCGAGGTAGGGTATTCTGTCGACTTAGTGAAGGTAAAGGATTTCGCAGATGGTATCTTTGACCCAGCCCTTCAAAAATCTAACAGGACTCTCCGTGAAGGGGCACACCAGAGATGCATTCAAAATGCAAAGAGTGGACAGTCTGAGACTTTTAGAATGAGGATTTGGACCTCACAATTGGCACAGTTTCTAGTTCCTAATGTGCACTTATGTCCTGACCTAATTGATAAATGCACGAAGCTGTTTCATGCACCCTCAAACATCATACAACAGGGTCCCTTTATAGTACACATTACGCCCAAAGCTATAAGAGACATGCTGGCCCTATATCATGATCAAACGACCACATTTCCCACTATTGCTAAGATGCAAAAGACATGGTCAAATGTCAACAACTTGATTAGATTCCTCAACTCAGAAATGCAATTGGGGGATGAGAACACCCAGATGCCCATACTACCTACAGGAAGGGCACAATTCAGTCAAGCTAGTCAAGAGGCATTGTCAATGATGTCTTTCATTTTTGGGATGAAGGAGGACAACACAGTCTATGACTGGTAAATTGCTATCCTTTTCAGGTTGAAGACTATGGATAAGTCACAAGAATACCAACTAGATTTCTTAGAACAAATTGCTTACTCCATGATCAATCAGCTCATCAATTTCAAAACCACGAGAGTGTTCAGGTATTTTGCTTATCTATTTCATTTAATGTTATATCAGAACCACAGCCTTTTTGCACAAAGTATGCAATTAAACAAGTATGACCCAGAGTTTGGTCAAAATAGAACTATCCCTATGTCTGCATGGACACGTGTGCTATCTAAGGCATCAGACCCTTATGAGTTCTGGGAACTCTTTGTTGCCCCTGCCTTTTGCCATTTGAGTCCTGAGCTTGTAGAACATAGGTTGACACAGAGCATTAGGGGTTTCATGACCAACTGCCCAATCCCATGTGATTATTTCTTTGGGGCACGGCATACTATCATTAGGGTCCATGGCTTCAATGACAAACCTATGCTACTACCTAAAATTTTGACCCCTAGAGTATCATTTTTAGAAGTAACCTGACAATTGTCTATGGTTGACAGTGAGTTTGGCACCAAGAAGAAGAAGAAGAAAATGTATGATATCCCATGGGTCAGAAAGAACATGGCCCTAGAAGTCAGAGATGTTGAACACATGTTGCTATGAAAGTTAGCTGTCTTGGGATTCTTCATAATTGAAGATAAATGGAGATATGACCCAAACAGTTTTATGGCCTCCTGGATAAGAAGCAACAAGGTCAGGGCTTAAATAGTACATGAGGGTCAGCCCTTTTGGGAGGATAGGAGAAACCCTAGGGAAGATTCTCCTAATCTATATGTGGAACTGGCAGATTTGCTTTATGAGGGGCCCAGGCCATGGGAGACCTTTTATGTTAAGCAAAAGGCCTTTGAACCTAAGCTTAGAATGGGTACTGGTTTAAAGAAAGTTTTGAAGGGCCAGGATGGAGGCCGGAGAAGATTGAGGCCTATTGGAAATATAGGCAGGAAGTTTCGGAGTTGACACACTATTTTGGGAAGATTGACACAGATGAGAAATGGGAGTCGATATGGGATGAGTGGTATCCATCCCCAGTCTCTAGTCCTGATACAAGCAGAATCTAGAAGATGGGTGAAGAGTCAGAAGAAGAAGCTGAGTCAACCCATTCAATGCAAGAAATAGGACAGGCCTCTCCTGCTATTCTAGTATCTTCCTGGCCCCAATCTCTTAGTACTTTAGAGAAGCAAAAGGGTGTGGTGTCATCACCACCTAGAGGGACTCCATCAGTTTTAGCTACTGGGGCTTCCATCTTTGTACCCTTGCCACCTTCAGTAGTGGTAAATGTAGAAGAAAAGGAATTAGAAGAAGAAATAGGAGAAAGGCCAAGGAAGCATAGGAAACTGCACCTATAGGAAGAGTCAGAGGAAGAAGCAGAACCCCTAAAACAACAAATACCAGTCACATCCACTGCTCCTCAGGTAAGTGTTTCTTCTCCTTTTTCCTCTCTGTCTCTTTCTTCTACCTTAGGGGTGGCAATCCCAACTAGCCAAACATTAATATCTCTTGCTACTTCTGCTGTGCTTATATCACTACTTGCCCCAATTGCTAGTCCTCAAGCCATGTCTTCACAGGCCACCTCATTGCCCCTCTTTTCCCCCTCTGTTCCAAAAAGAGTCCCTCCCCAAAGTTCCCCTAGCCAACAATTATTGGCTATTCCTTATGGTTTACCTCAGGGTCATCCCTTTGCTAGAGGATATATTGCTTCACCTCCCACTTTCCAAGCTCAGGAAAATATAGAAAAGCCTGGCTGTGCCACATATGATGTTATTTTTTGACCCTATCCAATAGCAGTTGACTGTCACACATTTATCCTTAAATGTGGTGAAGCCCAATGAGCAGATGCAGCCTCAGGACTTTTCAATGAATGTAGTAGCCATGGACATGTCTCTTTTCAGACCACAAGATAGGGTCGAGCTACTTAATGAAACCACTTCTGCTATTGAAAGTGGCTACCTGAAGGTGTCTAGGAACTTGTAGAAAGTTCAAAGTGACTTAGCTCAGGAGAAGACAAATAGTGGCAACCTTGCTGGAGAGTTGAAATCAAAGGAGGAAATAGAGAATCTGAATAAGCAATTGTAAAATACTATTTCCTGTCAGATCCATCAAGCAACACAGGCACAAAATGCTTCTCTAAAGGTTGAGCTAGCTCAAGAAAAAGCTACAGTCAATGTTTTGAGGCAAGAGAAGGCCACCTTAGAGAAGAGGTATCAAGAAAAATTGCAACAAGCCACACAGTCTCAGCAGAAGTTGCTGAGTGAATAGAATCCTGCTGCAATGCAAGCTCAACTCCTAGCAGAGTAATAAATGACAAAACAACTAACACTTGAGTTAGCTAATAGGCCTCAAAATGCTAGAGTTCTGAATTTGGTCAAGGAGCTATATGCTTCAGTTTGGATACAAATCTCTGAAGAGATTATCCAGCTAAGGCCCTCATTAACATTTTTGTTAAATGCACAGTAGTTGTGTGAAAAAGTGGAAACTTCAGTCCAGGCCACGCTGTCTACTGTTTCTTTGAGAGTGTCTAACTCTCAACTATTGCTAAATAAGTTATATGACACAACAGATGAAATTTTGTCTGTAGCAGGGATCAATGATAAAATGATAGCTGCAAAGAGGGTAAATGAAGTTCTAAGTTGCAACTCAGCTGCCACAAACTACCAGGAGCTCCTAGATACTGTAAAGGAAGGAGTCAAAGACATGAAGAGACACATAGAGGATTTGGTGCAGATGGGTCTTCCCTCACCATTTCCAGATAATAATACTATACTGATGATTGATGATATCAAGGCCCTGATTTTAACCATGCAAAATGATCAATTAGTTTTTCAAGGCTTAAGTGATTCCTCATCAGTACAAGAGGTTGAAGCTATTTTGATGCCAATGGCCCAGTTGGAGTTTCAATTAAAGGCCGCAGTCCAAATTTTGCAGACATTCTCCCATAAGGATATAATAAATCTTGATTTTGTCTTTCAAGATTTACAGAGTAAACAGGAACTCTTTGATTTGGAATGGTCTGTTTACCAGACAACTTTGCAGAATTTGTGACCCTGTGTTGTATTTTAAATACATATATTTTTGCCAATTTTTTGGGTTCTTTTTGAGAAGGCTCAAAAGTCCTACTAGTTGCCAAGAACTATAGAGTATAAGACTCTACATTTTGTTTCAGTGATAGTGCATCCGCGGGTTATAGTTTTGTCTGTAAATGATTCTAAGTATGGCTGCGAGGGTTTCATTTTTCTAGAGCTGTAGAATCTGCCAAGTGTCGAGCCCCAGTTTCAAGCCACATTTTGTTCTAAGTTACAACTTTGGAGCGGAGCGTGCCATGTAGCAGAAGATGTTTCAATTTTGTTTTAAGTTACAACCCTGCAGGTGGCGCCACATGTCACCTGCGGAGGCACTCTTATAAAGTTTCAGCATGAGTGCGGAAGAAGCCATTTGTCTTTTGTGGTAGCTACGGAGGTTGCCAAGTGTCAGTTTTCGCATATCTGTTTCTATATCTTTTGATGTTAAGTAAAGGATGGTGGTAGGCCCCATTATTGTTTCGAAGTGTTGCAGAATGTGCCACATGGTGGATGTGGTGCCAAAGTAAAAGCTCTCTGACTTGTTCTCTAATGATAATAAATGTTTCTCAAGTGATGCAGAGCTTGACATGTGTCAACCTCTACGTGAGTCTCAAAAGGTTTCTAATGTTTCAAGAAGTGGAGCGGAAGCCGCCACGTACCAGTTAGTAGTTGCTACGGAAGCTGCCACCTGTCCCTGTTTGAAAGCTAGCGAATGGAAGGTTGTGGGTCCCATTTCTAATATGTATTTAAAGCTTCAAAGCTATGGATCATGATAGTTGTCACCTGTGGGGGACACCCGAATACAAGGACACAGTTAAGTAAAGAGCTACGGAGAAAGACACGTATATGTTTCTAGTTGCTACAGAAGCTGCCAAGTGTCAGTTTCTTGTTTCTTCCCAAGAGATGAAGGAGTTTCAAGTTATGTGCATGGATGCTACCATCTGTCACAGGGTTTATTGTTTCAGGAGTGTAGAGGCTACCAAGTGTCTGTTCCTTATAAGAGGAAGTATGTCACATATGCTTTGTCACAGCCAATGGGCTTGCAGAAAGGAGTAACGGTCGTAGATTCTAAAGATCTTAAGTGTTAGAGACTTCCAGTTACCTTCAGTTCAGTTGGGCCGTTGGGATTTGATTATTGTAGACAATCTAGAGTCAATCTTGTGCTATAAATATGTAACATTTGTAATGAATCGAGATAGAGGAATACTTTTGAAGTAGGAGTTCTAGTTTTCGCTAGAGTTTTCTGTCAGAGTTTTAAGAGAGAAGTTTGAGACTTTTGCTGTGACTAGTGAATATCATTTGCCTTTATTTTGTTATTCTTAATTCAAAAAGTGAATATAACTGTGCATGTATCTATGCCTCTTATGTTGCTTGAAAATTAATGAGAAAGACTGAGTTCTATGCCTTGGTTGATATTTTCTGTGTCATTGTAAATTGTCTGGTTGTGAGCCTTTGAGTTTATTCATTATATCTGCTTATGTTAATCATGCAACACCTGCTCTTTAATATAACTAAATCTTGAAAATAGCTTCACTGTGCTTAATTGGAGAGAGAAATACTTTTATTCAGGTGCATTGCCATAGATAGATTTACTTTAATTGTATCTGTATTTTGGCTAGTTTCTACCCTTTTCCCCAAAACCCCTTTTAAGATAAAGAAGAGCTAGCTTCTTTAAAATCTGGAGATTGTTTCAGGTAGCAAGTCCCACATTCCTGAAACTTCCCATGTTGGTGTTGGAACTTGCGTAATTTTACACATCAACACATTGTACGACATAGTTACAAAATCTCTTGATGTTGGATGGATAGAGGTATGAGTTAGGAGTAATTTGAAGTTGGTTTGGGCTTTTGAAATAATCGTATTGCAAAGATTTAATTGTTCTTTTGAAACTTGGTAGTTAAACCCTACTTTAGGTTTTTGACATAAAAATATGTATTTTTACCCATTCCACTAATGTAATTCCTTCCAAAATTAGTGGAATGGATCTGTTTCTATTTTTTAATCTATTGTGAAAGATTCCAGGGCAGGAGATTGGGTTTGATGATGTTTGTTTGAAGAGACCTAACAAACCCATGTGTTAGGTGTCATTAGAGTGTGTTGAAGGGAACAACAGTAGCCATATTTGTCACAGTCAACGGTGAGGACTTAAAACTCACAAAATCCTTGGTTCCACCATGCCTTTGACATGTTCCAATTTCTCAGAAAGTTCTATGAGTCAAAACAAGGGTGGTTGCTTTGTAATTTAGGCCTAATTGGGGCTCTTGTGAGTAGGTCTACCTTATTGAAAGTGGTACATGTTACAAAACAAGCCATAGTGAGTCTTTGACATGTTGTAGGGCATCGAAAAGGCTATCTAAAACAATGATGATCTTGTCTTGAAAGTGCCTAAATTGCAAGTAATCTCTTGACAGTCCTAAAACAAACCTACAAGGAGTTAGAGCAGCCTATGAAGAAAGTGTCATGTATACTAGTTTGTGTCCTCGATGGATGGTTTGGGCATGTTCTACCAAGTATCAAGAGTCCCTTGCATGACTGATTTCAAGAGGTTGATTGCCTTGATTTAGGTTTCAAGTCTACCATTGGAATAGGACTGTCAAACATTGTGAGAACTGCCTAGTTTATCCCTATCCTCTACATCATAGTGGTATCAGAGCCATCAAAGGTTCTGTTTGTTGGTTGTGAGAAGGTTCCTTGTGTATGTCACTAGAGGAGAGTGAAGGAGAGGCTAGCATCATGCCTCCAAAGGGGATGACCATTGAGGTGGCCAAGAAGTTTCAAGAAATGGAAGAGATGATGAAGGTAGGAGTCAAGGATGCACTCAAGGAAGAATTGAAAGCCTTGAGGATTGGAAAGAGGTCAGATGAGGAGTCTGAAGGAGAAGAAGAAGGGGAGGAAGAAGAAGAACTCCAAGGGCAGGCAGAAATACTTGCTGATCAGAGATACTTTCTTGAAGCCTTCAAGACACTTGGCAAGGATTCATCAGAGGCCCGGATGGAGATCCCAATGTTCAGTGGGAAGACGGATGCTGATGAGGTTATGGAATGGATTGAGGCCCTAAACAATTGCTTTGAGTACAAGGAGGTACTTGAGAACAAGAGGGTAAAGTTTGCCAAAACAAAACTCAAAGGTGTTGCCCTCACATGGTGGAATTACACCCAAGGTGAAAGGGTGAAAAGTGGAAAGAGAATGATTGTTTCTTGGAGTAGAATGGTGGAGAGAATCAAGTCTCAATTCCTTCCAGAAGACTATGAGGTGTAGATCTATAAGAAGATGTAAAATCTCAAGCAAAGAGATATGGATGTGTCCACCTATACTGAAGAGTTTCACAAACTTACTCTCAGGTGTGGGCAGGTAGAAGATGAGAAAGGCAAAGTTGAAAGATACATAAATGGCATGAAATTTAGTATACAAGATGAGATCAGCATCTTGACCCCTGAGACTGTAGATAAGTGTTTTCAAATGGCATTGAGGGCTGAAGAAAAGTTGAAGAGAAAGGGAGAGTAGCAAAACAGAGGTAGAGGAGGCAGAAATTTCAGAGGTAGGGGTAGTTTTGGGGGCAGAAATTAGTCCCAAAGAAGTCAAGGGGAATCTAGTTCCCAAGAACAAAGTGGAGAATCAAGTTCAAGAGGAGGCTTTAGAGGAAGGAGACCCAATGGAAGGGGTAGGTTTGGTGGACCAGGTAGAGGTGCTAATGTCTTCACAGGAAGATGTTTCAATTGCAACCAAGTAGGGCACACCATGAATAAGTGTCCTAAGAAAGCCTCAAGATCTCATGGAGGAGAGACAAGGAACCAGTTGATCCAAGAGGAAGATTGCCAAAGTGTCAATTCTCTAATTGGAGGTGCAGCCCCAGTCCATGATGGAGAAAGTTTGATGATGAGGAGAACCATGTTGAAGGTGCCTCAAACACAAGAACCCCCTCAGAGGAAGACATTGTTCAGGACAACATACAAGGCCTATGGTAATATATGCAAGGTAATTGTTGATTTAGGTTCCACTAAAAATTTAGATTCTATTGAGATGGTAGACAAGTTGAAATTGAAAAGACTTCCTCATGCTAGTCCCTATAAGGTGTCATGGTTGAATAAGGGGCAGCAAGTCTTAGTTGATGAACAATCTTGGGTAGAGTTTGAGATAGGAGAGTATAAGGATAAGATTTTGTGTGATATAATCCCTATGGATGCTTGTCATTTGTTGTTAGGACATCCTTGGAAGTATGATGTGCAAGCCCAACATGATGGGAAGTCAAACTCTTTTGTCATAACCAAGAATGGTAGGAAAAATAAAATGAATTGTTTGCCGGATGAGAGTGTGGAGAAGAATGTAGGGTCAAGTGTCATGTTGGTGAGTGGAAGAGAGTTTCTTAACACCCTTAAGGAGGAAGGAACTCAAGGGTATGCTCTGATTTTGAAGCCTAAAAATAGTCCTAATTTGCATGGTCCTAGTGAGGAAGAGGTTCCTAAGGAGGTGCAGCAATTGTTAGAGAAGTATAAGGGTATCATGGTAGAGGATATGCCTAATGCATTACCACCTATGAGGGATATAAGTCACCAAATTTATTTCATTCATGGGTCTACATTGCCAAACAAAGCAACCTACAAGATGACACCATCACAAAATGAAGAGATTGCCAGGCAAGTACAAGAGGTGTTGGATAAGGGTTTAGTGAGAAAGAGCCTTAGCTCATGTGCTATCCCAATAGTCCTAGCCCCTAAAAAGGATGGTAAATGGAGATTATGTACAGATTCTAGGGATATTAACAAGATCACCATAAGATATAGGTTCCCTATGCCAAGGATTAAGGACTTAATGGATTGTTTGGGAGGGGCTAGATACTTTTCCAAGATTGATCTTAAGAATGGGTATCATCAAATTAGGATAAAACAAGGAGATGAATAGAAAACTTCCTTTAAAACAAATGAGGGTCTTTATGAATGGTTGGCGATGCCATTTGGTCTATCCAATGCCCCAAGTACTTTCATGTGTCTCATGAATGAAGTGTTGAAGGATTTCATTGGCAAATTTGTTGTGGTGTATCTTGATGATATTCTTCTATTTAGCAGGACAAAGGAAGAGCATTTGTAGCATTTGGATTAGGTTTTGAAGAAGTTGCATGACGAGAAATTGATGATCAACATGGAGAAGAGTGTCTTCATGAAGGAAGAACTCACCTATCTTGGTTTTGTCATCTCCTAAGGCAATTTGAAGATGGATCTAGCAAAGGTAGAGGCTATTTTGTCATGGCCAACTCCTAAAATAGCAGGTGATGTAAAAGTTTTCATGGTTTGGCAACATTCTATAGGAAGTTTATAAGGGGTTTTAGTCATATTTGTGCACCTATTTTGGATACCATTAAAGGGGGGCAGAAATGTAAGTTTTCTTAGATGAAGGCAGCCAATGATTCTTTTGAAATTCTGAAACAAAAGGTAGCACAACAGCCCATTCTTTTTTTGCTTGATTTTAATAAGTTGTTTGTGGTGGAATGTGATGCTAGTAACCTTGCTATAGGGGCTGTCTTGAGTCAAGAAGGTAGACCAGTAGCTTTCTTTAGTGAAAAATTGAATGATGCCAGAGGAAAATATTCTACTTATGACTTGGAGTTGTATGCAATGGTGCAAGCTTTGAAAAAATGGAGGCACTATTTGTTGCCTAAGGAGTTTATTGTTTATATTGACAACCATGCACTTAGTTTTCTGAATTCACAAGAGAAACTCAGTCACAGGCACATGAAATGGGTTGAACAACTCCAAGCATACACATTTGCCATCAAACACAAGAAGGGGCAGGCCAATAAAGTGGCAGATGCATTGAGTAGAAGGGTGTGTATGGTGCAAGAAATTCAGTTGCAAAGTGTGGGAATTGATTCCCTCAAACATATGTACCAGGATGATGAGGATTTTAAGGAGGTATATGAAGTTTGTTCTCAATTTTTGGATTCTTATCATTCTGATTTTTCTGAGTTTTTGTTGCTATAGGGGTTGTTGTTCAAAGGCAACCAATTATGTGTTCCTAGGTGTTCCATGAGGGAGAACATCGTAAAGGAAAAGCATTCTAGTGGTCTAGGAAGTCACTTTGGGCTGGACAAGACCCTGGATCAGGTGAAAAGATTTTATTGTTGGCCAAAAATGCAATCAGACATCAGAAAATTTGTTGAGAGTTGTAGTATATGTCAAAGGGCAAAAGGTACTTCATCTAATGCTAGTCTATATTAGCCACTTCCTATTCCTAATAGGCCATGGGAGAGTATTAGCATGGATTTTGTCTTGGGTCTTCCTAGGACTCAAAGAGGTTTTGATAGCATCTTTGTTGTGGTGGATAGGTTCAGTAAGATGGCTCATTTCTTGCCATGTAAATGCACTAATGATGCTTCACACATTGTTGGTTTATTCTTCAAGGAAATTGTTAGAATCCATGGTTTGCCTCTTAACATTGTGACTGACAGGGATCCTAAGTTTGTGGGCCACTTAGTGTACTCTATGGAAGAAATTGGGCACTCAATTGTCATTCACTTCAGCCTATCACCCTCAGACTGATGGCCAAACTGAGGTGGTGAATAGGTCTTTGGGGAATCTTCTTAGATGTCTTACAAAACAACATGGAGAGGCATGGGATATGATCATTCCTCAAGCTGAATTTGCTTACAATGATTCCACCAATAGAAGCACAGGAAGAAGTCTATTTGAGATTCTCTATGGGATTCACCCAAGAGGCATTCTTGAATTGAGGGATCTACATGGATTGGAGAGGAAGAGTGCTCAAGGTGAAGACTTTGCATTGGCCATGAAGGACATCCATGATAATGTACGAGAAACTCTTCAAAGGAACAATGATAAGTACAAGGAGAAAGCCAATGAGAGAAGGTGAGAGGTGCAATACAAGGTTGGGGATTTGGTCATGTCACATTTGAAGAAGGAAAGACTTCCAAAGGGGCAGCCAACCAAACTCCTCATGAAGAAGATAGGTCCTTGCCGGATTGTGCACAAGTTTGGGCCCAATGCCTATGAGATTGAGCTTCCTCAAGGCTTGGCCATATCTCCTATCTTTAATGTCTCAGATTTGTTTCCTTATAGGGGTGGTACTAATGCAGATTCAGAGGTAGACATGACAGCAGCAGGAGATGAGGAATGGGTTAAGGGTCTTCCAGCAAATCAACCCTTGCAATTAGAATGCATCTTGGACACCAAGGTGATCAAAAAGACTAGAAAGAAGACTTATAAGGAGTTCCTTGTCAAATAGAGTGGCCTACCTGCTGAAGATGGCACTTGGATGAGTGAAGAAGACATTTTGAAGCATGGGACCACTATTTCTGATATGGTTCCTGCAGGGACTTGAGTTTTTTTTCCACCCCCAGGAGTATGGTGCAGGGGAACCCATAGGTCTAAAAGGCCTATTCAAATTATTTTCTTGTCATGTTTTTCAATAAGGTCTTGAAGACCATCTTGTTGCATTGTAATAAGGTTTAAGACCATTTCAAGTTGATGTCAAGTTGTTCTCATGTTGATGTATGGCATGGTGCCAAAGGTTGTAAGCATACATAAGCATACAAGTCTGCTTAGGGACAGTCATAGATAAAGTCCATTGTTTCATAGGTGGATTCCATTGAGTTGTGGCCATTCATGGCACATAGAGATCGAGGTTGAAGGCCTAAACACCTTGTGAAAAGGTAAGTCATTTTGTAAATAAAATACATATGTAATCACAAGTAAGTAGTTGCAAAAAATGACAAAACAGGGGCAATGGTGGTTGTAGGGTCAGTTTTGGCCTCCCACTAACCCAAACTGCCCTCTAATCAGTTGTTAAGGTCAAAGGTCGGCTACTAAAGGCCTTGAACATGTTCATTGATGTAGGTATGAAGTTTGGGAGAAGAATAAACGAAGAGAATCCAATTTTCTACTCTTTTTCCTAAGTTTGTACGTTGTTCTAGCCCGTGCCCTATCACTGTACTTCATAGTTGCAAAATCTCTTAATGTTGGATGGATAGAGGTATGAGTTAGGAGTAATTTGAAGTTGGTTTGGACTTTTGAAACAATTGTATTGCAGAGATTTAATTGTTCTTCTAAAACTTGGTATTTAAACCCTACTTTAGGGTTTTGGCAGAAAACTATGTATTTTTACCCATTCCATTGATGTAATTCCTTCTAAGATCAGTGGAATGGATCTATTTCTATATGTTTTAATCTATTGTGAAAGATTCTAGGATAGGAGATCGGGTTCGATGATGTTTGTTTGAGGAAACCTAACAAACCCATGTGTTAGGTGTCATTAGAGTGTGTTGAAGGGAACAACAGTAGCCATATTTGTCATAGTTGATGGTGAGGACATAAAAAACACAAAATCCTTGGTTTCACCATGCCTTTGATATGTTCCAATTACTCAAAAAGTTTTGTGAGTCAAAAATAGGGTGGTTGCTTTGTAATTTAGGCCTAATTAGGGCTCTCGTAAGTAGGTCTGCCTTATTGAAAGTGGAACATGTTACAAAACAACCCATAATGAGTCTTTGAAATGTTGTAGGGAATCCAAAAGGGTATCTCAAACAATGATGATCTTTTCTTGAAAGTGCCTAAATTGCAAGTAATCTCTTGACAGTCCTAAAAATAGACCTACAAGGAGTTAGAGCAGCCTATGAAGAAAGTGTCATGTATACTAGTTTGTGTCCTTGATGGATGATTTGGGCATGTTCTACCAAGTGTCAAGAGTCCCCTGCATGACTAATTTCAAGAGGTTGATTGCCTTGATTCAGGTTTCAAGTCTGCCATTGGAATAGGACTGTCAAACATTATGAGAACTGCCTAGTTTATCCTGTCCTCTACATCATGTAGACCTCTTAAAGTGTATTAATATTGATACGTCTTGTATCTTCCCGACTAACATTTCTATTCATGGCTTTGATGACGTTGGTAGACAAACATTAAGCACAATCATGTTATTGATTGTGTTGGTCCCTGTCACTTTTCCTACCCTCGTTCATGTCATGCTCGGTGCATTATCTTATAACCTACACCTTGGTAGACCGTGGATTCTTATAACCTTGGTGGGAAAAAAGTATTGTGCTCTCACCTCGATAACTTTTGTAGTTGCAGATGGTTTATACTAGCAACACACTTTGTGTTTAAGAATGTTTAACTCATTCCTTAAAATTGTCTTTGGCAGGGGCAAGTTGATTATGGTAGTTTATCCATGGCCTTCTGACATGGATCTTATTTATAGTCCTATTTGACTTACAAATTATCTAAAATTGTGTGTGGCCATACAGTTTGAATTTCCTTATGCCCTCATGTCATTGGCTACAATTAGCTTGTTTTCTCATTGTATATATATATGTGTTTTGTCTTGTGTCTTTTGGTTCCCCCTCCCCTCATTCCTTTTGGCTTTTGGATCAGCTTCCCAAAGATCTTATTTGGATTCTCATTGTGCTTTCTAGAGGAAAAGTACCCAACTAGAGCCAACCTTGGCCCATGCCTAAATTTCATGTTCAAACTTGGTGCTTCTTTTAATGCGATGCCTTTTTATTTTCCCAATTATATTTTATAGGTCACTTCTTGTGTGCTCTCCACAATGTACAACTCATATCAATGTGTTATATTTCACTTGTAATACTTTCTAGTGGCTTATTTCATTTCCCCAGTTACATTTCTTATGCCTTGCAATGATCCTTTTTATCTGGTGAAATCCCTTGTTTCCTTGTTATGTCTCCTAATTGCATTCCCTTCCATGTTGTTTGTACCACATATGTTCATGACTTGTCTATTTTCATCATAAGGGATTATACTTCTACTATTCAAATTTATTGTCCCTTCCATATTGGATCTCCTTTTGTCTATTGGTCATTCTTAGATTGTGGTGGATATGTGTTCCTATAGGTTTAATCTCATGTTGTGGTGACCTCCATGTGATCTCTACTCTTTTGTGGTGATTTGACCTAGTTGGGTAAGACTATTCATGTTATGGTGGGAAAAAAGTATTGTACTCTCACCTCGATAATTTTTGTAGTTGCAGATGGTTTATACTAGCAAGTATTGGATGTAGTTTGTTGTAACTGAGTGGTGGACACACTTTTTGTTTAAGAATGTTCAACTCATTCCTTAAAATTGTCTTTGGTAGGGGCAAGTTGATTATGGTAGTTTATCCATGGCCTTCTGACATGGATCTTATTTATAGTCCTATTTGACTTACAAATTATCTAAAATTGTGTGTGGCCATACAGTTTGAATTTCCTTATGCCCTCATGTCATTGGCTACAATTAGCTTGTTTTCTCCTTGTATATATTTGTGTTTTGTCTTGTGTCTTTTGGTTCCCCCTCCCCTCATTCCTTTTGGCTTTTGGATCAGCTTCCCAAAGATCTTATTTGGATTCTCATTGTGCTTTCTAGAGGAAAAATACCCAACTAGAGCCAACCTTGGCCCATGCCTAAATTTCATGTTCAAACTTGGTGCTTCTTTTATTGTGATGCCTTTTTGTTTTCCCAATTATATTTTATAGGTCACTTCTTGTGTGCTCTCCACAATGTACAACTCATATCAATGTGTTATCTTTCACTTGTAATACTTTCTAGTGGCTTATTCCATTTCCCTAGTTACATTTCTTATGCCTTGCAATGATCCTTTTTATCTGGTGAAATCCCTTATTTCCTTGTTGTGTCTCCTAATTGCATTCCCTTCCATGTTGTTTGTACCACATATCTTCATGGCTTGTCTATTTTCATCATAAGGGATTATACTTCAACTATTCAAATTTATTGTCCCTTCCATATTGGATCTCCTTTTGTCTATTGGTCACTCTTAGATTGTGGTGGATATGTGTTCCTATAGGTTTAATCTCATGTTGTGGTGGCCTCCATGTGATCTCTACTCTTTTGTGGTGATTTGACCTAGTTGGGTAAGACTATTCATGTTATGGTGGTTCTATCTTGAATCTTCTAGTGCATCATATCTTAGTAAGTTTTCTCAATAACTTGGTTGTGGGGAATCTTGTGCTCTATTCATATTCTTGTGGTGGTTTTTCTTCCTTATGTAGTGAGGACCTCACTATATATGTTGCAATTGTGGTATTGGTTTCACTTGACTTTTGTGACAATCAAGTTTATTCTTGTAATGAGTCTCTTCACTCTTGTGTTGGATTCTCACTTCTTTGTGGTCAATTCTTCATGTCCATAATATTTTTACTCTGTGTTTCATCCTCAATCCCTTTCATGGTGATTGCATATGCTTTGTCTTGGCTATAGGTTTTCTTGTGGGGAAATGTCTATCTAGCATTCTAGATGTGTATTTGACCGTATTTATTAATGAATTGAAATTTAAAATCATGTTATAGTTTAAATTTCAATTAATTAATAAACACGGTCAAATGTGCATCTACAATGTTGGATAGATAAAACATTCTTTTGGTGACTCCTATCACTTGTGTGATGGATATCCCTAGGCCTATGTGTAGTTCTCATAAACATTTGGTGGGCCATACTATGTATTTGTTGTGTAATGGTGGTAGTTGTTCCTTTGGTGCCCTCGTAGTTCACATTTCTCCATATGCATATGTTTGTGCCAATGTGGCATGTGTTTCTGGCCATGTCTTCCTATATTGGATGTGGAATGTTGCTACTTTGAGATGGATTATTAAGTATGTCTGATTTGTGAAAGATTTCCATGCTTCATGATACAGTTGTAGTTCCATATAGTCATCTTTCCTCCTTATATGTTGTGGGAGCAGAAGTCCAAGATCAATAGATTAGAGATCAAACACAAATGCAACATATTGAAAACAAACTAAATTGATTTACAACCGAAGTGGTATAAATAAGTGAAGCTTGAGGAACAAGACTCCACGTGAATAGGGAAGGTCATAAAATGAAACCAAGAGAATAGATCAAGGTTCAACCACCCTCAAATGTAGTGGCAATGTGTCGAATATGAGGCGACACATCTACTAACGACTCAACAAGAGGACAGTCTTTCCACATGTGAGGAAAACAACCTAAATATGGTTATGTTAGGAATAACTCATGTGAGTTATACACCAACACCCCCCTTAAGCATAGCTTAGGTGGGTTTATGAAATTTGAGTCCCGGTTATGTGCCATTTTAGGTACTCATTTACAAAACATCTCTCATAAAATAGAGAAAGAAAGAAAACCCTATGGGAAAAAACTTTCCTCCTAAAGAGAGAAAACAAAGAGAGGACTTTAGATGCCCCCTCCAGATGATGATGATGCTGATGTACACCCAGATGATGATGTTGTGAACTATCCAAGCAAAATATGTTGTAAATTCTAAATTTTCTGAATATAAAATCATCTCCAATGTGTACAAAAGTTGGTATACTGAAACCTGATAAAAGGATGTGCATATGTACATGCAAATGAGATAAAGAATCTGTGTGATTCTTTGAGAAGCGATTGTTTCCCCCATTACACTTTATAATTCAGTGTATATACAATTCCCAATTTTCATGATTGATTACACAAGTGATTTTCATTTGACACCTTTTGAAGTGCAAGTACAACAAAATAGATTTATTGGAGTCCTAATAATCAACTAATTTGAGCGAACTAAGCTAAGCCTTGAATTGATACTAGGCTCTAAATTAACTTCTTCTTCATCAGTTGTAAAGTGTGAAAATATGAAGCAGGCTTCTGGATGACAGACTTTACCAACTACAACTACTTTTCTATCTTTGGACTCTCTGATGAGGGCAACATCTACAATGAATTCTACCATCTTTTCATAATCGATAAGTGCATATACTGAGAGATAATTTTTAAATAAACTAGGAATGTAGTATACATTATTTAGAATACCATTCCCTAGTTCAACTATGCATTTACCAATGATATCATAGTACTTTTGGTTCATTAAAATCTTGTAGATTCTATAAGGTTCTAGTTTTATAAACATTTCCAGAAATGGTGACATATGATCACCAACAACTGAACTTATGACCCATCAGTTTAACTCTGTTTTAGATGGTGGCATTTTTATCTCTTTTATCTCTATTAGAGTTGATGAATGGATTTAGTTTTAAACTTAGTTTTGAGAATTAAGGTGGTGCTTTAGTGATAGAAGAAGTGATTGTGTGCACTCTTCTTACTTATCTACCCCCTTAAAGTGACACTTTATAAGTAGTGAATGACATCATACAACAATATTTTCCCTTTTGTTTCTTTCCCAACAAGCTTGCAATTTGAGATGAAGTATTTTTAAGAACACTAAACCTAGCTTAATTTGGCACTTTATAATGATAGTGTGATGATAGGCTAGAATGATAGAGGGCAAAAAATTAGGCAATTTTTCCTTTTGAATGACTCGATTACGAGATCGTATGCAAAAGTTACACCTTCAAAAAAAATAATCAATATGCTTGAAAATATTTTTTTTGCAAACTAATATTGGAGAAAAAAACTTGATGAGGGAAAAGTTAAGCCCCATGTGGTAGAGTGTGACCAAGGGCTTAAAAACCCATATGACCAGGGGCTTATTGTAAATTTTTTCTTATGTCAACAAAAGTGACAAAAAACAAATAAATCATGTTCAAGATGCTCTCATTCAAATTGACAGCCTTCGTAGTTCATGTGCCTTCCAAATTTTGGCCTATCTTCCACGTATGGCGTCAGTGCTTCCAGAGGGCTCGGTCGACTAAAGATAGGAGGCAAAAATACCTCCAAATGACTCCATTGTCTATAGAAATGGGTTGAAAATGCCTCAAGGAGAGGCGTGTCTAGCATGAGGACTGAGTGGTCACCGTGGACCACACATATGTGGCCCAAATGGGGCAAAAATTCCTCTGTTGACTGTAGATAGGGGCTAAAAATGTGGCTTGGAGTGGTGGCGACGTGGCTTCAATGCCATTAGATGGGGCGACCAGTTGAAGAGAGAGCCAGGCCTCTATGTGAGGAGTTGTTTGATGTAGCAAGAGGGCATGAGAAGCACGAGTTCAGCCATGGGATAGTGTGACGTCACCAAATATAAAATGGCCTCTGTGTGAGGCACAAAAACCACATAAAATATGCCTCTGATGACACTTTCGTGGCTATGATTTGACCTCACTGTGGTGAGGGTCGATGAGCTCTACCAATGATGATTATGACCTATGAAAACAAACCTATTTCAAATGTGTTTTGAAACAAAATTTTACCTCCTCGATATGCAGTGATAGAAGGCTAGATTGAGCCTAGCGTGCAAGAGAGGTTGTAGAGATTCACAAATGGAGATGTAATCAATGAGAAAATGATTTGATGCTATTCCACTCGCTCTGATACCATGTGGGAGCAGAAGTCCAAGATCAATGGATTAGAGATCAAACACAAATGCAATGTATTGAAAACGAACTAAATTGATTTACAACCAAAGCGGTATAAATAGGTGAAGCTTGAGGAACAAGACTTCAACAAATGCATAATGTTAGCAAACTTGTGTCAGATGGATCTATAGAGGGTTGTGTTGGTGAGATGCAAGATGCATTTGTGTAAGAAAAGATAAAGGGATTCATTTTAAGAAATACAATCAATTTATATTCTTAGGTGCATATGCATTCTTTTTTGTATCTACTATTGGCGAAGTCTAGTAGATTTGTCCTCAATTGCTATTAGGGCATGGTAACCAAAGCTTTGTTCTTATTTGTGTTAGGACCTTAAGGGAATAACCTCTTAGGTTTTGTAGAGCCTAAAGAAGAAGAGGTTTTGTCCTAATTATATTCATTGGCCCAAAACTATCCTCCCTCTTTGTCTAATATCCATTTGTCTCAGCTTGAGCAATGATGCTAGAGGAGAGGGTCTACAATTTTGAGAACCAATAGAGGTTCGAGTAGAAGCCAAAGGAGATGGCAAGGTGAGTTCATGCCATTGATTGAGAATGATGAGATGGTGAATAAAGAAGCTCACCCAATTAATAAGTGGCCTATACATTATAAAAATATTATTTTAATTAAAAATGATTAAAGGTTGTGAATCAAAATTTATTTTCCATTCTTCAAAAGATTGTATCATGGAATGTAAAAATGTATTAAATATTAAAGTGCCTTTAATAGTTAATATGATAAGTGAAATTCAAAAGCATACTGAGTGGAAATATAAAGTGGGTTAAATCAAAGTGAAATATTAATCATTTTAATATTTTAGAAACAAATGAAAATGTGAAAAGGAAGGAGTCATAAAAATGTAGGTATAGGATTTTCATGTGAAAGTGAAATGAAGGTGAAAAATATT
This sequence comes from Cunninghamia lanceolata, assembly GCA_027924645.1. NCBI lineage: Eukaryota > Viridiplantae > Streptophyta > Pinopsida > Cupressales > Cupressaceae > Cunninghamia > Cunninghamia lanceolata. Next base: position 4,030,997 of record BSBN01000333.1, read on the forward strand.
AGTAATGTTTAATTTAAGCATAAAGAATATCAAAATGCAAGTATAGTATTCCACATATCTAAAATATTAGAAAGATAAAAAGATTTAAGTGTGAATGGAAATAATTGCATAGGTAAAATAGATAGGTAAAAAGATTTCAAGCATAGGTAAACTAAAGGGGATAGAATATTTGAAAACTAAATTGTTAAGAGAAATATTAAAATGAAAAGAGGTGGTGCATTTATTTCACAAAATGTGAAACTTTTAAAATAGGAAAGATAAATTGTGCATATGGAAATATTTCACAACAAGCAAGTAGATATGGTCGTTGATGCAAGGTGAGATATTTTCATGCAAGAGATAAGTATGGGGATCAAGATATTTATTATTTTTCATGTGGAATTTATTATTTTGATTTCCCAAATATTTTGAGAGATGATCTGATGTAGAAAATGAATAAAAGTCAAATGAGTACCCTGTAGCTACAACACATAGAATTGAAGGTTGTAATCACATTTATTATGGCCTCTCTTTCCCTCGTGTTTTATCTCTTTCCTACTCTCTCCTCCTCTTCTATATGTATTTCAGAGACTAAAAATATATTGAGGCTTGATTATTTACAATAAGTCTCTATTGTTGTTGTTTTCTTGTCTACGAAGAGGGATTTGGTGAATATTTTTGTTGGTGAAGCTTGCTACTTTGTGTAGCTCTAAGCCTTTAGGCAATTGCATCTCCTTTTCTCTTGAACCTCATGGTGGCTAATACAAATGTGTGATTGTCCTTTTCCTCTTGTATTACTATTGAGTATGTTCATTCTAGTAATTGAGGTGTTGTTTTTGTGTTCATCTAATTTTATGGAAGTGTTCTCTTTTCTTTTCTCTATTATTCTATTGTTTGGTTACAAGGAAGCCTCGGTGTATGTGTCTTGGCAAACTATCCCTTCAATCCCGTATGCAACTATACTTTTTATTCCCACTATGCAATGTATGAGGCTATTACTCCAGCAATTTTGACTCCTCTGTATGTATGTTTTGGGTCATCCAATGCATGCTTGTTTTGTGTGAGGTTGGTTGATTGACTATTGCACAATGAATTGCAAAGATCTAGTTAGATCTTAAATGGATGCATATTCTTAGTTTATTGTCTTTTATGCATTCACTATTTGTTTTCATTGTTTCTCTCTTTATCTTTTCCTCTGTAGTTAGAGTTAGCTTAGAATAGGTAGGGAACTAACCCTTGTTTCAAAGATTGGGTTGTTGATCACATCCCACACTTGCAAAAAATCTATTATTGGTTGTGTCACATAGCGCATCTACTTGTTAGAACCTCAACACATATTTCCACCATTAACATTGTCATGTTTATCATAGATAACACATTCATTGTTTAAAAAAATAGTAAAATATCCTTTTTAACAAGTTGTCATATGCTCAATAGATTATGGGCTAATCCAAGAACATATAGAACATCATGAATATACTTTATCTCACCTTGTTTTGTCTTGAAAACAATGGTTCATTTTCCCATAACCTCAACTTCTTTATTATCTCCAATTCATACTCACATTGTGACAGATTCATCCATCTTTACAAAGATGTTTTTATTGCCTATCATATGACTTTTACAATTGTTATCCAAAAGCCATACATTTTTTGAGATTTCTTTTGTAATTTATCACATACAAATAGAATTATTTTGTTATTCCTTTTCTTTAGAAAAAATTAGCATGTTGTTTATGCTTTTTCTAGCAATCATGTTCATAATGACCAAACTTTTTGTAATATTAACATTGAAATTCTAATTTGTAAGGGGTTTGATTACCTCTTTCATTGTTTCTAAAAAATCTTCCTTTGTTATTTTGTTGTAGCTTCTACCTCATCCATTGCTACTTCCTCTACTTGTACATCCTTTACCTCTAAATTTCTTTGCCCCTTATAAGATAATTCATCTAAACCTTTGTCTTTATTCTTTGAGATATTAAATCTTTGTTTGGAAAGCTTGTTTAATAGATCTTTCAAATGATCTATTCATCTTTTGGTCATGGGTTTGAAAAGACCCCCTAAACTTATTTATTGATCATAGAGTTAGATCCTTAGATTCTTCAATAGCTATCATGATAGGATCAAAACATAGAGAGAGACATTTAAAAAAAATCAATAATTTTTTTTATCTATTAAATTCTTTCCATACAATCTAGTTTGATTTACTAAGCACATCACTGAGTAAAAAAATCTTGCATAGATTTAGAATCTTTCATGAAAAGATTTTCAAAATCTCACCTAAACATATTTGAAGTTCAATGGTTTTCATCTTTTTTGTTCCATGAAATATATCCTATAGTAGATCCCATGCTTGTTTTGATTTTGTTGTTGTAGCAACTTTAAGAAAAATTGATTCATGTACTACTTGTTGAATAATAAAAAAAGATTTTGAATCACTCTTCTTATTGTCTTTTAATTGATCTCATTGTGCTTGAATTCAAGTGCCAAGAGCTAATACATTTCCAACCAAATCCCACAAATCTTAAGAAATAAATAAGGTCTTTCATTTCAATACTCCAAAAGGTCATAGTTCTCCCCTTTAGACAGAGGTATTTAGGGTTGTAACAGACTATGATTGATATTAGCCATATTTTGATATCAAAGAAATAAAGAAAATTAATATACCATCTGTCCTCACAAATAATGAGTTTTAACAGCTAAATTCTACTCTTCGCACTATTGAATTTCTCTCGCCTGTTAGACAAACTAAGTTTTCGGCTCCTTCAATCGCTTCTCGTCCAACCACACATTTTAGTATATAATGAAGAACAGTACACAAATAGTTTATTTAAAGGTTAAAAATTACAAAGCTTTTTTCCTAAATTCCATCAATATATAACAAATATATTGACCATCTTATTCAAAGTTACACATTAGAACTTTTCAATGGAAATTAGGAGAATTTACAAAAAGGAAGAGGGGCTTAAACCTATATAGTTGGCATACTCTTACCCTTGTGATTTTGAATATTAAGAATTAATAAATTCTATTTGCAAAATATATGATTTATAATTTCTATCAGCTATAAGTTAGGTTTAATAGAGATCAACTTATTAAGTGAACATTACTTTTCTGAGTCACCTATAAATGATTTAAAATAGCAGTCAATTTAAAATTTAAAAATATGTCATTTAAAATAGCAGTCAACTTAAAATTTAAAAATATATTTAAAAATGTCATTTAAAATATCAGTCAACTTAAAATTTAAAAATTTATTTAAAAATACATGTCATTGTAAAGCAAGTCACTTAAAAATGACTTAATGGTTTAAGTTCAATACTTACAAACTAATATTCCAAAAACTGTGTGATTTTAAAAGTAGTGAGGAGAGTGAGGGTAGGGGCTTAAATTTGATGGTCGACCTTGCCTGTCAAGTAAATTTTTAATGATGGTTATCTATTCAAAGATGCCCTTAAAATACTATGATATACCATAGTATAAGTAAAATTGTATATAAACCAAATATATATATCATCATAATTGTATATAAACTTTGACAGTCTATTCAAAATCTCTCCTTTTATGTAATACAGTCTTTTTAAAATTTTGATTGTATTATAAGACAAAAATATCTAAATACGGCCATACAGCCATCAAATTTAGGCCCTTTGGGTATATTTTAAATCTTAATTTCTCGGCCGCGGGAGATACGTCTGGAAGGCATACTAACCTATTGGAAGAGTTCCTTTCTAAGCTGGTCAAGACGGACCTGTAAATTAATTTTTTAAATCGAACAAAAGCTGAGAAAGTTAGAATTACATAATCGTTTAACTAATTTTTCAGGTAAGCGAAAAGCTATCTTAATTTATGGCAATTGTATTAATGGTTATGTCTTATTATCATCGATGTATTTTTTTTAAGTTTAAACCAAAAAACAATACAATTTATTCATTTAATTTTTAATATGATAAGAATTTTTAATTTGAAAATAATTTGTTAGATAAAGTTATTGAATAGATTTTTTTTTTTGATTGAGAATCGAGCACAAATATTATTGAAAATGAAAAACCAAGTTTTAAATCAAAACGCTGGAGATGCCTTACCAAAATTGCTACTTACAACAATCCAAAAACTATTTCTTTCTAATATATACATAGTTTTAGGAATTAAAAACTATAATATATAGTAGAAAGGATTCTTCTTGCCATAATACTATTCATTATCAAAAAGGTTTCTGTTTAATGTTATACTGCTCTTCCCATAATTTTCAATTCCCATTCTTGATTCCTCAAATCATCATCTTTTCCATCTGGATCTCAGGGTGGCAGCTTTGCATCAATACCTTTGTCATTTTGTTTCATTCTTTCCTCCATGTCAGGCCTGTATTGGTCCACCACTTCTGTGTCATTTGCTGCTTCCATGTACTAGTAGTACTAGCGTTGACTGTCATCTAGTTCAGTCCCATGTCTTGACTCATCCATCTCAACTCTTTTGAATTCAAGCCTAGGATCTTCAAACCATTCTCCCTCTTTGTCCCAAATATGCATCCTATAATCACTGAGTTCAAAGGAATCAAACCCTGGTATTGTTCCAATTTTAGGAGAGATCCTCATCTACTCTGTGTTCAAACTATAGTTCTATCCTGACATTTCCATTTGTTTGTAGAGGTTGCTTTAAGCTTTCTCCAACTGTTTCAGCTCACTGTATAGGTTTTGAAAATCTGTATAGGTGTTAAGGAAATCTTCAACAAATTTTCTGGGCCTCTTTGCACAGAAGTCAGTTTCTTTAATGTCCTATTTATAGCACATTGTACCTGTTTCCACTAACTCTTTGAACCTGCCAAGAGAAAGCTTTATTATTACCGTGACCTGTTAAAAAAAGTTAAACATAGTGAGATCCCGAAGAATCCCAGTGATACCTCTTCCCTTGCCAAAAAATCTTTCTTCATTCCTTTTCTTCCATAGGAACCATAGAATTTCAGAAGACATAATGAACCAAAAACAATTACTTGCTAACTTCAGACCTATAATTTGACTAGACAATATTTCTTTCATTATTACATTGACAGAAGAAGACCATTTATCTATGTTCCCCATAAAGAAAGACCAGACATACTTAGCATATGAACAATTAAAAAAAATATGACACACTGACTCTGGTTCATCGCATAGAGGGCAGACCATAGATTCAGGACCTAGGCTCAGTTTGTTTAATATTAGTAACCATTTGAAGGAAGCTTTTTTGGTTCAAGGATTTTTCACCACAATAATTTAAAGGTTCTTTTAAGATCAACATCTGAAAAGGAGCCAGCCCAAGAGAGGTTGATGTGATGGAAAATGCCATTTGTTTTTATCAACATCATATAGATTATTTTTGGCTTTATCTGAGCAAAAGGAGTCCCATCTTCCTATTTCAACTTCCCCAGTTTCTCCTCACCTTCTATTGCAATTTTAAAGTTCAAGTTGTTAAACAGTGCTTTGCTAATGTGGAGAAAGTTCTAAAGAACTTATTGTTTAAGTGAAACTGGCCTTCTATTTATTCCCAATCTTTCGATATGCCTTGCACAAACAAGTCTTCAAGAGATGCTAGACCTAAATCATTACATTTTTTTGCTGAACAAGCTTGAAGTAGGGCTAGAGGCTTATCCTTGTGAGTACCATTCCACAATATAGATCTTTGACCCCAAATTAATCCTTTATCCCAGTTGATAGCTTCTCTATTCATAATCAGAGGCTTTACCATTTCCCATGCCTTCCATATACTAGAAAAAACTGGAGACCCCCCTGGTTTAGTAAGAGTGTTCCCAAGTAGAGCATCATAAAATCCTATTTTATCCCATGTTTTCTTTTTTGCTGGAACTACATTACAAACATTATGTCTAACCAAAACTTTCCAAGGTTCCTCCCCTGTTAGAGCATTTGTGATCCATTTAGAGGCTAGGGCCATTCCTTGGATTTTCAAATTCTTCAGGCCTGAGCCTCTAAACTCTTTTCTTACACAACACCATTCCCACTTAACAAAATGTTTCTTTGGATTCCCTTTACCATCAGACCATAAGAACTTCCTTATCAATTTATGGATGACCTCAAACTAGTAGTTAGCAAACAACCACATAGATGAATAAAAGACAGAATATGTAGAGAGAATTTTTTGACAAACCTACTGTCTTCCAGCCAATGAGAGATGCATTTTATTCCAATTTTTTAGCTTTTTCTCGATTTTTGTAAAAAGCCATTGCCACATTGCATTAAGTGCATTAAGAGATGGGCAGACTACAAAAGGGATATGAAGAAATCTAACTTGCACTGAAGGTCCACCCTATTGCCACTTGTCCCTATTGAACCAATTGGGAATAGCTTACTACCAAGACAAAAATATGGACTTAGGATAAGAGATTTTTGCACCTGATGCCAAACAGAAAATATCCTATCTTCTTTCTAAATTCTCTATTTCTTCTTTCTCTGCTCTTGGAAAGAGAGCAGTATCATCTACAAACTGCACATTTAACAGTCTATCTCCATTAGGTAATGTTATCCCTTTGATTTCCCCTTCTATTATATCTGATCTCAAAATAAATTGAAGAGCTTCTGAGGCAATTACAAACAGGGAGGGGGTAAGTGGACATCCCTACCTGATAGACCTCTCCATCTTAAAAGGGGTAGAGAGTTCCCCATTCACTTCTACCTGAGTTGTTGCATCCTCAAACAACATCTTGACCATACTGATAAATAAGTCTGGAAATCCCATTGCTTTGAGCATCATGATGATGAAAGACCACTCCACTCTGTCATATGCTTTCTCAAAATCTAACAAAAGTATGTCTTCTTTTTGATTGGATTCTTTAGCCCAATGAAGGGCTTCCCAGCTTGTTATCAAATTCTCTAGTATATATCTACCTTTAATGAAGCCAGTTTGAGTAGGGATAATAATATCTGGGAGGATATCTCTAAGTCTTATTGCCAATATTTTTGCTATGATTTTATATGAGACATTTAGGAGTGTTATAGGTCTCTAGTTCTTTATTTCAGCTTTGTCACCCTCTTTTGGAAGGAGCTTTATAATCCCCTTATTTATTTCCTCTCCTAAGGTCCCTCTCTCTATGGCTTCAGAGTATAAATTAAGAAGATCATCAGCTATCCACTCAACATTTTCCTTATAAAATTCCACAAGAAGCCCATCTGCCCTGGGGGATTTGGAATTATTCATAGATCCGATGGCTTTTTTTATCTCATCTTTATTCATTTTTTGATCTAATTTTTCTCTCATATCCTGGGTGAGTTTAGTTTTACATATTCTACTACAAAGGTTCTGAGCTTTCATTCATCCTTCCTTCTTATCCTCTACCTTGAAGAGGGATTCATAAAACTTTCTAAAGGCCTCCAGAATCTACTTTTAAGAGCTCAAAGCTACACCATTTTCCATTATTACTTCAATATTCTCTTTTAAATTTTTCTGCTTCAGTAAATTAAAAAAATATTTAGATCCCTTATCCCCATCCTTAATCCAATTAAGTTTAGCTCTGACTCTAGCTCCTTGAGCCTTTCTAATTTGAACTTTCCTCAACTTGTGTTTTATGTCTCCCATTTGCAGGATAAGTTCCTCATCTAATGGTTCATTTTGCAATTTCTCTTAAATTTGGAGGAACCTCTCCTGTAGTAATAACTCTTCTCTTTTCCTATCTAAAGCATATTTTTTCCCAACAATTTGGAAAAGAGCTCCACAAGATTCAGTGAGTTTAACTCAATACCATGTATATCCTTGGTCTCCATATTTATTTTTGCATATGTTTCTCAAGGTAATGATTCCTTGTCTGCAGTCTTCATCTTTTAATAGCTCACAGTTCAATTTAAACAAGAAAACCCTACAGTTCCTTAGTCTTTGCTCTTGCTCCTTGACTGCTACTACCATTTTGATAGGATGATGGTCTAACAAGGGGTTAGGAACAACTTGAGTTTTGTTCATGTTATTTTTCTGCAAGACTGTAAAGCAGTCTTTATTCACATAGAATCTATGAATCCTACAGTAGATTCTTTTGTTTACATTTTGATAGTTAGACCAGGTAAACCATATGCCTTTACTATGCCTTTTTCCTCCTTCTATTGGGTTTTCCAGATTGAGGGATTTTTTGAATCTTAGCTAGAAGAATTTTTCATTTCCTCTCCATTCTAGAGGTTTCCCTCCTTTTTTATCTTCAAAAAATTCTATCATGTTAAAGTCTCCCCCAAAGACCCAGTGGACCTTAGGAAGACTAGTAGATAACCAATTTCGCAATTCAGACCTATTCATATAATCATTAGGAGCATATATGGAGGAAAACCCAATATCAACCCCCCCAACATTTAGAGTAATCCATACACATCTGTTACAAGGGGAGTGGCCTAAGTTTTTTAGGAATTTTTTGAATTTTCTACTTAGTAAAATAGCATTACCCCCTCTTCCTTTCTCATGGTTTGAGGAGAAATAAATTGCCTCCTTCCAAACAAACCTCAATGTGTTTTATAAAGTGAAACCAACTGCCTTTATTTCTTGCAAAAACAATATATCCAAATCCTTATTTTTATTGCAAAAGTCTCTCAAGATATATTTCCTATCAGGGGCTCCAGGCCCCTTACATTCCAACTACCATAGTGTATGGTTTTCATCACTCTAGAGATTGAGGGGGCAAAGGGCCAATTCAAGGTTTAGAATTATCTACCAAATATTTTTGGATGGAGTGATCCTTCTCTTTCTTACCCGGTTTAATGGTAATAACATTCTTGCTCAGATTTTTTCTTTTTCTCCCCTCATCCTTAGCCTTTAAAATACTTTGCTTGAGGATACTCTTTTCCAACCCAGAGGGGTCTACTTCTCTCTTTCTCAGAAATTTCTCCTTGAGTCTATCTAACTTATCTCTCTTCTATACAACTTCCCTAATTTTATCAAGGGCCAATTGCTGTACATTTTTCTTTTTCACTGAGATAAACCCATTATCTGAGGTATATCCCATAGGCACATCAACTTGTTTGATTCCAAGGTCTACATGGGGAAGAGAAAATTCCTTTTGCAACACCATTCCATCATTACATTACATAGGAATATCTGCAATCTGTGATACTAGGGCAAGATCTTCATCCATCCACCCCTCAGAGGCACCATCCCCTAAGGAAAAACTACTTACGGTGTCATATTGAGTACTATCTGTATCCTCACCAACTATGTTTTCCCTTTCAACATCATCTAAATCCAAACCCTCATCCAGAGACAGAGGGCCACTCATGACTCTGTCTAAGGATGAAGACTTGAGCTCGTGGCCATTATTAGGGTCTGGATTATTATTGTTTAGGGCCTTTTCATTTTTTAATATTGGCTCCTCATTTTTATTATCTAATGAAGGGGTAGGAATTCCCCCTCCTGAGTCTGAGTCTTTTTCCTCAGGGCTGTCATTCGTAACTCTCATTCCCCCTTTATTAGGGTTTCTCTTAAATGTTGGACAATTCTTTTTTTGGTGCCCATCTTGTTTACACAGGAAGCAAGAATTGAGCCCTCCCATACTAGTTAATTCACAAAGGAATTTTTTATCTTCCCATATGATCACCAGGTTCTCCAAGATTTGAACTCCTGTATCAAATGAGACTAGCATTCTTGCATCAAGATGGGGCAAGGTAGTTTTCGTTTCATCGATTTTTAGAATTTTACCAAATGGTTCAAAGACTTGGGGTAAGAAGTTCCAAAATTAAACCAAAACATTCTTTAAGAGGATCCATCTTGGAATTGAACAAAACCTAATTTCTTTGTGACGAGTGTTCGGTTTCCATGGAAATGCCTTAAACAGAGCCGAGCCAATATTCCAATAATCTTTTTCAATCACTTTCTTCTGCATAGCATGGGTTTTAAAGAAAATCACAAATATTCCAGGTTGGATCATTCTGCAGAATGAATAATGGATACCTAGTTTTTTTGCCCAGATTGTTATTAACCAGTTATCAAAGAACCTCCTTGAAGGTAGTTTATCAACAATAACACAAGTAGAGAACACAACAATATTCATTAATCTCGATTCTTCCTTCTTCACTGCTAAACCCAGTTCTTTGTTAGGCATTAAAGAAATTTTTCTAGGCATGGAATGAGGCTCACCTTGCCCTTGTTCCAAAGGTCTACATTTCTCCCCTCCTTCTTTGGCGCTTTCATAGATTCCTCCGACACCACCCAAGATTGAGAAGAATGCATCTCTCGGCACGGCCTGTGCATCATCAACATTAACAATTTCTTTAAATGATTTACTATTTACCTTCCCCTACTTGTCATTGCCTCCCGAGTTACCTTCCATGGCATTAAAGAGCCTTACACCACATTCAATTCACGGTACCCTCTAATCTCTGCCCATACACTAACTCTCTGGGCTGACTCCTGATGACGCAAAAAGGAAAAGGGGGAACCAGTACAACTAGAAGATTTAAATTTAAACTTTCAAAAACTTGACAAATATTAAAGCATTCACAAAACAACACAAACCCAAAATAAATTACAAATTTCCTAGCAAGTCTGCAAATCTATATCTAAGAGAACAAAGAATTCGAATGATTCCTTGGCAAGATGAGAGGCCCCAAGTGGGAAGCACACGTAGGATTTACAGAGAAACCCTTGTGCAACCCTTGGGCTGATATTTTCTTGAATTTAAATAAATTTATACTGTTTATAAGTTGTTATTGTTTTTTTAATATCAAATATCAATTAAATTAGATGATATTTTGAAATTAGTTTTAAAGTCTAAGAGTATAATGAGAAGGAATTTAATTTTTTTGGTTGTATGGGATGGTTGTCAAATGAAATAAGATAAAAATAGATGGTCTTCCAACTATGGTTGATTAAGATGGGATTTTATAATACATGTGTTGAGTTGGTCAGTGATGTTTAGGCAAAAACTATTATTCATGATTGAAATTTAATTTTTACTTGTGGAAATGACCTTTGATCACAAAAATGACTTTTGACTACAATCATGCAATATGCATAGAAAATTTAATATCATACTAATGCTATCCTCTTGCCATGATACATTTTATAATAGAACTCTCCCATGATTATTGGTGAGAAAAATTGATAAATAATGAAATGTTTTGTCTGATATTGTATTACCTTTTCTTTAACAATAAAAAAAGTCATTAAAACACATGAAACAAAATCATTTACATTTTCCAATATTTAAAGTGGGCATTCTTTTTATCTTTAATTCCATATCAATATTGTTTGGTCTCCCTTCTATATTTTATATGACCTTATCACATATAAAAGCACACTAAAATAGAGACCTCTAAAACATTCTTGTTTTGAGTCTCTATATTCTTTTTCATCTATCATTGAATTATTTTAGGAATATGGAGTTTCATCAAATAGAAATTATCTTCTACCAAGTTATTTTTTCCTTATATAGTGGCCTCACATAAACGCTTTTCAAATGAGAAAAATTGGTTAAGTATTCCATTTCTTTTGTTCTTTTTAAAAAAATGCTTTCCAAATGAGAAAATTTGGGTAAGTATTCCATTTCTTTTGTTATTTTTAAAAATTCTTCAAGAAAGAAGGCATATGCATAATATGAGTTATGATTTTATTATATTGTTTTTTATTAAATAATATATAACATTCTACATATGGTTTATCATGTGTTGGAATTTAGTAGAAACATGGTAATAAAAATATCTTACATTAAGTTTTTGGTTCAATTGGTTTAGAAGATGTCATGAGTATTTCACATTATAACCACATAATTTAGTGTTCCATTGAATGCCACTTCATCTCATCTTGTTACATTTTATATCTTTTTCCTAGTTGCTACCATGATATCTTCTTTCTAACAAGTGGCACTATGATTAGGTGCAAATTGTGGGCTGTGCCTTTTCTATGTTTTCAACTAAATATCTCATTGAAAATGAACTTTGTAAAGTCTATGTAGAAAAATTTCAATTTTCTTTGAAATTCTTTGAAATACTTTTCTCAGAGATTGCTTAATTGTGAGGGTTTAAAATCTCCTCAGCGAACCACTTGAAAAAAAAAATTATAGCCTTGGATAAGTTTTGGCAAATAACAAAAAGTGTGAAATGATCTAGATGCAAAGTTTAATACAAATATGTTATTTTTTGTACTACAATTAAATTATTCCTACATATGAATGCTCCTTGCAATGTAGATGATTCTAGATTGTAAATGAATGTTCAAATAAGTGTCCTTAAATACTAAGATAGAATAAATCATCAAACAAATGTGTATTAGGTTGGCTCCTAATGACTAACTTGAAAAAGGTAGAAGTTTGTAATTTAAATTCTAAACATTTGACGTTTGGATCAGATTCATGTTGTGTAGGAATGAACCTATATGTCATGGGATTGACCTAGGATGGGGGAAAATAGATCTCAAGGGAGTGACTAGATGTATGGAAATTAGGGTTGATAATGGAGTGAATGTGTGGTAACATGTATAGATAGGGTATCCAAATAAGGTTAAATGTATAAGAAGTAGGATGGGGGAAACTGGATCTCAAGGTCTGAGTGAATAGATGTATGGAAATTAGGGCTGATAATGGAGTGAATGTGTGGTAACATGTATAGATAGGGTATGGATAAGGTTAAATGTATGATAACATGTCAAGAAAAGAGTAAATGAGGGTGGATGAGGATTGCGGAGGGAGCCAAACATAACTTAAATTTGTGCCACATATTGTTATGTAATCATATTAAGGTGTACATAACCCAATAAATAAAATTTAAAACATGTTACAACAACATAAATTGATTAGCATATGACACTTGTTATAGTAAGAGACATTCTACAATGGTTGCAAGATACAAAGTCTCATGTCTTGATCATGTAGAAAAAAACCAAAACACAAAGAAAATATATATTTTAAAAAAACTAAAACTCTAAATTAAAAACAATAGATTTTCTAAAAGTTACATACAAGAATAAAATAATAAAATAATTCTTAACTAAAAATTAAAATTTATGTATCCGTGTATATGCAAAATAAAATAACTTTTAAGTAAAATAAAAGAACTCTTTAAACAAATAAAATACATGGAAATTTAGATAGGTGTATTTAAGATATCTATACTAGTTAATAAACCATTTAAAATAAATATATGTATTTTTGAAATCAGAAATGAATCCCATCTATGATGATATAATAATATAACTCAAAATTATATGATGTTAAGAAATGGATCTATGATAGTGGATTTTTTTTCATTAAAAGATGTTTTTATTTGCTTTAAGTTTATTATTAACACATAAAACAAATTATTTTAAATAATTAATAATAAAAACTAAAGTATTAGGTCCCATAGAAAAATATAAGGTTAGTATCTTTTTAAGAAATTTATCTTAATAATTGTTTTATGGGTTAAAATAGAACCACTCTATTTAAACATCATTCTCTTTAATGGTCAAATAATTAATAACAATCTTGGAATTTTTTTTTTAACTAAAAAGGGGTAAAATTTTTATTCAAATAAGAAGAAATACAAAGCACCGGCTTTACATAGTCCTATCAAGCTCCACTAAGTGGTCTAACTTTTGAGACAAATCCAAGGGTAATTGACCCTAATCCACAATCCACAATGTTCCAATTTTGCATGTGATTGGAGGCCCATTAACTAAAATTAACTTTTAACTAAATGATATTTAAAAATAGACAAAGAGTACAATGTTTTTAAAAATAGACAAAAGAGTACAATGTTTTTCCTATGTTTTACCTGACCATATCAAAAATTACAATGCATTAAGGCATATCTCCACATTAGGAAGAGGAGTTGACTAAAGCAACTCAAATAACCAGAAAATGGTGTAGATTTATTAGAGTGCTACTAGAGAGCTTGTTGGAGAGCATGTACACCATCCCGTATAGTGGTTATTTGAGCCACTTCATGAGTTTCTTAGGAAGAAGTGTTGAACGAGAGGGAAACCTGTAAAGATAACCTTGGACGTGGGGGCTGTTGGTGTTGGAAATAAGACACACCTAGACTGACATGGACTAGTCCAAGAGGGGCCAGTAGCTCAGTGGTAGAGCACTCGAGCAACGAATGGAAGGTTCTAGGTTCGAGTCCTAGCTGGTCCATGTCTCAACATGGTATCAGAGTTAGGCCCAGTCTAGGAACCCCGAGCACACAAGAGGTGTGGCTTAAGGGGGGGTGTTGGTGTTGGAAATAAGCCACACCCAGACTAACATGGACTGGTCCAAGAGGGGCCAGTAGCTTAGTGGTAGAGCACTCCAGTAGCGAATGGAAGGTTCTAGGTGTGAGTCCTAGCTGGTCCATGTCTCAACAGAGGCACAAGAATCTCAAAGGTTCCTTCCATCTTCTGAACAACTTTTCTAATGGAGGACCTCAGAGAAGGATCATCTTGAATGCACCACAGCCCTACCAACACCATTCTTTCCAACTATCTTTGATTTATGCCTGGTGTGTGCTGCTGCTCTACCAATTTTACAAGCCCTCCATCTTTCAAGCAATCGTATGCCCAGTCAGACAATACGGTCTCATTCTCTAGAATGTCTAGCTTGGCCATTTTCCTACAGCAAATTATTTCAAATAACATAAATCCAAAGCTATACACATCTAATTTAACAGTAATTTCCATACTCCTCTGCCACTCAGGTGCCATATATAGCCTATGGTTCCATGGGCACACTCCAAATCTCAAAAGCCTAGCAAAACGTCAACATGCTCCTAATACATGATTCATACTTGATTTCAATCAAGAGTTAGAGCTCAAAAACATACATGATAATTTAAAATCAAGTAAAATATATATGAATTTTGAGCGTAATATAAATTTATCTAGTAGCTCAACTGCAACCCTGAGGACCCTCTCAATGCCATTGATGTTATTATAATTTAGGGACAGATTTGTTACAGTTGTACAAGGTATAGTGTTGGTGCAAGAAACAAGCCTACTATATTCACCTCCTACAAAATCAAGTACACTAACCAAGTACACTAATCACAACCTGATCTAGAACATGCTGAGGGAGGTTGTAGGATCAACTGGAACACCCTGATGCCCCGTGAACCCTGTGAAGCTACCTCACCATGGCTCCTAGATCTACAAAATTGTTGTTTGATATGTGCCGATATAGAATCAAGTGGGATCACATACTCATCACTAATGTACTAGTATGCATCTAATAAATCACTGGTGAGGCATGCACTTAAATTATGCAATTCATCAACTCCACTCATCTGTACCACATCAAGTGGTGATGGTATATCAACATGAATATAAATATAAGGATCATAGCTTCTCAATGTAGCCTTAAGGAAGGCTAATCCATAGACATAACAAATATCTACTAAGATGATTAGATGATGAAGGTAGTGATGAAGGTAGCAAATAATATGATTGAGGAGATAGCTGATGAAGTTCTCCAGGAAGATTCATACAAGGTTGAAAATATTCCTCTAGGCCTCAATCAGATGAATATGAATAGTCCCCTTGCTAAGGGTACTCCTTCTATTAGGAAAAGTTCTAGGCATAAACAAATGAAAAAGCATAAAGACCAGCCAAGTGGTGAGAATCATCAGGCTAAACATAGTCCAAGCAAGAGGAGAGTGCAAGACTCTCCTCGGAAGACATGAGGATTCTTACATGGAATGTTAGGGGAATCAATGCCCCTAACAAAAGAAAACTCATCAATTCCCAAATTGATGAGGAAAAATATGATATCTTGATGCTACAAGAAACTAAACTGTCTGCTGACTTAAGTGTTCAAGTTTTCAAAAACTGGAGAGGCTGGTCTTTTGAGGTGGTGGCTGCACGAGGTGCCTCTGGAGGACTTGCTATAGGATGGAGAAAGCATATTCAACCCCTGGAAGTGATGGAAAAGAATGATAACTTTCTAATAGGTAAGTTCCCTTCTTTGCTTTCTGGTGTAGACCTTTGGATAGTTAATGTGTATGCCCCTATTGATTTATCTCATAAAAGACAAGTATGGGAAAGTCTGTCTATGTGGCTAGGGCTCTTGAAAAGAAATATATTTTTATTAGGGGGTGACTTCAATTCCATCCTTGATGATTTTGAAAAAATGGGGCGTATCTCTCATCCAGCTAGATCATAGCGAGATTTCAAAGAGTTTGTTAACAAAAATCTTCTTTTAGATTGTATTCCCAAAAATGGAAAATTTACCTGGACGAACAGAAGGAAGGATTTTTTAAAATAGCAGAAAGATTGGACAGATTTTTGTTATCTCCAGGATGTTTTAATCTCCTAGTTAGATTTGAAGCAAAGGCTTGGCCACTGGTGGGCTCGGACCATTTCCCAGTCAAATTAAGAATAGGAGGTGATTCCTTACCTAGAAAGAAGAAGTTTAGATTTCAGACAATGTGGTTCAGAGATGTCTCCTTTATAGAAAAAATAAAAAATTGGTGGATGCAAAGCCTGTTTGTGAATGGTTCTCACATGTTTCAATTAGTAAGTAAACTAAAATTCCTAAGGCATAAGGTGATGGTTTGGAACAAGTCCCAGTTCCTTAACATTTTTGCAAAAAAATCTAGATTACAGAAAGAGATGAGATCTCTGGCAGATCTTATAATAAAAAATGGTATGGATGTCTACTCCTTTTAGTGGGAGAAGCAACTCAAAGCCGAGCTGGAAGAGATTTTAAAAAGAGAAGAAATTTTTTGGAGGCAAAGATTGAAGGAATTATGGCTAAAGGAAAGAGACAAAAATACTTCTTTTTTTCACCTCTCAGCTAAGGTATGCGATTGCACAAATTCTATTAAGTCAATTCAGTTGGAAAATGGACATGTATGTATAGAACCAATAGAAATTCTCTCTGCTGCAAAAGTTTTCTTTGGAAATCTTCTCTCCAAATCGATTCCTAAAGAGCCAAGGGATCAAAATATCTGTAACTTTGTTCCTAAACTAGTTAAGGAGAATCACAATCTGGATTTATTGAAAGAATTCTCCATAGAAGAAGTCAAAGAAGATGTCTTCTCTTTGGCGGGTGAGAAAGCCTCGGGACTGGATGGGTGGATGGGAATTTTTTTTCAGAAATGCTGGGACACGGTAAGCAGAGACATCTTTTTAGAAATTGAAGAATCAAGGAAAAATAGGAATGTCCTCAAGGAATTCAAGTCAACATGTCTAATGCTCATCCCAAAATCAAATTCTCCCCAGACATTTGAAGACTTCAGGGCAATTTCACTGTGTAACTTCATCTACAAAATAATCTCTAAGGCTTTGGCACAGTGGGTGTCTAATTTCATGCCTAAATTGATTTTAGCTAAGCAGGGGGGTTTTGTCCCAGGTAAAGAGACTCTGGAGGGCACTATTTTAACGCATGAAATGCTACATTCTATTGATAAAGATAAAGATACAGCTATGGGGGTTAAACTAGATATGTCCAAGGCTTATGATAGAGTGGAATGGAGTTTCCTTCTAGTTATCCTGCTACAATTAGGGTTTTGCAAAGAAGTGGTAAAATGGATTTTTTCATGTGTCTCAAGGTTTCAGGTTTCAGTTCTTATTAATGGTAAGGAGTCAAAAACTTTCAAACCTTCATGAGGGCTAAGGCAAGGGGATCCTTTATCCCCCTACCTCTTCATTCTTATGATAGAGGCACTCACATGGGCAATAAAGGAAGCTAAGACAAGGTTAGAATGGAAAGACATTAAGATTAAAGGGATCCAAGAACCCTTCATGCATGCACTTTTTGCAGATGACACAATACTCTTTGGTCATGCCTCGATTCAAGAAGTTAGAACCATGATGAATACAATTAAGTTGTATTGCCGAATCTCAAGACAA
This sequence comes from Cunninghamia lanceolata, assembly GCA_027924645.1. Classification (NCBI taxonomy): domain Eukaryota; kingdom Viridiplantae; phylum Streptophyta; class Pinopsida; order Cupressales; family Cupressaceae; genus Cunninghamia; species Cunninghamia lanceolata. Next base: position 4,048,732 of record BSBN01000333.1, read on the forward strand.
TTGGTCAATTTTAACAAGTCTATGGTTTTTTTTCAAAATGTGCGTCTTTAGCTTCAGAATGAGATTCATGGCATCCTTAACCTAGATATACAGTTATTACCTGGAAGGCACCTAGGTCTTCCTCTCTTCAATAGCAGATACAGAAATGATTTATGGAATAAAGTTTTGAGAAACCTGAATACAAAACTTTCTAGTTGGAAATGGCATAGTTTGTCACTGGAAGGCTGAATTATGATGATAAAAGTAGTCCTATCTACGGTGCCTATTTACATGATGTTGGTCTTCCACATTTCAAAAGGTATCATTTCTAAGATAGATGGGGTATGCAGGAAGTTTTTATGGCAAGGTACTCTTCAAGAGAAGAAAATCCATCTACTAGCATGGGACAACGTGTGCAAGCCTAAAGATGGAGGGGCTAGAATCCTCAATATTGACATACAAAATCAAGCCTTGGGTGCCAAATTGGCGTGGAACATGTACGCGAAACCTAACGCTATATGGGTAGGACTCATGAAAGCAAAATATCTAGACACTTTTGATAATGAGAGAATTTTCACAGTTAAAAACCCTTCCAAAGGATCAACAATTTGGAATTTCCTCATCAGAAGTAGAGATATACTTCAACCCAATCTGACCTGGATAATTCACAATGGTGAAAAGGCTGATTTCTAGTTTGATTCTTGGGGAGGAGGGCCACCATTGGCTTCTAGGAGGGATCTTACAGATGTTAGAATCTTTCTTCAATCATGCTGGGGAACTAAAGTTAAAGATTACTGGATTGTGATAAGGGCTGGGACTTCAGTCTTAGTAGCTTGGAAGAGCACCTGATAATGTAACTTTCCAAGGGCTCAGAAATTATTGTTTAATCAAATTCTAAGGAAGAAATTGGTAATTATTTCCAATGTCGATGATGAAGTGGCATGGATGGGGTCAAAATTGGGCTTCTATTTAGTCAGAGAGGGGTACAGAGTATGTATGCACAAAGATTCTATAGAATGGCCTTCAAACTTGTGTTGGGGAAATGCTCTACTTCCTAAAGTAGGAGCATTTGCTTGGTGTGCGCTTCACAATAAAATTTTGACAGGAGATTGAATTAAAAGGCTGGGGCTCGGCTCAAATTTTCCATGTGTGTTATGTGGAGGTGTGGAAGAGTCCATAGATCATCTTCTACTACAATGTCCCTTTAGCAGAGAATGTTGGCTCTGGTTCCTTAGAAAGCTAAATTGGTCCAGCCCTTTATCTAAATCTTTGCTCCAAATGCTTAGGAATTGGCCTCATCTAGTTTTTAATTCTTACTTATCCTGTCTGTGGGATATAGGCCCCTCGATGATTATTTGGCATTTATGGTGGGAAAGGAACCTCCACATTTTCAAAAAGGAAGCAAGTTCTGTGAGTTAGGTCTACAACAAATTAGAAGTGGCAATTTCTGACCAGTTGGTTTCTTTTATCAGACGCACAGACCCCAAGAATTTAGTGTGGTCCAAATGGGATGTGGCAACTATATCACTCTAGCCGTCAGTGAGTAAGCTAGGCCTAGGTGGTTTCTTAGAGAACTCTAAGAATGCTTCAAAAAGAGAACAAGTTAGATGGATCCCACCCTCTCCTCCATTCTTCAAGTTAAATTTTGATGGAGCATGTTGAGGCAATCCAGGTCCTTCAAGCACAAGACGTGTTATTAGAAAAGTGGATGTTTCTCTGATTGCAACCAAATCATCCAAATTACCTATAGGAACCAATAATGAGGCAGAGTCATGGGCGTTAGTCCATGGATTACAACTGGTAGTTGAAAAAGGCATTAAAAGTGTGTGGATTGAGGGTGACTCTCTGATAGTGACCAATGCTATTAAAGGAAGAGGTTTAGACAACTGGAAACTCAACTATATTCTACAATAGGCCACCGCCCTCCTGAATAAATTGGATAATTATCTCATTTCACACACACTAAGGGAAGGCAATAAGGTGGCAGACCTGTTATCTAATCTAGCCATTGGGCAAGAAAGCGCATCTGTTTTATTCCTACCAGGAGATTAAGACCAATCAAACATTTTATCAAATCTTCTAGTGCATGAGATGGAAGAAGTGTCAGGCACTCACTCAATTTGAATTTGGTTTGGCCCGATATCATCCCTCTAGATTTTCTAAGTTTAATCTACTTCCACCTTGCCATAAATGGTTTACAGATTGGCACTTATGCCCCAGAAGACTTCCAGTTTGACTGCAAATAAAATGGCTTGATTTCAAGGTTAAGGGAGGGTGTTTAGATCTATATTGAGGAAGCCAGGTCTACATGTTCTCAAACACTTGTCACTGAAGAAAAAAGTTTGGTTTCAAGTTGGGGTACCAATCATTCACCTTGTCAAATCTTCTGTCAATTGAGATGGAAGCTGTGACAAGCTCTTGCTTAATTTGAATTTGGCTTGGCTCAAAAATGATCCTCTAGAATGACCTGTCCATTTAATTAATTGTGCCATAATCCCTTAACACCAGCCTCTAGCAAATCCATGTAAGAGGATTGATTATATCTCATGAAGTTCAGTGATTCAAGACTAATTCGTACTTTTCTAACTGTTTGGGTGGGCAAGTGGGGATTGCGAATCCTCCTTCTTCTTATGCTATCTTAAGGGGAGGTGATAAGCTTTAACTACACTTATTAATTGAGGGCTCTCTTATACCTTGATAGCTTCATCCCGTACGATGGGAAGTGCCTGCAGAAGATGCGTGGTAAGTTCCCTATCCAGTGGTCTTCTTTCTGAGGTGCTCTTCAAATCCTATCGTTGGTGCCATTTGATCCCCTGATGTGACTGCTATCCTTTGCCAGCTTGTCTTGATTTTTACTACTTACAGGTTGTTTGTAGTGATAAAGGAAGATAACTATTATTTTCTATCTGCCTTATTCCTTTTTCTACGTTTCCTTCTGTCGGGTCTCTTTTCCTCTAGATACTCTGCTCGTGATTCTCTCTCTTCTTAGTGATAGGTTCCCATGGCTGACACATGTCTCAATCAAAGATTGTTTTTCCTAGCCCTTGATTGGCAACTAAAGATTAGGGGCAGGGTTAAATCAGTAGACCTGATGACGCTACTCAACTGGGACTGCACTCTCATACAATTTGTATTCAGGAACATCGTTGGGCATGCTTGGATAAGAGGTTATGAGGGCCATGTTTTAAACTATTTAGATGTGGTCTCCTAGCTTCTATCTAATATTATGGATCTAGTCATGGATGGTGAGTTTGTGCATGCTCTAGCTTCAGGCATCTTCTACAAAAACATTTACACTGTCGACAGGTGGGAAACGATGGTAGCTACTTACAGTATAGACCAGGGAGACGCTCTAATTGGGGGGCTCTTTAATCTTGCCTCTCTGTGTACATCTACTTCACCGCAAGCTATTTACCGAGCCTTGTAATTCAGCTTAAAATCCCTATGTAGTGATGAAATTGACAGTGTATTGCAGTCTCATTGTTATATGATTACTAAGAAAAAAACTGACAGGATTAAGGATTTTTTTTCAGCCAACCAGTTTTTAATGATCCACGCCCCTGATCTAGCACCGTGAATGCCATGGTATACCTTGGAGGACCCTAATGAAAGTGTCCAACCAATTGTGGTGGTCAAACTGGATGAGCATAATCTTCTTGCAACTCCGGTAGTGGCGTGAGGGGGTGGTGTCGGGTCGTGTGTTTTTTGGTGGTCTGGTGTTGGAGGTTGATGGCTCTTGTGATGATGGTGGTGAGGGGTGTCTTGGTAGTTTCATCCTGAGGGAGGTTTTGTCAATTTTTATTTTTTGGTCACGACTGGTTTTCGTTTCTCCAGTGCTCTCTCAATGGTGTTTTCCTGTTTTATCACTGTAGATGGTCATGGTGTAGGGCCTATGTTTCCTTCTACTTCTCCTTGTTCAATGGTGGCAGTTAGTGTGTCTCTCTGGTTTAAGTTTCCCCCGTGTAAGGGGGACTGTTCTCATGTTTAAATTTTGTTTTATCAGGTCTGTTAAGGGCCTTGTTTGCTATTTTATTTGCCTTTCTGGACTTGGCTAAGGCCACATTTTCTGTAATATTTTTAATCTCGTTAATCTATGGGTGTTCACACACCTTTTTCTGTTAAAAAAAAACATGATTAGATGACATATGATCAACCTCACTAACAATAGTGGTAATGTTCTAGAAAATGCCACATCTAGAAGGGCTGGTTGTTGGCTCTATAGCTTCTGCTAGTCCCAAACATTTTGGAAGAACCGAAAGGTTTGGACCAACTAATACCCTCCTTTTCATGTGTGGTGGAAACTCTAGTCATCTATACTCAAGTTTGTCAGCAAACCTACTCTTCCCCTGTCTAGCATGTGTAGGAAAAGATGTATAATCAACATCTAACTTTAAATGAAATTATGCATATAATTATTTACAAAAATAGAGTGGCAACTCATCATTATGAGGCCATCTATGATGTTTTTCCAACCATCTAGGATAAATAAATGGAGCCACAAGTGGATTTGTGCACCTGGTGATGGTATAGCCTCTCACTAGAATCTCGTCCCACATAAAATGGGAACATACTAAGAACATTATTTGATGAAACCTTCTTAGAAATGGATGACCATTTCTCATGGCCACTAACACTCCTAGAAAGTGAAACATAACATTGCTTAATGTTGATCTCATCATAGGGGTTGTATGATCAAATGACATCAATCATATGTGTAATCTCATCCCTAATAGTGAACAACCTATCTCAATCATATATGTAATCTCAATCATATATGTAATCTCATCAATTTTAGGTTTGGACTATTATGTATGGTTTGGTTAAGACAATGAAAAGTATTGTCTAACCTCTCAATAGTCTCAACATAGAAATTAGATCTAGAACATGAGTGTGTTCATCATTGGGTTGATTAGACTAGTGAGAAATTTGATCATCCATGTCTAAATATCTGCTTAATTAAAACAAAAAAATTACATTTAATTTTGAAACTAAAATAAATTTAATATATATTTAAATTCAAACTAATATAAATAAATTTTTTTAAGCCATGAAAATTAATTTCACTTATTACAACATATTGAATTTAAGAGAAAATAAATGATACAGTTATCCTAGAAGACAAAATTCTAAAAAATACTGAATGGATTTTGCATTCTATAATATTTTTTATATAGTGTTCAACATTGGATATATCAAAATGCCACCACCTTTATCTTCCTATCAGGAAAAGCCCAACTAGCTCTAGTAGGACATGCCATTTCAATAGTTGAGTAGGACTCAGATAGTTTGAGACTAGCCTGGGCATAGTGGTTGTTATTTTTAAAGGCATTTTTCATGAAGTTAAGGACACAATTAAAATAATGAAACTAAACCTAGATCATCATGATGTTCTTGCAACGAAACCTAAACCACATGTAATAAAGGCATCTGAGCTGCCAAAGAAAAGGGGAGAGGATGTGTTCACCAATGCCAAGTATTGTTGATGTTCCAATTGCATCAGAGATACCACCCTATAAGGTTTATGTAGGGCATGTATCCTATTAGTTCAACTTGGATAGCTAGAAGGTATAGGGTTTTGAATATTAATGGTATTCCAAAAATTCCCAGCCTTATACCTAGCCAAATAGGGAAAGAGATACAAAAATTCTATGGAAGGATAAATGAATTTGGTGGGAGACATCTTCAACCTTCATCAAATGGATAGAAAAATTTGAGGTTGAGGATGATGATGTGATGATAAAGTTTCTTTTTCAATACATGTAAGGTGAATCTTGAGAATGGTATATAAATTTTCCTTACCTCTCTATTTATTAATGGGATGAATTCTATGTAGTGTTCACATAAATCTTTAGTAGTAGAGTCACTCTTAATTTGTTGATCACTAGAATCTTCACAAATATTTCTATAATTTAAAATGAATCTATTAGCATATTCAATGTAAGGTTTTCTAAGGCTCTAAGGGATAGCCTATAACATGTGAGATCTAATGTGAATTTTAGTCTACTCTTATATAAAAGGGAATTTCATTCTAATATGGGTTTCCTTTTAAGATATAAGAGCCCTATAAGTCTAGCATGCTTGCAATTTAGTAGTCAACATTCATGAGAATCTTAGGTTATCTAAGCCTATAGGTTCCTCATCCTGGAGTGTTCATACTATTGAACCCTTTCTTTCAGACACACAATCCATAGGATTTATTGATGATGTTGATGTTGGTGATGATTAATCTCTCGTGTGTGTTGACCTTGTTCCATGTTGTGATGTGTACTACATGCCTCATGTGGAGTGTACAATTGTAATGACTCTCATGAAAAATCAATATGGATTAATAAGTAAAATTGGCACTATTGTACTCATCAAACAATTTGATTTCAAAATTTCTAATGGATTGCATGGAATTGAGGATGGAGATATTGTAGTGTGTGTTAAGCTTGATGCACCATAGTATGAAATCTTGATGCACCATAGTATGATGTTGGAGATGACTTGCATTGTAATGAGTTCAATTAGTCACATGATTTTAGTGGATATGAATATTTTGGTTCCTATGAAAATGAAGAGCTTTATTCTAAAAATATTTTTGAGTATAATGGAGGTCTAATAGTATGTGTGGCCTTGTAATTTCATTATGATTACGAAATTGATGGTAATCAAAGTCTTGTTGTACTTGAAATTGAGATTTTTATTTGAGTTCTAGAACCAAATTTGCAGAAAGGAGTGCTTCCTTATTTGAGTGAACATGAAGACCAAAAGGGAGTAGCATATATTGATTGTACACCTAATAAAAGCCTAGTTTATGGAAATCATTTTATCCAAGTGTGTAGCTTTATCCATGTGAGTCTAAAATCTTTCAATCTAATCTTGAGATCCTAGCTGTGGTATGCATGCAAGATGATATTGAGTGCATGGAATATGAAAGTTTTCACTTTCATATTTATGATGACAAGCTTGATGAATTGTATACTAATGAGTTCTTCAATCAGAGGTTTGGCCTTGTTAATATATTTTCACATGATACATTATTTCAAATACTATTTTTTATGGTTCATTCAAAGGTTGTATTTCATTGTTGTATTCTGATGACTTCAATATTGGTGCCGTGTTTTTACTTAGATTGTCTTTAATAGATACAAGCATGTCATTCAGTTTCCTTGTGGCCATGGACCATAAGAGTTTGTGTACCCTAATTAACCTACATAAAATTACATGTGCTAATGCTATGAAACTACTTTAAGGTGAGCATTTCTATTCTTACTCGTTCATGTTAAAGGATGTATATATATTTTATCTCTATTTTTTTAAGCTTTAGGTGTTTTTTTTCCTTTTACCCTTGTTTTATTATGCCTTGTACATATATCACCTTGTCTGTGTCCCTATGATGTTTTCGTTGTGCATATAAGAATGAAAATATGTAATAAAAATAAGGGACAAATAGTGAGGCATAGGATTATAAGGTAAGACATTGAATTCACGAGGAATAAGAAAAGAGGAATATCAAGAAGCCCTCTAAGGATTAAAATTCTTGAGTTTCTCATGAATGGAGTTAGCAGTGACATCCAAAAAATCTAGAAATAAAAACTAGTCCTAAAACCCTATGTTGATAAACCCTACAACAAAAGAAAGTTAGGGCTTGGAGAGAAACCTCTGCTATATTGGTGCAAGTGTGCACAAGGATGGTGAAGGTGGTTGTTTCTCTCCAATGCTGGTGTTGGTGCACATAAGGATGGTGAAGGTGGCATATATTAGGTTTTTGTGTGAACAAAATTTGCCTGTGTTGGTCAGGCCCCTCTACAAAATGCTTAGCCCCCTTTTTAAAAAAAATATAACTACTAGTTTCAGCCAAAATTGACTCGACCAATTAAATCTCGCTTGAAAAATAATTGACCAAATATTATATACCATGAGGGCTCCATGTTTGTGCCACCTAGTTTTGGCCAAAATAGAGCCAACTAAAACATATTAGGCTAAATTTTTTTTGATAGAAACTATTGAGTTGGCCAAAAGTGTGACACAAGTTTGTGCTTTTACCCATACCCATTACGCTCACAACCATAATTCCCAAACTAGTGAGAATGACATCCCAAAGTGTTTGAAGATTCGGCATGAGGCTCATCATTCTCTACTTTAGCTCCTGAAGTGCTCCCATAGAAGTGATACCTCTGAACTCATCTCCAACAACTAGAAAATTCTCTTGTTGGCAGTGATAGTCCATTACTACCATTGCATCCAACCCAACTCTAAACTATGGTCAGACAAACATTTTTGCCACCAGTACCATTGATGTCATGGAATGTGTATCATGTAGAAAATTTGACAGGAAATAAGATTCTACTTCAAAATTGACATGACTTCTGATATAAAGTTCCAAGAAGTTGATGATAATGACATCCTTAATGGCTACCTTTACTTCATCCGAGGGTAAATTGAATATAATGTTTAACCTACTTTGCAGGACCTGTCCATAGAAAAGTCATCTCTCAACAATCAAAACACAAGAAGATGAGAGGCTCCATGATCTCATAGGACAAGGTTTGAAGAGATGAATAAGATTTCTACAAAATGAAGAGAGTACAGAAAGATTATAATGGTTGGTCAAGCATGAGATGAGATACCTCTTCATTTATGTAAATTATTAAAGCTAAATAGATTTTTAAAATTAAGAAGAGAAAATAAGAATATAGTAATTAGATTACACATGCATAGATTATATTTTTGCAGATGTCAATTTTAAATGACATCCATGTGATACTTTGAGTAAATGGATGACCTTCAAGCTTTGACATAATATTCTAGATGTTCAGATAATATTTTTGTATATCTCAAAAACCAATCAAGCAGATAGCTTTGCTGTATAAAATTAAATGCAAATGTTATTGATGACAATCATATAGATGATATATCTTTTGTCTAAAGTTTCCCTAAATTAAATAGAAATCTTGATAATGTGTTACGTTGTCTTTTCATGAAAATTATTGCACAAATGTGATGCAAGATATGCACAAATATTTTTTATTTACATTTATTTGGCACCTACCTTGCAAATTCGTATTCATTTGAAACTAAAAAGTACAAAACCAAAATTAAAATTATATATTACATTAGGTTTTAATTCACCCACTAATTTTTTTTTTTAATTTAGGCTAACTTCACCACCTCAATTAAAAATTTGTGGGAAGTTCAAGCTTAAATAACCACCTTGAATAAAAAATTTATGGGAAATTTAGGTTTAATTTGCCACCTCAATTAAAAAAATTATCAAAAATATGGCCTATATTTGCCACCTCAATTAAAAAATTAGCAAAACTCCAGTTGTATTTTGCCAACTCAATTAATAATTTATGGAAAATTTAGGTCCTCATTGACTAATTTGATTAAAAAAAGAATGAATTTTGGCTTTCAAATCACCCATAATTTAGTTTTAAATTTATGTTTTAACAAAAAATAGCTACCCTCTCTATGCTTCAATTCATTTTTTGGAAAAAATTGCCAAGACAATTATATCACTACATAGGGAATTATCCATAATTTCTATAGATATATTCAAGGGTCAATTCATAAATTTTATCCTGATTCATTAAGGTTTATGCCAAATGGTGATTTGCAAATATCAAAGTTTGCATCTACGATTGGATAGAAGCTATTTCTCTCTATAACCTAGTGTTCTATGTACCTTTGAACATATTTAAATTTTTCACTTACTACATTAATAGTGGTTAGGCATGTGTGATAATCCACATAAGAAAAAGGTGTGTATTGTGACTTATTTTGATCTTTTCCATTTTCTTATGTTATGTTCTACTATTATAAGTCTAAACAAAACACATCAATAATGTGTTTCTCATACTTGCTTAATTACACATTCTAGGTAAATGTAATATTGAATTATACTATTTGTTGTTTGTAGATAGTATTCACCATAAATATAATATTGAATGCATTATCTTTTTTCCATAGACTACATTCACTACCACGAGAACTATGGAAAAGAGGATGATGACACGACCATGTTTAATAAAATTATAGATTTATTGAATAAGGGTATCCAAATTATAGATATTGCAACTAAAACTCAATATGACACAAAGCATTTGATCAAGTGATACAAAAGTAACAAATCAAGCACATACATGTGATTGTGACCTTAAAATAATAGATTGACCTTAATGTGAATAAGATGACATGGCATAGAAATGGTTTTGTGATGGACTTGGGCTTTTTCTCAAGCCTTGAGTCTCTAGTAGGAATACATAATTTTCACTACTAGAAAATATCTTGTGGCTAGAATGTGGATTTTAAATTAAACTATGACATAGAAAATATATATACAAGTCTTCATTTCAAACTTAACAAAGCATTTATAAATGTATGTATTCTATGGTATTTAACATTGATCATGATGTATTTGATAGAATGATAGTTAAATGTTTGATCAAACACATAAATCATCAAGTTATAAAAGTTATAAAACACTAAAGCTTACTAGTAAGTCCTAAACAAAACAATGTAAATTCTTGTGATTAAATAATTTCCTTGATTCCTTATTTAGGCATGTTACAGAAGAGTTCCCTTTGTACTTTATGTAAAATTAAACATGACTCTATATAAGGATATTCAAAATGAAATAAACTATCTACTCTATTTGTTAGACTATTGAATATCACCTAAAAAAATTACAATCCTTAAACCAATACATGTTTTCTATCCAAATAATGAATGGCATGTGCTAGATTCTATGCATAATACCACACCTCAAGGTAGCAAAAATGTATGATAGATGCTTTCCATGCATAACATGTCAACCTAGGTGCACTCTTCAACCCATGATAGTATTAAACTCCATGAGAGATTAGTGTTTAGGGACACTAGTCATAAATTATTCTAAGCAAAGTTTCATAGCTATTCTCAAATAGGGTACTTGTTTAAAAAACATTTTTGTTCTAATATACCTCTATATAACAACATAATGATTAATACTAAAAATTCATGTAAGGAAAAGGTTAATTTCATTAGAGTGATTTTTTTTACATTTAAAGAGGTAAATTTCATTTATTTAACTTTAATAAGTCAAATTTATAGATTTTACTTATCCATAACTATATAAGAAGAAACAAAATTGAGGAAAATCTTCATGTTGGGGATTCCCTTGTAGCTATGTATGCATAATGTTTCCATACTAAAGAGATATACAAAGTGTTTAATGTCATTAATAAAAATATGTAGCGAAATATAAATATTGCAAACATAAAAAAAAAAAATCCTCTAGTTGTTTCACTATTCTAAAATAGATTATATATCCCATCTACTTTAGTCAATCTCCTACACTTGGCATTGATGACTAAGACTAGGAGGTTTGACAAGTTTCACATATTATGATAAATGAGTTCACAAATATTTATAGATATAGAAAAACATATCAAATATGTAGAAGATTTAAGAGATTTTGATACATGTGATAAATTTCTTTCTAATGGATCTCTATGTGCTATTTCCAAGATATTATCTTGGCAAAAATGTTGTTGTGATATGTGTATTACCTTTCAAATTGATGTTATCTACAACATTCCAATCATCATATATCAACTCAAGAATTACAAAATATATAGACATAAAGAAACTCTTACTAGGTTCTTTAATAATTATCACTGAAATCTACATGAAAAATGATCCTAAGGGTTTGAGGTACTACAATGCTATAAAAATACCCTATGTGAAAAATTTTATATGAATGACAAAAATGAATGTATATAAGGATTACTAAGCTTTATCTCAAGGTCAAGTGAAAACCAATGAGAAGTAAGATAAGTCTCTATATAAAAAATGTTTAGGAAATACAACCTATAAGTGAAGAAATGACCTACAAATATATACATACAGGTTTCTAAACATCTAAAATTTGTATCACACCGTTATGTCGTAAAATGTCCCCCTAGGACTTTTACCTCCTAAGTTTAGCTCTTTGGTCCCTTGTTTTACATCTTTCATGTTAGATTTAACTCCCATAATGAAATGGCCTGAAACCCATGTCAAATGGTGCTTGAGGGACATTGTGTGCTTTAGACCTAACCTAAAAAGGGGACCTAGGGCTTGGGCACTTGTGCCCTAGTCCTGCTTTATTTTAGGTAGGTCCCAAATTTGAATGTCAATTATGTGACTATTAGATGTGTCCCATGACAACATATTAAGTTTGAATTATGAAATTTGTAGTGGGGATGCATATATAAGCATGTTTAGGGTTTCATTTGTAAACTAGAAGATGATTATGAACTTTTGGTGAATTTATGATTTTAGGCCATTCAAGATAATCATTGTTGCAGAGCAGAATATGGTTGTTGTGTTTGTTATTATAGATTTGGCTTCATCTTCTCATGATTTGAAGCATCTTCATCTATGTGAGAACTACACCTCTAAGGTGATATCTATTTATGTTTTCAATCATTTATCAATTTGTTTTATCCTCTGTCATGCAAGTATATGCACTCTTTATCTGACAATGGCATTTGGAAGACTTGAATGTCCTTCTGGGGCTTGACTGAGGCAAGCTCCTAAACACCACAACCCCCAAACAAACTCCTTATGGTTGCAGGTTATAGGTATAAGATTTTATGGAGTGGAATTGTAGAGGATGGTTGCAGAAGATAAGGATTTTGGATCTAGTGAAAAGAAGTAGACTGGTGTACTTTCAGGGCTAGGGCACTAGTCATAAATTCCTCCATGATTATAGAGGTAGAAACTGACAGAATAACGATTATCAACATTTGAAGAGGTCCTAACATCCTGAAGAATCTCCTAACTTGGTCTAGGTTGCTAGTCACAAAGCCCTCCACATCTCCTATGACAGAAACAATTTTGTTAGTTGACAGATTTGTCCTTCGAGAGTAAATGTAGAAAATGACTCAAGATGCCCAAGAAGAAACAAATAGTACTAACAGTTGGAGAAGTTGTCATTGGATTGACAACTTTCCTCTAAATTTTAGAGGTACAGGTCCCTCCTAAGATATGTAACGAATAAAAATATAGGGTGTGCTTTTAACCAGAAAGCAAAAAAGGTGTATTAACATCTACCCATCACCATGAAATAGATATGCATGACTGATTACGGAAAGAAATGAATGTAGATAAACAATACACAACCCACTTATCCGACATTCATAAACAAGAATAAATTGATTGAAAGATATAGTTATATTCTACCTTAACACATGTCAACATAAAAGAAGCAATGTCGAAGATAGATTATGAATTGACACAAGAACAATTGCAATCATAGAAGACACTTGGAGACACAAAGTTCTGTAAGTGGTTCTTCATTTCTTCAATATATATCCAAAACTCAAAGTGTTTGTAATGCCTCTATACATAAGAAGAGCTAAGACAAATATAACTAGAATTTAATATAAAATGATCATGCTCTTCTTCCCTACTGTTCACAGACAACCCCTAGAAAAAGATACCCTCTTTCAAAAGAACCCTCCTTTTATAACTTTCAAACCTTCCCCAGAATTATAATTGTTTGAAATGACCTTTCAAGAAACTGTTATCAAGAAAGGAACTAAAAACATAAATATTTACATTATAGAGGAAATACAATTATTATCACTAATTACAAAACATCTTCATACATGCAAGACAAGTGGCATTAATTTGCCCCTAATTCAAGGCGTATTTCCATAAAAAGTTGGTGTAGTTCAACACATTCTTCTTCTTCCTCCAGGACGTCAATCATTCTGCAGTATTCAACATAGCTGGTTTTCTCCTTCCAGGCAACTATGCGCAACTGGGAGATGATATTGATCTACTCCTCCTTGGGCCAATGTAAGTCAGGTTGCAGGACAGGCATAGGTTCATCATCCCAAATTTTGTTGTTCGTAGGAAGTCCCATTATGAAGATAGCTTGGCTGATAAGAAAAACTAGACATAGAAAGCACCGCCACCTTGACTTAATTACACCAGTGAATAATGATGATTTTTAAACTTGTTAATGCTGTGTTACGACATTGGCGAGCTTAGTTACACTTGTCATTTAAGAAGTAATTAATGCATAATCAATTATGCACCCTTGAAAAATGAGTCTTAAGATTTTGCTTATGTTTCATAACTTCTGAAAAGACATTCACCGCATACTGCATGAGTAGTCTGATGAACTAACGATACCTTGGAAAATAGGCACTACAAAGATGCTGATTAGTCAGGGGTCAGAGCAAGTTTTGAACTTTGAACCTTGAAGAGGAGTTTCACAAAATTTAAAAGTTTCTGACAATAGGTGAGGTCGAGGCATCAGAGCTTTTATGATCTTCGAACTGTGACAGTGTCATTGAAAAACTTTGAAAGCCCTTAACACAAAGGAGAAGTCATGAAGTCGATTATTTCTTGAACTCTAGAACACCAGCCAGGGAAATAAAGCTTTCATGAACACGCAAAATGTCTAATGACAAAGACTCAAAAGGCTTTAAACTTTTAGAAATAAAATTTGAAAATTTTGAGTTCAAATTTTTGGGGCAACAACAGAATCTAATTGGGGATGAGCACTGCAAAGGATGAAGCAAGGAACCCAGAATCACAAGTATAGATCAATGCCTTATCCATTGGGCAATAGAGTCAAATAGCACAGGGAATAAAGGAGCTAGAACAAGACAAAAACATGGGAAACAGGAAAGGAAACTAGACTACTAGCACAACAAAAACTCCTAATATATACATGGCAGGAAGATCCTACCTCCCAATGACCTCAGAGTAGTCATGCAAATCCATTGACCGACTAGGAGAAATAAATGCCTATGCGAAATAATACCGGATGCACAAAAAGCCCACAAGCAACCAGTTGCAAACCTATGACCACCATAATCAAACTGATAAAAATGACTTCAAATAATTTTTTTTTGGATATGGTTTGATGCCCTAGAAGCCATTCTTCATTGTATACTCCTCTAATTTGATGGCTCTCATCAATATCGCCCAGCATGCGATTACCAACTTTTGACTGAAAAACACCAGTTGTGACCTCATGATGCACCTGATTTGACAAGCTAGAGAAATCAATCCTCGAATTGGACATCCCGCACACCAATGCTGAAATAGAAAATTCTCTTTGTTGTTGTATGTAGGAATAACTACACCATCTAAAAATTTTGAATTCTGGCTTGTCACATATGTCTCATCCTATTCATGTATGTAATTAACCTTTTCGGTGGTAGATAGAGAATCATTCAAAACATCAGGGGACCAATCATCAGCCTTATGCAAAATTGGAAGTGAGTTAGACTAAAAATCTGTATCATGGACAATAATTTCATAAGGCTGAAAATCACTCTCAATTGAAACAATTTGTTTAGCAGGGCATTCTTGTTTAACACAAGGTATAGGAATGAACATATCTTCTTCACAAAGAAGGTCATCATCTGAAACTTCTGAAAATTCTAGAGGTTGCAAACCTTCATCAACTTGACTATTCTTTTTCCCCTTATTAAACTTCAGATTTTGAAAAATCATTGCATATATTTTTAACACAAGCTTCATTTGATGAATCATTCTCAAAAGAGATCATTGCATCTTCAAAGTAAAATGATTCGAAGATGAATTCTTCACTCACCTTTGACTGCAATATTTCTCCTTTATCATCTTCTTCCTGAAACTTGAAAGTCACATATTCTGGCTGTGTGTCAATCATAAATCTGTTACCAATGCTAGGACTTGGAGAGAAATCATTAGAAGTGAGACATTCTTTCTACAAGCTACTGAATAAAGATTGTGATTTTTGAATATCACATTTTTCAAGCATGGGATCAAGTTTGATAGATAGGACTTCTTCTCCCTTTGCATAAGAAAAATCATCACAGGAATGCAATTTATCCATTCCCTGGTCAGGCTCATCTTTATCTATTTCATCAAATGCTAAATCAATGTTATTAAAGACAAAGGCTTCCATTTCTAAGCTATGATTTAAGAACTCCTTTTCAACTTGATGAAAAATACTTTCTATCACTTGATCTTTTTCATCAATCTCAAAATTAAAGATCTCTGATTCAGGAGAAGATGCAGAGCTATTCATACCTTCTTTCATATCCTAGGAGGCATCAGGGGATGATAGTTTTTCTTCTACGCCATATCAATTATCTTCTTCATAATGGAAAAAGAAAGTTTTCATTCTTCTATCCACATGAGGTTTAATTTCTACACTATTTATCTTATATTTACCAAAATGTTTTAGATCAAAAATAGAGAGATTACAGTATTTAGTAGAAAAAGGTCATGCATTTTGAAAACTCACAAGCTGGATTTTATGTATGATAGACTTTTCCATAGGCCTAACATTATTTACAACCTGATTTTCTTTCCAAAGACCACTTAGAATCAAATCGTCTTCTATTTTAATGGCCTCTTGTTGTGCAATTTTATATCATTCACTTTACTCTATTTCAACTCAAATCGAACATCATGATGCAAAGAGGAAATAAAAATACAAAGCTAAAGTTTCTCACTTGGTTAAAGAAGGGCTGGAATCTTCTTGAGTATCTAGTTGAATTTGTCCATGAAATTTCTGATGGATTCACTTTCTTGCTTTTGAATGTTGAAAAATTGATATAACAGGGCAGCTTCATCAATAGGACCCTTATATCTTGCTAAGAACTTCTGAATTTTAGAGGTACAACTCCCTCCTAAGATATGTAATGAATAAAAATATGGGGTGTGCTTTTAACCAGAAAGTAGAAAAGGTGTATTAACATATACCCATCACCATGAAATAGATGTGCATGACTGATTACGGAAAGAAATGAATGTAGATAAACGATACGCAACCCACTTATCCAACATTCATAAACAAGAATAATTGATTGAAAGATACAATTATATTCTACCTTAACACATGTCAACATAAAAGAAGCAATATCGAAGATAGATTACGAATTGACACAAGAATAATTTTAATCACAGAAGACACTTGGAGACACAAAGTTCTGTAAGTGCTTCTTCATTTCTTCAATATATATCCAAAACTCAAAGTTTATGTAATGCCTCTATACATAAGCAGAGATAAGAAAAATATAATTGGAATTTAATACAAAATGGTCGTGCTCTTCTTGCCTACTATTCATAGATAGCCCCTAGGAAAAGATACCCTCTTTCAAAAGACCCCCCCTTTTAT
The DNA here is from genome assembly GCA_027924645.1 of Cunninghamia lanceolata. Lineage (NCBI taxonomy): Eukaryota > Viridiplantae > Streptophyta > Pinopsida > Cupressales > Cupressaceae > Cunninghamia > Cunninghamia lanceolata. Next base: position 4,065,851 of record BSBN01000333.1, read on the forward strand.
AACTTTCAAAACTTCCCCAAAATTATAATTGTTCAAAACGACCTTTCGAGTAACCATTATCAAGAAAGGAACTAAAAATGGAAATGGTTACATTACAGAGGAAATACAATTATTATTATTAATTACAAAACATCTTCATACATGCAAGACAAGTGGCATTAATTTGCCCCTAATTCCAGGCATATTTTCATAAAAAGTTGGCGCAGTTCAGCATGTTCTTCTTCTTCCAGGATGTCAATCGTTCTGTGGTATTCAACATAGCTGGTTTTCTCCTTCCAAGCAACTATGCGCAACTGGGAGATGATATCGATCTACTCCTCCTTGGGCCAATGTAAGTCATGTTGCAGGATAGGCATAGTTTCATCATCCCAAATTTTTTTGTTCGCAGGAAGTCCCATTCTGAATATAGCTTGACTGACAAGAAAAATTGGACACAAAGAGCACTGCCACCTTGACTTAATTACACTAGTGAGTAATGATGGTTTTAAACTTGTTAATGTTGTGTTACCACCTTGGCGAGCTTTGTTACACTTGTCATTTAAGAAGTAATTAATGCATCATCAATTCTACACCCTTGAAAAGAGAGTCTTAAGATTTTGCTTGTGTTTCATAACTTCTAAAAAGACATTCGCCGCATACCACATGAGCAGTCTGATGAACTGATGATACCTTGGAAAATGGGCATTATGAAGATGCTGATTAGTTGGGGGTCGGAGCAAGTTTTGAACTTTGAACCTTGAAGAGGAGTTTTGTAAAATTTGAAAATTTCTGACAATAGGTGAGGTAGGGGCATCGAATCTTTTATGATCTTTGAACTATGAGAATGCCATTCAAAAACTTTGAAAACTCCCGACGCAAAGGAGAAGTCAGGAAGTCAGTTATTTCATGAACTCTGGAACACCAGTCAGGGAAATAAAGGTTTCATGAACGCGCAAAAGGCCCGACAATAAAGACTCAAAAGAATTTAAACTTTTAGAACTTAAATTTAAAAATTTTGAGTTCAAAATTTTGGGGCAATAAGTTTGAACAGTGATCATTAGTGTCAAAAGGAGTCTACAAATTCTTTGGGCTTGGGCTCTAGTCATAAAGCCCCCAACATTTTAGATTCCTGAACTTCAAAAAATGGTCAATAACTAATCTCTGTCATCTATCTTTGTGTGGGAGCATTTGTCAGAATTTATTTGTTTGCTTACGATTTTGCATAATTAGGGTTTTAAGCATACTTGAGCATTAGATTAAGACATTAATCAACAAATTCTAAATTTCCCTATCATTCCAAGTGGCAACCGACCTATAGGTGAATCCTCTTGTATAAGTTGCGATTCAACTTGGTTAAATGTCCTTGAATGTGTGTAATGAAAGGAGGAACTAACTAGTAACCCTTATCCCGCTTTCCCTACATAACATTTTGGTGAACCCATGTTTTATTTGAATTTTGCACTGTGTTGAGTGTTGTACTTTAGATTTGTATTCATTCATTTCATCATTTTCATATTGCATTTGAAAATCTACAAAAAAAATTGAAAAATTTGTGAAAATTTTGAAAAACATTGGCATCCTAGGCTTGCATTTTGACATAGCTTACATTAATTTCATTGCATTTCATTTATTTTCTATTTTTTGCATCAGATTTGATATAAATTAAAGTAGTACATCATTAGATAATCATTTCATTGCAATTACATGCTTAAATTGTTAAAAATTTGCTTGAAATTATGCATTTTTCATATAACCTAGTTTATGCAATACCTAGGGTTTGTGGTTAAAATCTTGTTTTAGATTTTACTACTCTTTTAAACACTCTTTCAAATATGATTTTGGATAGTATCATCATAGTACATTTTTACATTTATATTTCACAATTAGGGTTTAAAATCTTGCATTTTCTGTAGCGCCCCCTCGTTGTTGGCTTGTGATAGTGGTAGTTCGGTATTGCTCTTGGTCAGTCGAAGACAGGCGTTAGTTTTTCATTTGCATTGATGTAGTCCGAGACATTGGATTAGTATGTTTTGGTTTATGCTCACTTTGATCTTGAAAGACTATGTTCGATGGATTTATTTAGACATGTGTTATGAGTCATAATTACTTCAGTTATGATGCGAACTAATATCATCATGTGTTATTTGACTTGTGGTATTTGAATTTAGATAGAAGTTGTTATGATATTGTTTCAAGAGCAGAGACGGTGTAGTATTACTCGCTTCGAGTACCCTACTACACTGCGACTCTCTGACTCTCTGTGTGTAGACATATATGTACTTGATTGTATATAACCAATTGTTTAAATGCAGGCTGCAGGTACCGAACCTTGACTCCACCTGATATAGCAGGTTCGAGCGGGTTCTTACACCAATGGGTATCAGTGATGGGAGATGACACGAGGTCTATTCCACTAGGTTGATCCTCGTCTTCTGTTGTGGCCTCGAGTCATGTTGTGTCGCTTGATCTTGAGTTGTGTTGTGTTGCTGGGTACTTGCTTGGTTCTTGCCTCATGATTGTTGGTCATCTTGTGGTGGGGAAGTATTGTCCAGTTTTGTTGAGTTGTGCCTTTGTGTAATTGGTAATATTTTCATGGACTATCATTAGAATAATAATGCTTTCTTTATGTTTTTTAGATAATACTTGCTTGGCGTAGAGTTGGGATTGATACCTTGGCTAATTTTATAATAGTCTAGAATTAATTATCTGCCTTGCAAGAGTAGTTGTTTCTTGAGAGTAATTGATCCCTTGGTTGGATTTTTAAAAATAGACTAGAGTTAATTATCTGTTGTCCAAGAGCATTTATGTCATAAGTTTGGAGTTATGGGTTATTAAATTTATTATTTGGTACAAAATAATCTTGCTATGTGAAATAAATGCCGTGGGTTGTCGATTTGAAGTTGGGAGATTTGAATCTCTATTATTAGTAAATTGTTGAAATTCTCAGAGGAGTGGGATGCAAATTGTTGAGTAACGGATGCATGTTCATGACAATTTATGAGCTGAACCATTTTTATGGGGGAGTTGGATAGGGGGGAACTACGATCAGAAATCAAATGAGTTGCCTTAGCAGAGTGGAATTCAAGGTGGTGGGGGAAATCTTCTGGTTAGAAGGGCACTTGGACTAAGAAAGGTTACCTTCTCATAAACTTGAAGGTATGTAGAATTTCTTTATGCTTTGATGGGTATCGATTCATTATTACTAGCACCAATTTCTAAAACCATGAATTTTGCAAAACTCTATTTCTGATCTTCTATATTAAAAGTCTTGTAAAACAATGCATGAGGATCTAGGTTTTGCCCACCAGCTGCATTACTGAATACTTCTAAATCCTTAGTTCAAATCCATTCCCTGCACATTGTGCAATCTTGGTTTCAGGGAGCTTTAGGCTTCTGTGTGGGTTGTTTGAAATCTCTTCTTTCTCTAGAGATTTGTAAGGGCTTGATATTATCCTATAACGGTTATATAGGATTGTCTCTCACCATAAGATGTTTTCCAATGGAATTTTCTGATCATCAGATGTCCCTACCAACATATTCTTTAACCCTCTGTGGGCATGAGTGCTAGTCTATATTGGAGTCTGGCTTCGTCATCTGGTCATAGAATTTATACTGGTATTAATTATCTTCTCCTTTTTGCCTCCATTGCTCTTAGAATCCCTGTTTGGAGCCTCAACCCTACCTGCTGGGCTGCAATCACCTAAATCAAGTATTATCTTTTACCTGAAATCGTTAACTGAGATATGAGATCTTGCTGTCTTGCAATCCGCCCTTTTCCTGCAAGTTTCTTATCCTAATCTTTGGAATCCTTGCTTGGTCCTACGCCTTAGTATTTGGTGTTTTCTGCAGTTCTTCAACATTGTTTATTTGTACTGGTTGTTTTGGATGGGAAATAACAGCAAGAGTCTTCGATAAACTTAGAAGGTTTCATTGCAGATTCCATGAAAATCTGGTAGTTAGTTTTACAAATGAAACTAGTTGCAACTGTGCATACATATTATTATCTTTAGAAAGTTTCTGTATTAACATAAGTGATTGCTTAGGAATCATGGGTTTATGCATTTCAGTTGAATATTGCTTTTCTTTCAGTAGGTTAAGCAAGTCGTTATTTAGAATGGTGTTAGGACTATAGAGGCGTCAGCTAGATATTAATCTTGCCCTGCGTCTTCTCTCCTTTCTGTAACTAACGATCCTGAGAGCTTGATTCTTTTCTTTTCTATTTACTTGGGTGCAAATCCATTTTGTTCATATTCTACGATTGGTCCTTCTGCACTTGGTGTATGCTCTCATACTTTACCTTCACGTACATCAGGGCACTTGCTGCTACAGCATATGACAAAAATCTCCCGAATATACATATATATTTTGTGCTTTGATGGATGTCCACGTCCTCATTTAACGCTTTCCGTTGGGGTCAACCCTGTCCTCATAGTGATCATCGGTAGCTATTCCTAAATAAGAGTTGCAAATGTGATTGAACCTTCACAGCTCTCTCCTGCTAACCGAATGGCTGTATGTGTCTTGATCTTAAGCAAAACTCGCAATGCGCTAGGCTTCAGGGACTATAAGAAGTTGAAAAAAAAAAAAAAACATTCCAGCATAATCCATTTGGTGCATGATCTACGTGTGCAAGACTTAGTTCCCACGTTTTGTAATCACCTCGACCAGAGCCCTTTCGCCTGTGAAATAAATACAGTCTGATGCTTGTGATAAGACTAAGCTCTTTCCGTCCTTACCTGCCAGTCGCACTTTCCTTCTCCATGACGTTCTCTTCCGCACACTCTCACCCTTATTAAATTATTGCTTTGGTTTTTTGTTGCACTGTAGCTTGGGTGACCATCATAGGAGTTGTTAAATTGATGTGTGGATTATTCGAGACTCACAAAATAAATACATAGTTTATCACGCCTGGTTTTATTAGGATTTCGCATTGTTTTGAGCCTAGAGTTGTGCAAGCTTTTAGGAAGTTTCTATTCCTATTTATGACAGTCAGCGAACTTTTCTTTTTTTTTGGTCCACGGTTACTTGTTTTCTTGCTAGGTCTGGTTTTACCATTAGTTAAGTTTAGAAATTGCCTTGTTAGGAATCGTAGGCTTGGCATGTTATTTGTGGTGGCTCACCTTCTTGTCAGCCTCTTAAGCTTAGGCCGGACAATGAATGGTCTGGCTTTCATTGCAGACTTACTGTTAGTCGAACTTCCCTTCTTTTTCTTGGCATCGTTTGGTTATCTTAGGTGGTTTTAGTGGAGACTTCTACGTTCCAACCCCTATCCTTGTGTCTGCCAGTTAGACAGTATGCACAGTGGCATGTTAATAGATCAGTTGCATTATCATCGTGGTTGAGTCGTTGTTCCCTCTGCAGTGGTGGGAGATCAGTGTAAGGGTGGCAGTCATCGTTTAGCGCTGTTCAGTTGATGTTCAACGCACTCGTGTGTCAGTAGTCCTAGTTAGACACATCAATCAGTATATTTGAGACGTGTTCTCTACCTTTGTCTGTGAACCGCATTGCTGTGTAGTGTCATATGGTTTGAAATTTATTCGTTTGACCTTGTCGCTAGCTGTGGTCTCAGTCGTCGGAAGGCTATTCTTCATGTTTTCTGCCGCGTGCATAAGAATCTACCGTCGTTTTGACCCAGTAGGTAGTCGACAACCATTGCAATGTTTTGTGTTTTTTTTATGTATAGATAGAACATTAGACGTTTATAGGATCAACCTTATTTGCCTTTGTTTCTTATAATTAGAAATAGAATGTATACATGGTTGTTCATATTAGATATATTCTAATCTCCTTGTTTAAATTACAGAGGTTAGTGTGTGTTGGAATCTCCGTGCCACGCAAATGTAGGAAGATATATATATTCATTTTTATAGAGATTTTCTTTATTAGAAGTTGTAGGAAGTATGAATGTTGTCAGAAAGTATGTTGTCGAACAGAAGATACTTGTGTTAGTTGATGGTTTCTTTCCTATCAGATGATGACTACTTCATTAATTATTAGATACACTTTTTCCATCTTGTTAGATTTAAACTTGTTAGTTCTCCATTGGAGCTTGCTAGTGGTAAATGTCAGTGAGAAAATAAACAATTAGTTAGACGGTCAGCGGTAAGTTGGTATCTTAGCAAGAAGATGTATTTATATTTTTGGAAAAGAGTATATATGTTTTAAAGGTATTTTTTTTATGTCTATGGTAATTCATCTATATGGTTGTGATGTAATTTTTTTTTTCCGTGCTATGTGTACGTCATAGTGTTACTTTAGAATTTGTTATTGTTAAACGTTAATTGGTATGTAAATTCATGAGTGCGAATATTTATAATAATGCTCAGGAAGAAGTTAGCATTCCTTGGAATAATGGTTGGATTGAGTCCATTCTTAACTCTAGATGTCAATAAGGAATATTTTTTTTCAAGTTTTTGGTGAAGATTTGTTTTAAATTTTATAGCCTAATCTTTCTCTATAGGGTTTCAATGTTAGCCCCTAGGTTCATGAAAATTGTGATGAAATGTTATCTATATTGTAGAGTGATGTTGATTCCATTTCCTTTCCACTTAGGCAAAAAGGCACTACTTTATTTATAGCCTTAATGTTTAGTGTAATTTGAATTAGGTTTAAACCGAATATGTTATCTCTTGCAAATTATTTTCAAGGTTGTTTAAATTAGCAATAAGTAGACATCAAATGTATTCTTCTTATGGTATAGTTACTATTGCTTAAGGATATGATTTTAATTTTGGTGCCAGCCCCTCATTAGGGTTAGGAATGCATTTTATCATAAGTATGGCTTAGAGTTAATTGCATGTTGTTTATGACAAGGCTTTGGATCTATTGGTGAGAATAGTAGTCTCATAGATATTTATATCTTTTATCAGTTATATAACTGTTACTGGTGGGTAAGTTATATAACTGTTACTGGTGGGTAGGAAGTTAACGGATAATGGATTCAGCTTATTTTGGTAGATAATAGATTATGCTTAGAGTTGTTAGGAATTAGAATATTCCTTTAAAGAAAGTGAAGACATCTCATGTACTTCCATGTTTTAAGTTATGAATTTATTGAATTCCATTTGCTTGCTTTTTTTTTTCTCCTGGTCGAATCTTTAGAATTGGATCATTGTACTTACGTTGGGGTGGAGTTTATGTTCTGTGTTGGGTAACTGTGAAGTGTGAATCTTGATGTTGTATTAAATTCTTGTGTTCCTTTGGGAAAGGAATTAATATTGTTGTGGAGGTGCTTTTAGTAGTTGTTGGAAGTTTGTATGATGTTGGATAAGTATATTGTGTTATAGGAAACTATATGTTTTTTTTTTTTTTTACTTGTTGGGATCACTAGAAGTTTTATACTTAATGGTATTGTTCTTGGTAGGAAGTACTATGTTGTGAAGCTTAGAAGGAAAATTCTTGTTGGCTTTTAGACTTTGTTTTGTTCAGATTATGGTTCACCATCCTTGCCTTTTATTCCCAAGTGATGTAGAGTTTTTCTATGTGGGTATTCTGGTGAAGGTCGAACCTTTGTCGAGTTTTGGGGCAAGGGGTCAAGTTTGTGTTCCAAGGCTTGGATGACTATGGCTTTAATTTGGGTTAATGTTTTATTTTATGACCATGTATGGGGGTCCTTGTTGTTTATATATGCAAGAATGATGCAAATGGTCTATTTCATATCTTAGTTTGAGTCACATCTTGCGTCAAGTTGTTAAACCATGGTTTCCATTTTGGTTGAGGGACCTTTTGTGATATAGTATCTGTGTACTTAACTCCAAAGGGTAGTTTTTGGCTTTGGTTCGAATTATGGCATTGGGTTACCTAGATTTTTGCATCTTGTAATGTTTGGGAAATGGCCTCTTGAATACAGTACTTGGTTCTTAATTGTATTGCTTCATTTTGAAGTGATTATGGAATTTCTTGTTATGGCCTAGTGGAAGGCATACGTTATGGCCCAGATGTGATTTGTGACTTTTATACCTATATGTTGTGGTATGTATGTTTGACCCGAGAATGCTAAGGGAGTGGCTTTCATGGTGGGGCCGGTGCCTAGTGAGAGGATGCCTGGGTAACCCCATGGAAGTTGTAAGCATGTGGAAAACTTAATAACTTAATCAAGAGGGTTGGGGTATTTAAACACTTAACAAGATAAGTAAGAGACCTCACCCATGCCTTGAGTGTTCTCACAGGCTAAGGATGGGATGAGAAGGCCTGGTTGGCAAGGCCGACCTCCTTGTCTCCATGAGAGGACCTGTCGGCTCTGCATGTGTCACCCTATGGGGCCGGCACCTAGAGAGAGGCTGCCAGGGTAACCATAGATGGGGGCCGGCTTCTGGGGATAGATAGCTTGGGTAACCCATGTTAGGACCATGCGATGACACTCTCCTTATGCAATTCTATTGTTTCTTGGTGGTGCCTCTGGAGTGATGTCTTGTCCTGTGCAGTTTGTTGATTGGGTCAGTTGTGTCAAGTCAGTTGTCGTTCTTTTATTTTTGGATATTGTTTCTTGGCTTAGTGGAATCCTCGTCGTTATCTCCTAGCTCGGAGGGGTGGGCCTCAGGGTTCCACATGGTTGGGTGGCAGAGCTATCCATTGGTCCTTTTGGAGATGTGGTTCAAGTTCTGCGCAGAGGTGTTCCAGTTCCAGTTTTCTTCCTACCTTCAGTGGTGTTGTATACTTTCTTATGCATTCTTTTGTAAACCGACATGATCGGTCTTGTAATCTTGTATTGTAACTTTGTATATTATCTATCTTGCTAATGTAAAATTTGATCTTATCTGTACAAGAAGTATAATGTATTTCACTTGTGTGATTTTTTTTTATTTTCTATTCACTAATGCAGTTGTGTTTCCCTGGAGTTGTTAGAAGAGCAATTTCCTTTATGTTGTGTATTAAGGTATAGTTGGTTTATGTTTTGCACTATTTTTCTTTCAAAAAAAAAATTATTCCTAGAATTTTGTTTTGTTAACCTAACTCTCTAGGGTTACATGATGGGGCATTACATTTTCACTGCATTTTGACTTATCATCCATAAAAATTGCATTAAATAATAGGTGTGTTGTGAAGGATATTATTTCATTATTGGATTGATATTAGGGTTATGATTTGTTGTCCCTCATCAATTTCCTTACAACACTTTATCTTTTAGTCATTTGCATTGCAAAAAGTGAAAAAATCAAGCATTTTAGGTCATAATCATACATAGTTTTGCATTTATTTTCGTACATATCATGGATTATCCTCATCATTCATCTTTGGAAGATTTATTTGAATACATTGTAAATGTTTACAATTTTTGTAAATTCACTAATAAATATACTCAAGTCTTGCATCAAATAGCATACATCTATGATATTGACTTGTCCATAAGCTCTACTTGTGATGTGCTTTGTTCCATAACATATTTTGAAAGCTTTGTCACTATCTTGGGTGTTTTCCCTTCAATCTCGAAAGATCTTACTAATTTAATTGCAACAAATAATCAAGAGCAAAGTAGTGGTGAAAATATCCTTCCTTCCCTTCCTACATTTCACGAGGATATAATGAACACTCTTTTCGAGACATGTGAGATTGACATAGCCCGAGGTAATTCATGTAGTAATTTGAACTCTTCTCTCAACATAACCTCACCTAGTGAGGATATTTTGGCATAAGAAGATGACATCCTTGAAACATTCCTTAACACCAATTTACCATCCCTTCCTGCTCTCCCTAGCCAGGATGTAGCATTGGATAATGCAGACTCCCTTTGTGAACAACTCCTTCAACCTATTGATACTGAAAATTCACCACCCGATCTTCAAGCACTCCTTAACTACATCCTAAACAAGGAAACTGATTATACACCTTTACTTGAACATCCACATAACTTGGGCAATAATGAAAATTTGGAAAACATCGACAAACAATCTATTCCTCACAACCAAGATATTGCAACAGCTTGCAAACCAATTCAAATGGGTATTTTCTAGGTTCCTTCATCCTCTCACTTGACTGAAATGGGATTTTGTGAGACTCCTAGTCCACAATCCTTGAATATCGTAAGATCCAACCATGAGAATAATGTAGAAAACACTATTCATTAGGAAGAAAGAACAAGAGACAAAGCTATAACTATCAAGGTAATGATCAAGATCAATTATAATAGGTAAGTATTTCTAATCTTGGTGGTCACCTATGTCATAGCATTATTTTCTCATTTATGTGACCTCCCCTCTGTGTTGTGATTCCCCCATGACATGTTATGTGTTGTTTAGGCCTTCTTGGATGACCCAAGTGATACTTTGTAAAGGTCAAGGATATCATGAGAGTGCCTCTGTTGTGATCATTCTTCTATTTATATCATCATTCTTTATCTTGCTTCTCCTCTATTTTATCATTGCGTGTTGGGCCTTAGGGGAATAGCATTGTGGGTGGTGACATGGGGGCACCCTCCTATGTGACAACCCTAAGACACTTGTTCTCCTCTCTAATTTTATTTTTTACCTTCTTCTAGTGGTTCTATCTAGCTGGTGGATGACCAAAAACAACTAAGACTGATAAGGACAAGTGTATCTATTATCCAATGCTTGGCTAGTAGAATCACTTCATGTGATATTTTGATGTTGTCTTATCTTTGCTAACAAATGATATCAATATAGCTGCTCTATACACTTTGTTTATATTGAATCTCGCCTTGGTTACACTCAGTTATGAGATCTCTGCAGTATAGCCCCACAGTTATACTCAGTTTTTGAATCCATAGTATACCCTTGGCTCTTGATTGTTTTCATACATTGCTTTTACCATGTGATGTGGTGCTTTTATGGAGTCAAATATTTGCAAATGAATAGGTGTCGGTAAGCTGGTTCTGAGCACAATCTAGTGGTGCAGGTATTTTTCCACATTTTACTACTAGTACAATTTATTGTTGTTTGAAGTCTAGATACCCTTTTTGGCCTCCGAGATCGTATTTTTTTCCACGATCTCCAATTTTTGCAATTCTTGTGGAATTGGAAAGGTATTGAGGAGCTCTATATAGCCATCCATGCACTTTTTCTAGATTCAGCTCTAGGTATTCTTTATTTAGTTTGTCATTTTTATGTCTTCTGTTTGATATTCTAGACATTTTGGCACCTAGAGGAGTTCTATTTATTTTTTTGGGCTTCATTTATTAGCATTAATACATATTCAGATTGTTGATCTCTAATCTGATTTATTTGAGGAGATATCATGGGTTTTTCTATTCACCCTTATGTGGTTACATTGGGTAAGGATAATTATGAGTCTTGGCAAAAGGGCATCTTGACACATCTCAGGTGGCTTAATCTTTTGCCTTATCTTTATGGACTCATACCTGAACCAGATATAACTAGAAGGAAATCTGTATGGGCAAATTATGCTGATCATATTCTAGGATTGATTGGTTCTAGTGTTGATTATGACATTATGTGTTCTATCTCACATATTGAGTGCCCACGTGCTCTTTGGACTAGCATTTGGGAGATCTATGGAGACCCACATATCTCTCCATTCTTAAATGATCTTGCTATGGATTGCCACATACTCATTGATGATGCAGATTGCATACCTTTTGATGATGATATAGTTGAGGAGCTTGCATATTTGACAGGTCTTGCTAGTTCAGATGACATAGAGACTTCACTTGCTTCTCCTTCTCCTCTTATTGAGATCACATCTGTACTACCTTTTGCTACATCAGATTCTTTGCAACAAGACATTATCAGTCTTCCAGAGATAGCTCATTGGGACACATATCTACCAGATATATCATTGTTGTTTGTAGAGTCCCATCTTGCAGATTTGGAGGACCACATTAAAGACATTTGTCTTCTATTTAATGACAGCTTCGATGGAGTTGCATCATCTTCATCTTCTTCAAATATTGTTCTTCATCCTCCTATTCAATTATAGTTTTGCAGTGGATTGGAGATATTTGGACAATTTTTAGGAGCATCATTGTTGTCTTTGGATCATGTGCAAAGTTCATAGACATTTATCCTTCTTCCTGCATATTCCTATTATGAATGGGAAGACATTATGCACACATATGTAGTTATATTTCTTCCCAAGGGGAGGAATGTTATTCAATGTTCGTGGGTCTTGATCTATATTCTATGTCGAGCATCTTCTAGCATTGTAGGAGTCATCTTGAAAAGTGACTGCATGGTCTCTCTTCTCATCTCTATTTTAAGAGAAAGCATTTCCTCACATGGGGTTTCATCCTTCTCACTTCTGGGGGTCACTAGACCTTCTCTCTTCTTCCTCTCTTATGGGGGGCATTCATGATTCTACTTTTGTGATGGATTCAGTACTTGGGGAATGTTAGTTTTAGTCCTTCTTCCATCACATGTTCTTGTACTTGTTGTATTTTCTCTCTTTTGGAGAGGAGTTTTCTCCCACTAGGTTTTTCTCCTTTCTCTCCACTTTATGAGAGATTCTTGTTGTTCATGGGTACCTAACATGGCCTTGTAGCCAGGACCCATTCTTGCATTAGTTGCATGTTTTTCATTTCTCCCTAAGTTGTACTTAAGGGGGGTTGTTGGTGTAATTAAATATTTAATTACACTTTATTAAGTTTACTTAGGGTTAATTTTAGTCTTAGGTTATTCTAAAGTCATATTAAGGTTTTTCACTAACTTGCAAATATAAAAGCAAGTTCTCACATGTAATTCATTAATCCATTTCATTAATTCATCCTTATTGTTCAAATTATTCCTCTTTGTTTTTTCTCTACAGAAGGTTAATCTTGGGTTTTACAAGTGATCCTAGTGTTTCAAGTTAATTATCAACTCCAACATCTTGTTGTAGGAAATTGTGTGTTAACATTCAGTGATCATGAAGCACATGTCACCTTTGGGGGCATGGGCTTTGTGAGAGCTCTTGTTCCCTTGTGTGTTTTCTTCCTACTTTAATGTGCTTGATATCAATACACAATATCAACCACCTTAAAGTGGGGGCATATAAATGTAAGTTGTCTGATGATTTTTGGTACTAACAAAGCATGTTTGTAAGTCCTCTTTGGAGGCTCAAGGATGTTGTATCTCCATCATGAGTGCACATCTTTATTCTATATTGCAATCATAAATCCCTCTACAGAGGTGGGATATCGTATCTCTTGAGCTAGTGAGTATCCTTTTATTCAAAGCCCTCTGTGAAGGTGGGGATGGTGTATCTCTTGAGCTAGTGCACATCCTTTTATCTAAAAAGTCCTCTACATAGGCAAGGTTGGTGTATCCTCCCTTAAGTGTGTCTTTGGCAATTGTTGTGGCATAAGCCCAACCATCAGGTGTGCCTATAGCATGTTTGAGATGGTAGGAACCTAGCAATAAGCTCCTTCCATCACCTTGTTTGTCATGTTTAAGACGTATATTAGTATGTCTTTGGCATACTATACGGCGCTCATGTCTTCTATGTGTCTTTTGTGTGTTTTCCCCCTTGTGTAGTCTAAAGCTGGGTGGTGCAATGCCCCTCCCTACACTCAAGTTTTGTATGGTGTGCTTGTTCACTAGTGTATTCTAAAGCTATGCGGCGAAATACCCCTCCCTACACTTTGTGTATGACATGTTTGTTCTCAAGTGTAGTCTAAAGTAGTGTGGCAAGATGCCCCTCCCTACACTCTAAGAGTTGTATTGCCTGTCTTCTCCCCCATATGTAGTCTAAAGCTTTGTGGCAAAATGCCCCTCCCTACATTTTGGATTATGTGTGTTGTATTTTTTACTTTCCATGCATTTGCATTTATATATATGAAAAATGAAAATGAAATATATTTGTATTCATCATGTCTTACATGACTACTCTTGTGTCTTCATCATGTATTGTGTGTCTTCAATACTATCTTCTCCATATTTTGTGTGCTTGTTACCATCTTCACTATGTTTTACATGTCTGTGGCATGTCTTCAGATGCTTACCTAAGGTTGGGGGCTAGCAATAGTCTCTCAATCTTTGTGTATGCATTAGCTTCAAGTGTTGGCATGTTTGTTGTGTTTAGACTATACTTTAATGCATATATGGGTCATAAGATGAAACATACATTAAAGTGGGGACTAAATGTTATGTCCTAAATTGTCCCCCTAGGACTTTTACCTCTTAAGTTTAGCTCTCAAGGCCCTTGTTTTACATCTTTCATGTTAGATTTAACTCTCGAAATGAAATGGCCTGAAATGCATGTCAAATGGGGTTTGAGGGATATTGTGTGCTTTAGACCTAACCTAAAAAGGGGACCTGGGGCTTAAGCATTCGCACCCTAGTCCTACCCTATTTTAGGTAGGTCCCAAATTTGAATGTCGATTATGTGAGTGTTAGATGTGTCCCATGCTGACATCTTAAGTTTGAATTATGAAATTTGTAGCAGGAATGCTTATATAAGCATGTTTAGGGTTTCATTTGTAAACTAGAAGATGATTATGAACTTTTGGTGAATTTATGATTTTAGAGCATTCAAGATATTCATTTTTGTAGAGTAGAATATGGTTGTTGTGTTTGTGATTGTAGATTTGGCTTCATCTTCTCATGATTAATGAATTACATGTGAGAACTTGCTTTTATATTTGCAAGTTAGTGAAAAACCTTAATATGACTTTAGAATAACCTAAGACTAAAATTAACCCTAAGTAAACTTCATTAATTCATCCTTATTGTTCAAATTATTCCTCTTTGTTTTTTCTCTATAGAAGGTTAATCTTGGGTTTTACAAGTGATCCTAGTGTTTCAAGTTAATTATCAACTCCAACATCTTGTTGTAGGAAATTGTGTGTTAACATTCAGTGATCATGAAGCACATGTCACCTTTGGGGGCATGGGCTTTGTGAGAGCTCTTGTTCCCTTGTGTGTTTTCTTCCTACTTTAATGTGCTTGATATCAATACACAATATCAACCACCTTAAAGTGGGGGCATATAAATGTAAGTTGTCTGATGATTTTTGGTACTAACAAAGCATGTTTGTAAGTCCTCTTTGGAGGCTCAAGGATGTTGTATCTCCATCATGAGTGCACATCTTTATTCTATATTGCAATCATAAATCCCTCTACAGAGGTGGGATATCGTATCTCTTGAGCTAGTGAGTATCCTTTTATTCAAAGCCCTCTGTGAAGGTGGGGATGGTGTATCTCTTGAGCTAGTGCACATCCTTTTATCTAAAAAGTCCTCTACAGAGGCAAGGTTGGTGTATCCTCCCTTAAGTGTGTCTTTGGCAATTGTTGTGGCATAAGCCCAACCATCAGGTGTGCCTATAGCATGTTTGAGATGGTAGGAACCTAGCAATAAGCTCCTTCCATCACCTTGTTTGTCATGTTTAAGACGTATATTAATATGTCTTTGGCATACTATATGGCGCTCATGTCTTCTATGTGTCTTTTGTGTGTTTTCCCCCTTGTGTAGTCTAAAGCTGGGTGGTGCAATGCCCCTCCCTACACTCAAGTTTTGTATGGTGTGCTTGTTCACTAGTGTATTCTAAAGCTATGCGGCGAAATGCCCCTCCCTACACTTTGTGTATGACATGTTTGTTCTCAAGTGTAGTCTAAAGTAGTGTGGCAAGATGCCCCTCCCTACACTCTAAGAGTTGTATTGCCTGTCTTCTCCCCCATATGTAGTCTAAAGCTTTGTGGCAAAATGCCCCTCCCTACATTTTGGATTATGTGTGTTGTATTTTTTACTTTCCATGCATTTGCATTTATATATATGAAAAATGAAAATGAAATATATTTGTATTCATCATGTCTTACATGACTACTCTTGTGTCTTCATCATGTATTGTGTGTCTTCAATACTATCTTCTCCATATTTTGTGTGCTTGTTACCATCTTCACTATGTTTTACATGTCTGTGGCATGTCTTCAGATGCTTACCTAAGGTTGGGGGCTAGCAATAGTCTCTCAATCTTTGTGTATGCATTAGCTTCAAGTGTTGGCATGTTTGTTGTGTTTAGACTATACTTTAATGCATATATGGGTCATAAGATGAAACATACATTAAAGTGGGGACTAAATGTTATGTCCTAAATTGTCCCCCTAGGACTTTTACCTCTTAAGTTTAGCTCTCAAGGCCCTTGTTTTACATCTTTCATGTTAGATTTAACTCTCGAAATGAAATGGCCTGAAATGCATGTCAAATGGGGTTTGAGGGATATTGTGTGCTTTAGACCTAACCTAAAAAGGGGACCTGGGGCTTAAGCATTCGCACCCTAGTCCTACCCTATTTTAGGTAGGTCCCAAATTTGAATGTCGATTATGTGAGTGTTAGATGTGTCCCATGCTGACATCTTAAGTTTGAATTATGAAATTTGTAGCAGGAATGCTTATATAAGCATGTTTAGGGTTTCATTTGTAAACTAGAAGATGATTATGAACTTTTGGTGAATTTATGATTTTAGAGCATTCAAGATATTCATTTTTGTAGAGTAGAATATGGTTGTTGTGTTTGTGATTGTAGATTTGGCTTCATCTTCTCATGATTTGAAGGATCTTCATCTATGTGAGCACTACACCTTTGAGGTGATATCTATTTGTGTTTTCAATCATTTATAAATTTGTTTTTGCCTCTGTCCTACAAGGATACACATTCTTTATCTGACAATGGTGTTTGGAAGACTTGATTTTCCTTCCAGGGCTTGACTAAGGCAAGCTCCTAAACACCACAACCTCCAACCACACTCCTTGTGATTGTAGGTTAGAGGTATTAGATTTCATGGAGTGGAGTTGCAGAGGAATGTTGCAAAAGATAAGGATTCTAGATCTAGTAGAAAGAAGCAGTCAAGTGCACTATCGGGGCTAGGGCTCTAGTCATAAAGCCCTCCATGATTGTAGAGGTAGAAACTCATAGAATGGTGATTATCAACATCTAAAGAAGTCCTAACATCCTGAAGAATCTCTTGACTTGGGCTAGGGTGCTAGTAACAAAGCCCTTTGCATCTCCTGTGACAGAAATAGTTTGAACTGTGATCATTAGTGTCGAAAGGAGTCTGAAACCCCCTGAAGAAAGTACTACATTGGGCTTGGGCACTTGTCATAAAGCCCTTGACATTTCAAATTCTCAAACTTTGAAAAATGGTTAGTAACTAATCTCTATCATCTATCTCTGTGTGCAATCATTTGTCAGAATTTATTTGTTTACTTATGATTTTGCATAATTAGGGTTTTAAGCATACTTGAGCATTAAATTAAGATATTAATAAAAAAATTCTAAATTTCCCTATCATTCCAAGTGACAACCAACCTGTAGGTGAATCCTCTTGCATGTGTTGTGATTCAACTTGGTTAAATGTCCTTGAATGTGTGTAGTGAAAGGAGGATCTAACTAGTAACCCTTATCCCACTTTTCCTACATAACACACACTACCTAAATGGACTAGTTCTCGAAGGTAATCTTCAGAATAGTGAAAATCACATCCTTGGTCCTAAGGAAAGAAGACTAATTCCAAATGCCTTTGTATGATGTCAAATTGTAAATGTTGTTTACTTTTGTCTTTTATTATCTAAAGTTATTGGTTTGGCATTGGATGTATTAGCTCAAGTGTGTGAACTTAGGTTATCTCCTAATCTGATAGTTCTATATGTTAGTAAATTATGTTTATGATTTGTAATTAGGTTTCTAGGAGTTCTTATTCATTTAAGGTAGTTGCTTGGAGTAGTTATATATGGGGATAATACATTAAATGGATTTATAAGTCCATGTTGTACAATGTTGATTTTTATCATGCATAATAGATTATTGTCATGTATACATTTATTCACATTATGTAAACATTTTCTACATTTTATGTGTTCATTTTTGTTTTTGAAACCAATATTTACACTTGAGATAAATTGGTACAAGAATAATTCAAGCATAGATTAAAAAATAACTTTATTAGACATTTAAAAACAAAAGAATGGAACTGAAAAATTGGCATTTGCTAAAAATTAAAATGTCAATAATTGAATAAAAACATAAATTTGGGCTCTTAATCAACATTATCATTACATTATTTACAAACATAACAAGTCTACATATTGAAATGTCTTTAGAGAAGTACATTTTTGTACTCAAACAAAACCACAACTACTAAACATACAGTTTATCTACCATATTGCATAAATAGCATAGCAATCTAGTTCAATAGGATCATAGCAATTATTTTATGGTCTAACAACATGTTGAATTTATTAAATTTTTCCATCTACACTTAAAAATCCTAATTCTCTTACTCAAAAATTAGCAATTCTATTAACAACAATTATTATCAACATTTACAATCTTTTATAGTTGTTTCTCTAAAAGATTGAGGTTTCCATTGAACTAAAATACTATTTAATTTAACAAAACTATTAGGTAGAAGAAATAAATATCACTAAGACCAATAAAGTTGTGATAAAAATATCCTCAACTATAAAGCACAAAAGGAAAAATGTAAGCAAAAGAAGGTAACACATGAAATATTACATAGAGTACAGTGTTAATTCCTATAGTGTAGCCAAGATACAACTTAATGGCCACAATAAAGTATCTTGACTTTGTATGCACCTATAAATATGAGAACTAGTGATTGAACATTTGAGCAACATCAATCAACCATTACAAAATGTGAAAGAGTTATTTGCAACCAAAACGACTTTAAAATAATCAAATAATTGTTTTAGTGCTTTTGAAACTCTATTGTTATCTTATATTGATCTTGTGACATTGTTTTGTGCTTAGGACCCAAAGATTGTTGAATTTCATAGAATTGTACTAAGAATTTGTAATGTCTTCAACACAACTTTTAGAAAATATTAAAATTATATATATAAATGTATGCTCA
Organism: Cunninghamia lanceolata; assembly: GCA_027924645.1. Lineage (NCBI taxonomy): Eukaryota > Viridiplantae > Streptophyta > Pinopsida > Cupressales > Cupressaceae > Cunninghamia > Cunninghamia lanceolata. The sequence goes on from BSBN01000333.1 coordinate 4,084,587, forward strand.
AAATGGATAACACAAATAGACAGTGTTTGCATAAATGGAGTTAATGCATATTCATCAAATGAGACCAATTATGCTAAAATACATTAAAAAATTAGAACAATACTATGATGCACAAATTGGGAATAAAATTTTGTATGTTGGAGCTCCCTCCTACACAATCCTACAAAACTAAAACAGCTAAAATCCTTTAGCACAAATACAATCACTAAATAAAATTACCTTAAGAAACCAAATGGTTTCATCCGCAAATCAATAGATGAAGACATGCATCTAAGATATGAAGAAAATTTGATAAAATGACATAAGATCCGAATTGAAAGCACAACTTAGAGTAAATAGAAAATGAGGCCCCAACTTGGGCACCCGAATTTGAATGCCCTACTAAGCCAACACAATTAACAAAATAAAATATTAAACATTCCTTCTTGACTTAAGTCCATTAAATGAGTTGGTATAACCTCCATTTGATTCTTAGTTATTTTTAGTTAGTAACACCCACTTGACAATCATCATAAAAGTTATCATTCAGATTTATGAAGATGCTTCTCAATTATGAAAATTTATAACTACTCACTAATATTCTTGTTATACAATATTGCTTCCTAAAGTAGCATCCATTTTGTCATGAATGCCAAATTGTAACCCCTCCTTAAATATATCATCATAGAATCTTTCATGAAGAAAGTGCAAAGTGCTCTAGGAGTTACTCTTTCCACCTCATGGAATCCAACACCTCATTTTAGGAAAATACAACAATTAACCAAGTTTGAAAAATAATAATTAACTTGGGTCCCAAAATTAAATATTAATTAAACTTATTTCCCTAATAAATTCTCATTAGCCCATGAGAAATATTAGAATGGGCTTTTGGTCTTCAAAATTAATTAATTAAATAGAGGACATTACAAAAGTAGTAGGATATCTTGTTATCAATACTTCTTTGTATATTGTACGAAATACAAATAGAAATACATTTACAAATATAATGGATTGTATTATTTTTTTAAGATGAAGGCAAGTGAAAGCAAGATGCATTAGCAAAATATGTTTTGTGTTTCTATTTTGCCAAGTAATAGCACTTATGAATATGATCACACAACTTTATCATATAAAATAATGCTAGACAATAGTTGTAATAACCATGTGTCATCCAACACTTCTCCAAACTACTCAAAAATTAAGATAGATAAATAGCTATTTTTTAATCTACAAATTTGGTGGCCCTACTAAAAAAAAATCTAATCAAATAAATTTATTATTAACCATATTAATCTAATCAACTAATAAAAAATCAAATAAACTTATTATTAACCATGTTATTTTTTAAATAAAGCAAATAAACTTTTGAAAAAATAAAAATAAATTAAAGAGTATGAAGTTTAAGGTAAACATTGGCTGAAAATTAATGAAAGAGTAATAAATAAAAATCAAAATTTTATACTATTAAAAATACTATTAAAAGCTCTTAAAAATTAGAAGCAACAAAGAAGCAAGATTCTTATACCACAATCTACCTATCCTAAGGAGCATCTATTAAAAAAACTGTTTTAACTCAACAATGTTAATTATGCCTTGAAACAAGAAAAGATGCTGTTTAATACTAATACACTTGTAAAATAACTAGTATATTTATATTTAAAAAATATATATTTACAGCTGCGAGATATCTTCCAATTTATTGGCATTTATAAATTACTTGCAGTTAGAATATTTGATATGTTCACATGAGTTAATTTTTAAAATATTTGATATGCTCACATGAGTTAATTTAAAGAGAAGACTTTTCATATTCTTAATAAAGATGTCATTCCATAACTGCTCAAGTTTTTCAATTTTTCTATCCATTTGGCTTCCACGAATTTATTTTTTTGGTTTAACGTGATAAAGATTTCACTCCATAACTGCCCAAGTTTTTCTATTTTTCTATCCATTTAGCTTCCATGAATTTATTTATTTACACATTTTATGAATTTTGTTTACATGGAATCTGAATCCTAATTGTTTACCAGAATCTGAATCTTTCAGCCCTTGTTGTGAGTGTAGAACACCTCTGGGCATAATAAATTATAACCCTCAGCCTATGTCTTACATATTAGGCTTACATATTATGTAAAAACAAAAACAAATGTTGTTTTTATTTTAATTGAAAGAATGCAAATTTACAAATGGAAACAGTCCCTGTCCGGCTGTAAATAGTGAGAAAACAACTGACAGCTAGACTCAGCAGCAAGAGGCAAGCGAGATACAAAGGAATAACAGAAAGCTACACATGAAACAGCCAGAAAATAGCTGTTCAAACAAACAGTAAAGCACTAAAACCACCACTGGCAAGAATTACAAGGCATTCAAAAAGACAGTGCTTGCTGGGTATGGATGGATATGATTTTGAAGAGGCATCAGTATCTGTCTAGTGTTCCCGTGCTGGTTGAAGCTGAGATTGTTTTTTGGTTAATGGCTGTTGGCTTTCAGAAGCTACTGGGAACAAGTGACTTTTTTTGTACGATTATAACACTGCACTAATTATCCTTTACATTCATTTAAATTGACTCTTGTGAATACCATGTGAGTCAATTTAAATAAATATTCTTGATAAAAGAAATTAGCTTAACTTTATTTAAATAATAAAATCTATTTAAATATATATTACTACTGAAAGAACTTCATTAGTCCTTAATATGTATGTTAAAAAAAAACTATATAAATGGATATTGTTCAGTAGTTTTTGTCAGAATATAATGAATAACTGGTTTATTCACATATGGTGAATATGTGTCAACTAGAGTTGTGTAGTTATAGATGTGTCAATAGAAATTATAAGGTGTCACTAATTGTTGTAGAGGTGTCTCAGTTAGTTTTAGTTAGGTGTCAAATTAGTTAGCAGTAGGAAGCTGCTAAACTTCTTTGAAGATATATATGGAATCTTTTTTGTTGAATAATATAGAATAATTTATGCAGTGATAATATATGTTGCATTTGTTCTATTCATATTTTTCTCAATATTATATCATGGTATTAGAGCTAGACTGGGTGTGACTCCATCATAGGAGTTCCTAGTTATATGAGAGCTGAGTCTTGTAAAAATGGAGGTGATCAGACGAAGACGAAAAGTTTAAGTAGTGGTTGGACGTGCAGGCAGAATCTTTTGTTTGTATTGTCATATTGAAAATTTATTTCTGTATTTGGCCCTCCGTAGCTTGGCCACTCTATGCAGAGAAACCATTTAATTCTAAGTTTGTGGCAAAGTAGATTTAAATCTGTGGTGGCATAGGAGTCCTTTGCTGGTTGGGCTCTTTGTGCAGTTTGTTGAGGGATTGCTGCAACACTGTGTGAAGGAGTTGTCTGTCATTTGCAAGGGGATCTACTGCCCAATCGAACAAACCCTGGTGATAAAGGGAGAGTTTGCAGTAGTTGTGTAAACTCCACTCAAGTGCAGAGTGTCATGCCTAATCTTGTTGTGAAATTGCTAAAATAGGAACCACAGAGATTGAGGACATTCCATTCCATGGTGCGCCTGAGCTTTACATGTGGGGTCTTCAGTCAAATGTGTAGGCCACTCCTGTGGAGGCTGCCTCTGTTGAGAGGAGGAGCACGGACTAGTCAAAGTGCATCTGCTCTCCACTGCAATACTCTGGAGTTTGCCTATCTACTTCCCTGTAATACTGATTGGAGCCTACTTTAGGCACTCTTCTTTTGAGAAAGAGAGTGAGAATTTTGATGGTAGGATGCCTTGCCATGTTAATGATATAGCATTTATTGTTATGGTAGATATTTTGAGATCATCAAAGCACAATTGAAAAGGTTGTTAGAGGAAATATGGGTTCCTCGACATGCCTCCATTTGTGATGTTGGAGGAGGAGAGGTGCATGAGATCTCGGAGGAGCAATGTTGTGCTCATGTGAGAGTTGAGTTATTTTAAGTTATTCATTAAGAGGGGATGTTAGAATATAATGAATAACTGGTTTATTCACATGTGGTGAATATGTGTCAACTAGAGTTGTGTAGTTATAGATGTGTCAATGGAAATTAAAGGTGTCACTAATTGTTGTAGAGGTGTCTCAATTAGTTTTAGTTAGGTGTCAAATTAGTTAGCAGATTTGTAGGAAGCTGGTAAACTTCTCTGAAGATATATATGGAATTTCTTTTGTTGAATAATATAGAAAAATTTATGCAGTTGTAATATATGTTGCATTTGTTCTGTTCATATTTTTCTCAATATTATATCAATTTTTACTATCCTGTCCTTAAATGATCAAAGCTCACTAGTCCTTAATATGTGTGTTAAAAAAAAACTATTTAAATTGATATTGTTCAGTAGTTTTTCCTATCCTGTCCTTAAATGATCAAAGCTCACTAGTCCTTAATATGTGTTAAAAAAAACTATTTAAATGGATATTGTTTAGTAGTTTTTCTTATCCTGTCCTTAAATGCTCCAGCTTTGATCAGTAAATGAAGTTGAGCTGCTATCTAGACGGTATTCCCCAGTGCCAGCACTCAACATATTCGGGACAGTTGCATGCTTTTCTAAATTGCCATATGCCCTGCCATACACAATTTTTTCAAGCACACCCTCCACCTCTGTCATTGTTGGTCTATCCCCTGGGTATTGCCTCGTGCATTGCAGTCCCAATTCAATAAAACTAAGCAGACAACTACCATGCTCAGAGGATTCAGGTGTAGCATTACTGGCCCCTCCCACAGCTAACTGATCAACCAACAGCTCTCTGTCCACCACTTCTTCCACTGCCTCAGGGAATGCTCTTCTCACCCATCTGGGCAAAGTAACATCTCCAGAAAATATATCATCGGTAGGTCTCTTTTTAGTCACCATTTCAAGGATGAGAATCTCGAAGCTGTAAACATCTCTCTTAGTACTCACTTCTCCTCCCCATCCATATTCTTGCAACAGTTAAAAATGATTTCATTGTTGGGAATAAAACTAATACATGGGAATCAACAACAACAACAACAAAAAAGCCAAGACAAACACAGAAATTGAAAAGAATGTTGGGCTTGGGTATTTACCTAGAGCAAAGTAGCCTATAGTTCCCTTCAATCTGGACGTGCTGCTACTTGCAGAAATAGGAGACGTCAATAGACGGGAAATTCCAAAATCAGCCACATGGGCTGTCATGGTTTCATCCATTAACACATTTGAGGGCTTCAAGTCGCAGTGAAGAACAGGGGGAGAACAATCGTGGTGCAAATATGTAATAAAAGAACTTGCACAATATCTGAATATAATAGTAAATATGCTGAAAATACTTGATAATAATATGCCACTTCGAGGGGGCAACCTCCTAATCCACTTCGAGGGGGATACCTCCAACAGTCTTCAATGAGAACACAATACTGAATATGATGATCTAATAAGACTCACTACCCCTATATATACCTATTTATGCCTAGGATATCACCCAGGCCGACTTAGATAGCCCTATAGAAGCCTTAGGCCGACCTAAACAACTAAATAACAATATAATAATGATAATATGACTTAATTAAGAGTTAAGATAGCCACAAGCCGACTATTCATAACCATATACACTATAGAAGTAAGGGCATAACATGCCCCCCACCTTTACAAAAGCGTTGTCCTCAACGCTGATCAATTGTGGTAGTTTCTTCATATAATCTTCATCATCCCATGTGGCAACTTCAACTAGAAGATATTTCCTTGATGTCCTCAACATATTTAGTTGTGTTTGAAAAATTAACTTCAGCTCCAAGATGTGTCTTCCCTTTGCATCTAGCTCTTGATGGTGATGAATGTGTTCTTCCTTTACTTGAACCTTTTGTTGTGTCATAGAGGAAAAGGTGAGGAATAGTACATGGTACCCTTGCATTGGTTGAATAGCTTGACTAGGAAGTTCTTCTTCTTCTTTCACTTCTTCCTCTTCATTGCCTTTTTCTTCTTCTTCTTCATCTTCATCATCATCATCATCTTCTTCTTCTTCTTCTTCTTCTAGTTCTTCTTCTTTTTCTTCTTCTTCTGCTTCTTCTTCTGGTTCTTCTTCTTTTTCTTCTTCTTCTGGTTCTTCTTCTTCTTCTTCTTCTTCTTCTTCTTCTTCTCCTGGTTCTTCTTCTTTTTCTTCTTCTTCTTCTGGTTCTTCTTCTTCTTCTGGTTCTTCTTCTTCTTTGTCTGCTTCTTCTTCCTCTTCTTCTATTTTGTCTTCTTCTTCTTCTTCTGGTTCTTCTTCTTTTTCTTCTTCCTCTGCTTCTTCTTCTTCTGGTTCTTCTTCCACTTCTTCTGCTTCTTCCACTTCTTCTTCCACTTCTTCCTCTTCTTTCGCTTCTTCCTCTTCTTCCGCTTCTTCTTCCGCTTCTTCTGCTTCTTCCGCTTCCTCTTCCGCTTCTTCCTCTTCTTTCACTTCTTCTTCCACTTCTTCTTCTTTGTTGCTTGAGACCTCATTTCTTGGTTCCTTCATTAGGGCACTTAACATGCTTCGTATATATGATATATCTTCTCTTAGGTCACACACATCCCTCTTGTACTTACTTATTTCCTCATCCTTATCAGAGGATTTCCCCAGTGTGACAGCATTCTTTTTTCCTCGTGTTGCAGGCATCGTCATGATGGAAACCAATATTTTCGAAATAAATCACACAAATGAAATGTAAATTCTCTAAAATTTTTACTGTAACTTACTACGGCCAAGATACCACTTACCCAGAAAAAAATTCAAAAAATTAGCAAATTTACTACCTTGAGAGCGAATTTGTTGGAAACCCTAATTTTGCAATAACTTGCTTATTTTTGCTCCAATTCCTCTGAAATCTAGACTGTATCTTCTTTAATATGGTCTTCAAAAACCCTTTAAAAATCTTTAAAAAATTCGCTAAAATCTGAAAGTTATGCTCTTCCCAAAATCGCCTCCAATGTTGAGAAAAAATCTTGCCTCTACGGTGCCAAGATCATGCTCTGATACCACTTGTAATGAAACAACTTGCACAATATCTGAATATAATAGTAAATATGCTGAAAATACTTGATAATAATATGCCACTTCGAGGGGGCAACCTCCTAATCCACTTTGAGGGGGATACCTCCAATATTCTTCAATGAGAACACAATACACAATATGATGATCTAATAAGACTCACTACCCCTATATATACCTATTTATGCCTAGGATATCACCCAGGCCGACTTAGATAGCCCTATAGAAGCCTTAGGCCGACCTAAACAACTAAATAACAATATAATAATGATAATATGACTTAATTAAGAGTTAAGATAGCCACAAGCCGACTATTCATAACCATATACACTATAGAAGTAAGGGCATAACAAAATATGCCATACCGTGTGCCACATCAAGTGCAATGTTTCCTCTCATCTTCAAACTCATGCTACACTGTGTTTCTTTCTTGTGCAGGAGTTGGTCTAGGCTCCCCTTTGACATGAACTGCAGTACCAGAGCGCTGAAATCTTCAGTTGAAGAAGAGGATAAGACTTTGACAAGATTGCGGTGCCTGATTTTGCTCAGTATTGTGCATTCCCTGACAAAATTCCTGTATGAATTTTGACAGTCCTGATTGAATAGGTTAACAGCCACCAATGTGTTATCATCCAAGAGACCTTTATAAACGGATCCAAAGCTACCCTCACCTAGCAATTTAGCTGCACTAAATCCTTCGGTTGCTCTGTGAAGTTCCTGACTAGAAATTTGCATGAAAGCGCATCCCAACAAACTATTTATAATTGATGCGCTTTTAATTTTTCTGTAGAAAATGTAAAATGTCCCCAAAATGCAACACAATGCGAAGAATGTGCCAATTGAAGCAACCAAGACAATGTTCCTGTTGAACCAATTATGGTTTTTGGCAGAGCTTGTGCAATTTGGTAAATTCAACCAGCCTGAGGCTGCACATAATCCTGGATTGCTCAAAAATGATGTTGAGCTTAGGTTTCTGAGAGTTCCTTCATTTGGGACTGATCCACTCAAGTTGTTGTAGGAGAAATTTAAGTGTTGGAGCATGGTGAGATTTGCAATAGAGCGTGGCACTGGCCCAGACAACTCATTGAAAGACAAATCAATGCTTTCAAGGCTCTTAAGCTGCCCTATTGATATCGGCACTATTCCCTCCAATTTGTTTTAGAAAGGTTCAGGTATTGCAATTCCACGGAACTGCCAATACCACCAGAGATGGGTCCTGAGAGTTTACTAGCAGAGATATCTATGGCTTGAACAAGTTGCATTCCCCAGTGAAGGTAATCTTCCTGTCAATGAATTGTGTGAAAAATTGAGATAGAACGCCAATGAATGGAGGCTTGAGATCTCCACAGGGATATTCCCTTTGAGGCTGTTGTATGAGAGGTCAATCATCTCTAGTCGGAAACATTGGCCAATGGCATTCGGTATCCTTCCTGTCAGCTCGTTATGACTTAAGTCAAGTTTTCTCAGCTGTTCCAGACTGCCCAAATGTGAAGGAATATCTCCACAAATATGGTTTAGCGAAAGCCATAGGTATTCCAGGTTTACAAGCATGTTAAACTCCGGTGGAATGCTGCCTTGCAATTTGTTGGAACTCAAGTTCAATGCTTGTAGATGCTTCAGCCGGCCTAATGAGGTCGGAACTCTACCAATTAAACTGTTACTACTGAGATCTAGAATGGTTAAGCCCGTAAGGTTGCCAATCTCTTCCGGTATATTGCCAGTGATAATGTTGCCTGATAAGTAGAGCCATGATAGCCTGGGAGAGAGGTTTCCCATGCCCCTTGGCAAAGTACCACTGAAATGGCTTTCCGATAGATCTAGCAATTCGAGGATGGAGCAATTGGTAAGTACGTCTATTACACACATTGTAGCACAACGTCCGCTTGACAAGCTATTACCCCCAAGTAACAGCCTCTGCAGAGCAGTTAGCATTCCCAATTCCTGAGGCACCACACCATTTAGCAGATTCCCTCCGAGATCAAGAATTGATAGCTGAGAAGAAATTTCCCGGAGACTTTGGGACCCCACCACTGAATTGATTAGCTCCTGCAGTAAACACTTGTAAGTTGGTGAGCTTGAGGCCAATATCTGCGGGAATGGAACCCACGAACCTGTTAAATTCCAGTCCAAGCAACTCCAATCGTGTACAGTTCAACAGAAAATGAAGCCCATTTCCCTTGAAGTGGTTAGTGCCAAAAGTACTTTTAGACGAGTTAGCATCCCCAATTCTTGGGGTATTGCTCCGCTCAAATTGTTATATGCTACATGAAGACCATAGAGAGCGGAACAATTTCCTAGAGATTTTGGGATGCTGCCGCTTAGATGGTTGATATCCAAATCAATATTTTCCAATATGGAGAGCCTATAGCCTATAACCTCTGGAATTGTACCTTCAAGCTTGTTATTCCGTAGGCGCAATATTTTTAATTCAATACAGTTCATGAGAGAAGAAATTGATCCTCCAAGACTATTATTAGTGCAAGACAGATACTGCAGTCGGGCAAGTGAACCCAATTCTGGTGGAATGATGCCATACAAGTGATTGTCAGACAAACTCAAAATCTCTAGAGACGAACAGTTGGCCAGGACCATGGGAAGGCTACCGGTAAGACTATTGACATTAAAGACAATCTCCCTCAATCTCCATAAATTGCCAATCTCCTTGGGGATGCTACCTTTGAGTTTGTTGGAGTCGAGACGCAGAGATTGTAATCTGGTCAGTGTTGTGAATATCTCAGATGGAATTGGTCCTTCAAGCGCATTCTCGGACAGCCACAACTGCTGCAATTTTGTGCAGTTACTCATGGACTTGGGGATGGTGCCAATTAAAAGATTATGCCCAAGATCTAAGGTATTAAGCGCAGTACAATTTGCCAAGTCTTGAGGGATAATACCAGTCAAATTATTGGAAGAGAGGTGGAGTTTTTGCAATTTGTTCAAGGAACTCAGCTCTGGCGGAATGCTTCCGCTCAAGAAATTACTGTCTAATTGGAGTTCCAAAAGATTTGTGCATGCACGCAGAGTAACTGGAATTGAACCTTGCAAATTGTTTTCATACAACTTAATGTACTGCAGATTCTCTAATTTACCAAGCTCATGGGGAATTTGGCCAAAGAAGCGATTATGAGAGAGGTCGAGAATTGTAAGGAAGGACATATTGGCGATGTGAGGAGGTATCGTCCCAGCCAGACTCTTATATTTGAGAAGAACACTCACAACCCTTTGATTGCGATCACAAGTTATTCCAGTCCAGTTACAAATGTTATTTCCATTTACCCAGTTGGACAAGGAAAGACTTGGATCCATTTTTACAGACATTTTTAATTCAAACAAAGCTTCTGCATCAATCTGGTTCTGGTATTGCAACTCATTGGACGAGAATGTAACAAAGATAAAAGTAGTGAAGAAAAGTAAAAGAATGAACTGACCTTTACAATTGTTCACATCTGAAGGTGGAATTAATGCACCTACAATTGCAATTGCTTACCCGTTCTTGCTGCGAAAAAAGTCTTTAACTCAAAGATAACAGATTTATTGCCCCTGCTATGCAAAGTTTCATGCGAGAGCTTGTAAATGGAAGGGGGGACTCACGCTTTTGTATCTGAAATTAAACAAGGTTAAATGGGATGATTCCGCCATACAAGAGATTTATTTTCTAATAGCGCATTAAAGAGATTTCATCCCACGGAAAGAGCATACACATGCTAAACCGAAATTAAACAAAGTTAAAAGGACGATAAAGAGATTTCATCGCACACATGCTAAACGTAAATACGTAGATATTTATTTTCTAGTCTACTAAAAAAGTTAAAAACATTACGTAAAGTTGGTAAGCACATCGTATCATATCACAGTTCCCCAAATCACATCAAATCTCTAGATACTGCATAGAGGGATTGGTTTATTTGCACATTGCTTACAATATTGGTACCCCAAATCACATCAAATCTCTAGATACTCCATAGAGGGATTGGTTTATTTGCACATTGCTTACAATATTGGTACAAGTCCCATCCTATTGTAGGGAGAACTACATCTCTAATGCACTCAAAATTATCCTACAACCTATCAAATAAAACTCTCGTCCCTGGGCATGTTTCAATTTTGTGGAAGAAGTAGGCAATTAGTCAATGATGTCTTGGTCCAGGGGTATTTTTTGAACAAGTTGACTAGGTTGATACTTGACTCACTTTGAAAATATAGGTACATTCTAGGTTTTTATAGAAACATGTTGGAGAGGAAAAAGTCTACTAGAAAAGCTCATAAAATGCAAGAATATTTCTTCAAGTAATCTTAACAAGTCTAAGAGAAATCATATAAAGACCTAATCATAATGTAGTTACTCATAAAGGGGGTATGATCAATTACTCACCAATCTTACCCTTCACATAATTCTACCACCTTCGGAAGATACATAGGCAAAAATGCCTATAGAAACCTCATACACTATCCTATCAATCTTCTGCAACACATCCAACATCTTTGACTACTTAGGATGGTAGTAGATTAACCAAAATTTTCCCTCCTCATGTTTTGAATATCATCTAAAATAGATTTACTTTTACACTAACTTTGCTTTGAGCACTTGTGCAAGATTAATGTCATTTATGTGGCTAATATTAAAATTTTCAATCTTGATCCAACTAGATCCATAGATCTTATGCATGATAGGATACAATGGTCAAAAATTAGTTCATAGTGAATAAGTTTTAAAACTATGATGCGAAAGGCCAAGGCGATGAAAGGAAAACTGACCACATGTCCACTCTTGTCCTTCTATTTTTTGAAATACTCAAAATACTGTGCCACCACATCAGCCAATAGAATAGGAGTAACTAAGCTAACTAGGATACATGTGGCATCTTGATGAGTGACACTTATACATGTTCCCCATTAGCTGGTAACCCTATTGCTGATGGATAGACTACCATTGTAAGATCTCACCAACTTAGATTGATGGCTATTGCACATCATATTCTCAACACTAGGACCCACCTCCAAAGCTACAATGCAAAGAACACTTGTGATGTAATAATAATGAGTCATTTGTCTTTCTCATGATGTCCTTGCATATTTCCATTGCTGCCTTAGAGTGTCCCATTCAATTAACCAATAACATTATTGAAACTAAGCACAAGGAGGTACAATTGATAATGCAACATATTTCCTTCTACAAGGGACAAAATGGCAAGCCCACTTAAGAATATTAGGTGAAAGTAGTAGCATTAGATCCAATTTTAACAAATCGATAGCTATCGCACATTGCAAGGATGGGACCAGGCCCACCAATTCAAACCACAATATGAAGAGCCTTTATGATGCAATAGGAACTTGTCACCTATCAAATCTAATGACCTCATCACAATACTCCATTAGTTTTATGGAAGGACAAGTGACATAGCAGACAAGTGGCTAAAACAGGACCAATTATAGCACACTAGCATGGGTATGACAAAAGATTACTCAACTTGATGCTCAACTGATGAAAGTACACGTGACACAATATCACACAACATAGAGATGTAATGATGGGCTCTACTAAGGAAAACATGATGCAAAGGAAGCATGCAATACAATAGAAAGCCACCACATAGCAAAGAGTCTAGAAACAAGAAAAAATGTTTGGGGACTCAAGTGACCAAGGAATAATACCATAAGGTAGGGACACTACAAATAGGTGGTAAATAGTATGTGGCCCCATTGAAATTCATGGTCCTTGAGGGGATCAAGTAGGAATTTTTAAGTGAAGAAAGTGGGCTAACAAGTCAATGCACGGATATGAAAATTGCAAAAGGGATAAATTAAGGACCTTGGGTAGAATGAAACAAGTTCATAGCTCTAAACCCTAGATCGTAAAAAAAACACCACCTGTAATAAAATATGCTGCAAAGAAGGATCCAACACTCAATACATTCCATCAACCATGCTACTTAATCTACTAAGTATCAATGACAATTATTGACCTAGAATCATTATTTTGGTCAACCATTGCATAAATTCTAAAGAAATGTAAAGTGCACATCCTAACAATTTACTAATATATTGAAGTAATATGATTTAGACAAACTGCATCATCTTTAAGAGAATCTATAGTCTAGGTTTGCTATCTATTGGTAACTCCATCTAGCCTAGTATGAATGATACTATTAGATGCCATGTGGCATTATTTACTATATTTTCACATATCATAGATTTTCTTGAATATCCTATGAAGAATTTGCAAGCCCTTGGGAGCTAACACGATGTGCCACATACTCTCCACCTTCAACACTCAACTATATTGTTTTAGCCCAATTAAGCACTAATGACAATCAACAATTGACATACCTTTATTTTGAAATCAAGGGTTGTGGTAAATCTATGGATCACCATAAGTGCACCCAATTTGATTTATCGATACATAGAAGTTTCTAGATTAGAAAAAGTGTCTTCATAATGATTGATTTATATCACTACTTGGCATGTTCAAGATTTAAAGTTTGTATTTATGACTTAGATTTATTTATCTTCAATATCAATGGTTGAAACAAATGTGGAGACTGCTCAAGTGCTTGATAGTTTGATCCACTAATCTATAGAAACCAATCGAATTGTGCCATATGCTACCATTTGTTGCACTCTCCACAAAGATCATTTCTTGTACAATATCTAAAGAATATTAAAGGGAACTACTTGCCCATTTTCCAATCCAAGGAACCTCTCAAAAGTTGTAACATCCAATCCGAAAAGACAAAAAGTAACTAAGTTTTCACAACGGTAATTTTTTTTTACCAGGTAGTCAAATACAAAATAAACTTATCTGTAATCCATTACAACATTTTTCATTTTATCATAACATGATTGCATTTTCATAAAAACTGAAAGAAATGATATACATTAAACTCTTTATTTTCTTAACCAATGAAATTTTCTTGAAACCACAAATATCGGAAACATACCGTTACCATGCATCTCGATTGTCAACCCATCACGTTCAAGACTTGGCAATTCCTTAGTATTTGGAAGAGAAAGTATCTTCAAGGAGCTTAACCTCCAACCATAGACCGTCGGTCTCCCGCACTCCTTCCTAACCGGAAGTGGCCCTACCCTACTTAAGAGGATAGACTTAGGATAACCATCGATGTTTGCCATCTGAGCTCTGGTGTTATAACCTACGTGTCTTGTTATCGTATAGATCCCTAGATACCCTCTAGTCATGCACGACACTCCACAAGAAATGCCATCCAGTTACGGTGAGCGTTCGATGCACTTGAGGATAGTACACCACCTTGGCCAAAGGATTTGTATTTAGTTAGCGTTCTAAAAATGCATGAACTTGGTTCACCCACCCTACTCGACTTGAACTGGTCGAAATCCTACAGTTTTCTATTTGTATAGTTTGAACTATTTTGACGACCTTGATGACCTCAAGGGCTTAGGATATCCTCCTATAATAGCGCATTGCGCAACGTTTACTCTATTCCCGAGTTCATAGTTTCAAAACCTGTTTCTGTAAAAACATTATTTTTAAACACCCACTCCTAAGTGGTTTCATAACCGTTTACTCGGTTCCCATGTTTGGGCCATTTTGGCACACAAGCTCAGCTGTCTAATCATAAATACTTTTTCATTTATTAATTTATTATCTCGTGACAACTATATTGTTAGCAATGGTTCTTCTGTTCTTTCAAAGGGTTATGCAATATACTTGATGAATTTGCTAAACGAAAATAATTTGGACCCTGAGGTACTAAAAGCTGGAATTCTCTTATGTTCTATTTTGAACCCTTCCTAATTACTTGGGCACCACAGAAAAGATAAGACCTTGGTTGACTTGAGGCTTTATTCCTTGAAAAAGGCTTTAGAACATCATTGTTTAAGGCACTTATAGCTATGTCAATAGTTATTACTAGAAAAATATCTAGTAATAACTAGTAGAAAAAAAAAATAGTCTACTGCCTTGACGTCACCCCAGCATTGATGTTAATGCCAGCTGTATTAGAGCCACCTCCATCTGGGGTTGTAAACTCCTAGACATGATTAGGCTTTCTACTCAACAATGTACATCTCAGTTATTGCTTTGGCTACAATTGATAATACATTCCATCATGCTTGGCCTAATAAGAACAACACATTCAGCCATATAATTGGCCTGTCGGGCAGGATTCTGCCAGCCATAATATAATATAGTAAACTTAAATATTAACACATTGATCTTAGTGTAAAATAGGGTAAGCTTACATATAGAACATGGCGAGCTCTATTATTACTATATCACAAAGAGCTGCACATATATGTAATACTATGTAACTCCGTAATACAGGAGCTTGGTTGTAATACCAATGCCTTTGTTAAAACACCGATACCCAGTCTTACTTTATACTAGCGAAGTAATTCCCACTTTTCTATCTAAGAAAAGATATATATCATCTTAGGCATGGCCGCAAGGCTTCCTACACAGAAGTATTAGACTTGTTCAAAACATTTAAGCATCGGCTACGTTTGAGATTTACAATCAACAAACTATTCATTCTATTCCTCGTTCTAGGATATAGTAATGTATTACAAATAGTAGTATTCCTCTGTGGAGGATATATATAATACATAAACCACATTCACAATATATAAAGACAATTCCATTGCACTACAGCTACAATTCAATTCTTTCTTCTCATCCGATACCAACAGAACTATTTGATAGCCAGATGGTTTATTCAAAACATATTTATAGGAATGGACTTACCTGTTGATCGGTAATCCTAATTCATAACTGCAGTCCTTGCTGCGTTTCCCCCGTCCTTTTCTCTACTTTGTAGCCTCTAAAACTATCCCAGCTACCTCCTCTTCCCACGGCTATATTCTCCCCTTTCACCGCGTTCTCCCCATCTTTTACAGCGTTTACCACTTAGTCTTTCCTTCACTACGTTAACTCAGCACTTTGTTATCTCAGCACTTCCTCCTCCCTTCACTCTGTTCTCTTAGTACTCCGCTATCCTCCTTTCCACCTCCTCTTTACAACTTCCCCAAACTCTCCTTTACATCCCCTTGTAGAATCTCCCTTCACTTCCCGTGGATATCTCTCAAAGATCCGTTATCCTCACTGCCCACTACCTGCAAAAATGACCTCCTCTCTCCATACTTCGCAGCCATTCCTGTCTAACTGCCCCCGATCTCCTCTAACTCCCTTCGACCTTAATGCCGACTCCTATATTCCCTCTTCGTTGAAGTAAAAATTCTCTCCACTTCTAACTTCGCCCGACGGCCTTTACTCCCACACTGCCTTTTTCGTAGCAACAAACTACCATCTGCCGACGGTGTTTCCACTAGTTCACACCACTACTAACTACCCTACCGCGTGGGAAACTCCCTGTGGTTTCTCACGACCACTCCCCATGAAGTTTACGCACTCATCTTTATGATGGGGCATCTGCCAACATCGGCAGCTTCTCACAACTCAGCCGCCCAACCTTCTCTCCCTCTCGCGCTATGATGAGAGTGATTTAGACATTAGAACGACCACCGAAACAGCCTATACACATGGGGTTTGATTAAACGAGTAAAACGACTTCAAAAACTTACTACTACCACAAGAAGACTAAAGTTCCTTCGATGGTGTGGCGTACCAAAGGACATAAAGACTCTGTCCTTACTAGAACATAAAGGTATCAACTCTCCAAAACCAACTTAACATTTAAATTGAGGAGTTAAAGTTCGACACAGCGATGGTTACGAAATGGTTTGTGCATCGTTGGGGGTCGAGAAGGAAAGAGAGATGAAGACCATTATTAAGAAAACTCAAGGTCAGATTGGTAACAACTCGCGGTCAAAGTTGGAAGAAAAGACTCACGTTAAAACAACGTCAATAAAATATTTCATGCTATGGTTTCAAATCGACATTCGTCGATCTACAAGATTGGAACAAATTCACTAGTTCGACGCGTTTTACATCAATCACGACGGATTGATCGTAACGCGAACAAGTTCTTACAACATTAGACGAGGCCGACTTCTCGCATCTTTCGACTACGAGACAAGTTTTACAATTTCACCACAAGGTGGTTCATTAAATACTTATAAACCAAAGTAGTATACGTCTAACTAAGTCAACTTACTCTTATGGCCTTAAGACACCTTCGACGACTCCAAGATTCTACAAGACGACTTTCGACTAGGATGTTATACTTTTCCTTTGATGTCGACATCAAATTTACTACCCAAACTGACAAACAAGACTTACTTGTTGGTTCCCAGGTTTATCTATCTATTTGGCAATCTCAGTGACAAACACCTTTGGTTAGTTTCCAGAGTCTATACTCTCTCTCGAAGATACTTTCTCTTCCATCGAACACGGTCCACCTGTTCCTGCATCAACAAACTCGCATACAATTTTGTGGTCAAAGCATCTTATGATCCAAATATAATATATTCAAACATCATTGCATTTATAATAAAGACATTTAGTCTACATAGCTTGATCGTAATCAATAGATTCCGCAATTTCATATAACAACTTTGTAAGATATAATGTCAGTTTTCATGTCATTCTCAACATAGTAATTTACTGAAATTTGCAAGAAAGTAAATAGTATAATTGTTTTCAAAAGGAGGGATGTAACATATCCTTCCCCTTTAAAAATCATCGTCCCCGATGATTAAGTTTATCAAGCAAAAACTTAAACTTAAAACAAACTTTCTATAATGCAACATTAATGTCTTTAAAAAGTTTTGGAAATCTTTGATAAATGTCTTTGTAGTCTTCCGAAGTGGCGGTATCCTCGCCATATTGGTCCCACTGTATTTTGCATTGCAAAACTTCTCGATTACGTAAAGGAAGTTTACGCATTTCGAGCACCTTGAGTGGCTCGATCACAACCACCCCGGGTTCTTGCATCTGTAAGGAATTCCAGTTAAGGATGTGGTTATTACCTACAAAATATTTCTTTAAATATGAAACATGAAAAACATTATGCATCTTAGACAAGGCTGGAGGTAGAGCAACTTTGTAGGCAACCGGATTGATAATCTCAAGAACTTTGAAAGGTCCGACATAACGAGGAGCCAATTTCAAAGATTTACCAAATTTTATAGAACTCTTTTGGGGTTTCACCCGCAAAAGCACCTTCTCGCCAACAGAGAAGTGTCTAAGCACTCGCTTGCGATCTACATAACTCTTTTGCCTGTCATTCGCTTCTGCCAACCTCTTCCTAATCACTTTAACTTTTTCTTCCATATCAGAAAGCATTTCAGGTCCAATGCTTATCCTATCTTCCAGCTTATCCCAGCTTATAGGAGTTCTGCATTTCCTTCCGTATAATGCTTCAAATGGTGCCATCTTAATGGCAGAATGATAGGAGTTGTTATAGGCAAATTCGACAAGAGGTAGATATTCCTCCCATCTGTATTGCTGATCCATGCAATACATTCTCAAAAGGTCTTCCAATACCTGATTCACTCTTTCTGTCTGACCATTAGTTTCAGGATGATAAGCAGTACTTACATTCAGTTTAGTCCCTAATGCAGAAAATAAGGTTTGCCAAAATCGTGAAGTTATCTGAGCATCTCTATCAGATATTATCTTTTCAGGTACCCCATGCAATCTGAAAATTTCTTGCACAAATTTTCGAGCCAAAAGATGTGCTCCATCTGTCAAATTTCCCAGTATAAAGTGTGCAACCTTGGTTAGTTTATCCACAACAACCAATATTGCATCATGCCTGTTCTTAGACATTGGCAACCCTTGGACAAAATCCATACTAATAACTTGCCATTTCCACTCCGGAATATCATGTGGGTACAACAACCCAGCAGGATGTTGGTGTTCTACCTTAACTCTCTGACACTCCAAACAACTGGCTACAAACATTGCAGCATCACTTTTCATTCCCTTCCAGAAATATAACGGCTTGACATCTGCTAACAGTTTTGTTACACCAGGGTGTCTAGAGTAAGGAGCACAGTGAACTTCCTTCCACACAAGGTTTCTAAGTTCAACTGAATCAGGGATATAAATTCTTCCCTTGAATCTTAGCAATCCATCAGATTCAAAACTGAATCCGTCATTTCTTGGGTCCTTAGGGTTTTGGTGCAGAGCCTGTTTCACTTGTTCGTAATACTCATCCCCAGATAAGTTTTGCAATACTAAATCTTTAAAGTTAGCATGTATGGAGATTATAGAGGCTATGTGCCTTCTTCTATTTAAGGCATCTGCTACTCAGTTTTCCTTGCCCTTGATATAAGAAATTTCAAAGTCATAATCTGATATTAGTTCCAGCCATCTCCTTTCCCTTGCATTGAGATTAGGTTGTGTGAATATGTAGCTAAGGCTTTGGTGATCAGATTTTAAAATAAAGGTCCTTCCCAACAAGTAATGTCACCACATCTGAAGGGCGTGAACCACTGCTGCCATCTCTAGGTCATGAGGAGCGTAGTTCTGCTCATAATTTTTCAGCTTCCTTGACTCATAGGCTACTACTCTACCATCTTGCATAAGCACACCTCCCAATCCTTCCCCCGAG
Source organism: Cunninghamia lanceolata (assembly GCA_027924645.1). Taxonomy (NCBI): domain Eukaryota; kingdom Viridiplantae; phylum Streptophyta; class Pinopsida; order Cupressales; family Cupressaceae; genus Cunninghamia; species Cunninghamia lanceolata. The sequence goes on from BSBN01000333.1 coordinate 4,104,019, forward strand.
GCATCAGTGATAACCTCAAACTCTCCCTCAGGATCAAGAACTTTCAAAATTGGAGCGGTTGTTAATTTTTCTTTCAACAAATCAAAAGCCTTTTGACAATCATCTGTCCACACAAACCTTTTTCCTTTCCTCTGCAAAGAGGTAATAGGACTAGCAATGCTTGAGAAATTCAACACAAATTTCTGGTAATACCCTGCCAAACCCATGAAACTTCGTACCTCAGACACATTGGTAGGTTCAGGCCACTCCATAATAGCTTTTATTTTGGCCGGATCAACTGATATCCCATCGGCTGATATTATGTGCCCTTAATACTGTACCTCTTTCTGAAAGAAAGTGCACTTGGAGAGTTTCGCATACAGCTTATGTTCTCTTAATCATTGCAACACTATTTGAAGATGTCGTGCATGCTCCTCTTCATCCTTGGAATAGATCAGAATATCATCAATGAAGACTAATACAAACTTATCAAGACAATCTCTGAATACATTATTCATGAGATTCATGAAAGCAGCAGGTGCATTGGTCAATCCAAACGGCAACACCGTGAACTCATAATGACCATACCTTGTTCTAAAAGCTGTTTTGGGAATGTCTTCGTCTTTCAACCTTATTTGATGGTATCCAGATCTCAGATCTATCTTGGAAAAGACCGATGCACCACGCATTTGGTCAAATAGATCATCAATTCGTGGCAAGGGATACTTGTTCTTTATAGTTGCCTTGTTAAGCATCCTATAGTCTATACACAGCCTGAGAGTTCCATCTTTCTTTTTGACAAAGATAACCGGGGCTCCCCACGGTGATACACTTGGCCTAATCAAATTCTTAGACAAAAGCTCCTGCAACTGAGCTTTTAATTCCATAAGTTCTGTGGTAGTCATACGATACGGAGCTTTAGAGATGGGCTCCGATCCTGGTTTAATATCTATACCAAAGTCAAATGTTCTCTTCAGAGGCAAGCCAGGTACCTCCTCGGGAAATACGTCTCTGAAGTTGCACAGAAATGGATATCTTTCCTCAAAAGATTGCTTCTCTGAGGTTTCCTCTACCAGGTCCATCTTAACTGCAAAAAGTTGACACCCCTTTCGCCTAGCCCGCTTAAGTTGTTTTGATGAAATGGATCTAACCTTTATTTCCCTCTGAATTCCTTGGAGATTTATAGTTTTGCCCATCTCATCCAGACACTCAATGGTTTTATGAAAACAATCTACTTTGGCTCGATGTTTCCACAACCAGCTCATTCCTAGGATGACATCGTAGGACCCTAAAGGCGCTACATATAAGTTTGCCTCAGTGGTGAAGTTAGAAACATCAATCTTGGCTTCAAACAAACATTGCTCTACCTGAGCCTTTGAATTATTGGCATACTCTACTGTCCAAGGTTTTGACATAAAGCCAGCTTTTCTAGAAAATTTACTTAGAACTCTAGGTGACACAAAATTTTCTGTTGCACTAGTATCAAATAGAATAGAAACAGGAACTCCAAATAAGTTACCTGTCATCTCAATAGGAGTGATCTGATACTCTGCTTGCTGATTGTCAAGAGCGGCATGGATCCTTTGCTGAAAGGCTTCCTGTTGTGAAGGAAGCTCCGTGTTCCTAGGCTTCCCATTCGGCTTCTTGTTGGGGCAACGGTTGGCATAATGATCTCCTCCACAAGAGAAACATCCTCCTATAGGTCCTCGTTTCTCAGATGGCCTACTTGTAGAATCACCATTCTTCTTAAAATTTGCATTTCTCTTAAAATCTTCGCCTCTGCGCTCATTACCAAATCCTCCTTGATTCTTTCAATTTCCCTTATCAAACCTCCTATTTCCATATCCCTTATCATTTTTCCTTTAAAAAGACTGATCATTGAAGTTCTTATCAAACTTCTTGCGTTTCTTGTCACGGTAAGCGGAGATAGACTTAATCTTCTACTCCTGTTTTATTGCCTTTTCATAAACTTGATCCATTGTGCTTGGACCATGTACCTCCACCTCACTGCCGATCTAAGGATTGAGTCCCATGATGAACTTTCTGATTCAAAACCTTTCGTCCTTCTGGTATTGGGGAACATACTTCAGCAGCCTAGTGAATTTTTCTATGTACTCGACTACAGATAGTTCACCTTGCCTGAGGTTTTGAAAATCCATTAGCTTCTAATCAAAATACAACTGTGGTAACCACCATTTTTGGAATAGTTCCACGAACTCATCCCATGTTACCTTCAAGGGACTTAATTCCAACTCCATTTTCTTATTCACCCACCAAGTGGATGCTTCCCCAGACAGCCGATAGGCTCCCCACACAGCTTTAGTAACCTTAGAGTAGTTTTTGATCCCAAAATATTTCTCCATTTTAGTCAACCATGCTTCAGCTGCATCTCCAGTTTTCATTCCATCGAACTTTGGAGGGTTAACCTTCTTCATATCCTTAGATAACTCTAAGGCAAGTTTATCCTTGGTTCTTCTTTGGGTTTCACTGTCATCAGGATGTTCACTTGACGTGCCATTTTCCCAATGCTTACTCTTGCTTGTGAAGTGTGAGTTCTCGTTTCCACCCTCTGTGTTACCAGTTTCGTCTATTTTCTTCTCTAGTTTGTTCAACCTTTCCTTGGTTTCATTGAGCATGTTGAGGATCCTATCCAACTTGTCAGTGGAGTTTTCCTGAGAGTTATGACCTTCCTGATCCTCCCCCTCATTAAACCCTGATTAGTCCATGCTAGTTTAATCTCACACCTGTTTAAACATATACTAATCAGTTTCGCGCTTATTAAATTAAACACCATCAAAAGAACACAACATTTGATCATAATCATAATTGTTCTCAAACCAAAATTTTTGTCTTCATTCATTTTGCAAAATTGTTTCAACATCATTAGAGATAGACAAATCTCATGTTTCTACATAGTGTTATCTAGTGGAGTGTAACCTTCGGATTCATTGTTCAACACATAATCACGAGGTGTATACCCCTCAGACTCACTATCAGAAGATAACTCAATAATCTCAACTCTAGGCATTACACGTGGATCTCTAGTGATCACGGGTTTACTACTAGGTACAATCTCAGGTACTCTAACAGTTTCAATCCAGGAGCAACGGTTGATCATGGTTCGAACTGCCATCGCTGCTCCCTCTAGGAGTTCTCTCCTCACTCGCTTAAGTCGTGACATTGCATTGGCTAAGGTTTCCACATCATCAAGCCAAATGTCGTTCTCGTCATTAGTTTTCTCTATGGTCTTGACCATTGCAAGTCGTTTCTGCTTAGCTTGTAGATAACGCTTCTTACCTGCGAAGGATTTTCTTGCGGTTCTCTTGGTGTATGCCATCCTGGTACAATAAACCAAATCATTAGCTACCCGCATAATGATGATTTCCTAATCAGGTTAGAGGACTCATCAGCCCTAGTGTTGAACCTGGTTAGCTCTGATACCATATGTAACATCCAATCCAAAAAGACAAAAAGTAACTAAGTTTTCACAACGGTAATTTTTTTTTACCAGGTAGTCAAATACAAAATAAACTTATCTATAATCCATTACAACATTTTTCATTTTATCATAACATGATTGCATTTTCATAAAAACTGAAAGAAATGATATACATTAAACTCTTTATTTTCTTAACCAATGAAATTTTCTTGAAACCACAAATATCGGAAACATACCGTTACCATGCATCTCGATTGTCAACCCATCATGTTCAAGACTCGGCAATTCCTCAGTATTTGCAAGAGAAAGTATCTTCAAGGAGATTAACCTCCAACCACAGACCGTCGGTCTCCCGCACTCCTTCCTAACCGGAAGTGGCCCTACCCTACTCAAGAGGATAGACTTAGGATAACCATCGGTGTTTGCCATCTGAGCTCTGGTGTTGTAACCTACGTGTCTTGTTATCGTATAGATCCCTAGATACCCTCTAGTCATGCACGACACTCCACAAGAAATGCCATCCAGTTACGGTGAACATTCGATGCACTTGAGGATAGTACACCACCTTGGCCAAAGGATTTGTATTTAGTTAGCGTTCTAAAAATGCATGAACTTGGTTCACCCACCCTACTCGACTTGAACTGGTCGAAATCCTACAGTTTCCTATTTGTATAGTTTGAACTATTTTGACGACCTTGATGACCTCAAGGGCTTAGGATATCCTCCTATAATAGCGCATTGCGCAACGTTTACTCTATTCCAGAGTTCATAGTTTCAAAACCCGTTTCTGTAAAAACATTATTTTTAAACGCCCACTCCTAAGTGGTTTCATAACCGTTTACTCGGTTCCCATGTTTGGGCCATTTTGGCACACAAGCTTAGCTGTCTAATCATAAATACTTTTTCATTTATTAATTTATTGTCTCGTGACAACTATATTGTTAGCAATGGTTCTTCTGTTCTTTCAAAGGGTTATGCAGTATACTTGATGAATTTGCTAAACGAAAACAATTTGGACCCTGAGGTACTGAAAGCTGGAATTCTCTTATGTTCTATTTTGAACCCTTCCTAATTACTTGGGCACCACAGAAAAGATAAGACCTTGGTTGACTTGAGGCTTCATTCCTTGAAAAAGGCTTTAGAACATCATTGTTTAAGGCACTTATAGCTGTGTCAATAGTTATTACTAGAAAAACATCTAGTAATAACTAGTAGAAAAAAAAAATAGTCTACTGCCTTGACGTCACCCCACCATTGATGTTAATGCCAGCTGTATTAGAGCCACCTCCATCTAGGGTTGTAAACTCCTAGACATGATTAGGCTTTCTACTCAACAATGTACATCTCAGTTATTGCTTTGGCTACAATTGATAATACATTCCGTCATGCTTGGCCTAATAAGAACAACACATTCGGCCATATAATTGGCCTGTCGGGTAGGATTCTGCCGGCCATAATATAATACAGTAAACTTAAATATTAACACATTGATCTTAGTGTAAAACAGGGTAAGCTTACATATAGAACACGACGAGCTCTATTATTACTATATCACAGTGAGCTGCACATATATGTAACACTATGTAACTCCGTAATACAGGAGCTTGGTTGTAATACCAATGCCTTTGTTAAAACACCGATACCCAGTCTTACTTTATACTAGCGAAGTAATTCCCACTTTTCTATCTAAGAAAAGATATATATCATCTCAGGCATGGCCGCAAGGCTTCCTACATAGAAGTATTAGACTTGTTCAAAACATTTAAGCATTGGCTACGTTTGAGATTTACAATCAACAAACTATTCATTCTATTCCTCGTTCTAGGATATAGTAATGTATTACAAATAGTAGTATTCCTCTGTGGAGGATATATATAATACATAAACCACATTCGCAATATATAAAGACAGTTCCATTGCACTATAGCTACAATTCAATTCTTTCTTCTCATCCGATACCAACAGAACTATTTGATAGCCAGATGCTTTATTCAAAACATATTTACAGGAATGGACTTACCTGTTAATCGGTAATCCCGATTCTTAACTGCAGTCCTTGCTGCGTTTCCCCCCGTCCTTTTCTCTACTCCGCAGCCTCTAAAACTATCCCAGCTACCTCCTCTTCCCATGGCTATATTCTCCCCTTTCACCGCGTTCTCCCCATCTTTTACAGCGTTTACCACTTAGTCTTTCCTTCACTGTGTTAACTCAGCACTTTGTTATCTCAGCACTTCCTCCTCCCTTCACTCCGTTCTCTCAGCACTTTGTTATCTCAACACTTCCTCCTCCCTTCACTCCGTTCTCTCAGCACTCCGCTATCCTCCTTTCCACCTCCTCTTTACAACTTCCCCAAACTCTCCTTTACATCCCCCCACAGAATCTCCCTTCACTTCCCGTGGATATCTCTCAAAGATCCGTTATCCTCACTGCCCACTACCTGCAAAAACGTCCTCCTCTCTCCATACTTCGCAGCCATTCCTGTCTAACTGCCCCCGATCTCCTCTAACTCCCTTCGACCTTAATGCCGACTCCTATATTCCCTCTTCGTTGAAGTAAAAATTCTCTCCACTTCTAACTTCGCCTGACGGCCTTTACTCCCACACTGCCTTTTTCGTAGCAACAAACTACCATCTGCCGACGGTGTTTCCACTAGTTCACACCACTACTAACTACCCTACCGCATGGGGAAACTCCCTGCGGTTTCTCACGACCACTCCCCATGAAGTTTACGCACTCATCTTTATGATGGGGCATCTGCCAACATCGGCGGCTTCTCACAACTCAGCGGCCCAACCTTCTCTCCCTCTCATGCTATGATGAGAGTGGTTTAGACATGAGAACGACCACCGAAACAACCTATACACATGGGGTTTGATTAAACGAGTAAAACGACTTCAAAAACTTACTACTACCACAAGAAGACTAAAGTTCCTTCGATGGTGTGGCGTACCAAAGGACATAAAGACTCCGTCCTTACTAGAACATAAAGGTATCAACTCTCCAAAACCAACTTAACATTTAAATTGAGGAGTTAAAATTCGACACGGCGATGGTTACGAAATGGTTTGTGCATCGTTGGGGGTCGAGAAGGAAAGAGAGACGAAGACCATTATTAAGAAAACTCAAGGTCAGATTGGTAACAACTCGTGGTCAAAGTTGGAAGAAAAGACTCACGTTAAAACAACGTCAATAAAATATTTCACGCTATGGTTTCAAATCGACATTCGTCGATCTACAAGATTGGAACAAATTCACTAGTTCAACGCGTATTACGTCAATCACGATGGATTGATCGTAACGCGAACAAGTTCTTACAACGTTAGACGAACAAGGCTGACTTCTCGCGTCTTTCAACTATGAGACAATTTTTACAATTTCGCCACAAGGTGGTTCATTAAATACTTATAAACCAAAGTAGTATACGTCTAACTAAGTCGACTTACTATTATGGCCTTAAGATGCCTTCGACGACTCCAAGATTCTACAAGACGACTTTCGACTAGGATGTTATACTTTTCCTTTGACGTCGACATCAAATTTACTACCCAAACCGACAAACAAGACTTACTTGTTGGTTCCCAGGTTTATCTATCTGTTTGGTGATCTTAGTGACAAACACCTTTGGTTAGTTTCCAGAGTCTATACTCTCTCTCGAAGATACTTTCTCTTCCGTCGAACACGGTCCACCTATTCCTGCATCGACAGACTCGCATACAATTTTGTGGTCAAAGCATCTTATGATCCAGATATAATATATTCAAACATCATTGCATTTATAATAAAGACATTTAGTCTACATATCTTGATCGTAATCAATAGATTCCGCAATTTCATATAACAACTTTGTAAGATATAATGTCAGTTTTCATGTCGTTCTCAACATAGTAATTTATTGAAATTTGCAAGAAAGTAAATAGTATAATTGTTTTCAAAAGGAGGGATGTAACAAAAGCTAACATTTTACCTTAGATTTTGTTGTAAAAAAAGAGCCCACTCTACTATGCCAAACATACGTCCTCATTCAAGGCCAATTTCACTATGGCCCAATCAATAGCATATATGTCACCATGCATTCACAATGATATTACATGCTCTATGCACTTACACTAATGACTTGTATCATTAAGTAGATTAAAAGATAAGCATTTTACCAACTCATTTCCTCTATAGACCTATAGAAATTAGCAGTTCCACTTTAGTAGGCAATTGCTTAATATAACAATATAGACATGACTAACAAAGCAAGATTTTGACCATCATTTTGAACTTATGCAAACAAGATCATGATGAAATAAATACTAAGAAATACAATCAAGTTAATGCTAATAAGGGCATATAGGTGGAGGAGAAATTTGTAATGAAAGAAAGACAACAAGGTCGATAAAAATTAATACATAGAGCCACAATAAAACCATCTTAGGCTCAGGTGGTCAATAGATGATATATTCATATATCTCACCAATCAATACAACATATGTATGAAAGACTTTTTGTTAGCTAATCATTTGAAACAAACATCCTACATGCATTCAAGAGGGACATTAAAATGACTAGTTGGATAGTGATTTGTACTTTGGGTTATCTCACACTACTAATAAATTCACATGGTATTGTGTATAGATGATTTCATGAATATGATCTCTTTTGTACGTCTTTTCATACTATATATTTATCCATATATTTCTAGTTTACACTTTGACTTTTGCTTATTGCTTTGCACTTTAGGCTTTTGATTATGCCATGTTTGTTGTGCTTTTTATATATATCACGATTTCATGTTTTACCTTCTTTATTACTTGACCTATTCGTTTTTATGCTTGATTACATCTACATGCTTATTACTTTGTAACTTTACTAGCAATCAAGACCTTTTACAACCTTTTCTTTGAATTCATGGTGCCTCCTATACTCAATATATATCACAAATATCTAATACTATTAACTAGACTTTGAGTATCATACTTTTTTCAACCTCTTGTTCTCACATAAGACTCCCAAATACACCGTCAATGAAAATCCTCCTTTCTACTACACTAAATTTGTGAACCAAAATGTATTTTAAAAATGAAAACATAATCTGAAACAAAACTTAAAGTAACCACATACCCTAAAGAATGATGTCAAGCATCCAAATTAGATTTGGCTCAATGTTTTTTTTCTTCAAAATAATAGATAGATATCCTTAATTGAATTTGGACGATAAGTTCCAAAAGAATATTAAGATTGCTTTTTAGACGTTAAATTTAAGGTAATGCTTATCCAGCGTGTTTTTTATTTTCTTTTATCGTTCCGTAGCCTTGCAATAACGGGACATGTTTGGGCCAGGCATCTGGTACTACAGCAGCCATTATAAGAAATGAACCGACTTTGCAAACAAGTTACATCCAACGCCGTGATAGACATCAGATACGAAGTAAAGTGGAGATAAAAAGCATCCAAGTCTCTTATAAGTTTGAGGAATTAGTATGGTCACGAGGAATTCACGAGGAATTAGTGCCAAGTTGATTGCAACAACGTCTTTTGTGTGATCTAGAGATAGATAATGTAATCGGTATATTATGAAAAGTATCGTAAGAGACCAGAGCTAGTATGATCTAGAAAAAATCTTTTGCATAAAATCAATTTACACGATGTCTCATTAATATTGATTTTTCAAAATAGATGAAGAAAATAAGAATGAATTTGTGTATTGATTCTATTTATTAGTCTTTTATTTGGAAAATTATGTTAATTAAGTTTGTAGAAAATAATGTTGGAAGATTCATTAATATTAAATTTTCAAAATACATTCCAAATAAATAAGAATGGAGAATTTGTGTACGATTAATTTTCTTTTTTAGAAAAGTATGTTGATCAAGCTTATAGAAAATAATGGTGGAAGATTCATCAACATCGATCTTCCAAAATAGACCAAGACAATAAAAATGCAGAGATTGTATACTCTTAATTTTATTTTTGGAAGAGTATGTTGACCAACTTTGTGAATCAACCATATCTTCTTCAATGAGATGATATTTTTAATCCGTAATATTTGGTATAGGAAGATTTGTTGTCAAAAAAATTAATATGTTGCATTAAGAAATATGATAAAATCTTGGATTTACATAACATTATGAATTTAAATGGGTGTAAGGGACAACTAGAACATCTCTTCTTTATCATAGGAAAGATTGAGACTCTTAAATGGGAATGATGGAACATTTTTTCCATAACAATCTAAAGAATATATGTTTGTGTGAAGAAGATGAAGAGTTAGCTTACTGCAATTATGTAAAACACACTATGAGTGACCTTAGAATCTCAATTCTTACATAAGTAATTTAATTCAATTATTTGTTTTTACACCATATCTAAGACAATATGGATGTTTGAGTAAGTTGCTATTTTCCAAGTATATTGGTATCAATGATTAGATGGTAACGTGCGTCTTTCTTGTTTCAAGGCACACAATTAGCCTCAAGTTGAGTTGTACAATTAGTTATGGAGGACTTTCTCTAATATAGTTTTCCCTATTGATGGTCATTGACAACAGATTGTAACATAAGGACTATTTGTCTCTACTTGTAGCTTTCAAGTTTTTTAGAGCTCTTAATCCCATTGATTTGAGTGACATCCCAAGGTATCTAGATAACAGTTTCATGGTATAATCTGTTATGGGGTAAAATGTGTACCCTTGTCATTTTATACCTACGTTAGCACCCGGGTGGAACTAAAACAAATAAATCTCATTCTCGATGTACAAAACGTGACAAAATAACTATAGAGTTAAGGTAAACACACTTAAATTGACTTATCTTAGAGTTTTTGGGGCTCAAGGACAAGGGTACCTAGCGCCATGGTCCCTCATTTAGCATCGCCCTATTTTTGTGGTGTCAGCTTAGAACACCTCCTTAGCTTTTACATGTTGGACCCATTTGGTTTTATTCATTGTTGGTGAGTGGGAATCCATATATAAGCAAGTCAGTTTATTCATTTGAACATCAAAGCAATCTAGGCACACTTGCACTCTATCTTCTTCTCTCTCATGCTCTCTATTCTTCTCTAAAGCTCTCTACCGTGGATTATTACTATTGTACAAACTTCTTGCAGGTCTTGTGAAGATCTCTTTACTTCTTTAAGGCTACACCAACTTCTTGAGTCAAGTTGTGGTGATGCATCAAGTAATCTAGAGTTTCCATGCTCATGGTGGCTCCTTTCCTTTATGTTTAGAAAAGTATGTTGATCAAACTTATAGAAAATAATGGTGGAAGATTCATCAACATCGATCTTCCAAAATAGACCAAGACAATAAAAATGCAGAGATTGTATACTCTTAATTTTATTTTTGGAAGAGTATGTTGACCAACTTTGTGAATCAACCATATCTTCTTCAATGAGATGATATTTTGAATCCGTAATATTTGGTATAGGAAGATTTGTTGTCAAAAAAATTAATATGTTGCATTAAGAAATATGATAAAATCTTGGATTTACATAACATTATGAATTTAAATGGGTGTAAGGGACAACTAGAACATCTCTTCTTTATCATAGGAAAGATTGAGACTCTTAAATGGGAATGATGGAACATTTTTTCCATAACAATCTAAAGAATATATGTTTGTATGAAGAAGATGAAGAGTTAGCTTACTGCAATTATGTAAAACACACTATGAGTGACCTTAGAATCTCAATTCTTACATAAGTAATTTAATTCAATTATTTGTTTTTACACCATATCTAAGACAATATGGATGTTTGAGTAAGTTGCTATTTTCCAAGTATATTGGTATCAATGATTAGATGGTAACGTGCGTCTTTCTTGTTTCAAGGCACACAATTAGCCTCAAGTTGAGTTGTACAATTAGTTATGGAGGACTTTCTCTAATATAGTTTTCCCTATTGATGGTCATTGACAATAGATTGTAACATAAGGACTATTTGTCTCTACTTGTAGCTTTCAAGTTTTTTAGAGCTCTTAATCCCATTGATTTGAGTGACATCCCAAGGTATCTAGATAACAGTTTCATGGTATAATCTGTTATGGGGTAAAATGTGTACCCTTGTCATTTTACACCTACGTTAGCACCCGGGTGGAACTAAAACAAATAAATCTCATTCTCGATGTACAAAACGTGACAAAATAACTATAGAGTTAAGGTAAACACACTTAAATTGACTTATCTTAGAATTTTTGGGGCTCAAGGACAAGGGTACCTAGCGCCATGGTCCCTCATTTAGCATCGCCCTATTTTTGTGGTGTCAGCTTAGAACACCTCCTTAGCTTTTACATGTTGGACCCATTTGGTTTTATTCATTGTTGGTGAGCGGGAATCCATATATAAGCAAGTCAGTTTATTCATTTGAACATCAAAGCAATCTAAGTACACTTGCACTCTATCTTCTTCTCTCTCATGCTCTCTATTCTTCTCTAAAGCTCTCTACCGTGGATTATTACTATTGTACAAACTTCTTGCAGGTCTTGTGAAGATCTCTTTACTTCTTTAAGGCTACACCAACTTCTTGAGTCAAGTTGTGGTGATGCATCAAGTAATCTAGAGTTTCCATGCTCATGGTGGCTCCTTTCCTTTATGTTTAGAAAAGTATGTTGATCAAGCTTATAGAAAATAATGGTGGAAGATTCATCAACATCGATCTTCCAAAATAGACCAAGACAATAAAAATGTAGAGATTGTATACTCTTAATTTTATTTTTGGAAGAGTATGTTGACCAACTTTGTGAATCAACCATATCTTCTTCAATGAGATGATATTTTTAATCCGTAATATTTGGTATAGGAAGATTTGTTGTCAAAAAAATTAATATGTTGCATTAAGAAATATGATAAAATCTTGGATTTACATAACATTATGAATTTAAATGGGTGTAAGGGACAACTAGAACATCGCTTCTTTATCATAGGAAAGATTGAGACTCTTAAATGGGAATGATGGAACATTTTTTCCATAACAATCTAAAGAATATATGTTTGTGTGAAGAAGATGAAGAGTTAGCTTACTGCAATTATGTAAAACACACTATGAGTGACCTTAGAATCTCAATTCTTACATAAGTAATTTAATTCAATTATTTGTTTTTACACCATATCTAAGACAATATGGATGTTTGAGTAAGTTGCTATTTTCCAAGTATATTGGTATCAATGATTAGATGGTAATGTGCGTCTTTCTTGTTTCAAGGCACACAATTAGCCTCAAGTTGAGTTGTACAATTAGTTATGGAGGACTTTCTCTAATATAGTTTTCCCTATTGATGGTCATTGACAACAGATTGTAACATAAGGACTATTTGTCTCTACTTGTAGCTTTCAAGTTTTTTAGAGCTCTTAATCCCATTGATTTGAGTGGCATCCCAAGGTATCTAGATAACAGTTTCATGGTATAATCTGTTATGGGGTAAAATGTGTACCCTTGTCATTTTACACCTACGTTAGCACCCGGGTGGAACTAAAACAAATAAATCTCATTCTCGATGTACAAAACGTGACAAAATAACTATAGAGTTAAGGTAAACACACTTAAATTGACTTATCTTAGAGTTTTTGGGGCTCAAGGACAAGGGTACCTAGCGCCATGGTCCCTCATTTAGCATCGCCCTATTTTTGTGGTGTCAGCTTAGAACACCTCCTTAGCTTTTACATGTTGGACCCATTTGGTTTTATTCATTGTTGGTGAGCGGGAATCCATATATAAGCAAGTCAGTTTATTCATTTGAACATCAAAGCAATCTAGGCACACTTGCACTCTATCTTCTTCTCTCTCATGCTCTCTATTCTTCTCTAAAGCTCTCTACCGTGGATTATTACTATTGTACAAACTTCTTGCAGGTCTTGTGAAGATCTCTTTACTTCTTTAAGGCTACACCAACTTCTTGAGTCAAGTTGTGGTGATGCATCAAGTAATCTAGAGTTTCCATGCTCATGGTGGCCCCTTTCCTTTATGCTTTATTATAGCATTCCATTCGACTTCAAATTTGCATTTGCCCTCCTAGGGGACATTCTCTTTATCTCTCATCATTGCTATTGTGGAGGTGGAAGCACCATTCACAAATCTTGACTTAGGCTAGCTCCTAAATAGCACCAACCCTCTTTCCTTATTTCTTGTGTAGAGGTCACATCTATAGGAATCTGAAGATAAGAAGTTGGAGGACTGAAGAAGACTAACAGGTGAAGGAACTCATATCCAAAAATCTTACAAAACCCTAATTTGGGTCTAGGGCGGCTAGTGATCTTGTCCCACTTGTTTGGATGACCAAAACCTTCTAAAATTAGGTTCTCTCAGCTCTATTTAGCTCCTCCCTACCACTGCTTTCTGGGTTTTTGATAGATTTAGGTATGTAGCTCTTATTTTCTCTATTTGAGCACTAGAAACCCTAGATTTGGTAATTAGTCATAAGATCTCTCTTCTTGGCAACAAAGGGACCAATCAAGAGCCCTCTCAGCTCTCCTTTGAGGACTCTAGCTGAGTATTGATTCTCCTTGATTCATGTTCCAATGTTATGTGGAGAAGGATTTATTTAGGGTGATGTACATGTTAGCCTAGATCTCATTTTCTACATATCATTTTGCTGAACTTGATATATCTTGCACTTTGGCATTCTTCCTTTTTCTAGATCTGAGTTATTTTCTAGCCTAGATCTGATTTGGATAAATTCATTCATCATTTTACATAGTTACATAGCTTATTTTTACATTGTTTCATTGTTAGGGTTTACAAAAACCTTGCATTCCTAGAAAATCTAGATATTCTTGGACCTAGGGTTTGTAGATTAGTGAGTTGTTTCAAATCATAATAGCATTTTTAGGTTGATTAAATTGATTTCATTTTGTATACCTTATCATTCATGGTGTTTAGAACCTTCTTGCATCTTTGCATTTGAAATTAGAAAATCAAGCATTTGATGTAGGTTTAGAAAAAAATATATTTGTCGCATTGTCTATATTTCATAAGTTCATATCATTATAGCATGATATAAATTTCTAATTTTTGCATCAGATATGATTGGTATCACATTATTTAATCATTTCCTAGCAGTATATTTGTTATTTTCACTTATTCATTATTAGGGTTTCCAAAAATTTAGCACTTTTGGAAAACCTAGCTAGTCTTGCACCTAGGGTTTGTTGACTACAACCTTATTTCAAATCTTGTTGATGTCTTTGATTAGGGGTCAAATAGGTTTTGAAGGGACCTGAAACCCTTTACAACCAAACATTGTCAATCAATGACAGCAAAAGAGACGCCAACAACGAATCAACAACAACACATAGCCAAACATCAGCATCCTAGAAGCTGACCACAAAGAAATAGCAACAACATTGCTCCCAGAAACACCAGTTAATGAGAAAACTCACTAAACCAACCTACAAACAAGACCCTATCCATAGAAAACATTCTTATGGTCTCACACTTTCCAAGGTTTGAAACCCTCAAGCAAAGAAGCCCTTTTCCTAGGATCTGAAACAACCAGATCCAGAACACATAAAATAAACCAGTAGAAAGGAGGCTCCTCTGAAGGAGATCCATAGAGCTTAACAGTATTTGCTAGGACAAGAAACAATGTGTTCATCAAACCATCGACAAGGTTAGACAAGAAACCATCATACTCACCTTTAGAAGCAGCCATGCTCCACACTCAGAATAAAATAATAGGGCTACCATTTTCTTCTGGCCCTTTATCTAAAAACATCGCTATAGGGTTTGCACTAGAATAAGGCAAACCCACACTATTTTGGCATTGGGGAACAAACCCCACCACTATCGATAGTCTGAACATTCGCACAGGTGAGAGAAGGGATAGTCACTCCCTCATTATGTATCACTTTCACCACAGGAGGACCAAACAGGTCTACCTTAGTCATCAGGACATGGTCCATGATACAAGCCCAACCTCACCTTCTCCAGTCACAAGATTGAAAACAAAAAAGGTGGCTCCATCTCAAGAGATCTATTCAACCAACACTTATCAAGGTTGGACAAACACCCATCAAGCCCAAACCCAGTCGTACCTCTCTGCTTCTCAGCATACAAAGTAATAACAAAGGGCTTCCATGTTCTTCTGGCCCTTATACTAAAGTCATCAATAAAGGGTTTGTTCCCAAATAGGGAAAACCCCCTCTTGGAGATAAGATACTTACCAAGAGAAATAGGGATCTGAAAAATCCCACCTAGAAACATACCCATGTATGAAATATGGAAATGAAGGCTCTAGAGACCAAAAAACTTTCCAACACAGGCATATGCCTCACCAATATTCACATTTGAGACCATAAAATGCATCTTAGAAGATCTTGTTGAGCTGCAGCAGTCACATAGGCACCGACTGCAAGAAGGAAGAGAAAGCACTGAGCGCAATGCCTTAGCCCCCTATGCCCACATCCCCATAGTCATCTACCTCGTCTGCATCATCTTCCTCTGAGATAGAAAAACTCCCACTCTCGCACACTCCCAAGGCCCAGGGGGATGACATCCACCATGGGACGCTTGACTTTCCTGAAGGCTGGCCCCAAAACATAGAGCCATCACCGCAAAACTGCCCAGAAAGTAGCTTCCATATCACCGAGCCTCCACCACCAATCTGACTGACCTCTGCCCTTACACAAAGCCAGAAATCTTGTTGATGTTGATTAGTTGTTCAAATTTAATTTTTCATTACTGTATCTTTTCATAAATAACATTTGTGTTCAAGTTACAAAAGAAAAAAACATTCTTGCATCATAGAATTTTGGTTTAGAGAATAAGCATCTAAGATCTAGGTTATGATGATAAACCCTAGCTAGTCCTGCATTTAGTGGTTGTATTTGAAATCTTATTTTTAGATCTTTGCTACATTGAATGATTGTGAAATCCAATTTTAAGTTATTGTAACTCATCATACTTTTCTTATTTATTGAATTTAGAAAGCAAGCAAGTTCATATATATATTTTCTCTTCAAAATATTGAAAGCAAAAAGCATAAACAAAATTCTCTAGTTGCATACCTAATTAGGCACTTGTGCATCCTCATCAAAGAAAATTTCTTAAAATCATTGTTGCATTTAAGTGAATAAATCATATAGAAACTCCTTTTACACATAGTACACATCTTACATTTGCAAGACTTAGTTGTTGTGGTTACAAAGAATATCATATTTTTGAAAAGCCTCACTTCTCTTGAACTTGTAGGTCTTGGCTTGCAATCTTACTTTGATATTGTTTGTACTTGATTAATGAATTGTACATTATTGTTCCATATCATAATTGGAAATAGTATACAATTCGTTTCATCATGGCCTCTTCTAGTTGTCCCTCTTTGGAATCTTTACATGCATACACTATAGATTTTGATTTTTTTTTCAAAATTCATTAATATGCATACATATGTTCTAGATCACATGGCATCCATGTATGATATTGATATTTCTATATGTTCCTTATATGATATCCTTTGTCATATATCTAATTTTTCTAGCTTCATGACTCTCGTATCCTTCGATATTCGAAGACTTTACTAAATTCACCTCCATAAATTGTCATGAGAAAGATGATGGTGATGGTTCTTCTTCTACTTCTACTACAATCCATGATAATTACATGTCTATTTCCATTGATATTTGATGCAGAAGAGTCCCAAGTTGCAGAGCAATCTTGCATCAACAAAAAACATTTGCATTCTTTTCTTTTCTTTTCATTTCAGTTGCAATTCAATGATTTACAGTCAACATTTTCTACTGCATTTTACTGCATCTTCATATCAAAGCTTGTGGAGTAGGATTTAGCTTCTATGACATGTCAGCTACATCATAGTAAAATTTTAGGAGATTTGGATTCATCTACAGAGAGTTATCACTATGAAAAGATCACCAGCTTTCACAAAGCAGAGAATTCACACAATTAGTTGAGAGGAGAAGGTTTGTAAAGCACTTATGTGACTTGCAGAGCCTAATGGAACATCATACACAACACATAGGACCAAATAGACCTTCCTTGAGGTTCGCACCAAGTTTCATTTATTTACGGAGCAATACCATATGTTGTAGGCTGACCTACATGTTTCTACATGTTTCATCATTCATTGGAGTCCGACGCAGAGGATTCTATGAGTTGGAAGATGATATATATAGATCTCTTAGATGCATTAGGAAGGGAGTTAGTAGTTATGATAGTTTAGAGAAAGAATTCTATTTCGAGGAGGCACTTCAATGCCATATCTTGCATATACATTGTAACCTAGAAAATAGGCATGTGAACCCTTGATTGTAGCCTGCATGTTGCTGGCATATAAGCATTTTGATTATTGAATATAATGAGCATTTAAATCTTCCATTGCTTCATGTTACTGTGTTGTTTCTATTGTGTTTACTCTAGCTGCATGGTTTGGAAAGTCCCTTCTTAGGACCTTCCATCCATGACTGCACCAATCTCTCCTCTAATACATGTTTTGATGCTGACCTAGATTTGCCTACGTTACCCTATGTTTTGGATCCCTCTCCCATAATGGTTCCCATTCATGAGGATATTTTTGCACAAGAGGATGAAATCATTGATACATTTCTTAACATCTCTCTACCCTCTCTTCATTACAATGCTCTCCCTTAAGAAGATGAAGCATTATTGGATGAAGAGCCTTCTCTCACAATGGATCCCCCATGAGTGGATACTAGGCATTCATCTCATCATCCTATCTGTTGTATTTCTTAAAAAGATAACAATGCCAATTCCATCATCATTAATAGACTTATTCTGCCCATTAAATGGATAGTGAATAAGTGCATTAATGTTCAAAATACTCCTAAAATCATGGTATATAAGGTACCTAATCTACGTCCTTTCTCTAAACCTGTGATTATGGTTTGAGGTGTTCCAAAACCATCTCGACCTCATAGTTACATCTTACATTTTGCAAAGTAAATTACCCAAAGGAATCAAGGTGTTCAAAATGTGTTTGAACAACCTCATGCAGTTGCTCACACATACAACACCCATAATAGCAAACAAAGTAAGCAAGCACCGAGTGCGCCCACTTCTCTTCCACCTTCTCAATATATTCTTCCTCAAGCACCTTGTCTTCCTCAACATATTGGTAGAGAATATGATCTTGTCAAGCAGCTTCGCAGTACTCTGACTAAGTTCTCTCTATGGGATTTAATACAAACATCACCTACATGATAGTACCATGGAATGCTCAAAGAGGCTCTACAAAAGGTAGTTGTTTCACCTTCTATTAGATTGAATGATGTAGCATATCTGTTTAGCTATATGCATGCAACAACATCAGATATCTTATTTCAACAACATTAATTACCTCCCATAGAAGTTCAAAACCAATTTGAGCCTCTTATGATTTTTGTCATTATTAATAAAATGAGGGTGAGATGCACTATGATTGATGGTGGATCAGGCCTTAATGTTTGTGGCATAGACTTGTTACATAAACTCAATGTTGATACATCTTTCATCAAACTAGATAAACTCAACATTCATGTCTTTGATAATGTTGGTAAATAATCACTAGGTACAATCACCTTAAATGCTAAGATTGGACCTATGACATTGCCTACCCTTATCCATGTCATGCCTAATTCTCTTTCATACAATCTTCTTCTTGGTAGACTATGGATTCATGCAATGGGGGCAATCCTGTCTACCCTTCATTGTTCAATAAAGTTTATTTTTGATAACAAGCTCCATGCAATTGTAGTTGATTCAGTTCTGGAAAGAACTACTTGCAAATGGAAGTAAGATATCAAATTCCTCTTAGTAATTTGATCCCTTCTTTAACAATAACCAAACTACTACCCTCCATTTCTAACAATAGTAATGGTTAGGATAGTGTTGGTCCTTCAAATGCATTTTTTGATGATGATTGGGGTTCGTTAGATTTTACACCCTCCTTTGCAGATGAATATAAAATCTCACACTCACACCCAAAAACCTCAAAGGTAAATACAATATATGAATACTCCTAACAAACTTAAACTCAAGAGTAATAACGATGGAACTTTTGATATCGATGAAGATCCACTTTCTTCTAAAGAAATGGTGGTCATTTGTGATAAAGTATCATCTCAACCTAATGAATCATCCTTTTCTAATGCATGTATTGGTAATGATGAGGTCCCTTTAGATTTAAACCCCCATGGGCTTGTTGAAACAAAGATGAACCCTCCTCACCATGATAAAAGGAATGATCCTTCTACTTCTTCTTCAACACATGATCACACTTCTCATTTCAACAAAGCTAATAATATAGTCTCTCCTCTTCCTAGGGACTTGTAGATGGACTATGAGTGAGGATTCAAAATTATTTCTAAACTTGGATACAATGGAAATGGGTTAGGATGCAAAGGAAAAGGAATTAAGAAACACATGGAACCAACACCGCACTTGTCTAAAGTAGGTTTAGGTTTTTGAACTTCTCCTATGTTCTCTCCACCATCTTCACAACAAAAAGGGTTGCTTCCTACTCCCCCTATATCTTCTATTTTATCCTAAAAAAAGTGTATGGTTTTGAGTCTACTCAAAGACCACTTAATCACTCTTCCTCCTTCAACACAAAAAAAAAATCAACACAATAATCATTCAACACCTCATTATTGTGCATATCATCAAGCACTTGGCCATTCCACTAAGGAATGCCGAGTCGGGTTAAAAAATTCAACAACTTCAAACAAGGTATGGCTCTAGCATTTTTCACCATGCTTGATGTAGTCTCTAGAGTGCATTTTCCTCCATCTATTTTGTAATAAGCAATTTGGGTGAGGATCATTTATATAGGCCAACTTGCAAATGTGGTCCCTCCTCATTTATGTTATGTTTGTACGTATTGTTATCCCTGTATTGTGATGTTTTGTTGATTGTTAGTTCTCCCTTAGCACCCTTGTTAGCACAAGAGTACAAGGAGAAATAATGTGTTTTGTCATTCCTCTATATGTATCTTCATTCTTCTATATGTCATGATGTGCAATTTCATTATTTTTCTTAGATGATTTAGCATCATTTCATTATTTAATTGTTTCTTTCATGTGATCTTTCTTCTGTTGTCCTCATGTTTATGTGACACCTTGTTGCAATGATTGGTGTCCTACCATGACTACATAAGCCATTATGTATCATGCCTGCAAGAATTACCTTGGTTTTCTCATTCTGGAGGCAACCCCTTGTGGTGATGTAGCTTTTAAGAACACGTCATTTGCACATGCACTTTTTTGAAAGATCTCATGCATGCTTTATATTTCTTCCTTATTCTACCTTAAAGGAAATTTCTCCCTGATGGAGTTCACAATCACTTTAAGGTGATGGAGTTCACAATCACTTTAAGGTGGGGGAATAAATCATGCTAGGAGCCTTAATCTAATTTTTCTATCAAAACACTTGTTGATTATCTTTGTTACTACACTCTCTTGGAAATGATTGTGGCAAGCTTGGAAGCAAGATCTTATGTCTATATTGTTCTCTTAAGTTGAAGATCTTTAGATGTTTGGGAGAAGGGTTGGAACTACCAACTTGAGTTTGGATAGAGTACCTCTGGGTATGGTTGCAATTCCTTCTTATTCTACAAGACTTCATATAAATCCTCTTGTGGGAGGTAGTGTGTGTAATCCCTTGAGTGGAAACACTTTTCTTTATGTGGATTATGTGTATGATGTGTTTGTATCCTCTTGTTCTTCTCATTTTGTAGCTAATCCCTTCTTAGCATTCTTCTTATTTCATCTTAAGGAATGATGAACGACGACTGAGACAACCCTTTAGATTGAGGTCTCTTTCATCATGTTGACTTAAGGTCTTCTATTATGTGCTTCTTGTGTTTGTTGTACATGATGCATTTATTCTCCTCGTATACTGTTATCCTTTATGTAGTGTTCATGCCTCATGCATTCTTCATGTGTTCTCTCTCTATATTTGTTATGTCTTTTCCTTGAATGCTTTGCATGTATTCCATATTTGTTTCATATATATTCTACGAATACTTTATGCCTTATGTGTATGCTTTATGTAAAGCATGCATACTTTGTGTATTACGTGTATACATTGTGATTTATCAAGTGTATGCCTTGTGTATGTCTAGTCTTATGTTTGCTAAGTTCTTCATGTATGTAGAAATTATGCCTTGTGTCTTATGTATATGCAATTCATCATAGACTCCTAGAATCCTAAACTTGGGGGCTTGATCACCCCTCAATTTTGGTGACATTTTGACTTTTATGTTTGTTGTGATTGAAATTTGTCCTCTTCATACTTTAGTGTGATTATGAGTGTAAGATCATACCCACACTAAATTGGGGGCTAAATGTTATGGAGTAAACTGTTTACCCTTGCCATTTTACACCTAGTTTAGCACCGGTGTGGACCTAAAACAAATAAATCTTGGTCCCAATGTACAAAAACCTAAAAAAATTACTATACAGCCGACCTAAGCACACTTAAAGTGACTTGTCCCAGAGTTTGTGGGGCTAAAGGACAAGGGCGCCTAGTGCTCTGGTACCTCATTTAACCTTGACCCAATTTTTTTGGTGTCGTCTTAGAACACCTCCTTAACTTTTACATGTTAGCCCCATTTGGTTAAATTAATCATTGTTGGTAAGCGGGAATGCATATATAAGAAAGTTAGTTTATTCATTTGAACATCAAGCAATCTAGGCACACTTGCACTCTCTCTTCTTCTCTCTAATGCCCTCTATTCTTCTCTAAAGCTCTCTATAGTGGATTATTGTTGTTGTACTAACTTCTTGTAGGTCTTGTGAAGGTTTCTTTACTTCTTTGAGGCTATACCAACTTCCTGAGTCAAGTTGTGACACCACATAAAGAAAGATAGGGTTTCCATGCTCATGGTGGCTCCTTTCCTTTATGCTTTGTTATAGCATTCCATTCTACTTCAGATTTGCCTATGCCCTCTTAGGGCACACTTATCTCTCATCATTGCTATTGTGGAGGTGGAAACACCATTCATGGAGCTTGACTTATGAAAGCTCCTAAAAAGCACCAACCCTCTTTCCTTCTTTCTTGTGTGTAGGTCACATCTAGAGGAATCTAAGGATAAGAAGTTACAGAACTGAAGAAGACTAATAGGTGAAGGCACTCAGATATGAAAATCTTATAGAATCCTAATTTGGGTCTAGGGTACCTAGCACCCCTATCCCACTTGTTTAGATAACCAAAACCTTTTGGAATCAGGTTCTATTAGCTTTGTTTGGCTCCTCCTTGCCATTGCTTTCTACATTTTTGATGGTTTCAGGTATGTAGCTCTTATTTTCTCTATTTTAACCCTAGAAACACTCGATTTGGTAATTAGTCATAAGATCTCTCTCCTTAACAACAAAGGGACCAATCAAGAGATGTCTCAACTCTCCCCTGATTGTCCTTTAGATATAATGGCTACTTCCTAATAGTTGTAATTGGGTGCATTACATCATAGACATAGGAAATCCTATATAAGCTAGGTTGTTTTCCCTTTGTAAGAGTCAGAAAAATTATATAGTTCTAGACTCTTTGGCGATAGTTTTCTATTTCTCACATTTTTTGAAATTGGGTTATGATACCCTGTGATGTACGTAATACCCCAAGATTTCACTCAAGACATTAACAAACAAAATATGACCAAAGTAATTTCTCACATAACCAAAGTGGTAATAAGAAACCACATAACATACTAACATTCTGAACATGTCATATGTAACCCTTCACGATATAGTTAGCACGTGCACTAATCCATAAGTAAGGTCACACAAGAAAATGACTTAAATACACCATGGAACAAGATACCATCACAACATCTATACGAAACCACCCTCTAAATTTCAATGAATCATGATAAGCAAAAAGGAAAGAAATGCCAAGGTTTGAGTTTCATAAAAAGCTTGTAGGTTGGTCAGACTTCTAACCCAAGTTACAACATGCAATCATTCAAAATACATGTTGTGTCAACACTCTGACCA
The DNA here is from genome assembly GCA_027924645.1 of Cunninghamia lanceolata. Taxonomy (NCBI): domain Eukaryota; kingdom Viridiplantae; phylum Streptophyta; class Pinopsida; order Cupressales; family Cupressaceae; genus Cunninghamia; species Cunninghamia lanceolata. Next base: position 4,127,350 of record BSBN01000333.1, read on the forward strand.
ACAAACCATTTTGACTTCAAAACTCCTTTAATTTGCAAGCTACAACTTGCAAATGAAAACTAGTTCCTATATTCAAAGGATGTTCAAACTATAGAATTCTCTTGTAGTATTCATGTCTAGAAAATTCAATCAAGTTCCATACTTTGAACCAAAGCCACATCAAACTTCAAGACTCATTGGCAAGCTACAAATCTATAATGTGCAAGTGGAAATTGAAAGTTTGACGTCCATGATACTTCAAGCCTTAAGAATACACTAAACAATTGACACTTTTGCAAGTGTAGTCGACATCCTAACTCCTAAACACTTAACACCCCTAAACTGTGGAACCCAGTTTAATTTACACTATACACTATGTGCCAGGTTTCAAAACTTTGACCTAGCTACATTTTTGGGTTCATACTCTAACTGCACAATGTAACTTGAACTAGCAACCCCTATTCACAATATATTTTGGTCTATATTCTTGAAATGTAAAACAAAACACAAAAAATCCTAAGGCATGGGAACAACAACATGGTTTCTATTCACTCTTTGAGGTGTAATTTCCTTGATTTTTGAGTTATTTATAAATATTCTTTGGGATAAGTTCATGGGGTTGTGGACTCTAACTTGGCCACAAAAAAACCTTCTCGAAGTACATGGATCCCAAGATAAAGGATGATTAGTAAATTCCATATTAAAACTATGAGATAGCAACACAAAAATAACATGAAGTAAAGGAAATGAATAACAATACAAATTACTCACCATGCCATCAATATGGACAAGCTCTTGACACACAACCTAAAACCTCATAGAGATTTGTTAATCCCCAATGATGGTGAAATGCCACCCAACAATGTGGTACCCTCATGCCCACCCCACTATATTAAGAGATGAATGCAAGGATACCAAAATACTTACGCAATACAAAGTTATGGCTACACACCATGTTACACCCTGTGTGTTTCTAACTATTTACTATTTACCTAGACTGGTTAATATGCTTGGGTAAATGAATGTTTATGAATCTTTGCATTAATGTGTATTGAGAATCTTGAATGAATATATTGAAAAATTGAATGATGCAATGTGATGTATTATAAATGATTATTATTATTATGAAATGTATGAAGCATATGATTATATTGTGATCAGCTAACTACGATTGTGATGATGTAAGCTGAATGCAAGAACAGGTTGCTCCACCGGAAAGGACTGGAAGTATCACTCAGGAGAAGGACTTGGTCTGGTAAATGTTAGAGAAAGCCTAAACTGAGCTAGCACACACCACTACCCTAGTTGGTCTAGGTTATATTGAGTTAGTGTGGGTAAAGGTAACTAATCCATGGTAATCTAGAGTGCTTATTTGGATATGATTTTATGAGTGTTTTGAAAAAGGAACGTGATCTTATCTGAGTATTGATTGAAAGTCTTCTTTTTATATAGTTTAGAATTGCATATGGCAAGGTTTAAATGTGAAATGAATATATACACATATGATAGTGCATGTCCTCGATAACTTATACGTACGAGACAATACGTGCATGAATATACGTAGGTAGATGTATCTACGCATGCTCATGAGCATATTGCTCATCGGCATAAGTGTATCAATTGGACACAGGGCATCTATATATATATGTGTATTTACTCATACACGTCATATGTGGATATGTGGGTTAATGAGTTTTATGTTATTTTTCACGTAACGATAGTATATATATTCGTTACAATATATGGCATACTTATGTGATTGGTGAATTATGTAAATATAAGCATGTGGATTTTATTATTATATATATATATATATATATGAGTTAAAGTCTTAGTGTTATTATAAAGCGCACCCTTAAAGCAAAGTTAGTAAACATTTCTTAAAGTGCTTAGCTTTGAAAACAAAGTGAATGATAATACAAAGCGCATAGTCTTAAGACTATGAGTGTAGCTTGTAATACCTTAATGACTTTGCAGCATCATAAACTAGATGAGAGCACTGGAATACAATGAATAGTATAAGGCTATTCAGCTCATACATTATATTTGTTAAAGCACATAAAGTGTGTTGCAATGTACATTATTGGGCAACACAAATATAATGCGCATACATTTAAGAAGTTTTGAGGTTTTAAAACACGTAAAGTGCAAACCATTGACAACGATGGCATATAACTAATTCCTAACATGCCAAAACATTAACCCATTCTTGTAAACTATCTGCAAGATAATAGGGGAGCATGGTAGAATGTGTGGCACCATGTTGGAGAGAGAGAGAGACCCATTAGAAGTCTGTAAATCTTAGCAGTTACCTTGTATTTCTGAGTTTGTTTCATGTTGTACTCTTATGTGTTCCTTTTTGCATCAATTCATGCTTCCACCATGAGTTTGTTTTGTTGAGTCAAAGTAAGGAGTAGGAGTTGTGGCAGATCTATCAGCTAGTTTGTAGCCATAGCTTGCTCAAATCTATGTATATGTAGAGGAGCTTCCTCATTCTTTTGACACACACAATTTACTTTGAAGTTTCTTATGTCTTGCTGCTATTATTCTCTAAGTCTTCTATCTTACTTATGCATTGTATTTTGATCTTCAACCGTGAGGAAAGTTAGTAAGTAGTGAGAGGGATTTGAGTGGTTTTGGAGGAGATACTCAGCCAGTTTGAGAAATCGAGAACAAGAAGTTGATTGATTATATGGAGCATAGCTTTATCAAGTATGTTGAACCTCTTCTCCATTGTGTCATTTCTATTGAAAGATTGTATGTCTTGAGTATTGTTTACAAATGAGTTGTTTTTGCTTTCTTTATTACATTGGGTATTCTCTTATTTAATCATATATATATATATATATATATATATATATATATATATATATATATATATATATATATATATATATATATATGTGAGAACATTATGCTTTGATTGTTTAATAATCTCCTTAGTAAAGTGTAGTAACTGTTAGTTTCAAGACAGACAACTGAGAAGGGGGGCTGAATCAGTTGTCCCAAAACTTTCCTTTTATTAACCACTTAAATCCTTCTTGTAATTCAACAGCATAACAATAAATCAATCATGGAAACACAATGCAATAAATTAAGAGTAGAAACACATTAACACATATGACACCAAGATTTAACGTGGAAAACCCAGTTAAGGGAAAAACCATGGGGTGACTAACCTAAGATTATATTCTCTATTAAAAGAATAAGAAGAACAAAATGGCACATGCCAATTAGGGCTCACTGCCTGAGCACACTACTCACAAGAGGCCCACTGCCTCTAGGAGACACATTGTCTACAAAATAATAAATATTACATACTTGAACTAAAGATTAGCATCTTCACTATGCTTGAGTCAATTCCATTTAAGCTCAATACTTCTGCTCTGCCTTTCACTTTTCTCCTTTCTACCACAATCTCATTTTCTTCTTGATACATTTGAAATGACTTCACAACTCTTATTTATACAAGACATCGACTTTGGGATAATCATCAAAGTTAGCATACTTTACAGAGAAAATACACAAATACAACTTGATTTAGTACAAAAGACTCCATGCGAATCACCACACTATCAGCCACACAGATCTAGGACTTAAATCTTCTTTGAGGAACATGCCATGCTTCACAGAACATCTTCAAGATCATCCGCAAGATGTGTAAATCATCTAATCAGCTAGGTTTAGGAAGAACATCATCATCTAGAAGTAATTCTTCAATTATGACCTCAATCTTCAATGCGGACCACCAACACAAACTATACATAATGCAGAGACCGCCACAAGCTTGCCTGAATCACCAAGAACATCCACACTACTTCTGCTTACTGAAATCATTCTCTTCTTCATCTAGAACCTTAAGAACATAGTCTGTCATCACTATCATATTGGAATAGATGCTTGTGGACCTCCAGATCATGAACCAATTAAGTTGTCAATTTACAGTGACTTCCTAAACACTCCACCAAATCCACAGAACAAGATATTACATTTCCGGATCTCACTGGACCTATTTGTGTCACTTTGTCACCTCTGAACATCTGCTAGAACCAATTTTACTCATATGGCCATAACTTCTTCAAATCTTCATGTAGACCTCTAAAATCTTTACTGGATCAGTTTTAGACACATATCTACAAACCCTTTGATGTACATCCTCTGATCTTCATCTTAGTTGGGATCTTCACTTCATAGAGCTTCACTATCTTAACTGTTCTTCTCTATTTCTGATAGGACTAATTTTCTCAATATCCTCAGTACACAACTCATCCAATCCTTGACATCAATGCAACAAGAGTATGTTGACATCAATGACAACACTGGTTAGGCCCATACTTGCAATAGTAACTATATTGGAGTGTATTAAGACAAGTATGAGTAGTATTTCTACACTACGAATGATCAAGTTAGGAAAACTATATTTTACCAATTATATTACTTTGAGGAGAGTGTCATAGAAAACCTAGAATTGATAAGTGGGGTTATGCCTAGGATTTGTTGATGCATGGGTAAGGGAATAACCTTTGATTTAGTAAACTTGAAATTGTTAAGTGGAGTTAATCCTAGGATTTGTTGATCCATGGGTAAAGGAATAACTTTTAGAGATTGATGTCTTGCCAAATCAAGTTAGAATGATGGGTGAGTGTCTGACATCCATTCCGAGTTAGGTGTGATGAAACTTTTGCCAAAGTAGTGTAAGTAGCTAACATTTACACTGTCAGTTCATTGTGATCTAGGTTTACATACTAGGAAGGGCAATCATGCTTGTAGGTTGGAGCTATAGTGTAATAGTACTAGATATGTAGGACACAACATCTTGCTCAGTATAGGCTATTATTTGAGGTTACCATACCAATCCCTTCGACAAAGTGTAGGGCCGTTTACCAGTTTGGTAAATGTGCGGGGGACTGTAGTTAGTCCGTGGTTGGAGGAAAAGAACTTGAGTGATGCTTCTCCTCATGCAGTTGGCAGCTAGAATTTGAAGAGCGACATCAAAACCATTGCATCTCTATTGTCAATTAGCTTTATGAAACTTGTATGTAACTTGTAAAGGGTAAAATTTGGATAATTGGTTTTTGATTAGTTTTGTGCGTGTATCCTCCTTTCACCCTTTCATTCAAGGACTTTGGGTCGAGTGGCAATGCATTATCAGACTCTAGGCCACTATGAGATGTAGGGAAACTTGGATTTGTATGATTCAATTATCAATTATGATCAATTATACATCAAAACCCTAATTATACAAATACAGAAGAAAACAGATGAATATTAGAAAATGTTGCTACATAAAGATGTAAAATGATAGATAACTATGCACCTATTTTCAGGGTTCAGAAGCAGAACAGACAAGGACTAATGAGTGGGCACCCAAGTCTAATGCCTAGGTTTTTGTCGAGATCTAGAAACTTTATTTGTAACCTGTTCCTGCTGCATCAGAGATTTCCCCATCATAGAATCTAGAGGACTAAAGAGTGGGCGCCCAAGTCCAGGGTGCTATTTTCAACTCTAATCTACAAATTTGACACTCTGTAATGCCCTCCTACAACTCCACTTTTCCTATATCTTCAACCTGTAACCTGCAATCACAAAAACTTTGGGAGGGGGTTGTGGTGTTTAGAGGCTTGCTTTAGTCAAGCCCCAGAGAGACATTCAAGTCTTCCAAACACCGTTGTCAGATAGAGAGTGCATGCCCTTGTGAGGCAGAGGCAAAAACCAAATGATAAATGCTCAAAAACACAAATGATGTCACCTTGTAGTGAAGATCTCATGGAAGGAAGAAGCTCTTCATGCCATGAGAAGATGATAGGTCAAATATGCAAATACAAACACCTAGACAACACAAATTTGCTCTTGCTACACAATGAATGCCTTGAATAACCTTTAGGATGCCAAAAGATCACAATCATCAGCTAGTTGAAATCTTGTTTACAAATGAATGCCTAAACATGCTTTTATATGCAACTACAAACAATCTCGCCAAGAATTTTGTAATTCAAACTTATGGTGTCGGCATAGGACCCAAATAACGGTCACAAGTCGACTCTCAAAATTTGGGACTGATCCAAAATAGGGTAGGACTAGGGCGTGGGTAACTAAGCCTCCCCCCTATTTTGGTTAGGGTTAGGTTCAAGGATCCCCCTAGGTCCCATTTGTCATGAAACTTAGGGCTCATTTCATCGGGATGTCAAAATATGATGCTAGATGTCCTAAATGTAGATAAAAGACCTGGGAGCTAAACCTCATGAGGGAAAAGCCCCTAAGGGGACATTTTTTGATGTCACATTTAGCCCCCACTTTAATGTATGTATAAATGCAAGGCCAATAGATGCATTAAAGTATAGTCAACAAACACAACAAACACGCCAAGCATGGAGAAGACACGCCAGACACATTGAAGACAATGACAAGCACGCAAAACATGGAGAAGATAGTTACAGTCACACAAAACAAGGAGAAGATAGAAGGTGCATAGAAGATAGTTAATGCATGGAAGACAAGAATGATTTCTTTTCTTTTCTTTTTCTCATATATATGAAATGCAAATGCAAGTACAGGAAAGTAAACACACCTCCCATAATGCAGGAAGCACTCATCACGCTACTCTTTAGACTGCATATATGGGGCAACACATGCACAAGGCACGCCAAACCTCCCAAAATGCAGGAAGCACTCATTGCACTAGTCCTTAGACTACATATGGGGCAACAAACATGCCAAACAAAGAAAACACGCCAAACACACACACTTTAAAGACATGGAGAAAACACGGTAGACAAGAGATGGAGCATTCCTATTTCTAGGATCATCACCATCTTAGGCACATTACCGGCACACATCGATGATTGGGCTTCACCACAACAATCGCTAAAGACACGCTTAAGCATTGAGTTAGTCATAGAACCGCTCCCTGCCTCCACAGGAGATTTTTGAAAATGGCAAGATGGACACTCTCCACAAGAGATACACCACCCCTACCTCCACAGAGGGCTTAAGATGATTGATTGATTGATTGAAAATAAACTCAAAATGCAGGAGGGACTCATCGCCACCAGTCTTTAAACTGCACCTAAGGACAAGCACATTGCTAACACCTACAACAGATAGCTTACCTTATATATGCCCCCACCTTAAGGTGGTTGATATCACACATCGATATCAAGCATGTTAAGGTAGAAAGAAAACACATAAGGGAACACAGACTTTTGCAAAGCCCATGCCCCCCAGAGGTGACATGTATTTTACGATCGCCAAATGTTCCCACAAACACATCCCTACAAGAAACATGTTAGTGTCTACATGATCATGATAAACAACAACATCGATGCATATGATTAATCACACAAAGAGCCAAGGTTATATTATGAATTCAGAGATCGAGGATAACTGTGGTGCTATATCACGAAAATCTCAAAACCAAGTGTCACCAAGGCAAGATTCAAAGACAAACAAAGTGCATCGAGTAGTAGTATTGTTAAGGTTTGTAAGTGAGATAAAGATCATCAAAATCACTACATAGAAAGCACAAGTGCTTCTACTAGCCAAGCGTCAGATAAGATATACAACCCCATTATCATATTAGGAACTAAGTCCAATTTTTGATTTCTTGCTAAAGGGACGCTAGGTCCGCATCAATATAAATGTTTTTCATCATCCGCCTGCTAGATAGAAGCACTAGAGGAAGGTAAACAATAAATAAGAGAGGAGAAACAAGTGTCTTAGGGACAATCACATAGGAGGGTGCCCGCAATTCACCAACCGCAATGCTATGTCTGTAAGACACAACACACAACAATGAAAAGAGAGAGAGGCAATATAGAAGAATGATGATACAAATAGAAGAAGATCACAACAAAGGCAATTTCCTAGTATCTTAGACCTTACAAGAGAATCAAGGGTCATCCCAGGAGGCCTAAACAACACATAAAACATCACGGGGGAAGCACATCATGAGAGAGATAGGGTTAGAAATACTTACCTGGTAGCACCATCGTTAAGAGTATACATATCTAGGATATCTCTTATGTTGATTTAGTCTTGTTTATATTGTATTAAGTTTAGGACAAGAAGAGGCTTTAGCGGGCTTCAAAGAGCAGTATCCTATACCGATTGTATAATTAATTCTAACTACTTGTAAAGGTACTCTGATTCCTTGTTGATTTACACCGCAACCATTACCTATATAGTCATTATTTTTGTAAAAAATTTGAAATCCACGACCATATAGAGAGTCCATTTCTTTGGAAGAAGGTTAAGCCTCATAGGTATCATAATTTGTAGTGTAAGTGAGAGTATTATCTTTGTTTTCTACCAAGAAGGCTTTGTTTTCCTGAGGTGCTTTAGAAGATTTCTTAGATGAGATTGATGTGACTTTGGATGTGTAAGAGTTATTAATTTTATAGTCCCCATTAAAGGAAGGAGTAAAATCTAATGAACCCCAATTATCACCACAGAGTGCATTTGATGGTTTAGAGTCTTGCACAATATTATATGTGGGAAGAGGCATTGATAGATCACCTCACAAATTGTTTAAGCTCATGTGATTGTAAACTAGTTTTTGCATTTCAATATGTAAACAGTTATCTGGTTCAGGATTGACATGAATAGTATGAAGTTTACCTTTGAATATAAATTTGATTGAGCGATGCAAGGTGGAAGGGACTGCCCCCAACGCATGAATCCAAGGTCTACCAAGAATCATGTTGTAAGATAGAGAACAAGGCATGACATGAATAAGGGTAGGCACCATCACAAATCCTACTTGTATAGGTAGAGTTATAGTACCCACGAATTATCATTCCACATTATCAAAACCACAGATACTTAATGTTTCCAGCTTGATGGCAGATGTATCAACTTGAATCTTATGTAATAAGTCAATGCCACAAACATTAAGAGCTGATCCATTATCAATCATAACTCTCTTAACCAATGTTTTGTTTATTGTGACAAAGATTATAAGAGGATCATATTGGTTTTGAACTTCAATTGACGGTAATTCATGTGGTTGGAAGAGAATATCTATTTTTGTCACATGCATACAATCTAATAGAGCTGCTACATCATTCAACTTAATAGTAGGTGGTACAATCACATTTTGTAAGGCTTATTGGAGCATTCCATGGTATGTAGATGATGTTTGTATTAAATCCCAAAGAGAGATCTTAGCTGGACTAGCACGAAGTTGTTCAACAAGATCATACTCTTGACCACTTTTATGAGTAAGATGAGGTGGTGGAGGGAGCATAGGTTGAGAACATGGAAGAGAGACAAGCACATGCGGTACTTGCTTACTTTGCTTGTTATTACGGGTGTTTTATGTGTGAGCAATCACATTTTGAATACCTTGATTTCTTTGAGTAATTTGCTTTGCATAGTTGAAGATGTCATTAGGAGGTTTACCTTGGACTGTAATCATTGGCTTTAAGCAAGAGGGTGCACTAGGTGCCCCTCGAACAATAATCTTAGGAATATTACTACAAAATCTATTAATAATATTGAATTAACATTGTTTCCCTCTTGATTATACTTAGCATCTATCCCTAGGGGATTTAATGTGAGAGATTTTCTTATCCACTAATGCTACATCTTGGCCAGGAAGAGCAATGGGATGAGAGGAAGGTACTCTATTGTTAGGCAGACTAGAGCTATCCATAGTCTTCTTATCAAAGGTTCTTGAGTTTTGAATCAAAGGTGGAAGGTCTGATGGATTATCCATAGAGGTCTCATGCACCAAATGATCATTAGGTGAATAGTCTTTTTCTGCCCATGAAGAATCCTTCTTGAGAGGGAGCCCTTTATCCACTAATGTTTCATTTTCCAAAGAGAGTAGGGTGATGTTCAAGAATGTGTCAATGATTTCATCTTCTTGTTCTAGTATATCCTCATAGGAGGAATCATTTTCTATGTCGTCATCACATGTTTTAGCTATTAAATCCAAAGCATTAAGAGAACTTTAATTCTCATCATTCTCAATGTGTTGATTGTCAAATCTTCTAAGTTACCCAAGGGTATGTATTCATGAGAGATTTGAATTTGTCATAATCAAATACATAGTCAAGGATTTCAAATGAGGTGCATTTAAATATATCCTTGTAATACATAGCTTGTAAGTAAGTGAGAACATGAGGATTCATATTAAGGAATTTGTAGAAACTTTCAAAGTTTTTGATATATGCATGTAAAGATACCAAAGAGTAATAAGATGAATATATCATGGTGAAATGTCTTGTAACATCAATGTAAAATAATATTTTTAAATCTTTTCAAAAGTTATGCAAAAGACAAGTGCAAAACTATGTGCAAAAATGACCTAAAATGCTTTAATTTTTTGTACTTTTTCAATGCAAATATATGAAAGGAAAGGTGTTGTAAAGAGTTTGATTAGGGGAAGAAAATAATATGTCTATTTTCAGTCCAATAAATTAATAAAACCCTTTATAGCACACTTTTGATGCAAATCTAGGATGACGACAAGTTAAAACCTAGTGAAAATGCCCTAAAATATGCAATTTTTCACAATTTTTCAATCCCAAGACCTAATAAAAGAGGTGTTGTAATGAATTTTATGAGGTACAAAAAATAATAGTAGTAATATCATTCACCTATAATCATAAAATCATTTACAACATGCTTGGAGTGCAAACTAGGTCAAACCCTAGGGCAAATATAGCAAAAATGTGCAATTTTTCACCAAATTTTTAATACAAGGGCCCAATAAAAAGGTGTTGTAAAGAATTTTAGAAGGGGAAGCAGATAATAACCCTAATATTACCTAATTAGTGCAAACATATTTTTTACAACATGCCTATAGTGCAAATCTAGAGTGTCAATAAGGGCAAATCTAGTGAAAATCAAGGTTTTCCAAGCCCTAGGTTTGAGAACTTGATGCAAAATGCTATATGAATGTATTGTAATCTAATTTATGATGAAAATTAAATGTACTCAGATCTGAAAATGATTTCCAAACCCTAAGATGCAAAATACAAGTGCAAATCTAATGAAAAATCAATGAAAATGTTAGTTTTTGTTGAAATTTTCTATGTAAAAATACAAATTTTTGAGATCTAAATGCAAATTTACACTAAAATGCAACACTACAGACAAATTAAATTTTTAATGAGTGTCTAAGATCATATGAAACAAGATTTTACCTACAAACCCTAGATTTTGGAATTACTAGGTTATACGAAAAATTCATAATTTTTAACAAAACCCTAGCAATTTTATGATGAAAATGCAATGCAAGCTATTGAATATTGGTAATTTTCTGCAACTTAATGTAGATCTAATGAAAAAATCATAAATTTGATGAAATTCACATTAATTGATGCAACATAGAAACCATATGAAGATGAAATCTAGGGTTTCCAATTTCAAAATTTTCAAAATTTTCAATTTTTTTTTGTAAGTTTTTCAATGCAATAAGATGAATGATAATATGAATGAATGAAACCAATGTAAATCTGAAGCAAAACACTTAGCAAGGTGCAAACAAGTCCAATAACATGTCACAACCCCTATTTTTCAAAAATTAATTTTCAATTTAATATTACAATTTTTTACTCATGCGTGACAGGAATACACTCTCAATGGAGAGGTATCAGAACATACTTGAAACTTATTTATTAATTATGATATATTATTGAGAATAATTAATATTTATTATAGTTTCAAGTTAGTGGAGCTAATTCTAGATTTTTTTTATGAAATTATGATATAAGTTATAAAGAGAAAAATGGGCCTCTAATCACATGCCAAATTAGAAAATTGTGGATTGGGGTCAATTACCCCTTGAGTTGTCTCAAAAGTTGGATCACTTAGTGGAGCTTGACAAGGTTGAGTAATGTCCTTGCTTTGTACTTCTTCTGGTTTGAATAAATGTTTACCCCTCTTTTAGTCTAATAAAGAGAATAGAATTTAGTAGTAAGGTCTTGATATGGTTTAGTTAATTGATTTAAATTAATTATTCCTGTGTGTTGTGGGGAATAAGAGCTCTTTTATGATTAGTTTTGGTAAAATTAAGACCATAGGTCAATCACCTATGGGTAGGGTACTTGTTTATTCATAAAAATTATGTTTTAGAGTTGTTTTAATTCATTTTTAGTGCACAAGAAAATGGGTGATGAAATTGGAAGTTGTAGAGTCTTCTTCTCTTGAAGAGTCTTAGAGCATTCAAGTCATGAAGAAAAGAAATAAAAGGAAATCCAATAATCACATTTCTTAAAGAAATGAATGCCACAAGTAAGAAGAGGAATAGGAGTCATTGGAGCCCAAAAGAAGAATATGAAACTTGGCAAAAGGAGATATTATAAGGAGATGGAAGTTTGGCTTCAAGGCGAGGAAAACAAGAGAAGAGCCCAGGTTTATTTCTAATTTTTGCAGGTCATCAAGAGGATGCTCATAGCTGATGTTGAAGATAATTTTGGAAGGAAATTACAACCATTTCAATGAGGCAAAGAAAACATACATCCACGGTGACTTGTTAGATGAAATATTTCTGAATTTCATGAGGAGGGCAATAGAATCCTAGGTAGAAGAAAAGAAGCACTCAACTAAATAATATGGAAGCTCTCACATTAAGGAATCTTGGAGTTTTTCTTCAAATGCGTTTGAAGGTATTCTTCATTAATTAAATTCTTGAGAAACTCACTATTATTTATGTTAAAGTTATTCTAAAAATTCTTTTAAGAAAACTTCTTGTTGTCTCATGAAATTAATGTTAACATACAAATTACTTTATAAAAAGGTTTCTAGGTTTTGAGAATCATGTTTTCATCTTTCCAAAACATTTTACGTTTTTAAATTTTGTTAAGTATTTTGAAATTTATCGCATTTTTACCACTGCTGTAGAACATATTAAAAATCTAGGGTTTTGTTGGTAGTTTACTTTGTTGGAAATGAATTATTCTCATCACATAAGTGTGTTAGAAGAATTCTCATATTTCCTTTCTTGGAATGAGTATGATTAGATAATCTTTCATATATTTAGTTGTATCAAAAAATTAGATTGAATCAAGAATATTCTTGTAGTGCAAGAAGGTCAAATTAAATCCTTATGTTGAATAGTTTATAAAAAACAATTGTTAGATTAGACATATATAAATTGCATAGTTATTTGAAATGTCAAAATTAAAGCAAATAAAATATCTTTAATCTTTTAGTATTTCTATCATTTATTATAATATAGGAAATACTTTTGAGTAATTAATTTATTCTCGATTTATAATCAAGTTTGTAGTAAATCAAGATTTGAGGGAAAGGGATGATTGCAGTAAACACTACCTCCTCATCTTACAAAAATTTTCTAATTATTTTTTAGGTTCTATTCCCCTTATTCTTACCTTTCCAAAACATCTTAAAGTTTAGAATTACACTAAAAATAAGAAAGTTATGATAGATTTACTACTGGGTGGTTTTTCATGTTAAGGCTATTTCTATTCAATTAATCTATTTTTTCAATCATCTAGAATGTTTTGTCAACAATTGAAATTGATTTATATAGGTCAGTAATTGAAAATACGAATCTCATTTAAGTAAGTAGAGTGAATTATTTTCTTAGAATCTTTAATGTGTAACTAACATTGTTTGAGAGAATAGAACTCTTGAGATACTTGTATGACTTAGGAATTGGAGGTTTTCTTATTGAATGGAAAATTTAGTAGGCTCTTCATGAATTACCTTAAGCTATATTTTACTTTTGTTTGGATAATATAAATGTAGATTATAATTTAGGAATGAGGCTAAAACTTTAAATTTTAGTATAGAGGAGGATGAGAGAAATATAAAAGAAAGTATGTTTCATATCAATATCTAAGAATGGTTGGAATATTTTTGTTGTTATAACTTCCCTATTTTACCTGTAGGGAATATTTATAAATTTAATTGTTACATGTACTTTTTAGAACTTGAATGATTTAATCAGCATATGGAACAATATGGATGTGTATATTAATTGAATTATTGATTCTAGAAAATATTATGTGATGAACTAGATCCCTTGTGAGTTAAAGTATCTAAGTCAACCTTATGGTTGCAAGACTAGTTACCCTAAACTACGAAGTCTTTGCACTGCGCGTACATAGGCAAGGCCATCTTGAGCCCCTGAGACATTAGGTCAACCCCTTAGGGCCTGTAGGTTCGCCATCTTGTGCACTGATATCTAATATGTTGTTCATTAATTTTGCTGGACTAATGTTTATATCTATTTGTGCAGATTCATGCCAAAAGATTTGTGCACTTACTATTATGAAGACAAGCATTATATGAATCCAGTGTAGGTAACTAGACAATCTGAAAGTGATTATTAATTATTCTGTAAATTATACTTCTCATTATGTATCACCAATGTATTGGGAACAATTATAAAAGGTGATCTATGCTTATTATGGAAATTCACTAAATGTTAAAACATTTATGGGTATTCCATTATTGAATTGATTTCCTTTCCATTTTTGGATTGAGTTGCTTTTCAAATGTTATTTTGAGTAAGTAATTTTTTTGGACTTTACATAACATGGGTTCACCAAAATGTAAAGGGTAAAATTTGGATAATTGGTTTTTGATTAGTTTTGTGTGTGTATCCTCCTTTCACCCTTTCATTCAAGGACTTTGGGTCAAGTGGCAATGCACTATTAGACCCTAGGCCACTATGAGATGTAGGGAAACTTGGATTTGTATGATTCTATTATCAATTATGCTCAATTATACATCAAAACCCTAATTATGTAAATACAGAAGCAAACAGATGAATATCAGAAAATGTTGCTATAAAAAGATATAAAATGACAGATAACTGTGCACATATTTTTAGGGTTTGGAAGTAGAATAGTCGGGGACTAATGAGCAAGCACCCAAGTCCAATGCCTAGGTTTTTGTCAGGATTTGGAAACTTTATCTGTAACCTATTCCTACTGCATCAGAGATTTTCCCATCACAAAATCTGGAGGACTAAAGAACGGGTGCCCAAGTCCAGGGTACCATTTTCAACTCTGATCTACAAATCCAACACTCTGTAATGCCCTCTTGCAACTCCACTTTTCCTATATCTTCAACCTGTAACCTACAATCATAGAAACATTGGGAGGGGGTTGCGGTGTTTAGAGGCTTGCCTCAATCAAGCCCCGAAGAGACATTCAAGTTTTCTGAACATCATTGTTAGCTAGAGAGTGCATGTCCTTGTGAGGCAGAGGCAAAAACTAAATGATAAATGCTCAAAAACACAAATGATGTCACCGTGTAGTGAAGATCTTATGGAAGGAAGAATCTCTTCATGCCATGAGGAGATGATTGCTCAAATCTGCAAATACAAACACATAGACAACACAAATCTGCTCTTGCTACATAATGAATGCCTTTAATCACCTTTAGGATGCCAAAAGATCACAATCATCATCTAGTTGAAATCTTGTTTACAAATGAATACCTAAACATGCTTTTATATGCAACTACAAACACTCCTGCTAAGAATTTTGTAATTCAAACTTACCGTGTCGTCATAGGACCCAAATAATAGTCACAAGTCGACACTCAAAATTTGGGACTGACCCAAAATAGGGTAGGACTAGGGCATGGGCGCCCGAGTCCTCTACCCCTATTTTGGTCAGGGTTAGGTTTAAGGGATCCCCCTAGGTCCCATTTATCATGAAACTTAGGGCTCATTTCATCAAGATGTCAAAATACAATGCTAGATGTCCTAAATATAGATAAAAGATCCAGGAGCTAAAGCTTATGAGGGAAAAGCCCCCAAGGGGACATTTTCTGAAGTTACATAACTATCTTGTGAAAATTTGTAATTGAGATTATTCAATACATGTAATGTTGGAATGTAATTTGATTATTCAATGGTAAAGTTTGAAATATATTTCAAATGTACATATGTCATTTATAAAGAAAGGAAATTTTTTATTATTCACATTGTTGGTATTCATGGATTATTCACTTTTGAGTTTAAACTTAGTTAAATCTATTTGGTAGAACAAGTGGCATGTTACACGTGGTATCAGAGCTACTAGGTTTAGCTCTGGAACCTATGTTCTCGCTATGCTTTCCCATCCAACATTATGAGAATCTAATGTTTGGAATTCTTGTGTTAGGATGGTGCATCTCAGAGTGACTACAAGGAATTTAGTCATTAGGAACAAACATTACCTCAAGCCCAAGAAGGAAAGAGAACCCTTGTTTATACCATTAAGAGGAAAAATAGTGACAATGATATATGGTTAAGTGACACGAAAACATTGAGTCATACCCTCACCCAAGTTAGTCAAGAGAAAAGAAAGATGAGAGATGCTACCATCTTCAACCGTCTGCCTTCGGTCTCTCCAACCAAGTCAGAATCCTTGCCACTATCTAGGAACATGCCCTTTGAGTATAGTGTGACTCCTACCATGTTGTTTAGAGATCCTTGAGTTTCTCCTTTGGCAGAAGTAATTGTAATTTCCTGGAGTGATGAATCGAAGGAGTATGTTTCCCAATACTATGTTTGAGGATAAGTTTGAGGGATACACTTCACTTAGTTATGTAACTAAGAGTGAATTAGAGGGATATTCTCCATTGGACTATCTTAATAGTCATTCCATGTAAATCTAAGGATATTTAAATCCTTATCTATATTAATAAAAGAAAGTGTTCTTATCAAAAGCTTGTGTATATGTAATCTTTCTTTTGGCAAATGCTTTGATTATGAATAAATGATTCTATTTGAATAGTTTAATGTTTTTTTAGAACATTAGGTAAACATTCGTAGATGGAAACCTATAGGGTAAACTTTCTAGAGAAGCACGGTTCATACCAGAACTAATCATGGAGGAAGTGAAGAAGTAGGGCAAGGGTTGGAGAATATGAATACTAAGTTGGATTGAATCTTAGCAATGATGATTGAGACAAGGGAGAGAGTGGGAATCTTAGAGCAAACAGGAAAGGATGGAGCAGAAAAAGAAGTTCATAATGGTAAGAATGAAGGAGAAAATTCTAGTGAACACACTCAAGCTAGTGAGCATGAGGATGAAGGATCACAATCACAATTGCAATCCTCATATCAATCACAATATAAGGAAATTAGAAGGAGGAGAATGGTGAAGGAACTATCTAGAGACATGAGGAAAATTACACCTCCCAAGTTCGAAGGAAGTACCAGTGGGGACGTAGCTAAGGCTTGGCTCACTGAAATGGAAAAGTATTTTGGGATTAGAAACTACTCAGAAGCTACCAAAGTGGTTTGGGGAGCTTTTTAGTTGTAGGGTGAAGAATCCAATTGGTGGATGAGTAAGAAGACAGAACTAGGGATTAGTTCAACTCAACTCACTTGGAGTAAATTTGTTGAAATATTTTAGAAATGTTGGTTACCCCAACTTTTCTATGACCAAAAACTCCCAGATTTTTAGAATCTAAGGCAAGGAGATTCTTCAGTCAGTGAATATTAGGAAAAGTTTACACGTCTTCTAAGATATGTGCCTATGTATCAAGCTAATGAGTGGTTCTGTATTAGGAAGTTCATCGTGGGGTTAAACAATCAGATAGGTGGGGAGGTGGATATGCGTGGTCCTACCACTATGGACCTTGTGTATGAGAAATCTCTTAAGCAAGAGAAGAAGCTTAAGTCTACCGCTAGTTATTAGGAGAAGAATAAAAATAAGTTGAATTGATCTCAAAACAATCAAACTTCTAGAAAGCCAAATGAGGTGCAAGAATTTATGAAGCAAGGGGAGAAGACTTTTTAGAATAACTGGAATGAACCAAGGAGATATCAAAGAGGGAATAATGGCAATAATATTAGCAATGTCACCAAAAAAAATGATAACTCTAGGAGAACTTCAGGAAGGGACCAGTTAAGGGATGTTTCACTTGTGGTGGAGATCAATTTGCTAATCAATGTCCCAACAAACCATTAGGATCACAACCTTGTGGTAATCCTCTTCCACCACAAAGGGATGTCTTCCAGCATAGGATTCATGCTACAGTTAATAACCAACAAGAAGAGTATCATATCACTCCGGTTGAAGTCTCAGGTACTTTATCTAGCATACCCATATTTGTTTAAATAGATACTGGTGCCACTAAAAATTTTATTTCCCCTAGAGTAGCTAGTAAAATGTCTATGAAGGCTGGCTATATGGAAAAGTCTTGGGTTGTTGAATATGCAAACTAGACAAGAGCAAAGGTGGATCAATGTCTGTTTGAAGCAAGGGTTGAACTTCCTAGTTTCTCTATGGAAGTTAATTTGTATATAGCTCCCTTAGCGTCTTATGATGTCATCTTAGGGATGAATTAGTTATGGAGACATAGAGCTAAGGTTGATTGTCATGCTAAAATAGTAGAATGCCTAGATGATCTTGGGAACTAGGTATCTTTGCAAGGGACACCTAGAGAAGTTAAGTTACGTCAAATTTCATTTGTGTAAATGCATAGAGCAAAGAAGAAGGGTTGCCAACTCTTTGCAGTTAAAATAGAAAAACTTGAGGAATACATAGAGTTTATCAATCAAAGTGGTGTGGCATATTCTAGACAAAAGATCTCCAAGAAGTTGAGGATGGAGAGATTGAGGATGCAGAAGGGATGGATATGGAGAAATACCCTATCCTAAGAGATTTTGTAGATGTATTTCTAGAAGAACTACCTAGATTTCCTCCCAAGAGAGTGTTCAACTTCTCCATTGACATAATTCCATGGTCAAAACCTATATCCAAAGTACCATATAGGATGACAACAATAGAATTGGAGTTAAAATCATAGCTAGAAGAATTGTTGTCCAAAGGATTAATAAGGCCTAGTGTTTCACCTTGGGGAGTGCCAATGATCTTTGTAAAGAAGAAAGATAGGAAACTGAATTTGTGTATAGATTATCGGTTGCTCAACAAAGAAATGGTAAAGAATATGTATCCTTTACCATGTATCGATGATCTCTTTGATCAGATGCGTGGTGCAATAGTGTTTTCAAAGGTTGATCTAAGGTTGGGTTATCACCAGTTAAAGATCAAGGATGAAGACATTTCCAAAATTGCTTTCAAAAAAAGGTATGGTCATTATGAGTTCACAGTCTTACCTTTTGGGTTAACAAATGCACCTATAGCTTTCATGAATCTTATGAATAGTGTGTTTAGAGTCTGCTTGGATAAATTTGTGTTGGTCTTTTTGGATGATATTCTAATTTATTCCAAGAACAAAGAAGAGCATATTCAACACTTAGAAATGGTACTTCAACAGTTAAGAGAGCATAAGCTATATGGAAAACTTTCCAAGTGTACATTCTTTTAGAAGGAAGTATAATATCTAGGACATGTGATTTTAGCAAAAGGAATCTCACTTGATCTAACTAAGATAAAAGTAGTGCTTGAGTGGCCAGTGCCAAAGAATGTTCCTAAAGTTAGAAGTTTTATGGGTTTGGCTGGGTATTATCGTAGGTTTGTAGAAAATTTTTTCTAGAATTGCTTTTCCTAACACTTCTTTGTAGAGGAAAGGGAAAAAGTTTGAATGGTTTGAAAATGTCAAGAGGCATTTGATCTCCTGAAAGAGAAGTTGACCATGACTCCAATTTTGAAAGTGCCAGATCTAGATGGTAATTTTGTTGTTATCACGGATGCATAAGGAGAAGGTTTAGGTGGAGTGTTAATGTAGGAAGGGCAGGTCATAGCCTATGAATCATGGAAGCTAAAACCTTATGAACAAAATTATGTTTTGCATGATTTGGAGTTAGCAACAATGGTTCATGCATTACAAATGTGGAGAAACTATCTGTTAGGAAAACCTTTTGAATTAAAAATAGACCATCCTGGTTTGAAGTATCTATTTACTCAACCCAATCTGATTGCAAGGCAAAGGAGGTGGCTAGAATTGATATCAGACTATGAATTCAACATTAGTTATATGAAAGGAAAAGAGAATAGAGTTACCGATGCTTTAAGTCAAAGAAGGCATATATCTTCAATAGTATCTATCCAAATCGACTTCAAAAGTCAAGTATTGCAAGGATCCAAGGGTTCTGAGTACTATGAACAAGTTAACCAAGCACTCTCAGATAATTTGCAAGATAAAAAGGTATGAATGTTTTTACTTTGGACACAATGGGTTATTGAAGTATAAAGGAAGAGTTTATGTTCCTGATTCTAGTGAGTTAAGAAATTTGGCATTGAAGGAAGTACATAATACACCATACTCAAGACATCCTGGTGTTACTAAGATGTTAGCAGATGTGAAGACATTATATTTCTGGAAGGGAATGAAAGGGGATGTTGCAAGATTTGTGGCAAGTTGTTTACAATGTCAAAGAGTAAAAACAAAACATCATCATCCTGCAGGTTTACTATATCCCTATGATGTACCAGAATGTAAGTGGCAAGTTATTAGCATGGATTTTGTGCAAGGTCTTCCTATGTCAAGGAATTAGCACAATGTCATTATAGTAGTTGTGGACAAGCTTACAAAAGTGGTGCATTTCATACCAGGTAATCTGATGGATGGAGCTCCTATAATAGCTCAAAAATTTATTCAAGATGTTTCTAGATTGCATGGAATTCTTGAAAAGATTATTTCTAACAGGGATGCTTGTGTAACTTCTAGATTTTGGCAAACCTTGAACATTTTCTTCAATTAGAACTCAACTAAACATAAGTTCATCTTACCATCCAGAAACAGATGGGAAAATGAAAAAGAGTAAATCGAATGTTAGAATATCTTCTAAGGATGTATTGCATGGATCAATAATACAAGTGGGAGGATTACCTACCATTGGTTGAATTTGCATATAATAACTCCTATCACTCTGCAATAAAGATGGCTCCGTTTGAATCATTGTATGGCAGGAAATGTCAAACTCCTATAAGCTGCGATAAGCTAGAAGATAGGCTAAGTCTTGGGCTAGAAATGTTGTCAAATATGGAAGAGAAAGTCAAAATTATCAAGAAGAGATTACCAAAAGCTAATGATAGGCAGAAGAGTTATGCAAATGCCAAAAGGGTTCCTAGGAATTTCTCTATTTGGGATAAGGTTTTGTTAAGAGTAAAACCGCATAAGAGTTCTATAAAGTTTGGAAAGTAATCCAAACTAGCTTTGCGCTATGTAGGTCCATTTGAGGTCCTAGAGGAAGTCAATCCTATTGCATACAAAATTGCTTTACCACTAGCCCATGCCAGGATGCATAATGTCTTTCATGTCTCATATCTTAAGAAGTATGTTCCAGGGGATAACCATGTTATTGATTGGAATGCTTTATAGGTACAAGAACCAGGGGTGGTAATAATCGAGCCCCTCAAGGTGCTCAAAATGAATAAGATTTGCTTGTGTAATAGAGAGATTTTGCAGTGCAAGGTCCAATGGGATCAGTATGCAGAAGATTCTGCTACTTGGGAAGTGTTGGCAACATAGTCAAGAGACACTGGTGACTCGGTAATGTTGTCATTGATGGCAACAAGGCAAGTAGAGCATGATGGAGCTAAGGATGATTGGGAACTCAACTTGGAACATCCTGCATACAAGGTTCTAGTCTGGACACAAAAGACTAAGGCAAAATGGCTAAATACTGAAAACATAGAGTTAGTAGAAGAAATTCAAGTGGTATTCCTCCGTAGTTGATGGTCAAGGTATGTAGTTCAAGTATGTTATTCAGGATTTTTTGGAGGTACTATGTTCAAGATTACAAGTCCTGATGACTTTCTGAAGTTAAGTAGTGATTGGTCTAAGTCTGGATGAACTCAGTTAAGTCAAGAACAATGCAGGTTGTGTGAGTATTTTGGTCCGCATTTCTCTGTAAGTGATTGTATTAGTATGTGATTTTGAGGTTGTATGGATAGGTGTCAGAAGCATCCAGTTGATGAGTTATAAAATCTAAAGTGATCTAGAAGATAGTCTACAAAACTCCAAGTTCCGGCAGTTGGTTTGCTAGTACTTCACCAAGGCAAAAGAGACAATTTTGAGTTCCACATTTTACCTCATAAGGATATCATGACCTATGGTTGGTAAGATATGATTTGTGAAGTATGAGGAATGGTTTATGTGATTCTTTAAGTCTCATATGGTCCGTAGTAAGAGTTTGGTGTGACAGATGATTAGGTCAAGCATGTTCTTAAGAGACAAGCCAACAGGGATGTTAGATCCATATGCAGTGAAGATATATTGTTTGAATAATAAATCTAAGTGGTTGTATGATTGGTGCCAACCTATATGAAGATCATTATATGTTTGGTTGGGTCTACATTACTATTTTTACACTTGATCATGTCGACAAGGTAGAATACATTGTATGCACACTTCATGTCTGTCTTGCCGACCCGATTTTGAGATTGAATTCAAAGTTGTGGATATTTATATGGGTTAGATTTGATTGTTGAGGTGTGTTGTGTGATTATGATGTGGATTAACTTAAATGTGTGTGATTCAAAAGTAGAGTTATGATTAGAAGACAGTAAGAGAAGAAGAGCATAGTTTATGTAGAGTAGAGCAGAAAAAGTAGAACAAATAGTATGAAGTCTTTTGAACCTGTATATTGAACTAATTGGTACTTCACCTTAGCATTCCATAGATGCATTTGTAGAAGTCATCTTCTAGTAGTTAGATGATCCTTCTAACTTCTTTTCTCTTGTTAGTGAGCCTTTGTGCAATGAGCACTTCTTCATAGGGTAGTGAGCCTTCTTGTAATTTGGTATTGAGATATCATAATTTATTGTGAGCTAATAGTCACTGTGGTTTTTCCCTTATTGGGTTTTCCATGTAAAAATCTTGGTGTCTATGTGTTGTCTTTATGGTTACTATTCTTATGCTTATTCTGCTTTCATGTTATTAATTTTAGAAATTAGATTAATAAACTTGTTAAGAAGTGGTTTTGTGGAATACTGATTCACCCCCCTCTCAGTATTCCTTATATTTAACAATTGGTATCAGAGCAAGGTTCCTTGGAAGAAGCCTAACAACTTGAGGAAGATTTGGAAATCTCCAAAACAATATTGAACTAGAAGAAGCTCTTATTGATCTTGAAAAATCTGAAGTAGAAATCATGGATCTGAAGGATAACATTCAAGAAGCTAATGAATGCATTCTAACGCTGAAAGAACAAATCAAGAAATTCAAAGAAAAATACAAAGATGTTAGTGAACAGTTGATATCAGTAAATGAGACCCTGGATGATTTGAAAGTGGAAGTTATAGAAAGAGCTAAAGTAGAAGAAGATCTGAATCTGATGGTAAAAATCAAGTCAGAAGAATGTGCCAAACTTGAAAAAGAAGTTGTGAGCCTAAAATCAAACTTGGAAAAAGCCAAGAGCTATGAAGAAAAGTTCAAAATAAGTTTTGCAAAACTTGATGAGATGATTGCTAGTCAGAAGAGTTTCAATGACAAACAAGGTTTGGGATTTGAGAAAGGAAAAAGTTCAAATTCAGGTCAAGCAAATACTGTATTGAAACAAAACAAAGGAAACTAGTTCAGGAATCAAAGAAGAAGACCGAGGAGACCTCCAGTCAGATAGCCAAATGCACAAAGGTACCCATCTTTCAACTGTCATTGTTTTAATTGCAAAAAGTTTGGTCATAAGGCTACTCAGTGCATGAGTAGAATAAATCAGAATGTTCCATCATTTTTTGGTCAATACTTCAATTGCAAGAAAATTGGTCATAGATCAAATAAATGCAGAAGTCTGGTAAGAAATGGCTTTCACAATTCAAGGAATACTCAGTCATTCAATGGAAGATGTTTTGCATGCAATAGATTTGGACATATGGCTAATTAATGTAGATTAAATCCAGCCAATACAAGGTATCAAGGACAAAGGAATGTGGTATGCTACAATTGCAACAAGTTTGGACATGTTGCAAGATTTTGTAGAAGCGAGAATGTGAAAACAAACCACTATGCTGAAGAAAGGAAAACAAAACAAAGGAACGATAAGGGAAAGGAAAAAGTTGATCCGATTGAAATCAAAAAGGAAATGAGCAAATTATGGATTAAGAAATATGTTGACAATAACAGGGATGGATCCACATCAACTTCTTGTGCAGATACTTCCTTAGGGAAGTAAATTGGGAGCTCTGGCTTAGGGGGAGCTGTGTTGAAAATCCAAAACCTCCAGCTAGAAATTTAGTGCTAGACTCCGGTACTAAGGTATGTTGTGAAGAACTTTATGGAAAATCCTTTGAAAGAAATTCTGGTAGAGAAAGATCCAATGCGGAGCAATTTGGATTGACTGTGGCTAACAGAGAAGTGTCTGACATCTTTTTTGAAAGACCACATTTATGATGATTAAGTTAAGGCTTTAGGGGGTTAAAAGGCTTGGATTTGTAAAAGATTAATCACTTTGCATTCAATCTTTCAAGTCTTTAAGGTGATCTGAAGTGAAATTCCAAGTGACTCAGTAATTTCCAAAGAAAATTAAGACAAAGACCAAAGAAAACCCTATTTTGGTGAAAAGAGGTATTTTTCAGTTTTGAAACCCTATTGTGAATTTATTTGAGCTCTTGCAAAAGATGGAAACCCCACATGTGATTGATTTAATTGAAAGAGCACAGCCAAAATTCAAGAAGCATCCATTCAAATCAACAGAGGTTGATCCAAATGGTGCATTTTCAGGGATTTTGTTTGGTGTGATGCATGCAAAGGATGTTAGGGCTTACATACACATTCCCCTAGAAGAACACGGAGGTAGTCAACTTACAGACCTATATATAAAACATCTAAGTGATGATACATTTGACCTAAAAGAAGATTACAAGGCATTGGAGGAGAAGAAACTTATTTAGTATATAGATTTTATAGTTTTGATAGAAGATGAATGGGTCTGGTATGTCTTAAGCTGAATTCATGATGAGTTTATGTGGCTCAACTCTACATTCAAGATCACTAAAGATGCCATAAGGGTCATCATAGCACTAAAATCTGCCGGTACAGTGCCTGTATTGAAGGCTGTGAAAAATGATACAGTGATGAAAGCCACTAGAGCAAAATTTGATAAGAGGGCTCTGACAATCAGCGACATTGAAGATCATGTAGTTAGATTTGCATCAATGGTAATCAGGTATAAGGTCTACTTCATAAACTGGGAAAACCTTGTCTTCGGTATTTCTATATACAATACTTATCAAATGGTCAAGGAAAATGCAAAGTATGACCTGTGTGAACTACTCCATCAGCAGTTAATAGAGAACTTGAAGAAAACAAAAGAAAACAAATGCCCATTCAAATTAACCCTATGGGGCTATTTCAAAAATTTCTAAAAGTTAATGCAATCCAGGGAAAGGATCCCTAGATCAGTTGTTGAAAATACAAAGACAATATCTGCTTTATTGTGACAAAAGATCAATGCTTGATGGAGGCTACTGAGCCTAGAATGGTATGGGTTATGCCAATGGGCTATGAAGTAGTTGGAAAAATATTGGAAAATTATGCCCAACATATGCTAAGTAAACCTAGAGATCCCAATGAAGAAAGATTTGGGACTTATGAGGAACTGCCTGCTAAAATTCATGTTGAAGTAAGAAAACCTAAAATCTCTAATAAAATGCGGAGAGTGGCAAAGGATTTCACCCTAAGACAAGGCTTCACAAAAGAACAAGTGAAAGAGGCAAGGGAAAAAGCACAAGCTGAAAGGGTAGAAGAAGAAAAGAGAGAAAGTGAACCAGTTAAAGCTCCGGAAGAACCCAAGAGAAAACTAGAAAAACCAGAGGTGTCAAGAAGGAAAACCAAAGGATCTACCTCTATGGAAGATGCATCTATTCCCTCTAAGCCCACACCATTTGCAAGTGTGGAAATTCCTACCACTAGTCACAAAAGGAAGAAAACAAAGGCTAAAGGAATGCATGTAAGCATTGCAGTTGATGAGGAAGAGACAGAAACAGATGAAGAAGTAAAAAGGATGAAAACTGAGGCTACCAAAGTCTCTAGAAGTAGTAAAAAGACAACCTTAGGTAAGGACACAACAATGAAGAGGGCAAGACAAAATGTATCATAGCCAGAAGAGGCCACAATAAGTCTAGAAGATGTTCTTAAGGCTGTCACAGTAGATGGAACTCTAAAACCAATAGCCCAATTCTATGATGATTATAATGATGTAGATAAAAGGGTTTTGGAAGATGCCATTGTAGAGTATCTAAACATATACAATAAGGCTCTTATTGAAATCATTGGTGATCTTCCTGACAACCTAAACAACATTATGTATGCAAGGAAAGAAACTACCATGGCCAAAGATATTGAAATCAGAGAGCACAAGATCACCCTAGAAGAAAAGACAATGATCTCCAAAGCTCTTAATAAAGAATTCAGGACAAAGAGGAGAGTGAACACTCTTATGGGAGGTGATATTGAAAAAGTGGTTAAGGAAACTGAAGAAACTACTCTGAAGATATTAAAAGAATTTAATCTCCCTACCATTTATGACAATGAAGGAGCAAATGATGGAGATGCTTATGTTCCAAAGATAAGCCAAGACCAAGGATTGGATAGAAATGAACAAGCCCCTAATGCTAATGGAATGAATATGATAAATCAAGACCAATCTGAGACAAGTCTTCATCCCAAGCAATGGGCTAATATTAAAAAAATTGATGAGCAATCAAGGAGCCCTGTACCGAAGCAGAATATTGGTGCAAATGAGGACAAAGACATGGAACCCCCTGAATAGGATAAAGGAGATGAAGTCTCAGGTCTAGCAAGAGACATTGTTGCAGATACAAAAGCATTTCTGGAGAAACAACAAGACTTGGATGAGTCTAAATTGTTGCAAGGACCAATAAACCTGGACTCAATGTCCCCTGTGTAGAAATTTAAACTGGTATCAATTATGCAGGAAAAGGCACAAAAAGAAAATTTGAAGTCTCACTTATAGGATATTGAACTAATTGGTGAGGCATCCAACATTTTGGAGAAGTTGATGCCATCATATCAGAAGGACACCTCTTTTTCT
The DNA here is from genome assembly GCA_027924645.1 of Cunninghamia lanceolata. Classification (NCBI taxonomy): domain Eukaryota; kingdom Viridiplantae; phylum Streptophyta; class Pinopsida; order Cupressales; family Cupressaceae; genus Cunninghamia; species Cunninghamia lanceolata. The sequence goes on from BSBN01000333.1 coordinate 4,154,207, forward strand.
TTAATAAGTCTACTAAAAAGACTCATCAATTTTGTAAGTAAGCATTTTGAATCTTTTGAGAAATCTGTTGAGACAAAAGTGAGACAAGAATTTGATGAGAAAAGACTGAATGAGTTAAAGACTATGTTAGTAAATAACAAAGCTCTAGTAGACAATAAAATGAAAGGCATACAAAGTGATATCAAAGAAGCAAGTGACCTATAAATTTTTTTTCTATCTTTGTTGGTAGCCACAAAAGATCTAGAAGGAAAGATAAAGAATTTGAAACTGCAACTAATAAATATTTCTAAATCATTTGATCCAACAGCTGAGTTAGTGAGCAACAAACAAATACAGGTAATTAATATTCATAATAAGTTAAGTGATCTTGTAAGTAAGAAGGAACAGATGAAAAATAAATTGTGTCAGTTGAGAGGACTAATTAGTCCCAAGTTAGATTCAATGATTACTATTACAATAGAAGCACAAGCAGCTTTGCAAATAGACACATCCTCCGATGTGTAAAAGACAGAAGAATCAGTCTTTTTGATAAATGGTACATTCCAAATTTTGGAAAGAGATAAGAATCGATGGGATGAAGAGATTACATAATTAAATATTGTTTATAAGGATATTCTTTCACCGACAACTAATTAAGTTGAAGATTGTATGTGTACATATGCAGCAGAGGATGAAGATTTTTGCAGTTTTGATATAATTTTGACTCTTGTACATATGTCTTTTCCATTGATGTCAAATGGGGAGAAGAAGACCAGTGAAAAATGGGCAAACACCTAAGTGGGAGTGAAAGAACAGAGTGTATATAGAAAGGGGGAACAGATACACATTTTTCACTAAGTGTTGCCATCAATGCCAAAGGAGGAGATTGTTGGCAACACAGTCAAGAGACACTGTTGATTGGGTAATGTTGTCATTGATGGTAGTAAGGGAAACATAGCATGATGGAGCTAAGGATGATTGGGAACTCAACTTGGAATAGCCTGCATACAAGGTTATGGTCTGGACACAAAAGACTAAGGCAGAATGGCTAAGTGCTAACAACACAGAGTTAGTAGCAGAAACTCAAGTGGTATTCCTCTGTAGTTGATGGTCAATGTATGCGGTTTAGGTAGCTTATTCAAGATTGTTTGGAGGTACTATGTTCAAGATTACAAGTCCTGATGACTTCTGGAAGTTAAGTAGTGATTGGTCTAAGTCTGGGTGAACTCAGTTAAGTCAGGAATAATGCATAGTGCATGAGTATTTTGGTCCGCATTTCTCCACAAGTGATTGTATTAGTATGTGGTTTTGAGGCTATATGAATAGGTGTTAGAAGCATGTAGTTGATAAGTTATAGAGTCTGAAGTGATCCAGAAGATTGTCTACAAAACTCTAAGTTTCAGCAATTGGTTTTCTAGTACTTCACCAAGGCAGAAGAGACAGTTCAAAGTTTGACATTTTACCTCATAAGGACATCATGACCTATGGTTAGTAAGACATGATCTTGTTTAGTGATAAAAAGAGGGTTGTTGATTTTGTTGGTGTATGGGGGTTTTAGTTTGAATCCTCCTTCCCACTAAACATTCTAAGGGCTTTTCAACTGAGTGCTTCTCCTATCAAGAGGAGAGTCATCTATTAGGTTGGGTTGCCACAAGGGAAGCTAGGAAATTTAGAAGTTATCACACAATGTTGTCAATTAATGCCTTAATGCTCTAGAAACCCTAATTTAAACAAACCAGTAAACAAATCTGTGAATTATGACAAATCTACTAAAATCAGATAAAGGGAAGAGAACCTTAACTCACTATCTTTCACAGTCCAGAAAATAGAAAAAGTCATGGACAATGGTGATGGTACCCAAGTCCAAGGTACAGGTTTTTCCACAAAGTCCTAATCTCCTTCTGACACTGATCTCCATTGTATCTCTAGTTTCTGGCAATTCAAATGCAGAGGATAATGTTGAGAGTGCCCTAGTCCACTGGGGGATGTTCTTCGAGATGTCAGAAGCTTTGCTAACCTTGATTGTCATTGTCCAATTTGTTTCTATAACTTCATATGTAGAGCACAATGTTGAGAACACCCATGTCCTGAAATGTCACACAATGTCCACTTCTTTTCAGATCCTAAATCCACACCATCCTCCAATCTTCCCTATAACTCCACTTTCTCTAGATCCAATACCTATAACCTATAATCACAAGGAGTGTGTGAGGGGGTTATGGTTTTTAGAGGCTTGCCTCAGTCAATCCCCAAAGAGACATTCAAGTCTTTTGAACACCATTGAGAGCATTCAAATGTAGAGGACAATGTTGAGAGTGCCCTAGTCCACTGGGGATGTTCTTCGAGATATCAGAAGCTCTGCTAACTCTAATTATTATTGTCTAATTTATTTCTGTAACTTCATATGTGGAGCACAATGTTGAGAGCATCCATGTCCTGAAATGTCACACAGTATCTGCTTCTTTTCAGATCCTGACTCCACACTGTCCCCCAATCTTCCCTACAACTCCACTTTCTCTAGATCTAATACCTATAACCTACAATCAAAAGGAGTGTGGGAGGGGGTTGTGGTGTTTAGAGGCTTGCCTTAGTCAAGCCCTGGAGAGACATTCAAGTCTTTCAAACATCGTTGTTAGAGAGAGAGCGTATCCTTGTGGGATAGAGGCAAAAATCCAAATGATAATGATAATAAAACACAATAGATGTCACCTTGATGATGAATCTCTCATGGAAGGAAGATGCTCTTCAATGTTGTAAGGAGAAGATGTAATCCAACCTGTAAAAACAAACACAATAACAATGCTATTCTCTATAACACAATGAATGCCTTGATCACTTTAACATAAGCTCATGACTCACAATGTCCATCTAGTTTACAAATGATAACCTAAACATGCTTATATATGCAACTAGTAAGATTCCTACCAAAAATTTCATAATTAAAACTTATGATGTCGGCCTGAGACCCAAATAATGGTCATAACACCAACATTTGAACTTAGGGCAGACCCAAAATAGGGCTGGACTAGGGTGCTAGCACCCAAGTCCACCCTCTCATTTTTGTTCCAAGGTCATTAAAATAGCCCCCCCTAGGTCCTATTTGTCACAAAACCCAAGGGATTTCTCATCGGGAATCCAAATTAACATGCAAGATGCTCTAAATGCATTCTAAAGACCTGGGAGCTAAACCTTAAGAGGGAAAAGCCCCCAAGGGTGCATTTTCTGACATGACATTCAACCCCCACTTTAATGTATGTATAGATGCAAGGCTAATACATGCATTAAAGTATGGTCAACAAACATAGCAAACATGCCAAGCACAGTGAAGACACGCCGCAAACACGCAAAGCATGGAGAAGACAGTTATAGGCACACAAAACATGGAGAAGATAGTATTGAAGACATGTAAAATAGAGTGAATACAGTGAATGCAGTGATTATTTATTTTCATTTTCATTTTTCCCATATATGAATGCAAATGCAAGTACAAGGAAAGTAATAATGCAACATAGAACCCCAAAGGGAAAACACACCATACAAAACCTCAAGTGTAAGTGAAGCACGTCGCTACACATACACGAGAGGGGAAAGCACACCATACAAAACCCAAGTGGGGGTCAGCCACACAAGGGGGAAAACACATGGAAGACACAAAGAAAACATAGCAAACAAGGCAATGGAAGGAACTTATTGCTAAGTCCCCACCATCTTAGGCACATTACATGCACACACCAATAATTGCGCTTCGCCACAACAATCATCAAAAACATGCTTAAGGGTTGAGTTAGTCACAGAACTACTCCCTGCCTCCACAGAGGACTTTTGAAAATGATAGGATAGTGTAATCTCTCTAAGAAATACAACAGCCCTACCTCACAATGAGGGATTAAATGAATGCGATTGATTTTTAGATTGTTCAAACATGCTTTACTATCATCTAAAGTAGATAGCTTACCTTATATATGCCCCCATCTTAAGGTGGTTGATATCATGTATTGATATCAAGCATGTTAGGTAGGAAGAAAACACACAAGGGAACACAAGCTCTCGCAAAACCCATGCTCCCCAGAGGTGACGTGTACTTTACGATTGCCAAATGTTCCCACAAACACACAATTTCCTACAAGAAAGGTGTTAGTGTCCACATAATCAACAATGCATATCATCAACTACATGAAAGAGCCATGCAAGGTGAAGGACAAAGTGTGTGGAGCAGCACTATTGTTAAAGTGTTGTTAGCAAGATAAGATAACATCGACATCAACATCAAGATAGAGAAATCACATGGAGTGATTCCACTAGCCAAGTATTGGATAATATATAACAACCCCATCATCATGTATGGACTAGGTCCATTTTTTTATTTCTCACTGAAGGGACACTTGGTTCGTATCAGTATAATATGTTTTTCATCATCTGCGCACTAGATGGTACCACTAGAAGAATGTAAATAATAAATCAGAGAGGAGAACAAGTGCCTTAGGAATAGTCATGTAGGAGGGTGCCCCCAAGTCACCAACTACAACCCTATGTCCATAAGCCACAACACACAACAATGAAAACATAGGAGAAGCAATATAGAAGAATGATTATACAAATAGAAGAAGGGTTGCAACAAAAGTGGTCTCCTAGTATCCTTGACCTTACAAGAGAATCAAGGGTCATTCTATGAGGCCTAAACAACATATAGCATAACACGGGGAAGCGCAACATGAAGGTAAAGGGTTAGAAATACTTACCTGATAGAACTTGATGCTAAGATCATACATATCTAGGAAGGACCCACCCTTGAGAGAGATTATAATAGTTGCTACAACAAGTGTGGTTTTCCAGCTCAGGATATCTCACATTTTTCTTTGGGCTTGTTGATATTGCATTAATATTAAGTTTAGGACGATGAGAGACTTTCTTTTCTTTAAAAGGATTATATCCAATGCCACTTGAATAATGTCTTGAAGCCTATTCTATAGGTACTCGAATTCCTTGTTGATTTATACCACATCTGTTACCTACATAGTCACAATTGTTATAAAGAATTTTAAATACTTGACCATAGAGGTATGTCAGTTTTTTAGAAGACGGTGAAGCCTCATAGGTATCATAATCTATAGTATAAGTAAGAGTGTTGTCTTTGTTTTCTGTCAAGGAGGATTTGGTTTTCTTAGGTGTTTCAAAAGATTGCATGGATGATATCGATGTGATTTTTGATGTGTCAGGGTTATTAAGTTTATATTCCCCTATACTGCAATGATTAAAATTGAATGAACACCAATCGTCACCAACAAGTGCATTTGATGGTTGAGAGTTTTGCACAACATTATCAAGAGATCTTGAAGGATCCACTCGTAAGCTGTTTAAACTTGAATGATTATTAACTTGTTTTTTTTTTCAATACGTGAACAATTATTTGGGTCAGGATCATCTTTGACGGTGTGGACCTTGTCTAGATAAATAAACTTTATTGATTGATGAAGGGTAGACAGGACTGCCCCCATGGCATGAATCCACAATCTACCGAGAATCATCTTATATGAAAGCAAACCAAGCATTACATGAAAAAGCATATTTAATGTCACGAGTCCAACCTGTACGGGTAAAGTTATGGTACCTATTGATTATCTTCCAACATTATCAAAGCCACGAATGCTAATCCTTTTTGGTTTGATTAAATATGTGTTAACCTTTATTTTGTGTAGTAAGTCTATGCCACAAACATTAAGAGTTGATCTAGTGTCAATCATAACTCATTTTACCAATTTTTTATTTATTGTTGCATATATTATAAGAGAGTCATATTGTTTTTGAACTTCAATTGATGGTAATTCATGTGGTTGAAAGAGAATATCCATTTTTGTCGCATTTATACTATCTAACATGGCTGCTACATCAGTCGGCTTAGCAGTAGGGGGTACAATCAGCTTTTGTAAAGCTTCTTGGAGCATTCCATGGTATGTAGGTGATGTTTGTATAAATCCCAAAGAGAAATCTTAGCCGGAATAGCCCGAAGCTAGTCGGCAAGATCATATTCTTGACTACTTTTATGAGTAAGACGAGGTGGCAGGGGAGCATAGGTTAAGAACATGGAAGAGAGACCAGCACATTCAATTCTTGTTTACTTTTCTTGTTATTACAGGTGTTATATGTGTGAGCAATAACCTGGTGGTGTGGTTGTTGAAACACATTTTGAACACCTTGACTTGGTTGAGACATTTGTATTGCATAGTTGTAGATGTAATTAGGGTGTCTAGGTGGTTGTTGAGCACCTTGAACCATAATCATTAGTTTTAAACAAGAAGGTGCACTGGGTGCCCCCTGCACAATCATCTTAGGAATATTGTTACAAAGTCTATTAGTGAAGATTGAATTAACATTATTTTCCTCTTGAGTATAACCAACATCTATCCCAAAAGCATTTAAGAGGTTAGGTGTTGTATCAGTAATAGAGCTATCCATAGTCTTCTCATCTAAGGTTTTTGGATATTTAACTATAGGAGAAGTAGGATAACTTATGGAATCATCATCAACATATTCTTTAGCTATTGCTTTCAAAGTGTTAGCTGAAAAAGAATTTTCACTCTCATCTTTCACATGAGTATCCACTAGTAGAAAATAAGAAATAAATGACTAAAAAAACTACTAAAAATTGGTCATGTGACTATTAGTTTGGTCATGTGACCATTGGTATTTTATTATCAGTCATTTATCTCGTGACTAAGTTTATGACTAAACAAATTTTAGTCATTAATTTACTCATTAATTTGGTAGTATATTTAGTCATCAATTTGGTAGTATATTTGGTAATTTGGTAGTATATTTAGTCATTAATTTAGTCATTGATTATTGTTAACTGTTCATTGATTAAAAAAACAATAAATGACTAAAAAAACTACTAAAAATTGCAGTCATTTATTTAGACATGGTAGTCATTTATTTAGTCATTGTAGTAATTTATTTAGTCATTGTAGTCATTTATTTTAGTCATGTTAGTCATTTATTTAGTCATTGTAGTCATTTATTTTAGTCATGGTAGTCATTTATTTGGTCATGGTTTAGTCATTTATTTGGGTGAATCAATGATTCAAGTTACAAATCAAATCTAACTTAATTAATCCTCACAAATTTATGCATATAAACTTCAAGTATCATAGATATTCAAATGTTGAGAGAAGCACCATGAAATGAAGACTAAAATGCTTGAACAAATATTCTAAAAAATTATTTCATTAAGTCTCACTGGTTACATTCAATGTCTCACTGGCAAAGCAAAACCTCACTGGTTACAGCTTCACTGGCTAAACAAAAATCTCATTGATTTCAACCTCACTAGCATCATTGGCAACTTATCTCACTTACTGTCTTACATCATTTATTGAACATTCATCTTAGCTCATTTACATCATCTATTAAACATTTATAAAATGTGTTTCTCCTTATTCAAAAAAACATTATCTCAGCTCATGCACCGTTAAACAATGAATTTGTATCAGAGCATTTCACATTCAAACTCTTCCTTGCTGGTATTCACCTTTCACCTTCCAAGCTTCATCCTTTTGTGAATTTAATATATTCTATGTACCATCATAGAGAGAAAAGACTGCAAAAAGATAAATGCCTTAGGGTCTAACTATTTTTCAGTGTAACAAAATAGAGAACAAAGAAGACATAACACAAAACTAAATACACAATTACACATTTCTATAGATGACATATCTGTAAAATAAATAAAAAATGGTTTAATTATCTTTTGTGGCAGATCTGTTAGAAATAAATTGAATGTTACACAACAAAACCCTGTTTAATCCAAGCTTGGAAAACATTTTCTATTCAATCCACCTACAAAATAAGCATCTCACTTGTCAGATTAATACTCATAAATAATTCTAGAAAATGAATGGCAATAGATTTGAACCTAGATTCATAAAGATCATAAGAAAGGAAGGCTAATCCAAAACCCTAGAACCTACATGTAGATATGATACCTAATAGCATATGGAGCCCAAGCATGATTCAACGTCTCATCTGGGTCGCCATGGCTTATCAACAAATTGAGAGCTTAACCTCACCCACCTGCTGTACCCGCTTTGATCCAATCATTCATAGAAAAAAAGAGAAGTCGGGACTAATAAGAGTAAGAAAATAAAAAGGAGATGAAACAAAATAGGTTAGGGTTTTGATCCATTCTGAGTTAGGGTTTACCTTTAGGGTTTCAATGAGAAGCAACCCACTTGCTACACTACTAAGTAGTTGACCTATCTAATCTATGTATAGTGGGCTGATGTGCTATCTCACCACTTGAAACATATCTAGAAAATGGTCGATCCAAGGGCACCGAGTCGATCCCACCACTGATACCTTTCTGGCAATGTCTTCTTTGATCTCTGACGGTGATGGCATGTTGCTTCTCGGTGCCTATTTCAGAAGGTCATCCAGGGTAGTATTATGGAAGGGAGAAACCAAACGGATTGGTGGCCACCCAGGTCATTTCTGTGGGTGGTTCAAGTTGTTGTCTTCCTCAGCTAGAAGCGTGTGCAGCTACAGAATGGAACTGATCGCTATGGCTTCCCTGATCTTAACTTTGAGCTCCTCTACTTTTAAATTTTCTAGGGTGGAGGGAACCAAGTAGAATTGGAATGGAATCTACAACTTGTCTGATTCCTATGCATCACTTTCTCTGGAATGAAATCAGGCGATGTGAATCCCTATCTCTAGATGAACCAATGGGAAAGGCTCAGTCAGCAGACTGAGTAAGAAAATAAAAAGGAGGTGAAACAAAAAAGGCTAGTTTTGTGCCTTTCTGAGTTAGGGTTTACTTTAGGGTTTTAATGAATGGGTGCCAAAATGAAATGAAATGAAAATTTTGGCGCCCATATTATAATATTATATTATTATATAATATATATTATACAATATTATATTATATTATATTATATTATAAATACTATATTATATTATAGTATTATATAATATAAATATTATATTGTATTATAATATAAATATTATAGGGTAAGTGCAAAAAGATGGGGGGCCAAAAAGTGGCCACATTATTTTCAAAAAAAAATAATGCATAATGCAAGTGCGTTATAATGCGCTCACGTTATGGTTTGGTAATGACGAGCCTAAGGCTCGTCAAAACCAAACCATAACGCGCTCGCGTTATAACACGAGTGTGTTATAACGTGAGCACGTTATTACTTCTTATAAATTAAAAAAAGATTTTCACTTTATTTCATCTCTATTTTCTCCTATATACCCATGGCCTGCAAACCCTAGGAAGTGCACTCGCGTTTTAGAAAACTCAATTCAACACAAAAATCTTTGCAATTAGTAGCCAAAATGCTGCCACAATGTCGATCACGCCAAAGGAGTGAGTTTTATTTATTTTTTTGTTTGAATTTGTTTCTAAATAGGTAGGTTTGAGTTGATTTTTGATGTAAATTTTGTTAATTGTCAGGAAATGTTAATGCACCTCCTCAAAATCCACAAAATCCTACGGAACAACAACCTCCTCCATCCATCCCTCGACAGGCCCCTAGAACACAAGAAAATATAATGGGGCAAATTGAAAATAACAAAAAAGAAATTGAAGATATAATTGCAAGGTTGAAAGATCCTTCCACTTCAACCTTGCATAGGTCCATGCTTGTTGAATCTCTTGAATCTATGTTATCAAATGTAGATTCAATTAGCAAGCAAATATCTAGTTGGACGGATAAAAGGAGATAGTTTAGAGACTATTATGCAAACAAGCTATCATACCAAGATATGAAAAAATTACAAATTACAAAATTAGACTTGTGTTTGATTTTCACAAACCCACAAACAAATCAACCTCCACCCATTACATGTAAGAGGTTCCCTATCCATTGGTGCAACAACCAAGCGATAAGGGACAATTTTGGGTAGAGGTGGTGGATGGTTTTTGACCATCCTCTATGCAATAATAATGAGGTCCCGCAATCCTTTTTGAGGAAACTCTACTGCGAGTTTGTCCTCAATAAAGTGCCAAACTATTTTGATATGCGGGACTTCTAGGGTAGAGGTGGGGGGTTAGCACAAGATAGACCAGGGGCATGTGTCGACCCACAGTGGGCAGTGAGATGAGTAATCAGTAGACCAACCCATGAGCATGTTTCTATCCCTTCCATTGTGAAGGAGAGTGTTGAGGTCAATACACTTCAGTCCATTAGTGCCTTGACCTAGAGCATCATAGAGCATGCTAGTCCTACAACACAAAGTAGGTTGGGAGATAGTGCGAGGAGTAGGGTCCCACCCCATGCTTGTCAGACTTACGGGTCACCCCGTGGTTATGACCCCATGGATAGTCAGGACGTAGGTGCACAGGCTACATCTTCAGCTGAGCAGATGGTGATGACAGATACCCTCTTGAGTGAGACTTTTGGCCTTGATACTCAGGTAAATATTAGCAAGTTTACTGAATTTAATTTATTAAATTTCATTTTTGAAATTCAAGATTAAAGAATTTAGTTTGATGATTTTAATGAAATTTCAGGGTCATAGCATTGATGCAGTTTTCAGTGGTTCTCCACCTGCATATTACACTAGATCATCTACTATTGGGATATGTAACTAGTAAACAATTATAAATATTACATGTGAATAGCATCGTTATATGAATGGTATTCTAATATCTGATTTTAGATGTTGAATAGGTTAATATTGGAGATTTCACGGTAACACCTGCCAGTGGTGGTGGACTTCAAAGCTTCATAGAGGTAATAAAATAAATAGTTTAATGAATGAATTGTACTTACTAGATTTTTGTATGTGACTTGTGTGCTTTATTGTGTGTACTTCCATGTTTAGATGAACGTGTGTGTATGTTAGGAGCCATGATTTGCATCACTATTATAGTTTTCGTAATTGAATAATGGTGTTTTATTTCCAGATAATGCAGGCTGCGGAGACACCTCCCGATGTTCATAGGGCAGTGGAGCATGGTGTGACCTCTGCGATTCATAGCTCCATGGCATTGATAGGGGTATGAGGCAGATTAGTAAAGTTTAATTTACATTCATTGTTATAGTTGTTTATTTTTTAAAAATCAAAAGATTATTGATTTGAAGTTTAATTTCTATCTGGATGGTTTATATAGGACATGACATCGCCACGGCCTACTCCTGCTAATAAGGCAAGTGAGGAGACATATTATATGGTAGTGATAAGTGATTATTTTGTTAAATGTTTCATTTTTTATAACATGTAATTTCTATATATTAATGTCTATACTTTTTATTGTAACAACTAAAGATGCAGGAAGAACTAAATAGGAGGAGCAGCCCTTGGGTTCGTAGTAGACCACCCACATGGGCATCTCCATCCCCTAGAAGATCAAAGGCTACCCATGATCTATTCTCTTCACCATCCAGAGGGGAATGACTTTTTATTGTGTTCCTTTGTTGTATGCCTATATGGCATTTGTGGACATAAATTTTGTATTGCATATAGTTGACATTATATGCCTATATGACATTCTTGTAAGCTTATATGGCTATTTTGTATATATGTTATACTTATATCGACAGATATTGATGTATGCCTATATGGATATTTAGTTAATACAAATCTTTTTTATTGATGGTGTCCATACTTGCATTATAAATCCATGTTTGAATGGATATTTGTAGATGGCTACTTCAATAATTTAAAGTCCAATTGTATTACATAGGATGTTTGTTGATCCAATAAGCTAGCTATTGTTATTCAAGTATCACCTAAACCTCATTTTGGAACTAAAAGATAAAAGTTGTATTTAAAAAAAAAATGAATCATCATGTTGAATAGAAAATATTAATATTCTTTATGAGTAGCATACAATGTCAACTATATGTAATACAAAAAAATGAATCATCATGTTATTCTTTATGTTTGAGATCCTGAAAATGACTAAGTCTAGTAGCCTAATATACTGAAACACTAAAAATTGACTAAGTCTAAAATCTGGTGGATCCTCCAAATTCTATAATCTACATGTTAAATCCAGTGGATTCGAGACCTATCTCAAACATCCTGAAAGGTATATTGAAAAATATTTAAAGTATATTCAATATACCTTATCCTCTAGGACTTACACTTCTAGGTGCAAAATTGCTCTAGGGAGTTAGGCACACTTTCCCACCTCTGCAAACTCAAATCAGCGCCTAAGATTGAGACCTCAAAGTGCGCCTAGAGAAGAAAACAAACCTTTGATCATGCCAAGTTATGGCTCCTTGAATGGAATTGATACAAATGACCTTAAGCATTAAAAATTTGACAAGGAAAACACATTATGAGTTTAGGCGCCCTTCATGCTTCATATCACCAACTTTGGTGCCTTGGCAACATAGTAGATGAATAACACCTCAAAATGAGCGCCTAGGGGTGATGTAGTCATACAAGGGTGCAAACAAGTGTTAAAAGCCTTAAAATATCAAGGAATAATCCAAATTCAAGTAAGGCACATTTTCACACCTTGATCATCATCTAAGGCACCTTGCAAAGGAGGTCTTGAGAAACATAAACCTTAGGCACAATTTCTTGCTTCTACAATCAAATTTGAGTGCCTAAGGAGTGGATTGGTGATGGACATCACTTTGAGCACCTTAAAAGTGTTTGAAGGTTTGAATTGGTGAATGATAGCACCTAAAGGTCTTAGAACCAACTACAATAAGGAATTGAAGAATGAGTTAACCACTTTGAGCACCTTGAAGGAGAGAAGTATGTATATGAAGATTGATTAAATGTTTGGAGTTTAGGCGCACTTTCCTTGTCATCTAATCACACATTGGCACCTAGGAAGAGTTGACATGAAATAATCCTTTAAGTGGACTCCTTGATGAGATCTCTCCCATTGCTTAAACTTGTTGAAATGTTAAAAGCTAAGTCAAATGGATTCTAGGCGCTCTTTGCCTTTAGAATGACCTTGAATTGGCACCTAAGCATAACAAGAGAGTTTAAATCCATTCAATATGGTACCTTGTAAGAGGAGAGCTTAAGAGCATGAGACTAGATGGAATTTAAGAGTCAAGATCATCAAAATCCAAAGAAATGGGCTAAGTAAGCTAAGGCGCCTTTGCTTGTCATTCAATACCTCCATGAGCGCCTAGATTGAAATTGCATCCAAGGACATCTAAGAGTAGGTGCCTAGAGGGGAAAAGTCATCCTAAGACCTTCATAATTATTTAAAGCATAAAAAATTCCAAGTATAAAGATTCATGATGTTGGGCACTCTTTCACCTCCATATGGATCTAGATTGGCACCTTATATAAAGTATCACAAATCTATATCATTGAGTAAGTTCCAAGAGAGAAAGGACTACTTCAAGCATTTTTAATCATTCAAGGTCTTACAAATAATTAATAGAGCCTAAATTGATGCTAGGCGCCTCCTCTTGTCTCTACTATCTAGTTTTGGCGCCTAAGGAGAAATTGCATCTAGTGAACTCATTAATTGACACCTAGGAGGAAAAGACCTTAAACGTACATTATTGAGTCAACACTTTAGAAATTGAGCCATTCCTAGTCAATTGGAGTCATAAAATATCAAATACAAAGTCAAATTGGACTTAGGCACCCCTTCATGTAATTTCCCACCATCATGAGCACCTAGATCTAGGAAGATCATCCAATTGTGACTAGGAATAAGATACAAGTCCAAGACCTCAAATTTGAGTGCCTAGAAGTGTGATGGATTGAAGAAGCTACATTGGCACCTAAGGGTAAGTTGTATCTAATGACATCACCTAATTGAGTGTCTAGGAGGTATAAAGCTTATCATTGACATGAGGACAAGCGCTTAGTAAAGGAGAGTTTTTCAAACATTTAAACATGTGAATGAAGTCATAGAAATGCACTAAGTCATCTAGGCACCATTTTCCCCTTGTGTACCCTTACATTTATGCCTAAGAAGAAGTTGCTTCAGTTCATTGGAGTGTTTGAGTATTGAGGATCTCTTAGCAATGCTTTGCAACTTTACACTACCTCCTTCTGACAATTTTTGAGGCAGCAGAAAACCTTTCACCACGGGCAAACTCCTCAAAGATATAAAAAACCAAGAGAGGTTATTGTAGAGGCACTCTATGTGATCGTGTTACCTCAGACAGAATGTTTCTAAGTGACACAATTTTTGAGTAACATCTCGTCAAAGATTGCTACCTTTTTGCACTTTGGACTCTTCAGAGATATCATCGGTACAAAGTAGCTCGGACTGTTTCGACATATTTGGGTGAAAAAAAGGACCATGCCTAGTGTAAATGTACCAATCCAGACACATTGGAATAGTCAGTTTGGTCACCTCAGGAGCAGGACAAAAGTTACACCCCTTTGGAACTTTACACTACCTCCTTCTAATGATTTTTGGGGCAGCAAGAAACCTTTAACCGCGGGCAAATGCCTCAAAGATATAAAAAACTGAGAAAGGTTATTGTAGAGGAACTCTACATGATCACATTGCCTCAGACGGAATGTTTGTGACATGGTTTTTGAGTAACATCTCGTCAAAGATTGCTATCTTTTTGCACTTTGGACTCTTCAGGGATATCGTCGATACAATGTAGCTTGGACTGTTTCGACATGTTTGGGTGAAAAATAGGACCATGCCTAGCATAAATATACCCATCCAGACGCGTTGGAATAGTTAGTTTAGTCATATCAGTAGCAAGACGAAAGTTACACCCCTTTGCAACTTTACACTAACTCCTTCTGACGATTTTTGGGGTAGCAGAAAACCTTTCACCACAGGAAAATGCCTTAGAGATATAAAAAACCAAGAGAGGTTATTATAGAGGAACTCTATGTGATCGTGTTGCCTCAGAAGGAATGTTTCTAAGTGACACAATTTTTGAGTAACATCTCGTCAAAGATTGCTACCTTTTTGCACTTTGGACTCTTTAGGGATATCGTCGATACAATGTAGCTCAGACTGTTTCGACATGTTTGGGTAAAAAAAGGACCATGCCTAGCATAAATATACCCATCTAGATGCATTGGAATAGTCAATTTGGTTGCATCAGGAGCAGGATGAAAGCTACACCCCTTTGCAACTTTACACTGCCTCCTAATGATTTTTGGGGTAGCAAAAAACCTTTCACCACGAGCAAATGCCTCAGAGATATACAAAAATTGAGAGAGGTTGCCTCTGACGAAATGTTTCTAAGTGACATAGTTTTTGAGTAACATCTCATCAAAGATTGCATCCTTTTTGCACTTTGGACTCTTCAGGGATATCGTCGATACAATGTAGCTCAGACTGTTTTGACATGTTTGGGTGAAAAATAGGACCATGCCTAGTGTAAATGTACCCATCTGGATGCGTTGGAATAGTTAGTTTGGTCACATCAGGAGCAGGACACCAAAAATGCATAACATGATGATGTAAAAATGTGTATATGTGTAAAAATACAGTAGGAAATAAAAAAAGACAAACCTTACAAATTAATGTGCATACTTACAACTCAATGTAACATGACTTTACAAAATCAATGTGAATACTTACAAATTAATCCAATGAACCATCCAGGTCTGCTCTATTCTTTATTGTGTCAAGTATTGCTTCATGGTTAGACTCACGCACCTTCTACAAGATTTTGTTCAAAGGTCTACCTCGATACTTTATCAAATGAACATTGGATGCCACGACAAGGTTTGAGTAATGAAGAATCTTTTAATTCGTGTCAAAGTCCTAAAACAGCCAAACATTAACACTCTTATGTGGGTACCTTCTAAGCGATGTTCTAGTAATAACCACTGAGCCTGTAGGGTATTCGATGTTTTCTCCATCTGTAACAAGGGCCTCCAATTTATTTTTGGCCTCAACATAATGACATAAGTAATAATATGTTCCCTCTTCACTATCTTCATCTGTAATAACTGCATATACGTGCCCTACATTGATATGTGTAGAAAATTAGATGAAATTAGTCAACATTACAAAAACACTATAAAGTAAGATGACATTACCTGGTTGAACTAGATGAAATTAGATGCATATATGTGCCCTATATTACTTGGTTGAACTAAATCTGATATGTGGTCAAAGTTAACTGATGATTCCATCTGTGTTAGTTCCAGTGTCGACGGGGGTCGATACGTGTCAAGTGGGCTAAGATAACTTAACTGCCATTCATCAACCCACTCCTTTGACTCGTACTCATCCCAAACTTGAATTATACATGAAGAACAAAAGCATGACATCTTTCGCATATGGATACTCCATGAACCTACAATTGAGCTTCTGAAAGAGTGCATCTCATTTGATCCTGTCAGTGTACAATAGTCCTCATATGGTGCAATGTTAGTATCATCTATCAACCAAAAAAATCTATGAACTGAAGACTTACCTTCATTACCTAGACCCATGGAAGCATTACACCACTCGACAATCAATTTTGCATCTATCAACTTTGCATTGTCTTTATACTTTAACTCTTCTCGTGCTATGGCTCTTTTGATACATGCTCCTGCACCATCATGCTCCCCCTTTTCGTGCCCAGCCTCACAAAAGTTCCACATATGTTGAATACCTATAAAATTATGCCTCCTACTCAGCCAATAGAAATTCTACAAGTTCTTGAATTTTGACGCCTAGTTATCTGACCATATGATATGCCGACTGAACGATATGCCCCTTCTAGCCAAATCATTGTAGAACACTTGAAAGCAACCTTGCACAAACTCCATAGAATGCATGCGATCATCACTAATATAGAAATTATACTCCCTTCTGATCTTTCTGTCATCCTCTATACTATCATTCGCATGAATGAATGTGATGTGCATAAATATAGAAACCTGTGTGGAGTTGTAATATTGTGATTGTACCTCATGATGTGGCTGTAGACTATAGTTCTCTGCAAATTTGACAACTGAAACAATGCTACCAACTAGAAATGTGTCCTTGCATAACTTGAATTGCAAGTCCAACCATTGAGCTCTATGGGCATGTCTTGCATACTCATACACTATGCTATCACGAAATATAGGCATAAACTGATACACTGGAATCTTTTCAATAACTAATTCACACCTCTTTGCTTCTTTACCATCTTTTGTATTGTATGCCACTATTTTATACTTGCCAAACTCTACTAGTTCATTTCCAACTGCATGTGTTCTTTCCATATGTTCACATATTGGCAAATGTTGCAAGCCACCGCAACGATGACATGTGCCATCCAAGCATAATTTCTTGTAGAATATTTGACCTTCCTCTCTTTCACATAAAATTCTTGTTATGAAGTCTCTTGAAGATGTTGGTGGGGCACATATGGCACAACCCTGCAAAACATTGTTAGTATGCATATCTAAACATATAGACCTATAAACATCAAAATGGTTAGAAAATTCAATATGTAATCTACAACAACAAGTAGTACATGTGTGATTTATCTTGACATAGAAAGGTTTTAGCATTTCAAAATATCTTTGACAAATTTTAATTTGAGGATACTTCTATAGAAATTTACCATAAAACTATGTTTGAGTCTCATCCAAAAAATGATTAGGATGTGGCTCATGGTTCTAACTACCGATTCTCCTTCTTACCACATCCCTTTGATACAGAGATACCCTTGTGTAATTCTTCCAAAAGTCTTCAATTAGTGATCTCAATGCTTCAACAATTGGTTTATCTTTTCATGGTAGTCTCCCCGAGAACGCCCATAATTCATTGGCATTAGTGTCCTTAATTCTTTGGCATCTTCCAATGGCTCTTGATAAAGTTTTCCTATTAATTCACAATTCTTGACTGGTCTTTCTAATGAGATGAGATTTCCTCATTTGACTACTTACTATAGTCGATGTAATCACACGTCGTGTTGCATTACTATCTTTTGTGTGTGAGGTGTTACCCACACTCTCATACGCACTCATTAGATTCTTGACAATAGATTTTTCACTTGAAGCCTCTGATGTTCTCAACCCAAGAATATTCATGATGGACCTATACTTTATACTTCACATCATTTCAATGAATAGTTGACATCTTGTAGTCTGATTTAACTTTTCAAAGAACAATCTCTGAATCTTATGAGCATATCTTCTACAAGTGTGTTTTGGAATCTTACCTTCCATTAGCTACAAAATATTCTCATCAATATGAATCAAATACTTTGGCTTTCTATGCAAAATTCTAGGTGGTGTTAAGTTAGGTAAATTCATCACAACATTAGGAATTTCATCAATATTTAAATGAGATGGGCTAGATGGCATACCTTCGATCGAAGATGGAATATATGACATACTGATGAAGAGAACCTAGGTACTGAGAAGGACACTTCAAACCTTCAATGGAATGACTCTCAAGATTACTGTTTTCTTTTGACAGAGATCAAACCTCTCATGAGGAAGAGTTGTAACTCAACAATGTACTTGTTCATGATACAAAATGAGGGGACTTTAGGACACATATCACAAGATACCTAACTCAATCCAAGATCCCATCCAACCCACTGTGCAGGGTCTGCAGGACAGCAGTCTCAACCATGTCTTCTAAAGACAGTCACACATTTCTGCTTTATTAGAGAGACAGTCACAGTATCCTCCTTAGGATGATCTCCATTAAGACAAACTCAATCTCATACAACATGCCTAATCAATAACATGCCAAGCTTACCTAATGCCTTCATAAATCAATAACATACTAAACATACCTAGTGCCTTCCTTGTGGTGGCTGTCTCTTGGGAGGACTCATAGAGACAAAATAAGGCACAGTGGACTGATTTCTCAGAGAAGTCTCTTCCTACTTCTTGTCACAGGGCCATGGTTAGATCAGGAGCCCTTTGTGTTGGTCACAATGCTTGGCATTTCTTTGATTGTCCACTGAACACAATCAAATGTAACCACTTATCTGTTGTTGTCCTTCACTCAATCCCAACACATGGATTTGCAGAGTCATCTACATGACAAACTCACCCTAAACCATTCTCTTGCCTCCAAAACCTTCACAAGACCTTGAACCATCTACTATACATTCCATTCCACTGATCATAAATAGAAAAGATCAGTGGAATGAGGAGAAATCCATCAAGTTGTTCAGAAGAAGCCCTAACTCAGGGTTTACAACAATCAATAGAAAAACCAATGATTTCTTCCACCTAGTTTATTGTCAAGACCTCAAACAATGCTCAAATCAAAGCTATCTCAATCCTCTAATCATCCATTATACTCATGGGCTATGACTGTTCCGTACAGGATTAGGTACAGTTGGTAACAGCAGAAAAAACACAGAAAATGCAAGAGAATGGTTATTTCTTTATTTGTTTCACCTCAATCTTTCTTCACTCTCCAAAATGAACAGTTTCAAGGCTTTTTGAAGCCTACCCCGATGCCTTCTACATGTTGGAGGGTAGTTCGATCGATGGAGGGAGTGAAAAACTGTTCCCCAACCATCAACTGCCCGGTCTACAACAAATTACAGTTTTGTAACTATCCTCTTTAGGACTGTATCGATAGTTTTGTGTTTAATAATGCTTTCCAACATTTGGTTTAACCTTGGACCAAGTTATAACACACCTTCTAACCTTTGACATGCTTCCAACCACAAAGGTTTCTTCCTACATACTTTAGGAGGGCTACAAACTTAAGGAAACATATGACTACCTTTTACAATATGACTGTCCTTCTTAGGACTTACAACATGACAGTAGTCTTATAGTCATTTGGACATAGTCATTTTACATTTATGGCATGCAAGCCTTATTACAACATGAAGATGGTCTCAAGGACCTTATTGATCCAAAACAAACTACTTAAAGATCAAGCAAAACCTAGATATCTTGGTGCTCCTGCACCATACTCCCCGGCATGATGAAAACTCTTGTCCCAAGAGTTATGTGATCTGCTCTAGACATTCTTCAATCTTTTTGGAATGTTCCTTTGACTTGTGATAGGAAACGTGAACTCTCCAAGGGTTATCCTTCTCCTTCTCCAACCTGCATGATTCTTACAAATAGTGTTAGCATAAAACATGTTGTAATGTCCTTGCCTAGGACCCTGCTACTACAATGCTTCTGCTCTTCCCATCTTGAGGTTCTAATTTATTCCTCCCTGTACTATCTATTGTTTTCCTTCCTTCTTCTGCCTCCTTATAGGTAGTCAATGTCCCCAATCTTGACATAACTCAAGTCCCAAACCTGCTATCCTTTAGGACTGCCATCCACCTTCCTCTGCTGCAACTATTCCGGCTATTTCCAATCATCCTTAACCTGCACATCCAACTGCAATTTCTCTCCAAAATAGATAGTAACATGTGTCTTCTTGTCTTCACAAGGTAAAGGCATTAGTTTGAACTTTTTACCATCTTTGTGCACCAAATAGTTATTGGTATAACCATCATGAATTGTCCTCCTTAAGTGTTGCCATGGTCTACCCAAAATTACATGCCCACATGTCATTGAAATGACATCACACAAAACATAATCCTGATATGGACCAATTGAAAAATCAACATATGCCCTCTGACTAACCATTACTTGTTGTTCTTGACTTACCCAAGTGGCATTGTAAGGACTAGGATGATCAAATGTTTTCAATCCCAACTTATGCACCATATCCCAAGAGACTAAATTATCATGTGAACCTGAATCTATAATCAACTTGCATATTTTTCCATGGCTTAAACAATTAGTTTTAAAAATGGATACCTGTGGTGTTTGCTGCATTTTGCCTTTTTCCACCATAAGCATTTCTCCAACCATTACTAGAGAGGCTAATGACATTTCCTGTTCTTCTTTCTTTTCCTCTTCTTGTGCCAAATGAACTCTTCTATCCTTTCTCTTATCAGCATCATCCTTCTTAGGACATTTGAAAGATGTGTGTCCCACTTCATTGCAATGATAACATCTACCTGTGAATTCTCCTCTACCTGATCCAAATCTACCTCCACCTCTATATCCACCTCTCTAATCTGTAGAAAACTCTTTTCCTTTCTCATTACTGCTCTGTACTTCATTAGTAGGTCTGCCCCTACCTCTATATCCTCTTCCACTACCTCCTTGCCTTTCTTGCTTCCTCTTCACCCTCTCTTCAGCCCTGATGGCTAACTGAAAACATTCTCCAAGTGATTTTGGTATTGTCAAACCAATCTCATCTTACAAGTTATACCTAAGCCCATTAAGGTATCTTGCCACTTTCCTTTCTTCATCTTCTAATCCTCCTCTTTGTTTGAATGGAGTAATTGGATGGAAGAAATTGATCCTTCATCATATCCTTCATCCTACCCCAAGAAGTGATTCTTGTTTCACCTCTAGCCACTCTTTCTGTTTGCACACTACTCCACCATGTAAGTGCTGTCCCTCTCAACTTTGTTTTTGCAAATTTAATCTTCTTCTCATCACTCATTTCCTCATACTTAAAGAAATTTTCAAGGGAATCTATCCACCCTAATACCTCTTCACTATCCATCTTCCCCTGATAGATAGGTAACTCTATGCTTGCCTTTGTTCCACTACCTTGAACTGCCTTCAGCAATCTCACAAATTTCTTTTCTTCAGGATCCAATTCATCCTCAGGAGGATTCTCATCTGCCTCCTCATCTGCTTCTGAATCATTTTCTTCATCCCTTCTAGGATTCTTCTCCAATGCTTCCAACCTTGCCAATATGGATGCATTCTCTCTTCTCACTTGCCTTAACTCTCTTTCTCTTGCAGCATCATGTTCTCTTCTCTCCCTCAACTCTTTTTCTCTTGCCTCTAAGGCTTCTCTCAATTCATTGTTCTCCCTAGCCATTTGATTTTTAGGGGCCATCTTCACACTTTCACTAACCCTTACTATTTCACAAGATCCTACTATTGGCAAGAGACACTATATGGATTCATGATTATTGTCATTGATGGCAACAAAGTTCATCCCACACATCCGCAGGACATGGTGTGTCTCTACCAGAAGTCAGAATGAAGATTGTTGAGGTCTGGTAAACAAGAACAGAGCTTGTGGCAAGGTCCGACAGACAGGTCCGGATCTCTCAGAGGAAGTATCTTGGTGAAGTACGGATTTGGGAAAGTCAAGAGGACTACCTTGAGTAATAGATTCCAAGGATTTAGCCTTCGGTGATGGACAAGGAAAAAGATATGAATAATTGAGTACCGGATTCCTGAGTGATAGTGTGAACAGAGGAAGAACTGACTGACAGAACATCAGACTACTTTCCAGATGTGTTACTGATGGTGGTAAAGGTTATGAAGGCATGAATCATGTTTGGCTGGCATGATTAATGATTTCTACAAGCATATACTTGATCCGCATTACTTGATGTGCAAGGATTCAGCCAACAGAACACAGTTTGTGAGAAGATTGACTATTCCGGGTGCCGACTAGAAAGATAATGAAATCACTTATGCGGATATATATATATATATATATAGGATGGATTTAGTTGTGAGAAGTGGCGTGGTGAAATGTGATATGCGAATAAAAGCAAAGCAGAGCAAAAATAGTAAGGAAGGTCCGGTATGTGAAAGGAAAGCAGCATAAGAGAAGAGGAAAGATGAAGTGCAATAGATTAGTGTACTGAGCCTAACCGGAACTAAACTCCAGCATATGTGGATGCTACCAATCAGTTCAAGGATTGTATAACACTCTTTTGTAGACAGTGTGTCTCTTGTAGGCAGTGTGCATCCTTGTGAGCAGTGTGCTCGGGCAGTGAGCCCTAATTGGCAAGTGCCATTTTGTAATTCCTTATTCTTCTAACAGAGAATAATCTTTGGGTTAATCACCCCGTGGTTTTCTCCCTTAATAGGGTTTTCATGTCAAAAATATTGTGTCATGTGTATCTCCATTTCATGGTTATGTTTGCTTGTTTAAATTAATGCTACATTAATTAATAAGAAAGTTTAGAAAGAAGAAATAATTTGGATAACTGATTCACCCCCCTCTCAGTTATCAACAATTGGTATCAGAGCTAAGTTCCTCCTAACAGAGCCTAACATCTTGAGGAAGATCTGGGAGTTCAAATGGATGCATATGGTTTAAGGGAGCAACTCATGACTACCCTTGATGATCTTGAACAGTCAAACTCTGAAGTCAATGAATTAAAGGAAAGACTCAAACAGGCTGATGATTTCATAAGAGAACTAAAACACAAATTAAGTCTTTCTATGAAGAAGAGAAAGGAGCTGCTTCAACAATTGGCAAGACAAGGTGAAGCAAATAATGCAAATGAAGAGCTGAAGGAAAAAATTGAGTTGTGTGAAAAGTTATCAAAAGAAATCATTATGGTAAGACATGAAATGGAATCAGGAGTCATCAAGTTTACCCAAGAAGTTGAAGAGAAAAGAAAAACTAAAGATAATCTAAGACAATCTCTCAAGGAGAAATTAGAAGATTGCCACCAGATGGATAGAATTATCAAACATCTTGAATCTAATCTTGAAGATGCTAAAGATAACGAAGAAAAACTTGAGGATCAAATTGTCTCTCTAAAAAGGGATCTTCAAACAACAAATGAGTATAAAGAGAAATTCAAGATAAGTTCTGCTCAACTTGAAGTTCTTCTTGGAAGTCAAAAGAAAGTAGATGACAAGTGTGGTTTGGGATATGAGAAAGGAGTAAGCTCCGGATCCGGTCAGAAGAATTTTGGATTAGAAAATCCAAGGATCAGGCCTAGAAGACCTCTGGTAAGACAGCCTAATGCTCAAAGATATCCATCCTTCAATGGATACTGCCACAACTACAATCACTTTGGTCACAAAGCTAATCAGTGCAGAAAGAGAATGAATCAGACTAATTCATCCTTCTCTGGACAGTCTTTTAACTGCAAAAGGTATGGTCACAAATGTAATGAATGCAAAATTATGCAAATGAACAAATCATTCAATGGTAGATGCTTTGCATGCAATAGAATAGGTCATATGGCTAATCAATGCAGATCAAGAGGATATCAATCCAATATGCAAAGAAATGTTGTTTGTCAAATTTGCAATAGATCCGGTCATATTGCAAAATTTTGTAGAAGCAAGAATCAGGACAAAAGAGGTCCGGTATATCATAGATAGAATCAAGATAAGGGGAAACAAAAGGTGAATGCGGATGAAGTTAAAAGTGAGATGAACAAGATTTGGGTAAAGAAGAGTACAGAGAATGTAGAGGATGGATCCATACCAGACTCTGGTGCTGATATTCCTTCCAAAAATTGAGAGATGAGCTCTGGCTCAGGGGGAGACACAAAGAAAAACTTGTTCCCCCAGCCAGTCAATTGGTGCCTGAAATTGGCACATGTGAAGCTGTGGATCAAAGGGGTTCTATAAAAACATCTAAAGAAGGTCAAGTAAAGATTTGAGAGATCCGCAAGAAAATTTAAAAAGTTTAATTCCTTCAGAAGTGTTCTGGTTAAGCAAGTCTTCCGGTAAAATAGGTTTCTCACAAGATTGGCCCAGTATGAATCCAAATTGATATAGCTTGATCTGCGGATACATAAGATGATCAGAAGGACAAGTGGATATGATGATTCATCACTAACATCGATCACAAGAGAATCATAATGATCTAGATGAGTTTCTTCCTCCTTGAACAAGGAAAATCAAGCAAACCAGAATGAATTAGGTTGCGCATTTATTGTAGGGTGAAAATTAGGGCTTATTGGAATAAAAGAGTTCATTTATCTGTCATTTACACATTTGTACACTCACATGTGAAGAAGAAAGAAAAGGAGCTCTGCAAACAACATCTCCCAAAAGATCAAGGCAACCCTTCATACAGCTCTATTCAAATTTCTTCGTGTGCCCTAAACTGTGTAAAAGGTATTTATCGTTCTCGATATCCTTCAGTAAGATTGTTTGATGATGGCTACTCTGAATATAGTAAAGATCTCTGATAGACCTCAGCCCACATTTAAGAAACATCCATATAAATCCTTGGAGGGAGATTCCCTAGGAGCATTTTCCAGTGTTCCGCATGGCATTTTGCATATAGAAGACATTAAGGTTTACATACAAACAAATATTGAAGAGTTTGGGGAATTCAAACTAAGAGATATCTATCACAAACAACTGTTAGATGATTCATTTGAGCTCAAACCCCAATACAAGGGCCTCCGGATTAAGCACTTTGCACAATTCATACATTTCCCCTATTTTACTGAGGATGAATGGGGCAGGTACGTTTTGAGCAGAATACACGACAACTTCATGTGGTTAAATGGACCATTCAAAATCACAAAAGATGCCATTAGGGCAGTCACCGGATTACACTCATCTGATGGGATTCCTGTTCTTAAATCTGTGAAGAATCAAACTGTGAGTGAAGCTACTGAATCCAAGTTTGACAAAAGAGCAATGACAGTAGATGACATCTCTGATCTGGATGTCAAGTTTGCCTCCATGATCATTGGGTATAAAATATATCATTCTAGCAGGTAAAATTCTATACCCGGAACTACCATCTACACCGCATATGAAATACTAAGAAAAGATGCAGACTATGATCTTTGCCAGCTTCTCTTGAACTAACTCATGGAGAATCTGCAGAAAATAAAGAAAGATAAAAAGAATTCATTCAAGTATGGTGGATTGATATTGTGCTTATTCTTCTACTTTATGAATGAGCTTCCCGGATCTAATGGCTGGGTATGGGAGAGTGATAGACCGGTAGCTATCCAAATCAGAGATTATTTACATGGACTTGGTGACAACAAAGCACAAAATATAGCTCTGTGCGGATATTTCAAGAACTTTCAAAACATGATGTAAGCAAGAGAAAGGATTCCCCAGTCTCTTGTTGAGAAATACAAAGACACAATTTGCTTTATGGTAGAGATTGATCAGTGCCTAATGGAGGCAGTAGAACCAAGAACTATATGGATCATGCCCATGGGGTATGAGGTTGATGAACAAATTGTGGAGCTACATGTTCAACACATGCTAAGTCAGCCTAAGGATCCAAAAGTAGAAAGGTTTGGAACCTTTGAGGAGCTGAGTATAAAAATTCATGTTGAACTCAGAGAACCAGAGATCAAGAGGAAGGTGAGAAAAGAAGTAGAAAATATTGCCCAAGGCCTTGGCATCTCAAAGGAGGCACTTGATGCCCATAAGAAAAGGATGGAAAGGGATGAGGAAGAGAAGAAAGAGGCAGAAAAGAAAAGCAAGGAAAGTGCTCCAGGAGAAACCTCCACTCAGACCAAATCATCAAAGAGATCTGCACCTGTCACAGCCAAAAGCTCAAGAACATCAAAAACAGAAGTCCAGGCATCCAGCAAAAGAGAGAAAAGATCAAAGACAAAAGCCACAAGGGCTTATGCAAGTCAAAGAGATGAAGAGGAAACCGAATCAGATGAGGGGGTAAAGGAAATAAAGAAGTAGAAGAAGAAAGGATCCGGTAAACCCTCCACAGGCCAAGACAAGGAAGAAATGGCAGAGGAATTTGTTGAAAAGCCCACCCTGTCTCTAGAAAGTGTAATCAAATTAGTCATTGTGGCTGGAAACCGTCAACCAATGGCTGAATTCTATGATGATTACAATGAGGCTGACCAAAAGATCCTGCAGGAAGCTACAATCAGGTATCTGAACATATACAATAAGGCTTTCATTGAAATTATATCTCTAATTCCTAAGAGCCTAGAAAAAGAGTTAGAAATGAGAAAGAACAATGCCATGGCAAAAGACATTGAGATCCGGGAACAAATAGCTATTCAGCTATATCCTTCAATCGATCCCAAAACAATGAATATGATATTCAAAGATTGCAAGGATGAGTTCCGGAGCAAAGCCAGGATGAATCAGCTCATGCTTGGTGAAATTGACAAAGTGGCAAAAGAGACTGAAGAGATTCTCTGGAATACTCTTAAAAAGTTCAACATTCCCATCACAAAGGACTCTGGTAAAGACAAGAGCTCAGAATCCCCTATTTCAGAAGAGGTGGTTCATGGACAAACAAATATCTCTCCTTCGATTTCCCCTACAGTCTCTCGATCTAAAGGAGAAGAAAAATCACAGGAGAAAGAAGCAGAGGTAAAAGAAAAAGAAGATGACAGTGCTAAGCTTGCAGAAGGAGAGAAGACCTCAATAGAAAAGACCACAACTACTATTGGTGAGAATGTAGAAGGAGAGAAAGCTCCAAGGGATAGTCCTAAGAATGCAGAAGAGAAGAAACATCTGTCTCTAGCAAGAGACACTATAAAAACTGTCCAAGAATTCCTGAACCAAGAAACAATGGAGATTGATGAACCAGAGCTTCTACAAGGACCATTTAATTTTGATTCTCTCTCTCTGATACAAACTATGAAGATAGCTTTATTTGCTAATGCAAAAGTGAAAGAAAAAATCCTAAAGTCTCATATGGAAGACTGTGAGTTGATAGAAGCTGCATCCAGAGTGCTTGAAAAGATTATGCCATCGGTTCAGAAAGATCCCACAGCCTCCACTTCCGGTAATCTCAAAACTCTAGTCAGCAGTGTTAATACACATTTTGATTCACTAGAGAAGTCAGTAGAAGATAAGGTCCAGAAGGAATTTCTTGCAAAAAAATTATTAGAGGTACAAGGTTTGATAAGTAATGATAGGAGAAATATGAGTATAGGGATAAAGAGCTTAGAAAATGCTCTTAAAGATGGCGGAGAAATATACAAATTTTGTTTATCATGGTCC
Organism: Cunninghamia lanceolata; assembly: GCA_027924645.1. Lineage (NCBI taxonomy): Eukaryota > Viridiplantae > Streptophyta > Pinopsida > Cupressales > Cupressaceae > Cunninghamia > Cunninghamia lanceolata. The sequence goes on from BSBN01000333.1 coordinate 4,181,756, forward strand.
AAAGCAACAATGGAGATTGAAAAGAAAATAAAAGAGCAAGAGGATAAACTACTAATTTTGTCTCAAAGTTTTGATCCTCTCTCTTCCTCCATAGTCAATCAAGAGTGTCAGACTATTGCAATCACAAATGGAATAAAGAATTTTGAGAAAGAAAAGAAGAACATAATTAGCCGGATGGGTGAACTCAGAAGGATCACTGTCCCTAAGTTAGAGGCCATGCATGAGGCCATAAGTGAAGCTCAAATCACAGCCCAGACAAATGATCCGATAGATATTAAGAGGGCAGAAGCTTTTGCATTTTTGTTGAGTGGTCACATTTCAATTTTGGATAGAATGAAGCAAAGTTGGGCTACAGAACTCATCCAATTGAAGACATCCTTTGCAGACATTCTTCAGTTTATGTGAGTATGTAATATGCGACTAAGTATAGTTAAAATTTTGAAAATTGTGGTATGCGGATCCTACCCTTTGCCATTGATGTCAAAGGGGGAGTGAGGAGCAGTGAAAAATGAGGAATCCAACTAAGGAGGAGCTCCAGAAAATGTATATAAAGATAGAGCATCAACCAAGGGGGAGCATAGTGTAAACACTTAGTCATTTTTCACTAAGTGTTCCCATCAATGCCAAAAGGGGAGATTGTTGGCAAAAGACGCTATATGGATTCATGATTGTTGTCATTGATGGCAACAAAGTTCATCCCACACATCCGCAGGACATGGTGTGTCTCTACCGGAAATTAGAATGAAGATTGTTGAGGTCCGGTAAACAAGAATAGAGCTTGTGGCAAGGTCCGATAGACAGGTCTGGATCTCTCAGAGGAAGTATCTTGGTGAAGTGCAGATTTGGGAAAGTCAAGAGGACTACCTTGAGTAATAGATTCCATGGATTTAGCCTTCGGTGATGGACAAGGGAAAAGATATGAATAATTGAGTACCGGATTCCTGAGTGATAGTGTGAATAGAGGAAGAACTGACTGACAGAACATCAGACTACTTTCCGGATGTGTTACTGATGGTGGTAAAGGTTATGAAGGCATGAATCATGTTTGGCCGACATGATTAATGATTTCTACAAGCATATACTTGATCCGCATTACTTGATGTGCAATGATTCAGCCGACAGAACAGAGTTTGTGAGAAGATTGATTATTCCAGGTGCCGACTAGAAAGATAATGAAATCACTTATGCAGATATATATATAGGATGGATTTAGTTGTGAGAAGTGGCGTGGTGACATGTGATATGCAAATAAAAGTAGAGCAGAGCAAAAATAGTAAGGAAGGTCCGGTATGTGAAAGGAAAGCAGCATAAGAGAAGAGGAAAGATGAAGTGCAACAGATCAATGTACTAAGCCTAACCGGAACTAAACTCTAGCATATGTGGATGCTACCAACCAGTTCAAGGATTGTTTAACACTCTTTTGTAAATAGTGTGTCTCTTATAGGCAGTGTGCCTCCTTGTGAGTAGTGTGCTCGGGCAATGAGCCCTAATTGGCAAGTGCCATTTTGTAATTCCTTATTCTTCTAACAGAGAATAATCTTTGGGTTAATCACCCTGTGGTTTTCTCCCTTAACAGGGTTTCCACGTCAAAAATATTGTGTCATGTGTATCTCCATTTCATGGTTATGTTTGCTTGTTTGAATTAATGCTGCATTAATTAATAAGAAAGTTCAGAAAGAAGAAATAATTTGGATAACTGATTCACCCCCCTCTCAGTTATCAACACCTACCACTCCCTCAAGGACCTACTTGCTTTCTTTAATACCAATATGATGCAAAGAACCTAGGTACTGAGAAGGACACATCAGACCTTCAATGGAATGACTCTCGAAATTACTATTTTCTTTTGACAAAGATCAAACCTCTCATGAGGAATAGTTGTAACTCAAAAATGTACTTGTTCATGATACAAAATGAGGGGACTTCAAGACACATATCACAAGATACCTAACTCAATCCAAGATCCCATCCAACCCATTGTGCAGGGTCTGCAGGATAGCAGTCTCAACCATGTCTTCTAAAGACAGTCACACATTTCTGCTTTATTAGAGAGACAATCATAGTATCCTCCTTAGGATGATCTGCATTAAGACAAACTCAATCGCATACAACATGCATAATCAATAACATGCCAAGCATACCTAATGCCTTCATAAATCAATAACATACTAACCATACCTATTGCCTTCCTTGTGGTGGCTGTCTCCTGGGAGGACTGACAGAGACAGAATAAGGCACAGTGGATTGATTTCTCAGAGAAGTCTCTTCCTACTTCTTGTCACAGGGCCATGGTCAGATCAGGATCCCTTTGTGTTGGTCACAATGCTTGGCATTTCTTTGATTGTCCACTGAACACAGTCAAATGTAACCACTTATCTACTGCCGTCCTTCACTTAATCCCAACACATGGATTTGCAAAGTCATCTACATGACAAACTCACCCTAAACCATTCTCCTACCTCCAAAACCTTCACAAGACCTTGAACCATCTACTATACATTCCATTCCACTGATCATAAATAGAAAAGATCAATGGAATGAGGAGAAATCCATCGAGTTGTTCAGAAGAAGCCCTAACTCAGGGTTTACAATAGTCAATAGAAAAACAAACGATTTCTTCCACCTAGTTTATTGTCAAGACCTCAAACAATGCTCAAATCAAAGCTATCTCAATCCTCTAATCATCCATTATACTCATGGGCTATGACTGTTCCATACAGGATTAGGTACGGCTGGTAACAGCAGAAAAAACACAGAAAATGCAAGAGAACGGTTATTTCTTTATTTGTTTCACCTCAATCTTTCTTCACTCTCCAAAATGAACAGTTTCAAGGCTTTTTGAAGCCTGCTCTGATGCCTTCTACATGTTGGAGGGTAGTTCGATCGATGGAGGGAGTGAAAAACTGTTCCCCAACCATCAACTGCCCAGTCTACAACAAATTACAATTTTGTAACTATCCTCTTTAGGATTGTATCGATAGTTTTGTGTTTAATAATGCTTTCCAACATTTGGTTTAACCTTGGACAAGGTTCTAACACACCTTCTAACCTTTGACATGCTTCCAACCACGAAGGTTTCCTCCTACATACTTTAGGAGGGCTACAAACTTAAGGAAACATATGACTATCTTTAACAATATGACTGTCCTTCTTAGGACTTACAACATGAGAGTAGTCTTATAGTCATTTTACATTTATGGCATACAAGCCTTATTACAACATGAAGATGGTCTCAAGGACCTTATTGAACCAAAACAAACTACTTAAAGATCAAGCAAAACCTAGATATCTTGGTGCTCCTGCACCACATACCTTGAGGTTGAGGTGGGAATGATGGTGTACCTCCTTCATCACATGTGAGTGATGATGTACTCTCAACTTGAGATGTGGTAGATGGTGTCCCTACATGTTGACTTGTGGTAGAGTACGTGTCTCCAACTATGGTATTCAAATCTCTCATAGCACGAAGTTTTTGCATTCATTCTCTTTGTGCCGCCAATACCATATCTCTTCGTGATGGTTGTGGTTCCTCTTCAATTGGCATGTCTTCATTTATCGTGTCCAATTTCCTCTTCTCACAAAGTTCCCTCATAGCCACTGCTTTCTTTGCATTCTTGGCTTCTATCTCTTCCTGTGTTGGTTTAATTCTTAATCATTTCCTTGACATGATGGAGAATTTGTCTGTAGCATGATAAAGAGACCAATATTAGTTCCTAAGAAATGAATACAAGATAATAGTGGGATTGTATTTTTATTATGTTGTAAGGATTTATTCTTGTATAGTTTGACATCATGGTATGTTAAGGTCTATTTATTACACATAATTATTAAAGAGCCCAAGTGTAGAAAATATACATGGCATCATGTGAGATTGTAGGCTACTTTCTTGATTGGGAATGTGTCTATTTTAAACATGTATGATAAAGTATGATAAAGTAATTCAAATGGAATTAAGGAAAATGTAAAGAACATGCATGTAAAGACTTGACATACCTAAAAAATGAAGATTCGAATGGAGAGAGTACCCAATTATGTAGTGTTTTTTTCTTCTTGCATCAAACTCAACAATTTGAGTTTTTCACCACTTGCTTCCTTTTCAATGTTAAATTGAATAACACTCAAATATGATTACTAACAACAATACTATTAACTAATCTATAATGTTAAATTCCTAAAATTGAATCACAATTAACATTGCAACACTACAAAAATTGAAACTTGAATAGATATATATCAAACTTGGTGTGAAAACTATGTTATGTCCTCCTTCTCAAGGTGGCAAAGCAGAAAAGGTGGTGGAAAGATCATGTAAAGGTGGTAGAATGTGTAAAATGTGCATGTGAACTTCCCAACAGCATGAAAGCACTTCTTTTTTGTTGGATCACGTGCAGAATCAGTATGAAAATAGAGCATGTGGGCCTAGATCATGGGGGTGAACACTTTTTTACCGTTTCTATAGCAGGACAAAACGTGAGTGCATTATAACGCGCTCGCATTTTGTCTTGCTATAGATTGATCCATAAATATTTTACCTATCTCACCTTCGATAGCACCTTTACAATATCTCACCTCTAGAAGATTATAGACCCTACCATTCTATTGAGTTTCTGGTTATGTTCATTTGTTTAGTGTCTGCATGAGTTACAGAGTAAATGAAGTGTCATCGGTGTAACAAGCCTCTCAGAGGAGCTTTTGAAACCTACACCAATTAACAGTGTTAGGCTAATCGGAGGCGTATCAGGGAAAAGTGAAAGGAGATCTCGCCGAAGGATTGAAGGTATCGGAGAGACAAGGGGTATCTTACACTGATCCATCAAAAGGAAATGGTGTATCGGCGACTCTAAAGTGAGTCCCACCAATAGCATTTGTCACACCGAAGAAGAGAAGGATCATCAACACATCAACCCAAGCATATAAACGTCTGCCGATGACAAAAGTCTCACCAAAGGTGATTGGTATCAGTGTATTAGCAAAGTTAATGCTAGTATGGCCAATAGTGATTGTGTTGCTGACAGAGAAAATCAAGGTTGACGCTGGAGTGTGTCCATCAGTGCATCGGCCTGAGTTCATAGGCATTCACTGATGAAAGGAGTCTGGGCGACAAGTATGGTTTGAAGGTATATTAGAGTGATCAGTGTGTATCAGCAGAGTGGTTCTCAAGCTCATCAATGGTAAAGGTCATACCAATGGTTGGAGCATAGTGTTGAGCTATCGGTGAGAGAAGTGAGATCAGCAGAAGAGTTTTTGAATGTGCCGACAGTGTTCAGTCTCACCGATAATGAAGAATGTGTGTGTAGTTCGGTATCATTTGGACCTTGAGGAAGTTATTTAAAGCTAGTTAAGCAATAATCTTTTTGAACTGTGGGTTTGATGAATATTCATCCCTGATTTGAACACTTCCATTGTGTGCTCGGCATCACTATCCCTAATCCTTATACCCTCGACCCTCAACCCTATCTTGAAACCTTTAACCCTCGAACCTCAATGTACTCAACCCTCAACATCAAACCTTAATCCCTCAACCCTTAACTTTGATCCCTCGACCATCAACCCTATCCCTAAACCCTAAAGCCTCAACCCTCAACCCTCAATGTCAAATCCTAATCCCTCAACCCTTCACTCTAATCCCTCAACCCTCAACCCTAAACCTTATCCCTAAACCGTAATCCCTCAACCCTCAACCCTAATCCATCATCCCTCAACTCTAATCCCTCATCCCTAAATCCTAAATGCTATCCCTATTCCTAGACCCTCAACGGGCTCGATACTATACCTTGAACCCTAATCCCTTATCCCTAAACCCTCCAACCCTATCCCTAATCCTTATACCCTTGACACTCTACTTTAACCCTAATCCCTCGACCCTCAACCCTATCCCGAAACCCTTGACCCTTAAACCTCAACCCTCAATAGGCTCGATACTATACCTTAAACTCTAATCTCTTATCCCTAAACCCTCCAACCCTATCCCTAATCCTTATACCATCGACACTCTACTTAAACCCTAATCCCTCGACCCTAAACCCTATCCTGAAACCCTTAACCCTCAAACCTCAATGTACTCAACCCTCAACGTCAAACCCTAATCCCTCAACCCTTAACTCTGATCCCTCAACCCTCAACCCTATCCCTAAACCCTAAACCCTAAATCCTCAACCCTCAACCCTCAACATCAAATCCTAATCTCTCGACCCTTCACTCTAATCCCTCAACCCTAAACCCTCAACACTATACCTTAACCCTAAACCCTCAACCCTTAACCCTAAACCCTAATCCCTCAACCCTCAACTCTAATCCGTCATCCCTCAACTCTAATCCGTCATCCCTAAACCCTAAATGCTATCCCTATTCCTAAACAATCAACAGGCTCGATACTATACCTTAAACCCTAATCCCTTATCCCTAAACCCTCCAACCGTATCCCTAATCCTTATACCCTCGACACTCTACTTTAACCCTAATCCATCGACCCTCAACCCTATCCTGAAACCCTTAACCCTTGAACCTCAATGTACTCAACCCTCAACATCAAACCCTAATCCCTCAACCCTTAACTCTAATCCCTCGACCCTCAACCCTATCCCTAAACCCTAAAGCCTCAACCCTCAACCCTCAACGTCAAATCCTAATCCCTCAACCCTTCACTCTAATCCCTCAACCCTAAACCCTATCCCTAAACCCTCAACACTATACCTTAAACCCTAAACCCTAAACCCTCAACCCTAAACCTTATCCCTAAACCCTAATCCCTCAACCCTCAACCCTAATCCGTCATCCCTCAACTCTAATCCCTCATCCCTAAACCCTAAACACTATCCCTATTCCTAGACCCTCAACAGGTTGATACTATACCTTAAACCCTAATCCCTTATCCCTAAACCCTCCAACCCTATCCCTAATCCTTATACCCTCGACCCTTAACCCTATCCTAAAACCCTTAACCCTCGAACCTCAATGTACTCAACCCTCAACATCAAACCCTTAACTCTGATCCCTTGACCCTTAACCCTTAAAACTTGAACCCTAAAACCTATCCCTACATGCTCAACACTCGACACTATATCTTAAACCCTAATCCTTAACCCTCATCCCTAAAGCCTCAACCCTAAATCCTTAAACCTTCAACCCTAAACCCTATCCCTAATCCCTCTACCCTCGACACTCTTATTTAACCCTAATCCCTTGACCATTAACCCTATCCCTCAACCTCAACCCTCAACCCTCAACTCTCAACATTAAACCCAATTCATCAACCCTAAACCCTAATCCCTCAAACCTAAACCCTATCCCTAAAGCATCAACCCTCAACACTATACCTTAAACCCTAATCCCTATCCCTCAACCCTTAACCCTTAAAACTTAAACCCTATCCCTACACCCTCAACACTTGATACTATATCTTAAGCCTTAAGCCCTCATCCCTAAAGCCTCAACCCTTAATCCTTAAACCTTCAACCCTAAACCCTATCCCTAATCCCTCTACCCTCGACACTCTAACCCTAACCTCGACATTAAACGCTAATTTATCAACCCTAAACCATAATCCATCAACCCTAAACCCTATCCCTAAACCCTCAACCCTCAACACTATACCTTAAACCCTAATCCATCAACCCTAAAACCTAATCCCTTAACCCTCAACCCTAAACACTATCAATAAACCCTCAACCCTTGACACTATACCTTATACCCTAATCCCTCAACCCTTAACCCTAATCCCTCAACCCTCAACCCTAATCCATCATCCCTAAACCCTAAACGCTATCCCTATTCCTAAACCCTCAACCCTCGACACTATACCTTAAACCCTAATCGCTTATCCGTAAACCCTAAACCCTATCCCTCAACCCTTAACCCTTAAAAATTAAACCCTAAAACCTATCCATAAACCCTCAACACTCAACACTATATTTTAAACCCCAATCCCTTAACCCTCATCCCTAAAGCCTCAACCCTCAATCGTTAAACCTTTAACCCTAAACCCTATCCCTAATCCCTCTACCCTCAACACTCTACTTTAATCCTAATCCCTTAACCATCAACCCTATCCCTAAACCCTCAACCCTCAACCCTAATCCCTCAACCCTAAACCCTAATCCCTCAACCCTAAACCCTATCCCTAAACCCTCAACCCTCAACACTATACCTTAAACCATAATCCCTCAACCCTAAACCCTAATCCCTCAACCCGAAACCCTAAATCCTATCCTTAAACCCAATAAAACTGCTTTGCCTTATGTTAGGTTGTTAAACCCATCATTTTTGACACTCATCTCTTAAAGATATTTGAGTTGCAAGAATATGTCAGAAAAATGGCTATGAAATTTTTTAATGTTAGTAATGTTATATGGCATGTTTTTCTGGCCCATCTGGGGTTCATTATGCCAATAGGTGTACACACTATGAGAAAAGCTTTGTGTATGGTACATCCACAGTGAGTAATTAATAGTTGAAATCAAAAGGATGATCATTATGGGAAAATCTTTGCATTGGGGTACATATATGTTTCTTGCTGTCCACCCCACACTTAGGGGAGGTATATTGTTATGAAACAGGCAAATAATCTCCCATTGTTTACTATCTCTATCCAAAAGAACTACTAAACTATAACTTAAACCCTAATCCCTCAACCCTAAACTTTCAACCCTAAACCTATCCCTAATCCCTCTACCCTCAACACTCTGTTGGCAAGAGACACTGTGTGGCTTCATGAGTGTTGTCATTGATGGCAACAAAGTCCATCCCACACATCCGCAGGACATGGTGTGTCTATACCGGAAGTTAGATTGAAGAGTATTTTGGTCCAGTGACCAAGAACAGAGCATGCAGCAAGGTCCGACAGTCAAGTCTGGATCTCTCAAAGGAAGTATCTCAGTAAAGTGCGGACTTGGGGAAGTCAAGAGGAGTACCTTGACTGATAGATTCCAGGGATTGAGCCTCCGGTGATGAAAGAGTGAAGAGATGTGAGCACCTAAGTATTGGGTTCTTGTTTGGCAGAGTAGACTGAGGAAGAACTGACTGGCAGAGCATCAGACCTTAATCTGGATGAGATATTGATGGTGATCAAGTATCTTGAGGTATCATTCATGATTGACTGACATGATTGATGACTTCTATAAGCATCTCTTTGATACGCATCACTTAGTAAGCATGGATTTAGCTGACAGACCAGAGTTTGGAAATATCTTGAGTTCTCCGGATGCCGACTAGAAAGATGATTGAAATCATTGATGCGGATATATATACCCAATTGATTTCGGTATGAAGGCATGTGTGGTGTGTTGAGGTGTGTGAAGAAAAGTAGAGAGCAGTGTGGAAGTAGTAATACAGGTCTGGTATGTGACAGGACATCAGCACCAAAGAAAAGGAAGAATGAAGTGCAGTAGATCAGTGTATTGAGCCTAACCAGAACTAAAATTCAGCATATGTGGATGCTTCTCTTTAGTTCAAGTATCTTGTTACTTTCTTTATAACTTGTAGACAGTGAGTCTCTTGTAGGTAGTGAGCCTCTTATGAGCAGTGTGCTCAGGCAGTGAGCCCTAATTGGCAAGTGCCATTTTGTACTTCTATTCTTTTAACAGAGAATACAATCTTGGGTTAGTCACCCCGTGGTTTTTCCCTTAATAGGGTTTTCCACATCAAAATCATTGTGTTATGTGTATTGATTTTGTTTCTTCTTTCATGGTTATGGATGCTTATTTGTTTTGATGTTTCACTAGTTGTTAAAGAAGAAAAGAAAGTTAAATTAATTTAGATAACTGATTCACCCCCCCTCTCAGTTATCAACAGTTGGTATCAGAGCTAAGTTCCTCCAAACAAAGCCTAACATCTTGAGGAAGATCTGGGAATCTCAATGGATATGTATGGTATGAGGGAACAACTTCAGTCTGCCCTAGATAATCTTGAACAGTCTCACTCTGAAGTAAATAACTTAAGGGAAAGACTCAAACAAGCTGATGATTTCATAAATGAACTTAAGGAGAAACTGAGTATCTCTATGAAAAAGAGAAAGGAACTACTTCAGCAATTAGCAAGTCAGAATGAAGCCAATGATGCAAATGAAGATTTGAATGAGAAGAACAAATTATGTGAGAAGCTATCAAAAGAGGTCATTATGGTAAGACATGAAATGGAATCAAGGGTTATGAAATTCACCCAAGAAATTCAAGAGAAGAGAAAAACTGAAGATAATCTAAAACAATCTCTCAAAGAGAAATCAGAAGACTGCCACAAAATGGATAGAATAATCAGGCATTTGGAATCTGATCTGGAAGAAGCTAGAGATAATGAAGAATAACTTGAAAATTAGATTGACACTATAAAAAGAGATCTTCAAACATCAAATGAATACAAAGAGAAATTCAAGATAAGCTCTACTCAGCTTGAAGTTCTTCTTGAAAGCCAAAAGAGAGTAGACGACAAGCAAGGCTTGGGGTATGAGAAAGGTGAAAGCTCTAGATCCGGTCAAAAGAACTCTCGATCAGGAAATCCAAGGAACAGGCCTAGAAGACCTCTGGTAAGGCAACCTAACGCTCAAAGATATCCATCCTTCAATGGATACTACCACAATTGCAATAACTTTGGTCATAAAGCAAATCAGTGTAGAAGAAGAATGAATCAGACTAATTCATCCTTCTCCGGACAATGTTTTAATTGCAAAAGGTATGGTCACAAATCTCATGAGTGTAGAAATATGCAAATGAACAATTCATTCAATGGTAGATGCTTTGCATGCAATAGAATGGGACATATGGCTAATCAGTGTCGATCAAGAGGATATCAGTCAAATATGCAAAGAAATGTTGTTTGCTACAATTGCAATAGATCCGGTCATATTGCCAAATTTTACAGAAGTAAGAATTAGGACAAAAAGTGTCTGGTGTATCATAATCAAAACCAAGACAAAGGAAAAGGAAAAGTAGATGCAAATGAAATTCAAAGGGAAATGAACAAGATTTGGGTAAAGAGGAGTACAGAAAATGTTGGGGATGGATCCGCACCAAAATCTGGTGCTGATATTCCTTCTGGAAACTAAATAGATGAGCTCTGGCTCAGGGGGAGTCTCAAAAGAAAACAAGTTCCCCCAGCCAGTCAATTGGTGCCTGAAATTGGCACATGGAAAGTTGCGGATTAAAGGGTTTTCAGAGAAACATCTAAATGAGCCTTGGTAAAGATATGGAAGATCCACAAGAAGTTTAGAAGAGGTTAATCTTCCTAGATTGATCTGGTTTAATAGTCATCTGGTAAGAACATGATTCTCACAGTTAGATCCGTTATGACTCCAATTTGAGGTATCTTGATCTATGAATAAATGGAATGATTTGGGAAAGATAGATAGATAGCTAATAGTGCATACCAGTGATCTGGAAAGATCCCTCTCAGAACAAGGAAAATAAGGCAACCAGAATAACTTAGGTTGTGCATTTATTGCAAAATGGAATTAGGGTTTGCACAGAAATAAAAGGGTTCTTTGGTTCATCATTTGCACATTTGCATTCAAAAATAAGAGAGAAGGAGCTCTTCAACAAGTTATCTCAATCCTCTCAAAGATCAAACCGCATAAGTCGATTCATCTAAGCAACTCGATCCGGCTCATATCATGAACCCTAGAAGCATAAGAGGTATTTTTCGCTCTTGAAATCTCTCTCTGAATCTTCAAAAGATGGCTACTCTGAATGTTGTGAAGATTATTGATAGGTCATGCCCTAAATTCAAGAAATATCCCTATAAATCCCTAGAAGTTGATCCCCTAGGCGCATTTTCAAGCATTCTGCATGGGGTTTTGCATGTAGATGTTAGGACATATATTCATGCAAACATTGAGGAATTTGGAGAATCCAAGCTAATGGATATCTATCATAATCAGTTAATAGATGATGCTTTTGAACTCAAACCTCAGTACAAGGTTATCCAAGACAAGCATTTTGGACATTGTATCTATTTCCCCTATTTTACAGAAGATGAATGGGTCCAGTATGTTTTGAGCAAAGTGCATGACAACTTCATGTGGTTGAATAGACCATTTAAGATCACAAAAGATGCTATTAGGGTAGTAACCGGTTTGCACTCATCTAGAGGGTTACCTGTTCTCAAATCGGTCAAAAACCAAACTGTGAGTGAGCCTACTGAATTAAAATTTGACAAGACAGCAATGACAATAGAAGATATCATTGATCCGGATATCAAGTTTGCCTCCATGATAATTGGTTACAAGATATATCACTCCAGTAGGGAAAATTCAGTACCTGAAACTACAATTTACACTGCTTATCAGATGCTAAGAGATAATGCTGACTATGATCTTTGTGAGCTTCTCTTGAATCAACTGTTGGAGAACTTGTAGAAAATTAAGAAGGATAAAAAGAATTCATTCAAGTATGGTGGCTTGATACTTTGCCTATTCTTCTGTTATATGAATGAGCTACCCAGAACTAGTGGTTGGATATGGCAAAATAACATACTAGTAGCCATGCAAATCAAAGATTATTTGCATCGAATTGGTGATGCCAAGGCACAAAATACAACACTCTGAGGCTACTTCAAGAATTTTTAGAGTATGATGCAAGCTAGAGATAGAATCCCTCAATCATCAGTTGAGAAGTACAAGGATACAGTGTGCCTTATGGTGGACACTGATCAATGCCTAATGGAGGTAGTGGAACCTAGAATAGTGTGGATCATGCCAATGAGGTATGAAATTGATGAGAAAATCCTAGAGCTACACATCCAACACCCGCTGAGTCAACCCAAGGACCCTAGGCAGAAAGGTTTGAAACCTACCAAGAGCTAAGTGTAAAAGTTCATGTTGAACTTAGATAGCCAGAGATCAAGAGAAAAGTAAGAAGGGAAGTAGAAGAATTTGCCAAGAGGCATGGAATATCAAAAGAGGCAGTTGATGCCAACATAGAGAAGATGGAAAGGGCAGAGAAAGAGAAACAAGATGTAGAAAAGGAAAGTGATCTGGTGCAAGCCCCTTCTCGAATCAGATCCTCCAAGAGCTCTGCACCTACCACCTCTAAAAGCCAAAAGGCATCAAAACTGGAATCCTAGACATCCTGAAAGGGAGAGAAAAGAACAAAGAAAAAGGCAACAAGATCCTATACAAGTCATAAGGATGATGAAGAAACTGAAACTGATGAGGAAGTCAAGAAAATGAAGAAGAAGAAGAAAACAACCAGTGAACCCTCTACTGGTCAAGGCAAAGAAGAGAAGACAAAGGAATTTGTTGAAAAGTCTACTCTCCGCATTGATGATATCATCAAATCAGTCAAGGTGGATGGGAACCTAAAACCAATGACTAAGTTGTATGATGAATATAATGAAGCTGACTAGAAGATCTTGCAAGAAACTACAGTCAGGTATCTAAATATCTATAATAAGGAATTTATTGAAATCATATCTCTAATTCCCAAAAGCCTAGAGAAGGAACTAGAAATAAGGAAGAACAATGCCAAGGCAAAGGACCTTGAGATCCAGGAACAGATAGCTATTCAGCTTGATCCTTCAATCAATCAGAAACAAATGAATATGATCTTCAAAGATTGTAAGGATGAGTTCCGAAGCAAAGCTAGAATGAATCAACTTATGCTTGGAGAGACTGACAAAGTGGCAAAAGAAATGGAAGACAACCTCCAGAATGCATACAAAAGATTCAATATTCCTATTATAGAGGACATAAGTGATGAACCTTCTAAGGAAGATCCTACAAAGGCAATTGCTGAAGAGTCAAAGGAGTTAAGTGAGGAGAAGACCAAGGACCTAGATTCCTCTATTCCAGAAGAGGAAGTCCATGAAGAAGTTAATATCTCTCATCCGGATTCCCTAGCAGACTTCAGATCTAAAGGAGAAGAAAGAATAGAGGAGAAAACCAGTCAAGAAAAAGAGGTGAAGGAAAGAGAACAAGATCAAATAGAGAAGACCCTAGGAGATAGTTCTGAGACTGTAGAAGGAAAGAAGACTCTGTCTCCAGCAAGAGACACTGCAGAAACTGTTAAAGATTTCCTGAACAAAGAAATGATGGAGATTGATGAACCGGAACTACTTCAAGGACCATTCAATTTTGACTCCTTCTCCCTGGTTCAAACAATGAAGATATCTTCCTTTGCCCAAGCAAAGGTAAAAGAAAAACTCCTGAAGTCTCACATGGAAGACTGTGAGCTAATAGAAGTTGCATCTGGTGTGTTGGAAAAGATCATGCCATCCTTTCAGAAAGATCTTTCAGCTTCTTCAACTGGTAATTTAAAATCTCTTGTAAATTCTGTTAATACATATTTTGATTCCTTAGAGAAGTCAGCTGAAGAAAAGGTCCGGAAGGAGTTTTTGGGAAAGAGATTCTCTAAAATACAAGGACTAATAACAAATGATAGAAGAAATTTGGATATTGGAATAAAGAGCCTAGAGAATGCTCTTAAAGATGGTGGTGATCTATACAAATTTTATCTATCTTGGTCCACCGTAACAACAGACATCACCAAGAAAGTGAAAGAACAAGAGAGCAAACTATCAAGTTTATCTCAAGGTTTTGATCCTCTCACTTCTTCCATAATAAATCAAGAGTGTTAGACTATTACAGTCATAAATGAAATAAATAAGCTTGAGAAGGAGAAGAAAAATAGAATAAGCAGGTTATGTGAACTTAGAGGGATAATTATCCCTAAATTAGAGGCCATGCATGAGGCCCTATCTGATGCTCAGACCGCAACCCGGACCAATGATCTGACAGATCTAAAGAGGGCAGAAGCTTTTGCATTCCTGTTGAGTGGTCACATCTCAATTTTGGACAGGATGAAGCAGAGTTGGGCAACAGAATTTGTCTAGTTGAAGGTAACTTTTGCATATATAATTCAGTATATGTAAGTAAAACATGTATATATGTTTATGCGGCCAAGTATAGATTATTTTTGGGAAATTTTGGTGTGCGGACCCTACCCTTTGCCATTGATGTCAAAGGGGGAGTGAGGAGCAGTCAAAAATGTGGAATCTAGATAAGGGGGAGCTTTGGTAAAGTGTACATTAGAACTGAGCATCAGTGAAGGGGGAGTGTAGTGTGACACTTAGTCATTTTTCACTAAGTGTTGCCATCAATGCCAAAGGGGGAGATTGTTGGCAAGAGACACTGTGTGGCTTCATGAGTGTTGTCATTGATGGCAACAAAGTCCATCTCACACATCTGCAGGACATGGTGTGTCTATACTAGAAGTCAGATTGAAGAGTATTTTGGTCCGGTGACCAAGAACAGAGCATGCAGCAAGGTCTGATAGTCAAGTCTGGGTCTCTCAGAGGAAGTATCTCAGTAAAGTACAAACTTGGGGAAGTCAAGAGGAGTACCTTGACTGATAGATTCTAGGGATTGAGCCTCCAGTGATGAAAGAGTGAAGAGATGTGAACACTTAAGTATTGGGTTCCTGTTTGGGAGAGTAGACTGAGGAAGAACTGACCGGCAAAGCATCAGACCTTAATCTGGATGAGATATTGATAGTGATCAAGTTTCTTGAGGTATCATTCATGATTGGCCAACATGATTGATGACTTCTATAAGCATCTCTTTGATACGCATCACTTAGTAAGCATGGATTTAGCTGACAGACCAGAGTTTGGAAATATCTTGAGTTCTCTGGATGCTGACTAGAAAGATGATGGAAATCATTGATGCAGATATATATACCCAATTGATTTTGGTATGAAGGCATCTGTGGTGTGTTGAGGTGTG
Organism: Cunninghamia lanceolata; assembly: GCA_027924645.1. Taxonomy (NCBI): domain Eukaryota; kingdom Viridiplantae; phylum Streptophyta; class Pinopsida; order Cupressales; family Cupressaceae; genus Cunninghamia; species Cunninghamia lanceolata. The sequence goes on from BSBN01000333.1 coordinate 4,197,465, forward strand.
CGAAGAAAAGCAAAGAGTAGTGTGGAAGTAGTAATACAGGTCTGGTATGTGACAGGACAGCAGCACCAAAGAAAAGGAAGAATGAAGTGCAGTAGATCAGTGTATTGAGCCTAACCAGAACTGAACTTCAGCATATGTGGATGCTTCTCTTCAATTCAGGTATCTTGTAACTTTCTTTATAACTTGTAGATAGTGAGTCTCTTGTAGGTAGTGAGCCTCTTGTGAGTAGTGTGCTCAGGCAGTGAGCCCTAATTGGCAAGTACCATTTTGTACTTCTATTCTTTTAACAGAGAATACAATCTTGGGTTAGTCAGCCTGTAGTTTTTCCCTTAACAGGGTTTTCCATGTCAAAATCATTGTGTTATGTGTATTGATTTTGTTTCTGCTTTCATGGTTATGGATGCTTATTTGTTTTGATGCTACACTAGTTGTTAAAGAAGAATAGAAAGTTAAATTAATTTGGATAATTGATTCACCCCCCCTCTCAGTTATCAACACACTCTACCTTAACCTTAATCCCTCGACCCTTAACCCTAAACGCTATCCCTAAAGCCTCAACCCTAATCCCTAATCCCTCAAGGTCCTAAACTCTAATCCCTTATCCCTAAACTCTAAATCCTATCCCTAAATGCTCAACCCTCAACCTTAAACCTTAATCACTCAATCCTTATCCACCCCTCTCCTCCCCTATCTCTACCCTCCTCTACCCTCGACACTATACATACATACATATAGGCATACATACATACATACATGATTAATAGCCTTGAAAATAAAAAAATTTAAGGGGAACATAACGCTAGCACATTATAACGTGCTCGCATTATGTTTTTCTTTGGGAATCCCAAGCCTTGGGCTTGGGATTTACTTTGGATTTACAACCCAAAGGTTTGGAGTGCCTTTTCAACATCCACAAATGTGTTTTTCCATATTCTTTAAGATTTCACATAATTTCGTTCGTGCTAACCCTCAAATTTGCATGTGTTTCAAGGTCAAACAAATCAAACACCTGGGTAATGTTAGGCTTTCTCTTAGCTATTTAACGATGTGATTTTTTTCACATTTTAACAATGTTAAGCCTTTCATCTTTAATTTCTTTTGTTTGTGTGTCCGTTTTGGGGCAAAAACCACTGTTTGGTCTTTTTTTCATTGTAAATTAACTATTCATTGAAATTTCAAAAAAATTACATATTTAGAAACTAGACTCCATTCTACAAATATTAAAAAAAGGAAAAAATAATTTTCAATTAGTTTTCAAAATTTATAGGGGTAACACGGCCAAAATTCTATTTTTTGGATGTGTCCACTTTGAAAATTAGTAAAAAATCAAATATTCATCAAAAAATTATCAGAAAAATCAGGCATAAACTACATGCTATTAGCTAATTTCTCACTGAAGCAATTTTAAAATACCAAAAAAAAGTTGACCTTTTGAGGGAGCCACAAAACATGCTATGTTATGTTTTTTTGACAGAAACAACACCAATTTCTGTGGCTCCCTCTTTTGAACCCCTTAATCTATGCCATTTTCAAAAAAAATAGTAGTTTAGAAAGTAGACTCAGAGCAATATGAACATTTTTTTGGTTGCATCTCTAAATTTTGAGTGTAACTATGCTCAATTTCTCATCTAAGGCCAATATTTCCTGATTTCAGAAAAAAAGTGGCCACTTAAGACCCCTTTTTGGCCCCCCATCTTCTTGCACTTACCCTATATTATATTATAATATAATATTATATAATATATAATATAATATAATATATATTATAATATAATATTATAATATTAAATATATTATTATATAATATTAAATGCATTATAATATAAATATAATATTGTAATATTAATAATATAATATTACGTTTCTTCGTTCTATTCTTTCCTACCGGTGCCTGCACAGAGCTGTATTTTATAACTGATTTTATATATTAATGGCCTCGGCCTTTTACCAATCAAAAAATAATAATATAATATTACATAATAATATAATAATGTATAAGAATATAATATTATATAGTATATACATTATGTTATATTATATCATATTATATTATAATATATTGTATTGTAATATAATATATTATTATTATATTATAATATAATACAACCCACTCCTTCAATTCAAAATATTTTTTTAATTATCCACTTTAATATCATATTGTCTAATTTTTATTTGTGTATAAGTTATAAATTATACAACTTTAGTTATTAAATTATATAATTTAAATTAATTTAACTTAAATTATACTTGTGCATACTGGGCTTGCAAAATTAAATAATTTATCAATATTATAGTATATTTAAAAGTTTTATAATTAATAATTTTGTCTTTATTTTATTTGTATCTATCCAGTTTGTCTATTTTCTTGTCTTATTTTTAAATTTTTTTACATATTTCCTATTGTATGATTTATCTTTTTTCTTCTTAACCCTTTATTCAATCCTTTCTCTCCCTTTATTCCTTCTAAGTAGACATTTATTGCCTTGCCTTGTATTGTCTTTGAATTCATGCATTATGATCAAATTGGAAAGAAAAAAGAATAGAGGATTAATAGTCATTTATTTAGTCATTTATTTGGTCATTTATTTAGTCATTTATAGTTGTGTTGCAAAAAATTAGTAGAATTTTGGTCACGTGACTAAAAGTTTTAGTCACCTGGTCATTTATTTGCCATATTTCTACTAGTGATCCTAGAGATGAATTTAGTTAAATCTTCTAATATCAAAGGATATGCTCCTATGAGTAGAGAAAAGCTAGTAAAATCATGTGTATAACAAAGTAATTATAGCTCATATGTAGAACATATAGAAGCATCAATATTACTTAGAGAAGTTATGTGCTCTAGAACATGAGGATTCTCATTAGCGAAATTAGAGAAATTTTCAAAATCTAGGATTGTTGTTCTCAAAATCAGCTACGCTTGTTTTTGTAGACAACCCCATGAAACTTGTCCGTTTCATGAATCTACACTCTAAGATCGCAAATCGAGAAAAGATTTTCTTGTTCTTGTGCAAGGTCATTTGACATTTTATAACTCGTTTCCAATGTTTCCTTGAATTGATTTCTCAAGATTTGCGAAGAATATTCAAGTCGTAAATTAGTTAAGGTGTTAATTTTAGTCATTTTTGAGTGTTAGTAGTTTTTGACTCTTGATATGCAAGAGTGGCAAAAAATGCCGCTCTTACATATTATTTTTAGTTGTTGTTTGATGTAATGACGGTGTTTATCACCGCCATTACATTGTTTTAAGTTTAATATGCAATAGCGGTTAAATTCACCGCCATTGCATATGTCTTCCATCAGTTTTCTGTCGCACATGCAAGAACGGCCTTTTTGGCTGACGTCGCACATTTGTTGAGTGAAGTCAGAAGTGGCCGAAATCGCCGCCCGACCGAGATCCTCGGGATTGTGATGTTGAGTGCCATTAATGGCCACTCGTGCCAGTCATTTAAACCCCAATCTCAACCTTTTTAATGTGTTATCCTCCTCATTCTTGTCATTTCATATGCTAAGCCTTTAGGTTGACGCGCCAATGTTCTCCTCAACCGCTTGATTGTATACTGCGGAAGCCGTGACGGATCTCGCGCTACAGGTTGGACCTAGGTTTTCAAGTGTCACGGGTAAGTTTTTTCGTTTATCTTCCCCATTGTTTCTTATTAACTAGTATTGTTAGTTGAAGAGGTTTTGTTAGGTTTTATGTTGTTTGTTTTAGTATTCGGATTAGGGTTTTGTTTTGTGTCTTTCACCGATAAAACCTCACCAAAACCCCCAACATTCCTGTTGTATGTCGAAGCGGCCGCATTCGCCGCTAAACCAACACCAAAATCCATTTAAACCCATTTGTAGAAGCGGCCAAACTCGCCGCTTAGCCCTGCATCAAAAACCCTTAAACCTTTCAAATGCAATAGCAGTTGTTTCCGCCGCCCTTACATTGAAAGTGATGTTCTTTCCCCTGCTGGAGCAGTCAAATCATCCACTCGAGCATATCAACCAATGCTTACTTCAAGTTCTTTCCACCTGCAATGGCGGCGTTTTCCGCCGCCCCTACACCAAGAGACTACTCGACTTGTCGAAGCGGCCAAATCACCTGCCCGAGCAGTCGAGATTTTCAACATCACTTGCGATAGCGGTCGATTCACCCGCTCGAGCATGTCAAATTCCAAAACTTCCAGAACACATGCAGAAGCGGCGTTTTTAACCTCCCCTACACATGAAATCTCTGCCAACTTGCAAGAGCGGCATTTTTTACCGCCCAAGCACATTTCCTTGATTTTCCCTAACACTAGAAAATTCACTTTTCGAAGCCAAAAGCCCACTTTCACCCTAGCCTTGATTTGTGTGCTCAAGCCCTTTTAACGCATGCTTTCCCACCCATGATCGTCAAAACGCAGTTGACCCAGTTTATCCAATTTTTCCCTAATTACGAGATCATGGCCTTTTGCAGTTCTCAGTCAACGTTCGTAGTGGTGTTCGAGTTCACAGTTTTCTCTAGGGCTCATGTCAGAATCATCTCCTTCAAAGTCCAGAGCCATGAAGTACAAGTACTAGGGTGTCTTTCCGGTAACAGCAGTTCAGTCAAATGTTGACGAAATCAGAGACACTGAAATTGGACACGTAGATATGGCTGAATTCATAGATAGAACTAAACAAGCAAATCCCTCCCGGCATATGCAGAAAATCATTGACAACAATATCCATTTGGTAGCATCCTTTCTTGTCAGTGCTCATGATCTTGAATTTGTTCTACAAGTGGCCAACCACTACAACAGGGACACCAGAGCCGTGACAGACTCACAGGGAAATGTTATCATGAGATTGGATGCAGAATTCATGGACAAAATCTTCATGTGTCCACCAATTGAAAATGTTGGACAAATTGATTTTGCTCAAGGTCAGCAGGATTATGACAATGATTTGGAATCTGCTAGGAGGCACATAAACAGCAAATGGTTGAAGATTCCACGGGCAACTTTGACCAGATGGCCAAAAGACCTTCACAGGAGTGATTTTGTGGAGGAAGTGTGTGATCTGATTACTTTGTTGAGTCACATCAGAGGACTCCCTTCTGCCTCCAAATTCCAAGACTGGATGTACACTTACATCAAGGTGATCCTACGGGGTAATCAGAAGATATTTTGGGGAGAACAGATCAGTAATGCTTTGCACGAGCAACTGGTAAGGGTCAATACTACCTTCAAATTTTACATGACCTCTTACCTTGTCTATGCTACTGCAAGTATGAGGAATTTTCCAGGATTGACCCAAGTAGGGGACAGGAGATTGGTCCCAGTATATGAATACTACCCCAAAATCACTCTGAAGGGGTTGATTCATCATTTCAGAAGAGTCAATGATGCGTTCTTCTCAGTTATCATGTGTTTGTGGAATGATGAACTTGTTCAGAGAAGAGTCTCTGATGAAGCATGGCAGGTTGTAAATTCTTTTGGTTGTTTGTTTCTACAATTCCCCACCTTCACTTATCTTTGGGTAGGATACTATCCTAGCTACCCTTACATGCTGCCACGGTATCCCAGTGATCGCATTGTTCTTATGGAGCTATGCAGGCAACTGATTGTGGTTCATAATAAACAGATGGAGCTTAAGAAGTCAGGAATAAAGTTTCCTATTGAAATTGGGAGGTATTCAGTTCAGTCTGCCAACAAAGCTAAAATAATTGACTCCGAGTTGCAGTTAGTCACCATGAAGACCTACAAGAAGAGAAATCATTTTGACTTTAGAAGGGTCCAGGACAAAATCAAGAGGAAGTCAAATTTTCATGAGCCAATGGTGGAAGACATATGGGCAGATCTCAGGACCCACAATGAGATCAGAAAGCTGGATTTCTATAGGCTTCATCTGAGCCGAATTATAGAACTAGGACTAGCTGATATTCCAGATGGAATGGAGGATGATGGAGATGTCCTAGATCATGAATATGAGGCATAGAATGTTGAAGCTTCACCTCTCCCAGAGGTGAAGTGGTCAGTCAAGGAGGAGACATCCATCAGAAAAAGATTCCAACCTATATTGGCAAACACCAACTTGTGGTTGGAAAGTAAAGGGATCAAGTTGAAAGAGTTCCTTACAAGGTCTGAAGAGGGGACACAGGAGCAAACAGGTAAGAAGGTTGAGAACCAAACCAAGAACAAGAGTGATACACCTTCTTCCTCTAAGGTACACAAACCAAAGATCAAATTTGTATCCAAGGGAGGAAAGAAGAAAGAAACCGCAGAGGCTTCTGATGCCACTAAGTCAGATGTTGAGGGAACAGACTGTTTTGGAAAACCTTCTTGATGCTTCGCAAAAGGTTGTTGATATAGGTGTCGTGTTTACCAACACGAGTCCAATTGTAACCATCACAGGTATAAGCATGGAGCCAACCAAGCAAGTAGTGGACCCCCCACCAGCTGTCAATGCATCTATACTTCCTCCATGGCTGTCTGCCTATACTCCAAAGAGGAAGAAACAAGCTATCTCACCTGATGAGATTGACATTGAAAAGCTGTTGCCCGTGAAAGCTAAGAACCAAAAGAAGAGGCCTAAGACTATTTCTAGGCTGGTAACTGAAAAGGGAATCAGATATGCAGAAATTGCCAAACCTCCTGAAGATGCCACAGTTGATACTTTTGACATGAGCAGTTATGTCATTTCAAGAGTTGAACTTGGTAAAGTGACTCATGAAGGTGTCAAAGTAGATTTCCAGACCACTGCCACCACCCTACTTGAAAAATATGATGAAGCCAAGAGGGAAAAAGAGCAATACAAAGCAAAAGCAGAACAACTAGCTGCTGTCCTTCAGAAAATAGTAAAGTCATCAGAAATAGTGGAACCAATGGCAGTGACAGTGGAAGATCCCCTGATACAGAAAGTTGAAAAAGCCCAAGCTAGAGGCAAGATTGTGGGGGATGTGGTGGAGCGGTTGCTGGCACAAGGATGAGTTCTGTTGAAAACCGCTGTCGAAAGAAAGGAGAAAATGGACAAGGCCAAAGCTGAGCTGGATAATCTGGTGGATCTGCTTTCGCAAGAGTTGCAAGATCAAGAAGAGAGTCTAGAAGAGTGGACAGATATGAAGAAGATCAAGATCAAGAATTTGGTCACCATAGGGGTCATCACCAACAGGGAATCATATCTCAAGACCAAGGAGACTCTAGCTCATCATATTTTCACAATAAAGAGTCTACTGGAAGATCTGTGCCAAGCTCGAGAAGCCAGCGAAGATAGTGATGTCACACTTCTACATCGGCTGGAAGAACTTCCTTGCACCCTGACAAGAGAAGATCATAGTTTCCTCACAGCACAGGAAATGATAAGTTCTTTTGAAGAAATGGTGCAAAAGAAATTTGAAGAGGAAGCTCCTTCGATACTCTCAATGGACAATCTGTATGATCAGCATTCAACTCTAGAGAATCTGAAGGATAATTTAGAGAAGCATGAAAAGGCAATAAAGGCGGTGAAGGATTCAATCCTCCGAGCTCGCACCATCTTTGAAAACACAGCAAAACCAGATGCATGCGAGATGTCAGTTATTCAAACCATGTATCAGAACTTCCTAAGGAAAAAGGATGGAGGAAGCTAGTGCCTTAGCTTATTTTTCTTAGATATTATGTAAATGGAATTTTGTTTTGGACATCTACACATGTAATTTTTCAAAATGTAATTACATGTGAAACAAGAGAAGTCATAAGTCAAATAGGACTCTCTTGTTGAATAAGTCAAATTAGTTGTAGATTTCCTAGATTTTCTCAAGGTCTTTCCCTATAAATAAAGGGGACCTCTTTTGTAAATATTATCTTTTGTCTATTGCAAGGAAACTCTGGCAAATTGAGAAGCAAATCAAGACTTTGTGCTTTTTGTAAAAATCAATATTCAAATATTTATCAATACAAGAAAGCAAATTCAATTCCAATCTTTGTCTTGGGATTATTTGTGTTGTGATAGTTTTGTTCTTATGTCTTGCTATCATAGTCTTATTTGATAATAATTGAAGTGTGGAGTTTATTACAAGTGATCGAAGAGCGCTCATAATTTGATTCTGGTAAACTTTGTGTTATCAAATCAGTTGTGGGTTATATGTTCATGTTTGTGAAAATACAATAGTTTGGAGACTTTGTGCTGCAAGTTGTTCTATTTGATTTACTTTTATCATATTGAAGAGGAGTGAAGACTTTGGGCTGCATTCTACTTCAAATAGTTCCGGTTACAAGTAGTGAGTGAGGTAACAGAAAACTTTGTGTTTCTGTGATATTGTGATAATTTATAAGTTTTATATCAAGAGTTTGAAATATAAACATCTATTCTGAAAAAAGAGAATGAGATGAGATGGAACCACCACAAATATAGTTTTTAGTGTACATAAATTTGATAAGTTATTTGATTTGCAAAAGTTAAGTAATTATAGGGAACCTCCCCTTGCTGAGAGGAGAGACTTTGTCTCATCATAGCTGTGGCTGATATACCCATTTTGCCGTTAGCAAGTTAACGACAAAATATTCACCCAACAAGGATATATTCATGTAAAGATTTCATAGATGAATAACATGAAGATGCCATAATGACATGTAAAAGCAGATTTTAAAAGTTTTTGCAAAAATTATGTAAGGAACAAGTGCAAAACTATATGCGAAAATGAGCTAAAATGCTTGATTGTTCAACTTTTTCCAATGCAAATGAATCAAAGAAAAGGTGTTGTGAACCTTTTTACGAGGGGAAGAAAATAATATGCCTAATAATAGTCCAATTATTCAATAATATCTTTCACAACATGCTTTTGATGCAACTCTAGAGAGTTGATAAGTCAAAACCTAGTGAAAATATGCTAAAATATGTGATTTTTCACCAATTCTGAATGCAAATGAGTAGAAGAAAGAGTGTTGTGAGGAAAATTGTGATGGAAATAAGATTATAACAGTAATATCAACCACATAATGCCATAAAATCTATCACGACATGCCTATAGTGCCAATCTAAGTCAAACCCTAGTGAAAATATAGCTAAAATATGCAAATTTTCACAAATTTTTAATGCAAATGTGTCAAAGAAAGGGTGTTGTAAGGAAAGGGATGAGGGGAAGCAAATAATAAGTCTGATATTAGTCTAAAAAAGGCACAAAATCCTTTACGATACACCTATGATGCAATCCTATATGTAAGATGAGCCAAAATTTAGTGAAAATTACTAGTTTTTGTTGAAATTGAAAATGTGTAAATGCAAATTTTTGAAATGTAAATACAAAAAACACACTAAGATGCAACACTAAATACAAAATCAGATATTAATGAGTGTCTAAGATAAGTAGAAATTTTGAAAATAAGATTTTACCTACAAACCATAGCTTTTGTAATTACTAGGTTATATGAAAAATTCAAAATTTCAAACAAACCCTAGCAATTTTATGATGAAAATGCAATGCAAGAAATTAATTAATGATGAATTTATGTAATTTAAATCTGATTTAATTTAAAAATCAGAAATTAGATTAAATTTAATTTAATTTAATTCAAATCAATTCAAATTATTTGAAAATCAAGCCAAAAATGCCAAATTTTTTAAATTTTCCAAAATTTTCATTTTTTTTTTAAATTTTCAAATGCAATAACATGAAAATTAAATAAATGAATGCATTTTAAATCTAATGCAAAAATTTGAAATTAAATGAAAATTAATTCAAATTAAATCAAAATGCAAGTTAACAATGCTAATTTTTTCAAATTTTTTATTTTTATTTTTTTGTAAATTTTCAAATGCAATATAAAAATCATGAAGTAAATGAAAATAAATTTCAGATCTAATGCAAAAATCAGAAATTTAATTAGATGCAATTAAACTATGTCAAAATTCAAACCCTAGAATGCATTTTTTTCAAAATTTTCAAATATATCATTTTTTTGTAAATTTTCAAGTGTAATACGAAATTGATGAATGAAAGAAATGGAAATTTGAAGTACAATACTTAGAAAGGTGCAAAATTCATTAAAACATGGGTTCACCAAAATGTTTAGTGGTAAAAAGAGGGTTGTTGATTTTGTTGGTGTATGGGGGTTTTGGTTTGAATCCTCCTTTCCACTAAACACTCCAAGGGCTTTTTAACCAAGTGCTTCTCCTATCGAGAGGAGAGTCATCTATCAGGTAGGGTTGCCATAAGGGAGCTTGGGAAATTCAGAAGTTATCACACAATGTTGTCAATTTATGCCTTAATGCTCTAGAAAGTTCCCTAATTTAAGAAAAATAGTAAACAAATCTACGAATTATGACAAATCCTACTAAAATCAGATAAAGGGAAGAGAACCTTAACTCATTATTTTTTGTAGTCCAAAAAAACAAAAATTCAGGGACAATGGTGATGGTGTCTAAGTCCAAGGTACAGGTTTTTCCACAAAGTCCTGATCTCCTTCTGACATTGATCTCCACTGTATCTTTAGTTTCTGACAATTTAGATGCAGAGGACAATGTTGAGAGCACCCTAGTCCACTGGGGGATGTTCTTCAGGATGTCAGAAGCTCTGCTAACCCTAATTGTCATTGTCCAACTTGTTTCTATAACTTCATATGTGGAGGACAATGTTGAGAGTGCCCATGTCCAAAAATGTCACACAGTGTCTGCTTCTTTTCAGATCCTGACTCCACACTGTCCCCCAATCTTCCCTAAAACTCCACTTTCTCTAGATCTAATACCTATAACCTACAATCACAAGGAGTGTGGGAGGGGGTTGTGGTGTTTAGAGGGTTGCCTTTGTCAAGCCCTAGAGAGACATTCAAGTCTTCCGAACATCGTTGTTAGAGAGAGAGCATATTTGTGTGGGATAGAGGCAAAAATCCAAATGATAATGATAATAAAACACAATAGATGTCACCTTGATGATGAAGCTCTCATGGAAGGAAGGTGCTTTTCAATATTGTAAGGAGAAGATGTAATCCAACCTGTAAAAACAAACGCAATAACAATGCTCTTCTCTATAACACAATGAATGCCTTGATCACTTTAACATAAGCTCATGACTCACAATGTCCATCTAGTTTACAAATGATAACCTAAACATGCTTATATATGTAACTCCTAAGATTCCTACCAAAAATTTCATAATTAATTTAACTTATGAGGTCACAACACCAACATTTGAACTTAGGGCAGACCCAAAATAGGGCTGGACTAGGGTACTAGCACCCAAGTCCACCCTCTCATTTTTTTTCTAGGATAATTAAAATAGCCCCCCCTAGCTCCTATTTGTCACAAAACCCAAGGGTTTTCTCATCTTGAGTCCAAATTAACATGCAAGATGCTCTAAATGCATTCTAAAGACCTAGGAGCTAAACCTTAAGAGGGAAAAGCCCCATTTTCTGACATAATAGATCTATGAAGTATGAGGAATGGTTGATGTGAATCTTTAAGTCTCATATAGTCAGCAGTAAGAGTTTTGGTGTGATAGATGATTAGGTCAAGCATGTTCTTAAGAGACAAGCCAACATGCATGTTAGATCCATATGCAGTGAAGATATATTGTTTGACTAATAAATCTAAGTTGTTGTATGATTGGTGCTGACCTATATGAAGATCATTATATGTTTGGTTGGGTCCGCATTACTATTTATACACTTGATCAAGATGACAAGGTAGAATATATTATATGCACGCTTCATGTCTGGCTTGCCAACCTAATTTTGAGATTGAATTCAAAGTTTTGAATATTTATATGGGTTAGATTTTGGTGTTGAGGTGTGCTGTGTGATTGCAATGTGGATTAACTAAAATGTGTGCGCAATTCAAAAGTAGAGTTATGATCAGAAGAAGACAGTGAAAGTAAATGAGCAGAGTTTGTGTAGAGCAGAGCAGAAAAAGTAGAATAGATAGTATGAAGTCTTTTGAATCTATATATTGAACTAATTGGTACTGCACCTCAACATTCTATAGATGCATTTCTAGTAGTCATCTTCTGGCAACGAGCTAATCTTTCTTCTATCTTCTTTTCTCTTGGCAGTGAGCCTTTGTGTAGTGAGCACTTCTTCATAGGGTAGTGAGCCTTCTTGTAATTAGGTATTGAGCTATCATAATATATTGTCAGCTAACACTCACCATAGTTTTTCCCTTTTTGGGTTTTCCATGTAAAAATCCTAGTGTCCATGTGTTATGTCTGTATGGTTACTGTTGTTATGCTTATCCAGCTTTCATGTTATTGATTTTGGAAATTGGATTAATAAACTTGTTAAGAAGTGGTTTTGTGGAATACTAATTCATCCCCCCTCTCAGTATTCCTTTTATTCAATAGGAAGATCATGCTGAGATGAAGCAAAAGTTTCCACAAGTTTTTCTAAATTTTGAAAACTCTTGAGAACAATATACTTTGTAATATGATACTTTTTAAGTCTCATTTATGTTATGGATATACTTGATACTTAATAGTCAGCAGGGACGATGATTCACAAGGGGGGAGTATGTTACACCCCATGTGTTTCTAACTATTTACTATTTACCTAGACTGGTTAATATGCTTGGATAAATGAATGTTTATGAATATTTGCATTAATGTGTATTGAGAATCTTCAATGAATATATTGAAAAATTGAATGATGCAATGTGATGTATTATAAATGATTATTATTATGAAATGTATGAAGCATATGATTATATATTGTGATCAGCTAACTACTTTTGTGATGATGTAAGCTGAATGTAGGAACAAGTTGCTCCTCCGAAAAGGAGGGGAAGTATTACTCAGGAGAAGGAATTGGTCTGGTAAATGTTAGAGAAGTCCTAAATTGAGCAAGCACACAACACTACCCTAGTTGGTGTTGGTTATGTTGAGTCAGTGTGGGTAAAGGTAAGTAATCCATGGTAATGTAGAGTGCTTATTTGAATATGATTTTATGAGTGTTTTGAATAAGGAATGTGATCTTGTCTGAGTATTGATTGAAAGTCTTCTTTTGATATAGTTTGGAATTGCATGTGGCAAGGTTTAAATGTGAAATCAATATATACACATATGATAGTGCATGTCCACGATAACTTATATGTATGAGACAATATGTGCACGAGTATACGTAGGTAGACATATCTACGCATGCTCATGAACGTATTACTCATCGGCATAAGTGTATCAATTAGACAAGGGACATCTATGTATATAAGTATTTAGTCATACACGTCATCAGTGGATATGTGGGTTAATGATTTTTATGTTATTTTTCATGTAACGATTATATATATATATAGTTGTTTGCATATATATATATATGCTAGTTGTTTGTGATATATTCGTTATGATATATGGTATACTTATTTGATTGGTGAATTACGTAAATATGAGCATGTGGATTTTATTATTATTATTATATATATATTGTATATGCCTAAAAATGACACAATTTGGTCTAAATAAATATTCTTAATATTTATTCCATCTTAATTCTTCTCAATAAATAAATAAACAAATTTATTTATTCGATTCACATTCCTCTAAATTAATTAAATATCAAAATATTTAGTTATCTCTTCTAAGGTCAAAATTAAATAAAATCCTTTATTTAATTAAGTTCTTCCAAACAATTAAATAATTATTAATTATTTAATTAATTCAAATCATTCTTCTTCCAAGTTTGAATAAATCAAATCAAATTTATTTAAATCCTCTCAATCTCCAAAAATAAAATACAATCAAATATTTTATTTATTCTTCCAAATCATGCACAACAATTAAATAAATTTATTTATTTAATTTACTTTCTTATCTTCTAACTTAAATAATACCAATTATTTAATTGTTTTCTTCCAATAATATCTTCTCTAAATTTAAATAAATAAATTATTTATTTAAGTTGCCTTTTCTTCTAAATTGAGTTATCTCTAAATATAATTCAAGCTTTGTGCACATGCAATTAAATATTCCTAATATTTAATAAAGCAAAATATCTTCTTATTTTCATGCAAATCTATTCTTCTTGTTTTAAATCACTTAATTGATTATTATATTCTTTGAATTGTTTTAACTCATTCTTCTATTCTTGTTAATTCCTCTCATGCAAAAGAAAGAAAGACACATGTCCTCTTCTTATTCGTTGCACGCTCCTCAACCATTCTCAATCGTTGATCTTCTCAAGTCTTCTATACCGTTGATCTCTTCTTTCCCAAGTCTATAAATTGAACCATCTTCCATTTCATTCATCCAAACTTTAAGTATTGTTACTCTGCAGGAATTACAGCGTGCCTTTGGCACCAATTCCTTCATTGCTTGTGATCACATTCGCTACTATGCACTATGCACTACTACCATTGTTGTGAAGCTCCTCTTCATTGCAATAAACTATCACTACTGTTCCCAATTGACATTCTTGAAGCATAGCAAGGAAGTGCACTCTCTGAGGGCCCTATTTCATACATGCAAGAATGATTGTGATAGGCAATCAATGGAAGCTTCGAATTGAGGAAGGTTTTCTTTGTTGTTCATTGCTTTATTTTGATTGATCTTCTTAGTTCACCATTTCATTGAAGTTTTGGGTAACTTGATATTGATTATTATTGTTTATTCATTGTTGATCCAATTTTACCTTAACATTTTTGGCACTCACCATGGGACATAGCCCCAAATTTAACCCAAAAACTGAGTTTTTGTGTTTTAGAAAGCTGTACATAGGAGAAAATAGTACATCTATCACTTCCTAACACACATCTATTACCTGTCATGGCGCATATATTTCTGTAGCACTTATACCCTCTATTTTGGTGCATTTGTTATCTATCATGGTGCTTTCATTAACGCTGCACATACATACTCTGTTACAATGCTTTTATCATCTCAGACAACACATTTGTTATTGTAATGCATATATACTATTTTCTAGCATTTTTAATCTCTATTCCAGTGCATATGTATTATGACGCTTCTGTTGACTATTTCTGCGCATTCAGTCTCTGAAGCGGTGCATCTGTTGTAGGCAGTGATTTTAGGGTTTTTTTAGAAGCTTTTTGCTAACGCTAACGTCTTTGTAGGAACTCTCTTGGTCTATTTTGTAGGCTAGGTACTAGTTTAGATTCATATAGTTGCATTTGTTAACTCACAGTTCAATTTCTAAAGGGAAAGTAAAATAGATGCTCATGCAAATCTCACATAGTTTTAACTAGGAAAGTGGTAATTGAATCATTGTTATCTTGCATGTCATTGAATCATTGCTATCGCTATCTTTTCAAAGTTAACAACTCATTGCTATCGGCATAAAATTGAACTCATCATTGCTATCTAGGTAAAATTGAACCATTGTTATCTCGATTGACCATCATTTCAAAGTTAACAACTCATGCTACGTGGATAAAATTTGACTCATCATTGCTATCTGGGTAAAACTGAACCATTGCTATCTTGATTGACCATCATTTCAAAGTTAACAATTCATGCTACATGGATAAAATTGAACTCATCATTGCTATCTTGGTTAAAACTGGACCATTGCTATCTTGTTATCACTTCAAAGTTCTGTGCTTGCCCAAGTAGATAGCTCATCTAGTTTTTCTCATTTTAACTAGGGGAAAAGAACAACTATATTTTATGTTTTGGGAATGACACCAGGCCTATGCTCTCCCCTATCTTGGGTGACCAAAATGCCAGACATATCATTTTCACATGTGTTTTTCCTTTAGAGGGGCCTGCTCTTGGATACCGTTCATCCAAGTAGGAATGACCCTAAGTGGTAACAGGATAGATGCCAAGCCCTTCCAAGCCACTATAAATAAATTGTGTTTAGAGTGAAAGCTTCAAACAATGAGTGTAGTTGTGTTATACCGACAACCACCCTCCCCCAAAACCCTCCAAGGTGCAACCCTTGTGGGCTGGGAGACTCCATAACAGAGAGTAGTGCTGCCACACGTATAACCACTCAAAGGGTTGCCTTTATTACTCACCTTTGTCTAGTGGCTAAAAACCCCTGTAATCCATTTGAAGGCTAGGATTGTACTTGCTTTCTATTTTAGTCCACAAAGAGTCAAAAAAAATCACAAAAAAATAAAAAACATAAAAATATTCTTTGTGTTTGCTATGTCTTCTTGCCATAATTTTAGAAAATCAGATCAAAAAGACCTTCTTGCAACCAAAGTACCAAAAACATCAGAAAATTTCCAAAAAATTTCAAAATACTAAGAAAAAAAACTAGAGTAGCGCATCCGTCCTCTATTGCTGCACATTTGTGCCAACCTACAGTGCATTTCTACCGACTTGCAGGTCTTTTACTATCTGTTATAGTGCATCTACTTTTTACCAGTGTGGCGCATCTATCCTGACTTCTAGCGCATTTACTAGTTCCTACAGTGCATCTGTTCGAGCGCATGCATGACAGTGAGCATTTCCACATCTTTTCATAGAAAAAATTTAGGTTTTCTAGGTACCCATTTTAGTCTTATGTCAGTTCCTGTAGAGATGACATACCAATTAGAAGTAATTGCTCAAGAACTCCAATACCTGCAAGAACAATTAAACTTTGATCTCTCGCCCCAGGATCATATAGCAATTGCCTAAGAACTCCAAGTGATAGAACAAGAAATGACAATCTTACAAGCTAAACATGTCAGTACTAGCTACACCTCACACCAAAAGCATACATCCTTTTTCCCATCTTCTTGATACTCCTAACAGGAGAAGCACCACCTCAAGTTCAAAATCATATACCAATCCATCTACTAGTCCTCCTTCACCATCTCGTAGAACACATGGCCCAAAGCATACTAATCCTATCATGGAGAACTCCAAATCCACTCATCCATTACCTCATTCCTCTACTCATATAGCTACCAATGATGTGATCCAAGAGCTACTAGCAGAGAGTCAACCATGTCCCCAAATTTTGGTCCTTGACCTTATCAAAGAACCTTCAAGCATGTCCATTACTCCAATCCCTTCATGTAACATGCAACCCCTTGAGCATATTGAAGAACCTCCTACCATGCACCAAAGTCAAGGTCTGTCACACCTTCATGTTGTTGACCAAGAGCCTATTCAAGAGTCTTCTACCTCAACTTCAATTCAAACAACCCAAGAGTTATGTCAAGAGCACACTTTAGGACATGTGGAAACATCAACTCCTTGTCTAAATCAAGATTAAAGCACTCCTATCCGACCCTTACATAACCTTTATCTTTTCGATGATCCTATACCTATACATGAGCAAGAAATCCAATTTCAAACCATTCATAACCTATATTTCTTTTATGATCAAGATACTATCTTTGATGAAGAAGCTATCCATGTGCAACTTGATCCTATACATGAACAAGAGATCAAATCCCAACCTCTCCATGGCCTATATCCTTTCCATGATCAAGATATTGTCTTTGATGAAGAACATATACAAGAGCACCTTAATTCCATCACGCTAAAGTCTATCTATGATCAAGATCCCATCTATGATCAAGAGCCTATCTATGATCAAGCAGACCATGATGATCCTCTTAGCCCACTTTATGCATTCCATGGTCCTGAGCTTATAACTCCATCTAGTCCTATCCAAGATTCAACAACTTCTTCTTCCTTTGATGAGACACTTGCCTCCCAAGAAAGCATAGAAGATCAAACAAAAAATACTCCTTCGCTGACCACTATCGACCATGCTACAAATCCACCACCGTATATCCTTGGTCTTACCACCTTCATTCATGAGTGTTCCTCCTTAGAACACTAGCCACCATTATCCTCTATCCAACTTTCTTCATCCAATAAGGAACTTGTGTCTAGTGTTCCACCTACACATAATCTCGCTGTCCACCGCATACTCCAACATATGAACTATCAAGGTAAAGGCTTAGGCCTTCACAAACAAGGTATTTTGGAGCCCGTCCATGTCAATGTTCCTCCTCCTTCATATGGCCTTAGATACACACCCCAAGGTGAACAATCTTAAGATGTTGGTACTTCCTCCACTCATCCAAAGTCCATGACTTTCCATCACAAACCCTATCATATCCCCAAAACATATGTCACCATTCCACCTCCATCATCCTACAATTGTCAAAAGCATGTGACCATACACCTTCCACCATCCAATCTACCTCTGCTACTTCCAACTCCTAATATCCCTCCATGCATTTTACCACCACTTCTCCCAACACCTTATCTATCCAACTATGAATCTTCTAACAATCCTAATCATGGCCAACAAATGCACATGTCTAAATAAAGAACTTCCTCCAACCCCACTTCCACCATCCCAAAGGATTTTAACAACAAAAATATGGATGCCTCTACCTATAAAGTCAAAAATCCTAAGAGTCCTCATGACCTAGGATACAAAAACCAAGAATCAAAGAAACATCCTTCTCAAGAGCTGCATACACCCACACACCTATATGCCAAACTAAAAAAGGTGTGGGTCCGCATCCAACAAATGATTACTCCAAAAGCTGCACAAAAGCTACATACACCCAAACCCATACCTTCACAGGTACTATCTAAAAACAAAATGGTTTGGGTACCTAAGAAAAAAACCTTTAAGTTACACGAGGCATCTACCTCTCAAGAATCTCAACCATCCACTTTCTCCCATTCCATCCAAAAGTCTCAAATTCTTCCATCCCACATGACAAGCAAAAATTAGAAAAATACTCAGTCTATGTGGATCCCTACATGCCTAAGTCATTCATCCACAAGAAAAAGTCTCCGTTGCTTCCTACACTACTTTCCCATCACCAGCTTCAATGTTTATCATGATATGTGCAACCATTGGTCATGATTCCCTTCCATTCTGTAACATTTTCATATACCTCCATCTCCCCTTCCTTCCACTATTATCCTACATATCTTCCTCATCCTATTCCTATGGTCCATGCTTTTTCATAGACTTTTCATCCATCCTTGTATAAGTCCTCCGTATTCTGCATCATCATCCACTATCACACCCTTCATAATCCAATATCTACCTTCTCCATCTTATTTTCATGCAATCCCCTACCAACATATGTGAGAACACTTGACCTTGTCCATGTGATAGAATCCATCTAGTGGGACTATCACCTTTCATGGAACCTAGCCATTGAGGCCCTCTCATCCATTCAACCTATCCTATCCAAAGGTTCCAAAAAAAAAAAAAATCCCTTCATCCAATGGTGAAAATATGGCAAACAGGTGCCTTGGATAAGTACCATGATGAAAACCTAGAAAGCAGGTGTCATGTGTAAGTTGATCTTCTACGTCACCTACACTTGGGGGCACCTTGTCTCATTAGCCTATCACTCTTCTCCTATCAGTTTCCTTCTGTACCATTTCTTATCCTATCCTACCTATACTATCTAGTCTATCCATCCTAATCTTCCTTTCCTCTATTTCTTTGGTCTTGATAAAGATTGCGGGCACAATGTTGACAAATGTTTTAGATGTCTCTTGACATACCTTATCCCTCCAAACCATGCAAATCCTTCATTACCCTCTCATCTTCCTATCATCGTAAGCGTTGCCATGAAAAAACCTAAGTATTCTACCTACAATGAGGCATGTTATTCTTATGCGACATAGTCCTTGGGGATCACATCCTTGTTTCCTTCTACCTAACCATCCGTATCTACTATCACCCATGCATCTACCTATCTGTGGTGTTTACATGTCATTGGTATCATCCATTCCATATCTAATCCATATCTGTTCCATATTGTGTCTTATCTGATCCATATCTATTCCATATCATGTCTTATCTGATCCATATCCATTCCATATATGATCCATATCTATTTCATATCTAATCCATATATGTTCCTGTTAAGGGAAATTTGGATAAACAATGAATATGCAATGATAAACAATATCAAATACCCAAAACTCAATAGAATAGTGAACTAAGGAAACCAAATAACAATGAATCAAATAACAAAGCAAACCTTCCTTAGATCAGAACTTCCATTGATTGCCTATCAGAATCATCCTTGTGTGTATGAAAAAGGGCCTTCAGTGAGTGCACTTCTTTGCTTTGTCAAGAATTTCGATTGAGAATGGCTATGGTAATATCGCAATGAAGAGGAGCTTCACAACAATAGTAGTAGTATGTAGTGCATAGTAAAAAAGCATGATCACAAGCAATGAAGGAATTGGTACCAAAGGCGTGCTGTAATTCTTGCAGAGTAACAATACTTAAAGCTTGGATGATTGAATGGAAGAATGGGGTTGAATTTATAGACTTGGGAGAAGAGATCAACGGTATAGAAAGAATGAGAAGATCAATGATATAGAATAGTTGAGGAACGTGCAACGAATAAGAAGAAGACAAGTGTCACACAAAAGTTGTTTTATTTGAGCTAACTACTTTCTTTTCTAAAGATAAGACATGCTTTTCATAAATTAGAAAGTTTTTTTTGTAATTTAAGAGATATTGAAAAAAACAAGGTTGATTGAATAGATAACTCAACTTGAGATTTGCTTTTGCATGATTTGAGAGAAATTAAATAATAAATTATTTAATTTTGTGTGCATGGAGAAGAAGACTTATTTTTAGAAGATTTTAGAAGATATTTGAAGAATTTGAAAGATTAAGAAAACAAATTAAATAAATAAATTTATTTAATTGTTGTGCATGATTTGGAAGATTAAATAAAATATTTGATTTATTTTATTTTTGGAGATTGAGAGGATTTAAACAAATTTGGTTTGATTTATTCAAATTTGGAAGAATGATTTGTTTTAATTAAATAAATGATTTTATTTAATTTTGACTTTAGAAGAGGTAATTAAATATTTTGATATTTAATTAATTTAGAGGAATGTGAATCAAATAAATAAATTTGGTTATTTATTTATTGATAGAGGAATTAGAAGGGAATAAATATTTAAGAATATTTATCTAGACTGAATTGTGTCATTTTTAGGCATATACATTTTGCCCCTCTTTGATGCAATGCAATTTACGACATTGCTTCAAAGAACAGATAGTCTGATAATGATACATGTCCCAGTTTGCCCCTAGTATAGGTTATGATGATAGGATGCCCCCTCGGGAGATTGGATGGGAAGAAGGTAGAAAGATGAAGGACAGACAATCTCACAAAGATGAAGGGAATAGGTTAGGTTGGGTTTGAAGAAATTAGGACGTGTTTTAGAGAAACGGGAAATAAAACTAGAAGAAATGGATGCAGGAAGTAGTTGTAGTCACCACCTAGCCAAATTAGGGTTTGCAAGCTATATATAGGAGCTGGATCCACAAGACAATTCATTTGCACACTTGTCTTAGTTTGATTTGCTTTAGAGAGCTTAGAGCAGCATGGCATCCAGAGAGGTGAATATTCCATGCAAGGAGCATCGATTCAAGCGCGTTCATCAATTCGAATGGCCAATAGAGGCAGGACCCCCGGTATGTATCTCAAAAAACTTCTCCTAGGGTTGAGTCTGAATGCAATAAATGCTAGGAGAAAACTAAGTAGATAAAAGTGCTAAAAGGTAGTGCGGTGCATATGTAGCATGAAATGGCGCATGCTTGTTTTACAGTGCATGCATAGGATAAAGCGGTGCATATGTGAAATTAGCGCATTTATTGGAAACTATGGTGCATGCATAATCAAATAGCGCATATACAGTATGTTGCGGTGCATGTATCAGAACTGCGCATATGTAGCATGGATCAGCGCATACATTGATTGTTGCAGTGCATTTTCCAGAAGTGGCGCATAGGACAAGAAACGGTGCTTTTGTGAAAAAATGGCGCATTTACCACATGTGGCGCATATGTCATAGATAGGTAGATTACTTAGCGAAATTGACTCGATTGGTGTCCTGTTTGACACATCAATCGATAAGCTATCTCTGAGATTGCAGGAATCTAGTCAAGAGATGTAGTTTGTTATTTCGATCAATTTGAAATGCTAAGTTAGTTGACATGTTTCTATAGATATGTTGAGTATGGTACTTGTAGCTTTAGGTTGATGCCTTGCTTTGTATGCTTGCAGGAGGAGATACGGGATATGCTGCAGTCTAGGGAGTAGTTCCCTATGCCCTTGTTACAGAGATATATACTGATTGAGATAGATAGAGAGGTGCTTGGCACTATGGGACTTGATTACATTTGCTTCATGCTCGAGGTACGGGTGAACCATGGCTTGTTGGCTACTGCTTGGAGAGATTCCATAGTGAAGATGGGACATTCCACTTCCTGACTGGAGAGATGGCCATGACACTGGAGGACGTCTATAGGATTTTGCATTTGCCGATTGATGGTGAGCTTATGGAGTATGATCCATAGAGAGGTGCAACACTCACCTGCCGGGGAGAGTCATATAGCTATGGCTATGCAGGAGTGATTTGCCAGCATAGGCTGGGGAAGCTAGAGTACTGGAGACATGCCTTGGATGGGGTAGATGTGGTCATTTGGCGACCATATCTAGACTGCGAGCCGTGGGACAACAAGGTAGACAAATTACCTTACTGTTTTCAGATGAGATGGCTGATAGGGCAGACCCGCCACATACTAGAGAGACAGATCATTGGCAGAGTACAGAGATAGTTCGGCAGGAGACAGGGCATGCCATAGGGGCAGGCTTAGTTTGTACGGACACATACAGAGAGGGTCAGATGGGGACCGATGGCATCTTATGAGGAGGCCTTAGCAAAGTTTTGGCAGACACCTTATGTCACCTAAGACATGAGGAGGGAGATAGCAGATGCAGGGATGACACAGGATTACGAGGACTGGTTTGTTGAGCACCCCTTCCCGAGATACTCAGGACCCGGGGTGCTGATGCCTTGCATAGATGAGGTAGACTCAGATGACGAGGGCCAGGTTGGCCGAAGGAGGAGGAGGGGGAGGGGGAGGGGGAGAGGAGGTGGAGAGGATGGAGGCCACCCTAGATAGAGGCAGAGAGTTGGGGAGGGACCACAGGTCGTACAGCAAGTACCACAAGTACAGCGGGCACAGATGCCGCCACCTCAACAGGTGGCACAGCAGCAGGTGGCATAGCAGAAGGCAGCATAGCAGCAAGTGGCCTAGCAATAGGTGGCACAGCAGCAGGTGCCATACTAGCAAGTACCCCAGGGTCCAGCACAGGCAGATGTCCATGAGAGGACCATAGCTACACTGAGAGGGCAGGTGAGACAGCTGCATGCCCAGCTCAGGAGGGTTGAGGCTCGACGAGAGACAGATGTAGAGTACATTGTGGGTCTGACTAGAGAGAGGGACATGGCAAATGCTCAGATACGAGTTATCCAGGTGGAGAGGGATACTGCAGTGGCAGCCCTAGGGATAGATGCAACGAGTAGTTTCCTGGTTGAGCAGGTGCAGCAGGCACAGGCACAACTAGTACTGTCACAGATAGAGCTGGTACAGGTGCGAGGGCAGCTAGCACAGGTACAGGGAGAGCTTGCCAGAGCACAGGCCCAGACACAGTATTATCATGGATTATACCATGGTGCAGTGCCAGTTGGTCAGAGGGCTTCAAGCTACAGGAGTCAGTCTATGGCCTCACAGAGAGCAGGTCCATTGAGGTCAGGGGCCTCTATTATGGGCCCACAGTAGTCTGAGGCCAGCAGAGGAGGAGGAGGAGACACTGCCGGTAGCAGTGGTCCTTAGTAGCAGGGGTAGAGACTCACCAAGTTTAGATCCTATGTACCTTTTTTGATGGCTCAGATAGTCGGATAGACCTATACCATTTTTGTACTTTTGAGACATGTATCACCATCCTTTGGGATGTACTTATTGTATATGACATTGATTCTGAGACAAATACTTTGATATTGTACATTTGGATGTATTTTATGATATTTATATGATGATGCAGCTATTTTGATTCTCTCTATATGTATGAGTTTATGATGCATTTCTATTACATGATGTGATGTATGTGGCTTAATGTAGACTTAGATGTTTTACTTGATGTTTATGAGATGTTATCTGATGCATATTTTTGATATGATGCTATATGACCTAATGCAAGCTTAGATGCTTTTCTTTGATGTTGCTTCTAATGTGTGTGAGTGTGACTGATATCTATATGATTATGCAACTTTATGTGATACACTTTATCTATGTTTTTGATTTTTTTTTTTGTTGTTTTGACACTATATGATGATTGCAACAAACTGTATGTGGATGACTTAATGCACTCTATTATGTATGCAATTGATTTAATCATGTAAATGACTATCTCATGTGATATGATATGCAACTATATGTTATGTTTTTGGGATATCCAAATGTACTCTATCGACACAGAAATGACAGAATGGTAGATCGAAGATTGTTTTGAGAGAATGAATCAATAGATAGAAAAGACTCACAAGCTTCACTTTGTATTGTTACTTTGCTTTGACTAGATCTTTTTATTGCATGGGATATGGATGCATGGGTGTATAGATGGATGTATAATGGATGCTTTGATTTTGACATCTTGATGGTGCAAGTATTTTGAAGTGCCTTATTTCATCATTGGGCGATCTTTTTTTTTTTTTTTGGTACTTTTTCTGAAATATTGTAAGTTAATACAAGCATCTAGGTATAAATGAACCGAGATGACCTGAGTATTACTTACATGGATTTTGATTTAGCAAGTTAATACAAGCATCGAGGTATAATTGAACTGAGATGACCTGAGTATTTCTTGCGTATCAACAAACAAGGATTGCCCCCATTCATGTTAGACCTTGGATGTCCTTGATGATCTTTTACTGATCATGTCCTTAGACAAGGTTTCACATTACTAAAGATTAATCCACAAACAAAAAACAAAGAAAATAATCATGCCTCCATCATAGCATCTCTAGCTTTTGGCATCCTCAAGTAGCATAGAAAGGCATGATAGCAGAAATCAAGACTCTATAAGTTTAACCTAACCAATACAAAACATTCTTGCATTTAGATGTGTTTGTTTCTTGCCATAATTAGAGTAAAATCATTTTAGAAGGCCTTAGGTGTTTTTCTGCATTGCCTTGGATAGGTTTAAGTGTCTCATGTCAAAATTTCTACTTTGGGATCAGGTTCTACTTGTGCTTGCTTACCTGGTGAGAGGATTCCACAATCCTCATTAGTGAGATGGACCCTAAGGGACCGACCTAGTGCCTTAGGGGCTCATTGCTAAATGGCCTTACCTACGTGATGATGTAGAGGCAATGTAGTTTGGGGTAAACCCTAATGGACCATGGATGAACTAGAAGAAAAATGACAAGAAATGGGACGGATGGGACTGTGGGAGCCTTGGGGGTGCATTTGAGAAATGGCCTTGCCTACATGACGATGTAGAGGCAACATAGTTCATGGACTTGAACCATGGATACCGATGAGAGACACTATGCCAGGCTGACACGATGGATACGATATGAGATAGAACCTTGGTTGAAAAGGCCAACAAAGAGATATAGTATCAAGCCATGATAGGTTACTGTCAGGGTTTTATTATGGGATAGAATGGATCGAATGGGACATGAGGAAGAATGGACACAAGGTGATTGGTTTCCCAAAGATGGAGATGGTGGTTTATCATAAGTAACGCCTGTTTACCAGGTTTTCACCACTTGCTTTTATTTGCACAAAAAAGCTAGAAAGTATACATGATGCCTATTTGCTAGGTTTTCATCATGATACCTATCCAAGGTGCCTGTTTGCCAGGTTTTCACTAGAGGACGATTTTTTTGTATTTTTCTAATTTTTTTTTTTGTATTTTTCTGATTGTTTTTTTTTTTTTTGTATTTTTAGGCCCCCCTTACATTGGGGTTCTCCTAGGTATAGAACCAGCGAAGATGCATGCTATTGATTGGGTCATCGAATAGCTCACCCTCTAATGTTGCTAATTGATATGCCCCCAATCCATAAGAAGCTACAATTACATAAGGCCCAAGCCAGTTGGGTTCGAACTTGCCCTTCTTTTCCCTATCCTATTGATTGCGGGGATTTTCCTTAAGGACTAGATCTCCAATTTTGAAGACTCTTGGGTGAACTCTGTGGTTATAGCTTTATAACATCATTTGTTGATATACTTTGAGATGGTCAAAGGCTTTCTATCTCCTTTCCTCTAGCAAATCTAGTTCTTGCAATCTGGAGACTCTATACTCTTCATCTGATATGAGACCTTTCAACGACACCCTGAGAAATGGTAATTCGACCTCAATGGAGAGGATAGCTTCTGAGCCATAGACAAGGACATAAGGTTTAGCACTTGTGGGAGTGCGTATACTAGTTCTATAGGCCCACAGAGCAGGATTGAGTTGGATGTACCAATCACGGCCAACATCATTGACAGTCTTCTTGAGAAGTTTCAAGATGGTCTTGTTGGATGCTTCAGCTTGACTGTTGCCTTGGGGGTAATAGGGTGTAGAGAAATGGTGTTGGATTTTGAATCGGTCACAGAGTTCTTGGACATCTTAATTTTTGAAGGGTCTTTTGTTATCCATGATAATGGATGAAGGAATCTCGTATCTGCAAATGAGGTAATTCAGGATGAATGAGGAGATTTTCTTGACTGTGACAGTAGTGAGGGGAACGGCTTCAATCCATTTGGTAAAATACTCAGTGGCGGTTATGATGAATTTATGGCCGTTGGAGGAGGGTGGATGGATTTTTCCCACAAGGTCAAGTCCCAATTGGCAAAAGGTCCAAGGTGTCATTAAAGGTCTCAACTCTTGAGCTAGTGCATGTATCAGGTTCCCATGTATTTGGCACTGCTTGCACTTCTTCACAGACTAGTATGAATTTGTCTCCATGTTTGGCCAATAATAACCCAAACGCATGAGTTTCTTGGCTAAGGAAGGACCGCTAGAGTGTGTCCCGCAAATCCCTTCATGTACATCTTGTAAGGTGGTTACAGATTCTTCTTGTTCTAAAAAATGGAGTAAAGTACCATCTAGACCACGCTGGTATAGGGTATTGGCAATAATGGTATAGCGAGAGGTTTGGCATATAAAGGTTCATCATTGGTTTGAAGATAGGTCAAGTGGGAGAGTGTTGTCCTTGAGGTAAGTGTAAATCTTACCATACCAAGGTGAATCAGATCCAACTAAAAGGCATATGGAATGGTTCTCAGGAAGATCATAAGCTAGTTGCTGAATAGTTTCCACTAAGAACTCGTACCATGATTCATTCTCTAGTATCTCAAGAAGAGAGGCAATGGTCACCATGGCATCTGCTGCTTTGTTATCAATCTGAGTTATCTACTCAAAAGAGATGATCACAAAGTATTCCTTAAGGTCATCGACCATCCGCTTGTAAGGGACAAGCTTTTCATCTTTGGTTTGGTAATCATTGTTGACCTAATTGATTATTAGTTGAGAATCACCATAGACATGTAGCTCTATGATTTTCCACTCTGTTTCCATCTTGATACCAATGACTAAGGCTTCATATTTAGCTATGTTGTTGGTGCATGGGAATAGCAAACGGTAAGACTTCAGAATGGTGTCACCATGAGGAGTTACAAACAAGATTCTTGCCCCCGATCCATGGTTTGTCTAGCACTTTTCAAAGTAGAGCTTCCAGGAATGTGTTGAGATGTTGAATAAAGATTCATCTGGAAAGTCGAATTGCATTGGTGTGGTGTACTGTAGTGGTGCATCTGCTAACTGATCAGCAATGACTTGCCCTTTGATAGCTTTTCTGTCTAAATACTCAATGTCGTATTCAGTTAGGAGCATTACCCATTTGGCTAGGCGACCTGTGAGAGCTACTTTGCTTAGTAGGTATTTTAGTGGATCTATTTTTGCAATAAGTTTGATTAGATGTGTAAGCATATAATGTCATAGTTTTTGGGAAGCAAAAACTACAGCAAGACATGATCTTTCTATCTATGAGTATTGCAACTCATAGCCCACTAATGTTTGACTGATATAGTAGATGACTCTTTCTTTGTTCTCATAGTCTTGTTGTGCTAGAAGAGCCCCAAGGGCTGTAGGTGTAGCAGATATGTATAGTATCAATGGTTTCCCTTGGATAGGAGGCATGAGGATAGGTGGATTCATAAGGTACTCTTTCAGTTTGTTGAATGCCTCTTCACATCTCTCATCCCATCTAAATGGAATGTTCTTGTGCAGGAGATGACTGAATGGTTGACACTTGTTTGCCAGCTATGATATGAATCTACGGATTGCTTGTAGCTTGCCTTGTAGTGATCTTAATTATTTCAGAGTCTTGGGTGGTGGCATGTCCATGATAGCCTTGACTTTGGCAGGGTCCACCTCTTTTCCATTTGCTGATACAATAAAGCCTAGAAGCTTGCCTGAGGTGACTCCAAACACACATTTCTTTGGGTTCAACCTGACTTTGAATTGCTTTAATCTCTGAAAAACTTTCTCTAACACATCCAGGTGTGATTCTCTTGTGAGTGACTTTGCTAGGATATCATCGACATAATCTTCCATTGTTACATGCATCATATCATGAAATATAGTAGTCATAGCATGTTGATATGTGGCTCCTATGTTCTTTAGCCCAAATGGCATGACATTCCAATAGAAAGTACCCCATGGACAAGTAAAAGCTATCTTATGTTGGTCTTTTGGTGCTATCCTAATCTGGTTGTATCCTAAGAAGCCATCCATGAGAGATAACATGGTATGCCCTGTTGTTAGGTCGACTATGATATCTATATTCGGCAATGAAAAATCATCCTTGCAGCAAGATTTGTTTAGATCTCTGAAGTCATTGCATAGTCTGACTCAGCCATCTAGTTTGGACACTGGTACAATGTTGGATATCCACTCTAGGTAGTCTATTGCTCTGATAAATCCCGCATCTAACAACTTCTTCAGTTCTTCTTTGACCAATAGTGCTATGTGCGGATGCATCTTTCTAAGCTTTTGTTTGACTGGTTTCACACCTGGATCTGGTGGAAGATGATGCATGATCAAGTTTGGGTCTAGACCTAGCATGTCTACATATGATCAAGTGAAGTTGCCTCTCTTTTTCTTGAAGAATGGTATAAACTTGGTCTTTTCTGGTGGAGTAAGAGATTTAGCAAAGTGAATGATCTTAGGCTGTTCCTCTATTCCAATGTTAACTGGCTCTATAGGTTCCACAACAATCTAAGACTTCTCCTAGTGCATGTCATTGGGGAGAGTGTCAAGCCTTCCATCATCAGGTGCCACAGTTGGGTTTTCACCTTCGGATGCGTCCTTTCTTTTTACTGTTTTGGGATCTGACACTGCTGTAGAATGGTTTTCACCGTCAGATCCAGTTTTTATTTTGATATTTTTATGACTAGAAAGCTTGGTACCCTCTCTAAAATAAGCCATGGTATTTAGTTCAATAACGAAACCAGCTTTATGATCTCCTTTGGATAGGTGGTCCCTAAGTTCCATATAGTCAATATAGGTGTCATCATTTTGGAACATATCTAGTTGAGGGGTTCCTTGTAGATCCCAGTTAATAAGTTCAGGATGCACAAGGGGGAGGGAGTCAGAGGATAGATCTTATTCATTGATAGTTTGAATGGATATACTATGAGTATTGCGAGGGGGAGTGTTCAGGATGGTACTTTCCTCCAAATTGTTTATTGCGATAGAACTTGAACCTTCCTCAAAAGTCGTATTCTCAGAGATAGGCAAATCAGACTCTAGCGGTCTATTCGGTAGCATTTGTCCCTCACGGTAGGGGGTATAAGTTTAAATGGTATCGACCTCTTTATCATCGTAGCAATGCTCTGTTAGCTCATCCCACTCATACTCATTGGAATCTATGTCACTGTCCACTTGGAATGTATAGATCATTTCTACAAGACAAGCATTTTCTTTAGCCTTGCCCTTGCCTTTATATCCTAGGCCATTTGTATTTCTAGCCAATGAGGATGAAGAAGGTTGAATGGGTTCTATGATTCCTTCTTTTCTTAGGCTAATAGGGCCTTGTCCTTTGTAACCCATTCTATGTAGGATAGCTTCTCCTCGTCCATAGAGTTCGGTTGGGAGCCTAGGTGGTTCATGTTGTATGTTCTCTTCTTCTTCGGTATAAAGCCATTGTAGGACATCTCTTTCCTCTGTTTCATTGGATAAGGTGCCCCATTTACAAAGGGAGCTATGGGAGCTATAGGAGGAGCAGATGGTTTTGGAAAATGTTTGGGTCGACCAAAGGATCTAGGAGACAATGGCATCTTTGCTAGGTTGAGGCTGTGCTCTATGGAGTATTCCCCAACTCTAGATTCTTTGATGGTAATTTTTTGCTCTTTGGGCCTTGATGAGGAAGCTTCAGAGGTATGATCATGCTATGGGATAGGGAACATAGATGCTATATTGTTTAGTATGATGCAATCGGGTTTTGAAAGGACAAAGTTGCAATGCTAGAAGGGGTCAGGGTCTCCTTGGATGGTGACTTGCTTCCCATTATGTAGGAATTTTATGCATTGGTGATAGGTCGAAGGGACAACTTTCATGGCATGAATCCATGGTCTTCCTAGGAGAATATTATAGGTGAGCTCCCTATCTAGGACTTGGCACACAACATATTTTATTATTGGTCCCACTTATATGGGTAAGACTACTGTTCCCTTCGTAGTTCTCTCTTCTTCATCATAGGCTTTGATAGTAATTTTCTTCTTTGGATCAACTGCATTTTCAAAGAACCCCAATGTAAGGACTAGCTTTAACGTGTAAATATTTAAACTGGCTCCACCATCAATGAGAACCCTCTTGATGCAGTGCTTGTGGATGAAGGTGACGATATGTAGAGGGGTGTTATGGGGTTGAGACATAGAGAGGTCATCTTGCTCGGTAAATGATATGGTACTTAAGGAGGTCAGATTACCTACCATGGCCTGAAACTTCTCTTGGGCAAAGTTAGAGGGGACAGTGGTTTCCACTAAGGCTTTATTGAGAATCTCATTATGGGAAGGAGGTAGATGCAACAACTCCAAGATAGAAATGTGGGTCGAAGTCTTCTGTAGTTGGTCTATGACATTATACTGACGGAAGTTGGACTGAGAAGGTGACGACCTTGAAGGGACGGTATTCAACATGACTTTACCATTGCAGGTAATGATACTACAACTAATTTTGTTAGGTTTTGATTGTTGATTGGGTGTGACTACATTGATTTGTGGGACATGCTCGGATAGGCAATTGATGGTGTAATCGAATGGCACACTTGAATAATTGGCATTACTATTTCCACTATTCTGATTTGGCCTATTGTGATTGTTGTTGTTGTTGTTATTGCCATGGTTATTGTTGTTGTTGTACGGCCTGTCGTGATTGAGAAGTGGATCCCTGTAAGCCACATGTGTCTCATTGGAGGTATGTTGTTGGGTTCCTCCTTGATTTTGATCAAGCACATCTTGGATAACATGTTTGAGATGGATACAATTGTTGGTTGTATGTCCCCTTCCTCTATGATATTCACAATAGTCAGTGTCTTTCCAATAGGGAGGT
Source organism: Cunninghamia lanceolata (assembly GCA_027924645.1). NCBI lineage: Eukaryota > Viridiplantae > Streptophyta > Pinopsida > Cupressales > Cupressaceae > Cunninghamia > Cunninghamia lanceolata. Next base: position 4,228,741 of record BSBN01000333.1, read on the forward strand.
TTGACTATAGGCTCATTATCACTTGTTGGTGGTAGAGAGATTTCATTGTTAGCCAATAACTTCCATAATGCGGATTCTTGGGACTCACCCAGTGGTGTGAACTTTTGTCTTGGATTGGCACTGAACCATGGTCTTGGCTCCCAAGAGAACGTTTTGTTGGGCATAACATTGTTCACTTCTCCTTTGAGAGTGAATATGGGTTGTTGCTTGGGAGCCGCCACCTTGGCGTCAACCACTCCATCGTTGACAACATTCTTATTCTTGGTCCAAAACTTTGATTTGTCAGTCGTATAGTTGGAGGTAGGTGTGTCCTTGTATAACTTGATTTGCCCCTTGGCGATCATAGCTTTTTTGATAAACAATCCCATTTAGATGACTTTTGAGAATGATGTAGGGCATTGTATTTGTATTTGATAGCCAAGATTGGTATTGAGGTTATGGACAAACATCTCCATTAGTTGCTTCTTAGGTACATCGTATGAACACTTGCTTGCTAGTTGTCTCCATCATTGTAGGAAGGTGGTAAATGATTCGCCACCCTTTTGTTTTGTGTTGCATAGATCAAGCATAGAGACTTCGTGTTCAATGTTGTAAGAGAAGTGAGTGATAAACTTGTTGACTAGCTCATCAAAAGTTTTGATGCCCGGTGGAAGCCATGAGAACCATTCCATAGCTTGACTGCCTAGAGATCTAGGGAATAGTCTCATTAAGTAAGTCTCATTGTGAACTACTTCTAAACATGTTGGGTTGAATTCCCTAATGTGATCTCTAGGGTCCCCTTTTCCTTTGTATTTGTCAAACTTAGGAATTTCAAATCGATAGGGAAATGGTTTCATGATCAAACATTTATCAAAGGGGTACGATGCAATATCTTCCAAGGAATAGTTTTTAGTGTTTGTACCCATCTTGAGATCCGACATTTGTTGCTTTAGACCCTCGAGTTCTTTTCTCATTTCTTCCATAGGAGTACTTTGGTCTATGGTTTTCTTTCCTTTATCTTCTGCATTTGGGTCTAGGGTTTTCTTTCCCCTTTCATGATCATCCTCTATGTTTTCTAGGATTGAGTTTATATTGAAATCTGTAGGCAGTTTAATTCCAAGACTAGAAAGATGACATAAATACTTGTGAGGGTCATCATGGAGTACTTTCTCTACTAAGCGTTGGAATTTTTGATCTTGGATGCTTCCTTGATAGTCTTCGTTAGAGATTTCTTTATCACTATCATGAGGTGTGAAGATGTGGTTGGATGACCTGGCCATTTCAAGTTATTTTTGTATTGAGATCTAGTAAGAACCATGCAAGGTGACGAGGGATGAGGTGGAATGGGACTAGAGATTTTGGTGAGGTACCGATGGAGATTGCTGAGAATAGGATACTTATGACAAGATTTGGACAAAGGACTTTCTCGATTAATGATTCCAAGTAAGACGGCCGATACAAGACGGTAGCCACTAGTAAGGGTACTTGATACCTGTCTTACTATGTAGGGACTAGTCGTGCACCAAGACCTACTACAAAAGTTTTGTGACTAACTAGGTTTACTTGAATCCACAAGTGATACGAAAAAGGGGCCCATGCTGACCTGATATGGGATAGTTTTGACTTTTGGGACTAAAAAGACCTGATAGAAGGTGAATGGGATGACCAATGAAAGAGAGACTTTCAGATGAAATGGATGAAAAACTGACTGCACAGTAGGACCTAATCTCTGATTTTGGGACTAGACTGAAATGGGTACCCAGAACTAGTGAAATTTTTCTCTTGAAAACTGTGCAAGTGCTCACTATCATGTATGCACCGATACAGATTCGTCGTAAGTCAGGATATATGCGCTGCACTGCTAAAATGTATATGCACTGGAATAGTCAATAAAAGCACTAAAAGTCACTGCAAATGCACCGTAGGTCGACACAGATGCACAGAAATAGAGGACGGATGCACCACTCTAGCTTTTCCAAATATTTTTGCAAATTTTTGGTGTTTTTGGTACTTTGGTTGTAAGAATGTTTTTCTAATCTGATTTTTTGGAATTTATGGCAAGAAAACATAGCAAACACAGAATATTTTAATGGTTTTTTTATGTTTTTGTGATTTTTTCAACTCTTTTTGGACTAAAAAGAAAACAAGTACAGCCTATGGTTTCAAAGGATAGTATAAAACCAAATTCTCCCTATCTCTAGGTGATGCATCTTCGGGAGGTGATAATCACCCTTCCCTGCACCAGATTATAGAGGTTTTTGGTCTCACTAAAACAAGGATGAGTAATAAAGGCAACTGTTTGAGTGGTTATACATGTGGCAGCACTGCTCTCCGTTATGGAGTCTCCCAGCCTACAAGGGTTGCTCCTTGGAGGGTTTTGGGGGAGGTTGGCTATCGGTATAACACAATTGCACTCGTTGTTTGAAGCTTTCACTCCAAACACAATTTATTTATAGTGTGTTGGAAGGGCTTAGCGTCTAGCCTGTTACCACTTAGGGTCGCTCCTACTTGGATGAATGATATCTAAGAGTAGGCCCCTCTAAAGGAAAAACACATGCGAAAATGATATGTCTGGCATTTTGGTCACCCAAGATAGGGGAGAGCATAGGCCTGGTATCATTTCCAAAACACAGTATATAGTGGTTCTTTTCCCCTAGTCAAAATGAAAAAAACTAGATGAGCTATCTACTTGGGCAAGCACAAAACTTTGAAGTGATTTGCAAGATAGCAATGGTCCAATTTTAACCAAGATAGCAATGATGAGTTCAATTTTATCCACAATAGCATGAGTTGTTAACTTTGAAATATTGGTCAATCGAGATAGCAATGGTTTAGTTTTAACCCAGATAGCAATGGTGAGTTCAATTTTATCCATGATTGCACGAGTTGTTAACTTTGAAATATTGGTCAATCGAGATAGCAATGGTTTAGTTTTATCTAGATAGCAATAACTTTGAAAAGATAGCAATGATTCAATTACCACTTTCCTAGTTAAAACTACATGAGATTGGCATGAGCATCTGTTTTACTATCCTTTTAGAATTTGAAGTGTGAGCCAACAAGTGCAACTATATGAAACTAAACTAGTACCTAGCCTGTAAAAAAGATCAAGAGAGTTCCTGCCAAGACGTCAGCATTAGTAAAAATCTCCTAGAAAACCCTAAAATAACTGCCTACAACAGAAGCGCTGCTTCAGAGAATGGATGCGCAGAAATAGTCAATAGAAGCACTGCATAACATATGCACTGAAACAGATAGTACATGCACAGAAATAAAGTGTATATGCACCGATCCTATGTATGTGCAGTCTCAGAGGGTAAAAGCACTGGAACAGTGTATATATGTGCCGCGTGAACAGATGTGCCGTAACATATGGTATATGCATTGCTGATTAAATAGATGCGCTATGACAAGTAACATATGCATGTTAGGAAGTGATGTATGCACTATTTCCTCCTATGTATGGCTTTCTAAACACAAAATCTCAATTTTTGGATTAAATTTGGGGCTAGGCCCCATGGTGGGTGCCAAAAATGTCAAGGGAAATTTGGATAAACAATGAATATGCAATGATAAACAATATCAAATACCTAAAACTCAATAGAATAGTGAACTAAGGAAATCAAATAACAATGAATCAAATAACAAAGCAAACCTTCCTTAGATCGGAACTTCGATTGGTTGCCTTCAGAATCATCCTTGTGTGTATGAAAAAGGGCCCTTAGTGAGTGCACTTCTTTGCTTAGTCAAGAATGTTGATTGAGAATGGCTATGATAATATCGCAATGAAGAGGATCTTCACAACGATAGTAGTGCGTAGTGCATAGTAAAAAAGTGTGATCACAAGCAATGAAGGAATTGGTGCCAAAGGTGCACTGTAATTCCTGCAGAGTAAGCTTGGATGATTGAAATGGAAGAATAGGGTTCAATTTATAGACTTGAGAGAAGAGATCAATGGTATAGAAAGAATGAGAAGATCAACGATAGAGAACAGTTGAGGAACATGCAACGAATAAGAAGAAGACAAGTGTCACACAAAAGTTGTTTTATTTAAGTTAACTACTTTCTTTTCTAAAGATAAGACATGCTTTTCATAAATTAGAAAGCTTTTTTTTAATTTAAGAGATATTGAAAAAAACAAGGTTGATTGAATAGATAACTCAACTTGAGATTTTCTTTTGCGTGATTTGAGAGAAATTAAATAATAAATTATTTAATTTTGTGTGCATGGAGAAGAAGACTTATTTTCAGAAGATTTTAGAAGATATTTGAAGAATTTGAAAGATTAAGAAAACAAATTAAATAAATAAATTTATTTAATTGTTGTGCATGATTTGGAAGAATAAATAAAATATTTGATTTATTTTATTTTTGGAGATTGAGAGGATTTAAATAAATTTGGTTTGATTTATTCAAATTTGGAAGAATGATTTGTTTTAATTAAATAATTGAGAATTATTTAATTGTTTGGAAGAATTTAAATTCAATACATGATTTTATTTAATTTTGACTTTAGAAGAGGTAATTAAATATTTTGATATTTAATTAATTTAGAGGAATGTGAATCAAATAAATAAATTTGGTTATTTATTTATTGATAGAGGAATTAGAAGGGAATAAATATTTAAGAATATTTATCTAGACCGAATCGTGTCATTTTTAGGCATATACAGTTCCATATCATGTCTTATCTAATCCATATCTATTCCATGTCATGTCTTATCTGTTCCATGTCTAATCCATATTTGTTCCATATCGTGTCTCATCCGATCCATATCTTAGGTCTATGGTCCAAGCCATGAACTACGTTGCCTCTGCATTGTCACGTGAGCAAGGCCATTTCTCAAATGCGCCCCTGCGGCTCCCATGGTCCCATCCATCCCATTTCTTGTCATCTTTCTTCTAGTCCATCCATGGTCTATTAGGGTTTACCCCGAACTACGTTGCCTCTGTTTTGTCACGTAGGCAAGGCCATTTTTGAAATGCGCCCCCGAGGCTCCCATGGTCCCATCCATCCCATTTCTTGTCATCTTTCTTCTAGTCCATCCATGGTCCATTAGGGTTTACCCCAAACTACGTCGCCTCTGCGTCATCATGTAGGCAAGGCCATTTAGCAATGAGCCCCCGAGGCACTAGGTCAGTCCTTTAGGGTCTATCTCGCCAATAAAGATTGTGGAATCTTCTCACAGGCAAGCAAGCGCAAGCAAAACCTACTCTTTTCAAGTAGAAATCTTGACGCAAGACATTAGCCTATCCAAAGAAAAGCAAATGAACTCCTAAGGCCTTCTAAATGATTTTACCCAAATTATGGAAAGAAACAAACACATCTAAATACAAATATGTTTTGTGGATTGGAAACATGGTTAAAATACAGAGTCTTGATTTTGGTTATCATGTCTTTCTATGCTACTCGAGGATGCCAAAAGATAGAGATGCTATGATGGGGGCATGATTATTTTCTTTTTTTGTTGTTTGTGGATTAAACTTTAGTAATGTGAAGCCTTGTCTAAAGACATGATCGGCAAAAGATCATCGAGGACATCAAAGGTCTAACATGAATAGGGGCAATCCTTGTCTGTTGATATGCAAGAAATACTCAGGTCATCTTGGTTCAATATTACCTCGATGCTTGTATTAACTTGCTAAATCAAAATCCATATAAGTAGTACTCAAGTCATCTCGGTTCAATTTTACTTAGATGCTTGTATTAACTTACAATAATCGGAAAAAAGTACCAAAAAAATTGCCCAATGATGAAATAAGCACTTCAAAATACTTGCACCATCAAGATGTCAAAAGCAAACACCATTCGCATCCATTATACATCTATAAAAACATCCATACATCCATATCCCATGCAATAAAAGATCCAAACAATGCAGAGTAACAATACAAAGTCAAGCTTGTGATTCCTTATATCGAGTCATTCTTCTATCAATCAGTATTCTATCTATCATCATATCTTTCATCCTTGTCCAGTCAATCTGATCATTGATCCCCATGCAATTCTATCCTTAATCCATACCAATCAAGTCAAGTCAATCTTGTCAAATGATCCAATCACAATCAATGGTCTTGATCCTTGTCTGGTCATAAACCAACTCGATCAATTATAATCAATCAATTGTCTTATACATGATGTAACATTGTCAAAATTAGACCAACACACGCGTCTTACACAACATGTTTTATTTCCTGAAACCAGACACTATCCTTTGTGTTGCTCTAGGGATCCATCATTCCCCGCCATGAAAATACGCCTACCGTGTTGGTCTAGGGATATATCGTTCCTTGCCATGACAACACTGTCATATATCATTATCAGTATATCATTGGTTTACTGCTTGATAGGGGCAATACCTTACTTTTTCTTGTATCATTTGTGCATACTTGCTTACTTGCTTGTGTGTGTTATCATTTTATTTTGCATCATGCATCATTCAGTTTTTCTTCAATCCTAACCAAGTTTTCCCTTCATCTTTGTGAGATTGTCTATCTCATGCCTTTTGCCTTCTTCCTGTCCAATCTCCCAAGGGGGCATCCTATCGTCATAACCTGTACCAGGGGCAAACTGGGGTATGTATCATTATTAGACTATTTATTCTTTGAAGCAACACCGTAAACTGCATTGCATCAAAGAGGGGCAAAATGTATACGCCTAAAAATGACACGATTCGGTCTAAATAAATATTCTTAATATTTATTCCATCTTAATTCTTCTATCAATAAATAAATAAACAAATTTATTTTTCCGATTCACATTCCTCTAAATTAATTAAATATCAAAATATTTAGTTATCTCTTCTAAGGTCAAAATTAAATTAAATCCTTTATTTAATTAAGTTCTTCCAAACAATTAAATAATTATTAATTATTTAATTAAATCAAATCATTCTTCTTCCAAGTTTGAATAAATCAAATCAAATTTATTTAAATCCTCTCGATCCCCAAAAATAAAATACAATCAAATATTTTATTTAATCTTCCAAATCATGAACAACAATTAAATAAATTTATTTATTTAATTTGCTTTCTTATCTTCTAAATTAAATAATACCAATTATTTAATTGTTTTCTTCCAATAATATCTTCTCTAAATTTAAATAAATCAATTATTTATTTAAGTTGTCTTTTCTTCTAAATTGAGTTATCTCCAAATATAATTCAAGCTTTGTGCACATGCAATTAAATATTCCTAATATTTAATAAATATTCCTAATATTTAATAAAGCAAAATATCTTCTTATTCTCATGCAAATCTATTCTTCTTGTTTTAAATCATTTAACTGATTATTATATTCTTTTAATTTCTTTAACTCATTCTTCTATTCTTGTTAATTCCTCTCATGCAAAAGAAAGCAAGACACATGTCCTCTTCTTATTCGTTGCACGTTCCTCAACCATTCTCAATCGTTGATCTTCTCAAGTCTTCTATACCGTTGATCTCCTTTGTAATGCCCCTCACTTTTTGCTTGTGATAGATGTTATTTTCATGTTTCCTATGATAGTTCTGGTATAGATGATAGTCTTATATTGCATGTTTACAGTTTTGAGATATTTGGACTAGCATGTTATGGTTTATGTTCTCCTTGATCATGATGGACATATTTGATGATTATAGATTTATGTTGCTCTGAGTTAATGAGTTATTCGATCATGATTATGATGTATAACTGGTAATGGATGTAGTTAATTAATGATGTGTTTACATGAACAGAACAGTGTCGCATTACTTGTGTTCGAGTACCCTGCCTGCTGCAATTTCCATTCATCGTGTCTGTGATTACATGATTATATATGGATATATGCACAACCTTGTTGTTTGTTGCAGGATGCAGGTACCAGGCATCGACTCCACCTAAATTACCTGGTCTAAGTGTGCCCTAGCCAATGGAGTTGTTGATTGGAGTTAGCATAAGGTTCCCTATTTAGTCAACATCCTCAAGGAGGATGAGTTTCCAATGTTGTATCCTGTCGTCACCGTCAGTGGGACTATTGTCGTCATTTTGTCGTCATGTCCTGTGGCTTCACATGGGGTCAAGTATCATCCTGTAAGTTAGGGTATATCCAATTTAAGTGTCAATTTATGCATGGTTAGTATTTCATTAAAATAAGGTTAAATTAAAGCTTAAATTAAATAAACATTGCTAGGGAATTATGTGTGGTTTATTAATTATAAATGATTTAATTATTGATAATTGGTAAAACTAATATGAAAAATAGTAAATAAATAAATAAACTAGATAAATGATTAAATGAAATAATAAGTCCTAAGTTGTAAGTGGATTAAATTAAAAAGAAAATAAGATTCATAAGTAAGATGCTTAAATAATTACCATTTTGATAAAATGAATTGATGGTAATAAAGATAATATTCTCAAGATTAAATAATAGGGTTGTCTCCTGGTTTTATGTGTTCAATATTTGGAGATGAGCAAAATTAATGTCTTATGCCGTCAATTGCAAGTTTGAGGTGTGGAATCCCTTGGTAAGTGAAATTGAAGAATCTCACGAGAATGTGTGATGTTGGAAGGAGAGAGGCATGTCTCTTGCAATTACCTGAGGAATGGACCCATGTTTTGAGATAGTGGATTGTTGGGAAGAGAGGCAAGCCTTCTACATTTATCCGAGGAGATAGAGTTTTGGTGGTGCAAAGGAAAAAGAATTTTGGAAGAGAAGAGAAGGGGATTGGATTCAGAGAGAAAAGAAGACTCTTGTAAAAAGCTTAAAAACTTCAGGTATGCACTGTAAATATGCTTATTTCATATAAAATTTTAATAGAACTAGGTTAACGGTGTTTTCCTCCATTAATGGGAGTTATTTAGGAATTGGTATTTAAATTCTTTCTATCTCTAGTTTTGAGACTTGTCACAATCTTCCATGTGCTTCAGATACAATTGAATGTCTGGAATCTGACTTGTCCATATACCCCTGTTTGTATTATGGAATGCTGAGTTAAATCCTTCTATGGAATTGAGTCTGCACCCCTTCTGTGGGAAACCTCTTGTTGTGTTTGGTGATTCCTTACCTAACATTTTGTCAAACAAAACAAATTGCAGCCTTTGGATTTGTCCTGTGCATCTGATAGGGCACATAGACTAGTGCTTCAACAGAACTCTGCTTTATCTTTGTTGATTTCTATCTCAGAACCCTTGTGTATTACTCATGTCGACCCTGTACAGATAAATATATAAAATAGGTATGTAGAGATATATATACATAAAATTCTGTCAAATGAAATTGCTTTAAGATCCTTGAGCCTAACAATAAATCCACTCTGCAAAATTCTGCATCCATATTGTGATCCTATGTCTACCTGTGGAATCGATGTAATGGAGGAAGAACCTCCTGCCTTTCTGAATCCTACAGCTATCTACATCTGTGGGTCTTTTATTACCTTTTTGAAGTGTTATGCCAGTTGTAAACCTATCAATTTTTTTCCCAGTTGATTACCGCCTATTCGAGTTACCACTTAAATATTTGCTTTAAATCTCACTGAGTGATCATGCCGTTTTTAAGTTTCTATTTTGGCTCAAGTGGTTGTAATTTGGCTATGGTCACAATTTATCTCCTAACCTGTTGATATATTTGTGGAAATTCCAACCTTGGCCTCAACGAAATGTCATTGTTAAATCTACAAATTAGAAATATTGGGGGCAACTTTGAGGTGGATGATTGTCAAATACTTCTAAACCTTGGACGTGTTTCCTTATTTACTGGTTGTTAGCTATTCGCCTTGTAGTTCTCATTCTAGCAAGATTAACGCCCTTTGAGTTTAGGCAGAAATCCATACCATGCCGTGAGTTCTTATCTGTCGTGGTTTTCTTAGAAGATTCTAATCCTCTTTCTTGCGAATTTAGTCTTCTAATCTTTGCATATTTTCTTGATACCTTCTTAGTCATTCACTTAAACAAACTAAACTGTGTAGGTTCATTATAGGTCTAATACCTATCTCAATATCCATTGTGTGCCTTCTATAGTCTTTCGCTATTATTTTGTGACATCCTATCAACCAACAACAAACGTATTGCTAATTATCCTCTGGCATGCTGTCGCAAGTCTTTATGATTAATGCTAGTTTCATTCCGTCAGTGAATGCCTTGCATTGCACAAAGATCTCTGGGGTCTTATCCATGAACCATTTACATCATTATGCAAGTATTGTCTCTGACAATCGTTGCAATCATGCTTTGCATTTTGCCATTATCGTTGTTATCAGCATTGCTACGTTCTATCCAACAGTTTATCTGCTCTACCAATGCCTCTACATTTTATTATGAGCATTTCCAAATATAATATCTGGAAGAGTTGCCTTATTTTTTTTAATGCATCGATGGACACCTTTCACTGTTCTTAAGTGACCTCTGGCGATGGCAAATGGTGTGAAAGTTGGCCTTCAATCTTCCAGATGCATGTGCCTTTAAACCAAATTCTTTTTTTGTGTGGACCTTGCAACTGTAGTAATACTTGGACGCTGACTATTAGTAGTGAGTCATTTCACCAAATCCGTTTTGTACATATCCTGCACTTGTTGCATTCCGGGAGATTACACCCCTTTGAAGAGTTTGGTCTGGTCTCATTCCTCAATTGCCCTCTCTACATATTACTCTGTGATTGAGAGGAGTAGTGGATGTTAGTGACATTTTAGGGGTTCCTCGAGAAGGTCAGCAGCCAATTGTGGGCCTAAGTAAATAGGGTTTTTCTTAATAATTTTTAATTAGGGTTCCTTAATAATTCGTAGTTAGGGTTTTGGTGATGAATAGTAATATTAGAAGATACAAAATTAATGTTATTTAGGTAGGCTTTGGTGTTTAAGTAATTATCTTCTTTGAAAGATGTTATGTATCGCTCCATATGAATAAATTTAAATAGGTTAATTAACGGAGGTTCAAGTTGAGCGGTAATATTAGGTTTTGGAGTCTTACTTGAATTTTTTTATTAGTATTGGAATTTAGTTTAAATCAATATAAGTTGAATATTATAACTAATTACTTGATGCAAATAGATCAAGTTTTGAAATGTTACGGGATTAAATTTATTAGATTATTGTTCTGTCATGGAATGTTGTTATAAATTGTGTTGTATTGACAAAATTTTATAATTCTATTAGTTGATTATTTAAATACAGTAGATGTGTTAATGAAGGGTAACGTTAATTATTTAATGATCTTGGATGAAAAATAATTGTTATCAAGTGATTTGTGGAATATTATTATTATTATTATTATTATTATTATTATTATTATTATTATTATTATTAATATATTGGTCACGTGACTTGTTTAAATAAGCTAATGAAATTTATGTGATCAGATTATTAGGTTTATTAAATTTAGTATGTAATTGGATCATGCTAAGGAAGATGGCATATTAGATTGAAATAAATGGAAACTCGATATGTGGAATAATAGTTTGGATAAATGAAATTTAGTGTAGTATTAAACTCTATCACCTTCTCTTAATCAATGACTTATTGAACTAGAACCCGTTTGTTAATGTACTTTGATTTCTCATAAATGTTATGACAGTTAGACCAATGTTATTTGATCTATATGTATTTGCAATTGTTGTTACGTAGATGTGATTAAAATTGTTTCCTTTATTTTTATATATGATTATAAATTAGATCAGAACCCTCAAATTTATCCGTATGAATTAAATTTAAAATTATATTATAATCATTTAATCAATTTGATTTATAACACTGACAATAGTGGCCTACTTTAGTTACGTTAATGATATTTGCATCTTGTGAATTAAATTAAATGATTATTTAATAAATATTTACATATAGTTCACTTTATTGTAAATATAGATTTATTTCTTAATAAGAATACAATCAAGTGACAAGCTAAATTTTAATGATTAATATACTATTGTAATAACTCAGTCAATTGCAATCTACTTTAGTGGATTAGTTGTAAAGGAAGTAAAATTTAAATTAAAAGTATGATTGATTTCTCGTAATATGTTAATTCTATCTATGGGGCATAACCCCGTTCATATGGTCTCTTTGATTCTGTATCTACCTGTGTGGCTAGAGTTCTAGAGGCTTATCTTGGGATGTCTTGATTTCATGTGTTGTGTTGATAGATGTCTTGAGATCATGATGGTCTAAGAAGCATGTCGTCCCTAGTTATGTATGGACTAAAAGACAAGGGGAAGGATAAATGCACTTCCTTGTGGATGTATTGTTATCCAACTAGTTGTATTAGTCTTGTATCCAGTTTTGTGGTGAGTTATGGAACAGGGTGGCATGGAAATCATAGAGTTGTAATGAATATGTGATGTTATGGGCAATTGTTTAGGAGTCCTGCCCCTATGATCATGTCTTGGGAAGGGGGTTAATGCCTTGCATTGTTATATACATGTTGATATAAGGATAGTTGTTATGCAAGATGACTAATGCCTTGCATGGTTCCTGTACCCTTGTTGTTGTGATGTCTTGCTATGCTTGTTGAGTAGGGTTTTCTAGTTGTAGGTAAGGGAGTGGATTCCAATGAGGAGCCGGTGCCAAGTGGCTAGCTAGGGTAACCTATTGGGAGTTGGTAATTCAGTGATAACATAATAATAAATCTAGGGGTTGGGTAGTTTTCACACTAACAAGATAATAAGATTTCCTCACTCATGCCTGTAGTGCTAGTTCAGACTAAGGATGAGGGGAGAAGGCTGGGATTGGCAGATCTACTTCCTTTTCCTCACGAAAGGAAGGTTGATTCCGCATGCGTCATCCTATGGGGCCGGTGTCTAGAGAGAGACTGCCTGGGTAACCCATGTTAGGACTATGCAATGACACTCTCCTTACTATAGCCTAGCATTCCCTACATGTACTCTCCCCATTTGTTAAGTGTTGCCTTTGGAAGTACTATTGTGTTGTTTTGTGATGGTGACTTGTGATGTTGGAGTCATGTGTTGTCTCATAGCCTACTATCTACCTGACCGTATGTTGTAGTGGGGACCTTATGTTAACTCCTAGCTCGGGGGGTGGACCTCAGGGTTCCACATGGTCAGGTGGAAGAGCTTTATCCATTGGTTTTTTCCCTTGCCATTGTTCGTGAGTGAGGAGGATATATCTTGTGCATCAGACTTCAGATCTTGTACTTGTTTATGAAGACAATTTTTATGCTCATGTACTAGCCTGTGCAGCAGTTGATTCATAATGTATGTATTTAGATGTAATATGGATAGTGATAATGTAAACTACATGATGATGTACTCATATGTATAAACTCTTGAATATGCACATGTAATCTTGATCAAGTTGATTATCTAACTATGGCATGAAATGGAGATGTATCTGTATAATCATTAGTGCAATAGTTTTAGAAAAAACTGCGGATGTTAGTTAACAATGTATGTTAAGTTATGTCAAGTAATGCAACCATGGAACCTTAGAAGACAAGTTGTTAGTTTCATGATGTGTATTAAATTGTTCAACATTACCCTGTTATTTATTAAAAAAAAAAAATCTTTCGCTTTGCATAGCTTAAATGTGTTGTCCTCTAATGTTTTCATTGCAGGGCACTACATCCTTTCCCAAGTCTATAAATTGAACCATCTTCTTCCATTTCATTCATCCAAACTTTAAGTATTGTTACTCTGCAGGAATTACAGCACCCCTTTGGCACCAATTCTTTCATTGCTTGTGATCACATTCGCTACTATGCACTACGCACTACTACCATTGTTGTGAAGCTCCTCTTCATTGCAATAAACTATCACTGCCATTCTCAATTGACATTCTTGAAGCATAGCAAGGAAGTACACTCTTTGAGGGCGGGCCCTATTTTATACATGCAAGAATGATTGTGATAGGCAATCAATGGAAGCTTCAAATTGAGGAAGGTTTTCTTTGTTATTCATTGCTTTATTTTTATTGATCTTCTTAGTTCACCATTTCATTGAAGTTTTGGGTAACTTGATATTGATTATTATTGTTTATTCATTGTTGATCTAATTTTCCCTTAACACACACACACACACACACACACACACACACACACACACACACACACACACACACACACACACACACACACACACACACACACACACACACACACACACACACACACACACACACACACACATATATATATATATGTGAGTTAAAATCTTAGCGTTGTTATAAAGTGCAGCCTTAAAGCAAAGTTAGTAAACATTTCTTAAAGTGCTTAGCTTTGAAAACAAAGTTAATGATAATAAAAAGTGCATAGTATTAGGACTATGAGCACAGCTTGTAATAACTTAATGACTTTGCAACATCATAAACTAGATAAGAACGCTGGAATACAGTGAATAGTATAAGGCTATTCAACGCATACATTATATTTGTTAAGGTACATAAAGTGCATTGCAATGTATTATTGGGTAGCGCTAATATAAAACACATACATTTAAGAAGCTTAGAGGTTTTAAAACATGTAAAGTGCAAACCATTAACAGTGTTGGCATATAACTGATTCCCAACATACCAAAATGTTGACCCATTCTTGTAAAGTATCTGCAAGATAATAGGGGAGTATGGTAGAATTGTGGCGCCATGTTGGAGAGAGAAACCCATTACAAGTCTATAAATCTGAGTAGTTACCTTATATTTCTAAGTTTGCTTCATGTTGTACTCTTATGTGTTCCATTTTGCATCAATTCATGCTGCCACCACGAGTTTGTTTTGTTGAGTCAAAGGAGTAGGAGTTGTGGTGGTTCTATCAGCTAGTTTGTAGCCATAGCTTGCTCAAATCTATGTATATATAGAGGAGCTTCCTCATTATTTTGACACACACAATTTCCTTTGAAGTTGCTTATGCATTGTGTAAGGTGCAGAATTCTCACATACTAAAAAATAGTATTCCAAAAAGCAGTACTCTTTCCAAAAAGGAAAGTATTTCATTTATTAATCAAAATATTCATAATTGCACAATAATGGTAAGTTTCCAATAAATACAATTTCATACACTAAAAGAGTGTTACATTTACATACACCACATAGGGTATTACATTACATATGTTTCAATGTTACAAATACAAAATGTTACATTAGTTACTTTAGTTACTTCAATGAATGGAAATTAACTTCTTTTGCTCGAGCACCTTGGAAACTAGGAGAGAGAATATCATCGGGGTGATATCCACCCTACCACGAAGCATAAAGCTTCCCTGTTCTTTCCAACTAGAAAGCCCGACTGATCACGAGGGTTCTAGCAGACATGAACTGACGAAGGTGAAAAACATTAGTGCTCTACTGAACTCATTACATATTATAAGCATGGAAACTACATCACAACTCATACTTATTTGGTAAGGTAAAATACACATGTAATGCACATAATCATTCTCCAAGAACAGTTGGTCATTCTGGATCACATACTTTGGACATAATTGAATTCATTTACCTAGCAATGTCATATTAGGACTCTCTTCCCCATAATGCATAACAAGGAGTTTTTACTTAAACCCAAATCATAAGACACCATTTCGTAAAACATAACAATCTTTTAAGTGATTTAAGAACAATCTTTATATAATTACCATCATGTAGGATCTTTTTCTAGAGTATGCTCAATCTATTTTTAGATCTAACTTTGTGCCCCAAAGGTTGTTATATTAAATTTAGTTCTGTTTCCAATTGTTCAAGTTGTGCTAAGTCTATTGAGTCCACATTAATATCATGGAAAGGTCACACAAGAAAATCATTCAAGATGGAAACCTTAAATTCTTCCCTATAATCTTAGAAATCTAAATACTTAATTTAGAAATTCTTCACTATACTTATCTTATCAATACCAATAGACAATGAAAGACATTTTAACCTTAAACTTTCTTTTTACATTACAAGGTTATATTATCAATTGTCTTATTTGATGACTTAACCAAATGACACATTCAACCTTACATCTCTACATCATGAAATGTTCCTTTGCTTTAGAGCAATGTGTTGCCTTTATTCCAATAAATTGTCAATATCAATCTACACTTATTTACCTAAGTAGAGGTAAGCATATGGTAATCATCATAATGGATTAGTCTATTAATGAATGCTTATTCCTTTTCATAATTATGATG
The DNA here is from genome assembly GCA_027924645.1 of Cunninghamia lanceolata. Lineage (NCBI taxonomy): Eukaryota > Viridiplantae > Streptophyta > Pinopsida > Cupressales > Cupressaceae > Cunninghamia > Cunninghamia lanceolata. Next base: position 4,244,782 of record BSBN01000333.1, read on the forward strand.
GTTCTAATACACTAAATCAGTCTTAATTTCTTCATTCAACTGAATTCTCTAGTTTGCATGTTGAATAAGTTTGCACTTTTACAATGGTTTATGTCGATTTCTCAAGGCAAGACATTTTCTAGGTAAAATAGGTAATTTCAGTTTGGTAAACAAAATAAATCTCAAAAGAACGCTCATTTTCATACAAGAAACTCATATTCAATAAATCTAAATAATAATTCCATTTTCATCAAAATATTCTCTACGGAAAAATAATATAGTTTACTTCAATTCATTTGTTTCTATTTCCGGGTTTGCAGTTTGTCTAAAATAAAACAATTTTCAATGGATTATATAATCTATCCAATATTTTTATACCATCTCATTCACATTTCAAGCAATTATTTCACGAGATTTCATCTAATTTGCTTATTAATTGTAAAGGCTACAGTTTTTCTTCTAAACCAGAAATATATTATAAACTGGAAATACTTCTCCAAAAACATATATGTATATATATATTGATTCAATATAAATAAGCTGCTTGGAAGTAAAAATCTTATACAGAAAAATATACTTGAATTATAAAACTTGGAACATAAATTAATTGTCTGATGAATATACAGAACTATTCACACACACACACACACACAAACACACACACACACACACACACACACACACACACACACACACACACACACACACACACACACACACACACACACACACACACACACACACACACACACACACACACACACACACACACACATATATATTAACACATTAACAAGAGCGATTCACATATATCTCTGATAGAAGTTTTTAACAATGAATAAATTTCATACAAACAGTGGATTAAATAATAAAGATAGCACAGTCTGCGCTATGGAGGTCGACGGATTTACAACTCATATCATATGTATTATATGGTAATAGTTTACAAAGGTGGGGATGGTGTCAGCCATCCCCATAGGCTTTAAGCCTATGGGGAGGATCGGCACCCTCCCCACACCCTCTTATAGTGTGACAACTAGAACAAGACGCTATTTGCATCACACAACATTTAAAAACCATTTATTACTGTAGCTAAAGTCTTATTCACTTTCAAGGTAACAAATAAATGAAGGAGCCATGGATCTGGGTATATTAGATTTTCTTAGCAATTTTTACAGGGTACGATCCCCATATGGGTCATAGTCCCTACTGAGGTCTGTGGTTCATATGGGTATCGTGACCCATTATGATTCTTTTCAAATATTCAATGAAAACAACTTAAGTTCACCATTGAATAAACAATAATCTCTATAAAATAATTTCATCCAAAGTTTCAATGTGTTGTATTTTTCAGTATGCAGAAATCTTCTATTTCACTTATATCTACAATTGGATTTTAGGGTAAAATTGGATTTTGTTAATCTTTTGTTGTATAGATGTTAAAATCTGCCTCTCCACTAAACATTGAAGGATCTAGGGTTGAGTGGCGAGCACTATCATACCCTAGAGTCACTTTTAGATGTAGGCAAATTTGGATTACAGAATTAATTATCAATTTTTCCCTCTCCTATGCTTAATTGACCATTAAAACCCTAATTATGTAAATACGACAACAAATTAATGAATTACAAAAAAAGCTCTTGTAGGCGGGAGTAAAATACTAAATTATAGAATACCTATTTTCGAGGTTTCGAAGAGGAACAGTCAGGGACACTAGAGTGGGCACCCAAGTCCAAGGTACCTACTTTTTCAGGGAATTTGGACCTCCTTCGGACACTAATTAGCCTTGTAACTTCTGTTTTCTGAAATTTGTCTGCGAAGGACACTTGAGTGAGTACCCTAATCTTGGAAGTGCTCTTTTGTCTGACTTTTCTTTAGATCCCAAATCCCTGATGCCTTTCAAGCCTTCCTACAACTCCACTTTTTCTAGATGCGACACTTGTAACCTACAATCACAAGACTTTGTTTGGGGGTTGTGGTGTTTAGAGGTTTGCCTCGATCAAACCCCGGAGGACACTTAAGTCTCCAAACACTATTGTCAGATAAAGAGGGCATGCCCTTGTGAAGCAGAGGCCAAAAACCAAAGGAATCAATGATAAAAACACAATGATATGTCACCTTGTAGTGAACCTCTCATGGATGAAGATGATCTTCATGCCATGAGGAGATTGATGCTCAAATCTGCAAATATCAACACACAAAACATACAAGTCTACTCTTGCAACATAATAGAAGCCTTGAATCACCTTGAGAGTGCTTAGAGTTCACAATGATTATCTAATTGAAATCTAGTCTACAAATGAATGCCTAAGCATGCTTATATATGCATCTACAAGCACTACCACCAAGATATTTGAAATTCAAACTTACTGTGTCGGTAAAGGGACCTAATAATGGTCACTAACCAACACCCAGAAATTGGGGCCGCCCCAAAATAGGGCAGGACTAGGGTGCAAGCGCCCAAGTCCTCCCCCCTATTTTGGGTAGGGTATAGCTCAAGGGGTCCACCTAGGCCCTATTTGTCAAGGAACCTAGGTCTCATTCCATCGGGGTGTTAAAATATGAACTAAAATGTCCTAAATGCATGCTAATGACCTAGGAGCTAAACCTTATGAGGGAAAAGCCCCTAAGGGGACATTTTCTGACATTACATTTAGCCCCCACTTTAATGTATGTATAAATGTGAGGCCAATACATGCATTAAAGTAAGGTCACAAACTTAGCAAACACACCAAGCACGAAGAAGACACACCAATCACATAGAAGACAGTAACATGCACGCAAAACATGGAGAAGATAGTTATAGTCATGTAGAACATGGAGCATACAGTCAATACATGAAAGACACATTAATGCATTGAAGACATAAATGATATTTTCTTTTTCTCATATATATGAAATGCAGATGTAAGTACTGGAAAGTAAACAATCCTCCCATAATACGCGATGCACTCCCATAGAGCACAGGTCTCTGTATATATGGGGCAATACACATGCAAGACATGTAAAACCTCCCAAAATGCATGAAGCACTACTCAATAGCGCTAGTCACTCCATATGGAGCAACAAACATGCCACACAAAACAAGCACACCAAAACACACACACTTGAAGACATGAAGAAAACACGATAGACAAGTGATGGTGTGTTCCCTATTTCTAGGCTCATCACCATCTTAGGCACATTACAAGAACACATCGATGATTGGGCTTCCCCACAACAATCACCAAAAACACGCTTAAGGGTTGAGTTAGTCACAGAACCGCTCCCTGCCTCCATAGAGGACTTTTGAAAATGCAACCCCACCTGCATCATGGAGATGCCTTATAGTGAAAAGGAAGCATGGCATACCACCCCACTCGCATCACAGAGACACCTTATAGTGAAAAGGAGGTATGATCTCAAAAATATACAACCTCACCCACATCACAGAGATGCCTTATGGTCAAAAGGAGGTATACGCAATAGATTGATTGATTGATTGCAAACAAACTCAGGATGTAGGAAGTACTCATTGTACTAGCCTACACCTAAGGACAAGCACATTGTTAACATCTATAATGGATAGCTTACCTTATATGCCCCCACCTTAAGGTGGTTGATATCATGTGTCAATATCAAGCACATTAAGGTAGGAAGAAAACACACAAGGGAACACCGACTTTCACAAAGCCCATGCCCCCCGAAGGTGACATGTATTTTATGATCACCAAATGTTCCCACAAACACATCCCTGCAAGAAACATGTTAGTGTTGACAACATCATGATAAACAACAACATCAATGCATATGATTAGCCACACAAAGAACCAAGGTTATATAATGAATTCAGAGTTCAAGGATAACCGTAGGGCTATATCATGAAGCTCTCTAAATCGAGTACCGCTGAGGCTAGATTCAAAGACAAAGAAAGGTGCATAGAGTAGCATTATTGTTAAGGTTTGTAAATGTGATAGAAACATCATTAAATTCACTACACAGAAAGCACGAGTGCTTCCACTAGCCAAGCATCGGATAAGATATACAACCCCATCATCATATTAGGAACTAAGTCCATTTTTTGATTGGTCTCGAAAGGGAGACTAGGTCCGCATCAGTACAAATTTTTGTCGTCATTCGCCCGCTAGATGGAAACAGTAGAGGAAGGGAAATAATAAATAAGAGAGGAGAAACAACTGTCTTAGGGATAGTCATGTAGGAGGGTGCCCCCAAGTCACAAACCATGATGCTATGTCTGTCAAACACAACACACAACAATGAAATTAGAGAAAGAGGCAATATAGAAGAATGATGATACAAATAGAAGAAGGTGACAATAGCGGTAGTCTCCTGGTATCCTGAACCTTACGGGAGAATCTGAGGTCATCCCAGGAGGCCTAAACAACACATAATCACATCACGGGGGAAGCACATCACGAGAGGGATAAAGGTTTAGAGATACTTACCTGTAGGGCCTTCATATTATATCTTGGAGTTTGTGATCCTCTTGGAGAGGTATTCGATCATGTTTGTTGCAAAATTTGAGTGGTTCCTATGAAAGTCTTGTTCAAGTTATCATATGATGCTTGTTCTTTAAATCCTTGTTTAAATGAGGCTTTTTGTTGCTTATGAGGGGGAGAACTACTATTATTTCTAGCTATTGATTGTCATCGCATTCTTTTCTAATTTTTAGCAAGTTTTTGTTGGTGAATCTTTCTAGAACAGTAGCAAGATTCATCCTATACCATCTTTCCTGTCTGTATCGATTGTTGTTCTTTCTTTTCAAAGGTATTTTGATTGTCTCCCAATCCATATAAGGATAATGGAGGAGGAACCTCAATGTAAATTCCATTTCTTCATGGACAAGGTGGGTTATCCACTTGTTTCTTATCTACTTCAATCATTCCCATGATATTATCATAGTCCAAATAATCATCCTCGTCTACTTCCACTACACCTTGTTCCACCATATTATTTTTAGTATGCTTAGGAAAAGGATTAGTGAAGATTTGTAAATTTTGATTCGGCAGAGCAACCGATTTGTTTCCATTATCATTCACACCCGATACTTGGATGACATTTGAATCAATAATGTCATGTATCTCATGTTTAAGATGCATACACCGTTTAGTGTCATGTCCTTGCATCCAATGATAATGACAAAAGGCATTAGCATCAAAGTAAGGTCATTGTTTACTAGGATCAATAGGCTTGATTGGGGGAAGGTTCAGAATGTTATTACTCACAGCTTGATTCATGATAGAATGATAAGACTCAGATATTAGAGTAAACTTCCTCAATTGATATGATTATTTCTTTGGATTGTTTATAGCAGACACATTTGTATTTGGTCCATTGATCTTGATGAAAACCCTATTATTGTTCGTTTTAAAGTGGTTTTGCGATGATCCACCCATGGATTGTCTAACTTGAGCCAATGAGTTTTGGTTTTCATACCGACTAGACGAAAGTTGATAATCACAAAGGGCGGTGCATAAATGTTGGAAGGAGTTGTACTTCATCAAGAAGATCTTATCACGAATATTAGGTTGCAAGTTTGTAATAAATATCTTCTGAACATCCTCATCTTTCATTTGATATTGAATCTGAGCATAAAAGCCTTGATACCAACTAATGAATTCAATCAATTTTTCTTTTGAACCTTGTTTGAATTGAACCAAATCGATAAGAGTGACTTGGGGTCTGATGTTTGCTTGAAAATGTTGTAAAAATTGATCAATCAACTGCAAAAAGGAGTGAATTGAACTCAGAGGAAAAGAGCAAAACCATTCTAAAGTAGTATCTTTGAGAGATCGTGGAAAAAGTTTTGCTAACAAATCCTCTTCAAAATAGAAATCACTACATATAGTTGTGAATGTTTCCACATGGATATTAGGATCACCTTTTCCACCATATTTTTCAAAATGAGGAGTCTCAAACCTCTCAGGCATAGGGGTTCTCAAGATTGCATAGGATAACAGATTATGGGCATGATATGTCAATAGACTAGGCTACGAAGAGTTTGTCAGATTTGTTACTGTTTGTTGCAAAGCAGTCATGCCCTGTAAAAGTTGATCTAGGATGGCATCATTTGGAGATGTGGTTTGTTGTGAAGAATTAGAACCAAAGTGAGGAGGTGAATGAGCTTGAGATATGATAGGTAGAGGCTGGGAATAGGTCAACGGTTGTTGGACATATTGGTAGGTGGAGGATGGTTGCGAATAGGTAATAGGTTTTTGGAAATGAGTGGAATAGATAGGAGGTTGAGAACAATTATTCATAGAAGATGTCCCTTTAGAAATCAAATTCTGATAATTAAATCCCACAGCTTTGTAATTAGTGCCATTAGATATTCCAATACCATTGGTAGCATTACTACAAGCGTTTGCATTAGTTGTTAAGATCGTTGATGTAAAAGTGGACATTCCCATAGTCAGTATAGGTGTCGAAACTTGTGTATGAGATGGTGATAGAGTGTTCTTTATCACTTGTGCACATTTAGTCACTGGCATAATGTTAGTTTGTACAATATGTGTTAGACCACAAAGTGCATTAACACCATCTTGTCCTTTTATCAATTCTCTTATATTATGAATTGTAGGAACGACTTCTTCAACTATTCTCTTAGTTTCCATAAATGATTGAAATTTGGCTAACTCTTTATCCAATTTTTGTATTTTCTCATCTGATACATATCATGTTTCCTCAATAGTATCATCAACATCATAAAAATTTTGTTCTTCCATTATACTTGTAATAGGTGCAATGTCTTGTAATGTTTGGATTTCTCCTTTTGTAAAGAAAGTGTTCAAAGTACCAACTTCTTCAAGAGCACTAGATCCCATGTGTCTTATGCTCCTTCTTAAAGGAATATTTCTCTTAGGGCAGAAATTTATTAAACTAATGCATCAATATGCTCACTCAACACACTCTTAATGTAATGCCAAGTCAATTTATAGTGAAAATACATCAAAATAGGCACTTTTTTCACCAAAATTCAATTCAAGAGAGCATAACAAAGGGTGTTGTGAGGAAAATTATGATGGAAAGAAAATAATATTAGTAATAACATCCACTTGGTGCTAAAATATCCAACACAACATGCTTTCAGTGCCACTTAAGGTAAAGCCCTAGTGAAAATATAGCAAAAATAGGCTATTTTTCACAGTTTTTCAACTCCAAGACCTAGCCAAAGAGGTGTTGTAAGGAATTTTAGGAGGGAAAGAAATTAATATCAGTGATATCAGTCACCTCAATCCATAAAACTGATCACAACACACTTGGAGTGCAAACTAGGTCAAACCCTAGGGCAAAAAAAGCCAAAAAGTGTAGGTTTTCACCAAATTTTCACTACAAGAGCCTGTTAAAAGGGTGGTGTGAAGATTTTTATGAGGGAAAGAAAATTATTACCCTGGTAATAGAAAATTAATTCAAAAATACTTTTTCACAACACACCTATGGTGTACGTTTATGAAGTCGATAAGGCGAAATTTAGTGAAAATTGTTGTTTTCGAAGCCCTAGGTTTGAGATCTTGAAACAAAATACTATGCAAATGTTTTGAAGTCTGAATTTTGATGGAAATTACATACTCTCATATCTGAAAATGATTTTCAAGCTCAAACATGCAAAGTGCCCATGCAAATTTAATGAAATTGCACCAAAATTGCTAGTTTTTGTTGAAATTTCTAATGCAAATAATTTAAATTTAAATGCAAATTCACACTAAAATGCAAGACTAAATCCAAATGAAAATTTTAATGAGCATCTAAATTAGTATAAAAATCTGATAAAATATTTTGCCTACAAACCCTAGATTTTGGAATTACTAGGTTATAAAAAATTGTCAAAATTTCCACAAAACCCTAGCAATTAAATGATGAAAATGCAAAGCAAGATTTTGAATTTTTGTATTTATCTGTATTTTATATCAAATTTGATAAAAAAATCATGAATTAGGAAAATTTAGGAAGAATTGACACAATTTAGTAAACCCAACAATGCAATTTTTTTGTATTTTTCTAATTTTTCAATTTTTTTGAAATTTTCTCAATGCAATAAAGTAAATGCCTATATGAATGAATGAAATCACACCAAATCTATAGACAAACACTCATCAAGTTGCAATTTAATTCCAAAAACATGGGTTCACCAAAATGTTTATGGTAAAACTAGATTTTGTTAATCTTTTGTTGTTTAGATGTTAAAATCCGCCTCTCCACTAAACATTGAAGGATCTAAGGTCGAGTGGCAAGCACTATCATACCCTAGAGTCACTTTAGATGTAGGGAAATTTGGATTAGGGAATTAATTATCAATTTGTCCTTCTCCTATGCTTAATTGACCATTAAAACCCTAATTGTACAAATACGACAACAAATTAATGAATTACGAAAAAAGCTCTTGCAGATGGGAGTAAAATACTGAATTATAGAATACTTGTCTTTGGGGTTCCAAAGCAGAATAGTCAGGGACACTGGAGTGGGTGACCAACTCTAAGGTACCTACTTTTTCAGGGAATCTGGACATCCTTCAGACACTGATCAGCCTTGTAACTTCTATTTTTCAAAATCTATCTTTGGAAGACACTGGAGCAAGCACCATAGTCCTGGAAGTGCTCCTTTGTCTGACTTTTCTTTAGATCCCAAATCCCTGATGCCTTCCAAGCATTTCTGCAACTCCATTTTTTCCAGATGTGACACTTGTAACCTACAATCACAAGACTTCGTTTGGGGGTTGTGGTGTTTAGAGGTTTGCCTTGGTCAAACCCCAGAGGACACTTAAGTCTCTAAACACCATTGTCAAATAACAAGGGCATGCCCTTGTGAAGCAGAGGCCAAAAAGCAAAGGAATCAATGATAAAAACATAATGATATGTCACCTTGTAGTGAAGCTCTCATGGAGGAAGATGCTCTTCATGCCATGAGGAGATTGATGCTCAAATCTGCAAATATCAACACACAAAACATACAAGTCTACTCTTGCAACACAATAGAAGCCTTGAATCACCTTGAGAGTGCTTAGAGTTCACAATGATTATCTAATTGAAATCTAGTCTACAAATGAATGCCTAAGCATGCTTATATATGCATCTACAAGCACTACCACCAAGATATTTGAAATTCAAACTTACCATGTCGGTAAAGGGACCTAATAACGGTCACTAACCAACACCCAGAAATTGGGGCTGCCCCAAAATAGGGCAGGACTAGGGTGCAAGCGTCCAAGTCCTCCCCCCTATTTTGGGTAGGGTATAACTCAAGGGGTCCACCTAGGCCCTATTTGTCAAGGAACCTAGGTCTCATTCCATCGAGGTGTTAAAATATGAACTAAAATGTCCTAAATGCATGCTAAAGACCCAGGAGCTAAACCTTATGAGGGAAAAGCTCCCAAGGGGACATTTTCTGATGCTACATATATATATATATTATATAGGATATAGGATATTTCTCAAAAAATTTACACAGTAATAAAGAAATTTACAGTCATAGGTTTCCATTTTTCTTTTCATATGAATAGAAAGAATTCAAAAAACATATATAAACACACAGAGAATATAAAGTTCTTGTCCAAACATAGAATACACACACAATCACAATCAGAGATCATAGATCAAATAAAAACATGTAATTCACTTACTATTCCCCTAGTTCGAAGAGCTTGAATTCCACAGTCTATCCAAAGCTTCCAAAGCTAGTTGTTCTCCTTGTTTTTCCTAAATTCCTTCCTCTATATTTAATTTTTAGATCATTGTTTCTTTTTTGAGCCCCCCCTGAGAAAATGAATTTTTCCTTCCTTTTAAGAATGAAAAATATATCTCCTTTTTCTATTGTTTTTCTCCTAAATATAGTTTTGCTTTCTCTAATTTTCTATTGTTTTTCTAGTTTTCTTTCTCATTGCTTTGTTTTCTAAATCTTTCTTTCTTTTCTAAGTTTATCTCACAAATATGATTTATTAACTTGCATCACAATTTTCTTTAAAACAATAAATATTAATTCTAATTTTGAATAGAATCAATAAATGATTTAAAATTATTTTTATTTCCCCTAAGAGAAATTAATATTATCTAACATTTAATTAAATAAGCAACTATAGCAATAATCTTCCTTATTAAATAAGATAAGACACAATCATAACTAATTTATGCAAATGCAACTATATGATTTTCTAAGTGTGTGTGTAGTTTCTTTCACCACAGTCGCTTATAGACGGCTAGACACCTGCTCCTCGATGATACTTTCTCTCTACCGAGAGTATTTTCTTGTCACACACATAAGACAAAGATTGATCAGTGATGGTAATATTAAATTGATAAATAATTATTGAAAATTGGGGTCGTGACACATTGCTACTATTATTCTCTGAGTCTTCTATCTTGTTTATGCATTATATTTTGGGTTTGATCTATGAGGAAGGTTAGTAAGTAGTGAGATGGATTTGAGTGGTTTTGGAGGAGATACTCAGCGAGTTTGAGAAATTGAGAACAAGGAGTCAATTGATTATTTTGAGCATAGCTTTATCAGGCATGCCGAATCTCTTCTCCATTATGCCATTTTTGTTGAAAGATTGTATGCCTTGAGTATTGTTTGGAAATGAGTTGTTTTGCTTTCTTTATTGCATTGGGTATTCTCTTATTTGATCAATGAGAAATATATAAATATACATATATATTTTGTATGAGAACATTATGCTTTGATTTTTTAATAATTTCCTTAGTAAAGAGTAGTAGCTATATTGGACTGTATTAAGACAAGTATGAGTAGTATTGCTACACTACGAATTATCAAGTTAGGAAAACCATATTTTACCAATTATATTAGTATGATGAGAGTGTCATAGAAAACCTAGAATTGATAAGTGGGGTTATGCCTGGGATTTGTTGATCCATGGGTAAGGGATTAAATTTTAGAGATTGATGTCTTGCCAAATCGAGCTAGAGTGATGGGTGAGCATGTGACATCCATTCTGAGTTAGGGGTGATAAAACTTTGGCCAAAGTAGTGTAAGTAGCAAATGTTTACACTGTCAGTTCACTATGATCTAGGTTTACATATTAGGAAGGGCAATCATGCTTGTATTTTGGAGCCATAGTATGATAGTATAACTAGATATGTAGGACACAACATCTTGCTCAGTATAGGCTATTATTTGAGGTTACCATACCAATCCCTTCATCAAAGGGTAGGGTCGTTTACTAGTTTGGTAAATGTGCAGGGGTCTGCAGTTACTCTGTGGTTGGAGTAAAAGTGCTTGAGTGATGCTTTTCCTCATACAGTTGGCGGCTAGGATTTGAAGACTAACATCGGAACCATTGTATCTGTATTGTCAATTAGCTTTATGAAGCTTATATGTAACTATCTTGTGAAATTTTGTAATTGAGAATTATTCAATATATGTAATGCTTGAATGTAATTTGATTATACAATGGTGAAGTTTGAAATATGTTTCAAATGTGCATATGTCATTTATAAAGAAGGGAAAATTTTTATTATTCACATTGTTGGTATTCATGGATTATTCACTTTTGAGCTTAAACTTAGTTAAACCTATTTGGTAGAACAAGTGACATGTTACACACTAACCCTTACGAGTTGTGACATGCCCTATGAAATTGATACCAAACCTAGTTAAGACATTTAGTAATTGCATGAAAACATTTGTTATTAAGTTTTAAATTACCCAATGAGATTATTCTTTCACTTGATTAAAAACTCTCCACTATCCTTAGCTAGTTGGTCACATATGACTATAGTGATTGGTGAGAGACACTCCTCCCTAATCACTATACCTCAATCATACACAAGACCAATGCTCTAATAACAAATTTGATGAGGCATAAAATCCAAGATAACAATATCATAACATGACATCAAAATATGCACAATGCCATTTAACCATTAATACCATTCATTCTACATTATAATTTACTTAATTGATTCCTAAAATGCAATTTCTATCATATTCTTTCACACATGCAAAACCATAAAGTTTCCCCCATCTCCATTAATGGAGTCATATGTAACCTTCCAAAATTTTCCCATTTTTGTTATTGAGAGGAAATACAAAATTTAAAAATACCCATTATGCAAAATCCACCCAACATCCACATTCATTAACAAAATTGAGAGAAGGAGATTCCAAAGAAATTTTTCCATAGTAATGGCTCTAAAATGGACATTTTACAATTCAAAACCCTACAATTAAACTATGCATTCAAACACATAAATTCTTCAAGAAAACTTATACCTACAATTATGATGGCCATATGCTCCATCTTGTGTGGGCATGGCAATGGAGATTTCTATTCAAAATTTAAACTTTTAAATTAAATTGTAAAGGGAAGAATTGCCTCAAATGAAGAACACACACGCAAAATGAAGGTAAAATTTATTGAATCCCAAGCGCACCTCCAAGAAATCCTTTCAAGCAACTCCAATTCCAAGAAATTCTTTAAGGAAAACAATTTATTCAACAAAGAGAGGAAATAGAAATAGAGAGTTTGTTTTCAAAAATGAAAAGTGTATAAAAATACCCTTCCCGTTTTCGTTTTCTATAATTCCCTAAACCTTTTTCCCCTTTTTCATTATTTTTACATGCAAGAGGATATTTTAAAATGTGTTTTAAATCAAACTAAACCTTTTCTTTTAAAAATATAATAAATCCAACTATTTAAATAACAATATCAATTGTTTATACTGAGGCCATTAAATCTAAATCTACACAATATTAATATTTCCCATAAGGAAATTAAATCAGCATACTTCACATTTATAAATTTATTTGGGTTTAGTGAAATGCCAAACTCCAAGAACCTCTTGAAAATTTTCTCCAAATGACCACAACGCTCTTTTCATTTTTGAGAAATCAATTAAATCATCCTGTGATAGGTAAAAAATCAGGTTAATAAGATCAAGCATAGCCATGAAAACCTAACCCTACCATCATCAAAGAATCTAATCCAAATGAAACCAAAAGCATGCAATTCAAGCACAATATCACCTAGATTTTGTGATTCCTTGTTTATGATGTGGATTGCTTCTTCAACAATGAACAATTATGAAGATAAAAGCTGCCATGATGGATGGATGATAATGATGATAAGCTCAATGGATGCTCTGGATACTCAAGTGCTCAATATGCTCAGGATGATAATGTAGACGCTATACGAATGCTGGATAGATGTAGTATGGAATGAGAGGGTGTTTATATAGAACTCAACCAAAATCAATCAACGGTGGAGATTCGGTGGCTATGTGAATGGCTAAGATTGAATGATAGACATAGGTGAATGTGTAGATGACAAGTGGAGAGCAGATAGGGCTTATGTGTGCTTGTGTACATAAAAAGTACTACATGTGAAAGATATTAAATAAAAGATGTAGTACCACTTATCTTTTTAAATGAAAGAGGCACACATGTCAGCTCATGAAATAAATGATAAGATAAATTAATTAAATAAATAAAATTTATTTAATTAATTGGAAAGTGGGCTTATGAAAGGAATTTTTAATTAAAAATAGATAGAAAGAAAATAATTAAATAATTAAAGATTGTTTAATTATAGCTTAAAGGAAATAGCTAATGAATTGATTAAATAAATATAAATTTATTTAATTAATAGAAGAAATAGATGTGTTAGGGATATTGTACAAGTGTGTTAGACAAATGCAGATGATGTGTAATGTGATGTTTAATACTAAAGATAATGAGTCAATTTTGGGTGTCTACATTTTGCCCCTCTTTGATGCAATGTTCGATAGAGCGTTGTGTCAAAGAAGATACGGTATGCCTTCGATAAACACAGTTATGCCCTAGTGTAACTGGCAGGTGATGCCCCCTCGAGAGGTAAGCCAGGCTAACCAGGAAGGGCTGGGTTGGCTTGCGATAGAAGAAAAGCTAGAAGGCAAGGTTGACATGAAGAAAAAGGGGGTTGGGTGGGAAAAAATGGGATGAGGCAGAAGAAAAAAAAGGCTTTGGCATAGAAGAATGAGGGTAGGGATAGGGCTATAAGTAGGTCCATCAAGGGCAAATTGGCTCATTTGTACTCAGTTGTGTTAAAAAATCTATAGAGATCTAGAGCTCCTTAGAGTGGGTGTACGATGAGAGTTGGAGAGCTATCAGGATGATGATTCCACATAGTGATCATCGTGCCAAGCAAGTAAGGACACACAGATGACCAAAGGGATCAGACGTACCAGTATGTATCAAACATTTTGTTAAAAGCATGATTTTGATAGGCTAGAAGCGTCATAAATGTACACACATCACCATAAGCAACTAGGTCTTAGGATAGGTAGTTCAGGTCACTTAGGAGGGAAAACAAGTCACTTACAATAGTTAAGGTCGCTTTTAGGTGTGGCTTGGTTGCATATGGAAAGAATAGGTCACTTTTAGTTGGCTAGGTAAATAGAGGCAAAATGCGCATATAGATAAAATCAAATCACTTATGGGCTAAAAGTAGGTGCATGCATAGGTTTAGCTCGCGTTTAAAGAAAAAATTCTCTCTTATAGGATATAGCTCGCTTATGAGCTAAAGGTAGATGCATGGAGAAATACAACTCGCCCTTAGTCAAGAAGTGGTTGCATAGGTAAAATAGGTCGCATACGGGCGAGATATAAGTGCATGTAGTAAAATAGGTCACTTGTGATCAGTAGATAGGCGCATATGGAAAAATGAATCACTTATGGTAGATGAAAGCTAGTATAGCAATAAACGATCCAAGTTTATAGCATTTGTATGTAGTGGAAGGGACTGATATGATGAATGAAATGATGCAGGATATACTACCACCTTTGTTATCATGAGAGCCACATCCTAGGGATTTGTGGTTGGTGAGATTGTTGGATGCAGAGGAGTGGCTAGTGTTAGAGATCCTTAGGTTAGAGCATGTGTCAAGATTGGAGCCAGTGTAGGCACATCAGGGACTGATGATGGCAATGGTGGAGTGATGGATGAGCGAGCATAGTTCTTTCTTGTTGCCGATAGGAGAGGCTATGATCGCACTAAAGGATGTGTTTCAGATTCTACAGATTCTTATAGATGGGGATTGAGTAGATTATGATCCTAATATGGGTCCATTTGCATTCAAGAGATTGTTCGGGACACCAGACATTGGAGTAGAGGGCTCAGAGATTCCTATGGTGAGGATGGAGGAGTTATGTGACAGACTATAGCGAGTGGTAGTGGCTATTATCAAATGGCTAGTGGGAGATAGACAAGCGAGAGGTTTTTCAGTAGGATGGGGGACAGTGATGGAGGGGACGTTCTCCTATGGTACGAGATATGCATGGGCAGAGTGTGTGCTTGGATAGCTCTATCATTTCCTTCATGATTGTGCATATATGTTTAGGGCTAGTATGTTTGCATGAGTTACAGTTTTGCATGTATGGGTTTATGAGCATATTCCAGTGACGAGACTAGAGGGATGGGTGGCTAGAGCAAGAGGAGAGCCTTATGCTAGGATGTATAGAGGAGCTTTGACATACCGACAACACAGAGGAGTAGTGTACTAGCGAAGGAGGTTGGATGAGGTAGATAGATTTATATGGAGGCCATGGCTGGGATGTGAGAGATGAGATGAGGAGGATACTAAGCTTGTCTATGCTAGGTAGGCAAGATATATTTTTGGATGCAGCATATACATTATAGAGCACTATTTTCTAGAGAGGGTTTTGAGACAGTTCAGGTTACCACAGGTAGTACCTGTTGGTGATGCCATTTTTTGGAGGACTAGATAGGAGGTGTTTGATTAGGGGCTGGAGGTTGTGGTTGACATGGGTTTGGCAGAGAGAGGGGCTACAACTAGTTATATGGGGACAGGGTCCTATAGATCTAGGCATGTTGCCAAACTATGATGCATATTGGGTGATAGAAAGACTGACGCGGCTGACGCGGGTTGGAGAGATAGGGGAGATAGGGATGGAGAGACCAATCAGGAGGAGACAACGATGGGCTCCACAAGCACAGGCTGTTGTACCAGCAGCACCAAGGATATAGATACAGGGACGGGTACAGGGACAGCCTCAGATACTTGCACAACCTCAGGGGCTTATATTAGTAGGTGATGATGTTGGGATTTAGCAGCTGTGGAGGAGGGTCAGAGAGGAGAGGAGATTGAGGAGAGTGGAGTTGGATAGACACCAGGTGGTGATTGGATTGCAGCATGCTAGGGATCAGGCTTAGACATACCAGGCTCAGTTATAGATGAGAGTGCAGGCTAGGGATGGACAGGATGATAGTGCACTTGCTAGAGTGACAAGGGAGAGAGATGCAGCTAGACAGAGCGAGTAGATGATGAGATTAGAGTGAGATACTATTGTATAGTAGATGCAGGTGATGAGAGCAGAGAGATGGTTTGCGGGTAAAGAGGGATACGGCTGTGCAGCAGCTACAGGGGATGACTAGTGAGCAGGATAGAGCAATGACTACATTGGGTACAGATGGGGCTACGATGTATTTGGCCACATAGTTGACACAGGTACAGGCAGAGCTATGGAGAGTACAGGGTGAGGTAGATTACTATAGAGGCTTATATTATGGGGTTGTGCCAGCAGAGCAGAGGCAGCCTAGCTTTAGGAGTAGATCAGGAGCTTCAGGTTCATGGAGAATAGGGGGATCTCGATCTGTAGCCGCAATGATGGGGCCACCAAGAGATAGGGGGACAGGTGCAGGACCTAGTGGTGGTGGTCAAGGCGAGGGAGCTGCCAGTAGTCACTAGGGCTACCTTGTTTATGTTGTATCATGATGAGGCCTAGAGCCGATTGTACATAAATTCATTATAGCTCAGCTTGTATATGTAGACACTTGTATATTGACACATGTGTATATATATATGATGGTATATTGGTTATCAACATGATGATGTGATGGATACATTGTTGGTATTATGATGGTTATGCATGTTATATTTGTATTTTCATGGATTAAGTATGGATGTTTATGCAAATGATATGAATGGTAATGATATGATATGGATGTATGCATATAGATAGATGGTAATGAGATGATATATGATGGACTTATGTATGTCTAACACACTTTTTTTGTAGGATAAGAGATGTGGACAAAGGATGATGGAAATGATTGATCTTGGCTGAGGACTATATAGATGAATAATAGGATTAATAAATGAGGCAATGGGTAGCTTTTTAAGTAATTGCTCAAAATGAAAAGAAATGCAATTATTATGTTTGATATAGCATGTGGATGTTATGCACTAGGGTATGGAAGACCAAGGTGTGGAGATATCTAATGCGCAACTAGCATGTTACAATCTTGTCTGAACACATGAGGTCAAGATGTTGAGCCAACATGCACAAGATATGAATAAACAACTAGTGTTTCGAGATGGACTTTGATGCTACAAGCAATAGTTTGAGCTTATCTCCACTGCGCATAGTGATAGCTTGCTGGTTATATGTATGGAGCTAGTCTTGATATAGAATAGTCTCAAATGCATAAGAGACTGTTTAGCTTCTCAGATGCTAGAGATATTGATATGTAATATGCTAATCCCAACACGTACAAGATACCAATACACTTAGAAAGAGAATAAGATCATCCCGCAAACATGGCATACGAAAGCAATAAGACCATGCCCCATCTTTACTTCATCACCACATACCAAGATATAGATAGATCAAGGCAGATTTGATTAGGCATAGAAAAGGGACAAAAGATATATCAAAAGATAAAACAAAAGATATTGTCATCACATTCTCTTGCCAAATTTAGGTGCTCTTAGATGGATTTAAGTTGGCACCTTGTTAAGAGGAAAGTTGCATCCTGTTGAAGGCTAAAATTGTTGATAAACTGCTATAGCAAATGTTGGCTTAAGGAATGTGGACAAATAGCTTCTAGCTTACTCTTGATTGGTTAAAGTGCTGGAGCTTTCAATGTACACGTAATCTGCTTCCTTCTTGAGCTGATCAAAGAGAAGAAGATGGAAGATGAGAGAAGATGAAGAAGATGGGGTGGGTCATCTATGCTTGAGTACTGGAAACTTCCTTCATATTCTAGACTGCCTACATACCCTGTATCCATGGGATCAAAGCACATTTACGATGAAGATGAGACATGATGAATATGTAGTTCTAGGTTTTATTGATGATGTATGTGATGAAAGATAGAAGAATATGAGATGAAAGATGGAGGATGAAGAGAAGGGGCTATCGTCTTAGCCTGAATCGGAGTGCTTTCTTCACATCTCATATTTCCTACATACCCTGTATCCATGGGATCAAGGCTTTAACGATAGAGCTGGGATGTAGTTCTTGCTTATTACGCAGACAAGTGATGTTGAAAGAATCAACTAATTGCTTGAATGTTTGTATTGGTGATGTCTTGCAATTATTTGGATGTTGGATGAGCACGAATTGATTGCAAAGATATGAATCATGGTTGCAAAATTGTTTTGCCACATTTGTTGTTGGATGAATGCTATGGTTGAAGTTGAAAGTTTGCTATATTGTGAGCTAAAGTGTTTGATGTGTTATGAGCTAGAGATAGTGGTATCCACTTCCAAATAAGACTCAACAAATGCCCCCAGTGTGGGATTTGGTTTATTATGAAGGAGCGATGATGAAGAAGGTGTGCGGTCAAGATGCTAAGGTGCCAAAAGAGATAGTTATCGCAACAATGTCTCAAGTATGATAGCTAGCATTGACAGAGGTGAAGATGGAAAAGTTGTTTATTGTGATGACATGTGGATTATGATATGGATTATCTAGGATAGGATGGCAAAATATGCTAGGAAGAGTGATGATCAAACAAACCAAGCAGATAATGGAAACTAGTCACTACACATAGTGCCTGTTTGCCAGGTTTTCACTATGGTACTTATCCAAGGTGCCTATTTACCAAGTTTTCACTAGAGGATAGATTATTTATCTTATACTATTATTTTTTTGTTATCCAAAGCACCACAAAGTGGTTTTCACTGTTGGATTGATTTTATTTTATTATTATTTTTTTTTGGATAGCTGATTACACATGGCACCTGTTTGCCAGGTTTTCACCATGGTAATGGATAGGAGGGACTCAAGTGTCTAGTGCTATGAAAGGTGATAGGTCCCATTAGAGGTGGATGCCATTGCATGGACCATGTCAAATATGCTCATAGATGTTGATAAGAGTTTGCATGGATGGGAGATGGATTAGGTGGATAGTAGATTAGGATAAGATGATTGAAGGTTCACACAAGGATAGATGGAAGGATTATGCAAAAGCATGGACCATAGGAAGGTGATAGGGGAGATATGGAGGTATGGAGGTATGTGGAAATGTTGTAGAATGAAGGAAATCATGACCAACGATTGCACATACCACTAAACATTAAAGATTTATATGGAAAGGTCAGTGTAGGGAGTGAAAGAGATGCTTGATTAGGGGATGGGTGATGGAGTGATGTAGGAACCCACAAATACTTAGTATTTTTATGATTTTTTCTTTTCTTGTGGGATTTTTAGATGGAATGGGATGTTTGGAAGGAATTGGAATGTGAGATGGGAGAAGACAATCAGGATTCTTTTCTTTAAGACATGGATAAAGATGCCTCATTCGGCCTTCTTGTTTGTTTGCTTAGGAGCCCAAACCATTTAAGGCATAGGCTCTTCTTGTGGATTTATAGGCTCAGCTAGCTTTTTAGATGTATTAGGCTATGATTCTTTGCTTTGATGCCCTAAGGCATAAGAATTTGTAGGATTCTTGGTAGCATTTTTAGCTTTAGAAGTAGAGGCATCCAAAGTTTTATTTTTGAATCCCATGGATTTGATGGAAGCAGGGTTGGAAGAATGAGTGGAAGCTTTATGCTTAGATAGTATGTGTAGTGGTTGGTCACGATTAGGAATGTAATGGTGCTGATGGATAAGGGGATACTTAGGTGTTTGTAGTAATGGAGGTGAGGAAAATGGAGGGATATTAGGGGTTGGAAGTAGTGGAGGTAAATTGGATGGAGGAAGATGTACAGTCACATGCTTTTGTAAGTTATAGGATGGTGGAAGTGGAAGATATGGAAATAAAGTTGATGGTGGGATTTTAGGAGGTGGAAGAAGCAGAGGTAAATTAGATGGTGAAAGATGTACGGTCACATGCTTGTGGGGTTTAGGATGGGGTTTTTGACAGGAAATGGTGGGCTTAGGATGAATGGAGGGTTTACCAACATCTTTAGCTTGAGGAGGCCAGTGTTTGACACTGGGACTAGGAGTGCTTGGAGAATTAGACTCGAGTTCCTCACTAGATGGAGATGAAGGGGTTGCAGAAAGCATGAAGATGGAGGACCCTGAAAAAAGGTTGGTGAGATGAAAGGAGGAGTCATCGATGGTACCGGAGTTAGAAGTCTCTCTTACCAAAGAAGATCCAGGTTTTGTATCAGAAATGGATGTGGATGAAGATTCTTGTAATGTGTACTCACTAGGGCCATGCTCGGTGTACTTGATATGGAGATTGGAAGCAGCTTTACTAGATGATGGCTTGAGTAGGTCAGATGGGTCTATATAGGATGAAGACAGATATGCCTCGGTGTTGATAGGAATGTGGTTCAAACTTTGATATTTATCTTGAAAGGCATGACAAAATTCAAAGGGATTGGGATCAGCATGGATAGTAATCTCAACACCATTGTGGAAATTTAAGACATTGATGGTATGTGGAAGGAACTACCTTGAGGGCATGTATCCATGGATGACCAAGGATGATGTTATAAGGAAGGTCAATATCAAGAACCTGACAACGGGTTTCTGTGGTGACCGGTCCAACTTGGATAGGCAAGAAAATAATCCCTTCAGTATCTCACTCGGCATCATCATATGCTCTTATAGTAATAACCTTGGAGGTGTCAACATATTTCTCAGAATATCCCAATTATTTTATTAATTTCAAAGAACATATATTAAGACTAGCTCCACCATCTACCAAGATTCGTTTGATACAACATTGTTAACAAATACTTCAATGTGGAAGGCTTCATTGTGTGAAGGGTGAATGGAGGGCTGAAGATCTTTGTCAGAGAAGATTAAATGACAAGGGGCTGCAATGCTAGTGACCATAGATTGGAATTGTGTGATATCAATATCATTGGGCACCAAAGATTCTTGTAAGGCTTTGTCAAGGATAGCTTTGTGAGCAGGGGATATGCGAAGCAACTCAAGAATGGATATGTGTGCAGGTGTTTTGCCAAGGTGATCCAAGATATTATAATTAGAGAATGGCCAAGGATGATGAACAGGTGCTCCTTGAATGGTAACTCGACCTCTTCGAGTGGTTATAGCACAATCAGGTGCTTTGCCTTAGATAGTAATGGTAGAAATGTGAGCATGGTCAATGCAGCCGATGGTAGATGATTCATAGTTGTACTGAATGGCATTCCTAACATGAGGGTTACTTGTTTTGTCATGAGATGGAAGTGGATTGTTGAAAGCCTCTAGATCATAGTTCGATGTTGATTGTTGTGTGGGTTGAGTTGTTGAAGGTGTAATTTTGATTAAACCTTGATCGATGCAATCTTGGATAACATGTTTTAAATGCATACAACCATTTGTTTTGTGTCCTTTAACTCTATGGTAATCGCAATACTCATTTTCTTTGTACCAAGGAGCTTTGAAGAGTAGTTCACCATTAGGTGGTGCATCCGGTAAGATAATATCACCCACTTGGAGAAGCTTTTGAAAGAAAACTTCCATAGGTTCCACTAATGGTGTAAATTGTCGGCGGGGATTGGAAGTTTGTCATTGTCACATTCATTGAAAAGGTTGTGTTGTTGTAGAAGCAGCTTGAATGTTAATGGGAACTTTCATAGTTTGTATGTTCTTTGCATCCACAACACCATCGTTGACAACATTCTTATTTTTGTTCCAAAAGCGAGACTTATCGTTGGAGTTTTGAGGATAGTCTTTGTTATCGTGAAAGATCTTGATAGTTCCTTTAGCAATTAAAGCTCATTCAATGATGGTTCCTTTGGAAACAAGTTCATCAAATGTGCTAGCACTTTGCAATTGTAGTTGGAATGACAGCTTAGGATGAAGATTTTGAACAAAAATATCAAGTTGTTGCTTCTCAGGGATTTCCCATGATAGTTTGGTAGCCATATTATGCCATCGTTGAGTAAATGAAGAAAAGGCTTCAACATTGCGCTGTTTATTGTTGACAAGGTCATTCATGTTCACCTCATGTTCAATGTTAAAAGCAAAGTGTGATTGAAACTTATTTGCTAACTCTGAAAAAGACTTAATTCCTGGAGGTAAATAAGAAAACCATTCAAGAGCTTGTCCTACTAAGCTTTGAGGAAAAAATCTCAAAAGATATGTATCGTCATGAGCAACATTGAGACATGCCACAAAGAATGCTCTAAGATGGTCTTCCAGATTTCCTTTTCCTTTGTACTTGTCAAATTGTTGAATTTCAAAGTGTGGTGGAAAAGGTGTCATATGAAGAGACTTGTCAAATGGATAAGTGCATATGTTTTCTAGAGAAAATGTCTTCTTGCCTTGTCCTACCGCTTGGTTGATCATTTGTTGAACATCCGTTGGAGATAATTGTTGTTGTTGCAAAGGGGGTGAAACATGATATGATGTATATTGAGGTTACTGTTGTGGGATATATGAAGCCATGACCATTTGTTGAGGTTGCGTACTCACAATGTATGTCAAAGGATTGGTATGTGACACATATGTGGTTGAGAAGTGCTATCCTTGAGACACAAGTGGTGGTTGGGTATATTGTGACAATTGGCACCAAGATTTTGCATCACATGCGACGTGGAAGATGGATTGACACTAGTTAATGGTTGGGAAGTTGGAGTTGGATTTGTGACATGGTAAGTGATGGAAGGATTGGTAGATGCGATAGAAGGATGGACACTTAGGTTTGTATTTTGGACAACATGGGGATTGATATGTGTCATGTGTTGGGTGACAATAGGAAATCCTTGGGTAGCATAGGACGAATTGATGGTTTGTGAAGGATTGTAAGAATATGACGAAATGGATGCAAGTTGCTCAACATAAGTGACCGTAGTGCTAGGATTGGCTTGAGAAACGATAGGAGGGTCACTCATATCATTAAGACTAACATTGGGATTATATGGTGTAATGGAGGGACTAGTAGAGATAGTGGAAAGTGTATTAGCAGTTGGTATATGAGATGTGGTATGCATATGGGATATAGCAAGTTGTTATGGTTGTGAAGCTTGGACTATTGGTGTTGTTGGGATAGTTTGGGAAGCTTGTACACTATGGGATATGGGGATAGCTTGTGATGTTTGGGGCATTTTTGCTTGGGCCACATGGATAGCTTGTGTTACTTGAGACATGGAAATGGTCATGGTAGGAGGAGTATGTTGAGGAACATGAAAAGGTGGAATGTTTAATTTTTGTGAAATGAATAGGAGCACATTGGTTGGCATTATCAAAGGTTCTAGAATGTACTCTGAGCATGGTGGATCAAATGAAGTAACAATAGGCAATGAAAGAGATGTGTTGGAAGATAGAGCTTGTGATATGATGGGGGATGGTGTGACTATAGTGGATGGTCCCTTTGCAACAATAGCGGGAGTGTTGGATCGTGCTCTCTAATAGTGGATATGTCAAAATCTCTTGGTAATTTAGCGCCCATGTGAGCAAGTTGTAAGAAGTAGTGATTAGGCTCAGATAAAACAAGTCTCTCAACTTAATCCCACACATGGGTACCCTAAAATTGTGATAAATCTTCTTGGGATTGTTCTTCAAGAGTCCCAAAAAATGTTTGAGGTTGCACTTGTTGTGAAGATGACTCTCTAATGGTATACCCATGAGATGTAAACATATGAGGGGGCATACCAATCATAAATTGAGTTGCATCTTTAAGAGGTGTTGATCTAGATTGTTGCATCTTAGCTCCCATCTCAGCTTGCAATTTGGCTTCGATTTCAGCTCGCAGTTTGGCTTCCATTTCAGCTCTATATTGACTCCTAGTTTGAGGCATGACGAATGATGTTGAAAACCAAAGTTTAGCTTGTCAAGATTTTGAGACCCAAAAGAAAGGTGATAGTTTGCTGGTTGGTTGGTTGTTGGTTGCTTTGTTGTTTTGCTTGGTTACTAATTTGTTTGGTTGGCTGGTTTGCTTTGGTTGATTTGTTGTTGGCTGGTTTTCCCTAGAGAATAGCTTACACACTCAAGGGAAAAATTGTTTGCTGCGAGTTGCTATGTTGCTGAAGCTAAAGCTAGGAGATGATGTTTTGCTGATTGATCGAATTGATTGGTTTGATGTTTGGTTTGCTAATTTGGGATCTCAAAAAGATGAAAAGCTCATTAAATTCAATTGATTGGTAAGCTCAAAGTAGGAGACAAAGTTTAGGTATCTGCTAATGATCAGAGATAGGTCTGAAAGCTAATGCTGAGGTTGAGCAAGCTGGATTTGTGGCTAATTTGACTGAGTCACTAAGATTTACTGGTATTAGACCGTAGGTGACAAGTAATAGCTCAAATGCGACTCAGAAAAGGCCAAAGGTGACTGGTAATAGCTTAAATGTGAGTTGGTTTTGGTTCTAATAGTAGGTTACAGTGTTAACCAGAGGCGAGCCAATTTTTCATAGGTGGTTAATATTGACTCAAAAGTGATTTATTGTTGATCAGAAGCGACGCAGGTTATGCCAGAGGTGATAGACTGTTGTTTCAAAGTGATTCAATTTAGGCAAAAAGTGGTTGACTGTTGTTTAAAAGTGACTCAATTGTGGCAAAAAGTGACTGACTGTTGTTTAAAAGTGACTTAGTTGAGGCAAAAAGTAGCTGACTACTATTTAAAAGTGATTCAGTTGTCTATATGCAGGTAGTTTAAGCTCAAAAATGATTGTGTCTATTAGAAAATATGTCTAATTTGTGATTTTTCACAAGAAAATGGTAATTGCAGTCAATCACACTCACAACAATCACAAACTTGTACAACCTAGGCTAGGAAAGGACTATATTTGTTGAATCCCCTGGCCATGCTTATTCAAAGCAGATAGCTTCAGGATCTTTGTAGCACTAGTTCCTCTCCACGACACACACTTCTCATGCATACCAAGATCTAGGTTTCCCAAAAGGCCTGTCCCTCACCAAACCTTAGGATTGTCCCTGCTATCTCTTCTAAGAACCACGTGAATCAAGGTGGCTTCAAAGGTCCCACCTTTTACGTTAACAAATAGAAGGCTTTTGGCTACTACACAAAGTTACTAATAAGGGCATCTATTCAAGTGGCTATACATGCAACAGTGCTACTCTCTGTTATGGAGTCTCCCAGCCTTCAAGGGTTATGTCTTAGAGAGCTTTGGGGGAGGTTGGATGTCAGTATAACACAACAACACCCATTGTTTGTGGCTTTTGACACAAACACTTTTCTTATATAGCAGTTTGGAAGGACTTGGCTTTAGCCCGTTACCGCTTGGGTCATATCCCTTCTCACATTGGGAAGGCAGGCCCTCTAATGATAATAACAAGTTCTCATACACCCAAGATCCATTTGATAGGAAAGTGGAGAGGATACTTTTGTTATTAAATTTGGGTTACAATCAATCACATGCAAGAAATCAAAAAAGATAAGTCAAACATGGAGCAAACAATGATTCGTTTTAAGCACCAAGCCCAAATGTTCCTAATTTAGTGAAAAATCACAAGTCTTGGACCGATCAAAGCTACAACAGATATGTTAGTAGTTTAATAACCTCCTTTTCTTAGACAATCAATAAGATGCTGCACAAATACCCAATTAGTAGCCAAGAAAAGCAAACTGCAAATAATACAGACTGAAAGCGACACAGTTTACCAGAGGTGATCCACTGTTGGTCAAAGGCAATCTATATTCTGTCAGAGGTGAAATGTTACAGATCGTAAGTGATACCGAGAGCGCCAGATGCAGATTGTTAAAGCTCACAAGCTATGCAAAAAGGTAGGAAGTGATTGGTTATGGATCATAAGTGACTCAGATCTGTAAGAAAAACAACATGCAACAAAAACCCTAGTTTTGCAATAAGCGATTCAATTAGCTAAAGGTGATCACTGTCAAATCAAAAGTGATTCAGATAAATGCATAAGCAACCACTGTTAGCATAAAAGCGATGCAAAACAGACAGAAAGCGACCACTATTCGCTTATAAGCGATCTGGAAAATGTTAAAGGTGGCAGGTTTTAGCTCAGAAGTGATGTGTGTATCCAGACAATGACAATTTTTTGCTCAAAAGCAACTGGAAGTTGTCGTAAGAGCTCATAAAATTTGATCTTCATAAAAACAACTTCAAACAGCAAAGTTAATCAAGGACGTGGATCCCACCAGGCATGCCAAAATGTGATAGGTAAAAAATTAGGTTAATAAGATCAAGCATAGCCATGGAAACTTAACCCTACCATCATCAAAGAATCTAATCCAAATGAAACCAAAAGCATGCAATTCAAGCACAATATCACCTAGATTGTGTGATTCCTTATTTATGATGTGGATTGCTTCTTCAACAATGAACAATTATGAAGATAAAACGACCATGATGGATGGATGATAATGATGATAATCTCAATGGATGCTATGGATACTCAAGTGCTTAATATGCTCAGGATGCTAATGTAGATGCTATACGAATGTTGGATAGATGTAGTATGGAATGAGAGGGTGTTTATATAGAACTCAACCAAAATCAATCAATGGTGGAGATTCGGTAGCTATGTGAATGGCTAAGATTGAATGATAGACATAGGTGAATGTGTAGATGACAAGTGGAGAGAAGATATGGCTTATGTGTGCTTGTGTACATAAAAAGTACTACATGTGAACTTGATATTAAATAAAAGATGTAGTACCACTTATCTTTTTAAATGAAAGAGGCACACATGTCAGCTCATGAGATAAATGATAAAATAAATTAATTAAATAAATAAAATTTATTTAATTAAAAATAGATAGAAAGAAGATAATTAAATAATTAAAGATTGTTTAATTATAGCTTAAAGGAAATAGCTAATGAATTAATTAAATAAATATAAATTTATTTAATTAATAGAAGAAATAGATGTGTTAGGGATATTGTACAAGTGTGTTAGACAAATATAGATGATGTGTAATGCGATGTTTAATACTAATGATAATGTGTCAATTTTGGGTGTCTACACATCCTAATATACTACTAAAATGATATCAATAAGGTCAAGAAATGCTACATCCATAGCCCTTTGAACAGTTGTCCCAACATTGGTAAAACCAAATGGCATCCTCACATAAACATAAGTACCCATGGATTGGTAAGGAAAGTTTTATATTACTTGAGTTCTTTGACTTGGACTTGGTTATAGATAGAAAATCCATCCATCATGTACAACACTTTGCAACCTGTCACCTTCTACAAGATTGCCTCCATATTAAGTAAAGGACAATTATCCTTCAAAGATAACATGTTCAAGTTCCTAAAGTCTACACATAGTCTAACATCCCCATTCTTCTTCCTAATAGGTACTAGGTTTGACAACCAAGAGGAATTCCTAATAGGTTTTATTATTACCCCATCCTTCAGTTTGGATAGCTCTTCCTACATCTTGGGAACTATTTATGGATTTAATGGTCTTTATTTCTATCTGAAGGGTTTTGCATCAAGCCTGAGGGGAATTTCATTTTGAAAAAATCTTCCCAATATAATTTTAGATCTTGATATGACTAGGTAGACACTTCGCTATACTTTCCTATTAATGAGATGAGTAATGTCGTAATCTTAGGATTCAATTTATTTTCTATGTATATATTCTTGGGTGCTGATTGTGTCCATATGTTGATTTCATCTAGATCAATAGGATGGATGGGACTAGGCCTAAGCTTATGTCTATCAACCCCATCAAATATTCTCTCCAAGGTCACTAGACCCTTGGGCATAGTATTTGTTCTTAACTAAATAAAATCATTACCAAATGTTCTCTCTTTCTCATCAACAAGTTCAATTAGTTGTCACAATCAATTTCTAAATCATCATAAATTCATCTATAAAATATAGAAATTTGAACACTTCATGGTCATCATTAAATACCTGGAAATGATGGATATAATCTAGGACTGATAGTCTAATGAGAAACTCACCGTTGGGGAAAAGGACTATGAAATATCTTCTACTTTAGCAGTTGTAGAAGCTAGAAGATCTGCATTAGCATTTTTCTCTCTTTCCACCCATTCAATAGTAAAAGTATCAAATAGATCTATGGTGTCTAACACAACATTCTTGTATTGTCTCAATCTTTCATTCTTTGCAGCATACTTTCCCTTAATATGTGAAAGCTAATTTAAAATCACCCATTACTCTAAGGTTCCTAACTTTATTCTCTAGTGCCAAGTTCATAGTTAAGAACAAGGCCTCATACTTAGCCAGGTTGTTAGTACATTGAAAACTAAGCTTGAAAGAAAATCTAGAAGATTTATCCTCTAGTAAAATCAAGGCTACTCCCTCTCTTGCACCTTCTCTAGGACATGCACCATCAAATAACATCATCCATAACTCATTTGGAGATGACTCCTAGTTTTCTAGATTATTTAATAACTCTTATTCCATTGCTTCACCTTTGAACTTCTCCAAGCCAATGTCTATGTAACACACTTCTTCTCTTTGATCCTCCAATCCATCAATCACATTGTGGGCTATTTTCTCCCTATCCAATATTATCTCTTTTCCATTTATTTGAATAATGGCATAGATGATGAATCCATTTGAATACTCCCTCCAATGTTAGCAGACCACTGTCTAGATAGAAGCATTCCATATTGGGAAGGGAAATCAATCATAGTCGTGTCCATTTTGTATTCCTTTTCAGGATGAACAACCAATTTCAAATTAACATTATTAATTCTCCCAATGATAGAGACTTCTCTAGGGTCCATAGCATAGCAATTTCCAAATGACTTTGTAACTTTTAGCCCAAGCTAATTCATTATATGAATAGGGATGACATTACAAAATGCTCCTGAGTTTATCATACAAATCATGACCAACTTGTTATTAATAGATAGATCCACATGAGATGTAATCTTACCTAAAATAGAACCCAAATATGCTTCTAGTCTATCCACATCATATTCCTTATTATCATTCAGTGGAATTATGGGAATGTCATCAATAAGGGTCAGGGCTCTATTCTTGTGAATTTTGTTATTCTCATGGATTCAATAAGGGGAACCTAAATTTTGATTTGGCCAAGCACTTGAGCCATGTACAAAGGGATGTACTTCAACAATGGAGTTTCAAATGGGATAGTGTTTTCCAATACAAAAAGAATGTGACTAACAATTACTTGTTTAATCTATCTCTACTTATATTCTTCTTAACTATGTAGAATTTGGATTTTCTTAACATTTTGATGTTTTTGCTTTACCTTAGGTAATTTGTTTTCTTGTTTAAATCAATTAGCATTACCATATGGTAGGGTTACAGTATTTTATATAGGCTTATCATGACCTTTAATAGAAGGTTGTGGTCTTTAACCATCATATTTTTCCTTCATAAAAATGCCCTTAGAATTTATTGATCCATTACCACAAATTATAATTACTCTTGATATAGGCCACAAATGCTAGAGTCAAAGCCTCATTTTCTTCATCAGAAAGCCTCCTTAACAAACTCCTATATGCAAATGAATCAACATTATTAATATAAAAACTTTCTTCTTCATTGTTTGAGAAAACTTGCTAATGGTAATAGCTAGACACATTTATTTTATCCTCCCCATCTAATTCTACTCCTAGACCCTCATCAAAAGAGTACCCCTCACTGCTATAGTATCCTCATAGTGTCAACATGTTGATTCAAGACCAATTCCATCACAATCATCATATCCTACTTCATTGTCTAGCGATGATGGTGCTATAGCACATTGTGAAGGATAATGGGGCATGCTACATTCTTGACACCATGGCATATCCTCTACTATATATATTCCAATCCTTTTAAGGGGATCTAGCATCTCTTTACTAGATAGTACTTTAGGATCAAGTAAAATTGGTCTATCATTCTTCCAATTGGTATTCTAAGGTTGGTCAGACAACCTAAGCATTATGTCTACTCTACCTTGGTTATTCCTTTCATTTGGTATACCCTTCTCATTCCTAGCTACCTTGTAACTTAATTCTTTCAAAGAATGCATAACCTTATCCAATTTTTCTTCTATTACATGAGCTTCATTGCTTTGACCTTTATCATGAGGTAGAATTCTTATATCACTTCTCTTATGGATTTCACCAAAAGCTCTTTGATTTCTCTCAATGCTTGCAGCAATCCAATAAGCATATATTAAAGTTTGTGGATCTTTATCTCTTAGTAGGTATTCCATCATAGAATCATAGGTGTTATAATACAATACTAGGCACATGGATTCATTTGGTTTCATATAAGTGGGGATCTTTGACATATGTCTAGCAAATCTAGTATTAAAATCAGAAATAGATTCATTTGAGATCTTAACAATATTGATGAATTCATTAATGACAAACCTTGGATTCCATTTTATCACCATATTGTTCTCTAAAAACTCTTTGAAATTTAGTCCATAACTCAATGCTCTCATTAGGTAGACTTTTTTACCATTCACTAGAAATGTCATCTAAAGATTGGATTCAAGGCTAAAGGGAGTCTCTCTGGGACATGCCTTCTATTGTATCTAGGCTCTCTACATAGTCTTCTTCTATCAACAAGATTCTCTCTTCTATTATTTTGGTCTATTATGGAGTAAAAAGTAGACACATGCCTTGTTACCTCCTAGTTTAGCTCCTAGGTCCTATTTATCTCAGTATGCATTATAATTAAACATCCCAAAGAAAATAGCTTGATGCCCATGTGAATTTGGGACCTTGGGTCCTTCATTTAAATTACCCCTGACCTTAATTAGGCCCCTAAACTTGGGTACCAACTGCCCAAGTCCTCCCTGATTGGTTGGGGTGAATTAATGTTATGTTGGCCTATGAACTTTAAAAATGTTCCTCTTTATCATCTTTTGTGATTTAATTTCGTGAATGTTAGCAGGAAAGCATATATAAGTAAGTTTTTGATTTCATTTTGAACCTAGATGGATATTGCAAACTTATGATATTGGAGCAAAGAGCATTCAAGGAATTCATTATGTTATTATTACAGATTTGTGTTTGTATTTGTGTGTTTGTTGTAGATTTAAATCGTCATCCATCTCCTTATGAGTTGAAGAAGCTTCATCCTTCTAAGGACTTCACCTCCGAGGTGACATCATTGCTATTTGAACCATTTCATCATTTGGATTATCTTTAGCCTCTGTCCTGCAAGGACACACTCTCTTTCTAACAAAGGTCTTCGGAAAGCTTGAATGCTAACCTAGGATTTAATTGAGGCAAATCCCTAAACACCACAACCCCCAAACCCATCTCTTGTTGTCTTGTGTACATGTTACAGGTACAGGTTTTAGGAAAAGTGGAGTCGTAGGAAGGCAGTGCAAGAATTAAGGTTTCGGGATCCAAAAATAGTTCCAAAATATTCCTCTGACTAGACTTGGGCAATTGACATGCTAGTCTACTAGGATTTTAGGCTTTGGATCTAGTTTCTGAGCATCATTTGCAGCATCTTCGCAGTTTTGACCTTTGACAGATTCTCACTTCTGGACTTGGGTAGTTATCAAATCTGTCCTTCGACACCTCTGCTTACGAGAGATAGGTTCTGACATCTCACTGATCATCTTTGTACTTTCATATTTTAGGTTGTTGTTATCATTTGTTTGTTTCAAGTTATTTATCTCATAAATAGGCTTTAATTCATGCTTAACCTAGGGTTTGATAAAAGGCTTGGTGAAATCTCATTTTTCCATAGCAAAGTAGGAGCACAAGATCTGTAGTTGAGTCCACCTTCTCCTTGGTTCTAATTTATGACTAAGAGTATGGTGGATTTCCTCAAACTAACTCAAACAACACTTTGCCAAAGTCTCAACACCTCAAATAAAGTGACTTTCTTGACAATTTGAGACTAGGCCTTGTAGGACATCAAACATGGTTTTTCTAGCATAATTTACAAACCAGGTCTCAAACCCAGAATCTGATCACCATTTGGGTTACACTTTATGCCACTTGACAACATATCAAATTTGCAGGTGGGGTTACTTTGTAACACAGTGGTCTATTTTTTACTCTCTTGTTTTGTAATAGGCCAATTAGGACAGCAAATGAGCTTTTTCTGACATAACTTGCAGGAACCAACTCAAACCCATGACCCAAAAATTATTTTGGATACCCATTATCCTCTTACACAATATACTTCACATCTAGGTGGGGTTGTTTTGTAACATAGGGGTTAAAATAGGACTGTTACGCTGCAATTTGGCCTAATTAGGCTTATTTGAATGGGCAACAACAAGATTTTCAAAACCTAGGTTTCAATTCTTCACTCCAATGGCTTAGAAAAGTCAAATAAGGTCTATCCCATCATCCCCAAGATACACCAAAGACTAGATTTCAAGGGGGTTTGTTTAGCACCTGCCTTAAAAATACTTCCCAAGATTGAGTATTCAGTTATCTCTGCTTGCAAACATCCTTACTACAATACATTCCTCTCAACACTTGATCTAAAACATTTAATCTACTCCTTGAGTAGAAGTAAGAAATCAAGCATTCAATATAGTGAACATATATTCCAGAATCATGAACACCCCTTAGATGCTTAGATTCAGAAGAAGAACACACTCAATTTGGAGACAGATAATAGAACACATGCAATATAGCATTATTCATTTAAATCAACATGAGACCAGTAAATTTATGCATGAGACATACAACATGAGACACATAAACTCACAAGACATCCAGAACAGGGCCACCAATGAAGTTGTATCTTATCACAGCACCAAAATTCATCCAGTTTTCAACCACTAATGAATGACACAGTTTGCCCCTCATATAGCCAAATTGTACATCTAGCAAATTAATTACATGACAAGTCAAAAATCCTGTCAGATACAATGCATTATTCAGATTGGTGCTTAAAATAATCAATGCAATAGAGGGACAAAGAGGAAGGAGCAGGTAGGTTCGGGATCTGCACTGCCGCCTAAAGATCTTCTTTCACAAACCTGGTAGTTCATCTGTCATTTCATCCATCGATGCCTCTGCATTTTATCATTAATGATTCAGCTACCCGCGGGATGCAACAACGAACACATCTGAAGTTTTCCCACTCAAAACTGCTGCACATGCATAGGTAAAATTTCACACAGAAGGTTCAAAACACAACCATCGATCACGACTCCATCGCTGAGATGTAATGGCCCATGATTACGTGCCACGTAGGCACTCCATGTTCCTATCGCTGACTTTTTGCCTTCTCCATTTTGCCATTTCGCCCTTGTATATGCAAGAACAGATGCATATATAATCGCCACTATTCCCCTTTCAAAATCCCTTGTATATGCAAAATGCATATACATGCAATAGCTTAATATACAAAGCGGATCCCATGCCAGTTTAGAATGAATTGAAAAACTACTCAGGTCCGGCTTCCACATCATTCCTTTGTATATCTGCGATATACAACACACATACATACAAGTCACAGACTTCAAATCATTATGCATCAAAATGTACCTCCTTTTGAAGTCCATCTTGTATCCTTTCATTGCACATCGGCTTGTATATTGGCATATACAAGCACTTTATACAACCCACGGACCTCAAATATTTATGAAGCAGCTTGAAAACTCCATCGCGTCTCGGTTGTATATCACGATGTATATCGGCACATACAAGTACCCAATATACATGCTGCGGACTTCAAACTTTGAATTTACTAAACTGCAAAGCCTTTCGAGTCTGGCCCTTGCATAGTTGGAATGCATGCTCCTCTTTGCATCATGTGAATGTATATTTCACATGCATTCACCTTTGTATGTCTGCAGGCCCCACCAATTGTATATCCTGTTGCCTTGTATATTGTTCCTTGCATATGACCTTTATATGTCCAAACATACAAACCAAATATACTTGCAAACCCGATATACAAGCAGCAAATATTCTAGGGATCTGCGATGTATATTCCATCCTTGTATATTTTTCCTTGTAAGCCTGATATGCATTTGGAAATGCATACAACTGTAGAATACCTGGGAATCTGTGATAGATTCCTCCTTTGCATATGCAACCCGATATGCATCTAAAATGCATATAACTCAATTCGTTTTCATTTTTTGGAGGCCGACTGAGATTTCACAAGCCCGCCAACATACGATTCACCTTTGCATATACAGAACTTAGCATTTTTCTCAAGGTGACATGAAAAAAGCAGTGAAACATCACGTGGGGGCTGGTCAACCTTCGAACACTAAAGCATGAGGATGAGACTTAATAACCAGGAACCCATCACAGAAGGCCAACATCAGAATAGACAAAATAATGCAAGATCCCATGACTCAAAAAATTTAGGGTTTGAATGAGAAAACTATAAACGTTCAAGCTTAAAACCCTAAACATAAATGAGTACCAACACAAGCTCTGATTGGGGATGTGCAGGTGCAAGACTACAGCGAGGACCAGACTACTCCGAGGTAGACTAGACAAAACGCAAAACTCAAAACACGACCGACTATACAAGGCATGTACAAAATACTTACACCTAATTTATAGTGTGCACATAAGGTACTCATTTATGATAAAAAAGCTTTAAGGAATTTACTGTGCACTAGCAATTCCAATGGTTCATCATTGAGGGCCTGGAGAAAATATGAATCATCTTCATGGATATTGCCAATTTGATATGATGGTGTCAGATTGTCATTGATGTAAAAAGGTCTTGCATGAGATGTGGTCTCAATCAGTCTATCTCCAAGCATGTTAAGGTTGACATTATTGATAGGTTGAATATGATGTGGTGTGCTAATTGAAGTGTTGAACAACTTGCATTATATATATTGATCTTGTAGACACCCAAATTTGTCCCAACTTTGTCCATGTCTTGCAACACCTTGATAAAAACATCACTTAGACATCATGTAGCATTTTGTCCTAAATCCCACTCTTAATCCCACTTATCCCATTAAGCCAATTAATTAAATAAATTTTATTTATTTAATTAAAATCCCATCTTAATCCCATCCTTATCCCACTTAGCCAATTAATTAAATAAATTTTATTTATTTAATTAATTTTCACATCATATCTTAATCCCACTATCCAATTAATTAAATAAATTTTATTTATTTATTTAATATCCAACTCATATCCCAACTAATTCAAATATTTTATTTGAATTAAGTTCTCACATTTCATTATAAGCTGACTTTCTAATTAATTAAATAAATTTTATTTATTTAATTAATTTATCTTATCATTAAGCCGACATGTGTGCCTCTTTCATTTAAAAAAGATAAGTGGTATTACAGCCTTTTATTTAATATCTTTTATATGTAGTACTTTTTATGTACACAAGCACACATGAGCCCTATCCTCCTTGACACTTGTCAAATGACTACAACTCCCTTGAAGAGTGGGAATACCTAATCAATCCTAGCCATCCACATCAATCAATTAGCTTTTAATCTCAACCATCCATTTGAACCAAGCCTTTCCTATAAATCAAACCCCTCATAAGCCATTAGCATGCATTGAGCTTCAAGTACCATTATTCTGTCAAAAGGCATTGAGCTTCAAGTACCCTTATTCTGTTGAAATATCATTAGAGCCTTTGCATCCTTCATCTATCATTCATTCTAGCATCTTCATCTTAATGTTATGCTGCAGAATCGAGCAACCAACACAACAAATTGATCAATCAAGTTCATCTTGCATCTTCGAGGTATTGAATTATTTGGGTTTAGGTTATGCATTTCAATTGTTTGATCATTACCATTTATAAATCCAATTTTTTTGATATACATTTGGCACGCCCGGTGGGACTCACGTCCTTGGTTAACTTCATTTTTGGGAGTTGTTTCTTTGAAGATCAGATTTTGCAGGTGCTTATGGTTAATTCTAGTCGCTTCTGAGCGAAAATCCGTCGCTTTCTGCATCTCCGCGTCGCTTCTGCACTAAGATCCGCTGCAGGTATTGTCTTCTGGATCACTTTTACACCGATAGTGATCGCCTCTGGTATGATACGCATCACTTTTGTTACAACAGCACTCACCTGCGTATATCTTCTGCCAAGCGCATAATTAAATCGCTTTTATCCTGATAATAATCGCCTTTGGCTTGACCTGCATCGCTTTTATCCTAACAGTGATCGCTTCTGCTTTAATTTGGGTCACTTATGCACTAACAGTCATTGCTCTTAACCTTATGTGCATCTCTTATGAATTAACAGTAGCCGCTTATGAACTGACAGTGATCGCCTGTGTAGAATAGTGTTTTTGTGTTTTGACTGTCTTTTTGCAGATACGGGTCGCTTTTAACCCTCAGACGGTCGCTTACATCTATAACCCATCGCTTAAAAACCTACAGCAGTCGCTTTTAAACTGATACCCATCGCTACTGAACTGACAGTGCTTGCCTAGGGTTTTGTGTTTCAGCTGATTTTTTGCAGATACAGATCGCTTTCAGCCCGCAGTTGGTCGCTTCTGGTATATCCGCATCACTTACAAGCTTACAAGGGCCGCGTCTGATATTTTTCTTGTCGCATATGATCTACAGGGTCTTGCCTATTGCAAATATAGATCACATATGTTCAACAGTGAATCGCATCTGGCAACTGTAACTTACTTCTGCTTGCTGTCATTGTGCATCTTGGTATTTCTATCATAACTTTCACATACGGAGACCAAATCGCACAAACAAGGACTTGCTGGAAAGCTGGGAGGACAAGCTTCACAACTGTACCACTTTTATTAGGTGACTATACTATTTTCAGGCTTTTTTATCAGTCAAAGTTTAGGTTCATTGCAAACTTCATTTGAGCATAACTTGAGCAATTTTGATCGTTTTTCAGCGAAACTTTTTTTCAAATTGCTTAGAATCTCCTGAACTTTCTGTTTATGCAATCTATTTTTCTATATCAGATCATTTTCATCAGAATTTTCAGATTTCACCTTTTTCATGTAATCATCTTCTTTGCAAGTTTACTTGTTTCTTTTTGGGATTGGTGACTTGTAGAGGCATCTAAGGAGCTGGAGCAGCATTGGCATCAACATCTAAAGCAAATTGGAAAGTGATTGTATCAGGTGCACTCATTCTAATCATTCATCTCTTAATCTTGTTTGATCACACATTTGGACTTTGGGATTAAAATGAACTTGCTTGCTATCACATATCGAAAGTGGGCATAAAATGAACAAGTGTTTTCCATCACATTTGGATTTGGGTTTTAAAACAAACAAGTGCTTGCATTGTCTTCCACACATGGAACTTCTAAGGTTAATGAACCCCATGTGAGTGTGACCAAGTAAATGTGTATGCTCTCTCCTCGCGTCCCAACACGAACTTGGAGATCAAAAACATTTACTTGTGTTGCTTTTGTTTAGCCTTAGAGAGGCCTGCCTTGGTATCCACCCCAAGGGAACGACCTCAAGCGGTACTTTCATCCGGTCCGCTATAAAAATTAGAGGATAAGGTGAAAGCCAAGTCTAACCGGTATTAACGCTCACCACACAGTGCTAACTCGAAAGGAGGTGTACCATTGTGTATATTAAAACTCCTAGTAGCGTTAGTTAAAGTCTTAAGTGGCTTGCTGGATGCTCGTGGGGTGCCGGTTCCCTGGATTTTCACTAGAACCTCCTTGTGATAGTGGCCTTGCCTTAACTAGGACTTGTTGAATTGTCTTCATGTGCTTGCTTAACCAACATCACATTATTCCAAACTAATAACTTGCTTATGTGTCTTGCGTGAGTGATTCATGTGTGTATATGCATAATCATTTGTTTGAACATTGCCAAATCAAGCTATAAACACCAAACACATAAACAAATCAATCTAAACACATCATCTAAACATTCCACATCATCATCCAAATCCCTAAACAAGCACTTGCTAAAAGGACTTAGGACAAACACTTGGTGACAACATGTCTACACTAGAAGACCTAGAAATCAAATTCCAAAGATTCCTCCAAAATCTTTATCAAGGATCACAACCCCTAAACCAAGATGCCATTAAAACATTACAATTCTTCATCCAAAGAGCTCAACCCCATGCAAGCCAATCACCTCAACTACAACACTTCGTAGCCCAAGTTCAACACCTTTTAGCCACTAGTCAAGCTCAACAAGTACAACAATCCTTAGCCACTTCCTATCAACCTAATCCACCTCATAGCCACATGTCATATCCATCTACTTCCTATCAACCTAATCCACCTATCCACCAAGTCAATGCCACATCAACCTATGAACATCCACCTCAAGCTTATCCAATCCCTCATGCCACCATTCCAATGCATTACCAAGCCCATCCACAAGGCAATCAAGTGATATCACAAGAACAACATGCAAGTCCAAATAGCCCTTTGTACATAAATCAAGCACGTCCAAGTACACCTTTTCAACAAGATCATCAAGCACCATTGATAGACCTAAGTCCACATCTGCAACAAGAAACAAATGCAAATCCCAATGGCCCCTTGTACATAAATCAAACAAGCTCAAGTTATCCTATGCAAGATCCAATAACCTTTGATAAGGGAGATACCAATCTAGAGTGGCCTTCATCATCTAATCACACACCAACACATGAGCCAACTAATCCTATCCCAACACCACCATGTGATCCTATTCCTAGTCCATTGGTCCATCAACCCTCCAAATCACCAAGCCCTTCATTACCTTCCTCGCCATGTCATTCTAATTGTTCACCAAAGGATGCGGCTGAGAGAGTTTTACAAAGGATGCTTGAAGCAAAACTCATTGAACTTCCTAAAGTCAAACCATGTGAAAAAAAGTCCATATGATGAACATGATTATTGTGCATACCATAGGACCAAAGGCCATAATACAAATCAATGCCCAATATTTGTCTCAATTGTTTACAAGGTGTACCCACCTATAATGGGA
Organism: Cunninghamia lanceolata; assembly: GCA_027924645.1. Classification (NCBI taxonomy): domain Eukaryota; kingdom Viridiplantae; phylum Streptophyta; class Pinopsida; order Cupressales; family Cupressaceae; genus Cunninghamia; species Cunninghamia lanceolata. The sequence goes on from BSBN01000333.1 coordinate 4,283,683, forward strand.
AATCATGCCACATCATCCCCATCCTATGTGTCACCCCCATCTAGTCCAAATCCTAATCCATCCAATCCAATTAGCTCTCAACCTAATCCTTGTCCTAATCCTAATCCAACACCATCTACTATTATCATCCATCCATTATATTTCCCATCCACCCATACACTTGCAAAGGATGTGATCCATTGGCTACTAGCGAGGAATAAACTACCCCTATGTCAAACACCAATTCATGAGCCTACCAATGAACTTCCAAAGGTCATGTCCAATCCTATAATCTCATCATGTGGTTCGCATATCCTTGAGCCTCTTCAAGAGCATTCCATTAACATGCCTAGCCCTTTAAGCCCATCATGTGATCTACAAGCCAACAAGTCTATTCAAGAGTCTCCAACCACAAGCCTAAGTCAAGAGCCTATCAAGTCCACTCAAGAACCTTCCACTTCCATCCAAAGTCAAGAGGTATGTCAAGAGCATAATCTTAAACATGTGGAAATTTGAACCTTAATCTTAATCAAGATCAAAGCACATCTAAGTTCCACCTATCCATGACCTACTTATGGGTTGCCCTCAAGCTATTAGCCATCACTATGATCTCATTCATGAGCAAATTTATCCCTTTTATAGCCCACTTAATCCTATTTTTGCTCATAGTTATGATCAAGGTTCTAGCTAAGATCATGAAAACCATGATGATCCATTTGGCAAAACTTTATCTATCTCATGATCAATATGATATCTGTGATGAAGAACCTATTAAAAAGTACCTTGATCCTATCCATAATCCCATAACCATTTATGAGCAAGATATCCAAATTGCTCCTAGTCATCCGCCATCTAGCCCTATCCACAATGAGCAAACATCCACTTGTCATAATGAGACATGTGCCTCTCAAGAACACATAAGCATAGAAGATCAAACAAATAACTTGGATCTTAGTGAACACAATGCTAATGATACTCCCTCCACATCTACCATCGATCCCATTTCAAGTCCACCATCATGTCCTAGTGGTCTTACCACCTTCCTCCATGAATGTTCTTCCTTAGGACAACAACAACCATTGTCCTCCATTTCATCTTCTCCATCTAATAAACAACTCAAGTCTAGTTCCCAAAACACATCTAGTCCCATAGTCAATCGTATCCTCCAAAACATGAACTACCAAGGTAAAGGTCTAGGCCTTTATGAACAAGGTATTTTAGAGCCAGACCATGTCAAGATCCCTCCATGCTCATATGGCCTTGGATACACACCCCAAGGTAAACAGGGCAAAGATGTTGGTAATCCCTTCATACATACTAAACCTATCACTTTCCATCACACCCCCCATCATCTACCCAAAACATATGTAGCCATTCCATCTCCATCATCCTATAAAAGTCCAAAGCATGTGACTGTACACCTTCCACCATCCACTTTGCCTCCACTTTTACCAACTCCAAATATCCCTCCATCCACCTTGCCACCATTGCTTCCAACACCTAACATACCTATCATTCATAAGTATCCTTACATCCCTAATCATGGCCAACAAAAGCACACATCACCTAAACATAAAGCTTCCAATCATTCCATCCACTCCACCCATCCCATGGGATTCCAAATAAACATTTGGATGCCTTTACTTATAAAGCCAAAAATCCAACTAAAACTCCTAAGGACCCTCATGCCTTAGGGTATCAATGTGAAAAGTCTCTAAATCATCCATCTTCTAAGCAACCATCCAAGCCCATACCTCCAAAAGCAAAGCTCAAAAGCAAAATGGTTTGGGTTCCTAAGCAAAAAGCTAGCAAAGCGAATGAGGCATCCTCATCTACATCTCAAGAATCCCAATCACCTATCTCCATCCAAAAGCCTACTTCCATACAAAACTTCCATTCCCTTCAAAAATCCCATAAGCAAAGCAAAAGAACTAAAAATACCAAATCTATGTGGGTTCCTAAATCACTTCATCAACCATCTCCTAAGCAAACATCTCCATTGCTTCCTACACCACCATCTCACCAAAAGCTTCAATGTTTATCACGGTGTGTGCAACCATTGGTCTTGGTTCCCTTCCATTCCAAAACATTCCCACATACCTCCATCTCCCCATCTTCCATCCATTATCCTACATATTTCCCCCATGCTAACCCTATGGTCCATGCTTTGGCATAAACTTTTCATCCATCTTCATTCCATAAGCCAATATAATCCACATCATAATCCACTATCCCCATCCATCTATCCTTGCATGAACCTTTCATAATTCCACATTATAATCCATTATCTACCTAAGCTATCTCCCATCCACGCAATCCCTTATCAACATCTATGAGCATAATGACATGGTCCATGCGAGGACATCATCAATCTCTAAAGTGACACTATCAACCTTCATAGCACTAGCCACTTGAGTCCCTCCTATCCATTACCATGGTGAAAACTTGGCAAACAGGCACCATGAGTAATTGTCAACCCATCTAAAAGCAAAAAAGTAAAAAAAAAAAAAAAAAAGTCAAAAAAGTAAAGATAAATCCCTTCGTCCAATGGTGGAAACCTAGTAAAAAGGCGCCTTGGATAAGTACCATGATGAAAACCTAGCAAACAGGCATCATGTGTAGGTTGATCTTCTATGTCACTTACACTTGGGGGCACATTGTCTCATCCAACCTATCCATCCTATCATACCAACCTATCATTTTCAATCATACCATGTCCTATCACGCCATCATACCATCCTTAGCCATTACATAAACATGCCTATCCTATTGAACCAATTTATCCATCCTCCTCCTTTTGATCTTGATGAAGACATAGGGGAAAAAAAGTTGAAACATGTTTGGATATTTCTTGACATACCTCCTTTCCAAACCAAGTTCTATCTATGAACCTTCCATCCCATTCAAACCAACCTATCATGTCATCCCATGGTCATGAACTTTGTCATGTAAAATCCTAAGCATTACCACCTAGAATGGGGCAAGTTAGTCTTCCTATGCAACATAGCCTTTGGAGATCACATCCTAGCTCCCTTATGATCCATCCACTATGGCGTATCCTTATTATGAGCTTTCCATCTTATAGCTTATCCCCATCTATTTATCATGAGCTTTCCACTATAGCCTACCCATCTATTTATCATGAGGCAAGCATCCATCCCTTATATGGCCTATCCTCTTATCTATCCATCTATCATGAGACTTTCATCCCATTTACTATGAGCCCAACCTTTTATCCATCCATCCTACATCCATCCTTACACCTAGACTTGGTTTTCTCCCTTGTCATTGGTATCAAGCTCAAGGCTACTTAATTGTAAATCCATCGACGTTCAACACATTTTAAAAACACAAAAAAATCAAAATATCCCAAAAAATATATAAAAAAATTAAAATATTCAAAAAACACAAAAAAATCAAATATCCAATGTAAAATCCAAGAAATAAAACCATTCCCATCATCCAAACCAATCTACTCCATCAACATTCAAAATAAAATCATCATCATCATCAATTATTCCTATCAATAACATTAATTCATCCATTTCAATCAATCACCTCTTCCAATCATATCAATCAAATCAATCTAAGCAATGATCTTAAATCCAAGTCACATTAATCCATATCAAGCAAGCTAATGAATCAAGGAACATTATCCAATCAAATCAACAGGTTTTGATCCTAATCTTGTCATGAGCCCAATCAATCATCATCAATCATCATCAATGGGATATAGCGTTCCCACATCCTTGTGTTGATCTAGGGATATAGATTTCCCCACAATGACAACACTATCTATCTTTATCAATGAAATAATCAATTATTGGTTTATGACTTGACAAGGGCAATACCTTGTTTGTTTTACATCCTTTGAGCATACTGAGAACACTTGCTTATGCTTAGATTGAGTGGAAACTCTACTCATCACACCATCACTATCATCATTCAAAACAATCCAATCATCAAAACAATCAACCCAACAATAGCAAACATCAAAACCAAAGCACATCAAGCTAACAATCAAAACAAATCCAATCACTTCAGCAAATCAAAAGTAGCTCAATCCACCACATATCATCACATCATCAACATTTCATCAATCTCAATCCATTTTTATCATCTCATCAATAAAACACAACATCAGAACTACATCTCATTTCCATCGTTAAGTGCCTTGATCCCGTGGATATAGGGTATGTAGGCAGTCTGGAGTACGAAGGAAGTGCCCAGATTCAGGCACAAGTGATTTTTCTCTTTCTTCTCTCATCATTTCTTCTATCATCTATCTTATACATCATCAATAAACAACTTCTTCCAATCAATCTATCATAGCACATCAATCCAATCATCACTTCATCTAATCATCTTTCAATCATCTTCCAACCATTCCAAACAAAGATCCAAATGCAAGTCATCCTTAAGCCATACCAATCAAGTTAATCAATCAAGCCAAGTTATCCAAACGCAATCCATGGTCTTGATCCTAGCCTTGTTGTCAGCCAAATCAATCAATCAACTAGCCAACCAACTCTACAAACAACCTTGTGTTGATCTAGGGATATAGCTTTCCCCACCATGACAACACTCTTAACTATTATCAATCAAAACAATCAATCATTGGTTTACAGCTTGACAGGGGTAATACCTTGTTTGTTTTTGAATCATTTGTGCATGCTTGCTTGCTTGCTTGTGTGTGTTATCTTTTTATCTTGCATTTGCATCTCATCCATATCATATCCAGCTAATATTCATATCTTGTATCCAGACAAGGTTGTATTACACTGGGACATGAGACACATCGTCACCCTGGTCCTTATACCTTGGTGCATAACGTCTAGTGCTATATCAAACATCATGGTTGCTCACCTTCATTGCAGCATAACACATCATCCATTTCTTCTATCCATTCCCTTAGCTTTCTTTTGTAGCCAAGCCATTTCTTTTCGAGAGCATACCCGTGTTTGTCCAACCCACCTATCCTCTCGAGGGGGCATCACCAACCTATCCTTTCTATCACCAACCTATCCTTTCTATCATCATCATCAGCAGCATCAGCATCCCTATCAATTATCCATACCTTAACTTCTTTGAAATGATGTTACTTGACACAAATCTCATCATCTCGAACATCATCTCAAAGAGGGGCAAAATGTAGACACCCAAATTTGTCCCAACTTTGTCCATGTCTTGCAACACCTTGATAAAAACATCACTTAGACATCATGTAGCATTTTGTCCTAAATCCCACTCTTAATCCCACTTATCCCATTAAGCCAATTAATTAAATAAATTTTATTTATTTAATTAAAATCCCATCTTAATCCCATCCTTATCCCACTTAGCCAATTAATTAAATAAATTTTATTTATTTAATTAATTTTCACATCATATCTTAATCCCACTATCCAATTAATTAAATAAATTTTATTTATTTATTTAATATCCAACTCATATCCCAACTAATTCAAATATTTTATTTGAATTAAGTTCTCACATTTCATTATAAGCCGACTTTCTAATTAATTAAATAAATTTTATTTATTTAATTAATTTATCTTATCATTAAGCCGACATGTGTGCCTCTTTCATTTAAAAAAGATAAGTGGTATTACAGCCTTTTATTTAATATCTTTTATATTTAGTACTTTTTATGTACACAAGCACACATGAGCCCTATCCTCCTTGACACTTGTCAAATGACTACAACTCCCTTGAAGAGTGGGAATACCTAATCAATCCTAGCCGTCCACATCAATCAATTAGCTTTTAATCTCAACCATCCATTTGAACCAAGCCTTTCCTATAAATCAAACCCCTCATAAGCCATTAGCATGCATTGAGCTTCAAGTACCATTATTCTGTCAAAAGGCATTGAGCTTCAAGTACCCTTATTCTGTTGAAATATCATTAGAGCCTTTGCATCCTTCATCTATCATTCATTCTAGCATCTTCATCTTAATGTTATGCTGCAGAATCGAGCAACCAACACAACAAATTGATCAATCAAGTTCATCTTGCATCTTCGAGGTATTGAATTATTTGGGTTTAGGTTATGCATTTCAATTGTTTGATCATTTCCATTTATAAATCCAAATTTTTTGATATACAGATCTCAATCTCAGGGTGTCTTGGTCTTGATTCATTTAAGTGATACATACTCATCTCCATGAAGTTTGAACAAGAACATCAGTAAATCAACTCACTCTCAAGAAGTGCTTCATTTGCATAATGTTGGTTTGGTGTTCATACTGTATTGATGACAAAAAGGTGTTTGGTCCTCATGTCATATTTCAGGATGTCTTCAAGTGGGAGAGATTTAATGCAGAGATAATGTATTAGTTGTTTGAAATCCTTAATGTCTTGTGATGATCACATCATATGTGTCTTGCAGATGCAGAGAATGGTTTTATACTTCACAGGTTTGATCTTGCATCATCAGGAGTACAAAGTTCAACTTTGAAGGTTCACAGGGCAGAAATGATAACATTTGTTGATAAGGGAGTTCATTGATGTTGATATGGATATTCAAAGTTTGATTGAAGCCTTAGTTGATTAGTTGGCATATCAATTGATTAGTTGGCATATTAGTTAAATATGCTTGACAGGTTAATAATGATTGATGACAGAGATAATGTTAATGGTTAAGGTATGATCTTTGTGATAGTGGCATTTATTTGATAGGAGGTCTTCATTCTATCACATGTGTAGTAGATGATGTTTTAAACATGTATCAGAATGTTTTTTTTTACAAGATGTTTGTTCAAGCATTTCACAGTTGATCATGGTAGGAATTAATTAGAAGTTGATCATGTATCTTCTTCAGTGGAGATTATGTTGTTCATGAGAATTCTTCTCATCATATGATGATCATGACAAGACACAGTATTGATCTTCAATATGGTTAGTAGAAGGGTACTTCAAGGAGTCTTGATCTCAGTTCAAATCATGCCTTCTGTGTTAATTTATGTTAGTGCAAGTTATATGTCTTGATCAGATGTGGGTATCGGGTTCATACTTGGGGCAAAATATTCTTATGTGAGCTCACTAAACTCTAAGTTGAAGATCATAAATCATGTTCTAAAAGTCCTTAAACAAACGTCATAACTTTTGTTCTAATTGCCAGTTGACCGGCTAAGTAGGTTTATGTCACTTAAGTGACAACTTAAGTGACAACTTAAGGGCTGCATTGTCATGGGTTTTACCAGCCCCATCACCTAGGGTATCCGGTCACCAGGTAGCGGAGGTTCTAAACCGGCAGGAAGCATAGATCAACGCTCTACATTTAAAGCATAGTTGGCGGGATTGCCACATCTGACAGTTGAGTTCAAAACGATGCCACAGTTTGTGACTGTTAAATTTGACGGCCTCTGTGATGAAAAAGCATGAAAGCAAACTTGTTTCTATCTTTAATCATAGCGAAAGAAGGTGAAAAGTTAGAAAGTATTTAAAATGGAAAGTCTCATAAAAGATTTTTATATATTTTTGTGGAATATGAATCAATGGGAGATATTGAAAATGGAAAGTTTCAATATAGAAATTAAAAAATATACATTGCTTTTTAAGTGAAAAGAAGTGGATTTTTTTTCAAGTTTTAGGAGTTTTGAGAGAGTTTTGAGAATGAAAGAGATTTGTTTTCAGAGGATGGAAGATTTTGTTATGAAATGAATTTTTGCAGGTGTGATGGTGCAGTCAAGATTGAAAGTTTGTTTATGGTCAAAAAAGCAGATAAGAGATGATCTTGAAGAGTGTGAGAAGTTTTGAGAATGGGATTTTTGTTATGAAATGTATTTTTGTGTATTGCAGGTATGTCTAAGGTATGAAGAGACATTTTCTTGGACAGGGAGATATGTTTAGTTTTGGAAGTGTGATGGTGCATTAAATGAATAAAGTTTTCAATCAGGATTAATATTTTCTTAGAGAAGGTGGAGGTGTTAAAAGATAACAATTTTTCAGAAAGAGTTAATTCTTCAGAATTGCAGTGTGAAATTTGATGAAATTGTAATTTGATTTTGGGATTATCTTGCAAAGGTATGAGATATTTTGCAATTGATTGATTGCAGATGATATGATGATGACAGTTGAAGTTTGATTTGATTGCAGAGAATATATTTTGGTTTGTTTTTTAAAAGGAGAAATAAGGTGTTGTTTTATTGAAACAGGGAAACACCCTGAGTCTTTTTATTGAAATTTTTGATGTTGTAATGTCAGTGAGACATGCAGAGAAGTACAATATGCTAGTGAGGCAAAATTGTAATGTCAGTGAGACAGTTGTAATATGAAATTTTTGATAAGCCAGTAAGGCAGTTGAGTGGTTTTTATACCCCAGGAGGGTTTTCCACTCGGGAAATTTCTTGTGTCAAATTTTGTGTTGATACTCTGCATAGTTTTTGTTCTATCTAAAGAATTCTATAATTGTGAAATTAAATTAATGAAAAGGGGTAAAAAGTTTTAAAATTGTTAACCACACTAATTCAACCCCCCCCTCTCAGTGTTGTGTATATTCCTACATAATATGGGCCTGTCCATAAGGGCTCAAATTTACCATGTTTTCCCTTATTCTGATTTCTTGCATTCCATACAAGGACCATATCACCTATCTAAAACTTTCTTTCTGTAGTCTTTTTATCAAATAGATATTTCACCTTTTGTTGTTTCTTGATGTTTGTTCTCTGTGCCTCCCATCTGATTTCATCTAATGCAACCAGCTGATTTATTCTTTTAGTCATTAGGTCCTCAATCTCCTCATCATTGCCTTGGATGAACTTATAAACTAGCAAGAGGTTGTTCACAGGCAATTTAGCTACTGCACCATATACTATTTCAAAAGGTGACCTTCCAATTGCTCTTTTCACTATCACCCTATCAGCCCATAATCCCAATTTCAACTTTGAATCCCAAGCCCTCTTATTTTTATCTATCACCCTCTTGATGATTTTCATGAGACTTCTATTGCTTGACTCGGCCTAACCATTTCCTTGTGGATGGTATGGTGATGTATGAGACAAATCAATTCCATAAGTGTTGTAAAAATCAATAAATTCACCAGACCTAAAGCACATAGCATTATCTATGACCAATTTGGCTAGTACTCCAAATCTGATAATAATATTTTCTAGAATAAAATCCATCACCACTTTGCTTGTAGCCTTTTTAGTTGGAATGGCTTCAATCCATTTAGTGAAGTAGTCAGTAGCTACTAAAATCCAACTATGTCCTCCACTTGATTTTTATGAGATTTCCCCTATAAAACCAATCCCCCATTGCTGAAATGGAGCTTCTATAGTTATAGTCCTAAGGGGCAATGCACCTTCATATTTTATCTTTCCTAAGAACCTTTGGCAAGGATCACATTTTCTTACCATTCTTTGTGCATCTGAGAAGAGAGTTGGCCACCAGTAGCCAGCTCTAAGAATTTTGTGGGTTGTTGTCTGGGCAGCATAGTGCCCACCACACACTCCATTGTGCATCTCACTTACAATATCTCTAGCCTGATTTTCATCTACACACCTGAGTAATACACCATCAGAATTTTTCCAATACAACTCTCCTTGAGCAATGATGTATTTAATAGCATCTAGTTTCAAAGTCCTCTTCTGATTGTCACTGAGATGGGAAGGACAGTTTAGATTCTGCAAATAATGTGCTATGTCCTTATACCATTTAGATTCTGACATATTTACAACTTCATTATGCACTAAATTCACTTGGCATGCCTCTAGATTTGACTGTGTCATCAATTTTGCCAAACCTTGTCCTCTTACCAATTTTGTGATAAATATTTCAATGTTGAACTCTTGCAATTTATTTATCCATCTGCATCTCCTTCCAGTTACCTCCTGTTGAGTAAAGATATCTTTAACTACTGCATGAGGCACATATGCAATTATCCAAGAGCCTACCAAATATGGCCTGAAGCTCTTGACTGCTCTAACCAGTGCATATGCCTACTTTTCCATGATGTCATACTTCAACTCAGCAGCTTGCAATGACCTGCTAAAGAAATCTATAGGTTGTTCAAAACCTTCTACATTTTTCTGCAATAAGCATGCAACAATAGTATGGAAAGAAGCAAATGAGAACAGCTGAAAGGGCTTAGAAAAATTAGGAGATTTTAACATAGGAGTCATCCTTATGGCCTCTTTGATGTTTTGGAATGATTTAGTTGCTTCATCCTCCCATTTGACAGCTACACCTTTCTTCAACATTTTAGAGATATCTTTTGTGGTCTTTGCAAAGTTAGGAATAAATCTTCTAACAAAATTAATTTGTCCAAAGAAGGAATGAACACCTTTCACTGTTCTAGGGATTTGAATTTTGTCAATTGCAGCCACCCTTTCAGGGTCAATCCTAACTCCATTCTTGGAAACAATGTGTCCAAGCAATTTTGCTTCCACTATCCCAAAAGCACATTTCTTTGGGTTAAGTGAGATGCCATATTCCAATGCTCTAATAAAGATTTGTTCTAAGTGCATGCAATGTTGCTCCTCCTTCTCTGAATAAGCTATCAAATCATCCTGATACACAGCCAAGATTGAGTCAATTAATCTTGCAAAAGCAATATCCATAGCCCTCTGAAATGTGGCACCTGCATTTGTCAGCCCAAAAGGCATTCTCACATATACATAGGTTCCCCATGGAGTGGTGAAGGTAGTTTTGAATTGTTCAGATTATTTTACCTTCACCTAATTGTACCCTAAAAATCCATCCATCATGGATAAGAGCTCACAGCCAGTCACCTTTTGCAACATGGCTTCCATGTTTGGCAATGGATAATTATCCTTCAAAGAAGATACATTCAGATTTCTAAAGTCCACACAAAGTCTTATGTCACCATTATTTTTTCTAACTGGGACAAGGTTGGACACCCAAGTTGAGTGTCTGATGGGCATAATTATTCCAGCCTCCCTAAGCTTCATGAGCTCTTCTTGCATCTTTGGAGCCAAGGTTGGGTTGATAGGCCTTTGTTTTTGTCTGAATGGCTTAGCTCCAGGCTTCAACAGAATCTCATGCTAGAATAAATCTTCTCTATAAGCTTTAAGGTCCTCATATGACCATGCAAAAACATGCTTATACTTTTTCAATAGTGCAATCAGCATAGTTTTGATATGTGGCTTGAGCCGTTTGCCAATATATACCCTTTTGGGGGCATGAGATGTCCCCAAGTTTATCTCTTCTAAATCATTCTTGTTTGTTGGAGATGCCTTTGTAACAAATTGGTCCCTATTGTCAAACACTCTCTAAAGCAACCAGCCCTCTAGGGATTTTATTTGTCTTGAGTTGAATTACCTCCTTCCCTAAGAGAGTTTCTTTCCCATTCTCAACTTCTACAAAGTTCTGAAAATCCACTTCCTAGTTCTCATATTCATCAATGCAATGTAGAAATCTCAGCAAATCTTTGTCATCATCAAATACTTGCCAGCTATATCATTATCTGGTATTGCAGGTCTAAGTTTAACCTCAACATTTGTAACATTTGACAGAGTAACATCATCTGGCCTTATGGCTACATTAGCTAGAAAATCTGCCCTGATATTTTTTGATCTCTCAATCCAGTTTATTGAAAAAGCATCAAACAATTCAATTGTATCCCAAACAGCATGCTTATACTATTTTAACCTCTTATTCTTTGATGCATACTTATCTCTAACTTGGGAAACAACTAACTCTGAATCCCCAAATACTTTGAGCATCTTGATCCCATACTTCAAAGCAACATTCAATCCTAATAACAGAGCTTCATACTCTGCAATATTATTTGTACAAGAAAACTTCAGCAAGAAAGAGAATTTTAGAAGCTTACCAGCTAGAGATAGAAAAACAATTCCAACACTAGAGCCTTCCTTTGAACAAGATCCATCAAAATACATGGTCCATAGACCCTGTTGGTCAAGCTCCTGAATGCACATGTCTCTCCCTTCACCTCCTCTTTCATCTGAGACAACTCTGAAATTTTCACAGTCAGTGTCCACAAAACATATATGCTCCTTTGATTCTTGATCCTCAACCGTGTCTAGTGACCTTTCTTCTCTAATCAATTTGACATCCTTTCCATTCATTGGAATCATAGCATATGACATGTCTAATTGCATACTCCCACCAATCAATGTTGCCCATCTTCTTGACAACAACATGCCATATTGTGGCTTGATATCAACAACTGTTATGTTCATTTTGTAAGTTTTTTCTAGATATGCTGCCAGTCTGAAGTCCACATCTTTCATAATTCTAATGACAGGTACTTCTCTAGCATCCATGGCATAGCATTTCCCACATGCCTTATCTATCTTCAACCCAGCTTGCTGCATAATAGCCAGAGGCATGATATTCATTGATGCTCCTGAGTTAAGCATACAATTCTTAATCACTTTTCCATTGATGACAAGGGAGACATAAAATGGTTCAACTTGTGAAGGGCATTTTGTCATGGTTACCCCCAGATATACTTCAGGAGTCTCATCCTCATCAATACACATAGCTTGTTTCCTACCCTGAGTCTCAATATTCTGATTAGCTTGACAGGGTACTCCTGAAATTAGGGACAATGTTTTATTTTTGAACTCCTCAACTTTCATCAGCTCCATCAATGGAACAAAAATCTTTACCTAGGACAAGACCTGAGCAATGTCAAATGGAGCATAATTTTGTATAATAGTTTTAGCCTGATCCACGGTTTTATTTTTATTTTGGTATGATCTAGCTTTAATTTTTGTGGCTCCCTGACTGTCATCTTTGATCTGAAAATTTTTGCTTTGATCCTCAACCTGGGGGACTCTATTTTCTGACCCTTAAGAATCATGACCTATTTTTTGCTTAGAATTTTACTTATTATTTCTCCTATTGGTTTTTTCCCAGACTGGATGTTTACTCCCAGATTTCCCTACAAGGTAGCCATCAATGATCAACAGGATCTCTGGGCCAGGGGCCAACAGTGTAGGAGATAGACTCTATATTTTATCTCCTCTTCTTCTTTAGGCTCTGTAAAACCTAGGGGGTATTCCCTACTCAACATCCATGAGGATATGCATACAAAGGCTGGGATGCTGACAGAAAGCAGATAAGTCCTCCTGTAAGTAGACCAAAACTGTAAGATAAGAGCAAAGGGGCTAGCTTTGGGCCTATTTGCAGTTGTAGACAGAGGACTTGGATCCTAAAACTAATTCTAATTTCCTAATGGTTGTTTTAGAGTTTGATTTTGATTTTATATTTGGATGCAGAGCTGAACATGGTATATAACACAGAAACAAAGCTAGATCGGTGCCTGTCCAGGGCCTGGAGTCAGTAGACATACACCTGTGAATGATCAGCATGAATAGCTAAAACTGGATTTCAGGGGGACACGTGATACCTGCCTTACAGATATCTCCCAATACAAAGTGTTAAGCTATCTATACTTATGGCATCCCTACTGTAGTATACCCTTCCCAATGTTCAATCTGAGAACAATTTAATCTACCCCTTGAGCAGAAGTTAAGAGATCAGACATTCAACACAGGAATTCTATGTTCTAGAGTCTCAAACATTCCTTAAATATCCAGACTCAGAAGAAAGATACATGCAATACTGGAGACAGAATTAACAAAACACATGCTAACATAGCATTTCTCATATAAAATTAACCATGAAATCAGTGGATTCATGCAAAAACATACAACAGGAGATACATAAACTCACAAGTTTTGCTACATAGAGCAACCAAATCAGCTGTATTGCATTACAGAGCCAAAATGTTCAACTTTCAACAACCACAAAAATGGTAACACAGTCTGCCTATATTGGCCAAAAAGTGTACCTCTAGCAATTAATTACATGTTTTTGACAAAAATCTGCCAGATACAGTCTTTAGAAGGAATGGCACTCAAAATTTATTGCTGCAATAGACAAGAGAGGCCTCGAGCCTTGCGCCGCCATCTGGAAGTCTTCATTCATAATGGGGCAGTTTAATTGCTTGTACCATCACCCATACCCTTGCTACAGTTGTGATTTATGGCTCAACCACCCGCAGCCACCGAGAAAATAGTCACAGCACTCAAAAAAGAACTTCCCGCCAAAACTCATTTTACTGAAGGTTCAAAATATGCAGGGAGATTAATCCCACATGCACAGTGCGGAGACCACTCTAGCACTTTATAAATGTGGTTGCATACATAATAAGCGTCAAGCACCTTTTGCCGCGCTCAATGCATAAGCCTTTTTCCAAAGCCTATCACCAAGACTCGAGCCATCGGCACACTCCCAAATCCTCCTGCCGACCTCAACAGTCACACCGATGCCTATCTTCGCATTCCCCATCATCGGCCAGAGATGAACCATCGGGCCAACTCTTCAGATCTCCACCGATAGTATGAGTCTCCCCGATGACCAGCTCGCACCCCGTTAGCGGTTACCACCCTACCACCATCGGCCAGACCAATACCGTCAGCCAAGCAAAAAAAACCCCTCGGCCGACATAGCCAATCACGCCGATGAACAACTCCTGAAAGCCTCCAACATCCCTATTGGCCAGAGAAGAACCATCGGCCTAGCCAAAAGCTCCTTTGCTGATAGACCAACTCTCACCAATACATCAACAAGCTAGGCCTTGCCCTTCATCAGCTAGACCCCCCGCTATCGGCCCAACGCAATCCATCCTCGTCGACAACACAAGTCACGCCAAAGACCATACACAACACACTTGTCACTGAGACACAGAACATCATCACCCCGATGGCACACCACATCCTAGGTCAATCGGCGAGACCACCATCCCTCAGAGCAACAAGAAAATCCTTGGCCGATAGCACAAGTCCTACCGACGACCACCTTGAACATCCCTCATCGTCCAGACAACCAACTGTCGGCCCAACATGAAATTGCTTTGCTGATGAAGCCGATCACTCCGATAAGACCAAAAACAAAAAACTTTGAACCATTGAACCTTGAACCGGTTCAACCTGATGGTTCAAAAGAGAGGTTCAACCGAGAAGTTCGACACCGATACCAACTCCGTCGGCAACACAAATGTAACCCCGTGAACCCATTGAACCGATGAATTGGTTCAACTCGATGGTTCAATGCCGAGGTTCAAACATCAAAAATACTCCCATCGGCAAAACACTTGACTGGCGGCCAAGAAACTCGAAGCATCGAACTATTGAACCTTGAACTGTTGAGCAAAGGGTTCAAGTTCAAACCGGAAGTTCGAAGACACAAAAACAAACTCATGCCGATGGAGAAAACATGATGGCCCCTTCCTCAAGAACTAAGATGCAGATGCTGAAAAACACTGAAGGGGTGCCAAAACTTAGAACTTTTTGGATATTTTGGGATGGTGCCTGCATGAAAATTGCTCAGAAATTGATAGTCAATTTAGGCACCAACAGCTCCATTGCTTCTTTTGTGTTTCAATCCCTTTGTGACTGTGCACTGGTTGGTGTGAGTTACTTACTTGAGCTTTACCCCTGAGATTGTAATTTCTTTTGACTTGAGCAACTACTACAGCTGTGAAGGCTCTAATCTCTTCATCAGATGGTCTCCTCAAATTATTCAAAAAATTATGTGAGTCCTGAGCATAAGCATAATTATCTTCGTCATCTTCATCACAAGGAAACTGTTGGCAGACCTAAATCTCATTATTTGTGCTTGCATCAACATCATGAGATGGATACTCCTCGTTTGTAGACAGCATATTGACATTGTCATCCTTCATGCCATGTGGTTCATTGCATTCATCACAGGCAATAGCATTATTATATAGAGACTGAGCAATCATACATTGTGACTATGAGTGAGGCATCTGGCATATTATACACCATGGGGTGTCATTAACAATATTAACAGCTTTCTTCAAAGGGTCAGGTGTTTCCCTAACATTTTGAGTCCTTGGATTTGGGTTACTGTTTGGGAGAATGGGTTTACCATTATACCAATTAGTGTTATATGGCATATCATGTAATTATGGTCTTCTTTCCTACCTTTGGTAAACCTGTCTATCAGGACATATCCCCTTTTCATTTTTAGCCATTCTATAACTCATGTCCTTGACAATAGTTGTCAATTTGTCTAATTTATCCTTAGAAGCAGATGCATTGCCTTGAACACTTTGAGATTTAGTATTTGGATTTTGCAAAATTTTTACATCATCTCTTCTGTTTGTTTTACCAGATGCTTTTTTATTATTTTCAATATTTGTTGCAATTTTGAAAGCATCTCTAAGGCTGTGAGGATCCTTATCCCTTAACCCATAAGCTATTTTGGCATCAAAAGCATTTATGTACAACACTATGCACATAGGTTCATTAGGCCTCAGGTGATGTGGCAATTTGTTTAATACCTTAGTGAATCTAGCATTGAAATCAGCAACCTGTTGATTTGATCCCTTGGTAATACTAGTGAATTCATTAATGAAGAAACTTGGATCAGTTTTGTCACCATATTGTTCCTTGAAAATTCTTCTGAAGTCATCCCATGATGAAATACTCCTGTCAGGCAGACCCTTGTACCATTCTCTTGCCTCATCAACTAAGGATTGCATAAATAATTTCATAAAAACATCCTCATGCTCAACCTCAAAGTTGTCCATGATATTCTGAAAAGCTTTTAAATGGTCTTCTCCTGACACAATATTATTTCCTAAAAATTTAGGCACTTGCGGCCTCACATGTTTGTCAATTGGATTGGGGTAACCAAGAATGCCATCAAAAACTAGCTATCTGAATCTGTCCAGCTACATCGGCTATCTACCAAACTGATTAACATGGGCATTTCTATTTGCATTCTGATTTCTTACATTATTTAATGGTATTCTAGCATTATTTGCATTCTGTCTTTGATCATTATGTTGACCCTGGACTTCATTTCTTTGCTGATTTCTCTGCATATTTGCATTTTCAAGGGTAGGAATTGAATCATTCTAATCAATCCTCAAAGCTTGCACTTTCTATCTCATGTCATCTCTAATTTTTACTGCCTACATTTATACTCTAATTCTGCCCTTAGGCTCTTGATTTCTTCAGCTAATTCCTCCTCTCTAGGCATAGAAGAAGATGGCTTCATTATATTCTGATCATCATTATCATCTCTTGGGGATTCAACTTCTTCAAATCTATCAAGGGAATCATGGAAAGGGCATTCTTGAAACACCTCCGATCTCATTCTCAATCCACCACTCTGTTGTCTTTCATACACGTTATGGATTTCAGCCTTAGTGTTTGAAAAATAAGGTATTGTCTGCTCTGAAGATCCTGGATTGTCCTGAATATTATCATTACTTCTAGGAGAACCCTCTTGACTGGCTTGAGCAGTCCCTTTTCTTCTGTACATCATTTTTCTAGGTAATTCTTCAGACAGAGAATTACGCAGGGATCTTCTCCCTTGCATACAAATTTTTACTTTATCGGTTGGGAGATTGGTTTGGAGTTGCCACCTATAACTAGGAATTAATTTCTTTTAAACTAGGATTCCTACACAAAGTCCCCATCAGAGTTGACAAATCTGTTGGTATTTTTCCCAGACTAGATGCTTGTTCCCAGTTATCCCTACAAGGTAGCCATCATTGATCAACAGGATTCCTGGGCCAGGGGCCAACAGTACAGGAGATAGACTCTATAAATATATCCTCTTCTTCTTTAGGCTCTGTAGAACCAAGGGGGGTATTCCCTATTCAACATCCATGAAATGCATCTACAAGTTAGCTGGGATGTTAACACAAAGTAGATAAATCATCTTCTTATGCAGACCAAAACCGTGAGTTAAGTACAAAGGGGCTAGCTTTGGGCATATGTTCAGTTGTGAGACAGAGGATTTTAGTCCTAAACTACTCCTAATGTCCTAAAAGGTTTGTATTAAAAGTTTGAGTTTGATTTATATTTGGAAGCAAAACTAGGACCTTGGTTGTAACCTCAACACAAAACCAGATTGGTGCCTATCCAGGGCTCGAAATCAATAGACATACACATGTGAATGATCAACATAAACATACACCAAAGACTGGATTTCAAGGGGGTTTGTTTAGCACTTGCCTTACAGATACTTCCCAAGACTGAGTATTCAGTTATCTCTGCTTACAAACATCCTTACTACAGTACATTCCTCCCAACACTTGATCTAAAACATTTAATCTACTTGTTGAGCAGAAGTAAGAAATCAAGCATTCAATATAGTGAACATATATTCCAGAATCATGAACACCCCTTAGATGCTTAGATTCAGAAGAAGAACACACTCAATTTGGAGACAAATAACGGAACACATGCAATATAGGATTATTCATTTAAATTAACATGAGACGAGTAAATTTATGCATGAGACATACAACATGAGACTCATAAACTCACAAGACATCCAGAACAGGTCCACCAATGAAGTTGTATCTTATCACAGCACCAAAAATCATCTAGTTTTCCACCACCAATGAATGACATAGTTTGCCCCTCATATAGCCAAACTGTACATCCAGCAAATTAAATACATGACAAGTCAAAAATTCAGTCAGATACAATGCATTATTCAGATTGGCACTTAAAATAATCAATGAAATAGAGGGACAAAGAGGAAGGAGTAGGTAGGTTCGAGATCTGCACCGCCGCATAAAGATCTTCTTTCACAAACCCGGTAGTTCATCTATCATTTCATCCATCGATGCCTCTCCATTTCATCATTAATGATTCAGCTACCCGCGGGATGCAGCAACGAACACATCTGAAGTTTTCCCACTCAAAACCGCTGCACACGCATAGGAAAAATTTCACACAGAAGGTTCAAAACACGGTCGTTGATCACGACTCCATCGCTGAGATCTAACAGCCCAAAAACCTGCAGAAAAGCTAAAGAGCCAATGATTACGTGTCACGTAGGCACTCCATGTTCCTATTGCTGACTTTTTACCTTCTCCATTTTGCCATTTCGCCCTTGTATATGCAAGAATGGATGCATATACAATCGCCACTATTCCCCTTTCAAAATCCCTTGTATATGCAAAATGCATATACATGCAACAACTTAATATACAAAGCGGACCCCATGCCAGTTTAGAATGAATTGAAAAACTACTCAAGTCTGGCTTGTACCTCATTCCTTTATATATTTGTGATATACAACACACATACATACAAGCCGCGGACTTCAAATCATTATGCATTAGAATGTACCTCCTTTTGAAGTCCAGCTTGTATCCTTTCATTGCACATCGGCTTGTATATCAGCATATACAAGCGCTTTATACAACCCACGGACCTCAAATATTTATGAAGCAACTTGAAAACTCCATCGTGTCTGGGTTGTATATCGCGATGTATATCGGCACATACAAGTACCTAATATACATGCTACGGACTTCAAACTTTGAATTTACTAAACTACAAAGCCTTTCGAGTCCGGCCCTTGCATATTTGGAATGTATGCTCCTCTTTGCATCCTACGAATGTATATTTCACATGCATTCACCTTTGTATGTCCGCGGGCCCCACCAATTGTATATCTTGCTGCCTTGTATATTGTTCCTTGCATATGACCTTTGTATGTCCAAACATACAAACCAAATATACTTGTAGACCCGATATACAAGCAGCGAATATTATGGGGATCTACGATTTATATTCCATCCTTGTATATTTTTCCTTGTAAGCCTGATATGCATTTTGAAATGCATACAACTGCATAATATACCTGGGAATCTGTGATAGATTCCTCCTTTGCATATGCAACCTGATATGCATCTAAAATTTATATAACTCAATTCCTTATCATTTTTTGGAGGCCGACTGAGATTTCACAAGCCTGCCAACATACGATTCACCTTTGCATATACAGAACTTAGCTTTTTTCTAAAGGTGATAGGAAAAAATAGTGAAACATCACATGGGGGCTGGTCAACCTTCGAACACTAAAGCATGAGGATGAGACTTAATAACCAGGAACCCACCATAGAAGGCCAACATCAGAATAGACAAAACAATGCAAGATTCCATGACTCAGAAAATTCATGGTTTGAATGAGAAAACCTACAAACGTTCAAGCTTAAAACCCTAAACATAAATGAGTACCAACATGGGTCTTTATTCTGATTTAGAGTATGCAGGAGCATACTGAAAACAATAGAAAATTTAGAACATTCGGGTTAATTATTTAAAATTTATGCATAACTTGTTGTAACTGTCATGAATGTAGAAAGTTGTTTGACTTGTCAAATTTTGTATTCAATAACTGTGGGTTGAGTATTCAAGGGAAGTTTCTCACAATGACACACTTAAAATCCTTGGGTTTGTTGAACATACCAGTGTAGATATTAGGTAAAAAATTAGAGGTCACCCTTGCTACCATTACAATTCTCAGCTTAATTTCAGCTAGTGATCATTCCTTACATCATGAAGTTACAACTGTAATATCTTATGAAATCTCTATCAAATACAAAAATATATAAAATAATAAACTAGATTTTACTAAAAATCTAGATTAAATCATCTAAGTAACTCCACCGGGGATATAGACGCTTGCTGGTAGTGGAGCTCTACTTAGGAGAATTGTAACGATAACCTTGTCCGGGCTATGAACGCCTGCTGGCAGCAAGGCTCTATCCAGTTGGCTATGAGGGAATGACATCAACTATGTAGTCTAATATCAGTCACTGGTTTGTTCAACTAATTTTCAAGATGAGGATTATTAATCACGTGCACCCACTTAAACTGAAAGGAAGATTCATGCACCTTATTGAATACATTAAGTCTCAAGTTGGATAATGATTTGTAGAAAAGATAGTTGGAAGTTATGAGTTTATTTCATTTAGTTTTCTTTAATGGTTTTAATTTGATTGTTTTGTTTGGTTGCTAGTTGTTGTGATGCTCACAACATGCCCCATTTTACTCGTTAGCAAAATGAGGACCCCTGCTGTGGCTTTGTTTTTACTTTTTGTGTGTGGGTCTGTTGGGTAGTAAAAGGGAAAAGAGAGTGAAAGTTACAAACCTTGTTGAAAACAAAGAAAAAATAGCATTAAGTACCATAGCTAAATATGGGTGAATTCCTTGTCAAAAATGAGTGAGGGTTGCTTTTTGAACCATGTGAAAATTCCTAGTATTTTGCACGATATGAGTGTTTTGGTAAAATGTACAATGGGTGGGTTTGTATGTTTTGTATACAAGGTCACTTGTATACAAAGTCTTTTGTATATCGCTTTGCATATACAAGGTCCTTTGTATACAAGGTCGCTTGTATACAAAGTCTTTTGTATATCGGGTTGCATATACAAAGTTGCTTGCATATACAAAGTTGTTGGTATATTTTTTTATATATACTTGTATGCATTTCGATGACACTTTATTCTTACATACAAGTCAGGCCCGAAACAATTCAGAGTTTAAATGTATAATTGGCTTGGTCCATTGGATGTATATTTTGCTTGTATGTCTAGCAAAAGGAAAACATACAAAGTGGATATACAAAGCTTTATACATAGTGTGGAACCGAAAAGAGTATTAAAGTTGATGTAATTGTTGTATGTTTCGTACTTTGTATATGTATGCTTCGGAGACATACATTTCAATATACATGCAAGGTGGAACTAAGTAAATATTAAAATTTGGTTAATACAATGTATCATGACTTAATGTATATCGGATGTATTGTATCTTTGTATGTTAGGCGAAAGGAAAACATATAAGGTTGATATACATTGCACTTTATGCATGCCGCGGAGCCGAAAGTGAGTAAGCTATGATTTATAAGAGTTGAAGTCTGAAAGGACATATAAGGGATCTTGTATGTATCTTGGGCTTTGTATCTAAAAGTTTGATACAAGTGTTATATGCATCGCAGAGATACAAAGGGGGAAAGTAATGTGGACCCCACCATTTGCACATCAAGTTTGTATAATTACAATGTATATCTCCGATATACAAAAGTGATATGCAAAGTAAAGAATTGCAAGCCCATAAAGTTACATCGGCCAGAAATATGCGATCGGAATGAAATTTTTGGATCGCCCCGACCGAAGTAAGTTACACCGATGACAAAGGAAATACAAGCCGATAAAGTTACATCGGCCAGAAATATGCGATCGGAATGAAATTTTTGGATTGTCCCGACTATGAGAGTTACACCGATGATAAAGAAATATACAGGATGTGATATACAAAATAGAACATATAAGGGAGCATACAAAGAAGGGTATGTATGTAGAATTAGACTGGCGGTAAAAAAGGTTTAAAAGTGCCAACACTGCAACTGAAAACCAAACTTGTGGCGCATTAATTGCTGTAATTAATGACCATCTAACATTCTGATGAGGTATAAATTGATGATGATATGAATTTTAAATCCTTTTTTATGTCTGTTTGTAGGTATGTAGGTAGATATAAAGGTGGAGCTTTAATGGTGATGACATCACAGAGTGGCGGTGGATCACAGAGAAAGTGAAAGGAGTAAAGGCTTTCAATGGGAAGAAAAATGCGGGTGGAAGGAAACATTATTAAAAGAGCAACAAAAGATATTTTGAGGTGTTAGGATTCCAAAGGGCATCTTTTACGCTCAGTATGAGTATGCTTCTCAGAGATATTTTGGCGGGATTTGTTTTCCACTGATTGATGCTGCACTTGAGATACAAACCATTGATTGACTAGGGGTTTGGAACTGTATTGGGGATAGTCAGAGCTATATATTGAGCCCCTTTACTCTATAATATTACACATAGGGATTTTATGCAGAGATTTTTTTAGAAGATAGCTAGCAGTTGTAATTGGTTTAAGCATTTTGAATAGGAGTAGTTTAGTTTAGAGGAGGTCACCTATTTCTGCAATAAGGAATGCGTGGAACATCTAGCTTCCTTACTGTATCTATAAAGCGTTGTAAGTTTTTTGTAAGTTGATTAATGAAGCTAATAGTCATTCATACATTGTAAATCATATATGACTGTTTATCTTGAATATAAATGAATCTGGAATTCTACGTCTATATTCAGAGTGTCTTCTGGCTCTTCTTTGTATTTGAAATAATATCTCTTAAAGCTTGCAATCTTGAATATCTGTTCGTGAAAATACTCAAGGCATTCGCATTTAAAGGTTTAGTCTATGGATTTAATCAAGTTTGTTGTACTACTTACAACGTGCATAACAGAGCATTTAGATCCTGTAGTAAAATAAAGTTTAATTTAGATTTCTCTAACTTTTCCCAAACCATTTGAAATACTTAGCTTAAACGCAGAAATTTAAAGGAGATTGTCTGGTATTTGAAGGAAACATGAATAGCTAAGTTGATATTGGATTGTTCTCATAATATTTGAAAAGAAATCTTGTGTTAATATAAATCATATAAAGCTTTGTGATATAGTAATAAATCTGTGCAAAAGAATGAATAAAATGTTGATATTTGTGATATTTTGCATAATTAGAGTCCAGTGAATCATCAAAAAACCTTAAATCAAGTAAGGCCCCTTGCATATTACAGCTTCACATTAACCTACTGAATTATCCACAAGGTCAAGACCTGACCATACAGAAACTTGGGATTAAGTAATCTTCATTGATCTCTTCATATCTTTCAAGATAGTTAGGTTCATTTTTGTGAATTTTAACTTTTGTTATGAATGTGTAAAAATAATCATCAACACTATGGGAAACCGTTGATGGCACAAAACCTATGGCAATGTCACAAGCTGATTGGGATCTCAAAGATCGGAAGGCTAAGGGTCTCATAAGACTTAGTCTTTCTAATTCTGTCCTATTAAATGTCCATGGGGAGAAAACTGCAAACTTGCTTTGGAAGATGTTGGGAGATGTGTATCAAGCGAAATCCCTGGTTAACAAACTTTTTCTGAGAAAGAAGTTGATTCTCTTCGAATGGAGGATGGAGGATTTGTTGCAGATCATATGAATGCTTTCAACATGTTGGTTGCACAATTGACATCCATTGGTGTGAAGATGGAGGAGGAGGAGGATCGCTGTATGACCTTGCTTTGTTCTTTGCCGGACTCATGGGATCACCTTGTCATGGCTATTGGAAGCACCACATCCACATTCAAAATGGATGAAGTGGTTTCTTCATTGTTGTCTAAAGAGATGTGGAGAAAGTCTTCTGATGCAGCCAAAGAGGCTCTTGCAGTTCATGGAAGACCTAAGGAGAAAGGGAAAAAGAAGGACAAGAAAGCTGAGAAGGGTAGATCCAAATCCCGTGGGAGATCCAAATCTCCTGGAAAGTCCAAGGCTCTCTATTGGAACTATGGTAAAATTGGGCATTTTTGAAAGGAATGCAAAGAGGAAAAGAAAAAGAAGAAGAAGAACCCAGATTCAGATTCTAACAAGTCACAAGATGATGGTGATGCTTTCATCACAGCCCTGGCAACCCATGCATCTGATGATGTGTGGTTGATTAACTCTGGTGCATCATTCCACATGACCTCGCATCAAGACTGGTTTACTAAGTATGAGGAGTTCGATGGTGGAAGGGTGTACCTGGGTGACGACTCTCATCTGAAGATTGTTGGTCATGGAAGAGTCTCTATTCGATTCCCTGATGGACGAGTGAAGGGGATCTCTAGGGTTATACACATGCCAGGCTTAACATGAAATCTCTAAGGTTATGCACATCTCTGGGTGTTGTCAATTGGATTTGTGAGATCAAAATCAAATCACTGTGTGTATTATAAGTTTGATGGTGATTGTATTCTCATTGTTGCATTATATGTTGCTCATTAGGAAGGGTAAGAATATGATTTCTAATTTTAAGCCTCAGTTGTCAGCATAGTTTGAAATGAAAGATTTAGAGGCAGTCGGGTACATTCTAGGAAGGAAATAAGAAGAAAGAGAACTAACAAAAAACTTTGGTTAAGCCAGAGTAAGTATGTGAAGACCGTGTTGGATAGGTTCAGCATGGCAGATTGTAGACAATTGTGTGTTCCTATTTCTTTGGGGACAAAGTTGTCTATTAATGATTGTCCAAAATCTCCTAGTGAGGTGGAGGACATGAGCAGAGTACCTTATACTAGTGCTATTGATAGTTTGATGTATGCTATGGTCTACACAAGACCAGACATTGCCCAGGTAGTGGGAGTCCTTAGTCAATTTATGGCTAATCCTGGACAGGTACATTGGGATGCAGTTAAGCGAGTGTTCAAATATTTGAGGGGTACTTCTGAGTATTCCATATGCTATCATGGTAATGTTATAGGACCTCTACATTCTGTTGATATTCATAGATTTGTGGATTCAGATTGGGTAGGTGACATTGACAGGAGATCCACCAGTGCTTATGTGTTTACACTATTTGGTGGTGCTATTAGTTGGATGAGTAAGCAACAACTTGTGGTTGCTTTGTCCACGATAGAAGCTGAGTATATGGCTATAACTCATGCTTGTAAGGAAGCCATTTGGCTTAAGAGATTGTGTGCAGATATTGGTGTTGATGAAGGTTAGATTACGATCAGTTGTGACAGTCAGAGTGCGATTTGTCTTGCGAAGAATCCAACTTTCCATGCCAGAACAAAGCATATTGATGTATAGTTTCACTTCATCCGAGACATGGTAGAGGATGGGAAGGTAAATTTGGAGAAGGTAGATACTTTGAAGAATGTTGCAGATGCATTAACAAAACCAGTTAGCACAGAGAAATTCAGATGGTGTTCGGAGTCAATGGGCCTCTCAGCCCCTAGTAGTTAAAATCTTGTCATTTCCTTTTGGCTCTTGTAAGGTGTTCGACAAGTGGGAGAATGTTGGGAATGAAGGTGTCTCAACCTTTGTAATTTCCTAGCATTAATAATTTAATTGTATATTTAATTATTGCCTAATGTTGTTTTTGCTTGCACATTCAATTTAGTCACATAGTTGAGATGGCATGGTGACATGTCAGCTTACTTGGAATGTGACTTGGATGGTCAATTCAATCCTACATGGATTTGAGCATCCCATATTGAGGTGGCATTAATTTTCCATGTGTCAACATCTTTGGTATGTGGAAGGAAATATTCCATATGACAGATTCTATGACACGTAAGGGCCAAGTTTGGAGATTCCTATGACAAGTGGTGACAAGTGTTGGTTGGCATCTTTGCACGAGGGAAAGGCATCTTTGGGCACCCAAGTTGGGCTATGACATGTTGTAAGTAGAATATTCTATATTTAGAATTGTATGATGGATTCTCTTACAACTTTCAAGATTGCTATTGTGGGTAGATTTTATGACAGTTGTAAGTTGTGTAAGAGAATCTGTCATAGTCTATTTTTAGCCTGGAGCGTTCTACATTGGGAAAGTCAATTCTACCATGTATGACAGATGTAAGGGATGTAAGGATAGCAAGGACAAGTATCCTTTGATGCTGAAAATGGCCATGAGGCCAAGGTGGACGCCTATCCCAAGATGCTCTCAAGATATGCCTTGTAATCTCTATAAAATGCATAGTTTGGAGTTATAGTTGCATAGTGTTTTTACAGGTACTATTATGCTACCGGATTAACTCTAGAATTGACATTTGTGAACTCATAGAAGACTTGCATTGCAAGTGTATTGTAAACTATTGTTGTTATGATAATACATTGTGTAGGTTTTAGAGTGTGGGGTTTTTTACCTGAAAAGGTTTTCCCCACGGTATATCTTGTGTCACCTTCTTTCTATGTTGTGTTGCCGCTATAATCTTTATGCTATTAGTTTAATGTTGCTGCAATTGTAAGGATTAAAATGAATTTTCACTCCATTCCCCTTATTAGATTGGTGTAGGAAGTGTGTTCCATGTACCTTGCTTCCTTTCAGAAAATTGCAAATGCATAAAGATACATCGTGCATGCTTTGGGATACAAAAGGCAAACTTAACGTTAAAAATGTAATTAAATCAAAATGTCTATAACAATGTCATCATTCCTTTCCTACATATTGGTGAAAAGTGCATGTATAAGATATACAAAATGCAAAAAGTGCAAGAAACCAACGTATACAAAATCCAAAATATGCATTGAATGGTAAAAGTCAAAAGAAATTCAAAATGCACATACTGTTTACAGCATTTAATGCATATCTACTATAGGGAATCCCTAATTTCAAAAGAGTAAAATGAATTTCCATAACATTAATTTCTCAATTACGTTTAGAATTCAGTTGTAGAACACTCTACAGAGCTAAGGCGAACAAGGGTGAATTGAGATTCCAAGATGGTTGTGGTGGGCTCGAATGGTAAAATCTCTTGTCAATAGTATTAAAGTCAATGGTTAAAAATCTAGGTATGTATTTGAAATTTCCACTTGTGCTTAACGAAATGCAATTATGGTGAATTTTATAGTAATTATAGTAGGGCAACGAAAATGGTTTAAAATTAGTAGATTACTGTGATGAATTGTGAAACTTAAACACAGTAGGGTAGCTATACAGAATTCAAAAGGTAAAAAGAAAACCTTAGGGTAAAACATTAGATGGTAAATAAATATGGTAAACCTTAGAAAACATGAATGTGGTCATAAAATGAATATGTTTCTCGACAGGATGCACCCAAAGGGAAGAAAACTGAGAAGATGGCCGGAAAAGGAGAAAAGAAAGACACAAGGAAAGAAATAATTAAAGAGGAATTTCTGAGTAGGGATTATAATTCACAAATTTATTCTATAGGAGGTAGGGTAGTTGACACTGAAATAGGGGATTTTGATCCTACCAAATTGTTACAAAAGATTAGAGCACCTGGAGCATCTCTGGCAATGAAGAATATACTAGATGTGGGATTGTTTAATACTGCAGGATTCCCACTTGCAATGGAGGCTAGGGATTTGGTTATTGAATGCATTTAGAAGTATGATATGAACTCCAGGAATGTGAAGCATAATGGTGTGGTATATACAGATTTGTTGGTGGAAGGAATAGTTGAAAATTTTGGTTTAAAAATCACTTATAAAATGAAAGAAATTGATGTGGAACAATACACAATTGATTTTTGTGGAAACGAAGCATCTTGGAAAAGCACAATATTTTATGGATGGTATTCTCAGGACAAGAAACCAAAAGTAGCTGTTAGGGCCCCAAAGCACTTGTATGGGATACACTTCAAGGAGGACATCTATATAATGATCACAGTGTTAAGAAGATTAATGGGTCTGGGAAATGGAAGTATATTTGAGCCATGGATGTTCTATGTGATTTAGTTTATCAGAGAAGAAACAGGGGTAGTCACTGGGCTTTAGTCATTAGTAATGCAATTTTTGCATAAGTTATGAGATGGAAGAAATAGAGGATGTTCTTTATGTCATCCTATATAGTATATTCATGTGCAACCAAGATGCAATTGGGAGGAATACCAAGGATTGGTACATTGGGAAATTGCCCAGGGAAAATGTTAGTTTATGATCATTACCTAGATTTGTAGGAAAAGAATGTAATGCAGAATTATATAAGGGTTAATGTTGTGTTTTATATGTACCTGGTGAGAACACTGACAGGGGATAGAGACAAAAGATTATCAGAAGAAGCACGAAGTGCAATTAATTTGCATAGTACATGGTACATTCAATTTCCTACATTCACTTACATTAGAATAGAAGGATTCATGGGTAAACCTTTCAAAATGCCAAGGTACCCAACAAATAAAATGGTTCTATTAGAATTTACTAGAAAAATATTGAACATTTATGGTATGTATAAGGCCAGGTTCCACAAAGGTGATATCAAGTTTCTTTTTAGTATTGGTAGATACCAATGTGTCAGCGAGGAAGTTGCCCAAGTATCAGAATCAGAATTACAATATTTTGGGTTTAAAACTTTTGATTTAGGTAGACCATTTGACCCGTTCAGGAGAATACAAAACTTTGTGGACAAGAAGTTTAAACATCAGCCACATCTTGAAGATTTCTAGGCTAATTGTGACAATGAAGCCGAAGTTAGGAAAATAGCTCATCAAAGTCCAACCCTTGATCAAATAAAGACCTTGGGAGTACTTGAGGTACCCCAAGAGATGAAAAATGATAATAAGAAAATATTACATACAAGTTATGTCACTAAAAGGGTGGCTGATGAAATTATAACTGAGCCAGACTGGATTCAGCCTAAGGAGACTTCACTGGACAATATCTCAAGGCCAATAATAACATATTCAGATGTTTAGATAAAAGAAAAAATAGAAGAACTGAAGGCCAAAGGAATAACACCCACTTACCAAGGGAAGAAAAGGAAAAAGAGAAGCTTGGAAAGCGAGTACAATTTTGATGATTTCTTTAAAATAAAGAGGTAAATAGTAGAGGTTGAGATAGCCAAAACAATCATTAGAGCTACATTATTAGATCTTTATGCATTAGGGGTAATTGTGTCTATCCCCTCAGGAACGTTCACATCTATAGAGGGAGGAACATCAGCTGTACCTATCATAATAGAGCAGCCTCTAGTACAAACACCAAATGTCCAAAGCCTACCAATAGGTCAGCAAACATCTTTGGAAACATAGACACAACAAGATAAACTCCAAGGATTTATCCAAGAGAAATAGGAAATGACTAAGGAAATGATACAAGGTACATCCATGCCTCAAGTGTCCACACAAGGAAATGTAGAAGTAGTGGATGTGGATAGGGTTGTAGATGTTGATGATGAAGAAAAAGAAAGTAAGGATGTGGATGATGTTGAAGATGATAAAGATAACACTGAGGATGAAAGCAGTTGTGACAGCCTAGAGATGAGTAGTGAGGAAGAAGATGATATAGAGATACCTAAGAGTCACCTCATGCTGGGAGTATTTGATCCATCAACATCACAAGTTCTAGAGGCTACCACACAATTACTGGAAGATACATAAATGATTGATCCATTTGATAACTTAGTACCTTAAAATATAATGGGGGAAGTAAAAGAGGCTGCCCAATAGATTTTAAACGAGTAGGTAGAGGAGAAAGAGAGTGAGGGTATTGGTAATGTACCAACTTCTCAAAGAGAAGATATACCAGTTCAAAGGAATGCGCCTGTAGTTAGCATTGAGGAACAACAAAATGTTGAAGAACAACTTCCTTAGCAATAGCCTCCACAATAATAACATGATCAACAACAACACCAACATCAAGAATAAGAAGAGTAGGAAGAAGTGATAACAGAAGAACCTCAAGATGAGGTAATGAATGATAAGGCTGCAGATATAACCATGGCAGTACCAACTTGGGTTGGATCTGAGGTGCGACAAGAGTCAATAGTGCAGCTGGTGCCAATTGATATAAAAAACTTTTTAGCTAATGAGGCCACCAAGAGGGGTAAAAGGAAGGCAAGGATCATGTCTACAATTAAAAGAGATCCTTCTAGTACTAGAACTATGAAAATGGTCATTCCTCAAGCTGACAAAGAAAAACATGAAATAGGCATGGAGGAATACAATGTTATAAGTATGAATCTTGGGCATGTTAACTAGGAGCAACATATTAAAGAACTGCAAGAAATGATAGAACTAACTGCCACTAAGATGAGGAAAGATAAATAGAAGATAGTGAAGTTGAAGGGGTGCATTGTTCAATTGCAACAATTCATCTGGAACAAGGTTTACTTGAGTTACCTCCAGAATTGGCAATTTTGTCTAAAGAGAAGATAAGTGGCATGGAGAATAAAAGGCATGGAGCTATGTATTTGAAGAGTATGTAAAGACATTTATACAAAAAGGAGAAGAGGTAATAAAGATTGCAATTAGCAATTGGGATACCACTCTTACTGAAAAGAATAAATGTGCTAGACTTCTACAAAAATGTCAATCAAGAATAAAGTAGAATAAAGATGAGTTGAATAAACTCAATGCCATGGAAGAGCATATGAATGCATTGGTTAATGAAGGGGTCCTAACCTTAAAGGTTTCCTTTCAAGTACATTGATGGAGAATGGACCTAAAATTTGAGGAAAGTATAATCAGACCATGCATTGTTAATGTTCAAGAGTTAGAAAGAACTACTTAGGACCTATTGGATAAACATGTGAAGATGGTACAACATTTGGTAAGGCATCCTTGTTCCAAAGCCTAGGTATATGATGTATCCATAGTAGTCCAAGAGTTTAAATTATCTTTTAGTCTTGTATTGATGATCTTGTTAATAAATTGAGTGAGGATGTAATGGAATTGAGTGCAAAAATTAAGAAGTATTAGAAAAGAAAAGAAGATATGGAACGCAGGGCACAAGTATTGAAGAAAAGTGTAGAGATGCATTAGTACACATGGGGAGCATCTCAAAAGATAGGTTATCCACCCATATTAGCCTTGGCCGAAAGATATACAAATTATATGAGGCAGAAGGAAGGAGATCAACAGGTGGAGGATACCCAGGATAGTGATTGATAGACTTATTCATTAATTGTTTCATTCTTTATATTGTTATTCTTTTGTACCTATAGAAAAGTCAAAGACAGAAGGTCAACCATAGAAGACATTGTGACATTTCAAAAAGATTCTAAAGGCATCTTTGCGATTAGGAGAATATTCTTCCAAGATATTTTGGGAAGAGAACTGGCAAAGAGTATATTCTAAGGATATTCCTATGTGGCAGCTGGTGCACAATTGGCAAGTCTGTTTCTACCATTGATATTGTATTTTGAATTTGGACCCTTGATGAGATTTTGTACCCGTAGCAAAGGATCTAGATCTATATAAAGATGTTTGCTACACTTATTTTAGTACACACGGCCTGCATAGGAAAACACGCGAGAGCATTTACAAGAGAAGTGACTAGGAAGAGTACTTTGAGCATTGGTAGTTTGAGGAGAAATTTTCTTGTGTCTGTAGGAAGGATTATGTGGAACATCATGTTTCCTTTCTGCATTTGTATAAACGTCTATAAGTTTTGATGATTTTGTTGATGCATTCAAATGATTTGAAGTCATGAAACATTATAAATTTAAAAAGGCAATAAATGCAAATATCAAATTTCTGTGTCTATTCAAGAGTGTTATTTAATGCATATGTGTTTCTAATATGTTTCCTTTAAAGATTGCACTTCTGTATGTGAATTTGTGAAATGATTTGGATTAGTATATGTGAATTTACTTACTTTTGAATTGTCTAGGATAATCAAAGCTTGTACACGTGAGTAAGAGAGCATCATATTTTATCTCGATCATGTTTCTAACCTTATCTTTTTACCTTTCTTTATCAGTAGTCTAAATACATAGCTAACACATAGTAATCTAGAGGAAATTGTTAAAGATTTTGGTAAATACATGCAAATGATAAAGATCTTTAGTAGTTTTCATAAATTTGAAATAGAGAGTATGTTTCTTTAAAATTCATGCAAAGATTGATAGTAAAGTTACAAATATTTGCAAAAGATCAACATTTTTGAGAGTAATTTAAAATTATTTGCAAAGATTGAATAATCTTAGCCAGCAATAAACATTTAAATCATGTAAGACCCCTTGTCAAACAACTTCACATTAAACCTTGAGTAAATCTAACACAGTCATGACCTAACTACCAAAGCCTTGGGATTGTGAATTATTATTTGATAATTCTCCATATCTTCCAAGATAGATGAAGTTCATAGTGAATTTTATTTCATGTTGTGTGTGTATAACATCCACATGAACAGTTTTTGGGACAAGAAGGAGGGCCTGATAGGATTTAAGGTAGGTTGTTGCAAACTGGCTAATAAGATTAGTCAAACCACTAGGTTGAGGTCAAATCCAAGGGATATTTTCATGCAATTACCTGACAAATGAGGTAAAGGTATAAAAAATCCCTTAATCTTAAGTCCTAGAATCTTTCAGTGAAGGAGTTCATCACATACTCCTCCAAGTCTGAGTTCACCTTTGGTTTAACCTAACTTGGTAAGTCCAAATGTTTCCACATTCAGACCACTAAATTTTGGTTTAAATCCTCAAAATCAACCAAACTTTGGTATAGTTCCACCTAGAGGGCCTGTCATGGCATTCTTCAATGTAGAATCACCTATACACTTTGCTACATATCATGACATGCCAAAGAATCTGGACAATATATGTTTGAAATATCAATTACACTAGGATGTTGAAGATCACATAAGGATCTTCAAGGAAACTTGCTTCAGGGCAAGGTTAGCACACGAAGATGTGGTATGCAGGTTATTTCCTTTCACCTTAAATAAACAAGCTTATAACTGGTATGTCAATTTGCTTAATAATCACATCACAAGTTGGGCAATTATGGAAGAAACATTCATGTCTAGGTTCAGAGTTCCAATAGAGACAACATCCATATATCATAGGTTAGCAGACATTAAAAGAAGTGAAGGAGAGTTTATAACCACATTTAATGATCATTTTCAAAGGGCTTATTCCATATTAGTAGCTCCTTATACTGTAATTGATGATGCAGTATTACAAATGTATTATACTACTTTAGATTCATTAATTGTGATGTTTGTTAAGTGATAGGTACCTGCAGTGGAAAAATTTTCTGAAGAATACAAAGAAGCTATAAAAATTAATCAGGAGATATGATAGACAAGTTATGGTCCTTTAGTAAGCCTCGGAAATGCTACAATTCCTAATCAAATGTAGCAATTGAATGGTGCACTGATGCATCATACTCCAGTATACAATCTAGTTCCTACCCTTGCTATGGTTCCAATATATATAGGCAATGTTGCTAATGATAACAAGTTCAATGGACAATCATTCTTTCAGGCTCCACAAGATGCTTATGTAGCTAAAGCACAGGAGGATAGAGATGAATTAAAGGTAATCACTGCTCACTTGAAAAGATTAACTACAAAAGTGACTCGGATCAGAAACCATACTTTCTATGGCCAAAATCATCAAAATAATACTCATCAAAACCAAGGGCAAGGACTGCAGAATAGAGGTCATAATGGAGACAACAAAGCTTATGGAAATGATAACAGAATTTCAAATTAGCCTAGGCCTCCTAGAGTTTGGAATACAAGGCCAAACAATGGTCCTCTAGATTCTCCTTTTGAGAATCCAGATAATCAGGAATCTAAACAGTCTACTAGGGTACAAGTAGCAGATGTGGCTCTTAAGAATTGGTGTAGGATCCACAACATGAGTGCTCATGCTGAGCTAGATTGCCCAGAATTCCACTTAGTAGCGAGTATTTTCAAAGTAGAAGTATAAAGCCCTACATCAGAATTTCTTGTTCCTAAAGGAAATCAAATAGTACCTTTAGGATATGAATCATCTATGGTTCTAGAAAGTTTCACATTCTCATCAAAAGAAGAAGAGGATCAAATTGAAGAATATTGATCATACTATCAAGAAAATTTGTATCCTAAGTTAGATTTGGTGTTGGAAGCCTTCTAATTCCCCTTTGAAACTGAGAACAAGGTGGAAGTTGAAGTAGATGAAGTTCAAGCATTTCAACAGTCTCAAAGGAATCACATGTACAACTTGAGAAGTAACCACAAGCCAAGAGGTCCTTTAACTACTTCTACACCTCCAAAAAAATTCAATACACCACTGGATGTACATTCAAGTAACAATCCTTTACCTCCTAAGGAAAATCATCTCATAAAGTCTAGGTAGGTAAATCAAAACCTAATGATGCTTCTAAAATTAAGTTATTTATTTGAAGAGATTAGGAAAATAAAAGTTAATGTTCATTTGTATGAATTGCTGAGAAGTCCAAGTGTTAGAACTGCTTTCATGAAGGCCTTAGATGAATCAGGTCCTAGAGAAAACTCAATAGGCCCAAATAATCATAGTAAAGACATACAAATTAAGGATAAGAACAAAAGGATTGAGCAGCTTGCGAATACTAATGTAGTATTGTATACAGAAAATAAGGCATCTCCTCCTTTCTTGTTAACCTTAAGAATCTTTGGGAAAACCTACATAACTGCATAGTAAATTCTAGAGCCTCTGCTAATGTCATGCCATTAGGAGTGTGTAAAACTTTAGGACTCACCCCTACTAAGTCAACCAAAGTTGTAACTTAATTAGACAAATCTAAAGTAAATATTGTAGGAGAATTGATGCATATTTAGATGCAATTAGCTGTTGATCCTAGAGTCAAATAGTATATTGACATTCAGGTAGTTGATATTCCTATGAATTATGGGATGTTGTTGAGTAGAGATTGGTCCAAGACTCTGAATGGATATATGGCATCAGATTTTTGACATATGATTACCCTAGAGAGGCATCCCTAACCAAATTAGGATTGAGGCAGAACCAAAAATGAAACATATGATAACATAGTACAATAAAACAAACGAGGTGTTGGATGTTGTAGTAGAACCTAGTGTGTATAGAGTTTCTAATAGAGGAGTCTAAATAGAAGAAATTCTAGCTTTTGATTTTGAAGAAAAACCTATAGACAAAGGAACTAGTGTTCTCATTAAATCTGATATTGATTCTTTTGATGAAGAAGGGAACACCATAATAGGGAAATTTGGAAATGTATTCAGCAGGGAACTTTTATTCATGATGTTTTATGTAAAGAATGGTGTAGAATTCATAAGACTACACATTCTAAAGAAGATTATGGAATATGTAGGGAAATAATTGAATGTCAACATATAAAATGTATGCACAACTTGGAAATCAGGAAGGAAAACATACTGTTGATAATCCTAAGTTGTCACTACATAAAGGTGCTTGTGTTATACTAAAGGATCCGAGCGATTCCATAGAATCAAAAGATAACAAACATGCTAACCCTCATAAGCCTAAAGAAAATATCACAATACTTGTAGGTCACGCAAAAGTGCATAAGGATAAATGTGATCTTGCAAAACTTTAGTTAAATAAAATGCTTTCTGTAAAAATAGGAGATCCATTTTGCAAAAGAAATAAAATGTGGATTTTAAAGTGTGATGGATCATAATCTAAACAGGGAGCAGGGGCAAGAATAGAACTTATTGACCCTGATGGGAAGTCATTTTTGGTAGCTTATAGATCTTGTAGTTTCCATGTACAAACAATGTAGCAGAATATGAGGCACTAGTACATGGGTTGGTAATAGCCATCAAGAAGAAGGTAAGAGTCCTTCAAGTTTTATCTGACTCTGAATTAGTGGTCAGATAGGTTAGGAAGTTTTATGCTTGTAATTTTTGGAAAATAGTGAGTTATAGGCATAGGGTATGGGATTTGATAGAATCCTTTGATGCTTTCAATATTATACACATTTCCAGAGAATTAAATCAACATCTAGATGCCTTAGCAGTTGCATCTAGCTCACTTGAACCATTAACCTTGTCTAGACTAAAGAAATTTGCGGTAGAATTGGTGTCTATCCCCAGTATACCTGACAATGTGACTAACTTTCAAGTATTCGAGGGTGACCAACAGATCCTTGATTTTATAACAAGTCATGATGTCTTTGAAGCCCAAATAATTGATGAACAAGATAGACCAGAAGTATCTTGGGATGAGGAAGATATCATTGACCTGAAAAGTAATTTCTTACCCAGGGGGTAATCGAACTAGAAAAGATTTTTGATTTTGATGGGGTAGTTAGGCAGAGAGATCTTCCTAAAATACGAGGTAAGTGCGATCCTTTCAAGCTAAGTACTACTGATAAGGATCCTCAAAATCTCCTAATTGGGAAGACCTGTTCCACTGAGTTGAGGAATGATATAATCCCCATGCTGAAAGCTTATAAACATGTCATTGCGTGGACATACATGAATCTTAAAACTTATTATACATCTATCATAACTCATGTGATTCCCCTAAGACCAAGAGTAAAACTATTTAGATAAAAATAAAGACCAATGAATGCCATATTAGAACCCTTGATTTTTGAAGAGGTCAAGAAATTGTTATCTGCAAGGATAATCTTTCCTATGAGGCATTCCACTTGGGTATCCAACTTAGTTCCTGTGAGGAAAAATAATGGGGATATCAGACTTTGTGTAGACTTTAGAAGCCTTAATAATGCATCAAAAAAGGATAATTATCCTTTACCACCCTTGGATGAGGTTTTGTAGATAGTTAATGGGGCCAAAATGATGCCCTTCTTAGATGGATTCTTTGGATACAATCAAGTTTTAGTGGATGAAGAGGATAGGTTGAAAACCACTTTTACTTGTAAATGGGGTAATTATGCTTATAGAAGGATGCCATTTGGTTTAATAAATGCATGAGCTACATTTTAGAGAGACATGGATATTGCTTTTCGTGGACTTGTAGGAAAATGCATAGTAATATATATGGACAATTTGACAGTTTTTTCTAAAGATGGGTCTACTCATGCAGAGGATTTGAAGAAAATACTGCAGAGGTGCAAAAAATATGGTATATCTTTGAACCCAAAGAAATCTATCTTTAGGGTGATAGAAGGTAAGTTACTGGGACAACATTTCTGAGAATGGGATTTCCATAGATCTAGACAGAGTGGAAGGGATCATTAAGTTGCAGTTACCCGCTAGCAAAAAGGAATTGAAATAATTTTTTGGCAAGATAAACTTCATAAGCAAATTCATTACTGGCTTTGCTAAGATAGTGCAACCTCTAAATGCTATGCTAAAGAAAGATGCCAAGATAGAGTGGACACTAATGGCCAAAAAGCTTTCAAAGATATAAAAGAAGCTATTACCAATGCTCCAGTATTGACTAGCCCAAATTATACTAAACCATTATTTATCTACTCTTTTGCATCAGAATACTCCTGTACAGTAGCCTTGACACAAAAAGCTAAAGAAAATGAAGAGAGGCCAATGCCATTTATGAGTGCTCCCCTTAAAGATGCAAAATTGAAATAATTGGACACCAAGAGACAATCTTTTGCCTTGGTAAAGGCAGTCAAAAAGTTTAGGAATTATATTTTGAGAAGTCAAGTCAAGGCTATTGTGCCTAATGTTGCAGTAAAGATGCTACTGATGCAAAATGATCTAGGAGATAAAAGAGCAAAATGGATACAGTGCTATAGGAATTTGATTTGGAAATCATTCCAATGAAATTGGTTAGGGGTCAAGCTTTGGTGTAGACTATAGCTAACACAGATCCTGAGATTGTTTACCAATAGTATGTGGTAAATACAATGACTATGAGCGGATGGTATGATTATCTTACTAAATTATTAATATCAGGGAAATATCCAAGTCATATGAAATCTTCCTAGAGAAGGGCATGAAGGATGAAAGCCCAAAAGTATATGATTTAGGGGGGTTTATTATTCAAAAGGAATCATGAAGGAATATATTTGAGATATTTGAGTAGAGATCAAGATGACAAAGTGTTGTTAGAACTACATGATAAGTATGGGACAACTCACGGGTCTCACTTAGCCACAACACATAAGATCCTACGAGCAGGATATTATTGGCCCACCATGTTTAAAGACACTAAAAAGCATATTTGGTGTTTCCATACTTGTCAAAGCACAATGGATAAGGGAAGAAATATGACTCATCCTTTGCAGCCTGTAATAGAAACCAAACCTTTTGCACAATGGGGGATAGATTTTATTGGAGTTATCAAACCTCCATCTTCTGTTGGACACAAGTTCATACTTATAGTGACAAATTATTGTACTAGATGGACGGAGGCTACTTGTTGTAAGTTGTCTACTACTGAAGTCATCATCAAGTTCCTAGAGGAGAATATCATAACCAAATTCAGAGTACCTTATGCACTGGTATGTGACAACGGCCCTGCATTCTCTTCTTTGAAGTTTTCAAACTGAGATTTTGAATATGGTATGGTGTTGAAGTTTTCATCAAATTATTATCCATAGCGTAATGGGTTAGCAGAGTCTAGTAATAAAATTTTGTTAGACATCATTAAGAAATTGATTGCTAAGAATCCTAGGGAGTGGAATACTTTATTGAAATATGCTTTGTGGGTGGATAGAACAAAGGTTAAAATAGCATTGGGTAATGCCCCATACCATTTAGTATGCGGTACAGATCCTATTTTGCCTATTAACTTGAGAATTCCAACTTGGAAGCTCGGTAATAACTACTTAGGCTTTGATGATCAAAGAGAGGCTAGGCTAGTCCAATTGCTACACTTAGATGAAAAAAGAAATTAAGCCATAGATAGATTTTCTAAACATCAAGCAGTGGTCAAAAGATGGTTTGATAAAAGGGTCAAGGTTAAACCATTTAAATTTTAGATTTGGTATTATGTTAGGACAAAGCCCATGAGAAAAAGGGAAATCATGGAAATTTTGATAAGTTGTGGGTATGTCCATTGCAAATTTCTGAAATGATAGGATATAACACATTTAGGTTGAAGACTTTGACTGGTGAGGATATTCCATTACCTGTTAATGGTCAATATCTCAAACATTACTTCCAAGCCTAAAGTGTTGAGTTTAATCTTATTGTGTAGCATATTGTAAGTATTGTAAATGTTTGTATAGTTGTTTGTTTTGTTTTGGTTTATTTTGGTGTTGTTTGTGTGTTCATGTTTGTTGTTGGTTGCTCTTGTTGCCATTCTATTTGCTGGGATCCTCATTTTAACTTTGGATATATAGGAGTAGGCTACAACTTTAGAAAATAGTGGAATTTCTAGAATTAAGGGAACCACTTGAAATTTATACATAAGTTGTGACTTTTATAGATGTAGTTTGTTTTTTGGTCTTTGAAGGATATTATTCACCAGCAGCGGATCAAAATAGTGAAGGAATAATATGAATACATATATTTAAGATCCTAGGAGTAGGTTTAGGAGATAGTGGACACTTTCGTTAAGTGAAAAATCTAAAGATTTGCCTTTGCTACCACTATAATCTCCACCCTGCATATCAAGAACATGATTTTATTACTTGTTAGACATGAGCTTTATTGTAATATAGAAGTATAAATAATAAATATAGGGAAACAGTCTAAGGGATCATTTGAAACAAATGAGGGCTACTAGATAACTCCACTGGGGCTATAGATGCTTGACTAGTAGTGGGGCTCTATTTGGGGAGATTATAGTGATAACCTTGCCAGGGCTATGGACGCCTGACTGGAAACAAGGTTCTATCTAGGTTGGCCTAGAAGGTTGAATCTATCTATGTAGTTTAATGCAAATAGATGTTGTTTTCTAAGTCTATTCCAAAGAATGGGAATAAATCAATTGCACACACTTAAATTCCTTTGGAAGATTCTTTTTGGGTTAGTGAATACATTATTTCTTTAATTGAACAACATTTCGCATATAAAAAAGTTAGAAATTTACGATTTATTTTGTTTTGTTTCCTAAATTTTTCAAATTTGGTTGTTTTATTTGGTTTCTAGTTGTTGTGATGCTCACAAAATGCCCCATTTTACACTTTAGAAAAATGAGGACCCCTATTGTGGCTTTTGCTTTTGTGTTGGTTTGGTTCAGCTCACTTGGCGGTATGGGTAAAATGTTTCTAATGCTTGAAATTCAAGTTGCACAATGCTTGGTAAAAAATGGTTGTTACCAATGAAGTTAGTGTCAAAATTCATCTAGGGTTTCCTTTTGAACGGTTTGAAAATTCTACATATTTTGAGAGTTATGCTAGTTTTTATGAAAAGTCAACACTGGACTGTTTTGGTCAAAGTGTATCTCATATACATTATCATTTGCATGTATCTCATATAAGTTGTTCTTCTTTCCATATGTCAGGTTATGATGTTCATCAAGTTTAAATCACGTGTCATGTTTATATCTTTAACGGTTCAAAACATGCATAAACAAAATCGAGACCCGATAGCTTTTTAGGGTGTGCTTTATAAGGGTTGGAGTCTGCAGTTGTATTTGTATATTCTAATGCATGTATCTTTTATGCAAATCCAAAATATACATGAGTGGACCCAAAAATAAAATTCAATTGAGTTTAGAAGGCGGAAGTGAATCTAGATTTATTTGTATGTATCTTTGTATGTATAAACGCATGTATCTAATATGCAGATACAAAGCTAGACGAGATAGAGGAGTTTAAGACTTTATAAACTTTAGGTGAAGTCTGAACTTGTAAGTTGAGGGGTATGTATAATGTATGCAAAAGAGAAAAATGCAGTCATGAATATGAACTTAGGATTAAATTTTGGAATAAAGTGCATTTACGCATAACAAGGGGTGGAAAAGTCAACATCACGTATGCATGTAAAAATGCATGCATGTGATATACAAAAGGTGATACAAATGAAATATATATAAAGCCAGACATCAAGGTGATTCTAGGTCATTTCATAAACCCGATGGAGTCTGCATTTGTACGTTTGGTGATTGTATAAGATATACATGAACATATACAAAATAAATATACAAAACAAACGAGAGGGAAAATTACAAATGCATAAAGGTACCTTGTGCATGCTTTGGGATACAAAAGGCAAGCTTAATGTTAAAAAGGTCATTAAGTCAAAATGTATGCAATGCCGCCATCATTCATTTCCTACATATTGGTGAAAAGTGCATGTATAAGATATACAAAATGCAAAAAGTGCAAAAACCCAACATATACAAAATCCAAAATATGCATTGAATGGTAAAAGTCAAAGGAAATTCAAAATGCATATACTATTTACAGTATTTAATGCATATCTACCACAGGGAATCCCTAATTTCAAAGGAGTAAAAGGAATTTTCATAACAATAATTTCACAATTACATTTAGAATTCAGTTGTAGAACACTCTACAGAGCTAAGGCGAACAAGGGTGAATTGAGATTCCAAGACAGTTGTGGTGGTCTCGAATGGTAAAATCTCTTGTCAACAGTATTAAAGTCAATGGTTGTGAATCCATGTATGTATCTAAAATTCCCACTTGTGCTTAATGAAATGCAATTATGGTGAATTTTATAGTAATTATAGTAGGATAATGGAAGTGGTTTAAAATTAGAAGATTACTGTGATGAATTGTGAAACTTAAACACAATAGGGTAAAATCTCTTGTCAACAGTATTAAAGTCAATGGTTGCAAATCTAGGTATGTATCTAAAATTCCCACTTGTGCTTAATGAAATGCAATTATGGTGAATTTTATAGTAATTATAGTAGGATAATGGAAATGGTTTAAAATTAGAAGATTATTGTGATGAATTGTGAAACTTAAACACAATAGGGTATCTATATAGAATTCAAAAGATAAAAAGAAAACCTTAGGGTAAAACATTAAATGGTAAATCTATATGGTAAAACCCTAGAAAGCATGAATGTACTCATAAAATGAATATGTTTCTCGACAGGATGCTGCCCAAAGGGAAGAAAACCAAGAAGACAGCTGGAAAGAGAGAAAAGAAAGACACAAGGAAATAAATAATTAAAGAGCAATTTCTGAGCAGGGGTTATAATTCACAGATTTATTCTGCAGGAGGTAGGGCAATTGACACCAAAATTGGGGATTTCAATTCTACCAAATTGTTATAGAAGATTAGAGCACTTGGAGCATCTCTAGCAATGAATAATATACTAGATGTGGGATTGTTTAATGTTGTGAGATTCCCACTTGCAATGGAGGCTAGGGATTTGGTTA
The DNA here is from genome assembly GCA_027924645.1 of Cunninghamia lanceolata. Classification (NCBI taxonomy): domain Eukaryota; kingdom Viridiplantae; phylum Streptophyta; class Pinopsida; order Cupressales; family Cupressaceae; genus Cunninghamia; species Cunninghamia lanceolata. Next base: position 4,325,924 of record BSBN01000333.1, read on the forward strand.
TTGATGCATTCAGAAGTATGATATGAACTCCAGGAAGGTGAAGCATAATGGTGTGGTATATGCAGATTTGTCAGTGGAAGAAATAGCTAAAACCTTCGGTTTAAAAATCACTAATAAAATGAAAGAAATTGATGTGGAACAATGTGCAGCTGATTTTAGAGGAAATGAAGCATCTTGCAAAAGCACAATATTTTATGGATGGTATTCGTAGGGCAAGAAATCAAAAGTAGATACTAGGGTCCCAAAGCACTTGTATAGGATACACTTCAAGGAGGACGTCTATATAATGATCACATTGTTAATCAGATTAATGGGTGGCAGATGCAAGTACATTAAGCCATGGATGCTCTCTATGATTTAGTTTATCAGAGAAGAAATAGTGGTAGTCCACTGGGCTTTAGCCATTAGCAATGCTATTTTTACACAAGTTATGAGATGGAAGAAACAGAGGATGTTCTTTATGTCATCGTATATAGTATATCCATGTGCAACCAAGATGTAATTGGAAGGAATACTAAGGATTGGTACATTGGGAAATCACTTAGGGCAGATGTTAGTTTATTATCATTACCCAGATTTGTAGGAAAAGAATGTAATGCAGACTTATATAAGGGTTAATGATGTGTTTTATATGTACCTGGTGAGAACACTGACAGGGGATAGAGACAAAAGGTTATTAGAAGAAGCATGAAGTGTAATTAATTTGCATAGTGCATGGTACATTCAATTTCCTACGTTCACTTACATTAGAATAGAAGGATTCATGGGTAAACCTTGCAAACTGCCAAGGTACACAAAAGACAAAATGGTGTTGTTAGAATTTATTATACAAATATTGAACATTTATTGTATGTATAAGGCTAGGTTTCATAGAGGTAATATCAAGTTTCCTTTTGATATTGGTAGATATTATTCACAAGATACACTGCTTTGATGAATGATTGAATGTTGTCATTGATGGCAATAAAGAAAGGAGATTTCACCAGCATGGCAAAGAGACTTTACTTTGGAAGGATAAATGGCTAAGTATAGGCAGTATACATTATATAGTGCAAATGGCAGTGTTTGTGTCAGTATGCCTCTGCAGTAGAAAATCATTATATGCAGTTTAGATATGTTGTTCATAGCTATTTGATGATTATATGTTTCATTTCTCAAGACCAGATTTCCTTCGGAAGTCATACTATGAAATATCTAAGTCCGAGTGAACAAAACTAAGATAGGAACAATGTATAGTACCAGAGCATAAGAGTCCTCATTCCTCCGCTGTTGCATATTTTGTCCTATGGTTTTGAAGGTATAATAAGAAGTCCATAATGATTGTTCATTATGAAGCTTTGAGTCTCGTATGGTCTGCAATGAGAGTTTTTATGTGATAGATGAATTGGTCAAGCATGTTCTTAAGAGACAGGTCGACAGGCATGTTAAATCCATATGCAGAGAAGATATATTGTTTAAATAATCAATCTAAGTGGTTGAATGATTGGTTCCAACCTATATGAAGATTATTATATGTTTGGTTGGGTTCACATTACTGTTTGTACACATGATCAAGATGACAAGGTAAAATACATCATATACATGCTTCATGTCTAGCTTGCCGACCTGATTATGAGAAAAATCTTGTTACAGATATAAATACTTGATGGATTACAATGTTGAGGGTGGATGTGTGTAGGCATACAAATCAAAGTGTGAAGAATTATAAGTAGAGTGTAGAGCAGGAAAAAAAAGGGCAAAAAATAGAGTATATGTAGTAGAGCTGAGAAGTAGGGCAGAATAAGTGAAGACCTTTGAATTTGTGTATTGAGCCTTCAATGGAACTGTGATCTAGCATATGGTAGATGCACTTAAAATAGTTCATTATTGGTAGTGAGCCAATTTTCTTCTATCTTCTATCTTTCTTTCTTAGTGGACAGTGAGTCCACCTTCAGTGAGCATTTCTTTGGGTAGTGGGCCTTATGTAATTTGGTATTATTATCATAATATATTATGAGCTAACACTCATTGTGGTTTTTCCCTTTTTGGGTTTCCCATGTAAAATCCTGGTGTCTATGTGTTATGAATTTGTGGCTGCTCTTCTCATGTTTACTTTACTTTCATGTTATTGAATGTGGTAAATAGATAAGTGAATGTGTAAATGAAAAGGTTTTAAGAATATTGATTCGCCCCCCTCTTGGTATTCTTTGCACTCAACAATTGGTATCAGAGCAAGGTTCCTTGGAGGAAGTTTAACAACTTAAGGAATATTTGGGAAGGTGTACACATGGCAGCTAGAAGATATTTCACTTCTCCTAAAGCCTCATATGGAAACGATGAATAATTACAAGTTGCTCTTGTCGATCTTGAAAAATCTGAAGTAGAAATCAGGGATCTGAAGGATAACATACAAGAAGCTGATGAATGCATTCTAAATCTAAAAGAACAAGTCAAGAAGTTCAAATAAAAATACAAAGAGGTTGGTTAACAATTGATATCAACAAATGAATCCCTAGATGATTTGAAAGTAGAAGCTGTAGAAAGAGCTAAAGTAGAAGATCTAAAATTGTTGGTAAAAAGCAAATTAGAAGAATGTGGTAAACTTGAAAACTAAGTTGTAAGCCTAAAATCAGATTTGGAGAAAGCTAAGAGCTATGAAGAAAAGTTCAAGATAAGTTCTACAAAACTTGATGAGATGATTGCTAATTAGAAGAGTTTCGATGACAAGCAAGGCTTGGGATTTGAGAAAGGAGAAAGTTCAAAATTAGGTCAAGAAAACTCTGAGTTGAAGAAAAACAAAGGCAACTAGTTCAAGAATCAAAGAAGAATACCTAGAAAACCTCCAGTCAGGTAGCTAAATGCTCAGAGGTACCCATCTTTCAATGGCCATTGTTTTTATTGCAATAGACCTTTGGCCATAAAGCTACTCAGTGTAGGAGTAGAATAAATCAAAATGTTCCATCATCTTTGGTCAATGTTTCAATTGCAAGAAAATTGGTCGTAGATCAAATGAATGCATAGGTCTAGTTAGGAATGGATTTTAATGCAAGGAATACTCAATCATTTAATGGAAGATATTTTGCATGCAATAGATTTGGACATATGGCTAATCAATGCAGATCAAATCCAATCAATAGAAGGAATCAAGGACAAAGGAGTGTGGTATGCTACAATTGCAATAAGTTTGGACATGTTGCAAGATTTTGCAGAAGCAAGAATGAGAAGAAAGATTATCCTACAGAGAAGACGAAAACAAAGCAGAGAGAAGATAAAGGCAAGAATAAGATTGATCCAGTGGAAATCAAGAAGGAAATGAGCAAGGTCTAGATTAAGAAGGATATAAATGAGGTTGGGAATGAATCCACACTAGTTTCTGGTGGAGATACTTCCTCAGGGAAGTAGATGGTGAGCTCTGGCTTAGGGGGAGTTGTAATGAAAATCTTAATCCCCTAGCCAGATTGTCAGTGCTGGGATCCAACATGAAGATATATTGAAAAGATGCATATGATAGATCCTTTGAAAGAAATTTAGGTGAAAAAGGTTCAAGTACAGAGCATTGCATAACAATCCTAATAGACTGTAATCTATAGAGATGTGTTTGACAACTTTTTTCATTAAAGGCATTTATGACGATTAGGTCAAGATGGATAAAGGATTAAAAAGGGGCTCATTTGACAAAAAAATTCACTTTGCAATCAAGCTCTCAAGTGTCTAAGGCAAACAAAAGTGAAAATTCTAGCAACTACAGTGATTTCCAAAGCAATTCAAGTGAGATCAAGCCAAACCCTAATTAGACAAAGGAGGTATTTACAAATTGAAAACCCTTCTGTAAAGTTTAAATTATTCTAGAAAATGTTTACTCCTCAAACAATCAAGATAATAGAAAAGCCTCACCCCAAGTTCCAGAAACATTTCTTCAAATCACTGGAAAGTGATCCTGTAGGAGCATTCACAATTACTCCTCATGGAATTATGACATGGAAGATGTTAGGGAATATATTCATACCAATTTGGAGGAACATGATCACATCAATCTTGGCAAACTATACTTGGATGAACTGACTACTATTGATGTTGAGTTCAAAGACGAATATAAATTTCTAGGAGAAAAGAAATTAGATACTTGGTTGGACTTTCCTACGATCCTAAATGATACATGGGTTAAGTTTATTCTAAGAAGGATTCATGATGATTTTTTGTGGCTCAATGAACCATATATGATAACTAAAGAACCTATCAAAGCTATAACTGGTATGAGTTCCTTCAGGAGGATTTCAAGCAAAAAGAAAATAAAGAACAATTTAGTAATGCAGCTAACAGGGGCCAAATTTGATAAGAAAGCTCTCACGGTAAATGATATTAAGGATTTGGCTGTCAAATTTGCATAAATGATTATTGGATACAAATATACTTTTCCCACATGGAAAACTATGTGTCTACACCAACTATATACACAGCATATGACATAGTAAAAAATAATATGGATTATAACCTATGTGAATTGCTCTGGAGTGAATTAATGGAGAACTTGAAAAGAACAAAAGAGACAAATTACCCCTTCAAATATAGAACTTTGATCACCTGTCTAGTCTTCTACTTCTTGAGAGAGCTACCTGGCTTGGGAAGCATTGTCTAGCTTGATCTCACACCAGTGGCAACTCAAATAAGAAATCACCTACAAAGTTTGGGAAATGCAGACAGACATAATGAAATCTTATGGGGATACTTCATGGACTTTCAAAAGAAAATGTTATGTAGGGTCCAGATACTTGAAAAATGTAGTGATGAAATATGAAAAGGACATTGTATTCATGGTGAACAAAGACAAATGCTTCATGGAAGTTGTGGAACCAAGAATTACATGGGTCCCTGCATTAGGGTATGAAGTTGCAGAAGATATCTTGACTGAATTAGCTGATGACCTACTAAATAAACCAAAAGATCTCAAAGAAGACAAGTTTGGGGCATTCAAAGAATTATCCATGGAATATGAGCATTCAAAGAAAATATCAGATGAACAAAAACTGAGGAAAAAACCAATGCAGAAGGATCAAGACCCTTAAATGCTCTGGTGGAATGGAAGTCAAACACTCTAGAAAGAAAATATGAGAAAGATGAAAAGGAAAAAAATGCATCTAGCCCCAAGAAAAGAACAAGGATCTCATCCATTACAGAAGCCACTACTGAAGTAGAGAAAGAAAATCCAATAGAAGAAAAGAAAAGAAAGAAAGTTACACTTAGTGAAGTACAAGAGAAAAGAGACACTGCTGCATATCAAGTTTCAATTGACTATGCTAGAAAGTTTTTGGAAAAAAACAAAGAGTACAGATCTTAGACTCATCCAAGACTCTATAAGGACCAATAAATCTGGCTTCTATGTCTCCTGTGGAGAATCTCAAACTAGTACCAATCGTACAAGCTAAAGCTCAGGAAGAAATGCTGAAAACATATATACAAGAGAATAAATTCATTGATGAGACATCAAGTATTCTGGAGAAGCTGATGCCCTCATACCAGAAAGATACATCAGTATCATCAACTACTCATATGAAAGGTCTAATAAATTATGTAAGTACTCATTTTGAATCCTTTTAAAAGTCTGTTGACATTAAGGTTAAAAGGAATATGAAGACAAAAGACTAGCAATATCAAAAACCAAGTTAGATAGTGAGAAAATTATGTTAGAAAGCAGCATAAGGAATATGAAAAATGCAATCAAGGATGCCTGTGATATATATAGATTTTGTCTGTCATGGCCTAAGATCACTAAGGAAATAGAAGAGAAAGTCAAAAGCTTGGAGCTTCAATTAGCAAATATTTCCAAGAACTTTAATCTAGCAGTTGACTCTATGAGAAGCATGGCAATACAAGTTGTAAATATTCAAAACAACATAAGTAGTTTGATCAAGAAACATGAAGAAATGAAAAACATTATGTGCCAGCTAAGAAGGGTAATAAGCCCTAAAATTGAGTTCATGACAAGCCTAGTTGAAAAAGCTATAAAGGTTCAGGAGACAACTGGCATGCCTATCAGTGCATAGAAGGTAGAGGATCTAGTGTTTCAAGTAAATGAGAGCATCCAAAGTTTGAATAGTACTAAGGATAAGTGGGTTGAAAAATTAACATAATTAAAGATTGAATATAATAATATCCTTTCTCATGCAACTAAGTGATCAGACACATGCGACAGAATACAACAATTTTTTTTTGTAGTTTTGTTGTCTCGACAAAATTTTGACTCTTGTACATACACCTTTTCCATTGATGTCAAAGGGGGAGAAGGAAACCAGTGAAAAATGGGCAAACATCTAAGGGGGAGAAGAATTACAGAGTAAGGGGAGAAGACAAGCATTTTTCACTTAGTATTGCAATCAATGCCAAAGGGGGAGATTGTTGGCAAGAGACATTGCTCTGATGAATGATTTAATGTTGTCATTGATGGCAACAAAGAAAGGAGATTTCACCAGCATGGCAAAGAGACTTTACTCCGGAAGGATAAATGGCTAAATATGGGCAATATACATTATATAGTGCAAATGATAGTGTTTGTGTCAGTATGCCTCCACAGTAGAAGATCATTATATGTGGTTCAGATATGTTGTTCATATCTATTTGATGATGATATGTTCTAGTGCTCAAGACCTGACTTCCTCCGAAAGCCATACTATGAAATATCTAAGTTCGGGTGAACATAACTAAGATAGGAACAATGTAATATACTAGAACAAAAGAGTCTACATTCCTCTGCTGTTGCATATTTTGTCTTGTGGTTTTGAAGGTATAATAAGAAGTCCAGAATGAATGTTGGTTACGAATCTTTGAGTCTCATATGGTCTGCAGTGAGAGTTTTGATGTGACAAATGAATTGGTCAAGTATGTTCTTAAGAGACAGGTCGACAGACATGTTAAATCCATGTGGAGAAAATATATTATTTAAACAATCAATCTAAGTGGTTAAATGATTGGTGCCAACCTATATGAAGATTATTATATGTTTGGTTGGGTCCACATTACTGTTTGTACACATGATCAAGCTGACAAGGTAAAATACATTGTATACATGCTTCATGTCTGGCTTGCTGACCTAATTATGAGATGAATCTTGTTGTGGATATAAATACTCAATGGATTACAATGTTGAGGGGTGGATGTGTGTAGGCATGTGAATCTAAAGTGTGAAGAATTATAAGCAGAGTGCAGAGCAAAAAAATAAAACAAGGGAAAAAAATAGAGTATATGTAGTAGAGCTGAGAAGCAAGGCAGAATAAATGAAGACCTTTGAATCTGTGTATTGAGCCTTCAATGGAACTATGATCTAGCATATGGTAGATGCATTTATAACAGTTCATTACTAGCAATGAGGCAATTTTCTTCTATCTTCTATCTTTCTTTCTTAGTGGATAGTGAGTCCACTTGGACAATGAGTACAACTGCAATGAGCATTTTTTTTGGGCAGTGACCCCATGGAAGTGAGCCTTATGTAATCTGGTATTGTTATCATAATATATTGTGAGCTAACACTCACCATAGTTTTTTCCTTTTTTTGGGTCTTCCACGTAAAATCTTGGTGTCTATGTGTTATGAATTTGTGGCTTCTCTTCTCATGTTTACTTTACTTTCATGTTATTGAATGTGGTAAATGGATAAATGAATGTGTAAATGAAAAGGTTTTAAGAATACTAATTCACCCCCCCTCTCAGTATTCTTTGCACTCAATAGATACCAATGTTTTAGCAAGGAAGTTGCCCAAGTATCAAAAGTAGAATCACAATATTTTTGGTTTCAAACTTTTGATTTAGCTAGACCATTTTACCAGTTCAGGAGAATACAACACTTTGTGGATAAGAAGTTTAAACATTAGCCACATATTGAAGATTTTTGGGCTGATTGTGACAATGAAGCCAAAGTTAGGAAAAGGGCTCATCAAAGACTAACCCTTGATCAAATAAAGACCTTGGGAGTACTTGAGGTACCCCAAGAGATTAAAAATGATGATGAGAAAATATTGCATATAAGTTATGACACTAAAAGGGTGGCTGATGAAATTATAACTAAGCCATACTAGAGTCAGCCTAAGGAGACTTCACTAGACAATATCTCAAGGCCAATAATAACATATTTAGATGTTTGGATAAAAGAAAAAATAGAAAAACTGAAGCCCCAAAGGAATAATAGTCACTTACTAAGGGAAGAAAGGGAAACAGAGAAGCTTGGAAAGTAAGGACAATTTTGATGATTTCTTGAAAAGAAAGAGGCAAACAGTAGAGGTTGAGATAGCCAAAATAAACACTGGAGCTACATTATTAGATCCTTATGTATTAGGGGTAATTGTGGCTATCCCCTTAGGAACATTCACATCTACAGAGGGAGGAACATCAACTACACCTACCACAGTAGAGAAGCCTCTAGTACAAACACCTGCAGGGCATCAACAAACACCATGTGTCCAAAGCCCACCAATAGCTTAGCAAACATCTTTGGAAATACAGACACAACAAGATAAACTCCAAGGATTTATCCAAGTCAAATAGGAAATGACTAAGGAAATACTACAAGGTACATCCATGCCTCAAGTGTCCACACAAGGAAATGTAGTAGTGGATGTGGATAGGGTTGTAGATGTTGATGATGAAGAAAAAGAAAGTAAGGATGTGGATGATGTTGAAGATGATAAAGATAACAATGAGGATGAAAGTAGTGGTGACAGCCTAGAGATGAGTAGCAAAGAAGAAGAATATAGAGAGATACCTAAGAGTCACCTCATGCTGGGAGCATTTGATGCATCAACATCACAATAGGCAACAACAACATCATAAGTTCTAGAGGCTGCCACACAATTAGCGAAATATACATAAATGATTGATCCATTTGGTAACTTAGTACCTGAAAATATAATGAAGTAAAAGAGGATGCCCAAGAGATTTTGAAGGAGCAGGTAGAGTAGAAAGAGAGTGAGGGTATTTGTAATGTACCATCTTCTCAAAGAGAAGATATACCAGTTCAAGGGAATGTGCCTATAGTTAGCATAGAGGAACAACAAAATATTGAAGAATAACAACTTCCTCAGCAATAGCCTCCACAACAATAGCATGATCAACAACAACATCAAGAACAAGAAGAGAAGGAAGAAGTGATAACAGAGGAACCTCAAGATTAGGTAATGAATGATAAGGGTGCAAATACAAGCACGGCAGTACTAGCTTGGGTTGGATCTAAGGTGCGACAAGAGTCAGAAGTGCAGCTGGTGCCAATTGATATAAAAAGCTTATTAGCTAATGAGGCAACCAAGTGGGGTAAAAGGAAGGCAATGATCATGTTTACAATTAAAAGAGATCCTTCTAGTACAAGAACTATGCAAATGGCCATTCCTCAAGATGACAAATAAAAAGGTGAAATAGGCATGGAGGAATACAATGTTATAAGTATGAATCTTGGGCATGTTAACCAGGAGAAACATATTGAAGAATTGCAATAAATGACATAACTAATTTCCACCAAGATGAGGAAAGATAAATAGAAGATAGTGAAGTTGAAGGGGTGCATTGCCCAATTGCAACAATTCATCCAAGGAATCATAGATCTGGAACACGGTTTACCTGAGTTACCTCCAAAATTGGCAATTTTGTCTAAAGAGCAGATAAGTGATATGGAGAATAAAAGTCATGAAGCTAGCATATTTGAAGAGTATGTAAATACATTTATATAGAAAGGACAAGAGGTAATAAAGATTGCAATTAGTAATTGGGATACCACTTTTACTGGAAAGAATAATTGTGCTAGCCTTCTACAAAAATGTCAATCAAGAATAAAGTAGAATAAAGATGAGATGAATAAACTCAATGCCATGGAAGAGCATATGAATGCATTAGTTAATAAAGGGGTCCTGACCTTAAAGGTTTCCTTTCAAGTACCTCGATGGAGAATGGAGCTAAAATTTAAGTAAGTATAATTAGACCATGCATTGTTAATGTTCAAGAGTTAGAAAGAACTGCTCAGGACCTATTGGATAAACATGTGAAGATAGTACAACATTTGGTAAGACATCCTTGTTCCAAAGCCTAGGTATACGATGTGTCCATAGTAGTCCAAGAGTTTAAATTTATATTTTAGTCTTATATTGATGATCCTATTGATAAATTGAGTGAGGATGTAATGGAATTGATAATGGAATTGAGTGCCAAAATTAAGAAGTATCATAAAAGAACAAAGGATATGGAAGGTATGGCACAGATATTGAAGAAAAGTGTAGAGATGTAGTAATACACATGGGAAGCATCTCAAAAGATACGTCATGCACCCATATTAGCCTTGGCCAAAAGATATACAAATTATATGAGGCAGAAGGAAGGGGATCAATGAGTGGAGGATACCTGGGATAGTGATTGACAGACTTATTCATTAATTATTTCATTCTTTATCTTGTTATTCTTTTATACATGCAAAAAAGTCAAAGATAGAAGGTCAACCATACAAGACATTGTGACATTTCGAAAAGGTTCTAAAGGCATCTTTGCGGCTAGGAGAATATTCTTCCAAGATATTTTGGAAAGAAAATTGGCAAAGAGTATATTCCAAGGATATTCCTATGTGCCAGATGGTGCATAGTTGGTAAGTTTGTTTCTAGCATTGATATTGTATTTTGAATCTAGACCCTTGATGAGATTTTGTAGCTGTAGTAAAGGATCTAGATCTATATAAATATCTTTGCTACACTTATTTTAGTACACATGGCCTGCATAGGAAAACACACCAGAGTGTTTGCAAGAGAAGTGACTAGGAAGAGTGCTTTGAGAATAGGTAGTTTGAGGAGAAATTCACCTATGTCTGTAGGAATGATTATGTGGAACATCCTGTTTCCTTTTTGCATTTGTAAAAACATCTGTAAGTTTTGATGATTTTGTTAATGCATTCAAAAGATATGAAGTCTTGAAACATTGTAAATTTGAAATGGTTAGCATATATCTGTAAATGCAAATATGAAATTTCTGTGTCTATTCCAGAGTGTTATTTGATGCATGTGTGTTTTTGATATGTTTCTTTTAAAGATTGTAATTTTGTATGTGAATTTGTGAAATGATCTAGATTAGCATATGTCAATTTACTTACTTTTAAATTTGCTAGGATAATCAAAGCTTGTACATGTGAGTAAGAGAGCATCATATTTTGTCTTGATCATGTTTCTAACCTTAGCCTTTTACCTTTCTTTACCAGTAGTCTAAATACATAGCTAACACACAGTAATCTAGAGGAAATTCTTAAAGATTCTAGTAAATACATGAAAATGATAAAGATCTTTAGTAGTTTTCATAAATTTGAAATACAGAGCATGTTTCTTTAAAATTCATGCAAAGATTGATAGTAAAGTTACAAATATTTGCAAAAGATCAACATTTTTAGAGTAATTTGAAATTATTTGCAAAGATTGAATAATCTTAGCTAGCAATAAACATTTAAATCATGTAAGGCCCCTTATTAAATAGTTTCACATTGAACCTTGAGTAAATCTAACACAGTCATGACCTAACTACCGAAGCCTTGGGATTGTGAATTATTGATTGATAATTCTTCATATATTTCAAGATAGACGAGGTTCATAGTGAATTTTATCTCATGTTGTGTGTGTATAACATCTACATCAATATGTACAAGTTGTACAAGTTAAGAAAATAGAATAAGAAGTCTTAAATCAGTTTAAGGTAAAAGAGGTTGATTGTGAAAGGTATGAGTTAGAGATTGTGTCCTTAAGAAAGCAACTAGAAAACATAAATCAGAAGTTGACTAGAAGTCTTCAAAATGAGTAGAGCACTGAGTTGTTTGAGAAAATGATTCTAAGTAAAAGGTCACTATCAAACAAATTTTGGATAGGATATGAAGGAGAAAAGAGTTCCAAAGATACTGTAGTGTCCGATGGAAAAGCACCAATAAAGTCAGCAAACTCATCAAAAGAGGCAATATATGAACAAGATGAATCAAGCCCTACTTCCAAAAGGCTTGTAGATCAGAATGTCAATGGAGAAGGATACAAACAAGTTCATAACCTGAAGCAAGGACTGAGGAGAAGATCATCAGAAAAAAAAACTAGGTTTACTTCTTATTTTCATGGTTATTGTTATTCTTGTCATGAATTTGGTGATAGAGCAATAGACTGTTGGATGCATGCAAGAAAAGTTAATTGGAGTAGGAGTTATAGTGTGTTGTTAAATAGAAGATGTAATATTGTATGTCATAAATGCAACCATATGTTGAAATGAACAAGACAACTGAAAGGGGGGGTGAATCAGTTGTAGAAAAAACTTAACTTCTTTCAAACATCAACACATTAACCACTTAATTGTGATTTAATCATGAGAGAATTATAATCAAAAAATTAAAGATATTCACACATGAGGCACATGATACACTAGATTTCTATGTGGAAAACCTAATAAGAGAAAAACCACGGTGAGTGTTAGCGTACAATATAAATGATATATCAAAATTTACAACAAGTCACTGTTGGAGGCTCACTACCTTAGGGCTCACTGCCTAGAATGCTCACTTCAAAAGAAGCAGCTCGCTGCCAAGAAAAGGGCGCTCACTGCCAAAAGGGCACTCACTGCCAAAAGGGTGTTAGGGATTGCATGCAGAAGATATCAATTAAATGCAAATAAAGATTAAATAGAGGAATGAAAATACACAGAAATAATAATGGTGAGAGACAAGTTTTAACGTGGTTCACCCAAACTCGGGCTACATCCACTAACAAAGAGTCCAATATTATTATCCAATAAATCAAACCGATTACAACCAACAATCCTTGCAACTCAATGCCACTGCAAAATGCTACAATACATCAATGGAAACCCTAACCCTTAGCTATTTTTATCAAGCCTTATGTCAGTTACAAAAATAGGGTTTTTTATGTCAGCCAATAGAAAAAATAACTCCCAATGCCTTTATAAAATAATAAAATTTGTTTGAGGTTTCAGGGGCGTTGCCCCTCAGACCCCACCCTATATCACGACAGGGAGCGCGCCAGGGGCGCTGTCTTAGACCCCGCAAGGGGCGCTGCCCCTTGACCTTGTTAAATAGTTTGGGGGGAAATCGTGCCAATAAAAGGGGTAAATTTAACCTCTGAGTCTGATTAGGCTCCATATAACAACAAAAGGCTCACTGCCAGAAGTTGGTGAACTGAGATAGTAGCATATACACTATGCCATGGTTCAGTTCCATTGAAGCGCAATAAATCTCCTCTACTCTACATTATTTTTTCACTTTGCACTTATCTTTGCATCTTCACATCATCATCAATTATTCACAAATTTATTACATGTATTTATATGATTCCTCAACCTTGGAATGAACATTAAGGTCGACATTACAATCATCAACCATTGGAACAATCTCCAAGGTCAGCATACACAAATACATTAGAATAGGTCTGGACCAAAATATATTTGTGAAGGAGAAGGATGAATGTGGACCATACCATGTGTTAGTTGCGACTCAAATGAAATCTTCCATGCTACAACATGATATCACAAACTCCAAAGCATAATCACAAGTAGTGAAAACAACCAAGTCGGCTAAGATTGGTGTTAACACTAAGACCTTTAGGAACATGCTTCATGCATGATCTAGATTACACTTTGCGGACCAATCAAAAGGTAGGAACATGATCTAGAGACATCCATAGGCACGTTACAATCACCAAGAACTTCCACACAATCCCCAAACATTCTATCCAGAAGATTCTTCAAACTAGAGCACTAAAACATTACTGTCAACCACTGTCATAAAGGAAAGATCGCTTGTGGAGCACCAAATCATGAACCTTTGAAATGAAGGCACATAACATCATTCTAGACTTAATATCAGAACCACAGACTAAAAACTTAAATGCAAAGAAATGCGGAGCAGAATACATTCTCCTTGTCACCATTAAATACACAAAAAAATAATTTTTACTCTGGTGAACAGAACTCACTCAAATCTTCACAACAGAGGTTCAAACTTGAAACATCACAACTACAAACATCCCTTAATATAACTTCCAAACCGTAGACAAATATATTCAATCTACAAGATATGCGTAGCAAAACACTGCATTGTTTTGGTAGATAAAGTGATTCTGCACTTGCACTAACTTCTCAAACACTTGCTAAAACTTATTCAAATAACTTCCTTAGATTTTGACCTTTGGTGTTGACATCAATGACAAAGCTTACTACTCATACTTACAACAATCTCCCCCTTTGTCATTGATGGCAACCCATGATGTGAAAAACCATCAAGACAAACAAACTTGCTTTGCTTCTTTGCTCCCCCTTACTTTATGCTTTCTCTAGCTGTAACTTTCTCAAGTTTTTCACATGAAATTCTCTCCCCCTATAACATCAATGGAAAAGGGTGCTAGACCTTTTCTCTTTCTTTAGTTATCAAGGCTCAATCTAGATCTTGTTAATACTGCACTACTCCCCCTATCAACAACACTGCAACACTTACTGCTCTTTATCAGGAACTCATATCAGCAACATCTACCTACTCCCCCTGAGAGTTAGCCTTCAAAACATCAATCTAGATAAAAGAATAAGACTTTGGGCACCACTGGATTGATGCATTACCTATGCATCTTATTTTAGAGTAGGAGGGGTAATAACCCCTAACTTCTCCCTAAGATACTTAAAAGTATCCCTAGGCAAGGCTTAGTGAAAATATCTGCAATCTAATCCTTTGTAGACACATATTCCATCTTTACTTCATTTTTTGTTACCTTTTCTCTCAAAAAGTGATAACTTATTGATATATAGGCTTTGTTCTTGAGTGCATCATTGGATTCTTTGAAATGTTTATAACACTTCTATTGTCACAAAATATTGAAATTAGTTCTTCATACACAACTCTTATATCCTTTAATGTATGCTTCATCCATAACACTTGAGTAAAACAACATGCTACAACAATATATTATGCTTCTGCAGTAGACAAAGAAACTAATTCTCGCTTCTTGCTTAACCTTGAAACCAATCTATTACTTAAGAGGAGAGCACCTCCACTTGTACTTTTTATGTCATTAGCATCTCGAGCCCAATCTGCATCTGTATAAGCACTAAGAGTGAAATTGGTATCTTTGGGATACCACAATCCATAGTCTGAAGTACCTTTTAAATACTTCATGATCCTCTTAACTGTAATCACATGTGACTCTCTAGGATCTTCTTGAAATCTTGCCACAAGACAAACTACATACATTATATATGGTCTTGTATGGGTTAGATAAAGTAGTCCTCCAATCATAGCCCTATACTTTTTTTTATTAGTCTTAGGTGATTCATCATTCTTGCTCAGCTTGCAACTAGTTACCATAGGAGTACATACTATCTTAGAATCCTCCATTCCAAACTTCTTCAATAGTTCTTTCACATACTTGGACTGAGAAATGAAAATTCCTTTTTTTGATTGAGTAATCTATAGTCTAGAAAGAAATTCATTTCATCAAACATAGATATCTCAAACTCTTTTTGCATTTCCTCTGCAAATTTCTTACACATACCTTCATTTCCTCCAAAGATAATATCATCAACAAAGACTACAACAATCAAAATTTGATCATTATTAATTTTGAAATAGAGATTATTGTCTGCAATACCTTTATTGAACCCTAATTGTAGAAAATACTTATCCAACCTTGCATACCAGGCTCTATGAGCTTTCTTTAGTCCATACAAGGCTTTCTTCAATCTACACACCATGTCACCTTGGTCTGATGACTGAAATCCTTTTGGTTGTTCAATATAAACCTCTTTTTCTAGCTTTCCATTCAAGAATGCAGACTTCACATCCATCTGATACACCTTGAAATCTTTATGTGTTGTAAATGCCAAAAACATTCTTATTGCTTCAATCCTTGCCACAGAAGCATAAGTGTCCTCAAAGTCTATACCTCTAACCTGAGAATATCCTTTGCATACCAGTCTTTCTTTGTTTATTACTACTTCTCCATTTTTATTCATCTTGATTCTAAAAACCCATTTAGTTCCAATAACATTCTTATCAGTAGGTCTAGTTACCAATTCCCAAGTTTGATTCTTCTCTATCTGCATCAGCTCTTCTTCGATGTCTTTTACCCAAATTTCATCTTTGCAGGCTTCACTTACAATTTTAGGTTCAATCTGTGAAAGTAAATAGTAGTTCACATGTTCCTCTACAGCTCTTTTCCTTGTCAATACCCCTTTGCTTTTGTCACTAATAATCTGATCTTCAAAATGATTAATCCTTACATACCTAGGAGTCTTAACAGCACTTTCTGGAGCCTTTTTCTTCTTCAACTTGATTGTCTTCTTGTTCAATTTTTTCTTCATTGACTGTAATAGCAGGTTCATCTGATTCATAGCCACTCTAATATGATATTCTTTCTCTATCTTCATCAACATTCATATTAGCACTCTCAATGATCTTTCTTAGTCTCTTATTGTAGCACCGGTAGGCCTTACACTTAGTAGAGTATCCAAGGAAGATTCCTTCATCACACATTTGACTTGAAATCTATTCTGAATGTAGATAGTAGTATGTATAGCTTCTCTCCAATATACTTCCAGTAGGTTAGCCTCTTTCATCATTGACCTAACAGCCTCTTGAATTGTCCTGTTCTTTCTTTCAAACAACTCCATTCTGATGAGGAGTCATAGGAACAGACAACTGTCTTTTTATCCCATATTCTTTAGTTAACCATAATTGATCAAGATTGCTCTACAATTCATCGCATTAGATCTTTTTCTGTCGGTAACTTCTTCAAAAGATTCATCTAATAGCTCATCAACTCATATCTTTGTGTTGAATCTTAGCACCAATTCTCTGGCTAGGGGATCAAGAATTTCAATAAAAGCTCCCCCTAAGCACTAGAAGTTGGTGCAGATCCATCCTTGACCTTTTTTACATCCTTCTTAAGCCAGATCTTGCTCATTTCCTTCTTGGTTTATGTCAGATCAATCTTGTTCTTTCCCTTATCTCCCCTCTACTCTATTTTCTTCTCTTTTGGAGAATAGTTTCCTTTCACATTCTTGCTTATGTAGAATTTTGCAACATGTCTAGGTCTATTGGAATTGTAGCAAATATTATTCCTTTGTCCTTGGTTCCTTCCATTGATTGGATTCATTCTTGGTCTGCATTGGTTAGCCATATGCCCAAATCTATTACATGCAAAACATTTTCCATTGAAATATTGAGTATTCCTTACATTGTTGAGACCATTCCTTATCTGACTCCTACATTCATTTTCTTTATGACCAATTATCTTGCAATTGAAACACTGACCAAAGAATGATGGGACATTTTGATTTATTCTACTTCTACACTGAGTAGCCTTATGACCAAACTTATTGCAATTAAAATAATAGCCATTGAAAGATGGGTACCTTTGAGCATTTGGTTGCCTGACCCGAGGTCTTCTAGGTCTGTTTCTCTAATTTTAGACCTGGTTTCCTTTAACTCTCTTCATCTCATTGTTCACTTGTCTTGATTTAGAAATTTCTCCTCTTTCAAAACCTAAAGCTTACTTGTCATCTAGACTATTTTGACTGTAAATCAACTCATCAAGCTTTGTAAAACTTATTTTGAACTTTTCTTTGTAACTGTTAGCTATTTCTAGATCATGTTTTAGAAGTACAACATCTTTTGCCAAATTTTCACATTCCTCAGACTTGCATTTCACAACTTGATTTAAATGCTCCTCAGCCTTTTCTTTTTCTTCAATTAGGATTGATAAACTGTTCAGATTTTTATTTGCTACTTTCAATTGTTTACTTAGCTCTTTGCTCCTTTCCTTGTATTTCTTGACTTGCTCCCTTAGCTTCAAAATGCATTCATCATCTTCCTTGATATTCTCCTTCAAATCTTGGATATCTGCTTCATACTTATCAAGATCTTCAAGATCAATTTTTAGTTCTTCATTACTAACATATGTGCAATCATCAATTGTGACACTACCTAGATGCATTGCTTCTAGAGGAGTAGGATATCTTCTAGCTGCCATGTGTTCACTTTCCCAAATCTTCCTCAAGCTGTTAGGGTTCTTCCAAGGAACCTTGATCTTATACCAATTGTTGAAATGCACACAATAATTGAGAGGGAGGGTGAATCAGTTGTAGAAAAAACTTAACTTCTTTCAAACATCAACACATTAACCACTTAATTGTGATTTAACCATAAGAGCATATAATCAAAAACTTAAACACATTCACACATTCAACACATGAGAAACCAGATTTTTATGTAGAAAACCCAATAAGGGAAAAACCACGGTGAGTGTTAGCTCACAATATAAATGATATATCAAAATTTACAACAAGGCTCATTGCCAGAGGCTCACTACCCAGAATGCTCACTACAAAAGAAGCAGTTCATAGCCACTTGATAAGGGGACTCACTACCAAAAGGGCTCATTGCCAGAAGTTGGTGAATTGAGATAGTAGAATCTACACTATGCCAAGGTTTAGTTCCATTGAAGCGTAATGAATCTCCTCTGCTTTGCTCTACTTTTTCACTTCACACTTATCTTTGCATTTCACATCATCATCAATTATTCATGACTTTATTACATGTATTTATATGATTCATCAACCTTGGAATTAACACCAAGGTCGATATTACAATCATTAACCATTGGAACAATCTCCAAGGTCGGCATACACACATACATTAGAATAGGTTTGGACCAAAATAGATTTGTGAAGGAGAAGGATGAATGTGGACCATACCACACCTTAGCTGGGACTCAAATGAAATCTTCCATGCTACAAAATGCTATCATAAACTCCAAAGCATAATCACAAGTAGTGAAAACAACCAAGTCAGCTAAAACTGGTGTTAACACTAAGACCTTTAGGAACATGCTTCATGCATGATCTAGATTATACTTTGCAGACCAATCAAAATGTAGGAACATGATCTAGAGACATCCACAAGAACATTACAATCACCAAGAACTTCCACACAACCCCCAAACATTCTATCCAGAAGATTCTTCAAATCAGAGCACTAAAACATTACTATCAACCACTGTCATAAAGGAAAGATCACTTTCAGAGCACCAAATCATGAACCACTTGAACTGAAGGAAGATAACATCATTCTAGACTTAATCTTAGAACTGTGGACTAAAAAACTTAAATGCAGAGAAATGCGAAGCAGAATACATTCTCCTTGTCACCATTAAATACATAGAAAATAATTTTTACTTTGGTGAATAGAACTCACTCAAATATTCACACCGAAGGCTCAAACTTGAAACATAGCAACTATAAACATCCCTTAACATAACTTCCAAACTCCAGACAAAGATATTCAATCTATAGGATATGCAGAGAAAAACATTGCATTGTTCTAGTAGATATAGCAATTCTACACTTGCACTAACTTCTCAAACACTTGCTCAAACTTATTCAAATAACTTCCTTAAATGCTGACCTTAGGTGTTGGCATCAATGACAACACTTACTGCTCATACCTGCAACACCATCTTGGTCACATTGCAAGAGATTGTAGCATACAAGTAAGAAATGATGGTTTTAAATTTTTAAGAAGATATAATTCTTTTCTAGATCTCTGGTTGGTAACAATATCATTTAATTTAAATGCAATAACATTGGGCATAAAGCACAACATTGTAGAAGTAGGTTGATGAAATCACCTAGACATAACAAGAATATATATACCTTGATCAAGTAGAAGAAAGAATCTATGAAAGTGTGGAGAAGAAAACAAGAGCAAGAAAAAGAAAAACCTAAACTTGTGCATATTCCCAAGAGGCATCACCAATTGCATAAGAAGTAACATGAGTTTAGGGGGAGATGATCACTACCTTATCATTTATCCCCAAGGAGAAAACAAGGAGGATATGATAACAGGAGTTAGAATGATCAATGAGCATTAGGAGATCTTGGACAAATGTTCTTTATAGGCAATCATTTATGCTTTGTGCTTTATACCAATTAGTCCAATGCATTGAAGTGTGTTTCTGATATGAGAAAAGACAATGCATTTACATGTGATCAGTAGTTTCAAAAGGAATATTCAGTTGTCTTGTCACCATCCAAGAGTGATTAGTTGTCTTGACATCATAGGCCCTGACATCAGTTTACACTATAATAGTACCAAAGACTCTGTGGTCAATGTTTTTGGTCTTACATTGGGGTGGTAGGCTAGGCACATCCTTTGGAAATGATATAAAGACGAAAGAAGTAGAAGGGAAAGTTCTTGTAAATACAGATGCTCTCAAAGTTAGTAGTGAATAGACATCTACGATATCAAATGATAGGAGGGACCTACACAAAATTATAAGAAGTCTATGAAAATCTCATTCTAAGTCTGCTCAAAGTTTGTAATAGAGACCTTGCCAAAGCCTAACAAATCTATCAAAGGAGTCAAAGGTAAAGTAAAGGAGTTGTGTTTTGTTGTCATTAATGTCTTGTTATTGATGTCATACATTGATATCATAGCTAAGGTATAATGAAGCCATCAGTAGAACCAATAGTGGACTTAGTTGTGTTTAGTCCTCATCTAACAAGGAGACAGTCATGTCCTTGATCCTATAGACATGCATGCATCAGAGCAATGACTACAGGATACACACAAAATAGAATTGTTGAAAATACCAAAGGAACATTCAAGAAAATGCAGTTGGCATGTGTAAAATCAGACTTTGCAACCTTTGTCGGTATGCCTATACTATGCAAATATGGAAAGTTTGGAATAGGGTATGGTATCTATCAAAGTATAAAAGAAAGGGGAATTATTGTCAAATGTTGTAGCTTCAAGTGCCCTAGTAGACATGTATACAAAATGTAGAAGAATAGATAATACACATTAACTTTTTGTCAAAGACATATGGTCTAATGGAATGTCATGTTTTCAGGATTTGTTCAACATGAGTTTGATAAAAAGACCATAAAAACTTCTAAGAAAATGTATCTCATGTTCCTTATTGGTATTAGTCTGATAGGTATTGGCATCAGACTATTTGTATTAGTTTGCCTTAGCATCTACAATGATTGATAGTGATTAGAGGGTTTGTTTACTAGTTGTAGTAGTAGTTTATTTGTAATTGGCCACTGATAGTCATACTTTATTGTTATCAAGATAATGGTCTCATTTTTGTTTGTTGGTTGTAACAATAGTCATGTTTGTGGTTGTGATAGTGTTTTGTTTCCATGTATCTGTATTAGACTTGGCATTAGACAGAGCTAGGACTATTGATGTTAAATGTTGTTATGACAGTGATAAGAAAGTGACTGTGTCAAGAGAATACAGAGATGCAAAATACAAATCCTTAGTATGGCAATGCTAGAATAATGGTTTTGAAGGTCTTCAAATAAATTCATTTGAAAGAGAGATGCTATATGCAGTGGCATAGAAGAGTAGACTTAGATAATTGGTATGTGTGAAGGTTCCCAAGATAGTGTGTGTTGGTTATTTTCCTAGACTGGATGCTTATTCCCAGTTATCCCTACAAAGTAGCCATCATTGATCAACAGGATTCCCGGGCCAAGGGCCAATAGTATAGGAGATAGACTCTATAAATATCTCCTCTTCTTCTTTAGGCTCTGCAGAACCAAGGGGGGTATTCCCTACTCAACATCCATGAGATATAACCGTGCAAAGACTGGGATGCTGACACAAAGTAGATAAATCCTCTATTATGCAGACCAAAACTGTGAGATAAGTGCAAAGGGGCTAGCTTTGGGCTTATATTCAGTTGTAGACAGAGGATTTTGGTCCTAAAACTACTTCTAAAGTCCTAAAAAGTTTGTATATGAAGTTTAAGTTAATTTTATGTATGGATGCAAAACTAGGACTTTGGGTTACAATAGAAATACCAGACTAGATCAGTGTCTATCCAGGGCTCAGAGTCAATAGACATATATATGTGAATGTTTACCACAGACTTAAGATAGTAATCAGATTTCAAGGGGCTTTTAATATGTCTGCCTTATAGATAATACCCAAGAGAGAGTATTTAGTTATTTCTGCTTACAAACATCCTTACTGTAATGTATTCTTCTCAACACTTAATCCAAAACATTTAATCTACTCCTTGAGCAGAAGTAAGAGACTAAGTATTCAATATAGAAAACCTATATTCTAGAATCTATAACACCCCTTAGATATTCAGAGTCAGAAGAAAAACACATTTAGTCTGGAGACAAATAACAAAACACATGCAATGAAGCATTACTCATTTAAATAAACATAAAATTGATGATTTCTGTGGATAATACATACAACATACAATTCATAAACTCAAGAGACACCTGAAATAGAGCCACCAAAGAGTTGTATTCCTACTGCAGTACCAAAACTTGTCCAGTTTTCAACAACACAAAGAGTGACAACGTCTGCCTTTTATAACAAAACCATGTACTCAATGAATTAATTATATGGCACATTAGAGATTTTGCCAGACCGTGCACCACAAAAATGGCACCCAAAATACTGAAGGCAATAGGCAGAAGGAATGGTGAGGAAAAACAAAAACTTGAGCCCCGTGCCACCGCTTGGGGACATTCCTCATAAAACTGGTAGTTGGTCCGTCACTCAATAGATCATGCCTCTACACAACCACCATTAAATCCTCAACTACCCGCAGGATGCAACAACAGATGCATCTAGAAATTTTCCCACTCAAAAATGGGTTGCAGACAAAGAAAACCATTGCTTCCTGGGAGTTTAAAAAACAACCGTTGATCATCTTCCATCACTGAAATAAATGGCTCAAAACACCTTGAAAAGTCGTGACCCAGTGATATCATGCCACGTAGGCACCTTAATCTTCCATCGCTGACCCTTCGCTCTCTCCATTTTACCTTTCAAAAAAGGGATAGGTGGCGGCTTTTGCAGCATTTAGAAACATATATGTGTCTTTATCCGCAACACTTTATAAAACTGTGTCTTTATATTCAAGTGGCCTCCGCAGGTGACAACTGTCACAACCTACAGCATTTGAAACATGAGACACATTAATACTGGGACCCACAACCTCCCGCTTGCTATATTTAATAAGATGAAAATAGGGATAGGTGGCATCTTCTGTGTGCACAACCGCTGATACGTGGCGACTTCCGCAACATCTCTTGAAACATTAGAAACTTTTTGAAACTTCCATGGAAGTCGACACTTGGTGGGTTCCGCATTACTTAGAAACTTTTAATATCTTGCTGGGGAAGGGTCATAAACAAAAGTAACTTTGGCACCGCATCCACCATGTGGCACATTTTGTGTTACTTAACCCTCATATTTGTGGCCCACCACCATCCGTTACTTTGCATTGTAAGATACATAGACAGATACACAAAAGCAGACACTTGGTGAGCTCCAAGGCCATCATAAAATACATGTGGTGCCTTCTGTAGACACACAAGTTAGAACTGTGTCAAAGACATATATTCCACATGGCACGATCTGCAACACCTGAGACTCTTCACTGGGACCCACCCCCGTCTTCAGTTAGCACAGAAACAAAAATGAACCATGACATGGAAGCTGACACTTGTCAAGCTCCACAACTATCACTAAAGACACATGGCGCCTTCCTCGCTCATGCTGAAACATTTAGGGAGTGCCTTCCGCTGATGACACGTGGCACCCTCCGTGTTAAAGTTATCACTTAGAAGCAAAAGCATGGCCTGAATCGAGGCTTGCCACTTGGCGGATCCCGCGGCATTGGAAAAATGAGACCCTCTCAGCCACTCTTAGAAACATTCATAGACACTGAAACTGTAGCCTGATATGCATTCAGAAATGCATCTAACTCATTTTTTTCATTATTTTTTGGAGGCCGATAGAAATTTCACATGCCCGCCAATGCATATTTGACCATTTGCATACAAAAACTTGACATTTTCCACGAGTGCGATAGGAAAAAGAGGGGAAAACACTGCACTGGACTGGTCAACCTATGAACATTAAGGCATGAAAATGAAACTTGGTAGCAAAGAACCTATTATGGGAGACCAACATAGGATAGAAAAATAACACAACAGTCCAAGGAAGAGAGTCCAAGGCATTAAGGGTCTGAATGAACAGTAACAAAATCAAGCAAACCAACTTCAAAACCCTAACCCTAGGTGAACGCCACTAGTGTGTATAAGTTAAGACATCAGATGGTGATTTGTGATATACTTTTCATAGACAAAGGTTTGTCTTTGAATCACATTATGATAAGTATAAGAAGTAGCTTTAGTGATGAATTCTATATCAGAGATCTCAAATCTCAAAGTGGTAGTATTATTGACAGAAGCATCATTCAGTGATAACTTTATGAGGTTATAAGAGCAGGACATCAAAGCAAGGGTTTCATGATTTCATTAGGATCCTCATCAGCATTAGTATGAAGTTCACTCAATGATCAAAACATTTTATCCTTGTGAGGAGACAAAATTTAAAAGTTTATTCTTGCCAAAGGGAGTTGTTGCCAAATAGGTACAATTATTGCATGCAAGGTAGGGGGAGCTTCCTTGGGTAGAAAATTATTTCATGCCAAAGAGTATAATCACCTTCCTTTGTCCTTGATGTCAAAGGGGGAGAGATTCAAGGTAGTGGAGAGTTTCATATTTTGCCATCAATGAGAAAGGGGGAGTTTGTTGGCATTAGGTTTTGTCATTGATGTCAAAGAGCATTAGTTGGTATGTGAGTTGTGGATGAACTCAGTTGGATTTGATGTCAAAGATCAGATTATCAAACAGCAATGATCAGGACTATCATGTTTGTGTACATGTTCTTGTTCTTATACATCAACATTATAGTTTGTTTGTATTAAGTGTGGTAACTATATTCTCCATGAGAAGACATGCAAGCTATAAGTTTAGATTCATGTATCGGTCAAATCATCAATGTATCAGTCAGATCATCTCAAGAACAAATAGAACATGACTATATCTGGTTCATTGACATGTTTGCTCAAGGTGTAGTTATTTGAAGTTATGATTCATGTGTACTAGGTGGTTGACATGTTTGTCAACATCTCTTAAATTATGGTTGTTTGTGTGACTAAGCATTGGCATAGTGGTTCAAGATCAGGAGTTCATTGATGTCAAAGGATTTAGAGTTTTGCATCATCAGTTTGTCAATCTCTTTAGGAGTTATGTCTTATGTTTCAATTCATGATTAAGGCTTCTTGTTGGCAATTTAAGGTTTTCAAGGCATAAAGAACTAAATCTAAGGTGCATTAAAGGTTTTTATCATTTAACTCTTTCTCTACAATAGAGGTGGTATAGGATTAGTGGTTCTTCATGACAGTGAGTACCAAAAAAATTAGGGTTCAAGAAATATCTAAAGAACAAGTTTATAAAGATCTAAATCCCTTAAAACCCTAGGGGTTTCTAAGATCTAACACCTAAATCCTAACAAAGCACCTAAAGGCTAACTTGACACATTGTACTTTTTTTTTTTAAGTTGACTTGTTATAGAAAGTTAAAGAGTCACTTAAGTGACTACTTAAGGGTTTAACGACACGTTTTCAACCAGCCCCCCAATCTAAGGAGACTGGTTCTATCTAGTATGCACTATGAGAATGATGCAAAAGATGAAATCTATGGTGTTTATTAAAAGTCTTTAGGGCACGAAAAAGTCTATCAGCAGTGCGAGTTTAAAGTTATTTTAAATGGCAACGATGATCCCTGTTTGATCTAACTTTGATGGGCACTTGAATGTTCACCATGTAATGCAGTTACTTTGTTAGGTCTAGTAACTCCTTTCTTGAACCCGTAGTAAAAGAATTTCAAACAAAAAGTGTACGATGGTTTTTTGGTGAGACTCATTGATGAATTAGAGGACATGCTAAAATAGAGATATTCATGTATAAATTTTTTATGATGTTTATTTATTGATGCATTCAAAGACACAGTTTGAGAGAAGATTTTTGAGAAGCATATCAAAGTGAACTGAGAAGAGAATTATGGTGTTGCAAAGGATATATTAGAGTGTAGGATAATCTTATGAGTTTGTGGGAAGAATCTTCTACATTGAATATGCAAGTGATTAAAGAGGCTAAAGGTGACATGGATTTGGTTTTGTGATGCAAAAATGAGCTTTTAAACAATGTTATAGAGAAGCATATTGATGAGGGAGATAGATGTGTCTAGAGGGCAGTGAAGGTATTCAGATCAATATATAATGATGATTAAAGAGTATGATGGTAGAGTATTAATTGCAGAAGGTAGTGTAGGTGTTCAGATCAGGTATCCTTTATTTGTTTTAATGATGGTTTAATGTGTTATATTTATTTGTATGGGTTGTTTGAAGAGTCATTTTATGTAAAAGAAAGGAGTTTTTGAGATATTCATGCAGATCTAAGAGAGTAGACATGATTGAATAAAAGAGTTATAGAACACATCTATAACCTAGGATTTCAATGTAAATAGAGTAGTACTCTATATATCTATTTTATTTGTATTTGGAGTTGGTGCTCCTTGTTTGTGTAGAGTGGAAGTTCTTGATGTAGGGATTGGTGTTCCTATCAAGATGTGATCAGGGACATCCTATAATACATGAGATCCTTGCCAGTGAGGCACAAATGTAATTAGTGAGATTTTGCTCAATGAGAGCTAATCAAGATTTTGGTGAGGTTGGATAGTGGTTTTTCTCTGTTTAGGGTTTTCCACATTAAATCTTGTGTCATGGTTTCATCTTTGTCATTCTATTGTTCTCTATGTCTTTGGCATGTTAGTATTAATTTCTTTTAAAACTATTGGGTTGATGAATGAACTAGTTTCATTAGATCACTAATTCACCCTCCTCTCAGTGATCCATTGTATTCCAACAATTGATATCAAAGTTGCAGGTTCCTATCAAAAATCTTATAGACCTAGGTTGATCTTGGTAGTGGAATACTATAGAAAAAAGAAAAGGAAACAAGGGAAAAATAAATACCCAATAAAATGTTGATTAATTAGCACCAATCAAATCAAATGATCTGTTGTTGCATGAAACACCCATGTTAATTGACACAAGATGTAATATATCTAAAAGAGAAGATAGTCTTGTAGTTGAGAATATTGACATGACAGATGGAGACAACATTGTGAGTGAAAATGATAAGGAATATGATGAATATGAGTGTGAAATTGATTTTGAAGGTGAATTTATTTTTGTCGTAGATGAGATCAAGAAACTTAGAAAGGAGACCTAGAAACTAAATTTATAACTTCAAGAAGAAAAGTAGTCCAAGGCCAAAGCACTTTTAGCCCTTGAAGAAGAAGAAAAATTGATCATAGATTTAAAGGTACAAGTTGTAAAAGTTAAGAAAATAAAAGAAGTCTTAAATCATTTTAAGGAAAAAGAGGTTGATTGTGAAAGGTATGAGTTAGAGATTGTGTCCTTAATAAAGTAACTAGAAAACGTAAATCAGAAGTTGACTAGAAGTCTTCAAAATGAGCAGAGCACTGAGTTGTTTGAGAAAATGATTCTAAGTCAAAGGTCACTATCAAACAAATCTAGGATAGGATGTGAAGTAGAAAAGAGTTACAAAGATACTGCAATGTCCAAGAAGAATGATGGAAAAGTACCAATGAAGTTAGCAAACTCATCAAAAGAGGCAGTATATGAATAAGGAGAATCAAGCACTGCTTCCAAAAGGCTCATAGATCAGAATGTCAATGAAGAAGGATACAAACAAGTTCATAACCCAAAGCAAGGATTGAGGAGGAGATCATCCAAAAAATAAACTAGGTTCACTTCTTATTTTCATGGTTATTTCTATTCTTGTCATGAATTTGCTGATAGAGCAATAGACTATTGGATGCATGCAAGAAAAGTTAATTGGAGTAGGAGTTATAGTGTGTTGTCAAATAGAAGATGTAATATTGTATGTCATAAATGCAACCATATTTGTTACATTGCAAGAGATTGTAGCATACAAGTAAGAAATGATGGCTTTGGATTTTCAAGAAGATATAATTCTTTTGTATCTCTAGTTGGTAACAATATCATTTTCTTTAAATGCAATAAAATTGGGCATAAAGCACAACATTGTAGAAGTAGGTTGATGAAATCACCTAGACATAACAAGAATATAGATACCCTGATCAAGCAGAAGAAAGAACCTATGAAAGTCTAGAGAAGAAAACAAGACTAAGAAAAAGAAAAACCTATACTTGTTCATATTACACAAGAGGCATCACCAATTGCATAAGAAGTAGCATCAATTCAGGGAGAGATGATCACTACCTTATCATTTAGCCCCAAGGAGAAAAAAAGGAGGATATGACAATAGGAGCTAGAATTATTAGTGTGCATTAGGAGATCTTGGACAAATGTTCTTTATAGGCAATCATTTATGCTTTGTGCTTTATACCAATTAGTCCAATGCATTGAAGTGTGTTTCTGATATGAGAAAAGATAGTGCATTTGCATGTGATCAGTAGTTTCAGAAGGAATATTTAGTTGTCTTGTCATCATACAGGATTGATTAGTTGTCTTGACATCATAAGCCCTGACATCAATTTACACTATAATAGTACTATAGATTGTGTGGTCAATGTTTTTGGTCTTACATTGGGGTTGCAAGCTAGGCACATCCTTTGGAAATGATATAAAAATGAAAGAAGTAGAAGGGAAAGTTGTTGTAAATATAGATGCTCTTAAAGGCAGTAGTGAACAGACATCTACAATCTCAAATGAAAGTAGGGACCTACACAAAATTATGAGAAGTCTATGAAAATATCATTCTAAGTCTACTCAAAGTTTGTAACAGAGACCTTGTCAAAGTCTAACAAATCTTTCACAAAGGAGTCCATTCATCTGCCAAAGGTAAAGTGAACGAGTTGTGTTTTGTTGTCATTAATGTCTTGTCATTGATGTCATAGCTAAGGTATAATGAATCCATCAGTAGCATGAATAGTGGACTTAGTTGTGTTTAGTCCTCAAGTAACAAGAAGGAGACAGTCCTGTCCTTTAGCGTCTAGACATGCATGCATTAGAGCAATGATTGCAGTTGGTAGGTGTAAAATTAAACTCCACAACCTTTTCCAGCATTCTTGTACTATGCAAATATGGAAACTTTGGAACATGGTATGGTATCCATCAAAGTATATAAGAAAGGGTAATTGTTGTCAAATGTTGTAGTTGCCCTGGTAGACATGTATGCAAAATGTAGAAGAATAGATAACGCACATTAACTTTTTGTCAAAGACATATGGTCTAATGGAATGTCATGTTTTTAGGATTTGTTCAACATGAGTTTGATAAAAAGACCATAAAAACTTCTAAGCAAATGCATCTCATGTTCCCTGTTGGCATTAGTCTAATAGGTATTGCTATTAGACTATTTGTATTAGTTTTCCTCAACTTCTACAATGATTGATATTGATTAGAGGGATTGTTTACTAGTTTTAGTAGTGGTTTGTTTGTAATTGGCCATTAACAATCATACACTATTATTATCAAGACAATAGTCTCATTGCTGTTTTTTGGTTGTGATAGTGTTTTGTGGCCCTATATCTATATTAGACTTTGCATTAGATAGAGCTAGGACTATTGATGCTAAATGTTGTTATGACAGTGACAAGAAAGTTACTATGTCAGGAGCATACAAAGATGCAAAATACAAACAATTAGTATGGCAATGCTAGAATGATGGTTTTGAAGGTACTCAAAGAAATTCATTTGAAAGAGAGATGATATATGCAGTGGCATAGAAGAACTTATAGCAGTGGTATATGTGAAGGTTCCCAAGACAGTATGTATAAGTCAAGACATCAGATGGTGATTTGTGATTTACTTTGCATAGACAGAGGTTTGTCTTTGAATCACATTATGATCAGTATAAGAAGTACCTTCAATGATGAATTCTGTATCAGAGATCTCCAATCTCAAAGTGGTGGTGTTATTGACAGAGGCATCATTCAGTAATAACTTTATGAGGTTATAAGAGTAGGACATCAAAGTAGTGGTTTTATGATTTCATCAGAATCCTTATTAGCATTAGTATGAAGTTCACTCAATGATCAAAATATTTTATCCCTGTGAGGAGACATAAGTTAATAGTTTATTCTTGCCAAATGGAGTTGTTGCCAAATAGGTATAATTATTGCATGCAAGATAGAGGGATCTTCCTTGGGTAGTATATTATTACGTGCCAAAGAGTACAATCACCTTCCTTTGTCCTTGATGTTAAAGAGGGAGAGACTCAAGGGAATGGAGAGTTTCATATTTTTCCATCAATGACAAAGGGGAGTTTGTTGGCATTATGTTTTATCACTGATGTCAAAGAGCATTAGTTGGTATATCAGTGGTGGATGAACTCAATTGGAATTGATGTCAAAGATTAGATGATCAAATAGCAATGATCAAGAGTATCAAGATTGTGTACTTGTTATCAAATAGCAATGATTAGGATTATCATGTTTGTGTACATGTTCTTGTTCTTATAGATCAACATTATAGTTTGTTTATATAAAGTGTGGTAACAATATTCTCCATGAGAAGACATGTAGGCTATAAGTCTAGAGGAATGTATCAGTTAGATCATCTCAAGATCAAGTAGAACATGACTATATCCAATTCATTGACATGTTTTCTTAGGGTGTAGTTATTTGAAGTTATGATTCATGAGTACTAGGTGGTTGACACATTTGTCAACATCTCTTAAGTTATGGTTGTTAGTGTGACTAAGCATTGGCATAGTGGTTCAAGATCAAGAGTTCATTGATGTCAAAGGATTCAAATTTTTCCATCATCAGTTTGTCATTCTCTTTAGGAGTTATATCTTATGTCTCAATTCATGATTAAGGTTTCTTATTGGCAATTTAAGGTTTTCAAAGCATAAAAAACTAACCCTAAGGTGCATGAAAGGTCTTTATCATTTAACTTTCTCTGCAATAGAGGTGGTATAGGATCAGTGGTTCTTCATGACAGTGAGCAATGAAAAAATTAGGGTTGGAGAAATATGTAAAGACCAAGTTTATAAATATCTAAATCCCTTAAAACCCTAAGGGTTTCTAAGCTCTAACACCTAAATCCTAACAAAGCACCTAAATTCTAAGTTGACAGGTTGTACTTTTGTTTTATTTTGAAGTTGACTTGTTACAATAGGTTAAAGAGTCACTTAAGTGACTACTTAAGGGTTCAAAGACATGTTTTCAACCAACCCCCAACCTAAGGAGACCAGTTCTATCTGATGTGCATTATGAGAATGATGCAAAAGTTGAGATCTATGGTGTTTGTTAAAAGTCTTCAGGGCATGAAAAAGTCTATCCACGATACGAGTTTAAAGTTATTTTAATTGGCAACGGCCATCCCTGTGTGATCTAACTTTTATGGGCACTTGAATGTTCATTGTGTAATGCAATTCCTTTATTAGGTTTAGTATCTACTTTCTTGAATGCATAGTAAAAGAATTTCAAACAAAAAGTGGAGTATGGTTTTTTGGTGAGACTAATGAATTAGAGGACATACTAAAATAGAGATATTCATGTATGAACTTTTGATGATGGTTTTTTATTGATGCATTCAAAGACTCGGGTTGGAAGAAGAGTTTTGAGAAACATATCAAAGTGAACTAAGCAGAGAATTATGGTGTTGTAGAGGATATATCAGAGTGTATGATAATCTTATGATTTTATCAGTAGAATCTTCTACATTGAATATGTAGGTGATTGAAGAGGCTAAATGTGACATGGATTTGGTTTTGTGATGCAAAAATGAGCTTTTAAATAGTGTTACAGAGGAGCATATTGATGAGGGATATATATGTGTCTAGAGGGCAGTGAAGGTATTTAGATCAGGGTATAATGATGATTGCAGAGTATGATGGTAGAGCATTGATTGCAGAGAGTAGTAAAGTTATTCAGATTAGGTATCCTTTATTTGTTTTGATGATTGTTTAATGTGTTATATCTATTTGTATGGGTTGTTTGAAGAGTCATTTTATGTAAAAGAAAGGAGTTTTTGAGATATTCATGTAGATCCAAGAGAGTAGACATGATTGAATAAAAGAGTTATAGAACACATCTATAACCTAGGATTTCAATGTAAACAGAGTAGTACTTTGTATATCTATTTGATTTGTATTAAGAGTTGGTGCTCCTGGTTTGTGTAGAGTTGAAGTTCTTGAGGTAGGGATTGACATTCCTATTAAGATGTGATCTATGAGATCCTTGCTAGTGAGGCATACATGTAATCAGTGAGACCTAATAAAGATTTTGGTGAGGTTGGATAGTGGTTTTTCCCTGTTTAAGGTTTTCCACTTTAAATCTTGTGTCATGGTTTCATATTTGTGATTCTATTGTTGTCTATGTCTTTGGCATGTTGGTATTAATTGCTTTTACAACTATTGGGCTGATGAATGAAATAGTTTCATTAGATCACTGATTCACCCCACTCTCAGTGATCCATTATATTCCAAGAGTAAGTACATTATGATTAGGGATTTATATGATTTCTCTAAGACTTGTTAGGATTGGTTGAAGAAATATTCATGCATTTTATAAGCTTTTCTAGCAGTCTTTTTGCTCTTCAAATTATTTCTATAAAACGCTAGAATACCTATATTTTTAAAGTGAGTCAACTATCAGCCTAGTCAACCTATTCAAAAAATATCCCTAGACCAAGACATCATTGACCAATTGGCTAGACTTATTCCAAGAAATTGAAACATGCTCAGGGCACCAGAGTTTTATTTGATAGGTTGCAGGATAATTTTGAGTGTATTAGAGATCTAGCTCTCCCTACAATAGGATGGAAATTGTACTGATATTGTAAGCAATGTGAAAATAAACCAATTCCTCTATGCAAAATCAAGAGATTTGATTTAGAGAATCTTGTAGCTCCCAATTTATTTGTGAATCATGAGCTCCTTTCTAGAATTAGTGAAAGGTATGACCCCCAAACCAAACAGCTAAGGGATGGTTGAGAGGATGTTGCTTTACCATGAATTGAGAATTAATCAGGACAACTTTCTACCTTATCTTGCATACTAATCAACAGATAAACCTAGATGAGTTGGGAAGAGAATCAAAGGAATAGTACAACTATAGAGTTTTGTGGCTTCCTTCCCACAAGCCTAACTACAAAGTAGGAAAACTAGTGGCCATCCCAATAAATGAGGTAGAGCCTCTTAGTGTGGGTACTTTTAAGGATTACTTTCAGATGACATACCAAGCCCTGTGTTAGATATTTGGAAGTAATTATAAGGCTCAAATTCCAATCACATTGATGATGTTAATAGTAGATGTTCAAAATATATACATCAATAGACCCTTTGACTATGCCACCCTTCTAGTTGACAATGTTCATAAGGAACTCTCTACCATGGAGAATGAAAGTAGAATGGCTTTTTTTAGATGGTATTCCCACCTCTATCACATATTGTTGTATTAGGAAAGGATCATTGGGATCTTGCATTGGGATGAGTAATCATGACTGAGCATGGAGAGCCTATCTTGGTCTAGGAACATATGTAGTTATTTGATTCCCATTGGCCAACAACTAGCTATTGCATGTTTAAAGACCTCTTTATGCAAAAGGTTACATGAATTTTGGGGTACAAAAGAAAATGGATTTCAAATATATTTACCAAGTTTCTTAGACCTAAATAATTAGACCACCAAGCTCATATAGAGCATAATTGGGGAGATTAATATTATTACAAGGACCACACTACCATTAGAGTATATCGAGCTAAGGTAGCCCCACATGTTTTACCATTTTGGGTATTTAAGAGACTAGCTTTTATCAAGGCTACATGTAAGTTAGCCTATTCAGATAGGGTACACTTAAGACAACAGAAAAAGGGGTCATTCTTACCTCAGACAATCTAATTTTTAGATTTTTATATCTTAGCTGGGGAAGGTTTGGACCTCTTGGGAAATATGCTATTGGAGTACAAATTAAAATCTACTACTACTAGGCCTGTATGACCCTAAGTGATTCATTGATGTAGTAAGGAGATCAGTGGGAAGGACAAGTTATGACCATCCATTTGATGAAATTGAAGATCTATACAGAAATTTCCTTTCCTTAAAGGAAAGGAAGGCCAAGAGAAGAATAATGAGTGGTGTATATCATGAATAAGCAATGAAGAAAAAGATAAACAAGGATTACAAAGGATCATTCAATGAAACTAGGGATCTTATTGAGAAGATGAAATTAATGATGCTCCATGTAGATGTACTTAGTGTTATGCCAATGAAGACAACCCAAAGCAAACTATTAATGAAAAACAAGAATTGGTTGAGAAAGAAGTGGCATTGAATGAACAGAAGGTGTCTATTATCCCATCAACATATGAGAAATCTTCTGCATCTATTTTTTGTGAGCCTAGAACTTCAAGGGTTCCTTTAATGAATACTTCACAACCCCTGGTTAATTGTCCATGCACTGAGGAAACTAGGGATTTTATCCCTAACAGGGATGGAGTTGAACAATCACTCACCTACCTAGTGAGAGAGATAGTCCCTATTATTTCACATGGTAGACCATTAATGGGTATCGAGGAAAGTGACCCAACACTTCAAGATGTTCGAGCCTTGGATTGTGAAATATTTCTCTTAGATGATGACATTATTAAACCTGAGGAAATGAAAATGTTTGTACTCAAGATGAGAATGCAAGAAGAAATACAACGAAAAGAGAATTAGGCATACAATGATGCATAACTAGATAAGGAAAATGTAGCGCAATTTACATTAGACCACAAATTGATATTGATGTGGCTAACATCACTCCAAAGGAAGGACGGAGATGTTGGATCTACGGCATACAACTGAGAGGGGGGGGGTGAATCAGTTGTATAAAACTTTTTTCTTTCAAACACTTGATTCTTCGTTGTTAGTTAGCAGCATATCAATTAATCATCCATGAAAGCATAATACATAAACACAAGAGTAGATAAACATCAACACATTGAACACCAAGATTTTGACGTGGAAAACCCGGTTAAGGGAAAAACCACGGGGTGATTAACCCAAGAATTATTCTCTGTTAGAAGAATAAAGAAGAATGAATGGCACATGCCAATTAGGGCTCACTGCCCAAGCACACTGCTCACAAAGAGGCCCACTGCCTACAAGGAGACACACTGTCTACAAAGTGATAAAAATCACAGTCTTGAACTGGAGAACGACATCTCTACCATGTCCAGATCAGTTCCATTTAAGCCCAAAAACCTCTGCTCTGCCTTTCGCACTTCTCTTCGCTATGCCACACTTATCCACACAAATCACACTTCGAAATAAACTCACAAACCGTTATTTATACAAGACATCGACTTAGGAACAGACATCTAAGTCAGAAAACAACCATAAGAGTATCCGCAAGATGAATAACACATCCGGTCAGCCACCACAAGAACATTCGCAGGATGAACAACTCATCCGGTCGGCTAAACAGAGCAAGAACTTCATCCGGAAGAATAACTTCAATTCCGGGCTCTACTATCAATGCGGATCAACAACACAACCTCAACATGATCCAAGAACCTTCACAAGCCTATCTGAATGACCAGGTACATCCGCACTTCCTCTACTTACTAGAATCTCTTGTCTTCCTCATCCGGAACTTCGAGAACACAGTCTGTCGCCATTGTAGAAGGTACTTCCGGACCTTCAAATCATACATTATCAATGCGGACCAACAACACAACCTCAACATGATCCAAGAACCTTCACAAGCCTGCCTGAATGACCAGGTACATCCACATTTCCTTTACTTACCGAAATCTCTTATCCTCCTTATTCGAAACTTCAAGAACAATGTCTGTTGCCACTGTCATAATGCAAGAGGTACTTCCGGACCTCCAAATCATACACAACTCGAGATGGCACATCACAAGGACATCCCAAACACTCCTTCCAATCCGTAGATTAGGATAATACAATTCCGGACCTCACCGGACCTTTCTGTGATCCTTTGTCACCCCTGAACACTTGCCGGAACCGGTTCTGCACCGACAGCCACAACTCCTTCAGATCTTCATGCGGACCTCTGAAATCTTAACTAAAGCATCTCAAGACTCATATCTACAAACCCTTTAATTCGCATCCTCCGGTTCTCAACCTATACAATACATTTGCCTTCTTCTCATCACTGTTCTTCACTGTTCCTGACTGAGGCTAATTTTCTCAATATCCTCAGCACACAGCTCATCAAATCCTTCTTGTCAATGTAATATGAGTATGTTGACATCAATGACAACACTGGCTCACCTCATACTTGCAATAGGAGATTGGTGAAAGATAGTGGTTTTTTTGTATTTCCTAGTTGGGACATCTCCTCAGATATAGTCCTACATGCAATTAGGAGAGATAATGGTGATTATGAAGTCTTTGAAGGAGAAGATCAAGAAAAGAACTTCTATTTTAGCTCTAGTTTCACTCCTAAGTACAAAACACTTGCAATTTGGACACTAGCCCCTAGGGATCAAAAAACTCAAGTTTTTTAGATTATCAAAGAATTGAGTGGAAATTTAATTTTTGGAAGATTATAAGATACCAATGTTCCCCAAACTATTTCTTTAGTAGTTAATATTACCCTATTTAGTGAAGCTACAACAAATCTAAATTACAATTTGACGATGACAATTTGCAAAGAGAGCATACCAAATTTCTCTAAGTGTAATAAGATAAATTTTATACAACACATACTCCACTTACAATAGAAACAATAGTACAAGCAACCCTCCCTTAAGAGGAAATATTTGATCAAGACACGGTTGCCTTGATGTTACAAATTAGTAGCTTAAAGGAACATCTCAAGGGAGCTCATGAGTCATAGAGCAGGGATAGAGTAGAAGTAGGGAAGACTCTAATTGAATTGGTTAACAATCTACTTCAACATAGGATCACTTGCATCATGAGAAAAATAGATGATACATAGGAATGCTTCAATAATTTACTTAGAGCCATGGAATAGAGAGAGCAATAGGGCATAGCTACAAGTAATATTATGAGCAAGTGGATACCAAGGGTTTTATAGATCAAGTATGCCCATATTAGTGCCAAATACAACCAAGAAGCCTCTCCTACCATCACCAATACATGTGAGGTGGAAGAGTTATTGAATGAGGTGTCATCTTTTAATAACAAACTAGGAATACCACTAAGAGAAAATATGAACAATTTTAAAATGTTAGTGGATAATAGATTGCTACCCATTTTGGGTGAGAGTGGATGATGTCAAAATTTTGAATGCATGGAAGGATGAGTTTCAAAATATTATACTAGAAATTGTTAAATCACTACTATATGATGAAAATTTCATTCAATTTAATATAATTCTAAGATTGATAGTTTATTGAAAATTGAAATGGGCCTTGATAACTTTATTTGAGATGTTATGATTGTACTTGATGCTAGATATGTCACATATCATAAAAATTTGAAAAGGATATTAGAATATGAATGGCCATCAGATGAAGAGTTTGAAAAGTGGCTTCCTAGTTTTGGGTAAAATTAAGGTGATATGCAAAGCATGCCCTACCCTACTTGGCAAGTGTGTTTGAAACTAGTGTTTAATGAGATAAGACTTTTGGTAGCTTTATGGACTATTTTAATACTTAGTCTATTAAGACACCCTCACAAGAATGATGGTCTTTGGGGCTATTTAAGTAATCTAATCTCTATTGTGGAATTTAGTTTTATGAAGCTAGTGTGTGTTCAGTATCTAGCCATTATGCCTCAGTAATATTGGTTTGTTTTTTAGAAGTTGGTTTAAATGGTTAGGGGATTACTTCACTACTTTCAATTTGAGGTGATTAGTGGTTATAATGGAGTTAGTAATAAGTTGGTTAAGCATAGTACCAAGGAAGATCTGTTGGGTTCAAGTCTTTTTATGTTGATTTGTATATTTTAAAAGATAATAGCATGCTATTCTCCCTTAAATAATAATGGTATGCACTATTTCCCCATCTGTCTCTGAAAGGAAGCTAGGTGTGTGGAAATTGCTTCCTACACTAATCTAATGAGGAGAGATGAGTGCAAATTTGTTTTAATCTTTATAGTTAGAAATATGTTAACCCACTAACAAAGATATTGCAGCAAACACATACACAAGAATGTAAGACAGAAGAAGAGAGAGACATGATATATGTGGGGAAAACCCTTACGGGTGAAAAACCCCACACTCCAAAACACAGCTCAAATGTATTCCGTAAACACTGAAGGCTACAATATAGTCATAGAGCCAATGCTCTTGCAAGAGTCTTCAACACTCGTATCTAGAGACAATCCGGTAGCATAATAGTACATGTCAATCACATAATACATCTCCTCTCTAAAACACTTGTTTATATAGGAAATACAAGGCAAAAATGGCTCTATCTTGGGATGGGTGTCCAACATAGCCTCATGGCTAAAAACCCATGCCTATGGACACTTGTCCAACACTAGAAGATGTTCCTAACACTTATCAAATCACCCCATCCCAAAGAGGTCACCTATTCCCAAGTTGACAGATGCTCTTACGACTCTTACAACCAGCATAGAATCCGTCATACTGACATATCTTACAGCTGTAAGAGAATCTGTCATAAACAGACTATAAATAGCATATTCTCTTACAACATGTCATAACCCTCCTTGGGATGCCTAGAGATGCCTTCTCCCAAGATGCTTCTTGACACATGTCTTCACCTATCATAGAATCTTCCATTTATGACTCTTACATGTCATAGATTTGTCATAGGAATATGTCGTGATT
Organism: Cunninghamia lanceolata; assembly: GCA_027924645.1. Classification (NCBI taxonomy): domain Eukaryota; kingdom Viridiplantae; phylum Streptophyta; class Pinopsida; order Cupressales; family Cupressaceae; genus Cunninghamia; species Cunninghamia lanceolata. Next base: position 4,364,567 of record BSBN01000333.1, read on the forward strand.
GTTTCAATCAATATTACTTTACACACTATGCAAGATGCCAACACATGGAAAAATATTCCTACCACTAAGTGGGATGCCTAGCTCCTCATGTGAGGAAAAAATTTATATGTGGTCATCTTCCATGTAGGATGGTACATCACCATGCCAACTCCCACAAGATGACAACATAGGATTTGTATCCTAATTACACAATAGGAAATAAATAAATAAATACAATGAAATAATACAAGGAATTACCAAGGTTGAAACACCTTAATTCCCAACATTCTCCCACTTGTCGAACACCTTGTAAGAGCCAATGGAATTAACAAGATTTAACTACTATAGGCCGAGAGGCCCATAGACTCCGAACACCATTTAAACTTCTATGTGCCCACTGGTTTTGTCAATGCATCCGTAGCATTCTTCAAAGTGTCTACCTTCTCCAAATTCACCTTCCCATCCTCTACCATGTCTTGCACGAAGTGAAACTATACATCAATATGCTTTGTTCTGGCATGGAAAGTTGGATTCTTTGCTAGGAAAATCACACTCTGAATGTCACAACAAATTGTAATCTGTCCTGCATCAACACCAATATCAGAACACAATCTCTTAAGCCAAATGGCTTCCTTGCAAGCATGAGTTGCTTCCATATACTCAGCTTCTATTATGGACAAAGTGACCACATGTTTTCGCTTACTCATCCAACTAATAGCACCACCAACATAGTGAACACATAGGCACTGGTGGATCTCTTGCTGTCAATGTCACTTGCCCAATCAAAATCCAAAAATCCACAAATACTAACTGGAAAAGGTCCTATAGCATTACCATGATAGCATATGGAATACTCAAAAGTACCCCTCAAATATCTGAACACTCACTTAACTACATCCCAATGTACATCCAGGATTAGCCATAAATCGACTAAGGACTCCCATTACTTGGGCAATGTCTAGTCTTGTGCAGACCATTGCATACATCAGACTGCTAAAGCACTAGAATAAGGTACTCTGCTCATGTCCTCCACCTCACTAGGAGATTTTGGACAATCATTAACATACATCTTTGTCCCCAATAAAATGGTCTACAATACGCCATGCTGAGCCTATCCAACATGGTCTTCACATACTTACTCTAGTTTAACCAAAGTTTTATGTTAGCTCTGTCTCTTCTGATTTCCATTCCCAAAATGTACTTGGCTGCCCCTAGATTTTTCATCTCAAATTGTGCTGACAACTGAGAATTCAAATTAGAGATTATATTCTTACCATTCCCAATCAACAACATATCATCAACATACAATGCAATAATGAGAATGCGATCATTGTCAAATATGTAATACACACAATGATCTGATTTCAATCTCAGCTATCCAATTGACAACACAAAGGCATCAAACTTCAACTACCACATCCTAGGAGACTATTTCAAACCATACAAAGACTTTTTCAACTTACAAACCAAATTTTCTTTACCTTTCTCTATGTAATGCTCTGGCTGTGACATGTAAATCTCTTCCTCCAAATCACCATGAAGGAAAGTTGTCTTCACATCCATCTACTCCACCTCTAAGTCATAAGCTGCTGCAAGAGATAACAAGAACTAAATAGATGTCATCTTTGCAATGGGAGAGAAAATTTCACCATAATCAATTCCCTCTACTTGTGAATACCCCTTCGCAACTAGGCTGGCCTTGTACTTTTCAACACTACCATCTGCACCAAATTTCTTCTTGAACACCCATTTGCATCCAATAGGTTTCCGTCCTTCAGGCAAAGGCACCAAGTCCCATGTTTTATTCTTTCCCAAAGAAGCCATCTCATCTTCCATGGCCTCCTTCTAGGAACCTGCATCTTTCATGCCCATAGCCTCTTTCACAGTTCTAGGCTCATCAGTGTTAGTAAGCAAGGCAAAAGCACAACTAGAATCAAGCAATGAATAACCAAACCTATCAGGTTGCTTTCTTGTTCATGTAGACCTCCTCAAAGGCTGAGGTTGAGGTTCTACTTCTTCTTCTGAGCTTTCAGAGCTGCTAGAGCTCTCCTCATCATCAAGTCTCACATGGTTTATCAGTTTAGCATTCTCAGGGGTAGAGGGAAATTGAACCACATCTTCTTTCTTTTCTATCTGTTCTGGCTGTAAAATAACAGAAGGTGTTAGGTCTTTAGAGATAACACTTCTTCTATATAACACTTTTTCAGGCACAGGATCTCAAAGCTTGTATCCTTTCACACCGACACCATAGCCAATGAAGATCACTTAACAGCCTTGTTCTCCAATTTAGACTATTTCTCCCTAGGCACATGTGCATATGCCTCACAACTAAAAATAGGAAGATGTCTAACTAAAGGCTTCTTACCAGACCACACCTCCATAGGCGTCTTACCAACAAGAGCTGATGTAGGAGACCTATTTACCAGGTAGCAAGCAGTGGCTACAACTTCAGCCCAAAACATTTATTCGAGGCTTGCTCCACTAAGCCTACTCCTAGCCTTCTCTGTCAGTGTCCTGTTCATCCTCTCTGCAACTCCATTTTGCTGCAGGGTGTATGGAGTTGTCTTATGTCTTTCAATCCCTTGCTCTTTGTAGAACTTATCGAACTCTGCTAAACAAAACTCACCATCGTTATCAGTTCTCAAGAACTTAATCTTTTTACTAGTCTAATTTTCAGCAAAAGCTTTAAACTCTTTAAACTGACTAAAGACTTTAGTCTTGCTTCTGATAAAATAAACCCATGTCCTACTATAATCATCTATGAAAGATACAAAATATACATATTTGAAAATCAAAGGAACATTAACAGGACCAAACACATCAGAATGAATAAGATCCAATACACCAGAAGACTTGTTAGAACTAGAGTAAAACTGAACACAATTTTGCTTTCCATATACACAATGTTTGTGAAAGTCAAACTTGAGATTACAATCATTTAACCCCTTAATGAGTTTTTTATTTTTAAGGGTTCTAAGACCCTTCTCACCAATGTGGCCATATCTCAAATGCCATAACATAGTCTTTTCAGTGGGAAGTTTAACTTCCAAAGCATGTGTACTACCATCAGAATGTGTTACAACAAATTTCTTCACTACTCATTTAGATGGTGGGGATGAAGTGATTGCAGCTCTTTTCTTTGAGTCAAAAGAACTACTGCATTATGGAGTGAATGCCTCCAGCTAAAATAGAGTACCTCTCTAAGTACCCTTCGCAAGCACCATAGATCCTCTAGTCATCTTGCATCCATCCTTCAAAAAAACAACCTGCACACCTACATCATTCAACATATTTACAGAAAGTAGGTTTTGTGCCAAGCCTGAGATGTGCATAACCCTAATGATCTCCTTCACTCGTCCATCAGGGAATCAGATTGAGACTCTTCCATGACCAACAATCCTTAGATGAGAATCATCACCCAGGTACACTCTTCCACCATCAAACTCTTCATGCTTCATGAACTAGCTTTGATGTGAGGTCATGTGGAATGATGCACTAGAATCAATTAACCACACATCATCAGATGGATGGGTGGCTAGGGCTGTAATGAAGGCATCACCATCATCTTGTGATTTGTCAGAATTTGAATCTAGGACATTCTTCTTCTTCTTTTTCTTTTCTTCCTTGCATTCCTTTCAAAAATGCCCAATTTTTCCATAGTTCCAATAGAGAACCTTGGACTTTCTAGAAGATTTAGATCTGCCATGGGATTTGGATCTGCCCTTCTCAGCTTTCTTGTCCTTCTTTTTCCCTTTCTCTTTGGGTCTTCCATGAACCGCAAGAGCCTCTTTGGCTACCTCAGAAGGCTTTCTCTGCATCTCTTCAGATAATAGCGAAGATACCACTTCATCCATTATGAAAGTGGATATGGTATTCCCAATAGTCATAACAAGATGATCCCACAAGTCCGGTAAAGAACAAAGCAAGGTCGTGCAAAGATCCTCCTCCATCTTCACACCAACTGATGTCAATTGTGCAATTAACATGTTGAAGGCATTCAGGTGATCAGCAATAGATCCTCCATCCTCCATCTTTAGAGAATACAACTACTTTCTTAGGAAAATCTTGTTCACCAGGGATTTGGCCTGATAAACATCACCCAGCTTCTTCCAAAGGTCTTTTGTGCTCTTCTCCTCATGGACATTTAACATGACTAAATCAGCTAGACTAAGTCTTATGAGACCCTTAGCCTTTTGATCTTTGAGATCCCAATCAACTTGTGCCATTGCAACTAGTTTTACATCAGATATGGTTTCCCATAGATCACAATCAACAAGCATGTCTTCCATCTTAACTTTCCATAACTCAAAATTAGTTCCATTGAATTTCTCCACCTCTAGTCTTCCAGATGTGCCTGCCATGTCTTTCCTATAAAAAAATTACAGAATGCTCTGTACAAAGCTCCCACTCAACCTAAGATTATCTCAAAAAACCCCTACCCAACAACTAGGACCAAAGGTGATCAAGCTCTGATACCAACTGAAAGGAAGCTAGGTGTGCGGAAATCACTTCCTACACTAATCTAATGAGGAGAGATGAGTGCAAATTCATTTTAATCTTTATAGTTACAATAATGTTAACCCACTAACAGAGATATTGCATCAAACACATACACAAGAATGTAAGACAGAAGAAGAGAGAGACATGATATACGTGGGGAAAACCCTTACAGGTGAAAAACCCCACACTCCAAAACACAACTCAAATGTATTCTGTAAACAATGAAGGTTACAATATAGTCATAGAGCCAATGCTCTTGCAAGAGTCTTCGACACTCGTATCTGGAGACAATATAGTAGCATAATAGTACATGTCAATCACATAATACATCTCCTCTGCAAAGCACCTGTTTATATAGGAAATACAAGGCAAAAATGGCTTTATCTTGGGATGGGCGTACAACATGGCCTCATGGCCCAAAATTGATGCCTATGGACACTTGTCCAACACTGTAAGATGTTCCTAACACTTGTCAAGTCACCCCATCCCAAAAAGGTCTCCTATTCCCAAGTTGGGCAATGACAGATGCTCTTACGACTCTTACAACTATCATAGAATCTGTCATACTGACATATCTTACAACTGTAAGAGATTCTGTCATAAACACACTATAAATAGCATATTCACTTACAATATGTCATAACCCTCCTTGGGGCACCCAAAGATGCCTTCTCCCAAGATGCTTCTCAACACGTCTTCACCTGTCATAGAATCTGCCATTTACGACTCTTACGCATCATAGATTTGTCATAGGAATCTGTCATGACCGTTTTAGTCAATATTCCTTTACACACTATACAAGATGCCAACACATGGAAAAATATTCCTACCACTAAGTGGGACACCTATGTCCTCATGTGAGGACAAAATTTACATGTGGTCATCTTCCATGTAGGATGGCACATCACCGTGCCAACTCCCACAAGATGACAACATAGGATTTGCATCCTAATTACACAATAGGTAATAAATAAATAAATATAATGAAATAATACAAGGAATTACCAAGGTTGAGATACCTTAATTCCAAACAGTATCTGGATCAATGTTGGGTGAGGTAACACATGATATTCAAGCTTCTTTGAGATAAAATGGGAACCTGAGTGTTTATGGTGTCCTAGTCAAGATAATTGCTCACCACTTTTATTTGTGATTATGTCAACTTCTTCTACACTGTTCACTCCAGTTGTTGGATCATCAAGAGAGTTCAAGGGACATATATCTAGATATCATCCTCAACAGTACAGTTTGTAGAAGCATGTGTCCTTTCTTCCTTGGTATCCTCACATTGACTTGAAGATATCAAAGAGTCTTCACATGAGCCTCAACTGTGGGTAGTTTAGCTTCACTTATTTTTGAACAAGTGTCACTCATTGAATGTTCTAATTATCCTAGAAATTTCTTAAAAAATAGGGTTGTGTATTCATTGTAACGAGGGGAAACATAAGAAAAGAACTATGGAAACAATTGTAGTTCTATTTTCTTGAGAAATAAAAGGAAACTTATGTTTTGTCTAAAAATTTGTACTGCTAATATTTTCCTAAAATAAGGTATATGAGAGATGGTTTACTTTTCTATCACTGTCTCCTTCATTGTGTTGTTGTTCTACAAGATATATTGTTAAGAGTTATTTATCTTTGCATTCACATTTGTTGTCTGTATTATTTGTCTTAGTTAGCATACATTCAAGGAGTGTAAGAAGTCTTTCTAAGTAAAGAATGATATTAATAGTCATAATAAACAATAATTAAGAATGGTTACATTCAAGAAGATTATATATGTTGGTTAGATATCATTACAATGTGGTGATATTTTATACAACCTTTAGAATTAGATTTACCATTGTGGGGATATTGTGGTGATATTTTTAACTTCCATCTGAGTGTTTTGTGAAGGTTCTGTCACGACAGGTCACTTCTGCGCATACAACACTTTCTGTTGCACTTTCACCTTTCAGTGCTTCCAATCTATCTTGCTACGCATATGATGCATTTTGCGGCGTATTTGATATTCCTGCACATACAACATAGTATTGCGCATCTAGTCATTCCTGCTGCACATTTGCAAAACTGCGCATACACTATGCAGTGCTGCGCATATAAACCATAGATCTGTACATATGATTTGTAATAGAGAGTTGTAACATTGTCATAAGTTTTTCTGTACTAACCTTCACTTGTAGGTACTAAGAGCTGGATTTAGGCATTTAGTTGCATTGTTAAGCCACTTAGAATTAATTAGGAGGGAGTAATCTAATCGTATTCATACAACTTGCACCTATTTTTCTAAGTAGGGGAGAGTAATCATATCATGTTCATGCAAATTTCATCTAGCTTTTAAGTAGGTAGAGTAATCTTGTTATCTTGCATTACAACTTGCATCACAAATTTCACATAGTCCCAACTTGGGGGTAAAATTGAACAAATTTATTTATCCTTTGTCACCATCTTGCACTACCAATCTTTCATATAGCATAATAGGGGAAAGTAATACTCGCTATTTTTTTTCCTTCAAGCAAAATAATCTACATCTGGATTTGTTAGAGGATTAAAAAGAACAACAATCTTTTCCAAGTTATTGCTATCTCGTTATCAAATTTCTGTGCTTGGTAGGATTAACTCATTTAGTTATTTTCTTTTAACTAGGAGGTTAAAGAACCATTGTCTTCCATGTTTGGAAAAATGATAAGAGGCCTATGCTCTCCCCTTAACTAGGTGATCAAAATGCTAGACTTATCATTTTTCATGTTTTACCTTTAGAGAGGCATGCCCTTGGAAATCCTTCCTTCTAAGTGGGAATAACCTTAAGTGATAATGGATAAAGCTAAGTACTTCCAAGTCACTATAAATAAATTGCGTTTATGATGAAAGTTGCAAGCAACAGGTGTTGTTGTATTACACCGACCAATGTTTCCCCCAAAACCCTGTGGAGCATAACCTCTATAGGCTAGGAAGCCTTCTTATCGAAGCGAATGGCTGCATGTGTAACCACTCGAATGGATGCCTTGACTAAAATCCTTTTGTTCGTAGGCCAAAATCCCCTGTTTGGTGACCAAGAGGAAAACATTCTCCAAAGCTGTCTAATGTCATACACTCATTTAGTGTAGAGACAGAAAAGTTCAACTCTTCAGAGGAACGATAACTTGGTATGTGTGAGAAGTGAGTGTAATGGAGCGGAGCTGGTGCTACCAAGTTATTAGTTGTCCACCTTTCTGCAAGTGGCTGGTGTAAAAATCAAGTTAGAACTCATCAAATATTGTCCTTGCCATCCTAGGGTTGTAATTGTTTTCTTTTAAATTTTGTTAAGTAATCATGAAAACCTTTTGTTCTCTGTGTTTTCTTGCAATAACATGAACCAAAATCAACATTGAAAACCTTAGATTAACTTAGGAAAACATTCCAAGCAAATCAAATTGTCAAATTGAAAACAAAAAACCAAGTACATGCAGTTCTATGCATTTAAGACATTGTGCTACACATATAACCAATTTTGTTGTGCATATACCCCATTATGTTACCCATATAACCAGTTTTGCTATGCATATAATTCTACCGTGTATATAACCTATTTTGTTGCGCATGTGAACCATTTTACAGCACATATAATCTTTCAACACATATAACACAGAGTTGCACATATAAAACACAATGTCATGCTTTCAAACTCAACCAGTCTTGCACATTTGACAAACACAGCTACGCGTTTGATCAGTAATTCCACACTTTTGAAGCTATGCATCCAAAATAGAGGCATATTCCGTACAGTTTGGGATAAAAACATTGGTAGTTTAGGTACTCTTTTTGCTCTAGTTTCACCTTGGAAAATCAGTTATATAGTGCAAATACATTTCCATATCATTTTCACAAACATCTTCTTTTCACATCAGTGCCTTTCTATCAAAACATCTCAAAGTCAAACTACAACTTGCTTCTAGGACCTAGTTGATACTCTACCAACCCAAACAAGAGCTAGTTAGTTTTATACCAGGATTCCAAATCATCCTTCTCAACAAAACTATACTAGTGTAACCTTGACAAGAAAATAGTCCTCATCAAATAGTGGTGTCAATCTATCCCTATTTAGGACTACCAATTGTATCTTCACTCCTATAGCTATTAAACATTATAGCTCAAGATTTACTTTGTTTGAGACAACCATAGAATCAACAAAACCTTAGCAAAATCAATTCCAATCAAAATCACCTTCTACCACATCACACCTCCAATCAAAAGGTCAAAATCTAACAAATCTCACTCCATCCCATCCCAAAATCTTGCATGGTCCAAACTAGATCTCAATCTAAACAAAAGAAAAACATGGACAACCTTAACAATACTATACCCGATCTAGATGATGTGGAAGTCACTCAAGAAGAAATTCTCGAACACCTCCAAGATCCTAAGTTCCAAAGGGTAATGGATAGAGTTGTTTCTACTGATCCTCAAAAGTACTTCCTCATGCTTTCTCAACAAGGAGAAAAGTTGCCCGCGGGCTTTGATATCTCTAATCTCTTGGAGACTAATGCCTCAAACGAAGCCGAGTCATTGAAAGATGGCTCCAAAACTAAAAAGAGACTCCAAAAGTAGAAAAGGCTAAGGATACACTTAATCCTTTGGATGCATTGACAACCCAAATACAAGCCTTATAACAACAATTGGTAGATATCCAAAGTGAAACCTCAATGAAACATTATTCTCTTGAAGATATCTCACCATACCCATTTGACAAATCCTTGAACATGATACCTTTTCCTATAAGATTTGAAGTGCCAAAATTTGACAAGTATAGAGCAAAAGGAGATCCTAGAGATCACATCAAAGAATTTAGTGCCGCTTGTCTTGAAGTTGCCCACAATGAAACTTATCTAATGCGACTATTCCCTAGGAGTCTAGGAGGACAAGCCACGGAGTGGTTTTCACGTCTACCTCCCGGTATCCACACCTTTAACGAATTAGTGGACAAGTTCATCACACATTTATCTTATAACATAGAACATGAAATCTCCATGCTAGATCTTTGCAACACTAAACAAAAAGGAGGAGAATCATTTGCATCTTTCCTACAAAGGTGGAGGCAACTTGTGAGCAAGTGTCCCTATCATATACATGAAAAAAATGATAGAAATGTTCGTGCATAATTTATCCACTGAGCTTACCTATGAAATACAAATTCAATGTCCATCAACTTTTAGTAAGGTCATTGAGATGGATCTTCTCGTTGAGAAAGCATTGATAGCGAAGGGGCAAGTAAAGATATACAAAGACACCCCAAGCACCAACAATAATGTGAATAAGTCAAGGTTTTGGACTAAAAATAAACCCATAGTGAATGATGGTGTGGTAGATGCAAAGCATGTGGCACCAAAGCAACTTATTTTCAACCTATCCAATCTATGGAATAATGCAACATCTACCAAGCCTCAAGGCACTAAACAAAAATAAAACAACTTCCCTCCAAGGAGAAAGTTCACACAACTTGGTGAATCACTTGAGTCAACACTTAGAAAGCTCATTGGGGGCAACATGATCACACTCCCACTGGTGCGTGAATACGAACCCAAGTTCAAATCTCCTTGGTGGAATGAAAATGACTTTTACAAATACCATAGGAGCAAAGGTCATAAAACCAATGATTGTATGAAACTCAAGCATGTCATTCAAGACCTTCTTGACCAAAAGTGCATATCCATTAATGAAGGACATACTACCAATGATGAACATATAGCATTCAAGAATCCTCTTTCTCATTATGAGAAAGGAGGTTCTTCAAACCAAAACAACAAAGGGGTTGAGAAAGTAAGCTATAACAATGCTTCTTTTGATTACACCATCAATCATATTTCCCAAGGTGATGCTGGCAAGAGACACTATATGGATTCATGGTTGTTGTCATTGATGGCAACAAAGGTCATCCCACATATCCGCAAGTCATGATGTGTCTCTACCGGAAGTCAGAATGAAGGTTGTTGTGGTCCGGTAAACAAGAACAGAGCATATGGCAAGGTCCGACAGATTGGTCCGGATCTCTCAGAGGAAGTGTCTTGGTGCAGTGCAGATTTGGGGAAGTCAAGAGAACTATCTTGAGTGGTATATTCCAAGGATTTAGCCTCCGCTGATGGACAAGGAAAAAGATATGAATAGTTGAGTACCGGATTCCTAAGAGACAGTGAAAACAGAGGAAAAACTGACTGACAGTGTATCAGACTACTTTCCGGATGTGTTACTGTTGATGATAAAGGTTGTGAAGGCATGAATCATGTTTGGCCGACATGATTAATGATATCTACAAGTATATGCTTGATCCGCATTGCTTGGTGAGCAAGGATTCAGCCGACAGAACAGAGTTTGTAAGAAACTAGACTATTCCGGATGCCGACTAGAAAGGTGATGAAATTACTTGTGCAGATATATATAGAGGATGGATTTAGTTGTGAAGTGTGTGATTATGTGAAGATATATGCGAATAAGTGCAGAACAGAGCAGAAGTAGCAAGAAAGATCCGGTATGTGAAAGGATACCAGAATAAAGAACAGAGGAAAGATGAAGTGCAGCAGATCAATGTACTGAGCCTAACCGGAATTGAACTCCAGCATATGCAGATGCTTCCAATCAGTTCAAGACTGTGATTCTTATCACTTTGTAGACAGTGTGTCTCCTTGTAGGCAGTGGGCCTCTTTGTGAGCAGTGTGCTCGGGCAGTGAGCCCTAATTGGCAAGTGCCATTTTTGTAATTTCCTATTCTTCTAACAGAGAATAATTTTTGGGTTAATCACCCCGTGGTTTTCTCCCTTAATAGGGTTTCCACATCAAAAATACTGTGTCATGTGTTTCTTATTTCATGGTAATATTTTTGTGTTTGATTCAATGCTGCGTTAATTAATAAGAAAGTTCAAAAAGGGAAATAATTAGGATAACTGATTCACCCCCCCCTCTCAGTTATCAACAATTGGTATCAGAGCTAAGTTCCTCCTAATAGAGCCTAACAGCTTGAGGAAGATCTGGGAGTTCAAATGGATGCATATGGTTTAAGGGAGCAACTCAAGACTGCCCTTGAGGATCTTGAACAGTCAAATTCTGAAGTTAATGAATTAAAGGAAAGACTCAAACAGGCTGATGAATTCATGAGAGAATTAAAGGACAAATTAAGTCTCTCTATGAAAAAGAGAAAGGAGCTGCTTCAACAATTGGCAAGACAAAGTGAAGAAAGCAATACAAATGAAGAATTGACTGAGCAAACCAAGTTATGTGAAAAGTTATCAAAAGAAGTCATTATGTTAAGACATGAAATGGAATCAGGAACTATAAAGTTTACTCAAGAGATTGAAGAAAAAAGAAAAGCTGAAGACAATCTAAGACAATCTCTTAAAGAAAAATCAGAAGAATGCCACCAGATGGACAGGATTATCAGACATCTTGAATCTGATCTTAAAGATGCCAAAGATAATGAAGAAAAACTTGAGGATCAAATTGCCTCTCTCAAAAGAGATCTTCAAACAGCAAATGAATATAAAGAAAAATTCAAGATAAGTTCTGCCCAACTTGAAGTACTTCTTGGAAGTCAAAAGAGGATAGATGACAAGTATGGTTTGGGATATGAGAAAGGAGAAAGCTCCGGATCCGGTTAAAAGAATTTTGGATCAGAAAATCCAAGGAATAGGCCTAGAAGACCTCCGGTAAGACAGCCCAATGCTCAAAGATATCCATCTTTCAATGGATACTGCCACAGCTGCAACCACTTTGGTCACAAAGTAAATCAGTGCAGAAAGAGAATGAATCAGATTAATTCATCCTTCTCCGGACAGTGCTTTAACTGCAAAAGGTATGGACACAAATCCCATGAATGTAGAAATATGCAAGTAAACAAATCATTCAAAGGTAGATGCTTTACATGCAATAGAGTAGGTCATATGGCTAATCAATGCAGATCAAGAGGTTATCAGTCAAATATGCAAAGAAATGTTATTTGCCAAATCTGTAATAGGTCCGGTCATAATGCTAAAGTCTGCAGAAGCAAGAATCAGGACAAAAGAGGTCCGGTGCATAATCAGAATCAAGACAAGGGTAAACAAAAGATGAATGCGGATGAAGTTAGGAATCAGATGAGCAAGATTTGGGTGAAGAAAAGTTCAGAGAATGTAGAGGTTGGATCCGCACCAGACTCTGGTGCTGATATTTCTTCCAGAAATTAAAAAGTGAGCTCTGGCTCAGGGGGAAACCCAAAGAAAATCCTGTTCCCCCAGTCAATCAAGTGGTGCCAGATGTGGCACAAGATGCGGAGTAAAGGGTTTAAAGATATAAGTCTTGAGATGATCTAGATAAGATTTCAGAGGTCCGCATGGAGATATGAAGAAGCTGTGATCGATCAAGTAAGACCTATTCTGGGAGATGCTCCAGTATGACAGAGGATTACAAAAAGGTCCGGAGAGATCCGGAAGTGCATTGTCTTATTCTGCGGATTGGACAGAGTGTTTGGGATGTTCTTGTAATGTGTCACCTCGATTTATTCATGATTGAAAGATCTGGATGATGTTCACAGATCAGGACTGATCCGGGATACTCCAAGCTATCCGGACAAGGCAAACCGGAATAATATAGGTGAAGCATTTATTGCGAAAAGATATTAGGGTTTGCGGAGCAATATAAGGGATTTCTCAAAAATCATTTGCTCATTCTGCACTCAAGAAGAAGTGAAAAGTGGAGCTCTGCAACAAGATTCATCAAGCACACCAAAGATCTCCTGCCGAAGTCATTGCATAAAGAAATCAATCCAACCACTCCGTGCAAACCGAAGGCGCATAAGGTATTCTCTGTTTTCATTATCTCACTGCAAATCTTTGAAGATATGGCTACTCCAAATATAGTGAAAATCTCAGATAGGCCCCGACCTGAATTTAAGAAACATCCATACAAGTCATTGGAGGTAGATCCCTTAGGAGCATTTTCCAGTGTTCCTCACGGAGTTTTACATACAGAAGACATCAGGGTTTACATACATGCAAGCATTGAGGAATTTGGGGAATTCAAATTAAGAGATCTCTATCACAAGCAACTGATAGATAATGCTTTTGAGCTTAAACCAGAGTATAAGGGTATCAAGAAGAAACAATTTGAGTAATTTATTCATTTCCCCTGCTTTGAAGAAGATGAATGGGTCCGGTATGTACTGAGCAGGATGCATGACAACTTCCTATGGCTGGATAGACCCTGCAAGATCACAAAAGAGGCAATTAGAGCAGTAACTGGTCTATACTCTTCCGGAGGGATACCTATCCTCAAATCTGTCAAAAATAACATTGTAACTGAGGCCACCAGATCAAAGTTTGATAAGAGGGCAATGACCATTGAAGATATTTCTGATCCGGATATCAAGTATGCATCCATGATAATAGGATACAAGATCTATCACTCCAGCAGGGAGAATTCTGTATCCGGAACTGCAGTATACACTGCCTATGAAATGTTAAGAAAGAATGCAGAATATGATCTCTGTGAACTACTGTTAAGCCAATTAATGGAAAATATACAGAAAATCAAGAAGGACAAGAAGAATTCCTTTAAGTATGGTACTCTTATAGTATGTCTATTCTTCTACTTCATGAATGAGCTACCCGGATCAAGTGGATGGGTATGGCAGAATGACAAACCTGTTGCAGTCCAGATAAGAGACTATCTACATGGGCTTGGGGATGCCAAAGCAAGAAATACAGCCCTATGGGGATACTTCAAAAACTTTCAAAGCATGATGCAAGCAAGAGAGAGAATTCCCCAGTCTCTTGTTGAAAAATACAAAGACTCAGTGTGCTTTATGGTGGACACTGATCAGTGCCTAATGGAGGCGGTGGAGCCAAGGACTATCTGGATCATGCCCATGGGGTATGAAGTGGATGAACAAATAGTGGAGCTACATGTTCAACACATGCTAAGTCAGCCCAAAGATCCAAAGGCAGAAAGGTTTGGAACCTTTGAGGAACTGAGTGTAAAGATACATGTAGAACTCAGGGAACCGGAGATAAAGAGGAAGGTAAGAAAAGAAGTTGAGCATATTGCTCAAGGCCTAGGCATCTCAAAAGAGGCACTTGATGCCAGCCGGGAAAAGAGGAGGAAGGCTGAGGAAGAAAAGAAAAGTAAAGAAAGTGTTCCGGTTGAAACTTCCACCCAGACCAGATCAACAAAAAGATCTGCACCTCCCACAACCAAAAGCTCAAAACTGGAAGTCCAGGCATCCGGTAAAAGATCTAAGACAAAAGCCACAAGGGCTTATGAGAGCCAAAAGGATGAAGAGGAAACAGAGTCAGATGAGGGAGTAAAAGAAGTAAAGAAGTAGAAGAAGAAAGGATCCGGTAAACCCTCCACAGGCCAAGACAAAGATGAAATGGTAGAGGTATCTGTTGAAAAGCCCACTCTGTCTCTAGAGAGTGTAATCAAGTCAGTTACGGTGGATGGAAACCTTCAACCAATGACTGAATTTTATGATGACTACAATGAGGCTGACAAAAAGATTCTGCAGGAAGCCACAGTCAAATATCTGAACATATACAATAAGGCTTTCATTGAGATCATATCTCTTATTCCTAAAAGCTTAGAAAAGGAATTAGAAATAAGAAAGAATAATGCTCATGCAAAAGATCTTGAGATCCGGGAGCAGATAGCTATTCAGCTATATCCTCAAATTGATCCCAAGACAATGAACATAATCTTCAAAGACTGCAAAGATGAGTTCAGAAGTAAAGCCAGGATGAATCAACTCATGCTTGGTGAGACTGACAAAGTGGCCAAAGAAACAGAAGAGATCCTCCGGAAGGCCTTCAAAAGGTTCAATCTTCCTGTTGTAGAGGACTTAGGTGCAGAAACAACTGAGGACTTGGAACCCTCTACTCCAGAAGAAGTGGCCCATGAACAAGCTAGCATCTCTCCTCCGGTTTCCCCTACAGTCTTCGGATCCAAAGAAGAAGAGAAATTACAGGAGAAGGAAGCAGTGGTGAAAGATAAAGAGGTTGACAGTTCCAAGACTGCAGAAGAAAAGAAACATCTGTCTCCGGCAAGAGACACTGTACAAACTGTTCAACAATTTTTGAGCAAAGAAACTTTAGAGATTGATGAACCGGAGCTTCTAAAAGGCCCATTCGACTTTGACTCTCTCTCTCCGGTACAAACAATGAAGATAGCTTCATTTGCAAATGCCAAGGCAAATGAAAAACTCCTGAAGTCTCATATGGAAGACTGTGAGTTGATAGAGGCTGCTTCCGGAGTACTTGTAAAGATTATGCCATCAATCCAGATAGATCCGACAGCCTCCTCTTCTGGTAATCTAAAAACCTTAGTCAGCAGTGTAGATACACATTTTGATTCTCTAGAAAAATCAGCTGAAGAAAAGGTCCGGAAGGAATTTTTGGATAAAAGATTTTCAAAAATATTAGGATTAATCTCTACCGATAGGAAAATTATGAGTATTGGAATAAAGAGCTTAGAAAATGCTCTCAAGGATGGCGGTGACATTTACAAATTTTATATATCTTGGTCAAAGGCAACAACACAAATTGATAAGAAAATAAAAGAGGAACAGGACAAACTACAAAGTTTATCTCAAAGTTTTGATCCTCTCTCGTCCTCCATAATAAATCAAGAATGTTAGACTATTGCAGTCTTGAATGAAATAAAGAATCTTGAGAAGGAAAGGAATAATATCACTAACCGGATGGGAGAACTTAGAAGGATTATAATCCCTAAGTTAGAAACTATGCATGAGGCCATCAGTGATGCTCAGACCACCGCCCAAACAAATGATCCGACAGATCTCAAGAGGGCAGAAGCTTTTGCATTTTTGTTGAGTGGTCACATCTCAATTTTGGATAGAATGAAGCTAAGTTGGGCTACAGAACTGATTCAATTGAAGACATCCTTTGCAGACATTCTTCAGTATATGTGAGTATGTCAATATGCGGCTATGTATAGAAAATTTTTGAAAATTTTGGTGTGCGGACCCTACCCTTTGCCATTGATGTCAAAGGGGGAGTGAGGAGCAGTGAAAAATGAGGAATCCAACTAAGGGGGAGTTCTGGAAATTGTATATAAAGACAGAGCATCAGCAAAGGGGGAGCATAGTGTACACACTTAGTCATTTTTCACTAAGTGTTGCCATCAATGCCAAAGGGGGAGATTGTTGGCAAGAGACACTATATGGATTCATGGTTGTTGTCATTGATGGCAACAAAGGTCATCCCACATATCCGCAAGTCATGATGTGTCTCTACCGGAAGTCAGAATGAAGGTTGTTGTGGTCCGGTAAACAAGAACAGAGCATATGGCAAGGTCCGACAGATTGGTCCGGATCTCTCAGAGGAAGTGTCTTGGTGCAGTGCGGATTTGGGGAAGTCAAGAGGACTACCTTGAGTGGTATATTCCAAGGATTTAGCCTCCGGTGATGGACAAGGAAAAAGATGTGAATAGTTGAGTACCGGATTCCTGAGAGACAGTGAAAACAGAGGAAAAACTGACTGACAGTGTATCAGACTACTTTCCGGATGTGTTACTGTTGATGATAAAGGTTGTGAAGGCATGAATCGTGTTTGGCCGACATGATTAATGATATCTACAAGTATATGCTTGATCCGCATTGCTTGGTGAGCAAGGATTCAGCCGACAGAATAGAGTTTGTAAGAAACTAGACTGTTCCGGATGCCGACTAGAAAGGTGATGAAATTACTTGTGCGGATATATATAGAGGATGGATTTAGTTGTGAAGTGTGTGATTATGTGAAGATATATGCGAATAAGTGCAGAA
Source organism: Cunninghamia lanceolata (assembly GCA_027924645.1). NCBI lineage: Eukaryota > Viridiplantae > Streptophyta > Pinopsida > Cupressales > Cupressaceae > Cunninghamia > Cunninghamia lanceolata. The sequence goes on from BSBN01000333.1 coordinate 4,381,825, forward strand.
TAGAGCAGAAGTAGCAAGAAAGATCTGGTATGTGAAAGGATACCAGAATAAAGAACAGAGGAAAGATGAAGTGCAGCAGATCAGTGTACTGAGCCTAACCGGAACTGAACTCCAGCATATGCAGATGCTTCCAATCAGTTCAAGACTGTGATTCTTATCACTTTGTAGACAGTGTGTCTCCTTGTAGGCAGTGGGCCTCTTTGTGAGCAGTGTGCTCGGGCAGTGAGCCCTAATTGGCAAGTGCCATTTTTGTAATTTCCTATTCTTCTAACAGAGAATAATTTTTGGGTTAATCACCCCGTGGTTTTCTCCCTTAACAGGGTTTCCACGTCAAAAATACTGTGTCATGTGTTTCTTATTTCATGGTAATGTTTTTGTGTTTGATTCAATGCTGCGTTAATTAATAAGAAAGTTCAAAAAGGGAAATAATTAGGATAACTGATTCACCCCCCCTCTCAGTTATCAACAGGTGAGTCACATATTAATGTGATCACCATCAATGATCAACCTGATTGTAATGTGATCACACATCATGGAAACATAACTTTACAAGGAGCTCAATCGAGACCATCTTCCACATCCAAGTCACAATCTACATCAAATCAGTATAGCATCATTGATCAACTTCACAAAACACCCACACATATATCTATCTTGGAGTTATTACGTTTATCACCTGTCCATAAAGCCATTTTAGAAAAAGCTCTCTTGGAGACAATGGTTCCTACAAACCTTTCCCAAGATCAATTTCAGGCTATGGTAGGCCATCTCACCACGCCGCATTTCCTATCCTTCACTGAGAAGGATGACATGTCAATAAATCAACCACACAATGCATCCCTACACATTAAGGCCCTAATACATAAGCACATAATAAAAAGGGTCCTAATAGATGGATTTGAACATTTGTACACTAAAGTTAATCCTTGCATTGGGGTTCTCTGAAAATCTCATTGATCCCAAGAAAAAGATAACCATCAAGGCATATGATGAGGAAGAAAGGACCTCTAAAGGAATGGCGGTCTTGCCAATACGAGTGGGACCGGTAGAAAAAGATGTAGTGTGTCAAGTTCTCGACATGGAGCTTGTGTATAACATTATTCTTGGAAGACCTTGGATCCACGCAATGAAGGTTTTCCCATCCATGTATCGCCAATGCATCAAGTTCTCGCATAACGGTCAAGAAATAACCATACAAGGGGACCCTAATCCTTTTCAACATTATAATACCATACAGTCTAAACCAGATGTTGTGATACCCACCAATAGAGAAGCTTCTTCTTCCTCCAACCAAGTGGATCCAAGTTCTTAGCTTCCACCTCAAAAACATCAAAACTTAAGATCAAGGTCAAAGATAAAGGCGTTAGGGGGTATGTTATTGAACAATCTTTCTTTCTAGCACAATTGCCACTATCACCAAAGTCTTATGAGAGACCATCCTCGAATAAAGCTAAGTCACTTGAGACTCCTATGGGTCCTTTCATTAAATAGGAAAGCCTATCTGATGAGAGTAACGAGAAAGATGTCCTACAATGACTTTTCAAAGATGAAGACAACCAAACCATACCAGAAGATCAACAACCTAAGCTTCCTACAGAATAGTATGGTTAAGGTTTCTCCATGTTGCAAAGGATGGGATACAATGGTCATGGTCCCATAGGCCTAAGAAAGGATGGTATTATAGAACCTATCAAACCCCCCACTCAAACAACCTGAGACACTACTGGGTTAGGATACCAAGGTCAACAGAAGAACAAAGGAAAAGGTAAAAAAAGGTTGAAGACAGACAAGCAGCTACCATCAACCTGGGAGACCAAATTCACTGTTTGCAAGAGACTAGTGAAACTAATTCAAATGAGTATGAGTGGGACAGCCTCTTTGAGATGTCTTGTGATGACAAGGGGATTGATGTGGTCAATGATATAGTAATACTCCAACAATGCATGAGGGACAAATCTCTAGGGCTAGACCAATAGAGTTTGGACTGCAATATGATGAGAATGAATTTCATGAAGAGAGTATGATATCAAGCTTGACGAACCAACTTGAGGAGAGTAGGGTTATAGACCTTGTTAATACCTCATCCCATTCAAATGAATCATCCATCCTAACCATAACTATTCTTGAGTCCATTCAACTTGATGATCCCTTACCTCTTGACTACCCTGAATTAATAGATTGGGATATATCTGAAACATCACCTGATCTTGACACCTTTGAAAATGATGATTCCATCATCGATTATCTAGAGCTTAGAAAACACCTACTCACAGGAGACCATAAGGATCACTTCCCCATCAACCTTAATGACAAGGCATAATTCAGAGAGAGTACCAATCCTTTCAATCGTAAAAATATCAAAATAAATATGAGATCTAATGGTAAAAACCATTCTGCAATAGTATTATGTCATGAAAAGAGAAAAAGAAAAGATGTATCTGAAGGTGAAAACCTCTCTAAGGCATCAATGGATGAAAGGCTTGACCCTCTCCCCCTTTATGCACATCTAGAAAGATCTTTAGTATTGATTGAACCTGCAGAATCAATCAACATCAGCACAGAGGCACAACCAAAACTCCTTTATCAAGTAGAGTCATTAACTGCACAAGAAAGAATAGAGTTTGTTGAGTTCTCAGAAGAAAGCAGATAAACTTTGATTGCTCTTATGCCAATATGCTAGGCATTGACCCTTATCTAATCATGCACCATTTGTCACTAGCCCCAGGGGCTAAGCTGGTAAAACAAAAGCTGAGTAAAATGAACCCCCACATAGCTTTAATGGTAAAAGAAGAGCTCAAGAAATTACTAGATGTGGGGTTCATTAGAGCCATTGACTACCCAGAGTGGGTCTATAATATTGTATCTATTTTAAATCCTGCTAAGAGAATTAGAAAATGCAATGACTTCAGAGATTTAAATAAGGCTTTTTCGAAGGATGATTTGCCTTTACCAAACATTGATATCATCGTTGATCTCACAGTAGGTCACACCATGTTGTCCTTAATGGATGGGTTCTATGGATATAACCAAATCAAGATAGCACCAGAGGATCAACATAAAACAACATTCACTTGTCCATGGGGCACCTATTGTTGGTGCGTTATGCCATTCAGTCTCAAGAATGGAAGAGCAACATACCAATGAGAAATGACAACGATCTTCCATGATATGATGCATACCATCATGGATGATTATGTTGATGATATCTTAGGGAAATCAATCACTAGAGAGGGACATCTTGAAGTCTTAGACAAAATATTCACAAGACTAGAGCAGTTCAATGTACAGTTGAATCCTAAAAAAGTGTACTTTTGGAGTAACATCCAAAAAATTGCTTGGATACATCATATCAGTAAATGGAATAGAGGTGGACCCAGCAAAGGTCAAAGCAATTATGGAAATGCCGCCACCAAAGAATCTGAGTCAACTACGGTCTTTACAGGGAAGTTGCAGTCAATTAGAAGGTTCATCTCCCAACTAGCAGACAAGTGCCACCCATTCTCACATTTGTTGCATAAAAATGTTCCATTCAAATGGGATGATAACTATGAGCAAGCATTTCAATGCTTAAAAGAATATCTCATGAATCCACCAGTACTAATGCCACCTATTCGAGGAAAACCTCTACTATTATATATCTTAGCTACACCCACAGCTTTAGGAGCATTGCTAGCATAAGAAAGCCATGAAGGAAAGCAGCAAGCAATCTACTATATCAGCAAGACATTAGTAGGTTATGAGCTTTAATACACACCAATTGAAAGGGTCTTCCTTGTAGTTGTCTTCGCTTCACAAAAGTGGAGACACTACATGCTTTCTCAATCCATAAAGCTGGTGTTGCCAGAAATATTGTCAAAGTATTAAACTATCAATAAACCAATAATCTCAATAGAAATTGTAAATAACAAAGATTAAATAACAAAGAACAAACCTTGCAAACCTTGTTACCTTGCAGCTTCCATTGTTCGCCTAATCTCAATCGATCTTTGTATGATGAATGGAGCCCTCAAGAAGCATACTTCCTTGCTTTCTTCTTCAATATGATGATGGAGAGATGGCTATGATACTTCTTGTAATGAAGATGAGCTTCAAATACAATAAGAGGGTGATTGCAAGCAATGGATGGATTTGGTTGCCAAAGGCGCGCTATTAATTCTGCAGAGTAATTTTACTAAAAGCTTGGATGATAGAAATGGAGGAATAGAGTTGTATTTATAGACTCATGAGAGAGAAGATCAATAGTGTAGAAAGAATAAGAAGATCAACAGTATAGGAACCTTGAGAAGATGTGCGCGAATAGAAAAAAGACAAGTGTCACACAAAAAGTTGTTTTGTTTGAGTTAACTGCTTTCATGACAAAGATAAGATTTGATTTCATAAATTAGAATGATTTATTCTAATTTAAGAGTTGTTGATAAAAACAAGATTGTTTTAAATCAATTAACTCAACTTGTGATTTGCTTTTGCATGATTTGAGAGAAATTAACTAATAAATTATTTAATTTTGTGTGCATGAAGAAGAAAATTTATTTTTAGAAGATTTAGAAGATTTTTTGAGGAATTTTAGAAGATAAGAAAACAAATTAAATAAATAAATTTATTTAATTGTTTGTGCAAGATAGAAGAATAAATAAAATATTTGATTATATTTTATTTTTAGAGATTGAGAGAATTTAAATAAATTTGCATGATTTATTTAAATTTGGAGGAACAATTTGAGTTAATTAAATAATAAAAATTATTTAATTGTTTGGAAGAATGAAGTTGATTTTGATGAAATTAATTAAATAAAAGGTAATTTATTCAGTTAATGGGAGGAGAATGAACCAAATAAATAAATTGATTTATTTATTTATTGATAGAGGAATTAAATGGAATAAATATTAAGAATATTTATTTAGACAGAGTCGTGTCATTTTTAGGTGTATACATTTTGCCCCTCTTTGATGCAATGTGTTTTATCATGTTGTTTCAAAGAATAAGTTTTTCTAATAATGATACATGCCCTAGTTTGCCTCTGGTACAAGTTTATGATGACAAGATGCCCCCTCAGGAGATTGGATGGGAAGAAGGCAGAAGGGACGTGAGATGAACAATCTCACGATGAAGAAGGGGAAAAACAGTTAGGTTAGGGTGAAGAAAAATCTAAAATGATATTCTATGCAAGATAAAATGATAACACACACAAGCAAGCAAGCAAGCAAGAACAAATGATACAAGAACAAACAAGGTATTGCCCCTATCAAGCGGTAAACTAGTGATTAATTGATAATGATAGATAAAAGTGTTTTCATGGCAGGGAATGATAGATCCCTAGAGCCACACAAAGGATAGTGTTGTCATGGCAGGGAATGATATATCCCTAGACCAACATGATAGGCATGGGAAAGATACATCCCACTGATAACTATGACTGATTTAGTTGGTTTACGACCAGACATGGAACAAGACCACTGATTGCAATTGGATAATTTGAGAAGATTGACTTGACTCGATTAGTATGGATTAAGGATGGACTTGCATTTGGATCATTGCTTGAATTGACTAGATTGGGAGGAAAGATATGATGAAAGATAGAAATTTGATTGATAGGAGAAACGTGAATGAAGAAATCATAACCTTTTACTCTGCAGACATTGGCACTTTGAACAAAATCTTTATTATGGACGGTATATGGAATGTAAATGGATGTATCATGGATGTGGATATATGTCATCTTGATATTGCAAGTATTTTGAATTGCTTATTTCATCATCGGGCAATTTTTGGTATTTTTGTGTTTCTGAAATGTTGTAAGAAAAATACAAGCATCTAGGTATAATTAAACTGAGATGACCTAAGTATTACTTACATGGATTTTGATATAGCAAGTTGATACAAGTATCTAGTCAAAATTGAATTTAGATGACCTAAGTATTTCTTACATTTCAACAGACAAGGATTTCCCTTTTCATGCTTAGACCTCTGAAGTCCTCGATGATCTTTTGTTGATCATGTCATTAGACAAAATTTGTCACACTACTAAAGATTGATCCACAAACAATAGACAAAGATAATAATTATGCTCGTATGATAGCATCTCTAGTTTTTGACATCCTCGAGTAGCATAGAAAGACATAATAACAAAAATTAAGACTCTGTAATGTAACTTGTTCACAAAACATTCTTGTATGAGATGTGCTTTCTTGCCATAGTATAGATAAAATCATTTTGAGTGTTTTGGTCCTTGTTTGTTTTGCTTGGGATAGGTTGATATTTTGCATCAAGATTTCTATTTGGAAGCGTGCTTTGTTATGCTTGCTTACCTGGTGAGAGATATTACAATCTTTATTGGTGAAACAGACTCTAAGGGATTGACCTAGTGCCTTGGGGGCGCATTGATAATGGCCTTGCCTACGTGATGATGTAGAGGCAATGTAGTTCAGGAATTGGACTAGAGATAGCTGACAAGATACAGGATGGATGGAAAGCCTTAGAGGCACATTGCTAATGGCCTTGCCTACGTGATGATGCAGAGGTAGAGTAGTTTAGGGTTGATCCTATGATACTGATGACAGATGCTATACTAGGCTGACACTATGGATAGGACATTGGATAAGACCTTAGTTGATAAGGTGACAAAAGAGATAAAGTATCAAGCCATAATAGGTTATCACTATGTGTTTTGATACTGTTGGGGTGATTTTGGATAACAAGTTTGGATAGCCTTAATTCTAGATACTGATGACAAGGAAACATCATAGCTAGGTTAAGTAGATACGGATGGTAGGTAGAAGGAATCAAGGATGTGATCACCAAGGACTAAGTCGCATAGGAATAATGTGCCCCATTGTAGGTAGAATACTTAGGATTTTTCATGGAAATGCTTATGATGATAGAAGGATGAGAGGATAATGAAGGATTGGCGTGGCTTAGAGGGATAAGATATGTCAAGAGACATCTAAAACATTTGTGAACATTGTGCCCCCAATCTTTATCAAGATCAAAAAAATTAGAGGAATGGAAGATTATGATGGATGGATTGGACAATATAGGTATTTAATGGATAGAAGGATAAAATAGGAAATGGTACAGAAGGAAACTAATAGGAGAAGAGTGATATGTTGATGAGACAAGATGCCCCCAAGTGTAGGTGATGTAGAAGATCAACTTACACATGACGCCTGTTGCCAGGTTTTCATCATGGCACTTATCCAAGGTGCCTGTTTGCCAGATTTTCACTATTGGACGAAGGGATTTATTTATTTATTGTAATATTTGGATAGGATGGGTGGAATACGGACAAGAGGGACTCAAGCATCTGGCACCATGAAGGTGATAGTGTCCTATTAGAAATGAATGTCACCCCATGGATTATGCAATATGTCGCTATGCTCATAGATGTTGGTAAGGATCACATGAAAGGAAGATGGAGTAGGTAGATAGCAGATTTATGGAAGGTGCGATAGTGGATTATGTAGGACTTATGCAAGGATGGAGGGAAGGTTTATGCAAAAGCATGTACCATAGGGATAGGATGGGGAAGATATGTAGGATAATAGTGGAAGGAAGGGGAGATGGAGGTATGTGGAAGTGTCATGGGATGGAAGGGAATCATGACCAATGGTTGCACATACCATGATAAACATTGAAGCGTATGATGGGAAAGTGGTGTAGGAAGTAATGGAGATGTTTGCATAGTGGATGAGTGATTCAAGAATTTAGGGACCCACATAGACTGATTATTTTCCTGATTTTTGCTTGTCATGTGGGATGGAAGGATTTGAGACTTTTGGATGGAATGTGAGAAAATGGGTGGTTGGGATGCTTTAGAGGTGGATGCCTCATTTGACTTGAAGGCTTTTTGCTTAGGTATCCAAACCATTTTGCTTTTAGACTTTACTTGTAAAGGTATGGTATTGGGTATATGTAGCTTTTGCACAGCTACTATGGTAATCACTTGTTGCTTGGGGACCCACACTTTTTTCATTTTTTTCTTTAAGTTGTGTGGGTATATGCAGCTTTTGAGATGGGTTGTTCTTTGATTCTTTGATTTTGTATCCTAGGTCATGAGGACTCTTAGGATTTTTGACTTTATAGGTAGAGGCATCCCAATTTTTGTTATTGGATTCTCTTGAGATGGTGGAAGTGGAGTTGGTGGAAGCTCTTTGTTTAGACAACATGTGCATTTGTTGGCCATGATTGGGATTTTTAGAGAATTTATAGATGGATGGATAAGGTGTTGGAAGAAGTGGTGATAAAATGCATGGAGGGATGTTAGGAGTTGGAAGTAGCGGAGGGAGATTGGATGGTGGAAGGTGTACAGTCACATGCTTTTGGGATGCATATGATAAGGGAGGTGGAATTGCAACATATGTTTTGTGGATATGATAGGGTTTGCGATGGATAGTAGTGGATTTAGGAGGCATGGAGGAAGTACCAACATCTTGAGATGTTCACCTTGGGGTGTGTATCCAAGGCCATAAGAGCGAGGAGGAACACAGACATGGATGAGCTCTAAAATACCTTGTTCATGAAGGCCTAAACCTTTACCTTGATAGTTCATATGTTGGAATATGCAGTGGATAATGGGTTTATGTGTGCTTTGGACACTAGCAGTGATCTCCTTATTTGATGAGGAAGGTGAAGCGGTAGATAATGGTTGTTACTCTCCTAAGGAAGAACATTCATGGATGAAGGTAGTGAGACCAAGAAGATAGGATAACAGATTCCTAACTTGTTCAATAATGGATGGTGGGGAATCATTAGGATCTTGATTATCATTATGCTCAGTAGGATCCAAGTTATTGGTTTGATCATTTATGTGCACTTGGGAGGCAAGTGTCTCATCAAGGGAAGTGGAAGTTCTTGGATCATGGATAGGACTAGGTGGAGGATGGATAGGTGAGGAAATAAGCTCATGACCATGGAATGCATAAAGTTGGCTAAGAGGATCATCATGGTTTGCTTGATCATAGATATGCTCTTGATCGTAGATGGGATCCTGATCATAGGTAGGATTAAGAGTCATGGGATTAATGTGCTCGTGTATAGGTTCTTCATCAATGATAATATCTTGATCATAGAAAAGATATAGGTTAAGGAGAGGTTGGATTTGGATCTCCTTCTCAGGTATGGGTATAGGATCAAGTGGCTCATGGATAGCTTCTTCATAGGTAATATCTTGATCATAGAAAAGATATAGGTTATGGATGGAATGGAATTAGATCTCTTGCTCATGTATAGGATCAAGTTGCTCATGGATAGCTTCTTCATAGGTGATATCTTGATCATAGAAAAGATATAGGTTATGGATGGGTTAGATAGAGGTGCTTTGATCTTGATCTAGATAAAGGGTTGATGTTTCCACATGCTCTAAAATGTGCTCTTGACATAACTCTTGAGGTGTTTGAATTGAAGTGGGGTAGAGGACTCTTGGATAGGCTATTGGTCAACAACATGAAGGTACGATGGACCTTGACTTTGGTTCATGGTGGGAAACTCTTCGATAAGCTTGATGGGCTATGGATTACATGACGGGGTTGGAGGAAAGGACATGTTATTGGAAGGATCTTTGGTAAGGTCAAGGACCAAAATTTGGGGACATGGTTGACTCTCTGCTAGTAGCCCTTGGATCACATCCTTCGTAGGTGTATTGGTAGATGAATGAAGTTATGGGTGGGTGGGTTTGGATTTCTCCATAGCTTTTCTTTTGTTGCATAAATTTGGAAAAACTCTTTGGAAGAAATCATCCGAGGATTCTTTGGTTGTCAGATTAGAGCTTGGGGAACTTGATGTCGGTGTTGGTGTAGGATTGGTATGATTTGGGCTATTCCTTCTAGGAGATGGTGGAGGACTAGTAGATGGAGTGGTATATGTTTTCAAACTTAAGGTGGTGCTTCTCTTGTCAAGAGTCTCATTAAGAAGAGAAAAAAATGTATGATCTTGGTGCGAGGCATAGCTAGTACTAGCATGCTCATGTTGGGAGGGATTTGGTACATGTGGATAATCTATTTCCCTATATTTGTTAAAATTGAGCCCATCAAAACTAGAAGAGAAAGGTATCTTAGCCAAGCTTTTATCAGATGGATAAGGAGATATGCCATGTGGTGAATACTACTTTTTGGGAGATCCAGCTTGTAAGATTGCTAGTTACTGTTGCATGGCTTAGAGTTCTTAAGCAATTGCTTCTAATTGGTTTGTCATCTCCACAAAAACTAACACAAGACAGAAATGGGTAACCAGAAAGGTTGAAAATTTTCTCTCAAAAGACTGAGAAATACTCACTGTCACAGATGCATAGCAACAAATGTGCTGAAATAAAAGGTATATGCACAGCAAGTTGAGATAAAAGCACAGCTATGTTAAATTATAAATGCGTAGTAACAAATGACAAATGCATAGAAAGTTCATATAAATGTACAACAGGTCAACACAGATGCGCAGCTTTGTAGGGTAAATGCTCAGCTCTGATTTCTTGATTGTTTTTGCAATTTTCTTGGCACATTTTTCAATGTTTTTGGTTTCTTGGCTGCAAGTTGGTCTTTTTGATCTGATTTCTCAATAATAGCAAGAAGACACAACAAACACAAAGAATGACTTCATGGTTTTTTTTATTTTTTTGTAATTTTTTGGACTCTTTTTGACTAAGAAAACAAGTACAGATCCTAGGCTAGCTGGGACAATATAAACCAAATTCTTGCTATTTCTAGTTGAGACATCTTCAGGAGGTGATAATCACCCTTCCCTACACTGGCTTATAGGGGTTTTTGGCTACTAAGAACAAAGGATGATTAGTAAGTGCAACCATTCAAGTGGTTATACATGCAGCAGTGCTACTTTCTGTTATGGAGTCTCCTAGCCTTCAAGGGTTATGCCTTGGAGGGTTTTGGGGGAGGTTAGCTGTCGGTATAACTTAACAACACTCATTGTTTGAAGCTTTCGCTCCAAACACAATTTATTTATAGTGGCTTGGCAGAGCTTGGCTTTTTATTGTTACCACTTAAGGTCATTCCCACTTGGACAGAAGGATATCCAAGGGCAGGCCTCTCTAAAGATTATACATGCAAAATGATAGGTTTGGCATTTTGGTCACCCAAAAGAGGGGAGAGCATAGGCTTACTATCATTCTGAAAACATGAAAGACAGTGGTTCTTTTCCCTTATTAAAAATTTAAAAAAAAAACTAAGTGATTTAGGCTATTTGGGCACACACACAATTTGTTAACTTTGAAAGCAAGATAGCAATGGTCCAATTTTATCCTCCTAGCATTGGGACTATGTTCAAGTTCTTGATGCAACAAGATCGATTTACAATCCCCCTAGTTAGAGCTAAATGAGATTTGCATGAACATCCATTTATTTTCCTTGGTTAATTAAATCTAAAGATGAGTTAACAAATGTAGCTATATGACTAAACCAACCCCTAAACTACAAGTAGATTAGAGAATATTCCTATGAGACAAGTGTTAATGTTAGCAAAATCACAAGAAAAAATCAAAAGTCACTGCCAGAACCAGATACACAGGTACAGAGATCACATGCACAGAAACATAGGTTAGATGCACAGAATTACAAAAGCGCTGAGACAAAGTCAAAAGCATAGAAATAGGAGATATATGTGCAATTTCGATAAATACACCATTACAGAGGTCAAAAGCGTAGCTTCAGAGGACAAATATGTTGAAAGATCATATGTGCTAAAACAGATAGTAGATGCATGTTAGGATTGATCAAATGCGCATAATCCTCCTATTTACAGAACCTCGCATAAAAAAACCTTAGTTTTGGGGTTAGATTGGGGCAAGGCCCCATGGTGGGCACCAGAAATGTTACCAAAAATATTGTCAAAATATTAAACTATCAATAAACCAATAATCTCTATAGAAATTGTAAATAACAAAGATTAAATAATAAAGAACAAACCTTGCAAACCTTGTTACCTCGTGGCTTCCATTGTTTGCCTAATCTCAATCGATCTTTGTATGATGAATGGAGCCCAATGCACTTCCTTGCTTTATTCTTCAAGATGACAATGGAGAGATAGCTATGATACTTCTTGTAATGAAGATGAGCTTCAAATACAATAAGAGGGTGATCACAAGCAATGGATGGATTTGGTTTCCAAAGGCATGCTATTAAATCTGTAGAGTAATTTTACTGAAAGCTTGGATGATAGAAATGGAGGAATAGGGCTATATTTATAGACTCGTGAGAGAGAAGATCAACAATGTAGAAAGAATAAGAAGATCAATGGTATAGGAACCTTGAGAAGATGTGTGTGAATAGAAAAAAGACAAGTGTCACACAAAAAGTTGTTTTGTTTGAGTTAACTGCTTTCATGACAAAGATAACATTTGCGTTCATAAATTAGAATGATTTATTCTATATTAAGAGTTGTTGATAAAAACAAGATTGTTTTAAATAAATTAACTCAACTTGTGATTTACTTTTGCATGATTTGAGAGAAATTAAATAATAAATTATTTAATTTTGTGTGCATGAAGAAGAAGATTTATTTTTAGAAGATTTAGAAGATTTTTTGAGAAATTTTAGAAGATAAGAAAGCAAATTAAATAAATAAATATATTTAATTGTTTTTGCAAGATAGAAGAATAAATAAAATATTTGATTATATTTTATTTTTAGAGATTGAGAGAATTTAAATAAATTTGCATGATTTATTTAAATTTGGAGGAACAATTTGACTCAATTAAATAAAAATTATTTAATTGTTTGGAAGAATGAAGTTGATTTCGATGAAATTAATTAAATAAAAGGTAATTTATTCAATTAATGGGAGGATAACGAGTCAAATAAATAAATTGATTTATTTATTTATTGATAGAGGAATTAAATGGAATAAATATTAAGAATATTTATTTAGACAAAGTCGTGTCATTTTTAGGTGTATATAGTTGGTAGCAAAAATTGACCCATTAAAGTATCTCCTCAGAAAAGCTACCCTAATAGGTAGAATATCCAAATGGGTTATGATTCTCAGTGAGTTTGACATTGAGTACATGGACAGAATAGCCATAAAAGGACAGGTCATCATAGATCAGCTAGCAGATGCACCTTTGATTGATAATAACCCATTAAGTTTTGAGTTTCCTGATTAATCTATATTCAACATCACAACAATCGCTTGGAAGCTCTATTTTGATGGGTCATACACGCAACATGGTTTTGGAGTAGGCATCTTTCCAGTAACACCACAGGGGGATACAATCCCTAAATCATACAGACTTCTATTCCCTTGCACCAATAATGTAGCCAAATATGAGGCTTTGGTTATTGGCATAAAAATGGCAGTCGAGTGGAAGATCAAAGAGCTTCATGTGTATGGGGATTCACAACTAGTCATTAATCAAATAAATGATGAATACCAAACAAAGGATGAGAAGTTGATACCATACAAACGTATGGTAGATGACTTCAAGGAATATTTCGTTGTGATCTCCTTCGAACAAATACCCAGGTTGGAAAACAAAGTAGCAGATGCAATGGCCACTATTGCATCCCTTCTAGATATCCCTGAGAATGAAATACATTATGAAGAAGAAGATTTTGTCAATGGGGATTAGATCTAGTAGGCAAGATTCACCCTTCCTCCTCCAATGGCCACAAGTTCATTACCACAGCCACAGAGTATTTTACGAAGTGGATTGAGGCCATTCCACTAACCACTGTCATAGGGAAACAAATTTCATCCTTCATCCTTATCTATATTATATGCAGATATAGCATTCCATTGTCCATTGTCACAGATAACGAAAGACCCTTCAAGAACTAGGATGTACAGGAACTCTATAATAACTTCCATATTCAGCATTGTTTCTCCACCCCATATTACCTGTAAGGTAATAGCCAAGCTGAGGCATCGAATACAAATATTCTAAAGATCCTCAAAAAGACTATTGATGATCTGCTGGCTGGGACTGGCATATACAACTCAACCTTGCTCTCTGGGCCTATAGAACTAGTATATGCACACCCACAGGTGCGACACCATACTCCCTTGTCTATGGCTTTGAAGCCATATTACCTATCGAATTTGAAATTCCTTCCCTCAGGGTGTCATTAAAGGGACTTATAACTAATGAGGAATATAGAGTATCAACGCTTCAGGAACTAGAACTGGTAGAAGAATGGAGACAACATGCCTTTAACCATCTTAAGGCATATCAACAGAGAATGTCAAGGAGCTACAATCACAAGGTTAAGCAAAGGGTCTTTTAGGTAGGTGATTTGGTCCTAAGAGAGAACCCAGGCAATCAACAGGATAGAGAGAAGAAAGGGAAGTTTGAACCCAAATGGTTGGGTTCCTATATCATAGTCACCGCCTACGGATTACGTGCGTATCAACTTTCAAAATTAGAAGGTGAAGTGTTTGATGATCCCATCAATAGTATGCACCTTTGCAGGTTCTATACCTAATAACCCCAATGTAAGGGACATAAAAAAATGGTACAAGTGGCCGCAAGTGGTGAAAACCTAGAAATAGGCGTTATTTGCAACTAACCGCTACCTCCATCCATTAGTACAACCCAACCTACATCCATCTTTCCTATCGTATTCATCCAGTAACTACATCCATTTCACATCTACCTCGCAATGACTTACCATAGCCTGGTGTTTGTCACCCCTATTACCTTATCCAATAGGGTCATGCAATCACATTATCCTATTGTTCAACCTATCACAAGTCTATCATCAGTGCTAGTCAATCCCAAACTATGTTGCTTCTGCATTATCACGTAGGCAAGGCCATCTTTGATGCGCCCCCGAGGTTGCTCCTTTTCCATCCATTCCACCCCATGTCTTCCAACCTTTGGTCCATTCAAGTCTACACAATTTCTCATCGCCTAGGTCTTTAGGCCCACATAGGTCCACCCCAAACTACTTTGCCTTTGCATCATCACATAGGCAAGGCCATCTTTGATGCACCCCTGAGGCTGCTCCTTTTCCATCCATTCCATCCCATGTCATTCAATCTTTGGTCCATTCAAGTCTACCTAGGTCTTTAGGTCCACATAGGTCCACCCTGAACTATGTTGCCTCTATGTCATCACGTAGGCAAGGCCATTTAGTAATGTGCCCCTAAGGCACTAGGTTAGTTCATTAGGGCCCATCACATTGTTCATCATCAATTCATCCATAATAAAAAAATCCTCTACTCGACTGGGGGTAAATCCTTGACCTAGTCAGGGAGTAGGATCCTTGAATGCTATAAATTTAGAGGGTAAGCAAATGGATCACAGTTTTATCACTAGACAAGAAGCACCATTACAAGCAATCTTTCAACATCATCTTGACACAAAAGACAACAAGACTACACTTGACAAATCCCTTTTGACCTAAGACATTAAATTGATTCTATCAAGGTATTGCAAGAAAACATGTTTTGGGCAAGAAAGTTTTTCAATGGTTGTTTTAGATGTCTTATATCATGATTTTGATATTATGTCTTTCTACGCTACTCAAGCATGTTTCAAACTAGAGAAGCTATGATGGGGGCATAATTATTTTATTTGTCTACTGTTTATGGATTTATCTTTAGTAATGTGAAAGCCTTGTCTAACGACATCATCAACACAATGATCATCGAGGACATAAAAGGTCTAAACATGAAACAAGTTTAATCCTTGTTTATTGTTACGCAAGCAGTACTCAGGTCATCTTGGTTCAATTATACTTAGATGCTTGTACTCACTTGCTACATCAAAATCCATGTAAGAAATTCTCAGGTCATCATGGTTTAATTATACCTAGATTCTTGTATTTTCTTACAACATTTTAAAAGCTCAATGATGAAACAAAGTACTTCAAAAACTTACACAATCAAAGATTGCAAGAATTTGTATCCATACTTATCCCATTGCATTCCAGTGCATTATAAGCATGTTATCATTTTCCCAAAATCCATGTGTCTTTGTGATCAATGTGTCTATCCAGTTTGTTATCTTTCATTAACCATTATCATTCATTATCCAATTTCTTATCTTTCATTATCCATTCATTATCCAATTTCTTATCTTTCATTATCATTGTTCAATTCTTTTTTTCTTCTAAAAAGTGTATTGTTATTAAGATTGAGTATACTTGGTATTAGCAAAAATAAAATCATTGTGTGTCATAATCAAGTCCATCATCATTAGATGCATATCATTTTGTTCATTAGGATGCATAAACATAAGTAATTCATAAATCACCATAGAAAGAGTCATATACTCACATCATTCCATCCATCTTAGTTTCATATGTATATCATGATAGAAAACAAAAAAAAATACAAAAACATAGATAACATGATCATCAATTAAACCATCTTATGTGTTTGCATACATGATCCATATCATTAACATTAGCATTGTACAAATCAACACATGCAAAAACCATAGCATATAGGTACATCCTGCATCTAGTATTAAGTTAAACATCATAAACATGTAGAGGCATAATGTCTAGTAAGTCAAACATCTATAGAAGCATCAACATAATCATAATAGTGCTGCATCATACAAGTCATCATATAGAGCATCAGGTCCATCACATAACATAAATGTATGCATCAAAAATCATAAACCATGTAAGTTGTCTATAAGCATAACACATCATAGCATGTCATAAGCATCATAATGTAAGTCATGACCATCATGTGTAAATCATAACATAGTCTATTGAATCATGATCTCATATCATCATCATAAAAAAGAATAAGAATGTCCAAGCGTACAATGATATCAAAATAATAATACATCTCAAAGTGTCCAAAAAAATGTGGTGTATACATGTCCAAGTAAAAGAACTAGAAGCAAAAACATGTCAATAGACAGCTAGGAGTGACTCCCTCCTGATGGTGTTGGCTGCGATGGTATGGTGCCTCCTGGTCCTCCTCCTCCTCTGCCTGTTGACCCTGTCCCTGGTCCACCTCCTCCTGATGGCCCATGAGGTGGCCCCATAGGTCCCACCACCCCACCACTCTCTGCTAGTCCCCTCTGTAACCTGCTATGGTAACTAGGTCTATAGCTACGTACCCTATGCTCTGGTAGCACCACCTACTCATATAAGAACCGCTAGTAGAAGATCTCTTGACCTACCCTGACCATCTCTGCAACCATGTGGCCAATGCCACCCTGTGCCGCAGTCTGCTGCACCTGATCTAAGAGTGTCTCTGCCCTACCATACCTCTGGATAGCTATATCTCTACCTAACTGGGTAGTCTGTAGGTTACCCTATAGCTGTGTGATCTGGGCCTACATCTGCCTAATCTATCCCTGCTACTGCTATAGCAAAGAATGAGCCTGAGCTAACTAGGCTTGTAATCATGCAATAACCCTGTCATGTAGACCCTACCCCTGTGGCTGCACTGGCAGTTGGACCTGTGCTTGTAGAAGTAGTTGAGCATGTTGAGAAGGATCAATCCACTAGTGAACCCTCCTCCCATCTCCACCTCAACCATCATCTCCATCACTGCCATCATGTCCATTGTCATGACCAAATCCTCCACCACCACCACCGCCATCATGGCCTCCTCCTCCTCCTCCCCCTCGCCCTCCCCTCCTCCTCCTCCTCCTCCACCACCACCACCATCATCTCCACCTTGGCCACCTCTTCCTCCCCATCCTCTATGTCTCCTCCTATGTTAACTCTGTGGCCCCTCATCCTCATCCTCCTAATCATCCAAAATTGGGGCTCGCTCTCCTGGTCTGGAGTAGCATGGAAATTGATGTGTAATAAACTAATTAAAGTAGTCCTAAGTCACACTTGCATCTCCCACTGCTATGTGCATTAGCCATGGATAATAAGGGATGTGCAAGAACTCATCCCATGATATCTCATAAGATGGGCTAGGTCCCCATCGTGCCCTCTCCTTGTGCATACAGGTAAATATGGCATTACCCTAGGGCATCTCCTAGATTATGCCAAACTACCTAAACACACGTGAAACTATGTGCCTCTCCAATATATAGGGTGTCCTCTCTATAAGCCATCTAGTCTAGAAATAGAAGGGAAGTTCAGAAGCATCATCATCCCATACCTCACACTCCATGTATGGTCGCCAATGGACTCTATCAACATTGTCGAAGGCATGTCATCTAGTACTCTAACTTTCCTAGCTTGGGCTGGGAAAGACTCTCCTGAAACATATATGAGTAAGGCTGACCCCTACCCCGAGTGTCAATGCTAATGGGACGAGTGATAGCTATATGAGTCCATGCCCATATCCACAATAGTGAAACCCCGCAAGCCAAACTCGAAGAGCCATCGTAGACAAACTAGTGTAAATCATGGTATAGGTGAGCAAGGATACAAATTCCCCATGCATATATGGTACCCTTTGTAGTGATATGCTCTAACACCCGCCCCCATCCAACTGCAAAACCACACGACCATCTGTCAAGGCACACAATACCTCTGATCAACCCAGCCACAACTACAGGAAATGGCTCATAATAAGTCACCATGTCAGTCCAACTTATCTTAGTGCCCCCAATATCATTGTCATCAAAGACCTGTCTGCACTCATCTAATCCCACCCCAGTCTACGACTCATACTCCATGAGCTCACCATCAATCGATATATGCAGAATCCTCTGCACATCCTCTAAAGTCACTGTAATCTCCCCAGTGGGAAGATGAAAGGTCCCATCCTCACTATGAAATCTCTCCACCAGAGCAGTCAGCATGCCGAGATTAGCCCTAATCTCAAGCATGAAGAGCATATATGATAATCCAGCCAATCCAATAACTAGTAGATCAGTCTCAGTCAGATAGGGCCTCAGTGTCTATATAATAAAAAACTGCTCTCTCGACATGAGAATGTCATCTAACTCCTCCTGCAATCAAACAAGCATGCGTTAAACAATCAAAATCAACTAAACTACAAGTCTATCTATCCAACATCAAACACTTAGTTATTTCAACAAGAGAGCAATCCTATCATCTCTTTGGAGATTCTATCAATCTCAGAGATGACCTATTAGTTGACCAACATCCATCGCATGGTCAACTTCATCAAATTTCTAAGTGTTTTGCTAAAACTAAGTCAAATGCACATTTCTGACTTTCAAATGCATAGCTTTAGCTTGTATGTATAGTTTTGCATTGCATACATAGGACTGTACCTTGTTTGCGTAGCAAAATCTTACATGCGCCAAAGCATTTTGCATGCACGAATTTACTTGAAAAGTGCATGATTGTACCTTGTTTGTGCAACATAAACTTGATTGCATAGCAGAATATCAAATGCGTCATAAAACTTTGAAAGCATAGTATCCCTAACTAAATACACCACAAAAATTTTCTTGTGCCAAAGCACACTTCAAATGCGAAATTTTTGCATATGCGTCCATTCTGGCATCATATGCACGGAATCGTGGCATATGCGTGATATCGCGTGACATATGCACACTTCTGCTATTCAACACATTTAAAACCTAAACTTTTTCCTAGCAATTAATGCAATCATAAATGTGCGTAACCTAGAAATGAAGAGGTACTTACTAGCGGCCCATAGTCTGTTGGACAGTTGAGCTGTTGGATCCACTCAAATTGATGAAGCTCAATAGGAAACTGCTGGATCTTTGTTGGCTAATTTGTGCTCCAAGGGCTCTGATCTCCTAAAAGCTCTGTCTCAAAGACAAGTGTGCAAATGACTAGGAATGTGACCCCACACTCCTATATATAGCGCATGAACCCTAAGAGGAGGTGCTTGACCTTGTCCATGTTGGGGCATGATTTTCACCTAGTTTTTCTTCTGTGTCAACCAATTTATTTACCCATCTATCTAGTCAACCTGTTAGTCAACCTATCTCATCGTGAGATTGTTTGTCATCTAGTTGTCAATTTCTTCTCGTCCAATCTCCTGAGGGGGCATCCTATTGTCATTTAACCTATACCATAGGTAAACTGGGGCATGTGTCATAATCAGAAAAAATTTATTCTTCGAAACGTGTCAAAACACATTGTCTCAAAGAGGGGCAAAATGTATACACCTAAAAATGGTAAAGACAAATTAAATAAATATTTATTATTTATTTAATTCCCACTCTTTTATCATTTAATAAATTCACCAATTTATCTATTTGATTCATATCCCTAAAATTAAATAAATATCAAATTTATTTAATTAATTCAATTAAACCTATTCTTCTAATGTCATCCCTAATTAAATAATTCTAAATTATTTAATCACAAATCATCCTATCCCAAATTCAAAAGTCCATAAATCCACATCACCTAATCCATGTCATCTAATCCACCTCACATATCCACCTCACCTTGTTGCACATGTAATTTAATAATTTATTATTTAATCAATCTATTTTCCCTCACCCACATGCCCTGTTATCTCTCCAACCATCCCTATTCCAAAGGGCATGGTCTCTCCATGTCACCATGGTCAAAGGGGAACTTTGTGACACTTGTTCCATAGTCCCTAGAATCTTTCCAACCTCCCCTACAAACATGTCTCCTTGTTTGACCTTCTCTTCTTGGCTCATTGTGAGCCTTGTGACATGTGGACTCTCATGTCACCCCTTTCTCTCCACCATGTCAAGATGAGAGGAACATCTCCCCCCTTTCTCTCCCTCATCTCAACCAATTCAATCCTCACCCTACACCTTTCAAGACCAAGTCTCCATTGTTAAGATCTTGACACATGGTTTTGCCCCCTCCTTGGCCTATAAAAGGAAGCTCATTCACTCATTCTACAACACACAAGCTATAGTAAAGTTACTCTACAAAAATACCAGCATGCCTTTGGCAAAGCATCCATATTGCTCATTGCATCATATATCCATTATCTTCATATCCATACAACCATGGTTTCAATCATCCATCCTTCATCCTCACAATAGTTGCATTGTAGGTAATCTCAATTGTATTTTATCCAACATACAACCATTCAAGTATTGTCATCTTCAAACAACAAGGAAGCGTGCTTCTGAGAGCTCTATTCATCAACAAGATCAATACAAGATAGGCAAACAATGGAAGGTTTCAAGGTAAATCAGTCTTCAAGGTAATATTGCTTTGTTCATTTGATTTGCATCATATTTCATTAAGATTATTGGATTATTAGTAGTTTAATACTATTAACAATATTTCCATTAACAACAACAACATTTAAGTGATTCTGTAATTCTGGGAAAATAGATACCAGTCACTTTCCAAACTTATTCCAACCCAATGGAATAAAATTGTAAAAATTTATTAAACTATGAATAATTTGTAAATTATTTTGTTCAAGGTTGAGAATTAAGGTCATAAGGAATGCATATGAGCATATAGTATTCTAAGAATCCTTGTTGTACTTTCTTAAACATATTATCTGCTCACCACTGTGATACACCTGTTACACTTCCTCATAAAAATCTAATGAATATTGATAGTGCCACCTCTTGGGTCTTGTAGATCCTAAAGTGTAAGAGAGATACATTCATATTGCATTCATTGGCCCATCCTCTCAACAATTTTGAGCATAGGAATTTGCATCTTCTTAGAAATTGTTGAAATCAAGTTGGAGAAACAACAAATTGCAGACTCTGCTAGGGACCCAAGCTTAGAACATGTCATATCCTAAGTCTTGAACAAACTAAGGACTTTTCTGGTGGAATGAACCTAGATAATCCTCATATTTGTGTGACCTAACTTTCCCCTTAATCTTTCCTCATTTTATGAGGTGGCTACTTTTCTAACAAATTATAATTGTCTTCAATTATTGTGTTTTATATTTTAGATCCCTACTCTTTGAGGAATGGAAACTCTACTGACAACCTAGAAACTACGTTAATTAGTCAAGATGGATGGAAGAAGATTAGTATTAAAAATTAATCCTAATAAGAAACTCAATGATAAATTTGGTCCTAAAATTTGGTAGGTGAAGAACAATGGTAAGTCTCGTATTTCCCATGTTGAACAATTTGAGGCTAATATACCAGATCATAGGATAACAAACTAGTTTGGTATAAATACCTCTAGAAATTTAAAGATAGAAAGTGATGAAGAGTATCATGGTCAAGATTATGAAAGGACTATGGATAATATCATGAAGAAGACAAGGGAGAGAGAAGAAGAATATTGTGTCAACAAAGCATTCAACAATGAAATTAATTTGAGGAGAAGCATTCTTGATGATAGACCTATAACCGCACTTGAGGGTAAAGATGAAATCCTTGACTTGTATTATGATGAGGATGGAATTAGAGATATAAAAAATTAGGAGGATCATGGAGATGACCTAAACCAAGAGATAATTGACCTAAGGATGTAGTTAAATAGGTTACAAGTTGAAAGGACAACTTAGGAAGATATGAGAGTTAGACTTGAGAATTTAAGAAACATTGACCATGTTAAAGGGGAAAAAGAGAATGAATGCATGCATGTATGTACAAAAAAGATCAAAACCCTCTTCTACAATAACATTCAAGGATACGATTAAGCTAAATCACATCCATGGAGAAGGTGGACTCAGCTATAGATCTTGTGCTCTTGATTTGATATGGAAAGATGAGATTTTACCAAGCCTTTTATCAAACCCTAGGTTAAGCATGAATAAAACCCTAGTTATGAGATAATCATCTTGAAACAAACAAATGACAACAACCTAGAAAAAAGTACAAAGATGATCAGTGAGATGTCAGAACCTATCTCCTGGAAGCAAAGGTGTTGAAGGACAAATTCGGTAACTGCCCAAGTCCAGAAGTGAGAGTCTGCCAAAGGTCAAAATTGAGAAGATGCAACAAATGGTGCTTATAAACCAAATCCAAAGCCTAAAATCCTAGTAGACTAGGGTACCAACCACCCAAGTCTGGTCAAAGGAATATTCTTGAACTATTTTTTGATCTTGAAACCTTAATTCCTACATTGCCTTCCTGCAACTCCACTTTTCCAAAAACTTGTACGTGTAACCTGTACATAAGATGAGAAGAGAGGGATTTGGGGGATGTGGTGTTTAGGGATTTGCCTTAGTCAAATTATGGCTTAGCATTCAAGGTTTCCCAACACTGTTGTTAGAGAGAGTGTGTCCTTGCAGGATAGAGGCTAAAGATAATCCAAATGATGAAATGATTCAAATAGTAATGACCTCAGAGGTGAAGTCCTTAGGAGGATGAAGCTTCTTCAACTCATAAGGAGATGGATGATGATTCTAAATCTGCAACAAACACACAAATACAAATACAAATCTGTAACAAAAACACAATGAATGCCTTGAATGCTCTTTGCTCCAATATTATAAGTTCACAATATCCATCTAGGTTCAAAATGAAGTCAAAAGCTCACTTATGTATGATTTCTTGCTAACATTCATGAAATTAAATCACAAAATCTGACAAAGAGGAACATTTTAAAGGTCCTAGACTGATATAACATTAATTCACCTTGACCATGTTAGAATTAGGGTAGACAACTTAGGGGGGGGTGAATCAGTTGTCTCAAAACTTTAACACTTATTGCAATTAATTCTTCTCTACCACTAATTGAAAGATCATTGTTATAACCATGAAAGCATGAATCAATAACATATGAGTAGAAACACAAATAACACACTTGACACAAAGAATTTTTAATGTGGAAACCTCGTTAAGGGAAAACCACAGTGGGGGTTAACCCAGAAAGATTATACTCTATGAAAAGTATTACAAAAGGGAAGGCACATGCCTTCAGGCTCACTGCCTAGAGTTTGCTGCTCAAAAGAGGCTCACTACCTACAAGTGTGATTACAAAAGGATTACAAATTGTTTGAACTAATGAGTAGCATCTATCAATGCAAGAATTCAGTTCCGGTTAGGCAAAGAATATTGATCTTACACACTTCATCTTTACTCTATCTTGTTTACTGCTCTGCCATGATCCATACCTTAGATCTCTTCTCTTTCACACTTCTCTTTGCCCTTTTTCACGCTTACTTCATATTCGCATTCCATCATGCATCAATACACTTGAATCCATCATCTATATATATCTACCTCAAGAAATTCGATCACCTTTCTGTCGGCCTTATGAAGAACTTAACAAATAATACAAGTACTCTGATCTGTCGGTTGAATCCATACACCAATATTGATACGTACCAAAAATAACACTTGTAGGTCACCATACATGTTAGCCACTAACATTATATCTCATATGCAACTCACCAAAAACACTTCTAATAGATTCACACAAGGATCTAACACAAGTAAGCCTGTTCTTCACTGAATTGTTCCGTCATATTAGGACCTCGTACTCAGATGCTCATAACTTTTAATCCCTTTGTCACCTGAGGCTAAAATTCTAGATTTAGATTGTCCTGACAATCCTTATGGTTCCCTCAGATCCACAACAAACTATGATTTACCACCGGAGAGATCCGGACCAAGATACCAGACCCTGTCACAAGCCCTATTTCTAGCTACCCAGACATAGATAAATTCTTATTCTGACTTTTGGTATGAACAAATTATGTTATACAGATGTGTGGAATAGTCTTAGTTACCATCAATGACAACACCTGTCATGCGTAATAGTGTATCTTGCCAACAATCTACCCCTTTGGCATTAATGGCAACACTTAGTGAAAAATGACTAAGTGTCAGAGCTACTCCCCCGTACTCTGTACACTTGTGCTCTCCACTGTTTCCAAAGCTCCCCCTTCGCTAGATTCCTCATTTTTCACTACTCTTCACACCCCCTTTGATATCAATAGCAAAGGATGGAATCTACAAACCAAACATTCACCCAAAAATTATATACACAATGCCACATACATACAACCAATCCTTAAGTTATATTTACATATACTTAAGTGCATCTCCAAAAATATTCTTCAGCATGGCCAAATCTGTATCCCAGCTCTTCTTCATACTATTCAAAGTTGAAATGTGGCCATTGAACAAAAATGCTTGTGCTTCAACCTTCCAGAGGTTAATGGGATCACCTGTTTGTGTAGCAGTTTGGGCTTCTATTACAACATTGAATATTGCTTCTATCTTAGGAGAAATCAATCCCCAAAGCTCACCCATTCTTGCTTTAATGTTCTGTTTTTCTCTTGTCAATTTCTTTATTTCTTCCATCAGGCTGATTGCTTGACACTCCTTACTTGCCACTAATACTGTCAATGGATCAAAAGCTTGGGACATACTTGACAATTTCTATTTGGAGTCTTTTATTTTATCTCCTATATCCTCTATGACCTTAGGAGTAGATAAACAAAACTTATATATACTACCTCCTTCTAAAAGAGCATTTTGAATACTCTTTATATAGTTATCTAGCACCAATCTATCTACCCCAATCATGCCTTTAAGTGCATCAAATCTATTGCCATTAAATTCATTCTAAACTTTAACTTCTATAGATTTTTCAAAGGACTCAAAGTACGTACTTACAGAATTTACAAGGCTCTTTAGATTTCAGGGAGAATCAGATGGATTCTTCTAGAACATTGGAATTATCTTCTCCAATATATCAGATGCAAGGCCTAACAACTCACTGTCCTCTATGTGAGATTTCAATATCTTTTCTCTTGCCTTGGCTTGTGTGAAAGATGCTATCTTCATCATTTGGACCGGAGGGAGAGTATCCAGATTGAGTGGTCCTTGAATCAGTTCTGGTTCATCAAACTCTAGCATCTCTTTACTCATAAAACCCTTAACTACATCTACAGTGTCTCTTGCCATAATTTTTGGACCACCTTCCTTTCCTTAAGTTTTCTCAGTATCAGGACTATTTTGTTTGGGTGCATCAACATTTGCACCATCTTCTTCTGCTTTATCTTCCTTACCTTTGACTTCTTCTTCTTTCTCTACTTCACCTTTCTCTATGTCATCTGCAGGGGGATTATTTCCTTTGTCCTCACCATTTGCAATCTATTCCTAAGGATCTTGTGTAGCAGTAGTATTCTCAACATTGTCTTCTTTTCCAGATTTATCAGGAAGAGTTAGAGTATCTCCTGCATCATTAGTTTTGTCCACCATCTCTGTATCTTCCTTTTTTATTTGCTCCACTTCTAGAATAGAGGAGTCATCAAACTTGGTTTGCTGCTCATTAGTTTTCATTTCTTTAATATCTAAGATTGATGAATCAATCCCATCATCAGTCTCCTCCTCAACAAATGGAAGATTGTGTCTCTTCAATGCACTTAGAAGTCTTTCCTGTGTTTCTTTAACGATTCTATCTAATTCTCCAAGCATCAATTTGTTCATTCTCTTCTTTCTCCTGAATTCATCCTTCACTTCTTTGAATATCATATTCATTTGAACTTGAGTGATATGAGGGCAAAAGTTTTATCAATACATGTTCTCTAATCTCTATATCCTTGCTTTTTGTATTTTCTTTCCTCAACTCCAAAATGTTTGCAAGACTTTGAGGGATCTCAAAAGTTATTTCAATCAAGGCCTTATTATAGATATTCAAATATCTAACAGTTGCTTCCTCTAACACTTTCTTATCTGTATCACTGTATTCATCATAAAATTTAGTCATGGGTTTTAAATTTCCATCCACAGTGACTAATTTTATTACATCTTCCACAGAAAGTGTGGGCTTCTCAACATATGTATATGTCTTCTACCTTTTGCTTGCCTTTTTTCTTCTAGAGGGCTTCTCCTTAGTCACCTTGGAAGCTTTTGTTCCAGAGGCTTTCAACTCCTTTACCTTAGCATCTAAATATGTTTCTTCTTCATCAACTTTTGTGCTCTTATAGGTTCTTGTGGCCTTTGTTTTCTTTCTCTTTCCTCCTTTCACCAGATGGTGTGGCTTTCAGTGTCTCAGTGGGAATGGACTTGGATTGCTCAGAGATAGTTTCAGAACTTCTTATTTTTCTTGATGACCTAGATGTGACTTTTGGAGCAGTTGTTGGTTCACATTCCACCCTCTCTTCTGAAGCTTGCTCAATTCTTATCTTCATCTTTTCAATTCTTTTTCTATTCTTTCTTACAGCTTCTTTTGTGATGTTAATTCTTTTAGCATAAATTTCAACTTGCCTATGAACTTTTCTCTTGGTCTCTGGTTGCATAAGCTCAACATGCAATTTTAGACTTAGCTCCTTATACGTTCCAAACCTTTCAACAGAGGTGTCTTTTGATTTTCTCAGGAGATGTTGAGCATACGTCCAAGATCTTTGTGAGACCCCTATTCATGTACTCCTATTTCTTTGAGATCCTTGATGTTCCTAGAAACATTTTGATGATTACGATACTCAGTCCTTATGGATGGCACATTTATTTATTGTAGATGATATTTGATATACTTATGGATGTTATATATTATGATTTGATTCCATATGATATCCTTTGATGAGATTATTTTATATATGTATTTGTGAATGATGAATTTTATATGTTAGTCTATGGTTGCTAATGGATTTGTGATAATATGATATTTATGATGGATATATTTTGGCTATATATTGTACTGACACTTCTTGTTGAGTGCATAGGTGGAATTATTATGTCAATGGATGATGGAGGTCATTTAGCCACTTTATGTCTTTCTATGTGATGTTAGACCTAGGCATGCAACCTTAATGTCTATTGGCAATGATGTTAAGAATTGTTATGTTTAGTTTTGTGTGATAAAATGATTATGTTCTTGTGTGGCTTTTAATCTTGTAATTTTTAAAGTGATTTTTAAGTGTTTTTAAGAGGTCTAGGTTGTATTTTATGTTTGAGAAATTGTCTTATGTCTAAGGTACATAGGTTAGAAGTTTATTTTTGTCATTTATAATATTTTAAAAGGTTTTTAGACCCTCCTTTAAGCCCCACTTACAAAAGTGACGAAAATGGGAAGGTAGTTGGTTGGTTGAATTAGTTGGGTGGTTGAGTTATTTTTGGGTAGGAAGTTACTCCTTGCTTCTCTTTAAAAACTCTTCATGGAGTGGGGGTGACTTGCTCATTTTTATGATTTTGATTCAAGGATTCTATCATTAGTGGGATATTGCGATTGAGGTATCATGTTTTTCTTTATTGATTAAATATAAATATTATATGTTTTTCTTTATTGATTAAATGTAAATTTTATATGTTTTTCTTTATTGATTAAATGTAAATTTTATATATTTTTCTTTATTTCAATTAAATGTAAATATTATATGTTTTTATTTATTGGTTAAATGTAAATATTTTATGTCCTAAATATTATATGTTTCCTTTATTTATAAAATGTAAATGTTGTTTTTCTAAGGGTTTGTTGCTTGTGAAAATGGAAAAACAAACATTTCATTGTATATCTTGAAAGAAGTATATTTGTTGCCTTATTTGCAAGTCATAAACCTAGATCATCATAGCATGAATTATATTTCTGATTTTTACATTAGATCTTATTTGAACAACATCAATTAGTCATTTAATAATTATATATATTGCATTTAAAATATCTTCATTGCTAGATTTTACAGGAAAGAAAAAGAAAATTTGCATTTTTTTAAAAGACATAGTTACTATTGAAATTTAGGATTTGCATTTAATATCTTGTTTCAGATTTGCTGCTGTAATTTACATTCTTAAATCTGATTTTAATTTGTTGTACCTCATTCCATATGTCATCTTGCATTGAAAATTGAAAGAAGGAACAATTTTTATTTAAGAATTTTGTTGGGGTTTGTGAATACATGCTTTACTTTGTATTGTGTGATGTTCTTTATGTGTTTTATAGGGGAGTTGAACCCCTCTTGTATAAAGGAGCTTTGGTCCTCCATGTATAGGGGTTTGAGTGGGAGTATCTCCCTCACATTGGGGCTTTTCATTTTTCAAATATGAGTATTCCATTCAGGTAATGGCCATTACCGGGGTATGAGTATCCCCTTGTATTTTTCAGAAATGTATATATGTTGTTGGGTGGTATAAGGGTGTGGATTGGGTGGAGAGTATGATATATTTTGTTCCCCATGTCTAGTTGAGCCCCTACTCCCCCTAAGTAGTTTTCCCTTGAGGTAAACCAATGTGATAGAAATGTGTTGTGCTTTATGTATATGTAAAACATTATTGTTGTACTTGTGTATGAGTTATGTGGCTTCATATGGCTAAATGTTTCCCCATGCTCGGGGGTGGGGTATTATACAACCCTATGGATAGGTGGAGAGCCCATTGGTATATTGTTGTTTTTCTCTCTGGTTCATTTTTTAGGTTCAAGATGTTTTGGAGTTGTTCAAGTCTCTTGGAGAGAAAAGAAATGTTGTTTTGTTTTCAAGAAAGACATCTTTCTTTCATGATGTACTTTATGTACCAAATTTTTTAGATCATTTGAAAAGTGTTAAAGTAGAAAAATTGTGTTGTTACTTATGCATTTGAGGGAAATTATAAAAAAAATATCAATTGTTAAGTTTTAAGTCAAAAATAGATGTGAAAGAAAAGAAAGTTATGTGTTTCTTTGGAAGAAAAGATTGTATCATTGAATTATTTAGTTATCAAGGATCCTCATGTTTAATAGATTATCTTGTAATCATTTCTTATACACTTGATTTAGAAAATGTTAAAGAAGACAAAAAAAGATTTAAATGTGTAATCATATTGATTGCACATTGTATGATTCAACGAAGCAAATCAATAAGAAGAGAATTAGTTTTGAGTTTAAAATAAGGTAGTTTCTATTTAAGAATATTTAAATTAAGATTTGGGAAATAAGAATTAAGTTAAATGTAGTTAAAACTTAATTGTAATAAATCTATCAACTTAAAATTTAATGAAAGCGTAATTAAATTTCTTTTTTTAAAACCATTGTTAAATTTCACAAGATTGTTATGTAATATATATACATGTATTTTAACTTGACTTAGTCATTAATCAAACTTAGAATCAGATTTTCATTAAACATTAAACTCGTCTAGGGTGGTGAATCAATTGCCAATAAATTATAAAGTTATGATTTGACATTAATAGTAATAAGCTGGAGTTGTAATTAACCTTAAAGTTTATCTCAATGAATGAATCTAGTAGATAGGATAAATTCCATAGAGAAATATAGGAGATCTTCTTGAACTTCAAATGAGAAAGGAAATCCCTTAGTTGATGGGAATTGAAAACAAAGTCATCAAAGTAATAGCTAACTTATTTAAACCTTTGATCGAGAGAAGTAGTATAACTAAGTGGAAATTTTGTTTAGTTTGAACATTAAGTCAATTAAATCAATGTTTAGTATATGAAATAAAATGTAGCAAGTAGTTACATCTAAATCTAAAATTACTAGAAACAATAAATAATTGTCATTTATAACTTAGAACTTGAAACTAAGCTAATCTATCTTTTGAGTCTTGATAGCATCAAATGATTCTTGTGTCATTGATGTTAATAGTAGAGTAAATAAATAGTTTCGTTCACATTAAAAGTTTGTTCTATGCATTATTATTTGTCTAAGGTTATTTATATTAAACGTAGCTCTTCATTTCAAACTCTTGAAAGTCAAGTTATTATTAAGCAATAATTTTTCTCTTTATAGCTATACTAGGGAAACAAATGTAGATAGAAAATGGAAAATTGGTTAGAAGAGCGACCAAATTCTATACTCTAGGAAACCTAGGAAAAGTCTTGTACATCTCAATATGAAAAACTTAGGGCAAAATACAAACTAGGATAGTTTAAGTTGTGAGAGGACATTGTAAAATTGATGTCATCGATCTTAGATGAACATTAAAACTTGAAATTACCTTAGCAATAATAACAAGTTGAAAAAAAATTTGGTAGTTGTGTTTGGATTAGGTTGAGTAAAATTTAGGGCATGACATTTGGTATCAGAGCAGGGTTTACAAACACTGGGAACTTTGGGAGTGTGTTTGGGTCACGTTGTTAAATGTGTAATTGTGGAATGTTACCACTTTATGTAAAAATGTTTGTTAGTTATAAGATGTAAGTAGTATCACAAGTGCTTGGTTGACTTATTTTAAGTTTTAGGTTCATTTTAAACTATAGTTGTTAAATTGTTGTGTGCCCCTATCCCCCTTTTGAATAGTGACTCTGTAGTCTAATTAGAATGAAATGAATCTAATTGACTAGAGACATAGTATGTTGAACATCTCATTGTAAGTGCAAAATTCCTTGTATCATTTAATCAAGTATTCCTTAGAGGAGTTAGAAGTTGATTATTTAAGGGTGTAAATGCCATGTATAATATTTTAACTATATGTGCTGATGTTTTAAAAAAAAAAATTAATGTGATAGTGGTTTCTTACTTCATTTGATGAATCCACTTCCTTGCATCTTGTCTAGAGGCCTAGTTTGTAATGGAGCCAACGTCTTGGAAACATGATCTAATTGACTTTTCTATAGATAGTACACATTAGTTTAGGATGTAAACTAAAATATTTAATGAGTGCATCTTGATCATCTTGAATTTGAGTCTAGCTATCATGTCCTTGAATATTTAAATATTCCATTAACAAATTTCTCCTTGTGATATTCTAACTATTTGTGCCCTTAGCAATTCTTATAATGTTAGTAGTAGTTTCTTAATTGATGAGTGGAATTATTTAGGAAAAAGTT
This sequence comes from Cunninghamia lanceolata, assembly GCA_027924645.1. NCBI lineage: Eukaryota > Viridiplantae > Streptophyta > Pinopsida > Cupressales > Cupressaceae > Cunninghamia > Cunninghamia lanceolata. The sequence goes on from BSBN01000333.1 coordinate 4,413,263, forward strand.
AGATTAAGGGCGTATAAGGCTTGATTCTAAATAATTAGTTCTAGTGAATTATAAGGTAGGAAATATAAATTTGTTTGAACCCCTTCAAATAAATAAATGTTACTCAAGAAAGATGTGAAGTCTCAGATTTTTGATCATTCATATGACTTAATGCTTTAGGATAGAATAATTACAATAGGTAGAAGATATAGTCTATATATGTTGAAAGCACATAGAGTGAAGAATATAGAAATATGTATATTTATGCTCTTTTTGAACCAATTAAGATCACGAAACTAGAATTCTTTCTTTTGTTAGTTATTATGTGTGGAAAAGTCCTTGAAAATGACAATCGTGTGAGTTGGTATTGATTAAGAGGTGAAGCATACTTAGCATAGTGTACCTTCTTGTGTGTGTTATTGTGATCCTTATCCAATAATGAAAAATAAATGTGAAGGTTTGTTGTCATTAGTTGATAGTGATGTAGATTACACTTAGAGTTACATTATTTATGCATCCATAAAATAATAGGACATGTTGGGGAATAATAAATAGCTTGATACTATGTTGTTATTGATGCATGTGTGTTTGTCTATTTATCTAACATATATATAGTGGTCACTCCATCACGAATGCTTGGGTACAAACATATATCTTAACCTTTTTTGATAGCTAACTTGACTATGTTCCTAATAAAAAGGGAGAATTAAGACATAATGTAAGAAAAATATCATATTATTGTAGGATTTTTCAAAATAAATAGGTTGAATTAAAGATGAAGTAATGAATTAGGCATTTAGTCATCTATGTTTGAGAGTGAAATGAGATAAAAAGTTGCTATATAGAAATGATTAATGAGGAATTAGGTCCTTGAATGAGCTTATTCAACTACAACACAAAGTAGGTAATTAATACATCTATTTCTTCCTTATGTAGTTGGATGTGTTGTTAGAGTTTGAGAGCTGATGGTGAACTATTATATCAATGTATAAGATTGATTTATAAATATTTAAGTAGAAAAAAATAATAGAGCTAGTGGAAATAATTTGTGAAACTAGAATTTTATGTGATTGTATCTCTAGTCATGATATAGGATATTTAGTACCTCCTTGATTTGTTTTCATAAAAATAACTACTTTTGAGGTTAGTGAGCCTGAATGCATGGTATGGGTGAGGTGTGTTCCCTCTCATACAAAGATATGGGTCTCTTCCTTTAATATTATGTTTGTGATGTTCATGTTTACCTCCCTCTTTCTATTCCATTAGATTAAGGGATCAAATATAATTTGAGTGTGCATGAAAGGGGCACTCATTGAGAGATTATAAAATATTATATGACTGTATCTCTTGATTGACCTTTCCTTTTGTTAAACCATGCTTGTTAGTCTATAGGGAAAGTTTAATTCATGTTATTATATTGTTGCATTGGGGAATGGTCCATAATGCACCTTTGTCGAGGGGTACACTCCAAGTTTATTATGATTTTGATACTTGCATTAGATATTAGTGTTGGGAAAACTATTTCTAGTATGGTTCCTTTGGCTTTTAATGCAATGGTGAATTATAGGTTTGAATAGTATTAGGTGTTACCATAATGATAAATTTGGACTATATTATCCTTATATACTCTTGCACATGCTATAGTTTAGCACTAGGCCTTTACATTGATTATAGTGCATGTTTGTTATGGTTAAAGGTATGGGGTTATCCAATGTGATGGTTATCTTAGAATAATTTTTGAGGTTGAGTCTACCATACTCCTTCTCCCCTTTGGGTAGCTTCTAAAGTCACGATGTAATTTTGTTGGACAAATTTTTATGAGATGTTAGTTTGCTTCTTTATTTAATTTATGCATTTAATGGATTCGTTTGTTTCATTAGTTATGAATCTTTAAATTGTTAACCAGAAATATGAAATTTGTATTATTATCTTGGGTTGCTTAGTGATTAATTCTGATATGCTCCCTTGCCTCAGGGATTTATTGCATTGAACTTTTGAATGAATTTGACATATTATTGCATTGGTGGCCACACTTGAATTTTGTTATCTTTATGAGATTTCATTTTGGATTTTAATTAATATCAGTATCAATATTTTTTTATATATTTATTGTTTCTTTTCGAGGCATTTGCTTAATTGTTATAGTTGGTGCTCGTGAAGTTTGTAGTATTCAAGATGTTCTTTTGAAGGGGACCCCTAAAAGGTTGTATGGGGGAGAAGGTGGCCTGGAGATTCTTGGAGGATTAAGACCTACTATTAAGATTAGTATAGGAAGGTTGAGTTCTTATCTTTCCTTAGAGTCATAGATTGTATATACCTTCTTCTTACCCTATAACATCAAGATATTATGGTATCAACCCTTTTTAGGGAGATGAGACTCATTTGGCACCATAGGTATTTGGATGTTGTTTCTTCTGTTGCAAGCTAGTTAGGTACGTAGTCATGAATTCTTGGTTATTTGAAAGCATTGAGCACTAATCATACTTTTTCCTTAAGTGAGCCTTGTGTTGCAATTGAGACAGGTCATTATATTGATTCTACATATCTCTGAGACATGTAATTTTAGTAAAATAAGTTCTAGAAGCTACTTGAGTGATAGGAAAATATGTTTGACAACTTGATGCATAGGATAGTTCATAATTTGAATGCTTGATTTAATTATCAATATGCTTGATAGTCTAAGGTTAGACACCTTGTTATAATAGTCTAATAATTATTGTGTTTTAGTATGCATTGATACAAAATTTCTTTATGCATGACTCTTGTGGCACTTCATGGGATAAGTTAGTATTTTGACATCCTTACCTAATGTATGTCAGTGTAGATACTTATGTATTTTTTTGTTCAACATATATGGAGGTATGGTTGTTTTCATAAGGAAGATAGCATCTAGGGTGCTAATTATTTGTTGGTTATATTGGTTACTTAGTTTTTCACAACCTAGATTTGGAAGCTCACTAATATGATGCTTTGTCACTATGGTGAGTTATTCAACATTCATCTCTTGAGGGCTTCCAAGAGGAAGCCTAATCTTAAAGGGGGAGGATGTGAGACCCCTATTCATGTACTCCTATTTCTTTAAGATCCTTGATGTTCCTAGAGACATTTTGATGATTATGATACTCAGTTCTTATGGATGGCACATTTATTTATTGTGGATGATATTTGATATACTTATGGATGTTATATATTATGATTTGATTCCATATGATATCCTTTGATGAGATTATTTGATATATGTATTTGTGAATGATGAATTTTATATGTTAGTCTATGGTTGCTAATGGATTTGTGATAATATGTTATTTATGATGGATATATTTTGGCTATATAATGTACTGACACTTCTTGTTGAGTGCATAGGTGGAATTATTATGTCAATGGATGATGGGGGTCATTTAGCCACTTTATGTATTTCTATGTGATGCCAGACCTAGGCATGCAACCCTAATGTCTATTGGCCATGATGTTAAGAAATGTTATGTTTAGTTTTGTGTGGGTTTTAATCTTGTAATTTTTTAAGCGATTTTTAAGTGTTTTTAAGAGGTCTAGGTTGTATTATATGTTTGAGAAATTGTCTTATGTCTAAGGTACATAGGTTAGAACTTTATTTTTGTCATTTATAATATTTTAAAAGGTTTTTAGACCATCCTTTAAGCCCCACTTACAAAAGTGACGAAAATGGGAAGGCAGTTCATTGGTTGAATTAGTTGGGTGGTTGAATTAGTTGGGTGGTTGAGTTAGTTTTGGGTAGGAAGTTACTCCTTCCTTCTCTTTAAAAACTCTTCATGGAGTGGGAGTGACTTGCTCATTTTTATGATTTTTCATTCAAGGATTCTACCATTAGTGGGATATTGCGATTGAGGTATCATATTTTTCTTTATTGATTAAATATAAATATTATATGTTTTTCTTTATTGATTAAATGTAAATTTTATATGTTTTTCTTTATTGATTAAATATAAATTTTATATATTTTTCTTTATTTCAATTAAATGTAAATATTATATGTTTTTATTTATTAGTTAAATGTAAATATTTTATGTTTCCTTTATTTATTAAATGTAAATCTTGCTTTTCTAAGTGTTTGTTGCTTGTGAAAATGGAAAAACAAACATTTCATTGTAAATCTTGAAAGAAGCATATTTGTTGCCTTATTTGCATGTCATAAACCTAGATCATCATAGCATGAATTATATTTCTGATTTTTACATTAGATCTTATTTGAACAACATCAATTAGTCATTTAATAATTATATATATTGCATTTAAAATATCTTCATTGCTAGATTTTATAGGAAAGAAAAAGAAAATTTGCATTTTTTAAAAAGACATAGTTACTATTGAAATTTAGGATTTGCATTTAATATCTTGTTTCAGATTTGCTGCTGTAATTTACATTCTTAAATCTGATTTTAATTTGTTGTAGCTCATTCCACATGTCATCTTGCATTGAAAATTGAAAGAAGGAACAATTTTTATTTAAGAATTTTGTTGGGGTTTGTGAATACATGCTTTACTTTGTATTGTGTGATGTTCTTTATGTGTTTTATAGGGGAGTTGACCCCTTCTTGTATAGAGGAGCTTTGGTCCTCCATGTATAGGGGTTTGAGTGGCAGTAGCTCCCTCACATTAGGGATTTTCATTTTTTGAATATGAGTATTCCATTCAGGTAATGGCCATTACCGAGGTATGAGTGCAGTTGTATCTATGGGATATGAGTATCCCCTTGTATTTTTCAGAAATGTATATATGTTGTTGGAAGGTATAAGGTTGTGGATTAGGTGGAGAGTATGATATATTTTGTTCCCCATGTCTGGTTAAGCCCCTACTCCCCCTAAGTGGTTTTCCCTTGAGGTAAGCCAATGTGATAGAAATGTGTTGTGCTTTATGTATATGTAAAACATTATTGTTATACTTGTGTATGAGTTGTGTGGCTCCATATAGCTAAATGTTTCCCCATTCTCAGGGGTGGGCTATTATACAACCCTATAAATGGGTGGAGAGCCCATTGCTATATTGAAGTTTTTCTCTCTGGTTCATTTTTCAGGTTCAAGATGTTTTGGAGTTGTTCGAGTCTCTAGGAGAGAAAAGAAATGTTGTTTTGTTTTCAAGAAAGACATCTTTATTTCATGATGTACTTTATGTACCAAATTTTTTAGATCATTTGAAAAGTATTAAAGTAGAAAACTTGTGTTGTTACTTGTGCATTTGAGGGAAATTATAAAGAAAAGATCAATTGTTAAGTTTTAAGTCAAAAATAGATGTGAAAGAAAAGCAAGTTATGTGTTTCTTTGGAAGAAAAGATTGTATCATTGCATTATTTAGTGATCAAGGATCCTCATGTTTCATAGATTATCTTGTAATCATTTCTTATACACTTGATTTAGAAAATGTTAAAGAAGACAATAAAAGATTTAAATTTGTAATCATATTCATTGCATTGTATGATTCAACAAAGCAAATCAATAAGAAGAGAATTAGTTTTGAGTTTAAAATAAGGTAGTTTCTATTTAAGAATATTTAAATTAAGATTTGGGAAATAAGAATTATCTTAAATGGAGTTAAAACTTAATTGTAATAAAGCTATCAACTTAAAATTTAATGAAAGAGTAATTAAATTTCTTTTTTTAAAACCATTGTCAAATTTCACAAGATTGTGATGTAATATATATACATGTATTTTAACTTGACTTAGTCATTAATCAAACTTAGAATCAGATTTTCATTAAACGTTAAACTCATCTAGTGGTGGTGAATCAATTGGCAATAAATTATAAAGTTATGATTTGACATTAATAGTAATAAGTTGGAGTTGTAATTAATCTTAAAGTTTATCTCAATGAATGAATCTAGTAGATAGGATAAATTCCATAGAGAAATATAGGGGATCTTCTTGAACTTCAAATGAGCAAGGAAATCCCTTAGTTGATGGGAATTGAAAACAAAGTCATCAAAGTAATAGCTAACTTATTTAAACCTTTGATCAAGAGAAGTAGTATAACCAAGTGGAAATTTTGTTTAGTTTGAACATTAAGTAAATTAAGTCAAAGTTTAGTATATTAATTAAAATGTAGCAAGTAGTTACATCTAAATCTAAAACTACTAGAAACAATAAGTAATTGTCATTTATAACTTAGAACTTGAAACTAAGCTAATCTATCTTTTGAGTCTTTATAGCATCAAATGATTCTTGTGTCATTGATGTTAATAGTAGAGTAAATAAATAATTTCATTCACATTAAAAGTTTGTTCCATGCATTATTATTTGTGTAAGGTTATTTATATTAAACGTAGCTCTTCATTTTCAAACTCTTGAAAGACAAGTTATTATTAAGCAATAATTTTTCTCTTTATAGCTATACTAGGGAAACAAATGTACATACAAAATGGGAAATTAGTTAGAAGAGCAACCAAATTCTATACTCTAGGATACCTAGGAAAAGTCTTATACATCTCAATATGAAAAACGTAGGGTAAAATGCATATTAGGATAGTTTAAGCTGTGAGAGGACATTGTAAAATTGATGTCATCGATCTTAGATGAATGTTAAAACTTGAAATTACCTTAGTAGTAATAACAAGTTGAAAAAAAAATTGGTAGTTGTTTTGGATTAGGTTGATTAAAATTTAGGGCATGACAATCTTCTTATCAACCTCATAGCCCATAGGCATAATCCATACAGTTCTAGGTTCCACAGCGTCCATTAGGCACTGATCAGTGTCTACCATAAAGCAGATTTCATCCTTGTATTTCTCAACTATTGATTTGGGGATTCTTTCCCTAGAATGCATCATATTCTTAAAATTTTTAAAGTAAACCCAGATTGTAGTCTTTTTTGCACTTGAGTCTCCAATGTTGAGTAGATGATCTCTTATTTGCCATGCAACTGGCTTGTCATTTGTCCAGTGCACACCTTGTACTCTAGGCACTTCATTCATAAAATAGAAGAATAAACATATAACTAGGGAACCATATTTGAAGGTGTTTTTCTTATCCCTTTTGATTTTGCTCAAATTTTGAATCAGTTGGTTCTGTAACAGCTCACATAGGTCATAATCTACATTCTCCTTCAACATTTGATATGTTGCATATAAGGCAGTTCCAGAGACAGAATTCTCCCTTCTGGAGTGATAAATCTTCTAGCCAATCACCATAGAAGCAAACTTAACATTTGGTTCTATAATTTCATTGATGGTCATTGCCCTCTTGTCAAACTTTGCACCGTTTGCATCGGTAACAATTTGGTTTTTCATCAATTTCAACATGGGTAATCCACCAGTTGAATTTAACCCTGTCACAATTCTGATAACATCCTTAGTAATCTTGAATGGTTTTAATAGCCATATGAATTCATCATGCATCTGGCTCAAAACATATCAAACCCATTCACTTTCATCAAACGACATAAATTCAATGACTTACAGAAAATGTTTGCTCTCTAGGGTTTTGAATTTCGGTTTTAGATTATAGTTATCATCCTTTAGATGGTTCTTAAACAATTCCAAAAATCTTAGATTTCCAAATCCACGTTACAATGGATGTATGGCCTAATATCTTCTACATGCAGCACTCTATATGGGACACCAGAAAATGCACCTAATTGTTCGACTTCGACTGACTTGTAAGGATGCTTCTTAAATTTTAGACGGGGCCTTTTAGTAATGTCAACAATAAGAGGAGTAGCCATCTTAATAGATTATAGATTCAAAGCTTCATAGAAAAGTACCTTTTTCTTCCATGGAATTAGGGTTGATCAATTGCCAGTCAAATTCATTCTTTGTGCTTCAATCTTTGGATTTTCAAATCAGATGATTTTCTTCTTGTTCTCTTTGAATGCAAATTGATTCAAATGCTTGAGTGAGTAACTTTTTATTCTCTACAAAACCTGATTTGTCATTGTAATAAATGTGTTTCCCTAACTTCATTTGGTTACTCTGTTTCTTGATGCAGTTTCTGTCATGCCCACTTTTTCCATGCGGTTATAACATGCATTACACACGTGTCATGTCCACATGCGTCATGTGGTCATGATATGAACTATCAAAAATTTTCCCTTACTACTCTAAAAACCCCCTCGCATGCATAAACGTGCTCGGCGGTGCACACTTAAGGCGAAAGCAATATAGTTGATGGCGGCGTACCAAATACATGTGCGCACACCCTAGACAAGGAAATGCATAGTTCCCTGACTTAGGTTAATCTCACGAATTATATTTGAACAAAGTTGTTTTAGGTGATAGATCATTTTTCAACAAAGCACGATCATCTGTTCATTTGCCCTCTCTTCCTTTTATTGGAATTTAATTTTGATTGTATTTCTATCTCATTTCCCTTCTTGTTGTGCAAGGTCTTCTTATGTTATTCTATTGTTTTTCTTCACGTTCTTTATCTAACAGCAATATCACTACATCCTTTACATTATTACTAATTTCTTGGTAAACCAAATCACTTACATAAGGTTGGTTAACTTCACTCGACTCAGTCCCCCTAGGGTTCTGCTCTAGGTTTTAGTTCAATATTTGAATTAATTTTAATAATCAACCTATTCCTAAAAAGGATTAATGGTAGGTTAAACTTACTTAGTTCTCTTAGCCCTGTTCAGAAATGCCGTGTATTTTCTCCTCTTTGTTTTCCAAGGTTAGCTGTTCTTTCTCTGTCTCTTTTTTTTTAATTGGATGTTTATTCTCTAAATCTACAATTGAGTTTAAAATGGCTACTCATGGAATGCCTGTGATGGCTTGTTTACGTTTATTTTCAGTGTCCTTTGTAAATGAAGGAATCATACTTTCCTCTTCATTTTCCTATCATTTAATTTGGGATAATTGTTAAAACTTCTGAGAAACTCTTCCTTAAAATTAAAATATATTTACCTATGCTCTTTTTAAGTTGTAATTGTATAAACAATGTATTTCTGAATTGCAACTCTGAGTTTAAACATCTATTCAATTCGTATTATACAATATGCATAAATAAATCCCACTTTCCTTGATTTAAGATTTATATTTCAAGTCAAATGTTTTAAACTACATATAGTTTGCCTTCAAATAAATAGTGAAAAGTGAATAATAAAAGTAAATAGTGAATAGTGAAAAGTGAATAGTAAATAGTGAAAAGTGAATAGTAAATAGTGAAAAGTGAATAGTAAAAGTGAATAGTGATAGTGAATAGTGAATAGTAAAAGTGAAAAGGTCCCCATCCTAGGAAAAGACCCTCAAGGTGGCAGAAATTTCAAAAGCAATACTGCAACCCAAATTTCATTTATTTCATGGTGGGGATATTTTTTAATACTTTTACAAACTTAATTATAACATCAACTAACTCACAACGTTGCAAGTAGAAGAAGAAGGAACTAGATTAGTTTAATATCCTTTTAAAAAAATAAATTTTCTTTTCCTTTTCTTATTTCTAAATGGTAAAACTTAATGAACAAGAAAATTACAACTATCAACCTAAGAACAGAAAGGATTTCCTCACAACTCCAAAAATAACAATTTATACAACAATAGGGAGATAATTTTCTCCTTTTGGAAAATTGACAAGGAAGGAGCTATTAAAAGATCAGGCTCTCCTTAAGACTTAAGGAAAATAAAATATTTTCTAAGATCCAAAAATCTTCTCCAAGCTTCACAATAAGCTCCAAGAATACCTACATAACACACAAGGAAAGAAACACCACACAAGTTGCTCTCCTCCCTACCGTAAACCCACAAGAGGGCCACCTTCGAGCTAGGGAGACCATCCACATACCTAGGGTAGAATAGACTTAAACACATCATAACAACAAATCAAATAATACACACACCCTCAAGGTTTGACTCACAATACAAAGACTCAGCTTAGGTGAGTTCAGGGAGGGTAGGGAAGTAGACATCTCTACCTCTAGGTGTCATCCCTTCACATTTTATCACTTTTTATCACAAGGCCTCAAGCCAACTTTATCACAAGGCCTCAAACCAAAAATTTATCACAAGGCCTCAAGCCAAAAATTTATTCTTCCACAACGCCTCAAGCCTTCCAATGAATCAATTACCAGGGATATCCCAATAGGCTCTGAAAGCCATAAATCCCTCTAGGCTCAAAAGCACTAACATGCCCTCGAGGTATTTACAACAAGAACCGAGATGACACCCGAGGAGGGTCACACCTCCCCTTCCCTATACAAGATGAGCATTGCCTTCCAACTAGAAGGAGGTCTTTCTACACCTAACACAAAACCCTAAAACAGTAACAGAATACTCATAGAAGACATTTGCAAACTCATTCAACAAGCAAGAAACAAACATACATATAAAACAATAGATACACAAGAGAGTAGACTTGATTCACCAACCTTCCAAAGCCCAATTATGGAATGAAAGTTGATGAAGAGCTCCACTCTAGCCTCCTCCAAAATTCTCCTTCTTTCCTCAATAATCCAACCCCAAAAATAATCTCTCTATGATCACAAGCAAGGGATAAAGAATGGAGGATATAGGATGGCTAGAATAATTTCGGCATTATGAGGCTATGAAGAGAAGAATAGAGAAAGAATTGGGCATTATGAGGATGCCAGAAGAAGATTTTCCTAGAGGAAATTAGGCATGATAAGAATACAAGAATGAAGTCCTCCTGCAAGAATGAAGTCCCCTCCTGCAAGAATAAAGTTCCCCTACACAAAAAATGAAGTTCTCCTGCAAAATCCTGTGTCCCAATTGCTTAGAGAAGGGTCTCATTTATAGATTTTCTGAGAAGTGAATGGAAGGTGAGGATCAAGAGTTGAGATCAAGGGCTCACATTATCTATGAATTTTAAATTCATAGTGGATGAATTAAAAATTTATTGTTTTAAGATTGTAATATTTAAATAACCCCACTATCCCAAGTGGAATTAAAAAAATATCCCCACTATCCCAAGTGGAATTAAAAAATATCCCCACTATCCCAAGTGGAATTAATAAAATAAACCCACTCATTATCCACTATCCCTAATGGACTTAAAACAATTAACCCCACTCAAGAGGTCCCCCATTATAGCCCACATGTAGAAATAAAATACAATAAGTAAACTAAAATAAGAGAGAGTGGGTGACACACCACCCTCATTAAGGGGAACCCCACCAAAAGAGAGGCACAAGGAGACAAGCACACCAATATTAGGGGATCATAGAGTTGCTCCATGACTTGGAAGTGGGCCTGAGTGTGGATTCCACTCATCCCATTGTCCCCATGTTTCCAAATTCGTCACTTAACTTTACCCTGAAGTTGAAGTGACCATATGGAGGTTATCCCAAGGTTATCCTAGTCAAAAAGGTCCCTAGACCCATGGGGTATAACCTACGGTTGATTTAAACCTAATTAGGACTCCCAAAGTCAAGTAAAAGCACAAGAAGAGGGTCAAAAAGAAATAAAGTTTAAACAAGATTTAAAACAACATTTCTTACAACACTTATCATAATAAAAGTAAATCAGAAGATAGCCCTTATTCCCTTGACCTCATGCAATATTAACACATTACAACATTACAACATTTTTCCAAAACACGAGGTTGATCTTAGTTCCTCATGGAACTAGATTGGCTCACAAGGGATACAACATAGGTATGGGATGATCTCCTGTATATGTGGTTTCATTAGCAATACCTGCACACTCAATTTTAAAGTTAATTCCATAGATAAATATCATAGCCGAAGCAAATTTAATACATGCATTTCTAAAGCATACCACAGTTCTTATAAACATAATGAAATCACATGACAATTTTCTATCTAACATCACCCAATTAGTTTTCCTTTAACATAATAAGATATTAATAGTTTGAAAATCTGGGAACAATAGTCCCATAACTATAAAAATACCAACAACAGTAAGCTAAATAGTCACATGTACGGAAATGAAAAAGTGTAGGCCTCACATACTGCCCCCTAAGACTGTACTTCCTCCTGGAAGTCATCAAAGAGGTGAGGATAAAAGGAACTCATAAGATTTTAAAGTATGATACTAAATGTTATAAAGGCATAATCATATTCACAAAGCACAATGTATTGATTGAAATCAACATAAAGAATTTCATGTTCATCAATCATTATCACACATGCATAAGGAATTCACACATTGTACAACCTGTTTATATAGAACATCAACTCATATATAGATACATCAATTACAGATCTGACATCTAAACACATTCATCCACATTATAGGGATTAACTTCACAAGGCTCACATAAAGGTTTAGGGGGATGTCATAGTCTCATCATAGAACCAAGTAACCAATAACTAGTGCCAAGTAACCAAAGATCCAAGAACCAGGTAGAATGATGGTCTCAGGGCCACGCGCCTGGGAGCCTCGCCATACATTCCCACAAGATACACAAGGGCGAGGAAGAGTCCAACACAACCCTCACCACCTAGACCAACTAACTCAAGAGGACAATCGACCAAGAGGATCACAATCACCACAAAACACAAGCGAAAGACTTCGATACTCATGTGACAAGGCCATCATGATGACAAAACAAGAGGATGGGTGTTCCTCCAAGGTGAAGGTTAGTCGACAAACCACAACCTCACTCTCTCGTAGGTACATGTCATAGGACAAGGGTCAAACCATGCTCAACCCACTCCATGTCAGTCTAAACAACATGCAAACCCTAGAGCTCCCAATGTTGAAACATGTGCTCTGATGCCAAATGTCATGCCCACTTTTTCCATGCAGTTATAACATGCATTACACACATGTCATGTCCACATGCATCATGTGGTCATGATACGAACTATCAAAAATTTTCCCTTACTGCTCTGAAAACCCCCTTGCACGCATAAGCGTGCTCGACAGTGCACGCTTAAGGCGAAAGCAATATAGTTGACGGTGGCGTACCAAATACATGTGCGCACAACGTAGACAAGGAAACGCGTGGTTCCCTAACTTAAGTTAATCTCACGAATTATATTTGAAGAAAGTTGTTTTAGGTGATAGATCATTTTTCAACAAAGCACGATCATCTGTTCATTTGCCCTCTCTTCCTTTTCTTGGAATTTAATTTTGATTGTATTTCTATCTCATTTCCCTTCTCATTGTGCAAGGTCTTCTTATGTTATCCTATTGTTTTTCTTCACATTCTTTATCTAACAGCAATATCACTACGTCCTTTACATTATTCCTAATTTCTTGGTAAACCAGATCACTTACACAGGGTTGGTTAACTTCACTCGACTCAGTCCCCCTAGGGTTATGCTCTAGGTTTTAGTTCAACATTTGAATTAATTTTAATAATCAACCTATTCCTAAATAGGATTAACGGTAAGTTAAACTTACTTAGTTCTCTTAGCCCTATTTGGAAATGTCACGCATTTTCTCCTCTTTGTTTTCTAAGGTTAGCTATTATTTCTCTGTCACTTTTTTTTTAATTGGACGTTTATTCTCTAAATCTACAGTTGAATTTAAAATGGCCACTCATGGAATGCCTGTGATGGCTTGTTTGTGTTTATTTTTAGTGTCCTTTGTAAATGAAGGGATCATACTTTCCTCTTCATTTTCCTATCATTTGATTTGGGATAATTGTTAAAACTTCCGAGAAACTCTTCCTTAAAATTAAAATATATTTACCTATACTCTTTTTAAATTGTAATTGTATAAACAATGTATTTCTGAATTGTAACTCTAAGTTTAAACATCTATTCAATTCGTATTATACAATATGCATAAATAAATCTCACTTTCCTTGATTTAAGATTTATATTTCAAGTCAAATGTTTTAAACTACATATAGTTTGCCTTCAAATGAATAGTGAAAAGTGAATAATAAAAGTAAATAGTGAATAGTGAAAGTGAATAATGAATAGTGAAAAGTGAATAGTAAATAGTTAAAAGTGAATAGTAACAGTGAATAGTGAATAGTAAAAGTGCATAGTAAAAGTGAAAAGGTCCCCATCCTAGGAAGAGACCCTCAAGGTGGCAGAAATTTCAAAAGCAATACTGCAACCCAAATTTCATTTATTTCATGGTGGGGATATTTTTTAATACTTTTACAGACTTAATTATAACATCAACTAACTCACAACATTGCAAGTAGAAGAAGAAGGAACTAGATAATTTTAATATCCTTTTAAAAAAACAAATTTTCTTTTCCTTTTCTTATTTCTAAATGGTAAAACTTAATAAACAAGAAAATTACAACTATCAACCTAAGAACAGAGAGTATTTCCTCACAACTCCTAAAATAACAATTTATACAACAATAGGGAGATAATTTTCTCCTTTTGGAAAATCAACAAGGAAGGAGCTATTAAAAGATCAGGCTCTTCTTAAGACTTAAGGAAAATAAAATCTTTTCTAAGATCCAATAATCTTCTCCAAGCTTCACAATAAGCTCCAAAAATACCTGCATAACACACAAGGAAAAAAACACCACACAAGCTGCTCTCCTCCCTACCGTAGACCTGCAAGAGGGTCACCCCCGAGCTAGGGAGACCATCCACATACCTATGGTAGAATAGACTTAAACACATCATAACAACAAATCAAATAATACACACACCCTCAAGGTTTGACTCACAATACAAAGACTCAGCTTAGGTGAGTTCAGGGAGGGTAGGGAAGTAGACATCTCTACCTCTAGGTGTCATCCCTTCACATTTTATCACTTTTTATCACAAGGCCTCAAGCCAAAAATTTATCACCTCAAGCCAAAAATTGATTCTTTCACAAGGCTTCAAGCCTTCCAATGAATCAATTACCAGGGATATCCCAATAGGCTCTCAAATCCATAAAGCCCTCTAGGCTCAAAAGTACTAACATGCCCTTAAGACATTTACAACAAGAACCAAGATGACACCCGAGGAGGGTCACACCTCCCCTTCCCTATACAAAATGAGCATTGCCTTCCAACTGGAAGGAGCTCTTTCTACACCCAACACAAAACCCCAAAACAATAACAGAATACTCATAGAAGACATTTGCAAACTCATTCAACAAACAAGAAACAAACATATATATAAAACAATAGATACACAAGAGAGTAGACTTGATTCACCAACCTTCCAAAGCCCAATTATGGAATGAAAGTTGATGAAGAGCTCCACTCTAGCCTCCTTCTCCAAAATTCTCCTTCTTTCCTCAATAATCCAACCCCAAAAATAATCTCTCTATGATCACAAGCAAGGGATAAAGAATGGAGGATATAGGATGGCTAGAATAATTTCAGCATTATGAGGCTATGAAGAGAAGAATAGAGAAAGAATTGGGCATTATGAGGATGCGAGAAGAAGATTTTCCTAGAAGAAATTAGGCATGATAAGAATGCAAGAATGAAGTCCCCCTGTAAGAATGAAGTCCCGTCCTGCAAGAATGAAGTTCCCCTGCACAAAAAATGAAGTTTTCCTGCAAAATCCTGTGTCCCAATTGCTTAGAGAAGGGTCTCATTTATAAATTTTCTGAGAAGTGAATGGAAGGTGAGGATCAAGAGTTGAGATCAAGGGCTCACATTATCTGTGAATTTTAAATTCATAGTGGATGAATTAAAAATTCATTGTTTTAAGATTGTAATATTTAAATAACCCCACTATCCCAAGTGGAATTAATAAAATATCCCCACTATCCCAAGTGGAATTAAAAAAATATCCCCACTATCCCAAGTGGAATTAAAAAATATCACCACTATCCCAAGTGGAATTAATAAATAAACCCACTCATTATCCATTATCCCTAATGGACTTAAAACAATTAACCCCACTCAAGAGGTCCCCCATTATAGCCCACATGTAGAAATAAAATACAATAAGTAAACTAAAATAAGAGAGAGTGGGTGACACACCACCTTCATTAAGGGGAACCCCACGAAAAGAGAGGCACAAGGAGACAAGCACTCCATTATTAGCGGATCATGGATTTGCTCCATGACTTGGAAGTGGGCCTGAATGTGGATTCCACTCATCCCATTGTCCCCATGCTTCCAAATTCGTCACTTAACTTCACCCTGAAGTTGAAGTGACATATGGAGGTAATCCCAAGGTTATCCTAGTCAAAAAGGTCCCTAGACCCATGGGGTATAACCTAGGGTTGATTTAAACCTAGTTAGGACTCCTAGAGTCAAGTAAAAACACAAGAAGATGGTCAAAAAGAAATAAAGTTTAAACAAGATTTAAAACAACATTTCTTACAACACTTATCATAATAAAAGTAAATCAGAAGATAGCCCTTATTCCCTTGACCTCATGCAATATTAACACATTACAACATTACAACATTTTTCCAAAACATGAGGTTGATCTTAGTTCCTCATGGAACTAGATCAGCTCACAAGGGATACAACATAGGTATGGGATGATCTTCTGTATATGTGGTTTCGTTAGCAATACCTACACACTCAATTTCAAAGTTAATTCCACATATAAATATCATAGCCGAAGCAAATTTAATACATGCATTTCTAAAGCATACCACAGTTCTTATAAACATAATGAAATCACATGACAATTTTCTATCTAACATCACCCAATTAGTTTTCCTTTAACATAATAAGATTTTAATAGTTTGAAAATCTGGGAACAACAGTCCCATAACTATAAAAATACCAACAACAGTAAGCTAAATAGTCACATATATGGAAATGAAAAAGTGTAGGCCTCATAGTTTCTCATGAATCGCTCCGCAAATTGCCATATCCACCTCTTTTCTTCCAAAAATCCTTCCAAATGATTTGCAATAGGTTTTTCTAACCTTTATCATTGTTCCAGATTTAGGCACTCACTTATGGGTTGGGGGAATTAGATTTTCAAAGTAGCTTCCCTTGAGCCAGAGCTCCTAATTTAATTCTCGGAGGAATTGTCAGCACCGGATTCCAGTGTGGACCCATTACTATTAATCACTATTCTATTCTTGACCCATGTCTTGCTCATTTCATTCTAGATCTCATTCACATCAATTTTACCTTGGCCTTTGTCTTGTCTCTGCTCATCTAGTTTTTTGTTTACCAGATCTCTTCTTTCATTATTCCTACTTCTACAGAATCTTGCAATATGACCAAATCTATTGCAATTAAAGCACACAACATTTCTTTGCTTTTATACTTGATTTCCTCTTGATCTGTACTGATTAGCCATGTGTCCAAATCCATTGCAAGCAAAACAGTAACCATTGAAAGAGTTGTCATTTCCTCTATTGTTAGAGTTGTTCAGTATCATACTTCTGCATTCATTTGATCTATGACCATACTTCTTACATTTGAAGTATTGACCAGAGAAGGATGGACCATTTTGATTTACTCTACTTCTACACCGAGTAGCTCTATGACCAAATTTATTGCAAATGAAACAATTTCCATTGAAACATGGATACCTTTGAGCATTAGACTGTCTTACTGGGGGTCTTCTAGGTTTGTCTCTTCCTTTCCTTGATTGAAAATTTCTTTGTCCAGATCCGAAGCTTTCACCTTTCTCATACCCAAGACCATGCTTATCATGAACCTTTTTCTGACCTTCAAGCAATACTTCAAGTTTAGCTGAACATATCTTAAACTTCTCCTTGTATTCATTTGCAACTTCTAGGTCATGTCTAAGAATGATAATTTGTCTTTCAAGCTCCTTTTCATTGTCTTTGCTTTCTTGTAAATCAGACTCTAGATGGCCAACTATTCTATCCAATCTATAGCATTCTTCAGTTCTTTCCTTCAGAGTTTGATTTAGGTCTTCCTCAGTCTTCTTCCTTTGCTTAATTTCTTTGGTTAGCCTCATCACCCCAGATTCCATCTCATGTTTTAGAATAGAAACTTCTTTTGTCAGCTTCTCACATTCCTTTGTCTTTTCTTCCAAGGCCTCATTTAAGCCATTTTCTTCAATGGAATTAGCTAACTGCTTAAGTAGTTCCTTCCTCCTTTCCATATATTTCTTTAGTTTATCTTCTAACATTTCAATGTAATCATCAGCATCTTTAAGGTTAGCTTTCAGTTCATTTATTTATGCTTTGGATTGATCAAGATCTTCTAAAGCCAATTGAAGTTGTTCTCTAAGTGAACCCATTAAAACTTCTTCCTAGATCTTCCTCAAGTTGTTAGGCTTCTTCCAAGGAACCTCACTTTGATACCAATTGTTGGAATTAGGATAGACAACTGAGAGGGGTGGGGTGAATCAGTTGTCTCAAAACTTTAACACTTACTGCAATTAATTCTTCTCTACCACTTATTGACAGATCACTATTATAACCATGAAAGCATGAAATAATAACATATGAACAGAAACACAAATAACACACTTGACACCAAGAATTTTTAACATGGAAAACTAGTTAAGGGAAAAACCATGGTGGGGGTTAACCCACAAATATTATACTCTATTAAAAGTATTACAAAATGGAAGGCATATGCCTTCAGGTTCACTACCCAAAGCTTATTGCTCAAAAGAGGCTCACTACCTACAAGTGTGATTACAAAAGGATTACAGATTGTTTGAACTGATGAGTAGCATCTGTCAATGCAAGAATTTAGTTCCAGTTAGGCACAGAATATTGATCTTACACACTTCATCTTTGCTCTATCTTGTTTACTACTTTGCCATGATCCAGACATTAGATCTCTTCTCTTTCACACTCCTCTCTACTCTTTTTCATACTTACTTCATATTCACATTCCATCATGCATCAATACACTCAAATCTATTGGCTATATATATCCGCCTCAAGAAATTCAATCACCTTTCTGTCGGCCTTATGAAGAACTTAACAAATAATACAAGTACTCTGATTTGTCGACTGAATCCATACACCAATATTGATGCATACCAAAATAACACTTGTAGGTCACCATACATGTCAGCCAATAACATTATATCCCATACGTAACTCACCAAAAACACTTCTACTAGATCCGCATAAGGATCTAACACAAGTCAGCCTATTCTTCACTGAACTGTTCTGTCATATTAGGACCTGGTACTCAAATGCTCATAACTTTTAATCCCTTTGTCATTGGAGGCTAAAATTCTAGATTTAGATTGTCCTGACAATCCTTATGACTCCCTCAGATCCGCAACACACTATGATTTACTACCAGAGAGATCCAGACCAAGATACTGGACCCTATCACATTCCCTATTCCTGGCTACCTGGACTTAGATAAATTCTTATTTTGACTTCCGGTATGAACAAATTATGCTATGCGGATGTGTGGAATAGTCTTAGTTGCCATCAATGACAACACTTGTCATGCATAGTAGTGTCTCTTTCCAACAGACCAGTCAAGGAGGACTTGGGTGGTTGGCATCCAAGTCTAGGGGCCTAATTTAGGTCAGGGGTAAGTTAAATGAAGGGCCCAAGGTCCCAAATTCACATGAGTGTTGGGCTCTTTTCTTTGGGATACTCAATTATAATGCATAGTGAGATAAATAGGACCTAGAAGCTAAACTAGGAGGTAAAAATGCATCTGTCCACTTTTTACTCCATAACATTTAGCCCCAACTTTAATGTGTGTATGAACTTACAATCCATACATGCATTAAAGTACACTTAGAGCACATCCAACACATTAAACACAAGAGTGAAGACACACCTTAAGTTTGAAAGACTATTTCGAGCCCCTAAGCTTAGGCAAACATAATAAAACACTTAAATATCACATAGGACACAGTGAATACAATAAGAAAGCATGCAATACATGAAGAAGATAGTGAAGCATGCAATACGTGGAGAAGACATGAATACAATCATGTAATACACAAAGTAGACATGAAGATAAGACTTGATTAAGCATTACATATTTATATATATAACGCTAACTAAAGAAAATGAACCACACATAGCATGGGGGGCTCATCGCCATGTGTCTTTAGACCATGCACAAGCACACAAAACACATAGAACATGGGGGGGCTTATTGCCACATGTCTTTATACCATGCCACAAACATGCAAGACATGCAAAGAAGACACATAAAACACAAAGAAGGCACACAGAATACATGAGAACCAAATAGCATGTCGTCGACACACTATACGTCTTATATACAACAAACATGGGCAATAGGGAGGAGCTCATCACCACTCAACTATATAAAACATGCCAAACACACTTGACAATTGAGATACGCTACCACAACCACCAAAGACATGCTTAAGGGTTAATGACTCAAGATCCAACCCTGCCTTGCGATGAGAACTTTGTTTAGAAGGATGTGCACTAGCTCAAGAGATACACCATTCCACCTTCTGCAAAAGGGATTTGTTTAAAAAGGGTGTGCACTAGCTCAAGAGATACACAACCCCACCTTCTGCAGAAGGGATTTGTTCCAAAAGGATGTGCACTAGCTCAAGGGATACACCATCCCACCTTCCACAAAAGGGCTTTTAATAGGAAAACATGCTTTGTCAGTGTAGAAAGTAATCAAGCAGTTACCATTATATATGCCCCCACCTTAAAGTGTTTGATCCCACTTACCAGTATCAGACACATTAAGGTAAAGTAAAAAAATACAAGGGAACAAGATCTTTCACAAGCCCATGCCTTAAAGTGACATGTGCTTGCAATCACCGAATGTTCCCACAAACACATCGATATAATTTGCTAAGATATATAAGCTTTGGTTAGAAAATATTACTCTAAGATAACAATGAAATCAATTCATTAAAGCTATATAGAAATCATATCACATAAAATACCAAGGCTACACTCGCGGGTTCAAAACTAAGTATAGTTATGAGGTTATATTGCAGGTATCTTAGAACTAAGTGTAGCAACAAGGTGAGATACAAAACAATCCAAAGTCCATAGAAGTAGATTTAGAGTATTGCAAAGGTTTGTTACAACAAAATTTCACAATACGAATCACAACATAGAGTGATTCTACAAGTCAAGCATTAGTAATATATCAACCCCATCTTCATACATGGACCAGGTCCATTTTTTCTCTCTTGCTGAAGGGACACATGGTCCTTATCAGTATTTATTTGTTTTCTTCATCTGCTGACTAGTAGATTCACTAAATACTTAAAATAGTAAAAATGAGAGAGGAGACAAAAGTGACTTGGGTTTATAACATGGGAAGATTCCCCCAGGACATCCTCTGCAATGTTATGTCCCTAAGGCACAACACACAACAATAAAATAGAGGAGAGGAAATTAGAAGAATAGAGAAACAAATAGAAGAATAATCACAATAGAGGTAGACTCCTTGTATCCTTGACCTTACAAGAGTATCAAGGGTCATTCAAAGAAACCTAAACAAAACACAACATAGGGGAACACAACACAAAACAACAATTTATAACCATATCTATAAAAAGAGGCAACCAAACATGTGAAGCATCTTAGAGAGGTGCTCTATCAAGTGTGGTAAATTATGTAAAGAATTCACACTTGACTGATGTTTATTTTGAAAACGGCCTTGCGGTGCTTGTTTCTCAAGACCCTGCATGTTTAAAATCTTTTACTACTTATGGAAAGGGGAATCATTATTGTTTCACACTGATGACTCACCCCTTGTTCTTTTCCTTCCTTTTAATTTCTTATTCTTCTTTTCATGATTTATGAGCCTTTCATGATGAAATGGAATGCTTCTCATCATCACCATTTTCTCTTGCTTCAAGTGATTGTATATAGGTTGTTCCAATTGCTTATCTCATGCATGTTGGTTATCTCCTGATCCATAAAGGGATAATAGAGGAGGAACCTCAACATAGATACCTTCTCCACATGGGTGAGGTAGATCTTTATTTTTCATCTTATCCACTTCTAACATACCAACTATGCCATCATAGTCAAGATAGTCATCTTCAATCTCCATGGTATTATGTTCCACCATATTATTGTTGCTATGCTTATGAAAAGGATCAGTGAATACTTGCAAATTTTGATTTGGAGGAGACATTGACTTATTTCCATTGTCATTCACACTAGTAACTTGTATCATATTAGAATCGATGAGGTCTTGAATTTCATGTTTAAGATGCATACATCTTTCGGTATCATGTCTCAGTGAACGGTGATAGTGACAATAAGCATTAGCATTAAATAAAGGTCATTGTGGTTTACTACTATCAAAAGGATGGTCAAGAGAAAGCTTCAAAAGATTATTGTTCACTGCTTGAGTCATTACAGAATGGAGAGAATCTGATAATGGAGTAAATTGTGTCTACTCCTATTCGAATTGAAATGGTGCTTGTGAAGGCTTTGAAATAGTAAACAATTGTGACTAAAAATTGTTTGAATGTTGCCAATTGATCTTAATGAAATTCCTGTTGTTCTTCTTGAATGAATTTTGAGATTCTCTAGCTATGGATAGACCAATAGGAGCTGATGAGGTATGATTCTCATACCGACTAGCCGAAAGTTGGTAATCTTGGAGAGCTATGCATAAGTGTTGAAAATAACTATACTTCATCAACAAAATCTTATCACATATGTTCAGATGTAGATTTGTAATGAATACCTTCTAAAGATCCTCATCTTTAATCAGATATTGTATTTGCGAGATGAGACCTTGATATCGACTAATGACTTCTATTAATTTCTCTTTCAGACCTTTTTTACAATGAACCAAATCAATCAAGGAGACAGTAGGTCTAATGTTTGCTTGAAAGTGTTGGAAGAATTGATCAACTAGCTATGAGAAGAAATTTATTGAATTAGAAGAAATTTATTGAATTAGGAGGTAGAGAGCAAAACCACTCCAAAGCAGTATCTTTGAGAGATTGAGGAAAGAGTTTTGCTAACAATGCCTCATCAAAGAAGAAATCACTACACATCGCCGTGAATTCTACCACATGAGTATTATGATCACCTTTACCACTATATTTTTGAAAGCAACGAGTCTCAAATTTATCAAGCAATGGAGTTCTTAGAATTGCATAGGATAACAGATTGCGAGCATGATATGTTGGTAAAGTAGGTTGAGAGGAAGCATTAGTCAAATTTATCACTTTTTGTTGTAAGGAAGACATACTCTACAAAATCTTATTTAAGAGAGTATCATTGGATGAAGAGGTGGTTGGTGGATTTGAGAGAGGTGGATTTGATGTTGCAGTCATGAAATTAAGAGGTGGTCAGTAATAAGTGGAAGTGACGGGTGGTTGAGAATAGGTATGCATTGGTATGGATACATGAGGTGTGGAGTTTTTGATAATTAAATGCTGACTTTGTAATTATTCCGGTAGATGTTCCCATAGTAGTGGTCGCATTACTACAAGCATGTGGATTGGTGGTGAGAATTGATGATGTAAAAGTGGATATTCTAGTGGTCAGTATGGGTGCCGAAACTAGGGAAGTTATATATGCCAGTGCTGATATATTTTTAATGTCATTCACATGGCTATCTGTTGGCATAATTTTATGTTCCACTATGTGAGCTAATACACAGAGCTTATCAACACCTTCTTGACCTTCTTGTAACATTCCTCTTATTCCTTCAATAATAGGTACTGTTTCTTGAGCTAGATGTGCATGTTCTACAATTTGTTGGAATTCAACTAGTTGTGTGTCCAATTTTGTAATTTGTTCATTAGGTACATGTGAAACTACATAAATCAATTCCTCAACATCATGAAATATTTGTTCTTCCATTGTATTAGTGTTTATGATATCTTGCAAATATGTTGATTCGCCCTTTGTAAAGTAAGTGTGCAATGGGTTTTCCAATGTTTGTATATCGTTGCTATTGAAAGTTCTAGAACCCATTAGTCTACAACTTTGCCTTAAAAGATGTTTATATTAGGGTAGTTATTTATACAACTCATGCAAATTCCTATAACACTCAATGCACAAACTAATAGAACAATCAAAAGTATTAAAGTAGTTATGCTTGTTGAAATACACAATGTGTAATTACAAAATTGAAATTTTAATGCAAGAATGTGCAATGAAGCAACACTAAAACTCAAAATCAAATTTGAATGAGTGTTTTAAAAGAGCAAAAAAATATGAAATAAGATTTTGACTACCAACCCTATCTTTTGCAATAAACTATGTTAAATGAAAAATGCAAGTTTTCAACAAAACCTTAACAAATGAGATCTTCAAATGCAAGATCTCATATAATGAAATGATTAATTGCTATAATTTGTTTCAAATCTGATGTAAAAATCCAAAAATCCAATATTTCCAATGAAATGCAATGAAATAATGCAAAACTATGCCTTTATGCAAGCCTAGAATGCTTATTTTTTCTAATTTTTCAAATGTATGCAAGCTTTTCCAATGTAGAAAGATAGATATGATATGAAATAATGGAAAGACTGATTTCAAAACTCAACAAGATGCAAATGTTTGTTGTTACAAGTTCACCAAAATGTTAAAGGGGAAAAAGGGAATGAATGCATGCATGTACAAACAAGATCAAAACCTTCTTCCACAATAACTTTCAAGGACGAGATTGAGGTAAATTGGTGCAGGAGCACCTAGTTGATTACATGCCTATATGAGGCAATTTTTTGTCAATTTTAGTCTTAATGTAATAAGGTCATCTTTGGACCATGTTTTATGTAATTTTGAATCCTTGTTAGATTGCTAGGTAGTTTGTGGGTCCTAATTGTTCAATTTTGCAAATGTTGTCTTTATTACAAAAATGCAAAAATAAATGGAATACGAAGGGTCATCTATGGGAAGGAAGGCATTTGAATAGTTGGAAACTGAAATGGAAGTTGGGAAACATTGGGGGAAATGTTAAATAAGCTTGGGCAGCTTGAGAGCAAGTGGGGTTGGTTGTATTTTGAAGAAATTCAATAAAAGTAGCTCTGTTTTCTACATTTATGAACATTATTTTGTTGTTGCAGTGAATAGTATGGCCTTTTATGGTCATTTCATGGTGTGAAACCAATTGGAGGTGATGTGGAATTGATTCTACTTTCTGTTTCACTTTGTCCCATTTAATTTCATTAAAATTTGAGTGTTTTAGAGCCAAATTACTGAAAACTAGTCTGAAACCCTAAGTTTTGGCATAGAAGTTGCATAGGAGTTAGGGTTTGAAGAAAAACTCATTGGAAGTTATTTGAAATGCTTGGGGATGTTGGAATAGACCTTATTTGACTTGTCTGAGCCATTGTAGTGAAGAATTGAAACCTAGGTTTTGAAAATCTTGTTGTTGCCCATTCAAATAAGCCTAATTAGGCCAAATTGTAGCGTAATAGTCCTATTTTAACCCTTGTGTTACAAAACAACACAATCTTCATGTGAAGTATATTGTGTAAGAGGATAATGGGTATACAAAATAGTTTTTTGGTCATGGGTTTGAGTTGTTTCTTGCAAGTTATGTTAGACAAAGCTCATTTGTTGTCCTAATTAGCATATTACAAAATGAGACAGTGAAAAATAGATCCCTGTGTTACAAAGTAACCCCACCTAAAAATTTGATATGTTTTCAAGTGGCATAAAGGGTATCCCAAATGGTGATCAGATTCTAGGTTTCAGACCTAGTTTGGAAATTATGCTAGAAAAACCCTGTTTGTTGTCCTACAAGGCTTAGTGTCAAATTGTGAAGAAAGTCACTTTATTTGAGGTGTTAAGACTTTGGCAAAGTGTTGTTTGAGTTAGTTTGAAGACATCCAACCTACTCTACATAAAATTGGTATCATAGCTAGAGGTCTCGAGTGTGTAGAGTCTAAACCAGGACCTGCAGGTGGAAAAGAGAAGTGGTGAAGCTGTGGATAGTAGGTTTTGAACTTTGTGCAAGTTGCAGGTTGAGGTTGTGTGGAAAGTGTTCAAAAAAATGTCTTGGAGGCTAGGAGAATGTTTCATTATGAAGAAATAATTTTTGAAGCCACAAAAAGAGAAGCAAGAGCCCTTCCAAAGAAGCAATGTGTTTCAAACTATTTGCAAGTCAGGCGGAGAGTGTTACAGAGTGGTTGTGGATAGCAGTAGCACAGATAATTTGGTGTCATTAGAGATGGTCAAGAAGCTGAAATTGAAGAGAAGAAAGCATCCAAACCCTTACAATATTTCTTGGTTGGAAGGAGATCGTCAGATATGGGTAAGTGAACAATGTATTGTTGATTTTCAAATTCTTAGATATAAGGATCGAATTGTATGTGATATAGTACCTATGGATATATGCCATGTTTTGTTGGGTCGACCATGGATCTATTATAGAGAAGATATACATAATGGCATCAAAAATACATATAGCATAATAAAGGATGGGGAAGAGTATGTTTTGAGTCCATTGCAGGATAAATAAGAGGAAGTGGCGAAAGAAGTTGTAGCAATATGCCCTAATGGAGGCATAGCAAAAGAGGTTGAAAAAGAAGAGGAAAGTACAGCAGTGGCTAAGGATAAAGAAGAAAGAGAAGAGGCTATGGCGGAGGTTTCTAAGGATGAAAATAAAAAGGATATAGTTGTAGAGGATGATGGTGACATCGTAACAAAGATTGAGGAATAATGTAATATTACAGTAGTTGAAGAGGATAATGTTACAATAGTTGTGAGTCCTTTGGAGGACATGATGATGGTGGTAGAAGTGGCTGGTGAATATGAAAAAGTTATAGTAGAGAATGAGAGAGAAAAAGATATAGAAGTAGACAATGATGATGAAAAGATTGTAGAGAAAGAGGTAATGCATAATATGTTTTATTTTCATGATGAGGATGAAAGTGGATTGTATGTAGATAAAAAGATTGTAGCAGATAGTGAGAAGAAAGATAGTGAGAGGGAAGATGTTGTAGTTGTAGCAGAGGAATAGATGAAAGAGGTGAGAAGAAAAGGTGAAGAGATCAAAGATAAACTACAAAGAAGAAATAGAAAATTCAAGCATACACCAAGAATGGAGAACAAGGGGGTTCATTTCAAGGATGGAGGATACATAGTAGCAGGTAATGATGCTAGTTTCACAACATTCTCAGATGAAGCACAAGTTAAAGATTATCCATCAAGTAAGTCTCTATAGTTGGAGCATATCTTTGTTGGCAAGAGACACTACTAGGATTCATAAGTGTTGTCATTGATGGCAACAAAGTATATCCCACACATCTGTAGTACATAAATTACTCATACTGGAAGTCAGATTGAAGATAGGTTGGTTCGGTAGTCAAGAACAGAGCATATGATAGGGTCTGACAGTTGGGTCCAGAACTCTCTGATGGTGAAACCCAACATGTTATAGATTTGGATGAGTAGTAAAGAGTATCTGAACTATTGTATTCCAGAGATTTATCCTCTGGTGACAAATCATGTGAAAGATATGAGCATCTGAGTATCAAACTCCAGTTAGACAGTGCAGACAGAGGAAGAACTGGCCAACAGGGTATTAGACCTGAATCCGGATGTGTAGAAGGTGTTGATCAAGTAACTTGAGGTGTTATATGATTTTGGCCAACATAGCTAATGATTTCTATGCCTAAGTTTTTGGTGCACATCATCAATCAAGTATGGATTCAGCCGATAGAACAGTAACTTGCAAAATATCCTAAGTGTTCTTGTTGCCGACTAGAAAGTTGTTGGAAATCCTTAATGCGGATATATATACCCGATCGATTCAAGCCTGTGAAGGTGTGGAAGTGATAGCATGATGGTTTAAGTGTGAAGAAAAGTAGAGAGAAGTGCAAAGGCAGTAATCTAAGCTCAGAATGTGATAGAAGAGTGATATTGAGCAAACGAAGGATGAAATGTGCTAGATTGGTATATTGTGCCTAACCGGAACTAAATTCTTGCATATGCAGATGTTGTTCATTAGTTTAAACACTTTGTTATCATCTGTAAGCTTTTGTAGACAGTGAGTCTCTTGTAGGCAGTGAGCCTCTTGTGAGTAGTGTGCTCAGGTAGTGAGCCCTAACTGGCAAGTGCCATTTTGTACTTCTTTATTCTTTTAACAAAGAATACAATCTTAAGTTAATCAACCCATGGTTTTTTCCTTAACATGGTTTCCACATAAAAATCCTTGTGTTATGTGTGTTGATTTCATTTCAGTTCTTATGGTTTCTTATGCTTTCATGTTTTGATATATCACTGAATGTTAAGATAAGAAAAGGTAGTAAAAGTAAGAAAGTTTTGAGATAACTGATTCACCCCCCCTCTCAATTATCTGCCTTGTTTCCAACAATTGGTATCAGAGCTAAGTTCCATAGAAAAAGCCTAACAGCTTGAGGAGGATATGGAAATCTCAATGGATGCATATGGCATGAAAGAACAACTACAGTCTACCTTAAATGATCTTGATCAATCCCAGTCTGAAGTCAATAATTTGAGAGAGCGACTTAAGGAGGCTGATGATTTCATCAATGAGCTGCAAGAAAAACTCAGTAATTCCTTGAAAAAGAGAAAGGAACTACTTCAGAAGTTAGCAGATTAGAATGAAGCCAATAATATTGATGAGGACTTGAATGAGAAAACAAACCTATGTGAAAAGATGTCAAAAGAAGTTGTTATGCTAAGACATGAAATGGAATCAAGGGTTGTAAAATTTACCCAAGAAATTGAAGAAAAGAGAAAGACTGAAGAAAACTTAAATCAATCCCTTAAGGAGATAATAGAAGATTGCTACAAAATGGACAGAATAATTAGACATCTTGAGTGTGATCTTGGAGAAGCAAGATACAATGAAGAACAACTTGAGAGATAGATTGACACTCTTAAACAAGATCTTGAAACTGCAAATGAATACAAAGAGAAATTCAAGATAAGCTCAGCCAAACTTGAAGTATTACTTGAAAGTCAAAAGAGCATAGATGATAAGCATGGCTTGGGATATAAGAAAGGTGAAAGCTCTGGATCTAGTCAAAAGAACTTTGGGTTAGGTAGACAAAGAAACAGGACTAGAAGACCTCCAGTAAGACAACCTAATGCTCAAAGATATCCATCTTTCAATGGAAATTGCTTCAACTGCAACAAATTTGGTCATAAAGCAACTCAGTGTAGGAGAAGAATGAACTAGAATAATCCATCCTTCTCTGGTCAATGTTTTAATTGCAAAAGGTATGGTCACAAATCTCATGAATGCAGAAATATGCAAATGAACAATTCTTTTGATGGTAGATGCTTTGCATGCAATAGAATGGGGCATATGGCTAATTAGTGTAGATCAAGAGGATATCAATCAAATAAGCAAGGAAATGTCGTGTGTTACAATTGCAATAAATCCAATCATATAGCTAGATTCTACAGGACCAAAAATCATGATGGAAAAGGTCAAGTGAAACATGATCATAAACAAGACAAAGGTAAAGTGAATGTAGATGAGATTCAGAAGGAGATGAGCAAGACTTAGGTAAAGAAGAGTGTGATGATAATTGGTGATGGGTCCACACTGGAATCCAGTGCCAATAATCCTTCTAGAAATTAAAAGGTGAGCTCTGGCTCAGGGGGAGCTACAAAGAAGATCAAATTCCCCTAGCCAGCTAGTAAGTGCCTGAATTCGGCACATTGAGTAAGAATCAGAGGTTGCTAATTAAAGGGATTTTAGAGGTTCATCTAAAATCATTCAGTTAAAAGTTGAGAAATCTGCATATAGATTTGAAGAAGTTATGAGTAGATCCGATTCTGGCAGCTATTCGGTAAAAATAGAATTACACAAATAGATCTGGTATGATCTAAAAATGTAATTTTATGGTCTATAGATTAGGGGGCATGTTTTGAAAGGATAAAATTATGTTGTCAACTCACTTGGATAATGATTTGAAGATCCATACAGTGATTCATGAGAAATTCACTCAAAACAGGGTAATCGGATGACTTAAAGTGTGCATTTATTGTAATGGGGAATTAGGTTTTTGTGCAAGGATAAAAGGCTCTCCATTCATCATTTACAACACTTTGCACTCACGAAGAAGAGAGAAGATCTCTGAGAAGAGATCTTGTAGATTATTCAAGTTAAAGATGAAGATCGAAATCAACAAAAATTTGCTCTGGTAGTTGCAACAAACCCCAAGGCGTAAAAAGGTATTTCTTTTCTACAAAATCTCTCTGAATTTCATTGCTAGAATGGCTACTCCCATGGTTGTGAATGTCATTGAGAGGCTGAGACCAAAATTCAAGAAACATCCTTACAAATCTCTAGAAGTTGATCCCTTGGGTGCGTTTTCCTATATCTCGTACGGTGTTCTACATGTAGAAGATATTAGGGTTTACATTCATGCAAACATTGAAGACTTTGGAGACTTAGAATTGATGGAAATATATCATAAATAGTTAATAAATGAGAATTTTGACCTCAAACTAGAATTCAAGGCCCTAAAAGACAAGCTCTTTGCACATTGCATACATTTCCCATCTTTTGCAGAGGACGAATGGGTCAAGTATGTCTTGAGTAGGATGCATGATAACTTTATGTAGTTAATGAGTCCATTTAAGATAACCAAAGATGCCATCAGGGTTGTAACTAGATTGCACTCAACTGGTGGGTTGCCTACACTCAAATCTGTGAAAAATCAAACGGTAACAGAAGCCACCGGATCAAAATATGACAAGAGGGAAATGACTATAGATGATATTATTGATTCAGATGTCAAGTTTACATCAATTGTAATTGGTTACAAGATTTACCACTCAAGTAGGGAAAATTTTGTATTCAGTACAACAATCTATACTGCATATCAGATGCTAAAAGAAAATGCAGATTATGATTTGTGTGAGCTTCTATTGAATCAACTGATGGAAAATCTATAGAAGATTAAGAAAGATAAGAAAAATTCCTTCAAGTATGGCAATCTAGTATTGTGCCTATTCTTCTATTACATGAATGAGTTACCAGGATCAAAAGGTCTGATCTAGACAAATGATAGACCTATTGCAATTCAAATCAAAGATTATTTGTATGGACTTGGTGATGTACAAGCTCGAAAGACAACTCTTTGGGGTTACTTCAAGAATTTCTAGAGCATGATGCATGCAAGAGAAAGAATACCAAAATCAATAGTTGAGAAATACAAAGACACAGTTTGCTTCATGGTTGACATAGATCAATGCCTAATGGAGGCAGTTGAGCCAAGAACTGTATGGGTAATGCCCATGGGTTATGAAGTTGATGAAAACGTATTGGAGGTACATGTTCAACACTTGCTAAGCCAACCCAAGGACACTCAAGAAGAGAGGTTTGGCACCTTTGATGAGCTAAACATAAAAATACATGTTGAATTAAGGAAGCCTGAGTCAAAAAGAAAAGTGAGGAGGGAGGTTGAAGAACTTGCTGTGAAGTTTGGCATAACAAAGGAGGCAATAGATGCAAATAGAGAAAGAATAGAGAAAATTGAAAAGGAAAGGGAAGGAGCAAAGAAAGAAAGCATTCCGGTGGAAGCCTCTACCTAGACAAGATCTACTAGGAGTTTTGCCCCTGCCATTCCTGAAAGCTCAAAAACTACTAAACTGGAAGCCAAACCATCTGTTAAAGGAGAAAAGAGAAAGAAGTCTAAGGCCACAAGAACATATGTGAGCCTTAAGGATGAAGAGATAGAATTAGATGTGGAGGTCAGAGAATTGAAGAAATCCAAGAACAAACCTTCCAAGAATGAAAGAAATGATGAGGAGTAGAAGACAGAAGAGTTTGTTGAGAAAACCACTCTGTCCATTGAAGACATCATTAAAGCAGTCGCTATGGATGGAAACCTATAGCTGGTAATAGAATTCTATGATGAGTACAATGATGCAGACAAGAGAATTCTTGAGGAAGCAATAGTAAGGTACTTGGACATCTATAACAAAGCTTTCATTGAAATAATTTCCTTGATTCCTAAGAGCTTAGAAGAAGTTTTGAAGTTAAGAAAAGAAAGTGCAAAAGCAAAAGACTTGGAGATCTGGGAACAGATAGTGATATAGTTATGTACAACTATCACTCAAAAACAAATGGACATGGTTTTCAAGGATGTGAAAGAAGAATTCCAGAGCAAGTCTAGAATGAATAAGCTCATGCTTGGAGAAACTGACCAAATAGCTGATGAGACAAAAGAAATTCTCCAAATTGCCTTGAAAAGGTTCAACCTTCCCATTGTAGAGGAAGCAAATGAAGAGCCTTCTGACATGGATGTTGAAGGATTAAAGAAAATTGATGAAGAGCAATTTGAGTCCTTAGACTCCTTTGTTCTAGAAGAGGAAGTGCAGAAAGAAGAGACAAATACTGTTGATGGCAATAAGCAAATTAGTCTAGATGCCCCCAAAGGAAAGGAAGATGAGACTACAAGAGACACTACAGAAGAAGTGCAAAGTTTCTTGGACAAGGAAGTTGTAGAATTAGATGAACTAAAGTTGATTCAAGGGCCACTAAATCTGGACTCTCTCTCTTTGGTTCAAATAATGAAGATAGCATCTTTTGCTCAGGTAAAAGCTAAAGAAAAACTCTTGAAATCTCATATGGAGGACTGTGAGCTGCTGAGTATTGCATCTAGAATGTTGGAGAAGATCATGCCCACATATCAGAAGGGTCCATCTGCCTCTTCATCTGGTAACTTGAAGAACTTAGTTAATTCTGCCAATACACATTTTGAGTCTTTAGAAAAATTAGTAGAAACTAAGGTCTGGAAGGAGTTCTTGGGAAAAGATTTAGTGAGGTACAAGGGCTAATTGATAATGATAGAAAAACCCTAGACATTGGCATTAGGAGCATTGAAAAAACTCTTAAGGATGGTGGAGACATATATAAATTTTGTTTATCCTGGTCTAAAGTTGTAGAGGACATTGAGAAGAAAATGAAAGAACAAGAAGGAAAATTGATAAATCTATCTCAGAATTTTGATCCTCTTACTATCTCTCTGGTAAGACAAGAATACCAAGCAATTGTTATAACAAATGAAAAAAATAAACTAGTTAAGGAGAGAAAGAATATAATGGATAGAATGGGTGAACTCAGAGGGATAATCATCCCTAAGTTAGAGTTAATGCATGATGCCTTAGCAGATGCTCTAAGTATATATACTTAAGTATATGCAAGGTTATCTTATGGATTGTATGTACATATGCGGCCTTATATAATAATTTTTGCACATTTTTGGTTTGCGGATCCCATCCTTTGCCATTGATGTCAAAGGGGGAGTGAAGAGGAGTTAAAAATTAGGAATCTAGCATTAAAGGAGCACCGAAAAGTAGTGTGGAGAGATGGAGCACAAGCAAAGGGGGAGTTACAATGACACTTAGTCATTTTTCACTAAGTGTTTCCATTAATGAAAAAGGGGGAGATTGTTGGCAAGAGACACTGCTAGGATTCATAAGTGTTGTCATTGATGGAAACAAAGTATATCCCACACATCTGCAGTACCTAAATTACTCATACCGGAAGTCAGATTGAAGATAGGTTGGTTCGGTAGTCAAGAATGGAGCATATGATAGGGTCTGATAGTTGGGTCCAGAACTCTCTGATGGTGAAACCCAGCATGTTGCAGATTTGAATGAGTAATAAGGAGTATCTAAATTATTGTATTCTAGAGATTTAGCCCTCCACTAACAAAGCATGTGAAAGATATGAGTATTTGAGTATCAGACTCCAATTAGATAGTGCAAACAGAGGAAGAACTGACCAATAGGGTATCATACCTCAATCTAGATGTGCAGAAGGTGTTGATCAAGTAACTTGACGTGTTATATGATTTTGGCTAACATAGGTAATGATTTCTATGCCTAAGTGTTTGGTGTGTATCATCAATCAAGTATGGATTCAACTGACAAAATAGTAACTTGCAAATATCCTAAGTGTTCTTGTTGCCAACTAGAAAGTTGTTGGAAATCCTTGATGTGGATATATATTCCTGATGGATTCAAGCTTGTGAAGGTGTGGAAGTGATAGTGTGATGGATTAAGTGCGAAGAAAAGTAGAGAGAAGTGCAAAGGCAATAATCCAAGCTTGGAATGTGATAGAAGAGTGATACTGAGCAGATGAAGGATGAAATGTGCTAGATCGGTATATTGTGCCTAACCGGAACTAAATTCTTGCATATGCGGATGTTGTTAATCAGTGCAAACACTTTGTTATCATCTGTAAGCTTTTGTAGACAGTGAGTCTCTTGTAGGCAGTGAGCCTCTTGTGAGTAGTGTGCTCAGGTAGTGAGCCCTAACTGGCAAATGCCATTTTGTACTTCTTTATTCTTTTAACAAAGAATACAATTTTGGGTTAATCACCTCGTGGTTTTTCCCTTAACAGGGTTTCCACATAAAAATCCTTGTGTTATGAGTGTTGATTTCATTTCAGTTCTTATGGTTGCTTATGCTTTCATGTTTTGATATATCACTAAATGTTCAGATAAGAAAAGGATGTAAAAGTAAGAAAGTTTTAAGATAACTAATTCACCCCCACTCTCAGTTATCTGCCTTGTTTCCAACAATCTTAGGTGACAAAGAGTTCAAGAACACAAAAGACAATGCCTATTTTTAGTATTTGGTTCATTGGAAGGGTTTACCAGATGGAAATTTCACTTCAAGGTTAGAGGATGATAGGAACAAACTTAAATATGATGTTACCACACTATCCTCAATGGGACTTGAGTCTATTTTGCCCAAGGAGTATGGTGCAAGAGCACCTAGTTGATTACATGCCTATATGAGGTAATTTTTTGTCAATTTTGATTTTAATGTGATAAGGTCATCTTTGGACCATGTTTCATGTATGTTTGAGTCCGTTTTAGGTTTCTAGGTAGTTTGTGGGTCCTAATTGTTCAATTTTGCAAATGTTGTCTTTATTACAAAAATATAAAAAAATGGAATATGAAGGGTCATCGGTGGGAAGGAAGGCATTTGAACAGTTGGAAACTCAAATGGAAGTTGGGAAATATTGAAGGAAATGTTAAATAATCTTGGGAAGGTTGAGACCAAGTGGGGTTGGTTGTATTTTGAAGAAATTTAATAAAAGTAGCTTTGTTTTCAGTATTTCCAAACATTATTTTGCTATTGTAGTGAATTGTACGCCTTGTATGGTTATTTCATGGCATGAAACAAATTAGAGGTGATGTGGAATTGATTCTACTTTATTTTGCACTTTGTGCCATTGAATTTCGTTAAGAGTTGAGTGTTTTAGAGGCAAATTACTTAAAACTGGTCTAAAACCCTAAGTTTTGGCATAGAAGTTGCATAGGAGTTAGGGTTTGAAGAAGAACTCATTGGTAGTTGTTTGATTTATGCTAATCATTCACATGTGTATTCCTATTGATTCTGAGCCCTGGATAGGCACCAATTTGGTTTTGTGTTGAGGTTACAACCAAGGTCCTAGTTTTGCTTCCAAATATAAATCAAACTCAAACTTTTAATACAAACCTTTTAGGACATTAGGAGTAGTTTAGGACCAAAATCCTCTGTCTCACAATTGAACATAGGCCCAAAGCTAGCCCCTTTGCACTTATCTCACGGTTTTGGTCTACATAAGAAGAGGATTTATCTGCTTTGTGTCAACATCCCAGCTAACTTGTAGATGCATTTCATGGATGTTGAATAGGGAATACCCCCTTGGTTCTGCAGAGCCTAAAGAAGAAGAGGAGATATTTATAGAGTCTATCTCTTGTACTGTTGGCCCCTGGCCCAGGAATCCTGTTGATCAATGATGGCTACCTTGTAGGGATAACTAGGAACAGGCATCTAGTCTGGGAAAAATACCAACAATCCCAACACGCAGGAAAACAACAAAGTAAACAAAACAAATGGACTGTACAAATGACCAATAGAACAAAGCAACAAATAGAACAAAAAATAACAACCCAAAACTATACATTATTTACATTATGATACACAAAAACTAACTGCCCTCACCGCAAACCTGAAAGTAATGTTTCAAATGTTGGCCATTAACTGGTAATGGCACATCTTCCCCAGTCAAGGTCTTGAGCCTGAAAGTATTGTCTCCAATTATTTCTGCAACCTATAATGGACCTAACCATAATTTGTCAAATTTTCCATGATTCCCTTTCTTTTCATGTGCTTTATCCCAACACAGCACTAAGTCTGATATTCTAAACATTTTGACTCTTTCTCTTTTATCAAACCATCTCTTGACTACTGCTTGATGTTTGGCAAATTTCTCAATGGCTTGATCTCTTTTCTCATCCAATTGTAACTGTTGACCCATTTTTCCTCTGTCCAGAGCTAAATAGTCCACCTCATATTTTCCTTGAAAATCCTTTGGAAAATGTTCCTATAAAGCTTAAAGTGCCAAATTTTCCATAAACCTTGCCTAAAAAAACCTTACCATTGGAAAGAGCTTGAAAAAATAGGTAGGTTTGCTTTTTACATCACCCTGAAATTTGGCCAAATAAAGAAGTTATTTATGGTCAAAGTTTTGGTCAACATACAGTTCAAATGTTCATTGGCGGGCTTGCAAAATCTCTATCGGACTTAGAAAATGATGAAAAAAGTGAGTTGTATGCATTTATGAATGTATATCAGGCTTAGGAAGGTGCATGTACAAGGGGGAATCTTTTGCAGATTCCTAGAATATTCCTGGTTTGTATATCGGGTTGTATGAAGATTATACAAGGATGGAATATACATTGCAGATTCTCAAAATATTTGCTAAATGTATATCGGGTCTGCATGTATATTTGGTTTGTATGTTCAGACATACAAAAGAAATATACAAGGAAGTATGCGAAGGGGGGCAGATGCATTTGCTACAGTGGCGAGTGGTCATCGGCAAGACAAAGCTCATCGGCAGCCAAGCAAGGTGTTTTCCTAATGGCCGATGAAACATACAAAGGTGATATACAAGCCAGATTTCAAATGGATATACATTCTAGTTGAATGCAGCGTTAGGTCCGCCTTGTATGTATAAGTGTTTTGTATTTTTGAACATGCAAAGAAATATACAAAGAAAAGGCGATACAAGCCGGACCCGACAGAGCAATCAAATATAGCTAATGGTGATTTTGGGGTCCGCAGCTTGTATGTTTGCATATTCAGAGGAGGTCATACAACTTGTAGGGCCCACACATACAAAGGCGATTGTATGTATATGCAAGTCACAAATTCAAGGAGCATGTATTTGCTACAATGGAAGCAGTTTGTATATGCAGGGATCAAGATACAAAGGCAAATGCATCTGCTATAGTGGCTTGTATATTTTTGGCTTGTATATCAGTGACATACAAATCGATATACAAGGGGTCAAATATACAAGGGTCAGATGTATGTTTGTATGAACAAGTTTTGTATGCATGTTTCACTTGTATGTTTAAATATACAAACCGATATACAATGGCCAACATACAAGGAGGAACATGCAGTTTTTCAGCGACGGCCCCAAGCTTCATTCAAGTGACGAATCAGATGGTGCCACGTGTTAGATGAGATACAGGGCCGATTCAAAAGGTAAAGGCCCACGTGTACACAGATTCAAAATGCATATACACAGGGCGATTTCAAAAGGGCCGTTTTAGGTGCCAAAAGCAGAAGGATATATAAGGAATTTTCGATAGGACCTTATACATCGGCAACTCGACTAGAGGTCATCCCGATGGCTCGATATACAAGGCGCTTTGTACATGCAAAGGTAGTTTTAGAAGTCGATTTAGATGGCGATATACACACAGATGCAAAGCGATATGTATAGGCAGTTGACTAAAACTTTGACCGCCTATATCTCCTCCATCCTAGCAAATTTTGACATGTTGCAAGAGGCAAAGATGTATGTTTTTGTTCCCTCTTTCATTTGGCAGGGTTTTCAAGAGTTTTTTTTGTCACGTTCCATTTTCAGATCTAGATTTACATATGTTAGTCGAGTTGATGTTTCAGCGACCATTTTTGAGTAGATAGAGATATTTCTTGCATTCATTGTTGCACAGGGATGAAGTAGCTCACATTGATGGTAAAAGATATTTCTCCACCACCATGTTTTAGATATTCTGTGTTCATTGTTGAATATAGCCACGTAGTAGCTGCATTAAAGACTCAACAAATATCTTCTATCTGCCTGTCCCAGATATTTGATGCCATAACTGATGCAGCTGGACAGTCATTTAGAGGCAGATATTTTTCTGTTCCAGCTCATTGAGCAGATTTTGTAACTGACTTAGGGTAGTTTTGGAATGCTATATATATGTATTCATATGATGTAAATAGGGTTGGAAAATTTTTAGCATAGAGGCTTTTCTGTTTTCCAAACAAAGCTTTTCTGTCACTGTAACCTTGCCTTCCTATTGAATATATGCAAGTTTATTTTACCTCTTGACTGATTTTTCTAGTTCTGTGTGAATCTGCATATGGTTGTTTGTGAATGTCTTTATTCCTCTCAATCATATTGCTTCTTGCCTCTGCTACAGTCATCTAATCTATGTATACCCACTTGTTATATTTGATTGTGTTGTGCATCCTTTAGTTCTGTGAAAGTTTCTTTAAATCTGTCTGGTGCATCACCGTTTTGTCTTTCAAGTTTTATTGTTTCACCTTTCATCTTTAAGCATTTCTTCTCTCTTTTCCCCTCAAAATTTAGTAGCTTTTAGGTGATAATCAGGTAAGGAAGCTGGCCTTCTCTGGAGGTCTGATCTCATTTAGCAAAATCCCACACTTAGAGATCATTCCCATTGTGTCATTGGAATGCCTGGAATCCTTCCAAGCAGGGTGTAATTTCATGTGACAACAGTTTCTGGCATGCCCGGTGGGACTCTACAACTTTTATTACTAGTTTTGATTTGCAGCCAGTGATTTTCAGACCTGTAAGAGGTTAAACTCACATATCTGGTGACTCACATTGAGGAAGAACAAACAGATCAATTTTGTTGATACATGTTTTATGAGAAAAATTCAAACCAGGAGTTCAAGCTGATTTGATTATTTGCAGCTATCTCCACCTAGAAGACAAAGTAGAGTTGTAGCAAAGACTCCAGTTTCTAAAAGATACAGTCAACTCCACCAAATTTCAGACTAGTTGCTTCTGTAGTTCCTGTAGCAGTCCAAGTAATCCTACCCCTAGCCATTCTAATGGCGAGAAATCAGCCATTTGTGACTTTTGATGGGGGCAGCCCTTTAAACATAACAGTACATGATGTTATACCCATGGTGGCTTTGAAGAGTCTTCCCTATTTCACAGGGGAAAATCAAACTACTCCTATTAAGCACATTAGAGACATAGCATCTCTGTGTGGTGTACATCATGTCACTTAAGAGAATGTAGACATCAGGCTGCTAGCTGCCTCATTCAAAGGGAAGGCATTGCAATGGTTCAAGAGTCTACTAGTGCAGACTATTACAACTTGGATGATCTAGGAGAGAAATTAAACAAACAATTCCAAGACAAATAAGATAATCTATCATTGGTTGAGCGGGTGACCACCATGAAAAGAGCTCCTCAGGAGAAAATGATGGATTTTAACTTTAGATTTCAAAAGACATGGGACAGAATCCCTGCCATGGTAAGCCCTCCAGCTGAATATGTATTATTGTATTTTTTGAAGGCCTTGAATAGTGATATTTCAGTAATGATTCAATCACTAGGAGGTACTAGTTTGCCAGATGCTTATGAAATAGCCATTAGGGCAGAGAATAGCTTGATTCAGGCCAAAAAAATAGCACCTAGACCACTAATGCCTATCTTTCCTGAGATTCAAGCTTTGATGCCTTTGCCAATCCCATATTTTGCCCCTTTACCTACTGTGACAACATTACCAAGTGCTGCCAATTCAGAACCTGCTGCGACTAGTTCATCTCAAGAATTGAAGGAGATTAAAAATAGCCAACGAAAAATAGAGAATATCCTGCAGACCTTCAAGAATGAGTTAGTAAACATTAAAAAGTAGCAATCCTAGAGCAGGCAACCTTATCAGCCATATCAAGGTCAAAATCAGCCTTATCAAGCTAATAGGCCTCCGTATCAAAGCAACTACCAAGGTGCCAGACAAAATGTAAATTAGAGGCCTTTTCAGCCTTATAATCCAGCACCTATTAATGCAGTAAGGGACCTTGTCCCTACTCAGAATAACCTTGCAGCTGAGTATGAATGGTGTTATGCATGCAATCAGCCACACAGTCAAGCAGCCTGCTCGAATGGGGTTATAAATTAGGCTTTAATGGTTAAAAATATGGCAGTCTCACAGCCAAATACACCAAATGATGGAACTGTGCAATAGCAGGAGCAGCCTCAGAGTGATTCCGCTTTCTTGAACTAGCAAGAAGGTGAATTATGTGGCATGAATAGAGATAATGCTCTAGTGGCAGCAAATACAAGGGCCAAGAAGAGGGGTTTTGAGATTGAACAAGCAACAAATAAAGGAAAAGCACCTGCTGATGCTTCCATACCCCAAATTCCCCATATTTTACAAAGAAATGTTCCAGCAATAGCAAGAGAGATGCCTCATCTGCAAGCAGAGGCTGTTGCTACAAAATCACAACAAAAGGTAAGTGTCACTCCACCTTTCAATATTATTGAAAATATGAAGAAGATGAATGTGACAATATCTATGTGGGATTCATTAGCCATCCTAGGCCAAAAAGACATATTGCAGTCTGCCTTATTTAATTTAGAAGTGTCCAAAGATACAACTGTCGACCCAACTAGGGTTGTCCTTACCAATTCCTCTTAGGATAATAGCAAACAGCCAAACAAAAGCGCTAAGCCCCTCCCATTTTATGTGTCTTTGATAATTGGGGACAAATTAGTTCATAATTGCATGGTGGATAGTGAAGAAAGCAGTTCCGTGATGCCTAAGCAGATAGCAAACTAATTAGGGCTCAAGTACCAACCCCTTGAGAAGGGTGTACTCTAGTTAGATGGCACAGCTGTTAATATTGTGGGTGTAATAAAAGACCTAGGTCTCACTCTGCATACTTGCCCAAATGTTTCCACCTTCCAGGAGGTCTTCATCATAGATTTGCCTCCTTATTTGACTATGTGCTTATCAAGAGAATTTACAGCCAAGATAGGAGGATATTTATCCTCAGACTAGTCCCACATGTTTTTTAGGACCAGATATGGCACCAAAGTAACTTAAAATCTGAGTTGCTTTCAAATCATCACATAGAGCCTTACACACCAAGTGTTGTTAATTTGAATTGCATTATTTCTGATAACCTTCAATTAGTTGCTGCTCAAGAGCTACAAGTTGAGAGTATACCAGAAGTACTCTTAAGGGAGTGGGCCTTAGAAAATAGTGTGGATGATCCTGAAGGACACATCCAAGAAAATGGTATGGGGGTTTATATATTACATGAACCTAAAGCAGCAATACCAAATCTTGTAAAAGAAGCAGAGCAACAGATAGAATAGCAAAATGAGGTGTGGAAGATGTACTTTGATGGCTCTAGGAGTAGAAATGGATCTGGTGGTGGTGCAATGATTGTGTCACCACAAGGTAAAAAATATTATTCTTCTTTCCGTTTTGCCTTTTCATGCACCAATAACACTGCTGAGTATGAGGGATTGATCCAAGGCTTGCAGTGGACCAGAAAGAGAAAGATTGGTTGTTTGCAGGTGTATGGTGATAGTGAACTCATTGTGAATCAGGTAAGAGGACTGTATCTTACAAGGAATGATGTTTTGAAATGCTACAAACATAGAGTGTGGGACATGATTGAAGAATTTGATGCTTTCAATCTGATCTCTATTCCAAGGAGTCAGAACCATCATGCTGATAGGTTAGCTGCAATTGGGGCTCAGTTTGACATTCCTAGTGATATTCAAAGGGAGAAGGTACAACCTCATGTAAAGATTGTTGACAGGCCCTCTATCCCTGATATTAATATTCATTGACAAGTTTTTGTAATTGATGAACACATCCTGCATTTCTTGTTAGAAGAAGATGAATTTTCTATGATAAATCAGGATAAGCTTAAACAACAATATGGCAATGATCAAATTGTTCAGTTGAGAATGAACAAGCTGCCCAAGGGATTGGTAACCTTGGAATCTATTTTTAATACAGATGATCAACTGAAGAAAAGCAAGACCAGTATGCAGGTTAAAGAAGAGCACTATGAAGAGCTAGAAATTTTTAAGGGTAAGCTTCTTAAAATTGGTAATATCTACTCAGCTGATGATAGAAGAGCTTTTGTTGCTCTTTGTCAAGAGTTTGAAGATGTGTTTGCTTGGGATTATT
This sequence comes from Cunninghamia lanceolata, assembly GCA_027924645.1. Lineage (NCBI taxonomy): Eukaryota > Viridiplantae > Streptophyta > Pinopsida > Cupressales > Cupressaceae > Cunninghamia > Cunninghamia lanceolata. The sequence continues at coordinate 4,455,115 of BSBN01000333.1, forward strand.
TAGACCTAAAGGGATTTGATCCTCACATTGCCCAGCACACCATAGAGTTAGAACTAGATACTAAACCTGTGAGGCAGAAGCAAAGACCTTTAAACCCAAAGCTTGAGCCTCTAATGATTAAAGAACTGACCAAACTGGTTGAGGGGAAAATCATTTTTCCAATCAAGCATACTTATTGGGTATCCAACCTTGTCCCTATGAGAAAAAAATATGGGGAGATTAGAATGTGTGTCGACTTCAGAGACCTTAATAGGGCCTCCCTAAAAGATCACTACCCATTTCCCTCAATGGAGTAAATTCTACAGGTAGTGGCTGGCTCGGAAAGGTTTTCTTTGCTTGATAGTTTTTCTGGTTATAATCAGGAGTTAGTCAAGGAGGAGGACTAGTTCAAGACTGCTTTCACCACCAAATGGGGTACCATGGCCTACAAAAGGATGACTTTTGGCCTCTTGAATGCTGGCTCTACTTTTCAAAGAGCCATGGATATGGCCTTTAAGGGTTTGATGTATAAATTAGTGCTGGTATACCTTGATGATATCACAGTTTTTTCTAAGAATGCAGCTGAACATTTATCACATATGAGGTTAGTATTTGAAAGATGCAAGGAATTTGAGATATCTCTCAATCCCAAGAAGTGCATATTCGCTATGCATGAAGTCAAGCTGTTAGGGCATGTTGTGTCAAAGGAAGGCATTACCATTGACGCTGAAAGGGTAAGAGCTATTCTGGAGCTACCTTTACCTAGCCACAAAAGGGGACTGCAAAGTTTTATTGGTAGAATTAATTTTCTGCGAAGATTCATCCCCGACATTGCCAATCTTTTGAAGCCTTTGACATCTATGTTGAAGAACAATATAGTTTTTAGTTGGACAAGAGAGGTCAAACTCATCTTTGAGTCCATAAAAGAAGCATTGTCGACTGCACCAATGCTGGTAAATCCTAATTTCTCCAAAGACTTTACCTTATATGCTTATGGCAGCCTGGATACCATCTCTGCGATTTGGGTATAGCAACAGAGTGAGGGTTTTGAGCAACCAATTGCTTTCTTTAGCCAGGGGCTATAGGAGTATGAGCAAAGGTATAGCTTTGTCGAAAAACATGTCCTTGCAGTGGTAAGGAGCCTCAAGAAGTTCAGATATCTTATTTCCAATAATAAGATACATTTGATGGTCACTCATCCCTGTGTGAAGGAGTTCCTGTTGAGTAAAGATGTTAGTGAGAAAAGGGCTGGTTGGATCACCAAAGTCATGGAATATGACATGGAGATCAAGATAACCAAGCTTGTCAGAGGCAAAGGACTTAGTGAACAACTTGCTACCAGTTCAGAGAATGAAATAAAAAAAGAAGAAGAGGTGCTTCTGACTATTGAAGAGGAGCATCAGAATGATATAGTAGCAGTAGGCACTAGTTGGGTTAATGACATGACTCAATTTTTGCAAACTGGTGAATGTCTAGCAGGTCTAGATAGAACTAAAAGAAGATATTTTAGACTGCAATCCATTCCATATGTTTTAATAACTGACATCCTTTTCAAGAAGGACTTTAATGGTGTATTGTTAAGGTGCATTGATAAAGATCAGACTGACAAGGAGCTACATGAATTTTATGATGGAACTGTAGGGGGTCATTTTGCCCCAAGGACTACTGCTTGGAAAGTAATGAGAGATGGCTATTACTGGCCCAGCTTATTTAAGGATGCCCATGCATGGGCTAGAAGATGTATAAAGTGTGCCATTTTTGCCAGTAAGGAAAGGCTGCCAGCTTTACCTCTGCAGCCAATTCAGGTAGAGCAGCCCTTTATGAGATGGGGCATTGATTTTATAGGTCCTATCAATCCACCATCAAGTGTATGCCACAGGTGGATACTTAAAGCTATAGACTACTTCACAAGGTGGACTGAAGCAGTGGCTCTGAAGGAATCCAATGAGAATGTTGTTTTAAATTTTTATTGTGATTTGGTTTCTAGATTTGGAGTGCCTAAGTCTATCATTTCTGACAATGCTTTGGCCTTTGTTGGCCTAAAGATAACTGACTAGGCTATTAAGAATGGGATTTATTGGAATACTTCATCAAATTATTACCCACAGGGTAATGGTTTGGCTAAATCTACAAATAAAAATCTCATAAGGATTATTAAAAGGTCAATGGAGAACAACCAGAGGACCTAGCACACTAATTTGAAATATGCCTTATGGGTAGATAGAATAACTCCTAAGATGTCCATTGGGAACTCCCCATATATGCTAGTCTATGGGAAGGAAGCAAAATTATCTGTCTCTGTGGAGCTGCCAGCACTAGACATTATGAATCAGCTGGAAATGTTTGAAGCAAAAGATTCCATGGCTATCAGATATGCTCAACTTTTGGAGCTTGAAGAAATCAGAGACAAGGCTATGAAGACTATGGAGTATCATCAACTTTAGACCAAAAGGAATTTTGACAAGAAGGCCACTCCCAGAATCTTTAGGGAGGGTGATATGGTGCTCAAATGGGATGAATTGAGGAGCAGGCCAGGAAAGCAATCCAAGTTTGACAACATGTGGAGTGGCCCATTTCTCATTACTGAATGCAAGGAGCACAATGCATTCCAGTTATCAAATATGGATGGAGAAAATTTGCCTATCCCAGTCAATGGGATACACCTGAAGAGGTGTTTTGAGGTATGAGTGCCTTGAAAATCAGTAGATTAGATTTCTTGTTTTCAATAAGTGCTGCTGCACAATAGTTTAGATCCTTTTGTTTTCCCTAAGTGTTGTTTAGCATAGTTGAAGAGGTTTCCTTTAGCATTTTTGTCTTGGCTTGGTCTTCCAAATGTTCTTCACTGTCAACATGCTGAGTTGCTAAAATCAGGATTCTTTGTCAAGACATTTCTTGTCCCTATATGACCTCATTTCCAATGGATGCTATAAGGCCACTGATCTTATGTTTAGCAGGTAAACACCCCATAGAAGTCGCCAAATTGTTGACCCATTTTTCCTCTGTCTAGAGCTAAACAGTCCACCTAGTATTTTCCCTGAAAATCCTTTGGAAAATGTTCCTATAAAGCTTAAAGTGCCAAATTTCCCAAAAACCTTGCCTAAAAAACCTTACCATTGGAAAGAGCTTGAAAAAATAGGCAGGTTTTCTTTTTACATCACCCTGAAATTCAGCCAAATAAAGAAGTTATTTATGGTCAAAGTTTTGGTCAACATACAGTTCAAATGTTCATTGGCAGGCTTGCAAAATCTCTATCAGCCTTAGAAAATGATGAAAAAAGTGAGTTGTATGCATTTCTGAATGTATATAGGGCTTAGGAAGGTGCATGTACAAGGGGGAATCTTTCACAGATTCCTGAAATATTCGTGGTTTGTATATCGGGTTGTATGAAGATTATACAAGGATGGAATATACATTGCAGATTCTCAAAATATTCGCTAAATGTATATCAGGTCTACATGTATATTTGGTTTGTATGTTCAGACATACAAAAGAAATATACAAGGAAGTATGCGAAGGGGCGCAGATGCATTTGCTACAGTGGTGAGTGGTCATCAGCAGCCAAGCAAGGTGTTTTCCCGATGGTTGATGAAACATACAAAGGTGATATACAAGCCGAATTTCAAATGGATATACATTCTGGATGAATGCAGCGTCAGGTCCGCCTTGTATGTATAAGTGTTTTGTATTTTTGAACATGCAAAGAAATATACAAAGAAAAGGCGATACAAGCCGGACCCGACAGAGCAATCAAATGTAGCTAATAGTGATTTTGGGGTCTGCGACTTGTATGTTTGGATATTCAGTGGAGGACATACAACTTGCAGGGCCCGCACATACAAAGGCGATTGTATGTATATGCAAGTCACAAATTCAAGGAGCATGCATTCGCTATAGTGGAAGCAGTTGGTATATGCAGGGAACAAGATACAAAGGCAAATGCATCTGCTACAGTGGCTTGTATATTTTTGGCTTGTATATCAGTGACATACAAACCAATATACAAGGGGTCAAATATACAAGGGTCAGATGTATGTTTGTATGAACAAGTTTTATGTGCATGTTTTGCTTGTATGTTTAAATATACAAACCGATATACAATGTCCAACATACAAGGAGGAACATGCAATTTTTTAGTGACGGCCCCAAGCTTCATTCAAGTGACGAATCAGATGATGCCACGTGTCAGATGAGATACAGGGCCACATATACACAAGGCAATTTCAAAAGGGCCGTTTTAGGCGCCAAAAGCATAAGGATATACAAGGAATTTTCGGCAGGACCTTATACATCGGCGGCTCGACTGGAGGTCATCCTGACGGCCCAATATACAAGGTGCTTTGTACACGCAAAGGTAGTTTTAGAAGCCAATTCAAATGGAGATATACACACAAATGCAAAGTGATATGTACAGGCAGTTGACTAAAACTTTGACTGCCCGTATCTCCTCCATCCTAGTGAATTTCGACATGCTGCAAGAGGCAAAGATGTATGTTTTTGTTCCCTCTTTCGTTTGGCAGGGTTTTTAGGACTTTTTGTCACGTTCCATTTTCAGATCTGTATTTGCATATGTTGGTCGAGTTGACATTTCAGTGACCATTTTTTAGTAGATAGAGATATTTCTTGCATTCATTGTTGCACAGGGATAAAGCAGCTCGCATTGATGGTAAAAGATATTTCTCCACCACCATGTTTCAAATATTCTATGTGTTCATTATTGAAGATAGCCACACAACAACTGCATTAAAGACTCAACAAATATCTTCTATCTACCCATCCCAGATATTTGATGCCATAACTGATGCAGCTGGACAGTCATTTAGAGGTAGATATTTTTCTGTTCCAGCTCATTGAGTGAATTTTGTAACCAACTTAGGGTAGTTTCAGAATGCTATATATATGTATTCATATGATGTAAATAGGGTTGGAAAATTTTAGCATAGAGGCTTTTTTGTTTTCCAAATAGAGCTTTTCTGTCACTATAACCTTGCCTTCCTATTGAATATATGCAAGTTTATTTTACCTCTTGACTAATTTTTCTAGTTCTGTGTGAATCTGCATATGGTTGTCTATGAATGTCTTTATTCCTCTCAATCATATTGCTTCTTGCCTCTGCTACAGTAATCTAATCTATGTATACCCACTTGCTATATCTGATTGTGTTGTGCATCCTTCAGTTCTGTGAAACTTTCTTTAAATCTGTCTGGTGCATCACCCTTTTGTCTTTCAAGTTTTGTTGTTTCACCTTTCATCTTTAAGCATTTCTTCTCCCTTTTCCCCTCAAAATTAAGTAGCTTTTAGGTGATAATTAGGCAAGGAAGCTGGCCTTCTCCAGAGGTCTGATCTCATTTAACAAAGTCCCACACTTAGAGATCATTCCCATTGTGTCATTGGAATGCTTGGAATCCTTCCAAGCAGGGTGTAATTTCATGTGATAATAGTAACATTTGAATTATTCTGGCCTCTCTATGATTATCAAAGCCTGAATATTCATTAGCAAACTTCCAGACTGGTATTCTTAAATTCGCTGGAAGTATGGGATCAATCCCATAAACTAAGTGATAAGGTGCATTGCCTAAGGATGACTTAACCTTAGTCCTATCTACCCACAGTGCATATTTCAACAATGTGTTCCACTTTCTAGGATTCTTTTCAGTTAGCTTCTTGATTATATCCAATAAAATTTTCTTTCTAGACTCAGCAAACCCATTCCCCTGAGGATAATAATTTGAAGAAAACTTTAAAACTATCCCATATTCAAATGCCCACTTAGAAAAATTTAGAGAAGAAAAAGCAGGGCCATTATCACATACCAGCGAATATGGAGTTCCAAACCTAGTTATGATGTTTTCTTCAAGGAACTTGATAACTACCTCCGTAGTAGAGAACTTGCAACATGTGGCTTCAGTCCACCTTGTATAGTAGTCAGTTACTGTTAGTATAAACTTATGTCCTGCAGATGATGGAGGATTTATGACCCCAATGAAATCTAAGCCCGATTGTGTAAATGGTCTAGACTCAATCACTGGCTATAATGGATTAGCCTGATTCCTTCCCTTGTTTGTTGTAGATTGACAGGTGTGACAACTTTTAATGTGACTTTCTGTATCCTTAAACATTGTAGGCCAATAGTATCCTGCTCTCAATATCTTATGCGTTGTAGCTAAATGGGAACCATGAGCAATTCCATACTTATTATGTAATTTTGACAACACCTTATCTACTTCAACTCTGTTTAAACATCTTAAATATATTCCTTCATGGTTCTTCTTGAATAGAAGACCTCCTTGTACCATGTACTTCTGTGCTTTAATCTTTAAAGCTCTCCTTTGAGAAGATTTCATCTTATTTGGATATTTGCCTAATATTAGAAAAGTGTTCAAATCATCATACCACCCTGAGGCATCACTAGAATTCAACACATACTGTTGTTTCACCAAATTTGGATCTATTTTTGCTATGGTCTACACTAATGCTTGTCCTCTGACCAACTTCATTGGGATAATTTCCATATCAAACTCTTGCAATGTTGAAATCCATTTGGCTCTTTTCTCTCCAGGCTCATTCTGCATCAGCAACATCTTCACGGCTGCATCTGGCACTATGGCTTTAACCTGACTACGTAAGATATAATGTCTGAACTTTTTCACTACCCTTACTAATGCAAATGCCTATCTTTTTGTATAAAGATATTTCAACTATGCATCCTTCAGAAGTGCACTCATGAAGGCTATGGGCTTTTCTTCGTGGTCTTCCCCCTTTTGTGTCAAAGCAACTGCAAATGAATGTGAAGATGCAAAAGAATAAATGTAAAATGGCTTTGTATAATCTAGACATGTCAACACAGGAGCATTAGAAATGGCCTCCTTAATATCTTCAAATGCAGCTTTAGCTACTGGTGTCCATTCTATCTTTGTATCCTTCTTCAGCATGGCGTTCAATGGTTGTACAATTTCTGCAAACCCTGTAATAAACTTCCTAATAAAATTAATCTTACCAAAAAATGACTTTAGTTCTTTCTTATTGTTTGGTAATTGCAATTTCTTTATTCCTTCTATTCTATCAGGATCAATAGATATCCCATTTTGAGAAATGACATTTCCTAATAATTTTCCTTCAGTTACACCAAATGAACATTTCTTTGGGTTAAGGGAAATCTCGTACATTTCACATCTTTTAAGTATTTTTCTTAGATCTTTAGCATGAGTGGATGCATCTTTAGAGTAAATAGTTAAATCATCCATATAAATAACAATGCACTTACCTAACAATCCACATAATGCAATGTCCATGGCTCGCTGAAAAGTGGCACCTGCATTGATTAGACCAAAAGGCATTCTTCTGTATGCATAATTACCCCATTTACAAGTAAAAGTGGTCTTTAATCTATCCTCTTTATCTATTAAGACCTGGTTATACCCTGAGAATCCATCCAAGAAAGACATCATTTTAGCCCCATTCACTGCTTGCAACACTTCATCTATTGGAGGCAAAGGATAATTACCTTTTTTAGATGCCTTATTCAGATTTCTAAAATCTACACATAACCTAATGTCTCCACTTTTCTATCTCACGGGTATTAAATTAGCTACCCAGGCTGAATGTCTGCTTGGGAAAATTATTCTGGAAGATAGCAATTTTTTCACTTCTTCAAAGATCAAAGGCTCTAAAATGGCATTCACAGGCCTTTGTCTCTGCCTAAATGGTTTAATATCTGGTTTCAAGGGTATCACATGAGTTATGATGGATGTATCATATGTTTTCAAATCTTCATACGTCCATGCTATGACATGTTTGTACTCTTTCAAAACATCCACAATTTCTTTTCTCAACTCTTCAAAGCAAGCCTTTCCAATAAGTACATTTTGTAGATTTTTCTCTATTCCAAGGTTACATGGATCACACTTATCTCACTCAGTTTTGGGCAAATCTTTCTATCTTGCTACCCCATCAAATTCAAAAATCTATTCTAACTCGATTACCCCCTTAGGTAAGAAATTGCTTTTTAGGTTGATTATGTCTTCTTCATCCCAAGACACATCAGGCCTTTCCTGTTCATCAATGATTTGGGCATCAAAGACCTCATTACAAGTTAGAAAATCCACAATTTGTTGATCCCCTCCAAATACTTGAAAATGAGTAACATTATCTGGTATGCTAGGAACATTTACTAAACAACAAATCTTTTTAAACCTGATAGTGTTAAGGGTTCTAATGAGCTAGCAGCAACTGCTAATGCATCTAGTCTATGGTTCAATTCTCTAGTGATATGTTCTATGTTGAAAGCATCAAATGAATCCATCAAATCCCACACCCTATGCCTGGAACAAACCATCCTTTTGTAGTTGCATGCATACAATTTCCTTACTTGCCTGACCACTAACTTAGAAACTGAAAATACCCTGATCATTTTTACCTTTTTCTTGATAGCCATAACAAGTCCATAAATCAAAGCTTCATATTCTGCAATGTTGTTAGTACATGAAAATTGTAGCCTATATGCTGCCAAATATGACTTACCATGAGGATCTATAAGTTCTACACCTGTACCCTATTTAGATTTAGATCTGTCGCATTTCAGTGTCCACATGCCATCTTTATTCTTTTGACCCTTTACTTTGGCATGTTTTGCTTTTTCTATCAAATGTGAGGTGTTATCTTGTTCATTCATAGGCAATTCATTTTGACCTTCTTGCACAGTTATACTTTCAGTTTGTAAATCAGAAAGACAAATATTCTTGTCGTTTGTTTCTTCTTTTAAATTTGGGATCAACACATCTATCTTATTCTGAAAGTATTTCTCTGGTTGGTTAGGATTAACCCTTCCTTCTTGCATCCCTACTCCCTTTGTGCATTTTATGTATTTATATTCAATAATGTCTCTGCACATTCCACAATTCTCTTCAGAATGTGGCTTATTATGGACTCTACACATTCTTTTACATAACTTGCACTGAACTGGTAGATTTTGTTTAATGTACCTTTCCATTTCTTGTCTAATGGTCTGACCAAAATTGTTCATTGCATTGTTTTCTTCATCAGAAGAATTTCCATCAGACTCAATGAACAATACTATTTCTCTACTGACATGTTTTTCTCTAAAATTTAACATAAGGATTTCTTCAATTTGTACTCCCTTGTCAGTGATTCTATAAACACCAGGTTCAACATAAGCATACAATATCTCATTAGTCCTATTGTATTATGTAATCATGTGTTTCATCCTGGGTTCTGCTTCTATCCTGATCTGATTTGGAACACCTCTCTAAGGTAACCACATATGTGAAAAATCAGTGGCCATATATATTCGTTCAATGTTTTAGACCAGTCTCTACACAATAACATCCCATAATTCATAGGTATATCTACTACCTGAATGTCAATAAATTGACTCACCCTAGGATCTGAGGCTAATTGCATTTGAATATGCATCAGTTCTCTTATCACATTAACCTCAGTTTTATCCAATTGTGTAACAACCTTAGCAGATTTGGTAGGAGTCAGCCCTAAAGTTTTGCATATTCTCAAAGGCATTACATTAGCTAATGGACCAGAATCTACCATACAATTATGTATGTTCTTTCCAAACATTCGAATGGTTAACAAGAAAGGAGGGGCTTCTTTCTTATCTGCATACATAACCACATTAGTGTTGGAAGGCTGCTTAATTTTCTTACTCTTTTCTTTGGGTTGTGAATCTCTACTAGGAACATTCACATCAGTAGAAACCTCACCTATCACAGATGTATCCAAAGATTTTATGAAAGCACTTCTGACCCCTAGACTTTTCAATAATTCACACAAAGGTATACTGACCTTAACTTTCTTTATCTCTTCAGATAAATAACTCATCAATCTCATTATTTCTACTATCTCTGTTTTAACTGTTTGGACTTTTCGTGCTACTGTTCCATTATTTGCATGATGATTCACCTTCAGTATAGCAAGATTATTACTAGCGTTCTGATCTAGGGGAGTATTGAAATTGTTAGGAGGAGTGGAAGTAGTGAAAGTACCTCCTGGCCTAGTGTTATTTCTCAAATTGTAGGTGTGATTTTTGTTTGACTGCTACAAAGCCTGTACCTCTTCTGTTTCATATAACACTTCATTTTTAGTTTCAAAGGGAATCTGAAATGCATTTAGTACAAAGGTTGATTCAGGATATAGGTTTTCACAAAAATAAGGTTCATCCTCTAACAATTGATCCTCTTCTTCTCTAGTTGTTAAGGTAAAAGTCTCTAAGACTAAAGCAGTCTCATATCCTGAGGGCACTAGTTCATTACCTTTGGGAATAAGAAACTCAAAAGTGGGAGCTTGTACATCTACATTGAAAATACTAATTGCTAAATGGAACTGAGGGCAATCTAGTTCAACATGGGTACTAGTATTATGAAATCTGAACCAATTCTTCAATGTTGTATTAGCCATTTGAATTCTAGCTGTTTGTTTTGTATTTTGATTATCTAAATTCTCAACTGTGTTCCATGTCTTAGGTGGCCTTGGCTGATTTTGATTTCATTTGGTATTACCCCAGGCTCTATTATCTACCATAGGTCCTCTATTTTGTACTACTTGTCCTTGATTATGATTGTAATTCTGGTTTTGATTTGAACTTTGACCCTGGTTATAATTCTGATTGTGATTCTGGTTATAGTTTGGGTTGTAGTTCTCACTATAGCTTTGGTTATGGTTTTGATTGTATCCTTGGTTGTTTCTACCATAGAAATTCTCATTTCTTAGTTGTTGCATTTCAGTAGTCAGTCGTCTCAAGTGTGCAGTAATTTCTTTGATGTCTTCTCTTTCCTCTTGTACCTTTGCCACAAATGTATCTTGAGGAGGTTGGAAGAAAGATTGACCACTACTCTGATTATTATTGGCAGTGTTACTAGTATAAGGGGCTATGGCCTTGATTTGGGAAGGATTATACACAGGTGTGTATGTAGGAACTAGATTCAATAATGGAGTGTTATGTGTAGGGACTCCATTCCAAGGTTGTGTTTGATTTTGTATCATAAGATTTCCTCCATTAGGAAATGGATTATAAGTTGTTTACCTCATCTCCTAGTTTACTAAGGCTGCCTCCTTATAAGCTTTGGATATTGTATCTATGTCAGCCTTTCTTTTGACGAACATATTAGTTAATGGATCTAAGGCAACATAATACATGGCTAACACTGTATCTGCATTTACTGTGTAAGGAGCTACTAACCTAGAATAAGGCTTTTGAAACCTGTCATTAAAATTGTCGATCATCTCTCCTTCACCTTTCTTTATTGTAGTCAATTTATGATATAAGGTGGAAGGATCTATTGGTCCTCTAAATCTAGACAAAAATGTTCTTCCATAAGTGCCCAAGAAGAAATATAACCATTGGGCAAGTTAACATACCAGTTAGAAGCCTGCTCATTGAAGGTGTAAGGAAACAACCTACACACAACATCCTCATATTCTAACTTGGCCCTAAAGCATGCCTTTTTGAATATTCTAATGTGATCTTCTAGATCCTGATGTAACTAATATTTAGGACATAGCCTTTCAGGATTTTTTGGCATCTCATGATAATCAGTGAACTGTATGGGAGAGATGACATTAAAAAAAGCCATTGTAGGTACTTGTGCTTGACCTAGACCTGTAGGAATACTTGGATTTCTTGGAGGATTATGAGCTCTTGGAGGACTGGGACCAAGATTTAAAGATCTAAATGAAGAATTATCAGGACTCACAATGTTATGGATACTAAAAGTTGATCCAGGAGGCGTTCCAGATGAACCTCTTGCATGTGATATTCTGGGATTCCAAATCAAAGGACTCTTATTTTGCCTTTTATTAGGTAATTGCACAAATATATCTTCTGAACTGGATCTAGACCTGGTCACTCTGTTACTGTTATGAGCTAGCTCTACTTCAAACAAAACCCAAAACTCTAATCAGGCCCTCCTTCTAGCGCTAAAAATTGTTGATGATTGTTTTTATACATTCATAACAAAAGTTAAAATTCACAAAAATGAGCCTAAATGTCATGAAAGATATGAAGAAATCAATGAAGATTACTTAATCCCAAGTTTCTGTATGGTCAGGTCTTGATCTTGTGGTTAATTCAGTAGGTTAATGTGAAGCTGTAATATGCAAGGGGCCTTAATTGATTTAAGGTTCTTTGATGATTCACTAGACTCAAATTATGCAAAATATCAAAAATATCAACATTTTATTCATTCTTTTGCACAGATTTGTTACTGTATCACAAAGCTTTATATGTTTTATATTAACACAAGATTTCATTTCAAATATTATGAAAACTGTCCAATATCGACTTATCTATTCATGTTTCCTTGAAATATCAGACAATCTCCTTTAAATTTCTACGTTTAAGCTAAGTATTTCAAATGGTTTGGGAAAAGTTAGAGAAATCTAAATTAAACTTCATTTTACTACATGATCTAAATGCTTTGTTATGCACGTTGTAAGCAGTACAACAAACTTGATTAAATCCATAGACTAAACCTTTAAATGCAAATGCCCTGAGTATTTTCATGAATAGACATTCAAGATTGCAAGCTTTAAGAGATATTATTTCAAATACAAAGAATAGCCAGAAGACACTATGAATATAGATGTAGAATTCTAGATTTATTTATATTCAAGATAAATAGTCATATATGATTTACAATGTATGAATGACTCTTAGCTTCATTAATCAACTTACAGAAAACTTACAACGCTTTATAGATACAGTAAGGAAGCTAGATGTTCTACGCATTCCTTATTGTAGACACAGGTGACCTCCTCTAAACTAAACTACTCCTTCTATTCAAAATGCTTGAACCAATTACAACTGCTAGTTATCTTCTAAAAAAATACCTATGTAAAATCCATGTGTGTAATATTACGGAGTAAAGGGGCTTAATATATAACTCTTATTATCCCCAATACGGTTACAAAACCCTAGTCAATCAACAGTTTGTATCTCAAGTGCAGCATCAATCGGTGGAAAACAAATCCCGCCAAAATATCTCTAAGCAGCATACTCATACTAAGCATAAAAGATGCCATTTGGAACCCTAACACCTCAAAATATCTTTTGTTTCTCTTTTAATAATGTTTCCTTCCACCTGCATTTTTCTTCCCATTGAAAGCCTTTACTCCTTTCGCTTCCTCTGTGATCCACCACCACTCTGTGATGTCATCGCCATTAAAGCTCTGCCTTTATATCTACCTACATACCTACAAACAAACATAAAAAAGGATTTAAAATTCATGTCACTGTCGTCAATTTATACCTCGTTAGAATGTTAGATGGGCATTAATTATAGCAATTAATGCACCACAAGTTTGGTCTTCAGTTGCAGTGTTGGTGCTTTTAAACCTTTTTTACCACCAGTCTAATTTTGCATACATACCCTTCTTTGTATGTTTCGTTATATGTTCTGCTTTGTATATTGCATCCTATATATTTCTTTATCATCGGCGTAACTCTTGCAGTCGGGATGATCCAAAAATTTCATTCCGATCACATATTTATGGCTGATGTAACTTTACCGGCTTGTATTTCCTTTGTCATCAGCGTAACTTACTTCGGTCGGGGCGATCCAAAAATTTCATTCTGATCGCATATTTCTGATCAATGTAACTTTATCGGCTTGCAACTCTTTACTTTGCATATCTCTTTTGTATATCAGAGATATACATTGTAATTATACAAACTCAATGTGCAAATGGTGCAGTCCACATTACTTTCCCCCTTTGTATCTCTACGATGCATATAACACTTGTATAAAACTTTTAGATACAAATCCCAAGATACATACAAGATCCCTTGTATGTCCTTTCGGACTTCAACTCTTATAAATCATAGCTTACTCACTTTCAGCTCCACAGCACGCATAAAGTACAATGTATATCGACCTTGTATGTTTTCCTTTTTCCTAACATACAAAGATACAATAAATCCAATATACATTAAGTCATGATACATTGTATTAACCAAATTTTAATATTTCCTCAATTCCGCCTTGCATGTATATCGAAATATATGTCTCTGAAGCATACATATACAAAGTACAAAACATACAACAATTACATCAACTTTAATACTCTTTTCGGTTCCACGCTATGTATAAAGCTTTGTATATCCACTTTGTATGTTTTCCTTTTGCCAGACATACAAGCAAAACATACATCCAATGGACCCAGCCGATTATACATTTAAACTCTGAACTATTTCGGGTCTGACTTGTATGTAAGAATAAAGTGTCATCAAAATGCATACAAGTATATATAAAAAAAATATACCAACAACTTTGTATATGCAACCTGATATACAAAAGACTTTGTATACAAGCGACCTTGTATACAAAGGACCTTGTATATGCAAAGCGATATTCATAATGTATTATCTATATTAATTAATTAGTGCAATCTATAAACATACAATTAATTTAACTAGTTATGTTGGGGAAATAAATCACTAATTTAGAAAATTAAATGTGATGGATTGGGATACTTATATGTGGGAACTACAATGAAGAATAAAACCTGATATAAAACTGAATTCCACTCAATTGAATGTTGTAAATGAATGGTCTTTGCCAAATATGTGTCTCAGGTAGTCACTTGTATACAAAGGACCTTGTATACACAACATACAAACCCTCCCATTGTACATTTTACCAAAACACTCATATCTTGCAAAATACTGGGAATTTTCACATGGTTCAAAAAGCAACCCTCACTCATTTTTGACAAGGAATTCACCCATATTTAGCTGTGGTACTTAATGCTACTTTTTCTTTTTTTTCAACAAGGTTTGTAACTTTCACTCTCTTTTCCCTTTTACCACCCAACAGACCCACACACAAGCAAAAACAACGTGACAACAGGGGTCCTCTTTTTGCTAAGGAGTAAAATGGGGCATGTTGTGAGCATCACAACAACTAGCAACCAAATAAAACAATCAAATTAAAACCATTAAAGAAAACTAAATGAAATAAACTCATAACTTCCAACTATCTTTTCTGCAAATCATTATCCAACTTGAGACTTAATGTATTCAATAAGGTGCATGAATCTTCCTTTCAGTTTAAGTGGGTGCACGTGATTAATAATCCTCATCTTGAAAATTAGTTGAACAAACTAGTGACTGATATTAGACTACATAGTTGATGTCATTCCCTCATAGCCAATCGGATAGAGCCTTGCTGCCAGCAGGCATCCATAGCCCCAACAAGGTTATCATTACAATTCTCCTAAGTAGAGCTCCATTGCCAGCAAGCGTCTATAGCCCCAGTGGAGTTACTTAGATGGCTTAATCTAGAAATTCAATAAAATCTAGTTTATTATTTTATATATTTTTGTATTTGATAGAGATTTCATAAGATATTATAGTTGTAATTTCATGATGCAAGGAATGATCACTTGCTGAAATTAAGCTGAGAATTGTAATGGTAGCAAGGGTGACCTCTGATTTTTCACCTAATATCTACACTGGTATGTTCAACAAACCCAAGGATTTAAAGTGTGTCATTGTGAGAAACTTCCCTTGAATACTCAACCCACAGTTATTGAATAAAAAATTTCACAAGTCAAACAACTTTCTACATTCATGACAGTTACAACAAGTTATGCATAAATTTCAAATACTTAACCTGAATGTTCTAAATTTTGTATTGTTTTCAGTGGTTGTCAGTCTACTCCTGCATACTCTAAATCAGAATAAAGACCCCAGCACACAAGAAAACAAAAAAGTAAACAAAACAAATGGATTGTACAAACGACCAACAGAACAAAGCAACAAATAGAACAAAAAAAACAACCCAAAACTGTACATTATTTACATTATAATACACAGAAACTAACTACCCTCACCTCAAGCCTGAAAGTAATGTTTCAAATGTTGGCCATTAACTAGTAATGGCACATCGTCCCCAGTCAAGGTCTTGAGCCTGAAAGTATTGTCTCCAATTATTTCTGCAACCTATAATGGACCTAACCATAATTTGTCAAATTTTCCATGATTCCCTTTCTTTTCATGTGCTTTATCCCAGCACAGCACTAAGTTTGATATTCTAAACATTTTCACTCTTGCTCTTTTATCAAACCATCTCTTGACTACTGCTTGATGTTTGGTGAATTTTTCAATGGCTTGATCTATTTTCTCATCTAATTGTAACATTTGTATTATTTTGGCCTCTCTGTGATCATCAAAGCCTAAATATTCATTAGCAAACTTCCAGACTGGTATTCTTAAATTCACTGGAAGTATGGGATCAGTCCCATAAACTAAGTGATAAGGTGCATTGCCTAAGGCTGACTTAACCTTAGTCCTAACTACCCATAATGCATATTTCAACAATGTGTTCCATTTTCTAGGATTCTTTTCAGTTAGATTCTTGATTATATCCAATAAAATTTTGATTGTAGACTGAGCTAACCCATTCCCTTGAGGATAATAATTTGAAGAAAATTTTAAAACTATCCCATATTCAAATGCCCATTTAGAAAATTTTAGAGAAGAAAAAGTAGGGCCATTATCACATACCAGCGAATATGGAGTTCCAAACCTAGTTATTTGTTTTCTTCAAGGAACTTGATAACTACCTCTGTAGTAGAGAACTTGCAACATGTGGCTTCAGTCCACCTTGTATAGTAGTCAGTTACTGTTAGTATAAACTTATGTCCTGCAGATGATGGAGGATTTATGACCCCAATGAAATCTAAGCCCCATTATGCAAATGGTCTAGACTCAATCACTGGCTGTAATGGATTAGCCTGATTCCTTCCCTTGTCTGTTGTAGTTTGAGAGGTGTGACAACTTTTAATGTGACTTTCTGTATCCTTAAACATTGTAGGCCAATAGTATCCTGCTCTCAATATCTTATGCATTATAGCTAAATGGGAACCATGACTAGTTCCATACTTATTATGAAGTTCTGACAACACCTTATTTGCTTCAACTCTGTTTAAGCATCTTAAATATATTCCTTCATGGTTCTTCTTGAATAGAAGACCTCCTTGTACCATGTACTTCTGTGCTTTAATCTTTAAAGCTCTCCTCTTAGAAGATTTCATCTTATTTGGATATTTGCCTGATATTAGAAAGGTGTTCAAATCATCATACCACCCTGAGGCATCACTAGAATTCAACACATACTGTTGTTTCACCAAATTTGGATCTATGTTTGCTATGGTCTGCACTAATGCTTGTCCTCTGACCAACTTCATTGCGATAATTTTCATATCAAACTCTTGCAATGTTGTAATCCATTTGGCTCTTTTCTCTTCAGGCTCATTCTACATCAGCAACATCTTCACAGCTGCATCTAGCACTATGGCTTTAACCTGACTGTGTAAGATATAATGTCTAAAAATTTTCACTACCCTTACTAATGCAAACACCTATCTTTCTGTATCAAGATATTTCAACTATGCATCCTTCAGAAGTGCACTCATGAAGGCTATGGGCTTTTCTTCGTGGTCTTCCCCCTTTTGTGTCAAAGCAACTGCAACTGAATGTGAAGATGCACAAGAATAAATGTAAAATGGCATTGTATAATCTGGACATGTCAACACAGGAGCATCAGAAATGGCCTCCTTAATATCTTCAAACGCAGCTTTAGCTACTGGTGTCCATTCTATCTTTGCATCCTTCTTCAGCATGACGTTCAATGGTTGTACAATTGGAGGCAAATGATAATTATCTTTTTCAGATGCCTTATTCAGATTTCTAAAATCTACACATAACCTAATGTCTCCAGTTTTCTTTCTCACAGGTACTAAATTAGCTACCTAGGATGAATGTCTAACTAGGAAAATTATTCTGGCAGATAGCAATTTTTTCACTTCTTCAAAGATCAAAGGCTCTAAAATGGCATTCACAGGCCTTTGTCTCTGCCTAAATGGTTTAACGTCTGGTTTCAAGGGTATCACATGAGTTATGATGGACGTATCATATTGTTTCAAATCTTCATACATCCATGCTATGACATGTTTGTACTCTTTCAGAACATCCACAATTTCTTTTCTCAACTCTTCAGAGCAAGCCTTTCCAATAAGTACATTTTGTGGATTCTGGTCTGGTCCAAGGTTACATGGATCACACTTATCTCCCTCAGTTTTGGGCAAATCTTTCCGTCTTATGACCCCATCAAAGTCAAAAATCTGTTCTAGCTCGATTACCCCCTTAGGTAAGAAATTGCTTTTCAAGTTGATTATGTCTTCTTCATCCCAAGACACATCAGGCCTTTCCTGTTCATCAATAATTTGGGCATCAAAGACCTCATTACAAGTTAGAAAATCCACAATTTGTTGATCCCCTCCAAATACCTGAAAATGAGTAACATTATCTGGTATGCTAGGAACATTTACTAACTCAACAACAAATATTTTTAAACCTGACATTATTAAGGGTTCTAACAAGCTAGCAACAATTGCTAATGCATCTGGTCTATGGTTCAATTCTCTAGCGATATGTTCTATGTTGAAAGCATCAAATGAATCTATCAAATGCCACACCCTATGCCTGTAACAAACCATCTTTTTGTAGTTGCATGCATACAATTTCCTTACTTGCCTGACCACTAACTCAGAATCTGAAAATAACCTGATCATTTTTACCTTTTTCTTGATAGCCATAACAAGTCCATAAATCAAAGCTTCATATTCTGCAACATTGTTAGTACATGAAAATTGTAGCCTATATGTTGCCAAATATGACTTACCATGAGGATCTATAAGTTCTACACCTGCACCCTATTTAGATTTAGATCTGTCGCATTTCAGTGTCCACATGCCATCTTTATTCTTTTGACCCTTTACTTTGGGATGTTTTACTTTTTCTATCACATGTGAGGTGCTATCTTGTTCATTCATAGGTAGTTCATTTTGACCTTCTTGCATAGTTATACTTTCAGTTTCTAAATCTGAAAGAGAAATACTCTTGTCAATTGTTTCCTCTTTTAAATCGAGGATCAACACATCTATGTTATTCTAAAAGTATTTCTCTGGTTGATTAGGATTAACCCTTCCTTCTTACATTCCTACTCCCTTTGTACATTTTATGTATTGATATTCAATAATGTCTCTGCACATTCCACAATTCTCTTCAGAATGTGGCTTATTATGGACTCTACACATTCTTTTACATAACTTGCACTGAACTAGTAGATTTTGTTTAATGCACGTTTCTATTTCTTGTCTAATGGTCTGACCAAAATTGTTCATTGCATTATTTTCTTCATTAGAAGAATTTCCATCAGACTCAATGAACAATATTGTTTCCCTAGTGAAATATTTTTCTCTACAATTTAACATAAGGATTGCTTCAATTTGTACTCCCTTGTCAGTGATTCTATAAACACCAGGTTCAACATAAGCATACAATATCTCATTAGTCCTATTGTATTATGTAATCATGTGTTTCATCCTAGGCTCTGCTTCTATCCTGATCTGATTTGGAACACCTCTCCAAGGTAACCACATATGTGAAAAATCGGTGGCCATATATCCATTCAATGTTTTAGACCAGTCTCTACTCAACAACATCCCATAATTCATAGGTATATCTACTACCTGAATGTCAATAAACTGACTTACCCTAGGATTCGAGGCTAATTGTATTTGAATATGCATCAGTTCTCCTATCACATTAACCTCAATTCTATCCAATTGTGTAACAACCTTAGTAGATTTGGTAGGAGCCAGCCCTAAAGTTTTGCATATTCCCAAAGGCATTACATTAGCTGATGCACCAGAATCTACCATACAATTATGTATGTTCTTTCCAAACATTCGAATGGTTAACAAGAAAGGAGGGGCTTCTTTCTTATCTGCATACATAACAACATTAGTGTTGGAAGGCTGCTCAATTTTCTTACTCTTTTTTTTGGGTTGTGAATCTCTACTAGGAATATTCACATTAGCAGAAACCTCACCTGTCACATATGTATCCAAATATTTTATGAAAGCACTTCTAACCCATGGACTTTTCAATAATTCACACAAACGTATACTGACCTTACTTTTCTTTATCTCTTTAGATAAATAACTCATCAATCTCATTGTTTCTGCTATCTCTGTTTTAACTGTTTGGACTTTTTGTGCTATTGTTCCATTATTTGCATGATGATTCACCTTCAGTATAGCAGGATTATTACTAGCATTCTGATCTAGGGGAGTATTGAAATTGTTAGGAGTGGAAGTAGTGAAAGGACCTCCTGGCCTAGTGTTATTTCTCAAATTGTAGGTGTGATTTTTGTTTGACTGCTAAAAAGCCTGTACCTCTTCTGTTTCATATAACACTTCATTTTCAGTTTCAAAGGGAATCTAAAATGCATTTAGTACAAAGGCTAATTCACGATATAGGTTTTCACAAAAATAAGGTTCATCCTCTAACAATTGATCCTCTTCTTCTCTAGTTGCAAAGGTAAAAGTCTCTAAGACTAAAGCAGTCTCATATCCTGAGGGCACTACTTCATTACCTTTGGGAATGAGAAACTCAGAAGTGGGAGCCTGTACATCTACATTGAAAATACTGGCTGCTAAATAGAACTGAGGGTAATCTAGTTCAACATGGGTACTAGTATTATGAAATCTGAACCAGTTCTTCAATGCTATATTAGCCATTTGCATTCTAGCTGTTTGTTTTGTATCTTGATTATCTTAATTCTCAAATGGAGAAGATAGAGTGCCATTATTTGGCCCTGTATTCCATGTCTTAGGTGGCCTTGGCTGATTTTGATTTCTGTTTGTATTACCCCAGGCTTTGTTATCTACCACAGGTCATCTATTTTGCATTACTTGTCCTTGATTATGATTTTGATTCTGATTATAATTCTAGTTATGATTTGAACTTTGACCCTGGTTATAATTCTGATTGTGATTTTGGTTATAGTTTGGGTTGTAGTTCTCACTATAGCTTTGGTTATGGTTTTGACTGTATCCTTGGTTGTTTCTACCATCGAAATTCTCATTTCTCTGTTGTGTCATTTCAGTAGTCAATCGTCTCAAGTGTGCAATAATTTCTTTGATTTCTTCTCTTTCCTCTTCTGCCTTTGCCACAAATGTATCTCGAGGAGGTTGGAAGAAATATTGACCATTACTCTAATTATTATCGACAGTGTTACCAGTATAAGGGGCTATGGCCTTGATTGGGGAAGGATTATACACAGGTGTGTATGTAGGAACTAGATTCAATAATGGAGTTTTATGTGTAGGGACTCCATTCCAAGGTTGTGTTTGATTTTGTATCCCAAGATTTCCTCCATTAGGAAATGGATTATAAGTTGTTTGCCTCATCTCCTAGTTTACTGAGGTTGCCTCCTTATAAGCTTTGGATATTGTATCTATGTCAGCCTTTCTTTTGATGAACATAGCAATTAATTGATCTAAGGCAACATAATACATGGTTAACAATGTATCTGCATTTATTGTGTAAGGAGCTACTAACCTAGAATAAGGCTTTGAAACCTGTCATTAAAATTGTCGATCAGCTCTCCTTCACCTATCTTTATTGTAGCCAATTTATGATATAAGGTGAAAGGATCTATTGGTCCTCTCAATCTAGACAAAAATGTTTCTTCCATAACTGCCCAAGAAGAAATATAACCATTGGGCAAGTTAACATACCAGTTAGAAGCCTACTTATTGAAACTGTAAGGAAACAACCTACACACAACATCCTCATATTCTAACTTGGCCCTAAAGCATGCCTCTTTGAATATTCTAATGTGATCTTCTGGATCCTAATGTAATTGATATTTAGGACATATCTTTTCAAGATTTTTTGGCATCTCATGATAATCAGTGAACTGTGTGGGATAGTTGACATTAAAATAAGCCATTGTAGGTACTTGTGATTGACCTAGACCTATAGGAATACCTGGATTTCTTGGAGGATTACGAGCTCTTGGAGGACTGGGACCAAGATTTAAAGATCTAAATGAAGAACTATCAGGACTCACAATGTTACGGATACTAAAAGGTGATCTAGGAGGCATTCCAGATGAACCTCCTGCATGTGATATTCTGTGATTCCAAATCAAAGGACTCTTATTTTGCCTTTTATCAAGTAATTGCACAAATATATATTCTGAACTGGATCTAGACCTAGTCACTCTATTACTGTTATGAGCCAGCTCTACTTAAAACAAAACCAAAACTCCTATCAGGCCCTCCTTCTAGCGCCAAAAATTGTTGATGATTGTTTTTACACATTCATAACAAAAGTTAAAATTCTAAAAAATGAACCTAATTGTCATGAAAGATATGAAGAAATCAATGAAGATTACATAATCCCAAGTTTCTGTATGGTCAGGTCTTGACCTTGTGGATAATTCAGTAGGTTAATGTGAAGCTATAATATGCAAGAGGCCTTACTTGATTTAAGGTTTTTTGATGATTCACTGGACTCTAATTATGCAAAATATCACAAATATCAACATTTTATTCATTCTTTTGCATAGATTTGTTACTGTATCACAAAGCTTTATATGATTTATATTAACACAAGCTTTATTTTCAAATATTATGAAAACTGTTCAATATCAACTTAGCTGTTCATGTTTCCTTCAAATATCAGGCAATCTCCTTTAAATTTCTATGTTTAAGCTAAGTATTTCAAATGGTTTGGGAAAAGTTAGAGAAATCTAAATTAAACTTCATTTTCCTACATGATCTAAATGCTTTGTTATGCACATTGTAAGAATTACAACAAACTTGATTAAATCCATAGACTAAACCTTTAAATGCAAATGCCATGAGTATTTTCACGAACATACATTCAAGATTGCAAGCTTTAAGAGATATTATTTCAAATACAAAGAAGAGCTAGAGGACATTATGAATAAAGACACAAAATTCCAGATTCATTTATATTCAAGATAAAGTCATATATGATTTACAATGTATGAATGACTCTTAGCTTCATTAATCAACTTACAGAAAACTTACAACGCTTTACAGATACAGTAAGGAAGCTAGATTTTCCATGTATTCCTTATTGCAGACATAGGTGACCTCCTCTAAACTAAACTATTCCTTCTATTCAAAATGCTTGAACCAATTACAACTGCTAGCTATCTTCTAAAAAAATCCCTGCCTAAAATTCATGTGTGTAATATTACAGAGTAAAGGGGCTCAAAATATAGCTCTGATTATCCCCAATACGGTTCTAAAATCCTAGTCAATCAATGGTCTGTATCTCAAGTGCAGCATTATTCAGTGCAAAACAAATCCCGCCAAAATATCTCTGAGCAGCATACTCATATTGAGCGTAAAAGATGCCCTTTGGAACCCTAACACCTCAAGATATCTTCTGTTTCTCTTTTAATAATGTTTCCTTCCACCTACATTTTTCTTCCCATTGAAAGCCTTTACTCCTTTTGCTTCCTCTGTAATCCACCACAACTCTGTGATGTCATCTCCATTAAAGCTCCACCTTTATATATACCTGCATACCTGCAAACAGACATAAAAAAGGATGTAAAATTCATGTCGATGTCGTCAATTTATACTTTGTCAGAATGTTAGATGGGCATTAATTACAGCAATTAATGCACCACAAGTTTGATCTTCAGTTGCATTGTTGACGCTTTTAAACCTTTTTTACTGCCAGTCTAATTTTGCATACATACCCTTCTTTGTATGCTACCTTATATGTTCTTCTTTGTATATTGCATCCTATATATTTCTTTATCATCGGCGTAACTCTCGCAGTCAGGATGATCCAAAAATTTCATTCCGATTGCATATTTTTGGCTGATGTAACTTTATCGGCTTGTATTTCCTTTGTCATCGGCATAACTTACTTCGGTCGGGGCGATCCAAAAATTTCATTCTGATCACATATTTCTGACCAATGTAACTTTATCGGCTTGCAACTCTTTACTTTGCATATCGCTTTTGTATATCAGAGATATACATTGTACTTATACAAACTCAATGTGCAAATGGTGGGGTCCACATTACTTTCCCCCTTTGTATCTCTGCGATGCATATAACACTTGTATCAAACTTTTAGATAGAAAGCCCAAGATACAGACAAGATCCCTTGTATGTTCTTTCAGACTTCACTCTTATAAATCATAGCTTACTCACTTTCAGCTCTGCGGCATGCATAAAGTGCAATGTATATTGATCTTGTATGTTTTCCTTTCGCCTAACATACAAAGATACAATACATCCGATATACATTAAGTCATGATACATTGTATTAACCAAATTTTAATATTTCCTCAGTTCCGCCTTGCATGTATATCGAAATGTATGTCTCCGAAGCATACATATACAAAGTGCGAAACATACAACAATTACATCAACTTTAATACTCTTTTCGGTTCCGCGCTATGTATAAAGCTTTGTATATCCACTTTGTATGTTTTCCTTTTGCCAGACATACAAGCAAAACATACATCCAACGGACCCAGCCGATTATACATTTAAACTCTGAACTATTTCGGGCCCGACTTGTATGTAAGAATAAAGTGTCATCGAAATGCATACAAGTATATATATAAAAAAATATACCAACAACTTTGTATATGCAAGCAGCTTTGTATATGCAACCCGATATACAAAAGACTTTGTATACAAGCGACCTTGTATACAAAGGACCTTGTATATGCAAAGCGATATACAAAAGACTTTGTATACAAGTGACCTTGTATACAAAGGACCTTGTATACACAACATACAAACCCTCCCATTGTACATTTTACCAAAACACTCATATCTTACAAAATACTGGGAATTTTCACATGGTTCAGAAAGTAACCCTTACTCATTTTTCACAAGGAATTCACCCATATTTAGCTTTGGTACTTAATTCTATTTTTTCTTTGTTCTCAACAAGGTTTGTAACTTTCGCTCTCTTTTCCCTTTTACCACCTAACAGACCCACACACAAAAATCAAAAACAAATCCACGACAGGGGTCCTCATTTTGCTAAGGAGTAAAATGGGGCATGTTGTGAGCATCACAACAACTAGCAACCAAACAAAACAATCAAATTAAAACCACTAAGGAAAACTAAATGAAATAAACTCATAACTTCCAACTATCTTTTCTGTAAATCATTATCCAACTTAAGACTTAATGTATTCAATAAGGTGCATGAATCTTCCTTTCAGTTTAAGTGGGTGCACGTGATTAATAATCCTCATCTTGAAAATTAGTTGAACAAACTAGTGACTGATATTAGACTACATAGTTGATGTCATTCCCTCATAGCCAACCGGATAGAGCCTTGCTACCAGCAGGCATCCATAGCCCCAACAAGGTTATCGTTACAATTCTCCAAAGTAGAGCTCCACTGCCAGCAAACGTCTACATCCTTGGTGGAGTTACTTAGATGGCTTAATCTAGATTTTTAGTAAAATCTAGTTTATTATTTTATATATTTTTGTATTTGATAGAGATTTCATAAGATATTACAGTTGTAACTTCATGATGCAAGGAATGATCACTTGCTGAAATTAAGTTGAGAATTGTAATGGTAGCAAGGGTGACCTCTGATTTTTCACCTAATATCTACACTGGTATGTTCAACATACCCAAAGATTTTAGGTGTGTCATTGTGAGAAACTTCCCTTGAATACTCAACCCACAGTTATTGAATGCAAAATTTTACAAGTCAAACAACTTTCTACATTCATGACAGTTACAACAAGTTATGCATAAATTTCAAATAATTAACTTGAATGTTCTAAATTTTCTATTGTTTTCAGTGGTTGTCAGTCTACTCTTGCATACTCTAAATTAGAATAAAGATCCCAGCACACAGGAAAACAACAAAGCAAACAAAACAAACGGACTGTAGAAATGACCAATAGAACAAAGTAACAAACAGAACAAAAAAAAACAACCCAAAACTATACATTATTTACATTATGATACACAAAAACTAACTGCCCTCACCTCAAGCCTGAAAGTAATGTTTGAAATGTTGGCCATTAACTGGTAATGGCACATCTTCCCCAGTCAAGGTCTTGAGCCTGAAAGTATTGTCTCCAATTATTTCTGCGACTTGTAATGGACCTAACCATAATTTGTCAAATTTTCTATGATTCCCTTTCTTTTCATGTGATTTATCCCAGTATAGCACTAAGTCTGATATTCTAAATGTTTTGACTCTTGCTCTTTTATCAAACCATCTCTTGACTACTACTTGATGTTTGGCAAATTTCTCAATGGCTTGATCTATTTTCTCATCTAATTGTAACATTTGTATTATTCTGGCCTCTCTATGATCATCAAAGCCTAAATATTCATTAGCAAACTTCTAGACTGGTATTCTTAAATTCACTGGAAGTATGGGATCAGTCCCATAAACTAAGTGATAAGGTGCATTGCCTAAGGCTAACTTAACCTTAGTCCTATCTACCCACAGTGCATATTTCAACAATGTGTTCCACTTTCTAGGATTCTTTTCAGTTAGATTCTTGATTATATCCAATAAAAATATTTTTGTAGACTCAGCTAACCCATTCCCCTGAGGATAATAATTTGAAGAAAACTTTAAAACTATCCCATATTCAAATGCCCATTTATAAAATTTTAGAGAAGAAAAAGTAGGGCCATTATCACATACCAGCGAATATGGAGTTCCAAACCTGGTTATGATGTTTTCTTCAAGGAACTTGATAACTACCTCTGTAGTAGAGAACTTGCAACATGTGGCTTCAGTCCACCTTGTACAATAGTCAGTTACTGTCAGTATAAACTTATGTCCTGCAGATGATGGAGGATTTATGACCCCAATGAAATCTAAGCCCCATTATGCAAATGGTCTAGACTCAATCACTGGCTGTAATGGATTAGCCTAATTCCTTCCCTTGTCTGTTGTAGTTTGACAGGTGTGACAACTTTTAATGTGACTTTCTATATCCTTAAACATTGTAGGCCAATAGTATCCTGCTCTCGATATCTTATGCATTGTAGCTAAATGGGAACCATGAGCAGTTCCACACTTATCATGTAATTTTGACAACACCTTATCTACTTCAACTCTGTTTAAACATCTTAAATATATTCCTTCATGGTTCTTCTTGAATAGAAGACCTTCTTATACCATGTACTTTTGTGCTTTAATCTTTAAAGCTCTCCTCTGAGAAGATTTCATCTTATTTGGATATTTGCCTGATATTAGAAAAATGTACAAATCATCATACCACCTTGAGGTATCACTAGAATTCAACACATACTGTTGTTTCACTAAATTTGGATATGTGTTTGCTATGGTCTGCACTAATGCTTTTCCTCTGACCAATTTCATTGGGATAATTTCCATATCAAACTCTTGCAATGTTGTAATCCATTTGGCTCTTTTCTCTCTAGGCTCATTCTGCATCAGCAGCATCTTCATGGCTGTATCTGGCACTATGGCTTTAACCTGACTGCGTAAGATATAATGTATGAACTTTTTCATTTCCCTTACTAATGCAAACGCCTGTCTTTCTATATCAAGATATTTTAGCTATGCATCCTTCAGAGGTGCATGTTGCAAGTATGAGGATAACCGGTGTTGTCATTGATGTCAACATACTCATGTTGCATTAATGAGAAGGATTGGATGAGCTGTGTGTTGAGGATATTGAGAAAATTAGTCTCAATCAGGAACAGTGAAGAACAGTGATGACAATAAGGTAAAAGTGCAATATAGGTTGAGGATCAGAAGATGTAGTTTAAAGGGTTTGTAGATATGAGTCTTGAGATGATCTAGTCAAGTTTGCAGAGGTCCACATGAAGATCTGAAGAAGTTATGGTTGCTTATGTAGAACCGGTTCTAGCAGGTGTTTAGAGGCGACAGAGTGTCATAGATAGGTCCGGTGAGCTCCGGAAGTGCATTATCCCATTCTGTGGATTGGAGGGAGTGTTGAGGAAGTCCCTGTGAAGTGACAACTAGATTTGTTCATGGTTTGGAGGTCCGAAAGCACCTATTCCTTTGTGACAGTGATGACAGACTGTGTTCTTGAAGTTTCAAATGAAGGAAAGAAGAATTCCAATAAGCTGATGAAGTGTGGATGTTCTTGGTGACTCAGGAGAGGTTGTGGTGATCTTTGGATCATGTCTAGCTCATGTTGGCGGTCCGCATTAAATTTAGAGTTTGGATTTGATGCCTAACCACCGGATGTTGGTGTTCTTCCTGAGACTGGCTGACCGGATGTATTACAAGTCTTTTGGATGATTTATAAGTGTTTTCTGACTTAGATGATTATTTCTAAGTCAATGTCTTATATAAATAAAGGTCTGTGAAGTCATTCCAAAGTGTGTCTTGTGGGGATGAGTGTGTGGTAGCGAAGAAGAGAGTGAAAGGTAGAGCTAAAGTTTTTGGGCTTTAATGGAACTGATTCAAGCATGGTGAAGATGCTATTCTCCAGTTCATGTATGTGATACTTATTTCTTTGTAGACAGTGTGTCTCTTGTAGGTAGTGAGCCTCTTGTGAGCAGTGTGCTCAGGCAGTGAGCCCTAATTGGCATGTGCCATTTGTTCTTTCTATTCTTCTAACAGAGAATACATTCTTGGGTTAATCACCCCATGGTTTTTCCCTTAACTGGGTTTTCCTCATCAAAATCTTGGTGTCTTATGTTTTGTTGAGTTTCTGCTTTTGATTTGAATGCATTATGTTTCATGTTTAATATACTGCTAATCACCAAGAAGTTTTAAGTGTGTAAATTAGAGAAAGTTTGACACAACTACTTCACCCCCCTCTCAGTTGTGTGTCCTAAGTCTAATAATTGGTATCAGAGCCAAGTTCCTCTAAAAGGAGCTTAACCACTTGAGGAGATCCAGGATGTCGTCCTACAAGAAGGATAGTCTGAAGTTTGATGGAACCAACTTTGCTCTTTGGAAAGGTTTCATGAAATGTCACTTGCAATGTATGGGAATGGCGTACTGGTCCATGGTTACAAAAGCGTATGTACCTCCACAGGGT
This sequence comes from Cunninghamia lanceolata, assembly GCA_027924645.1. Classification (NCBI taxonomy): domain Eukaryota; kingdom Viridiplantae; phylum Streptophyta; class Pinopsida; order Cupressales; family Cupressaceae; genus Cunninghamia; species Cunninghamia lanceolata. Next base: position 4,484,013 of record BSBN01000333.1, read on the forward strand.
GGCCTGACAACCCTAAATGAACTCACAGATGCTGAAAATAATCTGCAAACTAAAGAGGCTCTTCTAAGCGCATTATCTAACTCAGAGCTCTCAAATGTTATTGACCTACCAACTGCTTTTGAGATTTGGAATAAACTGGAACTTTTGCATGAAAGAGATCAGTATGTTAAATGTGCAAGGTTACAAAGTCTAAAAGGGAAATTTGAAAAAATGAAGATGAGAGATGATGAAAATATTACTACTTTTATGCCAAGAGTAAATGAGCTGGTTTGTGGAATCAAAAATGCTGGTGGAGTTTTGGATGAAAATGAGATTGTTGGCAAAATTCTTAGATCCCTTCCTGCCTCATACAAAATCAAGGTTGCTGCCATTGATGAATTCAGAGCCCATACAACTATCACAAGAGACCAATTGGCTAGCAAACTGGCTGCATTCGAAATGACTGAGTTTGGAGATGACCCCCCCAAGATTGAATCTGCATCCAAAGCCAGTGCCTCTGTGAAAGGTAAACAAAGATTTGATCCTGGAGAGAACTCATCAAGGAAACTGTCATGGTATGATCAAGCAAGAAAAGACATGGAAGAAAAAGAAGCAGAAACAGCTCAACTTGAAGCCCTCATTGCAAAGAGACTGCCAAGAGGATTCGGCAAGTATGAAGGAAAATTACCCTTTAAGTGTTTCAACTGCAATAAGATTGGTCACTTTGCCTCAAGATGTCTAGAAAGATTTTCAAGGTCAAATTCTAACAGACAAAGGTTCCAAAAGAATTGTTATTATGTTCATGAAGAAGATGATAATAAAGGAGTAACAGATGATGAATCAGAGCTAGGAAACAAATCCAGAAATGAATGGGTGTTTATTGCCATCAAGGACAAAGATCCAATGCCCTCTGAATCTGTCAATCATAAGGTTGTCGAAAGAGCTCTGGCTGCCCAAGTTGAAGAAAAGGATGATTGGGTCATTGACAGTGGATGCTCTCATCATATGACAGGTGACAAGAACAAGTTCTTAGATTTGGAAAGGTATGAAGGAGGAATGGTAAAGTTTGGTGATAATTGTGCTGGTAGAATTAGAGGTAGGGGAACTATTTCTTTTGATGGAAAGAACAAAACCAGTAATGTACTGTATGTTGAAGGATTGAAGCACAATCTTCTCAGTATTAGACAGTTGGTGGACAAAGGTTATGATCTCCGGTTCAAAAATAGAAAATGCAGGATCTTTGAAAGCTCCGGAACTGAGATTACATCCGGTACTCAAACAAAAGGTAATATCTTTCATCTGGTTGGTACTGATAAAAGTTGTCTGTTTGTTCAAGTTAATCAGAGTTGGTTATGGCATAGAAGGATGTGTCATATAAATTTTGATAACATCATCAAGATAAGCAATACTCAGGCTGTAAGAGATCTTCCAAAATTGGTAAAACCTATAAATAGTTTGTGCAAAGAATGTTAGATAGGTAAACAGAGTAGAGTCTCATTCAAAAGCAAGGATCAGTCCTCTACCAGATTATTGGAATTAGTTCATACTGATCTATGTGGTCCGACAAGAATCAAGAGTATGCAAAGTGATAGATATTCATGTTACTGATTGATGACCATTCCCAGATGATGTGGGTTACCTTTCCAAAAGAGAAATCATAAGCTTTTGAGAAGTTCAAAATCTTCAAGGCTATGGTAGAGAATCAAACTGGATTAAAAATGAAATGTCTAAGGTCTGATAGAAATGGTGAATTCACATCCAGTGAGTTCATAGATTTTTGTGAGAAGCATGGTATAAAGAGACAGTTGTCTGCTCCTAGGACTCCACAGCAGAATGGAGTAGTAGAGAGAAAGAACCGGACCATCCAGGAAGCATCCAGGACAATAATGGTGGAAGCAAATGTTCCTCAGATGTTTTGGAGAGAAGCTGTCAGCACTGCAGTCTATACTCTCAATCAAGTTCAAATCAGAAGTAATACTGGTAAGACTCCTTATGAACTTTGGTTTGGCATCACTCCTACTGTGAGGTATTTCAGAGTATTTGGTAGCAAATGTTACATTAAAAGAGATGAAGATCTAGGCAAGTTTGATGCTAGAAGTGATGAAGGGATATTCTTGGGTTACTCCACTCAAAGCAAAGATTACTGGTGTTACAATAAGAGACTCAGAAAGATGATAAGAAGTACAAATGTAAAGGTTGATGAAGGAATTGAGACACCTTCAAGGTTTTATGAATATGATGAAGATGATCAAAATGATGTTCTGATTTAAGGAGCCCAAACTCCTTTTGGTACTTAGAATCAAACAAGTCTGGTAACTCAAGGAGAAGAGATGAGTCACAATGAACTTGATGAAGAATTAGAAGTACAAGAAACTCCCAAAGTTCCCAGGTATGTAAGACTGAACCACTCTGTAGATCAGATCATAGGTGATAAAAGCAAAGGTGTGCAAACAAGAAGAAGAATTACTCAAAACTCAGATGAGTATTGTCTAATTTCAAGGATAGAACCTAAGACAGTAAATGAAGCTTGCAATAATGAAAAGTGGACTAAAGCAATGGGAGAAGAGCTGATGCAAATTGAGAAAAATCACACTTGGGATCTTGTTCCCAAACCTAGAAACAAGAATGTGATTGGAACCAAGTGGGTCTTCCAGAACAAACTGAATGAAGTTGGTGATGTAATAAAAAATAAAGCCAGATTAGTCTGCAAGGGCTACTCTCAAATAGAAGGAGTTGATTTTGAAGAAACTTTTGCTCCTGTGGCAAGAATTGAAGCAGTTAGATTATTTCTTGCCTATGCTGCCTTCAACGATTTCAAAGTATATTAGATGGATGTCAAGTCTGCCTTCCCAAATGGTGATTTGGAAGAAGAAGTATACATTGAGCAACCAGATGGATTTCAATTGTCTGATCAGGATGATATGGTCTGTAAATTGAAGAAAGCACTGTATGGATTGAAGCAAGCCTGCAAGCCCCAAGAGCTTGGTATGAAAGATTGGATAAGCATCTTTTAAAGATTGGTTTCAACAAAGGTACTATTGACAGTAACTTATATTTCAAAATTGAACATGAAAACATCTTGATTGTTGAAGTATTTGTTGATGATATCATCTTTGGAGGAAAAGATAGTATGTGTAAAACTTTTGCAAATCAAATGAAAAGTGAGTTTGAGATGTCTATGCTTGGTGAAATAAATTTCTTCTTGGTTCTACAAATTACTCAAACAAAGAAAGGAATCTTCATTTCTCAGACCAAATATGTAAAAGAATTGTTGAAGAAATTTGGGATGGAAGATTCAAAGCCAATGAATACTCCCATGGCAACCGGATGCAAGTTGAGCAAAGATGATGACTCTCCTAAGGTAGACCAGACAAAGTACAGATCAATGATTGGAGGATTGTTGTATCTCACTCAAACTAGACCAGATATAATGCAGGTTGTTGGTCTTATTGCTAGATTCCAGGCTGATCCCAGACAATCTCATGTCATGGCAATCAAGAGAATTTTTAGATATCTAAAAAGGATAGTTGAGTATGGTTTGTGGTATCCTAGAGATCATGATTTCTCTCTTCATGCATATACAGATGTAGATTGGGTAGGAGATGTGGATGACCAGAAGAGTACCAGTGGTGGAGCATTCTTTTTGGGAAAGAGATTGGTTTCTTGGCTAAGCAAGAAACAAGAGGCAATATTTATGTCTACAACTGAAGTAAAATACATTGCAGCAGCAGGTAGTTGCACTCAAGTTTTGTGGATGAAGCAGATGCTAAGAGATATTAAAGTAGAGTATGAGGAGCCTATCACAATTTTCTGTGATAATTCAAGTGTAATAAATATTTCTAAGAACCCAGTGTTGCATTCTAAGACTAAGCATATATCTATCAAATTTCACTTTCTGAGAGAGCAAGTGAACAAGGATGAAGTCAGATTGGAGTTTGTGCCCTCAAAGGATCAGATTGCAGATATCTTTACTAAACCTCTTCCCAAGGACTCTTTTGAGTATCTTAGGGAAACACTAGGGGTTATTGCCCCTCCGGTGATGAACTAGGATGCACTGATGTGCATCAGTCCGGTGGATATCACAGTCATATCTTGTGATCCGGATTGATGATGGGGAGCTGCTACTCAGGGGGAGTAGCTGGTATGATTCTGATGTGTTAGAGTTGCAAGTATGAGCCCTTTACCATTGATGTCAAAGGGGGAGAGAAGACATGTGAAAAACAAGTGGTTGATGATCAAAGGGGGAGTAGTAAAGGAAGAGAAGACATGTGAAGGGTTGTTGCTGATAGGGGGAGCTGTAACAGAAAGGAAAAGTTCTTGTCTTGATGGTTTTTCACATCATATGTTGCCATCAATGACAAAGGGGGAGATTGTTGCAAGTATGAGGATAACCGGTGTTGTCATTGATGTCAACATACTCATGTTGCATTAATGAGAAGGATTGGATGAGCTATGTGCTGAGGATATTGAGAAAATTAGTCTCAATCAAGAACAGTGAAGAACAGTGATGACAATAAGGTAAAAGCGCAAAATAGGTTGAGGATCAGAAGATGCGGTTTAAAGGGTTTGTAGATATGAGTCTTGAGATGATCCAGTCAAGTTTGTAGAGGTCTGCATGAAGATCTGAAGAATTTATGGCTGCTTATGTAGAACCAGTTCTGGCAGGTGTTCAGAGGTGACAGAGTGTCACAGATAGGTCCGGTGAGCTTCGGAAGTGCATTATCCCATTCTACGGATTGGAGGGAGTGTTGAGGAAGTCCCTATGAAGTGACAACTACATTTGTTCATGGTTTGGAGGTCCGGAAGCACCTATTCCGTTGTGATAGTGATGACAGACTATGTTCTTGAAGTTCTAGATGAAGGAAAGAAGAATTCTAGTAAGCTGATGAAGTGCGGATGTTCTTGGTGACTTAGGAGAGGTTGTGGTGATCTTTGGATCGTGTCTAGCTCATGTTGATGGTCCGCATTGAATTTAGAGTTTGGATTTGATGCCTAACCACTGGATGTTGGTGTTCTTCCTGAGACTGGCTGACCGGATGTATTACAAGTCTTCCAGATGATTTATAAGTGTTTGCCGACTTAGATGATTGTTCCTAAGTTGATGTCTTGTATAAATAAAGGTTTGTGAAGTCATTCCAAAGTGTGTCTTGTGGGGATGAGTGTGTGGTAGCAAAGAAGAGAGTGAAAGGCAGAGCTAAATTTTTTGGGCTTTAATGGAACTGATTCAAGCATGGTGAAGATGCCATTCTCTAGTTCATGTATGTGATACTTATTTCTTTGTAGACAATGTGTCTCTTGTAGGTAGTGAGCCTCTTGTGAGCAGTGTGCTCGGGCAGTGAGCCCTAATTGGCAAGTACCATTTGTTCTTTCTATTCTTCTAATAGAGAATACATTCTTGGGTTAATCACCTCGTGGTTTTTCCCTTAACAGGGTTTTCCATGTCAAAATCTTGGTGTCTTATGTGTTGTTGAGTTTCTGCTTTTGATTTGAATGCATTATGTTTCATGTTTAATATACTGCTAATCACCAAGAAGTTTTAAGTGTGTAAATTGGAGAAAGTTTGACACAACTAATTCACCCCCCCTCTTAGTTGTGTGTCCTAAGTCTAACAATGCACTCATGAAGGCTATGGGCTTTTCTTCATTGTCTTCCCCCTTTTGTGTCAAAGTAGCTGCAACTAAATGTGAATATGCAAAAGAATAAATGTAAAATGACTTTGTATAATCTGGACTTGTCAACACAGGAGCATCAGCAATGGCCTCCTTAATATCTTCAAATGCAGCTTTAGCTACTGGTGTCCATTCTATCTTTGCATCCTTCTTCAACATGGCATTCAATGGTTGCACAATTTCTACAAACCCTGTAATAAACTTCCTGACAAAATTAATCTTACCAAAAAATGACTTTAGTTCTTTCTTACTGTTTGGTAATTACAATTTCTTTATTCCTTCTATTCTATCAGGATCAATAGATATCCCATTTTCAGAAATGACATGTCCTAATAATTTTCCTTCAGTTACGCCAAATGAACATTTCTTTGGGTTAAGGGAAATCCTGTACCTTTCACATCTTTTAAGTATTTTTCTCAGATCTTCAGTATGAGTGGATGCATCTTTAGATTAAACAGTTAAATCATCCATATAAATAACAATGCACTTACCTAACAATCCACAGAATGCAATGTCCATGGCTGGCTGAAAAGTGGCACCTGCATTGATTAGACAAAAAGGCATTCTTCTGTATGCATAATTTCCCCATTTACTAGTAAAAGTGGTCTTTAATCTATCCTCTTTATCTATTAAGACCTTGTTATACCCTGAGAATCCATCCAACAAAGACATCATTTTAGCCCCATTCACTGCTTGTAACACTTCATCTATTGGAGGCAAAGGATAATTATCTTTTTCAAATGCCTTATTCAGATTTCTAAAATCTACACATAACCTAATGTCTCCAGTTTTCTTTCTCACATGTACTAAATTAGATACCCAGGCTGAATGTCTGACTGGGAAAATTATTCTAGCAAACAACAATTTTTTCACTTCTTCAAAGATTAAAGGCTCTAAAATGGCATTCACAGGCCTTTGTCTCTGCCTAAATGGTTTAACGTCCGGTTTCAAGGGTATCACATGATTTATGATGGACGTATCATATGTTTTCAAATATTCATACATCCATGCTATGACATGTTTGTACTCTTTCAGAACATCCACAATTTCTTTTCTCAACTCTTCAGAGCAAGCCTTTCCAATAAGTACATTTTGTGGATTCTACTATGTTCCAAGGTTACATGGATCACACTTATCTCCCTCAGTTTTGGGCAAATCTTTCTATCTTACTACCCCATCAAAGTTAAAAATCTATACTAACTCGACTAACCCCTTAGGTAAGAAATGGCTTTCCAGGTTGATTATGTCTTCTTCATCCCAAGACACATCAGGCCTTTCCTGTTCATCAATAATTTGGGCTTCAAAGACCTCATTACAAGTTAGAAAATCCATAATTTGTTGATCCCCTCCAAATACTTGAAAATGAGTAACATTATCTAGTATGCTAGGAACATTTACTAACTCAACAACAAATCTTTTTAAACCTGACAGTGTTAAGGGTTCTAACGACCTAGCAGCAACTGCTAATGCATCTAGTCTATGGTTCAATTCTCTAGGGATATGTTCTATGTTGAAAGCATCAAATGAATCTATCAAATCCCACACCCTATGCTGTAACAAACCATCTTTTTGTAGTTGCATGCATATAATTTGCTTACTTAACTGACCACTAACTCAGAATCTGAAAATACCCTAATCATTTTTACCTTTTTCTTGATAGCCATAACAAGTCCATAAATCAAAGCTTCATATTCTGCAACATTGTCAGTAGACAAAAATTGTAGCCTATATGCTGCCAAATATGACTTACAATGAGGATCTATAAGTTCTACACTTGCACCTGCACCCTGTTTAGATTTAGATCCATCGCATTTCAGTGTCCACATGCCATCTTTATTCTTTTGACCCTTTACTTTGGCATGTTTTGCTTTTTCTATCACATGTGAGGTGCTATCTTGTTCATTCATAGACAATTCATTTTGACCTTCTTGCACAGTTATACTTTCAGTTTGTAAATCAGAAAGATAAATACTCTTGTCCTTTGTTTCTTATTTTAAATCTGGGATCAACACATCTATGTTATTTTGAAAGTATTTCTCTGGTTGATTAGGATTAACCCTTCCTTCTTGCATTCCTACTCCCTTTGTCCATTTTATGTATTGATATTCAATAATGTCTCTGCACATTCCACAATTCTCTTCAGAATGTGGCTTATTATGGACTCTACACATTCTTTTACATAACTTGCACTGAACTAGTAGATTTTGTTCAATGCACCTTTCCATTTATTGTCTAATGGTCTAACCAAAATTGTTCATTGGATTGTTTTCTTCATCAGAAGAATTTCAATCAGACTCAATGAACAATACTATTTCCCTACTGATATGTTTTTCTCTAAAATTTAACATAAGGATTTCTTCAATTTGTACTCCCTTGTGAGTGACTCCATAAACACCAGGTTCAACAGAAGCATACAATATCTCATTAGTCCTATTGTATTCTGTAATCATGTGTTTCATCCTGGGTTTTTCTTCTATCCAAATCTTATTTGGAACACCTCTCCAAGGTAACCACATATGTGAAAAATCAGTGGCCATATATCCGTTCAATGTTTTAAACCAATATCTATTCAACAACATCCCATAATTCACAGGTATATCTACTACCTGAATGTCAATAAACTAACTTACCCTAGGATCTGAGGCTAATTGCATTTGAATATGCATCAGTTCTCCTATGACATTAACCTCAGTTTTATCCAATTGTGTAACAACCTTATCAGATTTGGTAGGAGTCAGCCCTAAAGTTTTGCATATTCCCAAAGGCATTACATTAGCTGATGCACCAGAATCTACAATACAATTATGTATGTTCTTTCCAAACATTCTAATGGTTAACAAGAAAGGAGGGGCTTCTTTCTTATCTGCATACATCACCACATTAGTGTTGGAAGGCTGCTCAATTTTCTTACTCTTTTTTTTGGGTTGTGAATCTCTACTAGGAACATTCACATCAGCAGAAACCTCACCAGTCACAGATGTATCTGAAGATTTTATGAAAGCACTTCTGACCCCTAGACTTTTCAATAATTCACACAAAGGTATACTGACCTTAATTTCTTTATCTCTTTAGATAAATAACTCATCAATCTCATTGTTTCTACTGTCTCTGTTTTAATTGTTTGGACTTTTTGTGCTACTATTCCATTATTTGCATGATGATTCACCTTCAGTATAGTAGGATTATTATTAGTGTTCTTATCTGGGGGAGTATTGAAATTGTTAGGAGTGGAAGTAGTGAAAGGACCTCCTGGCCTAGTGTTATTTCTCAAATTGTAGGTGTGATTTTGTTTGACTGTTGAAAAGCCTGTACCTCTTCTGTTTCATATAACACTTCATTTTCAGTTTCAAAGGGAAACTAAAATGCATTTAGTACAAAGGATGATTTAGGATATAGGTTTTCACAAAATAAAGTTCATCCTCTAACAATTGATCCTCTTCTTCTCTAGTTGCAAAGGTAAAAGTCTCTAAGACTAAAGCAGTCTCATATCCTGAGGGCACTACTTTATTACCTTTGGGAATGAGAAACTTAGAAGTGTGAGCCTGTACATCTACATTGAAAATACTGGCTGCTAAATGGAACTGAGGGCAATCTAGTTCAGCATGGGCACTGGTATTATGAAATATGCACCAATTCTTCAATGTTGTATTAGCCATTTGAATTCCAACTGTTTGTTTTGTATCTTGATTATCTAAATTCTCAAATGGAGAAGCTAGAGTACCATTATTTGGCCCTGTGTTCCATGTCTTAGGTGGCCTTGGTTGATTTTGATTTCTATTGGTATTACCCCAGGCTCTGTTATCTACCACAGGTCATCTATTTTGCACTACTTGTCCTTGATTATGATTTTGATTCTGATTGTAATTCTGGTTTTGATTTGAACTTTGACCTTGGTTATAATTCTAATTGTGATTCTGGTTATAGTTTGGGTTGTAGTTCTGACTATAGCTTTGGTTATGGTTTTGACTGTATCCTTGGTTGTTTCTACCATAGAAATTCTCATTTCTTAGTTGTGTCATTTCAGTAGTCAATCGTCTCAAGTGTGCAGTAATTTCTTTGATTTCTTCTCTTTCCTCTTATACCTTTGCCACAAATGTATCCTAGGGAGGTTGGAAGAAAGATTGACCATTACTCTGATTATTATTGGCAGTGTTACCAGTATAAGGGGCTAGGGCCTGGATTGGGGAAGGATTATACACAGGTGTGTATGTAGGAACTAGATTCAATAATGGAGTGTTATGTGTAGGGACTCCATTCCAAGGTTGTGTTTGATTTTGTATCCCAAGATTTCCTCCATTAGGAAATGGATTATAAGTTGTTTGCCTCATCTCCTGGTTTACTAAGGCTGCCTCCTTATAAGCTTTGGATATTGTATCTATGTCAGCCTTTCTTTTGGTGAACATAGCAGTTAATGGATCTAAGGCAACATAATACATGGCTAACAATGTATCTACATTTACTATGTAAGGAGATAATAAGATAGAATAAGCCTTTTGAAACCTGTCATTAAAATTGTCGATCAGCTCTCCTTCACCTCTCTTTATTGTAGCCAATTTATGATATAAGGTGGAAGAATCTATTGGTCCTCTAAATCTAGACAAAAATGTTTCTTCCATAAGTGCCCAAGAAGAAATATAACCATTGGGCAAGTTAACATACCAGTTAGAAGCCTGCTCATTGAAGGTGTAAGGAAATAACCTACACACAACATCCTCATATTCTAACCTAGCCCTAAAGCATGCCTCTTTGAATATTCTAATGTGATCTTCTGGATCCTGATGTAATTGATATTTAGGACATATCTTTTCAGGATTTTTTGGCATCTCATGATAATTAGTGAACTGTATGGGAGAGTTGACATTAAAATAAACCATTGTAGGTACTTGTGCTTGACCTAGACTTGAAGGAATACCTAGATTTCTTGGAGGATTACGAGCTCTTGGAGGACTGGGACCAAGATTTAAAGATCTAAATTAAGAACTGTCAGGACTCACAATGTTATGAATACTAAAAGGTGATCCAGGAGGCGTTCCAGATGAACCTCCTACGTGTGATATTCTGGGATTCCAAATCAAAGGACTCTTATTTTGCCTTTTATCAGGTAATTGCACAAATATATCTTCTGAACTGGATCTAGACCTAGTCACTATGTTACTGTTATGAGCCAGCTCTACTTAAAACAAAACCAAAAATTCCAATCAGGCCATCCTTCTAGTGCCAAAAACTATTGATAATTATTTTTACACATTCATAACAAAAGTTAAAATTCACAAAAAAGAACCTAACTATCTTGAAAGATATGGAGAAATCAATGAAGATTACTTAATCCCAAGTTTCTGTATGGTCAGGTGTTGACCTTGTACATAATTCAGTAGGTTAATGTGAAGCTGTAATATGCAAGGGGCCTTACTTGATTTAAGGTTTTTGATTATTCACTGGACTCTAATTATGCACAATATCACAAATATCAACATTTTATTCATTCTTTTGCACATATTTGTTACTGTATCACAAAGCTTTATATGATTTATATTAACACAAGCTTTCTTTTCAAATATTATGAAAATTTCCAATATCAACTTAGTTGTTCATGTTTCCTTCAAATATCAGACAATCTACTTTAAATTTCTGCATTTAAGCTAAGTATTTCAAATGGTTTGGGAAAAGTTAGAGAAATCTAAATTAAACTTCATTTTACTACATGATCTAAATGCTCTGTTATGCACGTTGTACGCAGTACAACAAACTTGATTAAATCCACAGACTAAACCTTCAAATGCGAATGCCCTGAGTATTTTCACAAACATACATTCTAGATTGCAAGCTTTAAGAGATATTATTTCAAATACAAAGAAGAGCCAAAAGACACTTTGAATATAGACGCAGAATTCCAGATTCATTTATATTCAAGATAAATAGTCATATATGATTTACAATTTATGAATGACTCTTAGCTTCATTAATCAACTTACAGAAAACTTACAATGCTTTACAGATATAGTAAGGAAGCTAGATGTTCCATGCATTCCTTATTGCAGACACAGGCGACCTCCTCTAAACAAAACTATTCCTTCTATTCAAAATGCTTGAACCAATTACAACTGCTAGCTATCTTCTAAAAAAATCCCTACGTAAAATCCCTGTGTAATATTACAGAGTAAAGGGGCTCAATATATAGCTCTAATTATCCCGAATACAGTTCCAAAACCCTAGTCAATCAATGGTTTGTATCTCAAGTGTAGCATCAATCGGTGGAAAACAAATCCTGCCAAAATATCTCCGAGCAGAATACTCATACTCAGCATAAAAGATGCCCCTTGGAACCCTAACACCTCAAAATATCTTCTGTTTCTCTTTTAATAATGTTTCCTTCCACCTGCATTTTTCTTCCCATTGAAAGCCTTTACTCCTTTCGCTTCCTCTGTGATCCACCGCCACTCTGTGATGTCATCACCATTAAAGCTTCGCCTTTATATCTACCTGCATACCTGCAAACAGACATAAAAAAGGATTTAAAATTCATGTCACTGTCATCAATTTATACCTCGTCAGAATGTTAGATGGGCATTAATTGCAACAATTAATATGCCACAAGTTCGGTCTTCAGTTGCAGTGTTGGCGCTTTTAAACCTTTTTTACCGCTAGTCTAATTCTGCATACATTCCCTTCTTTGTATGCTCCCTTATATGTTCTGCTTTGTATATTGCATCTTGTATATTTCTTTATCATCGGCATAACTCTCGTAGTCAAGATGATCCAAAAATTTTATTCCGATTGCATATTTCTGGCCGATGTAACTTTATCGGCTTCTATTTCCTTTGTCATCGGCGTAACTTACTTTGGTTAGGGCAATCCAAAAATTTCATTCTAATCGCATATTTCTGGCCGATGTAACTTTATCAGCTTGCAACTCTTTACTTTGCATATCGCTTTTGTATATCAGAGATATACATTGTGATTATACAAACTCGATGTGCAAATGGTGGGGTCCACATTACATTCCCCCTTTGTATCTCTGCGATGCATATAACACTTGTATCAAACTTTTAGATACAAAGCCCAAGATACATACAAGATCTGTTGTATGTCCTTTCAGACTTCAACTCTTATAAATCACAGCTTACTCACTTTCGGCTCTGCGGCATGCATAAAGTGCAATGTATATCGACCTTGTATGTTTTCCTTTCGCCTCACATACAAAGATACAATACATCCGATATACATTAAGTTGTGATACATTGTATTAACCAAATTTTAATATTTCCTCAGTTCCACCTCGCATGTATATCGAAATGTATGTCTCCGAAGCATACATATACAAAGTGCGAAACATACAACAATTACATCAACTTTAATACTCTTTTCGGTTCCATGCTATGTATAAAGTTTTGTATATCCACTTTGTATGTTTTCCTTTTGCCAGATGTACAAGCAAAACATAAATCTGACGGACCCGGCCGATTATACATTTAAACTCTAAACTATTTCGGGCCCGACTTGTATGTAAGAATAAAGTGTCATCGAAATGCATACAAGTATATATATAAAAAAATATACCAACAACTTTGTATATGCAACCCGATATACAAAAGACTTTGTATACAAGCAACCTTGTATACAAAGGACCTTGTATATGCAAAGCGATATACAAAAGACTTTGTATACTAGTGACCTTGTATACAAAGGAACTTGTATACACAACATACGAACCCTCCCATTGTACGTTTTACCAAAACACTCATATCTTGCAAAATACTTAGAATTCTCACATGGTTCAAAAAGCAACCCTCACTCATTTTTGATAAGGAATTCACCCATATTCATCTCTGGTACTTAATGCTATTTTTTCTTTGTTTTCAACAAGGTTTGTAACTTTCACTCTCTTTTCTCTTTTACCACCCAACAAACCCACACACAAAAAGCAAAAACAAAGCCACAGCAGGGGTCCTCATTTTGCTAAGGAGTAAAATGGGGCGTGTTGTGAGCATCACAACACATAGGTCTCGATCAACAAGCATGTCCTCCATCTTGAGCTTGCACAACTCAAAATTAGTGCCATTGAATTTCTCCACCTCTATCCTTCCGGATGTGCTTGTCATCTTCTCTCTACAACAAGATCACAAAATACTCTACACAGACTCTCACTCAAACAAAGGTTAGCTCAAAAAACCCCTACCCAACAACTAGGACCACAGGTGATCAAGCTCTGATACCAACTGAAAGGAAGCAAGGTACATGGAACACACTTGCTACACCAATCTAATAAGGGGAATAGAGTGTAAATTCATTTTAATCCTTACAATTGCAGCAACATTAAACTAATAACATAAAGATTATAGTAGTAACACAACACAGAAAGAAGGTGACACAAGATATACCATGGGGAAAACCTTTTCAGGTAAAAAACCCCACACTCTAAAACCTGGACAATGTATTATCAAAACAAAAATAGTTTACAATACACTTGCAATGCAAGTCTTCCAAGAGTTCACAAATGTTGATACTGGAGTTTATCCGGCAGCATAACAGTACCTATAAAAATATTGTGCAAGTACAACACCAAACTATGCATTTTATAGAGATTACAAGGCATATCTTGAGAGCATCTTGGGATAGGTGTCCACCTTGGCCTCATGGCCATTTTCAGCATCAAAGGACACTTGTCCTTGCTATCCTTACATCCCTTACATCTGTCATACATGGTAGATTTGACTTTCCCAATGTAGAGTGCTCCATGCTAAAAATAGACTATGACAGATTCTCTTACACAACTTACAACTGTCATAAAATCTGCCCACAATAGCAATCTTGAAAGTTGTAAGAGAATGAGTTTTGATGTAAGACTAGTCACAATTTTTTAAAATAATCAAAGATATGCGAACTTAACGAAGGGTAGGGGTTTTCACCAACAAAGAAGAAGGGGAGTGCAGGCTACGATGAAACTAGGGTTGATCAAACAGCGTCTCGTGAAATGGGCAATTTGTTCTTGGAGGCTGCCTTAGTGAAGGAGCCAGGCTCGGAGCAGGTGAAGTTTGAGAGAATGGAAATTAAAAACATGAATCTGTCGATAGGCACGGATGCCCTAGATATGGTGGTTCTTGATCAGACCAAGGTTGAACAGCTCAAGAAAATGATAGTGATTGTAAAATTTGTGGGGATCTGGCCATCTTTGGATCAAATAAAGAAGTGGTGTGAAAAAAATTGGAAGGAATCCATTCCGACGGTGAGCCTTTTGCCCTTGGGTTTCATTCAGATGGTCTTTGCATTAGAGTTAGAAAGGGACATAATTTTCAGAGGTGGACCGTGGTTTTTTGGTAATGCCGAACTTTACATGAGACAGTGGGCTCCAAGCTTTGATTTGTGGAAGGAGCAGATTAAGAGGGTTCCCTTATCGATTAGACTCCATAAACTCCCTCATGAGCTCAGATTGGAGGAGATCCTTAAACTCATTGGAGATTCGTTGGGAGTCTTTATCCACAGTGACCTAGCTTCAAGTGTAGGAAGGCTTCTTGAGATAGAGTGTGTTTATGTATCTGGATGGATCTGAGTAAACCAATTAAGCTCTCCCTTTGGCTCTCTTCGGTATTGGGTTCATGGACTCAATCGGTAGAGTATGAAGGTTTGCCAGTTAACTATTTCAGGTGCAGAAAGATCAGGCATATTGTAAGGTTTTGTAACATGAAAGGCCCATCCAAGTCAAAAGATTTGGAGGAGGTTATTATGGCAAGCCCTAGAGTGGGTAAGTGGCCACAGATAAGCAGAACAACATGGACAATCAGGTTGTCGAATAGGAGAATGGATGGAGTGTGGCCACTAGAAGGACAAAGAATTTTATTGGTAAGCCCTCTCTGTCGGTCAACGTAGGTGGTTCCAATACCATGGGAAGGAAACCTGATGCTTATAAGGCTAAAGCTAATGTGTTAGAAGATTTAGACAACGGATCCCATATTTCAAAGAGGATGTTTGTCACTCTTGGAGGCGAGCACCTCCCTATAGCAGGTCATCCATGAAATTCATCAGCTACAACATCAAAGGACTTAACGGCCTTGAAAAACACTATTTGCTGAAACGGTTAATTGAGATTGAGTCTCTAGACATTGTGTTGGTCTAGGAAACTAAACTGTGGTGGGATACTTTTAAGGAGTTAATTCATAGAATTTGGAGAAATGGGGATGGGATTACCCAAGATGCTACTAGTTTAGCTGGAGGCCTTGCAATTTTATGGAATAAAAATGTTTTTATTGTTCTGTGATCGATTCTAGACACTTCTGCCTTTCTGTTAGTTGTAAAGATGTTAGAAATGGCTGCCAAATGCTTATCTCAAATGTTTACGGCCCTAATTCTAAAACTACTCATCTGGAGGCATGGGACTACCTTCGCACTTTCAGACAAAATCATTCTGATGTAAATTGGGTTGTTGGTGGTGACTTCAATGGCACTTTGGCTACTAAAGATAAATGGGGAGAGTGGGCTTTGGGCAATTGTGGGTCTTTATCCTTTAGAAGATGCTGTGATCATCTATCCTTACTGGATATCAAACCAAGGTCCGGATGGTTTACATGGAACAACAAAAGGGTTGGAGTTAACAATATACAATGTAGGATTGATCATTTTTTCCTTAATTTAGATTGGCTCGTGGAGCTGGGGGGTTATGGATCTAAGTTTCTTTATTATGGGGGTTTTGACCATTGGCCCATAATTTTGACTTTAACCAATCCTAAGAAACCATGGGGCATCCCTTTCAAGATGGAATTATTCTGGTTCGAGCACCCAGAGTTTGATGTGCTAGTCGGCCAATGGTGGAAGCTTGATATCAGAGGATGTAAGAGATACATCATTCACAAAAAGCTTCAGTCTATTAAGAAAAAGGCTAGAGTGTGGAATAAGGAGGTCATGGGCAACATTTTTGACAACAAGCGCAAAGTGGAATCAGAGTTAAGAGAATTGGAGATAGCACTATCCATTCATGGGTATTCCCAATCCTTCAAAGAAAAGGAATTTAAGCTCTCAGGTGATCTGAATCACATCTTAAAGATGGAAGAAATTTTTTGGCAACAAAAATCCCATGTGAAATGGCTTAGAGAAGGTGATAGAAACACAAGTTTTTTCCAACTATCTAAAAAAATCAAAAGATAACACAACAAGATATTGAAAATAAGGAACTCTAACAACATCATACTTGAAGATATTGAGGCCATTCGTGGGGAAGGTCTGATCTTTTTCAATGATCTTCTGGGCTCCCAAGACAATTCTGATCCCCTTGTGCAAGAAGAGATGCTTGATTGCATTTCCTAGCTCATAACTGAAGCCCAAAATGCTTCCCTCCTTGCCCCCTTCACGCGATCAAAAATGCTACCTTCTCATGTCGGGAAGGCTCCTGGGCCTAATGGCTTTTAGGCCGACTTTTTCCATAGGTATTGGGAACAGGATGGAGAATATGTTTGGAGGGCAACGGAAGAATGTAGGACCCACAGAGTAGTTTTAAAATCATGGAATACAACTTACTTGGCTCTGATCTTGAAGGTTAAGGATCTGTTGTCCTTCGACCAGTATAGGCTGATAGCACTATGTAATACAATCTACAAGATAGTTCCTAAGGCTATGGCTTTCAGGCTCAGAGATTGTTTGAATACTATCATTTCTGAAGAGCAAAGTGGCTTCCTCAAAGATAGACAGATCCTAGATGGCATCATCACTATTCATGAAGTGATTCACTCTATCCACCTAAAAAAGAAAGAAGGGATGCTCATAAAATTGGATATGAACAAAGCCTATGACAGAGTTCCTTGGGGCTTCTTTATTGTGGTCATGAGGAGATTTGGGTTTAGTGAAGCTTGGTGCCAATGGATTTCTAGCTGCATTTCTACGCCTACTTATGTAGTTTTGATTAATGGAGTTCCCACAGATTTTTTCAATGCTAAGAAGGGGCTAAGCCAAGGAGACCAATTGTCCCCTTTTCTTTTTCTTTTGATTGCTGAGGTCTTGGGGTGGAAGTTGAAGAAAGAGAAGGGTGTTGGCAATTTGGAAGGCTTGCAAGTCTCGGGGGTATTGAGAATATCTCCCATATGCAATTTGTTGATGATACTCTCCTGCTTGGAGCTGCCACGGCTAGTGAAGAATGAACATTCAAGAGTATCCTCAGCAAATATGAGATTGCTTCTGGGCAAAAGGTGAATATCTCCAAATCTAATGTTTTCTTTTTGAAGGAGGGCATCATTGATAGGCTTCTAATACAAAGGACTTTCGGTTGTGATATCGACTCTCCCGAGCAATTACTTAGGCATGCCCTTGTTCAATAAGAAGACTTCTGAGAGAGAGTGGAGCAATGTTATCAACCATGTGCAAACAATGTTGGCTTCATGGAAAGGAAACTGGTTGTCTCTGGGCGGAAGAATTACTCTCATCAAGGCCTCTCTTATGTCTTCCTCGGTTTACACCATGTCTGTCTTCCAAATCTCGAATAAGGTAGCAAATTACCTAGAAGGTATCAAGAGAAGCTTCTTATGGAGGGGCAGCAAAGAACATTTCAAATACAATTTGGTCAAATGGGATGATGTCTACAAGCCAGTTAAATTCAGGGGTTTGGGCATAAGAAAGAGTAAAGATATGAATTTCACTCTTGGTTCCAAATTGGCGTGGCAAATCTATAATGAAAAAGGGAGGCTTTGGAGTTGGGTTCTTCAGGCCAAATATCTAAACAACAATGCTCATAATATGTTCTCCTACAACCTGCCAAAGGGCTCGTGCATATGGAACTTCCTTAAGGCATGTAGCCTTGTCTTCAAATTAGATATGATGTGGAAATTGGGTAGTGGGGAAAAGATACGCT
Organism: Cunninghamia lanceolata; assembly: GCA_027924645.1. Classification (NCBI taxonomy): domain Eukaryota; kingdom Viridiplantae; phylum Streptophyta; class Pinopsida; order Cupressales; family Cupressaceae; genus Cunninghamia; species Cunninghamia lanceolata. The sequence goes on from BSBN01000333.1 coordinate 4,502,490, forward strand.
TTTGGAGGGATTGCTGGATTAGGGACAAAGCGCTTTGTGATCTTCTATCCTTCTCCCCAATGATGACACATTTTGAGGCTATCTTAGGTGTTCATGTTGCTGATTACATCAAGGGAGGGGCCCTCTTTAGAATGTTGAAAAGGCTTCAGGCCCCTGTAGTAGAATTGTGCTCTCAATGCGAGTTGTTACAAAGGAAAATTGATGTGTGGCCATTGATTGGTGAAGTGAGGGAAGAAAAACTCATGTGGGGCAGCCACGACAGTGGGGATGCCACCGTAAGGGAGGCCTTTCTCTCTTATTTTTCAGATTCTTCATCTCTGGGGAACAATAAAATCTAGTGTAAACAGGGAATCCCCAAAATGAATGCTTTCCTTTGGTTAGCCTGGAAGCAGCGTGCCTTAACTTGGGACAGATTGCTATTGATGGGAAAGTGTGGCCCATCAAGATGCGTCATGTTCAAACAATGTGAAGAAAGCAACAATCATCTTTTTGTGCACTGTGATGTCACTTGCCAGATTTGGAATAGATTTCTTGCAAAATGCGGTGTGGCGTGGGTGCTTCTGAAGGATGTGACCTGTCTCCTCTCTTCCTGGCATTTGAAAGTTAAAAGCACTGGGCTCATTTTGATTTGGGATGTGGCTCATGCAGTCATTATCTGGAATATATGGAATGAGAGAAATCGACGTATTTTCATAGAGGACTTAGAGTGGTCCATTGATAGGATTTGGGACAGAATTGTTTGCACTATCCGAGAAGTTGGGGAGGCTCAAAAATCTAAAAAATTGTTGCTGATGGATGGTGAGATTAGTTATGCCAATGCTTGGCCTTGTTTTCGATGGTTGCCCAATTCTGCTGGAGTGATTCAAAAAGCTGGCACTATTCAGAAGTGGGTGGCTCGGATCAAGGATGGATCAAATGCAATTTTGACAGAGCAGCAAAAGGGAATCCTAGCTTGGTTGGGGGTGGGGGTGTTTTCCTCGATGATATGGGTAATGCTCTGTTACTCTACGCTATTGCTTGTGGTGTTGACACCAACAACTCAGCTGAAGCTAGGGCTATTCTGTGGGCCATTATGATTGCGAAGGAAAAAGGTTGGAGAAAACTTTAGATTGAAGGTGACTCCAAATTGGTCATTAGAGCTCTGGGTGGAGGTCTTTTACAAAATTGGAGACTTATAGTTATTGTGGATGCTGCTAAGTTTTTCCTGAAGGATTTTGAAGAAGTTAGGTTCACTCACATCAGCAGGCAAAGCAATAAGGTTGCCAACTGGGCTGTGAATGAGGGTGTTGGTCTAAATAGAAGCAAGAGTATTGTGTCTAAAACATGGTCTGATTGCCTTCCTTTTGAAGCTTCCATCTTGAGTGCTAGTGATGGACCGGTGTAGTGTGGGGGAAGACTTGTCTCTGCATGAATTCTTGTACTTCTATATTTTTGGGCTGACAAGCTATGTCTTTATGCTCGTGGGATATCTCCCGTTTTAGCTTCTTTTTTTTTTTTGGTTCCTGGCCTTTCAAAACCAGGTATATATTATCAAAAAAAAAGTTGTAAGAGAATCCGTCATACAATGCTAAATATAGCATATTCTACTTACAACATGTCATAGCCCAACTTGGGCACCCAAAGATGCCTTTCCCTCATGCAAAGATGCCAACTGACATTTGTCACCACTCATCATAGGAATCTCCAAACTTAGCCCTTACGCATCATAGAATCTATCATATGGAATATTGCCTTCCACATACCAAAGATGTCGACACACGAAAAATTAATTCCACCTCAATATGGGATGGCAAAATCCATGTAGGATTGACTTGACCATCCAAGTCACATTCCAAGTAAGTTGACATGTCACAATGCCATCTCAACTATGTGACCAAACTGAATGTGCAAGCAAATACAACATTAGGCAATAATTAAATATACAATTAAATTATTAATGCTAGGAAATTACAAAGGTTGAGACACCTTAATTCCCAACATTTTCCCTCTTATTTGTTTTGTATATTTCTTTGTATATGTTCATGTATATCTTATACAATCGCCAAACATACAAACGCGGACTCCATCGGGTTTATGAAATGACTTGGAATCACCTTCGGGTCTAGCTTTGTATATATTTCATTTTTATCACCTTTTGTATATCACATGCATGTATTTTTACATGCATCCATGATGTTGACTTTTCCACCCCTCGTTATGCATAAATGCACTTTATTCCACAATTTAATCCTAAGTTCATATCTGCGATTGCATTTTACTCTTTTGCATACTTTATACATACCCCTCAACATACATGTTCGGACTTCACCTAAAGTTTATAAAGTCTTAAACTCCTCTATCACGTTCGGCTTTGTATCTGTATATTAGATACATGCATCTATACATACAAAGATACATACAAATAAAACCATTCACTTCCATCTTCTAAACTCAATTGATTTTTTTTTTGGGTCCACTCATGTATATTTTGGATTTGCATAAAAGATACATGTGTTAGAATAGACAAATACAACTGCGGACTCCGACCCTTATAAAGCACACCCTAAAAAGTTATCAGATCTGGATTTTGTTTATGCATGTTTTGAACCATTAAAGATATAAACATGACACATGATTTAAACTCGATGAACATCATAACCTGACATACCAAAAGAAGAACAAAGTATACAAGATACACTTTGACCAAAACAGTCCAGTGTTGACTTTTCATAAAAACTAGCATAACTCTCAAAATATGTAGAATTTTCAAACCGCTCAAAAGGTAACCCTAGTTGAATTTTGACACAGAGTTCATTGGTAACAACTATTTTTTTACCAAGCATTGTGTAACTTGAATTTCAACCATCAGAAACATTTTACCCATACCGCCAAGTGAGCAGAACCAAACCAACACAAAAGAAAAAGCCACACCAGGGGTGCTCATTTTGCTAAACGGTAAAATGGGGTGTGTTGCGAGCATCACAACAGTACCTTTAAACATATGATCAATTTTTATGCTTCTTCAAGGGTTGAAAATGCTTTGGCCTTGGACTCCTTTTTTTCTTGAAGTTGCAACTTTTGTTTCTGGTTCTCCTTTCTAAGTTTCTTGATCTCATCTAGGGCAGAAATAAGTTCACCTTCAAAATCAATTTCACACTCATCTTCATCATATTCCTTTTCATTTTCACTCACAATGTTGTCTACATATGTCATGTCAATATTCTCAACTACAAGATTATCCTCTCTTTCAGATATATTACATCTTGTGTCAATTAACAGGGGTGTTTTGTGCAACACATCATTTGATTTGATTGGTGATGATTGATCAATATTTTGCCGGGTATTTCTTTTTCCCTTGTTTCCTTTTCTTTTTTCCATTTTATTCCACTACCAAAATCAACCTAGGTCTATTATACTTTTGCTAGGAACCTGCAACTCTGATACCAATTATTGGAATACAATGGATCACTAAGAGGGGTTTGAATCAGTGATCTAATGAAACTAATTCATTCATTAGCCCAATAGTTGTAAAAGCAATTAATACCAACATGCCAAAGACATAGAGAGCAATAGAATCAAATATGAAACCATGACACAAGATTTAAAGTAGAAAACCCTAAACAGGGAAAAACCACTATCAAACCTCACCAAAATGTTTATTAGGTCTCACTGACCAAAATATCACTGATTACATTTATGCCTCACTAGCAAGGATCTCACTTATCACATCTTGATAGGAACACCAATCCCTACATCAAGAAATTCAACTCTACACAAACCACGAGCACCAACTCCAAATACAAAGCAAATACATATATAGAGTACTACTCTATTTACATTGAAACCCTAGGTTATAGATGTGTTTTATAACTCTTTTGTTCAATCACATCTACTCTCTTGGATATGCATGAATATCTCAAAAACTTCTTTATGTTACATAAAATGACTCTTCAAACAACCCATACAAATAGATATAACACATTAAACCATCATCAAAAGAAATAAAGGATACCTGATCTGAATACCTTCACTGCCCTTTGCAATCAATGCTTTGCCATCATACTTTGCAATCATCATTATACCCTGATCTACCCTCTAGACACATATATCTCCCTCATCAATATACTTCTCTATAATACTATTTAAAAGCTCATTTTTGCATCACAAAACCAAATCCATGTCACCTTTAGCCTCTTCAATCACCTCCATATTCAATGTAGAAGAGTTTGCCCATAAAATCATAAGATTATCCTACACTCTAATATATCCTCTGCAACACCATAATTCTTTGTTCAGTTCACTTTGATATGCTTCTCAAAAATCTTCTTTCAAATAGAGTCTTTGAACGCATCAATAAAAAAACATCATCAAAAATTCATACATGAATATCTTTGTTTCAACATGTCCTTTAATTCATCAATCTCACCAAAAAACCATCCTACATTTTTGTTTGAAAGTCTTTTACTATGGGTTCAAGAAAGAAATTACTAAACCTAACAAAGTAACTACATTACATGGTGAACATTCAAGTGCCCATCAAAGTTAGATCACATAGGGATGATCGTTTCCATAAATAAAATAACATGAAACTCGCACCGTGGATAGACTTTTTCGCGCCTTGAAGACTTTTAATAAACACCATAAATTTCATCTTTTGCATCATTCTCATAGTGCATACCGGATAGAACTAGTCTCCTTAGGTTGGGGGGCTAGTTTAAAACCTGTCTTTGAACCCTTAAGTAGTCACTTAAGTGACTCTTTAACTTGCTATAACAAGTCAACTTCAAAATAAAACAAAAGTGCAACCTGTCAACTTAGCATTTAGGTGCTTTGTTAGGATTTAGGTGTCAGAGATTAGAAACCCTTAGGGTTTTAAGGGATTTAGATATTTATAAACTTGGTCTTTAGATATTTCTCGAACCCTAATTTTTTCATTGCTCACTATCATGAAGAACCACTGATCCTATACCACCTATATTTCAGAGAAAAAGTTAAATGGTAAAGACCTTTGATGTACCTTAGAGATAGTTCTTTATGCTTTGAGAACCTTAAATTGCCAATAAAAAACCTTAATCATGAATTGAAACATAAGACATAACTCCTAAAGAGATTGACAAACCAATGATGGCAAACTCTCAATCCTTTGACATCAATGAACTCCTGATCTTCAACCACTATGCCAATGCTTAGTCACACAAGCAACCATAACATAAGAGATGTTGACAAACATGTCAGCCACCTAGTACACATGAATCATAACTTCACATAATTGCACCCTGAGCAAACATGTCAATGAACCAAATATAGTCATGTTCTATTTGTTCTTGAGATGATCTAACTAATACATGCCTCTAGACTTATATCCTGCATGTCGTCCCATGGAGAATACTATTACCACACTTAATACAAACAAACTATAATGTTGATGTATAAGAACAAGAACATGTACACAAACATGATACTCCTGATCATTGCTATTTGATAACATGTACACAATCATAATACTCCTGATCATTGCTATTTGATCATCCGATCTTTAACATCAAATCCAACTGAGTTCATCCACCACTGACATACCAACTAATGCTCTTTGACATCAATGACAAAACCTGATGCCAATAGTTACTCATAAAGGGGGGATGATCAATTACTCACCAATCTTACCCTTTGCATAATTATACAACCTTCAGAAGATACAGAGGCAACAATGCCTACAGAAAACTCATATACTTTCCTCTCAATCTTGTGCAGCACATCCAACATCTTCAACTACTTAGGATGGTAGTAGATTAACTAGAATTTTCCCTCCTCGTGTTTTGAATATTGCCTAAAATAAATTTACATTCACACTAACTTTTCTTTGAGCACTTGTGCAAGATTAAATTCATTTATGTGGTTAATGTTAAACTTTTCAATCTTGATTCTACTAGAGCCATAGATCTTATGCATGATAGGAATCAATAGTAAAAAATTAGTTCATAGTGAATAATTTTTAAAATTGTGATGCGAAAGGCAAAGGTGATGAAAGGAAAACTGACCACGTGTCCACTCTTGTCCTTATGTTTTTTAAAATACTCAAAATAATGTGCCATCCTATTAGCCAATAGAATAGGAGCAACTGAGCTAACTAGGATACATGTGACGTCTTGATGAGTGACACTTATGACATGTTCCCTATTAGCTGGGAACCATATTGGCGATGGATAGACTACCACCATAAGATCTCACCAACTTACATCGATGGTTATTGTACATTGCATTCTCAACACTAGGACCCACCTCCAAAGCTACAATGCAAAGAACACTTGTGATGTAATAATAATGAGCCATCTATCTTTCTCATGATATCCTTGCATATTTCCATTGCCAACTTAGAGTATTCCATTCAATTAACCAATAACATTATTGCAACTAAGCACGAGGAGGTACAATTGGTAACACAACATATTTCCTTCTACAAGGGACAAAATGATAGGCCCACTTAAGAGCATAGGTGAAAGTAACAGCATTACATCCAATTTGAACAAATCAACAACTATCACACATTGCAAGGACGGGACTAGGCCCACCACTTCAAACCACAATGTGAAGAGCCTTTATGATGCAATAGGAACTTGCCACATATCAAATCTAATGACCTCATCACAATACTCCATTAGTTTTAAGGCAGGACAAGTGACACCGCAAACAAGTGGGTAAAAGAGGACCAATGATAGAACACCAGGATGGGTATGACAAAAGATTACTCAACTTGATGCTCAACTGATGAAAGGAAACATGATATAATATCACACAACACAGAGATAGTGAGGGGCTCTACCAAGGAAACCATGATGCAAAGGATGCATGCAATACAATAGAAAGCTAGGTCACATAGAAAAGATTCTAACAAGACAAAATGCTTGGGGAATCAAGTGACCAAGACATAATACCATAAGGTAGGGACACTACAAGTAGGTGGTAAATAGTACGTGGGGTTGGTGAAATTCATGGTCCTCAAGAGGATCAAGAAGTAATTTTTAAGTGAAGAAAGTGGGCTAACAAGTCAATGCACAGATATAAAAATTGCAAAAGGGATAAATCAAGGACCTTGGGTAGAATGAAACACTTGGTCATAACCCTAAACCCTAGATTGTAAAAAAAACACCATATGCAATAAAATATCCTCGAGAGAAGGCGCCACCACTCAATACATTCCATCAACCATGCTACTTAAGCTACTAAGTATCAATGACAATTAATGGCCTGGAATCATTAGTTGGGTCAACAATTGCATAAATTCTAGAGAAATGTAATGTGCACATCCTCACAATTTACTAATCTATTGAAATAATATGATTTAGACACATTGCATCATCTTTAAGAGAATCTAGTCTAGGATTGCTTTTTACTGGTAACTCCATCTGGCCTAGTATGAATAAAAGACTATTAGATGCCATGTGACATTATTTACTATATTTTCACATATCATAGATTTTCTTGAATATCCTATCAATAAATTTACAAGCCCTTGGGAGCTAACGCAATGTGTCACATGCTCTACACCTTACACACTCAACTATATTATTTTAGCCCAATTAAGCACTAGTGACAAACAATTGACATACCTTATTTTTGAAACCAAGACTTGTGGTAAATCTATGGATCGCCATAAGTGCACCCAATTTGATTTGTCAATACATAGAAGTTTCTAGATTAGAACAAGTGTCTTTATAATGATTGATTGATATCACTACTTGAAGGGAAAGTGACAAGCACCTCCTTAGTGTGACACGTAATAGGTAATGGCGGGGGCTGCTCCTTTCGCTGCTTCTTCCCACCAAATTCTGCTTTTAAAAAACGTGAAGGGAAAGTGACGAGCACCTGCACAGCCATGATTTAAGACAGGTTTTTAAGATTGTTTTTTAGACGTTAAATAGTATCGCTACGATTGTTATCGTTACGAGTATATCGTGGGTTTTCGTTCTGTATTCGTTACATGGGCTAAATTTCAACGTAATGCTTATCCAGCGCGTTTTCGTTTAGGCCAGGCATCTGGCACTACAGCAGCCATTCTAAGAAATGAACCGACTTTGCAAACAAGTTATATCCAACGCCGTGATAGACATCAGATACAAAGTAAAGTGGAGATAAAAAGCATCCAAGTCTCTTATATAAGTTCGAGGAATTAGTGTGTTCACGAGGAATTAGTGCCAAGTTGATTGCAACAATGTCTTTTGTCTGATGTAGAGATAGATAATGTAATCTGTGCTTTATGAAAGTAGCATAAGAGACCAGAGCTAGTATGATCTAGAAAAAATCTTTTGCATAAATTCAATTTACATGTTGTCACATTAATATTATTTTTTTTTTTTTTTAAAAGAAAAGAGGTTAAAGGGACCCTTCAGACCAATAGATATTGAGAAATTAAAACCGTAATTACAGTGGCACACGTTAAAGCCATACAGATAGGTAGAAAGTAATAAATACCTAACCCTAAAAACAAGCCGGCCAACACACGGCATAACCTTATCAGTGAGAGCACGCAGGCTCAATACTCACGCATAGGTCAGGGCTTCTATCATAAACAATGATAGCATTAATACCGCCCCATCTGTCTATCAGATACAGTGACGGCGAAAAACAAAAGTTGGTATGCTCAGAAGCGCGTAGGGGCAATCTTGCCATTGGTGACAAGACAACCTAAAATCTTTTGAAGACTTGGCCATGTCAGGAACATAAAAAATCCCCATTAATGAACCCCATCCGCCTATGCGATACAGAGGAGACGTGAAAACAAAAGGCATACTCGGAACCCACAGGCAATCTTCCCGTTGACGAAAAGACAAGCAGAGACCTTTTGAACACTTCGACAAGACAGGAGCAGCGAATCCATCCAAATTGCCTCCAGCCCGTCCTGTATGCCTTAAATAAGCACCCACTGCAATAAAGGAGTGAAGGTGGCAAACTGAAAGACAAAAAGGAGAAAACCAATCGAAAAACCTGCCTGGTGAGCTCAGCTTAAGAGGGGAACACAACCTTCATATCATCTTTTAGGAGCTTGCACACGTGACTATTCTAACTAATCTGATCTAGAGAAAGCACCTCTGCAGCCGTGGCGTGATCTATTGCCATGTTGGCAAGTCCGTCGGCAACCTTATTACCTTCCCTCAGAGTGTGTGAAAACCTGAAGTCCTCGAAGGTTTTAAGCAAGGGGAAAGCCTGTTGCAGTATATAATTTAGCTTCCAGTTATCCGAGCCTTTAGCTTTCAGGGCGTTGATAATAATCATAGAATCACCTTCTATCCACAGATGCTTAACTCGAAACATGACCACCAATTGCAACCCATGCACCAGAGCCCAAACTTCGGCTTCATTATTTGTACCTATTGGGATCTTAGTTGCTTTGGCAGCTAACAGAGAGCCATCCTCTCTTTTGAGGACACACCCTGTGCCTGAGACTCCAGGATTGCCCCTACAAGCACCGTCAAAATTTAACTTAATGAACAGGGCTGTAGGTGGTATCCATTTAACCTTCTCTCTGGAAACCGATGGAACTCTTGCCACAACTAAACCTCCTATGTTGGCTCTATCCAGCAACTTCCACTTTTTTAATATAATGGAGTCCCATTTGGACCAATTCAATTTTTTGGTTTTTAAGTTTCTTACATTTGATAAAACCATCTCTGAGATAGCCGCCTCAATCTTGCCACAAACTGTCTTCACTGACAAGGCTTCTTTTTTGAAAATTTGGCAGTTCCTCTCCCGCCATATGAGCCACAGTACTAGAGATGGACCCAGCTCCCAAATGCAAGCAAAGAATGAATCTGAGAAAAGAAAAGGCCAATTTTTAAACATAAGAACAAGAGAACAAGAGAGGGGGGAGGACCAGTTCAGCATTCGCATAAACCATAACCAGCATTCTCTACTGAACGAGCAGTGTAAAAGCAAGTGGTCCACCGATTCTTCTTCTTTCCCGCAAAGGGTGCAAAGAAAATTTTGACCAAAGCCTAACCTTTTGATTCTGTCTCTTGTAAGAATTCTATTATTGATCGCTAACCAAGAGAACGCTCTTGCTTTTGGCAACACTGATTTACTCCAGCATAGGATCGACAGCCAGTCTGTTATCAACTTTTCATTGACTAAACTATACCCAATTTTCACTGTGTAGCAGGTCAATTTAGCTCCTGTCCAGGCTAATACATCTTCCTTATTTGAAAAGATAACCATTCTTTTGGCCAGGGTCTTTTTTAGTTGTCACATTAATATTGAATTTTCAAAATACATGAAGAAAATAAGAATGAATTTGTTGTTAGTTTTTCTTACAGATTAAGAAAATAAGAATGGAGAACTTCCATATTACTTATTAGTTTTTCATTTGGAAAAGTATGTTAATCAAGTTTGTAGAAAATAATGTTGGGAGATTCATCAATATTAAATTTTCAAAATATACTCCAAGTAAATAAGAATGGCGAATTTGTGTACTATTAATTTTCTTTTTAGAAAAGTATTTTGATCAAGCTTATAGAAAATAATGGTGGAAGATTCATCAACATCGACCTTTCAAAATAGACCAAGACAATAAAAATGCAGAGATTGCATACTCTTAGTTTTATTTTTGGAAGAGTATGTTGACCAACTTTGTGAATCAACCATATCTTTTTCAATGAGATGATATTTTTAATCTGTAATATTTAGTAGAGGAAGATTTGTTGTCAAAAAACTTAATATGTTGCATTAAGAAATATGATAAAATCTTTGATTTACATAACATTAAGATTTTTGAATTTAAATGGGTGTAAGGGACAATTAGAATATCTCTTCTTTATCATAGGAAAGATTGAGACTCTTAAATGGGTATGATGGAACATTTTTTCCATAACAATCTATAGAATACATGTTGTGTGAAGAAGATGAAGAGTTAGCTTACTGCAATTATGTAAAACACACTATGAGTGACCTAAGAATCTCAATTCTTACATAAGTAATTTAAATTCAATTGTTTGTTCTAACACCATATCTAACACAATATGGATGTTTATGCCTAGTTGCTATTTGCCAAGTATATTGGTATCAATGATTAGATGGTAACCTACATCTTTCTTGTTTCAAGACACATAGTTAGCCTCAAGTTGAGTTGTACAATTAGTTATGGAGGACTTTCTCTAATATAGTTTTCTCTATTGATGGTCCTTGACAATAGACTGTAACATAAGGACTATTTATCTCTAGTTGTTTCTTTCAAGTTTTTTAGAGCTCTTAATCTCACTAATTTGAGTGACATCCCAAGGTATCTAGATAATAGTTTCATGGTATAATCTAGAAAATATCAAAAATCAATTTTTTGAGATTTTCTACATTTCCAGAAATTCATGTTTTCAAATGTTTTTAGGCCTAAATTGGCTCCTAAAAATTTTTAGTTGTTTCCTCAATGTGGAACCAAAGTCTGTCCTTTTAGGAAATTCAACTAGCCTGCTTTGATACCTCTTCAATGCATCAAAATAATTCAATTTTTGCCTAATGGGTAGGATTTATGACCCTACCAAGTTGGGTTACAAAAATTGAATAAATCTTATAGTAAATTTTTACTTTGTAATAAATTTGTCTTCAATTGATTACTCATTTCAACTTCCAAGGAGGACATGGATCATCACAAAGTATGGCGACTCTTCAATTTATATCAAAATCCCTAGTTTACTATTTTTCTTTAATGATTTTAGTTTTACATTGTCATCCATAGATTAGTTGAGTTGAAGCCTTGAAATGGAGAAGGAATGCATAGTTTGCACATATTTTGTCAAGTTTGTATGACCTCTCATTTTTAATAAGGCTATATTGTTTAGCTTCAACAAGATTAGCAAAGTGAAGAACAGAGTGACATAACAACCAAAGAGTTTGAGACAGATGATGTAGAAGGAATAGAGATCTCAATACCAAATAAGAGGCTACAAGAAGACAAGAATATATAAGAGAAGAAGAGGAGGAGGATGACCTACACAAAACACTCATACATGAGCTAGAAAAGACCCATAGATCTTTAGGTTTTCTTCTCTCCTCCCTTAAACAACACAGAAAAGGTCATACTAATTATAGCATGTTGTTCAATAGTTTTAGTTTCTTTCTAGCCTTAATAAACAACTGTCAACTTGTTTCTATTTTTAGATTGATGAATAAATGTAGGAGAGAATAACTGTCCTAGAGGATAGGAGCTAGGATGGGTAGGTTTTAGAAGAGTTTTAGTTATGGGATATAGAAGTTAGAGTGGAGATTAGAGGTTAAGATAGAGTTCTAAAGAAGAAGAAAAATGGCAGTGCACTAGAGACTCTGAGGAATAGGGACTGAATATAATATGACGACAAAGTTTTCAGTTTTCCTCTATTGTATCTACTTTGTAGTTTTGATTATTGATATAAATAAAGTTATGTTTTAGTGTGATTCATTTTGATCATAGAATGTATGCGTTTGTTTTATTTTAGTTCTCTATTTGTTAATATTCTTAAGTTAGGGAAGAACATAGCACTGTTCAGAGTTTTATTTTCAGGTTTATAGAGTTAGATCTACATTAGTTTGGTATTAGAGCATCTTAAGATGCTAGGAATAGATATTTTGTGAGAAGAGTTTTGATGGTTTAATGGACAACTATAGTTATGACTATGAATAAAAATATGTTGTTATTTCTTAATGTAAGAAAAAGGAGAATGAGATTGGAAGAAAAAATAAGACAAAGGCAAAAGTGGAAGCAAACAAAGGATGTAATGTCCCCTTCTAGAAAGCCAAAATTTCCGCAACCTTGCAAACAATTTCAACTTATAAAAAGAGAAAATTAGTATTCTATTTTTCATTTCCTTTTAATCTTGATGATAATCATAAACATAACCATATACTATTTGCCATTTCATAAATCCATTTTTCCATACATCATGATTCTCCTTGGGTGAGATAATCCTTAGGCCTCTTATTAACCTCACCTTCCACCTTGTGAGAGAAGATTCGTTAGGTAGGTGATGTCATCTCAATCCTATGGGTCCATTAATATTATTCCTTAGTTCATCAACTAAGGCCCATAATTCCTTAGTTTCTCAACTAAGACCCATTTCTTCGATATTTAAATCGAAGGTCCATAGCAATATCCTTGATTCATCAATCAAGGCCCATAATATCCTTGATTCGTCAATCAAGACCCATTCCCATGGAATGATCAATACCTACCATAACTATCTACGCCACCTTCTTAGTGTTAGGTGGTTTAATAAAAGGTCTCCTATCTAACCCTTGGGTAATCATGCCCATATACATTAAGATCATTTCATAAACCATGATACCAAATTTGACTTATGCCATTACCATATATCCCAATATGGAACTCTTTATATTTATGCCATTATTCATTCCTTTATTGAGGTATGCATGCTAGATATCTATATTAGTCTAATTTCATTTCTTCTCTTATTCATACTATAAACTTAGAAATTCCTTGTACTATTATTATTCATTATTGGCATTCCTAGTTAGACCCTCATATAAAATCAACATATGCTAATTACAAGATCATCTATGAAATATCCATTGTATGACAGTCATATGTTCATATATACTTAAATATTAATTAAGTAAAAGAAGAGACTTACATGCAGATTGTTCCGTCTTCCTAACTACTGTTGTTTATATATTTTATAATATATATTTCACACCCAATAGATATGTGTATATATATTTGATTGCTTGCCAGCACTTGAATTCTATTGTTATTTTATTATTAACATAACTATATAATATATTACTTATTCATTATCATTATAATATTACTATTATATATATATGGGTAAGTGCAGGAAGATGGGGGGCCAAAAAGGGGTCTTAAGTGGCCACTTTTTTTCTGAAATCAGGAAATACTGGCCTTGGATGAGAAATTGAGCATAGTTACACTTAAAATTTGGAGATGCAACCAAAACAATGTTCGTAGTGCTCCGAGTCTACTTTCTAAACTACTATTTTGTTTTGAAAATGGCATAGATTAAGGGGTTCAAAAGAGGGAGCCACAGAAATTGATGTTGTTTCTGTCAAAAAAACATAACATAGCATGTTTTGTGGCTCCCTCAAAAGGTCAACTTTTTTTTTATATTTTTAAAATCGCTTTAGTGAGAAATTAGCTAATAGCATGTAGTTTATGCCTGATTTTTCTAATAATTTTTTGATGAATATTTGATTTTTTATTAATTTTCAAACTGGACACATCCTAAAAAATAGAATTTTGGCCTTGCTACCCCTATAAATTTTGAAAATTGATTGAAAATCATTTTTTTATTTTTTTAATATTTGTAGAATGGAGTCTAGTTTCTAAATATGTAATTTTTTTGAAATTTGAATGAATAGTTAATTTACAATGAAAAAAAGACCAAACAGTGGTTATTGCCTAAAAACGGACACACAAACAAAAGAAATTAAAGATGAAAGGCTTAACATTGTTAAAATGTGAAAAAAATCACATCGTCAAATAGCTAAGAGAAAGCCTAACATTACCCAAGTGTTTGATTTGTTTGACCTTGAAACACGTGCAAATCTAAGGGTTAGCACGAACGAAATTATGTGAAATTTTGAAGAATATGGAAAAACATGTCTGTGACTGTTCATAAGGCACTCCAAGCCTTTGGGTTGGAAATCCAAAGCAAATCCCAAGCCCAAGGCTTGGGATTCCCAAAGCAAGACATACCGCGAGCCCGTTATAACGCACTCACATTATGTTTTGCTTTGCATTTTTCCTTTCCTGCAAGTCTGTTGTTTGTCATGTTTGACATAACGCGAGTGCGTTATAATGCGCTCGCATTAGGTTCCCCTTAAATTTTTTTATGTTCAAGGCTATTAATCATGAGGGTTAAGGGATAAGGGATAGGGTTGGAGGGTTTAGGGATAAGGGATTAGCATTTAAGGTATAGTATCGAGCCCGTTGAGGGTCTAGGAATAGGGATAGCATTTAGGGTTTAGGGATGAGGGATTAGAGTTGAGGGTTGACAGATTAGGGTTGAGGGTTTAGAGTTTAGGGTTTAGGGATAGGGTTGAGGGTCGAGGGATCAGAGTTAAGGGTTGAGGGATTAGGGTTTGACATTGAGGGTTGAGGGTTGAGGTTCAAGGGTCAAGGGTTTAGGGATAGGGTTGAGGGTCGAGGGATTAGGGTTAAAGTAGAGTGTGAAGGGTGTAAGGATTAGGGATAGGGTTGGAGGGTTTAGGGATAAGGGATTAGGGTTTAAGGTATAGTATCGAGTCTTGAGGGTTTAGGAATAGGGATAGCATTTAGGGTTTAGGGATGAGGGATTCGATTTGAGGGATGATGGATTAGGGTTGAGGGTTGAGGAATTAGGGTTTAGGGATAAGGTTTAGGGTTGAGGGTTGAGGGATTAGGTTTTAAGGTATAGTGTTGAGGGTTGAGGGTTTAGGATTAGGGTTTAGGGTTGATGGATTAGCATTTAATGTCGAGGTTAGGGTTAGAGTGTCGAGGATAGAGGGATTAGGGATAGGGTTTAGGGTTGAAGGTTTAAGGATTGAGGGTTAAGGCTTTAGGGATGAGGGTTTAAGGCTTAAGATATAGTGTCAAGTGTTGAGGGTGTAGGGATAGGGTTTAAGTTTTAAGGGTTAAGGGTTGAGGGATAGGGATTAGGGTTTAAGGTATAGTGTTGAGGGTTGATGGTTTAGGGATAGGGTTTAGGTTTGAGGGATTAGGGTTTAGGGTTGATGAATTAGGATTTAATGTTGAGAATTGAGGGTTAAGGGTTGAGGTTGAGGGATAGGGTTAATGGTCAAGGGATTAGGGTTAAATAAGAGTGTCGAGGGTAGAGGGATTAGGGTTTAAGGTATAGTATCGATCTTGTTGAGGGTCTAGGAATAGGGATAGCGTTTAGGGTTTAGGGATGCGGGATTAGAGTTGAGGGATGACGGATGACGGATTAGGGTTGAGGGTTGAGGGATTAGGGTTTAGGGACAAGGTTTAGGGTTAGGGTTGAGGGATTAGGGTTTAAGGTATAGTGTTGAGGGTTTAGGGATAGGGTTTAGGGTTGAGGGATTAGAATTTGACGTTGAGGGTTGAGGGTTTAGGGTTTAGGGTTTAGGGATAGGGTTAAGGGTCGAGGGATCAGAGTTAAGGGTTGAGGGATTAGGGTTTGACGTTGAGGGTTGAGGGTTGAGGTTCGAGGGTCAAGGGTTTAGGGATAGGGTTAAGGGTCGAGGAATTAGGGTTAAAGTAGAGTGTGGAGGGTATAAGGATTAGGGATAGGGTTGGAGGGTTTAGGGATAAGGGATTAGGGTTTAAGGTATAGTATTGAGTCTGTTGAGGGTGTAGGAATACGGATAGCATTTAGGGTTTAGGGATGACGGATTAGAGTTGAGGGATGATGGATTAGGGTTGAGGGTTGAGGGATTAGGATTTAGGGATAAGGTTTAGGGTTGAGGGCTGAGGGATTAGGGTTTAAGGTATAGTGTTGAGGGTTTAGGGATAGGGTTTACGGTTGAGGGATTAGAGTGAGGGGTTGAGGGATTAGGATTTGAGGTTGAGGGTTGAGGGTTTAGGGTTTAGGGTTTAGGGTTAGGGTTGAGAGATGAGGGATCAGAGTTAAGGGTTGGGGGATTAGGGTTTGACGTCGAGGGTTGAGGGTTGAGGTTTGAGGGTCAAGGGTTTAGGGATAGGGTTGAGGATCAAGGGATTAGGGTTAAAGTAGAGTGTGGAGAGTGTAAGGATTAGGGATAGGGTTGGAGGGTTTAAGGATAAGGGATTAGGGTTTAAGGTATAGTATCGAGTCTATTAAGGGTTTAGTAATAGGGATAGCATTTAGGGTTTAGGGATGAGGGATTAGAGTTGAGGGATGATGGATTAAGGTTGAGGGTTGAGGGATTAGGGTTTAGGGATAAGGTTTAGGGTTGAGGGTTGAGGGATTAGGGTTTAAGGTATAGTGTTGAGGGTTGAGGGTTTAGGATTAGGGTTTAGGGTTGACAGATTAGCATTTAATGTCGAGGTTAGGGTTAGAGTGTCGAGGGTAGATGGATTAGGGATAGGGTTTAGGGTTGAAGGTTTAAGGATTGAGGGTTGAGGCTTTAGGGATGAGGGTTTAAGGCTTAAGATATAGTGTCAAGTGTTGAGGGTGTAGGGATATGGTTCAAGTTTTAAGGGTTAAGGGTTGAGGTATAGGTATTAGGGTTTAAGGTATAGTATTGAGGGTTGATGGTTTAGGGATAGGTTTTAGGTTTGAGGGATTAGGGTTTAGGGTTGATGAATTAGGGTTTAATGTTGAGAGTTGAGGGTTGAGGGTTGAGGTTGAGGGATAGGGTTAATGGTCAAGGGATTAGGGTTAAATAAGAGTGTCGAGGGTAGAGGGATTAGGGTTTAAGCTATAGTATCGAGCATGTTGAGGGTCTAGGAATAGGGATAGTGTTTAGGGTTTAGGGATGAGGGATTAGAGTTGAGGGATGACGAATGATGGATTAGGGTTGAGGGTTGAGGGATTAGGGTTTAGGGACAAGGTTTAGGGTTAGGGTTGAGGGATTAGGGTTTAAGGTATAGTGTTGAGGGTTTAGGGATAGGGTTTAGGGTTGAGGGATTAGAGTGAAGGGTTGAGGGTTGAGGGTTTAGGGTTAGGGTTGAGAGATGAGGGATCAGAGTTAAGGGTTGAGGGATTAGGGTTTGACGTCGAGGGTTGAGGGTTGAGGTTCGAGGGTCAAGGTTTTAGGGATAGGGTTGAGGTTCAAGGGATTAGGGTTAAAGTAGAGTGTGGAGGGTGTAAGGATTGGGGATAGGGTTGGAGGGTTTAGGGATAAGGGATTAGGGTTTAAGGTATAATATCGAGTCTGTTGAGGGTTTAGGAATAGGGTTAGCATTTAGGGTTTAGGGATGAGGGATTAGAGTTGAGGGATGATGGATTAGGGTTGAGGGTTGAGGGATTAGGGTTTAAGGTATAGTGTTGAGGGTTGAGGGTTTAGGATTAGGGTTTAGGGTTGACGGATTAGCATTTAATGTCGAGGTTAGGGTTAGAGTGTCAAGGGTAGAGGGATTAGGGATAGGGTTTAGGGTTGAAGGTTTAAGGATTGAGGGTTGAGGCTTTAGGGATGAGGGTTTAAGGCTTAAGATATAGTGTCAAGTGTTAAGGGTGTAGGGATAGGGTTTAAGTTTTAAGGGTTAAGGGTTGAGGTATAGGGATTAGGGTTTAAGGTATAGTGTTGAGGGTTGATGGTTTAGGGATAGGGTTTAGGTTTGAGGGATTAGGGTTTAGGGTTGATGAATTAGGGTTTAATGTTGAGAGTTGAGGGTTGAGGGTTGAGGGTTGAGGGTTAAGGTTGAGGGATAGGGTTAATGGTCAAGGGATTAGGGTTAAATAAGAGTGTCTAGGGTAGAGGGATTAGGGTTTAAGATATAGTATCGAGCCTGTTAAGGGTCTAGGAATAGGGATAGTGTTTAGGGTTTAGGGATGAGGGATTAGAGTTGAGGGATGACAGATGATGGATTAGGGTTGAGGGTTGAGCGATTAGGGTTTAGGGACAAGGTTTAGGGTTAGGGTTGAGGGATTAGGGTTTAAGGTATAGTGTTGAGGGTTTAGGGATATGGTTTAGGGTTGAGGGATTAGAGTGAAGGGTTGAGGGATTAGGATTTGACGTTGAGGGTTGAGGGTTTAGGGATAGGGTTGAGGGTCGAGGGATCAAAGTTAAGGGTTGAGGGATTAGGATTTGATGTTGAGGGTTGAGGGTTGGGGGCATTTTCTATCAAGAACATGATTATGAGGGCTAACCCCTTCATTGTTATTCCTATCATATGGTGGAGCATCTGGCAAGCTCTTGCAGGAAAGAGATGTGATCAATGCAAAGGATATCATGAATCTATAGCAGGACAAAATGCTAGCGCGTTATAGCGCATGCACGTTATAATGCGCTCGTGTTTTGTCTTGCTATTGAAATGGTAAAAAAGTGGTTACCCCTATGATCCAGGCCCACATGCTCTATTTTCTTACTGATTATGCGCGTGCTCTGACAAAAAAGAAGTGCTTTCATGCTGTTGGGAAGTTCACATGCACATTTGACACATTGTACCACCTTTTCTGCTTTGCCAACTTGAGAAGGAGGAAATAACATAGTTTTCACACCAAGTTTGATATATATCTATTCAAGTTTCAATTTTTGTATTGTTGCAATGTTAATTGTGATTCAATTTTAGGAATTTAAGATTATAGATTGGTTAATAGTATTGTTGTTAGTAATGATATTTGAGTGTTATTCAATTTAAGATTGAAAAGGAAGCAAGTGGTGAAAAACTCAAATTGTTGAGGAGTTTGATGCAAGAAGATAAAAACACTACATAATTGGGTACTCTCTCCATTCAAATCTTCATGTTTTAGGTATGTCAAGTCTTTACATGCATGTTCTTTACATTTTCCTTATTTTGGATTGAATTACTTTCTCATGCTTTATCATACATGTTTAAAATAGACACATTTCCAATCAAGAAAGTAGCCTACAGTCTCACATGATGCCATGTATATTTTCTACACTTGGGCTCTTTAATAATTATGTGTAATAAACAAACCTTAACATACCATGATGTCAAACTATACAAGAATAAATCCTTACAACATAAAAAAAATACAATCCCACTATTATCTTGTATTCATTTCTTAGGAACTAATATTGTTCTCTTTATCATGCTACAGACAAATTCTCCATCATGCCGAGGAAACGATCAAGAATTAAACCAACACAAGAAGAGATAGAAGCTAAGAATGCAAAGAAAGTAGTGGCTATGAGGGAACTTCATGAGAAGAGGAAATTGGACACGATAAATGAAGACATACCAATTGAAGAGGAACCACAACCATCACAAAGAGATATGGTATTAGCAGCACAAAGAGAACGAATGCAAAAACTTTGTGGTACGAGAGATTTGAATACCATAGTTGGAGACACGTCCTCTACCACAAGTCAACATGTAGGGACACCATCTACCACATCTCAAGTTGAGAGTACATCATCACTCACATGTGATGAAGGAGGTACGCCATCGTTCCCACCTCAACCTCAAGGTATGTCATCTATTCCATCTTTGATCGAAGGTATGCCATCTAACCCATTTCATTTAAATATTGATGAAATTCCTAATGTTGAGATGAATTTACCTAACTTGACACCACCTAGAATTTTGCATAGAAATCCAAAGTATTTGATTGATATTGATCAGAATATTTTGCAGCCAATGGAAGGTAAGATTCCAAAACGCACTTGTAGAAGATATGCTAATAAGATTTGGAGATTGTTCTTTGAAAAGTTAAATGAAACTGCAAGATGTCAACTATTCATTGAAATGATGCGAAGTATAAAGTATAGGTCTATCATGAAGATTCTTGGGTTGAGAACATCAGAGGCTTCAAGTGAAAAATCTATTGTCAAGAATCTAATGAGTGCGTATGAGAGTATGGGTAACACCTCATGCACAAAAGATAGTAATGCAACATGGCGTGTGATTACATCGACTATAGTAAGTAGTCAAACGAGGAAAGCTCGTCTCATTAGAAAGACAAGTCAAGAATTGAGAATTAATAGGAAAACTTTATCAAGAGCCGTTGGAAGATGCTAAAGAATTGAGGACACTAATGCCAATGAATTATGGGCGTTCTCAGGGAGATTACCACGAAAAGATAAACTAATTGTTGAAGCATTGAGATCACTAATTGAAGACTTTTGGAAGAATTACACAAGGGTATCTCCGAATCAAAGGGATGTGGTAAGAAGGAGAATCGATAGTCAGAACCGCGAGCCACATCCAAAGCATTTTTTAGATGAGACTCAAATATAGTTTTATGGTAAATTTCTAGAGAAGTATCCTCAAATTAAAATTTGTCAAAGATATTTTGAATTGCTAAAACCTTTCTATGTTAAGATAGATCACACACGCACTACTTGTTGTTGTAGATTACATATTGAATTTTCTAACCATTTTGATGCTTATAGGTCTATATGTTTAGATATGCATACTAACAATGATTTATAGGGTTGTGCCATATGTGCCCCACCAACATCTTCAAGAGACTTCATATCAAGAATTTTATGTGAAAGAGAGAAAGGTCAAATATTCTACAAGAAATTATGCTTGGATGGCACATGTCATCGTTGCGGTGGCTTGCAACATTTACCAATATGTGAACATATGGAAATAACACATGCAGTTGGAAATAAACTAGTAGAGTTTGGCAAATATAAAACAGTGACATACAATACAAAAGATGGTAAAGAAGCAAAGAGGTGTGAATTAGTTATTGAAAAGATTCCAGTGTATCAGTTTATGCCTATATTTCATGATAGCATAGTGTATGAGTATGCAAGACATGCCCATAGAGCTCGATGGTTGGACTTGCAATTCAAGTTATGCAAGGACACATTTCTGGTTGGTAGCATTGTTTCAATCGTCAACTTTGCAAAGAACTACAGTCTACAGCCACAGCGTGAGGTGCAATCACAATATTACAACTCCACACAGGTTTCTATATTTGTGCACATCACATTCATTCATGCGAATGATAGTACAGAGGATGACAGAAAGATCATAAGGGAGTATAATTTCTATATTAGTGATGATTGCACGCATTC
Organism: Cunninghamia lanceolata; assembly: GCA_027924645.1. Classification (NCBI taxonomy): domain Eukaryota; kingdom Viridiplantae; phylum Streptophyta; class Pinopsida; order Cupressales; family Cupressaceae; genus Cunninghamia; species Cunninghamia lanceolata. The sequence goes on from BSBN01000333.1 coordinate 4,524,057, forward strand.
TACGGAGTTCGTGCAAGGTTGCTTTCAGGTGTTCTACAATGATTTGGCTAGAAGATGCATATCGTTCAGTCAGCATATCATATGGTCAGATAACTGTGCGTCACAATTCAAGAACTCGTGGAATTTCTATTGGCTGAGTAGGAGGCATAATTTTACAGGTATTCAACATATGTGGAACTTTTGTGAGGCTGGGCATGGAAAAGGGGAGCATGATGGTGCAAGAGCATGTATCAAAAGAGCCATAGCATGAGAAGAGTTAAAGTATAAAGACAATGCAAAGTTGACAGATGCAAAATTGATTGTCGAGTGTTGTAATGCTTCCATGGGTCTAGGTAATGAAGGTAAGTCTTCAGTTCGTAGATTTTTTTGGTTGATAGATGATACTAACATTGCACCATATGAGGATTGTTGTACACTAACAGGATCAAATGAGATGCACTCTTTCAGAAGCTCAATTGTAAGTTCATGGAGTATCCATACACGAAAGATGTCATGCTTTTGTTCTTCCTATACAATTCAAGTCTGGGATGAGTGTGAGTCAAAGGAGTGGGTTGATGAATGGTAGTTAAGTTATCTTAGCCCACTTGACACGTATCGACCCCCGACGGCACTAGAACTAACACAGATGGAATCGTTAGTTGACTTTGACCACATATCAGATTTAGTTCAACCAGGTAATATAGGGCATGTATATGCATCTAATTTCATCTAGTTCAACCAGGTAATGTCATCTTACTTTGTAGTGTTTTTTTAATGTTGACTAATTTCATCTAATTTGCTACACATATCAATGTAGGGCACGTATATGCAGTTATTGCAGATGAAGATAATGAAGAGGGAATAGATTATTACTTATGTCGTTATGTTGAGGCCAAAAAGAAATTGGAGGCCCCTGTTAGAGATGGAGAAAACATCGAATACCCTACAGGCTCAGTGGTTATTACTGGAACATGGCTTAGAAGGTACCCACATAAGAGTGTTAATATTTGGCTATTTCAGGACTTTGACATTCATCGAAAGATTCTTCATTACTTGAACCTTGTCGTGGCATCCAATGTTCATTTGATAAAGTATCGGGGTAGACCTTTGAACAAAATATTGTGGAAGGTGCGTGAGTCTGACCATGAAGCAATACTTGACACAATAAAGAGTAGAGCAGACCCGGATGGTTCATTGGATTAAATTGTAAGTATTCACATTGATTTTGTAAAGTCATGTTACATTGAGTTGTAAGTATGCACATTAATTTGTAAGGTTTGTCTTTTTTTTATTTCCTCCTACATTTTTACACATATGTACACATTTTTACATCATCATGTTATGCATTTTTGGTGTCATGTGCCTGATGCGACCAAACTCATAACTCACCCTACTTCCTCTAGACACCATTTGATGATCTCTCCAACACTCTGGATCCAAGGTGCCCAATCATGATGATGACCTATATACCATTCTCCCAAGGCACTCATAATGAATGAAAAGAAGACCAAGGGCGCCCAAGCTTAATAGACTTATTTCTTTCAATTTTGATGATCCAAACTCTTGCAATATGACATCCACTTTCATGCCTTTAGATCTTCCTTCACATATAGGGCACCAAATCAAGTTGAAAAATCTACATAAGGGTGCCAAAATGGATGAAAGGAGACATGAAATGCACCTTAGGACTCCATGCTAAGGTTTGAGCCATTAAAATCTCTTGATATTAGGCGCTCATGATGATGAAACTTAGAGCTTTTTCCTTTCCTATGCGCTCATCTAAGATGTTTGAATGATAAGGAGCACCTCGACCTCTATAATGTACATTGGGCACCAAAATCAAGGTGATTTTAAGTCACTTTGAGTCATTTGGGGTCAGTTTGAGTCTTTGAGTCATGTTGCAAAAAAGTGTCAATGTTGTCAAGTTGCACAAAGCAACTTTTGCATTTTTGGTGTCCTGCTCATGATGTGACCAAACTGACTATTCTAACGCATTCGAATGGGTACATTTAAGCTAGGCATGGTCCTATTTTTCACCCAAACATGTTGAAACAGTCCGAGCTACATTGTACTGATGATATCCCTGAAGAGTCTAAATTGCAAAAAGGTAGCAATCTTTGACGAGATGTTACTTAAAAACCGTGTCACTTAGAAACATTCTGTCTGAGGCAACACGATCAGGTAGAGGGCCTCTACAATAACCTCTCTCATTTTTTTATATCTCTGAGGCATTAGCCCATGGTGAAAGGTTTTCTGCTGCCCCAAAAATCATCAGAAGGAGGCAGTGTAAAGTTGCAAAGGGGTGTAACTTTCGTCCTACTCCTGATGCGAACAAACTGACTGTTCCAACGTGTCTGAATGGGTACATTTACACTAGGCATGGTCCTATTTTTTACCCAAACATGTCGAAACAGTCTAAGCTACATTGTACCGACAATATCCCTGAAGAGTCCAAAGTGCAAAAAGGCAGCAATCTTTGACGAGATCTTACTCAAAAATTGTGTCACTTAGAAACATTCCGTCTGAGGCAACGCGATCACGTAAAGTGCCTCTACAATAACTTCTCTCAGTTTTTTATATCTTTGAGGCATTTGCTCGTGGTGAAAGGTTTTCTGCTGCCCTAAAAATCATCAAAAGGAGGCAGTGTAAAGTTGCAAAGGGGTGTAACTTTTGTCTTGCTCCTGATGCGACCAAACTGACTATTCCAATGCATCTGGATGGGTACATTTACGCTAGGCATTGTCCTTTTTTTCACCCAAACTTGTCGAAACAGTCCGAGCTACATTGTACCCACAATATCCCTAAAGAGTCCAAAGTGCAAAAAGGTAGCAATCTTTGACGAGATGTTACTCAAAAATTATGTCACTTAGAAACATTTTGTCTAAGGCAACACGATCACGTAGAGTGCCTCTAGAATAACCTCTCTCAATTTTTTATATCTCTGAGGCATTTGCCCGTGGTGAAAAGTTTTCTGCTACCCCAAAAATCGTCAGAAGGAGGCAGTGTAAAGTTGCAAAGGGGTGTAACTTTCGTCCTGCCCCTAATGCGACCAAACTGACTATTCCAACGCGTTCGAATGGGCACATTTACGCTAGGCATGGTCCTGTTTTTCACCCAAACATGTCGAAACAGTTTGAGCTACATTGTACCGACGATATCCCTGAAGAGCCCAAAGTGCAAAAAGGCAGCAATCTTTGACAAGATGTTACTTGAAAACCATGTCACTTACAAACATTCTGTCTGAGGCAACGTGACCACATAGAGTGCCTCTACAATCCTCTCTCAATTTTTTATATCTCTAAGACATTTGCCCGTGGTGACAGGTTTTCTGCTGCCCCAAAAATCATCAGAAGGAGACGGTGTATTAAGTCATGATGAAAGCCTATTCACTCTAGGTGCCTATTGTGACCAAATCACACATCGCCCCATTGCAAATGGGGACCCCCTACTTTTTTTGAACTCCAGTGTGTTTGACTAAGCTTAGATGATGTCTTGGGGTTATTGCATGATGAGGTCAGTGATGTTTGAGTTTTAGAGCTCCTTGATGACCTGATCCTGATAGTGGGCATGTAGAGGAAGGAATGATTAAGGCACACTTTGATAATCATTTCACCCTAGGTGAGCGCCTAGGTAGAATTTGGAGTGGAAGCCTCAAATAATACCTTGGATTTTTAGATGCTTATTTTAGCTCAAATCATCATTATCTTGCGCCTAGAGTTGGAGTCTAACTGCCTAGGGAGTCAAGGAGCATTTCATCATCCGGAGAATCCCAAACATGCGCCTTGAACAAGTGATGCTACAGGTGGTGAACAAAATGGGCGCCTTGAAGAAGAGCCCTCCAAGACATCTTACAATTGCCTAAAAGTCTAAAATTTACATAAGTGAGTTAAGGCGCCATTTTCCATCTCTAGAGCCTCCTTTGAGCGCCTTAACATGGAGTGAATGTTTTAGTCTATGAAAGATTGCACCTAAAGAATATAACAACCCCTTGAGTCACTAGGATGAACTAAGTTAACAAAATAAACTTCATTGAGGGAGGCGCACTTGTGCATCTAGACAACTTCAGTTTAGCACCTGAGAAAAAGCATGTTTAGAGACACCCCTTGAATGAACCCTCTAGAACCAATAACCATAGCTCAAGATCCATAACCATGAGAAGATAAAGCATTAAAAAAATTCATCTAAAGGATGGGAAATACCTCTTAGATGATAGTCTACCGAGTAGACCAAGAGTGGGGAATGAGAATGCTCCTCGAAGATACACCAAGCCATAATGACTCTCTCCAATAAGAATCTTCTCTAGGTCCATAATTAACTCACACCCATATCCAAGTGAAAGTCTCCTTGGTCTTCCTGCTAAAACCTCTAAAGGGTAACCATCTCAACAATTGTCTCTAATCCCAAGAGAACTCTAGCCTCACCCAAGTCTCGAAGTATGTATGAGAACCTACAACTAATCAATCCATGTTAAGCTCCAAATGCAACACCACATTATCATGAAGCTCCCAAGCACATGACCAATGTACTCAATACCAAGAGAACCAACAAGACCACTGTCAAAACTCCAACTACAAAATTAGGTATCCAAACATGACATCATGATCTAACATCTCCTCCTAGAAGATCACATGCACCAATATAGACATCCTAGTCTCAAGAGAACTTGTATCATGATAATACTCTAATCTAGAATCAAGAGTCCACCAAGACACACTACCAAACACCTCTAAACCAAGGATCAACATCTACAACCACATGAAGATAACCATCTCCTAAAAATAGTAGCCAAAATGTCAAAGCACTCTCACTACAAATAATAATCATAATCCAAGAGTTTGTCCATTACACCCAACCACTATATAAGATCATCCATCACTAGGTGACGAATACACATCACTATCAAAGCTCCCACTGAACCATGATATGAACTACACATGGCATTATGATAACCATCTCCTAAATGAAGATCACCATGGTCCACACACACCCAACTATAATACTAATAACTCCAAAGTAGAACCAAGATCTCTAAACTAAGAAGATAAACCATCATTACTGTCAAAAGCTCACACTAAACTATGCAACTAAGATATCCATGACATCATGATAAACATGCTACAAGTCCTAATAACCAACTATCCAATCATTCTCATCATCCATCCTCTCATCCCAATGCAACATACCAATGCGCAAATGAGCATAGATAAGGAAAAATAACAAAGTCTACATCAACACTGAATCAATCCCGTGGATATAGGCAATATGCATTCAAGTCATCCCACTACAATCAATGAGGTGTGCATCCCAAAAAAATGCATAACTTGTAGATCCCAACCATTGAAAACATGCAAAATCATCATCACATTAGTAACTTCCAAACTGAGATATCAAATAATATAACTTATAGACTTCACCAAATCAATCATAGATTCAACTTTCCAAACAAGTTTACAAATGAGTAACCATAGTCAAGGAACTAATCAAGCATCTAAGAGATAAGAACAATGTGCTAAAAGTAAACCACAACACCACCTGTAATCATGAATCAAACATCATAACCCATACCTATCAACTACAAACATGGTCAAGTCTTAGCAATGCTCAAATGTACCTACATATCCATGACACCATAATTATCATCATTGCTATACCTATGCTCAAATCCCACTGAAACAAGACTCCTAGTCTCACCATGTATCAACCATGTCCTCAAACTAGAATATTGTTGAGCCCATGGAGATTGATACACCCACTTCAATAGAATAGGCAATTAATGTACCTGATGTGTCTCCATTTCATAAACTAGTAAACATCATTTGCATCCATACTTAAACCAATCTTATTGTTGTGTTTGATGTGTCCTCTTTCAAACAACCATTTAACAAAATTTGAGTCCAAACAATAAACATTTACAACCATAAACATCTCAAAGTCCAAAATTCAAACATTTTATCATCCTTAATCATTTCCATCATGGACCCTTGGTTTGAAAAAATCATTATGCAAGATAAAAACCCTATGCCTATTACCTTGTGCGAGGCTCATGCAAAACCCAAAATCACAATCAAAATAGGTCCTCAAACCATGCATCCTTTAAATGAGATCTTTTATCCAAATCAATCAAAAAATCCCTTTGACAGTGATGATGATGATAGTCTTGTAGATCAAGATGACAATAGCAATAACTATGAGATCGTTACATGCAAACTTTCCATAAACCTTCATCTCCCACTCATGAACATGCAAGAATATTTCAAACAAGAAATGACTAGCACTAGCTATCATGCCAATCCTAAATACACATCTAATGGTCATCCTTATGGTACCTTTGGTAAGGGAAGAACCACTTTAGACCATGGTCCTCATATTCAATTCATATCTCCAATCCCAACCGCATGTGAGAACTATTTATCCTATGTATCCTATTCAAATCCTCCATCTCATAATCCTTACATTCCAACTTATCCCATCAATCCAAACCCACTACATCCAAATCATCCTTTTTAGATTTCCTCTAAGGACTTCTAGTGGAGGAAAAATCTCAAACTAGAAATCACAAATTTAATTAGTGTACCTCTCCCAAGCCTATCCAAAAGTCACATAGTACCATGCCTATCCATCAAACACCACTATGCAATCAAAATCCTAACAACATGCCCATGATCCAAGATTAAGTGCAATCATGTAAAGATATTATCAATCACAAGCCTATTAAGAATGAACTAGAGTCTTCTAGTACCATACTTTTCCATCAAACACCATCATGTAATCCATGGCCTATCAAGCCTATCAAAGAGTCTCTTACTAGAATTTCAAGTCAAAATCTATCATGCAACCATGTTAATTATGCAAAACCTATCAATCCCATCCAAGAAACCTTTATTTTCATCCAAACTCAAGATCTATGTCAAGAATCAAATCTAAAGTAGGATCAAATGTGCACTCACCCAAATCAATATCAAATTATCCAAGCTACTTAAGATCAAATTATCCAAGTTATTCAACCTCAAACTATCCAAGCCACTCCCACTGATGATCGTGATCCTATCTATGATTAGGAGAACCAAGTTGATCTCATCATCCAACTTTATACTATCCATGATCTCAAGAAATCTAAAAGGGTAAGTGCAAGAAGATGGGGGGCCAAAAAGTGGCCAAATTAATTTAAAAAAAAAAAAGTTATCTTGGGCGCATTTTCTTGCTTTAGTTGGGTTAAACTTATTTTGGTGCCTTGGTGAGAAGTTCTCTAGATATGAGTTAGAACCATCAAAATAATAAAACTTGCCAAGAAAGAGATAGGCGTTTTTATGAAGTTTTTCCTCAATGTTGAGCACCTAGGAGGTAGATTGCTCAAGAGAGGGTTAGATACTCTGTATTTCACTCTATTGTTGACTTGTCTAAAAACAATGGAAGCATAGAATTATCAACTTTTAAACCTTCGAACTCACTATTGGCGAGACAACATACCATCGGTGAGCTTAAAATTTCATCGGCCGATAGGTTGATGCCACCATGACTCCGTTTGATTTCACTTCTGACAAACATCCCATCATTGACTCTTATCGGTCAGACAGACCACTATCGATGACTTTATATCCTTTCACACCGATGTCTTTGTCACTCCGATACGAGACTCTAAGTCCCTCGCCTATCGGTAGGACTTAATACCATCGGCACACTCAAAAACTCTTTTGCTGACACACCGATCTCACGAATGACAACCTTCAGACCACACCCGTCGGTGAGACTCCAAACATCGGTGAACTCTAATCTCATTGGGCTGATACACCGATGGATTTTGACTGTCAGTGTTACCCCCTTCATCGGTGAATCTCTCAATTGCTCTTCCGATGCGCAGATGGGATTATCTTCTGATACATCAGTGTCTTCAACTTTGAACCACACTCGTCAGCAAGACAGAACACTATCAGCGAAGCCTAACCAAGGTCTGCCGATATGCCAATATGACCAACTCTTGACATCGATACAAGGTTCTTTTGCAGGCAAAGGGCGCCTAGGCTTATGGAGCTCAATTTGATGTATTTATTGAAAGCTTAAGGTGAATTGATGCTTATTGAAAATGCCACTTAGTCCTTCATTTGCATTATAGGTGCCATTTCCTATTGACTTATATACTCCTCCTCATGCTAGGGTGCCATAATGAAGTGGTTTAGACAATAGGTGCGCCTCACTTACCAGAGGCTTGTTCTCCTTCCACCTTAGGTGAACTTTTATGGTGGAACAGGTGTCAATGGGTGCCTTGTCTTAAATGAATGCTCTATCTAAGTTGGGCGCCCTTTTGAGGCTTTATGAGTTGCAAATTGCACCTTAACCCTTCATGCTTGTTGCTCAATGTTTGAATGTTTAAGAAAGTCTCCTTTAGGCACTCATCTTAATGACTTTTTCTCAAGGCACAATCATCCTAATGACTTGGATATTCATCCTAGTGTTTTAGGATATCAAGCTACCAGACTTAGTCATTTTCAGGATCTCAAACATAAAGAATAACATGATTCATTTTTTTGTATTGCATATAGTTGACATTCTATGCTACTCATAAAGAATATTAATATTTTCTGTTTAACATGATGATTCATTTTTTTTTTAAATACAACTTTTATCTTTTAGTTCCAAAATGAGGTTTAGGTGATACTTGAATAACAATAGCTAGCTTATTGGATCAACAAACATCCTATGTAATACAATCAGACTTTAAATATTTGAAGTAGTCATCTACAAATATCCATTCAAACGTGGATTTATAATGCAAGTATGGATGCCATCAATAAAAAAGATTTGTATTAACCAAATATCCATATAGGCATACATCAATATCTATCGATATAAGTATAACATATATACAAAATAGCCATATAGGCTTATAAGAATGCCATATAGGCATACAATGTCAACTATGTACAATACAAAATATATGTCCACAAATGCCATATAGGCATACAACAAAGGAACACAATAAAAAGTCATTCCCCTCTGGCTGGTGAAGAGAATAAATCGCGAGCATCCTTTGATCTTCTAGGGGATGGAGATGCGCATGTGGGTGGTCTACTACAAACCTGAGGGCTACTCCTCCTATTTAGGTCTTCCTGCATCTTTACCTGTTACAATAAAAAGTATAGACATTAATATATAGAAATTACATGTTATAAAAATGAAACATTTGACAAAATAATCACTTACCACTAACATATAATCTGTCTCCTCGCTTGCCTCAGTAGTAGGAATAGGCCCTGGTGATGTCATGTCCTATAGAAACCAGCCAGATAGAAATTAAACTTCAAATCAATAATCTTTTGATTTTTCAAAAATAGACAACTATAACAATGAATGTAAATTGAAATTTACTAATCTGCCTCATACCCCTGTCAATGCCATGGAGCTATGAATCCCAGAGGCTACACCCTACTCCATTGCCCTATGAACATGGGGAGGTGTCTCTGTAGCCTGCATCATCTGGAAATAAAACAACATTATTCAATTACGAAAACTATAATAGTGATGCAAATCATGGCTCCTAACATACACACACGTTCATCTAAACATGGAAGTACACACAATAAAGCACACAAATCACATACAAAAATTTAGTAAGTACAATTCATTCATTAAACTATTTATTTTATTACCTCCGTAAAGCTTTGAAGTCCACCACCGTTGGCAGGTGTTGCCGTGAAATCTACAGTATTAACCTATTCAACATCCAAAATCAGATATTAGAATACCATTCAAATAACGATGCTATTCACATGTAATATTTATAATTGTGTACTAGTTACATACCTCGACAGTAGATGATCTAGTGAAAAATGTAGGTGGAGAACCACTGAAAACTGCATCGATGCTATGACCCTGAAATTTCATTAAATCATCAATTTAAATTAGTTAATCTTGTATTTCAAAAATAAAATTTAACAAATTAAATTCAATAAACTTGCTAATATTTACCTGAGTATCAAGGCCAAAAGTCTCACTCAGGAGGGTATCTGTCATCACCATCTGCTCAGCAGCAGATGTAGCCTATGCACCTGTGTCCTGACTGTCCATGGGGTCATAACCACAGGCTGACCCACAAGCCTGACAAGTATGGGGTGGGACCCTACTCCTCGCACTATCTTCCAACCCACTCTATGTTGCAGGACCGGCATGCTCTATGATGCTCTAGGTCAAGGCACTAATCGACTGAAGTGTATCGACCTCAACACTCTCCTTCACAATGGAAGGGATAGAAACATGCTCGTGGGCTGGTCTGCTGATTACTCGTCTCACTACCCACTGTGGGTCAAGACATGTCCCTCGTCTATCTTGTGCTGACCCCCCACCTCTACCCTGGAAGTCCCACATATCAAAATAGTTTGGCACTTTATTGAGGACAAACTCGTAGTAGAGTTTCCTCAAAAAGTATTGCGGGACCTCATTATTATTGCATGGAGGATGGTCAAAAACCATCCACCACCTCTGCCCAAAATTGTCCCTTATCACTTGGTTGTTGCACCAATGGATAGGGAACCTCTTGCATGTAATGGGTGGAGGTTGATTTGTTTGTGGGTTTGTGAAAATTGAACACAAGTCTAATTTTGTAATTTATAATTTTTTCACATCTTGGTATGACAAATTGTATGCATAATAATCTCTAAACTCTCTCTTCTTATCCATCCAACTAGTTATTTGCTTGCTAATTGAATCTACATTTGATAACATAGACTCAAGAGATTCAGCAAGTGTGGACCTATGCAAGGTTGAAGTGGAAGGATCTTTCAACCTTGCAATTATATCTTCAATTTCCTTTTTGTTGTTTTCAATTTGCCCCATTATATTTTCTTGTGTTCCAGGGGCATGTCAAAGAATGGATGGAGGAGGTTGTTGTTCTGCAGGTATTTCCTCCTCAGGATTTTGTGGATTTTGAGGAGGAGGAGGAGGTGCATTAACATTTCCTGATAATTAACGAAATATACATCAAAAATTAACAAAAACCTACCTATTTAGAAACAAATTCAAACAAAAAATAAATATAACTCACTCCTTTGGCCTGCTTGACGTCGTGGCGGCATTTTGGTGACGAATCGATAAGCTTTTTGTGTTGAATGGAGTTTTGCAAAATGCGAGGGCGCTTTCTAGGGTTTGCAAGCCACAGGTAGAGAGGAGAAGATAGAAAGAAATGAAATTGGAAACCTTTTTTTAATTTATTTATAGGAAGTCAGAATGCGCTCGCGTTATGGCTTAATTTTTTTTGAAATTAATTTGGCCACTTTTTGGCCCCCCATCTTCTTGCACTTACCCATATTATTATATTATTGTTATTATTATTATTATAGTATTATCATAAATATAATTTTTAATAATGTTTAATCGTGCTGATCTCTATCGAGACATCACATCCTTTATCTACTATATATATATATATATATATATATATATATATATATATATATATATATATATATATATATATATATATATATATATATGTATGTATTTATCCTATACTCTTTTTATATTTTCTTCTGATGATCTTTTCTTTCTATCTCACAACCTTTATTTATTTCCCTTCCAAGGGATATGTTCGAAGCGGCACATCTCTTATTATGCTTGGTGGTAAAAGGCATACTCACCCTCTTATAATTTTTATTACTTTATATTAATTCCCCTTTGTGGTAAAACTAGTTCTAACCATATGTAACTCCCTTATCATAAGAGGATAGGTTAAAAGATGTTTATTTATATTATATCATTATAATAAATGATATATTATTTATTTTATATTATATCATTTATATCATAATAAATGATGTATGATTTATATTATATTATTTATATTTATATTACAATATAAGATAATGATAATAATATTTGTATTTATATTATTAGATATATTTATAATATATTATTTATTAAATAATACATATTAATAATATATTTTAAATAAATATATTATATATTTAGTTTATATAAGGCTAACTTATTATTTAAATAAACAATTCAATTATAAATCATTATAGGGACATGACAAAGGAACAACAAAAGGAGTTGCAAGAATTAGAATATGAGTTGGAGGAGTGTGAGGCATGCAATAAGAAGAAGACAAAGAAAAAGAAACTAACAACAAAGGCATTGAAGAGTTATGAGAAAGTGAAAAAGAATGGTGAGGATAAGTACTCACCTTATGAGAAAGACTTATATTCAAAGAGGAAATCCATAGAGAAAAGGATTAGCCAAGGGATAGAACTCCTAGAATAGGGAAGGCTTAAATCCTTGGATGAGTTGGCAAAATTATTATTGGATGAAAGGCCAGTAAATGAGATTTACAAAGAGTTGGAGCTAGAGGATGAATGGGATGAAGATGAGGAGGATAAGTTGGATGAAGCAGTTGAGTTGTGTTACCTTGAAGAAGGGGAAGGTATTGAAGATTACCCTACACAGATAGAAGAGTTTGAAGAATGTAGAGAAGAGGAATGCAACATATCACAAGAGGTGACCCAAGTTGTTGCAGTGGTAGAAGTAGTCCACTTTGAAGAAGAGGAAGCTATAATAGAGATAGAGATCTTTAGGAGCAACTTATGTGATGACATTTTATTAGTTTTAAAGAACACAACCAAACAAACAACAACTAGAGAAATGTCTAGAGCATCCCATGAATAATGAAAAGAGAGAAGAAGGAGATGATCTCTTTATTGGAGAATAAATGAGGATGATTGAGAAAGAGTAGAGACATCTCCATTTGTGGTACAAAGGAGGAAAATGCAAAAAATATAGAAAACACAATAAAGGAGGACAATGCAAAAAAGGAGTTTCCTTGTGAACCACCTCCCACTGAGCTAGGAAATGAAGATCACCTCACAAAAGATGAATTGGAAAGCATGCCTAAATGGCACAATGTAGAGAAAGAAGCACCTATGGGAAATTTCTATTCCCTTAGCTTGATTTTTGTTTCTAATGGTTTATGTCTAGGTGCAATAGAAGGTTGGACAAGCCATGAGAAGAGCCATGATGGCTTTTACTAGAGAAGGAACACTACAAGTAGCTAGGAAAAGAGAAAGAGGATGAATTGGCAGAGGATGATGATTTATGGTCCAACAAGTTATTGGAAGCAGAGGAAGAAAGGATGTTTGAAAATTGCTAAGGTATCTAATTTGTTGGAAGGGTGCAAGCCATGGCCTTATTTGGGTCCAAAGGATGGTTCTAGCCATCTAGCCTAAACTCATCCTGGACCATCAACTAATCTTTGATGGCACTTGATGGTATACATAAGGAGGCTAACCTTACTACTCCATGAGAATGTACAACCCTTCACCTATAGTTCAAAGAGTCATTACCTTGTGGTCTGCTAGAAGTGTATCATACTTTAGAGTGGACAATTCTTGTTGATGAATTGAATGGTATGCCTTGAATGGATGCCTGCTCACGAAACATTCCTTGTCAGCAACCATATTGTGGCTCATATGACAAACACCTCTGGATGAGAAAATAGTTTAGAGTTTAACTCCTTGATCCTAGCTATAAATTAGATGGGGAAAAAGTTATGCTGCTTGTTGCCAAATGAGGATCTCAATTCTCTTGAATCTATGTCCTCTGATGAGGATCTAGAGAATATGAAGGAAGAATATGACAAGCTTGATGGAGGTGAAGGTTCCTATAGGCTATGTGTATTTTAGTTCTATGCCCTGGATCATGACCTTGCTCATTTTGATTTAATTGGTAATAAGAGAATTTATAACAGAATTAGGTTTCTGCTATAAATGGCTTTCTAAAGATTGCTATCAAATTAACCAGATTTGAACTAGGAGGTTCAAATTCTAAAGAGATGGGGAGGATGATGCAGAGCATCCTCATTAAAAAACTCCTTCTTTAGTTTAGTTCATTGCTCAGTCCTTTTAGGAATTTTGTTTTACTAATTATAACATGTTTGGTAGTTTTGTTTTTGTCTAGCCTTAATCAACAACTATCAACTTGTTTCTATTTTTAGATTGATGAATAACTATCCTGTAGGATAGGAGTTGAGATGGATAGGTTTTAGAAGAGTTTTAGTTATGGGATATAGAAGTTAGAGTGGAGATTAGAGGTTAAGATAGAGTTTTGAAGAAGAAAAAAATGACAGTGCACTAAAGACTCTGAGGAATAGGGACTGAATAATATGACATCAAAGTTTTATGTTTTCCTTTGTTGTATCTACTATGTAGTTTTGATTATTGATATAAAGAAAGTTATCTTTTAGTGTAATTCATTTTGATCATATAATGGATGCATTTGTGTTATTTTAGTTCTCTATTTGTTAATATTCTTAAGTTAGGGAAGACTAGAGCATTGTTCAAAGTTTTATTTGCATGTTTACAGAGTTAGATCTACATCAGTGCCATTGGTGCTTGTCGTCAAACCTTCACCTCCAACAACAATAGCTGCAGAGAAATGAAAGGTTGAAGCCATTTAAAGGGGCAAAAAACATCCACAGCCCTAACAAATCATAGAATGCCACAATAAATGTAGGTTATCGGAAGTGATTTCTTATAGACAATTGCAATATGACATGCACACTAGAAAACTGAGAAAACCATAATAGAACAAAAAAACCACTAAATAAATATCTTAAAAATTCTAACACTAATAGAAAAAACAAATGCAAACATTAAAATTAGTAAATACAAAACTAATTAATTTTTATCTTTACATAAATAACAGATATTAATGCAATCTAATTATGTTTTTTTTTTTAAATAGACATTTTGTGGGCTTGCATAAAATATTTTTAAAAAGAAAACTAAATTCTGGGCAGAGGCCCTGGCTTGATCGGCGAGAGTTTCCTATGGTAGACACGAGGTCATGAGGTCACGAGGTTCATAGCTCCAATCGTTTACCCATGTTGAATATAAAAATTTATGTTTTTTAAAAACTAGTCTCTCTCTTTATCCTAAAATCTCCTAAAAATCAGAAGCAAAATAAATTAAAAAATAGTTCTCAAGTCCCAATCTATTTAGTAATCATTGGTACCAATACACTTGAAAAATAATTACTCCAGAACGTCTACTTACTGACTTTACATTACATGTTAGACTCCATTATAACTATTTAGGAAGGTTGATCTTAAGGATAAAACATACGTACTCTAATTATCCTTTATACTCATTTAAATTTAATCTCGTCAATATCGATTTAAATGGATATGGTTGAAAGATGAACATAGTTTAATTGTATTTAGAAAAAACTACTTGAATATATATTGTTGGTGAAAAAATTATAGTTCTTTTTCATACATATGTAAAAACAACTACTTAAATGGATATTGTTGGTGAAAGTTTTGTTGGTGAAAGTTCAGTAGTTTTTCAGTCTGTACTTAAATGCTCTGGCTTCCCTCAGTAAATGAAGTTGAGCCGCTATTTGGATGGCCTACCCCATTGCCTACGCTCAGTAGATTCTGGACGGATGCATGCTCTTCTAAATTGCCATACGCCCTGCCATACACAATTTTTTCAAGCATACCCTCCACCTCTCTCATTGTTGGTCTATCCCTTGGATTGTGTCTTGTGCATTGCACTCCTATTCCAATAAAACTAAGCAGACAACTGCCATGCTCAGAGGATTCCAATTCATCAACCAACAGCTCTCTGTCCACCACTCCCTCCACTGCCTCAGGAAATGCTCTTTTCACCCATCTGGGCAAAGTAACATCTCCAGAAAATATATCATCAGTAGGCCTCTTTTTAGTCACCATTTCAAGGATGAGCATCCCAAAGCTGTAAACATCTCCCTTGGTAGTCACTTGTCCTCCCAATCCATATTCTGCACCAGTTAAAAGTAGTTTCATTGTTGAGAGCATTGCAAATATGTGGGAAAAAAACGCTAAAGACACGCAGAAATCAAAAATAATCTTGGGCTTGGGTCTTTACCTGGAGCAAGGTAGCCTATTGTTCCGTTCAGTCTGGACATACTACTACTTGGAGACTCAGCGGAAGTCAATAGACGGGAAATTCCAAAATCAGTCACATGGGCTGTCAAGGTATCGTCCATTAACACATTTGAGGGCTTCAAGTCGCAGTGAAGAACAGGGGGAGAACAATCGTGGTGTAAATATGCCATCCCATGTGCTACATCAAGTGCAATGTTCAATCTCATCTTCAAATTCAAGCTACACTGTGTTACATCCTTGTGCAGATGTTGTTCTAGGCTCCCCTTTGACATGAACTGCAGTACTAGAGCGCTGAAATCTTCAGTTGAGCAAGAGGATAAGACTTCGACAAGATTGCGGTGCCTGATTTTGCTCAGTATTGTGCATTCCCTGACAAAATTCCTGTATGAATTTTGAGGGTCCTGATCGAATACCTTAACAGCCACCAACGTGTTATCATACAAAAGTCCTTTGTAAACCGAACCAAAGTTACCCTGGCCTAGCAAATTAGCGGCACTGAATCCTTGGGTTGCTCTGTGAAGTTCCTGGCTAGAAATTTTCATGAAACCTCGTCCCAGAAAACTATCTTTGAGTGGTACAATTTTAATTCTTCTGTTGATAATATAAAATGCACCCAAAATGCAACACAGTGCGAAGAATGTGCCAACTGAGGCAACCAAGACAATGTTCCTGTTCAACCCATGATGGTTTTTGGCAGAGCTTGTGCAATTTGGTAAATTCAACCAGCCTGAGCCTGCACATAATCGTGGATTTCCCAAAACAGATGTTGCACTTAGGTTTCTGAAAGCTCCTTGATTTGGAACTAATCCAATCAAGTCGTTATAAGAGAAGTTCAAGTGTCGGAGCTTGGTGAGATTTGCAATAGCGCTTTGCACTGGCCCAGACAACTTATTGAAGGACAAATCAATGCTTTCAATGCTCTTAAGCTGCCCTATTGATATTGGCACTATTCCCTCCAATTTGTTTTCGGCAAGGTTCAGGGATTGCAATTCCACGCAACTGCCAATATCGCCAGGGATGGGTCCGGAGAGTTTATTAGCAGAGATATCTATGGCTTGAATATGTTGCAGTCCTCCTAGTGAAGGTAATCTTCCCATCAATGAATTGTGTGAAAAATTGAGACACAACACAAATGAATAGAATTTTGAGATCTCCATAGGGATGTTTCCTGTGAGGCTGTTGTATGAGAGGTCAATCACCTGCAGGCGGTAACATAGCCCAATGGCATCCGGTATCCTTCCTGTGAGCTTGTTATGACTCAAGTCAAGTCCCCTCAGCTGTTGCAGACTGCCTATATATGAAGGAATGCCTCCAGAGATATTATTTAGCTGAAGCCATAGATATTGCAGGTCCAGCAGCATGTTAAACTCTGGTGGAATGCTGCCTTGCAATTTGTTGAAGCTCAAGTCCAACACTTGAAGACCCCCCAGACGGCCTAATGCACTCGGAATATTCCCAATAATACTGTTATTTTGGAGAATGAGAGCGATCAACCCAGTAAGGTTGCCAATCTCTTCCGGTATATTGCCAGTGATATTGTTGCTACTCAAGATAAGTTCCGATAGCCAGGGAGATAAGTTTCCTATGCCTCTCGAAATAGTTCCACTGTAATGGTTTCTCGATAGATTTAGATATCCGAGAAAGGAACAATTAGAAAGTACATCTAATACACACATTTTAGCACAGTGTCCGCTAGACAAGCTATTAGATGCAAGGTTGAGTCGATGCAGACAAGTCAGCATTCCCAATTCTTGAGGCACCACACCACTCAGCAGATTATATGAGAGATCAAGAATTGAGAGCTGAGAACAATTTCCCAGGGACTTTGGGATCCCCCCACTGAATTGATTACCTCCCACAGTAAATTCTTGCAAGTTGGTCAGCTTGAGGCCAAAATCTGCAGGAATGGAGCCCATGAACCTATTATCTTCCAGTCCAAGTTTCACCAATTGGGTACAATTTGATAGAAAAGGATGGACATTTCCCCTGAAGCGGTTATTACCCAGCAAAAGTACTTGTAGACGAGTCAGCATCCCCAATTCTGAGGGTACTGCTCCGCTCAAATTGTTATGTCCTGTTTCAAGAAAATAGAGCGCGGAACAATTTGCTAGAGATTTTGGGATGCTGCCGCTTAGCTGATTCTCCCCCAACTCCATCCGTTCCAATTTGGATAGCTTATAGCCTATAGCCTCTGGAATTCTACCTTGAAGCTTGTTGCCCATTAAGTTCAATATTATCAATTCAGTACAGTTCACGAGAAAAGAAATTGATCCTCCGAGGCTATTGTTATTTAACAGCAGATGTTGCATTCGGGAAAGTGAACTAAATCCTGCTGGAATAGTGCCATACAAGGAATTGAAAGACAAACCGATCGCCTCCAGAGAGGAACAGTTCTGCAGGGCCATTGGAATACTACCTGTAAGTTCATTGTTATCAAAGAAAATCTCCCTCAGTCTCCATAGTTTACCAATCTCCTGGGGGATGCTACCGCTGAGTTTGTTCAATTCCAAATACAGATATACTAATCTGGTCAATGATGTTAATATCTCAGATGGGATTGGTCCCTCAAGCATATTATCTGACAGCAACAAGACACGGAATTTTGTGCAGTTACCCAGAGACTTGGGGATAGTGCCAGTTAAAAGATTATACCGAAGATCTAATCTCTTAAGCGCAGTACAATTTGCCAAGTCTTCAGGGATAATACGAATCAAATTATTGGAAAAGAGGTGGAGTTTTTGCAATTTCCCTAATTTGCCAAGCTCATGGGGAATTTGGCAAGAGAAATAATTCCGAGACAATTCGAGAATTGTAAGGAAGGACATATTGCCGATGTGAGGAGGTATCGTCCCAGACAGACCTTTATTTTTGAGATCCACACTCACAACCCTGTGATTACGATCACAAGTTATTCCAGTCCAGTTGCAAATATTGTTTGCATTTACCCAGCTGGACAAGGAAAAACTTGGATCTTTTTTTATAGACATTTTTAATTCAAGCAAAGCTTCTGCATCAATCTGATTCTGGTATTGTAACTCATTGGATGAAAATGTAACAAAGATAAAAGTAGTGAAGATGAGGAAAATAATGAACTGACCTTCACAATTCATGGGCTTTCCCAAAGTACTCATATCTGAAAATGGAATTAATCTAGCTACCATTGCAATTGCTTACCCCTTCTCGAAAATCCGTCAATAGATAGCAGATTTATTGCCCCTTTTATCGAAAGTTTCATGGGAGAACTTTCCAATGGAAATTGGAAAACTTCAACAAATACATACGCTGAGCAGGGGCTCTGGTCTTCGGTAGAAACTAATTTTTTTTATAAAATTTCGCTGAGGGGGGGCTCTGGTCTTCGGTAGAAATTAAAAATTATTATAAAATTTGTCTGATTTAGAGTTGTCCGTCTGTTGTTGTGAGGAGCATCATATTGAGTGGTCATTTTATGAGTCACCTTCCAATCATTTCATATTCATGTCAACCAGCCCATTAATTTTATAATTGCAAGAAAATCATAATTGTATTCATGGGCGGCTACTACGTATTAAAGAACATTATTTTGATAGTGGATGTACTATTTTTTTTTTTTTTTTTAATAGTGGATGAAGCACAATAGAAATATACAAACAAGTTAACCGTTGTAAGAACAGCAACAACCTATACAATGCAAAATAGGAAAGAAAACATTAGCATAACCATAACCAGCTGTATGGATGTACTCATTTTAGTGAGGAACATTGGGATTTTAAAAACATTTGGAAGCTCTTGTTGGATAAGTATTGTATAACTACTTCTCATGTTTATCTTTTGTATGATTTTATTCAATGTGTAAAATTAATTTTGATGTGTTTATTTATATCTGTATATGCTTAAAGATGAAGAGAGATTCATTATAGTGTTGGAGAACAATTGAGGTTTTCTAATAGAAAAAAAATATTATTGTGCTAGGTTTTTTACCCGAAAGAGTTTTCCTAGGTAAAAAATAATGTGTACGGTCCTTCCTTACTATTATTCTATTATTGTTTTAGATTGTATATACACTACTTCTATTGTGTAGTTTATTAGGCTTCTTTTTCTCTACATGTGGTATCAGAGCTTGGTTTGAGCTTTGTTTGAAGGGTGAGGGTTCCTTTAGCCTACAATAAACTTTGCCCTGAGTAGGAGTTATGCACGTGAGGATCTGTGTGTGAATTGGAATGGTGGGAAGCACAAGAATAGAGAGAGAAAATTTAAATTGAAAAAATTTTGAGTTACGGAAGCTAAAGATAGAAGATTTGCTTGTTGACAGGGATCAATGGATTTTTGTATCATCAACAAAACCATATGGTATGAAAGATGAAGGTTGATTGATTATTGATAGGAAGGCAAGGAATTCAATCAAATTGTCTTTGTTTTCTATTATTTTATTGATAGGAAGGCAAGGAAGCCGCACCAAAGGAGTTATGGGATAAATTGGGTACTTCGTATTAGAAAATGTCTCTAGCAAATAAACTTTTTCTTTGAAAGAAATTGTATTCACCAAGAGCAAATGATGGTGACTATGTGGCTAAACATTTAGATACCTTCAAAATGGTGGTAACTCAATTATTTTCTATTGATATTAAAATGGATGATGAAGAAAAATGTATTACTTTACTTTCTTCTTTACTTTCAACTCATGGGATAATTCAATAATGACAATCACTAGTACTACTTCTAAATTAAAGAGTGGGGATGTAGTTGCATCCCTATTATTAGAAAAAATGAGAAAAAAATCTTCAAAAGATTACAAATCGAGGGATGTCTAAGTTGTAAGAGATAATTTCCATGAAAGAAAAAAAAAGAAATTAGGAGATAAAAAGTCAGGGTGTAATGCTCCAAGATTACACCTAAGACATTAACAAACACAAATTAGATGAACAACATTTTTGCAATACAAAAATGACTTTGAATGTGCCACATTACACTCCTATGTGCACAAGGTACCACCACATGACACTATAATGCACCTAACATTTTTAATAATGCATTGAGCATGGTGGCATAAGTGGAAGACTTACTAACCATAGGCTTAAAACACCGAGAATAACACAAGAAATGAGATCTAGAGGAAGATCAAGGCTTCCATGCCAAAGTACAAACCCCTATACCTCAATTAATGAGCCACTCCTCAGCCATCTCAAGATGTGCAAAGAAATAGGACAAATTCTCCTAGTTTAGACTTTAAGAGTTAAATTATAGGGGCAAAATTGCACAAAACCCAAATTACAAGAATCAATTTACAAAGCTCAAACTTTGGATTTCAGGCTCACTTTTGCATTGGTTCAAGGTTCAAAAATAGATCAGCACATTCTTGGGGTTTTAGGTCTGACTCTCATCATTTGGAGTTCATAGTCTAGGCTACGAGCTATGACTTGCTTGTTAAGGGTGAAACTCCAAACTCTTCTCTAGCAGACCTCTTTAGCTTTGAAATCTAAATTTCAAATGCCAACCACATGGCACCTTGAGGAACTAGCTCTAAGCCCACCAAATAGACACCTCAAGCTTCGAAGTCTGATTGATATTTGGCACTTTAGAAGATTTGTATGTCTAGTTTGAATCTTTGACCTCTAGTGGGTTTCACCTCTAACTTCAAACTTTAGGCTATGACTAAAAAACTTGCACTTCATGCAGAGCACAAACCCTCCACTAAATGATAAGTAACTTATGACTTGGACTTTAGAGTATGACTAACACCAGACAAACTACAAAGGCCCAAATAAAGGTCGAGCACCTACTATCAAGAGATTTAGACATCAAGGTCTAACATCCAAACAATAAATCCAATGTAAAATATTTAATTTCAATGTATGCACCTTTTCTTTGTGAACTCATTTCCCTTATATAATTTTAATTTGGGATCAAGACCTTGTGTTTTAATTATTCTTGAGCTTAATAACCCCCCGTGAAATGGAAAAAAATTATCCTTCGGGTTTTCCTAGTATAGCCAAGACTTGGTGACAGAGACCTCATTCTAGTCTCTTTTACCAATTGAAGTAGCACTAGGAAAAGGACTACCAAGATACAAACTAGGATTGTTATCACAAGGTTAAGGTCCCTTGAGGGTGATCTTGAACTACCTTATACCACTCAACACAGAGATTGGAATCCAATCAACTAGCAATGTTTTCATAGTTGCCTTTAACACTAGAGGAATCACTTCTTGGAACTTTATCTTGTCCCTTAACATCAATTTATTAACCATTTTTTGATCTCCAATTTGTAAGCCTATTTTCTATACCACAAAACCAACCTATCTATTCATTATAATTCCTAAAAACCCACAAATGGTTGCTCTAGAACTAGGTGGTTTGTTGGTAATTATAGTCCTTTAAATTTAGTAGTTGTAGCTTGTGATCTACCTAAGATGTTGAGAAATTCTTCCTAATTACTATTATAATGGCATTATGACATTAGAAGAACACATATATGATTATAAGGATACCTTGACATGAAAATTGACATTTCAATAAATAATATCAATTCTTTGACAAAACCTATAAGTATTGCTAAGATTTTGTGGTGCAAGGATGCAAGGGGTTTATCCCTTTCCCATGCACAAGTTATCTTCTTGGTTTATACTATTTTCTATAGTAAATATAATGAGAATGTTGTAACCTTAGTGTGTTATTCACCTACAAAGAGCTCTTGGTGAGAGAATATGTGGAATTGTTGAAGTACCTATTGAAGAGTTTGATTCTAGATTGGTAAATAGCCACAAAAGCTATATGGTAATTTATGGTGAGTTGTAGATATTCTATGGTGGCATGTAAGTTTGTCTTATCCTAATGTTGCTATGGTAGAAATTTCAAGGAATTTGGTGGAGAACTCAATACCACATCATGAACTGATTAGTGACTAGAGTGTGTATGGTAGTGCAAGTGCATATTTGGTAGTGTTGGAGTACATGTAGCAATTACTAAAGACACCTAGACGTTCTAGAAGCTTCTTAGAGGTACCAAAAGTGGTTATGAGCAATTAGGAGTTTGTCTCTATAACCACAAGCCATAGTTTATTTTTGGTTGTAGTTAGAGAAGATGTACGTGATTCATGTTTTGGTCAATAATCTTTGATTTGGTGTTGTGGTAGTATCCAAGAATATTTGATGATCATCGATGTGCAGAAATCACATGTTTGGTATTATGTGTGGTATGATGATATCATGGTACAATAATGGTATGGCTATCTGATTGTTGGTACTTGATTAGACATTTATAATTTTTGAGACAATTGGGATTACAAAAGAATGATTCATTAGTTATATCTAATTTTTGGTACAAATGAAATAATTTGATGAGAGATTGACTGATGATGTTGTGATGATGTGAAGCATCATTGCAAAGGTTGTGTACACTTTAGTTTGTAGATTGAGACACTCTTTGAAAGAGAATAATTATATTTAGATTTTGTTTCTTGGTTAATACAATTGTAACTATCCTTTTTCTAGTGGTTTTTTCTTGAAATCTTTTTCATGTAAATCTCTATCTCATGTCTATGTAGGTTGTGTATGATTTCACATTCTTCATTTAATGTTGCTAAATTGACTTGTTACAACAAATATAACTATATTTTCTTCATATTATCTTAAGATGTTCCAATATCCTAAATTATCAATTGTCTACAATAGGGATCAATTTCCCATCAAAAACATCAAATATTTTAAGCCTAATTCATTTTAGCAGCATGGAAGAATATATATTTACCATAATAAAAGTAAAAAAAATTAGCCATACTTCTAAATGAATCTTTTCCAAGAAATAACATTGCTTCTATTTATCAAATTAGAAATAAAGTCAAAACACTCATCAAATCTTTGGCTACACTATACTTACAAGCCAACATTGTGAGTGACTAGCATTAATAGTCAACACGTTCTCATTCTAACTGAGTAAAAAGTATATTTCTCAAATTTGACCTCCTAAATTATCATTCAACAATAAAACATCCTTACCAACTTCCCTATACATGTGTGCACAAATGATTTTGACCTTTTTTTGATGTTATTTTGATTAGAGTCAAATTTACAAGTTACTAGCTAGATAAGCTCTTCCCACTATGTGCGGGGATATCATTTTTATCACTCAATATAGAAGTTGGACATGTATAGAGAATACTAGACTTATGCTTATAACTAAATATCTAACTAGTAGTGTTAGACATATAATAATATTATGTTTTGTTTTGAACAACTTAAATGTATTGGAACATGAAAGATGTTTACGAGAAATAAACATGTAAGGAGTAAGTATTTTGTTTCTTCCTTTACTTTGAAGTTACAACATTCATTGCAATTTATTCAAACTAGGGATTTGCAAATTTTAAAGCTTTCGGTTGGGGTTGGGTAGAAGACATTTCTCTCTTTAACCTAGTGTTCTATGTGTGTTTGAACATATTGAGGTTTATCACTTGCTACATTAAGAGTGTTTGGACATGTGTGATAATCTACTTAAGAATAAGGTGTGTATTGGGACTTATTTAGATCTTGTCCATTTTATTATGTTATGTTCTATGATTATAAGTCTAAACAAAACACATCAATAATGTGTTTCTCATACTTGCTTAATTTCACATTCTAGGTAAATGTGATATTGAATATACTATTTGTTGTTTGTAGATAGTATTCACCATAAATATAATCTTGGATGTGTTATTTTCTTTCCATAAATTACATTTACCGTGAAGAAAACTATGGAAAAGATATGGTGAAACAACCATAATTAATAAAGCTATACATTTATTATATAAGAGCACAAACATTATAGAGGCTTTGCAACTAAAAATTAATATGGCACAAAGCATTTGATTGAGGGATACAAAAGTAAGAAATCAAAGATATACATGTGATCATGACCCTAAAATAATAGATTGACCTTAATGTGTATAAGAACACATGACATAGAAATGTTTTTGTGATGGACATTGGCTTTATATCTCATGTCTAAAGTCTCTAGTATGAGTAGATAATTTTCACTACTAGAAAATATGTTGTGGATAGAACATGGGTCTTAAATTAAACTATGACATAGAAAATATACACACACATCTTCATTTAAAACTTAACAAAGTATTTATAGATTTATTTATTCTATGGTAACACATAAAGAATAATGTATCTGATTGAGTGTTTTACTAAAATGTTTGAGCAAGAACATATCTCACCAAGTTATAAAAGTTCACCAAGTTATAAAAGTTATGAAACACTAATTTAATCTTACTAAATAAGTGCTAAACTAAATAAAGTAAATTCATGTGATTAAAGAATTTGCTTAATACCTTGTTTAGGCATGCTACAAAAGACTTCCCTTGGCACTTTATGCAAAATTCAATATGAATCTATTTAAGGATATTCAAAGTGAAGTAAACTAACTATCTACCCCTTTTTTAGACTATGGAATATCACCTAAAAAATTATAATCCTTAAACAACATGTTTGTTAGCTAAATAATGAATGACATGTGTTAGATTCTATGCATTTAATTCCACACCCCAAGGTAGAGAAAATTCGTGATAATTTTTTTCCATGAGTAACATTCAACCTAGGTACACTCTCAAGCCCAAGCTAGTATTAAACTCCATGTGAGATTGGTGCTAAGGGATACTAATAATAAATAATTCTTAGCAAGATTCCATAGTTATTCTCAAAAGGGGTACTTGTTTGGTGAACACATTTCATCTAATATATCTCTATTCAACAACATAATAATTTCTATTACAAATTCATGTAAGCACAATATTCATTTCATTAGAGTAAATACTTTTACATTTAAAGAAGAAAATTTCATGCATTTAACTTAAATAAGTCTACAATATGGTTTTGACTTATCCATGACTACATAAGATGAAGTAAAACCAAGGAAAATCCTCATGTTAGGAATTCTCTTATTGATATGTATGCACAATGTGACCATACTAAGGAGATATACAATATGTTTAATGAGATTGATAAAAAATGTAGCGTAAAGAAAATATTACAAAATTAAAATAAAAATCCTCTAGTTGTTTCACCCTTCTAAGCTAGACTATATATCTCATCTACTTTAGTCAATCTCCTAGCATTGATGACTAATCCTAGGAGGTTGGACAAGTTTCACATATTATGATAAATGAAAATTCATAAATGTTTTATAGATAAAGAAAACAACAGTAAATATGTAGAAGGTTAAAGTGATTATAATACATGTAATAAACATCTTTTTGATGGATCTCTACATGTTATTTTCAAGCTCTTATTCTAGTATACACAAACATCATTGTGGTGTGTGTATTATCTTTAAAATTGAATTTATCTACAACATTCCAATCATCATATATTAGCTCAAGAATTGTTAAATGTATAGACAAAGAGACTCTTAGTAAATTCTTCAAAAACTTAAATGGCTAAAATGTACATTAAAAATGTTCCTAAGTGTCTGATGTACTATGATTCTTTACAATACTCTATGTATAATATGCTAATGAATGGAAAAAATATATATGTATATAAAGATTACTAAGCTTATTCTCAAAGAATAGTGAACACCAATGAGAAGTAAGACAAGTCTCTATATATAGAAAGAGTGGAAGCTAGAAACCTAGAAGTGAAGGAAAGACCTACAAATCTATACATATATGGTTCTAAATATCTATGATATGCATTGCTACCTAAATGGATTAGTGTCTAGAGGCAATCTTCAAAATAATGAAAATTGTATCCTAAGCCCTAAAGAAAAAGGACTCAATTGTAAATGTCATTGTATGATGTCAATCAAGGTAAATTTTGTTTATTGTAGGCTTTTTCATCCAAAAGTATTGGTTTAGTTGTATGTATTAGGTAAAGTGTATGAACTAAGGTTATATGCTTATCCATAGTTCTATATGTCAATAAGTTAATGTTTATGATTTGTAATTAGGTTGTCAAGAGTTCCTATTATTTTAAGGTAGTTTCTTGGAGTAGTTATATATTATATTCATAGGTAAAGGATTTATAAGTCTATTTTGTGTGATGTGCATTTTCATCATGTATAATAAATTATTGTGGTGTTTAAATTTCTTCACATTATGTAAACATTCTCTACATTTTGTTATTCTAAAACAAACATTTACATCTGAGATAAACTAATACAAGAATATTTCAAGCATAGTTTAACAAATAATTTTGCCTAGAGGTAAACTACAGTTGTAGCGGGGGTGGAGATGAGAGCACTCATTTTTGGTCGTAAATATATAACTCAAAAAAATAAAAATAAATTGCAAATAAATAAATAAAGATTGCCAACGCCAAATAAAGAAAACTCCTAAAAATAGTCCCCACAATCTTCATGGTTTTAATTATCATGGTGTATTTTGCAAATCCACACATCTGGCCTTTCATTCATTTATTTGCATTGCAATAAAGCTATTCACTGTAGGATCTGCCAACTAATATTAAATATATATACACACAACTTTGTATATATATATTTATTATGCATAACTGTGCTTTTCTCTACCTGCACAAAACCAGAAAAACAATAAACATGCTTATGAAAAATCCAAAAAAATAATATAAACATTGCATATGAGAATTTTAATAAACATTGCATATGAGAATTTTCTCTACCTGCACAAAACTAGAAAAATAATAAACATGCATATGAGATGATATTAGGGTAATTTTCTGTACCTGCATAAAATAGAAAAACAATTAAAAAAACTAGAAAAATAATAAACATGGTTATGAAAAATTCAAAAAATAATAAACATGCATATGAGAATGATATTAGGGTAAAGAGGTATAGTAACTAGGAAAAATTGTTATAGTAAGTTTCATTTATAAGTCTCAGTTAAACTAGGAAGGTTTGAATTAACTAGAATTTGTTTGTTTTTATTTATTTATATTGAAATTTAAATATTCTATTCTTAATGATCATAATTTAAATAAAAATAATGATCACTAAGAATAGAATATTTTTATTAATATCATTATCTTTTTAATTTGTTTTTCTATAGATATTTATCTTTTTAATTTGTTTTTTGGTTTTTTGGTTTTATTTTTTAATTTAATAGGTGGCTTAAATTAATTGGTTTTTGAATTAATTATTTTAATTTTTGGAAAATTTTTTAGGCAAAATCAATTTAGGAGAAAATAAAAAAGTATTTTTGATTTATTTCAATATATTAGAAAGTTTTAAATATAATTTTTTAGTAATGTGTAAGAGTGAAAAGTGTATTTTTAATATTTTCATTCATTTTATATTTAATATTTATTTAGGTTATTTGAATATTTGTTATGTTTTAATTCTTAGGTTATAGGAATTTTATGGCAAAGGTTATCAATCTAAGTTAGTTTGTAGTAATTATTATATAATCTTGAAATATTTTTATGGAAATAGATATATTCCAATTAAATATTATTAAGTTATTAATTAAGGTGTGGAAAAATTATTAGACATGAATAACAATCTTTATTTTTTACAAATGAATATTGTAGAGTGACATCATTAATTGATCTATAATTAGTCTATCTTAAGTTTATATAATATTCATTTAATACAAGTGTTGTTAGAAGTTTACTTAATTGACTTAGTAAATAAAATTTAATAATATTAATATAATCTTATTGACTTAGTTAATAAATTTTAATTAACATTTGTTAGAAGTTTAGTTAATAAATTATGATCATAACTAAATTTTAAATAAGAAATTAAATTAAATAAAAAGAAATTTATGAAATTTTATTATATTTACTTATTATAAATTTTAATGCATGTAACATGTAGTAAGAACATTCAAACATATAAAAATATTTACTACTATCTGAAGATATATATATATATATATATATATATATATATATATATATATATATATATATATATATATATACAACTTTGTATATATACATGCAAATATATATAATTATTGTGTATATAATTGTCCCTGTGAAATGCATTTTTCTGAATCCATAACTGTGCTTATTCTCTTTTTCTTTACCTGCACAAAACCAGAAAAACAATAAACATGCATATGAAAAAAAAATAGAAAAACAATAAACATATTTATGAAAAATCCAGAAAAACAATAAACATTGCATATGATAATAATATTAGGGTAATTTTCTATACCTACACAAAACTAGAAAAACAATAAACATGCATATGAGAATGATATTAGGGTAATTTTTTGTACCTGCACAAAATAGAAAAACAATAAACATGCATATGAAAAAAATAGAAAAACAATAAACATGGTTATGAAAAATCTAAAAAACAATAAACATGCATATTATTAGGGTAAAGAGGTATAGTAGGTAGGAAAAATTGTTATAGTAAGTTTCATTTATAAGTCTGAGTTAAACTAGGAGGGTTTGAATTAACTAGAATTTGTTTGTTTTTATTTATTTATATTAAAATTTAAATATTCTATTCCTAATGATCATTATTTTCATTTATAAGTCTGAGTTAAATTAGGAAGGTTTGAATTAACTAGAATTTGTTTGTTTTTATTTATTTATATTAAAATTTAAATATTCTATTCCTAATGATCATAATTTAAATAAAAATAATGATCATTAGGAATAGAATATTGTTATTAATATCAATAGTGTTAATTTATTAGTACCTGCCTTTGGTTGGTACTATTGCAATGAGTTCAACTTATCTAGTTATTAATCTATTGATTGCAAACCAATCAAAAGATAGGATTATTTTTCTTGTCTGACAAATTTGATTTAAATTTGTACTTTTCCTATGTGAACATGATAAATTTTTTAAAAAAAATTATTTAGAAATGATTTATCTGTATTGTCATTGGCTGAAAAAAATGACCTCTTCTCTGCGGATTGTCGGTTTGTCGGGAGAGTGCAACAAAAAACTATAAATGTGGAGACAATTTTGATTTGAAGGGAGTACGTGGCAAGTAAACAAATTATGAACACAAATTTTGTTTCCCACTAGTTAAGTCATGCCGAAATGGATGGCGATTAATTTTTTGCTTCATTAGCTAAAAGTAATATAATTTTAATTTAGTTTTTAGTGTTCTACAGATTTTATTTTATGTAATTAGATTATTTATTTTATTTAGTCAAAACTTTAAAATCTATAGTATCATGAATTTAATTATATTTTTTATTTTATTCTTCAAACTTACAATATTTTAATGCATTTTAAATTATAAAAGTATTAGTATTATTACTATACTTTAGGGTTCTACACATAAATAACCTAATTTCACTAAAATATTTCTTAACTATTCATTTGATCTTAACCATTGATGTCTAATTAAATGGAGCTAAACTACATACTTTTATTAAATGAATGCACCCAAAATTATTACTAAACCACAATATTAAATTAATTAAAATAATTAAAATCATGTTGTCTACAAGTACTTACTATTATTACTTAAATAAAAAATTAAGTGACTAAGATAAAATACTATAGTGATGTAAATATGAATATGTTTTTGTTATTATATTATGTAATTATTCTTCAAACTTACAATATTTTAATGCATTTTAAATTGTAATAGTATTCAATATTATTACATTTTAATATCTTAGGCAGACATTTCAAATCTATCCACACTGTTATTATATTATGTAATTATTCTTCAAACATACAATATTTTAATGCATTTTAAATTGTAATGGTATTCAACATTATTACATTTTAATATTTTAGGCAGACATTTCAAATCTATTCACACCCAGTTAGGGTTAGGGTTC
Source organism: Cunninghamia lanceolata (assembly GCA_027924645.1). Classification (NCBI taxonomy): domain Eukaryota; kingdom Viridiplantae; phylum Streptophyta; class Pinopsida; order Cupressales; family Cupressaceae; genus Cunninghamia; species Cunninghamia lanceolata. Next base: position 4,554,650 of record BSBN01000333.1, read on the forward strand.
TACACATTTTATTTTATGAAATTAGATTATTTTTGGGATTTCAATTTCATTTAATCAAGAGTTAAAAATCTAGGATTTCAATTTTATTTAGTCAAAAGTTAAAAATCTACATTATCACAAAAAATATTTCGCCATGTTATTACATTTTTTATTTTATTCTTCAAACTTACAATATTTTAATGCATTTTAAATTATAAAAGTATTAGTATTATTACATTTTAAGGAAATATTTGTGTTATTCAATAGACTTTGTAAAAGTTTAGTTTTATAGTTAGGAAATATTTTAGTCCTATTTTATTTTTACCAAATTAGATTGTTTTTGAGATTTCAATTTTATTTAACATTTCAACACTCTTCAAAAATTAAATTTTCAATTATTAGAATGCAATTATGTAGGGTTATAGTTAGGGTAGAATTGTTGTGATTATAATTAGGTTAGGGTTTGGGTTAGGGTTCTTGTTAGAATTAGGGTTAGAATTAAGGTTGGTTACTACTGGAGTTAGGGTTAGAGTTCAATTAGGGTTAAGGATAGTATTAAGGTTAGGGTTAGGTTTTGAATTATAGTCAAGCTTAGGGTTAGAGTTAGGGTTAGGGTTAAAATTAAAGCTATGTTTAGGGTTAGAATAAGGTTATGGTTATGGTTAGCTTTAAAATTAGGATTAGGTTTAGGGTTTAGGGTAAGCATTAGAGTTACAGTAAGGGTTAGGGCTAGAGGAAGGGTTAGAATTTAGGTTAGAGTTATGGTTAAACTGATAGTTAGAATTAGGATTAAGGGTTAGAATTAGGGTTATTATTAGATTTAAAATTAGGGTTAGAGTAGGGTAGATCAACGTTATGATTAGAATTAGGGTTATTCTTCTATTTGAATTAGGGTTAGAATTAAGGTCGCTTACTATTACAATTAAGGTAATAATCAGAGTTACAATTAGGATTAGGGTTCATATTAGAGTTAGGGTTAAAGTTCAATTAGGGTTAAGGTTAGTATTAAGGTTAGGGTTAGGTTTTGAATTATAGTCAAGCTTAGGGTTAGAGTTAGGATTAGGTTTAGGGTTAAAATTAGAGCTATGTTTAGGGTTAGAATAAGGGTTATGGTTAGGGTTAACTTTAAAATTAGGATTAGGTTTAGGGTTTAGGGTTGGGGTTAGGGTTAGGGTTAGAATTAGGGTTACAACAATAATTAGGGTTAATGTTAGAATTAAACTTAAGGTTAGGGTTACCATTAGGGTTAAGTTCATTATTAAGCTTAGGGATAAGGTTGCAATTAGGATCAACCTTAGGGTTAAAATTAGAGCTATGCTTAGGGTTTGAATAAAGGTTAGGGTGAGGGTTAGGGTTAGGGTTAGATTTAGGGTTAGAGTTAGATTTAAAATTAGGATTATAGTTAGGGTAGAATCAAGGTTATGATTAGAATTAGGGTTAGGGTTAGGGATAGGGATAGGGATAGGGTTAGGGTTCTTATTAGAATTAGGGTTAGAATTAAGGTTTATTACTATTAGAGTTAGGGTTAGAGTTCAATTAGGTTTAAGATTAGTATTAAGGTTAGGGTTAGGTTTTGAATTATAATCAAGCTTAGGGTTAGAGTTAGGGTTAGGGTTAGGGTTAAAATTAGAGCTATGTTTAGGGTTAGAATAAGGGTTATGGTTAGGGTTAGCTTTAAAATTAGGATTAGGTTTAGGGTTTAGGGTAAGCATTTGAGTTACAATAAGGGTTAGGGCTAGAGTTAGGGTTAGAATTTAGGTTAGGGTTATGGTTAAAATCATAGTTAGAATTAGGATTAAGTTAAGGGTTAGAATGAGCGTTATTGTTAGATTTAAATGTAGGGTTATAGTTAGGGTAGAATTAGGGTTATGATTAGGGTTAGGGTTAGAGTTAAAGGGTTAGTGTTAGAGTTAGGATTAGGCGTCCTATTAGAATTAGTGTTAGAATTAAGGTGGGTTTTTATTAGAATTAGGGTAAGAAATAGAGTTACAGTTAGGGTTAGGGTCCAAATTAAAGTTAAGGTTATATTCAATTAGGGTTAAGTTTAGTATTAAGGTTAGGGTTTGAATTATAGTCACGGTTAGGGTTACAGTTAGGGTTAAAATTAGAGTTATGTTTAGGGTTAGAATAAGGGTTAAGAATAGGTATAAAATTAGGATTAGGGTTAGGTCTATAATTAAAAATAGGATTAGGGTTATGATTAAATATAAGGTTATTGTTCGGGTTAGGGTTATGGTTATGATTAGGGTTAAAATTAGGGTTAGGGTTGAAATTACAGTTAGAATTAGAATAAGAATTACATTTAGAATTAGGGTTATAGTTTGAAAAAGGGCGACAATTACAATGAGAATTACGGTCAAAACTAGGTTTAGGGTTATAATAAGGGTTAGGTTAGGGTGAGATTTAGGGTTACAATGAAAATTAGGGTTAGGGTTAGGGTTACAATGAGATTTAGGGTTAGAATTAGGATTAGTGTTAGGGTTAGTGTTAGGTTTAGAATTAGAGATACAATTATGGTTATAATTAGGGTTAGGGTTATTGTTATAATAAAGGTTAGGGTTAGTACTAGGGTTAGGGTTATTGTTAGAATCAAAGTTAGGGTTAGTATGAGGATTAAGGTTGCTGTTAGAATTAGGGTTAGGGTTCAACATTGATATTAAAATATTTTTTAAAAATAGGTACCCTTTTTCTAAATCTAACCTAGGTAATTCTAATATAACCTTGGTTCTAACCCTAACCCTAACCCAAACCCTAATTCTAAATCTAACCCTAATTATAATTCTAATCGTAACCCTAACCTTAACCCTAACACTAATGCTAACCATAATTCTAAAACCCTAAAACTAACCCTAATTCTAACCTAAACACTAACCCTAACCCTAACCCTAACCCTAATTTTAACCCCTAACTCTAATCCTAAATATAATATATAATATAATATAATATAATATTTTAATTATTATATATTATAATTATTATTATTTTAAACATAATATATTATTATATTATATAATATATATTTATATCTAATATAATATGTTTTAATATATTATAATTAGTGTTAGAATTAGGCTTGCGACTCCGGTTGCTACTAGCATATTTATATTAAATATAATATATCTAAAGTATGCTGAGAGATATCCTTCTCGAGGCACCTAATGTTAGGATTAGTGATTAAAAAAATAGGCGCCTCGAGAAGGATATCTCTTGGCATACTTTAGATATATTATATTTAATATAAATATGCTAGTTTAACTTGACATTTAAAAACAAAACGAATGGAACTAAAAAGTAGGTATTTGCCAAAAACTCAAAATGTCAATGAGGGAAAAAAAGATACATAAAATTGAGCTCTTACTCAAAACTATCATTACATTATTTACAAACATAAGAAGTCTACATTTTCAAATGTCTTGAGATAAGTACATTTTTGGGCTCAAACAAAACCACTGAATGGTTTAATAAAGTGTTAATTCTTTTTGTCTATACTAGAAAAAAAATATTTTCTTACTTGAAAACTAGTAGTTCTATGAACAACAAAATTCACCATCATTTACAATCTTATACAATCATTTATTTACAAGATTGAGGTTTCCTTTGAACTAAACTACTATGTAATTTAACAAAACTATTAAGTAGAAAAATGGTATATCACTGAGACAATTAATTTTTTGATAGAAATATCCTCATAGTACTAATCTAAGAAGTCGTGTAGGATATATTGTTGTTGATACCTATTTGTATATTATAGGAAATAAAAATAGAAATGCAAGTACAAATATAATTTGTTGTATAAAGTGAACGGGGTTGTGCTTAAATCCTTCGGTTGCTCTGAGAAGTTCCTGACTAGAAATTTGCATGAAACCTCGTCCCAACAAACTATTTACAATTGGTGCTCTTTTAATTTTTCTATAGAAAATGTAAAATGTCCCCAAAATGCAACACAATGCGAAGAATGTGCCAACTGACGGAACCAAGACAACGTTCCTGTTGAACCAATTATGGTTTTTAGCAGAGCTCGTGCAATTTGGTAAATTCAACCAGCCCGAGGCTGCACATAATCCTGGATTTCTCAAAAATGATGTTACGCTTAGATTTCTGAAAGCTCCCTGATTTGGGACTGATCCATTCAGGTTGTTGTAGGATAAATTTAAATGTCGGAGCATGGTGAGATTTGTAATAGAGGGTGGCACTGGTCCAGACAACTCATTGAAGGACAAATCAGTGCTTTCAAGGCTCTTAAGACGCCCTATAGATGTTGGCACTATTCCCTCCAATTTATTGTTGGCAAGGTTCAGGTATTGCAATTCCACGCAACTGCCAATATCCCCACGGATGGGTCCTGAGAGTTTATTAGCAGAGATATCTATGGCTTGAACATGTTGCATTCTTCCCAGTAAGGGCAATCTTCCTGTCAATGAATTGTGTGAAAAATTGAGATAGAACATCAATGAATAGAGACTTGAAATCTCCATAGGGATATTTCCTGTGAGGCTGTTGTATGAGAGGTCAATCATCTCCAGGCGGAAACATTGCTCAATGGCATTCGGTATCTTTCCTGTGAGCTCGTTATGACTTAAGTCAAGTTTTCTCAGCTGTTGCAGACTGCCCAAATGTGAAGGAATGTCTCCGGAAATATGGTTTAGCGAAAGCCATAGGTATTCCAGGTTAACAAGCATGTTAAAGTCCAGTGTAATGCTGCCTTGCAATTTGTTGGATGTCAAGTCCAACGCTTCTAGGTGCTTCAGACGGCCTAATGTACTCGGAACATTGCCAGTAAAACTGTTAGTACCGAGATCTAGAACGGTTAAGCCAGTAAGGTTGCCAATCTCTTCCGGTATATTACCAGTGATATTGTTTCTCCACAAGTTGAGCCGGGATAGCCTGGGAGAGAGGTTTCCCATGCCACTAAAAATGGTTTTCCGATAGACTTGTATCTTTTCGAGGATGGAGCAGTTGGTAAGTGCATCCAATACACACATTGTAGCACATTGTCCGCTTGACAAGCTATTAGACCCAAGGCTCAGTTTCTGCAGAGCAGTTAGCATTCCCAATTCTTGAGGCACCACACCACTTAGCAGATTATAAGAGAGATCAAGAAGTAAGAGCTGAGAACAATTTCCCAGAGACTTTGGGATCCCTCCACTGAATTGATTACCTCCCACAAAAAATAGTTGTAAGTTGGTGAGCTTGAGGCCAATATCTGTGGGAATGGAGTCCACGATCTCGTTTAGTTCCAGTCCAAGGTCCTGCAATTCCGTACAGTTTAACAGAAAAGGAAAAACATTTCCTTTCAAGTGGTTAACACCAAGATTAAGTACTTGTAGACGAGTCAGCATCCCCAATTCTGGAGGTATTACTTGTTGGCGGACGTGGACTTCCAGCTGGACATCAGTAATCTCCCCTGCCACTGTAGCACAACTACTCCAATGACCACATTTACTCCACTCTTCTTCTTCTTTCTTCTATTCTCTTCGATGTATCTAGACTCTTCTCATTTTTAGCATGTACCTAGTAACTTCTTTCGATGCTGAAAAATGAACTCTGTTTTGAAAATGTATAAGGGGTTTTTGATACTCTGTTTTTTGGATGAATGGATGAAGGCATCACCGGCAGCTCTGTTTAAGAAAATGCATCAATAAAATTTCGAATACTTATTTCTCCAGTGTATTTTTATCTCTGTTCTATGTATTTTTTCTTGTCTTTATCTTGTGCATCTCTTACAAAATGGTACCAGAGCCAGTGTAAAGTCTGAACCAGATCACAGGGGAATTCAAGAGTGTTGACGTGGCTGCAAATTAGTAGATTGTGGAGAGAAAGGGTCATCGATTGGAAGAAGACTGAAGCAGATACCAAGCAAGTGCTAGCATATATTGGTTACTGTTTTGGCAAAGATGAGTTCACCAGAGCAAGGAGTCATAGCCAAAGGAAGCCGTCTAGGCAGATCTTGTTAAGGGAGCAGGAACCATATAAAGTAGATCATTGCCAAGAGAAGAAAAAGCCACTTAGACAAAAACTAACCAGGCTAAGAGGAGTTCACTGTTAAAACAAGAAAAGTTTTTTTATTTTTTCTATTTTAAAAAATCATGGCAGGAACAAGTGGAAGTATTCAACAACCCCATATTCCAATTTTTAATTGCAAAAATTATGACTTTTAGAGCATAAAAATCAAAACCCTATTTTGTTCTCAAGATGTTTGGGACTTGGTTGAAAATGGGTTCCCTGAACCAGCAGACCAACAAGCATATTAGGCTCTTTCACAAGCTGAGAAGGATTTGTTGAAAGAAAATAAGAAGAAGGATGCCAAAGCATTGTTTTTTATTCAGCAAGCAATGGAGGAATCAATCTTTCCAAAAGTAGCAGCTGCCACAAGATCAAAGTAGGCATGGGAAAGTTAGCAAACAGCATACCAAGGCACAGGCAAGGTGAGGACAGCAAAATTACAAATTCTTAGAAGGGATTTTGAAAACTTGCAAATGAAGGACTCAGATTCAATAGATTCATTCTTCACTCATGCAATGACAATAGTAAATCAGATTAGATCATATGGAGAAACCATTGGGGATCAAAAAGTTGTAGAGAAAATACTTAGAAGCTTACCCACAAAGTTTGATCCAGTTGTAGTAGCCATTCAGGAGTCCAAAGATCTTACTCAGCTATCAATAGATGAATTAATGGGATCGCTCTTGGCACATGAGCAAAGATTAAATCGATCAGGGACATCATCATTTGAGAATGCATTCAAGACCCAGCTTTCATTTGGCAGAACAAGAGGGAGATCAAATCACAGCAGAGGCAGAGGACGATTTACACCAAGAGGAGGAAGAGAAAATACACAATTTGAAAGCAGAAGACCAACATCAAGCCCACATGCTCATTCTACATCAACAAGAGGAAGGGGGAGCAGCCATTCTCATAGACATCCTCAAGGAGAAAGGTATGATAAATCCAACATTCAATGTCATTATTGCAATAAATTTAGGCATTTTGCATCAGAATGTAGGAAAAGGCAATATGACATGAATAAGCAAAAGGCGCATTTTACAAATGAAAGTCAGCCCAACACTAATGAACAAAACACCATATTGATAACATGCAATGTAGCACAAGAGAGTTCCAAAGAAGTATGGTTCTTAGATAGTGGCTGTAGTAATCACATGAGTGGGAGTAAGGAGATGTTTGCAACAATGGATGATTTGGTAAAATTAGAAGTAAAATTGGGGAATGATCACCGAGTTTCAGTCATGGCCAAAGGGTCAATTAACATAAGAACTAAGCAAGGTGAGGAGAAGCATATTTCTGATGTATATTATATTCCTGGATTGCAACACAATCTCATAAGCATTGGACAACTAGTTCAAAAAGGATATAGAATATACTTTGAAAATGATGAATGTGTGATTTTAGATAAGAAACCAAGCAATAGATTGATTGCAAAAGTTGAAATGACAAAAAATAGGATGTTTCCACTTAGAATCCAAAGTGAACTATTCTTAGAGCCAAAAGGATTGCAAAAGGTTGTTGAATTAGCTTTCAAAGCTTCATACAAAAATGAATCTTGGCTATGGCATTTAAGACTTGGGCATTTAAATTTCAAAGGGTTACAACTGTTATAAAAGAAAAGAATGGTATATGGATTGCCACTAATAGAGCCACTTAAGACAACATGTGAGAGTTACATATTGGCAAAGCAACATAGGAAAAAATTTCCAATTGGAGAGTCTTATAGGGCAAAGCATCCACTTGAGATAGTGCATTCAGACCTTTGTGGACCTATGCAAACACCATCCATAGGTGGAAGACTTTATTTCTTGACATTTATTGATGATTTCAACAGGAAAGTATGGGTTTATTTCTTGAAAAACAAATCAGATGCATTTGTTGTTTTTAAGGAGTACAAGGCAAAAGTTGAGAAAGAAAGTGGATACAATATTAAAACATTGAGAACCGATCAAGGTGGTGAATATATATCAAATGCTTTTCAAAAAATTTGCAAAGAAAATGGCATAAGGAAACAATTTACAGTGAGGTACATACTCCTCAACAAAATGGAGTAGCTGAGAGAAAGAATAGAACAATCATGGAAATGGCATGAAGTATGATAAAAGCAAAACATCTACCAAATGAGTATTGGGCTGAAGCAGTTGCATGTTTAGTATACATTTTAAATAGATGTCCAACAAAAGTAGTAATAAATAAAACACCAGAAGAAGCTTGGAGCAAAAGGAAGAATAATATAACACATTTGAGAGTCTTTGGATGTGTAGCATACTCATTGATACCTTAAGAGTTGAGAAATAAATTAGATGATAGAGGAGAGAAGTGCATATTTGTGGGATATAGTGAACAGTCCAAGGCATATAAGCTATACAATCCTATCACAAAGAAGCTGATAATAAGTCGTGATGTTGAGTTTGTTGAAGAAGAAGCATGGGATGGCAACATAGACAAAACAACTACAATTGTAGCTAGTGTTCCACAAGAGAATGAAGACAATGAAACTCAAGTTGTGAATCCTACTACACAAGCAAATGTTCCTACAACACCTTCTAGGGCTCCTACCACTCCAAATTTGACTACTCCAGCGAATAATAATAGCAGTGAGTCTTCTAATCCAACACTTGCAACACTAAGATCAAGGTCAATAAACACTTCAAAGAAGACACGTAGTCTAAGAGAGATTTATGATGAAATACAAGAGGCTGAAAATGAAGATTTATGCTCTAATTTTGCATTCTTAACACAAGCTGATCCAATTTATTTTGAGGATGCCATTAAAGATGACAAATGGATTGCAGCCATGGATGAAGAAATTCAGTCAATTGAAAAGAATCAAAATTGGGATCTAGTAGAGCTTCCTAAAGGCAAGGATGTGATTGGAGTTAAATGGGTTTACAAGACAAAGTATAATGCTAATGGAAAAGTGGAGAAACACAAGGCAAGACTTGTAGCCAAAGGCTTTACACAACAACCTGGCATAGACTATAATGAAACATTTGCACCTGTGGCAAGATTGGATACCATTAGAATGGTCTTATCTATAGCAGCTCAAAACAATTGGAAGGTTTATCAAATGGATGTTAAATCAGCATTCTTGAATGACATTTTAGAAGAAGAAGTGTATATAAAACAGCCACCCAGTTATGAAATTTTGGGAGAAGAACATAAAGTATACAAACTGAAAAAGGCACTATATGGTTTGAAACAAGCTCCTAGAGCTTGGTACAGCAGGATAGATTCTTATTTTGTGAACAATGGGTTTAGCAAATGTGGCAATGAACCAACTTTGTATGTCAAAGTGAATGATGAAGGAGAAACCTTGATAATTTGTTTGTATGTAGATGATTTGATATTCATAGGCAACATGTCAATTGACTCATTCAAGGCAGCCATGGAAAAATAATTTGATATGACTGATTTGGGGCTCATGAGATATTTTCTTGGTATAGAGGTAAGTCAAAATGATCAAGGTATTTTTATATGTCAAAGCAAGTATGCTAATGATTTGCTGAAGAGATTTAAGATGACAAATGTGAATCAAGCTCCTACACCTGTTGCATTGGGCTTAAAACTTAGCAAGGATGACAAAAGTCCTAGTGTTGATGCAACCTTATTCAAAAGATTACTTGGCAACCTTATGTATCTAACTGCCACAAGACCGGATATCATGTATGGGGTTAGTCTCATCTCTAGATTCATGGACAAACCAAAGGAATCACATTGGAAAGCTGGAAAAAGAGTTTTAAGATATATAGCTGGAACAAAGAGCTTTTGAATTTTTTATACATCTTCAGATGATTACAAACTGATTGGATATACTGATAGTGATTGGGGAGGTAGCATGGATGATAGAAAAAGCACTTCAGGGTATATCTTTCATCTAGGATCAGGTGCTATCTCTTAGGCATCAAAGAAACAACCAATTGTGACACTCTCGTTAGCTGAAGAAGAATATGTTGCAACCACATCAGCAGCTTGCCAAGCAGTATGGATGAGGAGAGTACTTTCAGATTTGAGGCATCCACAAGAAAAACCTATAAAAATTTATTGTAATAATAATTTTGTAATTCCCTTATCTAAAAATCATGTCTTTCATAAACAAAGCAAGCATATTGATACACAATATCATTTTATTTGAGAATTGGTGAACAATGGTGACATATATCTTGAGTTTTGCAGGTCCAAAGAACAACTAGCAAACATTTTCACAAAGCTGCTTGCAAAGAATGTTTTTGAGCATCTCCAAGAAGGAATTGGAATAGCAGACATATATGAAGATTAAGGGGGAGTGTTGGTGGACATGGACTTCTAGCTGGACATCAGTAATCTCCCCTGCCACTGTAGCACAACTACTCCAATGCCCACATTTACTCCACTCTTCTTCTTCTTCTTCTTCTTCTTCTTCTTTCTTCTATTCTCTTTGATGTATCTAGACTCTTCAGATTTTTGGCATGTATCTAGTAACTTCTTTCGATGTTGAAAAATGAACTCTATTTTGAAAATGTATAAGGGGTTTTTGATACTCTGTTTTTTGGATGTATGGATGAAGGCATCACCGGCAGCTCTGTTTAAGAAAATGCATCAATAAAACTTTGAATACTTATTTCTCCAGTGTGTTTTTATCTCTGTTCTATGTCTTTTTTCTTGTCTTTATCTTGTGCATCTCTTACATTACTCCGCTCAAATTGTTATATGCTATTTGAAGAAAATTGAGTGCAGAACAATTTCCTAGAGAATTTGGAAGGCTGCCGCTTAGCTGATTGGGAGCCAAATCAATCTATACAAGTTTGGAGAGCTTATAGCCTATAATATCAGGAATTGTACCTTCAAGCTTGTTATGCTCTAGGAACAAGTTTATCAATTCAGTACAGTTTATGAGAGAAGAAATTGATCCTCCAAGACTATTATGACCCAACGACAATTCCTGTAGTTGGGTAAGTGAACCCAATTTTGCTTGAACGGTGCCATGCATGTAAGGACCCGACTCATCCTAAACCAAATAATACTAAACTCTAAATTCAAAAATACCAAGGAATAAATTTTTTGATCTAACAAATGCAGGAAATGAGAAATTTTTCTAAGAAGTGCTAAATGCATCTTATAGACATGGGATGACTTGAATTTAGTTTTCTAAAACCATCAAGTCCTAAAGGATCACCAATTTTACACCTAGTGAAGAGGGAGTACATTACACAAGATAACCTATAAGAACAATGGATCACACATACCTTAAGTTCTTTGTTACGCCCTGCATTCACTTCTGACAACTTGCTTTCTTCGCAGTGACCATATCCTTATCATCTGCACAAAAATAACTAGACAATCTCTTGTTAACATGACTTACAAATCACTACATAGAATCTATAAAATAATACCCTACATCCAGGGGACCTGAGTACTGGGGGCATCCTTCACCATCTAGACTACCTACATACCCTGTATCCACAGGATCAAGGCCCCCTCCTTCAAATGTAACTAATGCAGGGAATATGAATATGTAGTTCTATTTTGCACAATGTTTGTGAGTGGGTACCCAGCCCTTTCTAGGGTTATTCCCTGCTCCAGACAGTTCTTCATCGGCTGCCACCCACTCGGCGAAACAGGGACAGAAGTTAGTCCACTACCACAAACACCTAAGTGGGTGTTTGTCAGTTAGTCCTAGTGTGGAGGAATCCCTATCAGGTGTCTGCCCAAGAAATCTAGTTTGCTTCCTCAAGCCAAATTAGGTAATTTCATGACTAAGTTTGTTCCTGATTCTCTAGTGTTTTCTGATCACTAAGATTCGTGAAGACGAGGTGAGAGCATATGGCAGATAGGATTTCTGATTTGAACTAGTTACCCTATTACAAGTCATTTCTAATTTAGACTCGTGTTGCTAGTAAGCTTCACATGCTAATCATCATACACTTATTTCAATAGACTCATCCTTTACTTTTAGTTAATCTTCTTAATGAGATATCCGAGGAGATTTTCCCTTCTTGTGGATTTAACTTGACATATCCCTTATTACTCCCCTGACGATTTAGAGGGATGGTACCTAGACATCGATGTTGCAGATATGTTAGGCATGAGGTACTTGGTTCAACGCGACGACATTACCCGTAAACGTGACACAGAGGTACCGTAAATACCGAACACTGCGATTTGTTTGAGTTTGGATGTTTATTTAAAAGGTTTACCTATCTAGTAGAAAAGAAAAACTTATATGATAACTTAAAAGGAAATGAGAAGAAATAAACTTCTTTGCTTGCATGTAAAGAATAAGATTAGGTATAAAAAATTGTACACATAATGCCAGAAGATACTAATTCACTTAACATTAATCGTAAACATAAATTGGAAAAGATACTCAAGCTTTCAATCTAAGATGATATGATAATTAATTGGTCTAACATCAAGTAAACTTTATTCAAAATAAAACAATAATCGGTAGTCACATATCAAATTAATCTTTGTTTCAAATGTAAGGTACTACATCCTTTTCTTGCATAATTGTTTCAAACTTATACATTTATATATATGGAACTAGATTAAGGCTTGTAATCTAACAAGATAAGTTATCCAACAAGAGTTTAACTTAACTTCTTTAGTTGAGATTATCAATTCCTAACCATGATAAATAATGTTGACTTCTAATTCGTAGGTCAAAATGAGGGGTTCATCAGTCCCATTTTGAGATTAGGAGAAATTATTTCAAAAAAACTAAATATGCATTTTGTACTTTCTAAAGCATTTAAGATTAACAATTTTTTAAAGAATTATTGCAAATCCATCTTTGATTCTCACTATTGGCTTCTACTAAGTATTTGACCCAACCCTTGATGTTGAAATCTATTCCCAAGGAACAAAAGTTTATGTATTTCCTCAATGATATAATATAGCGTTCCAAGGATATTGGTCCCTTATAATACTTTATGAAGCAGACGTACACATACAATGTTATTGAGTTGATCAATTCAAATAACTAGGTGCAATAACAAAATATGGTATAATGAATCCCTCGAGGTATCTTAAGCAACAATATAAGAAGGAAGGAACATCATAGAGAAATATTAGGTTTAGTATTTCTTTCTTTTAAGTAACTATATTAATTGAATTTTAATTTAATTCAAGGATGAAGATTTGTTTAATTATTTTTTTGTATAAAAAACTCTTTAAACTTGTATATACTAATAACTAATTTTTGTGGGACTTCTATATCAAAATATATTTAGAGATTTTCTCTCTCTTGTCTAATCGTAAGAGAATTTTGTTTGGTTTCCACATCTTATAAAAGTATTATTCTAATCCAACCCACTCCTTCAAACAATGTCATATAATCCAAGGTTTACAATATGAAAATGATCGTAAGAGGTATGGGTTATGGGCCCATAATGCAACTTAAAATTGACTTGTGTAAGAAATAAGGATGTTAGTTCTAAAAACTAGTTTCTCCAAAATGGATACAATTTACCAAATGGAAATTAGCATGGATAGACAAACTTTACCATTACGAATATTAATTCACTAATTATATTTTGAAGAAAACTTCCCTGTATAATAGGGTACTAATTGAATAGGAAAGTTAAATGTAATACTACTAATGATGTCATCTCTTTATTGAGATCTCGTGATGTATAAATTAGTCTTCTTAGAGATTCATGAATCATCCAACTATTGAACTTACATGAGTCAATTATAAAGATTACCCTTAATATGATCATGATTTTGGATTAAATAGACTTTGCAGAGAAAACTTCTTCACTAATTTATACATACTAGACTCATTCATTATAATAAAAGCCCAAGGGATAGAGAATTCAATATACACTTGGGCTCCTTGAAAACATTGATCAAGGCTCCCAGCGCTAACAAACATCTCTTCAATCATGTGTCTATGCTATACTGTCTAAAACTTTCTGGAATAATGCAATCTCTGGCTATGAACAACACTTGTTCCAAAAGCTGTGGAATGACGTCAGTGAGGTTCCCTTAAACAGGAGCAAACGAGATCCTCTTCCTTTGAGACTACCATCTAAGTCATCAAGGCATTCCAATAAAAAAATGAATTTTGTTGATATCCGCATGAGCAACCCAAGAGAAGGAGCACTGGGGTCTAGTTCCAAAAACCATGGATGCAAAACAAACATTGGGTATACATTTTTAGCATCCTGGCATGCATATTCTAGAGCAGCGTTGTCATGGATTTTTGGCCCCTTTCTAAACAATATCAAAGAATTCCCTTCCATTGGTTTCTATTTAGCAAAACGAGAATGACTGCAGGTATGAAGAATACAAGGAAGCTTGTATGCTCTTGTGGGTTTGAACACTACAAAGTTGAACATGCACCAAAACTCATAATGGTGTTCGTTTCTTCTAGGGACAATCAAAAGATAATAAGATGGGGGCAATGGAATAATGGCACCACCATAGGTTCTCCCTGGGTATACTCATGGGAAGCATAATTGAATTGCATTCGTCAACATTTGGGGTGAGGAGGTTTCTGGGTACGTGCACTGTTTGACAAAATGCCTCAAAGAAATGTAATCCATGTGAATAGAATGATTGCAGGCTATGTACAAAATGGATTTTTTTAAAAAAATATGGTAGAAACAATCAATCAAATGCAATTGGCAAGTCTAAAATCAGACTTCGTAGCCTTTGCCAACATCCTCACAGCCTGTGTGAAAATGGGAGCTTTTGAATAGGGTATAGGTACCCATCAAAACTTAATGGAATGAGGAATTTTGTCAAATGTTGTAGTTGCAACTGCCTTGGTAGACATGTATACAAAGCATGGAAGCATAGACAAGAATTTGAGCTCTTTGACTGGACGCCTCACATGATTGCAGGTTATTCACAAAATGGATTTGGTGGAAAGACTTTTGAAACCTTTCAAGCAAATGTAATTTGGCAGACATAAACCCAGATTCCACAACCTATGCCAGCGTTCTTCTTGTCTGTGCTAAATTGATGCTTGGAAACAGGGTATGGACATCCATAATAGCAGAACGGAAGGGGGATTTTTTGACAGATCTTATAGTTGGAAATATTCTAGTAGACATATATGCAAAAATGAGGAATCATAGACAAATCACATGAACTGTTTGACAGAATACCTCAAATAGATGTCATCTTATGAAATATAATGATTCTGGGATAAGCGCAAAATGGGAATGCCCTCAAAATGAAACTCTCCAGAACACATCCTAACATTGTAAGCTTTGCTTTAGCAGTATGTAGGTTTAGTGGATGAGAGTTGTGCATACTTCATATGAGTAACCCTTATTGCATTACAACTACAGTTGATGGTTATGTGCAGTGTGGTTGACCTTCTTCATAGTGCTAGTGATCTTAAGGATGCCCTAAAATTTATCATTAAGATGCCAATTAAACCTGTGGTGGTTGTGTGGGTGTGTTTTGTGGATGCTCATAGATCTCACATGAATATAGGCTTAGGAGTATTTACAGTGATGCTGCATGCTGCAACGACTAACATCTATGTAGAAGTGGGTGGGTGCGTTGAGGTTCAAATGGTAAGGAGATTGGTGAACGATAGAGGAATTAAAAGGATCCCTAGATGTGATTAGATTTAAGGCCATACAATAATACACATTTTTCATGTAGGAGACCAACCACATCCATAGACAATGGAGATGCAAGCAAAATTGGAGAAATTGGCTTGGAAAGATGAAGGCAACAGGGTATTTTCCAAATTTGAGACATTTACTTAATGAAAATGCTCTAGTAGCTATATACGCGAACTATTTGACAGAATGCCTTAAAGAGAGATCAACAATTGTAGTATATGCACAAAACGGTTCTGTTAAAAAGGCTTTTGAAAATTTCAAGCAATCGACGTTGGTAGGTGGGCATAAGGCTGAATTTACAACCTTTGTCAACATTCCCCTTGGATGCCTTCGAATAGGGTATGGACATAAAGCTATTCAGAAGGGAAATTTTTCATTAGAGATTATAGTTGGAAATCCTCTAATACACATGTATGTAGGATGTGAAAGTCTAGACAGGGTAGAGCAATTTGACAAAATGACTCAAAGAAATCTGATCTGCAGGGTACGTTCAAAATGGGTTTCATGAAAAGACCTTAGAAACTTTTAAGCAATTGCAACTAGCAAGTGTAAAGCCAGATTCTGCTACCGTCCTCCCTGCTTATGCCTATGTGGCTCTAGAACAGGGTATGGATATACGTTCAAGCAAAAAGGAAGGGGGGTGGGTTTATGACAAACGAAGCAGTTACATATTCCACGTTCATTCACAAAACTTACACACAGTTTGCAAATTTCAATCATTCTAAACATTCATAAAAATGAATTGAAAATCTAAAATTAACAAGCATTCAAGAACTAAACTTTCAAAAGAAAAAAACAAAATGAGGGGAGGAGAACTCTTACAGTTTTCTCCAGCTCTCCCAAACTAGAGATGAGTGTCTCTTCCTCAAAAATCCATCCAATTTATAGAAAACTTGACCTATTTGGAGGAACTCCAATTCTTGAGTCAAGTCTTCCAATTAATTGCCCTCTCCCTCTTTTCCAATTTGCCATTTAATTCTTGTGGAAAAGGACTCTCCAATTTTCCACTAGTCATAAATTTAAGGAGAAAAAGGACTCATCTCATAAATTGGAGTCTTGACTTGAGAACGAGGGGGAAAGTTCCTCATTTATTGCCCTTTCTAGAAGTGTCCTCATTTTTAGAATTTTAAATTGGGATTATTTTTATTATTTAATTTAATTGGCTTGTATATTATTACAATAGTATTCCAATTCAAATTCAAATGTGCGTTGTGACATCCTTCTCCCATAAATTTATGCATCGTCCTGATTCATAGTAGAAATAAGGTCAAAACATATACATATAAGTCAATAGAAATAAGCATCATTTACTATCAGTAGGCTTGCCTGCCTTCATAGTCCATCCCACAACAAAGTAGTCTATCATAGAGTATCATCTAAGTATAATTGTCTTTATCATCTAAACATCATTGAAGTTATAGTTCGTAATTAAAATTCTACTAGGTTCCAAAATGATAAAGTATCCATGTATTATCATGACATTGTGAGTTTAAGAAACATCTTTAACTTTTCAAACCTGATTGAGCATATCCTTGCAGCTTATCCTCGAGTCCGGAATGTTGAATGTTCATTTGAATTTTCCTGTGTCTAGAATAAACATTTGCAGAGGTTGTTAGACATGATATCAAGTTATGATGTTAATCATGGTGTTGTTTAGCCATGCTTCTAAGTTTGTCATGTTGGTATGCAGAAATTCATCACAAAGTAATTGTTTTATCAATGCAAATTAAAGTAATAAATGATCATAAGTTACCAAAGATGCCATTCTTAAATCATTACTTCATCATGTAAGCACTCCCTCATAATTATCTTTAGGAGCTTTTTAAATGCAACAATAAGTGAATAAATGTATAAAAATTAAGGAATAAATCTAACTTGCAAGAGTGTCATCATTAAGCACCTTATTATCATAACTAGCTAATATAACTTTTTCACAATTTATATCATGGAATGGAGTCATCAAATGTGTGTTATTCCACCTGTGAACTGATTAAGATAAAACATCTCCCATGCTCATGGATTTGTTATAAGAATGGTATATTGAAGGGAAAATGAAGTGAAAGTATTCCAAAATAGATTCAATGTCAAGGGGTCAAATTATTATCATATCAATTGTGAGAATCAAAATATTATTACTTTCTAACATCTCTTCAGGAGATTCCTTTCCATATAAGAAGGCTCTTACCTTAGAACATAGGAAAGATATGTACACTTTCTCCTCACTTTGGTTTCCGTCTATTTTCCATCATAGAGAGTAAAATATTCATAGATATAATCAATTCTATCCAAAGTTGCCATCAAATAATTTTCTTTCTTTATACCGGGTTATCTTCCCAATCCACCTTCAAGCTAGTTTCTCTCCTGCATAAGAGGGTCACATTTATTGTTCTGCTTTCCTTTCAATCATACTTGATAATAATGAAAATCCTACCGTACTCAAGGTCCAACTGTTAGATCTTATTATTCATATCCTTAATTTTCTCTCATTTTAAAACCTCCTTTGATGTTATTACAATGCTTGTAATTCACTTTAAAATTCCATTGTCAAAGATAAATCAACTTTCTAAGTGCGGTAAATAAAAATTTAGGTTCATAGATTCTCCCTTGGTAATCCATCATTATCAAAAATTTTAGTTACATTTGAAGTTTACTCCAACATGTGATAGAATCCAAGAGTAATGATGCACCACTGTAGATTAGAAGAATTATATTCTCTTAGTCAATCTAAGTACTCAGGAAATAGCCAGTCTAGGCTAAAGCATCCAAAATGGGACATACTGAAATAAAGCCAACCAGGCTCTTCTGTCCTTTGGGCAAACTGGTAAATGTAGTTTAGTCACTATTATCTTCACTTTCATTTTCTATACAAACTTCTACAACATCACGAAACATCACAAAGTTCAGGCTTAGATTTCAAGTTTTCATTTTCTTCTCTGCATGCTACAAGTGACTTTTCCAACTAATTAACATGTTCCTTGAATTGTGCTATTTCACTCTTCTATAAATTGTTTTCCCTTTTTAATTCTTTCAAACCTTATTCTGTTCCTCTATTCCAACTCTTCAAGTCTTCAATATCTTCAAACAATGTCAACTCCGCTTCCAGTTCCTCATTTTTTTTCTTTTTGCATTTTTTTAGTTCTTCTTTAAGGACATCATATTTGTCTTCTCCTAGTTCCTGTATCAACAACTTTGAATTACACCTTTTGATTTCACACAATTCTCCAAAATAATGGCCAAATGACCTATACTAGTCAAATGGATCAAAACTTTATCCAATTGGTAAACACAACAGCCATATGGGCTAAATAGGATATGAATCATTATGCTCTGGCTAGAGACTTTTGACTCCTTCAGGATCAATACGGGTCCATGAGTCACTTCTTGGAGACCACAGTACTTGGCCAAGAACTGTGTTGAGGATGTCAACCGGGGATACACAATATCAACTTGTACACACCTCAGTTTTGGCAAAACCAGGTACAAGTAATCCACCCTGGGGATTCTTCTGAGTACTAGTGACTTCCATTATTCTGATATCATATAAAGATTATACACATCAACACTCAAGTGAAAAGTAACAATTCTAGCGATCATGCATGTTGATTTATCAAAAACTCTTCCAAACTTTCCATCCATCTCTCTTCGCAACTGTCACATCAATTGGTGTCACCTTAGGGATTATTATCTAAAAGTAGTGCTAGCATCCCAAAATTAATAGTAGGTTCCCAAAATAGAAGTCCATGAATGTCATCAGTTTCTCAAAAGTCAATAGCTGTCTCTAGTACACATCATATAGTCTCACCTCCAAGGAAAACCAATATCATTGATAGCTTAGTGCCAAGTAACCGAGAAATAAAGATGGTTTTTAGGGCACTCTCAAGAACCCTTCCGCACATTTCCTAATACCTTGCTTGCGTTTGTTTAAGGTGTTATCCTCCAAGAGGGAGGTATGCAACAAACAGACACATAGATCTAGGGGGATGGATGGATTATGACTATCTCATACCAGTCCCATCTGCAACCCCATGCTCACAATATAATATCCCCAGGCCACCTACTCCCCCATACAACCTGCTAGGGCCCTACCTATATATGATAGTTTTACATCTAAGTCACATTACTCCACACATGGCAGCAGTTGTAAAATTAAAAATACCTCAAATCAAGAAGGATTAAGTGAAACAAGTCAATAAGTTAAATCTTCAATTAAAATAAAACAAGCCAAGAAGAAGTAAAGATCAAAGATAGAAACTATTGCAACATCCCAAGTTCAACAAAGAACAAGTCCTTGAGGCAAAAGGACCATCTCAAAATTTAAATAAAAAAATAAAACACTGCGGCTTAACACTTAAGTAAAATCTTTAACACAAGAATAAATAATGCAACAATCTCATAAAATTTGCACATTACAAGCACCATGTAGCCTTACAACAAAACCACCTAAGGGGAGTATAGAAACTGGGTGGACTTCTATCACTCAAATAGCTAAATCGTATAGTGGTCTCAAACCACATAGAGAACAATGATAATTGCCATGTCACATTAAGCATTCCCCACACAACCTGAAACAACCTTATTATACTTCTATATCAAAAATCCATACGAATAGTCACATGCCCCTATACAACCCAGGGCATGCCATTCTAAAAAGATTATGATATGCCACAAGAGGAATTAGCCACAGAATATGATATCCACTTCACAAGTCTTACGGCTGTCATGTACCCAACTACTGTTGCCTCGTTACACATACCATTACTGTCATTAAGCCATCCACTTTGCCCTCTAGTGAGGGTTTACTTACAACCTTATCATTTCCTTTTCTTTTCATGTTTCTATCAATGTTTATCATTAACTGGACTATCATTAGATCGCAAGAGGGGGAAACTATTAGCCTTATGTCTTAATTCTGACCATGCTTTAGGTTAGCGGACCTTCAGGCCTAGCGTCTGAACCAAAATCTCTGATACCACATGTAAGGACCCGACTCATCCTAAACCAAATAATACCAAAATCTAAATTCAAAAATACTGAGGAATAAAATTTTTGATCTAACAGATGCAGGAAATGAGCAATTTTTCTAAGAAGTGCTAAATGCATGTTATAGAGATGGGATGACTTGAATTTAGTTTTCTAAAACCATCAAGTCCTAAAGGATCACCAAGTTTAAACCTAGTGAAGAGGGAGTACATTACGCAAGATAACCTATAAGAACAATGGATCACACATACCTTAAGTTCTTTGTTACGCCCTGCATTCACTTCTGACAACTTGCTTTCTTCGCAGTGACCATATCCTTATCATCTGCACAAAACTAACTAGACAATCTCTTGTTAACATGACTTAGAAATCACTACACAAAATCTATAAAAGAATACCCTACATCCAGGGGACCTGAGTATTGGGGGCATCCTTCACCATCCAGACTGCCTACATACCTTGTATCCACGGGATCAAGGCCCCCTCCTTCGAATGTGACTAATGCAGGGAATGTAAATATGTAGTTCTATTTTGCACTATGTTTGGTGTAACTATGAGCGGATACCCAGCCCTTTCTAGGGTTATTCCCTGCTCCAGACAGTTCTTCATTGGCTGCCACCCACTTGGTGAAACAGGGATGGAAGTTAGTCCACTACCACAAACACCTAAATGGGTGTTTGTCAGTTAGTCCTAGTGTGGAGGAATCCCTATCAGGTGTCTGCCCAAGAAATCTAGTTTGCTTCCTCAAGCCAAATTAGGTAATTTCCCTAGTCCTTTTTTATCACTAAGATTCACGAAGATGAGGTGAGAGCATATGGCAGATAGGATTTCTAATTCGAACTAGTTAACCTATTACAGGTCATTTCTTATTTAGACTCACGTTGCTAGTAAGCCTCACGTGCTAATCATCATATAATTATTTCAATAGACTCATCCTTTCCTTTTAGTTAATCTTCTTAATGAGATATCTGAGGAGATTTTCCCTTCCCACGGATTTAACTTGACATGTCCCTTATTACTCCTCGACGATTTAGAGGGATGGTGCCTAGACGTCGTTGTTGCAGCTATGAAAATTATCTCAATAAACTCATCCTTTCCTTTTAGTTAATCTTCTTAATGAGATATCTGAGGAGATTTTTCCTTCCCACGGATTTAACTTGACATGTCCCTTATTACTCCCCGATGATTTAGAGGGACGATGCCCAGACGTCATTGTTGCAGCTATGTTAGGCACGAGGTACTTGGTTCAACGTGACGACATTACTCATAAACATGACATAGAGGTACCGTAAATACCAAACAATGCGATTTGTTTGAGTTTAGATGTTTATTTAAAAGGTTTACCTATCTAGTAGAAAAGAAAAACTTATATGATAACTTAAAAGGAAATGAGAAGAAATAAACTTCTTTGCTTGCATGTAAAGAATAAGATTAGGTATAAACAATTGTACACATAATGCCAGAAGATACTAATTTACTTCACATTACTCGTAAACATAAACTAGAAAAGATACTTAAGCTTTCAATCTAAGATGATATGATAATTACTTGGTCTAACATCAAGTAAACTTTATTCAAAATAAAACAATAATCGGTAATCGCATATCAAATTAATCTTTGGTTCAAATGTAAGTTACTAAATCCTTTTCTTCCATAATCATTTCAAACTTATATATTTATATATATGGAACTAGATTAAGGCTTGTAATCTAACAAGATAAGTTATCCAACAAGAGTTTAACTTAACTTCTTTAGTTGAGATTATCAATTCCTAACCATGATAAATAATGTTGACTTCTAATTCATAGGTCAAAATGAGGGGTTCATCGGTCTCATTTTGAGGTTAGGGGAAATTGCTTCAAAAAACATAAATATTCATTTTGTACTTTCTGAAGCATTTAAGATTAACAATTGTTTAAAGAATTATTGCAAATCCATCTTTGATTCTCACTATAGGCTTCTACTAAGTATTTAACCCAACCCTTGATGTTGAAATCTATTCCCAAGGAACAAAAGTTTATGTATTTCGTCGATGATATAATATGTTGTTTCAAGGATATTGGTCCCTTATAATACTTTATGAAGTAGACGTACACATACAATGTTATTGAGTTGATCAATTCAAATAACAAGGTACAATAACAAAATATGGTATAACGAATCCCTTGAGGTATCTTAAGCAACAATATAAGAATGAAGGAACTTGATAGAGAAATATTAGGTTTAGTATTTCTTTCTTTTAATTAACTATATTAATTAAATTTTAATTTAATTCAAGGATGAAGATTTGTTTAATTGTTTTTTTGTATAAAAAACTCTTAAAACTTGTATATACTAATAACTAATTTTTGAGGGACTTCCATATCAAAATATATTTAGAGATTTTCTCTCTCTTGTCTAATCATAAGAGAATTTTGTTTGGTTTCCACATCCTATAAAAATATTATTCTAATCCAACCCACTCCTTCAAACAATGTCATACAATCCAAAGTTTACAATATGAAAATGATCCTAAGAGTTATGGGTTATGGGCCCATAATGCAACTTAAAATTGACTTGTGTAAGAAATAAGGATGTTAGTTCTAAAAACTAGTTTCTCCAAAATGGATACAATGTACCAAATGGAAATTAGCATGGATAGACAAACTTTACCATTACGATTATTAATTCACTAATTATATTTTGAAGAAAACTTCCCTGTATAATAGGGTACTAATTGAATAGAAAAGTTAAATGTAATACTACTAATAATGTCATCTCTTTATTGAGATCTCGTGATGTATAAATTAGTCTTCTTAGAGATTCATGAATCATCCAACTATTGAACTTACATGAGTCAATTATAAAGTTACCCTTAATATGATCGTGATTTTGGATTAAATAGACTCTGCATAGAAAACTTCTTCACTAATTTATACATACTAGACTCATTCATTATAATAAAAGCCCAAGGGATAGAGAATTCAATATACACTTAGGCTTCTTGAAAACTCTGGTCAAGGCTCCCAGCTCTAACAAACATCTCTTCAATCATGTGCCTATGCTATACTGTCTAAAACTATCTGGAACAGTGCAATCTCTGGCTATGAACAACACTTGTTCCAAAAGCTATGGAATGACATCAGTGAGGTCTCCCTTAAACAGGAGCAAACAAGATCCTCTTCCTTTGAGACTACCATCTAAGTCATCAAGGCACTCCAATAAAAAAAAGAATTTTGTTGATATCCACACAAGCAACCCAAGAGAAGGAGCACTGGGGTCTAGTTCCAAAAACCATGGGTCGAAAACAAACATTGGGTATACATTTTTAGCATCCTGGCATGCATATTCTAGAGCAGAGTTGTCATGGATTCTCAAACCCTTTCTAAACAATATCAAAGAATTCCCTTCCATTGGTTTCTGTTTAGCAAAACCAGAATGACTACAGGTATGAAGAAGCCAAGGAAGCTTGTATGCTCTTGTGGGTCTGAACACTACAGAGTTGAACATGCACCAAAACTCACAATGGTGTTTGTTTCTTCTAGGGACGATCAAAAGATAATAAGATGGGGGCAATGGAATGATGGCACCACCATAGGTTCTCCCTGGGTATATGCATGGGAAGCATAATTGAATTGCATTCGTCACCATTTGGGGTGAGGAGTTTTGTGGGTACGTGCACTGTTCGAAAAAATGCCTCAAAGAAATGTAATCCAAATGAATAGAATGATTGCAGGCTATGTTCAAAATGGATTTGTTAAAAAAAAATATGGTAGAAACAATCAAGCAAATGCAATAGGCAAGTCTAAAATCAGACTTCGTAGCCTTTGCCAACATCCTCACAGCCTGTGTGAAAATGGGAGCTTTTGCACAGGGTACAGATACCCATCAAAACTTAATGGAAGGAGGAATTTTGTCAAATGTTCTAGTTGCGACTGCCTTGGTAGACATGTATGCAAAGCATGGAATCATAGACAAGCACGTGAGCTCTTTGACTGGACGCCTCACATGATTGCAGGTTATTCACAAAATGGATTTGGTGGAAAGACTTTTGAAACCTTTCAAGCAAATGTAATTTGGTAGACATAAACCCATATTCCACAACCTATGCCAGCGTTCTTCTTGTCTGTGCTAAATTGATGCTTGGAAATAGGGTATGTACATCCATAATAGTAGAACGGAAGGGGGATTTTTTGACAGGTCTTATAGTTGGAAATATTCTGGTAGACATATATGCAAAAATGAGGAATCATAGACAAATAACATGAACTGTTTGACATAATACCTCAAATAGATGCCGTCTTATTAAATATAATGATTATGGAATAAGCACAAAATGGGAATGCTCTCAAAATGAAACTCTCCAGAACACATCCTAACATTGTAAACTTTGCTTATGCAACATGTAGGTTTAGTGGATGAGAGTTGTACATACTTCAATCATTTGAGTAACCCTTATTACATTACAACTACAGTTGATTGTTATGTGCGGTGTGGTTGACCATTTACAATGATGCTGCATGCTGCAGCGACCAACATCTATGCAGAAGTGGGTGGGTGCATTGAGGTTCAAATGGTAAGGAGATTGGTGAACGATAGAGGAATTAAAAGGATCCCTAGATGTGATTGGATTTAAGGCCATACAATAATACACATTTTTCATGTAGGAGACCGACCACATCCATAGACAATGGAGATGCAAGCAAAATTGGAGAAATTGGCTGGAAAGATGAAGGCAATAGGGTATTTTCCAGATTTGAGACATTTACTTAATGAAAATGCTCTGGTAGTTATATACGCGAACTATTTGACAGAATGCCTTAAAGAGAGATCAACAATTGTAGTATATGCACAAAACGGTTCTGTTAAAAAGGCTTTTGAAATTTTCAAGCAATCAACGTTGGTAGGTGGGCGTAAGGCTGAATTTACAACCTTTGTCAGCATTCCCCTTGGATGCCTTCGAATAGGGTATGGACATAAAGCTATTCAGAATGGAAAATTTTCATCAGAGATTATAGTTGGAAATCCTCTAATACACATGTATGCAGGACGTGAAAGTCTAGACAGGGCAGAGCAATTTGACAAAATGACTCAAAGAAATCTGATATGTAGGGTACATTCAAAATGGGTTTCATGAAAAGACCTTAGAAACTTTTAAGCAATTGCAATTGGCGAGTGTAAAGCCAGATTCCGCTACCATCCTCCCTGCCTATGCCTGTGTGGCTCTAGACTAGAGTATGGCAAGTCGTTCAAGGAAAAAGGAAAGGGGGTGGGTTTATGACAAATGAAGCAATTACATATTCCACGTTCATTCACAAAACTTACACACAATTTGCAAATTTCAATCATCCTAAACATTCATCAAAATGAATTTAAAATCTAAAATTAACAAGCATTCAAGAACAAAAATTTCAAAAGAAAGAAAACAAAATGAGGGGAGGAGAACTCTTATAGTTTTCTCAGCACTCCCAAACTAGAGATGAGTGTCTCTTCCTCAAAAATCCATCCAATTTATAGAAAACTTGACCCATTTGGAGGAATTCCAAGTCTTGAGTCAAGTCTTCCAATTAATTGCTCTCTCCCTCTTTTCCAATTTGCCATTTAATTCTTGTGGAAAAAGACTCTCCAATTTTCCACTAGTCATAAATTTAAGGAGAAAAATGACTCATCTCATAAATTGGAGTCTTAACTTGAGAATGAGGGGGAAAGTTCCTCATTTATTGCCCTTTCTAGAAGTGTCCTCATTTTTAGAATTTTAAATTGGGACTATATTTTGTTTTTATTATTTAATTTTATTGGCTTTTATATTATTACAATAGTATTCCAATTTAAATTCAAAATTCAAAATTCAAATGTGGGTTGTGACAATAGAACTAAATAGAACTGATTGGTAGACAAATCCAACACCTCCAGAGACGAACAATTCGCCAAAGCCATGGGAATACTATCGGTAAGACCATTGTTATGAAAGACAATCTCCCTTAATCTCCTTAATTTGCCAATTTCCTTGGAGATGCTACCGTTGAGTTTGTTGGAGTACAGATACAGAGATTGTAATCTGGTCAATGTTGTTAATATCTCAGATGGAATTGGTCCTTCAAGTGCATTCGAGGACAGTGACAAGAGATGAAATTTGGTCCAGTTACTCAAGGACTTAGGGATAGTGCCAAGTAAAAGGTTATGCCCAAGATGTAAGGTTTTAAGCACAGTGCAATTTGCCAAGTCTTGAGGGATAATACCAGTCAAATTATTTAAAAAGAGGTGGAGTTTTTGCAATTTGTGCAAGGAACTCAACTCTGGTGGAATACTTCCACTCAAGAAATTACGATCTAATCGGAGTTCCAAAAGATTTGTGCATGCACCCAGAATACCTGGAATTGACCCTTGCAGACTGTTTCCATACAACTTAATGTACTGCATCTTCTCTAATTTACCAAGCTCATGGGGAATTTGACCAAAGAAACGATTATGAGAGAGGTCGAGAATTGTAAGGAAGGAGAGATTGGCGATGTGAGGAGGTATCGTCCCAGCCAGACTCTTATATTTGAGAAGCACACTCACAACCCTTTGATTGCGATCACAAGTTATTCCAGACCAGTTGCAAATGTTATTTCCATTTACCCAGTTGAACAAGGAAAGACTTGGATCACTCTGTACAGACATTTTTAATTGAAGCAAAGCTTCTGCATCAATCTGCTTCTGATGTCGCAACTCATTGTACGAAAATGTAACAAACAAAAAAGTAGAAAAGATGAGTAAAAGAATGAACTGACCTTTAAAATTCATATCTGAAAGTGGAATGAATGGACCTACAATTGCAATTGCTTCCATTCTTGTGGCGAAAGAAATCTTTCTAGTAGATGCTTCAACTCTAGGATAAATTTGTAGTTATCATGGTATTTGAAAATTAAAAAAATTATATACAAAATTATGTGGACTAATATATGGTACGTAGATTTAATTTAAATCCTCATTTTAACTCCGGTTGATAGGCATAAATCTGGCCTGCCCCGTTTGACCCCTTAACTTTATTTTGAAGGAAAATATCAAATAAAGAAATCCGCACACGGCACGGCACACAATATTGCTTTTCTAGACTGAAATTACACAAAGTTAGAGGGGACGACTCCGCTTTATTGAGTCCGCCATAAAAAGATTTATTTTCTAAACGCAAAATATGAATACATGAGCGATAAAGAGATTTTATCACGGTTAAAGACCATTAGTTTAACACATTTGGTGCACGAAAAGAATTATAAGCTAACATACCTGTGGAAAGAAATAAATGGATTTTTTTAATTAAAATTAGGTTTAGGGAATATGATAATCAATTAAATTAATTTAAAATTGTGATAAATTATGCAATAGAATTTGAAATTTAGAAATAATAGAAATAAAAGTATTTAGTTAATTTTGATGGTTGATAGATAGTTGTTTGTTATTTTGACCATTATTTTTGGGTTGTAATTTATAATCTTAATTTGTTATATGCATTCAAAATATAACAATGAAATTTTATTTGGGTTGCTTTTAAATTTTGACAAATTGATTATGTGGCAACAACATATTTGAATTGACTAATTGTACAGATACACCCTTTTTCACCTTGATCACTAGTATCTGATAGTGCATAAGGGTTAGCAGCATTTAGAAATGCCTTGGGAGTGTTGCTTGCTTTTTTGATGAAAAAGCCCAACGGCTAGGAGGGCATGATAAAACCTCCTCTTCTTTGGGTTATGCATCACTCGGGAGGGTATTTCCCTAAGATCTTTTAAACAGTAAAACTAGCAAACTAGCTATGCAGATCTCAACTTTAATGGCAGATAGATTTCATGATCTATGACCAAATATAATAAAGAATATTAAAGGCAACTACTTGCCCATTTGCCTATCCAAGGAACCTCTCAAATGCTAACATTTTACCTTAGGTTTTGTTGTAAAAAAAGAGCCCACTCGGCTGTGCCAAACATACTTCCTTATTTGAGGCAAATTTCACTATGGCCCAATCAATAGCATACGTCACCATGCCTTCAAAACGATATTACATGCTCTATGCACTTACACTGATGACTTGTATCATTAAGTAGATTAAAAGATAAGCATTTTACCAACTCATTTGGTCTATAGATCTACATAAATTAGTAGTTCCACTTTAGTAGGTGATTGCTTAATATAAAAATAAAGACATGACTAACAAAGAAAGATTTTGACCATAATTTTGAACTTATGCAAACAAGATCATGATGAAATAAATACTAAGAAATACAAGCAAGTTAATGCTAACAAGGGCCTATAGGTAAAGGAGAAATTTGTAATGAAAGAAAGACAACAAGGTCGATAAAAATAATACACAGAGCCACAATAAAACCATCTCAGACTCAGGGGGTCAATAGATGATATACTCATAGGTCTCAGCAATCAATACAACATATGTACAAAAGACTTTCTATTAGCTAATCATTTGAAGCCAACATCCTGCATGCATTCAAGAGGGACATTAAAATGACTAGTTGGATATTGATTCGTACTTTGGGTTATCTCACACTACCAATATATTTACATGGTATTCCTCAGATGATTTCATGAATATGATCTCTTTTGTACCTCTTTCCATACTATATATTTATCCATATATTTCTAGTTTACACTTTGTCTTTGCCTATTGCTTTGCACTTTAGCCTTTTGATTATGCCATGTTTGTTGTGCTTTTATATATCATGATTTCATGTTTTACCTCCCCCAACTTGGGAAACATTTTCCTTCTTTATTACTTGACATATTCGTTCTTATACTTGATTACATGTTCATGCTTATTACTTTGTAACTTTACTAGAAATCAAAACCTTTTACAACCTTTTCTTTGAATGCATGGTGCCTCCTATACTCAATATATATCACAAATATCTAATACTATTAACAAGACTTTGAGCATCATACCTTTTTTTAACCCTTTGTTCTCACATAAGACTCCCAAATACATCATGAATAAAAATCCTCCTCTCTACTACACTAAATTTGTGAACTAAAATGTATTTTAAAAATGAAAACATAATCTGAAACAAAACTTAATGTAACCACATACTCTAAAGAATGATACCAAGCATCCAAATTAGATTTGGCTCAATAATTTTTTTCTTCAGAATAATAGATGGATATCCTTAATTGAATTTGGACGATAAGTTCCAAATGAATATTAAGATTGTTTTTTAGACGTTAAATAGTATAACAATGATAACTCTTTGAGTATCGCTACGATTGTTATCGTTACGAGTATTTCGTGGGTTTTCGTTATGTATTCGTTACATGGGCTAAAATTCAACGTAATGCCTATCCAGCGCGTTTTTTTTTATTTTCTTGTGGTGGTTTTTTCTTAGAATGGCTGGCACAACAACAGCCATTCTAAGAAATGAACCGACTTTGCAAACAAGTTACATCCAACGCCGTGGTCTCTTATAAGTTAGTGCCAAGATCGACTGATTGTCTGTGTTCACGAGGAATTCGTGGGCTCTTCGGTGGTTGATTGCAACAATGTCTTTTGTGTGATCTAGAGATAGATAATGTAATCTGTACATTATGAAAAGTAGCATAAGAGACCAGAGCTAGCATGATTTGAAAAAATCTTTTGCATAAACTCAATTTACATGTTGTCTCATTAATATTGAATTTTTAAAATAGATGAAGAAAATAAGAATGAATTTGTGTAGTGTTAGTTTTTCTTACAGATTCAGAAAATAAGAATGGAGAACTTTCAAAATATCTATTAGTTTTTCATTCGGAAAAATATGTTAATCAAGTTTGTAGAAAATAATGTTGGAAGATACAGCAATATTAAACTTTCAAAATATACTCCAAGTAAATAAGAAAGGAGAATTTGTGTACTATTAATTTTCTTTTTAAAAAAATATGTTGACCAAGCTTGTAGAAAATAATGATGGAAGATTCATCAATTGATCTTTCAAAATAGACCAAGACAATAAAAATGCAGAGATTGCATACTCTTAATTTTCCTTTTGGAAGAGTATGTTGACAAACTTTGTGAATCAACCATATCTTCTTCAATGAGATGATATTTTTAATCTGTAATATTTAATATAGGAAGAGTTGTTGTCAAAAAAGTTAATATGTTGCATTAAGAAATATTATAAAATCTTTGATTTACATAACATTAAGAATTATGAATTTAAATGGGTGTAAGGGACAATTAGAATATCATAAGAAAGATTGAGACTCTTAAATGGGTATGATGGAACATTTTTTTCCATAACAATCTACAGAATATATGTTATGTGAAGAAGATGAAGAGTTAGCTTATTGCAATTATATAAAACACACTATGAGCGACTTAAGAATCTCAATTCTTACGTAAGTAATTAAAATTCAATTGTTTGTTTTTACACCATATCTAAGACAATATGGATGTTTATGACTAAGTTACTATTTTCCAATTATATTGGCATCAATAATTAGATGGTAACCTACATCTTTCTTGTTTCAAGACACACAATTACCCTCACGTTGAGTTGTACAATTAGTTATGGAGGACTTTCTCTAATATAGTTTTCCCTATTGATGGTCATTGACAACAGATTGTAACATACAGACTATTTGTCTCTACTTGTTGCTTTCAAGCTTTTTAGAGCTCTTAATCCCATTGATTTCACTGACATCCCAAGGTATCTAGATAATAGTTTCATGGTATAATCTATTATGGAGTAAAATGTGTACCCTTGTCATTTCACACCTAGGTTAGCACCCAGGTGGACCTAAAACAAATAAATCTGGACCCCGATGTACAAAATGTTTCAAAATAACTATAGGGCTGACCTAAACACACTTAAAGTGACTTATCTCAGAGTTTTTGGGGCTAAAGGATAAGGGCACCTAGCGCCATGGTCCCTCATTTAGCACCGACCCTATTTTTGTGGTGTCGGCTTAGAACACCTCATTAGCTTTTACATGTTGGCCCCATTTCATTTTATTCATTGTTGGTGAGTGGGAATCCATATATAAGCAAGTCAGTTTATTCATTTGAACATCTAAGCAATCTAGGCACACTTGCACTCTATCTTCTTCTTGTTGATAACTGAGAGGGGGGGGTGAATCAGTTATCCTAATTATTTCCCTTATTGAACTTTCCTTTTAATTGATGCAGCATAAAATCAAACACAAAAACATTAACCATGAAATAAGAAACACATGACACAGTATTTTTGATGTGGAAACCCTGTTAAGGGAGAAAACCACGGGGTGATTAACCCAAAATTATTCTCTGTTAGAAGAATAGGAAATTACAAAAATGGCACTTGCCAATTAGGGCTCACTGCCCGAGCACACTGCTCACAAGAGGCCCACTGCCTACAAGAAGACACATTGTCTACAAAGTGATGAGAATCACAGTCTTGAACTGATTGGAAGCATCTGCATATGCTAGAGTTCAGTTCCGGTTAGGCTCAGTACACTGATCTGCTGCACTTCATCTTTCCTCTGTTCTTTATTCTGCTATCTTTCACATACCGGATCCTTTTTGCTACCTCTGCTCTTATCTGGACTTATTCGCATATATCTCCACATCACCACACCCTTCACAACTAAATCCATCCTCTATATATATCCGCATAAGTAATTTCATCACTTTTCTAGTCGGCATCCGGAACAGTCTAGTTTCTTACAAGCTCTCATTCTGTCGGCTGAATCCTTCCTCACCAAGCAATGCGGATCAAGCATATACTTGTAGATATCATTAATCATGTCGGCCAAACATGATTCATGCCTTCACAACCTCTGTCATCAACAGTAACACATCCGGAAAGCAGTCTGATACTCTGCCAGTCAGTTCTTCCTCTGTTTTCACTGTCTCTCAGGAATCCGGTACTCAACCATTCATATCTTTTTCCTTGTCCATCACCGGAGGCTAAATCCTTGGAATATACCACTCAAGGTAGTCCTCTTGACTTCACCAAATCCGCACTGCACCAAGACACTTCCTCTGAGAGATCCGGACCACTCTGTCGGACCTTGCCACATGCTCTGTTCTTCTTCACCGGACCACAACATTCTTTATTCTGACTTCCGGTAGAGACACATCATGACTTGCAGATATGTGGGATGACCTTTGTTGCCATCAATGACAACAACCATGAATCCATATAGTGTCTCTTGCCAACAATCTCCCCCTTTGGCATTGATGGCAACACTTAGTGAAAAATGACTAAGTGTTTTCACTATGCTCCCCCTTTGCTGATGCTCTGTCTTTATATACAATTTCCGGAACTCCCCCTTAGTTGGATTCCTCATTTTTCACTGCTCCTCACTCCCCCTTTGACATCAATGGCAAAGGGTAGGATCCGCACACCAAAATTTTCAAAAATTTTCTATATATAGCCGCATATTTACATACTCACATGTACTGAAGAATGTCTGCAAAGGATGTCTACAATTGGATCATTTCTGTAGCCCAACTTTGCTTCATTCTATCCAAAATTGAAATGTGACCACTTAACAAAAATGCAAAAGCTTCTGCCCGCTTGAGATCTGTCGGATCTTTTGTTTGGGCGGTGGTCTGAGCATCACTGATGGCCTCATGCATAGTTTCCAACTTAGGGATTATAATCCTTCTAAGTTCTCCCATCCGGTTAGTGATGTTCTTTCTTTCCTTCTCAAGATTCTTTATTTCATTCAAGACTGCAATAGTCTGACATTCTTGATTTATTATAGAGGAAGAGAGAGGATCAAAACTTTGAGATAAGCTTTGTAGCTTATCCTGTTCCTCTTTTATTTTCTTGTCAAATGCTGCTGTTGCCTTTGACCAGGATATACAAAATTTATAGATGTCACCGCCATCCTTAAGAGCATTCTCTAAGCTCTTTATTCCAATGCTTACAATCTTCCTATCTTTAGAGATTAATTCTAATATTTCTGAAAATCTCTTATCCAAAAATTCCTTCCAGACCTTTTCTTCAGCTGATTTTTCTAGAGAATCAAAATGTGTATCAATACTGCTGACTAAGGTTTTTAGATTACCGGAAGTGGAGGCTGTCGGATCTATCTGGATTGATGGCATGATCTTTACAAGTACTCCGGAAGCAGCCTCTATCAACTCACAGTCTTCCATATGAGACTTCAGGAGCTTTTCATTTGCCTTGGCATTTGCAAATGAAGCTATCTTCATTGTTTGTACCGGAGAGAGAGAGTCAAAATCAAATGGGCCTTTTAGAAGCTCCGGTTCATCAATCTCTAAAGTTTCTTTGCTCAAAAATTGTTGAACAGTTTGTGCAGTGTCTCTTGCCGGAGACAGATGTTTCTTTTCTTCTGCAGTCTTAGAACTGTCAACCTCTTTGTCTTTCACCACTGCTTCCTTCTCCTGTAATTGCTCTTCTTCTTTGGATCCGGAGACTGTAGGGGAAACCGGAGGAGAGATATTTGTCTGTTCAGGGCTCACTTCTTCCGGAACAGAAGATTCCAAATCAGCAGCTGTTTCTGCACCTAAATCCTCTACAACAGGAAGATTGAACCTTTTGAAGGCCTTCCGGAGGATCTCTTCTGTTTCTTGGGCCACTTTGTCAGTCTCACCAAGCATGAGTTGATTCATCCTGGCTTTGCTTCTGAACTCATCTTTGCAGTCCTTGAAGATAATGTTCATTGTCTTGGGATCAATTTGAGGATATAGCTGAATAGCTATCTGCTCCCGGATCTCAAGATCTTTAGCATGAGCATTATTCTTTCTTACTTCCAATTCCTTTTCTAGGCTTTTAGGAATAAGAGATATTATTTCAATGAAAGCCTTATTATATATGTTAAGATATTTTACTGTGGCCTCCTGCAGAGTCTTTTGGTCGGCCTCACTGAAGTCATCATAGGATTCAGTCATTGGTTGAAGGTTTCCATCCACCGTGACCGACTTGATTATGCTCTCTAGAGATAGAGTGGGCTTTTCAACAGTTACCTCTGCCGTTTCATCCTTGTCTTGGCCTGTGGAGGGCTTACCGGATCCTTTCTTCTTCTGTTTCTTTATTTCTCTTACTCCCTCATCTGATTCTGTTTCCTCTTCATCCTTTTGGCTTCCATAAGCCCTTGTGGCTTTTGTCTTGGATCTCTTACCGGATGCCTGAACTTCCGGTTTTGAACTTTTGGTTGTGGGAGGTGCAGATCTCTTTGATGATCTGGTCCGGGTGGGAGCTTCAACTGGAGCACTTTCTTTACTTTTCTCTTCTTCCTCAGCCTTCCTCCTCTTTTCCCGGCTGGCATCAAGTGCCTCCTTTGAGATGCCTAGGCCTTGAGCAATGTGCTCTACTTCTTTTCTCACCTTTCTTTTAATCTCAGGTTCCCTGAGTTCTACATGTATTTTTACACTCAGCTCCTCAAAGGTTCCAAACCTTTCTGCCTTAGGATCTTTGGGCTGACTTAGCATGTGTTGAACATGCAGCTCCACTATCTGTTCATCCACTTCATACCCCATGGGCATGATCCAGACAGTCCTTGGTTCTACTGCCTCCATTAGGCACTGATCAGTGTCAACCATAAAGCACACTGAGTCTTTGTATTTTTCAACAAGAGACTGGGGAATTCTCTCTCTTGCTTGCATCATGCTCTGAAAGTTTTTGAAGTATCCCCATAGAGCTGTATTTCTCGCTTTTGCATCCCCAAGTCCATGCAAATAGTCTCTTATCTGGACTGCAACAGGTTTGTCATTCTGCCATACCCATCCACTTGTTCCGGGTAGCTCATTCATGAAGTAGAAGAATAGACATACAATAAGAGTACCATACTTAAAGGAATTCTTCTTATCCTTCTTAATTTTCTGTATATTTTCCATTAATTGGCTTAGCAGTAGTTCGCAGAGATCATAATCTGCATTCTTTCTTAGCATTTCATAGGCAGTGTATACTGCAGTTCCGGATACAGAATTCTCCCTGCTGGAGTGATAGATCTTGTATCCTATTATCATTGATGCATATTTGATATCCGGATCTGAAATATCTTCAATGGTCATTGCCCTCTTATCAAATTTTGATCCGGTGGCCTCAGTTACAATGTTGTTCTTGACAGATTTGAGGATAGGTACCCCTCCGGAAGAGTATAGACCAGTTACTGCTCTAATTGCCTCTTTTGTGATCTTGTAGGGTCTATCTAGCCATAGAAAGTTGTCATGCATCCTGCTCAGTACATACCGGACCCATTCATCTTCTTCAAAGCAGGGAAATGAATAAATTGCTCAAATTGTTTCTTCTGGATATCCTTATACTCTGGTTTAAGCTCAAAAGCATTGTCTATCAGTTGCTTGTGATAGAGGTCTCTTAATTTGAATTCCCCAAATTCCTCAATGCTTGCATGTATGTAAACCCTAATGTCTTCGGTATGTAAAACTCCGTGAGGAACACTAGAGAAGGCTCCTAGTGGATCTACCTCCAATGATTTGTAGGGATGTTTCTTGAATGAGGGGCGAGGTCTATTAGAGATCTTAACTATGTTTGGAGTAGCCATTCTTCAAAGATTTGCAGTGAGGTAATGAAAAACGGAGAATACCTTATGCACCTTCGGTTTGCACGGAGTGGTTGGATTGATTTCTTTATGCAATAACTTCGGCAGGAGATCCTTGGTGTGCTTGATGAACCTTGTTGCAGAGCTCCACTTTTCGCTTCTTCTCGAGTGCAGAATGAGCAAATGACCTTTGAGAAATCCCTTAAATTGCTCCGCGAACCCTAATATCTGTCTGCAATAAATGCTTCACCTACATCATTCCGGTTTGCCTTGTCTGGATAGCTTGGAGTATCCCGGATTAGTCCTGATCTGTGGATATCATCCGGATCTTTCAATCATGAATAAATCGAGGTAACATATTACAAGAACATCCCAAACACTCTGTCCAATCCGCAGAACAAGATAGTGCATTTCCGGATCTTTCCGGACCTTTTTGTAATCCTTTATCATACCGGAGCATCTCCCTGAACAGGTCTTATTTGATCGATCACAGCTTCTTCATAACTCCATGCGGACCTCTGAAAACTTGACTGAAGTATCTCAAGACTCATATCTACAAACCCTTTGATCCGCATCTTGTGCCACATCCGGCACCACTTGTTTGGCTGGGGGAACAAGATTTTCTTTGAGTCTCCCCCTGAGCCTGAGCTCACTTTTTAATTTCCGGAAGAAATATCAGCACCAGAGTCTGGTGCGGATCCAACCTCTACATTCTCTGAACTTTTCTTCACCCAAATCTTGCTCATCTGATTCCTAACCTCATCCGCATTCATCTTTTGTTTACCCTTGTCTTGATTCTGATTATACACCGGACCTCTTTTGTCCTGATTCTTGTTTCTGCAGACTTTAGCATTATGACCGGACCTATTGCAGATTTGGCAAATAACATTTCTTTGCATATTTGACTGATATCCTCTTGATCTGCATTGATTAGCCATATGACCTACTCTATTGCATGTGAAGCATCTACCTTTGAATGATTTGTTTACTTGCATAATTCTGCATTCATGGGATTTGTGTCCATACCTTTTGCAGTTGAAGCACTGTCCGGAGAAGGATGAATTAATCTGATTCATTCTCATTCTGCACTGATCAGCTTTGTGACCAAAGTGGTTGCAGCTGTGGCAGTATCCATTGAAGGATGGATATCTTTGAGCATTTGGCTGTCTTACCGGAGGTCTTCTAGGCCTGCTCCTTGGATTTTCTGATCCAAGATTCTTCTGACCGGATCCAGAGCTTTCTCCTTTCTCATATCCCAAACCATACTTGTCATCTGTCCTCTTTTGACTTCCAAGAAGAACTTCAAGTTGAGCAGAACTTATCTTGAATTTCTCTTTATATTCATTTGCTGTTTGAAGGTCTCTTTTGAGAGAGGCAATTTGATCCTCAAGTTTTCCTTCATTATCTTTGGCATCTTCAAGATCAGATTCAAGATGTCTGATAATCCTGTCCATCTGGTGGCATTCTTCTGATTTTTCTTTAAGAGATTGTCTTAGATTGTCTTCAGCCTTTCTTTTTTCTTCAATCTCTTGAGTAAACTTTATAGTTCCTGATTCCATTTCATGTCTTAACATAATGACTTCTTTTGATAACTTTTCACATAACTTGGTTTGCTCAGTTAATTCTTCATTTGTATTGCTTTCTTCACTTTGTCTTGCCAACTGTTGAAGCAGCTCCTTTCTCTTTTTCATAGAGAGACTTAATTTGTCTTTTAATTCTCTCATGAATTCATCAGCCTGTTTGAGTCTTTCCTTTAATTCACTGACTTCAGAATTTGACTGTTCAAGATCCTCAAGAGCAGTCTTGAGTTGCTCCCTTAAACCATATGCATCCATTTGAAATCCCAGATCTTCCTCAAGCTGTTAGGCTCTATTAGGAGGAACTTAGCTCTGATACCAATTGTTGATAACTGAGAGGGGGGGGTGAATCAGTTATCCTAATTATTTCCCTTATTGAACTTTCCTTTTAATTGATGCAGCATAAAATCAAACACAAAAACATTAACCATGAAATAAGAAACATATGACACAATATTTTTGACGTGGAAACCCTGTTAAGGGAGAAAACCACGGGGTGATTAACCCAAAATTATTCTCTGTTAGAAGAATAGGAAATTACAAAAATGGCACTTGCCAATTAGGGCTCACTGCCCGAGCACACTGCTCACAAGAGGCACACTGCCCACAAGAAGACACACTGTCTACAAAGTGATGAGAATCACAGTCTTGAACTGATTGGAAGCATCTGCATATGCTGGAGTTCAGTTCCGGTTAGGCTCAGTACACTGATCTGCTGCACTTCATCTTTCCTCTGTTCTTTATTCTGCTATCTTTCACATACCGGATCCTTTTTGCTACCTCTGCTCTTATCTGGACTTATTCGCATATATCTCCACATCACCACACCCTTCACAACTAAATCCATCCTCTATATATATCCGCATAAGTAATTTCATCAC
Organism: Cunninghamia lanceolata; assembly: GCA_027924645.1. Classification (NCBI taxonomy): domain Eukaryota; kingdom Viridiplantae; phylum Streptophyta; class Pinopsida; order Cupressales; family Cupressaceae; genus Cunninghamia; species Cunninghamia lanceolata. Next base: position 4,593,092 of record BSBN01000333.1, read on the forward strand.
TTTTCTAGTCGGCATCCGGAACAGTCTAGTTTCTTACAAGCTCTCATTCTGTCGGCTGAATCCTTCCTCACCAAGCAATGCGGATCAAGCATATACTTGTAGCTATCATTAATCATGTCGGCCAAACATGATTCATGCCTTCACAACCTCTGTCATCAACAGTAACACATCCGGAAAGCAGTCTGATACTCTGCCAGTCAGTTCTTCCTCTGTTTTCACTGTCTCTCAGGAATCCGGTACTCAACCATTCATATCTTTTTCCTTGTCCATCACCGGAGGCTAAATCCTTGGAATATACCACTCAAGGTAGTCCTCTTGACTTCCCCAAATCTGCACTGCACCAAGACACTTCCTCTGAGAGATCCAGACCACTCTGTCGGACCTTGCCACATGCTCTGTTCTTCTTCACCGGACCACAACATTCTTTATTCTGACTTCCGGTAGAGACACATCATGACTTGCGGATATGTGGGATGACCTTTGTTGCCATCAATGACAACAACCATGAATCCATATAGTGTCTCTTGCCAACACTTCTCTCTCATGCCCTCTATTATTCTCTAAAGCTCTCTATGGTGGATTATTACTGTTGTACTAACTTGTTGCAGGTCTTGTGAAGATCTCTTTACTTCTTTGAGGCTACACCAACTTGTTGAGTCAAGTTGTGACGTTGCATCAAGCAATCTAGAGTTTCCATGTTCGTGGTGGCTCCTTTCCTTTATGCTTTGTTATAGCATTGCATTCGACTTCAAATTTGTATTAACCCTCTTAGGGCACACTCTCTTTATCTCTTATCATTGCTATTGTGGAGGTGGAAGCACCATTCATAGAGCTTGACTTAGGCAAGATCCTAAATAGTATCAATCCTCTTTCCTTCTTTGTTATGTGTAGGTCACATCTAGAGGAATTTTAAGATAAGAAGTTAGAGGACTGAAGAAGACTAACAGGCGAAGGAACTCAGATCCAAAAATCTTACAAAACCCTAATTTGGGTCTAGGATACCTAGAGATCCTATCCCACTTCTTTGGATGTCCAAAACCTTCTAAAATTAGGTTCTCCCAGCTCTGTTTAGCTCCTCCCTGCCACTACTTTTTGGGATTTCAATGGATTTAGGCCTGTAGCTCTTATTTTCTCTATTTTAGCCCTAGAAACCCTAGATTTGGTAATTAATCATAAGATCTCTCTCCTTAGCAACAAAGGGACCAATCAAGAGACCTCTCAACTCTACTTTGAGGACTCTAGTTGAGTATTGAGTCTCCTTGATTCGTGTTCCAATGTTATGTGGAGAAGGATTGATTTAGGGCGATGTACATGTTAGCCTAGATCTCATTTTCTACATATCATTTTGCTAAACTTGACATATCTTGCGCTTTGCATTCTTCCTTTTTTTAGATCTAAGTTATTTTCTGGCCTAGATCTTATTTGGATAAATTCTTTCACCATTTTACATAGTTACATAGCTTATTTTTACATTGTTTCATTGTTAGGGTTTACAAAAACCTTGCATTCCTAGAAAAACTAGATATTCTTGGACCTAGGGTTTGTAGATTAGGGAGTTGTTTCAAATCATAATAGAATTTTTAGGTTGATTAAAGTGATTTCATTTTCTGTACCTTATCATTCTTGGTGTTCAGAAGCTTCTTCCATCTTTGCATTTGAAATTAAAAAATCAAGCATTTGATGTAAGTTTAGAAAAAATACATATTTGTCGCATTGTCTATATTTCATAAGTTTAGATCATTATAGCATGATATAAATTTCTAATGTTTGCATTAGATTTGATTGCTATCACATTATTGAATCATTTCCTAGTGGTATATTTGGCATTTTCACTTATTCATTATTAGGGTTTTCAAAAAATTTGCACTTTTGGAAAACCTAGTTAGACTTGCACCTAGGGTTTGTTGAGTACAACCTTATTTCAAATCTTGTTAATGTTGATTAGTTGTTCAAATCTAATTTTTCATCACTATAGCTTTTCATAAATCTCATTTGTGTTCAAGTTACAAAAGAAAAAACATTCTTGCATCAAAGACTTTTTGGTTTAGGTAATAAGCATATAAGATCTAGGTTTTGATGATAAACCCTAGCTAGTCTTGCATTTAGTGGCTCTATTTGAAATCTTATTTTCAGATCTTTACTATGTTGAATGATTGATAAATCTGATTTTAAGTTGTTGTAACTCATCATACTTGTCATATTTATTGAATTTAGTAAGCAAGAAAGTTCATATATATATTTTTTCTTGAAAATATTGAAAGCAAAAAGCATAAACCAAATTCTCTTGTTGCATACCTAATTAGGCACTTGTGCATCCTCATCAAAGAAAAATTCTTAAAATCTTTGTTGCATTTAAGTGAATAAATTATATACAAACTCCTTTTACACATACTACACATCTTACATTTGCAAGACTTAGTTGTTGTGGTTACAAATAATATCATATTTTTAAAAAACCTCGCTTCTCTTGAACTTGTAGGTCTTGGATTGCAATCTTACTTTGATATTGGTTGTACTTAATTAATGAATTGTGCATTGTTGTTCCATAGCATATTTAGAAATAATAGACAAGTTATTTCATCATGGGCTCTTCTAGTTGTCCCTCTTTGGAATCTTCACATGCATACATTATATATTTTGATTTTTTTCGAAATTCATTAATATGCATACATATGTTCTCGATCACATAGAATCCATGTATGATATTGATATTTCTATATGTTACTTATATGATATCCTTTGTCCTGTATCTGATTTTTCTAGCTTCATGACTCTCATGGGTGTGTATCCTTTGATATTCTAGAAGACTTTACTAAATTCATCTCCATGAATTGTCATGAGAAAGATGATGGTGATAGTTCTTCTTCTAATTCTACAATCCATGATAATTCCAGGTCAATTTCCATTGATCTCTGATGTAGGAGCATACCAGGTTGCAAAGAAATCTTGCATTAACTTAAAACATTTGCATTCTTTTCTTTTCATTTCATTTTAGTTGTAGTTCAGTGATTTACAGTCAACATTTTCTACCGCATTTTACCGCATCTTCATATTAGAGCTCACAGAGTAGGATTTAACTTCTATGACATGTTAGCTACATCATATTAAGATTTTAATAGATTTAGATTCATCTATAGAGAGTTATCTCTATTAGAAGATCATTATCTTTCACAGAGCAGAGCATTCACACAAGTAGTTGAGAGGAGAAGGTTTGTGGAGCACTTCCATGACTTGCAGAGCCTAATGGAACATCATACACAACACATAAGGACTGGATAGACCTTCCTTGAGGTCTGCACAAATTTTCATTCATTTGCAGAGCAATACCATATGTTGTAGGCTGACCTACATGTTTCTAGACATTTCATCTTTCATTGGAGTTTGTAACCTCTTGTGGCTGACGTAGAGGATTCTATGAGCTGGAAGATAATATATATAGATTTATTAGATGCGTTAGGAAGGGAGTTAGTAGTTATGATAATTTAGAGAAATAATTATGTTCCGAAGAGGCACTTCAATGCCATATCTTGCATATACGTTGTAACCTAGAAAATAGGCCTATGAGCCCTTGATTGTAGCCTACATGTTGTTGGCATATAAGTATTTTGATTATCTGATATAATGAGCATTTGAATCTTCCATTGATTTATGTTATCGTGTTGTTGCCATTGTGTTTACTCTAGCTGCATGGTTTAGATAGTCCCTCCTTAGGACCCTCCATCCATGACCGCATCAATCTCTCATCTTTAATACATGTTATGATGTTGACCTAGCTTTTCCTATGTTAGCCTATGTTTTGGATCCCTCTCCCAAAACGGTTCCCACTCATGAAGATATTTTGACACAAGAGGATAAAATCACTGATACATTTCTTAACATCAGTCTACCCTCTCTTCATTCCAATGCTCTCCCTTAAGAAGTTGAAGCATTAGTGGATGAAGAGCCTTCTCTCACAATGGATCCTCCATGGGTGGATACTGGGCATTCATCTCATCATCCTATCTCTTGTATTTCTCAAAAATATAACAATGTCAATTCCATCATCATTAATAAACTTATTCTGCCCACTATTTAAGAGATAGTGAATAAGTACATTAATGTTCAAAATACTCCTAAAATCATGGTACATAAGTCACATAATCTGCGTCCTTTATCTTAACCTATAATTATAGTTCGAGGTGTTCCATAACCATCTCGACCTCCTAGTTACATCTTCAATTTTGCAAAGCAAATTACTCAAAGGAATCAAGGTGTTCAAAATGTGTTGAAGAACAGGTAAGTGCAAGAAAATGGGGGACCAAAAAGGGGTCTTAAGTGGCCACTATATTTTTGAAATCAAGAAATACTGACTTTGGATGAGAAATTGAGCATAGTTACACTCAAAATTTTAAGATGCAACAAAAGCCATGTTCGTAGTGCTCTGAGTCTACTTTCTAAACTATTTTCTTTTAAATGGTATAGATTAAGGGGTTCAAAAGAGGGAGCCACATAAATTGGTGTTGTTTTTTATCAAAAAAACATAACATAGCATGTTTTGTGGCTGGACCTCAAAAGGTTAACTTTTTTTGGTATTTTTAAAACTGCTTTGGTGAAAAATTAGCTAATAGCATGTAGTTAATGCCTGACTTTTCTAATAATTTTTTAATGAATATTTTTTTTTACTAATTTTTAAAGTGGACACATCTTAAAAAATAGAATTTTGGCCGTGCTACCCCTATAAAATTTGAAAACTAATTGAAAATTAATTTTTTCTAATATGTGTAGAATGAAGTCTAGTTTCTAAAATTGTAATTTATTTGAAATTTCAATGAACAGTTAATTTATAATGAAAAAAAGACTGAACACTAGTTTTTGACCAAAAACGGACACACAAACAAAAGAAATTAAAGATGAAAGGCTTAACATTGTCAAAATGTGAAAAAAATTACATCGTTAAATAGCTAAGAGGAATCCTAACATTACCTAGGTATTCAATTTGTTCGACCTTGAAACATGCGCAATGAGCAAAATTATGTGAAATCTTGTAGAATATGCAAAAACATGTCTTTAGACATTGGGAAGGCACTCCAAGCCTTTGGGTTGGAAATCCAAACCAAATCCCAAGCCTAAGGCTTGGGATTCCAAAAGAAAAATATAACATGAGCGCATTTTAATGCACTTGCATTATGTTATGCTTTTTTTATTTTTGTGGGTTTGCCCGATGTTTGCCTAGTTCAACATAACACAAGCACGTTATAATGCACTCGCGTTGTCTCATTTGTAAGGATTTATGTTGAAGGTTCCTAAGTATGTTTCATGTATGTATTTATGTATATATGTATGCTTGTACGTATTTATGTATGTATGGCTGTATGTATTCATGTACAAGTATCCATGCTTGTATGTATGTATTTATGTATGCATGTTTGTATGTAATGTAAGTGCATGTATGTATATATGTATATAAGGGTTTTGGGTTAGGGTATGTAAGGACCTAAGCCTATATAGTTTTTAGGGTTGAGGGTTGAGTTTTTTGGGTTTAGGGTTTAAGGTATAGGGTTGAGGTTTGAGGGATTAAGGCTTAAGTAGTAGGTAGTGGGTAGAGGGTAGAGGATAGAGGGTAGAGTTTAGAGGGTTGAGGGTTATAGTTTACAGTTAATATTCAGCTTATTGAGTGTATAAGATTAAGTGTGTAAGGCATGGGGATTAGGGTTTAGGATATTAGGTTTAGGGTTTACGATATAGATTGAGGGTATATAAGGCATAGGGTGACTTGGGTTGAGAGTGTATGGTTTAGGTTTAATTTAAGTATAGGGTTGAGGCACAATATTCAAGATTTAGGGTATAAGGGTGAGGTTAGAGGGCATAGGGATGAGGGTTTGTAGGTGTAGGCTTCAGATTTTAAGGTATAGGGTTGAGGATTAAGGGATTAGGGATTAAGTATATGGTTGAGGGTATAGGGTTGAGGGTTGAGAGTTTATAGTTGAAGGATAATGTTCAATGTTGAGAGAGGTGGAGAAGAAGGGAAATGTCTAGAGAGTCATGAGAGACATACAATTGAGAGACCTACAACCTAGGGAGAGAGGGGTGAGAGATAGGGTAGAGATGGGGTGAGGCAGATAGGGGAGGAGAGGGGTGGATAAGGGTTAAGAGAGTAAGGGTTTAGGGTTAAAGGGTTGAGGTATTAAGGGTTTAAGGGTTGAGGGATTAGGGTTTAGGGTTGAGGGATTAGGGTTTAAGGTATAGTGTCAAGGGTTGAGGGTTTAGGGATAGGGTTTAAGATTTAAGGTTTAAGGGTTCAGGGTTCAGGCTTTAGGGATAAGGTAAAGGGTTTAAGGTATAGTGTTGAGGGTTAAAGGTTTAGGGATAGGGTTTAGGATTTAAGGTATAAGGGTTAAGGCTTTAGGTGTATGGTTTAGGGTTTAGGGATAAGGGATTAGGGTTTAGGGTTCAGGAATAAGGTTTTAAGGTATAGTGTTTATGGTTGAGGACTTAGGGATAGGGCTTAGGAGGTAAGGTTTAAGGGTTGAGGGTTGAGGCTTTAGGGATAATAGTTAGGGTTGAGGGATAAGGGATTAGGGTTTAAGGTTGAGGGATTAGGGTTTAAGGTATAGTGTTGAGAGTTGAGGGTTTAGGGTTGAGGGATTAGGGTTGAGATTTGAGGGTTGAGGGTTTAGAGATAGGGTTTAGGGTTGATGGATTAGGGTTTAAGGTATAGTGCCAAGAGGGTTAAGGATTTAGGGATAGGGTTTAGGGTTTAGGGTTGAGTGATTAGGGTTTAGGGTTGATGGATTAGGGTTTAAGGTTGAGGGTTGAGGGTTTAGGTAAAGGTTGAGGGTCAAGGGATTAGGGTTAAGGTAGAGTGTCAAGAGTAGAGTGATTAGGGAGAGGGTTTAGGGTTGAGGGATTACAGTTTAGGGTTGAGGGTTTTGGGATAAGGGGATGGGTTTAATGAATAGTGTCAAGGGTTGAGGGTTTATGAATAGGAATAGTGTTTAGGGTTTAGGGTTGAGGGATTAGGGTTTAGGGTTTAGGGTTGAGGGATTAAGGTTTAGGGTTGAGGGATTAAGGTCTAAGGTTAAGGGTTGAGGGTTGTGGGTTTAGGGATAAGGTTTAGAGTTTAGGGATAAGGGATTAGGGTTTAGCATTGAGGCTTTATAGATAGCATTTAGGGTTGAGGGATTAGGGTTAAGGTATAATGTTAAGGGTTGAGGGTTTGTGGATAGGGTTTAGGGTTGAGGGATTATGGTTTAGGGTTGACAGATTAGGGTTTAAGGTTGAGGGTTGAGGGTTGAGGGATAGGGTTGAGGGTTGAGGAATAGGGTTGAGGGTCAAGGGATTAGGGTAATGGTAGACTGTCAAGGGTAGAGGGATTAGGATAGGGTTTAGGGTTGAATGTTTAAGGATTAAGGGTTGAGGCTTTATGGCTGAGGGTTAAGGGATTAGGGTTTAAGATATAGTGTCAAGGGTCAAGGATTTAAGGATATGTTTTAGGGTTTAAGGTTTAAGGGTGGATGGTTGAGGGATAGGGTTTAGGGTTTAGCAATAAGCAATTAGGATTTAAGGTATAGTGTTAAGGGTTGAGGATTTAGGAATAAGGGATAGCGTTTAGGGTTTAGGGTTGAGGAATTAGGGTTTAGGGTTTAGGGATAAGGGATTATGATTTAGGGTTGAGGGATTAGGGTTAAGGTAGAGTGTCGAGGGTAGATGGATTAGGGATAGGGTTTAGGGTTGAAGGTTTAAGGATTAAGGGTTCATGCTTTAGAGATGAATGTTAAGGGATTAGGGTTTAAGATATAGTGTCAAGGGTCCAGAGTTTAGGGATAGGTTTTAGGGTTTAAAGTTTAAGCGTTGTGGGTTGAGGGATAGGGTTTAGGGTTTAGGGATAAGGGATTAGGGTTTAAGGTATAGTGTCAAGGGTTGAGGGTTTAGGAATAAGGGATAGTCTTTAGGGTTTATGGTTGAGGGATTGGGGTTTATGGTTTAGGGATAAGGGATTAGGGTTGAGGGTCAAGGGATTAGGGTTAAGGTAGAGTGTCAAGGATAGAGGGATTAGGGAAAGGGTTTAGGGTTGAAGGTTTAAGGATTAAGGGTTGAAGCTTTAGGGTTGAGGGTTAAGGGATTAGGGTTTAAGATATAGTGTCGAGGGTCAAGGGTTTAGGGATAGGTATTAGGGTTTAAGGGTTGAGGGATAGGGTTTAGGGTTTAGGGAAAAGGGATTAGGGTTTAAGGTATAGTATCGAGGGTTGAGGGTTTAGGAATAAGGGATAGTGTTTAGGGTTTTGGGTTGAGGGATTTGGGTTTAGGGTTTAGGGATAAGGGATTAGGGTTGAGGGTTGAGGGATTAGGGTTAAGGGTTGATGGATTAGGGTTAAGGTAGAGTGTCAAGGGTAGAGGGATTAGGAATAGGGTTTAGGGTTTAAGGTTTAAGGATTGAGTGTTAAGGCTTTAGGGATGAGGGTTAAGGGATTAGGACTTAAGATATAGTGTCGAGGGTCGAGGGTTTAGGGAGAGGTTTTAAGGTTTAAGGTTTAATGTTTAAGGGTTGAGGGTTGACAGATATAGTTTAGGTTTAGGGATAAGGTATTAGGGTTTAAGGTATAGTGTCAAGGCTTGAGGGTTTAGGAACAAGGGATAGAGTTTAGAGTTTAGGGTTTATTGATTGGGGTTTAGGGTTTAGGGATAAGGGATTAGGGTTTAGGGTTGAGGGATTAGGGTTGAGGGTTGAGGGATTAGGGTTGAAGGTTTAAGGATTGAGGGTTGAGGATTTAGGGTAAGGGTTAAGGGATTAGGGTTTAAAATATAGTGTTGAGGGTTGAGGGTTTAGGGATAGGTATTAGGGTTTAAGGTTTAAGGGTTGAGGGTTGAGGGATAGGGTATAGGGTTTTGGGATAAGGGATTAGGGTTTAACCTGTATAGTGTCAAGGGTTGAGGGTTTAGGAATAGGGATAGCATTTAGGGTTTAGGGATAAGGGATTTGGGTTGAGGGTTGAGGGATTAGTGTCTAAGGTATAGTGTTAAGGGTTGAGGCTTTAGGTATAGGGTTTAGGATTTGGGGATAAGTGATTAGGGTTTAGGGTTGAGGGATTAGGGTTTAGGGTTGAGGATTTAGGGTTTAAGATTTAGGGATAAGGTATTATGGTTTAAGGTTGAGGGATTAAGGTTTGGGGTTGAGGGATTAAGATTTAAGGTTGAGGGTTGAGGGTTTAGGGATAGGGTTCAGAGTTTAGGCATAAGGGATTAGGGTTTAAGACCTTGAGGGATTAGGGTTTAGGGTTGAGACTTTAGGGATAGCATTTAGGGTTGAGGGTTGAGGGATTAGGGTTAAGGTAGAGTGTCGTGGTAAGAGGGATTAGGGATAGGGTTTAGGATTGAAGGTTTAAGGGTTGAGGGTTGAGGCTTTAGGGTGAGGGTTAAGGGATTAGGGTTTAAGATATAGTGTCGAGGGTTGAGGGTTTATTGATAGGGTGTAGGGTTTAGGGTTGAGGGATTAGGGTTTAGGGTTTAAGGTAAAGTGTTGAGGGTTCAGGGATGGGGTGTAGGATTTAAGGTTTAAGGGTTGAGGGTTGAGGCTTTAGGGTTTAGGGTTAAGTGCGAGACCTAGATAGCTAAGGATAAGGAGTGACTGAGAAATATAGAGAGGGGAGAGGTAGAGAGGTAAGAGGGAGAGATAGATGAGAGATAGAGAGGTGAGAGATAGAAGAAATACATGGAGAAATGAATAATATAGATTTTTCTATAGCAGGCCAGAACGCGCTCGCATTATAATGCGAGCACATTATAACGTGAGAGTGTTTTGGATTGCTATACAAATAGTAAAAAGGCCTAGACCCCTGTGATCCAGGCCCACATACTCTATTTTCTTCTGTTTATGTGCATGCTCTAACAGAAAAAAAACATTTTCATGTTGTTGGGTAGTTCACATGCACACTTTACACATTCTACCTCCTTTGCATGATATCTCCACCACCTTTTTATGCTTTGCCAACTTAAGGAGGAAATAACATAGTTTTCATATTGAATTTTATATACATCAAGTCAAGTTTCAATTTTTGTAGTTTTGTAATGTTAATTGTGATTGAATTGTAAGAATTTAACATTATAGACTGGTTAATAGTATTGTTATTACTAATTCTATTTGAGTTGAAAAGGAAGCAAGTGGTGAAAAACTCAAATTGTTGAGGAGTTTGATGCAAGAAGAAAAAATACACTACATAATTGGGTACTCTCTCCATTCGAATCTCCATTTTTTAGGTATGTCAAGTCTTTACATACACGTTCTTTACATTTTCCTTAATTCTATTTGAATTACTTTATCATGCTTTATCATACATGTTTATATCACTTTTATGGTTTACATATTTTATATGGCTGCAATAACATTGTGCAATAATGCTTTGTATCTTTGTACCTATTTTGGTTGAATGACATTTACTCTTCTATATGATGATTGTATGTACAATTTGTATAAAGGCTTGAATGACATATATTTCAGTTATTTGTATGGATTCATTTCTTAGGAACTAATATTTGTCTCTTTATAATGATACAGATAAATTCTCCGTCATGCCGAGGAAACGATCAAGAATTAAACCAACATAGGAAGAGATAGAAGCTAAGAATGTAAAGAAAGTAGTGGCTATGAGGGAACTTCGTGAGAAGAGGAAATTGGACATGATAAATGAAGACATGCCAATTGAAGAGGAACCACAATCATCAAAAAGAGATATGTATTGGTGGAACAAAGGGAACAAATGCATAAACTTCATGCTATGAGAGATTTGAATACCATAGTTGGAGACATGTCCCCTACTGCAAGTCAACATGTAGGGACACCATCTACCACATCTTAAGTTGAGAGTACATCATCACTCACATGTGAGGAAGGAGGTATGCCATCATTCCCACCTCAACCTCAAGGTATGTCATCTATTCCATCTTTAATCAAAAGTATGCCATCTAGCCCATCTCATTTAATTATTGATGAAATTCCTAATGTTGAGATGAATTTACCTATCTTAACACCACATAGAATTTTGCATAGAAAGTCAAAGTATTTGATTAATATTGATGAGAATATTTTGTAGCCAATGGAAGATAATATTCCAAAACATACTTGTAGAAGATATGCTCATAAGATTTGGAGATTGTTCTTTGAAAAGTTAAATGAGACCACAAGATGTCAACTATTCTTTGAAATGGCGTGAAGTATAAAGTATAGGTCCATCATAAAGATTCTTGGGTTGAGAACATCAGAGGCTTCAAGTGAAAAATCTATTTTCAAGAATCTAATGAGTGCATATGAGAGTGTGGGTAACACCTCATGCACAAAAGATAGTAATGCAACATGTGTGTCATTACATCGACTATAGTAAGTAGTCAAACAAGGAAATCTCATCTCATTAGAAAGATGAGTCAAGCATTGATATTTTCATACTAAAACCTTTCTATGTCAAAATAAATCACACACGCACTACTTGTTGTAGATTACGTATTGAATTTTCTAATCGTTTTATTGTTTATCAGTCTATATGTTTATCTATTTGCATACTAACAATGTTTTGCAGGATTGTGACATACATGCCCCACCAACATCTTCAAGAGACTTCATATCAAAAAAATTATGTGAAAGAGAGGAAGGTCAAATATTTTATAGGAAATTGTGCTTGGATGGCACATGTCAGCATTGTGGTGGCTTGCAACGTATGCCAATATGTGTATATATGGAAAGCACACATGCAGTTGGAAATGAGCTAGTAGAGTTCGGCAAGTATAAAATAGTGGCCTACAATAAAAAAGATGGTAAAGAAACAAAGAGGTGTGAATTGGTTATTGAAAAGATTCCAATGTATCAGTTTATGTCTACATTTTGCGATAGTATAGTGTATGAGTATGCAAGGCATACCCATAGAGCTTGATGGTTGGACTTGCAATTCAAGTTATGCAAGGACACATTTCCACTTGGTAGCATTGTTTCAGTCGTCGAATTTGTAGAGAACTATAGTTATCATCCACAACGTGAGGTGCAATCACAATATTACAACTCGACATAGGTTTCTATATTTGTGCACATCACATTCATTCATGAAAATGATAGTACAAAGGATGATAGAAAGATCATAAGGGAGTATCATTTTTATATTAGTGATGATCTCACACATTCTACAAAGTTCATGCAAGGTTGCTTTCAGGTGTTGTACAATGATTTGGCTAGAAGGGGCATATCGTTCAGTTAGCATATCATATGGTTGGATAACTATGTATCAAAATTCAAGAACTCATGAAATTTCTATTGGCTGAGTAGGAGGCATAATATTACAACTGTTCAGCATATGTGGAAATTTTGTGAGGCCGGGCATGGAAAGGGGGAGCATGATGGTGCAGGAGCATGTATCAAAAGAGCCATAACATGAGAAGAGTTAAAGTATAAGGACAATGCAAAGTTTACAGATGCAAAATCAATCATCAAATGGTGTAATGCTTCGATGGGTCTAGGTAATGAAGGTAAGTCTTCAGTTCATAGATTTTTTGGGTTGATAGATGATACTAACATTGCACCATATGAGGACTATTGTACACTAATAGGATCAAGTGAGCTACAGTCTTTTAGAAGCTCAATTACAGGTTCATGGAGTATCCATACACAAAAGATGGCATTCTTTTGTTCTTCATGTACAATTCAAGCCTGGAATGAGTGTGAGTCAAAGGAGTGGGTTGATGAATGGCAGTTAAGTTATCTTAGCCCACTTGACATGTATCAACCCTCGACGACACTAGAACTGACAAAGATGGAATCATCAGTTGACTTTGACCACATATCAGATCTAGTTCAAATAGGTAATATATTTATTTGCATAGTTTTTGAAATGCCTAATGTTATCTTACTTTGTAGTCTTTTTGTAATGTTGACAAATTTCATCTAATTTGTTGCACATATCAATGTAGGGCATTTTTATGTAGTTATTGCAAATGAAGATAACAAAGAGGGAACAAATTATTACTTGTGTCATTGTGTTAAGGCCAAAAATAAATTGGAGGCCACAGTTACAGATGGAGAAAACATCGAATACCCTACATGCTCAATGGTTGTTACTAGAACATGGATTAGAAGGTACCCACATAAGAGTGTTAATGTTTGGTTGTTTTAGGACTTTGACACGCAACAAAAGATTCTTCATTACTCAAACCTTGTCATGGAATCCAATGTTAATTTGATATAATTTCAGGGTAAACCTTTGAACAAGACCTTGTGGAAGGTGCGTGAGTCTGACCATGAGGCAATACTTGACACAATAAAGAGTAGAGCAGACCCAAATGGTTCATTAGATTAATTTGTAATTATTCATAAAAATTTCCTAGATGGTTACTTGTACTTTGTTTTGTATGTAAATAGTAGTATGAATTGCTTCCCTCCAGTATACATCTGATAGGTTTGCTTCTCTTACCATTGTCCTTGTAGCTTCTTGAACAATCCTATTCTTTCTTTCAACCACTCCATTTTGTTGATGATTCCTATCCTTTGATTGAGGTATGAGCCAATAACATGAAAATGTCATAATTTTGTAGTTCTTGTTTATCTCATGTCAATTAATGTAGATAAATGATATTTATGTTTAGTCAATTATGCTTCTTGATGCTTCTCATAGGAGGTCACAACTCCAACCTATCCAACTATGGATATAGAAAGAGAGAAGATGATGGAGAGTGATCATCAGGTGGTGGTAAGTGATTGATTACATATGTGATGTTATATATTTCATACATTTTCTATATTAATGTGCATATTGTTTGATTTTATTAACACGTGGAGCTGGATAAACTTCTATCGAAGAGGTCTACTTAACGATAGAGAGAGGATGAGTCCTGAATTGGCTCTCCATCTTTACAGTCAAGCAAGGGCCTCTGATTATTTCATAAAAGTCCATAGGAAACTAGTTTTTGGGACATTCTTTGTATGCCTAGATGTCTTTGTATACATACTTTTGTATGTTATCGATGTATATTTTTGTACATATGCCTGTATGGCTTTGTTTGGACATGCCTATATGGCTTTGTATATAAACTAGATGTTATGTTCATGACATTATGTATATGATAGTTTATATTAAATATTTAATATGATGATCAATTATAGTTACATGAATTTAGTTTTACACATGCCAATTACATTTTCTTGAAATTTTATAAATCATTTTCAAATAATACATTTTGTGCATATCTTGAAATCATTGCATTCTTTGGGACTGTGGATTTCTTTGAGGCATCATTTCAAACAGTTCACGTGCATTGTCTATGCTTCCACACTTTCCATACATGTCTACAAGGGCAGCTGCAAATACATGTGACAGAATTCCTATATCATTTATGCTTTGATGGTTGTCCACACCATGTTCCCTAGATCCCATTCTAGCATAGGCAAGGAGGATGTTGGATAAGGTTGTCCGCGCTTGCTTCAAGACAAGGCATGAACTTGAATAGTGAAGATCTCACTCAAGCTATGGTATGAACTTGACAAGCAATGGTATGAACTTGAGTAGTGAAGGCCTCATGATTGGTTTGATTTTTTTTCTATGGTATACATTTGATGTTTGCATCATCATCATGTTATGCTTCATGGGGTTAGATCTAAGTGATGGATGAAGTTGATCCTTATTGGTCTTAATCCTGTTCACTCATGTTTCATTCATGTCATATTAAGATTGATGTCATAGGGTTTGGATGTTAGTTTATAACATTCATGTTTATCATGTTACAATAGCAGGACATAGTTTCTTATGTCATTGGTTCATGCCATTGTACCATTGGATTTGGTTGTGGTTCTTCATTATAACATGTCATGCTTTAAGGAATTGGATTGGGTTGCGGTTCTTCCTCATGATAGGAGTTTCTCCATGTCTTCATGCTTCTTTGTGCTCCATGTCTTCAGTGTTCTCAGTGTCTTTATGTGTCAAAGATTTCTTCAGTGTCCTCATGATGTTGATGTTGACAAAAAAAATATAGTGTTAAGGTCATGTTGATGTTGATTGATGAGTTGTGGTTGTTGGAAGTTTTGGAAGTCCAAAGGATGTCACAGTTGCAGTGTTCATATCACAGCTGTAGAGATTGAGACATTCAAAACTAGTTACAGTTTTTAAGTTAAAGTGATTAGTTATCTTTTAAACCCTAAGTGTATTGTCATTAAAGACCTAGTTTGGTAAGATTTGTTTATGTTATACACTCTGTTTAATCTGTCTCAGATAACCTTTTGTGTTCTTCATGTGGTCTTCAACACTTAGGTTGTATTATGTTTAGGGTTATCTAGTCCTCAACCTCCTAAGAACACGAGTCTTTACTTTGCTCTAAAATCTAAGTTAATACCTTACACCCATACCAACGATATTATAGCAGCAATTCATGAAGAGTCCAAAGTGCAAAAAGGAAGCAATCTTTAATGAGTTGTTACTCATAAACCATGACACTTAGAAACATTTTATTTAAGGCAATACGATCACCTAGAATACCTCTACAATAACCTCTCTTGGTTTTTGATATCTTTGAGGCATTTTCCCATGGTGAAAGGTTTTCTGCTGCCCCAAAAATCGTCAGAAGGAGGTAGTGTAAAGTTGCAAAGGGGTGTAACTTTCATCCTGCTCCTGATGAGACCAAACCAATAGTTACAACATGTTTGTATGGGTACGTTTAGGCTGAGCATGGTCATGTTTTGCACCCAAACATGCCGAAATAGTTCAAGCTACATTGTACCGGTGATATCCCTGAAGAGTCCAAAGTGCAAAAAGGCAACAATCTTTGATGAGCTATTACTTAGAAACCATGACACTTAGAAACATTTTGTCTAAGGAAATAAAATCACATAGAACCCTTGTATAATAACCTCTCTCAATTTTTTATATCTCTGAGACATTTGCCCATGGTAAAAGGTTTTCTCTTGACCCAAAAATTGTCAGGAGATAGTGTAAAGTTGCAAAGGGTTGTAACTTTCATCCTGCTCCTGATGTGACCAAAATAACAGTTCCAATGCATTCATATGGGTACATTTAGGGTAGGTACAGTCCTTTTTTGCACCAAACATGCCGAAATAGTTCGAGCTACATTGTACCGACAATATCCTTGAAGAGTCCAAAGTGTAAAAAGGTAGCAATCTTTGACGAGCTGTTACTCGGAAACCATGACACTTAGAAATATCTTGTCTAAGGCAACAAGATCACATAGAACCCCTCTACAATAACCTCTCTCAATTTTTGATATCTCTAAGGCGTTTTCCTGTGGTGAAAGGTTTTCTGCTGCCCCAAAAATTGTCAGAAGAAGGTAGTGTAAAGTTGCAAAGGGGTGTAACTTTCATCCTGCTCTTGATGCGACCAAACTGAACACATCTGGATGGGTACATTTAGGCTAGGCCTTGTCTTGTTTTGCACCCAAACATGCCAAAATAGTTTGAGCTACATTGTACCAATGATATCTCTAAAGAGTCCAAAGTGCAAAAAGGAAGCAATCTTTGATGAATTGTTACTCAAAAACCATGACACATAGAAACATTCTGTCTAAGGCAATGTGATCATGTATAACCCCTCTACAATAGCCTCTCTTAGTTTTTTATATCTATGAGGCATTTTCCCATGGTGAAAGGTTTTCTGTTGCCCCAAAAATCATCAAGAGGTAGTGTAAAGTTACAAAGGGGTGTAACTTTCATCTTTCTCTTGATGTCACCAAATTGACAGTTCCAACACATCCAAATGGGTATGTTTAGGCTAGGAATGGTCCTTTTTTGCACCCAAACATGTAAAAATAGTTCAAGCTACATTGTATCGTCGATATCCCTAAAGAGTCTAAAGTGTAAAAAGGTAGCAATCTTTGACAAGTTGTTACTTAGAAAGTATGACACTTAGAAACATTATGTCTAAGGTAATGTGATCACATAGAACCCCTCTACAATAACCTCTCTCAATTTTTGATATCTCTAAGGCATTTGCCCGTGGTGAAAGGTTTTCTGCTGCACCAAAAATCGTTAGGAGGTAGTGTAAAGTTGCAAAGGGGTGTAACTTTCGTCTCATTCCTGATGCAACCAAACTGATAGTTCCAATGTGTCTGAATGGATACGTTTAGTTTAGGTATGATCCTATTTTGTACCCAAACATAACGATATTCCTAAAGTGTCCAAACTACGAAAAGGCAACATCTTTGAAGAGTTATTACTTGAAAACTATGACACTTAGAAACATTTCGTCTGAGGCAACACAATCACATAGAACCACTCTACAATAATCTCTCTCAATTTTTGATATCTCTAAGGCATTTTCCCTTGGTGAAATATTTTCTGCTGCCCCAAAAATCGTCAGAAGGAGGTAGTGTAAAGTTGCAAAGGGGTGTAACTTTTGTCATGCTCCTGATGTGACCAAAATGATAGTTCCAATGTGTCCATATGGGTATGTTTAGGTTAGGCATGGTCCTATTTCACACCCAAACATGCTGAAATAGTTTGAGGTACATTGTACCGATGATATCCCTAAAGAGTGCAAAGTGCAAAAAGGAAGCCATCTTTGACGAGTTGTTACTTGGAAACCATGACACTTAGAAACATTTCTTCTAAGGAAACATGATCAAGCAGAACCCCTCTACAATAACCTCTCTTAGTTTCTGATATCTCTGAGGCATTTCCCCATGGTGAAAGGTTTTTTGTTTCCCCAAAATCATCAGAAGCATGTAGTGTAAAGTTGTAAGGTAGGCTACTTTTTATTTTGTTCTTCGTGGGGCCGAACCATGAGTTGTAACACATCTAGTTGGGCACATATACGCTATGCATGGTCACTGCCCTTCATCATCGCATCCATTCTATGAAATTAGTGATGATCACACACATGTCATAAATGGTCATTCAAGCCCTTTGAAAACCCTTACATATTCTAAGTAGAGATTATTCCACATATACCATGGAGAGTGATTATGACATAATACAATATTGAGATAAGAAAGCCCCAATCTATTGTACATGTAGGACTAAGCTTCCATCTCACTAGTTTTTTATTACATGGGGAGAAATTAGCATACTTGTTTGATGCCACTTCCACTATATTAAATTCACCACACATAACCCAAGTTTTTATGACTTTAATATACAATATCGTGTTGATATTCAACTTGATTCATTTTTTATTTTAAATACAACTTTTATCTTCTAGTTTCAGAATGAGGTTTAGGTGATACTTGAATAACAATAGCTAGGTTATTAGATAAACAAACATCCTATGTAATACAATTGGACTTTAAATATTTGACGTAAACCATCTACAAATATCCATTGAAACACGGCTTTATAATGAAAATATGGATGCCATCAACAAAAAAGATTTGTATTAACCAAATATCTAGATAGGCATACATCAATATCTATCAATATAAGTATAACATATATACAAAATAGCCATATAGGCTTACAAGAATGCCATATAGGCATACAATGTCAACTATATGCAATTCAAAATATATGTCTACAAATGCCATATAGACATATAATAAAGGAACACAATAAAAAGTCATTCCCCGCTGTCGGGTGAAGAGAATAGATCACGAGTAGTCTTTAATCTTCGAGGGGATGGAGACATGTATGAGGGTGGTCTACCAAGAACCTGAGGGCTACTCCTCCTATTTAGTTGTTCATGGATATGTAGCTATTACAATAACAATTATAGACATTAATATATAGAAATTACATTATAAAAAATGAAACATTTAACAAAATAATCACTTACTGCTACCATATAATCTGTCTCCTCATTTGTCTTAGTACCGGGATCAAGCTATGGTATTGTAATGTCCTATAGAAACCATCCAGATAGAAATTAAACTTAAATCGATAATCATTTGATTTTTCAAAAATAAACAACTATAACAACGAATGCAATTTGAAATTTATTAATCTACCTCATACCCTTGTCAAAGGCATGGAGCTATGAATCACAAAGGACACACCATGCTCGATTGCCCTATGAACATTAGGAGGTGTCTTTGCAGCCTGCATCATCTAAAAATAAAACAACATTATTCAATTATGAAAACTATAATAGTGATGCAAGTCATGGCTCCTAACATATACACACATTCACCTAAACATGGAAGTACACACAATAAAGCACACAAGTCACATGCATATATACAAATTATATGAAGATTCATGACTATTGTATGGTATAAGGGTCAACAAAGGAGGGACCATAGTAGTATCAAATTTTAGGTTTAAGAAGTAAGAGAGGGAGTGAAGGTGTTAGTTTAGGTTTAGGTTGGTGGTAGGGTGGGGTAGAGTTTGCTCAAATTTTTGTTTGTTTTGTAGTCATGGAGGTAGGACAATGCCTAAGATAGAGTTTGTGGGTTTACGGGAAAATGCCTAAACTACAAATCACATAGACATTAGGTAAGTTTATAGGTTTATGGGAAGGAGGAATATCAAGAGTTTGTCAGATAATAGGAGGAAGGAAAGATACTAGATAGGAGAAGAAAAACCTTATTTTAAAAATCTCTTATCATTTTCTTTGTCTTGAGGTTTGTTAGGGGGTGGGTTGGAAGCAAACTAGGTCTAGGATGTCTGGTATGGGTATATTAGGAAATAGGTAGGGTAGATATGGGTTGGTTAGTAGGTTGGGTGTAGTGTTGGGAAAGTTTCATAGGCCTACTTTTAGAAGTGGATGGGGAAAGGTCCTACACTTTTTAGTTTACTTTATTTTGGAGGGGTGTTAGAGGGGAGATAGAAGTCAATGAGGAATTTGAAGTAGTAATAGGTGGATATATGGTTGGGATCATAGGGGCATAGCTAGTGGAGTAGGTGAAGTAATAGAAAGAGGTTGTGGGGTTGGGGCAGTAATGTGTTTAGAGGCATAAGATAGGTAAAGGTGAAAGGGAATTAGTATGAGGTTGAGGTGAACCAGAAGGGGTTGACAAAAAATAATCTAAGTAGAAGTGTCTTAATGTAACAATTAGTTGGTATGGGGTATGAGAAATGGTGAAGACATTACCATCATGTGGAACTTTTGTGAGGCCGGGCATGGAAAGGGGGAGCATGATGGTGCAGGTGCATATATCAAAAGAACCATAGCACAAGAAGAGTTAAAGTATAAGGACAATGCAAAGTTTACAGATGGAAAATCAATCATCAAGTGGTGTAATTCTTCGATGGGTCCAGGTAATGAAGGGAAGTCTTCAGTTCATAGATTTTCTTGGTTGATAGATGATACTAACATTGCACCATATGAGGACTGTTGTACACAAATAGGATCAAGTGAGCTACAGTCTTTTAGAAGCTCAATTGCAGGTTCATCAAGTATTCATACACAAAAGATGGCATTCTTTTGTTCTTCATGTACAATTCGAGCCTGGAATGAGCGCGAGTCAAAGGAGTGGGTTGATGAATGGCAGTTAAGTTACCTTAGCCCACTTGACATGTATCAACCCCCGACGACACTGGAACTGACAAAGATGGAATCATCAGTTAACTTTAACCACATATCAGATCTAGTTCAAACAGGTAATATATCTATTTGCATAGTTTTTTAAATTTCCTAATGTTATCTTACTTTGTAGTCTTTTTGTAATGTTGACTAATTTCATCTAATTTGCTGCACATATCAATGTAGGGCATGTTTATGTTGTTATTACAAATGAAGATAACAAAGAGAGAACAAGTTATTACTTGTGTCATTATGTTAAGGCCAAAAATAAATTGGAGGCCACAGTTACAGATGGAGAAAACATCGAATACCCTATATGCTCAGTGGTTGTTACTAGAACATGGATTAGAAGGTACCCACATAAGAGTGTTAATGTTTCGCTGTTTCAGGACTTTGACACACAACGAAAGATTCTTCATTACTCAAACCTTGTCATGGAATTCAATGTTAATTCGATATAATTTTAGGGTAAACCTTTGAACAAGACCTTGTGGAAGGTGCGTGAGTCTGACCATGAGGTAATACTTGACACAATAAAGAGTAGAGCAGACCCAGATGGTTCATTGGATTAATTTGTAATTATTCATAAAACTTTCCTAGATGGTTACTTGTACTTTATTTTGTATGTAAATAGTAGTATGAATTGCTTCCCTCTAATATACATCCGATAGGTTTGCTTCTCTTACCATTGTCCTTGTAGCTTCTTGAACAATCCTATTCTTTCTTTCAACCACTCCATTTTGTTGATGATTCCTATCCTTTGATTGAGGTATGAGCCAATAACATGAAAATGTCATAATTTTGTATTTCTTGTTTATCTCATGTCAATTAATGTACATAAATGATATTTATGTTTAGTCAATTATGCTTCTTGATGCTTCTCATAGGGAGTCACAACTACGGACATAGAGAGACAAAAGATGATGGAGAGTGATCATCAGGTGGTGGTAAGTGATTGATTACATATGTGATGTTATATATTTCATATATTTTCTATATTAATGTGCATATTGTTTGATTTTATTAACACGTGAAGCTGGATGAACTTATGTCAAAGAGGTTTAGTTGACGATAGAGAGAGGATGAGTCCCAGATTGGCTTTCCATCTTTACAGTCAAGCAAGGGGCTCTGATTATTTCATAAAAGTCCATAGGAAACTAGTTTTTGGGACATTCTCTGTATGCCTAGATGTCTTTGTATACATACTTTTGAATGTTACCAATGTATATTTTTGTATATATGCCTATATGGATTTGTTTGGACATGCCTATATGGCTTTGTATATAAACTAGATGTTATGTTCATGACATTATGTATATGATAGTTTATATTAAATATTTAATATGATGATCAAGTATAGTTACATGAATTTAGTTTTACACGTGCCAATTGTATTTGCTTGAAAGTTTATAAATCACTTTCAAATAATCCATTTTCTACATATCTTGAAATCATTGCATTCTTTGGGACTGTGCATTTCTTTGAGGCATCATTTCAAACAGTTCACGTGCATTGTCTAAGCTTCCACACTTTCCATACATGTCTACAAGGGCAGCTGCAAATACATGTGACACAATTCCTATTTCATTTATACTTTGATGGTTGTTCACGCCATGTTCCCCAGATCCCATTCTAGCATAGGCAAGGAGGAAGTTGGATGAGGTTGTCCACACTTGCTTCAAGATAAGGCATGAACTTGAATAGTGAAGATCTCACTCAAGCTATGGTATGAACTTGACAAGCAGTGGTATGAACTTGAGTAGTGAAGGCCTCATGATTGGTTTGATTTTTTTTCTATGGTATACATTTGATGTTTGCATCGTCATCATGTTATGCTTCATGGGGTTAGATCTAAGTGATGGATGAAGTTGATCCTTATTGGTCTTAATGTTGTTCACTCATGTTTCATTCATGTCATATCAAGATTGATGTCATAGGGTTTGGATGTTAGTTTATAACATTCATGTTTATCATGTTACAATAGCAGGACATAGTTGCTTATGTCATTGGTTCATGCCATTGTACCATTGGATTTGGTTGTGGTTCTTCATTATAACATGTCATGCTTTAAGGAATTGGATTGGGTTGCGGTTCTTCCTCATGATAGGAGTTTCACCATGTCTTCATGCTTCTTTGTGGTCCATGTCTTCAGTGTTCTTAGTGTCTTTATGTGTCAAAGATTTCTTCAGTGTCGTCATGATATTGATGTTGACAAAAAAATATGGTGTTAAGGTCATGTTGATGTTGATTGATGAGTTGTGGTTGTTGTTGGAAGTTTTAGATGTCTAAAGGATGTCACAGTTATAGTGTTCATATCACACCTGTAGAGATTGAGACATTCATAATTGTTACAACTTTTAAGTTAGAGTTATTAGTTATGTTTTAAACCCTATGTGTATTGCCATTAAAGACCTAGTTTGGTAAGATTTGTTTGTGTTATGCTCTTCGTTTAATTTGTCTCAGATAACCTTTTGTGTTCTTCATGTGGTCTTCAACACTTAGGTTGTATTATGTTTAGGGTTATCTAGTCCTCAACCTCCTAAGAACCCTAGTATTTACTTTTCTCTAAAATATAAGTTAATACCTTACACACATACCAGCAATATTGTATCGGTGATCCCTGAAGAGTCCAAAGTGAAAAAAGGTAGCAATCTTTAATGAGTTGTTACTGAGAAACCATGACACTTAGAAACATTCCATTTAAGGTAATGTGATCACCTAGAATCCCTCTACAATAACCTCTCTCAGTTTTTGATATCTTTGAGGCATTTGCCCATGGTGAAAGGTTTTCTGCTGCCCCAAAAATCGTCAGAAGGAGGTAGTGTAAAGTTGCAAAGGGGTGTAACTTTTGTCCTGCTCCTGATGAGATCAAATCGATAGTTCCAACATGTTTGTATGGCTACGTTTAGGCTAGGCATGGTCATGTTTTGCACCCAAACATGCTGAAATAGTTCGAGCTACATTGTACCGGTGATATCCCCGAAGAGTCCAAAGTGCAAAAAGGCAGCAATCTTTGATGAGCTATTACTTAGAAACCATAACACTTAGAAACATCCTGTCTAAGGAAATGCAATCACATAGAACCCCTGTATAATAACCTCTCTCAATTTTTTATATCTCTAAGGCATTTGCCCATGGTAAAAGGTTTTCTCCTGCCCCAAAAATTATCAGAAGGAGGTAGTGTACAGTTACAAAGGGGTGTAACTTTCATTCTGCTCCTGATGTGACTAAAATAATAGCTCCAATACATCTGTATGGGTACGTTTAGGCTAGGTGTGGTCCTTTTTGGCACCCAAAAATGCCGAAATAGTTGAAGCTACATTGTACCAACAATATCCCTGAAGAGTCCAAAGTGTAAAAAGGTAGCAATCTTTGATGAGCTGTTACTCGGAAACCATGACACTTAGAAATATCTTGTCTAAGGCAACAAGATCACATAGAACCCCTCTACAATAACCTCTCTCAATTTTTGATATCTCTGAGGTGTTTTCCTGTGGTGAAAGGTTTTCTGCTACCCCAAAAATCATCAAAAGAAGGTAGTGTAAAGTTACAAAGGGGTGTAACTTTCATCCTGCTCTTCATGCGACCAAACTGAACACATCTGGTTGGGTACATTTAGGCTAGGCATTGGCTTGTGTTGTACCCAAACATGCCAAAACAATTCGAGCTACATTGTACCAGCGATATCTCTAAAGAGTCCAAAGTGCAAAAAGGAAGCAATCTTTGATGAGTTGTTACTCAAAAACCATGACACATAGAAACATTCTATCTGAGGAAATGTGATCATGTATAAACCCTCTACAATAGCCTCTCTCAGTTTTTTATATCTATGAGGCATTTTCTCATGGTGAAAGGTTTTTTCTTGCCCCAAAAATCATCAGAAGGAGGTAGTGTAAAGTTGCAAAGGGGTGTAACTTTCATCCTTCTCTTTATGTGACTAAACTGACAGTTCCAACGCATCCAAATGGGTATGTTTAGGCTAGGAATGGTCCTTTTTTTCACCTAAACATGTAAAAATAGTTCAAGCTACATTGTATCATCGATATCCCTAAAGAGTCTAAAGTGCAAAAAGGTAGCAATCTTTGACAAGTTGTTACTTAGAAAGAATGACACTTAGAAACATTATGTCTAAGGTAATGTGATCACATAGAACCCCTCTACAATAACCTCTCTCAAATTTTGATATCTCTGAGGCATTTGCCCGTGGTGAAAGGTTTTCTGCTGCACCAAAAATCGTTAGGAGGTAGTGTAAAGTTGCAAAGGGGTGTAACTTTCATCTCATTCCTGATGCAATCAAACTAACAGTTCCAATGTGTCTGAATGGGTACGTTTAGTCTAGGCATGGTCTTATTTCACACCCAAACATATTGAAATAGTTTGAGCTACATTGTACCAACGATATTCCTAAAGTGTCCAAAGTGCAAAAAGGCAACATCTTAGAAGAGTTGTTACTCGAAAACCATGACACTTAGAAATATTTCATCTAAGGAAACACAATCGTATAGAACCACTCTACAATAACCTCTCTCAATTTTTGATATCTCTAAGGCATTTTCCCATGGTGAAATATTTTCTGCTGCCCCAAAAATTGTTAGAAGGAGGTAGTGTAAAGTTGCAAAGGGGTGTAACTTTTGTCATGCTTCTGATGTGACCAAAACAATACTTCCAATGTGACCAGATGGGTATGTTTAGGCTAGGCATGGTCCTATTTCACACCCAAACATGCTGAAATAGTTTGAGCTACATTTTACCGATGATATCCTTGAAGAGTGCAAAGTACAAAAAGGAAGCAATCTTTGATGAGTTGTTACTTGGAAACCATGACACTTAGAAACATTTCTTCTAAGGCAACATGATCAAGTAGAACCCCTTTATAATAACCTCTCTTAGTTTTTGATATCTCTGAGGCATCTCCCCATGGTGAAAGGTTTTTTGTTGCCCCAAAAATTATCAGAAGCATGTAGTGTAAAGTTGTAAGGTAGGCTACTTTTTCTTTTGTTCTTTGTGGGGCCGAACTGTGAGCCGCAACACATCCAGTTGGGCACATATACACTATTAATGGTCACTGCCCTTCATCATCACATCCATTCTATGGAATTAGTGATGATCACACACATGTCATAAATGGTCATTCAAGCCCTTTGAAAACCCTTACATATTCTAAGTAGAGATTATTCCACATATACCATGGAGAGTGATTGTGACATCATACAATATTGAGATAAGAAAGCCCCAATCTATTGTACATGTAGGACTAAGCTTCCATCTCACTAGTTTTTTATTACATGGGGAGAAATTAGCATACTTGTTTGATGCCATTTCCACTATATTAAATTCACCACACATAACCCAAGTTTTTATGACTTTAATATACAATATCGTGTTGATATTCAACATGATTAATTTTTATTTTAAATACAACTTTTATCTTCTAGTTTCAGAATGAGGTTTAGGTGATACTTGAAAAACAATAGCTGGGTTATTAGATCAACAAACATCCTATGTAATTCAATTGGACTTTAAATATTTGACGTAAACCATCTACAAATATCCATTGAAACATAGATTTATAATGCAAATATGGATGCCATCAACAAAAAGATTTGTATTAACCAAATATCCATATAGGCATACATCAATATCTATCAATATAAGTATAACATATATACAAAATAGCCATATAGGCTTACAAGAATGCCATATAGGCATACAATGTCAACTATATGCAATTCAAAATATATGTCTACAAATGCCATATAGACATACAATAAAGGAACACAATAAAAAGTCATTCCCCTCTGTCAGGTGAAGAAAATAGATCACGAGTAGTCTTTAATCTTTGAGGGGATGGAGATGCGTATGAGGGTGGTCTGCCATGAACCTAAGGGCTACTCCTCCTATTTAGTTGTTCATAGATCTGTAGCTATTACAATAACAATTATAGACATTAATATAAAGAAATTACATTATAAAAAATGAAACATTTAACAAAATATTCACTTACCACTACCATATAATCTATCTCCTCATTTGTCTTAGCACCGGGATCAGGCTATGGTGTTGTAATGTCCTATAGAAACCATCCAAATAGAAATTAAACTTAAATCAATAATCATTTGATTTTTTAAAAATAAACAACTATAACAACAAATGTAATTTGAAATTTATTAATCTACCTCATACCCTTGTCAAAGGCATGGAGCTATGAATCGCAGAGGACACACCATGCTACATTGCCCTATGAACATTAGGAGGTGTCTTTGCAGCCTACATCATCTAAAAATAAAACAACATTATTCAATTACGAAAACTATAATGGTGATGCAAGTCATGGCTCCTAACATATACACACGTTCACCTAAACATGGAAGTACACACAATAAAGCACACAAGTCACATGCATATATACAAATTATATGAAGATTCATGACTATTGTGTGGTATAAGGGTCAAGAAAGGAGGGACCATAGTAGGATCAATTTTTAGGTTTAAGAAGTCAAAGAGGGAGTGAAGGTGTTAGTTTAGGTTCAGGTTGGTGGTAGGGTGGGGTAGGGTTGTGCTCAAATTTTTGTTTTTTTTTGTAGTCATGGAGGTAGGACAATGCCTAAGATAGAGTTTGTGGGTTTACAGGACAATGCCTAGACTACAAATCACATAGACATTAGGTAAGTTTATAGGTTTATGGGAAGGAGGAATATCAAGAGTTTGTCGGATAATAGGAGGAAGGAAAGATACTAGATAGGAGAAGAAAAACTGTATTTTAAGAATCTCTTATCATTTTCTTTGTCTTGAGGTTTGTCAGGGGGTGGGTTGGAAGCAAACTAGGTCTAGGATGTCTGGTATGGGTATATTAGGAAATAGGTAGGGTAGATATGGGTTGGTTAGTAGGTTAGGTGTAGTGTTGGGAAAGTTTCATAGGCCTACTTTTAGAAGTGGATGGGGAAAGGTCCTACACTTTTTATTTTACTTTATTTTGGAGGGGTGTTAGAGGGGAGATAGAAGTCAATGAGGAATTTTAAGTAGTAATAGCTGGATATATGGTTGGGATCATAGGGGCATAGCTAGTGAAGTAGGTGAAGTAATAGAAAGAGGTTGTGGGGTTGGGGCACATTGTCAAGCAAGATGGTGATGGCAGGTGGAGTGGGTTGAACAATGAAATAATAAGGTTGAATGTCTACTGCACCTATCATCTCAAATAAAATAGTAGTATTAAAGGAAGGGTCCTCATTAGACTTAGGTGGGTTAGATGTAGGATCAAAAGTAGGGATTGAAGAAATTGAGCCAATAGGATTGACATAGATTGTATAGGAATGGGTTAGTGTAGATTCATTAATCAATGTAATCAATGATATGAATATAAACTACAAAAATCTAGTAAGTACAATTTAAATTAGTTAAGTTGTTTATTTTATTCCCTGAATGAAGCTTTAAACTCCACCACCACTATGAGGTGTTGCTGTGAATCTCCAAGATTAACCTATTCAACATTTAGAACCAGATATTAGAATACCATTCGTATAATAATGCTACTCACATGTAATATTAATAATTGTTTTCTAGTTACATACCCCAGTAGTAGATGTCGTAGTGTACTATGGAGGTGGAGAACCATTGAAGATAGAATGAATGCTATGACCCTAAAATTTCATTAAAATCATCAAACTAAATTAGTTTATCTTGCATTTCAAAAATAAAATTTAATAAACTAAATTCAATGAACTTGCTAACATTTACCCAAGGTTGCAAGTCTCACTCAGGAGGACATCTTTCATCACCATCTGCTCAACGGTAGATGTAGCTTGCTAACCTACGTCCTGACTATCCATGGGGTCATAACCATAGGCTGACCCGCAATCCTGACAAGTATGGGGTGGAACCCTACTCCTCAAACTCTCTCGCGGCCAATGTTGTGCTGTAGGATAGGCCTGCTCTATCATTGTCTGGGTCAAGGCACTAATGGACTGAAGTGTCTCGACCTCAGCACTCTCCTTCACAATGGAAGGGATAGACATGTGCTCATGGGTTAGTCTGGTGAGTACTCATCTCGCTACCCACTATGGGTCAACACGTGCCACCGGTCTATCCTATGCTGACCCCCCACCTCTACCCTAGAAGTCTCGCATATCAAAATAGTTTGACACTTTATTTTTTACAAACTTGTAGTAGAGTTTCCTCAAAAATTATTGTGGGACCTTATTATTGTTGCATGGAGGATGGTTAAAAACCATCCACCAGCTCTACCCAAAATTCTCCCTTATTGCTTGGATGTTGTACCAATGGATAGGGAATGTCTTGCATGTAAGGGGTAGAGGTTAATTTGTTCATGGATTTGTAAAAATGGAACACAAGTCCAATTTTGTAATTTGTTTTTTTTTTTACTTGCTCATATGACAACTTGTCTGCATAGTACTCTCTAAATTCTCTCCTCTTTTCAGACCAACTAGTTATTTTCTTGCTAATTGAATGTACATTTGATAACATAGAATAAAGAGATTGAGCAAGCATGGATCTATGTGAGGTTGAAGTTGTAGGATCTTTCAACCTTGAAATTATATCTTCCATTTCTTTTTATTGTTTTCAATTTGCCCCATTAGATTTTCTTGTGTTCCAGGGGCATGTCAAGCAATGGATGGAGAAGTTTGTTGTTTGGGTTGTTCTTCAGCAAGTATTTGTTGTTTAGGTGATTTAAGATTTTGTGGATTTTCAGGAGGAGAAGGAGGAGGAGGTGCATTATCATTTCCTTTCAATTAAGGAAATTTACATCAAAAATCAACTTAAACCTACCTATTTAGAAACAAATTCAAACAAAAAAATAAATACAACTCACTCCTTTAGCCTCCCTGATGTCATGGCAGCATTTTGGCCATGAATCGGTGAGATTTTAGTGTCAAATTTGGTCTTCAATAATGCGAGTGCACTCCTTAGGGCTTGCAGGCCATGAGTGTAGAGAAAATGGAAGGAAAAACTGAAAGGAAACACTATTTTTTTATAGTTGAAAAAAATGTGCTCTTATTATAACATGAGTGTGTTATGGTTTGGTGTTGTCAAGCCTTAGGCTCGGGATCACTAAACCATAATACGAGCACATTATAATGCACTCGTGTTATGTCTTAGAAGTTTTTTTAAAAAAATTGGCCACTTTTTGGACCCCCAACGTTTTGTACCCACCCCAACCTCATGCAATTTCTCACACATTACAACACCCACAATAACAAACAAAGTAAGAAATCACTAAATGTGCCCACTTCTCTTCCACCTTCTCAATCTATTCTTCCTCAAGCACCTTGTCTTCCTCAACATATTGGTAGATAATACGATCTTGTCAAGTAGCTCCATGCTACTTCAACTAAGATCTGTCTATGGGATTTAATAGAAACATCACCTACATACCATGGAATGCTACAAGAGGCTCTACAAGAGGTAGTTGTTCCACCTTCTATTAGACTGAATGATGTAGCATCTCTATTTATCTATATGCATGCAACAACATCAGATATCTTATATCAACCATTAATTACCTCCCATAGAAGGTCAAAACCAATTTGACCCTCTTATGATATTTGTCATTATTAATAAAATGAGGGTGAGATGCCCTATGATTGATGGTGGATCACGCCTTAATATTTGTGGCATAGACTTGTTAAATAAACTCAATGTTGATACATCTTTCATCAAACCAGATAAACTCAATATTCATGTCTTTGATAATGTTGGTAAACAATCACTAGGTACAATCACCTTAAATGATAAGACTGGGCATGTAGCATTGCCTACCCTTATCCA
Organism: Cunninghamia lanceolata; assembly: GCA_027924645.1. NCBI lineage: Eukaryota > Viridiplantae > Streptophyta > Pinopsida > Cupressales > Cupressaceae > Cunninghamia > Cunninghamia lanceolata. The sequence goes on from BSBN01000333.1 coordinate 4,623,286, forward strand.
TGTCATGCCTTGCTATCTTGCATACAATCTTTTTCTTGGTAGACTATGGATTCATACCATTGGGGCAGTCCTGTCTACCCTTCATTATTCAATAAAGTTCATTTTTGATAGCAAGCTCCATGAAATTGAAGTTGATTCAGTTCTTGAAAGAACTACTTGCAAATGGAAGCAAGATATCAAATTTCTCTAAGTAATTTGATCCCTTCTTTAACAAAAACGAAACCACTACCCTCTACTGCTAATTATAGTAATGGTTAGGATAGTGTTGGTCCATCAAATGCATTTTTTAGTGATGATTGGGGTTCATTAAATTTTACACCCTCCTTTGCAAGTGAATATAAAATATCACACTCACACCTAGAAACCTCGAAGGTAAATATAATTTATTCAACACAATCTATGAATACTCCTAACAAACTTAAACTCAAGAGTAATAACGATGGAGCTTTTGGTAATAATGAAGATCTGCTTTCTTCTAAAGAAATGGTGGTCATTTCTGATAAAGTATCATCTCAACCTAATTAATTATCCTTTTCTAATGCATGTATTGGTAATGATGAGGTCCCTTTAGATTTAAACCCCCATGGGCTTGTTGAAACAAATATGAACCCTCCTCACCATGATAAAAGAAATGATCCTTCTACTACTTCTTGAACACATGATCACACTTCTCATTTCAACAAAGATAATAATATAGTCTCTCCTCTTTCTAGGGACTTGGAGACGCATTATGGGTGAGGATTCAAAATTCTTTCTAAACTTGGATATAATGGAAATGGCTTAGGATGCAAAGGAAAAGGAAAATTAAGGAACACATGGAACTGACATTGCACTTGTATAAAGTAGGTTTAGGTTTGTAAACTTCTCCTATGTTCTCTCCACCATGTTCACAACAAAAAGGGTTGCTTCTTACTCCCCCTATATCTTCTATTCTATCTTCAAAAAAGTGTATGTTTTCAAGTCTACTCAAAGACTGCTTAATCACTCTTCCTCCTCTAACACACAAAAATATTCAACACAATAATCTTTCAACACCTCATTATTGTTCATATCATCAAACACTTAGACATTCCACTAAGGAATGTCGAATTGGGTGAGAAAATTCAACATCTTTGAACAAGGTACATAGCTCTAGCACTTTTCACCGTGCTTGTTGTAGTCTCTAGATCACCTTTTCCTCCATCTATTTTATAATAAGCAAGTTAGGGGAGGATGATTTTTTAGGCCGACTCGCAAGTGTGGTCCCTCCTCATTTTTGTTATGCTTGTACCTACTATTATTCTTGTATTGTGATGTTTTGTTGATCATTAGATCTCCCTTGGCACCCTTTTTAACACAAGAGTACAAGGAGAAATAATTTGTTGTGTCATTCCTCTATATGTATCTTCATTCTTCTATTTATTGTGATGTATAATTTCATTATTATTTTTGGATGATTTAGCATCATCCTCATATTTATGTGACACCTTGTTGAAATGCTTCGTGTCATACCATGACTACACAAGCCATTATGTATCATGCCTACAAGAATTTCCTTAGTTTGCTCATTCTAGGGGAAAGCCCTTGTGGTGATGTAGCTTTTAAGAACACATGTCATTTGCACATGTACTTTTTTGAAAGATCTCATGCCTATTTCATATTTCTTCCTTATTCTACCTTAAAGGAAATTTCTCCATGACAGAGTTAGAAATCACTTTAAGGTGGGGGAATATATCATGCTAGGATCCTTAATCTAATCTTTGTATCAAAATACTTGTTGATTATCTTTGTTACTACACTCTCTTGGAAAGAATTGTGGCAAGCTTGGAAGCAAGATATCATGTCTATCTTGTTCTCCTAAGTTGAAGCTCCTTGCATGTTTAGGAGAAGGGTTGGAACCACCAACTTGAGTTTGGATAGAGTACCTTTGGGTATGGTTGCAATGCCTTCTTATCCTGCAAGACTTCATATAAATTCTCTTGTGGGATGTATTGTGTGTAATCCCCTGAGTGGAAACACTTTTCTTTATGTGGATTATGTGTATGATGTGTTTGTATACTCTTGTTCTTCTCATTTCTAGCTAACCCCTTCTTAGCATTCTTCCTATTGCATCTTAAGGAATGATGCACAACGATTGAGGCAACCCTTTAGATTGACGTCTCTTTCGTCATGCTAACTCAAGGTCTGCCATTATGTGCTTCTTGTGTTTGTTGTATGATGCATTTATTCTCCTCGTATATTCTTATCCTTTATGTATTCTTCAAGCCTCATGCATGCTCCATGTGTTCTCTGAATGTATTCCTCATTTATTTTCCTTGAATACTTTGCATGTATTCCATATTTGTTTCATGTGTATTCTTTGAATACTTTATGCCTTATGTATATGCTTCATGTAAAGCATGCATACTTTGTGTATTGCATGTATACATTATGATTTATCAAGTGTATATGCCTTGTGTATGTCTAGTATTATGTTTTCTAAGTGCTTCATGTATGTAGAAATTATGCCTTGTGTCTTATGCATTTGAAATTCATCATAGACTCCTAGAATCCTAAACTTGGGGGCTTGATCACCCCTCAAATTTGATGGCATTATGACTTGTATGTTTGTTGTGATTGAAAATTTTCCTCTTCATACTTTAGTGTTATTATGAGTGTAAGATCATACTATTGAAAGAGGTTTGTCATTGATGTCAAAAGTTAGACGAGTTGATGCTTTAGGAGTTGCTTCATGATATGAGTTGCTTTGACCTTGTTGATCATCTTAGTGTGTTGATTATACAATGTAAATGGTATTTGTATTTGGTGATTGATTTGTCTCTGAGGTTATTGCAAGTCAGAGGTTGTAAGTCAGATATTCAATGTAAATGGTATTTGTATTTGTTGATTGTTGGTGTTGAGTGTTGTTGATTGTTGATCATCCTTGTTGATGTCATTGGTATTGATGAGATGACTGTCAAATATTGATGTGATAGTAATCAAATGTGATCAAAGGAGGTATGTATGGTTATCAACGGTGATTGATTGGTAGGAGTTGATGTCTATATAAGGAAAGGTGATTCATACAAGGATATCAATCATCTTATAGTTGATACAAAAGATAGGGTATCTTTCATTCCCTTCATGGTGATGATGGTTCATGACAAACTATGCAGTGCTTCATACATGGTTTCAAGTTGTTAATGTATAGTGACAATGGTGGAGTGATAGTTCATTTGGTATACCATTTTGTGATAGATCATCTGGTATCTTTAGTTGTTTATGATGGTATCTTTATGATAATGGTTATGGTTGTTTGGTGATGGTCATAATGTAGACATGTATGCAACAATACTATTGTTATGTCATTTATATCAGATCAGTGTTTATGAAGTGCCAGTGATAGAATGACCTTAGAATGAAGATTAATCTGTCAATCATAATCAAGGCATGATCAATATAAGGGTTCATCTACTTTATCTTAGGTTTAAAACCCTAGATTTTCTAATATTCTAGTATCACAAATCTTATCTATTCCTTATCTCTATGCATCTGAGTGTTTCTTGTCTATATGGTATGATACAAGAAATTAGGGTTTCATAAATATCCTCAAACCAAGTTTCTAAAAGCCTAATGCATCATAAAACCCTAAGTCCTAATGGTTTAAACCCTAGACTATCTTTATTAAAGCGTTTATTGATGGGTAGTTACTTTTTATTATGTTTAGAGGGTGACTTATGATCAAAGGTTAAGAACCACTTAAGTTACAACTTAATGGTGTCATATCCATTAATTAATCGACCCCCTTACCTAGGTAAATCAGTCAATCTAGTTGACTTTACCTTGTCGAGTGCCAAAAGACAAATTTAAGGCCATTGTTAAATGTTTCAAAGGCGCAAACTTTGCAATCAAAGGTGTAGGTTTAAAATGTTTTTGAATAGTAATGGTCTCTTTTATGCATTAAAGGTTGATGGTTGTGAGACTTTATTCTATGTGTAAGGTAGTTTCAATAGATTTCAGTAAATATTTGTATTCTCTTTCTTGGAAATACTTAACCCTAATTGTTGGGTTGTTTGTAGATTGAATGAAGAGTGTTTGAAGTGTGTTCAAGGTTTATTGAGGATGTGATGGTTTTTGTGATATGGAATATTGAAAGGATATTAGTGTAAATAAGAAAAAACATAGATACACTATTCTTAATAATACATAACTGACAGAAGCAAACAAAGATGTTAGGAAAGAGTAGAGAGTACATTGCAATATATATAGGATTGATAGAGGAGGTTTATGTTCAGATCAATACTTTCAATATATCATTGAATGAAGGTGAATCTTTGTTATAAGAGAAAGTATAAATGAAGAATATAATGATGACAGAGATAGACTATGCAAAGTTTTTTGTAGATTGATGGCAAAATATGATGATGGTAAGGTATGATACTTGTTTCATTATGAAGATTCAATGAATGGGGGTCTATTTTGATGTTTGATTGTGTTAGTCTGATGTAAGTTTCTAAAATGCCAATGATACAAGGGCTTATGCATAGTATGACAATGTCCTCTTTAGTGTTTTCTTTGTGTTGAATTTGTACAATCTTTGAGTGCACTATTATGATGATTCAAGGACATTGGTTTTAGACACAGTGGTTGCTAGATAGATTTTTTTAAGAAGGTTGTGTTTGTAGGGTTTGGATATTGAGGTATATGGAAGGGTATTTTGTAGGAAATGACTGTGAGTCATGATGAAAATAGAAAGAACAATGAAGGTATTTAGATTAGTTGCTCATTATTAGTTTTGATGATAATCTAATGTGTTATATCTGGTTGTTTGTGATAGAAACACGATATGTCTTGTAAAGAAGAAGATGGTTGGTATAAGTGTAAATGTGTCTTGAGTATTGTAGTTAATGATGCCATTTTAATTAGGATAGTATATTGATTCATTACTTTGTAAAAGAAAGGTGTCATTGAGATGCTGGTCTAGGAGAGATAAGCTGAATTGAATAAGAGTTATAGAACTCATGTATAACCTTTGTTTTCATTTTAAATAGGGTAGTAATCTATATATCCTCATGTTTTGTACTTGGAGTTGATGTTCTTGAAAGATCTAGAGTTGGTGCTCCTAATGGAATTGAAGTTGGTGTTTCTTGTGTAGGGAATTGGTGTTCCCTTCTGAATGTAATCAGTGAGGTTTTGGTTAGTGGGACCTAATAAAGTTTTGGTGAGATTGGATAGTGGTTTTTCCCTGTTAAGGGTTTTCCACATTACATCTTGTGTTATGGGTCTATCTGTATGATTCTATTCTCTGTGATATCTTTGGCATGTTGATGTTGATTGCATTTATTCTATTGCACTAATGAATAAATTAGTTTTATCAGATCGCTGATTCAACCCCCCTCTCAATGATCCATTGTATTCCAACATATACCAAAACTAAAGTGGGGGCTAAATGTTATGGAGTAAAATGTGTACCCTTGCCATTTTACACCTAGTTTAGCACCGGGGTGGACCTAAAATAAATAAAACCTAATCTCAATGTACAAAACATGAAAAATTTACTATAGGGCTGACCTAAGTACATTTCAAGTGACTTATCCCATAGTTTTTGGGGCTAAAGGGCAAGGGTGCCTAGTGGTCTAGGCCCTCATTTAACCCCGACCCAATTTTTGTGGTTTTGACTTAGAACATCTCCTTAGCTTTTACATGTTAACCCCATTTGGTTAAATTATTAATTGTTGGTAAGCAGGAATGCATATATAAGAAAGTTATTTTATTCATTTGAACATCAAGCAATCTACGCACACTTGTACTCTCTCTTCTTCTCTCTCATGCTCTCTATTCTTTTCTAAAGCTCTCTACAGTGGATTATTCTTGTTGTACTTGCTATCAATCAGATATGCATCCAATGCTAAGCTATCAACTTAGCTACCTATTGACTCATGGGAACACTCCTAGGCCTATGGGTTGCCTAAAACTTGGAGTGAACCTCCAGAGTGGGCTAGTTCCCCTAGTAAATCACCTAATCTAAAAGACTTCCTGAGGAAAGGGTAAGAAGATAACAGAAAATTAAATTGTAAAACCTAAGGATATTTTACCAGAATTTTATCTATTGATTCACAATCATTCTCACAAAGCCTTTTATCCTCACAATTTCACAAAAATAATGCAATACATAAGTAATTTGCATGAAAGCTTGAAAGCTAGAGGTTTGCATGAAGGAAAAACACAAGTTTTATCACAACTTCAACCCACTAACCAAGGCTAAACATAACATGCAACCTGTATTACATGAAGCTTTTGCACTCAATCCTACAATAATGAGACATATGAAAAGGATTCTAAGGTTGAATCACAATGGGACATCAGATCATTGATTACAAAATGAATTAGAAAGTATGAAGGAGGAGAACTCTACTGCTTTATTAAAACTGAAAGGAGTAGAAACTGAGTATCTGAGTACAAAGAATGTTTACAAAGCTCTCTGCAAATGAACAAGAGAGGAAGAAACAAAGATATCCACCTCTAAAAACTAAGTCTTTCTCCCCTATTTATAACTCTAAAGATCTCCCAAGGAAAAAGCTGAGAAATCTTCCTAGAATACCAAATTTGATCCATTTTTGAGCTCCACTAAAAATCCAAAAATAAAGCTTTCAAATCACCTCTAATCTGTATATGAAAGCTGCCAAAATCTTCCTCAAGGTAGACCTCACTAAAATCTGCTTTAAAACAAGCTTTATTTGCTCAATAAAAGCTCAGTTTTTTTTATTGTCCTCATCTACTTGAAAATAGAGTAAATCTAGAAAAAAGATATTTGATTTTCTTTAATAGTTTTAACTACATAAAATGATGAAATATTAAAAGCAATTTATAAAGAACATTTCTTTAATATTTGTCTTACAATAGGTCCTGCAGCTTTTCCTTCTGATTTGCCTAATCTTACAAGGCTTATTTTTTTCCATATCTTCCCAAAAGAAAGCAAACTAAAAAAAAAGATATTGTTTGCTCTACTTTGTTTTAATTGCATAAATAATGAATATTTATAAGCAATTTATAGGATATTGCTTTAAATATCATTTTACAATTTTTTTTTTTACAGCTTCAAATTTGCAAAAGAAAAAGGGCCCGCCATTGTGAAGATTCCTTGAAAACTACAAATGGGGTAGGTGAGATATTTAAAGGGTTTTTGTACTCTATTCTCTTCTCATCTGTATCTAAAAATCTCAAAAATCTAGATCACATTTTTTGAGATATGATTAAAACACGCGACTGCTATCTTCATTTTGTTGTGCATTGTACTTCTGACGGTTCCTTGAAAACTACAAACTGGGTTGGTGAGAAATTTAAAATATTTTTGCGGCTTATTGTCATCTAATTTATATCCAAACATTTGAAGAACCCAGATCATATTTTTTGAGATATGATCAAAACACGTGACATTTGTCTTTATTTTGCAGGGTCTTTATGTGACACTGTTTCTCTTTCAGACTCTTTCCACAATCCTCTTAAAACTTGGAGGTAGCATCCTGGACTCAACCCTTGTGAGAGCCCATTTTACTCCACATGCTAATTTGTCTTCAATCAGCTACATAACTTATCCTATACCTGCATATGAAACAAACATATTAGAATAAAACATTGAAATTCCATGATTGTTTATGTCTTAGGTTTTCTTGCATTTGGATGATGTTCATCGATCAATGTATTATAAACAAAGTGTTATGCCTCTTCTAATAGGATATAGAGATCTCATAATCAAAGATCTGTTGGTAGGTGGCGACTGATCAGGAAAGTACTGTACACTAGCCATGTATCCTCGCCGGGGTTCGGGGCCGGGCCGGGCCCCGAGCGGGGGTTCGGGGGCGGCAACCCTCGAGAAACGGGGGTTCGGGGGTGGTAGCCCCTGAGAAAAAAATTTTTAGGGCCGACTTAAAAAATCCTATTTTTTATGACCGACATAAGAAAACCCTAATTTTTGTAACCGATAAAAAAAGGCTTGATAAAAAGCAGCCAAGGGTTAGGGTTTGGGTATTGTATTGTAGCATTTGCAGCGGTATTGAGTTGCAGGGATTGCTGATTGTAATCGGTTTGATTTACTGGATAATAATATTGGACTCTCTGTTTGGTGGATGTAGCCCGAGTTTGGGTGAACCACATTAAATCTTGTCTCTCGCTGTTATTAATTCTGTGTATTTCCATTTCTCTGTTTAATCTTTATTTGCATTTAATTGATATCTTCTGCCGGCTAACCCTAACAAGATCTAACAGGACCTTCCCACATTTTGCAGGTTCATGTCAAGATCAGGAGCAGGAACAAAAGACAACTTCAAAGATTGAAAACCTTCAAGACAATGATGGCTATGACCTCTTTCTTACCCTGAACAACACTGTAATTATCACTGAAACACAATAACTATGCAAATAACTTATAATAGAAGAATGTTAACCTTCACTCTAAAAATGAATTTGTTGCATCAGCCCTGCCAATTTTGAGCTGTGGTGAAAAAATGGTAACATATCTGGCGACTTCTGCTATATGCTTGCCTGCTAAGCATCAGATCAGTTGCCTTGAATATCCATTGGGTATTGAGTCATACTCTACTCTTCTCAAACTCATAAACACTAAAATTCAGCTCCCCAACGACTTCAAACAACAATAGAAAACTAAAAACAAACTAAACTGAAGCAAACTAACAGGCCTTGACGGCTAGAAAACCTGTGCAACAACACTTAGGGAAAAAAATACTGAAAGCAAATGTGTATGAGCAATTATTAACTACAACTCTACTCTACTATATACAAAGGTAGTACTTATCCTCAAAGGCAATGTTTAAGGTGGATCCCATTAATTGGGATAGACATCACCTCTCCACTTAATTTGGATAGCTGAAATGCATTGTTTTCTTTGCACTATGTGATTACATAAGGCCCATCCCAAATTGGAATGCTTTCCAGGTCTAATTTTCAGTTCATTCCATTTGAACACCAAATCACCAACAATAAAGCTCCTTGGTCTTGCCCTCTTATCAAAAGCATTCTTCATTTGAGTTTGATGTATATCAAGCTTCTTCAAGGCCTCTTTCCTGATTTCTTCTAACTCCATAAGCTGAGCTAGCCTGACTACTAAAGGCTATTCCTCTAGCAGCTCAAGGTCTTTGATGAAAGTCAAAGTTGGTAATTCAACTGAAATAGGCAATCTAGCCTCCTTACCATAAGGAAGTACATATGGAGAACAACCAGTAACTCTCTTGGGTGTAATCCTGTTAGCCCAAAGAGCCAACTTCAACTTCTCCTGCCATGTTCTCTAGTTGTCTTCAGCAATCTTCTTGATGATCCTTATCAAAGTTTTGTTGGTAGATTCGGCTTGCCCATTACCTTGTGGGTAATAGTTAGAAGAAGTATTCAAAAAGATATTATTTTTGACAGACCAATCTAAAAATCTCAATCCAATGAAAGCTAAACCATTATCTGAGATGATTGAGTCTGGTGTACCGAATCTTGATACTAGATCTTGATAGAAACTTAGAACAGTAGATTCATTTACTTCTTTTAAAGAAACAACATCGGTCCACTTGGTGAAATAGTCTATGGAAGTCAAGATCCACTATTGGGCTGCACTTGAAGGTGGGTTTATTGGTCCTATAAAATATAGACCCCATTTTGCAAATGGTTGTTCAACTTTAATAGGATGTAGAGGTAAGGCAGCAAGTATTTGTTTACCGGCAAACAATGAACACTTTTCACATCTTCCCACCCAAGCAAAAGAATCCTTAAACAAGTTAGGCCAGTAATAAGCAACCTATATAATCTTTAAAGTGGTTGTTCTAGCTGCAAAGTGACCTCCTTAAGGTCCATTGTGAAATTCTTCTAACAACTTGTCAACTTGATCAGGTCGAATACATCTTAAAAATACACCATTAAAATCTCTTCTATATAAAATACCATCAATGATAGCATAAGGAGTAGCTTGTAGCCTGAAATACCTTCTTCCTACCCTATCCAAACCTCCAGGGCATTGACCAGACTATAAATGATGCATCACCTGTTGCACCTAGCTAATTGTAGGAGTTGGTATAATGGCTGGTACATTGTTATTCAGTACTGTTTCTGTGTTCTCTACATGTTCTGGACTATTTTCTTCACTTTTAGCAAGCTACTCAGATAATCCCTTGCCTCTAATCAGCTTGGTCACGTTGATATTAAGATCGAATTCCATAACTTTGGTGATCCAACTAGCTCTCTTGTCATTTAAATCTTTGTTTAATAAAAAACTCTTGACAATAGGATGAGCAACCATTAAGTAAATTCTGTTATTAGAAAACATGTGTCTAAATTTCTTGAGGCTCCTAACAACAGCAAAAACATGTTTTTCCACAAAAGAGTACTTTACCTCATAGTCATGCAGTACTTGGCTGAAAAATGCTATTGGCTACTCTAATCCTTCATCATTTTGTTGATATAACATTGCAGAGATGGTGTTAGCTCCTCCAAAAGTATACAAAATAAAATCCCTCTCATAATTAGGATTAATGTATCATAACCCCATACTAGAAGCGTTGATCCTCTTCCAAGAGTGGCGTCCCAAATTAAAGAATCATTTCTCTTCTAAGCAAGCAATAGTACATAAGAGGATCATGGGTCTCTAATTCGGTAGATCAGATCATCATTCTCCTCTAAAGATACAAATCCAATTCATACACCGTGACGGCAGGGACTAGCAAAAAGGAAATATAAAATTACAAGCATTGTTGAATAAGCATCAGCAAATAAAGTATTGAGGATTGTTTATTGAAAGTGGAAAATATTTGGAGGCATTACTTGTTTGGGCTATGACCATTGTGGTCTACCTTTGTTCTATCATTTCAGATCTGAACTTGTTAATCGCACAATAATTTGATTCCAACTAGACTATATGCACATTCAGAATTTGAACATTGACATAGGAAACTACTCTCTATCTAATCTCTGCCAATTAGTATATGTTGTTCATTGAAAGATACAAATGTCTATGTGAACGACTGCGATCAAGGTTTTATAAATGGTTCCTCAATAGTTAAAGATTTTCCTTAGTTGAACATATATAGAGGGGACATTACAAGTGGTATCAGAGCATTCGACCTACCATCTTGTGAGGAAATTGGATGCAAGCTTACCCAAGAAGGTACAACACACGTAACAACACAAACCAAATGGATGAGGCACTAAGAGCATTCATAGTAGAACAAAACAAGACAAACCAAGCTCTACGTCAAGCACTACAAAACATGGACAACACTATCGAGAGTTTGAAGACCCAAGTAACTAATGGAAAGGAAGTGGGATCGAACCACGCTGAAAATAGCCAATCCTCATCCACTCTGAAAGTGCCCATGCCATCCTTCCTACCAAATGAATAAGCCCCTAATGAGGAAGAAAATACATCAACCTCCATGAGCATGGATGATATAGCTACAACTTATGCCAACTTAGACCCTGAAGTAAGAAGGGTAGTTTCATTCAATGATTACTTTAATGCAAGGAGAAAAGGAGGAAAAAGGAAAAGAAGGCCAATAAATAAGGATCTCAAGCAAAAGGAAAATAAAGTCAACCTTCCTAATTTTGATGGGACTAGAAAAATAACCCCTCATGTCTGGATTCAAAAGCTAAATGATTATTTCCAACTCAGCCCTATGACGGAGAAAGATGCATTTCAATTTGCTGTCCTACACCTAGAAGGGGCTGCTTATGAATGGTGGCACAATGGGAAAAGAACTCAAGATCATGGATCTATCACATCTTATATGGAATTTTCTAAGAGGTTCCTCAAAAATTTTGATAGAAGGCACCCACAACAAGATTTCAAAGATTTGACCATGATAAGACAACGAGGGACAGTGGATGAGTACGTGAGTGAATTTGAGAAAATAGCTCTTCGATTTCCCGAGATGAGTGATGAAAGGCTCACCTTCCTTTTTATCCAAGGGTTGGATGAAAAGCTAAGAGGGTTAGTGGGAACACTTAGGCCCTCAAATATTGATGATGCCATAGATATGGCCATGCAATTAGAGCCGACCCACTCCTCTCAATCATACACCAAACCATTCCATAAGAAAGAAAATCTTGATAAGAATCCATGTCGTATATGTGGAGAACCATGGCAATCAGGACATATATGTCTAAGGAATGAAAAGAAACATGAGAAACCATATCTTTCTTATAATGACCATGAAGAGTTAAGAAAGAAGGGTCTTTGTTTTGATTGCAAGAAAGAATGGGAGAAAGGACACATTTGTGAACAAGACAAAAAAGTGTGTTTTAAATGCAAAGAATTGTGGAAACCAGGGCATAGATGTGGAAAAAGAGCTCAAGAACACAATATAGAAGTCATATTCAACAAAGAAATTCAAGAAGAAAGTGAGGTAACTCCAAATAAAAGAAGAAAAGAGAATTGATTTTAGAACCAAAAGGAAATGTGATGAACTCACATGAGTCGAAGGATTTCCGCCTTCTAGTGAAGGGTTCTGCCTTTGGGTCTAGGAGAGATGTGCTCTTATAGATATGCCACTCATGATGAGAAATGATAATTCCACATAAGCCAAAGGGATTCTGTCTTCTAATGAAGGGTTCTACCTTTGAGTCTAGAGAGAGATGTGCTCTTCTAGACATGCCACTTATGATGGAAGTAATAAGTTCACATGAGCTGAAGGGGTTCTGCCTTCTAGTGAAGGGTTCTGCCTTTGGGTTTAGGAGAGATGTGCTCTTCTAGATACACCACTCATGATGATAAATGATAAGTCCACATAAGCCAAACGGGTTATGTCTTCTAATGAAGGGTTTTGCCTTTGGGTCTAGAGAGAGATGTGCTCTTCTAGACACGCCACTTATGATGGAAGTAATAAGTTCATATGAGCCGAAGGGGTTCTGCCTTCTAGTGAAGGATTCTACCTTTGGATCTAGCAGAGATGTGCTCTTCTAGATACGCCACTCATGATGAAGAAATGATAAGTCCACATGAGCCAAAGGAGTTCTGCCTTCTAATGAAGGGTTATGCCTTTTGTCTAGAGAGAGATGTGCTCTTCTAGATATGTCACTCATGATGAGAAACAATTAGTCCACATGAGCCAAAGGGGTTCTGCCTTCTAATGAAGGGTTTTGCCTTTGGGTCTAGAGTGAGATGTGCTCTTTTAGATACATCACTCATGATGAGAAACAATTAGTCCACATAAGCCAAAGGGGTTTTTCCTTCTAACGAAGGGTTCTGCCTTTGGGTCTAGAGAGAAATGTGCTCTTCTAGACATGCCACTTATGGTTGAAGCAATAAGTTCACATGGGCCGAAGGGGTTCTTCCTTTTAATTAAAGGGTTCTGCCTTTGGGTCTAGGAGAGATGTGCTCTTCTAGATATGCCACTCAAGATGAGAAATGATAAGTCCACATGAGCCAAAGGGGTTATGCCTTTTAGTGAAGGGTTCTGCATTTGAGTCTAGAGAGAAATGTGCTCGTCTAGATACGCCACTCATAATGGAAATGAAATTTTCACTTGGGCCAAAGGGGTTCTACCTTTTAAGGGTTCTGCCTTTGGGCCTAGAAGAATGGGATCACTAGGATACACCTAAAGATTAATGAAGGCTTTAGGGTAAAACCTAAGGAGAAGGCTTTAAGGGGGGGAGGGGACATTATCTCATCATCCATCCCCAGGGTCATGCTATACATCAACTTGCTTAAGCAATTAAAGTCTTAATTACAACATCATTAGATTCTGGGATATTCATCAATATTATTTCATTCCAAATCTCCAATCTCGGATTATCAATATTCCTAAAGTTTTCTTTAACATTGAAAAAATCTTTCTTCCTGCATTCATTTGATTAACTACATTTCCTCAATCATATTTCTATTTAGAATCAAATCAAATCTTCTTGATCATGACATCATATGATCAATTACTCCTCAAAGAACATAACTCTTCTCAATTTTGAGGTCAATAACATATAAGACCAAATCTCATGACCAAAGATCACGATGCATCTTGGAATCTCAATACTCTCAAATCTTCTTAATCTATGATACTTGCATCCCATAATTATTATTGAAAAGATCAAACAAATGCTCTTTGATCACAAATTATCTTCCATAGAATCCCAAACAACTTCTCTTCACTCAAGCATGTTCATTTTAAATCAAAACCATGATTTCATCTCAAGACATCAGAAGGTAGATGATTAAAGTGCAACCTGATGAAAGAACTTGTGATTGCTTGAGGACAAGCAATCTTGAGTGGGGAGGGTTGTCATAACCCCATACTAGAAGCGTCGATCCTCTTCCAAGAGTGGTGTCCCAAATTAAAGAATCATGTCTCTTCTAAGAAAGCGATAGTACATAAGAGGGATCATGGGTCTCTAATTTGGCAGATCAGATCATCATTCTCCTCTAAATATATAAATCCAATTCATACACTATGACGATAGGGACTAGCAAAAAGGAAATAGAAAATTACAAGCATCGTCAAATAAGCATCAACAAATAAAGTATTAAGGATTGTTTATTGAAACCGGTGGATATTTGGAGGTGTTACTTGTTTGGGCTATGACCATTGTGGTCTACCTTTGTTCTATCATTTCGGATCTAAACTTGTTAATCACACAATAATTTGATTCTAGCCAGACTGTATGCACATTCATAATTTGAACATTGACATAGGAAACTACTCTATATTTAATCTCTGCCAATTAGTATATGTTGGTCATTGAAAGATGCAAATGTCTGTGTGAATGGCTATGATCAAGGGTTTATAAATGGTTCCTCAACAGTTAAATAATTTCCTTAGTTGAACATATATAGAGGGGACATTCCATAATGAGGGTAGGGACAATAGCGAGGGCTTCTTTAATATGCTTGAAGCTTCCTTTTCCCTCCTTAGTCCAGTTGAATGGCACATTCTTCTTCAACATGGCCATAAGAGGTTGTAACAAAGTTGCAATGTTTGGAATGAATCTTCTCACAAAATTAATTCTACCAAGAAAGCCTTGCAAGCCTTTCCTATGTGCAGGCAACAGTACATCTAGAATGGTCGAAACTCTCTCAGGGTCAATAGAAATACCTTGTTTTGAAACAATATGGCTGAGAAGTTTACCTTCATGAACTAAAAATATGCACTTTTTAGGGTTCAATGAAACCCCAAACTCCCTACACCTCTGAAAAATCTGCTTCAAGTGGTCAAAATGATCATTAGCATCTTTAGAAAAAATAGTTATGTCATCTAAATACACCAACACTATTATGTTCATAAGGCCATGGAAAGCCATGTCCATTGCCCATTGAAAGGTTGCCCCTGCATTGGACAAACCGAATGGCATCTTCATGTATGCCATGGTACCCCACTTAGTCATGAATGTTGTTTTATATTGGTCTTCCTCTTTGACCAGAATCTGGTTGTAACCTGAGTAACCATCTAACAGGGAATATCTATTAGAACCAGAAACAATTTGCAATATTTGTTCCATGGAAGGAAGCGGGTAGTGGTCTTTCAATGAGGCCTAATTCAGATCATAGAAATCAACACAAAGTTAGATTTCTCCATTCTTTTTTTTGACTGGGACCAAATTGAAAACACAGGGGGTATGTTTTATAGGAATATGATACTACTCTCAATCAGTTTATTTAACTCAGTCTTCATTAAATGCTCAAGTTTGGGATTCAGGGGTCTTTGTTTCTGCCTAATAGATTTGGCATTAGGCTCTAATTCAATGGTATTCTGAGCTAAACTAGGATCAAACTGGGTGGGTACAGGATCATGATGGGCCAAACAATAACCCTATGTGGCAACATAAATATGAAAAACAAACTTAAGTAACTTCATGCCAAAAATTGAATGAGTTATCTACACAATCTAGAAATAAGATATAGTAATAAAAGTTGTAACAAATTGAATGTAGTTTATGGGCTACTACTTTTGTTTTGAAAATTTTAAAAATAGTTTGGTGAAAATTGGATATTTCAATGGAGCACTACTAAAATTTTTAGAAAAAGGTAAAAAGTATGTGTCATTCTAGCCAACCTAAGTATGATAAAATATAATATTCTTCCTCCATGATTTTGATTTAAGTAAAGGACACATGAGCAGATGTGATGCATATTTTTTTGAATTTTTGAATTAAATAAATAATTATTTATGATTTTTTTATTGTGACTTTTTTAAAATATTAAAAATTAATTTTGCAGCCAACCTAAATTGGTTAAAAATATATGGAAAAAAAAAAATTAATGTATAACCAATAAATCCTAGAATGTGATTCATCTTTTGGATTTAAAAAAATGATTAATATGTTGAAAGTTATTGATGTTTTTCAATATGTATATCTATCAGGAAATCAGACATAGAATATATTGAAAATTAATAATATTTACTTATTAAAATTATTATGAGGCATATATTATATTTTTAGAATCATAATAGCTTCCTCTATAAACCCTTTTCATTTGATTAAATTTAGTTAATAAAAAGTCTGTCAGCTTCAAGGATGAAATTGTGAAAAATTTTAGGATAACACTAAATGGGTGGTTTTGAAAGTTTTTTTGGCAAGTTTTGGGACTCCCACTTGCCTAAATATGAGGCAATCCCAAGGCAATTTTGGAGGGAATCCATATTTGACCTAGAATCCATTTTTTGAGGAAATCCACTTGTCTAAATGTTTGCACTTTTTCATCCAGCAAGTTTTTCTCCATTGACACTATTTGACCCATCATGATCTCGCACTCACCCAACCCCTTTAAGTCTTTATACTCCCATGCAAAAACATCAGAAAAATCTTGGCATAACTGAATAAATGATTGTTTTTCACCTTCAGTGCATACCTTTTCGAGCTTTAGCAACTTATCTTTGAAAATCTCCACTGCCTCATAGTGTTCTTGTTTCACGGTCATTCTATACTTGTCCTTTCTGAACTGATCATATGAGTTAAAGACTGATTCTAGTGTCACCAGTCCCCTGGGAAGCTTGTTGGATCTCAACTGTACAATCTAGCCTTCAAGTTGTTGTTGGTATTTATGTTGATTATCAGCTGTAAATTTAGCCTCTACACTCAAAAAACTTAAGATTTGCTCATCGCTGTCAAACACTTGCCAGAAAACACTATTGTCAGGTATAGAAGGTCTGACAACTACTTTGACATAGGGTTGTACTTCAATGTTCTGAATCTGATCAGGAACCTCAAAATGAGATCCCAAAGCTACAAGCTTATCTGCATACTTATTTTGGTTTCTAGGAATCGAAAATAGATTAAATGCCTCAAAAAATTCAATTAAATCCCACACTCTATGCTTGTACTTTTTGAGCAAATCATTTTTAGTAGCATTCAAATTCCTAACCTAATTAACGATCAATTCTGAATCTCCATAAACTTCTAAAAATTTGAAACATCTTTTCTAGGCCCACTCTAAACCATGGTTCAGGGCCTCATACTCAACCACGTTGTTTGTGCAACTGAAGGTGAACCTCAAGGTTGCATAGTATTTGTCTCCTTCAGGTGAGATTAACATATTCCCTCCACCGGCACCTGTTTTGCTTCTTGATCCATCAAAGTATAGCTTCCAAAGCTGGTCTTCTTGTTGTTCCAACTAACTTTGGTCCTTAATCAGATTAGGAATCACTACATCAGGTTCTTGTATCATATAGATGCCTAATCCTACCTCATTCGTGTGATGGAAAGGACCACTTCCATGATCTTCAACTGCCCAATCATCTAAGTTTATGTCTTCTATAGGTGCATTGGGATCTAGGCTCATGGGTTCATCATGCTACCCATGGGTGATGTAGAGGTTAGCATTTATTGGGTTAGGAGCATAGGGCTCAACATGGTCCTTTGTAAGTGGTTCAGACTCTATGGTTACTCTCATACCATATCTTGTTCTGAAAAACAAGTGGGACCAATCAGAAGATAGAAACCCACCCAATTTGGTAGTGAATTCCCTAGAAAGGCATATTGTAAAACTAGGTGGCAAATCGATGATGTAAATGTCCTAATGGATGGCAAAATTAGGAGATGCATGCAGTGTAAGTAACAAATTTTTGATTATTCCTGTAGTACTAAGTGCAGACCCATCTAACTGGACAACTCCTTTTGCAAGGGGCTCATAAATCAATCCTAGTGAATCTACTAGACTTTTGGGTATGACTGAACTGCTTGCCCCGGAGTCTATCATGCAATTATGAACAAGTTTGTCACCAATTATTAGACTTAAGTAAAAGGGAGGAGGTTTTACCTCATTTGTTGGTTGTCCACTCTTGATTTCTAAGTTGTTGGCAAGCACAACTTTGGCTTTTCCTTGATTAGAACACTCAGAAATTGAAAGCTTAGCCAGTGCTTCTTATAGTAGATTCTTTTAGCCAGAAATGCACAATGCATCCATAACTGGCATGCTCACTATAGCTTTCTTAAGATGATCTACTATGTTGAAAGAAACAGGATTTCCCTTTTGTTGTTCTTTTATAGCAGCAGCATCATTTTGCCTTTGTGAAGGATGTTGTTGTACTTTAGATTGATCCTTTACTGGTATAGTTTGATCCCTTTGCAGAATTTACACTTTTTGTTGTGGTACAGGGGTAGTTTGTGACGGAAAAGTTTAAAATGTATCTCTCACAGGCTGCTGTTGTACCATTGCAGCTTGTTGATTAAGGTCTATAGCCCTCTGTTTTGACCTTGTGTTGGCTAAAATAGGTGTATGTTGTTGATTTTGGCTTTGATGGTAATTTATAGCACAAAAATCACTCTCTTACCAATTCATCAAGGCCACGTCAACATTATTCGGCTGAGCTAAAACTTCACCAGGGGCACCTTCCGAACTTGCATAACTATTTTGCACCATGAGTGCCTGATTTCTTACTCCATTTGTGTATGCAGTGTGATTATGCAGTTGGTGACATGGATAACTGTTGTCATATTTTGCCTAGCCCCAAAATATTTCTATCCCACTCTTTCTATTAAAGAAATCTAATCAGAGAAAGCGTAAATAGAAAGAGGAAAATCTTAAATCCTACATTTCCCCATGCTGTGCCTTGCAAAATTTCCCAAAATCTCACCTTGATAATCCTTGCCAAAAACCTAGAAAAACCTAGAAATCTTTTGTCTTCAAGTGCCTTCCATTGCAGATAATTCTTAGTTTTATACTTAATCATTTTTGTGTGTACCTTTGTATGTATCATTGTATATATATCTACTGTATCACATATACAATCGCATATACAATTGTATATACAAAGGGAGATGCAAAGTAAGATACAAAAGGTGGGATACAAAGTGAATGTGCATTAGGTTATCTTTGTAAATGCAATTCCATATACAAATGCATATACAAGGTAATATACAAGGGGGAGATACAAAAGGTGTGTTTGTTTTTTGTATGTATATGCGATTGTACCTTTGTACATACAATTTGGACATGAATGAAGAATCAATTGTGGCGGATTTCAAGTTGGGGTTCGCCTATTGTATGTATATGTGATTGTATCATCCCATATATAATCCTATATACAATTGCATATACAAAGGTTAGATACAATAGGGATATACAATGTGGACCCGATTGGGAAATTAAATTTGGCAAACTCAGTGGTGGGGTCCACAGTTGTATGTTGAAGTGGATGTATATGCCAATATACAAAAAAGAAAGGATACAAGGCCGTACATGTTCTAAAGTTCCATTCTGGTTGATAATCCATTGAGTTCCACAGTTGTATGTACATGTGATTGTATCTCCTATATACAATTGTGATGTACAAAGACACATACAAAGGATTTTCGGTGAGACAGACCTTATTGGCGGCTCAGTTTGAGGTCTCTTCGATGGTCGATAAAGATGCGAAGGATGCAACAGTGGGTCCTAGGTTCAGCTCAATGACCAATGGAGTGATGACATAAGGCAAGGGCATATATACAAAAGGTGATGCAAAAGTTAAGGTCCACTTTTGTATGTTGGCCATTGTATTGTATATGCAGTTGCACATACAAAAGCATATACAAAGTCACGTACAATCAATTTTCAGTGAGATAGGCCTTATCGACGGTTCAGTTTGAGGTCTTTCCGATGGCCGATAAGGAGGATGCGGGGCTGGGTCCCAGGTTTAGTTCAGCGGTCAATCAGATAGTGTCGTGTGTCAGGTAGATTCAGAGGCTCATTTCAGATGGCAATTCATATCGCATAGACAATGGCTGATACAAGATGAAATAGACATCAGTGAAGCACTTCCTGAGATCTCCCCGACAGCCTAATATATACAAAAGTTGTGTATGCAGAAAAGAGGAGTTTTTGTATGTTGCACCAAGTGAACCTAAAAGTGCATGTGCAATTGTATAGACAATTGAAAGATACAACAGTATACAATTGTAGATGCAAAGTGATATACAAATGCAAGATGTAATTGACCATAACTTTGACCACCCATATCTCCTTCATCCTGAGGAGTTTTTGCACGCTCTAAAAGGCAAATGTGCTTGTTTTTGCCTCCTCTTTCATCTAGCAGGCTTTGAGGAGGATATCTTTACTTTTAGAATTTGATGCAAATCTGTAGGCTCAATCGACTGGACATTTCAATGACTGATTTGGCATATGCAGGGGCTGATATTGTTGCATTTATTCCAGTTGGTAGGATTTATAGGTGGATTCATGGAAAATGGCTTCACTCTTTCATGCGTATGGGCTCTGTGTCTTGCTGGCAGATCTTCAGGTGCAGTTTTGGCAACAAGACATCTTAGTGGCCAAATTAAGTTTTGCAGAGATCCCTTAAACATAGAATCGATGAAAATACAGAAAATTCAAAGAGTCAGAGCTTTAAAGTGTTGTAAAAGCTTTGTCAAGGGGCGATATGTCCCATCTTCCATTAATACAAATCTGATCTCTCAACTGCCATGCTTCAGATATTTTATGTATTCATTATTGAGATAGATGTTTGAGCTCCTCACATTCAAGGCCCAAAATATCTTCCACCTGCCTTATTCCAGATATTTTATTCCATAACTTCTTGCAGGTGGACGTCCCTTCTGGTGATGATATTTTCTGACAGAGCCCACGGGGAGAATTCATTGTAACTAACTTAGGTCAAATGCAAAATGCTATATATGCATAAACATGAGATGTAAAAAAGGGTTGGAAGATTTAGTAATCTATGCTTCTGATTCCAAATAGAGCATTCCTCTACTGGGACCTTGCCTTCTGATTAAATACATGCTAGTTATTTTACCTCTTCATGCTATTTTGACTCTGTGTGATCTAAGAATGATGTGTTTGTGAATGTTTAATTCATTCTAATCATCTCTTGCTCCTTGCCTCTACTAAAATTAGCTTGATCTGTCTATGTTTATTGGTTGTATCTAGTCATTTTGTGCATTTTCTCAGTTCTGTGAGGGTTCTTTTATTCAACCTGGTGTATCACCTAATTTCTATTTATGTTTCCTTCTGTGCCTTTTCCAATGCAGCATTAGCACTAGGTTTAGATATATTCCTTTAAGCATTAGGCTTAGAATAAGGAACCAACCTTCTCTGGAGGTCTAATCTCAGTTTGCAAGGTCCCACACTTCGAGATTATTCCCATTGTGTCATTAGAATGCTTGGACTCTCTCCAAGCAAGGTGTAATTCTATGTGACAATAGTTTTTGGCACACCCAGTGGGACAGATTGGACTATCATAGTCCACAAGTCCTTTATTCATT
The DNA here is from genome assembly GCA_027924645.1 of Cunninghamia lanceolata. NCBI lineage: Eukaryota > Viridiplantae > Streptophyta > Pinopsida > Cupressales > Cupressaceae > Cunninghamia > Cunninghamia lanceolata. Next base: position 4,644,922 of record BSBN01000333.1, read on the forward strand.
GTTGATATTTGGTGTGTATGTCAACAACATTAGCCTATAGAGGCAATATTCACACACCTGGCGACTCTACAAGTGAAGAATCAGCTGGTTTCAACAGTCCAAGTACAAGAAGCTAATGAGGTTGGTGCTACTTGTTAGTTTTTGACCATTTGAAACTATTTTCTCAGCACCTGGTGACTCTATTTGGTGTTATAACTCATTTCTTAGTGTTTCAAAACCTTGTTGCCTAGATGCATTCCAAAACACTTATCTAGACTTGCCTATGTTTCATGCTTTACTCTTGCAATGTCTAGTTATCAATACTATGATGGTTTTTCACCTCCATTCCATGAAAATCATGCATATACACCCTCTTACCAATCATATGCAACAACATGGGGACTGTGAAAATGCTGGCAGATTGTTGCAGGTTGAGGCTGAGCACGACAGTGAGGTTCCAAACCATAAAGAAGGGCAAGCATGTTTCCCTATGCTAGATGATGCAGAGGCTGATGATGCTAATATGCTTGAGGAGCTTCCATGTTTTATTGAAAATAATGAGGAGACTGAACATGGGCAAGAGCAAATTGAAGATTTGTTCTTTATTATTCAATAGAGATATCAGCTTCTTGGTGGGGAGGTCTTCTCTTCAAAGCATGTGCATGGCTTATTTTCTAAGCCTAAGTTAAAAAATCATGAGCATCTTGTTCATGAGGTGGAGACAACCATATCTCTAATTGAGATACAAGAGCTAGAGTTTTCAGACCAGCAAGAAGAGAAAGAATCAGAACAGAAACATGAGATCAACCATGATGATTTGCATGTCACTTCAAGGGGATGGCCAATCAGGCATCTAGCCCAGCTGGAGACACATCAAGAGGAGTCACCACTTGTCATGCTTACCTCTAAGCATGAAGTTGAGCATCAAAATGGGTGGGATCAGCCTATTTATTCACCACAAGTTAGTAGCATTAGCAATCAGTCTAGGTGGATAGGTGAGTTTATCTCCATTTTGTGGGGGATGTTTTATCAATTTGTCATATGCCCATCCCTCCCTCACCTTTTTTTAACTGCCCACATGCATGAGAAACATTGTAAATTGTTAATGAGGGGCAATTACTTTCAAGAAGCAGTTAATGGATTTGTTTAAGGTCACCTCTGACTGGTTAATTTAGGATTAGAGTAGGTTTTATTTCAGTTTTAGGTTTCCTTTCAATAAGTGCCCTTGCACTTTGTTGTATTCTCATTAGGAGATACATGCTTGCTTGTTGTTTTTTTATTTTAGCTTGGTTTCTTGCTTAATGTTCCAGCTCCTCTTTTCTTGTTGCAGTCTCTTTTGACTCCATGCCCAATGGATGTATAAGGCCACTGATCAATTTGTTTAGTAGGTAAACATCCCTGCAAGGTCGCCAAAATGTTGTCATATTTTGCCTAGCCCCAAAATATTCCTATCCCCCTCTTTCTATCAAAGAAATTTGATCAGAGAAAGCCTAAATAGAAAGAGGAAAGTCTTAAATCCTACATTTCCCCATGCTATGCCTTGCAAAAATTTTTAAAATCTCACCTTGAGAATCCTTGCAGAAAACCTAGAAAAACTAAGAAATCTTTTGTCTTCAAGTGCCTTCCATTGTAGATAATTCTTAGTTTTATACTTAATCATTTTTGTATGTACCTTTGTATGTATTGTTGTATGTATATCTATTGTATCGCATATACAATCACATATACAATTGTGTATACAAAGGAAGATGCAAAGTCAGATACAAAAGGTGGGATACAAAAGTGAATGTGCATCAGGTTATCTTTGTATATGCAATTACATATACAAATGCATATACAAGGCAATATACAAGGGGGAGATACAAAAGGTGTGTCCATTTTTTGTATGTATATGCGATTGTATCTTTGTACATACAATCTGGATGTGAATGAAGAATCAAGTGTGGAGGATTTCAAGCTGGGGTCCGCCTGTTGTATGTATATGCGATTGTATCATCCCATATACAATCCTATATACAATTGCATATGTACAAAGGTTAGATACAACAAGGATATACAATGCGGACTCGACTGGGAAATTAAATTTGGCAAACTCAGTGGTGGGGTCCGTAATTGTATGTTGAAGTGCATGTATCTACCAATATGCAAAAAAGAAAGGATTAAGGCCGGACCTGTTCTAAAGTTCCATTCTGGTTGATAATTCATTAAGTTCCACAGTTGTATGTACATGCAATTGTATCTCCTATATACAATTGCGATATACAAAGACACATATAAAGGATTTTCGGTGAGACAAGCCTTATCGGCGGCTTAGTTTGAGGTCTCTCTGATGGCTGATAAAGATGCGAAGGATGCAGTGGTGGGTCCCAAGTTCAGCTCAGTGACCAATGGAGTGATGAAACATGGCAAGGACATATATACAAAAGGTGATGCAAAAGTTAAGGTCCACTTTTGTATGTTGGCCATTGTATTTTATATACAATTGCACATACAAAAGCATATACAAAGTCATGTACAGTGGATTTTTGGCGAGACAGGCCTTATCGGCAGCTTAGTTTGAGGTCTTTCTGATGGCCGATAAGGAGGATGCGATGGTGGGTCCCCGGTTTAGCTCAGCGGCCAATCAGATAGTGCCGCATGTCAAGCAGATTCAGAGGCTCATTTCAGATGGTGATTCATATTGCATATACAATGGCCAATACAAGATGAAATACACATTGGTGAAGTGCTTTCTGAGGTCTCCCCGACAGCCCGATAAATACAAAAGTTGTGTATGCAGAAAAGTGAAGGAGTTTTTGTATGTTGCACCAAGTGAACCTAAAAGTGCATGTGCAATTGTATATACAATTGCAAGATACAACAGTATACAATTTCAGATGCAAAGTGATATACAGATGCAAGATGCAGTTGACCATAACTTTGACTGCCCATATCTCCTTCATCCTAAGGAGTTTCTACACACTCCAAAAGGTAAATGTGCTTGTTTTTGCCTCCTCTTTCATCTGGCAGGCTTTGAGGAGGATATCTTCACTTTCAGAATTTGGTGCAAATCTACAGACTAGATCAAATGGACGTTTCAACGACTGATTTGGCATATGCAGGGGCTGATATTGTTGCATTTATTCCAGTTGGTAGGCTTTGCATGTGAATTCATGGTAGATGGCTTCACTCTTTAATGTGTATGGGCTCTGTGTCTTGCTGGCAGATCTTTAGGTGCAATTTTGGCGACAAGACATCTTAGCAGCCAAATTAAGTTTTGCAGAGATCCCTTAAACATAGAATCGATGAAAATACAGAGAATTTAAAGGGTCGGAGCTTTAAAGTGTTGTAAAAGCTATGTCAAGGGGCGATATGTCCCATCCGCCATCAATACAAATCCGATCTCTCAACTACCATGCTTCAGATATTTTATGTATTCATTTTTGAGATAGATGTTTGAGCTGCTCACATTCAAGGCCCAAAATATCTTCCACCTGCCATGTTCCAGATATTTTATTCCATAACTTCTTGTAGGTGGACGTCCCTTTTGGCGATGATATTTTCTGACAGAGCCCATGGGGAGAATTCATTGTAACTGACCTAGGTCAAATGCAAAATGCTATATATGCATAAACATGAGATGGCAAAAAGGGTTGGAAAATTTAGTAATCTATGCTTCTGATTCCAAATAGAGCATTCCTCTACTAGAACCTTACCTTCTGATTAAATACATGCTAGTTATTTTAACTCTTCATGCTATTTTAACTCTGTGTGATCTAAGAATGATGTGTTTATGAATGTTTAATTCCCTCTAATCATCGCTTGCTCCTTGCCTCTGTTAAAATTTGCTTGATCTGTGTATGTTTATTGGTTGTATCTAGTCATTTTCTGCATTTTATCAGTTCTGTGAGGGTTCTTTTATTCAACCTGGTGTATCACCTAATTTCTATTTATGTTTCCTTCTACCCCTTTTCCCCTGCAGCATTAGCACTAGGTTTAGATATATTCCTCTAAGCATTAGGCTTAGAATGAGGAACCAGCCTTCTCTGGAGGTCTGATCTTAGTTCGCAAGGTCCCACACTTCGAGATCATTCAAATTGTGTCATTAAAATGCTTGGACTCTCTCTAAGCAAGGTGCAATTCTATGTGACAATAATAACACTAGTCACTATCCTGGGCTAAGTTATTCTGTGTGGGTACAAGCTCCCTCAAGGTACTGGTAGTGTTTGGGTTGTAAGATTGGAAAGGTTGAGGGTTGTAGTTTCTTCTTTGACCCTAAGGATCAACTTGAAATGGCTGCGTATATTGCTAAATGGGCTGATATGGGGCTTGGTAAGGCTTAGTTTCTTGACCAATCTACTTTTTAATATTAACAAATTTATTGCCAAAGGTTTTGCCCATGGACTGAATCATGCCTTTCAACTCTTGGATTTCTTAGAGGTGAGCTGGGGCATGATTTTCTTGGGTTACAGGTTGATGGGTTATTGCTGGAATAGGTGGGACAATAACCAAAGGAGACACTACTATTGGCACAGATGGTTGGATTTCTAGGAAAATGGGAAGGGGAGGCCACGGGACTATCTTCCCTGCTTGGATGAGGCAGTTTTCTACTCTAACAACAATCTCAAAAGAATCAGGAAGGGCAGTTCCTCCCATAGACTGGATTATTATAGAAATTTCATTGTTTAAAGCTTTAAGGTAAAACAAAAATGTATGCCTTGGCAAGGGCTTTACTATAGCAGGGATTCTGTACCAAGTTCTCTAAAATCGGTAGTTGAAATCTGCTATGTATTTGTGGGGTGCCCTTTTGATAGTGCTCAACTGCTCTAGCAATGAGAGATGATTGGATTTATCTTTGAAGTTCTTGTGCAATCCATCTCCTAGTAGATCCCATGATGTTATTGAATTTTTAGCAAGTCCTCTAAACCATTGCAAGGCTTTCCCTTTCAATGATGCAACCAAAAGTCTAATTGCCACATTTTCTTGGGTGACATTATGTATGGAACAAAGGATTTCCACATCTTGAATGTGCTCAGTAGCTGTAGTATGGTCTTCTCCGGTGAAATATGGTAGTCCTTTAAGGGCTACAACTTTAATATCATCACGCTAAGCAAGTTGCAATGGGTTGGCTCCATTAAAAGTGGCAAATGTGTACTGCCTAGCCATTATGGGTATTTGAACTATCAACACTGGACTTCTACTTCTTCGTGTTGAAGTTGGAGGTGTTGATTTTGATCTCCTCACTAAATCAATAGTTTTGCTTACTGATCTACCTCTTCTTCTTGGCGAGGACAGCTGTAAATACTCAAAAGGATTAGAACTTGATCTGGTTTTCATAAACTGATAACACTAATCTGCATGCAAGACCAAAGATAATGAGTCGCGAGGTATATTGTGAAAGCCTCTAAAGGCTGGAATACTACTGCATATACTAGAACATTAGCTGTGAGGGTATAAAACTTATCTAAAATCACTTTCAGAGTCCCACTGGCTGTGCCAAAAAATGTTATCAATCAGATATGCACCCAATGCTAAGCTATCAACTTAGCTACCTGTTAACACATGGGAACACTCCGAGGCCTGTGAGTTGCCTAAAACATGGAGTGAACCTCTAGAGTGGGTTGGTTCCCCTAGTAAATCACCTAATCTAAAAGACTTCCTAAGGAAAGGGTAAGAAGATAACTGAAAATTAAATTTTAAAACCTAAGGATATTTTACCAAAATTTTATCTATTGACTCACAATCAGCCTCACAAAGCCTTTTATCCTCACAATTTCACAAAAACAATGCAATACATAAGTAATTTGCATGAAAGAAAAACACAAGTTTTATCACAACTTCAACCCACTAACCAAGGCTAAACATAACATGCAACATGTATTACATGAAACTTTCGCACTCAATCTTGCAACAATGAGACATATGAAAAGGATTCTAAGGTTGAATCACAATGGGACATCAGATCATTGATTACAAAATAAATTATCAAGTATGAAGGAGGAGAACTCTACTGCTTTATTAAAACTAAAAGGAGTAGAAATTAAGTATCTAAGTACAAAGAATGTTTACAAAGCTCTCTACAAATTAATAAGATAGGAAGAAACAAAGATATCCACCTCCAAAAAACTAAGTCTTTCTCCCCTATTTTTAACTCCAAAGATCTCCCAAGGAAAAAGATGAGAAATCTTCCTAGAATAGCAAATTTGATCTATTTTTCAGCTCCACTGAAAAGCCAAAATTAAATCTTTCAAATCACCTCTAATCTATATATGAAAGCTACCAAAATCTTCCTCAAGGTAGACCTCACCAAAATCTGCTTTAAAACAAGCTTTATTTGCTCAATAAAAGCTCAGTTTTTTTATTGTCCCCATCTGCCTCAAAAGAGAGAAAATCCAGAAAAAAAATATTTGATTTGCTTTAATAGTCTTAACTGCATAAAATGACGAAATATTAAAAGCAATTTATAAAGAACATTGCTTTAATATTTGTCTTACAATAGGTCCAGCAACTTTTTCTTCTGATTTGCCTAATCTTACAAGGCTTATTTTTGTCCATATCTTCCCAAAAGAAAGCAACCTAAAAAAAAAGATATTGTTTGCTTTACTTTGTTTTAATTGCATAAATAATGAATATTTATAAGCAATTTATAGGATATTGCTTTAACTATCATTTTACAATAATTTTTTTTGCAGCTTCAAATTTGCAAAAGAAAAAGGGCCCGCCATTGTGAATATTCCTTGAAAACTTCAAACTGGATAGGTGAGATATTTAAAGCATTTTTGTGCTTTATTCTCTTCTCATCTCTATCTGAAAATCTCAAAAACCCAGATCATATTTTTTGAGATATGATTAAAAAACGTGACTACTATCTTCATTTTGTTGTGTATTGTGCTTTTGACGGTCCTCAAAAATTACAAACTGGGTTGGTGAGAAATTTAAAAGGTTTTTCTATGTTATTATCGTTTGATTTATATCCAAAAATCTAAAGAACTCAGATCATATTTTTTGAGATATGATCGAAACACGTGACATGTCTTTTTTTTGCAGGGTCTTTATGTGACATTGTTTCTCTTTCAGACTCTTTCCACAATCCTCTTAAAACTTGGGGGTAGCATGTTGGACTCAACCCTTGTGATAGCCCATTTTACTCCACATGCTAATTTGTCTTAAATCAGCTACATAACTTATCCTATACCTGCACATGAAACAAACATATTAGAATAAAACATTGAAATTCCATGATTGTTTCTTTCTCGGCTCTTCTTGCATGTGGATGATGTTCATTGATCAATGCATTATAAACAAAATGTTATGCCTCTTCTAATAGGATATAGAGATCTCATAACCAGAGATTTAATAGGACCTTCCCACAATTTGCAAGTTCATGTCAAGATCAGGAGCAGGAATAGAAGACAACTTCAAAAATTGAAGACCTTCAAGACAATGATGGCTATGACGTCTTTCTTACCCTAAACAACTCTGTAATTATCACTGAAACAAAATAACTATGAAAATAACTTACAATAGAAGAATGTTAACCTTCACTCTGAAAATGAATTTGTTGCATCAGCTCTGCGAATTTTGAGCTGTGGTGAAAAAATGGTAACATTTCTAGTGACTTATGCTATATGCTTGCCTGCTAAGCATCAGATTAGTTGCCTTCAATATCCATTGGGTATTGAGTCGTACTCTACTCTTCTCAAATTCATAAACACTAAAATTCAGCTCCCCAACCAGTTCAAACAGTAGCAAAAAATTGAAAACAAACTAAACTGAAGCAAACTAACAGGCCTTGACGGCCAGAAAACCTGTGTAGCAGCACTTAGGGAAAAAAATACTGAAAGCAAATGTGCATGAGCACTTATTAACTGCAAATCTACTCTACTATATACAAAGGTAGTACTTATCCTCAGAGGCAATGTTTGAGGTGGATCCCATTAACTGGGATAGACAGCACCTCTCCACTTAACTTGGACAACTGAAATGCATTATTTTCTTTGCACTGTGTGATTACATAAGGCCCATCCCAAATTGCATCAAATTTGGAATGCTTTCTAGGTCTACTTCTTAGTTCATTCCATTTGAACACCAAATCACCAATAATAAAGCTCCTCGGTCTTACCCTCTTATCAAAAGCATTCTTCATTTGAGCTTGATGTATATCATGTTTTTTCAAGGCCTCTTTCCTGATTTCTTCCAACTCCATAAGTTGAGCTAGCCTGACTACTAAAGGTTGTTCCTCTAGTAGCTCAAGCTCTTTGATGAAAGTCAAAGTTGGTAATTCAACTGAAATAGACAATCTAGCCTCCTTACCATAAGTAAGTACATATGGAGAACAACTAGTAGCTCTCTTGGGTGTAATTCTGTCAGTCCAAAGAGCTAACTTCAACTTCTCCTACCATGTTCTCTGTTGTCTTCAACAGTCTCCTTGATGATCCTTATCAGATTTTTGTTGGTAGATTCAGCCTGCCCATTACGCTGTGGGTAATAGTTAGAATAATTATTCAAAAAGATATTATTTTTGATAGACCAATCTAAAATTCTCAATCCAATGAAAGCTAAATTATTATCTAAGATGATTAAGTCTGGTGTACCGAATCTTGATACTAGATCTTGATAGAAACTTAGAACAACATATTCATTTGCTTCTTTTAAAGTAACAGCCTTGGTCCACTTGGTGAAATAGTCTATGGCAATCAAGATGCACTTGTGTCTTGCACTTGAAGGTGGGTTTATTGGTCCTATAAAATATAGACCCCATTTTGCAAATGGTTTAACTTTAATAGGATCCAGACATAAGGCAACAAGCCTTTGTTTATCAGAAAATAATGAACACTTCTCACATCTTCTCACCCAAGCAAAAGAATCCTTAAACAAGTTAGGCCAGTAATAAATGGCTTGCATAATCTTCAAAGCAGTTGTTCTAGCTGCAAAGTGACCTCCTTAAGGTCCATTGTGAAATTCTTCTAACGACTTGTCAACTTGATCAGGTCGAATACATCTTAAAAATACACCATTAAAATCTCTCATATATAAAATTCCATAAATGATAGCATAAGAAGTAGCTTGTAGCCTAAAATACCTTCTTCCTTCCCTATCCAAACATTCGGGGCATTGACTGGATTGTAAATAATGCATCACCTACTGCACCTAGCTAATTGTAGGAGTTGGTACAATGGCTGATACATTGTTATTCATTACTGTTTCTATGTCCTCTACATGTTCTTGATAGTTTTCTTCACTTTTAGCAAGCTACTCGCGTAATCCCTTGCCTCTAATCAGCTTGGTCACTTTTGTTATCAACATCGAATCCCATAACTTTGGTTATCCAACTAGCTCTCTTGTCATTTATATCTTTGTTTAATAAAAAAACTCTTGATAGTAGGATGAGTAACCATTAAGTGAGTTCTATTATTAGACAACATGTGTCTAAATTTCTTGAGGCTCCTAACAACAGCAAAAACATGTTTTTCTAGAAAAGAGTACTTTACCTCATAGTCATGCAGTACCTGGCTGAAAAATGCTATTGGCTACTCTAATCCTTCATCATTCTGCTGACATAACATTGGAGAGATGGTGTCAGCTCCTCCAAAAGCATACAAAATAAAATCCCTCTCATAATTAGGATTAATAAGGGTAGGGGCAGCAGCGAGGGATTCTATAATATGCTCGAAGCTTCCTTTTCCCTCCTTAGTCCAGTTGAATGGCACATTCTTCTTCAACATGGTCGTAAGAGGTTGTAACAAAGTTGCAATGTTTGGAATGAATCTTCTCACAAAATTAATTCTGCCAAGAAAGCTTTGCAAGCCTTTCTTATGTGTAGGCAACGGTACATCTAGAATGGCCAAAGCTCTCTCATGGTCAATAGAAATACTTTGTTTTGAAACAATATGGACGAGAAGTTTACCTTCATGGACTGAAAATATGCACTTTTGGGGGTTCAATGAAGCCTCAAACTCCCTGCACCTCTGAAAAATCTACTTCAAGTGGTTAAAATGATCATTATCATCTTTAGAAAAAATAGTTATGTCATCTAAATACACCAACACTATTTTGTTCATAGGGCCATGCAAGGTCATGTCCATTGCCTGTTGAAAGGTTGCCCCTGCATTGGACAACCTGAATGGCATCTTCCTGTATGCCATGGTACCCCACTTAGTCATGAATGTTGTTTTATATTGGTCTTCCTCTTTGACCAGAATTTGGTTGTAACTTGAATAACCATCTAACAGGTAATATCTATCAGAACCAGAAACAATTTGCAATATTTGTTCCATGGAAGGAAGAGGGTAGTGGTCTTTCAATGATGCCTTATTCAGATCATGGAAATCAACAAAAAGTCAGATTTCTCCATTTTTTTCCTGACTGGGACCAAATTGGAAACCCATGAGGTATGTTTTATTGGGAATATGATACTGCTCTCAATCAATTTATTTAACTCAGCCTTCATTAAATTGTCAAGTTTGGGATTTGGGGTCTTTGTTTCTAGCTAACAAATTTGGCATTAGGCTCTAATTCAATGGTATGCTGAGCTAAACTAGGATCAAACCCCCTTAAGCCTTTATACTCCCATGCAAAAACATTAGAAAAATCTTCGCATAACTAAATAAATGATTGTTGTTCACCTTTAGTGCATAGCTTTCCGAGCTTCAGCAACTTATCTTTGAAAATCTCCACTGCCTCATAGTGTTCTTGTTTCACAGTCATTCTGCACTTGTCCTTTCTGAACTGATCATTTGAGTTAAAGATTGATTCTAGTGTCACCAATCCCTTGAGCAGCTTTTTGGATCTCAACTGTACAATCTGGCCTTCAAATTGTTGCTGGTATTTATGTTGATTATTAGCTGTAAATTCAGCCTCTGCACTCAAAAAACTTAAGATTTGCTCATCACTGTCAAATACTTGCCAAGAAACACTATTGTCAGTTACAGAAGGTTTGATAACTACTTTGACATATGGTTGTACTTCAATGTTCTGAATCTGATCAGGAACCTCAAATTGAGATCCTAAAGCTGCAAGCTTATCTGCATACTTATTTTAGTTTCTAGGAATTGAAAATAGATTAAATGCCTCAAATAATTCAATTGAATCTCACACTCTATGCTTGTACTTTTTGAGCAGGTCATTTTTAGTAGCATTCAAATTCCTAACTTGATTAACGATAAATTCAGAATCTCCATAAACTTGTATAGGTTTGATACATCTTTTCCGGGCCCACTCTAAACCATGGATCAGGGCCTCATACTCAGCCACGTTGTTTCTGTAGCTGAAGGTGAACCTCAAGGCTGCATAGTATTTGTCTCCTTCGGGTGAGATTAACATATTCCCTCCACCGGCACCTATTTTGGTCCTTGATCCATCAAAGTACAGCTTCCAAAGTTGGTCTTCTTGTTGTTCCAACTGACTTTGGTCCTTAATTAGATTAGGAATCACTACATTAGGTTCTTGTATCATATAGATGCCTAATACTACCTCATCCATGTGACAGAAAGGATCTTTTTCATGATCTTCAACTGCCCAAACATCTAGGTTTATGTCTTCTATAGGTGCATTGGGATCTAGGCTCATGGGTTCATCATACTGCCCATGGGTGATTTAGAGGTTAGCGTTTATTGGGCTGGGAGCATAAGGCTCAACATGGTCCTTTGCAAGTTGTTTGGACTGTATGGTTACTTTTGTACCATATCTTGTTCTAAAAAATAAGTGGGACCAATCAGAAGATAGAAACCCACCCAATTTGGTAGTGAATTCCCTAGAAAGGCATATTGCAAAACTAGGTGGGAGATCGATGATGTAAATGTCCTGATGGATGGAAAAATTAGGACATGCATGCAATGTAAGAAATAAATTTTTGATTATTCCTGTAGTATTAAATGCAGACCCATCTAACTGGACAACTCCTTTTGCAAAGGGCTCATAAATCAATCCTAGTGAATCTGCTAGACTTTTGGGCATGACTGAACTGCTTGCCCCAGAGTCTATCATGCAGTTATGAACAAGTTTGTCACCAATTATTAGTATTAAGTAAAAGGGAGGAGGTTTTACCTCATTTCTTGGTTGTCCACTCTTGATTTCTAAGCTGTTGGTAAGCACAACTTTGGCTTTTTCTTGATTAAAACACTCAAAAATTGAAATCTTAGCCAATGCTTCTTGTAGAAGATTCTTTTGGCCAGGAATGCACAATGCATCCATAACTGACATGCTCACTGTAGCTTTCTTAAGATGATCTACTATGTTGAAAGAAATAGGATTTACCTTTTTTGTTCTTTTATAGCAGCAGCATCATTCTGCCTTTGTGAAGGCTATTGTTGTACTTTAGACTAATCCTTTACTGGTATAGTTTGATCCCTTTGCAGAACTTGTACTTTTTGCTATGGTATAGGGGTAGTTTGTGACAAAAAAGTTTGAAATGTATCTCTCACAAGCTATTGTTGTACCACTGCAGCTTGCTGATTAAGGTCTGTAGCCCTCTGTTTTGACCTTGTGTTGGCTGAAACAGGTGTATGTTGTTGATTTTGGCTTTGATGGTAATTTATACCACATAAATCACTCTCTTGCCAGTTCATCAAGGCCACGTCAACATTATTTAGCTGAGCAAAAACTTCACCAGGGGCACCTTCCGAACTTGCATAACTATTTTGCACCATGAGTGCCTGATTTCTTACTCCATTTGTGCACGTAGCTTGATTATGTAGTTGGTCACATGGATAACACCAGTCACTATCTTGGGCTAAGTTATTTTGTGTGGGTAGAAGCTCCCTCGAGGTACTGGCAGTGTTTGGGTTATAAGATTGGAAAGGTTGAGGGTTGTAGTTTCTTCTTTGACCCTGAGGATCAGCTTGAAACAACTGCCTATATTGCTAAATGGGCTGATATAGGGCTTGGTAAGGCTTAGTATCTTGACCAATCTACTTTTTAATACTAACAAATTCATTTTCAAAGGTTTTGCCCATGGACTAAATCATGCCTTTAACTGTTGGAGGTGAGCTGGGGCATGATTTTCTTGGGTTACAAGTTGACAGGTTATTGCTGGAACAGGTGGGACAACAGCCAAAGGAGGCACTACTATTGGCACAGATGGCTGGGTTTCTGGGGAAATGGGTAGGGGCTCGGGGCTATCTTCCCTACTTGAATGAGGCAGTTTTCTGCTCTGACAGCAATCTCAAAAGAATCAGGAAGGGTGGTTCCTCCCATAGACTATATCATTACATAAATTTCACTGTTCAAAGCTTTAAGGTAAAATAGAAATGCATGCCTTGGCAAGGGCTTTACTGTTGCGGGGATTCTATCCCAAGTTCTCTAAAATCGGTAGTTGAAATCTGCCATGTGTTCGTGGGGCGCCCTTTTGATGGTGCTAAACTGCTCCAGTAATGAGAGATGATCGGATTTGTCTTCAAAGTGCTTGTGCAATCAATCTCCCAGTAGATCCCATGATGTTATTGAATTTTCAATAAATCCTTTGAACCATTGCAAGGCTTTCCCTTTCAATGATGTAGCCAAAAGTCTGATTGCCACATTTTCTTGGGTGACATTGTGTACAGAACAAAGGGTTGCCACGTCTGAAATATGCTCAGCAACTGTAGTATGGTCTTCTCAGGTGAAATATGGCAGTCCTTTAAGGGCTGCAACTACAGTATCATCGCGCTGAGGAAGTTGCAATGGGCTGCCTCCATTAAAGGTAGCAAATGCGTACTGCCTAGCCATTATGGGTATTTGAACTATCAGCATTGGACTTCTGCTTCTTCGTGTTGAAGTTAGAGGTGTTGATTTTGATCTCCTCGCTAAATCGGTTGTTTTTCTTGCTGATCTACCTCTTCTTCTTGGTGGGGACAACTGTAAATACTCAAAAGCATTAGAATTGGATCTAGTTTTCATAAGCTAATAACACTAATTTGCATGTAAGACCAGAGATAACGAGTCACCAGGTATATTGCGAAAGCCTCCAAAGGCTAGAATATTGTTGCATATACCAAAACAACAACTGTGAGCATATAAAACTTATCTTGAAATCACTTTCAGAGTCCCACCGGACACGCCAAAAACTATTATCAATCAGATATGCACCCAATGTTAAGCTATCAATTTAGCAACCTATTGACACATGAGAACATTCCTAGGGCTGTGGGTTGCCTAAAACTTGGAGTGAACCTCTAGAGTGGGCTGGTTCCCCTGATAAATCACCTAATCTAAAAGACTTCCTAAGGAAAGGGTAAGAAGATAACTAAAAATTAAATTCTAAAACCTAAGGATATTTTACCAGAATTTAATCTATTGACTCACAATCAACCTCACGAAGCCTTGTATCCTCACAATTTCATAAAAACAATGCAATACATAAGTAATTTGCATGAAAGCTTGAAAGCTAGAGGTTTGCATGATGGAAAACCACAAGTTTTATCACAACTTCAACCCCACTAACCAAGGCTAAACATAACATGCAATCTGTATTACATGAAACTTTCACACTCAATCATGCAACAATGAGACATATGAAAAGGATTCTAAGGTTGAATCACAATGGGACATCAAATAATTGATTACAAAATGAATTAGAAAGTATGAAGGAGAACTCTACTGCTTTATTAAAACTGAAAGGAGTAGAAACTAAGTATCTGAGTACAAAGAATGTTTACAAAGCTCTCTACAAATGAACAAGAGAGAAAGAAACAAAGATATCCAACTCCAAAAAACTAAGTCTTACTCCCCTATTCATAATTCTAAAGATCTCCCAATGAAAAAGCTGAGAAATCTTCCTAGAATAGCAAATTTGATCCATTTTTGAGCTCCACTGAAAAACCAAAAATAAAGCTTTCAAATCACCTCTAATCTATATATGAAAGCTGCCAAAATCTTCCTCAAGGTAGACCTCACCAAAATCTGCTTTAGAACAAGTTTTATTTGTTCAATAAAAGCTCAATTTTTTTTATTGTGCTCATCTGCCTCAAAATAGAGCAAATCTAGAAAAAGCTATTAATTTTCTTTAAAAGTTTTAACTACATAAAATGATGAAATATTAAAAGCAATTTATAAAGAACATTGCTTTAATATTTGTCTTACAATAGGTCCTGTAGCTTTTCCTTCTGATTTTGCCTAATCTTACAAGGCTTATTTTTGTCCATATCTTCCCAAAGGAAAGCAAACTAAAAAAAAAAAGATATTGTTTGCTTTACTTTGTTTTAAATGCATAAATAATGAATATTGATAAGCAATTTATAGGATATTACTTTAAATATAATTTTACAATAATTCTTTTTTGCAGCTTCAAATTTGCAAAAGAAAAAGGGCCCGTCATTGTGAAGATTACTTGAAACATGCAAACTAGATATGTGAGATATTTAAAGGGTTTTTGTGTTTTATTCTCTTCTCATCACTTTCCAAAAATCTCAAAAACCTGGATCACAGTTTTTGAGATATGATTAAAAAACGTGACTGTTATCTTCATTTTGTTGTGTATTATGCTTCTGACAGTTCCTCGAAAACTACAAACTGGGTTGGTGAGAAATTTAAAACATTTTTACAGCTTATTGTTGTCTGATTTATATCCAAAAATTTGAAGACCCCAGATCATTTTTTTGAGATATGATCGAAACATGTGACATCTATCTTTATTTTGCAGGGTCTTTATGTTACATTGTTTCTCTTTCAGACTCTTTCCGCAATCCTCTTAAAACATGGGGGTAGCATGCTGGGCTCAACCCTTGTGGGAGCCCATTTTACTTCACATGTTAATTTGTCTTTAATCAGCTACATGACTTATCCTATACCTGCACATGAAACAAATAGATTAGAATAAAACATTGAAATTCCATGATTGTTTTCTTTCTCAGCTCTTCTTGCATGTGGATGATGTTCATTGATCAATGCATTATAAACAAAGTGTTGTGCCTCTTCTAATAGGATATAGAGATCTCATAACTAGAGATCTAATAGGACCTTCCCACATTTTGCAAGTTCATGTTGAGATCAGGAGCAGAAACAACACACAACTTCAAAGATTCAAGACCTTCAAGACAATGATAGATATGACCTTCTCTTTCTTACCCTGAACAACACTGTAATTATCACTGAAACATAATAACTATGAAAATAACATATAATAGAAGAATGTTAACTTTCACTCCAAAAATTAATTTGTTGCATCAGCTCTGCCAATTTTGAGCTGTGGTGAAAAAATGGTAACATTTTTGGCAACTTCTGCTATATGCTTGCCTGCTAAGCATCAGATCAGTTGCCTTGAATATCCATTAGGCATTGAGTCATACTCTACTCTTCTCAAACTCGGAAACATTGAAATCCAGCTCCCCAACTAATTCAAATAGCAGTAGAAAATTGAAAAAAAACTAAACTGAAGCAAACTAACAGGCCTTGACGGCCAAAAAATCTGTGCAGCAGCACTTAGGGAAAAGAAATACTAAAAGCAAATGTGCATGAGCACTTATTAACTGTAACTCTACTCTACTATATACAAAGGTAGTACTTATCCTCAGAGGCAATGTTTGAGGTGGATCCCATTAACTGGGATAGACAACACCTCTCCACTTAAATTGGACAGCTGAAATGCATTGTTTTCTTTGCACTCTGTGATTACATAAGGCCCACCCCAAATTCCATCAAATTTGGAATGCTTTCTAGGTCTGCTTCTCAGTTCATTCCATTTGAACACCAAATCACCAACAATAAAGCTCCTCAGTCTTGCCCTCTTATCAAAAGTATTCTTCATTTGAGTTTGATGTATATCAAGCTTCTTCAAGGCCTCTTTCCTAATTTCTTCTAACTCCATAAGCTGAGCTAGCTTGACTACTAAAGGTTGTTCCTCTAGCAGCTCAAGTTCTTTGATGAAAGTCAAAGTTGGTAATTCAACTGAAACAGGCAATCTAGCCTCCTTACCATAGGTAAGTACATATGGAGAACAACCAGTAGCTCTCTTGGGTGTAATTATGTTAGCCTAAAGAGCCAACTTTGACTTGTCATGCCATGTTCTCTGGTTGTCTTCAATAGTCTTCTTGATGATCCTTATTAGATTTTTGTTGGTAGATTCGGCCTGCCCATTACCCTATGGGTAATAGTTAGAAGAAGTATTCAAAAAGATATTATTTTTGACAAACCAATCTAAAATTCTCAATCTAATGAAAGCTAAACCATTATCTGAGATGATTGAGTCTGGTGTATCGAATCTTGATACTAGATCATGATAGAAACTTAGAACAGCAGATTCATTTGGTTCGTTTAAAGCAAGAGCCTCGGTCCACTTGGTGAAATAGTCTGTGGTAGTCAAGATCCACTTGTGGCCTGCACTTGAAGGTAGGTTTATTGGTCCTATAAAATCTAGACCCCATTTTGCAAATGGTTGTTTAACTTTAATAGGATGCATAGGTAAGACATCCAACCTTTGTTTACTGGCAAACAATGAACACTTCTCACATCTTCTCACCCAAGAAAAAGAATCCTTAAACAACTCAGGCCAGTAATAACTAGCCTACATAATCTTCAAAGCAGTTGTTCTAGCTGCAAAGTGACCTCCTGAAGGTCCATTGTGAAATTCTTCTAACAACTTATCAACTTGATCAGGTCGAATACATCTTAAAAATACACCATGAAAATCTCTCCTATATAAAATACCATCAATGATAGCATAAGGAGTATCTTGTACACTGAAATACCTTCTTCCTGCCCTATCCAAACCTTCGGGGCATTAACCGAACTATAAATAATGCATCACCTATTGCACCCAGCTAATTGTAGGAGTTGGTACAGTGGCTGGTACATTTTTATTCATTATTGTTTCTATGTCCTCTAATGTTCTTGACTATTTTCTTCACTTTTAGCAAGCTACTCGCATAAGCCCTTGCCTCTAATTAGCTTGGTCACTTTGATATCAACATCAAATTCCATAACTTTGGTTATCCAAATAGCTCTCTTGTCATTTATATCTTTGTTTAATAAAAAACTCTTGACAGTAGGATGAGCAACCATTAAGTGAATTTTGTTATTAGACAACATGTGTCTAAATTTCTTGAGGCTCCTAACAATAGTAAAAACATGTTTTTCCACAAAAGGGTACTTTACCTCATAGTCAAGTACCTGGCTGAAAAATGCTATTGGCTACTCTAATCCTTCATCATTTTCCTAACATAACATTGCAGAGATGATGTCAGATCCTCCAAAAGCATATAAAATAAAATCTCTCTCATAATTAGGATTAATGAGGGTAGGGGCAACAGCGAGCGCTTCTTGAATATGCTCGAAGCTTCCTTTTGTCTTTTTAGTTCAGCTGAATGGCACATTCTTCTTCAACATGGCCGTAAGAGGTTGTAACAAAGTTGCAATGTTTGGAATGAATCTTCTCACAAAATTAATTCTGCCAAGAAAGCTTTGCAAGCCTTTCTTATGTGTAGGTAGTGGTACATCTAGAATGGCCGAAACTCTCTCAGGGTCAATAGAAATACCTTATTTTGAAACAATATGGCCAAGAAGTTTACCTTCATGAACTAAAAATATGCACTTTTTGGGGTTCAATGAAACCCCAAACTCCCTGCACCTCTAAAAATCTGCTTCAAGTGGTCAAAATGATCATTAGCATCTTTGGAAAAAAATAGTTATGTCATCTAAATACACCAACACTATTCTATTCATAAGGCCAAGGAAGGCCATGTCCATTGCCCGTTGAAAGGTTTCCCCTGTATTGGACAAACTGAATGGCATCTTCCTATATGCCATGGTACCCCACTTAGTCATGAATGTTGTTTTATATTGGTCTTCCTCTTTGACCAGAATCCAGTTGTAACCTGAGTAACCATCTAACAAGGAATATCTATCAAAACCAAAAACAGTTTGCAATATTTGTTCCATGGAAGGAAGAGGGTAGTGGTCTTTCAATGAGGCCTGATTCAGATCATAGAAATTGACATAAAGTTAGATTTCTCCATTCTTTTTTCTAACTGGGACCAAATTGGAAACCGAGGAGGTGTGTTTTATTGGGAATATAATACTACTGTTAATCAGTTTATTTAACTCTGCCTTCTTTAAATGCTCAAGTTTGTGATTCAGGGGTCTTTGTTTCTACGTAACAGATTTGGCATTAGACTTTAATTCAATTGTATGTTGAGCTAAACCAAGATCAAACCCCCTTAAGTCTTTATACTCCCATGCAAAAACATTAGAAAAATCTTGGCATAACTGAATAAATGACTATTGTTCACCTTTAGTGCATACCTTTCTAAGCTTCAGCAACTTATCTTTGAAAATCTCCACTGCCTCATAGTGTTCTTGTTTCATCGTCATTCTGCACTTGTCCTTTCTAAACTAATCATCTGAGTTAAAGACTAATTCTAGTGTCACCGGTCCCTTGGGCAGCTTGTTGGATCTCAATTGTACAATCTGGCCTTCAAATTGTTGCTAGTGTTTATGTTGATTATTAGCTACAAATTTAGCCTTTGCACTCAAAAAACTTAAGATTTGCTCATCACTGTCAAATACTTGCCAAGAAACACTATTGTCAGGTACAGAAGGTCTAACAACTAATTTGACATATGGTTGTACTTCAATGTTCTAAATCTGATCAGGAAACCTCAAATTGAGATCCCAAAGCTGTAAGCTTATCTACATACTTATTTTGGTTTCTAGGAATCGAAAACAGATTAAATGCTTAAAAAAATTTAATTGAATCCCACACTCTATGCTTGTACTTTTTGAGCAGGTCATTTTTAGTAGCATTCAAATTCCTAACCTGATTAACGATCAATTCAGAATCTCCATAAACTTGTACATATTTGATTCATCTTTTCTAGGCCCACTCTAAACCATGCATCAGGGCCTCATACCACGTTGTTTGTGTAGCTGAAGGTGAACCTCAAGGTTGCATAGTATTTGTCTCCTTTAGGTGAGATTAACATATTCCCTCCACCGGCACTTGTTTTGGTCCTTCATCCATCAAAGTACATCTTCCAAAGCTAATCTTCTTGTTGTTCCAACTAACTTTGCTCTTTAATCAGATTAGGAATCACTACATCAGGTTCTTGTATCATATAGATGCATAATCCTACCTCATCCATGTGACGGGAAGGATCACTTTCATGATCTTCAACTGCCCAATCATCTAAGTTTGTCTTCTATAGGTGCATTGGGATCTAGGCTGATGGGTTCATCATGCTGCCCATGGGTGATGTAGAGGTTAGCGTTTATTGGGCTGGGAGCATAGGGCTCAACATGGTCCTTTGCAAGTGCTTCGGACTGTATGGTTACTTTCGTACAATATCTTGTTCTAAAAAATAAGTGGGACGAATCAGAAGATAGAAACCCACCCAATTTGATTATTCCTTTAGTACTAAGTGTAGACCCGTCTAACTGGAGAACTCATTTTGCAAGGGGCTCATAAATCAATCCTAGTGAATTTGCTAGACTTTTGGGGCATGACTGAACTGCTTGCCCCGGAGTCTATCATGCAGTTATGAACAAGTTTTTCACCAATTACAGAATTAAGTCAAAGGGAGGAGGTTTTACCTCATTTGTTGGTTGTCCACTCTTGATTTCTAAGCTGTTGACAAGCACAACTTTGGCTTTTCCTTGATTAGAACACTCAAAAATTGAAAGCTTAGCCAATGCTTCTTGTAGCAGATTCTTTTGGCCAGGAATGCAGAATGCATCCATAACTGACATGCTCACTGTAGATTTCTTAAGATGATCTACTATGTTGAAAGAAACAAAATTTACCTTTTGATGTTCTTTTATAGCAGCAGCATCATTCTACCTTTGTGAAGGTTGTTGTACTTTAGACTGATCTTTTACTGGTATTGTTTGATCCCTTTGCAGAATTTGCACTTTTGCTATGGTATAGGGGCAGTTTGTGATGGAAAAGTTTAAAATGTGTCTCTCACAGGCCATTTTTGTACCACTGCAACTTGCTGATTAAGGTCTGTAGCCCTCTATTTTGACGTTGTGTTGGCTGAAACAGGTGTATGTTGTTGATTTTGGCTTTTATGGTAATTTATACCACAGAAATCACTTTCTTGCTAGTTCATCGAGGCCACGTCAACATTATTCGGCTAAGCTGAAACTTCACCAGGGGCACCTTTCGAACTTGCATAACTATTCTACACCATGAGTGCCTGATTTCTTACTCCATTTGTGCATGCATCTTGATTATGCGATTGGTGATATGAATAACACCAGTCACTATCTTGGGCTAAGTTATTATGTGTGGGTACAAGCTCCCTCAAGGTACTGGCAATGTTTGGGTTGTAAGATTGGAAAGGTCGAGGGTTGTAGTTTCTTCTTTGACCCTGAGGATCAACTTGAAACAACTGCCTATATTGCTGAATGGGCTAATACGGAGCTTGGTAAGGCTTAGTTTCTTGACCAATTTGCTTTTTAATATTAACAAATTCATTGCCAAAGGTTTTGCCCATGGACTGAATCTTGCCTTTCAACTCTTGGATTTCTTGGAGGTGAGCTGGGGCATGATTTTCTTGGGTTATAGGTTGATAGGTTATTGCTGTACCAGGTGGGACAATAGCCAAAGGAGGCATTGCTATTGGCACAAATGGCTAGATTTCTGGGAAAATGGGTAGGGGAGGCCTCAAGACTATCTTCCCTTCTTGGATGAGGTAGTTTTAAGCTCTGATAGTAATCTCAAAAGAATCAGGAAGGGTGGTTCCTCCCATAGACTGGATCATTATAGAAATTTCATTGTTCAAAGATTTAAGGTAAAATAGAACTACATACCTTTGCAAGGTCTTTACTGTTGTGGGGATTTTGTCCCAACTTCTCTGAAATCGGTAGTTGAAATCTACCATGTGTTTGTGGGGTGCCCTTTTGATGGTGCTCAACTGCTCCAGCAATGAGAGATGATCAGATTTGTCTTTGAAGTGCTTGTGCAATCCATCTCCCAGTAGATCCCACGATATTATTAAATTTTTAGCAAGTCCTCTAAACTATTGCAAGGCTTTCCCTTTCAACGATGCAGCCCAAAGTCTGATTGCCACATTTTCTTGGGTGACATTGTGTATGAAACAAAGGGCTGCCATGTCTTGAATGTGCTCAGCACTTGTAGTATGGTATTCTCCAGTGAAATGGTAGTCTGTTAAGGGTTGCAACTGGAATATCATCACGCTGAGCAAGTTGCATTGGGCTACCTCCATTAAAGGTGGCAAATGCATACTACCTAGCCATTATAGGTATTTGAACTATCAGCACTGGACTTCTGCTTCTTCGTGTTGAAGTTGGAGGTGTTGATTTTGATCTCCTCACTGAATTGGTTGTTTTGCTTGCTGATCTACCTCTTCTTCTTAGCGGGGCTAGCTGTAAATACTCAAAAGGATTAGAATTGGATCTGGTTTTCATAAGTTGATAACACTAATCTCCATGCAAGACCAAAGATAACAAGTTGCCCGTATATTGTGAAAGCCTCCAAAGGCTGGAATACTGCTGCATATACCAAAACAACAGTTGTGGGGGTATAAAACTTCTCTGAAATCACTTTTAGAGTCCCACCGAGCGTGCCAAAATTTGTTATCAATCAGATATGCACCCAATGCTAAGCTATCAACCTAGCTACTTGTTGACACATGGGAACACTCCTAGGCCTGTGGGTTCCCTAAAAGTTGGAGTGAACCTCCAAAGTGGGTTGGTTCCCCTGGTAAATCACCTAATCTAAAAGGCTTCCTAAGAAAAGGGTAAGAAGATAACTGAAAATTAAATTCTAAAACCTAAGGATATTTTACTAGAATTTTATCTATTCACTCACAATCAACCTCACAAAGCCTTTTATCCTCACAATTTCATGAAAACATTGCAATACATAAGTAATTTGCATGAAAGCTTGAAAGCTAGAGGTTTGCATGAAGAAAAAACACAAGTTTTATCACAACTTCAACCCACTAACCAAGGCTAAACATAACATGCAACCTGTATTACATGAAACTTTTGCACTCAATCCTGCAATAATGAGACATATGAAAAGGATTCTAAGGTTGAATCACAATGGGACATCAGATCATTGATTACAAAATGAATTAGAAAGTATGAAGGAGGAGAACTCTACTAGAGAACTCTACTATTTTATTAAAACTAAAAGGAGTAGAAACTGAGTATGTGAGTACAAAGAATGTTTACAATGTTCTCTGCAAATGAACAAGAGAGGAAGAAACAAAGATATCCACCTCCAAAAAACTAAGTCTTTCTCCCCTATTTATAACTCCAAAGATCTTCAAAGGAAAAAGCTGAGAAATCTTCCTAGAATAGCAAATTTGATCCATTTTTGAGCTCCACTGAAAAGCCAAAAATAAAGCTTTCAAATCACCTCTAATCTGTATATGAAAGCTACAGTGAGCATGTCAGCAAAATGATGAAGGATTAGAGCATCCAATAGCATTTTTCAGCCAGGTACTGCATGACTATGAGGTAAAGTACTCTTTTGTGAAAAACATGTTTTTCTTGTTGTTAGGAGCCTCAAGAAATTTAGACACATGTTGTCTAATAACAAAAATCACTTAATGGTTGCTCATCC
Organism: Cunninghamia lanceolata; assembly: GCA_027924645.1. NCBI lineage: Eukaryota > Viridiplantae > Streptophyta > Pinopsida > Cupressales > Cupressaceae > Cunninghamia > Cunninghamia lanceolata. The sequence continues at coordinate 4,668,383 of BSBN01000333.1, forward strand.
TACTGTCAAGAGTTTTTTATTAAATAGAGATATAAATGACAAGAGAGCTGGTTGGATAACCAAAGTTATGGAATTCAATATTGATATCAAAGTGACCAAGCTAATTAGAGGCAAGGGCTTATGTGAGCAGCTTGCTAAAAGTGAAGAAAATAGTCAAGAACATGTAGAGGACATAGAAACAATACTAAATAATAATGTACCAGCTACTGTACTAACTTCTTGCATGTCTTGTGAAGGTTTCTTTACTTCTTTGAGGCTATACCAACATCCTAAGTCAAGTTGTGATGCCACATCAAGAAAGCTAGGTTTTCATGCTCATGGTCACTCCATTCCTTTATGCTTTGTTATAGCATTCCATTCTACTTTAGATTTGCCTCTACCCTCCTCAGGCACACTATATTTATCTCTCATCATTTCTATTGTGGAGGTGGAAACACCATTCATGGAGCTTGACTTAGGAAAGATCCTAAATAGCACCAACCCTCTTTCCTTCTTTCTTGTGTGTAGGTCACATCCAAACGAATCTGAAGATAAGAAGTTACAGAACTAAAGAAGACTAATAGGGGAAGGCACTCAAATCTGAAAATCTTATAGAAGCCTAATTTGGGTCTAGGGCATCTAGCGCCTCTGTCCCACTTGTTTGGATGACCAAAACCTTCTGGAATTAGGTTCTATCAGTTTTTTTTATCTCCTCCTTATGATTGCTTTTTGCATTTTTGATGGTTTCAAGTCTGTAGCTCTTGTTTTCTCTCTTTTAGTCCTAGAAACACTAAATTTGGTAATTAGTCATAAGATCTCTCTATTTAAAAACAAAGGGACCGATCAAGAAACCTCTCAACTCTCCCCTTATTGTTATGTAGAATTAATGGCTACTTCCTTCTAGTTGTAATTGGGTGCATTACATCCTGGGCCTAGGAAATCTTATATAAGCTAGGTTTTTTTCCCTTTGTAAGAGTTAGAAAAAAATATAGTTCTAGACTCTTTGGTGATAGTTTAAGTTTTACAATTATGATAGTTTTCTATTTCTCACATTTTTTTGAAATTGGTTTATGATAACCTGAGATCTATGTAATGTCCCAAGATTTTGCTCAAGATATTAACAAACAAAAGATGACCAAACTAATTTTTCTCATAATAAAAGTGGTAATAAGAAATCACATAACATATTAACATTTCAAAGATGTCATATGTAACCATTCATGACATAGTTGGCACCCGCAACAATCCATAAGTAAGGTCACACAAGAAAATGACATAACTACACCATCACAACATCTATACAAAACCACCCTCCAAATTTCACTAGGTCACGACAAGAAAAAAAGAAAGAAATGCCAAGGTTTGGGTTTCATAAAATGCTTGCAGGTTGGTCAAACTTCAAACCCAAGTTACAACATGCAATCATGCAAAATACATGTTGAGTCCACACTCTGACCAACAAATCATTTTGTCTTCAAAACTCCTTCAATTTGTAAGATACAACTTGAAAATGAACATTGGTTCCTATATTCAAAGGATGTTCAAACTATAGAATTCTCTTGTAGTTTTCATGTCTAGAAGTGCAATCAAGTTCCATACTTTGAACCAAAGCTACATCAAACTTTGAGACTCATTGGAAAGCTACAAATCTACAAAGTGCAAGTGGACACTAAAAGTTTGAGGTCCACGATACTTCAAGCCTCAAGAAGACACTCAATAATTGACACTTTTTCAAGTGTAGTCAACATCTTTACTCCTAAACACTTAACACCCCTAAACTATGGAACCCAGTACAATTTACACTATACACTATGTGTTAGGTTTCAAAACTTTGACCTAGCTACATTTTTGGGTTCATACTTTGACTGCATGATGCAACTTGAACTAGAAACCCCTATTCACAATATATTTTGGACTATATTCTTGAAATGTAAAACAAAAGACAAAAAACCTAAGGCATGGGAAATAACATGGTTTGTATTCACTCTTTGAGCTGTAATTTTCTTTATTTTTGAGTTTTTTATAAATATCTGTGGGGATAAGTTCATGGGGTTGTGGACTCTAACTTGGTCAGAAAAAATCTTCTAGAAGTACATGCATCCCAAGATAAAGGAAGATTAGTAAATTCCATATCAAAACTATGAGATAGAAACACAAAAATAAAATGAAGTAAAGGAAATAAATAACAATACAAATTAGTCACCATGCCATCAATATGCACAAGCTCTCAAAACAAAACCCAAAACCTCCTATATATCTCTTAATCCCCAATAATGGTGAAATGCCACCCAACAATGTGGTACCCTCATGCCCACCCCACTATACTAAGAAATGAATGCAAGGATACAAACATACTCACGCAATACAAAGTTATAGCAACACACACACACCAAGCAACACATATAACATGATACCATAACACACAAGTGCACATAATGCAATGTCATATAAGCATCAACAACATAATCACATCCACATAAAATGTGACATTCGATAATAGAAGAAGGGGGAGGGTACTAGGAATCAAACAAGAATTTTACACACCCTAGTATGTCAGCCATGCACAGAAAATAAAGAGTAACTAGTGCTTCTTCAGAAAAAGATATTTTATGACATTCACCAACCCTTGCGAGTTGTGACATTCCCTATGAAATTAATACTAAACCTACTTAAGACATTCAATCATGGCATGAAATCTTTGGTTATTAAGTTTTAAATTACCTAACGAGATTATGCTTTCACTTTATTTAAAACTCTCCACTATCCTCAGCTAGGTGGTCACATATGACTATAGTGATTGGTGAGAGCCACTCCTCCCTAATCACTATAGCTTAGTTGTACACAAGACCAATGCTCTAATAACAAATTGGATGAGGCATAGAATTCAAGATAACAATATCATAACATGACATCAAAATATGAGCAATGCCATTTAACCATTAATACCATTCATTCTACATTATAATTTACTTAAATGATTCCTAAAATGCAATTTCTATCAAATTCTTTCTCACATGCAAAACCATAAAGTTTCCCCCATCTCCATTAATGGAGTCATATGTAACCTTCCAAAATTTTCCTATTTTTGTTTTTGAGAGGAAATACAAAATTTAAAAGTACCCATTATGCAAAATCCACCCAACATCCACATTCCTTAACAAAATTGAGAGAAGGGGATTCCAAAGAAATTTTTCCATAGTAATGGCTCTAAAATGGACATTTTACTATTCAAAACCCTACAATTGAACTATGCATTCAAACACATAAATTCTTCAAGAAAACTTATACCTACAATTATGATGGCCATATGATCCATCTTGTGTGGGCATGGCAATGGAGATTTCTATTCGAAATTCAAACATTCAAATTAAATTGTAAAGGGAAGAATTACCTCAAATGAAGAACACAGACTCAAAATGAAGGTAAACTTTATTTCAATCCCTTGAGCACGCCTCCAAGCAATCCTTTCAAGCAACTCCAATTCCAAGAAATTCTTTAAGGCAAGCAATTTCTTCAACAAAGAGAGGAAATAGAGATAGAGAATTTGTTTTCAAAAATGAAAAGTGTAAAAAAATACCCTTCCTATTTTCCTTTTCTATCATTCCCTAAAATTTTTTCCCCTTTCTCATCATTTTTACACACAAGAGGATATTTTAATATGTATTTTAAATCAAACTAAACCTTTTCTTTTAAAAAGATAATAAATCCAATTATTTAAATAACAATATTAATTGTTTATACTAAGGCCATTGAATATAAATCCACACAATATTAATATTTCCCATAAGGCAATTAAATCAGCATACTTCTCATGTATAAATTTCTTTGGGTTTAGTGAAATGCAAAACTCCAAGCACCTCTTGAAAATTTTCTCCAAATGATCACGATGCTCTTTTCATTTTTGAGAAATCAATTAAATCATCCTAATACACTACTAAAATGATATCAATAAGGTCAACAAATGTTACATCCACAGCCCTTTAAAAAGTTGTCCCAACATTGGTAAAACCAAATGGCATCCTCACATAAACATAAGTACCCATGGATAGGTAAAGAAAGTATTATATTGCTTGGGTTCTTAGACTTGGACCTGGTTATAGATAAAAAATCTATCCATCATGGACAACACTTTGCAACCAGTCACCTTCTACAATATTGCCTCCATATTAAGTAAAGGACAATTATCCTTCAAAGATAACATGTTCAAGTTCCTGCAATCTACACATAGTCTAACATCCCCATTCTTCTTCCTAATAGGTACTAGGTTTGACACCCAAGAGGAATGCCTAATAAGTTTTATTATTACCCTATCCTTGATTTTGGATAGCTCTTTCTGCATCTTGGGAACTATTTAGGGATTTAATGGTCTTTATTTCTATCTAAAGGGTTTTGCATAAGGCCTGAGGGGAATTTCATGTTGAAACAAATCTTCCCAATATACTTTTAGATCTTCATATCACCAAGTAAACAATTGGCTATACTTTCCTATTAATGAGATGAGTAATGCCATAATCTTGGGATTCAATTTATTTTCTATGTATATATTCTTGGGGGTTGATTGGGTCCATATGTTGATTTCGTCAAGATCACTAGGATGGATGGGGATAGGCCTAAGCTTATGTCTATCAACCCCATCAAATATTCTCTCCAATGTCACTAGAACCTTGGGGATAGCATTTGTTCTTAACTAAATAACATCATTACCAAATGTTTTCTCTTTCTTTTCAACAACTTCAATTAGGCATTCACAATCAATTTCTTAATCATCATAAATTCATCTAAAAAATTAAGAAATTTGAACAATTCATGGTCATCATTAAATACCTTGCAATGATAGATATAGTCTAGGAATGATAGTGTAATGAGAAACTCACTATTGGGGAAAAGGACTATGAAATATCTTCTACTTTATCATTTGTAGAAGCTAAACTATCTGCATTAGTATTTTTCTCTCTTTCCACCCATTCAATAGTAAAAGTATCAAATAGATCTATGACCGTGTCTAACACAACATTCTTGTATTGTCTCAATATTTCATTCTTTGCAGCATAGTTTCCCTTAATATGTGAAAACTAATTTAAAATGACCCATTACTCTAAGGTTCTTCACTTTATTCTCTAGAGTGCCATGTTCAAACTTAACAACAAGGCCTCATACTTAGCCTTGTTGTTAGTACATTGTAAACTAAGCTTGAAAGATAATCTAGAAGATTTATCATCTAGCAAAATCAAGGATACTCCCTCTCTTACACCTTCTCTAGGACATGTACCATCAAATAAAATCATCCATAACTCATTTGGAGATGACTCATAGTTTTCTAGATTATTTAATAACTCTTATTCCATTGCTTCACCTTTGAACTTCTCAAAGTCAATGTCTATGTCACACACTTCTTCTCTTTGCTCCTCCAATTCATCAATCACATTGTGGGCTCTTTTCTCCCTGTCTAGGCTTATCTCTTTTCTATTTATTAGAATGATGGCATATATGATTATTCTATTTGAATACTCCCTCCAATTCTAGCAGACCATTGTCTAGATAGAAGCATTCCATGTTCGGAAGGGAAATCAATCATAGTGATGTCCATTTTATATTCCTTTTCAGGATGAACAACCAATTTCAAATTAACATTATTAATTCTCCCAATGATAGAGACTTCTCTAGGGTCCATAGCATAGCAATTTCCAAATGACTTTGTAACTTTTAGCCCAAGTTGATTCATTATATGAATAGGCATGACATTGCAAGATGCTCCTGAGATTATCATACAAATCTTGACCAACTTGTTATTAATAGATAGATCCACATGAGATGTAATATTACCTAAAATAGATCCCAAAGATTCTTCCAGTCTATCCACATTATCTTCCTTATTATCATTCAATGGAATTATGGGAATGTCACCAATAAGGGTCGGGGCTCTATTCTTGTGAACTCTATTATTCTCATGGATTCAATAAGGGGAACCTAAATTTTAATTTGGCTAAGCACTTGAGCCATGTCCAAAGGGATGTACTTCAACGATGGAGTTTCTAATGGCATAGTGTTTTCCAATACAAAAAGAATGTGACTAATAATTACCTGTTTAATCTATCTCTACTTATTTTCTTCTTAACTATGCGAAATTTGGATTTTCTTAACATTTTGATGTTTTTGATTTACCTTAGGTAATTTGTTTACTTGTTTAAATCAATCAACATTCCCATATGGTAGGGTTACATTATTTTCTATAGGCTTATCATGACCTTTAATGGCAGATTGTTGTCTTTAACCCTCTTGTTTTTCCTTGATAAAATTACCCTTAGCATTTATTGATCCATTACCACAAATTATAATTACTCTTGATCTAGGGCAAGAATGCTAGAGTCAAAGTCTTGATTTCTTCATAAAATATCCTTCTTAACAAAATCCTATCTACAATTGAATCAACATTATTTATATAAAAACTTTATTCTTCATTGTTTGAGAAAACTTGCTAATGGTAATATCTAGACACATTTCTTTTATCCTCCCCATCTAATTCTACTCCTAGACCTTCATCAGAAGAGTACCCCTCACTGCTATAGTATCCTCATAGTGTCAACATGTTGATTCATGACCAATGTCATCACAATCATCATATCCTACTTCATTGTCTAGCAATGATAGTGCTATAGCACATTGTGAAGGATAATGGGGCATGCTACATTTGTAATGACCACTTAGGAAATTAACAATAAATAATAATAATTAATTAAGTAAAGAAATAATGAAATGAATACGATGTTAGGAGGATATTCATTGAAATCTAACTTAACAAACTTCTTATTAAACATAAGTTTTATTTTATTCATCATAAATGAAAATTTAAGATATAACATTTCTTATACAATTATACACATTTATAGTAAATGTCATATGAACATCCTTTCACAAGGTGCGAAATACTTAGCTCCAGTATCCTGCACGGTTATCAGACCAAAATCTTCACACTAAATGTAAGCATCAATTCTTCAAAGTCACTAATTACACAAAAAAAGATATCAATTTGCACAAGAGAATGAGACTAAGGCCCTAAGGGGCCAACCTAATGTCTCGAGAGCTCATCATGGCCTTACCTATGTATGCATAGCATAGAGACTTTGTAGTTCAAAGACTTGATTTTGTATTCATAAGATAGTATCACACATCTAAACCTCAAAGATGGTATTCACATGATGTGGACATCTTCTCAAACTTAGATATACATTTGCATTTCAATCCATACTTGAGGGTAGAAGAAGATTGAGGTTTATGTATCTCACAATATTCTCGTCAAATTTTCTAAACATAAATGATCTTCTTCAATCTAGTATACAAGTTACTACTATACTTAATTAATCATGCAAGGTTAACATTAGATCTTCATTTCAATGAAAACAATACTTATTTCTCCAAGCTAATTTCATAATCGAACATAGGATAAGCCTTAACATACAAGTAAGAAAAGATTAGAAAGAGATATTTCATTCTTTACAACTACCTTAAAGAACTTATTAATACAACAAATGAAACACATTACTAAATCATATCTAATAGTTTTGACTTTATATCTATAACATTAATTCAAAGGATAAAGTCTTTATTTTTTTTCCAATGAAAGTATTATAATGAGCCCAATTCATTCATAATTATTAACTACACAATAAGGTTTGATACAATAATTAAATTTAAGCCTATCATAACAAGAATTCAAATAAATCTCAAGGTAATTAAAAGAGATTATAATCTAAAACACAACTTAAGAAACCAATGGATTCATTTTCCTACATAGTAAGGCACCATTATTTCCACATGAACTATAATCTCATCATGTTGTAAATACCATGCAATTTCATATGATTCCCAAGACATAGTAAACTTCACAATAAGACATTACAACTAAATGAATGGGTCTATAAAACCATCATACCACAGATACATATTTTATGTGACGACCAACATAATATCACATCAACAAAATGAGCAAACATATTACAAGATCACAAATTCAATCAATTTTTGCAATACAATTATTCTATCTAAAGACTCAATGGACTACTACCTAACAATTAGATTATATTTTTAAAAAAGTAATCATTACTTCAACAAGAAAAATCTCTCATTCTTAAGACCTTGCCTAAATATGACATACATCAACAATGATACATTAGTAACAATCAAGATTCTAAGAAGATAAATCAACCAAGAATTTATTTTAAAACAACAACCTTAATTTAACTAAAAACTAACATCATACTCAAAAGCTTAATTGATCCAACCAAGTTATAAAATGCACAACTTATTTAATGATTATGTTGATATACTCTTATCATAACACAACCTTGCCAAGCTCTAGTAAAGTAATTAAATACTAAAAAAATAAAAAGAAATATTTATATTGTGTAAATATTCTAAAACTAACTACTTTATATATAATACAGATATAACTTATTTAATTCCATATTCAATACTAAGACTTCAACCATTATCATAATTCCTATATCTGATTTTAACCAAATATGACAAAAGGCCTAAGGGATCGAGATTTCACTAGCAAAAATATTAAACTCGTAATTATGTTCACATAATCCAATCTATAACATTGTAACCCAAGAAGAAATATTTATACTAAATAATAAAAAGAATAAAAACATTTAACTATCAAAATAGGTTTTCTTTCTAAAACTTTAATCCTCTATTCTTTTAAGGAAGAGGTTTACACATAATTTTAACTAAGAACATACGTAAGATGAAATCTAAACCCCTTATTCTATCTTAAACTTAACCCTATATTCCTTGATTGAAAGAGGTAAGTCTTACTTCCAAACCAAATAAAATAAAATGAAAACGTGGAAGAATAAATTAGAAACTCATGTAATGCTTTAAGACCATTCTCTGAGTTAAAACGTACTGAAACTGATTTCATTCTAAAAGGCCGATTACTTACAAGGAGCAATGAAGTTTTAATATTAGCACAAACATATTAAGAGCTTATCAAATCGACTATACATAAGGATATAAGAATATTTGGTTATCGTTCCGTATGATGATATGGAAACTTAAATAAATAAATAGAAATAGCCCATGCCGAAGTTTGAATTCTACAACTTTGGATCAGCACCCATTACATAGTCATCTAAGGAATTTCCTTACTAAAAAGAGAACCTTAATTAGTTCAAAATTTAGAAACATTATATATATATATTTCAAGCCAGATCTACCGGCAAGTAAACCAGACTCCGCAACCTTTACCAGTGACGTCTGTACTATGCTCATCTGAAGCATTGGAAAAGAGTATGGACATCCGTCGAGCAAAAAGGAAGGTGGATTAAAAAAATACCAAAAAGTTTCTTCATGAAATATTAGAAAGAAAAGATTTCTTGATAGGCAAATAAGGCACATTCTAACTTTAGCACTAAGAGAAAAAAATCCAATTCAAAATAAAGCAATGGCGCTATAGTTACTACTAAGGATACAAATATTCATAAATGAACTACAGAAAATTCAACAAAATATATCTATGCACAATTAAAAGGATTCCATTCCTATAAGTTTGGTCAATTAAAACAAAAATGAGAGCTAGGTATGGAAAACCACCAAGGCATGGTAAAAGGTAGAATTGCCTACAAAAGACATACTAGAAAAATGTGAAAGCACAGACAAGGGACACACTCTTTTGACACAATGCCTCAAGAGATGTCAACTGCAACGATTGTTGGATATGCACCAGACTAAAGGGCCGCGTAGGTAAATATATGGAATGTACTTCAATCATATGAGAAATCCTTATGAAATAAATGCTCTGAGCGCATGGGTGACCCTAATGGAAACATCGACTATTTGAGGACACCCCAAACTATTTCATCAAGATGCCACTTAAACAGTGGCGGTTTGCTGGAACAAAGTATTTTGTGTGTGCAGAGTTAGATCTCTATCAAAAATTGAAGAAGAAACCATTGGGTAAAATAGTCTAGTAATATTTTCTTAGATTTTGCAGTCAAAAGTATCTTGGTAGCCATGCATGCATTTGATCTGCTTCACAAAATACCCAAGGGACTATGGAATTCAAGATTGTTATGTTTGCAGGCTATCTTATAGAATACCAAAATAGTTTGATTTTGTTGATCTGATAAGAATCTAGGCTTAGGAGCTTTCACAGTGCTGCTACCAGGTGGATTGAATCATCTAAAAAATAGATTGCACAACTAAGTTCTTATCTCATGCATCTACGCAGAAAGTAACATAATGAAAACTTCCCAAACATATACTCTATGCCAACCAATTATAGAATAAAGAATCAAAATATAACATATAACAGAGTGTTGTATCCTCTAAACAAAATGATATAAATCAACCTTTTAATTTTGAAGACAACTATTCTCATTTATCAAGAGCATTAACAAGACCATACCTGGATTGAACTTTCATCCACTGTCTCCCTTGATTTTTCTTTTATTTCCCCATGATCATGCAAGTACTCCCAACATGATACAAACATCCCTCTTGATTTCATAATGCAAGAGCATCCCGACAAATTGGCAATCAGCATCAACCAAAAACAAGTTAGAGGTTTGGTTTTTAGTTTTGGTGTGTTTTTGGCTTTCTTTTGGTTTCTCATGCTTTTGGAGTGTGTGGCATGTAAGAGATTGCAAGTTTTAGTTTTACCGCACTTTGGTGTCTGTGCACAACATGTTGCCTTTACGAAAATAATTTTTCTAAAAGATTGGTGAAGTTTCATGACAAATTCTTTGATAGACATATTATTGAAGGCATTTTAAAAAATGTGCAAAAGGAATCAAGATCATATCTTTCACCGCTTAAGAGAATTTAAAATTCTCTGATCGAGGCTGGCAATTTATGGAAAGTTTAAGATTTCAAAATCCATGAAGGTTGGAGAAAAATCCTTCTGCAAGGGACCTTGGGATGTCATTCCAGTCCCACTCACCAATTTTCATGCAAAATGAAGTAGTTTGAATATTTATCCCTGGTTCTCCACTTCCAAAACACCAATTTGATCAAATTTTTTTGGGCAAGATAGTATGGAGATCATGGAAAGTGATCTTCTAGGTTTCTTCCTTTATGTTTCATCTTTTCATTTAATAAATAATTTGGAGGCATTTGCACTTGAAAATGACTTTAAAAAATTCTTCATTTGGGCCCAAAAAGGTTTTAAAATGCCATAATTCTCTCCATATTTTTCTTTGACAAGTAGACAGGTAGGTATTTTGGGTGGTTTCTTACACCTTTTTCTTAAATCACAAATTGCATTTCAAATATTAGTGTGTTGGGCCATCAAAAAGGTAAAATAAAAGATTAAAATGCCTCTTTTAGAGGCTTACAAAAAGATAAAAGCATAGCAAAAGAAGAATCAAGGTTGTTTTACGCTACTATAGATGAAATGAAAACAACCATTATTAATTGTTGAATGTAACAACTCATTTGGAGGCAATAACAATATATTTTATTATGCTTTTTGACGAGGCTAGGAAGAGGAAAATGGAACGCCTATCTTGGCAAATTTTTAATTTATAACAGCATGAATTTAAAGAGGAGAGAGGGAGGAATGAGAGGTTACAGCCAGTAGAGGAAGTGCCTCATCTGAAATAGATTAAATGCTAGTTTTTACAGTGCTGAAGCAGAGAAGGAAAGGGGCATATTTGAAGCATCTATCAGGAAGAATGGAAGAGAATAAGTTTGTTGTAGGTTGAAGAGGAGTTTGATGGAAGTGCATGTGTCTAAGAGGCCAAGAAAGACAATTATTTGTATCTTGTTGTAGATGTGTGGTTTGTTCCATTATTTGTAAATAGATTTTGTTTCAAAATTTAAAAAATTGTTATGATTTTATTTGCAATCTCTATGTGTGGATTTGAATTTGTGTTATGCCAAGAGTATGAGACTTCGTATTTGAGTTGCAGTTGTGTGTGTGGGTGATTTGTTTGCATCAATTGGTATCAAAGCCAGTGGTCTTGAGTGCACAGGAAGAGCATCAAATGTGAGGCAACCTATATCAAGACCTATGGGAGGAAAGGCGGTTGTGAAGAGCTCAAAAGATTGTTGTAGGTAGAGAGGAGTCCTAAGCAAGTGAGAGCTAGGAAATTGTAGAGAAAGCTATGAATGCAGGTTGCAGAGTGTGTGGTAAGTATTTGCTAAAATGTTGAAGAGGAAAAGTATGAGGTTGGTTTTGAGAAGACCTTTCAGAATTTCATTCCTTGTGAGGAGAGAGAGAGTGATGATGGGGGAGTTGGAGAATCAACTACAGGATTTGTGACAAGAGACATGACATATTTTGAGAAAAACTATAGTAGAGATTAATATGGAAAAGAAAATGGGTGAGGAGGAGTCCCATGTTTCTTATAATGATATTTTGTATGTAGGTGGATTTGTGTGTGTAGGAAATGAAGAAGAAGATGGAGAAGAGAAAGAGATTGCAGCAGAAGAACTCATAGTGGTTGAAGATAAAGAGGTGGGCAGTGAGGATGAGAAGATGGATGTTGCAGCAGAAAAAGAAGAGGTAAATTTTAACTCTTTTGAATTCAGTGATGGAGAAGATGATATGAAATTGTATATTGATGAGATTAATAAGGAGTTAGTACAAGTCGATGGAAAAAAAGAACATACATTACAGTTTTAAATTTGTATGTAGATGCTGCATATTTGCTTGTAGAAATTGTAAAAAATGTTGTAGGATTTGGGTAGAGGTGGACGATTTGTGGTGGGTTGAATCCCATGAAGGAGTACAGGGGAGTAGAGAGATTTTAGCAGAGGAGGATGATATATGGTGGATGCAGATCCATAAGAAGAGAGAAGACTAGTGAATGGAGTTCTAGAAGAAAGATGGTGTTTGTGCCAACGAAGTGTTGGAAAAAGAGGAAGAAGAAGTGATACTGTCCACATATCCCAATGATGGACTTTGCTGCAGGTTTATTGTAACCTCAAAGGGTAGTTCAATTACTCAACTCCACTTTTGTGAGACTATGCTCACAAACTTTCTACCCAACGTGTCTGATGCAAAGCATCCAGGCGGACTGGCAATCAACATCAACCAAAAATAAGTTAGAGGTTTGATTTTTGGTTTTGGTATATTTTTGGCTTTCTTTTGGCTTCTCACATATTTTAGAGTGTGTGGCATGTCAGAGATTGCAAGTTTTAGTTTTTCCACACTTTCAGTGTTTGTGCACAACATGTTGCCTTTACCAAAATAGTTGTTCTGAAAGATTGGTGAAGTTTCATGACAAATCCTCTGACATGCATATTCTTGAAGGCATTTCAAGAAAAGTGTAAAAGGAATTAGGGTCATATCTTTCACCGTTTAAGAGAATTTAAAATTCTTTAATTGAGGCTAGTAATTTACAGAAAGTTTAAAATTTCAAAATCCATGAAGACTGGAGAAAAATACTTCTGTAAGGGACCTTGGGATGTCATTCCAATCATACTCACCATTTTTTATGCAAAATAGAGAAATTTGAATTTTTATGCCTGCCAGCACCTGGTTTGAATTTCATTCCTTGTGAGGAGAGAGAGAGAGTGATGATGGGGTAGTTGGAGAATCAACTACATGATTTGCGACAAGAGACATGACATATTCTGAGAGAAACTATAGCAGATATTAATATGGAAAAGAAAATGGGTGAACAAGAGCCCCATGTTTCTTCTAATGATATTTTGTATGTAGGTGGATTTGTGTGTGTAGGAAATGAGGAAAGAAATGAAGAAAAATATGGATAAGAGAAAGAGATTGCAGCAAAAACTCATAGTGGTTGAATATAAAGATGTGGGCAGTGAGGATGAGAACATGGATGTTGCAGCAGAAAAAGAAGATGTAAATTTTAACTATTTTGAATTCAATGATGGAAAAGATGATACAAATTTGCATATTGATGAGATGAATAAGGAGTTAGTACAAGTAGATGGAAAAAAAGAACATACATTGCAGTTTTAGATTTGTATGTAGATGTTGCATATTTCCTTGTAGAAATTGTAAAGGATGCTGTAGGACTTTGGTGGAGGTGGACAGTTTGTGATGGGTTGAATTCCAAGAAGGAGCAGAAGGGAGTATAGAGCTTTTGGCAGAGGAGGACGACATATGGTCAATGCAGATCCATGAGCGGAGAGAAGACTGGTGAATGGAGTTGTAGGAGAAAGATGGTGTTTGTGCCAGCAAAGTGTTAGAAAAAGAGGAAGAAGTGATACTATGCACATATCCCAATGATGAACTTCACTGTAGGTTGATTGTAACCTCAAAGGGTAGTTCAATTACTCAACTCCACTTTTGTGAGCCTATGCTCACAAACTTTCTACTTGACATGTCTAATGTAGAGCATCCAGGTGGACTAGCAATCAACATCAACCAAAAACAAGTTAGAGGTTTGATTTTCAGTTTTGGTGTATTTTTGGCTTTCTTTTGGCTTATCATAGCTTTTAAGAGTGTGTGGCATGTCATAGATTGCAATTTTAGTTTTGCCGCACTTTCAATGTCCGTGCACAACACGTTGCCTTTACAAAAATAGTTGTTCTAAAAGATTGGTAAATTTTCATAATAAATCCTCTAACATGCATATTCTTGAAGACATTTCAAAAAATGTGCAAAAGGAATTAGGGTCATATATTTCACTATTTAAGAGAATTTAACATTCTTTGATTGAGGCTGGCAATTTATGGAAAGTTTAAAATTTCAAAATCCATGAAGATTGGAGAAAAATCCTTTTGCAAGGGACCTTGGGATGCCATTCCAATCCTACTCATCAATTTTCATACAAAATAGAGCAGTTTGATTTTTTATGCCTACCACCACCCGTTTTAAATTTCATTCCTTGTGAGGAGAGAGAGAGAGAGTGATGATGGGGGAGTTGGAGAATCAACTACAAGAGACATGACATATTCTGAGAGAAGCTATAGCAGAGATTAATATAGAAAAGAAAATGGGTGAGGAGTCCCATGTTTCTTCTAATGATATTTTGTATGGAGGTGAATTTGTGTGTGTAGGAAATGAGGAAAGAAATGAAGAAAAAGATGGATAAGAGAAAGACATTGCAGTAGAAGAACTCATAGTGGTTGAAGATAAAGAAGTGGGCAATGAGGATGAGAAGATGGATGTTGCAGTAGAAAAAAAGATATATATTTTAACTCTTTTGAATTCAGTGATGGAAAAGATGATATGAAATTGCATACTGATGAGATGAATAAGGAGTTAGTACAAGTAGATGGAAAAAAGAACATACATTGTAGTTTTAGATTTGTATGTAGATGTTGCATATTTGCTTGTAGAAATTGTAAAGGATGTTGTAGGATTTCGGTGGAGGTGGATGCTTTGTGGTGGGTTGAATCCCATGAAGGAGCAAAGGGGAGTAGAGAGCTTTTGGTGGAGGACGACATATGGTGGATGTAGATCCATGAGCAAAGAGAAGACTAGTGAATGGAGTTGTGGGAGAAAGATGGTGTTTGTGCCAGTGAAGTGTTGGAAAAATGGGAAGAAGAAGTGATAAGTGCACATATCCCAGTGATGAACTTTGCTATAGGTTGATTGTAACCTCAAAGGGTAGTTCAATTACTCAACTCCACTTTTGTGAGTCTATGCTCACAAACTTTCTACCTGACATGTCTGATGCAGAGCATCCAGACGGACTGGCAATCAACATCAACCAAAAACAAGTTAGAGGTTTGATTTTAATTTTTTGTGTGTTTTTGGCTTTCTTTTGGCTTCTCATGGCTTTTGGAGTGTGTGGCATGTCAGAGATTGCAAGTTTTAGTTTTGCCGCACTTTGGGTGTCCATGCACAACATGTTACCTTTATGAAAATAGTTGTTCTGAAAGATTGGTGAAGTTTCGTGATAAATCCTTTGACATGCATATTCTTGAAGGTATTTCAAAAAATGTGCAAAAGGAATTAGGGCCATACCTTTCACTGTTTAAGAGAATTTAAAATTCTTTGATTGAGGCTAGCAATTTACGGAATGTTTAAAATTTCAAAATCCATGAAGACTGGAGAAAAATCCTTCTACAAGGAACCTTGGGATGTCATTCCAATCCTACTCGCCAATTTTCATATAAAACAGAGCAGTCTAAATTTTTATGCTTGCCAGCACCCAGTTCTGCACTTCCAAAACACCAATATGATCAATTTTTTTGGGTAAGATAGTATGGAGATCACGGAAAATAATCTTTTGGGTTTCTTCCTTTATGTTTCATATTTCAATTACATAAATAATTTGGAGGCATTTTGCATTTGAAAATGACTTAAAATAAATTCATGATTTGGGCCTGAAAAGGTGTAAAAATGCCATAATTCTCGCCATATTTTTCTTTGCCAAGTAGACATGTTGCATTTAATCAGAATTAATTAATGTGAAGGGGGTATCTTGCGTGGTTTCTTACACCTTTTTTTTCTAAATCACAAATCGCATTTCAAATATTAGTGTGGTGGGCCATCAAAAAGGTAAAATAAAAGATTAAAAAACCTCATTTAGAGGCTTACAAAAAGATAAAATCACAGCAAAAGAAGAATGAAGGTTGTTTTACACTTCTGTAGATGAAATGAAAACAACCATTATTAATTGTTGAATATAATGTCTCATTTGGAAGCAATAACAATATATTTTATTATACTTTCTGAGGGGGCTGGGAAGAGGAAAATGAAATGCCTATCTTGGCAGACTTTTAATTTGTAACAGCATGGATTTAAAGAGGAGAGAGGGAGGACTGAGAGGTTACAGCTAGCATAGGAAGTGCCTCATCTGAAATAGATTAAATGTTGGTTTTTACAATGCTGAAGCAGAGAAAGAAAGGGGTAGACTTGAAGCGTCTGTCAGGCAAAATGGAAGAGAATAAGTTTGTTACAGGTTGAAGAGGAGTTTGATGGAAGTGCATGTTTCTAAGAGGCTAAGAAAGACCAATATTTGTATCTCATTGTAGATGTGTGGTTTGTTCTATTATTTGTAAATAGATTTTATTTGAAATTTTTTTAAAAATTGTTATGATTTTATTTGCAATCCATGTGTGTGGATTTGAATTTGTCTTATTCCAAGAGTGAGATTTCGTATTTGAGTTGCAGGTGTGTGTGGGTGCTTTATTTGCATCTTTTCTCAATTACTTTTCCCAAACCATTTGTGTAAAATCCATTCCCCATTTCGAATAGAACCTCATATATAATACCATTTCTAGAGCATTCTTCATGAAGATGCATGTTCGAAAATAAAATAGGAAAGAGTCACTAATTCCGTTAACTCCACTACCCTTAAATATTCTAATTTAAGCTTTCCCAAGAATTATAAAACTTAAAAATGAAATAACTTCCAAGATTCTCTCATTAAACTCCCACTTGCCACTTCTTTTCTGTAGCCAAATAGAAATCATTTAATAATGATAAATCATAAAATAATCCCTTTAAAATGTTTTTTTTTTTGCCACTAACTTCTTCAAATATTATATTCTAATATTCTCTCTTGCAATACATAACTATAATTTCTTGCAAATGACATAAAATAAAAGAATCTTTATAAAATATGAAACTATAAAACCATATAATAACAATGTATGATTTTCTTTCATAAATAATATTAAATAATCTAAATAATTATTTCGAAGCAATGATAGTGTTATAGCACATTGTGAAGGATAATGGGGCATGCTACATTCTTGGCAACATGGTATATCCTCTACTATATTAATTCCAATCCTTTTAAGGGGATCTAGCATCTTTTTACTAGATAGTACTTTAGGATCAAGTACAATTGGTCTAGCATTCTTCCAATTGGTATTCTAAGGTTGGTCAGACAACCTAAGCATTATATCTACTCTACCTTGGTTATGCCTTTCATTTGGTATACCCTTCTCATTCCTACCTACCTTGTAAATTAATTCTTTCAAAGCATGCATAACCTTATCCAATTTATCTTCTGTTACAAGAGCTTCATTGCTTTGACCTTTATCATGAGGTAGAATTCTTATAACACTTCTCTTATGGATTTTACCAAAAGCTCTTCGATTTCTCTCAATGCTTGCAACGATCCGATAAGCATATCTTAAAGTTTGTGGATCTTTATCTCTCAGTAGGTAACCCATCATAGAATCATAGGTGTTATAATACAATACTAGGCAATAAGTGGGGATCTTTAACATAAGTCTGGCAAATCTAGTATTAAAATTAGAAATTGGTTCATTTGAGCTCTTAACAATATTGGTGAATTCATTAATGATGAACCTTAGATTCCATTTTATCACCATATTGTTCTCTAAAAACTCTTTGAAATTTAGTCCATGACTCAATGCTCTCATTAGGTAGACTTTTGTACAATTCACTGGAAATGTCATCTAAAGATTGGATGAACAATTTCATCAAAACATCTTCATCTTGAGTTTCATAGTCATTAATTAGATTATTGAAGGCCCTTAGATGATCTTCTCCAAAAATAGCATTGTTTCCTCAAAATTTAGGAAGCTTTGCTCTAACTTCTCCTAGGATAGGGTTTGGATATCTTAGTATTCCTGAGAAATTCAATTATCTATATTTTTCCAAGGCTAAAGGGAGTCTCTCTAGGACATGCATTCTATTGTATCTAGGCTCTCTACATAGTCTTCTTCTATCAACAAGATCCTCTCCTCCTCTTCTATTATTTTGGTCTATTATGGAGTAAAAAGTGGACACATGCCTTTTTACCTCCTAGTTTAGCTCCTAGGTCCCATTTATCTCACTATGCATTATAATTGAGTCTCCCAAAGAAAATAACTTGACACCCATGTGAATTTGGGACCTTGGGCCCTTCATTTAAATTACCCCTAACCTTAATTAGGCCCCTAGACTTGGGCACCAACTGCCTAAGTCCTCCCTAATTGGTCAGGGTGAATTAATGTTATGTTGTCCTAGGACCTTTAAAAAAGTTCCTCTTTGTCATCTTTTGTGATTTAATTTCATGAATATCAACAGGAAAGCATATATAAGCAAGTTTTTGACTTCATTTTGAACCTAGATTGATATCAATGTGAACTTATAATATTGGAGAAAAGAGAATTCAAGGAATTCATTATGTTATTGTTGTAGATTTGTGTGTTTGTTGTAGATTTAGAATCATCATCCATCTCCTTATGAGTTGGAGAAGCTTCATCCTCCTAAAGACTCCACCTCTAAGGTGGCATCATTTCTATTTGAATCATTTCATCATTTGGATTATCTTTAGCCTCTGTCTTGTAAGGACACACTCTCTCTCTAAAAAAGGTGTTGAGAAAGCTTTAATGCTAACCCATAATTTGTCTAAGGCAAATCCCTAAACATCACAAGCCCAAACCCCTCTCTTGTCATCTTGTGTACATGTTACAGGTATAGGTTTCGGGAAAAGTGGAGTTGCAAGAAGGAAGTGTAGCAATTAAGGTTTCAAGATCCAAAAATAGTTCTAGATTATTCCTCCGACTAGATTTGGGTAGGTACTCTACTAGGCTTTCAGGCTTTGGATCTAGTTTCTAACCATCACTTGTAGCATCTTCTCAGTTTTGACCTTCGGTAGATTCTCACTTCTAGACTTGGGTGGTTACCAAATTTGTCCTTCAATACCTGTGCTTATGGGAGACAGGTTTTCACATCTCACTAATCATCTCTATACTTTTAGATTTCAGGTTGTTATTATCATTTGTTTGTTTAAAGTTGTTTATCTCATAACTAGGATTTTATTCATGCTTAACCTAGGGTTTGATAAAAGGCTTGGTGAAATCTCATCTTTCCATAGCAAATTAGAAGCACAAGTGGTGCAGTCATGGTAGAAGGGTTCACAGAATGAACTATCTGGACCGTGCAACAAGAGTAAACACAATGGAAACAACTCAAAGAAATGGAACAAATGTAAATTCAGTCATTCAGTATATCATAGAATTCAAATAGACATCGGCCAGCAACATGCGAGCTTACAATTAGGGCTCACAGGCCTGATTACATACATGTGCAAGATAAAGCTTTGAAGCTCCTTCGCACAAAATCTAAACTATCAGATGCTTCTGTGTGAATTACTACTCTCCTAAGGATCTATTACATCAATATATATCCTTTCTGGACCAATATATTCCTCCGCATCGGCCAAAGAAGGTCACAAACTCCAATGAAGAGTTGCAACATGTGAACACAGATAGGTTAGATCTAAATGCATAGAATTCCTCTAGAAAATAAAAAAAATGAAGTGAGGATCTTCAAGGAAGGTTGGTCACGAACCAAAAATCATTGAATGATGTGTCATTAGGTTCCAAAGATCAGGAAATGCTTCCGCAGGTTTCTCCTTCAGCTAGTTGTTTATTATTATCAGGATGCTCTATTCTAAAACCAGTCGATCTTCTGATAGTAATATATTTCTGGTAATGATGTGTGGACCTTTGAATTATGGATATGATGTTGATGAATGGATGTAGATGCTAGGTCTAGCTCCGCAAGGTCTAAAATGTAATTGTGATAGAATGCCAGATCAAAATGTAGAAGCTGCTTCTGACTGAACTACCTGAACTGAACTAGAAAATGAAAAGAAACAAACTAATCTACAAACAAACTGAAATGCAAATGTTTTTGGTTGATGCAATATTGCTCTTGAACTAGGGATGCTCCTACATCAGACATCCGGGGTTATTGAAAAAGTGAGTCCCTCACTTTGCTAGGGCTAGGGGAGAACCAAGATGGTCCACCTCAGCCTGAGAAATCCATGCTAACTCTTCTTCTGGTCTACCTTTCCACTTCACAAGATATTCTTTATATTGTCTTCCTCTAGTGCTACGCCCAACTCCGTTGTCCAAAATGTCTTCAATCTACTCCAGTGCTTGTTGTGGTAATTGCTTGTTCAAGTCTTCTTCCATGTTGTCACTAAACTCTGCTTCATGATACTGATAAAGGTCTATAATGTTGAAAATAGGTGATATACCCAAGGTCTCCAGTAATTCCACTTCATATGCATTCCCTGAATCAAATTTCCTGAGTATCTTATAAGGTCCAAACTTCTTCATCTTCAACTTGTTATATGTCCCAACTGGGAATCTTTCTTTTCTCAAGTACACCATGACTTCATTGCCAACTTCAAATTCCTTGTCTTCTCTTCTCACTTGCCTTTTCTTTGTACTTACTATTCATATTCTCCAAATGCATCTTCACCTGATTATATACTGTCTTCACATAATCTACAAATTCTTCTACTTTTGCACTTCTTTTTTCTTCTATGCTGATATCTCTTAGTTCTGCTACCCCTCTAGGATTCACTCCAATCACAATCTCAAAAGGTGTTCTTTCAGTGCTCCTATTTACTAAATTATTGTATGCAAACTCTGCTTGTAAAAGAATCAAATCCTAGCTTCTAGCTTTCTCTCCAACCAAACATCTCAATAAGTTTCTCAAACTTCTATTCACTACCTCTATCTGTCCATCGGTCTATGGATGACAAGTTGAACTAAACTTTAAATCTATCTTCATCTTTTTCCAAAGTGTCTTCCAAAAGTATCCAACAAACTTTGTATCTCTGTCTGAAACTATACTCTTAGGTAATCCATGCAATCTCACAATCTCCTTGAAAAATAGGTCAGCTACATGCACTGCATCAGTTGTCTTCTTGTAAGGTATGAAATGAGCCATCTTTGAAAATTTGTCAACCACTACAAATATTAAATCATGTCCTCTCTGTGTCTTAGGTAATCCCATTACAAAATCCATGCTTATGTCTTCCCAAGGTCTCTCCAGTACTGTCAAAGGTGTATACAATCCAATGTTCTGAATACTCCCTTTTGCAACTTGACAAACTCTACAACTCTGTGCAAATCTCTGAACATCCTTATGTATCTGAGGCCAAAAGTAGCTTTCACTTACCAAAGCCATTGTCTTGTCAATGCCAAAATGTCCTACCAATCCACCACTGTGCTTCTCCTTGATGAAATTATCTCTCACTAAACTTCTAGGTATGCACAACTATTTTCCTCTAAACAACATATCTTCCTGAATGAAATAATCCAACCACTTACTCCTATCTATCACAACAGGTTCTTTACATGCTTTCCAAGGTTCTACAAAATTAGTGTCTCCCTCAGACATATTCTTTAATTCATCAAAACCCAACACTTCAACTCTCATCTCTGTCAACAAGTTTCTTCTTCTACTCAATGCATTAGCAACTTTGTTTGATTTTCCACTCCTATGCTTCAACACAAAAGTATAACTCTGCATGAACTCTACCCATCTCATATGTCTCTGAATCAACTTACCTTGACTGTTCAAATATTGCAAAGCTTGATGATCTGTACATGACACAAACTCCTTAGGCAACAAATAATGTCTCAACTTCTTGAAGGCTTGAATTAT
This sequence comes from Cunninghamia lanceolata, assembly GCA_027924645.1. Taxonomy (NCBI): domain Eukaryota; kingdom Viridiplantae; phylum Streptophyta; class Pinopsida; order Cupressales; family Cupressaceae; genus Cunninghamia; species Cunninghamia lanceolata. The sequence goes on from BSBN01000333.1 coordinate 4,690,665, forward strand.
GGCATAGAACTCTTGATCATAAAATGAATACCTCCTCCTCGCATCATTCAACTTCTCACTGAAATATGCTATAGGTCTACCTTCTTGACTTAATACTTCTCCAATTACATTTCCACTTGCATCACAATCAACTTGAAATACCTTATTGAAATATGGTAATGCCAAAATAGGTTGTTCTGTCACCTTCTGCTTCAACAGCTCAAAACTTCTATCCTCTCCTAATGTCCACTTAAAGTCTTTTCTGTCACCTCTCATTGTCTCTGTCATAGGATTACAAACTGGACTAAAATTTCTAATGAACTTCCAATAGAAACTAGCCAATCCATGAAATGATCTAACCTCTCCAATGCCCTCTGGTGTAGGCCATTCAACAATTGCTTTCACTTTCTCAGGGTACATCTTCAATCCTTCCACAGAAATCACAAATCCCAAATACACTAGTTCTTCCTTCATGAAACTACATTTCTTGATGTTTATCAGCAATTTCTCTTCTCTCAGCCTCTACAAAACCCATCTAATGTGCCAAAAATGTTCCTCCTTTGTCTTACTATAAATCATAATATCATCCAAGTATACAATAACAAACTTACCCAAGAATTTCTTCAGAACTTCATTCATCAATCTCATGAAAGTAATCAGTGCAATTGTCAATCCAAAGGGCATCACTAACCACTCATACAATCCTTCATTTATCTTAAAAGTAATCTTCCACTCATCACCTTCTCTAATTCTGATCTGATGGTATCTAATCTTCAAGTCTATCTTTGTGAAATATCTTGCTCCACTCAAACAATCCATGATATCATCCATCCTAGGTAAAGGAAATCTATACTTAACTATGATCTTGTTTATTGCTCTAGAGTCAGCACACATTCTCCATTCTCCATCCTTCTTAGGTGCTAACACTGCAGGTATTACACAAGGACTCAAGATTTCTCTGATCAAACCTTTCCTCAACAAAGTTCTTGTATCTATCTATTCAATTCCTCATTCTCTGTTGGTGTCATTCTATGTGTTGCTTTGTTAGAAAAACTTTCTCCTGGTATAAGATCCATGTGACAACTGATACTCCTTATAGGTGGTAATCCTTTAGGTACATTATCTGATATGATGTCTTCATACTCTATCAGCAACTCTCTTATCTCCTCTGGTTGTGATTCTTCAATCTCTTTCTTCAATGCTTCAAGCTTCTTACGAATCAAGGCATAACACATATTCTCATGTCTCAAAGCATCCAAAAATTTTCTTCCATCTACCAAACAGATTCTAGCATTCCCACATACTTCACCCTTAGGATCATCCTCCAAAGGAATCAAAGTAATTCTCTTTCCATTTTTTGTTATAGTGTATGTATTCTTTCTCCCATCATGTATAGTTTTTCTATCATACTGCCAAGGTCTACCCAAAAAGATATGACAAACATCCATAGGCATAATATCACACAAGACTTCATCATGATATGATCCAATATGAAATTTCACCAAACATTGTTCACTCACTGGTACCTTATGATCATCCAGAATCCATACTATCTAATAGGGCTTAGGGTGTTTCAATGTTTCCAACTTTAGCTTAGTCACCATCTCCTTTGAAACTAGGTTATCTAAACTACCACTATCAATCACAACTTTACAACACTTACCTCCTAATTTGCATCTGGTTCTAAATAGACTTTTCCTCTATGATGGTTCTTCATTTGGCTCTATTTGAAATAGTGCTCTCCTCATCACCAATGATTCTCCTTTCTCTAGATTTCCAACTGAACTAGGTGATTCAACAGGTTCTTCCTCAACATAGGCTACTCTTCCACTATTTTCTACCTTCTTATTTGTACTACCCTGATTACATTCAAATGCTCTATATCCTTCACCTCCACACTTCAAACAAGTACCACTAAATGTTCTCTTATCAAATCCTCTTCCTTCTCTTCTGTATCCTTCATTTTGGTATGCACTAGGGTTTCCTCTCTGGTAAAAATTTATGTCATCTCTTCGGTAAGCATTGTTATTTTTGTCCTCTTTAAATGGGTTGTCAAGCTTGTTCTACTCTGGATATGATCTATCTCCTTCGGAATAAGTCCAACTCTCTGAAATTTACCTCCTCTACCTTTCTGTCTCTGATCATGCCTCTTATTCGGCTTCTCTTCAACTTTCAAGGCAAACTGGTATGCTTCCTCCAAAGATGTCATCCTTACCAAGCTTAGCTCCTCTTGAATGTTTAATCTTAATCCATTGATGTATCTAGCCACTTTCTCCTTGCTTTCTTCACTATGTCATGTTCTTATGATCATTTTATGAATTTTTTTAGTGTACTCCTTCACAGATTTCTCCTTTTGTCTTACGTTTTGCAATCTTTTCAACAGCTCCAACTCATAATCAGTAGGTATGAATTGATTCTTCAACTTTGTCACCATCCGGTCCCACTTTGTAATCTTTTCATTCCCTTTTCTATTTCTTTCCAACTGAACTTCCTTCCACCATATAGCAGCATGTCCTTTCAACTTTGTCTTTGCAAATTTCACCTTCTCTGGATCTTCAATTTCCTCATATTCAAAGTATTCTTCTATGTCATTTATCCAGTCAATCAATTCTTTAGGATTTAAATTACTAGTGTAGTTTGGCACATCCACTCTAGGTCTCTTTCCAATCTTTGAAATCACTCGCAGCATCTTTACTTGATCTAATTCTTCTTCTTCTTCACCTCCTAGGATTTTGCCAGTTTGTTCAACAGATTGAAATTCTTCTTCATCGCTTTCAACATTAGGTCTCAGTGTCAATCCTCTTCACCTATCTTCTTCAACATCATCCAAATGAATTCACATTGTTTTCATTATTTCCATCATCTCATCCATTCTACTAACCATTGTCCCAATAGCAACAACTCTCTACGGTGGCATTCTTCCTAGGATCAAGTGCAAACTGCCTCAAGTTTAGTGATCGGGCTACATGGTGACAACTACCTCTTAATTGGTGATCAGTTGCAACACAAGTAACCTGCCTCAATTCAGCAATCTATCCACAACAAGATCTTACAGAATTCCTTCGCCAACTTCGCTCAATTCTCTCCCAAAGATTCAAACTTTCATTCTGATACCACTTGGTGTAGTCATGGTAGGAGGGTTCACAGAATGAACTATCTGGACCATGCAGCAAGAGTAAACACAATGGAAACAACTCAAAGAAATGGAACAAATATAGATTCAATCAATTTAGTATATCATAGAATTCAAATAAAGATCGATCGGCAACATGCGGGCTTACAATTAGGGCTCATAGGCCTAATTACATACATGCGCAAGATAAATCTTTGAAGCTCCTTGCATAAAATCTAAACTATCAGATGTTTCTGTGTGAATTACTACTCTGCTAAGGATCTATTACATCACTATATATCCTTTCCAAACCAATAGATTCCTCTGCATCAACCAAAGAAGGTCACAAATTCCAATGAAGAGCTGTAACGTGTGAACACAAATAGGTCAGACCTAAATACATAGAATTCCTCTGGAAAATGAAAGAAATGAAGTGTAGATCTTCAGGAAAGGTCAGCCATGAACCAAAGATCATTGAATGATGTGTCATTAGGTTCCAAAGATCAGGAAATGCTTCTGTAGGTTTCTCCTTCAGCTGGTTGTCTGTTATTATCAGGATGCTCTATTCTAAAACTAGTCGATCTTCTGATAGCAATATATTTCTGGTAATGATGTGTAGACCTCTAAATTCTAGATATGATGTTGATGAATGAAAGTAGATGCTAGGTTTAGCTCCGCAAGGTTTGAAATGTAACTATGATAGAATGCCAGATTAAAATGTAGAAGCTGCTTCTGACTAAACTGCCTGAACTGAACTGGACAATGAAAAGAAACAAACTGATCTGCAAACAAACTGAAATGCAAATGTTTTTGGTTAATTCAAGATTTCTCTTGAACTAGGGATGCTCCTACATCAACAAGATCTATAGTTGAGTCCACCTTCTCCTTGGTTTTGATTTAGCTCAATCTTGTCCTTGAATCTTATTGTGGAGGAGGGTTTTGAACTTGTTTGTACATGCATGCATTCATTCTCTTTTTCCCCTTTAACATTTTGATGAACCTATAGAAGTGAACATTTGCATCTTGTTGATTGCTGAAATCAATATTTGCATTATTTCATATCATATCTATCATTCTACATTGGAAAATCTTGCATATATTTGAAAAAACTAGAAAAAATAAGTATTCTAGACTTGCATAAAGGCATTGTTTTGCATTATTTCATTGCATATCATTGAATTTTATTATTTTTACATCAGATCTGAAACAAATTATAGCAATTAATCATTTCATTATATGACATCTTGCATTTGAAGATCTCAATTGTTAAGATTTTGTTGAAAACTTGCATTTTTCATTTAACCTATGTTTTTTACAAAAGATAGGGTTGGAAGTCAAAATCTTATTTGAGATTTTTCTGCTCTTTTAAAACACTCATTCAAATCTGATTTTGAGTTGTACTGTTACTTCATTGCACATTCTTGCATTAAAATTTCAAATTTTGCAATTTCACATTGTGTATTTCAACAAGCATAACTACTTTAATACTTTTTATTGTTCTACTGGTTTGTGCATTGAGTGTTACAGGACTTTGCATGAGCTGTATAATGCTCTACCCTAATAGAAACATCTTTTTAAGGCAGTCATAGACTAATGGGTTAGAGTACTTTCAATAGCGATGATATACAAACATTGGAAAACCCATTGCACACTTACTTGACAAAGGGTGAATCAACATCTTTGCAAGATATCATAAACACTAATACAATGGAAGAACAAATATTTCATTATGTTGAGGATGTGATTAATGTAGTTTCACATGTGCCTGATGAACAAATTAAGAAATTGGACACACAACTAGCTGAATTCCAACAAATTCTAGAACATGCACATCTAGCTCAAGGAATGGTACTTATTGTTGAGTGAATAAGAGGAATGTTACAAGAAGGTCAAGAAGGTATTGATAAGCTCCATGGATTAGCTCACATAATTTAACATTAAATTATTCCAGTAGCTAGCCACGCGAATGACATTGAAAATGTATCAACATTGGCATATATAACTTCCCTAGTTTTGGCACCCATACCAACTACTAGAATATCCACTTTGACATCATCAATTCTCACCATCAATCCACATGCTTGTAGTAATGCTACCACTACTATGGGAACATCTACTAGAAACAATTACAAAGTTGTGCCATTTAATTATCAAAACTATGCATCTCATGTATCCATACCAATGCATATATATTCTCAACCACCCGTCACTTCCACTTATTACTGACCACCTCTTAATTTCATGACTGTAGCATCAAATCCACCTCTCTGAAATCCACGAGCCACCTCTTCATCCAATGATACTCTCTTAAATTAGCTTTTGTAGAGTATGTCTTCCTTACAGCAAAAAGTGATAAATTTGATTAATGCTTCCTCTCAACCTACTTTACCAACATATCATGCTTGCAATACATTATCCTATGCAATTCTAAGAACTCCAATGCCTTATAAATTTGAGACTCCTCGCTTTGAAAAGTACAGTGGTAAAGGTGATCCTAATACTCACGTAGCAGCATTCATAGCAATGTGTAGTGATTTCTTCTTTGATGAGGCATTGTTAGAAAAGATCTTTCCTCAATCTCATAAATATACTTCTTTGGAGTGGTTTTTCTCTCTACCTCCTAATTCAATAAATTCCTTCTCAAAGCTAGTTGATCAACTCTTCCAACACTTTCAAGAAAACATTGGACCTACTATCTCCTTGATTGATTTGGTTCATTGTAAACAAGGTGTAAAAGAGAATAGAACAAAATTCATCAGTTGATATCAAGGTCTAATCTTGAAAATACAATATCTAATTAAAGATGAGGATCTTTAGAAGGTATTCATTACAAATCTACAACCGAACATATACGACAAGACTTTGTTGATGAAGTATAGTTCTTTTCAACACTTATGCATGGCTCTCCGAGATTACTAACTTTTGGCTAGTTGGTATGAGAATCATACCTCATTGGATACTATTGGTCAATCTGTAGCTGGACAATCTCAAAATTTATTCAAGAAGAACAACATGAATTTCATTAAGATCAATGGGTAACATTTGATCAATTTTCAGTCACAATTGTCTACTCTTTCAAAGCCTTATGAGCACTATTTCAATTCAGATAAGAATAAAGACAATATACTCCATTATCGAATTCTCTTCATTCGGTAATGACTCAAGTAGTGAACAACAATCTTTTGAAGCTTCCTCCTACTCATCCTTTCAACAATAGTAAGCCACAAGGACCATTATTTTGCTAATGCTTATTGTTACTATCACCGCACACCAAGACATGATACCAAAAGATGTATGCATCTTAAACATAAAATTCAAGACCTCATTGATTCTAATATGATACAAGTTACTAGTGTGAATGACAATGGAAATAAGTCGATGGCTCCTCTAAATCAAATGTTACAAATATTCATTGATTCTTTTCATAAGCATAGCGACAATAATATGGTGGAACATAATACCATGGAGATTGAAGATGACTATCTTGACTACGATGGCATAGTTGGTATCTTAGAAGTGGATAAGATGATAAATAAAGATCTACCTTGCCCATGTGAAAAAGGTATATGTGTTGAGTTTCCTCCTCTCTTATCCCTTTATGGATTAGGAGATAACCAACATGCATAAGATAAGCAATCGAAACAGCCTATATACAATCACTTGAAGCAAGAGAAAGTGGCGATGATGAGAAGCATTCCATTTCATCATGAAAGGCTCATAAATCATGCAAAGTAGAATAAGAAATCAAAAGGAAGGAAAAGAACAAGGCATGAGTCATTGGTGGGAAACAACAATGATTCTTGTTCTCCTAAGAAGCAAAAGATTTTAAACATACAGATTCTTGAGAAACAAGCACCATAATGCCATTTTTGAAATAAACATCAATCAGGTATGAATTCTTTACACAATTTACCACACTTGATGGAGCACCTCTCTAAGATGCTCACAAGTTTGGCCTCCACTTTATAAATATATGGTTATACATTGTTGTTTTGTGTTGTGTTCCCCCGTGTTGTGTTTTTTTTAGGCCTCTTTGAATGACCCTTGATACTCTTGTAAGGTCAAGGATACAAGGAGACCGCCTCTATTGTGATCATTCTTCTATTTGTTTCTCTATTCTTCCATTTTCCTCTCCTCTACTTTATTGTTGTGTGTTGTGCCTTAGAGGCATAACGTTGTGGAGGATGTCTTGGGGGCATCTTCCCATGTTGTAAACCCAAGTCACTTTTGTCTCCTCTTTCATTTTTACTATTTTAATTCTTTAGTGACTCTACTAGTCGGCGGATGAAGGCAAAAAGAAAATACTAATAAGGACTGTGTGTCCCTTCAGTAAGAAAGCAAAAATGGACCTAGTCCATATATGAAGATAGGGTTGATATATTACTAACGTTTAACTAGTAGAATCACTTGGTCATCCCACAATAATGGGTTACACATTTTGGCCAAACTTGACATTGAAATCAACATTTTGAACTAAATATTCACTTTCTAACACATATAGCTGCTAAACCATTAGGAATCTGAAGATGATGCAAACTAGTGATTTGTGATATTTTGTTTTTAGATTCTAAATAAATATTTTTTAAAAAAATTTGGAGTTAAATTGTAAAAAAATTTGTATCTCCTTTGATAACTAGTTTTAATAGTAAACAACATTTTTTTAAAGTGATGTGTATTCTGTAGCACATAACTTTTTTCTAAAAAGGATAAAACTCTGATTCTTTTGAATTTAGATTGGTAACACCGATATATAGGGCATGCATTTGGTTTCATAATATTTTGTTGATTTTTTTTAATTAAGTTTTGAAGTCAAACCAATTATAATTTAGACATAGGTGTATTCCATAAAACATAACTTTTTCTGTATGTATCAAAATTCAAAAAAAAAATTTGAAACAAGGACATCAATAGTTGGGGCATAGATATTTTTCAAAAAAAATATTCACTAATTTACTAATTTTCCATGTGTGTAGAACAAAGAACTTGATGTTCGATGAAAAACCTACATTCACAAGAAATAAAAATAAATATAATAATCAAATTAAATATATTTAAAATTATACTTTTTGGGAAGCTTATAATAAGGACTACATACTTATAAAAAATAAATTTTAAATGAACTCATTTGATCCCCCAAAAAGTAAATCAAAAGTAGTTTTTTATCAGCATTTTTATAGGTGTAGAGGAGACTCCGTTATAGGTATGGTTTAAAACTAGTGGGGTTCTATCTAAGGGGGTTTGATCAAATTGTCTTCAATTAAAATATTTTGAATGGAACCTTTCAAGGCTTAAAACATTATATTTTCTAAAAATATGTGATTTCAGCAAAAATTAGGATGTCCCAAAAAATGTAACCCATTATTATGGCGGCACCCCATTCCATGTTATTTGTATTGTGAAATTTTGTTGTCACAAACCTTTGTGATACTCTAAATTTTCTTCTATGCACTTTGGATTGTTTTGTATCTCACCTTGTCGCTACACTCGATTCCAAGATACCTGCAGTATAACCTCACGACTATACTCAGTTCCAAATCCGCAAGTGTAGCCTTGGTCTATGTGATATGATGTATGTATAGCTTTAATAAATTGATTTGGTTGTTATATTAGAGTAAGATTTTCTAACCATAGCTTATATATCTTAGTAAATGATATCGATGTGTTTATGGTAACATTCGGTGATTGCAAGCACATGTTACTTTAGGGCATGGGCTTTGTGAAAGATCTTGTTCCCTTGTGTGTTTTCACTTTACCTTAATGTGCTTGATACCGGTAAGAGAGATCAACCACTTTAATATGGGGGCATATATAATGGTAACTACTTGATTAATTTGTATACTTACAAAGTGTGTTTTCCTTTTAAAATCCCTTTTGTGGAAGGCAGGATGATGTATCTCTTGATTTAGTGCACATCCTTTTGGAATAAATCCCTTCTATGGAAGGTGGGATGGTGTATCTTTCGAGATAGTGCACACCCTTTTTAAACAAAGCCTTTCTGCGAAAGGGGGGATGGTGTATCTCTTGAGCTAGTGCACATCCTTTTAAACAAAGTCCGCATTGTGAGGTAGGGTTGAATCTTGAGTCATTCACCCTTAAGCATGTCTTTAGTTATTATGGTAGCATAGCTTAATCGTCAGGTGTGTTTTGTGCATTTTATATAGTGGAGTGGTGGTGAGCTCCTCCTTATCGCCCATGTTTATCATGTATAAGATGTATAGTGTGTCAACAACATGCTATGCGGTGCTCGTGTATTCTATGTGTCTTCTGTGTGTTTTATGTGCCTTATTTGCATGTCTTGCATGTTTATGGCATGTCTAAAGATGTGTGGTGATGAGCCCCCATGTTGTATGCATTTTGTGTGCTTGTACCTGGTCTAAAGATGTGTAGTGATGATCCCCCCATGCTATGTGTGGTTCATTTACTTTAGTTAGCATTATATATATAGATATGTAATTGCTTAATCATGTCTTATCTTTATGTCTACTTTGTGTATTGTGTGACTGTATTCATGTCTTCTCCACGTATTGTGTTCTTCACTATCTTCTTCATGTATTGCATGTTTTCCTACCATATTCACTATGTCTTATGTGAGTGTTAAGTGTTTTATTATGTTTTCCTATTATTAGGTCTTAGAAATAATCTTTCAAACTTAGGGTGTGTCTTCTCTCTTGTGTTTGATGTGTTTGATATGCTCTAACCATACTTTAATGCATGTATGGATCATAAGATCATACACACATTAAAGTGGGGGCTAAATGTTATGGAGTTAAAAGTGGAAAAATGTCTTTTTACCTCCTAATTTAGCTCCTAGGTCTTATTTATCTCACTATGCATTATAATTGAGCATCTTGAAGAAAGGAGCCTGAGACCCATATGAATTTGGGACCTTGGGCCATTCAATTAATTTACCCCTAACCTAAATTAGGCCCCTAGACTTGGGCACCAACCACCCATGTCCTCCCTGATTGGCCAGGGTGAATTAATGTTATGTCAGCCTAGGGCATTTTAAAATGTTCCTCTTTATCGGATTTTGTGATTTAATTTCATGAATGTTCGTGATAAAGCATAGATAAATGGGTTTTTTAATTCATTTTGAAACTAGATGGATATTGTGAACTTATGATATTGGATCAAAGAGCATTCAAGGCATTCATTGTGTTATTTCTATAGATTTATGTTTGTATTTATGTGTTTGTTGTAGATTTGGAGTTATCATCTATCTCCTTATGAGTTGAAGAAGCTTCATCCTCCTAAGGACTTCACCTTTGAGGTGACATTATTGCTATTTGAATCATTTCATCATTTGGATTATCTTTAGCCTCTATCCTGCACAGACACACTCTCTCTACAACAGTGTTGGGAAAGATTGAATGCTGACCCAGGATTTAACTAAGGCAAATCCCTAAACACCACATCCCCCAAACCCGTCTCTTGTCATTTTGTGTACAGGTTATAGGTATAGGTTTTGGCAAAAGTGGAGTTGTAGGAAGTCAATGTAGGAATTAAGGTTTTGGGATCCAAAAATAATTCTAGAATACTCCTCTTACTAGACTTAGGTGGTTGGCACCCTAGTCTATTGGGATTTTAGGCTTTGGATCTAGTTTCTAAGCATCATTTGCAACATCTTCTTAGTTTTGACCTTTGACAGATTCTCACTTCTGGACTTGGGTGGTAACCGAATTTGTCCTTCACCACCTCTACTTCCAAGAGATAAGCTCTGACATCTCATTAATCATCTTTGTACTTTCAGATTCCAAGTTGTTGTCATTGTCTATTTCAATCTGATTATCTCATAATTAGGGTTTTATTCATGCTTAACCTAGGGTTTTATAAAATGCTTGGTAAAATCTCATCTTTCCATATCAAATCAGGAGAACAAGATCTGTAGTTGAGTCCACATTCTCCTTGCTTGTGATTTAGCTCAATCTTGTCCTTGAGTGTTATTATAGAAGAGGGTTTTGACCATTTTTGTAAATGCATGCATTCATTACATTTTCCCCCTTTAACATGGTTAATATTTCTTAAATTCTCAAGTATAACTCTCATATCTTCCTAAGTTGTTCTTTCACCCTCTAAGCTATTTAGCTATATCCTTAGGTCAATTATCTCTTGGTTTAAGTCATCTCCATGATCCTCCTAATTTTTAATATCTCTAATCCCATTCTCATCATAATATCAATCAAGGATTCATCTCTACCCTCAAGTGGGGTTATAGGTCTATCATAAAGAATACTTCTCCTCAAATTAATTTCACTATTGAATGCTTCATTGACACAATCTTCTTCTTCTCTCCCCCTTCTCTTCTTCATGATATTATCCATAATCCTTTGATACTCTCGACCATGCCACTCTTCTTCACTTTATATCTTTAAATTTATAGAGATATTGATACCAAACTAGTTTGGTATTCTATGATCTGGTATATTAGCCTCCAATTGATCAACATGGGAAATACAAGACTTACCAGTGTTCTTCGCCTACCAAATTTTAGGACTAACTTTACCATACAGTTTCTTATTAGGATTACTCTTTAATACTAATCTTCTTCCATCCATCCTGACTAATTAGTGTAGTTTCTAGGTTGTTAGTAGAGTTCCCATTCCTCAAAGAGTAGGGATCTGAAATATAAAACAAAATAATTGAAGACAATTATACTTTGTTAGAAATGTTGCCACCTCATAGAATGAGGAAAGATTTATGGGAAATTTATGTCACACAAATATGAGGGTTCTTTTAGGTTCATTCCACCAGAAAAGTTTTTTTTATTCAAGGCATAGGATATGACATGTTCTAAGCTTGGGTCCCTAGCAGAGTCAGCAATTTGTTCATTCTCCAACTTGCTTTCAACAATTTCTAAGATGCAAATACGTATGCTGAAAACTATTGAGAGGATAGGCCAATGAATGAGATATGAATAGATCTCTCTTACACTTTAGGATCTACAAGACCTAGGCGGTGGCCCTACCAATATTCATTAAATTCTTATGAGGAAGGGTAACAGGTGTATAACAGTGGTAAGAAGATAATATGTTTAAGAAAGTACAACAAGGATTCTTAGAATACTATATGTTCATATGCATTCCTTATGACCTTAATGCTCAAACTTGAATGAAATAATTTACAAATTATTTATTGTTCAATAAATTTTCACAATTATATTCCATTGGGTTGGCAGAAGTTTAGAAAGTGACTAGTGTCTATTTTCCCAAAATTACAAAATCACTTAAATGTTGTTGTAACTCAACAATGGTAAATCTAATTCTAAAGGTTGTATAAAATATCACCACCTTGTAATGATATCTAACCAACATATATAATTTTCTGTAATGTAACCATTCTTAATTATCCATCATTATGACTATTAATATCATTCTTTACTGAGAAAGACTTCTTACACTCCTTGAATGTATGCTAACTAAGACAAATAATACACACACAAAATGTGAATGCAAAGACAAATCACTCTTAACAATATATCTTCTAGAACAAGAACACAATGAAGGAGATAGTGATAGAAAAGTAAACCATCTCTCATATACCTTATTTTGGGAAAATATTAGCAGTACAAAGTTTCAGACAACACATAAGTTTCCTTTTATTTCTAAAGAAAATAGAACTACAATTGTTTCCATAGTTCTTTTATTGTGTTTCCCCTCATTATAATGAATACACAACCCTAATTTTTAAGAAATTTCTAGGATAATCAGAACATTCAATGAGTGACACTTGCTCACAAATAAGTGAAGCGAAACTACCCATAGTTGAGGCTCATGTGAAGACTCTTTGAGATCTTCAAGCCAATGTGAGGATGCCAAGGAAGAAAGGACAGATTCTTCCATAACTCATAGTGTTGAGGATGATATCTAGATATATGTCCCATGAACTCTCTTAATGATGCATCAATTGGAGCCAACGGTGTAGAAGAAGATGACATAATCACAAATAAAAGTGGTGAGTAGTTAGCTCGACTAGGACACCATAAACACTTAGGTTCCCATTTCTTCTCAAAGAAGCTTGAATATCATGTGTCGCCTCACCCAACATTGATCTAGAGACATATGGGGAAATAGTGCATACCATTATTAGTTAAGGGAGAATATCATACTATTCTCTTTCAAAAAATACAAATCAACATAAAAAGGCATGAACCCAACAGATCTTCCTAGGTACTACACTTAGCCAACTTATTACTAACTCCATTATAACTACCAACCACCTCAAATTGAAAGTAGTGAGGTAATCCCCAAACTATTTAAATCAACTTCTAAAAGACAAACCAATATTACTAAGGCATAATGGCTAGATATTGAACAAGCACTAGCTTCATAAAACTAAATTCCACAATAGAGATTACATTACTTTGTTGGCAAGAGACACTGTGTGGATTCATGAGTGTTGTCATTGATGGCAACAAAGTCCATCTCACACACCCGCAGGACATGGTATGTCTATACTGGAAGTCAGATTAAGGAGTATTTTGGTCTGGTGAACAAGAACAGAGCATGCAGTAAGGTCCAACAATCAAGTCTGGATCTCTCAGAGGAAGTATCTCAGAAAAATGCAGACTTGGGGAAGTCAAGAGGAGTACCATGAATGATACATTCTAGAGATTGAGCCTCCGGTGATGAAAGAGTGAAAAGATATGAGCACCTAAGTGTTGGGTTCCTGTTTGACAGAGTAGACTGAGGAAGAACTGACCGGCAAAGCATCAGACCTTAATCCGGATGAGAAATTGATGTTAATCAAGTTTGTTGAGGGATCATTCATGGTTGGCCGACATGATTGATGACTCCTATAGCTATCTTTTTGATACACATCGCTTATTAAGCATGGATTCAACTGACAAACCAGAGTTTAGAAATATCTTGAGTTTTCCAGATGCTGACAAGAAAGATGTTGAAATCCTTGGTGCATATATATATACCAGATGGACTTTGATGTGAAAGAGTGTGTGTTGTGTTGTGCGAAGAAAAGCAGAGAGTGGTGTGGAAGCAGCAATACAGGTCTGATATGTGACAAAACAGCAACACTAAGCAGAGGAAGACTGAAGTGCAGCAGATCAGTATATTGAGCTTAACTGGAACTGAACCTCAGCATATGTGGATGCCCCTGATCAGTTCAAACACCTGGTTACATTCTACATACCTTGTAGACAGTGAGTGTCTTGTAGGCAGTGAGCCTCTTGTGAGCAGTGTGCTCGGGTAGTGAGCCCTAATTGGCAAGTGCCATTTTGTACTTCTATTCTTCTAATAGAGAATACAATCTTGGGTTAGTCACCCTGTGATTTTTCCCTTAACAGGGTTTTCCACGTAAAAATCCTTGTGTTATGTGTGTTGATTTCTTTCTGCTCTCATGTTCATGTATGCTTATATGTTTTTAATACTACACTAATTTTTAAAGAAGAGAAGAAAGTCAAATAATTAAGATAACTGATTCACCCCCCCCCCTCAGTTATCAACAATTGGTATCAAAGCTAAGTTCCTCTAGACAAAGCCTAACAGCTTGAGGAAGATCTGAGAATCTCAATAGATAAGTATTGTATGAGGGATCAACTTCGGTCTTCCCTAGATGATCTTGAGCAATCTCACTCTAAAGTCAATAACCTAATGGAAAGACTTAAACAAGCTAATGATTTCATAAATGAACTAAAAGAAAAATTGAGTATCTCTATGAAAAAGAGAAAGGAACTTCTTCAACAATTAGCAAGTCAAAGTGAAACCAATGATACTAATGAAGATTTAAATGAGAAGAACAAGTTATGTGAGAAGCTATCAAAAGAGGTCATTATGGTAAGACATGAAATGGAATCAGGGGTTATGAAGTTCACCCAAGAGAAGAGAAGAGAAAAATTGAAGATAAAAGATAATCTAAAACAATCTCTCAAGGAGAAGTTAGAAGACTACCATAAAATGGATAGAATAATTAGGCATTTGGAATCTGATCTTGAAGAAGCTAGAGGCAATGAAGAACAACTTGAGAATCAGATAGACACTCTTAAAAGGGATATTAAAATAGCAAATGAATACAAAGAGAAATTCAAGATAAGCTCTGCTCAACATGAAGTTCTTCTTGAAAGCCAAAATAGGGTAGATGACAGGCAAGGCTTGGGGTATGAGAAAGGGGAAAGCTCCGGATCCAATCAGAAGAACTCTGAATCAGGAAATCCAAGGAACAGGCCTAGAAGACCTCCGGTAAGGCAACCAAATGCTCAAAGATATCCTTCCTTCAATGGATACTGCTACAACTACAATAACTTTGGTCATAAAGCAAATCAGTACAGAAGAAGAATGAATCAGACTAATTCATCATTCTCCAGATAGTGTTTTAACTACAAAAGGTATGGTCACAAATCTCATGAATGTAGAAATATGCAAATAAACAATTCATTCAATGGTAGATGCTTTGCATGCAACAGAATGGGACATATAGCTAATCAATACAAATCAAGAGGATATCAGTCAAATTTGCAAAGAAATGTTGTTTCCTACAATTGCAATAGATCTGGTCATATTGTCAAATTCTACATAAGTAAAAATCAGGATAAAAGGGGTCCAATGCATCATAATCAAAATCAAGACAAAGGAAAAGGAAAGGTGAATGCAGGTGAAATTCAAAGGGAAATGAACAAGATTTGGGTGAAAAGAAGCACCGAAAATGTTGAGGATGGATTTGCACCAAAATCTGGTGCTGATATTCCTTCCAAAAATTGAATAGATGAGCTCTGGCTTAGGGGGAGTCACAAAGGAAAACAAATTCCCCCAGCTAGTCAATTGGTGCTTGAAATTGGCACATGGAAAGTTGCAGATAAAAGGGTTCTTAGAGAAATATCTAATTAACCCTTGGTGAAAATATGAAAGATCTGCAAGAAGTTCGAAAAGGTCAATCATCCAAATTGATCCGGTTTGACAGTCATCCAGTAAAAGCAGGACTTTCTTAGTTAGATCCAGTATGATTCAAAATTGAATGTTTAGATCTGCAGATTGATGGAATGATTGGAGAAATGGAGATACATTGTCAATCATCACCAAGAATAATTCTAAGTGCATCACAGCAATTCAGAAGGATCTCCCTCTTAGAATAAGGGAACCAGAATGACTTAAGGTGTGCATTTATTGCAATAAGAAATTAGGGGTTGCATAGAAATATAAGGATTCTTTTGTTCATCATTTGTACATTTGCATTCGAGAAGAAGAAAGAAGGAGCTCTGCAACAAGATTGTCTCAAACCTCTCGAAGATCAACTGCAAAAGTCAATTCAACCAGCAATCTTATCCGGCTCATATCATGAACCCTAGAGGCGTAAAAAGGTATTTTCACTCTTGAATATCTTTCTTTGAATATGTTGAAAAATGGCTACTCTGAATGTTGTCAAAATCACTGATAGGCCGCATCCTAAGTTCAAGAAATACCCTTACAAATCTCTAGAAGTTGATCCTTTAGGTGCCTTATCTAGCATTCTGCATGGGGTCTTGCATGTAGATGATGTTAGGGCATACATTCATGCAAATATTGAGGAATTTGGGGAATCCAAGCTGATGGATATCTATCACAAGAAGTTAATAGATGAATCATTTGAACTCAAACCTCAGTACAAGGCCATTCGGGACAACCATTTTGGACATTAAATCCATTTCCCCTATTTTGTAGAAGATGAATGGGTCCGGTATTTTTTGAGCAGAGTGCATGACAACTTCATGTGGCTGATGAGACCATTTAAAATCACAAAAGATGCCATTAGGGCGGTAACTGGATTGTACTCATCCATTGGGTTACCTACTCTCAAATCGGTCAAAAACCAAACTGTAAGTGAGGCTACCGGATCAAAATTTGACAAGAGAGAAATGACAATAGAAGATATCACTAATCCGGATATCAAGTTTTCTTTTATGATAATTGGCTATAAGATATATCACTCCAGCATAGAGAATTCTATATCCGAAACTGCAATTTATACTGCTTATCAGATGCTAAGGGAGAATGCAGATTATGATCTTTGCAAACTTCTTCTGAGCCAACTGTTGGAAAACCTACAAAAGATCAAGAAGGACAAGAACTCATTTCAAGTATGGTGGGCTAATATTGTGTTTATTCTTTTACTTTATGAATGAGCTACCCGGATCCAGTGGTTGGGTATGGCAAAATGACAGACCTGTGGCTATACAAATCAGAGACTATATGTGTGGGCTTGGTGATGCCAAGGCACAAAGCACAGCACTCTAGGGTTACTTAAAAAATTTCCAAGGCATGATGCAGGC
The DNA here is from genome assembly GCA_027924645.1 of Cunninghamia lanceolata. Lineage (NCBI taxonomy): Eukaryota > Viridiplantae > Streptophyta > Pinopsida > Cupressales > Cupressaceae > Cunninghamia > Cunninghamia lanceolata. The sequence continues at coordinate 4,708,010 of BSBN01000333.1, forward strand.
CAGAGAGAGAATCCCTCAATCTCTAGTTGAAAAATACAAGGATATAGTGTGCTTCATGGTAGACACTGACCAATGCCTAATGAAGGTAGTGGAACCGATAATAGTGTGGATTATGCCAATGGGCTATGAGGTTGATGAGAAAATCCTAGAACTGCATATCCAACACCTGCTAAGTTAGTCCAAGGACCCTGAGGCAGAAAGGTTTGGCACCTTTCAAGAATTGAGTGTAAAATTTCATGTTGAACTAAGGCAACTTGAAATAAAGAGAAAAGTCAGGAAGGAAGTAGAGGAATTTGCAAAGAAATATGGTTTTTCAAAGGAGGCAGTCGATGCCAATAGGGAGAAGGTAGAAAGAGCATAAAAAGAGAGACAAGAAGCAGAAAAAGAAAGTGATCCAGTGCAAGCCCCCTCCCGGACCAGATCCTCCAAAAGCTCTACACCTGCCACCTCTAAGAGCTAAAAAGCCTCAAAACCAGAAGCCAAGACATCCAGAAAGGGTGAGAAGAGAATAAAGAAAAAGGCCACAAGGTCATATACAAGTCAAAAATATGATGAAGAGACAGAAATAGATGAGGAGGTTAAGAAAATGAAGAAGAAAAAGAAAACTTCTATGGAATCCATTGCCGGAGAAAACAAGGAAGAAGAAGCAGAACAATTTGTTGAAAGGTCCACTCTGTCTGTTGATAATGTTGTCAAGACAGTCATAGTGGATGGAAATATGCAACCATTGACAGATTTCTATGATGAGTATAGTGACATAGACAAACAGATCTTGGGAGAAGCTACTGTTAAGTACTTAAACTTATACAATAAAGCATTCATTGAAATCATCTCTCTAATCCCCAAGAGTTTAGAGAAAGTACTTGAACTCAGAAAAGACAATGCCAAAGAAAAGGATTTGGAGATCCGAGAGTAGATTGCTATCCAACTCTATCCTTCCATTACCCCTCAACAAATGAACATGATCTTCAAGGATTGCAAGGATGAGTTCCGGAGCAAAGCAAGAATGAATGAGCTTATGCTTGGAGAGACTGACCAAGTGGCAAAAGAAATAAAAGATATCCTCCAGAATGCTTTTAAAAGATTTAATCTTCATGTTACAAAGGACTTAGGCGATGAACCTTCTGCCATGGATGACGAAGGACTAAGTACATCAAAAGAAGAATCTACTATGAAAGATGCAGAAGAGCCAAAGGTCATAGGTGAGGAGAGGACTCAAAACTTGGATTCCTCTGCTCTGGAAGAGGAAGTCCCTGAAGAAGTAAACATCTTTCTTCCGGATCCCCCTGCTGACTCCTGAACTGAAGGAGAAGAAAGAAAAGATGAGAAAAATAGTCAAGAAGAAGAGGCCAAGGGAAGAGAAAAAGATCAAACAGAGAAAACCCTAGGTGACAGTTCTAAAACTGCAGAAGGAAAGAAGACTCTGTCTCTGGAAAGAGACACTGCAGAAATAGTTAAAGATTTCTTGACCAAAGAAATGATGGAATTAGATGAACCAGAGCTATTTCAAGGACCATTCAATTTTGATTCCCTCTCCCCAGTTCAGACAATGAAGATAGCATCCTTTACCCAAGCAAAGGCAAAAGAAAAACTCCTAAAGTCTCACATGGAAGACTATGAGCTGATAGAGATTGCATCTGGTGTTTTGGAGAAGATCATGCCATCTTTCCAGAAGGATCTTTCGGCCTCTTCATCTAGTAATCTGAAATCTGTTGTAAATTTTGTTAGCACACATTTTGATTCTTTAGAGAAAGCAATAGAAGAGAAAGTTCAGAAAGAGTTTTTGGGTAAGAGATTCTCTGAGATACAAGGACTTATAACAAATGATAGGAGAAATTTGGATATTGGGATAAAGAGCTTAGAAAATGCTCTTAAAGATGGCAGAGACCTATACAAATTTTGTCTATCTTGGTCCACCGTGACAGCAGATAGCACCAAGAAGGTGGAAGAAAAAGAGAGAAAACTATCAAGTTTATCTCAAAATTTTGATCCTCTCACCTCTTCCATAATAAATCAAGAATGTCAAACTATTGTAGCTATAAATGAAATAAAGAAGCTTGAGAAGGAGAAGAAAAATAGAATAAGCAAGCTAAGTGAACTAAGAGGGACAATTATCCCCAATTTAGAGTCCATGCATGAGGCCCTAACTGATGCCTAGACCACAACCTAGACCAGTGATCCGGTAGACCTAAAGAGGGCAAAAGCTTTTGCATTTTTGCTAAGTGGTCATATTTCAATTTTGGACAGGATGAAGAAGAGTTGGGCAACAGAAGTGCTACAATTAAAGACCACCTTTGCAGATATACTTCAGTATATGTAAGTATAACATGTATATATATTTATGCGGCCAAGTATAGATTGATTTTTAGAAATTTTGGTGTGTGGATTCTACCCTTTTCCATTGATGTCAAAGGGGGAGTGAGGAGTAGTGAAAAATGTGGAATCTAGCTAAGGGGGAGCTCTGAAAAAGTGTACATTAGAACAGAGCATGAGCCAAGGGAGAGTGTAGTGTGACACTTAGTCATTTTTCACTAAGTGTTGCCATCAATGCCAAAGGGGGAGATTGTTGGCAAGAGACACTGTGTGGCTTCATGAGTGTTGTCATTGATGGAAACAAAGTCCATCTCACACATCCGCAGGACATGGTATTTCTATACCGGAAGTCAGATTGAGAAGTATTTTGGGCCAGTGAAGAAGAACAAAGCATGCAGCAAGGTCTGACAATCAAGTCTAGATCTCTCAGAGGAAGTATCTCAGCAAAATGCGGACTTGGGGAAGTCAAGAGGAGTACCATGATTGATACATTCCAGAGATTGAGCCTTCAGTGATGAAAGAGTGAAAATATATGAGCACCTAAGTGTTGGGTTCCTGTTTGATAGAGTAGACTGAGGAAGAACTGACCAGCAGAGCATCAGACCTTAATCTAGATGAGAAATTGATGTTGATCAAGTTTCTTGAGGGATCATTCATGGTTGGCCAACATGATTGATGACTCCTATAACTATCTTTTTGATACGCATCACTTAGTAAGCATGGATTCAGCCGACAGACCAGAGTTTGGAAATATCTTGAGTTTTCTGGATGCCAACAAGAAAGATGTTGAAATCCTTGGTGCGGATATATATACTAGATGGACTTCGATGTGAAGGAGTGTGTGTTGTATTGTGCGAAGAAAAGCAGAGAGCAGTGTGGAAGCAGCAATACAGGTCTGGTATGTGACAGAATAGCAACACTAAGCAAAGGAAGAATGAAGTGCAGTAGATCAGTATATTGAGCTTAACTGGAACTAAACCTCAACATATATGGATGCCCCTGATCAGTTCAAACACTTGGTTACATTCTACATACCTTGTAGACAGTGAGTCTCTTGTAGGCAGTGAGCCTCTTGTGAGCAGTTTGCTCAGGCAATGAGCCCTAATTGGCAAGTGCCATTTTGTACTTCTATTCTTTTAATAGAGAATATAATCTTGGGTTAGTCACCCCGTGGTTTTTCCCTTAACAGGGTTTTCCACGTAAAAATCATTGTGTTATGTGTGTTGATTTCTTTCTGCTCTCATGTTCATGTATGCTTATATGTTTTTGTTACTGCACTAATTTTTAAAGAAGAGAAGAAAGTCAAATAATTAAGATAACTAATTCACCCCCCCCTCTCAGTTATCAACATACTTAAATATCCCAAAGACCATCATTCTTGTGAGGCTTTCATAATAGACTGAATATTAAAATAATCCATAAAGTTACCAAAAGTCTTATCTCATTAAATTGTTGCAAGTATGGGCCTCGCTGGTGTTGTCATTGATGTCAACATACTCCTGTTGCATTGATGATAAGGATTAAATGAGTTGTATGCTGAGGATATTGAGAAAATTAGTCCTATCAGGAATAGAGAAGAACAGTGAAGACAGTAAGGTAAAGATCCCAACTGAGATAAAGATCAGAGGATGTGTTTCAAAGGGTTTATAGATATGTGTCTTAAGATGATCTAGTAAATATTTGAGAGGTCCGCATGAAGATTTGAAGAAGTTATGGCCACTTGAGTAAAACTGGTTCTAGCAGATGTTCAGAGGTAATAGAGTGACACAAATAGGTCCGGTGAGATCCGGAAATGCAATATCTTGTTCTGTAGATTTGGTGGAGGGTTTAGGAAGTCAGTGTGAATTGACAACTCAATTGGTTCATAGTCTAGACATCTGCAAGCATCTATTTCAATATGGCACTGATGACAGACTGTGTTCTTGAGGTTGTGGATAAAGGAGAGAGATTTCAATAAGAAGTAGTATGGATGTTCTTGGTGATTCAGGCAAGCTTGTAGAGGTCTTTGGATTGTTTCCAGTTCATGTTGGTGGTCCGCATTACAGATTGAGCTTGTAATAGAAGAATTACTTCTGGATGATGATGTTCTTCCTAAGTCTAGCCGACCAGATGAGTTACACATCCTACAGATGATCTTGAATATGTTCTGTGAAGAATGACGTGTTCCTAAAGGAAGATTGAAGTCTCAGTTCTATGTGGCCGACAACGTGTTGATTCGTGTGATGTCTTTATGTAATTAGTCATGTTGTATTTATGTATTTTCTCTGTAATGTATGCTGACTTGGATGATTATCGTAAAGTCAAATGTCTTGTATAAATAAGAGGTTGTGAAGTCAGTTCAAAAGTATCTTGTGGAGATGAGTGTGAAGTAGAGAGGAGTAGAGCAAAAGGTAGAGCAGAAGTATTGAGCTTAAATGGAACTGACTCAAGCATGGTGAAGATGCTATTCTTCAGTTCAAGTATGTAATATCTATTATTTTGTATACAGTGTGTCTCCTATAGGCAGTGAGCCTCTTGTGAGTAGTGTGTTTAGGCAGTGAGCCCTAATTGGCATGTCCCATTTTGTTTTTCTTATTCTTTTAACAGAGAATACAATCTTGGGTTAGTCACCCTATGGTTTTTCCCTTAACTGGGTTTTCCATGTTAAAATCTTGGTGTCTTATGTGTTAATGTGTTTCTGCTCTTGATTTAATGCATTATGTTTCCATGATTGATTTATTATTATGTTGCTGAATTACAAAGTGGATTTAAGTAATTAATTGGAAGAAAGTTTTGGACAACTGATTCACCCCCCCTCTCAGTTGTCTATCCTGAATCTAACATAAACACTAGTTTCAAACACACATTCCAAAAGGACACCTCATATTCTTTGAAGGGTATGGTTACAACCTTCAAGAAATGATTGATTTTCAATCCAACTTGCCATGTAGGGAAAGGCATGCTTTGCATATCACCTTAATTTTACCCAAAACTAGAAAGCCACTTTTCAAACTCTTCATCTGATGGCCATTCATATTCTAATATCCTTTTCAATCTATTTTGGTGTGTGGCATATCAAGCATCAAGTGCAATCATAACATCTCGAATAAATTTATCGAGGCTCATTTCTATTTTCAATAAACTATCAATCTTAGCATTCTATAAAATTGAATCAAATTTGTCATCATAGAGTAGTGATTTAACAATTCCTAGTATAATCTTTTGAAACTCATCCTTCCATGAATTCAAAATTTTGACATGTCCACTCTCATCCAAAATGGGTAGAAATATCTGATCCACTAATATTTTAAAAATTTTCATCTTTTCTCTTAGTGGCATTCCTAGTTTGTTATGAAAAGAGGACACCTCATTCAATAACTCTTCCACCTCACATGTATTGGTGATTGTAGGAGAGGCTTCTTGGTTGTATTTGGCACTAATATGAGCATGCTTGATCTATAAAACCCTTGGTATCCACCTACTCATAATCTGACTCATAGATATGCCCTATTGTTCTCTCTATTCCATGGCTCTAAGTAAATTACTGAAGCATTCCTATGTATCATCTAATTTTTCTCATAATGCAAGTGATCCTATATTGAAGTAGATTGTTAACCAATTCAATTAGAGTCTTCCCTACTACTCTAGCCTTGCTCTTTGACTTGTGATCTCCCTTGAGATCTTCCTTTAAGCTGCTAATTTGTAACATCAAGGAAACCATGTCTTGATCAAATATTTCCTCTTAAGGGAATGGTTCTTGAACTATTGTTTCTATTATAAGTGGAGAATGTTTTCTATAAATTTTATCTTATTACACTCAAAGAGAAATTTGGTATGCTCCCTTCATAAATTGTCATCATCAAATTGTAATTTCTACATTCTAGCTTCACTAAATAGGGTAGTATTAACTACTAAAGAAGTAGTTTGAGGAACATTGGCATCTTCTAATCTTTTGATAATTAAATTTCTGCTTAATTATCCAATGATCTAAACAACTTGAGCTTTTTGATCCCCAAGGGCTAGTGCCCAAATTGCAAGTGTTTTGTGCTTAGGAGTGAAACTAGAGCTAAAATAGAAGTTCTTTTCTTTCTCTTCTCTTTCAAAGACTTCATAATCTCTAATATCTCTCCTAATTGTATGTATGACTATAGCTGAGGAGATGTCCCAACTAGGAAATATAAAACCACCACTATCTTTCACCAATCTCCTTCCTTCCTTTGGAGTGATGTTAGCCACATCAATATCAATTTGTGGTCTAGTGTTTTGTGCTACATTTTCCTTATCTAGTTATGCATCACTGTATGCCTGATCCTCTTTTCGTTGTATTTTTTCTTGCATTCTCATCTTGAGTACCATCATTTTCAATTCCTTAGATTTAATAAATTCATCATTTGAGAGAAATATTTCAAAAGACAAGGCTCTAACATATTGAAGTGTTGGGTCACTTTCCATGATACCCATTAATGGTCTACCATGTGAAATAATAGGGACTGTCTCTCTCACTAGGTAGGTGAGTGATTGTTCAACTTCATCCCTGTTAGGGATAAAATCCCTAGTTTCCTTAGTACATACACAATTTACCAGGGGTTGTGAAGTATTCATTGTAGGAACCCCTAAATCTCTGGGCTCATGAAAAATAGATGCATAAGGTTTTGCCCGTACATTGATGGGATAATAGGAACCACCCTTTCATTCAATGCCACTTCTTTCTCAACCAATTCTTGTTATTCATCAATAGTTTGCATTGGGTTATATTTGTTGGCATACCACTAAGTACATCTACATGGAGCATCATTAGTTTTATCTTCTCAATAGGATCCCTAGTTTCATTGAATAATCCTTTGTAATCCTTGTTTATCTTTTTATTCACTACTTATTCATGATATACACCACCCATTATTCTTCTCTTGGCCTCCCTTTCTATTAAAGAAAGGAAATTTTTGTAAAGATCTTCAATTTCATCAAATGGATGGTCATAGCATGACCTTTCCACTGATCTCCTTGCTACATAAATGAATCACTTAGGGTCTTACCTCCCAGTAGTAGTAGATTTTAATTTGTACTCCAATAGCATATTTCCCAAGAGGTCCAAACCTTCCCTAGCTGAGATATAAAAATCTAAAACTTACATTGTCTTGTTAGAAACAAGATCAACTAATGCATTGCTAATTACGAATTGGAGTAATTTGATTATGAACAAAGTAGTTGTACATATAGGGTAGAGAGGTTTAGTTGACTTAGTAGTTGACTTCAACACTGAACTATAGGTGGAGGAAAGAGAGTCGACATGTGTGTTGGAGAGTTGTGTTGGACTCTCCAAGTCTACACCTAATCACCTAAGGTGGCTTAAAGCCATGTGGGTAATATACACATAATTACTTATTAAAATAATAAGTATTAGTGTTAATATTCCTACATTAACATTCCCCCTTAGATACAAATCAGGTGGGGGGTAAAAGCAAGAAACTCGGTCCACATGTAGGGGAAGTCGCGCAAGGAAAAAAATTCCTGACGGGAATGGGTACCCATTTTCCAACTGTTATTTCTTTTGAGGATCCCATAGTTTCATTTGAATCCCATACCATGCCCATTGACTACATGGTTCTCCATCTCTTAGATTCTCTCTGCTTTAAGCATTCTTTTCCTCATATTAATTCCATTGTAACCACTTTCATTACCCACATTTCTATTATCATTATTCTTACTAGCATTATTTGTATTTATTACCTTATGCTATGTAGAATTCCATGATTTGTCCATGCTTGTATTTCTCATCTCACTTTCCTAATATCAAATCCCACTTTTGATTCCTATAGGCTTGTAGGTGGATCTTTCATGTTTTCATTCATCAAGTGTTGAGTTCCAAAGAGTTAGCTTACCATGAGCCACATTGAAAAGAAATACATTCTTCAAAAGTTATTAACTCATCTGCATGCATACCCATCTATCATGTCATTACTAGCCTAGTCTAATCTTTAGTGATGAGCCCTTGCATATTACTCTAGTTGCATGGGGTTAGACCTAGGAGGTTGTTGGCCCATGCCCCAAAGTGCAAATTTTTATGTTTCTTATGTACCTTATTGCTTTGGTAAACCCTACATTGACAAGTGATTGGATATATTATACACTGGGGTTTCATGTTTGTTTGATTAGGCTTTTAGTCCAGGCATTTGTCTTAATGAGATTCAAGTTGTCTTGTGTATGTATTTCTCCCACAAAAGCATGTAAATTTGATGTATCTTTAGATTTTGTTTGCTACTAAAAATATAATCCCTCTCTTCTAGAAATATTACTCAAACTAAGAAAAGGGGAATAAAATATCTTAGGTAGAGAATATGAAACATCGACAAGGAGAGAACAACTTTGAGCCAAGTCATAGGGTATGGTATCCCCTCTTCTTTTTCAAGATTTGCAGAACCTTGGAGGGTGATCCTTGAGGCCTCTCTAACAGGATAATTAAAAAGAAATGAAGAAATATGAATAATTTCTTAGAAACCATGAATAAACCTACAAGACCTCACAATAAGATGTACACAAGCATGCATACCCCATCTTATGTGAAAAAACCACCTTTGTCCTTCCTAAATCTTTCCTTCACAAGATTATCATGGTTGTTCAAATTGTGAAGGTAAAGCAATCACTTAGGAAAATGGTGGTGTGATTGAATGGAAGAGATAGAGGGTTAAACCAAGCATTAGAACTCTTACATCTCAAGAAATATCAATCTCATTATTTTAATAGTAGAGTAGTTTTATTCAAGCAATAGGTGCATGACATTTTAATAAGTTGTTGGCTTCTTTTTGAAGTCCTTTGATTTTCAATGACAATGATAAACGATGCATGGGAGACATGTGTTTGAGAAGATAGATTAAATAAGGGTATACAAGATATATTTAGGATTGAGGCATCATCATTTGATCATATTATATGATAAATTTGTTCATGTTTAATTTGATTTAATGTGATAAATGATCAAATGGTTAGATTTAATGTGATAAATAATGTGATAAATGATCAAAGAAAATAATCAATGATAGTTAAACAAACAAGACAATGGAAATAGAAATTCACACCGGATTAGGAAATAGTAAACTATAAATACAAGGGTTTAGATGCATTTGTAGGAGATGGTTACCACTACAAATGGACTCAAAATAAACATTAACTAATAAATTTTTGGGTGTGTTTAGAATAGTTTACTAATAACTTCTCTATCTAGAAACCAATTAAGACAAAAAGTAGAAGATGGTGCAAAATAGTAAAATATATCACAATTGAACTTAACTAAGCTAGAAGTAGGATAATAGAGAAATGGGAAGAATAAACTTGGCATGGGCTATCATGCACTTTTAAATTTGGACTATATGTTGGTTTTTCTTCTGAATTAGCATTAGAGTTTGCCACTTCTAATGCACAGGCAGATTCAGCCAACTGAATACAGGAGGTTGCGTGAGCTCCTCCCCTTCACTTCTAGTTTTGCCGCACCAAGGGGGGTGTCCCTATTTGATAAAAGTATAACCTTGACTAGCTCGATGACAGAAGGATTTAACTTGACAACAACAGGCAGAATACTCTCATGTATGGACCAAGATTTGTGTAACAAATCACAAGGTTGGCAACATTCTTGGACATGATGTCTGGTTGGGTATGAGAGCATGCAGGGATCCTAATCCTACTCCTACAACTAACAGGTGGAAGGATGAAATGGTTTGATTTGATTTTTGGATGCAAAGCTGGACATGGTATATAACCTCAACACAGAGCTAGATTGGTGCCTATCCAGGGCTTGGAGTCGGTAGACATACACCTGTGAATGATCAGCATGAACAACTAAAATTGGATTTCAGGGGGATATACATGATATCTGCCTTACAGATATCTCCCAATACAGAGTGTTAAGCTGTCTATACTTATGGCATCCCTATTACAGTATACCCTTCCCAATATTCAATCTGAAAATAGTTTAATCTACCCCTTGAGCAGAAGTTAAAAGATTAAACATTCAACACAGGAATTCTATGTTCTAGAATCTCAAAGATTCCTTGAATGCCTGGACTCAGAAGAAAGATACATGCAAAACTGGAGACAGAATCAGCATAACACATGCAAACATAGCATTATTCATATAAAATTGACCATGAAATCAGTGGATTCATGCACAAACGTACAACAGGAGATACATAAACTCGCAAGTTTTGCTGCACAGAGCAACCAAAACCAGTTGTATCTTATTACAGAGCCAAAATGTCCAGTTTTCAACAACCTCAAAAATGGTAACACAGTCTGCCTATATTGGCCAGAAAGTGTACCTCACAGCAATTAATTACATGGCTTTCAAAAATCTGCCAGATATAGATCACACAAGAAGAATGGCGCTAAGAAGTTATTGCTGCAGTAGACAAGGGAGGCCTCGAGCCCTGTGCCGCCATCTGGGAGTCTTCATTCACAATCGGGTAGTTTAATCGCTTGTACCATCGCCCATACTCCTGCTACAGTCGCCATTGATGGCCCAACAACCCGCAACCATCGAGAAAACTATCGCTGCATTCAAATGGAAGTTTCCCGCCAAAACACCCTCTTCGCAGGCTCAAACTACACAGGGGAATAATCCCACATGCACGGTGCCGAGACCACACTAGCACTTTATAAACATAGCTGCATGCATAATAGGTGTCAAGCATTTTACCACGCTCGACACATGACCCTTCGCCAAAAGCCCATCAGCCAAATCTACACCATCGGCTTGCCCCAAAAACCTCTCGTCGATCTCAATCGTCTCACCGACGACACCTCCGCAAGCCTTTGTCGACCAGACATAGTCTATCAGCCAGCCCAAAAGCTTCCTCTGCCGATAGACCACACTCTCACCGATGCACCAATGAATTATACTCTGCTCCTTCATCGGCGAGACCTCCCACTGTTGGCCTACCACAATCCATCCTCGCCGACAACACAAGTCGCGTCGAAGACCATACACAACACTTCCCTTCATCGGTCAGAGATTAGTCTATCGGCCAACCATTTCACCATTCACCTAACAATACAACCCATGCTGATAGACCCTGGCTCTTCCCCTTCCGTCGGTGTAACACACACCATTGGAGCATCCAAAAAGCTTCTTGTCGATCTCAAAGGTCACGCCGATGACATCTTCGCCAGCCACACACTGCTCCTCCATCGGCCAAACTCCTTACATCGGCGGGCCACAAATTTGCTTCGCCGATAGCCAAACACATGCCGATGGACATCCATCGGCCAGACCAAAACAATCGGAGCACTCAAGAAATCTTTCGCCGATGAAGCCAATCACTCTGATAAGACCAAAAACATAAAGCTTTGAACCATTGAACCCTAAACCAAAAGGGTTCAACACGAGGGTTCAACGCGATGGTTCAAACATCAAAAATAATACTCCATAGGCAACAAAGCTTCGAACCATTGAACCTTGAACCAAAACAAAAAGGTTCAAGTGGGAGGTTCAACGATGCAATATTTGCGCAAGGCAAATGCATAATACGACCCATTAGAAGAAAAATGAACTCCGAACCGCTGAACCATTGAACTTAGAGAAAAAGGGTTCAAGTTCAAACCAAAATGTCAAAGACACAAAAACGAACACATGTCGATGGAGAAAAGACGAAGACCCCTCCTCAAGAAAAGAGATGCAGATGCTGAAAAGTACTGAAGGGGTGCCAAAACTTAGAACCTTTTGGATTTTTTGGGAAGGTACCTGCATGAAAAATTGCTTGGAAACTGACAGTCAATTTAGGCACCAACAGTGGCTCTGATTGGGGATGTGCAGGTGCAAGACTGCAGCGAGAACCCCAGATCTCTGGGATGCAGACCAATCCCCTATCCATTGGGCACAGAGTCAAACTTGCACCAATCTGCATCACCAAACACATTATTTTAAAATAAACATGGTGGCCCAGGGCCACCAAAAAGGAAAAACTAGACTTTTCCTTTGTCAAACACCTGATTTTCTTTTGATTTCTTCAAATGAAGCCTAAAAGCATTTAACTGTCTGCAGCAAGCCCCTTGGCAATTATTTATGCTGCTGCTCATTTCTTTTTCTTCAACAAATCTACAGCTAGCTTCATTAGCATATATAATTATCAGTTGTAGAATGTCATCATCATATGAGTCACTGATGTTGCTTGGAAAAATAACAGACTCACATGAAACAAATGAATCCACATCAGAATTTTGCCCTTCCTCAAAAAATAAGAGCTCCTCTGTATCAAACATGCAATATTCAGGCACAAGCAACATCTCATAATCAAATTTATCTTGATGAACATACAGATATCCATCATCATCATGCATGGCAGTTTTGTCATTAATGTCCACCTGAAATGTCTCAAGAGAAGGCAAAAATAACTCAGAATGCAGCCCTACACTGAAAGCTTCATAGTCACCCCTGTAATGAACACTATTCCCAACTGTATGAGCACACACATCTGCAATTTTCCCATCCACCTCTGAATAGTGACCTTGTTTTTTATCTTCACCAGTGCCTTGATAATCAAAACCAAAGTTTTCAACCTTTGCACTATGAAGGTGGCCAAAATCTTCAAGGAAACACTCATAATTAGCATCCAAATATATTTCATCATCTGAAAGGCTCACATATGCATCTGAATGCTGGCAATCACTAGCATATTCACTGCTATCCCTTGAATCAATGTTTTCTATATTCAAAGTGAAGCTCTGCATATCCACTTCATATAAATAATCAGGCATAACTGGGATATGCACACTGCTGCAAGACACAACTTCATGTACGTCTCTCATTTGATCAATTGGAGGGCACTTTGTGTCCACAGGCTTGTCTTCTAAAGGCTGATAACAATCTTTCTTTTCATTATTACAAGATGTGCTTACATTTTCTACAACATTTTCTTCATGCATCACATCATGGCTGCACACATTATTCTGAAGTATATTCCCTCTATACAATCATCTCTTAATGCACATACTGGGAGGGCTAAAATATATTCACTTTGAAACTGCTTTGACAACTTGCAACCATGAAACCTACTGGCATTCCATATTTCTCATTGTTTTCTATGTCCATAGCAAATTGGAAAGCCTGGTGAAGTGTGACTGGTTCTTTATCTCTCAACAGATAACTCATTTCTTCATCAAATGCAGCCAAATAAATTGTCAAGCACAATGCATTATTAGGTCTCATATATTCAGGGATCTGCCTGAGCAATTTAATAAACCTAAGATTAAAGGCTGGAACCAGCTCCTCATCTTCCCTTTGGATATTCATAAAATGTATGATCAATGAGGCCACATCAAACCTTTCACCAAACTGCCCTAGGAATGCAACTTCTAAATCTATCCATGAAGAAACTGAACAAACAGGTAGGTCTGAAAACCATATCCTAGCATCATCTTCCAATGACTGAACAAAGAGTCTCATTACTACATCTTCATCCTCTACCTCATAATCTTCTATAAATTACAAAATCTTTGCAGATGTTTGTTTGCCGATTCAGAATCTGATCCACTATATTTTGGCAAACATCTTCTAATTTTATTGGGAATAATATTTGGGTAACCATATATCCCTATGAAATTTAGGGCTTTATATCTTTCAATAAAGAATGGTCTTCTCTGAGAGCACGACCAGGCTTGCTGTTCTAAACTCAACATTTTGAATCAAAGATGAATACCTGGATATATGTTGCAGCATTGATAGGTTCTTTCAACAGAGTCACCACCTCTCAGAGAGAGGACAGAATGTCAGCAAGGCACTTTTGTTTTCTGGATTCATCACCCCAGCAGAGCACCACATGGTTCCTTTTTGATGCAACAACTTCACTAGAAACTAGATTTTCCAGCCCTCAGGTTACTTGACTCTCTCTGTCCCCAGCACCATTTTTGTTGGTTTTTCTTCTGAATCAGCATTAGGGTTTGCCACTTCTAATGCACAGGCAGATTTAGCCAACTGAATACAAGAGGTTGCATGAGCTCCTCCCCTTCACTTCTGGTTCTACCGCACCAAGGGGGGTGTCCCTATTTGATAAAAGTATAACCTTGACTAGCTCAATGACAGAAGGATTTAACTTGACAGCAACAGGCAGAATACTCTCATGTATGGACCAAGATTTGTGTAACAAATCACAAGGTTGGCAACATTCTTGGACATGATGTCTGTTTGGGTATGAGAGCATGTAGGGATCCTAATCCTACTCCTACAACTAACAGGTGGAAGGATGAAATAGTTTGATTTGATTTTTTGATGCAAAGCCGGACATGGTATATAACCTCAACACAGAGCTAGATTGGTGCCTATCCAGGGCTTGGAGTCAGTAGACATACACCTATGAATGATCAGCATGAACAACTAAAACTGGATTTCAGGGGGATATACATGATATCTGCCTTACAGATATCTCCCAATACAGAGTGTTAAGCTGTCTATACTTATGGCATCCCTATTGTAGTATACCCTTCCCAATATTCAATCTGAAAACAGTTTAATCTACCCCTTGAGCAGAAGTTAAAAGATTAAACATTCAACACAGGAATTCTATGTTCTAGAATCTTAGACATTCCTTGAATGCCTGGACTCAGAAGAAAGATACATGCAAAACTGGAGACAGAATCAGCATAACACATGCAAACATAACATTATTCATATAAAATTGACCATGAAATCAGTGGATTCATGCACAAACGTACAACAAGAGATACATAAACTCACAAGTTTTGCTACACAGAGCAACCAAAACCAGTTGTATCTTATTACAGAGCCAAAATGTCCAATTTTCAACAACCTCAAAAATGGTAACACAGTCTACCTATATTGGCCAGAAAGTGTACCTCATAGCAATTAATTACATAGCTTTCAAAAATCTTCCAGATATAGATCACACAGGAAGAATGGCGCTCAGAAGTTATTGCTGTAGCAGACAAGGGAGGCCTCGAGCCCTGCGCTGCCATCTGGGAGTCTTCATTCACAATCGGGTAGTTTAATCACTTGTACCATCACCCATACTCCTGCTATAGTTGCCATTGATGGCCCAACAACCCACAACCATTGAGAAAACTATTGCTGCGTTCAAATGGAAGTTTCCCGCCAAAACGCCCTCTTCGTAGGCTCAAACTACACAGGGGAATAATCCCACATGCACGGTGCCGAGACCACACTAGCACTTTATAAACATAGCTGCATGCATAATAGGTGTCGAGCGTTCTGCCGCGCTTGACACACGACCCTTCGCCAAAAGCCCATCAGCCAAATCTAGACCATCGGCTTGCCCCAAAAACCTCTCGCCAATCTCAATCGTCTCACCGACGACACCTCCGCAAGCCTCTGTCGGCCAGACATAGTCTATCGGCCAGCCCAAAAGCTTCCTCTGCCGATAGACCACACTCTCACCGATGCACCAACGAATTATACTCTGCTCCTTCATCGGCGATACCTCCCACTGTCGGCCCACCACAATCCATCCTCGCTGACAACACAAGTCACTCCGAAGACCATACACAACACTTCCCTTCATCGGCCAGAGATTAGTCTATCGGCCAACCATTTCACCGTTCACCCGACAATACAACCCATGCCGATAGACCCTGGCTCTTCCCCTTCCGTCGGTGTAACACACACCATCGGAGCATCCAAAAAGCTTCTTGTTGATCTCAAAGGTCACGCCGACGACATCTTCGCCAGCCACACACTGCTCCTCCATCGGCCAAACTCCTTACATTGGCGGGCCACAAATTTGCTTCGCCGATAGCCAAACACACGTCGATGGACATCCATCGGCCAGACCAAAACAATTGGAGCACTCAAGAAATCTTTCACTGATGAAGCCAATCACTCTGATAAGACCAAAAACATAAAGCTTTGAACCATTGAACCCTGAACCAAAAGGGTTCAACACGAGGGTTCAACGCGATGGTTCAAACATCAAAAATAATACTCCATAGGCAACAAAGCTTCGAACCATTGAACCTTGAACCAAAACAAAAAGGTTCAAGCGGGAGGTTCAACGATGCAATATTTGTGAAAGGCAAATGCATAATGCGACCCGTTAGAAGAAAAATGAACCCCGAACTGCCGAACCATTGAACTTAGAGAAAAAGGGTTCAAGTTCAAACCAAAATGTCGAAGACACAAAAATGAACACATGCCGATGGAGAAAAGACTTAGACCCCTCCTCAAGAAAAGAGATGTAGATGCTGAAAAGTACTGAAGGGGTGCCAAAACTTAGAACCTTTTGGATTTTTTGGGAAGGTGCCTGCATGAAAAATTGCTCAGAAACTAATAGTCAATTCAGGCACCAACACTATATAAGGTGTCAAAATGTTTCCATTATAATTTTGAGAAAAATGATGATAGGACAAGGTTGTTAGGTAGAGTGACACCTTGGGTGTCACATGGCCCTCTCCTAGTACCTTGGTGTATGACTAGGACCTAGAAGGCAACCTTGTCCACTATGTGAAAATGATCTAAAAATTTAGACATAGCTTCATCTTGTGATTTTTTGCATAATTTCATCTTGGTAATTTGTGAGATTTTTTCTAATATTCCATATTTTATCTATAAATACCAATTCTATAGAAGAAACCCTCTAAAAAATGGTTAAAGAGGAATGAAGTATGAAGGAGAATATAATATTTTAGGGAAATGTTGGATTAATTTAAGGAGACATTGGTATGAAAAACTAAAGCTAGGTAAACCAAGGTTTGAAGGAGAAAGAGGGAATAGAAGATGGAAAAAGAAGACTCAATGAAAAAAAGTAAAGGGGAATAATATGGATATAGAGAGGACTAATATGGGAGAAGAAAAGAAATAATATGGAAGATACTTGATGAAAAATAAAGTAGAAATGAGAAGAAAATGAAATTGAGGAAAGAAAATGGTTTAGAAAGAGGTAAGGAGAAGGAATGTGGGTTTGAAAAGGGAAGATAAAATGTATAATAGAGGAAGAATGGAGTTAAAACCAACAAATATAGTAAACACTAACATTCCTACACTTATTCAAGAAAGATGGCTCCAAAATAGCAATCAAGTGGAAACTTCACAATTTTTCTATGTTCAAATGGGGAGAGGAAGGCCTATTTTATATATTTTCATACAAAAATAGAAGGAAATAATGTGATAAATGATCAAAGGGTTAGATTTAATGTGATAAATAATGTGATAAATGATCAAAGGAAATAATCAATGATAGTTAAACAAACAAGACAATGGAAATAGAAATTCATGCACTAGATTAGGAAATAGTAAACTATAAATACAAGGGTTTAAATGCACTTGTAGGAGATGGTTACCACTACAAATGGACTCAAATGGTTTAAATAAGGGTATACAAGATATATTTAGGGTTGAGGAATCATCATTTGGGGTATGTGCAGGATCATGATGGGCCAAACTATACCTCTAAGTGGCAATGAAAATACAGAAAATCAGAATTTATCAAGTTCATGTGATAATTTGAATGGATTATCTACACAATTTGAAAAAGATGTAAGAATGAATTTGTAGAGAATTGAATCTAGTTTATAGGCTACTATTTTTTTAAAAAAAAAACTAAATTTACTTAGTGAAAATTGAATATTTCAAAGAACAGCTATTAAATTTTTCAGAAAAAAATAAAAAGTGGGTGTCTGTCCAACCAACCTAACTATGAGTAAAAAAAAAAAAATTTTGAAACTTTCAAAATAAGTAGAGCACTCATGTCTGGATGTGACACATATTTATTTGAAATTTTTTTCCAATAAAATAATTAGTTATGATTTTTTTACTGTGACTTTTTTTAAAAAATAAAAAGTAATTTTCCAGCCAACCTAACTCGATTAAAAAAAATTGAAATTCAAATTTTTTTTTTAACCTATAGCCAGAAAAGCATAGAGTGTGACGCAGGTTTCAGATCTCAAAAAGGTGAAATGGTTTGAAAGATATGGATGTTTTTCAATCAGTGTGTCCATCAGGATTTCAGACACATGGTATATAGAAAATTATTAATAATTATTTAATAAATTGATAACCAAACAAATCTTATATTTTAAGAAAGCTAACAATTTTTTCTATAAACCCTTTTTGCTTTATCAATTTTGCATAAAAAAAGGTCATCAGCACGAAGGGTGAAGTTCGAAGAAGAGACTGAAACATGAAAACATGTTAGAATCCATAAAAAGTCAACAACCAAAACGGATATCTGTCTTGCTTTGTACCAAAGCAAGACAGATATCCGTTCTAAAAATAGATATCCATTTTGAAAACAGATATCCATTTCCTTGATCTATGAAAAATTTTGTACCATTGGTTTTGGATGAAGAGAAGCAACATATTTGAAACATCAAGGCAATAATACAAGAAGTTAAAGTTAGTTGGTCATTTATAGGTGTATCTATTGTTTCATATCACATTACACATAGAATTCTAATTAACAATCTAGTTTCCTCATTTGGGGGAACATTTTTTAATCCATTTCTAATGGAATATTTAGTTAAAAATTGGTGGCTCCTTGTGAAAAGTATGGGCTCTTATCAAGTACGCATAACCAAGAAGGTTGATATCCATTTTTCTTACATGTTTGTTGATCACATCTTACGAAACGGATGTTGCTTGGTGATAGTTCTAGGTTTAGTGAACAATATTCTCAAGCTTATTGCAATTTTTACACTTGTGACCAAATTTGGTACCAAATCCTTTCACCTTTTCAATTAATCCTGATAGTGTCATCTCACTCCATGCAAATCAAACCAACATTAGGACCATGTGAATGAGATTAAGGATAGCCTTGAAATATGAATCTTTGTACTGTTGACTATCCTTTTAGCATGACAATCCTTTAGGATCATTGTACCCAGGTGCAACAATCCTTCAATCTTCTTTTATTTATATTTCTTTCCTCTTCTTACACAAGATTCTCGTGCCTTGTAGTCATGACAATCCACAAATCACCTAACTGTCCTTAGTGAGACTATATCTTATTTTGACAGTGATAGTCATCGTCCATTCACAACTCTCCTCTTTAACATAGATACCCTTTGCACATGTTTTGACTTCATGATTTTACATTTGTATGTTGCATTATGGTATGAAAATACTATGGCCCCTTCTTCATCCTCTTGTATAATGAAATTGAAGGTCAACACTTGCGGTTACTCTTCTTTATTACTTGGTGATAATGAATCCCTAAACTCAATTTTTATTGTCTTGAAGCCAAATTTACCACTGTTGAGACAGTCAGAGTTGATTCTTGATCATGAATATTGTGAATTACTTCAAATATCCATGGACAATTTCAATTGTGTTTCTTAAGACACCCATGCCTTAACTATCCCTTGATGTTGGTCATGATTGTGCTTGGATGGCACAATAGTTCATAGTTAGATTTTTGCCACTAAAGTTTTCCTTTGACAAAGTCGTATTTGTAGTCCACCTTTTGATGATGTTCAAAGAATATAAATACTTATTCTTAACATAAGCAATACATTTCTCACAAATACCAATGCATTCTACTCATAAGGTTCATGGCACCATGCCTAAAGGTATGATAGTCAGCAGTGTACTATTATGGCAGCCTATGGTTGGTTTGACAATCTATAATAGTGATAGCATTCATGCCTAACAATCCTTATCGTTATTGTCGTAATATATTTTATATTTGAGGCCTTGTCTACAACATACAAAGTTTACCTTTCTCACCCATACCTTCAGTATATAAAGGACATTGATAGGGAATTTGTAATTTCCGCTAAGTTAGTGCAATCTAGGAGAGGATAGATTGTCTAAAGTTGTAATCTATTTCCATTTACACTTGCCATAACTACAAATGCTTAGTGTTTATTCTCAACCCCGGTATATGAATAAAATGTGACCTATTGTTCTAATAGGCCTATAGGGACAAAGAGGTGATAAGCCTTTAAGTTTAAACATGACATGGTTTTGATAACTTCCCATAGTGGTAAGGTCCTGGATGACAATCCTTTGATGCACCTAATTGTAATAGGTGTTATGATAGTCCTTGGTATCTTTTCATTTCTTTCTTGAATCGCCTACAAATAAGACATAAGACCTTTTAGATCCTTCATAAATAAGAATTCTCATACATTACATTTAAACTTAAACTCCCTAAACATCCATCAATCCATCCATTAATATCAAAATGCCATGAATATCCTATGATCAACCATTCTAATTCCTAGGATAGTCATATATTGCAATTTTGCTTCTCTATACTAAAATAGCCCAAGGAATATCTACCCTTGAATTTGTATTTAACAATCTAATGTTTTTATGAATAACATTGAGCCTTCTTTTGGGACAACATTTTTGCCTTTAGAAGCTCCTCATTTGATGATAGCCTAAAATAGAATAAGTGGATAGTCATAACATTTTAGCATAATGGGAAAACCCTAAAGTGTGATAAAGTCTATACATTATCTATTCCCATCCATGTCACAAAGAAACTATTCCAATGCTAGGCCAACATGATTTAAACAATCATAAGGGCCAACAATCCACTCCAAATGCATGGGAAAAGGACAACTCTTGGATCCCATATTAATCATGTTCACATGGCTACTAGCATCTTCAAGTGAGTCAATACAAAAATTGAAAGCCTCAAACTCATACAATTCAGAAAAATATACCTAATTATAAATTTGATATGCATGAATAAGGAAGTCCTCATGCAATACAAACTAAAATGTGTCATATTTAGACATGTCATCAAGTTGAACTACATCATGTTGAGACTCGTGTTTACTTAAGCATTACAAGTCACTTACCTCTTTGCATGCTTCAAAGTTCCAAACAAAGGACTCAACTCTAGGTGTAGCAGAGTCCTCATCAATGACTGATTTACATGGCCTTCAACAAACTAAAATTATATATCATCTTTATGCTTATATGGAGGCTATATCATCTTTACAATTGTATGTCCAGGCTCTTTAGGAGTCTTCACAAATGTGTCCAAAGTAAGATTACTCAAATCAAATAATGGCTTATATCCAGAGCTTTATTAAGTTGATACCTAGGTCATGTTCACATGGCTACTAGCATCTTCAAGTGAGTCAATACAAAAATTGAAAGCCTCAAACTCATACAATTCAGAAAAATATACCTAATTATAAATTTGATATGCATGAATAAGGAAGTCCTCATGCAATACAAACTAAAATGTGTCATATTTAGACATGTCATCAAGTTGAACTACATCATGTTGAGACTCGTGTTTACTTAAGCATTACAAGTCACTTACCTCTTTGCATGCTTCAAAGTTCCAAACAAAGGACTCAACTCTAGGTGTAGCAGAGTCCTCATCAATGACTGATTTACATGGCCTTCAACAAACTAAAATTATATATCATCTTTATGCTTATATGGAGGCTATATCATCTTTACAATTGTATGTCCAGGCTCTTTAGGAGTCTTCACAAATTTGTCCAAAGTAAGATTACTCAAATCAAATAATGGCTTATATCCAGAGCTTTATTAAGTTGATACCTAGGTGGATTAGTGTGTAAACATTCAAATTAGATGGTAATTCACAAGTTTATAGAATAATAAAATGAATCCCTAGTCTAGAATCCAAATGTACATAATAAAATGGATATCTGTTTTGTAGTAGCGATATGGACATTGCAGAGTGTCCATTGGCAAAGAATTGGGATTTACTTAAATTTGCTTGTTCATGCTTCTCACAGGACGTCACCTCCCCTACCCATCCAGCTCTACAGAAGAAGAGAGACAACAAATGATCAAGAGGGATCACCAATTAGCAGTAAGTGATTGATTACTTATGTCATGTTATATATTTTGAATATTAAATTCTATATTAATGTGCACATTGTTTGATTGTATTAATAGGTGGAAATTCAAAAATCTCTATCGAGGAGGTCTAGTCGATGAGCGATAGAGGATGAGTCATTGACTGGTTCACCATCTTCATGGCCTAGCAAGAGCCATAGATTATTTGATAGCAATCCATAGGAGATTTGATTTTGGGACATTTTGTTACATATGCCTATTTGGCTTTGTAAACATACTTTTGTATGTTATTGATGTATATCATTGTATATACCCATATGGTTTTATTTGTACATGCCTATATGGCTTGATATATACACTATATAAATTATTTTCATGACATTATGCATATATGTATATATAAGATCCTAATTTGGCACAAGTAGGGAGAATGCTTGCAAAGGTTATGGAATTTGGTTTTAAACGTTCCAATTGTATTTGCTTCAAAGTTTCTAAAGCCTTTTCAAAAAATCCATTTTGTGTATATCTTGCAATCATTGCATTCCATGAGATAGCATCTCTTTGAGGTGTCATGCCAAACTGTTCACATGCCTTGTCTATGCTTCCACACTTTGGATTTACACCCGCCAATTGCATTTTCTTAACATTTCCTTTCAATCCTTATCAAAAATTTTGTTTTGTGCACATATTGCAATCATTGCATTCCTTCAATTACAACACATGATTAAATAAGAAGATGCATATTTACAACACTTAAGAATATGTAGTAGTGTTGCTCATGTCACCAATACTATGTTTACATCTTCACATACATGGCTTACAACATGTGACAATATGAAGTGATGAAGAAACTTGTTATTTTGATGTATTTCAACTCCAAACTTGTGCCTAGAAGTGAAGGCACTAATCCTTGATCAAACTAACGTAAAAGTGCGCCTTGGTACTTAGGGCGCTAGATTATGATTGATCAACCTAAAATGTGCACCTAAGGCTAGATATTGAATTGGAAGGATAAAATGCATCATCAAAGGAGTTTATAGTTATTGAAGGCATCAAATGATGACTTGGGCACACATCTACCTCTCTACACCATCAAATGTGCACCTAGATTAGTGAGGCACCACTTCATATCTCTATGACTTTGGATATGCGCCTTGATAATGAATTGATCTTGCAAGTTGAGGTTGTCTCCACAAGTTGAAAGAATGTCTAAAGAATACAAGGCGCCAATTATTGAACAAACAACCTAGAATGAGTGCCTTACTATTTGAGTCTCTAGTTCATGCTTCTAGAACACCAAAAGTGCGCCTAGATGTTGAGGCGCTAGCTCTTGCTCAAGCAACCTTGAAAGTGCGCTTTGACAAGGAGGTTAAAATGTATTATCAAAGGATTAAGTTGAATCAAGGAATCATCATTGAAGACAAGTAAAACATGATTGTGAATGAGGTGCACTTTTCATTATCTCCAACCTCGCAATTGTGCCTTCCCTTGGAAGCTCATATTGTGCCTAAAGGAATGGTACTAAGATAACATCCATGTCAATGATTGAGAATGTGTCAACTAGAACAATATTTTTTGTTTTTCTCATCATGGGGTCGAACGAACTGCGCCAACGCGTCAGGGTGGGCAAGTAAATGCCAATAGAGGTCTTGTTTTGTGCGCCAAGCATCCCAGTCATTCCAGGCAAGAGGCTACCCGCAAAGTCCCTTAAGATCCCTGAGACCAAAAATGCGCCAAACTTTGATGGAGCAGTTCTCAGAATTCGTGACAGCTGGGAATGTTGTGTTTGGACCTACAGGTGCACATGGGATCCATCGATAATAACCTCTCTCATTTTTGGTCAACTCCATTATGTTTGACCGTGCCGAAATCAAACGCATTGTTGCAAAATGCTTCAATTTGATGCAGTGGAAAGGTGCTAGGTGTGACATTTTTCATTCCATAGCTCGTGGAGTCAAATGGACTATGCCAACGCATTGGGGTGGGTGGGTAAATGCTAGTGGAGGTCTCGTTTCGTGCACCAAGCATACCAGTCCTTCCGGGCAAGAGGCTACCGGCAAAGTCCCTTAAGATCCCTGAGACCAAAAATGTGCCAAACTTTGACGGAGTAGTTCTTAAAATTCGTGATAGCTGGGAATGTTGTGTTTGGACCTATAGGTGCACGTGAGGTCCATCGACAATAACCTCTCTCATTTTTGGTCAACTCCATTCCATTTGACCGTGCCGAAATCAAACGCATTGTTGCAAAATGCTTCAATTTGATGCAGTGGAAAGGTGCTAGGTGTGACATTTTTCATTCCATAGCTAGTGGGGTCAAACAGATTGTGCCAACGAGTCAGGGTGGGTAGGTAAATGCTAGTAGAGGTCTCGTTTTGTGCGCCAAACATCCCAGTCGTTCTAAGCTGTAAGCTACCGACAAAGTCAAAAGTTGCTAGGATTGAAATTTTGCATTCTACAGGTCCTGGGGCTAAACAAATTGCACCAACACATCGGGGTGGGCGAGTAAATGCTAGGGGAGGTCTCATTTTATGTGCCAAGGCTCCCAGTCCTTCTGAGCTGTAAGCTACCAACAAAGTGACTTTACCGGTAGCTTATAGCTTGGAATGACTGCGATGCTTTGCACACAAAATGAGACCTCCCCTAGCATTTACCCACCCACCCCGACATGTTGGGGTAATCCATTTGACCCCAAGACTTGTGGAATGCAAAATTTCAATCCTAGCAACTTTTGACTTTGTCGGTAGCCTCTTGCTCGAAATGACTGGGAAACTTGGCGCACGAAACGAGACCTCCACTAGCATTTACCTGCTCACCCCAACACGTTGGCGCAGTCCGTTTGACCCCATGAGCTATGGAATAAAAAATGTCACACCTAGCACCTATCCACTGCATCAAATTGAAGCATTTTGAAACAATGTGTTTGATTTCGGCACGGTCAAACGGAATGGAGTTGACCAAAAATGAGAGGTTATTGTCGACGGACCCCATGTGCACCTGTAGGTCCAAACACAACATTCCCAGCTATCATGAATTCTAAGAACTGCTCTGTCAAAGTTTGGCGCATTTTTGGTCTCAGGGATCTTAAGGGACTTTACCAGTAGCCTCTTGCCCGGAAGGACTGGGATGCTTGGCACGTGAAACAAGACCTCCACTGGCATTTACCTGCCCATCCCAACGCGTCGGCACAGTCCGTTTGATCCCACGAGCTATGGAATGAGAGAGGTTATTGTCAACAGACCCCACGTACACCTGTAGGTCCAAACACAACATTCCCAACTATCACGAATTCTAAGAACTGTTCCGTCAAAGTTTGGCGCATTTTTGGTCTCAGGGATCTTAAGGGACTTTGCCGATAACCTCTTGCCTAGAAGGACTGGGACGCTTGGCGCATGGAATGAGACCTCCAATAGCATTTACCCATCCATCCTGACACGTTGGTGTAGTCCGTTCGACCCCATGAGCTATGGAATGAAAAATATCACACCTAGCACCTTTCCACTGCATCAAATTGAAGCATTTTGCAACAATGCGTTTGATTTCGGCATGGTCAAACGGAATGGAGTTGACCAAAAATGAGAGAGGTTATTGTTGACAGACCCCATGTGCACCTATAGGTCCAAACACAACATTCCTAGCTATCACGAATTCTGAGAACTGCTCTATCAAAGTTTGGCACATTTTTGGTCTTAGGGATCTTAAGGGACTTTGCTAGTAGCCTCTTGCCTAGAACGACTGGGACAGTTGGTGCATGAAACGAGACCTCCATTGGCATTTACCCACCCACCCCAACACGTTGGCATAGTCCGTTCAACCCCACGAGCTATGGAATGAAAAATGTCACACCTAGCACCTTTCCACTGCATCAAATTGAAGCATTTTGCAACAATGTGTTTGATTTCGGCATGGTCAAACAGAATAGAGTTGACCAAAAATGAGAGAGGTTATTGTCGACGGACCCCACGTGCACTTGTAGGTCCAAACACAACATTCCCAGCTGTCATGAATTCTGAGAGCTACTCCATCAAAGTTTGGCGCATTTTTGGTCTCAGGGATCTTAAGGGGCTTTGCCGGTAGCCTCTTGCCCGGAACGACTGGGACTCTTGGCGCAAAAAATGAGACCTCCATTGGCATTTAACTGCCCACCCCAACGCGTTGGTGCAGTCCATTCGACCCCACGAGCTATGGAATGAAAAATGTCACACCTAGCACCTTTCCACTGCATCAAATTCAAGCATTTTGCAACAATGCGTTTGATTTCGACACGGTCAAACGAAATGGAGTTGACCAAAAATGAGAGAGGTTATTATCAATGGACCCCACATGCACCTGTAGGTCCAAACACAACATTCCCAGCTATCATGAATTCTGAGAACTATTCCATCAAAGTTTGGCGCATTTTTGGTCTCAGGGATCTTAAGGGACTTTGCCGGTAGCCTCTTGCCCGAAAGGACTGGGATGCTTAGTGCATGGAATGAGATCTCCAATAGCATTTACCCGCCCACCCCGACACGTTGGTGTAGTCCGTTCGACCCCATGAGCTATGAAATGAAAAATGTCACACCTAGCACCTTCCCACTGCATCAAATTGAAGCATTTTGCAACAATGCGTTTGATTTCGGCATAGTCAAATAGAATGGAGTTGACCAAAAATGAGAGAGGTTATTGTCGACAGACCCCATGTGCACCTGTAGGTCCAAACACAACATTCCCAGCTATCACGAATTCTGAGAACTGCTCCATCAAAGTTTGGCACATTTTTGGTCTTAGGGATCTTAAGGGACTTTGCTGGTAGCCTCTTGCCCGGAACGACTGGGACGGTTGGTGCACGAAACGAGACCTCCATTGGCATTTACCCACCCACCTCGACACGTTGGCGTAGTCTGTTTGACCCCACGAGCTATGGAATGAAAAATGTCACACCTAGCACCTTTCCACTACATCAAATTCAAGCATTTTGCAACAATGCGTTTGATTTCGGCATGGTCAAACGGAATGGAGTTAACCAAAAATGAGAGAGGTTATTGTCGACGGACCCCATGTGCACTTGTAGGTCCAAACACAACATTCCCAGCTATCATGAATTCTGAGAACTGCTCCGTCAAAGTTTGGCGCATTTTTGGTCTCAGGGATCTTAAGGGACTTTGCCGGTAGCCTCTTGCCCGGAACGACTGGGACTCTTGGTGCACAAAATGAGACCTCCATTGGCATTTACCCACCCACCCCGATGCATTGGTGCAGTCCATTCGACCCCACAAGCTATGGAATGAAAAATGTCACACCTAGCACCTTTCCACTGCATCAAATTCAAGCATTTTACAACAATGCGTTTGATTTCGACACGGTCAAACGGAATGGAGTTGACCAAAAATGAGAGAGGTTATTATCGATGGACCCCATGTGCACTTGTAGGTCCAAACACAACATTCCTAGCTATCATGAATTCTAAGAACTGTTCCGTCAAAGTTTGGCACATTTTTGGTCTCAGGGATCTTAAGGGACTTTGCCGGTAGCCTCTTGCCCGGAAGGACTGGGATGCTTGGCACACAAAATGAGACCTCCAATAGCATTTACCCACCCACCCTGATGCGTTGGTGCAGTCCGTTTGACCCCACGAGCTATGGAATGAAAAATGTCACACCTAGCACCTTTCCACTGCACCAAATTGAAGCATTTTGCAACAATGTGTTTGATTTCGGCACGGTCAAATGGAATGGAGTTGACCAAAAATGAGAGAGGTTATTGTCGACAGACCCCACGTGCACTTGTAGGTCCAAACACAACATTCCCAGCTATCACAAATTATGAGAACTGCTCCGTCAAAGTTTGGCACATTTTTGGTCTTAAGGATCTTAAGGGACTTTGCCGATAGCCTCTTGCCCGAAACGACTGGGATGCTTGGTACATGAAACAAGACCTCCACTAGAATTTACCTACCCACCCCAATGTATTGGCGTAGTCCATTCGACCCCACGATGAGCAAAACAAAAAATATGGCACCTAGCAAGGTTTTTGCTCTTACAGAATAATGTATCGGCAAAGACCCTAGTTTTCATAAGGGAAGACATGTGATTTTAAGAGGTTTTGGGAATGTGACTTTATCCTTCCACTCCTTATCCAATGATGAGTTTATTCGTAGAGTTTGATGGCTTTTATGAGCATATACATGATGTTGTTTTAGGATAGTCATAAAGGGCAGTTTTTGGATAGCCATATGTATCTTTTTAACAATCATAAAGGGCAAGTTGTACATGGACTGTGACAGTCCCAAAACTCATGTAAATCATCCATTTTGGTGTTTGACAACCTTTTAAATCCATTAGATCATTTATACAAACCCTAATGCAACTTATAAACCCTCTTTGTATAGTAATTTCATGAATGACTATCTTGTATGATTGTTTTGTGCATTTTAATAGCCCAATGAGGATTGTATGGTGTTGTCATATTCATGATTTTAACTTGATGCAGAGATAGGATCCAACTCAACATGATAGAGGCATCATTACAAATGGATTGAATTGCAATAGTTAGAGAGCCAACCTCCTATTAATGAGAGTTCAATGATAGTAAATAGAGAGCTACTTGACCATAAATAGGATTTACATGCATACATATATATATGATCTCGTAGGTATCTAGGTTTCATACACAAATTGCAATAGTTGTAGAGCCAACCTCCTATCAATGAGAGTTGAATAATAGTAAATAGAGAGCTTCTCGGCCATAAATGGGATTTGCATACACACACACCCAACTGAAATAGTATCCTTATTGGCCTTATTGGCATCTCCCCCCAAGATGTAAGTTTTTTATGTTTATAATGTGCTCCCAGTGTCCTTATTGGCCTTATTGGCACCTAAAACACAAGAAAGTAGATTCCACTAGCTTTCAATTACAATTTCTCTTAGGCCCTAACACATCCATACATGGCTATACTAAATAAAGAAATGGTAGGAAAATAGTAAAATCTGCAAAAACAGAGTTTCTTAACATTAATTTCATTCAAACTTGTCTTCAATTCATCTTCAAAATGTTTTCAATACATCTCCAATGCCTTTTCCATGAAGGTTTATGCATATTTATACATGATTTGAGGGAAACCTGAGAAACCCTAAACCCCAAACCCCTAAACGCTAAACCCAAGTAACCATAAACCACTATCTCCCTATCTCTCCCCTATCTCCCTATCACCTTTGTCCCTCTACCTCTCAATCTCTCTATCTATGTCTCTTGCCATGTTCCTCACTCTTTATCTCCCTATCTCTCCCCTTGGACTCCTCTATATCTCCCTATTGGTCTGATGCAGAGCACACAATGGAAGCTCTCAAAACACGGTGAAATACCCATCAAAACCCATAGTTCAAATAGATTAAAGCTTAATCAGCTTTAAGAAACCTTCTCAAAGTCCCAAATAACATCAAATCATATACATTCTTCCTATCGGCAAGATAAACACTATCAGCCAACTCAAAAATTCTTAAACTGATGCTCCGATCACTCCACTTTTGACGAGCCTTTGAACCTTTTGATGTGACATGTATCCATTGGCCCAACTTTAAACTAGTCTTCCGATCTCCCATACCACCCATTTCTCACTCCACAACCTATATTAACACATGATTAAACCTAACCCCTAAACCCTAACCCCTATTTCCTAACCCCTAAACCCTAAACTTGAGAAACCATAAACCCCTAAATCCTAAACACTAAACCCAAGAAACCCTAAACCTCTATCTCTCTATCTCCCTATCTCACTATCTCCCCATCACTATCATTCCTCTACCTCTTAATCTCTCTCCCTATGCTTTGGCCATGTCCCTCACTCTATATCTCCCTATTGGTCCTCTCTCTCTAAACACTAAACCCTAAACCTCTAAACCTTAACCCCTAAACCATAAACCCTAAACCCTAAATAATGCCCCTAAACCTTAACCCCTAAACCCTAAACACGAGAAACCCTAAACCCTATCTCCTATCTCTCCCTTATCTCCCTATCTCTATCATCGGGCTCTACCTCTCAATCCTTCTCCCTATTTCTCTAGACATCTCGCTCACTCTCTATCTCCTTATCTCTCCCCTTTGTCACCTCTATCTCTCCCTATCTGTCTCCTCTCTCTTTCTATCTAGCTATCTACAAAACTGAGAAACCCTAAACCCAGGTACACCCTAAATCCAATCAACTCTAAACCTATATCTCCCTATCTCTCCCCTATCTCCCTATTTCTATCATCCCTCTACCTCTCTTGATCTCTCTCCCTATGTCCCTGGCCATGTGCCTCACTCTCTATCTCCTTATCTCTCTCCTCAGTCTCCTCTCTCTATCTCCCTATCATTCCTCTCTCTATAAACCCTAAATCCAAAACCCTAAACCTCTAAACCTAACCCCTAAGCCCTAAACAATTTAAATCCTAAACCCTAAATAATGCCCCTAACCCCTAACCCCTAAACCTAAGAAACCCTAAACCCCTAAACCCTAAACCCCAAACCCCTAAACCCTAAACCCAAGTAACCCTAAACCACTATCTCTCCCCTATTTCCCTACCACCTTTGTCCCTCTACCTCTCAATCTCTCTCCCTATGTCTCTAGCCATGTCCCTCACTCTTTATCTCCCTATCTCTCCCCTCAGACTCCTCTATATCTCCCTATCATTCCTCTCTCTCTATAAACCCTAAATCCAAAACCCTAAACCTCTAAACCTAACCCCTAACCCCTAAACAATAAATCCTAAACCCTAAATTATAATGCCCCTAAACCCTAACCCCTAACCCCTAAACCTGAGAAACCCTAAACCCCAAACCCCTAAACCCTAAACCTAAGTAACCATAAACCACTATCTCCCTATCTCTCCCCTATCTTCCTATCACCTTTGTCCCTCTACCTCCCAATCTCTCTCGCTATGTCTCTTTCCATGTCCCTCACTCTTTATCTCCCTATCTCTCCCCTCAGACTCCTCTATATCTCCCTATTGGTCTGATGTAGAGCACACAGTGGAAACTCTCAAAACACAGTGAAATACCCATCAAAACCCATAGTTCAAATAGATTAAAGCTTAATCAGATTTAAGAAACCTTCTCAAAGTCCCAAATAACATCAAATCATATACATTCTTCCTATCGGCAAGATAAACACTATCGGCCAACTCAAAAATTCTTATACCGATGCTCCGATCACTCCACTTTTGACGAGCCTTTGAACCTTTTGCTGTGACATATATCCATTGGCCCAACTTTAAACTAGTCTTCCAATCTCCCATACCACCCATTTCTCACTCCACAACCTGTATTAACACATGATTAAACCTAACCCCTAAACCCTAACCCCTAACCCCTATTTCCTAACCCCTAAACCCTAAACTTGAGAAACCATAAACCCCTAAATCCTAAACACTAAACCCAAGAAACCCTAAACCTCTATCTCTCTATCTCCCTATCTCACTATCTCCCCATCACTATCATTCCTCTACCTCTCAATCTCTCTCCCTACGCTTTGGCCATGTCCCTCACTCTATATCTCCCTAATTGTCCTCTCTCTCTAAACACTAAACCCTAAACCTCTAAACCTTAACCCCTAAACCATAAACCTTAAACCCTAAATAATGCCCCTAAACCTTAACCCCAAACCCCTAAACCCTAAACGCGAGCAACCCTAAACCCTATCTCCTATCTCTCCCTTATCTCCCTATCTCTACCATCAAGCTCTAGCTCTCAATCCTTCTCCCTATTTCTCTAGACATCTCGCTCACTCTCTATCTCCTTATCTCTCCCCTTTGTCACCTCCATCTCTCCCTATCTATCTCCTCTCTCTTTCTATCTAGCTATCTACAAAACTGAGAAACCCTAAACCCAGGTACAACCTAAATCCAATCAACTCTAAACCTATATCTCCCTATCTCTCCCCTATCTCCCTATCTCTATCATCCCTCTACCTCTCTTGATCTCTCTCCCTATGTCCCTGGCCATGTGCCTCACTCTCTATCTCCTTATCTCTCTCCTCGATCTCCTCTCTCTATCTCCCTATCATTCCTCTCTCTCTATAAACCCTAAATCCAAAGCCCTAAACCTCTAAACCTAACCCCTAACCCCTAAACATATTAAATCCTAAACCCTAAATAATGCCCCTAAACCCTAACCTCTAACCCCTAAACCTGAGAAACCCTAAACCCAAGTAACCCTAAACCACTATCTCCCTATCTCTCCCCTATTTCCCTACCACCTTTGTCCCTCTACCTCTCAATCTCTCTCCCTATGTCTCTGGCCATGTCCCTCACTCTTTTTCTCCCTATCTCTCCCCTCAGACTCCTCTATATCTCCCTATCATTCCTCTCTCTCTATAAACCCTAAATCCAAAACCCTAAACCTCTAAACCTAACCCCTCACCCCTAAACAATAAATCCTAAACCCTAAATTATAATGCCCCTAATTCCTAACCCCTAACCCCTAAACCTGAGAAACCCTAAACCCCAAACCCCAAAACCCTAAACCCAAGTAACCATAAACCACTATCTCCCTATCTCTCCCCTATCTCCCTATCACCTTTGTCCCTCTACCTCTCAATCTCTCTCACTATGTCTCTTGCCATGTCCCTCACTCTTTATCTCCCTATCTCTCCCCTCAGACTCCTCTATATCTCCCTATTGGTCCTTTATCTCTCTCTAAACCCTAAACCCTAGACCTCTAAACCTTAACCCCTAACCCCAAGACCCTAAACCCTAAACCCTAAATAATGCCCCTAAACCCAAGCAACCCTAAACCTCTATCTCCCTATCTCTATCATCCCTCTACCTCTCAATCTCTCTCTCTCTCTATGTCTTTGGACATGTCTCTCACTCTCTATCTCCCTATCTCTCCCCTTTGTCTCCTCTATCTCTCCCAAACTCTTTCAGTCCCCCCTCTCTCTAACTCTCTTTAAACTGTAAACCCTAAACCCCTAAACCCAAGCAACCCTAAACCTCTAAACCCTAAATCATTCCCCTAACCAACCTCTAAACCACTTCTCTATATAGGTGCAACTAATACCACTTTTTCATTGTTTTCCACATTTAATTATATTCTTTTCCATTTTCCAAGTCCTACATGTGTCCAATTTGTATTGTTTGTCAAGTTTTTAGTCTAATTGTTAGTCCCAGCTCTCATGGTTATTAAAATGTTAGTATAGTTAGATTTATCCTTCAGTAACATTAATTTACACATTGTTGCACAAACAACCACACTGAAACATAACCTTACCTAATTAAGGTTAACCTTTAAGGTTCTTTCATAAATGGCGAGCTTAACAGATCCAACTAGTTCAATGTTCTTATAGTCCATGCTTACCCTTCCAAGAGAGTTCATGCCATGTTAACTTTGCATTATGTCCTAACATATCACATAAAGGACATCATCATCACAAGGAATAACAATGTCATGAAGGATTAACGAAGGTGTAGCTTCACCACATAAAGTATCATTCATAATTTTATCACTAGAGGGTAAGGGTATATCATGTGTATCCTTCTCAAACCATGTATCATGAATCAAATCATATGAAGGATTGGGTAAAGCAATTTAGGGCATGAAATCCAAAACGCCCCGAAACACATCCCCTGCTGCCCCACCATTCCTATCCCCGAAATATTGGAACATAGTCTAAAAGTGATTATTTCACATGATGAACAAAACTGAATATTTTATTATTGATTATTTGAGTAATTCATTAGTGATGATTCTTAGTGTTTAACAAATCCTTATGGATTAATGTGTAAAGAAGCTACCAATGTTAATTTGCCCTCCTCCACTAGAAACGGTCTTTAAGGAGGTTCATATATTGATGGGAGATCCAAGATTTAAGAGGTATATTTTCAAAAAGACTAAAAAGCCTTTTTCCCAAATTTTTCTAGAAAATGGATATCCGTTCTCAAAATGGATATCTGTTTTGGTTTTGGTTTGGTATCCAAACCAAAACAAATATCTGTTTCAAAGTCAAACTTTGCCAAGTCGCGAATTTGGCTAAGTAAAAACGCAATTTTTTTCCTATTGCCACTGTTTGGCCCACGATGATCCTGCACATACCCTTTGATCATATTATATGATAAACTTGTGCATATTTAATTTTCAAGTATTACTTGCTCTCTAAATTCATGGATATTTTAAACTTTCATTTATAGATCTATTAGATTAAGTTTAAATTTATAGATATTTGTTTGTAAGTTTTCAATATGTATATATTTGTGAAATTATACATTTGTAAGTTTTTTACATGGATACATATTTGGAAATTTGCAGGAGACATCTAATGGATGACCAGAGTCTAGATGAATTTTTAATAGATGACATTCTTTATGAAAACCCCCCACCCCGTGATCCACCTCAAAACCCCCCACCCCCTCCACTTGATGAGGCCCAATTGCGGAAAAACATTAATGAAAATATTAATGCAATTGAGGAGAACATTAATTTGATTAATAATCAACCTCACTTGATGCCTCCTCATGTGGTTTGGTGTGCATCTTCGATGCAAGCCATTATTGATTCTGTTAGGTCTATCAATGCAGACCTAAATAGATTTCACCTTTGGCGGGAGGAGAGGAGGCAATTCTATGCAGATGGTCTTTCATATAAAGAAATCCATAACCTCCACATAACAAAACAAACATTAACCCCATTTTTTCATCACCCAAAAACTAATCAACCTATAGCTGCAACAAAAAAAAAAGAATATCAATTAAATGGTGTATGCATGAGGCAATTTCGAGACATTTTTGGGATCGTTGGTGGATGGTGTTTGATCACCCACCACATGCTAATTATGAGGTACCGCTATTTTTTTTAAGAAAATTATGGGTGGAGTTTCAATTGGGTCAAAAACCCAATTATTTTGATATGAGAGAATTTTAGGGTGTTGGTCGTGACATGCCACAACACAGACCAGGGGCACGAGTTGACCCCAATCGACCTATTCCTCCTGCTCCTATGGTTGCTTCTATTTTGCCCACGATTCCTGCACCTATTTAGCACCAGGTAGTGTTGTCGACATTAGGAGCATTGAGTAGACTCTCGGGCAATCTCATTGAACAAGCTGCCCACATGGCAAATGAATTCAGTGGTGGAGAGCATCATGGAGGAGTCGATGCATCTCATCATAGAGCCTTAGGCATGTTAGGGGCACATTTGTGTACAAATTGCAATCAACTGTGTTATGGTCCTGCTCCTACATCCACATCAGATGCAGCTACAGCAGAAGTGGAGTCATACTTGGATCTACTATATTCGGATGATAATACTACACAGGTACATTGACCACATTTTATTAAATATTTCAAGTGCATAATTTGAACATATCAAAATTTATATAAATAATTGAATGAATTAATATATAATTGTGAACTATTTGTTGTACAGATCTCAATTCTCTCTAGGGCCACATCACGATTTGATACAATGAGTTTTGCATCGACAGCTATAGAGATTGGCACACCTTACAGGGTAAACCAATATATCTTAACCCTAAAACCATATGTATCTAATTCTAGTTTAAATTTTCTTCTTGAAACTTATCAATATTAATTTTAAATTAACCAGTGTATAAATAAATAAATAACTATATGTACATGTATGTGAAACACTACTATTGCAGCAAGGCTCAGGTCATGTGGCAGTTCCCATGTCTAACCAACCACGTGGCTCAGGTGTTTCTTCCACTAATCCTCCATCGTCAGTTGTCATGCCTGAGTATTCCCTGGTGTGTGTTTTAAAAAATTGCACTAAATTTGTACTAAGTTTCTTTTTTGAGTTTATATAAATTTATATATGCACCCATATATATGTAAGTGCAGGATGATAGGAGTGCGACTATTGGTCAGGTTGCTAGTCAGGGACAATTTCATGAGCCATCCACACATTTTGAGGTCCTAAACTTTACTAAATTTTCTATGTGCAATTTCTAGGTCTTTATATGCTAAATAAATTCTAACTTATTTCAAACTTGCTTTATTTGAAATTCTAGCAATTAGCAGGTCAAACTTTTGGTCAAGAAGATGAAATAACTATACCACCTGCACAACAAAATGTGGGAGTAGATGAGAATGATTGCACGGTAATTTAAATGCACACTTTAAAGCCTACATTAAATATTTAATTTCATATTTTTTATAAATTAAATTAAATTTGGATGGTAACCTAATTCTTGAGTGTTTTAAATTTGAATATCTAGGAATTAGCAGCTGATGCTTTACGATCACTTCAGAAATAGAATGTGGGAGGAGATGACCAACATCATATGGTAATTTAATCATACATTAAAGTCTAGATTTAAATATTTAATATGAGTATTTTATAAATTAAATTAAATCTTCAATCAAATGAAATTTACATTTCAGAAGCACATGTATGTGTCATTTTTAAAAATTTTAAATCTGATTGCAAGTTTCTTTCTCTTGTGTATAGCATGAGGTAGATCCATCTATTTCACGAGGAAGAAAGAGGCCTCTTTCAGATTTGAACTTGAGTGATGATCATACCTAACATAGATTTTTATTTCATAGACTGAATTGTATGATGTGCACATTATTTTTTATATATGTCATGCCAAGACTTTCACTATATATGTCAAACTTGCTATTACATGTACTTCTAGATATATTTCAGTATTTTATGAACTATGATTTGTATTTATTTATATGCTGACGATGAGTAGATGTTTTAGTACACATTTCATGGGTCCTACCTATATTTTATAGTATTTCATGGACTTATCTAGATAGATCTACATGTATATATTATTGAGTATATGCTTGAATGTATTTTAGTATGTTAGATAATATGTTAAATATGCTTCATTGTTCACTTCTAGATTATAAATTATTTAATTGAGACATGTTAGAAGATTTCTCTCTACTACATTTTTTAATTTAAGAAGTGATTATGCATTATGGTTCAATAGTTCTTCTTGAAATAGTGAACAGTCTATTAACTGCCAAAATTAATTAAATGTTTTCATTTATATTTATATTCTAAATTCTAAATTCTAATACATCACCTCACAAACCTAAATTACGTTAATTTGCATAGTGGAATAGATAGGTTTGGTGTTACAATTATCTAATAGATAAATTTAGGGCACTTTATAACAAGGTAATTTACCTAGGATAAACCTTGCATTTCCCTTCATGTATGTGTTAAAGTAGACTTCGTAGTTATAGTAGCAACAATGTTGGAACTAAAGATGGGGTTCATGTAGATGCATGCATAATCAAAAAGTAAGGTCATTCACTCTAATAGTCTAGTGTACACAAGCATACATACTCTATAATACAACAATTAATTTGGCAATAAAATGAGATGTGTGCAATCCAATGCAATAGCTAGAGTGATTTTCTTCAAAAGTTGAAACAACCTACAAAATACAATGGTGTAAGGCTCAACCCACTATGTGAGCAATTCAATATGTAAAATTTGGACTAATCAAGTCTTCATAAGGTAACATACCTAGTCCAATTTGCTACATATGGTAAAGTGAATTGGAAAATATGATAAAATGATAAGGATGTTAGACTCACTTTGATAGTGTCCAAACAAAATCTTCCTTAAAAAAAATTCAAAACATGATTCAAGTGAAGCATTCAATTCTTGTAGAGAAACTAACTCTTTAGAAGAAACTAGAAGGAAATTCAAATCTTATCCACACAATATAAGCTACAAAAAAATTTATCACAATTTGAAATTATTCAAGAGAGATTTTGTGCATAATTCTTGTGAGGGTTGTGGTGATTAGAAGTAGCACTTGCAACTAATACATCTTACAAAAATCCACTTTCAATTATGCTTTGATGGATTCTCATATGTACATGTGAATTTATCTAGTGTGTAAATAATTTTTTCCAATTTTTGAATAGATAGTATATACCTTATCAAGGCCCCTTCATTTTTCCTATTTTTGACAATCCATTTTCCGCTCTTTCCAGAACTTCTAGTTTCATGTGTTTAGCTTTAGTAGCCTTCTCCAAGTGATCACTTTTTGTATTTATACATTCTCTTGAGATCTTCTCTTTTATACCTTATGGGTTGACAATGTTGGTGCATTAATCGGGCTTATAATGATTACTCAAAATGTTTCTAGTGCTAGGGAATTATTTCATTTTTGAGATTCCTTTTGCTATGTAGATTCTTGTCTTGGTTTGATTGGCCATTCTCTTAGTAGTTCTATTGAGTGGGTATTAGGGATTATCTTCAAGTTCTTAATAACATATTTGATTGGTCATGAAGGCAAGTGGCTATTAGGGATTGTTATGACAATCATATAGGTGTTTGGATGACCACTTATGCATTTTATAGTCCTCTCTTGTTTCATTAGGACAATCCTATAATTAGTTTGGTAGCCTTGTATGAATTTTATGAAGGCCACTTGTTGTCATAAATAAATGTCTATCTAACTAGCATATGACCATTTAGAATGATATAAGATCATCAATCACTGTGAAAACATCTTGACTAACATGATTACTTTATTGTTTCATGAGTGTCCTATTTGTTTTATTATTGTCTTATGGATTTTTACAATTGACGTTAGATGATATAACCTCATTATGACTAATTTTTAGATTTGAATTGCTCTTATGAGAACATCTCAATGATTTATGACATTCTAGATTGGATATGGCAATAATCTTCATGCATGACAATAATCTTCTATTTGCTATGACAATGAGTAACCTTTATGGTAGTCATTTAGTTTGAAATAATGACTATTTACTACCTTACCTATGCATGATAACCCTTATTAGTACCTTAGCAGTCGTAAATAACTCTACAACACCAATGACTACACCTAGGTAATATGATAGCACAGTCCCATATTTATTAGTGATAGCATTAGACTATTCAAGACAATGATTGAAGGATATAGAGGAGGACCATGGTATTCATAGAGGCGATATTAAACCATGTTTCAAATATGCAAACTATCCTAGGACTATTTCCCTTTAACTATCATGACACTACTTTTCAACTTTTGTGCATTTAAATAATATAAAATAAATGTTAAATCAACACATCTCAAAACATAGCTAAAGTGGGTACAAAAATGATAGGAAAAATACAAACTATATACTTATTGAACCTATACACTAATATCATTTGTGGAAATCATAAAATAATATTCAATCCATTAAAATTAAATACATAGATCATAAAAAGAGTCTCAAAACAAAAAATAGGTCCATTATTAAACATATGAGTATATCTATACAATTAGCGTATAGGTCCATGTTATTAGTTTGACATGACTACAAAATTGATCTACCATTTACATTATGATGAAATCTTGTAGTGGCAATCATGGAAAAATCTACTTGTAGGATACACCTGCAAGAAATAATAAATGTAAATGAGAATGAAAGAATATGTACCAAAAACACAAAATATTAATGCAATATGTAACTAAATAACACAAAAGAGGATGTAAAACAATGGCTTAAGGGGAGCTAAGAGGATGTCTTAAGGGGATACATAAGAGGATGGATTTAGGGGATGTATAAGAGGATTAATTAAAAGAGGAGCTAGAAGAGGATGTCTTAAGGGGATACAAAAGAGGATAGCTTACTTGGAGAGATGTACACGAGTCAATTTACAAAGTATAAGATAAAACTTGATGGCTTAAGGGGATGTAAGAGGATGGCTTAAGGGGAGCTAAGAGGATGAATTAAGGGGATGTACAAGCAGGTGTCTTTAGAGGATGGATGAGAAATATATGAGTATATATATATATGTAATTATCTAATTTGCGTTCACTTTTAGTTGAAGACTACAAAATTAACCTCACATACTCATATGGTGAAAACGTCTATTGACAATCATGCAAATTTGACTACTTGTCTAGGGTACACCTACAAAAAGTAATGTTCAAATGTACAAGTAAATTAACTATATATTTACATGAGTCGATACAAAATTTAAGACAAGGGGAATAATATAGAAGGTGAAATGAGAATGAAAGAATTTATATACCAAAAACACAACACATTGATGCATTATGTAGTTCTAGATAACATGTTGAATGTGAAATCCATAATGTAAGTATATACAATTACCTAATTTGCGTTCACTTTTAGTTGAAGACTACAAAAATGACCTCACATACTTGTATGGTGAAAACTTCTATTAACAATAATGCAAATTTGACTACTTGTCTAGGGTACACCTGCAAAAAGTAATGTTCAAATGTATAAGTAAATTAACTATATATTTACATGAGTCGATACAAAATTTAAGACAAGGGGATAATATAGAAGGTGAAATGAGAATGAAAGAATTTATATACCAAAAACACAACACATTGATGCATTATGTAGTTCTAGATAACATGTTGAATGTGAAAGCCATAATGTAAATATATACAATTACCTAATTTGCATTCACTTTTAGTTGAAGACTACAAAAATGACCTCACATACTTGTATGGTGAAAACTTCTATTGACAATCATGCAAATTTGACTACTTGTCTAAGGTACACCTACAAAAAGTAATGTTCAAATGTACAAGTAAATTAACTATATATTTACATGAGTCGATACAAAATTTAAGACAAGGGGAATAATATAGAAGGTGAAATGAGAATGAAAGAATTTATATACCAAAAAGATAAAATATTGAT
Organism: Cunninghamia lanceolata; assembly: GCA_027924645.1. NCBI lineage: Eukaryota > Viridiplantae > Streptophyta > Pinopsida > Cupressales > Cupressaceae > Cunninghamia > Cunninghamia lanceolata. Next base: position 4,748,672 of record BSBN01000333.1, read on the forward strand.
GCATTACATGTAACTAGATAATATTATAGGATATATTTAAGAGGATGGATTTCGGGAATGTAAGAGTATGGTTTACATACCTAGAAATTTATTCCATTGTACCATCTGTATCCTCATTTTTTTGTAATGCATCTATAATTGACTCATGTTCTTCCATCGAAAGTGTCCATAACTATTTATTAGAAGGTTTGCCTTGATATCTGACTAGTTTTATATTTGTTGCCACAACCAAATGTGAGTAGTGTATGATCTTCTTATGTGTTTCATAATCTTCAAATGCAGGCAAACCATTCCTTCTTATTAGATATTTTCGTAGCCAAGTGCCAACAACAACCACAGAACCTATTGGATACTCCATCTTATCATCATCTACTCTAGGATGTAACAACTTTTGTTTTGTCTCAACACATCAAGCCAACCAATACCTGATTTCCTCTTCATTTCCCTCAGGTGCAACAACAACATACACATGTCCTACAAAAAAATTATGTAATTCAATAAAGTGTGACATGTATCTAAATCACATAAATTTGTGCATGCATACATATATAATTAATTATATATAGATGTACAAAAAAATGACAATAAAAAAATATTGAAAATAAAAGCACCTTCTTGTACAAGGTCTGAAACACGATCATAGTCATATGATGCAAACATTTGATTATCATCTTCAATTGTTGTTTCAAGTTGATCTTGTGTTTCTGTAGGTGTCAAGGATCTTTATTTCCATTTTTCAACCCATTCTGTATTTTCACACGCTCCCCAATCACCTGTAATACAAAATTGACAAAAACATGCAAGCTCCCTAGTCCATATAGTCCATGTGCTTGTATTTGAACTCTTAAATGAATTCCATTTTGTTGATCTAGTTATTGTTTCACAAACAAGTCGAGTAGGAATATTCTCTTCTTCAACTAACCAAAAGAATCATCGAATTGTAGAGTTCTCACTTGATCCCGTAGATAATTTTTCATTACACCAATCCACAATTGCACGTGCATCTCTAAATTTGGTTGCATCCTCAAATTTTAGTTGCTCTCTAGCAAGAGCTCTTTTCACACATGCTCCAACTCCATCATGTTCTCCTTTACCATGTCCAACTTCAAAAAAACTCCACATATGTTGGATATTGATTTCTTTGTGAGCCCTACATAGCCAGTAAAATATTCTTGCATTTTTTAATTGCCCTTTACAATTATCTAACCATATGAAATGTTGTGCCATCTGAATTCCTCTTTCTTTTAAACTTTCATAAAATTTTGTGAAACAATATTGCACAAACTCTGAAGAGTGTAACCGGTTATCACTCAAATAGAAATGATACTCCCTCAAAAAATTTCTATTATCTTATGTACTATCATCTACATGTTTTTATACAATATGAACAAATATGGCCACTTGCACTGAATTATAATATTGAGATTGAATTTCCTCTTGTAGAGCAAGAGTATAGTTTTCTACAAAGTCAACCACTGATAGGATAGTTCCAATTGGAAATGTGTTTTTACATGAATGAAATTGTCCATCAAGCCACCAAGCATATTGGGAGTGTTTGACATATTTGGATACAATATTATCCTTAAAATCTTTGATGAATGCATGCACACAAATATTTTCAGTGACTAACTCACAATGCTTTCCAATTTTTCCACCCTTTAAAGAATATTCAACATTCTTGAATCTTTTCATATCCACTAATTGTTGTACAAATTCATGTGAAATATTTTCATGGATACATTCTCCTAATAATGAAAAGTTGTCACATCTATTGCATTGTCCAGAAATACATGTTTTTGAATAAAATAAGTATCCAGTAGATGTTTCACAAAACAAACCTGCTACAAACTCCTTAATTGTTTGAGGTGGCATATTAATACCACATTCCTGCATAATTTCGTCAGTATGCAAAGTAGAACGTATATATCAAAAAACATCATATTAATAATGAAATTGCACATGAGTTTTTCAACAACAAGAGATTTGTTGTTTATTAATTTTCACATACCAAGGTTTACATTTCTCGAAAGATTTTTGGCTTATGTTAATATTAAATGGTTAACACTAAATCATCTAAGAATTTTTTATATAATTCAATTTGAGTCATGTCTAATAGATGTTTTGGATGAGGATCACAAATTTTAGACCCCACTCATAATTTTAAAACATCTCTAACATTAGATGATACCCTTGTATTATCATGCCAATATTTTTCAATTAAAGATTTGATTTCACTATTTAATTTCATGTCATACCTTGGGAGTTTACCACTAAAACTCCAACATTGGGGTGAGTGTGAGATCATGATGGGCCAAACAGTGGCAATGTAGAAAAAACTTGCTAGATGAAAAAGTGCTAACATTTAGACTAATAAAATTAGATTTGGATGGAAAGGGTGTTAATATTTCTAGATCAAATATGGATTCCCTCCAAAAGTTCCTTGGAATTACCTCATATTTAGGCAAATGGGAGTCCTAAAACTTGCCAAAGAAACTTGTAAAACCACCCATTTAGTGTTATCCTGAAATTTTCTACAATTTCATCCTTGAAGCTGACAGATTTTTTTATAACTAAATTTAATCAAATTAAAGGGGTTTATAGAGGAAGCTATTAGGATTTTAAAAATATAATACATGCCTCATAATAATTTTAATAGGTAATTATTATTAATTTTCTACATACGCCATGTCTGATTTTCTTATAGATATACATATTAAAAAACATCCATAACTTTCAACATATTAATCATTTTTTAAATCCAAAAGATGTGTCACATTCTAGAATTTATTGGGTATACATCAAAATTTAAAATTTTTGAGTTTCATATATTTTTGACCAAGTTAGGTTGGCTGGAAAATTAATTTTTTATATTTTAAAAAATTCACAGTAAAAAATTCAAAAAATTATGCATCACATCCGCTCATGTGTCATTTACTTAAATCCAAATCATGGAGGAAAAATATTATCTTTTTTTCATACTTAGGTTGGCCGGAATGACACCTAATTTTTAATTTTTTCTAAAAATTTTAGTAGTGCTTCATTGAAATATCCAATTTTTACCATGTACTATTCTTAAAATTTTCAACAAAAATTGTAGCCCATAAACTACATTCAATTTATTATAAATTTTATTACTACCTTACTTTTAGATTGTGTAGATAACTCATTCAATTTTTTACATGAAGTTACTTAAGTCTATTTTTTACATTTACATTGCCACTTAGGGGTAGCGTTTGGTCCATCATGATACTGCACTCACCCATTGGTTAATTGGATCTTTTTCAATAGATTCTCTTCTCTTTGCTGCTCTTCTCAAAGTTTTAGGATTTATCTTTAGAATTTCACTTATCTTACTTATCATTCTTTTATTAGAAGATGATTTATTGACTAAAGCAGTTATTATAGCTCTTCGTGCTGCATTGCTATATTTAGATCGACTCTTTTTACCAATAGAATCAATAGCATTAGCAACACTAGATAAAACTTGTTTGATTGATTCATCTTTTTTTTTAGGTTTTACAAATATGCCTAACTTTTTCATTACTTTTCACAATTTCTACATCTTCATCAATTGCATCATAAGTTGACATTGAAATCCAAGACTTTTTCTATAAACAAATTTTTTATATAATCTATTTGCATGAGTTATCATTTGCCTCCAAGAAATCTTACCAAGAAGATTATCTAAGACATTTCTTTCAATCTCAAATAAAATATTTTCATTTTCACTCCTAAAAGGGATATCATTCTCATTTATATCATCAATAGGCAGGTTTGAAGACATACTTGGATTTGTTTCTATAGTCGTGTTTTCCATATCATTGAAAGTTGGCTCCGAAGACACACCTGGATTTGTTTTTATAGTCATGTTTTCTATATTATTGAAAGTTGGCTCCAAAGACACACTTGGATTTGTTTCTATAGTTGTGTTTTCCATATCATTGAAAGCTGGCTCTGAAGACATACCTAGATTTGTTTGTATAGTCACATTTTCCATATCTTCGAAAGTTGGGTTTGAAGACATACATGCATTTGTTTCTATAGACACATTTTCTTCCAAATTCACCACTTCCACATTTGCATCATCTACATTCATCCCATCATTTATAGTCTCTTGAATGTCTTTCTCTTCAATACTCATGGAACTAGATGCTTCAATATTCTTCATCTCTTGTATCCTTGCTCTTCTATCTCTTTGCCTTTTTCCATCCTTCTCTCTATTTGCTTCAATTTCTTGAGGTGTCATTACCCTCCTTTGTTTTTTTCTTTGACATTGATGTGATCCCATGATTACCAAACCCTCTTGATAAAATAACAATTGATACTTAATCCAATTTCATAATTGATGTACTTATTTAAAATTTTGAAGTAGAATTAGATGTAGATCCTTTGTTCCATAGATTTTGAAGTAAAAGGTAGATGTAAAAATAAAAACCTTATTTCTTTATTCCTCTTGAAAATAGTTCATGCACTTGATTTCACTTCAAAATTGTTCATATGATTGACTCCTTTCAAAATCTAAATAGAATATGACCTGTCAAGAGATTCCACAAAACACTTGTAAGTAAAAAAAAATGCAGAAATTGTCATTGTCGCGCCATACTGATCAGACTTGCAAATTGCAGGGATACAGTAATAGTACATTTTTCCCTAATATGGGAAATAACGGATATAATAGAAACGGGTACCCATTCTTAAAAACATAACGGGTACCCGTTATGTAACGTGTACCTATTTTATAATGGGTACCCGTTATTTAAAATTTAAAATCTCCGACCGCCTTTTCCCTTCCCTTTGCTTGGGTTTTAGGCTTGGGATAGGCATGGTTGGCCGACCTTGAGCCTTGGACCTGCAAGTTTTTTTCTAAATATAGAACAAGAAAAAATACTGAGTTTACCTATATGGCTGTTTTTTTCTAAATTTTTTTATGAAATGAAAACTCATTACAGATAACATTGTCTAGTTTTCAAATAGGTAATTTTTTTTGTTATTGGACATTTTCTTCTATTTATTATTTAATTTATGAGCAAACTAGTCCAAAAACTTGAAATGACAGGTGTGTATTTTTAATAACTTTTAATTTTTAAATTTTTCTAAAAAAAATTATATGTCATCAATCTACACATCATTCTTTACACAATGAAAAAAGAAATTAATTTTATGATTTTTTTTGCTCAAATTATTTTGGTCGTACACGAGGGGTTTTCAAAAGTAGCAATTAGGCCTAATAAAAAATTAATTAAAAAAATTATAAAAAAATATCCTCATCAAACATCATTGTACTACACATCTTTTCCCAAAAGGATTTTGAAAAATAATTTTATTTAGGTCAAATTATGTTGGTCATACACGTGCATGGTATGGTTAAAAAAAATGACTTTTAAATAGTAGTTTTAGAAATGCCTATTGAAAATTAATTTGTATCATCTGGGTATTGAAAAAAATTACATATTTGGAAACTAGACTCCGAGTACTACATTTTATATTTAGTGACTTTTTTAAAGATTCCATCTCTAAGTACTTCAAATTTTAAGTTCAAATGTGACAAATTCTGAAAATCAAGGAAAATATTTCCATATTTTAGCCAAAAAGTGGACCCAACTTTTTGCACTGACTGTGGGAACAACAAAGATGGGTCTCAGCAACTAGGCCTAATCAGGTACCCATGTACAAATGCATCTCTCATAAAGCGGAGAAAGAAGGAAAACCCAGTGGGAAAAAAATTTCCTCCAAAAAGAGAAAAATGAGTATTCTGGACACGACTCAATGGAAGTGTACTTGACACAATACAACTGAAAGTGATAGTCTTACAATACTTGCAAGATCCATGTGTGGAATGCCATTGCATGCCATGTGGCTACAATTCAAATCTAATGTGAAGTCTTGCTTTGAAGAGTATGTGGAAGCTTTATGTGAAGCAACTCTGAAATCTGTAGAAGCAAATGAACTGATATCAATTTTCTACTGTGATGAGTCTCTAGAAGTTCTTGAAGAATCAACTCTAGATGCACATGTAGCAATTAGGTGATCGTGATGTTGTAGTGGAAGTGTTCGTGACACATCTCAATACAATGCAAGAAAAAATGTTGAAGAATGATGAAGTAGTAGTGGAAGTGATCTTAACATATCTCTATGGAAGTGCTCTTGGCACAACTCTGAAATGCACTTGACACAACTCTATGAACACCCCCATAATTCAATATTTTTATCCCAAAATTATTTTTTGTTTGAGAAATATCCCTATGACTCAATATTTGTATTCCCCCCAGAATTTGCCACTTTCTAATGATAGTGTATTAAACAAGTCTAATTGGAATGAAAAATGGCACTTTATGTCATGTCCCAATATTTAGACCTTATTTAAATTAAAGATTTAAAAATCATATATGATTGTTTCTTCAAATTGGGTCAATCCAAATAGTAATTATATACAAATATTTTACATTTATAAATAATAAATAAAATACAAATATTATTATAGTCATAATATAATACAATTTATAAATAATGATATGAATCCTTATTACCATAATTATAATGATTATTAAATATGATAAACTATAAAATATATTATAATGATTATAAAGATCATAAAATATAATATATCAAATATTATTGATAATAAATAGAATTATTAATGGAAAGACCGATACTATAAAGGCTATCAATAAAAAGTCATCAGACAATATTTATTAATCATGATATATTAATATATGATAAATTCAAATATGATATATATGAAAATGGTTAATAGTAAACAACGTTGCATTAAAAGAGGACAGATTAGTTATGAATAGCCACCTACATTAGAAGGGATATATCCCTTACCAGTTGGTGGAATGTGGAATATTAGAGGGATATAAAAGGTCAGCGGAGGGGAAGAAAGGACAGCAGAAAATAATGATCTGATACAGAAATTCACAGCATCAGTAAAAATAGCAGCATACCATTAAAGAAGAAAGAAGAGGAAGAATAGTCCCCGGTAGCCAAACAATGTATGTCTATTTTATGTTTGGTTTATGTTTATGATAGGTAGGTATGTATATTATGAAATTCGTGTTTATTATTTTAATAGTATTTTACTATGGTGTACAATCATGTATATATGTATATCATTAAATGTATTTCTGAGTATCATAAATCTGAGTTATCATATATTTGCAAAAATCTGAGTTATAAATTATTGCTGATATGACATAATGGGTATGTTACTGATCTTTGTGTAAGAATAGAATATGTGATTACAATATGGAATAATATTTGTATTATCTGATTGTGATAAATCACCATGATTAAGGAGATGGAGGGCCTACAACGAGGGGAAACGGCATTGGGATCATCCTCTAAGTACGCCACCCCATGGTGGATGGTTGAGGCCTACCACATGTGGGCCAAGGGGGCATGAGAGGCTGCCCTTGGGCTTAGAAGGAATGATTTCTGGGACACCCTTCTGTAGCTGCACCCCTAATCTTCCATCTTGGAAATTAATTGAATCATAAGAGGAAGCATAATGGTTCTGATAAGGAGAACGGTGATAGGACGCCTCACTAGGCACACCACCCCATATGGATGGCAAGAGGCCACATGGGGCCAAGAGGGGTGAAGCACCCGCTCTTGGGCCTAGGATAAAGGGTTTCTTGGGCACCTTATCAAACTATTTTGTTCCAAGAATTAGAAACCATAACCCTAAACTTGTGGGATTTGAATTTTTAGGGTAAAATTAGTATTGTTCCAATAGGGGACATTACAAGTAGTATCAGAGCATCTTTCCTACCATCCTGTGTATGCTTTATGTGTATTCAAATGTATTCAAGTGTATACCTTGTGATTTATGTGTATTCAAATATGTACTTCATGGCTTATGTCTATTTGAGTGTATTCAAAGGTCTACTTTGTGACTTATGTTCATATGAATACTCTATCTATTGTGCATATTCACGTGTATGATTCATACTCATGTGTATACTTGATGACCTTGGGATGGTGGACGGGTCCATGGTGTAGTATGGGATGCACCGAATCCCCTTCCCAATTGTTCGATGGTATACTTCATGACTATGTATTTGAGTGTACTTGTATTCAAGTGTATACTCTATGACTTTGTATTTGAGTGCATACTCTATGACTTGTATTTGCATGACTCTATAGTTACATTTGAGTGTATACTCTATGACTTTGTAATTGTATTTGAGTATGTACTCTATGACTTGACTGTGTATTCAAGTGTATACTCTATGACTTTGTAATTGTATTCGAGTGTGTACTCTGACTTGACTATGTATCTGAGTGTATATTCTATGACTTGTATTTATTCGAGTGCATACTCTATGATTTTGTATTCAAGTTTATGTATCTGAGTGTATACTCTGTGACTTGTATTTGTATTTGAGTGTAAACTCTATGACTTGTATTTGTATTCGAGTGTATACTCTATGATTTTGTGCGTAAGACTGTATTTGAGTGTATACACTATGACTTTGTATTTGTATTTGAGTTTATGCTTTGACTTGTATTTGTATTCAAATGTATACTCTATGACTTTGTGCTCAAGAATATGTATTCGAGTGTATATAACTTTGTATTTGTATACTCTGTGACTTTGTATTCAAGTGTATACTTCATGATGATGTATTCAAGTGTATACTACATGACTTTGTATTTGTATACTCTATGACTTTGTATTCAAGTGTATACTTCATGATGATGTATTCGAGTGTATACTATATGACTTTGTATTTGTATACTCTGTGACTTTGTATTCAAGTGTATACTTCATGACGATGTATTTGTAGGAGTACAATCAACACTGAGAGGGGGGGTGAATCAGTGTTGTGTGAATTTTTAAATCTTTTTACACACTTTAACTTTTAGAGCACAAGGAGAGAAAGATAGCATTGATCTGTCAAATACATATGCACATGATTGTGAATACAGAAAGAGAACAAAACTTCATAAGTAAATCATACACACGCAAAGAAGATTATGACACAAGAATTGCATGAGTGGAAAACCCTCCAGGGGTAGAAAAACCACTCTAAACTGCCTCACTGGCTTAAATGAAAAACTTCTTACAAATGTCTCACTGACATATACAAGGTCTCACTGACCACAAGCTTCACTAGCATAGAAAGGTCTCACTGACCACAAGCCACACTGGCATATTGTGCCTCACTGGCAAACCAAATTACCAACAAATGTAATAAGCAAATCAGAGGAATACTCTGTTTCCATCCAATACAAACATATGTCTGTCAAATACCCATTCTATTCAATCTGACATCTGGATACACTCAACAATTCTTTATTCTGATCCAATCAACACTGCATATCAATCCTGTATTCTAATCCATTCAACAACACTGCATATCAAATCTATATTCTAATCCATTCAACAACACTTCACAACACTGTATGTTTCATCTCTATCTTTCTTAATTCAACCATTAATGCACCTGGAAAACAATTTTATACCAGTTGAATATCTTTTCACCTTTCCTCTTATGTATGAACATTTTCATCTTCTCCCAATGAAGAACCTGCAAACAAAAAACTTTTCACCTTCTCTCTGCAATTTTTCTTATTTCAAAAATCAATCTCTTGTAATAAAAAAAATATTATTTCTCTGTCCATTTTAGAGCTCTTTCATATTCTTTGACATCTCAAATTATCCCTTGCAAGAATATGTAAATCTTCTTCAAAAATTTCAAAACCTTTCACTTACTCTGCACAAAACAATTTATAAAAAATCTTCAAATGAATATAATAAAAAAACTCTGAACAAAATCTTAGATAATCTTCCATCTCTGCATTTTCAAAAATTAAATCCCTTTCATTTTCTCAAGCCCTTCATTTTCTTTTCAATAAGACTCTTCATGTCCTGCAAAATGAAAAATCTCCACCAAAATCTCCTCAAAAAACATATTCTTCACACTACAAAAAACAAGCTCTTCAAAACATCTTCTAAAAAAAATTAGTCTTCAAAATCTTCATCCAATCTGCCTTGTAAAAAAAATCTCCTCAAAAAAATTCTAATGTCATTTCTTTAAATTAGAAAAAATAATTTCTAATATAAGATCCACTAATCACCAATTAAAAACTCACAATTTAGAATCCATCAAAGTGGTATAGGCCGACCACTTAATGTTTAAGTAAAGTTTCTAAAAAGAAACTAAAGCCTTAAAAGGCTTAGGGAATGACATCCTAAATACATACTAAGCTCCCCTAGCTTTTTGCCTTACCTATAGGAGTCAATGCAAATTTAAATAAATCCGTTTCAAGTATGAATCGGGGGCTTCAAAAGAAAACTCCAAGGCATCGGGCCTTTTCTAACCACTTGATTTTTCCACCCAAAATTCATTAAAACATAGCATATGATATGCTTTGTCACCATAAACAAAAACAATTTAAACCTTTATTAGCGCTCACACACATGAAAATAGACCGATGCAAAAGGTAAGGGACTTTGATGAGGCCGGTGGACAGCACGGGAAGTAAACCCTCCAACAGGTAATTTTTAAGTATGAACCTGCAGTAGCAGGTCATTATTGAAAAAGACATTTTAAACTAGGGTTTAAAGATATATTTTGACATTAAAATAAGGTAATTTTAGACTTTGAACACCTTAAGCACCTTGAAGACCATACTCTACAAGCTTCAGACTTATCATCACATAAGTCCTTGAAAACTCTCTGCAATAGTATTGTGAATAGCATCAACAAAAAATAACCAAGTGAACCCCTGAAATGAAACCAATGAGATGATCATCAAGAACATCTATACCAATGCTAACACCCATTGATCCTCTGACCAACTCAAATGAAATATTATAACTCCTGAGATCACCTATAATCATGATGAAGACTACTTTGTTTCACTGCATATTATGTCATCTGTATAAACCATACTGATCAAGATGTGATGGAAAGAACACACAAGATGATGTACTCTTGTTCCTGCTCCTAACAACAACAAACAAGATGATGTATTCTTGTTCCTGCTCCTATCAACAACAAACAAGATGATGTACACTTGATGATGCAAGATCAAACCTGTGAAGTATAAAACCAGTCTCTGCATCTGCAAGACACATCGGATTTCAAACAACCAATACATTGTCTCTGCATTAAATCTCTCCCACTTGAAGACATCCTGAAATATGACATGAGGACCAAACACCATTTTGTCATTAATGACAACCTGTCACCATCAGTATTTGGGTGTATACTCTATGACTTTGTATTTGTATACTCTATGACTTTGTATTCAAGTGTATACTTCATGACTATGTATTCGAATGTATACTCTATGACTTTGTGTATACTCTGACTTATATGTGTTCAAGTGTATTCATGTGTATACCTTGTGAATTATGTATTCAAGTGTATTCATGTATATAACGTGTATTCGAGTGTGTTCAAGTGTATACCTTGTGGCATGTGTATTCAAGTGTATACATTGTGGCTTATGTGTATTCGAGTGTATTCAGGTGTATACCTTGTGGCTTATGTGTATGCATGTATTCATTTGACTTATGTATCTAAGTGTATACTTTATGACTTACATGTATGCTTTGTGACTTGATGTACTCATATGTAAACCTCATGTATGATTCGTATATATGCTTCATGCTTCTTGTATATACTCTACTTATACTTTATGTATCACATATATTGATGTGTTACTTCAAATATCTTCACAAGATGTGTTCTTATAAATACTTTATGCTTAAAAAACTATGAGAATGTTAAAGATGTTGTCTTTCCAGTGGCTCAAGCTACTTGGTTGCATGCTTGAGCTACATGGTTGCTTGCGTGCTTGAGCTACTTGCCTACCTGCTTGAGTTGGTTGCCTATGTGCTTGAGCTACTTGCTTATCTACTTGAGCTACTTGCCTACTTGCTTGAGCTGGTTGCTTGCGTGCTTGAGCTACTTACCTACCTACTTGAGTTGGTTGCCTACATGCTTGAGCTACTTTCTTGTCTACTTGAGCTACTTGCCTACTTGCTTGATCTGGTTGCTTGCGCGCTTGAGCTACTTGCCTACCTGCTTGAGCTGGTTGCCTATGTGATTAAGCTACTTGCTTGTCTACTTGAGCTACTTGCCTACTTGCTTGAGTTGGTTGCTTGTGTTCTTGAGCTACTTGGTTGTCTACTTCAATTTTATTATGTAGATGGAAATGCATGTGACCTACAAATTGGTGTAATCACTTCTATATTTAACATCCTGAGGAGATCACTCAGCACCATTCGACCTTGAGGCGAAAAGGGAAGAGCATTTCATCTAAGAAAGATATCCAAAACATCATTAAAAAATTCAATTGAGATTTAGGACCACTAAGGTATCATATCAACTTAAGAGGGTCAATCTCTTAAATCTAAAACAACAAATTTGAGGGGACATTATAAAGACAACTAGGAACCCACAAATGGGGAGAAAGATCTTAAAAGAAATGTGAAAATTTATAGTTCACAATGAAGAAAACAATTTGGTCCATATCATATGATCTACCTAGTAACTTATAACATTGATCTAATGAACTTTGTCTTATTTTTCCTACATGTGATATCTAGAGTAGATCATTTCATCCAAGGGTCTTCTTCTCTTAAGCTCTTTAGAGTAACCCTACATTCATAATTAAGGATCAAGGATATCGGTATCAGGTATACCATCAATAAAATTAATATATATCAAGTTATACCAAATTTGTTCCATAAGGATCATTCTCATTTACCAAACCCTGAATTAATTGATATGAGAAAACAAAATTAGTACCAAAACATAGCTCGATATGTAAAGAGGAGCATAAAAATCCAATGGAATTAAAAGATAGGAAAGAATTGAATATTGGAGTAAACCCATAGAGGTAAGTCTATTACTTGCTAAGGAATAACTAATTATTGTACACCTTTCATTTAGCAATTTGTATATATAGGTATAACAGATATTTGGCTAAGATAAATGAGTCAAAACCCTATAAACTCATAAGAAATCAGCTTATCACAAACCTTGTTTGAGTACTTGCACAAATTTTCTCTTTATATAATCAATTGTTCCTCAAAACATGATCATTGAATTTAAACATAGGGTAAACTACAAGACGACAAGTACATGATTGAATTTGGGGTCCTCTCTAAGGGCAAGAGGAAACTTATCATTGGTTACCAACACTTGTTGTTAAGAAATATCAGAAAATACAAACACATGAACCAAAAGGATATTTGTCATTTAGGGAACATCATCAAACCTTATGATCTTAAAAAACAATGACAGTAGAACTAAAGACAAGAATACTAACAACAATTCTTCGAGGAGATCGATGGTTTTTAGAGGTATCATAGCTATAATTGCTTGAGGACAAGCAATTTTGGGTGGGGAGGACTGTCATGTCCCAATATTTAGACCTTATTTAAATTAAAGATTTAAACATCATATATGATTGTTTCTTCAAATTGGGTCAATCCAAATAGTAATTATATACAAATATTTTACATTTATAAATAATAAATAAAATACAAATATTATTATAATCATAATATAATACAATTTATAAATAATGATATGAATCCTTATTACCATAATTATAATGATTATTAAATATGATAAACTATAAAATATATTATAATGATTATAAAGATCGTAAAATATAATATATCAAATATTATTGATAATAAATAGAATTATTAATGGAAAGACCGATACTATAAAGGCTGTCAATAAAAAGTCATCGGACAATATTTATTAATCATGATATATTAATATATGATAAATTCAGATATGATATATATGAAAATGGTTAATAGTAAACAGCATTGCATTAAAAGAGGACAGATTAGTTATGAATAGCTACCTACATTAGAAGGGATATATCCCTTACCAATTGGTGGAATGTGGAATATTAGAGGGATGTAAAAGGTCAGCAGAGGGGAAGAAAGGACAGCAGAGAATAATGATCTGATATAGAAATTCACAGCATCAGTAAAAATAGCAGCATACCATTAAAGAAGAAAGAAGAGGAAGAATAGTCCCCAGTAGCCAAACAATGTATGTCTATTTTATGTTTGGTTTATGTTTATGATAGGTAGGTATGTATATTATGAAATTCGTGTTTATTATTTTAATAGTATGTTACTATGGTGTACAATCATGTATATATGTATATCATTAAATGTATTTCTGAGTATCATAAATCTGAGTTATAAATTATTGTCAATATGACATAATGCGTATGTTACTGATCTTTGTGTAAGAATAGAATATGTGATTACAATATGGAATAATATTTGTATTATCTGATTGTGATAAATCGCCATGATTAAGGAGATGGAGGGCCTACAATGAGGGGAAACGGGTTGGGATCATCCTCTAAGTACACCACCCCATGGTGGATGGCTGAGGCCTGCCACATGTGGGCCAAGGGGGCATGAGTGGTTGCCCTTGGGCTTAGAAGGAATGATTTCCGGGACAACCTGCTGTAGCTGCACCCCTAATCTTCCATCATGGAAATTAATTGAATCATAAGAGGAAGCATAATGGTTCTGATAAGGAGAACGGTGATAGGACGCATCACTAGGCACACCACCCCATATGGATGGCAAGAGGCCACATGGGGCCAAGAGGGGTGAAGCACCCACTCTTGGGCCTAGGATAGAGGGTTTCTTGGGCACCTTATCAAACCATTTTGTTCCAAGAATTAGAAACCATAACCCTAAACTTGTGGGATTTGAATTTTTAGGGTAAAATTAGTATTGTTCCAATAGGGGACATTACACTTTATAATGATAGTGCAAAATCATTTCCAATAGATTACTCTCAAAAAAATATTCACTTTCTTAAAAATGGCACTCAATTTTGAGTTGCCAATCAAAAGATACAATTGTTTTTCGAGTTTTTAACTTGTTATACAACGAGAGAATTGTTTTTGAGAAAAATGGGACAATTCCCAAATCATCTCAACACAGCTTTGTTAGCACTTGAACTAGTTTCACATCGACTATAAATAGGCTCAATCTCGCCTCCATGGGTGAAAGTTATGGTAAAATGAAAAAAAATGCCCTCTTTGCACAAACTGATGCAAGATAGGGTCTTGCGAAGCAAATTTTTTTAGAAAATGCAACTTTCTCTGACAAGATGTAGCATAAAATGTTAGTTTTGGTGGGTAGCTAGTCCACTAACTATTACATTTATTACTAGACATTAGCAATTAACTTTTGTTTGGGGCAGTGTGTTAACTAACTTCTAAGAGTTAGCATTTGTTGACAATTACAATATAGAACTAGTAGAGGTTACACTTATTGTTAGGATTACAAATATTGCTAACTTGAAGTTTTAGGATAGTGATAGGCAGTTACACTGAAATTAACATCAAATGTTAACAGTACACATATAGTGTTACAAATTATGTTACATTAAAAGACTATGTTAACAGTAACCTAGCAATCCGATGAACCATGAGCAAGAATGAAGAATGGCAACCAAACTTTTAACCTAAACATTGACAGTAAACATGAAATCCGCCATAAGATCCGCCACCGCCATTATAGATACCTCCATCACCACCATAGATGTCGCCATAAATGCCAAGAGGCGACAAGGGTGGAACAACAGGGCTCAGTGAGCCCCAAACTTTCGTCGAAACTTGGAGAAGATCGTTGGGAGATCTGATGAACTGCAACTTCTGCAAAGTTTGGATGAGGAAATTATGGCCGACCGTTGAGGGAAGTGGAGAACATCCTACGAAGGACACAGTAGACTATGCTGAGGGTTTCAAGCCAAGAAAACCAGGTGATCTGAACTATTTGTCGGGCCTCCAATGCTGGAGAAATGGCTTCAACCTCCAAGATGAGATATTGTCAATGAAGCTGTGACCACGAGCAACCATCAGAAATGCCCTCGACCACCATGAGTAGGAAACACCACCAAAGATGGGTGAAATATTGTGAGGGTACTCCACAACCCATTATTATCATTGCACTTTGCCTCTTCTTTTGGCTCAGTGGATGACATGATATGCCACGAAGCTCTTCCCCAACTAAAAACAAGTTCCTTTCCTCTACAGTCACTTCAACATCTAACTCGGTGACTTTCTTCATTGACTCAACCATTTCATCATATCGTCCGGCCAAAAGCAGTCACTCGGACTATTAAGAAGGAAGAAATTAACTAGTCGGTGCGTTGTAAATGATCGACTGGTCGAAAACTGTACGGAGACCAGATGACAGCTGACAAAGTGTCGACGAGTTGTATGGATGGAATGGTCGATGTCGACTCAATCAATCTGGTCGCTAGCTGGAGTCGAACATGGCAGTCGTCGAGGTATCCGTACAGTTAGTCGTTTACAATGCACTGGCTATTTATTGCTGGGTGTATTGAATGGTAGCAGAAAATAAACAATGACCTTGAGGGATAAATGGCAAATCATGAGAGTCTTGAGAGGTCAGATACCTCCTTCAAATATCGATCCTCACACAGCTAAAAGTTGATGGTGAATACACTCTACTTAAATATCATCCACTTCAATGGTCAAACAATCAATAGCAATTTTACACCTCATTCACGATAAAAAGTGTTAAATATTTGTCCTACTTTTATTGGTCAAAACTGACCTTTGAGTGTTAAAGTGGATGATATTTAAGAACAGCAAATATAAAAGTCACTCCTTTGAATGGCCTCCAAACGTGGGCTTAGGCCGGCAAATGCTTCAATAGAGAGCTAAGAGACTACAAAGTAGCCAAAAACCAAGGCCAGCTAGGCCATAAATTGCCAAGAATGAACAATGAGCTCCCTCAACCTGCTTGAATGACCAGAGATCAGCGATAAAACTCCAGAGTCTGTAAGTATGGTAAAGAAGGACTGCCCAAATAGACAAATGCCCAAATCTTTCAAACAACAACTCAAAATTCATCAAATCTACAGAAAAAAAATGCCTGCAAAATTATGTTGATTTTGCCAAAAATAAATAAAATTGCATTTTCAACAAAAATCTATGAACAAAAACTTGTAAAATGTCAAATTTCTAAAAAAAAATCTGTCAAATAGGAGATTTTTGCCTCCAAACAAACCAACAAGCTAACTAGCTTTGCTTTGATACCATGTTAGAAACAAGATCGACTAACATATTACTAATTACGAATTGGAGTAATTTGATTATGAACAAAGTATTTCTATATAGAGGGTAGAGAGGTTGAGTCAACTTCAACACTCAACTAGAGGTGGAGGAAAGAGAGTCGACATGTGTGTTGGAGAGTTGTGTTGGACTCTCCAAGTCGACACCTAATCACCTATGGTGGCTTAAAGCCATGTGGGGAATATACACATAATTACTTATTTAAATAATAAGTAATAGTGTTAATATTCCTACACTAACATGTCTTAAGCGTACCCTATCTGAGTAGGCTAATTTACATGTACCCTTGATAAAAGCTAGTCTCTTAAATACCCAAAATGGAAAAACATGTGGGGCTACCTTAGCTCCATATACTCTAATGGCAGTGTGGTCCTTGTAATAATATCAATCTCCCCAATTATGCTCTATATGAGCATGGTGCTCTAATTCTTTAGGTCTAAGAAACTTGGTAAATGTATTTGAAATCCCTTTTATTTTGTATGCCAAAATTCATGTAACCTTTTGCATAAAGAGGTCTTTAAACATGCAATAGCTGGTCATTTGCCAATGGGAATTAAATAACTACATCTATTCCTAGACCAAGATAGGCTCTCCATGCTCAGTCATGATTACTAACCCCAGTGCATGATCCCAATGATCCTTTCCCAAATACAACAATATGTGATAGAGGTGGGAGTACCATCTAAAAAAGGCATTCTACTTTCATTCCTCATGGCAGAGAGTTCCCTACGAACATTACCAACTAGAACAGTGGCATAGTAAAAGGGTCTACTGATGTATATATTTTGAACATATGTATGTTAACATCATCAATGTGATTGGAATTTGAGCCTTATAATTACTTCCAAATATCTAACATAGGGCTTGGTATGTCATCTGAAAGTAATCCTTAAAAGTACCGACACTAAGAGGCTCTACCTCATTTACTGGGATGGCCACCAGTTTTCCTACTTCACAGTTAGGCCTATGGGAAGGAAGCCACTGAACTCTGTAGTTGTACTAGTCCTTTTTTATTCTCTTCCCAACTCATCTAGGTTTATCTGTTGATTGGTATGCAATATAAGGTATAAAACGGTCCTGATTAATTCTCCATTCATGATAAAAACCACATCCTCTCAACCATCCCTTAGCTGTCTAGTTTGGGGATCATACCTTTCACTAAATCTAGATAGGAGTTCATGATTCACAAAGAAATTGGGAGCTACAAGATTCCCTAAATCAAATCTGTAGATATTGCATAAAGGAATTGGTTTATTTGCACATTGCTTACAATATCGGTACGATTTCCATCCTATTGCAGGGAGAACTATATCTCTAATGCACTCACAATTATCCTACAACCTATCAAATAAAACTCTAGTCCCGTGAGCATGTTTCACTTTCTTAGAAGAAGTAGGCAATTAGTCAATGATGTCTTGGTCCAAGGGTATTTTTTGAATAGGTTGACTAGGTTGATACTTGACTCACTTTAAAAATATAGGTATTCTAGGGTTTTATAGAAATAAGTTGGAGAGGAAAAAGATTGCTAGAAAAGCTTATAAAATGCAAGAATATTTCTTCAAGCAATCCTAACAAGTCTTAGAGAAATCATATAAATCCCTAATCATAATGTAGTTACTCATAAGGGGGGATGATCAATTACTCACCAATCTTGCCCTTCACATAATTATAACACATTCAGAAGATATAGAAGCAACAATGCCTATAGAAACCTCATACACTTTCCTCTCAATCTTGTGCAGCACATTCGACATCTTCAACTACTTAGGATGGTAGTAGATTAACTAGAATTTTCCCTCCTCGTGTTTTGAATATCCTCTGAAATAAATTCTTTCACACTAACATTTCTTTGAGCACTTGTGCAATATTAAATTCATTTATGTGGTTAATGTTAAACTTTTCAATCTTGATTCAACTAGAGCCATAGATCTTATGCATGATAGGAATCAGTGATAGAAAATTAGTTAATAGTGAATAATTTTTAAAACTATGATGCAAAAGGCAAAGGTGATGAAAGGAAAATTGACCACGTGTCCACTCTTGTCCTTAGTTTTTTAAAATACTCAAAATATTGTGCCACCTTGTAAGCCAATAGAATAGGAGCAACTGAGCTAACTAGGATACATGTGGCATCTTGATGAGTGACACTTATGACATGTTCCCTATTAGCTAGGAACCATATTGGTGATGGATAGACTACCACCATAAGATCTTACCAACTTAGATCGATGGTTGTTGCACATTGCATTCTCAACACTAGGACCCACCTCCAAAGCTACAATGTAAAGAACACTTGTGATGTAATAATAATAAGCCATCTATCTTTTTCATGATATCCTTGCATATTTCCACTACCACCTTAGAGTATTCCATTCAATTAACCAATAACATTATTGCAACTAAGCACAAGGAGGTACAATTGGTAACACAACATATTTCCTTCTACAAGGGACAAAATGGCAAGCTCGCTTAACAACATTAGGTGAATGTAGTAGCATTAGATCCAATTTGAACAAATCGACAACTATCACACATCGCAAGGATGGGACTAGACCCACCACTTCAAACCACAATGTGAAGAGCCTTTATGATGCAATAGGAACTTGCCACATATCAAATCTAATGACCTCATCACAATACTCCATTAGTTTTATGGCAGGACAACTGACACAGTAGACAAGTGGGTAAAAGAGGACTAATGATAGCACACCAACATGGGTGTGACAAAAGATTACTCAACTTGACGCTTAATTGATGTAAGGACACACAACACAGAGATAGTGAGGGGCTCTACCAAGGAAACCATGATGTAAAGGATGCATGCAATACAATAGAAAGCCAGGTCACATAGAAAACAGTCGAACAAGAGAAAATGCTTGGAGACTCAAGCGACCAAGGCATAATACCATAAGGTAGGGACACTACAAGTAGGTGGTAAACAGTACGTGGGGTTGGTGAAATTCATGGTCCTCGAGGGGATCAATAAGTAATTTTTAAGTGAAGAAAGAGGGCTAGTAAGTCAATGCACATATATAAAAATTGCAAAAGGGATCAATCAAGGACCTTGGGTAGAATGAAACACTTGGTCATAACCCTAAACCCTAGATCGTAAAAAAACACCATCTGCAATAAAATATCCCATAGAGAAGGCTCCACCACTCAATACATTCCATCAACCATGCTACTTAAACTACTAAGTATCAATGACAATTAATGGCCTAGAATTATTATTTGGGTCAACAATTGCATAAATTGTAAAGAAATGTAATGTGCACATCCTAACAATTTAGGAATCTATTGAAGTAATATGATTTTAGACACATTGCATCATCTTTAAGAGAATTTATAGTCTAGGAATGCTTTCTATTGGTAACTCCATCTGACCTAGTATAAATGATACTATTAGATGCTATGTGGCATTATTTACTATATTTTCACATACCATGGATTTTCTTGAATATCCTATGAATAAATTTACAAGCCCTTGGGGAGCTAACACAATGTGCCACATGCTCTCCACCTTCAATGCTCAACTATATTATTTTAGCCCAATTAAGCATTGATGAACAATTGACATACCTTATTTTTGAAATCAAGAGTTTCGGTAAATCTATTGATCACCATAAGTGCACCCAATTTGATTTATCGATATATAGAAGTTTCTAGATTAGAACAAGTGTCTTTATAATGATTGATTGATATCAATACTTGAAGGGAAAGTGACGAGCACTTCCTTAGTGTGACACGTAGTAGGTAATGGCGGTGGCTGCTCATTTCGCTGCTTCTTCCCACCTGATTCTGCTTTTAAAAAACGTGAAGGGAAAGTGACGAGCACCTGCACAGCCATGATTTAAGACAGGTTTTTGAGATTGTTTTTTAGACGTTAAATAGCATCCAAGTCTCTAAGTTGTCAATTTTTAACAGTAATGGGCTCGACCGATTGTCTGTGTTCACGAGGAATTCGTGGGCTCTTCGGTGGTTGATTGCAACAATGTCTTTTGTGTGATCTAGCGATATATAATGTAATCTGATCATTAATATTGAATTTTCAAAATAGATGAAGAAAATAAGAATGAATTTGTGTATTGTTAGTTTTTCTTACAGATTAAGAAAATAAGAATGGAGAACTTCTATACTACTTATTAGATTTTATTTGGAAAAGTATGTTAATCAAGTTTGTAGAAAATAATGTTGGAAAATTCATCAATATTAAACTTTTAAAATACACTCCAAGTAAATAAGAATGGAAAAATTTGTGTACTATTAATTTTCTTTTTAGAAAAGTATGTTGATCAAGCTTATAGAAAATAATGGTGGAAGATTCATCAACATTGATCTTTCAAAATAGACGAAGACAATAAAAATGCAAAGATTGCATACTCTTAATTTTCTTTTTGGAAGAGTATGTTGACCACCTTTGTGAATCAACCATATCTTTTTCAATGAGATGATATTTTTAATCCGTAATATTTAGTATAGGAAAATTTGTTGTCAAAAAAATTAATATATTGCATTAAGAAATATGATAAAATCTTTGATTTACATAACATTAAAAATTATGAATTTAAATGGGTGTAAGGGACAATTAGAACATTTCTTCTTTATCATAGGAAAGATTGAGACTCTTAAATGGGTATGATGGAACATTTTTTCTATAACAATTTATAGAATACATGTTGTGTGAAGAAGACGGAGAGTTAGCTTACTGCAATTATGTAAAACACACTATGAGTGACCTAAGAATCTCAATTCTTACATGAGTAATTTAAATTCAATTGTTTGTTCTAACACCATATATAAGACAATATGGATGTTTATGACTAAGTTGCTATTTGCCAAGTATATTCATATCAATGATTAGATTGTAACCTACATCTTTCTTGTCTCAAGACACACAATCAACCTCAAGTTGAGTTGTACAATTAGTTATGGAGGACTTTCTCTAATATAGTTTTCCCTATTGATGGTCCTTGACAATATATTGTAACATAAGAACTATTTGCCTCTAGTTGTTGCTTTCAAGTTTTTTATAGCTCTTAATCCCATTGATTTGAGTGACATCCCAAGGTATCTAGATAATAGTTTCATGGTATAATCTAGAAAATATCAAAAATGAATTTTTTGATATTTTCTACATTTCCAAAAATTCATGTTTTCAAATGTTTTTAGGCCTAGATTGGCTTCTAAAATTTTCATTTGTTTCCTCAATATAGAACCAAAGTTTGTCCTTTTAGGAAATTCAACTAGTCTTCTTTGATACTTCTCAAATGCATCAAACTAATTCAATTTTTGTGTAATAGGCTAGGACTTGTGACCCTACCAAGTTGGGGTACCAAAATTAAATAACTCTTATAGTAGATTTTTACTTTGTAATAAATTTGTCTTCAATTGACTATTCATTTAAACTTCCAAGGAGGACATGGATCATGACAAAGTATGGTGACTCTTCAATTTATGTCAAAAGCCCTAGTTTACTATTTTTCTTTAACAATTCTAGTTTTGCATTGTCATCCATAAATTAGTTGAGTTGAAGCCTTGAAATAGAGTAGAAGGAACACATGTTTTGCACATATTTTGTTAAGTTTGTATGACCTCTCACTTTTAATAAGGCTATCTTGTTTAGCTTCAACAAGATTAACAAAGTGAAGAACAGAGTGACACCACAACCAAAGTGTTTGAGACAAATAATGTAGAAGTTATGAAGAGCTCAATACTAGATAAGAGGCTGCAAGAAGACAAGAATATATAAGAGAAGAAGAAGAGGATGCCGACCTACACCAAACACTCATACATGAGCTGTAAAAGACCCATAGATCTTTAGGTTGTCTTCTCTTCTTGTTAGTGTGAACATGGTTACTTTGCTATCTAGCTCTTTCTTAGCTTGTTCTCCGCTTTAGCTCTTTTCACACTAGGTTAAGTTTACTTAGGGACTTTTTCACTTTATCCCATATTGGTTGTGTTTTTAGTCTCTTGGGTGGAATATCCTATATCTACCCACCTCTTGCTGTCATATGAGTATCTCATTCTATTATATTGCTTTGCATTCTCTTGAGTTGAATACAGTTTATTTGACTCATATCTGATTTCTATTTTGCTTTCTCTCAATCACTTGCACTCTTGGGTAGAAATCTAACATGGTATCAGAGCGGTTGTGAGTTGTGGGTTAAATTTTTTTTAGAAATCTGAGAGTGTAGAGTTGTTTTTCGAAGCACATGAGTATACTCTTCTCTCGCATCTTCTGATGATTTGGAGAAACAGAAAAGTGTGGAGAAAACTCTAGTTTCTAGGGGGGTTCATATTTTGACTTGCCAGTTGCAGGTTTTTTCGAAGCTTCCTCGAGACTCTTTGAGCTAAAATCTAACAATTGGCTTGCATTTTATTTATTCTGATCAATCTTGCAGGTTGCAGCATGCCTTTGTTTGTCTTAGGTAGCTGATTTATTCTTTGCATGCCGTTTTTTTATTGTTGGGGTCATTTTTTTATGCTAAAAACATTTGTTTTTCATTAGAGTCACATCTTCTATAGACCACAAAGAAAAACGCCTTCTGGGTTTTGTTCGCAGAACCGAAAAACCATTTGGGTATCTATTAGTTTTTGCATGCAGCTTATATATTTTGCAGAAACAACATCAGAAAGCTACAGCAGACCCCCTCTCCATTGACGTTTTGGAAATTGCAGTTCAACTTCCAAAGGTTGTAACTCGGGCTCCTAACCTCTGATTTGCGAACTTCTTTTTTTTATTTTGGCTAATTTTTTGTGTTCTACATGCTGGTGCAGTCGTTTTTTGACTAGTCGTTTTTTGATTTTAGTATTCTCACTTATATACAAGCTATGTATCACAAGGATATATTTAAATGCTCTTCATTTGAAATCATTGACTATGTATCTGATTATGACAACTTCATATCTCTCATGAGTACATACCCTTGGGTAGTAGAAGATTTAACAAGACACATTAAGAATAATGAGTTTGAAACTCCTCTTAAGGCATTGGAATTCATAGCTAAAACATGTGATGATGACATAGAAAATGATTCCTCCTATGAGGATATACTAACACAAGAGGATGAAATCATTGACACATTCTTAAACATTACCCTAACCTCTTTGGAAAATGAAACACCAGTGGATAAGGGGCTCCCTCTCAAGAAGGATTCTTCATGGGTGGAAAAAGACTATTTACCTAACGATCATTTGGTACATGAGACCTCTACGGATAATCCATTAGACCTTCCACCTTTGATTGAAAACTCAAGAACCTTTGATGAGAAGACTATGGATAACTCTATCCTACCTAACAACACCATACCTTCCTCTCATCCTAATGCTCTCCCTGGCCAAGATGTAGCATTAGTGGATGAGAAAAGGTCTCTCACATTAAATCCTCTAGGGACAAATGTTGGGTATAATCAAGAGGAAAATAATGTTAATTAAATATTCACTAATAGACTTTGTAGCAATCTTCCTAAGATTATTGTGTGGGGGGAACCTAGTGCACCTTCTTGCTTAAAACTGGTTATAATAGTTTGAGGACCACCTCGACCTGAGGATTACATCTACAACTATGCACAACAAATTTCTCAACCGAGTCAACATGTTCAAAATGGGTTACAACAACCACACCACAATGTGATTTCTCACACATACAACACATGTAATAACAAGCAAAGTAATAAAGCACTGCATGTGCCTATCTCTCTTCCATTTTCTCAACCTATGCTCCCTCCACCACCTCGTCTTACTCATAAAAGTGGTCAAGAATATGATCTTGTCGAACAACTTCGCGCTACTCTAACTAAGATCTCTCTTTGGGATTTAATACAAACTTCACCTACATACCATGGAATGCTCCAAGAAGCTTTACAAAAGGTGATTGTTCCACCCACTGCTAAGCCAACTGATGTAGCAGGTGTGTTAGATAGTATGCATGCGACAAAAATGGATATTCTCTTTCAACCACATGAATTACCATCAATTGAAGTTAAAAACCAATATGATCCACTTCTGATCTTCGTCACAATAAATAAACTTAGCATTTGTGGCTTTGATAATCATAGTAGTCAATCACTAGGTACTATAATCTTACCTGTAAAGGTGGGTCCTGCGATTGTATCTACCCTAGTTCATGTCATGCCTAGTTCTTTATCTTACAACATGATTCTTGGTAGACCTTGGATTCATGCATTGGGGGTAGTTCCTTCCACCCTACATCGTTCAATCAAATTTATATTCAAAAAAAACTTCATACTATTCATGCTAATCCTAAACTGGATAACTATTTACATATTGAAATGCAAAAACAAGTTTACAATCATATGAGCTTAAACAATTTACAAGTTGATCCATCAATGCTTCCTGCCATGAATAGTGTTGTGCACGACTCTACACAATCGAATGCACTCTTTGGTGATGATTGGGGCTCATTAGATTTTAATTCTTGCAGTATATGGAAATATAAAATTAATAGCCTTGACACATCAAAAATAGCATCGATCTCATCTAAGCAATCTTTTGAAGCACCTAAGATTTAACCTAAAGTCCCCTTGGTAGAAAATAAAGAAAATACTCACTTATACTACAAATTATGAGACCTATGAGGCTTCACTATCCCCTAAAGAAATGGCATCCCTCTATGGTAGAGGATTTAAAATCCTTTATAACAACTGTGAATATGTAGGTAAGGGATGTGGTGTAAATCAAAAAGACATTCGAGTTCCTCTAGAATCTGCTCCAAGACATTACTCAAGCGGTATTGGATATAATCCTTTTAACGAAAAGAAAGATGCTCATCATCCTAAATTCAATGTCAATACAATTTTAACAAGACCAAATCAACATGTGAGATATCTTGAGTCGATAGGCCACACCCGTTGTAGCAATTATTATAGTTGCTCTCAAGAGTGGCCTCCTCCTAGGTATGTATGTTCTTAACATTGCGATGAATCAGGTAAGTATTTCTAACCCTTTATCTCTCGTGATGTGTTTCCCCCGTAATGTGTTATGTGTTGTTTAGGCCTCCTGGGATGACCCTTGATTCTCTTGTAAGGTCTAGGATACCAAGAGACTACCTCTGTTGTGACCCTTCTTCTATTTGTATCATCATTCTTCTATATTGCTTCTCATCTATTTTCACTATTTTGTGTTGTGTCTTATGGACATAGTTTTGCGGCTGGTGACTTGGGGGCACCCTCCTACATGATTGTCCCTAAGACACTTGTTTCTCCTCTCTTGATTTATTGTTTCCCTTCCTCTAGTGCTTCTATCTAGCGGGTGGATGATGAATAACATATTATACTGATGCGGACCTAGTGTCCCTTTAGCAAGTAATCAAAAAATGGATCTAGTCCATACATGATGATGGGGTTGATATATTATCTGACGCTTGGCTAGTAGAAACACTTCGTGTGATCTTGATGCCATCTTATTGCACTTACAAAACATAACAATACTAATGCTCCGTGCACTTTGTCTATCTTGAATCTTGCATTATGCATTGTTGTTTATCATATTATATGGACACTAACACTTTTCTTGCAGGAATGTATTTATCGGAACATTTGGCGATCGTAAAATACATGTAACCTCTGGGGGGCATGGACTTTGTGAGAGCTTGTGTTCCCTTGTGTGTTTTCTATCTACCTGAATGTGCTTGATATCGGTGCATGATATCAACCACCTTAAGGTGGAGGCATATATAAGGTAAGCTGTCTGATTTAGATGCTAGTAAAGTGTGCTTGTTCTCAGGTGTAGTCTTAAAAACTGGTGGCGATGAGTCCCACCTACACTCTAAGTTTTGTTTTAAATTTATTACAATCATTTAAGCCCTCTGTGGAGGTGGGATATCACACAAATCCTTTTTATCTTAAGCCCTCTATAGAGGCAGGGATGGTGTATTTCTCGTGGAGAGTGTACATCTTGTCATTTTCAAAAATTCCTTTGCGGAGGCAGGGAGTGGTTCTATGACTAACTCAACCCTTAAGCGTGTCTTCGGCGATTGTTGTGGCGAAGCGCAATCGTCAGTGTGTGCCTATAATGTGCCTGAGATGGTGATGAACCTAGAAATAGGAACACTCCATCGTTTGTCTATCGTGCTTTCTCCGTGTCTTCCAAGTGTGTGTGTATTGCGTGTTTGTTCCCAAGCAATAGTCTTAAAGATTGGTGGCAATGAGTCCCTCCTATGCTTTGGGATTTGTATGGCATGTTTGACTTGTATGGCATGCTTGATTTTTTTTGCATGTTTGTTTCCCCATATGCAATCTTAAAGACTGGTGGTGATGAGTCCCTCCTACACTATGGGTGGTGTGTTTACTTTCCTTGTACATGCATTTGCATTTCATATATATAAAAATAAAAAATAAAAAGAAAATCATCACTGCATTCACTGCATTCACTATGTTTTGCATGTCTTCAATGTTGTCTTCTCCGTGTTTTGCATGTTTGTAATTGTCTTCTCTGTGTTTTGCGTGCATATTACTGCTCTCTCTGTGATTGGCGTGTCTTCTCTGTGCTTGGTGTGTTTGTTGTGTTTGTTGACCGTACTTTAATGCATGTATTGGCCTTATGTTCATACATACATTAGAGTGGGGGCTAAATGTTATGTCAGAAAAAGTAACCTTGGGGGCTTTTTCCTATTAAGGTTTAGCTCTTGGGTCCTTTAGAATACATTTAGAGCATCTTGCATGATTTTAATGACCACCGATGAGAAAACCTAAAGTTTCATGGCAAATGAGACTCAGTGGATGCACTTAACATAAATCCTTCCTAAAATAGAGGGAGGACTTGGGTGCCCGTGCCCTAGTCCTGCCTTATTTTAGGTTAGGACCAATTTCAATGTGTTGGTTTATGACCACTATTTAGGTCCTATGCCGACACGATAAGTTTGAATTATGAAATTCTTAGCAAAAATATTTGTAGTTGCATAGATAAGCATGATTAGGTTATCATTTGTAAACTAGATGGACATTAGATGGATTTTGGCATACTTGTGATTCTAGAGCATTCAAAATATTCATTGTGTGGCAAAGCAAAGCATTGTTCTTGTGTTTGTATTTGCAGATTTGGTATCCATCTCCTCATGGCATAAAGAGCATCTTCTTTCCATGAGATCTTCACTACAAGGTGATATCAATTGTGTTTTCTATCATTTATCATTTAGATTTTTCCTCTATCTCGCAGGGATACACAATCTTTATCTAACAATTGTGTTCGGAAGACTTGAATGTCTCTCCAGGACTTGACTGAGGCAAGCCTCTAAACACCGCAACCCCCAACCCATTTTTCTGTGATTGTAGGTTACAGGTTGTGAAAGCAAAAAAAGTGGAGTTGCAGGAGAGTAGTGTAGACCATTGGAATTGCAGATCAGAGAAGAAAATAAGGACTTGGACTCGGGTGCCTGCTCATTAGTCCTCCAGATCCCACAATAGGAACAGGTTGCAGACAAGGTTTCCAAATCTCGACAAAAACTATGGCACTGGACTAGGGCACCCGCTCATTAGTCCCCAACCTTTCCACTTTCTGAACATTGAAATCTAGTACGTATTTGATTGTCATTTGATATCTCTGTGTGCGATCATTTTCTGTAATTTGTCTATTTGTTCATGAATTAGCATAATTAGGGCTTTGAGCATAATTGGGCTTAATTGAACAACAAAATCATACAATTCCAATCTTCCCCTATGTTCCAAGTGACATGAGATCTATAGTAGACTTTCTACTTGGTTGAATGTCCTTGAATGTTTAGTGGTGAAAGGAGGATCAACACAAACTATCAAAATCAACCCTAAAACATCCTCTTCATTTTTCATCTTAAACACTACCATCTAGCCTAAACTCATCTTGTGCCATCAACTAATATTGGATGGCACTTGATGGTATACATAAGGAGGCTAATCTTACTTCTCCATAAGAATGTACAACCCTTCACCTATAGTCCAAAGAGGCATTACTTTATGGTCTTCTAGAAGTATATCATACTATAGAGTGGACAATTCTTGTTGATGAATTGAATGGTATGCCTTGAATGGATGCCTGCTCATGGGGCATTCCTTGTTAGCAACCATATTGTGGCCCTCATATGAAAAATACCTCTAGATGAGAAAATAGTTCAGAGTTTAACTCCTCGATACTAGTTGTAAATAAGATGGGCAAAGAGTTATGCTACATGTTGCCAAACGAGGATCTCAATTCCCTCGACTCTATGTCCTATGATGAGGATCTTGAGAATATGAAGTAAGAATATGACAAGCTTGATGGAGGTGAAGGTCCCTATAGGCTACGTGTGTTTTAGTTCTATGCCCTGGATCATGACCTCATTTTGATGCAATTGGTAATAAGAGGGATTTATAATAGAGCTAGGTTTCTGCTATCAATGGCTTTCTAAAGATTGCTATGAAATTAACCAGATTTGAACCAGGGGGTTCAAATTCTAAAGAGTTGTGGAGGATGATGCAAAGCATTCTCATTACAAATCTCCTTCTTTAGTTTAGTTCACTGCTCAATCCTTTTAGGACTTTTATTTTACTAATTATAGCATGTTGTTCAGAAGTTTTTATTTTTTGTCTAGCCTTAATCAATAGCTATCAACTTGTTTCTATTTTTGGATTGATGAATAACTCTCTTACTGGATAGGAGCTGGGACAAATAGGTTTTAGAAGAGATTTAGTTATGGGATATAGAAGTTAGAGTGGAGATTAGAGGTTAAGATAGAGTTCTGAAGAAGAAAAAATGTCAGTGCACTAGACTCTGAGGAATAGGGATTGAATAATATGACATCAAAGTTTTGAGTTTTCCTCTGTTGTATACACTCTGTAGTTCTGATTATTGATATAAATAAAGTTATCTTTTAGTGTAATTCTTTTTGATCATATAATGGATGCGTTTGTGTTATTTTAGTTCTCTATTTGATAA
This sequence comes from Cunninghamia lanceolata, assembly GCA_027924645.1. Classification (NCBI taxonomy): domain Eukaryota; kingdom Viridiplantae; phylum Streptophyta; class Pinopsida; order Cupressales; family Cupressaceae; genus Cunninghamia; species Cunninghamia lanceolata. The sequence goes on from BSBN01000333.1 coordinate 4,778,699, forward strand.
TATTCTTAAGTTAGGGAAGAACATAGCACTGTTCAAAGTTTTATTTGTAGGTTTACAGAGTTAGATCTGCATCAGTGTCATTGGTGCTTGCTGTGAAACCTTCACCTCCAACAGCAACACCTGCAGAGAAATGAAAGGTTGAGGCCATTTAAAGGGGCAAAAAACGTCCACAGCCCTAATGAATCACGGAATGTTGCAATAAATGCAGGTTATTGCAAGTGATTTCTCACAAATAATTGCAGTATGACATGCACAATAGAAAACTGAAAAAACCATAACAGAACCAAAAAAAACCACTAAATAAACATCTTAAAAATCTAACACTAATAAAAAAAACAAACGTAAACATCAAAATTAATAAATACAAAACTAATTAATTTTTATTTTTACATAAATAACAAATATTAATGTAATCTAATTATGTTTTTTAAAAACTGGTCTCTCTCTTTATCCTAAAATCTCCTTAAAAATTAGAAGCAAAATAAATTAAAAAATAGTTCTGAAGTCGCAATCTATTTAGTAACCATTGGTACCAATACACTCGAAAAATAATTACTCCAAAACGTCTACTTACCGACTTTACATTACATGTTAGACTCCATTATAACTATTTAGGAAGGTTGATCTTAAGGATAAAACAGACGTACTCTAATTATCCTTTGTACTCTAATTATCCTTTATACTCATTTAAATTTAATCTTGTCAATATCGATTTAAATGGATATTGTTGAAAGATGAACATAGTTTAATTGTATTTAGAAAATAACTACTTGAAATATATATTGTTGGTGAAAAAATTACAGTTCTTTTTCATAGATATGTAAAAAGAACTACTTAAATGGATATTGTTGGTGAAAGTTCAGTAGGTTTTCAGTCTGTACTTAAATGCTCTGGCTTTCCTCAGTAAATGACGTTGAGCCACTATTTGGATGGCCTACCCCATTTCCTATGCTCAATAAATTCTGGATGGATGCATGCTCTTCTAAATTGCCATATGCCCTGCCATACACAATCTTTTCAAGCATACCCTCTACCTCTCTCATTGTTGGTCTGTCCCTTGGATTTTGTCTTGTGCATTGCACTCCTATTCCAATAAAACTAAACAGACAACTGCCATGCTCAGAGGATTCCAGAGCTAATTCATCAACCAACAGCTCTCTGTCCACCACTTCCTCCACTGCCTCAGGGAATGCTCTTCTCACCCATCTGGGCAAAGTAACGTCTCCAGAAAACATACCGTCAGTAGGCCACTTTTTAGTCACCATTTCAAGGATGAGCATCCCAAAGATGTAAACATCTCCCTTGTTAGTCACTTGTCCTCCCAATCCATATTCTGCACCAGTTAAAAGTAGTTTCATTGTTGAGAGCATTACAAATATGTGGGAAAAAATGCTAAAGACACGCAGAAATCAGAAATAATGTTGGGCTTGGGTCTTTACCTGGAGCAAGGTAGCCTACTGTTCTGTTCAGTTTGGACATACTGCTACTTGGAGACTCAGGGGACGTCAATAGACGGGAAATTCCAAAATCAGTCACATGGGCTGTCATGGTATCGTCCATTAACACATTTGAGGGCTTCAAGTCGCAGTGAAGAACAGGGGAGAACAATCGTGGTGTAAATATGCCATCCCATGTGCTACATCAAGTGCAATGTTCATTCTCATCTTCAAATTCAAGCTACACTGTGTTACATCCTTGTGCAAGTGTTGTTCTAGGCTCCCCTTTGACATGAACTGCAGTACTAGAGCGCTGAAATCTTCAGTTGAGCAAGAGGATAAGACTTTGACAAGATTGCGGTGCCTAATTTTGCTCACTATTGTGGATTCCCTGACAAAATTCCTGTATGAATTTTGAGGGTCCTGATTGACTACCTTAACAGCCACCAATGTGTTATCATACAAGAGTCCTTTGTAAACCGAACCAAAGTTACCTTGGCCTAGCAAATTAGCGACACTAAATCCTTGGGTTGCTCTGTGAAGTTCTTGGCTAGAAATTTTCATGAAACCTCGTCCCAGCAAACTATCTTTGAGTGGTACAATTTTAATTCTTCTGTAGATAATATAAAATGCACCCAAAATGCAACACAGTGCCAAGAATGTGCCAACTGAAGCAACCAACACAATGTTCCTGTTCAACCCATGATGGTTTTTGGCAGAGCTTGTGCACATAATCGTAGATTTCCCAAAAAAGATGTTGCACTTAGGTTTCTGAAAGCCCCTTGATTTGGAACTGATCCAATCAAGTCGTTATAAGAGAAGTTCAAATGCCAGAGCTTGGTGAGATTTGCAATAGCGCTTTGCACTAGTCCAGACAACTTATTGAAGGACAAGTCAATACGTTAAATGCTCTTAAGCTGCCCTATTGATATTGGCACTATTCCCTCCAATTTGTTTTCTGCAAGGTTCAGGTATTGCAATTCCATGCAACTGCCAATATCGCTAGGGATGGGTCCTGAGAGTTTATTAGCAGAGATATCTATGGCTTGAATTTGTTGCAGTCGTCCCAGTGAAGGCAATCTTTTCGTCAATGAATTGTGTGAAAAATTGAGACACAACACAAATGAAAAGAATTTTGAGATCTCCATAGGAATGTTTCCTGTGAGGCGGTAACATAGCCCAATGGCATCCGGTATCCTTCCTGTGAGCTTGTTATGACTGAAGTCAAGTCCCCTCAGCTGTTGCAGACTGCCTATATATGAAGGAATGTCTCGAGAGATATTATTTAGCTGAAGCTGTAGATATTCCAGACCTAGCAGCCTGTTAAACTCTGGTGGAATGCTGCCCTGTAATTTGTTGAAGCTCAAGTCCAACACTTGAAGACCCCCCAGACGGCCTAATGCACTCGGAATATTCCCAATAATACTGTTATTTTGGAGAATGAGAGTGATCAACCCAGTAAGGTTGCCAATCTCTTCCGGTATATTGCCACTGATATTGTTGCTACTCAAGATAAGTTCTAATAGAAAGGGAGATAAGTTTCCTATGCCTCTTGAAATAGTTCCACTGCAATGGTTTCTCGATAGATTTAGATATCCGAGAAATGGACAATTAGAAAGTACATCTAATACACACATTTTAGCACAGTGTCCGCTAGACCAGCTATTAGATGCAAGGTTGAGTCGTTGCAGAGCACTTAGCATTCCCAATTCTTTAGGCACCACACCACTTAGCAGATTATACGAGAGATCAAGAATTGAGAGGTGAGAACAATTTCCCAGAGACTTTGGGATCCCCCCACTGAATTGATTACCTCCCGCAGTAAATTCTTCCAAGTTGGTCAGCTTGAGGCCAAAATCTGCAGGAATGGAGCCCACGAACCTGTTATCTTCCAGTCCAAGTTTCCTTAATTGGTTACAATTGGATAGAGAAGGATGGACATTTCCCCTGAAGCGGTTATTACCTAGCAAAAGTACTCGTATTCGAGTCAGCATCCCCAATTCTGGGGGTACTGCTCCGCTCAAATTGTTATGTATTGTTTCAAGAAAATAAAGCATGGAACAATTTCCTAGAGATTTTGGGATGCTGCCACTTAGCTGATTCTCCGCCAACTCCATCCTTTCCAATTTGGATAGCTTATAGCCTATAGCCTCTGGAGTTGTACCTTCAAGCTTGTTGCCCATTAAGTTCAATATTATCAATTCAGTATAGTTCACAAGAAAAGAAATTGATCCTTCGAGGCTATTGTTATTTAACAGCAGATGTTACATTCGGGAAAGTGAACTCAATTTTGCTGGAATGGTGCCATACAAGGAATTGAAAGACAAATCGATCGCCTCCAGAGAGGAACAGTTTTGCAGGGCCATTGGAATACTACCTGTAAGTTCATTGTTATCAAAGAAAATCTCCCTCAGTCTCCATAGTTTACCAATCTCCTGGGGGATGCTACCGCTGAGTTTGTTGAATTCCAAATACAGATATACTAATCTGGTCAATGATGTTAATATCTCAGATGGGATTGGTCCCTCAAGCATATTATGTGACAGCAACAAGACACGCAATTTTGTGCAGTTACCCAGAGACTTGGGGATAGTGCCAGTTAAAAGATTATACCGAAGATTTAATCTTTTAAGCGCAGTACAATTTGCCAAGTCTTCAGGGATAATACGAATCAAATCATTGGAAAAGAGGTGGAGTTTTTGCAATTTCCCTAATTTGCCAAGCTCATGGGGAATTTGGCCAAAGAAATAATTCCGAGACAATTCGAGAATTGTAAGGAAGGACATATTGCCGATGTGAGGAGGTATCGTCCCAGCCAGACCTTTATTTTTGAGATCCACACTCACAACCCTGTGATTACGATCACAAGTTATTCCAGTCCAGTTGCAAACATTGTTTGCATTTACCCAGCTGGACAAGGAAAAACTTGGATTTTTTTTATAGACATTTTTAATTCAAGCAAAGCTTCTGCATCAATCTGATTCTGGTATTGTAACTCACTGGATGAAAATGTAACAAAGATAAAAGTAGTGAAGATGAGGAAAATAATGAACTTTTCAATTCATGGGCTTTTCCAAAGTATTCATATCTGAAAATGGAATTAATCCAGCTACCATTGCAATTGCTTACCCCTTCTCGTAAATCCGTCAATAGATAGCAGATTTGTTGCCCCTTTTATCTAAAGTTTCATGGGAGAACTTTCAAATTGAAATTGGAAAACTTCAGCAAATACATACGCTGAGCAGCGGCTCTGGTCTTCGGTAGAAACTAAACTTTTTTATAAAATTTCGCTGAGGGGCTCTGGTCTTCGGTAGAAATTAAAAATTATTATAAAATTTGTATTATTTAGAGTTGTCCGTCTGTTGTTCTGAGGAGCATCATAATGAGTGGTCATTTTATGAGTCACCTTCCAATCATTTCATACTCATGCAACCAGCCCATTAATTTTATAATTGCAAGAAAATCACAATTGTATTCATGGGCGGCTACTACATATTAAAGAACATTAGAAGTGATAGTGGATGTACTCATTTGAGTGAGAAACATCGGGATTTTAAAAACATTTGGAAGGGCTATCTGGTTGGATAAGTATTCTATACTTATTTTTCATGTTTATTTTTTGTATGGTTTTATGTAATGTGTAAAACTAATTTTAATGTGTGTATTTATATCTGCACATACTTAAAGGTGAAGTAAGAGACATTCATTATAGTGTTGGAGAACGCTTGAGATTTTATAATAGTAAAAAATATTATCGTGCTAGACATTTTACCCGAAAGGGTTTTCCTAGGTAAAAAATATTGCATACGGTCTTTACTTTCATTATTCTATTATTGTTTTAGATTGTATATACACTACTTCTATTATGTAGTTTATCGGTGTTCTTTTTCTCTACATGTGGTATCAAAGCTTGGTTTGAGCTTTGTTTGAAGGGTTAGGGTTCCTTTAGCCTATAATAAACTTTGTCCTAAGTGGGAGTTGTGGACATGAGGATTTGCGTGTGAATAGAATGGTGGGAAGCACAAGAATAGAAATAGAAAAATTTGATTGAAAGAATTTTGAGTTATGGAAGCTAAAGATGGAAGATTTTCTTGTTGACAGGATCAGTGGATTTTTGTATCATCAACAAAACCATATGGTATGAAAGATGAAGGTTGGTTGATTATTGATAGGAAGACAAGGAATTCAATCAAATTGTGTTTGTCAGATTAAGTTTTGTTGAATGTAGATCAACAGAAGCCCCAACAAAGGAGTTATGGGATAAATTGGGTACTTTGTATTAGAAAAAGTCTTTGGCAAATAAACTTTTTCTTTGAAAGAAATTGTATTCACCAAGAGCGAATGATGGTGACTATGTGGCTAAATGTTCTAGATACCTTCAATATGGTGGTAACTCAATTATTTTATGTTCATATTAAAATGGATGATGAAGAGAAATGTATTACTTTACTTTGTTCTTTACTTGACTCTTGGGATAATTCAGTAATGACAATCACTAGTACTACTTCTAAATGAAAGAGTGAGGATGTAGTTGCATCCCTATTATTAGAAAAAATGAGAAAAAAATCTTCAAAAGATTACAAATCGAAGGATGCCTAAGTTGTAAGAGGTCATTTCCATGAAAGAAATAAAAATAAAGTAGGAGATAAAAAGTCAAGGTGTAATGCTCCAAGATTACACCTAAGACATTAACCATGCCACAAACTGGATGAATTTGTAATACAAAAATGACTCTGAATGTGCCACATTACACCCCTCTGTGCACAAGGTGCCACCACATGACACTATAATGCACCTAACGTTCTTAATAATGCATTGAGCATGGTGGCATAAGTGGAAGACTTACTAACCATAAGCTTAAAATACCTAGAATAACACAAGAACTGAGATCTAGAGGAAGATCGAGGCTCCCATACCAAAGTACAAACCCCTATACCTCAATTAATGAGCCACTCCTTACGCATCTCAAGATGTGGAAAGAAATAGGACAAACTATCCTAGTTAAGACTTTAAGAGTTAAATTGTAGGGGCAAAATTGCACAAAACCCAAATTGCAGGAATCATTTTACAAAGCTCAAACTTTGGATTTCTAGCTCACTTCTGCATTGGCTCGAGGTTCAAAAATAGATCAACACATTCTTAGGGTTTGAGGTTTGAGTCTCATCATTTGGAGTTCAGAGTCTAGGCTACAAGTTATGACTTGCAAGTTAAGGGTTGTTGGTCCCCAAATCTGCACACATCAAACTCTAAAGATTTACCAGTTCTTATGATCAAACTCAATGAGAGATTCAGCCAATAGAGTGGGAGATCACTTTTCACCTATCTCCCCTGCACTTCAGGCTCTGCCAAACCTAGGGGGGTATTCCCTAACTATAACTTCAACAAATTTGTCTTTCACAATACTAGGTAGAAATGTTCTCACAAACATGCACCAAGACTTGTAAAATTATCCTAAAAATGGCAAAGTTCTTAGAGGTTTTCACATTGCTGGCTTTGAGAACATATATCAGAACCTACTCAAACTACAATAAAACAAATTAAATGATTCCAATAGATTTATCTTAAATTTTCTATTGGACCTTTGGGCAAGTAAATTCCTAGATTGGTGTCTTATCAGGGGTAATAGAGTCAAAATTCCACACTGCAAATGTTCCTTCTATGACAACAACACTTTAAATTCAAAGGACTCACAATTGATGATACTACTGCATTATAGTAATATGTCCAAGGAATAGTATTTCATGCAATTCTACTTCAATAATCCCTAATGTAACACACCATTTCCTATGTCTTATTCAAAGCATATTTAATCCATTCCTTGAACAGAAGTGGTGGATAAGACATTCAATACAACAAATGTGCATAGATGAATTCCAAAACCCTTGATTCCTTCATTCACAAAATAAATGCACACATTCAAGGTGACAATTGCAAAAAATACACACATGCAGTGTTATTCATATATTTCAGTCTGAACTGAACATTGTCATACAAGAATTTATTCATATGTAGGCATAATTTTGCTCTACAACCATGATAATGCACCTATTTTGCTACAGAAATTACTCCCCAAGAATGTGGATATCTTGTATCCAAAGCCCAGAAAAGAATCCCTTTCGTAGCAACCCATTCCATCTTTCTCTTCTCCTTCTCGTAACTTTAGGAAATTAAATCCCTTCTCTGATCAAGGCTAACACTTTCTTTTGAACAATTCCTTTACAAAGATTTATAACAACATTCCAAAATGTTCTAATAGGTCAAAAGTCTTTCTAGGCAATTAGAAAATATGCCCCCTCTTTTCTTCAAATTCAGACTTAGGGCGTGGGGTACTAGGTTGACAGCATGACCCTCTATCTTTCAATCTTCATTCACTAAATGTGTGGACCCTAGAATCAATGAGTACTTAGCTCTCAATAGTTGAACCAAGAAATGTCATCCTTGCCGAGGCAAGGACTTCTTTGACTCTATGAATAGGGTCCAACTACTCTTTTCTCAACTGGGCCAACCAATCGTAATGCCCTTCCTCTGTTGCTGTCTTTGATGAGTGCCATCTAACAAAGGGACATGGTGAGAGAGAAAACTGGTATCTCTCCTCCTAGGCATATATTCCAATTCTGGATGAGGTTGCTTCAATCTCACCAAGTTGGTCCACCCCTGCTAAGTAGCCGGATTCAATTAAAGGCTTTGGATGATCTAACTGATCCCTTACCAGAATGAAACTATTGAACAGTGGTCATGAGGAAGCAGCAAGACTGATGTAGCCAAAGTCTTTTACTTTTTCCAATACCTCACATCCCCTTGGTCAATGTTCATCCCTTTCTTAATTCATAATGAGTAAACTTACAACCAAGAGAATAGGGACATACTCCATTGGGAAATAGAAGGTAAAAACTACAGGGAAGTATTCTGCATAGTACCTGTGGAAAAAATTGATGTAAACAATTTCATGGGAGCACTTCTATTTGTAGTAAAAATGGACGGAGGTCCTCTGCCCAAGTAATTTTCACTTTCCAACAACCTCCATTATTCCACTACAATGTTTACAAGCTTTGCACACTTGAATTCATATCTAGAAATACTTGACAACCAGATCATGACCCCCAAAATAGGAAATGGAGGCGCAAACCCATATTACCTGACCACAAACAATTCTCACACAGACAACAAAGGTTTAGTCTGTGTATCAAAATCAGAGAAATGTGTTATCTATCAAATCATGGTCTTGTATACTCAAGCAATACCTTTTAGCTTCCATCAAAACATAGTTGACAATCTCAAAAACGAGGCAAATCTTGTCATGCTATAGTTGTTCTATCATTCATGCCAACATGCTCAAACAAAATCCAAAATTTGAATTTGGACCATCAATTCAGGACACATTAGAATAAAATCAGTGGTTGGAGATGCAAGAAAATCAATCAGGAGTGTTGACAAGTCTTTGTCCAATTAGGAAATGCCAAGAAAGAAAGCCTTCACAGTCAAAAGACCATGACTCTACCACATGTCACCATATCGCTGCAGTGTAATCTCAAAAGGGACTCACACTACCACCCTCATGCTCATGCGCTAGGCGCTTTCTCGACTCACTAATACAGGACTGGATCCTGCATTCCACTTAGCACACCATCACAATAGCCTATAGAATATCCCATGGCTCCTTTTCGCAGTGCACTACCGCAATCCAATAAGGAGTATTTACATGTAGTTGATAATTCAGTAGATAAGATTATGGGCCTACTAGCTTGAGATCAATGGTCAGCACATCACTACAGCTCTAACAAGTCTGACAAATCTAGAGCCCACGATGCTGCAACAACCATCAATCTGTCTTCAAAGAACTCCCTTTCAGAATTAGGAAATATTTACACACATGAGGAGGGCTGGTCACTAGGCTTATGGGGCCAGTTGTGGACATGACAAAAGACATTAGGTTGTAACTTAAGCCAGGCTAACTATCTACAACAAGTCACTTTGAAATTAAAACGTGAACCCTTCAAAGGCTTAAGGGTTTAAGGTTTAAGGCCCTTTAGACACAAGCTTAGCAAAGATTTTAGACCAGTGAGCTGAAATTTTTCATGGAGGGTCCACCAAGGGTGAAACTCCAAACTCTTCTCTAGCAAACCTCTTGGGCTTTGAAATCTAAATTTCAAATGCCAACTGCATGGCACCTTGAAGAACCAAGTTTAAGCCCACCAAATAGACACCTTAAAAGTTTGATTGATATTTGGCACTTTAGAATATTTGCATGTATAGTTTGAATCTTTGACCTCTAGTGGGTTTCACCTCTGATTTTAAACTTTTAGGCTATGACTAACAACTTGCACTTCATGTAGAGCACAAACCCTCCACTAAACGCTAAGTAACTTATGACTTGAGCTTTAGATCCTGATTAACAACAAACAAAGTACAAAGGCCCAACTAAAGTTCAAACACCTACTATCAAGAGATTTAGACATCAAGGTCTAACATGCAAACAACAAATCGAATGGAAGCAAATCACATGCCAAGGATGAACTCCAGATACCCTAAAATTTAGACTTTAGAGTTTGATGGAGAATTTGCAAATGTGCAAAAAATTAACAATCCAGGGATAACAAGCTTCAATTCTTTGATCAATGAGGAATAACTCCCTCATTTTGAGTGACGTGCACAAACAATTGAAGTCATGCACTTGGGCACATGTGGGCCCCACATTGGCGAATCAAGAAGTTTTCAAAGCCCTGGGAAGTAAAATACACTTAAGGTCAAACTCTCCTTCCACCTAGACAACTCAAATTAGAAAATGACAAGACCCTCAAAGGAAACAACCATGAGATAAGATGGATACAATACAAAACACCATAGCAACTTGCCTACAAGAAGAAGGGAAGTTAATTCTTGATAAGGTTATGACAAGACTAGCACCAAGAGATAATGAATCCTACTTATTAACCAAATTTTCCAAGTTGAACTAACATGAGAAAAGCTATTATAATAGTCATACATATTCAACTTCAGGGTTGGTTACACCATAATGAATATTAGAAAGTTAAAATCACCTCTACAAGTGGAACAGAGTATAGTACACTACAATCTAAACTGATAATACAATAATTTACAAATGAGGACATCAAAGTTCAAAAATTTATACTCTCTACAAAGCAATAAAAGAACATAATATTAACCTGATTGATCATTATGGAGATCTCTACACGCTCTACAAATTACTCCAAGCTACTCTAAGAAATCAACAATTTTTCCTAATGGTGGTTCAGTGCCAACCAACCATGCGGAACCCTTAGGCCCACCTCTTTGAATTGGGAGACAATCGACTAAATTTATTAAATGTACACTCACACCAAACACAAGGTTGGACAAGCATTCTATCTTCACATCTCAAATACAAGTCAACAAGCCATTCAATGCATACATATGCTAAATACATGATTACAAATTACACCAAGTAAACATGCATGAGGAGAACATCCCACACAATCAAGCATGCACATGAGATCTCATACAAGACACAAGATACATATACACGTGAGATTAGGAAGAGCACACCAATCAAGCATAGTCAAAGATATCATAAACTCCCATTAGATGTGTGATTCAAGGTATAAAAAAAGAGAGGGTTGAACATTCCCATATTATCAACACCACATATGTGGGTTTCCAAGCAATATACATGATAAGGGATCAACTTCCAATTATAACATATGCTAATCACATCTATACATAGATCATCAAACATGAATGCATGAGGTCTTACCAAAACCATACATGTATACACTTGCTAGACCCATCAAACACATGGCGTATTTACTAAAAAGAGAGATAAGCAAGAAACTAAGAAATGCATATAAAGAAACTAATCTCAAACCTAAGTAACATCTTGGATTGAGAAAACAGTGGAAAAATAATAAATGAAAGACAAAAACTTCTCACTTACACACAACCTTGATGCCTTGGATGTGCTCAAGATTAGTTGTTGCTGGAGAAGGAGAATTTGGTTACTCAAGATTCATGCAACATGACCTTGCTATGCTTCCACCTTGTTCTATTGAAATGTTCTTGGGAGATGAGGGGTTTTCGTTATGTTTGGCATCTTTGTTGTCTTGCCATTGATGTTAAAATAGTGCATCTTCATGGTTGACAAGTACTCATCATGTTTGGTTATGCAGTGTGCTTAATGTTCATGCTTGGTTCAAGTTGATCACCTTATCTTGTTGATGTTCAAAAGTTCAGGGTTGATGATCATATTTTATGCTTTGTTGACTTGCTTCAGATGTGTTGAAGATGGTGTTGCTATAGTGAAGGATGGGGTCATTGTTATAGTTCTCATATATTGTGTCATAGGAGTTGTCTCAGAAGTTGATGGTTTACAAGTTATCATGATGTTGTTGTGCTTCAATATGCTCCTCTGATCTCAAGTTATCATGTTGAGGTTATCATGATGTTGTTGTGCTTCAATATGCTCATTTGATTTGAAGTTGGTATGATCAAGAGGATCAAAGGATATAATATGTTTGCAGCTGATGAGAGATACATATTATTAGAAGAAGGTTTCGGTGGAGTTGAGTGTGTTAGTGTATTTCCTTCATTGTTTGACAGAGACCATGCCTCAAATGAGTTACATGTTAATGACCTCTTCATACCATAGTTGCAGGGCAGGTTCTTCAGGGTTTTTGTAAGTTGAAAGATCATGCTTTATCAGATGGTGGATTGCATTTGAGTGAGGTGTCTTCCATGGTAGAAGTTATTCAAGTCATGTTTCATGTTTGTCATGTTTGCTTCAATAGCATCATAGTAGTTAAAGCATCAAAGCAAGGTTCAATAACCTTCAAAGACTTCAAATCCTAGTAGACTCAAAGCATCAAAGGTTTGAAGGTTCAAAACCCTAATTCATCATCAACAAGGTTTATCATTCCTGATGAACATTAAAGCATGAGATTATCACATTCTAGTCTTGAAGATGCGGGTTATCACATTTAAAGTCTCCCTAATGAGTTGATGGCTCTGCAAAGCTTTAATGGTTTTATGCAGTGGTTTAATGGTGTTTAGGGTTTCTTTTGGTTAGGGAACAAAACCCTAAACAAGTTCAAAACACATTATAACTAAGTCTTGTTAACCATCATTTGCTTTTTTTCTATTTGTGTGTTGACCAGGTGAGAAGGTAAAAGCAACTTAAGTTATAAACTTAAGTCTTCAATCATCGTTTGTTGATTGGCCCCGACTTCCTAGGGCTACCAGTGGGCACAAGTCATCGAAGTCTTATGAGTGCCAAAGTGAATCGTCCGACCTAGATATCAAAAGGTAGAATGGCATGAAATAAAGATCTAAGGGTTACTTTTTAAAGTTTTTTTGAAGCCCAACGGTCATGGCTGGGTAGTTAAATTTGACGTGTAGAGTTTGTTTATAAGGTAGAGTTTAGTCTTTTTAAGCTTCTTTATGACACAGAGGGCTAGAGAATTTTGGTAAGAGATCAGTATGAAGTTTTTGTTGATTTTGATTATTGTTTTGAGATGACATAGAGAATATTTGCACAATAGTATGAGTTGTATTTATTTTATGGAGAATTTAATGGAGTTTAGTGTGTTTGAAGATTGAATATGAATTAGGGTATGAAGTTAATATTCAATGCATAAGAGAAACATGTAGGTGTGAATCCTTGAACAAATAAATACATTGTTTTGTTGTAGAGGTTTTCATGTGTATTAGAAGCTAAAGTTGATAAGGTTGTGATAGAAAAGAATTTTGTCAAGTGAAATCAAAAGGAGAGATAAGTTCTTGTGTAGAAGAGAATTAGGGTAATCCCCTGAGTTGTTTTGTTTTGTATTCAAGGTGATTGTATAAGTCAGTGAGACTTTCTTTTTTCCATTAAGGCATTCATCAACCAGTGAGGCTATGTAATTTGATGATTTCTATGATTAAGCTAGTGAGGTAGTTTTGAGTGGTTTTTCATCCCTATGAGGGTTTTCCACTCGTGAAACATATTGTGTTATGGTCTCAATTTCTATGTGATTCATGTGTCCTTCATGTTTGAACATTCATTATTTGATTCCTTCTTTTTGAAAAAGTTTCTTGTCAAGTTTGATTCCTTCACTTTATCTTTTCAAGTTAGATAAAAAGTGAATATCTTGTTTTAGACACAACATTGATTCACCCCCCTCTTAGTGTTGATTGTACTCCAACAAGTGGTATCAGAGCTTAGGTTCCCTATAGAAGCCTAATCAGCTTTTGTAGGTCCTATAAGTGCAGTACTAGTCATGGCAAGTCAAAAAGGATTTTCTACATTCAAAGCACCTTTATTTGATGGGTCTAATTATGCTTTCTGGAAATTTAGGATGGAGTAGTATTTGTCCTCCTTGGGGTATGATGTTTGGGCTGGTATAGAAACTGAGTATAAAGCAACAAGTCCTCCCTCAACTACTGATGAGAAGAAGGCCTATGACAATAATGCTAAGGCCAAAAATACAATTTGTTGTGGTTTGTCCAATGAGATACTTGTCAAAATTATGGATTGTAAGTCAGCTAAGGCTATTGGGATAAGCTGTCCAATATCTATCAGGGAGATGAAAAAATCAAAGAAGCAAACTTACAATCTTACAGAGCTAAATTTGAAAGTCTCAGAATGAATGATGATGAAAAAGTGGCTGATTATCTTCTTAGGGTTCAAGAGGTTGTTAATGCAATTAGAGGTTTGGGTGATAGCTTAGAATAAAAGGCAGTTGTAACCAAGGTTTTAAGGACTCTAACTCCCAAATATGAGTCCAAGGTTTCTGCAATAGAAGAGAGAGATTTGAGTAAATTGACCTTTGATGAACTTCATGGTACCTTTATTGATTTTGAGATGAGGGTTTGTAATGAAACTCCATTAAGTAAAGAAGCCGCATTTAAATCAATCAAAAAGGAGAAAGAGATAAAGTTTGATTTAGAAGAGGTAGATGATGATCAAGAATCTTCCTTTGTTAGTAGATTGAAAAAGGGGTCAACAAGAAAGTATAAAGGTAAACTTCCATTCAAATGTTTTGGTTTTGGAAGAATAGGACACTATGCTACTAAATGTCCTTATAAAGATCTAGATAGTGATGAAGAAGAAAATAAGAAACAATTCAAGAAGAAACAATTCAATCCCAAAAATAAAAGAAAATTCATCAAGCTTGAAGATCACATAGAAGGATCAATCATTTTTGGTAACAATGTTTGCATTTTGATCAAAGGAAAAGGTACTATTCTTTTAGATGGTGAGAATCCTTTACATGATGTATATTATGTTGAAGGCTTAAGACATAATTTATTGAGTGTCAGTCAAATTTGTGACAATGGATTCAATGTTATTTTTAACGCTCATGGTAGTGAAATCAAAAAGAAATTAGGAAAAGTTGTTGTAGCATGGTTAAGAACTAGTGGAAACATCTATAATCTTCATGAGACTGAAAATAGAAGTGTAGATGGACATATTTGCTTCATGGGTCAAGTTGAAGAAAGTTGGCTATGGCACAGGGGACTTGGTCATGTAAATTTTGATAACCTTGAAAGGATTAATAAAAATCAGAATGTAAGGAATATGCCTCACATCTCCAAGCCAAACAACACTACTTGTAAAGAATGCCAATTTGGTAAGCAAACTAAGGTTAGTTTTAAATCCAAAGAATATTCTTCTTCTAATGATGAGCAGCGCACAGCGGAAGGGACAAAAGATCAAAAATTGAACTTTTAAACTCTTGAACCTTTGAACTCTTGAACCTTTGAACCTTTGAACCTTTGAACCTTTTGAACCTTTTGTTTTTGGCAACACTTTTTCCGTCAGCCACTTTACAACTTGTCTCTCCGAAGTCTTAGTCACTCTAGATCACTCATCGGCTAGACGAATGCTACCGACCAAACCTTAAGATCTCTTGCCTCTAGCCGATTTCTCCCGATGGATCTCCGTTGGTATCACTTATCCCTCATCACCCCAATACGCCTCGATCAGTAAGACCAATACTGTCGGTTCAACACCAAGTTATGTACTTGATGACATTATCATCCCAATATGAATCTCTAGACCGCGACTTCCATTCAACGGCTTGAACCTCTCTTTGGCGAACTGTAGTGTTATTAAGCTGATACACCAAGAGTCTTCCCACGCTCGTCTTCAGCAAGACTGCTAGACTTCGGCAGACTTGATTTGAGTCCCAACAATACGCCGATGCACAGTTTACTTTCTCCCTCTTCCACCAAACCCTAGCACATGGATATGCTAGGTCAACCTACTGTGCAAAACACTCTGTCTAGATCCTCTGCACCGTTGAACACAAAAACAAAACAAGAAACAAAAACAAATACTTGTACAATGAAGCTATTCCACTTATTTCGACAGAAATCATACCAGTGGAATGCTTCACGTTGACATACTGTAACAATGAAACACACAGAAAGAATAGAAATCTACAGTTATACAAATTACAGTTACAGGGAACATAAATCAAATTGACGGAACAAAATAGTTGTATTTCTCCTTAGAACAATTCACACTCACACACTTCTCCTTCTTTTCTTCTGATGGTTCCTTCCTCTGGTTGTTCTCAACTCAACATGCCAGCAGTTGGAAAACCAACCGATGCAAACAGTTGGGAGACCAACCGATCCAAAATGGCTTCAAACTGTCCTATTGCCCTGTTTTGGCACTGTGATTACAATATGACAAAAGTGTGTTTTAAGTTACTTTGGACTTACAAAAATGGGTTCTAGGTCCTGAAGGACCTAGAGACAAACTGAAATGAAAATACATTGGTCAAATAGACCTTATTACAAATGAAAACAAGATTTTCTAGGTGCTCCTGCACCATACTCCCTGGGTGAAAGTTGTCTCAAGTCCTCTTAGAGACTAACTGCTGCAAATCACCACCTTGCTTTTTGATGTCTTCTTCTAGCATCCATGTGGCTTCTGAGTCTAGAAGTCCTTGCCATTTAACTAAGTGCTCAAAATAGGTCTAATTTCTGGTCTTCTTGGCTATCCTGCTATCCAAGATGCACTCCAGTTTTGGTGGTTCCTTAGGTGGTAAATGTTGCACCCACTTTTCATTGTCCTAGGCAGAATCTACTGCACCTTTATCCTCTGCTACCTCATGGCTTCCCCATGATCTCTAGACTACAACTTGTTTCCATGGAATCAAAAACTCATGCCTAACATTGTAGGCTCTACTCACACCTTGCCATGAGTGAGTGCTTGCAACCAAACTTGGATGTTGCATGCCATGTGTTGGTTTTTTCCCAGACTGGATGCTTATTCCCAGATTTCCCTACAAGGTAGCCATCAGTGATCAACAGGATCTCTGGGCCAGGGGCCAACAGTGTAGGAGATAGACTCTATATTTTATCTCCTCTTCTTCTTCAGGCTCTGCAAAACCTAGGGGGGTATTCCCTACTCAACATCCATGAGGATATGCATACAAAGGCTGGGATGCTGACAGAAAGCAGATAAGTCCTCCTGTAAGTAGACCAAAACTGAAAGATAAGAGCAAAGGGGCTAGCTTTGGGCCTATTTGCAGTTGTAGACAGAGGACTGAGGATCCTAAAACTAATTCTAATGTCCTAATGTTTGTTTTAGATTTTGACTTGGATTTTAAGTTTGGATGCAAAGCTGGACATGGTTGTAACACAAAAACAAAGCAAGATTGGTGCCTATCCAGGGCCTGGAGTCAGTAGACATACACCTGTGAATGATCAACATGAACAGCTAAAACTGGATTTCAGGGGGATATAAGTGATACCTGCCTTACAGATATCTCCCAATACAGAGTGTTAAGTTATCTCTACTTATGGCATCCCTACTGCAGTATACCCTTCCCAATGTTCAACCTGAAAACAGTTTAATCTACCCCTTGAGCAGAAGTTAAAAGATCAGACATTCAACATAGGAATTCTATGCTCTAGAATCTAAACATTATCCAAATATCCAGATTCAGAAGAAGAATACATGCAATACTGGAGACAGAATTAACAAAACACATGCTAAGATAGCATTTCTCATATAAGATTAATCATGAAATCAGTGGGTTCGTGCCAAAACATACAACAAGAGATACATAGACTCACAGGTTTAGCTGTACAGAGCAACCAGATCAGCTTGTTTTGAATTACAGAGCCAAAAATCTTCAACTTTCAACAACCACAAATGAGTAACACTTCCTGCTTATAACAGCCAGGTAGTGTACCACAGCAATTAATTACATGGTTGACCAAAAATCCCGCCAGATACACAGTATCAGAAAAATGGCGCTCAACGCATCACCAGATTGGTGCCCAAACATGAATGCAGCAGGTAGGGGAGGAGACAGGAAGAAATCTCGAGCCCTGCGCCACTGTCCATTGATGTACACCTTCAATCGGGTACCAGATCCGTCCATACCTCTGCAACCTTCGCCATTAATGGCGCACCAACCCGCGGCCTGGGGAAAATCATCAACTGTGCATCGCAACCATTTCCCGCCAAGATTCATCGTCATGATATTTCAAAAATGCAGGATATCAATTATCCCACATGCACCCTGCGGCGACCTTTTCAACACTTTATATACTAGGCCACGAGCATATATAATGTCGGTGCTTTTGCTCCTGACGACACTAGTATAAGACTTCATCATCATCCTCCAACAGCATGATATCCTGTCGCTTGAAATATCACCCTGACGTCAGCATCATATCACAATATAACCTGCATGATAATCGCCTTCATCGGCACAACCTGATCCATCGGAGGAACATCCTCCTGCTTAGCCGATACCAAAAGTCTGGCCGATGAACATCCTGATGACGTCACCGTCATATCCTGCTGACGTCATCTGCATATCTGCCTACTGCGCACCTCCTCATATCCGGATGACGTCATCATCATGTTTGCAAATATCGGGGGATCTCCACAAGATGATCAGTGTTAGAAATATGACCCCCCCGGACCTTGATGACGTCATCATCATATCGACATCAGGATGATATTCGGAAGATAACCGGATATTTGGAAATATCATCCTGATGCACAAATATCATGCTGCATTGTAGCTCCACTATAAGATCAGGGTGATAGATGAATACGCCAGATATTTGAAAAGATCACCCCCACTAGATAATGCACGAAGCCGACAGGCGGATATCTCCCTTCGGAAATATCATGATGCAGATAGGCAGAGAAATAGATATCACCCTGACATAAGAATGACGTCAGCATCATCAGGATGATAAAACAACGAACATGAAGTGATACAACAACATCAGGATGATATTGACTAAGATCATCCTGACGTTCAAAATATGATGACCCCAGTGAATATCGGGTCATACTTAGAACTCTTCAACTACATCATCAGGATGATCATAACCAAGATCACCCAATGATAAAAAATATCACCCCGGCGAAATATCATGCAGGCAGAAAATATGATGACCCCCGCAAACAACACGGCGATAACTGGAAATATGATGATGATGACGATCCTTAAGAAAAAACAAGTCAGGTCGAACAACTCAGAGAATAATCCCTTCAGAAGATCAGGGCAACATCATCATCATAAAAGGGCAAGGTGATAATTGGAAGATCACCGGATACTTGAAAAATCACCCCCGCAAGCAAATCAGGGCACACTGTAGCTCATCAGCAGGATCAGGACGATATGCAAACATCACCCGATATTGAAATATGATGATCCTGATGAGAAACCGGTCGACAGAGAACATGATGATGCTGACCACCATCGAAGAAAATATGATGATGATGACTTCCTCTTCGAAGAAAATATGATGATGCAGCTGAAAAATGCTGAGGAGGTCCAACACTTAGAACATTTTTTGGATACTTAGGGAAAGTGCTTGCATGAAAATTGCTCAAAAACTATCAGTCAATTCAGGCACTAACACCATGATTGCTTACTGTCATACCTGCCTGAACACCTATAGTCAAAACCTTGGTTGGTCCTTCTTGTACTGCTACTATGGCAGAATGTGATGGTCTTTCAACTCTTATTGGCTCTAGAGGACAAACAATGGTCCCTATTATGATAGCATCTCCTTCTTTCCAACCACCTTGTGGCTGCTTGCAAACTTGCTCTTTGACCTCCTTCTGATCCATCTTAGACATCACCATCTAATCTCCATCATTCAAAATTGAAACCACCTTCAAACTTTGATCTTTGGCAAACCCACTCCTTGAGGTATCCTCAACTTTCCTTGTCTCTTCTTCATTGATCTTTACAAACTCTTTCTTACCCACTAAGATGACCTTGGCTGCCTTCTTTGCTTCAGCATCCTCCTACAATGGTGTCATCAAAAAAGTCTTCCCATCCTTCTTTGGGGCTAAAACAGTAGGGACTGCACACGGGCTAAGGTTCTTTCTTATTAGTTCTTTGTTTAGGAGTTCTTGAACCTGATTTGCTATCTCTTCATTCTGCTGAGGGGTCATTTTATATGCTGCCTTATTAAGGAGTACTGCTCTGGGTATGAGGTCTATCTAATGGCTAATGTCCCTGACAGGTGGTAGGGAATCAGGTATATCTTTTGCAATCACTCCTTTGTAACTCTCAAGCAAATCTCTGACCTCCTTAGACCCTACTTCTCTCACATTTTCCTTCTTTTGCCCCTTAGGCTTCACAATCAAAGCAAAACCTACTCCACCACCTTCCTTTAGTGTATCCATGAATTCTTTTTCTCCTACCAGCATTACACTAGACACTACATGTTGTGGATCCTCTTCCACCAATGACTGTATCCTATAAGTCACACCATCCTTTTAGAATGAGTAAGCATTCTTTTCTCGATCATGATGAGCCTTTCTGTCAAACTGCCATGGTCGGCCCAGCAGAAGATGGCAAGCATCCATTGGAAGGATGTCACACAAAATCTTGTCTCTATACCCCCCAATACTGAATTCTACACATGCCTATTCATTGATGACTATATGATGTCCCTTGTTTAACCAACTGACCCTATATGGACAGCTATGGGGTATCTTTTCTAATTTCAATTTATCTACTGCTTCTAAAGATATAATATTGTCAGTAGAACCAAAGTCAATAATAACTTTACAAACCTTACCTTAGATCTTGCACTTGACTCTAGAAAAAGCTCTTCTTTGTGACAGTTCAGTCTGCACTGGTTCTTTGAGCAGCATCCTCTTGATCATCAGATTTTCTCCCATCTTTGATGTCAAATTCACTTCAGGAGATGTCACACTCCCTGCATCCTCTTGAGTCAATGTGGTTCTTCGCTTATTACCATGAGAAGTTGAGGCCTTCTCTAAACACTTATAAGCTGGGTGCCCTATCTGATTACAGTTATAACATCTCATATTGGAGAACTTGGATCCTCTACCTGATCCATATGTCCCACCTCTTCCATTAGGCCTTCTTCCTTGGTAGCCTCCTCTGCTACTTGAGTCCCCAACTTGCTCTCCTTGGCTAGACTCACCATTAGACCTCTGGTTAGGACTTCTTCCTCCAAAACTGCCTCTGCCTCTAAAATTTCTGCCACCTCTTCCTCTACCTTGTTGCTCACCTTTCCTCTTCAGCTTCTCTTCAGCTCTTAATGCTACTTGAAAGCATTTTTCCATGCTTTCAGGGGTCAATAAACTTATCTCATCTTGAATATTGAACCTCAGACCATTTAGATACCTGGCCACCTTAGCTTTTTCATCCTCCATGTACCCACAACGAAGAGTGTATTTGTGAAACTCCTCGGTGTAAGTAGCTACATCCATATCTTTTTGCTTGAGGTTCTGCATTTTCCTGTAAATCTGCACCTCGTAGTCAGATGGAAGGAACTGGGACTTGATCTTCTCCAGCATTCTGCTCCATGAAGAGATCATACTCTTCCCATTCTTTACCCTTTCTCCTTGGGTGCAATTCCATCATGTAAGGGCAGCATCTTTGAGTTTAGTTTTTGCAAACTTAACTCTCTTGCTTTTAGGAACTTCTTTGTATTCAAAGTAGTTGTTTAGAGCCTCAATCCACTCCACAACCTCCTCAGCATCCATCTTCCCACTGAACATTGGGATCTCCATCTTGGCCTCTAAAGAGTCTTTCCCAATTGCCTTGATGGCTTCAAGAAAGCATTTTTGTTCTGCAGGTATCTCTGCCGCCTGCCCTTGGGGTTCTTCTCCTTC
The DNA here is from genome assembly GCA_027924645.1 of Cunninghamia lanceolata. Lineage (NCBI taxonomy): Eukaryota > Viridiplantae > Streptophyta > Pinopsida > Cupressales > Cupressaceae > Cunninghamia > Cunninghamia lanceolata. Next base: position 4,800,251 of record BSBN01000333.1, read on the forward strand.
TTCCCCTTCTTCTTCTTCTCCATCAGATTCATCATCTGATTTCTTTCCTATCTTTAGTGCCTTCAACTCAGCCTAGAGTGCTTCCTTGACTCCAACCTTGATCATCTCTTCCATCTCTTGGAACTTAAGTACTTCTGTTGTCATCCCCTTTGGAGGCATGATGCTAGCCTCTCCTTCACTCTCCTCTGCTGACATACACCAACTTTCTTTCACAACCCAATAGAACCTTTTATGGCTCTGATACCAATATGATGAGAGGCGCACAGCAGAAGGGACAAAAGATCAAAAATTGAACTTTTGAACTCTTGAACCTTTGAACTCTTGAACCTTTTGAACTCTTGAACCTTTGAACCTTTGAACCTTTTGAACCTTTTGTTTTTGGCAACACTTTGTCCATCGACCACTTTACAACTTGTCTCTTTGAAGTCTTAGTCACTCCAGATCACTCATCGGCCAGACGAATGCTAACGGCCAAACCTTAAGATCTCTTGCCGCTAGCCGATTTCTCCTGATGGATCTCTGTCGGTATCACTTATCCCTCATCACCCTCATACGCCTCGATTGGTAAGACCAATACTATCGGTTCAATGCCAAGTTATGTACCTGATGACATTATCATCCCGATATGAATCTTTAGATTGTGACTTCCATTCAACAGCTTGAACCTCTCTTCGGTGAACTGCGGTGTTATTAAGCCAATACACCAAGAGTCTTCCTGCGCTCGTCTTCAGCAAGACTGCTAGACTTTGGCGGACTTGATTTGAGTCCCAGGGATATGTCGATGCATAGTTTACTTTCTCCCTCTTCCACTGAACCCTAGCACATGGAGATGCTAGGTCAACCTATTGTGCAAAACACTCTATTTGGATCCTCTACATGATTGGACACAAAAACAAAACAAGAAACAAAAACAAATACTTGTACAATGAAGCCATTCCATTGATTTTGACAGAAATTGTACCAGTGGAATGCTTCACGTCGACATACTGCAACAATGGAATGCACAGAAAGAATAGAAATCTACAGTTATACAAATTACAGTTACAGGGGACATAAATCAAATTGACGGAACAGAATGGTTGTATTTCTCCTTAGAACAATACACACTCACACACTTCCCCTTCTTTTCTTCTGATGGTTCCTTCCTCTGGTTGTTATCAACTCAACCTGCCAGTAGTTGGAAAACCAACCGATGCAAACAGTTGGGAGACCAACTGATCCAAAATGGCTTCAAACTGTCCTACTGCCCTATTTTGGCACTATGTGATTACAATATGACAAAAGTGTGTTTTAAGTCACTTTGGACTTACAAAAATGGGTTCTAGGTCCTGAAGGACCTAGAGACAAACTGAAATGAAAATGCATTGGTCAAATAGACCTTATTACAAAAGAAAACAGGATTTTCTAGGTCCTCCTGCACCATCTAAGCCTTTACAACTTGTTCATTCAGATTTGTGTGGTCCTACAAGGAGTAAAGCATTGAGTGGTGAAAGATATTTTATGATCTTTATTGATGACTTTTCTAGAATCACCTGGGTGACCTTTTTGGAGCACAAATCAGAAGCCTTTGACAGATTCAAGAATTTTAAGAAGATGGTTGAGAAGGAATCAGATTTTAAGCTCAAATTTTTAAGGTTAGATAAGGGTGGAGAATATACATCCAAGGAGTTTGAAGAATATTGTGAGAAACATGGGATCAAAAGACAATTTTTAGCTCCTAGAACTCCACAACAGAATGGAGTAGCTGAAAGGAAGAACATGACATCTCAATACTTATTGGAAGGAAGCTATCCATACAATAATATACACTCTAAATAGAGAACAATTGAGGGTAAAATCTAACCATATTCCTTATGAATTATGGTATGGTAGGTCAACAAATGTTGGCTACTTTAAAAATTTTGGTAGTAAATGCTTCATTAAGAGAGATGATGATAATTTAGGAAGTTTTGAGTCTATGAGTGATGAGGGTATATTTCTAGGCTGTTCTACACATAGTAAAGCCTACAAATGTTTCAACAAGAGACTCAAAAAGGTGATAGAAAGTACTAATGTAAAGGCGGATGAGAGTTTGCAGCCATGTGTGTAGTTGATTCAATACAAAGAAGAAGGACATCATTCAGAAAAAGAAGAGGAAGTTCAAGTGGAAGAAGAAACTCCTGAAAGCCTATTGAAACTAAAGGCAAAACTCCTTCACAGACGTTGCAATGAGATCATCCACAAAAGCTAATTATTGGAGATAAAGATATTGGTGTGTTAACAAGGAGGAGACTTGCTACTACAAGTAATCAAGCATGTGTATGCTTGATAACATAAATGGAGCCAAAAAACTATGTGGAGGCCAACAAGGATGAAGCTTGGATTAAAGCTATGGAAGATGAATTGAATCAAATAGAGAAGAACAAGACATGGGAGCTTGTTCCTAGACCTGAAGGTAAAAATCTTATTGGTGCAAAATGGATTTTTGGAAACAAACTTGATGATAAGGGAAAACTTGTTAGAAATAAAGCTAGATTGGTTTGTAAAGGTTACTCTCAAATTGAGGGGATTGATTTTGATGAAACTTTTGCACCTATGGATAGACTAGAAGCAATAAGAATGTTCTTATCTTTTTCAGTTTATAAAAATTTCAAGGTGTTCCAAATGGATGTCAAATCGGCCTGTCTAAATGGTGATCTTGAGGAGGAGGTTTACATGGAACAACCTAAGGGTTTTGAATGTAAAGACAAATCAGATTATGTATATAGGTTGAAAAAGGCCTTGTATGGCTTGAAACAAGCCCCAAGAGCATGGTACTACAGGTTGGATAAGTACTTGCAAGAGCAAGGATTTACTAAAGGGGGTGTGGACAACAATTTGTACTATATTGCCAAAGGTGAGGATATCTTGGTTATAGTGGTTTATGTTGATGATATCATTTTTGGAAGAAATAATGATGATATGAGCCATTCCTTTCCTAACATTATGAAATTAGAATTTGAGATGTCTATGCTTGGAGAATTGTCTTTCTTCCTTGGTTTACAGGTTTCTCAACTTGAAAAGAGGATTTTTATCTCACAAGTCAAGTATGCCAAAGAAATGCTTAAGAGGTTTCAAATGGATGAATGTAAGCTAGTTGGTACTCCTATGGAAACAGGGTACAAACTAAGCAAAAATGATGATTCACCTGAGGTAGAATAGTCTTTATATAGATCCATGATTGGCAGCCTCCTATATCTAACTGCTTCTAGGCCTGATATCATGCAGGTAGTTTGCTTGGTGGCAAGATTTCAAGCATGTCCTAAACAATCTCATTTAAATGCTATTAAGAGGATTTTTAGATACCGTAAACACACTCTTGATTTTGGATTGTGGTATCCTAGACACAATGATTTCACTCTTCTTGCATATACAGATGTTGATTGGGTAGGTTGTCCTGATGACAGAAAGAGCACGAGTGGAGCAGCCTTCTTTCTTGGTGGTAGACTAGTGGCTTGGCATAGTAAGAAGCAAGATTGTGTCTCTTTATCTACTACTAAAGCTGAATATGTTGTGGCATCTTCATGTTGTACTTGGGTTCTTTGGATGATTCAATCACTTCAAGACATCAAAGTGGAGGTTTTTTAGCCTATACCTATTCTTTGTGACAATACAAGTTCCATTAATATGTCCAAGAATCCATTCATGCATTATAGGACCAAACATATTGCCAGTAGATATCATTTTCTAAGAGAAAAAGTCCTTGCAAATGATGTGGTGTTGGATTATGTTCATACCTCTGATCAAATTGTTGATATCTTTACAAAACCATTGCCTAAAGAAATGTTTGAATCCCTAAGACAAAGGCTTGGGGTTTTATCACTTTCCTCTCTTCAATGAGTTCATCATGATATTAGATTCAGGGGGAGTAATTGTATGTTTTTTTCTGCAGTCCTAAAATCCAATCAAATTTTTGTTTTTGGTTTTTATATATACAATTTTGAGCAATTTCAGTGTAGTTTAGTGTTGTTAAGAGTATGAAGTGTAGGGTAGTTTTGATAAGTTGCAAGGTAGCATGTTGATGTTTGGAATAGCAGGGGCATTATGCTGATGTTTGGAGCAGTAGGGGTTTTGTGTTAGTTTGGTGCAATGCAGTCCACATCCTATAGTTGACAAAGACAACAATATGTATCAGACTTGAATGTGTAGTAAAGATGACATGTTTGTAGAATGGTTCTTAATGTAGTTGAAATTGCTAAGGCTAGACAGTGGAAGTTGTATAGTGCAGGTTCTTGTTAATGCTTGCAGGACAAATGACTTCATGATTAGCTACTTAGATGGCATAGGGAGTTCTTCCATTTATCTACTATGCAGACTTTCCTTGTCTATGGTAGTGTTGTTGCAGTATAGTGTTCTTCAAGATTTCTTTATGCTTTGGTATGGCATTAATTCTAATTCAAAAGACAGTGAAGATCATCATTCTAATTCAAAAGATGGTGTGATCAGTATAGACTACATAGACTGCATAGTCTATGGTATGCATAGACTGTATGCTGATGACAGGACAAAGTTTTTGAATGCGCAGACAGGCACTAAATTGATGACATGCTCTAAATCTCATAAGATAGGGGGAGCCTTGGTGCAGCAATATACTATTAGCAGGCAAAGAATAGTGAATAATTTTTATTTCTATATTTTTTTCTGCTCTCAATTCATGATTGTACTTAAGGGAAGCCTTTGCCATTGATTGCCAAAAAGGGGGAGATAAATTGAAAAGATGATTGATTGTTGATGGATTGCTAATGGTTTTCAATGCTAAGTGTTTTGACATCAATGCTAAAGCCAAAGGGGGAGTTTGTTATGTTTGGCATCTTTGTTGTCCTGTCATTGATGTCAAAATAGTGCATCTTCATGGTTGACAAGTGCTCATCATGTTTGGTTATGCAGTGTGCTTAATGTTCATGCTTGGTTCAAGTTGATCACCTTATCTTCCTTGTTGATGTTTAGATGTTAAGGGTTGATGATCATATTTTGTGTTTTGTTGAATTACTTCAGATGTGTTGAGGATGGTGTTGCTATAGTGAAGGATGGGGTCATTGTTACAGTTCTCATATGTTGTGTCACAGGAGTTGTCTCAGAAGTTGATGGTTTACAAGTTATCATGATGTTGTTGTGCTTCAATATGACCATATAATCTCAGGTAATCATGTTGAGGTTATCATGATGTTGTTGTGCTTCAATATGCTCATCTGATTTGAAGTTGGTATGATTAAGAGGATCAAAGGATATAATATGTTTACAGCTGATGAGAGATACATATTATCATAAGAAGGTTTTGGTGGAGTTGAGTGAGTTAGTGTATTGCCTTCATTGTTTGACAGAGACCATGCCTCAAATGAGTTACATGTTAATGACCTCTTCATACCATAGTTGCAGGGTAGGTTCTTCAGGGTTTTGGCAAGCTGAAAGATCATGCTTTATCAGATGGTGGATTGCATTTGAGCAAGGTGTCTTTCATGGCAGAAGTTGTTCAAGTCAGGTTTCATGTTTGTCATGTTTGCTTCAATAGCATCACAATAGTTAAAGCATCAAAGAAAGGTTCAATAGCCTTCAAAGACTTCAAATCCTAGTAGACTCAACGCATCAAAGGTTTGAAGGTTCAAAACCCTAATTCATCATCAACAAGGTTTATCATCCCTGATGAACATTAAAGCATGAGATTATCACATTCTAGTCTTGAAGATGCAGGTTATCACATTTAAAGTCTCCTTGATGAGTTGATGACAATCCAAAGCTTTAATGGTGTTATGCAGTGATTTAATGGTGTTTAGGGTTTCTTTTGGTTAGGGAACAAAACCCTAAATGAGTTCAAAACACATTATAACTAAGTCTTATTAACCATCATTTTCTTTATTTCTACTTTTGTGTTGACTGGGCGAGCAGGTAAAAGCAAATTAAGTTATAAACTTAAGTCTTCAATCATCATTTGTTGACCAGCCCTGACTACCTAGGGCTACTAGTGGGCACAAGTCGTTGAAGTCTTATGAGTGCCAAAGTGAATCATGCGATAGATATCAAAAGGCAGAATGGCGTGAAATAAAGATCTAAGGGTCACCTTTTAAAGCCTTTTTGAAGCCCAACAGTCATGCTTAGGCAGTTAAATTTGGCATGCAAAGTTTGTTTATAAGGTAGAGTTTAGTCTTTTTAAGCTTCTTTATGACATAGAGGGCCAAGGAATTTTGGTAAGATATCAATATGAAGTTTTTGTTGATTTTGATTATTGTTTTGAGATGATAGAGAGAATATCTGCACGATAGTATGAGTTGTATTGATTTTATGGAGAATTTAATTGAGTTTAGTGTATTTGAAGATTGAAGATGAATTAAGGTATGAAGTTAATATTCAATGCATAAGAGAAACATGCAGGTGTGAATCCTTGAACAAATAAATACATTGTTTTGTTGTAGAGGTTTTCGTGTGTATCAAAAGCTAAAGTTGATAAGGTTGTGATAGAAAAGAATTTTGTCAAGTGCAATCAAAAGGAGAGATAAGTTCTTGTGTAGAAGAGAATTAGGGTAATCCTTTGAGTTGTTTTGTTTTATACTCAAGGTGATTTTACTAGTCAGTGAGACTTTCTTTTTGCTAGTGAGGCATTCATCAGCCAGTGAGGCTATGTAATTTGATGATTTCCATGATTAAGCTAGTGAGGCAGTTTTGAGTGGTTTTTCATCCCTATGAGGGTTTTCCACTCGTGAAACCTATTGCGTTATGGTCTCAATTTCTGTGTGATTGATTTGTCCTTCATTTTTGAACATTCAGTATTTGATTCCTTCTTTTTGAAAAAGTTTATTTTCAAGTTTTATTCCTTCACTTTATCTTTTCAAGTTTGATAAAAAGTGAATATCTTGTTTTAGACACAACATTGATTCACCCCCTCCCCTCTCAGTGTTGATTGTACTCCAATAGTTTTATAGATTTTGGATGGGTATCATAAAGTGTATAGATTTAATCTTGTATTGGAGGGTAGAGATTGATTAGCTTACAAGGTAAGCTAATTATGAAGAGTCAAGATTGATTCATTTGCATTAGGAATGGAGATACTTACAAATGGAGGCTTGGGATAGGTGCATATAAATAATGGAAGGATTGAAATAGATGAAGGGTGGATATTTTCTTAATTTGCCTGGATGATGGTACTTTTTGAAGGCTCGTGGACTTTTGTCTTTGTTTATTTTAAGCAAAGAGATGGAGAAATATGCAAAAGATTGATTAGATAATAAACTTGATTTGTATATTTAACTAATGATGAGAAGGTATTTAGATTAATTATATAAATATTATGTATTTGTTTAATCAATGGAGAAACATTAAAGAATGAATTGATTTAATTTAATAAATGTGATTTATTATGTTGGGAGGCTTTCTATAATGACATCAAGGAGCTTGCATAAAGATAAACTTTTATCTTTTATCTAAAATGTGACATTCATTTACACATCAAAGAATTAATATATATTTTTAAATTTTTATAATTGACGTATATTTAACAAAAAGTAATTAAAACTATATCCGACATTATATATATATATATTACTCCACATCTATGGAGGGAAGCTCATGCAGATAGAGGTTATAGTGGTGTGTGTTACAACCTAGCATCATGGATCCTACATGGATATGTTTAATTCCTCTATCAAAATATATAATAATAACTTAAGTATATATTTATATATCAATGTCTTTTACATAGATTTTTCTAAAGATGGGTATTCTAGTTTAATTAACGTTGGAACTTTAGAGGAGACATTTGATTAATTAATTAATTAAATAAAATTGCTATTTAATTAATGTTAGAAGAATACTTAGATTAAGTAATTAAATAAAATTGCTTTATTTAATTAATGTTAGAGGAATAATTAATTTAATTAATGTTGGAAGGGAGGATACAAGATTAATGATGTGAAAATGTTAGGTTAAGACGTGAATGTATTTTAGGTGTCTACATTTTGCCCCTTTTTGAGACAACATTGCGTATTGTTGTTTTAAAGAAAAATAAAATATAGTGATTTTAGAATAAAGATGCCCTAGTTGATTGAAGGAGGATTGATTGAATGGAGTGAGGTAGGGAGGGTGTCACTAAGGAGAGTGAAGTGGCATGACCATTGGAGAAAGGATTTGCATTAGCTGTATGTAACATTAGGTGGAAGGGCTTGATCTTGGATGTAAGTGTAAATCTCATAACACAATGGGGAATTGGGACCAACAATATATCATTTCTATTTTGGAGACGTCATAGGAATGTATCAAGAGCCATTCAACCAAGAATTCACACTGCATGATGTCTTTTTGCATATCATGGAGAGATCCAATGGTATCCATTGCATCAACTTCTTTGTTGCTAAGGCAAGGAACTTATTCAAACTAAATATGAGTGAAGTACTACTTGAAGTTGTAAACCATCCATTTGTAGGGGAAGAGTTTATCGTCCTTGGTTTGATATGCATCATTGACCTATTAGATGACTGGATGTTCCAAATTGCATGGTAGTTTTTAGACCAAAATTAACACTTCATATTCTATAATGTTATTAGTGCAAGGAAATCCAAGTCTAAAATATTTCAAGATGAGATCTCCTTGTGGTGTGAGGGATAATATCCCTACCCCCAAGCCATGATTGGTGAAAGATCCATCAAACTGTAGCTTCCAAAGAGGAGTTTCTTCAAGAACAAGGATGTATTTGTCAAGAAAATCTATTATAAGAGGGTGGGCATCTATCAAAAGATGTGTCATCCAACTAAAATGACATGATCTATCTTTTAACTACCTTTTGATCCACATATTTAATATCAAATTCACTAAGCAACATAACCCATTTAGTCAGTTTTCTTATCAAGGATTCCTTTGATAAGAGATATTTGAGGGGATCAATTTTTTAAATGAGATATGTTTGGTGATTTAGCATGTAGTGTCTTCACTTTTGTGATGTAATGACAATGGCCAAAATGCTCATTCCATGGGTGTACATAATTGAGCTCATAAGAAACCAAGGTTCTACTGATATAGTAAACTACTCTTTCATGGCCCTATTCATCAACCCATGCTAGGAGTGCCCCCAAAGTGCACTTAAAACATACTCACTGCACTTAATGAAGTCTAAGAAACTATAAACAGTAAATGTGAAGCAAGTCGCTAAAAGCATAAAAAAGTACAATAACAAAGCCATTTTGCATGAACACTAAATGAAATATTGTAAAATGCTAATAAAGTACTACTCTTCTCTAAATCCAGAATTGTGCTTCCATAGTACTTGTTCAACACAAGGAATAACCCAATGACACAAATCGTTTACCCTTCCAAAGATGGGAAGTTTCCAATAAGTTCTATTTTGAACTGCAGAGAGATCTTAACTAAAATCTAGATTGATCTCACACATTTGGTTATGGAATTCACATAAAGATTGACTAAGAATTTGTTCAACATTATTAGTTGTTAACATGTAATAATCAGCCTTGGTATGCTAATATCTTAAGAGATTTGCATTCCTGTAGCTAGTTGAAAACTTGCCTAAGCTCACATTCCTTCGAACTTAGTTAAATTATTGCCTTAGCTTTAACATGAATTCAAATCATACATAATATGTGGAGTTTCATAGCTAAACTAGTTAAAGATGGTATTGGAGATATTTAGCTTGTTTTCCCCTCTTTATACAGTAACTACAGTTACATCCCTAGGTAAGGCTATGATTCAGGATTTTAGAAATATAGTGGCTCCTTAATGATATAACAAGAGAGTTATGGATGCAACCCTTTGCTGTGTAAGAAATCTAGATTTTTTCGTTGTTCTGAATAAGGGCATCTTAATTTTCAAGAGTAAAAGAAAATCCTAATCTGATTTTTGTGCAAGTAAATCTCTCATACTCTAATTTATTTTTAGTGAAATGAGAAATCTCTATTATTTTCATATTCAAATTTTGCATCTATTCTAGACAGGGGCACCAATTAATAAAAGCTAAGATCTCCACAGTTGAAACCAACAAATGTAAAAGAACACAATTGAAATACTCATACTTCATGTAATAAAAAATTGGGAAATACATTTCTTACAAGGGATAGAGATAGTTTCCCTAATGGAAAACCCTAAAATTATAGTGTTTGCACATCTTTCCAATAGTAATCTAAAAATATGCAGTGAAATGCCCCTCCAAACCCTTGAGTAACTCCATCAACAACCACCACTCCAAACACAACTCCCATGTAATTCTTGGCAAGCATAGCCAACCATACATAAGGCCCCCATAAATAACTGAGCCATCCTTTTCTAGTTGGTCCTTCCATTGCATCATCTACCTTAAGATTACTGGTTTCATGTTCATCCATTCTTGAATATCTGGAATCTCTGAATCTTATAGAACTAGACCTTTCCAGTAGGATCCAATCCTATTTGAACTTTTTGTAATAACAACAAATTTGATGCACACAGAGGGCTTAGTTATTAAAACTTGTCCAAAACATAGTTGCGTTCATTCAGAGGCTTCTAAATAGTCTCCCTTATTCTTCAAATTATCACCTCTTTTACTCTTTAGACTCATTTACCCTAGCACCCTTATTTTTACCAGTATAAAAAGTGGCAAGAACTATAAATGAAATTACAAAACCAAATCATAAATTACAAACATTTGAAGGGGATGCAGACCTGTATGAATGTTGTGCAATAGCAAAGATCTAATGAACATGGACATAGTAAGGAAAAAATCTCATGTCTAAAACACACCTGCATTCATCCGTGTGCTTCTAAATATTTCCTCTCATTTCTCAAATTTAACAAAACCTCCATTTAGGGTACCTGTGTTACACGGGGACGCATCCCCACCTCCTCCAGCCCCATCCCCTTCCCCTGTGGCATTTTTGGGACGGGGGGACGGGAGGGGAAGTCCCCTAGGTGTCCCCCAAAAAATGAAAAAATAGGAAACGTCCCTGGGACGTGCAAAAAAAATTGGGGACAACAGAAAGTGAATTGGGGACGCCCAGGCGTCCCTGGGATGGTCGGGGGCGTCTAAAACGTCCCTCAAACATCCCGGGGACGCCCAGGCATCCCCCCTTTATAAACTTTTCTGCCACTTAAATGCACAGGGTTAGGTATATTGAATTTCTTATACTTTAAATATTTTTCAATATACCTTTCAGGATGTTTGAGATAGGTCTCAGATTCACCGGATTTAACATGCAGATTCTAGAATTTGGAGGATCCATCGGATTTCAGACTTAGTCAATTTTTCAGGATTTTCAGGATATTAGGATACCAGACTTAGTTATTTTCAGGATCTATGTACAAACAACTGAGGGATGCAACCCAAAACACTGAGTATACACATGCCCTAGATCATATGACACGTGTAATGTTTGAATTATGGCTCTTATGTTCTCTAAATGCATTAATTTCTTTTTGTTTTTTTGGTAAAACTATGGTTTTCTTCTTTGCCGAGTCCTAGCCGAGTTTTAAGCCGAGTCTCGAGTCCGAGTCCTATTTTGGGCTGCCGAGTTTGAGTTTTCAAACTATGGTTTTAAGCCTTTATTTAATATTGAAAATGTTGCAATGTTTATTACCTTCTGTATCATGAAACTATTATTAGCACCCATAAGAAACTCAGTTTTCATCCCTCTTTTAGTCAGTTTGTTATCAGTTAATCCTTGAGTTTGCATAGTCTGAGTCAATTGTCAACCTCCCAGTCAGTTTGCAAAGGTTATCTTGTCTTTGTCCTTTCAACTGACAATTTTGTAGGGAAAACATGATCACATCAGAGCAACAAATGATAAAAACAATGGAGCAGAACAAGGACAAAGTCAGGGAAGATTCGAGGGTTTTTCTGTCATGTAAGCAGAGGCAGTCATGGAATGAAAGTTGGAATGAGATAGCAAGGGCATAAGGCACATTTATTCATGGTAAAATCCATTAGATTGTAGCATCTAAAAGTCAGAAAAGAGCTTATGAAAACTCACCAAGGTATCATCAAAGAAATTAAGTCAGAACAAACTGCACATTTTGGTGGCTTGGCCACTAGAAATCTCCACCTAAGGGCATATAATGCAGAAATCACCTAAGGAAAGTGCACTCAAGCTAAGTCAGAATCCAAGGTGACAAAGTAGCACACTTTGTCTTGGCAAAGCCAAGCTAAATCTCTACCAAGTTTGATGTAAAGTGGCAACAACATTATGAAAGCTGCCCATGGAAGAAGAGGAAATGATCAAAGAGTTCAAGTGCTGTTTTCAAGTGGCAAGGCCAGTAAAAAAATTAGTTTATAGTTTATACTGCTGTTAGTATGTTCCACTACTGTTGTCATGATTTATTCGCATATTGATATTGTTGTTAGGTTATTAACATATATGATATCTCTATTTCATATTGATATTTTGAAAAATTCTTATATATATATATATTGAAAAATTCATATATCGCCGTCCCCTGCCGTCCCCAAAAATTGGCCCTCGGACTGCCGTCCCCGAAACGCGTCCCCTGCTGTCCCTGTCCCCCCGTCCCCGAAACGCCGTAAAACATAGGGTAGTACCCTTCTTTTTACCTGTACATGAGGAACTATAAATTAAAAGGGGGGAATACCCCCTGCATATACTCATAATATTTACCATACCCCAATCCCATGTTGGATATATGGCATGTGGTGTTTCAAATATATTGACTCAAGATTTTGGTTAGTCTCATTTTTATGAGTATACAAACCTATGAACATAAAATTCCTAAGATTCAATATTTCGTTAAACTAATTATTCTTGAAGGCTGTTTTAAAAATATACCTGTGAATGCAATCACATATTATTGGACATAAAATTACTTCTATTCTGTAACTTATGATACTCTGTGTTCTACCATACCTCTTGGCCCCTAAACTGGGTCAAACAGTGGCTGAATCAAGCTCATTAAATCCCCCTCTTCTTCTTTAGAATTCTATAATGTAACTCCACCAAACACATATACAGACTATCACCTTTGGATTGGAACTACTTACCCTGTTCGACACAAATTTGTCTAAAAACTGTAGACCCACTTCCTGGCCCGAGGTCCATGGACTACCCAATTATCATCCATCCAGCTAGTTTTTGTTTGGCGTGCTCCTCAATCAAGACAACAAACAATACCCAGTTGGGTCAAAAGTAATTAATTAAATTGAACAGTTAGAATTTTATGTTTTAACTTCATCTCCAAATCAATAAGTAATTCCCTCAGTGATGTAATGGAATGGATGAATGCATAGTTGTTCACTTGTTTTTAACAATATTAGCCATAAGTCAATAAATAGTTCCCTCACGATGTAATGGAATGATGGGTGGATATTGTAGTTTACTTATTTTTTACAATATTAAATGTAGCACAGAATTAAAAGCTTGCACAAATGAGAAACCCTTACAAAGCAGGTAATACCGTTAAAATCTTAAGTGAATAATCCATGAGTAAAAAGATTGAAAACATTTTAAAACTCTATACTTGAAATCTCTAAATCAAAGCCATATGCGCATGAAAACAGACTATTCTGATCACATTTATCACACGCTACCACCTTTCTTTCCCTCCCCATCATAAAACCACATATTCTCATTAAGTTGAATTTAAAAAAAAAACCTCATATCAATACAAAAAATAACCATAAAAAAGAGCCCCAAAAAACCCTTTAAAATGGGTAACAAGGAAAATTCCCACCTGAAATATGATAGTGCAAAAAAGATGAGACTTTGGAAGTTAAAAAAAAAAAAACAGATATTGTAAGCCAGACCAACAACGGTGGGTAAAGAGGAGTAGTTTATGTTAGAAAAATATGCAATGTAGAATTACAATAATAATGTTATGGGCAAAGATCTCTCAAATTTATTCTTAGAAGAAAATTCATTGTTACAAAAACTTTTTCTTTCATTGGCATTTAACTTGGATTAATTTAAATAACCACTAAAAAATACATGAAAAAACAAATCCTTTTTGAAGAAAGATTTCCATGCATAAAAGTGCAAGTGGCGCTTCCACATGCAATTCTGCATAGTGTACACATAGCATATGACCAAAAAACATTTCTGAGGGGTGCTACCACAGTCCCCTGAGACCCCTGCCCTCCCCTGCGACCCTTCCTTTCAACCTACCGTTGAACTTTTAGGCCTTTGTCCCGACCAGTAAATTACAGTACTGCTCGGCATTGTTGAAATAACAAAAATTGACTTCACATACCAACAACTGAGGGTTTTCCTAAGTCATACCAACAGCTGAGGGTTTTCCTTTTATTCTTCTACTCTTGAGCAGCAGCAAGTAATTCGGTCCCATTACGTGCCAAAGGAAACTGTCAGATGCATACGTTGTTGGCTAGATCAAAACGTCAGGTTAATCAAGAGATTTCAATAGCATGAGTGTTATAGTCCCAATAACATCAATGCCAGTTTTAGTGTGTGCATCTCATACAGACAAAAAGACTACTAGAATTATAATTATCAAAGAGAGTGTTGTTTCCAAGATTGCCAGTGAGGTTAACTTTTGGGGGGTTTTCTTCACTGTCGCTGAAGGGGTTTCAATGTGCTGCAGAACCCCTGCAGGATTCGATCTGGGGACATTTCTTAACTGGCTCTGAAGTACCTTCATATTCGAATACATTTTTATACTGCTTTCTGAGGCAGCTCTGCGTAAAGTTGGTTTCTGATCTTCTTCGTCGTCCCAATCAAAAGGATTGAACAACCTAACATTCTTTAAAAAATTTTACTTTCCATGAATGGGGCTTTTTTTTTTTTTTGAAAAATAAAAAATAGGAAACAAAATTAACACGTACTGAAAAATAAATGAGAATTGTAGTAAAGCAAAATAAGCTAAATGGAACAAAGCAAGTACTGTAGAAAATCCAAAAGTGCTAAGACAGAAGGAAAAAGCAGACAATTTCCCTATCCGAGATTATCGCAATATATAGCCACTATCACCCCAAACAAACAAGAAATAATAGAAAACCATATCGGTTTGATCTCTTGGATTAAAACTCATAATTGTAGCACGAGCAGCCTAAACAATGTTAATAGTTGCATTCTTCTTATGAATATTATTTTTAAAAAAATATTTTACCTTTCAATTATTAGGGAGAGGGTCCAACCACACACCCCAAACTTCACACACATAAAGCTTCTAAAAGGTATATATTTTCATGAAATTTCAATACATCTCTCTATTTGAATTAAGAACTTAAAGCTATTGGTTGTGGTTTGGGTATCAACCATGTAGCCTAAACATTAAGTTCAAAAACACTCCCCAAAAAAAGTTAGAACAAAACATGTGCACAAGGCACTTTTTACCAATCACCTTATGTGTCACCATATGATTGTTTCTTTGATGTGACATGTGAATTGTATTATTTTTTTTTTATTCATAAGAGAGTTAATTATTATATTGAGTTTCAAAGAAAATTACATTTTTGTTTTTTTTTCGAAAAGGCAGAGATGCATCCCACTATTACTAACAGCATCTGATACCAACCCTAGTTTCCCCAACCATGTCCATAACCAGCTATGAATTTGAGCAAAAAGACCACACAGGGTCGAATCTTATCTTCCAAAAAGGCCACGTAGGGCCACCACCATCTTGCAATATATTTTTATACTAGTTTCTAAACACTAGCCAATCTTATGCGCTAGCCCTAAACACAATCTGCTGTAGATAATTACATACAAAAACTACAGACTACTTATCTCATTATGATCTTAAATTTATGCATCGCCTTGTTCCTAGAGATAACTATTGAATTCTGCCACCCACACAAAATCATCCACAGGGACCATCTATAACATCTTCAAGAAGATGCATCCTATTATAGCCTTCTCCCGGTGCAAGAGTAAATCCCCACCCCTAAGGTCTAATAGGAAGGGGTAATACTTCATGATTTCACCTGGTATATTTATCTGTTCCATGTTGCG
This sequence comes from Cunninghamia lanceolata, assembly GCA_027924645.1. NCBI lineage: Eukaryota > Viridiplantae > Streptophyta > Pinopsida > Cupressales > Cupressaceae > Cunninghamia > Cunninghamia lanceolata. The sequence continues at coordinate 4,816,150 of BSBN01000333.1, forward strand.
AGGCCTCGAAACACCTCCTCCATAAGTCGTTGCTGCCAATACCTCCTCAAGCTCGACCAACAATTCTACTTTGAACAAGCTTCGGGCCATGGTGTTTACTTCTACCTTGGAAATATTCAGTTCTAACAAGGATTCCATGAACCTTGAAGCTATGTCTGAATCTACCCTGTAGCACTCCTCTTCCTCCATGAAAGCCCTATCCGGTTTTATCTTGGTGGCGCGTACCATGAGAGAGTCATTCTACAACAAAACCCTCCTTAAGTGTTGATCAGTTACCCTTCCTAAAAATGCCATTTGCCTCACTGTGTTGGTTAGACGAATCGGCGTATCCATGCCTTCACAGACTACACTATCCACTGACATATACAGGACAAATTTTGAGGCTTCTGTCATTTTCGATCACTGAGACAAATATATAATCTCAATGTGTTTTATCCCACTCTTTTTAGAGTACTTATTGGGCGTCTTTTTGATCACTTAATTAATAATCTTCATGTGAAGAGATCCATATTCATTTCACGTTCTGATTCATATCTTTTCATCCTATTTTATTCTGACATATACTTATTGCTCAGTCCTGGAAAGCCTTTTCTTCTTGCTTACGAATTTGATAAATGATTACCCTAACTCCTCCCCCTCGATCTCTGATTATGTTAATCATTATAGGGAAAGTTTCTTTTGGTTCTTCAGATTTCTTTCCCACAAGTTTGCAAGGATTTGCCATGATGGAGCCACTCTAGAGCCAATCTCCCTACTGAATTTGTTTGAAGGAATTAGTCTATTCTTATCTCTTCCCTCTAATAATTTTCCACAACTTATATGTGGGAAATTATCATCCTAGGCCGTTATTGCTTCTAACATCATGAATTAAGATTGAGTATATATATATCAGTTCTCCTTGTTTAAATACCTTTGTTCAACTATATTTGCTTTGCCCAAGAGACTCATACTCTTTCAAATTTGTTCCATCAGCTCCCAAATTCACCAATGAATCTGTTTCCTTGTTCCCTTCTTGACAAGTATGATTAATCATGAAATTTTTAAAACCTTCTAGCTATTTAATGATCACCTCCAGTATGCTCTTTAATCTCCAATTCTATATCTGACCTTCCCTGACTGCATTTATTACAAGTGTGGAATCTTCTTCTAATATTAATTTCTCCAGTTTCAGTTCTTGGCAGAGATAGATTCCTTGCAATAATGCTTGGAATTCCGATACATTATTGGTCCCTATAGGAAGTGACTTTGCTAGTTTTCCTATCACTTGCCCATTCAAGTATCAGATAATACAGCTAGCTCCTGATGGACCCAGATTGCCCCTGTTGGCTCCATCAAAATTTAATTTGTACCACCCCATCTCTTGTGCTTTCCATTCCACATTCTTCTTGGCATCCCTTGTCTTATTCCCTCCTTCACCTTAGAAGGAAGGAAATTTTAATCCATGCCATTCTTTCCTCATCATAGCATCCTATTATGTGAAATTTACATTCTTTTGATTTTTACCACTTGTCCTACTATTCACGACTTCCACTATGTCAGCTTCCACCTTATTCAGAAGAGAGGAGATCAATATTTCTTTATCTTGGAAGATTCTCCTATTCCTTTCTTTCCATACCTCCCAGATTAATAAAGATGGGCTTACTATCCACATGCTAGAGAACATTGTCGATTTGTTTAGCACTAGCCAAGCTTGAAACAAGCTGAGGATATCTTCTGGAAAAGCACTTTTCCATGCTAACTTGGCACAAATCCATTGCCAACATTCTTGTGTAAAAGGACATCTTAGTAATAAATGATTTCCAGATTCTTCTATTTTTTTTGCACAAGATCCATCTGGATGGACCAGCAAATATCATCTTCCTAAACCTATCTACTGTCAAGATCCTTTTCTAAATAGCGGCCCATGCAAATGTTCCTTCCTTGGGTAAACAATTTTTATTTCAACATAAGTTTCCCAGAATCTTACAAGTAGATTCCACTATTTTAATCAAAATTTTGTATCCATCCTTCACTTATATTCTCCATTTTTTGCTCCATTCTATTTTAGACAGTCCTTCCCTTCTTTGATGAAACATACTTTTTCTTTCAGTGATGCTTCAAATGCATGGGCCAACTCATTTGGGATTCCTAAACTTCTCACATCTTTCCATTTCCATTGAGTGATCCCATCATTGCAGGTCTAATAAAAGTAGTCTCTTACAAGAGATCCCCATCTTTGTTTTTTTGCCTCCCTGATTAAATCCAATTCTCTTCTTCTGTCCAAACTAGGGAGCCCCCCCCCCATGAATCTTCCTAGAGGAGAGTAGTTCTTCCATCTTTAATGTCTCGTGTTAGAGAATTTGATACTAGATCCCTACAACTTCTTATAAAGTTCCATATCCTTGATCCTGTAGGAAGAGTTCTTGGTTGAAAATTACTTAAATCCCCTAGATCTAGGTAATTTGCTTTTATTATCTTTACCCATTTAGATTTGGGATTTGTGTAAATCTTCCAAACTAGCTTTGCTCTAAGTGCCTTGTTTTGTAGAAGTATTTTTTTTAGTCCTGTTCCATCCGCCTTCTTTTCCTTGCAAATATTCTCATTTGATGAGAGGGTATTTATTTTTTTCATTGTTCCCTTGCCAAAAGAACCTTCACATTTTTTGGTTTAATTTGTTGCTCACCTTCACTATCATTGGAAGGCACGACATCATATATATGGGTATTGTTGAGATCACTACTTTTAACGTTGTTATTATGCCTACCCATAAGAGCCACTTCCCTTTCCATGAAGATGAAGTCAAGGAGTCCCAAAGTTTACCTGATTGTAGTCCTATTGCTATGGGCAGACCCAAATATTTACATGGAAGCTTTCCTTTTTTGAAATCTAACACTCTCAAAACCTGGTTTTCTAATCTTTGATTTGTAGAGAAGAAGAATACATCTGAATTATCCTTATTTACCTCTTGCCCAGAGGCCATTGAGTAGTCATCCAAGATTCTCTTGATATGTTTTGCTTCTTTGACCTGAGCCGACCCAAAAAGCATTGTGTCATCAACAAATTGCTGATGTGTTATAGGAGGCAATTACCTGGTAACTTGTATTCCTTTTATCTTCCCTCTCATTGAGGCTTTGCTAATTGCTCTTCCCATAGCTTCTACCATCATGATAAAAAGAAAAGGGGATAATGAGTCTCCTTGTCTTAGACCTCTTGAAGCCTCAAAAAAGCCTTCCAGAGAACCATTTATCAGAACCAAAATTCTTGGGTTGGCCATACAATTAAAGATCCAGTCCAACTAATTCTTGTTGAATCCAAAGGCCTCCATTACTTTAAATAAGAACCTCCAATCCACCCTGTCATATGCTTTCTTAATGTCCAGTTTAATCAGCATACTCTACTTTCTTAGCATTTGAGTGGAGTGAATGGCCTCTTGTGCTATTATGACTCCATCTAGAATTGATCTTCCTGGCACAGATCCTATTTCTTCTTCTGAGATTATGTTAGGAAGAATCTTTTTTATTCTGTTTGCTGCTACCTTAGCTATAATCTTGTATAAAGTATTGCAGAGAGCTATTGGTTTGAACTCATCCAAAGAGCCTGGTTTTTGTTTTTTTTGTATGAGGGCTATGAATGTGTTGTTTATTTCCCTTAAAACTTTTCTAGTTCTTCTGGAATCCTCAGTTGCCTCTGTTACTTCACCTCCTGTAATCTCCCAACATTTCTGAATGAATACAGCCTAGAATCCGTCCGGTCTAGGGGCCTTATCTGGGTGAAGCTGGAATAATGCTTCTTTAATCTCATCCTCAGTAAACCTCTCCAAGAGAATCTTATTCTCCTCTTCCATCGCTAATTTTGGAATGTTTGTTAATATTTGAGATTGTTCCTCTCTCCTTGAACCATTCCAGTTCTTGAGCTAGTTTTGAACAAAGTTGACTATTTCAGCAATAATTTCCTCCATTTTTTCTAAATTTCTGCCATTTGTTGTCTTGATGTGTGCTATTCTGTTCACTTCCCTCCTAGATTTTGTTGCATTATGGAATTATTTTGTATTATGGTCTCCTTCTCTGATCCATAACTCTCGGGACTTTTGTCTCCAATATATTTCCTCCTTTGCTAAGATATCCTCATGTTTGTTTAGCAATTCTTTTTCTATCTTATACTTTGAGTCATCCATTCCTTCCACCAATACTTCCTCATTTAGTTTCTCCAATTGTTCTTCTATTTTTCTTTTTTCTTCGAAAATATTCTTGAAGTTGTTCTTGTTCCAGATTTTCAATTGCTTCCTTACTATCTTCAACTTTGTTGTTAAGATAAACATCTTTGACCCTTCTATTTGTGCTTCACTCCACCATTTCTAAATTAGGGACATTAAATTTTCATCTTTGAACTACATTTTTTGAATTTGAAGGGTCATCTAATTGGTTTTATTTCCCCCTTAATTTCCAATTGGATTGGGAAGTGGTCTGAGCCTGATATTGGTAGAATTGTACTTTCAAAGGTGAATGGGAAGGAGCCAAGATCTCCCTTAAAAAGGAATCTATCTAGTTTCTCTGCTATATTGTAGAAGCTAGTTCTCTTGTTTGTCCATGTGTAAAGACCATTTCCCATGTGTATCTCCATGATGGAATTTCTTTCAATGAATGCTTCAAAATCTATTTCAGATTGAAGTTTACTAATTACCCCTCCCCTTTTGTCTGTTGATCTCAAGATTGCATTGAAATCCCCCCCAATATGAAGAAATCTGGTGCCATGTTATTATACGTGGTTTCTATCTCCCTCCATAAATCTCTTTTTTGAATGCATGAAGAGGGACCATATACATTAGAAAGAAAGAAACTTAAATAAGAAGAAACACTTCTCACCTTGCATGCCATCCAAGTTTTCCCTGCTTCTACTTTTTCTAGCACCAATCTTTGTTGTTTCAAGATCATCAGTATTCCTCTTGAGGCTCCTTCCACATTGACTACCTCTATTTTCCACATCCTTATCTTTGTTCATAGATGCTCCACTTCTTTTGCATGTAGTTTGGACTCCTGGATTAGAAAAATATCTTCCTGTGACACCTCCAGTTGATGTCTAACCAGACATTTTTTTTTAGGGGCATTTAAGCCCCTAACATTCCAAGAGATTATCCTCATTGTCCCTTGAAAGGGGTTTCCCCCTTCCATGATTTTAGCATTTCATTTATTTTCATTTGCCCTATTGCTTCTCCATCCAATTTTCTTTTCTCTTGGTTAGGGATCCTGCCTCTTTTGTTACTCTCTCCACAGTCTAGAGATTTCCTACCTACATCACTTTGTGATATTCCTAGAATTACCCCTTCCTCTTGTCCCGATGCCACATTTTGCATATCTTTGGTGAAAAGTAGGCCTTCTCCCATTTCCCATTCATTTTCTTCTTGGCCCTAGCCCTAATCTACAACCCACTCCTCTTCCTGGCTTTCTGCTTCAAAGTTTTCTGCCTCCATTCCTTCCTTGGCTTCCTTAGCCAGCTGAACTAGCTCACTCCCACTTTTATTATGGAGTTAACATCTTCTTCCTTGGAGTTATTTCCTAGTATATTTATGACCTTAGCTAGTTTTTCCTCTAGATCTTCCTTGTGATCTGCATTTTCTTCTATTTGTTGTTCTACCTCTCCCTCACTTTCTTTTTTGTTATCTGCTTCATTCTCTTGTGTCTCCTTGTTTGCCTGGACTGTAGACTCCTTTCCTTCTTTTTCCTTTTCCCTGCCCTATTTTCCTTTTCATCATCATAATCTTCCTTCTCAAATCTTTCAACTTCTATTTTTTTTTATCTTCCCTCTATATCCCAATACCCTTATTTTTCACCCCTCTGGGTTTGGATCATATACTAGGCTTTGGATCCAAATTCCTTGCTCTGTTTCTATCTCTAACTCTTTCCAATGAGTGTTATTCAGGTTGTTTTCTATGCAAATTCTCACATAGGTCTCTCCTCCATTAGGGTTTTCTCTTTCTTCTACATAGATGAAGCTTCCCAATAGGTTTCCAATTTCTTTTATTACTTTGGGTTCTCCAAATTTAATTGGTAGATTCAAAAGTTTTACCCAGTCTTGGATATTGTCTATTCTGTGTTTGAGTGGATTAAAGTTTTCTTCCCAATCTATTATATAAAAATCCAAAATGATCCATGATCCATGTGTCATTTTAAATTTCTTGTTTAATTTCCTCATTTGGACATATTACAAAGAAGAACCCATTTGCCAATAAATTAAATTGCAGCTCCTCTCCCCATCAATTTGTCCACCAATTTATCAAGAACTTCTAATTTAAATTTTTTCCAAACCATCTAATTATAAGTCCATACCTTGTCAAATTTTGTGTTATTGGGTGCATTATCTTGTCTCCAATCACCATTGATTTGGTGTGAGATCCTCTATTTGGTTCGTGTCTTCCCTCAAACCAATTGCTTTTCCACACCTCTCCTTGTCTCTTGCCTTGCATGTTTGCCCTACCTTGAGGATCAAAGTTTCCAGCTTTTTAGTCTCTACCTATAGGTACCGCATTTGCACCTGATGCTACCGATGGCAATACTCTAGGTTGTGTTAGATTTTTCTTTATTTTCCATTTATTTTTCCAAAGCCCATTTCCTTTCCCTGAAACACGATTTAGTTGTCTGTGAGCTCTAGGGTAAAATCTTTGATTTTTCACATACCTCGGCCTCCTATTCCATATCTTCTGCCATGTTTGAACACCCTCCTAATTTTGCCATCTCCCATCACACCACTCGTCGTTTGTAGCCTGAATTCTGATCTTCTCCATTGGAAAGGTTCTCTCCGCATCATCAACCCAATTTTCTCCTACAATTTTTGCTCCTCTGCTCGCTTCCACGATCGCAACTTGATATTAATTTACATGTGAATTGTATCATTACACATGTTTATGTGCACATTTATTGATTCCTTATTAAATTTTTACTAGTATATTATTTCTCAACTAAGTTATTCTTTTTCATATATTTAATTAGGATTTAAGTGTGCCACACTCTAATAGCTATTGGGACATGGTGATCTATTAGGTACTTTCTTCTAATTAGTATAACTTAATTATTGAAATATAAAAAATTAATCTACTATTAAATTTTAGAATTTAATTTAAAAAAAAATTCCATACCCACTTAACATTACTTTTTTTTGAAAGGGATTTTTTTCACTATATCTAATGATATTTTGGAATCTTTTGTAAATGAAATTCAATTTCTATATCTAAACCCATTTTAGACTTAGTTTCACATTTTTTAAGAACCCGTGTTCTAATACAAGGGCTAGATTGTCTTCCTTAGTCAACCTTTAATGGTGAAAATATCAAATATAAATTTTGAGGCAATATTATAAGCAATGAAGCACATCAAATTTAAATATAATTGTTAACAAATAAAATATTTACTTTAAATTATTGTGGAAGCATAATTCTAAATAAAACTTAATTTTTGAGTTATATTATAGACTTAAACTATTTTTTCAATATTTTGTCTAGATTAATATAGATTGATATACATTAATATAGATTGATATACATTAATGCAAAGTTATATGAATTTTGAAGTTATATTAACAAATTAATCTTTAATGCTCATTTAAAACTAGAAACAATTTATACAAGAAATGTTATAATATCCTTTTAAGTATTTTAAATAGATATAAAAAATATAAGAGTTTATGTGATTTTAAATAGTAAGGAATTTTTACTTAAGGATTAGGATAATTCAACTTCTTTACCACTTAGTACTTGTGAAAGCTTTCTTTGATTCCCTTAGTTTTACCAAATTCTTTTCTTCTATGTCATTTTTTTTTAATTGGAAGAATTGAACTTTTTTCAATCTTTCTTCAACTACAAAAGTTAAATAAAGTTTTAATTCCTCCCTTTTCTATCTAGTAGAATCATTTTCCTTTAAAATCATGCAAGTCAAAATCTTTTGCACCCTTGGTCTACATGTAGGACATGTAACCTTCCTCAACTTCCTTAGTTTCTTCTTTGTTAAGTTGCTTTTTTCTTTATAGTTGACATACTATTATGATGAGTGCAAAATAAGTCCAATTTCCTTGACTTTCCTTATTTTATTCATAAAAATGATAGAAATTAGACAACTTCACACTTTAAACAATTATTAAAAAGAAATTCTATTTCCTTTCAAAATTGTAGAATTAATCTTCTACCCATATAGACATCTCTATAAGTCATGCACAATCCCCCAAATCCTAACCAAAAAATAATTAAAAAATATATTTCCATGCCAAAAGTTGTTTATGAAGTAAAATTATGGAGTGAATAGTTAATTATAAAAACCCTAAAGCTATTAATTTTATTTCTATCACTTTTCAATCTCTTCTAACTATCAACCCCTCATCACCTTGCTCAATCACTCCATCCACAATTTATTTCCTCTATTAATTGCATGTTTTTTTTTGCATCTCTTATCTTTGCATATGGTTGTTGATGAGTTTGAAACCCTTCTTATCCTCACAAATTCTAGAGTTGTAAGAGGAACAAATTGGTTGTTTAAGAAGTTGAGGGTGTCTCTAATATTGTGATATGTATGTTGTCATAGAGTGAGGAAAGAGGGAATTTGTTCATTTGTAAATTTTTTAATACCCTCTTTTATTTCAGAGTTTTAAATTGATTTTTTATTTATTTATGGGTAAACACTTTTTACCTTGGTCTCCATCATGAGAACCAGGAGACCCAACGACATGACCACAACCCACTTGATAGAGCACTAAATTGATAATTACCAATACCAAACATTATAATCCTTAGACTAAAGAAGTTTGCATGCTAATCAATGAGTTCGTAGCCCAACTTTCTAATGTAATTCACTAGGGATTTCATAGAACCCTATTTACAGTGAGGGCACCACAATGCCAATCACAAATGCACAAGAATTTCTTTACTAAAACTCAAAGAATGTCTCAAGACCATTAATAAGCATTGGTTAAAGATCTTGGTCACCTATTTTATTGTGTATTGCCCTATTTATGTTATGGTTGTATCTGATTTTTTGAATTTATCTTATTGAGGTTTTTTTGATTTCCTCAACTGCTCCTTGAATGCTGATTATTCTTTGTATCTTTACACTATTTAAAAAGAAAACTTGTATTAAATTGACTTCATTGAATTCATTAGAACATGACTACACTATTGAATATCCAGTAAAGCTTAAACCGTTAGCACATTGTAAAACAATAGGCTGATCTAAATCTTCTTGACTAGTCATTTTATGTTAACTATATGAACAAACAATATGGTTGAATAGGTCGATAGAGGTGCATTTAATAGGTCAGAATGGAATGAAGTCAAAAATTTGGCAAACAGTGACAAAGTGCCAGTTGTTTATAGTGGGCGAACGAATATGGCAGCAGATTATTAAAAGGCTTATGGATTTCATGTATGGGTGTGTAAATACTATCGAGATTTCTTGAGATTTAAAGAATAAACTTAAAACCCAGAATCATATAATATTGTAGTACAAATCCTTTGCAAAGAAAATAGAGATAGTAATAGAATAATGAATAAATAGAATAAATGATCACACATCAATAACACAAGGATTTATGTGGTAAAACGCCAACAATATGCCAAAGAAACATCCATGGGGCAAAGTATCGGTATTCTTATTGTTTAGAAGAAAAATTTACAATCCTCACGCAGCTGCAATTACAATTACTTGCCTTTCGAAAGGCTACAAAGATATAAAATATCTTCAACATAACTACCTTCACCAAATTTAGAAGAAAGTAGTTTTTTCTTTCTTTAGGAAAAAACTAGACTTAAAACAAAAGATTTTTGTTTTCTTTCAAAGATAAACTTTCTTTCTTGCTTTCTTTGCTTTATCTTGTTGTCACAAATCCAACAATCTCCACCTTGACAACAATTTACCTAATACTTGTTCATGCCATTTTCATCACCTTTTCTGCAAGCCAAGACAAGCCAAACTCCACCTCATCTTCTTTGGTAGTACTAGTTTTGTAAACATGTCTACAGAATTTTCTTTCATATGGATTTTCTCAAGAGCTACTCCACCTCCATCAATAACTTGTCTTACAAAATGGTATATAATTTTAATATGCTTGATCCTACTGTGATAAGCTATATTTTTAGCCAAATGAAGAGCACTTTGACTATCATAGAATACATTCACCTTATCCTGCATTTTTGCAAACTCATCCAAAAGACCCTTTAACCAAATTGACTCTTTGCATGCATGTGAGACAACCATATATTCTACCTCAGTAGTTGACAAAGCAACTATTTCTTGAACTTTGACATCCAATAAATAGGTCCTCCTACAAGAGTAAAGACATAACCTGAGGTAGATCTCCTTTTGTCCAAATCACCTGCAAAATATGAATCAACATATCCACAAACCAAATCATTGCAACCATTAAAGGTAATACAATAATCACTTGTGCCTCTGAGATAACGAAACACCCATTTCACTAATGCCCAATGCTCTTTACCTAGATTTGTGATGTATCTACTGCCAACACCAACTACATGTGAAATATTTGGTCTTGTATATACCATCGCATACAATAAACTTCCTACTACATTAGCATATGGTACACGAGACATATAATCCTTTTCTTCTTTATTACTAGGACATAAACTTAAAGAAAGATTAAAATGGGAATCCAAAGGGATATTTACTAGTTTTACATTATTCATTCTAAATCTCATAAGAATCTTCTCCACATACTTTTGTTGTGATAACCAAAGCTTACCATGTTTCTTGTCTCTGTGTAGGGTATATGCATAAAGATGACGGACCAAAAAGTCGCCACATGACTTTTTGGTCCCATAAAAGTCATAACGCAAGTGCGTTATAACGTGCTAGCATTATGGCTCAGTATTATCGAGTGTAATGCCCCTCGATTTTGGCTTGTGACAGTTGTTAGCTCTTCTATTGTATTTAGACAATTCTCTGACATTTGAGTTATTAGGCTTATAGTTTATGCTTATTATGATCATGATGGAGTATGTTTGACTGATGTAGTTTTGACATGTGTTATGAGTTTATGATGACATTATTTTTATTCCAGTTATGATGAAATTGACATGATTAGTAATAGTTTAATATTATCATGTTTTATGTGATTTGTTGATACCTGATTTTAAATAGAAATGTTTATTGTCTTGTTTCAGAGTAGGGACGGTGTAGTACTACTCGTTTTGAGCACCCTACTACACTGTGATTCTCTGACTCTGTGTGTGTTTGATATATATGCATTTGTTCATATACAACCTATTGTTTTGATGCAGGTTGCATGTACTGGGCATCGACTCCACCTGACTTAGCAGGTCTGAGCGTGCCCTTGCACCAATGGATAACGTTGAAGGGAGATAACATGAGGTTTCCCCTAGGTCAGTTTCAGTCTTCAAGTTGTTGGTCGTCAAGTGGTATGTGGAGTTATTGTCGAGTTTTGTTTAGTTAAGCCTATGTATATTTTGGTAATGCATTAATGAATTAATATTATATTAATAAGGTTATTAATATGTCAAATATAATAGTATTTTCTTAGTCATAAATTATTAATGAGATTTGGGAATATTATTTAAGTAATTTGTAATAAAGATTAAATTAATTATTTTAATGTTTTTATTAAGATTTGAGTCATAAGTACTTAATATAATTTTATTATTAATAGTTTTAATGTTTTTAATATGATTTGAGTCATGAGCATTTAATATTGTTTTATTAAAATAATATATGGTAAGTTAAAGAATAATATTAGTCAATAAATTATTTCATGTGAGTTGTCGTATGTGATTCCTGACTTGGAGAATCTCTGTGGAAAGTGAAAATTAATTGTTTTCTTTTTTGGGAGTTACTAGGATTTTGAAATAGATTCTAGTAGTGGAAAATTAATGGAGTTTGCCTATTTTTATTTCTGGGGGGTTATATTGAGGAAAGTCATTCTGAGAAAGAGGGAGAGAAATTTGGAAAAATTGTTAAGGGAAGCTGAAGAAGTGGAGAGCTGAAGAAATTTTAAAGCCTGGGATTGAAATTTCGGGTATGCTTACTTGTATTTTTGTGCAAATTGGATAAAAATTAGTTTATGTTCTCTATTGAATTTCTTGAACCTATTTCTTTAATTCAATAGGTCACCATCTTTTGTTGTAGCCTCTGGAGTATTGACTCATCTTGAGAATTTGTCTTGTCTTGATCTATCTTATTTTGATGGTTTAACTTGTCTTGATGATCTATCTTGTTTTGATGATTTAACTTGTCCTGATGATCTGTCTTGTTTTGATGATTTAACTTGTCTTGATGATCTAAGTTGTTTATGCCAAGTCTGTATATGTTTGCTTGTATCCTTTGACTTAGTGGAACCTCATTGTTATCTCCTATCTCGGGGGCTGGACCTCAGGGTTCCACATGGTTGGGTGGAAGAGCTTAATCCATTGGTTTTCTTGGTCGACCTGATTCGTGGTCACTGTAGAAGTGTTCCCAATTCCTAATTGATACTTGCATCCGTAGAGCTGTATTTTACTTTCAAAATTGTATAATCTTGTTGTATTTTGTAAACCGATGTGATCGGTCATGAACCTTGTAATCTTGTAATTCTTGTATTCAAACTTTTGTAACTATTCATATTTGTAAATGAATAATGTAATTCTATTGTATCAAATGTATATTATTTGAATTGTTGTGAATTTATGTTTATCTGATGTAGTTATGTTCCCTTGAGGTGTTAGTTACCCATCTTGTTTAATTATTGTAAATAGTGTTAATTGTATGCTAATGCATTTACTAGTTTCTAACAAAAAAAAATATTTCTGCTAATTTTAGCACTTATTAGTCTAACACTCTAGGGTTGCATGACGGGGCATCACATTTGGTATCAGAGCCAAGTTTGAACACTGGGTACTGTGGTTATAAATGAGCCCATTATGTAACCTAGTTCTTAAACTCTGTAAGTTAACCTCTTTTCCTTTTTAAAGTATTCCTTATTTTAAAGTTGTCCATAGGAGGATGCCTAGAGGTAGAGGTCAAGGTCGTGTCAGAGGTAGGGGTCATGGGAGAGGTGGTGGTGGTACATCTCCTCCCAGTTCTTCTCATGAGAGTGCCCATGAAGGCAGGGGTTAGAATATGGAAGGTCATGGCCAGTTTGAGGGAGGTCAATTACATCAGTTACTTGAGGATGTCCTTGCCCGTTTAGGCCCTAGATAAGAGGTAGATCAACCGAAACCTAGGGAAAGATAGAGATCACCTAGGCAGAGAGATTTGACAGCTGAGCAAGAGGCCACTTTAGCAAGTCATATGAGAGATCTTCTGAGGGCGCGTGGAGGTCATTCAGGAGTGCAAATTGGTAGTACACCTTTTATAGGTGTTGGTGGTCAGTCTCAGGTAGCCAGCTCTTCAAGAGACCATCATGCACCTGACAAAGGTGAGCAACAGCAACAATAGTGTTCTCAGTCACAACCAAGGAATTCTCAACCTTAGCAATGCAATAGATCTCAGAATAGGAAGGATCGGTCTTGGCAGCGTAATAAGCACAATCTTGTCGATCATCCAACTTAGAGTTCGCAACCTGCTGTAAGTAGAGATAATTTTCAGCAGTCCAATGTTGTCTCAGGTGGTGGAGGTTTCGGTAGAGGCTCAGGATGTTTCTCTTGTGGACATCAAGGCCATATAGCTAGGTAGTGTCCCCAAAGGAACCCTTCAGGTTTTGGTCAGAGGCCGGCAGCTTTAGAGCCAACTGTAGGCAATATAGGTAGGTCTCATAGAGTGTTCGTAGTGATTGAGCATCACCAAGTAGAGCATCAGGGGACAGTCTTGGAGGCCACAGGTAGGGGACGGGCAGCTTTCTTTGGAGATCATGCACGTGCTGCAGCATCAGGAGTAGACTCTCAGGGGCAGAGACGTGGAGCAGGTCAGGGTCCAGTGGGATCCTAATGATGAGACTTCTGCTACCTGGGAGGATGCTTCTAGGATGAGAGAGTTATACCCTTACTTATTTACAGGCTTCTAGGAGTAAGCCTGATTCTTGGGGGGGAGGATGTAATGCCCCTCGATTTTGGCTTGTGACAGTTGTTAGTTCTTCTATTGCATTTAGATAGTTCTCTAACATTTGAGTTATTAGGCTTATGGTTTATGCTTATTATGATCATGATGGACTATTTTTGACTGATGTAGTTTTGACATGTGTTATGAGTTTATGATGACATTATTGTTATTCCAGTTATGATGAAATTGACATGATTAGTAATGGTTTAATATTATCATATTTTATGTGATTTGTTGATATCTATTTTTAAATAGAAATGTTTATTGTCTTGTTTCAGAGTAGGGATGGTGTAGTACTACTCGTTTTGAGCACCCTACTACACTGTGATTCTCTAACTCTGTTTGTGTTTGATATATATGCATTTGTTCATATATAACCTATTATTTTGATGCAGGTTGTAGGTACCAGACATCAACTCCACCTGACTTAGTAGGTCTGAGCATGCCCTTACACTAATGGATAACGTTGAAGGGAGATAACATGAGGTTTCCCCTAGGTCAGTTTCAGTCTTTAGGTTGTTGGTCGTCAAGTGGTATGTGGAGTTATTGTCGAGTTTTGTTTAGTTAAGCCTATGTGTATTTTGGTAATGCATTAATGAATTAATATTATATTAATAAGGTTATTAATATGTCAAATATAATAGTATTTTCTTAGTCGTAAATTATTAATGAGATTTGTGAATATTATTTAAGTAATTTGTAATAAAGATTAAATTAATTATTTTAATGTTTTTTTAATAAGATTTGAGTCATAAGTACTTAATATTATTTTATTATTAATAGTTTTAATGTTTTTAATATGATTTGACTCATGAGCATTTAATATTGTTTTATTAAAATAGTATATGGTAAGTTAAGGAATAATATTAGTCAATAAATTATTTCATGTGAGTTATCGTATGTGATTCCTGACTTGGAGAATCTCTCTGGAAAGTGAAAATTAATTATTTTCTTTTTTGGGGAGTTAGTGGGATTTTGAAATGGATTCTGGTAGTGGAAAATTTATGGAGTTTGCCTATTTTTATTTCTGGGGGGTTATATTGAGAAAAGTCATTCTGAGAAAGAGGGAGAGAAATTTGGAAAAATTGTTATGGGAAGCTGAAGAAGTGGAGAGCTAAAGAAATTTTGAATTTCTTGAACCTGTTTCTTTAATTCAATAGGTTGCCATCTAAAACTGAAGTTCTCTGTAACCTTGAGCATGATAGTTGTTGGTCAACTAAAGTTTGTGAGAATTTGCTCTATTCAAATCTCTTTCTCTATCCTTACCTATCTTGCTGCTCTCAATACCATTATACTGCTTATCCAACATTTGCACAATAGAATTCAATGCCAGAAATTGAGATTTTTTAAAAAACTATGAACTTTTAAAAAATAAATAAAAATAAATTTCTGAACCGTTGCTGAAGTTGCCGTACGACCCTATCCCTACCCTCTCTGCATTTTCTTCTGACTTAAATTTTAATCTTTCCTACAAGCGTTGATTTGACCATACGGCATGAAGGGCTTGGGCAGCCTCTAGGAAAAAAGATATTAAATTTGTATCTTGCTTGGGGATCATTCTTCTTGGAGTTTTCTTTTCTTTTCTTCTTGAACCTTTTGCAATTTTTCTGCTCCTCTTCCAAACAAATTAAAAATCACTGGTTTCTCTGTCAAACTCTTGAATCTCTGAAAATGGTTTCATTTACTGCTCTGAAATCTCTATTTCCATTTTTCTTTCATGGCTTTCTTATGGTAAACCAATCTCCATTTTTGCTTAAAAAAACCTTTGAACCTACTACAATCTTCTTCTTCTTTGCGATACATCTTGAAATATCTGGTATCTCTATTAAATTCTTGAAATATCAGGTATCTCTGTTAAGTTCTTGAATTTCTAAAAATTTATATTGGTTTCATCCTGTGCTTCTAAAATCTGCATTGCTATCTTGCTCTCATGGCTTTTCCTGGTAGACCATTCTCCATTTTTGCTAAAAACTTCAAAAGTCTTCTTCCAATTTATTTTCTCTCGATATAAAGACTCTCAAATAAAATTTGATTATTATTGTATTTTTCATTATGAAGAAGTTAAAGCAAGAGTCCATTTAAATAAAAGGATTGGTAAATGAGTTTATTTAGAAAGTTGCTAATAGATACTCCATGAATGTTTAGTAAACATTACTTAAGTGAATATCACTTTGAGTTAGTAAATTGTTAACTAGATCTTTTACCAACTTTTTAGGAATAAAATGTGGTGAACTCATACTTGTGTTAGATTAGATTTGAAATATTTTATTAATAGAATTTAATTAGTAGATGTATGTTTGTTAAATGAATTAAATTAGAGTATTAAATGGATTATAATGGTATTACAATTCTAGAATTAAATATTAGTTATACTCATTTTATCTTGTTTAATATAAATTTGTTTAGTTATAGCAATATACATTGTTTTACTAAATAAATAATAAATTAGAGATTTATTGTGAATTGAATTATTAAGGTATTGGTTAAACAAATATTAGATGGATTTATAAGCCAAGAATTAGAAAACTTCTATTTGAAACTCCTTGAACAACTCATAAATCTTGCTTTGTGTTTTTTTAGTTTTGATTTATTAAAATTGTTAATTTGACTTTCTTTTAATCAAACACATTAAAAGGCAATAGTGATAAATTTAATATTAGGATATCTCATAAGATATTAGGGTAAGATTTGTATTATTTTAAAATTTATTTATTTTTAAATAAAGTTGATTTAATAGATGCAAGTTTGATTAAATGAATAAATTAGATTTTTAATGTGTAGTAGATTTTTATGGTGATACTAGTTATTAAATAAATGATAAATAGAATTAAATATTGAGTAGACTTTATTAGAGTATTAATAGGTTATAATTGGTAATGATAGTGATTAAATAAAAGATGTTTGGTATTACATTCTAGAATTTAAAAATATTGAGTTAAATATTAGTTATACTCTTTTTGTCTTATTAATTATAAATTTGTTATGTTTTAGTTTATACTATCTTGTGGCACACTGATTTTAATAAATGAATAATAATTTAGAGATTAATTGTGATTTAATAAATAAATAATAAACAAATATTAGATGAAATTATATGGAATAGTATTTGGATTTTATTTAAATGAAAAAAAAACCTTATAGTGTTTTCTGGTTTAAAATTATTCTATTATATTAAGTTAAAAACTTTATTAGTGCTTCCAGGTTTAAATTGTTCGAAGGTGACTTATTTAAGTTAATGTTAGATATTGTATTTGGTCATGCTTGTAATGCCATTGTCAATTATTATTGTCTTGGAAGGATTGGATTATTGTATTTTCCTTTGATTTTGAGTCTTATTGTTCTAATAGACTATTGTAAATAATAAATGTCATGTCGTTTAAACCCTTGTTTCCATATTGGGAGATGAACTTGTGTATAGTGGTAATGAGTTCAACTTACCGACTCCAGAGGTTAGACTATTTGGGTTTCATTGTGTCATTTTGTTCAAATGTTTTATTGATTTGAGATTTTTGAAGTGGAAAAAGCAAAGTTTTATTGTTGAGGTTGAAATTTGAAATGGCTTATGTAATGTTTTGGATTTTAAGAGATAGATGCTTTCCAGTTCCTTGTCCATGCATGTTGTTGGTTTTTGTATGTGTTTAGGGGTTGCTAGTTGTATGTAGGAGAGTGGATTTCGTGGTAGGGCCAGTGCCCAAAGTGGCTACCTGGATAACCCCATGGAAGTTGTAATCAAGTGATAACTTAATAACTTATCTAGGCAGGTTGGGTAGTAATTCACATGGTTGGGTGGAAGAGCTTAATCCATTAGTTTTCTTGGTCGATCTGATTGATGATCATTGCATAAGTGCTCCTAGTTTCTGATTGATACTTGCATCCACAGAGCTGTATTTTACTTTCAAAATTGTACAATCTTGTTGTATTTTGTAAACTTATGTGATCAATCATGAACCTTGTAATCTTGTAATTCTTGTATTCAAACTTTTGTAACTATTCATATCTATAAATGAATAATGTAATTATGTTGTATCAAATGTATATTATTTGAGTTGTTGTGAATTTATGTTTATCTGATGCAGTTATTGTTGGTAGGTGGCGACTGATCAGGAAAGTACTGTACACTAGCCATGTAATTTTTAGGGCCGACTTAAAAAATCCTATTTTTTATGACCGACATAAGAAAACCCTAATTTTTGTAACCGACAAAAAAGGCTTGATAAAAAGCGGCCAAGGGTTAGGGTTTGAGCATTGTATTGTAGCATTTGCAGCGGTATTGAGTTGCAGGGATTGTTGATTGTAATCGGTTTGATTTACTGGATAATAATATTGGACTCTTTGTTTGGTGGATGTAGCCCGGGTTTGGGTGAACCACGTTAAATCTCGTCTCTCGCTGTTATTAATTCTGTGTATTTCCATTTCTCTGTTTAATCTTTATTGCATTTAATTGATATCTTTTGCCGGATAACCCTAACAAGTGGTATCAAAGCGGGTTGTGTTCGATTATCGTCTGCAGGAAAGTCTCACGGTTGAGTGGGAGCAATGGCGGACGAGGGTAAAATAAAGGTTGATAAATTCAATGGGCAGAACTATCAGTTATGGAAGATGCAGATGGAGGATTACCTCTATCAAAAGGATTTATGGAGGCCGTTGGAAGGAGTAGCCAAGAAACTGGCAACAATGTCTGATGAGGATTGGAATCTTCTTGACAGAAAGGCACTGGGAACCATTCAGTTGTGCCTGGCACCATCAGTGGCATTCAATATAACGGAAGCAAAGACAACAGATGGTCTAATGAAAGCTTTGGCTAAATTGTATGAAAAACCCTCAGCCTCAAATAAGGTATTTCTCGTGAAGCAGTTGTTTAATTTGAAAATGGTTGAAGGTGGATCTGTGACAGGTCATTTAAATGAATTTAATATGATTGTCAGTCAATTGACTTCTATAAATGTAAAATTTGATGAAGAAGTTAGAGCTCTCTTGATATTATGTTCATTGCCTGAAAGCTGGGATAGTTTGGTAATGGCGGTTAGTAACTCTGTTTCTGGTTCAAATACCCTAAAATTTGATGATGTTGTTGGTGTTATTCTAAGTGAGAAAATTTGTAAGAAAAGCTCAGGTGGATCCAAATCAGGCAGTGTTTTGAATGCAGAAAACAGGGGCAGATCAAAGGAGAGAGGAAAAGGCTCTGGAGGTCATGGGAAGTCACGAGGAAAATCAAAGGACAAAAGATCCCAAACCAGAGGACAGAAGGATTGCTGGTATTGTGGAAAACTAGGTCATCCGAAGAAAGATTGCTGGTCTCAGAAAAATAAAGAAGGAGACAAACAAGAAGGCAATAAGGAAGCAAATGTGGTAAGTAATAAATCTGAAGATGACGCTTTGATTCTTTCCCTAGATAATGCTGATGATTCATGGGTTTTAGATTCAGGGGCCTCATTTCATGCTAGGCCCCATAGAAGTTATTTTCTTGATTATGTCCAAGGGGATTTTGGGCTGGTTTATTTGGGAGATAACGAACCCTATCAGATTGTTGGAAAGGGAAGAATCAAGATTAAGTTGCAGAATGGGAATCATTGGCTACTACAAGAGGTGAGGCATGTTCCAAGGCTCAGTAGGAATTTAATTTCAGCAGGGCAACTAACTGAATAAGGTTGCACTGTTACATTTACTGATAAAAATTGGAAGGTTTCAAAAGGTGCCTTAGTAGTAGCAAAAGGTGTGAAAGTAGGCACCTTATATCTTTGTACAGGTCATACTATTCCTTCTACTTTAGCTGTTACAGAGAAAAAACAAACAGGTTTAGGAACAGTTACTGTAGGTTTGCAAGAAGAGACTGGAAAAGTTGCTGCAGGTTCTGAGACAACACTGTGGCATAACAGACTTGGGCATATGAGTGAAAAAGGTATGAAGGTACTTCATTCTAAGAAAGTTTTACCAGGTCTGAAATGTATTAATATGGATTTCTGTGAAAGTTGTGTGTATGGAAAACAAAAGAGAGTCAGTTTTCTCAGAGATGGGAAGCAAAAGAAAAATGAAAAGTTGGAGCTTGTGCATACAGATGTATAGGGACCAGCTCAGGTATCTTCTTTCGATGGCTCTCGGTATTATGTTACATTCATAGATGATGCAACTAGGAAGGTCTGGATTTATTTCCTTAGATAGAAATCTGATGTATTTGAAACATTTAAGAAATGGAGAAGCTTGGTTGAAAATGAGACAGGTAAAAGTTTAAAATGTCTCAGATCTGATAATGGCGGTGAGTATTGCAGCAAAGAATTTGAAGATTATTGTTCCTTTAATGGAATTCGTAGGCAGAAAACGGTTCCAGGGACTCCACAGGAAAATGGAGTGGCTGAACACATGAATAGGACAATAATGGAGCGTGCAAGGACCATGAGATTGCATGTTGGACTGCCTTTAAACATGTGGGCAGAGGCTGTCAACACTGCTGTATATTTAATTAACAGAGGTCCTTTAGTTCCTTTGGGCTGTGGTATTCCAGAGGAAGCATGGACTGGCAAGAAGGTGAGTTATTCTTTTCTGAAAACCTTCAGCTGTGAAGCATTTGCACATATAGATTCTGAAAATAGAACCAAGCTGGATGCGAAATCAAAAAAATGTACCTTCGTTGGATATGTCATTGATGAATTTGGTTATAGGCTTTGGGATTTTGAAAATCAGAAAATTGTGAGAAGCAGGGATGTTATATTCAATGAGAAGGTGTTGTACAAAGATCAGTTGCAGCAGCATGAGAAGAAAGAAAAGGATTATGTGGTGCTGGATGATACTCCAAACAGTGATGTTCCAGTGGCTCCTCATGCTCCGCAACAGCAACCAGAAATACCACAAACTCCAGTGAATGTTAGATGGTCAACAAGGAAAAGTAGACCTCCTAAAAGGTTTTCTCCCTCTTTGTATTCGATTTTGTTAACAGCTGCTGGTGAACCAGAAGGGTATGATGAAGCTATGCAGGTGAATACACAAGTTCAGTGGGAGCTTGCCATGTAAGAAGAAATGGACTCCTTGCTGAAAAATTAGACTTGGGAATTATGTAAGTTACCTGTAGGTAAAAAGGCTTTACCAAACAAATGGGTTTACAGGCTGAAAGAGGAAGATGGAGGTAAGAAACGATTTAAGGCCAGGTTAGTTGTAAAAGGATTTGCATAGAAATAGGGCATTGATTTTGATGAGATATTTTCTCCAGTTGTCAAGATGACTTCTATTCGTACTATTTTAAGTATTGTGGCTGCTGAAGATTTGCATTTGGAACAACTAGATGTGAAAACTACCTTTCTCCATGGTGATTTTGAGGAGGAGATATACGTGGCACAACCACAGGGATTTGAGGTCAAAGGTAAGGAGAAACAAGTGTGCAGATTGAAGAAGAGTTTGTATGGCCTGAAACAAGCACCTCGGCAATGGTATTTAAAATTTGATAGTTTTATAGCTAAGCAAGGCTACAACAGGTGTAATTCTGACCATTGTGTTTATTTTAAGAGGTTGGATAATGACAACTACATTATTTTATGTTTATATGTTGATGACATGCTTGTAGCTGGGTCTAACATGGATCACATCAGAGAGTTAAAATATCAGTTAGCACAGTCATTTGATATGAAGGATTTGGGGGCAGCAAAACAAATCCTTGGTATGAAAATTTGCAGAGATAGGAAGAACAGCAAATTGACTCTATCTCAGGCTGCTTATGTTGAAAAGGTGTTGCAGCGATTCCATATGGAGAATGCAAAAGCTGTCAGCACACCTTAGCCTAGTCATTTGAAATTGACTAAGGAGATGTGTCCAAAGACACAAGAGGAGGAAGAAAAAATGTCCAAGGTACCATATGCTTCAGTTGTAGGAAGTTTAATGTATGCCATGGTATGCACGAGACCGGATATTGCACATGCTGTCGGAGTCGTTAGCAGGTATATGAGTCATCCTGGATTTGAGCATTGGAATGTGGTAAAATAGATTCTTAGATATTTGAGAGGTACATCTAATAAACACTTATGTTTTGGGGGCTCTAATACTGATTTAGCAGGTTATGTAGACTCAGATTTAGCAGGGGATATTGATACCAGGTGAAGTACTACAGGTTATGTCTTTACTGTAGGTGGAACATCGGTGAGTTAGATTTCTAGGTTGAAAAGGTGGTTGCTTTATCCACCATAGAGGCAGAATATGTCGCTGCAACAGAGGCAAGCAAGGAGATGATATGGCTGCAATCTTTCATGGAAGACTTGGGTAAACAACAGGCTAACAGTTCTTTGTATACAGACAGTCAGAGTGCCATACATCTTGCAAAGAATTCTGCCTTGCATTCAAAGACCAAACACATACAGTTGAGGTATCACTTTATTCGGTCGGTGTTGGATAATGGATAGTTAAGGCTGGCAAAGATACATACAGATGAAAATCTAGCGGATATGTTTACAAAGGCAGTGACAAGGGAGAAGCTGAGCTCCTCTTCAGCTTCGGTTGGTCTTCTAGACTAATGACAACAAAAATAGAACAGTAGAGTCCAGGGTGCTTATTTCTAGTGGGAGCTGCATGCGCAGCGATGTCATCCAGGATCTGTCTCCAAGTGGGAGATTGTTTGGTCTGGAGCCTGATCAGTCTCCAAGTGGGAGATTGTTGGTAGGTGGCGACTGATCAGGAAAGTATTGTACACTAGCCATGTATCCTCGCCGGGGTTTGGGGCCGGGTCGGGCCCCGAGCGGGGGTTCGAGGGCGGAAGCCCCTGAGAAACGGGGGTTCAAGGGCGGTAGCCCTCGAGAAATTTTTTTTAGGGCCGACTTAAAAAATCTTATTTTTATGACCGACATAAGAAAACCCTAATTTTTGTAACCGACAAAAAAGGCTTGATAAAAAGCGGCCAAGGGTTAGGGTTTGAGCATTATATTGTAGCATTTGTAGTGGTATTGAGTTGCAGGGATTGCTGATTGTAATTGGTTTGATTTACTGGATAATAATATTGGACTCTCTGTTTGGTGGATGTAGCCCGGGTTTGGGTGAACCACGTTAAATCTCGTCTCTCGCTGTTATTAATTCTGTGTATTTCTATTTCTCTGTTTAATCTTTATTTGCATTTAATTGATATCTTCTGCCAGATAACCCTAACAGTTATGTTCCCTTGAGGTGTTAGTTGCCCATCTTGTTTAATTATTGTAAATAGTGTTAATTGTATGCTAATGCATTTACTAATTTCTAACAAAAAAAATATTTTTGCTAATTTTAGCACTTTTTAGTCTAACACTGTAAGGTTGCATGATGGGGTATCACATCGAGTGTTAGGCTCAGTAATACTAAGCCATAATACGAGTGCATTATGGCTCGATATTACTGAACCTAAGGCTCAATAAAATTGAGCCTAAGGCTTGGTAATACCAATCCATAATGCTAGCTCATTTTATACATGCAAAACTCTCTCTCTATCTTGCTCTCCCTCTCTCTCTCTCCATCTCCCTCTATCTACCTCTCTCTCTCTCTCAGATACTCAAAAAGTTTGATTCAGGAAATGCACATCATATCCAAAAATTTAGATCATTTGGATCATTTTCTAGAAAGATATTGCTATCAGAAGATCAGTTGTTTTATTAGAATAGAGCATTCAAACAGTCTCAGATAGTTAGCTGAAGGAGAAGGTTTGTGGAGCTAAATGAAACATCTTTCAAGGCACTTTAGAACCTGGCCGATCTTCCCTGAGATCGACACCTTGTTTTATCCACTTGTAGAGGATTTCCATATGTTCTAGGCCAACCTAGTTGTTGCTACATGTTACATCTCTTTCATTGGAGTTTGTAATCTTCTTGGCCAATGCAGAGGATTCTTGTGATCCAAAGATGATATATAATCATATAATAGATGCCTAGGAAAGTAGTTAATGAGTAGTTAGCATAACTCATGAGTTAGATAGTTCAAATTCTTTTGGTATCAGGCACTTCAATTTCATATCCTTCTATTCTGTAATTAGGCCTATAAGCCCACATGTTTATGGCATGTTAGTATTTTGAATCTATGATATATTGAACATCTAAATCTGCATTTGCATTCTATAATTGAGTTGCTTCTGTTGTGTTTACTCTTGTTGTACGGTCTGGATTGTGCACTTTGTGGACCCTCTTAACCATGACTGCATGATTGGAAAATTTGTTTCTATCATCTACCAAAAATGAGAGTAGGCCACACATGACCCACAACTCATTCCAATTGTTCCAATCACTCATGCTGGTTGACAACAAATCCCCTTAAATATGGCTTGCACATCTAACAATCCATAAAGCACAAGGCCTCACAATCAATAGAATAACAATAGACATTAAAAACATAGACTATCAAGAAGCAAGAAGCAAGAAGAAGAGAGTCTCTGAAAATATCAACACAACATTCCTAAACACCCATTTAGTCCCCCTCATTATGTAATATACTAAATTAATTTGTATTCCTAACAATCCCTTTAGTCCCCCTCATTATGTAATATACTAAATTTATTTGTTATATTAAAGAAAATCCATTAACATTTCATGTATTGTTTTTAAAATATTAATGATATCATAACCTAAGAAATCTTGCATGTCTTTCTCTAAATACAAAACTCTCATTAAATAACTGTAAGAAAATTATTTTCTTTTAGAGTTGTTTTTTTCAAAATTATTGATGTGCCCCTTAAAACTTTAATATAATTACTAGTATATAATTCTCACATTCAAATGTTTTTAAACTTTCAATAATTTTTATAAAATAAAGAAAAATTAAACCATCACCTTTGTTTTTCTTATGAAAGCCAATGTAAACATAAACATTTTTTAACCAAAATAAATCAATTATGTACAATCCATCTAGAATCTTATTCTAAAATTTAATTCAAGTAATTCTTTAACTGTCAACCAATAAAAAACTTTCCAAACCAATATAAACTACGAATTTTAAAAAACAACAAAAATGCTTTAAAAAATATCTACAATCCAACTCAGTCTTATTTTGAACTTTAATTCAAATAATTATTTTAACTATCAACGTATAAAAAATTCCCATTATGAACTTCAATTCAAATAATTCTTTAGCAATCAACTAATAAAAAAAAATCTCCCAAGGAAATGTGAACATACAAAAAGTTTTAACCAAAAATAACTCAATTACTTAAAAGGAATCAAATATCTACAATCTAATAGTTGAAGTAATTCTTTAGCTATCAATCAATAAAAACAATTAAATCTTTTTTTTGGGACACATCGCTTGACAATTTCTATTACATGTTCATGTTATTTTCCTTTCCTGATAAAACAATTAAATCACATGCGTGTGAGATGGATTCAAGAGTTAAATGGTTATACGAGAGAGAGAACATCAAATCAACTTAATGATAATTTAATGCCACATCAAAGTAATACTTGAGACTTTTTATAGAATTTTTATGCTAGATATTTATAGGAGGGTTTGGGATGAAACTCAGCGCCATCAAATCAACTTTGTAGGTATTTTTATCAAATTATTTTTGTGTAAATTTTTGCTAAGGAAATGCGCAATTGAAAAAAAAGAAGCTGCTATTTTTCATCACGAGTCCATGGTTGAAAGAAAAGATCTTTACAGATTCTCTTTAGTGTATTCTTGGTTGATTTGATACATTAGTATTATGTCAAGTTATCAAGCTACATAATATCACTCACTTCAATTGGATAAAATTAGTCACTCACTGATAATATATCTCTTACATTTATATAAACAAGACCCATTTTCATCAACCCATATTTCCCCTCGACTTGGTCTGAGATAGCAAGAACATGGAGAATAGATTTGATATAAAAAATACTGACACCACAAAAAGTCTGAAATTTTTTTCATTAGTAAATATTGAAGGTAGGAACAATCATGGGGAATACGTTAAAAAATAAATTTTCTATAATACATGTTCCATGGTTTTTTTCCTAGTACAAGGTAGCCTATAAACCACCCTATAAAGGAATAACATCTCTTTAGCTTTTTTGGATTATTTTTCCTTTTTAGCAGCATTTATTTCTCTTGTAGTAGACTTTAAAAAAGTTGTAGGCTTCTCTGATTTCTTTGGATTCAGAGCATTTTTTATTTTGGAGATAGTCACAAACATGCAATTTGATAAGGGTATTTCTGAATCCAAGTATTTAGAGTTGTACTGATGATTTTGGATTCATAGCATTTTTTATTTTGGAGAGAGTAGAATTTACTTATGCAGTTTGGCTATCACAAGCATGCCACCCTACTAAAAAGGCCTCAAAACTCTAATTAGGATATTGTTTGATAAGGGTATTGAACCTTGGATCTATACCAAGAAAATATCATCAATACGCTTATTTGACAACAAAACTATTCCATCCAAATTCTACTTTTTGATTACCAACATTTTGAGTCACTTATAGGGCTTATCATTAGTGAAATAAAATCAAATCTTTTAAACCACTTACATGTTGAACAACAAACAAGACCATTTCAACAAGTTTAATTTCTTCAGGATAACATGGGTA
This sequence comes from Cunninghamia lanceolata, assembly GCA_027924645.1. Lineage (NCBI taxonomy): Eukaryota > Viridiplantae > Streptophyta > Pinopsida > Cupressales > Cupressaceae > Cunninghamia > Cunninghamia lanceolata. The sequence continues at coordinate 4,842,647 of BSBN01000333.1, forward strand.
CATTTCCTTATTCTACAAGCCTCTCATTATCACTACAAGAATTTTTAAAAAAATTATAAACAAAGTATCACACAATCTAGTATGTAAGACAAAGCCTAATATAAGATAGGATGATTTAAATGTTTGGGTAACTACTTGGCACTTCAATCTAAAATTATTACCATGGAAGAGTTTGGGTTCTGCAAGCCTAAATATGCAATGACAACAAAAAACTTGTGAATTCAAGGCTCAATATTTTTAAAAGTCTAGCACTAGTAGTTGTGACTTAAAAGGTTGTTAGTGTTGATTATAAGTACTAATAATTGAATGAAATGTGCTCTTTAGATTTCAAAACCAATCAATCACATGATGTCACATTAGCACACCAACAAAACATGACTTAATGCACAACTATTGGTCCACCATTATTTTTTGGGTTTTTTTGGACACCTCAACATAAAGTATATTGATGTGGCATCATATTTGATGACGTGGACCTAAAACCTTAGTTATAAGTAGGGACCTTACCAAGTAAGCTACTATATTTTTTTTAGAGTGATTTGAAATTGCCACATATAATTTTGAGAGGCGTGAAGTTAAGGTGCTTGACTATTGGATCCTCTCCCCTAAATAGTGGCAGGTGTCTAGAAGTGAATTGGAGAATACATGAGTTATGTACATTTTTTGGCCTACCTCAATTTGTTTTAAAATTTGGTAATGGTGACAAAAAATAAAAACAAAACAAAATATTAGGCTTTGTCTTGATAAAGAAATTGATCATATAAAGAAATGTACGATAGAGAAAAAAAAATTTCTCTCAAGTTTCAACCATTGTGATGATGTGTACATTGCAGTGACAACTTGCATGGTTATCACCGTGATTATTAAAAAGAAATGATTGCAGGTTATGTTGTCTTTTCTTCACATCGGTGTAATTGTACTTAATTCTGCATCTCCTCAATCTAAGTACTACCGAATAAGAAAATACCAAGTATAGTCAATCATCACACCTTGGATTTTTTTTTGTTTTTTTCTTGTAATAGGGGAGAGGATCTAGTAGTTGAGCACCCTAACTTTACACCTCTCAAAATTATATATGGCAATTTCCAATCACTCTAGAATTTTTACAGCAGCTTATTTGGCAAGGCCCTTGCTTATAACTAAGGTTTCAGAGTCACATCATTAAATATGATGCCATATTGGCATGCTTTTTGTTGAGGTGTTAAATAGTTCCCCCCAAAAAAGGTTGACCGATAGGTGTGCATTAAGTCATGTTTTGTTGGTGCACTATGTGGCATCATATGATTTGTTACTTTTTAAATCTAATGAACACATTTTGTTTAAATATAAGTACTTATAGTAACACTAACAACCTTAAAGTCACAACTACTAACTACTTGACTTCTAAAAATATTGAGCCTTAAATACACAAATACTATCACACCTATTGGAACGACTATTCTTAAATATCATCCACTTCAACAGTCATAGGTCAATTTTGGCTAATAAAAGTAGGAAAAATATTTAACACCTTTTATTGTGAATGAGGTGTGAAATTGCTATTGATTGTTTGACAATTGAAGTGGATGATATTTAAGTAGAGTGTATTGGAACATGCTCAACAATTGAGCTCTCTCTCTCTCAAAGAGAGAGACTACTTTTGACATGTAATCCTAAATCTCTATCTCTCTATCTCTATCATCCCTCTACCTCTCAATCTCTCTCCCTACGTCTCTGGCCATGTCCCTCACTCTCTATCTTCCTATCTCTCCCCTTGGTCTCCTCTATATCTCCCTATTGGTCCTCTATCTCTCTCTAAACCCTAAACCTCAAAACGTTAACCCTAACCCTAAATAATGCCCTTAAACCCTAACCGCTAACCCGCAAACTATACCCTAAACTCCTAAACCCTAAACCCCAAACCCCTAAACCCTAAACCTCTATCTCCCTATCTCTCCCCTATCCCCTTATCTCTATCATCTCTCTACCTCTCAATCTCTCTCCCTATGTCTCTAGACATGTCCCTCACTCTCTATCTCCCTATCTCCCCCCTCTATCTTCTCTATCTCTCCCAATCTCTATCAGTCCCCTCTCTATCTCTCTCTAAACCATAAACCCTAACCCCTAAACCCTAAACCCTAAACTTGTGCAACCCTAAATGCCTATACCCACTATAATTCCCCTAAACCCTAACCCCTAACCCCTAAACTTGAGCAACCCTAAACTCATAAACCCTAAATAATGCTCCTAAACCCTAACCCCTAACACCTAGACCCTAAACCCAAGAAAACCTAAACACCTCTCTCTCTCTCTCCATCTATCTCTCTATGTCTCCCTAAACCCCTAAACCCTAACCCCTAAACCTGAGCAACCATAAACCATATCTCCATCATCCCTCTACCTCTCAATCTCTCTTCCCATGTCTCTAGCCATGTCCCTCACTCTTTATCTCCCTATCTCTCTCCTCGGTCCCCTCTATATCTCCCTATCAGTCCTCTCTCTCTCTAAACCTCTAAACCTTAACACCTAAATAATACCCCTAACCCCTCAACACTAAACCCTAAACTTGAGCACCCCTAAACCCTAAACCCTAAACCACTAAACCCTAAACCCAAGAAACCCTAAACCTCTATCTCCCTATCTCTCTCCTATCTCCTTATCTCTATCATCCCTCTATCTCTCAATCTCTCTCCCTATGTCTCTAGACATGTCCCTCACTCTCTATCTCCCTATCTCTCTCATTTGTCTCCTCTATCTCTCCCAATATCTATCTATCCCCTCTCTCTATCTCTCTCTAAATCCTAAACCCTAAACCTAAGAAACCCTAAACCCTAAATAATTCCCCTAAACCCTAACCCCTAATCCCTAAACCATAAACTTGAGAAATGCTAAACTCATAAACCCTAAATAATGCCCCTAAACCCTGACCCCAAACCCCTAAACCAGAGAAACTCTCTCTCTCTCTCTCAAAACCCCTAAACCCTACAACTCCATCTCCCTATCTCTATCATCCCTCTACCTCCCAATCTCTCTCCTTATCTCCCTGAACATCTCACTCACTCTTTATCTCCGTATCTCTCCCTTCTGTCTCCTCTATCTCTCCCTATCTATCTGCTCTCTCTCTACCTATCTATCTCTCCTTATCTCTTGCCTCTCTCTCCCCTATCATTCCTCTATCTCCCTATCTCTCCCCTCTATATCTCCCTCTCCCTTATCGACGAAGGAAATGAAAAAAAGAAAACTAGGACTCTTTCTATATGTCTCTCTCTGCCTATCTCTCTCTCCCATCTCTCTCCACTCGATCTCTACTGTCTCTCCCTTTGATATGAAGGATTTGGGGGCAGCAAAACAAATCCTTGGTATGAAAATTTGCAGAGATAGGAAGAACAGCAAATTGACTCTATCTCAGGCTGCTTATGTTGAAAAGGTGTTGCAGCGATTCCATATGGAGAATGCAAAAGCTGTCAGCACACCTTTGCCTAGTCATTTGAAATTGACTAAGGAGATGTGTCCAAAGACACAAGAGGAGGAAGAAAAAATGTCCAAGGTACCATATGCTTTAGCTGTAGGAAGTTTAATGTATGCCATGGTATGCACAAGACCGGATATTGCACATGCTGTTGGAGTCGTTAGCAGGTATATGAGTCATCCTAGATTTGAGCATTGGAATGTGGTAAAATGGATTCTTAGATATTTGAGAGGTACATCTAATAAACACTTATGTTTTGGGGGCATAAAAGTCATAACGCAAGTGCGTTATAACGTGCTAGCATTATGGCTCAGTATTATCGAGTGTAATGCCCCTCGATTTTGGCTTGTGATAGTTGTTAGTTCTTCTATTGTATTTAGACAATTCTCTGACATTTGAGTTATTAGGCTTATAGTTTATGCTTATTATGATCATGATGGAGTATGTTTGACTGATGTAGTTTTGACATGTGTTATGAGTTTATGATGACATTATTTTTATTCCAGTTATGATGAAATTGACATGATTAGTAATAGTTTAATATTATCATGATAACACCTAGACCCTAAACCCAAGAAAACCTAAACACCTCTCTCTCTCTCTCTATCTCTCTATGTCTCCCTAAACCCCTAAACCCTAACCCCTAAACCTGAGCAACCCTAAACCATATCTCCATCATCCCTCTACCTCTCAATCTCTCTTCCTATGTCTCTAGCCATGTCCCTCACTCTTTATCTCCCTATCTCTCTCCTCGGTCCCCTCTATATCTCCCTATCAGTCCTCTCTCTCTCTCTAAACCTCTAAACCTTAACACCTAAATAATACCCCTAACCCCTCAACACTAAACCCTAAACTTGAGCACCCCTAAACCCTAAACCCTATACCACTAAACCCTAAACCCAAGAAACCCTAAACCTCTATCTCCCTATCTCTCTCCTATCTCCTTATCTCTATCATCCCTCTATCTCTCAATCTCTCTCCCTATGTCTCTAGACATGTCCCTCACTCTCTATCTCCCTATCTCTCTCATTTGTCTCCTCTATCTCTCCCAATATCTATCTATCCCCTCTCTCTATCTCTCTCTAAATCCTAAACCCTAAACCTAAGAAACCCTAAACCCTAAATAATTCCCCTAAACCCTAACCCCTAATCCCTAAACCATAAACTTGAGAAATGCTAAACTCATAAACCCTAAATAATGCCCCTAAACCCTGACCCCAAACCCCTAAACCTGAGAAACTCTCTCTCTCTCTCTCAAAACCCCTAAACCCTACAACTCCATCTCCCTATCTCTATCATCCCTCTACCTCCCAATCTCTCTCCTTATCTCCCTGAACATCTCACTCACTCTTTATCTCCCTATCTCTCCCTTCTGTCTCCTCTATCTCTCCCTATCTATCTGCTCTCTCTCTACCTATCTCTCTCTCCTTATCTCTTGCCTCTCTCTCCCCTATCATTCCTCTATCTCCCTATCTCTCCCCTCTATATCTCCCTCTCCCTTATCGATGAAGGAAATGAAAAAAAGAAAACTAGGACTCTTTCTATATGTCTCTCTCTCTCCCTATCTCTCTCTCCCATCTCTCTCCACTCGATCTCTACCGTCTCTCCCTCTCCCTCTCCCTTATTGACAAAGCAAATGGAAACAAGAAAACTAGGACATGCAAAGAGGGATGAGGATATAAATTGGGAGGATGAAATTGAAATAAGATAAAACTAAATTTCATTGGATGGGAAGAATGATGAGAGGAGAAGTGGAGAATAGTAAAATAGGGAAAAATTGGTGGGATCTAAAGGGAAATTGGTAAGGAAAAGGAAAACTAGGAGGTAGACAAGTCAAAGAGAGAGAGCGAGAGAGAGAGAGATGTTTTAGTTCACCATAATGCGCTAGCATTATAATGAGCTAACGTTATGTTAATGCACATAACGCAAGCATGTTATAACATGCTCGCGTTATGTGAATTCACATAATGCTAGCATGTTATAATGCTAGTGCGTTATGCTTTAGATTGGAAATTACCAAGCCTAAGGCTTGGATTTGGCTTGGGCTTCCAACCCAAAGTCTTGGACTATTTTTAGGTAGTCCAAGGATGTGTTTTTTCATATTCTAACAAAAAAACACATAATCTGGAGCGTGCTCCCCATCAGGATTGCACTTTTTTCAATGAAAAGTTGAAACAAATACCACCATAATCTTAAGCTCTCTGTTAGCTATCCAACCATATAATGTTTTTCATGTTTTGAGTATGTTAAGGGTTTCATCTTTAATTTCTTTAATTAGTGTATTTGTTTTTTGTCAAAAATCAGTGTCTAGTATTTTTGACTTTTTTTTAATTGTTCATCAAAATTTCAAATAAGTTACATTTTTAGAAACTAGACTCCATTCTACACGTATAAAAAAATTGATTTTTTATTAGTTTTCAAAAATTTTAGGGGGAGCATGCTCAATTTTTTGTTTTTCAGGATGTGTCCACTTTGAAAATTAGTAAAAAAATGATTTTCGATGAAAAAATTATTAGAAAAATCAAGGATAAACTACATGGCGTTAGCTAATTTCTCACCAAAGCAATTTTTGAAATAATAAAAAAATGTTAAGATTTTAGGGGGAGCACATCTGATGCTATGTGATGTTTTTTTGAGAAAAACATGACCAATTTGTGTACTCCCCATTTTTGAACCCCTTAGTATCAACCAATTTTGAAAAAATTAGTAGTTTAGAAACTAGATTCGGAGCACTACGACTCTTGTTTTTGAACTGTATCTTCAAAATTTGAGTGTAACTATCTTCAATTTCTCATCCAACATCTTTCTTGATTTCAAAAAAAAAGTGGCATCTTAAGACCCCCTTTTGGTCCCTCATTTTTGTGCACTTACCCTATATCTCCATGCCCAAAATTTGTTTTGTTGCTCCTAGATCCTTCATATCAAAAGTCCTAGCCAACTGAGCCTTTAACTTGTTGATCTCTATCATGCTTTTGCTTGCTACAAGCATATCATCAACATATAACACCAAGTTAATAAATAAATCATTTTCCAAACTTTTGAAGTAAACACAATGGTCATACTCACTTGTAAAATTTTGGCTCACCATGAAGGAGTCAAATTTCTTGTACCATTGGTTGGGTGATTGCTTCAAGCCATACAATGATTTCCTGAGTTTGCAAACAAATTTTGTTTTGCGATCCTGAACAAACCCTTCTGGTTGTTCCATATATATATCCTCTTCCAAATCTCCACGTAATAATGTTGTTTTAACATCTAGCTGCTCTAACTCTAGATCAAATAAAGTAACTAATGCCAATACTACCCAAATAGAAATAAGCTTAACAACTGGTGAAAAAATTTCATGGAAATCGATACCTTCCTTTTGAGCAAACCCTTTTGCTACCAGTCTTGCTTTGTACCTTTCAACTTTATCATCAACATCATTCTTCAGTTTGTAAATCCACTTGCAACCAACAATTTTTCTCCCCTTTGGAAGTTCTACCAGGTCCCATGTTTTATTCTTCTCCAAGGCATACATTTCTTCTTTCATTGCTATTTTCCATTTAGCACTTTCAATATCATTCATTGCTTCCTAATAACAATTAGGTTCCCCATCATGTTAGAAATAAAAACAATAGATAAATTATAATCATCATACCTCTTAGGAGGATTTATGACCCATGTCTAGATCTCCTTAGATTTAGTTGTGGCATTTCCACATTTTCCTATATATTTTCTGCATCTTCTTCTTCTTTAGAAGCTTCTTCTTTCTCTCCCTTTTCTGAAGATGGTTGAGTTTCTAACTAAATTTGCTGATGTTCTGGTACTTGTTCCTTTTCCATTTCAACTTCTACTATATCTAATTTTAAGAGAGAAGATTCATCAAAAACTACATCTCTGCTAATGATGATTTTGTGGTTAGTAGGATCCCACAATCTATATCCCTTAACTCCATCACCATAACCAACAAAGACAAACTTTTTTGACTTAGGGTCCATTTTAGAATACTGATCTTTTGAAATAAGAGAATAAGCATCACAACTATAATTTTTTAGATTTGAGTAATCACAAGAATTACCTTTCCATACCTCTTTAGGAATCTTACAGTCTATTGCAATTGATGGTGACCAATTTACCAGATAGAATGTTGTATTTACTAATTCTGGCAACAAATCTTGCTCTAATTTGGCATTACTGAGCATGTTCCTTGCTCTCTCTAGAAGCATCATATTCATGCGTTCAATAACACCATTTTGTTAAGGAGTGTAAACTATGGTTTTATGCCTTTCGATCCTAGGTTCCTTGCAATAATTTTCAAATTCCAAAGATGTGAACTCGCCTCCATTATCTATTCTTAAACACTTGATTGACCTACTAGTACTCCTTTCAACCAAATCTTTAAACTGTTGAAATACACTAAACACATTAGCTTTCCTTTTAAGAATATAGACCCACACTTTTCTAGAGTACTCATCTATAAATGTCACAAAATATGATGATCCTCCAAATGAAACTATATGGGATGGTCCCCAAACATCTGAATGAATATAATCTAGGATATGCCTACTTGTATGACTTATCGTTTTAAACTTCTATCTACACTAATTTCCAAAGACACAATACTTACATAAATTCAAATTTAGAGATTTTAAATTTGGAAGTAACTTATGGTTTACCAATAACTTTAACCCTTTCTTGCTCATATGGCCCAATCGTTGATGCCATAAATGTTTATATTCATTTACTTTTTCAGATACCATTGTTGCTTCACTTATTTCAGTACTCCCCTATAACTTGTAAAGGTTACCAATATTTGTAGCCTTCATTACCACCATAATACCCTTGGACACTTTCAGTGATCCACCTTGAGATGTAAATTTATAACCTCCAAAATCTAAAACTCCCAAGGAAATTAAATTATTTTTAAGTTCTGGTACATGTTTTACTTCTATCAAATTTCTCACAATACCATCAAACATTTTAATCTTAATTCCCCCAATCCCAATAGTCTTACAAGAAACATTATTTCCCATAAGAACAACACCACCATCAATTGTTTGGTAAGAAGAAAACCAACTTCTATGTGGACACATGTGATGTGAAGCACCAAAATCTAATTACCATTCCTCATGATATTGTGAAAAATTACAAACAGATAGTACTTCATCAACTATACCTGAACTTGTTTCAACCTGATTTGCTTCCTTTTTGGAGTCATCATTGTCTTCTTTCCTCTTCCAACAATCTTTCTTGAGATGCACATTTTTGTTGCAATACCAACATTTTCCTTTACCCTTTTTGCCTTTTGACTTAGATCTTGATTTACCTCTCGAATTTTCCCCCTTTTCTATGGATTGACCTCTAGCCACCATTGCTTTTGGAGTGGAGGTTTTTGTATTAGATTTTCTGCCCACCTCCTCAGACAACAAAGCTCCCATAACATAATCAAATTCAAGGGTGTCAGTTGTGCTAAAGCTAATGGAAGTGACTAAGTGATTCCAAGATTCAGGCAATGAACACAATAACATAAATGTCTTGTCTTCATCTTCAATTTTTACACCCATACTAGTTAATTGGCATATAAGAGTATTGAAAACATTTAAATGATCAACAATTTTGACACCTTCCTTCATTCACAAACTATATAACTGCCTCTTCAAGTAGATTCGGTTTCTTAAGGATTTTGTCATGTAAAGGCTCTCCATTCTGCTCCATAAGTCTACTGCAGTTTCCTCTCCAACAATATTAAAAAAACATCATCTGCCAAACACAACCGAATTGTGCTGAGAGCTCTTATATCTAGATCTTCCTAGTCCTCATTAGTCATATTTTCACATTTCTTTGTCTTTCCTACTAATGCCTTGTGCAATTCTTGTTACACCAACAGATCACACATCTTGAGCTTCCACAACTCAAAGTTATTCTTCTGATTAAATTTCTCTACCTCGAACCTTGCGTTTGAAACCTTTGTCATTTGATGCTGTAGAAGGAACACCAAATCCTAACACAAGTTTTGCAAAATAAAAGCTTTGATACCACTTGTTGCGATTTCTTGAGATTTAAAGAATAAACTTAAAACCTAAAATCGTGTAATATTGCAACACAAATTAGTTCTAAAGAAAATAGAGACAATAATAGAATAATGAATAAATAGAATAAATGATCACACATCAATAACACAAGGATTTACGTGGTAAAACTCCAACAATATGCCAGAGAAACATCCATGGGGCAAAGTATCGGTATTCTTATTGTTCAGAAGAAAAATTTACAATCCTCACGCAACTGCAATTACAATTATTTGCTTTTTGAAAGGCTACAAAGATATAAAATATCTTCAACATAATTGCCTTCACCAAATTTAGAAAAAAGTAGTTTTTCTTCTTTCTTTAGGAAAAAACTAGATTTAAAACAAAATATGTTTGTTTTCTTTCAAAGATGAGATTTCTTTCTTTCTTTGATTTTATCTTGTTGTCACAAATCCAACAAATACATCATTCGCTATCCTAGGAGAAAAATAAATTATTTACCTTGGGATCCATTTTGCAATGTTCAAATGTATCTACCACTAGATTTGTAACTATTCCCAGCCGTATGACATAGATAAGCATAGGTAACTATTCCCAGTTATATGACATAGATATCCAACAATGAATATGCTTATGTCTGTGGTGCAGGGGCACCTAATAAAACCTTGTTTTGTTTGTAATAAGGTCAAACCAACCAGTTGTTTTACTTTCAGTTTTTGTTTTTTTGTTCAATTTGTAACCGACCATGTAGACAGTTCGAGAACAGGGCAGTTTGGGGGTAGGAAGCGGTTGAGCTTCCCCAACTGCTCAGGAATGGTTGAACTCCCTCAACAGTGGGTTAAAAACAAGGTAGATCGAACAGGAGGGGTTCGGTATCTTGTATGTGTGTGTTCATTGCCTGTGTATGAAGAAAACTGAAGAATAAAGAAACTCTATTCCATCTCTTGTGTGTCAAAAATCTCATAATTGTACATAGCAATTTTCTTTCTGTTGTCATAGTTAATCTCTGTCCTACAAGTTGTCGTACCATGGATTGATGAAGCATTCCACTAGTGAGGTTTCTGTCGAAATCAGTGGAATGGCTTCTCAGTGTACATATATGTTTTTATTTCTTGTTTCTGTTTTTGTCAGTTGTGTTATGTTTGACGGAGGAGAGGTCCGAATCGACTGTGCTGCGCAGTAGACCAACCTAGCATTGTCATGTGCTAGGGTGTGAGTGAAGAAAACAGTGTATCATTGCATCACCGGAGTGTATTGAAGTTCCACCGAAGGTAGGAAGCCATCGGTGTATCGGCGTAGTGATTTCCAAAGCACCCAATAATAGTTGTTTGGCTGATAAGAGTGTATCGGTGAAGAACAAAGTGAGGTCTCACCGAAGATAGCATGTTTTGGCATATCGGAGAAGGAAACCGGAGACTCGCCAATGTTTGGAGTCTGGCCGATGAATATGTTTGAATGTGATATCGGTGTGATCGGTGTATCGGTGGAAGGTTTTGTTGAGTTGCCGATGGTGTCAAGTCCTACCAATAGGTGTGAAACATAGAGTTCTCCATCGGGGAGACTCGTAAGATTGGAGAGATAAGTTCTAAGTTAGCCGACGGGTTATGTTTGGCCAACAATCGTAGGTCGCCAAGACATAGGCCACTCTCTTGCTAATCAGTTTGTTGAACAAGCCTACGTGACCATTGTGTGTTCTGCATCATTTTGGTATCAGAGCTAGTGAAAGGTCTGCAGAAGTGTTGGTGTTGTCTATGAATGTTTATGTTAGACAAAGAGAGTGAAGGAGAGGCCAGTGCCATGCCTCTAAAGGGGATGACCACCGAAGTGGTCAAGAAATTCAAGGAGATGGAGGAGATGATCAAGACTGGAGTCAAGGAAGCAATCCAGGCTAAACTGAAGACATTGAGGAAAGAACCGAGATCAGATGAGAAGTCTAATGGAGAAGATGAAGAAGGGGATGAGGAAACATCCCCAGATCAGGCAGAGATAACTGTAGACCAGAAACAATTTCTGGAGGCCATAAAATCACTTGGTAAGGAGTTGTCTGAGGCAACAATGGAGATTTTGATGTTTAGTGGAAAGATGGACACAGAAGAAGTCATCGAATGGATTGAGGCTCTGAATAATTATTTCAAGTACAAGGAGGTACCAGAGAATAGAAGAGTCAAGTTTGCAAAGATGAAATTCAAGGGCGCTGCCCTCACGTGGTGGAACTACACCCAGGGAGAAAGGGTGAAGAGTGGCAAGAGCATGATCTCATCTTGGAGTTGGATGGTAGAGAGGATCAAGGCTCAGTTCCTACTAGCGGATTATGAAGTGCAGATATATAGGAAAATGCAGAACCTCAGGCAGAAGGATATGGATGTATCCACCTATACAGAGGAATTTCATAAATTGTCTCTAAGGTGTGGACTTGCTGAGGATGAGAAAGGAAGAGTTGACAAGTATATTAATGGCCTGAAGTATAGTATACAAGATGAGATTACCATCTTAACACCAGAAACTGTGGATAAGTGCTTCCAAGTGGCGCTGCGAGTAGAAGAGAAGCAGAAAAGAAAGGGAGAACAACAGAACAGAGGTAGAGGTGGAAGAAATTTCAGGGGCAGAAATAACTTTGATGGCAGAAATCAGTTCCAAAAGAATCAAGGGGAGTCCACTCAACAAGAACATAGTGGTGAATTTGGTTCCAGAGGGGATTTTAGAGGAAGGAGACCTAATGGAAGAGGCAGATTTGGTGGACCAGACAGAGGTCCTAACGTCTTCATGAGAAGATGTTATAATTGTAACCAAATTGGGCACATAGCAGGCAAGTGTCTGGAGAAAGCCTCAATCTCTTGTGGAGGAGAGAGAAGGAGCCAGCTGATTCAGGAAGAAGATTGTCAAAGTGTGACTTCACCTATGGGAAGCGCAGCTCTAGCACAAGATGGAGAGAATCTCATGATGAGAAGGATGATGCTGAAGGTACCACAGAACAAAGAAAAAACTGCAAAGGAAGACACTATTCAGAACTCTGTGTAAAGTTTCCAGCAAAAGGTCTAAGGTAATTGTTGATTCTGGCTCAACTAAAAATTTAGTTTCTGTAGAAATTGTAGAGAAACTAAATTTAAGAAGATTGCCACATATTAGTCCATACAAAGTATCCTGGCTGAACAAAGGGCAACAAGTCTTGGTTGATGAACAAGCTTGGGTAGAATTTTAGATAGGGGAATATGGGGACAAACTGTTGTGTGATATAATTCCCATGGATGCATGCCATTTACTGTTAGGCAGACCTTGGTAGTATGATGTACAAGCCCAACATGATGGTAAGTTGAATTCCTTTGTGATCACTACGAATTGTAGACAATATAAGATGGATCTTTTACTAGAAGAGGGTGTAGACAAGAATGTAGGCTCAAGTATCATGTTAGTGAGTGGGAAAGAGTTTCTCCATACTCTAAAAGAAGAGGGAACCCAGGGGTATGCTCTAATTTTGAAACCTAAAGACAATTCTGATTTGTCTAAAAACAGCAAGGAAAAAGTCCCTAAGGAAGTGCAGGAATTGTTAAACAAGTATAAGAGTATCATGATGGAGGATATGCCCAATACACTACCCCTTGTGAGAGACATAAGTCATCAAATTGACTTCATCCCAGGATCCACATTGCCAAATAAACCAGCCTATAAAATGACACCTGCTCGAAATGAGGAAATTGCTAAACAAGTGCAAGAACTGTTGGATAAGGGATTGGTGAAGAAAAGTCTCAGTCCGTGTGCTGTACCCACAGTTTTAGCTCCCAAGAAGGATGGCAAATGGAGGTTATGTACTGATTCGAGGGCCATCAATAAGATCACCATCAGATATAGGTTTCCTATTCCCATAATAGAGGACCTCATGGATTGTTTGGTTGAGCTCGGTACTTTTCTAAAATTGATCTCAAGAGTGGATACCATCATATCAGGATTAGACAAGGGGATGAATGGAAGACAGCCTTTAAGACTAATGAGGGTCTTTATGAGTGGGTGGTGATGCCATTTGGACTGTCCAATGCTCCCAGTACTTTCATGTGTCTAATGAATGAGGTATTGAAAGATTTTATTGGTAAATTTGTTGTTGTCTATCATGACGATATTCTGGTTTTCAGTAGGACAAAAGAAGAACATTTGCAACATTTGGAACAGGTGTTGAAGAAGCTGCATGAGGAGAAACTAATGATTAATATGCAGAAGATTGTCTTCATGGAGGAGGAACTCACATACCTTAGATTTGTGATATCTCAGGGCAGTTTGGAAATGGATCCAGAGAAGGTAAATGTTATTCTGTCTTGGCCAGCACCTAAAACAGTAAGTGATGTAAGAAGTTTTCATGGGTTGGCAACTTTTTATAGGAAATTCATAAGAGGATTCAGTCATATTTGTGCACCCATTCTGGATACCATAAAAAGAGGATAGAAATGCAAGTTTGTTTGGAATAGAGCAACTGATGAGTCTTTTGAGATTCTCAAACAGAAAATAGCAGAGAAACCCATTTTGGTTTTGCTTGATTTTAATAAGTTGTTTACTATGGAATGTGATGCCAGTAACCTTGCCATTGGTGCTATCTTGAGTCAGGAAGGCAGACCTATTGCTTTCTTTAGTGAAAAGTTGAATGATGCTAAAAGAAAGTATTCCACATATGATCTAGAATTGTATGCAATGGTTCAAGCATTGAAAAAATGGAGACATTATCTCTTGCCTAAGGAATTCATTGTTTATACTAACAACCATGCTTTGAGTTTTCTGAATTCACAGGAGAAGCTAAATCACAGGCATATGAAGTGGGTCGAACAACTCCAGGCGTATACTTTTTCCATCAAACATAAGAAGGGACAAGCCAACAAGGTGGCAGATGCTCTAAGCAGAAGAGTGTGCACTATACAGGAAATCCAGTTGCAAAGTGTGGGAGTGGATTCTCTCAAGAATATGTACCAGGATGATGAGGACTTCAAGGAGATATATGCAGTTTGTTCACAATTTTTAGATTCCTATCATTCTGATTTTTTTGAATTTTTGCTACAGCAGGGGTTACTGTTCAAAGGCAACTAGCTGTGTGTGCCTAGGTGTTCCATGAGGGAGAACATCATAAAAGAGAAGCATTGCGGTAGTCTTGGAGGTCATTTTGGACTGGACAAGACATTGGAACAAGTGAGAAGGCTTTACTTCTAGCCTAAAATGCAAACAGATGTCAAGAAATTTGTGGAAAGTTGCAGCATTTGCTAGAGGGCAAAATGGACTTCATCAAATGCAGGTCTCTATCAACCACTTCCAATTCCTCAAAGGCCATGGGAGTGCATCAGTATGGAATTTGTTTTGGGTCTTCCCCGGACTCCAAGAGGTTCTGACAGTGTATTTGTTGTAGTTGATAGATTCAGTAAAATGGCTCATTTTGTGCCATGCAAATGTACTAATGATGCTTCAAACATTGCTGGTTTGTTCTTTAAGGAGATAGTTCGAATTCATGGTTTGCCATTGAATATTGTCACTGACAAAGATCCCAATTTTGTGGGACATTTTTGGTGCACATTGTGGAAGAAATTGGGCACTCAATTATCTTTCACATCAGCCTATCACCCTCAGACGGATGGACAAACTGAGGTGGTGAATAGATCACTGGGTAATCTTTTGAGGTGTTTGACTAAATAGCATGGAGAAGCATGGGATATGGTCATCCCACATGCAGAATTTCCATCGGAGCACAAGAAAGAGTCCTTTTGAAGTTGTATATGGGATTCATCCCAGGGGAATTTTGGAGCTCAGGGATCTCTGGAACATGGAGAAAAGGAGTGCACAAGGAGAAGATTTTGTAGTCAGTATGAAGGATATCCATGATGCTGTAAGAGAAACTATCCAGAAGAACACAAGGAAGTATAAAGAGAGCTGATCAGAGGAAGAGGGACATACAGTACAAGGTTGGAGATTTGGTGATGGCTTATCTAAAGAAGGAAAGACTTCCTAAGGGGCAGCCAACGAAACTTCTTATGAAAAAGATTGGCCCATGCAAGATTGTTCACAAATTTGGGCCTAATGCCTACGAGATTGAACTTCCTCCGGGTTTAGCAATATCACCCATTTTCAATGTGTCTGACCTGTTTCCATTCAGAGGAGACAATGTTGCTGGTTCAGATGTGACAGAAGCAGGGGATGCAGAATGGATTTCTGATCTTCCACCAAGTCAGCCAGTACAGCTGGAATGTATTTTGGACACAAAGGTTCAGAAGAAGACTCGACATAAGACCTACAAGTAGTATCTGATCAAATGGCATGGTTTACCTAATGAGGATGCAACCTGGATGAGCGAGGAGGACATCATCAAACATGGGGTTTCCATTCCAGACCTGGTTCCTCAAGGGACTTGAGTTCTGTTAACACCGGGAGTATGGTGCAGGGGCACCTAATAAAACCTTGTTTTGTTTGTAATAAGGTCAAACCGACCAGTTGTTTTACTTTCAATTTTTGTTTTTTTGTTTAATTTGTAACCGACCATGTAGACAGTTCGAGAACAGGGCAGTTTGGGGGTAGGAAGTGGTTGAGCTTCCCCAACTGCTCAGGAACGGTTGAACTCCCTCAACAGTGGGTTAAAAATAAGGTAGATCGAACATGAGGAGTTCGGTATCTTGTATGTGTGTGTTCGTTGCCTGTGTATGAAGAAAACTGAAGAATAAAGAAACTCTGTTCCATCTCTTGTGTGTCAAAAATCTCATAATTGTACATAACAATTTTCTTTCTGCTATCATAGTTAATCTCTGTCCTGCAAGTTGCCGTACCATGGATTGATGAAGCATTCCACTGGTGAGATTTCTATCGAAATCAGTGGAATGGCTTCTCGGTGTACATATATGTTTTTATTTCTTGTTTCTATTTTTGTCGGTTGTGTTCTGTTTGACGGAGGAGAGGTTCAGATCGACTATGCTGCGCAGTAAACCAACCTAGCATTGTCATGTGCTAGGGTGTGAGTGAAGCAAACAATGTATCATTGCATCGCCGGAAGTGTATTGAAGTTCCACCGAAGGTAGGAAGCCATTGGTGTATCGGCATAGTGATTTCCAAAGCACCTGATAATAGTTGTTTGGCCAATAAGAGTGTATCGGTGAAGAACAAAGTGAGGTCTCACCGAATATAGCGTGTTTTGGCATATTGGAGAAGGAAACTGGAGACTTGCTGATGTTTGGAGTCTGGTCGATGAATGTGTTTGAATGTGATATTGGCGTGATTGGTGTATCAGTGGAAGGTTTTGTTGAGTTGCCGATGGTGTCAAGTCCTACTGATAGGTGTGAAACATAGAGTTCTCCATCGGGGAGACTCGTAAGATCGGAGAGATAAGTTCTAAGTTAGCCGACAGGTTATGTTTGGCCGACAACAGTAGGTCGTCAAGACATAGGCCACTCTCTCGCCGATCAGTTTGTTGAACAAGCCTACGCGACCATTGTGTGCTCTGCATCAGTCTGGCATCAAAGATCTAAAATCATAAATGACTTCATACATAGGGATTTTGATCAACTATTGGTTTCTAACAATACTATAAAGATTTCATAACTATAACAAGAAATGAACACGGTCAATATAACTTCCATTTTCATGTACAAGTACCAACTATGTGTAATGTTCTTGACCTCGTACAAAATGAGGATAGAAAACTATCTTCTAAATTTACTACAAATGTAAAATGAGCAAAAAGAATTGAAAAAAACTAAAAATTATAGAAGACAAACAATTTCTCATAGTTTTTTTTATTAAAATGTAAAATGTTTTCCTAATCTCTATTGCTTCCTTTCTCTTGGTAAATTCTTCCTTTCTCCTCTCTCATGCTATCACATTATTCACTTCATCACCTAGTAGAATCTTGACATGTTTAGTTTCATCCTTGAACTTCTCTTAAATGTGATTATGAAGCACAAGAAAATTAGAATGAATATGAGATTATTACAGTTTTCTTTGACAACTACTACATGAGGAGACTATAACAACAATAGATGAAGAGGCCTTATAGCCATTATTTTTTCTACATCTCCACATTGGTCCATGTTGATAATAAAATTTGTAATAAAACATTTATTATCTCCATGTTTAGAATGTAGGGAAGCAGACAATAAAATCTTTATTTTCACCCATCTTTTAGAATTTAATACAATTCCTCATATAACCACATCTCATGGCCATATCAGTTACATTTTGGTTTAAGACATTACAATACAACATACGGAGAGACCGTAATGTGTGTGTGATTCTTTTCATATACAACTTTGTTTTCAGCACTAGCTCATCAATTTATTTTTAAATGCTAGGATTTTTTGGGGATCTAGATTAGGTTTTGTATTGCCAATTCATTAATATGCTTCTTTTGTTGAGTTGTTTCTCATATGGACCATGTATTTGTATTGCCATTGCATTAATATGCTTCTTTTGTTGAGCTGCTACTCATATGGACCAGGTAGGACTCGAACCTAGACCTTCCATTTGCTGCTGGAGTGCTCTACCAACTGAGCTACTAGCCCAACACTGTAGGTGCTTGGGACTCCTATCCTAGATCTGATACCAATTGTTGAGTTTCTATTCATATGGACCAGTTTGTAATGACCCCTTCTAATGCAACCAATTTTTTTTTCTTTTAAAATCAGATCTTAATACAATCATCTACCATTATCATGGCTGCACTAAAACTACATAGAGATGATTGGAATACATTCGTAGTCTTTAGGTCTGTTGACTTTTTCCCAGACTGGATGCTTATTCCCAGATATCCCTACAAGGTAGCCATCAGTGATCAACAGGATCTCTGGGCCAGGGGGTCAACAGTGTAGGAGATAGACTCTATATTTTATCTCCTCTTCTTCTTCAGGCTCTGCAAGACCTAGGGGGGTATTCCCTATTCAACATCCATGAGGATATGCATACAAGGCTGGGATGCTGACAGAAAGCAAATAGTCCTCCTGTAAGTAGACCAAAAATGAATGATAAGAGCAAAGGGGCTAGCTTTGAGCCTATTAGCAGTTGTAGATAGAGGACTGAGGATCCTAAACTAACTCTAATGTCCTAATGTTGGTTTTAGATTTTGATTTGGAGTTTAAGTGTGGATGCAAAGCTGGATATGGTTATAACACAAAACAAAGCATGATTGGTGCCTATCCAGGGCCTGGAGTCAGTAGACATACACCTGTGAATGATCAGCATGAACAACTAAAACTAGATTTCAAGGGGATATGTGTGATACCTGCCTTACAGGCATCTCCCAATACAGAGTGTTAGGTTATCTCTACTTATGGTATCCCTACTGCAGTGTACTCTTCCCAATGTTCAACCTGAAAACAGTTTAATCTACCCTTTGAGTAGAAGTTAAAAGATCAGACAGTCAACATAGGAATTCTATGCTCTAGAATCTAAACATTGCCAAACATCTAGATTCAGAAGAAGAATACATGCAATACTGGAGACAGAATTAACACAACACATGCCAAACAACATTTCTCATATAAGTTTAATCATGAAATCAGTGGGTTCATGCCAAAAACAAACAACAAGAGATACATAAACTCACAGGTAAGCTGTACAGAGCAACCAGATCAGCTTGTTATGCATTACAGAGCCAAAATCATCAACTTTCAACAACCTTTCAAATGAGCAAGACCACCTGCTTATAACAGCCAGGTAGGTGCTCAGCAATTAATTACAATGGTTGACCAAAATTTCGCCAAATACACAGTATCATGGAAATGGCTCTCAAACACAACCAGATTGGCACCCAAACTTGAATGCAGCAGGTAGGGGAGGAGACAGGAAGATTTCTCGAGCCCTGCGCCACCATCCGCTGATGTACATCTTCAGTCGGGTACAGGATTGACCCACGCCATCGCCCATACCTCTGCAACAATCACCATTAATGGCGCACCAACCCGCGGCCTTGGGAAGATCATCAAACAGACTGTCGCAAGCATTTCCCGCCGAGATTCATCATCATGATGTTTAAAAATGCAGGATATCAATATCCCACATGCACCCCGCGATGACTTCAATAACACTTTATAGACTATGTCATGAGCATATATCGTGTCGGTGCTTTTGCTCCTGACGACACTAGTATAGACCTCATCATCATCATCCTCCAGCAGCATGATCTCCTGTTGTTCGAAATATCACCCTGACGTCATCATGATATTTGAAATATACCCTTCATGATAATCGGCACAACCTGATCCATCGGAGGAACATCCTCCTGCTGAGCTTATTCCAAAAGTCTGGCCGATGAACATCCTGATGACGTCATCATCATATACTGCTGACGTCATCATCATATCTGCCTACTGCGCACCTCCTCATATCCGGATGACGTCATCATCATGTTTGCAAATATCAGGAGGTCTCTTCAAGATGATCAGTTGTTAGAAATATGACCCCCGCGGACCTTGATGACGTCATCATCATATTAACATCATCATGATATTCGGAAGACAACCGGATATTTGGAAATATCCTCCTGACGTTTAAACATCAGGTTGCACTGTAGCTCCTCTGTAAGATCGGGGCGATAACTGAATATGATGATGCCGCTTGAAAAGATCACCCCCGGTAGATAATGCGCGAAGCCAACAGGCAGATATCTCCTTGATATCATCATCATCATGATGTTCGAACAAACATATATCCGGGTGATATGAAAATATCACCCCTTCCTTCGAAAATATCATGATGCAGATAGGCAGAAAGAAAAATATCACCCTGATATACGGATGACGTCAGCATCATCAGGATGAGAAACAAAGAACAAGAAGTGATACAACATCATCAGGATGATATTGACTAAGATCATCCTGTCGTTCAAAATATGATGACCCCAGTGAATATCGGGTCGCACTTAAAACTCTTCAACAACATCATCAGGATGATCATAACCAAGATCACCCGATGATAGAAATATCACCCCGGCGAAATATCATGAAGGCAGAAAATATGATGACCTCCGCAAGCAGCAGGATGATAACTGGAAATATCATGATGATGACGACCCTTAGGAAAAAAAAACAAGTCAGGTCGACAACTTAGAGAATAACCCCTTCAAGATATCGGGGCAACATCGTCATCATGTTTGAGCAAGGTGATATTCGGAGAGAATAACCGGATACTTGAAAATCACCCCCGCAAGCAACTGAGGGCGCACTGTAGCTCACCAGTATCATCAGGATAATAAGCAAACATCACCCGACAGTTGAAATATGATGATGACGATGAGAAAAACAAGTCGACGAAGAACATGCTGATGAAGATCATCATCGAAGACAATATGATGATGACGACCTCCTCAGAAAAATATGATGCTGCAGCTGAAAAACGCTGAGGAGGTCCAACACTTAGAAAAATTGGGCAAGAAGATGAAGGCTTCAGATGAAGAAACCTCCTGATCATGACAAATCAACCCCAGGTCAAAATAAGTGCTAACAGTGGCTCTGAATGGGGACGTGCAGGTGAAAACCTGCAGCGAGAACCAGATCTCCGGGCAGACCTGACAAAAAGCAAAAAAAACGCGAGCTGTACAAGGCATTTACACTACATACATATTTTACAAATGTGCACAGCAACCAGATATTCATGCAAAATAGAACTTAAGGAATTGGCCATGCACAGGCAACTCCAGAATTTCACCATCTAGGGCCTGGAGGAAATAAGAATCCTCCCCATGAGTATTGCAAACCTGATATGGGCCCATCCATAAGGGTTGAAATTTACCATGTTTACCCTTTTCCTGATCTTTAGCATTCCAAATAAGCACCAGATCATTAACTTGAAACTTCCTTTTTGTAGTTCTCCTGTCAAACTGATATTTCATATCCTGTTGTCTTTGGAGATTGATCTGGTGGGCTCTCCTTTTGTCTTCATCCAATGCAACCAGCTGATTCACTCTTTCTGTCATGGGATCTTCAATGTCCTTATCATTTTCCTGAATGAATCTGTAAACTGGTAGGAGATTGTTTATGGGCAGTCTAGCTGATGCACCATACACTAGCTCAAAAGGTGACTTCCCAATAGCCCTTTTCACAGTCACTCTGTTAGCCCATACTGCTAAGTTCAACTTTGAGTCCCAAGCTCTCTTGTTCTTGTCCAGTATCCTCTTGACAATTTTCATGATGCTCTTATTGCTTGATTCTGCTTGACCATTTCCCTGTGGGTGATATGGTGATGTATATGACAGGTTTATCCCATACCTGTTGCAAAAATCAACAAACTCACCTGATCTGAAGCACATAGCATTATCAGTGATAATCTTAAATGGTACTCCAAACCTGATGATGATGTTCTCTAGTATGAAGTCTGTCACCACCTTACTTGTAGCTCTTTTAGTTGGAATGGCCTCAATCCATTTGGTAAAGTAGTCAGTTGCCACCAAAATCCAACTGTGTCCCCCACTTGATTTGTCTGCAATTTCCCCTATAAAGTCAATTCCCCACTGCTGGAATGGAGCATCCACAGGTACAGTTCTGAGGGGCAAAGCACCATTATATTTCAGCTTTCCTGAGAATCTCTGGCAAGGGTCACACTTCCTTACTAACTTCTGTGCATCTGAAAAGAGAGTGGGCCACCAATATCCTGCCCTGAGAATTTTATGAGCTGTTGTTTGGGCAGTATAATGTCCACCACACAATCCTTTATGCATGTCAATCAAAATATTGTTAGCCATGTTCTTATCCACACATCTCAGCAGCACACCATCAGGATTTTTCTAGTACAGCTCACCTTGAACAACAACATACCTGATTGCATGTAGCTTCAGAGTCCTCTTTTGATTGTCACTGAAATGGGAAGGACAATTCAGATTTTGCAAATAATAGACAATATCCTTGTACCATTCAGATCCTGACACACTTACATTCTCATCTTGGACTGCATTAACTTGGCATGCTTCCAAGTTTGACTGTGCCATCATCTTGGCTAGTCCTTGTCCTCTTATCAACTTAGTAACTTGTATGTCTATGTTGAATTCCTGCAGTTTGTTTATCCATCTGCACCTTCTTCCAGTCACCTCCTGCTGAGTGAATATGTCTTTGACTGCAGCATGAGGTACATATGCAACTATATATGACCCTACCAAGTATGGTCAGAAACTTTTGATGGCTCTAACTAGTGCATATGCCTGCTTTTCCATAATGTCATACTTCAATTCAGAGGCCTGCAGGGACATACTGAAGAAGGCGATGGGCTGTTCAAAACCATCTTCATTTTTCTGCAACAAACATGCAGCAACAGTATGAAAGGAAGCAAATGAGAACACTTGGAATGGCCTAGAAAAATCAGGAGATTTAAGAACAGGGGCCATCTTGATTGCCTCTTTGATATTCTGAAATGATTCTGTTGCTTCCCTTTCCCAGTTGACAGTTGCATCCTTCTTCATCATCTTGGAGATGTTCCTTGTGATCTCTGCAAAGTTGGGAACAAACCTTCTAACAAAGTTTATCTGTCCAAAGAAGGACTGAACTCCTTTCACAGTTTTTGGCATTTGAATCCTGTCAATAGCTGCCACTCTCTCTGGATCTATCCTGACTCCATCCTTGGAAACAATATGTCCCAGAAGTTTTCCTTCAACTACTCCAAAGGCACACTTCTTTGGGTTTAAAGAAATACCATATTCTAGTGCTCTTATGAAGATCTGCTCCAGATGCATACAATGCTGCTCCTCTTTCTTTGAGTAAGTAGTCAGGTCATCCTGATATACAGCCAGGATTGAATCAATCAGCCCTGCAAAAGCAACATCCATTGCTCTTTGAAATGTAGCACCTGCGTTTGTTAGTCCAAATGGCATTCTAACATACACATACGTTCCCCATGGAGTGGTAAAGGCAGTCTTATACTGTTCTGATTCCTTTACCTTTACCTGATTATATCCTGAAAATCCATCCATCATGGATAGGAGTTCACAACCAGTCACTCTCTGCAACATAGCTTCCATATTAGGCAATGGATAGTTATCCTTCAAAGAGGATACATTCAAGTTCCTGAAATCCACACAAAGCCTAATATCACCATTCTTTTTTCTGACTGGGACAAGGTTAGACACCCAAGTTGAATGTCTGATGGGCACAATTATTCCAGCTTCCCTGAGCCTTTTGAGTTCTTCTTGCATCTTAGGAGCTAAGGTAGGATTTATAGGCCTTTGCCTCTGTCTAAATGGCTTAGCTTCAGGCTTCAATGGGATCTCATGCTGGAATAAGTCTTCTCTATAAGCTTTTAGGTCCTCATATGACCAAGCAAAAACATGTTTATACTTTTTTAGCAATGCAATCAGCATACTTCTTATGTGTGGTTTGAGCTGCTTGCCAATATATACCTTCTGAGGGGCCTGAGATGTCCCCAAATTTATTTCTTCTAAATCCTTCTTATTTGTGGGGGATGTCTTTGTGACCATTTTGTCTCTACTGTCAAAGGCTCTTTCCAAAGCCACTAACCCTCTAGGGATCGTGTTAGTCCTCAACTGAATGATCTCTTTCCCTACAAGAGTCTCTTTTCCATCTACAGTTTCTACAAAAGCTTGGAAATCAATCTGTTGATTCTCATACTCATCTATGCAGTGCAAAAATTTCAGCAAATCCCTATCATCATTAAAAACTTGCCAACTGCATATGTTTTCTGGTATGGCAGGCCTAATTTTAACTTCTACATCTGTGACACCTGACAGAGTGATGTCATCTGGCCTTATTGCAATATTAGCTAAGAAATCAGCCATAACATTTTTTGACCTTTCTACCCAGCTAATTGAAAATGCATCAAATAATTCAATAGTATCCCAAACAGCATGCTTGTACTGTTTCAACCTCTTATTTTTTGCAGCATACTTATTTCTGATTTGGGATACAATCAGCTCAGAATCCCCAAATACTCTTAACATCTTAATTCCATGTTTGAGAGCAATATTCAGGCCTAAGAGTAAAGCCTCATATTCTGCAATATTGTTTGTGCAATCAAACCTCAGCAAGAAAGAGAATTTGAGGAGCTTACCAGTTGGAGACAGGAAAACAACTCCAGCTCCAGAGCCTTCTTTTGCACAAGCTCCATCAAAAAACATGGTCCATAAGCCTTGCTGATCCAGCTCATCAATACAGGCATTTTTCTTTTTATCTTCTGCGTCATCTGAGACAACCTTGAAGTTATCACAGTCAGTGTCCACAAAGCATACCTGTTCATTTGCTTCTTGGTCTTCCACTGTCTCTGATGATCTTTGCTCTCTGATTAACTTGACATCCCTGCCATTCATTGGAATCATGGCATATGATAGGTCCAGCTGCATACTTCCACCTATTAGTGCTGCCCATCTTCTTGACAGCAGCATACCATACTGTGGCTTGATGTCAACCACTGTTATATTCATCTTATATTTCTTTTCAGGAAATGCTGCCAGTTTGAAATCTACATCCTTCATGATTCCAATAACTGGTACCTCTCTGGCATCCATAGCATAACATTTTCCACATGCCTTGTCAATTTTTAATCCAGTTTGTTGCATGATGGCCAAAGGCATGACATTTGTGGATGCTCCAGAGTCAAGCATACAATTTCTAATTATTTTACCATTTATAACCAGGGAAACATAAAATGGTTCCACCTGTGAAGGACACTTTGTCATGGTCATTCCTAAATAGACTTCAGGAGTCTCATCTTCTTCATTGCACATGACCTGTTTCTCACCCTGGGTCTGATCATTTTGTTTAGCTTGAAAAGGTACCCCTGAGATTAGGGATATTGTCCTATTCTTGATCTCTTCCACTTTCATGAGTTCCATAAGTGGAACAGAGACCTTTACCTGAGAGAGGATCTGGGCTATATCAAATGGAGCACAGTTTTGTACAGCAGTTTTGGCTTGCTCCACAATCTTGCTTTTATCCTGAGCTGATTTAGTTTTCATTTTCATAGTTCCCTGATCATCATTCTTGTCTTGGGAACCTCTACTTTGATCTTCAGCCTGAGGGGTTTTGTGTTCTGGTCCTTGAGATTCAGGACCTACTCTGTATCTAAAGTTCTGTTTATTATTTACCCACTGCCTTTTTTGTGGTTCAGTTCCTCTATGACCATGCACCAGCTGACCTGCAGAAATATCCTCTGGCTGATGTGGGCTGCCAACTTGATTTCTACCTCTGAGGTTGTAGTTGCTTTTGACCTGAGCAACTGCTGCAGCTGTGAAGGCTTTGATTTCCTCATCAGAAGGTCGTTGTAAGCTACTCAGAAAATTGTGGGAGTTCTGAGCATACACATAATTATCTTCATTATCTTCATCATCTGGGGACTGTTGGCAGGCCTGAACTTGATGATCTGTCTTCTCATCAGCATCATAGAGAGTATATCCATTACCTATGGACATCATGTTAACATCATCATCCTGCACATGATGTGGCTCATTGCACTCATTGCAAGATGTAGCATTATCATACAAGGATTGGGCAATCATGCACTGTGACTGTGAATGTGGCATCTGACAAATTATACACCACGGAGCATCATCAGCAATATTTATAGTTTTCTTCAGGGGATCAGGAGTTTCCTTGACATGTTGAGCCCTCTGATTTGTGTTGTTACGTGGAAATACAGGCTTACCATCATGCCAATTGGTGTTATAAGGCATATCATGTAGTGATGGCCTTTTTTCCTGCCTTTGATAGACTTGCCTGTCAGGACCCATCCCTTTTTCACTTCTAGCTAATCTATAGCTTAGGTCCTTAACAACATTTGCCAGTTTGTCTATCTTATCTTCAGGAGCAGATGTACTACCCTGAGTGTTCTGAGGCTTATTTGGATTCTGCAGAATTTTTACATCATCCCTTCTATTTGTCTTGCCTGATGCTTTCCTATTGTTTTCAATATTTACTGCAATTCTGAAAGCATCCCTGAGAGTGGCAGGACCTTTATCTCTCAGTCCATATGCAGTCTTTGCATCAAAGGCATTGATGTACAAAATTATGCACATTGGTTCATTTGGCCTCATATGATGTGGCAATTTGTTCAACACTTTAGTAAATCTTGCATTAAAGTCTGCAACCTGCTCATTTGACCCTTTGGTGATGCTGGTGAACTCATTTACAAAGAAGCTAGGGTCAGTTTTATCACCATATTGCTCCTTGAACATCCTCTTGAAATCATCCCATGATGATATGCTCCGGTCAGGCAGATTCCTGTACCATTCTCTTGCCTCATCTATTAAGGATTGCATGAATGACTTCATGAAAACATCCTCATGCTCAACCTCAAAATTATCC
The DNA here is from genome assembly GCA_027924645.1 of Cunninghamia lanceolata. Lineage (NCBI taxonomy): Eukaryota > Viridiplantae > Streptophyta > Pinopsida > Cupressales > Cupressaceae > Cunninghamia > Cunninghamia lanceolata. The sequence continues at coordinate 4,869,349 of BSBN01000333.1, forward strand.
ATGACATTTTGGAAGGCCTTTAGATGATCTTCTCCTGACACTGTATTGTTTCCTGAAAACTTAGGCACTTGCAGCCTCAGATGCTTGTCAATGGGGTTAGGATACCCAGGAATACCATCAAACACCAGCTGCCTGAATCTATCTAACTGCATGGGCTGTCTATTTGGCTGATTAACATTAACATTTCTATTTGCATTCTGGTTTCTTGCATGATTCAGTGGTATCCTAGCATCATTCACATATTGTCTGTCATCATGATGCTGATGTTGCATTTCATATCTTTGCTGATGCCTTTGCATATTTGCATTTTCTAAGGTAGGAACTGAATTATTTTGGGCAGTTCTCAAGGCTTGCACTTTCTGCTGTATATCATCTCTGATTTTCATGGCCTGTAGGTATTCTAGTTCTGCTCTTAGACTTTTGATTTCTTCAGCCAATTGTTCATCTTTAGGTCTGGAGGTAGACGGTCTCATACCATTTGGGTCATCATCTTCATCATCCCTTAGAGACTCTGCCTCTTCAAACCTTTCACTTGGGTCTAGAAAAGGGCGTTCTTGGAACACCTCTGACCTCATTCTCATACTACCACCCTGTTGCCTCTCATATGCACCTTAGATATCAGCTTCTGCAGTTGAAAAATAAGGAGCATGCTGTCCTGATGGCCTAGGGTTATCTTGTACCTCATCACTTTTTCTGGGGGAGCTCTCATGACTAGCTGAGACAGTTCCCTTTCTTCTATACATCATTCTTTTTGTTAATGGTAACTCTTCAAATAGAGGATTTTGTTGGGATCTTCTCCCCTGCATATAAATTTACCTTGACCGGTTGGGAGATTACTTCGGAGTCGCCACCTATTTCTAGGAACTGTTTTCTTCTGAAAACCAGGGTTCTTTCACAAGGTTCCCCAGCGGAGTAGATTACTGTTGTTGACTCAGATGGGTCACATATATATCACTGGAGATGATTAGATAGGACCTTTACTTCTCATTCCCCAGCAGAGTCACCAATTTCTGTTGACTTTTTCCCAGACTGGATGCTTATTCCCAGATATCCCTACAAGGTAGCCATCAGTGATCAACAGGATCTCTGGGCCAGGGGGTCAACAGTGTAGGAGATAGACTCTATATTTTATCTCCTCTTCTTCTTCAGGCTCTGCAAGACCTAGGGGGTATTCCCTATTCAACATCCATGAGGATATGCATACAAGGCTGGGATGCTGACAGAAAGCAGATAGTCCTCCTGTAAGTAGACCAAAAATGAATGATAAGAGCAAAGGGGCTAGCTTTGAGCCTATTAGCAGTTGTAGATAGAGGACTGAGGATCCTAAACTAACTCTAATGTCCTAATGTTGGTTTTAGATTTTGATTTGGAGTTTAAGTGTGGATGCAAAGCTGGATATGGTTATAACACAAAACAAAGCATGATTGGTGCCTATCCAGGGCCTGGAGTCAGTAGACATACACCTGTGAATGATCAGCATGAACAACTAAAACTAGATTTCAAGGGGATATGTGTGATACCTGCCTTACAGGCATCTCCCAATACAGAGTGTTAGGTTATCTCTACTTATGGTATCCCTACTGCAGTGTACTCTTCCCAATGTTCAACCTGAAAACAGTTTAATCTACCCTTTGAGTAGAAGTTAAAAGATCAGACAGTCAACATAGGAATTCTATGCTCTAGAATCTAAACATTGCCAAACATCTAGATTCAGAAGAAGAATACATGCAATACTGGAGACAGAATTAACACAACACATGCCAAACAACATTTCTCATATAAGTTTAATCATGAAATCAGTGGGTTCATGCCAAAAACAAACAACAAGAGATACATAAACTCACAGGTAAGCTGTACAGAGCAACCAGATCAGCTTGTTATGCATTACAGAGCCAAAATCATCAACTTTCAACAACCTTTCAAATGAGCAAGACCACCTGCTTATAACAGCCAGGTAGGTGCTCAGCAATTAATTACAATGGTTGACCAAAATTTCGCCAAATACACAGTATCATGGAAATGGCTCTCAAACACAACCAGATTGGCACCCAAACTTGAATGCAGCAGGTAGGGGAGGAGACAGGAAGATTTCTCGAGCCCTGCGCCACCATCCGCTGATGTACATCTTCAGTCGGGTACAGGATTGACCCACGCCATCGCCCATACCTCTGCAACAATCACCATTAATGGCGCACCAACCCGCGGCCTTGGGAAGATCATCAAACAGACTGTCGCAAGCATTTCCCGCCGAGATTCATCATCATGATGTTTAAAAATGCAGGATATCAATATCCCACATGCACCCCGCGATGACTTCAATAACACTTTATATACTATGTCATGAGCATATATCGTGTCGGTGCTTTTGCTCCTGACGACACTAGTATAGACCTCATCATCATCATCCTCCAGCAGCATGATCTCCTGTTGTTCGAAATATCACCCTGACGTCATCATGATATTTGAAATATACCCTTCATGATAATCGGCACAACCTGATCCATCGGAGGAACATCCTCCTGCTGAGCTTATTCCAAAAGTCTGGCCGATGAACATCCTGATGACGTCATCATCATATACTGCTGACGTCATCATCATATCTGCCTACTGCGCACCTCCTCATATCCGGATGACGTCATCATCATGTTTGCAAATATCAGGAGGTCTCTTCAAGATGATCAGTTGTTAGAAATATGACCCCCGCGGACCTTGATGACGTCATCATCATATTAACATCATCATGATATTCGGAAGACAACCGGATATTTGGAAATATCCTCCTGACGTTCAAACATCAGGTTGCACTGTAGCTCCTCTGTAAGATCGGGGCGATAACTGAATATGATGATGCCGCTTGAAAAGATCACCCCCGATAGATAATGCGCGAAGCCAACAGGCGGATATCTCCTTGATATCATCATCATCATGATGTTCGAACAAACATATATCCGGGTGATATGAAAATATCACCCCTTCCTTCGAAAATATCATGATGCAGATAGGCAGAAAGAAAAATATCACCCTGATATACGGATGACGTCAGCATCATCAGGATGAGAAACAAAGAACAAGAAGTGATACAACATCATCAGGATGATATTGACTAAGATCATCCTGTCGTTCAAAATATGATGACCCCAGTGAATATCGGGTCGCACTTAAAACTCTTCAACAACATCATCAGGATGATCATAACCAAGATCACCCGATGATAGAAATATCACCCCGGCGAAATATCATGAAGGCAGAAAATATGATGACCTCCGCAAGCAGCAGGATGATAACTGGAAATATCATGATGATGACGACCCTTAGGAAAAAAAAAACAAGTCAGGTCGACAACTTAGAGAATAACCCCTTCAAGATATCGGGGCAACATCGTCATCATGTTTGAGCAAGGTGATATTCGGAGAGAATAACCGGATACTTGAAAATCACCCCCGCAAGCAACTGAGGGCGCACTGTAGCTCACCAGTATCATCAGGATAATAAGCAAACATCACCCGACAGTTGAAATATGATGATGACGATGAGAAAAACAAGTCGACGAAGAACATGCTGATGAAGATCATCATCGAAGACAATATGATGATGACGACCTCCCCAGAAAAATATGATGCTGCAGCTGAAAAACGCTGAGGAGGTCCAACACTTAGAAAAATTGGGCAAGAAGATGAAGGCTTCAGATGAAGAAACCTCCTGATCATGACAAATCAACCCCAGGTCAAAATAAGTGCTAACAAGGTCTACACTGTAAGGAGTTTTAAGTTAAACATTTACAACCTAGTTGAGATTTGGCAACATTAATACATGATATAAATATGTAACATCACTAAGAGAACATGCAGAAATTCAAAACAACAGTTGGAAAATTCCATTAATTTATTGATGTTCATCATATGACCAATCAAAGGAGGTAAGACTATTCTAGTTATCCACCTGTTGTATCCCATAAGCCCATTTACATTCTTCCATCCTGGAATCCAAGTTTACATGTTAAAGCATTAGCCAAAGTACTCTCTTCCTATTTTTCATAGAAAGCATAATCTGAACTTGCAATGATTATCCATCAATTTTGCAACATTATTAAGGAAATATGAATAATGAAATGCCATAATGAATACTACTCACCTGGGTACTACCTTAAGTAAGATATTAAGAAGATGGTGGTTGTTCACATCAGAGAATTAGTCTCCCTCCACCCTCTAGAGTGCATGGTGAGTCCCACCTTAAGGATAAGAATTCCCTATCCCAACCCACCAATGGACTCCAGAATCCATAAAGAGAGATGATTGTTCATGCCAAGGCTTTTAGACTCAGGTAACTACTGACCCACAATATCTAGCTTCAAAAAGGACTTCTATTACTATATTGGCACAAATAGACCAGCAACCACAAGAGTAAGAAAGAACTAGAACTAGCACCTAAAACAACCTGTTCTTTTGCTTAAACTTTAAACCGCACTAGTATGACTTTCCACTAATCTCAAAAGCTATAGAATAGCAATTAATGGCATCTTTCACCTGCATGCCACTGGCTCTAGAACCTGCATGCTGCTGGTGTTAGCCATTCAAGCCTGAGAAGTCCCTGGCATTCTTGACCGGTATACCTGGCTAATAGCCTACTATCTGTGGATACCACCGTATCACTCTACCTATAGAGCACACTCCCTGACTATTGTCAAGTTGGAGCATCGATAAACTTATCTTCAAGTGGGTCATAGGATTTACAAGTCAGTGATCACCATGGAAGGAGTAGAACTACTACGTTATAGGAGTAATGCATTCCTCCTACCTATGCCCTTGTATCTAGTCCATACTCCAACCGTCATGTGGTGCCATAGAGGTTGACAGTTGTATCCGGCTTGTTTTGTAAGTGGACTAAGCCATCCTAGAGCTAGATAAACTTATGGTATCTAGCTTAATATTAGGAGTAGGTAACCATTTTCTTTTCATAAATAACTTCTTTCTACATGCACATAAGCTTGGAAAAGGATTCATTCTTACATGGCTAAGAGATAAATATATACTTTTCATTATTTAGAGGCTCCATAATTTAACCAGCTCTTACTTCATCAATATCTAACTGAATTCTCTTTGCATCACAAGGGGATTGGCATGTTTTTAGTCTACTGGTATTCATATTAATGAGTTTAATCCTTTTTTTTAATTATTCATGGGTAAACTCTTTTGACCGGAGCTATGAACCGGCTACAATATCAGGTGGGCAGGGGGGAGACTGGACCTCGTGACCATCTTTACCGCAACGGAATTACTTAGCCAATCAAGCTAGGGCCCCTGCCCATTAATGAGTTTAATCCTTAATTATAACTTGGCTATCCCAATTTTCTATCAGAACTCATTATACAACCATTTAAGCAATTCCAAAGCATATGACAGTAGGTATACAGCGGCACAAGCCCAACTAAAAATAGGGTACTACATGTGCTAAGATAGCCAAGAAAAGAACCACACCATCTATAATCTTGATAAAGGGATTAAAAATCTCTTTTGGTATGTTCATAACATACTACATAACACCCAATCAAGTAGAAATAGCTAAGTAAATAAATTTTATTATTGCTGTCCTATTTGTAAAGAAGTCCAAGGGAAACATGGAGCCAAAATCTAAGAGATGTGGCTGCATATTGACCTTTATTATTGTTGTCCACTTGTAAAACAGGACTAAGAACAAAGTGATAACCTTTATTTATAACAATCAGTCCTTTGTTAAAGGCTACCAACCACTTCATAGAATGCTACCCCCAATTTTTAAGAGTGTTATGAAATAAATAATAAGAATTACAACTACAAATCTGAAATGAGATGTGACATTACCCTTTTTCTACACACAACTTAAATCCTGGTAGGCAAGAGATTAATTTATATAGTTTTAGAAGTTTCATGTAACCTAGGGCAGCTTATTATGACCTAGCATGGCATTTTATAATCTCCTTCCCTTGAGACATTTTGTCAAACAATTCATAGGTATTGTCTAAGCTTCTGTTTATTTTATTTTGTCATACTAATAGTAAATATTGGTACCATTTTCTCTACTCACCCTTACAACTAACTTGAAATGGAATGCTAAGCTTGATAGAGATTATTAGATTGAATAAATAGCAGTATATACATATATAAATATCAACCTCTCCTCTTATCCCTACTACAACTGTGTGAAGGAGAAGAAAACACAACTCCAAGAATGAGCAGCAGGAGTAAATGTGAAAAGCTACTACAAATGCATCTATAAAAGTTGTAGTAGTTGCCATGGACTAAAATGAAGTTTTCCTACACTCATTTACCTTCCCCCAATTCTTTTTTGGTTGAAACTGCTATGCTGGTTAGGGTTTTTAAGGAAGAATATCAACCACAAATGATTAAATACATTATTTAAAATTTGTTCAAGCCAGACAAGCTGAAACCTATGAGTTTATGGAAGGAAGAGCAATCAAATACTACATTTAAAATTTCTTTTCCATATTACCAGCATTTGTTATCCCCTATGGCAACCATACCAGCAAACAATGTAAATTTATTTTTTAAAGGCAATGGGTAAAAGGAATAAACATGTCTTCAAGCAAGAGAACTCACTCCAGACAACTATAAAATGATGTTGGGTAGCTCACCCTCAGCCAAAGGACCTCCAAACTCTGGCTTTCTTTCCCAAACGCCCCTCTACTCTCCCAAACTGAAAGAAGAATTGGTCAAAAAATGCCCATCCCATGCCTCTTTATTTCCCATTTCCTGTCCTTCTCCTTCAGTCTTGTCTATCAATTCTTTCATGTTTGCCAAGTGTGCTGGGTGGAGGATTTATTGTTGAAGCATGGCCTCCAATTTCCATTCATGAGGGTCAACCAAGCAATTAATTTTTGGTCGCCCTCCTCTCCCTTCATGGTCGTAACCTACTATAGAAATCCTATGCCTCTCTCATTTTTTTCCTCTTTTATTTGTCATTTCACTAGTGCGATTTGTTTCTCCTTGTTTTATTTTTTTGGTAGGTTTCTTATATCATTTTTTTATGCGATTCTTCTATTTATCTTTTCTTTTATCATCAATTACTATTGGCGGGTTTTATGATTATTTAAATCACACTATAAGTAAATCATAGTATTACTTGTAAGCATAATATTACTAATAATAATTTATTTCTTAATTGTTTAATATTCAATGTATTAGAATGGACATTAATAATAATAATCATTATTACACTATAATTATAGTTATTATAATACTTCCTTCAAGATTATATTTATATATATAAATATATAAATAATCTATTTCATAATTACAAATATTATTACCACTATTACGAAGTCTCACCCCATAAGCCGAAACTCACAATGTGATCCTAAATAGGTATTAAGGAAAGACATGTTTCATGAAAAGTGTTTAGAAACTAACATGCATGAAATAGCAGTTACCTAGCAAGTGGACTCAAACTAGGACCTTTGACTCCACAAGCAACGGACGAGACTGACTAGGGGTTGGGCGAGTCTTGGGATTAACTAGTGTTTTGGCAAGGTTGGCATTAGAGTCATTTTCAATTTATGGATCTGCAGAGTCCACTCCACCATCCATCTTGTCACCTATGCACAAAACATTATTCCTTGCAACATTCACAATTTAATTAGTCTGGGTTAGATGAAATGTAGCCAAATATATCTATATAGAAATTAAATGTAATCTATTTCACAATTACAAATGTTATTACCACTATTATGAAGTCTCACCCCATAAGCCGAAACTCACAATGTGATCCTATATAGGTATTAAGGAAATACATGTTTCATGAAAAGTGTTTAGAAACTAATATGCATGAAATAGCAGTTACCTAGCAAGTGGACTCAAACTAGGACCTTTGACTCCACAAGCAACGGATGAGACTGACTAGGGATTGGGTGAGTCTTTGGATTAACTAGTGTTTCGGCAAGGTTGTCATTAGAGTCATTTTCAATTTATGGATCCGCAGAGTCCACTCCACCATGCACCCTGTCACCTGTGCACAAAACATTGTTCCTCGCAACATTTACAATTTAATTAGTCTGGGTTAGATGAAATGTAGACAAATATATCTATATAGAAATTAAATGAAAAACATAACTCGATATCATATGGACATCACTATTAACCATTAAATGTCCATTCACTTAAGTACATACAGACAAACACTTACACAAACACAGAGTTAATATTAAGTTTCAAGTCCCCACCCCTAGTCCAAATTACATCGAGACTACGGGGCCTTAGAATGGGTTCATACGAGATGTGACACAGTTAGGACTCGAAACTAGGACATTCGATTTGCTGCTAGAGTGCTCTACCAACTGAGCTACTAGCCCCTTGTGTCTAGTCCATCGTTGGTTTGGGTCTGGCTTATTTCCAACATCCTCCCTTAAGCCACACTATAGGTGCTTGGGGCTCCTACCCTAACTCTAATACTAATTGTTGAGTTGTTGTTCATATGGACCAGCTAGGACTCGAATCTAGGACCTTTCATTTGCTGTTGTAGTGCTCTACCAATTGAGCTAGTGGCCCCTTGTGGCCAGCTCATCATCGGTCTGGGTGTGACTTACTTCCAACATCTTTTACATTGTTTTTTCTTCACTAAAGCTCCTTCATCTTTGACTAGATTTTTACACAACTATTTTTCTAAGGCATGTCTGTGCGAAGTTAGTTTTCGGTCTGCTTTGTCATTGGAATTAGAGGGATTGAACAACCCAACATCCTTAGAAAATTTTCTCCTCATTAGGAACGGGTATTTTATTTTATTTTTTTGGAGAAAAATAAAAAAATAGGAAAAAAAAATTAGCATATGTTGAAACGAAAGTAGGAATTGTACGAAACCAAAATAAGTTGCATGGAACAAAGTGAGTACTACAAATAATCCAAGACTACTCAAACAGAAGGAAAAAAAAATGATTTCCCTATCCGAGACAATCACAACACAGAGTTGCCATGCAAACAAACAACAAATAATAAAACCATATGGATTTCATCACTTGGATTAAAATAGCCTAAATGCACGTGTGATATCAACATTATTAGTCCATGCCTATATGGCGAGGACTAATGTTTTCAATTGATCGTTTGCCTATTAGTTCTTCCTTGAAAACTATGCGAACACCAAAAATTAAAGACTTCTCTAATGTTGATGTATTTTATAGATTTTTTAAATATTTTTCTTGAAATTCCACTCGCTACTGCTTTTTGGGCTAGAGGATTGTTGATTTTTCTATTAATTTTAATATAGAAAAAGCCAGCAGGTTGAAAATTAAATTGCTTGTTAATTAATGTTGTCTATATTTTTCTCAGGACGTGTGGAGCTGCAGTTGGGTGGGTGGCATTCTACAAATCTGTTCACGTACCTTTTCTATGCTTCCACATTTTTCATACATTCGTACCATGGCAGTTGCAACAATAACATATTGTCTTGTTATTTTCCGTTCTGCTACTATTTGGTTGCAGCCACCAAAAATGATGGCCTTACAAATTCCAGCATCTCTGTTCAAATCTTTTCTATCCTTCCCATCAATCAACCCACGAGTCTTTTCTACTACTCTCTGATGAAGGTCTACTGGGACTCTACTTTTGACTGTTGAAGTGGATTATATTTAAGAATAGTCGTTCACTGGAACTCTACTTAAATATCATCCACTTTAATGGTCAAATAGTCAATAGTAAGTTTACACCTCATTCACAACAAAAAATGGTAAATATTTGTCCTATTTTTATTGGTCAAAATTGACCTTTGACTATTGAAGTGGATGATATTTAAGAATAACCATCTACGAGTAGGAGTCTATAGGTCCCTCTTCTCGCACCCTGATGGTGGATTAGGGTTTGCATTTTTAGATGCAACACTGGCTTTCAGCGGCTTCACACAAATTCAAGAGTGTTTTGGAAATATAGTAATGTTTTAGTCTCTAAAATGGTCAAATCATTAAAGTAGCTATATTGGCTTATCAGAAAGAGATATGACCAGTGCTTAGATTTGCAAATGTAGATTTCTCTATGCTTACAGAGGAAAATACATCTTTGTAGAAGTTCCTGAGTGAGTTGAAGAGTAAAATATTTATCCAAGAATGAATGGCACATCGGCAGGCTAAACAGTTGCCCAGACTTTCAAGGGGTCCAGCTAATGTATTAGACCGTTGCTTCATTGAAGTAGGGATTTCATATTCAAAATCATTATTATTTTTTGAAGTAGGGATTTCATATTTTAAATCATTATTTTTTTTTAACAGTGTGATACTCTTTGGGATTTAAACAATGATGGTCTCAGTTGCCTCATTCTTGTGCTTAGACTAATGAATGCGTCCTTTCTCACTAGAGAATTTCTTATGGATATTTTATAGGTAGAACACATTCTTAAAGGAAATATCTTCCCTATCATTGTCGCAACAGTGCCATTTGTATGGAGCTACAGAGTCTTCAATTGGAAACCGGTGATGCGACCATGTCACTAGGAAGCACTGATGTAAACTCTTCTGATGATCATGTGCTGGATGTTGGTGGATGTGGACCTCCAGCTGGGCTTCACTAATCTCCCCTGCCACTGTAGCTCAACTACTCTCCAACAAGCACATTTATCTCTTCTTTCTTCTTCTAGTCTTTTCGATGTATCTAGACACTTCTTTTAGGGTATATCTGGAAGCTTTCCTTGTCGCTGGGAATGAACTCAGTTTTGTAAAAATTGAATATAGTGTTGGCAAGAGACACTATATGGATTCATGATTGTTGTCATTGATGGCAACAAAGTTCATTCCACACATCTGCAGGACATGGTGTCTCTCTACCGGAAGTCAAAGTGAAGAATGTTGTGGTCCAGTAAACAAGAACAGAGCATATGGCAAGGTCCGACAGACAGGTCCGGATCTCTCAGAGGAAGTATCTTGGTAAAGTGTGGATTTGGGGAAGTAAAGAGTACTACCTTGAGTGATAGATTCCAAGGTTTTAGCCTCCGGTGATAGATGAGGCAAAAGATATGAATACTTGAGTACCGGGTTCCTGAGTGACAGTGTGAACAGAGGAAGAACTGACTGACAGAACATCAGACTACTTTCTGGATGTGTCACTGATGTGTTAAAGGTTGTGAAGGCATGAATAATGTTTGGCCGACATGATTAATGATTTCTACAAGTATATGCTTGATCCGCATTACTTGATGTGTAAAGATTCAGCTGACAGAATAGAGTTTGTGAGAAGATTGACTGTTCCGGGTGCTGATTAGAAAGATAATGAAATCACTTGTACGGATATATATATAGGATGGATTTAGTTGTGAGAATATGTGTGGTGATATGTGGTATGCGAATAAAAGCAGAGCAGAGCAGAAACAGTAAGAAAGGTCCGGTATGTGAAAGGAAAGTAGCATAAGAGAAGAGGAAAGATGAAGTGCAGTAGATCAGTGTACTGAGCCTAACCAGAACTGAACTCCAACATATGTGGATGCTTCCAATCAGTTCAAGTATTGTATAACATTCTTTTGTAGACAGTGTGTCTCCTTGTAGGTAGTGTGCCTCCTTTGTGAGCAGTGTGCTCGGGCAGTGAGCCCTAATTGGCAAGTGCCATTTTGTAATTTCTTATTCTTCTAACAGAGAATAATCTTTGGGTTAATCACCCCATGGTTTTCTCCCTTAACAAGGTTTCCACGTCAAAAATATTGTGTCATGTGTATCTCCATCTCATGGTTATGTTTGCTTGTTTGAATTAATGCTGCATTGATTAATAAGAAAGTTTAGAAAGAAGAAATAATTTGGATAACTGATTCACCCCCCTCTCTCAGTTATCAACAATTGGTATCAGAGCCAAGTTCCTCCCAACATAGCCTAACAGCTTGAGGAAGATCTGGGAGTCCAAATGGATGCATATGGTTTAAGGGAGCAACTCAAGACTGCCCTTGAGGATCTTGAATAGTCAAACTCTAAAGTCAATGAATTAAAGGAAAGACTCAAACAGGCTGATGATTTCATGAGAGAACTAAAAGACAAATTAAGTCTCTCTATGAAAAAGAGAAAGGAGTTGCTTCAGCAATTGGCAAAACAAGGTGAAGAAAGTAATGCAAATGAAGAGCTGACTGAGAAAACCAAGTTATGTGAAAAGTTATCAAAAGAAATCATTATGGTAAGACATGAAATAGAATCAGGAGTTATAAAGTTTACCCAAGAAGTTGAAGAGAAAAGAAAAACTGAAGATAATCTAAGACAATCCCTCAAGGAGAAATCAGAAGATTGCCACTAGATGGATAGAATTATCAGACATCTTGAATCGGATCTTGAAGATGCTAAAGATAATGAAGAAAAACTTGAGGATCAAATTGTCTCTCTCAAAAGGGATCTTCAAATAGCAAATGAATATAAAGAGAAATTCAAGATAAGTTCTGCTCAACTTGAAGTTCTTCTTGAAAGTCAAAAGAAGGTAGATGACAAGTGTGGTTTGGGATATGAGAAAGGAGAAAGCTACGGATCTGGTCAGAAGAATTTTGGATCAGAAAATCCAAGGAACAGGCCTAGAAGACCTCCGGTAAGATAGCCTAATGCTCAAAGATATCCATCCTTCAATGGATACTGCCACAGCTGCAATCACTTTGGTCACAAAGCTAATCAGTGCAGAAAGAGAATGAATCAGACAAATTTATTCTTCTTCAGACAATGTTTTAACTGCAAAAGGTATGGTCACAAATCTCATGAATGCAGAAATATGCAAATGAACAAATCATTCAATGGTAGATGCTTTGCATGCAATAGAATAGGTCATATGGCTAATCAATGCAGATCAAGAGGATGTCAATCAAATATACAAGGAAATGTTGTTTGCCAAATCTGCAATAGATCCGGTCATATTGTAAAATTCTGTAGAAGCAAGAATTAGGAGAAAAGAGGTCCAGTATATCATAATCAGAATCAAGATAAGGGTAAACAAAAGGTGAATGCGGATGAAGTTAGGAATGAGATGAACAAGATTTGGGTGAAGAAAAGTTCAGAGAATGTAGAGGTTGGATCCGCACCAGACTCTGGTGCTGATATTCCTTCCGAAAATTAAAAGGTGAGCTCTGGCTCAGGGGGAGACATAAAGAAAACCTTGTTCCCCCAGCCAGTTAAGTGGTGCCTGAAATTGGCACATGAGAAGCTGCGGATCAAAGGGCTTCTAGAGAAACATGTAAAGAAGGTTAGGTAAAGATCTGAGAGATCTGCAAGAAAATTTAAAAAATTCAATTCCTTCAGAATTAGTCCGGTTAAGCAAGTCTTCCGGTAAAATAGGTTTCTCACAAGATTGGCCTGGTATGAATCCAAATTGATACAGCTTGATCTGCGGATACATAAGATGATCAGAAGGACAAGTGGATATGATGATTCATCACTAACATCAATCACAAGGGAATCATAATGATCCGGATGAGTTTCTTCCTCCTTGAACAAGGAAAACCAGGCAAACCGGAATGAATTAGGTTGCGCATTTATTACAAGGTGAAAATTAGAAGTTCTTGGAATAAAAGAGTTCATTTGTCTGTCAATTACACACTTGTACACTCACATGCGAAGAAGATAGAAAAGGAGCTCTGCAAACAACTTCTCCCAAAAGATCAAGGCAACTCTTCATACAGCTCTATTCGGATTTCTTCGTGTGCCCTAACCTGCGTAAAAGGTATTTATCGTTCTTGATATCCTTTAGTAAGATTGTTTGATGATGGCTACTCCAAATATAGTAAAGATCTCTGATAGACCTCAGCCCTCATTTAAGAAACATCCATATAAATCCTTGGAGGTAGATCCCCTAGGTGCATTTTCCAGTGTTCTGCATGGTGTGTTGCACACCGAAGATATTAGGGTTTATATACATGCAAATTTTGAAGAGTTTGGGGAATTCAAACTAAGAGATATCTATCACAAATAACTGTTAGATGATTCATTTGAGCTCAAACCCCAATACATAGGCCTCCAGAACAAGCACTTTGCACAATACATACATTCCCCCTATTTTACAGAGGATGAATGGGTTAGGTACATTTTGAGCAAAATACATGACAATTTCATGTGGTTAAATGGACCATTCAAGATCACTAAGGATGCCATCAGGGCAGTTACCGGATTACACTCATCCAGTGGGATTCCTATTCTAAAATCTGTAAAGAACCAAACTGTGAGTGAGGCTACCGGATCTAAGTTTGACAAAAGAGCAATGACAGTAGATGACATCACTGATCCGGATGTCAAGTTTACCTCCATGATCATTAGATATAAGATATATCATTCTAGCAGAGAAAATTATGTACCTGGAATTGCCATCCATACAGCTTATGAAATGTTAAGAAAGGATGCAGACTATGATCTCTGTCAGCTTCTCCTGAACCAACTCTTAGAGAATCTACAGAAAATCAAGAAAGATAAAAAGAATTCATTCAAGTATGGTGGATTAATTTTGTGCTTATTCTTCTACTTTATGAATGAGCTTCCCGGATCTAATGGATGGGTATGGGAGAGTGATAGGCCAGTAGCTATCCAAATTAGAGATTATCTGCATGGACTTGGTGATAACCAGCACAAAATATAGCTCTATGGGGATACTTTAAGAACTTTCAGAACATGATGCAAACAAGAGAAAGGATTCCCCAGTCCCTTGTTGAGAAATACAAAGACACAGTCTGCTTTATGGTAGAGACTGATCAGTGCCTAATGGAGGTAGTAGAACCAAGGACAGTCTAGATCATGCCCATGGGGTATGAAGTGGATGAACAGATTGTGGAGCTACATGTTCAACACATGCTGAGCCAGCCTAAAGATCCAAAGGCAGAAAGGTTTGGAACCTTTGAGGAGCTGAGTGTAAAGATCCATGTGGAACTCAGAGAACCAGAGATGAAAAGGAAGGTGAGAAAAGAAGTAGAACATATTGCACAAGGCCTTGGGATCTCAAAGGAGGCACTTGATGCCAACCGGGAAAAGAGACAAAAAGCTGATGAAGAGAAGAAAGAGGTAGAAAAGGGAAGCAAGAAAAGTGCTCTGGTAGAAACTTCCACCCAGACCAGATCTTCAAAGAGACCAGCACCTGTCCCTGCTAAAAGCTCAAAACTAGAAGTCCAAGCATCTGGCAAAGGAGAGAAAAGGTCAAAGATAAAAGCCACAAGGGTTTATACAAGTCAAAGAGATGAAGAAGAAACTAAATCTGATGAAGAAGTCAGGAAAATGAAGAAAAAGAAGAAAACATCCGGTCAACCCTCTACCAGACAGAAGGAAGAAGAAAAGGCAGAGGAATATGTTGAAAAACCCACTCTTCACATTGACGACATAATCAAATCAGTCACAGTGGACGGAAATCTTCAGCCAATGGTTGAGTTTTATGATGATTATGGTGAAGCAGATCAGAAGATATTGCAAGATGCCACAGTCAGGTATCTAAATATTTACAACAAAGCATTGATTGAAATTATATCTCTGATCCCTAAAAGCTTGGAGAAGGAACTAGAATCAAGAAAGAACACTGCCCAAGCTAAAGACCTAGAAATCCAGGAACAAATAGCAATCCAGCTATACCCTTCAATCGACCCCAAGACAATGAATATGATATTCAAAGATTGTAAGGATGAGTTCAGAAGCAAAGCAAGGATGAATCAACATATGCTTGGTGAAACTGATAAGGTAGCCAAGGACACAGAAGAGATCCTCCAGAAGGCCTTCAAAAGATTTAATCTTCCTATTATAGAGGACTTGGGTACTGATCCCTCCATTACAAATATTGTAGAAGAAACTCCTGAGAAAATGTCATAAGAGGTGGGCCCCGAACAAACTAACATTTCTCCTCTGGTTTCCCCTACAGTCTCTGGATCTAAAGGAGAAGAAAAATCACAGGAGAAAGAAGCAGAGGTAAAAGAAAAAGAAGATGACAGTGCTAAGCTTGCAGAAGGAGAGAAAACTCAAAAGGACAGCTCCAAGATTGCAGAAGAGAAGAAACATCTGTCTCCGGCAAGAGACACTGCACAAACTATTCAAGAATTCTTGACAAAAGCCACTATAGAAATTGATGAACCAGACCTACTAAAAGGACCATTAGATTTTGACTCTTTGTCACTGGTGCAAACAATGAAAATAGCCTCATTTGCAAATGAGAAAGTCAAAGAGAAACTACTGAAATCTCACATGGAAGACTGTGAGCTTATGGAGGTAGCATCTGGAGTGCTGGAAAAGATCATGTCATCTTTTCAGAAGGATCCCACAGCCTCCTCTTCTGGTAATCTCAAAACCTTAGTTAGCAGTGTTAGTACACATTTTGATTCTCTAGAAAAATCAGCTGAAGAAAAGGTCCAGAAGGAGTTTTTGGATAAAAGGTTCTCCGAGGTACAGGGTTTGATCATTAATGATAGGAGAAACATGAACATTGGGATAAAGAGCTTAGAAAATGCTCTTAAGGATGACGGTGAAATATACAAATTTTGTATCTCCTGGTCCAAGGTAACAGTGGAGATTGAGAAGAAAATAAAAGAGCAAGAGGATAAACTACTAAGTTTGTCTCAAAGTTTTGATCCTCTCTTCCTCCATAGTCAATCAAGAGTGTCAGACTATTGCAATCACAACTGCAATAAAGAATTTTGAGAAGGAAAGGAAGAACATGATCAGCCAGATGGGTGAACTTAGGAGGATCATTGTCCCTAAGTTAGAGGCCATGCATGAGGCCATAAGTGAAGCTCAAATCACAGCCCAGACAAATGATCCAACAGATCTAAAAAGGGCAGATGCATTTGCATTCCTGTTGAGTGGTCATATCTGAATTTTAGATAGAGTGAAGCAAAGTTGGGCTACAGAATTTATTCAATTGAAGACAACTTTTGCAGACATACTTAAGTATATGTAAGTATGCCATATGTATATACTTATGCGGCTAAGTATAGTAAGTTTTTTGAAAATTTTGGTGTGCGGACCCTACCCTTTGCCATTGATGTCAAAGGGGGAGTGAAGAGCAGTGAAAAATGAGGAATCCAACTAAGGGGGAGCTCTGGAAAATATATATAAAGACAGAGCATCAGCCAAGGGGGAGCCTAGTGTAAACACTTAGTCATTTTTCACTAAGTGTTGCCATCAATGCCAAAGGGGGAGATTGTTGGCAAGAGACACTATATGGATTCATAATTGTTGTCATTGATGGCAACAAAGTTCATCCCACACATCCGCAAGACATGGTGTGTCTCTACCGGAAGTCAGAGTGAAGAATGTTGTGGTCCGGTAAACAAGAACAAAGCATATGGCAAGGTTCGACAGACAAGTCCGGATCTCTCAGAGGAAGTATCTTGGTAAAGTGTGCAGTTGGGGAAGTAAAGAGTACTACCTTGAGTGATAGATTCCAAGGTTTTAGCCTCCGGTGATAGATGAGGCAAAAGATATGAATACTTGAGTACCGGGTTCCTGAGTGACAGTGTGAACAGAGGAAGAACTGATTGACAAAATATCAGACTACTTTCCAAATGTGTTATTGATGGTGTTAAAGGTTATGAAGGCATGAATCATGTTTGGCCGACATGATTAATGATTTCTACAAGTATATGCTTGATCCACATTACTTGATGTGTAAGGATTCAGCCGACAGAACAGAGTTTGTGAGAAGATTGACTGTTCCGGGTGCCGACTAGAAAGATAATGAAATCACTTGTGCGAATATATATATAGGATGGATTTAGTTGTGAGAATATGTGTAGTGATATGTGGTATGTGAATAAAAGCAGAGCATAGCAGAAACAGTAAGAAATGTTCGGTATGTGAAAGGAAAGCAACATAAGAGAAGAGGAAAGATGAAGTGCAGCAGATCAGTGTACTGAGCCTAACCGGAACTGAACTCCAGCATATGTGGATGCTTCCAATCAGTTCAAGTATTGTATAACATTTTTTTGTAGACAGCGTGTCTCCTTGTAGGCAGTGTGCCTCCTTTGTGAGTAGTGTGCTCGGACAGTGAGCCCTAATTGGCAAGTGCCATTTTGTAATTTCTTATTCTTCTAACAGAGAATAATCTTTGGGTTAATCACCCTATGGTTTTCTCCCTTAACAGGGTTTCCACGTCAAAAATATTGTGTCATGTGTATCTCCATCTCATGGTTATGTTTGCTTGTTTGAATTAATGTTGCATTGATTAATAAGAAAGTTTAGAAAGAAGAAATAATTTGGATAACTGATTCACCCCCCCTCTCAGTTATCAACATATAGAATACTCTATTTTTAGATGGATGAAAAACATATGAATGAAAGAGCACTAGCAGCTCTGTGTATGAAAAAGGCATTGATAACATTTGGATCTATTTTTAATAGTTTTTTCCCATAAGCTATTTGTGGTGTTTCTTTCTTCTCTTTCACTGTGCAAATCACTATTTCTTGTGCTTGTCTCTATTTTTTTTCCATCAAACTGGTATCAAAGCATAGGTTGAAAGATAGATGAGCACCAACCTGGAGACTAGAAGAATCTGTGGAGTCGCTGAAGGGAAGAGATTGCTCTCAAAATCAAGTGTTTGACTATGGTTTGCAAGAGAGATATGCTACCGTCCAAAACATGCTAGAACCCGCTGCCAAGAAATCCAAGTTGCAACTATACTAAGCCCCAGATTATGAAGATGTTCCTTATCAATGCAACAATAAGTTGTTGTATGTTGAAGAGTTATTGGAGATCGATGCTAAAAGCCCAGATCTGCTAGTGTTAGGAATCACATCCATTGAAGAAGTTTGTGATGGGCAGAATTTTGGGGTTTCAATCATATAAAAGGGCACAAAGAGAGAGAGATTGGAAAAGGAAATAGAGGAATAGCAATGAGCAGAGGCAGAGTTTTATTTTGGAAAATCATGGCAGGAGAAAGTGGAAGTATTACACAACCCCAGATTCCAAATTTTAATGGCAAAAATTATGATTTTTGGAGTATAAAAATGAAAACCCTATATTGCTCCCAGGATGTTTGGGACTTGGTTGAGAACAGGGATTCCCTGAACTAGGAGACCAACAAGCATATAAGGCTCTTTCACAAGCTGAGAAGGATTTGCTGAAAGAAAATAAGAAGAAGGATGCCAAAACATTATTTTTTATTCAGCAGGCAATGGAGGAATCAATCTTTCCAAAAGTTGCACCTGCCACAAGATCAAAACAAGCATCAGAAAGTTTGCAAATAGCATACCAAGGTATAGGCAAGGTGAAAACAATAAAATTACAAATCCTTAGAAGGGATTTTGAAAACCTACAAATGAAGGATTTAGATTCAATAGATTCATTCTTCACTCATGAAATGGAAATAGTAAATCAGATTAGATCCTATGGAGAAACCACTGGTGATCAAAAATTTGTAGAGAAAATATGTAGAAGCTTACCTACAAAGTTTGATTCAATTGTAGTAGCCATTGAGGAGTCCAAAGATCTTACTCAGCTATCAGTAGATGAATTAATGGGACCACTCTTAGCACATGAGCAAAGATTAAATTGATCAGGGACATCATCATTGGAAAATGCATTCAAGACTCAGCTTTCATTTGGAAGAACAAGAGGGAGATCAAAATACAACAGAGGCAGAGGACGTTTTACACCAAGAGGAGGAAGAGAAAATTAACAATTTGAAAGCAGAAGACCAACATCAAGCCCACATGCTCATTCTACACCAACAAGAGGAAGGGGCAGCCACCATTCTCATAGCCATCATCAAGGAGAAAGGTATGATAAATCCAATATCTAATGCCATTATTGCAATAAATTTGGGCATTTTACATTTGAATGTAGAAAAAGGCAATATGATATGAATAAGAAAAAGGCACACTTTACAAATGAAAATCAGCCCAACATTAGTGAATAAAACACCATGTTGATAACATGCAATGTAGCACAAGGGAGTTCTAAGGAGGTATGGCTCCTAGATAGCGAATGTAGTAATCACATGAGTGGGAGTAAGGAGATGTTTGCAACAATGGATGATTTAGTAAAATTAGAGGTGAAATTGGGGAATGATCACCGAGTATCAGTCATGGGAAAAGGGTCAATTAATATAAGAACTAAGCAAGGTGAGGAAAAACATATTCCTGATGTATACCATGTTCCTAGATTGCAACACAATCTCATAAGCATTAGACAATTAGTGCAAAAAGGATATAGAATATACTTTGAAAATGGTGAATGTGTGATTCTAGACAAGAAACTAAGCAATAGGCTGATTGCAAAAGTTGAAATAACAAAAAATAGGATGTTTCCACTTAGAATTCAAAGTGAACTATTCTTAGAGCCACAAGGATTGCAAAAGGTTTCTGAATTAGCTTTCAAAGCTTCATACAAAAATGAATCTTTGCTATGGCATTTAAGATTTGGGCATTTAAACTTCAAAGGATTACAATTGTTATATAAGAAAAGAATGGTATATGGATTGCCACCAATAGAGCCGCTTAAGACAACATGTGAGAGTTGCATATTGGCAAAGCAACATAGAAACAAATTTCCAATTAGGGAGTCTTATAGGGCAAAGCATCCACTTGAGATAGTGCATTCAGGTTTTTGTGGACAGATGCAAACACCATCCATAAGTAGAAGTCTTTATTTCTTGACTTTTATTGATGATTTCAATAGGAAAGTATGGGTTTATTTATTGAAATACAAATCAGATGTATTTGTTGTTTTTAAGGAGTTCAAGGCAAAAGTTGAGAAAGAAAGTGGTTACTATATCAAAACATTGAGAACCGATCAAGGTGGTGAATACATATCAAATTATTTTCAGAATTTTTGTAAAGAAAATGGCATAAGGAAACAATTTACAGCAAGGTATACTCCTCAATAAAATGGAGTCACTGAGAGAGAGAATAGAACAATTATAGAAATGGCATGAAGTATGATAAAAGAAAAACACCTACCAAATGAGTATTGGGCCGAAGCGGTTGCATGTTCGGTATACATATTAAATAGATGTCCAACAAAAGCAGTGATAAATAAAACACCAGAAGAAGCTTTGAGCAAAAGGAAGCACAATATAGCACATTTGAGAGTCTTTGGTTGTGTGGCATACTCCTTGATACCTCAAGAATTGAGAAAGAAACTAGATGATAGAGGAGAGAAGTGCATATTTGTGGGATATAGTGAACAATCCAAGGCATATAAGCTATACATTCCTATCACAAATAAGGTGATAATAAGTCGTGATGTTGATTTTGTTGAAAAAGAAGTGTGGGATGGTAGCTCATAGAAAAAAAAATTACAATTGTAGCTAGTGTTCCACAAGAGAATGAAGAGAATGAAACTCAAGTTGTGAATCCTACTACACAAGCAAATGTTCGTACAATGCCTTCTAGGGCACCTACCACTCCAAATCCAACTACTCTAGCAAGTAATAACAGTAGTGAGTCTTCTAATCCAACGCTTGCATCACTAAGATCAAGGTCTATAAACACTTCAAAGAAGACACGTAGTCTAAGAGAGATTTATGATGAAATACAAGAGGCTGAAAATGATGATTTATGCTCTAATTTTGCATTCTTAACACAAGCTAGTCCAATTTATTTTGAGGATGCCATTAAAAATGACAAATGGATTGCAGCCATGATTGAAGAAATTCAGTCAATTGAAAAGAATCAAACTTGGGATCTAGTAGAGCTTCCTAAAGGCAAGGATGTGATTGGAGTTAAGTGGGTTTACAAGACAAAGTATACTGCTAATGGAAAAGTAGAGAAACACAAGGCAAGACTAGTAGCTAAAAGCTTCACACAACAGCCTGGCATAGACTACAATGAAACATTCGCACCTATGGCAAGATTGGATACCATTAGAATGGTCTTATCTATAGCAGATCAAAATAATTGGAAATTTTATCAAATGGACGTTAAATCAGCGTTCTTGAATGGCATTCTAGAAGAAGAAGCGTCTATAAAACAACCAGCCAGTTATGAAGTTTTGGGAGAAGAACATAAGGTATACAAACTGAAAAAGGCACTATATGGTTTGAAGCAAGCTCCTAGAGCTTGGTACAGTAGGATAGATTCTTATTTTGTGAACAATGGGTTTAGCAAGTGTGGCAATGAACCAACTTTGTATGTCAAAGTGAATGATGAAGGAGAAATCTTGATAGTTTGTTTGTATGTAGATGATTTGATATTCATAGGTAACATGTCAATTAACTCATTCAGGGCAGCTATGGAAAGAGAATTTGATATGACCGATTTGGGGCTCATGAGATATTTTCTTGGGATAGAGGTAAGTCAAAATGATCAAGGCATTTTTCTATGTTAAAGTAAGTATGCTAATGATTTGTTGAAGAGATTTAAGATGACAAATGTGAATCCAACCCCTACACCAGTTGCATTGGGTTTAAAACTTAGCAAGGATGACAAAAGTCCTAGTGTTGATGCAACCTTATTCAAAAGATTAATTTGCAGCCTCATGTATCTAACCGCCAGAAGACTGGATATCATGTATGGAGTTAGTCGCATATCTAGATTTATGGACAAACCAAAGGAATCACATTGGAAAGCTAGAAAAAAAGTTTTAAGGTATGTAGCTAGAACAAAGAGATTTGGGATTTTGTATACATCTTCAAATGATTACAAACTGATTGGATATATGGATAGTGACTGGGGAGGTAGCATGGATGATAGAAAAAGCATTTATGGGTATATCTTTCATCTAGGATTGGATGCTATCTCTTGGGCATCAAAGAAACAACCAATTGTGACACTCTTGTTCGCTGAAGCAAAATATGTTGTAGCCACATCAGCAACTTGCCAAGCAGTATGGATGAGAAGAGTACTTTCAGATTTGAGGCATCCACACGAAGAACCTACGAAAATTTATTGTGATAATAATTCTGCAATTGCTTTATCTAACAATCATGTCTTTCATAAACGAAGCAAGCATATTGATACAAGATATCATTTTATTCAAGAACTGGTGAACAATGGTGACATATATCTTGAGTTTTGCAGGTCCTAAGAACAACTAGCAGATATCTTCACAAAGCTGCTTGCAAAGAAGGAATTGGAATAGCATACATATATGACAGTGAAGATTAAGGGGGAGTGTTGGCGGACGTGGACCTCTAGCTGGGCTTCATTAATCTCCCCTGCCACCGTAGCTCAAATACTCTCCAACCAGCTCATTTATCTCTTCTTTCTTCTTCTATTCTCTTCGATGTATCTAGACACTTCTTTTAGGGTGTATCGGGAAGCTTTCCTTGTCACTGGGAATGAGCTTAGTTTTGTAAAAATTGAATATAGAATACTCTGTTTTTGGATGGATGAAAACGTATGAATGAAAGAGCACTGGCAGATCTGCGTAAGAAAAAGGCATTAAGAAAATTCTGATGTGTTTTTAATAGTTTTTTCCCATAAGCTACTTGCTGTGTTTCTTTCTTCTCTTTCACTATGCAATTCGCTATTTCTTGTGCTTTACTCTGTTTTTTTTCCATCACTAGATAATGTTCAATTAGGAGTCAAAATGGAAACCCTTTGTTTTCTAAATGAATTGGGATATCTTTTCCAAAGAAGCAACCGGGAGACAGAGTATTTTGGAAATTCTCCAACCACAAAATTTTTAGTTTCTCGCTTTAGAGGCCTTTTGATATATGCGGTAGAACATGATTGGTGTGCTTTGATGAAAAGGTTGTTGAACTTGTTATTTATCGTGAATGTTGGGCAGGAGGGATTATCCCAAGGGGTAATAAAAAAATTATCAGAACCAAACCTCCTACACACAGCTGTAAAATGAAACTGTAGGAAAATGGTGGATTTTCTTTTGCACTATTTACCGCCTTCCAATCATACCCATGATTTCAAGAACAACTTCACATTCACTCCAGACATGACAGACCCGCTTGGTCTCACACAACTACATATAGCTGCTAGTATGCAAAATGCTAAGGACATGGTGGATGCATTAACAAGAAAATCCACATGAAGTGAGGAAAAAATGATATACAGTTTTTCATTTGAAAGTAGCGGGATTTAGAGATGGATCCTTTTCTCTTGTTCAAATTACCCTTTTCTGGTCTTTTTCTTGTGTAGGTTGGTTTATGTACTTTGAGCACAACATTAGATACAAGTCTGAAGAGTCCAGAAACCTATGTCAGGTTAAAAATTAATTTATCGTATATGCATATGATACAAAGGAAATTTTCTATCAAGAGGAGTCCAAAGGTAATGATCAAAATCTGGGATGCAAAAGCATCTTTAGATCAACCCACAACACCGGACAAAGCTAGTGCGGTTACAAAGGGTAGAGACGATACAACTTCCATTGCAACAATCATATACCCCATGTTGAGAAATGACTGGTAGACAAGTAAGAGCAATCACAAGTCTCCATGGAAGCTTATCTCGTCCCTTTTGTTTTGCTCATCTTTCTATTGCAGCATTGTCTGCGTATGTCTCGTCTTCAAGGTTCCACCTCCAGTTGCTTCTGTCTCCCATTTCAAGTGGGAAAATGTAGATTTTGGTCTATTCTAAAGTTTATTATAATACCCTTAAAAAATATATGGTGTTAGGTTACCCTGAATGTTAGTATAGGTGTTTATCCTAAATGTTGGTTAGGTGTCTTATGGACCTGGTACAAACTTGTTCTTCATGTTATGAATATGTGCTTAAAGTGGATGATGAACTCAGATTAGTCTTTCATCTTGACATGCTTGGCTATTACCCAAGCATTGTCATGTAATCAGCACTCGTGCTGATTATTATTTTGAAACGATTTGGTAATGATGACACTGTCAGTCGGCTGTTCTTAAATTTCATCCACTTCAACAGTCAAAGGTCAATTTTGGCCAATAAAAATAGCACAAATATTTACCACTTTTTATTGTGAGTGAGGTGTAAAATTGTTATTGGCTGGTTGACCATTGAAGTGGATGATATTTAAGTAGAGTGCTGTCAAGATGCATGCCTGAATGAAGAAGTTATAATTAAGGGGAGGTTTGGCCGTTACATATGCCGACCTCCCCCTTTATTTATAACAGCCACCATTTATGCATGCTGGACGGCTTAAGGCCCTCGCGGCTTATAAATAAAAAGACATGCTTCTTTTTTTTAAGACCTCGCCCCCAATAATCTCAGGCTCGTTGCCTATGGGAAAATATATGGTTAATGCTATAAATTTTCAAATGAATTTATTAGTCCCTGCCCTATTAGTTGTGCTCTGTGAAGTATCAACTTTCTATTAGTTGTGTCCCGTGAATTGTGCCAACCACAAAAAAATTTAATAGCAATTCTACTGTTTCAAAAATATTTTTAGGTTTCTATGTATAATTTTATTTTTTTTCTTTTTTTGTTTGTTGTGGTTCTTAATGGTGGGAGCAGAGGAAGAGATAAAGCAGAGCAGGTGGCCGGAAGAAAAATAAGGTGGCAAACTGTTCTTTCTTCCAGGTGATACTTTAGTAGATTACTGATTTTCTTGTTTGAATTCAGTTCAAATGGATGGACGCTTTGCAAAATAAAGAAGTGAAAATTGAACCCCTCACCTCCACCTGCATTGTTGGTCCAAATGCTATAGGTAAGAGTGTATCCTTTCTCCATACAGAGCAGTTCACGTGCCTTGTCTATGCTTCCACATTCTGCAAGCATGCATACCAGGGCCACCTCACCAGAAAATGGTGCATACAAGTATGTTTTATTCTCTCTCTTTCGTGTTTTTAGCAGAAGCAGAGGTAGTGAAGATGCAGATGTAATGTCCCCTATTGGAACAATAGTAATTTTACCCTAAAAATTCAGATACCCTTGGTTTCAAAATTATCATGTAATGTTCCCTTCTAGATTTGCGTTAGATTAAATGCTACAATCACATTTATAATAAATTAAGGTTAGGGAGGTGACTTACAGGTAGTTATTTCTTCATTATGCTCTTGAATATAAATCCTACAATCATCATATAGAAAACACAAGTGCATCTATATATATAAACTAATTCCATTGTTAGGGTTAACTAAGCATATATTAAACTTAGAATACAATTACAATATTACTATTACTATCAAACACATTTTGGAGCATAGGGATAGGGACATGATAGGTTTGACCCAGCAACCCATACTAAGCCTAAGAACAGAACTTTGGCCCTCCTGGCTTTGGTGGCAGGACTTTGACATCCACCAAAGTGGCATACTTAATAGAGTGCTTGTCTTGCTTCCCTATCCATGCCTTATCCCTTACAGTGAATAACTTACCATGGTAGGAATGGTATGGGGATCGTAGCAGGGTTCTTAGTTTATCCAATCTAAGCCCAAGAGTGGGACTTTGATCCTCTTGGCCTTGATGGCAGGGCTTTGACATCCATCCAAAGTGGCATACTTAAATAGAAACCTTATACCCTCTTACCTACGTCTCCTTCCTTTCTTCCATGATGAGGTTCAATATTATTTACATTTGAAATACATTAAAGATAATTATTCATTGATACATAATAAATACTAACATTATCATCTATGTTGTATTAGCATTTCATATTCAATTGGTTCACATTTATCCATTCTACATAAGCAATGTAACCTGAAAGAGATAACAATTCTTTGACTACAACTATGTTATCAGATTTTGTGCTTATTAATATACCTATTATTTCCTATGATTGTATGTCTTTCTTGTTCACTGCTTTCCTCTCTTTATGCCTGTAGATTAGATCTTAGATTAATAATGTATATTCTACCTTCCCTTTTATCGATTTGCTACAGAGGTATGATTTCCTCACTGATTTATTGTAGACTTGTTCTTTCTTGATTGACCCTGCTGCTGTATATAATTTATTCTTCTTTTCTATATATATATATATATATACGGATCTGCACTTCAAGTACAGAAAAGAAGAATAAATTATATACAGCAGCAGGGACAATCAAGAAAAAACAAGTCTACAATAAATCTATATGTATGTATATATATATATACAAACCAGAGATATAATCTCCCTTCTTCATTGTTGTTATGCTCAGCTACATATAAAATACATCTTTTTGTCTATATATATCTTGACTGCAGATCTGTATCTCCATTTCCTCTTGATTGAATATTATATTTATTCTTCAATGTCCATGTATATATTTCTTTCTATGTTTTTTTTACTACCACCTTACCTCTCCATATATATATCCTTACACTTCTATTATAGAAGACACCCCTTTGAAAGGGTGATGACTCTTCAAAGAGTCATAGCCCTTAATATATGTGGCCGCCTCTTTAAAGTCCAATCGCAGCCCTTGCTTGATCGCTCCTTAATAATATTACTGCCTTGTCTTTTATGAGGCACGCTCTTTAAGAAATACTAATCGTTGCATAGACAAATAGATTAATCAATAGGATGATCGATGCCTTATGCTTATCACTGAATGATTATTGTTGTTGACTCGCCCTTTATACCATTTGTTGCACCCAATTTACTAGTACGTATTGTTTAATATCATTGCCTTTTGTTAGTGATCGATGTCTTATCATCATACTATTCTACTTTTGATATTCGCTACCTTAATAGTCTTAAATGTAAGACTTTGTTGTCTTATCTATCGTGCATTCTCACGGGAGTCGGCCATCCACCGGCTTGTGATGTTCATTGTTTCTTAACATGTAGATCGTTGCCTTTACACCATCACAAATCGCTATCTATCGCTACACCCTTTTTGTCTATGATTTGTCTTACCTTATTAACCATATCCCTTTCTATGACTTGGACTTTATGACCGGTCTTCCTTATTCTTAATCGCTCTAGATGATGAGTCACTTATATACTTGTAAATATTCATTTTACATATATTTATAATATTATATTAATTATAATAATATTTATTAAATATTAAATATTGATAATATTATATACATTTCTCTATCATTCAAATTGACTTTAGAAGGGATACTACAAACATCATATTTCAAGAAAGCAATTACATTATTTATCATGATGTTTAAATCTTTAATTTAAACAATGCCTTAATATTGGGACATCACCGCAGAATCCTTTGAATTCAGTTCTATGTAAGGTGGGGTTTTAATTTTGATTTTCCAAACACTCCAAAGATATCATCAGTAATATTGACATTAATTGATTTGTTGGTTTTCTAACCAAAAGCAAAAATGGTCATTTCATTCGGCAAACTGCACCCCACACCAAGAGTGCAACAACTTGACAAATTTCTCCTAAGCCTAATTTATATTACCAGGTAATAATTTGAACCTTACCCCTAAAATCATAAATCCTAGATTTTGTATATGTTTTTTTTTTAGTTAAAATGGTGGGATTTATGAGGTTGAATGGGGTTGTGCATATATCAGGCTTCTAATGATGGTATAACTGTATTTTGCACTCTGGGAAAACTATCAGATCAGAATATATTAACGCCACTAGTTGGTACAACCGTATTGCTGCTCTCCTACATCCAAGGTAGCAAGGTTTTTATGTTTTTTTTTTGTTTGATATCGGTTTGTTCAAATGTTATTTGTTATTTAGTTTAGTTGATTGATATCAATTCTTGTAATGTATCAAATAGAAGGGAATCACCCAAGATATCAACCAAATATTTTAGATTTAGTTTTTTAATGGGGAAGCTTTTTTTGCTAAGGGGTTTATGGGATATTAGTCTTTTTAACAAGTTTGTGTAGTTTTCAAAATGTTTGAAGTAATGAGCACTTATATTGACCCTTGGCCTTGGAAGAGGCTATTCTCTTAACAAAATGGCATGCCTAAGATATCATAACATACAATTCATCGTACAAAATTGATCATATCATACAAATCACCATACAAAAATGAACAATGGGACCCGCCAGCGCAGTTGTGTTTCATACAAAAAGAACAACGAGACCTGTGAGCACTATTAGGTTTAATTGAAACAACTCACTCTTTTATGTGAAGGATGACACATGAATTTCATGCCAAAAGTCAATGTCGTTGGGACTTTTAAACAACACTTAGTTTTCTCTAGTATATTTTTCATTCTTTTGTTTTCTTCGTCATTTTTCTCTTTTTGTCACTGAAATGGAAGGGAGTAGTTGAGGGAATCTAATGAAATCTAGTAGGGGGAGTTGCAAGTGAGGATACACATTCAGGTGATGGGTGAGTAACAATGCAATGAATTTCATTTTTTTCTTTCGGGCGGGTGCAAAAAGATGGGGGGCCAAAAAGTGGCCAAATTCTTAAAACTTTTTAAAAAGCCATAACGCGAGCGTGTTATAGCGCGCTCGCGTTATGGCTTGGTGTTGCTGAGCCTTTGGCTTGGCAACACAAAACCATAACGCGCTCGCGCTATAATGCGAGCATAACTCACTCGCGTTATAACACGAGTGCATTATTGTTTTCTTTGCATTTTTTTCTTTTTTGCAAAAGTTTGCCCAATGTTTAAGGGTCGAGGGTTTAATGGTTGAAGGATTAGGGTTTAAGGCATACTATCAAGGGTAGAGGTTTTAGGGTTGAAGGTTTAAGGGATGAGGGTTGAGGATTTAGGGATGAGTGTTAAGGGATTAGGGTTTAAGGTATAGTGTCGAGGGTAGAGGGTTTAGGGTTTAAGGTTTAAGGGTTGAGGGGTGAGGCTTTAGGGATAGGGTTTAGGGTTTAAGTTATAGTGTCGAAGGTTGAGGGTTTAGGGATAGGGTTTAGGATTTAAGTTTTAAGGGTTGAGGATTTAGGGATAGGGTTTAGGGTTTAAGGTTAAATGAGAGACCTAGATGGCTAAGGACATATGGAGAGGTAGACAAGGAATGACTAAGAAACTTAGAGAGGGGAGGGGTAGAGGTGAGGGGGAGATAGAAGTGAGAGATAGAGAGGTGAGGGGAGAGATAGAATAAAATGAGAGAGTGAAGTTGACAACTTGAGGGAAAGATGGGTAAGGAGGAGGGAGACAGGTGAAGAGGAAGGGAAATATCTAGAGAGCCCTGAGAGATATACAAGTGAGAGACCTACAACCTAGGGAGAGAGGGGTGAGAGAGAAAGAGGAGAGATGGGAGTGAGGCAGATAGGGGAGGAGAGGGGTGGATAAGGGTTGAGGGTTTAAGGGTTGAGGTATTAAGGGTCTAAGGGTTGGGGGATTAGGGTTTAAGGTATAGTGTCAAGGCTTGAAGCCTAATCCCTCAACCCTTGACACTATACCTTAAACCCCAAGGTTGAGGCATTAGGGTTTTAAGGTATTGTGTCAAGGGTTGAGGGATTAGGGTTCAACCCTCAACACTACACCTTAAACCCTAATCCCTCAACCCTTAGACCCTTAATACCTGAACCCTTAAACCCTCAACCCTTAAACCCTAAACCCTTGACCCTTAAACCCTAAAGCCTTAAACCCTTAACCCTTATCCACCCCTCTCCTCCCCTATCTGCCTCACCCCCATCTCTCCCCTATCTCTCTCACCCCTCTCTCCCTAGGTTGTAGGTCTCTCACTTGTATATCTCTCAGGGCTCTCTAGATATTTCCCTTCCTCTCTACCTCTCTCCCTCCTCCTTACCCATCTTTCCCTCAAGTTGTCAACTTCACTCTCTCATTTTATTCTATCTCTCCCCTCACCTCTCTATCTCTCACCTCTATCTCCCACTCACCTCTCTACCTCTCCCCTCTCTAGGTCTCTCAGTTATTCCTTCTCTACCTCTTCATCTATCCTTAGTCATCTAGGTGTCTCACTTAACCTAAACACTAAACCCTATCCCTAAAGCCTCAACCCTTAAACCTTAAATCCTAAACCCTATCCCTAAACCCTCTACCCTCGACACTATACCTTATACCCTAATCTCTTAACCCTCAGCCCTAAAGCCTCAACCCTCAACCCTTAAACCTTCAACCATAAACATTGTCTCTAAACCCTCTACACTCGACACTATGCCTTAAACCCTTAATCCCTCAACTCTTAAACCCTTAATCCCTCAAACCTTAAACCCTTAAACCCTATATACCCTTTACACTTAACCTTGGACACTCAACCTTGAACATTATCCCTCAACCTTCAAACCTCTACCTTATACCCTAAACCCTAATCCCTGAACCCTCAATCCTCAACCCTAATCCCTCAACCCTCAAGCCTAATTTTGATTTTCTTCCATTGATTCAACATCATTGTTGTTTTCCCCATCAGAAACTAATTCATTCAACAACTTGCTGCCCATTGGTTGACTTGAACTACATATTCTGTTAGAAAAAGGGCATCTTTTATTTGTATCAATGTTGGTATTCATAAGTTGAAGAGCATTGATATTTTTCACACACCCTGTTCTTTGAAATATCTTAACCTTAAAATATGACTTGGATATGTACTTGAACACAACAAAATCTCCAATCTCCAACCCATGATGATTCACAAAATTTTCCCAACCCTGCCTAAATTCTAGTTTATTTATTGTATACCCTCAACCCTAATCCCTCATCCCTAAACCCTAAACGCTATCCCTATTCCTAAACCCTCAACTCTCAACATTAAACCCTAATCCATCAACCCTAAACCCTAATCCCTTAACCCTAAACCCTATCCCTCAACCCTAAACCCTATCCCTAAACCCTAAATGCTATCCACCCCGCACTTAGGGGAGGTATATTGTTATGAAACAGGCAAATAATCTCCCATTGTTTACTAGCTCACGTTTTGTCCTGCTATAGATTGATCCATTAATATTTGTGCCTATCTCACCTTCGATAGCACCTTTACAATATCTCACTTCTAGTTCCATTAGCTCATGTTCTATATCTCACTTATCTCTCCCCCTCACCTCTCTACCTCTCCCCTCTCTATGTCTCTCAATCACTCCTTGTCTACCTCAACCCTAAACCCTCGACCCTTGAACCTCAACCCTCAACGTTAAAACCTAATCCCTCAACCCTTAACTCTGATCCCTCAACCCTCAACCCTATCCCTAAAGCCTCAACCCTCAACCCTCAACGTCAAATCCTAATCCCTCAACCCTTCACTCTAATCCCTCAACCCTAAACCCTATCCCTAAACCCTCAACATTATACCTTAAACCCTAATCCCTCAACCCTCAACCCTCAACCTTATCCCTAAACCCTAATCCCTCAACCCTCAACCCTAATACATCATCCCTCAACTCTAATCCCTCATCCCTAAACCCTAAATGCTATCCCTATTCCTAGACCCTCAGCAGGCTCGATACTATACCTTAAACCCTAATCCCTTATCCCTAAACCCTCCAACCCTATCCCTAATCCTTATACCCTTGACACTCTACTTTAACCCCAATCCCTCGACCCTCAACCCTATCCCAAAACCCTTAACCCTCGAACCTCAATGTACTCAACCCTCAACGTCAAACCCTAATCCCTCAACCCTTAACCCTTAAAACTTGAACCCTAAACCCTAAACCCTCAACCCTCAACCCTTAACTCTCAACATTAAACCCTAATTCATCAACCCTAAACCCTAATCCCTCAAACCTAAACCCTATCCCTAAACCATCAACCCTCAACACTATACCTTAAACCCTAATCCCTATCCCTCAACCCTTAACCCTTAAAACTTAAACCCTATCCCTACACCCTCAACACTTGACACTATATCTTAAACCTTAAACCCTCATCCCTAAAGCCTCAACCCTCAATCCTTAAACCTTCAACCCTAAACCCTATCTCTAATCCCTCTACCCTCGACACTCTAACCCTAACCTTGACATTAAATGCTAATCTGTCAACCCTAAACCCTCAACTCTCAACACTATACCTTAAACCCTAATCCATCAACCCTAAAACCTAATCCCTCAACCCTCAACCCTAAACACTATCAATAAACCCTCAACCCTTGACACTATACCTTAAACCCTAATCCCTCAACCCTCAACCCTAATCCCTCATCCCTAAACCCTAAATGCTATTCCTATTCCTAAACCCTCAACCCTTGACACTATACCTTAAACCCTAATCCCTTATCCCTAAACCCTAAACCCTATCCCTCAACCCTTAACCCTTAAAAATTAAACCCTAAAACCTATCCATAAACCCTCAATGCTCAACACTATATTTTAAACCCCAATCCCTTAACCCTCAGCCCTAAAGCCTCAACCCTCAATTGTTCAACGTTCAACCCTAAACCCTATCCCTAATCCCTCTACCCTCAACACTCTACTTTAACCCTAATCCCTTGACCATCAACCCTATCCCTAAACCCTCAACCCTCAACTCTCAACATTAAACCCTAATCCATCAACCCTAAACCCTAATCCCTCAACCCTAAACCCTATCCCTAAACCCTCAACACTATACCTTAAACCCTAATCCCTCAACCCTAAACCCTAAAACCTATCCCTAAACCCAACAAAATTGCTTTGCCTTATGTTAGGTTGTTAAACCCATCATTTTTGACACTCTTCTCTTAAAGATATTTGAGTTGCAAGAATATGTCAGAAAAATGGCTATGAACTTTTTTGATGTTAGTAATGTTATATGGCATGTTTTTTTGGCCCATCTAGGGTTCATTATGCCAATAGGTGTACACACTATGAGAAAAGATTTGCATATGGTACATCCACAGTGAGTAATTAATAGTTGAAATCAGAAGGATGATCATTATGAGAAAAGCTTTGCGTTGGGGTACATCTATGTTTCTTGCTGTCCACCCCGCACTTAGGGGAGATATATTGTTATGAAACAGGCAAATAATCTCCCATTGTTTACTGGCTCTATCCACAAGAACTACTAAACTATACCTTAAACCCTAATCCCTCAACCCTAAACCCTATCCCTAATCCCTGTACCCTCAACACTCTACCTTGACCCTAATCCCTTGACCCTTAACCCTAAACACTATCCCTAAAGCCTCAACCCTAAACCCTAATCCCTCAAGGTCCTAAACTCTAATCCTTTATCCCTAAACTCTAAATCCTATCCCTAAATTCTCAACCCTCAACCTTAAACCTTAATCACTCAATCCTTATCCACCCCTCTCCTCCCCTATCTGGCTCACTCCCATCTCTACCCTCCTCTACCCTCGACACTATACATACATACATATAGGCATACATAGATACATACATACATACATACATACAGGCATACATACATACATGATTAATAGCCTTGAACATAAAAAAATTTAAGTTGAACATAACGCACTTGCGTTATTTCAAACATGAAAAATAGCACAAACTTTTGCGGAAAAGGAAAAAGTATAGAAAACAATAACGCGAGCGCATTATAACGCGCTCGCGTTATGTCTTGCTTTGGGAATCCTAGCCTTGGGCTTGGGATTTCTTTGGATTTCCAACCCAAAGGCTTGGAGTGCCTTTTGAACAGTAACAGACGTGTTTTTCCATATTCTTCAAGATTTCACATAATTTCGTTCGTGCTAACCCTCAGATTTGCACGTGTTTCAAAGTCAAAAAAATTGAACACCTAGGTAATGTTAGGCTTTCTCTTAGCTATCTAACGATGTAATTTTTTTCACATTTTAACAATGTTAAGCCTTTCATCTCTAATTTCTTTTGTTTGTGTGTCCATTTTTGGGCAAAAACCACTGTTTGGCCTTTTTTTCATTGTAAATTAACTATTCATTGAAATTTCAAAAAAATTACATATTTAGAAACTAGACTCCATTCTACAAATATTAAAAAAAGAAAAAAAATGATTTTCAATTAGTTTTCAAAATTTATAGGGGTAGCACAGCCAAAATTCTATTTTTTAGGATGTGTCCACTTTGAAAATTAGTAAAAAATCAAATATTGATCAAAAAATTATTAGAAAAATCAGGCATAAACTACATGCTATTAGCTAATTTCTCACCAAAGCGATTTTAAAAATACCAAAAAAAAGTTGACCTTTTGAGGGAGCCACAAAACATGCTATGTTATGTTTTTTTGACAGAAACAACACCAATTTCTGTGGCTCCCTCTTTTGAACCCCTTAATCTATGCCATTTTAAATAAAATATAGTAGTTTAGAAAGTAGACTCGAAGCACTACGAACATTGTTTTGGTTGCATCTACAAATTTTGAGTGTGACTATGCTCAATTTCTTATCCAAGGCCAGTATTTCCTGATTTCAGAAAAAAAGTGGCCACTTAAGACCCCTTTTTGGCCCCCCATCTTCTTGCACTTACCCTTTCTCACTGTTGTTTGGTTTTTTAAAGTAAATTTGGTTCAATGTCGCTTCTTGAAAATAAGTTTAGTTGAATTAATAGGCCTCTTAATTAACCAATCATTTTGGGTTTTAAAATAATCTTCGTTTAATTAACAAAGGATCTTCCCAATTTTATCTTGTCTCAAGCATGTGCATAAATATTCACATTTCATTTGGTATGTTAGGATTTCACTATGTATATAAAGTTGCAGGTTGAACTACACATTGTGTTGTTGAACCTGCATAGGTTTAGTTCATGGTTTGTAAGATGTGTTTTTCTGCTCTTTTAAGGTTATCTCAAAGGAATGGTTGGATTTCATAACCTTTATCTTTACATAACAGAGGTATGTGCACCCCAACAAAAGGGTATTCCTCATTTTGTGTTGCTGTAGGGTTCTGATAGGATTTCATTGTATATATGAATTTGCAGGTTGAACTACACATTGTGTTCTTCAACCTACACAAGTTTAGTTCATGGTTTGTAAGATGTGTTCCAAATTCGTGCCTCTCCTAGTTGACTCAAATACTGATTCAAAATATTTTCAATAGATTGAAACAACGTGTTATTGATTTGAGGTTGGTGGTAGAAATGGAAGGACATAACTAGTCATTCAAGGTTATCCTAGAGGTATCAATGGATTTCATAACCTTTCTCTTCACATAGTAGAATATATGCACCACAACTAATGTGTCATCCCCATTTTGTGTTGTTTCATGCTTGTGTAAAAATAATTATTTTTCATTTTGCACATTAGGATTTCACTCTATATATAAA
Source organism: Cunninghamia lanceolata (assembly GCA_027924645.1). Classification (NCBI taxonomy): domain Eukaryota; kingdom Viridiplantae; phylum Streptophyta; class Pinopsida; order Cupressales; family Cupressaceae; genus Cunninghamia; species Cunninghamia lanceolata. Next base: position 4,905,113 of record BSBN01000333.1, read on the forward strand.
CTTTCTAGTTGAACAACACATTGTGTTGTTGAACCTGCACAAGTTTAGTTCATGGTTCGCAAGATGTGTTTTTGTGTACATTTGATGTTATCTCAAAGGAATTGTTGGATTTCACAACCTTTCTCTTTAGTTAATAGACGTATGTGCACCCCAACAAAAGTATATTCCTCATTTTATGTTGTTGTAGGGTTGTGATAGGATCTCATCATATATATGAAGTTGTAGGTTGAACTAAACATTGTTTTGTTCAACTAGCACAAGTTTAGTTATTAACAAGAAAGGATGTAATGAATACCTAGAGAAGGTTGCATTTTGTTGGCATAACAATGGTATTACATTGTTATTTACCATGTTGCAGTTATAACTATTATACAATTATATTTAAAACTGTTATACATAGTTATGTGAACTACATCGTCCTTGACTTGTATAAATTCTCTGCATTGTATCATTTCATGATATCAATAAAACACACTCTCCATTATTTGGTATTAGAGTGTGTCTAACAGATCTTGTGCAATGTGAGGTGTGTGGAACCCTGCGCTAGAAGAAGTTGTAGAAGAAGGCATTTCAGTCGTTCCAAATATGCTACGCATAATCCATCTGTGGAATCCGTTGGAAGAACATGTTGTATAAGGCATGGAAGAATATTGTTCAGTGTACATTCATTCCTAATGATGATGTTTGAGAAAAATCTAGGTATCGAAACATCTGAGCATGGAATTTGTTGGGAATACAAAGCAAAGTCCTTGGCAAGTTTTTGGCGTAATCTATGATTTGTTACAATTTGGTAGTCATCCAACAATGGGAGCCATTTTGGTAGATGTTTAAAAACATTGTATATGCTGCTGCGTAGAGTTCGAGTGTTCTATTTGCACTCTAGAAATTTTTTGTTTCATATGAGTTGTTGGCCCTCAGGGTCTGAATCTTGACCTTGTTTCTCTATCACCATTCTTTTTTAATCTAAAAATTCACCCTCTGATTTGGTTAGTGTGAGCAAGAAATAGAGAAAGGTGCTTCAAATTTTTGTAGAAGAGGTTTTTAAACCTATTATAAAGGCATTTAATCTGCAATTGTTTCCCACGGATCTCTAGTTTCCTTTTATTCCACACCATCGGCACAGTATTTTCCATTTTTGTACTCAGTTTATCCTCAAGTAGGAGATAATTGTGGTCGTCTACAACAATCTTTGCCAATCTATTCACTAAGCGTAAAGGCATGGATAAAGAATGGATTTGATTAGGCGTCAGGCATTTTAATGTCATTTGTTGTGCCTCTTATATTGCTGCTGTGTAGAATTGTTCACTGATGTTGTTTCTGGTAGAGAAACATGTGCGGTAGTTTGCTTGAAAGAATGAGACGGTGTACTCTATGAAATGATAATTGGTCGGTGCTTCCCAGTGTATTGGTAAACTTTCAAGTTAACCATTGAAGTTGTATGAGTTTGAACTCAGCCAAGAGTGGATTGTATTGCCAAAGTGACTATGTGGAAAATGGATGTGTAAAGAGGTATTACTTTTAAATCAGGCACATTAAAAAGGAGAGATTCTTTTGTGTTAAAGGCATGTAGTGTTTTTGAAAGGAGAAGTAGTAGATTTTTTGAACTTAAATAAGTTGTTACAATTGTAATGGGTGTATTATCAGTTGAATTGGACACCCAATTGTTTTTCATTATAGCCACACATATTACATGGCTACTTCATATAAATCTTGTATGCTCAAGAATGATTGTGCTTTCAGGGCTATGCATGCTACACTCGATAAAGCCTTTGAAGGTATGAATGCACATATGTCAAAGATCACTTATGCTTTCAAGGACATCTTTTCTATTCCTGATGAGGCCTACAAAGACTCATCCAAGACATCAGTTGGTTAAAGTGTAACAGGGTCATATTGGAGGCAGGCGGCATCAAAGGATGGAGAAATTTTCCATCATCTCAAGTTAGCTTCTCGCTTTGAGATGATGCTTTGTATGAGAAGCATTTTTGGTTTTGATTGTTTTGTTTTTCTTTGTTGATGCTAATGGATTTGAAGAATGCATGTTTTGTGAAGATTTTATTTTGGAGACAGGTTTGGGATTTGGTGTTGAGCTCAATATGGATTGTTGTCCAGCGAGCTTTAGAGTATATGATCGAGAATTATACCCTTTTGCGGTCACTAGACAATGATAGAGATCTGTCGTATCTCTTAGGGATTGTTGTCGAATAATTCAAGACTTTGTGATTTGAGAGTTTGGGACTAAAGAGCTCAAGAACATAGCTTGAAGCTATGCCTTTCTGAGGGTAGATGAGACAACATGATGGAGCCCCACTTGGTTCAAGATTTATTCTTTTGGAGAAGATCTTCTATAAAATATGTATTTATATTATGTAATCAGCTGTGTTGAGTATGTTAGCATTCAGGGTGGTCCCTTGGTACTATTGCGGGAACAATGTAATAAGGGGGGAATGTTGGCATAACAATGGTATTACATTGTTATTTACCATGTTGCAGTTATAACTATTATACAATTATATTTAAAACTGTCATACACAGTTATGTGAACTGCATCATACTGCATCATCCTTGCCTTGTATAAATTCTCAGCATTGTATCATTTCATGATATTAATAAAACACACTCTCCATTACATTCTATCCAGTTGCAAAAATACATACACAATGCCATGAGTATCCTCAAGTGGCATATAGAGGACACACATAATTTTTTAATTTTTAGTAGGCTCATGGAACTAGCCCACCTTTTGTTATGGGGATCCAGACTCCATGGATGCTCAAGATGATGGTTTGCCACTCCCATGATTCAATCATCTCAATGGATTCCACGTTTGCGATAAAAAAGTATGGGGTGAGTTTTAGCATTGATAAAAAAAATTGCTACTTTATATTTAGAACTATGTTATTACCTTTGTTGGTGTATAAATCCTATAGTTTACACTAACTCCATCATAGTTAGGTGAATTCTCACACATGCTCTTTGACATTATCAAAGTAGTTGGTCGTTTGTGAGATGTGTCATCTCAATAGACACCTTGCCACTATTCTCTAGGGTAGTTGCGCTATTCATACGGTTTGTAAGTCACCACCTATCCCTATTTTATGGACAGTCAGCTATCCAACTTCTCCTATTTATATCTTTTCATTTGTTAATACATTCATTCATTTTCACTTACAATCTCATGCTTGTTGTATCTCCATAATCTTGCTAGTTTCTACACGGTATTAGAGCTGGTGTGGTTAGCCTCAAGTCAATTTTCTCATTGTTCAAATAATTTTCATTGACAATGGGTTTTCATCTCTGTGAGATTTCATTTGCTTTCAATTTTATGTTATCATTAACATTAATCCTATGTGTTCGTTGTGATTTTTGAACTGCCCACAAAGGGCATTATTTCAATGCCATCGAAAGGTAATCAATCAGCCTATGTTCATGCACATGGCAGGAAGTCTCAATGCCATCCATCAGCATGCATTGCATTGTTTGGAGCCTCACAAGAGGCCAACCCTCATGTATGATCTGCGCCCTCTCGTGGTGCCCTTGGTAGTGGCAGTACATTGGTGGCCTTATTCTCTAAGGTGGCCTCATTCTCTAAGGTATCCTCAATGGCCTCTCTTGCAGGCATCATCTACACCTCAAGAAGGCCCTCAACGAGCTCTTCCAACGAGGGCTAAACTTGTGCCTCTCCACAAGTTTTACCAATGAGGGCTAAACTTGTGCCTCTCCACAAGTTTTTTTTCTCCAATAAAATTATATGCAATTTTTTTTTCCAAGCACATTGGAAAATTTTGCCAGAAGGTGTATTTTTTTGTGAATGCAAAATTTTTCAAGGGGCCATAACTTTTGCAAAACAACTCAAAATCGAGTCATTCTTTTTGCAAAAGTGGTTCTTTTTTCATCCTCGATCCAACTAACCTGATATTGTACTGCAATTATAAAGTGCCCAATCAGACTATTTTAGGGTGACTCAACACACTTATTCTATTCATTGCACAATTTGGGGGGGACAAACTAAGGGGGCAATTCAATCATAGGTGTAATATGATGTCAATGCACTAAATTATAAAGTGCCACATTAAGGGGGGAATTAAGAAAAATCATGCACTCAACTTATAAAGTGCCACTTCACAAAGTTCAATTAGGGATCTAACTAACTTGGGTTGCCTAATTGTGTTGATTTCTATTGTCTAGTCAAACTAGTTCTAATCATGGGATATGAAACTCACTCTTCTGTAATCAACTTGAACAAGGGAAACTATAAGTCCTGGTGTCAAGTCATCCTAAAACATCTCAGAATCCATAATCTTATACCTCATCTATTTGGACTTGTCCCTGAACCTGGGAAACAATCTCAGAAGGCTAAGTGGTTTAATCATCATGATCACATTGTTGGATTAATTAGTTTACATATTCCAAATGTCGCTTTGTATGCCATCATGGATGTTGATTGTCCACATGCATTATGGATGAAAATTTGGGAGATGTATGGAGACTCGAATGTTTCTCATTCCCACATGATCCTACTTTGATCACAATTCACATCCCTAAACATGATACAAAAATAGAATGTTCCAGTGACATAGCAGAAGTTAGGGTACTCGCAAGAAACTCGGTCCACATATAGGGGAAGTCACGCGGGCAAAAAAAATGCCGCCAGTAACGGGTACCCGTTTTCAAAGAAACGGGTACCTGTTTAGGAATGGGCGCCCGAGCCTAAACGGGTACCCGTTTAGTAATGGGTACCCATTTTCAAAAAATTATATATTTTAAAAAAAGAGCTCTGCAGGCTCATTTTCTCCCACAGAGGCCGACACCGACAGCGACAGCGGACTACTAAAAATGGGTACGCGTTGCCAAAGACCAGAAAAGGAAAACAATAGAGTTTTTTTTGCCCTCTCACCTCCTCCCGCCACCTCGTCACCACTGAGCTCTTCCAGGTTGGTTCTCTACCTATCTTTAGCTTGTTTTAAATGTTTTTTTTCCTAATTGTAGGGTTAAAATGAAAATTAGGGTTTTATTTGTTATTTAAGGGTTTTACTTGTTATTAGAATTTTGTGATTGTATGTTACTGCAAACCCTAAAACCATGTTACTGCAAACCCTAAAAAACTTAAACTATAAACCCTAAAAAACTTAAACTATAAACCCTAAAACCATGTTGTACTACAAACCCTAAAAACCTAAACTATAAACCCTAAAAAACCAAATTATAAACCCTGAAACCATGTTGTACTTCAAACTCTAAAACATAAACTATAAACCCTAAAAAACCAAACTATAAACCCTAAAACCATGTTGTCCTGCAAACCCTAAAAACCTAAACCCTAAACCCTAAAAAACCAAATTAGTATATGTAATAATGATAAAAGGGATAAGTTTGAAGATGAAAATGTATCAAGAGGAGGCATGTAGGATGCTTCAGTGTTGATGATTAACTTAGGGTACACTAAATGTATCAAGAGGAATATTGAGGAATCATATAAAACTATATACCCTATTTTTTATTTATGTCATTCTTGGCTATAAGACTATACCCTATCTTTGATATCTGTTAGAAGTTCCTATCTGGGATATGCTAGTAAGGTTGCTATCACAAAAATATAAGACATAAAGTCTAATGGACCCAAATCATCTTCTTGTAAAACATTATGATCATTGATTAGGGGTTAATTTTGTGTCACTTAATTGTTAGATATATCGAAATTGTATCCAATAATAGTCAAATGATATTCCTTTACATTTATTTGTGAACCTGACATTCCATCATGACCTAGTATTTTATAGTAGGGTTTGGCCTTTATTTTAGTTGCGGTTCTTAGATGTAATTTCTCACTTTTATTTTTTTCTTAAATAGATTTACCTAGGGTTTGTATTCATTCTTATTTATCTTTCCCTATCATATCTTGATTAGGGTTTGAGCATGTAAATAGTCATATACCTATTTTATTCCACCTATCCAACCTTGGATAATCTATTATCATGGCTATTTCATTTAATGAAACTGAAGTCCAATATTTTTAGTGGAAGCTTTCTCTTCCTATTTAGGTTCAGGTTGAACCATTTTAGTGGGCTTTTATGTACTAATGGATATTTAAATTATTTATCCACACGTTGACAAGGATGTGAGGAAAGCAATAGGAAAATCATTTTACTAGACAATGATATATTAGATAGTGACTACACAAAATTTGAGAACTTACAAATTATGAGTGTGATTAACTAGTAAATTTAATCTTTTTAAACATATTGAAAGCATAACTAAGTTGAAATTTTGTAAAGTTCCATTGCATGTTGTCACTAATAATGCTACATAGTTTTCCACATAATAGATGTCTAATAAATATGAAAAGCCAAGGAATATAAAGCAAGTTTTCACTTGAGTGTACATATGAACCATATTAAACTCCTAGACTCTTTCCATTCTATGAAATAGCACATTATTTAAGGGTCCATATTAAAATAGAACGATATTTGGTCATATGTATAATAATGGTTCATACCATAAGCCTTTTAAGATCCACATGATACTCACCAAAACTATAAGATATAAATTCTAATGGACCCCAATCATCTTCAAGTGTAAGGCACTATGATCATTGACTAGGGGTTCATTTTGTGTAACACAACTGTTAGATGTATTGAAATTGTATCCAGTAATAGTCAAATGGATTTCCTTTATATTTATTAGTGAACTTGACATTCCATCACCTAGGATTTTATAGTACTGGTTTGGCCTTTTTTTAATTACAGTTCTTAGATCTAATTTCTCACTTTTATCTTTTTCTTAAATAGATTTACCTACAGTTTGCATTCATCCTTGTTTATCTTTTCCTATCATATCTTGATTAGGGTTTGAGCATGTAAATAGTGATATATACATTTTTTATTCAACCTATCTAGAAGCTTGGATAATCTTTTGTGACATGTGATCCTTCCATCCTTGATACCTTCATGATACATTTAAATGATGGACCAATGAGGATGTGTTTTCTATAGCCTGTGTTGTTCTAGTTATATACTTGTTTTACCTACTTCCCTTGAGGATAGTGTTTATCCAACACATTTGATGCACTATGGCCATAAGATTTTATGCATGGATTTAAATGTACATTTTATCAGTTGTGGTAAACTTATCCATAAGTTTCATGTAAGAAATGAAAAATAAATTTATAGTCCACTATGGTTTGAAAAAAATTCACTACAACTTTAAACTTGGAATAACAAATTTGCATCTATATTTTACTTCAATAAATAATTTTCTCTCCTCTTGTTTTAGTTTCACAATTAAATATGATTTAGATAACATCAATGTATTAACTAGTGCAATGGTGACATTTGTAGACCTATGCTAATTCTCATTTAGTTTTGGGTCCATTCTAGTAGATGGATTAATATAGTTGCATATCAACATACGGTGTGCAATCTTATATGAAGTTGGGATCATTCCTTGATCCTTCACCTACCCTTAGTTCATAAAAATATTGAGGAAAACATTCTTCTACCCTTGACATGATCCACATTTTATAGTTTCAAATTTACAACTTAGGGAACTTGACATCCACAATTTAGGGTTTCAAATATAAATTTTAGGGTTCTAAAGTAGATGTTTAGGGCTTCACTTTTCACCTTTTAGGGTATCAAAATGATGTATTAGGGTTTGAAAATTCATGTAATAGAGTTTTAAAATGACATTTTAGGGTTTCAAATTCTCATATTAGGGTTTGGAAATTAACATAATAAGGTTTCAAAATGATATTTTAGGGTTTTTACACTTCAGCAGAAGGTAACTCATATTGTTGGAATACAATGTCGTAGTATTGGTATAAATGTAGTCTTTAACAAGGTCACTATTGTTATAAATGTAGTATTGGTAATAAATGTAGTATAAAAGTAGCATGCAATGTTCAATTAAGTCATAATCTGTACCGCTCTTTTGAGACACATGAGAAGCCTATAGTAAAATTGGAGTTAATATAGGAAGAGAAATAGGAATGAATTTTTGTTGCCTATTCCCATAGGTATTATAGGTACATGAGCTACCACTTGATAGTCAGGAGGAGGTACTACGTGATAATTAAGAAGAGTCTTAGGTGTATTAGATGTGATAGCTCTAGCAAATTGAGTATAATGCTATTAATTAGAAAATATAACTTTTCTAAGTTAAGAGCAATAAATGAATAGAAATGAAATACTATTTACAAAATTGAGCTTAACTTAGAACCTATAATGTCAGGGCATCACATAGACATCTTCATGTCACACCGTCACAATTGAGCTTAACTTAGAAGCTAGAAGTAGCCTGATTAATAGAGAAATGGGAATCTAATACACTTGGCATGCACTTTTAAATTTGGACTATATAAGGTGTCAAAATGTAACTTCCATTATAATTTTGAGAAAAATGATGATACGACAAGGTTGTTAGGTAGAGTGACACCTTGGTGTATGACTAGGACCTAGAACCTGCAACCTTGTCCACTATGTGAAAATGATCTAAAAATTTAGACATAGCTTTATGTTGTAATTTTTTGCATAACTTCCTCTTGGTAATTTTTGTGAGATCTTTTTTCTAATTATTCCATATTTTATCTATAAATACCAATTCTATAGTTCAAAAACCCTCTAAAAAATGGTTAAAGAGGAATGAAGTAGGAAGGAGAATATAATATTTTAGGGAAATGTTGGATTAATTTAAGGAGACATTGGTATGAGGCATCATCATTTGATCATATTATATGATGAACTTGTGCATGTGCTTAATTTTCAAGTATTACGTGCTCTCTAAATTCATGGATATTTTAAACTAAATCATTTATAGATCTATTCTAGATTAAGTTTAAATTTATAGATATTTGTTTGTAAGTTTTTAATATACATATATATATTGTGAAATTATACATTTGTAAGTTTTTTATATGAATTTACATATTTGGAAATTTGCAGGAGACATATCTAATGGATGACCATAGTCTAGATGAATTTTTAATAGATGACATTCTTTATGAAACCCCCCCACCCCATGATCCACCTCAAAACCCCCCACCCTCTCCACCTCAAAACCCCCCACCCCCTCTATTTGATGAGGCCCGATTGCGGCAAAACATTAATGAAAATATTAATACAATTGAGGAGAACCTTAATTTGATTAATAATCAACCTCACTTGATGCCTCCTCATGTGGTTCGGTTTGCATCTTTGATGCAAACCATTATTGATTCTGTTAGGTCTATCAATGCAGACCTAAATAGATTTTAGCTTTGGTGGGAGGAGAGGAGGCAATTCTATGTGGATGGTCTTTCATATAAAGACATCCATGACCTCCACATTACAAAACAAACATTAGCCCCATTTTTTCGTCACCCAAAAACTAATCAACCTATAGTTGCAACAAAAAAAAGAATATCAATTAAGTGGTGTACGCATGAGGGGATTTCGAGACATTTTTGGGATCGATGGTGGATGGTGTTTGATCACCCACCACATGCTAATTGTGAGGTGCCGCTATATTTTTTGAGAAAATTATGGGTGGAGTTTCAATTGGGTCAAAAACCCAATTATTTTGATATGAGAGATTTTCAGGGTGTTGGTCGTGGCATGCCACAACATAGACTAGGGGCACGAGTTGACCCCAATCAACCTGTTCCTCCTGCTCCTATGGTTGCTCCTGTTTTGCCCACGATTCCTGCACCTATTCAGCAGCAGTCAGTTTTGTCGACATTAGGAGCATTGAGTAGACTCTCAGGCAATCTCACTAAACAAGCTGCCCACATGGCAGCTGAATTCAGTGGTGGAGAGCATCATGGAGGAGTCGATGCATCTCAGCATAGAGCCCTAGGCATGTCAGGGGCACATTTGTGTACAAATTGCAATCAACCGTGTTATGGACCTGCTCCTACATCCACATCAGATGCAGCTACAGCCGGAGTGGAGTCATACTTGGATCTACTATATTCAGATGATAATCCTACACAGGTACATTGACCACATTTTATTAAATATTTCAAGTGTATAATTTGAACATAGATCAAATTTTTTATAAATAATTTAATGAATTAATTTATATAATTGTAAACTATTTGTTGTACAGATCTCAAGTCACTCTAGGGCCACATCATGATTTGATACATTTAGTTTTGCATCGACAGCTGTAGAGATTGGCACACCTTATGGGGTAAACCAATATATCTTAACTCTAAAACCATATGTGTCTAATTCTAGTTTAATTTTTCTTTTGAAACTTATCAATATTATATTTTAAATTAACAAACTGTGTATAATTAAATAAATAACTATATACATACATGTATGTGAAACACTACTATTGCAGCGAGGCTCAGGTCATGTGGCAGTTCCCATGTCTAACCGACCACTTGGCTCAGGTATTTCTTCCATTGATCCTCCATCGTCAGCTATTATGCCTGAGTATTCCCTGGTGTGTGTTTTAAAAAATTGTACTAAATTTGTACTAAGTTTCTTTTTTTGAGTTTATATAAATTTATATATGCACCCATATATATGTAAGTGCAGGATGATAGGAGTGAGACTATTGGTTAGGTTGGTACTCAGGGACAAATTCATGAGCCATCTACACATTTTCAGGTCCTAAACTTTACTTTAAAATTTTCTATATGTGCAATTTCTAGGTTTTTTTTGAGTTTATATAAATTTATATATGCACCCATATATATGTAAGTGCAGGATGATAGGAGTGAGACTATTGGTCAGGTTGGTACTCAGGGACAAATTTATGAGCCATCTACACATTTTCAGGTCCTAAACTTTACTTTAAAATTTTCTATATGTGCAATTTCTAGGTCTTTATATGCTAATTTTAAATTGTAACTTATTTCAAACTTGCTTTATTTGAAATTCTAGCAATTAGCAAGTCAAACTTTTGGTCACGAAGATGAAACAATTATACCACCTGCACAACAAAATGTGGGAAGTGAGACGGTAATTTAAATGCACACTTTAAAGCCTACATTTAAATATTTAATTTCATATGTCATTTTAAAAAATTTTAAATCTGATTGCAAGTTATTTCTCTTGTGTGTACAGCATGAGGTAGATCCATCCATTTCACGAGGAAGAAAGAGGCCTCTTTCAGATTTGAACTTGAGTGATGATCATCCCTGACATAGAGTTTTATTTCATAGACTAAACTGTATGATGTGCACATTATTTTTTATATATGCCATTCCAGGACTTTGACTATATATGTCGAACTTGCTATTATATGTTCTTCTAAATATATTTCAGTATTTCATGAACTGTGATTTGTATTTATTTATATGCTGATGATGAGTAGATGTTTTAAAGTACACATTTCATGGGTCCTACCTAGATATTTTATAGTATTTCATGGACTTATCTAGATCTAGATCTACATGTATATATTATTGAGTATATATGCTTGAATGTAGTTTAGTATGTTAAATATGCTTCATTGTTCACTTCTAGATTATAAATTATTTAATTGAGATGTATGTTAGAAGATTTCTCTCTACTACATTTTTAATTTTTTAAGAAGTGATTAAATGCATTATGGTTCAATAGTTTTTCTTGAAATAGTGAACAATCTATTAACTGCCTCACAAACCTAAATTAAGTTAATTTACATAGTGGAATAGATAGGTAAATGGTGCTAAACAATTATCTAATAGATAAGTTTGGTGTTACAATTATCTAATAGATAAATTTAGGGCACTTTATAACAAGGTAATTTACCTAGGATAAACCTACAAAATCACGATAAAATGATAAGGATGTTAGACTCACCTAGTTAGCCTCAATTGAGATACATGTTCCTTTAAATGATTGTGGTCATCCTTTGATTACAAAACCTTCAATATATATCATTTGTATAGTCCTTGAAATTTTATTAATTTGCAACCGAGACTTTGTTATCATCTTTCTTACTTAACCAAGACTTTGTTATCATCTTTCTTACTTAACCACTATAATAGCCAAAACTTCCTTGGCCTTTGGAAGTTGAATCACATATAGTTTCTCATAAAGGGAAGGAATTAAAGAAGAGATTCCTATGAATATTTTCCCAATTCAAAATTACTTTACATCTTCAACATACCTAGTTCCTAGTGTGGATTTCATATTTGTTTGGTTTAATTTTTTTGAATTATAATATAGGTGTTCTACTTAGGGGACCCATCCTTACTAAATAGTTTAGAAAACATATATAAATGAGTGTGCTAACAACCCAAGAGTAGGCATAGCAGTAGAAAGCACAACATCCCATAAAGGTTTCTAAACTACCCATATGCAACTATATCAATACCCCAATACATATAGCAATCACAAAATTCCAACACAACTAATAGAAAGCTAAAAAACAAATAAAACACCAAACCACATCAACATCTTGAGGGAGCTTTGGCACTCCCTAATGCATCGAACGTCCCACTCCTCATAGAGGGATTTCCATTTGTCATAGGTCCTATTGTGCACACCATTCCCAAACACACTTACAAGCTCCACCAAAAGAACCTTTGGACACTTTGCATTCTCTAGTCCATGAAACTTGACACATGTCTAGACCTCTACACATTGTATAGAACAAATGACAATTAATCCATAAACTCGGGGTAGCTAGATGCCTCACTTCGATACATCACATATGGATTTAAAAATGAGATACTTCCAACTTCCTTTACCTTCAATCAACCACCTCTAATGGCTATCTAAAATGTGTATTAAAAGACTAAGACAACATCTCAAATGTGGAACATTTAAACTTGCATCACACATAAATAAATAGTATACAACACAAGAATTCAAACTTGGGAGAAACTCTCAACTAGGCATAAAATTCTCAAAAGAGTGAGCAATGCTTCTAATGACACTAATTCATAATATATAATGGCTTTTATATAGCCTTAACATGACTTAAATTATCCAAATGCACAATTCTCTAAAATGGATCATGACCTACAACTCCTCTTGCAATGGTGGAGAATGAAGGATGAGAGCTCCATGCATGGGTTCCAAAGTCCACTTAAATAGTAGTCCAAAATTTTATTGCAACAATCCCAATTGACTTTGCATGCAACCTCTCTTCCAACCATAATCAACTATCTAGTTAGTCATAAGGCTTTGAATCTTTATCAACCAACCGGCTTCACAAGCTCTACTGTAAACTTACAACATGGCTCCAGTCTATTTGCAATCTATACCTCTGTTAAGGACTCTTAATAACTGTATCAACCTACATACAATCAACACTTTTGCTTTCAAGATGCCACCAACTTTTCTAAGCTTTGTCTCCAAAAGACATCATTCTTTGTGGACTTCAACCATGTATGGCTCTGTCTAATACAACCTACTTTAAATGACTCCAACACTATACTAATCACATAGCTAGTTCTGTGCAACAACCAACCAATACCTATATTAAGTCTCTAATCTCTGCCCAAGCATGTTCAACAAAGTTCAACCATGAATGGCTCTTTGCAAGCCTCCGTCACAAATCTCAAACAATTCAAATCAAGAAGAAACTAGAAGGTTCAATTCAAATCAAGTATCCACACAATATAAGCTACAAAAAAAATTATCACAATTTGAAATTATTCAAGAAGTAGCATTCAATTCTTGTAGAGAAACTAAATCTTTTAAAGAAGAAACTATCTAAGGAAATTCATTTGAATCTTATCCACACAATATAAGCTACAAAAAAATTTATCACATTTGGATTTAATTATTCAAGTAGTATTCAATTCTTGTAGAGAAACTAACTCTTTTAAAGAAGAAACTACAAGGAAATTCAAATTTCTTATCCACACAATATAAGATACAAAAAAATTTATCACAATTTGAAATTATTCAAGAAGTAGCATGAACAATTCTTGTAGAGAAACTAGGACTCTTTTAAAGAAGAAACTATCTAAGAAAATTCATTTGAATCTTATCCACACAATATACTTGATCATCAATTACTGTGAAAACCTCTTGACTAACATGATTGTCCTATTAGTGTCATGAGTGTCCTATTTGTTTCATGACTATCCTAAATTTGTTTTATTATTGCAATGGAATTTAGATGATATAACCTCATTATGACTAATTTTTAGATTTGAATTGCTTTTGTGAGAACATCTCAATGATTTATGATAGTCTAGATTGGATACATGGCAATAATCTTCATGCATGACTATTTAATACCTTACCTATGCATGATAACCCTCATTATTACCTTAGCAATCGTAAATAGAGTTCTACAACACCAATGATTACACCTAGGCATTCATAGAGGTGATATTAAATCATGTTTCAAATATGCAAACTATCCTAGGACTATTTGGACCTTTAAAGTTATCATGACACTACTTTTCAACATTTGTGCATTTAAATAATATTTAAAATAAATGCTAAATCAACACATCTCAAAACATAGCTAAAGTGGGTACAAAAATGATACGAAAAAATACAAACTATATATACTTGTTAAACCTCTACACTAATAGCATAGATCATAAAATAATATTCAATCCATGAAAATTAAATGCATAGATCATAAAAAGAGTCTCAAAACAAAAAATAGGTCCATTATTAAACATATGAGTATATCTATACAATTAGCTTATAGGTCTATGTTATTAGTTTGACATGACTACAAAATTGATCTACAATTTACATTATGATCAAATCTTGTAGTGGCAATCATGGAAAAATCTACTTGTAGGATACACCTGCAAGAAATAATGAATGTAAATGAGAATGAAAGAATATGTACCAAAAACACAAAATATTAATACAATATGTACTAAATAACAAAAAAGAGGATACAACTTGACGATGGCTTAAGGGGAGCTAAGAGATGTCTTAAGGGGATACATAAGAGGATGGCTTTAGGGGATGTATAAGAGGATTAATTAAAAGGGGAGCTAGAAGAGGATGTCTTAAGGGGATACAAAAGAGGATAGCTTACTTGGAGAGATGTACACTAGTCAATTTACAAAGTATAAAATAAAACTTGATGGCTTAAGGGGATGTAAGAGGATGGCTTAAGGGGAGCTAAGATGACATCTGAATTAAGGGGATGTACAAGCGGGTGTCTTTAGAGGATGGACGATAAATATTTGAGTATATATATATGTAATTACCTAATTTGCGTTCACTTTTAGTTGAAGACTACAAAATTGACCTCACATATTTGTATGGTGATAACTTCTATTGACAATCATGCAAATTTGACTACTTGTCTAGGGTACACCTGCAAAAAGTAATGTTCAAATGTACAAGTAAATTAACTATATATTTCCATGAGTCGATACAAAATTTAAGACAAGGGGAATAATATAGAAGCTGAAATGAGAATGAAAGAATTTAACTTGGGGATGTAAGAGTATGGTTTACTTACCTGAAAATTTATTCCATTGTACCATCTGCATCCTCATTTTTTTGTAATGCATCTATAATTGACTCATGTTCTTGCATCAAAAGTGTTCATAACTGTTTATTAGAAGGTTTGCCTTGATATCTGACTAGTTTTACATTTTGTTGCCACAACCAAATGTGAGTAGTGTATGATCTTCTTATGTGTTTCATAATCTTCAAATGCAAGCACACCATTCCTTCTTATTAGATATTTTCATAGCCAAGTGCCAACAACAACCATAGAACCTGTTGGATACTCCATGTTATCATCATCTACTCTAGGATGTAACAACTTTTGTTTTGTCTCAACACATCAAGCCAACCAATACTCAGTTTCCTCTTCATTGTCCTCAGGTGCAATAATAGCATAGACATGTCCTACAAAAAAATTATGTAATTCAATAAAGTGTGACATGTATCTAAATCACATAAATTTGTGGATGCATACATATATAATTAATTATATATATGATGTACAAAAAAATGACAATAAAAAAAATTGAAAACAAAAGTACCTTCTTGTACAAGGTCTGAAACATGATCATAGTCATCTGATGCAAACATTTGATTATCATCTTCAATTGTTGTTTCAAGTTGATCTTGTGTTTCTGTAGGTGTCAAGGATCTTTGTTTCCATTCTTCAACCCATTCTGTATTTTCACATGCTCCCCAATCACCTGTAATACAAAATTGACAAAAACATGCAAGCTCCCTAGTCCATATAGTCCATGTGCTTGCATTTGAACTCTTAAATGAATGCCATTTTGTTGATTTAGTTATTGTCTCACAATCAAGTCGAGTAGGAATATTCTCTTCTTCAACTAACCAAAAGAATCGTCGAATTGTAGAGTTCTGACTTGATCCCGTAGATAACTTTTCATTACACCAATCCACAATTGCACGTGCATCTCTAAATTTGGCTGTATCCTCAAATTTTAGTTGCTCTCTAGCAAGAGCTCTTTTCACACATGCTCCAGCTCCATCATGTTCTCCTTTACCATGTCCAGCTTCAAAAAAACTCCACATATGTTGGATATTGATTTCTTTGTGAGCCCTACATAGCCAATAAAACATTCTTGCATTTTTGAATTGCCCTGTACAATTATCTGACCATATGAAATGTTGTGTCATCTGGATTCCTCTTTCTTTTAAACTTTCATAAAATTTTGTGAAACAATATTGCACAAACTCTGAAGAGTGTAACCGGTTATCACTCAAATAGAAAGATACCCCCTCAAAAATTTTCTATTATCTTCTGTACTATCATCTTCATGTCTGTATACAATATGAACAAATATGGCCACCTGCACTGAATTATAATACTGAGATTGAATTTCCTCTTGTGGAGCAAGAGTATAGTTTTCTGCAAAGTCAACCACTGATAGGATAGTTCCAATTGGAAAGGTGTTTTTACATGAACAGAATTGTCCATCAAGCCACCGAGCATATTGGGAGTGTTTGACATATTTGGATACAATATTATCCTTAAAATCTTTGATGAATGCATGCACACAAATTTTTTCAGTGACTAACTCACAACGCTTTCCAATTTTTCCATCTTTTAAAGAATATTCAACATTCTTGAATCTTTTCACATCCACTAATTGTTGTCCAAATTCATGTGAAATATTTTCATGCATACATTCTCCTAACAATGAAAAGTTGCCACATCTATTGCATTGTCCAGAAATACATGCTTTTGAATAAAATAAGTATCCAGTAGATGTTTCATAAAACAAACCTGCTACAAACTCCTTAATTGTTTGAGGTGGCATATTAATACCACATTCTTGCATAATTTCGTCAGTATGCAAAGTAGAACGTATATATCGAAAAATATCATAATAATAACGAAATTGCACATGAGTTTTACAACAACAAGAGATTCACTGTTTATTAATTTTCACATACCAAGGTTTACATTTCTCAAAAGATCTTTGGCTTATGGTAATATTAAAAGGTTCTAACACTAAATCATCTAAGAATTTTTTATATAATTCAGTTTGAGTCATGTCTAATAGATGTTTTGGATGAGGATCACGAATTTTAGACCCCACTCGTAATTTTAAAACATCTCTAACATTAGATGATACCCTTGTATTATCATGCCAATATTTTTCAATTAAAGATTTGATTTCACTATTTAATTTCATGTCATACCTTGGGAGTCTACCACTAAAACTCCAACATTGGTTAATTGGATCTTTTTCAATAGATTCTCTTCTCTTTGCTGCTCTTCTCAAAGTTTTAGGATTTATCTTTAGAATTTCACTTGTCTTACTTATCATTCTTTTATTAGAAGACGATTTATTGACTAAAGCAATTGTTATAGCTCTTCGTGCTACATTGCTATCTTTAGATTGACTCTTTTTACCAATAGAATCAATAGCATTAGCAACACTAGATAAAACTTGTTTCATTGATTCATCTTTTTTTTAGGTTTTACAAATATGCCTAACTTTTTCATTACTTTTCGCAATTTCCACATCTTCATCAATTGCATCATAAGTTGAAATTGAAATCCAAGACTTTTTCTATAAAAAAAATCTTTATATAATCTATTTGCATGAGTTCTCATTTGCCTCCAAGAAATCTTACCAGGAAGATTATCTAAGACATTTCTTTCAATCTCAAATAAAACATTTTTATTTTCACTCCTAAAAGGGATATCATTCTCATTCATATCATCAATAGGTGGGTTTGAAGACATACCTGGATTTGTTTCTATAGTCGTGTTTTCCATATCATTGAAAGTTGGCTCCGAAGACACACCTAGATTTGTTTCTATAGTCGTGTGTTCTATATCATTGAAAGTTGGCCCCAAAGACACACCTGGATTTGTTTCTATAGTCCTGTTTTCCATAACATTGAAAGTTGGCTGTGAAGACATACCTGGATTTGTTTGTATACTCGCATTTTCCATATCTTCGAAAGTTGGGTTTGAAGACATACATGCATTTGTTTCTATAGACACATTTTCTTCCAAATTCACCATTTCCGCATTTGCATCATCTACATTCATCCCATCATTTTTACTCTCTTGAATGTCTTTCTCTTCAATACTCATGGAACTAGATACTTCAATATTCTTCATCTCTTGAATCCTTGCTCTTCTATCTCTTTGCCTTTTGGCTTCCTTCTCTCTATTTGCTTCAATTTCTTGAGGTGTCATTACCCTCCTTTATTTTTTTCTTTGACGTTGATTTGATCCCATGATTACCAAACCCTCTTGATAAAATAACAATTGATACTTAATCTAATTTCATAATTGATGTCCTTATTTGAACTTTTGAAGTAGAATTAGATGTAGATCCTTTGTTCCATAGATTTTGAAGTAAAAGGTAGATGTAAAAACAAAAACCCTCTTTCTTTATTCCTCTTGAAAATAGCTCATGCACTTGATTTCACTTCAAAATTGTTCATATGATTGACTCCTTTCAAAATCTGAATAGAATATGACCTGTCAAGAGATTCCACAAAACAATTGTAAGTAAAAAAATGTAGAAATTGTCACTGTCACGCCGTACTAATCAGACTTGCAAGTTGCAGGGATACAGTGAAAGTACTTTTTCCCTAATATGGGAAATAACGGGTATAATAGAAATGGGTACCCGTTATTGAAAACATAACGGGTACCCGTTTTATAACGAGTACCTGTTATTTAACACGTACCTGTTTTATAACGGGTACCCGTTATTTGAAATTAGAAATCTCCGCCCGCTTTTTCCCTTACCTTTGCTTGGGTTTTAGGCTCGGGATAGGCATGGTTGACCAACCTTAAGCCTTGGACCTGCAATTTTTTTCTAAGTACAAAACAAGAAGAAACACTGAGTTTACCTGTATGGCTGAGGGCTTTTTTTTCTGAATTTTTTTACGAAATAAAAACCCATTACAGATGACATTGTCTAGTTTTCAAATATATAATTTTTTTTGTTATTGGACATGTTCTTCTTTTTATTATTTAATTTATAAGCAAACTAGTCCAAAAACTTGAAATGACAGGTGTTTGTATTTTTTTAATAACTTTTAATTTTTAAATTTTTTTTAAAAAAAAATTATATGTCATCAATTTACACATCATTCTTTACACAATTAAAAAAAAAAAAAATTTATGATTTTTTTTGCTCAAATTATGTTGGCCATACACGAGGGGTTTTCAAAAGTACCAATTAGGCCTAATAAAAAAAAAATTATTTAAAAAAAAATTATAAAAAAATATCCTCATCAAACCTCACTGTACTACACATGTTTTTCCAAAGGAATTTTGAAAAATAATTTTATTTAGGTCAAATTATGTTGGCCGTACACGTGCATGGTATGGTAAAAAAAAGTGACTTGTAAATAGTGGTTTTTAGAAATGCCTATTGAAAATTAATTTGTATCATCTGGGTATTGAAAAAAATTACATATTTAGAAACTAGACTCCGAGTACTATATTTTGTATTTAGTGATTTTTTTAAAGATTCCATCTCTAAGTGCTTCAAATTTTAAGGTCAAATGTGACAAATTCTAAAAATCAGGGAAAACACTTCCACTTTTTGGCCAAAAAGTGGACCCAACTTCTTGCACTGACCCGTCATTACTCCTACTATTGCTTCATCAGTTTCCAGAGTCGCTTCCTTGAAAGCTTCCAGTGCTTCTTTGCAACAAGATATCAGTTTTCCTAGCATTTCTGATTGGGACATATTTTTACCTGACATCACTTGTCTGTTTGTAGAGTCCCATATTGTTAACATGGAAGCACACATTGAGGACATATTTCTTCTCTTTGATGACAGTTTCAATGAAGCTGTATCAACATTGTCCACTTCAAAGATTCATGCTCTACATTGTCCTACACATGGTTCTGGATTGTCATCATTCTCATCTATTGCACTGGCACCTGATTTGATTATGGCATCCTTCGGCATAGACATGGGGACACCTAAGCACTCTTCGAAGGCATCGACATGGGCGTCATCATCCTTGGATCAGTTTCAGCATGATTCAAGATCATACATACATCTTCTCGCATGGGAAGATATACTGGATCTTCCGGTGGTTTCTTTTCTTTCCAAGGGAAGGAACATTGTTCGGCGTTCTTGGATCTACATCTGCATCCTTTGTCAACTTTTCAGCATCGCTGTAGCAGGACATGTATTATAGGGGGTCTCATAGACCTTCTATCATTTTCTCTTCTATGGGGGGAATCTTTTGGGGGGGCTTTCTAAGCTTTTCCTTCTTTTTCTCTCTTTTTGGAGGAAAGTTTTTTGCCAATGGGTTTGCTTTCTTTCTCCTCTTTTTGAGAGATGCATTTGTACATCGGTACCTAATCAGATGCATAGCCAGGGCCCATCTTTCATAAACTCACCTAAGCTATGCTTAAGGGGGGTGTTGGTGTATAACTCCTATAGTTTAAACTAACTCAATCATAGTTAGGCTAATTCTCACACATGCTCTTTGGCATAATCAAAGTAGTTGGTCGTTTGGGAGATGTGTCATCTCAATGGACACCTCGCCGCTATTCTCTAGGGTAGTTGCACTATTCATATGGTTTGTAAGTTGCCACCTATCCCTATTTTCTGGAGAGTCAAGTATCCAACTTCTATTTATATCTTCTCCATTCGTTTTCACTTGCAATCTTGTGCTTGTTGTATCTCCATGATCTTGGTAGTTTCTACAACCTTTTATAGATGCTAATGATTATGATAACATGTTTTTCTACAATACCAATTGTATTCTGTGCTTGTTTTCAATGATCAAGAGGTAGGGGTTCCTATTGCATGGGTCGTGTCATCATAGAACAAGATTGAGGACATTTATGGGTGGTTGGTAGAGGTGTAGAGACGTGGAAAACACGCAAGAAATGATTGGAAAATTAATGCATTTTTTTACTAATGATGCCAATGTCAAAATCCAAGCCATACAGTAAGTGCATTTTTTTGTATTGTCTGTCTTTGGATTATTTTTTTCATTTTAAATGAGAAAAATATCTTAGGAAATGACATTTATGACTTCTTATTGTTTTGTAAAAGGGCTATTTTTGGATATTGCGTACTCTTGTACATTTGACATGTTCGCAGCGCATGGTTGAAGAACATATATAAGTATGCAGACAAGGATATTGTGATGAAGATCTTTCACAAACTTGGAATGATCATGATGGGCATGGATGAGAGTGAAGAGATCACTCTTCAACACTTGAATGATCTCATCAAGGAGTTTAAGGATCAGTCCTGATTTATGGAGTACTTCAAGAAGACTTAGTGTGATGGACATGGATGCATTGGTGAGTTGAAGCTTTAGAAATTTCATTTGATTGTCAATATTTTCATTTTATGAGGTTACTTCATTTATATTGTCATTGATTGTTATTGTCTTTCAATTTTGCACAACCATGTGGGCGAAAATGTTTAGACAATTACGACATGCAAACTAGTATACAAATGCATCCATCGAGTCCTACCAATACACACTAAAACGTTGATACTTATGTGATCAACAAAAAAATGCACAAGGCGAATGGACCATTTATATTATACGGTCCTTGTGTATAGAATGGAGCCGTTCTACATGCAAAAGCAAAAGTTGCAGCATTTTGGCTTTCTAACAAATTAAAATACTCTATGTATAATATGCTAATGAATGACAAAAATGTATATGTATATAAAGATTACTAAGCTTTGTCTCAAAGCAGAGTGAACACCAATGAGAAGTAAGACAAGTCTCTATTTATAGAAAGAGTGGAAGCTAGAAACTTAGAAGTGAAGAAATGACCTACAAATCTATACATATATGGTTGTAAATATCTATGATATGCAATGCTACCTAAATGGATTAGTGTCTAGAGGCAATCTTCAAAATAATGAAAATTGTATCCTAAGTCCTAAAGAAAGAGGACTCAATTGTAAATGTCATTGTATGATGTCAGTTGGTGAATTTTATTTATTGTTGGCTTTTATGATCCAAGAGTATTGGTTTGGTGTTGTATGTATTAGACCTGTAAAGTGTATGAGCTAAGGTTATATGCTTATCCTATAGTTCTATACATGGCAATAAATTAATGTTTATGATTTGTAATTAGGTTGTCAAGAGTTCCTATTATTTTAAGGTAGTTTCTTGGAGTAGTTATATATTATATTCATAGGAAAAGAATTTATAAGTCTATTTCATGTGATGTGGATTTTCATCATGTATAATAGATTATTGTGGTGTTTAAATTTCTTCACATTATGTAAACATTCTCTACATTTTGTTAGTGATAAACTAATACTTGTAAGAATATTTCAAGCATAGTTTAACAAATAACTTAATTGGACATTTAAAAATAAAAGAATGGAACTAAAAAGTGGCCATTTGTCAAAAACTCAAAATGTCAACGAAGGAAAAAAGATACATAAAATTTGGCTCTTACTCAAATCTATCATCACATTATTTACTAGTATATTTATATTTTAAAAAATATATCTAAGTACGCCGAGAAACATCTTCCAATTTGTTGGAATTTATAAATTACTTGCAGTTAGAATATTTGATATGCTCACATGAGTTAATTTAAAGAGACTATGTTGCAAGACTTCTCATATTCTTCAAATATAATAAAGATTTCACTCCATAACTGCCCAAGTTTTTCTATTTTTCTATCCATTTGGTTTCCACGAATTTATTTAATTTTTGTTTAACGTGATAAAGATTTCACTCCACAACTATCCAAGTTTTTCTATTTTTCTATCTATTTGGCTTCCACAAATTTATTTATTTACACATTTTATGAATTTTGTTTACATGAGAATCTGAATCTTAATTGTTTACAGGAATCTGAATCTTTTAGCCCTTGCTATGAGTGTAGAACGCCTCTCGGCGTAACAAACATAACAAGTCTACATTTTGAAATGTCTTGAGATAAGTACATTTTTGGGCTCAAACAAAACCACTACTACCAAACATATAATTCATATATCAAATTACAAAAATAGCATAGAAATTTCCAGTTCAAAAGGATCATAAAAATTAGTCAATGGTTCAATAATGTGTTAATTCTTTTTGTCTATACTAGAAAAAATATATTTTCTTTCTTGAAAACTAGTAATTCTATGAACAACAAAGTTTACCATCATTTATAATCTTATACAATCATTTATTTACAAGATTGAGGTTTCCTTTGAACTAAACTATGTAATTTAACAAAACTATTAAGTAGAAAAATGGAATATCACTCAGACAATTAATTTTTTGATAGAAATATCCTCAACTATAAAGGACAAAAAGAAAAATTGTAGACAAAATGAGGTAAAGTACAAAATATTACATAGAGTGCAGTGTTAACTCCTACAATGTAGCCAAGCTACAACTTAGTGGCTACATTGAAGAGGTGAACTTGGTGACTACATTCATTCATAGACTCAATGTGTTTTAGCAACATCAATCAATTGTTACAACATGTAAAAGGGTTGTTTGCAACCAAAAGGAGTTTAAAATAATCAAATAATTATTTGAGTTCTTTCCAAACTATATTGTTATCTCAGGTTGATTTTGTCACATTTCATGCTTAGGGCCCAAAGTTTTTTGAATTTTATAGTACTAATCTAAGAAGTCATAGGATATATTTTTGTTGATACCTATTTGTATATTATAGGAAATACAAATAGAAATACAAGTACAAATATAATTTGTTGTATAATTTTTTTTAGAGGAAGGTAAGTGGAAGCAGTGGCCAATATGTTCTAAGTTTCTATTTTGAAAAGTAAAAGCACTTGTGCATATAATGACACAACTGTCATGCTATAGATAATGCTAGATGATAGTTGTAACAACCATGTGCCATCTAATACTTTGCCAACTACTCAAAAATTAAGATAAATATACATATATTTAATGGCCCTACAAAAAAATCCTACCAACTAATAAAAATCAAATAAATTTATTATTAACCATTTTATTTTTTAAATAAAATAAATAAATTTTATGAAAAAGAAAAAACAAATAAAGAACATAAAATGTAAAGAAAAAAGTGATTTAAACTTGAAAGTTAATAAATAAAAAATAACAATTTCATGTCATTAAAAGATTTAAAAAATTGAAAGCAACAAGAGGCATAGTTTTTATGCCACAATCTACCAATAAAAAGTGGAAGCCACAATCTGCCTATCCTAAGGAGCATCAATTAAAAAATTGTGTCAAAAAAGTTCTCTACAACTCAACAATGCTAATTATGTGCCTTGAAACAAGAAAGAAAAAAGATACCATTTGATACGGATACACTTGGAAAATAATAGCTTAAAAACATACTCTAATTATCATTTAGAATCATTTAAATTGAATCAATTTAAATGGATATTATCAAAAAGAACTAAACTTAAAATGTATTTAAACTAGTATATTTATATTTAAAAAAATATATCTAAGTACGCCGAGAAACATCTTCCAATTTGTTGGAATTTATAAATTACTTGCAGTTAGAATATTTGATATGCTCACATGAGTTAATTTAAAGAGACTATACTGCAAGACTTTTCATATTCTTCAAACATAATAAAGATTTCACTCCATAACTGCCCAAATTTTTCTATTTTTCTATCCATTTGGCTTCCACAAATTTATTTATTTTTTGTTTAAAGTGATAAAGATTTCACTCCACAACTATCTTTCAGCCCTTGCTGTGAGTGTAGAATATATTACTGCTGAAAGAACTTCACTAATTTTTCATATGTATGCTTAAATAAAAAAACTATTTAAATGTGTATTGTTGGTGAAAGTTCAGTAGTTTTTCGTAGCCCATGCTTAAATGCTTTGGCTTTAATCAGTAAATGAAGTTGAACTGCTATTTGGTTGGCCTTCCCGATTGCCTGCAATCAACAGATTCTGGACGGATGCATGCTCTTCTAAATTGCCATATGCCCTGCCATACACAATTTTTTCAAGCATACCCTCCACCTCTCTCATTGTTGGTCTATCCCCTGGATATTGCCTCGTGCATTGCACTCCCAATCCAATAAAACTAAGCAGACAACTGCCATCCTCAGAAGATTCAATTTCCTCCCCAGTGGTTTCAGGTGTGGCATTATTGGACCCTCCCACAGCTAACTGATCAACCAACAGCTCTCTGTCCACCACTTCCTCCACTGCCTCAGGGAATGCTCTTCTCACCCATCTGGGCAAAGTAACATCTCCGGAAAAAAAATCGTCAGTAGGTCTCTTTTTAGTCACCATTTCAAGGATGAGCATCCCGAAGCTGTAAACGTCTCCCTTAGAACTCACTTGTCCTCCCAATCCATATTCTTGCAACAGTTAAAAGTGATTTCATTGTTGAGAATAAAATTAATATACGGGGGAAAAAAAAAAGCCAAGACAAACACAGAAATTGGAAATAATGTTGGGCTTGGGGTTTTACCTGGAGCAAGGTAGCCTACTGTTCCCTTCAGTCTGGACGTGCTGCTACTTGCAGAAACAGGAGACGGCAATAGACGGGAAAGCCCAAAATCAGCCACATGGGCTGTCATTGTTTCATCCATTAACACATTTGAGGGCTTCAAGTCGCAGTGAAGAACAGGGGGATCACAATCGTGGTGCAAATATTTCATCCCGTGTGCCACATCAAGTGCAATGTTCACTCTCATCTTCAAACTCAGGCTACATTGCGTTCCATCATTGTGCAGGAGTTGGTCTAGGTTCCCCTTTGACATGAACTGCAGTACCAGAGCGCTGAAGTCTTCAGTTGAGCAAGAGGACAAGACTTTGACAAGATTGCGGTGCCTGATTTTGCTAAGTATTCTGCATTCCCTGACGAAATTCCTGTATGAATTTTGACTGTCTTTATTGAATAGCTTAACAGCCACCAATGTGTTATCATCCAAGAGACCTTTATAAACTGACCCAAAGCTACCCTCACCTAGCAATTTAGCGGCACTAAATCCTTCGGTTGCTCTGTGAAGTTCCTGACTAGAGACTTGCATTAAACCTCGTCCCAACAAACTATTTATAATTGGTGCTCTTTTAATTCCTCTGTAGAAAATGTAAAATGCCCCCAAAATGCAACACAATGCGAAGAATGTCCCAATTGAAGCAACCAAGACAATTTTCCTGTTGAACCAATTATGGTTCTTGGCAGATATTGTGCAATTTGGTAAACTCAACCAGCTCGAGGCTGCACATAATCCTGGATTTCTCAAAAATGATGTTACGCTTAGATTTCTGAAAGCTCCTTCATTTGGGACTAATCCATTCAGGTTATTGTATGAGAAATTTAAATGGCGGAGCATGGTGAGATTTGCAATAGAGCGTGGCACTGGCCCAGACAACTCATTGAAAGACAAATCAATGCTTTCAAGGCTCTTAAGCTGCCCTATTGATGTTGGCACTATTCCCTCCAATTTATTTTTGGAAAGGTCCAGGTATTGCAATTCAACGCTACTGCCGATATCGCCAGGAATTGGTCCTGAGAGTTTATTAGCAGAGATATCTATGACTTGAATATGTTGCATTCCTCCCAGTGAAGGCAATCTTCCTGTCAATGAATTGTGTGAAAAATTGAGACCGAACGCCAGTGAACGGAGGCTTGAGAGCTCCATAGGGATATTTCCTGTGAGGTTGTTGTATGAGAAGTCGATCAACTCCAGGCGGAAACATTGCCCAATGGCATTCGGTATCTTTCCTGTGAACTTGTTATGACTTAAGTGAAGTATCCTCAGCTGTTGCAGACTGCCCAAATACGAGGGAATGTCTCCCGAAATACGGTTTAGCGAAAGCTCTAGGCATTCCAG
Source organism: Cunninghamia lanceolata (assembly GCA_027924645.1). NCBI lineage: Eukaryota > Viridiplantae > Streptophyta > Pinopsida > Cupressales > Cupressaceae > Cunninghamia > Cunninghamia lanceolata. Next base: position 4,932,237 of record BSBN01000333.1, read on the forward strand.
GGTGACAAGCATGTTTAACTCCGGTGGAATGCGCCCTTGCAATTTGTTGGATTCCAAGAACAACCCTTGTAGATGCTTCAGACGCCCTAATCCTCTCGGAACTTTCCCAATAAAACTGTTCTTGCGGAGATTTAGAAGGGTTAAGCCAGTAAGGTTGCCAATCTCTTCCGGTATATTGCCTGTGATATTGTTGCTGTACAAGTAGAGCTTTGATAGCCTAGGAGAGAGGTTTCCTATGCCCCTTGACAAAGTGCCACTGAAATTGTTTTCCTCTAGACCCAGGAGTTCAAGAACGGAGCAGTTGGTAAGTACATCTAATACACACATTGTGGCACAGTGTCCATTTGACAGGCTATTAGACCCAAGGCTCAATATCTGCAGAGCCGTCAGCTTTCCCAATTCTTGAGGCACCACACCACCTAGCGGATTCTCTGAGAGATCAAGAAGTTTGAGCTGAGAGCAATTTCCCAGAGACTTTGGGATCCCCCCACTGAATTGATTACCTGCTGCAGTAAATCCTTGTAAGTTGGTGAGCTTGAGGCCAATATCTGCGGGAATGGACCCCACAAACCTGTTTAATTCCAGTCCAAGCCATTGCAATTCTGTACAATTCAGCAGAGAAGGAAAAGCATTTCCCTTCAAGTGGTTACCACCAAGAGTTAGTGTTTGTAGGCGAGTCAGCAACCCCAATTCTGGGGGTATTTCTCCCCTCAAATTGTTATCTACTACTTGAAGTTCATTGAGAGCGGAACAATTTCCTAGAGATTTTGGGATGCTACCGTTTAGCCAATTATCGGCGATTTCCATATCTTGCAATTTGGGTAGCTTATAGCCTATAACCTCTGGAATTGTACCATCAAGCTTGTTATTCGATAGGTGCAATATTTTTAATTCAGTACAGTTCATGAGAGAAGAAATTGATCCTCCAAGGCTATTATTAGTGCAAGAGAGATACTGCAGTCGGGAAAGTGAACCCAATTCTGGTGGAATGATGCCATACAAGTGATTGTCAGACAAACTCAACATCTCTAGAGACGAACAGTTCGCCAGGGCCATGGGAATGATACCTGTAAGAAAATTGTTTCTAAAGAAAATCTTCCTCAATCTCCATGATTTGCCAATCTCCTCGGGGATGCTACCGTTGAGTTTGTTGGAGGCCAGACGCAGGGATTGTAATCTAGTCAGTGTTGTTAATATCTCAGATGGAATTGGTCCTTCAAGCGCATTCTCGTACAGCCACAAGAGACGCAATTTTGTGCAGTTACTTATAGACTTGGGGATAGTGCCAGTTAAAAGATTATACCCAAGATGTAAGGTTTTAAGCGCAGTGCAATTTGCCAAGTCTTCAGGGATAATACCACTCAAATTATTTGAAGAGAGGTGGAGTTTTTGCAATTGGTGCAAGGAGCTCAACTCTGGCGGAATGCTTCCGCTCAAGAAATTATGATCTAATCGGAGTTGTAAAAGATTTGTGCATGCACGCAGAGTAACTGGAATTGAACCTTGCAAACTGTTTTCATACAACTTAATGTACTGCAGCTTCTCTAATTTACCAAGCTCGCGGGGAATTTGGCCAAAGAGACGATTATGAGACAGGTCGAGAACTGTAAGGAAGGACAGATTGGCGATGTGAGGGGGTATCGTCCCAGCCAGACTCTTATATCTGAGAACTACACTCACAACCCTTTGATTGCGATCACAAGTTATTCCAGTCCAGTTGCAAATGTTATTTCCATTTACCCAGTTGGACAAGGAAAGGCTTGGATCCATTTTCACAGACATTTTTAATTGAAGCAGAGCTTCTGCATCAATCTGGTTCTGGTATTGCAACTCATTGGACGAGAATGTAATGATAAAAGTAGTGAAGATGAGTAAAAGAATGAACTGACCTTTACAATTCTTCATATCTGAAAGTGGAATTAATGCACCAACAATTGCAATTGCTTACCCTTTCTTGCTGTGAAAGAAGTTTTTATAGCAGATGCTTTAACCGAAGGGTATATGGCATAGATAACAGATTTATTGCCCCTGCTTTAACTCAACTTCTGTAGTTGTCGTTGTACTTGAAAATTATGACCAAAGTGAGGTGCCTATCCTTTCCTCGCATTTTCCACAACTTTCTTCCGTGATTTGATGTAATTTAAATATGGAAGTGCAAACACTTTACTTTTTCTTTTGGTGTGAAGGCGTTGGAGAACAAGATTGACCACAATGACTTTTTTATTCCTGTGGCCGGCAAGAATAGACACGGCACGAAATATTTTAGTCTTTATCGTTTGCTTTTCTCGACTGAAATTAAACTAACTTAAAAGGCACGACTCTGCTTTATTGACTCCGCGATAAACAGATTTTATTCTAGTCTACTAAAAAAGTTGGCTACTAAAAAAGTTGTAAGGGGATCACCCTTTTGAAGTTGTCATAGGTTGATAGGCGTAAGTTTCGCCTGCCCCGTTAACTTTATTATTAATCGCATGTCAAAAAACTAGATACAAAATTATGTGGAGTGAAGTGATCCAATTTTAATCTTGATTTTAACTCCGGTTGATAGGGCGTATGTTTCGCCTCCCCCGTTAACTTTATTATTAATTGCATGTCAAAAAACTAGATACAAAATTACGTGGAGTGAAGTGATCCAATTTAAATCTTGATTTTAACTCCGGTTGATAGGCGTATGTTTCGCCTCCCCCGTTAACTTTATTATTAATCGCATTTCAAAAAATAAAAAAATAAAAAAAAAATCTTTATTATTAATGAAAATATCAAATAAGGAAATACGCACAGGACACGGCACTAAATATTTTATCTTTATCGTTCGCTTTTCTGGACTGAAATTACGTAAACGAAGTTAAAAGGCACGACTCCGCTTTATTGTCTCCGCGATAAAGAGATTTCATTTGATTTCACATGCGATGAAATCATAGTTAAAACGTTTATCGATACCGCTTTATTCGCTCCTCTGAAGGTAAATTCGTAGAGATTTATTTTGTAGTCTACTTAAAAAGTTGAAACATTCGCTAAAGTTGGTAAACACATCGTGCGAAATCACACTTGAAACATTTGGCGCTTTACAAGAATTACAAGCTATAATAGTTGTGGAAAAAAATAAATGGATTATTTAATTACAATTTGGTTTAATAAATATGATAATTAATTTATTTATTATATAATTATAATAAATTATATAATAGAATATGAAATTTGGAAATAATAGAAATAAAAATATTTAGTTCATTTTGATGGTTAATAGATATTTTGTTATTTTGATCATTATTTTTTGTGTTATAATTTAGTTGTTTGTTATTTAGTTGATTTGAGATTGGTGCTAAAGGATTTAACATGATGTATTGATTGAAAGATGGTGACCTTCCCCTGGGCTCTATTTGATTCCTATTGGAAATGCAAGAGCATTGATTCCTATTGGAAATGGAAGAGCATACAGAGTGTTGGAAAACTAAACTGTAATTGAACAATAATAAACACCAAATAATAATTATAATATTGAGTTGTTCAAGATATCACTTTGATTCATTACAATTACTTTTATAAAGCCTTTCCCAAAATTAACTTTGGAAACTATCTCACAACCTACCTGAAATTAACTTCCAAATAATTAAATATTAAAACTAAGTCACTAAGGTGTCTTTATTACCAAATGTAAGCCTTAATTTTCCAACACCCCATGTTAAGGTTTACATTACAAAAAGAATAAAAAATAAAGAATGGAGACACTGCAACATGGATTGACCACAATAGCCCAACTGAAAATATGTAGAAGCATCATCTCCACCAAATCCCCTTGCTTGAATCTAGAACACCCCAAACTACTCATGTCCAGGCAACTATACTAACTGACCACCAAATCTCTTTAGAACACCCCAAACTACTTGTGTCCAAGAAAATATCCTAGCTTACTACCAAATCTCCTCAGAACACCCCAAATTGCTCATGTCTAGGAAAATGTCCTAGCTAAAACCATCAAACCTTGCCTAGAACACACCAAACTGCTCATGTCTAGGCAAACATCTTGATTGTCCAACAATATCTATGAATCAAGACATACTCAACTATTCTCAAGTACACCACCCTTCTCGTGAATCAAGACACACTCAATTATCCATTGTGATTAAATGTTGATATAAATTAAATATATATTTTTTAAAAGTTTTATATTTAATTTTTATTTGGTGTTTACTATACAATTTTATGGAAAAGTTTATAGTTAACTCTTAAAGTTTGAATTAATAATCCAAAAACATAAATACTAAAATTAAATTGTGTATAGTCCTTATATCTCATGTGGAATCCCACCAATAATAGAGACAATCTAAAAAGAATGGGTCAAAATAAATAATAGTGACATAATATTTGAAAAAGTAGTAAAAATGGGAAATTAAAGAAAAATCTGTTAAAAAAATGATTGACCTATTCACAAGCATACAAGTTAAAAGAATAGCCCACCCAAAGAATAATGACAATAGCTATTCTCCCGAAAAAACAACATGCCTAAGACATCATAACACCATGCCGCCCATGCCCCATACGATACCATGATGACCGGAGGATGAGATGACGACGTTGTAAATGGGATTTTTTTCCCGTTGTGTTTCTGCTTGTCCCATCACCCCCTCGGACGTCATAAATTTCAAAACTTACAAGCTAAAAAACCCATTTCCCTTCATTCGATGCATGCATTATTTTTATTTTCTCACAACCACAAAAATAATAGCAATTCCATTGGAAGCTGCGGCAACTTGAAGCCCAGTGCAGCAAGGAGAAGCCAGCTTCACCGACGAAGCCAGGTGTTGTCTACAGTTGGAAACATAGGTAAGATGTGGGTTATATGAAAATAGAAATGTTTATTTTACGTTATAGTCTGGTTCCCTGGATTTTTGAGAATTGTTAATAGTGTCTAGTGTAATCTACAAATGGGTTTTTTTTCCAAATATTTAGTAATAGAAAATGTAGTTTGATGTCATTTTTTATGCTTTTTTTCTTCCAAAAATTCAATAACAAAAAACCCAGTTTGATGCAGTTTTTGATGTGTTTTCTTTTGCAAAAAATCATTAATAGAAAACCCATTTTGATGTGTTTTTTGTAGAGCAGTGGAGGGGGCTTGTGGAGGACAACTTCTCAATAGTCAGAAAGGGTGGAAAAGGTATGTATATCCACCAATTTTTCCTTCCAATTGCCATTCTAGTCTGGAAATGTGAAGAGGGCAAGACAGGAGTTTTGTTGGGTCCAAAATACTATTTTATATACGTTTCTTGGAAAAAAAAAAAGATCAACCTTTTGTTGGTTGTGAGTCACAGGTGCAAATTCTGGTTAATTGTGAGGTTTTGAAAAAAGGGTTTAGTTTCAAATGGGTTTTGGACTACTCTTCAAAAGCACTGCTTCCCCAAAGCATTGAATGGGCGTCATTTTGTATGGTGTTTTGTATGTTAAGATGTCATTTTGTATGGTAAGAGGCCTCTTATGTCATTTTGTTGGGATCATAGGAAATTACAGAAATGGGTTTTGGATGGTTGTTCACCCCCCTTAACCTCTCGGATGTAGACCTCTAGTTTTTGCTTTGGAGTAGGTAATATAGAAAAGGGAGAATAGCTACAACCATTTCTATTGGCTTTTGTTTTTGTATGGTGATTTGTATGATATGATGTCATTTTATATGGTGATTTATATATTATAATGTCTTAGGCATGCCATTTTGTAGGATAATAGCTACTTCCTATATAATTTAGTTTAATTTGTGGTTTAGTACTTGCCCCAAAAAATTTAGGGAATCAAATAAATTGATCAAATACTTTTCTTTCAATTAAATCTTGTTATGTTAGAAAAAGTAACCTTGGGGGCTTTTTCCTATTAAGGTTTAGCTCCTGGGTCCCTTAGTATGCATTTAGAGCATCTTGCATGATTTCGATGACTCCCGATGAGAAAACCCTGAAGTCTCATGGCAAATAGGAATCAGGGGATGCACCTAATATAAATCTTGCCTAAAATAGGGGGGAGGACTTGGGCACCTCCCGATGAGAAAACCCTGAAGTCTCATGGCAAATAGGAATCAGGGGATGCACATAATATAAATCTTGCCTAAAATAGGGGGGAGGACTTGGGCGCCTGCACCCTAGTCCTACCCTATTTTAGGTCAGGACCAATTTCAAAGTGTTGCTTTATGACTATTATATAGGTCTTATGAAGACACAGTAAGTTTGAATTACAAAATTCTTAGTGGGAATGTTTGTAGTTGCATATATAAGCATGATTAGGTTATCATTTGTAAACTAGATAGAAATTAGATGAGCATTATGATTTTGTGAAAGTGATTCAAGGCATTCATTGTGTTGCAGAGTAGAATTTGTGTTGTCCTTGTGTTTGTATTTGCAGATTTGACATCCATCTCCTCATGGCATGAAGAGCATCTACCTTCCAGAAGAGCTTCATTACAAGGTGATATCATTTGTGTTTTTGATCATTTATCATTTGGATTTTGCCTCTATCTTGCAGGGATACACACTCTTTATCTGACAATGGTGTTTGGAAGACTTGAATGTCTCTATGGGGCTTGACTGAGGCAAGCCTCTAAACACCACAACCTCAAACCCATTTTTTCATGATTACAAGTTATAGGTTGCAGGAGCAGAAAAAGTGGAGTTGTAGGAGAGTAGCATAGACTGTTGGAATTGTATATTAGAAATGAAAATAGGGACCTAGACTTCGGCACCCGCTCATTAGTCCTCTAGATCCTGCAACAAGAAAATTTCTAGAACATCAGGAATAGGTTGCAGAAAAGATTCCCAGATCTCGACAAAAAGTATGGCACTGGACTAGGGCACCCGCTCATTAGTCCCTGACTTTTCCATTTTTGAAAATTCAAAATCTGGTACGCATTTGATTGTCATTTGATATCACTATGTACAATCATCTTCCGTAATTTGTCTGTTTGCTTCCAAATTTGCATAATTAGGGTTTTTATCATAATTGGGCTTAATTAAACAACTAAATCACACAATTCCAATCTTCCCCTATATTCTGAGTGACATAAAGCCTATAGTAGACTTCCTACTCAGCTGAAAGTCTTTCAAAGTTTAGTGGTGAAAGGAGGATTAACACAAACTATCAAAATCAACCCTAAACAAATCCTCTTTATTTTTCACATTAAACATTTTGGTGAACCCATGTTTTTAATGAATTTTGCACCTTTCTGAGTGTTGTGCTTTAAATTTATATTCATTCATATCATTGTTCATCTTATTGCATTTGGAAAATTACAAAAAAATTGAAAAACTTGAAAAAATTGGCATTTGTTTAACTTGCATTTTTAAGTAATTTGAATTAGTTGGAATTGAATTTTAATAAATTTCTGTCATTATCATCAGATCTGATTTAAAATACAGAAAATTTTCATTCATCATTCATTTAGATTGCATTTTCATGCTTAAATTGTAGAAAATTCTTGAAATTGTGCATTTTTCCATATAACTTAGTCTTGCATTAGCTAGGGTTTGTAGTCAAAATCATGTTTCAGATTTTACTACCCTTTTAAAACACTCATTAGGACTAATTTTTGTTAGCATAATGTATTACATTGTTACTTAACTACATGGTTACGTTAGTTGGTTCTGCAATTATACCAACTGCTTTGACAGTTTCATCAACTGTTGCATAATATATATACGCATCTTGTATATGTTTTGAATCATTGAATAAACTAAGCATTCTATGCCTCTCTCTCAAGTGGTATCAGAGCTGGTGCTAGTCTTCACAGGCTGACGATGAAGAACTCTTGAGGTGTGCAGAAGTGAGGAAGGAAGCACCCACGGTGCCAAACAGCGTTGGAAGATTGTAGTGCGCTAGAAGGAAACAACATTGGAAGATTGAACAGCATTGGAAGTGAGTTTGGAGGCCATTTGCAGGCAGATTGAAGAGGTCATTGCCTGGACTGAAATTTCTCCATCCATGCCATTTGTAGCAGACGCTGTTATCATGAAGATCTTTCCATCAAATGGAAGAACGAAAAGAGAAAGGTGCAAATTTGTTTAAGTTTAAAAGAAGATTGTATGTCATTCGATAATATGGTTGGTACCGTATGTGGAGAATGTTTTTGAATATATCGTGATATCCAAAATCTTCTACAAAGATGACATATTAAAGGTATGTATTGAAGTGTGGAAGTGCAAAGTTCATACGCATATATTTTTAATTCAGAGAAAGAAGGTCAATTTGGTCCTACTATTTCCTTTTGGAGTATTATTTTTAAATGGAGATTCCATTAGAGGGTAAGTGCAAAAAGATGGGGGGCCAAAAAGTGGCCAAATGGTTTTAAAAAAAAACAATACATAACGCGAGCGCGTTATGAAGTACTATAAATTAAAAAAATGGGTTAGCATCTCATTTTATTTCTTTTTCTCCACAACTCCCGCGGTCTACAAACCCTAGAAAGCGCGCTCGCGTTTTGGATTCCTCAATTCAACACAAAAATCTTATCGATTCATCGCCAAAATGCCGCCACGACGTCGATCACGCCAAAGGAGTGAGTTTATTTGTTTATTTGTTTGAATTTGTTTCTAAATAGGTAGGTTTGAGTTGATTTTTGATGTATATTTCGTTAATTGTCAGGAAATGTTAATGCACCTCCTCCTCCTCAAAATCCACAAAATCCTGAGGAGGAAATACCTGCAGAACAACAACCTCCTCCATCCATTCCTCGACATGCCCCTGGAACACAAGAAAATATAATGGGGCAAATTGAAAACAACAAAAAGGAAATTGAAGATATAATTGCAAGGTTGAAAGATCCTTCCACTTCAACCTTGCATAGGTCCACGCTTGCCGAATCTCTTGAGTCTATGTTATCAAATGTAGATTTAATTAGCAAGCAAATAACTAGTTGGACGGATAAGAAGAGAGAGTTTAGAGATTACTATGCAGACAAGTTGTCATACCAAGATGTGAAAAAATTATAAATTACAAAATTAAACTTGTGTTCGATTTTCACAAACCCACAAACAAATCAACCTCCACCCATTACATGCAAGAGGTTCCCTATCCATTGGTGCAACAACCAAGCGATAAGGGACAATTTTGGGCAGAGGTGGTGGATGGTTTTTGACCATCCTCCATGCAATAATAATGAGGTCCCACAATACTTTTTGAGGAAACTCTATTGCGAGTTTGTCCTCAATAAAGTGCCAAACTATTTTGATATGCGGGACTTCTAGGGTAGAGGTGGGGGGTCAGCATAAGATAGACCAGGGGCACGTCTTGACCCACAGCAGGTAGTGAGACGAGTAATCAGCAGACCAGCCCATGAGCATGTTTCTATCCCTTCCATTGTGAAGGAGAGTGTTGAGGTTGATACACTACAGTCCATTAGTGCCTTGACCCAGAGCATCATAGAGCATGCCGGTCCTACAGCATAGAGTGGGTTGGGAGATAGTGTGAGGAGTAGGGTCCCACCCCATGCTTGTCAGGCTTGCGGGTCAGCCTGTGGTTATGACCCCATGGATAGTCAGGACGCAGGTGCATAGGCTACATCTGCAGCTGAGTAGATGGTGATGACAGATACCCTCCTAAGTGAGACTTTCAGCCTTGATACTCAAGTAAATATTAGCAAGTTTATTGAATTTAATTTATTAAATTTCATTTTTGAAATGCAAGATTAACTAATTTAAATTGATGATTTTAATGAAATATCAGGGTCATAGCGTCGATGCAGTTTTCAGTGGTTCTCCACCTGCATTTTACACTAGATCATCTACTATCGGGGTATGTAACTAGTAAACAATTATAAATATTACATGTGAATAGCATCGTTATATGAATGGTATTCTAATATCTGATTTTGGATGTTGAATAGGTTAATACTGTAGATTTCACGGCAACACCTGCCAGCGGTGGTGGACTTCAAAGCTTTACGGAGGTAATAAAATAAATAGTTTAATGAATGAATTTTACGTACTAGATTTTTGTATGTGACTTGTGTGCTTTATTGTGTATTTCCAGATGATGCAGGCTGTGGAGACACCTCCCCATGTTCATAGGGCAATGGAGTAGGGTGTGGCCTCTGCGATTCATAGCTCCATGGCATTGACAGGGGTATGAGGTAGATTAGTAAATTTTAATTTACATTCATTGTTATAGTTGTCTATTTTTTAAAAATCAGAAGATTATTGATTTGAAGTTTAATTTCTATCTGGATGGTTTCTATAGGACATGACATCACCAGGGCCTATTCCTGCTATTGAGGCAAGTGAGGAGACAGATTTTATGTTAGCGGTAAGTGATTATTTTGTTAAATGTTTCATTTTTTATAACATGTAATTTCTATATATTAATGTCTATACTTTTTATTGTAACAACTAAAAATGTAGGAAGAACTAAATAGGAGGAGTAGCCCTCGGGTTCGTAGTAGACCACCCACATGCGCGTCTCCATCCCCTAGAAGATCAAAGGTTGCCCGTGATCTATTCTCTTCACCAGCCAGAGGGGAATGACTTTTTATTGTGTTCCTTTATTGTATGCCTATATGGCATTTGTGGACATATATTTTGTATTGTATATAGTTGACATTGTATGCCTATATGGCATTCTTGTAAGCCTATATGGCTATTTTGTATATATGTTATACTTATATCGACAGATATTGATGTATGCCTATATGGATATTTGGTTAATACAAATCTTTTTTATTGATGGCGTCCATACTTGCATTATAAATCCACATTTGAATGGATATTTGTAGATGGCTACTTCAAATATTTAAAGTCCAATTGTATTACATAGGATGTTTGTTGATCCAATAAGCAAGCTATTGTTATTCAAGTATCACCTAAACCTCATTTTGGAACTAAAAGATAAAAGTAGTATTAAAAAAAAAAAAATGAATCATCATGTTGAACAGAAAATATTAATATTCTTTATGAGTAGCATAGAATGTCAACTATATGCAATACAAAAAAATGAATCATCATGTTATTTTTTATGTTTAAGATCTTGAAAATGACTAAGTCTGGTAGCCTGATATCCTGAAACACTAGGATGAATATCCAAGTCATTAGGATGATTGCACCTTGAGAAAAAGTCATTAAGATGAGTGCCTAAAGGAGACTTTCTTAAACATTCAAACATTGAGCAACAAGCATGAAGGGTTAAGGTGCAATTTGCAACTCATAAAGCCTCAAAAGGGTGCCCAACTTAGAGAGAGCATTCATTTAAGACAAGGCGCCCATTGACACCTGTTCCACCATAAAAGTGTGCCTAAGGTGGAAGGAGAACAAGCCTCTAGTAAGTGAAGCGCACCTATTGTCTAAACCACTTCATTATGGCACCCTAGCATGAGGAGGAGTATATAAGTCAATAGGAAATGGCACCTAGAATGCAAATGAAGGACTAAGTGGCATTTTCAATAAGCATCAATTCACCTTGAGCTTTCAATAAATACATCAAATTGAGCCCCATAAGCCTAGGCACCCTTTGCCTTCAAAAGAACCTTGTATCGACGTCAAGAGTTGGTCGTATCGGCATATCGGCAGACCTTGGTTAGGCTTTGCCAATAGTGGTCTGTCTTGCCGACGAGTGTGGTTCGAAGTCGAAGACATCGGTGTATCGGAAGATAATCCCATCAGCGCATCGGAAGAGCAGTTGAGAGATTCGCCGATGAAGGGAGTCGCACCGACAGTCGAAATCCATCGGTGTATCGGCCCAATGAGATTAGAGTTCACCGATGTTTGGAGTCTCACCAATGGGTGTGGTCTGAAGGTTGTCATTGGTGAGATCGATGTGTCGGCAGAAGAGTTTTTGAGTGTGCTGATGGTATTAAGTCCTACCGACAGGCGAGGGACTTAGAGTCTCATATCGGAGTGACAAAGACATCGGTGTGAAAGGATATAAAGTCACCGATAGTGGTCTGTCTAACTGATAAGAGTCAATGATGGGATGTTTGTCAGAAGTGAAATCAAACAGAGTCATGGTGGCATCGACCTATCGGACGATGTTAAGCTCGCCGATGGTATGTTGTCTCGCCAAATAGTGAGTTCAAAGGTTCAAAAGTTGATAATTCTATGCTTCCACTGTGTGCTCTGCATCAGACACTCATCCCTACTATAGTCTAGCATTCTCTAGTTGTGTTCTCCCCTTTGTTTTTGTGAACGCCTCTGGAAGTAATGTTGAGTTACTTGTGATGTCCTTATTGACTGGGGTTGTTTTGGATTCATGTGTAGTCCTTGTTCCTTATAGTCTATTGTCTACCTGACTGTTTGTTGTAACTTATTGAACCACTATAATTTTGAATATTTAGATTTAGAGGGCATTAGACACCAAAACTTCTTGACCTTTAACAACCCAACCTAGAATCAATAGATTTTTGTCCATCCCAACTATTCTAGTCAAGACAAAGCATGTTGATTCTCATTCAATCCAAAGTTCATTAACAGGATTATCTTATCATAATATTTAGGGAAATGACCACCTAGATGGACAATGATGTGAGCTATCTATAAAGAAACTTGCAAGAAGTATAGGAGGCATGAGAATCCCTCCATGTTGTTTATCAAGTTGAATGATCTATGACACATCATGTATCATTAGAAAATATTCTCGAAGAGAAAGCAAGTGAAAATACTCAAAACAACCCATAACAAGGTGGAGAAGTTTAAAGGATGGAGGTTGCAACACTTTCCAACCTCATAGCCACACTAGTCCAATGGATCAGGATAATACTATCAAGCATCCACATAATAGTAGATAATCTTATCAAAAGTCACAGAGAAATTTCTAAGGACCAAAGTGTTATCCCTATGACTTGACACATACTGCTTGTTTATTAAAGCAAAGGGACATGATATAAATATTGTTGTTATATGGAGCCTAATCAAACTCAGAGGTTAAATTTACCCAACTTTTATCAGCGTGGTTTCTCCCCAAATATTTCCTACTAGTTTTGGCACCTTGAAGTCTAAGTGTTTTTCTTCAGGATCTAGGCACCAGTTGAAGGTTGTAGTTGGCAAGAGGAAGTCTTTTGGAGTCTCTAAAACACATCAAACACTTGACTAACAACAAGATAACTTTTTCCCAAGTTAGGCGCTTCAAGAGGGAAGTTAAAACATGAATAAGCGCCAACTTGTCTAGGCACAAACTCAAGCTTGTTGAGGATACACATGGCACCTAACATTCCTTAGTGATTTCACGAACTTCAAACGCTCAGAACTGTTCAAGGAATGCCCAATGCCCCTTCTTGATGATAGGCACCAAAGTGAGGGTGGAATTGCACCTTGATGGCATTAGGCGCTATCTAGAGTATGCTACTCCATGGAAATGCGCCTTCTTGCTTAGAGTAATTCAAACACTCCAAGGTCTTCAGTGATCAATTCCCCAACTTATGAAATGTCCTCCTTCATTTTAAAACACATTGTAATGCTCCAGAGAGATGACTATACCTAGGCGTCAATCTGGGTTAGAAATGCCTCCAAAGTGCGCCTTCTCTTTCAGAATGCAAAACAAGGTCCAAAGGTGCAACTCTTGGGTAAGAAAGCTTGTAAAGTACACCTAACTTAGTGAAGAGGTTGATAGTGCATCTGAGAGGTTGAACTGGCAAGAGATGGTGCCTAGCTTCCTAGACCTTGTTTCAATATGTTTGAGTTCCAAAGTTGACTTAATGGTATCAAGATGGCACCATAGAGTCTTTGGACTAGTTCCTTAGAGTTTCAAAAACATTCTGGCTCCTTGAAAATTCCTCCTACATGCTTGGGTGCCATTTCAAGGTCCTAGAACCATGATGTAGTGCCTTATTGCTCTAGGTGCCCATTCATGATTGTGCAACTTGAGATTGGCACCTACAGTGAATAGGCTTTCATCCTGACTTAATACACTGCCTCCTTCTGACGATTTTTGGGGCAGCAGAAAACCTTTCACCATGGGCAAATGTATCAGAGATATAAAAAACTGAGAGAGGTTATTGTAGAGGCACTCTACGTGATCGCGTTGCCTCAGACAGAATGTTTCTAAGTGACATGGTTTTCGAGTAACATCTCATCAAAGATTGCTGCCTTTTTGCACTTTCGACTCTTCAAGGATATCGTCGGTACAATGTAGCTCAGACTGTTTCGACATGTTTGGGTGAAAAATAGGACCATGCCTAGTGTAAATGTACCCATCCGGACGCGTTGGAACAGTCAGTTTAGTCACATCAGGAGCAAGACAAAAGTTACACCCCTTTGCAACTTTACACTGCTTCCTTCTGACGATTTTTGGGGCAGCAGAAAACCTTTCACCACGGGCAAATGCCTCAGAGATATAAAAAACTGAGAGAGGTTATTGTAGAGACACTCTACGTGATCGCATTGCCTCAAATGGAATGTTTCTAAGTGACATGATTTTCGAGTAACATCTCGTCAAAGATTGCTACCTTTTTGCACTTTGGACTCTTTACGGATATTGTCGGTACAATGTAGCTCGGACTGTTTCGACATGTTTGGGTGAAAATAAGACCATACCTAGCGTAAATGTACCCATTCGGATGCGTTGGAATAGTCAGTTTGGTCGCATCAGGAGTAAGATGAAAGTTACACCCCTTTGCAACTTTACACTGCCTCCTGACAATTTTTGGGGTAGCAGAAAACCTTTCACCATGGGCAAATATCTCAGAGATATAAAAACTGAGAGAGGTTATTGTAGAGGCACTCTACGTGATTGCATTACCTCAGACGGAATGTTTCTAAGTGACACAATTTTTGAGTAACATCTCATCAAAGATTGCTGCCTTTTTGCACTTTAGACTCTTTAGGGATATCGTGGGTATAATGTAGCTCGGACTGTTTCGACATGTTTGGGTGAAAAATAGGACCATGCCCAGCATAAATGTACCCATCCGGATGCGTTGGAATAGTCAGTTTGTTCACATTAGGAGCAGGATGATTTACACCCCTTTGCAACTTTACACTGCCTCCTTCTGACAATTTTTGGGTCAGCAGAAAACCTTTCACCACAAGCAAATGCCTCAGAGATATAAAAAACCAACAGAGGTCATTATAGAGACACTCTACATGATCACATTGCCTTAGATGGAATGTTTCTAAGTGACACGATTTTCAAGTAACATCTCGTTAAAGATTGTTATCTTTTTGCACTTTGGACTCTTCAGGGATATCGTCAGTACAATGTAGCTCGGACTGTTTCGACATGTTTGGGTGAAAAACAAGACCATGCCTAGTGTAAATGTACCCATCTGGATGCATTGGAACAGTCAGTTTGGTCACATCATGAGCAGGACACCAAGAATGCAAAAGTTGCTTTGTGCAACTTGACAACATTGACACTTTTTTGCAACATGACTCAAAGACTCAAACTGACCCCAAATGACTCAAAGTGACTTAAAATCACCTTGATTTTGGCGCCCAATGTACATTATAGAGGTCAAGGCACTCCTTATCATTCAAACATCTTAGATGAGCGCATAGGAAAGGAAAAAGCTCTAAGTTTCATCATCATGAGCGCCTAATATCAAGAGACTTTAATGGCTCAAACCTTAGCATGGAGTCCTAAGGTGCACTTCATGTCTCTTTTCATCCATTTTGGCACCCTTATGTAGATTTTTCAACTTGATTTGGCACCCTGTATGTGAAGGAAGATCTAAAGGCATGAAAGTGGATGTCATTTTGCAAGAGTTTGGATCATCAAAATTGAAAGAAATAAGTCTATTAAGCTTGGGCACCCTTGGTCTTCTTTTCATTCATTATGAGCACCTTGGGAGAATAGTATATAGGTCATCATCATGATTGGGCGCCCTGGATCCAGAGTGTTGGAGAGATCATCAAATGGTGTCTAGAAGAAGTAGGGTGAGTTATGAGTTTGGTCGCATCAGGAGCAGGACACCAAAAATGCATAACATGATGATGTAAAAATTTGTATGTGTAAAAATGTAGGAGGAAATAAAAAAAAGACAAACCTTACAAATTAATGTGCATACTTACAACTCAATGTAACATGACTTTACAAAATCAATGTGAATACTTACAAATTAATCCAATAAACCATCTGGGTCTGCTCTACTCTTTATTGTGTCAAGTATTGCTTCATGGTCAGACTCACACACCTTCCACAAGATTTTGTTCAAAGGTCTACCCCGATACTTTATCAAATGAACATTGGATGCCACGACAAGGTTTGAGTAATGAAGAATTTTCCAATGCATGTCAAAGTCCTGAAATAGCCAAATATTAACACTCTTATGTGGGTACCTTCTAAGCCATGTTCCAGTAATAACCACTGAGCCTGTAGGGTATTCAATGTTTTCTCCATCTGTAACAGGGGCCTCCAATTTCTTTTTGGCCTCAACACAATGACATAAGTAATAATCTGTTCCCTCTTCATTATCTTCATCTGCAATAACTGCATATACATGCCCTACATTGATATGTGTAGCAAATTAGATGAAATTAGTCAACATTACAAAAATACTACAAAGTAAGATGACATTACCTGCTTGAACTAGATGAAATTAGATGCATATACGTGCCCTATATTACCTGGTTGAACTAAATCTAATAAGTGGTCAAAGTCAACTGATGATTCCATCTGTGTTAGTTCTAGTGCCGTCGGGGGTCGATACATGTCAAGTGGGCTAAGATAACTTAACTGCCATTCGTCAACCCACTCCTTTGACTCGCACTCATCCCAGACTTGAATTGTACAGGAAGAAAAAAAGCATGACATCTTTCGTGTATGGATACTTCATGAACATGCAATTGAGCTTCTGAAAGAGTGCATCTCATTTGATCCTGTCAGTGTACAACAGTCCTCATATGCTGCAATGTTAGTATCATCTATCAACCAAAAAAATCTACAAACTGAAGACTTACCTTCATTACCTAGACCCATGGAAGCATTACACCACTCAAAAATCAATTTTGCATCTGTCAACTTTGCATTGTCTTTATACTTTAACTCTTCTCATGCTATGGCTCTTTTGATACATGCTCCTGCACCATCATGCTCCCCCTTTCCATGCCCGCCCTCACAAAAGTTCCACATATGTTGAATACCTATAAAATTATGCCTCCTACTCAGCCAATAAAAATTTTGCGAGTTCTTGAATTGTGACACACAGTTATCCGACCATATGATATGTTGACTGAACGATATGCCTCTTCTAGCCAAATCATTGTAGAACACCTGAAAGCAACCTTGCATGAACTCCGTAGAATGCGTGCGATCATCACTAATATAGAAATTTCTTGTATAGTTTGACATCATGGTATGTTAAGGTTTGTTATTACACATAATTATTAAAGAGCCCAAGTGTAGAAAATATACATGGCATCATGTGAGATTGTAGGCTGCTTTCTTGATTGGGAATGTGTCTATTTTAAACATGTATGATAAAGCAATTCAATCCGAAATAAGGAAAATGTAAAGAACATGCATGTAAAGACTTGACATACCTAAAAAATGAAGATTCGAATGGAGATAATACCCAATTATGTAGTGTTTTTTTCTTCTTGCATCAAACTCCTCAACAATTTGAGTTTTTCACCACTTGCTTCTTTTTCAATGTTAAATTGAATAACACTCAAATATAATTACTAACAACAATACTATTAACCAATCTATAATGTTAAATTCATAAAATTGAATCACAATTAACATTGCAACACTATAAAAATTGAAACTTGAATAGATATATATCAAACTTGGTGTGAAAACTATGTTATTTCCTCCTTCTCAAGTTGGCAAAGTAGAAAAGGTGGTGGAAAGATCATGCAAAGGTGGTACAATTGTCAAATGTGATGTGAACTTCCCAACAGCATGAAAGCACTTCTTTTTTGTCAGAGCACGCGCAGAATCAGTAAGAAAACAGAGCATGTGGGCCTGGATCACGGGGGTCAACACTTTTTTACCGTTTCAATAGCAAGACAAAATGTGAGCGCATTATAACGCGCTCGCGTTTTGTACTGCTATAGATTGATCACATCCTTTGCATTGATCACATCTCTTTCCAAACCTTCCCCTTCAGACTTGAATGACCACAAGGTTTTTAAGGGAGAATGTCAAACCCTAATCCCTCAACCCTTAACTCTAATCCCTTGACCCTCAACCCTATTCCTAAACCCTCAACCCTCAACCCTCAACGTCAAATCCTAATCCCTCAACCCTTCACTCTAATCCCTCAACCCTAAACCCGATCCCTAAACCCTCAACCCTCGACACTATACCTTAAACCCTAATCCCTCAACCCTCAACCCTAATCCATCATCCCTCAACTCTAATCCCTCATCCCTAAATCCTAAGTGCTATCCCTATTCTTAAACCCTCAACAGACTTGATACTATACCTTAAACCCTAATCCCTTATCCCTAAACCCTCCAACCCTATCCCTAATCCTTATACCCTCCACACTCTACTTTAACCCTAATCCCTCAACCCTCAACCCTATCCCTAAACCCTTGAACCTCGAACCTCAACCCTCAACCCTCAACGTCAAACCCTAATCCCTCAACCCTTAACTCTGATCCCTCGACCCTCAACCCTATCCCTAAACCCTAAACCCTAAACCCTCAACCCTCAACGTCAAATCCTAATCTCTCAACCCTTCACTCTAATCCTTCAACCCTAAACCTTATTCCTAAACCCTTGACACTATACCTTAAACCCTAATCCCTCAGCCCTCAACCCTAAACCTTATCCCTAAACCCTAATCTCTCAACCCTTAACCCTAATCTGTCATCCCTCAACTCTAATCCCTCATCCCTAAACCCTAAATGCTATCCCTATTCCTAAACCCTCAACAGACTCGATACTATACCTTAAACCCTAATCCCTTATCCCTAAACCCTCCAACCCTATCCCTAATCCTTATACCCTCCACACTCTACTTTAACCCTAATGCCTCGACCCTCAACCCTATCCCTAAACCCTTGACCCTCGAACCTCAACCCTCAGCACTCAACCCTCAACGTCAAACCCTAATCCCTTAACCCTTAACTCTGATCACTCAACCCTCAACCCTATCCCTAAACCCTAAACCCTAAACCCTCAACTCTCAACATCAAATCCTAATCCCTTAACCCTTCACTCTAATCCCTCAACCCTAAACCCTATCCCTAAACCCTCGACACTATACCTTAAACCTTAATCCCTCAGCCCTCAACCCTAATCTGTCATCCCTCAACTCTAATCCCTCATCCCTAAACCTTAAGTGCTATCCCTATTCCTAAACCCTCAACAGACTTGATAATATACCTTAAACCCTAATCCCTTATCCCTAAACCCTCCAACCATATCCCTAATCCTTATACCCTCCACACTCCACTTTAACCCTAATCCATCGACCCTCAACCCTATCCCTAAACCCTTGACCCTCGAACCTCAACCCTCAACCCTCAATGTCAAACCCTAATCCCTCAACCCTTAACTCTGATCCCTCGACCCTCAACCCTATCCCAAAACCCTCAACCCTCAACATCAAATCCTAATCCCTCAACCCTTCACTCTAATCCCTCAACCCTAAACCCTATCCCTAAACCCTCAACACTATACCTTAAACCCTAATCCCTAAGCCCTCAACCCTAAACCTTATCCCTAAACCCTAATCCCTCAACCCTTAACCCTAATCCATCCCCTCAACTCTAATCCCTCATCCCTAAACCCTAAATGCTATCCCTATTTCTAAACCCTCAATAGACTTGATACTATACCTTAAACCCTAATCCCTTATCCCTAAACCCTCCAACCCTATCCCTAATCCTTATACCCTCCACACTCTACTTTAACCCTAATCCCTCAACCCTCAACCCTATCCTTAAACCCTTGACCCTCGAACCTCAACCCTCAACCCTCAATGTCAAACCCTAATCCCTCAACCCTTAACTTTGATCCCTCGACCCTCAACCCTATCCCTAAACCCTAAACCCTTAACCCTCAACCCTCAACGTCAAATCCTAATCCCTCAACCCTTCACTCTAATCCCTCAACCCTAAACCCTATCCCTAAAGCCTCAACATTATACATTAAACCCTAATCCCTCAACCCTAACCCTAAACCTTAGCCCTAAACCCTAATCCATCAACCCTAATCTGTCATCTGTCATCCCTCAACTCTAATCCCTCATCCCTAAACCCTAAATGCTATCCCTATTCCTAGACCCTCAACGAGCTCGATACTATACCTTAAACCCTAATCCCTTATCCCTAAACCTTCCAACCCTATCCCTTAACCCTAATCCCTTGACCCTCAACCCTATCCCAAAACCCTTAACCCTCGAACCTCAATGTACTTAACCCTCAACGTCAAACCTGAATCCCTCAACCCTTAACTCTAATCCCTCGACCCTTAACCCTTAAAACTTGAACCCTAAAACCTATCCCTACACGCTCAACACTCGACACTATATCTTAAACCCTAATTACTTAACCCTCATCCCTAAAGCCTCAACCCTAAATCATTAAACCTTCAACCCTAAACCCTATCCCTAATCCCTCTACCCTCGACACTCTACCTTAAACCTAATTCCTCGACCCTTAACCCTAAATGCTATCCCTAAAGCCTCAACCCTAAACCCTAATCCCTAATCCCTCTACCCTCAACACTCTACCTTAAACCTAATCCCTTGACCCTTAACCCTAAACGCTATCCCTAATATCTTAAGCCTTAAACCCTCATCCCTAAAGCCTCAACCCTCAATCCTTAAACCTTCAACCCTAAACCCTATCCCTAATCCCTCTACCCTAGACACTCTAACCCTAACCTCGACATTAAATGCTAATCCGTCAACCCTAAACCCTAATTCATCAACCCTAAACCCTATCCCTAAACCCTCAACACTATACCTTAAACCCTAATCCCTCAACCCTCAATCCTAAACCTTATCCCTAAACCCTAATCCCTCAACCCTCAACCCTAATCCATCATCCCTCAACTCTAATCCCTCATCCCTAAACCCTAAATGCTATCCCTATTCCTAAACCCTCAATAGCCTCGATACTATACCTTAAACCCTAATCCCTTATCCTCGACACTCTTATTTAACCCTAATCCCTTGACCATTAACCCTATCCCTCAACCTCAACCCTCAACCCTCAACCCTCAACTCTCAACATTAAACCCTTAACTCTGATCCCTCAACCCTCAACCCTATCCCTAAACCCTAAACCCTAAAACCTTAACCCTCAATGTCAAATCCTAATCCCTCAACCCTTCACTCTAATCCCTCAACCCTAAACCCTCAACACTATACCTTAAACCCTAATCCCTCAACCCTAAACCTTATCCCTAAACCCTAATCCCTCAATCCTCAACCCTAATCCGTCATCCCTCAACTCTAATCCCTCATCCCTAAACCCTAAATGCTATCCCTATTCCTAAACCCTCAACAGACTCGATACTATACCTTAAACCCTAATCCCTCTACCCTTGACACTCTTATTTAACCCTAATCCCTTGACCATTAACCCTATCCCTCAACCTCAACCCTCAACCCTCAACTCTCAACATTAAATCCTTAACTCTAATCCCTCGACCCTCAACCCTATCCCTAAACCCTAAACCCTAAACCCTCAACCCTCAACGTCAAATCCTAATCCCTCAACCCTTCACTCTAATCCCTCAACCCTAAACCCTATCCCTAAAGCCTCAACACTATACATTAAACCCTAATCCCTCAACCCTAACCCTAAACCTTAGCCCTAAACCCTAATCCATCAACCCTAATCTGTCATCTGTCATCCCTCAACTCTAATCCCTCATCCCTAAACCCTAAATGCTATCCCTATTCCTAGACCCTCAACGGGCTCGACACTATACCTTAAACCCTAATCCCTTATCCCTAAACCCTCCAAACCTATCCCTTAACCCTAATCCCTTGACCCTCAACCCTATCCCAAAACCCTTAACCCTCGAACCTTAATGTACTTAACCCTCAACGTCAAACCTGAATCCCTCAACCCTTAACTCTAATCCCTCGACCCTTAACCCTTAAAACTTGAACCCTAAAACCTATCCCTACATGCTTGACACTTGACACTATATCTTAAACCCTAATCCCTTAACCCTCATCCCTAAAGCCTCAACCCTAAATCATTAAAACTTCAACCCTAAACCCTATCCCTAATCCCTCTACCCTCGACACTCTACCTTAAACCTAATCCCTCGACCCTTAACCCTAAATGCTATCCCTAAAGCCTCAACCCTAATCCCTAATCCCTAATCCCTCTACCCTCAACACTCTACCTTAAACCTAATCCCTTGACCCTTAACCCTAAATGCTATCCCTAAAGCCTCAACCCTAAACCCTAATCCCTCAAGGTCCTAAACTCTAATCCCTTATCCCTAAACTCTAAATCTTATGTCTAAACGCTCAACCCTCAACCTTAAACCTTAATCACTCAATCCTTATCCACCCCTCTCCTCCCCTATCTGGCTCACTCCCATCTCTACCCTCCTCTACCCTCGACACTATACATACATACATATAGGCATACATACATATATACATATTGGCATACATAGATACATAGATACATACATATAGGCATACATACATACATGATTAATAGCCTTGAACATAAAAAAATTTAAGGGAACATAACGTGAGCGCGTTATAACGCGCTCGTGTTATGTCAAGCATGACAAACAACAGACTTGCAAAAAGGAAAAATGCAAAGCAAACCATAATGTGAGTGCGTTATAACGCGCTCGCGTTATGTCTTGCTTTGGGAATCCTAAGCCTTGGGCTTGGGATTTGCTTTGGATTTCCAACCCAAAGGCTTGGAGTGCCTTTTGAATAGTCACAGACGTGTTTTTCCAGATTCTTCAAGATTTCACATAATTTCGTTCGTGCTAACCCTCAGATTTGCACGTGTTTCAACATCAAACAAATCGAACACCTGGGTAATGTTAGGCTTTCTCTTAGCTATTTGATGATGTAATTTTTTTCACATTTTAACAATGTTAAGCCTTTCATCTTTAATTTCTTTTGTTTGTGTGTCCGTTTTTGGGCAAAAACCACTGTTTGGTCTTTTTTTCATTGTAAATTAACTATTCATTAAAATTTTTAAAAAATTACATATTTAGAAACTAGACTCCATTCTACAAATATTGAAAAAAGAAAAAAATGATTTTCAATTAGTTTTCAAAATTTATAGGGGTAGCACGGCCAAAATTCTATTTTTTAGGATGTGTCCACTTTGAAAATTACTAAAAAATCAAATATTCATCAAAAAATTATCAAAAAAATCAGGCATAAACTACATGCTATTAGCTAATTTCTCACTGAAGGGATTTTAAAAATACCAAAAAAAAGTTGACCTTTTGAGGGAGCCACAAAACATGCTATGTTATGTTTTTTTGACAGAAACAACACCAATTTCTGTGGCTTCCTCTTTTGAACCCCTTAATCTATGCCATTTTCAAAAAAAAATAGTAGTTTAGAAAGTAGATTTGAAGCACTACAAACATTGTTTTGGTTGCATCTCCAAATTTTGAGTGTAACTATGCTCAATTTCTCATCCAAGGCCAGTATTTCCTGATTTCAGAAAAAAAAAAAAAAAAAGTGGCCACTTAAGACCCCTTTTTGGCACCCCATCTTCTTGCACTTACCCTAGACAAGTATTCTGGTTTCAATTTTCATACTTGGAGAATGAAAATTCAAATGCAACTAATGAATAAAAATTTATGGGGAATAGTAAGTGGAAAGGAAAAAGCACCTACAGATGAAAATAAGTTATTAGATTGGAGTAGTAGAGATGATAAAGCCAAGGCTATAATTGGTCTTGCTCTTTCTGACACCAAATTGCAACACATTGATTTGGATAAATCATCAACCAAAATTTGGGATAATCTGAATAAATTGTTTGGAGCAAAAGTCATTAATGTAAAGTTTTCTCTAAAACTTCAATTATTTAGATTTAAGATGGAAGATGGAATCACAATGTCAAATCATATAAGTAACTTGTAGTCTCTCATTAGACAGCTAGCAGAGGTTAAGGTTACGGTAGATGATGATGATGCCAAGGCCATCCTCTTAAATATCTTGCCTTCAAAATACAATGTAATGTTATTTTTACGCTCAGTCAAATACCTTCACAAACTCTAGAAGGTATGATCTCTGCTCTTCTAGCAGAAGAGAAGAGAACAATAGAAGATTCAGAAGATGATCCTCAGGAGAAAGCATTATTCTCAAGAAGCAATTACAAGAGATTAGAGAGAATCAAATGTTTTTATTGTAAGAAAAATGGTCACACGGCTTGGGATTGTAGAACTCAAGCTAGTGATGTTCTTAAAGGAAAGGTCAAAAATGAAGGAAACCTTGTTTGCATTAAAGATGATCCACCAGATATTGAGGATGAGGATCCACTAGATGGTGCTATTAATTTCTATGGATATGCTATTTAAGCATCATATTGGAGGCAGGCAACATCAGAGGATGGAGGATTTTGCATCATCTCAAGTTAGCTTCTCACTTTGAGATGATGCTTTGCATGAGAAGCATTTTTAGTCTTGGTTGTTTTGCTTTTCTTTGTTGATGCTGACAGATTTGAAGAATGTATGTTTTGTGAAGATTTTGTTTTGGAGACAGGTTTGGGATTTGGTGTTGAGTTCAATATGGATTGTTGTCCAGCGAGCTTCAAAGAGTATATGATCTTGAATTATACCCTTTCGCGGTCACTAGACAATGGTAGGGATCTATCGTATCTCTTAGGGTTCATTGTCGAATAATTCAAGACTCTGTGATTTGAGATCTTGGGACTAAAGAGCTCAAGAACACAACTCAAATCTATGCCTTTTCGAGGGTAGACGAGACAGCATGATGGAGGCCCGCTTGGTTCAGGATTTGTTCTTTGGGAGAAGATCTTCTATAAAATATGTATTCATACTATGTAATCAACTGAGTATTTTAGCTTTAAGGGGGGGTCCCTTGGTACTATTGCAGGAACAATGTAATAAGGGGGGGAATGTTAGCATAATGTATTACATTGTTACGTAACTACATGGTTACGTTAGTTGGTTATACAATTATACCAATTGCTTTGACAGTTTCATCAACTGTTGCATAATATATATACACATCTTGTATATGTTTTGAATAATCAAATAAATAAAGCATTCTATGCCTCTCTCTCAATTTCTCACTGTAATGTTGCATCATAGTGGTCTCCTTGCAAAATTTCATACTTAGGGTTTGAAAACCTTGATTTTTCACTAGATTTTGGCCTTATCGTCTCTCTAGATTTGCACCATAGGCATGTTGTAAAGGATTTTTATGCACTAATTGGTTTTTATCAGGGTTATAATCTACTTCACCTCCTAAAATTCTTTACAACACCTTTTTATTGGGCTCTTACAATGGAAATTTGGTGAAAAATTGCATATTTTGACTATATTTGCCCTAGGGTTTGACCTAGATTTGCATCAAAAGCATGTTGTGATGAATTTTATGGCTTTAGGTGACTGATATTACTTCTATGATCTGCTTCACCTCCTTAAATTCTTTACAATAATTGTTTTACTGGGTCTTTGCATTGAAAACTTGTGAAAAATTACATATTTAGACTATATTTGCCCTAGGGTTTGACCTAGATTTGCACTCCAAGTGTGTTGTGAGGAATTTTATGGCTTTAGGTGACTGATATTACTTTTATAATCTGGTTCACCTCCTAAAATTCTTTACAACACCCCTTTTATTAGGTCTTTGCATTGAAAAGTTGTGAAAAAATGCATATTTTAATGTATTTTCACTAGGTTTTGACTTGTCATCACTCTAGGTTTGCGTCAAAAGTTTATTGTGAAGGATATTATTGATTTATTGGACTGATATCAGACATGTTACTTGCTTCACTTTATCAATTTCCTTAAAACACCTTTTCTTTCACTTATTGGCATTGAAAAAGTTGAAAAAATCAAGTATTTTAGATCTTAAACATCTCTTGCTCCTTGGGTTTGTTCTATTAGTTTGTGCATTAAGCGTTGCATGCTTTTGTATGAGTATTATAACTTTCTACCCTAATATAAATATCCCTTTAAGAAGAAGTATAATACTCATGGGATCTAGTGCTTTCAAAGAAAACAATATTCCTACCTCTGAAAATCCATTGAATACATTTTTTACAAAAGGACAGACACAAATTTTTCAAGACATTATACCCTCTACAACCACTATGGAAGATCAAACATTTCATGATGTTGACGATACTATTGATGTGGTCACACATGTACCTGATGAGCAAATAAACAAACTTGATAAAGAGTTAGCCGATTTTTAAGAATTTATGGAAATTGAAAGAATAGTAGAAGAAGTTGTACCTCTGATTCACAACATAAGAGAATTGATAAAAGAAGGACAAGGTGGCATTAATGTTATTCAAGGTTTAACACATATTGTACACAATAATGTCATGACAACAACTGAATGTACAAATGGTATAAAAAACATATTGTCACTATCTCATACACAAGTATCAACACCTATACCGACCATTTGAGTGTCTACATTTATATTGACAATTTTAACAACTAATGCAAATGTTTGTGGTAATGCTACCATGGGTATTGGAGTATCTAATGGAACTATTTCACAAAATTACAAAGCTGTGGGATTTAATTATCAGAACTTGGTTTCTAAGGGGACCTCTTCTATGAATACTTGTTCTTAACCACCTATCCATCCTACCTATTCTCAGCCACCCATTTCATATAACTATTCACAACCACCCTCCACCTATCACTATATCCAACCACCATTGAACTATTCACAGCCTCTGCCTATCACAACTCAGGCTCAATCACCTCCTCTCCCAATGATGCCCACTTAAACCAACTTTTGCAAGGCATGACTTCTTTACAACAAAAAGTGACAAATTTGACAAATTCTTCACAACCTAATATACCAACTTATCATATCCGTAATCCCCTATCTTACGCAATCTAAAGAACTCCTATGCCTAAGAGGTTTGAGACCCCTCTCTTTGAAAAATATGGTGGAAAAGGTGATCCTAATACTCATGTGGCAACATTCCCAGCTATGTGTAGTGATTTCTACTTTGAAGAGGACTTGTTAGCAAAACTTTTCCCATGATCTCTCAAAGATACTGCTTTAGAATGGTTTTACTCTTTACCTCCAAATTCAATACACTCCTTTTCGTAATTAGTTGACCAATTTTTACAACATTTTCAAGCAAACATTAGACCTCAAGTCTCTCTAATAGATTTAGTGCATTACAAGCAAGGTCTAAAAGAGAAGTTAATTGAGTTTATTAGTCAGTATCAATTTCTCTATGCACAAATTCAATATCAGATGAAAGATGAGGATGTTCAAAAGGTGTTTATTAAAAATCTACAACCTAACATCCATGATAAGATCCTCTTGATGAAGTATAACTCCTTTCAACATTTATGCACTACCCTTCGTGATTATCAACTCTCGTCTAGTCAGTATGAAAACCAAAACTCATCAGCTCAAGTTGGTCAATCCATGGGTGGACAGTCACAAAACAACTTTAAGATGAATAATAATAGGATTTTCATCAAGATTAATGGACCAAATTCGAATACCCTTTCTCAAGTGTCTGCTATCACTAATCCGAAGAAGGCACCGTATCAACAAAGAAAGTTTACCCCGATATCTAAGTCTTACCATTCTATCATGAATCAATCTATGAGTAATAATCTTATGAAGCTTCCCCTGATTAAACCTTTGGATCCTAACAAACCTCAAGGACCTTACGTTGATGCTAATGCCTTTTTTCATTATCATCAGACACAAGGACATGATACTGAATGATGTATGCATCTTAAATAGGAAATACAAGACCTCATCGACTCGAATGTAATACAAACCCTGTATTAGGTGTGAATGACAATGGAAATATGTCAGTTGCTCCATCGAATTAGAATTTGTAAATCTTTACTAATCCTTTTCCTAAGCATACTTATAATAATATGATGGAACATGGTATAGTGGAAGTAGATGATGAGGATTATTTGGAATATGATAACATTATGAGTATAACAGAAGTGGATAAAGAAAAGTTGGATAACCCACCTCATCCACCCAAAAAAGTAATTTATGTTGAGGTTCCTCCTCTATTATCTTTACAAGGATCGGGAGATAACCAAAATTCATCAGAAAATCAAATGGAACAACTGATACAAACAATTAAAACATAGCAAAAGAGTGAGATAGTACAAGATGATTCTTGTCACTATGGTAGATGAAATCAACAATGAAAACTCACTAAAAATTATAAAAGAGTAAGACGATTATCATCAATTGGAAATGATAGTGGTTCTCCTCCTCACAAGCAACAAAAGGTCTCACTTACACAAGGATTTGAGAAACAAGCATTACATGGATTTTCTGACTACAAACAAGACTCTCATAAGAACCACTCGACCTTTGCACAAAACTTGATCAAGTACCTCTCCAAGAGGTTCGCAAGTTCTAAAATTTAGTATGATGGTACTACCAGGTAATTATTTCTAACCCTTTACCTCTATGATGTGTTCCCCCCACGATGTGTTATGTGTTGTTTAGGCCTCTTGGAATGACCCTTGATTCTCTTGTAAGGTCCAGGATACCAGGAGACTACCTCTATTGTGACCCTTCTTCTATTTGTATCATCATTCTTCTATATTGCTTCTCCTCTATTTTTACTATTGTGTGTTGTGTCTTACGAACATAGTGTTGTGGTTGTTGACTTGCGGGCACCCTCTTATGTGACTGTCCCTAAGGTACTTGTTTCTCCTCAATTGATTTATGGTTTCCCTTCCTCTAGTGTTTCTATCTAGAGGGTGGATGACAAAAAATATTTTATACTGATGCGGACCTAGGTCCCTTTAGCGAGAAATCAAAAATTGGACTTAGTTCCTACATGACAATGGGAATGTTATATATTATCTGATGCTTGGCTAGTAGAAACACTCCATGTGATCTCTATGTTGTCTTATCGCACTTACAAAACATAACAATACTGCTGCTCCGTGCACTTTGTCTATCTTGAATCTTGCATTCCTCAGTTCTCTATGCATTGTTGTTTATCATGATTATATAGATGTTAACACTTTTCTTGTAGGGATGTGTTTGTGAGAACATATGGCGATCGTAAAGCACATGTCACCTCCAGGGGCATAGGCCTTGTGAGAGATCATGTTCCCTTGTGTGTTTTCTTCCTACCTTAATGTGCTTGATATCGTGACATGATATCAACCACCTTAAGGTGGGGGTATATATAAGGTAAGCTGTCTGTTCTAGATGTTAGCAATGTGTTTATAATTATCAGGTGCAGTCTTAAAGACTGGTGGGGATGAGTCCCTCCTGCACTCTAAGATTTGTTTGAAATCAACTTGTAATCATTTAAGCCGTCTGCAGAGGTGGGATATCACATCCCTTTCTTAAGCCCTCTGTGGAGGTGAGAATGGTGTATTTCTTGCGGAGAGTGCACATCCTGTCATTTTCAAAAAAGTCCTCTACGGAGGCAGGGAGCAGTTCTATGACTAACTCAACCCTTAAGCGTGTCTTCAATGATTGTTGTGGCAAATCCCAATCATTGGTGTGTTCCTGTAATGTGTCTGAGATGGTGATGAACCTAGAAATAGGAACACTCCATATCTTGTTTGCCATGTTTTCTCTGTGTCTTCCAAGTGTGTGTGTATTGCATGTTTGTTCCCAAATATAGTTTAAAGACTAGTGGTGATGAGTCCCTCATATGCTTTGGGTTTTGTATGGCGTGCTTGCTTTGTATGGTGTGTTTGTTCTCAAGTGCAATCTTCAAGATTAGTGGTGATGAGTCCCTCCCGCACTCTAAGATTTGTTTGGCATGTGTGTGTTTCCCCATATGCAATCTTAAAGACTAGTGGTGATGGGTCCCTCCTACATTATGGGTGGTGTGTTTACTTTCCTTGTACTTGCATCTGCATTTCATATATATGAAAAGAAAAAGAGAAAGAAAATCATCATTGTCTTCACTGCATTCACTATATTCACTATGTTTTGTGTGTCTTCAATGTTGTATTCTTGATGTTTTACGTGATTGTAACTATCTTCTCTATGTTTTGCATGCTTGTTACTATCCTTTCTATTATTGGTGTG
The DNA here is from genome assembly GCA_027924645.1 of Cunninghamia lanceolata. Lineage (NCBI taxonomy): Eukaryota > Viridiplantae > Streptophyta > Pinopsida > Cupressales > Cupressaceae > Cunninghamia > Cunninghamia lanceolata. The sequence goes on from BSBN01000333.1 coordinate 4,962,307, forward strand.
TCTTCTCTATGCCTAGTGTGTTTGCTGTGTTTGTTGACCATACTTTAATGCATGTATTGGCCTTGCATTTATACATACATTAAAGTGGGGGCTAAATTTTATTTTGGAAAAAGTAACCTTGGGGGCTTTTTCCTATTAAGGTTTAGCTCCCGGGTCCCTTAGTATGCATTTAGAGCATCTTGCATGATTTTGATGACTCCCGATGAGAAAACCTTGAAGTTTCATGGCACATAGGACTTAGGGGATGCACCTAACATAAATCCTGCCTAAAATAGGGGGGAGGACTTGGGCTCTTGTGCCCTAGTCCTGCCCTATTTTAGGTTAGGACCAATTTTAAAGTGTCAGTTTATGACCGTTATTTAGGTCCTATGCCGACACGGTAAGTTTGAATTATGAAATTCTTAGCGGGAATGTTTGTAGTTGCATATACAAGTATGATTAGGTTATCATTTGTAAACTAGATGGAAATTAGATGATCATTGTGATTTTGTGAAAGTGATTCAACACATTCATTGTGTTGCAGAGCAGAATTTGTGTTGTTATTGTGTTTATATTTGTAGATTTGGCATCCATCTCCTCATGGCATGAAGAGCATCTACCTTCCATGAGAGCTTCACTACAAGGTGATATCATTTGTGTTTTTGATCATTTATCATTTAGATTTTACATCTATCTTGCAAGGATATGCACTCTTTATTTGACAATGGTGGGTGCTGCCATAATAATGGATTACACTTTTTAGGACATCCTGATTTTTGCTGAAATCACATAGTTTTAGAAAATATAATGATTTAAGCCTTGAAAGGTTTCATTTAAAGGATTTTAATTGAAGAGGGTTTGATCAAACCCCCTTAGATTCAAACCCCCCTAGATAGACTCCCCACTAGTTTTAAACCATACCTATAATGGAGTCTCCTCTACACTTATCAAAATGCTGATAAAAAACCACTTTTGTTTTACTTTTTGGGGGATCAAATGAATTCATTTTAAATTTATGTTTTGTAAGTATGTAGTCCTTATTATAAGCTTCCCAAAAAGTATAATTTTAAATATATTTAATTTGATTATTATATTTATTTTTTATTTCTTGTGAATGTAGGTTTTTCACTAAACATCAAGTTCTATGTTCTACACACATGGAAAATTAGTAAATTAGAGAAAAAGAAATTTTAAAAAATATATATGCCCTAGGTATTGATGTCCTTGATTCAATGTTTTACGGAATACACCTATGTATAAATTATAATTGGTTTGACTTCAAAACTTAATTAAAAAAATCAACAAAACATTATGAAACCAAATGCATGCCCTATATATCAGTGATACCAATCTAAATTCAAAAGAATCAGAATTTTATCCTTTGTAGAGAAAAAGTTATGTGCTACAGAATACACATCACTTTAAAAAATGTTGTTTATTATTAAAAACTAGTTATCAAAGGAGACACAATTTTTTTTTACAATTTAACTCCAATTTTTTTAAAAAAAAACATATTTAGAATCTACAAACAAAATCTCACAAATCACTAGTTCGCATCATCTTCAAATTCCTAATAGTTTAGCGGCTATAGGTGTCAAACAGTGAAGATTTAGTTCAAAACGTTGATTTCAATGTCAAGTTTGGCCAAAAAGTGTAACTCATTATTGTGGGATGACCCCAGTGTTCAGAAGACTTGAATGTCTCTTTGGGGATTGACTAAGGCAAGCCTCTAAACACCCCAACCCCCAACCCATTTTTCCATGATTGCAGGTTACATGTTGTAGGAGCAAAAAAAGTGGAGTTGCAGATCATAAAAGAAAATAGGGACCTAGACTCGGGCACTTGCTCATTAGTCCTCCAGATCCTACAACAAGAAAATCTCTGGAATAGTAGGAACAGGTTGCAGACAAGATTCCCAAATCTTGACAAAAAGCATGGCACTAGACTAGGATGCCTACTCATTAGTCCTTGACATTTCCATTTTCTGAACTTTGAAATTTGGTACGCATTTGATTGTCATTTGATATCACTATGTGTGATCATCTTCCGTAATTTGTCCATTTCCTTTCAATTTTGCATAATTAGGGTTTTGAGCATAATTGGGCTTAATTGAACAACTAAATCACACAATTTCAATCTTCCCCTATATTCTAAATGATAGAAGCCCTATAGTAGACTTCCTACTCAGCTAAAAGTCCTTGAATGTTTAGTGGTGAAAGGAGGATTAACACAAACTATCAAAATCAACCCTAAACAAATCCTCTTCATTTTTCACATTAAACAAATCTTTTAACAATAAATGCTATTACAAAAAAATATTTGTATAGAGCAATTTAATTGTAATTTGGTTAAATTGCTCTCCCTGAATCAATATCATTAAATGAGAGTAAAATGAGTCATGATTTATACATCTAATGAAAAAGTTAATGCATTGATGATAAAAAGAGAGGAAAAAGAAGTGAATGCTTACCAGACATTTAAAGATCTCCTTATTTTCATATAATATTTAAAATTTAGAAGAATGACATATTTATAACTAACTTTATGTACGAGCTACAGACACTTTAATAATCTGAATGTATGGCAAACAACTAGAATGTATGCATGGAGAGAAGCCCTGACTACATGTGGAAGAATTATATTCTTAATGTAATTCCCCACTACTGTCTTACATCACAAATGACATTTGATGTTACAGGATAGACATCTATTTTTTGTCACTAGAAACTATTGCACATATTTTAGAATTAGAATTAGTATACTTTAAATATCAGGAATGCTAATTTTGAAATAGTTTTAATCAATGTTTTCAAATAGGATTTGTTTGGGCATGGCATGGCATGGAAGCTATTCCTATTACCAAATCAAACTGAATGTTAATTTTATGAGCACACTTATTAGAGGATGAAATCAAGTGTATTCCATAAATAACAACATGATATTACACATTATTTTTTGCAGATAGCTAGTAGCATGTTGTTGTATGTAAAACAATTGAAATATTATGAAGTCAGTTCCAAAATACCCACATAAAAATATTGATAACCTTTTTGTTTTATATATTTGTATGCTATTCACTCTACAAAATGACATATTTCAGACATCATAACACCATGCCTCCCCATGCCCCATATGATAGCATGATGATGGAGGATGAGCCAATAGCAGCAATTCTCCCTTGAAAATAGCATGTCTTAGACATCATAACACCATGCCTAACACATATAAGAGCTATAGAATAGGGTCAGAAATTTGTATACAGCAATGCAGTTGGAAAAACACAATGTGTTTTGCAACCTGGATTTTTTTATACAAATTTGTGAAACATTATGCTAGGTTTAACCATATGTAGCACGGTAACATGATATTGTAAGCATACCAACCTTTATCATATGTGTCTAAAATAGGTTCATAAATTTTTATACAGAAATGTAGGTTACAAAACACATTGTGTTTTGCAACCTAGATTTGTGTTTCTCTACAATTCCTTCCTACTCGATTATGTCAACTCCACCCTTCCACTTCAACGAAAGAATAGAAAATACAATGGAAAAATTTAAGTGTTTGAAAGTCTCGATGAAGTTGAGTAATTGGCATGAAATTTGTATATAGAAATGTAGTTGGAAAAACACAATGTGTTTTGCAACCTATATTTTTGTATACAAATTTGTGAAACATTATGCCAGGTTTAGGCATATGTAGCACGGTAACATGATATTGTAAGCATACCGACCTTAATCATGTGTCTGAAATAGGTTCACAATTTTTTATATAGAAATGCAGGTTTCAAAACACAATGTGTTGTGACACCTGGATTTTTGTTTCTTTGCAACTTCTCCCTCCTTGATTCTATTGATTCCCCCTTTTGCTTCAATGGAAGAATAGAAAATATGACAGAGAAAAGTAAGTGTTTGAAATTCCTAGGGAAATTGAGTAATTGGCTTGAAATTTTTATATAGAAATGCAATTGGAAAAACACAATGTGTTCTACAACCTAGATTTGTGTATAAAAATATGTGAAACATTATGCTAGGTTTAGGTATACATAGAATGGAAACATGATATCGTTTGAGATAACGAATCATTTGAGATAACCATTTGTTTGAGAAAGATTGTGAAATCCAATCATTTATTTGAGATAACCTCAAATGAATTGAAAAAAACATCTTACGAACCATGAACTAAACTTGTACAGGTTAAACAACACAATGTGTAGTTCAACTAGGAAGTTTATTTATATCATGAAATCCTATTGTGCAAAACACAATGTGTTTTGCAACCTAGATTTCTGTATACAAATGTGTGAAACATTATGCCAGGTTTAGGCATGCGTAGCATGACAACATGATATCGTAAGCATGTCGACCTTAATCCTATGTATCTGAAATAGGTTCACAAACTTTTATGCAAAAATGCAGATTACGAAACACAATGTATTCTACAACCTAAATTTTTTTTCTCTACAACTCCCATGACAACTAGAAATGCGATAGGAATCGTATGAGCAAAAACATTTGGTTAATGATGTCATCATCAATATTCTGTCATCATTATATCATATGGGGCATGGGGGCATGGTGTTATGATGTCTTAGGCATGTCATTTTTTTGAGAGAATAGCTACTCCCTACCCACATAAAAATATTGATTTAACCTTGTTTTATATTTGTATGCTATTCTCCCTAAAAATGACATGTCTCAGAAATCATAACACCATGCCTCCCAATGCCCCATATGATAACATGATGAAGGATGAGACAACAGTGGCTATTCTCCCTACAAAATGACATGTATTAGACATCATAACCCATGCCTAACACATATAAGAGCTACATAACAGGGTCACAAATTTGTATACAGAAATGATGTTGTCAAAACACAATGTGTTTTGCAACTTGGATTTTTGTATACAAATTTGTGAAACATTATGCCAGGTTTAGGCATAAGTAGCACAGTAACATGACATCATAAGCATGCCAACCTTAATCATATGTGTCTAAAATAGGTTGACACATTTTTATACAGAAATGCAAGTTACAAAACACAATGTGTTTTGCAACCTAGATTTTTGTTTCTCTACAAATCCTCCCTACTTGATTCCATTGACTCCACCCTTCCACTTCAATGGAAGAATAAAAAATATGATAGAGAAAACTAAGTGTTTGAAATTCTCAAGGAAGTTGAGTAATTGGCCTAACATTTGTATACAAAAATGTAGTTGGAAAAACACACTGTGTTTTGTACCCTGGATTTATGTATACAAATTTGTGAACATTATGCTAGCATTAGGCATATGTAGAATGGTAACATGATATCGTAAGCATGCCAACCTTAATCATATGTCTAGAATAGGTTCACAAGTTTTAATATGGAATTGCAGGTTACAAAATTCAATGTGTTTTGCAACCTAGATATTTGTTTCTCTACATCTCCTCCCCGCTCAATGCTATCAACTCCACCCTTCCACTTCAATGGAAGAAAATAAAATATGATGGAGAAAACTAAGTGTTTGAAATTCCCAGGTAATTTGAGTAATTGGCCTGACATTTGTATACAAAAAATGTAGTTGAAAAAACACAATGTGTTTTGCAACCTACATTTTTGTATACAAATTTGTGAAACATTATGCCAAGTTTAGGCATACATAGTCGGTAGTGAATATTTTCCATACAAAATAGCATGACGATGGAGGATGAGACACCGACATTGTTAACGGGACGTTTTGTCTTGTATGTCTACCATTTTGTCATGCCATTTTCTATTCTCATCTAGAACTGTGAAGAAGGCAAGATAGGGGTTTTGTTGTGTCAAAAATGTGAACTATATTGAAACAAAAACATTTATTCTCCCAACAAAATGACATATTTAAGATATAATGTTACCATGCATGTATTCCCCATACTGTAGCATGATGATAGAGGATGAGATGGTGGGGAAGCAACTATTGTCCATACAAAATGGCATGCCTAAGACATCATAACATACAAATCACCATACAAAATGAAAATATATCATACAAATCGACATACAAAAAATCAAGGATGGGACCTACCAACACCATTGCATCGCATACATAAAGGAATGATGGGACCTGTGAGTGTCGTTTAGTTTAACGATAGCCATTCCCTTTTTCCATGAGTCAAGCATGTGGATTTTGCACCAAACATCAACATCACTGGGACTTTTTAAATCAAAGTGAGCATTCCATTTTTGTTCATATTTTCTCCATCGTTTCCATTTATTTCGCATGGAAGGAGAAGGGAAAATAAGGTAGGGAAGGAGGGAAAAGTTGCCACTGAAACAGAAGCCAACAGTGGAGGGAATCTAGCTGGAGGAGTTAGGAGTTGAAGGTGATGGGTGAGTAAGAATGCGATGAATTCCATTTTTTTCTTTCTCACTATTGTTTGGGGTTTAAAATATTTTTTGTTCAATTAACAAAAAACTTATTTAAAACAAGTTTGGTTCGATTAATAGGCCACTTAATTAATTTCAATGCAATGGCATCATTCTTCCTCAAATTTTGGTTTGTATTTTTTTATTTTTTAGTTTCTGTAGTTGGGTTTTGTTGTGTTTTGGTGTTTGTTGTAGCTCATGTTGCCTTGCATATGATGTACCTTCTGTCACCCAACCATTTCTCTAAGAACTCAGTCTATTTTTGGACATTTCGTGCTTTAGTTGGTGGTTATGAATAGCTAAAAAAAGCTAGATTTTACCTACAGTTTAAAGTAGTATCTACAACAAACATTAAAGAATTAATTCTTTCTGCCATGCATTAACCTTACCTAGGCGACCGTCTTCATTATCCAATCATGGGCAGTCATACTGGAGGTCGATGGTTTTTTTTCATGTTTTAGAGTTTCTTGTTCTGTGGTGGTGACAGTTTCAAGCACTCGTAGCAGTAAATGGAGGGGGCCTGATAGTAATAAAGGCAGCTCCATCATTTGGGAAGAAGGGGGATGAAGGTGAGAGTGGTCGCTCTAACATTTGAGTAGAGGTAGATGTTTATAAGGAGGTCGAATGGGTAGGAGGAAGACAGGAGTGTAGAGAGAAGTAAGGAAGTTTTGTTTTGATAATAGAGAGGAAGTAGTAGGAGTCGATTTAGAGTCTTGGTATTATATCTGCATTACGAGGCTAATTGTTAGAGGCTAAGGTTGTATGAAAACTCTAGTTTTGATAATGGGAAAGAACATTAAGGATTCTATGGGAGAATAGTGTCTATTATGATTTCTTGATAATAGGAATAGACATTTATATATTCCTCCTGTCATATGTGTTTGTCTGTTAAAATCTGTGTTGATGATCTTGTTATCTCCTTTCACTAATTCTAAATTCTCTTTGATTGTGTTTCTTGTAAATGGGTTTTTGGTCTGAAACTAAAAATGCTCCCATCAAGTGGTATCAGAGCACAGAAGGTTCTGTGTGCATGGGTAGAGCGCCGACAGTGAGGCAGCCTGTGCCAGGACTGGTGGGTGTGGGAAAAGAGTCAAGTGGTTGTGTCTCAAGTAAACCCTAGGAAATTGTTGCAGAGGGTAGAGGAGGCACAAAAGATTGGTTATAGAGTGCGAGTTGGCCAAGTATTGCAGCAATGAAGAAGATGAAGATTGCAGTTAGAAGACACGTTGTAATACCATCTTGGGATAGATATTGGGATTGTGTGGAGAAGAGAAAGCTACATGAGGAATTGCAAAAGATCTCAAGTCGAATGGATACATTGGAAAAGTATTATTTTCCTAATGGTGTTGTGATTGCAGGAAATAAGAAAGCGGAAGATAGCAAGCCAACAACAGACATAAAAGACATTAACAATAAGAATGCAGAGGATGCTGATGAGGACTGCAAACATTTTGGTAAGGAAGAAGATTATCAAGTGACATAACATGACAAAAATGTAGATTTTTAGAGGTTCAAAATTGATCATTTTGATGCTCAAAGTAACTCTGAGTTTGATGTTGGGAAAATTATAGTTCATGCTTTTATTTCTGAAGGTAATAACTGTAAAGAAGATGAAGATAAATCTGTATTAGATGTGTAGTTCATCTTGAATAGTGGAAGTGTGGACTTAGTGAAGGTAGATGCAGTGAAGAATGAAAGTGCCAAAGTTTTAAATGAGATTGCAGTAAAAGAATAGATAAATGGTAAAAAGGTAAATGATGTAATGGTTCCAGTTGATGTTGCAGAAGTAACTAATTTTACCCATAAAAAGGAGGTTGTTTTATTTGGGAAAATATCAATGGAAGATTCTGAAGACGAGACATCATGGTGGGGATTTGGAGTTAATAAAGAGAATCAAAGGAGGAAGTATGCATAGAGAGAAAGAAGCTGACAAATGCAAACAATGAAACTTCGAAGGAAACAATGCAAGTATGGAAGTACAGGATCAAGAAATTGGAAGATGAGGAAAAAGAAAGTAGAATTGAAGTTTCCATCATGGACCTCATGAGCAGGAGCTCATGAATTTTTCTACCTGGGGAGTCTGATGCAGTGGCATCGTTCTTCCTCAAATTTTGGTTCACATTTTTTTATTTTCAGTTTGTGTAGTTGGGTTTTTTTGTGTTTTGGTGTTCGTTGTAGCTCCTATTGTTTGACCATTTCTCTAAGAACTTAGTCTATTTTTGGACAATTCGTGCTTTAGTTGGTGGTTAGGAACAGCTGGAAAAAGCCAGATTTTACCTGTAGTTTTAGAAATTGAATCACCTCCATTGTATAGTTTAAAATAATATCTGCAGCAAACATTAAAGAATTAATTATTTCTGCCATGCATTAACCTTACCTGGGTGACCGTCTTCATTGCCTAATCATGGGCAGTCATGCTAGAGGTCGACGGTTTCTTTTCATGTTTTGGAGTTTCTTGTTTTGTGGTGGTGACGGTTTTAGGCACTCGCAATAGTAAATGGAGAGGGGTCGATAGTAATAAAGGCAGCTCCATCATTTGGGAAGAAGGGGGATGAAGGTGAGAGAGGTTGCTCTAACATTTGAGCAGAGGTAGATGTTTATAGGGAGGTCAAATGGGTAGGAGGAGGATAGGAGTGTAGAGAGAAGTAAGGAAGTTTTGTTTTGATAATAGAGAGGAAGCAGTAGGATTCGATTTAGAGTCTTAGTATTATATCTACATTAGGAGGCTAGCTGTTAGAGGCCGAGGTTGTATGAAAAGTATAGTTTTATAATGGGAAAGAATAGTAAGGATTATGTGGGAGAATAGTGTCTATTATGATTTCTTGATAATAAGAATCAACATTTATATATTCCTCCTATCATATGTGTTTATCTATTAAATATGTGTTGATGATCTTGTTATCTCCTGTCACTAATTTTGAATTCTCTTTGATTGTGTTTCCTATAAATGGGTTTTCGGTTTGAAATTGAAAATGCTCCCATCATTAATAGATTGTGCATAAATATTTATATCTTGTCTTAGGCTTGTGTATAAATATCTACATCTCATTTTGCATGTTATGATTTGAATGTATACATAAAGTTCCTAGTTAAACTACACATTGTGTTGTTGAACCTACACAAGTTTAGTTCATGGTTCATAAGATGTGTTTTTGTGGTCATTTGAGGTTATCTAAAAGGAATGGTTGGATTTCACAATCCTTATCTTTATGTAACAGAGGTATGTTCACCCCAACAAAAGGGTATTCCTCATTTTGTGTTGTTGTAGGGTTGTAATAAGATTTCATTGTATATATGAAGTTGCATGTTGAACTACACATTGTGTTGTTCAACTTGCACAAGTTTAGTTCATGTTTCGTAAGATGTGTTTTTCTTCTCATTTGAGGTTATCTCAAATGAATGGTTGGATTTCACAATCTTTCTCTTCATGTAATAGATGTATGTGCATCCCAACAAAAGTGTTTTCCTCATTCTATGTTGTTGTAGAATTGTGATAGGATAAGTTATATATATGAAGTTGTAGGTTGAACTACACATTGTGTTGTTCAACCTGTACAAGTTTTTCTCATGGTTTGTAAGATGTCTTTCAAATTTGTGCCTCTCCTAGTTGACTCAAATATTGATTGAAAATGTATTCAATAGATTAAAACAACATGTTATTTATTTGAGGTTTGTGGGATCAATGGAAGTACATATTTGGTCATTTGAGGTTACCCCAAAGGTATAGGTGGTTTTCACAACCTTTCTCTTCGTGTAATAGATATATATGCACTGCAGCTAATGTGTCTTCTCATTTCTGTGTTGTTTCATGCTTCTATGCAAATAATTATATTTCATTTTGTACGTTAGGATTTGAATGTATATATAAACTTCCTAGTTGAACTACACATTGTGTAGTTCAACCTACAAAAGTTTAGTTCCGATGAAGTGGGGGTCTCATCATGTCATTAGTGGGAAAGGAGACATGGATGCTAGGACATCTTGATGGATAATGGAAAGAAGCATCCATTTAACATAGTGGCTCTGGTGGGTCCCATTGTTCCTTTTTGTATGAAACCCAACAACTCTGGCAAGTCCCATAGTTCATTTTTGTATGTTATAATCTCTTAGGCATGTCGTTTTGTAGGGAGAATAGCCAACAGATGGGACAGAGAAAATATGTCATGGGATGTTTTGCCCTATGCTATTTCTTAAAAGTCATGAACCAAACATGTGTAGGTTGAAAAACACAATGTGTATTTTAACCTAGAAATTGGGAACCAAATTTGTTATGTTCTTAGATATTTTGGTGATATTCTTGAAATTTAGAGTTGAATTCATGTGAAATTTATTTTTGAATTTTTCCTATTTTGTTCTCTGTAGTTGATTCCACTGCTCGACCATAAACTTATAACATGGTGAGGTAAAGTGTTATGTAGGGTTGTATGGAGATTAATAGTTTTGATTTGGTGTCTTTTGCTTTGATTGGTATAGAAAATTGTAGGTTGAAATGCTTAATGTTTTTTCCAAAATGTAATTTTCTTCACTAACATTTGAAATATATCTTACAAGTCACCTATAAAGAGAAATTGGAATTTCCTAAATCCAAATGAATCGGCAATTCTTCACAGTTTTAGTAGAATGGCAAATTGACATATATTATTGTTGATATATATTACTAGTGTTAGTGATATAGGTTACTTTGGAAATTAAATTGCATTTGTATAGTTGATGACATTTCTTTTTCATCTATACAAGTTGGCATGTTTGAGACACTAGAACATCATTATGAATATTGGTGAATTTGGAAAAAAATGAATTATTTGTAGTAGAAAATGTGTTTAATTTCCAATTTAAAATATCACTAACACTTGTAATCATGGTCCTTGCAGGTTGTTGATGCATAAGAGGTATTTGAATTGGAAAAATTAAGGCAAGGGAAATTTGGAAGGAGGCTTGACAAGACATTGAGGAGCTCAAGTAAATACAGATGATTCTAGTTCTCATAGCTTGAATTACAAGTGTTATTGACAATTTACTTTCCAAATTAATTTGCATATTGAAGTTTTGAATTATTTATAAATGAGAATCTTATAGTAGGGAATGCAATTAATTTCTAATTTAAAACTTTTAAGAAATAAAATGGACTCTTAGGTGAATGGGATTATAAACTAGTAATCTTAGCAGAGAATACAGTTGATTAACAAATTTTGTTGTCATTCTTCAATTCAACTTTTATAACTATGTTATACACCTTGAATGGTGGCCCTAGCTATTAAGATTTGCAGGTGCCATTATTGTATAGCTATTACATTTGTTGCAAAGGAGAAATGACAATTATAGTTGTTATTTTAAAATTTAATTTAACTATGTACAATTATGAAGATACTTGGTATAATTGGGTTTGAAATACTTGTAAATAGGGAACATGACTATTATTATTGTGATTAGTCATTATCATTGTTGCCTTTTGTACATCTTATATAAAACCAAATTTTATCATCCAGGCATTAGAATAAATTACATATTTGGAAACTATAAATAAAATCCTGCATTTCATATTTTACACTAGTTAATATTCTAAGAACCTGTTGGGACCTAAAAATTTCACACCAATTTTCGCAAAATTTTAAGTTCCCTTAATAAAAATTTAACTTCAACACAATAATCCCATCATGGCTACCAACCACTAGAACCTATTGTAGAAGCATTTGCAGATGTACATACCAAACAATTGCAGCAGAAAACCCTAATTCTGCACTTTTAAATGAATTGAAAAACTCTAAACATTCTACCATCGGTAAGAGAAATAAAAGCGGGATGAGATTTCCAAAACATATCGATAGCAAAGATCATACCGATAGACTTTTCGAAAGGATAAATACCTAGTCTCACCGATGAAGTCAAATACAATAACAATGATGTCGAGAAGACTTGCATGATCGAAGCAAAAGCTTTGGGTCCTGCAGACTACGTGAGTTACACTGATCATTGAAACCAAAGAGCCTTCGGTGACAGTCATACTGATGCATTAAGCAGTGAATGAAACATGTCGCGGAACTGAAATGTTTATAAAATAAAGAGTAATTGTTGTATGTTTCGTGCCTTGTATGTATGTTTCGGGTTATACATTGCGGTACACATACAAGGTAGAACTTAGGAGAGATTTAAATTTGGTTAAAGGGATGCATCGAGACTTAATGTATATCGGAGGATGCATTTCACGGTATATACAAGTCAGAGTCGAAAATGAATGAACTATGGTTCATAAAAGCAAGAAGTCTGGAAAGGAGATACAATTGAGTTTGTATGTATCGGGCATTGTATATGAAGGTTGGATACAAGTAGTGTTGTAACATGGAATATGAGTGAGGAATAAGGTGGGTCCCGCTGCTTACACATTGGGCTTGTATAATAACAATGTATATCTTCGATATACAAGCCGATATACAAGCAAAGATACAAGTTAAAGATACAAGCCGGATGTCAAAAGAAGTTCAATATAGAAAAGTCTTTGTATCGGCGAAGCTGAATAAGTCAGAACGAAGTTTATATGTCTTACCGAACTGATGGTCACAATGATAAAAATGTCAGTGGCATATCGTGAAGATCTCTCCGATGAAAAGTGTAAAGGAAGGCTATCAGGGAGATAACCATGATCGGGTGGCTTGAAATAAGTTACTTCGATCACATATCTTACTCTAATAGAATTACACTCGTCGATGAGACTCTCTCCGATAATTATATCGATAACACTTGATAGATCAGAACCATATGATAATCTCACATCGATGGTTCAAGTCAAGCCGATGGCAATACAAACGATTATTCCCGCATCGGGTGAACTTTGTGGTACCTCCTAGAAAACATAAGAAATATCTTGAGGGAATTCAAGAAGATTACCATTAAAATTAATTACGAAAATGAAGTCTAATTAAAATATTTAATTTTCCAAATTAAATATTTTATTTTCCCGAAGACAATTGAATGAAGAGCTATACCAAAGGATGCACCGGGATGCGAAGGGTCATAACCCTAATATTGCAAGATATATATGGAGGTGCAAACCAAGTAATCAAGGCATCAGTAGGTTAGAAAAAAGATCAGGATCAGAAGTAGGAGTTAGATAACTAGATGGATTGCCCAGTTGCCAAAATAAAACATTATGTTGTACATTGTAAAATCTTTTGAAATTGTATAATGGAGAAAAATGCATAAATTGATGATTTAATATTGGTGTCTATTGTTTGTTGAGATAAACAATTATTTGGCTATCTCCACATTTTTATTTCTCTGTTATTTGAACCTGAGTTTCCAAGTTGATATTTTAGTTTCATCAAGACACATTTGATGTTTTTGTGTAATCAAATTAATTGGTTTCTATTAAAGATATAAAATCCTTTTCATTGATTACATTAACTTGGAGGTAACATTTGGATCAATAAGAAGAGCCCTATAATTGACAAGATTGCCATACTGTCTCCAACTCAATATTGTCTTGTTATTCAAATTGAGCATCCACTCCATTTGTCAATACACATTTGCTGTCATTGTGTGATTCTATTGATTGGTTCCTTCAAGCAAGGATTAAAAATCCTTTCAATAAGTCACAGTAACCTGGTAGGATCAAGTGGATCAATAAGTAGAGTCTGTCAGTCACATTCTTGCATGTTTATACAAGGTATAAACAAACACAAGTGCCAAATAATCAGAATTGTAACCAATAAGAAAATCATATATCATATACACCTTGACTCCATTAGCCCAATAGAAATAGGCACTGGTCATACCAATTCCACTTTAGGATTCCATAAAATCCTATTCAAACAATTACATCTCATATTTTAGTATTAGGAGTAGAAGTAGTTTGCAAGCTTTTATCTATTCCACACTTTATGCCATTGTGAGTAGATACCTAAATTCATTTCAGTCATACATTCCTTTTATCTGCTTTAGCTTTCAAGGTTCACTCGCCTAGGTTTAGTAGAGCCTGAAGTGCAGGGAGTCATCAACCATTAGGTTAACTCCGTTAGTTGGTTCAAAAACGTTGCAAGTTTGATCATAGAGCTTGGCATCCTCTTAGGGCTTGTAACCTACATTTTTGAGACCCAACAAAATGGCGACTCTGCTGGGGAGTCATTCAGAATCTCATGTTTAAAGATCATCTCATTATAGAGTCAGTGAAGTTTTAAAATTCAAATACAAAAAAGTAGCTCTGCTGGCAAGAAGAACCCAGAAAGAAGAAAATTTTCCTCTTCTCACAAGAGGTGGCGACTCTGAAAATAAAATTGATGAAAAATGAAAAAATATAACATACCCCCTTTAGATGCATTTTTTGAACTAAGGAGACATGAAGGAGAATCTGGATACTCTCTATTCAACAGGATGGTAGTTATATATATGCAAATACCTTTTAATCTCAAACTTGATGAATCCTTATGAATCAAGATGTTCATGTTAGCATATGAGCCTATGTCAATTTACTGGCCTAAATCACTGAAACCAGTTACTCTAGACCAGGTGAGTAAATTGATTGATATCATAGAAAAGAAAAGGTATGAGGATGCTATCAATCAAGAATCTAATAATAATATCAATGACAAATATAAAGACAATGATCAAACGATGCAACCAGTAGATGAGACATATGCAAGTGAAAGTTTTAGTGATGACATTTCAGATCTAAATGAGGAAGAAGTTTTAAAAGGTCAATGCAATTATGAGGATTTTACACAATACTTGGAGCCACAACATATTCCAGCAAATAATGAAATGACATATGATACATTAGAAGATGAGAGTAGTCTTCAAAATCTAAATGCTCATATTGTCCCAGCTCACCCACCTCAATACCCAAATCAGCAACTTGAGGAGGAAGAAAATGAGTATTTGCATATTTGGGGGAGAGGACAAACTCTTAGTGAAGAAGAGATGTGCACATCTGAAGATGATTTTTAGATCTGTTCAAATCCATTTTATAATGACATGATGAAAGAAGATGAAATGATACTTTGCCAGGGTATACCAGAACAAGAATTTCATGTATTCTCAAATCCATGTTATCATGAGGATGAAGCATTTTCAGATAATCAGGGTGATATGTCAGCTTGTGAAAGAAATGATTATGTTGATGAAACAATTATATCTGATTGTAATGAACTTGTGTATTGTGGTGATGAGGAAAGGGATGAAGAAAATGTCAGCAATGGGACAGATAAAGAAATATGCTCACTCAACAGTGAGCAAATTTCAAATTTAGTCACCATTGAATATCAGAGATATACACATGGGAATGATCTAAAAGTTTCATGTCTAGCATGCATTTGCTTTGATAGTGAAAGTACTTTGTGTAACAATGATGAGAAAACTCTTGGAGTTGATCAAGATTCTATGTCCATCCATGTTCAAGAGGAGATATGCAAGTTAGACTTGAATATCTTTTGCTCACATGAGAAAGATATTGGTTTACACATCAAGGATATTGAATGTTCAATGTTGATTAATTCAAGTGTGCATCAGAAATTTGCAATTAGTGACAGAAGAAATAGAAAAGGTTTCAAATCTGATTATTTCAAAAGATATTGACATGGCAAATTTCTCAGACCCATGTGAGAAGTATTTAGATAATGGAGTGAGCAGCATGAATGAGGCTAAATACTTTTCTTTCTATGCACCTAGAATCTTTTTTTTCAGTATGCATAAATGTTTATCTGATGGTTCCAAACTTTCTATACAGAATTATGATGAAGAGAACAATGAGCATTCTCATTTTTTAGATTAGCTGGAAGGTCAATTTACAATACATAATAGTAAGAAGAATAATGAAAAAAGTTACATTAAAGAGGGATCCTCTTCATGTAGCAAAGATGTATCACATCGAGGTGAGATTGTTCAAATTATACTTGACTTCCAGATGCATGATGATGAACAAAACACTAGCAATATTGAGCATGGAAAATTGATCAACAATATAAATTCATTCAATCAGATAAGCTTTAAAAGTATTGATAGATTGGCTTCACCACAGTGTGATAAGAATCAGATTTTTGACAGAGGGAAACATGGCCTTTTCTTTTCTAGTGGCATTGAACCGTCTATTATGGTGTGATTCTTCAAACTATATCAGATTAGGGCAAAAAGAAGAAGTTGACTATGTTGCCCAACGGAGTAGGCACTAGTCTGCTCCCTAGAGATCTGGGATCTTGCTACGCCCATAGGGGGCATACATCCCCAGACAGAGCCACTGTTGGGACGTAAAAATTTCACAGCAATTTTCACAAAATTTTAAGTTCCCTTAATAAAAATTTAACTTCAACACAATAATCCCATCATGGCTACCAACCACTAGAACCTGTTGTAGAAGCATTTGCAGATGTACATACCAAACAATTGCAGTAGAAAACCCTAATTCTATGATTTTAAATGAATTGAAAAAATCTAATCATTCTACCATCGGCAAGAGAAATAAAAGCGGGATGAGATTTCCAAAACATATCGATAGAAAAGATCATACCGATAGACTTTTCGGAAGGATAAATACCTGGTCTCACCAATGAAGTCAAATACAATAACAATGATGTCAGGAAGACTTGTATGATCAAAACAAAAGCTTTGGTTCCTGCTGACTACGTGAGTTACACCGATCATGGAAACCAAAGAGCCTTCGGTGACAGTCATACTGATACATTAAGTAGTGAATGAAACATGTCACGGAACCGAAGTGTTTATAAAATAAAGAGTAATTGTTGTATGTTTCACTCCTTGTATGTATGTTTCGGGTTATACATTGTGGTACACATACAAGGCGGAACTCAAGAGAGATTTAAATTTGGTTAAAGAGATGCATTGGGACTTAATGTATACCGGAGGATGCATTTCACGGTATATACAAGTCAGAGTCGAAAATGAATGAACTATGGTTCATAAAAGCAAGAAGTCCAGAAAGGAGATACAATTGAGTTTGTATGTATCAGGCATTGTATATGAAGGTTGGATACAAGTAGTGTTGTAACATGGAATACGAGTGAGGAATAAGGTGGGTCCCGCCGCTTGCACATTGGGCTTGTATAATAACAATGTTTATCTTCGATATACAAGCAAAGATACAAGTTAAAGATATAAGCTAGATGTCAAAAGAAGTTCAATATAGAAAAGTCTTTGTATCAGCGAAGCTGAATAAGTCAGAATGAAGTTTATATGTCTTACCAAACCGATGGTCACAACGATAAAAATGTCAGTGACATATCATGAAGATCTCTCTGATGAAAAGTGTAAAGGAAGGCTATCGGGGAGATAACCATGATCGGGTGGCTTGAAATAAGTTACTCCAATCACATATCTTACTCCAATAGAATTACACTCGTCGACGAGACTCTTCCCAATAATTATATCGGTAGCACTTGATAGATCAGAACCATATGATAATCTCACATCGATGGTTCAAGTCAAGCCGATGGCAATACAAACGATTATTCCTGCATCAGGTGAACTTTGTGGTACCTCCTCAAAAACATAAGAAATATCTTGAGGGACTTCAAGAAGATTACCATTAAAATTGATTATGAAAATGAAGTCTAATTAAAATATTTAATTTGCCAAATTAAATATTTTATTTTGCTGAAGACAATTGAATGAAGAGTTGTACCAAAGGATGCATCGGGATGCGAAGGGTCATAACCCTAATATTGCAAGATATATATGGAGGTGCAAACCAAGTAATCAAGGCATTAGTAGGTTAGGAAAAAGATCAGGATCAGAAGGAGTTAGATAACTAGATGGATTGACCAATTGCCAAAATAAAACATTATGTTGTACATTGTAAAATCTTTTGAAATTGTATAATGGAGAAAAATGCATAAATTGATTATTTAATATTGGTGTCTATTGTTTGTTGAGATGAACAATTATTTGGCTATCTCCACATTGTTATTTCTCTTTTATTTGAACCTGAGTTTCCAAGTTGATATTTCAGTTTCATCGAGACACATTTGCTATTTTTGTGTAATCAAATTAATTGGTTTCTATTAAAGATATAAAATCCTTTTCATTGATTACATTAACTTGGAGGTAACATTTGGATTAGTAAGAAGAGCCCTATAATTGACAAGATTACCATACTGTCTCCAACTCGATATTGTCTTGTTATTCAAATTGAGCATCTGCTCCATTTGTCAATACACATTTGCTGTCATTGTGTGATTCTATTGATTGGTTCCTTCAAGCAAGGATTAAAAATCTTTTCAATAAATCACAGTAACCTGGTAGGATCGAGTGGATCAATAAGTAGAGTCTATCAGTCACATTCTTGCACGTTTATACAAGGTATAAACAAACATAAGTGCCAAACAATCAGAATTGTAACCAATAAGTAAATCATATATCATATACACCTTGACTCCATTAGCCCAATAGAAATAGGCACTGGTCATACCAATTCCACTTTACAATTCCATAAAATCTTATTCAAACAATTATATCTTAGATTTTAGTATTAGGAGTAGAAGTAGTTTGCAAGCTTTTATTTATTCCACACTTTATGCCATTGTGAGTAGATACCTAAATTCATTTCAGTCATACATTCCTTTTATCTACTTCAGTTTTTAAGGTTCACCCACCTAGGTTTAGCAGAGCTTGAAGTGCAGGGAGTCATCAACCATTAGGTTAACTCCGTTAGTTGGTTCAAAAACGTTGCAAGTTTGATCATAGAGCTTGGCATCCTCTTAGGGCTTGTAACCTGCATTTTTGAGACCCAACAGAACCATTGAAATCATTGAAGGATTTTCCTTTTAAAACATTGTTGGACATTTGAGAGGTTTTGAGAATCATAAAAATTTCTAATGAAGCCTTCCCATTAAATCAAATATTAGTGGTTTTGAAGATTTTGAGAACCATGAAAAATTCTAACAAATTGGATGAGGAGCTTTGTCACTAGTTTGAAGGGTTTCAACAACCATAGAAGATGCCAACAAAGGCTTTGAATGCATGATGAGAATGTGGAGAGGAAAGGGATGAGGATCCTTCAAGAACTTTTAGAAAAGTGGAAGAAGTCCACTTGAAGTCTACAAGTCGACAAAATAGAATAATTTTGGGGCAAAGAGGGAACATGAAATTTGCAGGAATTCAACACAAAACTAGAAGGGAGGTCAAGACTTCAAGAAAAATGTCTAAAATCTAAGGTCAGCCAAAAATATACAAATGTGTAGGAAAATAGGAAATGAGGGAAGTAGAGGGAAAATAGAATAAGTCCATAAGTCCCTTGAACCTTCATAACTCCATAAAAACTAGAAAATAAATGAAAACTCCTAGACTTAGATTTTTTTGGTATTTCTAGCAACTTTTGGCACATGGAAGAAGGCAAGGAACAACATGAAGGAAAAAATAACCAATGGAAATTCCATTAAAAGAATTCTCATATCAGTAATAAATAATGGGTAGAGTATGTCTAAGGCAACAAAGGGGGCACTAGACTTAGAAAATTTAGCATTGGTTAAATTGGGTTCCAATAGAACCTTAGTGGAGCTCTCTTTGTTGATAATTGTTTTAAACACTCTAATAGGCACAAATAGTTCCTAAATCTTTGATTTCATTTGATGGTTCACAAAACATAGGGAGGGTTGAGAGATCTTACACATGTAAAAGATTTATAAAATTTAAGATCGTACACATAACCCAATCATCATGGAGCCCTCATAGTCTTTTGGTGACATTTTATAATTATGGTTCCCAACACTCCAAGGACCTATCATTCTACCAAGTGACCCTACTCAAGGGATCCACTATTGTGTCATTTGATTTGTTCTTCTATATTGATGCCTTGCTTGAATTTATAAGAAAAATATGCATTGCCACCACATGTTAACTCATCTCTAGAGTAACAATCATTGGAGTCTACCTATTGATTTCACTATTATCATTTCTATGGGTTTTGAATGGTCAATGGATAATTTTTTAATCCATTAGTCCTAAAAACCTTAGGGGTATTATGAACTCTGATACCATTCAAATTTCTACTAGTCATCAATGGACCCAATCTCATTTGATAGCTGTCAAACCTCCTCCACTATGTGATGAGCTCAAATATATATCAAATAGCCACCGTACAACCCCTAATAATATATCAATGCCAATAATCACATGCTCACTCATTGGTTTTACCAATAGGATGGTCATGGACTTTGGTGCTAGTGTGTCTCCTCTTGAGGCTAATATATATAATTAGAGTGCTATAAAACTTGATGGTCTATTTATGAATATTTGTCTCATGGTAGAGAGCCTAAGATGTAGCTTAAGAGTATTGATATATAAGAGGTTTTTGGAGATGAAGGTTTGGTCTTTGGACCTGTTTGGACCTAGAATAATGAAAACACAAAACTCTAAAACATTCCTAAATCACCTAGGCTAAGGACTATCATCAAGGTGATAAAAAAAGGTTTATCAACAAGTTTTGGGCAATCTTGGCCAACTAACAAGAGTGGGTAGACTTATATACTCTTTGAGCTTAGCTTAAACTCTAGAGGGATATTCCAAGGGGTGTACCTAAGTAGGTATTGACATTAAAACCAAATGAACAACTAAAAATATTAAAAACCAAAACCAAATTAATTCCTTAGCCCCAAATCTATCACTGGAATAAGAACAACTGGTTGTTATAAGACCCCTATATAGCTGATAATGGCAATCCTATAGAATGAGGATTTATAAAACTACTACTACTTCTAAAGATAAGATGTATTGTTTTGTTTTGAAGATTAGATGATCTAAGACTACTTAGATTGGTGCCTATCCATTGGGCTATAGAGTCTAATGTTCAACAAAGGAAAAACAACCACACAGAAGTTTATAACTACCTAATTGATAGATCAAATGCAATGAAAATCAATTCCAAATTATTGAAAATACTTAATAATCCAACACCAAGCCATGTTCTTCCCTATGCAATATTGAAATGACCATTTACAAAGGTTGAAAATGGATTTAGAACTGTCACATTCATTCAAATTAGAGATTACATTCATACCACTAAATGTGGCAAAAGAAAACTATAACTGGGATTATGTTTTGCTAAGAAAAACACCTACAACACTAGATAAAAATAGTAATTTGATACAAAGATTTATGAATTATATTACATACATTTCATGACTATTTCACATTAAACAAAGACTGCAAAATATCCTTTCCTGATCTACCTTCTAGAGCTCACAACCCTGCTAAGAAATTGCCTAACTGACCAACCAACATTATATCTCAAAAACATGCATATATAGTGTTCAATTCATTGCGCTCTCCTAGGCATTGCACCCTATATAGGATTGTACCCATGCTATATTACTTTATTTCCCAGTCTACCAGAAGATTTGCACGTTGGAAGAGAAAACCCATGCTTCATTACTTCTGAGAATGACAGAGGAAGATTGCTTGCACTCTTCATGTACTTTGAGAAATAAAGAGGGAATGTTCTAATCCTTTCCCTTCCTTCTACAAGATTTGATTTATGTAATTTGTCTTTGTGCATTGAAGAATTTCACTATGCTAACCACCTGCATGGCACTATCCTGCAGACTCATTAAATTCTGGGTATAAATCAATTTATGTATCCCAGCAATCATGGCATAATTTTAAGGAATTAGCTTTTTAAAGTAATTACAACACTCCCAATGTGTCATCCAAATTTTCTGTTTTGATCCATCTAACTTTGACTGTACCATGTGCGTGTTGGGCTCCTCTATCAGTAATTTTCCATTATCACAAACTTCTTCATTATATTCTTATCGGTAACTTTCCCCAGTTTTCAACTTTTCTATTTGCCACTATCTTTCTTTACCATCCATAGCACTATTTTGCCTTATCAGAAAATTTGTGTTTTCTCAAACTTCTTCCATTCTATTTGCTTTATCCTCTTCTTCTCTATTGGCAAATTTGTCATATCGGTAAAATTTAAATTTTTTGAACTTTTCTGTAGTTTGGCTTTCCACCGATTCTCCAACTGAACACTTTGCTATCTTTTCATCCTCTTGTACCTTAGTCAAATTACACTTGTTTTTTGCCTTATCGGCAAAATTGACCTTTTGCTAACCAACCAATCCCTTCCTTTTCTCTATGCTTATGTTTATCATCTTATTGGTGATTTCTCAAAGTCTTGAACTGTTTGGCTAATTCATCTTTCCTCCAATTTGCTGATAAACCCTTTGCCTTAGTTATTTTCTAGCTTTATCTTTGCTATATTTGCCCTATCAAAAAATATCAACTTTTCGAACCTTCCTTGTTTCCTTGGTCAGCAAAAGTTAGCATTCCTAAACTTTCTTCAATTCCACCATTTTTCTTCTCTATCAGCCATTTTGTACTTTACCGAACCAAGGTAGCCTCTTCCCCCTTTACTGCCTTTGTCAGAAAATCTTTCATTTGCCAAACTATTGACCAAGTCAAACCTTGAAAAGTGCATAGGACCTTTTTTCTATCAGCTTATCGACAAATCACAAAAAGGTCAAACTTGTTGGCAAGTTTAGGACTTTAGCGATTCAGCGATAAAGCTTTTGATTTATCTATTTCTACCTCTTGTAAATTTGCCTTGTCGCCAAATATGAATATCTACAAACTTTGACTCGCATGTCTCCTTTTGCTTTAGTTGGCAATAACATTGATCGGTGAACCCCTTAGTTGGCAAATTATGGAGTTTCCAAACTAAGATTTTTATCGATAAAAGACTCCAAGCCTTCATCATTTTTTAGTTATTTTACCTTAACTGTCATCTATATATAGATATGAAGGTGTTGGGGGTCGGGCCTCGGGCCTTCATCATTTCGCCTTACACCTTCCTTGGTAAGAGTTAATCCAAATGACATCACAGCCACTTGGTAGCTTCCTATTGTTCCACAACTATAGACAAATCTTCACTGAAATGCTCCATAGAATAGCAGAAGAGTCACAAAGTATACCACATGGCACCCATCGGGTCACTTGAATGATTAGCTATTGAAACTTGCACTTGTCTTCTTCCCATAGTTCTGCAAGCTTTCTATGGGACCACCCAAAAGTCTCAGCAGAATGGCGGAATGCCTTAGAAAGAATTAACACCTGTCGAGGGTCGACCATCGGGCCTTCCACCTTCCATGAAGAAGACAGAAGGAAGGAAGTCTGAACTCTGACCTCCGACACACTTAGGAAAAATTATAAAAAAATGGGGGGTCAACCCTCATGCTTTCTACCTTATGCATTTTCCATCTGGAAGAGGATAGAGAGGAGCCCCACCATTCACCTTTAGCACAAAGAAGAGAATATCTATCAGGGATCAGTCATTGGGCCTTCCTATTTTGCCTTCCCTGAAGGAAGGAAGAAGAGCCAACCTTCAAGCTCCTCCACACACTTCATACTTAGAGGGATTTGAACATGGAGACTCATCAGACTTCAGATCTCGAGGCTTCTTCCTAACACTTGCCATGAAGAAGACCTAAGGCCAAAGGCCTGAAGTCTGGCCTCTGAAAAACTTAGGAAATTTTTTAATGAATTTAACACTTAGAGAAAATTTGGAGTTTGATTTCAGAGCCGATAGACAACACAAGGCAAAAGGCATGAACTTTGAACTCTACAATACTTAGTGCAAATTTCAACACTGAGGCAAATTTTAGCCTTGGACCTCTGAGCTAACAGGGACAAGACGATGGAAGGAAGGAGCCTGAAACTCTAAAACTCTAACCAAGGCCAAAACACAAGGAAACACTTAGAAAATGGGACTTAGTCAACTTCTTGGGGTGTTTTCCCTTACATTTTAAAAGGCAAACAAATGAAAACCGATGAAAGACATCTTTGATTGGTTATCATCAATAGGTTCAGTGCTAAAGGCATAAAATAGGATTCAAATGGAACTTGGGGTAAAAATAGGGTATTTTTGGGAGCAAAATTTTTGCAGGTCCCAACAGTGGCTCTAGTTGAGGACGTGTGATAGGCAATGTCACAGTGAGGATTTAGATCTCTAAGCAGACCAAAAGGCACAAAACACACAAAAACGCAAAAGGGAAAAAACACAAACATTTTTACAACAAGGCTTATATACATGAAAAAATATAGTCATAAACATTAGAGCATAGAACACTATTGATTGTATTCAAAATTTAGGGGAAGTGTTACCTATGAAAAATAATGCTTCATATGTCGACCATGAATGGGGAGCTCTAGAAGCACTCCTTCTAGAGTCATCAAACGGTAAAGATTTAGCTCCAATTTCTTAGCTACCTCATATGGACCAAGCCATAATGGATCAAATTTTCCATATTTTCCCTTATCTTCAAATTTGGCATCCCAAAGAAGCACCAAGTTACCAACCTGGAAATCTCTTGATACAGTACTCTTATCTAATAAGAGCTTCATTTTCTACTTATGATTTAGCATTTTAAATCATGTGTAGATATTCTCTATTCTTCTAATTCAGTCAATTGTAATATCATGTGGGACATTACATCATACTAATCCTCTTCTGTATCACGCAATAGTTGGTAAATTGGAAGTTGCATGCTAATTGGCATCTTTACCTCTACTCTATACACCAGCTCAAATGAGCTCCTTGCAATGGATCTTTTGAATGTTATCATATCAGCCCACAGAGCATACTTCAGTTTATCATCCCATCTTTTCTTATTCTAATTCAATGTCCTTTTTATGATCTTCATCAGGCTTTTATTACTGGATTCAACTTGTCCATTGCTTTGGGTATGATAAGGGGATGAATACACAAGATTTATGCCAAACTTAGAACACATGTCCATCATTTCTTGTGACCTGAAACACATGGCATTATCAACCAAAATCCTAGTTGGCACTCCAAATCTAGTGATTTTATTGCTAATTATGAAACCAATAACCACTTTAGAAGTTGCATTACGAGTGGGAATTGCTTCTACCCACTTGGTGAAGTAATCAGTGGCCACAAGAATCCACTTAAATCTATTGCTAGACCTTTCCTCTATTTCCCCAATAGAATCAATTCCCCACTCCTGAAAAGGTGCATCAACAATAAGGGGAAAAATGAGTAATTCCTTAACAAACCTCATCTTTCCAAAAAATTGTTGGAAAGCATAACATTTCCTTATCTTCTCTGCCACATCTTTGAATAAAGTAGGCCACTAGTACCCAACCCTAAGGATTTTATGGGCGGTAGTCTTAGCTTTGAAGTACCCCCCACAAACACCATGGTGACACTCATTCATCACAGCTTCAACTTGATCTTGATTCAAAAATTTGAGCAATATACCTTCATGATTTCTCCAAATGAGATCATTTTGGAAGAGAACATACCTTTGAGATTTCAGCTTGAGAGTCCTTTTTCTAAATCTCATCCATACATGTTGGATAATCCATGTTTTCAAGATAAAATAAAACATCTTTGTACCATGCATCATTAGCCAACAAGAAATGAGGATCAACATATACCTCTATTTCATTTACCTCTGTAGCTTCAACATTAGAATTAGCCACCATCTTGGATAAACCTTGGCCTCTAACCAATTTTGTGACTTGTATATCCATGTCATATTCTTGGATCATGTTGATCTATCTTCATCTTTTACCTGAAGCTTCTTGTTGCATGAATATGTCTTTGACTGTTGTGTGTGGTACATATGCAATGATCTTGGCACCTGTGAAATAAGATCTGAAATTTTTTGTGGCCTTGACCAATGCATATGCGTGCTTCTCCATAATTGAATAATTTAACTCAGTAGCCTGTAAGGACTTGCTAAAGAATCCTATTGGATGCTCAAATCCATCTTTATCTTTTACAATGGCATAGCAACAATAGTATAAAATGAAGCGAAGGAGAACAACTGGAAAGGCTTGGAATAGTCTGGACTTACCAACACTGGTGCATTCTTGAGAGCCTCCTTTATGTCAAGAAAAGATTTAGCTGGCTCCTTTTCTCACGTGATGGATTGTCCCTTCTTGAGCATCTTGGAGATGGCTTTAGTCTTCTCAGCAAATTTAGGGACAAATCTCCTCACAAAGTTAACCTACTCCAAGAAGAACCGAATACCTTTGAGTGTTTTGGGCTAAGGGATAAGGTCAATGGCCTTAACTCTTTCTGGATTAATTTTAACCCCATCCTTGGACACAATATGTCTCAACATCTTTCCTTCTTCTACTCCGAATTGACATTTCTTGGGATTTAAAGAAATCCCATACTCTAAACATCTCTCAAAAAGCAATTGTAAATGCTTGCAATGATCATTCATATCCTTTGAAAATGCAATTAGAATATCTTGGTGAGAGGAACCTCCTACAACAATATAATGAGAAATGCATGAAATAGTAGAAATAGATATGAATAGCAGAAACACAGAAGGAATTTATTGATCGCATGCCACTTCGAGGGGGCAACCTCCTTTGAGCAAGCTCAATAGAATAAATTCATGGATGCCTTCATTGGCCTCAACACGTACTTATATACTAAGTCTAATCTAAACAAATATTACTTCCCATGAATGTGGGATAATATAATATACTCACGGGACTACTTACAAAGCATATGCATCCAACAACAATATACTAACAAAGTAAAGAGAAGGGTTAAACATGGGTTCCTAACATCCCCTCCCTCTTAGAAAAGCTTTGTCCTCAAAGCTTAAGATGTAAAAATTGTTGCTGAATCTGAAGGAGTGGTTCCCAGGTAGTATCCCCTGGTTGCATTCTATGCCACTGAATTAATACCTCTATGATGGATCGAGAGAGAAGCTGACAAGTGCACTTGTTGAGGATTGCCTCCAGCTCCAAAATGATGGATCCTTCGTTATTTAGTTCTGGTAAAATAGTCTGTGCTCTAAGGTTGGTGCTAAGAACTTTCTTTAGACAAGAGACATGAAATACTGGATGAACGTGGGAAGAAGGGGGAAGCTTTAATTTATAAGCAACTGACCCAATCTTCTGAAGAACCTTATATGGCCATAGAACTTTGGAACCAGCTTTTGACACCCTTTGAGTTTCAAGGATGATTGCTTGTATGGTTGTAGATGAAGAAAAACCATATCGCCTACCTGAAAAGTGTGCTCAGAATGGTGCCGATCGGCTTGTTGTTTCATTCAATTTCTAGCCATGTGAAGATTGTCCTGTAAAATGTGAAGAATCTAATCTCAGGTTTAGAGAACCGTGTCGACTGCCTGAACTAGTGAATTACTAGGGGTGTATGGAAGGAGCACTAGTGGTGCCTGACCATAGACTGTTTCATATGAAGTAATTTTAGATGTAGTGTGGTAGGAGGTATTGTACCACCATTCAGTGAGTTGAAGCCACTTTGCCCACTGATGCTGTTGTTTTGAAGTGAAGCAACAAAGATAAGTTTCCAAACATTTGTCGACAATTTTAGTTTGACCATCTGTTTGTGGGTGATACCCTGAACTCATCTTCAGTTTGGTGCTAGTGTGTAGAAATAGTTCTGTCCAAAAATGACCAGTGAAAGTTGATCTGAGACAATGGAAGAAGGGATGCCATGAAGACAAAAGATTTGGTCCATGAAAATTTGTGCAACTAAGGAGGCAGTATAGGGATGGATGAAAGCACAAAAATGACTATATTTGGAGAGGCTATCAACCATAACCAAGATCACTGTCTTCCCTCTAGATTTAGGGAGCCCCTCAATGAAATCCATAGAAATATCTGTTCAAATCCATGTAGGGATGGGCAAGGGTTCAAGCAATCCAGGAAGGAGTTTTGTTTCACCCTTGTTGCATTGGTAGGTATCACATTCAGCCACCATCTGTTGAATTTCCCTTTTCATTCCTTTCTAAAATAAGTTACGTCATGTCCGCTCATAAGTTTTGAGGAACCTAGAGTGCCCTGTCGATGGAGAAGCATGGAGTTGATAGAAGACAGCTTGGTGAAGATCTGTGTTCTAGGGAAGCACCAAACAACCTCTATATCTCAGAGAAGCACCATCCCAAGGATAATGCAGTACAATAGAAGGGTTATTGGCCAACTGCTAGATGATTGGAGATAATGAAGAGTCATTGACATAGCCCTGTTGGACAGATTCCAACCAATTTAGAACAGGCATAGAAATAGCTAAAAGAGAAGCTTGGTCATCAAATGTACGAGAAAGAGCATCTACCACAATATTGTCCTTACCCTTCTTGTAAGTGATCTCATAGTCATAAGCCATGAGTTTGCTAACCCATTTCTGTTGTGCTGGGGAGGAGACCCGTTGTTCTAGGAAATATTTTAGACTCTAGTGATCAGTCTTTATGCAAAAATGATTCCCTAGTAGGTATGGCCGCCACTTCTATACCGCATGTAAAATAGCCATCATTTCCTTCTCATATGTAGAGAGTACTAAATGCTTACCAGAAAGTGCTTTGCTGGTTAATGCAATGGGATGTTCATCTTGAAGGAGAATAGCACCAAGTCCATTTCCGTAAGCATCACTCTCAATAAAGAAGGTCTTGGAAAAATCTGGCATAGCTAGAACAGGTGTAGTACACATAGCTTGTTTCAATTTTTCAAATGCACACTCAGCAGCATGTGTCCATGTAAAAGCATCCTTTCTCAACATAGTTGTTAATGGAGCTGCAATCTTCCCGTAATCCTTGACAAACTTGTGATAGTAGCCAGTCAATCCCAAAAAACCATGAAGGCTTTTGAGTGTCTAAGGATGCGGCCAATTTTTCATGGCATCTATTTTGGCAGGATCGACTCAAACCCCTTCAACTGAAACAATATGCCCGAGATACTCCACTTCTTCCTGCCCAAAAACACATTTAGACTATTTTGCATAGAGATGATGATTAGAGAGAAGTTGCAGTACAAGATCCAGATGTTGGAGATGCTTAGCCCATGTTTTACTATAGATGAGGATATCATCAAAGAAGATGAGAATGAATTTTTGCAAGTAGGGCCGAAATATTTTATTCATCAATGCCTGGAATGTGAAAGGAGCATTAGTGAGGCCAAAGGGCATGACCAAAAACTTATAGTGGCCATCATGCATGTGGAAAGCCATTTTAGGGATATCATCCTCATGAACCTGAATTTGGTGATACCCAGAATGAAGATCCAACTTGGAGAAAAAATGAGCGCCATGAAGCTCATCAAGAAGCTCATCAACAATATGAATTGAAAACTTATCCTTGATTGTGATGTGATTAAGTGCTTGGAAGTCAATGCACAGGCGCCATGACCCATCTTTTTTTCAAACAAGAAGAATTGGTGAAGAAAAAGAACTGGTACTAGGGCGAATAATACCTTGCTTCAGTAAGTCCTGAATGAGCATCTTAATCTTTGTCTTTTGGTGAAATGGGTAGTGGTAGGGCTTGATGTTTGGAGGAACGCTTCCAAGAAGGAACTAAATATGATGGTCCTCTAGTCGTGAAGATGGCAATCTCACTAGTTCGGCAAAGACACATGCATATCTATCCAAAATTTGTTGTAGATCTAAAGGAGTAGTGGAGCCTGCTAATGGTTGCATCTGAATGGAATGGAGCTAAGCAATGACACCATGTGAATTCTTCTTGAGGAGATTTTCCATGCAATGTGAACTGATGATGCTAAGAGACCTTGGTTGTAAGCCCTTCAATGTGTGTTTTTGCCCATTGTCTAAAAACTGCATCCAAAGTTTGGCAAAATCCCATAAGATGGGTCCAAGTGTGCGTAACCATTGAGCACCCAAAACCACATCACATCCTCCTAAGGGCAAGGCAAACATGTCGGAGTGCAGGTTATAATCTCCAATAGATATATGCACATTGCGACACTTCCCTTTGCAAGGTAATGTGCCCCCATTGGCAATCATGACTTCAAAGATGGAGCAAGGATGGACAAAACAATCAGCCTGTTTGGCAATCTGAGGGTCAATGAAGTTATGAGTGCTGCTAGAATCAATGAGAATTGTAAGAGGGAGCTTCTTGAATTAACCCTTGACCTGCATGGTTTGTGGGGTGGTGACTCCTACTAAAGCATGGAGAGAGATCTCTGGGTGGTCTTCTTGAGAAGCAGGGTCAACAAGCGGCTGCTGAGTATCGACCTGATCATCCATTGCATCATGAGTATCTACAGAAACTTCAATTTCAGGTGGAAATGCCACATCCAAGAGATAGAGCTTTTGCTCAACACATCAATGTCCCCTAGTGAATTTCTCATCACAATTATAGAAAAGCCCTTTTTCTCTACATGCCCACATCTCTGCTTTAGTCAAATGCTTGATAGGAGGTTTTCTAGGAGCTGGTGTTATTTGGGGGCATTGGGAAGCCATATTTCTGAATGGGACAAAATTAGATTTGGAGCGATGTTGAGTTGTGATCTTGTCCTCTGCCAACTTAGCTAACCCTAAGGCTTCCATCATTGTGCTTGGACAGAACATTTTAACCTCAGAGCGAATTGTATCCTTGAGACCAATGACAAAACAACTCCTAAAAAATTCATGACCCTCTGTGTGATTGGCCAGTTTTTCAAACTCTGTTTGATATTCTCTCATAGTGCCTATTTGGCGCAGTTTAGTGAGTGCTCTTATGAAGTCATCAAAAGCACTAGGGCCAAATTGTTGCAAAATGAGTGTGCAAAAATCTATCCATTTTGGCTTGTCATGAGCCTAGATGTACCAACGGAACCATTGAAGGGCTTCATGTTCCAAATGAAAGGATACAAGAGGGACTTTGTTTGCCTCAAAAGTATTATGCAGACTGAAATATTGTTCCACCTGGTATATCCATCCAATCAGATCATCACCAGTGAAGAGAGGAAAATCAAGCTTCGGCCCATGAAAATTGTTGGAAGAAGAGAACCTAGTGTCTGTAGAAGAGTTTGGCTGCTGTCTATTGTTCATGGCTGAATGCTAAAGATTGAGGCTGAGGATTTTTTCATCCAAATCCTAGAGTTTGGTCTTGAGAGTTGTAAGTTCCTCCTCCATGTTTTTCGCTCTTGCGCGGGTGACAACCATAACCAGGAATTTTTTTTTCTTTTTCTTTTTTTTGGGAATGGGTAGAAAAGAAAAAACAAAAAAAAATTTAGTAAGGGAAAATTTGGATTTGGGAAAAAATTTGATGGGTAATTAGGGTTTGAGTAGGTTTTGGACACTTTTTGAGGGATAGGGAAGCAGAAAATGAGGATTTCAGAAGCAGGGTGAATGAATGGGAAAATTTGTCCAAGAGGGACAAAGGAGTAGAAATAAGAAATGAACACTGTGGCAAGATTTGAAGGCTATTGGGTGAGAATCGAAGAAGGTATGGCAAACCCTAAAAATAGACAAATATGGGATTTCTGGCTTCAATAAGTGGAATTCAGGATAGGGACCTCAAGGAATGAAATATGCATAATGGAATTTCAGGGGAGTGGAGTTTGAGGGAAGAAGGGGCTCAAGAAATGAAGATATGGCGAAAAAATAAAGATTTTTTTATCTGGAAACAATCTGCAACAGGATCTGAAATAGCTCTAGAAAGATTCAATCTATGATTTGTTGGTTGTCAATAGATCTGGGCGCTAGGTATGTTCAGCTTCCTAAAGGTTCAGGGGATCCACTCAGCTACCAATGTTGTCTAATGACTTGCGTATTGGGGTAATACCCCTCACTCCACGGCTTAGGTAAAACTGATAACCGCTTTGCCACAAATGACAGCTCTTGGTTTACCTCATGGATGGGAACTAGTCAATAAGTAGGGGCCGTTGCCCTTTTCGCTGGCAGGTCCTCTCAATGGGATAGCTACTTCGGGGTTCCTATGGTACTCCTCACAGTGAGTTTTAGGGCTATGCCCAGGCACTTCTCATAGTTAAGCGGATAGGGATTATTCCTTGATCCAAACCTACAATTGAAATGAACAATACAGATGCAAAAAAGAGAACTACTGCAATAATCACAGTGCCTGGAGGCCACTGTGGAAATTTTTTTTAACATAAATTCCACCCAGCGAGCCCAAGAAAGCACTCTGATGCCAGATGAGAGGAACCTCCTGCAACAATATAATGAAAAATGCACGAAATAGCAGAAATAGATATGAATAGTAGAAACATAGAAGGAATTTATTGATCACAGGCCACTTCGAGGGGGCAACCTGCTTTGAGCAAGCTCAATACAATAAATTCATGGATGCCTTCATTGGCCTCAACACGTACTTATAAACTAAGTCTAATCTAAACAACTATTACTTCCCATGAATGTGGGATAATACAATATACTCATGGGATGACTTACAAAGCATATGCGTCCAACAACAATATACTAACAAAGTAAAGAGAAGGGTTAAACATGAGTTCCTAACACTTGGTAAACAACCATGATCTAATCAATAAGGCCAGCAGAGGCCACATCCATTGCTCTTTGAAATGTAGATCCTGCAATTTTAGTCCAAATGACATTCTTAGATACACATACGTACCCCAAGGAGTGGTAAATATTTTTTGTACTTTTCTAACTCCTTGACCAACACTTGATTATATCCTGAGAACCCACCCATCATAGACATCAACTCTGAACCAACAACCCTCTGCGGAAGATGATCCATGCTAGGAAGAGGATAATTATCCTTAAGGGATTTGATGTTCAAATTTCTAAAATGTACGCACAATCTAATCTCCCCATTCTTCTTCCTTATGGGGACAAGATTAGACACCCACTCAGAATGTCTAATTGGCTTAATGATACCTCCCTCTTTCATTTTTAGCAGTTCCTTTTGCATTTTGGGAGCTATAGTGGGATTTGTAGGCCTGTATTTTTGCCTAAATGGTTTCGCATTAGGTTGAAGGGGGATAGTATGATGAAATAAATCCTCCCTATAACCTTTCAATTCATTATAAAACCATGCAAAACACTTTCTGAACTTTCTCAACAAAGCAATCAACATTTTCTTTTCATGAGGCTTCAATTTCTTACCTATGCAAACCATCTTAGGTGCCTCCTTAGTTCCAAGGTTAACACCTTCAACATTATCTTCTTCAACAAGTTTACCTTTACTCTTCTAGTGATCTACATTGTTAAACATTATTTCCAATGCCACCAATCCCTTAGGGATGGTGTTAGTATTCAACTGCACATCCTCGGTGCTAAATAATGTTTCCTTGCCATTCTCCATTTCTACCGTAGGCTGCCAGTCAATTACTTGACTATCAAACTCATCCATATAGTTTAGGAAACTAAAAAATCTAATTGCTATCATTGAAGACTTGACAATTGTATATATTATTTGGGATGGTTGGACTGGTAAGTACTTCAACAACATGATTTCCATGAATACAATCTAAATGAGTATCATATTTGGATACAGCTACAACCAGGGAGTCCTCTTATTCATTTTTTGTTCTGTCTATCCACTCAATACCAATGGCGTCAAACAACTCCATGGTATCCCATATGGCATTCTTGTATGCTTTTAGCCTGTTATCCTTGGCAGAAAAAGTGTTTCTTATCTAATATACAATCAACTCTGAGTCACCATATATTCTCAAGAACTTGACTTTGTGCTTGTGAGCCACATTCAGACCTAGCAGTAGCACTTCATACTCAACTATGTTATTAGTGCATTGAAAATCAAGTCTAAAAGATATACCAAATTTCTCACCATCTAGAGATGTCAAAACAATCCCAATGCCTGAGCCATCTCTAGAAAATGCACCATCAAAATGCAACATCCACAAATCAAATGCATTACAAATATAAGCAATAGGATTAGAAGGTAAAACATTCACACTAGGATCATCACCACTGCAATATGCCACAAAATGGTCTATTTCAATGTCAAAGAAATTTGCAAGATCTTCATCTATTTTATATCTATCTTCAATGTTTTGGTCTTCGACCTTCTTTTCCCTATGTAGCTTCACTTCCATGCCCTAGACTGGAATGTTGGAATATGACAGGTCCATTTGAATACTATCATCCATAAAGGCTACCCAATTTCTTGATAATAGCATGCCCCATTTGGCAGGGAAATTCACACTAATTATGTCCATCAAGAATGATTTGTCAAAGCAATGCAATGCAAAAAAATGGAAAGGAGCAATGGAGGAACTTTGGTGGATGAATTGAGAAGTGAAAAAAAGCAGAATAGGGTCTCACTGGAAAACCCTAAAAATGATGTGGAGTGAGGACAGCAAGAAAATCTAGATGGAGCACGGGAATGGGATGCCATCGATCTTTCAGAAGAAATGGAAGTTGATCAGGAAATGATGGGAGAGCTAGCGATTATTTGCAAGTTCATTGGGGGTAGATTCCCAAGAGAGAAGTTAAGGAATTAGATACAAAACTCTTAGCCTGGTCAGAAAATTGTTAAGTTCCTTCCTAAAGGCTTTTTCACGGTGTTGTTTGAGTCATCTGAAAGAAGGGAAGAAATTTGACTCTCAGATGGTTGGACGTTGGATGGATCCCCGCTTTACATCCAAAAATGGCAAGCTAATTTCAACCCGGTAGATATGAACCCCTATCCAGGACCAATTTGGGTAAGGCTATACAACCTACCCATCAAATACTGGAGCGATGAAAGCCTAATAAAAATTGGCAGATCCCTTGGAACCCTTCTTGAGATAGATGAAGAGATCATAAATGGTGATTCTTACCTCTATGCCAGATTAAAAGTTGCGGCCATCAAAGAAATGCCAAGGCAGATCCTTTTGCTTGCAAATGGTGAACGATGGCTTCAAACTATAGAGGTTGAGGAGGACAAACTTTATTGTTTGAGATGTGGAAAAAGTAATCATAAGGAAGCTCAATGCCACTGCAAAATAAGACAGGAATTGAAATGGGTAAGAAAGCAGCATTCCTCAATGGATCGAACTACCAAGAGCCCCAAGGACGTGAAGGAGGTTGATTCAACACAAAATTCCATTAGAGACAAGGTGAATCCTCTAGCGAACAAGCCAACGATCAAAAGCATGGTTGCCTGCTTAAGTGATCCTACTCTGCCAACCTCTTCGGCCATGGAAAGACCCACAAGAAAGTCCAGCCAGTTACCTGCTCCCGTTGTGGCTTGCCCCTTGGTGGAGGACAGTCGCCCTCAAGAAG
Organism: Cunninghamia lanceolata; assembly: GCA_027924645.1. Classification (NCBI taxonomy): domain Eukaryota; kingdom Viridiplantae; phylum Streptophyta; class Pinopsida; order Cupressales; family Cupressaceae; genus Cunninghamia; species Cunninghamia lanceolata. The sequence goes on from BSBN01000333.1 coordinate 4,997,614, forward strand.
ATAACATACAGGTCGATCTATTGGAAGATAGCGATTCAGATGGAGACTTTTATGATGAGGATGAGCTGGGAGAGATCGGCATTAGAAACATAAGCCAATTTGCGCTCAACTTTCTCACAAAGCCTCAGAAGGAAAGAGGCAGGAAAACAAACAGAGAAAGAAGGGAGAGAGACACCAATGAAATGGGTCTCAAGAATATCAAGGAATTCTTTATTAGATCCAAGGGAGCCGGTGCCTCCCTTGGAGGCCAATGAAGATCACTACCTGGAACATCAGGGGCCTAAAGGCCCCTGACAAGCGGCACAGTATAAAGTGCCATTTAGAAAAAATAGAGAGTGAAATAGTATTGCTATAGGAAACTAAACTGTCAATGGATGAGGGTCTGAAATTTGCCAGGTATTGCAAACCTTGGTCTGGATGCTTTCAGGATTCTACGGGTGCCTCAGGGGGACTGGGTATTTTATGGAATCCTTTTAAAATCAGCATCAATAGTATTGAGTCTAGGCCAAATTGGATGCTGTGTATGGTCACTTGCCTGCTATCAGGAACAAATTTCCCCCTTCTCAATGTCTATGGGCCTACAAAGACAAAGGAAAAAGCACTTGTCTGGAGGGAGATAATCTGCTTCAAGGAACTTCATAACTTCAGCAATTTAATTATGGGTGGTGACTTCAATGCGATCCTAGACATTAATGAGAAAAGTGGCGGCCTGAAAATGGTGAACAAAATTATTTTGGATTTTAAGGAATTCATCAACTCCCTTGGAGTGATGGATTGTGTTCCCAAGAATGGAACCTTTACCTGGACCAACCGAAGAGCTGGATTCACCAACATAGCGGAGAGATTGGATTGCTTCTTAATTGGTCCAAGTTGGATGTCAAACCACTTCATGTGTAGCTCTTCCATCCTCCCATTGACGGCTTTTGACCACTTCCCTGTGTAATTGTCGATTGACCTCAGCGAAAGGCCCATTAAAAGCTACTTCAAGTTTGAAAGCATGTGGCAGAGAGACCCCCATCTGCCTGAGCTTATTGAAGGTTGGTGGAAAGAAATCGCAGATATTAGAGGCACTGTGAGCTTCCAATTTATGAGAAGGTTGCAATTACTAAAAGGCAAACTCAGACATTGGAACAAATTTTGCTTTAAGAACATTTTTGAAGAGAATGAAAGATTAGAAAAGGAATTGGAAACTCTCAAAGCAAAGGTGATAGAGAAAGGCATGTTTATTGGTGATTTTGAGACTGAAAAACAACTAAAAGTTGACTTGTCAGAGATTCTTACCAGAGAGGAGCTATACTGGAAAGATAAAGCTCGGGATGTGTGGCTGAAAGAAGGCGACAGTAATACTAAATTTTTCCATGCTTCAGCCAAAGGCCGGAGAGAATGGAACAGAATATCATCCATAAGAAGAGATGACGGTTTGTCTGCCAATGACAGAGAGAACATTGAAAAGGAGGCGATCAGTTTTTTTGAAGATTTGTTGGGTGGTGGTGGGGTCAAGGATAATTTGGACGTTGGTCTCCTAGACTGCATTCCATTTGTCCTAGATGAGATGGATAATAAGAAACTCTTAGAGCCCTTCACAATGGATGAACTAAGAACTGCCACTAACCAACTTGGTTCGGACAAGGCCCTGGGACTTGATAGCTTCACAACAAAATTTTACCAGAAATGTTGGTAGTTCATGGGACATGATATCTGGGAAGTGGCGGAAGATTTTCAGAAAAAGAAGCGCTTCATCAAAGATATCAATAACACTACAATTGCCCTCATTCCCAAGAAACCGGTATGTAATTCTTTCTTAGATTTTAGACCCATAGCTTTATGCAATGTAATTTATAAGATCATCATGAAAGCATTAGCCAATAGACTCAAATCAATCCTTGAGAAAATTATTTCAGAGGAACAGAATGGATTCGTTCCAGGTAGGGAAATTATGGAGTGTATCATAGTTACAACTGAAACAATTCACTCTCTGTTAGCCAAGAAAGAGAGCGGTATGGTGATAAAACTAGATGTTTCCAAAGCCTATGATTGGGTCAATTGGAAGTTTCTGATGGAAGTTCTGAAAAGGTTTGGATTTGGGGATGAATGGTTAAAAATAATCATGGCATGTATATCTACCCCCAGATACTCCATTATTGTAAATGGGTCCCTATGCGGCTTTTTTGAGGCTACTAATGGTCTTCGTCAAGGTGATCCAATATCACCTTTCTTGTTTGTGATAATCGCTGAATCAATGAGTAGATATTTTCATATTTTAAAGGAAAATAGGCTATGGAAAGGCATCTCAGTCGCTGAGGATCTGAATCCCATCACTCACAGCCAATTCACCGACGACACAATTTTATTTGGAAGGGCTTCAATTGAGGAAGCGGAGGTCATTAAGATGACACTTAACAGATACACTTGGGCTTCAGGGCAAGCTTTTAATAAGGAAAAATCAGAGATTTTTTTCTTTAACACTAAAAAGGTGGTTCAAAGAAGAATCGCCAAACTCCTAGGGTTGCCCCTGGGTCATCTTCCTTCAAAATACTTAGGAGTCCCGATTTTCTCAGGGAATTGCAGATCCAATCATTGGGAAGAGGTCATGATCAATCTCAGCAAGAAAATGGAAGCCTGGAAGAACAAATGGTTATCGTTGGCTGGCAGAATTCTCATGATTAAATCCGTCCTCTCGGCGGTCCCAGTTTATGTAATGTCTTATCTAAAGATGACGGGTAAGGTCATTTCAGATTTTGAAAGCCGGCTAAAGAAATTCATATGGGAAGGTTCTAAGGAGGACAAAAAGGTCCCTTTGATCTGTTGGGATATGGCCTGTCTGCCTAAAGAGTCTGGAGGTGCAGGCATAAGAAAAATGCTTCCTCAAAATCTTGCTCTTGGAGCAAAACTGGTTTGGAAAATGTATACAAATCCAAAGAAACTTTGGTGCAAAATTCTACAAAGAAAATACCTAGACAGCGAGGAGCCCAGTCGGATTCTCATAGCCATAATCCCTCAGAGTGACTCAGCAACAAGGAAATTCATTTGTGAAGCTCAGAGTGTTATTATAGACCACTTATCATGGAGAATTGGTGATGGGACTCAAGCCTATTTCTGGAGAGACTCTTGGAATGGGGAGGACTCCTTAGAAAATTTACTTGGCTCCTCAGATTGGATTTTGGTAGTGGAGGCTGAAATGGGTATAATGGTCGCAAGCTATGTGGAGTTCTCCCCTGGGGAATTTGGCATGGTTCACAAATGGAAAGGTGTCGAATCCTCATGCATTCCGGAGTCAGACAAGAGAAGTATTGCTAGCATTCTCTTTCAGAGGAGGATCTTTCTATCCCATAAACCTGATGAATTAATCTGGAGTGGTTCTAAGTCAGGGAATTACTCTGTAAAATTAGGTTATCAAATTCAATCCTCCAGACCTGAGAAATCAGATTGGCTGAGTAAAATCTATTGGAACAGCAAAGCCCTCCCAAAAGTAGGTGCCTTTTTGTGGATTGCCATTCACAAGCAGGTTTTAACAGGTGATAGATTAAAGACCATAGGCATTGAAGGTCTAAGCAGATGTCCGATGTGTGAAAATGAAGAAGAATTAGCGGACTACCTTTTTTTAAATTACAGAATCGCTTCTTCATGTTGGGACTGGCTTCTCGATTCATTTGAATGGTCAACGGCTAGGAAGAATGATTTAAAATTGTTTTTATCAAGTTGGCCTTCCTTGGGCTTCAAGTCCACGTGGGGGGATGCCTAGAAAATGAGCCTGTCGTTGCTTTGCTGGCAAATATGGAAAGAACATAACCAGAGAGTCTTCCATGACAAGTATCTAAACTTAGAGGAAATCATCAAGAAGATTCGGCTTAGCATCTGTGAGACTCTTAATGCCAAAATTCATCTATCAAAGGATAGGTCATTCACGCAATGGGATGAGAGATTGAAGAGGAAATGGCCTGAACTAAAAAATCCAACCTCGACATTCACAAGAAAAAATTCAAGCAGAACTAAATGCAGGTGGTCTAAGCTAGAGTTGGGGCACTATAAGCTAAATTTTGACGGTTGTGCTAAAGGAAATCTGGGTATTGCTGGGGGTGGTGTAATCATCAGGAATGACCAAGGTGACTGCGTTGGTGCTATAACCTATCATTTTAGGCGGTGCACTAACAACCAAGTGGAGTTTGAGGCACTATTTAGAGGATTGGAGTTTTGTGACAAGTTGAACATCAAAAAGGTAGAGATACAGGGTGACTCGCAAGTGTGCATAAACGCGATCAAATCAAAGAATGCAATAAACTAGAGACTGAAAGATTGGTTGGCAAGGATTCTGGAGGCTTTAGACAATTGGAATTTTTCTCTGTCTCTCATGTATTCAGAGAATCAAATAGAGCTGCTGATCTTTTAGCCAATATTGGGGCTAGTCAAGCAGACCAATCAAAATCACACCACCCTAATAATTTGGACCCCAAGGTGTTAAAGATAATTGAAAGTGAAAAACTTAATTTTCAGTCCCATGATCAATGTAAAACTAAATTGAAAAGAGAAGAAATTAGCGGAAGGACTAAACTTTTTCAGAGATGGCCTGGACAACTGTGACATGACGGCATTTGCAAACTATGTAAGCCTACATGGCGATTTGCTTTCAGCTTAGCAGCTTGAATTAGCTGATGGAATAATCACCATCTCCAACTTGATGTAATTCTCTATTTTTCTATATATAAAAGGGATCTACCCCCTCTGGTAGAGCTTACCAAAAAAAAATGATTTTTCAAGATATGTAGCTAAATTATCCTCAACATCCTTAACCATACCTATAATATTGACCTCTCTAGAATTGATGGAAAAACACTTACCAAAGGATTTGGATACCTTTAGTCCCAACTCATTCATGATCTCAAGTGGCATGACATTGCTAGATGCCCCTAAATCAAGCATATAGTTGTGTAAAAGCTAACCATTTATGATCAAAGTGGTGTAAAAAGGGTCAACTCCAATCCTGCTATTAACCATGGATGACCCTAAATAAACCTCTACTATTTCATCATGACCCACACCCTCATCATTACTATTGGGAACAACAACAAGTTTTTTTGTGCATCTATAATAGTAATAAAAGACCCTACCCTATATCTATGTTCAGGGATTCTAAGGAGTTCCACTATTGGCACATAAATTTTGATTTGGCTAAAAACTTGAGCCATATCAATAGGGAGATAATTGGGAAAAGGAGTATCACATGAAACAGTTACATCATTTGCACAAGGAATATAACATATTACTTGATTGGAAGAAATATCCTTACCTTCATCCTTTTTCTTCTCCTTTTCTGGTTCCTTTTGTGCCCGAGGCTAATCACACTTATTATAGCCTTTTGGATAATGGACCCCTAAAATGGGCATAGTAACTGGTTACTCTATTGGTGTTGGATTCTTCTAAACATACTTCTTTTTGGTTGCTAGCAGCTGCACTAGAAGCTTCTTCTTTTCTGGCACATTCTTCTTTGGAGCACTACTACTCTTCTGCTCTATGTGTCCCTTGTGTTTGTCCCTATCTCCATTAGATCTTTTTTGTTTTGATTTAGTATTGTGAATAGGGACAATCCTGTTTCTCAGTTGATAGCCTCCTTGGACTTGTAAGATAGTTACATCAGTCAATGCTTTCATATCCTCTTTTGAAGGCTTGGACTGCTGATATTTTTTCTACATAAGGTACATCAAATGCCCAAAATCATGAGTTGGCAATTGATACTTTTTGGACCTTCATCATAATCATATTGGAAAATATGATCATCTTCCATATAGTTGTCACAATCAACACCTTGATGTATTTCTCATAGTCTTCTGCATCAAACTGAATTATTTCTTCTTCATAATACTCAGTTGCACCCTCTTCATTTGGAAATTCTTCTTCTATGCCCAATGAATGAGCCACCACACAATTTCCTGGATGATGAGGAAGGAAACAAGCCTAACACTATAATGGCTCATCTTGAAAATTAACTTGATCCTTTCCCAAAGGATTAGTAGTGTCCCTTTTAGGCTATTTGAAACTTACATGCCTAGGAGTAGCATGTCTATCATTCTACTATGGTCTCTTAGACCAATCAATATTATAAGGTCTGTTATACAATCTTCAACCTTCATTAAAATGTGTTGAAGCACCCCGAGGTGGAAACCCTTTATCATTCCTAGTGACTTTATATGACAAATCTTTCACAAGCCCCATGAGTTTATCTAATTTATCATCAGTAGTGAAGGGTTTATTGAAAGTAGGATTATCTGGCTCGAGCAATTCTACAATAGACCTTTTGATGTGCCTCCCTAAATCTCTCATATTACTTTCTATGTTTATTGTTGTAGCATAAGCCTCTCTTAATGTATGTGGACTTTTGTCCCTCAAACAATAACCTAATTTTGAATCAAAAGCACCACAATATAAAACTAAGCACATAGATTCATTGGGTCTCATATGAGGATGTACCTTTCTCATTGTCATGATGAAGTAGTTGTTGAAGTCAGCTATAATCTCATTTATGGCCTTTTTGATGGCCGTGAGTTTATGAATGGAAAACTTGGTGTCAATCCTATCCCTGTACTGTAGTCTAAACACCCTCATCAATTTCTCCCAAGAATCAATGTTGTTATCAGGGCTTAGAGCCTTGTACCATTCTTTGGAACTTTCTTCCAATGAGTGTACAAATAACTTCATCATCACATATTCATCTTCAATCTCATACTCATCAATGATATTAATGAAATGCCTTAGTTGTTCCTCACCAGTGACATCATTATTACCCTAAAATCTAGGAATCTTCCCTCTAATCTTAGTTGGAATGGGGTTAGGAAAATTAGGTATGCTAATGAAATTGAGCTGCTTATACCTTTTGCCCCTGACGATTACCTTTGTGCAATAAATCTCAGTGCTTGTCTTCGTTGTGTATGCCTGACGTTTTGAATGTTGCCATGTGGTTGGTTAACTTGGTTTTGTGGTTGCTAAATGTTGATATTGTGACCAGGGGCCTGATTTATGCCCTACTGTCCCATTTGATGTTGTTGATATCTTTGATTATGTTGTTGATGGTAATTCTGAGGAGGTGCACATTGCTAATTAACATTTCAATCTAGGCCCTATTGCTATGCATTTTGGTTTTGTTGGGCCTATTGGTCAAGTTGAGCTTGTTGTTGATCAAGCAAGGCCTGCACTTCCCTTTGTCTATTCCTAATATGATCAAGCAAGTCCAGTTCATCTTGGATTCTTCTTTCCCTTTCCTCATCATTAGGTTGTTGCTACTAATTTTCCTCATTAGGAATGGTATCATGCCAACTTCCAAGTGACCCTGTGGGAGAATTAGGATGCCCGGTATGCTGATATATCTCTTCATTATTACTGGGCATCCCAAATGTTCTCAAATGTAGATCATGGGATCTATCTCTACTTCCTCTGCCAATAATATTTTCATTTCTTCTAACATCATACTCATTCCTATTCATCCTTTTGCTTGTCTTGAGTATGTTATCTATAGAGTCCTCAAAAGAATAATTGTTTTGGCTTTTGAAGTTGACAAATATATTGTCTTAGGCATTTCTTGTAGGTACCACATTGGGTCTCCTTACCCTATACCTACTCCTCTTATTTCCAGCATTACTAGAGGATTCCTCAAATCCAAGTTGCTATTAGTTTCTTCCTCTATCCACTATGAAGGCTTTTTCGAACTAAAATTAATTATGGGTTATTAAAAAAGATTCGTCAGTTCCCTTGCTAGAAAGAAAAATTTGAACAAACACTCTATTTCAATATCACAACAACCAGAACTAAAATGATTTGTTGTTACCAAAAGCTTCAAATCTAAATCAAAGTATTATCTCCTTGGAAACAATGCCAATCTGTTGGGACCCAAAATAATGGCAACACAAAACTCTAAAACATTCCTAAATCACCTAGGCTAGGGACTATCATCAGGGTGATAAGAAGAGGTTTATCAACAAGTTTTGGGCAATCTTGGCCAACTAACAGGAGTGGGTAGACTCCTCTACTCTTTGAGTTCAAATTTAACTCTGGAGGGATATTCCAAGGGGTATATCTAAGTAGGTATTGACATTTAAACCAAATGAACAACTAAAAAATGTTAACAACGAAACCCAAATCGCTTCTTTAGCCCCAAATATGTCACTGGACTAAGCACAGATGGTTGTTATAAGACCCCTATATAACTGATAATGGCAATCCTAAAAAATGAGGATGCATAAAACTACTACTAATTCTAAAGATAAGATGTATTGTTTTGTTTTGAAGATTGGATGATCTAAGACTACTCAGACTCATGCCTATCCATTGGGCTACAAAGTCAAATATTCAACAGAGGAAAAACAACCACATAGAAGTGCATAAATGCCTATTTGATAGATCAAATGTAATGAAAATCAATACCAAATTACTGAAAATACTTAATAATCCAACACCACACCATGTTCTTCCATATGCAATACTGAAATGACCATTTACAAAGCTTGAAAATGGATTAAGAACTGTCACATTCATTCAAATCAGAGGTTACATTCATACCACTAAATGTGGCAAAAGCAAACTATAACTGTGATTATGGTTTGCTAAGAAAAATACCTGCAACATTGGAGAAAAATAGTAATTTGATAAAAAGATTTGCAAATTCTATTACATACATTTCATGATTGTTTCATGTTAAACAAAGACTACAAAATATCTTTTTCTAATCTACCTTTTGGAGCTCACAACCCTGCAGAGAAATTGCCTAACTGACCAACCAACATTATATCTCAAAAACATGCATATATAGTATTCAATTCATTGCACTCTCCTAGGCGCCACACCCTACCTAGGGCTGTACCCACACTGCATTAATTCATTTCCTAGTTTGCTAGAAGATTTTCATGTTGGAAGAGAAACCCCATGCTCCATTAATTCTGAGAATGACAGAGGAAAATTTCTTGCACTCTTCCTATACTTTGAGCAATAATGAGGGAAGGTTCTAATCCTTTCCCTACCATCTACAAAATTTGATTTATCTAATTTGTCATTTGTGCATTGAAGAATTTCACTAGATGCCAACCACCTGCATGGCATTGTTCTACAAACTCATTAAATTTTGGGTACATATCAGTTTGTGTATCCTTGCAATCATAGCATACTTTCATGGAATTAGCCTTTTAAAGAAATTACAACACTCCCAATGTGTTGTCCAAATTTTTTGTTTTGATCCATCTGACTTTGACTGTACACTGTGTGTGTTGGGCTCCTCTATCGGCCATTTGCCATTATCACAAAACTCATCATTATATTCTTATCAACAACTTTCCCCAGTTTTCAACTTTTTTGTTTGCTAGTACCTTTCTTTACCATCCATAGCACTATTTTCCCTTATCAAAAAATTTGTGTTTTCTCAGACTTCTTCCATTGCCATCTCTATTTGCTTTATCCTCTCCTTCTCTATTGGCAAAGTTGCCTTATCAGTAAATTTTCAAATTTTTGAACTTTTCTCTAGTTCAACTTTCCATCAATTCTTTGACTGAACACTTTGTTATCTTTTCATCCACTTGTGCCTTAGTCAAATTACACTTGTTTTTTGCCTTATCGGCAAACTTGACCTTTTGCTAACCAACCAACCCCTTCTTTTTATCTATGCTTATGTTTATCATCTTATCAATGATTTCTCAAAATCTTCAACCATTTGGTGAGTTCATCTTTCCTCCAATTTGCTAATAAACCCTTTTCCTTAGTTATTTTCTAGCTTTACCTTTTCTATATTTTCCCTATCAGCAAATACCAACTTTTCCAAAACTTCCTTGTTTCCTTGGTCAGAAAAAGTCAGCATTCCCAAACTTTCTTCAACTCTACCATTTTTCTTCTCTATTGGCCATTTTGCACTTTACCGAACCAAGGCAGCCTCTTCCCCCTTTACTGCCTTTGTCAAAAAATCTCCCATTTACTGAACCATTAATCGAGTCAAACCATGAAAAGCACACAAGACCTTTTTTCTATCAGCTTATCAGCAAATCACAAAAAACTTGAACTTGTTGGCAAGTTTAGGGCTTTATCGATTCACTGATAAAGCATTTACCTTATATGTTTATGCCTCTTGTATTTACTTTGTCAGCAAATATGAATATCTGTGAACTTTGACTCAGTTTTCTCCTTCTTTTGCTTCAGTCGGCAATAAAATTGATCAACGAACCCCTTAGTCGGTGAACTGCAGAGTTCCTGAACTAAGATTTTTGCTAATAAAAGACTTCAAGCCTTCATCATTTTTGAGTTCTTTTGCCTTAATTGCTGCCTATATATAGATATGAAGGCATCAGGGGTTGTGTTGGGGTACAAGACCACTGAGAGGGGGGTGAATCAGTGGTCTATTAAACAATCAAACTTTTTCACCTATTAATCCAATTGACTGATAATGCAGAGAGAACTGAGACACTTCAAGCAATTAGACATTGAATGTTGATTGAATCACAATGATATGAATCAGAGCAAGATACTTGAACAAGAATGACTTATCAAATGCAAATTGATAAACAATCAAGAGAAGTCATAACACAAGGATTATGAGTCGAAAACCCTAACAGGGATAAAAACCACTCTTGAAAATTCACTTCATTAGGCCTCACTGGAAAAACAAAACCTCACTGGTTATATTGTATGCCTCATTGGAAAGCCTCACTAGAAAAGTAATATGCATCACTAGCAACACAATATGCCTCATTGGAAAAAATGATATGTCTCACTAGAGGGACACTCTTTTTCTTAGCAATCCATTATCCTTGTCAATTACTTTGATTCTGTATCTTCTCTAATGCATTTCCAACAACACTTTCATCAACACCAAGGTCTTCTTCTGCAGAAAAACATATTCAAATCTTGTGCACACTGTAAACATTCACACAGAGTTGCTCTTATAATGAAACTTCTATATCACTCCTTATGCATATTAAAATTAAAAGGTTGCATCTATTGGCAAATGGCCAATGCTCCCCATGGGATTCATGACATGGACTAACTGCCTCCCATGGAGTCATTAACTCTGGTGCTTGTATCAAAAATTAATAGGTTGACCTTTTGGTTTAATGGCAATCATGGGCCAACAATTGGTATCAGAGTGAAAGGTCATGGGTTCAAATCCCCTCGGGTAATGCTAGGGGGGAGAATGTTGGCAAATGGTTAGCACTCCCTGTGGGATTCGTGACATTGACTAACTGCCTCCCATGGATTCATTAACTCTAGCACTTGTATTAGAAATTAACAGGTCGACCTTTTGGTTTAACAACAATCATGGGCCAACATCTAGTTTGTGTTGAAATTAAGGAACATTGAGAGGGGGGGTGAATCAGTGTTCTGCAAAACTTATTATTATGTTCCTTTATTAATTTACCACATACATTCATACATTCAAAATAAAGAAGCATAAACTTAAGAACAAAAACAACAAGATCATCACACATGAACACCAAGATTTTTACGTGAAAACTTGGTTAATGGAAAAACCACGGTGGGGGTTAACCCACAAGATTTTATACTCTATTAAAAGTATTACAAATAGGAAGGCACATGTCTTCGGGCACACTGCCTAGAGCTCACTACTCAAAGGAGGGTCACTACCTACAAGATCAATTACAAGGAGTTTGCTAAAATACTTAAACTAAAGAATAGCGTCTAACAATGTGAGATTATAGTTCCAGTTAGGCTCAATATACTGACTTCACACACTTCATCTCTCACTGCCCTGTTTCACTATTCTGCCATGATCTGGAGCTTAGATCTCTTTGCTTTACACTTGATACTACCACACTTTGCATCTATCACATCATATTTGTACATCCACATCTCAAAATGCTCGAACCCATCAATCATATATATCAGCAACATGAAATTTCATTAGCTGCAGTCGGCCTTAAGAAAACTTAGAAACTTTTTCAAGATCACTGTTCTGTCAGCTGAATCCATGCACAAACATCAATCTGGACCAAAACCTATGTATTCAAGTCACCATACATGTCGGCCAATACCACTAGATCTCATAAATTACTCAACCAACCACTTCTCTTAATCCGCACAAGGATCAAACACCAAGTCGGTCTGTTCTTCACCGGACTGAACTGTCTAACCAAAACTCGATACTCAAATGCTTGTAACTTTCAATCCCTTCATCACCAAAGGCTAAAAATTTGGATTTAGGTAACCCTAACATCCCTTAACATTCCCTCAAATCCATAGCACAATATGATTACCTGTGGAGAAATGTGGACTAAAATGTTGAACCCTGTCATATGCTCTGTTCTTGTCTATCCGGACTTAGATAAATCTGCAATCTAACTTCCGATATGATCAAATGATATAATGCAGATGTGTAAAATAGATTCAATTTCCATCAATGACAACACCTAACATGCCTAGCAGTGTCTCTTGCCAACAATCTCCCCCTTTGGCATTGATGGCAACACTTAGTGAAAAATGACTAAGTGTTAGAATAGCTCCCCCTTACTATGTACACTTTTAATTTCCAATGCTCCCCCTTAGATGAATTCCTCATTTTTCACTGCTTTCCACTCCCCCTTTAACATCAATGGAAAAGGCTCAGATCTGCATACCAAAATTCACAGAAAAACTTTATGTACATGGGCGTATATATACAAACAATCTTTATGTCTTGTCTACATGAACTTAAACACATCACCAAAAATGTTTTTCAACAATGCCAATTCACTATTTCAACTTTTCTTCATGTTATCCAAAACTGAAATATGACCACTGAATGAAAATACCTATGACTCTGCCTTCTATAGATCAGTGGGATCACTTATCAGAGTAGCAGCTTGAGCTTCTGTCAATGCTTTGAACATTGTTTCTAACTTAGGGGAAATTAGTCCCTAGAGTTCACACATCCTTGCCACAATGTTTTCTTTTTCTTTCACCAATTTATTTATTTCATCAATCAAGCTAATTACTTGACATTCTTGACTCACCACAGATACTATCAAAGGATCAAAGGATTGAGATACATTTGACAATTTTTTCTGACTCCTTTATTTTCTTCTCAATATCCTCTACAACTTTTGGCCAAGATAAAAAAAATTTGTACACATATTCTCCTTCAGTGAGGGCATTTTGAATACTTTTTACACTAGTATCCAACCAAATTCTATCATAGGCAATCATTCCTTTCAGTTCACTAAATCTTTTATCATTAAATTTATTTTGGACTTTGACTTCTACCGACTTTTCAAAAGACTCAAAGTACTTACAGAATTTATTAAGCTCTTCAGCTGACTGGAAGGAGAATCAAATGAATTCTTCTAAAAAGTTGGCATAATCTTTTCCAAAATGCTGGAAGCAAGACCAAGCAACTCACTGTCCTTAATGTGAGATTTTAGGATCTCCTCTCTTGTCTTTGCTTGTGCAAATGATGCTAACTTCATCTTTTGAATAGGGGAAAGTGTTGGAAACAAGACAAATAACTAAGAGGGGGGTGAATCAGTTATCCCAAATATCTTAACTTTCTTTTCTCCTTTAATAATTAGTGCATCATCAAAACATATAAGCATATATGAACATAAGAACAGAAATAAAATCAACACACATAACACAAGGATTTTTACGTGGAAAACCCTGTTAAGGAAAAAACCACGGGGTGACTAACCCAAGATTGTATTCTTTATTAAAAGAATAAGAAGTACAAAATGGTACTTGCCAATTAGGGCTCACTTCCCAATCACACTGCTCACAAGAGGCACACTACCTACAAGAGACTCACTATCTACAGAACTTACAGAAGGTAATCAGGTGTTTGAACTGATGAGAGGCATCTAAAAATGCTAGAGTTTAGTTTCAGTTAGGCACAATATACTGATCTAATGCACTTCATTCTTCCTCTTCTCTAGTGTTGTCGCTCTGTCACATACCAGACTTGTATTGCTCCTTCCACACTTATCTCTGCTTTTCTTTGTACTTTATTTCATCTTCTCTGTCTTCACACACACCTACATACTAGAATCCATCCGGTATATATATCTGCATCAAGGATTTCAACAACTTTCTAGTTGGCAACAAGAATACTTAAGATGTTTACAGATTACTGATCTGTTAGCTGAATCCATGCTTGATTTGTGATGCATATCAAAAACATAGGCATAGAAGTCATTAATCATGTCAGCTAACAATGTATGATCCCCCAAATAGCTTGATCAACACCTTTTACTCATCTAGATTGAAGTCTGATGCTCTGTTGGTCAGTTCTTCCTCTGTCTGCTCTACTTGATTGAAACCTGATGCTCAGATGCTCATATCTTTTCCATGCTTTACTACCGAAGGGTAAATCTCTGGAATATAGTAGTCATGATACTCCTCTTGACTTATTCAAGCCCGCAAGTTGTTGAGTTACACCATCTGAGAGATTCGGACCTGATTGTCAGACCTTGTTGCATACTCTATTCTTGTTCACTGGACCAAAATAATCTTCAATCTGACTTCTAGTATAGGCATACTATGTACTGCAGATGTGTGGGATAGACTTTGTTGCCATCAATGACAACACTCATGAAGCCACACAGTGTCTCTTGCCAACAGTCTCCCCCTTTGGCATTGATGGCAACACTTAGTGAAAAAATGAATAAGTGTCGTAGTAAACTTCCCCTTGGCTGATGCTCTGTCTTTTGCATTGTTTTACCAGAGCTCCCCCTTAGCTGGATTCCATATATTTTACTACTCCTCACTCCCCCTTTGACATCAATGGAAAAGGGCAGAATCTGTACACCAAAAGTTTGCAAAAATTAATCTATACATGGCTGCATAAGTATATATACATGTTATACTTGTTAGATTTAGGACAGACAAATGAGAGGGGGAGGTGAATCAGTTGTCCAAAACTTTCTTCCAATTAAACGCTTAAATCCACTTTATAATTCAGTAGCACAATAATAAATTAATCATGAAAACACAATGCATTAAACCAAGAGTAGAAACATATTAACACATGAGACACCAAGATTTTGACGTGGAAAACCTAGTTAAGGGAAAAACCACGGGGTGATTAACCCAAGATTGTATTCTCTGTTAGAAGAATAGAAAGAATAAAATGGCACATGCCAATTAGGGTTCACTACCCGAGCACACTGCTCACAAGAGGCCCACTGCCTACTAGAGACACACTATCTACAAAATAATAAGTATCACATACTTGAACTGGAGAATAGCATCTTCACCATGCTTGAATCAGTTTCATTTAAGCCCAATACTTTTGTTCTACCTTTTACTCTCCTCCTCACTACCACACTCTCATCTCCACAAGATGCTTTTGAAATGACTTGCCAATCCCTTATTTATACAAGACATCGACTTAGGAATAATCATCTAAGTCAGCAAGCGTCTACAAGAACATCTGTAGGATGTAACTCATCCGGTCGGCTAGACTCAGGAAGAACACCATCATCCAGAAGTAACTCTTCAATTTCAAGCTCAAACTCTAATGCGGACCACCAGCACAAACTAGACACGATCCAAAGACCTCCACAAGCTTTCCTGAATCATCAAGAACATCTATACTACATCTACTTACTGAAATCCTTCTCTCCTTCATCCAAAACCTTAAGAACATAATATGTCATCACTGTCACAAAGGAATAGGTGCTTGCGGACCTCCAGACCACGAACCAATCAAGTTGAAATTTCAAAAGGACTTCCTAAACACTCCACCAAATCCGCAGAACTAGATAATGCATTTCCAGATCTCATCAGACCTATCTATATCACTTTGTCACCTATAAACACCTGCCAGAACTGGTTTTACTTGAGTGGCCACAACTTCTTCAGATCTTCATGCAGACCTCTGAAATTGTTACTAGAACACCTTAAGACACATATCTACAAACCCTTTGAACCATATCTTCTGATCTTGTCTTAGCTAGGATCTTTAGCTCATTGTCTTCACTGTTCTTCTCTGTTCCTAATTAGAGCTAATTTTCTCAATATCCTCAGCACACAGCTCATCCAATCCTTATCATTAATGCAACAGGAGTATGTTGACATCAATGACAATACCAGTTAACCCCATACTTGCAACAATCTCCCCCTTTGTCATTGATGGCAACATATGATGTGAAAAACTGTTTTAACCATCAAGACAAGAACTTTTCTTTACTGACACAACTCCCCCTATCACTAACAACCATTCACATGTCTTCTCTTCCTTTACTGCTCCCCCTTTGATCAGCAACCACTTGTTTTTCACATGTCTTCTCTCCCCCTTTGACATCAATGGAAAGGGCACATACTTGCAACTCTAACACTTCAGAATCATACCAGCTGCTCCCCCTGAGTAGCAACTCCCCATCATCAATCCGAACCATAAGATATGACTATGATATCCACTGGACTGATGCACATCAGTGCACCTTAGTTCATCACTGGAGGGGTAATAACCCCAAACTTCTCCCTAAGATACTCAAAAGAGTCCTTAGGTAGAGGTTTAGTAAAGATATCTACAATCTGATCCTTGGAAGGAACAAACTCCAATCTGACTTCATTCTTGTTCACTTGCTCTCTCAAAAAGTGAAACTTGATGGATATATGTTTGGTCTTTGAATGCAACACCGGATTCTTTGAAATATTTATTGCACTTGAATTATCATAGAAGATTGTGATAGGTTCCTCATATTCCACTCCCATGTCTCTTAGCATTTGCTTCATCCACAAAACTTGAGTACAACTACCTACTGCTGCAATATATTCTACTTTTGCAGTGGACAGAGATATTGCCTCTTGTTTCTTGCTCAGCCAAGAAATCAATCTATTTCCCAAAAAGAATGCTCCACCACTGGTACTCTTCCAGTCATCCACATCTCCTACCCAATCCGCATCTGTATATGCATGAAGAGAGAAATTATGATCTCTGGGATACCACAAACCATACTCAACTATCCCTTTTAGATACCTAAAAATCCTCTTGATTGCCATGAAATGAGATTCTCTAGGATCAGCTTGGAATCTAGCAACAAGACCAACAACATTCATAATATCAACTCTAGTTTGAGTGAGATACAGCAATCCTCCAATCATTGACCTATATTTTTTCTGATCAGTCTTAGGAGAGTCATCATCTTTGCTTAATTTACATTCGGTTGCCATGGGAGTATTCATTGGTTTTGAGTCTTCCATCCCAAATTTCTTCAACAATTCTTTCACATATTTGGTTTGAGAAATAAAGATTCCTTTCTTTGTTTGAATGATTTGCAGACCCAAGAAGAAATTCATTTCCCCAAGCATGGACATATCAAATTCACTTTTCATTTGATTTGCAAAAGATTTACACATACTATCTCTTCCTCCAAAAATGATATCATCAACAAACACTTCAACAATCAAGATGTTTTCATGATCAATTTTGAAATACAGATTACTATCAGCAGTACCTTTGTTGAAACTAATCTTTAAAAGATGTTTATCCAATCATTCATACCAGGCTCTTGGGGCTTGCTTCAGTCCATACAATGCTTTCTTCAACTTGCAGACTATATCACCATGATCAGACAATTGAAATCCATCTGGTTGCTCAATGTATACTTCTTCTTCCAAGTCACCATTCAGGAAGGTAGACTTGACATCCATCTGATATACTTTGAAATCCTTGAAAGCAGCAAAAGCAAGAAATAGTCTGACTGCTTCAATTCTTGCCACCGGAGCAAAAGTTTCTTCAAAATCAACTCCTTCTATTTGAGAGTAACCTTTGTAGACCAATCTAGCTTTATTTCTGATTACTTCACTAACTTCATTTAGCTTGTTCCGGAAGACCCATTTGGTTCCAATCACATTCTTGTTTCTAGGTCTGGGAACAAGATCCCATGTGTGATTCTTCTCAATTTGCATTAACTCTTCCTCCATTGCTTT
The DNA here is from genome assembly GCA_027924645.1 of Cunninghamia lanceolata. Classification (NCBI taxonomy): domain Eukaryota; kingdom Viridiplantae; phylum Streptophyta; class Pinopsida; order Cupressales; family Cupressaceae; genus Cunninghamia; species Cunninghamia lanceolata. The sequence continues at coordinate 5,015,500 of BSBN01000333.1, forward strand.
AGTCAAGTTTTCATCATTGCAAGCTTCATTCACTGTCTTAGGTTCAATCTTTGAAATCAGACAATACTCTTCTGAATCTTGAGCAATCCTTCTTCTTGTTTGTACACCTTTGCTTTTATCACCTAAGATTTGATCTTCAGAGTGGTTCAGTCTTACATACCTAGGAACTTTGGGAGTTTCTTGCACTTCTGATTCTTGATTAGGCTCATTAAAACTCATCTCTTCTTCCTGATTTACCGGATCAGTTTGAATCTGAATTTCAGAAGGGACTTGGGCTCCTTGAATTAGAACACCATTCTGATCATCTTCATCATATTCATAAACCTTGAGGGTTTTTCAATTCCTTCATCAACCTTCACATTAGTACTTTCTATAATCTTTCTCAGTCTCTTGTTATAACACCGGTATGCTTTGCTTTGAGTAGAGTAACCCAAGAATATTCTTTCATCACTTCTAGCATCAAACTTGCTTAGATCTTCATCTCTTTTGATGTAACATTTGCTACCAAAAACTCTAAAATACCTCAATGTGGGAGTGATGCCAAACCAAAGTTCATAAGGAGTCTTACCGGTATTGCTTCTGATTTGTACTCGATTGAGGGTATAGACTGCAGTGCTGACAGCTTCTCTCCAATAGAACTGAGGAATATTTGCTTCCATCATCATGGTCCTAGATGCTTCTTGAATGGTCTGGTTCTTTCTTTCCACTACTCCATTCTACTGTGGAGTCCTAGGAGCAGACAATTGTCTTCTGATTCCATGCTTCTCACAAAATTCTATGAACTCACCAGATGTGAATTCACCACCTCTATCAGACCTTAGACATTTTATGTTCAATCTGGTTTCATTCTTAACCATAGCCTTGAATATTTTGAATTTCTCAAGAGCCTTTGATTTCTCCTTCAGAAAGGTTACCCACATCATCCGGGAATAGTCATCAATTAATAGCATGAAGTATCTATAACCTTGCACACTTCTGATTCTTGCCGGACCACACAAGTCAGTATGAACCAAGTCTAATAACCTGGTAGAAGATTGTTCTTTTCTTTTGAATGAGATTCTACTCTATTTACCCAACTAACACTCTTTGCACAAGCTATTTGTAGGTTTCACCAATTTTGGAAGATCTCTTACAGCCTGAGTGTTGCTTATCTTGATGATGTTATCAAAATTCACATGACACATTCTCCTATGCCACAACCAACTCTGATCAACTTGAACAAATAAGCAACTTTTACCAGTACCAACCAAGTGGAAGATATTACCTTTAGTTTGAGTACTGGATGCAATCTCTATTCTGGAACCTTCAAAGATCTTGCATTTTCCATTCTTGAATCGGAGTTCATAGCCTTTGTCCACCAATTGTCCAACACTGAGAAGATTGTGCTTCAATCCTTCAACATACAGTACATTACCAGTTTTGTTCTTTCCATCAAAAGAAATAGTTCCTCTACCTCTGATTCTTCCAGCAGAATTATCACCAAACTTTACCACTCCTCCTTCATACCTTTCCAAATTTATGAACTTATTTTTGTCTCCTGTCATATGGTGAGAGCATCCACTGTCAATGACCCAATCATCCTTTTCTCCAATTGGGCAATCAGAGCTCTTTCTACAACTTTATGATTGACAGATTCAGAGGGCATTGGATCTTCTTCCTTGATGGCAATAAACACCCAATCACTTCTAGATTTGTTTCCTGTCTCTGATTCATCATCTGTTACTCCTTCATTATCATCCTCTTCATGAACATAGTAACAATTCTTTTGGAACCTTGATTTGTTAGGATTTGGCCTTGAAAATCTTTTCAGACACCTTGAGGCAAAATGACCAATCTTATTGTAGTTAAAACACTTAAAAGGCAATTTCCCTTCATACTTACCAGATCCTCTTGGCAGTCTTTTTGCAATAAGGGCTTCAAGTTGTGCAGTTTCTGCTTCTTCTTCTTCCAGGTCTTTTCTTGCTTTTTCATACCATGATAGTTTCCTTGAAGAGTTCTCTCCCGGATCAAACCTTTGTTTACCTTTTACAAAGGCACTAGCTTTGAATGCAGATTCAGTCTTGGGGGGGCATCTCCAAACTCGATCAATTCAAATTTAGCCAATTTACCAACCAATTGATCTCTTGTGACAGTTGCATGGGCTCTAAATTCTTCAATGGCAGCAACCTTGATTTTATAAGAAGCAGGAAGGGATCTGAGAACTTTGCCAACAATCTCATCTTCATCCAAGACTCCACCAGCACATCTAATGCCACAGACAAGCTCATTTACTCTTGGCATAAATGTAGTGATATTTTCATCTTCTCTCATCTTCAGATTTTCAAATTTTCCTTTCAGACTCTGTAGCCTTACACATTTAACATACTTGTCTCCTTCATGCAGAAGTTCCAATTTTTCCCAAATCTCAAAAGTAGTTTGTAGGTCAACAACATTTGTAAGCTCTGAATCAGACAAGGCACTTAGAAGAGCTTCTTTAGTCCATAGATTGTTTTCAGCATCTGTGATTTCTTTTGTGGTTACCGGGCCATTCTGTGGAGGAGTATACTTTGTTGTAGCCATGGTCCAGTACTGCATTCTCATACATTGCAAGTGACATTTCATGTGACTTTTCCAAAGATTAAAATTGGTTCCTTCAAACTTTAGACTATCCTTCTTGTAGGAAGACATTGTGGATCTCCTCAAGCGGTTAAGCTCTTTTAGAGGAACTTGGCTCTGTTACCAATTGTTAGATTCATGAAAGACAACTGAGAGGGGGGGTGAATTAGTTGTCCAAAACTTTCTTCCAATTAAACACTTAAATCCACTTTGTAATTCAGAAGCACAATAATAAATTAATCATGAAAACACAATGCATTAAACCAAGAGCAAAAACATATTAACACATGAGACACCAAGATTTTGCCGTGGAAAACCCGGTTAAGGGAAAAACCATGGGGTGATTAACCCAAGATTGTATTCTCTATTAGAAGAATAGAAAGAACAAAATGACACATGCCAATTAGGGCTCACTGCCTGAGCACACTACTCACAAGAGGCCCACTGCCTACTAGAGACACACTGTCTACAAAATAATAAGTATCACATACTTGAACTGGAGAATAGCATCTTCACCATGCTTGAATGAGTTCCATTTAAGCCCAATACTTTTGTTCTGCCTTTCGCTCTCCTCCTCGCTACCACACTCTCATCTCCACAAGATGCTTTTGAAATGACTTTCCAATCCCTTATTTATACAAGACATCAACTTAGGAATAATCATCTAAGTCAGCAAGCATCTACAAGAACATCCACAGGATGTAACTCATCCGGTCGGCCAGACTCAGGGAGAACACCATCATCCGGAAGTAACTCTTCAATTTCAAGCTCAAACTCTAATGCAGACCACTAGCACAAACTGGACATGATCCAAAGACCTCCACAAGCTTTCCTGAATCATCAAGAACATCCATACTACATCTACTTACTGAAATCCTTCTCTCCTTCATCCGGAACCTTAAGAACACAGTCTGTCATCATTGTCACAAAGGAATAGGTGCTTGTGGATCTCCAAACCACAAACTAATCAAGTTGAAACTTCACAAGGACTTCCTAAACACTCCACCAAATCCACAGAACAGGATAATGCATTTTTGGATCTCACCGGACCTATTTGTATCACTCTGTCACCTCTGAACACTTGTCGGAACCGGTTTTACTTGAGCGGCCACAACTTCTTCAGATCTTCATGTGGACCTCTGAAATTGTTACTAGAACACCTTAAGACACATATCTACAAACCCTTTGAACCGCATCTTCTGATCTTGTCTTAGCTAGGATCTTTAGCTCATTGTCTTCACTATTCTTCTCTGTTCCTGATTAGAGCTAATTTTCTCAATATCCTCAGCACACAACTCATCCAATCCTTATCATTAATGCAACAGGAGTATGTTGACATCAATGACAATACCAGTTAACCCCATACTTGCAACAATACTTACATATACTTAAGTATATCCGCAAAAGTGGCCTTCAACTATACAAACTCTGTGGCCTAGCTCTGCTTCATTCTGTCCAAAATGGAGATGTGACCACTCAACAAAAATGTATATGCTTCTGCCCTTCTTAAATCTGCCAGATCACTGGTCCAGGCTGTGGTCTAAGCATCTATCAAGGCCTCATGCATTGCCTCTAACTTAGGGATAATTATCCCTCTGAGTTCACTCATTCTATTTATTATATCCTTCTTTTCTTTGTTCAACCTCTTTATTTCATTTATGATGATAATGGCTTGAAATTCTTGATTCATTAAGGATATAGTGAGGGGATCAAAACTCTAAGATAAACTTGACAGTTTACCTTCTTGTTCTTTCACCTTCTTTTCAATATCCTCTGTCACTTTGGGCCAAGATAGACAAAATTTGTACATGTCCCCACCATCTTTAAGAGCATTTTCAAGGCTCTTTATCCCAATGTCTAGGGTCCTCCTATCATTAGCAATGAGTCCCTATACTTCAGTGAATCTTTTTCCCAAAAACTCCTTCCAGACCTTTTCTTCTGCTGATTTCTCTAAAGACTCAAAATGAGTGCTAACAGAGTTTACCAAAGATTTCAAGTTACCAGATGGAGAGGCTGAAGGATCCTTTTGAAATAATGGCATGATATTGTCTAGCATCCCAGATGTAATCTCTAATAGCTCACAATCTTCCATGTGAGATTTTAGAAGTTTTTCTTTTGCTTTGGCTTGAGCAAAAGATACTATTTTCATTGTCTGGACCAGAGAGAGAGTCAAAATTTAGTGGTCCTTGAAATAGTTTAGGTTCATCTATCTCCATCATTTCTTTATTCAAGAAGTTCTTTACTGCCTCTGCAGTGTCTCTTGTCGGTGACTGAGTCTTCTTTTCTCTTGGGATTTTAGAATTGTCATCATAGATCTTCTCTATTTGTTCTTCTTTTCCCTTTACCTCTTGTTCTTGACTTACTTTCTCCTCTTTTCTTCCTTCTCCTTCAACTTCTGAATCTAGAATGTCTGCAGTGGAATCTCGAGGAGATATGTTACCTATATTTACTGTTGATAACTGAGAGGGGGGTGAATCAGTTATCTTAATTATTTGACTTTCTTTTCTTCTTTAATAATTAGTGCAGTATCAAAAACATATAAGCATACATGAACATGAGAGCAGAAAGAAATGAACACACATAACACAAGGATTTTTACGTGGAAAAGCCTATTAAGGGAAAAACCCCGAGGTGACTAACCCAAGATTGTATTCTATGTTAAAGAATAGAAGTACAAAATGGCACTTGCCAATTAGGGCTCACTGCCCAAGCACACTGCTCATAAGAGGCTCACTGCCTACAACAAACTTACTATCTACAAGGTATATAGAATGTAACCAGGTGTTTGAATTGATCAGGGGTATCCACATATGCTGAGGTTCAGTTCCGGTTAAGCTCAATATACTAATCTGCTGCACTTCATTCTTCCTCTCCTTAGTGCTGTTGTGTTGTCACATACCAAACCTGTATTGATGCTTCCACACTGCTCTCTACTTTTCTTCACACTTCACAACACACAATCCTTCATACTGAAATCAATCTGGTATATATATCCACATCAAGGATTTCAACATCTTTTTAGTCAGCATCCGAAAAACTCAAGATATTTCCAAACTCTGGTCTATCAGCTGAATCCATGCTTACTAAGTGATGCGTATCAAAGAGATAGTTATAGGAGTCATCAATCATGTTGGCCAATCATGAATGATCCCTTAAGAAACTTGATCACCATCAATTTCTCATCCGGATTAAGGTCTGATGCTCTGCCGGTCAGTTCTTCCTTAGTCTACTCTGCCAAACAGGAACCCAATACTTAGGTGCTCATATCTTTTCACTCTTTCATCACCGGAGACTCAATCTCTAGAATCTATTAGTCATGGTACTCCTCTTGACTTCCCCAAGTCTGCACTTTGCTAAGATACTTCCTCTGAGAGATCCAGACCTGATTGTCAGACCTTGCTGCACGCTCTGTTCTTGCTCACTAGACCAAAATACTCTTCAATCTGACTTCCGGTATAGACATACCATGTCCTGTAGATGTGTGGGATGGACTTTGTTGCCATCAATGACAACACTCATGAAGCCACACAGTGTCTCTTGCCAACAATCTCCCCCTTTGGCATTGATGGCAACACTTAATGAAAAATGACTAAGTGTCACACTACACTCCCCCTTGGCTAATGCTCTGTTCTAATGTATACTTTTCCAGAGATCCCCCTTAGCTAGATTCCACATTTTTCACTGCTCCTCACTCCCCCTTTGACATCAATGGCAAAGGGTAGAATCTGCACACCAAAATTTCTAAAAATCAAACTATACTTAGCCGCATAAGTATATATACATGTTATACTTACATATACTAAAGTATTTCTGCAAAGGTAGTCTTCAACTGTACCACTTTTGTCACCCAAATCTTCTTCATCCTGTCCAAAATTGAAATGTGACCACTTAGCAAAAATGCAAAAGCTTCTGCCCTCTTTAGGTTTGCCAGATCACCGTTCCGGGCTATGGTCTAGGCATCAGTTAGGGCCTCATGCATGGCCTCTAACCTGGGGATAATTGTCCCTCTTAGTTCACTTAGCCTACTTATTCTATTTTTCTTCTCCTTCTCAAGCTTCTTTATTTCATTTATAGCTGCAATAGTCTGACATTCTTGATTTATTATGGAAGAGGTGAGAGGATCAAAATTTTGAGATAAACTTGATAGTTTGCTCTCTTGTTCTTCCACCTTCTTGGTGATATCTGTTGTCACGGTGGACCAAGATAGACAAAATTTGTATAGGTATCCTCCATCTTTAAGAGCATTTTCTAAGTTCTTTATCCCAATATCCAAATTTCTCCTATCATTTGTTATAAGTCCTTGTATCTCGAAGAATCTCTTACCCAAAAACTCTTTTCAAACTTTCTCTTCTGCTGCTTTCTCCAAAGAATCAAAATGTGTGCTAACAGAATTTACAAGAGATTTTAGATTATTGGATGAAGAGGCCAAAAGATCCTTTTGGAAAGATGGCATGATCTTCTCCAACACACCGAATGTAGTCTCTATTAGCTCACAGTCTTCCATGTGTGACTTTAGAAGTTTTTCTTTTGCCTTTGCTTGGGCAAAGGATGCTATATTCATTGTTTGAATCAGGGAGAGGGAATCAAAATTGAATGGTCCTTGAAATAGCTCTGGTTCATCTAATTCCATCATTTCTTTGGTCAAGAAATCTTTAACTATTTCTACAGTGTCTCTTGCCAGAGACAGAGTCTTCTTTCCTTCTGTAATTTTAGAACTGTCACTTGGGGTTTTCTCTGTTTGATCTTTTTCTCCTCCCTTGACCTCTTCTTCTTAACTAATTTTCTCATCTTTTCTTTCTTCTCCTTCAGTTCCAGAGTCAGCAGGGGGATCCAGAAGAGAGATGTTTACTTCTTCAAGGACTTCCTCTTCTAGAGCAGAGGAATCCAAGTTCTGAGTCTTCTCCTCATCTATGACTTTTGGCTCATCTGCATCTTTCATAGTAGATTCTCTTTTTGATGTACTTAGTCCTTCGTCATCCATGGCAGAAGGGTCATCGCCTAAGTCCTCTATAACAGGAAGATTGAATCTTTTAAAAGCATTCCGGAGGATATCTTTTGTTTCTTTTGGCACTTGGTTAGTCTCTCCAAGCATAAGCTGGTTCATTCTTGCTTTTCTTCGGAACTCATCCTTGCAGTCCTTGAAGATCATGTTCTTTTGTTGAGGGGTAATGGAAGGATAGAGTTGGATAGCAATCTGCTCCCAGATTTCTAGGTCTTTTGTCTTGGCATTGTTCTTTCTCATTTCAAGTTCCTTCTCTAGGCTTTTGGGAATCAAAGATATAATTTCAATGAATGCTTTATTATAGCTGTTTAGATATTTGACTGTAGCATCTTGTAAGATCTTCTGGTTAGCTTCACTATATTCATCATAAAATTTAGTCATTAGTTGTAGATTCCCATCCATAGTGACTGATTTGATGATATCATCAATGCAGAGAGTAGGCCTTTCAACGAATTCTTTTGCCTCTTCTTCCTTGTTATGACCGATAGAGGGTTCACTGGATGTTTTCTTCTTCTTCTTCATTTTCTTGATCTCCTCATCTGATTATGTCTCTTCATCATCCTTCTGGCTGGTGTAAGACCTTGTGGCCTTTGTCTTAGTTCTCTTCTATCCCTTTCTGGATGTCCTGACTTCTGGTTTTGAGGCTTTTTGACTCTTAGAGGTGGCTAGTGCAGAGCTTTTAGAGGATGTGGTCTGGGAGGGGGCTTGCACTGGAGCACTTTCTTTTTATGTTTCTTGCCTTTCTTTCTCTTCTCTTTCCACCTTGTCTCTATTGGCATCAACTGCCTCCTTTGATATTCCATATCTCTTGGCGAATTCTTCTACTTCCTTCTTGACTTTTCTCTTTATTTCAGGTTGCCTTAGTTCAACATGAATTTTTACACTCAATTCTTGAAAGGTGCTAAACCTTTCTGCCTCTGGGTCCTTGGGCTGACTTAGCAGGTGTTGGATATGCAACTCTAGGATTTTCTCATCAACCCCATAGCCCATTGGCATAATCCACACTATTCTCGGTTCCACTGCCTCCATTAGGCATTGATCAGTTTCTACCATGAAGCACACTGTATCCTTGTATTTTTCAACTAGAGATTGGAGGATTCTCTCTCTCGCCTGCATCATGCCTTGGAAGTTTTTGAAGTAACCCAGGAGTGCTGTGCTTTGTGCCTTGGCATCACCAAGCCCACACATATAGTCTCTGATTTGTATGGCCATAGGTCTGTCATTTTACCATACCCAACCACTGGATCTGGGTAGCTCATTCATAAAGTAAAAGAATAAACACAGTATTAGCCCGCCATACTTGAATGAGTTCTTCTTATCCTTCTTGATCTTTTGTAGGTTTTCCAACAGTTGGCTCAGAAGAAGCTCACAAAGATCATAATCTGCATTCTCCCTTAGCATCTGATAAGTAGTATAAATTACAGTTCTGGATACAGAATTCTCCCTGCTGGAGTGATATATCTTATAGCCAATTATCATAGAGGCAAACTTGATATCCAGATCAGTGATATCTTTTATTGTCATTGCCCTCTTATCAAATTTTGATCTGGTAGCCTCACTTACAGTTTGGTTTTTGACCGATTTGAGACTAGGTAACCCATCGGATGAGTGCAATCTAGTTACTGCCCTAATGGCATCTTTTGTGATCTTAAATGGTCTCATCAACCACATGAAGTTGTCATGCACTCTGCTCAGAACATACCAAACCCATTCATCTTCTGCAAAATAGGGGAAATGGATGCAATGTCTAAAATGCTTGTCCCGGATAGCCTTGTACTGAGTTTGAGTTCAAATGATTCATCTATTAACTACTTGTGATAGATATCCATCAGCTTGGATTCCCCAAATTCCTCAATATTCGCATGAATGTATGCCCTAACATCTTCTACATGCAAGACCCCATGTGGAATGCTAGAGAAGGCACCTAAAGGATCAACATCTAGAGATTTGTAATGGTGTTCTTGAACTTAGGGTGTGGCCTATCAGTGATTTTGACAACATTTAGAGTAGCCATCTTTCAAAAGATTCAGAGAGAGATATTTAAGAGCAAAAACACCTTTTTACGCCTCTAGGGTTCATGATATGAGCCGGATAAGATTGTTGGATGAATCGACTTCTGCGGTTGATCTTCGAGAGGTTTGAGACAATCTTATTGTAGAGCTCCTTCTCACTTCTTCTCGAATGCAAATGTGCAAATGATGAACAAAAGAACCCTTTTATTTTTGTGCAAACCCTAATTCCATATTGCAATAAATGCACAACTTAAGTCATTCCGGTTCCCTTATTTTGAGAGAGATCCTTTTGAATCAATGTGATGCACTTAGAATTGTTCTTGGTGATGATTGACAATGTATCTCCATTTCTCCAATCATTCCATCAATCTGCAGATCCAAACATTTCAATTTGAATCATACCAGATCTAATCGTGAAAGTCCTGCTTTTACTGGATGACTGTCAAATCAGATCAATTTTGGATGATTGACCTTTTCAAACTTCTTGCTGATCTTTCATTTTTTCACCAAGGGTTAATTAGATATTTCTCTAAGAACCCTTTTATCTGCAACTTTCCATGTGCCAATTTGAGGCACCAATTGACTGGCTGGGGGAATTTATTTTCCTTTGTGACTCCCCATGAGCCAGAGCTCATCTATTCAATTTCTGGAAGGAATATCAGCACCAGATTCTGGTGCGGATCCATCCTCAACATTTTATATTCTTCTCTTCACTCAAATCTTGTTCATTTCCCTTTGAATTTCATCTGCATTCACTTTTCCTTTTCCTTTGTCTTGATTTTGATTATGATGCACCGGACCCCTTTTATCCTGATTCTTACTTCTACAGAATTTGGCAATATGATCAGATCTATTGCAATTGTAACAGACAACATTTCTTTGCAAATTTGACTGATATCCTCTTGATCTGCATTGATTAGCCATATGTCTCATTCTATTGCATGCAAAGCATCTACCATTGAATGAATTGTTTATTTGCATATTTCTACACTCGTGACATTTGTGACCATACCTTTTGTAGTTAAAACACTGTCTGGAGAAGGATGAATTAGTCTGATTCATTCTTCTTCTGCAGTGATTTACTTTATGACCAAAGTTATTGCAGTTGTAGCAGTATCCATTGAAGGAAGGATATCTTTGAGCATTTGGTTGCCTTACCTAGGCTTATTCCTTGGATTTCCTAATCCAGAGTTCTTCTAACCAGATCTGGAGCTTTCCCCTTTCTCATACCCCAAGCTTTGCTTGTCATCTACCCTCTTTTGGCTTTCAAGAAGAACTTCAAGTTGAGCAGAGCTTATCTTGAATTTCTCTTTGTATTCATTTGTTGTTTGAAGATCCCTTTTAAGAGTGTCTATCTGATTCTCAAGTTGTTCTTCATTGTCTCTAGCTTCTTCAAGATCAGATTCCAGATGCCTAATTATTCTATCCATTTTGTGGCAGTCTTCTGACTTCTCCTTGAGAGATTGTTTTAGATTATCTTCAATTTTCTCTTTTCTTCAATTTCTTGGGTGAACTTCATAACCCCTGATTCCATTTCATGTCTTACCATAATGACCTCTTTTGATAGCTTCTCACATAACTTGTTCTTCTCATTTAAATCTTCATTAGTATCATTGGCTTCACTTTGATTTGCTAGTTGTTGAAGAAGTTCCTTTCTTTTTTTCATAAAGATACTCAGTTTTTCTTTTAGTTCATTTATGAAATCATCAGCTTGTTTGAGTCTTTCCCTCAAGTTATTGACTTCAGAGTGAGATTGTTCAAGATCATCTAGGGCAGACAGAAGTTGATCCCTCATACCATACATATCCATTGAGATTCCCATATCTTCCTCAAGTTGTTAGGCTCTGTCTAGAGGAACTTAGCTCTGATACCAATTGTTGATAACTGAGAGGGGGGGTGAATCAGTTATCTTAATTATTTGACTTTCTTTTCTTCTTTAATAATTAGTGCAGTATCAAAAACATATAAGCATACATGAACATGAGAGCAGAAAGAAATCAACACACAACACAAGGATTTTTATGTGGAAAACCCTGTTAAAGGAAAAACCATGGGCTGACTAACTCAAGATTGTATTCAATGTTAAAAGAATAGAAGTACAAAATGGCACTTGCCAATTAGGGCTCACTGCCCGAGCACACTGCTCACAAGAGGCTCACTGCCTACAATAGACTTACTGTCTACAAGGTATATAGAATGTAACCAGGTGTTTGAACTGATCAGGGGCATCCACATATGCTGAGGTTTAGTTTCGGTTAAGCGCAATATACTGATCTGCTGCACTTCATTCTTCCTCTCCTTAGTGTTGTTGTTCTATCACATACCAGACCTATATTGCTGCTTCCACACTGCTCTCTGATTTTCTTCACACTTCACAACACACCACACTTCTTCATACTGAAATCAATCTGGTATATATATCCGCATCAAGGATTTCAACATCGTTTTAGTTAGCATCTGAAAAAATCAAGATATTTCCAAACTCTGGTCTGTCAGTTGAATCCATGCTTACTAAGTGATGCGTATCAAAGAGATAGTTATAGGAGTCATCAATCATGTCGGCCAATCATGAATGATCCCTTAAGAAACTTGATCACCATCAATTTCTCATCCGGATTAAGGTCTGATACTCTTCCGGTCAGTTCTTCCGCAGTCTACTCTGCCAAACAAGAACCCAACACTTAGGTGCTCATATCTTTTCACTCTTTCATCACCGGAGGCTCAATCTCTAGAATGTATTAATCATGGTACTCCTCTTGACTTCCCCAAGTCCGCACTTTGCTGAGATACTTCCTCTGAGAGATCCAGACCTGATTGTCGGACCTTGCTGCACTCTCTGTCCTTACTCACTGGACCAAAATACTCTTCAATCTGACTTCCGGTATAGACATACCATGTCCTGCGGATGTGTGGGATGGACTTTGTTGCCATCAATGACAACACTCATGAAGCCACACAATGTCTCTTGCCAACATTTATGGCTTCATGAACTTCCTCTTCTGGAATAGAGGAATCCAAGTCCTTAGACTTCTCTTCACCTATCTCTTTTAACCCTTCTACATTTTTGTCAGAAGATTCATCATTGGCTGTATTTAATCCTTCAACATCCATGGTAGAAGGTTCTTCATCTATTTCCTCTACAATAGGAAGATTGAATCTTTTGAAGGCATTCTGAAGGATGTCTTTTGTTTCTCTTGCTACTTGGTCAGTTTCTCCAAGCATAAGTTTATTCATTCTTGCTTTGCTCTGGAATTCATCCTTACAGTCCTTAAAGATCATGTCCATTTTCTTTGGAGTAATGGAAGGATAGAGTTGAATTGCTATATGTTCCCTAATCTCTAAGTCCTTTTCTTTTGCATTCTCATTTCTTAGTTCAAGTACCTTCTCTAGACTTTTGGGAATCAATTAAATAATTTCAATGAATGCTTTATTTTAAATATTCAGATACCTGACTGTAGCTTCTTCTAGAATCTTCTTGTCAGTATCATTGTATTCATCATAGAACTCTATTACTAGTTGCAAGTTCCCATCCATAGTGATTGCCTTGATTATATCATCAATGGAAAGAGTGGGCTTTTCAACAGATTCATCTTCCTTTTCTTCTTTGTTTTTATTGGCATAGAATTCTCTGGATGTTTTCTTCTTCTTCTTCATTTTCTTAATTTCCTCATTAGACTCTGTTACTTCATCATCTTTGAGACTTGTGTATGACCTTGTGGCTTTTTTTTCATTCTCTTTTCTCCTTTTCTGGATGTCTTGACTTCCAGTTTGGTGGCTCTTGAGCTTTTGGGAGTGGCAGGAGTAGAGCTCTTGGAGGATCTAGTCTGGGAGGAGGCTTGTACCAGAACACTTCCTTTCTCTGCTTCTTATTTCTCTTTCTAGCCTTTTCCATTTTCTCTCTGTTTGGATCTATTGCCTCTTTTGATATGCTAAATCTTTTGGCAATTTCCTCAACTTCCCTTCTAACTTTCCTCTTTATCTCCGGTTGTCTTAGCTCAATATGTATTTTTACACTTAGTTCTTGAAAGGTTCCAAACCTTTCTGCCTCAGGGTCCTTAGGCTAGCTCAATAGGTGTTGAATATGTAGCTCCAAGATTTGCTTATCGACCTCATATCCCATTGGCATTATCCACACTATTCTGGGCTCAACTGCCTCCATTAGGCATTGATCAATATCTACCATGAAACACACTGTATCCTTGTATTTCTCAACTATGGATTGAGGTATCCTCTATCTGGCTTCCATCATGCTTTGGAAGTTCTTAAAGTAACCCCAGAGAGCTGTACTTTAAGCTTTAACATCACCAAGTCCATACATATAGTCTCTAATTTATATTCCAACCGGTTTGTCATTTTGCCAAACCCAACCACTTGATCCGGGCAGCTCATTCATGTAATAGAAGAATAGACATAGTATTAAACAACCATAATTAAAGGATTTCTTCTTATCCTTCTTGATCTTCTACAGGTTCTCTAACAGTTGGTTTAAGAGATGATCACATAGGTCATAATCTGCATTTTCCCTCAACATCTGATATGCTGCATATATTGCAGTCCCAGACATAGAATTCTCCCTACTAGAATGATAGATCTTATACCCAATTATCATTGAGGCAAATTTGACATCCAAATCTATGATGTCATCTATGGTCATTACTCTCTTGTCAAACTTAGATTTGGTAGCTTCAGTTACTATTTGGTTCTTGATAGATTTGAGTGCAGGTAACCCACCGGATGAGTGCAGTCCAGTTACTGCCCTGATGAAATCTTTTGTTATCTTGAAGGGCCTCATTAACCACATGAAATTATCATGTATCCTACTTAGGACATACCGAACCCAATTATCTTCTACAAAACAAGGAAAGTGGATGTAATGTCTGAAGTGTTTATCCCAGAGGGCCTTGTATTGAGGTTTGAATTCAAAACTTTCATCTATTAACTATTTATGATAGATGTCCGTCAACTTAGAGTCTCCAAATTCCTCAATGTTGGTGTGGATATAGACCCTAACATCTTCTACATGCAATACCCCATGCAGAATGCTAGAAAATGTGCCTAAAGGATCAACTTCTAGAGATTTATAGGGATGTTTCTTGAATTTTGGATGTGGCCTATCAGTGATCTTTACAACCATTGGAGTAGCCATCTTGCAAAAGATTCAGAGAGAGATTTTTAGAATGGAATTACCTTTTTACGCTTTAGGGTTCGAAATAAGAGTCGGAACAAATCGCTAGTTGAATTAGATTTTGCAGTTGATCTTTGAGAGAGTTGTAGAAACTTGATGCAGAGCTCTTCTTTTCTTCTTCTCAAATGCAAATGTGCAAATGATGAGTGAAAGAACCCTTTTATTCTTCTGCAAACCCTAATTTCCTTTTGTAATAAATACACAACTTAAGTTATCCAGCTGCACTGTTCTGAGAGAGATCTTCTCGAATGACTGTTGCACTTAGAATCATTTTCAGTGAGGATTGACAATGTATCTTCTTTTCTTCAATCATGCCATGGATCTGTAGATCAAAGTATTTCAATTATGAATCATACTGGATCTATCTATGAAAATCCTGCTTTACCAGATGGCTGTCAGACCAGATCAACTTGAACGGTTAAACTCTTGCAAAACTCCATGCAGATCTTTCATATTTTTACAGAGGGTTATTTAGATGCTTTTCTAAGAACCCTTTAATCTGCATCATTCCATGTGCCAAATTTAGGCACTAATTGACTGGCTGGGGGAATTTATTTTTTCTTTGTGACCCCCCTGAGCCAGAACTCATTTGTTTAGTTTTCGGAAGGAATATCAGCACCGAATTCTGGTGCGGATCCATCCCCAACATTTTTTGTACTCTTCTTAACCCAAATCTTTCTCATCTCCCTTTGAACTTCATCTGCATTCACTTTTTCTTTTCCCTTATCTTGTTTTTTATTGTGATGCACTAGACCCCTTTTATCCTGATTTTTACTTTTACAGAATTTGGCAATATGACCGGATCTATTACAGTTGTAACAAACAACATTTCTTTGCATATTTGATTGATATCCTATTGATCTACATTGATTAGCCATATGTCCCATTCTATTGCATGCAAAGCATCTACCATTAAATGATTTGTTTATTTGCATATTTCTGCATTCATGAGATTTGTGACCATACCTTTGGCAGTTGAAACATTGTCTGGAGAAGGATGGATTAGTCTAATTCATTCTCCTTCTATGCCGAGTTGCTTTATGACCAAAGTTGTTGCAATTGAAGCAATACCTATTGAAGGATGGATATCTTTGAGCATTTGGTTGCCTTACCAAAGGTCTTCCAGGCATGTTTCTTTGATTTCCTGATCTAAAGTTCTTCTGAACGGATCTAGAGCTTTCACCTTTCTCATATCCCAAGCCACGCTTATCATCTACCCTCTTTTGGCTTTCAAGAAGAACTTCAAGTTGGGCTGAGGTTATCTTGAATTTCTCTTTGTATTCATTTGTTGTTTGAAGGTCTTATTTAAGAGTATCTATCTGATTCTCAAGTTGTTCTTCATTATCTCTAGCTTCTTCAAGATCAGATTCCAGATGCCTAATTATTCTATCCATTTTGTGGCAGTCCTGTATCTTCTCCTTGAGGGATTGTTTTAGATTATCTTCAATTTTCCTTTTTTCTTCTATTTCTTGGGTGAATCTCATGACCCCTGCTTCCATCTCATGCCTTACCATAATGACCTCTTTTGATAGCTTCTCACATAGCTTGTTTTTCTCATCTAGATCTTCATTAGTACCATTAGCTTCACTCTGACTTGCTAATTTTTGAAGTAGTTCCTTTCTCTTTTTCACAGAGATACTCAATTTTTCTTTTAGCTCATTTATGGAATCATCAGCTTGTTTGAGTCTTTCTCTCAAGTTATTGACTTCAGAGTGGGATTGTTCAAGATCATCTAGGGCAAACTGAAGTTGTTCCTTCATACCATGCATATCTATTGATATTCCCAGATCTTCCTCAAGCTGTTAGGCTTTGTTTAGAGGAACTTAGCTCTAATACCAATTGTTGGAAACAAGATAGATAACTGAGAGGGGGGGTGAATCAGTTATCCCAAATATCTTAACTTTCTTTTCTCCTTTAATAATTAGTGCAACATCAAAACATATAAGCATATGTGATCATAAGAACAGAAATAAAAACAACACACATAACACAAGGATTTTTACGTGGAAAACCCTGTTAAGGGAAAAACCACGAGGTGACTAACCCAAGATTGTATTCTCTGATAAAAGAATAAGAAGTACAAGATGGCACTTGCAAATTAGGGCTCACTGCCCGAGCACAGTACTCACAAGAGGCACACTACCTACAAGAGACTCACTGTCTATAGAACTTATAGAAGGTAATCAGGTGTTTGAACTGATGAGAGGCATCTACAAATGCTAGAGTTCAGTTCTGGTTAGGCATAATATACTGATTTGATGCACTTCATTCTTCCTCTACTCTAGTGTTGTTGCTCTGTCACATACTAGACTTATATTGCTGCTTCCACACTTATCTCTACTTTTCTTTGCACTTTATTTCATCTTCTCTATCTTCACACACACCTACATACTGGAAACAAGAATACTCAAGATGTTTACAAATTACTGATTTATCGGCTAAATCCATGCTTGATGTGTGATGCATATCAAAAACATAGGCATATAAGTCATTAATCATGTCAGCTAAGAATGTATGATCCCCCAAATAGCTTGATCAACACATTTTACTCATCTGGATTGAAGTCTGATGCTCTACCAGTCAGTTCTTCCTCTATCTGCTCTACTTGACTGAAACCTGATGCTCAGATGCTCATATCTTTTCCATGCTTTACTATCGGAGGCTAAATCTCTGGAATATAGTAGTCATGATACTCCTCTTGACTTATCCAAGTCCGCAACTTGCTAAGTTACACCATCTGAGAGATCTGGACCTGATTGTTAGACCTTGTTGCATACTCTATTCTTGTTCACCAGACCAAAACAATCTTCAATCTGACTTCTGGTATAGGCATACTATCTATTGCAGATTTATGGGATAGACTTTGTTGACATCAATGACAACACTCATGAAGCCACACGGTGTCTCTTGCCAACAGAAAGAGTATCCAAACTAATGGGCCCTTGAATCAGATCTGGTTCATCAAATTCAAGCTTATCTTCTTCAAGAAATTTCTTCATCTGCAGTGTCTCTTATCGTGCATGGAGTTCCAACTTTCTTCTCCTGAGATTCACAATTTAGATCCTTGTCGGTATCATCATCAGGATTATATTTCTTTTGTTCTTCACCACTCTTAGTTGTTTCTTCTTTTGATATTCCTTTTCCCTAACTTCTTTTGCTTTCTGCTCTTTATTCTTCTCAGAATCACCTTCAGTAGGAGCATTTATTTCCATATTGGTCTGGAGGAATTTGAGTATCCTCTACACCATCAACATTATCTTCCTTCACCATCTCTTTATTTCCATTATTTAATATCTCCTCTTCCAAAATAGAGAAATCATCTACCTCAGTTTGTTGGTCATTTTTCTTCATCTCTTCATCATTCAGAATGGATGTATCATCAACATCAATAGGTTCTTTAGTGACCACATAAAACTTATTCTTGTCCAGGGCTTTCTTTAGAATTTGTTCTATTTCTTTGACCACTTCATCAATGTCTCCAAGCATTAGCTTATTCATCCTAATTTTTCTTCTGAATTCATCTTTAACTTCTTTGAAAATTTTATTTTCTTCCTTCCTAGAGACTACCGAACACAGACTGGACAACACATATTCTCTTAGCTCCAAATCCTTTCCTTTAGCAGCTTCTTTTCTCATCTACAAAATGTCTCTTAGACTCTTAGGGATTTCTGACAAAATTTCCACAAGTGCTCTTTTGAATGTATTCAAGTATTTAACAGTAGCATCCTCCAAAATTTTCTTGTTGACATCATCAAGGTTGTCATAATATTCTGTTATGGGCTTCAAATTCCCATGAATAGTTACTGCATTCATAATATCTTCAACTGACAAGGTGGATTTTTCAACATGAGTCTCAGTCTTTTGTCTTTTTCTCACCTTTACACTTCCGGAGGGCTTGTCTTTGGCAACCCTTGATGATTCTACTTTATTTGACTTTATTTCTTTCACTGCTTCATCTGATTCTATCTCATCGTCGTCTTTTAGGCTCACATACATTCTGGAGGCTTTTGTCTTCTTTCTCTTTCCTTCTTTACCAGATGGTTTATCTTCTGATTTCTCTGTACTAGCAGACTTTGAGTGACCAGAGGTAGCAGCAGAAATTCTTGTTCTTCTTTGTTGGCTAGGGGAGGCTTCCAGAGCACAGGGTTGTTCATTGTCTGGCTTTTCTTCTTCAACTTGCTTGGATCTCTTCCTGGGTTCTCTCATAGCTTCTTTGGTTATTCCAATACTTTCTGCATACATTTCAACTTGCCTTTGGACCTTCTTCTTAGTTTTAGGTCTCCAGAGCTCAACATGCAATTTCAAATTAAGCTCACCATATGTACCAAATCCCTCAACTAGGGTATCTTTTGGTTTGCTCAGAAGGTGTTGAGCATACATTTCCAGTATTTGGTCATCAAATTCATACCCCATGGGCATGATCCATACAATCCTTGGTTCAACTACTTCCATCAAGCATTGATCTATTTCCACCTTGAAACAAATTGTATCCTTGTACTTTTCCACCACAAACTTAGGGATTCTTTCCCTTGATTGCATCATATTCTAGAAATTCTTGAAATATCCCCAAAGAGCAGTTTTTTGGGCATTGGAGTCACTAATATTGTGCAAGTGCTCTCTTATTTGTATGGCAACAAGCTTGTCACTGGTCCAATATAGGCTTTTCATCCTGGGTAACTCATTCATGAAATAAAAGAACAAGCACAAGAGCAACGTACCATACTTGAATGTATTCTTCTTATCCTTCTTGATCTTTTTCAGATTCTCCATTAGCTGGTTTTGCAGTAGCTCACACAAATCATAGTCAGCATTTTCTCTTAACATCTGATAAGTAGCATAAATGGCTATACCAGACACTGAGTTTTCCCTGCTAGAGTGGTATATCTTATACCCAATCACCATAGATGCAAATTTGACATCCAGATTAGTTATATCATTTATTGTCATTGCCCTCTTATCAAACTTTGAGCTGGCAGCTTTAGTTATAGTATGCTTCTTCACTAATTTTAGAATCGGCAGTCCACTGGATGAGTTCAATCCTATTACGGCCTTGATGGCATCCTTAGTGATCTTAAAGGGTTTCATCAACCACATAATTTTAGCATGCATCTAACTCAGTACATACCAGACCCATTCATCCTTATCAAAGGACGGGAACTCAATAACCTGAATGAAATGTTTGTCTTCTAGCACCTTATACTCAGGTTTAAGATCATAAATCTCATTCCTCAGGTGATTCTCAAACAAATCCAATAACTTCAGATTCCCAAACTCATCTATGCTAGCATGAATGTAAGCCCTAATATCTTCTACATGCAACACACCATGTGGAACATTAGAAAGGGCACCTAACAAATCAACCTCTATAGCTTTGTATGGATGCTTTTTGAATTTAGGTCATGGCCTTTTGATGATGTCAACAACCAATGGAGTAGCCATATCTAGAGATTACAAATTCAGAAAGCTTTATAGAGAATACCTTATTTTGCCAGTTAGGGTTTTTGCTCAGAGATCTTCACACTTCAGTCTCTTGGAAATCTTCACACAGAGCTCACCTTCCTTCTTTCTTCTTGGATGCAAAGTGATTTTGAAGTCACTTGAGTTTCCTTTTAACCTCCGCACACCTACTTTTTGATGTAATAAATGTTTTTGCCCTAACTCTTCCAGATACCTTGTTTCTTGATATAGTTTCTCATAGATTGCTCCGCAAGTTGCCACATCAACCTATTTTCTTCCAGAAATTCTTTCAGATGATCTGCAATAGGCCACTCTAACTTCTCTCATCATGCTAGATTCAGGCACCCACTAACTGGCAGGGGGAATTAGATTTTCAATGCAGCTCCCCCTGATCCAAAGCTCCTATTTCAATTCCTAGAGGAATTACTAGCACTGGATTCCAGTGCAGACCCATCACCATCATTCATTACACCTTTCTTCACTCATGTTTTGTTCATTTTATTCTGGATCTCATTCACATCTACTTTACCCTTGTCTTTATCTTGTCTCTGCATATTTTGGTTTCTATTTACTAGACCTTTTCTATTATCATTCCTGCTTCTGTAGAATTTTGTAATATGACTAGATCTGTTGCAATTAAAGCACACAATATTTCTTTGCTCATTTACTTGGTTTTCTCTTGATTTGTACTAATTAGCCATGTGTCCAAATCTATTACATGCAAAACATTTTCCATTGAAAGAATTGTCATTTCCTCTGTTGTTAGAGCTATTTATCATCATACTTCTACACTCATTAGATCTATGACCATACCTTTTACAATTGAAGCATTGACTAGAGAAGGATGGACCACTTTGAATCACTCTACTTCTACACTGAGTAGCTCTATGACCAAATTTATTATAATTGAAATAATTTCCATTGAAGGATGGATACCTTTGAGCATTAGGTTGTCTGATCGAAGGTCTTCTAGGTCCATTTCTCTGATTCCTTGATTCAGAATTTCTTTGACTGAATCTAGAGCTTTCACCTTCTCATATCCTAGACCATGCTTATCATCTACCTTCTTCTAACTATCAAGTAGCACCTCAAGTTTAGCTGAGCTTATCTTGAACTTCTTTTTGTATTCATTTGTAGCTTCTAGGTCATGTTTGAGAATGACAATTTACCTTTCAAGTTGTTCCCCATTATACCTATTTTCTTGTAGATCAGACTCTAGATGGCCAATTATTATGTCCAATCTGTAACACTCTTCCATTCTTTCTTTCAGACACTGATTCAAGTTTTCTTCAGTCTTCTTCCTTTCCTCAATTTCTTTGGTTAGCCTCATCACCCTAGATTCCATCTCATGTTTTAGGATAACAACTTCTTTTGCAAGCTTTTCACATTCCTTTGCCTTCTCCTTGGTGTAGGAGCACCCAATCAACAGTGGCCTCCATGAGGCATTTAACTATTTTATGCTTATTTTTATGTTTTTAATAAGGTCCTAAATGGGCATTTAATGTAATAAGGTCTGTTTGACCATTTCTATTATTGTAGAGACACTTGTCAATCGGTAGATGACAAGGTTGTTAGCTTGTTAGAGGTTGTTGAGGTTGTTAGCTCCCAGCCACTGGGAATCCTAGTCTATACTACTGGCTGAGGGTAGTTAAATACCCCAGCTTAGATCGATTTGAGGAAATAGATACACAGACACAGAGACAGAGAGATAGGGAGCAGTAGTTGTACTATGAAATTAGTTATTTGTATGCATTTTTGAGAGCAATAAAAATAAGATCCTACTGTGCTAATTTTCTGACTTTCAATTTTCTGGTGGAATCGATTTCCTGGTTTGCGGTCGATATGGGAACTTAGCCCATTCCACCGATTGATTTCTTCGTAATCGGTGGAATGGCTGTAAATAGTAGATTAGTTTTGTTGTTGTTTTTGTTTGATCATTTTTGGGCATGTAGGATCAATTGCAGCAGACTGAGATGAACCCTAGCATCTGCATGTGCTAGGTTGGCGAGTTGCGAAATTTGCTTCATCGCGGGAGAAATCTATCTGTGCGATCACGAGGGGTTTGAGAAAGTCTGTCGGTGAAGTGGAAGTGTTAGACTTCTTGTGTTTGAACCAATTTTCAAAGGTTCAAAAGGTTCCACGAGTTCAGCGCAGCTGAAGGAAGAAAATTGCCATCGACATGTTTAAGTGTGGAGGAAAAAGCTTTTTGTTGAACCTTTGAACCGGTTCAACGGTTCAAGGTTCAATGGGGTTCGTCAGTGTAAGCAGCGCACGGGCCGAAGAAGTTAAGTGGCCATTAATAATGCTAGGAGTTAGCAATAGTTAAACTGAGGATTGAATCGGTTCAATGGTTCAACAGTTCAACAGTTCAAGGGTTCAGTGAGCAGCGAGTGTTCAGTGGGTGCGCCTGTTCAGCAAAGCCGATGGGTTCCTGCGGTTCAACTATACAACTGGGGGTTGCTAATAGCGATTTTACACTAAGGGATTGAACCGATAGTTTTGGTTCAAGGGTTCAAGTGGTTTGAAGGTTCAACCACTGTGTTAGTTCAGCTCATTTTGACTGTCAAAGCCAAATGTGTCTGGGAAGATTGTGGCATCGAAATAAAGTTAAAGGATGGATGCCGATAACAGTAATTTTTGCCGATAGGAGTAATTAAACTCTAGTTTATTTCTTGAGTGGGTTTTACACACTTCCATAAGAGGCTCTGCATCATAGTGGTATTAGAGCTCAGCAAAAGATTTGGGTTGTTGTGTGTTGATTCTATCACTGAGAAGGCAGAAGTAGAAGGATTGAGAGGTTGACAAGATGCCTCCGAAAGGAAATGGTACTGCCAGAGAGTTGCAGGAGATGAAGGAAAAACATGCTAAGGAGATGAGGAAGATGAAAGAGCTTGCTGAAGCACTTCAAGCCAGGCTTGTAGCCTTGGAGACAAACAAAAGAAGAGAAGTGGAAGATAGTGAATCAGAAAAAGAAGATGATGCTGAAGAATTTGAAGAGATAGATGAAGAACTGAATGCTGAAGACCAGAGGTTTGCAAAACTATTAAGGGCAGTTCAGAATGACAAACCTAAGGTAAGGATTGATGTTCCAAAGTATACTAGAAGTTTGAGTGAGGAAGAGTTACTTGATTGGATTGCTGCATTGGATAATCACTTTGAATGTGAGGAAGTTCCGGAGGAGCAGAAGGTAAAGATTGCCAAGACCAAATTGACAGGTCATGCTTTGGTATGGTGGGATTATGTACAATCCGAGAGAAGAAAGCAAGGTAAGTCAAAGATTTCTTCATGGGACAAGATGGTAGCAAGGATCAAAGGTAAATTTTTACCCCAGGATTATGAAATTCAGATGTTTAAGAAGCTACAATTTTTAAGACAAAAAGAAATGGATGTGAAGGCATATACTGAGGAATTTTACAAGTTGAGTATGAGGTCTAGTCATCATGAGAATGAGGTTGAAAAGGTTTCTAGATATTTAGCTAGTTTGAGATTGAATATATAGGATGAATTAGTTTTGGCTAACCCTAGGAGTGTGGAAGAATGCTATCAAATGGCAATCAAGATTGAGGAAAAGATGAAAAGGAGACAGGATAAGTCCATAAGAGGAAGAGGCAACAATACCAGAGGGAGAGGGTCAGCTCCTACAATAAGGCAAGCAAATGAGAATCACAAGAAGAGGCTGGTAAAGGACAAGAATAGTCTGATTTCAGAGGTGGATGGAAAGGCACAAGAGGTAGATTTGAAAATAGAAGAGGTTCCAATACATTCCCAGGAAAGTGTTACACTTGTGGTGAATATGGTCACCCAGCATTTAAATGTCCAGAAAAAACAAGTTCAGTGGGCGAAAGGAGGACAAATCTTGTCCAAAAATTTGATGATCAAGGTGGGACAAGCTCAAACACTACTACAAATTATGCGTATCCTGAGACAGGAGAAGCATTGATGTTAAGGAGAACAATCCTGATGACATCCAAGGAGAGGATACAAAGGAGAGCACTTTTCAGGACCAATTGTAAAAGCAAAGGAAAAATATGCAAGGTAGTAATAGATTCTAGTTCTACAGATAATATGGTATCTCAGGAAATGGTGGATAAACTGAAACTGGAAAGGATTCCACATCAAAATCCTTATAAAGCATCTTGGGTAAGTGAGAGTCAATCACTTTGGGTATATGAACAAGCATATGTTGATTTTTAGATTGGAGAATATCAGGATAGGATCATATGTGACATATTGCCCATGGAGTGCTGTCACCCACTTCTGGATAGGCCATGGCAATTTGATAGGAGAGCATTGTATGATGGGTATGCTAATACTTACACCATCAAGAAGGATGGGAGAACTATTATGTTGGCACCATTACAGGAGGATGCTAAAGCAAAGAAGATAGGTAAGATTATTTTGGTAGGTAAGAAAGAGTTTGTGAAGATGCCTACAGCAGAGTCAAAGGTAGTTGAGGATATCTCAAGGAAAGGAGGTCAGAGTTTGGAGAAGATTTCAGTTATGACTGACAGAGATCAGGTGGATCAGCAGAAGATCCAGAAGCAGGTTTGTACACAGCCATAGGCTGATTGGAATGACAGGGATGCAGTCATAGTAGGGACTATTATTTGCCCTCTAAGAGTTCAAAAGCAAACTCATTCTGCCATAGTAGTAAATGAGGTTTCCCCTATCCATGTTTAGACGGAGATGATGAATGATCAACAAGGTGTCAGAAGACCCTACAGTATTAGGCATGAGTATTTGATTCCATGGTAGCAAGTTGCAGTCCAGAAATCATGGAATAGATATGAGGCAATAGAGTGTGCAGCTGGAGTGAAACAAAGACCTAACTCATGGGGCATGCGTTCTTTTCAAATTGGGGTGTATGGTGCAGGAGCACCTAATCAACAATGACCTCCATGAGGCATTTAACTATTTTATGCTTATTTTTATGTTTTTAATAAGGTCCTAAATGGGCATTTAATGTAATAAGGTTTGTTTGACCATTTCTATTATTGTAGAGACACTTGTCAATCGATAAATGACAAGGTTGTTAGCTTGTTAGAGGTTGTTGAGGTTGTTAGCTCCTAGCCACTTGGAATTGTCTCCCAGTCGCTGGGAATCCTAGTCTGTACTACTGGCTAAGGGTAGTTAAATACCCCAGCTCAGATCAATTTGAGGATATAGATACATAGACACAGAGACAGAGAGATAGGGAGCAGTAGTTGTACTGTGAAATCAGTTATTTGTATGCATTTCTGAGAGCAATAAAAATAAGATCCTGCTATGCTAATTTTTTGGTGGAATCAATTTCCTGGTTTGCAGTCGATATGGGAACTTAGCCCATTCCACCAGTTGATTTCTTCGTAATTGTTGGAATAGCTGTAAATAGTAGATTAGTTTTGTTGCTATTTTTGTTTGTTCATTTTTGGGCATGCAGGATCGATTGTAGTAGATTGAGATGAACCCTAGCATTCGCATGTGCTAGGTTGGCGAGTTGCAAAATTTGCTCGATCGCGGGAGAAATCGATCTGTGCGATCACGAGGGGTTTGAGAAAGTCTGTCGGCGAAGTGGAAGTGTTAGACTTCCTGTGTTTGAACCAATTTTCAAAGGTTCAAAAGGTTCCGCGAGTTCAGTGTAGCCGAAGGAAGAAAATCTCCATCGGCATGTTTAAGTGTGGAGGAAAAAGTTTTTTGTTGAACCTTTGAATCGGTTCAACGGTTCAAGGTTCAATGGGGTTCATCAATGTAAGCAGCGCATGGGCCAAATAAGTTAAGTGGCCGTTAATAACGCTAGGAGTTAGCGATAGTTGAACTAAGGGTTGAACTAGTTCAATGGTTCAACGGTTCAACGGTTCAAGGGTTCAGTGAGTAGCGAGTGTTCAATGGGTGTGCCTGTTCAGTAAAGCTGATGGGTTCCTGCGGTTCAACTGTACAACTGGGGGTTGCCGATAGCAATTTT
Source organism: Cunninghamia lanceolata (assembly GCA_027924645.1). NCBI lineage: Eukaryota > Viridiplantae > Streptophyta > Pinopsida > Cupressales > Cupressaceae > Cunninghamia > Cunninghamia lanceolata. The sequence continues at coordinate 5,041,692 of BSBN01000333.1, forward strand.
ACGCTAAGGGATTGAACCGATAGTTTTGGTTCAAGGGTTCAAGTGGTTTGAAGGTTCAACCACTGTGTTAGTTCAGCTCATTTTGACTGTCAAAGCCGAATGTGTCTGGGAAGACTGTGGCATCGAAATAAAGTTAAAGGATGGATGCCGATAACGGTAATTTTTGCTGATAAGAGTAATTAAACTCCAGTTTATTTCCTGAGTGGGTTTCACGTGCTTCCACAAGCGGCACTGCATCACTCCTTTAGAGCCTCATCCATGCCATTGTCTTCCTTCTGATTTGCTAACTGCTAAAGTAGCTCCTTCCTCTTTTCCATAGATTTCCTTAGTTTCCCTTTTAAAGTCTGAATGAAATCCTCAGCATCTTTAAGGTTCTCTTGCAGTTCTTTGACTTCTGCTCTGGACTGATCAAGATCTTCTAATACAAGTTGAAGTTGTTCATTGATGCCATCAAAATACTTGAATGAACCCATTGAAACACCTTCCCAGATCTTCCTCAAGCTATTAAACTTCTTCCAAGGAACCTTGCTTTGATACCAATTGTTGAAATTAAGGAACACTGAGAGGGGGGTGAATCAGTGTTTTGCAAAACTTATTATTATGTTCCTTTATTAATTTACTACATACATTCAAAAGAAAGAAGCATGAACTTAACAACAACAACAACAAGATCATCACACATGAACACCAGAATTTTTATGTGGAAACTCGATTAAGGGAAAAACCACGATGGGGGTTAACCCACAAGATTTTATACTCTATTAAAAGTATTACAAATGGGAAGGCACATGCCTTTGGGCACACTACCCAGAGCTCATTGCTTAAAGGAGGCTCACTATCTACAAGATTAATTACAAGAAGTTCTCTGAAATACTTGAATTGAAGAATAGCATCTGACAATGCAAGATTATAGTTCTGGTTAGGATTAATATACTGACTTCACACACTTCATCTCTCACTGCCCTATTTCACTGTTCTACCATGATCCGGAGCTTAGATCTCTTTGCTTCGCACTTGATACTGCCACACTTCACATCTATCACATCATATTCGCACATCCACATCCCAAGATGCTCAAACCCATCGATCATATATATCCGCAACATGAAATTTCATCAGCTGCAATCGGCCTAAAGAAAACTTAGAAACTTTTTCAAGATCACTGTTCTGTCAGCTAAATCCATGCACAAACATCAATCCGGACCAAAACCTATGTATTCAAGTCACCACACATGTCAGCCAATACCACTGGATCTCATAAATTACTCAACCAACCACTTCTCTTAATTCGTAGAAGGATCAAATAGCAAGTCAGCCTGTTCTTCACTGGACCGAACTATCTAACCAAAACCCGATACTCAGATGCTTGTAACTTTCAATCCCTTCATCATCGGAGGCTAAAACTTTGGATTTAGGTAGCCCTAACATCCCTTAACATTCCCTCAAATCTGTAGTACAATATGATTACCAGTGGAGAAATGCAGACCAAAATATTGAACCCTGTCATATGCTTTGTTCTTGTCTATCCGAACTTAGACAAATCTACAATCTGACTTCCGATGTGATGAAATGATACAATGCAAATGTGTAAAATAGATTTAGTTGCCATCAATGACAACACCTGACATGCCTAGCAGTGTCTCTTGCCAATAGTTTGAACCCTCTAAATCATCCAAAATATATTCAAAATATGAGCATTATATATTGCCTTGAAGGTATCACTATTATGAACTCAAAACACTAACTGACTAGCCAAAAAACATCATACAGACCTTTAAATCAATTTCCCTAGCCCTATAAGTCACTTGCATAACTGAATACAGCACTTAGGGCATAGCTGGAAGAAACCAACCGTCAAATTAAAGACCTGAGATATGAACATTGGAATTCAAATCAAGTTTAAATTTTGATCTTTGGATCATCACCTTTGCACCTGAAAAAATTAAACAATGACATTTGATTTTGGTTTATCACTTGAGCTACTTTTAGGTTACCACCCGGTTCACCGGTTAACTAGGTATGAAGGGTCGGTGGCTTGAAGAGCTTAAACCCCTCAAGTATTCACTTAAGTGAACTTTAACCTCTGATCACCAATCAACTTCCAAATAGAATAAAATGTGCATACGATTAAAAAAATGATTTTAAGGCTTAAAGAAACTTAAATTTTTTTAGAGAATGAGTCCCTAAACACCAAAAATTGCAAACCCTAGATAAGAGATATGATAGTTTAAACAACAGTGCTCATGAAAAAGAATGCAAAGAAATAACCTTGACAGGATATCCACCACTCATCTGATCATCTACACCAAAGACATATTAACTTAGCATATCAGTCATTTAAACTTTATGAGGTTTATGTGGTATCCTTTGGCATAATCAACACAACCCATAAACCTTTAGCTTCTATGACTTCTTGGATGTAAGTTATAAATATATCTTAGCCTGCATCCCAATGGACTGATATTTGACTTTCATTAACACACCTAACTTGTACCTGAAAAGTCTCATAACATCATAATGTTACCAAGGATGGTCACAACCCAAGTCAATTCAAACATCACTAACAATGTTGAGGTTCTTTGATGAAACAATTGAACAATGACAAACCTGAAGCAAGACATGAATATGAGAATCATAACATGAAGCAAGATGACATAAGAACATGAACCATAACATGAAGCAATCTGACAGCTAACATAAGAACATGAACATGAACCTCCTTTGCATTGCATCATGAATCACCGTCATAACTCTTGACATATGTCCAACCAATCACATCACTATGACACCACACCGCATTATCACATTTTTGACATCAATGACAAACAACTCAGCAAACTCCCCCTTTGTCATTGATGGCAAAAACAAAGCCTCCTCTCTCTCTCCCCCCTTTGACATCAAATGACAAAGGACATCTTTACTCCCCCAAGTCTAACACTGAAGCAAGATGTCTATACCATCAACAAATCACAGTCAAAGCATCATCAACTAAGAGAACAATCCATTATTGTACACATCTAACATGGATTGCCAGTCTTTATATCTGACACTATCACTAAACCATTTGAAAAATAAAAAGATAGTCAAGTTTTTATACTACATCATATACTTGTATTGTATCAGCTCTTTGATTGCCATCTTCATCTTGTAACCTCTGATTGCCATCAACTGTAACTTTTGACACTGTCATTACATCCTTTGGCTGATAAGGATCATAAGCATTAGATGATTGTTAACATCTACAAGGATGATGAACAACTCTTGAATGATTGAGATGGACTTAAGTATGAACTTCATATCATAAGACCATAACTGCTAAGGCATGAAGAAAAACAAAAACCATATTGAAGCATGAGGAAATCCATGAATAAATCATGTCATTGTCCTTGTAATCAGAGACATGTATCACTACACTAAACTATCAATAGACTTTGTCCTATCACTGCCATGAAGAATGGACATCCTCATTTTCATATGCAATTCAAATTACCACTGATTAGTTGCATTTGCTTACAAATTTCTATATTCTTATTTCAAACCCATGTTGAACATTTCATAAATAAATATGACTTTCCTTTTAAAGTTCATGCGACTTATATGTGCTTCTACATTTTTCTTGCATTCACTCCATATCCAAGGATCACATGTTTCATCTTTTAAGTGATCATAGCAGCTTTAACACATATCTCTGACACAAATCACAAACAATGTCCTGAAAATCAAACACAAAAATACCTCACCATTTCATATACATGGAACTACCATTGTCTACCCATTGCATACTCATCACTATTCCTAGTCACTTCTTTTTATTATTCTATCTCACTGTCATACTCTACCATGACTGACATGACTGAACATAAGCAAAGTTTATATGTTGCAATAAGAGAATTTCAAAGTCAAACCAACAAGAGATGCTGACATATTCATCATTTGAACACTGTCCATGCCACTACTATCTGAGGAGAACATTGTCTGAGGAGATCCTACCAATCATATGATCTAATCTCAAATCTGATCATGCATCCAAGAACTAATCAAAAGACTACAAGAACTAATCATATCACTATAATAAGATGCAACCATTGGCAACCAACTACTACAATTGCATATATGTTTGTCAGGACACTTGCTAATACAACACAAAACAAAAGAAGATAGTGTTGTAAAACCACTGAACAAATACATGTGCACTGTCAAAGACCTTTTTTAATCCAAACCACAAAATATTAACAAATATATATATATATATATATATATATATATATATATATATATATCTGCTCAACCAATGTCACAAAGTAATAATAATATGAATACAATCACACAAAAGATGTGCCAACAACAAGAACAACTGCAATAAGTGACAAAACTAAACCTTCAAGGTTTAGGGATGATAGATAAAAAAACATAAAGTCCCCCTGAAACCATGCTTACAAAATTTGATTTAGTGAAGAGAAGCAAGAGAAAGACCATCCAATCTCTCCCTCAGCTATTCAAAAATATCCATGGATTTGGTCCCTTGTAAGTTATAGATGTTTCCTTTAGTCCTTAACCCTATTGCAACAATTTCACCTAATTTCCTTCTAATTTCACACCCATGAGCATAAAAAAGAACATTAAAACCATTATCACAAAATTGACTCACACTTAAGAGATTATGTTCTAGACCTTCTATGTAGTACACATCATGCAAAAGTGTGTCATCATCTAAGAGAAATATACCTTTTCCTTTGATTTGAACACAAACATCATTTCCAAACTTGACTGATCCTCCTATATAGTCTTCAAACTTGATGAACTTGCTCTTATCTCCTATCATGTGGTTAGAGCACCCACTGTCTATAACCCACTATTCTTTCTTCTTGACATGAAATGTAGTTCTAACAATCATAGCTTTAGCCTTTTTGTCCATCATCTTAGGTCTCCAGACTAATTTTTCCTTATCAGCATTAGAAGAAGTCATCTTGGAATGAACACTAATCCTCTTTTGTTGCATTTCCAACTTAGGTCTACAAAACTTATCTATGTGCCCAAAGTTATCATGATTAAAGCATTTCAACCTATTCTAAAATTCAAAAGGATTTCTTCTTACAAAACTTGTTCTTCTTCTAGAAGCAATCCTACACTCACTGGCCTTATGTCCATATTGGTTACAATGAAAGCAATTACCAAAGAACTGTAGATTATACCTGAATGGGAGATTCCTTTTCATACTTGATGGATTCATGACCCTTTTATTTGTGACATTGACAAATCCACCAGCATGTTGAGGATCCTTATAATGTGAACATTGACCTTCTTCAAACCCTAGACCAATTTTATCCTTATAGCCTTTCTATTTTCCCAAGAGATCTACTAACTTATCACTGCTGGCACACATTTGAAACCTTTTCCTCAATGCTACAACTTCTACCTCTAAAGTATGACACTCCTTTTCTTTGGTGTCTAACTTCATTTTTGTGACTTCTACAACTCTCTTGCTCTCTTCAAGTTGCAGCTTTAGATCTACAATTAAATTTTCAGAGTCAATGACCTTGCTGATAAGATTTTCATGAGCTTTTTTAGTTTGATTTCTTTGTATAATTGCCTCCTTCTTGAGTCTTTTGACTTCACCAAGAGCACATTTCAACTCTCTTTCAAGATCAACCTCTTCTTCATCACTTTTAGATTGATCTTCACTATTTTCATTCTGATTTTCACTAACAACTACCAAGAATAAGGTTTCCTCTCCTTCTTCAAGAGAATCTTCTGAACAACTATCTGTTGCACTAGCATCCTTAGTGAACAGACTTGTCTTCTTTTGAAAGAATTTTTCCTTTTAGGATTAAATTGTTTCTTCCTTCCTTGTCTTCTACTGTCCTCTTCATTGCTTTCAGAATCTTTATAGGGACATTGAGCAGCATAATGTCCTATCTTACCACAATTGAAACACTTGAATGGAAGCTTCCCCTTATACTTTATTAATGACCCCTTTTCAATTTGCTTACAAAGGTGGACTCTTGGTCATTCAATTTCTCTGTATCAGAATTTGTCTCTTTGTCCTTTTTAATGGATTTAAAAGAAGCTTCCTTACTTGTAGAGTCATTATTACAAACCCTCATCTCATAGGCAGTAAAAGTTCCATGAAGTTCAGATGAAAATAGAAGAGCAGTTGCTAGAAAAGATAGCCAGAAAGTAATGTTACCCATTAATGTAGAATATTTTGGCAAATTGTTGGGTTTTATACTGAAGATTGTGGAAACATCTTAGAAAAACTTGCCAGTACTTATGAAGTAGTTAGTGAAAATGAAAAAAATAATTTTCTTAAATCTGTAACAATGGATGCTACCCTACTCAATTAGAATTAGAAGCCTCCTTATAAAACTTATATTTTTAAAACATGGGTTCAAGATATTGTTTCCATGCTAGTGTTTTGCCTTGGATTGGATAATAATAGTCAAGTGGATGCAAGCCTCCTTGAAATGGTATACAATATGCATATATATACTCCACCTGCTAAATACAAATTTCCTGAGCACATTGCATAATCCATGCATAATCAGTTTTTAATGATTAAATGAAGTCAAAGTGAAGCTCCCACTTCCAGTTCCAACAGAAAGACATTTAGGTTCACAAACCTACTTGTGCTCTTTATTTATAGTGCAATTTGCTGGAATGTTTTAGGACAACAAGCTTCAGATTTAGCAAGATAAAGATGGACTATATGATTGGACCCATAAGATAAAGATGTATGATAATCGAAATAACTACAATCATTTTGTGGACTATATTTTGGCTCCATTGTATCAAGCCATTACAAATAATCCAATGCCTAGATTGCCCAAGTCTTGTAGAAATTGCATTCAACTGGGAAAAGAAATACAATTGGTTGACTGGTACTTCATGGAGGAATATATTAACCTAAGATTTTAAGGATCAAGAGTAGAGCCCCACAAATTTCTAATACATGTGACAGAGAGGGTTTTTGCATTAGAATACATACAACAGATGGACATTACATACTAGTATAGCTATATTTAAAAAATATATCTAAAGTATGCCTAGAAGTATCCATCTTGAGGTGCCTTTTAATCAATTTATTTTAAACTATAATTGTAATTATTGTATACTTTAATAATTTTAAATCATAATTATGTAGTATAATATTAGTAAACATTATAATAATGTATTTATATTATTATTATTTTATTATAAATGTTTATTATTTTATGTGCAAATAGTTTCATATTTTAAATCAAAATAATTAATTTAAATTAGAATAATTATTTCATATTTTAAACCACAATAAATAACTTAAATTAGAATAATTATTTTAAAGTTTCAATATTATATTTGTATTATTATATTATTGAAATATTATTATATTTTATTGAGAATATTTATAATAATAAAAATAATAATAAATATAATGTTAATTAATATTATTATAATATTCTATTATAATAATATATTTAATATATATTATAAATTATATTATATAATTATATGAATTATTATAGTTATAATATAATATTATAATATAGATTAGATATATTATAATAATTCTTAAATATAATATAATATTAATTTATTTATTTATTTATATTAATTAAAATTATATAATATATTATATAATAATTTTAAATATAATTATGTTATATATTATATTTAGAATTATTGTTAGAGATTAAAATTAGTGTTAGCATTAGTGTTAGGATTAAGGTTAGGGTTAGGGTTAGGGTTAGAATTATAATTAGGGTCGAAATTAGGGTTGGGATTATGGTTAGCATTAGGGTTAGTGTTATTATTAGAGTTACAACCAAAATTATGGTTAAAATTATGTTAAATAGGGTTAGATTTTGAAATACGATTAGGTTGAGGATTTTGAGGCTTATAAAACAATGGTAAGTGTAATGTTATAAGAACCCTAATCCTAACTCTAACCCTAACCCTAACCCTAATTCTAATCATAACTCTGATTCTACCCTACCATAACCCTAATTCTAACCCTTATCTTAATCCTAATTCTAACTAGGATTTTAACCCTAACCCTGACCTGAATTCTAACTCTATCCCTAACCCTAACCCTAACCCTAACTGTAACTTTAATGCTTCCCTGGTATAGGGGCACCTAACTATATATTGTAAATAGGGGTCAAATGTTGAGTTTTATGTATTAAGTCCATTTTTGGTAGAATAAGGTTGAATAAGACCATGTCTTATGCTTTTTTGTCATGGGGTCAATTTAGGTTAGTTTAAAAGTTATAAAAGTGACATTTTTTTTGTGTTTTTGGGAAAATGAAGAGTCAAGAACTTGAATAGTTGACAGAAACTGTTGTTTTCTAATGTATGGCATGTAAAAATGGCTGAGAAGGTCCGAAGCTATGATTTGAAGACATTTTGGAGGAAGATCAATAAAGTTATACTATTGTTTTCTACATTTTTCATTATTTTTTGTTGTTCCTGTGACTTGTACAGCTTGGTACATTATGGTAAAGGCTTGAAACTAGTTGCATGTTGTAAGGCTATGAAATACCTTTCATTCAAGCCTGGTTTAGTCTTCTGATATTCATGTTTGAGTAAGTTAGAGATATTTTTGTGAAATATATCTGTTAAACCTCATTAGCTAGGGTTTTGAGCCATTCCATTAGTGGAAAATTATGAAAATTGGTAGAATGGAGGGGTTTAGCATGTTCTTTCAGATTTTGAAATTGGGTATTGCAGAAAATGGAGCTTTGGGTGAATTTCAAGCAGCCGTAGCCTAATGTCCCTATATATTAGGCTTGTTTGTGTAGCTAGAGGTAGGGTTTTGAAAAAGGGTGATCTGGGTATTGTCCCAATTGACAAAATTGATGGATTTAGACCCCATACAATGTGTGGAGCACCATGGAGTTGAGTTTTTGGTTGTGGGTTTTGAGTTTCATAGAATTACTTTGAAAAATAGGGCTAATTAAGCCTAGCTGAATTGTAGCAGTCAATTTTAGAGGCTTTTATTCCAAACTAACTCTAGCCCAAAATTGAATATGTTAAAAAGGAGCCAAATGGGTATCTAAAATGGTGAATGGTTTGTGGGTTTGAGGCCTTCTCCAAAAGATACAATGAAAAAACAAGGTTTTGAGGTCTAATAGGAAAAGGGGACAGTCATGAATTGAAAGGCTATTGTTTGATGGTTCCAGACTTGAAAGGTGAATAAATTGAGTTTTTTTAAGTGTTCATATCTACTCTGCATCATAGTGGTATCAAAGCATAGGTTTTGATTGAGAAGTGGAAGAAAAGTTAAAGTTTGCAAAAGCAAAGATGCCTCCAAAAAGCAATGCAACAACCAAGGAAGTTAGAGAGCTGAAGGAAAAGCATGCCAGGGAGTTAAGACAAGTAAAGGAGTCTCAGGAAGCTGTTCTAGCCAGACTTGTATCATTGGAATCAAACCAAAGGAGAGGTGTGGTCACTGGAGACCAAAGTGACATAGAGGAAGAGGGAGAGGGTGAGAATGAGAACCCTCAAGAAGGAGTCCAAGAGGTAGAGGACCCTGATGAAGATGCTGAAGGCTATGAAGGGAGATACTCCTAAGGTGAAGATAGAATTGCCCATGTATGGTGGGAAGTTGGATGGAGAAGAAGTGTTAGGTTGGATTGATGCACTTGACAACTATTTTGAGTATGAGGAGGTAGCAAATGATCATAAGGTGAAATTTTCTAAAACCAAATTGAAAGGTCATGCCTTAACTTGGTGGAATTATGTGCAAGAAGAGAGGTTGAAGAAGGGCAAGACAAAAATCCATTCATGGGATAGAATGGTGGTTAAAATCAAGAGCCAATTTTTGTCGGGTGATTATGCAATACAAACATTTAGGAAGCTATAAAACCTCAAGAAAAAAGAAATGGATGTCATGGCTTATATTGAGGAGTTTCACAAGTTAAGTATAAGGATAGGGCATATTGAGGATGAGGTGGAAAAAGTAGGAAGGTACATAAATGGGTTGAGGTTCTCCATACAAGATGAGTTAAGTCTTAATCCTCCAAGGACAGTGGAAGAGTGTTTTCAAATGGCAATCAGGGAAAAAGAAAGATTGAATAGAGAGCAAGAAAAATAAAGTAGATGTAGAGGAAAGAATTTCAGAGGTAGAGGTAACTTTGGAGGGAGAGGATAGTCCCAAAAAACACAAGGAGAGTCAAGTGGGCAGCAAAAATAGAGCTCAGATTTCATAGGCAATTTCAGAGGTAGAAGACCAAATGGTAGAGGCAGATTTGAAGGACAAGGTAGAGGTTCAAACACATTTTCAGGGAGATGCTATCAATGTAATTAGTTTGACCATCAAGCTTGGAAATGACCAGAAAAGTAGCCCTTTAGCTCACATGGAGGTGAAAGGAGAACATAGTTATTGCAAGAGGAAGATAGTAAGACTATCAAACCTCCATCTCATCTTGATGTTCCAAAGATAAGTGAAACTCTAATGATGAGAAGGACACTCATTAAGGTGCCAACAGTCAAAGAGCCTCGACAAAGGAAATATTTGTTTAGAACCACTTGCAAATCTCAAGGCAAGGTATGTAAGGTCATTGTTGATTCTGGTTCAACTGATAATTTAGTTTCTTTGGAGATGGTAGAAAAGTTGAACATGAAAAGAATCCAACATCCTACCCCTTACAAAGTATCTTGGCTGAATAAAGGTCAACAAGTCTTGGTCAATGAACAAACATGGGTTGAGTTTAATATTGGGGGGTACAAAGACAAGATCTTGTGTGACATCATCCCAATGGATGTTTGTCACTTGCTGCTAGGAAGACCCTGGCAGTATGATAGAAAAGTTCAGTATGATGGGTAGAAAAACATTTATGTGATTGACAAGGATGGGGTATCATTCACCCTTATTCCATTGCAAGATGAAGGGGTAGATGAACATGCTGGGTCTAGTGTAGTGTTGGTTGAGGGAAAGGAGTTTTTGAAAACCATAAAAGAAGAGGGAGGTGAAGGATATGCCATTGTAATCAGACCTAAACTTGTCAGGACAGCAGCAACAACAAAATTTGAGGATGTGCCCAAAGAAGTGCAAACTTTGTTGAACAAGTATCAAGATAGTTGTTGATGAGCTTCGTAGTTCTTTGCCACCTATAAGGGATGTGAGACACCACATAGACTTTATACCAGGTGCAAACTTACCCAATAAGGCTGCATACAAAATGACTCCTCAATAGAATGAAGAGATAAGGAAACAAATACAAGAATTGTTAGATAAGGGTCTCATAAGAGAAAGTTTAAGTCCATGTGTTGTCCCTACTATTTTGGCACCTAAAAAGGTGGAGATTGGAGAATGTGCACCGATTCAAGGGCAATCAACAAAAGAACTATAAGGTATAAGTTTCCAATACCTAGAATGGAGGATTTGATGGACTATTTAGGAGGATCTTGTTATTTTTTAAAGATTGACCTTAAATATGGCTATCATCAAATTAGGATAAGAGAAGGGGATGAGTAGAAAATTGCCTTTAAAACTAATGAGGGGTTATACGAGTGGCTTGTCATGCCATTTGGGCTTTCAAATGCCCCAAGTACCTTTATGAGACTAATGAATGAAGTCTTAAAACCCTTCATAGGCAAATTTGTAGTTGTTTACTTGGATGACATCCTTGTTTTCAGAAAGACCAAAGAGGAGCACTTGCAACATTTGGACATGGTGTTGAAGACGCTAAATGAAGAGAAGTTGATGATCAATCTAAAGAAATGTGAATTCATGAATGAGGAGTTAGTTTACCTTGGTTTTGTGATTTCCAAAGGTTCATTGAAGATGGATCCTACCAAAGTAGAAGCAATTCTTAGTTGTCCAACTCCAACATCAGCAAGTGAGGTAAAAAAATTTCATGGCTTAGCTACTTTTTATAGAAAATTTATAAAGAATTTCAGTCATATTTGCTCTCCAATTATTGACACCATCAAAGGGGATAAAAGGAAGAGGTTTCAATGGACTGATGAGGCACAGAGAAGTTTCCAATATCTGAAAAATAGAGTGGCACAACAACCCATCCTAGCATTGCCTGATTTCAATAAGATCTTCAATATAGAATGTGATGCAAGCGAGTATGAAATTGGGGCTATTTTGAGCCAAGAAGGCAGACATGTGGAATTTTTTAGTGAGAAACTTAATGAGGCCAAGAGGAAGTATTCTTCTTATGATTTGGAATTGTATGCCATGGTCCAAGAATTGAAAAAGTTGAGACACTATCTCCTTCCAAAGGAATTTATTGTTTAAACTAACAATCATGCTTTGAGTTTCTTGAATAGCCAAGACAAATTGATCCATAGACATATGAAGTGGGTGGAGTACCTACAAAGTTATACCTTCACAATCAAACACAAAAAGGGGTAGTCAAACAAGGTAGCAGATGCCTTAAGCAGAAGGTCAATGTTGGTGCAAGAAATTCAACTCCAAAGTGTGGGAATAGATGCCTTAAAAGGTATGTATGAGAAAGATGATGACTTCAAAGAGGTATATGTTGTTTGTGACCAGTTTAAGGGTACTTTTCATGATGAATATTCTATTTTTTTGTTACAAGATGGATTGTTGTTTAAAGGTGCTTAGTTGTGTATACTAAAGTGCTCTATGAGAACTAATTTGATAAAAGAGAAACATTAATGTGGCAGCTTAGGAGGTCATTTTGGTGTGGATAAAACATTAGAACAGGTAAGGAGGTTTTATTTTTGGCCAAAGATGCAAGTGGATGTTAGAAAATTTGTTGAAAATTGTGTAATTTGCCAAAGAGCCAAGGGTTCAAGCACTAATGCAGGTCTTTATCAGCCTTTGCCAATTCCTAACAGGCCATGGGAATCCATCAACATGGGTTTTATCTTGGGTTTGCCTAAAACTCAAAGGGGATTTGACAGTGTATTTGTTGTTGTTGATATATTTAGAAAAATGGCTAATTTCATACCATGCAAATCTACAAATGATGCTTCATTTATTGCTGGGTTATTTTTCAAAGAAGTAGTGAGAATTCATGGATTACCATTGACAATTGTTTTTGACAGAGATAGCAAGTTTGTAGGTCACTTTTGAAGGACTCTTTGAAAGAAATTGGGAACCAATTTGACATTTAGCTCTGCCTATCACCCACAAATAGATGGGCAAATTGAAGTGGTCAATAGGACACTTGGAAACCTTCTGAGATGCCTCACAAAGGAGCATGGACAGCAATGGGATCTAATCCTTCCACAGGATGAATATGCCTATAATGACTATGTCAATAGAAGCATTGGGAAAAGTCCATTTGAAGTGGTTTATGGACTGAAACCTAGAGGTGTGTTTGAGCTTAGGGATCTAAGTGGAATGGAGAAAAGGAGTGCTGAAGGAGAGGAATTTGCAGTTGCAATGAAGGACATACATCAACAAGTGAAAGAAAATCTTCAAAAGAGTATGGAGAAATACAAGCAACATGCAGATTTGAAGAAGAGGGATGTTCAATTCAAAGTGGGAGACTTGGAATTGGCTCATTTGAAGAAATAAAGGCTACCAAAGGGAAAGTATACAAAGCTGCAAATGAAAAAGATTGGACCATGTAGGGTGGTCCACAAATTTGGAAACAATGCCTATGAGATAGAACTCCCTCATGGAGTGGCTATCTTTCCAATCTTTAATGTTGCTGATCTATATCCTTTTAAGGGATCTATGATTGCAGGTACAGGGACTAATCTAGATGTTGTTGATGAAGATTAGATCAAGGATTTACCACCTATTGAGCCATTAAAGCTTGAATACATTATGGACACAAGGGAAGCCAAGAGGACAAGACACAAGGTCTACAATGAGTACCTAGTGAAGTGGCAAGGTCTACCAACGGAGGATGCCACCTAGATGACAGAAGATGATATCAAAAAGCATGGCAAAACAGTTCAAGAGCTGATCTCAAGTGGAACTTGAGATTCTTTTCTCCTCGGGTGTATGGTGTAGGGGCACCTAAGTATATATTGTTAATAGGGGTTAAATGTTGAGTTTTATGTATTAAGTCCATTTTTGGTATAATAAGGTTGAATAAGACCATGCCTTATGCTTTTTTGTCATGGGGTCAATTTAGGTTAGTTTAAAAGTTATAAAAGTGGCATTTTTTTGTGTTTTTGGGAAAATGAAGAGTCAAGAACTTGAACAGTCGATGGAAACTATTGGTTTTTGATGTAAATCATGTAAAAAATTTTGAGAAGGTTTGAAGCTATGATCTAAAGACATTTTGGAGGAAGATCAATAAAGTTATACTATTGTTTTCTGCATTTTCTATTGTTTTTTGTTGTTCCTGTGACTTGTACGGCCTGGTACAGTACAGTCAAGGCTTGAAACTAGTTGCATGTTGTAGGGATATGAAATACCTTTCATTAAAGCCTAGTTTGGTCTCTTGATATTCATTTTTGAGCGAGTTAGAGCCATTTTTGTGAAATATATCTGTTAAACCTCATTAGCTAGGGTTTTGAGAGAAAAATGGAATTTTGAGCCATTCCATCAGTGGAAAATTATGAAAATCGATAGAATGGAGGTGTTTAGCATGTTCTTTCAGATTTTGAAATTGGGTATTGCAGAAAATGGAGCTTTGGGTGAATTTCAAGCAGCCCTAGCCTAATATCCCTATATATTAGGCTTGTTTATATAGCTAGAGGTAGGGTTTTGAAAAAGGGTGATCTGGGTATTGTCCCAATTGACAAAACTGATGGATTTAGACCCCATACAATGTGTGGAGCACCATGGAGTTGAGTTTTTGGTTGTGGGTTTTGAATTTCATAGACTTGCTTTGCAAAACAGGGCTAATTAGGCCTAGCCGAATTGTAGCAGTCAAATTTAGAGGCTTTTATTCCAAACTAACTCTAGCCCAAAATTGGATATGTTAAAAAGGAGCCAAATGGGCATCTGAAATGGTGAATGGTTTGTGGGTTTGTGGCCTTCTCCAAAAGATATGATGAAAAAACCAAGTTTTGAGGGCTACTAGGGAAAGGGGACAATCATGAATTGAAAGGCTATTGTTTGATGGTTCTAGACTTGAAAGGTGAATAAATTGAGTTTGTTTAAGTGTTCATATCTGCTTTGCATCATTACCCTAACTCTAATTCTTACCCTAATTCTAATAGTAACCCACCTTAATTCTAACCCTAATTGTAATAGGAACCTTAATCTTAACTCTAACCCTAACCTAACCCTAATTCTAATCATAACCTTGATTCTACCCTAACTATAACCCTAATTTTAAATCTAACAATAACCCTAATTCTAACCCTTACCCTAATCATATTTCTAACTACAATTTAACCCTAACCCTAACCTAAATTCTAACCCTAACTCTAGCCCTAACCCTAACCCTAACCCTAATTGTCACTCTAATGCTTACCTTAATTTAGTAACCATAATCCTAACTCTAACCCTAACCTCAATTCAAACCCGAACCTTAATTATAACCCTAATATGATATAAAATTTTATAATTAGCAATTTACCACCTTGCATGAAGCATAGGAGACCAAGGCCCCCTAACAATTCACCTTAATTTTGAATTCAAAGTTTAAACAACTTTAATTTTTGACTTTGACATTTTTTAAAGGCCACTTATAATTAGCAATTTACCACAAATTTGTAAATATAAAATTTCAAACTTTGAAATATATTGTATATTTTAGATTAAACTTGTAATATTTCAAACTTTTATAATTAGCAATTTACAACAAATTTGTAATATAAAATTTCAAACTTTGAAGTAGTATAGTATATTTTACATTAAGTTTGTAATATAAAATTTCAAACTTTTATAGTTAGCAATTTACCACCTTGCACGAAGCAGAGGAGACCAAGGCTCCCTAACAATTCACCTTAATTTGGAATTCAAATTGTAAACAATTTTATTTTTTTTGACTTTGACATTTTTTAAAGGCCACTTATATAATTACTAATTTACCACAAATTTCTAATATAAAATTTCAAACTTTGAAATAGTATAGTATATTTTACATTAAATTTGTAATATTTCAAACTTTTATAATTAGCAATTTACCATAAATTTGCAATATAAAATTTTAAACTTTGAAATAGAATAGTATATTTTATATTAAATTTGTAATATAAAGTTTCAATAAACTAAAATCTAGAAAAAAGAAAACCCAAAATAGGCCCAGATAATCATTGTCATCATTAACATGAAAATAATTCTAGGTCAGGTCCAAAATTAAAGTATGCCATACCAATATTTAACATCCCAAAACAAACTATTAAAAATTGAAATATGCCTCTAAAAACTGAGTGAGAGAGGAATTTTAAAGAAAGGGAAAACAAAAAAGAATAAAAACTCATAGAATTTATAGGCAACAAATGCTTACTTAGCAGTCATAATTTCATGGTGCCCATTATTACATTTTAAAAAATCTTTTCAAATCCTTGGATTATTAGAAATCAATTGAATAAGCCCATTCTTTTGGAGCTAAGTTTATATTTTAGAATAAATTTTTTAAATTCCTAATATTATTATAGCAGAGACTTTATGTGGTCAAAAATTTCACCAATAAAGCCAGACAATTTAATATATTTAAATTGAAACCTAGCATGGTAATACCATAATAGAGGTTGTTTTCATCAAAGCAACTTGTCCTTTCATTCAGTTGTATAGGGAGGACCAACAAATGTGTCTAGATGTCAAATCCTATCCAAGAGTTATGTAACAATCCCCCTCTACTTTGTTTGACACATATATTACATCCACTCTGAAATTTAGAAACAAAATGAACCCATATCATGAACCATGACACAAATGAACAATATCTGAGAGCTGAAATGTAAAACAACAATCTCTTATACTACTTGTGAGAAGACATTAGATTGAAAGTCAATATTTAGTAAAGATGAAAGAGATAGCTATAGAATCAAGTTAATAAGATCTATACAATGGTTTATTATTTTTATTTCATGATGACAAAAGCTTCTTATTTGGAGTACAACATTTTTGTTTGCACTTAATCAAGATGTGAATGTTGATTAAGTGCTTTTAACTGAAAAAACTTGCAGCATTCTATTGTTGGAGAAATGCACCATACCTTAATTATAATAAGAAGCCTACTAAAAAGCTCCAGTCACAACAAGGGCAGTAGGTCAAGGGTAGAGCATCAAGCATGCACATAAAATATCTTAAGTTCAAGTCCTAAATGGTCCATGGAAAATAACAATCTATTAAAGATTTTAGAGTTCAAATAACTGCATGGAAGGGTTAAAATTACAAGGAATCTTAGGCTGCTTTCAATAGTTATATCATATAATCTAAGTTAAGGTTGAAACCTTATTGGTTCCTAGAGGTGCATTGTGTAACAGTGGCATCAATGCAAGTTTTCCACTCTGTCAAAAAAAAAATCCAGTTCTCCATTGAGGAAGGAAAATAATTTTTTAGGAAAACTATTAATAATTTTAAGAAATGCCTAGTTTTCACTTTGCCTATTTGCAGATGCAATTGTATGCATATTTGGAAGACTTGTTCATGTGAGTCCTTGGCTTCAAGTGATGTTAACAAACTAACCTAGTGCAACATGAAATTATTCTAGTACAGATACAGGAAGTATAATAACTGGACAGTCTGATCTTGTCACCTACAACTAAACATTATAAACATAGTCAAAATATAAAACTTAATACTAATAAGGGGCATTACATAAATAAGTATTGAATGATGAACTTCCTCATTTCAATGTAGATAAAGATGTCATGATGGCCCCCAAAGATTAAGTACTATATCATTAAGTCTAAATTTGGTTGCTCCTTGAAGAAAAAGAAAAGTGCAAAATGTTGTTCTCCAAAAGGGGTCCCATCCTCATTTCCTACAAAAGTTGTGTTGGAATAATGCCTCTAAGAGATGTCATCCTATGGAATACAATGATTGCAAGTTATGCACAAAATGGATTCGAAAGGATGCTTGAAGAAGAGAGTTGTACAGACTTCAAACACATGAATAACTCTTATTGCATTACAGCTACCATTGATTGAAATGTGTACATGGTTCACTTTCTTGATGGTGTTGGCTATCCTGAGAACATCCTAAACTATAACACTAAGATGCCAACATTAAAATCTACAGTACTTGTAGATATCATAAGAATATAGGCTTAGGAGTATTAGACGTATTGCTACTTTTTGATTGGATCCTAAAAATGTAGCATGACTTATGTTCTTTCAAACACCTATGCAGAAGTAGCAAAATACTCACGGAAAAACTGGCAGCATTAGAGCTAAAGAGAATAAAGCATTGAAAGATCTAATTATCACTTGTTAAGCCTCGAAAATACAAGGCATGCTAAAAGTAATCACAGAGAATAGAAACTCCATATAGGAGGCCACTAATAAATAGTATTAAATAGGTAGAAACTCCTTTTCATCAAATAAGGAATTCGTTATAAAAGAGACACGGACCAATCATATTGCAATTTATTAAAAGACACAAGGATAAATTGTTGTGAAAGATTAAAATATTCAATATATGAGTTCCTATTTCCTATGGCATAAATTTGGCTAAAATATAACAATACTACAAAATAAAGTTTGGATGATCATTCTGTATCAAAAAAAGAATGCAAGCATTGTTGAAAGTAAAAAGTTTCAAATCCCTATATTATAGAGGTGTAGATTTATTCTCATTTTATACATGCAAAGAATAACACATTTCCTACCCAAATGTCAACCTAGATTACATAGATTTAAACAAACCACATTGAATAAACACTATATTCTTTGAAGGAAACATTCTCTGATCTATACTCCCAAAGCCTTAAACCCTACCAGAAAACTACTTCACTGGAGCCTGCAAAACAAAAAAAATATAATTAAATGCACAGAGATATTATAGCAATGAGCTTTGAATATGCAGCGATATTATAACAACCAAAGCCTTGAAATGCAAATCGCCTATTTAAAAATGCATAAACCTTAAAAACATTCAATAACTAAATGATCAAGCTACCACTCATCTTATTTAAAAATGGTCGTGTTTTTACATACCGTATTCCAGGCAAGGGCACTTAGCCGCAAAAGTGAGAGCCACAGAATGGTCATCCCTATCAGCTCCTATATATCTACTCCAGTATGAGTCTACCATTCTTTTTCCCTACTAAAAATAAACCTGCTGCAAATCACACCAAAAAGCCTCAAATTAAACAAAACCCTATTGCAATGAATCGCCATTAAAAAACAACTGCAAAACCCTCACCAAATGAAGTAAAACCCTTGGTAAGACAAAAACCCTCAAAAAATTAACCAATTAATTCACATAAAGGCTTGATTTGCATTACCTATTAACCTAGGAATGTAAATTGTTGAAGGTTTTCGAGATTGCCTAGTAATTTATAGTAAAAAAAAGTGCTTACAGAGCTAAAATGGGGTTATGTCATCGTCCAAAACCCTAAACCTCATCTCTTGGTTCTTCCACAACTTTAGACAATGAAAATAAGCAAAACTGGTATTTGCCATGATTATTTAACCTACACGAACCATCTTTGCTTAACCCTGGGTTAAACTGACTTCCCTATTTTAAATACTTTTTATAGTTTAGTTTTGAATACTTTACTTTGCGATGAGTTAGCAGATGTCAATTTAAATAGGGTGATTAAAAATGTACACACATCTTGTGATGCCATTGTATAACACATCTTGGTGTAATCAACTATACTTTGCTAGTCAGCAAAATAAGAGCATATTTCCTTCCCTACCTTTTTCATGTGGAGGGTTCACATTTGAGAGAAAAACAATCACTGTGGCACACCAAATTCTACAAGTTTTTAAATTTGATGTTAACTCTCACTGGCATTATGACCCATGTGACATGATTAAAATGTAAGGCTTGTGGCCAATAAGAATGTCCCAACTAGAATTTAAGATGAAAGTAAACCCCTGCTAGAAATGTTGAGAAACAAGAATTGTTGGGATGAGGTCAGAGAAGTCATGGAAGAAACTGTTGCTCTGAGAGGTATTACTTTTGAAATATTGTCATCCTAAATAATGGGATTACATCCAATTCCACAAACACAGAGAGATGCAGAGGTGGAAACCAAGAGATACAACAATTTCTATATAAGAGCTGATCAAATATCTACCCATAGAAAAAATCCAGTCTCTAAAACAATCCTGTATAGAGGAACGGTGGTCACAATAAAAAATTAAAGCCTTTTGGTCTATGAGGAAGGATCTCGGTGATCCAAAAACTACTACACCTTTCGAAGAAATCCTATAAGATGAAGAGTTAAGTGAATTGTGGGATATAAAGCATCCCTCTGATGCAACTAATGTTGAAGGTGGTGATGAGGAGGAAAACCAACCCATAGATCTTAGTGTCTATGAATTCAAACCTTGTATGAGTGAGACCACAAGATAAATATTTACTACATGGGCATCAATAGCCCAAAAAATGGGTTATGAATTTGGTGGTTTGGGGCCCACAAGACAAGGCTATTGGATGGTACTAGATGTAAACCCTAGAAAACCTAGTGATCTTTGAGCCATTGGAGCTGATGAACAAGACAAAGGGCATACAGTTACATTTACAGATAAGGAGATTCATTTTGTTCCATCTTCAAATACTTAGAGTTAGATGCAATCACAAACAATACCACAAGGGTCTTTTGATATGCAAGTTCCTCATTTTTTTCCTCAAGGAGATGGTGGAGATTCTAGTGCTACTAGTGGCAAATCTGGCGATGGTACATGTAGTAGTAGTGGTCAGCAAGTGCCAGAACAACAAACTCAGAAGAGGGAAACAATAACATTAGATGATACTATAGATAAACTCAGAGAACAATGCATTGTGAAGACTAAGAGGCAAAAGGTTATGAAAGGTTTTGGTTCCACATCAAAGGAATTCTTTCCAAAAGGCACATCCTCTGACTTTCCTATTGTTAGTGTGACTAGGATAGGAATGGATAATCCTCAACCTCAATTAGTTAGAGATGCCCCCAACACTACAACTACTCCTTTGCCATTCAAAGTTATGTCAATAGTTACAGGTTTTGATTACAAAGTTGAGTTTAAAAAGAAAATAGAAATATCTAAAAGACACAAGAAGCAAGTGCTAGAGACTACTGCAACTTTAGAGCCTGCAAAAACTAGTGTATTGCCTTCATTTGACCTAGATACTAATAAAATATATTACATGATTGTTGTGCCCAAAATTCAAGATAAACCAAAGAATCAGATGCAACACTCTAACTATGAGGTGACCACCCTCCAAGTGGATTTTTCTGGAATGAAAAATTCCAAAAAATTTAATGTATCAAAAAGGAACAACAAAGTGGTGTACACATCATTGCTAAAGAAAGAGAGAGAAAAAAAAAGGTATGGTTGTTTTTAGTTTCCTGGTAACTTTTGTTTAATATATTGTCTAAAAATTAGAGTTGTAATATGCATTCTATTTCGCTGAAATTTTTACGAGTCCATATACATCTAGGTTGTAGTAAGATTTTATGATATTTAATTATAGGAAACATTCAATAGATTCCTTACTAGCATTGTGTTGAATCAAGAGTATTGAGATCATACAACAGGAAAACTTACATACATCATACATGTATATGGATCTAAGATTTAAGAAGAACTTTGATCAATTGAGTTACAACAAAAGGAAAATATATTCAGTGATGTTATTTCCATTCATATTGATCATTTTTATTTGACTTTGTGATTAACATAACAAGTTGCAGACTCAAATAGAAAAGTTATAAGAATACATAGAAAATGAGAGAGCCAAGAGGAAAGCAACAAAGAGCATAAACAAAGAATTACAGAAAATGATAAAAAATATTCTGTCTCTACATCTACAAGTGAAGTGAATAAATAGACAGAGGTGGAAGTGAATGAACTAA
The DNA here is from genome assembly GCA_027924645.1 of Cunninghamia lanceolata. Taxonomy (NCBI): domain Eukaryota; kingdom Viridiplantae; phylum Streptophyta; class Pinopsida; order Cupressales; family Cupressaceae; genus Cunninghamia; species Cunninghamia lanceolata. Next base: position 5,063,516 of record BSBN01000333.1, read on the forward strand.
AGAAAAGGTTAAGTGAAAGTAAAAAAATATGTTAATGAAAAAGCCAATTTAGGAAAATTACAACAATCCCTAAATGAAGCCAATGTCCAACTACAGGAAACAAAAAAGGAAGGATAGCTATGGGAAGAAAATGTGAAGAAATAGAGAGAAAACTCTGAAAATTTGTAGCTAAAACTGAGGAATGCAGAAAATAAAATAAAATCCTCTGAAAGCAAAGTATCTAAATTTTATAGAAACACAATGGTTTATATAAAGCATACCATTTGGGAGAAAATAATGAATATGATTGATGATTTGTCTAAATTATTTGAATACACTGATGATCTACTATTTTGTAGTAATACGATCAAAAATACATTAATGAAAATAGAGACATGGCAACTTCAAAACAGTCAAATGCAACCCAAAATTTGTAATCAATCTAGAAAAGTAGTGATAAAGAATTGGAATCCAAAAGAATTTAGAACCCTATTGATGCGACAAATAGTCTCATCTATCATTTAAAAATGTACGCAGATGGAAGAAGCACAAATACTTTTGGAGCAAGCTACACTATTTATAAAGAGGCCACAAAAAAGAAAGAATACTTGAAAAAGCTTAGTTTGCCGGTGGCTTTTCATTTTGACCCATCATACTGATACATTGGAAAGGTTGCTTTCAAAAAAAAAATGGAGGATAAAATGCAGTTGGATAAGGACCAGTTTCCACAAAAGCTTGATGAGGCAAACTTTTTGGCTTCTATCCAACCACTGATAACCTTTAATGCAACTTTGTTTGATACATTCAAGTCAAGTACCAATATCAATTATAGATTGTTCACACACTTACAACTTGGTTACCATGAGTTAAAACAGATAGCACTTCCATCAAATGAAGTGTGGAGCATGCTACAAAAGTTGATAAAATAATTTGATAATATGTGCTTCCAATAGAGCATTGTGCAGAGTTGGTTTTGAGCAAGTTATTGTACAATCTAAATGTAATACTTCTATGTATTCCTTCTTTTGAAAATCAATATAAGACTTAAATCCATTTTATGTGTTCAAATTAACTATATTATTTAATTGCCTACTTTAGGAAAACTTTGGTTTCTAGATACACATTAAATATTTGCTAATGTTGTATATTAATATGCTATTGTTGTTGATTACTATGCATTTAGTTGAATGCTTGTGAAACTTGTCATCATCACACAATAATAATATGAAATTATTAATTTTTTAATTCAAAAATGAAAAATGTACATTAGTGATAGAAAATAAAATGTCATAAACAACATTTTTGGGTTTGGAACATGAAATATAGTATAAATACCTAGTAACTACTAAATCCCTTCAAATTTCCAAATCATCTCCTGATTCTTCTCCCTATGACCATGATATCCAGTGTCATCTTGATCATGTTCTTCATTTTCTTCTATCTCCATATCTCCACTTAAGAGTGTCTCATCAACACCACTACCAATACATGTGTTATTCATTGTGTCACTATCATATGTGCTATTATTGTTTAAAGTGTTGCACAACCCTCTTCTTTGACATAAGGATCTCTAGATTGTGAGTGCCCTTTCCGTTTAGGGTTAAAAAGGGGGGAAATGTTTTTATTTAGGTTTCAAAGGAAAATCCTCCCTTCTCACCAAATGGTCAAGGGCATATCAAGTGAGTTGAATCTCCACTAAGCGAGAGCAATCACCTATCAAGTTGGGCTACCACTTGGAATGATGTAGAAGTTCAAATGAATCAAACAATATCTCAATTTAATGGTCAATTACTTTTAAAACCCTAAATACACAAAATAGTAAGCAAATTAATGATTATGGAAAATCCTTTCAGACCAAGGTGAAGGATAGAGATTATTAACTCACTATTTTTTAAAGTTCAAAATGCAGAACAGTCAGGGATACTGGCACTAGTGCCCCTATCCAAGGTTCTCTTTTTGTCACAGAATATGAATCTCCTTTTGACACTAATATGCACTGTATCTTCTATTTCTACCCTAGAAAAGATCGAGGACATCGACACTAGCACCCTTGTCCCAAAATGTTCGCCTTTATCCTCTTTCTTTCAGATCCTGAATCCTTGTTGTCTGCAACCTCATTTCTGCAAATCCACTCCGTGAAACTCGGTACATGTAACCTACAATCACAAAGGAGTGTGGGAGGGGGTTGTGGTGTTTAGAGGCTTGCATCAGTCAAGCTCTAGAGAGACATTCAAGTCTTCTGAACACCATTGTCAGATAAGAGTGAGTATCCCTACGGGATAGAGGCAAAAATCCAAATGATAAATGATTGAAAACACAATAGATATCACCTTGTAGTGTAGATCTCACATAAATGTGTTAGAAATGAAAGAAACACTACCTCAATGGAAATCAGATTCAAATAAATTTCTACAATCTTTTAAGTGTGTATTATTGATGGAGATTGTTATAAGAAATGAAACTATGCTTCACAGAAATTCAAAATCATAAAACTGAACACATAACACAATGTATAATGTGGAGAAAACCCTTTCAGGTTAAAAACACCACATAGGAAAGATACTCAATGTTTGTACTAATCTGAAAATGATTTAGAATACAACACCACCAATCTCTCCTTCAGTCTTCAATCTGACAGCATTCTGACAACACCTGAGTACCTAAAATCTATATTGCAGCAACAAATACATGGAAAAATAATTATAGAAGTACTCTCACACTTAACTAGGTGTTCACTTTCTCTCTCATGAGATTCTCCAACCTATAAACATTTAATGCCATCTTACAAGCATTTTACACTTGTCCAAAAACAACCATGCAAGGTTAGATGCCCAAGACTAAATCTAGCCTCTTACAACATCTTATGACACGTCATAACCGTCATAGATTCCACCAAAGAGTATTTTTCCAAGATAGGAACATTGGGCTAAACATAGAAACTTACAACTCATTAATATCTGTCATATGCATCATGGTGTCATAGAATCTTATGACAACTTGCAGTTGTCATTATAGATTCTTTACATGCACCCACCAAACATTATGATGTGTGTCATATATGCTAAAAATAGTATATTCTCCCAAGGTGGCACCTACACTTATTTAATATTGAGTTTTATAGTTGCCAACCATAAATGTCACTCCTTAATTACCTCTGGTGAATCTGAAATTACCACTGTCGGTGAAACTACCTCATTCCCTTGTGGGTAATTACAAATTACAAATAATAAAATGGAATAAATACAATATTGGGATTTACAAGGTTAATGGCACCTTATCCCAACATTCTACCACTTGATAATATACATTGTAAATTAACCCATAGGAAATCAAATGAAAATAATCAGGCACTAGAAACAAGGCCCATGGCCTCTCTGCACCACATGAGCTTCACTGTGCTCATAGGCTTGGTCAACGAATCTACAACATTCTCTCGAGTGTCTATCTTCTTCATCTTAATCTGTCCATTTGCAACCAACTCTCAAACAAAGCGATACTGAACATCAACATGCTTAGTCTAAGCATGATATATAGGATTCTTGGCCAAATAGATAGCATCCTGGCTATCACAACCAATCTGAAAGATACTACAATCAAATCTAATAGCTATACACAGTCTCCTCAACCAAACCACCTCCTTAGAGACATGGGTAGCTTCCATATACTTTGCTTTTATGGTGGACAAAGCAACTGTGGGATGCCTCTTACTCATCCAACTCACTACTCCTCCAAATAGAGTAAACACATAGCCACTGGTGGACCTTCGACTATCCAAGTCACCTGCCCAATCTGCATCAACAAAACCCTGTATGTCCAAAGATTTATGAGCACTATTAGTAGCAAAATAAACCAAACAACGCTCAGGAGTACTTGCAAGATATTTAAACGCCCTCTTTGCATGATTCCAATGCTGTCTTCTAGGGTTAGACATAAATCTTCTCAAAACTCCCACTGCTTGGGCAATATCTAGTCCAGTGCAAACCATTGCATACATCAAACTCCCTACAACACTAACACATGGCTTATTAGACATCCTCAAAATCATCCTCAATCTTTGGACACATATCTAATGAAAGCTTAGTACCAATGGGTAAAGGAACTCTAACTGGGTTACAGTCCTACAAACTAAACCTCTGCAAAATAGTATTCACATACTTACTTTGTGACAAGCAAAGCTTTCTATTACCTCTGTCCCTTCTGATCTCCATACCTAGAATATACCTGGCAGCTCCAAAATCCTTCTTGTCAAATGCACCTAAAAGTTGGGCTTTAAACTCATTGATCATACCGTTAGTATTGCTGAAAAATAACATGTCATCAACATACAATGCAATAACTAGTATAGAATCATCAATATAATGAATGTAAACAGAATGATCCTCCTCACTTCTAACAAAACCCAATTTCAAAAAAAATGAATCAAACTTTTGATACCACATTCTGGGGGACTGTTTCCAACCATAGAGAGACCTCTTTAACCTACAAACCCATTGTTCTTTTCCTTTAACCTCAAAACCTGTAGGTTGTGGCATATAAATTTCTTCCTCGAGATCTCCATGCAAGAACATAGTCTTAACATCCATTTTTTCAATCTCCTAATCATAAGCTGTAGCAATGGATAAAATAAATCTAATAGAAGTCAATTTAGCAACAGTAGATAATATCTCACCAAAATCAACTCCCTCTATCTGGGAGTAGCCCTTGGCTACCAATCTAGCCTTGTACTTTTCCAATGACTTGTTTGCTCCAAACTTCTTCTTGAAGACCCACTTACATCCTATGGCCTTTCTTCCTTTGGGAAAACGAACAAGATCCAAGGTGTTACAAGAGTCTAAAGTCATCATCTCCTCATGCATGACTAATTGCCAAGACTCACTATCATCTGCAAAAATAGCTTCCTTGTAGGATCTAGGTTCATCGTTAGTACTCAATAAAGCATATACACAATAGAAATCTAGTGGGCTATACTTGTCAAATGGATTCCTTTGTCTTGTGGATCTCCTCAAGAGTGGAGTAAGAGACTCTACTCATTCTTCTGCATGATCATCTGCACCAACTTCTTCTATAACAACAGACTCATCTTCATCAGAACTACTTGAATCTTCTTCTTCTTCACCCCCTAATCCATCATTCTATTCTTCTAGAGTTGTATCTTGCTGCTCTAACTCAAAGTGCACTCTCTTTACCTTTTCATCTTTTTCTTTTGGCTACTCAGGTTCAGAAATAGTTCTAAGTTCCCTTAAATAACATCTCTAGAAAAGATAATCTTGCAGGTTAGTGGATTCCAAATCTTATAACCTTTCACATTGTCACCATATCTAATGAATGTACACTTTTCAGCTTTTGGATTCAACTTAGATTGCTTTTCCTTAGGCACATAAACAAAAGCCTCTTAGCCAAAAACCCTTAAATGTGAAACATAAGGTTTCTTACCTATCCACACTTCATAAGGTGTCGAATCAAGAGCCTTACAAGGAGATCTATTTATCAAGTAGCAAGCAGTACACACGGGCTTTGCCCAAAAATATTTATCCAACTGTGCATCACTAAGGATACTTCTAGCTCTTTCCATAATTGTTCAGTTCATCCTTTTTGCAACACCATTCTGTTGTGGCGTATACAGAGTTGTCTTTTGTCTGATTATACTGGCATGCTTGCAAAACTCATCAAATTCCTTAGAGCAATATTCCCCTCCATTGTCAGATCTTAATATTTTTATCTTTAAACCTGATTGGTTCTCTATTAAGATTTTGAATTCCTTAAACTTAGTGAAAACTTCATATTTATGTTTCATAAAATAAATCTATGTAAATATGGATACATTATCAATGAAGGTGACAAAATAACAAGATTTTCCAATAGATTCATTATCCGCAGGTCCAAACACATCCGTATGAATAATTTATAATTTCTCTTTTATTCTATTGCTTCCTAGAGGAAATGATTTTCTATTTTGTTTCCCAAACAAACAACACTCGTAGAAATCAAAGTGCTCATTAGAATAAGAGAAATCATCCAACAATTCTTTATTCTTAATAGTTTTTAATACATTATTGCTTGTGTAGCCCAATCTATGGTGCCATAACATAAAAGTGTTTTCAGAAGCCTCAGAAACATAATAGTTATTACAAACTATAGTGGCTTCAAGCTTAAACAAATTCCTGAATCTCTTCCCTTTAGCTACCACCAAGTTCCCTCTCACCAATCTGCAGCCATGCTTGTCAAATGTCACATGCATTCCTAAATCATTCAATTTTGAAACTAAAATCAGATTTCTAGCTAATCCAGGGACATGCAAAACACCAGGGAGGGTTTTAATCCTCCCATCACTGAAACACAACAATACCTTTCCTTTCCCAACAATCAGATATGAAGAGTTGTCACCAAGGTAGATATTACCTCCATCATATTCTTCATATGTGGAGAACCATTCCTTATACAAGGTCATATGAAATGAGCATCCTAAGTCAACCAACCAGTGATCATTAGAAACAACATTACATGCAAAAAGTAAAACATCTTCACCTTCATTCAAGGACTTATCCGAAGCACTCTCCCATTGTTTCTTGGGATTTCTACACTCCTTTATATGTCCCCTTTTACCATAGTTCCAACACTTAACTCTGTTCTTTTTACCAGGAGTCTTAGACTGGCCCTTGGACTTGTCCTTAGCTCCTTTCTAATCTCCTTTAGGTCCAATTTCCTTAGACCTTCCCCTAATAGTGAGAGCATCACGTGAACTATCCAAACTCTTCTTCCTCAATTCCTGTGCCGATAAAAATGCAACAAGAGCATCCAACTTCAGATCTATGAGGTTAGTAGTGATAGCCAAAATGACATTTTCCCATGATTCAGGTAAAGAACAAAGAAGCAAGATACATTTATCTTCCTCATCAACTTCAACAACTACTGAAGCAAGCTGACTCATCAACAAATTAAAAGAATTTAAATGCTCTGCAACTGACTCACCCTCTTTCATTTTTAAAGAAAACAACTTCCTTTTTAAATAGAGTTTATTTACCATACTCTTGGCTTGGTAGATCTCACCCAACCAATTCCACAATTTATGTGCAGTCTCTTCCTTTGCAACATTCAGCAGCACAAAATATGAAAGACACAGATGGATGGTTCCCCATGCCTTATTATCCCATTTTGCCCACTCATTCGAAGAAACATCATCGGGTTTCTTCTCTTTTTGGACAGCCAACCACTAGTTTCTTTCTTCCAACAAATCTTCCATTTTTATATTCCACAACTCATACCCCGTTCCATTGAACTTCTCAATGTCCAAACGAGAGGTTGATGCAATGGAGGATCCAGCCATAATATCAACACAAGATCGGCAAAACAAACACAACCAAATCTCCCACTGCAACTATAGCTTCCACACTACCACCCAAGAGTCAAAGCTGGTCAGGCTCTGATACCAAATGTTAGAAATGAAAGTAACACTACTTCAATGGAAATCAGATTCAAATAAATTTCTACAATCTTTTAAGTGTGTATTATTGATGGAGATTGTTATAAAAAATGAAACTATGCTTCACAAAAATGCAAAATCAAAAAACTAAACACATAACACAATGTTTAATGTGGAGAAAACCCTTTTGGGTAAAAAACTCCACACAGGAAAGAGGCCTAATGTTTGTATTAATCTGAAAATGATTTACAATACAACAACACCATCAATCTCTCCTTCAGTCTTCAATTTGATAGCATTTCGGCAGCACCTGAGTACCTAAAATCTATATTACAGTAACAAATACATGGCAAAATACTTATAGAAGTGCTCTCACAGCTCTCTAGGCATTCACTTTCTCTCTCATGAGATTCTCCAACCTGTAAACATTTAATGTCATCTTACAAGCATCTTGTCCAAAAACAGCCATGCAAGGTTGGATGCCCAAGATTAAATCTAGCCTCTTAAAACATCTTATGATGCGTCATAACTGTCATGGATTCCACCAAAGAATATGTTTCCAAGATAGGAACCTTGGGCTATGTTGGCAAGAGACAATGTGTGGCTTCATGAATGTTGTCATTGATGGCAACAAAGTCCATCCCACAAATCTGCAGGATGTGGTATGTCCATACCGGAAGTCAGATTGAAGAGTATTTTGGTCCGGTGACCAAGAATAGAGCATGCAGCAAGGTCTGACAATCAGGTCCAAATCTCTCAGAGGAAGTATCTCAGCAAAGTGCAGAATTGGGGGAGTCAAGAGGAGTACCATGACTGATACATTCCAGAGATTGAGCCTCCGGTGATGAAAGAGTGAAGAGATATAAGCACCTAAGTGTTGGGTTCCTGTTTGGCACAGTAGATTGAGGAAGAACTGACCGGCAGAGCATCAGACCTTAATCCAGATGAGAAATTGATGGTGATCAATTTTCTTGAGGGATCATTCATGGTTTGCTGACATGATTGATGACTTCTATAAGTATCTCTTTGATACGCATCACTTAGTATGCAAGGATTCAGCCGACAGATCAGAGTTTGGAAAAATATTGAGTATTCCGGATGCCGACTAGAAAGGTGTTGAAATCCTTGGTGCAGATATATATATACTAGATGGATTTAGATGTGAAGTAGTGTGTGGTATCTTGTGTTGTGCGAAGAAAAGCAGAGAGTAGTGTGGAAGCAGCTATACAGGTCCGGTATGTGATTGGACAGCAGCACCAAAGAAGAGGAAGAATGAAGTGCAGTAAATCAGTGTATTGAGCCTAACCAGAACTAAACCTCAGCATATGTGGATGCTTCTCATTAGTTTAATCACTTGGTTACTTTCTTTATACTTTGTAGACAGTGAGTCTCTTGTAGGCAGTGAGCCTCTTGTGAGCAGTGTGCTGGGGCAGTGAGCCCTAATTAGCAAGTGCCATTTTGTACTTCTATTCTTTTAATAGAGAATACAATCTTGGGTTAGTCACCCTGTGGTTTTTCCCTTAACAAGGTTTTCCATGTCAAAATCATTGTGTTATGTGTATTGATTTTATTTCTACTTTCATGGTTATGCATGCTTATATGATTTGATGATGCACTAGTTGTTAAAGAAGAACATAAAGTTAAAGTAATTAAGATAACTGACTCAGCCCCCCCCCTCTCAGTTATCAACAATTGGTATCATAGCTAAGTTCCTCCAAATAGATCCTAACAACTTGAGGAAGATCTGGGAATCTCAATGGATATGTATGGTATGAGGGAACAACTTCAGTCTACCTTAGATGATATTGAGCAGTCTCACTCTGAAGTCAATAACTTCAAAGAAAGACTCAAACAAGTTGATGATTTCATAATTGAACTAAAAGAGAAACTGAATATCTCTATGAAAAAGAGAAAGGAACTACTTCAACAACTAGCAAGTCAAAGTGAAGCCAATAATACTGATGAAGATCTATATGAGAAGAACAAGTTATGTGAGAAGCTATCAAAAGAGGTCATTATGGTAAGACAAGAAATGGAATCAGGGGTTATGAAATTCACCCAAGAAATTGAAGAGAAAAGAAAAATTGAAGATGATCTAAGACAATCTCTCAAGGAGAAGTCAGAAGACTGCTAGAAAATGGATAGAATAATCAGGCATCTAGAATCTGATCTTGAAGAAGCTAGAGATAACGAAGAACAACTTGAGAATCAGATTGACACTCTTAAAAGGGATCTTCAAACAACAAATGAATACAAAGAGAAATTCAAGATAAGCTCTACTCAACTTGAAGTGCTTCTTGAAAGCCAAAAAAGGGTAGATGATAAGCAAGGCTTGGGGTATGAGAAAGGTGAAAGCTCTGAATCCAGTTAGAAGAACTCTAAATCAGGAAATCCAAGGAACAAGCCTAGAAGACCTCTGGTAAGGCAACCAAATGCTCAAAGATATCCATCCTTTAATGGATACTACCACAATTGCAATAACTTTGGTCATAAAGCAAATCAGTGCAGAAGAAGAATGAATCAAACTAATTCATCCTTCTCCGGACGGTGTTTTAACTACAAAAGGTATGGTCACAAATCTCATGAGTGTAGAAATATGCAAATAAACAATTCATTCAATGGTAGATGCTTTGCATGCAATAGAATGGGACATATGGCTAATCAATGTAGATCTAGAGGTTATCAGTCAAATATGCAAAGAAATATTGTTTTCTACAATTGCAATAGATCCGGTCATATTGCCAAATTCTGCAAAAGTAAGAATTAGGACAAAAAGGGTCCGGTGCATCATAATCAAAACCAAGACAAAGGAAAAGGAAAAGTAAATGCGGATGAAATTCAAAAGGAGATGAACAAGATTTGGGTAAAGAGAAGTACAGAAAATGTTGGGGTTGGATCCGCACCTAAATCTGGTGCTGATATTCCTTCCAGAAACTAAATTGATGAGCTCTGGCTCAGGGGGAGTCACAAAAGAAAACAATTTCCCCCAGCCAGTCAATTGATGCTTGATATTGGCACATGGAAAGTTGCAGATTGAAAGGGCTCTTAGATAAACATCTAAATAACCCTTGGTAAAGCTATGAAAGATCCGCAAGGAGTTTGAAAAGGTTAATCATCCAAGATTAATCCAGTTTGACAGTTATCCGGTAAAAGTAGGACTTTCACAGTTAGATCCGGTATAATTCAAAATTGAAATATTTGGATTTGCGGTTAGATGGAATGATTGGAGAAAGGGAGATACTTTGTAAGTTATCATTCTAGGTGCAACTCAGTGATCTGGAAAGATCTCTCTCGGAACAAAGAAAACAAGGCAACCAGAATAACTTAAGTTGTGCATTTATTGCAAAATAGAATTAGGGTTTACGCAGAAATAAAAGGGTTCTTTTGTTCATCATTTGTACATTTGCATTCGAGAAGAAGAGAGAAGGAGCTCTGCAACAAAATTATCTCAAGCCTCTCAAAGATCAACAACAGAAGTCGATTCATCTAGCAATCTTATCCGGCTCATATCGTGAACCCTAGAAGCGTAAAAGGTACTTTCTGCTCTTGAAAACCTCTCTAAATATTTTGGAAGATGGCTACTCTGAATGTTGTGAAGATTACTGATAGGCCGCGCCCTAAATTCAAGAAACATCCTACAAATCCCTAGAAGTTGATCCCCTAGGTGCATTTTCTAGCATTCTGCATGGGGTCTTGCATGTAGAAGATGTTAGGGCATACATTCATGCAAACATTGAAGAATTTGGGGAATCCAACCTGGTGGATATCTACCACAAATAGTTAATAGATGAATCATTTGAACTCAAACCTCAGTACAAAGCCATCTAGGATAAGCATTTTGGACATTGCATCCACTTCCTCTATTTTGCAGAAGATGAATGGGTCCAGTATGTTTTGAGCAGAATGCATGATAACTTCATGTGGTTGTTGAGGCCATTTAAAATCACAAAAGATGCCATTAGGGCAGTTACCAGATTGTACTCATCCGGTGGGTTACTTGCTCTCAAATCTGTCAAGAATCAGACAGTGAGTGAGGCAATCAGATCAAAATTTGACAAAAGATCAATGATAATTGAAGATATCACTGATCTGGATATCAATTTTGCATCTATGATAATTGGCTATAAGATATATCACTCCAGCAGGGAGAATTTTGTATCTGAAACTGCAATCTATGCTACTTATCAGATGTTAAGGAAGAATGCAGATTATGATCTTTGTGAGCTTCTTCTAAGCCAACTGTTGGAAAACCTACAAAAGATTAAGAAGGACAAGAACTCATTCAAGTATGGTGGGATAATACTGTGTTTGTTCTTTTACTTTATGAATGAGCTACCCAGATCCAGTGGTTGGATATGGTAAAATGACAGACCAATAGCCATACAAATTAGAGATTATATGCATGGGCTTGGTGATGCCAAGGCACAGAATACAGTACTCTGGGGCTACTTCAAGAACTTTCAAAGTATGATGCAAACCAGAGAAAGAATCCCCCAATCATTGGTTGAGAAGTACAAGGATACAGTGTGCTTTATGGTAGACACTGATCAATGCCTAATGGAGGCAATGGAACCAAGAATAGTGTGGATCATGCCAATGGGGTATGAGGTTGATGAGAAAATCCTAGAGCTACACATCCAACACTTGTTGAGTCAGCCCAAGGACCCTAAGGCAGAAAGGTTTGGAACCTTCCAAGAGTTGAGTGTAAAAGTTCATGTTGAACTGATCAGCTTGAGATCAAGAGAAAAGTAAGAAGGGAAGTAGAAGAATTTGCCAAGAGGCATGGAATATCAAAGGAGATAGTTGATGCCAATAGAGAGAAGATGGAAAAAGAAGAAAAAGAAAGGCAAGAAATAGAAAAGGAAAGTGCTCCGGTGCAAGCCCCCTTCCGAACCATCCTCCAAAAGCTCTACACCAGCCACTTCTAAGAGTCAAAAAGCCTCAAAACCGGAAGCCAGGACTTCCAGAAAGAGAGAGAAGAGGACTAAGAAAAAGGGCACAAGGTCTTACACCAGCCAGAAGGATGATGAAGAGACAGAATCTGATGAGGAGATCAAGAATAATGAAGAAGAAGAAGAAATCATCTCGTGAACCCTCTACCGGTCTTAGCAAGGAAGAAAAGGCAGAAGAGTTTGTTGAAAGGCCTACTCTATCCATTGATGATGTAGTCAAGGCAGTTACTGTGGATGGCAATCTGCAACCAATGACAGAATTCTATGATGAGTATAATGATGCAGATAAAAGGATATTGGAAGATGCCATAGTTAAGTACCTAAACATTTATAATAAGGCATTCATTGAAATCATTTCTCTAATCCCCAAGAGTTTAGAGAAAGTACTTGAACTTAGAAAAGATAATGCCAAGGAAAAAGATATGGAGATCCGGGAACAAATAGCTATTCAGCTTTATCCCTCCATCACTCTAAAGCAAATGAGCATGATCTTCAAAGATTGCAAGGATGAGTTCCGGAATGAAGCCAGAATGAATAAGCTTATGCTCAGAGAGACTGATCAGGTGGCTAAAGAGACTGAAGACATCCTACAGAATGCCTATAAAAGATTCAATATTCCTGTTGTAGAGGACTTAGGTGATGAACCCTCTATCATGGATGATGAAGGACTCAGTACATCAAAGGAAGATCCTACAGAGAAAAATGCAGAAGAATCAAAAGAGATGGATAAAGAGAAGACTAAGAACTTAGATTCCTCTGTTCCGGAAGAGGAATTCCATGGAGAAGTAGACACCTCTCTTCCGGGTCCCCCAGCAGACTCTGGAATTGAAGGAAAAGAAAGAAAAGAAGAGAAAATCAATCAAGAAGAAGTGAAGGGAAGAGAAGAAGGTCAAACAGAGAAGACCACAAGTGACAGTGTTGAGGCTGCAGAAGGGAAGAAAACTATGTCTCTGGCAAGAGACACTACAGAAGTAGTCAAAGACTTCCTGACAAAAGAAATGATGGAATTAGATGAACCGGAGCTACTTCAAGGACCATTCAATTTTGATTCCCTCTCTCCAGTCCAGACAATGAAGGTAGCATCTTTTGCTCAAGCCAAAGCAAAAGAAAAGCTTCTAAAGTCTCACATGGAAGACTATGAGCTAATAGAGATTGCATCTGGTGTGTTAGAGAAAATCATGCCATCCTTCCAAAAGGATCCTTCAGCCTCCACATCCAGTAATCTAAAGTCTCTTGTTAATTCTGTTAATACACATTTTGACTCTTTAGAGAAAGTAGCAGAAGAGAAAGTCTAGAAAGAATTTTTGGGTAAGAGATTCTCTGAAGTACAAGGGCTAATAACAGATGATAGGAGAACTATGGATATTGGAATAAAGAGCTTAGAAAATGCTCTTAAAGATGGCAGAGAAATATATAAATTTTGTTTATCCTGGTCTAAAGTGACAAAAGATATTAAGAAGAAAGTGAAAGAGCAAGAGGATAAACTGTCAAGTGTATCTCAAAATTTTGATCCTCTCACCACATCCATAATAAACCAGGAATGTCAAACTATTGCCATTCAAAATGAACTAAAGAAACTTGAAAAGGAAAGGAAGAATATAATAAGTAGGATGGGTGAACTTAGAGGGATAATTATCCCTAAATTAGAGGCCATGCATGAGGCTCTAACTGATGCTCAGACCACAGCCTGGACCAGTGATCCGACAAATCTAAAGAGGGCAGAAGCTTTTGTATTCCTATTGAGTGGTCACATCTCAATTTTGGACAGGATGAAGCAGAGTTGGGCAACAGAATTTGTCCAATTGAAGACAACTTTTGTAGATATACTTCAGTATATGTAAGTATAACATGTATATACACTTATGCGGCTAAGTATAGTTGGATTTTTGGGAATTTTGGTGTGTGGATTCTACCCTTTGCCATTGATGTCAAAGGGGGAGTAAGGAGCAATGAAAAATGTGGAATCTAGCTAAGGGGGAGCTCCGAAAAAGTGTACATTAGAACAGAGCATCAGCCAAGGGGGAGTGTAGTGTGACACTTAGTCATTTTTCACTAAGTGTTGCCATCAATGCCAAAGGGGGAGATTATTGGTAAGAGACACTGTGTGGCTTCATGAATGTTGTCATTGATGGCAACAAAGTCCATCCCACACATCCGCAGGACATGGTATGTCTATACCGGAAGTTAGATTGAAGAGTATTTTGGTCCGGTGACCAAGAACAGAGCATGCAACAAGGTCTGACAATCAGGTTCGGATCTCTCAGAGGAAGTATCTCAGCAAAGTGTGGACTTGGGGAAGTCAAGAGGAGTACCATGACTGATACATTCCAGAGATTGAGCCTCCGGTGATGAAAGAGTGAAGAGATATGAGCACCTAAGTGTTGGGTTCCTGTTTGGCATAGTAGACTGAGGAAGAACTGACCGGCAGAGCATCAGACCTTAATCCAGATGAGAAATTGATGGTGATCAAGTGTCTTGAGGGATCATTCATGGTTAGCTGACATGATTGATGACTTCTATAATTATCTCTTTGATATTCATCACTTAGTATGTAAGGATTCAGCTAACAGATCAGAGTTTGGGAAAATATTGAGTATTCTGGATGCCGACTAGAAAGGTGTTGAAATCCTTGGTGCGGATATATATACCAAATGGATTTATATGTGAAGTAGTGTGTGGTATCTTGTGTTGTGCAAAGAAAAGCAGAGAGTAGTGTGGAAGCAGCTATACAGGTCCGGTATGTGACTGGACAACAGCACCAAAGAAGAGGAAGAATGAAGTGCAGTAAATCAGTGTATTGAGCCTAACCGGAAGTGAACCTTAGCATATATGGATGATTCTCATTAGTTCAATCACCTCGTTACTTTCTTTATACTTTGTAGACAGTGAGTCTCTTGTAGGCAGTGAGCCTCTTGTGAGCAGTGTGCTCGGGCAGTGAGCCCTAATTGGCAAGTGCCATTTTGTACTTCTATTCTTTTAACAGAGAATAAAATCTTGGGTTAGTCACCCCGTGGTTTTTCCCTTAACAGGGTTTTCCACATCAAAATCATTGTGTTATGTGTATTGATTTTATTTCTGCTTTCATGGTTATGCATGCTTATATGATTTGTTGCTGCACTAGTTGTTAAAGAATAGAAAGTTAAAGTAATTAAGATAACTGATTCACTTCCCCCCTCTTAGTTATCAACAGGCTAAACATAGCAACTTACAACTCATTAATAGCTGTCATATGCATCATAGTGTCATATAATCTTATGACAACTTGTAGCTATCATAGATTCTTTACATGCACCCGCCAAACATTATGATGTGTGTCATACATGCTAAAAATAGTATATTCTCCCAAGGTAGCACCTACACTTATTTAATATTGAGTTTTACAATTGCCAACCGTAAATGTCACTCTTTAATTACCTTCAGTGAATCTAAAATTACTATT
The DNA here is from genome assembly GCA_027924645.1 of Cunninghamia lanceolata. Lineage (NCBI taxonomy): Eukaryota > Viridiplantae > Streptophyta > Pinopsida > Cupressales > Cupressaceae > Cunninghamia > Cunninghamia lanceolata. The sequence continues at coordinate 5,079,306 of BSBN01000333.1, forward strand.
GCTGATGAGACTACCTCATTCCCTTGTGGGTAATTACAAATTACAAATAATAAAATAGAACAAATACAATATTAGGATTTACAAGGTTAATGGCACATTATCCTAGCAAAATGATGGCTCTTCAATCACATTAGAAGATGAAGTCAAATATGCAATCACAAACATAATAACAATGCTCTGCTTGCAACAATGAATATCTTGAAATCACAAATATGCCTAAAGTTTGCAATCATCTTATAGTTTACAAATGAAAATCTAAACATGCTTATATATGCAACTACAAAGATTCCCGCTAACAATTTTGTAATTCAAACTTGAGATGTCAGCATAGGACCTAAATAACAGTCATAAAACTGACATTTAAATTTAGGGCAGACCCAAAATAGGGCAGGACTAGGGTGCTAGCGCCCAAGTCCACCCTCTCATTTTTGTTCAAGGATCATTAAAATAGCACCCCCTATGTCATATTTACCATAAGACTTCAGGGTTTTCTCATCGGGATTCAAAATTATCACACAAGTTGCTCTAAATGTATTCTAAGGACCCAAGAGCTAAACCTTAAGAGGGAAAAGTTCCCAAGGGGACATTTTCTGACATAGCATTTAACCCCCACTTTAATGTATGTATAGACACAAGGCCAATAAATGCATTAAAGTAAGGTCAACAAACACAACAAACACGCCAAGCATAGTGAAGACATGCCACACACATTGAAGACAATAACAAGCATGCAAAACATGGAGAAGACAACATTGAAGACATGCAAAACACAGTGAATGCAGTGATTTTTTTCTCATATATGAATGCAAATGCAAGTACAAGGAAAGTAAACACACAACCCGAATGTAGGTGGAGCTCCTTGCCACCAGTCTTGAAACTACATAAGGGGCAACAGACACACCATACAAATCCCAAAGCATAGGAGGAGCTCATCGCTGCCTGTCTTGAAACTATGCTTGAGAATAAACACACCATACACACACATGGAAGACATGGAGAAAACATGGCAAACAAGTAATGGAAGAAACCTGTTGCTAGGTTCACAGCCATCTCAGACACATTATAGGCACACACCGACGATTGGGCTTCGCCACAACAATCGTCGAAGACACGCTTAAGGGTTAGGATAGTCTCAGATCTATCCCACCTACTCGAAGGACTTTTAGAAAATGACAGGATGTGCAATCTCCTTGAGAAATACACCATCCCTGCCTTCCATAGAAGGGCTTAAAATAAAAGGATATGTGTAATCTCTTGCCTCCGTAGAGGTCTTAAATGATTACAATATAGAAAAGAAAGATGTGCACTCGCTTGGAGATACAACATATCACCTCCATAGAGGACTTCATACACACTTCGTTAGTACCAAAATCATTAGACAACTTACCTTATATATGCCTCCACCTTAAGGTGGTTGATATTGTGTACCAATATCAAGCACATTAAGGTAGGAAGAAAAAATATAAGGCAACGTGAGCTCTTGCAAAGCCCATGCCCCCAAAGGTGACATGCACTTTACAATCACCAAATGTTCCCACAAACACACAATTTCCTACAAGAAAAGGTGTTAGCATCCATATAATCATGATAGACAACATTGCATGTAATAATTCATATAGAGAGCTAAAGAAAGCAAGATCCAAGATAGATAAAGTGTATGGAGCAACAATATTGTTATGTTTTGTAAGTGTGATAAGACAACATCAAGATATCACACGGAGTGATTCTACTAGCCAAGCATCGGATAATATATATCAACCCTATCGTCATGTATGGACTAGGTCCATTTTTTGATTACTCATTGAAGGGACACTAGGTTCGTATTAATATAATATGTTTTCATCATCCGCAAGCTAGATAGAACCACTAGAGGAGGGTAAACAATAAATCAAGAGAGGAGAAACAAGCGTCATAGGGACAGTCACGTAGGAGGGTGCCCCCAAGTCACCAACTACACTGCTATGTCCGTAAGACACAACACACAACAATGAAAATAGAGGAGAGGCAATATAGAAGAATGATGATACAAATAGAAGAAGGGTCACAACAGAGGCAGTTACCCAATATCCTTGACCTTACAAGAGAATTAAGGGTCATCCTAGGAGGCCTAAACAACACATAACACATCACAGGGGAAACACAACATGGAGGTAAAGGGTTAGAAATACTTACCTGTAGGGACAACCAGGCTAGTGGTCGTCATGGATCTTGATCTTTACTTTAATGGTTAAAGCTTTATCTCTTCTTCTCTCTTCCACATTTTCATGAGTTTGTGAGGGTATCCTTGTAGGAAAGGTATCTATTAATGATGGTAGAGGGGGGATATCAATATTTTCTATGTCGATTAAATGCGATGATGTAGGAGTTTTTATAATACCCATTCCAGCTGATTAAGGTTGTTGAGGAACCTGAAAAGTGCTCATTTCAGTCCATCTATAGGGTGTTGGAATACCTTGGTTGTGAGGAATAGCTTGTTTTTCAATATTGTGTGAAATTTTGTTGTTTTCCAAGGTATGTGAAGGTTCAGGTAAAGGTGCATGATTTGTTTCTTTGTTTAAGATGTAGTTGAGAAGTTCTTGAGCATCAGTTGGTAAATTTTTAGTTTCAACAGGTTGAAGTAAATGTTCACAAAGGGAATCTGCATCATCTAATGCTTCATCTTGGCTAGGTAGAGCAAGAAGAGATGGTAGAGTGGTGTTAAGGAATACATCAATGATGTCTTCTTCTTGTGCCAAAATATCCTCACCAAGTGGGGTTATGTTGGGACAAGTCTCTTTATTCGATGAATCACCGAGTGCTATATCATTCTCATAGGTTTCATAAAGAATGTCTATTATGTCGTCATGAAACAAAAGGATATAAGGAATGAATGCAAATATATCACACAACACTAGCAAGGTGCAAAAATTGAAAAATAGGGGATCACCAAAATGTTTATGTTGAAAAAGGGGGAAAAAGTTTTGGTTTAGGTTTCAAAGGCAAATCCTCCCTTCTCACCAAAGATTCAAGGGCATATCAACCGAGTTGAATCTCCATTAAGCGAGAGCAATCACCAATCAGGTTGGGCTACCACTTGGAATGATGTGGAAGTTTAGATGTATCAAACAATATCTCAATTTAATGCTTAATTATTCTTAAAACCCTAAATAAGTAAAATAGTAAGCAAACTAATGAATTACGACAAATCCTTTCAGACCAAGGTGAAGGATATAGATTATTAACTCATTGTTTTTCAAAGTTTGGAGTGTGGAACAATCAGGAACACTGGCATTAGCGCCCCTGTCCAAGGTGCTCTTTTTGACATGGAATCATAATCTCCTTTCGACATTGATCTGCACTATATCTTCTATTTCTGTCCTGGAAAAGATGGAGGGCATTGGCACTAGCGCCCTTGTCTCGAAATGTTCACCTTTGTCCTCTTTCTTTTAGATCCTAAATCCTTGTTGTCTACAACCTCCTTTCTGCAACTCCACTCCACAAAACTTGGTACCTATAACATACAATGACAAAGCAGTGTGGGAGTCAGTTATGGTGTGTAGAGGCTTTCCTTGGTCAAGCCCCAGATTGACATTCAAGTCTTTCGAACACCATTGTTAGATAAGAGTTTATATCCCTATGGGATAGAGGCAAAAATCCAAATGATAATTGATTGAAAACACAATAGATATTACCTTGTAGTGTAGATATCACATAAATGAAGGCTCTTCAATCACATGAGAAGATGAAGTCAAATCTGCAATCACAGACACAATAACAATGCTCTGCTCTGCAATAATGAATATCTTGAAATCACAAATATGCTTAAAGTTTGCAATCATCTTCTAGTTTACAAATGAAAACCTAAAAATGCTTATATATGCAACTACAAAGATTCCCACTAAGAATTTCATAATTCAAACTTGAGATGTTGGCATAGGACCTAAATAATGGTCATAAAACCGATATTCAAATTTAAGGCATACCCAAAATAGGGTAGGACTAGGGCACTAGCGCCCAAGTCCACCCTCTCATTTTTGTTCAAGGATCATTAATATAGCACCCCCTAGGTCCTATTTGCCATAAGACTTCAGGGTTTTCTCATCGGGATTCAAAATTATCACACAAGATGCTCTAAATGCATTCTAAGGACCTGAGACCTAAACCTTAAGAGGGAAAAGCCCCCCAGTGGACATTTTCTAACATAACACTTTCAAAAGGAAAACTACGGATATCATGTCTAGTTGTATACATTCTCAAGTAATTTTCCAAATTCTTGTCAAGTTTGTTTCTTATCTTTGATTTTGAGAACCCCAATGCATTGAAAACTCTCTCATCCTCCACTGACCCCAATATCATGGTTTGACATAAATCAGCAAGTCTAAAATATTCTAATAATGAATCATGCAATATTTCTCTCTGACTTAAGGTTACCCAAAGTTTTTTAATCGATCCATCTTCGTAGGGAACCTCCATGAGTTTAAATTGTTCCTTCATTGATGTTGCAAAATGAGTTGATTGCTATGTAAGCTTAGATTTATTTATAATTCCTTCTATTTGTTTTCCATTGAATTCTATACATTTGCAAAAAAGATTCATTAAGGTCTTTATCTTGTTGGGAAAATTACTTGGTTGATAGCTGACCCAATATTGAGGATATACTATAGACATGGCGTCAAGCAATTCATTGCGAGGGAATCGATCTCTAATATCCAAGGAAAGAGATTCCACAATATTCTTTAAAGTAGTACCTACAAAATTTATAATCTTGTCAAAAGATTCCCTTGTATCAGGTTCTTTTCTAATAGTACACTTGACCTTGTTAAAATAGTGCATTGGTATCTCATATCCTTTTACAGAGACACATAACTCCCTGCTTTCATTAAACTGTAAAAAATTAGTAGGATTGGTCACATTTGTTATCAAGTGCCAGTTGCTAAATTTTGGACTAATGAAAGACTAATTTGATAGATATATATTATCGTGGGTCATCCATATCATTCTACGTAGTCTAGTATATTCTAAAATATACATAGTTCTTTCTTGGGATTATTTCACAAGCTTGTTCATTTACTCCAACATGGGAAGAATACTAGCTAAAATATGTCACTTAACCTATGTAAGAGGTCAAGATCCTTGTCAATTGTGAAGCGATGTTTGTACATTACTCCAATCAAGGATTGATATTCTGCTAAAAAAAAATTCGTTGGTTCATGCAAGGAGATCCATCTGGTATCAACATTATTAAGAACCTTGTTTCCTGTAGTTATTCCCTCAACAAAATTTTGAAATTCCAAAAATCATTTGGGACTTCGGCAAAAGTATGAGTAGAGATTGTGGACTAGATTTTCAACATTTGATACTGTAGGAAACTTGCTCACCGTTTTAAATGCTAAATTGATTCTATGGATCATACAGTGAATGCCAATTATCATGTATGGTGAAATAGAAGTTTGTAGCTTTACACATAGACCATTCCTATGACCCTACATTACTGAAGCTCTATATGCTCCTACACACACCAACTTTCTGGCAATTGTGCAATCATTCATACCTCCAATTTCATTCAAAATTTTCTTAACTAGCTCAAATAGATTTTGTGATGTTGCATTCTCCTTCATTTTATAAATAGAGAGTAGATGAGGTTGGTGAATATGATTTTCCATAGTATACACATGTATACATACCCAAGAAGTATTATCTATTGTTGTAGCTTCATCTAGAGATAATGCAATAAAATTTGGCTCTTTTATTTTTTCTTGTAAATCATGTTTTTCCAGCTCAACAAGATAACTTTCCCATTCTCATCCACTGTTTATTGAGCAATGTGTATTAGGAAAGTTAGGAACACCCATAAAAGATAATAAACTATTATATTCTGGGTATTTTGTCATAGGATGCCCTTTGGTCAAAATATGAAAAACAACACCCAACTGAATAGTTTTCACTATTTGTAATTCTTCCATCATCTTTCCAAATTGAGGTTCAATTGAACATCCACCTACATGAATATTTGACTTTCTTTGTGTATGTGCATCATATTTGAGGGAATTCTTTAAATGAAGACATTCTTCCTTTATTTTCTATCTTATCACTGATTTTTCTTGTCCATCTATAGTTTGTTTTCATAAACTTTACCAAAATGTTTTTCTATGGTGTTAAGTTTTAGCTACAACCTCTTGTCCCTACAATATTTCCAACTGCAAATCTTACACTTGCATTCTATGGGAGGTTCATCTTTATTTGTATTCTCCACTAGTTCAATGAATGGGTGCTTTGACACCTAATCAATCTAAAAATTCTTTCACATATCCCACTCATGCACCATTTTTTATTTGTCTTTTCTTTTCCCCTTGCATGCACTTGTAGGATCTTCGTCTTCATTAACTTCATTATCATTTTTTGAGCTTAATTTATTCATATTATCACTCATGCTACCTTGGCTATTCCCTGGAACACCATATGTGGCATTGTTATCATTCTTACTACCTTGGGTATTCTCTGGAACATCATATGTGGCATTGTCAGCATTCCCGCTACCTTGGGTATTTCTTGGAACATCATCTATGGCATTGTCATCATTCCTGCAACCTTGGGTATTCCCTAGAATATCATATGTGGCATTGTGATCCAAGTCAATAGATGGTATAGGTTCTGATGTTGTAGTTCCATTTGATGGACCACCAACATTGTTAAAATATGACATTATGTTTCTGTGTTTTGATGACCTCCCTTCACCACCCTCATCAAACTTATTCTTGCTTCACATCTTTCAAGAATTAAAAGATACAAAAAATGTCATTTTATTCAAGAAGGAATCAATAGATGATAGAATATAGATCCATGGGTCCTAGATTAAGATATCTCCCTAGTCCTAACTCCTACTTAATATCATCTGTAACAATGAAACCAAACAAAGACATAAATAATCAACATGAATCTTATATTATTACACACTAAAGAAATGATCACTTACCTTTCAGTGACTCACCAATCCCTGTAGTTGTAACTTCTCTATGGTCCAAAATGAATAAGGATTCAAGATCTCAGAGCTGAATAAAATGTGTAAAGGATTAATTAGATTTTCAATGCATTTATATCAATCCATATTTGGTGAATAACACAGAATTTTCAAATGGTAGGGTAACAATTTGGTGAATCCCATGTACTATTAATAGGTCACCTATAAATGCTGGGTGAAATGGATCTCAATCAAACACATATGTTGTAATTTTCTAGGTGAATATGGCCCTGGGATTGGCATGGAGTTATAATGGTATTGGAAAAATTGGTCCTCATACATGGTGAACCATTTAGTGCTATTGGTGAACATGTGGGTGAATTAAAACATGCCTTTGAAATTTGAGGCAAATCACCATTAGAACCATGTAGTATACCATTGCAAAATACTAATTATAAATGACTCAAACTAATTGGGTGGCAAAATGAAACATGTTTAACCGAAAATCAAAAAAATCTAGGCGAATTGGCCCCCCACCGGTGGCAATGTATTCACCAATTTGTAATTGGAAAATATGAACTATTTGTAAATTGGTGAAGATTCACCACTTAAAATTCCCTGACCACCATTTTTTGTTGCATTGCTATGCTATAAAGCACCATTTTGATATTTTGCACTAGCCGCGTGCTTGTGGGTTTCTTCCCCATAGACTAGGGAAGCAAATCTTCTTAGTTTATTTGTTTTATCACTACTCTTATCTTCCTATATGCACTTAGGATAGGAGCACACACTTTCATTTCCTTGTTGTTTATCCTCTTCATTAAATCGCTACTAGTGGAGGTAGAAATACCAAAATTGGGACTTGACTAAGGGAAGTCCCCAAGATGCCCAATCCTTCTTCTCTATCCTTCTTGTAGATATTCTTGGAGGAAAGAGTTATACAACTGCACAAAGTTTTTGTGTATCCTCTTCCCCTCTTTGCATCAATTCTTTTCATTATCTTAATTTATTTTATTTCAATTTTTTGTGTTTGTTAGATATCACTGGGTATGTTTGTTGTTTGAATTTGTGTTGTGCAGATGACCTACGTGTGTACAGACCTAGAGATTTTTATTTTTTTCTAATTTTTGAACTCTAGTGCCCATCACAGACGTCCTCACAGTGCACTATTGTCTGAGGTAGTGAGATTCCCCTTTCAGCTATAGGTTCCACTTTTCTATCTCTTTTCATTTCTACTACCAGTTTCTTTCAATTCTGTTTACAATCATTTCAATTCTACATTCTTTTGTTTTCCCTTCATTGTCAATCACCTAGTTAGGTTGTATTGCTTTAGCTGGGATGTATAGTGGTTTTGTTGTAACTTAGAGTAGGTTCTTGGACATCTAAAACCTTAGATAACAGAATTTGATGTAGCATTAGTGGAGAATTCACTTCATTGAGGTTACTCAATCTTGGAGTAATTTTTCCTACACTACAAAATCATCTACGTTGGGTATCTAATGTAGAATAATCTCAAGGTGTAATAAAAATCTTGCATCAACCAAAAAATTATGCTTTTAGTTGTTTGTTTGTTTACAAGTTTCTACTTATCAATTATCCATACAAGATGTCATTGCATAAAACCACATTTGTTTATCTAACCTCACGATTCGGAGCATAAGTGATAATAGGATACATCTACATCATATCCATGTTTCAAGAGATTTGGAGCACCACAAGTGCATAACTTGGTTTCTAACCATTTACCATGCAGATTGGCTTACATGGTTCACTATCTATAACTTGTGTTAGGTTTTCAGAATTTTACACCATTAAAGAAATATAGGTAAAGGTACATGGGACCCAAGAGATTTTATGGTGAGCACCACATAAAGACCCTTTATTTTATTATCACCACACTTAGTTGGAAAAGTCCATCTTTAAGTCTAGATAGCTACATGTATCATTGAGCTTTCCATCGTATTGTTGCCAACATAAAATATTATAAGGCTAGGGATTGATATGTTGAAGGCACAAGACAACTGAGAGGGGGCTGAATTAGTTGTATCAAAACTTTAAATTCTCTTAATCAAGAATCACATTCACATTCACTTACTTTAACCCCTTAATCTGTTGTGAAGGTTAAACATGAAATGCAGAATCAATACTTAAACACATCAACACCATACACACATGAACACTAGATTTTTACATGGAAAACCCTAAAAGGGGAAAAACCACGGTGAGTGTTAGCTCGCAATATAATGTAGTAACAATAATAAATAAAAAAAGAGGCTCATTGCCTAGAGCTCACTATCCAAAAGAATGCTCACTGTAATAGGCTCACTACCAAAGGGGTGACTCACTACCATGAACTAATATGATAGCATCTACCGCAGCCTAAGTTCAGTTCCAATAAAGTGTAATACATATCACCATCGCTGCCTCACAACACACACTTTCATCTTCACATCCACTCTCACTACACACGGATTCATTACATTTATTTATACCAATCATCAATCTTGGAACATACATCAAGGTCAGCAATACAATCTACAACCTTTAGAGTAGTCTCCAAGGTTGGCAAACATACAGAATTTAAATTAGATCTGGACCTAAACAAACTTGTGGAGCAAATGAATGAAGGGAGAACACTTCATATCTTAGCTTGGACCTAAATACATCTTCACATGCTTCAACACACTTCTACAATCTGTGAAACACATCTGCAAAGAGTGTTAGCACCCAAGTCAGCCAAACTTGTGCAAACACCAAGAATACTTAGACACACACTTCCAAGAACTCAATCATAGCTTGCAGATCAAGCACAAGAATTTAACACAATCTAGAGACATCCATGAACAACATAAGATCACTTGGGAGCCAACAAGTCTAGCTACAACAAGTTTCACTTGAAGACAACTTACAATCAACACTCCTAAGCTCTGCTACTCAATAACTTACTTTCCAGAGCACCAAACCACAAATCCTTTGGAATGAAGATAGCTAAGGACCTTATAAACATAAGTCTAGAACAACACCACCTGAAACCACTCTACAGAGAAATGCAGAGCAAAATACTTTCTCCCAGACACCTCTGCACAACTCAAAAACTCTGTCAAATACAGTCTTCAAATTGGTGAACATAACTTCTACTACACAGTGATCTGGACCACCAAATTATGGATTTAGCATCTTCAAACACTTCTCTAAAACATATCCAAATCTCATACTCTGATCTTCAACACAGAAGAAATGTAGAGCAAAAACTCAGATAGTATCCTGCAAGCTAGAATACTCTGCAACACAATGTTTCCTCTTAGAGAGCAAATTTTCTCAAAATCACTTGGAAACTCAGCAACATGAACAATAAGCTAACATCTTCAACACCTCTCTAAGGAATTCAAATTACTTTAACATGACATCTCAATCAAGCAACAATCAACAGTATCAGAAGGCACAGTTGACACCAATGACAACAGAAGCATGTTGACATCAATGACAACACCGGATAGCACATACTTGCAACAATCTCCCCTTTGTCATTGATCGCAACATATGGTGTGAAAAACCATCATGACACAATTCTGCACTAATATCATTCTCCCCCTTTCTTTTATACATCTTGCTCTCTATTTGTTTTTCACATGAACTCTCTCTCCCTTTGAAGTCAATGGCAAAGGGTGACACACCTTCAATCCTTCTCCCCTTGAATATGATACAACACACACTTGCATTGACCTTAGCCTCTCTAAATGCCTTTCTCTGACTGCTACATTCTTCAAAGTCACTACCTTCCCCCCCTAAGAGGTAGCCTTCATCGTCAGTCCAGAAAAGAAATGACTCCTGAATCACACTGGACTTATGTACTTTCTTATGCATCTAGTTCAACAAAGGAGGGGAAATAACTCCTAACTTCTCCCAGAGATACTCAAATGTATCCATAGGAAGAGCCTTGGTGAAGATGTTAGCAATCTAATCTTTTGTAGGTACATACTAAAGCTTCACTTCTTTCTCTGCAACCTTCTCTCTCAGAAAGTGATACCTAATAGAAATATGCTTTGTCCTTGAATACATCACTAGGTTCTTTGAAATGTTAATGGCATTGGTAGTATCACAGAAAATATGAATTGGATTGTCATACTCAACTTGGATATCCTTTAGAGTTTGTCTAATCCATAACACTTGTGTGCAAGATGATGTTGCTGCAATATACTCTACCTCTACAGTAGATAATGATACTGAATCCTACTTCTTGCTTTACCATGACATAACTCTATCTCTAAGAAAGAACACACCACCACTTGTACTTTTCTTGTCATCTATAAATCCAACCCAATCTGCATCTGTGTAGGCATTTAGGTTGACGTCATTTTTCTTGGGGTACCATAAACCATGATCTGGAGTGCCCTTCAAATACCTAAATATTCTCTTTACTACCATGACATGTGACTCTTTAGGATCTACTTGAAATCTTGCCACAAGATAGACTGCATGCATGATATTTGGTCTGGTAGCAGTTAGGTATAGCATTCCTCCAATCATTGATCTATATTTGCTCTGATCAACCTTAGGAGATTCATCATCTTTGCCCAGCTTGCAACCAGTTGTCATGGGAGTATAAACTCATTTAGATTCTTCCATTCCAAACATCTTCAATAATTCCTTGACATACTTTGATTGTGAAATGAAAATACCCTTATCTATCTAATTAATTTGCAATCCAAGAAAGAAGTTTATCTCACCATACATTGACATCTTAAATTCTTTTTGCATCTCATTTGCAAAGTTCTTACACATACCTTCATTTCTACCAAAGATTATATCATCTACATAGACCTTAATAATTAGGATTTGATCTTTGCATACCTTGATATACAAATTACTTTCTGTAGACCCTTTGCTGAATCCCTGCTGTAACAAATACCTGTCCAATCTAGCATACCAAGCTCTGGGTGCTTGCTTCAGTCCATACAATGCCTTCTTCAATCTACATACCATGTCTAGTTTGTTTGATAATTGAAATCCATTTAGTTGTTCTATATATACTTCCTCTTCCAACTCACCATTCAGAAAGGCAGACTTTACATACATCTAATATACTTTGAAGTCCTTATGTGCTGCATAAGCCAAAAACAACCTAATAGCTTCTAGTCTAGCTACCAGAGCAAAAGTTTTCTCATACTCTATTCCTTCCACTTGTGAGTAGCCTTTGCATACAAATCTTGCTTTGTTTCTTACCACTTCTCCATTCTCATTCAACTTATTTCTAAAAACCCAGTTTGTTCCAATCACATTCTTATATGCAGGCCTAGGGACAAGTTCCCAAGTCTTGTTCTTTTCAATTTGCATCAATTCTTCTTCCATTTCCTTGACCCAATGTTCATCTTTACATGCTTTAGAGGCAATCTTAGGTTCAAAATTTGAACTTGAACATAGATTTACTTGTTCTTTGCAATTCTTCTTCTTGTTATAACTCCTTTATTTTTGTCACCAATGATTTGATCCTCTAAGTGATTCATTTGCACATACCTGGGGGTTTTATGAACTCTTTCTAGAGCTTCTTCTTCCTCACTCTGAACTTTATTATCTTTGACTTCTTCAACTACTTCTGTATCAGCTTACTCATCTGACTCATATCCATCAGGCTTTGAGTTCTTCTAAATATCTTCATCTACCTTCACATTTGCACTTTCAATAATCTTCCTCAACCTTTTGTTGTAGCACCGGTAGGCTTTGCTCTTAGTGGAATACCCAAAGAATATGCCTTCATCACATCTAGCATCAAGCTTTCCCAACTCTCCATCTCTTTTGATATAGCATTTGCTTTCAAAAACTTTGAAATACATGACAATAGGAGTTCTTCCATACAATAACTCATAAGGTGTCTTTGTTCCATTTGCTTTGACTTGCACTCTGTTTTGAATGTAGACAACATTATAGATAGCTTCTTTCCAATAAACTTCTGGAAGGTTAGCTTCTTTGATCATTGTTCTAGCAGCTTCCTGAACTATTCTATTCTTCCTTTCAACTACTCTATTTTGCTGAGGAGTTATGGGGGTAGACAATTGTCTCTTTATCCCATGTTCTTCACAAAAAGCATTGAATTCAATTGAAGTAAACTCACCACCTCTGTTATATCTCAGAAACTTGATCCTCAAATCCATTTCATTTTCAACCATTGCTTTAAATGCCTTGAACTTGTCTAGGGCTTTTGATTTTTCTTTAAGGAAAGTAACCCAAGTCATTCTTGAATAATCATCAATAAGAAGCATGAAACACTTGTCACCTTGTAGACTTCTTATTCTTGTAGGACCACATAGGTTTGTATGCACCAACTCTAATAGATTAGTAGAGGATTGTTCCTTGCTCTTGAAACTTATCTTTATTTGTTTCCCAAACTAACATTCTTTGTAGATGGCATTAGCAAGCTTCACAATCTTAGGTAGATCTCTTACATCTTGGATTGAGCTTATTCTCACCAAATTATCAAAGTTAATATGACACATTCTTCTATGCCATAACTAGATTTCATTTGTCTAAGCCAACAAACAACAATTGTCATTACCTTTCAAATGATAAACATTACCATGAGTCTTCTTACCAGCAGCAATTGCAGTTCTAGAGCTTTTCCTTATCTCACATCCATTATCCTTAAACATCAGATTGTATCCTTTATCACACATCTGTCCAACACTTAGAAGATTGTGCTTTAAGCCCTTGACATAAAGAACATCATCTGTATTATGCTTTCCATCAAAGGTAATTGACCATTTTCCACAAATCTTACCAATTGCATCATCACCAAATCTAACTAGGCCTCCATCATACTTTTCCAATTTGACAAACTTACTCTTATCTCATTTGATGTGATTTGAACATCCACCATCAATTACCCATTCATCCTTTTCTTTTCTAGCATGAAATGCAGACATCTCTTTCTCCCCTTCTAGACATCCTTCCTTCACATAGCTTGCAAGGTTACCAGAAATAGATGTATCTTTTATAGCAATAAATGATCATTCACTAGCATTATCATCTTCAAAATCAGATTAATCATTAGTTACACCTTCATCATCTTTAACATAGTAACTTTTTCTTACCATATTTCCTCTACCTTCTTTGTTCTTGATCTTCAAATTTCTATCAGGACATCTTGAAGCATAATGGCTAATCTTACCACAACTAGAGCATTTGAAAGGTAGCTTACCTTTGAACTTTCCAATTCCCTATTTCATTCTGTTTACAAAGTTTGCCTCAATCTCATCAAAGTCTTCCTCATCGGATTCCACAACATACTTATTTGATCTAACAGTCTTTTCTGATTTGGCTTTGAAAGCAGTCTCATTTTTCACAGGACCCTCTATAGTACCAAATTCTCTCATCTCAAAGGCAGTCAATTTTCCAAGAAATTGATCTTTTGAAAGCTTGCATGTATCTAGAAATTCTTCAATGGTAGACACTTTATGACTATAAGATTTGGGAAGTGTTCTGAGTATTTTGTTCACAACTTCTTCATCAGTCAGAGTTCCACCAAGACCTTTGACTCCATTGACAATTTCATCAACCTTCTACATATAGATTGTTATGTTCTCATCTTCAGACATCCACATAGTTTCATATTTGGATTTCAAGTTTTGCATCTTGGCTTTCTTAACAGATTCATCACTTTCATAGATACCCATCATTTTTTCCTAGATCTCACGAGCAATTTCCAGATCCAACACTTTTGTCATTTCAGTATTAGATAGAGCATTTAATATGGCATTTCTAGCCTTCCCATTATTCTCATAATCACTTATTTCACTTGCAGTCACCGGATCATGTTTAGGTATAGTATATTTAACTTTAACCATTCTCCACACATTGCAACCAAGAGAGATCAGATAACTTTGCATTTGTACCTTCTAGAATGCATAGTCAGTTCCATCAAACTAAGGAATGTCTTTCTTGTGTGCCATCCTAGATCTACCTTAAGCTGTTAGGCTTTCTTCCAAGGAACCCTTGCTCTGATACTAATTATTGAAGGCACAAGACAACTGGGAAGGGGGGGTGAATCAGTTGAATCAAACCTTTAAATTCTCTTAATCAAAAATCGTGTTCACATTCACTTACTTTAACCTCTTAATCTGTTATGAAGATTAAACATGAAATGCAGAATCAAAACTTAAACACATCAACACCATACACACATGAACACCTGATTTTTATGTGGAAAACCCTAAAAAGGGAAAAACCATGGTGAGAGTTAGCTAACAATATAATGTAGTAACAATACCGAATAACAAAAGAGGCTCACTGGGGATGACCCTTTGGTGAAATGGTGGAGCTTCTTTCCTATAGAGCCAACAACCAAGGTTCAAACCCCACGGGGTCGCCCTCTACTGTGTCAAAAATTGAGGTTGCTTACCCTCCAAGAGGGGAGACTCTGTGGTGAAATGGTGGGGCTTCGGCCTGTAGAGTCAACAACCCAGATTCAAACCTCCTAGTAAGTTTATGAAAATTCCACAAATCATACTAACATCCTCTCATGGAATAACCATATACCAATATCTACAACTTTCCTGCTCTGTAACTTTCCCGCTAGAAACAGTGTTTGAATGCGCTTTGGTCATGGAGGTCGTCAGCCCAGGGGGCCCCCTGCCCCCCCTCTGGGTCCATCGGTGATCCCTATGGATGTCAGTACTAACTCGGTCAGTACTATCAAACCCATTTCCCCAGCCTTGGGTTTAGACCCTAAGGCTTGGAAACAGACCCTACAAGGGGAGCCTAGTAGGTCTGTAGAAGATTCTGAAGCCCCTGTGTAGCTGGAACTTGAGAACAAAATGAATTTCTTGATCCCCGACCGGATGATGGACAAAATAACTTCATCCTTGGAACTCTCCCTTGTTGGCAAGTTCCAAGCCTTTAGGCCCAGCATTGACATGATGCGCCACTGAATTTCCACTAGATGGCACCTCAAAGGCAGTGTGTTGACTAGTGCAATGTCAGGAGGCCTCTTCCTCTTTAAGTTCATGGCCAAAGAAGATTTGGTTGTGATATTAGCGAGAGGGCCTTGGTTGTATGGTAAACACCATCTCTATCCTGGACGCTGCAAGCCAGGTTTCGATGCGGCTATGGAACTCAGCAGATCGACTCTTGTCTGGGTTCAGCTCCCTAGACTCCCATTGGAATACTGGGATAAGGAGATTTTCACCTAGATAGGCAACTCCTTCGATAGATTCATTGCATTGGATAGCACGACCAAAAATAAAACCAGGTTGGTTTTTGCTAGGTTTTGTGTAAGTGTAGATATTCTTAAGACTCTTCCAAATACGATTAAGCTGAAATCAAAATATGGTTGCTGGGAGAAATAACTCATGTATGAAAACTCTACTTCCTTCTGCCAAAATTTCTCTAAAAAGGGACACCTGATCATGGAATGCAAGAATCCAAGGCCTCCTGACAAACAAGGATCAGCAGAGGAAAAAATGGAAGAAGAATATCCATTCAAAGAGGATTTTCTGGAAATTCTCAAAGCCCCAAACAAAACTCCTGCCCAAACTGAAATCCTGGCTCAAGAAGGTCAGGTCGAGGCCCCTCAAGAGATGCAATCAGATCTAGAAGAGGTCCATGAAGTAAAGGAAGATCCCCCCTAGACTCGAAAGAAATAGAAGAAGGAGAGTTACTAACTCTGGAATAGGTGTCCCCTAGGAATTTGGTCACTAGGGATGAAAGTTTGGTTGGGAATAAATATGCAGATCTTGGGGCACGGAAGTTGGTGGATCCACAGCCTGAGGTCCAAGGAAGTTCAGAGATAGCTATTATATCTCCTATCAGAGTTCTTTCCCCAGGAGCTAGTACTAATAACCAGGGAGGGTGGATCACACCCAAAAGGAAAGGGAAAGGAACCAACAGGAAATCGGCTAATGTTGGCACTGAGGGTAGAGTAGGAAGGCCCTCCTAGAAGGAAACTAGATTAAGGGAAGCAACCAAAGAAATCACCAATGGAAGGAAAAGCACCCTGGAGGCTCTCTCTAGAAAAACCCGTAAATGAAGATTATCACTTGGAATGTGAGGGGTCTTAATAGCCCCCAAAAACAACTCATGATAAGAAGTTGTATTTATGACAATAAGGTGGATTTTATGCTGCTTTAGGAAGTTAAAATATCTGAGGAAAATTTCAATAAGATAACTAGCAATATCTAGCCCTTGGCGGACTATGTTATCAGTCCTGCTACGGGAGCATTTGGGAGGCTTGTTACCATGTGGAACAAACGTAATGCAGTAGGGAGCTATTGTTCTCATAGTAAGAATAATTTGAAAGTCATATGCACGATGAATAAAAAAACTTGGAAGTTGATCAATATCTATGCCTCCAACACCCAAAATGGCAAAAAAGAACTTTGGGAAGAGCTAAGCATTAAAATCAATGATGAGAGAAGAACTTTATGGATGGTGGGGGGAGATTTCAACACCCCCCTTTACCCCTCAGAAAAAACTGGGGGAATTATGGACTACTCTGATAGCATGGTGGACCTAGTGGACTTTCGAAGTTGGACTGGGCTTATGGACCTGGAAGTCAAAAACCAACTTTTCTCTTGGACTAACAGAAGACGGGGGGACCAGCTGATCCAGGTCAAGCTTGATATATTCTTGATCTCTTCCAACTGGAATGTGATTCAAAACTCTAACCTATATGCTCTTCCTCACACTATATGTATTCATAACACCCTCGTTCTTGATTGGGCTTAGGGAAATCCTAAGGGCCCTTTCCCGTTTAGATATGAAATGATGTGGGCTACTCACCCGGACTTCAAAAATTGCATTGCGGATTGGTGGAGAGTGCCTGTTCACAGATCTCCTATTTTTAGACTCACACAAAAACTCATATTTGTCAAAAATAAGGTTAAGGGATGGAACAGATACTACTTTGGGAATGTGATGAATCAGAAAAAACACATCTCGAAAAGACTCATGTAAGTTCAAGATAAGATGGCTAAGGGGGATGGTTCCGAAGATAACTATAAAACTAAAGAAGATCTCATCAAAAACCTAAAGGACATAATTAGAAGAGAAGAAATATTCTGGAAAGAGAAGTCTAGGATTCAATGGTTGAAGGAGGGAGACAGGAACTCAGCTTTCTTCCACCAATCAACTATGAAACACATAAAAAGAAACAAAATCACCAGATTGCTGGATGAACAGAACAAACAAGTGGAGGATGACAGGGAACTAGGAAGAATCACCACTAATTACTTTTACAACTTCCTAGTGGAACAAAACAGTACAGCTAATAGTGGCAATGACAACATTCTCCTAGACTGTATTCCTTCAATCCTTTCAAAGGAAGATAATGAGGGGCTTCTCCAACCTGTAACAGAAGAGGAAGTTAGGGTGGTGGTGTTCTCTATGGGGGCCTTCAAAGCTCCTAGGCCAGATGGGTTTCCCCTGGCCTTCTTCCATGATTTCTGGGATATTGTGGGATTTGATGTTACCTCTACCATTAAAGACTTCTTCAGGACATGTAAGTTCCTAAAACAGATTAACGCAACTTTTATTGCTCTGATCCCCAAGAAAAACAATAGTGAATGTATGACAGATTTTTGTACCATTAGTCTCTACAACACCATTTATAAAATTATCACGAAAACTCTGGTCCTCAGACTCCAACCGCTGCTAGACAGCCTCATCTTAAATTGTCAAAAAGTTTTTGTCCCTGGGAGACAGATTCTGGATGTTGCTATCTCGACCCATGAGATCTTTCATTCTATGGAAAAAAACAATAACCTGAGCATGGCCCTCAAACTTGATATTTCTAAGGCTTATGACAGAATCTCTTGGAAATTCTTGTTCAAAGTCCTTACAAAGTTTGCTTTCAATGACAAGATGATTAACTTGATGAAGGTTTGCATCACCATGGTCAAGTACTCGGTCTTGGTTAATGGTACCCCTAGGGGTTTCTTCAAAGCAGGCAGAGGAATCTGCCAGGGTGACCCCCTCTCTCCTTACTTATTCATAATGATGGCTAAAGTGCTGGGAAGAAACATCCTTTCCCACCTGGTCCCTCATTGATGTCAGAGATGCGTCCACCCTGAGACCGTCGGCAATCCAATAGTTTGTCGACGATACTATGCTTTTTGGCACAACTTCAATGGTGGAGGCCAATAGGTGGAAGAACCTGCTTAACATTTATGCGGAGGTGTCTAGTCAAAACATTAATTATGAGAACAGTAATGTGTTTTTCTTCAATATGAAGGAGGACCTCCAAATCAAGATTAGAAACATTCTTCAATACAATCAGGTTGTTCTCTCAGCCACCTATCTTGGGTTGCCTCTCATTGTGAAGGATGTGACCTCAATGTTCTAGAATACAATTATGGAAAGTATGCAAAAGAAGATGGAGGGTTGGAAAGGTAAATTGTTAAGTCAAGTAGGCAAACATCAGCTTCTTAAAGCTTCGTTGCAAGGTATTCCCACCTACTTTCTATCCCTATTTAAAATTCCTAAGTATATGGCGGATAAGTTAGAAAGGATTCAAAGAACTTTTCTATGGACTGGAATGGAGGAAAGGAAAAGAATATCCCTGATTGGTTGGGACAGGGTGTGCCTGCGCAAGTGGCAAAGGGGTCTGGGAATCAGAAGAATTCAAGGAATGAACAAGGCCTTATTGGCCAAAGTTGGATGGACATTTCTTAAAGAGGAGAAAGACTAGATCCAAATAATGAAAGCCAAGTACCTTCAGAATGATCCCAATATCAGAATCCTTGAAAGAGAATCCCTACCCAAAGGCTCTATCATTTGGAACAAAATGACTAAAACCAGAAACATGTTATCGCAAGGCATGAAGTGGAGGCTGGGAAAAGGAGATAAAATTAGGTTCTAGGAGGATAATTAGTTAAGGGAGGGCCCCCTGTTTGACAGAAGATACAGTAGCATCAAAGAAAGAGTGGTTAGTCATTTTGGTAACTCGGTCTGCAACTACATTACGAGTCACCCCCAAAATCAGAGGACTTGGAAGACCATTTCTGATTGCGGCTTTAACCTGATTGAGAGGATAGAGTGCCAGAGTCTTCAAAAGGAACTTGACATTCACAGAATCCCATTCTTTCAAAGAGAAGACGAAATGCTATGGGGACAGGATCAGAAAGGTAACTTCTCAGTTAAGTTGGCTTACCAGTTGCTGACCAATAGCGGACAAGATAACTAGTTTTGGAAGAAATTTTGGAACAGCAATTAGAATTTAATCTTTACTTTGTGAAGATTATTTTATAATTTGTATTTTATTATTTTTTGGTGTTTTATCCCCACATGTCAAATAACACCTCTATTATTCCTTCTGGAGAAATAAATCTATTTTGGTAGATTCCTCCTTATTGGAGTTACATATAACTCCATTCTTCACCTCTATTTAAGAGGTGTTATTTCTCTCTTTCTGGGTATATCCTCTTCATGGATATCTTCTTCTTCTTCATTTTCTCTCCTTGAGAAGCTTCTCAAATATCTCAAATATCTCTATAATCTTTCTTTTTGGCTTCTTGCCATTTGCATATTCACGGGGTTTTTCTTTGCTTTTCCCCCTTCAAAATCTTGGTGTTGGTCTCTGGTGCATCTTACAAATCTGGTAATATCTCTCTTGTGTTGTTTTTCTGCTTTGCATGTTTGATTAGTACTTTGATTCTACAATTTTCCTTTCATGGTATCAGAGCTTACTACTAATCATTCTGTGCAAGCTTTTTTGAAAGATCTTACACACATCAAAACAGAAACAAGGAGCGTTATCTGGTTAAGTTTTCAACATCAATATAGTTTGTTAAAAAATATATATATTCTATTCTACCTTAATTTTTCAAGTCATATGTGCTTCTATGTGAAATTTTAAAAAAAAAATCAATTTAGCTTGTAAAAAAATACTATTCTAAATTATTCAATTTTTACAAGATACATTTGTTCAAAAAATTTCTTTAGATCTATGTAAAAAATTCTATATAATTTTTTTTTCAAAATTTTATTTATATCTCTGAGAAGAATTTTTTTTTCTCCTTTTAATTATTTTTCATGATATATCATTTCAATTTTTTTTACACATCAATTTTTAAAACAAAAAAATTTGCTAAGTTTAAAATTTTTGTTAAGCCTCAAGTTTACAAAGTTTTTCATAAATTTAAACTATTCTATATAATTAACATTCTTGAACAAATAAAAATTAAAAACAATCTTTTTAACAATTATAACAAAGTTTTTAAAAAAAATTTAAAACCCTATAGTTTTTTTTGCATTTTCTTTCGGCTTCATAGGCCCTAAAGGCCTCGGCCCACATTTCACAAGTTGCATTTTAAAAAAATAAAACTAATCAAAAAAAAAATTAAACTTTGCAGGCAAGGGCCCCTGGGGAGGAGAACCCCGCCCGACACCTCTCTGCGGCTCCCTCCAAACCCAACGCCGTCCACCTCTGTCCGCCACGGTGCGCCTCCTCTGCCCCCTATCACTTCTCAAACTACCCTGCACTTCAAAAAAACTCATTTCTTTTCATTCGTTATAACAGGATGAGGTTGCCTCTTTAAAAAGAGGTTTCTTTTTAGGTTTTTCTTTTTAGGTTTTAGTATAGTTTACTTTTTATGCTTTTAAATAAGTTTTATTTATTTTTAAAAGGGGTTTCTCTTTACGAATTTCTTTAAAAAATTATTTTCATTATAAGCTTTTTATTAAATATAAATTTAAATTTGGATTATTAAAGCCTTTTTAAATATAAAATTTCTTTTTGGCAATTTTTTTTATTTTTACTATTTTTTCAAAAAAATTAGGGTATTTTTTTTTTTTTTAAATTGCCTTTTAATTAAAAAAAATTTGCCTTCTAGTTAAAATTTCTTTTGCCTTTTAGGGCATTTAAAAAAAATAAAAAAATTGCCTTCTAGTTAAATTTTTTTTGCCTTTTAGGGCATTTTTTTTTTTTAAAATTGCCTTTTATTAGGTTTTTTTTTAAAAAAAGTTTGCCTTTTCTTCATCTAATAAAGGTAA
Source organism: Cunninghamia lanceolata (assembly GCA_027924645.1). NCBI lineage: Eukaryota > Viridiplantae > Streptophyta > Pinopsida > Cupressales > Cupressaceae > Cunninghamia > Cunninghamia lanceolata. Next base: position 5,101,222 of record BSBN01000333.1, read on the forward strand.
TTTTTTCAAAAAAAAATTGCCTTTTGTTAAAAGTAATTAGGTGTTTTTTTTTTTTCCGAAGGTATATTTTTCGTTGACTTTAATTTTTGCAAAATGTCGACTCTAATTCCCGAAATTAAACTCAATTCGACTAATTATCATTCCTGGAAGCAACATATTACTTTTATTTTTCGATTTAAGCATCTTTTGGATGTAGCGACCGATTCAAATTCAGAACCTGCAGCTCAGGATGAAAAAGACAAATGGCTGGCCAAAAATGACGAAGCTGTCGGTCTGATAGGTATCTCGATGTCCCCTGAACTCTATGTTCACATAGGAGCATGCACAAAAGCACATAGCGCATGGGACATTCTTAAAATATTTACGACAGTGCAAATGAATCTAGGAAGATTCAACTTCAAGATCAACTCGAAGATCTCAAGTATACAGATTTCAAAACCATGGATGAATTTCTTCTTAAATTTAATGATAGCGGTGCTCAATTGATTGATTTAGGAGTTAACTTGAACATCTTAGATTGATTCATATCATTCTTAAAAAATGTTTACCTAAACCATTTCAACAATTTATTACCAATATTCATTCTCAATTAGCTATTCCTACCTTAGCTACTCAGTTAACTTATGATTTTTTTCAAAATTTGTTACGACAAGGAGAAGCTAAGTTAATTCAATTTGATACTCTTAGAAATAATGAGCATGCTTTTATGTCGAAACATAATAATTCATCTAATTCAAATCACAATTTCCATTCACAATTTCCCAACAATCATACTTTTGATAATCGCAAGCACACTACTTCTAATAATCGACACAATTTTAAAAAGTCGCATTGTAATTATTGTAACAAAGATGGTCATTGGACTAGTGATTGTTTCAAAAAGCCTAATGCTAATTATAGGCACAATTCTCAAAGTTTTTGAATTTTTTTCCTATAGTTTTAACATGTACTTTGTTATTGGACTTGATCAACCCAATAACCTTGAACATGTCTTCTATAATAGAGGATATTCATGTAGTCGCGAATGCATGAATATTGTCTTATTTTGAGTATTTTACACTCGTAATTTCTATCATAATGCTAGGTTCTTGCTTATAATATTTTTCACAATTTGTGAATTTTATCAATTCTCTACCTAAGTCTTGATTTATCTCAATATTTAAAACAAGTCTAGTGTTTCTTCTCAACTATGATTATGTTGTCTTGATAAAGGGAATCTAATTTTTTGTGCCTCATTTATCTGAGATATTATAAGCTCAATAAAGCTTCTGCCTTCTTGATGGTTTTATCCCATCTATACATTTTTTTTGTGAAGTCCAATGCTTCATCTAAACTCAATGGAGTTATTTTTATGCGCAAGACGCATTTGTAGTAATGTTGCATAGGGAGCTCTATTATGTCTCATTGGACTATTGTTTGGGCCCCATGGAAAATATTTCCATCCACTTTGATGGTATGCACTTACTTTTATGATGAACTGATCCTTGGAGATCATGTTCCTATACTTCTATTGAAGTCAATATGGTTTTTATACCATCAAGGACTATTTTCAAAGTCCTCTGATATCTTATGAAGGCATTATGGTTTTAAAAACCATCTATAGGACTGTTTTTTCAAAGTCTGTATTTTTGTATTTTTAAATGATGGCACTATGATCTTAGGACTAATTTTAAAAAGTCCATTATAATTAAAATTGATTGAAGTTCCCTTTACAATTCAACAAATGATGTAGTGAGAAGCAAACTAGAACTTTTATTGCTATGCCTATATGTTGGCATTTTCTAATTTGGGCTATAAGCCATTATTTGTGCTACACTTCTTTACTAGTACTCTTATTCAAGACTTACGGTTATCTACTTTGTTTCATTCTTATGTTAGCTAAGCTAACCTTTTGCCTTCTTGGCTTCATGACTCCAATTTGGATTCATTCTATCCACAAACTTTTGTTATGCTCTATGTAATTTATATCTCTTTATATGATTATACTAGTTCAATTTAGAGATGATCCCCATGATGGGAAATCTATTTGTGGTTATGGTTTTTTTGATGAAGCAGGTTCAATATCTTGGCAATTCATGAACCTTCATTCCATTTCTTTTGGCTCTAAAGGAGCTTAATGTTCAGATTGTTGAAAGGCATCTATACAAGCACTTTGGTTCACTCAATTCCTTGAAGACTTGAAGACTTGGCTCTACATCAATCTTCTTTCTTAAATTATATATTCTTATTCATTGTAAAGGCTTTAATGTCATTCATGTAACATGTAATCATCCTTTGATGGATTTATTGTAAATCTCCCCAAGTAAAGCTTAAGGGGGGGTATTAGAATTTAATCTTTACTTTGTGAAGATTATTTTATAATTTGTATTTTATTATTTTTTGGTGTTTTATCCCCACATGTCGGATAACACCTCTATTATTCCTTCTGCAGGAATAAATCTATTTTGGTAGATTCCTCCTTAAGAGGAAACATGTGGCACACACCTTATGCAAGGTGGCATATTGGAGTTACATATAACTCCATTCTTCACCTCTATTTAAGAGGTGTTATTTCTCTCTTTCTCGATATATCCTCTTCATGGATATCTTCTTCTTCTTCATTTTCTCTCCTTGAGAAGCTTCTCAAATATCTCTGTAATCTTTCTTTTTGGCTTCTTGCCACTTGCATATTCACGGGGGTTTTTCTTTTCTTTTCCCACTTCAAAATCTTGGTTTTGGTCTTTGGTGCATCTTACAAATCTGGTAATATCTCTCTTGTGTTGTTTTTCCTCTTTGCATGTTTGATTAGTACTTTGATCCTGCAATTTTCCTTTCACAAACTTATTCCCAAAATCAATTTTTATAGGTGGGTTGTGGCACACAATAAGGTTCTGACCACTGATAATCTCAACAAAATGGGGTTCCAAATGGTTAACAAATATGCCATGTGCCTCAAGGAACAAGAGTCTGTGCAACATCTTCTATTCCACTGTGAGTTCTCCAAGAAGATTTGGGGAAAAAACCCTCCAGAAACTTGAGCTTAATTGGGTTTTTCTAGAAAACTTTATGGACTTTCCCCTAAGCTAGGTCTCCCCCTTTTCTCACCCTAGGATAAGGGAACTTTGGAGACAGATACTGCCCCACCTTGGGTGGAGTGTGTGGAAGGAAAGAAATAACCATATTTTTTGGGATAAAAATTGACCTGCTAACAATGTTTTTTTCTCCTTTTACAAAGTTGTTACTGAGAACACATCCTCCTGCACCTTGCAGGTGGCTGAGAATCCCCCTACCCTAGTGGAAACTCAGATTGCCAAGAACTGGTGGCTAAAAGTTGATATGAACAAGGTTGACAATTCTAAAAAGATGTCCAGACTTCAAACTCGTTGGAAGCCCCCTAGAGGGTGGTCCATGATCAATTTCGATGGGGCGGAGAAAAAGAATACAGGTTTGGCTAGTGGTGGTGGGATCTTTAGAGATAGTGAGGGAGCCTGCTTAGCTACCTATGCAGGTGTGATTGGTATCCAATCCAATGATGTTGTTGAGGGTTTAGAACTGTTAAAAGGTATGCAATTAGCACATGCAATGGGGATGGATAAGCTTCAAGTTGAAGGAGACTCCAAAATTATCATTGACGTAGCCCAAGGGAGGTCCACTAGTGGATGGAAAATGAAAAGCATAATGGAAGATAGCATCTGCCTTCTATCCGGGTTCACACACAAGGAGGTTGGACATGTTTACAGGGAGGGAAATAAAGCGACTAATGCGCTAGCCAACTTGGGTCAGAGTTTGGATACTTGGCTTTGCTGGAGAAGCATGAAAAACCTCCTGCAACAAATTCAAAATCTTATTGTCAAGGACTCTAGTCCTAACCCTAGTTACCCATGGACCTAAACCCTCACTACACTAAGGTTAACTGGAGTGTTCAGCGGAGAGCTAGAATCCCCTACCAACTGGATATTATTGGTAGAACTACAAAGATGTTGATGTGGCTTCTGTTTTGTACTTGCTATCACCTGCAGATTAAAGATTGCACTAAAGTCACACTGAGTTAGAGGCCCATGGAGATGTCCCACCTACCTAGGCACATGAAATCCTGGGACTGCCCAACACAACACAAAAAATAATGATGACCATTTATTGTTCCTTCATTATGAGAAGAAAGGTTTTGATAGTCTGCTTAAGATGAATTATAGCAAGTATACCACCTCGGCCGATGGGAAGGCTGTGAAAATCATTTCTACCATTTTTATCAGCATTGTTGAGAATGGGAATTGTAGATGCTTAATTGCCAAGTTTTGTCTCACTCCCTACTCTACTAAGTCTGTTGTCTCCAAGGTTTTTTTACTTAAGATTGCCTACTGTGTGATGGAGGGGGATAGAACACGCACAGAGCTGGAGTCATGCTAAGAGTTTAAACAAAATGAGATTGTCTGGCATAATGGTCAAGAAGGGGGTGTTGCTTCCTATTTGGAGTTCCTTCAAGGCTACGACGAGAACCTTTCTGTTCAATTCATGTGTTCGTATGATAATAGAAAAGCTAAAGTGGGCAATGTGACTATCGACATCTCTAAGGAGGGGATTGGTATGGCTACCAGCATACCCTTTGATGGCACCAAGCACCCTAGGAAAAGCAAAGTCTCTGATAATGAGGGCATGAAGACTTTCCTTAAGAAGGATGAGGTCCTGAATAGCCTTCAAGGGGGTTTTGATAAGAAGAAGCTTCCTCAACCTTGGGATGAGGTATGTTTCATGATTATGAAATACTTTACTCTGGAAGGAAGGTTTAGAAGGTTTTTTCACTATCATTTCATGCTCCTAAATCATTTCAGATGCAGTAAGATTATCAGTTTGTCATTTTACCTCCTCTCCTCCCTCGGTTATCCATAATCACTGCTAAGGAATAACACGCTCTGGACCCTAGTAAACCTGAACTCCCTCTTCACCAAGGGCTCATAATGAGGCTATATAAATTTAACCTTGCTCTTTGTCCTCCCAAAACACTCACCCTTGCTAGACTTGAGCTGTCCCCATCGCCCAAAGCTACCAAGGAAATTTACAATCCGGTGATCATTACTGAAATTACCCTAGATTCCTATGTTAAAACTGGTAGAAAGAAACCCTCTGTGATTACTAGCCCTGATCCCTCCATTGAGGACCTTACCCCTAAATCCCCGGCGGCTACCCCTACTAAGAGGAAAACTATGCATGCTTCTCCTGCTTAGGTCACCCACCTTAAGAAATTTCGCAGCGGCACAGTTGATGAAAGCGGTACTAGTAGTGATACTAGTGTTTCTAAGCCCATGATGGTGGAGGAGGTGATTTCAGAGGAGGAAAGTGAGAATATTGATAGTGTGGATGAAGACTACACCATTACTAACAGCAAACCTAGGATTCCATCAGCTAGAAGATCCTCCAAGCTTGCTGCTAAGCTAGCCCCCACCCCCCAATAGTTGTTAGCTTTGAAAAAGGAATCCACTGAAGCAATGTTGACAAAGGACATGCAGAAGATCAAGTATGGTGAGCTTCAGGGGGAAGAATGGACTGAGGAAGTGAATAAGGAAGACTCAGGGGGTCAGCAGGGTGAGGAAGAGTCAAAGGAGAAAAACAAAAGGATGTCGATTGAGCAGCATGCAACTAGTTCTGAAGGTAATAACAAGGTTGACACTGAGGTGGCAGAGACTGAATTCTTGGGTGGGGAAATTTCTATTAACAAAGAAATGAAAAGTGATAAGATAGTGGTGGAAGATGAGGGACCCAGCAACTTCCCAGAACTTAATCTTCATGGATCAGACTCGGTCAATTCTGAGAAAGCGAAGAAAGGTAAAGGTAAAGGTAAAGGTAACCAGAAAAAAGGTGCCAAAATTAGTAAGAACAAAGAGATGGAAGACCTGACGGTGAGGGTTAGCAATATGGAGTAGAAATTTAGCACTCTGGCAAAATTCTCTGCTAAGGTGATGCATAGATCCGCCACGACCCTGATGGTTCTTTAGGAGGTGGAGCTTGATGACAAAGGCAAGAAAGGCAAGAAGCTAAAGGACTACCAGGATGTTTTCCAGTTTCTGGTTGATGATTGGGACAAAATATTTAATTAGCCATTGGTGGCTTGTTTGTGTCTTCTGTTAGTCTGTTGTTGAACTACTGGTTATGTGGTTTTTGTTTGTTTCGTTCTCTGGTTTTTAGCTTAAAATCTGATGGTTGTTAAACTTTTATAGTTTTTGGTGTGCCTTTTTTGGCTTTACTATTATGGGATTGGCACCCTCTTTTGTTGCTTATCTAATCAAAAACAAAAGAGGTTCACTGCCAAAGGGGTGGTTCATTGCCAAGAGGGGTGGCTCACTATAATGAACTTGTTGGCAAGAGACACTGCTCCGGTATAGTTTTGCATGTTATCATTGATAGCAACAAGGCTCAAAAGTTTCATCAACATGAAAGGAAGACATATCTCTGGAAGGTCATATTGGATTTCAGGTCCAGCTGACAGAAAATGGCTAAGTATTGGTATATACAGAGTAGAGGATAGTAAGTGGGTTAGTATGCATCTGTAGATGATGATCTGGAAATACAGCTCAGGTATGATATTTATAAGTGTTTGAAGTTGTTATGTTCAAGAAATTAAGTCCTGACTTCCTCTAGAAGTTATTTGGAAGAAATAACTAAGTCTAGGTGAACAAAGGTGTAGTAGAGACAGTGTAGAGGGCACATTGCAATCGTCTACATTCCTCTGCAAGTGAGTATTTTTTTATGCAATTTTAAGGTGTTGAAAATACTTGTATAAAGTGCCTAATTCAAAAATTGTGAGATCTGAAGTCCACCAGAAAGATAGCTACAAGTTGTTGAATCATTGCTATAGTGTTTGGTAGAGTTTGATTAAGACAGAGTCTGTGTCTTAATGGTCTACATTTCTCTGCAAGATGACATCATGCCTTATGGTTATGAGGGTAAGTTTGGGAATGTATGAAGAGTCTTTGATATGGTTTTGGAAGTGTTTTGTGATCCTCGATAAAAGTTGTAAGTCAACAGATGAACCAGTTATGCATGCTCTTAAGAAATAGGCCGACTGATATGATTAATCATTATGTGGAGAAGAAATAGTGTTTGAAGAATCTATTCAAGTGATTAAAGGATTAGAGCTGACCTATATGAACACATTTTAGCAAAGATTTGGGTCCGCATAACATTTAGTGCATTGGTTTGAGCCGACAAGCTACATCTTTCTATGTACACATTTTGTATCTTGGATGTCGACCTGATTATGAATCAAATCATAATGTGAATATATCAGAGTGATGAATTTTGGTAGAGTGTGTGTATTGTGATGTGACATGTGGATATGAAATATGCAAAGATAAAGTGGCCACAACAATTGAAGAGGAAACTTTAACATATGTAAAGAGCAGAGCAGTGAAACAGGGGTAGACTGAAATGAAGAGTTCTGAGTCAGTATTTATGAGATTAAGTGGAACTATTTTCATGCATATGTAGATGCAATCACAGCAGTTCACCTTTGACGGTGAGCCACCCTTGTTCTATCTTCTTCTTCTAATTGGTAGTGAGCCTTTTTTTTTAGCAGTGAGCTCTGGGCATTGAGCCCTAAGGCAGTGAACCTCATGTAATTTGGTATTGTGCTATAATAGTATTTTGAGAGGTAACACTCTCCGTGGTTTTTCCCTCTTTGGGTTTTCCACATAAAATCTTGGTGTTCATGTGTTATGTCTTTATGGTTGACGTTCATTAGTTTAATTTTCTTTCACATAATTAAAATTTGTAAATGGATAAAAGAGCAAGTTTATGAAAAGTTTTGTAGAACACTGATTCACCCCCCCTCTCAATGTTCATTATATTCAACAATTGGTATCAGAGCAAGGTTCCTTGGAAGAAGCCTAATAGGTTGAAGATCTGGGAAGGTCCACCTATGGTAGCACAAAGGTATCTCACTTATCTTGAAGCAAATCCCTCTAGCAGCATTATGATTGGCAATCAAGTATATGTCAACAATGAACAATTTGAAGCAGCTCTAGAAGATCTTGACAATTCCAAGGTTGATATCAAGGGTTTAGAGGAGAGTATCAAAGAAGCTGATGATTGCATTTTGAAAAAAAAGAGCAAATCAGTAAATCTCAAGAAAGAAGGAAAGAATTATGTGAGTAGCTAAAACAAGCAAATGAATCTACAGAGAGTCTCCTTAGAGTAATTGAAGAAAAGATCAAGAATGAGGAATATCTTAATCAAGTTGTGAAGGACAAGTCAGAGGAATGTGAAAAACTAGGGAAAGAAGTTTTGCTATTGAAATTTGATCTAGAAGCAGCCAATAGCTACAAAGAAAAATTCAAAATAATCTCTGCAAAACTTGATAAGTTGCTAGCCAGTCAAAAGCATCCAGATGATAAACAAGGCTTGGGATTTGAAAAGGGAGAATGTTCAAATTCCAGGGACAAGACAGATCTAAAAAAGAAAGAGGTAGAAACCATCCAGTAAGGAATGAAAGAAGAAGACCTAAAGGACCTTCGGTCATATAACTAAATGCTCAAAGGTATCCATCTTTCAATGGTTATTGTTTCCAATGCAATAAGTATGGTCATAAGGCTACTCAGTGTAGAAGTAGAAATCAAAATGTTCCATCTTTCTCTGGTCAATGCTTCAATTGCAAGAAGATTGGTCATAAGACAAATGAGTGTAGAAGTATGTTAAGAAATGTGTCAAACTATTCAAGGAATAGTCAATTCTTCAATGGCAAGTGTTTTGCATGCAATAGATTTGGGCATATGACTAATCAGTGTAGATCAAGACAAATTCCCAATTACAAAAGAAACCAAGGTTAGCAAAATGTTGTTTGTTTCAATTGCAACAAATTTGGACATTTTGCAAAGTTGTGCAGAAGCAAAAATACAACAAGAGACTATCCTGTAGAAAAGGGGAAAACAAAGCAGAGAGTAAACAAAGGCAAAAAGAAGATTGATCCGGTAGAAACCAAGAAAGAGATGAGTTAGATTTGGATAAAAAGGGATGTTACTAAAGTTAAGGATGCATGCACACCAGTCTCTGGTGTAGATACTTCCTCCAGGAAGTAAATTGAGAGATATATATACACATAGTAATAAATTAAGAGAGACTTGAAATAAATGGATGAAGACGGCATAAATCATTGTTCAAAAGTGCATAATCAAATTTATGCAAATTTATAAAAACCTAATATTCGATACTGAAATCACCATCATAGCTACGACTATATTAACGTAATAATTTTCAAATTCATGAGAAATGTGACAATTGTATAATTTCCTTTCCCCAATGACCAACCAAAAAGGGAGGTAAAATTTTATATGGAACTTAATCATATGAAGGAACATTTTTAGATTAACCTGACATAAACAATGAACAAATTATTTTCCTACAACATCAAATATAATTTTCTCAAAACCCTTTTTGTACACAACGGACAAATTCCAATAGGAATCAAAGGCACTTTTGCCAACATTCAAGACACATATTATTGTCTTCTCAAAACCCTCAATCACCTCTTACATCCAACCACTTGAAAACAAAGCTATTATTTGACCTGCACACATACATATGGCCAAAAATAGGTGGCCAAGTCCTACTTTCCACCCTACCATAGGGATCGCATAAGAACATCCCACCCCCGAGTAGGAGAACTCCATAAACTAGGTTCACATAAACAAGCACAACTTGCAAATACACAAAACCCCAAAGAAACAAAATCAACAAGTATTCCCATAGATAGACTCACAAACAAGAATCCTTCATGGATCCAAATTAGGGGGAGGGAGGGGAAAGTTAACCCTCTTGGGGACACAACAACTATCAAGAATCTTCATGAATCACAACACACAATTTCATTTCCACCAACCCTTATACCTCCACACATACCACCACAACAATGCAAAGAATCAAACCCCAACACCACCAATCACCACTACAACATAACAACAATCTCCACTTCTCCACAAACCTCCAAAACCTCCATGCACCTCCATTATAGAAAAATATGCCAACATGCATCTCCACAACCTCTACAAAGAGTACATCAACAAAGCAAATTTTACCAATATACATCTCCACAACCTCCACAAATACACATCAACATAGCCAATTTTACCAATTTACATCTCCACAACCTCCACAAATAAACCCATCACATATTTAACAATGAATCATATAAGACCAATAATCATTCCCCAAGAAAGGTCCGTGCCTCCCTTAAACCCCAAGACTTGGGAGGCTCTCATCAATTTTGAGAGCCGCTCCCATACAACCCAAAACCCACAAAATTGACAAAACACAAATAACCCAAGATAACATACAAATCCAATTCACATAATTCTCATAAAAATCAAAATACAAGATTATTTAGAGTGTTATCTCAGCTCCCCAAGTTAAGGTGAGCCTAATTTAAAACCTGAATGAAACTTCTATCCTATGCTCTTGAATTAAAAACCCTTGAAATCCAAATTCCACCAAACTCTTCAAGCCAAAATCCTTTATATTCTTCACAAATTCTCCATTCCCAAAAATCAATGCATAGCAAAAGTATAAAAACTCCTCCCAAAAAATTTCCCATAAATAAAATTTAAAACTCCAACAAAGAAAGAAAAAACAAAATAAAGCAACCTTCTTGTTTTTCCCCAAAAAGCTCTTCTTTTTCCCAATTTTAAAACAAGAGATAAAAATCCTCTCTTAAAAAGAAATAAATAAAATATTAATTTAAAAGCACTTATCCTCATCCCATAAGGAAATAAATTAAAATAAAATAAACAATTTAAGAATGACTTTTACCCCAAAAAGATGATTAAATAAAATTAATAAAAATAATAAAATGCCACAACCACACACAAAAATTAAAATAAAAATTACACAATAATATTACATCACATAATAACTTTAACCCCTTCCACGGGTTAGGCTACGCTTAATTGGTTAGACATAGGGTTTATGGAGTTTCTGAAACCACTTAAGGAATCTTGACCACCCACCTACATACTTAAATTTTGAATATCACTTTGTCATGATAATAATAGCCGAAGCAACTTAATACATAACCAAAAATCATTTAAATAATCCATTTTCATTTATAATCACATTCTCAAACAATTTAAAAATAATTTATTGAATTACTAACATATAATCATCAATTTCTTCCAACACTTTCTTTCTGACATAATATAAGTCTGAAAAATTATCTAATCAACTTAATCAAATCGTATAGTCCATCCATATAAATCCATAAAGTATAACCATAATAAATATCCAAGGTATCATCAAACATATTGTCTAGTGAAATAACATAATGTCCATAATTGTCCAAACCAAAATGAAGTATAATAATCCAACGAATAAAGTCTAGTACTGCAACTAAGTCAACTAAAATGTCTGAAAGGGTTGGGCCTCACATCCTCCCACTCTTAGTATTAGGCTTCCTCTTGGAAGCCCTCAAAGAGGTGAGGGTATAAGGTCCTCATCTACTAGGCACTTGTCTGGTGGTTATCTACTACTGCGAAAACCCTGTGGGACTTACCCATGTCCCCAACCATAGGCTTAGAAAAAGTTGGTTGATGTCCTCCTGTTGAAGATAAATATCAAGGGCATTCTCAAGCAATATGTCCAATGCCACCACAATTGTAGCAAGGACCCCCTATGTTGGTATGTGTCAACTAATCATGCAAGTATTGTACACTCGTAACATATCCTTCCTGGGGTTTGGGTCGGTTGTTAATTTTTTCCCTCTTTCTTTTTTTCATGTTCGGAGTCAGTTGTTAATTTTTTGTTAACCGACAAAAGAAAAATGACATTGTAAAACCTTAATTCTAGAAGCCTCCAAAAAAGCTTGTTATAAGCGGCTAGGATGTATGTTGCAGGTGGGATTTTGATATTGTATTGTAGCATTTGCAATGGTATTGAGTTGCAAGCATTACTGGTTGTAATCGGTTTGATTTGTTAGATAATAATATTGGACTCTGTGTTGGTGGATGTAGCTCAAGTTTGGGTGAACCACATTAAAAATTATCTCACTATTATTATTTCTGTGTATTTTTCATTCCTCTATTTAATCTTTATTTGCATTTAATTGATATCTTCTACATGCAATTCCTAACACATGATATCAGAGCAGGTTGTGTTCGATTATCATTTGTAGAAAGGTCTCACAGTTGAGTGGAAGTCTCACGGTTAAGTGGGAGCAATGGCGGACAAGGGTAAATTGAAGGTAGATAAATTCAATGGGCAGAACTATCGGTTATGGAAGATGCAAATGGAGGATTATCTCTATCAAAAGGATTTATGGAGGCCATTGGAAGGAATAGCCAAGAAACTGATAGCAATGACTAATGAGGATTGGGAACTTCTAGATAGAAAGGCACTGGAAACCATTTCGTTGTGCCTGGCACCATCTGTGGCATTCAATATAAAAGAAGTGAAGACAACAAATGAACTGATGAAAGCTTTGGCTAAATTGTATGAAAAATTCTCAGCCTCAAATAAGGTATTTCTCATGAAGCATTTGTTGAATTTGAAAATGATTGAAAGTGGATCTATGATAGATCATTTAAATGAGTTTAATATGATTACCAGTCAGTTAACTTCTATAAAAGTGAAATTTTATGAAGAGGTGAGGGCTCTCTTAGTTTTATGTTCTTTTCCATAAAGCTGGAATAGCTTGGTAATGGCTATAAGTAACTCTATCTTTGGTTTAAATACTTTGAAATTTAATGATGTTGTTGGTGTTATCCTTAGCAAGGAAATGCAACGGAAAAGCTTAGGAGGGTCCACATCAAGTAGTGTTTTGAATACAGAAAGCAGGGGCAGATCAAATGAGAGAGAAAAAGGTTCTAGAGGTCATGGGAAGTCATGAGAAAAATCAAACGACAAGAGGTCCCAATCCAGAGGATAAAAGGATTGCTAATACTATGGGAAACCAGGTCATCTAAAGAAAGATTGTTGGTTTCAGAAGAATAAAGGAGAGAAACAAGAAGGCAATAAGGAGGCAAATGTGGTAAGTAATAAATCTGAAGATGATGCTTTGATTCTTTCCCTAGATAATGCTGATGATTCATGGGTTTTAGATTCAGGGGCCTCATTTCATGCTACGCCCCATAGAAGTTATTTTCTTGATTATGTCCAAGGGGATTTTAGGCTAGTTTATTTGGGGGATAACAAACCCTGTTAGATTGTTGGAAAGGGAAGAATTAAGATTAAGTTACAGAATGGGAATCATTGGCTACTACAAGAGGTAAGGCACGTACCAAGGCTAAGTAGGAATTTAATTTCAGTAGGGAAGCTAGGTGATGAAGGTTGCACAGTTACTTTAATGATAAAAATTGGAAGGTTTCAAGAGGTGCCTTAATAGTAGCAAAAGGTGTGAAAGTAGGCACCTTATATCTTTGTACACGTCATACTGTTCCTTCTACTTTAGTTGTTACAGAGAAAAAACAAACAGCTTCAGGAATAGTTGTTATGGGTTCGTAGGAAGAGACTAAAACAGTTGTTGTAGGTTCTGAGACAACACTGTGGCATAACAAACTTGGGCATATGAGTGAAAAAGGTATGAAGGTACTTCATTCTATGAAAGTTTTACCAGGTCTGAAATGTATTAATATGGATTTCTATTAAAGTTGTGTGTATGGAAAACAAAAGAGAGTTAGTTTTCTCAAGGATGGGAAGCAAAAGAAAGATGAAAAGTTGGAGCTTGTGCATACAAATGTATGGGGACTGACTCAGGTATCTTCTCTTGATGGCTCTTGGTATTATGTTACATTCATAGATGATGCAACTAGGAAGGTTTGGATTTATTTCCTTAGGCAAAAATATGATGTATTTGAAACTTTTAAGAAATGGAGAAGCTTGGTTGAGAATGAGATGGGTAAAAGATTAAAATGTCTCAAATCTGATAATGGTGGTGAGTATTACAACAAAGAATTTGAGGATTATTGTTCCTTTAATAGAATTCATAGGCAAAAAATGGTTCCAGGGACTCCACAAGAAAATGGAGTGGCTGAGTGCATGAATAGGACAATAATGGAGTGTGCAAGGAGCATGAGATTGCATGTTGGGCTACCTTTAAACATGTGGGTAGAGGCTATCAATATCACTGTATATTTAATTAATAGAGGTCCTTCAGTTCCATTGGATTGTGGTATTCCAGAGGAAGCATGGATAGGTAAGAAGATGAGATTCTTTTCTCAAAACCTTCAGATGTGAAGTATTTGTGCATATAGATTTTGAAAATAGAACCAAACTGGATGCAAAATCAAAAAAGTGTATCTTCATTGGATATGGCATTGATGAATTTGGATATAGGCTTTAGGATGTTAAAAATCTAAAAATTTTGAGAAGCAAGAATGTTGTATTCAATGAGAAGGTGTTGTACAAAGATCATTTGCATCAGCATGAGAAGAAAGAAAAGGACTATGTGGTGCTGGATGATACTCCAGATAATGATGTTCCAATGGTTCCTCATTCTCTGCAATAGCAACAAGAATGCTACAAAATCTAGTGAATGTTAGACGGTCAACAAGGCTAAGTGGACCTCCTGAAAGGTTTTCTCCCTCTTTGTATTCTATTTTGTTAACAGATGCTAGTGAACCAGAAGGGTATGATGAATCTATGCAGGTGGATACAAAGGTTCAGTGGGAGCTTGCAATGAAAGAAGAAATGGACTCCTTGCTGAAAAATCAGACTTGGGAATTATGTAAGTTGCCTACAGGTAAAAGGGCTTTACCAAACAAATGGGTTTATAGGATGAAAGAGGAAGATGGAGGTAGAAAAAGATTTAAATCCAGGTTAGTTGTAAAAGGATTTGCACAGAAAAAAGGTATTGATTTTGATGAGATTTTTTCTTCAGTTGTTAAGATGACTTCTATTTGTACTATTTTAAGTATTGTGGCTGCTGAAGATTTGCATTTGGAATAGCTAGATGTGAAAACCACATTTCTCCATGGTGATTTGGAGGAGGAGATGTATATGAAACAACCATAGGGATTTGAGGTCAAAGGTAAGGAGAAATTGGTGTGCAGATTGAACAAGAGTTTATATGGCTTGAAACAAGCACCTTGGTAATGGTATTTGAAATTTGATACTTTTATGGTTGAGCAAGGCTACATCTAGTGTAATTTTGACCATTGTGTTTATTTTAAGAGGTTAGATAATGATAGCTACATCATTTTATGTTTATATGTTGATGACATGCTTGTAGCAGGGTCTAACATGGATCACATAAGTGAGTTAAAACAACAGTTAGCACAATCATTTTCTATGAAGGATTTGGGGACAGCAAAACAAATCCTTGGTATAAAAATTTGTAGAGATAGGAAAAATAAAAAATTGACTCTAACTTAGGTTGATTATGTTGAAAAGGTGTTGCAGAGATTCCATATGTAGAATGCAAAAGCTGTCAGCACACCTTTGCCTAGTCATTTGAAATTGACTAAGGAGATGTGTCTAAAGACACAAGAGGACGAAGACAAAATGTCCAAGGTACCATATGCTTTAGCTGTAAGAAGTTTAATGTACACCATGGTATGCATGAGACCCTATATTGCACATGATGTAGGAGTTGTAAGCAGGTATATGGATAATCTCGGATTGGAGCATTGGAATACAGTAAAATGGATTCTCAAGTATTTGAGAGGTACATCCAATAAATATTTATATTTTGGGGGCTCTAATATTAATTTAGCAGGCTATATGGACTCAGATTTGGTAGGGGATATTGATACTAGGAGGAGTACTATAGGTTATGTCTTTACTGTAGGTGGGACAATGGTGATTTGGATCTCAAGGTTGCAAAATGTGGTTGCTTTAACCACTACAGAGGCAGAATATGTAGGTACAATAGAGGCAAGCAAGGAGTGATATGGTTGTAATTTTTCATGGAAGAATTGGGCAAACAACAGGTTAATAGTTATTTCTTTATAGACAGCCAGAGTGTCATTCATCTTGCAAAGAATTTTGCCTTGCATTCAAAGACCAAACACATACAGTTGAGGTATCACTTCATCCGGTCAATGTTGGAGGATGGATGATTGAGGCTGGAAAAGGTACATATAGATGAAAATCTAGCAGATATGTTTATGAAGGTGGTGACAAGGGAGAAGTTGAGCTCCTCTTTAGCTTCAATTGGCCTTCAATATTGAAAACAATAAAATCAGCACAACAGAGTCCAAGGTGCTTATTTCGAGTGGGAGCTGCCTACGCAGCGGTGTCATCCAGGATCAATCTTCAAGTGGGAGATTATTTGGTGTGGAGTCTGATTAGCCTCCAAGTGGGATATTGTCAGTATGTGGCCACTGATCATACAAGTACTGTACACTCAGAACGTATCCTTGCTGGGCTTTGGGGTCAGTTGTTAATTTTTTCCCTCTTTTTTCCCATTCAAAGTCAGTTGTTAAATTTTTGTTAACCAACAATAGAAAAATGACATTGTAAAACCCTAATTCTAGAAGCTTCCAAGAAAGTTTGTTATAAGTGGCTGAGATGTATGTTGTGAGTGGGATTTTGATATTGTAATGTAGCATTTGCAGCGGTATTGAGTTGCAAGGATTGCTGGTTGTAATTGGTTTGATTTGCTGGATAATAATATTGGACTCTCTGTTGGTGGATGTAGCCCGAGTCTGGGTGAACCACATTAAGAATTTTCTCTCATTGTTATTATTTATGTGTATTTTTCATTCCTCTATTTAATCTTTATTTGCATTTAATTGATATCTTCTACATGTAATTCCTAACTCCCTAGTAGGTGCCTGATTCTATTGAAACATTGGCCTACTAGAACTAGCCTGACTACCCCTGAAGCTCTGTTGAGAACAGGTTGGGCCCACATTCTGTGTCTGACATCCCTAGTCTCTACACTGAGATTGAGATTGCCAAGTCCTAGAAGGTGTCCCCTGATTGATCCTCAAATTTTATCCCTAATGTTGTTGCTGCTGCTGCTGTCAAGGGGGACTAGGTGACTAGAAATTATTCCCAAATCCACCTCCCTGAGGTGCAAGTGGCCTAGAAAAGCTTTGGTTTTGCTGGGGTTAGTCTCAGTTTCTGAATTGATCATAGTTTCTCTGGTTTCTAGGAAGAATTTCCTCTGTAATAAGGGTTTTTTCTACTGCCTCCTGCATGGTTTGAGGCTCTGCTAAACGTATTGGACCATATATCCCATGGTTAAGGCCCCTAACAAACTGGTTGACCATCAACTTTTCATCTTGAATGTAGTCTACATAAGGAACCAAATCTAGAAATTTGTTTCATATTAAGCTACTGGGAGTCCTCTCTATTGAAGATCATGAAACTCATCTATCTTCTTCTGTCTAAAGTGCTCTGAAATGTACTTTTTCCTAAACTTTTCTAAAAAGGTTTCCCAAGTCAAAGTGTCAATTATAATGTACTCCTTTCTTTCCTCGTAGCACCACCAAGTGGTTATAGCCCCTCTAAGTAGATGAATAGCCAACCTTGCCTTGAGATTACTTTGATAAAATTTGAGCTTGAGGCAACCTTTAAGGTTTAATATCCACGATTCTACCTCCACTCCCTCAGAAGTACCAGAAAAGTGTGGGGGCTGAAGGTAGAGGAACTCCTTGATCTATTTGTCTACATCAATGTATGTCCTAGGTGCCTCAAAATTATTTATCTGACTACTACGTGGAGGGATGTGGTGTCTTGATTCTTCTGTCCCTTCCTCATGATTTTCTTCCCTATTATAGGTAGGACTCCTACTGTGCTCATGCAGAGCTAAAGCAGGCTCCTCATAGTGAGGATGAGACTGACCTCTAGGAGGTGGTGGAAGTGGAGGTGGTAACCTAGTCTGTATTACATCCACTAATTGTTGCAACACTTGCAAAATTTGGGGGCCTTGATCTCCTAGTACATCTTGATGAATGGATTGAGACTGAGCATCTAAGTGAGTGCACTTATGTCTGGGAGGCATCCTATTAGTTAAACAATTACAAAGTTTTAGTTTCACAAGTTTAATTTATTGCAAATATGTACCTAATCGGTGTTGTCATTGATGTCAACATATTCTTGTTTCCATTGGTGTCAACTGTATCCTAATCTATTGTTTGTTTAGAAGACTGGAATGTTGAGGATATTGAAAAAATTAGCCTCTCTGGAAGGAACAAGTGAGTCATATATCTTTTTGTCAAAAATAATGAAGACAATGTAGTTCAGTGAAGTAGATTGCTCTGCATTCCCAGTAAGATGAAGATCAGAGTCTGCAGATTAAAGGGTCTGTAGAGGATGGTCTGTAGTTGCTCCAGTCAAGATTTGAGAGGTCCATAGGAAGTATTTGTGAAGTTATGGCCTTTTGAGTAGAACCAGGTTTTTCAGTTGTTCAAAGGAAACAGAGTGGCAGTTAGTTGGTCTAGATTGCTCCACATTAAAATATTATGGTCTACGGTTCTAGAAGCATGTTTGGGATGTTGATGTGTATCCTCAACTCAAGTGGTTCATGGTTTGGAGGTCTACAAGCAACCTTTCTAGTGTGATAGTCATGGCAGTCAGTGTTCTTGGGTTTCGATATGAAGATGCAAATGGTTCTAGTGATCTGAAGTGGTGCAGTTGTTCTTGATGATTTCATTGTGCTTTTAGTGGTCTTTGGATCATGTGCCTACTATGTTGGTGGTCTGCATTGAGAATTGAGCTTGTGGTTGAAGATTTCTTCTTGAGTGTTGTTGTTCATTCCAGTTTTGGCTGACCAAATGCTTTGTGCATGTTGCGGATGATCTAAGAGAAGTTCTATGAGGTGTGGCATGTTGTTTGAGGAAGATTCAAGTCCCAGCTATATTTCACCAACAGTATAGTAATCAGCATTAATTCAAGCCATCCTTGATGTTCATTACAAGGTTGATGAAGCATATAAATAATTGTGGATGAGTTGTGCGAAGTGATCCGAGTGCGACAATGATAAAATCCTAAGAAAAGTACAAAGGCAGAGTAGAGAAGAGGAGCAAAACAACAAGAGTAGTAAAGGATGAAGAGCTAGTGAAGAAGTGTTTGGGGGCAGAACAAAAGTTTTGTGAGCTTTCAATGGGACTGAACCAGGCATGAAGAAGATGCTAGTTCTCAGTTCATTCTTTCTGTATTAAACATAAAATCTTGTAGGCAGTGAGCCTCTTTGAGCAGTGAGCTCTGGGCAGTGCACCCAAAGGCAAGTACCTTCCCATTTCTTTTAGGTACTTTTAACAGGGTACGAATTTTGTGGGTTAACCCCCACCTTGGTTTTCCCTTAACCGGGTTTCCATGTAAAAATCCTAGTGTTATGTGTGTTCATTTTGTTTCTGCTCATGTGTTGTTGATTCATGCTTTAATCTTTACATCATTAATCTATTTGTAAGTGGAGAAAGAAGATTAAAATTAGAAAAGGTTAAATTTTGTGGGACAACTGATTCACCCCCCCTCTTAGTTATCTGACCTAATTCCAACAATTGGTATAAGATTCGGTTCCTCTAAAAGAAGCTTGACTGCTTAAGGAGATCCAAAATGACTACATACAAAAAGGACAGTCTGAGATTTGATGGAACAAATTACTCCCTTTGGAAAAGTCAGATGGAGTGTCACTTGCAATGCACGGGTGATCAATATTGGTCAATAACAAACAATGAGTATAAGCCTCCACAGAATGGTCCTACAACTGCAGATCAAATCAGAGATGTTGAAAACAATATTTGGGCTAAAGAAGCTTCGTTGAGTGCCCTAACTGATACATAAATGACAAATGTCTTGGAACTGAACACTGCTCATGAAATCTGGAAGAAATTAGAAAATCTGTATGAAGGTGATGAATATGTCAAATGTGCTAAGTTACAAAGTCTAAGAGGTAGATATGAAATTTTAAGGATGAGTGAAGATGAAAACATCACTTCCTACATGTAGAAGGTAAATGAACTTGTGTGTGGTATTAGGTGTGCTGGTGGGAAATTGGAAGAATCAGAGATTGTTGCAAAAGTGCTCAGATCCTTACCTGATTCATACAAACATAAAGTTGATGCTATTGGGGAGATCAGGACTATCACAAAAGTTACAAGAGATCAATTGGTTGGTAAGATTTCAGCATTTGAAATGAGTGAGTTCGATGATTCTCTTCCTAAATCAGAATCTGCATTCAAGGCCAGTGTTTTTGGAAAACAAAGATTTTATCCAGGTGAAATCTCTTCAAGAAGATCAACCAGATATGAAAAGGCAAGAAAGGAACTTCATGAAGATGAATCTGGGCTTGAGCAACTTGAAGCCCTTATTGCCAAAAGATTACCAAGAAGATCTAGTAAGTATGAAGGAATGTTGCCTTTCAAATGTTTTGTTTGCAATAAGATTGGTCATTTTGCTTCAAGATGTCCGGAGAGGGTTTCAAAACCAAACCCTAACAGACCTAGGGGTCAGAAGAAATGCTACTATGTCCAAGAAGTTGAAGGAGTCACAGATGATGAATCTGATAAAGGAAGTACCTTTGAAAATGACTGGATGTTCATTGCTATCAAGGAATAAGATCTGCTATCTACTGAATCTACTAGCTATGTGAATGTGGAAAGTGCTTTAGCTGCTTAGATTGAAGAAACAGATGAATGGGTGATTGACAATGGATGTTCTCATCGTATGACCAGTGATAAAAGTAAGTTTGTAAGTTTGGAAAGATATGAAGGTGGAATTGTGAAGTTTGGAGACAACTCAGCTGGTATAATCTGTGGCAAAGGATCCATCTCTTTTGATGGTAAGAATAACACTAATGATGTTCTATATGTGGAAGGATTGAAGCATAATCTTCTCAGTGTTGGATAGTTGATCGATGAGGGTTATGATCTCTGATTCAAGGATGGAAAATGCAGAATCTTGGAAAGCTCCAGAACTGAAATTGCATCTAGTACTCAAACTAGAGGTAACATCTTTCATTTAAGTAGTTCTGGTAAGAGTTGGTTATGGCATAGGAGAATGTGTCATGTGAATTTTGATAACATTGTCAAGATAAGTTCTACTCAGGCTGTGAGAGATCTTCCAAAACTTGTGAAACCTGTTGATAGAATGTGTAGAGAATGTCAATTGGGTAAACAGAGCAGAACTACATTCAAGAGAAAAGAAAAAAATTCAAGTGGATTGTTGGAACTTGTGCATACTGATCTATGTGGTCCAACTAGAATTAGGAGTGTGCAAGGAGATAGATCTTTTATGTTGCTGATTGATGGTTACTCCCAAATGATGTGGGTAACCTTCTTGAAAGAAAAATCAAAAGCTCTTGACAAATTCAAGGTGTTCAAGGTTATGGTGGAGAATGAGATTGATGTGAAGATAAAGTGTCTAAGATCCAACAGAGGTGGAGAGTTTATCTCCAGTGAGTTTGATACATTCTGTGAAAAGCATGGAATTAAAAGATAGTTATCTGCTCCTAGGACTCCTTAGTAGAATGGAGTTTTGGAAAGAAAGAACCAGACCAGTCAAGAAGCTGCTAGAACCATGATGATGGAAGAAAATATTCCACAAGTCTATTGGAGAGAAGCTGTGAGTATTGTTGTCTACACTCTTAACTGGGTGTAGATCAAAGGCAATTCTGGTAAGACACCTTATGAACTATGGTTTGGTCATCCTCCTACAGTGAAATATTTTAGAGTTTTTGGTAGTAAATGCTATATCAAAAGAGATGAGGATCTAGGCAAGTTTGATGCAAGAAGTGATGAAGGAATATTTCTAGGTTACTCTACTCAAAGCAAGGCATACCGGTGCTTTAACAAGAGATTGAAAAAGATTATTGAAAGTGCTAATGTCAAGGTTGATAAAAACAAAGAAGGACCTTCCAGGTTTAGTGGATACGAATCATATGATGACAGTCCAAATAATGGAAAACAAGTTCAGACTCAAACTCAGACTCAGACTGCTCTGAAAAATCTAGAAATTCAAGAAGCTAGTGCAGATGATGAGGAACAAGTTCAAGAATCAGAAGTTCAAGCAAATCCCAAAACTCCCAGGTATGTAAGGCTCAATCATTCTGAAGATCAAATCATAGGAGATAGAAATAAAGGTGTTCAAACTAGAAGAAGAATTGTTGAAGAACAAAAGGAGATTTTTTTGGTTTCAAATATTGAACCAAAAATAGTAAGTGAAGCTTGCAATGATGAAAATTGGGTAAAAGAAATGAAAGAAGAATTAATGCAAATTGAAAAGAATCACACTTGGATCTTGTTTCTAGACCTGAAAACAAAAATGTGATTGGAACTAAATGGGTCTTCCGGAATAAACTAAATGAAGATGGTAAAGTTGTGAGAAACAAAGCAAGATTGGTGTGCAAAGGATATTCTTAGGTAGAAGGAATTGATTTTGAAGAAACTTTTGCTCCAATAGCAAGAATAGAAGCCATCAGATTATTTCTTGCCTTTGCTGCTTTCAAAGATTTCAAAGTATACCAAATGAATGTCAAGTCAGCATTCATGAATGGAGACCCAGAAGAAGAAGTCTACATTGAGAAATCAGAAGGATTTCAGTTGTCTGATAAAGAAGATATGGTCTGCAAATTGAGGAAAGCTTTGTATGGACTTAAACAAGCCCCAAGAGCTTGGTATGCAAGATTACATAAGTATCTACTTAAGCTAGGATTTTGCAAAGGGACTGCTGACAGTAATCTTTATTTCAAAATTGATCATGAGCACATCTTAATTGTTGAGGTATTTGTTGATGATATCATCTTTAGTGGAAATGGGAGCATGTGTAAGAAATTTGTTGGTCAGATGCAAAATGAATTTCAGATGTCCATGATTGGTGAAATGAATTTCTTCTTAGGTCTACAAATCACTCAATCAGAAAAAGGTATATTCATATCTTAGTCTAAGTATGTGAGAGAGCTGTTTAAAAAGTTTGGAATGGAGGATTCAAAACTAGTAAGTACTCCTATGATAACTGGATGCAAGTTGAGTAAAGATGATGATTCCCCTAAGGCAGATCAAGAAAGGTATAGATCAATGATTGGAGGACTGTTTTATCTGACTCAAACCAAACCTAATATTATGAATGCAGTTGGACTTGTTTCTAGATTTCAAGCTGATCCTAGAGAATCTCATGTTGTAGAAGTTAAAAGAATTTTCAAATATCTAAAGGGGACATCTGATTATGGCTTATAGTATCCTAAGGATGATGACTTCACTCTTCATGCATACACAGATGCTGATTGAGTAGGAGATGTGGATGATAGGAAAAGTACTAGTGGTGGTGCATTCTTCTTGGGAAAGAGATTGGTTTCTTGGTTGAGAAAAAAGCAAGAGGCAATATCTTTGTCTATTATAGAGGTAGAGTATATAGTGGCAGTAAGTAATTGTACTCAAGTCTTGTGCATGAAGCAAATGTTGAAGGATATCAGAATTGTGTTTGAAGAGCCTGTTACAATCTTCTATGATAATTCAAGTGCAATAAACATCTCAAAGAATCTGATGTTGCATTCAAAGACAAAGCACATATCCATCAAGTTTCACTTCTTAAGAGAGAAGGTAAATGAGAATGAAGTCAAATTGGAGTTTGTTTCTTCAAAGGATCAGATTGCGGATATTTTCACTAAGCCTCTACCGAAGGATACTTTTGAGTATCTCAGAGGGAAGCTATGGGTTATTACCCCTCCTGATCAGAACTAAGATGGACTAGGGTGCATCAGTCCGGTGGAATCCATAGTCATATCTTGTAATCTAGATTGATGTTAAGGGGCTACTACTCAAGGGGAGTAGTCAATATACTAATTTTACAATTTAGTCTGATTTGATCTAAAGAACAAGAAGAGGGAGAGATGATTGGAAATATGTGCCCTTTGCCATTGATGTCAAAGGAGGAGAGAAGTCATGTGAAAAAATTGGAAGTAAATAGTTGCTAGTGAAAGGGGGAGCTGTAAAGAAAAATGGTTGTAGGTGTGTTAAGACAAAGGGGGAGAAGTTCTTGTCTTGATGGTTGAATTAGTTTTTCACATCATATGTTGCCATCAATGACAAAGGGGGAGATTGTTACAAATATGTGCCTAATCGGTGTTGTCATTGATGTCAACATATTCTTGTTGCCATTGGTGTCAACGGTATCCTAATCTATTACTTGTTTAGAAGACTAGAATGTTGAGGATATTGAGAAACTTAGCCTCTGGAAGGAACAAGTGAGTCATATATCTCTTTTTCAGAAATAGTGAAGACAGTACAGTTCAGTGAAGTAGATTGCTCCGCATTCCCAGTAAGATGAAGATCAGAGTCTGTGGATTAAAGGGGTTGTAGAGGATGGTTTGTAGTTTCTCTAGTCAAGATTTGAGAGGTCCATAGGAAGCATTTGTGAAGTTATGGCCTTCTGAGTAGAACCGGGTTTTTTAGTTGTTCAGAGGAAACAGAGTGGTAGTTAGTTTGTTTGGATTGCTCCGCATTGAAATATTACAGTCTGCAGTTCGAGAAGCATGTTTGGGATGTTGATATGTATCCTCAAATCAAATGGTTCATGGTTTGGAGTTCTGTAAGCAACCTTTCTAGTGTGATAGTCATGGCAGTCAGTGTTCTTGGGTTTCGGTATGAAGATGCAAATGATTCTGGTGATCTAAAGTGGTGCGGTTATTCTTGATGATTTCATTATGCTTGTGGTGGTCTCTGAATCGTGTGCTTACTATGTTGGTGGTTTGCATTGAGAATTGAGCTTGTGGTTGAAGATTTCTTCTTAAGTGTTGTTGTTCATTCTAGTTTTGGCCAACCGGATGCTTTGTGCATGTTGCGGCTGATCTAAGAGAAGTTCTATGAGGTGTGGTGTGTTGTTTGAGGAAGATTCAAGTCCCATCTATAGTTGGCTAACAGTATAGTGATCAACATTAAGTCAAGCTGACCTTGATGTTCATTCCAAGGTCGATGAAGCATATAAATAATTGTGGATGAGTTGTGGGAAGTGATCTGAGTGTGAAAATGATAAAATCCAAGAAGAAAGGTACAAGGGCAAAGCAGAGAAGAAGAGGAGCAGAAGAACAAGAGTAGTATAGGATGAAGAGATAGTGAAGAAGTGTATGGGGCCAGAGTAGAAGTTTTGTGAGCTTTCAATGGGACTAAACTAGGCATGAAGAAGATGTTAGTTCTCAATTCATTCTTCCTATATTAAACATAAAATCTTGTAGGCAGTGAGCCTCCTATAGGCAGTGAGCTTCTTTGAGCAGTGAGCTCTGGGTAGTGCGCCTGAAGGCAAGTGCCTTCCCAATTCTTTTAAGTACTTTTAATAGGGTACAAATTTTGTAAGTTAACCCCCACCATGTTTTTCCCTTAACCGAGTTTCCATGTAAAAATTCTAGTGTTATGTGTGTTCATTCTGTTTCTGCTCATGTGTTGTTGATTCATGCGTTAATGTTTACATCATTAATCTATTTATAAGTTGAGAAAGAAGATTAAAATCAAAAAAGGTTAAATTTTGTGGGATAACTGATTCACCCCGCCCTCTCAGTTGTCTGACCTAATTCCAACATAATTTTCCCCAGAGTTCCGAAACTGTGGAAACCTAGCTCTAATACCAAAATGTCATGCCCGCAATGAGCCCTCTTGTATTTCACCATACAAGAGGGCAAAAAGGTAGGGAATTTTTTTTAAAGTTAAATGCATAAATGTTAACTTGCTAGGAATAGTCTACCTATAGTCTCATAGCTAATGACAACTCCCAATGAGTTAAGATGTTGAAAAATTCTTGTTTGCAAAGGTTCTATTGATCATAAGGTAAAGTTTAGAATAAATAAATAGTTTGAATAATTTCACTTGACCTAATTGTGAAAACATATGAGAGTCATTGTTTTCAGTTGATAAATAAAATTCCATTCTTTAATAGGTTTAAATAATTAGATAAACTATAATATTAAATACAAACTACACTTTATAAATAATATCAAAAATTGGTAACATTATCAGGCACAGACGGAGTAGCGACAAATTCAACAAAAAAATTCTTTAATCCTATCATGGATGTTGGCTCTAATGTACTTGTTGTCTGAGCTAGAGCATTTGCAACATGATTTTGTCTCCTTGGGATCAATTGGATGTTAAAACCATCAAAGCATTCTATCAGATCCCAGACTCTATTTCTGTACCTATTCAGCCTCTTATCATTGCATGAGTATTGCTTTCTTACTTGTTTTACCACTAGTTCAAAATCACCAAACACCTGGATAATCTTGACCTTCTTCATACTCTGTTATGTTGTTTGTGCATGGAAACTACAGTCTTTGTGATGCCAAATATGAGCTCCCAATGGGGCTGATTAATTCGACCCCTGCTCTGGACCCTTGTCTGCACCTTGAGCCATCAAATCTTAAGGTCCATAAGTGGAAGTCTTTTCTATTACCATTCTATTTCACTGATTTCTTCCTATCAAGCAAAGGCTTCGGTTCTTCCTTCTTTTTGTCAACTGATACCTTCTTCAAAATTATGGGGATCTTCAATTGTCTTTGTACTTGTTTCACTGCCTCTTGGCACAGCTGGCAAGTAAATTTAGAATGTGATGTATCATGTATGCAGCACCAGTTGGGTAGTAATAACTCCTCCATTTGAACCTGCTTTCCAACAGTGATTTGATCCTGCACAAATTTAGCTACGAAACCACGGAATCCTTCGAATATCCCAGGTTCATCCTCTTCTGAAGAATCTTCTGAATCTGATTGAACGTATGCTTCTGTACTCTCATTTTTTTCTATAAGTGGAGAGTTAGGAGGTTTTAAACAACTCAGCATAAGGATTTCCTCTGACTGATTAACATGTGGAAGATAAACTCCCAAATCAACTTCTAAGAACAAAATCTCATTGGGTTGATTATACTATGTAGTCATATGCTTCATCTTGGGTTCTCTTTCAATATGTATCTGATTGGCCAACCCTTTCCATGGCAACACATATGAGAAAAGTCGGTTGCCATGTAACCATTCAAAGTTCTAAACCAATCTCTACTCAAAAGCATGCCATATTGATCTGGAATGTCTACTACTTGAATATTTATATATTGCCGCACCCTAGGATAAGAAGCTAGCTGCATGTGTATTCTATTCAACTCACCTACTACATTCACTTCAGTTTTATCTAGTTATGTCACCTTTCTTGAAGACTTGGCCGGAGTGAGCCCAAGTGCTTTACAAACTAATAATGGCATTACATTCGTGGAAGCACCAGAGTCTACTAAACAGTTATGAAGGTTTCTATTGAATATCCTAAGTGTTAAGAGGAAAGGAGGACTTTCTCTCTTGTCTTTATACAATGTTATCTTTTGTTCCACATCAGTCACATGTACTCTTTCTTTCCCTTTATCAACACTATCTTTGGTGACATTTTCCTTTGGTACATAATCAATTTTGGTTCTAGCACCCATGTCTTGGAAGAAAGATGTCCTAACCTTAGGTATTTTAAGTAGCTCATATACAAAAAGACTAACATTCATTTTCTTGAGTTCCTCAGCTACATACTGCCCCATTTTCACTATGTCAGATCATTGAGAACTTTCAGAAGTAGTAGCACCCTGATATACTGGTTGATGGGTGACTTTCGGGGGTTGAGGGTTATTAGAAGCTTTTGGATCTAGTGGGATCTAATAGCTATTTGGAGGGATAGAGGTGGTGAAAGGGCCTTTAGGCTTTCTACTTCTCAGGTTATAAGGAGTCTTATTATACTGTTGATATGCATTGACTTCTTTAGACTCTTCTTCCTCAGGTTAATTATCTTGGAATAGAAATGTATAACTATCAAGAACTAGAGCGGTGTCATACCTCTGAGAAGGAACAATTTCATACCATGTTGGTAGAGTCTCCTGAGTTTCAACATTTTGAATCTCCATCTAGAAGATACTGGATGCGATCTAAAATTCTGGGCAGTCTAGTTCAGAGTGAGCATTCATGTTGTGCAGCCTGCACCAAGTAGACAAAGTTGCTTCAGCTAACATCACACAACCAGGGGGTCCGGTATCATTGTTCTAATTCTCCAAGGGTGATGGCACTCCTCCATTGTTCAGTCTGGTGTTCCAGGATTGGTTTGGACATTGTTGAAAGTTCTAATTTTGGAACTGATTCTGATTCTGATTCTGGGAGTACTGCTGATTCTGAAAAAGTTGTTAATTTTGTCCCCTTCGTTGTAGATAAGCATTATGATTCTTGAGGTGGGTAACCTCGACAGTAAGCTTCTTCATTTTCTCAACCAGTTCTTTGATGTCATCTCTATCCTCTTTTGCTTTGGCTATTTCTGAAGACTGCATGAAAGGCATTTGTGCTAGAGGGATTTCAGCTACTGGGTTGCCTGGGTGGATTACTAAAGCCTGCATTGCAGATAGGTTTGGAATCAGATTCATCACAGGAGTATGATTAGTCAATGTGTGATTTATCATAGGTATCTGATTGGGCATGGCTATAGGTCCCATATGGTTCAATGGACCAGAGGTTGTCTGTCCTAGTTGGGTACTCACAGTAACAGCTGCAGAATACACTTGAGCTAAAGTAGCAGGGATTGGGTTATCTCTCCTTGCAAACATGGAGGTAAGTTTGTCTAGGGCAGCATAGTAAATGGGCAAGGCAGCAGCCTGACCTATAGAGAAAGGATCTTGCAAATGACTGAAAGCTTTCTGGAATCTGTTATTAAAGGAACTTATCATCTCTCCTTCGCCTCGGTGGATCTCTACAAAAGATCGATAAAAATCAGCTGGAGTGGTAAGCATACAAAACCTATCCAAAAAAGCATTCTTTAAGTTCAACCATGAATTTATGGATGCTGCAAGGAGGTTAGTGAACCAATAATAAGCTTCATCCTGCAAAGAATAAAGGAACAACCTGCATATCACATCCTCATACTGTACTTGCAACATGAACATGTTAGCCTCAAAGATTTTAATGTGCTTATCTGCAGTCCTATCTGGATCGTTTACTCTGAACTTTGAACAGAACTTATCTGGGTTCTTTGGCATATCATGGTAATCATTGAACAGAAAAGGAGACTAGTTATTTCTTACAAAGAAGGCCATGTTGGGAGGATTGAAAGGAGCTGCAGTTGTGTTCCTTGGGGCTCTTGGTATCCCTTGATCCCTTCTTGTTCATCTAAATTTGGTCAGGGACAGCAACTCTTTTCTAGCTAAGCTAGATCTAGTATGTCTCTATCTAGTCCCCAGACTTGATGATTTTTAAGCAAAGGGAAAATAGTTCTCGAAGGCCCTCCTTCTAGCACCAATTCTGTTGATGGTGGTTTCAACACACAACAACACAGATGTGATTGTTGGTTTCACACCTCTCTTGAAAAGTATCCTACCCTAGGTAAGACTACTCCAAGGATAATACAACTAGGTCTTAGCTTGCTTGGAATCTCTCAGTTGGTATGTTCTAGTTGTGCCTACAAGGGGTCTTACATGCAATCTGCAGATTTTCAAGTTTGGGGCAGCAAATACACATAAACCCTTTTATGGTTTTCAGCTGATAAAATAATGTAAAATGCTACTGGAATTCCTAGTCTAACGATGATTTTAAATAAAATGCAAAAGGTTAGGGTTTGAGAGGAATCCTAAGTGACATTCACAATGTATAGGCCACCTTCAGCAGACAAATACTCTAAAACTTTTAACCAGTTTCCTAAGTTACCAAACTAAAATGGGTGTTACAATGCTGCAGAAAATGGTGCTATCTTCAATGGAACTCAATAGATTTTTAGATTACATTCATTTTTTAAATACCCAATAAATGGCACAATTTAACTTATGAAATGCAATTGAACTTTAGCACAAACAATCAACCCAGACTAACTTTACACATCTATCTACCATCAGCAAATAACTAAAAGTATGGACTTAGAGTATTCATCAGATACTTTAGCAAACCATGAACATTACAAAAGCACAACTAACTAAATATGGGAGAGCAAGAAACGAACCATGAAAACCAAGTAAGAAACACAACACAAATTCTTAAAAAACCTACAGAAACTTGCTTTGTATTACTTCAAATGGCAGAATGTCAATAATTCGGCATCAAAATCTCTCTTTCAAACAAAGGAAATGGTAGCCCTTTATATAGAAAAGTAGCATACCGAGTTTTCAAACGAACAGTGGAGATTAACTCGACACCGACGGTCTAGATTACATCAATAAATACAATTGCAATAGCTCACATCAATTCTCGGATTACATTTTGTCTTCTATGAAAAAGACAAAAAATAGCCTCCAGATACATTGAATCTAGTCAATTTGACTAGCCAACTCAATATATTAGTACAAAAGAACATTTTAGAAGCATAGAAAAGATGAAATAGAGTCACATGCTGCCCCGAATACAGTAATTTACAATTATGATGGGCTTACATCCTTAAAATATTTAAAATAATATTAGGATTCTTCATCTAAATCAATTTTGTCTTCGCCAGCCAGTTTGTTACAGTAAGTCAGCGACGCGTCGAGTGCAGGATTAATCTCTGACAGATCTAGATCCTTCAAATGATTGATCTGGTGTCAAACATGTCTAGTTCCCAACTGAATTTACTGCATATTTTCTCTATCTCTGCACCTTCCTTTTGAAATACCTTGAATTCGGCCCTAAGGTCGCTTACCTTGTCTAACCTATCCTCCATACTGAGCTTGGCATCTTCAAAAATCACCTTATGCAACTTATCTTTACACTTTTCGATATCAAATGGGGCATAGTCATCATAGGATGCTTCTAGGTAATCCTTTAAAGAATCATTGATATCATATATAATTGATCTTAGCTCCTCATCAGCTGGCTTATATGCTTCTTTTATATTTTCAAAAGTTTATTTTCTCAAAAGTAGCTGTTGATACCATTCAATGGCCTTAGGCAGCTAATTCCCAGTCAAAATATTCTCTATGACCAGAGTCTGGGTAGGCAAATCCTTGATGCTTTTTATCCAAGGATACATATGCAAGTAATATTTGTAGACACCTAAAATTGACTTGCTCTGCAAACTAATTTCCCGTACCTCTACACTAATTTATCCCTCCTATTAATTAAATAAATTCATTTTATTTAATTAAATTTATCCCTAACCATCTGTCTATCCCTTGCGATCAATTAATTCACTTAATTTATCACCATACCTTATAACTATAGCCTCATTGATTAAATAAATATTCTCAATATTTATTTAGCTGATTTGTCCATCTCCCTAATCCTCATTGATTAGATAAATCATTCTTATCTAATTAATCTACCCTACTGATCAATCTACCCTAGCCTACCTATCCCCTAGACCTAAGTTAATTAAGCTAAACACTTAATTAACCTTGCTTAGCCCATCCTCCCACACACCTTTGAATAAAAATCAATTTTTTATTCAAAGGGTCAAATCCTCCTTACATCTCATTTATCACCCTCTTACACATGTAAGTGTACATCTTCACATCTCCACATAAAAGTGAATTTTTAATTCACACTCCCCCATGAGGTGAATTTTTAATTCACTTGTCATATCCACTCTTCCCAAAAATAAATTTGTAATTCATTTTTATCCTCAACACCTTTCCCCATGTGAATTTAAAATTTACAAATAATGAGAGCCCTCCAATCCCATTGACCAAGCTTCAACCCTTGATCTCTCTCATCCACTCCCCTTGTGACATTTGTCACAAGGCTATGACTCCAATCCTAACCCTAACTCTCAACCATTTCTAGCCCTTGATCTCATCTTTTAATCCTCACCCTCCATCCATTTCTCAAAAATATATAAATGAGACCCTTTTGTAAACCATTTTGGGGGGAACTTCTTCTGGCACCCTTACTATGCCAAAATCTCTCCAAAATCTTCTTATCCCAACATCATAATGCCAAAATCAGTCTAGCCATCTCTATCCAATCTATCATCCAATCCCTCATCTACATTGTGTTGAGCAAACATTGAGCAATCCACATTTCAATCAACTTGGGTAAAATCTAAGGAGCTTGGGTGCAACTCCTTCCACCCTAGTTGGATTTGTGGGTCATTGTGAAGGTATATCATTTGTGTTTACATTTGGTTTGTGTTTTGGCTTTCATTTTGACTTCATAGATTACATTGGCATGCCCGGTCTTGGATCTAATCGTCAGTTTTTGTAGGTTTTGTTGTCAAAATCTTCATTTTCTAACCCTAGTTGTGGCAAGATTTGCAAGTTTTGTGGGTAAACTATTGCAGGTTGCATCTTGGGCAGAAACTAACTTCACTGTTGCGATCAGGATGCTATTTCTGAGTTTTCTGATAGTAAATTTGACTATATTGCATGACTGAAATTTTTTGAAAAAATTTGAAAAAAAATTAGGCCTACGGATCCGTACCGTACGGATCCGTACCGTACAGACCTGCAGACCCCTAGTCCATACTATACTTTATGTCTCTGGTTGCAGGTTGTCTAAATGTTTTGTTGTTTGGGGTGAAGTTTTATCCTCTATGGGATTTAATGGCTTATTGCAATCTTTGAAACGCCAAAGTCCCCACTCACAGGAGACCCGTCGCCACCTCTCTCCACCTGTTTCCTAATTGTCGACTTCCGCTCTTAGCTAACCACCCTACTTCCCGCTGCCATCAGTAGTGGCGACCATACTAGTCACCACCCTCTCCATCACAGTCAACAGTCTTTCAAACCAACCGCCACCTCCCATCTCCCACAGTGTGGTCGCTGCCACAGCATACCCGTCCCCACTTCCTCATAGATCTGTCGCCACCTGATCTTCTACTTTCAACTCCGTCGAAACCCTAGCATCGCTCACCTTATACCTCCATCTCCACCATTTTTTCCATTGCCACCCGAGCTTCATCCTCGCCGCCACTGTGATTCCACCGCCGCCTGAGCTTCATCCTCTCCGCCACTCCTGCGCCACCGCCTGAATCCTTACCTCCACCCATCCTAAGTCTCCTGACCACCCCTTCGATGCTCCCCTGTGACCTTAGGTCGCCATCTCCAATTGCCCGACGCTACCTCTAGCACCGCTTCACCTCCACCAAAGCACAGTCTTCCACTTAGGGTTTCCTATCATAGATCTTAAGGTAGGGCACCCACTCGTTGGTCTTTGAGTACTTGATCACATGCACGACCTAGGGCAGGGGTAGGGAGGGGCTTAAGCACCCCCTTCCTCTATTTCTTTTTTTATTTTTTGTTTGGACCTCACCCCTGGTCATATGACCGACCAGGGGCTAAACCCTAACTGCCAATAGCAAGCCTTAACCCCCAGGACACTAGCTGCCAGCATGTGACCAAGTTTCTTCAAACTGTCAGCAGTCAAGTTAATCGCCAGGTTACTTCTTGTACTCTCTACATGCCTAAATAAGCATTTTTTTTCAAACTCACACAACTTTCACATACGGAGTCAAAAATTCACAAATAAGGACTTGTCGGAAAGTTGACGAGGTGAACTACACATTTGTATGAAATTTTTAGGTGACTATACCGTTTTATCAGCCTTTTTCGTAGTCAAAGTCAAACATGCATGAAAACTTCAAATGCTCATATCTTTCGCAAATTTGATCCTTTTTCAGCGAATTTTTTTTTCAAATCGCATAGAATTTCCTGAATTTTCTATTCATGCAATCCATTTTTCTATATCAGTTTATTTTTCATCAGATTTTATCAGATTCTCAATTTTTGCATAACGATCATCTTGGCTAGTCTACTTGCTTCGTTTTCAATTTTGTGACTTGCAGGTGATCATTCGAGTGAAACAACATCAGGAACAACATATACAATAGTTTGGACAGCAATTTAATCAGGTGCTTTCATTCTATTTCTCATTTCTTCATAATCTTACTTGCAAACACACTTCAATTTGGGATATAAAATGAATCATTGTTTGCATACACACTTCGATTTGGGCACATAAAATGAACATTTTTCTTCATCACATATCAAAATTGGGCCTAAAATCAACAAGTGTCTTCATCAAGCATTTCGACTTGGGCTTTAAAAAGAATAATTGCTTGACTTGTCTTCCTTACATTTTGATTTTCTAAGGGTCAATTAACCAAGTGCGAGTGTAAATCAAGTGTGCATGTGTATGCTCTCTCCTTACATCGCAAGGTGATCTTGGAGATCAAAAACATCTCACTTGATTCATTTTTGTTTACCCTTTCCTAGGAGGCCTTCTAGGGGATTTCATCACCCCTAGGGACAACCTCATTCGAGGCTGAATTGAAAGACACCCTCATTGAGAGTTGGAATCTTGTCACTCTTGGCTAAGCCCCAAAGAACTTTCTACCTTTGGGAAGTGAAGGTGAAGGGTGGGTTACCCCCTTCTCCCAGCTGTGTGACAGGATTTCACTTTCAATTCCTAGTCAACCTTGTGTAAACATTGCCCAAGACCTAATTGGCCATACCCTATTTCAAACTAGACATTAGGACATGTTGATGTGTCTTCCACATGTGCTTGTTTAATCATCATTACATTCATTCAAAGTCAAATTAAAAATTTCTTATGTGTCTTGTGTGAGTGATTCATGATTGTACATGTGTGATCATTTGATTAAACATTGCCAAATCAAGATAAACACCAAACACATAAAGACAAGTCATTCAACTCATTCAAATCCAATCACATTCATCTTAATCACTCATTTTTAGCCACTTCATTCATAATCACATCCAAGTCATCCTAAATAAATCTTAATCATATCATTGTCACTCTACATCATCAAATCATCATCATTCTATCTAAATCATTATCCAAACAACATCATTCTAATCATTACACATCATCATTATCTCCATTCTTGTCAAATCAACCTCAATCCCAATCATCCCTAAGCACATCCTAGTAACATCTTCATCATTCATCCTCATCCCATCAACATCATCCTAATCATTATCCTAATCATCCCTAATCATTCCATATCAAACCCTAATCATATCCAAGTCATCATCACATCACATCAACATCGATCCCAATCAACATCCAAGTCCCCCAACATCGCTATCAAACTCCAAATCCAAATCAACCCAATCAAAAATCAAGACCTTAATTGATCATCCAATCAAATCAACCAAATCAATTCTATTACTTAAGTGTCATTAGTCCACCTTAAGTATAGACAATCATCCATCCTTTAAAGAAAATCAAATCATCCTAAGGTCTTGAAATTTGATCCCTAACACCACAATCATCCATTATCCTCCATCATCCCATACCTCCCCAACAAAATGGATCCTTATGTAGAAATGCAACAATTACAAAGACTTAGAAAAGTCTATGAGAACATGGATCCTAATGCTAAGGAAAAATGCAAAAATGACATTAAGGATATAACCTTAGAACACCTCATCATTGGAGAATCCCAAGCCCCTACCCAACCTTCATCATATCAACAAACACCCTACATATCATCCTCATCCACATCATATCAATCTTCATTCTTTCAACCTTCATACCAACCTACATCTTACATATCCACACCATCAACCTCCTATCAACCTTCGTCATACCAACCTCCATCATATCAACCTACATCCTACATATCCACACCATCAACCTCATACCAACTTCCATCATATCAACCTTCACCATACCAACCTACATCGTACATATCCACACCATCAACCTCATACCAACTTCCATCATATCAACCTTTACCCTCATATCAATCTCCATCCCTTTACACATACATGCCACCGTACCTATCCAACCAATCAATACCTCCAACTTATCCATTCCCCAACCTTTGTCATGTTTACTTTGACCAAGGGAACACCAATCTATCACACCTTATATCCGAAATCCAAAGCTTATATCAACAACCATTTCCCCAAGCAAATCCCCAATCCCCATCCTCCAACCCTCCCATCACAATATCCCCCCAACCTTATCAACCTTAATCCATCACCCTACCTACCTTACAATCCATCAATCCCAACCCCCCCAACACAATGTTCCTCCAATCTTAATCCATCACCCTATGTATCTCCCAATCCACCAACCCCTATCACACATACACCTTATAATCCACCATCAAATCTTCCAAATCCTAACACCACGACATCCAAAGAATCCTTGTGGAATTTCCTCCAAAGAACATCACCAAGCAAAGCAAAGGAATCCCCCATATCCTCCACCCCTCCAACACCACCATCTAATCCCGCACCTATCCTTGAACCCATCCAAGAACCATCATTACCTAATCTCATCACCCACCTATCCAATCCCAATCCTAATCCCACACCAACTACCATCATTATCCATCCATTATATTGTTCATCAACCCATACACTCATAAAAGACACCATCCATTAGCTATTAGCAAGGAATCAAACACCCTCATGCAATCCAACATCCACCAAACCTCTTGAACAATCTCCTATCATAACTAAAGAACCATCATACAGCCATGTTCAAGAACCCATAAGTCAAGCACCTATCACATCCATCCAAACACCTATCACATCCACATCCATCCAAGCACCCATCACATATATCCAAGTCACTCCCACTTCTATCCAAGCACATGAGCTATGTCAAGAATCAAATCCAAAGCATGTTGAAACATCAACCCCTTCTCCTAATCAAGATCTAACCATCCCATCTAATCCCATCCCCAATCCCCTCCCATCTATTGATCAACTTATTGATCTCACACCATCTTCTACCACCCCTTTATCATCCCCAATGAATCCTTCACCTCCATCTACCAATCTCATCCCAAATCCATCCTCCTATTCACTTGGACAAAGCACTTTCATCCGTGGTGACTCCTTTGTAGGAGGTGAACAACTTCCATCCACCACCTATCCTCTTCCAACAAATAATAGAATCATGTCTTGTTTCCAAAGCACCAAACATCCCATCGTATGTCGTATACTCCAACTTATGAACTATCAAGGCAAAGGCTTAGGCCTTCATGAACAAGGCATCTTGGATCCCATCCACACCACATTCCATCCATCCTCGCATGGCCTTGGCTATACACCCCAAGAAAAATAATATAAACATGTTGGTACCATCCGCCCACCTTCCAAAATCCATTCATCCAATCCCAAACATGGTGCATCTCATCGCACTCCCAAACCATATGTCACCATCCCTCCTCCATCATCATATCATTTGCAAAAGCATGTGACCATCCATCTTCCTCCATAAAATTTACCTCCACTACTTCCAACTCCAAATATGCCTATTAAATCCACTTTACCTCCTATCCTACCAACTCCCAACATCCCTATCCTCAAATCCCCTCATTCATTTATCCATAAATCCACTTTTTACCTCTCCACCGATAAACCCCCTAAAATTCCCAATCAAGACCAACAAAAGCACACATCTTTCAAACATGAAGCTTCCCCCAAATCCATGGGATTCAAAAATTTGAATGCCTTAACTCATAAAGCACAAAAGACTAAAGATGCTATCCCTTTCAATCAAAATGAAAAATCCAAAAGGCTACCAAAACCCCCACCATCAAAAGAAAAAGCAAAAACAAAAATGGTGTGGGTTCCTAAGCAAAGATCAATCAAAACAAATGAGGCATCCACCTCCCAATCCACTCCAAAATCCCAAACATCTCACTCCCCACCTGAAAATCCCATAAATCCTAAGTCCATTTGGGTACCTAAAACCCCAAATCAACCATCCAAAAATCCCTCGTCCTGATCCCCATTACTCCCAACTCCACATCCAAAGTACAAGCTTCCAAATACATCATGGTGTGTGCACCCATTGGTCTTGGTTCCCCTCCACCACTTGACATTCCCACGTACCCCCATTTCTCCATCTTTCATCCACTATCCTACAAATCTTCCCCATCACATTTCTATGGTCCATGCTATTGCATAATCCACATCATAATCCGCATAGTCCACACCATAATCTGCATAGTCCACACCATAATCCACTACCCACCATACATTCCATCTTCTCCTATCTACCAACATCTGTGCAATCATCATCCAAAATGCTATCCAACATGGGACCATCTTTGCCTTGCTATGGAAACAGACGCTAGAGTCCCCATTCCATCAAAAAATCAAAAAATAAAAAAAATCAAGAAAATAGTAAAGAGAAAAAATCCGTCCAATGGTGAAAACCACTCCTCGTGGCACCTTGGGAAAGTACCATGATGAAAACCCCTTTTGGGTGTCATGCGTAATCCCTTCTCCATCCATTTTGTATCCCTACACTTGGGGGAAAAACCATATCCTTCATCCACATCCATAACATCCTTTTGCATATCCTATCCATGTATCCTTATCCTATCATATTCCTATCCACTACCCCCTATTTATCCTATCATTTCCCATCCATCATATCCATTATATCTTGCTTTTACCATCTCCCACCTTAGATCTTGATAAAGAAAAGGGGAAAAATATCAACAGAATGCTTTGGAGGCCTCTTGGCATACTCCCTTCATAAGTATATCCTCCATCCATCTACTGCAAAGTCCATCCATTCAAACATGAACCCACCATGCAAAATTCTAAGCATTGGGGGCATATGATTCCTTGCAACCTAGCCCTTGGAGTAAATCCTTATCCCCATCTCTCATCCATCTATCTTGCATCCCTATCTCTATCTTCCAATCCATCTATCATGAATCTCCTCTCTATCACCTTCCACTAACAATCCCTCCATATATTTATCATGTATCCCTACTAGATCCTTTAACCCCCATCCTACCCCTTATCTGCATGTATCTATCCATTTATCAAAATCTCCTATCCATTATCCTTTCATTGCCAATCCCCCAACCTAACCCCATCACCTCCACTTCTAAACTTGGTGTTCCCTTGTCATTGGTATCTAGCGCAAAGGCTATCTAAACTAAATCCAATGCAACCATCTCATAATAAATCATTCCCTTTCTAAAATCAAAAATCCAAAAAAATAAAAAAAAAATCATAAAATCTCAAAAATATCCATCACAAAATCAACATCATTCCATCAACATCTCATCATCTTCCAACATCCTCACAGTCACCCAAACCATCCAACACATCATCTCCCCACATCATCACATCTATCCTCAATCATCACACATCATCACCACAAATCAGAACTACATATCATCACCACCTGCATCTTAATGTGCCTTGATCCCGTGGATACAGGGTATGTAGGCAGTCTAGAATACGTAGGAAGTTTCCAGTACTCAGGTACATAAGATGCACCCATCCAACCCATTGAGCTTACACTAGATCCAAGCATTGCATCACCTATCGAAGCATCGTCCCTTAATAAAAAATCATCAACTATCAAATCAGCATCAACCACAACTTGTCACCATCATATCTTGAGCCAATCGTATGACATCAACTAAGCATGATCTAATCATCAACCAATTCCTACCTTAGGATATATCGTTGCTACAATAGGCAGAATCTATCCTATCATCATCCATCTTGGCAAGAGATACAATGGTTACTTGTTTGGTTTGTTAGTCTTTTCATTTTTTATTTTTATCTTTTGTCCTATTCGAAGATCACATCAAAGCTACCTTGATCTCACTATATCATGGTATGTGGCAAAAACATCTAGAATGGGGCATAGTCTTGCTTTTGTATGATGTGCTTGTGGGTTGGTCTCATTACTCCAAGCTGATATTCATATCTTGTGGATTGTAGGGTCAGTTCTAGCATATTGATCTCCTTATGCATCTAAGGTTCATCATACCTTTTGTGTACTAAGGACTTATGCTATGAGTCCCCTTCCCTCATCTAGACAAGGTTGTACTATCTTGGGCATGCATGGGATCATCCCTTTGTTTGCGTGTCTAGTCCATGTAAATGTTGGATAAATATCATCACCCCGGTCTTCTATACCTTGGTGAAATTATCCACTTTGCTATATCAAACCTAGGATTGCTCTAAATCATTTTCAGCACAATGATCATCCACCAATCAATCTCCCAACATTATCACACTTTCATCTCACCCCTTATCCTCCAACCACTTCTACCAATCTGTTCCATCCATTTCAAGAGCATAACCATGTTCTTGCAACCCGCCTATCCTCTCGAGGGGGCATCACCCTTACCAATTATCTCCAAACCTTACCCTATTCTTCTAAGCCAAAATCTTTTTTCTATCCAATCCAACTCTATGTTTTAACTTCTTTGAAATGATGTTACTTAGCCGCAACACCATCTCAAAGAGGGGCAAATGTAGACACCTAAAATTGAATTGCTCTGCAAACCAATTTCCCGTACCTCTACACTAATTTATCCCTCCTATGAATTAAATAAATTCATTTTATTTAATTAAATTTATCCCTAACCATTTGTCTATCCCTTGTGATCAATTAATTCACTTAATTTATCACCATACCTTATAACTATATCCTCATTGATTAAATAAATATTCTCAATATTTATTTAGCTGATTTGTCCATCTCCCTAATCCTCATTGATTAGATAAATCATTCTTATCTAATTAATCTACCCTAGCCTACCTATCCCCTAGACCTAAGTTAATTAAGCTAAACACTTAATTAACCTTGCTTAGCCCATCCTCCCACACACCTTTGAATAAAAATCAATTTTTTATTCAAAGGGTCAAATCCTCCTTACATCTCATTTATCACCCTCTTACACATGTAAGTGTACATCTTCACATCTCCACATAAAAGTGAATTTTTAATTCACACTCCCCCATGAGGTGAATTTTTAATTCACTTGTCATATCCACTCTTCCCAAAAATGAATTTGTAACTCATTTTTATCCTCAACACCTTTCCCCATGTGAATTTAAAATTCACAAATAATGAGAGCCCTCCAATCCCATTGACCAAGCTTCAACCCTTGATCTCTCTCATCCACTCCCCTTGTGACACTTGTCACAAGGCTATGACTCCAATCCTAACCCTAACTCTCAACCATTTCTAGCCCTTGATCTCATCTTTTAATCCTCACCCTCCATCCATTTCCCAAAAATCTATAAATGAGACCCTTCTGTAAGCCATTATGGGGGGAACTTCTTCTGGCACCCTTACTATGCCAAAATCTCTCCAAAATCTTCTTATCCCAACATCATAATGCCAAAATCACTATAGCCATCTCTATCCAATCTATCATCCAATCCCTCATCTACATTGTGTTGAGCAAACATTGAGCAATCCACATTTCAATCAACTTGGGTAAAATCTAAGGAGCTTGGGTGCAACTCCTTCCACCCTAGTTGGATTTGTGGGTCATTTGGAAGGTATATCATTTGTGTTTACATTTGGTTTGTGTTTTGGCTTTCATTTTGACTTCATAGATTACAATATTCATCGAAGGAGTCACATTCCTCGCGTAAATCTTTCCATTTCTTATGCAATTCTACTAGCTTCTTGTGCGCTTGAGCAGAGGCGTTGATAGTTTCACATCCCATCTCAAAAACTTTTGATAGCCATTTTTCTGTACCTTGGGATTTGGATCTTACCTCGCCCAATCTGGCCATTTCATCAGTAGATAGGAAAGTGGATATTGTCCTTATATCTCCTCCTGCATCTACTAGCTTAACCAAAAATTGAAGGCAAGTGTGGAGTTCTTCATTTTGCTGCTTCAAATCCTTCTTGGACATTTTGTCCTTGTCTAGCTATTCCAAAATTGATGTAACTGATTCCTTAAAATCGTCCACCCTTTGGGCATCAGTGGCGGGTCCCAAATCAACTGTAGATATCACATAATCCTCAACCCTGACATGTTCTTTTGATGTATCAGCTGGCGAGACTGTTATTTCTGTAATTCTTGATCTTGACTCATCTTTATAGATCCTAGACTGTATTTTTGCCTTCTTTTGTTTCTTAGGCTTCTGAGCTTGTGACAAAACTGTACTCAAATCCAGCTGCATTATTTCCACCTGTGGCTCACGATATTCCATTCTACTTTGCAGCCATTCAGGTGCAAAAGATTTATTCAATTCAATGGCTCCGTCATTATTAATTATAGCTAGCTCTTTCAGTGGTTTCTGTTCTTGCCCTGGTTCTTCATTCTTTTCTGTGTTTATCTCTTCTTCTTTTTCCTCTTCTTGGGCCAAGTTTTCCAAATTTACTATTATACCTTCTTGAGACGACTTGAAAACTTCCTCCGTTTGATCTTTATCTGGAGGATTATCAGATACATCAATGACTTTAACATTGACCAAAGGTTCATTGGAGTCTCACTTACTTCAGCCAATACATCTTTCTCCCCTCAAGTGTTGTTTCAGGCTCATGCAATCCCAAGTCTGCACATACTTTCTCGATCCCAGGAAGTAGTGGTACAGCCAAAGAATCTGCAGGCATTTGTGAAATAGGAACACCAGAAGATATGGCTAGTGGAGGCACATTGACTTGCATTAGATTGGCTAAAACTGTCGATAAGGAAGAAGAGATGACAAGAGGTGAAGGAAAAGGTAGTGGAGGTAGAGGGAGAGGGGGTGAAAGGATGGTGGAAATAGGAGGTAATGTTGTGGGGGTAAGCAATTGAGTGGAGAAGGAAGAGAGTGCAAGTGTAGTAGTAGAGGGGCATGAAGTGGTGACAACGGAGGAGATAGGGATGCTAGAGATATTGGAAGAAATTACCAATGAGCAGGAAGTGGCTGCAATGGTAGAGGTAAGAGAGGTGGCAGGGGATGTTTCTTGAGTTATGGGAGCTAAGGTCATAGGTGAAGTGGATGTAGTAGCGGAAGAAGTGATAGAAGAAGAAGTGGCAGTAGTAGTGGCAGGGGTTGTCGCAGCAGTGCTTATGCTTTGGGTAGTGGGGGATAGGGAAGTTGGAGGACTAGAATCCTTGTTTGTTGTATCATCTTCCTTACTTACCTCTTTTACCTTTGCTTTCTTGGCCTTAGAACCTTCCCCAAGGCCACTTGGCATGTCTCTTTTCCTGGAGGCCCTTGTTCTAGTAGAGGGAGGCTAATCTTTCTTTGGAGGAGGCCTTGCAGATGGTTTCTTAATTTTCTTCACCTTCTCGGCCAGAGATGTATGTTCTTCACTGTCTGACTTCTATCTCTCAGCTGGCTCTGCCTCATCTGTGACATTGATTGGTTCATCTTCTTCTCCTCTATAGTCCTTATCCGATTCTAATGCTGTATAAGTGAGTTGTATTCCCTATCCTTCTAAAGTAGCCACTTGACCCCTTACCCAACCTTTGCTCAATCTGATAGGTTCTCTCATAATAGTATCCAAAGAGCTTTCTTCTGCATTTGTCTATTTTGGTAATGGAATAGGTTGATGGTACTAAACCTCCCAAGGTCCTCTGACCATAATATTTTCATCATCTTACAATTGGTCCAGTACTCCCATAATGTGGAACTTCTTGATGAAAGCCAGAGGCAGCCTTGAATGTGCCTTCTTCATAATCTCATAATCATCTGGGCAATTGGCCCAAAAATCTTCAATGTGTATCTTGTGGAATAGATTCTTACTCACGAATCTTTCCATCACCTTATTTGGATCAAAATGATCCCTTGCATTGTAGTAGTGTAGGTTGAGGAGTTGAAGCTCTTTATCAGAATGCTCTGCAGATGCCAAAGAAGGGTATGCATAGTTTCCCTTGCCAAACTGGATAGGAAACTAAACATTGGTTCTATGCAAGTGTTTGAGTTTCTCAGCACAAGGTATTAATTGCCTAGACAACCCTAGAAGCATTGTCTTGTCATCGGGATACCTGGGAAGTCTGTAAGCCATCCCAGTGAAGCCTTGCACTCTTAAATATGTGAATTTCTCAAAATGGATGTACCATCTTCCATACTTAGTTATTTCATTCATTGCTTCAGTGGAAATCCTCAAGGCTATGTTACCTTGCAGCATTCTATCTATATACATTGTGAAAGCATCATTTACCCTTTTAAAATGTATCAAAGATTGAGATGAGGTTAGCTATGGGTAACATTCATATACCTTTATCTAGGTTTGCTCATCATTTCCAACTTCTCTAATCTTGGACAACCCAACATAGTGATTTCTCCTTACCAATGCATAAACAATATAAGATGTCCATCTGAAGTGCCTTTTATCCTTGAAATTGCTAAAGGTCTCATGAATGTTGTCACTGAGGATTTGGGCCCAGTGGAACTTAGTCCCTTTCAATATCTCAATGATGATAACAAACATCAACCCCTCAAAAGTGGAAGCTGTAGGTAATCCATATATTCTACTCAAGAAAGTTACTAAATCTCCAATTTCATCATGGAAATCACTTCTGTATAGCACTTGGGGAAATTTGCTGAGAGCAGACCTTCTATTTTTGGCCCAATTGTCATTCATGTGCTTTCTGCATCCTTCTACATCTTTGTTATATGTCTCCTCTGATCCTAGTTTGTCTGGCATAGTCATGACCTTGTGCCATGGAATATCAAAAGTCTCAGCTAGAGAGGGGGGACTTAAATCAGCCAAGATATCCCCATTAGTTTTTTGGATTGTCCTTGTCATGACATCATACCTATCTGCACAAGTTGCCATCAATTTTGCACATTGCACTAAGGTGGGGAAGGCAGTAGCTTGTGAAATACCACTATCCCTGAGTATTTTGGCCCAAGGAGTTGGGTTTGGACCGAAGATCCTCAATCTGAAGTCATCTAGGTCTATGTGACCTAGGTCTGTATCTCCTACATCACTCCACCCGAAGTGAATCTTGGTCTCTGGAGGGATTCCCTTGAATTCATACTTCATAGCTTGGGCTCGGGTAGTCATTTAATCTGCATGACTGGACCTTATAAGTTTGATACCTTGAGAATTCTTTTCACACACTCCTAAGTTTAAGATGAACTTTAATGAATCTGGTAGTACTACTAATATACCCTTGTAAAGAATCTCAAATCTAACAGTTATCACCATTG
Organism: Cunninghamia lanceolata; assembly: GCA_027924645.1. Taxonomy (NCBI): domain Eukaryota; kingdom Viridiplantae; phylum Streptophyta; class Pinopsida; order Cupressales; family Cupressaceae; genus Cunninghamia; species Cunninghamia lanceolata. The sequence continues at coordinate 5,145,871 of BSBN01000333.1, forward strand.
CACTTATAATAATCATCATTAATACATGCAAGGAAACAGTTATGTTGCAAGAAATCTTATGAAAATCATGATTATTTATGCATTACAACATTAACTCCATCATTCCTGACACTTTCCCCTTGAAAATTCTTTGAAACATAGTCATTTTGCATGATTTGTGCTATTTTTAGGTTCATCCGACTTATCGGTAGAAAAGCGCTAAAATTAGGGTCTACCGACCTCAGCGGGAGAAATAGGATTGTCTGACTCAAAGTTTTACTACTATTCATGCTTTTTCAACATTTGTGCAGATTTTGATTGTTACCGACTTGCACGGGTTTTGAAGATCACTGACCTTCATTCGTTGTTAAGTTAGTCGATTGTGTTTTAGTGCAAGTCCCTTTGAGATCATTTGTATTACATTTGCACAGGATTTAGCTTGGTCTGACTTGCGCAAGTTTTGAAGTTGACTGACCAAGATGGTGAAAGAGTGTTAAAGCGCAGGGTCGAAAGGAATCATTTTTAGCGCAAAGCCGATGTCTTGTTTTCAGCGGGACTTTGGGATGTCACCGATTTCGCAGGGATATTCGGGGTGTCTGACCAAGTCAGAGATGGGGTCATTTAGCCCAAGGTCGGTGCAAGAGATTATTAGCGCAAAGATAGATTTCAAGGCTTGCAGAGTTTTGAGGTCCCGCTAACCTAATAGGTGAAACACAACACAGGTACGTAGGTTGGAGGTCGATGTTTTTAGCACAAAACATATTTCAAAGCGCAGCGCGGGTTTTAAAGGTCACCGACTGACTGAAGAATTGGCAAGTTTATAGGTCGGTCGGACCTCATTTCGGCGCTCAAATTGAATGTCTTCACATCAATGTTTGTTTAAGTTATCATTCTTCTTCACTCATGGCAATCTCTTTACATTTTCACAAGGGAATCTTAACTAGGTTTCAAAGGAAAACAAGCAGCTCATGCACAAAAACTCTAACTGGAAACCCTAAAGGCGCTTGTTTAAAAAAACCATTCAATCAAACCCTAATTGTATACAGTGAAGGTTCAAAAGATAATATTTAGAAACCCTACCTGGCTAGTTCAGAAAATGTATATGGATTGTGCAGGTAAGGAGTGGTCGTGGATCAAACTCAGGTAGACGACAGCAAAAGCGCTCAAAAATTGCAAATGGAGCTCCAAAATCTTGATCAAATGCAAAAGACAACCAAAATGGAGGAGTTTATCTCTTTTATTATCCTGGCCAAATCACCATTAATGCACAACGTATGGTTGACAGATTAGGGTTTCAGCGTGATTTCTCTTTTGTTCAAACTTGGCAAGGAAAGTGGATGAGGTGGACTTGGTCAATGAGAGCTCCTTTTAGCGCTACGACTATAGGCTCAACTTGCGCAGTTTGCAAGTTTTTAAGGTCCTTCCGACTTGCGGGCATTTTGGCCTCATCTGACTTGGTCGGTGATCAAACGATATAGCGCAAGTCAGAGATGATTAATTTCAGCGCAAAATTCTGTTGGGAGGAAAACTAACACTGAAGTCGGTGACAAAGGATTTTAACGCTAGGTCAGTTGGAAGGCAAATCAGTGAAATAGTCAGACAAATAGCAATTTGATGCAAAAGTTGGATGGAGAGCAATTTAGCGCAAAAGGGAAATTAGAGGCCATCAAAAGGGATATAAAAATCCAACCTTGTAGATTCTTGAAGTGATTTTTTAATATCATCATTCAATCAAGGTCAAAATGTACTTTGACCACTCAACCACTCAAGAGATGAAAAAGATCTAAATGACAACCTAAGATAAATCCAAAGAGTGGGTCCCCATTTTGGAATGGGGCATGTGTGCGAAGCACAACACAACTAGTCCATACAAAGGATCCCCAGATCCAACAAATGAAAGAGGAAATTGATAAGCTGAAAAAGCATAATGAGGAAGAAGTCAAAAATTGCATCATAGAGATCCTGAGCAGGATATTAAAGCACAGAGTTGATATATTGAAAGACAAAATAAATGGGGTACATGAACAATTCAGCAATCTGATCAAAGCTCTGGAACAAATAAACACTAATTCTTCCATTCTTGAAAAGCTTCAAAAGAGATGGCAACCTACCTTCCACACACTGACTACTTTATGCAAAGCCACACATAGAGATATGGATGCCCCATCAAGGCTCAAGGCTACACGAGAAATGGTGAAAAGCATAACTGGGGAGTATCAATATTTGGTAGATACAAAAAAGAAAGTGGAAGGTAAGAGGAGTACATTTGACTCCATCAAATGTCATTTCAGCCCATCAATCCTCAAAGATGATAACCAAATGAAGGGTGTAGATGAATGGAGAGAAGAGTTTGATCAGATGATTCCTAAATGTTTGGCACATGTACAGAATGATGGGGAAATTAAACTCACTGAGTTCTGTACTCTGCTCGATGGAATTATCATGTTGGACAATGGATACACAAAGTTTGTGGTGGACATCCGGAACCTCTTGGACAACAGATGGAAAAGCCATCTTGTAAGATTTGCAGCCGCACAGGAATTTAAGTGGCCTAGTGATCTGAAAATAAGTGAATGGCAAGAAAAATATTTGGGTCATGAAGAGGATTGAATGTGAAGAGGAGATACCACATAAGAAACATATTTGGGTCATGAAGAGGATTGAATGTGAAGAGGATATACCACATTAGAAAATAGAATGCCTTGCTCAAGCCTTGGATGGTCACGAGTTTCTATTCTGTGAATAACGGATTGGTCTTTCTAATTAAAAATATTTTCTTAAATCTTGTTAGTTTAAAAGTTTTTTCTTAATAGTTATGAACAGTTATGTCCTTTCTATTGTAACGGGTCTGAAGCTTGTTTGCCTCTTCTATAAAAAGAGAGACCAAGACCTGATAAAAAAAAGGGAGGGAGAGGAGAAGAAGGTAGTAGTAGTAGATAGTAGAAAAGCTCCATAATATTTACAAAACTCAAAGACCATGTTGCAAGCATAATTTTGAAGAAGTTAATGGAAAATATCTGATTCTGTGGCTCCATATTGGTATCAATTGTTTGTTGAAGTTATTCAATTATTTGGTTGTCTCCATTTTAGTGCTTCCTTATTATTAAAATTGATATATCAAGTATATACTCAATTTATCAATGCACATTTGCTATATTTGTGTGATGTGATTAATTGGTTTCCTCAAAGGAATTAAATCCTTCTAGTCAGTCACAGTAATCTAGGAGTATTAATTGGATCAGTAAGAAGAATCACATAATTAGGGTTGGCATTCTATCTCCAAGTTGATATCATCTATTGTTCTTGTTTGATTTATTCAATTGGTTCCTTCAAGTAGGGATTAAAAATCCTTTTGATAAATTACAAGTAACCTGGTTGTGTCAGTTGGATTATTAAGAAGAGTCTGTCAATTATTTCCTTGCACATTAATACAAGTTATTAACCTATATTAGTGTGCCAAACAGTTAGAATTACTACCAAATATAAGCCACTCATCTCATATTTTCATTTGACTCCATTTACCCAACAAGGCACTGGTCTCACCCGTTTCATTTTACTTAAAACTTTCTATCAATTAAACATAGGATTTACCTTGATATTGCTTATACAATTTATACCAAATTAGAACTATATCTTTCCATTTCCAATTGCCATTATGGATAGATTGCTAGATTAGGAAACATGCAGTTTAAGTTTGCCTCATTTACATAGATATATCAATTGTTTGTTGAAGTTATTCAATTATTTGGTTGTCTCCATTTTAGTGCTTCCTTATTATTAAAATTGATATATCAAGTATATACTCAGTTTATCAATGCACATTTGTTGTATTTGTGTGATATGATTAATTGGTTTCCTCAAAGGAATTAAATCCTTCTAGTCAGTCATAGTAATCTGGGAGTATTAATTGGATCAATAAGAAGAACCACTTAATTAGGGTTGGCATTCTGTCTCCAAGTTGATATCATCTACTGTTCTTATTTGATTTATTCAATTGGTTCATTCAATTAGGGATTAAAAATCCTTTTGATAAATTACAAGTAACCTGGTTGTGTCAGTTGGATTATTAAGAAGAGTCTATCAATTATTTCCTTGCACATTTATACAAGTTATTAACCAATATTAGTGTGCCAAATAGTTAGAATTACTACCAAGTATAAGCCACTCATCTCATATTTTCATTTGACTCCATTTACCCCAACAAGGCACTGGTCTCACCCATTTCATTTTACTTAAAAATTTCTATCAATTAAACATAGGATTTACCTTGATATTGCTTATACAATTTATACCAAATTAGAACTATATCTTTCCATTTCCAATTGCCATTGTGGATAGATTGCTAGATTAGGAAACACATCGTTTAAGTCTGCCTCATTTACATAGATATATCAATTGTTTGTTGAAGTTATTCAATTATTTGGTTGTCTCCATTTTAGTGCTTCCATATTATTAAAATTGATATATCAAGTATATACTCAGTTTATCAATGCACATTTGTTGTATTTGTGTGATATGATTAATTGGTTTCCTCAAAGGAATTAAATCCTTCTAGTCAATCATAGTTATCTGGGAGTATTAATTGGATCAATAAGAACCACTTAATTAGGGTTGGCATTCTGTCTCCAAGTTGATATCATCTACTATTCTTTGTTGACAAAGTTTGAAATCCAATAACATAATCATGATTGCACTCATTAATTTGATCCTTGTTTGATGCTCTCCTATTCCTAATTCAATCTATCTTAATAGTGAAGGAAAATAAATACATGGGCAACCCATAGAGAAATTTGTCATCAATTTTGTTCCTCAAAATTGTCTCATGATATGGTGAAGGAAAAAATTACCAAAGACAAATTGTGATCATTATTCATCGACCCAAAAACTAATGCACTATTAGAAATGTAGACACCTAAATCTTACCATGGCCTAACATCACACCAAATCTATTCCACATCTCCTCTTACAATGTTAATTAAATAAATCATATTTATTTAATTAACCACTTTGATCATTCCTCCTAATATTAGTTTAATAAGTCAAGCTATTTAATTAATAAATCTAACTGTTCTTCTAACATTAATTAAATATTAACCCTTCCTCTAAAGTCTCATCCTTAATTAAATAAATCCACATTTATTTAATTAAATCAATCACCCCCAACATTCCCCCACAACTAAATAAATACATATATATCATGGCCATTGTGAAACAATCTTGAGTATTTTTTTACTATATGAGTGTTTTTTGTTTATTACCATTTTCTCGCAGGTTAATTGATTATCTTTTGCGATTATGCAGGAACAAGAGGAATGAAATATGGCACATACCGCATTCCCACAGAGCATAAAAGTATAGTTTACGGCTTGGCGGTAGGAAGCGGTTGATATGAAGAAGCTACCACTACCCCGTGGATGGTTCATCTGATGATTGCGGCTTGGTGGTATTCATCTCACGCTTGGTGGTGTTAGTCTCTTCCTGCGGTCCCACGGAGGTTTAAAAAGTAACCAATGGCATTACAGTAATAACACTTACTACGTCCCTGCAAGGGTTTCAACCGAGGCCCGTGGTAGAGCGGCAAGAGGAGAATGTAATTGGTTTTTGCCCCCACCATCCCGCAATGGTCATTCATAACATTTGCGGTTGGGCAGTAAACAGAAGGACATTTGGCTGAAAATGAAAATGAAAGAATATAATGAAAAAGTTGCAATAAATAAAATGGGTACTGATGAAACACAACATGATCAAATCATTACACAAACTTTCAAAGAATTGAAAGTAGATGAAATTGATGTGAGACCAAAGGAGGCAAGATAAATGGTGTTGAAAAGTAATATGCTCATCATGCCTACGTTGAAAAGTAATATGCAAGCAAAGGTTGAATCTTTTACTATGTTCAAGCATGAATTTATTCCTTTCATACTAACAGAAGAAGAGAAAATCAAAAGTCTTGGCACATGGAAGATGGAATTCGGCCAAATAGTATTCCAAGTTATGGATTTTTTGAAGAAGGATGGAGATGTCAGCATTCTCAGTTTCAACATGATATTGGACTGAGTAATTGTGTTGGATGCTAGGTATGCAAAATTTGTGATGGATGTCAGAGATTTGCTTGATAAAAGATGGAAAGATCACCAGGAGAACTTGCTTCAGATTCAGGCATACCAATGGCCTGGTGATTTTACAATATATAAATGGGAGGAGAAATATCTTAGAGATGAATCATCAGTAGCACAGGTTGAGGTGCAAAAGAGCAATGAACCATATGATGGCGTTAAATAGCACCACCACATCTTGAACGCTCTCTTTTTGTATCTTTATGTTTTCTTCATGTTTTCAAAATGTATTCAAATATATTTGAAAATCTAAATTGGACTTATAAAAGACAAATATTGTAATATCAAGGGTTAGGAATACAAAGAGACATTTTGAATGTGAAAGGTCTGAAGCTTGTTGCTTCCTTTATAAAAGGAAACCAAGACCTTATGGCTCGGAATCTATTTGGGATTTTGATTTTTTGAAAGAAACATTGCACTGCCTGTACTTTGAAGAAAATCAATATAAAAGCTGCTATTCTCTGGTGGTAAACTTTTGGTTATCATTTGTTTGTTGAATTGGATTGCTAATAATTTATCTGGTTGTCTCTAATTTACTTTTTCTTTGTTATTCAAATCAAAAGAGACCCCTGCATTCACATTACAAAAGAGGATAGATGATATTTATCAAACTAAAATTATAAAGTAATAAGTTATATCTCAAAAGATGTTTATATTATTTAAAAATGAAGGGAGGATATTCTATTGTAGAACATTTTGACACCTTTAATATGGTTTTGAGTCAAATAGGTTTAATAAATGTTAAACTTGATGAGGAAGACAAATGTATCTTCTCACTTTCTTCTTTACCCAAAAATTAGGAGAACATAATGCGTGTTATAAATGGTAGTGTTGTAAAGGTGACTATTATCCTTTTACCTATATCACTTAATACTTCCATCACATAAGGATTACCCATTAACAAGTTATGAAGAACATCAATCAATCCATTTAATTAACATTATTGCCAACAATTCATACCAAAGATTGAACAATTTAAGGATATTGCAATAGGTAATTTGTCAACAATTGAACAATCCATTAATTAACATTATTGCCAACAATTTAATCATCCTTTTTTAAACATGGATTGCAAATAATTATGAAAATTTAGAAGTCTTGGTCATTAACTTTATTGTCTGCTACAATGTCATCCAGTGTATCATTGTCAACGTTCATATGTTCTTTCAAGTATTTAATATTATCATCATCCTCATCTTGACCTCCATCATCTTCATCATCATTGAACTCTAACTGTAGACCATCTATATTGTTACCAGATGTATTTGGATCATCATTTTGTATACCATCCATATTGTTGTCTTCCATAACATCATCCAACTCTGGATTGTTGTATTCCTGTTCTTGAAAATAACCATCTTCAACATCATCATGGATGTCAATTTCTTTGATGTTCTCTAATCCCTCTCTCTCATTTTGTTTCCCATCATTTTTTTGCTTAGTATCCACTAATGCATCATCAAATACATGCCTTAATCTTGGATCATAATGTATGACAACTATCTATTTTGGGTCCAAAATATCTTCATAGAAAAATACCTGCACATGAACGACATACATATATTAGACGTATGGTATAACAATTTTATTGATTAATAAACACATGTATATATTCACAATAAACTATGAATTAATAGATTAATGATCACTACCACTTCTTGTTTGAGTTAAAGAAATACCTGCTCGCAATGAATTAGTAGAACATAAGGCTCCTTATCCTTCGGTAGGAAACATGAGGAATCTATAGAAAACAATCCACTATGGGTATCATGTCTTCGTGTCCTCTCAAATGCTTCATACCATCTACACTTAAAATACAACATTTAAAAGAGCGGTAATCCAACTCAATAATTTCTTGTATTTTCCCAACATATTGTAGATTCCCTTTAATTATATTCTTATCTTTTGAGCTTGATCGACTCGATTACTTGAAGTCAACATGATGCCACAATCGAAGGATCGTCTCTTTACATCTACACTTTCTACACAATAATGTCGACCATATGCCCACATTGCTGGATATTTCCTCACCTGTGAAAGACCATTTATTTTAGTAAAAACAAATATAATGATGAATATTAAAATAGTTAATAGTGTCAAAGCTGTAAGGAAACAACATTTTGTAAAATTTCAACTGTACCTTCCTTTCACATCCTCTAGACATGTTGATTTCATCTTCTGTTATGTTTGAATCTATACCTGCATCTTCTATTTGATTTTGAATTTGTTCAATAACCCATTCTAGTGTGCAATCTTTTCCCCATTCCCCAAGTAGATCAGTGGGAAGTGGAGTATTCCTTGGGTTCGATCTCTTAAATTGTCTCCTTGCTTCTAACACTTCTTCTCTCTTTTTATCATACAGATCAATCCATTTGTTCATAAAGTCTATGTGGTACAGAATGAACTTGTCAAGTATAGCACTTTCGTCTACACCTATTACATGTCAACATGTTTATTTCAAACTCCAAATGTCATGTTGTTAATTCGACAAATAAATTACAAAGTAAATTAATGATTGCAAGAAAAAAACCACACTAATCATGAATTTACTTACTAATTTCTACTTGAACACCATTAGATTGTGATTTTTCTCCATCAATAATATCTGATGCTCATTCTTCATCCCAGAAGCATGGCCCATCTTCAAAATCCTTACCAAGTAATTCACACAGGAATAAAAATGCTTCATTCAATACATACCCTTCAGCCATGCAACCCTCTGGATGTGCCTTTTGTCAGACATATCTTTTTAGAGTTTTCATATACCTCTCAAAGAAAAACATCCACCTCGTTGATACGACACCCACCAATTAAATGTCATTGACTAAGTGTATAAGTAAATGGACTTGTAGGTCCATGTAACTTGTAGGGAGCTCCTTCTCAAATACACATACAATTTCTGCAATTTCCTTCTTCCATTTTGGCACTTCACATTCGTGGATCTCCTTGGAGGTCACCCACCTAATATAAGAATAGTAAATTAGTATGAACCTTTAGTCAAAAATTAAAATGCAATATAATACATCTATGTCTCTCACACATTAACCGCATACCTTGTAAATGCTGACAATCAACTTATGGCATTCCTTAAGTCAATTGTAAGACAAGAATCCCCCCTAATTGCCAATGGCATGATATGCTATGAAACATATTTTCTCACACAACATAATGATATCAAAATATATTTAGTACTTAATCAATATTACTAGTAAATGTTAAATGATGATATATGATACCTTCATAAAATTATGAAAATCATGTGTTTTAAATCCTGTGATATGTCCATCAACTGTAAAAGCTTTAGCCAATGATGACCCATAGCCAGTAGGTGTTCTTATTGAACGGATGACATTTTTTAGTTGGTCTACCTCTTTTTTTTTCAAAATCCATGGAGCTTCTGCATATGTTTCATTTTCCATGTTTGGTCACAAATGTTTTCTATCAATTTTGGTACGCAAAAGAGTAATATCTCTCCTCGAAGACAAGGTGTCCTTCTCTTTGCCTGATATATGTTGAAATATAGAATCAGGGAAATTTTTGAAGACGTGCATAGGATCTAATAGGTGAGATATTAATAGATCCTTCCAGTAAGGGAGCTCATAAAATATGGATTTCCTTTTCATTCCTCCTGGCATATTAACTACAACTTGTTTTGGTTCTTCAATTGAATCATCCCGATCAAAAAAATTCTCCCAACCTTTCAATTCAGCATCTTCATACTTCTTAAGCCAATCACCTAGACCCATAATCATAGGAGGGCCTCTATTTTCATCTTTTCCATCAAATTGATTCTTCAGGCAATTTCTAAACTTATGATCTAGTGGTAGAAAAACCCTGTTGTTTGCGTAAATAAATTTATGTAGATCTTTAGAATACCACCCTTGAAATTGTTCTACACATCTTGGACATGAAAATATCCCCTTTGTTTGAAGCCCTGCAATTCAATAAGTAATGTTAATAACATCAAAAAAATAGTATAAAACTAAGTATGAAAGTTGGGATGAAAATAAATTATGAGTGTAAACACGTAAATATATTGTCTTACCAAAACAAACACCAAGTCCTGGGAAATCATGAATAGTCCAACATAGCACACCGTACAACATGAAGGACCTATTTGATGGGGGACGTGATATGTCATACATTCTTATGCCTTTCCATAGTAGTTGCATCTCATCAATAAAAGGTGCAAGATAAACATCCATGTTTTTAACTTGATGTTTTCCTAAAACAATGAGAGTCAGCATAAGGTGCTCCTTTCTAACACTCATCCATGGGGGAATATTGTATACTATCAATCCAACTGGCCAAATAGTATAATTTGAGCTCAGGAAAGAGAATGGGCACACTCCATCAATTGCAAGACCAAACCTGATACTACGGGGTTCATCTTTGAATGTTCTTGGCCATTTTTCCTCTATGTGTTTCATTGCTTTAGAGTCGGCCGAAATTGACATGAATTCATCTTTACTCCTATTCTTTGCATGCTAGTCCATCAATTGTGCAAGTGACTTGCAACAAAACATTTGTTGAAGTCTAGGTATAATTGGCATGTGACGTAAAACCTTCTTTGGAACTGTAGGACCTTGTACATCTGTATGATATCTCTTCTCTTTGCATACAGGGCATTCTACCTTGTTTTGATATTCATCTCTGTATAAAATGCAATCATTTTTACATGAATAAATTTGCTTATATTCAATCCCCAACTCAACCAACAACAGATGCGCCTCTCTGCAAGTTTATGGCAACACATTATCTTAGGGAATATTTTAGTTTTTAGTGCCCTATAAGATTACCAGAGATTAAATCAATTGAATTCTTTGACTTATGATGAACATGTTTGATATGTCAATCTATACTAGGACTATTTATATACAATATATGGTTTTAAAATCCCCTTAAAGAAATATAAATGAAGTTGATGAATAATTACGAATTATGTACACCAATTGATAATTGCGAAGTAAGAAATAGATTTCAACTCACTTCAGTAGGATAGTGAATCCTTTGTCTAACCAACCAAATAGTGACTTGATTTCTAATAATATTAATGTGCATGCCATTTTTGAGGTTATACTTGCACCCAATTTGAACACGGGTGTCTTCGTTGCTTGCTTGATGGAGTCTTTTAGGTTGTTATCATCAACATTACGTTGGTGGTAATTACCCTTGCTATCATCATTACTGTCAACCATATGATCATTATTGTCATCATTGTTTTCATCCCCAAAGAAATCTATAAGCATTTCATTCAATCCTTCTTCATACACTACATTTTCACTATCATGATCATCATCATTAAGGCTAGGTGGCATGTCATCAGTGTATGTGGATCTCATCAGCTCTTTAAATTTCTTAACTGATAGTATTCTCTTCAATAATGCTCTTTTTGCCCTGGTATTGTTTAAAGGATGGTTTGGATCATCCCATCCAAATCTTAATAACCCAATTGGATCTTGGGTATTAGTATGTGTTTCATCAACATCTTCTACCCATCAACAAATGCAAGCATTATTTAATGTTTGGAAACAATTGGATAAATCATAAATGTATCAATTTCAAAGAAATATAATCAAATATGGCTTAAAAAATAAAAATATTGGTTGTATGAACATATATACAGAACATCCACAAACAACATTTTCTCAAAGTATTCATCCCATGTACTATAGTCCTAACCAACCTCTTGTTCTATGCAATCATTTGTTGTCTCTGCAGGATCCATTGTCATATCCTCTTCCACCCACTATCGTCTACGTGATTTTTCATTTTCTAGTTGAATGCTCAGGCTCTGCATTTGCTCCAATCTCCATCTAAAATAATCAACAACATGCATTAATTTATGTCAAGATTGGATAATACATTATAAATTTCAATAATACTATGAAAAAAGATGGACGTATCACAAAATACCATCAAATCATTTTTTCCTAAGGAAATTGGATTTGAGTACCTGATTTCCTCCTTCATCTGTTGTGTCCTCATTTGATATGACACGATCTGTTACCATGGCCTCGTCTGGCCCCTATAATACACAACATAGTAAATAATGTTTAGTACACCAATTATATCATTTCAACGAATATGCTATCCAACACAAAACCTCACTTTAGTCAGATATTTGACATATTGATATCATGTTTTGGCCATCCTAATTTTTAAACTTTTCCCTCGATCATAGAATCACATTTAATCACCATTCCTATGCATTTTCAACCAATAAGTTTGACCTTAGAGGCCTCATGGACAAAAAAATGACTTTATCTCCTCTATGTTGTAGCATTTGTGAATTCATAAACACCTTCCTCCTTTGGTTGAGGTTGCTTTCTCTTCTTACCTCTATTGTATATTCAAATTCCGTTGTCATATCTATTTCCACCCACTTTCCTCTCTGTGATTTAGTAGTTCTACGCCATCCACATCCTCTCTCCATGGCCTCCTCTGGATCCTGCAATACACAACAATGACAATAGTCACATAACAGCTATGCACCAAGAGAATATTCTTGAATTTATCTTGTTAATACACTTGCTTTTCATTAAGACACACTATGAAAAACAAAATAGGACATTGCAACATTTTGCTCTTCAGAAAAAGTTTACATGCGGAATCTTGACAACTAGAGCTCAAATCTTATGATTACAAGATGACTACAAATTCACATCATAAAGACATTTATTTCATTTTTGACTCTCCTTTTTCTTTTATGGGTCATTTTAAGGCAATCTATATCTCTCCAAGTGGTCATAAAACCCTCAAAACTATCATAGAACCCTCAAAACAGTCTCAAAGAGTCTTTGGCACCAAAATTTCAAATTCTTGATGGAGGGAAGGATAATTTGGATGTTAATTTTGAAATCACATCATTAGATCTTCGTTAGGTTAATCCTAGCCATTGGATATTCTTTAATTATAGGGACATTATGTTATATTTCACCATTACCTTTCACTCCAAAATTAATGGTTTCCTATGAAAAGAAAACCCTCCATTAGCTATCATAACCCCAAATATATGTTGAAGTAAACTTAAACATTATGTGCAATTGTCATTGCTCATATTAAGCACCTACCTCCCTTCTTAGTGGTCCCACATGTGTGATGTATGCAAATGAGTCATAGGGTACCTGTGCTACATGTTTAAAGTTTGAATTTTGCTCATATTGTTGGAAAAAGGCCCAAAAAGACCTTTGATTTTTAAGTTTTATACTCTATAACATGCATCTCCTTGATCTTTTCATATAATCTATGACATGTTGTCTTTGCATTTCAATGAGATCAATTCTTGAAAAATGACAATCCAAAGGTTAAAGAGACAAGTTGACACCTTACCTAAGTTGTCATGTTCTTGAAACCTTGTCACTATAAAGAGGAGATATCTAGAGAGAATTAGGCACAAAATACATCATTTTGCATTGATTGGCGCTAAATTAGGCACACTTTGCGCTGCCTTTGGCACCCCAAATAGATTACATTTTTTGCCTAAAAGTCAGCGCTAAAGTCAATGTTAACTGCTCCGACTATAGCGCTAACTACTGGATCAAAATAAAATTAAAATTCCCGCCTGCACATACCCCAAAACAAAAACAAAAAAAAATTTATTGATTTTTGGTGTTCATTTTTTGTTTGGAGATCGAGCGTTTGGGTTGGAGTCCCTCCTGAATCAATATATGAGAAATTCGATAACTACAGGAGAAAAATGTCACGCGAAGAGAGGAGAAAAATGACAGGCGAAGAGATAAGAAATTTGATTTAGTTTTCAACACCATAGGTAAGGTTACAATTACAATTAAAAAAATATATTCCCAAATATATTTTTGTTTCAATTAAATGGAGAGGATTGTGAAGAAAGGGTTCTAAATATTGTTTTGTTTATAGGTGAATCGTTCAAGTCTCATGTGGTTGCAAAGGAGGAGGGTAAAATTGTAGACATTGCATTATTTCCTTTGCATCCGAGAGTAGTGAACGCATTTTTCAAACCCCAATGCCCAGGTTCACTTATCATTACCATCAATACCTTTCTCTGAACATAACTTTCTCGTTTCAAAAAACTAGTCGAGTGCTTTAAGACAAGTCGATTGTGAGAAAACTAAAATTAGGGCTTTTGAGACGAGGGCGAGCAAACTAAAACAGAGGTTGGTCGAGAGAATACAAGGAGATAGGGCTTTTGAGATGAGGGTGAGCAAACTAAAATTAGGCCAGAAACTACAGATTCCCTCCCAAGGCACCAATTGATTCATAGGAAAACAACTTCATGATTTGCTCTACAAAGTAAAGGTCAAAAACCTTAAGGAATACAGAAAAACTGGATGAAAACTTTCATACCTGGCAATGTGTACTTCGTTTGCCTCCACAGACTGAATGAAAATAATTTGCCCTAGGTCACCTCAAAATGTCAAGCAATAGAGGGAAGAGAGCAAAGGGAGCAGACTCTGGCCACAATGAGGTAATTCATTGTCAATTTATAGATTTGTAAATGTTTCCATTGTTTCTTTGATTTTTAGTTTTTAGTTTTTTATTTGTAAATTTAAAAGAAGAAATTTATTTTATAGGAACATGATACTGACAAAGATAAAGAGGCATTGGCTTCCATATTGGGGGTAGAGGCAGTGAACAAATTGGATGGTGTGGACTTGACAATGCTTGCCAGATACGTAGAAAAATGATCTAGTAAAGCCCCTAAAACATTACAACCAAATCAATAGTGTCAAAGGGAATCAATTGATTCCCTAACCAATCATGGATTGAGAAAAAGATCCAAGAGGAAATCAATAACAATAACCTCTAAGAATGTGGAACAGGGAATAGAGGCTTCCAATGTGCCACCCACTCCTAGGACATAGACTTCTTCGACCACCATGCCATGTTTTGCATCTTGCATTGGTACCTATGATACCAAGATAGAATATGATGTGGTTTTAGGGGATGTCCAAATGACGGATGCTGGAAAAACATTTGCGAATAGGTTGAAGGAATCATGCCTTCAACGGTTCAAAGACCATCTACATTTGTCATTCTCAAAGATACCCATGCACCTACAAAAAGCAGTTATCCAAGACATGGAGACTAAATTTGTCACAGGTTGGTCTATAAAGAAGATAAAGCTACGAATGTCTCAAAACTATAAGAGATCTTGGTGCAACCAAACAAAGAAGATAAAAAAACTCCCTCCCGAGCAAAGGCTCAAAAAAAGGCCAATTGATGTAAGTTTGAAAGTATGGAAAGAGCTTGTAAAACCATATGAGAAGTCTGATGCATGGAGGAAGTCTGGTGAGGAGAGTACGCAGGTATTTGAATTTTCTCATAAGATTACATCAAATTTATTAAATGATTTTTAAATTTTATTTGTACAAAGTTAAATTGAATTAGTATATATTTTAGGACAAGGTCTCCAAGGCTAGGCTTGACAAACTTCATGCCACGCATCACAGTGGCCAAAAAGGTTTACAGGCCTTGATCTGTACATTTGTAAGTATATTTAATAGGTTAAATGATATATTTTTTATTTCCTAGGAAAAAGTAAATGATTGCATATTAATTAGTTGAACTAGTCCACGTGCCATGTTTTGACAGGAGGAGAAATATGGTCGGCATCCAAGCCAATTTGAAAAGGAAATGTTACAAAGCAAAAAGTAGACCAATTTTGTAATCTGGATGAAGAACGAGGTATCAATAGTTGTCTTTCAATAATTTAGTTGGATATTGTTGTGTTAATATGTCAATTTGAATTTCTTGTGTTGAGTTGTTTATTGATACGTAGGATGAGTTCTAAAGTGCTTCTTTGTTGGCCCTAGCGCCCTTAAATGTAAGATTTCTCTTAGATGACAAATGATTACTCTTATATCTTTGGGGACCCTTCTTGGTGCCATTAGGATCATAATGAGTATACTAGTCTTTTGCTTGCTTAAAAAAAGTGGTCACAATTAACCTAATCTTGTGGTCATTATCCACAACATTTTATGTGTGCCATGCTATCTCATATGCTTAAGTTTAACACGCTAATAATGAATAGAAAACCCTTGTTTGCCTGCCTCCAACTAATGGACTTGTTGGAACCTAAAATTTCCTACCATTTTTTGCAAAAATTTTAGGTTCCCATGATGAAAAATCTGACTGTAGCACTCGGAAATGCACCTGTACAATATACTTCAGTAGCCTACTTTGAAGAGTTATAATTCGAAGCCTATTCATTTTTATGTCAAACCACTTGGTAGGCATACTTATCTGCCATATGTGAGTGTACATACTTGATTTCAGCTTCCCACGATCAGATTGGACAAGGTTTTGCAGTGCCAAGTTAAAGGGTTTTGGTGGTACCCACCTAGGGTTAGGGTTTTAAGTCGAGTCTGCAAGCCTATATTTTTATTCCTTTAAACCCCTTAAGGCCTTAAGTTTTCCTGTCCTTTGGCCTCTTGCACTTTATCTTTTAAAACTGCATTGACTTCCTGTATTAAAGGGCAATTGTCTTGAGGTCTTCTTAGAGGGGTGATATGTGACTAGGGTATGAAGACTAGGACTTTGTATGTAATCTTAAGCCCTCCTTTTTGATTTGTTGGAAGCCTTCTTCACTAATACATAAGGACTATCAAGACTCCTATGATAGTGCATTAGAGAGGCATTGAAATTACAAAGGAGATAAATGTTATTAGGCCATCACCCAATGGAGAAGGGATTGTCATAAAGAGCATGACAGTGTTACCTTGTCATAGTCACAAAGGGGATAGTCTTTGTGGTAGTAATTAAAGTCACTAAGTTTACATCCACCTTCCTAAAGTCTGCAGAAATGCTTGAAGTTGAATATGCCTATTTTAAAGATCTTGCCATGAGTATTTTCCATGTTTTTACAAATGGAGACCTCCCCAATCCTCATCTCAAGTTTCAAATGCACAATGAAATGATGGAGGACAATCATAACTGTTATAATAGTACATTAGCATTTTTTGTCTCAAGGTGGCCCTTGAGACTGCCAAGGGGATGGATATAGAGTTGGGATTATGGTTTTTGTTTAAAATCCTTGTGTCATTAACCTAATATTTATTTGTCGCAAGTATCCCAATAGTCTAAAGATTACAAAGTGTTGTCAAGAAAGGACTGTCATAGTTAAGTGTGGTACAGTGATACATTGTATCTTGGTTGAGTATTGTATAAATCTCAAGCTATTTATAATGCATGGGGTATTAGGGTGTGGTATCACTATATATGTAACCATCAAGTGATTTCTTCAATCCAATCTTGGCCTATATGGTACCCAGTGTGTAGAGCAAGATAGTGTTGTCTAAGGACCTTGTTACGGTCACAAATGAGGGTAGTCTTAGCTATTGTAACCAGAGTTGGAATCCCTTGTTGTTACCATAACATATGTGACCTAAAACCATGACTCTATGAGTGTGAGTTGTTTGAAAGCCAAATTCCACAACCTTTGCCATCATCCTCCCTACCTGTGTCAAAATGGGAGTTTTGGAATAGGGTATGGACATCCATCAATACATAAAGTATAGAGGAATGTTGTCAAATATTGTAGTTGCAATTGCCCTGTTAGACATGTATGCAAAATGTGGAAGCATTGACAAGGCATGTGAACTATTTGATAAAATGCCTCAAAGAAATGTGGTCTCATGGACTGCAATGACTGCAAGAAATGCACAAAATGGATTTGTTGAAAAGGCTTCAGAAATTTTAAAGCAAATGCAATTAGCTGGTGCAAAGCCAAATTCCACAACCTTTGCCAACATCCTCCCTACCTGTGTCAAAATGGGAGCTTTGGAATAGGGTATGGACATCCATCAATACATAAAGGATAGAGGAATTTTGTCAGATGTTGTAGTTGCAACTGCCCTGTTAGACATGTATGCAAAATATGGAAGCATAGACAAGGCACGTGAACTGTTTGACGGAATGCCTCAAAGAAATGTGGTCTCATGGATTGCAATGACTGCAGGATATGCACAAAATGGATTTGTTGAAAAGGCTTCAGAAATTTTAAAGCAAATGCAATTTGCTAGTGTAAAGCCAAATTCCACAACCTTTACCACCATCCTCCCTGCCTGTGTCAAAATGGGAGCTTTGGAATAGGGTATGTACATCCATCAATACATAAAGGATAGAGGAATTTTGTTAGATGTTGTAGTTGCAACTGCCATGTTAGACATGTATGCAAAATGTGGAAGCATAGACAAGGCACATGAACTATTTGACAGAATGCCTCAAAGAAATATGGTCTCATGGACTGTAATGACCGCAGGATATGCACAAAATGGATTTGTTGAAAAGGATTCAGAAATTTTAAAGCAAATGCAATCAGCTGGTGTAAAGCCAAATTCCATAACATTTGCCAACATCCTCCCTGTTTGTATCAAAAAGGGAGCTTTGGAATAGGGTATGGACAGCCGTCAATACAAAAAGGATAGTGGAATTTTGTCATATGTTGTAGTTGCAACTGCCTTGTTAGACATGTATGCAAAATGTGGAAACATAGACAAGGCACGTGAACTATTTGACAGAATGCCTCAAAGAAATGTGGTCTCATGGACTACAATGACTACAAGATATGCAGAAAATGGATTTGTTGAAAAGGCTTCAGAAATTTTAAAGCAAATGCAATTGGCTGGTGTAAAGCCAAATTCCACAACCTTTGCCAGCATCCTCCCTGCCTGTGTCAAAATGGGAGCTTTGGAATAGGGCATGGACATCCATCAATGCATAAAGGATAGAGGAATTTTGTCAGATGTTGTAGTTGCAACTGCCCTGTTAGACATGTATGCAAAATGTGGAAGCATAGACAAGGCACGGGAACTATTTGATAGAATGCCTCAAAGAAATGTGGTCTCATGGACTGCAATGACTGCAGGATATGCACAAAATGGATTTGTTGAAAAGGCTTCAGAAATTTTAAAGCAAATGCAATTAGCTGGTGTAAAGCCAAATTCCACAACCTTTGCCACCATCCTCCCTGCCTGCATCAAAATGGGAGCTTTCGACCAAGCAATTTGTAGCACTTAAGGTTATGTAATAGAATTTACAGTTGATAGTTAAATTTATAACAAATTTTTTTATGATCTTTACTAACGTTTATTAGAATTGTTGCATGTTTTACATCATTGGAATGACATATTAGCTGTAACTTTTTTGAAATTTTATTATGGTATGTGCACTTTGATATGATGTAATATGATTATGGTTTCATTTCATATGTTGTAATATTAGATATATAACAGAAAAATAAATTATTGCATGAAATAAATAATAACTTTTCATTTTAAATGTTTTTTTTGCAGAACACAGGTCTTCCAAAAGATCAAGATGATCCTCATGATAGAGATCCAGATTATGTTCCGTTCTGATACAGATCACATGGTAGAGGATGATGATGATGCAGATACAGAAGACACTGAGGCTGATGACGATGATGATGGTGATCATGATCATGATCATGATCATGATCATGATCATGATGGTGATGATGATGATGAGGCAGTTGCTCATAGTAGCTAGTGACATTCATGATCATATAAACTACATCATGGATTATTGTTGATATATCATTATGATGCCTCTTTTCATAGTCGCTAGCTATCATATGTATCATTTTCACAGCCTGTAGTGCCATATTAATGAGTTGTATCATAATTCTATGTATCATTTGGACAGTATCATCTTGACTTGTATCATTTTGAGTTACATAATTTATCATTTTTACTTATATTATTTGTACATGTATCATTTAGACATGTTATTGATCTACTGGCATATTTGACTTTCACTTGTTTTAGTTATATATGATGATGATCTTATCCATATTGACTTGTCAATTTATATATATTGAAAGTGGTCGATGATTTTTGGATGGATATTTATTGCATATGATGGTTTTAATTTACTCCTCAAGATGGATGTTGTCAAATTCAATTAAATTATAGATATTTGACTCACTTGTTTTAATTATAGATGATGATCATGTTATAATAATTATCTTGTTATTTAATCATATGAGTTAAATAATTAAATTACTTACCTTAAAATCATATGAGTTATTTAAGAGGCATGATATATTTAACTAATTAAATTGAAATAAAACATATTAAATTAATGAATGTAAGCAAAATAATAAGTATTTTTAGAAGCAATAAAAGACACAAAAATGGAAGCAAAATTGGAAGCAGCAAGCGACGTTATATCGGAAGCAAATTTGGAAGCAACAGTGGAAGCAAAATCAAACGCAAAATTAGAAGCCAAACTGGAAGCAAAACTAGAAGCAAAACCAGAAGCAAAATTGGAAGCGAAACTGGAAGCAAAACTAGAAGCAAAAGTGGAAGCAAACCTAGAAGCAAAACTGGAAGCAAACCTGGAAGCAAAATTTGAAGCAAAACCAAAAGCAAAATTAGAAGCAAATTTGGAAGCAAAATTGGAAGCAAAACTAGAAGCAAAATTGGAAGCAAAATTGGAAGCAAAACTGAAAGCAAAATTGGAAGCAAAACTAAAAGCAAAATTGGAAGCAAACATGGAAGAAAAACTGGAAGCAAAACCAAAAGCAAAACTGGAAGCCAACCTGGAAGCAATAGTGGAAGCAAAACCGGAAGCAAAATTGGAAGCAAAACTGGAAGTAAAACCAGAAGCAACACAAGAAGCAAAACCAGAAGCAAAATCAGAAGCCAAACTGGAAGCAACAAAATCTGGTGTTAATCCTGGCACTAAAACCCGGCTCTAAACCCAGTGCCAAACCTAGTGTTATAATCAGCTCAATAGTGAGATGCTATTGGGCACCGAGTTTTGTACCAGCAGAAGTGTCCAATTCATGGACTCAAATGCACTAAATTTTGGGGCTATTTTAGGCACTAATTATCTCTTCTGTTGTAGTGTATCCCTTATAGTGAAGTGTTGTTGCCACAACATGACAAATTTGGGAATTAAACTTCTTAGGTTTGACATGATTTTGGATGTGTATGGGGGAGATTGGATGTGAGATTAGGTGATTGTGATATAGTTGACGTGAATGAATAAGTTGGTAATATAGATGGGTTTGATGGATTTTTGATTCGCCAAACTTGCATTGGAGGGTTATGGAATTTGGATTTAGCATTATGATGTATAGAAGTGGAACTATGATGGTGATTAGGAATAATGCTCTTGTATAGATTATAAGGCGGTGGACACCTATTATATGTGAGGTGTTTTTGTCAATTTTTATAGTTTTGATAGCTTATGGTATTTGAATAACTTGCTTCACTTGATTTGTGTGGTCCATTTTTTTGGGACCCATATTGTTTTTATATGCTTTCCTTGATTTTTGACTTCATACGCTTTTGACATTTGATAATTTGAATCTTTTACTTTGTATGCTCTATGATTTTGTTGGTCCTAATCGAGATGCGGAGGATAAAGTTCAATGGTAGAGATGGTGGAATTGGAAGGGGAAGGATTGTCAATATTGTCGATAGCAAGTTTAATGCAAGAACTATGAATGGTCCCTATCTTGATGCTCTCATTGAATGAGGTTTCCTTAGCGATCTTGGAAGTATCACAAACACCATTAGATTTCTTAGATAATTTTATGCCAATACTTCGACTATGTTTGATGTGAATTGGGATAAGTTATAGGATTCCTTGTTCATGAAGGAGCAATCATTTTCCATGATAATCCATGCTTTTGTCATCTTTGAAACATGATGCTAACGCCTCGGTATTTTGTTGAGAGTAATAAGAATTTGCTATTGTCTCTTCTGTGAGTAAATTTGCCTTAATAAAGATAGTAATGTTAGGAATTTATAGGTAGATCAAACCAATTCCACATAACCCAAAGGAGATAATGATGCATACATCTTACAAATTTACCATAATACAAAGATCAATAGACAATCAACAAAATAACATAAGATATACCTTGGGAAAACCCTCATTGAGAGAACAAATCTAGCCTCCAAAAGCATCCATACTCAATGTATTATTCAACAGCAAGATATTACAATACACTTACAGAGTCTTCATGGACACCTCTGAAACATCAAGCTCTTGTAATGCATCCTCTATATATCCAAGCATGAATCCACACATACCATGCCATGCTTTACAATATGCACTCACAAGAGAAAACTCAATACAATGATAGCCTCTCACACATCATACAAAATAAGAGCCAACCCAAACCACTAACTATGTGCTTGCTTTTATAGACTCAAACTCACATAAATACAAATTGTGGTATTGGATAAAACCAATGTGACTCAAAACCATGAGCACAAAACCATTGACCCCAAAATTAATTATTTTGTACAAATAATAAATATTTGCCTTATGTCTCCCAATGTTAAATACAACTTTTACAAGTGACACCAAATAAATATTTAATGTAGCTAAACACATCAATTAAGATGCACCATGTAAAAGAATATTTATTTTACATAATTAAATTAATTAATGTTATGCAAGTTGAACAACACCTTTTTCCAACATTCTCCCACTTGTTGTATACATTGCATAAGGGTCAGTCAATAAAATACATCATCATAGACAAACATGAAACCACATGAATCTCCAACATGCTCTCGTGCCCCATCAAGATACTTGCAATAAAATCAAAGTAACCACCATCTCGAGCAAGAACTCCTCTCATCCTCCAATGTGCCACCTATGGAAGAAAAGGAACATTCCAAGGTGAAGATGCACCAATCCAAAGAACACAAGCATCAAATCCAAGTGATAAAAAAGGCTCCAAGTAGCTATCAAAGGTAAAGACCCACATGATTATAAATAACACCCACAACATATGATAATACATCCAACCATCCATACCTCATAAGTATCAACAACATCAGTAAACTCATGGCAACAATATATCAAACCCATATATCGCAATTATAAACTCCATGTATAAAACTTGTCAATGAAGAACACATACATCTAGGAATTCCCACTACATGGGTAATGTCAAATCTAAAAATAGATCCAAGGCATACCAATTCTACCAATCAACACTCAAACCAAGGTGTGTCTCATCAACAAACCAATGTAGTATCAAGAACAATCACAATGATCCACACATTCAAGATAAAACATTGCATACTCTCTCACATGTCACCATAACTATCCCAAGTCCAACCATATCAATATGATCCTCCAGGAAGTAGCCATAAAACAAAGCAAGAAAAACCTGTAAATCATAATGTCCTACCAACACCTCAAAGTGAAACGTTATGTCAAATATGATCTCCTTTACAACCCCAAAATAAAAAGCCTCAACAACACCTGATCATTCAATCTCATAGATCAAATGAACATATATATCATGTAACCAACATGGATGTAAGCCTCTCTAACAAAATACAATGCAGTCACTGTTAGGAGGGTCCACAAAGTGAATTATCTAGGTCATGCAACTAGAGTAAAGACAACGGAATCAACTCAAAGATATAAAGCAAATGCAGATTCACTCATTCAGTATCATAGAATTTAATTACAAATTGTCTGACAATATGCAGGCTTACAATTAGGGCTCACAGGCCTGATTATAGAATTAAAAAATATGCACAAGATTTGGCTTTGAATCTTCTTCACAAAGAATTCCAACTATCAAACTTGTAAACTATGCTAACTACTTTCCTAGGCATCTATTACATCAATATATATCATCTATGGAACATATGATCTCTCCGCGTTGGCCAAGGAAGATCACAAACTCCAATCAAGAGTTGTAACATGTGTACACAGATAGGTTGGACCTAAATGAATAGATTTCCTCCACAAATGAATGGGATAATGTGTAGATCTCAAGGAAGGTTGGCCATGAACCAAACAACATTGAATGATATGTCTTTTAACTTCACAAGTCATGAAATGCTCTGCAAGTCTTCTCCTTTAGCTGATTATCTGAGACTATCAAGAAGCTCTGTTATGAGAAAACAGTTGATCTTCTGACATCGATATCTCACTAGTACCTGATCCAAATGCTCTAAATTTTGGATATGATGTGCATGAATGAATCTAGATGCTAAGTCCAGCTCTACAGGGTCTAAAATGCAACTGCAATAGAATGCGAACCAAAATATAGAAACTACTACTGATTGAACTAATTGTACTAAACTGGAAACTGAAAAGAAACAAACTGAAATGTAAATAAACTAAAATGAAGATGTTTTTGGTTGATGCAATATTGCTCTTGAACCAGGGATGCTCCTGCATCAAAAGAAGATCAAACTCATAATCATTCCATAACCAAGAATAAGCCCAATCACATCTCCTAAACTCCTCATAATAGACATCATAAATCAAACCATATGAACAAAGAGATAACCATGCCAACATCCCTTGAATGAACCCTCCATGGCTAATAACCATAGCTCAAGATCCATAACCATGAGAAGATAAAACATAAAACAAAATTCATCTAAAAGGATGAGCAATACCTTATAGATAATAAATAGTCGAGTAAACCAAGAGTGGGGAATGAGAATGCCCCTCCAGGATACACCAAGTCACAAAGACTTTCTCCAAGAATAGTCTCCTCTAGGTCCATACCTAGGTGTAGGCTCCTCGTTCTATCTATTGAAACCTCCAATGAGTAACTGTCTCAACAAGTGTCTTTAATCCAAAGAGAACTCTACCCTCACCTAAGTCTCCAAGTATCCATGAGTACCTCCATGATCAATCCATGCTAAACTCCAAATGTAACATCCCGCTATCATGAATCTCTCAATCAAATGACCAAAGTACTCAATACCACGAGAACCAACAAGATCATTGTCAAGGCTCCTACTACACATCTGCATAATCAAGGTACCCATCATGACATCATGATCTAACCATCTCCTCCAAAGAGATCACATGCACTGATGCATACATCCTGTCTCAAGAGAACCTGTATCATGTCAACACTCTAATTGAGAATCAAGAGTCCATCAAGACATAATATAAACATCTCTAAACAAAGGATAAACATGTCAAATAGACAATTCATAAACTGACATCTCAACTAAAGACTCAAAAAAGTCCTCCATGGTAAATGAAGATGTTAACATCTCCAAATCATATGAAGATAACCATCTACTAACAATGGAACTCAGGATGTCAAAGCACTCTCATTGAAACATGAATCATAATCCAAGAGCCTCTCTAAGACACCCACAACCACTAAAGAAGATCATCAATCACTAATGATGAATCCATATCACTGCTAAAGCTCCCACTAATCGTGATACTGAGCTATCCATGGAAACAAAGTAACCATCTCCTAAATGAAGATCATCCATGGCCCCAACACAATCAAGGAATCCTGTTGTCACATCAACAACTCCCAAAAGGTAAAGTAAAACCATGATCTGCAAACCAAGAAGATAAAACCATCACTGTCAAAAACTCACATAAAACTATGCATCCGATCTATCCATGACATCATGATAAACATGCTATAAGTCCCAATAAATGACTATCTAGGCACCTAATCATTCATCCTCTCATCTCAATGCAACATACCAATGTACACATGACCATAGACTAGGCCAACTAACAAAGTCTGCATAAACACTGAATCAATCTCCTGGATAAAGACAACCTGTTGCAAATATGTGCCTAAGCAGTGTTGTCGTTGATGTCAACATATTTGTTGCCATTTGTGTCAACTGTATCCTATTTTGTTACCTATATAGAAGACTGGATTGCTGAGGATATTGAGAAAATTAATGGCAATCAATGTATGTGGACCATATGGATGTGTAGAGGTTTGTCTGAAGAAGCTCCAATTATGATTTGAGAAGTTCGCATTAAGATCTGAAGAAGTTATGGTCATCTAAGTAAAACTGGTTCCTACAATACTCAGGAGAGACAGAGTGACAGGGAAGAAGTCTGGATTGCTCCGGTAACGTAAAATGATGATCTGCGAGTCTAGAGGCATGTTTGGAAAGTGAGTGTGTATC
This sequence comes from Cunninghamia lanceolata, assembly GCA_027924645.1. Taxonomy (NCBI): domain Eukaryota; kingdom Viridiplantae; phylum Streptophyta; class Pinopsida; order Cupressales; family Cupressaceae; genus Cunninghamia; species Cunninghamia lanceolata. The sequence goes on from BSBN01000333.1 coordinate 5,171,867, forward strand.
ATCAATACAAGTGGTTTGTTGTTTGGAGGTCTGCAAGCAATCCTTTTAGTTTGACAGTCATGACAGATAGTGTTCTTGAGGTTCCAGATAAAGATGCAAGTGATTCTGATGAGTTGGAGGAGTGCAGATGTTTCTATTGAATTCAATGTGCTTGTGGAGATCTATGGATCATGTAGCTGCTGTGCTGGAGGTTCATGTGGAAGTTTGAGCTTGTTTTTGAAGATTTTCCTTTACGTTGTTGATGTTCTTCCCAGTCTTGGTCGACCGGATGATCCTAGCATGTTGCAGATGTTCTAAGAGCATTTTATGAAGCATGGTGTGCTATAGAGAAAGATTCAAGTCTCAGTTATGTTTGGCCGATACTGTAATGATCCGCGTCAAGTTTAGCCAATCTTGTTGATCATTCCAAGGTTGATGAAGCGTACAAATACTTGTTGTAGAGTTGTTGAAAATCATCCTTTTGCAAAATGAATTAAATCTGAAAAAGGATCAGAAGCAAAGCTGAGAAGAAGAGGAGCGAAAGCAGTATAGAGTGAAGAGTCAGTAAAGAAAAATTTGGAGATAGAAGCAGAGGTTTTTGGGAGTAACAAATGAAACTAAACCAGGCATGAAAAGATGCTAATTATCAGTTAGTTCCTTCTTAAAAACAAATTTCTTGTAGGCAATGAGCCTCTCTTTTGAGCAATGAGCTCTGGGTTGTGAGCCTGAAGGCAAGTGCCTTCCCATTCTTTTAAGTACTTTTAACAGGGTACAAATCTTGTGGGCTAACACCCACTGTGGTTTTTCCCTTAACTGGATTTCCACGTCAAAAATCTTGGTGTCAAATGTGTTGATTATGTTTATGCCTATGTGTTGATGTTATATGCTTTAATGTTTGCATCCTTAATCAATTTGCCAATTGTGAAAGAAGACTAAAAGAAAAGAAAAGATTAATTTTGGGGACAACTGATTCAGCCCCCCTTCTCAGTTGTCCGGGCTAATTCCAACAATTGGTATCAAAGCCAAGTACCTCTAAAAGAAGCTTGACTGCTTGAGGAGATCCAAGATGTCATCGTACAAGAAGGAAAGTCCAAGATTTGATGGAACAAATTACTCCCTCTGGAAGGTATGCATGCAGTGTCATCTGGAATGCATGGGTGATGTCTTTTGGCTAATAACCAAGAATGTGTATAAGATTATGAAGAATGGACCTGCAACTATAGAAAAACTCAGAGATGCTGAACACAATATTTGAGCCAAAGAAGCAGTGTTGAGTGCCCTATCAGATACCGAATTGGCAAATGTCCTAGATTTGAAAACTGCTCATGAAATCTGGAATAAGTTGGAAAATCTATATGAAGGTGACAAATATGTTAAATGTGCCAAGCTATGAACCCTGAAGGGTAAATATGAAAGATTGGTAATGAGTGAAGATGAAAACATTACTTTCTACATGCAAAAAGTAAATGAACTTGTGACTGGTATCAAAAATGTAGGTGGAGTATTAGAAGAATCAAAAATTGTTGCCAAAGTGCTTAGATCCTTACCTGCAGCATATAAGCATAAAGTTGTAGCCATTGAAGAAATCAGGACAGTAACAACTGTCACAAGGGATAAGTTAGTTGGTAAGCTTTCATCATTTGAAATGAGTGAGTTTGGTGATTCTCTCCCTAAATTTGAATCTACATTCAAGGTCAGTGTATATGGAAAGCAAATACATGATCCGGGTGAAAGTTCTTTAGGAAGATCAAACAGATTTGTGAAGAGAAGGAAGGATCTTGAAGATGATGAAATTGAGACTGCACATCTTGAAGCTCTTATTGCCAAAAGAATGCCAAGAGGATCCGATAAGTATGAAGGAAAGTTTCCATTAAAATGTTTTTCTTGTAATAAAATTGGTCATTTTGCCTCAAGGTGTCCGGAGAGGTTTTCAAAACCAAACCCTAACAGATACAAAATTTAGAAGAATTGCTACTGTGTCCAAGAAGCTGGAGAAGAAGGAGTCATAGATGATGAATCTGATCATGGAGAAGGTGATTGGGTGTTCATTGCTATTAAAGAAGAAGATCCAATATCTACTGAATCTGCTAGCTGTGCAAATATGGAAAGTGCCTTGGCTGCTCAGGTTGTTGAAAAGGATGAATGGGTGATTGATAGTGGATGTTCTCATCATATGACTAGTGACAAGAGTAAGTTTGTGAGTTTTGAAAAATATGAAGGTGGGCTTGTGAAATTTGGAGACAACTCAGCTGGTAGAATCTATGATAGAGGATCCATCTCTTTTGATGGTAAGAATTGCACGAATGATGTTCTGTATGTGGAAGGACTGAAACATAATCTTCTCAGTGTTGGACAGTTGGTTGACAAGGGTTATGATCTTTGATTCAAGGATGGAAAATGTAGAATCTTGGAGAGCTCCGGAACTGAAATTGCATCCGGTACTCAAACTAGAGGTAACATCTTTCATTTAAGTAGTTTTGGCAAAATTTGTTTGATTTCTCAAACAGATCAAAGTTCGTTATGGCATAGGAGGATGTGTCATGTGAATTTTGATAACATTGTGAGAGATCTTCCAAGACTTCTGAAACGCAAACCTGATAGCATATGTAGAGAATGTCAATTGGGTAAACAAAACAAAATTTCATTCAAAAGTAAGGAACAAGCTTCAAGTGGGCGATTGAAACTGGTACATACTGATCTCTATGGTCCTGCTAGAATCAAGAGTGTGCAAGGAGACAAATATTTCATGTTGTTGATTGATGATTACTCTCGGATTATGTGGGTAACTTTCCTAAAAGAAAATCCAGAATCTCTTGACAAGTTTAAAGTGTTCAAGGTGATGGTTGAAAATGAGATTGGTGGGAAATTGAAGTGTCTAAGATCTAACAGAGGTGGAGAATTTACTTCCGGTGAGTTTGATGCTTTATGTGAAAAGCATGGAATAAAAAGATAGTTATCTTCTCCTAGGACTCCTCAGCAAAATGGAGTTGTGGAAAGAAAAAATTGGACCATTCAAGAAGCTGCCAGGACCATGATGATGGAAACAAATGTTCCTCAAGTTGATTGGAGAGAAGTCGTGAGTACTATTGTCTACACTCTTAACCAGGTGCAGTTCAAAGGAAATTCTAGTAAGACTCCTTATGAACTATGGTTTGGTCATCCTCCTACTGTGAGATATTTCAGAGTTTTTGGTAGTAAATGCTATATCAAAAGAGATGAGGATCTAGGCAAGTTTGAAGCAAGAAGTGATGAAGAAATTTTTCTGGGTTACTCTACTCAAATAAAAGCATACCGGTGCTTTAACAAGAGGTTGAAAAAGATTGTTGAAAGTGCTAATGTTAGAGTTGATGAGAGAAAAGAAGGACATTCCAGGCCCTGCGGATATGATTCAGATGATCAAGTTGAAAATCCAAGTCAAGAAAGACAAGTGCAATCTCAGATTCAAATCCAGATTGATCCGATTGATCCAGTAATTCAAGAAGATAGTGCAGAAGTTGAGGAACAAGCTCAAGAAATAGAAGCTCAAGCAATTCCCAAAACTCCCAGATATGTAAGGATGAATCATCCTAAAAATTAGATCATAGGAGATAAGAGTAAAGGTGTTTGAACTAGGAGAAATTTTTTTGAAGATCAAGAGGAGATTTGTTTGATTTCAAAGATTGAACCTAAATCAGTAAGTGAAGCCTGCAATGATGAAAACTAGGTTAAAGCAATGGAAGAAGAATTGATGCAAATTGAAAAGAATCACACTTGGGATCTTGTTCCTAGACCTGAGGACAAAAATGTGATTGGAACCAAATGGGTCTTCCAGAATAAACTAAATGAAGATGGTGAGGTTGTAAGAAACAAGGCAAGGTTGGTATGTAAAGGCTATTCTCAAGTGGAAGGAATTGATTTTGATGAAACTTTTGCTCCAGTGGCAAGGATAGAGGCAGTCAGATTATTTCTTGCTTTTGTTGCGTTCAGAGATTTTAAAGTTTATCAGATGGATGTCAAATCAGCATTCCTAAATGAAGAGTTGGAGAAAGAAGTCTACATTGAGCAACTGGAAGGATTTCAGTTGTCTGATCAGAGAGATATGGTCTACAGACTAAGAAAAGCATTGTATGGACTCAAGCAAGCCCCAAGAGCCTCGTATGCAAGATTGGATAAGCATTTGCTTAAGCTAGGATTCAGCAAAGGTACCACTAATAGTAATTTGCACTTCAAGATTAATCATGAGGACATTCTAATTGTTGAAGTCTTTGTTGATGATATCATTTTTGGTGGAAATGAATGTATGTGCAAAGCATTTGCTAATCAAATGAAAAGTGAGTTTGAGATGTCAATATTTGGTAAGATGAATTTCTTCCTAGGTCTACAAATTGTTCAGTCAAATAAAGGTATATTCATATCTTAGTCCAAGTATGTGAAAGAATTGTTGAAGAAGTTTGGAATGGAAGATTCAAAGCCAGTAGGTACACCTATGGTAACCAGATGCAAGCTAAGCAAAGATGATGACTCCCCCAAGGTAAATCAAAAAAGGTATAGATTAATGATTGGAGGATTGCTCTATCTGACTCAGACCAAACCTGACATCATGAATGTAGTTGGACTTGTTGCTAGATTTCAAGCTGATCCAAAAGAATCCCATGTTGTGGCAGTCAAAAGAATTTTTAGATATCTCAAGGGGATAATTGATTATGGATTGTGGTATCCAAAGGACAATGACTTCACTCTTCATGCATATACAGATGTTGATTGGGCAAGAGATGTGGATGACAGAAAAAGTACTAGTGGTGGTGCATTCTTCTTGGGAACAAGGTTGGTCTCTTGGATGAGCAAAAAGTAAGAGGCAATATCTCTATCTACTGCAGAGGTAGAGTATATAGTAGCAGCAAATAATTGTACTCAAGTTCTGTGGATGAAGCAAATGCTGAAGGACATCATAATTGTGTTTGAGGAGTCGGTCACAATTTTTTGTGATAATTCAAGTGCTATAAGCATTTCAAAGAATCCGGTATTGCACTCAAAGAGAAAGAATATATCTATCAAGTTTCATTTCTTGAGAGAGAAAGTAAATGAGAATGAAGTCAAGTTGGAGTTTGTGTCTTCCAAAGATCAGATTGTGGATATCTTCACTAAGCCTCTTCCCAAGGATACTTTTGAGTATCTCAGAGAAAAGTTAGGGGTTATTACCCCTCCTAATCAAAACTAAGATGCACTAAGGTGCATCAGTCCGGTGGAATTCACATTCATATCTTATGATCCAGATTGATGTTAAGGAGATACTACTTAGGGGGAGTAGTCAATATGCAAATTTTGGGATAAGTCTGAAGCAAAAAGGGAGAAGAGATAGCAAATATGTGCCCTTTGCCATTGATGTCAAAGGGGGAGAGAAGTCATGTAAAAAACTAGTTGCTGATGAAAGGGGGAGCAGTAAAGAAAGTAATTGCAGAAGTGAGAAGAGAAGGGGGGAGAAGTTCTTGTCTTGATGGTTGAATTTAGTTTTTCACATCATATGTTTCCATCAATGACAAAGGGGAAGATTGTTGCAAATATGTGCCTAAGCAGTGTTGTCATTGATGTCAACATATTTGTTGCCATTTGTGTCAACTGTATCCTATTTTGTTGTTTGTATAGAAGATCGGATTGCTGAGGATATTGAGAAAATTAATGGCAATCAATGTATGTGAACCATATGGATGTGTAGAGGTTTTTCTGAAGAAACTCTAGTTATGATTTGAGAAGTTCACATTGAGATCTGAAGAAGTTATGGCCATCTGAGTAAAATCGGTTCCTGCAATACTCAGGAGAGACAGAGTGATAGGGAAGAAGTCTGGATTGCTTCGATAACATAAAATGATGATCTATGGATCTAGAGGCATGTTTGGGAAGTGAGTGTGTATCATCAATACAAGTGGTTTGTGGTTTGGAGGTCTGCAAGCAATCCTTTTAGTTTGACAGTCATGACAGATAGTGTTCTTGAGGTTCTGGATAAAGATGCAAGTGATTCTGATGAGTTGGAGGAGTGCGGATGTTTCTGTTGAATTCAATGTGCTTTTGGAGATCTTTGGATCATGTAGCTGCTGTGTTGGAGGTCCGCATGGAAGTTTGATCTCATTTTTGAAGATTTTCCTTTACATTGTTGATGTTATTCCCAGTCTTGGCCAACCAGAAGATCCTAGCATGTTGCAGATATTCTAAGAGCATTTTATGAAGCAAGGCATGCTTATAGAGAAAGATTCAAGTCTCAGTTATGTTTGGCCGACAATGTAATGATCCGCATCAAGTTTAGCCAACCTTGTTGATCATTCCAAGGTTGATGTAGCGTACAAATACTTGTTGTAGAGTTGTTGAAAATCATCCTTGTGCAAAATGAATTAAATTTGAAAAAGGATCAAAAGCAGAGCCAAGAAGAAGAGGAGCGAAAGCAGTATAGAGTGAAGAGTCAGTAAAGAAAAAATTGGAGATAGAAGAAGAGGAATTTGGGAGCAACAAATGAAACTAAACCAGGCATGAAAGATGCTAATTATCAGTTAGTTCCTTCTTAAAAACAAGTTTCTTGTAGGCAGTGAGCCTCTCCTTTGAGCAGTGAGCTCTGGGCAGTGAGCCCGAAGGCAAGTGCCTTCCCATTCTTTTAAGTACTTTTAACAGGGTACGAATCTTGTGGGCTAACACCCACCGTGGTCCTTCCCTTAACCGGGTTTCCATGTCAAAAATCTTGGTGTCAAATGTGTTGATTATGTTTCTGCTTATGTGTTGATGTTATATACTTTAATGTTTGCATCCTTAATCAATTTGCCAATTGTGAAAAAAGACTAAAAGAAAAGAAAAGATTAATTTTGGGGGCAACTAATTCACCCCCCCTCTTAGTTGTCTAGGCTAATTCCAACACAACCCACATACAAGTCATCCCACTATAGCCAAGGGGTAACTAATCCACAAAACTACATAACTCAAAGATCCAAAGCACATGTAACATGTAAACTCATCATCACATTAGTAACCTACATACCAAGGTATTAAAGAAGATAACCTATAGACTCCAAGACTCAAACACCAAATCAATGCTAGATTCAATTTTCTAAACAAGTCCATAAACAAGTAACCATAGTCAAAGAACTAATCAAGCATCTAGGAGATAGGAACAATCTCCTAAACTACAACACAACACCACCTGTAAACATGAATCAAACATCATAGCCCATACATGTCAATGGCATACATGATCATGTCATGCCAATGCAAAAGTGTACCTACATATCCATGACACCATAATCAGCATCAACATTGTACCTGTACTCAACTCCCACTGAAACGAGACTCCAAGTCTCGAACGTGTATCAACCATGTCCACAAACTAAAAGACAACTTGTGTACCTATCTCCATCAAAGATCAAACTCTGAAAACACCTGTAAACCTATATCTAGAAGCACCAAATCTAAAAACCTATTATACCATGATAATGGTCTCATAGCAACATGTACTCTCTCAAGTTTGTGCCCAAAAATTTATCTGAATGCTCTCATAATCGCACCCTGAATCACAGACTCCTATAAGTGATCAAACAAGTACCAATCTCTCTCTACACACCAAACTAAAAATCTACATGATCTAATCTCTAGTACACAGAAATAGCTCTCCAACACCTATCCAAAATTGAAAATATGATTCTATATGCAAAAGTTATGAGCATAAAACTATCCCGGAGAAATCCTTGGTTTCAGGTGCCAAATTCTAACACAAATAGAAAAGTTTGATGACCAAACTTACATCACTACAGAGAGACCTTTCCAATGCCTATAAGAAGTCAAAAATCTGATACCGTGGGAGAAAGTTATGCCTCCTAGAAGAAAATGCCCTCCGAGGGCTAAAAGGGGACCCACGGTGGGACCTTATTTGTACCTTACTGACATCATCGCTGACATGGCGCTGACTATGCACTGATGGCATCACACGATGACTAGGTCTGGCTAGTGTCATCATGACGTGGCAAAATCAAAATTTTGTTCCAAAATTTATTTTATGGTCTTCAAATTTCACGGACCCCAAGCATTAAAAAATGGTTTTAATTTTATTTAAATCCGGATTAAAAATTTTAAACGCTATTAGAATAAAACCCCACTACTTTAAATAATATTTAATGTCCCATGAGGGCTACCATGGTCATCGACAACCAAAACCCTACTGGGCTTTGCCCTGCCAAACCGGCAGGGAACCGAAGTCGGGGCCTGCTAGCCCAGACTCCTACTGGCTGATGGCTAACAAGGGGCTAGTGGGGGCCGACCGGATCTGATGCTGGCGGTACCCCAGTACCCTTTGCATGTACGAGGGTCTGCGGACCCCCCATGCAATATTTCAATATTTTTTTAATTTTATATATTTATTTTTAAATTTTAAATATATTTTTTAATTTTAAAATCTTGTTTTCACACTATAGTTGGCATGCAAAAAAAATTTATTTAATCAACTATAGGAAAATTTCAAGTGTAGGAAATAAAATAATTTTTTTACTATCATACCTGCAAATCCGTACGACGGTACAGTCAACCTTAGGGGGCTTAAAAAAATTTGATTTTTCTCTAGTGACCTAAATAGGTCAAATTTTATATCAGTCTTCATCTCTCGGGCCTTCTAAATCCAACAGTGAGAACCATTTTTTCACAGGAGGTCATTTGTGAAAAATATCTCCTCAAAACCCTCATAAAGCACATTCAAGAAACCCTTTTTTCTCAACTCAGATTTATAAACCCAGATTTGCAAAAAATCACCACAAATCTGCAACCCCAAAGCCCTCAGATCTACAAATAAAAACCTACACAAAACCTTCATATCCTATATTTTTCCAAAATCTTTCCTGCATTGTCATGGATTTAGCTTTGCACCAAATCTACACAAACAAGGGTTATACCAAAACATGAAACTATTAAACCCCACAAACTCAAACCATGGTTCTGATAATATGTCTACTATCCTCATGGATTTACAAAACAATGTTAACACACAGAAGATCTACTACAACCCATAATTCCTTCCAAAGATTCTCAAGATGGAGGAAAACACCTAGGACCATAATTGTATAGATACATCATGTGCAAGCACATACAAGTAGCATGCAAGTTCATGCAAGTACATGCAACTCACATGCAAGCTCATGCAATCCACATGCAAGTCCATGTACCTCGCATGCAACTCCATGAAAGTACATGCAAGCCATGAAAAGCCTTAAAGCTTTGATACCACGTGTTAGGAACTTGCAAGTAGATCAAACCAATTCCACATAACCTAAAAGAGATAATGATGCACACAATCTTATAGATTTACCATAATGCAAAGATCAATAGAAAATCAACAAAATAACATAAGATATACCCTAGGAAATGTTGATAACTGAGAGGGGGGTGAATCAGTTATCTTAATTAATTTAACTTTCTGTTCTTCTTAATAACTAGTGCAACATCAAAACAAATAAGCATCCATAACCATAAAAGCAGAAACAAAATCAATACACATAACACAGTGATTTTGACGTGGAAAACCCTATTAAGGGAAAAACCACAGGGTGACTAACCCAAGATTGTATTCTTTGTTAAAAGAATAGAAGTATAAAATAGCACTTGCCAATTAGGGCTCACTGCCCGAGCACACTGCTCACAAGAGGCTCACTACCTACAAGAGACTCACTATCTACAAGGTACAAAGAAAGTAACAAGATACTTGAACTGATGAGAAGCATTCACATATGCTGAGGTTCAGTTCTGGTTAGGCTCAATACACTGATCTATTGCACTTCATTCTTCCTCTTCTTTGGTGTTGATGTTCTGTCACATACCGGACCTGTATTACTGCTTCCACACTACTTTATGCTTTTCTTCGCACCTTTTTTTAATACACCACACACACCTTCATACCGAAATCAATTTGGTATATATATCTGCACCAAGGATTTCATCAACTTTCTGGTCGACATCCAGAATACTCAATATCTTCCCAAACTTTGGTCTGTCGGCTGAATCTTTGCTTAACAAGTGATGCGTATCAAAGAGATGCTTATAGAAGTCATCAATCATGTTGGCCAATCATGAATGATACCTCAAGAAGCTTGATCACCATCAATATCTCATCTGGATTAAGGTCTGATGCTCTGCTGGTCAGGTCTTCCTCAGTCTACTCTGCCAAATAGGAACCCAATACTCAGGTGCTTATATCTTTTTACTCTTTCATCACCGAAGGCTCAATCTCTAGAATATGTTATTCATGGTACTCCTCTTGACTTCCCCAAGTCTGCACTTTACTGAGATACTTCCTCTGAGAGATCTGGACCTGATTGTCAGACCTTGCTGCATGCTCTGTTCATGGTCACCAGACCAAAATACTCTTCAATCTGACTTCTGATAGAGACACACCATGTCTTGTAGATGTGTGGGATGGACATTGTTGCCATCAATGACAATCCTCATGAAGCCACACAGTGTCTTTTGCCAACAATCTCCCCCTTTGGCATTGATGGCAACACTTAGTGAGAAATGACTAAGTGTCACACTGCACTCCCCCTTGGTTGATGCTTTGTTCTAATGTACACTTTACCGGAGCTCCCCCTTAGCTAGATTCCACATTTTTCACTGCTCCTCACTCCCCCTTTGACATCAATGGCAAAGGGTAGAATCCGCACACCAAAATTTTCAAAAATCAATTTATACATATCTGCATAAGTATATATACAAGTTGTACTTACATATACTTAAGTATATCTGCAAAAGTATTCTTCAACTGTACAACTTCTGTCGCCCAACTCTGCTTCATCTTGTCCAAAATTAAGATGTGACCACTCAATAGGAATGCAAAAGCTTCTACCGTCTTAAGATCTGTCAGATCACTGGTCCGGGCTATGGCCTGAGCATCAGTTAGGGCCTCATGCATGGCCTCTAACTTAGGGATAATGATCCCTCTAAGTTCACCCATCCTGCTTATTATGTTCTTCCTTTCCTTTTCAAGTTTATTTAGTTCATTTAGAATGGCAATAGTCTGACATTCTTGGTTTACTATGGATGTGGTGAGAGGATCAAAATTCTGAGATAGTCTTGACAATTTATCCTCTTGTTCTTTCACTTTCTTCTCAATATCCATTATCACTTTGGACCAAGATAGACAAAATTTATACATTTCTCTGCCATATTTAAGAGCATTTTCTAAGCTCTTTATCCCAATATCCATAATTCTCCTATCATTTGTTATTAGCCCTTGTACTTCGGAGAATCTTTTTCCCAAAAACTCCTTCTGAACCTTTTCTTCAGCTGACTTCTCTAAGGAATCAAAATGTGTATTAACAGAATTTACAAGAGATTTTAGATTACCAGATGAGGAGGCTGAGAGATCCTTCTGGAAGGATGGTATGATCTTCTCCAATACACCGGATGTAATTTCTATTAGCTCACAGTCTTCCATGTGAGACTTCAGAAGTTTTTCTTTTGCCTTTGCTTGAGCAAAGGATGCTATCTTCATGGTTTGAACCGGGGAGAGGGAATCAAAATTGAATGGTCCTTGGAGTAGCTCCAGTTCATCCAATTCCATCATTTCCTTTGTCAGGAAGTCCTTAACAGCTTCTGCAATGTCTCTTGCCAGAGACAGAGTTTCCTTTCCTTTTGTGGCCTCAGAGGTGTCAATAGAGACCTTCTCTGTTTGATCTTTTTCTCTTCCCTTTTTCTCTTCTTCTCCTTGATTGATGCTCTCTTCTTTTCTTTCTTTTCCTTCAATTCTGGAGTCTGCAAGGGGATCCGGAAGAGAGGTGTCTACTTCTTCATGAACTTCCTTTTCCAGAACAGAGGAGTCTAAGTCCTTAGCTTTCTCTTCACTTGTCTCCTTTGCCTCTTCTACCACTATCTCAGTAGATTCTCCTTTGTTATCCATGGCAGAGGGTTCATCACCTAAGTCCTCTATAATAAGAAGATTGAATCTTTTAAAAGCATTCCGGAGGATATCTTCTGTTTCTTTTGCCACTTTGTCAGTTTCTCCAAACATAAGTTGATTCATTCTAGCTTTGCTTCGGAACTCATCCTTGCAATCTTCGAAGATCATATTCATTTGTTTCAGAGTGATTGAAGGATAGAGTTGAATAGCTATATGTTCCCAGATCTCAAGATCCTTTGCCTTAGCATTGTTCTTTCTTATTTCTAGTTCCTTCTCTAGGCTTTTGGGAATTAGAGATATGATTTCAATAAATGCCTTATTATAGATATTCAGATACCTGATTGTAACTTCTTGCAAGATCTTCTGGTCAGCTTCATTATATTCATCATAGAATTCAGTCATTGGTTTTAGGTTCCCATCCACAGTGACTAATTTGATGATATCATCAATGCAGAGAGTAGGTTTTTTAACCAAATTCTTCTGTCTTTTCTTGCTTGTCTTGACCAATAGAGGATTCACCGGATGTTTTCTTCTTCTTCATTTTCTTTACTTCCCTCATTTGTCTCTGTCTCTTCATCATCCTTGAGACTTGTATAGGATCTTGTTGCCTTTTTCTTTGTTCTTTTCTCTACCTTTCTGGATGTCTGGGCTTTTGGTGTTGATGCTTTTTGGCTCTTGGAGGTGGCAGGTACAGAGCTTTTGGAGGATCTGGTCCAGGAGGGGGCTTGTACCAGAGCACTTTCTTTTTTCTGCATCTTGTTTTTCTTTCTATGCCCTTTCCATCTTCTCTTTGTTTGGCATCAACTGCCTCCTTTGAAATTCCATGTCTCTTGGCAAATTCGTCCACTTCTCTTCTCACTTTTCTTTTAATTTCAGGCTGTCTCAGTTCAACATGAACTTTTACACTCAGCTCTTGGAATGTTCCAAACCTTTCTGCCTTAGGGTCCTTGGGCTGACTTACCATGTGTTTGAACATGTAGCTCAACAATTTTCTCATCTACTTCATACCCCATTGGCATGATCCAGACTGTCCTTGGCTCCATTGCCTCCATAAAGCACATTGTATCCTTGTATTTCTTAACCAATGATTGGGGGATTCTTTCTCTAGCCTGCATCAAGCTTTGGAAGTTTTTGAAGTAACCCCACAGTGTTGTGTTTTGTGCCTTGGCATCACGAAGCCCATACAAATAATCCCTGATTTGTATGGCAATAGGTCTATCATTTTGCCATATCCAGCCACGAGATCCGGGTAGCTCATTCATGTAATAGAAGAAAAGACAGTATCAAGCCACCGTATTTAAAGGAATTCTTCTTATCCTTCTTTATCTTCTGCAGATTCTCCAAAAGTTGGTTCAGAAGGAGCTCACAAAAATCATAGTCAGCATTCTTTCTTAACATTTCATAAGCAGTGTAAATTGTTGTTCCGGATACAGAATTCTCTCTGCTAGAGTGATATATCTTGTAGCCAATTATCATGGTGGCAAACTTGATATCCGGATCTGTGATATCCTCAATTGTCATTGCTCTTTTATCAAATTTAGATCTGGTAGCCTCACTCACAGTTTGGTTTTTGACTGATTTGAGAGTAGGTAAGCCAATGGATGAGTGCAATCCGGTCACCGCCCTAATGGCATCCCTTGTGATCTTAAATGGCCTCATTAACCATATGAAGTTGTCATGTACTCTGCTTAGAATATACCAGACCCATTCATCTTCTGTAAAACATGGGAAATGAATGCATTGTCCAAAATGCTTGTCCCGGATGGCTTTGTACTAAGGTTTGAGTTCAAATGATTCATCTATTAGCTACTTATGATATCTATCCATCAACTTGGATTCCTCGAATTCCTCAATATTCGAATGAATGTATGCCCTAACGTCTTCAACATGCAAAACCCCATGCGGAATGCTAGAGAATGCGCCTAAAGGATCTGCTTCTAGAGATTTATAAGGGTGTTTCTTGAACTTAGGGCGCGGCCTATCAGTGATTTTGACAACATTTAGAGTATCCATCTTTCAACAGATTCAGAGAGAGATTTACAGGAGCGAAAAGTACCTTTTTATGCCTCTAGGTTTCACGAAAAGAGCCGAAAAGATCACCGGTTGACTTGAATTCTGCGATTGATCCTTGAGAGAGATGAAGCAAACTTGTTTGCAGAGCTCTTCTTATCTTTTTCACTAATGCAAATGTGCAAATGACGAGCAAATGAACCCTTTTATCTCTGAGCAAACCCTAATTTCATTTTGTAATAAATGCACAACTTGAGTTATTCTAGTTGCCTTATCATGGGAGAGATTTTTCTGGATCACTGAGATGTACTTAGAGCAGTTTTTAGTGATGAATTTCAATGTATCTGCTTTCCTTGAATCATCCCCTTTATTCACAGATCAGGATGTTTCTGTTTAGAATTACACCAAATCAAACTATGAAAATCTAGCTTTTACCAGAAAACTGTTAAACTGGATCAATCTTGGAAGATTAGACTCTTCAAATCTTCTTGCGAATCTTCCATATATTTACCAAGGCTTCTTTAGATGTTTCTTTGAGAATCCTTTAATCCACAACTTTCCTTGTGCCAATTTCCGGCACCAATTATCTGGCTGGGAAAAAAAAATTTCCTTCTTGACTCCCTCTGAGCCAGAGCTCATCTTATTTAGTTTCCGGAAGAAATATCAGCACTAGATTTTGGTGCGGATCCATCCCCAACATTTTATGTACTTCTCTTTACCCAAATCTTGTTCATCTCCCTTTGAATTTTATTCGCATTAACTTTTCCTTTTCCTTTGTCTTGATTTTGATTATGATGCACCGGACCCCTTTTATCCTGATTCTTACTTCTGCAGAATTTGGCAATATGACCGGATCTATTGCAATTGTAGCAAACAACATTTCTTTGCATATTTGACTGATATCCTCTTGATCTACACTGATTAGCCATATGTCCCAATCTATTGCATGCAAAGCATCTACCATTGAATGAATTGTTCATTTGCATGTTTCTACACTCATGAGATTTGTGACCATACCTTTTGCAATTAAAACATTATCCGTAGAATGATGAATTAGTCTAATTCATTCTTCTTCTGCATTGATTTGCTTTATGACCAAATTTATTGCAATTGTGGCAGTATCCATTGAAGGATGGATATCTTTGAGCATTCGGTTGCCTTACCGGAGATCTTCTAGGCCTGTTCCTTGGATTTCTTGATCTAGAGTTCTTCTAACCGGATCCGGAGCTTTCACCTTTCTCATACCCCAAGCCTTGCTTGTCATCTACCCTCTTTTGGCTTTCAAGAAGAACTTCAAGCTGAGCAGAGCTTATCTTGAATTTCTCTTTGTATTCATTTGTTGTTTGAAGATCCCTTTTTAGAGTGTCAATCTGATTCTCAAGTTGTTCTTCATTATCTCTAGCTTCTTCAAGATCAGATTCCAAATCCCTGATTATTCTATCCATTTTGTGGCAGTCTTCTGACTTCTCTTTGAGAGATTGTTTTAGATTATCTTCAATCTTTCTTTTCTCTTCAATTTCTTGGGTGAACTTCATAACCCCTGATTCCATTTCATGTTTTACCATAATGACCTCTTTTGATAGCTTCTCACATAATTTGTTCTTCTCATTCAAATCTTCATTAGTATCATTGGCTTCATTTTGACTTGCTAATTGTTGAATTAGTTCCTTTCTCTTTTTCATAGAGATACTGAGTTTCTCTTTTAGTTCATTTATGAAATCATTAGCATGTTTGAGTCTTTCGTTCAAGTTATTGACTTCGGATAAAGATTGCTCAAGATCATCTAGGGCAGACTGAAGTTGTTCCCTCATACCATACATATCCATTGAGATTCCCAGATCTTCCTCAAGCTATTAGGCTCTGTTTGGAGGAACTTGGCTCTGATACCAATTGTTGATAATTGAGAGGGGGTGAATCAATTATCTTAATTAATTTAACTTTCTGTTCTTCTTAATAACTAGTGCAGCATCAAAACAAATAAGCATCCATCACCATAAAAGCATAAACAAAATCAATACACATAACACAATGATTTTGATGTGGAAAACCCTGTTAAGGGAAAAACCACGAGGTGACTAACCCATGATTGTATTCTTTGTTAAAAGAATAGAAGTACAAAATAGCACTTGCCAAATAGGGCTCACTGCCTGAGCACATGGCTCACAAAAGGCTCACTGCCTACAAGAGACTCACTATCTACAAGGTACAAAGAAAGTAACAAGAGACTTGAACTGATGAGAAGCATTCACATATGCTGAGGTTCAATTCCGGTTAGGCTCAATACACTGATCTACTGCACTTCATTCTTCCTCTTCTTTGGTGCTGTTGTTCTGTCACATACCGGACCTGTATTACTGCTTCCACACTACTTTATGCTTTTCTTCGCACCTTTTTTTAATACACCACACACACCTTCATACCGAAATCAACCTGGTATATATATCCGCACCAAGGATTTCATCAACTTTCTGGTCGACATCCGGAATACTCAATATCTTCCCAAACTTTGGTATGTCGGCTGAATCTTTGCTTAACAAGTGATGCGTATCAAAGAGATGCTTATAGAAGTCATCAATCATGTCGACCAATCATGAATAATACCTCAAGAAGTTTGATCACCATCAATATCTCATCCGGATTAAGGTCTGATGCTTTGTAGGTCAGGTCTTCCTCAATCTACTCTGCCAAACAGGAACCCAATACTCAGGTGCTTATATATTTTCACTCTTTCATCATCGGATGCTCAATCTCTGGAATATGTTAGTCATGGTACTCCTCTTGACTTCCCCAAGTCCACACTTTACTGAGATACTTCCTCTGAGAGATCCGGACCTGATTGTCAGACCTTGTTGCATGCTCTGTTCTTGGTCACCGAACCAAAATATTCTTCAATCTGACTTCTGATAGAGACACACCATGTCTTGTGGATGTGTGGGATAGACTTTGTTGCCATCAATGACAATCCTCATGAAGCCACACAGTGTCTCTTGCCAACAGGAAAACCCTCATTAAGGGAAAAATAACCCAGCCTCCAAAAGCATCCATACTTAATGTTTTATTCAGCAGCGAGATATTACAGTACACTTATAGAGTTTCCATGAACATCTATGAAACATCAAGTTCCTCTAATACATCCTCCATGTATCCAAGCATGAATCCACACATCCCATGCCATGCTTTACAATATGTACTCACAAGAGAAAACTCAATACAATGATAGCCTCTCACATAACCTACAAAATAAGAGTCAACCCAAACCACTAACTATGTGCTTGCTTTTATAGACTCAAGCTCACACAAATACAACTTGTGGTATTGGGTAAAACCAATGTGACTCAAAACCATGAGCACAAAACCATGGACCCCAAAATTAATTATTGTGCACAAATAATAAATATTTGCCTTATGTCTCCCAATATTAAATACAACTTTTACAAGTGACGCCAAACAAATATTTAATGTGGCTAAACGCATCAATTAAGATGCACCACAAAAGAATATTTATTTTACATAATTAAATTAATTAATATTATGCAAGGTGAACAACACCTTTTTCCCAACAAGTAGATCTTATTTGATGAGATTTACATACCTGCTCATCATGTAGACTCATTGTACCTTGATCATTGTGTACACTTGTAGTTTCATGATCATTATTTGTGATTATCATTTCGTGATCATCTGAATACTCAATGGTATCCATTATGACTTGTGTTTCTTCATACTCAAGATGTAAGTAGGATCTTGATTGCAACTATTCTCATTAGGATCCACTGTGATATGATCCAAGTGATATGTTTGATTGTCTATTTTGTCTTGGGGACCAAGTGTCTCATCATAGGTCATGGATGTTGTAGTTGGATATTCTAAAAGAATAGCTGGATATGTGATAGGATTATTTTGTCTTTCTTGATCATGAATATCATCAAGTTCAAGGAGAGGATCAACTTGGCTTTTGTGATCATGGATATCATACAGTTCAAGGTGGGGATCAATTTGGTTTTCTAGGTCATAGCTAGGATTGTGATCATAAATGGGAGTGGCTTGGCTAGTTTGATCTTGGATAACTGGGATAACTTGAGCTTGAGTATCTTGAATAACTTGATCTTGATTTAGTTGAGTGCATGTTTGATCTTGCTTTAGATTTGATTCTTGACATAGCTCTTAAGTCTAGATGAACCTAGAGGTTTCTTGGATAGGCTTGATAGAATTTGGATCATTGACACCATGTTTGCATAATGGATTATAACTTAGGCTTATGGTAAGGGACTCTTGAATAGGCTTGATAGGTAGTGATAATGGTTCATTTTTAACATCAAACTCTTGCATAGATTGGATAGACATAGGATTGCATGATGGTGTTGAATAGATAGGCATGACACTAGAAGGCTCTTGTTCACACTTAAATTACTAAGGATTGATAATAACCTCACATGATGGAACTTTCTCATGAATGAGTATGTTATTTGGCTTTAGATCGCATGGTGTTGTTTGTTGGATAGACATGATACTAGGAGACTCTTGGATAGGTTTGCAATAAGTATGCTCATTCACTTGGGGATTTCTAGTTTCATTTTCTTCCTTTGCTAATAGTACTTGAAGGAAATCTAAAAAGGGTGATTTCGATATAGTAGATTTGGATTGTGAATTCATGTTTTGGATGGATGGATGGTTGGGTTGATGGGATGAGCTAGAGTATAAGGATGAGGATGAGGGATTTGCATAGGATGATGTGGAAGATATCCAGAGTATGCAAAAGAGGTTCGATTTGGAAACATGGATTGGACATAAGGACCTTGTTCTAAACCGACATTTCCCCTATTCAAGATATCATGAGGGTCACTAAACAAATGTTTAGGGTTGGCATGATAACGAGACATAGGAAAATCACTAAATAAAGGTTTGGAAGTGATATGGTAGCTAGTGTTGACAGGCTTTTGAATGAAAGACTCTTTTATTTTTATGTGTGCGGAAAGCTTGTGATCAATCATCTCATCATCAAAGCTATCATTATCAAGATATTCATCATGATCCACAAGACTATCATCATCATCAACAACAAGTTGAGGACCACCTTTGATTGTTATTTTAGGCTTGACTTTGGCTTTATTGATAGTTGTAAGAGTAGGAGTTCTTCTTTGCATGATAAAGTTTTCAAACCAAGGATCCCTATTGTTCATGATGAAGGATTGCAAAGGTATTTTGGATGCAACGAGGAGCTAGGATGCAAATTTAGACTTGGTAGACTTGATATGAGACTAAGATGGACTTCGTACATGATTAGTGTAAAATAGTGATTGGATAAAGAGACTTAGGAATATTTCAACTTTTTGTAGCAAAGGATTCAGGCATGGTCGATGCAAAGTGGGATGATTTAGTTTGATTACAAGTCTATGATCTGGATGTGTACAAGGATTTGTTTGCAAGAATTTGACTAACATTGAATTGATAAGAGATTTTAACAAATAAAAAGACACGATGGCTAACTAACGTTTCAAGGTGATAAAGGCTTATTGGATTTTACTAGTTTCACACAAAGAAGACACGATAAAAACTTGATCACAATCCTAAAATTAGTCAAATAGGTGTGACATATCTTGTGGATCTCAGGAAATGGTTGTGGGTCAACCCCAACTCAAAATAGAGAAGAGATTCCCACCTGCATGATCACCATAATGCTATAGCTTGGATAGATAGGGAAGATATGGTACTGGACCAACATATACCCCTTACCTCAAAGACTTTCATCTTGCCCAAAGTATCCCCTCTCAAGTATAACGGTACGTGTGAGCATCTTCCCCTCCTACTGCAGTGGTGCACCACAAGATATGATGATTAAGGGTCTTAATCTAGGTTTGACAAGGCTTCTAAGGAGTCCCCTATATATGCAAGGTACGTAGGGCCCAAACCATGAACATGATTCCCTAGAGATGAGCCATAAACATCACCAAACCAAGTCACGACAGATCGAGGGTCTCGGAGATCAATTTGGACTTATCAAGTTCACCATTGAGATACAACTTTCACTCTCCCCACTTTGTATACCCTGTTAGTACGCACGGTTGAGGTCATCCCTAGGGGTGATCAAATCCCCTAGAAGGCCTCCTAAAGGGAATGAATTCTATTCAATTTTGATCTCCAATATTGTACGAACCACGAGGAGAGAGCATACGTGAGATAGCACCCTAGGATTAAGCAAATAACAAAGATGAAAATGATGGGATTTTAATCCCCAAAATCACTCAAGACTGCAAGGGGAGAGCATACATCCAATAAATATCCTTAAGACAAATAAAACAAGTTCTTTCCCAACTACTCTAATTTAGTGCAACTAAACTAGTAGAAAAAATCAAGTCTTTGACTGTGGTGCTATATAAAACAGTTAGTAGTTTGCAAAATCTTATGTCTTCGACAAACATGAAGATGCAAAAAACAATATTAGTACAAAACAAAAAATCCTACAAAAAACTAGAAATATTTTCACACAAAAGAAATAATATCATCAATGGATTCTTTAGGATTTTCTATGTAATTTAAAAAAAAAAAATCACTGAAATCAGAGCTCATATGCAAAAGTTATAGTTTTTCAAAGTTTTAAAAAGAAAGGCTGATTTTAGAGGAATATACCTACAAATCTAAAATTATTCTAGAAAAATGGATTACATTGTTGTGTAGAGGATTGAATTATCTTTCCAACGCCTACAAAATTGTAAAAATCTGATGAAAAATGAGAAAGTTATGCTTGTTTCAATAAAACAACCTTCGAGGGCTAAAAACATGCACTCTAGCGGTTAACAAACTCCATGTTTGGCAGTTTTCTCCTGGTCACATGCAGATGGTTTTGTTGGTTGTTATCTGTGGCATAAATTGTTACATCTAGTAGTCAGGCTTGTTGTGGTCACATGATGTTGTTGAGATCATGGCAGTTAAGTTTTGATGCTACAATTAATGTTATGCCTGGTAGTTAGATATCTCTATTCACATGAAAAGTTTGTTGGTTGCGGTTTGAATGTCTGAAAAGTATTAAAGCCATGATTCAAAGGTTTAAAAAATGTTAAATCCATGGTTTAAGTGACCCTAACCGTTAAGCATCACTACCAGTGTTTTACACTAACAACTAAGCTGTCATCCACACAGTAGATCACAATAGTTTAATCTTATAACAAAGAGCTTAAGGTTTTCAAATCATCGAATGCCAACAAATCAAAATGAAAATATTTAAAATATCACAATTAACCTACAGTTATCAATCACAATAAAGACAAACTATCGATAAGAATAAAGGTCACAGCTTAAGGGTGTAACAGAGCACAGGGGTGCTAAAAGTTAAAGTTTATTTATCAGGGCTTGGGTTAGAATGGTAGCGCTAAAGATTTAGCACTGCCACTAGCAATTGAAGCTAACTACTAGCAATAAATATTAAAGTTTATAAATTGCGATGAAAAATAGCTAAGCATAGTCGACATCAAACAAAACTTTAACCATGGAAAGATTGTTAAAGGTTAGAGAATGCTTATTATAGCAGATATTAACCGCTTTAAGAAAAATCAATGATGGAAACCATCGACGGTTCTGATGTGAGCAAACCATGTTAATAGTCATTAACACCTATGTTTAACTGTTAACAAAAGAAACATTGTTGGATGTTGCGGTTTAGAGAATGATCATTGGTAAGTGTTCGTTGCAACTACTAGCTACAAAAACTTCAAACCGCTGAAAAGACTCAAACATTAACAATAATCATTTGATATAAATGTTGACTGCAAACGTTAAACCCATATGAAATTAAGATTAAAGTTCAACATCAATCGTTAAAAGATTTAAGAAAGATTAACTGTTATAATAACTGCTAGGCCGGTTGCCTTCCAACAAAACTGTTGGTTAAAGTGCTAAAAGCAATGGATAATCACTTTACACAATGAACAAGGCCGCGTTGCAGCGTAGTTCCTGCCAAATGCTGGCAGAGCGGTGTAGTTCATTTAAGGTCTTCTTTGAAGTTGGTTAGTTTTCGCAAATATAAAGCTCAAATGAACGAGATAAAACTTGATCAACTCACATTTAACAACACACTTTCAACCTGTGCAAAACGGAGACTTTGAAACAGGGTATATAGACATTCGTCAAAGAAAGTCAAAGTATAGTAACAAAATTATATACTGTAAAGAGAACTGGGCTTTTGACACTTGCATTGGACCATATATCAGGCTGCCATGGTTGTAATCTTTTTTAATGCCCACCATTACTATACGGAAATGAGGTTGGGCAAGATGAAGGGTGTGAGAATGGTGTAAATGGGTCTGCAATAGGAAAGATAGATGTGACCTACAATCCCCCATTTTTTAATATACTGATGCCCACTGTGTCACATTCTACATCTGTCCAGGTATCTCAACAGCTATTTGTAAAACCGAAGGCATAGCAGATAAAAACCCTAAATTTGCCAGCACAATAGAATAGCAGGCCGTATTAATTCCTAGCTTGATATTCACGCCTTCTCTTGCCTCGTGAAAATCCCAGGGCTGTTCTGACATGCTGCAACCTAAATCTCCACAAATAAGAGGAAATGCAATCTGCACTCAGTTAACTTTTGAGCATGTTTCTACTTAGAATTTCGCACTGCAAATTAGCCCCATGAAAACTTGCTCCCTGATTCGTCAAAGCATAAAAGATAAAGGAATTTCATAAAGAGAAGCATCACACTGGGCAATGAAACTATTGTGAGCAGCTCCCAAACATGCGTAGCCATAGCCTGAATACAAGCCCGCCCCTAAAGAAACAACGCAGTCACAGTTAAAAGACAAATCCATATATAATAGTAAATGCCCTGAAATCATGTAGGGTTTAACAAAATGAATTAGCAAACAAACACATATAAATCTACTATGCTTGAATATATGATAAACTATAAAAGACAAGAAATAACATACTCCCCATATCCTGCAATCCTGTCATTCCATGAAACCAAATCTCTTTGAGGCATTCTGTCAAATAATTCACACGGCTTGTCACAAAACAAGATGGCCAAGAAGAATTCGATGGCAGTTGTAAATAATGTTATTGCTAATTTTTGCATTTACATGGGCAGAGGCAGACTATGTTGTCAATCCATTCCACCATCTCCTTGTAGAAAAATTAGATGGCCCTGGCTTGGAATCTAAAAGTGGAATTTAGAGGGAACCAAGCAAACATGTTCTTCAATACATTTACAACAATGCTGCGAGGTTGCCTAGTCCCGTACAAGAATTGGATGATGAAGGCTTGTGTGAGCATTCAGGACAGCAGCCGGTGACTACAGTGAAGGCAATTTTTGAACTGGCCAAGGACCCATTAGCAATTGATGCCTCTAGCTCTTCATCAGATCTTCACCATAACGAGCAAGCGAGCCAGGGAGAAGGGTCATTCTTAAATATGAACAAGTCTCAAGATCATTGCAGTGGTTTGGTCATCGAGATGGAAAAGAAAGAATTTTGCGGTGATGTTTTGGAGAGAAAGAATGTTGGAAGAAGGAGAAGGAATGTAGAGCCAAGAAATGAATTTTTTTTAAGGAAAGAAGAAACATATTTTAGAGGAAATAACAAAGCCTATTCGGAAAAAGGTTGATGCAGAGCAGAAGTAGCTTTCAACTGGTGTCATGAATTTCAGCAGCACTAAGGCTGTGGATGGACCTAAAAAGCCAGGTAAATACATCCGCAAGCATGAAGTCTATCACAGTTAATCCTTCACCGCAAAAAGTCATGAATCCATGCTACTTCGATTGGTTTGGAAATGCAGAAACTTGAGGTCTTTCATGGCAGTGTCACTGAAACAAAATGACTTTCTGTTAAAAAAGTATTCATTCAAGCTGAATTATTATAAGCAAATTGCTATTAATTCAGGCTAAATAGACATTTGATTAAGCAAGTGGGGTGTAGGGAAGTGGGTCCTATATACATACCCTAGGGAAGCCAAGTTCATAGAGCCCAAGCCCCACAAGAGTTATTAGAGGAACTGCAGAAAGTGGACTCAGAAATCTGAGAAGAGCAATACCATCAACTCGAGAATGTCAGGCCTCACAGACTGTAAAGTGATGAAACCCAAAACAAATTTGTAGCCTATGAATTAAATAAGATACAGAAGTTTAACAAACCTAGCAACAATAGCCCTGAGACCACTAAATCCAACAATAATTTGTAAACTGGATGCAACAATGAGAGCACCCTGCACTGTTTGCATTGTAGCCAAAAGCCCAAGTAAAGCTGTCAATCACACCTTTCCACTAAATGGACAGGAATTAGTAATACATGAGTAGCAAAACCCTTAAATGTCCTAGAGTAATAAAAAAATACAAGACATACAAAGCTCCATAATGGACTGTTCTAAGAGTTTCCAAGACCACATGAGGAGTGTATACTCTTTCCACTTACGTTTGAGCCACCCATCTGAGGAACAAAGAATGAGGGGATGATAACAGTGGTGCCCAACATAACCAGATAGTGTTGAAAACCAAACATAATAGCCTCCGCTGCAGCAACCAAGACAATAATTAGCTCCAAACTACGTCTAACTCTGAAACAAATTGGTTGAAACATTGATATGGAAATCGTATAACAAGCTCTTTGAACAGGTTTGTGCAACCTCTTAAACTGAAAAATTCAATCAAACAGGGGATCCTGGGGCTATAGGGTTACTTGAAATACATCATGAATTAGTTGCAAAATTTAATATATACATTTGAGATAGTGGTTTGATCTGATTCAATAATAACAATAATACTATAAGAGTGATAGCCAGAAACAATTTTAGTGCAACACATCTACATGGTCCATAGGAAAAATATACTTTAAAAAAAAATTGAGATCCAGATATGGATTGCATATAAACAAATGTCTTGAAACAGTTCTAGAGCAAGATATTCATGTCAGCTGTTGCCAAAGAGTTCCTGAATAGGATGTGCACATGGTTTTGTAGTAAAAAGGCCTTATAAATTATATCCGAATCACAAGTGAATGTCTTGAAAACAATTTTATATCATGTATTTGGATTACCAACAGAACCATTACAAAATATCTGAGCAAGATATTCACATTAATCATAGACAGGATGCATTTGAACCAGTTTTTGAACAAAACACGCAGTTTAATTACTGATAAGTATGTGTATGAGCCTTTTCAGAGGAACAAATACACATGGATAGTAGAAATAGCGCTTCTGAAGCATTTTATGCATAGGGCAATGAAAAAATGCACCAGACACTTTCAGCCAAAGTTTTGCACTGTGTTATTGACAGAACGCTTAAGAAAAATTGCAGAGTGAAATATGCACTTAAATCATAGGCAAACATATTGGATCTTACAAAAAATGTAATAGGCAATGTTTCAAAGCAGTATAAGCATATGGGTTATAGACATAAGACATTTGCAACCGTTGGGCCATAGGTTAAACACATTGGAGACATATAGAGGTGCAATATATGGGCATAAGTCACAGGCAAACATATTGGGTCATACAGAAAATGCATTAGTGAGTGCTTCAAAGCAGAAGATTCATATGTATTATCGACATAAGACAATAGCAACTGTTTTAGGGCACTAGATGTGCTTTGCCTCAAGGTGAGTTACATTGAAAATAATCCCGTAGCAGCACCCACATGGTATAACACATTGAAAACAATTCCATAGCAGCACCCACATGGTAAAACACATTGAAAATAGTCCCATAGCAGCACCCACATACAGATCACTGATAGAAAATAAATTGCAACAGTCTACAAGAAATAGATAAAATATGAATCGATTTTCAAGCAAAAAATACAAATATAAAATAGTTTTGAAGCAAGAGGTTGAATGGAATGTTGACTAAAAATGCATTAGAAATGTGTGATGAGAGAGCAAAGAAGCTCATACGCCATGGCGGTGGACTTGTTATGCAGTAATCTACTCCTGGGAGCTGATCCTTTGCTGGGTGAGGCTGCAATTCATCAACTTTTGTTCCCCCTCCTCCTCCTCCTCCTCCACCTCCTCCACCCCCTGCTGGTGCTGCTCCTCCTCCTCCTCCTCCTCCCTCTGCCATACTTGCAGAGAAAAAGAAAAGAAAAGGACTACTAGTCCTACTGAGTCAGCTATAGAGCTACCTAACTGTTGCTACACTTGTACTAGTCATACCAGCCAAAAAAACAAGAAGAAAGAAACTCGGTTTCACTGCTGTTACAGCTCACAAACCCATCAAAATATTTATTATTGCTCCTAATATTCCCACTAAGGAAAATAATTGCTTCAGAGTTGAAGCAGATCCATGTTTTTAATCAACCTTACGCACAAGAAGCCAAGGGAACATCCAGCTTGTGAAATGATGGAGAAACACCCACAAAATTATAAACAATTGGACAGTGTATACATTAAAGCAGCCCCTCTCTGCCGCTACTACAAATATCATGAAACAATACAGTGGCAAATCAATGCACAGGCACGTAGACAACATTGGTAGTGGGGGTGTGGCATAGCTGTCAAATAGAGCCTTGAACCGACGAGATGGTTGTTGTCAGGGCTCCAAATTTTGCTTTGATTGCTACGCCTTCTCTTGCATTGAAAGTCGGGGGACACTCTGTGACCGAATTGATGCCCAAACAAACTGTGACAAAATTACTTTTTAAATTTTTGCCCTTAAAAAACTTGCACTTTCCTTGCACAAACATTAGGATAAAATATATATTGAAAAATATGTCGTCTGATTGGCTGTAGAGATGAAAATTAATCACAGTTTAAGTTTTAGGCCTCCGCTATAGTTCCAGGCAGGAACTAATAAAGACCAAAAAATAGGGATGTATCCACCAAGCAATCCGAACCTACACACAGTACCCAATGGATGAAAAGAATATTCAGCGCACAA
The DNA here is from genome assembly GCA_027924645.1 of Cunninghamia lanceolata. Taxonomy (NCBI): domain Eukaryota; kingdom Viridiplantae; phylum Streptophyta; class Pinopsida; order Cupressales; family Cupressaceae; genus Cunninghamia; species Cunninghamia lanceolata. Next base: position 5,198,610 of record BSBN01000333.1, read on the forward strand.
ATAATGCTAATAGCCAGAGGATCAGGTGAGTAAGTGGTGTATAAAGATTCAAAATGATGGATAAAGATGGTGCCCTACAACCAATGGATAACACCTGCAAGTAGAGACAAAGGATGTTGATACTAAGTGGATAAAATGATGTGATAGACTAGCGAGCAAACTGTATAACCTGCAGACAAAAAATATAATTAAGAAAAAATCATTAACCGATGATTCATTACTTATGACTAGAATATAATTCTATTGTCCAATAGATTAAACTTTTAGCCAAATAAATAAACTAGCCACATGATCTGCACGTATAGATCATAGGTCATATAGTCGTACAAGGGGCCAAAATGCCCAAAAACTTAAAAAAATTCAAAAATTTACAACTTTTCTGAAACGACGAATGTTATATATTTTTCTTTACCTGCAGGCTTCTTCAGATTCAACAGTGAAGTCAATTTCAAACCATTAGATAACCTGCAAAAGTCAACCTCCAAGACCCGCTGAAAAATACACTGAAAACCTACACAAACTAAACAATAACACTTGCAAAGAAAATGATTAATAGGGATGTGTGTCCCATCATGGTCACCAAAATGTACACACTAAATATAGATCCAAATAAAGATTTCAAACAACATTTCAAACCTTTAATCTACATTTAATATGACCTCTGATTAAGCACATAAACTGAAACACAAATGAATAAGCAAAAAGAGATGACCCATATTTTGATTCTTATTGCACCACGAGGGTAGATGTGCTCAAATGATAATTTTGGTTGCTCAATTCGATAGCATGACATTGCGAGATAGATCGTTGTTGTAAATGAACTCTTGATAGGTCAATTTATAGACCTTTAGAAGAGATGATCAACGATGAGGATTCGATGAGGGATGGACAGTCAAGATTGGGTTGGTTAGGAAGTTATAAGATCAAGGGTGGAGAATAAAATGGATTTTAAATTGATTTTTGATATTTTTAGGAGATGTTTATGAATCGGTTATAAGGTGAGTGGATGAGAATTAAAGAAATATTTAATTTTCTTTAATTCATTTTAGGTAATTGAGAGGGATTTAACTAATAAAATTAATAAAATCAAGTGTGGGAAAGGGGATTTATGACTTAGGAAAATGAATTTATGGCTTGGGGATAAATGATTAGGATTAGGGATAAATGGGGACAATTATGATCAATCAGGGATAATGATGAAATCAGGTCTTGATAATCAAGATAATTGGATAATGGATAAAATTAGGTCGATAAGAGGATAATTGATCACGATTAGGATAATTTAAGGTTAATTTAGGGGAAATTAAGGATAAAATGGTTGATTTATGGAATCAGGACTTAAGGTTGAGCAAATTAGGTCCTGGGAGATTTTTAGGTGTCTACATGATCAATGATTAATTTGATTGATTGAGGATAGTGTTGTCATTGTGGGGAATGATATATCCCTAGAACAACACAAGGATGTTGGAACGATATATCCCATCAATGATTGATGATGTTGATCGATTGATTGGTTTGACAACAAGGTTGGAAACAAAACTAAAGTATGATTTTGGATGATTTACTAGATTACTTGACTAGATTGGTAATGATTAAGGATGATGTGCATTTGAATTTATTGCTTGGATTTTTAAAATGTTTTTATTTTTTTTGGATTTTGGGAATGTTTTGATTTTTTGTGGACTTTTTGGAATGTTTTGATTTTTTTTCGATTCTTTTTGGGATGTTTTGATTTGAATTTATTTGGGATGTTTTGATTTTTAAATGGTCTACCATTATTAATGACAATAGCAAGGGGAATACCATACCAAAAAATGATATAATGTAAGATGAACTTATAAACTTATACTGAAAAATGATACACTGGTAATGTAGGTCATAAGAATGGCTTCTACCCACTTCATGAAATACTCAATGGTAGTGATTATAAACTTATGGCCATTAGATGATGATGGATGGATTTTTCCTATGAGGTCAATCCCCTACTGTGAGAATGGCCAAGGAGTAGTAATTGTCTGTAATGCTTGTGTTGGTGCATGAATCAAATCTTCGTGCTGCTGACATTGAAGACATTTCTTAGCATACTTTTGTGCATCTTGTTCCATAGTTGGCCAATAGTACCTTGTACGCAGCAACTTCACCTTCGTGAACCTCTTGTAAAGTAGTTTTAGCCTCTTCCGAGTTGAGACATCTAAGAAGGCTACCATCAAGTCTCTGTCAGTCAAGAATGACAAAACGAGAAGAGCGACAGATGAAGTTTTTCTTTTAGGTGCTGGTTAGGTTTGGTGGAAGAGTATTGTCATGAAGATAATTGTATATGTCTTGATACCAAGGGGAATTGGGACCAACAAGTTTGCATATAAACTTAGTTTGTGGAACATCGAAAGCTAGTATCAATAGTTGTTCAACCAAGAACTCATAGCACTGAGTATATGTAGGCATATCAAGAAGAGATCCAATTGTTGCCATGGCATCGACAACTTTCTTATTCAACCTGGGAATTTTCTCAAAAGATATCCTGTAGAAATACTATTTGAAATCGTCAACCATCCTTTTGTATGATAGAAATTTATCATCCTTTGTCTAATACTCATATGTTACATGTCGAATGACCAATTGGAAATGACCATAGGCCTATAGTTTCTTATTGTGCCATTGTACAGTGTTGACAAGAGAAATGATAGGACACAATCTAGAGATATGAGCCTAGTTTACTCTTATGTAGTTTGTTTATACCCTAACAGTAACAATAAGAGAAGATAAGTTAGCATAGAAAAGAGACATCATAATGCAGTAAGATTCTATTGTACTAACATATAAAACATATCAAAATACCCCTTATCATAGCCCATAACTCCTTATATCTACATTTTGCAAGTATGGGTCTAATCGATGTTGTCATTGATGTCAACATACTCCTATTTCATTGATGACAAGGATTGGATGAGTTTTATGTTGAGGATATTGAGAAAATTAGTCATAGCAGGAACAAAGAAGAACAGTGAAGACAGTGAGGTAAAGATCCTAGCTAAGATGAAGATCAGAGGTTACGCATCAAAGGGTTTGTAGATGTGTGTCTAAAAGAGATCCAGTATAGATTTGAGAGGTCTGCATGAAGATTTGAAGAAGTTATGGCCCTATGAGTAAAAACGGTTCTAGCAGATGTTCAGAGGTGACAGAGTGACAAAAATAGGTCCGTTGAGATCCAGAAATGCAATATCTTGTTCTGTAGATTTGTTGGAGTGTTTAGGAAGTCAATGTGAATTGACAACTCAATTGATTCATGGTCTAGAGGTCTGCAAGCATCTATTCCAATATGACAGTGATGACAAACTATGTTCTTGAAGTCCTGATGAAGGAGAGAATGATTTCAGTAATTAGAAGTAGTGTGGATGTTCTTGGTGATTCGGGCAAACTTGTGGAGGTCTTTGGATTATGTCCAGTTCGTGTTGGTGGTCCGCATTGAAGATTGAGCTCGTAATTGAAGGATTACTTCTGGATGATGATGTTCTTCCTAAGTTTGGTTGACCAAATGAGTTACACATCCTGCGAATGATCTTGAAGATGTTCTGTGAAGCATGGCATGTTCCTTAAAGAAGATTGAAGTCTCATATCTATGTAGCCGACAGTGTGGTGATCCGCATAAAGTCTTTTGTAATAAGTCAAGTTGTATTTGTGTATTTGCTCTGTAAAGTTTGCCGACTTTGATGATTATCCCAAAGTCGATGTCTTGTATAAATAAGAAGTTGTAAAGTCATTTCAAACGTATCTTGGCAAAGATGAGAGATTGGTAGAGAGAAGCAGAACGAAAGGCAGAGTAGAAGTATTGAGCTTAAATGGAACTGACTCAAGCATGGTGAAGATGTTATTCTTTAGTTCAAGTATGTAATATTTATTATTCTGTAGACAGTGTGTCTCCTGTAGGCAGTGGGCCTCTTTTGAGCAATGTGCTCAGGCAGTGATCCCTAATTGGCATGTGCCATTTGTTCTTCTTATTCTTTTAACAGAGAATATAATCTTGGGTTAGTCACCCCATGGTTTTTCCCTTAACCAGGTTTTCAACGTTAAAATCTTGGTGTCATATGTGTTAATGTGTTTCTGCTCTTGAATTGTTGCATTATGTTTCCATGATTGATTTATTATTGTGTTGCTGAATTGCAAGAAGGATTTAAGTGGTTAATAAGAAAAAGTTTTGAGACAACTGATTCACCCCCACCCTCTCAGTTGTCTGTCTTGAATCTAACACTCCATATATATATTCATAATAACATCATGTACAACGATAGGTCTAAGTCTCTGCTCTATTTTCTATCTTACTCTCTATCTCTCTCTTACTTTCTTACTATTACATGTAGATAATTATACAATATCATAGTCTAGGGACATATCCCTTATGTAACACCCTTATACATTCCATCTATGTCAGCCAGGTGCTCCGCAACTCATCTGCGGTGGTTTTGCAGTGCTTGCTCCTTCTGTCATGTATGTTACCAACATCATCCCCCTTTTTTAAAGTATGTCTTGTCCTCAAGACATGTAGTGTTAGTTTGAGGGTAGGATGTTCTTATAAATGACTTTGAGCTATGCTAGAGTTGTATCCCATTGTTTCTTCACCATTTGTAGCACCTGTATTTGTCCCTCTATCTCAATATGGGTGTTCTCTGCATCTCCTATGGTAGCTGGGATTTGTATCTTTTAAGCCATTTTCTTTGCTTCAGCTAGTATCCCAATCAGATTTGCTATTTTGAGGCTTACTACTTCTCTCAACTGCTTGATTTGGCCCTTGATCTACTTCCTTTAATCCTACAATTGTTGTAGCTAGGTATGCATCATTTCTATACGTGCCCTTATAGCTCCGCTTATGTCCTAAAGAGGATTAAATGTTGTAGCCATTTGTGCTATTTGAGTTTCCACACTGTTCATCTGATCTCTTATAGCCTTTGTGGTAATAGGCCATTGTAAGCAAAATTGATATAATATATTGGCTTCTCCTATTGCTTACTAGATGGTTTTGATGTGTGTTTCCTGATGAGACTTTACTTTGTTCTATTTCTCTTGTTTAAGTTCATACTTTTCAAAGACATTTCTAGACTTTTCCAAACATTATCCATGCTTATGATTATCTTTAAGACCTAGAAGCATTAAGAATAGTATATGATATGTTGATGAATGATTATGTGTGGATTAATGATTATTTTAAAGATGTGATAGTAATTTATGTTAATTATGGTAGTTTGTGATGTGTAAATATTATATGGTGAAACTAACCCCTATGCAAAAAGTACACGATTACCTATGGTGGAGAACATCTACCATCCCGTAGCAAAGGAGGTGTTTATCCATAATTGAGAATGCAGCAGCCTGCATCCAAAGAAGAAGGATCTTGAACTAGCTGGGCATGGTTTAACCATAACTCCTTCCACTCCTTCATGGTTTTATCTTCAACAGTTGACATAGTCATAATAATTAAGAGGAGCTAGATTGTGGTTTATGTTATGTTTGTCTTTATAGTGAATAAGAAGAATCATAGTAGGACTGTGATATCTGGACTATCTCTATAATAGTTAGTTTCCTACTTCTGATCCAATTAGAATAATAATAATGTCTTCTTCCTATGTTTGTGGGAAGAATAGATGAGTGTAGGATAGTTGTTTAGAAGTTCAATTCAAATAGGAGACTCATATCATGTCTATATATGTTAGATTATGTATATGATAGGGGGAGAGTTAGAAGAGATTTGGTTAGTCAAGTTTTGTTATTGTATTACATCTTCTAGAATTCAATAAGAGAATATAGATTTAGATTTAGTCAATGAATAGTTGATACAAGAAGTGATCTAATTTAGATTCTACAAGATTGCAATCACTCAAGCAAGGGCCACTTGAGGTAACTATAGTTCTCTTGTTAGTTTATCTTGTTAGCTTATATTGCTAGTTCGTTAAGTTATTATGATTTATTGAATTAGAGAATGTTTAAGGTGATCATCGACTTAGCATGTAGACTATTTTTCTGTTGTGATTTACATTGATTATTTTTCTACTGAATGTGGTATTCATTATTCCTTAACAGAATTACCTACTGGTAGCAACTGTTGTTCTTTGCAAATTAGAATTTATTCCTTTCTTTATAGTTTGTTTCTATGCACAACTTCTAGATTAAAACTCAGGAATCCTTAACTATACATACAGTACAGGTACCATCCAAGAAGAATACGATTCCTTGGTTTGACATATTGAAATGTAACACATTATAACCATTAGGTTGCTTGATAAAAGATTTGTAGGTCTGTTGAGTTGTGTGCATGCTCTTTCTCCATCAATTTATTGGTTAGTAATGGAGTTAGACATTTTTGGCACTGTTGTCAGGGATGGTGCTAAGGTTTAGAGTTTATGAGTTCCTTTGATTAAATGTTTGCATTTTATTTCATAGTGTTTTATGTGAAAAGGAGAGAGGTGTGTGGATGGGGTTGTTTGTTTGAATCCTCCTTTCCACAAAACATTCCAAGGGCTTTTCAACTGAGTGCTTCTCCTATTGAGAGAAGAGCCATCTATTAGATTGGGTTGCCACTTGGTTTTCTACTGGGAAATTCATAAGTTATTACACAATGTTGCTAATTAATGCTTTAATGCTCTTGAAACCCTAATTTAAGCAAAATAGTAATTAAATCTACAAATTACGACAAATGCTACTGGAATTAGACAAAGGACAGAGAACCTTAACTCATTGTTTTTTGCAGTCCAGAAAATGGAAATCTCAGCAACAATGGTGATGACACCCTAGTCCAATGTATAACTTTTTATGTGGATTCCTGATCTCCTTCTGACACTGATCTCTATTGTATCTTCAGTTTTTGGTGATCTGATAATGGAGGACAATGTTGATGGCTCCCTAGTCCACTGAGGGAGATTCTTCTGCATGTCAGAAGCTCTGCAAGCCCTAATGATCATTGTCCAGTCTGTTTCAGTAACTTTAGATGCAGAGGACAATGTTGATGGAGCCCTAGTCCAAGCAAGCTCCTCCTTCAGGATCTGGAATCTCCATAGTATCCTCTTGCTCCCTACAACTCCACTTCTTCCGCTTTCGCAACCTGTAACTTGCAATCACAAGAAGTGTGGGAGGGGGTTGTGGTGTTTAGAGGCTTGCCTCAGCCAAGCCCTAGAGAGACATTCAAGTCTTCTGAACACCGTTGTCAAAGAGAGACTGCATATCCTTGTGGGATAGAGGCAAAAATCCAAATGATAATGATGATAAAACATAATAGATGTCTCCTTGATGATGAAGCTCTCATGGAAGGAAGATGTTCTTTAATGCCATGAGGAGAAGATGTAATCCAACCTACAAATTCAAACACAATAATAATGTTATGCTCTGCAACACAATGAACACCTTAATCACTTTAACATAAGCTCATGAATCACAATGTCCATCTAGTTTTCAAATGATAGCCTAAACATGCTTATATATGCAATTATTAAGATTCTCACCAATAATTTCGTATTTAAAACTTATGATGTTAGCCTAGAAACCAAATAACAGTCACAAACCCGACATTTGAATTTAGGACAGACCCAAAATAGGGTTGGACTAGGGCGCTAGCGCCCTTGTCCACCCCCTGTCTTTGTTCAAGGATCATCAATATAGCACCCCCTAGGTCCTATTTGTGACAAGACCCAAGGGTTTTCTCATCAGGAGTCTGAATTATCATTCAAGATGCTCTAAATGCAATCTAAAGACCCAGAAGCTAAACCTTAATAGGAAAAAGCCCCCAAGGGTACATTTTTTCAACATAACACATAGTATATATGATTTATTTTCTAAGCAATTAGGATATCTTAGACATTCAATCCATTTTTGAACTATCTACTAACACGGTGCAGGAACAGATCTATTAGCTCAAGCATCATTGCATGTGGTAGAAGAGAGACTAGTTAGGGAGATTTCTTCCATCAAATACAAAAGAAAAAGGGGAAGACTATTTTGAACTACACCTCAGACTAGAGGATATTGTATATTTGGAAGATACCACCACTTGGCATCAAGACACAATGGTAGAAGAAGCAGTAGAGAATCTAGCTGAGCCAGTTACATTTGCATTTCCCATCACAAACCAAGCATGAGTAGATACCCTAAAGAATATACCTCCTTCAGCTCTGCCAAACTTTCACAGGTTAATCACTAATGACCCAGATACATTCCTTTTTGAATTTGATGTCCTCTATAGAAGCTATGACTACACTACATATGCATACAGACTAAAACTCTTTTTGACCACCCTCAAAGATGCAACCTTGTGATGGTTCATGGGGCTGGGTCAAAATTTAGTAGCAAACTGGGGTACCATAAAGGAGGAATTTCTAAAAAAGTATCAGGACTATTGCCATGGAAGGGATATGAAGGGAGATGACATCTTCAAGATGTCACAAAGGAAGATGAACTTCTTGAAGACTACGTCGAAAGGTTTCAATTCTACCTCTAGAAGTCATGACAAAATTGACTATTTATAAAGTCACTCAAATTGGTCTTTTTAAGGGGTGTGAATAACAAATGTATGGATTCATTGAATTAAATTGGCACAGGGGATATCTCTCAACTTAGATTTGATGAAATTTTTCAAATCTATATGGACTATTCACGTTCCACCTTGAAGAAAAATACAAGCTTGAGAGATCTATCTTCTAGAAAAGCATCCGCTGGAGTCTCTAGCGTAGAACTCAACAATCTATTATCAAATATAAAGAAAGACATCATAAGCCATATGGAAACTCAACTAGACACCCTACACATAAAGAAGAAGTAAGAGGCAACAGAAACAACTTTGGTCAAATATTGTCCACATTGTCGACAAAAGAAGATTAATTGTAAATGCAAACATATTGCTAGCATTTATGAGGACAAATGTGAGAAGACATATTTTTGAGCCCTAGAGGATGAAGAAAGCCAGGTGTTCTATATTTCACAATCTAAGCCTTGGTAGAAAATACAAGTTATGCCTTAAGACCCCTTGTCCAATAATGTTTCATTTCTAGGAGTTGCTTCAAACATCTCTAATTGGCATAATGCACCCTGGTATAACATGCCACAACAATCTTGGGCAACCATGCCACCTAGTTGGAACCAACAGTAGGGGATGTGGCCAAAATAGCCATTTCAAACCCCAAATTATAATCCACAGTGGAAGTCCAATCAAAACCCATGGTTACAACAATGGTGTGGAAATCAGCCATGGCAAAGCTCAAATGTAAATTACCTACAACCACAAAAAGCCCTAACACAACAACCTTCCATTATGCCAAACATAGCTTCACCTAATCCTATTCCACCTAGAGCCACTCAATTGCCTGCTCAACTTGCACCAAATCCTAACAGTAAGCATGTTCAATAGGCTTATACTAATGAAACCATCCAATACCTAACTTATACGGTTGAGGTTAGTGATGTTCACTTACGCTTAGGCAAAATGCTTGTTGGACCTCCATCTCCACTTATCATGGAACTTGCTGAAGAAGAAACAACCTCCAACACTAAAAACTATTTAAATAACCAGCATAGCCCTCCTAAACAACCCTCACCACACAAAGAGATCACCACAAGAAACACTCCATTTATAGAAAGATTAAACATGCAGAAATCCCCACCTCAACCTGAACTTGAATTTAATTTCCTTAGGCAATTAAAAAATGTCTGTGTAAAGATTCCCTTAATCCAAGCTATCAAGGATGTACCTATATATACTAAAACTATAAGGGAGCTATGCCTTAAGAAACTAGGGCAGAAAAGAAAAGATCCCTAAACAATGCATGTTATAGGACAACTTGTAGATATTATGTTAGGCTGCACTTAGTTGTTTCGAAGTATGTAGATCCTAGTAGCCCTGTAGTTAATGTGCACATTGATGACACCCTTATCAAAAATACTCTGATTGACTTGGGTGCAGCTATAAATGTGATGACAAAAGAACCAATTAAAAATCTTCAGTTGATTAACTTAAGGCCTACACCAATAACTTTACAATTAGCAGATAGGTCAACTTTCAAACTTGAAGGAATCATTCAAGATCTAGTAATCACATTGGACTCATGGGAATACCCTACAGACTTCATGGTCCTACAACCCAAGACCAACTTAGGTGGGTATCCGCTCATTCTAGGATGACCTTGGTTTGCAACAACAGATGCCTTCATAGGATGCAGGTCTGGCAATATGATAATTTCCAAAGGAAATATAACTACGAAATTGGTCCTTTATCCCCAACACAACCTCTTGTTGATATGGAACAACCTATTTGGATAGACCTAGAGGATGTTAGTGTAGGATTTTATTTTCCTTTATTTTATTTTTAAGCTTGCTTAGGTAGTTTACATAATTGTGAGCTATTTAATAGGCCATATTTATGTTAGTGGGTGCATGTGTGTGTGGTGTTAATCCACTACATGGGAAGTTACTCCACCTCCCTTATTTTGGGAGATTCTGGAGTTACATTTCCCATTGGTCAATATTGACACCTCACCCCACTCACCTTGCCTATAAATACTCACTCCTTTGCATGTATTTTTCATGGGTTGTTTAATGAATTTCTCTAGTATTTGCATTATTATTCTCTCTTGGCTTTGTCATGGCTCTCCCGTAGATGAATGCTTGCAGCAGATCCTGGCTCCAACATAGTATCAGAGCTCCAAATCTATCAATTTCTTCTCAAATCAGAGAGGGTTTTAGCCATGAGCAGATAATATGTGCATCCTAGAGCAAAATAGACCTTATGGTTGCGCTCAGAAGACCCAAAAACCCCTATTTTCATATAAGGCACTCTATATTTTGTTGACAAAAAATTTTTGGGCATATTTTGGGGTTTGATTTTTTGTGCAAGAAAAATCCGTACGACCGCCTCGATTTATGTGCCAAAATTTATGTATAGTTTCCTCAATTTCTGTGCCAAATTTTTTCTGAGCCTATTTTGATTTTCGAGCTGCCTCAATTTCCATGTTGTTTGATTTATGTCAGTCTTGATTTCTATGCCGCTTCATTTATGTCTACCTCGATTTTTGTGCCGCTTGATTTATGTCTGCCTTGATTTTCATGCCACTTGATTTATATCTGCCTCAATTTCCATGTCGCATTCATGTGCAAGCATAATAAGGTAGTTTTCTTCCAAAGGCCATAACTTGAGCATACGGACTCAAAAATTGGCAAATGAAAAAGTGTGGAAAGGTATTAGTGAGCTCTACATAACCATCTATATATTTTTTCCAGATTCAGCCCCAAGTATCTTTTATTCAATTTTTTAATTTCATACATTTTGTGTGATATTCTAGACATGTTGGCTTTTGGGGAAGCTATGTTTGCGTATAAGGGCTTCTGTTATTAACATAAATATATTTGCATGTTTTGATCTCTATCATTTTGAGGAGGTATCATGGGTTTTACCACTCATCCTTCTATGGTCAATCTGACTAAGGACAATTATGAGTCCTGGCAAAGAGGCATCCTGACACATCTCAGGTGGCTGCATCTTTTGCCTCATGTTTATGGGCTCATAACTGAACCAGAGACACCTATGAAGAAATATGTTTGGGGTAACAATCGAGATCATGTTGTAGGTTTAATTTGTACCACTATTGATTATGATATTGCATGTGATCTTCCCATCTATGAGAGCCCACACACACTTTGGACAAAAATTTGGGAGTTGTATGGAGACCCTCATGTCTCACCATTTCCAAATGATCCTATAGCAGATTGCCTCATTCCACTTGATGATGCAAATAATATACCTTATGATGATGATACTTTAGAGGAACTCGAGTATATGGCATGTCTTGAAGTTCAGAGACAGAGACCTCTCTTGCTCCCTCTTCTCCTCCTATTGAGATCACATCTTCTACTTCACCTGTTTCTACTTCAGAGTCCAGTGTTGTTTCTTTCATGGCTTCTAGTGATTCTCTGCAGCAGGTCAATATCAGTCTTTTAGATCCACCTCATTGGGATTCCTATCTTGCAGACATATCATCTCTATTTGTGGAGTCTCACATTGCTTATTTGGAGGACACATTTGAGGGTTTATCTCTCTTGTTTGATGCTATCTCATGTGGCTTTACATCACCACCTTCATCTTTTATGTTTCTAGATGCAGTTCATATCATATCCTCTCCTGGTTCTTCTTTGATTAGGTAGACATTTTCTATTTTGGAGAAGACATATTTTCCCGATATGAGGTCACTTGAGTTGCCTTCAAAGGCACACACTTAGATTTGGTTTCCCTCTTCATCAAATTTGTTGGAGTGGCTTCTTTATCCTTCATTGGACTTGTTTCTACCCAAGGGAAGAAATGTTGTATGCAAACAATGCACTATCTTCTTCTCTCTTGCATCTTTCAGCGGGTTTGAAGTTACTTCTACCTATGAGGGACACTTGATCCTATCCATCCTCTTCTTGAGGAGTCATGTTTGTATGATGGTTGTATCTTTGGGGAGTCTTATGACATTCTCCACCATCATTGTATATGGGTGCCTAACATGGCTTTATTTGTCGAGACCTATCTTTACATCCACCTAAGCTATGCTTAAGGGGGGTGTTAGTGTAGAATTTTATTTTCCTTTATTTTATTTTTAAGCTTTCTTAGGTAGTTTAAATAATTGTGAGCTATTTAATAGGCTATATTTATGTTAGTGGGTGCATGTGTGTGTGGTGTCAATCCACTACATGGGAAGTTACTCCACCTCCCCTATTTTGGGAGATTCTAGAGTTACATTTTTCATTGGTCAATATTGACACCTCACCCCACTCACCTTGCCTATAAATACTCACTCCTTTGCATGTATTTTTCATGGGTTGTTTAATGCATTTATCCAATATTTGCATTATTATTCTCTCTTGGCTTTGTCATGGCTCTCCCATAGATGAATTTTTGCAGCAGATCCTAGCTCCAACAGAGGATACTGACCAATATTCTCTCCAGACATTAATGATCATTGAATGAAGCCCATTGTTAAATAATCAGGATGAGGATAAAGTGCTTTCCAATGTGATAGAGGATACTTATGGGAGGGACCCACAGCAAGACCCATGTTTAGTATGCTTGACTTGTCCACTACATAATATTTGCCCACAGTAAATACACAAGCCTATGCTTCCACTACCTGTATGTTCCATCATTTGATACCATATAGCTATAGCATTAATTTATCAAGGCTAGATGTTGCTTCTATTATGACATCTACAACACTAGTTGATATTACACCAGGTAGAACACTTAATATCAACAACCAATTAACAATAGTGCAACAATTTGAACTAATAAACATTTTGCAAACTCAGAAAATCATTTGCCTGGGACTACATGACATGAAAGGCATAGATCTTAATCTATGCATGCATAGAACATATATCAATGAAGGATGTAGGACAGTTAGGCAACCTCAACGGAGAATGAACCCTACTATAAGAGACATAATGAAGAATGAATTATAGAAACTATTGGATGCAGGATTCATATATCCTATATCAGATGGCCAATGGGTATCCCCATTAGTCATAGTACCCAAGAAAGGATGTAAGTGGCAGGTTTGTGTAGACTATAGAGAATTGAATACACCCACTAGAAAATATCACTTTCCTCTTCCCTTCATTGATTAGGTCTTGGATTCTTTGGCTGGTAAGAAGTATTTTTCTTTCCTAGATGGATTCAGTGGCTATGATCAGATCAAAATAGCCCCAGAGGACCAAAATAAAACTACATTCAAATGCCCATGGGGAACCTATGCCTATTCAGTCCTTCCATTTGGACTCTGTAATGCACCTAAAACATTTCAAAGGGTTGTTTTGAGCATATTTTCTAATTTTCCTCATAACTCCATGGAAGTGTATATGGATGATTTCACCACTTATGTAGATTCTTATGAAGAATCATTGACAAACCTTGAAAAAGTCCTCTAGAGTTGTCAAGATCATAACCTGTCTCTTAGTCATGAAAAATGTTTCATGATGATGGAAGGAGTAGTACTTGACCATTTTGTGTCCAAGAAAGGCATTCAAGTGGATCCCAACAAAATTGAAGTCATTTCAACATTACCTATTCCTCAAAACAAAAGGATGTCAGAAGCTTTCTTGGCCATGCAGGATATTATAGGAGGTTTATAAAAGATTTCAATAAAATAGTAGTACCCCTATTTGTCTTACTCTCTAAGGATGTTTAATTTGATTGGACAACTGTTTGTCAGACAACCTTTGAAAATCTTAAAGACTCCTTGCCAAAGACACTTGTACTTAGAGGACCCAATTGGAAAATCCATTTTCATATTCATACATATGCCTCTGACTTTATTGTAGGTGTTGTGTTAGGACAAAAGGAGAGGATTTTGGAATATTCTATAAACTACATCAGTAAGAATCTACAAGGAGTTAAACTTAACTATAATGTCACAAAGAAAGAAATGTTAGCTGTTTTCTATGCAATCAATAAATTTAGACACTATATAACTGAATTGTTGCAAGTATGTGCCTAACTGGTGTTGTCATTGATCTCAACATATTTGTGTTGTCATTAGTGTCAATTGTGCTCTTGTTTACAACAGAATAGTCCAGTGGATTACTCCACATTTATTGTAGAACAAATATCTTTGTCTGCAGATTGGAAGTTATTTAGAGGCATGTCTGAAGATGCTATGTTCCAAGTTTGAGCCTTCAATATGAAGATTTGAGTGAGTTATGTTCACCATAATGAAAATTATTTTTTTTGTATATTTGGTGGTGACAGGGAGAATGTATTATGCTCCACATTCCTTCGCATTTAAGTATTTCAGTCTGCGGTTCTAGAATCAATTTTGAAATGATGATAAGTGCCTCCAACTCCAATGGTTCATTATTTGGTGGTCTGCAATTGATCCTTTCTATGACAGTGGATAACAGTTATGTTCAAGTGCTCTAGATTGAAGAATCTTCTTGACAAAGTGATTAGAGCTTGTGCGGATGTTCTTGGTGATTACAATGTGCTTGTGGATGTCTCCTAATTGTGTTCCTACCTTTGGATTGGTCCACAAAGAGAAATTTGGATCATGGATGAAGATTGTTCTTAGAAGACTTAGTGTTAACATCAGTCTTGGCCGACCTGGTTGTTTTCACTACTTGCAGAGATACATTAAAGATTGTGGAAGCGTGTCATGGTGTGGAAGATTGCATTTGAGTCCCAGCTAAGACATAACATGATCTACATACATCTTTACCTTAGCAAATTTAGTTTAGTTTCAGACCTATTTCTATGTATGTTTGTAATGCCAACCTTGGAGATTGTTCCAATGGTTGATGAATGTAATGCCGACCTTGATGTACATTCTAAGGTTGATGAATTGTATAAAAACATGTAATGTAGTTGTGAAAAAAGATATCCTTGTGTAGAAATGCGAAGATAAGTAAAAAAGGTGTAAAAAGAGCAGAGCAGAGGAGTTATATTGTGCTTCAATGGAACTGAACTCAAGCATGGATTGGATGCTATTAAATCAGTTCACCAACCCTTGGCAGTGAGCCCCAACTTTTGCAGTGAGCATTTTGGGTAGTTAGCCCTAAGGCAGTGAGCCTCTATTTTTTGGTATTGTTATAACCTATTTATTTCTATGGGCTAACACCAACCATGGTTTTTCCCTTATAGGGTTTTCCACGGAAAAAAATTAGGTGTCTAATGTGTTGAATGTGTTATTGTGTTGAGCTTCTTGTTTCATGCTTTCATGTTTAAATCTTAATAATAGTGATTGAACATTTGATGTGTTGATATTCACAAGTGATTAAAGTTTTTGAGACAACTAATTCACCCCCCTCTCAGTTGTCTTGTGCATTTCAACATGAATATCTTATTTTTGTTCATATTGATCATGCAACAATAAGGTACCTAATGAACAAACCAATGGTTAGTGGTCCACTGGTCAGATGGCTATTATTGTTACAAGAATTTGATATCACTATTGTGGACAAACCTAGGAAGGCCAATGTGGTTGTTGATTTCCTCTTTAGGCTCCCTACTTATAATGAAGATCCAATTATTGATGACTCATTCCCTGATGAACACTTGTTTACATTAACAATACAAACTCCTTGGTATGTAGATATAGCCAATTATCTGGTTGCTGGAAAGACACCTCCACACCTTACATCAAGAGAAAGGTGCCATCTGGTTGAAGACAACCATCCCTATTAATGGGTAGCTGGCTACTTCTTTTACATAGGACCTGATCATGTCATGTGTAGATGTATCAGAGAAGATGTTCAAAGTGTATGAAATTCTTAAGGCATGTTATGATGAACCTTGTGGGGGGCATTTTACAGCCAAAAGGACAACACTCAAGATATTAACTACTAGATATTATTGCCCAACACTGCACAAAGATATAGCTCAATATACAAGAAGATGTGACCGATGTCAAAGGATGGGTAGACCTACGAGAAGTGATGAGATGCCCCTACACCCACAATTGTTGATTACACCCTTTGACAAATGGGGCATTGATTTTATTGGGCCCATCGATCCTTTTGTTATATGGAGCCTAATCAGACTCGGAGGTTAAATTTACCCCACTTTTATCGGTGCAGTTTCCCCCGAAATTATTTAACGGGGTCAAGGGGCAGCGCCCCTTGCGACAGTTTGGGGGCAGCACCCCCAAGATGAGGTCAAGGGGCAGCACCCCTTGCGGGGTCCAGGGGCAATGCCCCTAGCACGCTCCCTGTCGCGATACAAGGTGGGGTGAAGGGGCAGTGCCCCCAAAACCTCCAATGATTTTTTATTACTTTATTAAGGCATCGGGAGTTATTTTTCTATTGGCTGACATAAAAAACCCTTTTTTGTAACCGACATAAGGCTTGATAAAAGCAGCTAAGGGCTAGGGTTTATGTTGATGTATTGTAACATTTTGCAACTGTATTGGGTTGCAAGGATTGCTGGTTGTAATTGGTTTGATTTACTGGATAATAATATTGGACTCTTTGTTGGTGGATGTAGCCCGAGTTTGGGTGAACCACGTTAAAACTTGTCTCTCGCTATTATTTTTTATGTGTATTTCCATTCCTCTATTTAATCTTTATTTGCATTTAATTGATATATTCTGCATGCAATTCCTAACAAGTGCTATCAAAGTGGGTTGTCTTCGATTATCGTCTGCAGGAAGGTCTCACGTTTGAGTGGGAGTCTCACGGTTGAGTGGGAGCAATGGCGGATGAGGGTAAATTAAAGGTAGATAAATTTAATGCGCAGAACTATCAGTTATGGAAGATACAAATGGAGGATTATCTCTATCAGAAGGATTTATGGAGGCCGTTGGAAGGAATAGCCAAAAAATTGGCAACAATGACTGATGAGGATTGGGAAATTTTGGACAGAAAGGCACTGGGAACCATTCGGTTGTGTCTGGCACCATCTGTGGCATTCAATATAACAGAAGTGAAGACATCAAATGAACTTATGAAAGCTTTGGCTAAATTGTATGAAAAACCCTCAGCCTCAAATAAGGTATTTATCATGAAGCATTTGTTTAATCTGAAAATGATTGAAGGTGGATCTATGACAGATCATTTAAATGAGTTTAATACGATTACCAGTCAGTTAACTTTTGTAAAAGTGAAATTTGATGAAGAGGTAAGGGCTCTCTTGATATTATGTTCTTTACCAGAAAGCTGGAATAGCTTGATAATGGTTGTAAGTAACTTTGTCTCTGGTTTAAATACTTTGAAATTTGATGATGTTGTTGGTGTTATCCTTAGCGAGGAAATGGGACGAAAAAGTTCAAGAGGGTCCACATCAGGTAGTGTTTTGAATGCATAAAGCAGGGGAAGATCAAAGGAGAGAGGAAAAGGTTCTGGAGGTCATGGGAAATCACGAGGAAAATCAAAGGACAAGAGATCCCAATCTAGAGGACAGAAGGATTGCTGGTACTATGGAAAACTAGGTCATCTATAGAAAGATTGTTGGTCTCGGAAGAATAAAGAAGGATACAAACAAAAAGGCAATAAGGAGGCAAATGTGGTAAATAATAAATCTAAAGATGATGCTTTGATTCTTTCCCTAGATAATGTTGATGATTCATGGGTTTTAGATTCAGGGGCTTCATTTCATGCTATGCCCCATAGAAGTTATTTTCTTGATTATGTCCAAGGGGATTTTGGGCTGGTTTATTTGGGAGATAACGAACCTTATCATATTGTTGGAAAGGGAAGAATCAAGATTAAGTTGCAGAATGGGAATCATTGGATACTACAAGAGGTAAGGCACGTTCCAAGGCTAAGTAAGAATTTAATTTCAGTAGGGCAGCTAGCTGATGAAGATTGCATAGTTACTTTCAGTGATAAAAATTGGAAGGTTTCAAAAGATGCCTTAATAGTAGCAAAAGGTGTGAAAGTAGGCACCTTATATCTTTGTACAGGTCATACTATTCCTTCTACTTTAGTTGTTGTAGAGAAAAACCAAACAGGTTTAGGAATAGTTGCTACGGGTTCACAGGAAGAGACTAAAACAGTTGCTGCAGGTTCTGAGACAATACTATGGCATAACAGACTTGGGCATATGAGTGAAAAAGGTATGAAGGTACTTCATTCTAAGAAAGTTTTATCAGGTCTGAAATGTATTAATATGGATTTCTGTGAAAGTTGTGTGTATGGAAAATAAAAGAGAGTTAGTTTTCTCAACAATGGGAAGTAAAAGAAAGATGAAAAGTTAGAGCTTGTGCATACAAATGTATGGGGACCAGCTCAGGTATCTTCTCTTGGTGGATCTCGGTGTTATGTTATATTCATAGATGATGCAACTAGGAAGGTTTGGATTTATTTCCTTAGGCAAAAATCTGATGTATTTGAAACATTTAAGAAATAGAGAAGCTTGCTTGAGAATGAGATGGGTAAAAGATTAAAATGTCTCAGATCTGGTAATGGTGGTGAGTATTGCAGCAAAGAATTTGAGGATTATTGTTCCTTTAATGGAATTCGTAGGTAGAAAACAATTGTAGGGACTCCACAGGAAAATGGAGTGGCTAAATGCATGAATAGGACAATAATGGAGTGTGCAAGGACCATGAGATTGCATGTTGGGCTGCCTTTAAACATGTGGGTAGAGGCTGTCAACACCGCTATATATTTAATTGATAGAGGTCCTTCAATTCCTTTGGGCTGTGGTATTCCAGAGGAAGCATGGACAAGTAAAAAGGCGAGTTATTCTTTTCTTAAAACCTTCATATGTGAAGCATTTGCACATGTAGATTTTGAAAATAGAACCAAGCTGGATGCAAAATCAAAAAAATGTACCTTCGTTGGATATGGCATTGATGAATTTGGTTATAGGCTTTAGGATTTTAAAAATCAAAAAATTGTGAGAAGCAGGGATGTTGTATTCAATGAGAAGCTATTGTACAAAGATCAGTTGCAACAACATGAGAAGAAAGAAGAGGATTATGTGGTGCTGGATGATACTCTAGATAGTGATGTTCCAGTGGTTCCTCATGCTATGCAATAGCAACAAGAAATACCACAAACTCCAGTGAATGTTAGATGGTCAACAAGGCTAAGTAGACCTCCTAAAAGGTTTTCTCCCTCTTTGTATTCTATTTTGTTAATAGATGCTGGTGAACCGGAAGGGTATGATGAGGCTATGCAAGTGGATACAAAGGTTCAGTGGGAGCTTGCAATGAAAGAAGAAATGGACTCCTTGCTAAAAAATCTAACTTGGGAATTATGTAAGTTGCCTGCAGGTAAAAAGGCTTTACCAAACAAATGGGTTTGTAGGCTAAAAGAGGAAGATGGAGGTAAGAAAAGATTTAAAGCCAGGTTAGTTGTCAAAGGATTTGCACAGAAAAAGGTATTGATTTTGATGAGATTTTTTCTTCGGTTGTTAAGATGAATTCTATTCGTACTGTTTTAAGTATTGTAGCTGCTGAAGATTTGCATTTGGAATAGCTAGATGTGAAAACTGCCTTTCTCCATGGTGATTTGGAGGAGGAGATATATATGGAACAACCCTAAGGATTTGAGGTCAATGGTAAGGAGAAACAAGTGTGCAGATTGAAGAAGAGTTTGTATGGCTTGAAACAAGCACCTCGGCAATGGTATTTGAAATTTGATAGTTTTATGGCTGAGCAAGGCTACAGTTGGTGTAATTCTGACCATTATATTTATTTTAAGAGGTTGGATAATGATAGCTACATTATTTTATGTTTATATGTTGATGACATGCTTGTAGCAGGGTCTAACATGGATCACATAAAAAAATTAAAACAACAGTTAGCACAATCATTTGCTATGAAGGATTTGGGGGTAGCAAAACAAATCCTTGGTATGAAAATTCACAAAGATAGGAAGAACAGAAAATTGACTCTATCTTAAGTTGATTATGTTGAAAAGGTGTTGCATAGATTCCATATGGAGAATGCAAAAGCTGTGAGCACACCTTTGCCTAGTCATTTGAAATTGATTAAGGAGATGTGTCCTAAAACACAAGAGGAGGAAGAATAAATGTCTAAGGTACCATATGCTTTAGTTGTAGGAAGTTTAATGTACGCCATGGTATGCACAAGACCAGATATTGCACATATTGTAGGAGTCGTAAGCAGGTATATGAGTCATCTCAGATTGGAGCATTGGAATGTGATAAAATGGATTCTCAAATATTTGAGAGGTATATCCAATAAACACTTGTGTTTTGGGGGCTCTAACACTGATTTAGCAGGTTGTGTAGACTCATATTTAGTAGGAGATATTGATACCAGGCAAAGTACTATAGGTTATGTCTTTACTGTAGGTGGGACAGTGGTGAGTTGGATCTCTAAGTTGAAAAAGGTGGTTGTTTATCCACCACGGAGGCAGAGTATGTAGCTGCAATAGAGGCAAGCAAGGAGATGATATGGTTGCAATCTTTCATGGAAGAATTGAGCAAACAACAGGCTAATAGTTCTTTGTATACAGATAGTTAGAGTGTCATACATCTTGCAAAGAATTATGCCTTGCATTCAAAGACCAAACACATACAACTCAGGTATCACTTCATTCGGTTGATGTTAGATGATGGATAGTTAAGGCTGAAAAAGATACATACAGATCAAAATCTAGTGGATATGTTTATGAAGGTAGTGACAAGGGAGAAGCTAAGCTCCTCTTCAGCTTCGGTTGGTCTTCAAGACTGAAAACAAAAAATCAGAACAACAGAGTCCAGGGTGTTTATTTCTAGTGGGAGCTACAGGGTCAGCAATGTTATGATAGTGAGAGATGATATGGTGTGGAGTCTGATCAGTCTCCAAGTGGGAGATTGTTGTTATATGGAGCCTAATCAGACTCAGAGGTTAAATTTACCCCACTTTTATCAACATAGTTTCCCCCCAAATTATTTAATGGGGTTAAGGGGCAGCGCCCCCAAGATGGGGTCAAGGGGCAACGCCCCTTACGGGGTCCAGGGGTAGCACCCCTGGCACACTCCCTGTTGCAATACAAAACCCTTTTTGTAACTGACATAAGGCTTGATAAAAGTGGCTAAGGGTTAGGGTTTATGTTGATGTATTGTAGCATTTTGCAGTGGTATTGAGTTGCAAGGATTGTTGGTTGTAATCAGTTTGATTTACTGGATAATAATATTGGACTCTTTGTTGGTGGATGCAGCCCGGGTTTGAGTGAACCACATTAAAACTTGTCTCTCGCTATTATTTTTCTATGTATTTTCATTCCTCTGTTTAATCTTTATTTGCATTTAACTAATATATTATGTATGCAATTCCTAACAGATCCTCCCTCTAATAATAAAGAGTACATACTAGTATGTACTAATTACCTAACCAAGTGGGTGGAGGTTAAAGCTCTCAAGGTTGCAAGACGTAGTAAGGTGGCAACATCTTCATATGAATAAATATTTACCAGATATGGAGTTCCAAGGGAAATAGTTACAGATCAGGGACCACAATTCACATAAGCCTTGATTGCTAGTCTGATTCGAGAATATGAAATCAGACATAAGGAATCCACTCCCTATCATCCACAATCAAATGGCTAGGTTGAGGTCACAAACAAGGAAATTGAGGCAATCCTAACAAAGACAGTTGCATTACACACAAAAGATTGGGCAGTTAGACTCTCAAAGGTAGTCTAGGCATGCAGAACTACATGGAAAACCACAACAGGGTACACACCCTATGAACTAGTCTATGGCAAAAAGGTTGTCCTCCTTATTGAATTTGAATACAAAACATTGAGAACTGCCATACAGCTAGGAATGAATTTATCTACAGCTCAACAAGAAAGGTTACACCAGCTTAATGCTTTAGAAGAATTGAGAATGGAGGCAATTCACCACACAAAAATAATCCAAAAACAAAGAGTCAAATGGCATGACCAGTACATAAAAACTAAAGAGTTTTAGACAAGTGACTAGGCCCTACTTTATGACTCTAGATATAAGGACCACAAGGGCAAATTGCATACCAGATGGTTGGGTCCTTATGAAATTAGAGAAGTTTTTCCCAATGGTGCAGTCCAGCTTACCACAATTGATCCAATTAGATGTTCACTCATGGTCAATAGACACTGTTTGAAACTTTATAAGAAGCCACTAGATAAAGAAAACTTTCTCCAGTAGTTGATAGGACATGTTGACACACAAGTTCCATAGCATTCACTACCAGATGCAACATGCATTCCATTCACAACTGCTCCTAATGACACAATAGTAGATGAAGCCATAATCTCGTCTACTATCACTCCTCAGGTATGATCTTCTCTAACCCTTGTAAATAAATAAACACTACCAAAAAAAAAAAAAACAAACAAACAAACACCACAAGGTTAAACCAAATCAGCTCCCCCACATCCAGTTGAGCAACATTGAAGCCACTTACAGCCACTCTACTCATGGGACCTATAGCCAAAGGTTTTTGAACTATTTTAAGGGACATGTACCATTTCACCTGTAGCCACTATGACTGTCATCATTTTCGAGGGACCTGTAGCCACTACACCCGCAACCATTTCACATGGGTCCTGTTTACTTTCTCCACACAGCCACTAAATCTTTTACATCACACATTTTTGCTTCCATGCATGCAACCACTCTTGCCTGCAACACATTCATTCATGGCATCTACATCTGCATTATACATTCTAGCTACGTGTCATCGAGATACTACTCTTCAATCCAACACATTTTATTCACGTCACATCTACTTAGTTCACTTTGGCACACTCTTTGACATCATTTGCTCTAATCGTCATGTCAACCTCTTCTCATGCATCATCTCCCTCTTCGTCAGCATTCAAACGGTATTTATCTCACACCTTCCATTAATTAACATTTAATACTATTTCTTTTATAGCAATCTTAGTTCACATAATCATTAATTCAACTATTATGCACAATTCACAATGCTTTCACCCTCCTCTCCCATACATCCTCACTGTCTTTGCATTCGCGGACAAATACCTCCTTAGTTGGGAGGATTTCATATGTAGAAATGGTTTCATGTACCATTACCCATGCCAAAACCTCTCTTTTCATAATTAATGGCTACTCATTACATAGCATATATAGTCAATTAGATAGTAACCAGTAAATACATAGGCAGAGACAACAATTAAGGAACATAGGGTGAAAATTGGTTCCAACAATAGAGAATTCCATAAAAAATGAGCAAATAGGTAATTACAGCTAGAAAGGAAATGAGAAGTGTCACGTGATAGATGGGGATCCTATCAGAAAATAACCTATGGATCATACAACATTGTTAAGTGACCCGGACTGTATGCCTATTTTCTAGCAAGCTAGATGGCTGGACCATTTCCTCAGGCTAACCGAATACAATGAAGCTATGACTCAACAATTTGCAAGGACATTTCAACATAATGAAGCAATAGTCAGGGGATTGTGGGTTGATGCTTCAGAGGCTACTATTGTAGAGGTAACAGGGTTACCTACAGCTAGAGAGGAGTTTCCTATAAAAGTTGATGCCATTGCAGCAAGGGTTGAATTTGTCCAATCGGGTGAAAGAATAGACTCCTCATCCCAAGGTACTAAACATGTCTCTCTACCCTGATTATGGGCTTCTGTTGCTATTTATATCATTAAGTATTTGACCTATGATGGAAGACAATCATTACTATATACTGTTCATTTTAAACTATTGAGTCATCTTCGTCATGGAAGAGTTGTAAATGTTCCAAATTTCCTGTTTAATCTGTTAAAAAAGAATGTCTACTACATATAAGAGAAAAGGGAACCAGTCATCCCTATCACATGATTGTCTGGTTGTATTATTGGTGAAGAGAAGTTTGTCTATTTAGTTCCCAAACATTCCTTGGGAAAATTTTCTTGAAATTAACCACATTGATGATAGACCCTTAAGGGTTGGACCAGTTGGGGAAAATGAGGCACAAGTAGAGAATATATAGTTAGAGGAAGGGGAGGAAGCTCCTGTGACCTCTTTCCAACCAATGGCTTCGCCTACCCATATCCATGACACCATTCTAGAGCATTCAACTCCATGCACTGATAACCCATTGGATGAACCTGCAAAGTCCCCCCCACTCCTGCAGCTTCACCGGTACCAACCCCATTGCCAGAAAATTCAGCTTCTCAACCCTATAGCCACACAGAACAATTTGAAAAGAAAGAAGTGTAGCCTAAAACTGCGAGCTCATCACTTGCAACATTTAAGATTTCCAAAATCCTTCCTTCTACTTCCAAGCCCAATAAGAAGAGAAAAGCATCTTCTTCCCCTCTAAAGCCAAGAAGAAACAAAAAGTGACTACTTTACCACCAAGGCACTCTAGCTACCTGAAAGAGAAAGGAGTTATAGGAGGAAAAATTCATCCTAAACAAAAGAGGGTGGTTGATGTGCAATCTAATACAGACTCAGAGAAGGAATATTTATTTGTTAATAGGGAGCAGTTGAATGTGGCACAATCAAATGTTATGGAAACTGGATCAAAATTAGAGGAAGAAGATTTGTTCACAAGGAAATGACATCAACCTCTTCTTGATGCAAGAAACCAAGAATTGTCAACCTCCTTTGATGAAATTCAAAAAGAGGAATTATTGTTAAATAAAGAGGAGAAAACTGAGGAAAAGATTGATGAGTTGTAGGTGGCTTTACAAAAGATTGCAACATTGGAGAGACTACTGCAAGAATACCAGCAAAAGGAGATTGGATTGAATGAGAGGGTTAAAAGATTAGAAAATCAGTTGCACATTTATCAACAACAAGGAACATGACTAGACCAACTGGATCAATTGGCCATTATAGAAATAAATAGAAGTTTAGAGCCTATGCAACAGGATGATCATAAAGAAGAAGTTGCACCATCCACCTTGTTGACTGTTACTTTGCAACTGTGGGGAAAAATAGAGGAAGTATTAAAGGAACAACATGATATGAAAGAAAAGCATAAAAATGAGATTGAGGAGAAAGATAAGGAAATAAGGAGATTGAAGTTCAAAATAGATAGGATGGCAAACATGACTATCCAGCTTATGAGATGTAGACCTCCTGCAAGGGTTTATGCCCTTTATTTACAAGAATAATATTTGAGTTTTCAGTTTAGTCAACTATACAATGATGCTCCTATTTCCCTCTTCACACCTGATTTGTTTTTGACAGCCTACTAGAAAGCTACCCCAAAAATGCAGTCAATTGTGTGAATTTTACTTACATGAAATGGCTATTCCTTATGATACTACTTGGAATCCCTTAATTGTTATTAGGGATGTGCAGATAAATGCCCTAGCATCATTCATATAAAATGAGTATAGGAGAAGGATCCTTCAACAACAATATAATGAGTGGGAGAAGTCATTTCCCCTCAAAATCAGGGTAGAGGCCCAAGATCCCAATAGGATAGTAGTGGAATGGATCAATCTGATCGAACACCCTAGAGTGGAAGAAAAGCCGCTTGAATGCAGGACAATAGATTATAAGAAATTGAAGGAATTAGTTGAGGGCATTGGTACGGAGGCATTAAACTTCTCAAGAGGCATGTGGAATGAGTTGACACAGGCATTAAGAAGAAAAGAACCCCACTTGATCTTCAATTTCTTAGTAGCAATCACTAGGACACACAGGTATATCAAATTAGCTAACGAGCATGGAATTACATGGCTTTCTTTAGTGTTTCATCCTCCTCTGCTCCTATATCCAATCCCATATTGGCAGAAACATAAAACATCTCAAGCAACAGAGAAAGCTAGGTGGAATCAGTTGGCTGAACAAATGGGTTTTGTCTTAAGCAGGACCAAGGAGTCATGGAACCCATAGATTACAGAGAAATTGCACTCTAGTATAATCAGAGGCCTTGGTTGCTTGAGGACCAACAACAAATTTAGTTCGGGGGTGTGATGAGACTTTACTTGTTCTATTTCTCTTGTTTAAGTTCATACTTTTCAAAGACATTTCTAGACTTTCCCATACATTATCTACGCTTATGATTATCTTTAAGACCTAGAAGCATTAAGAATAGTATATGATATGTTGATGAATGATTATGTGTGGATTAATGATTGTTTATAAGATGTGATAGTAATTTATGTTAATTACGGTAGTTTGTGATGTGTAAATATTATATAGTGAAACTAACCCCTATGCAACAAGTACATAGTTACCTATGGTGGAGACCATTTGCCAACCTGCAGCAAAGGAGGTGTTTATCCATAATTGAGAATGTAGTAGCTTGCAACAAAAGAAGGATCCTGAATTGAGTGGGCATGGTTTAACCATTACTCCTTCCACTCCTCGATAGTTTTATCTTCAACAGTTGACATAGTCATAATAATTAGGAGGAGCTCATATCATGGTTTATGTTTTGTTTTCATTTATTTCTTCTTTATAGTGAATAAGAAGAATCATAGTAGGACTATGATATCTTGACTACCTCTATAATAGTTAGTTTCTTACTTCTGATCTGATTAGAACAATAATCATATCTTCTTCCTATGTTTATGGGAAGAATGGACAAGTGTAGGATAGTTGTTCAGAAGTTCAATTCAAATAGGAGACTCAGATCTTGTCTATATATGTTAGATTATGTATATGACAGAGGGATAGTTAGAAGAGATTTGTATTGTCAAGTTTTGTTATTGTATTACATCTTCCAGAATTCAATAAGAGAATATAGATTTGGATTCAATCAATGAGTAGTTGATACAAGAAGTGGTCTAATTTAGATTCTATGAGTTTGCAGTCACTCAAGCAAGGGTCACTCAAGGTAACTGTAGTTCTCTTGTTAGTTTATATTGTTAGTGTTGATGTATAAATTTGTGGGGCTAATCCAACAACAACATGGGAAACTTCACAAATGTGGGGTTGATCTTCGAAGTGACCTCCAGATTTTAAGGAAGCTAGCTCTTCCTTTGCAATGGGGTTTTGGGAAAAGGGCAGAAAAAACAAGATTACAGAAATAAATGCCTAGATCTAAGGCGATGCACCAGATTTAAACAACTACCCAAAAAGAACAGTGTCAAACCCTATATGATTTAACTGAAAATCAAAGAGCAGAGATGCATGGTTGATTACCTAGCTTGACAAATAGATTTATTAGAGGCAAAGAAATAGAAAATAATAAGCAAGAAACAGAAATAAACTCATAGCTGCACAAAACATCGTCTCTCTTTATTTGAATGGAAAACAATTTATAGAGGCAAAGTTTGCACAAAATAAATATTTACATTCCTCATAAAAGAGGCACTAC
The DNA here is from genome assembly GCA_027924645.1 of Cunninghamia lanceolata. Lineage (NCBI taxonomy): Eukaryota > Viridiplantae > Streptophyta > Pinopsida > Cupressales > Cupressaceae > Cunninghamia > Cunninghamia lanceolata. The sequence continues at coordinate 5,226,285 of BSBN01000333.1, forward strand.
TGAGGCAAAAGAAATATTTGTCTACTGCTAATAATCTCTGATCTATGTATATGGAACTCCAAAACTTTGACTTCGAATCTGATATTTATAAGCCTGAAAATAAAAGAAACCCTGAAGATCTCCTTACTAATTGCCTAGAAAAATATCTCTGAAGATCCCATGAAATTTGCCCCAAAATCTAGCTATGGCAACTAACTCTGCAACTGAACTGGTTGTGTAAAGAGTCTTCCATGGCTGAAAAATATCTTTGTTGCATGAGTTTCTATTTCCCGCCCATCTCTTCTCATGGCTGCCATAAAAAGAAATAAAGTGGCGTGAATAAAAACTTGGGGTTGCATTTTATTCATCTTCCGTGAACATAGAGTCAAATATGAGTCTTTATTTTGTAAAGCTTCAACTTTATCTAAAGGGACCCATATGCATCTCTTTATTTAATAAAAGACTCCTTTGTTTTATGTAAAATTGATTTTTAATCTCTCTTGTGGCTTTAGCTGAAAATGAGAATTCATTCTAGTTTTAAGAAGAGGGCCCACCATCTATATTATGAGAGACTTACTTTTTTAACATAAGACCCCATTAGCTTTTGCTTCACGTGTCACTCTGCATTTTCTATTAGTTTTAATGAAGTTTAAAACAAATGCATTTCTCGTGCTCTGCTTGCCCCACGTGTCTCCTTGGCACTTGTTTGGGACTCAAGTTTCACTTATGCCTCTCAAATGAGTGCGGTGCTGACACCTGGCTCACTCGGGTGCTTCTTTTCCTTACTGTGCCTTTACTGTTGATCTTAAACCTCCATCGACGGTTTATGTGCATTACTGCATTGGTGACTCCTCTCTATTGCTTGAAACCCTATTTCTATGTACTTTGATTTATAACTAGTGTTTGAAGTTTGAAAGGCTATGTGCTATCTTTTTTATGTATCTCATATGCCTGCATAGTCATTTAAGGTTCCAACAACATATACTACAAAGGTTGAACTCCCATTATTTGTAGAAGTTCTGCCTTATGTATCTAAGCCTGAGATGAGAACGGTAAAACTCTTTCTACTTCACCGATTTATTTAAACTGTGAGTTATAGTGAAACAACTGAGTCTTCCATAATATGGACGTGCCACTAACACTTAGTAGCTTCTTCTTGAAGTGGCCGTTCCTTTTATCAACTTGCACTCTGATTGAATGCTTGTCACGATAATGGTTGCATCTTCATTCATAATGCTAATATATTCCTAAGGCTGAGCCTTAGTTTAAATTAGCTGGAGACTCTTTATATTATGCTTTGACTTAATATAATGCTCACATCATGCTCTATAACGGCTATGCCTTGTAGATTGAGCTTAGTGCATTGACCTGGAGCTGATGCTATGTTTTGTATGGCTGAGTGTTGTGTCTACGGCTAGTTGAATTAACTCTTGATTTGTAGCATTAGATTTGATAAGCCGAACCCTTGTTTGAAATCTTCCTTCTCTATTTGATTTTGCATCTTGAACACAGGTTGCTCCATTCTTCCTAGGCTAAGTCTTCGAACTCAAGAGACTACCATCGTTTCAAACGAGGCCATGCCTTTGAAATTCCATGCTTCCCATGATGCTCTTTGGCTACGCTTTGATTTTAACTGGCATCTTCTGATTGATAGTAGTGCTATGAATTTCCTTGAATAGCTAAGTTCGCTTGTCGAGCGGTGATAGAATCTTCAATGAACTTACTATATCTGCAGATATAACTGAGACCCCAATATTTTAAAAGATGGCACTATCTGCCTTCCATGACACATTTTTTAAAAGACTAAGCTCCTCTCTACCTCAAACTGAAGGCTACATCTTTGAATGATGCCAAGTGCCCTTAACTTTATGTTACAGTGCCTTTTGATCTGCTATAAATCTTGCATCTGATATGGTAATGCCATTCCTTTCACTGTGTCTCTCTTTATATAGTGCACCCACTCATCTTAGCAGCTTTCATTTCATGAACTAGGAGTCTCTTTTACCGTAACTTTCAAATTATACTCTAACTACGGGCATTTGAAGAGCTATTCATAATATACATGCACCATTCTTATATGGCCACTTCTTTACCTTCATGAGAAATCTGAAAAGAATAGCGGCATTTTGATATGCCTAAGCCAACTCTTCATGTGGTTTTCACTGTTGACTATTGCTTGTTTCCTTATATGGATACACCTTTACATGAAAATGTCTTTGTGAGCTAGAAGCCCATATGTTAACAACACTTTTCATTTGGCGAGATTGAAACTTAATATCATTGAATGGCCAAGTTGTAATCTCTCATTGATGCAACATTGTTCTATATGATAGATTGCACAATATTGATAGCTGTAACTTATTTCTAGAATGGCTAGTCTTTCGACCCTTCAAATGTAAGGAGATGCCTTCACTTCGACAGAAATAGCTCTACACCCTAAAATAGATAGACTTTGATTATTGGCAGAGATCATTTTGTTAGATTCAAGACAGACAACTGAGAGGGGGGGTGAATCAATTGTCCAAAACTTTCTTCTAATTTAAACACTTAAGTCCACTTTGTAATTCAGTAGCATAATAATAATTCAATCATGGAAACACAATGCATTAAACCAAGAGCAGAAACACACATTAACACATAAGACACCAAGATTTTGACGTGGAAAACCCGGTTAAGGGAAAAACCACAGGGTGATTAACCCAAGATTGTATTCTCTATTAGAAGAATAGAAAGAACAAAATGGCACATGCCAATTAGGGCTCATTGCCCGAGCACACTGCTCACAAGAGGCCCACTGCCTACAAGAGACACACTGTCTACAAAATAAGTATCACATACATGAACTGGAGAATAGCATCTTCACCATGCTTGAATCAGTTCCATTTAACCCCAATACTTTTGCTCTGCCTTTCGCTCTTCCTCCTTGCTACCACATACTCATATCAACTGAAAAATATTTGAAATGACTTTCCAATCCCTTATTTATACAAGACATCGACTTAGGAATAATCATCTAAGTCGGCAAACATCTACAAGAACATCCGCAGGATGTGTAACTCATTCGGTCAGCCAGTCTTAGGAAGAACACCATCATCCAGAGGTAATTCTTCAATTGTGAGCTTAAATTTCAATGCGGACCACCAACACAAACTGGACAGGATCTAAAGACCACCACAAGCTTGTCTGAATCATCAAGAACATCCACACTACATCTGCTTACTCAAATCCTTATCTCCTTCATCTGGAACCTCAAGAACACAGTCTGTCATCACTGTCATAATGGAATAGATGCTTGCGGACCTCTAGACCACGAACTAATCAAGTTGTCACTTCACATGGATATCCTTAACACTCCACCAAATCCACAGAATAGGATATTGTATTTCTGGATCTCACCAGACCTATCTGTGTCACTCTGTCACCTCTAAACACCTTCCGGAACCAATTTTACTTAAGCAGCCACAGCTTCTTTAGATCTTCATGCAGACCTCTGAAATCTTTACTGGATTATCTTAAGACACATATATACAAACCCTTTAAACCGCATCCTCTGATCCTCATCTTAACTTGGACTTTTACCTTACTGTCTTCACTGTTCTTCACTATTCTTGATATGACCAATTTTCTCAATGTCCTTAGCAAACAGGTCATCCAATCCTTATCATTAATACAACAGGAGTATGTTGACATCAATGACAACACCAGTTAGGCCCATACTTGCAACAATCTCCCCCTTTGTCATTGATGGCAACATATGATGTGAAAAACTATTTTGACCATCAAGACAAAGACTTCTCCTTACTGTCACAACTCCCCCTATCAGCAACAACCATTCACATGTCTTCTCTTCCTTTCCTGCTCCCCCTTTGATCAGCAGCTACTTGTTTTTCACATGTCTTCTCTCCCCCTTTAACATCAATGGCAAAGGGCACATACTTGCAACTCCACCACTTCAGACTCATACCAGCTGCTCCCCCTGAGTAGCAGCTTCCCATCATCAATCCAGACCATAAGATATGACTGTGATATCCACTAGACTGATGCACATCAGTGCATCTTAGTTCATCACCGGAGGGTTAATAACCGCTAACTTCTCCCTGAGATACTCAAAAGAGTCCTTAGGTAGAGGTTTAGTAAAGATATCTGCAATCTAATCCTTGGAAGGCACAAACTCCAATCTGACTTCATTCTTGTTCACTTGCTCTCTCAAAAAGTGAAACTTGATGGATATATGTTTAGTCTTTGAATGCAACACCGGATTCTTAGATATATTTATTGCACTTGAATTATCACAGAAGATTGTGATAGGCTCCTCATAAGCCACTCTTATGTCTCTTAGCATTTGCTTCATCCACAAAACTTGAGTGCAACTACCTGCTGTTGCAATATATTTTGCTTCTGTAGTGGACAGAGAGATTGCCTCTTGTTTCTTGCTCAGCCAAGAAACCAATCTCTTCCCTAAAAAGAATGCTCCACCACTGGTACTCTTCTGGTCATCCACATCTCCTGCCCAATCCGCATCTGTATATGCATGAAGAGAGAAATCATGATCTTTGGGATACCACAATCCATACTCAACTGTCCCTTTTAAATATTTAAAAATACTCTTGATTGCCATGACATGAGATTCTCTAGGATCAGCCTGGAATCTAGCAACAAGACCAACAGCCTGCATAATGTTTGGTCTAGTTTGAGTAAGATACAACAATCCTCCAATCATTGACCTATACTTTTTCTGATTAGCCTTAGGTGAGTCATCATCTTTGCTTAATTTGCATCCAATTGCCATGGGAGTATTCATTGGCTTTGAGTCTTCCATTCCAAATTTCTTCAACAATTCTTTCACATATTTGGTCTGAGAAATAAAGATTCCATTCTTTGTTTGAGTGATTTGTAGACCCAAGAAGAAATTCATTTGCCTAAGCATGGACATCTCAAATTCACTTTTCATTTGATTTGCAAAGGTTTTGCACATACTATCTCTTCCTCTAAAAATGATATCATCAACAAACAATTCAACAATCAAGATATTTTCATGATCAATTTTGAAATACAAATTACTGTCAACAGTACCTTTGTTGAAACCAATCTTCAAAAGATGCTTATCTAATCTTTCATACCAGGCTCTTGGGGCTTGCTTCAGTCCATATAGTGCTTTCTTCAATTTGCAGACCATATCACCATGATCAAACAATTGAAATCCATCTGGTTGCTCAATGTATACTTCTTCTTCCAAGTCACCATTCAGGAAGGCAGACTTGACATCCATCTGATAAACTTTCAAATCCTTGAAAGCAACAAAAGCAAGAAATAGTCTGACTACTTCAATTCTTGCCACCGGAGCAAACGTTTCTTCAAAATCAACTCCTTCTATTTGAGAATAGCCCTTGCAAACCAATCTGACTTTATTTCTGATTACTTCACCAACTTCATTTAGTTTGTTCCGGAAGACTCATTTGGTTCCAATCACATTCTTGTTTCTAGGTCTAGGAACAAGATCCCAAGTGTGATTTTTCTCAATTTGTATTAATTCTTCCTCCATTGCTTTAGTCCAATTCTCATCATTGCAAGCTTCATTCACAATCTTTGGTTCAATCTTTCAAATCAGACAATACTTATCTGAATCTTGAGCAATCCTCCTTCTTGTTTGTACCTCTTTACTTTTATCACCTATGATCTGATCCTTAGAGTGGTTCAGTCTTACATACCTGGGAACTTTGGGAGTTTCTTGCAAATCTGATTCTTGATCAGGCTCATTAAAACTCATCTCTTCTTCCTAATTTACTAGATCAGTTTGAATCTGAATTTTAGAAGGGGCTTGGGCTCCTTGAATCAAAACACCATTTTGATCATCTTCATCATATTCATAAAACCTTGAGGGTTTTTCAATTCCTTCATCAACCTTCACATTTGTACTTTCTATAATCTTTCTCAGTCTCTTGTTATAACACTAGTATGATTTGCTTTGAGTAGAGTAACCCAAGAATATTCTTTCATCACTTCTAGCATCAAACTTGCCTAGATCTTCATCTCTTTTGATGTAACATTTGCTACCAAAGACTCTAAAATACCTCACAGTAGGAGTGATGCCAAACCAAAGTTCATAAGGAGTCTTACCGGTATTGTTTTTGATTTGAACTCGATTGAGAGTATAGTTTGCAGTGCTGACAGCTTCTCTCCAATAGATCTGAGGAACATTTGCTTCCATCATCATGGTCCTAGATGCTTCCTGGATGGTCTGGTTCTTTCTCTCAACTACTCCATTCTACTGTGGAGTCCTAAGAGTAGACAACTGTCTCTTATTCCATGTTTCTCACAGAAATCTATGAACTCACTGGATGTGAATTATCCACCTCTATCAGACCTCAGACATTTCAATTTTAATCCAGTTTCATTCTCTACCATAACCTTGAATATTTTGAATTTCTCAAGAGCTTCTGATTTCTCTTTCAGAAAGGTTACCCACATCATTCGAGAATAGTCATCAATTAGTAACATGAAGTATCTATCACCTTGTACACTTCTGATTCTTGCCGGACCACATAAATCAGTATGAACTAAGTCTAATAATCTGGTAGAAGATTGTTCCTTGCTTTTAAATGAGACTTTGCTTTGTTTACCCATCTGACATTCCTTGCACAAACTATTTGTAGGTTTCACCAATTTTGGAAGATCTCTTACTGCCTGAGTATTGCTTATCTTGATAATATTATCAAAATTCACATGACACATCCTCCTATGCCATAACCAACTCTGATCAATTTGCACAAATAGACAACTTTTACCAGTACCAACTAAATGGAAGATATTGCCTTTTGTTTGAGTACCTAATGCAATCTCTGTTCTGGAACTCTCAAAGATCTTGCATTTTCCATTCTTGAATCTGAGATCATAGCCTTTGTCCACCAACTGTCCAACACTGAGAAGATTGTGCTTCAATCCTTCAACATATAGTACATTACCGGTTTTGTTCCTTCCATCAAAGGAAATAGTTCCTCTTCCTCTGATTCTACCCGTAGAATTATCACCAAACTTTACCACTCCTCCTTCATACCTTTCCAAATCTATGAACTTATTTTTGTCACCTGTCATATGGTGAGAGCATCCACTATCAATGACCTAATCATCTTTTTCTTCAACTTGGACAGCCAGAGCTCTTTCTACAACTTTATGATTGACAGATTTAGAGGACATTGGTTCTTCTTCCTTGATGGCAATAAACACCCAATCACTTCCAGATTTGTTTCATGTTTCTAATTCATCATCTGTTACTCCTTCACTATCATCTTCCTCATGAACATAGTAACAATTCTTTTGGAACCTTGATCTGTTAGGATTTGGCCTTGCAAATCTTTCTGGACACCTTGAGGCAAAATGACCAATCTTATTGCAGTTAAAACACTTAAAACACAATTTCCTTCATACTTACCAGATCCTCTTGGTAGTCTTTTTGCAATAGGAGCTTCAAGTTGAGCAGTTTCAGCTTCTTCTTCTTCTAGGTCTTTTCTTGCTTTTTCATACCATGATAGTTTCCTTGAAGAGTTCTCTCCCAGATCAAACCTTTGTTTACCTTTTACAGAGGCACTGGCTTTGAATGTTGATTCAGTCTTTGGGGGGGCATCTCCAAACTCGGTCATTTCAAATGCAGCCAGTTTACCAACCAATTGATCTCTTGTGATAGCTGTATGGGCTCTAAATTCTTCAATGGCAATAGCTTTGATTTTATAAGAAGCAGGAAGGGATCTGAGAACTTTGCCAACAATCTCATCTTCATCCAAGACTCCACCAGCACATCTAATGCCACAAACAAGCTCATTTACTCTTGGCATAAAAGTAGTGATATTTTCATCTTCTCTCATCTTTAGATTTTCAAATTTCCCTTTCAGACTCTGTAACCTTGCACATTTAACATACTTGTCTCCTTCATGCAGAAGTTCCAGTTTTTCCCAAATCTCAAAAGCAGTTGGTAGATCAACAACATTTGAAAGCTCTGAATCAGATAATGCACTTAGAAGAGCTTCTATAGTCTACAGATTGTTTTTAGCATCTGTGATTTCATTTTGGGATTTCAAACCACCTTGTGGAGGAGTATACTTCGTTGAAGCCATGTTCCAGTACAGCATTCCCATACATTGCAAGTGACATTTCATGCGACTTTTCCAAAGATTAAAATTGGTTCCATCAAACTTTAGACTATCCTTCTTGTAGGATGACATCCTGAATCTCCTCAAGCGGTTAAGCTCTTTTAGAGGAACTTGGTTCTGATACCAATTGTTAGATTCAGGATAGACAATTGAGAGGGGGGGTGAATCAGTTGTCCAAAACTTTCTTCTAATTTAAACACTTAAGTCCACTTTGTAATTCAGTAGCATAATAATAATTCAATCATGGAAACACAATGCATTAAACCAAGAGCAGAAACACACATTAACACATAAGACACCAAGATTTTGACGTGGAAAACCCAGTTAAGGGAAAAACCACGGGGTGATTAACCCAAGATTGTATTCTCTGTTAGAAGAATAGAAAGAACAAAATGGCACATGCCAATTAGGGCTCACTGCCTGAGCACACTGCCTACAAGAGACACACTGTCTATAAAATAAGTATCACATACATGAACTGGAGAATAGCATCTTCACCATGCTTGAATCAGTTCCATTTAAGCCCAATACTTCTGCTCTGCTTTTCGTTCTTCCTCCTTGCTACCACATACTCATCTCGACTGAAAAATATTTGAAACAACTTTCCAATCCCTTATTTATACAAGACATCGACTTAGGAATAATCATCTAAGTTGGCAAACATCTACAAGAATATCCGCAGGATGTGTAACTCATCCGGTCAGCTAGTCTTAGGAAGAACACCATCATCCAGAGGTAATTCTTCAATTGTGAGCTTAAACTTCAATGCGGACCACCAACACAAACTGGACAGGATCTAAAGACCACCACAAGCTTGTTTGAATCATCAAGAACATCCACACTACATCTGCTTACTCAAATCCTTATCTCCTTCATCCGGAACCTCAAGAACACAGTCTGTCATCACTGTCATAATGGAATAGATGCTTGCAGACCTTCAGACCATGAACCAATCAAGTTGTCACTTCACATGGACTTCCTTAACACTCCACCAAATCTGCAGAATAGGATATTGTATTTCTGGATCTCATCAAACCTATCTGTGTCACTCTATCACCTCTGAACACCTGTCGGAACCAATTTTACTTGAGCGGCCACAACTTCTTTAGATCTTCATACGGACCTCTAAAATCTTTACTGGATCATCTTAAGACACATATATACAAACCCTTTAAACTGCATCCTCTGATCCTCATCTTAACTTGGACTTTTACCTTACTGTCTTCACTGTTCTTCACTGTTCCTGATATGACCAATTTTCTCAATATCCTCAGCAAACAGGTCATCCAATCCTTATCACTAATACAACAGGAGTATGTTGACATCAATGACAACACCGGTTAGGCCCATACTTGCAACACATTTGGATAAGCAGTGCCTCTAAATCAGAGACTATACTTCATAATCAGACTGATACTCTGTCATGTCACTATGTTTTGGTTATGACATAGTACTCGGCGGTGGAAAGTCTTCGAACCAACATCATGACTTACACATATACAAGAGAAATTACATCCTCGAAACTGAATGAGTCATGCCTTTGTCATATATTGAAAATTTTGATATGGTGTGCAAAATTTGCACAACAGTTCTTGGCGACTACATGGGAAAATGAGCCTGCTTATTGCAAATTTCAAAATCTCTGGCTTCACATACCAAAGCCTTATCCATTGGGTGACAGAGTCAAATATGCTAAAACTAAAAAACCAACACTAATAAGACACATCTGTAGCCAAAACCTTTGTAACCAACTAATGCACAATTGCCTTGAAAATACATTTGATCATGAAATTGACATAGTACTGAACTAAACATGTACTGTAGCTAAAATCATGATTGAAATTTTTGCAAGTGACCAATTGATGACCACTGAAATCAAACATAGCTGAACCACAGAAACTGACCTTTCATCCTTTATTGCAGCAAATGAGACTTATTAGAAGCAAACAAAACTGAAATTGAAAGTAATTGTTGCAGCTGCAACTTATTGCAAGGCATTTAGACTAAATTACTGACATGTGAGCCTCAGAGGGACATGCCCATTCACAGGAATGGAGAAATAACTATCGGATCTAATGATGTTGCTCCAGTCGATCCACATTACACCAAGAATTGTCCAAACAAAATACATGAAGAAAAATAACCAGAATTTGTACCTTTTCACCTTCCTACATTCTGAAGGCTCACCATTTGCATGAAAATACCAGTCAAACTGATTTGCATATTGTTCTTGTTTGAGCAGAGGGTGGGAAGGGAAAATCAAGTGACAGAGTTCACCTCTTTGCTTACATATTGGAGCATTTATAATCTTCGACTCATCGGTGACATCCCTTGATTGCACCTTTGTATGCTCATGATCCATAGTAGCCTGAAACTCTAGCTGGAATGTGACAAAGCTGCCTATAATTGTCTTGAACTTGATTGGCATTTCTTCTTGAATAAAGAATGGAGTATGATGAGACCCTTCATTTGATTCTTCATCACTTGTGTCTCTTGATACATCATTTTCATAGAGCTCACCTTTCTTTCTATCATAATCCCCCTAATTTTGAACAGAAATCTTCTAGATCATCCCAAAAAGAATCATTCTCAGACTCATCTTCATCCTTTTGCACAAGAGAATAAACCTTTTGTTTTTCTACAAGTTGAGGTAAAGAATTTGTATCTTCTGATGGATAACACTTTTTAGCTTTAAAATGACTCAAACCATTGTCATCTGCCTCATCCTCTTCTTTATGTGACAGTGTCTCTGGATCATTTCCTTCAAGATGCGAAAGATCATGACAGGAAAATTGCCCTTTATTTGTAATTTGAATAGCAACTTCTTTTACAACCTCTTCCTCAAGATGTGGTACAGATGATGCATTATAATTTACCCAATACTTTTCAGCTTCAAAGCCCCTTTCCAGTACTTTTCAACTTCTAGAAGAGTCATTTCATAAGCAACTTCTGAATCTCTTTTGTCACTTGATTGAGTTTCTAAGTTACATGTTACCACAGGTACATGATGTTGATAACCAAAAGGACACATTGAATAGACAGGAGCTACCTTCTTGCTTGCATTCTAATCTTTGAGACTCAAATCTTCTTTAATATCAAAATGACAAAGAACTTGATCTATGTCTTTAATTGGCTGATTTGAAGCTACAGAGGTTTGTAAAACACAATTTTCAAGATAAGTGGGTCTGTGCTGAGCTTGGGGGAGGATCTTTTCAATAAACTGACTAGATTGATATTGTTGTTCATACAAACTTTGAGGCATGAGAAACTAAGCCATCTCCAAGAAAGTGAGGTAGTGCCTTCCATGCTGTGTCAGGAACCTGACCCTGCTACTAAAGAACAAGAGGACTTGAATCCCAAGTCACAAAAGGTAGATCCCTTGCAGGAATGTGCAGATGCACCTATATACCAAGGGCTGCCATGATCTACAAAAGAAAAGATCTGAGAATGATTCACCAATAGAGTCACCAGATGGAAGATTCATGCTCCTATGTGCAGATACTTTCGTGGTTTTCCACCAAAACAACAAAAATATAGGGCAAAGATTCAGTGAAAACAAAGACTCAAGTCTTTGATTCTGGTCCCACCAGGCGTGCCAAAAACTGTTGATGTAAAAATTTGTGGGTCTAATCCAACAACAACATGGGAAACTTCGTAGATGTGGGATTGATCTTCAAAGTGACCTCTAGATTTTAAGGAAGTTGGCTCTTTCTTTGCAATGGGGTTTTGGGAAAAGGGCAAAAAAAGAAATAAATGTCTAGATCTAAGGCGATGCGCCAGATTTAAACAACTACCCAGAAAGCACAGTGTCAAACCCTATATGATTTAACTGGAAATCAAAGAGCAGAGATGCATGGTTGATTACCCAGCTTGATAAACAAATTTAACAAAGGAAAAGAAACAAAAAATAATAAGCAAGAAACAAAAATAAACTCATAGCTGCACAAAACATCATCTCTCTTTATTTGAATGGAAAACAATTTACAGAGGCAAAGTTTGCACAAAATAAATGTTTCCATTCCTCATGAAAGAGGCACTGCTGAGGCAAAAGAAATATATGTCTGCTGCTAAAAATCTCTAATCTGTGTATATGGAACTCTAGAACTTTGACCCCGAATCTAATATTTATAAGCCTTTCAAAAAAACCCTGAAGATCTCCTCGCTAACTGCCTAGAAAAATATCTTTGAAGATCCCATGAAATCTGCCCCAAAATCCTACTGTGGCAACTGACTCTACAACTGAACTGGCTGTGTAAAGAGTCTTCCATGGCTAAAAAATATCTTTGCTACGTGAGTTTCTATTTCACATCCATCTCTTCTCATGGCTGCAATAAAAAGAAATAAAGTGGCGTGAATAAAAACTTAAGGTTGCATTTTATTCATCTCCCATGAGCATAGAAACAAATACGAGTCTTTATTTTGTAAAGCTTCAACTTTATCTGGAGTGACCCATATGCATCTCTTTATTTAATAAAAGACTCCTTTGTTTTATTTAAAACTAATTTTTAATCTCTCTTGTAGCTTTAGCTGAAAATGAGAATTCATTTTAGTTTTAAGAAGAGGGCCCACCATCTATATTATGAGAGACTTATTTTTTAACATAAGATCCCATTAGCTTTTGCTTCATGTGACACTCTGCATTTTCTATTAGTTTTAATGAAGTTTAAAACAAATGCATTTCTCATGCTCCGCTTGCCCCACATGTCTCCTTGGCGCTTGTTTGGGACTCAAGTTTCACTTCTGCCTGTCAAATGAGCACGGTGCTGACACCTAGCTCACTCTGGTGCTTCTTTTCCTTATTGTGCCTTTACCGTTGATCTTAAACCTCCATTGACGATTGATGCGCATCGATGCATTGGCAACTCCTCTCTATTTGCTGAAACCCTATTTCTGTGTGCTTTGATTTATAACTGGTGTTTGGAGTTTGAAAGGTTGTGTGCTATATTTTTGGTGTATCTCATATGCCTGCATAGATATTTAGGGTTCCAACAACATATACTACAGAGGTCGAACTCCCATTCTTTGTAGAATCTGTGCCTTATGTATCTGAGCTTGAGATGAGAATGGTAAAACTCTTTTCTACTTCACTAATTTATTTAAACTGTGTGTTATAGTGAAACAACTGAGTCTTTCATCATATGGACTCGCCACTAACACTTAGCAGCTTCTTCTTGAAGTGGTCGTTCCTTTTATCAACTTGCATTTTGATCAAATGCTTGTCACGATCATGGTTGCATCTTCATTCATAATGCTAATATATTCCTAAGGTCAAGCCTTAGTTTAACTTAGTAGGAGACCCTTTATATTATGCAATGACTCAATATAATGCTCGCATCATGCTCTATAATGGCTATGCCTTGTAGATTAAGCTTAGTGCATTGACCTAGAGCTGATGCTATGTTTTGTATGGCTGAGTGTCGTGTCTACAGATGGTTGAATTAACTCTTGATTTGCAACATTAGATTTGATAAGCCAAACCCTTGTTTGAAATCTTCATTCTCTATTTGATTTTGCGCCTTGAACACAGGTTGCTCCTTTCTTCCTAGGCCAAGTCTTCGAACTCAAGAGACTGCCATCGTTTCAAACAAGGCCATGCCTTTGAAATTTTGCACTTCCCATGATGCTCTTTGGCTGTGCTTTGATTTTAACTAGCACATTCTGATTGATAGTGGCGCTATGAATTTCCTTGAATAGCTGAGTTCCCTTGTTGAGCAGTGATAGAATCTTCAATGAACTTACTATATCTGCAGATATTACTGAGACCTCAATATTTTAAAAGATGGTGCTATCTGCCTTCCATGACACATTCTTTAAAAGACTAAGCTCCTCTCTACCTTGAATTGAAGGCTACATCTTTGAATGATGCCAAGCACCCTTAACTTTATGTTACAGTTGTTGGAATAGGTCCAGACAACTGAGAGGGGGGTGAATCAGTTGTCGCTCTATTTAATCTTTTTCTACTATTATTCTTCTTTCACAACTTAAATTAAATCAATGATATAAACATTCCAGCATTAGACAATAGCATATGAGCAGAAACATGAAGGACACATTTGACACCAAGATTTTGACATGGAAACCCGGATAAGGAAAAAACCACGGTGGGGGTTAACCCACAAAAATTAATACCTTGTTAAAAGTATTTTATAAATGGGAATGCACTTACATTCGGGCTCACTGCCCCAAACTCACTGCTCAGGTGGAGGCTCATTGCCTACAGAAAAGTTTACAAGATATTTACAGAGATTTTGAACTGGTAAGATGCATCTGCCAATGCTAGAGATCAGTTCCAGTTAAGTGCAAATACTTACTTTGTACACTTCATCTTTATTCTGCTCTTCTCTCTATTCTGCCTTTATTTAGATATTAGATTTCTGCTCCTTTCACATTTTCTCCATAATCGCAACACATACTTAAAATATCCACAATCATCGGCTATATATACTTATCTTGAATTGCAATCACTTGCTAGTCGGCAACAACAACAACACTTAGAACCTTTTAAGAATGCTCTGCTCTGTCGGCTTGATCCATAGACCAGTATTGATGCATACCAAAAATAACACATGTAGATCATCATACATGTCATCCACTAACATTCTATCTTATACACAGTTCATCAAAACACTTATATTGGGTCAGCACAAGGATTAACATAAGTCTGCTTGTTCTTCACTGAACTGTTCTATCATACTAGGACCCAGTATTCAGATGCTCATATCTTTTGATTCCTTTATCACCGGAGGCTAAAAACTTGGATTTAGATTTGTTAGGGTTAGCCAGCAGAAGATATCAATTAACTGCAAATAAAGATTAAACAGAGAAATGGAAATACACAAAATTAATAACAGCGAGAGACAAGATTTAACGTGGTTCACCCAAACTTGGGCTACATCCAACAAACAGAGAGTCCAATATTATTATCCAGTAAATCAAAATGATTACAATCAGCAATCCCTGCAACTCAATACCGCTGCAAATGCTACAATACAATACCCAAACCCTAACCCTTGGATGCCTTTTACCAAGCCTTTTTGTCGGTTACAAAAATTAGGGTTTTCTTATGTCGCTCATAAAAATAGGATTTTTTAAGTCGACCCTAGGATTTTTTAAGTCGGCCCTAAAAAAATTTCTCAGGGGCTGTCGCCCCCAAACCCCCGCTCGAGGCCTGGCCCGGCCCCGAACCCCAGCGAGGATACATGGCTAGTGTACAGTACTTTCCTGATCAGTCGCCACCTACCAACAATCTCCCACTTGGAGACTAATCAGGCTCCACACCAAACAATCTCCCACTTGGAGACTGAGCCTGGACGACACCACTGCGCATGCAGCTCCCATTGGAAATAAGCACCCTGGACTCTACTGTTCTATTTTTGTTGTTGTCAGTCTAGAAGACCAACCGAAGCTGAAGAGGAGCTCAGCTTCTCCCTTGTCACTGCCTTTGTAAACATATCCGCTAGATTTTCATCTGTATGTATCTTTTCCAGCCTTAACTGTCCATTATCCAGCACCGACCGAATGAAGTGATACCTCAACTGTATGTGTTTGGTCTTTGAATGCAAAGCAGAATTCTTTGCAAGATGTATGGCACTCTGACTGTCTATATACAAAGAACTGTTAGCCTGTTGTTTACCCAATTCTTCCATGAAAGATTGCAACCATATCATCTCCTTGCTTGCCTCTGTTGCAGCTACATATTCTACCTCTGTGGTAGATAAAGCAACCACCTTTTGCAACCTGGAAATCCAACTCACCGATGTTCCGCCTACAATAAAGACATAACCTGTAGTACTCCACCTGGTATCAATATCCCCTGCCAAATCTGAGTCTACATAACCTACTAAATCAGTATTAGAGCCCCCAAAACATAAGTGTTTATTAGATGTACCTCTCAAATATCTAAGAATCCATTTTACCGCATTCCAATGCTCAAATCCGGGATGACTCATATACCTGCTAACGACTCCTACAGCATGTGCAATATCCGGTCTCGTGCATACCATGGCATACATTAAACTTCCTACAGCTGAAGCATATGGTACCTTGGACATTTTTTCTTCCTCCTCTTGTGTCTTTGGACACATCTCCTTAGTCAATTTCAAATGACTAGGCAAAGGTGTGCTGACAGCTTTTGCATTCTCCATATGGAATCTCTACAACACCTTTTCAACATAAGCAGCCTGAGATAGAGTCAATTGTCTGTTCTTCCTATCTCTGCAAATTTTCATACCAAGCATTTGTTTTGCTGCCCCCAAATCCTTCATAGCAAATGACTATGCTAACTGATGTTTTAACTCTCTGATGTGATCCATGTTAGACCCAGCTACAAGCATGTCATCAACATATAAACATAAAATAATGTAGTTGTCATTATCCAACCTCTTAAAATAAACACAATGGTCAGAATTTCACCTACTGTAGCCTTGCTCAGCCATAAAACTATCAAATTTTAAATACCATTGCCGAGGTGCTTGTTTCAGGCCATACAAACTCTTCTTCAATCTGCACACTTGTTTCTCCTTACCTTTGACCTCAAATCCCTGTGGTTGTGCCATGTATATCTCCTCCTCCAAATCACCATGGAGAAAGGTAGTTTTCACATCTAGCTGTTCCAAATGCAAATCTTCAGCAGCCACAATACTTAAAATAGTATGAATAGAAGTCATCTTGACAACCGGAGAAAATATCTCATCAAAATCAATGCCCTGTTTCTATGCAAATCCTTTTACAACTAACTTGGCCTTAAATCTTTTCTTACCTCCATCTTCCTCTTTCAACTTGTAAACCCATTTGTTTGGTAAAGCCTTTTTACCTGCAGGTAACTTACATAATTCCCAAGTCTGATTTTTCAGCAAGGAGTCCATTTCTTCTTTCATGGCAAGCTCCCACTGAACTTGTGTATTCACCTGCATAGCTTCATCATACCCTTCTGGTTCACCAGCATCTGTTAACAAAATAGAATACAAAGAGGGAGAAAACCTTTCAGGAGGTCTACTTATCCTTGTTGACCGTCTAACATTCACTAGATTTTGTGGTATTTCTGGTTGCTGTTGCAGAGCATGAGGAGCCACTAGAACATCACTATTTGGAGTATCATCCAGCACCACATAATCCTTTTCTTTCTTCTCATGCTGTTGCAACTAATCTTTGTTTAACACCTTCTCATTGAATATAACATCCCTACTTCTCACAATTTTCTGATTTTCAAAATCCCAAAGTCTATAGCCAAATTCATCAATGACATATCCAACGAAGGTACATTTTTTTGATTTTGCATCCAGCTTGGTTCTATTTTCATAATCTATATGTGCAAATGCTTCACAGCTGAAGGTTTTCAGAAAAGAATAACTCACCTTCTTGCCAGTCCATGCTTCCTCTAGAATACCACAGCCCAAGGGAATTGAAGGACCTCTGTTAATTAAATATACAGCAGTGTTGATAGCCTCTGCCCACATGTTTAAAGGCAGTCCAGCATGTAATCTCATGGTCCTTGCACGCTCCATTATTGTCCTATTCATGCGTTCAGCCACTCCATTTTCCTGCGGAGTCCCTGGAACCGTTTTCTGCCTACGAATTCCATTAAAGGAACAATAATCTTCAAATTCTTTACTGCAATACTCACTGCCATTATCAGATCTGAGACATTTTAATCTTTTACCTGTCTCATTTTCAACCAAGCTTCTCCATTTCTTAAATGTTTCAAATACATCAGATTTCTATCTAAGGAAATAAATCCAGACCTTCCTAGTTGCATCATCTATAAATGTAACATAATACCAAGAGCCACCGAAAGAAGATACCTGAGCTGGTCCCCATACATCTGTATGCACAAGCTCCAACTTTTCATTTTTCTTTTGTTTTCCATCTCTGAGAAAACTCTCTTTTGTTTTCCATACACACAACTTTCACAGAAATCCATATTAATACATTTCAAACCTGATAAAACTTTCTTAGAATAAAGTACCTTCATACCTTTTTCACTCATATGCCCAAGTCTGTTATGCCACAGTGTTGTTTCAGAACCTGCAGCAACTGTTCCTGAACCTGTTTGTTTTTCCTCTATAACATCTAAAGTAGAAGGAACAGTATGACCTGTACAAAGATATAAGGTGCCTACTCTCACACCTTTTGCTACTACTAAGGCACCTTTTGAAACCTTCCAATTTTTATCAGTAAATGTAACAGTGCAACCTTGTTCAGCTAGCTGCCCTGCTGAAATTAAATTCCTACTGAGCCTTGGAACATGCCTCACCTCTTGTAGTAGCCAATGATTCCCATTCTGTAACTTAATCTTGATTCTTCCCTTTCCAACAATCTGACAGGGTTCGTTATCTCCCAAATAAACTAGCCCAAAATCCCCTTGGACATAATCAAGAAAATAACTTCTATGGGGCGCAGCATGAAATGAGGCCCCTGAATCTAAAACCCATGAATCATCAGCATTATCTAGGGAAAGAATAAAAGCATCATCTTTAGATTTATTACTTACCACATTTGCTTCCTTATTGCCTTCTTGTTTGTCTCCTTTATTTTTCCGAGACCAACATCTTTCTTCAGATGACTTGGTTTTCCACAGTACCAGCAATCCTTCTGTCCTCTAGTTTGGGATCTATTGTCCTTTGATTTTCCTCGAGACTTCCCATGACCTCTAGAACCTTTTCCTCTCTCCTTTGATCTGCCCCTGCTTTCTACATTCAAAACACTGCCTGATTTGGATCCACCTGAGCTTTTCTTACGAATTTCCTCACTCAGAATAACACCAACAACATCATCAAATTTCAGGGTATTTGAACCAGAAACAGAGTTACTAATCGCCATTACCAAACTATCCCATCTTTCAGGCAATGAACATAATATCAAGAGAGCTCTAACTTCTTCATCAAATTTTACATTTACAGAAGTCAATTGACTGACAATCATATTAAATTCATTTAAATGACCTGTCACAGATCCACCTTCAACCATTTTCAGATTAAACAAACGCTTCATAAGAAATACCTTATTTGAGGCTGAGGGTTTTTCATACAATTTAGCCAAAGCTTTCATTAGACCATCTGTTGTCTTCGATTCTGTTATATTGAATGCCACCGACGGTGCCAGGCACAACCGAATGGTTCCCAGTGCCTTTCTGTCAAGAAGATTCCAATCCTCATCAGACATTGTTGCCGGTTTCTTGGCTACTCCTTCCAACGGCATCCATAAATCCTTTTGATAGAGGTAATCCTCCATCTGCATCTTCCATAACTGATAGTTCTGCCCATTGAATTTATCGACCTTCAATCTTCCCTCGTCTGCCATTGCTCCCACTCAACCGTGAGACTTTCTTGTAGATGATAATTGAACACAACCCGCTCTAATACCACTTGTTAGGGTTAGCCGGCAGAAGATAACAATTAAATGCAAATAAAGATTAAAAAGAGAAATGGAAATACACAGAATTAATAATAGCGAGAGACAAGATTTAACGTGGTTCATCCAAACTCGGGCTACATCCACCAAACAGAGAGTCCAATATTATTATCCAGTAAATCAAAACGATTACAATCAGCAATCCCTGCAACTCAATACCATTGCAAATGCTACAATACAATACCCAAACCCTAACCCTTGGCCTCCTTTTATCAAGCCTTTTTGTCAGTTACAAAAATTAGGGTTTTCTTATGTCGGTCATAAAAAATAGGATTTTTTAAGTCGGCCCTAAAAAAAAATTTCTCAGGGGCTGCCGCCCTCAAACCCCCGCTCAGGGCCCAGCCCGGCCCCGAACCCCAGCGATGATACATGACTAGTGTACAATACTTTCCTGATCAATTGTCACCTACCAACAAGATTGTCTTGGTAACCCTTTACACTCCTTCAGATCCACAACACATAATGATTAACTGGAGAGATCTGCTGACCAAAGTACTGGACTCTACTATATGCTTTGTTTCAGGCTCCCAGACTTAGATAGATTATCATTCTAACTTCTGGTATGATCAGATACTGCACTGCGGATGTGTGAAACAATCTTAGTTGCCATCAATGACAACACCTATCAATGCTAAGCAGTGTCTCTTGCCAACAATCTCCCCCTTTGGCATTGATGGCAACACTTAGTGAAAAATGACTAAGTGTCTTTGTGCAACTCCCCCTTTGTTTGTACATTCGTGCACTTCAATTATTCTTGTGCTCCCCCTTTGCTGAATACTTCATTTTTCACTGCCTTTCACTCCCCTTTGACATCAATGGCAAAGGGTGGGATCTGCAAATCAAAATTCTCCAAAAATTTTGTATACACTGCCGCATATGTACAAGTAACCATTAAGTTCCATTCACATGAACTTGAGGATGTCTACAAAACTAGCTTTTATTTGCACAAGTTCGTAGGCCCAAGTACTCTTCATTCCATCCAAAATTGAAATGTGCCCATTTAACACAAATGAGTATGCTTCTGCCTTTGATAGATCTGATGGAACATTGATCTGAACTGCAGTCTCAGCTTCAGATAAGGCATTATACATTGTCTCTAATTTAGGGGCAATTAATCCCCGAAGCTCACACATTCTTTTCATAATGTTGCTTTTCTCTTTGACAAGTTTCTTTATTTCCTCAGTCAAGTTAATTACTTGACATTCTTGACTTATGGGCGAAACTGTTAGGGAATCAAAATTTTGAGAGAGATTTGACAAATTTTGTTCTTGCTCCTTTATCTTGTTCTCAATATCATTATTAACTTTGGGCCATGATAGACAAAATTTGTACATATCACTTCCATCATTTAGAGCATTCTGAATACTCTTTATGATAATACCAAGTATTCTTCTATCATTTCTTACCAGGTTCTTTATTTCACAAAATTTCTTATCTAAGAATTATTTCTAAACTTTTACCTTCGCAAACTTCTCAAAGGACTCAAAATGTGAATTTACTGAACTTACAAGATTCTTTAGATGTCCGGAGGGGGAATCATTTTGATTCTTTTGATAGGTTGGCATTAATTTCTCCAAAACTCTGATTGCAAGTCCCAGTAGTTCATTCTCCTCCATGTGGAACTTTAACATCTTCTCTCTAGCCTTTACTTGGGTGAATGATGCTATCTTCATCAGTTGAATTGGAGAGAGAGCATATGGATTGGCTAGGCCTTGGAGTAGTTCAGGTTCATCAAGTTCAATCACTTCTTTTCCAAGAAGAATTTTTACTGCATTTGCAATGTCTCTTGCTATTTCAGAGTCAACCTTTCGATCTCCTAGTTTCTTAGTGTCTGCTTTAGATGCTTCAACGTTTGCACCATCTTCTTCTACTTTATCTTTCTTTTCTCTTTCTTCCTCTAACTTTGCTTTATCCTTTTCTATGTTCTCTGCAAGGGAACTTTTTCTTGTTTGTTTATCACTTACTACCTGATTAGGAGGGCTCTGAGAAACAGTAACATTATCCTCTTTCTTTGTTGTATTATATGGATTGGGAGCATCTTCTACATCAATTATTTTGTCCAACATTTTTGTATCCTCCTGATTCACTTGTTCTACTTCCAAAACTAAAGCTTCACCCAACTCAGATTGTTGCTCAATAATATTTTCTTCTTCACCATCTAGAACTTCTTTTGTGGCTATGGGAAGATTGTGCTTTCTCAAGGCTTTCAAAAGAATCTCTTGAGTTTCGTCAATGATTTCACTTGTTTCTCCAAGCATGAGTTTGTTCATTCTCCTCTTTCTTCTAAAGTCATCTTTGACTTCCTTGAATATCATATCTATTTGATCAGGGGTAATTTGAGGACATAAATTTATTAGCTCATGTTCCTTGATCTCTATGTCCTTGCACTTGGCATTTTCTTTTCTCAACTCCAAGATATTTGCCAGACTTTGTGGTAACTCAAAAGTTATCTCAATTAGTACCTTGTTGTAGATGTTGAGATATCTGACCGTTGCTTCCTCCAACACCCTTTTATCCATGTCATTGTATTCATCGCAGAATTCAATCATGGGTTTTAGATTACCATCTACAGTGACTGATTTTATCACATCTTCTAGGAAGAGTGTGGGCTTCTCAACATATTCTTCATACTCTTCAATCTTTTGCCTTTTGCTAGTCCTTTTGCTTCTGTAAGACTTTTCTTTGGTTAACTTTGCAACTTTTGTTCCAGTGACTTTTAGTTCCTTGATTTCAATGTCAAAGTCTATATCTACTTAATCTTCTCTTATGCTTTCATAGGTTCGGGAAGCTTTTTGTTTTCTTCCTTTTCTCACATTTTCTGGATGATTCTGCTTCCGATTTTGTAGTTTTGGAAGGAGCAAAGGTAGTAGTAGAACTTCTAGTAGTTCTTGAAGTGGAAGAGGGTTCCACCAGATCACTTGTTTGTTTCTTTTCTTATTTTTCTTT
Source organism: Cunninghamia lanceolata (assembly GCA_027924645.1). NCBI lineage: Eukaryota > Viridiplantae > Streptophyta > Pinopsida > Cupressales > Cupressaceae > Cunninghamia > Cunninghamia lanceolata. The sequence continues at coordinate 5,248,763 of BSBN01000333.1, forward strand.
CTCATCCTTTTATGTTCTTTCTCTGAATTTCTTCACAGCTTCCTTTGTTAGGCCAAGATTTTTAGCTAGTTGCTCAACTTCTTTTCTTACTCTCCTATTAGTTTCAAGATCTTTGAGCTCAGTATGCAACTTTAAACTCAGCTCCTCATAAGTTCCAAATATTTCAACCGTTGTGTCTTTGGGCTTGCTCAGCAGATTTTGAGCATACATATCCAAGATCCTTTCATCTATTTCATACCCCATGGGCATGATCCAAACAGTTCTGGGTTCCACTGCTTCCATTAAACACTGATCAATATTAACCATGAAGCATATTTCATTTTTGTATTTATCAACAACTGAATTGGGGATTCTTTCCCTTGAGTGCATCATATTCTAAAAATTCTTGAAGTAACCCCATATTGCCATTTTCTGAGCATTGAAATCACCAATGCTGTGAAGATGATTTCTGATTTGAATGGCAACTGGCTCATCCTTAGTCCAATGCACACCTTTTACCCCAGGTACCTCATTCATAAAGTAAAAGAATAGACATAAAATTAGTGTACCATACTTGAAGGTGTTCTTCTTATCCCTTTTGATCTTGTTCAAATTTTCAATCCATTGATTCTGCAATAGTTCACACGAGTCATAATCAACATTTTCTTTTAGCATCTTGTATGCAGCATAAATGGCTGTTCCAGAAACAGAATTTTCTCTACTCGAGTGGAAAATCTTGTACCCAATCACCATGGAGGTGAATTTGACATCCGGCTCTATAATATCATTTATGGTCATTGCTCTTCTATCAAACGTAGCTCCGGTATCATCAGTTACTGTCTGGTTTTTCACAGCTTTCAGCATGGGCAATCCTCTAGTTGAGTTTAAACTAGTTACATTTATGATAGCATCCCTAGTAATCTTGAACGGTTTTAACAACTAAATGAATTCATCATGTATCTGACTTAAGACATATCAGACCCATTCATCCTCATCAAATGTCAGAAACCCCATAACCTGAACAGAGTGTTTATCCTGTAGTGCCTTAAATTCGGGTTTAAATTCTTTATTTTCATCCATGAGTTGTTTCTCATACAAATCCACATACCTTGAATCTCCAAACTCATCTATATTTGCATGAATGTAAACCCTAATGTCTTCTACATGTAGCACGCCATACGTAACACTTGAAAAGCACCTAATGGCTCGTGTACAGTACTTTCCTGATCAGTCGCCACCTACCAACAAGATTGTCCTGGTATCCCTTTACACTCCTTCAGATCCACAACACATAATGATTAACTGGAGAGATCTGCTGACCAAAGTACTGAACTTTACTATATGCTTTGTTTTAGGCTCCTAGACTTAGATAGATTATCATTCTAACTTCTGGTATGATCAGATACTGCACTGCGGATGTGTGAAACAATCTTAGTTGCCATCAATGACAACACCTATCAATGCTAAGCAGTGTCTCTTGCCAACAATCTCCCCCTTTGGCATTGATGGCAACACTTAGTGAAAAATGACTAAGTGTCTTTGTGCAACTCCCCCTTTGTTTGTACATTCGTGCACTTCAATTATTCTTGTGCTCCCCCTTTGCTGAATACTTCATTTTTCACTGCCCTTCACTCCCCCTTTGACATCAATGGCAAAGGGTGGGATCCACAAATCAAAATTCTCCAAAAATTTTGTATACACTGCCACATATGTATAAGTAACCATTAAGTTCCATTCACATGAACTTGAGGATGTCTACAAAACTAGCTTTTATTTGCACAAGTTCGTAGGCCCAAGTACTCTTCATTCCATCCAAAATTGAAATGTGCCCATCTAACACAAATGAGTATGCTTCTGCCTTTGATAGATATGATGGAACATTGATCTGAACTGCAGTCTGAGCTTCAGATAAGGCATTATACATTGTCTCTAATTTAGGGGCAATTAATCCCCGAAGCTCACACATTCTTTTCATAATGTTGCTTTTCTCTTTGACAAGTTTCTTTATTTCCTTAGTCAAGTTAATTACTTGACATTCTTGACTTATGGGCGAAACTGTTAGGGAATCAAAATTTTGAGAGAGATTTGACAAATTTTGTTCTTGCTCCTTTATCTTGTTCTCAATATCATTATTAACTTTGGGTCATGATAGACAAAATTTGTACATATCACTTCCATCATTTAGAGCATTCTGAATACTCTTTATGATAATACCAAGTATTCTTCTATCATTTCCTACCAGGTTCTTTATTTCACAAAATTTCTTATCTAAGAATTATTTCTAAACTTTTACCTTCGCAGACTTCTCAAAGGACTCAAAATGTGAATTTACTGAACTTACAAGATTCTTTAGATGTCCGAAGGGGGGATCATTTTGATTCTTTTGATAGGTTGGCATTAATTTCTCCAAAACTCTGATTGCAAGTCCCGGTAGTTCATTCTCCTCTATGTGGAACTTTAACATCTTCTCTTTAGCCTTTACTTGGGTGAATGATGCTATCTTCACCAGTTGAATTGGAGAGAGAGCATCTGGATTGGCTAGGCCTTGGAGTAGTTCAGGTTCATCAAGTTCAATCACTTCTTTTCCAAGAAGAATTTTTACTGCATCTGCAATGTCTCTTGCTATTTCAGAGACAACCTTTCGATCTCCTATTTTCTTAGTGTCTGCTTTAGATGCTTCAACGTTTGCACCATCTTCTTCTGCTTTATCTTTCTTTTCTCTTTCTTCCTCTAACTTTGCTTTATCCTTTTCTGTGTTCTCTACAAGGGAACTTTTTCTTGTTTGTTTATCACTTACTACCTGATCAGGAGGGCTCTGAGAAACAGTAACATTATCCTATTTCTTTGTTGTATTAGATGGATTGGGAGCATCTTCTACATCAATTATTTTGTCCAACATTTCTCTATCCTCTTGATTCGCTTGTTCTACTTCCAGAACTGAAGCTTCACCCAACTCAGATTGTTGCTCAATAATATTTTCTTCTTCACCATCTAGAACTTCTTTTGTGGCTATGGGAAGATTGTGTTTTCTCAAGGCTTTCAAAAGAATCTCTTGAGTTTCTTCAATGATTTCACTTGTTTCTCCAAGCATGAGTTTGTTCATTCTCCTCTTGCTTCTAAAGTCATCTTTGACTTCCTTGAATATCATATCTATTTGATCAAGGGTAATTTGAGGACACAAATTTATTAGCTCATGTTCCTTGATCTCTATGTCCTTGCACTTGGCATTTTCTTTTCTCAACTCCAAGATATTTGCCAGACTTTGTGGTAACTCAAAAGTTATCTCAATTAGTACCTTGTTGTAGATGTTGAGATATCTGACCGTTGCTTCCTCCAACACCCTTTTATCCATGTCATTGTATTCATCGTAGAATTCAATCATGGGTTTTAGATTACCATCTACAGTGACTGATTTTATCACATCTTCTAGGAAGAGTGTGGGCTTCTCAACTTATTCTTCATACTCTTCAGACTTTTGCCTTTTGCTAGTCCTTTTGCTTCTGTAAGACTTTTCTTTGGTTAACTTTGCAGCTTTTGTTCCAGTGACTTTTAGTTCCTTGATTTCAATGTCAAAGTCTATATCTACTTAATCTTCTCTTATGCTTTCATAGGTCCGGGAAGCTTTTGTTTTCTTCCTTTTCTCACATTTTCTGGATGATTCTGCTTCCGATTTTGCAGTTTTGGAAGGAGCAAAGGTAGTAGTAGAACTTCTAGTAGTTCTTGAAGTGGAAGAGGGTTCCACCAGATCACTTGTTTGTTTCTTTTCTTATTTTTCTTTCTCATCCTTTTATGTTCTTTCTTTGAATTTCTTCACAGCTTCCTTTGTTAGGCCAAGATTTTTAGCTAGCTGCTCAACTTCTTTTCTTACTCTCCTATTAGTTTCTGGTTCTTTGAGCTCAGTATGCAACTTTAAACTCAGCTCCTCATAAGTTCCAAATATTTCAACCGTTGTGTCTTTGGGCTTGCTCAGCAGATTTTGAGCATACATATCCAAGATCCTTTCATCTACTTCATACCCCATGGGCATGATCCAAACAGTTCTGGGTTCCACTGCTTCCATTAAACACTGATCAATATCAACCATGAAGCATATTTCATTTTTGTATTTATCAACAATTGAATTGGGGATTCTTTCCCTTGAGTGCATCATATTCTAAAAATTCTTGAAGTAACCCCATATTGCCATTTTCTGAGCATTGAAATCACCAATGCTGTGAAGATGATTTCTGATTTGAATGGCAACTAGGTCATCCTTAGTCCAATGCACACCTTTTACCCCAGGTACCTCATTCATAAAGTAAAAGAATAGACATAAAATTAGTGTACCATACTTGAAGGTGTTCTTCTTATCCCTTTTGATCTTGTTCAAATTTTCAATCCATTGATTCTGCAATAGTTCACACAAGTCATAATCAACATTTTCTTTTAGCATCTTGTATGCAGCATAAATGATTGTTCTAGAAACAGAATTTTCTCTGCTCGAGTGGAAAATCTTGTACCCAATCACCATGGAGGTGAATTTGACATCCGGCTCTATAATATCATTTATGGTCATTGCTCTTCTATCAAACTTAGCTCCGGTAGCATCAGTTACTGTCTGGTTTTTCACAGCTTTCAGCATGGGCAATCCTCTAGTTGAGTTTAAACTAGTTACATTTATGATAGCATCCCTAGTAATCTTGAATGGTTTTAACAACTAAATGAATTCATCATGTATCTGACTTAAGACATATCAGACCCATTCATCCTCATCAAATGTTAGAAACCCCATAACCTGAACAGAGTGTTTATCCTGTAGTGCCTTAAATTCAGGTTTAAATTCTTTATTTTCATCCATGAGTTGTTTCTCATACAAATCCACATACCTTGAATCTCCAAACTCATCTATATTTGCATGAATGTAAACCCTAATGTCTTCTACATGTAGCACGCCATATGTAACACTTGAAAAGCACCTAATGGATCGACTTGAATTGATTTGTGAGGATGCTTCTTAAATTTGGGTCGGGGCCTTTTAGTAATGTCAATAACATGAGGGGTAGCCATTTCAACAGATTTCATATTCAAAGATTTATAGAGAGGTACCTTTTTCTTTCGCGGTATTAGGGTTGATCAATTATCGATTGAATTCATTCTCTGTCTCAGTCTCTGGACTTGTAGCTCAAATGCTCTTCTTCTTGTTTACTTCGAATGCAAGGTGATTCAAATAAGTGATCAAGTGACCTTTTAAAGCTCCACATTACCTAATTTGCCTTTGTAATAAATGTGTTGCCCTAATTGTATCCGGTTACATTATTTCGACAATTCTTCGTATATCAATCCGCAAGATTTCATATCAACATCTTTTCTTCTGGAAATCCTTCCATAGGTTCTGGACCAATTTAGAGTATTTTCTGTTAATGTGCCATATTCAGGCACCCACTTACACCCACTTACTAACCGGAGGAATTTGATGTTCTATGCAACTCCCCCTAAGCCAGAGTTTCTGACTTAATTCCCAGAGGAATTGTCAGCACTAGATTCTGGTGCGGACTCATTATCATTGTTTACTGTATCTTTCTTTATCCAAATCTTGTTCATTTAACTTCGTATCTCATCCACATCAATTTTCCTTTTGCCTCTGTCTTGTTTCTGCTCATCTAGTTTTTTGTTTACCAAACCTTTTCTTCCATTGTCTTTACTTCTGCAAAATGTTGCAATATGACCAGATTTATTGCAGTTAAAGCATACAACATTTCTTTTCTTATAAACCTAATTTTCTCTTGATCTACACTGATTAGCCATATGCCCAAACCCATTGCAAACAAAGCAGTATCCATTGAAAGAATTGCTAATTCTTCTATTAATGGGATTGTTCATTGTCATACTTTTGCATTCATTTGATCTATGGCCATACCTGTTACATTTGAAGCATTGACTGGAGAAGGATGGACCATTTTGACTTATTCTGCTTCTACACTGAGTAGCTCTATGACCAAATTTGTTGCTGTTGAAACAATTTCCATTGAATGATGGATATCTTTGAGCATTTGGTTGTCTTACTGGAGGTTTTCTAGATCTATTTCTCCCATTCCTAGGTTGATATTTTCTTTGTCCGGATCTAGAGCTTTCACCTTTCTCATACCTAAGATTATGCTTATCAACATCCTTTTTCTGCCCTTCAATGAGTGCTTCAAGTTTAGCTGAGCTTATCTTGAACTTCTCCTTATACTCATTTGCAATTTCTAGGTCATGTCTGAGTGTGATAATCTGTCTCTCAAGTTCTCTTTCATTGTCTTTGCTTTCTTGTAGATTGGATTCTAGAAGGCCAGCTAACGCATCCAATTTGCAGCATTCTTCAAAACTCTTTTTTAGATTTTGATTTAACTTTTCTTCAACTTTCTTCTTATCTTCAATTTCCTTGGTTAGTCTAATCACCCCAGTTTCCATATCATGTTTTAGAATAGTAACTTCTTTAGCTAAATTTTCACATTCCTTTGTCTTCTCATCTAGGGCCTTGTCTCCATAAGGTTTTCCCAGTTGAAGAGGTTACTCCTTTCCTTTTGCATTGGATTTGCTCAATTTCTCTTTTAAAATTTTAATGAAGTCTTCAACCTTTCTGAGATTGTCTTGTAGCTCTTGAACTTCTGCCTTGGACTGCTCAAGATCATCTAGGGCGAGATTAAGTTGCCCTTAAAGGTCATATTCATCCATTCTGCTGTCTTCCCAGATCTTCCTTAAGCTATTAAACTTTTTTCAAAGGAAATTAGCTCTGATACTAATTGTTGGAATAGGTCTGGACAACTAGAGGGGGGGTGAATCAGTTGTCGCTCTATTTAATCTTTTTCTACTGTTATTCTTCTTTCACAACTTAAAATTAAATCAATGATATAAACATTCTAGCATTAGACAATAGCATATGAGCAGAAACATGACTGACACATTTGACACCAAGATTTTGACGTGGAAACCCGGTGAAGGGAAAAACCACGATGGGGGTTAACCCACAAAAATTAATACCCTGTTAAAAGTATTTTATAAATGGGAATGCACTTGCATTCGGGCTCATTGCCACAAGCTCACTGCTCAAGTGGAGGCTTACTGCCTACAAAAAAGTTTACAAGAGATTTACAGAGATTTTGAACTGGTAAGATGCATTTGCCAATGCTAGAGATCAATTCCTGTTAAGTGCAAATATTGACTTTGTACACTTCATCTTTATTTTGCTCTTCTCTCTATTCTGCCTTCATTCAGATATTAGATTTCTGTTCCTTTCACATTTTCTCCACAATCGCATAACATACTCAAAATATCCCCAATCATCGGCTATATATACTTATCTTGAATTGCAATCACTTGCCAGTCGGCAACAACACTTAGAACCTTTTACGAATGCTCTGCTCTGTCAGCTGGATCCATACACCAGTATTGATGCGTACCAAAAAAAACACATGTAGATCATCATACATGTTAGCCACTAACATTCTATCTTATACATAATTCATCAAAACACTTCTATTGGGTACGCACAAGGATTAACATAAGTCTGCCTGTTCTTCACTGAACTGTTCTGTCATACTAGGACCCGATATTCAGATGCTCATATCTTTTGGTTCCTTTATCACCGGAGGCTAAAAACTTGGATTTAGATTGTCTTGGTGTCCCTTTACACTCCTTCATATCTGCAACATATAATGATTAATTGGAGAGATCCGCTGACCAAAATACTGGACTCTGCTATATGCTATGTTTCAGGCTCCCAGACTTAGATAGATTATCATTCTAACTTCCGATATGATTAGATACTGCACTGCGGATGTGTGGAACAATCTTAGTTGCCATCAATGACAACACCTATCAATGTTAAGTAGTGTCACTTGCCAACAATAGTGCCATTTGATCTGTTATAAATCTTGCATCTGATATGGTAATGTCATTCCTTTGATTGTGTGTCTCTTTATATAGTGCACCACTCATCTTCGCAGCTTTCATTTCATGAACTAGGAGTCTCTTTTAATCGTAAATTTCAAATTATACTCTAACTACGGGCATTTGAAGAGCTATTTGTAATATACTTGCAACATTCTTATATGGCCACTTCTCTAGCTTCATGAGAACTTTGAAAAGAACAACGACATTTTGATATGCCTAAGCCAACTCTTCATATGGTTTTCAATGTTTACTATTCCTTGTTTCCTTAAATGGATACACCTTTACTTGAAAATGTCTTTGTGAGCCAAAAGCCCGTATGTTAGCGACACTTTTCCTTTGGTCGGATTGAAACCTAATATCATTGAATGGCCAAGCTGTAATCTCTCATTGATGCGTCACTATTCTATATGATAGATTGCACAATATTGATAGTTGCAACTTATTTCTGGAATGGCTAGTCTTTCAACCCTTCAAATGCAAAGAGATGCCTTCGCTTTGACAGAAATAGCTCTACACCCTAAAATAGATAGACTTTGATTATTGGCAGAGATCATTTAGATAAGCAGTGCCTCTAAATTAGAGACTATACTTCATAATGAGATCGATACTCTGTCATGTCACTATGTATTGGCTATGACATAGTACCCGATGGTGGAAAGTCTTCGAACTAGCATCATGACTTACACATATACAAGAGAAATTACATCCTCGAAACTGACTAAGTTGTGCCTCTGTCATATATTGAAAATTTTGATATGGTGTGTAAAATTTCTACAAAAGTTCTAGGCGACTACATGGGAAAATAAGCCTACTTATTGCAAACTTAAGAATCTCTGGCTTCACAAACCAAAGCCTTATCCATTGGGTGATAGAGTCAAATATGTTGAAACTAAAAAACCAACACTACTAAGACACATTTGTAGCCAAAACCTTTGTAACCAACTGATGCACAACTGCCTTGAAAATACATCTGATTCTGAAATTGACACAGTGCTGAACTAAACATATACTGCAGCTGAAATCATGACTGAAATTTTTGCAAGTGACCAATTGATGACCACTAAAATTAACCACAACTAAACCACAGAAACTGACCTTTCATCCTTTATTGCAGCAAATGAGACTTATTAAAAGTAAACAAAACTGAAATTGAAACTAACTGTTGCAGTTGCAACTTATTGCAAAGCATTCAGACTAAACTATTGACATGTGAGCCTCAGAGGGACATGCCCATTCACAGGAATGGAAAAATAAATTTTGTATCTGATGATGCTGCTCCAATCGATCCACATTACACTGAGAATTGTTCAAACAAAATGCATCAAGAAAAATAACTAGAATTTGTACCTTTTCACCTTCCTACATTCTGAAGGCTCACCATTTGCATGAAAATACCAGTCAGACTGATCTGCATATTGTTCTTGTTTGAGAAGAGGGTGGGAAGGGAAAATCACGTGACAGAGTTCACCTCTTTGCTTACAAAGTGGAGCATTTATGATCTTGGACTCATCGGTGACTTCCCTTGATTGCACCTTTGTATGCTCATGATCCATAGTAGCCTGAAACTCTGGCTAGAATGTGATAGAGCTACCTATAATTTTCTTGAACCTGAATGGCATTTCTTCTTGAATAAAGAATGGAGTATGATGAGACCCTTCATTCGATTCTTCATCACTTGTGTCTCTTGATACATCATTTTCATAGAGCTCACCTTTCTTTCTATCACAATCCCCCAATTTTGAACAGAAATCGTCTAGATCATCCCAAAAAGAATCATTCTCAGACTCATCTTCATCCTTTTGCACAAGAGAATGAACCTTTTATTTTTCTACAAGATGAGGTAAAGAATTTGTATCTTCGGATGGACAACACTTTTCAGCTTTAAAATGACTCAAACCATTGTCATCTGCCTCATCCTCTTCTTCATGTGACAGTGTCTCTGGATCATTTCCTTCAAGATGCAAAAGATCATGACAGCAAAATTGCCCTTTATTTGTAATTTCAGCAGCAACTTCTTTTACAACCTCTTCCTCAAGATGTGGTACAGATGATGCATTATAATTTACCCAGTACTTTTCAGTTTCAAAGGCCCTTTTCCAGTACTTTTCAGCTTCTAGAAGAGTCATTTTATAAGCAACTTCTGAATCTCTTTTGTCACTTGACTAAGTTTCTAAGTTACATGTTACCAAAGGTACATGTTGTTGATAACTAGAAGGACACATTAAATAGACAGGAGCTACCTTCTTGCTTGCATTTTGATCTTTGAGACTTAAATCTTCTTTAATATCAAAATGACAAAGAACTTGATCTATGGCTTTAATTGGCTGATTTGAAGCTACAGAGGTTTGTAAAACACAATTTTCAAGATAAGCAGGTCTGTACTGAGCCTAGGGGAGGATCTCTTCAATAAACTAACTAGATTGATATTGCTATTCATATAGACTTTGAGGCATGAAATATGGATCAGCCTGATATATGGCTTGATTTCTTAACTCATTGATCACACGAGAGAGGGTTTTTATAAATTCTTTTACCTCCATCATCTCCTTATGATTTGATGAATCAGCAGGGAGGGTAGGTGGACCAGAATCTATATGCACTTGGCTATAAGAAAGAGCCTGAGATAGGTTATTTGCATGAGGCATCAGTGGTTTCAAGGGTAGAGGAGATAGTTTACCAGCCTCTATGAGGTTGTTTTCAGCTCTAATAGCTAGATCATATGATTGGAGTAGAGTATCACCTCTTAGGGCTTGTATCATGACAGATATTTCAGGGTCTAGAGCCTTTAAATAATAAAAGACTGGAGGAGGCCTGATATCAACAAAGAATTTCTTCCATACCTTATCAAATCTTGAATTGAAGTCACACATGCTCTCCATTAGATGCCTCTTGATGGTGATGAGATTTTGAGTGAGGGTGCTAACATCTGTCCTTTCTTTGAAATGATTGTAGAGGATTCCTCCTAGCTGGTCCCATCCAGTGATTGAATCGGGTGTCAAAGTTCTATACTGTTCTCTTTCTTTGCCTTTGAGTGAGGATGCCAGCAACAAGAGGGAATGATTCTCAGTTGTGATATTATGAATGGTGCACAAATTTGCTATATCTTGAATGTGATCTACAGGAGAAACTAAGACATCTCCAAGAAAGTGAGGCAGTGCCTTCCATACTATGTCAGGAACTTGACCCTGCTACTGAAGAACAAGAGGACTTGAATCCCTTGGAGTAAAAAAAGGTAGATCTCTTGCAGGAATATGTAGATGCACATATATACCAGAGGTTGCCATGATCTGCAAAAGAAAAGATCTGAGAACGATTCACTAGTAGAGTCACCAGATGGAAGATTCATGCTCCTAAGAGCAGATACTTTTGTGGTTTTCCACCAAACCACAAAATATAGAGCAAAGATTCAGTGAAAACAAAGACCCAAGTCTTTGATTTTGGTCCCATCGGGCGTGCCAAAAATTGTTGATGTATAAATTTGTGGGTCTAATCCAACAAAAACATGGGAAACTTCATAGATGTGGGATTGATCTTTGAAGTGACCTCCAGATTTTAAGGAAGATGGCTCTTCCTTTGCAATGGGGTTTTGGGAAAAGGGTAGAAAAAATAAGATTACAGAAATAAATGCCTAGATCTAAGGCGATGCGTCGGATTTAAACAACTACCCAGAAAGCACAGTGTCAAACCCTATATGATTTAACTAGAAATCAAAGAGCAGAGATGCATGGTTGATTACCTAGCTTGATAAACAAATTTAACAGAGGCAAAGAAATAGAAAATAATAAGCAAGAAACATAAATAAACTCATAGCTGCACAAAACATCGTCTCTCTTTATTTGAACGGAAAACAATTTACAGAGGTAAAGTTTGCACAAAATAAATGTTTACATTCCTCATGAAAGAGGCACTACTGAGGCAAAAGAAATATATGTCTGCTGCTGAAACTCTGATCTATGTATATGGAACTCTAGAACTCTGACCCCGAATCTGATATTTATCATCTTGAAAATAAAAGAAACCTTGAAGATCTCCTCGCTAACTGCCCAAAAAAACATCTTTTAAGATCCCATGAAATCTGCCTCAAAATCTGATTGTGGCAAGTGACTGCAACTGAATTGGCTGTGTAAAGAGTCTTCCATGGCTGAAAAATATCTTTGCTACGTGAGTTTCTATTTCCCGCCCATCTCCTCATGGCTGGCGTAAAAAGAATAAAGTGGTGTGAATAAAAACTTAGGGTTGCATTTTATTCATCTCTAGTGAGCATAGAGTCAAATATGAGTCTTTCTTTTGTAAAGCTTCAACTTTATCTAGAGGGACCCAATGCATCTCTTTATTTAATAAAAGACTCCTTTGTTTTACTTAAAACTGATTTTTAATCTCTCCCGTGGCTTTAGCTGAAAATGAGAATTCATTTTATTTTTAAGAAGAGGGTCCACCATCTATATTATGAGAGACTTATTTTTTAACATAAGACCCCCTTAGATTTTGCTTCATGTGACACTTTGCATTTTCTATTAGTTTTAATGAAGTTTAAAACAAATGCATTTCTCGTGCTTCGCTTGCCCCACGTGTCTCCTTGGCGCTTGTTTGGGACTCAAGTTTCACTTCTGCCTCTCAAATGAGCGTGATGCTGACACCTAGCTCACTTCGGTGCTTCTTTTCCTTACTATGCCTTTACCATTGATCTTAAACCTCCATTGACAGTTATTATGCATCGCTGCATTGGCGACTCCTCTCTATTGCCTGAAACCTTATTTCTATGTGCTTTGATTTATAATTGGTGTTTGATGTTTGAAAGGTTGCGTGCTATCTTTCTGGTGTATCTCATACGCCTGCATAGTCATTCAGGGTTCCAACATCATATACTATAGAGGCTGAACTCCCATTCTTTGTAGAATCTATGCCTTATGTATCTGAGCCTGAGATGAGAACGACAAAACTCTTTTCTACTTCATTGATTTATTTAAACTATGCATTATAGTAAAACAATTAAGTCTTCCATCGTATGGATGTGCCACTAACACTTAGCAGCTTCTTCTTGAAGTGGTCATTCCTTTTATCAACTTGCACTTTGATTAAATGCTTGTCATGATAATGGTTGCATCTTCATTCATAATGCTGATATATTCCTAAGACTGAGCCTTAGTTTAACTTAGCGGGAGAATCTTTATATTATGCTATGACTCAATATAATGCTCGCATCATGCTCTATAATAGCCACACCTTGTAGATTAAGCTTACTGCATTGACCTAGAGCTGATGCTATGTTTTGTATGGCTGAGTGTCATGTCTATGACTAGTTGAATCAACTCTTGATTTGTAGCATTAGATTTGATAAGCCGAACCCTTGTTTGAACTCTTCCTTCTCTTATTTGATTTTGTGCCTTGAACACAGGTTGCTCCATTCTTCCTAGGCCAAGTCTTCGAAATCAAGAGACTGCCATCGTTTCAAATGAGGCCATGCCTTTGAAATTCCATGTTTCCCATGATGCTCTTTGGCTGTGCTTTGATTTTACCTGGCATCTTCTGATTGATAGTGGCGCTATGAATTTCCTTGAATAATTAATTTCCCTTGTTAAGTGGTGATAGAATCTTCAATGAACTTACTATATCTGCAGATATTACTGAGACCCCAATATTTTAAAAGATGGCGCTATCTACCTTCCATGACACATTCTTTAAAAGACTAAGCTCCTCTCTACCTCAAACTAAAGGCTACATCTTTGAATGATGCTAAGCGCCCTTAACTTTATGTTACAATGCCATTTGATCTGCTATAAATCTTGCATCTGATATGGTAATGCCATTCCTTTGACTATGTGTCTCTTTATATAGTGCACCCACTCATCTTAGCAGCTTTCATTTCATGAACTGGGAGTCTCTTTTAACCGTGACTTTCAAATTATACTCTAACTGTGGGCATTTGAAGAGCTATTCATAATATACTTGCACCATTATTATATGGCCACTTCTTTATCTTCATGAGAACTCTGAAAAGAACAATGACATTTTGATAGGCCTAAGCCAACTCTTCATGTGGTTTTCAATGTTTACTATTGCTTCCTTATATGGATACACCTTTACTTGAAAATGTCTTTGTGAGCTAGAAGCCCATATGTTAGCGACACTTTTCCTTTGGTCAGATTGAAACCTAATATCATTGAATGGCCAAGCTGTAATCTCTCATTGATGCATCACTGTTCTATATGATAGATTGCACCATATTGATAGCTGCAACTTACTTATGGAATGGCTAGTCTTTCAACCCTTCAAATGCAAGGAGATGCCTTTGCTTCAATAGAAATAGCTCTACACCCTAAAATAGATAGACTTTGATTATTGGCAGAGATCATTTAGATAAGCAGTGCTTCTAAATCAGAGACTATACTTCATAATGAGACCGATACTCTGTCATGTCACTGTGTATTGGCTACGACATAGTACCCGGTGGTGGAAAGTCTTCGAACCAACATCGTGACTTACACATATACAAGAGAAATTGCATCCTCGAAACTAACTGAGTCATGCCTCTGTCATATATTGAAAATTTTGATAAGGTGTGCATAATTTGCACAACAGTTAGTTCGTTAAGTTATTATGATTTATTGAATTAGAGAATGTTCAAGGCGATCATCGACTTAGCATGTAGACTATTTTTTGTTGTGATTTACATAGATTGTTTTTCTACTTAATGTGGTATTCATTATTCCTTAACATAATTACCTATTGGTAGAAACTTTTGTTCTTTGCAAATTAGAATTTATTCCTTTCTTTATAGTTTGTTTCTATGCACAACTTCTAGATATTAAAACTTAGGAATCCTTGACTGTACATACAGTATGGGTACCATCCAAGAAGAATACAATTTCCTGGTTTGACATATTGAAATGTAAGACATTATAGCCATTAGGTTGCTTGATAAAGGATCTATAGGCCCGTTGAGTTGTGTGCATGCTCTTTTTGCATCAATTTATTGGTTAATAATGGAGTTAGAAATTTCTAGCTGTGTATATGCTTTCCAGTATGCCTTAGTTTCCAAGTAGGTTGTATATACTTACAGGCTCTGGACCAGTTGTTTTTACTATTGTGTAAGTGGCAGTGTTGTGTCCCTCTGCACCTCAGGCAGCTGGCTTTGAATGATATCTACTACCTCCTGTAATTGTTTATTGCTTTCTACATGCTATTGTAATATTTCTTCTCTTGTTGTAGCATGAAAAATGTCACCCAACTGAAGTTTTTGAATGAGTGTGATCCTAAAAAAATTTACTTGTGATCCTACAAGAGGGAGTTGTAAGAGCCGCGGTGTCACCAATGGTTGGATTTGTTTTTGCTGAGCCAAAAAGTCCTTGATGGACTAGATGGGAGAGGTAGAGGAGGAAGCATCTATATTGTCAGTCTACTACTGACTATCTTGTGTGTCTTGTGGAGGAGAGTTTATTTGTTTTTGGTGTGTATCCTCTTGCTATGTATTATCCGGGGAACCAATTACTTGTTATTGTTTATCTTCCTCCTTCAATGTGCTATATACTTTCTTAGTTAACTCGTTTGTTTCTTTTTGTATTCTCCTCCTGTCCTCTTGAGTCATACTCATTAATGTATCTACTCTTTGTTTTGTTTTGAGATCTATAGCTTGTAATTGAGCTAACTTTTGTTTGTATTCTACGGAGATGGTTGGGTCCACCTCATTTATTGAATTTTTCGTTATCTCTTCATCTAATTCAACTGCTTTTTCCCTCTTCTTTCTCAGGGTGTTTGCTAACTCATCTAGAAATCCTTTCATTAGATCTTCTAATGTTTTTTCATTTATTCGCATATGCCTTATTATGGCTTCTTGGATTATCTCCTTATTCTCTTGTGAGACCTCATTATATAGGTCTACTATATTCTTAAGCAAACCAAAATTCTCTATAGCATTCGCTAATGCATTCAAATCTAACAAGTCCTCTTGCTCTTGTTCTTCTATTTGTATGTTTTTTGTTTTCTTCTTCTTCTACAACTTAGTTCCTTCTGCTTCTTCTTCTTCTTCTATCTCCTCTTTTGTAGCAACTTGAACTATGCTCCTTTTAGCTCCTTGCTTTTTCTTTGCTGCTTTCTTTGCTCCTTTTAGCTCCTTGCTTTTCTTTGCTGCTTTCTTTTTCTTTTCTGCACTTAATTGTACCAACACATTTGATATTTCCTCAACATCAGGGTCTTTCTCTATTTTGTGTGGTGTTGATACCGTTTGTGATGAAGTGACAGGGTCTGTGCCAACACAAAACCCTAACATGGTCTTAAGAACTTTTATTATGGTATTTTGATTTATTTAGGTGAAACAATATTTTTTGTTTATTTTCATGTTTAAATATATATCTACACATAAGAATAGTAATTGGTGGAGTTTGAAACTTTTTTGTTGGTCATAGTGCACGGTTACTAGGGTGTCTATGCACATGTTTTGGTCAACACTCTGAAATGATCACTTAAGGACCTATGTGCACATAAAGACTCATCCTGTAGTTGTCAGTACTACCTAGAAGCCAAAACAATAGCTTTAAGCTCCTAGGTCACTCATGAAGATATACAAAATTTTCATCAAAATTCAATGTACCGTCTAAAAGTTTAGGGTGCACGAAGTTAGCGCGAGCGGTTATTGGATTGTCTCCCCTATTTGCAATACAAAATTTTCAACATTTAACTTGAAAAATAAAATAATTAATTACGTCGAGAGGCGTTCTACAATCACAACAGGGGTGGAGTTGAAAAGTTGAAAGATTCCAAGATTCCCTATAATTTTATAAGATTCCAATCTAAAAAACAAAAAAAATATTTATATGCATGAGATTATTAAGATAGAGGATCATAATCAAACACCACAATAAATACACCACTAAACCTCACTCTTAAAGATGCTTTTGCTATTTTTAAACCAAAATGCAAATATTCTAGCTGCAAGTAATTTATAAATGCCAAGAATAAGAAATATATTTAGTGGGAAATGAAAGGCTTCCATTAATTTATAAAAAATACAAAAATAAAAACAAAAAAACAAAAAACAAATTGGAAGATACATATTGTAGATATATATTTTTAAATATAAATATACTAGTATTTAATAATTTTTTTAATTAATTACGCTAAAGGCATTCCCTCTATGAGGTGAACTGGCTTAGCACTAAAATCAATGACGGGGGGTTCTAGATAGACATGCAAGATGATTGAACGGTTGTTGGCCATTCAATTTCCTCTCGTTGGTTTTCCTTCTCCCATTTTTTGTCACCTTCTCCGTCATCGCATTTCATCATGTTTTTTCCGTCATTCCTTTTCTCGATCGTAATTAGCCAATAGGCTTTTAGCGTGAGCTTTGGTGCCAAAATGGGGGGAAATGTTGTCTAACGCCGCAAAATAATTTGTGTCAGAAAAAATCATGTCAGAAAAAGTCTCATGTTGTTTGAATTTCCCTCGCCGGATATTATGGGATTTCTTTTCTTTTTTTATCAAAGGAAAAGGAAAGGGAAAATGATTGAAAACAAATAACTCAGGCGAGCATAAAATTGCAAGATTTCAGGTGATTTGAAGGGGAGCATGAAAAAAAAAAAAAGAATAGCCCTACGAAGAATCGATCCAAGGCCGTGGAAGAAATCTTTTTTTTAAGGTATTTGCATCAATTATTTGTTTTTCTAACACAAAACTAAAATCTGTTTGCTGCAATTTCATTAAGCACGACAAAACTGAAACCCCATTACTACACTTTTAAATGTTCTCCTATATCATGGAATTGGGAGCTAAAAAAAAGGAAGTCCTTTTTTTGGCATTCTTTTTATTTTTGGGAAAGAATAGAATTTTTTCAAGTTGACAATTCATTAACTTTATAAGACTTGCCTAAAATTTAGATTTATGGCATTGAAAATTTGCATCAAGAAAGAGAACAAAAATAGACAATAGATTGGGCATTTGTAAATTACATAATACCATTCAATGATGCGGTTTACTAGAGAATCCATCTACTAGCACTAAACAATGGGCATTTAATAATAACCTAAAAATTGTTGCGATGAATCCAATTGTCATATGGGGGGAGGGAAATCAACCTGCAAAATCATGAAGGTCACGGAGGAGAAAAGGTAATCAATTGGAATTATTTGGAGGGTATAGACTGTTTTATGAAACTTTCTTCGCTTAGAATTCTTATCAATATGATAATATTGGTTTTATTACAAACATGGGATGATATATATCTATAAACACTCAAAGGAATTCCTACATAAATTTTCGTAAGACTTGGATGTCATAGATATTTAAAGTCAAAATTACAAGTCTTGTAATTTTCTTCACAAACATCAGTACTGACAAGAATGACATAGTTCCATTAATTCACATCACAAGATAACAATCCAATTTCAAATTGTAGCTAATTTTGTCTTATAAAAGACTTACAAATAGTGTATGTTCACACATAATCCTGTAAAAAGTGTTTAATTGATAACGAATTAGCTATTATAAAAGACTTGCAAATAGTGTATGCTCACACATGGTCCTGTAACAAGTGTTTAATTGATAATAGATAAGTAAAACTTACTAGATTCTATTGCAAATTCTTGAGCTTAAAAACCTTGTAGTGGAATTTAATTGCTTAAATAAAAGAGCATGATAGTAAAATTGAGCATTTTACTTCTTCTTCTAAGTGTTAGTGTCAAAAAGAGAATAATGTTTTCAGATGCTTTTTGGGTAGTTTCTACTAACTACCATAACAATTTATTACAGCTAAGAATATTGGCCTTTTGTGAAACAAAATCTTGTATGTTTCCAGTGTAGAAGGGAAGAGAGAAGTGGAAATTTGCCACACAATCAAACTAGCATGACCCAAAAAGTATATAAATGGAGATTTTGATGCCTATAGATGAAAGAGAGTATGCTGAACATTAATAATAGCTTAGATGCACATTTGGGACACCTCCTATGATGATGAAATTCGAAAGACCTTTAGGAGTTTTCTGTTGAAATTGCAAATAATAGTTTGTTTGGGGCATGCTAGCCAATTTTAAACCCTCAGATGAAAGAATAAGAGTAGAATATGTATACGCCTAAAAATGACACAAACCATCCTAAATAAATATTCTAAATATTTACTCTATTCTTCTACCAATTAAATAAATATTCTAAATTTATTTAATCGATTCACTGTTCCATAATTAAATAAATTCAATTTATTTAATTAAAATTCTTCTAAATGTCCTACACAATTAAATAATCATAAATTATTTAATTTATCCAAATTCCTCTATCCTAAGTTCTAAATTCAAAAATCCACCTCACCTTTACACCTCACCTTTTCCACCTCACCTTGTCCACCTCATCAGGTTGCACATGTAATTAAATATATTTAATATTTAATTACCTTATTTTCCCTCACCCACATGGCCTATTTCTTCTCAAATCAGAGGTTAGTTAACTAATCAATCAAAAGTGTTAACTAACCTGTCAATTGAGTTAATCCCTCAATCAATCCAGTTCACTGGTCAATCAATTCAGTCAATCCCATAATCCACTCTTCTAACTGATCAATCAAGTCTGTTAACTGTTCAGTCAATGGAGTTAACTCTCCAATCAATTTTGTCACATCCCCTCTTTCATGATGGAGCTGGGACACTTGTCACATTTCTATTGGTTGCACATTCCTCAACCATCCTTAGCCAGTGATCTTCATATCTCCTCTCAACCGTTGATTCTCATTCTTTTGAGTCTATAAATGAAGCTTCATCCCTCCATTCTAATGATCCAAGCTATCTACATTGCTACTCTGTAGAAATTCACCAGCGCGCCTTTAGCACCCTTTTACCATCCACAAGCTTGAGATCACATACTTGCCTTGGAGCTCATCTTCATTGCATATCACCATAGCCATTTACCATCAACTTCCTACAAACAACTAAAAGAGTGCATTCTCTGAGGGCTCACTTCATCTGCAAAAAGGATGATTGTAATAGGCAAACAACAAAAGCATTGATTTCAGGGAAGGTTTGCTTTATATTATTCATTGCTATTTTCGTTCAATCTTTCTTGTTATCTTCTATTCTGTTGATGTTTGGGTCTTATATAATTCATTTGATTGATCTACGTTTTACCCTTACATTTTTGGCGCCCACCATGGGGCCTTTGCCCCTTTATCTCATCAAAATCTGAGCTTTTTTGAAGGTAGGTTCCGTACTGGTCACGCACAGACATGCACAGGTTATTTCGATGCATTTGAACATTTCTACGGCCCATATATCCTTTTCTACAGCGCTTTTATTCTTTCTGCGCTTCTGTGTATTCTTACTGCACTTTTGCGCACTGTTACGGCGCTTCTGTCATTATTGCGCATATATTCATTTGTGCTGCGCTTTTGAAGACTGTTACTGCGCATTCATTATTACTGCGCATGTATTCTTTTTCACAGCGCATACGTGCAATATTATGATGCATTCATAGTTGCTGCGCTTCTGTTGATTATTTCTGCGCATCTAATCACTGAAGCTACGCTTCTATAATAGACTGAGGTTTTAGTACTTTTCTAGGGGAATTTTCTAATGCTAACATTTTCACAGGTATTTGCTGGAGCTGTTTTGCAGGATAGGTTCAGGTTTAGTTCCATGTAGTTGCATCTAAATAGTTCACATTTCACTTTCTAAGAGATAGTAAAATTGATGTTCATTCAAATCCTCATCTAGCTCTAATTAGGGAGAAAGTAACTGGATTATTTCTTGCTTGCATTGCAACACCTTCCAAGTTATTGCTATCTAAGTTTAAAACTGAACTCACCATTGATCTTGAGGTTAAAATGAACTATTGCTATGTCGTGAGACCAAAAACTTCAAAGTTAACTATCTCGTGCTACGTGGTTTAAAACTGAACTCACCATTGATCTTACGGTTAAAATGAACTATCGCTATATCATGAGACCAAAACTTCAAAGTTAACTATCTCGTGCTACGCGGTTTAAAACTGAACTCACCATTGCTTTCTGGGGTTAAAACTCAACCAATGCTATCTTGCTAAAATCACTTCAAAGTTCTGTGTTTGAGTAGATTAGCCCATTTAGTTTTTCACTTTTAACTAGGTTGGATTAATCAGTGTATTCTGTTGTTGATGAATGACAATAGGTTTATGCTCTCCCCTCTTCTGGGTGATCAGAGTGCCAGACTTGTCATTCTATTTGTTTAACCTTTAGGAGGGGGCCTGCCCTTGGATGCATGCTTGTCCAAGTGGGAACGACTCTGGGTGGTAACAGGCTAACGCTAAGCCCTACCAAGCCACTTAAAATACATTGTGCTTGAGGTGAAAACTTCCTGCAACAAGTGCTGTTATGTTACACTGACGGCTAATCTCCCCTAAAACCCTCTCAGGCGCAACCCTTTAAGGCTGGGAGACTCCATAACGGAGAGTAGTGCCGCTGCACGTGTAACCACTTGAACGGTTGCCCGCATTAAATACCTCTTATTCTAGTGGCCCAAATCCCTTATAATCCATTTCTCGCCTAGGATTTTTGTGCTTGCTTTTGTTCAGTTTAGTCCAAAATAGAGTCAAAAAAATACAAAAACAATGAAAAACTACAAAATATTCTTTGTGTTTGTTGTGTTTTCTTCTATTAATTCATAATATCAGATCAGGAAGACCTTTTCCAGCCCAAAAATACCAAAAACAGAAGAAAAATCCAAAAATTTTGCCAAAAATATCAGAGCTGCGCATACACTCTTTTCTGCTGCGCATTTGTAGCGACTTGTTGTGCCTTTATAACGACTTGCTGCGCATATACACTGTTGCTGCGCATATACATACTATTCCTGCGCATTTATATTTCACCAGAATTGTGCATATACTGTGACTTATGGCGCATTTGTTCATTCCTGCTGCGCATTTGTTTCAGCGCATATACGACAGTGAGCACTTGCCCTATTTTTGAGAGAATATTTTCACTTGATTGGAGCACCCATTTCAGCCTAGTTTCACTTTCTGAGATCAAATTCAACCTTGCAATCAGTCTTCATCCGTTTCACCCAAGTCTCTCTTTCGTCCATCGTCCCATTCACTTTCTGTCCAAGCACCTCTTGTCCCAAAGTCAATCTATCCCATACCAGTTTGACGTAGGTCCTTCTTCGTTTCATTAGTGAATTCACGTAAGCCTAGTAGGTCACAGTACCTTTGCTAGTAGTCTTGTTGAGCGACTAAGCCCTACACAGTAAGACTGGTATCAACTACCCTTACTAGTGGCTAGCGTCTTGTGTCAACCGTCTTACTTGAAGTCATTGAGTGAGAAAATCCTTTGTCCAAGTCTTGTCCTAGATATCCCATTCACAACAGTCTCAGTCGGCACCTTGCCCAAATTTCTAGTCCCAGTCCCCTCCATCCCGCATCACCTTGCATGGTTCTTACTCAATCCCAGTACAACAAGCAAAAAGAAATGGCTGACTCATCCAATCACCTCGTCTCACGATGTGACGATGACGAAGAAATTTCTCATGAAGAATTAGTAGCGCACATCCAAGATAGAAAATTCCAACGCCTAGTAGAGAAGGTGCTCCTTGAAGACCCCCATAAATACTTCCATCATCTTGCTAGTCTCGAAATCAAACTCCCCGTAGACTTTGACATAAACTCCATCATGGAAAATGTAGACAATGATCATGAGAGAGGCACGAATGACACAGTCCTACATGCAAATGATAGAGGAAAAAATCCCATAGATCAAAATGCTCCTATGGAGGACGTGAGACAACAAATCGAAAGTCTAAAGCAAGAAATATCCAACCTTAAGACCGGTACAAGTTCCAAGCACTACTCTTTGGAAGATATAGCTCCATATCCTTTTGACAAAAGTTTGGTCATGAAACCCTTCCTTTATCAATTCGGAGTCCCAAAGTTTGACAAATACAAATCGAAGGGGGACCCTAGAGATCATATCCGGGAATTCAATGCAGCATGTTTAGAAGTAGCTCACAACGAGACCTACTTGATGAGACTGTTTCCAAGATCTTTAGGTGGTCAAGCTATGGAGTGGTTCTCACGCCTCCCACCAGGAATCAAAACTTTTGATGAACTTGTCAATAAATTTATAACGCACTTCTCTTACAACATAGAACACGAGGTATCTATGCTAGATCTATGCAACACCAAACAAAAGAGTGGTGAGTCGTTCACCACCTTCTTACAACGATGGAGACAGCTAGCTAGTAAGTGTTCTTATGATATACCTGAGAAGCAACTATTGGAAATGTTTGTCCACAATTTGAATGCTGATCTTAGCTATCAAATTCAAATACAATGCCCTACATCATTCTCAAAAGTCATCGAAATGGGCTTATTCATCGAAAAGGCTATGATCACTAAAGGAACTATCAAGCTATACAAGGACACACCTAATTCCAATTACACAATGGATAAATCCAAGTTTTGGACCAAGAATAAGAATGTGGTCAACGATGGGGTAGTTGATGCCAAGGTGGCAGGTCCTAAACAACAACCCATATTCACTCTTAAGGGAGAAATAAACAATGGTGCACTCAACAAACCACCCTCTCGGGAGCCTAGACATTGGTTCAATTCAAACCCAAGGAGAAAATTCACACCGTTAGGTGAGTCTCAAGAATCTGCACTAAGGAAGTTGTTGGCTAACAACGAAATTTCTCTCCCGCCAACAAGTGATTACGAGCCTATAGTCAAACCTCCCTACTGGAAGCACACAGACTATTGTGAATATCATCGAGGAAGGGGGCATACAACTAACAACTGTATCCGCCTCAAAAATGTCATACAAGATATACTGGATCAGAATCAGGGAGGGACACAACAGCATACCTCCAATGAAACTCATGTGGCCTACAGGGATCCACTTCTAAATCATAACAGGCCATATAACAACCACAACAACAACAACCATGGCCACAACAACAATGGCAACAATAATAATGACAACAACAATAATCGCAACCGGCCAAATCAGAACAGCGGGACGAGTAATGCTAACTATGCAAGTGTTCCATTTGACTACACCATAAACTGCATTTCTGAACATATTCCGTAGGTCAATGTCATCTCACCCAACCAACAACTAGGACCTAACCAAACTGGTTGTAGTATAATTACCCGCAGTGGTAAAGTCACGCTCAATACCGTTCCTCCAAGGTCGTTGCCATCTCCATCCACCTTCCGTCAGTACAATGTCATCGACCAATTACAAAAAACTCCAGCTCACATTTCCATATTGGAGCTATTGCATCTATCTCCTTCTCATAAGGAGATTCTTGAGAAAGCCTTAATGGAAACCACTGTCCCCACTAACCTGGCTCAAGAGAAGTTCCAGACCATGGTAGGCAATCTGACATCCTCCAATTCCATATCGTTTACTGAGCAAGATGACCTTTCTGTATCTCAACCCCACAACACCCCTCTGCACATTGTCGCATTCATACACAAGCACCGCTCAAGAGGGTTCTCATTGATGGGGGTGCCGGTTTAAATATTTGCACATTGAAGCTAGTCCTTGCACTGGGGTTCTCCGAACAAGCGGTCGATCCAAGGAGGAAAATTACCATAAAGGCATATGACGAGGAAGAAAGAACCACAAAGGGAACGGTTGTCCTACTCATTCAAGTGGGACCGGTAATCAAAGATGTGGTGTGCCAAGTCCTTGATCAGGAGGTTGCTTATAATATCCTACTAGGGAGACCACGGATCCACGCCATGCAGGCTGTCCCCTCAACCTATCATCAATGCATTAAGTTCCCGCACAATGGCAAGCAGGTCACCATTCAAGGTGACCCTGACCCCTACTAGCACTGCAATTCTTTCTGTGCAAAACCTGAATGTGTCATACCCAACAACAGAGCCTACATTTCCCCTACCCCACAACAGGACCATACTGCTGAAGCTTCCTCCTCAAGACCCAAACCACTGAAACTTACCATAAAAGAAAGTGGCATGGGGGAATACTCCATTGAGCACAACCTCAACCTTGCCACGATGCCTTTGTCTCCTCGCTCCTTTGGCCAACCCAAACATCCACCCAAACATTTTCCAAAGCCATCTGCTCCTCCTGTAGCTCCCGCAAATCCCTTTGTAAAATGGGGGACCTTATCTGATGAAACAGAGGAGCAAGATCTCCTGCAATGGCTTTATGCTGAAGAAGAAAACACACCCCAAGATCCACCTAGACTCCCTACAGAACTCTATGGACGGGGTGAGACTATTTTGCACAGGATGGGGTACGAAGGACAAGGCCCCATAGGCCTTAGAAAAGAAGGAATCATTGAACCTATACAACCTTCTTCATCCTCTTCGGCTAGAAACACAAGTGGCCAAGGATACAAAGGCAAGGGTAAAGCCAAGGAAAATGCCTGCCTTGTTGAGACAATCCAAACACTCCAAGTGGACAGCGACACAGATTCAGATGATTCAAATGAGTATGAGTGGGACGAGGTAACAGAGCACTCCTACGACGACAAAGAGGTTGACACCATCCAAACTCTTAGCCCCTACCATGAGGGACAAATGCAACGGGACAGACCACTGGAGTCTGATTTGCCCACCCCTGAGATTATGGCTTTTGAGGAAAGTTTAGATTCCATTGCGATAAACAACTTGGAAGAAAGTACCCCCCTAAACTCTACCCCTGCCAATGCCCCTAACATTTCCATTCACACCATCAATGAATCAGGTCTCTCATCCGACTCCCTTCCCCTCTTACACCCTGAGCTTATAGACTGGGATCTGTAAGGAACCCCCCAATTAGATATGTTCCAGAATGATGATGCTTACATTGATTATATGGAACTTAGGGACCACTTGCCAAAGGGAGATCATAAAGTTGGTTTTGCCATCGAACTGAATACCGTGGCTTACTTCAGGGAGGGTGCCAAGCCTTCCAGTCACAAAAACATCAAGATCAAAAATGGATCTGACAGTGAAAACTACCTTGCAGCAGTGTCAGATCACAAAATAGTAAAAAGAAAGGATGCATCTGACGGTGAAAACCCAACTGTGGCACCTGACGATGGAATGCTTGACACTCTCCCTAGTGATATGTACCAAGAAAGGTCACAAATTGTGGTGGAGCCAACAGAGTCCGTGAATATTGGAACTGAAGAGCAGCCCAAGATTATCCACTTTGCCAAATCTCTCACACCACCAGAGAAAACCAGGTTTGTACCATTCTTTAAGAAGAAGAGAGGCAGCTTTGCTTGGTCATATGCAGACATGCCGGGTTTGGACCCAAACCTAATTCTACATAATTTGCCATTGGATCCAGGAGTAAAACCAGTAAAGCAGAAGCTGAGAAAAATGCATCCTCACATAGCACTTTTGGTCAAAGAAGAACTCAAAAAATTGTTAGATGTGGGGTTCATTAGAGCCATTGATTACCCAGAATGGATATCCAAAATTGTGCCAGTGTCTAAACCAGATGGCCAAGTTCGACTATGCAATGATTTTCGAGACTTAAACAAAGCATGCCGCAAGGATGACTTTCCATTGCCAAATATCGATATCATAGTCGACCTAACTACAGGACATACAATGCTCTCACTCATGGACGGATTCTCAGGGTATAATCAAATCAAAATAGCACCTGAGGACCAACACAAGACAGCTTTTACTTGCCCATGGGGTACCTTTTGCTGGAATGTCATGCCTTTTGGGCTAAAAAATGCAGGTGCTACATATCAGTGGGCCATGACAACTATATTCCATGACATGATGCATGTAACTATGGAGGACTATGTTGACAATATCTTAGCAAAATCTCTCACAAGGGACTCACACCTGGATGTCCTAGAAAAAGTCTTTCAATGGTTGGACCAATTCCAAGTCAAATTGAACCTGAAGAAATGTGTGTTTGGGGTAACTTCAGGCAAGCTGCTAGGCTTCATCGTGTCGGCAAACGGAATAGAGGTTGACCCTGCCAAGGTCAAAGCTATAATGGACATGCCACTGCCCAAGACTCTAACTCAGTTGAGATCCCTACAGGGCAAGCTGCAGGCCATCCGTAGGTTCATCTCACAGCTGGCAGACAAGTGCCAACCTTTCAGCCACCTCCTACATAAGAACATTCCATTTAAATGGGATGAGCGGTGCGAAGAGGCATTCAACAAGCTAAAGGAGTACCTTATAAATCCTCCCATACTCATGCCTCCGATCCAAGGAAAACCTTTAATTCTCTACATATCCACTACACCCACTGCTCTGGGAGCTCTTCTAGCACAGCAAGACTACGAGAACAAAGAGAGAGTTATATACTACATCAGTCGAACCTTAGTGGGCTACGAATTGCAATACTCACAAGTAGAAAGATCATGCCTTGCGGTAGTTTTTGCTTCACAAAAACTCTGACATTACATGTTGGCACATCCTATCAAACTCATTGCAAAAATCGACCCATTGAAGTATCTCCTCAACAAAGCAGCTCTCACAGGTCGACTAGCAAAGTGGGTAATGCTTCTCAGTGAATATGACAGAATATGTGGACAAAAAAGCCATCAAGGGACAAATCATCGCTAACCAACTGGCCGATGCACCATTACAAGACACCTCACCAATGTAGTTTGAGTTTCCCGATGAGTTTTTATTCACTCTATCAACATCTCCTTGGAAACTCTACTTTGACAGGTCTTACACCAACCATGGATTGGGGGTAGGTATCCTATTTATCACTCCCCAAGGCGACACAGTTCTGAAGTCCTACCGGTTGTTATTTCCCTGCACAAACAACATAGCAGAATATGAAGCCTTGGTAATAGGTCTCAAGATGGCCACTGAGTGGAAAATCCAAGCACTATATGTCTACGGTGATTCTCAGCTTATCATAAATCAGGTCAACGATGAGTATCAAACCAAAGATGAGAAGCTCATCCCATACAAACGGATGGTCGACGACTTCAAAGAACACTTTGGGACCATCTCCTTCGAGCAAATACCCAGGATAGAGAACAAAGTAGCAGATGTAGTATGAGTTCTTAGTGGAAATCATCCGGCAACCGGCTTATGATCTCCTTGAAACCCATTTCATTTGCCTCCTAGTCGGATCTGATTCACCTTGGTACGGTAAGACTTATACTTACCTCAAGGACAATATTCTCCCACCGGACCTCTCTTCCAACAAAAAATGCACTTTCATCCGACAAGCCTCTCGTTACACCATCATAGCTGATACCCTTTACCAACATGGTCTGGATGGTACTTTGCTCCATTGTTTAGAACAAGAAGAATCCATAACTGCCTTGCGAGATGTACATGAAGGGATCTATGGAACACACTCCAGTGGTCCCTCCTTAGCCAAGAAACTCATGCGTTTGGGTTATTACTGGCCAAACATGGAAATGGATTCATATCAGTTCGTCAAAAAGTGCAAACAGTGCCAAATACACGGGAACCTAATCCACGCACTTGCTCAAGAGTTGAGACCTTTAACGACACCCTGGCCCTTTTGCCAGTGGGGACTTGACCTTGTGGGAAAGATTCATCCACCCTCTTCCAACGGCCACAAATTCATCATAACTGCCACTGAGTATTTCACAAAGTGGATTGAAGCTGTTCCCCTAACCATCGTCACAGGAAGGAAAATTTCCTCTTTCATTCTGAATTACATTATCTGCCGATATGGCATCCCTTCATCCATCATAACGGATAATGGAAGACCATTCAAAAATTAGGATGTCCAGGAACTCTGTGAGTGTTTCAAAATCCAACATCATTTCTCCACTCCATACTACCCCCAAGGTAATGGCCAAGATGAGGCATCGAATAAAACCATTCTAAAAATCCTAAAGAAGACTATCAATGAGGCTGGCCGTGATTGGCATGTCCAACTCAATCCCGCTCTGTGGGCCTATAGAACCAATATACGCACTCCCACAAGTGCTACACCCTACGCCCTTGTCTATGGTTCAGAAGCCATCCTCCCCATTGAGGTCAAACTACCATCCCTCAGGGTGTCGTTGAAAGGTCTCATATTAGACAAAGAATACAGAGTCTCCAGGTTACAAGAACTAGAGCTGCTAGAAGAAAGGCACCAGAAAGCCTTCGATCATCTTAAAGCATATCAATAGATGATGTCCAGAAGCTATAATCACAAGGTTCGCCCAAGATGCTTTAAGGTTGGGGACCTAGTTCTAAAAGAGAACCCTCGCAATCAACAAGACAGAGAAAAGAAAGGTAAGTTTGAGCCTAACTGGCTTGGACCCTATGTGATTGTAGCTGCTTACGGATCGGGGGCATATCAGTTGGCCACTTCAGAGGGTGAGTTGTTCAATGATCAATCAATAGCATGCACCTTCGTCGGTTCTATACCTAGGAGAACCCCAATGCAAGGGGGCACAATAAAATCAAAAATCTCTCTCAATAAAGTCAAAAATAAAAATAAAAATAAAAAAAAGTTGAAAAAAAGAAAATACAAAAAAATCAGAAAAAATAGAAACCATACAAAAATAAATAAATCATCCTTTGGTGAAAACCTGGCAAATAGGTGCCTTGGATAGGTTTCATGATGAAAACCTGGCAATCAGGCGTCATGTTTACTTCCTAGCTTCTCGTGCAAATAAATGCAAGTGATGAAAACCTGGTAAACAGGCGTTACTTGTGATAAACCGCCTTCTCCATCTTTGGGAATCCAATCACCTTGCGTCCATTCTTTCTCCATTTTGCCCCATTCGACCCATATCTATCCCACAAATAAACACTTGACAGTTACCTATCATGGCTTGATACTCTCCTTGTGGCCTTGTCAACCAAGGTTTTGTCCCATACCGTCTCCTCAATGTGAGCCTAGCATAGGGTCTCTTGTCAGTGTCCATGGTCCAAGTTCGTGAACTACGTTGCCTCTGCACCGTCACGTAGGCAAGGCCATTATTCTAATGCGCCTTCGAGGCTTCCATTTCTCCCATGGTTCCATTCACCCCCTTTCTTGTCTTCATTCTTGTCATCTTTCTTCTAGTCCATCCATGGTCCATTAGGGTTTACCCCGAACTACGTTGCCTCTGCGTCGTCATATAGGCAAGGCCATTTAGCAATGAGCCCCTGAGGCACTAGGTCAGTCCCTTAGGGTCCGTCTCCCCAATAAGGATTGTGCAATCTTCTCACCAAGCAAGCAAATGCAAGCAGAACCCGCGCCTCAAGCAGAAATCTTGACTGTGAGTATCTTAACCTATCCAATGCAAAGTAAATACCCAAGGTCTTCTAAATGATTTTATGCAAATTAAGGCAAGAACTAAACACATATCAACACAAATATGCTTTGTAGATCGGAAACATGGTTAACAGTTCGAGTCCTAATTTTTGCTATCATACCTTCTTATGCTACTCAAGGATGCCCAAAAGCTAGAGATGCTATGATGGGGGGCATGATTATTTTCTTTATTTTCTATTTGTGGATTAAACTTTAGTAATGTGAAGCCTTGTCTAAGGACATGATCAGCAAAAGATCATCGAGGACATCAAAGGTATAACATGAACGGGGGCAATCCTTGTTTGTTGAAACGCAAGAGGTACTCAGGTCATCTAGATTCAAGTTTGACTAGATGCTTGTATTAACTTGCTCAATCACAATCCATGTAAGCGGTACTCAGGTCATCTCGGTTCAATTATACCTAGATGCTTGTATTCACTTACAACATCTCAGAAAAAAATACCAAAAACAAAATGCCCAATGATGAAATAAAGCACTCTAAAAGCAAAACATCCATCCTATATCCATATACACATCCATGCATCCATATCCCATACAATCCTCATTACCCAAACTATGTAGAGTAACAATATCAAATGAAGTTTCTAAGTCATTCTATCACAACCATTCTCCTATCTATCATGTCATTCTTGTGTCGATAGAGTACATTTGGACATCACAAAAACAAAGCATATAGGAGCATATCATATCACATGTAGGGCTAGTCATGAACATGATTAAGTCAGTGGAATACATCACCCAATGCATTAGGTCATCAATACATCAGCATTACATCACATCTTAAAACACAGAAAATCTAAAAAAACAACATAGCTAAGTGCATCGCATACAAAGCTGCATCATCACATAGAAATCATATTACATTTGCATTCATTTGAAACATTAGATCATATAGACATCCCATAACATCATACACAAAGCTGCATCATCACATAAAAATCCTGTTACATATGCATACATTCGAAGCATTAAATCATATAGACATCATATAGCATCATATCAAAAAGCATCTCATATAGCATCAGATAGACCATCTAACTCTACACATACATCACATCATACAATAGAAGTAAATCATCATCTCATAACGCATGCAATAGATACAAAGCTGCATCATCATATATACTATCATATAAGAGGTCCAAATGTACAATATCACCATCTCTCTCTCTGAATCAAAGTGTCATATACAATATACATCCAAATGGACGGTGATACATGTCCCAAAATGTACAAAATCTGGTCTATGTCTATCCCTGCTACTGTGGGCCACCACTGCCGACTCCTGACTGCTGGGGACCCATCACGGAAGCTCCTGACTGTGATGGATCTACTCTATGAGTAGCCCCAGACTGACTCCTGAAGCTCCCCGCCCTCTGACTCGATGCCACGACACCATGGTATAAACCTCGATAGTACTGAACCTGTGACTGTGCTCTGGCAAGCTCTGTCTGTACCTGTGCCAACTACGTCTGCAACTGGCCTACTTGTGCCTGTGCCTGCTGCACCTGCCCAACCAGAAATAAACTCGCTGCATCTGTCCCCATGGCAGCCATAGTAGTGTCCCACTCTACATGGATAATACGTACCTGTGCATCTGTCATATCTCTCTCGTGAGTCAACCTAGCGATAACTGCTGCATCCGTCTCTCGCCTACCATCGACCCTCCTCAGCTGTGCTTGCAGTGCTCGCACCTGTCCCCTCAGGCTAGCTATGGCCCTCTCATGCACCTCTGCCTCTACTGGCCCCTGTGCTGCCTCTGCCTGTCCTGGCCCCTGTGGCTGGGGCACCTGCTGCTGTGGTACCTGCTGGGGTGGCAGCATCTGCGCCTGCTGAGGTATTTGTTGTTGTGCCTCCTGTCTGGGCACTGCCTACTCAGCCTGATCTAAGCTCCTCCGTTGTCTCGGCCTCTCTCCAGCTCTACCACCCCGTCCTCCTCGTCCTCGTCCGCCTCTAACTCCCCTCCGACCTGGGCCAACCTGTCCCTCCTCCTCTGAGTCTGCCTCATCAATACAAGGCACCAGCATGCTAGGTCCTGAATATCTCGGGAAAGGATGTGCAGTCATCCAATCCTCGTAATCCTGTGTCACCCCTGCATCTACTATCTCTGTCCGCATATCCCACGCCACATAGGGAGTCTGATGGAACTCTGCTAGGGCCTCCTCATACTAAGCCATCGGCCCCCATCGGACCCTCTGCATGTGTCCGCGCAAAAAGTGCTTGTCCCTGTGGCATACCCTACCTCCTGCCGAACTGTCTCAACACTCGGCCCACCATCTGCATCTCCAGTATATGCCATGTACGACCTATCAGCCACCTAGTCTGAAAGCAATACGGCAGCTCATCTCCCTCGTCATCCTAGGGCTCACAATCCAGATATGGTCGCCAGACGACCACATCTACTCCATCCAAGGTACGCCTCCAATACTCTAACTTCCCCAGCCTGTGCTGAGAAATCACTCCTGCATAGCCATAACTGTATGGCTCTCCTCGCTGCCTCGCGAAGACACATATCGGCCTAGTCACCGCTATGTGCTCCCACAACCAGAACTGTAGCAGTAATACCCCAGCCGATAGACTCGTGCTGCGGTGGTACAC
Organism: Cunninghamia lanceolata; assembly: GCA_027924645.1. Taxonomy (NCBI): domain Eukaryota; kingdom Viridiplantae; phylum Streptophyta; class Pinopsida; order Cupressales; family Cupressaceae; genus Cunninghamia; species Cunninghamia lanceolata. The sequence continues at coordinate 5,281,440 of BSBN01000333.1, forward strand.
CACCTGATGCATGTCGTGGTACAAATGGGCCAGTACATAGACTCCCCATGCATATCGGGTGCCCTCAGTCAGCATCCACTCCATGATCCTGCCCCGTCCAATGGGGAACCCATGTGATCTCCTGTCGGGGCACACAACGCCCCCGATCAATCCAGCCACAATCCCCGGGAAGTAGTCATAGCAATCGTATATATCGTGCCACAGGATGACCTGTCCAACTAGCTCGGGATTGTCGAACACTCGCCTGCACTCGGCGAGTCCTGCATCCCGCTGTGCGTCGTACTCTACTAACTCACCTACCACGGGAAAGTGCAGTATCCGGTAGACGTCCTCTAATGTCACAGTCATCTCTCTAGTAGGAAAGTGGAAGGTCCTGTCCTCACTATGAAATCTCTCCACAGCAGCTGTCAGTAATCTCTAGTTCGCCTGCACCTTGGGCATGAAGCAAACATAGTCCAAACCCATGGCACCAAGCGCCACTCTGTCAGTCTCTGTCAGCATATACCTCTGTAATAGGGGCATGGGAAACGTCTCCCTCGACTGCAGTGTGTCTCGAATATCCTCCTGCAAGCAAGCAAGGCAACGTGTCAGTCTCAAACGGCATATACCATACTCAACATACCTATTGAACTATATCAACTCAACTTAGCATCTCAAATTGATCAAAACAGCACACTACATCTCTTGATTAGATTCCTGCAATCTCAGAGATAGCTCATCGATTCCCGCGTCAAACAAGACGCTAATCGAATCAATTTGGCTCAGTAAATCGGCTATCCAAGGCAAATGCGCCACTACAGGTGGTCACAGTGCCGTTTCTTGGTGTATGTACCGCTAGAATCAACGTATGCGCTGCCCCACTACAGAAGCGCTACTACAATGCACATATGCGCATTTTCAATACATGCGCCGCAGCATTCAGCATATGCGCCACCATATTATGGAAGCGCCGCTCAACTCAGCATAGGCGCAGCTTTCACGTATGCATATGTGCAGCTTTCACGTATGCATATGCGCAGCTTTCACGTATGCGCCGCTACATTAAACATATGCGCCACTTCATTACACATGCGTAGCCTAACTACAAAAGCACAGCTACAATGCACGTATGTGCCGCTTTCACGTATGCGCCGTCGAAATCGGCATATGCGTCGCTAAATGACAAAAGCACCACTTCGCGCAGCATATGCGCCGTTCTGCATTTCGGTGCTTATGTTTGACCTATTTTCTACATGCATTTATGACACCCTAAATCGACCCTAGGAGAAATTTTTCGAAGCACATACCGGGGGTCCTGCCTCTGCTGGCCACCCGAATCGACGGACTCGCTCGAATCGATGCTCCTCGCGTGGAATGTTTGCTGCTCTGGCTACCATGCTGCTCCAAGATTGCTCTAAGCTCTCTCTATCCAATCCAGATCAAACAAGTGTACAAATGACTATTCTTGCGGACCCAGCTCCTATTTATAGCCTCCAAACCCTAATTCTGGCTAGGTGATGACTGTGACTACTTCCCGTGCCTGTTTTTCCTCCAGTTTTCTTCCTGTTTCCCTGAAACGCGTCCCTTTTCCTCCAACCTATCCTAACCCCTTCGTCTTCGTGAGATTGTCCGTCTCCGATTCTTTCGCCCTTTTCCCGTCCAATCTCCCGAGGGGGCATCCTATCGTTAGTAAGCCTGTACCAGGGGCAAACTAGGGCATGTATCACTGTCAGAGTATCGACTTCTTTGAAGCAACGCTGTAAACAACCTTGCATCAAAGAGGGGCAAAATGTATACGCCTAAAAATGACACAAACCATCCTAAATAAATATTCTAAATATTTATTCTATTCTTCTACCAATTAAATAAATATTCTAAATTTATTTAATTGATTCACTATTCCATAATTAAATAAATTCAATTTATTTAATAAAATTCTTCTAAATGTCCTACACAATTAAATAATCATAAATTATTTAATTAATCCAAATTCCTCTATCCTAAGTTCTAAATTCAAAAATCCACCTCACCTTTACACCTTACCTTTTCCACCTCACCTTGTCCACCTCATCAGGTTGCACATGTAATTAAATATATTTAATATTTAATTACCTTATTTTCCCTCACCCACATGGCCTGTTTCTTCTCAAATCAGAGGTTAGTTAACTAATCAATCAAAAGTGTTAACTAACCTGTCAATTGAGTTAATCCCTCAATCAATCCAGTTCACTGGTCAATCAATTCAGTCAATCCCATAATCCACTCTTCTAACTGATCAATCAAGTCTGTTAACTGTTCAGTCAATGGAGTTAACTCTCCAATCAATTTTGTCACATCCCCTCTTTCATGATGGAGCTGGGACACTTGTCACATTTCTATTGGTTGCACATTCCTCAACCATCCTTAGCCATTGATCTTCATATCTCCTCTCAACCGTTGATTCTCATTCTTTTGAGTCTATAAATGAAGCTTCATCCCTCCATTCTAATGATCCAAGCTATCTACATTGCTACTCTGTAGAAATTCACCAGCGCGCCTTTAGCACCCTTTTACCATCCACAAGCTTGAGATCACATACTTGCCTTGGAGCTCATCTTCATTGCATATCACCATAGCCATTTACCATCAACTTCCTACAAACAACTAAAAGAGTGCATTCTCTGAGGGCTCACTTCATCTGCAAAAAGGATGATTGTAATAGGCAAACAACAAAAGCATTGATTTCAGGGAAGGTTTGCTTTATATTATTCATTGCTATTTTCGTTCAATCTTTCTTGTTATCTTCTATTCTGTTGATGTTTGGGTCTTATATAATTCATTTGATTGATCTACGTTTTACCCTTACATTTTTCAATTTATTTAATTATGGAATAGTGAATCAATTAAATAAATTTAGAATATTTATTTAATTGATAGAAGAATGGAATAAATATTTAGAATATTTATTTAGGATGAATCATGTCATTTTTAGGCGTATACAGAATATTTCTGAGCAAACATCTTGAAGGAATAGTCTGTAAGTAACTTGCATCATATAAAATTATTATTTAAGTTAATTATAGTGGAAAATATAATTTAATTGAAGTTGGAAGAGAGTGGACCAACTTTGACCTTCTTTATTCTAATTATTATTTTAAATAAAATTTCTTTGAAATTCTTGAAAATACTTTTTAACACTTTTGTCCTATAACATTTGGAAGAGTAAAAAATCAAGTAATAATGATCTATAATAAACCTAGAGTCAAATTAATAATCCCTTTAAAAGTAGAGTCTTTAATAATATCATGTGAAACTAATAATATCTAACTACTAATTAAAAAGGGAAAAAAATTAGTTGACATTGTAATTTAAACGAGTAGCATTGAATTATTAATAGTCCATATTTTAAGAGTTTGAGTGGGGAATCTAGGGATCTTAGTTCGAGATTTGTTTAGAGGTGGAGAGCATTGTGGCATTTGGGTATATTTAGAGGGAGGGATGATCTTGCCTTTTTTGTCTATGGGTTAGCTAATATGCTAGAGCCTAAATGGAAGGAGAAGCTTACTCCATCTATGCAACTCATAGATTTTCATAAAACAAATGTTAAGGTGGTGGCCTTGGAGCCAAAGAGATGTAAAACTTATGTATGATTTCAATCAATAAGCAAAACATGCCAGGCTTTATTATAAGTATCTGGCTATTGGAAGAGACCATAAGTTACTTTTAAGAAACTAGATTTTAGGGCAAGGAGCGGAATACTCTTACTCTCTGGTCATATTCAAGGAGAGGAGAATAGCTGGGATGCCAAAAATATTATGGGGATGATGAGAATAACATGCTTTTGAGGAGATTGGTAAAAACATATCAGTGTTCTGAATAGAGTTCTGGGATGAATTTAATTGTTTAAGCTAATACGTGTCTTTCATTCAACATATAAAGAATCCAAACATGGTCGTTGTTATTGCCATTTTTATATGATTGGGCTCCATTAATTCACATCATAAGATAACAATCCAATTTCAAATTGTAGCTAATTTTGCCTTATAAAAGACTTATAAATAGTGTATGTTCACACATAGTCCTGCAACAAGTGTTTAACTGATAATGAATTAGTTATTATAAAAGACTTGCAAATATTGTATGCTCATAGATGGTCCTATAACAAGTGTTTAGCTTATAACAGACAAGGAAAACTTACATGGTCAATTTCTATTGCAAATTATTAAGCTTAAAAACCTTGTAGCCAAATTAAATTGCTTAAATGAAAGAGCATGATAGTAAAATTGAGCATTTTACTTCTTCTTCTAAGTGTTAGCTTGTCAAAAATAGAATAATGGTTTTCAGATGTTTTTCGGGTAGTTTCCACTAACTATCATAACAATTTATTACAACTAAGAATATTGGCCTTTCTTGAAACAAAATCTTGCATGTTTCTAGTGTAGAAGGGAAGAGAAGTGGAAATTTGCCACACAATCAAACTACCATTACCTAAAAAGTATATTAATGGATATTCTGATACCTATCGATGAAAGAGAGTATGTCGGGCATTTATAATACTTTAGATGCACATCTGGGACACCTCCTATAATAATGAAATTTGAAAGACATTTAGGAGTTTTCTGTTGAAATTGCAAATAATAGCTTGTTTGGGGCATGCTAGCCAATTTTAAACACTTAGATGAAATAATATGAGTAGAATATTTCTGAGAAAACATCTTGAAGGATTAGTCTATAAGTAACTTGCATCATATAAAATTATTATTTAAGATAATAAAAGTGGAAAATATAAGTTAATTAAATTTAGCTAAGAATATTGGCCTTTCTTAAAACAAAATCTTGTATGTTTCCATTTTAGAAGGGAAGAGAAGTGAAAATTTGCCACACAATCAAACTACCATGACCTAAAAAGTATATAAATGGAGATTTTGATGCTTACATATGAAAGAGAGTATGTAGGGCATTTATAATAGTTTATATGCACATTTGGGACACCTCCTATGATAATGAAATTCGAAAGACCTTTAGGAGTTTTTTGTTGAAACTGTAAATAATAGTTTGTTTGGGGCAATGCTAGCCAATTTTAGACTCTTAGATGCAAGAATAAGAGTAGAATATTTATGAGCAAACATCTTGAAGGATTAGTCTAGAAGTAACTTGCATCATATAAAATTATTATTTAAGTTAATAAAAGTGGAAAATATAAGTTAATTAAAGTTAGGAAGAGAGTGGACCAACTTTGATCTTCTTTATTCTAATTATTATTTTAAATTAAATTTGTTTGAAATTTTTGAAAAATATTTTTAAACACTTTTGTCCTACAATATTTGGGAGAGTAAAAAATCAAGTAATAATGATCTATAATAAGCCTAGTCAAATTAATCATCCCTTTAAATGTAGAGAGTCTTTAATAATATCGTGTGAAACTAATAATATATGACTACTACTTAAAAAAGGAAAAAAAAAAATTAGTTGACATTGTAATTTAAACGAGCAACATCCAATTGTTAATAATCCATCTTTTAAGAGTTTGAGTGGGGAATTTGGGGATCTTAGTTCAAGATTTGTTTAGAGTTGGAGAGCATTGTGGCAGTTGGGTTTTTTTAGAGGGAGGGACGATTTTGCCTTTTATGTCTATGGGTTAGCTGATATGCTAAAGCCTAAATGGAAGGAGAAGCTTACTCCATCTATGCAACTCATAGATTTTCATCAAACAAATGTTAAGGTGGTGGCCTTGGATCCAAAGAGCTATAAAACTCATATATGGTTTCAATCAATAAGAAAAACATGCCAGGATTTATTTTAAGTATCTGACTGCTGGAAGAGACCATAAGTTACTTTTAAGAAACTAGATTTTAGGGCAAGGAGTAGAATATTCTTACCCTCTGGCCATATTCAAGGGGAGGAGAATATATGGGATGTAAAAAATATTGTGGGGGTGATGAGAGGAACATGCTTTTGAGGAGATTGGTAAAAACAAGTCAGTGTTCTGAATAGAGTTTTGGGATGAATTTAATTGTTTAAGCCAATACATGTCTTTCATTCAACATATAAAGAATCCAAACATGGTCGTTGTTGTTGGCATTGTTATTGATTGGGTAGGAGAATGTTCGATGGTCAATCTATTTGTTGTAGTTCAATCTAATTGAAATCATAAACATTTTAATTTAATGTTGGAGAGGTATATATATATATATATATATATATATATATATATATATATATATATATATATATATATATATATATATATATATATATATATATATATATATATATATATATATATATATATATATATATATATGAAAATGGGCATTTATAGCATCTTGAAAGTCCAACAAATGGAAATAATGCTTAACATCAGCTATTGTTCAAATCTCCCCTTATTTCACTGTCATCCTAGCAATATATGGTCAATGATTTCAAGCATTATGTAGGAGTGAATTGTTGCTATACCAGCCATTCTAGGAAATTCAAAATTATATCACTTAATTACAACGAGAGAGAGAGAGAGAGAGAGAGAGAGAGAGAGAGAGAGAGAGAGAGAGAGAGAGAGAGAGAGAGAGATTATTAAACCACTCCGCTTGCCTTTTTTAAATATAGCATGCTTATATTTTTTCTTTGACAAAATATAAATTTTAGGGCATTGGTATTTTTTTAATACATTTTTTTTCCTTCTCTATAGGTATTTGTCGGTTTTCCACTAGGGTTGTTCCTTGGATGGATTTTGAAAAAAATGGCATGCATTCTATGTCATATGACATAGAATGCACACCAATCTTGAGGTCTTGATATCAATCCCATATCATCTACAACTTCAAACAAATCAAAAGTTTAATATTTATAGACAATTAAGAATTCTCAATCTAAAAATATAGGATGTCTAAATTTAATTTTAATCCATTTGAGCTCTAAACTATGCAAATGTGTGAAATTATAAAAGTAATCAGAATACATGATTTAAGTGGTGGCCACTCTTGATCAATCTTTGTATCATGTGACGTCCCTTAAGAGGATACATGATGGTAGGCTAGATGACAAATAAACATGATGTAGCTATATTTGCAATAAAATGCCTATTAAATGTAGGTGTCAAGATGTGAAATATGAGGTTCGTTATAAACAAACATACATGCTTCAAATAATATGCATAGGTGGCGACTAATCGCATGTAATTGAATCTAGGTGTGGTGCATGGACAAGAATCTAAAAAGGAGATGCCTGCAACTAGAGAACACACCAAACATGGAAGCACACATTTGAAGTGGCTTCTAAGAAAAACACAGGGATCTTGAAATCCATTGAGATTATGCAAATTAGTTCATGACACTCAAAAAAACAAAAAATGACATGGGCCATAGGGATACAAGACATTCATCAATCACTTAAAGATATAGCGATTGAACTTCCATAACTCTTGTAAAGAAATATCACGCTCTTCTTGTATCAAAAGCAATTATTAAGCAGATTCCTCAACTTCTTGGTCTTCGTCTAAACAAGGCAAATTCGAAACTCAAAGCCCATGCAAACAATCCCTTCACTCTATGTTATTCTATTCCCTCTTAAATAAATGTAAACATTTAGTTTAATTGACATATATATTTATTTGATTATTATAAATACATTTTATATGAAAAATTTGAAGAAACATGAAATATTCACAAAATGAAATCAACAGTAGTTGATTGTGAAAATGAAATCCACCATTACTCTTTACAGATACTCTTTCAATTTAGATGTACCCATAGTTATTATTTCTTAACATGCTACCACAATTTAGACTAGTCGCTCCGAACTAACAAGTAGAATTGTGTAGGCTATGTCAATAAATGTATCTTTTTCTAAGAGTGCCAACGCGAAGGGGTTTGGAAACGTAAAGCAAAGGTTGAACTCATGTTCACGGTCAGACTGATAGAGGGCAGGGTTAATTATATTGGGTGGACTTTTTGTGTGACGAGAAGACCAGAAATTGCGAGTTTGAAGGTCTTGTGTCCAACTAGACTGGGATGGAGATTGCCACTTTGGAAGCCCGGTATGCATTTATATTTTAAACTTTTTTAATTTTATTATGTATTCACTGTACAGATACATTACATTCAAAAGGAATTTTAGCTACATCAAACAACATAGCTGAATCCGTGTATCGTTGCTGCAATAAGTGAACTTTTTATTCAATCACTATTGGGGTATAAATGAGAATGAGATTCGCTGCATGGCTGTCTGTATGTGTAAATAAATGTCCTTATTTGAATCTCATGTAGAATCTTCGGAGCTTGATGATAAAACAATGTTTGAATGTTAAAAGGACTTGCACACTGTTTGGATTGGGCAGGCGCATTTTGGGCTTGGCTTAGGCCCAAAAAAAATTCAACAAAAACTCGCAAATTAAACCAGTCAAAACTCAATGGAAATCACCTACATACTGACCAAAATCTCTAAAATTGAGTCCTCAGTGCTGGAAATCCTGCTGTTTCTTTAGATGGTGTCGCATGACTGATGACAGTAATTCAGATGTTGAGTTGTCAGAGAGAGGGTTAGTTTACCATAATTACGTTTTTTTTCTACTTATTATTGATTGGCGAGGGGTATCGATCGTTAGGGTTTTTTTACTTTATTTTTGGGCATTCAATTAATAATTGATGAGTTCCCGTTAGTCAGGTTGAATACATAGAGAATGTTCGGAAGATTCGCTAAGTCTCAAAACTATGGTTTAAATTTTTAAAACACATTCATTGTTTTGCTGTTGATGAATGCACTTGCCTATGATTTTATCCTTATCTTCAACTTTGGTGAAGAGATGAGTTTGAACTCCCTTCACTGTTCATCGTTTCCTTTGTTTGAGGTCCCCACTTAAGTTACATGTGTTTTTGCTAATGTTCTACACATATAAAAAAACAATGCCTCAGGTTATTTATCATCGTTGTCTTTGTGAAATAATGACATGTGGATAAAACACACAGTTCTCTCAAAGCTTGACCAAAAGCATACTGATGGGAGGAATTTCTCAATGTGTTTGCCCTAGTGCAATTTATTTTAGCTGCAAGGACTTTGGGATCTCAATGTGTATCCGCACTACCCCTGTTCGTAGGAGCTAAGATAGACATTAAAGGATTACAAAAATTGAAAACGGGTTTGGTAGTCTTCACATGTCAGTCAATATGATCCTCCCTCATCGGATGTCATATTTGAACTTTGATGTCAAGTTCCAGTTGCGATAGACCTTTGCTTGACACATGCTTGTAAGAAATGAATGACAGTGACATCTTGAACATCAGTTCTGTTCTCCATTTTAATATTTTCATTTATGTAACTTATTGGCATTGTTCTTTCCTTTACTCTCGTTTCCTTTTGCTTGGGTGTTATTGATGCATTGCAAAATCTAACATTGCAATAGATCCAATTTCACTTTGGTATTGAATTTCTTAATGAAAGAACAGGCTCATGTTTTCCTCAAGGTCAGCTAAACTCTGCACAGCAATATAGTGAAGATGTAACAAGGAGAGAGAGAGATGATCCAAATGAGGCACAACTCTCATCTATATAGGCGCCTGAAGTTACATACACCTGGGTGGTTATAATACAAGTTAGCCATGAAATGCTCTTCCTTTTTGTCTTCAAGATTACCATGATCAAAGTTTATGGGATACTTTCAACAGGGCCCTTTGTTATGATCCTAGTTTGAATTTAGGGTGAAAAGTAAGTTATTTTTTATTTATATATTTTTTTATAATTTAATGGGGGAATCTATAGGGCCTTGAAAAGTATGAAAAGAAAATACATCCATAATGTTCTTAATAACCAACCAATAGAAAGAAAAAATGGTATACAAAAGCCAAACACGAAAAAGTCACCATCAACCAATTGATACTATCAAAACAAAGGACACAAAGACAAACTCCTTACATAGGAGGAACATCAAAGCCCTTCCAAACCCCCCAGCTACCAACTCCAGAAGAAGGGCTAGCACCCTAGTCCTCAACATCCATCATCATCACTTGCGAACTAGGATCCACCTAACAATTTGAGGAACCACTACTGCTAGATAGGTCCTAACCGGGGAATTTTATCCCATGGAACGCCTTGACTCTCTCTTGTGCATGGACCAATCTATCATTGTCCCACTAAGGCATCATCAACGAGCTAGAAACTTTTAGGCAACCCTTGGAATGGGTAACCATAAGATTTTTGACAACCATCCTCAAATCCTCATTGTATGCCTTAACGCCCTACAACTTACAATAGACAACCAAAATCTCTTTACTCGCCATACTTATATCCTCTAGTGGTTGGCACTTGCAAACCCTTTGCTTTACCAGTACCCACCACACATTCAACTTTACTATCCCTGGAGGGCCAGAGTTGCTAAGCAAAAACAATTGCAAAATTTGGCACCTCAACTCTCGAGAAGGAACTAAAACAAAAAATTTAGCCACAAAATCATTGAGAATAGAGGCTTTTGATTGCCCCACAACAAACTCCTCCAAACATGATGTGCTCAAAACACATTTAACCAAACCCAAGGGAGTTGAATCCGGACAATTAAAAACTACATATAAGCGTTTATTAGACACCTTACCCTTAAGAAAAGGATCTGAGGATTTGAGCAACCAATGCTAAGCTATCATCCACAAAAGTAGAGCAGAGACGAAGACACAACCACCCAAGTTGCAAGCACAACTGGCCTCAAAGACAAACAAAAATGCTAAAACAACAAAGAGCCTAGGGTAGTGCATGCAAACAACCAATTGTCCAAGGCCATAAAAAGGCCGCAAAGAAGAGCGAAATAACTTCCCAAATGTGCCAGCATGGGGGATAAAGAACTATCAAACATAACACCAATAAATGTGAAGGGAGTATGATACCACCTTGTACCACCAATCCCCAACAATGATGAAAGAAAATGAAAGGCAACAGAAAACACCCAATCCTTATACTTTAGTTGGGGGGAACAAGAAAAAGATGATCCAACTTATGGATGCAAGAAATGAAAATCTCGCTCGACCCCTAGCCAAGTATCCAACCTATCACTATAAAGGGTCAAAAATTGCACTTGTTTAATCCTTATACTTCAGCTAGGGGGAACAAGATAAAGATGATCCAACTTACGGAGGCAAGAAATCAAAATGTCACTTGACACCTAGCCAAGTATTAAACCTATCACTGTAAAGGGTCAAAAACAACGCTTGCTCAATCTTGACATTAGCAAGATAGTCCGCCACTAGGTTCAATTCTTTGAAGCAATGCTTAATTGAATTCTTGAAAAGGCTTTACATAAGTCAAAGGCTTCCTCAAGATAACAATGATTCTACCAACATGGGCAAGAACCTTTCTTCAACCCTTGAATGACAATCATAGATTCCCCTTCCACCCAAAGCAATACCAACAATAACTACTTCCCACTTAGCTAAATCATTTGACTTGCTACCAAGAAAAAAGAACCCCCTTTAATGAAACAACCATCATGATCCTTCAACACAACACTAGCTCTAGCTAAGCTAAGGTTGCCTTTGGAGGCACAATCAAAATTGAGCTTAAGATGATCTACAAGAGACTTCAACCAAGCCCCAGATTTCCTAAAATCCTTATTTGCAACTACCCCATCAATGGGGTATTGTTTATTTGTATTAGAGTGCATTTAAATAGGCGAATTTACCAAGATGCAGGATGTGAGTACGGGCGTGAGTACAAATGCATATACAATATTTACACACAATATTGTGTGTGTTCTTCTCAAATATATATATATATATATTGTACATTATTGTGTGTACAGTCTTTGCATATATATCTATATATATTTCCATACTTCTCCACTAGACATCTTCATGGTTCCAATCCCCTTACTATTTCTTTCAAGCCTTGAGCTTGAACATGACATTGGTGGCAAAGAAGTAGACTTGTATTGAAGTTCAGTGGGCAGGGTCCCAATAGTAGAAACTCCCACGCCACCCGTGTTGAGCATGATATATATATACACAATGTTGTGTGCACGTTCTTTGCATACACACACATATATAAAAGAAGCCCAATTCCATACTTCTCCATTAGATTTTTTCATAGGTCCAATGCCCCTGACTATTTCTTTTAAGTCTTGAGCTTGAACATGACATCGGTGGCAAAGAAATAGACCTGTAATGAAGTTTAGTGGGCTGGGTCCCAATAGTAGAAACTCCTACACCACTTGTGCTAGGCAGAATGCACAAAGCGTAGCTAGTGGCATGACATAGATAGGAGTCAACTTAGTGTCAGTGGCTTCATGTTGCATGGGAGTGGCATGTGGTTTCATGACTCCCTTGTCCATTTTCCATCCAATGGGAATGATAGATAGTGAAAAAAACGCCTTGATGTAGTCACAGAGGGTCCAATGAAGGACTATATAGTCGTGCAACCAATGCAAATAAAAACATGCATAAATAGAAACTCACAAGAAAATTGACACAAGATATACCTTGGGAAAACCCTCAAAGAGGGAAAAACCCAGCCTCCAAAAGATTCTCTATTATACTATTAGATTAAGAAACAAGTTACAATCTACCACAAGGGTGTATATGCTATGCCGCAACCAAATGACAACTAAAACCTACAAACTTTAACCACAAATTCCATCGTCCATCCTCATGCTAATGGCTACTCTCAGACCTCCAACTCATGCTAAAATGTGCTTTATCTCCTCCCATCTCTCAAATGATCATGGGCAACCAATATTTATCAATCTCCAACTTCCTTAGTGATTTGCATCGGCCACAAGGTGGCACAAAGTTCTGTACTCCTTGAAATGTGTAGTCGGTCAATATACGCTAACTTCAAACCAAACCAAATCAACGGAAAAGAAATCTGTGCGGTGCCCAATGTTTACTCCCATGGCTCCAATAAGTCTTCATACGCCTTACTTGATTGTCGCAACTTCCAATTCTTTGGCACCAAGTAGTAACTCTGCAACTGTGACAGTCCACTAGTCTCATACAGGTTCACAAACACAAATAAGTCATTACATGAATCCAATTCTCCTCCAACGTGGATATGATCTCCAAATACTTCTCTAGAATGTTATATCAAAACCGCAAGACTCAAATGCAAAATGTGGCGAAACGCGGTAACTTCTAAAACTACACACAAACAAACCATGGCGATGCATGATTGCTCTGTTTCCCCAAGGATGTTCTTGCATCACACCTGATCTAGAATTTGCTCCATAGCCCGCTTGTACCTATTGATCAATACAGTGGGCAAACAAACTCAATGAGCTTGATTTAACCCCCAATAAATAGTAGGGGAGACCCAAATTGATCATTTCGTTCCTTAGAAATAAAGATAACAATAGAAAGTGATGACGAAATGACCAAAAATGGTCTCAAATTGGTGGATCTATTAGAGGCTAAGTGAGAGTGTAGAGGTCTATCTATATAGAGACTAATAGGCTTCCCAATGTATACCAACCCCACCATGGCATGACAAATAGTAGGACCAGGTGAAGGGTTCATTATGTCCTTTAGAGCAAGGAATTGAATGTAGCGGATGTTGTGCACACATTGTTGGGTGAGAGGTGGTTAAGTATGAGTAATAGACTTCTTGGATCGGCTGAGTCTGCATTCATATTTTTGACTTGTCATTGCTTTCTTCCTTTTTACTGATTAGTGCTCTCTTGGAATCCATTGTCGCCATATGTGATGGTATTTGCCTCTCACTTTTCTTCTTGTATTAGTGGTGTAGGGGAGAAGTGTGTTCCACTCCCAACTTGCCCCCCACTCTAGATAGTTTGGATAGGGTGTTCTATCTACAATTGAGGATATAGTGATAGTGAATTACGCTGCCCTCACCTCCCTTCTATAATAGCTATGAATAGGGGCCCTCTCCCTCCTCTTAATACTTGGCTTGCGACCCTTGTCCATAGTATTGAGAGTGGGGAGACGGGCAGTGTAGTGTGTACCATATATAGCCAAAGCTGCCCTTGATCTATCCAGTCGAACCATGCACCCTACCTTTTTAGTGGGCATTTGGTGGTTGCAAAGAACCAACCAAAGTCGAGTACGAGTCCTCAGTGCATTTTCCAAGCTGAATATGTTAACCAGCCTTTCCATCTCAAGAATGTCTTCATGGTCTTTTTCTATCTTCACAAATATAGGTCCTTGGGTGGTTCAGCTTTAGGTTGGGAGGCAAATCTATATTTAGCCCTTTGCTTGAGAGTGGGTTTCCTTGGTTTTCCATGGATGGTGGGGTTGTTGGTAGTTTGAGACCAATTTTTTCTTTTGTCTGTTGACATCTCCATATATTAGTGCTCCCTTCAATATTCTTTAGATACCTATCTTCTTCTTCTTCTTTCCTTGAGGGGAAGATTAATAGAGCTGTTAAAGAGAACATATTATATGGACAATATAAAGGTAACCTTGATTTCTTCTCTGCAAACTCTTAGCCACAAGATGGCTTTTTATGCTGAGCACTTACTGCAAATTGTTCATGACAACATTATCCATCCCCATTATTATTAATTAACACAAGAGCAGAATAGCATCAATATTCATAACAGTTCCACAAGAATTCAATAGCAGAATAAATGCACAAACATGAGTGGTATATAGCAAATCCACACAATATGAGTGAAATTGAGCATAACGTTTCATTATTAGACCGAGGCACTTTGAGGGGGTGACCTCCAAAAATATTACAACTAGAACAAAATTTGCAAAAATGACTATCTAACAACTACTCACTACCTCTTATATATAGTGATCCTTCTATCACAATGAAGCTGTCCACCACAAGTATCAAGGTATTAACAATTGATTAAGTGAAAGATTATGTATGCCCAAGTCAGCCACTACATATCCTGATTCAACTAATGGGTTAAGGGTGTAACATGCCCCCGTCTTCAAAGAAGCATTGTCCTTGATATTTAGCCTTAGGTAGTTCTTAATGAATTCTTCTTTTCAAGTAGCATCCTTCAGCAATAAGTTCTTCAATTTGATGACATTGAGTGATGATCTTATTCCACAGGGATTTGATCCTTGACTGAATGATGACTACTAGTTCCAAAATTATCTTTCCTTCTTCATCTAACTCTAGAAACTTTGTTTTGAACTGAATTTTTTTCCTCCAATAACCTTTTTAAACCATGACAAATGAAAGATTTGATATATATATGTGTGGGCACTTGCAGCTCTTGTTTGTATACTACACTCTCAATTTGTTGAAGCACTTTGTAAGGGTCATAATATTTGGGTGCTAACTACTTGTCCTTTTGTTGCCTGAGAGACAATTGCTTATATGGTTGCAGCTTCAAAAGCACCCAATCACCTATGTCGAATTGCCTTTCACTTCTATTTGATCTAGCTGCTAATTCATTCTTTCTTGTGCCATGGCCAAAGTTTCTTTGAGAGTTGAAAGAACTTCCTGTTGATGTTGCATATGCTCTTCTAATGCCAAAACTAAGGGCTGCAGATGCACCGAAGATAGAATAGACGGTCGTTGGTACCCATAGAGTGCCATGAATGGTGACATCTTGGTCATCACATGAAAATAAGCTTTATACAACCATTATGCTAGTGACAACTAGAACAACCCATTGTGACTATTTCTTTTAATTGAATATTCACCTTTTTAGCCATGTATCCAATATTTACTTTGGGCCCCATAATAATAAATTAAGTGTCCTTTTTCCAAAGTAATAAATTAAAGTACTTTTTTGGACAACTTAATAAATCATTATTATATTATTTCCCGCATATTAACCAAAGTTTACGGAAAATATTAAAATAGGCCAAATATGATTTTTGACCTCTCCACCACCAACATCAGCTCATAGTACAACTGCCCATTTGACCGTTGGTGCTCTCCAAGGATGATGGACTACTCCAAGAAGTTTGGAGTGCTCCTAAAATGGTGGATTCACACACGGAAACTACTGTTGTGCTCGTCTTGGCTCTAAGAAGCCGCTGCCACCATCAAAATTTCTTTTTGGAAAAACAGGTGCTCTCCAAGCAATTTGGAGTTTCTAAGAATGTTGTGAAATAACCCACCCCCTTATGTGTCTAATAGAGTTCTGAACTGGGTTTAGTTTCTTTCACTGTTTGAATGAGTTTTCTGCCGTTTAGTTGTACCCTGTTTGCGTTTTGGTGTTGTTTCCATAACATAACATAGAATGCATGCATATATTTTGCAAATACAGAAGAAATGGAAATACCCACAAGCTCTATTTCATTTATATTGCATTATTGAGCTCAAATATACAATACCCACATGGAGAAATGGTAAAGTTTTGAAGTTCTACACATACCCTTGTCGCTGTTATAAAGGTACAGGCCTGATATGAATGAACAACACTTGATTTTCACTAGATTCTTACAAGGAATGGGCTGATAAGTAACAGCAGGTGCCTTGCTTCAGATTTCAGCAATTAATAAGCCAATACAATGGCCACAAAGACCCACAAGACTAGGCTGATGTGAAGACTGGGAACCCACGTCCCTCAAGGTGCTGGTACGGCCCTGCAGAAGATTGTGACAGCAATGCAACACGCCCAAAGTAACTCTTTTCACTGTTAGATGTCTGTTCTAGCCTGCAGACCTGATTCGCCCAAGAGAGAAGGTGAACAATGTAGCAAAACTCCACAACGAACCCCCAAAGGAACCCACAACAAGTACGGCCAGGTATAGGACTGTACGGCTAGCAAGAAAAGGGATAAAACCCCACCCCAAACACCTCCAAAACACACCAAAATCAGAACATAAGGTCCTCAATATGCAACAATAATTATGGAGGTAAATACTTGATGAAATCTCTATATTCGATCCTCCGCGACAACTCCTCAACTCATAAACTGAATAAGATTGATGCACAAATGCAACCATTGGATATGGCTGCCCAAGAGCCTCCTTGGGTTGTCTCTCACACCTGCGGATAGCTGATACTGATGGAGGTTTTCGTCTTCAAAAGCCCAAATGGTTTCTTCAAACCCTCATACTTTTGCAGAGCAAAATCATGTAAAATAGAAGTAGTCAAGAATGCTCTTTCTTTTCGTTTTAGCTTTTATATTTTCCCCTTGAGGGTCGACCACATGAGAGAGGGAAATAAACTCTTTTAATATTCATTTTATTAGCCTCCTTGAGTCATCCAAGTCCATAAGTGACTTTATTTTCTTTTAACACCTTTTTTCTAAGTCACCACATCAATATAATAAAGTCCAATTATCAAATATAAAAATTAACTTATGGACTTTAATATGAAAGGGCAAATGGACTTAGAATTTGATGAGCAATAGACCGTTGGAAAGGTCTTATCGAAACGCTCCATCTCCAATATTGAATTTCCTAAAATAGTTGAAACCCTAACTTACTAAAAATAGTAAGTTCACCGAAACCATCCATCCGAATTCCCAGAGTTCCCTAACCACCTTGGTTAGTCTACGGGAATCAAGTATAGACTAACACCTCTAGGAATGGGGACATTACAATCTACCCTCCCCAAGATTGCTTGCCTCAAGCAATCTCAGATTTGGATACATCAAAATCTGCTCGCTCTCCCAAGTAGCATCCTCTATCGACAGGTTCTTCCATTTCACTAGATATTCCCTGATGACCCTTTTTCTCAGGGTACACTCCCTGGTGTCAATGATGGCCTCAGGTACCAAAACCAATTTCCCCTCTTCATCAAGAGGAGGCAACTCTGTGGAAGGAATCACATTGTGCCCCAACGCCTTTTTAGACGAGACACATGGAAAATGTTGTGCACCCTACTATTTGCCAACAACTCCAACTCATAAGCCACTTCTCCAACCCTCCTGGAGATCCTGAATGGACCATAATATCGTGGCTTCAACCTCTCTGCGCCACTCTTCTTAAGAGTGGACTGTCTGTAAGGCTGCAACATAAGATATACCATATCACCAACCTCAAAAGAGCGCTCAACCTTGTGCTGATCTACATACTGCTTTTGCTGGTTTTGCGCCTTCTGAATGTTCTCTCTCAAAGACCTCATAATGTCCCGACTCTCTTGCAAGAGGTCTCTAGCCTTAAGTACTCTACTGTCTCCAATTAACAAATCCAAGAAACTCGGAGCCTTGTACCCATAGAGTGCCATAAATGGTGACATCTGAATAGACATGTGGAAAGTGGTATTATAACAGTACTCACCCAAGTGAAGCTACTTCACCCATGCCTTCTGCGGCCCTGCAATATAATTCTTGAGGTACCCTTCCACCCACTTGTTGACTATCTTAGTCTGCCCATCCGTCTGGGGGTGGTAACTAGTACTGGGTGTGAGCTCTGTCCCACTCAACCTGAACAGCTCCTGCCAAAAGTTACTCAGGAACCTGCTGTCCCTGTTGCTCACTATACTCCGTGGCAACCCATGAAGTCGGAATACCGCTATAAAGAACAATTTAACAACCTGAGCTGCTGTGTAGGTGGCTGAGATAGTAAAGAAGTGTGCAAACTTGGTTAACGTATCAACCACCACATAAATGCAGTCCCTGCCTTGGGCTTTGGGCAAACCTGTAATGAAATCCATCAAGATGCATTCCCACTTCCTCTCGGGAATGGGTAAGGGCTGCAACAAACCTCATGGGAAAGAGTGCTCATGCTTGTTCTGCTGACATATCGGGCACTCCCTCACATATTTCTGAACTTCATCGTTGAGGCCTTTCCAAGTAAACCTCTCTCTAACCTGCCTGTATGTTTTGTAGAGCCCTGGATGTCCCGCCATAGGCAAGTCATGAAAGTTCTCAAGATCTGCTTCATAGCATATCTTGGCACCAAAAAAATCCTCCCCTTGTAAATGATCAAGTCATTTACAACTGTGTAATTGTCATCACAGGTAGTGCCATCTGCAATCCCTAAAGCTCACTTATCCTTTGCATATTCTGCAGTAATTAGATCTTTCCAATCCTCTGCAATCTTTCCCAAGGCACATAAGTGAGGTCTCCTGGACAATGCATCCCCAACTATATTCTTCTTTCCTTTGACAAAAACTATGTCAAAGTAGGCATGTAGTTTACTGACCCATTTCTGTTGCCTATCATTCAGGTCCTTTTGACTAAGGAAATGCTTTAGGCTATTATGATTAGATTTAACAACAAATTTTCCTCCAACAAGATATTGCCTGAACTTAGCCAACACATGCATGATGGCTAACATCTCCTTGTCGTAGATGCTGTAGCTCCTCTCGGCATCCCTCAACTTTCTACTCTCAAATGCAATGGGGTGTTTGTCCTGCATCAACACTGCTCTAATGCCTTCTCCTGAGGCATCACACTGCAGCTCGAAGGGTTTTGTGAAGTCGGGAATGGCCAAAACTGGACGAGTACTCATCACCTCAAATTTATCGAAACACTGTTGAGCACTGGTAGACCATTCGAAAGCACCCTTCCGTGTCAAATTTGTAAGGGGGGCAGCTATCTGAGAAAATCCCCTCACAAAGCGGCGAGGGAACCCACAGAGGCCAAAGAATCCCTTGAGCTGAGAGAGATTCTTAGGTGGCGGCCAGTCCAAGATAGCCCGAATCTTCTCTGGATCCACAGGAACATCCTCTGCACTGATGATGTGTCCCAAATATAGCAACTCTGTCATGCCAAACTCACACTTAGACATTTAGGCATAAAGGGACTCCTGCTCCAGAATGCCTAGCACAATATCAAGGTGTCTCAGATGCTCCTCCCAAGTCCTGTTGAATATCAATATATTATCTAAGAAGATGAGCACAAACTTCCTCAGCTGCTCACGGAAAACCTTATTCATACGAGACTGGAATGTCGCTGGTGCATTGGTTAAGCCAAAAGGCATAACTAGAAACTCAAAGTGCCCATAGTGACACCTGAATGCAGTCTTCTCTACATCCTCCTGTACCCGTATCTAATGGTACCTTGATCTCAAGTATATTTTGGAGACGAAGCATGCACCCTGCAACTCATTTATGAGCTCATCTATCCGGGGAATGGGGTATCTGTTCTTGATTGTTTAATATTCAACTCCTGGTAGTCTATGCACATCCTAAGTGTACCGTCTTTCTTCTTCACCAAAACAACAGAAGAAGCAAAGGGGCTCTTACTCGGCTTGATATGCCCCATCTTGAGAAGCTCTTGAATAGCCTTCTCAATCTCATCCTTGTACCACTTAGGATGTCTGTAGGGTACCGTAATGACCGGCTTGGCACCTTGTTCAAGCTCTATGATGTGCTCAAATCCCCTGTCAGGAGGTTTACCTGGTGGTATGTCACTAAACACTTTGGTGTGTTTAGTCAACAAAGACTGGATCTCGGCTAGATATTCCTGTTTCTGCTGTTTAGGCACCTCGGGCATCACAAGTATCTCAGCTGCCCACTGTACCTGATCATGTCGCAGTATCCTCTCCATCCTCCGAATGGACATTGTTCTTAGACCACCATCTGACATACTCCTCAGAATATGTTTCTGACCATCTACTTCAAACTTCATCTCCATGGTCCTCAAGTTGAGGGAGAATTCTCCTATCATATGTAGCCACTTCATACCGAGGACTACATCCATGTCACCCATACTGACCATATAATACTCGGCCTAGAACTCATAGTTATTCAACCGGATGGTTAAATTGGGGATCCTTCGTTTGCAAGTGATAACAAACCCGTCTGCAACTTTGACCTTGAATCCCTCGAACTCCTCAGTCTTGAGTCCCCTCTGTGCAACTAGGCCTTCGTCAATGAAATTATGTGTGGCCCCTGTATCCAGCAAGCTGATCACTCTCTGTCCCTCCAACACTCCCCGTATCCTGAAGGAACCCTCTCTCTGAATGGCAGAGAGATGTGCTGTAGGGAAATCCTCATCCTGTGCATCCTGCACCTCCTCTGCTGCATCCTCTCCATCGCTGTCCTTATCACTCTACTGCTCTGAATGCTCTGAAGCTGTCTCCTCAGTAGAATAATACTCCAACTGTTTCACTTGCCCCTTCATCGGGCACTTATGGTTAGGATCCCATGGACCCTTGCATTTGAAGCATAGCTTCTTCCTCATGTATTCATTCAGTGCATCATCATCTAGATGAGGTGCTGGTTCTTTCTGTGGGAAAGTGTCTTGATGATGTGAAGGCATCTTATCCTTCCGTGGAGGAAAGGGTTTGGAGACATATTTATTCTTAAGCATTGCAAACTCCATACTCTGTGCCTTCTTGATAGTCTCATGTAATGACAGTGGTTCAAAAGCCTTAACCCAACCCCTGAGTGGTTCCATTAGTCCCTCTATAAAAAGAACTACGAGTCTCCTCTCTGTTATTCTTGGAACCATCACATTGAGTCTCTGGAACTCAGAAATGTAACCCTCAAGTGATCCACACTGCTTCAGCTGTGCCAACTCTCTGAACTGTAACTCTGGGTCCTTGGTATCAAACCGCTTGATGAGTCTGTTAGTGAACTCATCGTATGTGGTGATGAGGTTGTGGCCAAGTGTGACCAACCTGTGGTACCACCACTCATGAGCTAACCCGTCCAAGTGTATAGTGGCGAAGTTAAGTGCCTCGTCCTCTGGCATAGGCTTAAGTGTCAGTAGTTGTCCAACTTCTGCACCCAAGCTCTGGCTGTGACCTTGCCACTTCTGTCAAATCGATCCATAGGGACTTTGTTCAAGGCATGCTGGTAGTCCCGGTTAGCTCTGTTAGCTCTATCTCCTGTAGCTCCTCGCTGTCTCCTCTGATTCATTAACTGCTCAAATGTCAACATATCTCTAATATCTGGAGCCAGTGTCATGTACTCTGCATGCTGCATCCGGACATCATCTGCCATGGGAAGCTGAACCTCTAGTTCCTATTGAACCAATGCCTCCTCTCTGCATGGAAAGGTCAGTTGTAGCGGTCTAGGGACTGATCCTGGGGTAGTCCTGGTGTTATGCCCACTGCCTTGTCTTGCATGTCCACTGCCTTGTCCTGCATGTCCACTACCCTGTCCTGCATGTCTGCGATGGCCATGGTTTGAACCACTAGCCTCACCCTCGGGTGTTGTATTGGTGTGAACTACCAGAATCCCCTAGTTGAACTTTCAAAGTAGCTGGGACATCATATCAAGCATAATATCAAATTTTCTTTTTGTTTTTGTGTTAGGACTCTCTGGCTGGTCTGGTCCTCTGTTTCTGTCCCCCATATTACCTATGATACTATCACTGTCACTCGAAGAGTTCCTATGCATGCCCAGAATACCTGAAATTGTTTCACCATCTGGAATCTTAGGTGGTTGCCACTGATGGGTATCTCTTTGGTAGACAATTAGAGTTTCTTGTGTAAACACCACCTTCCAATCACTCATAAAATCTAAATCACAGGTTGGCAAGATGCACCGGCTCTGATACCACTGAAATAACCCACCCCCTTATGTGTCTAATAGAGTTCTGAACTGGGTTTAGTTTCTTTCACTGTTTGAATGAGTTTTCTGCCGTTTAGTTGTATCCTGCTTGCGTTTTGGTGTTGTTTCCATAACATAACATAGCATGCATACATATATTTTGCAAATACAAAAGAAATGGAAATACCCACAAGCTCTATTTCATTTATATTGCATTATTGAGCTCAAATATACAATACCCACATGGAGAAATGGTTTTGAAGTTCTACACTTACACTTGTCGCTGATATAAAGGTACAGGCCTGATATGAATGAACAGCAACTCCACACTTGATTTTCACTAGATTCTTACAAGGAATGGGCTGATAAGTAACAGCAGGTGCCTTGCATCAGATTTCAGCAATCAATAAGCCAATACAATGGCCACAAAGACCCACAGGACTAGGCTGATGTGAAGACCGGGAACCCACGTCCCTCAAGGTACTGGTACGGCCCTGCAGAAGATTGTGACAGCAATGCAACAACCCCAAAGTAACTCTTTTCACTGTTAGATGTCTGTTCTAGCCTGCAGACCTGATTCGCCCAAGAGAGAAGGTGAACAATGTAGCAAAACTCCACAACGAACCCCCAAAGGAACCCACAGCAAGTATGGCCAGGTAAAAGACAGTACGGCCAGCAAGAAAGGGATCAAACCCCACCCCAAACACCTCCAAAACACACCAAAATCAGAACATAAGGTCCTCAATATGCAACAATAATTATGGAGGTAAATACTTGATGAAATCTCTATCTTCAATCCTCCGCGACAACTCCTCAACTCATAAACTGAATAAGATTGATGCACAAATGCAACCATTGGATATGGCTGCCCAAGAGCCTCCTTGGGTGGCCTCTCACACCTGCGGATAACTGATACTGATGGAGGTTTTCGTCTCCAAAAGCCCAAATGGTTTCTTCAAACCCTAATACTTTTGCAGAGCAAAATCACATAAAATAGTAGTTAAGAATGCTCTTTCTTTTCGTTTTAGCTTTTATATTTTCCCCTTGAGGGTCGACCACATGAGAGAGGGAAATAAACTCTTTTAAAATTCACTTTATGAGCCTCCTTGAGGCATCCAAGTCCATAGATGACTCTATTTCCTTTTAACACCTTTTTTCTAAGTCACCACATCAATATAATAAAGGCCAATTATCAAATATTAAAATTAACTTACAGACTTTAATATGAAAGGGCAAATGGACTCATAATTTGATGAGCAATAGACCGTTGGAAAGGTCTCATCGAAACGCTCCATCTTCAATATTGAATTTCCCAAAATAGTCGAAACCCTAACTTACTAAAAATAGTAAGTTCACCGAAACCATCCATCCGAACTTTCAGAGCTCCCTAACCACCTTGGTTAGTCTATGGGAACCAAGTATAGGCTAACACCTCTAGGAATGGGGATATTACATGTTGGAATGGATCAAAAAGGGACATTACACGATTCTCCATGACACAGGGATTTTTTATTGACAAAGATTTATTTGTATGTTTTCAACATTTTTTTTGATTCTTTGAATGCCCTAAACAAAGCATCTAAAAATTAAAATTATTAACACATTAACCTACCTGAATCCACGTCCAAATCCATGTAAAAACATGATGCTGGTCTCGAATGTGTGCACGAGGGTTTTGTGCCGGAAAAACAAAAGTAAAAAAATGAAATTGCATTTTAGTAAATTTTTTGGTGCTTGGGTTGTGATTTTTTGAGATGACTTACAATTTTTATGCCCAAAATCATCGTGAGTTCGTGATTTATTAAAAAAATTTGACGCTGAGTTTTTGGGCTGATTTCTTGCCCTCAAGAAATTCCCATGAGTACTCGCGAGTTGGGCGAGTAATCGACGCGTTTTTTATCTATAGTCCAGGCTTCATTATTCATCGACTGGTAACTACCCTAGCCTGGGTATTTTTTGGAGGAATCTTTTGATATCTATCGCTGCTGTCCATTTTGAAATGTAAATGCTGCTAGGGTCAAATATAGGCCATGTTCTTCCATGTTGATGTCTTTTAATTGTTTCTAGCCTTCAGTTTTTCCCCTGTTTTTAATAAGACAAACCACTAACGAAAATAGAATATTTCCCTTGCCATGTGGGGCCTAGGAAGTAACCAATTGAAGCAAAATGTTTGAAGACTTTGAATAACCAATCCCATGCCCAGGTAGGAGTGGTGACTAAGTAGTCAACGATTTTAAATTTGCTAGTAGCCGCCCAAACAAGGGAAAACACCCAGATTTAAGGAAGATAATTTTGTGGGTCCCACAAGTTTAGCTAGTAGACAAAAATAGAAACAAAATCATGAGAGGCTTTGGTGGGACCCAACTTTTCAAAGGATTGTCTATTTAATTTCCTTTTCTTGATTGCCACATAGTCATTTAATTCAAAAAAAGGAAAACTATCTATAGCACAACAAAAAAACAGAAAACAAAGAAAAACCAAAATTGATAATGTTTTTGGGCGTGTAGGATTGTTTGAGCCTTGGATGCTCTTGCATTAGACATGTCAGGTAAGAAGTTTGTGAGCATAGGTCACAAATTATAGTTGCACATTTTGCAACAAACTTCATTACTGAATCAAATACTTAAAATTTTTTCTTCTTTCGTTTCTTCTAGCCAAAGTTGCATGGACATAGATATGGATACATATATGATATCTGATACGAATATTGCTATTTTTCAAGACCCCATAATATGGATTCGACTATATATATATATATAATTAAAAATATATATTATTAAATATTCTATTATATTAAAATATAATTTATTATTTTATACCTAAACATTATAATTTTATTAATAATAAATATTAAACTTATTAAATCTGAATATTAATCAAATACTAAATATAGATATATCAAATTAAAAAATATATTATTAAATAATCTATTATATTAAAATATAATTTATTATTTTATACCTAAATATTACAATTTTATTAATAATAAATATTAAACTTATTAAATTTGAATATTAATCAAATACTAAATACATATAAAGTTACTATCAATAATAAATGATATTATATTTAATAAATTACAAACTAATTAAATATTATTAATCTTAATAAAATTATAAATTACATATTAATAAAGTTATAAATAAACTAAAAGTTAATATTAATAAAGATAAAATTAAACCACGAGGCAACTCAAAACAGAGATGTACAAATGTGACGATACAAATGCAACAAGATAGGTGATAAACTTCGATTTTTACAAACATGCTCTCGACTCAAATGCTCTAGTTTGCCAGATATTTCAAGTCTACAGCAAGCATGCAGAGCCTTATATATTAGAGCTCAACAACGTGGATTTGGGAAGTGGCTCAATTCAAGCATATATAATCGTCATTTCAAATTTGTTCATTTCCATGTATACATCCCGGGGCCATATTACTATACTAGTACGTTTGCCCTCTTGCTGTCTTGGACGGGATGGATTAGGCTCCATTTCTGAGGTGGGACAATACCAATTCATTGGAGCTTACTCTATCTCCAAGAACGACGAACATTACCAGATTTATACGACATATATGGTAATTCATTTCGAATTTTACAGACACGGCAATAAATATTTACAACTCTAAGTTAGTATCGTTTGAATAAATGCCCTATTTTAGTATTTATTGCAATACAAACATGACAACTTTTGCGCACAACTATATTTATGCAAAATATTAAGGTTTTTGTTGATGTTTTAAGGTTTTTCTTCGACATTTTAGGTTTTTTTTTTAATATCAGACTTGGATACAACATAGTTGACTAGGTTGCCAAATCTAGATGTATCTGGCATGGCTCCAAGTTTTGTCATACTTTGGATACGGACGGGCACAATTTCCAAGTCGTATCTAGGTCATATTGTACTCAAATTCGTACCAGGTACACCTGTACGCATACCAAGGGAAGGGGGTGCCATATCCGGTAACTTTGCTTCTAGCACTTAGCTGGAATAAATCCTATCTCCCTCCACCAAACTCGTTCTTCATTGTTTACTCCTCTCATGGACTTCTGTTCACCATAAATTGACCTCTTAGTGTTTCTTCTCCACCATCTCCTTCCTCTTTCTGTGGGATTCAACCCACTATCGTACCTCCACCAAAAATCATCTTCACCTACAAATAATTCATCACAACCATTTTTTCCAAAAATAATCACTTTCTCATCTATTTCTGCAAACGCCTCTTTATCAACATTAACAACATTAGAAAAATCAGAAATTTTAATCACCATCTCTTCTTCATTTGCACACAAATCATTATGAAAATCAGAAAATTTCATAATTAGCTCCTTCTCCACTTCATCATTTGCAAACTTCTCCATCTTTTCTTCTTCAACTTCGTCTTTTCTCACTTCATCTGTACACAATTCAACATTAATATTTCAATGGAAATCAGAAATTTTCAGCACTTCTTCTTCAATAATATCGTCATGTGACGAATCACATGAATCAATCAACTCATCAATCTTCTTCATCTCCTCTTCAAGCAAGTGTTCCTCTTTATCAACTCCACAATCAAATATAGGGCTTCCACAAGCTACCATTACAGCATCTAAATCAGCTACAACTTTTGCAACAATACTTTTATCTTTTGCAACTTGTACTTCTTGGACTTCTGTTACCACCAAAACATTATCCTCAAGATACTTCTGCAATTTTAATGAAACCTCTTCTACGCGTGTTTTTACTTCTGCAGTTTTAGGAACAATTTCAAAACACATTCTATCTTCTTTATTCCATTTAAAAATTGTTTTTCAGAAACTAAGCATACCTTTGGACTGCTGTCCACTTCTTCTCCATTATCCTTCAATGGATTCAATGTGTACTCTTTTTTGTCCTTGATGATGGTATAGGTGTTCTCACCATCATAAACAACCTTCCTATCATATTGCCAAGGTCTTCCAAGCAAAACATGGAAAACATCCGTAGGCATGATGTCACACAAAATTTCATCTTGATATGCTCCAATATGAAAATCAACTAAACATTGCTCATTTACCAGAAGCCAATGTTCTTTTTGCAGCCATGATACCTTGTGTGGTCTCGGATGTTTGATTCTTTTCAGCTTCAGTTTCTCCACCATTTCACTGGATACCAGGTTATACGTGCACCCACTATCAACCACAACTTTACAACACTTACCTTTGGACTTGCAGATAGTCCGAACTAGATTCTTTCTTTGTGCTGGTTCATGTTCTTCCTTTTTTTGTTTTTGGCAATACCCTTTTCATCATGAGGGCTTCTCCTTGTTCAGGCTCTATTATGTGTTGAGATGGTGCTTCATACTCTTTGTTGGCTTCAACAACATGATATCTTCCATAATTTAGTGGTTCTTGTGGACACTCATAGACCCTATGGCCTTCTTCACTGCATCGATAACAAGTGAACTTCTACCTCTTCCTCTTTCGAAGACTCCTCCTCTAAAGGTGTTTCCTCTTTCTCCAGTGTCTTGATTATAATTTATATTACAAGAAGCACTAGACTCCCTTTCACTATTCTGTAATCTTTTGTCTTCACCAAAGCATCCTCTTCCTCTTCCTCTTCCTCTTGAGTTGATCTATTGCTTCCTATCCAATTTCTCTTCAGCTCTCAAGCCACACTTGCAGGCTTCTTCTACCGATCTCACTTGGATCATATCTTGGACAACAAAACAAAGTCCATTAATACATCTTGCAACTTTTTCCTCATCATCCTCAACATGACCAGCTTGTATGCTAAGCCAATAAAATTTTTCAATATATGCTTGGACACTTAGTTCCCTCTGCCTTAGATTCTGCAACTACCTTAGAAAATTGAGATGATAATCAACAAGTAGAAACTTTGATTTCAACTTTGCTACCATCCGATCCCATGTCTGAATCTTCTCCTCTTTTCTTTGTTGATCCATTTACACATGATCCCACCAAAGGGATGCATGACCTTTTAGCTTGGTACTTGCCAACTTCACCCTTTGCGGGTCTTCTATAGATTCAAATTCAAAGTATTTTCCATCTTATAGATCTAATCAATCAGTTCTTCTGCATTCAAACTGCTTTTGTGGTATGGAGTCTCCATTCGTGGTCGATTTCCAATAAGAGACGGAGCCCTTATGAAGGGCTAATTCATATTTTCTCCTCCTTGTTCAGTTGGCTCTTTTGCTGCCTCTTCATCTTCACTTACATTATTCACCGATATACCTCTTCTTTGTGCCGTTTTCACAGCTTCTAATCTTGTTGCTATTGCTCTTAGTGCCTCTGCTAATCCAACAACATTGTGAGCCATCTTCTCCTTTTAACCCTCTGCACTTGCAGGATTTCCACCACTTGCAACAAACTCTTCAGGGTTCTTCAAGATAGAATTCACAGTAACCAAAGATCTTATCTTGATTTGATACCAAATGATGTAGTCAAGGTCTGTGAACCTAGTTAAGGGCTACAAACCAAGCAGCTCAACATGAGCATAATAGAAATTTTAGAAAAATTACTGCTTGACAGTACAGTAATCCCATACATCAGCATTCAGTGGCAACTATTCTGTCCAGGTACTTGACTTGAGACATTTACCTTACAATGACTTAGAAATCAAGAATGATATTTGGGTTCACAAGCTTCTTACAAATTACTGCCCAACCATCTAGGCATTCTACTCAGTTCAATATCATGACCTCTAAGTTCAGTAACTTATTACTCAAAGTTCAAACTATTAGATTCCACTTCCAAGCATTTTGCTAGCATTTAAACTTTTTAAGAAAGTACATAATTATCAGATGCATACTCCTTCGGGTGAACATTCTAACAAAGATTACAAATATTATGTAATTTTCTGACAACAACAGGGATACATACTTTTCTGAGATCTCAAAACTCAAGCATTGCAGTTGCCATATATCCTTAAATGCCTATTTTATCTCTAGAACTCCTACTATCATATTTTTACTACATGAATTGCTGAGTTTCCCATGCTCCTCTTAGACTCCACGACCACCTCCTTATATATTTCTTCTTCATGAACCTCGCCCAACTTAGGAAGTCCAGGCTTCATTACTCGCTAGTAGGTAACTGCTGTGACCTGGCTATTTTTTGGAGGAATCTTTTAATATGTGCTGCTGCCATCCATTTTAAATTGTAACTGCCGCTAGGGTTAAATATAAGCCATGTTCTTCTATGTTGATGTCTTTTAATTGGTGCCAGCCTTGAATTTTTCGCCAATTTTAAATAAGACAAACTGCAAACCAGAATAGAAGATTCCCCCTACCATGTAGGGCCTAGGAAGTAACCAATCAAAGGAAAATGTTTGAAGACTTTTAATAACTGATCCCACAACCAGGTAGGAGTGCTGGCTAAGCAGTTAATGGTTTCAAATCTGCCAATAGCCGCCCAAACAAGGCAAAGCACCCAGATTTAAGGAAGAATATTTTATGGGTCCCACGAGTTTAGCTAGCAAAAAAAACAGAAACAAAACCACAAGAGGCTTTGGTGGCTCCCAATGTTTCAAAGGATTTTCTATTTAATTTCCTTTTCTTGATCACCACAGTCATGTAATTCAAAACAAGGAAAACTACCTGCAACAAAACCAAAAAAAAGAGCAGAAAACAAAGAAAAACCAAAATTAATAACGCTTTGGGCATGCAAGATTGCCCGAGACTTGGATGCTCTTGCATAAATGCTGAAATACCCAAAATGTTGAAATCCTCCAACTTGAAGTACAGATGCAACCTTCATATGAAGCTGTTCTCAGAAATCCAAAGGGTTCTCATCCTCCAAACTCCAGGAAACTAATGGGGTTTCGTCCATTTAGCTCCAAAACCTAAGTGTTTTCGTCCTCAAATCTAGTAGTTGAACACAAGTGCTTGAACTAGGGTTAGGGTTTGTTGATAAATTGGCAAAAGATACAGACTAATGAAGTTGCCTGCCTTAAATAGAGGTTGAAGGCCTAGCATGGGCTCACACATGTTGAATAGACATTTTAAAATCTAGTGATTTTATCACAATCAAATTGAGGCCATTAATGACATCCTTGGTCGGCCATGGTGATAGGTGAAACCCTTTGCTTGAGTGGTGGGGGTCTTGGGAAAGGCATGCTTGAATGCGGGGGTCTGGGCAAAGGCATACCTGAAAGATGCAACAACAAGAGGGATTGGGGAATTGGGAGTTAGGATGCTGCTTAACGGTATTTTCATTTGGTGCGTTGGCATTATGATCTTGAAGGTCCAAAGTTGGGGGTTCGGGGAATGGGATGCAAGGATGCCAAAGGTAGAGTGTTGGGACAGCAGGGAACGGGGTGTTAGGATACTTACTAATAACTTTTGCAAGAGGGATGATTGTAGAGAGAACTACGAAGGTCCAAAAGAGGGAAGCATGACAAAGAGTGAGGATCGAGCTTCAGAGATACCCGATACAAAGGAGTGGGGATTGGGCTTCGGAGATACCTGATGCATGAAAGAATGGGGATTGGGATTTGGAGATACTCAATGTGGGAAGGATTGGGAAATGGGATTAGGAGATACCTGACGTGGGAAGAAATGGGGATTGAGCTTTGGAGATACCTAATGTCGGAGGTAGCGCGGATCGGGCTTCAGAGATACTTGATGCTAGAGGAAGTGGGGATTAGAAGTTGGCAATACTCGATGCAAGAAGGAGCGGGGATTGGGGAATGAAGAAAAGACATGACAACATGAGAAAGCTCGAAATCCCGCCAAGGAGTGGGGATTAGGGAATGAAGGAAAGACATGACAACATGAGAAAGCCTGAAATCCTGCCCAAGGTAGGAAAGTGACACAAACACTCTCAAACTTATGTAAATTGAAGAGGGGACATTACAACAATGGTGTCACACATTTCAAAAATTCCAAGAAGCTTGAATGTACTCCTAACATCCTTCTAGTTGTGGCATGGTCCTCTTGTGCACTGGAAGCCTCCAAGATTGGAAGTGAAGTGTTGTATATCATATCCTTTTAAATTTGTCAATTGTTGTTTGCACCATAGCAAATTGACTGCTTGCAACAATAAGAAATCATTGTGGTATTTATGTATTCGCTACGGTATTTTACTCCTTGCCATGGAGTTTTGACCACTCACCATAGTAGATATACAAACAAACACCACAGTATATTTGCAAGTGCGAAGGCAACCACATATTCGCCAGATACTTTTACTAGGTGGTGAATTTGTCTATCATAAAACAGCAGATATTTTAACATTTTCAAATTTTGAAAAAAGCATATTTCCTAATTCCTTATTCACTTGGTTAGTAACTTAGTTGTATTATATGGCTTTGTATGTTTTCCTTTTCTAGGGTTTCCCCATTTTGCGATTGCCCACTCTAGTCATTAAGTTTTGTTTTTAGTTTACTTATTCAATTTTCTGTTCAGCACTGCTACTTGCTATTGTAACTTGCTGTGCTTTCAAGTCCCATCTACCTGCTTCAGTTATGCATAGACATTAATATAATTCCTTCCTTTGTTTCATTCTAATATTCATATATTATTTAATATTTATCATATATTAAAATGGTTATAGGGTCATGATTTATTGTACACACCCTTTTATGTAATAATAATATAGCTATTAGGGGACAGGGACTGGTATTGGTATAGGAGATGGGGACGGGTCCTAGTACACCATTTTCAAAAAAAGTTGGAGACAGGTACTTGGAGAAGGCAAAAATAAAATAAAATTATATAATTTAAATTTAGAAGATAATAATCATACAATGAATATGCAACTTTAAAGAATATAAAATACTAAAAAGCTCCCATAAAAAACAAAACATTTTAAATTATAGAAATAGATGTGAATGAAAGCAAATAATAATTATATTGATATTTGAAAATCATCATCATGATATAAAAAATTATTGTAAACCATATTTTTTTTTGAGATGACAGACATAGACTGGGAGGGAAATACCATTGTTTTAAAAATATGGTACAGCGATCCTTGGAGTTTATATTTTCAGCTCAATTGATAAAACTTCAATGCATGTACATACCTTAAGCCTTATTATTGTTCCTCTGTGTATTATTACCTTTTCAGGATTTGATAATAATTTTTTTTGTTTTAAATTTTAATGTGAAAATTAGAAAATTAAAAGTCTATTAATATATTTCTTTAGTTGTTGTAGCTTTTGTCAACCACATATCAGCACCTTAGGAAAATCCAGTGTAACTTATGATATATGTGAGAAACTGCTATAAAAAGTTTCCCAATTTTCAAGGGATGCTTCTAGGTGGTGTATAAAGATGTAAAGAAACTTCATATGTAAGTCTCCTAATGTCTAGATATGCCCCACTATGATATGCCCCACTATGAGTCTCTGAGATGAAGATGCATTTCTAGTACAAGAAATGAGTACCAAAAGTCAGGATACGAGTGTCCTTATAACTATGTGTAATATATATTGTCTTCCAAATATATGTTGTACGATACAATGTAACCCATCATCCACTCAGCAATTTAAATATATTTATGTGCACTTATGGATATCACATGAGCTACCTAGTGTATCCATTATACAATTTGGGATTTCTTTATCAGTGTCTTGTGGTTGAAATATTCTTACCTTGAACTAGTTGTTTTCACAAAGATTCGTCTAAGAATTTAATGATCAATATTTTTTGAGACTTGTGCCTTTCTTGTTATTTTCCACACTTGACAAACCAACATAATGCTACAGGTGAGAAGGTATGGTGATATACCTTAAGTAACCTAAATATTTCTGTGGCTGTGCTTTCAGGTATATTGATGCCTGTCAGAATCATGGATCTTCTCCAAACAAGTTGATTTTGTCAGCGTTTGCTAAGGTTGTTTCTACTTCTGAAGATCTGTACGATTTTTCTGTTATATATCTGTTCATATGGTCAGTGCAGCCAATTTTCTAGATACACTCAATGGTTACAACTCTGGTAAACAATTGAAAATATTTAGAAGTTAGAATGTTTGAGTTCAGCCATGTATTTTATTGCTTAGATCATTGTAATGGAATTTTATCAATATTCATTCACAAAGGTACACCGTCTTTTACAAGACACAGTGTATTTTCTCTTTGTGGTAGCTTTCATTCTACCTCAAAGGTAACAATTCAATGAGCTGAAATTTATCAAATCCATAATGTCTCTGGGTCTATGAAGTAGACAAAATAAATAAATAAATAAACAGTTAAAAGAACCGAAAGTTATCAAGTCCATAATGCCCCTGGCTCTTATAGGATGTACATAAACTATTCTGCATTGATTGACAGTATCAGGCTTATCAGCAATATCCTAACAAGTTTTCATTAGTTCACTTCGTGATTTACTCATTTCGTAAATTTCTTAATGAATTTCAAAATGCTGATATGCCCCATACTTTTATGCATCCCAGTATCCTAACTTCAACATACGGGAGTTTTCTTGCACTGAAGGGCATGCATGCTGATTATGATACTAGAAAATTACTTTTTCTAATGATTAAATTGTTGCTAGTGGCAAATAGCTTTCAATTCTGAACCATATGGAATATTTATGCCATGAAAGAATATGTGAGAAAAGAAATGGGATAAGTATTCTACGAAGTGGATCAGCCAATGTTGGAAGTCACTGTACTTTTTTTCTTCTTCTGTATGTCCTGTTAGCAAATGCCAAATTTAATAGAGTTTTACTTTACTTGGCCCAAAAAGAGGAGAGATAAAGAGATAAATAATCCACATATAATTTGATGAGTTCTGCATCTAATGAAGTTATTGGCATGAGTTCATTTGCATTTATTTTCATGAATGATGATTTGAATGGGTTGCACACATAGCGTATGTTGCTACATTATTGGGTTTGTTTGTTTCTGGGCTGTACCTGTACTGGACTGGTCTGGGTACTGGTCCCAGGGTGGGTACAGTTTGGGCATGCCCAAGGCTTGTATCCGGGATTGTGGGTTTGTCCTTGAGACATACCTGGGACAAATCCATAGTCCTGGAGACAAACCCAGGGTGAGCCCAGGCAAATGCGGGAAATAAAAATTACTTTTCTTTTAAAAAAGATTTTTAGGACAAAAAATCATTATTAAAATCTTAGTTAAGCATGGTGTTTCTATAGATGTGGTCAACAGGTTACTCCACGAGGCTAAGATTCGTGGCATGTGTGGAGGTAGACAATTGAGATCGCAAGTTGATATCCCGGGGCTGGTGATAGAGGTGCACACTTTGGGATTTTGGGCACATCCCATTTCCATCATTTATGTACTGGCATTGATTGCCTATTCAGAAATTCACAAACATTTATGAGAAAAAAATGAAAAAGAAGCCGATGATATTCCACTGCAACTGTGCAGCCTTCACCTTGGGCACTATATATATTACATTTACACACATTGACGCAGCAAACTGAAAATGTAAATGAAATTCAATTATATGGGTTTAAAACCTAAGTTACCAGGTTAGGCAGTAATGGGGATGGTTTAGATTGTAAAGTCTTCAACAGGGATTTACCAACTAAACCATCCTTCTCAGCTTTATAGGCACTACATGTCATTGTTGGCTCAGTTCTCCATCAAAGCTGAAAGCTTCCAGATTTTTAAACGTACCATACCAACTTTCTCTTATAAGCTATACCATTTTATAATAGATGGTGGGGGAAGGGTTGGTACTGGAGGCACCACTCCCTCCTTCCCACTCTTCCTAAGAGAGTTCATTCTTCTTAAGAGCTCACCCACCGACTAACTTAGATAAAGAATAAATCATGCCTTCCACAGAGCTCAATTTTCCAACAAACAAACTAGTCAGATCATCTACATGTGTAATGTCCCCTTCTAGTAGGCCGAAATTTTTCTTAACCTTGCACAATTTCAACTTACAAGAGAGAACATTAGTATTCAATTTTTCCTTTTCATATCATCATTAGAGTTCACTAATCAATTATCAGTTCATATACGTTTCCTTATCCCTAAGGCTTATAACCTTATGATTTTAATCACAATGATTTCATCTTAACATAAATAAACATAGTCATTTCATACTTACATTCTTTCATTCACAATTCCCATGCATTATCTAGAGAGAGTTCTTGGTTAGCCCTATCATTAATCAATGTTGTCTTCCACATGAGCATGGTTTGTTAAGGCGTTAACCATCCCACACGAAGGCCCAAAGGCTTCTCCCAACACCCGGGGTCCTTCACCATTTGGCTCAATGGAACTTCACGCAACACCCGCCGTTCTTCATCCCATTGAGAGTCACCTACCGTCGGGCACATTTATTATGAGCTCGTAATACCATAGGCCCAAGAGCTTCACTCACACCCGGAGTTCTTCGTCTCTTGGCTCAAGGGACTTCACACACACCCGGTGTTCTTAAGCCACTTGAGGGTTACCTAGGTCCAATTTTGCACTTAACTTAACCCCATACTCATATGGTTGATAAGATGATTAAGGGTGAGGCTTGACGTCCTTCTTGATAGGTTATGAGATTATGAGTTATGAATCTATCTTTGATAATGCTATCCTTTCGGGATCTTGATATCATATTTCTTATTCCACTTGGGAAACCTTATTGCATTACTTAGTCATAGCCTCGTCATTGGCTTATTTTTAGTTCATTTTATGCTCATTCTCATACTTATCCTATAAATGATTTCATTTTCTTATATTTGATCTCAATCATAGGAGAATTATTCCAAGTTAAGAACTCATCCCTTTTTCTAGTCATAATTCATTTGCTCATATCCTTTAGTTAATCTAATATATTTCCTTATTCAATCATGGAATTATCAATATACTATAGGGACTGCATTTCCTATTTGATTTCTATAATTTATTTCATGTTAGATTGTTCGATGCTGTTATTGTTGTTTCATAAGACATATTTAACATAAATCAAATGTATACAAATCTAATTAATTAGATTCTTATATTCTCTATATCTGATTTAATCTCTATCATGATTCTATTATATTCAATTTCTATATTCTACCATCTTAAACCTGCTAGAATAGTAAACAATATTATAAACTTGTAAGTATTGTGATATGGTTGAATGGCATACCTTGTGCTCCTTCGATCGCTGGGAAAACTGATATAATATCCACAGTTTTCTTCTTAATGATTATCAACAATGCCTGCTGTTTATTTCTGTATTGATTGCTGATTCGATGAGGCTGAAAATGTGTTTTGACTGGGTTCTCCGTATCCTGCCTTCTATCTAGAATTGTCCTCCAATAAATATATATATCTATGTCTTGGAGGCATCTTTTGAAAAGTTATGACCTTTCAATGTAATCACAGCCTCTAAATGTCATCTTTCTTTTTATTAGGAATTGCTGACTTAATAATTATATTTCGTATCCTCACGTTGTATTTCTTACTTTTAGTTTTTCTTTTATTTTATGTGTCTTTTGATTGCTGACGGCAGCCCCTTCAATGGGAATTATTTAATATGGCTACTTTATAATATATATATATATATATATATATATATATATATATATATATATATATATATATATATATATATATATATATATATATATAAAATTTAATGTATAATCTTTAATAATATTTATTTATATTTATATAATAATATATATTATAATAATATTTAAATTATTATTATTATTTTTTTGCTGAATAAGTGCTACAGTAGGGGGTAGCTCCCATTATATTATCCAGAAAACAAAAACCTGCTTAAGCTAAGCAGTAGGGAGTGCATACAGATTGGCACAAGACCAGCCAAACTTGTGTCATGGCACTTGGAGGAAAACCAAACAAAGGAGATGAAACTAATTGTGCCAAAGCACTCTGAGCCCCTCTGCCAGCTCCGAGGCCCTCTCATATTTAAATTATTATTATTATTATAATATATATCTATATTATATTTATAAATATATATTATATTTAAATTCGTATATTATGTTTATATATATCATATATTATATTTATATATATGTGTGTGTATATATATCATATCTTAATAATATTAAAATCAATATTATTATTTAAATTTATGCCATAAGGGTATTTAATAATATTATTTAATATCAATACCACATGTATGACTTCTCAGTCTTATCATCATGTTTAAATCTTTAATTTAAACAATGCCTAAATTTCGGGACATGACAACATGATCCTTCATTGTCCCCTTACATTTATTCTTCACAGTGAATATAATGAATATCTGAGCATCGTTGTGAGGAACAAAGGCTACCAAATTTTTCTTTAAGGTCCTTTGAATCTCTTTAGCATATTGATCACTCACACTAACAAAGATGCAGCCTTTATTTTTATCTTGCAATATATACCATGTTTTTTCAAAAAATTGATATAAATATCCATCAACCATTGGTGTGGATGACATCCTTATTGTAATTGATATTATATAGAATCCTTATGGATTCCCATTACAATTAATATTAGAGCTTGTTACATTCTTTTAAGGCATATGGCTATGTACATTTTTTGTTCTGGCATGTGACCATTTACTGTTTTCAGATAATGACTATTTTCTCCTCGGTCTATTATACAACTAAGTGATCTTCTAGTGTAATGTCTCTGTCTAGCTAAATTTGAGGAGCTACTTGTTCTTCAGGTAGGTGGTCGAGAGGAGCTTGCGAGGTATAAGGGTCGGTTGGTTGGAAACAAGCAATGCCTTTTCTTTGAGCCATTTGGACAATTCTATGTTATTGGCTTCTTGAGAACCCCCTTGTACTCAAACCAGTTCAATTCTGGTTTGGATCCCAGGTCTGCTTCCCCTTGAGTTTTGGATACATACTGGGTTCTCCAAAACTGTTAACCTTCTTCAAAATGTTTTGAAAACTCTGACGGGGTCTCGAGGATGTTTCAGAGGTGTTCTAGAACTCAGCTATTATGGGCCATTTTCAGAATGAATTCTTTGCAGACTCTGCTGAAACTAAAAAACAAGAACAAAAATTAAACAAAAGAACACAAATTAAACAGAAAATAAGAAACTTAACCTATAGAATTCTACAAATTTCTGACCCGCCAACCCACATGTAATCTAACCTCCTCTAAACCTTTATTAATTTTTGTTTAATCTAATGCAGATTATGCACATATCATTGATATCACAGTTCATTTTCTTTATCTTTTAAAAATATTTATGTACAAATATCCATGAAAAATTGATTCCAAGTTTCAAAAAAATTCAGCTATTCCTGCACCCAAACCTGTATCTATTTCCAAGTAATTTAGGGGCAACTTGCTGATGTGTGCATTCATGGTGTTGGAAGAAATGACAATGAGTAAGGTTTGTGAAGCCAAGGACTTGAAAAGTTGTTTAGTCTCTTGTCAAAATGGATTGTGCTTTTTAGAATATGCTTATGATTCTTGTGTAGGAGTTGCCAATCAAGAATACCCTGGGTTCTTTGGTCGATTGCATTGGTGGCCTTATATTATCCAATTCTTAAAGTCTAAGAGATGACCAATTTCAATGTAATGTCTCTTTTTAGGATACTCTTGTTTCCTTTACCTGTACACAATTAGATCACTAGAAAGGGACATTAGAAATATTAAAGATCAATAAATTAGATAATAATCACTTAATAGCTGTAATGTCCCCTTTTGGGATTGCCCTAAATCTTGCCCTAGAATCAAAAGTTAGTGTTGCAACTTATCAATCAAATGCTGTAAGCAAGATAAATCTTGGTTTATGTAATGTACCTAATAAGAATTATAATAATTTTATTCTAAACTATCTACTTTCCAAACAAACAATGGATTTAGAGAGTACCTTGGCTTGATTTAATCCCTACAAACAAGTTAGAGATCTCTAACGTCAGTAAGTCCATAGCAAATTAATAAACCTTACCTTGGGATGATCAGCCATGGGGAAGCATGGAAGAGAGTGACTCGATGGGGTGTCTTAGCCTCTCTAGGCTCAAAGGCAGTACCTTTTGGACTAAAATGCATTACCCCTTTGGCCTCATGTGGCCCATGCTATTCATATGAGATGTGTTAGTGTAGGTTTTTTATTCCTTATTATAAGGTTTTTCCTACACATTTATTTAAGCTTGCTTAGGTTAATAAAGCATGTCTTATTATGTGAGTGGTTGCGAGGTGTCACCTTCCTACATGTGAGCATCCATTAGCTATCTTGGGAAGATACTTTGCTATCTTTAGTCTGATAGATGGTTGCTCCTCATTGGTCGGTGTTGCCACCTCCTCCCTCTCTCTGGTCTATATAAGCATGCTACCTAGCTTGTATTTTCATTCAATATTGGAGATAGCTATTTGATGCTATTTTGCCATTCGAGCATTTCACATCAATCTCATGGTATTGTTGTTATTGTTTTTTTGCATTTACAGTTTATGTTTCTAACTCTTTCAATTGATTCTGGGTTATAATCTATTTTACGGATTTTAACATGGTATCAGAGCAAGTTTTGTAAGGTTAGATTCTTTGTAGAGATCTTGCAAAATCTCGTATGCTCTTCTCTTGCGTTTTTCGAACGATCTGGAGAATCAGAAAGGATTTATGAAGATCCGGTAAATCTTGATTTGCTCAAATCTGTCAATCGGCTTGCATATTTGGTGTTTTAATTAGTATTGCAGGTTGCAGCATGCATTTCCTTGTCTTAGGTAGCTGATTCTACCTTTGCATGCCGTTTTTTGGTTATTAGGGTCGTTTTTTGTTGCTAAAGGCGTCTGATTTACACTAGATCTACATCTTCTGTACAGCTACAAGAAAAACGCCTTCTGGGTTTTGTTCGCAGCACAGAAAAACCATCTGGGTATCTTTTAGTTTTTGCATGTAGTTTGTATATTTTGCAGAATCGAACTCGGAAAGCTACAGCAGACCCCCTCTCCGTTGGCAGTTGCAGATTTGAATGCAGTTTTCAAATGCTCCGTTCTTGCTCATACGGACTCCGTTTCTCACAATTTTTTTTTTGATCTTGGCTATTTTTTTGTGCTCTATGCACTAGTGCAGTCGTTTTTTGATTTTAGTACAGAGATTTTTCAGAAATTGTAGAATCTCAGTCGGGACACTGCACAGTCCTCGTTTTGGGAACTCTGAAGAGGCATAACTTTTGCATAAAACCTCGGATCGAGGCGATTCTTTTTTTGAAAGTGGATGTTTTTTTGTGTAGTTTGCAGTGGTGCTGTTTATTTTACTAGGTATTGGCCCTAAGTATTATTTTCAACATATGCTCTTTTTAAGGATCTGTAATAGCATTGAGATCAAGTCCACTCAGTATTTCTTGTTGGTAGAAATTGTAAACGCACTAAATATAAAGTGCCAAATCAAATTTTCTTGGGGGGGGTTATTTGATTGAGTGAAAAAGGGGGGGTGTCTTGTGTATTCTTGCATCTTTTCTTTCCTCACAACAACAATCTAATTCTGCATTAAGATGGATCAATTAACAGTGCCTGTTCTAACACCCTCCAACTACTATGAGTGGAAGTCCAAGATGACTATCCAACTTAAGAAGTTAGGACTATATAGAGTAACAATGGGTCTAGAAACTGAACCAACCTTAATTACAGAAAGGCCTAAATTTCATAACAGGCTAGATGAAGCTTTTGGAACTCTATGCATGTCTGTATCTCTTGATCTTCTTTTTCATGTTGAATCTGCTACAACACCAAATGATGTATGGACTACTTTAGAAAATCTCTTTGGTAAACAAGATGAATTAAGGGGACATCAATTGGAGAATGAGCTAATAGGGTTAAATCCATGTAATTTTGATACAATACAAGACTTCTTCACAAAGCTAAAGGCCATTAGATTATAGTTGAAGCAATGTGGGATTAAAAAGAAAGACCCACAATTGATCTTAAGTATTCTTTCTAAGCTTGGTCCTAACTACTCAGTGTTTGTTTCTACATTTTATGCCACCAAAAGTGCTCTTGGGACTACCTACAAAATGCCTTCTTTAGATGAATTTGCTGCTGAACTCACTAAAGAACAAGATAAATTAGTTCACATGGGCACTATTAAGCCTTCTAAGTCTCATGCCTTGACTACAAATCAGGGCACTAAAGATCAGAAAGGCAATGGAAAGCAAAATAAGAAACAAAAGGATCAAGGAGAGAAGAAACAAGGTCCAAAACAAGCTGCAAACAATGCAGCTCCCGAGTCTTCCTCTAAAGACATGTCTAAAAAGGAGAAGACAAAGTGTGCCTTTTGTAAGAGATCTGGTCACGATGAGCATAAGTGTTTGAAAAAACAAATAGCTCATCTCACTTATCTTCTTGAGAAGAATAATATCAAAGTGCCAGATTCAGCTAAGGAAGATTCTTCACAATCTTCAAAGGACACGAAAAATAGTAAGGGGAAGGGCAAGGCCCTTGTTGCAGTTGCTAAACTACCAGATAGTTGGGTAATTGACTCAGGTGCTTCTCACCACATGGCCAATATAAAGGAAAGTTTCTTATCCTTGGAGTCATGTTCTGTGCCTGATATTCTTATGGGTAATGATACACCAGAGGAAGTTCTTGGGAGAGGGTCTGTTGACATTGGTGATGGGACATTCCATGATGTTCTTTGTGTGCCTTCTTTGTCAACTAATCTCCTATTTGTCTACCAGATCACCCATACAGGTTCTGGCAAGAGAGTTGAATTTACACCTGACTCAGTAGTTATCAGTGATCTGCACAGTGGGTCTATAGTTGCTGTAGGAAAAGTTGATAACCATTCTCGGCTCTATAACTTTTCTCATTTTGTTCCTGATTCTCCTTCACTTGCATTGCTCACTCACTCAGATGAGGTGAGTCGTTTGTGGCATCAGCGGTTTGGCCACTTGAACTATCGCTACTTGCAGCAGCTCAGTTAGCATGACATGGTTACAGGGTTGCCTTCTATTCGATTTTCTGATGGAGTTTGTCAAGGTTGCATTCTTGGCAAGCATCCTGAAGAAAAATTTGACAAAGGCAAAGCACGGAGAGCCACACAGCTATTGGAGTTAGTACACAGTGATTTGGCTGGTCCATTTCAACATCCTTCATTCAGCAGAGCTAGATATGTATTGACCTTCATTGATAATCTTTCCCGATACACCTTTGTATACTTTCTCAAACAAAAGTCTGAAGTCTTTGAGTCTTTTCAGGACTTTAAAGCTTTTGTAGAGAAACAATCTGGGAAGGTTGTCAAGATTCTGTGCACCGATAATGGCAGGGAATATGTCAACCAAAGGTTTGAGCAGTTTTGTGCCTCAGAGGGCATTGATCTTCAGCACACAGTTCCCTACAGTCCATAGCAAAATGGAGTTGCAGAACGAAAGAATCGGTCATTGAAGGAAATGGCCAATTGCATGATTCACTCCAAATCATTGGCACCTCAATATTGGGTAGAGGCCATCAACTGTGCGTGTTATATCCAGAATCGGGTTCCTCACCGAGCTGTGAAGGGGGTAACTCCTTTTCAAGCTTGGACCGGTCGGAAACCCACAGTCAAGCACTTCCGAGTATTTGGGTCTCCTGCATGGGCCCACATTCCAATAGAGAAACGCAAGGCTATGGATCCGCAGAGTAGGCCTTGCATATTTGTTGGCTATCTAGATGGTGTCAAAGGCTATAGGCTACTCCACCCTACCACACATGAGCTCTTTATTGAGAGGAGTGTTCGGTTTGAGGAGGATACTTCTTCTACCACTTCTCCATCTTTCATTCCCATGGAGACACAGCGACTTCATGATGATAGTTCTTCTGAGGACCTTGATCCTCCTGAGGAGTCTTCTTCCTCCACTTCAGATGGCGATGATGAGGGTTCATCTTCCTCCTCTCTTAGTCATCATTCAGAGGATGCTGATTCTCCTCCAGATTCTCCTGCCACTGGGCCTCTTTGGTCTCGTCAGACTTTGGAGTCAGCAGGTGATTGGGTTGGTGATCCTTCAGATGTGAGAAGAACAAGTTCACAGTTCGAGCAGGCTTCTCATCTCTTCTTTGCTTCAGCTTCTGATCCATAGTCCTTCAGGGAAGCTTCTGGTGTCCCCAAGTGGGATGCTGCTATGCAGGAAGAGTTCAGTTCCTTGGAAAGGAACTATACATGGGATTTAGTCCCACTTCCTAAGGGAAGAAAACTTGTTCGATGCAAGTGGGTCTATCGAACAAAATTTGCTGCAGATGGGTCGATCAATAAACATAAGGCTCGCTTGGTCGCAAAAGGATTCTCCCAAGTTCCTGGGATTGACTACTCTGAGACTTTTGCGCCGGTTGCCAAGATGAATTCAATCCGACTTGTCCTTGCCATCGCTGCAGCCCATCGCTGGGAAGTTCATCAGATGGATGTGAAGAGTGCTTTTCTTCACGGTGACCTTCAGGAAGAGATATATATGGAGCAG
This sequence comes from Cunninghamia lanceolata, assembly GCA_027924645.1. Classification (NCBI taxonomy): domain Eukaryota; kingdom Viridiplantae; phylum Streptophyta; class Pinopsida; order Cupressales; family Cupressaceae; genus Cunninghamia; species Cunninghamia lanceolata. The sequence goes on from BSBN01000333.1 coordinate 5,324,972, forward strand.
CCACAGGGGTTCGTCCAGGATCCTTCACTTGTCTGCCGACTTCGGAAGTCTCTCTATGGCCTTAAACAGGCCCCTCGAGCCTGGTATGCCAAGATGGACTCCTTTATTCTATCAGTTGGGTTCACTCGGTGCCATTCTGATCCGAACGTCTACATTTTGCAGCAGGATGATACTCTCACTTTCCTTGTTCTCTATGTTGATGACTTGCTGATTACAGGGAGTTCCTCATCCACCATCAAGGCAGTGAAAACTGCCCTTCATGATCGTTTTCTAATGTCTGACTTGGGTCTTCTTCACTATTTCTTGGGCATTGAGATTACACAGTCTTCGGCTAGTATCTTTCTTTCTCAGCCCAAGTATGCTCTTGATATGCTCTCCAGATTTCGCATGGCTGACTGTAAGCCTGCGCCGACTCCCTTTCTGTCAGGAGTCAAACTTGAGGCTTCTTGTTCTTCACCTTTGGTAGATGCTACCTTGTATCGCCAATTGGTTGGGAGTCTCATATACTTGACTCACACGAGGCCTGATATTTCATATGCCGTGGGCCTGGTCTCCAGGTTCATGCAGGAGCCACATGAGCTGCATTGGAAAGCAGCTAAGCGGATTCTTCACTATGTACAGGGCACTCACAGTTATGGGATTCATTATGCAGCAGGCGTGGATATTGACTTGGTGGGATACACAGATTCAGATTGGGCAGGCGATTCTCAGGATCGCAAGTCTACTTCAGGGTATTGCTTCTCTCTTGGTTCTGGTCCGATTTCTTGGTCGAGCAAGTAGTCTGCTATTGCTCTTTCATCTATAGAGGCTGAGTATCGAGGAGCAGTTAATGTTGCTACTGAAGCTTCACCACATTCTCACTGAGTTTGGTATTTCCTTCAGGAAGCCTATGGTCATCTTTTGTGACAACCAGAGTGCTATTCAGATCTCTCGCAATCCGGTCCATCATTAGCGGACCAAACACATTGAGATTCACATGCACTACATTCGGGGGCTGATTCATGAGCAGGTTCTTGATCTTCAGTATTGTTCGACATCAGATCAGACAGTTGACATCTTCACCAAACCCTTCACTGAGAGCAAGTTCATTCATTTGCGAGCTTTGCTTGGGGTGCGGCAGGTGTCCTCCTTTTAGGGGGCTTCTTAGCTCCTTTCTCTCTCTATTCAGGGGGTGTACTCTCTTTTGTGGGGGGGGGGGTTATTTCTCTATTGGGGGGAATTCATTGTACATGGGTACCTCATCAGGCTTGATTTGCCGGGACCCATCTCTTTACCCACCTAAGCTACGCTTAAGGAGGGTGTTAGTGTAGGTTTTTTATTCCTTATTATAAGGTTTTTCCTACACATTTATTTAAGCTTGCTTAGGTTAATAAAGCATGTCTTATTATGTGAGTGGTTGCGAGGTGTCACCTTCCTAGATGTGAGCATCCATTAGCTATCTTGGGAAGATACTTTGCTATCTTTAGTCCGATAGATGTTGCTCCTCATTGGTCGGTGTTGCCACCTCCTCTCTCTCTCTGGTCTATATAAGCATGCTACCTAGCTTGTATTTTCATTCAATATTGGAGATAGTTATCTGATGCTATTTTGCCATTCGAGCATTTCACATCAATCTCATGGTATTGTTGTTATTGTTTTTTTGCATTTACAGTTTATGTTTCTAACTCTTTCAATTGATTTTGGGTTATAATCTGTTTTACGGATTTTAACAAGATGGCCTACCTAGTGAGGATTCTAATTTATCCATTATCCCTCATCTTGCCATCTTTCCCCATTTCCTCATGATTGGTCTCCTTATATTGCTATACCATGATAGGGGAGTGAGGCTTCAAAAGAGTGTCTTGGTAGCTCAACTCTCCTAGGCCCAAAGGCAGTACCCTTTGAGCTAAAAGGCAGTACACTTTTGGCCCATGTGAGCTTATCCTGGCCCCTCTTGGGTGGCGTACCTAGAAGAGGGCCCCGTCACCGTACCCCTTGTGTAATTTTCCCTCCTATCATGGTAAAGGTTTGTGCACAATAAACTAATCAGTTTCATATTTTCAAATAATCATATCAGCAATACATAATGAATCATGAAGATGATATCATAAATTATAAATACAATATGCATGAACTATTGAACATACTTAAACAATACATTACATTCTCATATAGATCCTACCACAAGTAGATTGTAGGTGTCTCTCTCTATATATGTATTTTCCTCTTCTTTGCTGTTATGCTCAGCCACATATAATCAGCAATATGTATCTTTCTTCCATGTCCCCCTCACTGCCACCTTATCTCTCCACATATATATCTCTGCACCTTATGATGAGAGCCATCCCTTTGAAAAGGGTGATGACTCTTCAAAGAATCACGACTCTTTATATAGACTACTGCCCTTTCAAGGCTGATCGCAGCCCTTAGTGCTAACCGCTCCTTTTGAATTAGTTTGCCAAACTTATACATAATGATCGCTGCCTTTTCTAAGGCCCTATTAATCGCTGCATATATCAATGATTCCCTTTTTTTAAATAAGAATCGCGGCCTTACTTCTTACTAATCGTTCCCCTCATAGTCTTTATCAAATCACAGCTTATGACAAATCGCTGTTTTCTTTTCGTTGGTCTAAAGCAGATTTGTCTTTAATGTATTGTTTTGTATTGTCAATACTGTTTAATATTAATTAGTGATCGTATCACTTAACATACGTTTCTTATAAGACTCTTTGAAAGCGGTTGTCTTATTTGGGATTTTAATCTGCCTTATCAGGTTTAACTTTATTTATATATAACTATTAATATTATTAATTAAAAAGTATTATTATATTATAACAATATTAATATTTATATTTATATTTTTAGTATTTGTATTTGTTATTTATATCTATTTTTATATAATATATCTTGTTAAATAAATATATTATTAAATCTTAATTATATAATATTATTTATTAAATATTATATAATATTATATATGTTTGTTAAATATTAATACATACACAATTATTATTAGAAGCACTCTCTATCATTCAAGGCAACTTCATTGTTTTACCATGACGTTTAAATCTTTAATTTAAACAATGCCTTAATATTGGGATATCACATTCAATCCTCAATATGCTTTCTTTTGTTTAAGGGCAAGTGAGGACATCATGAGGTCTACACTCACTCTAAGGATGAATAGGCCCTGGTCCTGGATATGTTATTACACACACGTCCTTTGAGTTGTGGGTTGCCTTATCCTGATGTGAGAAAGTGAAATTGAGTCACTCGATTCATGAAAACACCACTTTACCATTACAATGCAAGTGCTTGGACAATCCCTCAATACGTTCACCACAAACTATTATCATTGGAAATTTGTGCCTATGCAAATTCATTTGTTGGCATGATCTCAGAGTGGTAGTCAAGAAGATTCTATATCTCAGCTTTCATGGGTGGCTGCCTTTATTTTGTAGGAATAAAAAGAAATTAACTAAAATGAAAGAAAATGAAATATTTACAACAATATATGATATTTGCATTTATAGAATCAACTGTAGGAGTGAAAGTAGAATGTTATGTCCCCATTTTTGGAATGGTCGCCATTAGCATCGATTTGGGCTTTTCACCCTGCTCCGGGTCTTTTGGAGGATATCACGGGTAATGGAGATGACTTGTCATATTTGTATGATGCCTTTGGTGCACTCTTCAGGGATGTGGTAATTCATCTCCCTAGGAGCAAACTATTTGGAGAACCTTTCATATGGATTTGTCATGTGTTGTGTGGATGCCATCATTACATCAGAGGATGCTCTCATATGGATGCCTTGTTTACACCTTCACGGTCACACCGTGTACATCTTTATGGAGGTTACTATTGTTATCATTATCTTGGGTGACTTGTGATTGGAGACCAATTATTCAATAGCACCTCACCTAGGCGCCTTATGGATGGAATAAAGTATATTATCCCTTGCATTTATGTTGGCGCTAGAAGAGGAGATAAAATAATAATAAATTATATCTTCAATTTAATTTATTTCAGCACCCATGTGGAAAGAGGGAGGTCGGCCCTCTTGGAGGGAAATCATGTTTCCAGTGTAAAATTAAAAGGCCTAGGTCGGCCCTATGTGAGAGGAGGCAAGTTGCATATAAATATAAGTTGGTCTTGGCATTCAAACATCATCATTCAAGCATTCATTCATAACACATTGGAGAGCGATCTCTTAGAGAGGATCCTGGGACGAAAACCTCAATCATCCTAGGAGGAGTTGGGTGACAATCTAGCTTCTCTAATTGTGGATTCCGTGACAGGGATTCAATAGTGCTTCATTGTTTCTAGGGCAGAATTACATATATGATTTGGAGATCATGATGGAGGACTTCTCTTGGCCATGGTATTGTACCTATTGACTAGGATCCATCCTAGGGCTTGAGCGCCACGCATTGCAGGAGAAGCGACTTGCATAAGGAGGCAAATTTGTGGAGATTTGGGCTGCTAGGGTTTGGAGCTAGAGCAGAAATATTTCCAGCAGCAGAGCAGACCTGAGCGTACCACTTGAGGAGGGTTTCTTTATTGCATTTGAGCCTTGATGACTAGGGTTTGATACCCTAATTGGAGCAGCGGCATTGGGAGCCTTCTCCTATCATTTTACAAATAACATTAAAATCCATGGAGGAGGGTGTAATCCTAGAGCATGAAACATACATACAAAGACATTTATTACTTTAATATAGCGAGAAGTGATAATCTTTGTAGCACCACTACAACAGACTCCTTTATATGGATGAAATATTTTCTGTCTGGATCAACTAGTTTATAGATGTTGTGCATTTGACATCCGGTAAATTCAAGAATGTTTGCTCAAGGTTGCAAAACTAAAAAAATAGATCAAGACAATACAATTACTGCTAGTATGCTCTGAGACTAAAATCTTGAAATATATATCTAAGATTTGGACACAAGGTCCTTGGTTCTTCAACTTTTATTGGAAATGCTTTCTTTAGGAAAACAGGAAACCTGATGCACATGGGAAAGATGGAATTCAGAAAGATACAAACAGAAACAGAGATGAAGGGATAAGCTGCATAAAGGAAGTAAGAAGAAGTGCATGCATACAAGAGCATAGGTAAGCAGTATTAGTCTCCCCCATTGGTTCTTTGCTCCCTTTGAAGCATGTATTTTGTGTATTTGACAATAAGTTATAACTGATTACTAACTGCAGTAACAAAAATGGGACGTTCTAGAGAATGGGATTGCCTAGAAGACAGTATGGCTTCTTGAATTGTGGAAGCTGAATTATGGGGTTGCCTAGAAGACAGTATGAGTTCTTTGGTGTTTTTCAGATAAACTTAGTAATGATGATATTAGCATTCACAATTTTGACTTCAGACCAACTCAATTGCGTGTACATGGAGATTCCCCAATTTCTTTTAGACTTTGGAACTCATTTTCTCTTCCCTCTTTTTATTGCTACCCTATGTACTTTTGAGTCCCATTGATCTACTTTTGCCATTCTTGGACATTTATTTCTCTCAATATTAAAGCCCCTCACCACTGGCTTGTCAAGACTTGGTAATTCCTTGAAATTTATTGATCACCTAATCTTCAATTTAGGTAAAGAAAAAATTTAGATTTATGGACTAGTGAATGTTTTTCCTTAGTTGGCCATAGGAAAAATGTTTTCCTCCCCTTGTGAGATTATGAATATTTTTTTGAATTTTAAAACTGGCCCTATAGCAGTGTCTACTATCTACTTTAACAAGGGTCCCTTGTAAAGCTTTTTCCTTCCATTACCATGTTGGATATAATCAGCGATCAGCATTAGTGCACTAGATCCCATCAGAACTCCGCAGTTAAGCACGCTTGAGTCAGAGTAGTACTGGGATGGGTGACCTCCCGGGAAGTCCCGGTGTTGTACCCTTAAAAAAAAAAGCAGTCGTGATTACAATAATATGATCAACATATAAAGGTGGCCGACGGGTGCTCTAAACTGCCAACCGTCGTCAACTACTTACAACTGTTGGGAGGACAACTAACCTCATTGGCCAACCCAACCAAAAAGTAATTACCTATAACTAGACTATTTTCATGCTTACACTGATCATATACTGGTAGAATTTAGGATGGCTAAGATTTGGTCATCTATGCACGTTAGTTTTGAGTTTTGATTTTAATTCTCAAGCTTTGATGCTTGGGGCATTCATTTCAGAAAGATGTACTCGTTAGACTTGTACATAGTTTGTCATTAATCTAAATCTCATCTACCAGGCACTTTCTGCCATCTGTGACCTCCTAAAAAGTTTCTGCTACTTAGGATATAGAATCTACCTTCGTTCATAGATTCTACTCCATCTCTCCCGTCATTCAAAAATAAACATTGTGATCTTGGAGTTGAAGTTATGGACTTGCCTAGAATAAAAAATGTGAGTGTCCATTGACATTGGTCATGGATTTAGAAATTCTCTGATTTTGGGGTTGAAGGGTGTGGACTTGGTCATTTAGTCTTCAAGGAAGACCCAGAATTTCAGCACTTGGAGAAGCTATCAAACATCTTGTAACTGTAGTTTGTCAAGCCAATCTTTTGAGTTCTGAATACATAGTTTCAAACTTTGTTCTCAAGACAGTTTTGGCTCAAAGCAACTGGGAAGGTAGGAATTTGGTACAAGACTCTTGACATTATCCAGCCCAGGCCTTATCTACATTTCTCAAGTTGTATCCAGCAAAGTTGACCTTATCATGGCATATTGTCACTAGTCAACTAATTCATCTTGGTTCCAGGTGGTGTGGACTTGGTAGCACCCCAATAAATGGCTAGGAAGATTGGAAAGTTAGTAGACGTGAAATAGCTGCTTCTCATCTCTAAAATTATCTCTTTATGATTTAGTCAAATTTCATCGTGTGTCCATCTTGGTTGGCAATGCCAACACTTGTACCAAATAAAGCTGGCTCTTCCTAGCAATCATTTTATCATGAACAGCCTCTTAAAGTCTATGATACATTATTGCATAATGCTTGTCAGATAATGATGTCTATTGTCTACTATCCCTGTCTGTATTATTCCAAAACCCTTGTCTGATATTCTGTCAACCTGATAAAAGCTTTGCCAAGTATTTTCTTTGATGACATGTCACTTTGATGATTTACACTTCACCCAAGTATCATCCATTTTAATGTTTTGTAAAATATTTCAACCAAAACTGCAAACAGAATTGAAGAATATTTCTATGATTTGAAAATATTAAAAATCTGAGAATTGAATTGCCATGCTTTATAACACGTGCTCAGATTTGATTTAATCAACCTTATGTCATTAATTACTTATTTTAAAATTTTAAGAATGATGAATAACAGGTTGTAAGACTTCTCACTTTGGTGAACAACCTATACAACTTGTGCCTACATTAATAAAAAACTTATAAATTAATGCCATGTTTCTCAACTCTTCAGTGTTCCTATGCTCTTCAAACTCCTCGTGTAATGTTGTTACTATCCTTGCATGCTCAGATCTCCAGCACTAGTCAGTTTGTCAGTAAGCCTCTAGCTGGGAAAATCTATAAGGACAACACTATTAATATAATATCTACCAAAAATTGATATTCCATGCTTTTCATACACTTAAGATTTCTGTTAGCATAGTTTGAACATTTACAAAACTAACCAATGTCATATACCCAAGCAAATTTGTATTGCTGACTTAATGCTAGTTTTTGGTAATGCAAAGGGTGGCGTTTATTTTGCTGGAAAATTCTCCTGAACTCATATGTTGATAATCTCATCGATCTGATTTATTGTATCAGTATAGCTCTTGCAACACTTGATTTTGGTCTTCCTATAATTTATGAAAATCTCAGACAGTGCAAAAAGTTGGCATGTTTGGTCCACCTGTAATGTTCCGTTCTAGGCTCTTGAAGCAAATTTCTGAATCTTGCAATTTTTCAATGAAACCCTAGGACTGAAATCTGATTTCTTATTTGCACCTTTCAATCTTGTCTTCAATAGCACGAATTATAGAGAAACATATGCCAATCATTGATGGCAAACATCTATACTACTTTGAAATGAATAGCATCCAAATAGACATACAATTTGATAGCAAGTGGATTGATTGAAACTATTCAGATCTCACTGTCATAAATCAGTCTTAGCTTATGCACTATTACATCAAGTTTATGAATAGATGGCAGCTACAATACATGTATAGACTGCTGTTACAAATCAGAGATGAGCAATGAATGGCAACATACCAAATTCTGATGACAACTGGACCAAATATAATGCAGAGATGGTGGCAAAACTGCTGTTACAGATCTATCTTCTTTGTGCTGATATAATGCAATGTCAAAGTCTTCCAACTGCTGATTGCTGATCTGGATATGCTGATCGCAGCTGCAATTCAAAGTAAATGCTGATCACTGGTAATTATTGATGATAACTCAGTCCAAATTGCTGCCAAACTCATGCAATTCCGCTCCACTATGAAATCGCTGCCTAATGCAAATCAGATCTGAAGTAAATCGGCCAACTTCTATGAGGGCGAATGAGCTAGGAACACTATCCTCTAGGCGGCTATCCTTCTTAATGCAAATCGCTGCTGTCCAAAGATGTTCACCTCCCTTGAATGATGTGAAATGGATGAGCAATGGCACAAGGGCATCGGCTGCTAGGGTTTGAAGACTGCTGCACTGAAACCTGCCAATAGTTTGTTGTCAAACAGCCAACGTCCTCTACCCAAACAATGGCGCTCCAAAGCAAAATGGTCTTCTATCACTCAGCGCTCAAGGATGCACACGAAGATCTTCAATGTCTTCAAACAAATCTTCAACAACGTCTTCTACAATGATCTTCAATGAAAGCTCCAACAATGGTCTCCGACCAAATCTCGAAAACTGAATCAATGATGCTTAAACAATCTACGAATCTCCAATGAGGTGCAAATGTGAACTCCGTATGAATTCACCTCCTAGATGTAGTTGGGTTTTCGTCCAACACACCTTTATTCGCAAGGGTTTTCGTCCTTGGAATAGAATGCAAATAAATTGCAGACAAAATGAAAAGTTGACATGCCAAAAGTGATTGAAATGATGTCCAAAACCTCTTATTTATACTTGCTTTCACCTTTTCCCTCTTGCTGGCTGACAAATTCAAATTAAAGATTTGAATTTTACTTTTCCCTCCTTGTTGGCTAAAGAGCCAATATTTTATTATTTTAATTCTCCAAAGAGGCCACCCAAGGTGAGCGCCAAAATCCAAAGAATAAAATATTATTATTTTTCCTTTTCTTTCTCCAAGGTGAGCACTCTTCTAGAAAATATTATTATTTTCGCTTCAATTTGGCCGCTCCAATTAAATAATATTATTTAATTTATTTTTTCACTTTTCAACTTGGGTGCACACCTTAAATAATAATAAAATATTATTATTTACTATTATTTTATTTTCACCACCTCCAAATGATTTGCCCAATATCAATATTTTATTATTTTTCTCCTTTTGATAATTAATGTAAAAATTACATTAATTAATTTTCCGTCTCCCTGAAATTGGCCGAGCCTTTTAAAACAACTTTCTTTTCTCAAAGCCTCTGAACAATATTATCTTCTCCAAACCATAGCTCAACCAAAATTATTCCCTTGTTTGATGAATTAGCCTACGGGAATGAGGATCGGCTAACTCAGATTCCTGTTTAGTGATCATGCCGGAAATGGGGACATTACACCGCCCATAAGCAATTGCATGGATGGTACTGATTATACCTGAATTTGGAAGGCTAGAAATGAATTCCACTTGTATTAAGATTCGACATCACGTTTCTCCTTATAAGATGCTTGCAGCTTGCTATCCAGTTTTGTGGCAAGAGGACAGGTTGCATTGTTTGACTTTGAATTTTAGTAGCATCAAATTGTTGTAGTCATCTCTAAATTTGGTGTTGTTAACATTGGATCCAAAGTATATTTTTCTTAATGATTGAATTAAGTCCATTCCCTGTTCAATTATTTAAGCAGCACATTTTAGAACAAAGAAGGCAAAGCTCAGGTGTAGTAAGCCCAACACAAATGTCATTACCTATTGAATCTGACAATAAAAGTGCTCCTATCTGTTTATTTTCTTTCTCAAGTAGGTCTGACCTGTTTTAATCAAGGCCATCTGCATTATTATCATGGATGGGAATATTCTACAATAAACCAGAGGGGGGCTTGAGTCTAGAGAGTGCTGATACCATTATTTATTGAAGTTTGATTATACAACTTAATACAAATTTTGATTTCATTTTTCCTCCAGATCAGTGAGTTGTTTTCCTGTAGACATAATCAAAACAAGATTGTGGCTGTTACTGACCAACACTAGAAAGTCTCACTTGATGTTTGAAGTTTGTTTGAGATGGCGAGGTTGATCCTGTGTGGGTGAGTGGTTTCTCCATATGTCCTGTAAAGATCCAATGATTTGATAATAGAAAATATGTAGAAATATAACCAGATCATACCAGATGAGGTGCATGGTGAGTACTGATGTTATCCAATATTCAATAAACTCTGAATAGAATATATGCATGTGTGCGTATATGCATGTGAGAGTGCACAGTCATATACTTGATTTCTTTAACACATACAAAATGCCACTTGAAACAAAGCTTTGAAACAATGTGAGGAACCATGAACAAGAAGTATGAGCTTCTTAGAAACAAGCTTTAGGAGAAAGTTGCATAGAAAAGATAAATGTATTGAAGTCTTGGGCTACTCTTTGTGGTCCATCATCACAATGAGTGATAAAGTTAATAGATTGAAGCTCTCTCTATATATAACTCCAAGTAAAACATGAGGTGGGTATCTCTTACAAGCACAATAGTGAATACAATTGATGTGTAATCAATTTAGTAAAAATGTCTTGCCAAGCATTGATTATTATCCTTCGTAACATTAATTAGGCTCATTTAGTCCCCTTAGCTTGTGAATAATTGGCTTATTCTTATCTTTTTCAAATAAATGAGTTTGATATCAATCATCATCTGTCATTTTATTTATTTAATGACAGATTAAAGAAAGTAGGGGTTTACTAGCCGCAAAGAGTAAGACTAATCATGATCGACATTTGTCAAAATTGATAAGAATGGTAGGCTTTAATTTTGGTTCGTTTTAATAATTTTTGAATCTTTATTCTGTAATTGGATGACGCCATTTAGATGTTATAATAAATATTTGTTTTAGTACTTTGCTATATTTCTACTTGAATCTCTTTGGTGAAATGGTCTTTCCAAAAATATCATGGCTTCATGCAGCAATATAGAAAAGGTCCCTTGCTCATTTAATTTTATGGACCATTGTTCTCTATTTATGGACAAATACATTTTGTTTGGATTTACTATATAGCTAGAAATTATCATAATACATAGATTTTTATTTTTTAACAATCAGACGAGCTGACATTTTATGGCAAATATTGTTTGTGATCTTGCTGCCAGGCCAACCTGTTGAAGTCTCTGGATGAAGCATGCATCTTGGAGATAATTATCGACCAACTCACAGATACTGATATTTCTCCTTTGACCGAAGCCCTTTTTTTGGTAAATTATTCTGAATTAGATGCAGTAGATGTACTTCACATCTCACCATGTGTGGTTTTCAATGGCCAAGACCTCTTGGCTCTCATGCGATCTATTGGGCCAAAACTTCGAATGGTTGATTTAAAAGACGTTTCTCTTGGGAAAGATTCCCTTAGGTAGGAATCTAGGATGTTTCTTTTATTTTGACTACAAATAGGATGGTATCCATATCTTACTTTTCTTTCTTGGATCCTGATATGTTTTAAGAATTCTTTTCTTGCTGATTTGGTTAGTGTTGTTGAATTACTTTTCGCTATGTTTCTTATTGGTTTTTGTATGCTATTATCTGATTTCTGTTAGTGCTTTATGCTTGTCTTGAGATGCAGGACTTCAGCTGTATTTTCTTTCATTTGGATAGATGAAAGCTAGTGAATTCAATAACATCTTATATTATATTCTTGATTGTTGGCTTGAAGTTTTTAATTCAAACTACATGGTTTACAGGGATCTTTTGGAAAGAGGCTTGCCATGCCAGCTTTTGAACTTGAGTTCCTGTTGTGTCAGGAAATTAAATATGTCAGGGCAATTTTCGGCACTTCACACACTGAAGCTGGACTTTAATAATCTTACTAGCTTACCAAAAACTTGCTTTAGTTCTATGCCAAAATTGACGAGGCTTTCTATGTGTGAGACTGGAATCACCAATTTCTGGACAACATGTGCTGCATTATCAAGACTTCCATCTTTGTTGGAGCTCCGTTTTCAGAATTGTTTATGCTGTAATGACACAGGGCAGTGTCCACAATCTTCATCTGTAAAACTCAATTCTCTTGTACATGAAAGCATTGCTTCAAAACCAGCCCATAAATCTTGGAGCACAGACTGGTCTCCTATTGATCATGAGGGTGTTAGATTTCCAGATTCAGAACTTTCAGAAACAGAAGAAGCAACTTTTCATGACATGTTCTCAGATGACGAGTCAGTGGCACGCTATCATTTAGGTCATAGCTCGAATGATAATTCATCAGATGGAAGTGATGTTGATTCAGGGTTTCACCTGGGAGAGTTGGTTTCAGTGGATATTCCATCAGATATTCAGCAGCAGACAATTTTTCTGGATTATAACAATGCCAATATTGTGGAGCAACCGACTGAGCATATAAATGCAGAGGAGAGTTTCTTTGAAAAAAATGAAGGGTTTTCTATGAGGAATGAAGAACTGATCTTGGGGAGAGATGGGGAAACACCTGAAAATCTCAATGAAGTTTCTCATAATCCATTCAACTGTTGTGTTTCAACTGATACATTTTATAGTGCAGCCGAGAGAACCATACCAGGTGGGGTAGGTGCAATAAGTACTGGAGAAGGGACTTCTGGTGATGACTTAAATGTTGAATTCCCGGAAATGCCTGTTGCCATTGCAGTCAGACGAGATGCTTCATACCATCCCTCTCCGATTTGTTTTGAGAAACATTACCGAGAATTTATGATAGCCTCATTACCTGGTTTGAAAGTGCTTGACAACGTGCCTATATCTCAGTTGGAGAGGGAAAGAGCACAAACAATATTTTCACAACATTTTGAATTGCTGCCATACAATAGGAGAGTTAAAGAGAATGTCACTAACATTTTAAATGGACGTGAAATTGGGATAGGTTCTGGAATACCAAGGTCTTCCAAATTAAAACAATTGGGCATGGCCAGTGGTCATGCTCTTTCATTTCGTAAATCTATTTGTGCATCTAAAATGGCTGCATGGCCTGATATTCACCCCATCTCTAAATTGAAAAAAAGCCCTAGTGAGATTAATAAGAAGTTTCGGCCCCGACAATTTGAATATCACCCAATGGATTCTAGTTTGATGGTCTTTGGGACTCTGGATGGAGAAGTAGTTGTGATCAACCATGAAAGTGGTAAACTTGTTGGTCATGTTCAGTCAGTTGGAGCAAATCGCAGTATTCTTGGGCTGTGTTGGTTCAGCAAGGACCCTACAAAGGTATGTTGGGCTTATCATCAATGATTAAACTAGATTGATTCCAAATATCACTGCAAAGTTGGGTTTAATTTTTGTTCTGAAGTCGGATCAATTTATTATTGACAGGGGGGATTATGCTTCTATTTTTTAGTTTAACTTTCTTTAATTGAAACATATCTGGGACACCCAATTCACAATTGGAATTCTCTTTACTTTCTTTTACAGATGATACACGAGTTTTGAAATTTTATACCTTGCATTAATCTAATCAGTATTAAGTTGCACTTTTTTTGTCAATTGCTATGTACAGCTTATTGCTGGCTCTGACAATGGCACACTACAATTATATGATGTGAATCGGATGCGTTCAGCACTACTTTCTGGAAGATATGGTGCAAACAGCAGTAATAGGAACCCTTCCTCTTATACATATGAAGAGTTTGAGTCGTTAACGTCTGTCCATATCAATGCAACAGATGATTATTTTCTTGCTAGTGGCTATTCAAAAAATGTTGCTCTGTATGATATTTGCAGCGGGAGACGTTTACAAGTTTTTGAAGATCTTCATGGTGAACATATAAATGTCGTGAAATTTTCTCATCATTCTCCCAACATATTTGCTACTTCATCATTTGACAAGGACATCAAGATGTGGGATTTACGACAGAAGCCAACACATCCTCTGTATACAAATACCAGCACAAGAGGAAATGTGATGGTCTGCTTCTCTCGCGATGATCATTATATTCTTTCTTCAGCTGTGGATAATGAGGTATGTTTATGATGAATAGAATGGTGATTGTGTTTTTTTTTTTTTGGTGTGGGAGAATTCTAATAATGCTTGGAACAAATTACATGGCTAACTCAAACAATGGTTGTATAGGTTAAGCAACATTTAGCTGTGGATGGGAGGCTACATACCAAATTTGACATTGCATCTACAGGAGGTGTTCAGAACTATACTCGGTCATATTACATGAACGGGAGAGATTATATTATTAGTGGGAGTTGCGAGGAAAATGTTGTTCGTATTTGCTGTGCTCAGACTGGTAGAAGGCTTAGGGATCTTGCCCTTGAGGTATTTTTTCTTTGTTGTGAATATCAAGAAGTTGCTAATCTAGATAGGTACAGTCTCTTTTCTTAATTGCATGTTCATTATCAATTTCAAGTTTAAAGTGCAAATATTTTGTCTGATGGGAGAGTCTTTGAGATTGAATGAATGACCATATGGAAATGGTGCAAGTATGTAAACAGAAAATGAAATGAGACATTTTTCATAAAATCCACAAGAAACACTATAGTCCTAGATGTACTCAAATTTTCATCATTCTTCCACGAGTTCATCATCTAGATATACAGTCAAAGGTGCCCGCATTTGCAAATAGGGAATGCCTAATGAGTATTTCCTATGGTTAATCTTAGAAGGCAACATAATCCCAGTAAATAATGCCAACATCAAGCATTCATTCTAGAAGACATGACAGTAAAGTAGTCTTCGAATTCAACAAAACAAGAGTAGTAAACACAACTCGAGTTGAACTGTAGAAAGAGTAAAAGCATGATCATCCAAAAGCTGATGAGCCACATCACATATATGATATAGTATTTCTTGTCTTGTGCCATAAAAAACAATAAACAATCCATCCTGAAATACAATAAGAACAAGTGACACAAAACCCTCACCAATTCTCTCTGTGATAGACTAAAAGTTCTGTTATGAGGAATCTATAAGGATTCAATATGAAATATATTTAAGTGAAGCACTTATCCAATCTAGCTTTTAAAAAACTGCCTTTTAATAGTTTATATTATAAGATGTAACTATGTTGCAGGAAATGCTAGGTACCAACCTGGTTTCGGTACTGAAATGTTTTGGGTCCTATTCCTGATCCTAATCCTTAGGGGTATCGGTTTAGGAAATGCCCTAAACATAGGGATGTTCCTAGAAATGGCTGAGAAACGGTATTGCATTTGCTGGCTGTTTTTGTGCTGTTTTCGGAACAGATCTGCAGTGATCATATAACCACAATGGTTATACCATACAATAGTCACCAACATAGAGATCTAAGTGAAGGAAGCAAGTACTGTACTCTTTAGGTAATCAAATAAATCTGAACATGAAAGGAAAATGAGAGCAAACAACAAGCCAATTGAAGGCCTGGGAGTTTTACCCCGAAGAATCTGAATGCTGGGAGAAAACTCCAGCAAAAGTGAGGCAAATGACCTCCTTATCCAATATCTGCAATGACAAATACAATCTTAGGCCTCTTCGGCACACAACCAACTTGTAACAACAATGTTGAGTCCCTAAGATCACCTACAAGCTCTCTATCACTCTCTCTTTCAGTACTGTTTTACCTATTACAGTTTATTTGTTCTCTTGAAGTTGGAACACATGAATCCGCTAAGTATTCACTTCAATTCCCTCTAAATTAATGCTCCCCCCCTTTAAAATGCCTTTATAATGTGTATTTATGCTTTTTCAATTTGGAACAAAAGGTGAATGGGCACTAGGAAGTTGAAAAGTGCAGCATCTGAAACACCGCAATCCATTTTCGGGACACATGTTGAAACTGCTGCTTAGTGTAGACCAGCAGTTGTGAAACTGCTGTGTTGGTTATGAAACCATCGCTTTTCTGGAATTGGTGATTGTGCAATCACCACCTATCAGAATTGGCGATTTTGCACAAACGCCAAAAACTCCTTCATTTTCTGCCCAGAAACACCTCCTTCCTTCATCAAAAGTGTTCTTCAAGTTTTGTTCTACTTCATCTTGGATCCATAGTGCAACTAACTCATTTTTTGATCCATTTATGGTAACACCTCCCCAGTATGGAGGCTTTGTTCCCCAAAAGCTATGAAGACTTGGAAAATGAGGATGACACCTCTCCAACGGATGAGATGGCTGCCACTGAACTTTGCACAATCCTAAGCAAGAGCCTGAAAACCTTTGTCTCCAACTGTCTGAAGGTGTTTGAAGGGGTAAAGCCCTTGAACTAGCTGGAGGAACTACATCGACACTCTTTTTCCTCCATTCAAGATGAATGATCTTGGTGTTTCTGCAGAGCATCTTTATTGCTTGAGGATTCAGGATCTCAAGTTGCTCCTTCTTGCCCTCATAACCATTCAACATGAAGCTCTGTCCACCCTTGATCAAGTGATACTTGTTTTGCCTTGTAATAAACAGCTTTCCTGTCATACATGTAGGGGTTGCCAAACACAACTCTACGGGCATCCAAAGGAACAACATCTACAACCATGTTATCAAGAAACTTTTGGTTAATTGCAAACCTCAATTTACATTGCCTACTAATGCACAAATCAGCACCAATTGTACGCAACAATGCTAATTAATAGTTTGAAGAATTGTACAGCTATCTGAATTGTAGTTACTGCAGAATATGTATTTGAAATATTAATAGTGCACGTGATTATCTATACAATTGCTATCAATTCATGTTCTAACTGTTTATGCCCCATGGAATATATAAGGAAAAACTAGTAGCATAAGCTGATAAATATCTTTGAGAGCTGAGGGCCCAACTTTCTTATTTGCATCGCCAAGCCATTTAGGTCCAGTCTAACAAAGGCAGATTACTTACTGTGACTGTCATTGAATATATGGAAGTCGTTGATTAGGGAACCATGTTCTTAGATATTAAAATGTAGAATGTAAGTCTTGACTGTAATGTCCCCTTCTTGCAAGCCAAAATTTTTGCAACCTTGCAAACAATTTCAACTTGTAAAAGAGCACATTAGTATTCCATTTCTCTTTAACACTTAACCATAATCATATGTAATTGCTTCACAATCACAACTATATGCATTTTTTTTCTATTTCACAAGTCCATTGTCCATATTTCATAATTTCCCTTGGATGAGATAACCTTAGGCCTATTGTTAATCATACCTTCCACCTTATGAGAGACGACTCATTAGGAGGCAATGTCATACCAACTATCATGGGTCCTATTATTATTCTTGTGGTTATTAAACCAAAGGCCCATCATTATTCCTTCAATTCGTCAATCGAAGGTCCATTATCATTCCTTGATTCGTCAACCAAGGCCCATTATTATTCCTTCGATATTTAAATCGAAGGCCCATTATTACATCCTTTGACTCATCAATCAAAAGCCCGTTATTATTCCTTGATTCGTCAATCAAGGCCCATTCATTGGTCTCGGGGATGATCTCTCACCACCACGAGCCATACCCATGGTTGGTCAATTACTGTCCTAACTATCAACCTCATTCCCACAGTGTTGGGCAGATTAGCAACAAGGCCACTTACTCATCCCTAGGATGACCATGCCCATATCCCTTATAGAGTTCCATTCCAATTATCTTGTCCATATATAAATCACAATATATATCATGCCACAGTTTCATTTGCTTTACTATATCTTTCCTATTCCAATATAAATTCCTTTAATTCATCATGATTTACATGTTTCCAAACATAATGCAAGTATGATATTCAATTTCTCATTAGATGCCTATTTACATCATTCTATTTTAATTCCATTATGTTAGACTGTGATCATCTTTCTTATCCATTTCATATTTCAATAACATTTAATTATAAACAATTTATTTAACCTAATAACAAGTGCATATTCTAGTTATAACATATCTATCATTTACAACTTGCATATATGTAATCTATATTTAGATTTAGATTTTATTTTCATAAACTTACAGTGATGCATATAGAAACTCAGATTTTTCCTGATGCTGATGGTTCTTCTTCCAACTTGTTTTTTGCCTATTTGAATGCCTTCAATCTTCTTATATATTTGATCTAATGTCTTTCCTTAAGAGGCGCCACCCTATATGCTGCCTTTTCATAAGTGACGACCTTTCCTTGACTAATCGGCGTCCCTTATTTGTCATTGGATCGCTGTTTGACTTCATTCACCGTTTGTCTTATAAGTGCTGGGTCTTGTAAGTCTTAACCGATCCTTGATAAGGATCATTGAGTATTGTTTACTAATGTATGTTCCTCCTTATAGTTCGTTGACCCTTTTCTCATTAATATTTGAATGTATTCGCTGCTCTTTGGGTAATGCCGATTCATTCCATATTTTTATATATAGTCACTACTTATATTCAATCGCTATCTTTATTATTTCTGAATTGCTATCTTTCTTTAATAATAATTGTAGCCATACTAGCTTTACAATAATATATTTTTACTCTCGAAACTTTAGTCATTGTAATAATAATTTGTATTTATTTATATTTGTTTTATATTTATATTTATAATAATAAGATTTATATTTTTATTGATAATTATAATTTATATAATAATAATAATTAATATTTATATTTGTATTTATATAATATATATTGTATATTCTATTTAATCGTTGTATATTTGATATATTAAATGTTAGTATATTATATATATATTATATTATAATATCTGAATTATATTTATGATTATTATAATAATATTTAAGTTCATAATATTTATATTTATATTTTCATCTATAATTGATTACTTAATCGATTAAAATATGGGGACATGACATTGACTGACTTGTAACTTCAAGTGTGCCACCATTTTTCATTTCATATTCATGGCTATCAGTGGCTGTACTCCAGGTGGAGAAAGTTTTGCAGGCTTTCACTTACCAAATAGCTATTATTGATTAGTATTCTAAAAATTAAATACATAATTACTAAATAAGCAGAACTTTTATTAGTATCGGTATTTTTTTATATTCACATAATTTAACAGATTAATAGAGAAATATTGTATTTATTGGAACATTTGCCTCTATAAGATTCATTTTAGCAAAGTAGTATGCAGATTTCAAGAGCTCCTATCCTCTTTCATTTCTTGATATTGCAAATAAGTTAAAAACAATTGATACACTGCAGTTATTTATGAAGACTGTTACAACTTCATTTTCCAGCCCTCCTTATTCATAGTTAAAGTTCTAAATCAATAACAGTTTAGAGAATATGATTTTAACTACCATTTACATGCCTGCATTGAATGAATTTCATGCTTCTTGATATATAACTTCATCTATGGCCATCCATGCAAATTTATTGTCCTAAGCTTAATACAGAATAACTAGATCTAAAACCATCTTCATTTTTTCATTCCATTTCACGAGGACTGAATTCAACTTGAAAGAGCTAAATATTAAAGAGATTAGTGAGCAGGATGAAGACAAAAGGAAGATAATATAATATTCACTTAGTATATTGATGTATTATTTGCGTGAACATCATTAGACTGATCAATTTTATTTTTGTTTTTTGCAATCCTAGTGCCATGGAGTTGGGTGGTTGATCTCTATTTTACCAAATTCCCTTGGTGTTAACAAATAAATATTCATTTTTTGTAACTTAGGTTAACGCTTATGTTTATCTCAGCTTCAACAGCATGGTCTGGGTAGTGATCAATGTGGTGGTTAGCCACTGGGCTGACTTGCCAAAACTTTGATTTTCATCAAATTTGACAAATAATGTGGCCAGCGAGAGAAAGCTACTTCGAGTTTGGACTGTTGGCCCAGTATTACTAAAAACAATGTCTATAGTTTTCATTCCTTATTAGAAAAATCGTTTTTCAAGTGCAACATCCTTGGGTTGAATCAAATAGTCCTTTTGAGGCAAGCTGTTTCCAATTGCATTTTTTTTTTCCTATAGTGTTTGGATTACTCTTGGAAGAGAACCACTCCGTGTATTTTTTCATGGTAATTTGAATAGAGTATAATCTTTGAAACATTTTCCATTTTCATACTAATGTGAAGAACTCCTAGAGTTTCCGTTGGGGGTTTGTATTGCCATTTGCATTTTTAGCCGATAGGCTATATTGTGTGGGCTTTTGCCCGGAATTCAGTATTCTCATGCCAGAAAAATGTGCTGAGATATTTTGCAGTGGCCGGAAACCAATAATATCTTTCGCCAGTTTGTTTTCCACATACTCTGCTCTCTTAAATCAAATTATCAAATCTTATCTTCCTTTATCTTGATCCGTATCTGATCTGATTCTAAAAAACATATTTTATCAAACTCTATAATAAGCCCATCTAGATTGACAATTGAAGAGGTGCAGAGAGTGGAAATTTCTTCCTCACTGGTGTCAGAGTGGGGGCAGTGGCTGTGATTGTGGCCGTTGATGATTTACGGAGGTTTTGCAGCACCTCGGAATAAGGGTGATATCAGGGATGCCATGCTAATGAGCATTTCTTTTGCCATCTATGTCTACATATCACAGAAGACGCTGTGTGCATACTGTGTGTGGCACTCTATGCTCAAGCCTTGATAGTTGTCTGTTCTCTTCAAGTTCAACTGAGAAGCCAATGTATAGGTAACTTCTTCTGTATTTTTATTCCTGTTTATATCAGATGAGTGTTTATGTGCTAGAGATATGACTACTGATATTGGCCTCAAATACTAGCAAGTCTCATATGTAAGGTCTGAGTCACCAATAAATAGTGTTGTTGGCCAAAATTTTCCTTTTCACATCTGAAATTCGGATACTTTATCTGACAGATTAGATTTTAGGCATTGTTTTGCAGCATCAGAGAATATTTTTTCTCTCTGCTTGTAAAGCAAAACTTATATGCAAAGGAAACATTCTTAACAGGGCTATATGGATTTAATTTAAAGTTGTCTAACATATCTCACACTATATTTTTCTTTTCTTTTTTCTAAGTTTTTAATTCAATTTTGTTAAGTATGTTGAAATGTGAACTTGGGGGAGGTTTTGAGAGATTGCAGCAGAAATGTCACAATAAATCCAAACCTGTTAGTGATAGGTTGCATGCTTGTCTGTTGCAATATGTGACTCCTTGCAAGTGTCACCATCATTAGGAACCCCAAAATCCAGACCCACATCATCAAAAATGAAGACTCATAACAGCTTGTACCCACCTCAGAACTTACCCACTTCATTGCTATCCTTGAGCAAATCGTTTGACAGATTTTTACCATACCCAAGCCCACAATTTGCATGTTCATCTCTGGGGAATCTAATATTTGCTCTGCCCAAATCACTTTTGATTATCAGATGCTCTTCATTAGTGATAAATGCAGAATTATTAATTCCATTATATACAAAAATATCATCTCTCTATAAGAGATTGAATATTATTTTCCATCCCCATCTTGTTGTCATTTGAGATCACTAAAGCTTCATAGAGGCCATATTCATACTATCTCCCAGCAGGGCCTGTAGAGCCTCTTATGTCTATCATCCTGAAGAAACTCCTGATCTTCAGTAGCCCTCTTCCTTCCATTGCAGTTCTCAGACAATCCCATATTTATGCCTGCAGACAAAAGGACAATATCATGCACAGATAGAAATAGAACCAGTCAATACTCAAGAGAATAATACCCAGGATATCTGATATAATACAGGTCAGAGCTCTCCTCTCATAAGAAGAGTCCTACTGAACAACAGGATTCACCTTGTGATTTAATGACAAAATGGCTTGTCTGACTATCGCATCTGGTTTGAGTGTATAAACAGGTAACAACTACCACTTTGATTGTGATTCCATTGCTCTTAAATCTCTCTTTGTAGCCTCACCCTCGCATGCTGGCATATAGACACTAGAATCAAAGTACATCAGAAAAACAGTAGTGGACAGGTGCACAACCCTGTGCCATATGCCCTACATGCCTTCACCTTGATATTTTCCAAAAATTAAAAGAAAATTTGATACTTCTCTTACTTTTCCTTTTCTTTTACTTCAAAGTCTACTAAAGATCACTTTGAATGAATTATTTGAGCCCACAAATCTGAAGTTCATATTGATGCAAGTATGATATCATATCTGTTGGTCACACTTTTCTTCTCTGTGCCATCCACTTCCGCACCCCCTCACCCATATAAAAAGATTGCCCTGGGAAGTGCCACCAGAATTTGTTGTATTGTAGCTTGGATCATCATTATAGGGGTTGATAATAAATTAATGTGGATTATTCTAGACTCACAAAAGAAAGGACAGAGTGGATGTCTTTATGAATGGGATTCCCATATGGGTGGCCAAGGCAAAAGCCCATTGAGATTTGTTTGCTTTTCATATGAAGAAGTTGTCTCGTTACCCAAAACAGTGTTGGTAATGATCTCCAATTCTCAAATTTGTCGAGTCTTACTTGGGACTAATGATAGAATCAACTTTGTTTTCATCATTGATATTTTTCTATTTTCTTTTTTAAACCGTCTTAATCAAGATGGCTTCTTGAAGATATTGATGAAGGAGGAACCCCATACCTATTCTCTACATGGTAAAAGGGCGAGGAAAAAACACAATAATTCATCAAATGAAAATACTGCACAAGAATGTTGTTGAAAAGAAAAAAGCAAAATAAATATTAAAAATGTACACTTATTCCGAATAACAAGACTGTTGGATGTGCTTATTATGAAGAGCAATAAGGCCTAATTCAAGTGTCCTTGAAAGCATGAAATCTGTCTATTTGCTTTATCTTTAAATTCATGTGGACATTGTTCATGGAATATCTGCCCATCACGGGAGTCAAAGTGAATTAAAGTGGCATGGTCATTTGAGATTCCCAAAAGAATTGATCATATCTTGGTTATAATGAAATAATTTGTCAAAACACATTTCAAATTTGATCGTTTTCCATGGGAGATGTATTTAAGATATCTTTACTGGTTATGGTGAATTTTTTTTGTCAAAACACCAATGCAAGGTTGTTTGATCATTTTCCATAAGCCAGTCTGCATAGCTCTATATTATGTCCTCTTATTGCTCAATGTGTAGAAAACCCTTGCAAATAAGTATGAGAGATGAATATCACATTCCAATTAGCAATACGGTCATGTGAAAGAGTAAAATTTAAAGCAACCAGTGCGGTCACATGTAGGTGAGCTTAGGGCTTTATTGTGTAGTGCTCTACTACAATTTTGATAACTACCTTACTTCTTCCATTCACTTTTGGAGGAAGTTCTTCAACGAGCTTCTTTTGTGCAACGTCAACATTTTGGACTTGTATATCGTTCCACCTCAATCTATTTTGCTTCACTTTTATTTGGTGGGTGGGGATTTCTTTAGCTCCTTAATCCTAGGAATGCCCATCGTGACATGTTAGGTTGCCCTCATGGTCTTCTATTTCTTTTGTCAATAAGAACTCATTACAAGAAGTTTTACAACACAACTTTTTGCTATGCCCTTTAGCGCATTTAGGTGTTGTCGTTTCAGTGAAATTGTAATGTCCCTTACAGGAACAATACTAATTTTACCCTAAATTATCAGTTTCCAAGCAAACAAAGATTTAGAGTGTACCTTGATTTGATCTAATCCAATCAAATTAGATATCTTAGAGGACTCAACCATAAGAGATTGGATGAGTGTGACTTTGATGGGGTGTCTCGGATTCTCTACCCTAGGCCCAAGAGCGGATATACCATCCCCCTTGGCCTCCTGTGGCCCATGCCATCCGTATGAGGTGGTCTACCTAGTGAGGTATCCGTTACCCTATTCCCCCTCATCTTGTCATTTCCTTTCCCTTTATCTATGATTGGTTCCTTTGAATTTGCATGTCTATGATAGGAGAATGAGATCACAAAAGGGTGCCCCAGAAGCTATCTCTTCTAAGCCCAAGGGCAGTACCCTTTGTACCCCCTTGGCCCCTTTGGGATTATACAATCCCCACCTTGGGGTGGCATACCTAGAAGAGTGCCCCATCACCGTACCCCTCTTGTAGTCTTTCCATTCCTTCTATTATAGTAATTATAACATTCATGCAAGAATCCACATTAATGCATAATAAACTAATCAAACTCATAGTTGCAAACAATCATATCAGCAATGCATAATGAATTATGAAGGCGACATATAAAAGATAATGTGCATGAACTATTGATGATGATATGCATAAACTATTAATTAAATTTAGACAACATCCTATATAAACACTCTAGTGCAATTATATGGACTCACAATCCTCTTTTAGGTCTGCTCTCAAATATACTCCTTCTTGCTGTTATCTCTGTGAAGGAATTTTAGAAATTGTAATAAATATTTTTATTCCATCAGATGTATTCTTATTTCCTCCTCTTATTCTCAATGCCTTTTAGATGCCCCTCAAGACATATCTTCATTTGGCATTTATATCCCCTTCTTCATTGAAGAGACATACCTCATAGATCAATCGCTGCCTTTAAGCCTGTTCGCAGCCTCTTATACCAAGTCGCACCTCTACAGATTTTGTCTTAAACAATTTGTATGTGGCTTTTGTCTTATTTAATCGCTGCATAGATTATTCTTTATACCTTATGCGCTGCCTTTGTAATTAATATGATGGCTTGTTTAATGAAGGTCAATCGATATGTTTTAGTTTTATTTAAGTTGCCTTACTGCTCCTTCGATTTGTCTTTTTTATTAGTTACATATAACATGTATTATATTATATTCGCTGCTAAGACAAAAGTTACTTTTCAATTTGTAATTATATTTATTTTTTATATATATTTATAATATAAGATAACTATAATAACAATTAAATTGATAACATATATATTTATATTATTAATTTGTTTTATATTTATTTTATATAATAATATTATTTTTATTAAATATTATATATCAATAATATATGTTCATACGCAATTCTCTCTATCGTCTTTTATCATGATGTTTAAATCTTTAATTTAAGCAATACCTTAATATCGGGATATTACAGTCCACCCTGCCCAAGATTGCTTGTCCTCAAGCAATTATAACTATGATGCCTCTAAAATCATCAATCTCCTCAAAGAATTGTTCTTAGTATTCTTGTCTCAATCCAACTGCCCATGTTAGCATTCTCTAAGGTATGAGGGCAATTTTTTTGTTCAATATGTACTTGTATTTCCCAACATAACCAAGAGTTGGTAACTGGTAAGATACCTATCTTAAGATAAGTTCTCTCATCTCAATGAGAACAAAACCAACAGGTACATTTTCTTCTTTGGTATCAATTATATTTTCAAAGAACCAATTAAGTTGGCTTGACCCTTGCACATGGATATGCTTTGAGTTTACGTAGGAAAATGAGCTTTTCATATATTAAGATGGGAATTAGAAGCACGACCCCCATCTATGACCTCGATTGCAATGATCTTATATATCTTTGGTCTTCTTGTTTGTATGTCTTATAATAGTCTTGATGACCCTCTAACGGAGTATCATGGTATGTCCCCATGATCTTTTCTTTCATTTTCGATCCTGGGATTTGTGGGTTATGGGCCCATAATATAACTTAGTATGGGCTTATGTAGCAATTTTGTTGTAACTTGATTTTATCAAATTTATCAAAGGTACCTACATGCCTAATACTGATGTCCTTGATCCTATGAATGTGGAGTTACTTTGATTAAGAAAGGAACTTGAGAGGAGACTCCTGGAAGAATGAGCTAATATAGAGTTTACTAGATCAAATTTGTAGGTTACAAGTTTGATCCATGTATTGCAATTGTTTCTATGAGTGTGAGATAGATCATATGATTGTATATTTGATCGTGTTCCAAGGGAATAGAACAATTTATTTTCAATGATGTTCCTCTTCCCTGAAGCTTGATGAATATCTTTTAAATTTCCAACATTTCTCCAAATTTGTAGGTTCCTAATTGAGTTGTCTTCATTACATTCTTTCAAAATATTTGTTTTGACTTTTAAGAGATTGACCATTCCAAGTCAAGATGATACCATAGTGTACCTAAATCTCGAAGTTTGAAAGATAACCTTAATCCATCTTTGTATCTTTAGTTATGCCTAACTTCCTTAATAGCTAGATTTTCATTTGAGAATTGGAAGTTAAATTATATTGTTAGATTCAATTATGTTGAATGGTTGTGAGTGATTGTTCCTTGGGAAACTTTTGATATTTTGATTGCTTGAGAATGATTCCCTTTTATATTTTATTGTTAAGGAAGTCCTACATTTGAAGGTCACACTTTTTCATATTTGGGGTTTCATCCTTTCTCGCATCATCATTATTTACTTACGAAATTATTTAGGGTTCTATTCTCACTTGAATTCTTCAATGATGTTTTGGATGTCTTTCTTAAATGAAATGTTCTTTCCTTTTTTATTTCAAGTTTGAGAGTCATACTTTTTCCACTTCACTAGTTACAACCCTTCATTATTACATAAGTTAATTTGTTGGTGCTTCTTAACCCAAGAAGTGTTTGACAAATAAAGCTCTAGAGATTTGGCCTTTACATAAAGTAATCTTAAACACACAAAGTAAACTTCTTGCGGAAACATTATACATGAAGCATACGTATAAATACATGCGTTACACGAAGCATGCATAAAGCATGAAGCATACACATACGAAGTATACATATAAATACATGTGAAGCATGAAGTGTACACATAAACACACGTGATACACGTAATACATAAAGTTTACGTATAAATACACTTAATACATAAAGTTTACGTATAAATACACTTAATACACAGAGTATGAAGCATACTTGTAATACACAGAATATGAAGCATACATGTAATACACAAAGTACACGCACGTAATACACGAAGCATGAATTATACACATAAATGCTCGTAAGCAACGAAGTATACACTTGAATACACGCAAGTCACGGAGTATACACTCAAATACACGTAAGCCATGAAGTATACACTCAAATACACATAAGTCATGAAGTATACACTCGAATACACATAAGTCACAAGTTATACACTTGAATACACATAAGCCACAAAGTATACACTTGAATACACTTGGATACAGATAAGTCACAAGGCATACACTTGAATACACATAAGCCACAAAGTATACACTTGAATACACAAGTCACAAGTATACACTTGAATACACATAAGCCACAAAGTATACACTTGAATACACAAGTCACAAGGTATACACTTGAATACACTCGAATACACATAATTCACAAGGCATACACTTGAATACACTCGAATACATAATACATAGAGTATACACAGGATGGCATGAAAGATGCTTTGATACCACTTGTAATGTCCCTTATAGGAACAATACTAATTTTACCCTAAATTATCAGTTTCCAAGCAAACAAAGATTTAGAGTGTACCTTGACTTGATCTAATCCAATCAAATTAGATATTTTAGACGACCCAACCAGAAGAGATTGGAGGAGTGTGACTTTGATGGGGTGTCTCGGATCCTCTACCCTAGGCTCAAGAGCGGATATACCATCCCCCTGTGGCCCATGCCATCCATATGAGGTGGTCTACCTAGTGAGGTATCCGTTACCCCATTCCCCCTCATCTTGTCATTTCCTTTCCCTTTCTCTATGATTGGTTCCTTTGAATTTGAATGTCTATGATAAGAGAATGAGATCACAAAAGGGTGCTCCAGAAGCCATCTCTTCTAAGCCCACGGGCAATACCCTTTGTACCCCCTTGGCCCCTTTGGGATTATACAATCCCCACCTTGGGGTGGTGTACCTAGAAGAGTGCCCCATCACTGTACCCCTCTTGTAATCTCTCCATTCCTTCTATCATAGTAATTATAACATTCATGCAAGAATCCACATTAATGCATAATAAACTAATCAAACTCATAGTTGCAAACAATCATATCAGCAATGCATAATGAATTATGAAGGTGACATATAAAAGATAATGTGCACGAACTATTGGTGATGATATGCATAAACTATTAATCAGATTTAGACAACATCCTATATAAACACTCTACCACAATTGAATGAACTCACAATCCTCTTTTAGGTCTGCTCTCAAATATACTCCTTGCTGTTATCTCTGTGAAGAAATATCAGAAATTGTAATATATATTTTTATTCCATCAGATGTAGTCTTATTTCCTCCTCTCCCTATATATATGTATTCCGATATATTCCATAAGTTCCTTATTCTCGATGCCTTTTACATGCCCCTCAAGACATATCTTCATTTGGCATTTATATCCCCTTCTTCATTGAAGAGACATACCTCATAGATCAATCACTGGCTTTAAGCCTGTTCGCAGCCTCTTATTCCAAGTCGCACCTCTACAGATTTTGTCTTAAACAATTTGTATGTGGCTTTTGTCTTATTTAATTGCTGCATATATTATTCTTTATACCTTATGCGCTTCCTTTGTAATTAATATGATGGCTTGCTTAATGAAGGTCAATCGATATGTTTTAGTTTTATTTAAGTTCCCCTATATATTCACTGCTCCTTCGATTTGTCTTTTTTATTAGTTATGTATAACATGCATTATATTATATTCGCTGCTAAGACAAAAGCTACTTTTCAATTTGTAATTATATTTAATTTTTATATATATTTATAATATAAGATAACTATAATAACATTTAAATTGATAACATGTATATTTATATTATTTATTTGTTTTATATAATAATATTATTTTTATTAAATATTATATATCAATAATATATGTTCATACGCAATTATCTCTATCGTCTTTTATCATGATGTTTAAATCTTTAATTTAAACAATACCTTAATATCGGGATATTACAGAAATTTTAGGTAAAGTGAGAGGCAAATCACTTTGTGGTTAGTAGCACTTGTTTGCCATGAAGATTTACTAGCACATAGCATTGTAGCATTGAATGGGAACCACTTCTTTCAAGACTGTACACCAAAAATTCAAAATTGTGCGTCTAGATGATGTATCCAAAGACACCATCTAAAAACATTTAGACATAGGAAGATCAAATTAAATACATCCATATTGACATCTTAGTTACTTTATATTTTGAGGGAAGTTTAGATTTTTACATGTTATTTTATATAAAATACAATCGGCGTAACCATTGCACCTCCTTTCGGCACAAGTGCTAGTATTAGATTTAGAGACAAAATTTCTTTTGCTAATTTGATCATCACTTAACAATGACTGAATTACCATTGACGTCATTTTCATTCTTGACGGAATATATTGCCCGACTATTGGCGTAGGGTAAGGTTTGGATGCTTTTTGAGAAGAATTTAAGAAGAGTTGATTTTTTGGAAGTATACTTATGTAACTTATTCATATTTATTATTTTTTCTTTTGGGAGGTGGTTGGACTAACAACTATATGGGTATAACAGTGAGGCTCAATTGTTGCAGGGGCGTGGTTCAAGAAGTTCCTTGTATGTGCAATCTTTGCGTGGCGATCCTTTTCGGGTGAGATTTTGTGCCTTGCATGTGGCAAGTTTTTTTTAGTTGCATTTACCAAGTATGTTGAGTAAATAGATTTAGAAATTCAGCATGCAATTACCCATTGAATCCGTTTCCTTTTAAATCGTTTTCTCCTTTTCATTCAGCTTTAAGTTCTTTACAGACAAATAGCCATGTACTAGATACTATTTTATGTTCCTATCAGTGAGTTTGTTCATTTTTCACAACCATGCTTCCTTTTTTAATTGTAGAATAAGATTCTTTGAAAGAAATTCTTTATGAGGACATGCTCTATTGGCATTCTTAAAAGTTCATAAATATATTCATACATTCCAATCTGAATCAATAAATCTATGATATCATTCCTGATGAGGGGTTACTTTAAATTACAATTTAAAAGGATGATCAACAATGCTTTTCAAAATGCAAATCTAAGACTGAACTTATGGGTTCTATGATTTAATTTTCTTAAACCTTTCCACAGTTTAGTTAACTATATGTTATCCAGTTTGCTTATTCCTCCCAACATAATAATGCAACTCAAAACATCCTTGCTAACACTGGAGAGCAATGCAGAAAGAGGCATTGATTCCATCCCCACAGATCAGCACGAAGATTCACTGAACCCTTTTCTGCATGCTTCTGAGCCACCAACTCTCTGTATAGTATATGATGTTACAGATTATGTTAATATTCTATGATGTATAGTTTATGATGTTACAGATTAGTTGTTTTATCTTATTACCATTGTATATGCAGCTGCTTCTGAGTATGTTCTTTGTCAGAGGCATGACTGATATATTTCTCTTGACATGCTTGTCTCAATGGTTTTTCCACTCTATCTGCTGAGAGTTTTTTTAATCTATCTTAATTAGTATAATTATCCCTTTATCAAAGAAACAACTTCCTTGCTAACGAGGGATCCTATCCCTATGTTCAGGGATCCTAAGGAGTTCCACTATTGGCACATAAATATTAAATTCTAATTTGGCTAAAAACTTGAGCCATGTCAATAGGGAGATAATTTCACAGAGTATCACATGAGACAATTACATCATTTGCAGAAGGAATATACGGTATGATTTGATTGGATGAAACATCCTTACTTTCGTCCTTTGTCTTCTCCTTTTCTGGTTCCTTTTGAGTCTGAGGTCAATCATGCTTGTAAGCACCCTTTGGGTAATGAACTCCTATAACGGGTGTAGTATGTATAGGCTGCATAGTTGGCGATGGATTCTTTTGAACATACTTCTTTTTAGCTGCTAGTGGCTGCACTGGAGGCTTCTTCTTTTCAGGCACATTCTTCTTGGGAACACTAATGCTTTTCTGTTCCACATTCGCCTTTTGCTTTTGCTTCTCACTGCCCAATGTACCACGTTTTTCCTCAGCAGCAGGGACATTCTGTATAGGCACTTGCCTATTTCTCCTTGAACTTGCATAATAGCTTCATCAGTCAAGGCCTTCATGTCCTTCTCAGAAGGTCTGGATTGCTTGTATTTCTTTTGCATGAGGTCCCTCAATTGCCCAAAATCATGAGCTGGCAACTGATACCTTTTTAGACGTTCATCATAATCATATTGGAAAAAATGATCTTCTTCATAGCTATCATACTTGATGTCCTAACCCATCTGCTCGTAATCCTCTGTGTCAAATTGATTAATTTCCTCCTCATAATACTTAGCTGCACCTTCGTTTGGAAATTCCTCATCCCTGCTCATTGAATGAGCAATTGCACAATTTCCTGGATCGTGGGGAAGGAAACAAACCTGGCACCATAGAGACTCATCTTGAAAATTGACATGATCCTTCCTCAATGGATTAGGAGTGTCCCTTTCATGTTGTTTGAACCTGACATGCCTAGGAGCAGCTTGTCTATCACTGTGTTGTGCTCTCTTAGACCAATCTGTGTTGGAAGGTCTGTTATGCAACCTTTGACCTTCATTGAAATGTGTTGCAACACCGTGAGGTGGCAACCCTTTGTCATTCCGAGCAACTTTGTAGGATAAGTCTTTCATGGCTCCCATGAGTTTATCCAATTTGTCTTCAGTAGTGAGGGGCTTATTAGAAGCCACTTCATCTGACTGAGAGATCTTCACATCAGACCTCTTAACATGTTTCCCAAAGGCTCTCATGTTACTTTCAATGTTAATGGCCATAGCATAAGCCTCCCTCAGCATTTGAGGACTCTAGTCCCTCAGGCAATAACCAATCTTTGAATCAAATGCACCACAGTACAGAACCAAACACATGGATTCATTGGGTCTCATCTGAGGGGGGACTTCTCATCGTCATGATGAATCTGCCATTGAAATCAGCAACAGTCTCATTGATTCATTTTTTGATTGTGGTGAGCTCATGGATGGCAAACTTGGGGTCAATCCTATCCCCATATTGCAATCTAAACATTCTCATGAATTCTTCCCATGAGTCAATATTGTTATCAGGGAGTGCTTTATACCATTCTTTGGCGCTTTCCTCCAATGAGTGCACAAACAACTTCATTATCACATCTTCGTCTTCAATCTCATACTCATCCGTGACATTGATGAAGTGTCTCAAGTGTTCCTCACTAGTAACTGCATTGTTACCTTGGAACCTTGGGATTTTTCCCCTAATCTCATTTGGAATAGGGTTAGGAATGTTTGGTATACCAAAGAAGTCAAGTTGTTTATACCTTTCAGCTCCCAATGGCTGCCTTTGTGGAGGGAAAACCTGTGCTTGCCTTCTCAGTGGACGCCTAGCATTTTGAACATTGCCCTGCTGCTGATTCACTTGATTCTGCAGAGGCTGATTGTGAATATTTTGAGCACGGGCATTGTTTGCACCTTGCTGTCCCCTTTGTTGTTGTTGTTGATTGGCCTGCAAGTTATGGCCTTGCTGCTGATGCTGTTGTTGTTGTCTCTATTGCCATGGAATGTTGTAGCCTTGGTGCTGTGCATTTTGATTCACCTAGGCCTGCTGGGCAAGTTGAGCTTGTTTCTATTGTTGTTGGTCGGAGGTGGAACAATCGACTCCACCAACCCATTCATGCAGTGGGGTACTTCCTCAACTCCGATTTTTTCTATTCGGATAGCTTCACATATCCTAATGGGGAGGTTATGGAGGGCCTCTCAACATGCATTAAGAGCATGACACCCGAGGTTGAGGTGAGAGACTTCATTATTAGGGACTTGCAAAATTACAGAGTGGCAGGGGGAAGCTCTTTTCTTCGCCCCTAGCTATCCAAGGAAGAAACACTCAGTTACTGGGTAACAAAAATTGGAGTCTTTACATGCATCTTACAAGTTATAAATTTCAAATTTACAACTATTGATAAAATATGGTTTGCTTACTAACTCTTGAATATCTTATTTTGTAAGTTCTTGGTGGGGAGATTGGGGTGGAAATACCCCAAATCTTCAAAGATTAGCCCTCCGAATTTTGTCTCAACCTTGTAGTGCTTCTAGTTGTGAGCGCAATCGGAGTTTGTTTGAGGCCATTTACACGAAGAAGCATAATAAGTTAACTAAAAAACACTTCAAAAACACTTCAACGACCTAGTATTTGTATAATATAACCTTCGGCTTCGCATAAGAAAGGTGGAGAACAAATCATAGGAGGTCATTGATTTGGATGACATTGATCCTTATAGCGATTGGACAAGGCAGGATGAGGAGACCCCATTGTTTACTACAGACAAGATTCCTGATTTTGAGAGACAGATAATGAAGGATGTGGCTGTAGCAGAAGTAGGAGCTACTGGATTGTCATTGGATGACATTGATGAGGCAAAGGAGTCATTGCTATCTAGTAGCAGAATGGAGGTGGAGGTGGAGCTAGAGCCACAAGCGCAACCTTCTGTGCCGAGCGAGGAGCTGTAGCCGAGTGGAAAGACTAGAATCTCTCCCCAAATTTTCACTAGATTAGGGAAAAGGAAGATGTAAAATGTTGTAATATGCAATTTATGAATTATGATGATATCAGATTTTCAAAGGCAATCATCATAAATTAATAATAGTTGGCAACTAACTATTGTATTAGGATGTCGCATGATGATGTGATTTTGTACTAAATTTGTATATAAATGAATCAAATCTAATAGAAAACACTTTTGTACTCATTTATGGACTCATCGGATACATTGTCATTGAATTTTGTAAAAAAATGTGTTTTAGAAGAAATTTAGGTAATTTTTAAAGTTGTCGAGTCACAAATTTTGGGTCTACTGAGTTTTTGTCAAGTTCGAGTATGCAAACTATGGGATAAGGCATAAGCAATGAAATTTAGGTAGGAAAAACACAAGTGAATAGTTGTAAAGGGTCAAATCCAACCATTAATGGCGTTTTGGGGAATGGTTAAGTCATTTATGAGATTTGTGGGAATTCGGTGTGGGATTGGATGCTAGAGGTGGACATGCCAGAGGGAGTGAAGAGATCGACAAGGAGGGAAAAGTGAATTAAATGTGGGAATGCAGGGAAGGGAAGGACATCTGGACTTTGGAAGTTGGAAGGAAGATGTCAGGAAGTCCAACAAAATCTTGCATGTCTGCGAAATAGAGGAATACAAGTGGTCGGGAGTATAGGGGAGTTTGGGACATTTGGAACTCTAGAAAAGTGGAAGAAGTCCATTGGAAGCCCACAAAGCCGCAAAATATGTTATTTGAATGCATTGTGGAAATGCAGAGATGGAAGGGAGGTTAGGACCTCGAGAACTTCGAAAAAGTGGAAGATGTCCACTTGAAAGTTACAACCTGCAAAGAAGAATGGAATGTGGAACGAGCTTGCGGAAGTGTGGGAAAACGGAGGACATCCAGACTTAGAGAAAAAATGGCCAAGTGGAAGAAGTCCAGCGGAATCCTACAAGTCCACAAAGAAATGGAAGAAAGTGGGGTGAAGAGGGAATAGGAAGTTTGCAGGGATGCAGGGAAGGGAAGGACATTTGGACTTCAGATAAAGGGTCAAAAATCCCGAAGTCTGTCAAAATCCCCCAAACGGCAAAATGAAAGGAAATGAGGGAAGGGAAGGGAACGAAGCAAAAGTTGAAGAAGTCCACTAGTACTTGGGAACTCCGCAACTCCACAAAAGACCACAAAATGACTAAATAATCCCATACTTAAAATTTTTAGGATTTTTTGCAACTTCTAGCATATGGTAGGAACATGGAGGAAGGAAAAGAACAACATCAAGGCAAAAATTGAAGAAGGAAGGGTCCACTGAAGGACTTCTCATATCAATTTTAAATAATGGACAAAATATGTCCAAGGTAACAAAAGGGGGGACTAGAGTTAGATAAGTTTTCACTTGTTAAAGTAGGTTCTAACATTGGCTTCGATTGGGGACGTGTGCCTCTTGCAGGCACAACAAGTATCCAGACAAGGTTTTAGGGGGCAAACCACAATGCCAAAGGGAAGAGCATGACAACACAAAACAACCCACAAAAAGGGAACAACAAAGATGGACCTAGGACAATCACACTTCACTATGACCAACAGGGATCATAGTTGCACAAGGACAAAACACACAAAATGCACACTATGTATAAGTCAAAATACCTCATTGCTCAAGAGAAGGAATACTTAAGATGCATAAATCTTAGCACTTTTTGATCACCAATGTGGGCAAGGTGAGAGCATACAGTGATTGGGATTCTATTCGGCATCAAGTCGCACAATCTAAATGAATGCAATAGTTAGAAATGAAATAATTTAGTCTTGGCGACATAGCCATCCAAACTGCTACAAGACTAAACTAAACTCGTGGAAAACCTTCCAATTTTATACAAAGAAATTAGCATTCAAACTAGAA
This sequence comes from Cunninghamia lanceolata, assembly GCA_027924645.1. NCBI lineage: Eukaryota > Viridiplantae > Streptophyta > Pinopsida > Cupressales > Cupressaceae > Cunninghamia > Cunninghamia lanceolata. The sequence continues at coordinate 5,360,360 of BSBN01000333.1, forward strand.
TTTCTTCACAATTCTTATTCCGAAATTCCTTCAAAAGAAAGTGATAAATCCAACATAGGAAAGACCGAAATATTCCAATAGATATATTTGGAAAGAAACTAATACTAGGAAATTGTCACTGTAGATATTCTTGTCCCATATGAATTTTTTGCCTATTAACAAACGTCCTTATGCTCACAACACTTGTCAACTCTTATACGTTGTTTTGGTCAAATTGCTAACCCTGCAGGTTCGAAATATGGAGGACGTCCAAGGAGCAAAATCATGCCTTGAAGAGGATAGACACTCTTGGTAAGTCAAAAGCTCACCAAGAGTGGTTTAGACCTGCCAAGAGTGGTAGAAACACTCTTAGTAGAGATTAGACATGCCAAGTAAAGGAAAAGCGTGCTTGGTGAAGCTTGAGCGCACCTTGTAAGGTAAAAACGCTCTTGCAGATTGCAAGACGCATCAAGGAGGAGGAAAAGACGTGGTGATAGAGGCTCAGGGGCATACGCCAGGTGGAAGAAGCACATCCAAAGGCACATGTGTTTAAAAAAGAAGAGATGCATCAAGCAAAGAAGAAAACGTGTCCAAAGGCATGTAGGCGGGTTTGATGAAACTAAAATGCGTCTTTGTAGGAGTAAAATATGTCGAAAGGATAAAAGCGCGCCCATGGAGAAATGAGTGCGTCAGGTAAAATTCTCATGCGCCTGAAACAAAAGAAACGTGTTCGTGGAGTATAAGGTGTGCCTGATCAGAAACATACACGTCAAGAATGATATAGGCACGTCCAGGGAGTGAAAAATATCAAGTTTAAAGAGAAGAGGCATGCTTGAATGGATGAAGCCTGAAACTCCGACCTTCGACAAAGGTGAAAAATACAAGGATACACTTAGAGAGATTTGGACTTAGTCATTTTTTGGGCTTTTCCCTTGTACTTAAAAGGCAAACACATGAAAACTTATGGAAGATACCTCAAATTGGTTATAAACTATAGGCTCAAGTGGGATTTTCATTGAATTTAGGGCAAAAAGGTGCAAGTTAGGAATTGGTTTTTTAAGTCTTAACATAGTGATCATAGGTTTATTTCATCAGTGATGATATGGATGAAAAATCACTTCATGCATCCACAAGTGAGGAGTACATGAGCCTTCATGACAATGGTGAGATTGAAGGGTATGCTGATATGGAGTTTGTCAAATCAGTAGTTGTTGATCAGCCATATGAAGGTGATATTGTTCATACATATGAAGACAATACTGAAAATTTGTTATGAGATGAACAAAGTGACTTTGATGAAATTGATCAAAGACCTTTAGCATTGCAAAATTTGAAGGCTCAATTTATGTTTAAGGAAGAGAAAGTTGTGCATACACTTTTTGGACCAGCAAATAATGATAAGTATCCATTGATTGAAGAAGAGCATGTTGAAGAGCTCGTGGAGAAGAACATTCTTGGTAATTTGAAATCATTTGATTCAAATTTGATGAAGAACTCAACCATTTAGGGAGAACTCAATGAGTCTACTTGTGTTTTGACACCATACTATTATGATGATGATTCTTTGATTGAGCATAATGCTGTCGTAACTTCAAAACTTGAATTATGCAAAGAGGATGTCATGGGGGTAGCTGATTTTGGGAGGTATGATTTTGAAGACAAATCGGAAAATTCATTATATGAAGATCTTAATCATAGGCCCAATTTGGAGAATCAATTGAAGGTCAATGAAGATGTGATTGTTGCAGCCTTAACACATTTTGATAACACTCACAAGATGATTGAAGATCATTTTTGGAAGGCTCAACTTGAGAGGAGACAAAAAGACATTGAAGGAGAACTCTCTCTTGCAAATCTGCAGGTACTCAAGGAAGCTTTGGTAGCAATGAAATCACATTATTTATGTCTACTTTCAGATAGAGATCATCTCTTCAAGCTTGCTGAAATATATTCTGATGCATTGAGAGGAAAAGAAGAAGTTGATAAGCTTGCCCTTGAGCTTAAGACTACTAAGGATTCCTTGAAGAGTACTCAAATGGCCCTTCAAGAATCAAAAAATCAGATTGATGAGCTTTGCTTAGAGCTAAGCTTGGCTCACTTTTCATTATACAAGGCAGAAAATTAATCTTCCAAGGAACAAGAATCAAATACAAAGGTTATGGAGATTAGGCAAATAGTTGAAGGAATTGCAAAAATCCATAAGGATGAAGTATTGCATAATGATTCCAGCATTCCTCATACCAAGGAGTTTCAATATGTTGATAGTGATGGGGAAATACATCATGAGTGTGAACTCTTGAGTTTGGAGGAGCAATTTTCACATGAAGATGCAGTTTTCAGCTATGGGATAAATGCTATAACAGCTGATGTATGCAGATTTCAGTGTGATACAAATTTTGGGTCAGGTAGTAATGATGAGTATCCGGAAAGTGAAGAAGATGTGCATGAGATCTATGATGACACTATCAAAAGATATGAAGTAAATGTTACGAACAACAATCCATTATCTTCACATGATTTTGATAATCATAAGGTGATAGAAGTGTTCCATGTGGATGACATTGGTAAGAGGCATTATCTTGTTGATCTACAATATTTTATAGCTAAGCATGAGAGAGTGTTTGTGGATCCAAGCTACATACAAGGTATGACATTCCATAATGGTTTTGCTATTCCTTGTTTCATGAGCCCATCACTACTTGTGATCACATTGGAAGGACACAAGGTATGCAAAGATTTTGAAATCATGGCTCTAGCTAGAATGTTGAGTTTGCATGGAATACATCTTATTAAAGAGCTGATTATGGAAACTCAGAGATTGTCTTTAAGGAAGATACTACATTTTAATAATGTATGGTTTGTTATTGGCATCACACCTTTGGGATGGTTATCAAATGAGACATTCATAGTTTCTCACCTTGAACCTGCTATTCTTCATTCATTAGTAACCAATGAACGAATATCTCATACTTTAAGATTGATGAATGGGCAAAATGTCAGTATGCAGCGAGTTGTGGAAAAAATTTCAGAATTGGTTCAATAGTTTTCACCTTACACATTGATGTTTAATGGCTGTTCTATAATGCTGATCATAAAATTTCAGACTTTACATTGATGATTGTAGCTGATTGCATGGATTTGTGTGCATGGGATTGTCACTACAACACTTGGAGGTTGAATTAAGATGAGATCTTATAGTTTATGACAGTGGAAGTATTCCCAAGATGATTATAGATCTGATTTTTAGTGTTAACAGTGCTGTCATGATGATTATAGATCTGATTTTTAGTGTTAACAGTGCTGTCATTATTTGTACCAGTAGTCTAGAGAGGATATGTATGCTTGGTTATGCACACATGATGAACATCTTTCAAGGCCATATGAAACAATTCAGATTCAGATGGATAAGTTGTGATGGTGACTTGATAAGAGACACTTGTCCTTTCATTTTCAGTTTATATGATGGTGCAATAGTTCAAGTTCCAAGAGTTGGTATGATGGGTGGGTTGCTTCATAATGTTTGGTTGGATGACAATCATATCAGAGTGGAGTAGTGGAAGGCTTGGATCAAGTGGTGGTATTTAGGAGAGCATTGTTATAATACCACCTATCACATGTCGATAGGCATGCCACCTTTCAGAGCCTTATATGGTTATGACGCTATGTCTTTTGTAGACTTGGCATTTGATGACAGCAGAGCTCCCAGAGCTAGAGAGATAATGCGAGATAGCCATGATATCCTTAAGGCACTTAAGGATAATCTTCACTGTGCTTAGAATTAGCAGAAGATGTATGTAAATAGGCACAGGGCGGAGAGGTCATTTGAGGTTGGTGATTTAGTTTTCTTGCACCTACAGCCATACCGACAGTCTACACTGAAGAGGAGTGGTTCAGAGAAGCTAAACCACGATTCTATGGCTCCTACAGGATTGTGAGGAGAATTGGAGAGGTTGCATATGAGTTGGAGTTGCCCAAGGGTAGCTGAATTCATAATGTATTTCATGTATCTTGACTCAAAAGGGCAATTGGGCAGATAATTACATCTTCTCCAGAGCTTCCACCATTGGATGAGGAGGAGAAATTGATACTTGTTCTTGATGCTATTCTGGATGTTAGGGAGTGCAGGTTGAGGAATAGGGTGATCAAGGAATATTTGGTTAGATGGAGAGACTTGCCCCTCAAGGATGCCACTTGGGAAGGTGAACAAATTTTGCAACATCCATGTTTGCAATTGCTTGAGGGCAAGCAATTTCAAGAAGGGAGGATTGTAATGTCCCCTTTTTCTGAGTGATCATCCAATGGATTTAGATAGCCTATTTTATTCCCGTAGGCTAAGTCGGGAATGTAAGGGAATAATCTAACTAATTAAATAATCCTAAGCCACTTTGGATTATTTATATTTAGTTAATTAGGTTGGACCTAATTGTAATACCTTTTTATAAAATAAGCCTCTTGGAAACAAATAAATGAAAAAATATAAAATAAATTGCCAAGGGAGGTCGGCCAAGAGGGAAGATAATAGAAAATAAAATAAAATATATATTGCTAGAGGGAGGTTGGCCATGATGAGGTCTTAATGGATGACTATAAAAGGAAGAAACAAGTCATTTCAATCATTCAGATTCATATCTTTTCATTGGAGATTTTCTCTTGTGGCTGCAACTTTGGTTCAACATATTCCAAGGACGAAAACCCTTAGGAATATTGGTGGATTGGACGAAAACCCAATTCCATCTTGGAGGTGGACTCATACGAAGTTCATATTTGCACTTCGTTGGAGATTTGGAAGGAAAGTAGCTTCAAAGACATTTGTTTCTACAAAAACCCTAACGCCAAATTGTGTGATTTGTACCAAATATAATTTGGAAGAGCAAAACATATATTCAGATTTTTAGATCAGACTTGGAGTGCCAACCTTGGAGGACTTTATCGAAGATAAATTCAGATTTTCAGATCAGATTTGAGTGCCTACCTTGAGGATTTGTTGCTACGTTTAACCTTAGGTTGAGCGCCAAGGATGGCGATTTCATTTGTTGAGTGTGTGTAATGTCCCCATTTTTGGAATGGTCGCCATTAGGGTTGATTTGGGTCTTTCACCTCACTCCAGGACACTTGGAGGCTATCACAAACAATGGAGATGACTTATCATATTTGTATACTACCTTTGGTATACTCATCAGGGAGATGGTGATTTGTCTTCTTCGGAGCTAATCAATTGGAGGACCTTTTCATATGGATTCGTGTTGGAGTTTGGACTTCATGATATGTTGTATGGATGCTATCATCACATCTTGGGATGCTATCATCACATCTTGGGATGCTCTCATATGGACACCTTGCCTTGGGCGACTTGACATCATCATGGAGATCATTACTCCTCTTGGGTATAAACATGGAGATCACTATTCACTTGGGCGAAGAGCAAACATTATTCACATGCCTCTTCGAGGCGCTCATTGATAAATTGACATATTCCTTGACTAGCATTTGATATGGAATAAAATAATTAACTATTATCATCGGAGGCGCCCTTGCTAGTCATCCTAATTCATATCTTTAATTTGAATTAGGCTCTTTCCTTGAAGGAGAATACGCTATACATGGGTCGGCCCTCTTGGAGGGAAACCTATATTTAAAATATAATATTCTATTGCCCAAATCGGCCATGAGGAAGAGGTGAGGCAAATTGTGTATATATACTTGATCATTTGGCATTCCAAAGGCATCATTCAAGCATTCATTCATTCATATTTGGAGAGTGATCTCTAAGGGTGACTTGGGACGAAAACCTCAAGTGACTTAGGAGGAGTTGGGCGACAATCTAACTTCTTCATTGGAGTATTCCACGACGGGAGTCTACTTGCACATCAACTTCATCAAGGACAAATTTCATATCAGCTATGGAGAGCATTTGTGATGTGCGACTCACCTAGGGTTGGAGCGCATTGCATACAAGGGAGAGTGACCCACATTTGAGGTGATCTGGAGCATTCATAGAGGCGATTTGAGTTAGGGTTTATCCTAGTGAAATATACCAAGCCAATTTTTTTCACTTTTCCAATTACAATAAGCAGAGCAATACACAATTGTTGAAGTTAGCACTTAAACCAAAACGATGCAGAATTCAACTCTAACCAAGAATGTACACCAAGATGGCGTGATCATATGGTTAGAGGATCTCTATGCAATGCTGAAAAGGAACTCTAACCAAGAATGCGCCTGATGGTGGCGAGCATATGGTCAGAGGGTCTCTATGCAATGCTAATAAAGGAACTCTAACCAAGAATGCGCCTGATGATGACGAGCATATGGTCAGAGGGTCTTGATGCAATGCTGATACAAAGAACTCTAACCAAGAATGCGCCGGATGTCGACGAGCATGTGGTCAGAGGATCCCTACCAACTATTATGCTGAAATAACTCGACGTCAAAAATGTGCTTTCCAACCCGAAGTGGAATTGGAGCTACCATATGACGGAGATGCAAGGTATTATAAAGCAAATATGAGAAGAAGCATGAAGTGCTGACAGTACTACTGTTCAGCTTACAATAATTAGAGACTTCCAACCTCAAATGATAGAAGTTAGCAAACTGAAATGACGGATCAGCAATTTGAAAAGACCAAACCAGCAACATAAAACCCTACAAAAATGCTCACACCTCACTCATTTCTCAACCAAATGATCAAATCTGGTGCAATGCGCTCCTATGACAATGGCGACCAAGCTACACACCAGAGACCACTCTTAAACCCAAGTATTTATTTAGCACGCTTTCCAATGCACTCCAAAGAGGGGCGGCCTAGCAAGAAGGGCGATTTCCTTCTAGAAAAATCAGATTCTTCATAATAAAATCTGCAAATTGGCACAATGGGGCGCCTAGCATAGACAAAGGGAAATATGAAATACCCAGAACAAATACATTTTTATTTTCAGATTTATGAATGAAACTACAGATTCAGCCCTGTTATCAGCAACTCCAGAAAATGACATAAAATGCAAATAATTGAACTACAAACAGAACTCAAGCTACAATGCAAACCTCACTACAAAAATCACTACTATCAGCAAACCTCTCCCTAGGTGCTATCTCTTAAGCACGAAGTGAGCCCAGGCTAGGAGGCATTCATTCCTCGAAGCAGTCCCAAAACCATTACGGTAGCGTAACATTATCAAGATTTCGGATGCCGAAATGAGAGCACTCTTCCTCCTTTTATACTTTTCCAACTGGTAGTCTCCAAAATCCTCTTTCATATGGGATAAAACATGAGAGGGAAAATAATATAATCCTCTTCAATTCTTTTTCAACCTCAACATTAAGTCGTTGAGCCTAGGCACCAAGGTTCAATATTAATAATAATGTTTAATTTATGGACTTTAAAACGGAGGCCAAGATGATGTCGGAAACCAATGATCTATAGCTCGTTGGAAAGGTCTTGACAAGACGAATCCAACCCCACTCTCAAAATCCCGTTCCGGTGCCAATCTCGAACTTACTAAAAATAGTAAATTCCTGAATGTCGAGAAAAACACATCCCTGTGAAGCTCTCTGAAAACCCAGAAAGAAACCGCCAACCAAACCACATTCCACGAACAAAAGCAACTACCAAAACATGAAACCCCAATTTCAATCTCCGAGTAGCCTACGGGTCTCCGGAATAGGCCAACGGTCAACTGTAAAAGATCAAGTTGGAAAACGAAACATTACAGTCCGCCCTTCCCAAGATTGCTTGTCCTCAAGCAATTGCAAGCCTGGATGCTGCAGAATCTCATCATTCTCCCAAGTCGAATCCTCTATAGGCAAGTTCTTCCACTTCACTAAATACTCTCTGATAGTTCTTTTCCTCAAAGAACGCTCCCTGGAATCAAGAATCTCTTCTGGAATCAAAACTAACTGCCCTTCATCCAAAGGTGGCAACTGTGATGAAGCAACAACATTGTGTCCAAGTGCCTTCTTGAGGCGAGACACGTGGAATTGTGCACTTTGCTATCCGAAGGTAGCTCCAACTCATAAGCTACTACCCCCACCCTCCTAGTGACCTTAAACGGCCCATAGAAATGTGGTTTGAGCTTCTCAGCTCCACTTTTCTTGAGAGTGGACTGTTTGTAAGGCTGTAGTCGAAAATAAACCATATCTCCAACTTCAAAAGAGCGCTCAACACGCCGTTGATTAACGTACAACTTCTGCTGATTTTGTGCAATCTGAAGACTGTTCTTCAATGAGTTCAAGATATCTTGACTCTGCTGCAACAAATCTTTGGCTTGAGGGGCTTTGCTATCACCAAACACCAAATCAGCAAAGCTAGGAGCCTCATAACCGTAAAGAGCCATGAAAGGTGACATCCTTATTGACATGTGAAAAGTAGAATTGTAACAATACTCGCCCATGTGAAGCCACTTCACCCAAGCTCTTTGCTGCTCCGAAACATAGTTTCTCAGGTAACCTTCCAACCACTTGTTCACTATCGCTGTCTGTCCATCGGTTTGAGGGTGATAACTAGTGCTTGGAGTAAGCACTGTACCACTCATTCGGAAAACCTCTTGCCAAAAAGTGCTTAGGAACTTGCTGTCCCTATCACTCACAATGTTTTTTGGCAACCCATGTAATCTAAACACCTCATGAAAAAACAGATCTGCAACTTGGACTGCTGAAAAAGAGCTGGCAATGGCGAAGAAGTGAGCAAATTTTGTTAATCTGTCCACAACAACATAGATAGTCTTTTCCTTGAACCTTGGGCAACCCTGTGATGAAGTCCATTGATATGCTTTCCCATTTTTGATTGGGAATGGGAAGAGGTTGCAGAAGACCAGCTAGTAAAGTATGCTCATTTTTGTTCATCTGACAAGTGGGACACTCCTGAATGTATCATTGAACCTGCCCTTTCAGCCCTTTCCAAAAAAATCTTTCCCTGATCTGCCTATATGTCTTGAAGAACCCTTGATGACCAGCAAGTGGAATGTCATGAAAGGTCAACAAAATCTTCTTTTTGAGCTTAGAATCAGCCATCACAAAGATTCTACCCTTGTAGTGTATCAGCCCTTCGACCACTTTGTACCTTTCGTCAAGAAAAGTACCCTCAATGATGCTGGTTGCAAACTGATTTTTGGCATAATCAGCAAGCAACATGTCCCTCCAATTAGCTGTAAGCTCACACAATGAGCTCAAATGAGGTCTCCTAGATAGAGCATCAGCCACAATATTGTTTTTCTCTTTGTCATATTCGATGTCAAAATCGTAAGCTTGAAGCTTACTCACCCACTTTCGTTGCCTCTCGTTCAAATCTCTTTGATGCATGAAGTGCTTGAGGCTATTGTGATTAGTCTTGACCACAAACTTGCTTCCCACCAAGTACTGTCTGAACTTAGCTAATGCATGCATAATGGCAAGCATCTCCTTGTCGTAAATGGAGTAGGTCCTTTCAACACCTCTTAATTTTCTGCTTTCAAACACAATGGGATGTTTGTCTTGCATCAAAACAGCCCCAACTCCTTCACCGGATGCATCACACTGTAGCTCGAACGGCTTGGAGAAGTCTGGGATAGCTAACACCGGACAAAAGCTCATGATCCCCTTAAATTTATCAAAAGTAGTTTGAGCTTTTTCTGACCAACAAAAGGCACCCTTTTTCGTGAGGTCAGTAAGAGGAGCAGCATTCTAAGAGTAGCCCTTCACAAATCTTCTGTAAAATCCACAAAGACCCAAAAATCCTTTCAGATGAGTCAAATTCTCAGGCGGTGGCCAATCAACAATTGCCTTGATTTTTTCAGGATCAACCTTCACTCCTTCAACACTGATTATATGGCCAAGGTAAAGTAACTCCTTCATTCCAAATTCACATTTGGATTCTTTGGCAAACAAACTCTCTGATTCCAAGATGCTAAGCACTTCCTCCAAGTGCTTGAGATGTTCTTCCAATGTCTTGCTGTAGATCAGGATGTCATCAAAAAATATCAACTGCTTCTGAAAGATTTTGTTCATACACGACTGGAAGGTAGCAGGAGCATTAGTCAACCCAAATGGCATGACTAGAAACTCCAAGTGGCCATAGTGACATCTAAATGCTGTCTTCTCAACATCAGATCCTCTCATTCGAATCTGGTAATAACCCGATCTCAAATCGATCTTTGAAAAGAACTTGGCTCCATGTAGCTCATCAATGAACTCATCTATCCTCGGGATGGGATATCGATTTTTGATGGTGCTTTGATTCAAAGCGCGATAGTCCACACACATGCGAATGGTACCGTCCTTCACCAGGACAACTGCCGAAGCAAAGGGGCTCTTGCTTGGACGAATGAAGCCCATCTCCAAGAGTTCCCGAATGTTTTTCTCAATCTCATCCTTTTGCTTCTTAGGATATCGATAAGGAGTTGTAATAATTGGTTTAGCTCCTTCCTTGAGCTCTATGACATGCTCCGAACCTCGATCAGGAGGTGGTCCAGGAGGTAAATCAGCAAACACCTTGCTCTTCTTTGTGAGTAAAGACTGAATATCAGGAGGGTAGTCTCTCTTTGTTTCAACCGGACTAGCAGGAAGAATCATACACTCTGCAGCCCACTCAACTTGATCATGCCGAATCAGCCTCACCATCCTCTTGAATGATACAATCCGAGGACCACCATTGGACATTCCTCTTATCACTACATTCTTCCCTTCAGATTGAAACTTGAGCTCCATGGTTTGCAGATTTAGAGTGATCTCCCCGAGTGAACGCAGCCATTGAATGCCTAGGACGGCATCCGTATCTCCAATTTTGACTACATAGAAGTCGTCCTTGACTTCATAGTTTCCCACTTGCATGGTCATGTTTGAGATCTTCTTGGTGCAGGTGATGTGAAAACCATCAGCAACCATAACCTTGAAGCCTTCAAACTCTTCTGTTTGCAGCCCCTTCTTTGCCACCACAGCTTCGTCAATGAAGTTATGCGTTGCTCCAGTGTCAATCAAAGCAACTATGCATTGTCTCTTAATCATCCCTCGAACTTTGAAGGATTCATTCCTTTGAAAGCTCGAAAGTTGAGCCAAAGTGCCTCCACTTCCCTTTTCATCTTCGGATTCCTCTGGGACCTTTTCCACTTCACTGTCTTCAGAAGCAGACTGCTGGTCTGACAAATCAGAATTACTTTCTTCAGCTGAATAGTATTCAATTTGATGAAATTTGCCTCCTTTTGGGCAAACATGATCTTGGGACCATTTTTCTCTACACCGGAAACATAACCCTTTTCTTCTGAGTTCATTAAGTGTCTCAGGATCCAACCTTGTGACATGAGGTTGATGCTGTTTGAACTCCTTATGCTGAGGTCTTTTTCTTTTATCTCTTTTGTGAAATGATGGCTTGGGTTGAAACTTTGCTTTAGGAGCAGCCCACTCCATGTTTCTTGCCTTCTTCATTGCCTCTTGTAGAGAGGGTGGATCAAAAGCTTTAATCCAACCCTTGAGTGCTCCATCAATCCTTCACTGAATAGGATCACCAAGCGCCTCTCAGTGACTCCTGTGACCATGACTGAAAGCCTTTGAAACTCAGCTATGTAGGCATCAACTGTACCATATTGCTTAAGTTGTGCCAATTCTCTGAAATGCACTTCTGGATCTTTTTTCTCAAATCTCTCTATGAGCTTATTGGTAAACTCATCATAGGTAGTGATAGACCGATGACCCAAGGTGACTAGACCATGGTACCACCACTCGTGCGCCACCCCATCCAAGTGTAGCGTAGCGAACTTAATCGCCTCCTCCTCCTTCATGGGTCTAAGAGCTAGATAGTTGTCTAACTTCTGTATCCAAGCTTTGGCTGAACTATTGTCACTCCCTTCAAAATGTGGAAGCATAACCTTGTTGATAGCTTGATGCAAATCCCCATGAACTATTGTCCTCCTTTGTTCATATTGTCTTCCTTGTCCTCTATCCTTCCTTTTATGATCCATAAAATCATTATAAGACATATCTGCCTTAATTTCATCAGGTAGAGAATCATACTCAACGCGGCCGAGTCTCAATTGTTCAACAAATGACACATTTTCTTCTGGATCAAGATGAGGTTTTACTGGTGCCAAGAAAGTGGGTTTGAATGGCCTGGAAGAAATGTATGTGCTATTTGAAGCAGGCTGAGCAACATGTCCATTATGCTGGTTGGTGGCACTGTGTTCTCCACTATGTCCTGAATTGTTCAGTGGAGGTTGGTTCTGACCCATTCTCCCCATCATGAGAGATATCATATCCATTAAGGTATCCATCTTCCTCTCGAACCTCTTTGTCGGACTTAATGATCTTTCTCTTCCTTTCCCATTATCATCTCTGTTACCTCTCGACGTCCTCTCATTATCCCCCATTTCTCCTTCAGGAGAAGACTCCCAATTGGCTCTTAATACCTCTGAAGTTGTCTGACCTTCTGGGGCCTGATGCCAATGAAACTGACTGGTAGCCTTCTTCTATTCTCTTGCTAAGTACCTCTGTTCTTTGTCACTCATAGAAGGTTTGTTTTCACAGGATGGCAGGATGCGTGGCTCTGATACCACTGAAATATACCAAGCCAATTTTTTTCACTTTTCCAATTACAATAAGCAGAGCAATACACAATCGTTGAAGTTAGCACTTAAACCAAAACGATGCGGAATTCAACTCTAACCAAAAATGTACACCAGGATGGCGTGATCATATGGTCAGAGGATCTCTATGCAATGCTGAAAAGGAACTCTAACCAAGAATACGCCTGATGGTGGCGAGCATATGGTCAGAGGGTCTCTATGCAATGCTGATAAAGGAACTCTAACTAAGAATGCGCCTGATGATGACGAGCATATGGTCAGAGGGTCTTGATGCAATGCTGATACAAAGAACTCTAACCAAGAATGCGCCGGATGTCGACGAGCATGTGGTCAGAGGATCCCTACCAACTATTATGTTGAAATAACTCGACGTCAAGAATGTGCTTTCCAACCCAAAGTGGAATTGGAGCTACCATATGACGGAGATGCAAGGTATTATAAAGCAAATATGAGAAGAAGCATGAAGTGCTGACAGTACTATTGTCCAGCTTACAATAATTAGAGACTTCCAACCCAACTCAAATGATAGAAGTTAGCAAATTGAAATGACGGATCAACAACTTGAAAAGACCAAACCAGCAACATAAAACCCTACAAAAATGCTCACACCTCACTCATTTCTCAGCCAAATGACCTCAAATCTGGTGCAATGCACTCCTATGACAATGGCGACCAAGCTACACACCAGAGACCACTCTTAAACCCAAGTATTTATTTAGCACACTTTCCAATGCACTCCAAAGAGGGGCGGCCTGGCAAGAAGGGCGATTTCCTTCTAGAAAAATCAGATTCTTCATAATAAAATCTACAAATTGGCACAATGGGGTGCCCAGCATAGACAAAGGGAAATATGAAATACCCAGAACAAATACATTTTTATTTTCAGATTTATGAATGAAACTACAGATTCAGCCTTGTTATCAGCAACTCCAGAAAATGACATAAAATGCAAATAACTGAACTACAAACAGAACTCAAGCTACAATGCAAACCTCACTACAAAAATCACTACTATCAGCAAACCTCTCCCTAGGTGCTATCTCTCAAGCACGAAGTGAGCCCAGGCTAGGAGGCATTCATTCCTCGAAGCAGTCCTAGAACCATTACGGCAGCGTAACATTATCAAGATTTCGGATGCTGAAATGAGAGCACTCTTCCTCCTTTTATACTTTTTCAACTGGTAGTCTCCAAAATCCTCTTGCATATGGGATAAAACATGAGAGGGAAAGTAATATAATCCTCTTCAATTCTTTTTCAACCTCAACATTAAGTCGTTGAGCCTAGGCACCAAGGTTCAATATTAAATAATAATGTTTAATTTACGGACTTTAAAACGGAGGCCAAGATGATGTCGGAAACCAATGATCTATAGCTCGTTGGAAAGGTCTTGACAAGACGAATCCAACCCCACTCTCAAAATCTCGTTCCGGTGCCAATCCCGAACTTACTAAAAATAGTAAATTCCTGAATGTCGAGAAAAACACATCCCTGCGAAGCTCTCTGAAAACCTAGAAAGAAACCGCCAACCAAACCACATTCCACGAACAAAAGCAACCACCAAAACATGAAACCCCAATTTCAACCTCCAAGTAGCCTACGGGTCTCCGGAATAGGCCAACGGTCAACTGTAAAAGATTAAGCTGGAAAACGGAACATTACACCTAGACCTAAGGCGCATCATCTTGAGGAAGAGCGACCTGCTCTTAGAGCAGATTCATGGTGATTTGTGGCTGCTAGGAAATTAGGGTTTGAGCAGATTTATTACAGCAGACTTTACCTTCTCATTCGGCCCTCATTTGTAATGTCCCCTTTTTGGATATTCCTATTTTCTATACTTGCATACAATAAATTCACTAGAAAGGGACATTAGAGATATAAAAGATTAATAAATTAAGATAACATTCAATTCCTAGCATCATAGAATGATTAATAACAAGAACACTTAATGAGATCAAATCATCATAGCACAATCCACAGTCAATTCAATTCATAACACAATTCAATATTGATTATGCTCAAGTCTTTAATCCTTATTATCTTTCTATTCCTCGACCTTGGATGAGGAATTACTTACCTAGGGCGTGATGAAACCAACTCAAAGGTTGGAATTACTTCGCCTCTTCCTAGCAAAACCTTGCTTGTTCTAAGGTCGGAGGTGATAGAGATTAATAAGTCTTAACTTGGCCATACCTCGATATACCTCAATGTATAAGAATCACACTTATCCATAACATGCTTACATTGATTATGTGCAAATCTCAATCTTATTCTTCTTCTAACCCTTAACCACGGATGAGGAATTACTTGCCTCGGGTGCGATGATACCAACTTAGGATTTACTCCACTTTTCCCTAGCAAAACCTTGCTTGTCCTAGGTTATAGTTGTTAGACATGATAAGCATTGGATATGAACCACCAATGTGTTATGGATAAGATCTTTGTTTCATATATATATATATATATATACATATATACATGTCTAATGGCGATCTTTCGATTATATGTACTAGTCACTACTTACCACATGGCATTGTATGAATGGAGTCATTCATGTCTCAAATCAGAATTCTAATAGATATCTCATTATATCCATAAACACTCATAAGAGATGGATCTATGAAAACTAATAACATATGAATGTTGCTAACATGAAATACATATCCATCTAACTATGAACAGATCTAGGTATTGTGATATATTATACTTCTAACATGATGTATATCAAAATCTATGTATTGTACTATAAGGGGTTCATACCTTTTATTTATATTTCTTTCTATCTACCTCTTTGCACTCGTATATATATATTTTGATTGCCTTTCTTCTCTTTATGCAGTTCTGTATTCTTTGTTGTCTATTTCTGATTGGCTGGTGTATTTAATTCCGAATGTATCCATATATAATCTGAACTTCCAAAATTGTTCCCCCTCCTATTCCATACTGTCTTCCAATCCTTATATTATTACAAAAGATATGTCTTCAATGAATGGTTGTATCTCTTACCCAAGGAGATGTCTTTGCAAAGAGTTGCACCACTTCTTAATTGGATCACAACTCTTAAACAAACATACCTTTTTTATTCAATTAAATCCCAGCCTTCTGATAATAAACCATTCACACATATCATATTCTCCTTTTTTAATGAATCATAGCATATCATGAATCGTAGCATATCATGTATTACACGGCTGCCAAAGTTGATCGCACCTGCAGTCATAATTATTAATTATAATCATATGAGATTAATCATATTCGTTGCCTAGTATACACTGCAGGATATTCGTGGGTCTTTTGTTTTTATGTTTGTTTGATGCCTTAAGACTTATTAGATCGCTACATTTATTCCCTCTTAATAATCGATGCCTTAATGCTTGCTTTAAAGAATATTTGTTTGGCCCGATCTGCCAATATAGGGATAGTTATAATAATAATTAAGTTAATATTTATATTCATAATAATAATTATATTTATTATTATATATTATAATATATGATAATAATATATATTTATATTATCATTACTTATATTCGTTAGGTATTTTTATCTTATATAATAATATTAAATTTGATATATAATATATCTTTAAATATATATTATATTTCAATTATATTAAAGTAATAATAATGTTTAATATTATCCCTTACATATACGATTTTTCAATTTGGCTTCATTGTTTCCTCATGATGTTTAAACCTTTAATTTAAACAAGGCCTTAATATCGGGACATCACATCATTGGAGTTTCTTCTTGCATAATTTTGGTATGTAATTGTTGGCAATTGTATCTACTTTGTGGCTGGGCTATTTGGCTGGTTGCCATCATCATTTGTATGCTCAAACTTCATATTTACAGCAGTTAATTACAGCAGACTTCATGTTCCTTATGTTTGGTGTAATTTGATATGTTCTATGTATGATTCATGGTGAATATAATCTACATGCTTGGATGAATCATTTGGTGTGTTCATATTTGATTTTTGTCATGATTTATGATAAATACATGCAATTGTTTCAAATCTAATTTTGGAGCAGAACTAGGGTTAGGGCAGAATTATAAAGTGCATAAATTTTAGGGCAGAAAATCAAAAAAATTAATTTGGAAAGCCCGGAAATCCAAATAAGGGCAAAATATCCCCATTTGGGATATTACAGTGTGGGAGCCAAACCCTAGCCGCCGCCGCCTCTTGTGCATGCCATTCTTCATCATTTTGGGAGTGCTGCCTAGTTGGAGAAATTCGCCCATCTAGGGTTTGCTGATTGCCATCATTATTCGCCAATTTTGAAATAAAAATCAGAATTCAGATCTAGGTTTTGAGAAGAAAAAAAAATCAGAAATTTAGGGCAGATCGGATTAGGGATCTTACATATGGTCTTCTAAAAGTTTGTCCAGCTCCCACAATGGTACAAAAATGCTTAGAACTGTTATGGAAACCTTCTTAACACTTGTAGGACACTCCAAACCCTTTAAAATATTGATCGATCAACATAGGAGAGTGTATGGCCAATGGGAGAAATGTATGGTGTGGTAATGAAAGCCACGATTTCCTTCACAAGTAAAATGGTTCGGCCCAAATGACTTTCAATCTGCTGTTAGATAATGGTACTTCCTATGTATGCAATGAAATATATCCTTTTTCTACTAGATGAAATCAATAAGATTCGCAAAACAAATGGCATCTAGAAATCTCTTCAAATTGAACTCATAAAAACTAGAAATAATATTGTAGTTGATCGGCACAATGAGCTTCCACAAAATCAAACTCAAAACTGCAATGCATTCAACGTCAATTAAATCTTCACAATCAAAGTAGAAAACTTCAAACTTATTAGCACACCAATCACCCTTGCAATGGAATCACTCTAATGGAGTTAAGGGTTTTCATCCCCAAATCCAAATCTTTGTAGCACACAATTAATCCCTAGGTGGAATTACTCAAATGAATAGGAGGGTTTTCGTCCTAAGGAAAAAGAGATGAACACTAAGGTTCAATCTTAGAAAATGGGGGAATTTTGTTTTCAAAACAAGGGATTCTTTCTTCTGTGCACAAAACCTCCTTATAGAGGCTCTTGAGGGAATATAATTGAATATTAGTTTTTATTTATTTTCCCTTCAAAACTATATTAGAACACTTGACAAATTTTCAACATGAATGCATAAATCCCATCACTTTTTGATTGCCAAGATCTCGATGTGGTCAAGGTGAAGGCATACTTTTGGACCGCAATCCTAGCGACACTTTTTTGAATATAGTTTTGGAGGGAAAAGGAAAAAGAATACAATATTCAATTATATTCCTCCAAGAGCTTATATAAGGAGGTTTTGTGCACAAAAGAAAGAATCCTTTGTTTTGAGAACAAAATTCCCCTTTTTTTTGAGATTGAACCCTAGTGTTGATCTTTTCTACCCTAGGACGAAAACCCTCTTATTCATTCGTGTAATTGCATCCAATGATTGCCTATGTGCTGCAAAGATTTGGATATGGGGACAAAAACTCTCAACTCCATTAATTCTCATGAAAAAGGGGAACCCCACCCAACCCCTGTCACTTTCCACCCACCCGAAACTAAACTAATCTACCTCCTAGAAGGCAACTAATCTACCTCATTGTAGTGGTCATTTGATGTGTTGATAAGTTTGAAGTTTTCTAGTTTGATTGTAAAGATTTAATTAGCACTGAATGTGTTGTAGTTTTTGAGTTTGATTTTGTGGAAGCTCGTTGTGTTGATCAATTACAGTATTATTTCCAATTTTTCTGACTTTAGTTTGAAGAGATATCTGGATGCCATTTGCTTTGTAAATCTTATTGATTTCATCGGCTGGAAAAAGATATATTTCATTTCATACACAGGTTGTACGATTATCTGGCAGTAGATTGAAAGTCATTCGGGCCAAACCATTTTGTTTGTGAAGGAAATTGTGGCTTTCATTACCAGGATGTACATTTTTCTTGTTGGTCGTACACTTGCTTATGTTGATTGATCAATATTTTAAAGAGTTTGGAGTGTTGTATAGGTGTCAGGAAGGCTGCCATACCAGTTCTAAGCATTTCCGTACCATTGTGGTTGTTGGGTGAAGTTTTAGAAGGCTATACAATTCAAATTTCAGGCCATTCTTGGTGCAAATCCTATGCAGCATTGTTAAGGGTCGCCATTTTGGTTATTGCTAGTTATTCTATGTGTAGAGGCCACCATACTGTTGATGAGGAAATTGTAGTTGGGAGGTGGTGTTTGGAAGCACCATAGAAATTAGATTGGGGTCATACAGGTCAGAGGACGACCACCACACTTGGGTCATCTAATTTGGTATAGCATACAGAAATATATTGTGATCATTAATGCAACTGCCATTGTGTATGGAGGATTGGCGACATTGTCTCTTGCTGTTTGTATTCTTCAACATTGATCAAATTCAGTTAGGTATCTACAACAGCAATTTCCTGGTATTAGTTTCATTCCAAATTTATCTGTTGGAACATTTTAGTCATTCCTATGCTGGATTTATCACTTTCTTTTGAAGGAATTTCAGTATAATAGTTATGAAGAAATTTCAATTTGAATGCTAATTGCTCATTGTATAAAAGTGGAAGATTTTCCGCCAATTTATGTAATATCCCCAATGGGATCTGCCCTAAAATTCTGATTTTATTTCTGCTCAAATCCTAATTCTGATTTCTGATTTCAAACAAATTATCACAGCGAACATACAAGTGTCCAAACATGACAAATATGTTGGAGTACTTGGTAACACTAAGAGGGGGGCGGGGGGTGAATCAGTGTTACAGAAAACAAATCAAATTTTCACACTTTAATATAGATTTGAACATCAGATATGAATGCTGTTTTCAATACTCATTAATGCATGAACCGGTGTGTTAAAGAGATGAACATATGAATCAATTAACAAATGACAAAATAACACTATGAAACAGAGGACAAATAGCATAACACAAAGATTTTAGGAGTGGAAACCCTCTGGGGTAGAAAACCACTCAATGAAAATGCCTCACCGGCTTATCTAACAAACTTGCCTCACTGGCTACAATCATTTCTGCCTCACTGGCTTATAATTATTTCTGCCTCACTGGCTGTTTATGTGCCTCACTGGCTTTTCAACATTGTCTCACTGACAATAGTGCCTCATTGGCTTATCTCAACCATTACAATGAATTGAATAATTTAAATTACAGAGGGACACTCTGTTTCATTGTTCCTCAATATCTCAGATATAATATCAACAATAATGTTCTCACATCTCCGCTACTCAACACATTAGATATATATGAATATATCATTTATATAGTACAAAGCCTTTTCTTCTCTCAATAGATAGTTTGAAACAATAACAGTATACAAGCAACTGTCTTAAACAGTTTCCAACTGCCCAAATGATTATGTCAAGATCATGGTCGGATAGACCAATGATAACAATATAAACTCTTTTAAATGCCATGTTCAAACTGTATGTTAGGTTAAGAAATGCTTTGTCAAACAAAACCAAACCAACAACACCCTGATGATGGATTGTTCTTCAAAAACCCACAGTTTTAATATACCCGACTGTGTTAACAAAAAGAAGGCAAATAACAACTGAATAAACCCCCTTCCTTTTTGTTTTCAAAACTAACTTCAATCATCATATAATCACAAAGCAGAGGATGAAAACTTTAAACACAACATTATGAACGCCGTTTACAACTGCCATTACCCAGTTTCAAACCCTAGATAAAAATGTGACCACTGGTCCTTCAAACTGTCACAATCTATGTTTGCATTAGCTTTCCATAAAGATAAACTAAATGCAGGAAACAAACCATAACAAGAAACGAAGTCACCTGTTTGAATCATGCTTTGAAAGCCTATCATGACTTGATGTTTTCCAATTGAAGATTGGAAAGACTATCAATTGCATACATTCCTACATTATTTATGCTAAACGACAAATCAGAAAAAGACAAACAGCATAAGACAAAAGGGGACAAATATGACTTGGCATAAAAGACAAAGAAATTAGAATAAGACTTGATAATTATGCCAAAGATCAACTAAGATATTACTTAGCGAACCAAGACAAGACAAAAGAGAATGTGATATACCTTATTATATTGATTATGAAGACCATCTATAAGACAAATTGTATGGATCCTTCTTGTTCCTCCGGCGGTAAAGAAGAAAGATGATAATAAATAAGAATTGTCAATCATGCCAATAATCGACTAAGGAATGAACAACACATCAAGACAAACAAGAGAATAAAGACATTAAAATATGATTAGTTAGAATGTGTTATCAGTTAATAACACCGATCGGGTGCTTATGAAAAGATGCTTCCATAAGAAGATGCAATGCATCATGAATCGCAAGCCATATCAATGGAGCGGTGTACATCAAGGAGGAGGGCATCCAGCGATAAAGATCAATCAACAATCGATAAATAAAGAAATCAGAAATTGATCAAAGGAGAAGCTGTCGACCAAGAGCATTCAGTAAGCAAGAAAGAAATATAAGGGTAACATATATGCTATCATCTAGTATCAGTGAATAAGTGAAGCAATCAGGCCAATCATACTGCCTATCATTGCATAACAAGTCTGCCAAACTATAACAACAGCTGCGGCATACCAAATAGATATTATACAGATCGAGTGCACATGTACTAGAAGGACATTCATTATCCTATCAAACTTACACTTTGCAGATCGGACCCAATCCAGGGAAACGTCATATTTATAATAAGAATCTATAACCATATAACAGGTGCAGCATACATTCAGATCAAATAAGAGCAGCCTCGTCTAACTATAAAGGTATGTTTATATCTCATATTCTAATCGATGTAAAATAAAGATGTCAAGTAATCATAGAGGATATTCTAAATCTGAACTCTTATATTGAATTGAGTGATGCTATACTAGTAAGTTTATAAATGATTTCATTATAGTTTATATCATAGAATGAGGGATATAAGTAATAGTATGCAAGTCTTAAATAAGGCATGATTATTGTGAAAACATATATGTTGGATGTAGAATTATGAGAATAATTGGAAATGATGTGAAAGGCTTACTTGAATAGAAAATGTAATGTGTAATTAAGAAAGGCCGGAATGAGAAATGGACATCATGGTTAATCCATCACACCAAGTGAGACCAAGGGTTTGACAATTGACCAAGGTATTAAGGCTCGAGTTGATAAGGCTCTAACCCTCCAAGGCAAGTGAAGAGTGCTTGTCTTGAAGAGGTGAAGAGTACTCAACCGAGATAGGCCCTTATCTCAATTAGTGTAGAGTGCTAATCTGAGGTAAGTGGAGATAGACCCTTGTCTCAATTAGTGTAGAGTGCTAATTTGAGGCAGGTGGAGAAAGGCCCTTGTTCCAATTGGTGTAGAGTGCCACTATGGGCAAGTGGAAAGGGCCCCTGTTTCTGATTGGTGTAGAGTGCCAAGTTGGGACAAGTGGATAGGCCTTTGACTCAAGTAGTTGGTGAAGATTGCCATTCTAGATCAAAGGAAGAATAATGGACCTATGGCAAGATTGTGCCCAAGGAACCCTCTCTTGTTGGGTGAATGATTGGATTAACATAATTGGCCCAAGTACTGATCTCCTCCGGAAAGGAAATTATGATATTGAATAGTGAAATAGAGAAAGGAATAATGCATGAGTTATGATGATAAGATTTGATTTTTTATAATTGTGATTTATATCATAGTTTAAAAACTCGCCTCTGACTCGCGAATTCTCGCAGTCTGAAATGCTAGGCGAGTTATCGCAGTAAAAACTCGTCCACGAGTTTTTAGAAAAATCTGCGCCGATTTTTTCATTAAAAAACGTGAGTTCTCTCTAAAAAATCGCCAGAACATGTCCAAAAACAAATATAAAGGGCACGTTTAAATTTATCTGACGTTTTTTCATGAAGTTTTTGTGGAATGCGGGAATATTATGGTTGAATGCACGATTTCATGGGATTGGACACCACCGTTTCTGAGGGTTTTTTTAAGTCATGATTTGTTTCTTGCACATTTTCAAGGGTTTTTTGAGTTCGAGCCATATTTGCTTTCAATGTATACATTATAATTACAGCTACAACTCCATTATAATTACATTGGTTGAGAAGGGTGGAGGACTGTTAACAATAATTTTGAAAATGATCGTTGGAAATTTTGATATTTAATATTATTACGGGTGAATTTTCATTCAAGTAGTTTATTTTTATTAGCTTGTATTGCAGCATAAGTTTGAAGACAATCAAATATTCATGTCTTAAAGTAATCGGAAAACTATACAAACCATATTTTAATACTAAAACCATCATTATATTTTATTATTTTAATGAATAAAATTAAAACCATCATTATATTTTATTATTTTAATGAATAAAATATCATAATAGTTTTTTTAATTAAATTGTTAAATATATAAAGTTAATTTTTCATATGAAAATACATAAATAATATAAAATTATATTTTAATATTAACAATTTTTAAAATAAAATATTTTTTAAAGATATAAAAGTTAATTTTTCATATAAAAATATATAAATAATATAAAATTATATTTTAAAAATAATGACTCAAAACAATAAATAATTCTATTGAATATATATATATATATATATATATATATATATATATATATATATATATATATATATATATATATATATCATATTGTGCATCACAATTAAGTATAATAGTTAACTATATGTTTATACTTATAAAAATGTAAAAAATAATATAATCAGTTTGTTTAAAAATTTCATAGACCTTTATATGTATTGAAACCTTGAAGTTTGAACTCAGTTTTTGGTCTATGAATTGTATTGAACTTTAATTTTGATCTATATATGAAGGAAATCAGTAATATGCATGTTTTTAAAGCATATTTTGAAAAATGAATGTATTTTTTAATGTTCGATAACTTTGCCGAGTTTTTTCCCGAGTTTTTGCATAGTCCCGAGTTTTTAAATTTTTTGGGCATGCCGAGTAATTGCCGAGTCCGAGTTTTTAAACTATGATTTATATTATGAGATAAGAAGGATTGAATACTAATGTTCTCTTTTACAAGTTGAAATTGTGCGCAAGGTTGAGGAAATTTTGGCTTGCTAGAAGGGGACATTACAAAGCCTTCGATAACTGATTTGCTTCCACAGTCAGCACTGTCAAAGATTCGGTCAAGAACGAACAAGCTCAACTCCTGCACTGCCAAATCCTCAAGATCCCCTTCAAACTATGCAAAGATACCCATACCTTTTCATGATTAACATTGACACATCAAACCCTAGCTCGAAGCTTCATATCACAAGGTTAAACTATGCATAATGATCCAAAATAAGGTCTTTTTGCCCGATGACGTGAACTTTCGGTGAGCCCTAAAAAGGGCCGGTCAAACATAACAATGAAACCTCTTTGAAACCTGCTTCAACCCTCGAAACCTGTTCAGCAAGTTATATACTTAAAAAGCCCGACAACATGCCTTTTTCATATGGTGTCTTTTGAAACATTTCAAACTATATAAAAAACCTTTACACAACATAAGCCCCTCTTTAGGACTTCACTCACATGATAAATGAAAATTGTGAGATATGTGAGAGAACCTTGTAATTTTGGTTTGAGAAATAAATAAAACAAAATAGCAATAGTGATCCTTATGATGAGATCATCAAATGTCTCCCTTCCTTTAGTGTCCCTTTGAACAATGATTACAATGTAATTGAAATGTGATCATCCTTGTTTTATGAAACTGAAGATGCCAAAGAGAGGACAAAGATCAATCATGCACCTGTAGCATACCAAATATGCACCTGATATGAAACAACCGTAACATCACATACTGCATCAAAGAGCATAAGTATCAACGACATGATCATGAGAGCAAATGCCAAATATGTGTCAACTACATGGGCCACCTGTGGGAATCAAAGCCAAAAACTATTGTCCTGTAGAGTATGAATCATTAATTGATATCATAAGAATACCATACCAAGGATACCACCGAAAAGACACCACACAAACATATGGCAACTAGAGTATCAATCATTATCACTATGCTCCTGTATGTCAAACCATGATCATGGTCATGTATATGCTCATGTATGTCATGAACATGAACAAGCTAGGAAACCAAATTGTCACCTCAAATGTGAAACAATGAAGAGCAACTAACATATAGTATGATACATATGCCAATGTTATTATCAAATGCCACTGTCACTTACTATATATCAACTGCCATGATAATACAATAATCAACCATATGCCAAACTGTTACAAAAGACCATGTGCCAAATTGATACAAGAGTAACATGATATCATATGTCATATGTCACAGAAGAAAGCATCAGAGCCAAAGTAAAAACATCAGGTGATCATGATACCAACCCATTGTCCAAAATCATGTATACCAATCATAGCAATGCCTCTGGCTAACATCATGTATACCAAACATGTTATGAGGACATATCACCACAATGTGTATTTGTCATCAAGGACAACAACTGAGAGGACAACAAATTCCCCCTTTGTCCTTGATGGCAAAAACACAACTCTTTCTCCCCCTTTTTTGACAACAAAGACAAAGGGAGGAAGAAAGTATGCCAATGCCATAACTGTCCCACGAAGTAGTAACACTCAGAATAGCCTAAAACACATCTGCTTGTCAGTACCATATAAATGAACATAGACATATCAAAGTAAGGACAACAACTGTATATGTTAAACAAGCAGCTAATAGAATAACACTGTCATCATGAATATGCATGACATCACTGTATGCCAAATCTGTATGCCAAAGACCAAAGACATCAAACCGAAACAAAGACCATATCACCATGTCAAATAAAAGGAACCAATGTGCCTTCAACTGAACCAATCTGTATAATGTCATGCTATGAATTGTTCCAAGAACTGTACCAACAGTACAAATAAAGCCATGATATAAACCAGAACAACACCATTGAACTGCACCAATCATAAGAAACCATTGATGAAGCACCCACTGATGAAGTCCTTCATCCCAAAGAACCTTAACCTGCAACATGCACACTTCATGAAAGTCATTAAAAAAAAATGAGGTTATTCTTTTAAATCCAAATGTCAATTTTACACTATCTCAACATCCTTTTAGCCTCTGCCCCTTAAATATTTTCACAGGACTTCAAAACTGTGCTTTGATGCTCTTCTAATCATGAATATCATTTGTGCTTTTATTGGTAATGTAAGGGTATTCCTTTTGACCTTTCATCATTTGATTTGCTTCCCTTATGAATGTTTGAAGGTATTGTTCCATAACTTAATTATGATCACTGTCCCCTGGTTGCAAACTGATCAACAAATATCTCAACCATCTTTTTACTTTCCAATGATAAGTATGTAATCATAACTGTATTACAATGATCAAACGAAGCATAGCATACTGTCAAATGAGATATACTAAAGTATAGCTATATTAGCGCTGACTATCATCTCTTCTTGAAAAGTAAGGTAACCCAAATGCACTGTCATCATTAGTCCACATTTCCTTGAGACACTGCTCTTGTCTTGCTTGAAAGCCTTCTGCTAACAGTACCTCCTTATTTTTGTTTGAGGAGTTTGAATGATATCTCAAATATCAACTCCCCCTGACCTTAGGCTACTCCTTAAGTACTCAGAGATGTTTCTTGTGCAGTATGCACAAGCTTAGGCTCTATCTTTTCTTCCACTTGACTTTGTTTTCTTTTCCAAACCAATATAGTTTCTTTCTTCTTGTTTAAGGTACTATCTTGCTTTTGCTTGGTCATATTATTTCTGGATGGTTTTATCATATTGTTCTTACACCACCTTGCTTTGCATCCATAACTACTACACCTATAACATATCATATTGTTGTATTGACCAAAAGAAAAGCAATTTTTTCTAGGTAATCTTAGAAAGCTTCTATAATCATATCTTTTATGCACCCAACAATTTCTTGCTAGATGCCCAACTTTATTACAGTTGTAACACACAGCACTATAATCCTGATTTGACAAATTATTAAAACTTTTCTTCTTGTTCCAACCAAAGACATTTCTTTCACAATTTCTAGCTCTATGACCATAAACATTGCACAAATAGCAGTAACCATGGAACTGAAAATAGTTATACCTGATTGAATGATATTGCCTAGTAGATGAAGGTTTTGAATGCCTGTTTGTACTACTTCTATCGGCAACTTTTTCTTTTTCTTCCTTCTTGACTTCACTCTTAGGGGCAGTAGAATGAAATGTCAGGTCTATCTTCTTCCTAGGAGCATTTCTTGTCTAAGAACATTCTTCTTTCTCATAACCTAAGCCAGTAGTATCTCTGTAATACCTTTGTTTTCTCAACATGTCATTCAGACAGTCAATACTCTTTTCAAATTGAATATTCTTTTGCAACTTTGAAGATGCTTCTTCTAAATCCTTTCTCAAGGAGACTATTTCTTTCTCTAACTTCAGGCATTCTATTCTTTTTACTTAAAGATCAGAATTTGTTACATCTATTATTCTTTTGGCTTCCTCTATTTCAGTCTTTAGGCTAATAGTTAGCTTATTTGAATCTTCAACTTGACCTCTTAAATCTACAATCAAGTTTCTTGCCTCTTCAAGTTCTAAAGAGACTTTTGCAAGGTCAGAAAGTACCTTTTTCTTGGAGTCTTCTTCTTGTTGAAGTTGATTTTCTAATCTTAGGTTTTCTTTTTCAAGATACTTGTTCACTTCTAAAGCACATAAAAATTCTCCTTCAATATCAACTTCACAGTCATTTTCATTGAACTCCTGTCCATCTTCATCTACAAAGAAATCTCCTTCTGCATCACTAATTTCAATTACAAAATCATCAAGTTCTTGTCTACTAACATTCACATTGTCAAGACTCTTAATTGCAGGACTGATTTCTTTATGACATTTTGTATATACATTCATGGTAGACTCATGTAACAACTCATTGCTGGACTTAACTGAGGCTTGCTTTTCAATTTGTTGATCAACATTTTTCTTTTCTTTATTTGAGGCCTTATTCCTATTCTTTTTACCCATTGTACTCCACTTGCTAGGAACCCATAAGTTGGTTAGACTTCTTGCAAGGGTTTGGCTCTGATACCACTTGTTGGAGTACTTGGTAACACAGAGGGGGGGGGGGGTGAATTAGTGTTACAGAAACAAATTAAATTTTCACACTTTAATATAGATTTGAACATCAAACATGAATGCTGTTTTCAATACTCATTAATGCATGAACTAGTGTGTTAAAGAGATAAGTGATCATTTACTATGAACATATGAATCAAATAACAAATAACAAAATAACACTATGAAACGGAGGACAAATAGCATAACACAGAGATTTTAGGAGTGGAAACCCTCTGGGGTAGAAAACCACTCAATGAAAATGCCTCGCTGGCTTATGTAACAAACTTGTCTCACTGGCTACAATCATTTCTTCCTCACTGGCTTATAATTATTTCTGCCTCACTGGTTGTTTATGTGCCTCACTGGCTTTTTAACATTGTCTCACTGACAATAGTGCCTCACTGACTTATCTTAACCATTACAATGAATTGAATGATTTAAATTA
This sequence comes from Cunninghamia lanceolata, assembly GCA_027924645.1. Classification (NCBI taxonomy): domain Eukaryota; kingdom Viridiplantae; phylum Streptophyta; class Pinopsida; order Cupressales; family Cupressaceae; genus Cunninghamia; species Cunninghamia lanceolata. The sequence continues at coordinate 5,388,448 of BSBN01000333.1, forward strand.
CAGAGGGACACTTTGTTTCACTGTTCCTCAATATCTCAGATATAAAATTAACAATAATGTTCTCTCACATCTTTGCTACTCAACACATTAGATATATATCAATATATCATTTACATAGTACAAAGCCTTTTCTTCTCTCAATAGACAATTTGAAAAAATAACTGTATACAAGCAACTGTCTTAAACCGTTTCCAACTGCCCAAATGATTATGTCAAGATCATGGTAATGATAGCAATATAAACTCTTTTAAATGCTATGTTCAAACTGTATGTTAGGTTAAGAAATGCTTTGTCAAACAAAACGAAACTGACAACACCCTGATGATGGATTGTTCTTCAAAAACCCTCAGTTTTAATATATCCAACCGTTTTAACAAAAAGAAGGCAAATAACAACTGAATAAACCCCCTCCCTTTTCGTTTTCAAAACTAACTTCAATCATCATATAATCACAAAGCAAAGGATGAAAACTTTAAACACAACATTATGAACGTCGTTTACAACTGCCATTACCCAGTTTCAAACCCTAGATAAAAATGTGACCACTGGTCCTTCAAATTGTCACGATCTATGTTTGCATTTGTTTACCTTAAATATATTTGCATTAACTTTCCATAAAGATAAACTAAATGCAAGAAACAAACCATAACAAGAAACGAAGTCACCTGTTTGAATCATGCTTTGAAAGCCTTCGATAACTGATTTGCTTCCACAGTCAGCACTGTCAAAGATTCGGTCAAGAACGAACAAGCTCAACTCCTGCACTGTCAAATCCTCAAGATCCCCTTCAAACTATGCAAAGATACCCATACATTTTCATGATTAACATTGACACATCAAACCCTAGCTCAAAGCTTGATATCACAAGGTTAAACTATGCATAATGATCCAAAATGTAATGTTCCATTTTTGGCGCATTGATTATTGTGTGTATTATGCTTGTTCCTAATCTCCTAGAGGCTATCCGACATGTTGGAAGAACTCCAAAGTTCTTGGAGTGGTTGTGGTTCTATCTACAGAGCAGTTGTGTGTGTCTCAAGTCTTCAATTCATTGGGAATGGGTTGAAGTTATTTATCAGTGCATTTCTAGTGCTTATTTTGGCTTGGGACTATTACTCTGATAATTAATTAATATTTCACTAAGGTTGCCTAAGGTTATATTTAAATATTGCAACTTAGTGTAATATTAATTATAAAAAGTGGGTTTCCTTCTGGAAAACGGATTAATTCTCTTTGGCATTGAGCTCAGTGGATGTCCAAGGTGACAGTGATGCTTTTAGATTTTGGATCGGGCTTCCGGTTTACTCTCCAAGATTCTTGGAGGTGCTGCCTATTTTTAGAAAGTCACCCGGAAGGCATAATTCATCTTCCTAAACATCATGGAGTATGTTGGTATGCTTAATTTTGCAGTTTGGTGATATTTGGGATTTTCCGTAAAATCAGTTGATATAATGAGCTAAACAATTAATTATTGCACTTAAGTTAAAAAAGTTGGGAAATGTGCATTTAACACTTAAGTGTTATAGCTCGTTGGAAAGGGGATGGAAAGCTTTAAATCGTGGATGCTTCATTTTGGGACCTTGCGAATCAAATATTTCGTTTATTTTGTTAAAAGGGGCCTTTGGAGCTAAAAGGAGCTTTTAATTAAAAAGGTGACTTTAAGTTGTGCACACATAATGAGTTATTTTTATATTTTGTTGAAGAGAAATATGAAAGGATAAAAGAAATACTATTTTATTTCCCTCAAAAAGGTTATAAAAGGAGGTGATGGGCTCATTGTTTGGGCATGCTTGGATTTGTATTGTTACTCTGCTGGATTGAACCTGCGTGTTCTTTCATATTCTCTTGAGGACGAAAACCCTCTTAAGGTTGGGTGTGGTTTCACTACAGGAATCACCATTGTGCTGGAGACAGAGATTGGAGCAAGCTTATCCAGAGTTTGCCATTGAGCTTTCATGGAGCTGATTAGAGTTTTGAAAGATTTTGTTGTGTTTGCATTGAAATCTAGTTGAAATGGTTGGAAATCAATTTTGATATCCTTGAGAGTAGACTTGGCTTATCATTTTGTAATTTTTGTATGTTCCTTGTGTGTCCGTACATCCTCATGGCCGTATTGGCAGTTTTGATGAAGTCTGAAAATAAAAATAATGAAGAGGAGTTGTTGTTTCAATCATTTTGCATTGTTTTGGTATAGCATAGGTGTCCCATTTCATGTTAGTTTGCAGTGTTAAAAAGCATTATCTGAATTACTGTGAGCAGCTGTACTAGTGCAGGGCCGTACGACTCTTGTAAGGGAAATTTCATTGTGTATATGCATCACTTGTTCTATATTCATTTAATCAGGTTTTGCTGTCATCTTTGGGAGGGTAATATCATATGTTATCACTGTTTTATGAGTGGATAGAATATTGTGCATTGTAGCAGTCCGTACCATCCTCATGGGTGCCGTACCAGTCTGATTTTGGGACTGTCATTGCTTTCTGATCTTGTTAGTGTCTTGTGCATCAATCCTTAAAGAGATACTTGTTAAATCATTCAGAAATTGATAGATAGACAATTGGTATATGTCATATCATGTGGGTTTCTTCATTACAGGCAGCCTTACTTCTAATACCAGTCTGAATGCTACAGCAGAGAATGATCAGCAACAAAATTCAGTAATGGCTTCTGATTTAAAGAGTCTTCTATGCAGGGTGTTATAATCTCTTCTTTAGGGAATACTTATCAAGTTTTTAATCAAGTTCTATTGAGCATCATTGTAATTGATTTTCAGTTGTAATCTTTCCTTGTTTATTCTTCACATTAAGCCCCCTGGATGGTTTGCCGCCAGTGTGGAAGGAAAGAACATATATAAACATATTGTAACCCCTAGATGGTTCTACCGCTAGTGAGGATAAAGAACTCTCTTTTCTTTTCATTTCTACCCACTGGACAAGTGGCGAATTCCCACTGAATAAGTTGATGGTTTTGTAAACTTTTCATGCTCATTTCATACCCACTGATAAGTGGTGAATCCCCATGAAATGTGGATGCCCGCTGCAGCGGATGAATTGTCTTTTTTTCTTGCATACATTAAATTGTAAGCCAAATCACTGTATGCTCTCACCTTGTCCATCCTGGGATCTTGGTGATCAGAAAGTGCGAGGCCTTTAGTTGGTTTATGCAATTGATACTAACACTGTCATATTCTTGTATGATCATTTTGAAAATTTTTTGTGGTAGAACCTTACAGTGGTATCAGAGCTGGTTTGTTCTTGCTAGCCTGTTGGGGAGCTAAATTGTTGCAGATCTTTCAGTTGAGCAAGTCAGTTTTCAGCTTTGCATGTGAGTGATCAGCACTTGCATGGGTGTTCAGAGTTGGGCAGTTGAAAGATTTTGAGCAGTGTTGAGAGATCATGGCATCTCTTATACGAAAAAGAAGTGAGACAGATGTCCTGGATGAATTAGAAAGAGCTCTTCAAGAGAAGTTAGATCAAAGGAAGTATCATCATGAGGCCATTAAGATTATTGATGAATACAAAAGATTATCAGATGACTGTAAGCAGCAACTCCCTTGGGATGCTTTCTTGGAAATCATCAAAGAGGGGAATCCTAGCAAAGAGGGTTTAATAGAATACATTTAGAAGATAAGGAAGGAAGAGGAGATGAAGACAATGTCTTGATGCAAGCACGAAATACCTTTTCCTTTGGCTAGGACCAAGATCCATTTTAAGTCAGCACTTTCCAGCCCACTGCACAAGAAACTTCCTATTTCGAGGAAGAAAGAGTTCAGCAAAAATGAACTTAGAAGAAGAAATCTTTGTTTCCTATGCAAAGATTTTTGGGAGCCTAACCATCATTGCAAGAACAAAGAAGCTGAACCAGTAGCTTTCACCACATGTCATTCCTTTCAGGATGATGTGGAAACAAATAAAAAGGAAGATGAAGTCCTGATATCTGAAATACATAAGATTGAGCCTTTGTATGATGAAGACAAAGTCACAAAACATGAGACATGCATAGAGAAGCTTGCTGATTTGGAAAAGTCTACAACAAAACTTAGTGAAGAAGAGCTTTGTTTTGATGAAGTTAATGAGCCTAGAGTGTTGGACTTAGCAAGTCCTTCGTTTGACGAAGATCCTGAAGATACCACTACATTTGAGAATGAGTTGAAGATAATCGATAGATTTCTAGCAGGTGATTTTGCAAGTGAGCCTGAGAGCTTTGAAGCAAAGTGTCTTGTTGAGGACATGGGAAACAATAAAATCACAAAAGATGAAGTTAATGCTGTTGAAACTCTCAGGACAGCCCCTAACGAGGAGTATCTTCACCATGCTTGTGAAGGTAATTCAGATTATGAGTGGGAAATTTCCATGCCAAGTGAAGAACTGTTTGATTCCTCAAAAATCCAGGATGAAGAATACGCTGATGAAGATTTTAAACTAGCCATTGATAAATTTGATGCTGCCATAACATTTGATCAAAGTGAAGAAGAAAAAGACTCATTTCCCATGCAAATTGAAGAACCAAGTGTCCTTGTAGAAATGTTAGTTGATGAGCCTGTTGATGGAAAGTTTGTTGGAAGATTTGAATCAGCTTCTATTTTTTATCCAACATTTAAATTTCAGAATTAGTTATTGGTCACTGAAGATAAGATTGTTCAATCTTTAACACACTTTGATCACATAAGTTTGTTGAGGATCACATTTGGAGAGTACAAGTTGAAAGAAGACAAATGGGCACGGAAAGAGGATCTTCACTTGAAAATTGGTGTGTAGTTAGAGGGGCATTAGAAACACTGAAATCAGATTATTTGAACCTTCTTTCTGATAGAGATCATGTCCTTGAGTTTGCTGATCGAATATATGAAGCATTGAAGGGAAGAGATGCTGAAATTGAAAAGCTTACATCTAAGCTTAAATCAACAATAAATTCTTTAGAGAGTACTCAAATGGCTCTCTTAGAAGTTGAAAGTCGGCTTGTTGATGTACACCAATTCAAGGAGCGAGTTGGGGCTACTAGAACAGATAAAGGCAAGCTGATAATTGAAGAGCTTGAATTGCTCCAAGGAAGTTTTGACTTAGGACAGCCTTCTAAGTATGCAGATACAGAGTTGGAGCAAATTGCTGAATTGTGTGAACAAAAAGGTGAAAACAACTTCCAATCAATTGATGATTATTTTTCTATGACGGAAGTTGAGTTAACACATGATAATCCATTCCTCATGTTGAATGATGAGGACCAATTGGATGTAAGTAACATGGAGGAGGATAGTAACAAGATATGGGATCCTGGTGCAAAGCATTCATGGAATGTTATTGTGCACAAAAGCTTCTTCAACTGGAAGTTTTCATCAGTTGTTGAAGATGGGCATAAGGTTCAAGGATGCAATGGATTAGGTTCAATGATGGCTTACTTTCACAATGGAGTTTATTTGCAGGGTTCCATGGAGGATAGTGGTGTTGGTAAGATTGTTTTATGGATGAATTTGGGGTCAAATTTATGTCATGAAGCTGTGTCCTTCATCCAATCAGCCATCATAAATGTTCATTTGCATACATAATGATTGAATGGAAAGAAATTTTGGTCATAACTTTGACATATTCTGATTGTAGATGGCCTAAATTTTTTATTGTTCTCAAAAGATTTCAGTTTTGTTGTTGCTATCTCATTTTGAGATCACTGAAATCTGATTTTCATGAAATTATTTCAGACTTATGCAGCCATGAGATTGATTTTTTTGTTGTTTTTAGCCTTTTACGGGAAGATGACAAAAGTTTTCAGCTGAAAGGAACAAGTGTTATAGCTACTAATGTTCTTTTGGAGAGTGAGAATCAGTTGATTCATGGCTGTTTAGAGTTGTTTCCAGCGTGTGATCAAGCCGAATTATGTTCTTCCTCGGAGGAGCATCACAGATTTTGGTTCCCAACTGTAGTTTCATGTTGGACAATTGTATTGATGATTGCTAACTCTTTCATTTTTGGAGTTAATGATGTTTGGGATCCAAATAGTTGTGTGATTGGAGGAATGTTTCATAGTTATAAGCAGAGTTCCAGCCATGCAATTTGTAGTTATATCAAAGTGGCACAACAAAAGTGGTGTGAAGCATTCTTGAGATTGATTTGGGATCTAGGTATATTATTGTTAATCATGTAGGTATCTCTGTTGGATAGTATGCATTGCTTGAGGACAAGCAATCTTGAGCAGGGAGGACTGTAATGTTCCATTTTTGGCGCATTGATTATTGTGTGCATTATGCTTGTTCCTAATCTCCTAGAGGCTATTCAACATTTGGAAGAACTCCAAAGTTCTTGCAGTGGTTGTGGTTCTATCTGCAGAGCAGTTGTGTGTGTCTCAAGTCTTCAATTCATCGAGAATGCGTTGAAGTTATTTATTAGTGCATTTCTAGTGCTTATTTTGGCTTGGGACTATTATTCTAATAATTAATTAATATTTCACTAAGGTTGCCTAAGGTTATATTTAATTATTGCAACTTAGTGTAATATTAATTATAAAAAGTGGGTTTCCTTATGGAAAATGGATTAATTCTCTTTGGCATTGAGCTCAGTGGATGTCCAAGGTGACTGATGTTTTCAGATTTTGGATCGGGCTTCCGGTTTACTCTCCAAGATTCTTGGAGGAGCCGTCTATTTTTAGAAAGTCACCCGGAAGGCATCATTCATCTTCCCAAACATCATGGAGCATGTTGGTATGCTTAATTTTTTAGTTTGGTGATATTTGGGATTTTCCGTAAAATCGGTTGATTTAATGAGCTAAACAATTAATTATTGCACTTAAGTTAAAAAAAGTTGGAAAATGTGCATTTAACACTTAAGTGTTATAGCTTGTTGGAAAGGGGATGGAAAGCTTTAAATCGTGGATGCTTCATTTTGGGACCTTGCGAATCAAATATTTCATTTATTTTGTTAAAAGGGGTCTTTGGAGCTAAAAGGAGCTTTTAATTAAAAATGTGACTTTAAGTTGTGCACACATAAAGAGTTATTTTTATATTTTGTTGAGGAGAAATATGAAGGGATAAAAGAAATAATATTTTATTTCCCTCAAAAAGGTTATAAAAGGAGGTGATGGGCTCATTGTTTGGGCATGCTTGGATTTGTATTGTTACTTTGCTGGATTGAACCTGCGTGTTCTTCCATATTCTCTTGAGGATGAAAACCCTCTTGTGGAATGCTCTTGAGGACGATAACCCTCTTGAGGTTGGGTGTGGTTTCACTACAGGAATCACCATTGTGCTGGAGACAGAGATTGGAGCAAGCTTATCCAGAGTTTGCCATTGAGCTTTCATGGAGTTGATTAGAGTTTTGAAAGATTTTATTGTGTTTGCATTGAAATGTAGTTGAAATGGTTGGAAATCAATTTTGATATCCTTGAGAGTAGGCTTATCATTTTGTAATTTTTGTATGTTCCTTGTATGTCCGTACATCCTCATGGCTGTACTGGCAGTTTTGATGAAGTCTGAAAATAAAAATAATGAAGAGGAGTTGTTGTTTCAATCATTTTGCATTGTTTTGGTATAGCATAGGCGTCCCATTTCATGTTAGTTTGCAGTGTTAAAAAGCATTATCTGAATTATTGTGAGCAGTTGTACCAGTGCAGGGCCATACGGCTCTTGTAAGGGAAATTTCATTGTGTATATGCATCACTTATTCTATGTTCATTTAATTAGGTTTTGCTGTCATCTTTGGGAGGGTAATATCATATGTTATCACTGTTTTATGAGTGGACAGAATATTGTGGGTTGTAGCAGTCTGTACCATCCTTATGGGTGCCGTACCAGTTTGATTTTGGGACTATGTCATTGCTTTCTGATCTTGTTAGTGTCTTGTGCATCAATCCTTCAAGAGATACATGTTAAATCATTCAGAAATTGATAGATAGACAATTGGTATGTCATATCATGTGGGTTTCTTCATTACAGGCAGCCTTACTTCTAATACCAGTCTGAATGCTGTAGCAGAGAATGATCAGCAACAAAATTCAGTAATGGCTTTTGATTTTAAGAGTCTTCTATGCAGGGTGTTATAATCTCTTCTTTAGGGAATACTTATCAAGCTTTTAATCAAGTTCTATTGAGCATCATTGTAATTGATTTTTAGTTGTAATCTTTCCTTGTTTATTCTTCACATTAAGCCCCCTGGATGGTTTACCGCCAGTGTGGAAGGAAAGAACATATATAAACATATTGTAACCCCTGGATGGTTCTACCGCGAGTGAGGATAAAGAACTCTCTTTTCTTTTCATTTCTACCCACTGGACAAGTGGCGAATTCCCACTGAATAAGTGGATGGTTTTCTAAACTTTTCATACTCATTTCATACCCACTGATAAGTGGTGAATCTCCACGAAATGTGGATGCCCGCCGCAGCGGAAGAAGTGTCTTTCTTTCTTGCATACTTTATATTGTAAGCCAAATCACTGTATGCTCTCACCTTGCCCATCCTGGGATCTTGGTGATCAGAAAGTGCGAGGCCTTTAGTTGGTTTATGCAATTGATGCTAACACTGTCATATTCTTTTATGATCATTTTGAAAAAATTTTGGGGTAGAACCTTACACAAAATAAGGTCTTTTCGCCTGATGACGTGAACTTCTGGTGAGCCCTAAAAAGGGCCGGACAAACATAACAATGAAACCTCTTTGAAACCTGCTTCAACCCTCGAAACCTGTTTAGCAGGTTATACACTTAAAAAGCCCAACAACATGCCTTTTTCATATGGTGTCTTTTGAAACATTTCAAACTATATAAAAAACCTTTACACAACATAAGCCCCTCTCTAGGACTTCACTCACATGATAAATGAAAATTGTGAGATATGTTACAGAACCTTGTAATTTTGCTTTGAGAAATAAATAAAAACAAAATAGCCATAGTGATCCTTTTGATGAGATCATCAAATGTCTCCTTTCCATTAGTGTCCCTTTGAACAATGATTACAATGTAATTGAAATGTGATCATCGTTGTTTTATGAAACTGAAGATGCCAAAGAGAGGACAAAGATCAATCATGCACCTGTAGCATACCAAATATGCACCTGATATGAAACAACCGTAACATCACATACTGCATCAAAGAGCATAAGTATCAACGACATGATCATGAGAGCAAATGCCAAATATGTGTCAACTACATGGGCCACCTGTAGGAATCAAAGCCAAAAACTGTTGTCCTATAGAGTATGAATCATTAATTGATATCATAAGAATACCATACCAAGGATACCACCGAAAAGACACCACACAAACATATGGCAACTAGAGTATCAATCATTATCACTATGCTCCTGTATGTCAAACCATGATCATGGTCATGTATATGCTCATGTATGTCATGAACATGAACAAGCTAGGAAACCAAACTGTCACCTCAAATGTGAAACAATGAAGAGCAACTAACATATAGTATGATACATATACCAATGTTACTATCAAATGCCACTGTCACTTTCTGTATATTAACGGCCATGATAATGCAATAATCAACCATATGCCAAACTGTTACAAAAGACCATGTGCCAAACTGATACAAGAGTAACATGATATCATATGCCATATGTCACAGAAGAAAGCTTCAGAGCCAAAGTAAAAACATCAGGTGATCATGATACCAACCCACTGTCCAAAATCATGTATACCAAACATGTTATGAGGACATATCACCACAATGTGTATTTGTCATCAAGGACAACAACTGAGAGGACAACAAAATAAACATGCCAAATGATGCTAGCAATTGATATTCATATCAAACATGAAATCCACCACGACAAACACAAGATAGGGCATCCAAATGCAACATACAACTCTGGTTTTCTGTAGGAAACTGCTGTTACAAATCTGAATATTCTAGATTGATTTTACAATGAATTCTTGGGCTTAAACATGCCAAACATATGCCCATATTTCTGCTCTATAAATCGGATCTAAAACTATGATTGTACATACCAAAAATATGCAAATAAGTCTTCAAACATCAAACCCTAGATGGGCGAATTCCTCCTTGGCAAGCGCTTAGGGTTTGCTGCTCCAAAAATACCAAAAATACCAAGATCGCTCTCCAAAGATGGTCGCTCAAGTCTGCTCCAAAGTGGCGCTCCAAATTAGGGCAAAACCCTAATGCAATATGCACACAAAATGCCAGAACAATGCTCTTCCAAATCTGATCTGCAAATCTGATTATGCAATGATGCTCCAAACCTCCAAATGTCTCCAATGATGTGCAATTAGAACTCTGTCATGAGTCCTGCACAAGATGAGCTAGGGTTTCGTTCAACTCACCGCATTCACAAGGGTTTTCATCCTTGGAATGAAGTCCAACTAGAGTTGCAGCCAAAGAGAAGAATCTCCTAATGAAAATAAGATATGAATGGATGATGAAATGACCTCAAATGATCTTATATTTATAGCCACCTTTTCCCTCCAAATCTGGTCGATCTCCTCAAGGAAAAATATTTATTTTATTGGTTTTTTTTCTCTCCTTCTTAGGGCCGACCTCATGCAAGGCATTTTAGGTGCCCATAAACATAAATAGAATATTGTATTTTGTTTTCCTTCTTCCATCTTAGCCAACCTAGACAAGGTTTTTAATTTTTCTTATTTTTCTTTCCTTCTTCCAAGAGGAGCGAACCACTTAGGCATTCAATATTTCATGTTTTGCCCTTTCATTAGGTCGTCCACCTCAAAGGAAATTATTTGGATTTAATTTATTTTTCCCATGGTATTACAAAATTTGAAAATACCCAAAGTCATTTTCCATCTTTAATTTTTCTTCCTCTTGAGTCGCTCACCTCCTTGGCCATTTAATTCAATTATTTTGCCTTCTCCAAATGGCTCACAAAAATGAGGATTCACTTCATATCTTCAATATGTCCAAATAAATTGATTAAATATAATATTTAATTAATTAGGTCATTCCATTAGACCTCCGGCTTAGCCTACGAAAATAGGATAGGCTAGCCAACTCCATTAGGTGATCACTCGGAAAATGGGGACATTACAGTCCTCCCTTCTTGGAATTGGTTGCCCACAAGTAATTGCAAACCTGGATACTGCAAAACATCCTCAAGTGGCAAGTCTATCCAACTAGTCAAGTACTCCATGATCACCCTGCTCCTCAACTTGTGGCTACTTCTCCCATAGTGAATATGAAGAATAGTATGCAAAGTGGGTTTTGGTAGTCAGAAATGAAACATTACCGGCCATACACACTCAAACTCAAATTTGCTCCATCCTTCAACCTCTGAAACTTTGCTCCTCCATGTAATCTATCTATGTAGCTGTAGGAACAAGAGTACCAAATCATCAATCTCAAGTGTCATCAACTCTCTTCCTCCGAAGGCTCCTCTGTCGACAAATGCTAAGTCTATCAAAGACAAAGCATCATACATATCTAAAGCCCTGAAGAATGTCATGCCTACCAACATGTGATAGGTGATATCGTAATCATGACGTCTAAAACACAAACACCTGCACCAAACCTTACGTTGCTCCACTCTGATACAAATATCACTCAGCCAAAAGTTGTGAAACAATTCACCAAGATCCCTGTGAAGATTGTACCAACCATATGAATACTTGGGTCGCAAATGATTACACCATCATACAAACTGAAAATGAAGAGATAAGTATCTTTCATCATGTTATCATCACCAACTATCCATCTAAATCTGAATGGTCCCATATAGATATGAAAAATATCCATTATATGTGCATAATCAATCATGTATACGCACTCTAGACTGCTAATATAAATCAGAACAGCAGTAGGAAAACTGAAAATCAGACCTATGATCATCAAAAAATGCTTCTGCTGTCATAAGATAATAGGGTCTCATTATCATGCAACCTCCCAACGCTGTATTGACAATCCCAAGCACACCAATCCACCCAAACACCCTCAAACATCAATGTACAGTCTGCAAACTCCATGATCAGCAATGTAGAACAATCATCAATCATCAAGGTGTACGCTGAAAACCAATGGACCAAGTCTGAAAATTTTCTGCTCTCATGCTCATTTCCATGTCTTGGACTATAGTCCAGCTGAAACTCAACATCCCATGCACATACAACTCCAAGTCAGATACCTCCATGACATCTCCTTTAAGTTTTGGAGTTGGGACAGTATTGTGCTTACTCAAAGGATCATTATCATGATAGCATGGTGTCAAAACACAAGTAGGCTCATTGAGCTCTCCAAGAATGGTTAAACTCTTAACCAAATCTGAATCACAGATGTTATCTACGTATGCATAACAATCATTATTTTTTGGTCCACAAAGTATATGCACAACTTGCTCTTCCTTAACCCTGACTTGAGCCTTCAATTGGATTTCCAAATGATGTGTTTCATGAACCTTATGATTAAAATCATTTGCACAAAATAAATTTTCTGATTTGTTTTCAAAATCATACCTCTCAACAAGTTCATGCAAATCTGATCGTCTTTATTTTCTACCATCATAAGAGGTTCATCCTGCAGAGGTTCAACCATCATAGTTTCTTCCCTTAGAAGTATTAGAGATTGACGAAGAAGTGTATCTCGCTGCTGCTTCTCATGATCCATGTGATTGAATTGTTCCTTGATATTCTCTTGGTGTTGTTTAGCTTGAGCAGCTAACAACTTGGCTTCCTTAGCCACTCATCACACATGCTTTGAGTCCTCTTTACATCTTCTATGCTATGATACACAAAATCAGATTGTTTGTGGCTTGGATCCACAACCGTTAACCCATCCTTAGCCATCAAATCTTGAGTATCAACAAGGTAAGGCCTCTTACCACTATGATCCTCATATGATTTAGCTACCAGCTTGTGATCATGTGAAGATAAAGGAGTGATGTTCATAATCAGAAAATCAGAAGTTTCATCATACCTTTTTGTAGTGTTTTCACGGGTCTCAAGCTTATCCTCCTTCATTGTTGAATCCTCATCATCAAATGCTGATCCAAGAGGTGTATTCAGCTGAAAACCAAGTGTATTACTTGCTATAACTTCTATCCCATGGTTGCAAGTTGTACCTTCATTGACCTTCAACTCTTGCCATGCTAAATGTCTTTGATCCAATTTATCCAAGTCATTTTGCTCATCACATAACAAATTGCCTTCATATGTATTAACAATATACTTTCAAGGTCACCCAACTCACAATTTGATTCCTTGCAACTACTATGTAGAGATGGTGAGACAATGCTATGCTCAAATAATGGATCATCAAAAGAATTCATACCTTAATGTGGCTGATCAGTCACTGCTGGTTTTTCAAACTCTATAACAGCATACCCTTCAACCTTATTGTTATCATGAAAACTCATGTGCCCCTCACTTGTGGATGCATGAAGTGATTCTTCTTTGTCCATATCATCATCCTGCTGAAGTGAACTTGTGAGCAATGCTTCATCTTCCTTAGGGTTTCCACAAGCATGATTAGGTGTCCAAACTTCTAAGCATGTGAAACAACGTTGTTCTCTCTTCAACTGATTTTTACTCTTCTTTGGATCACCTGTAGGCTGCAAATCACAAGGAAGCAATTTTTCTTTCTTCTCTTTCTTCTTTACTTCCTTTTTCTGAATGATCTTTTGAATAAATTCTGATTTTTCTTCTTCTCTTCTCAATATTCTGATGTAGTTATATAGATCTCTCTTTCCTGGATTTCCATCTTCATGTATTCCCAAATAAACATCAAAGGACATCTCTTTCTTGAAACCATCTGTTAAACCAAGGTTTTCATCAATAATTTTTGTGGCCTCTTTCTTCATTACCTCCTCCTTATCTTCTTTTTGTAAGAAATTTTGGAAAGTTCTTATCATCTCATTTTGACTTTCTTTAAGAGATTCAAGATCTCCTTTGAGTCAAATCTGCCCCTCTAAACCACTGCCATCACACTGGAAATAAATTTCTGATTTGTAATTTGTCAAACCCTTGCCATGAATGATGCCACAATACAACCTATGACCATTCACTTGCCAATATGACATATAATTTTCTGATTTCTGAGAATGAATGACTACTGCTATAAATCAGATTATTTGGAAGGGGAATTACATCAAGTTTATGGGCTCAAGCATGCCCAAACATAGCCGAAACCCTTGCTGTTCCAAATCAGACTGCTATATTGATAAACAATTGTTCATACATACCAAAATTGGTGGGGAATGATGTCTTATGTCCAATCCTAAATGGCGACCTTATTTGGCACTTGATCCTCACCCAAGCATAGGGCAACTCCACACACATGTATAATATGCAAATCCAGTTTCGGTGGCCAGAAATGAGAAAATACCAGACATACACATACACAAACTTAGATCTGCTCCTTGGAATATGATTACCAGATAATAGATGATGTTGACCTTAAAAGTCTGAAATTCTTCTCCTCCAACATGAAGTAGAGTTGGCGCTCACTCTAATGTAAACCCTAGCAAGTATCTTCCACCCAACCACTCAAAAGATGGTGCTTTCAATCTGCTCTTCAAATCTGAATATATCTTTCCCTTGGCGGCGGCTAGGTTATGGCCTTCAAGGCCCAAAACTACAAATCACACTTCCAAAGTGGTGGTGCTCACCCTAGGGCGAAACCTTTGGCAATTTCCACAATATATGGCACTGAAAATATCTTCTTCAATCTGATATACAACGTACAAAAGACCTTCAATACCAAAATGGTATTGGGATATGAATCTCCACAAAATTTGTTACAATCTTCCTTCAAAGCCAAACTGCAAAAATATATCTTCTACCTTCGGAATTCGTACATGTAAAAACCCTTCAGGTTGACAAGATTAAAGCTCTGATACCACTATAATATCACCAATGGGATCTGCCCTAAAATTCTAATTTTTATTTCTTCTCAAACCCTAATTCTGATTTCTGATTTTTATTTTCTGATTTCAAACAAATTATCACAGTGAACATACAAGTGTCCAAACATGACAAATAAACATGCCAAATGATGCTACCAATTGATATTCATATCAAACTAAGTTGCCGAATCGCTCTGCTAGGCAGCCCAATTCCGGGTACGAAACGTCCGGAATCGGGTACTGGGCCGAATCGACTGTGGGTTCGGGCAGGGCACGATTTTTTCTCTGCTGAAACGATTCCAAATTTTTATTTCGTTTTCGGGCGTTTCAACGCGTGACGTGGCACTTCCTAACCGATTCCAGACCGAATCCAAATTATTGTTGACTTCTGACCGTCGCGAAAACCTAAAAAGCGTTTTTTATTAACTTGTTTTAGGGATTTTTGTAGCGATTTCTTATGAATTTTCAAAGCCCGATGCCGACGTTCTGCATTTTTCCGTCGAAGCCCTAGCATTTCTACACCTTACACATACAGAAATTCAAACCACGACGCCAAGGTTCTGCATTTTTGGTGTATTTTCGACGCCCGACGTGCTGGTTATCCAGCGGAACTCCCACGACGCCTCCATTTTTCAAGGGTAGCCTCAGCGGAATTTCCAGCGGAACTCCCACAAGTCACGACGCCTCCATTTTCCACTTCTAGGATTGGTTTTTCGGCCTGCATTTAATCATTTTTTCAAATTTCTATAGTTTTTGCCTTTGGTATATTTCATATTTGTTGACTTTTGTATAGATTTTTTAATTTTTTTGGGTATACTATTAATTTTATTATTGCTGGATTGATAGAAATAAAAAACCCTATGGGCCTATTGTATAGTTTTAACTTTTTTTTATAGTTTATGCATTTATAATAATTATTAATTTATTCAGACTGAATCGTAAAGACTAAATATTAATATTAATAATTATTAATATTTAATTATAATATTTATTAATAATTTTATTATAAATTTATAATACATAGATTTTAGTTTTGTTTTTATAATAGTTATTATTATATTATAATTTTAATTTATAATATATTTAATATTTATCATTAAAATTTAAAATTTAATAGTCTTTACAGTTTAAAAATTAAAATTTAAAACTAATGTTAGAAACTTAGAATCATTTAATTTTTAATTTTTATTTCAAATTGATAATTTATTTGTAAATAAATTGACAAAATTGTTCATATTTTATAATTTTTTAAATATAAAATATTTGTTTCTCAATCTTGTCGATGCAGGCTTGCAGGTAGGGATTCTAGTTTGTTACTATGGCAGCCAGTTGCTCTAACTTCGTCAACAAACCTACCTTCAATACTGATCCAAATTCACCTTTGTGGAGGCATGTAGAGATGTTACAACAGGTTCCAGGTGGCGGAACATTTGTTTGGAAATGCAATGGGTGTGACAAGCAGTATACAAGCTCATATAGTCGGGTCAAAGGCCATTTGTGTGCCATTCCTGGATTGGGAATCAGAGCTTGTCCAGGAAAGAATAGAACACCTATCCCAGCTCATCAAATCGCAGCATATATCAAAGAGCAAGAGGATGCAGATGCAAGAGTTCTGAATAGAGGAGGGCATCCTTTGAGGAGAGGAGGGGGCTCACGAAGGCCACTTGCTTCTCCATCTGATACTCGTGGTGTTGCCCCTGAAGTTGTATTTGAGAGCCACCCATTTTTGGGTAGAAATGTCAATGAACTTGAGCCCGAAAATGTGAAGAGAGCAAGGGGACCATTAGAGAGAGCAAGGGGACCATTAGAGAGGGCATTTCAAAATGATGCAAGAGAGATTGCTGATCAAGCCATTGCAAGATGTCTCTATGCAAATGGTTTGGCCTTCAATGTTGTTCGATCTCCGTATTGGCAAGACATGGTAAGAAAAATAAGTGAAGCTCCAAAAGGGTACACAGGTCCAGGTTATGAGAAGGTGCGTACCACCTTATTGTCAAAGGAGGTCAAACATATAGAATCTTCATTGTCTCCCATTAGGGGCTCATGGAAAGAAACAGGGGTGTCCATCGTTTCCGATGGATGGAAGGATGCAAAAAATAGGCCATTAATCAATGTGATTGTAGTGTGTCCTAAAGGGCCAATGTTTTTGAAAGCTGTGGATTGTGAGGGGCAAGTGAAGGATGCATCATTTATTGCTGAAATCCTTATACAGTGCATTCAGGAAGCGGGTCCTCAATATGTTGTCCAAGTTGTAACGGACAATGCAAAGAATTGCAAAGCAGCTGGTATGTTGGTTGAGCAACGGTTCTCACATATATTTTGGACACCTTGTGCTGTCCACTCACTCAACCTCATGCTACAAAAGCTGGGTAAGAAAATAGATTGGATCAAACAAGTCTATGCTGAAGCCGAAGAGATCCAAATGTTCATTACAAACCACCACATGTCATAGGCCATTTTTAGATCATTCTCACGATTAGAGTTGCTGAAGGTAATTCATTATTCAAACAATGCAAAGTTTTAATTTTATCATTTGTGTTTAAAAAAATTAAGTTTGCATTCTTCTTTGTCTTTAATTTTTTTATGTTTTGTTTTCAAATAGGTTGCTGAGACTAGATTTGCATCCAACACAATCGTCTTGAGACGACTTGTGAAGGTGCGAAAAGCACTTGTTGACATGGTCATCAGTGATTCATGGTTCATATGGAGGCAATCCAACACTGACAGGGCAGCTAATGTAAAGCAAATGATTCTAACTGACACTTGGTGGGATCGAGTGCAGTATCTTCTTAGTTTCACTGAGAGTATGCTCCGCTTTACTGACATGGATAAGCCATGCTTGGGAGAGGTTTATGATGGCATTGACTCAATGATTGAGCAAATGAGATCCATCATAAATGCAAAAGAGCAAGATCCTGAAGAGACTTTCTTCAAACAGGTGCAATCAGTTTGTGTTGAACGATGGAACAAAATGACCACCCCACTCCATCTTCTTGCCTTTGTGTTGACTCCCAAATATTACAGCGATGAGATCCTTTCTATGCCAACAAGGGTGCCACCATACCGTGATTCAGAAGTCAGCGAGGGGTTAAATAAAGCACTTGTTAAACTCTATCCTGATCCTGAATTAGAGGATATAGTTACAACTGAGTTTGCTGAGTTTGCAGCCTCCAATGGGCTAAGTGTTTCTGCTCTCCGCAACAGGTATAAGAAGGATCCTCACTCTTGGTGGTACGTCCATGCCAATAAAATGCCACACCTTCAAGTACTTGCAATCAGACTTTTATCACAAGTAAGTTTATCAATTTTACCCACCTTCAAACTTTTATTTTTTCATTTTAAAAATTTCCATTTCAAATTTAAAGACTCTAGTCTCTAACAAGATCTCCCTTTGCTTCAATAGGTTGCTAGCTCTTCTTCATCTGAACGGAATTGGAGTACATACTCCTTCATCCACTCAGTGAAGCGCAATCGATTGGCATCAAGTAAAGCAGAGGAGCTAGTTTATGTGCATTCGAACTTGCGACTTCTAAGTTACAAAGTTGATGACTACAAGGAAGGGGCAGCAAAGTTGTGGGATGTAGATCCAGAGGGAACTGACTTGGATCTTTCTTCTACTGCACAAGCTGCAGCTTTTGAGGAGTCCAGTCAGCATACTTTTAGTGCGAGTAGTGGGATTCCATGTGGTTCTCGTAATCTACATACATCATCACATGATGTTAATGATGATGATGATGATTTTGATGATGCTGATCAGTGACTAATAATTGTATCATTTTAATTTTGAACAATGATTATCTATCATGACATTCAAGTTTGAACTTTGGTAATGAATTAGTATATTATATTTCGAATTTTAAAACTTGTAATTGTTTTGTTTAGCATGTGGTATTGATATTCTCAGATTCTTATGCTAATTCTGTTTCTAGGCTGCAAATATATATATATTAAATTTTTTATATGTATTTTGTACTAACGTACCCAAAACGTACCCAAACCCCCTTCAAAAAAATTGCCATACCGGCGTACCGGTACCACGTACCCGTACCGGTGCCCGTACCCAATTCGGCAACTTAGATATCAAACATAAAATCCACCATGACAAGCACAAGATAGGGCTTTCAAATGCAACATACAAATCTGATTTTCTGTAGGAAACTTCTGCTGTTACAAATCTGAATATTCTAGACTGATTTTACAATGAATTCTTGGGATCAATCATGCCAAACATATGCCCAGATTTCTGCTCTATAAATCAGATCTAAAACTATGATTGTACATACCAAAAATATGCAAACAAGTCTTCAAACATCAAACCCTAGATAGGCGAATTCCTCCTTGCCAAGCACTTAGGGTTTGCTGCTCCAAAAATACCAAAATCGCCCTCCAAAGATGGGCGCTCAAGTTTGCTCCAAAGTGGCTCTCCAAATTAGGGCAAAACCCTAATGCAATATGCACACAAAATGCCACAACAATGCTGCTCTAAATCTGATCTGCAAACTGATTATGAAATGATGCTTCAAACCTCCAAATGTCTCCAATGAAGTTCAATTAGAACTCTGTCATGAGTCCTCCACAAGATGAGCTAGGGTTTTGTCCAACTCACCGCATTCACAAGGGTTTTTGTCCTTGGAATGAAGCCCAACCAAGGTTGCAGCCAAAGAGAAGAATCTCCAAATGATAATAAGATATGAATGGATGATGAAATGACCTCAAATGATCTTATATTTATAGCTACCTTTTCCCTCCAAATCTGGCCGACCTTAAGGAAAAATATTTATTTTATTTGTTTTTTTTCTCTCCTCCTTAGGGCCGACCTCATGCAAGGCATGCTAGGTGCCCAAAAACACAAATAGAATATTGTATTTTGTTTTCCTTCTTCCATCTTGGCCAACCTAGACAAGGTATTTTATTTTTCCTATTTTTCTTTTCTTCCTCCAAGAGGAGCAAACCACTTAGGCATTCAATATTTCATGTTTTGCCCTTTTACTTGGGTCGTCCACCTCAAAGGAAATAGTTTGGATTGAATTTTTTTTCCCATGGCATTACAAAATACCCAAAGTCATTTTCCATCTTTAATTTTTCCTCCTCTTGAGTCGCTCACCTCCTTGGCCATTTAATTCAATTATTTTTCCTTCACCAAATGGCTCACACAAATATGAGGATTCACGTCATATCTTCAATATGCCCAAATAAATTGATTAAATATAATATTTAATCAATTAGGTCATTCCCTTAGCCCTCCTACTTAGCCTACGGGAATAGGATTGGCTAGCCAACTCCATTAGGTGATCACTCAGAAAATGGGGACATTACAGTTTTGTATAACCTTGTAGCAGTCTGGACGGCCATGCCGCCAAGACTCTAAATTCTTTTATTTCCAATTATTGCATTCATTTAGATTGTGTGGTTTGCCACCAAGTAGAGTCCCAATCACTTTATACTCTCACATTGCCCACATTGGGATCTTGGCGATCAAAAAGTGCTGGGATTTATGCAGTCATGTTGGAAATTTGTAAAGTGTTCCAATATTTCAGTTTGAGACATTACATTGATGCAAGAGCATTCTTGGGGAACAAGAGCAATCTTGCATCGCCCAAAAATATGTTTCTTTCACTTGTTCTATTTGTTTGTAGGTTTTCATATACTAGTTGGTTGAAGAAGTCACCGCACTTTGCTACATTTAATATTTTCGTCTTGTGGTTTTGGGAGGATGTTCTATAGGAGTATTTGGATGTCTTATCCACGTTTGACGGGAATTGGATGCATATAACTACTTAGGTAAGTTTGAAGACCTACACTGGACTAGCAGACTGTCATTCTTACAAATTTACCGTTGATGCCTGAGTATTTGAAGTTTGCAATAGTCAAGGAATACATGTGAAGACTTATGAACCCATGGGAGCAAACATTGAGCACCGCACAAATTTTCTTTTCGTTACCATTGTTTTGTTCGAGGAATTAGATTGTATCAGTCGACTACACATTTCAAGGAGTATAGAACTTTGTGCCACCTTATGGCCAATGCAGATCATTTTGGAGGTTTGAGATTGATATATATTTGTTACCCACAACCATTTGGGATCATTGGAGAAGAGATTAGAAATAATTCAATAAAGAGTTGGAGGTCCAAGCGTGAGCATAAGAATGAGGGTTCAGAATGGAGTTTGAAGATGAGGATGTAGATGTTATTGAATGTGTTAGGTTTCATTTGAATATAGTAATTTCCATATTGGTAATCAAAAGGTTGTGGCCTAGCATTTAAGAAGCCCATTGCGGCAGATTGTAATCATTTATAGTTTGAATTCAATAATGATCATGTTATGCTCTATTGAGATTTGCTATGAGTGTTGTTTGTTTTGGGTCTTGCTGCATGGTTGCGCTGCCCTTCATTGGACCCTCCACCTGTGATTGCACCAGTTATCATGAATCCCAATCCCAACAACTCGAGACTTGTCAAAATTGTTTATTATTGTGCATGAGACCTCAAGTGTAGGACTTGGAGATATAACCATTCAGGAGGGGTGCCCTACTACTTTTCAAAGCAGTAAATTAAAACTTAAAGAGGAATTGAAATTGGTTTACATTAAGGAAATGTTGGAAATTATACATGCCCTGAAATAGTAAAGGCAATACATATTGGGGAATAAGTTGTAATGTCCCCATTACTCTAGATAGAGTTAGTCTATTATTTAGCTCCCATAGACTAACCAGATTGGTTAGGGAACCAGTGTTGGCGATGACTTGGATGGGTTTGTCAGCATTTGAGTAGATGTTGGCATGGTTTCGGTATGATCTTCAATTTGACACTTTCTGGGGTGGATTTGATTGCTAAGGCCCGGACTTACTATTTTTGGCAAATTAGAGTTTCTGTCTGTTTCGGGATTTTCATTGTTGGAGATGAAGCGTCTTGGCGAGACCTTTCCAACGGTCTATAGATCACTAGATTCCGAGATCATTTGGGCCTCCTTTTTAAAGTTCGTAAATTATTAATGTTTATTTAATATGAGACGTTGGGTTATATTGGTTAAGTGTCAAAAATGAAATATTAATAAAGTCACTTTAGTTATATTGTTGGAGCGCTCACCTTGGGATTATTAAAAGTGATTTAATTAAATATTGCCTCCAAAAAGGTGAATCGACCCCCTTAGAGGAATTATAAAAAGGGGAAAAAACAATTCATTTGGTATGTTGATTATTTCATTTGCTTTGGCTTTGGCTTTGCAAAGAGTTTGAGGGTTTTAGAGAAATTCGAAACCATGGCTTTTGGAGACGAAAACCTCCATTAGTAACAACATTCCACAGGTGTGAAAGATCACCCAAGTGTGCTTGAAGAGGCAAATACACTTAGTGTTTGCATTTATGCTTCATGTTGATACATTCTGATGGAGACTTGAGTAGATTATGCACACATATTTATGCAGATTTATGAGCAGCTGAGAACAAATTTATGGTTGCAGATTTGGTCAGTTTTGTAGAGGGTTTTGGGACTGCACATTGAATTTCTTGCTGGCTGTACCAGTTCATACCTGGCTGTACACCTGTAGCAGCACTTTTTTGTGTGTTTGGAGGCTATTCATCATCTTGTTGTGGCGTTAGGGTTACCTTCTACACTACAGATATTCATAGGGAGATTATGGTAGTTTATCATCTATTTTGAGAGGGTTTTAAGTTGCATCCAACCATCCAAAGGGGCCGTACAGCAGCAAGAGGCCGTGGGTTTTCTAGGAAACCAAATTTCTTCATTCTGGGGTTTCAAGTCTCAAGCATCATGGGCACCTAGCATTGTAAACTTCATTGTAGATTGTTGCTTAAGGAGAATATTCATTGTTATGCATTTGGGGGTATTTCATAGCATTGGTATTGCTGGTTCACCTACAACAGATGTATGAAGTTGAAGAAAATCAAATGGGTATGTCACAGTAATTCATCTTGAGAAATATCAGCATCTGGGTCTTTGTTATTTTGCTTATATCTATCATAGTTTTTTCTAGGTTATCATTGCATGTCATATATTTTATTGTTATCTGGAAAAACAATCGCATTCCAAACAAAAAAACCCCTTCTGCAACTTCTGTCTAGTTCTGAAAGACTAGAGAAATACAAAAATAACATAATATATTAAACAAAAAGAACAAACAGGGGCAGCACATTACATAAGTCTGGTTAAAACCAATCATGATAGTTTTGAGTATCTCCTACAACAAAAGACCTTGTCAATATAACCATAAAGTGGATAGAGATGTTATAAACATTTCATTTTGAAATGTTCCATAAAAAGGGCAAATATATAAAGTGATTGATGCATTATCTAAAAAAGATGAGGAAATTTCAACTTA
This sequence comes from Cunninghamia lanceolata, assembly GCA_027924645.1. Classification (NCBI taxonomy): domain Eukaryota; kingdom Viridiplantae; phylum Streptophyta; class Pinopsida; order Cupressales; family Cupressaceae; genus Cunninghamia; species Cunninghamia lanceolata. The sequence continues at coordinate 5,411,585 of BSBN01000333.1, forward strand.
TGCAATTTCAGTGATTATTTCAAACTGAATAAAGGATGTTTAGGACAGTTGCGTAAAAACTAAAAAGTAAACAATGTCTCAGAATTATTGGCAATATTGACAAATGGCAAACATTTGTGTGGAAATTGATATATTATGTGTAAAAAGCCATCTCCCCTAAAATTCAAAATTTATAAAAAGAGTTTTGAAGGAAATTTTTGTTGCCTCAACTTCAGGTTATGTCTAGTTCTTTATAGTACATTGTGATGCTCAACAATAGTTCTATTGGAAGGATATATATATATATATATATATATATATATATATATATATATATATATATCCTTCTTTGTTGCAACCATTGCACATTCCTAACCAAAAATGGAAGGAAGTTTCAATTCATTTTTGTTGATGAATTTCCCATATCAAAAGGAAAGGATTGCATTTATGTGGTAGTGGACTATCTCACAGAATACACGCATTTTATTATTGATGGATATCCTATATCAAAATGAAAGGTTTGGATTTATGTGCTGGTGGACCATCTCACAAAATGCATGCCTTCTATTGGCATGGAGTGTTCAATATGAGAATTTGTGAAAGGTTGTGTAGAAAACATGGTTCTAGACTGTTGAAAAGAGAGAAGGGAGTCAAAGCCATCCAAGATTTCAAAACCTGCAAGGTTTGGTAGTGAAAACTGAAAAGAACGAGAATCCAAAAACACATTGTTTGAACTGTGAGTATTAAAGGAAAGCAAATGGTATAAATGATGACAAGACCCACTTGGAATGCTTACCTTGAACATTGCAAGACTATTCTATTAAGTGGGATGATCAGCTGAAGGATGAAGAAAAAGAAACATGAGCCAAGTGAAATCACTGTTCAGTAAGGATTTTAAAAAGCAACACATGGATGCCCAGATATTCGGGAATTGATGAGTGTAAAATAAGGCAAGGATTAATAAATTAAAGATCACACTCATAGAATGCTAATTTGGAACACATTAGAAAATCTATTTAGTGAGAATTTGAAACAATAATATTTTGTAGACTTGATAACACAAGGTATTCAAAGACAGTTTGATGATACTACCAACCTCAACATATCATAACACATTGAAGAATCTTAGGTGTGGAACAACAGTATTTGCAAAAAGAAAAAGGTCAGTAAGAAGATGATGAATCTAAGCTTGAAGAGATACTTAAATTGTATAGAGAAAATATAGAGAGGTAAAAATGGAGAAAAGTGAAACGTGGTGTTTGAAGTGCCATAATGAAGGGCATAAGGAGGAAAAATGTGATCCAATTTTTTCAAATTGCTTGTAGAAATTATGAAATTACAAAATTTAGCTACTGTTCTACTTGAATAATTCAAATGACAGTCAAGAGGATAGAATGTTGTGCAAACAGAAATTAAAATGAGGAAATAAGAAGAGACTCAACACAAAACACTGGATTGTTAGCTTGGAAAATCCTGGGGAAAAACCATTTGACAGCTGCAATTGCTAGTCTTCTAGATCTTAGTAGATCCCAAACAACAAGTGCAGAGAAAGAAAGAAGAAAGAAGAAAGAAGAAAGAAGAAAGAAAGGAATTATATTAATGTCCACAAATGACCAAAATAGAGAGTAGATACAACTATTCATTGTTCCTATGCTCACTGTCAAGTTGCCAATCTTTTGTACAATTGAGTTCTCATCAATTCAATCACTACAACATTCATACAAGCCTCTGATGATGTGAATTTCCCTCATCATGTCTTCTTATAGGTTTCAAAGGATCATAACTGTGCATTCAAGGGTCCTCTTTCCTAGAATTGGAAGTGATGGGGTTGTATATTTCGTTTCCAATTCCACTTTTGTTGTTGGGACGAAGGCACCCCTTCTTGCAGATCGGTGCTTTTGTAACCACCCTTACAGGGGACTCAATAATTTGAAAATTACCCCCTGCTGGAACCAGCAATTTCACTCTATTGTTTCTTGGGGTGAGTTTCATAGTGTGCAATTTTGGGAAAATTTCATTTTGTCGAATATCACCTTTTCTTAGATTCTTGTGGATCACATCTCCCTCCTTAGAAAATCTTTTGGTCCCACAAAATTTTAGGATACTAAATGGGGAAAAGTTCTTTAATTTTTATCCTTGGAGTATCACTATGCTTGCTTCAATGTTTGCCCCTTGAGCCCAAATCACCCAAGACTCTTGGGTTTTGCATCTAGATAGCATCACATCCTCTAGAAGTATTGCTTGACTGTTCAACATCAAGCCTTCCAATGAAGGTAGTACTCGCTCTTCTTCCTCTTCATCAACATGGATGGCTCATAGAGGTGCAAGTATTCAAAAGTTACTGCGGTAAGTCAAGCTTGAATGCATTGTCTCCAACGTCTTGAGATGGGAAATGGACCATATCTTATAGTTTTGATCTTCTTGACCTGTCTTTGTGACCTTTGTTTGCTTGGGAACAACCATAGCTTATCTCCCACCTTGAGCCTATGCTCCCTTCAGTGTTGATCATGTCTGTTCTTGTAGTTTGCTTGAGACTTTTCAAGTTGCTCTTTCATTTTGAGTTGGATTTGCCTGATTTGCTCAATGAACTTGGTTGCCTTGGTTACCTCTGAATCTTGCCCAGCTTGTTCATCCTACTGTTCTAGACTCCTATGCAACATCAAGTGGAGTTGATAACCCAAACAAGCCTCAAATGGTGATGGATTTATAGAGGAATGGATCGCTCTACTATAGGAGTTTTGAGTATAGGGTAAAGATTTATCCCAAGTTTTGGGACACCAATTGTTATAACCTCGAATGAGTTGTACCAAAAAGTCCTATTTACCACTTCTATTTGCCCATTTGTTTGTGGATGAAAATCCATACACTTCTTTAGTGTAGAATACATCACTCGTCAATGTTGGCACCCCTACAAAACTCAGTTCATACTCCCTTTTGTCCATTTTGTTGTCAATTGATCTTCAGTCTTGTGTCAATCCAATCAATTGTGGTCTCCCCAGGTCAGTTTTCATGGTCATCTTATTAGGATCTATGTACTTCAACTAACGACATTTGTAGGGTGAAGTGATTGTCACAAGCCTGGTAGGGAGTAAGTGATGAGCATTATCAAGGGCAGTGGAAGAGCAAGGACGGATGGGGTAGATCAGCTGAGAAAACACAGCAAAGTGAGTAAGTTTTTTTGTGTGAAGAAGGAGAAACTGGCACACATTTTGGATGGTTAAGCCAATAGCTTTCTCTACCCAAATCTCTGCCTAATGCTCAAATACAAAGTTTCTTCGCTTAAGTGAAGGGAAAATGGAAAGAGTGGAGCAAACGTGCACCTAATTCATTTTAACCGCAACAAACTCCTTGAGGGGACATGCCAGAGATGGCTAAGCCATTAGGAATGTGCACCTAGGTCTTAAAATTGGCAGGAGTAGCTCAAACTTCCACCTAAACTCATGATGGCACACATTTTGAGTGGCCTGACCAACTAAAAGTTATGCCAAGGACAGAAAAGAGGGCAACGTTGTTAGTGATCTGCTCCTGGGAATAAAACGGACAGTTCTTTAAGACTGGCACACTTGTTGATGGGTTTGTCATCTCAAATCTCTGCCCAAACATAAGACATTCCAAGACATCTTGATCTGCACCTAGCATCGAAGAGATTTCAAATACTTCACTTCGTGCACTTGAGAGGTGGCTTTGCCATCAAATATTTCCGCCTAAGACATAAAAGATGGCAGACAGTTAAGTGAATTCTGCTTAAATTTTGCTAACAGAAATCAGAAAAAAGAGGTACCTACTCTATCCTTGGTTGGCTGAAAGCAAAAATCAGAGTTGAGGCATGAAAAAGAAGTATCAAGCGCCTACATATTGAAAGGAATTCGTTATTCAAAATCCCCAAAATAACAAGTCTCTTAATTTTCTTAATTTTCCCTTAGCCTATTTTATAAAATTTTCCAAGGGAAATATTTTAATAATTTAACTTAAGTTGCCCAAAAAGTAACTTTATGATATATTTTATAAAAGATAACTTATGTTTTATTATTAAAAAGGTTGCTTTTAAAAGAGAGATTTAAAAGCGTCGCTAGGAATGGGGTCCAAAAGTGGTGGGACTTCTTAGACACTTTAAAAAGTAAAGTTGGAGGGAAAAAAGGAAAATAATTTAAAATTAAATTATATTCCTTCATAAAAAGGTCTATATAAGGAGGGTTTGTGCACAAAAGATCTTCCTGCTCATTATCAATTTCTACTTTCCTGAGAATGACCAAGAGTTATTCTTTTTCTACCCAAGGAGGGAATCCCTCCTAGCCATTGAGTAATTCTACTAAGGGATTATCTTGGTGCTGAACAATTGTGGATATTTTTCAGTTGATTGTGATATGAAGCTTTTCCAATTTTTGGTGGTAATTTACATGTGTGTTCTAGTTTGGGAGATTAGACTCCATCATTTATTTGCTTTTAGCAAATCTAATCACTTACCTTTTGAAGTTTATTGATGGCCATACCATTTGAGATTTTTGGCCGTACCATTCCATAGTAGTTTGTAATTCTTTTCGGCAAAAAGTCGTACTATTTGGCAGACTGTACACGTGTGAAGGAGGCGTTTGAAACTTCCTTAACCAATCGCAGCATTTTGACAACTTATTCCATGCCAAAAATCTTTGTCGTACCATTTCTTACATTAGTCATACCATTTGGAGTTGAGTCTTAGTAGTTTTAGAAGTTTGGGGTGTGCTGTACAGTTCAGTTTCAGAGGTTTGTGCAGTGTTTGGTGTTCATACAGCATAGAGAGGTGGATCGAATCAGTTTGTATCAGCATTGCATGAGCAGAAGCTACTCTTTCAGCTGGTATAATTGTTCTGCAGCTAACTGAGTTGTTTGATGATGCTTTTCCTTTATTTTCTGGTTAAGTACATTGTCTTAATGCTGATATGAATAATCTGAAAGAGTTTGCTGTTGATTAACCAGAGTTATTTTGTGAGAGTTTCAGCTTGCATGCTTAATTATTTAGTTTGTAAATTTGGAAGGTATTGGGTCCAGATTGTAGTTGCATTTGATATTGCAAGAGGATCTTGGAAGGTTTATCGCCAAACTTTCATTATAATGAAATTTGGATGGCTTAGCGCCAAAGAATTACATTTGAAAGAGACACGATTTCATAAGGAAAATCCACGATTCATATAGGTGTGATGTCTCCAAAGAAAATCCGCTCAACTGCGATTTTGAGCAGAAATCCTTACGAAGATCCATCCTTTCAAACCCTTCACGTGACCTGCTCTAATACCATGTTTCAGAAAATGAAATAGAACATAAAATTATTCTTTTAAATTGAATGTATCGATTACAAAGTCATTCACCTCTTTATAGAGTTCAAAGTGAAGATACAATAATGCATGTCAAATGCATGTAAACTTAACTAAAAATAAAAAAATTAATATTAAAATAGACTAATCTATTTTAAGTAATTAAAACAAGTTTATTATAAAAGTAAGTATTAAATATCTCTAATACACAATAACAGAAATCAACAAGAAAATTAAAATGCATACATAAAATTCACATATACAAATATGAAAGTGTTCATATGAAACAACTCTTACTCGATTGCTTGATGGGATCCATGAAATCCACATCTCTATAAAATACTTTGACATGAGATCCAGTTAAGGTGAATTTTTCTACTTTACTTGAAAAGTTCAAACCTATAGTATATACTTGTCAACTCTAAAATTGACACTGGTTTATTCATTGCTGCACAAAACACATTACTTATTAACTAAAAGATTGCAAACATGTATGCACCCAGTTAATAAAATGCCTCTTTTTGATAGTAAGATGCCAAACTAATATAAATGAAACCTTCTTAATTGGTTGCATGTTACAGCTTGTCATTTTAATCCAGCTATTGTTTATTATGTGAAGAAATTTTCACTGTTCATTAGATAGTGTGTTTCTAAGTGCTCTTCCTCGGTTGTGATCTTGGATTCTAATAAGCCTAATCTACCGGAGCTTGGCAGATCATTTCTGCCTCAATCGAGTAATGCTGATCTTCCTTCCTCTCAAAGCATACATATTTTACTCAAATATATAGACAACCTTGACTAAATGGTTATAAAGTCTTGCCTTGGAATAAATGGCAGTGGAAAAACAATGGTATAAATGCAGAAATTTGGTTATGTTTGCTTAGGAAAATATTTTCTGGCCTTTTAATGTTGAAACGTCAGCTTTGTTTTAATGGCCTCGATTCAGCACCAAATATCCTCTGCTTTCATGTATCAAGTAATTCAAATTCTGTTATTGCCGATCTCATTGAAGTTATATTTATTATAAATATTCTTGTAGAAGAAGTACAATTTTTTTTTTTCTCAATTCTTTACCTACTAAGGAGATTTTCAAAATGACATGCTTGGTCTTCCCTTCACTGAAGTGTAGCTTGTCCTACTCTTTACTAATCCATATTTCCTCAAGAGCCAAGAGATATACCAAGTATTTGTTATATTTGCTTGGATTTGGTTTTCTTAGATTACATTTATTGTTTGTCTTCAGGACTTCCACTTAAGCGTACTGGCAGCATACTTTAATCCAGACTCAAAGTCGGAGATCCTCAAGGTAATAAATAAGACTGTATTTTCATGGTTGATATGTCTTCATATTAGTTTAGAATTAGTATGCAATGGATTATCTGTAAGTTCTGGTGTTTTGATTGGTTTTTCCTGCAGATCAATTTGCTCTCGAGTGATACATGTCCCAAGGACCATGATTCCGATCTACAATGTCTACCCTTCTCTGGGATGGGTGGCTGATGTCAACATATTATCCCTTACCAAGTTGCAGTTATTCACGATGAGGATCAGGAATACTGGACTTGAACTGTATCACTACCAGAAAACAAATTCTGGACAATGTTATATTCTTCTGTCTTTAATTTGAATTATGGCATTGCCTGGCTTTCTAGGAGCACACGTTTCTTACAAATTCGTGTTCAACAAATTAAAAGATGTATGAGTTTTATCAAGTTGTGTGCAATATTTCATACATTTGATAGCTGATGCATGAATTAAGACTATTACACGGACAAGAAAAATCGAAAGATGTAAAAAATAGTGGACCCAGAGTGATATGTTTGGGCTTGTTAACAAATTAAATTCATGCAAATTATTACAAAATGTAAATCATTTCAGTATAGCTGTTTCTTTCCCTGTAGCAATGAACTAATTTTTGAGATTGAACGTAAAAATTACTTTTAACTTTATTCCAGGCTTGTAAAGTGAATGCCAACTGCAGTTTGCTGAATGCAACATTTACAAGGGCACCTTATTTATCTTTTTGGTGGAGCTGCCACAGTTATATGTTTCCATAAGGCCTGGCAGGTTCAAGCATATTACATGCAACTTGACTCGAAATGGCCATTGTGGGAGAAAGTATGAAAGCTAGAGAATGCTGATACTTCTAAAAAAATCAAATTAACAAAAATTCCTGATTGAATTAGAGAATGCAAACAATATAAATAATGATATATGCATCATTTTTTATAAAGAGTTAAAATTTAATAATCTAAACGAAGATGTGCATACATTTGTTTTTTGCATACATTTGTTTTTCATTAAAGGGGTAAAAAGCAGGTTTTGAAGGGGCCATGTAAACCCTTTACAATAGGCAAAACATCAGTGAGGACACAACTGACCTACAGCTAAAACACAGGCAAAAACTATAGCCAAGCTGCCAAACACAACACCCCAACAGCATGTGGGTAACAATGGTTTTGAAGGGAAATTCATACTCACGCAAATTATTACGAAATGTACATCATTTCAGTATAGCTATTTCTTTCCCTGTAGCAATGAACTAATTTTTGAGATTGAACGTAAAAAATATTTTTAACTTTATTCCAGGCTTCTAAAGTGAATGCCAAGTGCAGTTTGCTTAATGCAACATTTGCAAGGGCACCTTATTTGTCTTTTTGGTGGAGCTGCCACAATTATATGTTTCCATAAGGCCTGGCAGGTTCAAGCATATTACATGCAACTTAACTCAAAATGGTCATTGTGGGAGAAAGTATGAAAGCTAGAGAATGTTGATACTTCTTAAAAATCAAATTAACAAAAAATCCTGATTGAATTAGAGAATGCAAACAATATAAATAATGATATATGTATCATTTGCTATAAAGAGTTAAAATTTAATAATCTAAATGAAGATTCACACACATTTGTTTTTGATTAAAGGGGGTAAAAAGCAGGTTTTGAAGGGGCCTTGTAAACCCTTTACAATAGGCGAAATGTCAGTGAGAGCACATCTTTCTTACCACTAAAACACAAACGAAAACTATAGCCAAGCTGTCAAACACAATACCCCAAAAGCACATGGGTAACAATGGTTTTAAAGGAAAATTCATACTCATGCAAATTATTACGAAATGCAAATCATTTCAGTATAGCTGTTTCTTTCCCTGTATCAATGAACTAATTTTTGAGATTGAATGTAAAAAATAATTTTAACTTTATTCTAGACTTCTAAAGTGAATGCGAATTGCAGTTTGCTAAATGCAACATTTACAAGGGTACCTTATTTATCTTTTTGGTGGAGCTGCCACAATTATATGTTTCCATAAGGCCTGGCAGGTTCAAGCATATTACATGCAACTTAACTCAAAATGGCCATTGTGGGAGAAAATATGAAAGCTAGAGAATGCTAATACTTCTAAAAAAATCAAACTAACAAAAAATCCTGATTGAATTAAAGAATGCAAACAATATAAATAATGATATATGTATCATTTGTTATAAAGAGTTAAAATTTAATAATCTAAACGAAGATGCGCACACATTTGTTTTTGATTAAAGGGGTAAAAATCAAGTTTTGAAGGGGCTCTATAAACCCTTTACAATAGGTGAAATGCCAGCGAGAACACAACTGACCTACAACTAAAACACAAATAAAAACTATAGCCAAGCTGCCAAACACAACACCCCAACAAGACATGGGTAACAACGGTTTTGTGTCATAGCTCGATAATTTCCAATTAAAGATTGGAAACATTTCATCACAAAGTAGTCTATATGTATTAAAAGGAGAAGACTAAACTATAAAATAACAAGTTATAAAGACAATGATGAGTAAGCATGAAAGACAAGAAGACAAGAGTAATCGCTATCTTCCTTAAGCATTTGCAATTACTTATGAGGAGGGTGCCGATCATATAAAATTAATAATAATAGTTTATTCAAACTATCGGTTATGAAGAGGCGTTGGAAGCTTCCAACAAAGGCAACTATTCATATCGCATCCCCATTGATACTTTAAAAGGAACCATGAGGAGGCGATCAAGCATCATCGAACAACATCATTTGAGGAAGCAATTCAGCGGACATCAATCAGTCAAGGAACTCAACAAATAAATATATTGATAGCAATAATAAATATCAGCAAGTGCATCTAGCCATTTCCACGAACAACATTATAAGAAATATATTTTGCATTATATATGATCTGCCATTAAGGATATCGAAGCAAGTACCATACAAAAGTTATATCAGCAGAGAGCATCAATACATTACCATTCTTACTATATCATTTGATCGAACTCTCATAATAATATAGGTATGAATGCATACTCATTTTCCTTTGCTTGTTATTTTATGATCATACATGTATCATTATGATAGTGTTGTAACTTATATGCAGCCATTCATGACAATGTAAGTTATAGATAGTCTTATGCAATCATTTGTAACATTGTATCTTGTATGCAATATGTGAACCCATTAACTTCCTATGGGAAGAATGAGAATGAGACACCTAGAGGCCATTCATGGGTATTTAGAGGCCTTTGTCACATGTGGTATAAGGTACCCATAGTGCAAAGGATTGTGATTTAGTGGCCTTGGCTACCATGATGTAAGGCATCATAAGAGTACCAAGGAGTCTCATAGAGGCCTTGACTCTAAGAGTACTAAGGGTACTACTTGAGTCTAAGGATAGGAGACAATAGAGCCCCATGGTGGATAGTGGCAAATCTCATCTCATCCCTCTCATAGGCTGTTAATGAGTAATACATGAGAAAGAGATAAAAAGTATGCGATATATATTGATAGAGATCGTGACTAAATAATAGAGCATGTGAAAGGTCATGATAGAAAATATGCAAGGCATATGGATAGTGATCATAAGAGTACCATGTGAAATATAAATGATAGATAATATGCATTGAAAGTAATCATAGATTAATAATAGTGATATGTATTGAAAATAATCAATGATGAATTAAAGATATGAATTGGCATTTGATCATAGAAATGATAAAAGCAATGTTCTTATGTGAATTATATATGTGGCTATAAATGCAAAATGTACTAATGTTCTCTTTTTGCAATTTGAAAATTGTGAACAAGGTTGAGAGATTTTTGGCTTGTGAAATGGGGACATTACAAGTGGTATCAGAGCGGTCTCCCTGCCATCCTGCAAAGCAATCTTATGCAAGCATACACTAGAAGGAACTGCCAACTCCTAGAAGAACAAATGAACAACGAAATGAGGGCCTTCATGGAAGCCACTACCAAGGCAATGGTGGACCAAAACGAAAGAATCACCAAAGCCATGATGGAACAAGGCGAAAAGACAACACAAATGTTTCTAGAGGCGCTCCAAAAGGTGGGTGACACTACGGATCATCCAAAAACTCACTCAACCAATGGAAAAGAAGTAGCCTCTAACCAAGATAAAAACAACAATTCTTCATCAAGCACAAGGGTTCCATTAGCACCCTTCTTACCAAGCGAAGACAATCCAATAACGACAAATGACACCACCCAAGATATGAGCACTGAAGACATGATTAGAGCTTATGCAAACTTAGACCCCGAATTAAGAAGTCTTGTATCCTTCAGTGAATTTAGCAACTCCAAAAGGAATGAACTAGCAAGAAAGGAAAAGAGACCCATCAATAAAGACTTGAAGCAAAAGGCTAATAAGGTAATCCTTCCCAACTTTGATGGTACAAGTAAGATCACTCCGAGTGCATGGCTAGAAAAATTAAATGACTATTTTCAACTTAATCCCATGACTGAAAAAGATGCCCTTCAATTTGCATTCTACACTCGGAGGCATTAGCGTACGAATGGTGGCATCATGGAAAGCACACATAAGATCATGAAACCGTTAAGTCCTATGAGGAATTTTCCAAAAGGTTCCTTAAGAAATTTGACTACAGGCATCCTGAACAAGATTTTAAGGACTTAACCCTAGTAAGGCAAAGAGGGACAGTGGACGAATATGTGAATGAATTCGAGAAAATAGCCCTCCGAGTTACAGGGATGGAGAAGGGAAGACTCACATTCCTATTCATCCAAGGCTTGAATGAAAAACTAAGAGGATTAGTGGGTGCACTTAGACCCACTACTCTTAATGATGCCATAGAAATGGCAACCCAATTAGAACAAAGCCAAACCCCCCAACCATTCACTAAACCCTTCCATAAGAAAGGAAGATTTGACAAGTCCTACCACCGCAAATATGAGAGGAGAGATAAAAAGAATTGTTTCTCATGCGGAGCACCATGGACACAAGAACACAAATGTCAAAAGCACCAAGACTTGAAAGAGAAAGGTTTGTGTTCCGAATGCAAAAATAAATGGGAACCGGGTCACAGATGTGGGCAAGTTCGCACCATAGAGGCATTAACCAATGAGGAGGAAAATCCTCCTAAGAAAAGAAGATGTGAACCCGAGGAAAAGGTCATCCTAGCTTCCATATCTAAGGCATCCAAACATCACTCCTTTAGACTTAGGTGTAACTTAAAAGGAAACAAATTAACAGCCTTAGTGGACAACGGGGCTACTCATAATTTTATAGATGAGTCCCTAGCCAAAAGGATTAAACTAGACACACAAAATTTTGATGGGTTTATGGTCTCCCTAGCTGATGACTCCACAAGAGAATGTTCAAAAAAACTAACTCAACTAGAGATGGCCGTAGGAAAACACCAAATTAAAGATGATTTATATGTGGTAAATTTAGGAGACACTGATATCATTCTAGGGATGCCATGGTTACATTCATTAGGACAAGTCACCATTGATTTCCCAAAATTAGAAATCCACTTTGAAGATCAAGGGAATAAGGTCATCTTACATGGACTCTCCGATGGCTCACCCTGAGTAGTGTCCTCCAAGAGAATAGCAAGAATCTTCCAACACAACCAAGTGGAGTGGGCAGCCCAATGTATGATTTTAGATAAATCAACTAAAGAGGGGCAAGCAATCCACATAGACATTCAACCTATCCTACAAAAACATAAGAAGGTGTTTGAAAACATACCACCAGGTTTGCCACCAAAGAGAGGGTTTAAACATGTCATCGAGATGGAAAAGGATGCAAAGCCCACCATTACCACCCCATATAGACACCCTCAAAAGTTTAAGGAGGAGATAGAAAAAACCATCAATGAACTCCTAGAAATGGGACATATACAACCTAGCTCTAGCCCATTCGCATCTTCCATAGTACTAGTGAAAAAGAAAGATGGAACCTTGCAAATGTGTGTAGATTATAGAGCTTTAAATAAACAAACTATAAAAAAACCGATATCCCATACCCAGGGTAGATGAATTAATTGATGAACTACATGGGGCCAAATACTTTTTAAAAATTGACGTTAGATCCATGTATCACCAAATCCGAATGAGAGAGGAAGATATCCCTAAAACCACTTTCCGATGCCATTATGGCCATTTTGAGTTCTTAGTCCTACCATTCGGACTAACCAATGCCCTGGCAACCTTCCAGCCATGCATGAACCATACTTTCCGGAAGCAACTAAGGAAGTTCCTCCTAATCTTCTTTGATGACATATTAATATATAGTAAAACTTGGGAGGAGCACTTGAAACATATTGATGAGGTCTTGTCCATACTAGAACAAGAATCCCCTTATGCCAAAGCTTCAAAATGCGAGTTTGGAATGGAGGAAATTGTTTACTTAGGGCACAAAATTAGTGTCGAAGGAGTCAAGGTTGATGAGGAGAAGATTAAGACGATAAGGGAATGGCCTAGACTGAAGACTTTAACTCACTTAAGAGGATTTCTAGGACTATGCAATTATTACCGAAGGTTTGTAAGAAATTTCTCCAAGATTGCATCACCTTTATCCGACCTAACAAAGAAAGGACTATTCCAATGGAATGATGTTGCTGAAAAAGCTTTTGAGGAGTTGAAAAATGTCATGAGCACTTGTCCAGTGTTGCCCATACCCGACTTCTCTTCACCCTTTGAATTGGAATGTGATGCCTCCGGTGAAGGTATTGGCACTGTTTTAATGCAAAATAGGTACCTCATAGCATTTGAAAGTCACAAGTTGACGATCGCAGAGAGATTATATTCAACTTATGATAAAGAGATGTTGGCCATCATGCATGCCTTGGCCAAATTCTGCCAATATCTCGTATGTGGAAAATTTGCCATCAAAACGGATCACAACAGCCTGCAGCACTTCCTTAAGCAACATTTTAAATGATAGACAACAAAAATGGGTTAGCAAACTCCAAACATATAAATTTGATATTAGTTACATGAAAGGGAAAAATAATGTGGTAGCCGATGCTCTATCAAGAAGACCACACTTATGTGCCATGTCATGCATATCTCCTGGATGGAAGAACTTGATTACAACAGAATATGTAAAGGATCCCTTCACAAATAACATAATGGAGGGACATATTGAAGATGAAGGTTATATAGTTAAGGAGGATCTCATCCTATACGAAGATCAAATATTTTTGGCCACAGGGTCCAAGATGAAGGACCAAATCACCCAAGAGTTCCATGATAGCCCACTTGTGGGACAACAAGGCTATTACAAAACCTATAAACAAGTTCAAGAAAAATTTGCATGGAAAGGTTTAAAGAAGGATGTACTCCAATATGTACGAGAATGTGCCACTTGCCAAAAGAATAAGATAGAGCATACACATCCTGCCGGTTTACTACAACCCTTACCCATACCGGAGCAAAAATGGAGTAGTATCACCATGGATTTTATTACCGAGCTCCCTAAGGTACAAGGGAAAGATTACATTTATGTGGTCGTGGATAGACTTACCAAATATGCACATTTCATGGCCATATCCTGTGATTATAAAGCACCTCAAATAACTAGGTTATTCTTAAAAGAAATATTCCGACTCCATGGTTTACTACAAAACATAATTAGTGATCGGGACAACAGGTTTATGAGTCTCTTTTGGCAAGAATTGTTCAAATTGGTAGGCACACAACTTACACCAAGCACAAATTATCATCCACAAATGGATGGTCAAACAAAGATTGTAAACAAGTGGATCGAAGGATATCTCTGAAACTATGTCACCGGGCAACAAAAGGCATGGATTAAATGGTTACATCTTGGAGAGCATTGCTATAATACAACACATCATATGTTGATCGGGATGAGCCCTTTTAAGGCTCTATATGGATATGATCCCACTTCATTCAGGAACTTGATACTCCAAGAAAGTCGAAGTCCCAAAGCAAAAGACTTCATCTAGCAACATGAAGACATCATGAGGGTACTTAGAGATAATTTACACAATGCCCAAAATCAGCAAAAGATATATGCTAATCAAAAGTGTGTGGAAAGAACATTTGAAGCCGGAGACATGGTATTCTTGAGGTTGCAACCCTATAAGCAATCCTCCTTAAAATCCAATGGTGCGGAAAAGCTTAAACCATGATTTTATGGACCCTATAAGGTAATAAGAAGGATAGGCGAGGTTGCATATGAATTGGAGTTGCCTAAGAACAACAAGATCCATAATGTGTTTCGCGTCTCCAGACTCAAAAAGGTTCTTGGTCAAAAGGTCACACCATGTGAAGATCTACCTCCTCTTGATGATGAGGGGGAATTGATACTAGAGCCTGAGGCAATTTTGGACACAAGAGAAAGAAGGCTAAGAAATAAAATCATTATAGAATATCTCATTAAGTGGAGGAACCTGCAAAATGATGATGCTACATGGGAAAGACTAGAAGACTTAGACTCCCAAACACAAGAATTGCTTGAGGGCAAGCAATCTCAAAGAGGGAGGCTTGTCATAGCTAATTTCCAATTAAAGATTGGAAACATTTCATCACAAAGTAGTCTATATGTATTAAAAGGAGAAGACTAAACTATAAAATAACAAGTTATAAAGACAATGATGAGTAAGCATGAAAGACAAGAAGACAAGAGTAATCACTATCTTCCTTAAGCATTCATAATTGCTTATGAGGAGGGCGCCGATCATATAAAATTAATAATAATAGTTTATTCAAACTATCGGTTATGAAGAGGCATTGGAAGCTTTCAACAAAGGCGACTATTCATATCGCATCCCCATTGAGACTTTAAAAGGAACCATCAGGAGGTGATCAAGCATCATCGAACAACATCATTTGAGGAAGCAATTCAACGGACATCAATCAGGCAAGGAACTCAACGAATAAATATATTGATAGCAATAATAAATATTAGCAAGTGCATCTAGCCATTTCCACGAACAGCATTATAAGAAATATATTTTGCATTATATCTGATCTGCCATTAAGGATATTGAAGCAAGTACCATACAAAAGTTATATCAACAGAGAGCATCAATACATTATCATTCTTACTATATCATTTGATCGAACTCTCATAATTATATAGGTATGAATGCATACTCATTTTCCTTTGCTTGTTATTTTATGATCATTCTTGTATCATTATGATAGTGCTGTAACTTATATGCAGCCATTCATGACATGTAATTTATAGATAGTCTTATGCAATCATTTGTAATATTGTATCTTGTATGCAATACAAGAACCCATTAACTTCCTATGGGAAGAGTGAGAATGAGACACCTAGAGGCCATTCATGGGTATTTAGAGGCCTTTGTCACATGTGGTATAAGGTACCGATAGTGCAAAGGATTGTGATTTAGTGGCCTTGGCTACCATGATGTAAGGTATCATAAGAGTACTAAGGAGTCTCATAGAAGCCTTGACTCTAAGAATACTAAGGGTACTACTTGAGTCTAAGGATAGGAGACAATAGAGCCCCATGGTGGATAGTGGCAAATCTCATCTCATCCCTCTCATAGGTTGTTAATGAGTAATACATGAGAAAGAGATAGCAAGTATGCAATATATATTGATAGAGATCATGACTAAATAATAAAGCATGTGAAAGGTCATGATACAAAATATGCAAGGCATATGGATAGTGATCATAAGAGTATCATGTGAAATATAAATGATAGATAATATGCATTGAAAGTAATCATAGATTAATGATAGCGATATGTATTGAAAATAATCAATGATGAATTAAAGATATGAATTGGCATTTGATCATAGAAATGATAAAAGCAATGTTCTTATGTGAATTATATATGTGGCTATAAATGCAAAATGTACTAATGTTCTCTTTTTGCAATTTGAAAATTGTGAACAAGGTTGAGAGATTTTTGGCTTGTGAAAATGGGACATTACATTTTGAAGGGACCATAAACCCTATATAAATAAGTTGTAGCCTAGTTGCGAAACAACCAAACCTGGATCAATTGCCTACATGACCCCAGGCCTCATCCTAGCACTATGAGTACCCTTGACCTAGGTGTGGGACACACTGGCATGTTTAGGAAGACCTCTCTTCCTTCTTTGAACAATCTTCCACGAAACATCATCCTCCAAACTCTTAGAACAAGGGGAGAGGAGAGGGTTAGCCTCCACTATTGACCCAAACTGAGCCCCCAGAGGTGTCCAAAGAGAAATTTAATGCTGCACCAAAACCTTTGGAAGAGTAGGATCAGTGGACACATCATCCAATGACATGAGGGGATGTTGGTCCAAAGGTGAAATTGTGAACACTAGGCCTTGAGAGGAAGACCCATTAGGGAAATCTTTAAAGTTGTAGCAATCTCAGAGGGATCCAACTCAAGAACAGGGGCCTCTGGGGCCTTATCCATAGATCCTCACTTAGAATCAAAATTATCAATAGTCAATTGATCGTGGAGGGCATTCCTCCACCAAGTCACTTCACTCTTCTTGCAGCAAGAATGAGGGCACTCCGAAGCAAAGTGTCCAATAGCAAAGCATCTCCTGCATCAAAAGGGAAAACCCTCATAGTTGAACATCTAAGTCCAAGGTTTATCCCCTACAAGCATGACGACATCCTTAGGCAGATCCTTAGATGTATCAATGTCTACAAGAATATGAGCATAGGTAGTGTGGCCAAAGTTTGAAGACACTACAACCTCCTATAAAATATGATTGAAAGCATTGCCAATAAATTCAAGTCACCAAACTTCTGAGTATTGAAGAAGGAGATTGGGTAGTATGACCCAAACAAGCATAATACTTAGAGATTCTATTGAGGGGTCAAGGAGGAGGGAAACCATGGTTTGAGAGACACATTTGTTATAAACATATTAATTTTTAAATTCAAATTAAGAAGACTAATTATCTAAATTAAAATCCATGTCATTTAATGTCAGCTAGTTGGAGTGATAGTGGTCCCAAGTTTGCTAGCATACTTGTTGCATATTTGCGACAACACATTCAAAGGCTTCTCATTACATGGTCTTGTGAACCAACTTATGTCATATTCTAGTCTTGCCCAAGTATTGTGATTGAAAAGGGTGAAGATTTGAGAAAAGATGAATTAAAGTTCAAATCTTTGGCAAGATCAGTGGATTCATTTCATATGACGGCTAAGAATTCCATTTTCTAAATCAATAAAGAAAACTTGTAGCACATGTGATTATGTTATGATTTAAAAAGGTCTAATGCCATTATGACTATCTAATATGGAATTGAACTCAAAACAAAATTGAAATATGCACAAAACTAAATGGTACTTTTATTGTAAAAGTAAAAATTCTAAATAGTATCCCTCGTTAATGTGGTAATTAACAAGATTTGGTTTGAAAAATCTTAAATGGTTGAAACTTTCTAAGAAAACAACTTCAATTTTTGAGTTTCACAAGTTCAATTTTCATGGAACTTCTTGTGAGACCCTATGGATTGTTGGAGTTGGCCATCTAGTTTGAGATTTTAGGGGGCAATCATTGACGGGTAATCATCTTTGGGTTCAAAAACTAATAAAGAGGTAACTTAGGTGATGGTAGAAGGATTGAGCTTGGTTGTCTTAGTCAACTATAAGGATTTGATTGTGGAAGTAGACTCTATGGCAGTTGTTAATGTTTTGGATAAAAAGGGAACTTAAGGTTGGATGTTTCAAAGCTTCATGGAGGAAACTCTCAAGGATTATGAGAGTTTTAAAGACATTTTTTTGTTCATTGTTATAGAGAATGCAACAAAGTGGTAGATTTCTTGGCTAATGTAAGCATTAAACAAATACCCTTTTTAGCTACCATTACTAATAGAATGAATGCTTGGGGAGCTTGGTCCCTCTCTTGTTAGTTGATTGCCCTTTTTTGTTGTCTCTATTGATCCCTCTAATGTTTACTCTAGTTTGATTGTGCTACCTTTTTTGGGTTGTAGATACTTTCTATTCATCATTCAAGGTTGGCATTTTGCAAGTGAGGGATCTCTTTGATTGTATGAATTTAAATGCCCATTTTTGTCATTATGTGCCATGTAGGAAGTTTACTATGATTGTCTTTGTGTGTTGTCTCCTTTTATCCCTCTAATGTTTACTTATGTGTTTGATTGTGCTACCTTTTTTTGGTTGGTAAAAGCTTTCTATTCATCATTCAAGGTTGACATTTTTGCAAGTTAGGAAATTATTTCTAGGTGCATGTGAGAGGGATCTCTTTGATTGTATGACTTTAAATGACCATTTTTCTCATTATGTGCCACGTGGAAGTTTACTATGAAGGAAATTGGGGTTTAGATCTATTTCTTCTCTATGGTTTTCTATATGGTTCAGCTTTCAGCAATGGCTAAGTGTTGTTTAGCACAAGGAGTGTAGGAAACACTCTATAGGATACAGTCTTTGATAGAAGGTTGTATAATGTCTACCTTTTTTTGGGTCACAAAAACTTTATATTCATCATTCAAGGTTGACATTTTGCAAGTTGGGAAATTATTTCTAGGCACATGTGAAAGAGATCTCTTTGATTGTATGACATCAAATGCCCATTTTTCTCATTATGTTCCATGTGGGAACTTTACTATGGAGACAATTGAAGTTTATCTCTATTTCTTCTCTATGGTTTTTCTATGTTGTTCAACTCTTAGCAATGGTTAAGCATTGTTTAGCAAGAGGAGTTTAGGACCCATTTTACATGGGTGTAGTCTTTGATAGAAGGTTGTGTAATGTCTTCTCTTAGATAGATACTAAGACTCTTTGTTTTTTCAAATCTATCCTTGGGTTAGATGGTCTAGAAAAGATTTGAATTTTAAGGTCGAGGGCATCAATTGTAGCGAACTTTAGGAGAAATTTGGGGTGATTTAGTTGCAAACAAAGCCATTTGACATTAGATTAGCTATGTGGTGTTGGTGTGAACAAGGGTATTTCCTATCTAATTTCCCCTTGTAGTGTGAATAAGGCACATTATCTAACTAGTAATTAGTTAGACCTATTCACACATGTCCACATGTTAAGTTCACTTAGGATAAGTCTAGATAATTCTAGGTTGTCATGTGATCTTATCCTACACATGTGATCTTATCAACAAGTTGGCATCTTATCTTGTAATTGTCTCATGTCATAGGATTAAGACACTTGTCATATGACTACAACATCTTATCTCTCAACCTTGCTTTTTATAAGCAAGGTATGCCATAGCATATTGTAATGGTATAGTGTTGGTTGTATATTGTTGTATTTACATTATTTGATAGAAATACAATTTATTCTTGTCATATTGATCTTCTCTTTTATTTGTGCTTTCCATTAAGCCTCTAGATCTTGGGTGGCTATCTCCATAGCCAAATCTTACATGGTACCAAAGCTTGTAGAATGCCTTTGGTTAGTCTATTGAGAGATCTTGAATGCAAATCATGGTGGATCTTGAAAAATTGAGTATGCTCTTCTCTTGCATCACATGATGACCTTGAGAATTAAAAAAAATGAGAAAGATACCAGACTTGGGAGGGTTTCCTTTCTGTGACTTTGTATTGTAGGTTCATTTTAGAGATTTTTAGTGCAAATATGACCTCACCATTGAGATCAATGTGTTGGAGATAGTCGATTTAGCCTTTTGATTTGTCTAAATCAGACATTGGAGACCAAATCTATGAGGATTTGAAGTTGGGAGGTGTATGCCAGATCCAATAGGTACTTGATCTTTCAGAGCAATTTGGATCAAATTTGAACTTGCCATCACACTTAGGAGGCCCAAAAACCTCAAGATCGACTGTCAAATCATTAAAATCAGAGAAGTTATCGCAAAAGGCAAAAAAATCCTCCTACATCATTTGTATAGATTGTACCATAGAATATTCTCTACACACTGATGGTACAACACTTGCATAATCATAATCTTTGGCGCAGTCCAATATCCATTGGGTAAAAATATTTTTTGCATGTTAAAAATAATATCTGTTGGTCAATAAAATCATTTTCTAGTTTCTACGGAATATTTGTACTTGCGCAGATCATACGTTGGCATCATTGCTTTATCCTTAGAATAAAAGTTTTATCTACAAGTTCAATATATCATCTGATAGTTTATTTACTTAATTTTTGTTATTAATTTTTTTTTTTGCAGATTTCTTTTTGAATATACAGGGTACATGGTACCTGATAGGCGCAGAGCCTGTCAGGCCTGTGCCCACCTAGTACTGCAGGCTAACGGAGGCATTGTAAGGCATGGGCCCCCCATCCCCAATGGTCTTATCGGCAAGGAGTAATCCTTGGCCAGTGGTTTGGTTGGCCTCGCCACATACCACCAATAGTGGTGATTAAACAATCAGTTAGAAACCACTCAACAAATACCCTGAAACCACCCACGTTAGGCCGAAAGTAGTTTCTACCAATTAGAAGGCAATTTCATAATTCAAATAGTGGTTTCAAACTTCTTAGGCGGTTTGGCAAAAATCTAACATCAGTTTTGGTCCTTAGGAGTATATTCCAACCACCAAGGGTGTAATCTTTTTTTGGCGCCGCTGATATCAGCATGACGTCATCGGCCTCTTGGCCTATTTTGCTCCCCCTTCCATTGAGTTTTCAATTTGACATGCAAACTTAAGAGGCTGAGATCTTGCTCATATTTTCTTTGATTTTGGAGAATTTTTTTATTTAGGCCATAATTTCGCAGGCTTCACAGTGGTGCAAACTAATTTTGTTTTTGGTGTCTGGATTTTCCATAAATTGCAGATTTCCATCACTATTGATGAGCAGTTCTCATTTTTAGACCTTCTGGGGCTTCGTTTGGGGTCATATGGTAATATTTCTTGGCAAAATATTTTTTGAAAGTGCATATTTTTATGATTACTTTCCAAATCCGATATCATTTTGATCAAATTTTGCTCAAAAATTATATTTTCAGTTTAAAGCCTAATTTGATATGTGCATGTACCAAAATCAAAAGACCACCTTGTTGTTTTGGCTTGTGGCAATTGTAATCACACTAATTATAAAGTGCCAAGCTCATATTTTGTTGGGGGGATCATTGATTGAGTAAATTT
Organism: Cunninghamia lanceolata; assembly: GCA_027924645.1. Classification (NCBI taxonomy): domain Eukaryota; kingdom Viridiplantae; phylum Streptophyta; class Pinopsida; order Cupressales; family Cupressaceae; genus Cunninghamia; species Cunninghamia lanceolata. The sequence continues at coordinate 5,433,160 of BSBN01000333.1, forward strand.
AGGGGGATAATCTTGTGTTTTTGTTGGATTGAGTCTCTTGATTGGTCTATTGTGTGACTAAATTTGAGGAGTTAATCATGGGTATTAAAAGGCATCCTACTATAATAAGATTGGATAGAGGAAACTATAAGTCTTGGCACGATGGAATCTTGACACATTTCAAGTGGCTTCATATTTTGCCCCATCTCTATGGACTTGTTCCTCAACCTACATCCTATTGACAGAAATTTGTGTGGGATTCTAAGATTGAACACGTCCTAAGAGTGATTGGTTGCATTGTTGATATTGACACCCAAATGGCTATTGTTGATATTGAGTCTCCTCATGACCTTTGGATCAAACTTTGAGAGATGTATGGAGATCCAGTTTATCCTTCATTCCCAGAAGATCCTGCCTTGTATTGTCTTCTTCCACTTGATGTTTTTAGACCATATGATCATAAAACAATTGCAGTGCTTAATGAATGGGAAGAGCTTGAATGCTGAGATGACATAGAGACTTCTACTAATGCCCCTTCTCCTCCTATGGAGACTTCTATTAAGACTTTAGCTTCTATGACTCCATCAAGATTTAGAGGGTTCATCTTCTTTATCTATGAGTCAACATCTTGAGGCTAAGGACTCTTGTATTCCAACATTGGTAGATGTTCACACTCAAACATCTTGTGTGGACACATCATTCACAGATGAGCAGTGTAGTTAGATGACATGCATTGAGATCTCATCTCCATTACTTGTTGCTTCTAATGAGACTAGTATTTCTACATCCATGGTTTCTGTTGATTTAGTGCAACAAGATAATCATTGTCTTCCCGATACATATTCTTGGGATGAGTACTTGACAGACATTGCAGGTTTGTTTTGTGAGTCCTATCTTGCAGAATTGGAGGACACTATTGATGGCACTCATCTCCTATTTGAAGGAGTTAATTCATCTTCTTCAGATGTGATGAGGAAACCTTCATACCCTCTTGTTCTTTCTTCTCCTCTTCACTTGTCAAAGTTTGGCATTGAGTTGGAGTATCTTGAGTAACATTCAGAGGATTCTTTGTCTTTGGATGATGGTCTACATTAGTTTCTATTAGATTCTGGATTGTCACATTCTTTAGTTTGGTCTGGGACTTCTGATTGGATTGTGACTTCTTTCCGCATCGACATGGTGACACGTGAGAAGAGTTCATAGACACCATACATGTTGATTCTTCTTCCTTCATATTCCTTTAAGGAATGGGAAAAAATCCTATATACATTCTTGGTCTTGTTTCTTCCTAAGGGGAGGAATGTTGTTCGGCGATCTTAGATCATCTTCAACATTCATTGTCGGGCATCTACCATTAGTGCAGGAGATTCTACATTAAGGGGGGTTACTTGTTCTCTCTTCTTCTCTCTTATGGGGGGACTTTTTCTTCACATGGGGTTTTGTTCTTCTCATACTATAGAGAGTATTCTTCTTGTGTTTTCTCTCTTTTGGAGAGGGGTTTTTTCCTACAGGTTTTTCTCCTTTTCTCCATTTGTCAGAGATTATTTGTACATGGGTACCTAACATGGCCTAGTAGCCGAGACCCATTTTTGCATCTTGCATTTTTATTCTCCCTAAGTTACACTTAAGGGGGGTGTTGGTGTGTACAGGGGTATTTCCTATCTAGTTTCCCCTTGTAGTGTGAATAAGACACACTATCTAACTAGTAATTAGTTATACCTATTCACACATGTTCACATGTTAAGTTTACTTAGGATAAGTCTATATAATTCTAGGTTGTCATGTGATCTTATCCTACACGTGTGATCTTATCAACTAGTTGGCATCTTATCCTCTAGTTGTCTCATGTCATAGGATTAAGACAATTGTCATATGACTACAACATCTTATCTCTCAACCTTTCCTTTATAAGAAAGGTATACCATAGCATATTGTAATGGGACAGTGATGGTTATATATTGTTATATTTGCATTCTTTGATAGGAATACAATTTATTCTTTTCATATTGATCTTCTCTTTTATTTGTGCTTTCCATTAGGCTTCTAGATCTTGGGTGGCTATATCCATAGCCAAATATTACATGTGGTGCTTCCATAATAGTAGGATGGGTCACCCCCTATAGTTGTGGAACAAATTGTGAAGGAGGTTGATCATGAGAAAAAGGATCATGGTTTGTAGGAGGAGATTCTAGTCTTGAAGAAGGAAATGTAAAAATAATACATTAGAAGGAAGATCTGGTGTCCTACAAATACCTAGGCATGGTTGTTAACACCCTAAGAACCTCCCACATGAATGGTAATTCAGGAGCTTCCAACCAATTTTTCTTTTTCATCTCTATCTATTGCAATTGAGGAGCAAATTGCAACAGAGGCTGATTGTGAGGAATCTGTTCATGATTTGCATGAGGAGATTTTGGTCTTAAAGAAGGAAACAAACAAATTTTCTTTAGAAGGAAGGAATAGTGTCCTTTTACAAAGATTTAGTTATGGTGGTTAATACTCTTTTTACCACCCACAAGAATGGTAAGTGAGAAATTTCTAGCCATTTTTCCATGTTGTCTATATTTTATGGTGTTCTATGGAGTGCATCCAAATTGATCATGTAAGAGTTGGCTAGATAGGAGCCACCCAAGATCTAGGACTTCATGAAAGCACAAGATAGACAATATGAGAGAATAATAATTCTATTCTATCAATGAATGTAAAATTGTTCATCTTATGTTACAATGTACATGAAGAGCCTTACTTATAAAGGTAAGTATGAGATCTAAGATGTTGTAGTCATGTGACAAGTGTCTTAATCCTATGACATGTGACAACTATAGAACATGTGTAGGATAAGACAACTATAAACAACTAGCAACAACTAGCAACAACTAGCAACAACTAGAAATAACTAGAAACATCTAGTAGACTCACTAAGTCAACTTAACATGTGAATTATGTGTGATAATATTATTTAACTAATAAATAGTTAAATAATATGAATTAATCTTACAACAAGGGAAACAGATAGGAAATATCCCTATTCACACTAACACCCCCCTTACGTGCAACTTAGGGAGTAGCTGACTAAAGCAAGGATGGATGGGCCCCGACTACTAGGCCATGTTAGGTGCCCATGTACAAATAAGTCTCAAGTGGAGTAAAGGAGAAAAAATCATGGGAAAAAAACTCCTCTCCAAAAGTGAGAATGCATACAAACAGGTACAAGTGATAGAATGATGGAAGGATACCCCCCAGCCCAAATACAACATCCATCACAAATATACAATCAATACCCCCCATAAGAGGGAAAGAATGAGACAAGATGTCCCCCCATAGTGAAGTAACTTCTATGCCAATGGTGAATGCTCGAAGAAGAAGAACAAATAGAATCCAAAACCTGTAAACAACATTCCTCCCATTCGGAAGAAATCAATCTAGTGGTGTATGTCAAAGAAACTTCAATTCCAAAACAAGAGATGAGGGAAGAAGTCTCATGAAATATGATGTATTTGAAAATTGCTTATGTGTCTCCATGTCGATGCCAAATGATACCACAATCAAATCAGGAGTCTCAGGCCTAATCGATGAAAGTGCCAATCCAGGATCTAGTGGAAACTGAAAATCATCAAGCTCCAAAGACAAAGATGGGTTGACAACAATTGTGCTATGATTGTCATCAAAGAGGAGAGATAACCCCTCAAATGTGTCCTCCAAATATGCAAGATGGGACTCACAAAACAAATATGAAATGATTGTCAAATGCTCATCCCACGAATTTGTATCTGGAAGACAAGAAGCATCCTACTGAACTGAAGTACTGAACTCTGACGAAGTAGGAGGTGGAGAATATGGAAGTGTAGCACGTCTCATGAACCGATGAAGAGGCAAGAATACCAAGGTTCAAGTGACCAAACTTCTCCTCTAAAATGTGATTCACACAAGGAGTGTGAATGTTAGCCAATGGATCTGAATCATCATCACGAGAGAAACCGCGAAAGGTGTATAACTGAGATGCATGATCAACCACCCTAGTAGCAATAATCTATGTGCTCTCCAAGTCTCTGATAATAACCAACTCAGGTGTGAACTCCATTATCTTCCCTATACCACTATGAGTGATTTGATATATGGAAAGAAGATTATTGGTCAAAGAACGCACACAAAGTACAACATTGAAAGTACGTTCACCAATATCAATAGTTCCCTTCCCAATTACATTCATATATGTGTTATTACCCATCAAGAGAGGTGGCATATCACATGGTTCAAATGAAGAAAGCATATCCTTGGGAGAAGCCATATGATGAGAAGCACCAAAATCAAGAAGTCATTTACTTGATGTAGAACTTGTACTTGCACAAAGTGCTTTACCTTTATGTTTAGGTTCCTTAGATTTCCTTGCATGACCTGATTCATAAATTTCTAGCTGTTTAGATGTAGAAGGAGTAGAAGAAGAATCAGGAGATGGAAGATTGTTCTTTTGAACAAGTTGCATCAACATGTCAATCTGTTTCTTAAAACAATTATGTTCATCATGCCTTGATTTCTTACAATAACCACATGTAGGCTTTGTTGGAAAGAGACACTACTTCTCTTTGATAGGTGTTGTCATTGATGGCAACTAAGATCATCCCAATCATCCACATAACACAATTTGTTCACACCAAAAGTCAGAATCAGAATTTGTCTAAGTCCGAGCAGTTAGAAACAGAGTAGGTGACAGGGTCCGGTATCTTGGTCCAGATCTCTCTGATGGAAAGGCATGGTCTACTGTAGATCTAAGGTAGTTGAGAGCATTGTCAAGACACTCTAAATCTAGAGTTTTGTCCTCCAGTGATGAAGGACTCAAAAGATACTAGCTTCTGAGTATCGGGTTTTAGTTTGACAAAACAAACAGTAGAAGAACAGGCCGACCTTGTGAATGATCTTAATTCCAGATGTATAGAAGTTGTTTATTGGGCAATTGGTGATGATCAGTGATGGTAGCCGACATGATTGATGATTTGTGAGTGAAAGTTTTGGTCCGCATCTCATATTATGTATGGATCTAGCCGACAAAGCAGAGTACTCAATAAGTTCCAAATGTTCTTGAAGCTGACTAGTAAAATGATTGTAGATCTTGTTGCGGATATATATAGCTGATGGAATAGGATGATTTTGTGTGTGTGTGTGTGAATAAGGTGTAATTGCAAAAGAAAGAAGAGATAAAAAGATCAAATGTAAGCAGAGTAGTAACAAGAGCAAAATAAGGATGAAGTGTTTTAAGTCAGTTTTCTATACTTAACCAGAACTAAACTCTAGCATTGATAGATGCTCAATATCAGTTCAAATTTATCGTAATTCTCTTCCTACAGGTAGTGAGCCTTCCTTTGAGCAGTGAGCTCTGGGTAGTGAGCCCGAATGCATGTGCATTCCCCATTGTAATACTTTTAACAGAGTATAATCTTTGTGGGTTAACCCCCACCGTGGTTTTTCCCTTAACCAGGTTTCCACATCAAAAATCTTGGTGTCAAATGTCCTATTTATGTTTCTGCTCATGTGTTAATTGATTGATGTTGAAAATTTTCTATTATTGATTTGATTATAAGTTATAAAGAAAGATTGAAGGTAGAAAAGTTTAAATTGTGGAACAACTGATTCACCCCCCTCTTAGTTGTTAGGACCTAATCCAACAATTGGTATCAGAGCAAGGTTCCTTTGAAAAGTCTAACAACTCGAGGAAAAGATCTTGGAAGAAGTTTTAAACGGATTCACTCAAAGATCAACTTCAGTTGGCCCTAGAAGAGCTTGTTCAGTCTAAAGCAGAAATTAGTAATCTGAGAGGTGAACTTAAAGATGCTGATGATACCATTGAAATGCTAAAAGATAAATTAAAGAAATCTATGCAAAGGAAAAAGGAGCTACTTCTATAGCTATCCAGTCTACCTGAAGAAAATGGCATGAATGAAGCTTTGGAAGAAAAGACAAAGGGATGTGAGAAGCTATCAAAAGAAGTTGCTATTCTAAAAATTGAAATAGAATCTAGGGTGATGAGGCAAACCAAAGAAAGTGAAGATAGGAAGAAAATTGAAGATCTGAATCAAAAACTAAAAGAAAGAACTAAAAAATGTTGTAAATTGGATAGAATAGCTGGCCATCTAGAATCTAATCTACAAGAAAGCAGAAACAATGAACTTGAGAGACAAATTATCACTCTCAGACATGATCTAGAAATTGCAGATGAATATAAGGAGAAGTTCAAGATAAGTTCAACTAAACTTGAAGCACTTATTGAAGGATAGAAAAAGGATGATGACAAACATGATTTTGGATATGAGAAAGGTGAAAGCTTTGGATCTGGACAAATAAATCTTCAACCAAGGAATGGGAGAAACAGAACTAGAAAACCTCTAGTAACACAACCTAATGCTCAAAGATATCCATCGTTTAATGGAAATTGTTTCAATTGCAATAAATTTGGTCATAAAGCTACTCAGTGCAGAAGTAGAGTAAATCAAAATGATCCATCCTTCTCCAGTTAATGCTTCAAGTGTAAGAGGTATGGTCATAGATCAAATGAATGTAGAAATATGATAATGAATAATGCTAACAATAGAGGAATGAGTAATTCTTTCAATGGTTACTGTTTTGTTTGCAATGGGTTTGGACATATGGCTAATCAGTGCAGATAAAGAGAAAATCATGTTTATAAGAAAAGAAATGTTGTGTGCTTTAACTGCAATAAATCTAGTCATATTGCAAGATTCTGCAGAAGTAGGAACAATGGAAGAAGAGGTCCAGTAAACAGAAAACTGGATGAGCAAAAATAAGATAGAGGCAAAAGGAAAATTGATGTGAATGAGATACGGAGTGAAATGAACAAGATTTGGATAAAGAAAAATACAATAAACAATAGTGATGGGTCCGCATCGGAATCCGGTGTTGACAATTCCTCTGGGAATTAAGTCAGAAGCTCTGGCTCACGGGGGCTGCATTGAACATCAAATTCCCCCTATCAGTAAGTGGGTGCCTGAATCTGGCACAATAAAAGAGGATATTTTGAATTGGTTCAGAACCTTTGGAAGGATCTTCGGAAGAAAATATGTTTTTATGAAAACTTGCTAAGTGATTCATGAAGAACTGTAAAAAATAGAGTAATCGGATAAAGTTAGGGCATAGCATTTATTACAATGCTAAATTAGGTTTTGCAAAAGATAAAAGGTCACTTGGTCACACATCTTAATAACTTTGCATTCAAAATAAATAAGAAGAAGAGCATTCAAGATGCAAATCCAGAGACTGACGCACCAAGAGCAAATTCAACCAGCATTTGATCAACCCTAACCCCACAGAAGAAAAAGGTACTTCTCTGTGAAGCTTTGAATCTAAAATCTGTTGAGATGGCTACTCCTCATGTTGTTGACATTACAAAAAGACCTCGACCCAAATTTAAGAAGCATACTCACAAATCAATAGAAGTTGATCCGTTAGGTGCTTTTTCAAGTGTTCTGTATGGTGTGCTGCATGTTGAAGACATTAGGGTTTATATTCATGCAAACCTAGAGAATTTGGAGATTCAAGGTATGTAGACTTGTTTGAGAAACAACTCAGGGATGAAAATCATGAACTTAAACCTAAGTATAAGGTACTATAGGATAAACACTTCATTCAGATCATGGGGTTTCTGACATTTGATGAGGATGAATGGGTCCGATATGTTTTGATTCAGATGCATGATGAATTTATTTGGTTGTTGAAACCATTCAAGATTACCAAGGATGCTATCAGAATTGTTACCGGGTTAAACTCAACCGGTGGGTTCCCCATGCTAAAAGCCGTGAAAAACTAGCCAGTGACTGATGCTACCAGTGCCAAGTTTGATAGAAGGGCAATGACCATTAATGATATTATAGAACCAGATGTCAAATTCGCCTCCATGGTGATTGGGTACAAGATTTACCACTCGAGCAGAGAAAATTCTATTTCTAAAACAACAATATATGCTGCATACAAGATGCTAAAGGAAAATACTGATTATGACTTGTGTGAACTACTACAGAATCAACTGATTGAAAATTTAAACAAAATCAAGAAAGATAAGAAAAACACCTTCAAGTATGGTACATTGGTTCTATGTCTATTCTTTTACTTTATGAATGAGGTACCTGGGGTAAAAGTGTGCACTGGACTAAGGATGAGCTAGTTGCCATTCAGATCAGAAATCATCTTCGCAGCATTGGTGATTTCAAAGCTCAAAAAACTACAATATGGGGTTATTTCAAGAATTTTTAGAGTATGATGCACTCAAGGGAAAGAATTCCTAATTCAATTGTTGAGAAGTACAAAAATGAAATATGCTTCATGGTTGATACTGATTAGTGTCTAATGGAAGTAGTGGAACCCAGAACTATTTGGATCATGCCCATGGGGTATGAAGTAGATGAAAAAATCTTGAATATGTATGCTCAACATCTTCTAAGCAAGCCTAAAGACACAACGGTTGAAAGATTTGGAACTTATGAGGAGTTGAGTTTAAAACTGCATACTGAGCTCAGAGAACCTGAAACCAATAGGAAAGTAAGAAAAGAAGTTGAGTAGTTAGATGAAAATCTGGGCCTAACTAAGGAAGTTGTGAGAAAATTTAGAGAAAGAACAAAAAAGGTTGAGAAAGAGAAACAAGATAAGAAACGAACAGGTGCTCCAGTGGAACTCTCCTCCACTTCAAGAACTACTAGGAGCTCTACTATTGCCCCTATTCCTTCCAAGATTGCAAAACTAGAAGCAAAATCATCTAGAAAATGGGAGAAAAGGAAGAAAACAAAAGCATCTTGGACCTATGAAAGCATAAGAGAAGAAGAAGAAGATACAAATTCTGACATTGAAATCAAGGATCTAAAGGCCACCAAAACAAAAGCTGCAAAAGTAACCAAAGAAAAGTCCTTTGGAAGCAAAAGGGATAGTAAAAAGGAAAAGACAGAAGCATATGAGGAATATGTTGAGAAGCCCACACTTTCCCTGGAGGATGTGATAAAGTCAGTCACTGTAGATGGTAATCTAAAACCCATGATTGAATTCTATGATGAATACAGTGATATGGATAAAAGGGTGTTGGAGGAAGCAACTGTCAGATATCTCAAAATCTACAACAAGGCATTGATTGAGATAACTTTTGAGTTGCCATAAAGTCTGGCAAATATTTTGGATCTGAGAAAAGAAAATGCTAAAAGCAAGGACATGGAAATCAGGGAACATGAGCTAATAAATTTGTGTCCTTAGATTTCACCTGATCAAATAGATATGATATTCAAGGAAGTCAAAGCTGACTTTAGAAGAAAAAAGAGAATGAACAAACTCATGCTTGGAGAAACAAGTGAAATTGTTGAAGAAACTCAAGAAATTCTTTTGAAAGCATTGAAAAAGCACAATTTTCCCATAGTCACAGAAGAAGTTTCAGATGGTGAAGAAGATAACATCTTTGAGTAGCAATCTAAGTTGGGTGAAGCCTCTGTTCTGCAAGTAGAACAAGCAAATCAGGAGGATACATAAATGTTGGATAAAGTAGTTGATGCAGGAGATACTCCTAATCCACCTAATACGTCAGGAAAAGAAGATAATATTACTTCTCAGAGCCCTCTAGATTAGGTAACAAGTGGTGAACAAACAGGAAAGAGTCCCTCTGCAGAGAACACAGAGAAAAATAAAGCAAAGAAAGAGGAAGAAAGAGAAAAGAAAGATAAAGCAGAAGAAGATGGTGCAAATGTTGAAGCACATAAAGCAGATACTGAGAAATCTGATGAACAAAAGGATGGTTTAGAAAATGTTGCAAGAGACACTGTAGATGCAGTGAAAAGTTTTTTTGAAAAAGAGATGATTGAGCTTGATGAGCCTGAACTACTCCAAGGTCTATCCAATCCAGATGCTCTCTCTCTAATTCAACTGATGAAAATAGCATCATTCACCCAAGTAAAGGCTAGAGAAAAGATGTTAAAATTCCACATGGACGACAATGAGCTACTGGGGCTTGCATCTGGGATTTTGGAAAAGTTAATGCCTACCTACCAGAAGAGTCCATTTGATTCCTCCTCTGAACATCTAAAAAATCTTGTAAGTTCTGTAAATACTCATTTTGAGTCCTTTGACAAGTCTGCGGAGGCAAAAGTTTAGAAAGAATTCTTGGATAAGAAATTTTGTGAAATAAAGAATCTGATAGGAAATGATAGAAGAATACTTGGTATTAGCATAAAGAGTATTCAGAATGCTCTAAATGATGGAAGTGATATGTACAAATTTTGTCTATCATGGCCCAAAGTTAATGAGGATATTGAGAAAAAGATAAAAGGAACAAGAACAGAAATTGTCAAATCTTTCTCAAAATTTTGATCCTCTAACAGTTTCGCCTATAAGTCAAGAATGTCAAGTAATCAGCTTGACATATGAGATAAAGAGACTTGTTAAAGAGAAAGGTAACATTATGAAGAGAATGTGTGAGATCCAAGGATTGATTGCCCCCAAGTTAGAAGCCATGTTTAATGCCCTATCAGAAGCTCAGTCTGCACTTCAGACAAGTAATCCTTCGGATCTGACAAAGGCAGAAGCATATGCATTTTTGCTAAGTGGACACATCTCAATTTTGGATGGAATAAAGGGAACTTGGGCCTCTGAACTTTTGCAATTAAAAAATAGTTTTGCAGACATTCTCAAATTCACGTGAATAGAACTTAATGATTATTTGTACATATGTGGCATTATACACAGAATTTTTGGAGAATTTTGGCTTGTGGATCCCACCCTTTGCCACTGATGTCAAAGGGAGAGTGAAGAGCAGTGAAAAATGAAGAATTTAACAAAGGGGGAGTGAAGAGCAGTGAAAAATGAAGAATTCAACAAAGGGGGAGCTTCAGAACTAATAGAGAAGCACAAGTGTATAGAGTAAGGGGGAGCTACATTAGACAATCATTTTTCACTAAGTGTTTCCATCAATGCCAAAGGGGTAGATTGTTGGCAAGAGACATTCCTTCACTTTGATAGGTGTTGTCATTGAGAGCAACTAAGATCATCCCAATCATCCACATAACACAATTTGTTCACACCGGAAGTCAGAATCAGAATTTGTGTAAGTCTAGGTAGTTAGAAACAGAGCAGGGGTTAGGGTCCAGTATCTTGGTCCAGATCTCTTTGATGGAAAGGCATGGCTTTCTATGGATCTAAGGTAGTTGAAAGCATTGTCAAGACACTCTAAATCCAAATTTTTGTCCTCTGGTGATGAAGGACTCAAAAGATACTAGCTTCTGAGTATCAGGTTTTAGTTTGATAGAACAAACAGTAGAACAGGTTGACCTTGTGAATGATCTCAATTCTGGATGTATAGAAGTTGTTTATTGGGCAATTGGTGATGATCAATGATGGTAGCCAACATGATTGATGATTTATGAGTGAAAGTTTTGGTCTGCATCTCATATTATGTATGGATCTAATTGACATTACAGAGTACTCAACAAGTTCCAAATGTTCTTGAAGCCGACTGGTAAAATGATTGTAGATCTTGTTGCAGATATATATAGCCGATGGAATTGGATGATTTTGTGTGTATGTGTGTGTGAATAAGGTGTAATTGCAAAAGAAAGAAAAGATAAAAAGATCAGATGTAAGCAGAGTAGTAATAAGAGCAGAATAAGGATGAAGTGTGTTAAGTCAGTTTTCTATGCTTAACCAGAACTGAACTCCAACATTGATAGATGCTCAATATTAGTTCAAATTTATTGTAATTCTCTTCCACAGGCAGTGAGCCTTCCTTTGAGCAGTGAGCTCTAGGCAGTGAGCCCAAATGCATGTGCATTCCCATTGTAGTACTTTTAACAGAGTATAATCTTTGTGGGTTAACCCCCACCGTGGTTTTTCCCTTAATCGGGTTTCCACATCAAAAATCTTGGTGTCAAATGTCCCATTTATGTTTCTGCTCATGTGTTATTTGATTGATGTTGAAAAGTTTATATTATTGATTTGATTTTAAGTTATAAAGGAAGATTGAAGGTAGAAAAGTTTAAATTGTGGAACAACTGATTCACCCCCCCTCTCAGTTGTTCAGACCTAATCCAACAGGCTTCTCCTTCTTAGGTGAATTTTGTGCTTGATTTGTGTGTGGATTTTTCTTAGATTTCTTTTGTTTCTTGTCAAAAGAACCTGGCACTTTATGTTCCTTAGGTTGTCCAGCCACTAAAGCATGAGTCTGTGATGTCTTAATGATACCCATAGAAATAAGCTTTTGTTGCTCATACATTAACATCTCAAAAAAGGATGCAAATGAAGACATAGTGAAATCAGATCCCATAGTTAACCTATGAGTATGAAAGCTAGAAACAAAATCTGCATAATTAGGACCAAATTTATTCAACACATTGTAGATCAGATGTATGTCCTTTTTCTCAATACCACGTGCTTTGCATTGTTCTCTAAGATCATTAACCTTAATTATGTAATTCTAAATGTTGTTAAAGCTCTTAAGATCAAGGGTCATCAATTCATTATCAATTTGATAGCCGTTAACTTCATTTGGTGTACCATCTAATGTTTTCAATTTATCCCAAGAATCATGTGAATTTGTACATGCCTCAATCTGAAACAAGAGATCTAGGGAAATGAAACTATGAAGACATCTAAGAGCTTTTGTATGCTTTATCATCCATTTTATCTTTTCCTTATCATTTGTGGGTTCAGGTATCTTGTTTTCAACATATAGAGAATGTCCAAGATCCATTAGGGCATTCCATGCATGTTGACTCCAAGTTGTATAGTTATATGGTGTTAACAATGGAACCCTTGATTTATCCATTATCTAAAGGAAAAGAAGAGTACAAGAAGCTATATCAAAGCACAAAATTAGTCAACATTGTAATTGAATCCCCCCAAACTAAAACAACCACCAATTTCAATTCCTTTTCCAATAAGTGAGTGATATGTACCCAAAGTTATTCAAACTAAAAATTTGTTATCTAAAGGAAAATCTAGAAAAAATGGTATGGATAGAACTATAGAGTACAGAAATATCTTTCCAATGCCTGTAAAAAGTTGAAATTCTGATAAGGTGGGCAAAAGTTGTGAGCTTGGGAGTGAAAAAAGCAAGATCTGGCTTCAAACAACTATATCTCTAACCTACAGTAGAATCTCAGAAAAATACCTACACCACTTGGAAGTTCTCGGAATCATCTTTTCGATGATATCTTGTTTGTCAATTTTTTATATTGTGGCGAAGAGTTATGGCTCCCAGAAAAAATTTGCCCTATTAGGGATAGAAGGGGGCCAAAGGGGGCCAAAGGGGGCCCCTGTCACTGATGTCACTTGGTCAAAATATTCTCTCAGTTGCTAGAATAGTCTATGTAGAAGGAAAAAGAATTGCATGTTGTTTTCATAATTGCCCTCCTGTGGATGAAACTACCTGTTAGGCTAAAAACTACCTGTATCGAGCAAAACCACCGATCTGGTAAAAAACCACTATTGCAAGCCTGAAATCGCACTGTTGAGGAACAAAACAGGGTGGAAGGAGGTGAAACCGTCAGATTTTGGCGTGAAACCACTATGTTTTGCTCGAAAACCGTCATTTTGTGGCAAAACCGCCTCTACAGGAAATGTTTATTAACCACTGGTGTGAGTGGAATATACCACGGTTTTTATGTTGGCTGGATTTCTTTACACTAGTCATTTTATGTTTGGAAAATTGTCACTCTTTATTTTCATCGATGGTATCGACTAAAGTCCACTTTTATTTTTTAAACTGTAGATTTTTGTTTTGAAAGTCCTGAAGGCCATATGAGGGGATCCGCGAAGGGGTAGAGACCCCTCCACGTGGCCGTTGGCAGCAAGGATCCTGCGGGGTATTAACCCCTGTGGGGTTAGCCCTTGCCACATGAGGGTTCCCCGCTGGCAAGGAGGTACAGGGGCCCAACAACCCTGTGCAGGGTACTGTTGGGTATCCTAATACATGCTTTTTTTATTTTTTTTTTTAAATTCAAAAAATCAAATCTGTAGAATAAAGTATAAACTTTTAACCAATAGTCGAATAAATTGCCCGTATGAAATTTCTGACGATGACGTAGGCCGACAAATATTCTCTGTGCAGAGATGACACCTACAGAATATTCTACAAAATATTCTGTATGATCAATTTATAAGAAAATTTTTCCTTTTGTCCAATTTGGGCAATTTGACAGTCAATCTATAGGTTTTGGGCATCCTGAGCATGATGGCAGGGGTTGATTTTGCCCAAATTGCTCTGAAATTGTAGCTACCTCTCAGATCAAGTAACCACTCCTCATATTGAAAACCTCATAGATTTGGCCTCTAGTGTCCGATCTGGATGAAACAAAAGGTGATCTCAACTATCTTGGACCTCCTGAACATAATTGGTGTGCTCATATTTGTAGGAACATGCTCCAAAATGAACTTGCAATATAAGACACAAAGAGGAAACCCTCACAAATCTGGTATTTCCATCAAGTCTTTCTGATTCTCCTGGTCATCATTCAATGCAAGAGAAGAGTATTCTCAACTATCAAGATCCACCATAAATTTGCATTCAAATCTCTCAACTAATTTGGCTAACAAGAAGAGATTCCACCTAGAGAGCTCTGATGCAATGTAAGAGTTGGCTAGATAGGAGCCACCCAAGATCTAGGACTTCATGAAAGCACAAGAGAGAGAATATGAGAGAATAGTAATTCTATTCTATCAATGAATGCAAAATTGTTCATCTTATGTTACAATGTACATGAAGAGCCTTGTTTATAAAGGCAAGGATTAAGAGCTAAGATGTTGTATGTCATGCCCACATTTCCCATGCAGTCACAACACGCATCACACGTGTTATGTCCACATTTGTCATGTGGTCATGACACGAAATATCAAAAATTTTCCCACGCTTCCCTAGGAACCCCCTCACACGCGTAAGCGTGCTCGGTGGCGTAAGCTTAAAGCGTAAACAATACAGTTGTCAGCGGGGTAATACACACATGTGCGCATACCCAAATGCAAGAAGGCCAACAAGGGGGTCATTGCGACATGGTTAACGTCACTACAAGGGTTAAACTTACTAAACTGCTAAACCTTAAATTCTAGGAAAATTCGGCAACATAACGCCTCACGGGCATGAGTGGGTTTTATTACACTAACACTAATCTTGATCGCGAGGTATCCTGATAGGGTTAACAAATTTCTTACAACTCCCTAATTACAATGAACTTAGAGTTGATCACATTAATGAAACATTTTTCAACAAAGACCAATCATCTCTTCTCCTTCACATTTTCTGAAATTTAATATTAATTTCTCCTACTCCTAATTTTAGCATTTTCAACAAAGCTTGATCATTTGTTCTCCTTCCCATTTCTCTGAAATTTAATTTAATTTGCTCTCTTTCACGTTCTCTATCAATCAGAGTTATCACTGCATCCTTTACATTATTCCCAATTTCTTGGCAAACTAGATCAGTTCTCTATCAATCAGAGTTATCACTGCATCCTTTACATTATTCCTAATTTCTTGGTAAACCAGATCACTTAAACAGGACTTACTAACTTCACTTGAATAAGTCCCTAGGTTTTTGCTCTGGTTTAATTTCAACGTTTGATTTAATTTTGATAATTAATTTGCCCCTAATCAGGATTAACGGAGAGTCAACCTTACTTAGTTCTCTTAGCCTATTTCGGAAATGCCATGCATTTTCTCCTCTTTATTTTTTCACTTTTATCTTTCTTTCTCTTTTTCTCTCATTTTTCTCAATTGGACGTTTACTCAATCTTCAGGTTGAGTTTACAATGGCCACATATGAAATGCATATGATGGCTTAATTGCATTTATAAAGATACACATATCTATATAAATGCAAATAAGCATATATATTTATGTATATAGTTTTATATATATGCTTATTTGCATTTATATTTCTAAGTTTTCTTTTATTAAAAAAAAAATATTTTTCTTTTCGTTTTCTTGGTATCTTATTTGTGAAAATTATTAATCCCGAAACACAATGTTCCTATAGTTAGAATTAATATATATATATTCTTCTTAAATATTTGTCATATATATATATATATATATATATATATATATATATATATATATATTGTGTCAATAATTGAAACCCTATATATATTTATTTATTTATTTTTAAATGGTTTCCCTTTTTTCAAAATTATAAATAAATTATATATATATATATATATATATATTTCCTATTGAGTTTCAAAGTTAGGTTTTCCTTTGAAAACCTATACATTTTATTTTATTTTAAATAGGGCTGAATCCCTAAAATCTTTATGTTCTAACTCATTGGCTGAGCCCTAACTTCTTTTTTTTGTTTGATTTGTATTGGCTGTGCAGGGTTGAGGAGTGACGGTGGTGGATTGGTGGTTGGCCACTGAGTGGTATGGCGCAGAGAGGGGACCGGACCATGGCGGATGGCGAAGGAGGTGCGAAGGGCGGAGGTAGCCGCAGAAGTTGTAGGCAGAGGGGAGGCAGAGAGACAACGGTGAAGCTCGGCGGCGGTTCTGCAGACATCCGCGGGGATTAACTGTCAGCGAGGATTTAGTGATGGTAGGGGTGTGGGGATACGGGCTGCGGTGGAAGGTATGACAGAGGCTGCGGGGTACGCAGGGCGCGGGGGTGTTATGGCCGCGCATAGGGTTTCTGTGTTTACGAGGGTGTAGGTGGGGGCTCTGCCCCCTCCCCACACCCTTTGCAAAGCCTACGGTGGGGGTTCAAACCCCCACCAATGTTGTAAATTTTTTTTTTTACTGTCTCAAATTAAAACCTGCAAAATGTATATTTATTTCTCCATTGATTTTGTTTATAAAAATTTAAATAAATATATATATACAACAATTTCTCAACTCAATATAATTCATAGTTTTATTTTTAAAACAAATGACTGTATATATATAGAATATATATATATATATATATTATATAATTATTAAATTATTACTGTCAAACAATTTGTAAAGCAGAATAAGGAATTAGTATATATTTGATTTTCATGCAAATATTTATTTTCAAATGCACCTCTAAAATAAAATTTATCAATTTCTTTTTTTTTCTTTAAAAAAAAAACATTATACAAGGATAATTAAACCTATTTTTCTTTTAATTAAATTTTAATTTCAAGTCAATAAATTCAATTTAAAATAGTAAGCATATGATTTAAAATGAAAAAGAAATAATTGTATTTGCAATCATTTACAACAAAGTTCGAATGCATGACTATAATCAAATTTCATTTCCTTCCCAAATAACAAATTACAACTTTCATAACTTATTAAAATTAATATTTCCACTAAGTCTTACAATGAAATAAATTTTAACAAACTTTGTTTACCACAACAACTAACTCACAACTTTGCTAATAGAAGTATGAGGAAATAAACAATTTTAATATCCTTTTAAAAGCATATTTCTTTCCTTGATCATTTCATAAATGGTAAAACTTAATAAACACTATAATTTAAACTATCAATACATTGAAGAGTATTTTCTCACAACTCAAGAAGTCCAAATTTTACAACAAGAGAGAGAGAAGTTCTCCTCTTGAAAATCAACAAGGATGAAGCTATTAAAAAAAAACAAGCTCTCCTCAAGAGCCTTAAGAGTAAAGGAAAATAAAATATTCTCCCAAAACAAGAAAACTCTTCAACTTCACTCTAAGCTCCATGAAAACCTGCATAACACACAAGAGAAAGAAACACCACACATCCTGCTCTCCTCCCTACCATAGACCCACAAGAGGGTCACCCCCGATCTAGGGAGATCATCCACACACCTAGGGTATTCCAAATCCACTTCACAACAATGCAAAACAACATTCTAAAATACAAAATACACCCATGGATATTTACACAAACACAAACTCAACCAAAGTGAGTTTAAAAAGGGGTAGGAAAGTGGACACACTCAACTCTAGAGTGCCACCCTTCAAAATATTCAACACAATTTTTTTCTCATGGCCTCAAGCCAAACAAGTTAACCAAAATTCCAAAGGAGTTCATATTTTGGCTCTCAAGCCATGTGACAAATTTACTCAAAATTACACAAATGCCCTCAAGGCTTTCAACATCCCAAAACAAGGCAATGACTTCGAGGAGGATCACTCCTCCCCTACCCCACACTTGATGAGCATTTCTCCCAAGTGGGAGAAGCTCTTTCAACACCCTAATAAAAATTTCCCACAATAACAAATATAACACAAGCAAAATACTTCTCACACATCCATCATGCAAGCAAATTTTGAAATACAAGGGGAAGGCCTTAGCCTTGAAAAACCAACCTTTAAAGCCCTAATAATGGAAGAAGTTGATGTAGAGCTCCTCTAAAGTCTCCTCCAACCTAAGCCACCAAACTCCCTCTATCCTTTTTCTCCAAAAATAATTTCCAGTAATAAAAAATTCTTAAAAATTTAACAACCTTTCTCCCTATCCCAAGTGGGATTATAATAAGCCCAATCCATGAGCTTAGAGGAATGGGAAGGTGACACTTGTCACCTCCTCACTCTTCCTCCCCACTACTATTGTGTCCCAAGGGATGGGTGTTGACACATGTCACTCACCCATCCCCAAAGTCTTCCTTACCCCTTACCACATGTCCTCTCTCCAACACATGGGAGAGAAAAGGGGAGTTGAAGAGGGAAAGGGTGACACATGTCTCCCCTTCCTTCCCTCTCATGAAGGACCACACAACTCCATGCAGACTCTCACCAATTGTGAGGGAGACTTGAAGTCAAGTCCTCCACAATTGGTGGATCTTGGAGTCATCTCAAGCTTTGAGAATGGAAAAGGGATGGGCTTGAGTGTTGGTACCACTCATCCTATCCCTCCCATGCCTCCAAATTCGTCACTTAACTTCAGTGTGAAGTTAAGGTGACCATACGGAGGTTAACCAAGGGTTACCCAAGTCAAAAGGGACCCTAGACCCATGGGGTATAACCCAGGGTCAACTTTAACCTAGTTAGGACACCCAGGGTCAAGTTAAAACACAAGAAAAGGGTCTCAAAAATTTAAAATTTTAAAATGAAATTTAAAAATAATTCTTACAACACAAATCATAATTCAATTTAAAAGAGGGTAGACCTAACCCATTCAACCTCATGCAAATTAACATTAAAACATTACATCATACACAGAATTGATCTTGGTACCTCATAGAACCAGATCAGCTTCACAAGGAATTACAACATAAGGTGCGGGATGATCTCCAGTATCTGTGGTTTGTTAGCAAACCTGTGCACTCAATTGCAAAATTAATTCCACATAAATATTATAGCCGAAGCAATTTAAAACTTGCACTCACATAAGATAT
This sequence comes from Cunninghamia lanceolata, assembly GCA_027924645.1. Lineage (NCBI taxonomy): Eukaryota > Viridiplantae > Streptophyta > Pinopsida > Cupressales > Cupressaceae > Cunninghamia > Cunninghamia lanceolata. Next base: position 5,452,447 of record BSBN01000333.1, read on the forward strand.
CACAAGTCCTCTTAAGCATAAAGGAAATCACATTACAATTTTCTATCTATCACCCAATTAGTTTTCCTGTAATGTAAACATTAATCTAACATCGCCCAATTAGTTTTCCTATAATATAAACATCTATTTAACATCACCCAATTAGTTTTCCTATAAAATAAACATCTATCTAACATCACCCAATTTGCTTTCTCTTAATACAAGCATCTATCTATCATCACCCAATTAGTTTTCCTTTAACATAATAAGGTCTAAAAGTTCAGAAATCTGGGATCAACAGTCCCACAAATATAAAAGTATCAGCAACAGTAAAGTAAATAGTCACATGAACGGAGATGAAAAATGTAGGCCTCACATTGTAGTCATGTGACAAGTGTCTTAATCCTATGACATCTGACAACTATAAGACAACTATCAACAACTAGCAACAACTAGAAACATCTAGTAGACTTACTAAGTCAACTTAACATGTGAATTATGTGTGAGAATATTATTTAACTAATAAATAGTTAAATAATATCAATTAATCTCACAACAAGGGAAACATAAAGGTAATATCCCTATTCACACTAACAAATCCAGGGGTGCAATTCCACTATTAGAAGGATAGGTCACACAAAAAGTACTTGGGTCACAATGAATGCTCTAGCAATAGATCTATGACTACATCTAGAGGGGTGGAAAGTGACAAAGTTGTTGATGTTACTTCTAGCTTTTTGGATTGTAGAAAGGGAAAGATCTTAATTTTTGTTGACTGGTCTTTGCTTGGTTTGAATTGTGTAAGCCTAGTTGGTGTTGATCTTTTTAAATCTTTTTTTTTTTTCAGTTGGTTGGGATCTTAGCTAGTTATCTTGTATGTGAATTTTTCACCTGCATGCTTATAAGGTTATAATATTTAGAGTTTTGATTAGAACATATTTACTCCCCTTCATTCGTACATTCTATAAGTTTAATTTTATATAAATGGGTGAGCGCCCCAATAGGACACGCATTTATTGATCAAAACAAAATTTTAACAATATATTAAAAAAACTAACTTCCCATGAGAAGATATTGGTTGAGGCTAAAAACTAATTAAATGCTTTATTTGTGTCAAAGGGGTTGAGTTCAAATGGCTAAGCCATAGCGATCTCATTGTGAAGACTTGGGCTCAAATCCCCAAAGTGACATCTAAGCACATCAGCATGTGGTGCAATGATATTCACATGGTTAAGTCTTGTGGTGGACAATTTGGTACTTAGTGAATGATTTGTATAGGGTGTGGGCCTCAAAAATAAATCGTCACTAATTAATCTAAAAAATAGGGTTTGTTCATATTCTATTTTAAACATTCCTTGGTTGAACTAACTCTGTGTTTAAGAGTCACTAATGACCATTCTTTGACTTTATTTTCCCTCAAAGAAATTGGAATGGTGTTTGACATTGTAATCCTCACAATGGAACTTCAAATGTTTTCTAGAAATTCATTAGCTACTTCTTGTTGGTGTAAGTTCACCATGTGTGTTAAAGTTCATTTAGACTACTTTTATAAGTTAGCCTTACTAATCAAAACATGTGCACATACAATCTAGAATGGTAAGTCAACATGTATGGAATGCATATGGTAGGTGGTACCTCCACACCCACTCTGCCCCACCTACATTAAATGCTCCTCCCTCCCTAAATTCTTGTGTATATAGGATGCTCATAATCATTCTATGAAGAGAGGGAAAGAGAACAAGAAGAGCTTCAAGGTATATGTAGTCTTAAGAGGACGCTTATGCTTGATGTATTGTAATCTACTTTCTATTTTTCCTATATTGATATCTCAATTATTCATGCATGCTTGAATTGTTTATGTATGAGCTAATTCTTTAATTTGTCAAGTCCTAGGTTAATTAAAAAGTTTCCAAACTCTTAATGGTTGCATCTCCTTTTGTGTTCTTAGCTTATTTTGCTTTACTTTAGAATCACATCCCAAATTTATGGTAGGAAGAAAATGAGAAAATAAATAGAACTTTCCTAGAAGTTGTCTCAATGAGCACATGACCAATTGGCTCATGAAATAGAAATCCAACTCTTACATCCATTACATGTTTCTTTTTGTTGATGGTTTACTCCAACACTATAAGATACAACAAAAAATATCCTCTACAGGAGTTCCTTCAAGAATATATAAATTTGGAAGAGGATTAACCAAGTAAACTATTCCCATCTCAATAGCACAATTGATTATAGATTTTGTGAGAATAATTAATGGTATAATTACATGTTTAGCATTAAGAGATAGGATGTTGACCATTGTGATTGAACATGCTTTTAGTCATATATTTGCCTCTAACCTCATGTTTGTAAATGATACCATCAGGGTTTCGGTCAATGCCAACATTTTCATGGACCAAACAACTTTCATCCTTCTTTGATGCCTCTATTGAAGAACCTTCAAGCCTTAAGACACCTCTTTAGATTCTTCTTAATACCACTATATTTTCAAAAAGAAAGGTCTTCAAAGATTCTTCATCATAAGTTTCATAAGCCCGAATGTTGATCATTGTAGACTTGTGCTCTCTACTTTAATAATTTGAAAATTTAAAGAAAATATTAAAAATTGAGAAAGCCATCATATACATATTTTAAACAATATAAATAATCAAATTTTAGACATTGAATATATATACTTTATTATGTTTTGTAAGTTTTTCCAACAATTTTATGTCGTTAATCTTTATTCATATTCTATATTGGCATTATTTACTATAATTAAAACTATTGTAATGTGTTGTAACATATCACCTCATAGTGTGCCTCCCAAATTGATCAATGGAAATCTTATTTAATGTTTGAAACTAAATTACTTGGATATGGCAATGGGGTCCAACCCTAAACGCATGGTATCAAATTAGTGTGAAAGTCATGTTGTCTCTCAGATTTGCACCCTTGCTGAGTTGTAAAACTTGGCAATCTGAAGAAACATGGGATCTTTCCAGGTCTGTGGGTCACCTGTGATGGAAAGAACCTCCAGAGAAGGCCGGCTTCCTATTGATACTCCACCTATACTTCTTGTACTAAAGTCTTTGCAGAGAAAAGGGTAAGAAGGATTTCATGAAAATGAAACCTACCGTCTAAGGTGATGCACCAAAAGATCATCAAAAAATACACAAAAATGACACACTGTAGAACCAGAAATAAGAATCCCTTACACAACCCAGCAAATCATAATCCTTGCATCATTACTTTGTAAGGAGGCTAAATAACAATAGTCTTGCAAAGGAGAAAGAGGTTTTCTCACTACCCAAAACTGATTGTTATTCCTTGCACATCTCACAACCTGCAAAAATATGTATCCCTACATAAAGGCACCAACATGAAATAAAGCTCCAAGGACAAAGAACATCACAAAGATTTGCACTAACACTAAGGACACACAATATCAGAAGAAATGGGAAGGTATAAACTGCTTAATACTACTAAAAAGGTGTTACAATGCTGTATATCTTTGAAAATGGGTTACAAGACTGTTCACTCCTACAAAAGAACTTAGAAAATTATAATATACAGAGTAGTGAATAGCAAGAACTACTGAAAAATGAACAAGGAAGAAGACTATGTACTTCCCAAAAAGCTGTAAACAAATAAACATGAACCACCTCCATTTTCGTGCATCTCATAAATGCCCTCAAAATATCTCTCTAAAGCCCTCCAAAATGGGTTCCCAATGCAAAAATGGTCAAGGCATGCCATCAACAATCATAAAGGCACCTGAAAATGTCATTGAATGCCTTTAAATGATCTTTTAAGGCCACTGACATAAGTCAGATCTGTGTAATAACTCCCTTGCAGCATCATAAATATCTGATATTTTCCCAATAAATGACATAAATACACATTTTCTGCATTTAATTAACATTTGACTAAGAGGTTTATAATTACACCACCTTAGTAAATGTTTTACAATTCAAAATTATACAAACCTATGTAGAAAATAATGACATTTTATGACATAATCATTTAATTCCCTGATTTTGCATGATTTAGGGACCAATTAAATGTCGTAAAAAGATGACAAAGTAATCAAAGAGACTTACTTTGTCATTTGTGATAATCTGCCCATTCATGCCTCTTTGCATTATTACAAACGATAAAGTAATTCATAAATAATTACTTTGTCGTTTGTTTACAATATCTAATCTATTCCAAGATTATGCAAAAAATGACATAAAAAAGATGTCCATATCTCCTAGGCCAAAAAAAACAAAAAAAAAATGACACATACACGACATATTCACCTACATCTCATAACTATGCCAACATACCTCAAAATCCCTAGCCATTTCCGCTTTCGCATACATATCACATGCCATGCCTCGAGGTTCAATGCAATACATTAAAGGATCCTTATGACTCCCCTACACCAAACAATGCCTTAGCCCCCACCTCACTTTCACCTTGTAAACCAACACCAACATGCCTTAGTAAAATACAAGGCATTCGACCTCCTCAAATGTTATAATGTTTCTTGGCTTTGGAAAATAACTAAAGGCAGAAAAATCATAACTCTCGACCCCATTTGCAACGACTAGGCCTAAAGAGTTTCGAAGTCTTCACCATGGCACAATAGATAGAAATGATTTTTTAGCTTATAAGTAAAAAAAATACAAATGCCCATTCGAACACAACCAAATAGGGTTCGAAACCCTATTTTTTATCATTTTGATTTTGGGCATTTCGCTGTGACTGTCTTGAGCTACCGCCACTCCATGTGAGGGTTTGTAGAGGAAAATGCACCATTTTGAGGTGTTTTTTTGGAGTTAGCAGACCGATTCTGTGTGCAATATGCAATGTAAGTTGAACTTCACTATGATTTTGAACCTTTGGTTGTCATTTTTGGGCCAATTTTTTGCTTCTCTGGCTGCGAATTTACTGGTTTTGATGCATGTTTTTGTTTGCTTTCTTGATGGCCGACCCTCTGCATTGCGCTCGCTGTGTTGAGGCCGCTTTGAAGGTGGAGATAGAGGTCAACCTAGAGGAAAACCCTGTGGGTTTCAACATATGCACTGGTAGAAACAAACAGTAAGTTCCCACTAGTCAAACTCACTCCATTTTTCTGGTGTTTACCTGGCATTCAACTGTGCTGAAGTGTGATTTCAAGGCATTTCTGAGTATTTTGTCCTGAAATGAGTTGAAAACTTTATATTTTTCTTCACACCTGCCATTTCTCTGTAGGGTTCTGAGTATATCCTTTTGAAAATAGTTACAAAACCTCAGATTTTTTCCCCGTATTTGCAGTATTGGGCTTATAACGAGCTCCCAGTTGTGAACAAAACTTGTGCATTGTGCTCTCAAAAAACTACATTTATGCACTGTTCTGGAGGCTTGAAAACTCTATTTTCTATTATGTTGGGCGAGTTCTGTGTATCCTACTTGAAAACACTGCAATATTCTGGCTCAAAAAGAGCCCCAATTACGACACAAACTTGCAAAAGTGACACTCCTGTGCATTTTGTTCTTGAGAAAAAAAAACTATATTTCTTCAGTTTGATGGCTATAGTGAGGTTAGAAAACTCCATTTTTTTGTTATCTTCAGAGGATTCTGTAAGCATTTTGTTCTTGAAAAAAATTATATTTTTTCTTTTCATCGCTGTAACAAGATGCTTAAAAACTCCATCTTTTTCTGTGTCTTGCTATTAGCTGAACTCTGGCTTGACAAAAAACTTATAAAATGATAAAAAACTGTAAAAGAGAACAACTTTGTGCATTTTGAATTCAAAAAACTGTATTTTCTATTGTGCTGCTTTGACAAAAAACTTGAAAGAACTTCATTTTCTGAATTTGCTTGCATATTTTCGCCTTGCTGAAGCGCAATTTGAGGGGTTTCTATGTATATTTATGTTTACATGAGCTTGAAAGCTCTCTACTTCTCTGTAGAGATTAAACATAGCCTGATGCTACTCCTATAGTTTTGGACTTGAACTTCTATTCTATAGTAGCATAAATATAATTGCAGTCCTTCATTTGATTTGCATTGTTATTGCACCAGTTATAGCTTATGACTCTTCATGAGGTCTTTTGTAGTCATTATGGGCATGGAATGAACACTTTGCTTTCAGATCTTTTGCTAATCTCGTTATTCTGTGACAGCAAAATGCAAACTTTATACCATTCTATTGATGCTCTGCACTTTCATTGTATTACCTATAGCTTCATGCATCTTCTTGAGACTTATGAGATGAATCCTCTTGATGTCATCTCTGATGTGGCATTAATTGTATAGGATACTCTCTTGTGTTCTTATTATCTCCTCTCCATAACACTATTACAATCATATTTGGCATGCTTAAAACTCTTGGGATTGTATTTTTGTGGCACACATGACTATGAGTGTCTTGGAATGTTTGGACCTTCCCTCTGACAGTGATTCTACTAACTTGATTAGGCTGTTCCAAGTAGTTTTTTAAACTGATACAGATTTCTCCTTGGGTTAAACAGTCATATTACTCTGTGCTCATAGCTGTTCATACCTTGTAGTTTGACCTCTGTAAACCTGAAACAACTTGTTGCTTCCTCTATCACATTGTAGTCTATTTGTCTTCTTTTTGTGCACAGTCATTTAACTACCCATCTTGTAATTGTATGCAGCCAACTGTTGTCTCATATCATTTCTTTATCACTGTCATTTTCTCTTTTCAGGATCCTTTAGGACTAATTTTTTTTTAACAGTCAAAGATGGTTATCTTGCATAGTGAAGGATGACAAGAGGGTTTTAGGTAGACCATTCATGAATGATTTTACAAACCTCATTGATCCTTGTGACTGGCTTTGGTAACTTGTTGACTATCTTTTTCCTCTACAGGTCTCTCAATGTCCTCTGCTGCCTCTCTGTTATGACTAAGAAAAGTCATAAGAAACTCAAACTTGTGTCCTTGTCCCTCAAAAGATAGTGAATTGATATCTCTGTAAGCTCTTCTTCATAAGGTCTTTCCTCTAGACATACTCTTTGTTCTTGACTATCCCATATTGACCTTTTGTGGCACTTCCTTTATCTCCTTCAAACTTTATATAGACTATTTTTGCTCTTTACTTCTTTTGTTGTCTCTAACAGATGACTGTGCCTCTTAAAAGTTGTGATCAGCCTTCTGAATATGCTCCTTGAGCTGTGCCTTCGCATTTGTATATTGCATATGAGATGTTCTATAAGGATTATGAGCTGGGCTCAACCCTTGTGGGAGCCACATTTCCTCCACTCATAATGTAATTGATGAATCAAATAGAAACATAATTACATCTGTATCTGCACATGAAGCAAACATGTTAAGAAAAATAAGGACTTGCAGTCGATATACTTGATTTGTCTTCTCAAAAGTTTCTGTGACACTAACTGGTTTACTACATCTGAAAAAACAAATTGTATATTTATAGATGTATATCATATGATGTATGATGCCTTGTCATTGCTCTAACATCAGTTTTCCAAAATTTTATGCAGATAACTAGGGATAGCAAGGAGACAGCAGCTGAATGTGGGACACGCAGACAATCTAGGATGACACAAGACACGACAACAACATGAAGGCTAGTCATTCAGGCAATGATGAGTCACCCTATCTCATATGCATATTCATCTTTTAGTTCTTTTATAAATGTATAGTTTGTCTTTTTCATTTTGCAAAGAAACAGTTAGTCTCACGGCTTGCGTGAGACCTTATACACTTATTTTTTCAATACAAATTGCTGATCTTTTAAAAGATTTGTACAATCTCTTAAGTTTTGAAATGCATCTGAATGCAACAATACAATGTAATCTTAATTTGTACCAAATATGTACATGGATATAATACAACAAAAATAAAATGTATCTTTTCTCTCTTTCAAAACTGGAAAGCTCTACCTGATTGAGCTAGTAGTGAAATCTACGTAACAAGTCAACAAGTGTTGATCTCACTTCCATTGCATCTAATCTTGTCACCACCTTTTAGGATGTTAATATCTAGGAAATAAAAAATCTATCTCGTGATATAAATAATAATACCTCATAGAGTTAAGATGGAGACAAATGAATATTAAATATATGGTATGATCCTAGGTTTTAAATATGGTAATCTTGCAATGGGAAACTTTTGAATTGTTATTCCTCATTTGAGAAGGCCTGATATGTTGAAGGTTGATGGTAGTGTCATTGTCATTGAAAATGTTAATAAAATGAATGACCCTTTTCATCCTCATGACCTAGCTAAGCTTGCCAATTAGAAGTTTAAACCAACTTTAGTTCTTGTAAATGTTCAAAGAAAAGAGGGGAATCCATTATCACTGTTTGGGTATAAAATTAAAGATTCATTTTGAAAAAAATTTCATCAAGCATCTACAAAATGGTATAAGGAACACACTTAATATTGTTGAGCATATGAAGATGATAAGATTTAAATCTCCTCACTCAAGTAGAGTAAAAAAATATCATCAATCTTAAAATTTGGAGGAAATGAATGTTGATCAAAAAGCACTTTATATTTGGATAAAGTTTTCAATAGTGTATCATCATCCTCTTTGTAAAATGTATAAAAATTGTGGACAAAAGGTAAATCCAAGGATTTATTATTTTGTTGTTAAGATGAACATGAAAACTTCCATAATATTGTAAGGAGTCACAAATAAGGGTTTGATACCCATAATATACCTCAATTAGAGAGTATCTTATAGAGACATGGATACTCTAGTATAACTATGTTGCATGTAATGTCCCCATTTTTCAAGTGATCACCTAATGGAGTTGGTTAGCCTATCATCTTGCCATAGGCTAAGCTGGAGGCCTAAGGGAATGACCTAATTGATTAAATATCATATTTAGTCAATTTTATTAGGGCAAATTGATGACAAGAGATGGATTTGTATATTTTTGTGAGATTATTAGTGAATTCAAAAATAAATAAAATAATTTTCCCTAGAGATGAGCGACCAAGGAGAGAGAAGAAGGAAATAAATGGGAGAAAATATTAAGGATGGTTTGCCAAATTGAAGGAGACAAATAAGATAAATCCAAATAAAATTCCCTTAAGGTGGATGACCTAGTGAGAGGTCAAGAAATGAATTATTTAATGCCAAAAGTGGTTCGCCCCACTTGGAGAAAGGAATAAAAAATAAAATAAATATTTTATTTGTATTTTTAGGTGCCTAGCATGCCTTGCATGAGGTCGGCCCTAAAGAGGAGAGAAAAAAACAAATAAAATAAATAATTTTTCCTTGAGGAGGTTGGCTAGACTTGGAGGGAAAAGGTGGCTATAAATATAAGATCATTTAAGGGCATTTCATCAATCATTCATATCATATTTTCTCTTGAGTTTATACTCGTTGGCTGCAACTTAGGTTGGACTTTCATTCCAAGGACGAAAACCCTTGCGAATGTGGTAAGTTAGATGAAAACCTAGCTCATTATTATGGAGGACTCATCATAGAGTTCTACTTCTGCTTTATTGGTGACATTTGGAGGAGTTGAGCATCAATGCAAGTTTAGATTTGAAGATCAGTTTTGGAACAACACTTTGGTGGCATTTTATGAGCATATTGCATCAGGGTTTGCCCTAATATTGAGCACCACATTTGGAGTAGATTGGAGCACCCATCTTTGAGGGCAATTTCACTTGTTTGGAGAAGCCAAACCCTAAGCGTACTTCATGGAGGATTTTCCCAGCTAGGGTTGGCCATTTGTCATCTATGTTGCATGTATTTGGTATGTATCATACTTTCTAGGTCTAATTTATAGTGCAAAAATCTGGGCATCATTTGATATGTTTGTGCCCTAGAATTTATTATAAAATCACATTAGAATATTCACATGTGTAGCAACATATGTCTCATATAGAAAATTAGACTTGGTTGTTGCATTTGGATGCCCTATATTGTGTTTTTCATGGCAGATTTCATGTTTGTTGTGAATATCAATTGGTAGCATCATTTGCCATGTTTATTTGTCATGTTTAGGCAAATATATGTTCGCTCTAATTAAATGTTTGAAATCAGAAAATAAAATCAGAATTTAGAATTAGGGTTTCAACAGAAAACAAAAATCAGAATTTTAGGGCAAATCCCATTGGAGATATTAAATTGCAATATATGAAGATTAGTGTCAACTACTTACTTTTTTTGTGAGAGATGCAAAGAGCATGAACTAAGGAGTGGTTAACTACCTTAGTTTGGGCACCCTATTTGTATGAAAGAATGTAGAGAACCTCAACTAACAACCCAAAGTTTCCATAAGGTTTTCCAAAAGTGAGAAAAATCATGAACCACAAACACAAATAATGTTGAGTGGTAGCCAAGTTGACATCATACATGTTCAAAAGCAACCTAAAGATTCCATAAGGCTTTCCAAAAGTGAGAAAAATCATGAACCACAAACACAAATAATGTTGAGTGGTAGCCAAGTTGACATCATACATGTTCAAAAGCAACCTAAAGATTCCATAAGGCTTTCCAAAAGTGACAACAATATCATGAGCCATAAACACAAATAATGGTGAGTAGTGACAAGGCAACATTATGCATGTTAAACAAACAACTCAACTTTGAAAGCATTGGTAGTTTTGTTTATAGAATAAACATTGCTAGTTTAGAAAATACAAAAAATAAAATTGTTGCTTTTTAAGGTAGAAATCCCATAAAAAGTTGAGTAGGTTTGGGTTCCCAAGTGCTAAAGGAATAAGATTGGATTGGGTAGTAAAAATTAAGGTTTACTATTATTAAATTAAAAAAACCTTACATGGATTAATCTAGGATAATTAAATAAAATACATTAATTAAGCACAATTAACCTAGATTAATTTCAGTGGGGTTGTGATAAATTGAAATGCTATTTTAGGATATCACTACAAATGGATAGGGCACTTAGTTTAGGGAACAATGATGAAGAACAACATCGATGTCATGCAGAATGCACTCACTAATGTTTCAAAACTTGATTCCCTAAATATGCTCACTACCTTGAATTCTACACAAACCCAAAATGTTCTATAGGTTGATCCCAAGTCACTTGAGGCCAATCTTGACTAGTGCAAAATTGATCTCTTAAGCACAGATCAATTTGCCTAAAAGTGTGCTATTTTGTTCACTTTTACCATATGATCGTAAGTCTACTATTAAGGACTACAATGTTTAGAAATACCTTAGGGAAAGTTGTTGAATTACGAGGGTTGAGTTCTCAATCAACCCCCTTGTCATACTTTCTTTACATACTTGGGAGAATATTTGAAGATATTATTCTCAAGCTTGTAGATGGATTAGATATAAATTATGATTTTGATGCAAACATGTTCATTTTAAGCTCCACATTGAAATCTTCCTAGAATAATTTCCCATTGATTATCCTTATGAATTAATTATGCATTAAATGTCTTTAATTCCAAGACAAAAATTAGTCATGAAAACATGTACCAAATCAACTCCCAACAACTAGTGGAAAAGGGCGGGAGTCAACGATCTTGAAATTGAAAATTTAAATTTTGGGGTCAATCCCAAGTGGCTTAAGATTGAACTTGAGAGCCATGAGATTTACCCAAGACATTGAAATATAAATCCCATAATTGTGAACATATGGATGGAATTTTGGGTTGAAAGATAAGGCAAGTGGGTGGAAATGGATGTAGATGAGGTTAGGATAAGGTCAAATTTATGGAAATTTATGAAACAAGGATGGTTATGGATTGAGGAATGAGCCAAACTTAGCATGAGAATGTACTACTTTTTTATATGTAATTATATTAAGACATTTCATCAAAATGGACCCAAAACTAAATATGAATCTGTATGGACATGCAAATTTCACCATTACATTTTGCCTCCACTTTGAGGTGCATTTGGATCTAGCATGAACATGTATTTCAAATCATATTTAGAATATTATTAGCTAACATGAAAATTAAATATTGACATAAAAGGATGTAGGGTCCATGTAAAGTAATGGACCCATCTCAAATTCTTCACATGTTCATCTCCTTGGTCTAAGAACTCCATAGGAACTTACAGAACAAAGAATGGATATGTAATGAGTAGCTTATGTCAAGAAAGTAAAAATAAGCACAACTATAAGTTAACTACCTATGAATATAAGTAGAGAGAGAGAGAGAGTAGGGTTAGAAATTCTGCTCATATAGAAAGTGATATTGAAATTGAAATACTCCACCTAGTGCAATGGCAATGCCACTTTAGGCATGACCATGTAGTGTGACCAAGATCTATCTAGGTATAGTGACAAGTCTTTGTCTAGGCATAGGTGGTTGTTTGCACTCTCAACGTAAGAGTGTTAGTGATAGTATATGTCTCCCTTCAATTTGTTGTATCCATCAATTGAAAGGAATTGAAGGAGAGGAAAATAACACATGAAAAGTAAAATTTAATACACTCATAGACAACTATGTAAGCATATATATCTTTTAAAGTTTGTAATATCATTTATGATATTGTGGGACAACCAAGTAGGAAAATATTGAATAATAATTGTGAAAAGCATATAAATTAGAGATGATCGTCAAGGAATAAAAGGTTGCCACCAATATGGGAAAACAAGTATGATATAACTTATAGGTATGTAGGAGATAAGCATCAACACACTTAAATTTTCCCTCCATATAGGCAAAAGTAAAGCTAGCCCTAAAGGAAAGAAAAGGACCATGTAAGTAAACATAAGATCAAGAAGGCATAATGTCCCCAATGTGGCTTTAAGAAACATGATAAGGCATGCAAGCACACAATAGGATAAGAAAAGCATGATGCCCCCAACGTGATTAGATAGGATTTAGGAACAAGATAAGTGATGCAAGTAATCAATGGTATGGGGAAGGGATGGTGTCTCCAATGTGATAAGATGACTCTTAGGAAAATGCTAAGCCATGTGAGAAATCAATGGTGTGGAGAAGTCATGGTGTCCTTTGAATGTAATAAGAGAGCTCTTAGAAGCATGATTAGGTGATGAAAACACAAATGAGGAAGATGTGATTGTGAAGGCACATGTAAGGCTAGTTTCCTCCAAATGGGCAAGATAGCAAGTTGAGGCTCATAAAATGATGTGAGCATAAGAAAGATCATAAGTAATGCACAACTACCCCCTTCTATAGAAAACAATAATAATATCATCATAAGTGCATAATATTAACTAGATCCTTTATTGGCTTTCCATTAAGAGTAGATAATCCAAAGTCACCTATGTGAATCAAGAAAGTGATAATAAAGGATCCCATCCAATTAGGTTGAAATTTTCGATGCAATTATTTCTTGTCATTTGGGATTTTCATATTTGTTGAAAGTCTATTTCAATGATTCCTTTGTTGCAATTTTTTTTTAATTGTCTTTGATATGTTTGAATATTTTCTAATGCATTCCCTCATCTTTCATCAAGTGTCTTAAGTTCTTGTAAGCCATGTTCTTGGTATGTGTAATCATCAATAATACCACAAAGGAAGACATGTGAGGAATCTCTAAATAGAGGGGCATAAATGTTTCTATACCATAAACCAATGAATAAGGCATAAACCTCACGGGAATGTGTATGCTAGTACGATATGCTCATAATGTGAGAACAAGTTGTGTATGCCAATTTGTACCATGTTTATCATTTTCTTTTGTAATTTGCTCGATAGTTTTATTAGTAGCTTCCACTTATACATTGCCATAGATAATATGGAGTAGAAAAGTTTTGTTGTGTATGGAATTTATGTAAGAGTCTCTTCACTTCTTTATTCTTGGAATATGTTCCATTATTGGTGACAATAGTAGATGGAAAACTATAAATCATATTATCCATGATAAAGGTATAAATGCTAGTCATCATAGTACACTTCAAAGGTATGGCCTCAAACCATTTTGTAAAGTAATTGGTAGTAGTAATGATAAATGTTTTTCTCTTGGAGAAGGTTGGGGAAATCTTGCCCATCAAATCTAATCCCCAAGGAGAAAGTGGCCAAGGTGATCTAAAGGTTCTGAATATCATGGGCCAGTGCATGTTTTAAGTATTGTTTTTGACAAATTACACACTTTTTAGTGAAGTAATAGGAATCATTTCCCATTTTTCTCCATAATAACCCATGTGTAGTATCTTTACAGCCATTAGTTTAGCTCTAGCATGACCACCACACATTCCCCCATGGACCTCTTAGAGAGCAATATTTTTTCATGATCACTAAGTCACAAAGTAATAAATATTGAAGCCACACCTATAAAGTACCCTTGCAATGAGTAAGCATTTGGAAGCTACTTTGTGAATACAAATGTAGGTATTCTTAGAACAATGAGGTGGGATTGCTCCCAACTCTAGATAAGTGTAAATATCATGAAACTAATCCTAGCCCTTAAGCATAGAACACACCAAAGAAGATGCCTCTTGTATAGCTAGTTGTTTTAATTTGTTAATGATCATTGTAAAATGAGGACTATCACTATCCATGCTCATAAGCAAAGTCACACTAGCCATAACATCAACATGCCTTTTATATTTACATTGGATAACATCAATAATGAATGAGTTAAAATAATTGAGCAATTGTAATGGCAATTCATGGTATTGTGTAAGTTTTTCCTCATTGGTTGTATAATCACCATTGATTTGTCTAGCTACTAATTGAATCACCATGTGTACTAATAGGCTAACTTGTAAAGAAACAATTGAACATAACCCTACAATTAATGCCTCATATTTAACCACATTGTTGGGACATGGAAAATCAAGCTAAAAATATGGGGATCAAGTCACTAGAGGGATGTATCATATCATTCCCCCATAAACCAGTCACACATTTTGAACCATCAAATAATAGAGTCCAAGGCGAGGAAGAATCAATTTGTAATGTGTTTTTCAAGGAAATATGTATCAATAAGCACATGAGTAGGATATGGTGTTGCGGCAATTGGCCAATGAATGATTTCCCTTTGATAGTTTTTTTAGAAACAAACTAAGATCAAACTCTAAATGTATTATGACCTATCATGCAACAGAACCCAAAAATTAGCCTTAGAAAGTGTGTATTTAAAAGGATCCCTTATAGTTATGTGTCTCAACATGTATCATACAATGTCTAGTTTTTTGTGATGAAAATAACATGACCAAACATAAATTATCCATAGGAGGGTATCATGCCTCGTAATCCAATAGGGCATGACTAATGTAGTAAACATGTTCCTTTTTGTTCTTGTCATTTTGTGCCAACAAACCTATTTAGTAGTAGATACCTATAGTAGTAAAGGTTTGCCAAGGATGACAAGCATGATTTCTAGTGGATTCATCAAATATTATTTCATGTCATCAACAACTTTTGAAATCTTTGTTCCAGTCAAATTTGTTATCCTTCTTTAAAAAATTAGTAAATGGTAGGGTTTGATTTGATAGTTGTGTTGTGAGGCCCACTTCTTCTCCTCATCATCACATCTTATTTTGATAAGACTTGTTATGCTTATGAAACTTATGGATATAACTATGATAATTTTTTTTATTATCATAGACTATGTGGACATTGATACCATGTTTAGAATAGTAGTTGATTATCTATTTGGATGATGAATTGCTCAACTAGTGATTATGGACTTGGGTAAATGCACAAAGATGAGTCCACTTAAGGTGGAAGTTTTGGACTTAGAAAAAAACCCAAAATCGGGTAAACCAAAACGGGATCTTGTTATGCTTTGGGATCTTGAGCCAAAAGAGGGATCATGTTTTCTAGAAATGGGATCCCATTTTGAAATGGTATCTCGTTTCATAAAGGTTAAAATATTAACCTTTTATGAAACGGGATCTCGTTTCAAAACGGGATCCCGTGTCATAAAATTTGAATTTCTGACCCCATTTTTGCTATGGGTTTTGGGTCAAAAAAAAGGCTTGGGAACCTGACCCTTGGCTTTGGACCTGGTTTGACCTGCAAGTTGAAGGTCCTGTCAATGTCACAACAAAATAGTGACTTTGGGCATATGTCTGAAGGCCTTTTTTGTAGAATTTTTGATGAAATTGAAACCCATTATAGATGAGACAGTGTAGATTCTAAATATGTAATTTTTTTTACAATTGGATTATTTTTTTATTTTTCAATTAATTTCTGATGAAATAGGTCCATAAACTTGAATTATTAGGGTTTTTTAATATTTTAATAACTTTTTATCAAAATATTTTTTGTTAAAAAAATTGCACAAAAATGTACTTCAGACAATTCTTTTCAATTTGAAATAAAAAATTTCAAAAAATTATAAGTTTAGGTCATCTTATGCGTGACGTACATGATGGTTTTTTTAAACACCAAAAATGGCTACTAAAAAATTAACAAAAAAAATATTAATAAAAAATTAAAAAAATATATGGAAAACGTGCTTTAGTGAGTTATGATTCTTTTCCCAAAAGGAATTAGAAAAATATGATAATTTAGGTCAAAATATGGATGACGTACACGTGCATGGTATAATAAAAAAAAGTGACTTTTAAACAGTGGTTTTTAGAAACGCCTATTAAAAATCAATTTGTATCATCTGGGTATTAAAAAAATTACATATTTGGAAACTAGACTCCGAGTACTACATTTCATATTTACTGACTTTTTCCAAGATTCCACCTTTAAGTGCTTCAAATCTTTAGGTCAAATGTGACAAATTCTAAAAATCAAGGAAAACACTTCCACTTTTTGGCCAAAAAGTGGACTCAACTTCTTGCACACACCCACTTGTTTACATTATCTATATTCAAGTATTGAATTTAGATTTATCTTGTTGCTATGGATCAATTCTAGAATTTATTTAATTGTGCAATGATGAATCGCAATGTAATTGGATAGATGCTATAGGTTTTATATGATTGTGTGTAAATGTGATTTTGATAGCAGATTAAACTTATCCTTAGATTTTCATTTAATCATGATAATGTTGGTTAATTATGATTTATTAATGGTGTGTATATTGATTTAATTATAAATTCTACTTCGGCTATTATCTTGGATAAATTGATGTTTGTGTACAAGTGTGCAAGTTAATTTCCATGACCAATGAAATTTTTAGAGGTTCTCAAGAAACCACTATTGTGATTCCCTAGTATACCTAGGTCTTAACCTAAGAGGGGATTAAGGTCTTTTTGTGTAAATGTGTGGTGTGTTAAATCTTGTTGATTAATTTTTAATTTATGATTATTTCTATTATTGTTAAGTTGGGGTTTGGTTAAGTCCCCTTAAGTGTCAAATCTCAAATTTGAATTAAGAGAATTTTAGAGGTCTTTTAATGTTATTTTTCTTATTATTCGAGTCTAATTAAACTCTTAAAGTGATGACATATGAGATCGGTCCATGTTGGTGTGTTTATTTAAACCTTTCTTGAAGGTTTGTTTAGGGTTGGATTTTCTATCTTTGAATTGTCACCTTTTATTTTCAAAGTGGCTTGGAGAAGATAAGAGTTGGAAGAGCTTGAGAGATTTAGAGAAGAGGAGGGATTGAAGAGCTTGAATGAAAGGATTTTTAAATTTTGCTGAAGTGTTGAGGTAGACTCTTAAGCCATTTTAGAGAGTATATTGTTGTTGCTTGTTGTTAAAGTAATTCTTGAAAGCTTGCTAATTTTTCTATGAACACTATTGATATTTTATGAAAACCCTCTTGTTGTGTTATGTATTATGTATTGAAACTCTTTGGGATGAGGGTTATATTGTGTTGGGTGCAAATCTTCCCATTTATGTTAAGACACACCCATGTATTGTGGTTTAGAGAGGTGTGGACCCTCTCTTGGGAAAACTTTCCATTGTACGTTGTTGATTGGCATTGAGTACCTATGTGTATTAATAGGTTGTGTTGTGGAAAGAAGATGAATATGTCGTTGGTTATTCATGTTGTTGTGGATATATGATTTGGGTGGAGAAGTATTATAATGTGATTTGGTGATTTATGGGTACTTTAGTATTGACGAGATTGATATTTTATTTATATTTTTGTCCAAGAGGCTAGTGAGTCCCTTTGACTCCCCCTTGTCAAGGATCTTGAGAAGATTCATTTGTGTGTGTTAGCCATTTGGGTAGGCTACAAATTTGTGTGTTTGTGTGTTTCTTCTTGTTGTGAAACTTGATTTTTTGAGGGCCTCCTAGTTTAGAGGTGGACTTGTAAGCAAGCCCTATGGTTGGGTGGTGAGAAAATATCTATTTGTTTGAATGAGAAGTTTTGTGTTGTAGATTTATGAAGATCTAAAGGATGACAACTTTGTGTTTTTGTGAAGATCTTACTTCAATTTTTGAAACCCTTTCCTTAAAGCCAAAGGGATTGTATAAACTTCATTGTGAGAATGTGTTATGCATCTCCCTATTTGTAAAATCCTTATTGTGAGAACGTGTAATACATCTTGTATTAGGAGGGAAAAAAGAAACTATTTCATAATTCATATATATTGTTGTGCTTGCTATTAAAAACACGCACACACATATAAGCTATGTTGGATTAGTTTAAAAAATATATTTTATATTTTACTTTAATTAAGTTGACTTGAATTATTGTGTATCTCTTCTTTTCAAAAAATAAAATAAAATTATACCTAACATTAGTTGAGTATATATTTTAAATTTTCTGTTTCATTTTGAAGTATATATATATATATATAACTCTAAAAGTATAAAATTATACATTAATTTAATTTTCAGATCCCTTTTATTTTGTTATATATATATGCGTGTTGCATTAAAAAACAAAAGATATATTCAAATAATGAATTGATTAATGTTTGAAGGAAAAGTTTAATTTTAAATTTTAAATATTTATATATATTTATCAATGCATATTCTTCTTATGACCAGTGAATATATAATTTTATAATTTTATATATTACTTTTGGAAAACAAAAGAAAAGGTAAAACAAATTTTGGTGCTGTGATTTGATTTCTTTTAAAAAGTTATAATATACACATACACATATATAAGCTACTATACATTTTTGTTGATTGTTGGATTAGTTTAAAAAATATATATTTTATATTTTACTTTAATTAAGTTGACTTGAATTATTGTGCATCTCTTCTTTTCAAAAAATAAAATAAAATTATACCTAACATTAGTTGAGTATATATTTTAAAATTTATGTTTCATTTTGAAATGTATATTTATATATACATATATAGTTAAATCTTACTCTAAAAGTATAAAATTATACATTAATTTAATCATCAGATCCCTTTTATTTTGTGGATATATATAGAATTGAATAATGTTTGAAGGAAAAGTTTAATTTAAAATTTAAAATAAATATATATATATATATATATATATAACATTATTTTGAAAATTTTGTGGTTCTCGAAATACTTTTAGAAGAGAAATTAACTCTACTATAATTTATGCTTGTGTTTATGAAACAAAACCCTTTAACCTTTTCCTTAGAAAACCCTACATACAAATGAGTACAAGTAGAAAATTTGTAGAAGGCTACGAGAGACCAAATCTATAAAATAATTAAGCATGAACTCCCAAGTACAATAAAATAAATTTTAAAAAACTTTAAATAAGATTTTAACTAAAAATAAGAAAACAAAATAAAATAGAAAACAAGTGACATGTAGTGACTACCTGCCTTTGTAATGTAGTACTAATATTATATGTTGTGGTTATTAGATAATAATATTTTTGTTTTTTCTTAATTACAACTTTAAAATTTAAATTTTTAGGAATTAATAGATACAAAAATCAAAAGTTACCTCTAGTACTTAGGTTAAAATATTTATCTTCATATTTGTCTTGTAGGTTTTTATATTTATAGTTCATTAATTTTTTAAATGTACTACAAATTTATATTATAAAATTTATATGAGTTGGATTGATTGAATAGATCATATATTACTTTTCTAATATTAGAAGTTACCAAGAAAGTTCATATAACAAGTGTCAGTAAGTATAGTTGAAAATTAGTTTTAGTTAAATTTTGTGTTAGTAGTTTAATTTTTTAAGATTTTGAGTTAATTTCTTTTGGGATAATGCATTATCTCCAATAATAATAAAATATTATATAATTACTTATATTTCGTAAATAAATAAATTTATAAATATAATATTCTTAATATTTTAGAATACCAACTATAAAGGTTGAAGATATGTCACTCCCGAGTCTGCACCATTCGGAAACCCTACCAAATGATTTGGCGAAGCCTCCCTCTTTTATGATGATCATTCCTATATGTTCTTTCTCCATGAACTCGGTGATCTCAAAAATTTTGGCAAACAAATCTTTTAAAGATGTTGTGAGGGCAAGGATTCAAGATATGTGGTGGATGTTGGGACTGATGGTAGATTTGGGAAGGGTGCTAGTTTTTTTGCTCCAGCATTGGTTATTTTGGAAATGGATTTGAAGGTAAAAACCTCTTTCTAAAGTCAACAATGTGCATGCGCTGCAATTTGCTTCAGAGGCTAGGGCTTCTCCCAGCGTACTAAATAGGTGGTGAACATATAAGAGTTGCGCATGGGGGAATTCAGAAGAATGCAGATGGTCAAGGGCATGGAGAATGACCTTTATTTGGGCCAATGGGGAAGGTTGCTAACTAGACACGAAAAGAGGGTACTGGTGAGATGGCCTCTGAGGCTCAACCTCTCCAATGCGTCATATCTTCACCTTCTATGATTTTCAGAGAGGAAATTTATAGAGAAGTGGTTGAGAATGAAGTGTATTTCATGAAGATGGGTTTGATTAGGAGATTCAGAGGTTTTTGGCCACATCTTTCTTAGCTGCATCAATGGATTAAATCCACCTGGGACCCTCTTTTGTGAAAGGAAGCAAGGTATGTGGAACACACTTTCTACACCGATCTATTGAGGAACGTAGTATGCAAATTCATTTAAATCTTTACAGTTGCAACAATATGAAACATATATAAGAGATATTACAACAACAAACACAAACACAAAAGAGAATGACACAAGATGTATCGTGGGGAAAACCTTTTCAGGTAAAAACCCCACACTCTAAAACCTGCACAATGTATTATCTGAAACAATAATAGTTTACAATACACAAGTGCAATGCAAGTTCTTCCAAGAGTCTTCAATTTTCATTTCTAGAGTTATTCCGGAAGCATAACAGTACCTGTATAAACACTACTTAACTACAACTCCAAAACTCTACATTTTATAGAGATATAAGGCAAATTCTAGAAGCATCTTGGGATAGGCATCCACCTTGGCCACATGACCATTTTCCTACATCAAGGGACACTTGTCCAAGCTACAAATACACCTCTTACATATGTCATAACATGGAAGATTTGACTTCCCAAGATAGAGTGCTCCACTACTAAAAATAGACTATGATGGATGCTCTTACGCATCTTACAACTGTCATAAATTTTTGCAACATGACAATCTTGCATTATGTAAGAGAATCAGTCAAACAAGACTAAATATAGCATATTCCTCTTACAACATGTCATAGCCCAACTTGGGCACCCAAAGATGCCTAAGTTCTCTCATGCAAAGATACTCAACGACACTTGTCACCACTTGTCATAGGAATCTTCAAACTTGGCTCTTACGCGTCATAGATTCTGTCATATGGAGTATTGCCTTCCACATACCACAAGATGCCGACACATGGCATATTAGTGCCACCTCAAATGGGATGCCCAAATCCATGTACGTTTGACTTGACCATCCAATTCACATTCCAAGTAAGATGACATGTCACCATGCCACTCAACTAAGTGACCAAACTGAATGTGCAAGTAATTACAACATTAAGCAATAAATAAATATACAAATAAATAAATAATGCTAGGAATTTGCAAAGGTTGAGACACCTTAATTCCCAACATTCTCCCTCTTGTTGAACACCTTGCAAGAGCCAAAAGAAATGACAAGATTTTAACTACTAGGGGCCAAGAGGTCCATAGACTCTGAACACCATCTGAACTTCTATGTGCCCACTAGTTTCGTCAATGCATCTACAACATTCTTCAAAGTGTCTACTTTCTCCAATATAACCTTCCCATGCTCTACCATATCTCGAACAAAATGAAACTAAACATCAATATGCTTTGTTCTGGCATGGAAGGTATGATTATTTGCTAAGCAAATCGCACTCTGACTGTCACAATAGATAGAAATCTGTCCTGCATCAACACCAATATTTGAACACAACCTCTTAAGACAAATGGATTCATTACAAGCATGAGTTGCTGCCATGTACTCAGCTCATGTCGTGGATAAAGCAACCACAGGTTGTCACTTACTCATCCAACTAATAGCACCACCGAACATAGTAAACACATAACCATTTGTGGATCTCCTACTATCAATGTCACCTGCCCAATCAAAATCCACAAATCCACGAATACTAACAAAATATAGAGGTCTTGTAGGATGACCATGATAACATAGGGAGTACTCGGAAGTACCTTGCAAATATCTAGACACTCTCTTTACTGCATCCCAATGTACCCATCTAAGATTAGCCATAAATCGACTAAGGACTCCCACTGCTTGGGGAATGTCTAGTCTTGTGCAGACCATAGCATACATCAAACTACCAACAACACTAGCATAAGGTACTATGCTCATGTCCTCCACCTCAAAAGGAGATTTTGGACAATAATTAACATATAACTTTGTCCCCAATGAAATAGGAACACACAATGGTCTGCAATCTGCCATGCTGAATCTATCCAACATGGTCTTCACATACTTACTCTGGCTTAACCAAAGTTTTTTGTTTGCTCTGTCTCTCCTGATCTCCATCCCCAGAATGTACCTAGCTGCCCCTAAGTCTTTCATTTCAAACTATGTTGACAACTGAGACTTCAAATCTGAAATCATATTCTTACCCTTCCCAATCATCAACATACAGTGCAATAATGAGAATATGATCATTGTCAAACTTGTAATACACACAATGATCTGATTTTGATCTCACAAATCTAATGGACAACACAAAGGCATCAAACTTCAAGTATCGCATCCTAGGAGATTGGTTCAAACCATACAAAGACTTCTTTAACTTACAGACAAAATTTTATTTACCTTTCACCACGTAGTGCTCAGGCTGTGACATATATATTTCTTCCTCCAAGTCACCATGAAGGAAAGTTGTCTTCACATCCATTTGTTCCACTTCTAAGTCATAATATGTTGCAAGAGATAACAAGAACCGAATAGATGTCATCTTTGCAACAAGAGAGAAAATTTCACCATAATCAATTCCCTCCACTTGTGAATACCCATTCGCAACCAATCTGGCCTTATACTTTTCAACACTGCCATCTACTCCAAATTTCTTCTTGAACACCCATTTCCATCCAACAGGTTTCTGTCCATTAGGCAAAGGCACCAAGTTCCAAGTTTTATTCTTTTCCAAAGAAGCCATCTCATCTTCCATGTCCTCCTTCTAGGAACCTACATCTTTCATGCCCATAGCCTCTGTCACAGTTCTAGGCTCATCAATGTTAGTAATCAAGGCATAAGCACAACTAGAATCAAGCAATGAATAACCAAACCTATCAGGTTGCTTCCTTGTTTGTGTAGACCTCCTCAAAGGCTGAGGTTGAGGTTCTACTTCTTCTTCTGAGCTTTCAGAGCTGCTAGAGTTCTCATCATCAGGTCTCATAGGGTATGTTGGTTCAGTCTTCTCAGGGGTAGAAGGAAACTGAACCACATCCTCTTTATTTTTTGTTTCTTCTGGTTGTAGAACAACAGGAGAAGGTGTTATCTCTATGAAGATAACACTTCTGCTATACAACACTTTTTTAGCTACAGGATCCCAAAGCTTGTACCCTTTCACACCAACACCATAGCCAATGAAGATACATTTAACTTCCTTGTTCTCTAATTTTGACCTCTTCTCCTTAGGCACATGTGTATATGCCTCACAACCAAAAACATGAAGATATTTCAATGAGGGATTTTTACTAGACCAGACCTCCATCGGTGTCTTATCAATGAGCATTAAGGTAGGAGATATGTTAACCAGATAGAAAGCAGTGGCTATAGCTTCAACCCAAAACTTTTGTTCGAGGCTAGCACCACTAAGCATACTCCTAGCCCTCTCCATCAATGTTCTATTCATCCTCTCTGCAACTCCATTTTTCTACGGGGTATAAGCAGTTGTCTTATGTCTTTCAATCTCATGTTCTTTACATAACTTGTCAAACTCTATGGAACAAAACTCACCACCATTATCAGTTCTCAAACACTTAATCTTTTTACCAGTCTAATTCTCAACAAAAGCTTTAAACTCTTTGAACCAACTAAAGACTTCAGATTTGCTTTTGAGAAAATAAACCCATGTCATTCTACTATAGTCATCAATGAATGAAACAAAATATATAGAATTAGAGATTGAAGGAACAATTACAGGACCAAACACATCAGAATGAATAAGATCCAACACACCAGAAGACTTATGAGAACTTAAGTAAAATTAAACACAGTTTTGTTTTTCATATATATAATGTTCACAAAAGTCAAACTCAAGATTACAATTATTTAACCCCTCGATGAGGTTTTTATTTTTCAAGGCTCTAAGACCCTTCTCACCAATGTGGCCAAGTCTATTATGCCATAACATTGTCTTCTTAGCATGAAGCTTAACTTCCAAAGCATGAGCACCCTTAGGTACCTAAAATTCACTACCATCAGAATTTGATACAACAAATCTTTTCTCTGTGGGTTCCAATGGTGAGGATGAAGTGACTAAAGCTCTTTTTTTCAAAATAGAAGCCTATTACATTGAGTAGTGCATGCATCCAACTGAAACAAAGTACCTCTCGGAGTACCCTTCGCAAGCACCATAGCACCTCTTGTCATCTTGCATCCTCCACCTAAGAAGACAACCTACACTCCTGCATCATTCAATTTAGTTATAGAAAGCAGGTTCTGTGCCAAGCTTGGGATGTGCATAACCCCAGAGATCCCCTTCACTCATCCATTAGGGAATCAGATTGTGACTCTTCCATGGCCAACTATCTTCAAATGAGAATCGTCACCCAGGTACACTCTTCCACCATCGAACTCTTCATACTTTGCAAACTAGTCTCGATGCGAGGTCACGTGGAAAGAAGCACCAGAATCAATCAACCACACATCATCTGATGCATGGGTGGCCAAGGTTGCGATGAAAGCATCACCATCATCTTTTGACTTGTCAGAATCTGAATCTGAGGGATTCTTCTTCTTTTTCTTTTTCTCTTCTTGGCACTCCTTTCAGAAATGCCTAGATTTGCCACAGTTCCAACAAAGATCCTTGGACTTTCCAAGAGATTTGGATCTCTCACGGGATTTGGATCTACCCTTTTCATCTTTCTTGTCCTTCTTTTTCTTCCTTTCTCCTTGGGTCTTCCATGAACCACAAGAGCTTCTTTGGTCATTTTAGAAGACTTTCTCCGCATCTCTTCATATAACAGTGAAGACACCACATCATCTATTTTGAAAGTGGATGTGGTACTCCCAATGGCCATAACAAGATGATCACACAAGTTTAGCAAAGAACAAAGCAGGGTCATGCAATGATCCTCCTCCTCCATCTTCACACTAACAGATGTCAACTGTGCAACTAGCATGTTAAAAGCATTTAGGTGGTCTACAACATATCCTCCATCCTCCATCCTTAGAGAATAAAGCTTCTTCCTCAGGAATAACTTATTCACCAGAGATTTAGCTTGATAAACATCTATAAGCTTCTTCCATAGGTCTTTCACGGTCTTCTCTTCATGGACAT
Organism: Cunninghamia lanceolata; assembly: GCA_027924645.1. Lineage (NCBI taxonomy): Eukaryota > Viridiplantae > Streptophyta > Pinopsida > Cupressales > Cupressaceae > Cunninghamia > Cunninghamia lanceolata. Next base: position 5,478,091 of record BSBN01000333.1, read on the forward strand.
TTAGCAAGATAGTCAGCCAAACAGAGTCTCACAAGACCCTTAGCCTTCCGATCCTTGAGATCCCAATTAGCTTGAGACATTGTCTCTAGTTTTACATGGCAAATTGCTTCCCATAGGTCTCAATCAACATGCATGTCTTCCATCTTAAGTTTCCAGAACTCAAAATTGGTGTCGTTAAACTTCTCCACCTCTACTCTTCCGGATGTGCTTGCCATCTCCTTCCTACAACAAGAATACAGAATACTTTGCACAAAATCCTACTCAAACTAAGATCAGCTCAAAAAACTACTACCCAACAACTAGGATCAAAGGTGATCAAGCTCTGATACCAACTGAAAGGAAGCAAGGTATGCAGAACACACTTCCTACACCGATCTATTGAGGAAAGTAGTATGCAAATTCATTTAAATCTTTATAGTTGCAGCAATATGAAACATATATCAGAGATATTATAGCAACAAACACAAACACAAAAGAGAATGACACAAGATGTATCGTGGGGAAAACCTTTTCAAGTAAAAAACCCCACACTCTAAAACCTACACAATGTATTATCTGAAACAATAACATTTTATAATACACTTGCAATGCAAGTTCTTCCAAGAGTCTTCAAATGTCGTTTCTGGAGTGATTCCAACAGCATAACAGTACCTGTATAAACACTACTTAACTACAACTCCAAAACTCTACATTTTATAAAGATACAAGGCAAATTCTAGAAGCATCTTGGGATAGGCATCCACCTTGGCCACATGGCCATTTTCCCACATCAAGGGACACTTGTCCAAGCTGCAAATACACCTCTTACATCTGTCATAACATGGCAGATTTGACTTCCCAAGAAAGAGCAGTCCACTACTAAAAATAAACTATGACGGATGCTCTTATGCATCTTACAACTATCATAAATTTCTGCAACATGACAATCTTGCATGTTGTAAGAGAATTGATCAAACAAGACTAAATATAGCATATTCCTCTTACAACATGTCATAGTCCAAATTAGGCGTCCAAAGATACCTTTCTCTCATGCAAAGATACTCAACGACACTTGTCACCACTTGTCATAGGAATCTTCAAACTTGGCTCTTATGCGTCATAGATTCTGTCATATGGAATATTGCCTTCCACATACCACAAGATGCTGGCACATGGCATATTAGTGCCACCTCAAATGGGACGCCCAAGTCCATGTAGGTTTGACTTGACCATCCAAGTCACATTCCAAGTAAGATGACATGTCACTGTGCCACCTCAACTAAGTGACCAAACTGAATGTGCAAGTAATTACAACATTAGGCAATAAATAAATATACAAATAAATAAATAATGCTAGGAATTTGCAAAGGTTGAGACACCTTAATTCCCAACATTTTGGAGGGGGATACCCAAATCTATCCCTATGCGCGAGGGTTTTTTGTGGTGGCTTTTGACAATGTTAGGGATAGAAATAAATTATTTTTTATTACCAGTGGTTTTGTGAGAATTTTCTGCTCATGCTAAAATTGTGACACCCTTCTTTCAATCCTACCGATGAATCTTCCGATGCTACTCCAATCCGGGTAAGACTCCCAAATCTTCCATTACAATTTTGGTTTGATTCCTATTTTGAAGCTATAGGTAACTCACTAGGGAAGTTTTTGGGGGTGGATAAGGGCTCTTCCAATTATTTGTACACCACATACACCATATCCTCGTAGAGATGGATATTACCAAATATCTTCTGGCAGATATCTCCCTGAAATTTGTTGACGGGTGTTGGAGTCAGATGCTAGATTATGAGGGTTTACCCTTTCACTGTCATAGATGCTTCAGTACCAATCATATTGTTGCTCATTGTTCAAAGTGTAGAATGAACAGTTAGGCTACTTGGTGGAAAACATCTCCTCTTCACTATTCAGTGGAAAAAGAAGAGTCTCGTCGGATTAATCAAACCCTCGCGGCTACCCCAACTGGTGACATTGGCAACCATAGGGATATACCAAATGATTTACAAGACACACCGAGAGCCACTACGGGATTACCTCCTGATGGGATGGATAGCATTAAGGCTACATTAGATCCTAAGCCAAATGAGGAGTTGGTAGTTTAGACAAAGAGCTCAAAATTTCTATCGCTTGGGAGAAAGGAAAATCTCCTAGAGCAATTAGATAAGGTTGAGGGAGTGGGGGCTTCAGAGGGAAAGTGGATATTGGTGCAAAGTAAAAGAAAGAAATAAGAGGTATTGTTCAACATGCACCTTTGCTCCCACACCAAATGTAGAGCTAAATAGTTTGCATATCACGGAGATGCAACAAATAATAAGAGCTATTCTTTGGCTTCTTCGAAAGTCCTCTGATTGGTTGAAAATAATTTGTAGCACCCTTGTTTATGGGTCTGATGCATTATAAGATGATAGGTATAGATAGAATAATTCCATGTTTAGGTTAGCTACCTGGTCAATGTTAAGCTACAGCAATCTTAGCTGAGCCTAAAATGTTAAATATGTATGTCAAACTATGGTTATTTTAATTCAAAGGGAGCAATCCCCAAGATTGCAATTTACCAATCTAAAAAATATTGTAGAATATCAAAATTCTTAATAATTTAGTTATTATTAAATTGTTAATTTTTTTTGGATATTGCATTAACAATAAATTATTATATAATTACTTAGAAATAATTATATATTTCATAAATAAATTATATTTATAAATAAATATTATTAATATATTTTATAAATATCTAGAATATCAAAATTCTTAATAATTTAGTTATTTCTATAATCTAGTTATAATAGTTATATAATTAATTAAGAATGTTCACAATATTTTACATAAAACTTTATATCAATTTCTAAAAATAGAAATTTAGCTCATAATAAATACTTTAAACATATGTCATGTTTGGTAAATATATAATTAGAAATAATTACTAGTATAATATTTATACTATAATATTATTTATAATTAATGTAAAATGTTGAGAAAATTTAACATAATATTTTATATTAACATTTAAAAATAGATTGCCCCCAACCAATGGAATGGTAAGGAAGAAAAATGATATGAGGAAGCAGAGTAGGGCACGAACGAGTGCTTCAATGGTCAATTTGAATGAAGAGTAGAAAGAGGAGGTTCATGGGGATGGCAAAAAGGGCAATTCGAAGGTGACTCTAGAAATTGATATCTCAGTAGAGGCAGAGGAGGAAAGTAGCTTGTTTGTGAATTCGGCCATCATCTGTCGATTGATTGGACATAGGCTTGGATGGGAGTAGATTATATAATGGACAGCCATGAATTGGCATACCCAACACATTATCAAGTTCTTAACCAATTGTTTCTTTACAACCATTTTCCAGTCCATGGATGATCGAGAAGATGTGCTACAAAAAGGTCTTTGGAGGATCGACGAATTTTCTCTTTATATCCAGAAGTGGGTTCCTAGATTGAATCTATGATTATTCAAACCTTACAATGAACCAGTGTGGATTAGAATGTATAATCTCCCACTTGAATTTTGGTCCAAAGATTGCTTGGGGAAAATTGGCAGATCTTTGGGAACACTGATTGACATAGACGGGGATATCTTGGAAAACAATTCATACCTATACCCTAGGATATGTGTGGTAGTAATTTTGCCAATCCTGCCTAATATAACCCTTAGATCCAATTGTGGGGAGAGGGTGCAAATAGTAGAAATTTAGGAGAAAAAAATCTTTTGTTCATTGTGCAACAAAAGAAATCATCTTATTGTCGATTGTCACTGGAACAACAAAAAGAAGACCGACATCCTAGAAAAATGAAATACCAAAAAGGTGGTAGATGGAATTCCACTGGTACCCTCCCCATTATTATCTGTTGGGGTAGTACCGCCATTGGAAGGCTTGAAGGATCATGAAGTTAACAAACTTGCTAGAGAAGATCGAGAGGAAGCTGGGGGACTACACCAAGAGGCCACTACCCCACTGTCAAAGTGATCTCTCCCCTCCAAATGGTTGCACAAGAGGACCAAAAATGGAGATGGAATATGAGTCCACATTGAATCCAGATTTGGAAGAGGAAGCGGGCTTTGATGAGTTCAGAACCATTGACTCGAGATACATATCTCAATCTACCTCCCAAATGCTAAAGTGCAACATTAGGATCAACAAAAAGTGGGGCAGAAAACTTTCAAACAAATCAGAGAGGAGAAGGCAAATGAGAAAGGTCTCACCAGTGTCAAGGATCTTTTGAAAACTACTAAGGAAGGAAACCCCTCCCTTAGGAAGTAATTAATATCACTTCATGGAATGTCAGGGGCTTAAATGCCCCTAACAAGCGATGCTTAGTCAAGTGTCAGATAGATGTAGGTATGGCAGATATCACTATCCTTCAAGAAACCAAGACTGAGGGCAGTGATCACCCACTGTTTGCTCCACTTGACAATAAGTGGGGCTCCATTTTTACTGATGCTCAGGGATCAACTGGAGGCCTTAGGGTGATTTGGAGATGCAACAATGTAGATGTCTACATGCACTCTGGGGACACAAATTGGATGATGCTAAAGATACTCTGACATAATATTTGTCTGGATTTCTTCCTTATTAATATTTACGGGCCAACCAAAAACCAAGATAAACAACATCTTTGGCGAAGCTTGCAGTCCATAGTAGAAAACAACAAAGAGGTAAAGGTGATGTTGGGAGGTGATTTCAATGCCATCCTATGACTCAAATAAAAAAGTGGGGTGTTGCAAGTGGAGTCGCAGGCTGTGAAGGATTTTCAACACTTTGTTTTTACTTTAGGATTGAATGAAGTTATTATTAAGAATGGCACACAGACCTAGACTAATCGCCAGTCTGGCTTTACAACCATTTTATAGAAACTTGATAGATTCTTTTTCAATGGTTCCTGGCTTAATTCCCCGCATGTTATGACTACTTGCATTCTACCCATATCGAGTTTGGATCACTTCCCGGTGGAACTAAGTATAAATTTTAATATGAGACCAACAAATAGTCTATTTAAGTTTGATAAAATGTGGCTACATAGACCAGACTTATTACCTGTTACTAAATTATGTTTACACCTAATTTAGTTAGACCTAAATTGCAGTTTTCACAAAAGGAATAAAAGAAAACTTTTAAGTTAATGATCAATCACTAATTGTATGACATCTTGGCAAGAGAATAACAAAGATCATTTGTCAGGATAATCTGATAGTCCAATCAAAACTGTCAAACCATCCTGACAAGTGAAATTATCTGAAGACAAGATATCAGATAGTCAATGAATGACAGGAGATCTAACTGGTTTTATCTTTTAGTTTTGAGATGATTGAATTATTCAAGTAATCACAATTCAGTGTGAAGGAAAGGTATTTATAAAACTGTCATTTCATATCATGTTTTGAACATATGTTTCATATCAGTTTCAGTTATTCTATCCTATGCATTTGATTCAAAAAAGTAAACATACATAAATCATTTGCATAAGGTAAAGTAACTGATCATATTCAAAGAAGTGTTTAGATGTGTCCCACACAAGCTGTGGGAGTGACTAAATTGAGCAATGCAAACATGTGCAAGATATACATCTGAAGATAAAAGGAAAGAGAAAGAACATACGAGAATAATGAATATCCATCATTGCCTTTTTTTGGAAGATTGATATTCTTGTCTTGGCAGTTGATCTTCATGTCCTTATCTTCTGCTCCTGATCAAGATAGTGTACCTGCAAAAATTTGGAGGAAAGTCACATTAGAAGCTCTGGATATTCAAAATTATAATATGCTTTATCAACAGACATAAACTTGTAGACATTATGTATCTTATGTGATTGGATCAAATCAGGCATATGCAACAAATCAGATCATCATGATAAAGATCAATCAACTTCAAAAGGTATGTTTTTTTTGTTAACTTGTTTGTTCACTGTGCAGGTATAGGAAAAGTAATGTTGCTGATTTAAATACTTTTAAAACATGAGCAGAAAATATGGCTCCCACAAGGGTAGAGCCCAACATGTTTTCCTTTTTATTCAATTGAAAAGGATATCAAATTGTAATAGACAGAATGCATTATTCTAAGAGATACTATACATCAGAATAGTCAACTTGCAAATGGAGTGAAATCATCATCATAGAAGTGAAGAGTAGATGCTATAAACTATGCCCACTTCATAAAATAGTTTGTCAGAATTAGAATATCATGTTCAAAATGCTTCATCACATGTTGCAAGATGAACAATATTTGATATGCAAGTATAGAAGTACAAAAGTACAGTCATGAAAAGTATTCTTCTTTATTTCTGATTATGATTGAAGTATGTTTTGTTGTCCACATATATGCCATAGGTATGGCAGTCATCTAGATAGGTGAACATCATGATAAACCAACCTTAGATGTCATGAAAAATGAATAGAGTGCAATGAGGGACAACCTTGTAATAAATGATGAATCAACTGAGTAAAGTTTATCAAGACTGTCATGAAGTTAACCAAGTGAGGTAGCCTCATAAAATACAGATTTACATGAAGTGAGGGCTACAAGAGCCATGACAAAATGATAAATTGTCATAGTGCCATATCATACAATGTTGTCATAACTGTTATGATACCTCTTTAAGGCATATGAAGGAACAAAGGTCTATCAAACACTATGAAGGATGCCAAATAAAAGCGCCATAACAGCAATACCTGATAGAAGCATGTGAAACAACAATGTATGAAGTAATAGGTGTTTATTTAGTATACAAAAGGTACAATTTCTTTGCTACATGAGAGAATAAATGTTAAGCATATCATGTTACAGTCATGTGCCTAAGTAGAGTTCAAAACAAAATGAAAGATCACAGCCATCTAGAGACATTTTAACAGCAATAAAAGAGATATAAGTTGAATGCCACAGGTATGCACCAACAAAGATAGACATAGCTCATCATTGTTCTAGGTGCAAGAGAAAGAAAACCACGACAGTTATATCACAAATGAATAATGACAGCCATTATCCAGAGCAGAACAATTGTAATATATCAGTTACAAGAAGAAAGACAAAGACAAATCAATATAGTGATAGGATATATCCATGAACAACAAAGCTATAGGAGATAGTTGATATAAAGAAGTAGATTATCATGTTCATATCATGTAATGAAGTACAGCCATAGATACAGGAAGAAGATCAATTTCTAAATGTTCATGTTATACAGGAGATGAAAAACAACAAAGCTAAAGAAGTAGTTGATACAAAGAAAGGCTCATCATGTTCATACTGCAAATGGGAATATGGTTCTTTTTATGCATACCCAGATGAGTGTTTTTACAAAAACTCACAGTTTACATATAAAATCAAGAAGGAGAAATAACAAAAGAGAGGGGTTCTGTATGTTTTGTTTTTTGCATTTTCAAATGGAGAAAACCAGTTTTAACATTTGAATAACTCATAGTTGTGCAAAAACATTACCATTCTTGCAAAATGATGTTACAGTGTAAAAGAAAGAGAAAGGAAGCAAACACAAAATAACCCATATGGGTTTTTTACAAGATGTAGAATGCAAGAGTGTGTTGTTACAGGTCGAACCAGAGGGGTTGCAATCAAAAAAAAAGATATAGAAGATGATAAGTAGCATGGCTATGATAGACAAGGCCTATTTTCCACAATATTCAAAAACCCACAAACTTTCTTTGAAACCCTTGCATTTTTTCTAGGTTACAGTCAAAGAAGTATGAAAAGAATCAATATACAACTAAGCCGTAGCTAGAGGAGAGTTTTCTTCAAGAAGGACATATACCCACTTCAATTTTGAAGCCCTTACCAGAGATGAAGACACAGTGAAAAAGAAATTAGATACAGAAAGTAGAATGGGGAGCTCACCTCATATTCTTGTAAGAAGAAAAGCTACAAAGGCCAGGACCTTCATTCTTTAAATCCTCTCATACATGATGCAGTTTTAGTTGCCAAATAAAGAATGGACAGAGACAAAGAACCAAGGTAAGAAGATTTCGATATAGGCTCAATACACAACCATACAAGCCGCGGCATAAGTATAAAAAAATGAACAAAAATGACGAGGAATTGCCCAATAAACACACAAGTATACTCACCTTTCTTTCTATATCAAAATGTTGTGGTCAGGACTCAGGAAAGCCATCAAAATGGCAAAGAAAACCAGTGGAGGAGCATATGTCTTTCAAACCCTAGCCGTTGGCCCTTGGAGTTGTAGAGCAAAAGTGAAAAGATATCAAAATGAAATGACAATTTAGGGTTCGCAAAGTGCTTTTTGGTCAATGAGCTTTCCTCATCTTTTCTTTTTTGACTTAACAAAATAAAATCATTACTTTATCTGATAGCCAAGGTCAAGACTTATGTCTTGTGTTCCTAATGATTATGCACAGGGGGGCCCGTGGGCCTGAATATTCATTTCTTTTCCATTTGATTTTGCTAAAGTCAAAAGATACAAATCATTAGGAGGTAAGGCTTAATGCCTTTATTCTTTTATTCTCCATAGTGGTCGACAAGAATGGTTGAAGTCCCTTATACCACATGAAAACCAAGTCAAAGACTCCTTTTGCCTTATGCATTTCAAATGCATGTAGAGTCAACAAAGTAAATCATGATAAGTGATAGTAAAAGGTGGCAGATTAATGGATAAAGGTAAAAAACATTATGAAGCCATGTGAAGACAAGGTAATAGGGCAAATGGAATTGCATTGTGAAATCAAAATCAAGTCAAAGTTGGTTTTAATATAATGATACATAATGCATGGAGAAATCAAAGTGAAGGCAGAGATATGGATAGAGATGATATGCAGTATGGATAATGCAATGTGAAGACAAAGGTGATATTGAGGGGATGATGCATAATGGTGGAGTGATAAGGAAGTATTTGTTATGCCTTGTATGCATGTGTAAAGCAACTATGTATTTACTTTTGCATAGAGTAATAAGTTTTAGGAATTTGCAGGTCTATTTAAACCAACTCCACATAACCCAATAGGAGAAACAAGATGTAGAAACAACCATAATGCAAAAGATCAATGAACAAGCAACAAGGAAACATAAGATATACCTTGAGAAAACCCTTTGCAGGGAAAAACCTAGCCTCCAAAAGCATCCATGCTCACATGTATTATTCAGCAATAAAACATCACAATATAATATCTGAGCCTCCATGAATACCCCTAAACCATCAAGCACCTCCAATGCAATCTCCATGTGTACAAGCATGAATCCACACATCACCTACCATGCTTCATAATCTGCACTTATAGGAGAGAACTCAATACAATAACAGCCTCTCACAAAACCTTCATTCACCTACAATGAATAATCCATCCAACCTCAAATAATAACCTTGTGCTTGCTTTTATAATATAAGCTCACACATTAAATTGAGAAAACCATGTGCCCCAAAACCATGGGTAACACAAAACCATTAAACCCCATTTGACTATTTGTACTAGCTTTTCCCAATTAATCAAATACTACAAATGAATAATTAATCACTCTATGTGTCCCACACACATAAAATAATTAACCCAATGTTACAATATAACTTATACAAGTGGTCCCCAAATAATTACCTAGTGTGATTAACCACACCACATAGGTGCATCAAAACTAAATAATTATTTAATTACAACATATAAAATATATCAAATTATGCAATGGTGTACAACACCACATCCCAACATTCTCCCACTTGTTGTGTACATTGCATAAGGGTCAATACATGAAATACATCATCATAGGCAGAACATGAAATCACATGAATCTCTAGAATGCTCTCGTGCTCCAACAAGATACCTACAAAAAAGCAAAGTAACCACCATCTCAAGCAAGAACTCATGTCATCCTCCAACATGCCACCCATGGAAGAAATGGAACATGCCAAGGTGAAGATGCACCAATCCAAAGAACACAAGTATCAAATCCAAGTGATAACATAAGGCTCCAAGCTGCTGTCAAAGGTAAAAAAATCCACATGACTCGAAATAGCACCCACAACATATGCTAATACATCCAACCATCCATACCTCATAGGTATCAACAACATCAATAAACTCATTCCCAATAACATATCCAACCCATATACTGCAACCACAAGCTCCATGAATAAAACCTGTCAATGAAGAACACATACATCTAGGAACTCCCACTGCATGGGTAATGTCAAATCTGAAAATAGATCCAAGGCATACCAAGTCTATAAATCAACACTCAAACCAAGGTGTGGCTAATCAACAAGCCAATGTAGTATCAAGAACAATCACAATGATCCACACGTGCATGATAAATCATTGCATACTCTCTCACAACATGTCACCACAACTATCTGAAGTCCAACCATATCAACATGATCCTCCAGGAAATAGCCATAAGACAAAGAGAGAAAACATGTAAATCATATTGTCCTTCTACAAATACCTCAAAGTGCTAAGCTGTGTGAAGTAAGATCTCCTCTATAACCCCAAATGAAAAGTCTCAACAACACCCAACCATTCAATCTCTTAAGAACAAATGAACATATCTATCATGTAATCAACATGGATGTAAGCCTCTCTAATCAAGGTAGATCAAACTCATAACCATTACATAATCAGGAATAAGCCCAAACACATCTCCTAATCTCCCCATAATGAACATCATAAATCAAACCATATGAACAAGGAGATAACCATGCTAACATCCCTCAAATGAACCCTCCAGAACCAATAACTGTAGCTCAAGATCCATATCTATGAGAAGATGAAACATGAAGTAAAGATACATCTAAAAGGATGGGAAATACCTCATAGATGATAAACCGCCGAGTAGACCAAGAGTGGGGAATGAGAATGCTCGTCCAGGATACACTAAGCCACAATGACTCTCTCCAAGAACAATCTCTTCTAGGTCCATAATGAACTCGTGTCCATATCCAAGTGTAAGGCTCCTCGGTCTATCTTCTAAAACCTCTAAAGAGTAATCATCTCAAAAAGTGTCTCTATTCACAATATAACTCCCGCCTCACCTAAGTCTCCAAGTATCCATGAGCACCTGTAACTGACCAATACATGCCAAACTCCAAATGCAATATAGCACCAACATGAAGTAATCAAGCAAATGATCAAAGTACTCAATACCAAGAGAACAAACAAGACCACTCTCAATGCTCCTACTGCACATCTACATAATCAAGAAGCTCATCATGACATCATGATCTAACCATCTCCTCGTAAGAAGATCGCATGCAATAAAGCATACAATCATGCATACATCCTATCTCAAGAGAACCTGTATCATGCCAAAACTCTAATCTAGAATCAAGAGTAAACCATGACATAATATCAACATCTCTAAATCAAGGATAAACATGTCAAACTGACAAATCATAAACTGACACCTCAACCAAAGACTTAAATAAGTCATCCATGGTAAACCAAGATGTCAACATCTCCAATCATATGAAGATAACCATCTACTAACAATGGAAATCAGAATGTCAAAGTACTTTCACTAAAAAAGAATCATAATCCAAGAGTCTATCCAAGACACCCACAACCATTGCAGAAGATCATCCATCACGTATGATGAATCCAACATGCTGCCAAAGCTCCCACTGAAACTGTGATACCGAGCTATCCATGATAACAAAGTAACCATCTCCTAAATGAAGATTATCCAAGGCTCCAAACCAATCAAGGAATCCCACTATAAAGTCAACAGCTCCCAAAAGGTCTAGTGAATCAAAATCTTCAAACAAGAATATAAAACCATCATTGTCAAAAGTTAACATAGAACCATGTATCCAAGCTCTCCATGACATCGTGATAAACATGTTGCAAGTCCCAACAACTGACTGTCCAGGCACTCTAATCTCCATCCTCTCATCCCAAAGCAATCATACCAATGCACAAATGACCATAGACAAGGCCAACTAATGAAGTCTGCATAAGCACTGAATCAATCTAGTGGATATAGACAGTCCACATCCGAGTTATCCCACTGTAGCTAAATAGGTGATCAGCCTACAAAACTACATAACTCGTAGATCCCAAACAAATGTAACATGCAAATTCATCATCACACTAGTAAACTGCAAATTAAGATATCAAAGAAGACAACCTGTAGACTCCAAGACTCAAACACCAAATTAACTCTAGATTCAATTTTCCAACAAGTCCACAAATGAGTAACCATAGTCAAGGAACTAATCAAGCATCCAAGAGATAAGAACAATCCCCTAAAACAACACCACAACACCACCTGTAATCATGAATCGAACATCATAGCCCATACCTGTTGATCGCATACATGATCATGTTGTGCCAATGCAAAAGTATACATGCATATCCATGACACCATAATCATTGTCATCGATGTACTTGTACTCAACTCCCATTGAAACGAGACTCCAAGTCTCACACGAGTATCAACCATGTCCTCAAACCAAAAGACAACCTGTGTACCTGTCTCCATCAAATTTGTAACTCTAAAAACACCTATAAACCTGTATCAGGAAGCACCAAATCTAAAAACCTGCTATACCATGCTGATGGTCTCATAGCAACATACACTCCCTCAAGTCTGTGCCAAAAAATCTAGCCGAATGCACTCATAAACGTACTCTAAATCTCAGGCTCCTACAAGTGATCAAACAAGTACCAAACTCTCTCTACACACTAAACTAAAAATCTACACAATCTAAACTGTAGTACAATGCAAGAGCTCTCCAACGCCTATCCGGAATCAAAAATCTAACTTCGTATGCAAACATTATGAGCATAAAACTGTACCAAAGCAAAGAGGGCTTCAAACACCAAATTATGGTACAAATAGAAAAATCTAATCATGAAACCTATACCACTATGTAGTGCTTGAAGTGAGCTTTCTGATGCCTATAAGAAGTCAAAAAACTGCTACCGTATGTGATAGTTATGCCCCCTGAAGAAAAGGCACTCCAAGGGCTAGAAATGGACCCCTAGTGGGCCCTTGTACCCTAATGACATGGTATGATGTCATTGCTGAGGTCATCACTGCTGATTGGGCATGCTGACTGTGCAATGATGACTGGGCATAAGGTGTCTGATGTGGCATCTTTGACTGGGCTTCAAATATCTTTGACCGGCGAATAAAAGGAGGTTTAAATTTTGTTTTATGTCTTCAACATTCATGAACCCCACCACCATGTGAACTAGGATTTTAAAATTTATAAGGTCCCATTTAATGAATTAAATCCACTGTCATATTTTTAATTTTCACTACCCACTTTTGAAAAAGTTTAAAATATTAAAAATTTTAAAGTTTTTCCTTTTTAAAGTTTTAAAAGCCCGTTGAAGGGCTGCCTTGGGCGCTCAAGCCAAAAGGCCAAGGGGAATGGGGAGGCGGGACAGGCGGGGCTGACCAGCGTACGCCACTGGTACCCTCTGCGTAGGGGCAGGGTACAGGGCTGCAGGGCCATCCCCTCCCCATTAAATTCTTTTTCTTTTAATTTTTTTTCACTTTGATTTTTTTTAATCAAAACCACTATAGTTTCAAATTTTTTTCTCTTTCAAACTATAGAAACAAATAACATTGTGCAGGGTAATAAAAAAAAAAAATTCTGTCGTACCTCTACAGATGGTCGTACAACGTACTTCGGGGGTCATTTTTTTGCTTTTTCTTCCTGTGAGCAAACATAGGCAAATTTTATATGAATCTTCATTTCTCAGGCCTCCTGGACTCAATGGTGAGGTCTATTTTGTCCCAGGAGGTCATTTGTGAAATTTCCTCCTCAAAACCCTCATGAAGCCAAACCAGAAAAACCCTCTTCTGCCATGATTTTCAATCACCAGATATGCAACATGCACAGCAAATCTCCAATACCCAGAACCCCAAACTGCAATACTGTCGGATTTAGGATAAACAACTAAGAGGGGGGTGAATCAATTGTTCAAAACTTTCTTCCAATTAATCACTTAAATTCTTTACTTAATTCAGCAACATAATGATAAATTAATCATGGAAACATAATACAATAGAACAAGAGCAAAAACACATTAACACATGAGACACCAAGATTTTTGACATGGAAAACCCAGTTAAGGGAAAAACCATGGGATGACTAACCCAAGATTGTATTCTCTATTAGAAGAATAGAAAGAACAAAATGGCGCATGCCAATTAGGGCTCATTGCCTGAGCACACTGCTCACAAGAGGCCCACTGCCTACAAGAGACACACTGTCTACAAAATAATAAGTATTACATACTTGAACTGAAGAATAGCATCTTCACCATGCTTGAGTCAGTTCCATTTAAGCTCAATACTTCTGCTCTGCCTTTTTGCTCTGCTCCTCTCTACCAAACTCTCATCTTCCCAAGACACTTTTGAAATGACTTTACAACTCCTTATTTATACAAGACATCGACTTAGGGATAATCATCGAAGTTGGCATACATTACAGAGCAAATACATAAATACAACATAACTAATTACAAAAAGTCTTCATGCGGATCAACACACTGTCAGCCACAAAGATCTAAGACTTCAATCTACCTTTAGGAACACGCCATTCTCCACAGAACATCTCCAAGATCATCAGTAGGATGTGTAACTCATCCGGTCGGCCAGACTTAGGAAGAACATCATCATCCAGATGTAATTCTTTAATTACGAACTCAATCTTCAATGCAGACCATCAACATGAACTAGACACAATTCAAAGACCTCCACAAGCTTTTCTTAATCACCAAAAACATCCACACTACTTTTGATTACTGAAATCATTCTCTCCTTCATCCAGAACCTCAAGAACACAGTCTGACATCACTATCATATTGAAATAGATGCTTGCGGACCTTCAGACCATGAACTAATTGAGTTGTCAATTCACATTGACTTCCTAAACACTCCACCAAATCCGCAGAGCAAGATATTGCATTTCCAAATCTTACCAGACCTATCTGTGTCACTCTGTTACCTCTGAACATCTGCCAGAACTAGTTTTGCTTAAGTGGCCATATCTTCTTCAGATCTTCATGTGGACCTCTGAAATCTTTACTAGATCATCTTAAGACACATATCTACAAACCCTTTGATGCGTATCCTCTAATCTTTATCTTAGCTAGGATCTTTACCTCACTGTCTTCACTATTCTTCTCTGTTCCTGATAGGGCTAATTTTCTCAATATCCTCAACACACAGCTCATCCAATCCTTATCATTAATGCAACAGGAATATATTGACATCAATGACAACACCAGTTAGGCCCATACTTGTAACAATCTCCCCCTTTGTCATCGATGGCAACATATGATGTGAAAAATTGTTTTAACCATCAAGACAAGAACTTCTCCTTACTGTCACAACTCCTATCAACAACAACCATTCACATGTCTTCTCTTCCTTTCCTTCTCCCCCTTTGATCAGCAATTACTTACTTTTCACATGTCTTCTCTCCCCCTTTGACATCAATGGCAAAGGGCACATACTTGCATCAATTCAGAATCATACCAGCTGCTCCCCCTGAGTAATAGCTTCCAAAACATCAATTTGGACCACAAGATATGACTGTGAGATCCACCAGACTGATGCACATCAATGCACCTTAATTTAGAACCGAAGGGGTAATAACCCCTAACTTCTCCCTGAGATACTCAAAAGAGTCCTTAGGTAGAGGTTTAGTAAAAATATCTACAATCTGATCCGTGGAAGGCACAAACTCCAATCTGACTTCATTCTTGTTCACTTGCTCTCTCAAAAAGTGAAACTTGATCGATATATGTTTGGTCTTTGAGTGCAACACCAGATTTTTTGATATGTTAATTGCACTTGAATTATCATAGAAGATTGTGATAGGTTCTTCATACTCCACTCTGATATATCTTAGCATTTGCTTCATCCACAATACTTGAGTGCAACTACCTGCTGCTACAATATATTATGCTTTTGTAGTGGACAGAGATATTGCCTCTTATTTTTTGCTCAGCCAAGAAACCAATCTCTTCCCTAAAAAGAATGCTCCACCACTAGTACTCTTCTGGTCATCCACATCTCCTGCCCAATCCACATCTGTATATGCATGAAGAGAAAAATTATGATCTCTGGGATACCACAATCCATATTCAACTGTCCCTTTTAGATATCTAAAAATCCTCTTGATTGCCATGACATGAGATTCTCTAGGATCAACTTGGAATCTAGCAAAAAGACCAACAACATTCACAATGTCAGGTCTAGTTTGAGTGAGATACAATAGTCCTCCAATCATTGACCTATACTTTTTCTTATCAGCCTTAGGAGAGTCATCATCTTTGCTCAATTTACATCCAGTTTCCATGGGAGTATTCATTGGTTTTGAGTCTTCCATCCCAAATTTCTTCAACAATTCTTTCACATATTTGGTCTGAGAAATGAAGATTCCTTTCTTTGTTTCAGTGATTTGTAGACCCAAGAAGAAATTCATTTTCCCAAACATGGACATCTCAAATTCACTTTTTATTTGATTTACAAAGGTTTTGCACATACTATCTCTTCCTCTAAAAATGATATCATCAACAAACACTTCAACAATCAAAATATTTTCATGATCAATTTTGAAATACAAATTACTGTCAGCAGTACCTTTGTTGAAACCACTCTTTAAAAGATGCTTATCCAATCTTTCATACCAGGCTCTTGAGGCTTGCTTGAGTCCATACAGTGCTTTCTTCAACTTGCAGACCATATCACCATGATCAGACAATTGAAATCCATCTGGTTTCTCAATGTAAACTTCTTCTTCCAAGTCACCATTCAGGAAGGCAGACTTGACATCCATCTGATATACTTTGAAATCCTTGAAGGAAGCAAAAGCAAGAAATAGTCTGACTGCTTCAATTCTTGCCACCAGAGCAAAAGTTTCTTCAAAATCAACTCCTTCTACTTGGGAGTAACCCTTGCAGACCAATCTGGCTTTGTTTCTAACTACTTCACCATCTTCATTCAGTTTATTCTGGAAGACCCATTTGGTTCCAATCACATTCTTGTTTTTAGGTCTGGGAACAAGATCCTAAGTGTGATTTTTCTCAATTTGCATCAACTTTTCCTCCATTGCTTTAGTCAAATTTTCATCATTGCAAGTTTCATTCACTGTCTTAGGTTCAATCTTTGAAATCAGACAATACTCTTCTGAATCTTGAGCAATCCTTCTTCTTGTTTGTACACCTTTGCTTTTATCACCTATGATTAGATCTTCAGAGTGACTCAGTCTTACATATATGGGAACTTTGGGAGTTTCTTTCACTTCTAATTCTTGGACAGGTTCATTCAAACTTATCTCTTCTTCCTGATTTGTCGGATCAGTCTGAATCTAAATTTTAGAGGGAGCTTGGACTTCTTGAATGAAAACATCATTTTGATCATCTTCATCATATTCATAAAACCTTGAGGGTTTTTCAATACCTTCATCAACCTTCACATTTGTACTTTCTACAATCTTCCTTAATCTCTTGTTATAACACCGGTATGCTTTGCTTTGAGTAGAATAACCCAAGAATATTCCTTCATCACTTCTAGCATCAAATTTTCCTAGATCTTTATCTCTTTTAATGTAACATTTTCTACCATACTCTGAAATACCTCACAGTGGGAGTGATTCCAAACCAAAGTTCATAAGGAGTCTTACCAGTATTGCTTCTGATTTGTACATGATTGAGAGTATAGACTGCAGTGCTTACAGCTTCTCTCCAATAGATCTAAGGAACATTTGCTTCTATCATCATGGTTCTAGATGCTTCTTGGATGGTCCAGTTTTTTCTCTCCACTACTCTATTCTGCTGTGGAGTCCTAGGAGCAAACAACTATCTTTTTATTCCATGTTTCTCACAAAATTCTATGAACTCACCGGATGTGAATTCTCCACCTCTATCAGACCTCACACATTTTAATTTTAATCTGGTTTCATTCTCTACCATAGCTTTGAATATTTTGAATTTCTCAAGAGCTTCTAATTTCTCTTTCAGAAAAGTCACCCACATCATCCGGGAATGGTCATCAATTAATAACATGAAGTATCTATCACCTTGCACACTCCTGATTCTTGCTAGACCACATAGGTCAGTATGAACTAAGTCCAATAATCTGGTAGAAGATTGTTCCTTGCTTTTGAATGAGATTCTGCTTTGTTTACCCAACTGACATTCTTTGCACAAACTATTTGTAGGTTTCACCAATCTTAGAAGATCTCTTACAGCCTGAGTGTTGCTTATCTTGATGATATTATCAAAATTCACATGACACATTCTCCTATGCCACAACCAACTTTGATCAATTTGAACAAATAGATAACTTTACCAGTATCAACTAAGTGGAAGATATTACCTTTTGTTTGAGTACCGGATGCAATCTCTATTCTGAAACTTTCAAAGATCTTGCATTTTCCATTCTTGAATCAAAGATCATAACCTTTGTCCACCAACTGTCCAACATTGAGAAGATTGTGCTTCAAACCTTCAACATACAACACATTACTAGTTTTGTTCTTTCCATCAAAAGAAATGGTTCCTCTACCTTTGATTCTGCCAGCAGAATTATCACCAAACTTTACCACTCCTCCTTCATACCTTTCCAAATCTATGAACTTATTTTTGTCACCTATCATATGGTGAGAGCATCCACTGTCAATGACCCAATAATCCTTTTCTTCAACTTGGGCAGCCAGAGCTCTTTTTACAATTTTATGATTGACAGATTCAGAGGGCATTGGATCTTCTTCCTTGATGGCAATAAACACCCAGTCACTTCCAGATTTGTTTCCTGTCTCTAATTCATCATCTGTTACTCCTTCATTATCATCATCTTCATGAACATAGTAACAATTCTTTTGGAACCTTGATTTGTTAGGATTTGGCCTGGAAGATCTTTCCGGACACCTTGAGGTAAAATGACCAATCTTATTGCAGTTAAAACACTTAAAAGGTAATTTCCCCTCATACTTACCAAATCCTCTTGGCAGTCTTTTTGTAATAAGGGCTTCAAGTTGAGTTGCTTTTGCTTCATCCTCTTCCAGGTCCTTTCTTTCTTTTTCATACCATGATAGTTTCCTTGAAGAGTTCTCTCCCGGATCAAACTTTTGTTTTCCTTTTACAGAGGCACTAGCTTTGAATGCAGATTTAGTCTTAGGGGGTACATCTCCAAACTCGGTCAGTTCAAATGCAACCAATTTACCAACCAATTGATCTCTGGTGATACCTGAGAAGGATCTTAATTCTTCAATAGCAACAACCTTATATTTGTAAGAATCAAGAAGAGATCTGAGAACTTTGCCAACAATCTCACCTTCGTCCAAGATTCCACCAGCACATCTAATGCCACAAACAAGCTCATTTACTCTTGGCATAAATGAATGATATTTTCATCTTCTCTCATCTTTAGGTTTTTAAATTTTCCTTTCAGACTCTGTAGCTTGGCACATTTAACATACTTGTCTCCTTCATGCAGAAGTTTCAGTTTTTGCCAGATCTTCAATGCAGTTTTTAGATCAATAACATTTGTTGGCTCTAAATCAAATAAGGCACTTAGAAGAGCTTCTTTGGTCCACAGATTATTTTTAGCATCTCTGATTTCATCTATGGTACGCGGACCATTATGTGGAGGATCATATTTCTTTGAAGCCATGATCCAATACTACATTCCCATACATTGTAAGTGGCATTCCATGTGACTTTTCCAAAGAGTGAAATTGGTTCCATCAAACCTCGGACTATCCTTCTTGTAGGATGACATCATGGATCTCCTCAAGCGGTTAAGCTCCTTTTAGAGGAACTTGGATCTAATACCAATTGTTGGATTTAGGACAGACAACTGAGAGGGGGCGTGAATCAGTTGTCCAAAACTTTCTTCTAATTAATCACTTAAATTCTTTACTTAATTTAGCAGCATAATGATAAATCAATCATGGAAATATAATACAATAATTCAAGAGTAAAAACACATTAACACATGAGACACCAAGATTTTTGACGTGGAAAACCTGGTTAAGGGAAAAACCATGGGGTGACTAACCCAAGATTGTATTATCTGTTAGAAGAATAGAAAGAATAAAATGGTACATGCCAATTAGGGCTCACTGCCTGAGCACACTGCTCACAAGAGCCCCACTCACTATAGGAGACACACTGTCTACAGAATAATAAGTATTACATACTTGAACTGAAGAATAGCATCTTCACCATGCTTGAGTCAATTCCATTTAAGCTCAATACTTCTGCTCTGCTCCTCTCTACCACACTCTCATCTTCCCAAGACACTTTTGAAACAACTTTACAACTCCTTATTTATACAAGACATCGACTTAGGGATAATCATCCAAGTCGACATACATTATAGAGCAAATACATAAATATAACATAACTAATTACAAAAAGTCTTCACATGGATCAACACACTATCAACCACAAAGATCTAAGACTTCAATCTACCTTTAGGAACACGCCATTCTCCACAGAACATCTCCAAGATCATCAGCAATCCGGTTGGCCATACTTAGGAAGATTATCATCATCTAGATGTAATTCTTTAATTACGAGCTCAATCTTCAATGTAGACCATCAACACAAACTGGACACAATCCAAAGACCTCCACAAGCTTTTCTTAATCACCAAAAACATCCACACTACTTTTGATTACTGAAATCATTCTCTCCTTCATCCAGAACCTCAAGAACATAGTTTGACATCACTGTCATATTGAAATAGATGCTTGCGGACCTTCAGACCATGAACCAATTGAGTTGTCAATTCACATTGACTTCCTAAACACTCCACCAAATCCGTAGAGCAAGATATTACATTTCTGGATCTTACCGGACCTATCTGTGTCACTCTGTTACCTTTGAACATCTGCCAGAACTAGTTTTGCTTAAGTCGCCATAACTTATTTAGATCTTCATGTGGACCTCTGAAATCTTTACTGGATCATCTTAAGACATGTATCTACAAACCCTTTGATGTGCATCCTTTGATCTTTATCTTAGCTGGGATCTTTACCTCACTATCTTCACTGTTCTTCTCTGTTCCTGATAAGGCTAATTTTCTCAATATCCTTAGCTTATAGCTCATCCAATCCTTATCATTAATGCAACAGGAGTATGTTGACATCAATGACAACACCGGTTAGGCCCATACTTGTAACAAATACAACCTGCACAAAGCCTTCTAATGCCCTCAATCCTTCCATGCATTGCCATGGCTTCCATTTTGCACCTAATCTACGCACACAAGGGTTATCAACATATCCAGGGAGCTCACACCTCCCTCAACCATGAACATGGTTCTGATACCAACTGTTAGGAATTTGCGGGTCTATTTAAACCAATTCCACATAACCCAATAGGAGAAACAAGATGCAGAAACAACCATAATGCAAAAGATCAATGAATAAGAAACAAGGAAACACAAGATATACCCTGGGAAAACCCTTTGCAAGGAAAAACCCAGCCTCCAAAAGCATCCATGCTCACATGTATTATTCAGCAATAAAACATTACAATACAATATCTGAGCCTCCATGAATACCCCTGAACCATCAAGCACCTCCAATGCAATCTCCATGTGTACAAGCATGAATCCACACATCACCTACCATGCTTCACAATCTGCACTTATAGGAGAGAACTCAATACAATAACGACCTCTCACAAAACTTTCGTTCACCTATAATGAATTATCCAGCCAACCTCAAATAATAACCTTGTGCTTGCTTTTATAATATAAGCTCACACATTACATTGAGAAAACCATGTGCCCTAAAACCATGGGTAACACAAACCATTAATGCCCATTTGACTATTGGTACTAACTTTTCCCAATTTATCACTCTATGTGTCCCACACACATAAAATAATTAACCCAATGTTACAATACAACTTATACAAGTGGCCCCCAAATAATTACCTAGTGTGATTAACCACACTACATAGGTGCATCACAACTAAATAATTATTTAATTACAACATATAAAATATATCAAATTATGCAATGGTGTACAACACCACATCCCAACAATAAGGTTGTAAAGATGCATTTATCATTCCCTTGATAATGCATATTTATTTTTGCATGTAATAACCTAAGAATTTGCATGGGAGTCATAAGGAGAGAATATTCTTTTATTT
Organism: Cunninghamia lanceolata; assembly: GCA_027924645.1. Taxonomy (NCBI): domain Eukaryota; kingdom Viridiplantae; phylum Streptophyta; class Pinopsida; order Cupressales; family Cupressaceae; genus Cunninghamia; species Cunninghamia lanceolata. The sequence continues at coordinate 5,500,168 of BSBN01000333.1, forward strand.
TCATGCATGATGACCTATTTCTTTTTGGCATCATTGTTAATGAAATCATGCAAATTATGTAATTGTAAAAGGAGAGATAAGTTGTTATTTTTTCTTTTTCTTTCTTGCATGATTTTACAACCATAAATAATGTAAACAAATTAATAAAGTAATATTTTATAAATTACTTTATAATTTTGTCACAAGTTGTAAAATTAAAGAAATTAGATAAATTGAAACTCATAATAGAGTAATCATGCAAAAGATTACTTTATTTCTTGTCCACATTATCTACACATGCAAAATCATGCAAAATGGAGGAGTTGAGTTAACTAAAGACTTTGGGGTCTTTTACATGACTTGGAGGACAAATTGGATGGTTTTGGTCAACTCTTGGGTCAAACACATGGAGACAAGTAGTTTTGAGCTATTTTTGCTGATTTTGAGGCTGTTTTGACCCTTATTTTTAGGGATTTCATTGTTTGCTCATGGATCAAATTGGAGAACTTATTTTAAGAGGCAGTTGACTACAGTTGGTTTCTTCTATGCCTCTTGGAGAGAGCAAACTATATATTGTAAGAAAAACTTAGGTTTTTCTAGTTCTTGCCTTTTTGCTCTTTATACTTTGAGAGAGAAGGAGGTTTTATAACTCACTTATTTGCATATTTATAAAGATTAAGCAGGTTACAGGTTCTATACTTTGTCATTTATGCAATTATTTCCTTTACTTTTCAGGTTGATCAAGTTTCTACCTTCCATTAATGCAATTGTATGAGTGATTTGATGAGATTTTATTGTGTTTAACATCAAAACCTTTAAAATTATTATCTCATTAGTACTTGTTTGTGTTAGATAGCATTGAAAATCATAGGTTTTATGTTGTGCAATTGGAAAACCTTTCTTTTATGTTGTGAAAAAATCCCTTTTCCTTCAAACAGAAAATATTTTCTAGCCTTCCTTAGAAACATTTTTGTGATCAATTTGTTGAAAGTGGTTTGTGTGGATAGATTTTATGAGATCTATTGTGAGTTAGATTACCAAGTTTTCATCATTATTAGGTGCATCACCATACTTTTACAGTTTTATTTGCTTTTAGAAAGATCCTTTTACCTTTTTCACATCAAAGTGATAGATCCAACTGTATATTTTAAGGGAACCAGCCCATAATTTGGAGGTTCAAACTCAACATAGGTCACTCACAGCCTTGAGTTTGATCCCATGTTTCGAAGGATTGCTGAGTATCACAACTTTGAATCATGGGTGCAATCCTAATCGACAATAGTTTTTGGCACACCCGGTGGGACTTTGAGCTGTGTTTCAGTTCAAAAAGGACTTATTATTGTTGTTGTTTTGGTATGATTAGCAGTTAATATAGCCTTTTAGAGGTGTTATTTGCAAAATACCTAGTGACTAGCTTTCTAGTTTGATAGACCAGATTTTGCAGCCTATGAAAAAAATTAGAAAAGATCAAGGTGCTGTTTATTTCAAGTAATTCTAGTTTCAGTTTGTTTTCCAACTTTTGAATGAGTAAACATGTCTATCCTTCATAGAAACATATCATATCATCTATCATATCATGAAAATGCTACTAATCCACCATCTTATCAGCCATATCAAATCAGCCATGCTACTGGTTTTATCCCAAACAACTATGTAGTAGTGGTATATCAACATACTCAACAGTCTTACCTCCCACCCAACCCTGCTTAGCCTTCTTGGCAACCTACCTATGCTCATAACCAGTCCCAAAATGATAATTCTATTCCCAATCAGCATACATTTTTTGTTGATCAATCTCGGTACGAAACCAACATGAGCATTAGGGAGATTGCTTTGGATTATTAGAGATAGATGTTAGAGATCGAAAGAGAGAATAAATCTAACATGTAGCAGGAGGAACTAGATTATCAAGCCTATCTTCATAAACAGGAGTTGGAAGCACAAAGGATACAGTTTGAAGAAAGTCTTAGGAAGGAGATAGTAGCAAAAGAGGAGCAGATGAAGTTTTTGCTTGCACAAGTACAAAGGCATGAGATCCAGATAGCTGCATTCATTCCAGATCAGCTTGTTCAAAATGAGGTTAGTAGGTATCAAATTCCAAGTTTTAGAAATTCTAATTTTAATCAGGAGCATGTTTGCATTCAAAGTCCGTCTATTAGCCCTTAGTATCAGTCACATCAAGTACCTGAGCCAATTCATCACAATCTTGAGCAACCATGGCAGCCTTTTTGGAACAATTATCCTGATTATAAAATGCCAAATCTTATTACGGCTACCCCTTCCATACCAATCCAAAATCAGGAAGAGGAAAAGGTAGCAGTTTCTAAACCAATCAAGATTCCAAGTTGGTATGGTGAACAAGAGCAAAAGGTTTTAGAGCCCAAGACAATCAAAATTCTAAGTTTCAGTCCAGTAGCTGAAGGTGCTGCTATTTTTACTGTGTCCCCAGCTAAAAATAAGCATAATTCATACGAAGAGGATGCTGGTTCAAATTTGGCAGTCAATCCTTTGCATTTTGATTCATTTGAGAATTTTTCTAATGCTATTTACAAGATAAATGAAAGCAAGATATAAATATTGGAAGGGCAAAATCTTCAATTACAAAGACAGGTTGCCCACATTCTGATGGAGAAAGCCCCGTGTGAGGAGGAAGAGCTGGTTTCTTTGTTTGACCAGTTACTTGGTTTTGTTGAGCTAGATGAAGAGCTCATACCACAGGTAGAAATAACAGAACAACAGGAAGATGCAAGTAATTATGACAGTTTACTGGTTTACCAAGAATAGAATAAGGACAGTCATGAGAACATTGGGATTTTGGAGCTTGAATCAGTTATTCTATCAGTTGTTCCTAAAATCCTTCAGAGATCTAATAGTTTTGATGAGTTATTGGTTGTCCTAACGGAAGAAGATGATTCATTAACCATGGAGGAGGAATTGACATGGCAGGCTATCATGCAAGGTAAAAGTATTGAGCAGCAGAAGGATGAAATTCATATAGTTTCAGTGCAAGATTGTCAGTTAGATGAGAGCATGTTTTCAGGTATCATAGAAGTTTTTTGTTCTAACATTGATGATAAACTAGTATCATATGAACCAACAGTATGTGATCAATATATTCAGGACAAAGAGGCAAATATTACTTCATTCCAATTCTATGAACTAACTTTTTCAAATCAGGTTGAAATTGTAACTGAAAACAGGACAGTGGATCTAAGTCAAGGCACTAGGAGTATTGGCAAAAAATACATCATTGCAAGAGGTTTTCCCATCAAGGATTTAGCTGACAAAGAGCTTAAAAGGAAGATACAGATTTCTGTTGTACCCAAAGATGATATTTCAGCCTTAGAACAACAAAATTAGATCATCTTTTTACCTCATAATATAAGTATACATGATTAGGTTCAGATGGTGAGTGAGTTTGTCTACATTTTTTATGAAGCATTGCAGCAATTTATTGAGTATCTTCTTATGCTTCATCTAACTTTAGCTAGCCTTAAGCATGTGAATCAGTGTCCCTTGTTGAGAAAGGGTAGCTATTTTAACCAAACAGTTAATGGCTTTGTCTAAAACACTACCAATGTCGATTAGTGTAGGGTAGAGTAGTATTTCAGTTCAGTATTTCATTTTCCAAGAAGTGTACATGTAGATTTTGCTGGTGATGTCTTAAACAGGTCAGAATAGTTTCAGTTTCAATTTTTTTTGCTGCTTTAGTTTTCTATAAGTTTGAGTTGCAAGAGGATTTTAAAAAATTTAGGCAGAAAAAGACTCATATGCCCAATGGAATTGCAAGGCTACTGGCTCTAAATTGTTTAGTAGGCAAACACCCCTGAGAGGTCGCCAGAAATGTTACTAAATTATGTTTACACCTAATTTAGCTAGACCTAAATTGCAGTTTTCACAAAAGGAATAAAAGAAAACCTTTAAGTTAATGATCAATCAGTGAATGTATGACATCTTGGCAAGAGAATAGAAAAGATCATTTGTCAGGATAATTTGACAGTCCAATCAAAACTGTCAAACCATCCTGACAAGTGAAATTATCTGATGACAAGATATCAGACAATCAATGAATGGCAGGAGATCTAAATGGTTTTATCTTTTAGTTATGAGATGATTGAATTATTCAAGTAATCACAATTCAATGTGAAGGAAAGGTATTTATAAAACTATCATTTTATATCATGTTTTGAATACATGTTTCATATCAGTTTTAGTGATTCTATCCTATGCATTTGATTCAAAAAAGTAAACATACATAAATCATTTGCATAAGGTAAAGTAACTGATCATATTCAAAGAAGTGTTTAGATGTGTCCCACACAAGTCGTGGAAGTGACTAAACTGAGCAATGCAGACATGTACAAGCTATACAACTGAAGATAAAAGGAAAGAGAAAGAACATAGGAGAATAACGAATATCCATCATTGCCTTTTTTTTAGAAGGTTGATATTCTTGTCTTGGTAGCTGATCTTCATGTCCTTATCTTCTGCTCCTGATCAAGATAGTGTACCTGCAAAAATTTGGAGGAAAGCCCCGTTAGAAGCTCCAGATATTCAAAATTATCATATGCTTTAACAACAAACATATAAACTTGTAGACATTATGCATCTTATGTGATTGGATCAAATCAGGCATATGCAACAAATTAGATCATCATGATAAAAATCAATCAACTTCAAATTGTATGTTTTTTTTGCTAACTTGTTTGTTCACTGTGTAGGTATAGGAAAAGTAATGTTGCCAATTTGAAGACTTTTATAACATGTGGAGAAAATGTGGCCCCACAAGGGTAGAGCCCAACATGTTTTCCTTTTTATTCATTTGAAAAGGATATCAAATTGTAATAGACATAATGCATTATTCAAAGAGATACTATGCATCAGAATAGTCAACTTGCAAATGGAGTGAAATCATCATCATAGAAGTGAAGAGGAGCAGTTGCTCCTATAAACTATGCCCACTTGGGAAAGCCATTTGTCAAAATCAGAATATCATGTTCAAAATGCTTCATCATGTTGCAGGATGAATAGTGATTGATATGCAAGTACAGAAGTATAGTCATGAAACGTACTCTTCTTTATTTCTGATTATGATTGAAGTATGTTTTGTTGTCCACATATATGCCATAGGTATGGCAGTCATTTAGATAGGTGAACATCATGATAAACCAACCTTAGATGTCATAAAAAATACATAGAGTGCAATGAGGGACAACCTTGTAATAAATGAAGAATCAGCTGAGTAAAGTTTGTCAGGACTGTCATGAAGTTAACCAAGTGAGGCAGCCTCATAAAATACAGATTTACATGAAGTGAGGGCTACAAGAGCCATGACAAAATGATAAACTGTCATAGTTCCATATCATACAAAGCTGTCATAACTGTTATGATACCTCTTTAAGGCATATGAAGGAACAAAGGTCTATCAAACACTACGAAGGATGCCAAATAAAAGTGTCATAATAGCAATACCTGATAGAAGCATGTGAAACAACAATGTATGAAGTAATAGGTGTTTATTTAGTATACAAAAGGTACAATTTCTTTGCTACAAGAGAGCATAAATGTCAAGCATATCATGTTACAGTCATGTGCCTAAGTACAGTTCAAAATAAAATGAAAGATCACAGCCATCTAGAGACATTTTAACAGCAATAAAAGAGATACAAGTTGAATGCCATAGGTATGCACCAACAAAGATAGCCATAGCTCATCATTGTTCTAGGTGCAAGAGAAAGAAAACTGTGACAGTTTTATCAAAAATGAATAATGACAGCCATTATCCATAGCAGAACAATTGTAATATATCAGTTACAGGTAGAAAGACAAAGACAAATCAATACAGTGATAGGATATATCCATGAACAACAAAGCTACAGGAGATAGTTGATATAAAGAAGCAGATTATCATGTCCATATCATGTAATGAAGTATTGCCATAGATACAGGAAGAAGATCAATTTCTAAATGTTCATGTTATATAGGAGATGAAAAACAACAAAGCTAAAGAAGTAGTTGGTACAGAGAAAGGTTCATGATGTTCATACTACAGTTGGGAATATGGTTCTTTTTATGTATACCCAGATGAGTGTTTTTACAAAAACTCACAGTTTACATATAAAATCAAGAAGGAGAAATAACAAAAGAGAGGGATTCTGTATGTTTTGTTTTTTGCATTTTCAAATGCAGAAAACCAATTTTAACATTTGAATAACTCACAGTTGTGCAAAGACATTACCATTCTTGCAAAATGATGTTATAGTGTAAAAGAAAGAGAAAGGAAGCAAAAATAGAATAACTCATATAGTTTTTTGACAAGATGCAGAAATACAAGAGTGTGATGTTACAGGTCGAGCCAGAGGGGTTGCAATCAAAAGAAAAGATACAGAAGATGATTAGTAGCATGGTCGTGATAGAGAAAGGCCTATTTTTTGCAATATTCAAAAACCCTCAAACTTTCTTTGAAACCCTTGCATTTTTTCCAGGTTACAGTCAAAGAAGTATGAAAAGAATAAATATACAACTAAGCCATAGCCAGAGGAGAGTTTTCTTCAAGAAGGACAGATACCCACTTCAATTTTGAAGCCCTTACCAAAGATGAAAACACGGTGAAAAAGAAACGAGATACAAAAAGCAGAATGGAGAGCTCACCTCATATTCTTGTAAGAAGAAAAGCTACAGAGGCCGCAACCTTCATTCTTTAAAGCCTCTCAGAAATGATGAAGCTTTAGTTTCTAGATAAAGAATGCATAGAGACAAAGTACCATGGTAAGAAGATTTTGATATAGGCTCAACACACATCCATACAAGCCGCGGCATAAGTATAAAAAAATGAACAAAAATGATGAGGAATTGCCCAATAAAGACGCAAGTCTACTCACCTTTCTTTCTGTATCAAAATGTCGTGGTCAGGACTTAGGAAAGCCATCAAAATGGCAAAGAAAACTAGTGGAGGAGCATATGTCTTTCAAACCCTAGCTGTCAACCCTTAGAGTTGTAGAGAGAAAGTGAAAAGATAACAAAAAGAAATGACAAAGTTTAGGGTTCGCAAAGTGCTTTTTGGTCGATGAGCTTTCCTCATCTTTTCTTTTTTGGCTTAACAAAATAAAATCATTGCCTTATTCGATAGCCAAGGTCAAGACTTATGTCTTGTGTTCCTAATGATTATGCACAGGGGGGCCCATGGGCTTGAATATTTATTTATTTTCCATTTGATTTTGTTGAAGTCAAAAGATTCAAATCATTAGGAGGTAAGGCTTAATGCCTTTATTCTTTTATTCTCCATAGTGGTTGACAAGAATGGTCGAAGTCCCTTATACCACATGAAAACCAAGTCAAAGGTCAAAGACTCTTTTTGCCTTATGCATTTCAAATGTATGTAGAGTCAACAAAGTAAATCATGATAAGTGATAGTAAAAGGTGGCAGATTAATGGATAAAGGTAAAAAACATTATGAAGCCATGTGAAGACAAGGTAATAGGGCAAATGGAATTGCATTGTGAAATCAAAATCAGGTCAAAGGTGGTTCTAATATAATGATACATAATGCATGGAGAAATCAAAGTCAAGGCAGAGATATGGATAGAGATGATATGCAGTATGGATAATGCAATGTGAAGACAAAGGTGATATTGAGGGGATGATGCATAGTGGTGGAGTGATAAGGAAGTATTTATTATGCCTTGTATGCATGTATAATGCAACTATGTATTTTCTTTTGCATGGAGTAATAAGGTTGTAAAGATGCATTTATCATTCCCTTGATAATGCATATTTATTTTTGCATGTGATAACCTAAGAATTTGCATGGGAGTCATAAGGAGAGAATATTCTTTTATTTTCATGCATGATGACCTATTTCTTTTTGGCATCATTGTTAATGAAATCATGCAAATTATGTAATTGTAAAAGGAGAGATAAGGTGTTATTTTTTCTTTTTCTTTCTTGCATGATTTTACAACCATAAATAATGTAAACAAATTAATAAAGTAATATTTTGTTGTACCCAACCAATTTTTTTGCTTCATTATGGCATTTTGAAACAAGTCTAGAAAATTTTTCGTCAAAAGGTCAAAAAAGCAAAATTTCTAAAAATAGAAATTTCTATTTTTAGAAATTTCTAAAAATAGATGTCGAGTTCGGTTTTCTGGGTTTCTTGAGATATGGATGTTGGCAAAAATTTCTAAAAATAGAAAGTTTCTAAAAATAGAATCTCCAAATCAGGTGTCGTGCTTGATTCTCATTAGTCGATTTTCCTTCACGATCGGCGCGATTCAAACGGAATCTTCAAACGACCAAGTTTTCTCTACTGGGTCATTTTTAATTTTTCACAAGGTGAAGCATGAGCTCGAAAGTCATCAACACAGAAAATTTCACCTGCCAGAACTCTTCGACGAGTTTCCAACGCTGTTTCAACGACGCAAAACTGACAAATGGCCGTCGACTCGATGATGCACGCAAAACGATGCAAGATGGATCCAAGGTGAATGGAAAAGTTGGAAAATCACAAAAATGGCTAAGTCTGGTGAAAATGGGTGCCCCAGGAGGCTTGGGGCGCCCATCCTCTCCTGTGTTAGTTTTTTTTCACGTTTTTTGAGAAACGTAAAAAATGCTTCCATCAGCTCTTTTCTGGTTGGTCAAACTTGGTCAAACAATGTCAAAAGTCGGTCAAAGCCAGAGATTCATCTCAGATATGCTCAGGCTATCCAATCTACCCTCATCTCGATGCCTGTCCGTGGAATCCTGAAATTGGCTAAGTCTGATGTCCTGAAATCCTGAAAAATTGACTAAGTCTGAAATCTGGTGGATCCTCAAAAATCTAGAATCCACATGTCAAATCCCATGGATCTGAGACCTATCTCAAGCATCCTGAAAGTATATTTCAAAATATTTAAAGTATAGGAAATTCAATATCTAAACATATACTTAAATATATTTTGAAATATACGTCAGACAGGACCTTCGAATTTTGGTGAAATTCAAGATTTGTGGCAGAAATTGAAAAATTCCAAAATTTTTCTAAGGCATGGAAAACCAGGTGCCCCAGGTGGCTTGGGGCGCCCAAACTCTCCAGAGTTAGTTTATTTTTGATGATTTTCTCAAAAAACATGAATCTCCTTCCGTCAGCCTGGTCTGATTCAAAGTTGATCAGTTTGGCACATTTTTTGAGGCAAACAGAGAGTACAATCAGCTCAATTTTCATTAGGCTTGCATATTTGCCAAATCATTAGACTCATTTTCATCCCAGTTGATAGAAATTGACAGCCAAACAAGGGTCATGTACCTCTGGAATGCGCACGCAAACCAAGAAACTGGAAAAACTAAAAAAATGGCTAAGTGTTGGGAAATTGGGCGCCCCAGGAGGCTTGGGGCACCCATTTTGAGCAGTGTTAGAATATTTTCATGTTTTCAGTGTTTTCTGACATGTCTTGTTATCAATCTTCGCCCGTTGGCAGTTTCCAGGAGGTCAAACTTGGTCAAACGATGTCAGATCGTCGAACGGAGGCAGGGGATGGAATCTCAGTTGATCAATCTCCAAAATGTCAGGATCGGTTAGCTTTTTCAATTCATGATGACATTTTTCTACCTTGTCAAAGTCAGAGACAGGCCATATTTGAGTAAAAACGAGTGTTGAAGTGTCGAAAATGAAGAAAATTTTGTTAACACTTCTTCTAACTCGCGCATTCGATGACATCATCAAAGAAGATATTTTTGTCATCTTGCACATGAAATCATAGGCTACTAAAAAATAGGGATTCTTCCTATTCGAAGACATCCACTTGGATTTATGCTTTAAAAGATGCTTTCTTCATGGATGAGGGTGAAGTTTTCTCCTCACACAAATAAAGCTACTTTTTCGACCAAAAGATTTATAAAGACAAGCTTTGGGCTTCTTTATTTCATTATCTTTTGTAGGTTGCATCCAGAGGAAAGATTTTATTTTTCTTTCAACGAAGATTCGAAGACCCAAACCAGGTGCTTTTTCAGTGTTCTTCATAGATTCAGGTTGAGGAAGAAGAGAGACTTGCTTTTTCAGGGTCCTTGTTTCAAGGAGATCATTTTTTAAAAATCCGACCAGAGCTTTTTCAGTTTTCGTCGAGATGGGTCCATCCAGATTATTATCCTCTTGAAGATTGGGAGTTGTGCTTTTTTTCAGGAAACTACTTTTTTCCTGCTTTTTTGAGAAAATGTCCGCTTTTTCAAAATCTGACAATCTGGGTTGCTTAGAAACGGAATTATCTACAAAACCCATGTGCCAGCTTTTTTAGCTCACACTCTGCTTTTTCTAAAAATCAGCAAACAATTTTCAGCCATCTGTTCAATACTTTTTCCAACATAGGCGTGTTCACAATTGATTTTCAAATCTTCCAATATGCAGTACTCTCCAACACAATTCAGGCACAAAACAACATTGGTTCATGATTACCTAAAAACTTGTGAAACAGACTTGCATAAAGTACTTCCAGTAATTAATTTACACTCCTTGGAGGATGCAGGAAATAATGCCATCAGGAATCTTGGACACTCTGGTATGCTTGCAGCGGCATCCTTTCCTATCACCGTGCAAAGTATCAAGTTTGTGATTGCTTGTGTGACGCATTACAACTCGATCATAAGAGAAATTCAGTCAGGTGATGGACGTGTGCTCTGCAGCTTGAGGCCAAACGACATTGAAAAGTGCTTTACAATACCTATTTGGAGAGAGAACTTAATTGTTTCACTTCAAGAATGCAAGAGGGTTTGGGATAATAATAAGGAAAACTACAGAAAAAAGATTGGTCAGAGGTGGTTGAAAGAAAAGCAGAATATTATGCCAAAGAACGTTGGACGTGGAGAATTCAAGGAGGAGCATGCAATAATGATTACTCTACTAAGTCGTATCACGGGTCAAGCAGATGCAAATAAATTTCAGCCTTGGATATTTTACATCATGTCCCAAATTGTTGACGAAACCGAATTCTATGATTGGTCGGCACTAATTAGTGATTGTCTCCACCAACAAATAATTGATTTTCAAAGGGCTCATGAATTCCATATGATATCATACCTTGTGTATTTGATGGCTTTTCAAGGTCAATTCAGAGGTTTGAATGTTGTTGGAACTCTGGGTACTCAGCATGTGTATCATCATTTCCTGCAATTAGAGATCTCTCAAGCTGAACGACATTATAGGCGGGTGAATGATGCATTCTTGATGCATGCAGTGCGAGACATGGACAAGGAGTTGCATATAAAGTTTTCTGTAGAGGCTAGAATAGCAATGGCAGAATGGGCTGATTGGTTTATCCAATTTCCTACTTTTTCCTACATCAGAGTATATGGCTTCTCAGAAGAGCCAGCCATGTTGCCGCGATATCCTACAGATGAAATAGCATTTATGGAATTTTTGAGGCAAGCTTATCAAGTGCATACATTTTTGTGTAGCAGATGCAAGACTGCCTTCAATTTTCCACTTGGGATGAGTATTTATAGATGTAGATCTGGAGCAGATGCCAAGGCAATCGGTAATGAATCATCTAGATATGGTCTTAAGTTTTTCGACAAGAGATCTTCATATGATCCCCGTGGTGTTTATGCATCACATCTTGGTCAGAATTGTACACACAAGTTTGCAGTTGAAGACTTCTGGGCTAATTGTGCTGATGAGTATGAAGTGCGAAGACGCAGTTACAGCAGGTTCACTCTTCAGCAAATGTATAATATCTTATCAGAAGACATAGAGGGTTTGACAGAGAGTGGTGAAGTTCTACTTCCCACGTATTTCAGGGACCAAATTGAGCAACAACTGTTGCCGCCAGTTAATTGGTCAGTAAAAGAGAGTACTTCCATTGAGGAGAGAACAAGTCGAGTGGTTAAAAATAGTTTAATATTCTTGAAGACTAAGCGGAAGGATGATATTCCAGTAGCAGAGCCGCCAGTTGTGCAACCATCAGAACCTTCCACTTCCAAGCCAAAACAAAGAGTAAAGGCTATGAGTGTTCTCCCAGAGGGAACAAAAATGGCAAAGTTAAAGAGGAAGAAAGACGAGTCTCCAGCTCATGTCCAACAGGAACATCCACCAATTGAACCAGAAGCTCCTGTTGAAACAATGCTGCATGTTGAAGTGTTACCTTCAGATCATGTATCTCCACCTTCTTCACCGATCCCTTCTCCTATTCACATAGATTCAGAGCCAGATTCACCGGTTCGCAACTTTGATGCAAGCATTGATTCATTAAGAGCTGATGAGGCGAGAACTGAGTTTCCAAGAGAGGATGGGTCATCCTAGCTTGAAAACATTCTGTGAAGGAAGAGAAGAAAGCCCTCATATCAGCTAGACTTAATAGAGCTAAAAAGCGTCTATCAAGACACACCAGACAAGCAGCTAAAGAAGAAGATTCGCATTGAGAAGAATGCGGATGGAGAAATCATTCTTGAGACTGCAACACCTCCAGAAAATAGAAGTGCTAATGATGTCGAGGTTGATGACTTCACAGTTGTCAAAGCTAACCTTGGCAGAAGTACTCGCCATACAGATGTCAATCTCTTTGAGGTTGCAGCGGATAGCTTGAAGGAAAGGGTGTTGAGAGATGGAGAAGACAAGGCAGCTCTCAAAGCTGAGGTTCGACAGTTGCGGCAATATATTTCCAACCTTTTCCATGGCACTTCACAGGTTGATTTGCTTCTTCCACCGAGTCTTGGATCACCAGCCGATCAGCGGCATTTCAGTAAGTTGGTCCTCTATGGGAGGCACATGGACAGTTGGGTAGAAGAATTTGTGACCAAAGGGAGAGTTGTACTTGCAGAGATTTATCAGTTGAAGTACAACGCTCATGATTTATGCCAAGGCATATAGGGGTCGCAACAGATCATGGCAGAAAATAGACCGGTGTTTGAGATCATTATCTCCAACTTGAAGATTGCACTTGATACTGTTGATTCAACTGAAGATAAGAAGACAGTTTCTACTTGGAAAGCACAATATCTTTTCACAATAAAAACTTATGATAGTATGATTTCAGAGTTGACAGAATGGAAAGAAAAGGTAATCGACATCCTCAAGTTCGTCAGATCCTTTGTCTCTCAAATCCCGTGTTCATATGAGAAAGAAGATGGTACCCTGTATGACCTCGGGGAAGTGCAAGCAGAGTTCCAAACTCTCGTCCGCAACAACTTTAATGATGATATCAATGCCGGCAAGATGAGTCGTTTTGCCGTAATGTCAGTGAAATTTGACAAGGCTGCGGGTGAAGTTCACGAATTTCTTCAGATGGTTGCCAATGGTGAAGAAATGTTAGAGAATCAGAATATTGTTCTAGAGAGTATCAGTGTTCCTGGCAGAGATGCGGTCACTCGCTTTTTAGAAGATATTGTTTCCCAGAATATCGACGGATGACATCACCAAAAAGCTAGAATGTTGATGAGGATGCATTCCAAAATAAAGCAGCTTTAAAACATATGCTTTTTTTAAAGCATGTGCTTTCATCCTAAGCTCATCCATTCTATATTTAGAAAGAAAGCACCTTGTGATAGTTGGAATCTTTTTGCTTTAAAGCAGATTGCTTTAAAGCATTTGTTTATTGTATCTTTGTCTTAAAATAGTAATAAAGCTTGCAAGTTGGCAAGTTAGGGTTAATCAAGGAGATTTTAGGGTTCCCTACTCCTTTGATTTTAGTATAAATAAGGGCATCCTTGCCCATTGTTGGTAATGGTAGTTGTGATAGCAAATTTGCTGTGCCTATTCTAGCCTGCAAACATTGTTATTCCAAGTGTCTGTTCAATCTATGTTCATTGTAAGGAATGACTTTTGTGATAGCAAATTTGCTGTGCCTATTCTAGCCTACAAACATTGTTATTTCAGGTGTTTGTTCACTTTGTGTTCAGTGTTCTCCGGTGTTTGATTGCTTACTGTATGACTACCTTTTGCTGCAGTCTTGCTGTCTTGGAGTTGTATTAAACTTTCTGATATTGAATAGAAATCTCATGCCTACTTTGCTCTGATATTCTATATCGATTCATCAATTTTTCATCGTTAGATGTGTAGCTTCTGTGGCTTTCATTTTCAGCTTTCATCATTAAAGTACTCTTAGTCTTGTGGTGTAAATCTGGAGGAAAACTACTTGAGTTTTTGTGTTAACAATCATTCCCCGTTCACTTTCAACTTCCTTTGCTCTGAATTTACTTAGGAGGTTGAAAGCGTCATTAGTCTATGCTAGTTGTAGTAGAAGTTTTATTAAAAAGGAAAAACCTCTTCTGCAGCGTTTAGAGTTTTATAACCTTGTGCTCTGCAGCTGAGAATCAAAAAGAAGATAGGTGAAGTTTCATTCAAGTTATCTTTTCAGCAAACATCAGCAAGAAAGGGAACTCCCCCTTCCAATAGGAGAGCAGTTTATCTATGCATAGCTGTCCGTTTCCAAATTGCATACCAGAGGTGCGAATTGAAACGCCAACATATTTATAAATTACTTTATTATTTTTTCACAAGTTGTAAAATTAAAGAAATTAGACAAATTGAAACTCATAATAGAGTAATCATGCAAAAGATTACTTTATTTCTTTTCCACATTATCTACACATGCAAAATCATGCAAAATGGAGGAGTTGAGTTAACTGAAGACTTTGGGGTCTTTTTGCATGACTTGGAGGACAAATTGGATGGTTTTGGTCAGCTCTTGGGTCAAACACATGGAGACAAGTAGTTTTGAGCTATTTTTGCTCATTTTGAGGCAGTTTTGACCCTTATTTTTAGGGATTTCATTGTTTGCTCGTGGATCAAATTGGAGAACTTATTTTTAGAGGCAGTAGACTGCAGTTGGTTTCTTCTATGCCTCTTGGAGAGAGCAAACTATATATTGTAAGAAAAACTTTGTTTTTTGTAGTTCTTGCCTTTTTGCTCTTTACACTTTGAGAGAGAAGGAGGTTTTGTAACTCACTTATTTACAGATTTATAGAGATTACAGTAGGTTACAGGTTCTATACTTTGTCATTTATGCAATTATTTCCTTTACTTTTCAGCTTGATCAAGTATCTACCTTCCATTAATGCAACTTGTATGAGTGATTTGATGAGATTTTATTGTATTTAACATCAAAACCTTTAAAATCATTCTCATTAGTACTTGTTTTTGTTAGATAGCATTAAAAATCATAGGTCTTAGGCTATACAATTGGAAAACCTTTCTTTTATGTTATGAAAAAATCCCTTTTCTTTCAAACAAAAAATATTTTCCAAACTTAGAAACATTTTTGTGATCAATTTGTTGAAAGTGGTTTGTGTGGGATTTTCTGAGATCTATTGTGAGTTAGATTGCCAAGTTTTCATCATTATTAGGTGCATCACCATATTTTTACAGTTTTATTTTCTTTTAGAAAGATCCTTTTACCCTTTTTCACGTCAAGGTCATAGATCCAATTGAATATTTTAAGGGAACCAACCCATAATCTAGAGGTTCAAACTTGACATAGGTCACCCACAACCTTGAGTTTGATCCCATGTTTTGAAGGATTGCTGAGTATCACAACTTTGCATCATAGGTGCAATCCTAATCGACAACATTACAACTTTTGGAATCTTGGTGGAAAAAGGCTCCCAAGTGAGTAGGGATGAAAAGCTACAGGTTTTTGTTCAATCTTCAGTACATAAAAACTAATCTGATAGCCTGGAATAGATCCTCATTTGGGAACATCTTTGAGGATAAGATAAGAATTAAAAGGGAACTCCGAGACTTGAATGAATGAATTATTTGAGATGGTATGGGACATGCAGATTTTGTAAAGGAAAAGGCCCTACTCGCACAACTCTTTAAAGCTCTGGGTAGAGAGGAAGAGTACTGGAGAGCTGAATCACGAGAAGTTTGGCTAGAGGAAGGTAATGTAAACACTCACTTTTTCCATAATTCAACTAAGGTAAGAAAGATGTGAAACAAAGTTACTTCTATTCAAGACTCAGAAGGTCGAACACACATGATCTTGCCAATATCCAATGGGTGACAATTAAGCTTTTTCAAAATCTTCTCAGCCCTATTGAGGCCTTCGATCATCTGGATTTAAGTGGCACCTTGGATTGTATTCCAAAGCTGATAACTTTTGATCAAAACAAACTACTATCAAGGGCCTTCACAGAGGAAGAAATTAACGCAACCATTTTCAAGATGCATCTTGACAAGGCGTCCAGACTTGATGGGTTTCCCACCTTATTTTATCAGAGATGATGGCACTTCTTAGGGAAGGATATATTGGAAATTGTCAAAGATTTAAAGAAGAGTAAGAGGTTTGTGAAGGAATTGAATAATATTGTCATAGCACTCATCCCCAAGAGGGAGGATTTTAAGACATTTGATCACTTATGTCCCATTTCACTTTGTAATACAATTTATAACATAATCTCAAAGGCTTTAACTACAAGGTTAAAGATAGTGCTGGAAAATATTATCTCACATACACAAGGTGACTTTACCCCTAGGAGGGAAATCACTAATAGTATCATAGTGGCAAATTAAGCTTTGCACTTAATCAATTGTGGGAGATAGCAGAGCATGATGATTAAACTGGATGTCAGCAAGGCCTATGACAGAGTCAAGTGGCGATTCCTCATGAAAGTTATGGAAAAATTTAGATTCGATGATAATTGGTTGAAAATGATATACTATTATATATCCACGGTACATCTTTTAGTAATTGTTAGTGGCTCTTCCTGTGGCTTTTTTGAGAGCCCTAATGGCCTATGACAAGGAGATCCAATTTCTCCCCTTTTGTTTGTAATCATGTGGATGATGCCCTTAGCCGAATGATCGATGCCCAATGAATGGTGGCCAACTAGAGAGGCATTTCAGTGGCTAACAACATTGACCCATTACCACACCTCCAATTCACCGATGATACGGTACTATATGGCGAAGCCTTTGAGAGGGAAGCCATCACCATAAAGCAGACATTGGGAAGGTATGTGGAACTATCTAGACAAACTGTTAACAAAATAAAATCAAAGAATTTCTTCTTCACAAAAAAATATGTTCAGAGAAGAATTGTAGTGACACTAGAGATGGGCGTGGATTCCATGCCTTGCAAGATCTAGAAGTTCCCATCTTCAACAGAATCATGAGATCTAACCTTTGGAATGAGGTTATAGAGAAATGTCAAAATCACACTTTCACCTGGAAAGGTAAATGGTTGACACTGGCAAGGAGAATCACCATGATCAAAGCGGTTCTAATAGAATACTAATACACATGATGGCCTATAATCAATTAACGTCTAAAGTGTTTGACACCTTCAACAACATTCTAAAGAAGTTTCTTTGGGAGGGGTTCAATGAACAAAAGTGTATACCTTTAATCCATTCAGATAAAGTTAGAGACTGTAAAGAGGATGGTGGCATAGACATAAGAAACATCAAGCTCCAAAACATGGCCCTAGGTGCCAAACTGGTCTGAAAAATGTTCTAGACTCTGAACAAACTTTGGTGTCAAATTCTATAGAACAAATATATGGATTCCTCTAATCCAAGAAGAATTCTTATGGAAGTCAATCCACCTATACGATCCCACATTTGGTGCTTCATGATGGAGTGCAAGAAATTGATTACGAATCATCTCACTTGGCAGATCAATGACAGAAAGCAAGAAGACTTCTGGGCAGATTCCTGGAATGGAATGAGGCCATTGGCGGAGGATCCAATTCTTGTCCCCTGGGTAGACTCTCTCCATGATGAAATTGGGAATAAGGTGGCAGAGCATATCAATCTTAAAGACAACATGGATTACCTTAGGGGCAGACTTGAACATCTACAGATTGATAAGATGGCCAAAACAAGACTTAAGGAAATTATTTGTGACTCCACAATCTGTCTAAATGGGGCCAGGGATTGGATTGTATGGTGTGTTGCGAGTTCTAGGTGCTATTTAGTAAAGAAGGGATACCTAGTACAGTGTCGTTGAAAAGAAGGGAATTGGCCGAATAAGCTATGTTGGGAAAAAGACATCCTACCAAAGGCCGGTGCCTTTGCCTAGATAGAAGTACATGGGAGATGTCTCACAAATGATAGGTTATGGTCAATTGGCATTCAAGACCCCTCCAGATGTATCATGTGCAAATCAGAATCATAAACGACAGATCACCTTCTCCTCAACTACCCGTTCGCCATCACTTGCTGGGACTAGTTCCAAAATTTAGTGGAATGGTCTGGCCCAAGACTGCAGGGATTAAAAAATGGTTTGAAATATGGCCCTCTCCAAAGTGCACCTCTCTTTGGGATAACATCTAGGCAATCAACCCCTCTATGGTGATCTAACACATCTGGAAGGAACAAAACTACAAAATCTTTCAAGACAAGGTTTTACCCAAAGAAAAGGTTGTTGAAGGTATTGAAAGAGGTATATGTGAATGTATGAGGGTAGCGGCGAAGAAGAGGCTAAAGTTTCCAATCTCCTACTAGGATAATGTTATCATGAAGAGATTGTCGCTTCTCCAAATCCCATCCAGCTTCACGCATGCGCTTCCCAACAAGGTCAAAAGGAAGAGTGCCAAATGGACTGCCCCACCTAGTGGTCGATGGAAGCTCAACTTCGATGGGGCTCCCAAAGGCAATCCTGTCATATCAGGCATAGGATGTATAATTAGGGATGATCAAGGACAATTGATCTGGGTGCTAATGAAGAAAATCCCAAGGGCCACTAACAACCTAGTGGAATTTGATGCATTGAACACTGGTCTCTAGGTGTACACGCAACAGGGTCTTCACAATATAGACATTGAAGGCGACTCACAAGTGTGTGTTGAAGTAGTTAAGCAAAATTAAATCTCCAATTGGGTGCTACAACCCTTGCTCTCTACCATTCAAAACTTGCTAGAAAGGATTTGAGACTACACAATTAATCATGTCTTCAGAGAAGCCAATAGGACGGCAAAATTGTTAGCAAACTTTGGTGTGTTCCAATTAGAACTAGTCATTTCAGACTTCACATGTGACAGATGCCTAGGACTAAGTGAAGCAATGTCTTCAAATAAAGCTAATAATATCTAATTTGTATTTGTCCTCCCTTAGTAAGACTGGGACAATGTCTCAATGTTCTAAAAAATAAGTCAACTTGCATTTTTTATTTTATCTATAATACAAAGTGGCTACCCCCACTGGTAGCACTTATTCATCAAAAATTATATATATATATCACTTGACATTTGTGATGTCTACTAAATAAAAAATTATAGATAATAGTTTTTAAAAATAAATGACTAATGAGTTAAAAAACAAAAAAAATTTAAATCTATATGTGGGCTTTAATAAGAATCCAAATATTTCATCCAATAATTTTTCACATAAATAATATTTTTCATTATTTATTAAAGAATATGCATGTTAATAGTTGGAAAATAAATATTGACATTGATTTTTAAAATACTTAAAAGGTAATTGGAGATTGATAAAATGCTTGTAGTGTTTGACTTAATTTGTTACCATAAAATTGGGCATTTATGACCTAAAAAGTGGAAAATAATATCTAAAAAAAGTAAATCCACAAAATACGTCCTTAAGAGCTCAAACTATGATTTTCTAAATAATTTTCTCAAGTAGACTTAGAAAAAACATTTTTTGTTAAACTTTTCATGGACCAACTACTGGCCCTTTGTGGCCAATCTATCGTCGGTCCAAGTGTGGCTTATTTCTAACAATCACTAGATTAAAAAACTCATTGCAATAGTACTCCCTTCAGGTCGTACTAATAAATTAATATTTAGATCGCTATAATATATTAATATTGAGTATATTTACACCAATAGACATCAATATTTCATTTTACTATGTTTTAATAAATTGTATTATAATAATAGTATTAATTATATTATTCTAATATAGATATTTAAAATATCAATATTATAAATACAATGAAGAAAAATTAATAATCATATAAATACAAATATTTAGATCACTAAAATATATATTAATATTTAATACTTTATACAAATATATATCAATATTTCATTTTTACTATAATATAACATAAACATATATGCATTATAATGATAATTCCATTTTTTTATAATCAATAATTTAATATAAATATTATTGTTAATATACTAGCATACCTATATTTAAAAATATATCTAAAGTACACCGAGAGATATCCTTCTCGAGGTTCCTATTCCACCTATGTGTGGTAAATTGATTAAAAAATAGGTGCCTTGAGAAGGATATCTCTCGGCGTACTTTAGATATATTTTTTAAGTATAGGTATTGTTACATCCCTAATTTTTGTCTTGCTAATAATTTTTACTTTTACTTGAACATAAGTAAATCTATTTTGATGTTTAGATTAATATCAAGGAAAGACATAGATTCTATTGTATATCATTTATGGAATTATGGAAATGAATATGTTATATTGATTTAATAATTGCATTATGTGAATTTGGTTTATTATTTGAATAATGATGCACTGATAATAATATGTTGATTTCAAGTTTTATACAAGATTATAGGTTTCAGATGACTCTCAGAGAAAAGAGAGAGAGAGTATCCTTCAAGGAGAGAAATATAGACCTTGGGTTACGAGTGTTCATTTGCCAAAATGAGTATAAGTGTTTAACAAAACGTGAACCGGTATTGATAGAGGTAAGTCATGTTTTGTCAATATAGCTTTTGAGTCTATTCAACAAGTAGTCGATATCTTTTGATTCTTTTCTAGGTTAGTCATGTGTGTTGACTTTGTTGGTCGTAAAAGAAAATGACGTCTTCAGAGTAGAACGATGTCCATTTACGATTAACATAAATCTTACGTTGACATTGTCGCAAAATTGTTGGGTTAGTATCCTTAAGTCATAGAAGGTTAAATTGTGATATTAAAACGTCATATGACGATCTTATCAAGTCAAGTTGACGTGTTTTAACAAGAGTCTATGAAGGGGAGACAAGATTGACCCTTTCACATTATTCGAAAACCTTTCAACTTATTATTGTTATCATACACTAACCATAGTATAAATGATCAAGTAGGGTTGGTGTCATGTTAAACCATATTTAATTATATAAACATATATATGTATGCATCGATTTGAGGTTAACACCTCATAATTATTAATTGCATGCTTGATCATGGAGTAGCCATAGGCTTGTATATAGGAATGCTTTCCTTTATCTCAAGTGATGGATCGAACCACTCTAAGTGATCATTAAATGATCGAACTATGTTATTATTGATATATCGGCCTCTATTGAGAGGAGTTTGTGGTGTTACAAACCACATTCGATAAGCTCCCTACAAAGGACGTCTTCCATCGACATGTGTAAGACATTGCATCTTTTGATGTATCAGTTGTAACCAAAAATAGTATGTGGACTGTCCTTGTATTCATTTTGCCCCTAACTGTAATCGTGGGAGAGAAAAGATAGGACAACTTATTAAGAGTCATGCTTGAGTCTTTAAAGGAATGACTCAGCAAGAGTCGAGGGAAATCCATTTTATGCTTTTGGAAGGATCGTAGTGGGCAGCAAGGAGAAAATAATAGTTCTGAGAGGAAGTAAAACGTCAGTTTTTCTTGGCATCCATTGGAGTATTCTATCTGCAACTCTTTCTTATCTTGAGCTGTCACTACCAGGTATCCTTCCTACATTGTGTGCATTGATAGCATTGTAAAATCAAATGTTATTTTATATTATTATTGTAGTGTCTTGTTGTAGACAATCAATTATGCCAGCAAGGCATATCCATTCAATTCAATATGTCTTTGTTCAAACCAATAGAGTCGACTATATCGAATAGCTGATAGAGTCATTAGTCAAACTATATAGTTAACTTGAAGGAATTTAGAGAGCATCGATTTAGCTTGGAAGGCTGATCCATGCTAATATAAATGAATTCTATATCATTAGCACTCTGAGTCGACAATATACTTATTGTTTTTAAACCGTTAAACATGTCAAATTGTCATTTGGTGAATGAATGATCATTACAATCTCATACCTGTAGAAGGTTATTTTACTTATCATGTGCCTTTTAAACCAATTGCCTTGATGATTGAATTCATCATATAGAAGGTCTATTATATTGTTATAAGATTAATCATCCAATAGACTTTCAATGATATTAGTGCAAATGAAACTTTGATAGGTAAACTCTTTAGTAATAAGTAATACGGTTAAAACATTAAGCTGTGTTATTATCATTTTAAACCATTCTTGGTTTAGTCTATTTATCTATGACAAAATGATTTTCTATCCAAAAGAACTTAGATTCTTAGTAATCTGTGGAAAACTATCTTATATCCAATCAAGTGATAGAAAAACTAAGAATATTTGATAGAAGAAAAAAAGGTCTATAAGACAATACTTATTATCTATTATATTAATCTTGATAAGTATAATATTGTTGTAAATCATTATGATGAGAATAGATAAAGTCTAAACTTGAATATATTGCATAGTATGGAAACTTATATATGTATATAATTTAAACTATGGTGATTATCAATGTTATTGCAATAGGAAAGATAGAAGGAAATCATACTCCATTGTGTAGGAGGTAATATATTTTACAGAGCCATATTACTACTAATCTTTTACAGAGCCATATTATTATTAATCTTGTTTAAGTTAACCCAGAGGTCATTTTTAAACCTTAGTCTCATAGTTATGAGATATGATTATTTTTGAAATATAGGATTATTAAAGGTTGTTATGAAAACCCTAGTATCGAATATGGAAACAAATGATTAGTTGTATCCATATGAGCTCATCTAAGTCAAGTAGACCATTACTATGAAAGATGTTAAAACTATTTACATAAACTTAGTTGGTGAGAATAAACTGCAAGAATATGATAGTATCCAAGTCGAGTTGGGGTGGGTGAACATTTCGACCACATTCATTACGAACGTTATTGATATTAAAACTGTGGCCAAAGTAATGCATTCATTTTCTGCATGCATTGTCGGTTCACTGTATCTGGATTGCATAATCTAGCATAAAATCATACTTAGCTAGAGGGTATCTAGGGTTGTATGGTTGATATAGTTGTGTAGGATACAACACTATGTACTCAGAAGGAAAATTACCACCAGTCACCTTTGGTCTATATTCCTTGTGAAGGGTAGGGCCACTTCCTATGTGGAAGATGTGTGGGAGACCACCAGTCTATGGATGGAGGTGAAACACTTGAAAGATGCTATCTCTCTCCAGCAGAAAACATGCCAAGGCTTGTGATAAAGATGTCAAATATTTAGAAGCAGTGATCTTTTCAAAATTGTTTATGTAATTGAAATACTTATGCAAATACTTGTAATTGAGAAAGACAATATGTCATATTTATATTACGCAAGAGAATCTTGCAATTTGTTGTTACTTGATTATATGATAAATAAAAGAAATTTTTTCTCTCATTTTTACCTTGTTGAATTTATTCCATGGTAAGTTCTCTATATTATTGTGGTTTTAGAACGTGGATGTTACATATGGTATCAGAGCTACTAAGTTTAGCATTAGGGCTTATGAGACCACTATGCTTACCTATAGTCAACATTATATAGAAAATTTATGTGCCAAGATGGTACGTCTTAAGAAGACAACAAGAAAGTCAGTTAATACAAGTCAACGTTTCCTTAAAGCAAAAAGAGAATGTGAAGCCATTATCAAAACTTTTGAGGGAACTAATGATGAGAGTGACATTTGGTTAAGTGATACTGAAACCCTTGTGAATGCCTTAACTCAAATCAAGCGAGTGAGAAAGGAAAACATTGAAAGAGTTAAGATCACAACTAAAATCATAGAATATATGTCAGATGAGGATACAACTATGGTTAGGTGAGATCCCCACATACCCCCATCTACTGAGATCATAGAAGTTAGGTCTGATATTGAGTCAAAAGGTTATATACCTCAAGATTATGTATTTGAAATAAATAAAGAAGAGTTATTTTTGTACCAAACTATTGTTTGATTTGAATTTATTATGTTTTGATTTAATGGGATGCATTACAATCATGAACTAATAGACAACTCAATATTCTCAAGTGTGAGAAAAATGATAAACATGGTTCAAACAAGAACTAACCAAGGAGGAAGTGAAGAGGAAAACCACCCACCAAATAATAAATTGGACTAGATCATAACTATGCTTGAGGAAACTAAAAAAAGACTGGGTGATTTGGAAAAGAAGGTGGATGATAAAGGGAATTTTGAGGGAGGAGGCAAAAATTCTCATGGAGAAAGTAGAGAGAATCATGAAGATCAAAGTAAGAGTACAGAACCTCATAAAGAGGCAAGGGATAGACTGACCTCAGAACTCTCTAAGGATATGAAGAAGGTCACTCCACCAAAATTTGATGGAAAGGTGACTGGGGATGCAGCGGAAGCTTGGTTGACAGAAATAGAAAAATATTTCGAGATAAGGAATTACTCAAAAGTAACCAAGGCAGTTTGGGGAGCATTCCAACTAGCAGGAGAAGCATCCATGTGGTGGATGAATAAGAAGATGGAATTGAACTTAAGTTCTTTAAGGGTAACTTGGGATGAGTTCGTGGAGCTCTTTCAAAAAAGATGGCTACCACAACTTTATTTTGATTAGAAATTGACTAATTTTTAGAATCTTCATCAAAGAGACATGACAATAGTGCAATATGGAGAAAAATTCACCTAAATTCTAAAATTTGTGCCTCAGTATCAAAAAGATGAGAGATTCAGGATTAGGGTGGGTGCAAAAAGTTGGGGGGCCAAAAAGTGGCCAACTTTTTTAAAAAATTAGACATAACGCAAGTGCGTTATAACGCGCTCGCATTATGGCTTGGTGTTGTTGAGCCTACACCAAGCCATAATGTGCTCGCGTTATAATGCGCTCGCATTATGGTCTGTTATATATAAAAAAAAGTAGCGTTCCATTTCATTATTTGACAACAATTTGCAAGAAACCCACGACTTGAAGAGAGAATAGAGCGTGCTCGCGTTATCCAACATCCAATTGTCATCCATTTCTCACCGATTCATCATCAAAATGCCGCCACGATGTTTGGGAAATCAAAGAAGTAAGTTTTATTTGCTTTGTTGTGTGAATTTGTTGTTAAATAGGTAGGTTAAAATAGTTTTTGATGTAAATTTCTTAAATTTACAGGAGTTGATAATGCACTTCCTCCTCCTCCTGAAAATCCACAAAATCCTCCATCACTTGAATAACAAATACCTGCTAAACAAGAACCCCAACCACAAACACCTCTGTTTATTCCTGAATATGCCCCTGGAACACAAGAAAATATAATGGGGCAAATTGAAAACAATAAGAAATAAATTGAGGACATAATTGCAAGGTTGAAAGAACCTGCAACTTCAACCTTGCATAGATCCACACTTGCTCAATCCCTTGAATCTATGTTATCAAATGTAGATTCAATTAGCAAGCAAATCACTAGTTGGACATAAAAGAAGAGAGAATTTAGAGAGTATTATGCAGACAAGTTGTCATATGAACAAGTGAAAAATGAACAAATTACAAAATTGGACTTGTGTTCTATTTTCACAAACCCACGAACAAATGAAACTCTACCCTTTACATGCAAGAGGTTCCCTATCCATTGGTACAACAACCAAGCGATAAGGGACAATTTTGCGTAGAGGTGGTGGATGGTTTTTGACCATCCTCCATGCAACAATAATGAGGTCCCGCAAGATTTTTTAAGGAAACTCTAATGCGAGTTTGTCAAAAATAACGTGCCAAATTATTTTGATATGCGGGAGTGCCAAGATTGGTTTCTTGGCTGAGCAAGAAACAAGATGCAATATCTTTGTCTACAACTGAAGTAGAATACATTGCAGCAGTAGTTAGTTGCACTCAAGTTTTATGGATGAAGCAGATGCTAAGAGATATTAAAGTAGAGTATGAGGAGCCTATCACAATTTTCTATGATAATTCAAGTGCAATAAATACTTCTAAGAATCCAGTGTTGCATTCTAAGACTAAGCATATAGCTATCAAATTTCACTTTCTGAGAGAGCAAGTGAACAAGGGTGAAGTCAGATTAGAGTATGTGCCCTCAAAGGATCAAATTGCAGATATATTTACTAAACCTCTTCCAAAGGAATCTTTTGAGTATCTCTAGGAGAAGTTAGGAGTTATTGCCCCTCCGGTGATGAACTAGGATGCACTGATGTGCATCAGTCTGGTAGATATCACAGTCATATCTTGTGATCCAGATTGGTGATGGGGAGCTGCTACTCAAGGGGAGCAGCTGGTATGATTCTAATGTGTTAAAGTTGTAAGTATGAGCCCTTTGCCATTGATGTCAAAGGGGCAGAGAAGACATGTGAAAAACAAGTGGTTGATGATCAAAAGGGGAGAAGTAAAGAAAGAGAAGACATGTAAAGAGTTGCTGCTGATGGGGGGAGCTGTGACAGAAAGGAGAAGTTCTTGTCTTGATGGTTTTTCACATCATATGTTGCCATCAATGACAAAGGGGGAGATTGTTGCAAGTATGAGGATAACCAGTGTTGTCATTGATGTCAACATACTCATATTGCATTAATGAGAAGGATTGGATGAGCTGTGTATTGAGGAAATTAGTCTCAATCAGGAACAGTGAAGAACAGTGATGACAGTAAGGTAAAAGTCCAAGATAAGATGAAGATCAGAGGATGCGGTTTAAAGGGTTTGCAAATATGAGTCTTGAGATGATCCAGTCAAGTTTTCAGAGGTCCACATAACGATCTGAAGAAGTTATGATTGCTCTAGTAGAACCAGTTCTGGTAGATGTTCAGTGGTGACAGAGTGTCACAGATTGGTCTGGTGAGCAACGGAATTGCATTATCTCATTATGCGGATTGGAGGTAGTGTTGAAGAAGTCCATGTGAAGTGACAACTAGATTTGTGCATGGTTTGGAGGTCCGGACGCACCTTCTTCATTATGACAGTGATGACAGACTGTGTTCTTGAAGTTCCGGATGAAGAAGAGAAGAATTCCAATAAGCTGATAAAGTGTGGATGTTCTTGGTGACTCAGGAAAGGTTTTGGTGATCCTTGGATCGTGTACAATTCTTATTGGCAGTCCGCATTGAAGTTAGAGTTTGGATTTGATGTAAAGACCACCAGTTGTTGGTGTTCTTCCTGAGACAGGCCGACTGGATGTATTACACGTCTTCCGGATGCTCTAAAAGTGTTTGCCGACTTAGATGATTATTCCTAAGTTGATGCCTTGTATAAATAAAGGATTGTGAAGTCATTCCAAAGTGTGAAGTGTGTGGATGAGTGTGGCATAGCGAAGAAGAAGAGCGAAAGGTAGAGCAGGAGTTTTTGGGCTTAAATGGAACTAATCCAGGCATGGTAAAGATGTCAATCTCTAATTCAAGTTTGTGATACTTGTTACTTTGTAGACAGTGTGTCTCTTGTAGGCAATGTGCCTCTTGTGAGCAGTGTGCTCGGGCAGTGAGCCCTAATTGGCATGTGCCATCTATTTTTCTTATTCTTCTAATAGAGAATAATCCTTGGGTTAATCACCCTGTGGTTTTTCCCTTAACCAAGTTTTCCACGTCAAAATCTTGGTGTCTCATGTGTTGATGTGTATCTGCTCTGGTGTTTATGCTTTATGCTTTCATGAATGATCAATTGCTATGCTATTGAATAACAAAGTGGATTTAAGTGTTTGAGTTGGAAGCAAGTTTAGGATAACTGATTCACCCCCCCTCTCAGTTATCAACAGATGGTACTATGGTCCCTCCTTTGTTGACCCTTACACCACACAATAGTCATGAATCTTCGTCTAATTTGTATATATGCATGTGACTTGTGTGCTTTATTGTGTGTACTTCCATGTTTAGGTGAACCTGTGTGTATGTTAGGAGCCATGACTTGCATAACTATTATAGTTTTTGTAATTGAATAATGTTGTTTTATTTCCAGATGATGCAGGTTGCGGAGACACCTCCCGATGTTCATAGGGAAATGGAGCATGTTGTGTCCTCTGCAATTCATAGCTCCATGCTATCTACGGGGGTATGAGGCAGATTAGTAAATTTCAATTTACATTCATTGTTATAGTTGTTTATTTTTGAAAAATCAAATGATTATTGATTTGAAGTTTAATTTCTATCTGGATGGTTTCTATAGGACATGACATCACCACAGCCTAATCCTGCTACTAAGGCAAATGAGGAGACAGATTATATGGTAGTGGTAAGTGATTATTTTGTTAAATGTTTCATTTTTTATAACATGTAATTTCTATATATTAATGTTTATACTTTTTATTGTAATAGCTACAAATCCACGAACAACTAAATAGGAGGAGGAGCCCTCGGGTTCATAGTAGACCACCCACATACGCGTCTCCATCCCCTAGAACATCAAAGGATGTCTGTGATCTATTCTCTTCACTAGACAGAGGGGAATGACTTTTTACTATGTTCCTTTGTTGTATGCCTATATGGCATTTGTGGACATATATTTTGTATTGCATATAGTTGACATTGTATGCCTATATGGCATTCTTGTAAGCCTATATGGATATTTTGTATATATGTTATACTTATATCGATAGATATTGATGTATGCCTATATGGATATTTGGTTAATACAAATCTTTTTTATTGACGGTGTCCATATTTGCATTATAAATCCATGTTTGAATGGATATTTGTGGATGGTTACTTCAAGTATTTAAAGTCCAATTGTATTACATAGGATGTTTGTTGATCCAATAAGCCAGCTATTGTTATTCAAGTATCACCTAAACCTCATTCTGGAACTAAAAGATCAAAGTTGTATTTAAAATAAAAATGAATCATCATGTTGAATAGAAAATATTCATATTCTTTATGAGTTGCTCAATTGAAATTATTCAAATGAGTATGTTGATCCACATTCTTTATGAGTTGGTCAATTGAAAATATTTCTTAATTTCTTGTTATTATACCATATTGGGATGCAAAGAGTATGTTTGTTGTTTTGAATAAGATAGTCAAAATCATATGCTTATGAGCACCTGATGACCATTGTGGTTATTAAATGTAATTCCTCTTGCATATAAGGTGAGGTTATGAGAGTACATTGACTCTTACCTAATTTTAGTATCCAACATAACATTGGGGCTATAGGCTTCCATAAGTCATCAACAATCAAGGTTCAAGGTTGTCATTGAAGTCAAAGGGTCAAGGTTGTTTGTCATTGATGTCAAGGTTGATGCCATGATGTTGATAAGGTGATACAGTGATGATGGTCATGAGGTGCATGATGTTGTGAATATGTTTTTCATGATAAGGTCTCTCAGTTCATGTTGATGTTGCACAAGACAAACATGGTTCATATGATGCAAGGTTCATGTTCATGGTGGATGTGGTTTTGTTCATGCAAGGTTTTGTTGTGAATATGGTTTTCATGATAAGGTCTATCTTGGAAGGTTGATATGATGCAAGGTTCATGTTCATGGTGGATGTGGTTTTGTTCATGCAATAAGAAGGCAGAGAAGAGACAAGCTTTCATAATGATAATCCAATGTCATCATCAAGGAGAGTTATATTTATCAAGGGGAGTCATGAGTTTAATTCGAATGTGAAGTTGTTCATGTCTTAGAACCCTAAGCCTATGATAATTGTCATACTCTAATGTCTTTCTTCTAATGTCCCTAAGGTCTCTGAAATGTCCTAGATATCTCTTGATGAAAGTTAGAATGCTTAAGTCTTTCTTATTGATAGTTAGGGTTTGCATATTGGGCATTAAACCCTAAAAAGAATCTACTTTTCTTAAGACTTTAAAACCCTCAATTGTATGTCGTGTGTAAAGTGCACTTTTATTTCAATTTAATATTGATTTATGATCATAGGTTACTATCACTTAAGTCAGCCTACTAAAGGGTCTTTAAGTCATTAGTTCACCAGCCCTTCAACCTAACTCAATCAGCCTCTCTGGTAAACTCTCATAAGCCCGAGCGCCATATCATAATCAAAGGTCATATTTAATTGATATGAGGGCGAGAAAAATGATTGGAAGGTTAGTATTTAAAAGGAATTTGGAATACAAACAGTCATCTCTATGCGGTTGAATTTGATGGGCATGCCTTTATAAAAGGCTAAAAGACAACTTTATGCAGGATATCATGGTATTTGTAGTGTTTGAAGATTGAAAACTAGTTAATGTTTGTAGCTCGGATTGTTTTGGCAAGTTTAGTTACGAAACAGGACCATGCCTAGCCTAAACGTACCCATCTAGATGTGTTGGAATTGTCGGTTTGGCCGCACAAGGAGAAGAACAAAAGTTACACCCCTTTGCAACTTTACACTGCCTCCTTCTGACGATTTTTAGGTAGCAGAAAACCTTTCACCACGAGCAAACGCATCAAAGATATAAAAAACGGAGAGAGGTTATTGTAGAGGGACCCTACATGATCATGTTGCCTTAGATAGAATGTATCTAAGTGATAGTTTTCGAGTAACAGGTTGTCAAAGATTGCTGCCATTTTGCACTTTGGACTCTTTAAGGATATCGTCGGTACAATGTAGCTCAGATTGTTTCAGCATGTTTGGGTGAAAAATAGGACCATGCCTAGCTTAAATGTACCCATCCAGATGCGTTGGAATAGTCAATTTGGTCGCATCAGGAGCAGGACGAAAGTTACACCCCTTTGCAACTTTACACTACCTCCTTCTGACAATTTTTGGGGCAATAGAAAACCTTTCACCATGGGAAAACGCCTCAAAGATATAAAAATTGAGAGAGGTTATTGTAGAGGAACCCTATGTGATCGCGTTGCATCAGAAAAATGTTTCTAAGTGACACGGTTTCTGAGAAACATCTCGTCAAAAATTGCTACCTTTTTGCACTTTGGACTCTTCAGGGATATCATCGGTACAATGTAGCTCGGACTGTTTCGGCATGTTTGGGTACAAAACATGACCATGCCTAGCCTAAACATACCCATCCAGACACATTGGAACTATCGATTTGGCCACAGGAGGAGAAGAATAAAAGTTACACCCCTTTGCAACTTTACACTGCCTCCTTCTGATGATTTTTGGGGTAGCAGAAAACTTTTCACCACAGGCAAACGCCTCAGAGATATAAAAACCTGAGAGAGGTTATTATAGAGGGACCCTACATGAACGCGTTGCCTCAAACAGAATGTCTCTAAGTGACACAGTTTTTGAGTAACATCTTGTCAAAGATTGCTGCCTTTTTACACTTTGGACTCTTCAGGGATATCACTGGTACAATGTAGCTCGGACTGTTTCGACATGTTTGGGTGAAAAATAGTACCATGCCTAGCCTAAAAATACCCATCCGGATGCGTTGGAATAGTCAGTTTGGTCGCATCAAGAGCAGGATGAAAGTTATGCCCCTTTGCAACTTTACACTACCTCCTTCTGACGATTTTTGGGGCAGTAGAAAACCTTTCACCATGGGAAAATGCCTCAAAGATATAAAAAACTCAAAGAGGTTATTGTAGAGGAACCCTACATGATCACGTTGTCTTAGATGGAATGTTTCTAAGTGACACGGTTTCTAAGTAACAGCGCATCAAAAATTATTGGCTTTTTGCACTTTGGACTCTTCAGGGATATTGTCGGTATAATGTAGCTCGGACTATTTTGGCATGTTTGGATACAAAACAAGACCATGCCTAGCCTAAACGTACCCACCCAGATGTGTTGGAACTGTCGGTTTGGATACACGAGGAGAAGAACAAAAGTTACACCTCTTTACAACTTTACACTGCCTCCTTCTGATGATTTTTAGGGCAGCAGAAAACTTTTCACCATGGGCAAACACCTCAGAGATAAAAAAAAAAAAATGAAAGAGGTTATTGTAGAGTGACCCTACATGATCGTGTTACCTTAGACATAATGTCTCTAAGTAATATGGTTTCTAAGTAACATCTTGTCAAAGATTGCTACCTTTTTGCACTTTGGACTCTTCAGGGATATCGCCGGTAAAATGTAGCTCAGACTATTTCGGCATGTTTGGGTGAAAAATAGAACTATGCCTAGCCTAAACATACACATCCAAGTGCGTTGGAATAGTCAGTTTGGTTGCATCAGGAGCAAGATGAAAGTTACACCCCTTTGCAACTTTACACTACCTCCTTTTGACAGTTTTTGGGGCAGCAGAAAACCTTTCACCACGGGAAAATGCCTCAGAGATATAAAGAACTAAGAGAGGTTATTGTAGAGGAACCCTACATGGTCGCATTACCTTAGACAAAATATTTCTAAGTGATGATTTATGAGTAATAGCTCGTCAAAAATTGCTGCATTTTTGCACTTTGGACTCTTCAAGGATATCGTCAATACAATGTAGCTCAGACTATTTCAGAATGTTTGGATGCAAAATAGGACCATGCCTAGCCTAAAAATACCCATCTGGATGCATTGGAACTGTCAATTTGGTCGCATCAGGAGCAGGACACCAAAAATGCAAAAGTTGCTTTGTGCAACTTGACAACATTGACATTTTTTTGCAACAAGACTTAAAGACTCAAACTGACCCCAAATAACTCAAACTAACTCAAAAACATATGAAATGGTCTTAGAAAACCTTATTACATACAACTGAATCAATCAAAACAAAATTTCACTTTTTGACCCCTCTTGAAGGCATGACAACCTGGGTGCCCCTGCACCATTAGTGTAACTGAAGTCTATAAAGTTTTCCTATTAAGAAAAAGAGCTTCCTTAGCTTCAAGAAATATAATTATTCTATACTGACAAGGCCAACCATGTGAAGGTGGAAGCTCATGTGGCCTCACCTAAGACCTAAGACACATGTATTCTAGTAGACGTATTGTATAGTATGTATCTAGATTTTATAGACATAGTAGACCTAAGACACCTAGTCTTTATACCTTATCGTAGTCTAGACCTAAGTCAACTAGACACCTAGATTATAGTTCTACCTAAGACACCTATTATGGTAGACCTAGTTGACATCTAGTACCTACCTAAGACACCTAGATTAAATTATAGAAGACACCTACCTAGAAGACACCTAGATCATTCTAGATTATACCTTATTCTAGTCTCTAGACAGGTTGTTGATATATAGTATCTACCTAAGACACGTAGAGACACCTATTATCTAGTTAGAAACCAAGACACCTAGAGACACCTATATTTTATACATTACCTAGATTTTATACATTATTCTCAGGATCAACTTCA
Source organism: Cunninghamia lanceolata (assembly GCA_027924645.1). Classification (NCBI taxonomy): domain Eukaryota; kingdom Viridiplantae; phylum Streptophyta; class Pinopsida; order Cupressales; family Cupressaceae; genus Cunninghamia; species Cunninghamia lanceolata. The sequence continues at coordinate 5,533,243 of BSBN01000333.1, forward strand.
TCCATCACTTAGGTCTAGCCCCATGAAGCATAACATGATGATGTAAAAAATGTGTATATGTGTAACAATGCAGCAGCAAATAAAAAAAGACAAACCTATGTAAACTTACAAATTAATGTGTATACTTACAACTCAATGTAACATAACTTTACAAAATCAATGTGAATACTTACAAATTAATCCAATGAACCATTTGGGTCTGCTCTACTCTTTATTGTGTCAAGTATTGCCTCATGGTCAGACTCACGCACCTTCCACAAGGTCTTGTTCAAAGGTCTACCCCGATATTGTATCAAATGAACATTGGATGTCACGACAAGGGTCAAGTAATGAAGAATCTTTCGATGCATGTCAAAGTCCTGAAACAACCAAACATTAACACTCTTATGTGGGTACCTTCTAAGCCATGTTCCAGTAACAACCACTAAGCCTGTAGGGTATTCGATGTTTTCTCCATCTGTAATTGGGGCCTCCAATTTCTTTTTGGCCTCAACACAATGACACAAGTAATAATCAGTTCCCTCTTCGTTATCTTCATCTGTAATAACTGCATATACATGCCCTACATTAATATGTGTAGCAAATTAGATGAAATTAGTCAACATTACAAAAACACTACAAAGTAAGATAACATTAGAAATTTCAAAAACTATGCAAATAGATATATTACCTGGTTGTACTAGATCTGATATGTGGTCAAAGTCAACTGATGATTCCCTTTGTGTTAGTTCCAGTGTTGTTGGGGGTCGATACATGTCAAGTGGGCTAAGATAACTTAACTGTCATTCGTCAACCCACTCGTTTGACTCGCACTCATCCCAAGCTTGAATTGTACAAGAAGAACAAAAACATGACATCTTTCACATATGGATACTCCATGAACCTGCAATTGAGCTTCTGAAAGAGTGCATCTCACTTAATCATGTCAATGTAGAACAGTCCTCATATGGTACAATGTTAGTATCATCTATCAACAAAAAAAAATATGAACTGAAGACTTACCTTCATTACCTGGACCCATGGAAGCATTACACCACTCGACGATCGATCAATTTTGCATCTGTCAACTTTGCATTGTATTTATACTTTAACTCTTCTCATGCTATGGCTCTTTTGATACATGCTCCTGCACCATCATGCTCCCTCTTTCCATGCCTGGCCTCACAAAAGTTTAACATATGCTGAACACCTAAAAAATTATGCCTCCTACTCAGCCAATAGAAATTTTGTGAGTTCTTGAATTGTGACGCACAGTTATCCGACCATATGATATGATGACTGAATGATATGCCACTTCTACCCAAATCATTGTAGAACACCTGAAAGCAACCTTGCATGAACTTCGTACAACGCGTGTGATCATCACTGATACAGAAATGATACTCCCTTATGATCTTTTTATCATCCTCTGTACTATCATTCGCATGAATGAATGCAATGTGCACAAATATAGAAACATGTGTGGAGTTGTAATATTGTGATTATACCTCACGCTGTGGCTGTAGAATGTAGTTCTCTGCAAAGGCGATGACAGAAACAATGCTACCAACTAGAAATGTGTCCTTGCATAACTTGAATTGCAAGTCCAACCATCGAGCTCTATGGGCATGTCTTGTATACTCATACACTATGTTGTCACAAAATATAGGCATAAACTGATACACTAGAATCTTTTCAATAACCAATTCACACCTCTTTGCTTCTTTACCATCTTTTGTATTGTATGCCACTATTTTATACTTGTCGAACTCTACTAGTTTGTTTCCAACCGCATGTGTTCTTTCCATATGTTCACATATTGGCATACGTTGCAAGCCACCGCAATGATGACATGTGCCATCCAAGCATAATTTCTTGTAGAATATTTGACCTTCCTCTCTTTCACATAAAATTCTTGATATGAAGTCTCTTGAAACTATTGGTGGGGCACGTATGCCACAACCCTGCAAAACATTATTAGTATGCAAATCTAAACATATAGACCGATAAATATCAAAATGGTTAGAAAATTCAATATGTAATCTACAACAACAAGTAGTGCATGTGTGATTTATCTTGACATAGAAAGGTTTTAGCATTTCAAAATATCTTTGAAAAAAATTAATTTGAGGATACTTCTCTAGAAATTTACCAAAAAACTGTGTTTGAGTCATCCAAAAAATTCTTTGGATGTGGCTCACAGTTCCAACTACCAATTCTCCTTCTTACCACATCCCTTTGATTCGGAGATACCCTTGTGTAATTTTTCCAAAAGTCTTCAATTAGTGATCTCAATACTTCAACAATTGGTTTATCTTTTTGTGGTAGTCTCCCCGAGAACTCCCATAATTCATTTGCATTAGTGTCCTCAATTCTTTGGTGTCTTCCAATGGCTCTTGATAAAGTTTTCCTATTAATTCTCAATGCTTGAATCATCTTTCTAATGAGATGATCTTTCCTCATTTGACTACTTACTATAGTCGATGTAATCACATGCCGTGTTGCATTACTATCTTTTGTGCGTGAGGTGTTACCCACACTCTCATACGCACTCATTAGATTTTTGACAATAGATTTTTCACTTAAAGCCTCTGATGTTCTCAACCCAAGAATCTTCATGATGGACCTATACTTTATACTTTGTATCATTTCAATGAATAGTTGACATCTTGCGATCTCATTTAACTTTTCAAAGAACAATCTCCAAATCTTATGAGCATATCTTCTACAAGTGTGTTTTGGAATCTTACCTTCCATTGGCTGCAAAATATTCTCATCAATATCAATCAAATACTTTGGCTTTCTATGCAAAATTCTAGGTGGTGTTAAGTTAGGTAAATTCATCTCAACATTAGGAATTTCATCAATATTTAAATGAGATGGGCTAGATGGCATACCTTCGATTGAAGATGGAATAGATGACATACCTTGATGTTGAGGTGGGAACGATGGTGTACCTCCTTCATCACATGTGAGTGATGATGTACTCTCAACTTGAGATGCAGTAGATGGTGTCCCTACATGTTCACTTGCAGTAGAGGACGTGTCTCCAACTATGGTATTCAAATCTCTCATAGCATAAAATTTTTGCATTCGTTCTCTTTGTGCCACCAATACCATATCTTTTTGTGATGGTTGCGGTTCCTCTTCAATTGGCATGTCTTCATTTATTGTGTCCAATTTCCTCTTCTCATGAAGTTCCCTCATAGCCACTACTTTCTTTGCATTCTTAGTTTCTATCTCTTCCTGTGTTGGTTTAAATCTTGATCATTTCCTCGACATGACGGAGAATTTGTTTGTAGCATGATAAAGAGACCAATATTAATTCCTAAAAAATGAATACATACAAATAACTAAAATATATGTCATTCAACCCTTCATAGTAAATGTACATACAATCATCATGTGAAGGAGTAAATGTCACTCAACCAAAATAGGTACAAAGCATACAAAGCAAATTATTGCAGCCATACAAAGCATTATTGCACAATGTTATTACAGCCATACAAAGCATTATGATACAAAGTTCACTTCAATCCTAGATGAGGATAAGGTCTTGGTTTGAAGATTAGAAGCTTGGAGATTAAAAAACCTATAGTGACTTATTTGTACAAGCCTAATTAGGCCTCTTGTCAAGTGGGACAGTCAATTATGGAATGATGAAGGCACTATGACATGATGAAAAGTGATGCTTTAAAGTAGGGTTTTGATGAAAGAGCATTGTTAAAGTGTGGATGATAGTTTAGGAAGCATAGGCAGACATATTATGATGTGTTGGAAGCATTGGTAAGGTGAAACAGAGCCTAAGGTATTAAGTTCCAATAAACTCACCTTGAGCATGCCTAGAATCGCCTAAATGAGGGTTTAATGATTTGGTGAATAGGGAAGTGATCTAGAGGATAATTTTTTTTTATTCTAGCTATTTGAGACTTGGTTGAGATCAAGAAGTTGAAATTTGGAATTGAGAAGGTGTTTTCTTGGTACTAGGGATACTAGGATTTGGGTGGCTTGTGAAGGAATAAACAACAATTGAAGAGTGTAGACTTGAGTAAGGGTTTAGAATGGTTGTGTCTAAGTTCCTGAGGGGTAAGAAGACCTCTAGTAACCTTGTTAGGTTTTGAAGTATTGAAGACCCTCTTTGTGCCTTTGTATAGGGAGATTGCTTGAGAGGAAAGCTTATGAAATTTGAAGAAACTATTGGTATGAGCCCTTTGGATTGAGTTGAACCCCACCTCTGCATCATATAACTAGGACTGTCATAACAATCATTAGACTAATCTTTGTAATTTAGGGTATTGAATGGTATATAGTCGATCAAGTTAACCACCGTCATGTGCTAACAAAGGACAATTAGGAATTTTTGAAATATTGTTGTGTCATGTGCATACAAATCATCATGAATAGGTGCACAAGGAATGTCCTAGCCTAAGATATGTGCATACAAATCATCATGTCATGTGCATACTTGTATGATCTTGGCACCTATTCATTTGTATTTTAACTTGTTAATATGACAAGATAATAGTGGTATTGTATTTTTATATTTTTATTATGTTGTAAGGATTTATTCTTGTATAGTTTGACATCATGGTATGTTAAGGTCTGTTTATTACACATAATTATTAAAGAGCCCAAGTGTAGAAAATATACATGGCATGATGTGAGATTGTAGGTTGCTTTCTTGATTGGGAATGTGTCTATTTTAATTAATGTTGACCTTTGAGATATCTTTTATTATGCATACCATGAACTAGTTTAAAACATAGTCTATTACATAAACACAAGATATATATACATAGTCTTTTATTATGCATACTGGATACAAGTGATATAAACATGTATGATAAAGCATGATAAAGTAATTCAAATAGAATTAAGGAAAATGTAAAGAACATGCATGTAAAGACTTGACATACCTAAAAAATGGAGATTCGAATGGAGAGAGTACCCAATTATGTAGTGTTTTATTCTTCTTGCATCAAACTCCTCAACAATTTGAGTTTTTCACCACTTGCTTCCTTTTCAATGTTAAATTGAATAACACTCAAATATAAATAGTAACAACAATACTATTAACCAATCTATAATGTTAAATTCCTAAAATTCAATCACAATTAACATTGCAACACTAAAAAAATTGAAACTTGAATAGATATATATCAAATTTGATGCAAAAACTATGTTATTTCCTCCTTCTCAAGTTGGCAAAGCAGAAAAGGTGGGAAGATCATGCAAAGGTGGTAGAATGTGTAAAATGTGCATGTGAACTTCCCAACAGCATGAAAACACTTTTTTTTGTCGGAACACACACATAATCAGCATGAAAATAGAGAATGTGGGCCTGGATCACGAGGGTCCAGGCCTTTTTACCATTTCTATAGTAAGACAAAATGCGAGTGTGTTATAATGCGCTCACGTTTTGTCCTACTATAGATTGATCCATAAATATTTGTGCCTATCTCACCTTTGATAACACCTTTACAATATCTCACCTTTAGTTCCTTTAGCTCATGTTCTATCTCTCACCTCTCTATATCTCACTTATCTCTCCCCCTCACCTCTCTACCTCTCCCCTCTCTATGTCTCTCAGTTGCTCCTTGTCTACCTCTCCATCCATCCTTAGCCATCTAGGTCTCACTTAACCCTAAACCCTAAAGTCTCAACCCTCAACCCTTAAACCTTAAATCCTAAACCCTATCCCTAAACCCTCAACACTTTACCTTAAACCCTATTCCCTCAACCATAAACCCTAATCCCTCAACATTAAACCCTACACCCTATCACTAAACCCTAATCCCTTAACCCTTAGCCCTAAAGCCTCAACCCTCAATCCTTAAACCTTCAACCCTAAACCCTATCCCTAATCCCTATACCCTTGTCACTCTACTTTAACCCTAATCCCTTGACCCTCAACCCTATCCCTAAACCCTCGAACCTCAACCCTCAACCCTTAATGTCAAACCCTAATCCCTCAACCCTTAACCCTAAACCCTATCCGTAAAGCCTCAACACTATACCTTAAACCCTAATCCCTCAACCCTAAACCCTAATCCCTCAACCCTCAACCCTAATCCCTCATCCCTAATCCCTCGATATTATACCTTAAACCCTAATTCCTTATCCCTAACCCTCCAACCCTATCCCTAATCCCTATACCCTTGACACTCTACTTTAACCCTAATCCCTCGACCCTCAACCCTCGAACCTCAACCCTTAATGTCAAACCCTAATCCCTCAACCCTAAACCCTATCTATAAACCCTCAACACTATACCTTAAACCCTAATCCCTCAACCCTCAACCCTAATCCCTTGATACTATACCTTAAACCCTAATCCCTAATCCCTAAACCCTCCAACCCTATCCCTAATCCCTATACCCTCGACACTCTACTTTAACCCTAATCCCTCGACCCTCAACCCTCAACCCTCGAACCTCAATCATCAACCCTCAAACCTTAACCCTCAACGCCAAACCCTAATCCCTCAATCCTTAACCCTAATCCCTTAACCCTAAACCCTATATGTAAACCCTCAACACTATACCTTAAACCCTAAACCCTAATCCCTCAACCTTAAACCCTAAACCCTATCCCTAAACCCTAATCCCTCAACCCTCAACTGTAATCCCTCGATACTATACCTTAAACCCTAATCCCTTATTCATAAATCCTCCAACCCTATCCCTAATCCTTATACCCTCGACACTCTACTTTAACCCTAATCCCTTGACCCTCAACCCTTGAACCTCAACCCTTGAACCTCAACCCTTAATGTCAAACCCTAATCCCTCAACCCTAGACCCTATCCAGGTAAACCCTCAACACTATACCCTAAACCCTAATCTATCAACCCTAAACCCTATCCCTAAAGTCTCTCTCATTTTATTATATCTTTCCCCTCACCTCTCTATCTCTCACTTTGGTTTCCCCTCACCTCTCTACCTATTTGCAAACCCTAAACCCTATCCATGAACCCTCTACCCTTGACACTATACGTTAAACCATAATCCCTTAACCCTTATCCCTAAAGCCTCAACCCTTAATCCTTAAACCTTCAACCCTAAAACCTATCCCTAATGCCTCTACCCTAAACTCTATCGCTATTCCTAAACCCTCAACCCTTGACACTATACGTTAAACCCTAATCCCTTATCCCTAAACCCTAAACCCTATCCCTAAACCCTCAACGCTCAACACTATATCTTAAACCCCAATCCCTTAACCCTCAGCCCTAAAGCCTCAACCCTCAATCGATAAACCTTCAACCCTAAACCCTATCCCTAATCCCTCTACCCTATACCTTGACCATCAACCCTATCCCTAAGCTAACTCTACTTTAGATTTAATATTCTACTATTAAAGCTTAGCATTCACACAAATGCAGATGTTCATATTATAGAAGACTGCATTATATTAGACTATTAGAGATCCCTCAGAAAAATGTAATAACAAAACTACTTTGCCTTATGTTAGATTACAATTAAACCCATTCTTTTTGACACTCTTCTCTTAATAATGTAAGAGTAATAAGAATAGAAGGTAGAGAATTTGATCTTACTAGTATGCCTGGTCGATTTACTTTTCGTGACTTCATTTTCATTGAATAAAAAGGTTTATCTGATTTGAAAGTTGGGGCAGAGTTCATTGTCATGTTCTTTTCTAGATGATAGGGTCCATAATGTCTAGGGTTCTTCAAAGAAAGGCATGTAACAGAATTAAGTTTTTGTTATACCAATCCTCCTAGTAAAGCTACAATTCAAATGTGTGCTTTGAAAGTTGAAATAAATTAAATTAGACTTACAATTTTGATTTTCTTCCATTGCTTCAACAACATCATTATTTTCTTCATCAGAAACCAATTCAATCAACAACTTACTGCCCATTGGTTTACTTGAACTGCATTCTCTGTTAGAAGAAGGGCATTTTTTATCTGTATCAATGTTGGTACTCATAAGCTGAAGAGCATTGATATTTTTCACACACCCTATTCTTTGAAATATCTTAACCTTAAAATATGACTTGGATATGTACTTGAACATAGCGAAATCTCCAATCTCCAGCCCATGATGATTCACAAAATTTTCCCAACCCTGCCTAAAATCTAGTTTACTTATGGTACCTCCTAATTGTACATCCCACTCCTGCCCACCTAGACCTTGCAACACCGTATGTTTTTCTGTGTTGTCTATAAACTATGAAACAAATGCAGGAGGAATGCTCTACCATAAACATATTACACAATTATATTTTACAAGTTCTTAATAGTGTACAAGAAATAAAAGAATGAAAAATAATGTATAGAGTTACCAGTTTTTGTGTAAAGTCTCCAAGCATAATTTTGAAGGATGCACACCCATTAAACCAATTCATTTAGCAACTTACTGCCCATTAGTTGACTTGAACTACATACTCTGTTAGAATAAGGGCATCTTTTATCTGTATCAATGTTAGTATTCATAAGTCGAAGAGCATTGATATTTTTCACACACCCTGTTCTTTGAAATATCTTAACCTTAAAATATGACTTGGATATGTACTTGAACACAACAAAATCTCCAATCTCTAGCCCATGATGATTCACAAAATTTTCCCAACCCTGCCTAAATTCCAGTTTATTTATGGTACCCCCTAATTGCACATCCCACTCCTACCCACCTGGGCCTTGCAACACCATATGTTCATCTATGTTGTCTATAAATTGTGAAACAAATGCAGGAGGGATGTACTGCCATAAACACATTACACAATTAGATTTTACAAGTTCTTAACAGTGCACAAGAAATAAAAGAATGAAAAATAATGTATAGAGTCACCAGTTTTTGTGTAAAGTCTCCAAGCATAACCTTGAAGAAGGAGGCATGCCCATTAAACCAATTCATTCAACAATGTGTTGCCCATTGGTTGACTTGAACTGCATACTCTGTTAGAAGAAGGGAATCTTTTATCTGTATCAATGTTGGTATTCATAAGCTTAAGAGCATTGATGTTTTTCACACACCCTGTTCTTTGAAATATCTTAACCTTAAATTATGACTAGGATATGTACTTGAACACAACAAAATCTCCAATCTCCAGCCCCCGATGATTCACAAAATTTTCCCAACCCTGCCTAAATTCTAGTTTATTTACGGTACCCCTTAATTGTACATCCCTAAACCCTAATCCTAATCCCTAAACCCTAATCCCTAATCCCTTATCCCTAAACCATAAACCTTATCCCTAAATCCTCAACCCTCAACACTTAAACCTTAAATCCTAAACCCTATCCCTAATGCCTCCACCCTAAATGCTATCCCTATTTCCCTCAACCCTCGACACTATACCTTAAACCCTAATCCCTTATCCCTAAACCCTAATCCCTATCCCTCAACCCTTAACCCTTAAAACTTGAACCCTAAAACCTATCCCTACACCATCAACACTCGACATTATATCTTAAACCCTAATCCCATAACCCTCATCCCTAAAGCCTCAACCCTAAATCCTTAAACCTTCAACCCTAAACCCTATCCCTAATCCCTCTACCCTCGACACTCTACTTTAACCCTAATCCCTTGACCATAAACCCTATCCCTAAACCCTCAACCCTCAACTCTCAACATTAAACCCTAATCCGTCAACCCTTAACCCTAATCCCTCAACCCTAAACCCTCAACCCTTAACACTATACCTTAAACCCTAATACCTATCCCTCAACCCTTAACCCTTAAAACGTAAACCTATCCCTACACCCTTAACACTCGACACTATATCTTAAGCCTTAAACCCTCATCCCTAAAGCCTCAACCCTCAATCCTTAAACCTTCAACCCTAAACCCTGTCCCTAATCCCTCTACCCTTGACACTCTAACCCTAATCCCTTGACCATCAACCCTATCCCTAAACCCTCAACCCTCAACCCTTAACTCTCAACATTAAACCCTAATCTATCAACCCTAAACCCTAATCCCTCAACCCTAAACCCTCAACACTATACCTTAAACCCTAATCCATCAACCCTAAAACCTAATCCCTCAACCCTAAACCCTATCACTAAACCCTCAACCCTCGACACTATACCTTAAACCCTAATCCCTCAACCCTCAACCCTAATCCCTCATCCATAAACCCTAAATGCTATCCCTATTCCTAAACCCTCAACCCTCGACACTATACCTTAAACCATAATCCCTTATCCCTAAACACTATCCCTCAACCCTTAACCCTTAAAACTTAAACCCTAAAACCTATCCCTAAACCCTTGACACTCAACACTATATCTTAAACCCTAATCCCTTAACCCTCAACCCTAAAGCCTCAACCCTAAAGCCTCAACCCTCAATTGTTAAACCTTCAACCCTAAACCCTATCCCTAATCCCTCTACACTCAACACTCTACTTTAACCCTAATCCCTCTACCCTCAACACTCTACTTTAACCCTAATCCCTTGACCATCAACCCTATCCCTAAGCCCTCAACCCTTAACTCTCAACATTAAACCCTAATCCCTCAACCCTAAACCCTAATCCCTCAACCCTAAACCCTATTCCTAAACCCTCAACCCTCAACACTATTCCTTAAACCCTGATCCATCAACCCTAAACCCTAATCCCTCAACCCTAAACACTATCCCTAAACCATCAACCCTCAACACTATTCCTTAAACCCTAATCCCTTAACCCTAAACCCTAAACCCTAAATCCTATCCCTAAACACTCAACCCTCAGCACTATACCTTAAACTGTAATCCCTCAACCCTCAACCCTAATCCCTCATCCCTAAACCATAAATGCTATCCCTATTCCTAAACCCTCAACCCAAGACACTATACCTTAAACCCTAATCCCTTACCCCTAAACCTTAAACCCTATCTCTCAACCCTTAACCCTTAAACCTTAAACCCTAAAACCTATCCCTAAACCCCCAACCCTATACCCTCAACCATATACTTAAGCCCTAATCCCTCAATCATCAACCCTATACCTTAAACCCTGAAGCCTACACCCACAAACCCTCATCCCTAGACCATATAACCTTAACCTTATATCCTAAACCCTGACTATTGTGCCTCAACCCTATACTTAAATTAAACCTAAACCATACGTGCTCTCAACCCAAGTCACCCTATGCCTTATATACCCTCAATCCATATCGTAAACCCTAAACCCAATATACTAAACCCTAATCCCTGTGCCTTACACACTTAATCTTATACACTCAACAACCTGAATATTAACCTTCAACTGTAACCCTCTACCCTCTACCCTCTACCTATTACTTAAGCCATAATCCCTCAACCCTCAAAACTATACAAGCTCAGGTCCTTATATACCCTAAACCCAAAACACATACATACATACATACATACATACATACATACATACATACATACATACATGCATACATACAAACATACATACATACATACATACAAAAATGCATACATACATGTACATACATACAAGCATGCATGCATGTACAAGCATACATACCTACAAGCATACATATATACATCCATGAAACATACTTATGAAACTTGAACATAAATCATTCAAAGGAAGACATAACACGAGCATGTTATAACGCGCTCGCGTTATGTCGAACTGGGAAAACACCGGCAAACATACAAAAAAAGGAAAAAAGCACAATATAACGCGCTCACGTTATATTGTGCTTTGGGAATCCCAAGCCTTAGGCTTGGGATTTTCTTTGGATTTCTAACCCAAAGGCTTGGAGTGCCTTCTCAACATGTTTTTTAGGATGTGTTCACTTTGAAAATTAGTAAAAAATCAAATATTCATCAAAAAATTATCAAAAAAATTGGGCATAAACTACATGCTGTTAGCTGATTTCTCACTGAAGCAATTTTAAAAATACCAAAAAAAAAGTCAACCTTTTGAGGGAGCCACAAAACATGCTATGTTATGTTTTTTTGACAAAAACAACACCAATTTCTGTGGCTCCCTCTTTTGAACCCCTTAATCTATACCATTTTCAAAAAAAATTAGTAGTTTAGAAAGTAGACTCAGAGCACTCTGAACATTGTTTTGGTTGCATCTCCAAATTTTGAATGTAACTATGCTCAATTTCTCATCCAAGACCAACATTTCCTGATTTCAGAAAAAAAGTGGCCACCTAAAACCCCTTTTTGGCCCCCCATCTTCTTGCACTTACCCATCAAAAAATTCATCATGGGTTTAAATGCTCAAATTAGTGGAGAGGTGGATGTACATGGTCCCACAACAATGGATCAAGTGTACGAGAAGGCGATCAAGCAAGAACAAAAGTTGAAATCCATCTCGGCTTATTGTGATAGAAACCACAAGAGATTTAATGGAACTCCTGCTAACCAACCATTCAAGAGAAGAAATGATAAGAGCTACGAGAACAAGAGAAAAGATAAAGGAACTCAGAAGAATAGGGGTGGACCTGGAAATGAGAAGAAGAATGGTAATTACAAAAGGAATGAGGACAACAATGGAAAGATTTCAGATAAGAGAGGACCCATTGGAGGATGCTTTACTTGTGGAGGTGTCCATTATGCAAATCGTTGCCCAAACAAGAATCAAAATGGTCAACAAAGAGGTACTGCATTACCTACTCATCAAGAAGCATTCCAACAAAGGATTCATGCAGCTCTTGACAATCGTCAAGCAGAGTATCAAATCACACCCATTGAAATGACAGGTACTTTGTTTCAAGTCCCTATACCTATTTTGATTGATAAAGGAGCAACTGAAAACTTTATTTCTCCTAGTATTTTGAATAAGTTTCCTAGAAAAGCTGGGTTCATGTCTAAACCTTGGTCAGTAGAATATGCTAACCAATCCAAGGCTTAGGTAGAGCAATGTTTGTTTGAGGCCAAGATTGATCTCCCTAGTTTCTCAACAGAAGTAAATATGTATGTAGTCACCTTAGGTTCCTATGATGTAATCCTAGGAATGAGTTGGTTATGGAAGCATAGAGCTAAGGTTGACTATTTTTCAAAAACGGTTGAATGCTTAGATGATTTGGGAAATCAGACCCAAATCCACTGAATTCAAAGAGAAGTTAAGATTAGACCTATCACTGCTAAGCAAGTAAAAAGGGCTAGAAGAATAGGTTGTCAATTGTTTGTAGTTAAAATGGAACAAGTGGAGGAAGGGTTAGAAAGCCCTAGTTCATCTTTTGGAGAAAAGTATCCCTTTCTTCAGGATTTTCAAGATGTTTTTCTTGAAGAACTTCCAGGACTACCTCCCAAGATTGTTTTTAATTTTGCAATTGATATTAAACGAGGATCTGAGCCTATATCAAAAGCACCCTATCATATGACAACTACGGAGTTAATGGAATTGAAAGCCCAATTACAAGAATTGTTGGCAAAAGGTTTGATTAGACCCAGTGTTTCACCATGGGGTACTCCAGTTATTTTTGTTAAGAAGAAGGATGGAACCCTTTGGTTATGCATAGATTATTGTATGCTTAATAAAGCAACGGTAAAGAACAAATATCATTTGACATGTATTGATGATCTCTTTGATCAAAAGTGTGGAGCTGTTGTATTTTCAAAGATTGATTTGTGATCAGGATATCATCAGTTAAGATTGAAAGATGAGGATATCCATAAGACAGCTTTTAGAACCAGATATGGGCACTATGAGTTCACAGTGTTCCCATTTGGTTTGACGAATGCCCCTGTTGCATTCATGAACCTCATGAACAATGCATTCAAAGATTATTTAGACAAGTTTGTTCTAGTCTTTCTGGATGATATGCTTATTTACTCTAAGAATGAAGGACATCATCAACATTTGCAATTGGTTTTGCAACGGTTAAGGGAACATAATTTATATGGAAAACTATCAAAGTGTACATTCTTCCAAAAGGAGATTCAATATCTAGGACATATTATATCTGGAAATGGAATATCTGTTGATCTTGCAAAAATCACAGCTATTCTGGATTGGCCTGTACCCACAAATGTGCATGAGGTACGTAGTTTCATGGGCCTGGCTGGATATTATAGAAAGTTAGTTTTAAATTCTCCAGTATTTCTAGTCCAATCACTTCCCTACAAAGGAAAGGAAAGTGATTTGAATGGACAAACAAATGTCAGAAGGCATTTGATCTCTTAAAGGAAAAGTTAACTTCAACTCCAATTTTGAAATTTCCTGACCCCAAAGGACAGTTTGAGGTAATTACAGATGCCTCAGGAGAAGGATTAGGGGGAGTGCTTATGCAAGATGGGAGAATCATAGCATATGAGTCAAGGAAATTGAAATCCTATGGGAAGAATTATGCACCACATGATCTAGAATTGGCAGTAGTAACTCATGCTTTGCAAATGTGGAGACACTATTTGTTAGGGAAAACCTTTGTACTTAAATCAAACCATCAAAGTCTTAGGTATATTTTCTCTCAACCACATTTGAATGCTCGACAAAGGAGATAGTTAGAATTGATATCTAACTATGACTTTGAGATAAACTATATCAAAGGAAAAGAGAATAGAGTAGCTGATGCTTTGAGTCGTAGAAGACATATATCTTCAATTGTCTCTATTCGTGGAAATTTCAAAGATTTAGTGCTGCAAAATTTGTCTAGTGATGAATATTATGAGCAGGTTATGTAGGCTCTGGAGGTTAATCCTAGAGACCCAAGGTATGATGGGTTTCTATTTGAGTCAGATGGACTATTAAGGTTTAGAGGTAGAATGTATGTTCCCGATTCAGCTGAATTAAGGAATCTACTATGGAAAGAAGTTCATACCGCACCATATTCTGGACGTCCAAGAGTGACCAAACTTCTAGTAGATGTTAAACCTCTTTATTTTTGAAAAGGAATGAAGAATGACACTGCAAGATTTGTAGCAAGTTGTTTAGAATGCTAGAGGGTAAAAGTAGAACATCAACACCCAGCAGGATTGTTGTACTCGCATGATGTACCGGAGTGGAAAGGGCAAGTCATAAGTATGGACTTTGTCCAAGCTCTTCTTAAGTCTAGGAATAGACATGATGCCATTTTAGTTGTGGTTGATAAACTCACAAAGGTAGCACATTTCATACCAGGGAATTTATCTGATGGAGCACCAGTGTTAGCTCGCAAATTTGTACAAGAAGTGTTTAGATTGCATGGTTTCCATGAAAAGATTATCTCAGATAGAGATGTGTGTATAACATCAAGGTTTTGGCAAACTTTGTTCTCTGCGCTAGGGACTAAACTCAATGTGAGTACAGTTTATCATCCTGAAACTGATGGGCAAACTAAGAGAGTTAACCAGGTTTTAGAAGATTTATTGCGAATGTATTGCATGGATTAGCAATATAAGTGGGAAGAATACTTACCACTTGTGGAATTTGCTTACAATAATTCATATCATTCTGCTATTAAGATGGTGCCATTTGAAGCATTGTACGGAAGAAGATGTCAAACTCCTACAAGCTGGGATAAGGTAGAAGATAGGATTAGCATTGGATCAGAAATGCTAGCTGAAATTGAAGAAAAAGTTAAGTTGATTAGAAAAAGATTGGCAGAAGCCAATGATAGACAAACGAGTTATGCGGATGCCAAGCATGTACCAAGACAATTCTCTGTTGGAGAGAAAGTTATCTTGAGGGTCAAACCTCAGAAAAGTTCTATTAAGTTTGGAAAGTCTTCTAAACTAGCTCCTCAAAATGTAGGACCCCTTGAAGTACTCGAAGTGGTCAATCCAGTTGCATACAGAATTGCTCTACCACCAGCTTTGTCTAGAATGCACAATGTTTTTCATGTTTCTTATTTAAAGAAATATATTGCAAGTGATAATCATATTTTAAATTGGAATTCTTTACAGATGCAAGACCCAAGGGTGGTCACGATCAAGCCACTCAGAGTGTTAGAAACACGCAAGCTTCGCTTGCGTAACAAATAGGTCTTGTAGTGCAAGGTCCAATGGGACCAATATGCTGAGGAAAATGGTACATGGGAGGATTACCATGAATTTTATCAAAAGTTTCCTCATTTATTTAATACTTTTACCAGTTGAAAACAACGAACTTGCTTTCTAGTTACATTTTGATACTTTATATCATCAAGGACGATGAATCTTTAGGGGAAGGATATGTTACATCCCCAATTTTTGTCTTGCTAATACTTTTTACTTTTACTTGAACATAAGTAAATCTATTTTGATGTTTAGATTAATATCAAGGAAAGACATAGATTCTATTGTATGTCATTTATGGAATTATGGAAATGAATATGTTATATCGATTTAATAATTGCATTATGTGAATTTGGTTTATTATTTGAATAATGATGCACTGATCGTAATCTGTTTATTTCAAGTTTTATACAGGATTACAGGTTTCAAATGACTCTCAGAGAAAAGAGAGAGAGAGTATCTTTCAAGGAGAGAAATATAGACCTTGGGTTATGAGTGTTCATTTGCCAAAATGAATATAAGTGTTTAACAAGTGTGAACCGGTATAGATATAGGTAAGTCATGTTTTGTCAATATAGCTTTTGAGTCTATTCGACAAGTAGTTGATATCTTTTGATTCATTTCTGGGTTAGTCGTGTGTGTCAACTTTGTTGGTCATAAAAGAAAATGACGTCTTCAAAGTATAACGATGTCTGCTTACGATTAACATAAATCTTACGTTGACATTGTCATGAAATTGTTGGGTTAGTATCCTTAAGTCATAGAAGGTTAAATTGTGATATTAAAACATGATACAACAATCTTATCAAGTCAAGTTGACATGTTTTAACAAGAGTCTGTGAAGGGGAGACAAGCTTAACCCTTTCACATTATTCGAAAACCTTTCGACTTATTATTTCTATCATACATTGACCATAGTATAAATGATCAAGTAGGGTTGGTGTCATGTTAAACCATATTTATTTATATAAACATATATATGTATGCATCGATTTGAGGTTCACACCTCATAATTATTAACTGCATGCTTGATCATGGAGCAGCCGTAGGCTTGTATATAGGAATGCTTTCCTTTATTTCAAGTGATGGATCAAACCACTCTAAGTGATCATTAAATGATTAAACTGTGTTATTATTGGTATGTCGGCCTCTATTGAGAGGAGCTTGTAGTGTTACAAAACCACATTTTATAAGCTCCCTACGAAGGACATCTTCCATCGACATGTGTAACACATTGCATCTTTTGAGGTATCGGTTGTAACGAAAAATAGTATGTGGACTGTCCTTGTATTCATTTTTCCCCTAACTATAATTGTGGGAGAGAAAAGATAGGATGACTCATTAAGAGTCATGCTTGAGTCTTTAAAGGAACAACTCAACAAGAGTCGAGGGAAATCCATTTTTATTCTTTTGGGAGGATCACAATGGGCAGCAAGGAGAAAATAACAGTTCTAAGAGGAAGTAAAATGTTAGTTTTTCTTAGCGTCCATTGGAGTATTCTATCTGTAACTCTTTCTTATCTTGAGTCGTTGCTACCAAGTATCCTTCCTGCGTTGTGTGCATTGATAGCATTGTAAAATCAAATGTTCTTTTATGACATTATTGTAGTGTCTTGTTGTAGACAATCGATTATGCCTGTAAGGCATATCCATTCAATTAAAGGAATTTAGAGAGCATTGATTCATCCTGGAAGGCTGATGCATGCTAATATAAATGAATTCTATATCATTAGCACTCTGAGCCAATAATATACTTATTGTTTTTAAAATGTTAAACATGTCAAACTATTATTTGGTGAATGAATGATCATTATAATCTCATACTTGTAGAAGGTTATTTTAGTTATCGTGTGCCTTGTAAACCAGTCGCCTTGATAATTGAATTCATCATATAGCAGGTGGATTATATTGTTATAAGATTAATCATCCAATACACTTTTGATGATATTAGTTCAAATGAAAATTTGATAGGTAAACTCTTTAGTAATGAGTAATATGGTTAAAACATTAAGCTGTGTTATTATCATTTTTAACCATTCTTGGTTTAATCTATTTATCTATGACAAATGATTTTCTATCCAAAGGAACTTAGATTCTTAGTAATTTGTGGAAAACTATCTTATATTCAATCGAGTGATAGAAAAACTAGGAATATTTTGATAGAAGAAAAAAAGGTCTATAAGACAATACTTATTATCTATTATATTAATCTTGATAAGTATAATATTGTTGTAAATCATTATGATGAGAATAGATAAAGTCTAAACTTGAATATTGCATAGTATGGAAACTTATATATGTATATAATTTAAACTATGGTGATTATCAATGTTATTGCAATAGGAAAGATAGAAGGAAATCATACTCCATTGTGTAGGAGGTAATATCTTTTACAGAGCCATATTATTATTAATCTTGTTTAAGTTAACCTAGGGATCATTTTTAAACCTTAGTCTCATAGTTATGAGATATGATTATTTTTTAAATATAGGATTATTAAAGGTTGTTATGAAAACCCTAGTATCGAATATGGAAACAAATGATTAGTTGTATCCATATGAGCTTGTCTAAGTCAAGTAGACCATTACTATGAAAGATGTTAAAAATATTTATGTAAAATTAGTTGGTGAGAATAAACTGCAAGAATATGATAGTATCCAAGTCAAGTTGGGGTGGGTGAACATTTCGACCATGTTCATTACAAACGTTATTGATATTAAAAGTTTGGCCAAAGTAATGCATTCATTTTCTGCATGCATTGTCAGTTCACTATATCTAGATTGCATAACCTATCAGAAAATCATACTTAGCTAGAGGGTATATAGGGTTGTATGGTTGATAGAGTTGTGTAGGATACAACATTATGTACTCAGAAGGCAAATTACCACTGGTCACCTTTGGTCTATATTCCTCGTGAAGGGTAGGGCCACTTCCTATGTGGAAGATGTGTGGGAGACCGTCGGTCTGTGGATGGAGGTAAAACACTTGAAAGATGCTCTCTCTCTAGCAGAAAACATGCCAAGGCTTGTGATCAAGATGTCAGATATTCAGAAGCAGTGATCTTTTCAAAATTGTTTATGTAATTGAAATACTTATGCAAATACTTGTAATTGAGAAAGACAATATGTCATATTTATATTATGTAATCTTCCAATTTTTGTTACTTGATTATATGATAAATAAAAGAAAAATATTCTCTCATTTTTACCTTGTTGAATTTATTCCATGGTAAGTTCTCTATATTATTGTGTTTTTAGAACGTGGATGTTACAGGTATGCTAGTAGCATCTGGAGCGACAAGCTTAATTCTAACTATATTATATATCTTCAGAATTATTATAATTATATAATATAATCTTATAATATAGGTTAGATATATTATTATAATATATTACATATTAATTATATATAATATAACCCTAACCCTAACCCTAATGTTAATCCTGACAGCAATTCTTATCCTAATCCTAATTCTACCCTTAGATCTACTTAAATCTAATTCTATTCATAATTCCAAACCTTATCCCAACCCTAATTCAAACCATTATTTTATATATAGATATAAATGTAAATGAATTTTTTTGTTTTATTGTAACTATAACCCTAACCCTAATGTTTAGGCCAATACTAACCCTAATTGTAACCCCGACCATAACCCTGATTCTAATAGTAAATTTAACCCTAATTCTAACCTAAACCCTAACCCTAATCCTAACCCTAATTCTAACTCTAATTCTACCTATAATTTTAACCCTAACCTTAAATCCAATTATAATTCTAATCTTGATTTTATCCCTAATCCTAATTCTAATGCACAAAGATGAGTCCACTTAAGGTGGAAATTTTGGACTTAGAAAAAAAAACTTGAAATCGGGTAAACTAAAACGGGATCCTGTTATACTTCGAGATCCCGAGCCAAAAGCAGGATCTTATTTTCAAAAACGGGATCCCGTTTTGAAACGAGATCCCATTTTGAAATAGGATCCCATTTTAAAACGGGATCCTGTTTCAAAACGAGATCCCGTTTCATAAAAGGTTAAAATATTAATCTTTTATGAAACGAGATCCTGTTTCATAAAATTTGAATTTTTGACTCAATTTTTGCTATGGGTTTTAGGTTGGAAAAAAGGCTTGGGAACCCAACCCTTGGCTTTGGACCTGGTTTGACCTACAAGTTGAAGGTCCTGTCAATGTCACAACAAAATAGTGACTTTGAGCATATGTCTGAAGCCCTTTTTTGCAAAATTTTTTGACAAAATTAAAACCCATTATAGATGAGACAATGTAGATTCCAAATATGTAAAAAAAAATTACAATTGCATTATTTTTCTATTTTTCAATTAATTTCTGATGAAATGGATCCATAAACTTGAATTATCAGGGTTTTTTAATATTTTAATAATTTTTTATCAAAATAATTTTTTTGTCCATAAACTTGAATTATCAGGGTTTTTTAATATTTTAATAACTTTTTATCAAAATAATTTTTTGTAAAAAAAATTGTACGAAAACGTACTTTAGACAATTATTTTCAATTTGAAAAAAATATTCAAAAAATGATAAGTTTAGGTCATCTTATGAGTGACGTACACGACGATTTTTTAAAACACCAAAAATGGCCTATAAAAAATTAACAAAAAAAATATTCAATAAAAAATTATAAAAAAATATGGAAAACATGCTTCATTGAGTTACAAATCTTTTCCCAAAAGGATTTAGAAAAATATGATTATTTAGGTCAAAATATGGATGACGTACATGTGCATGGTATAGTAAAAAAAAGTGACTTTTAAACAGTGGTTTTTAAAAATACCTATTAAAAATCAATTTGTATCATCTGGGTATTAAAAAAATTACATATTTATAAATTAGACTTCGAGTACTACATTTCATATTTATTGACTTTTTTCAAGATTCCACCTTTAAGTGCTTCAAATTTTTAGGTCAAATGTGACAAATTCAGAAAATCAGGGAAAACACTTCCACTTTTTGGCCCAAAAGTGGACTCAACTTCTTGCACACACCCCTTAGAAGTACCCCAATACTAATTCTACTACTAATTCAAACTCAAAGTATAACTATAACCCTAACCCTAACCTTAATCCTAATAGTAATGTTAACCCTAACTTTAATTCTAACCCTAACCCTAATTCTATCGCTAATTCTAACCCTAAGCCCAACCCTAATTCTAATATAGTTGTAACCCTAATTCTAGACCTAATTGTAATACTAATTGTAACCCTAATTCTAACCTGAACCCTAACCCCAACCCTAATTGTAACTTTAACTCTAGTTCTAATAATAACCCTAAGCCTAATTCTATCCCTAACCCTAACAGTAACCATATTTTTAATCCTAATTCTAATTTGAACCTGAACCCTAACCCTAATTATAGGCCCAACTTCTAATTTGAACCCAAATTGTAACTATAACCCTAACCCTAATGTTTTAATCTTGACAATAATTATAACCCTAATTCTATTCCTAATTCCAACCCTAATCCCAACCCTAATTCTAAATATAGATATAAATGTAAACGACCTTTGTTGTTTTATTGTAACTATAACCCTAACCCTAACGTTCACCCTAATTCTAACCCAATTCTCACCCCAACCGCAACCATGATTCTAATCATAGTTTTAACCCTAATACTAACCTAAACCCTAACCCTAATTCTAACGGTAATCCTATCTCTAATTCTAACCATAATTGTAATCGTAACCTAAATCTAATTATAATTCTAATCTTGATTTTATCCCTAACCCTAATTCTTACCCCAATACTACTTATCTTACTAATTCAAACCCTAATTCAAATCCAAATTATAACTATAACCCTAACCCTAACCTTAATTCTGATAGTAATGCTACCCTAACTCTAATTCTAACCCTAACCCACCCTTATTCTAACCATAATTCTAACCCTAACAATAACCCAATTCTATCCCTAACCCTAATTCTAACCCTAACCCTCATTCTATAGCTAAGCTTAATTCTACCTTTAACTCTAACCCTAATTCTAACTCTAACCCATGTCATAAAACTCATTGCTCACCTTAATATTAGTATTCCTTGCCTCAATATTTAAAAGTCAGATTGCATCGCATGGAATTGACCCCTGAATTTCAAAATTTAAAACTCATAATTGTGTTGACTCTTTCCCATTTCTTTCCCACCATGAGCTAGCTTGGTACACATTTTGTATGATATATCACTTTTAGGGTGTTATATATGTGATTTCTGATGGCATTATCACTTTGTAGATCTTTTGAGAGATTGTATTCTTACTTATCATTATTCCATTATTATATCTATTCTTTTAGAGTTTTGTGCTATGTTGAGATCTGTCCTTTACCCACCCTACCCACCCTTATCAATCCCATTAGGTTTCCATTTTCATATTTAATATAACCCTAAGTCTAACGCTAGAGTTAGTGTTAGGGTTAGGGTTGGGTCATTTTAAATGCTTTCATTGTTGCAATATTAATTCCCAAATTTATATTAATAGATAAACCATTTGGTATGGAGTAATTGTTTAAAGACATCATTTGACATCATAAGCCAAACATATAATATGAAGTATTCCAACACATGTACATTGCCACCCTAGTACTTTACACATAAGAATAGTATTTGTCAACATAATATTCTTATCTATTTCTTTGCAAATACTCTTACCTTTCAAAATTACACAAATCATGTTGGATCTAAGGCATACAACTGAGAGGGGGGGGGGTGAATCAGTTGTATAGAACTTGTTCTCTTTCAAACACTTAATTCTCTGTTGTTAGTTAGCAGCATATCAAATAATCATTCATGGAAGCACAATACATAAACACAAGAGCAGATAAGCATCAACACATTGAACACCAAGATTTTGACGTGGAAAACCCGGTTAAGGGAAAAACCACGGGGTGATTAACCCAAGAATTATTCTCTGTTAGAAGAATAAGGAAAAATGAATGGCACATGCCAATAAGGGCTCACTACCCGAGCACACTGCTCACAAAGAGGCCCACTGCCTACAAGGAGACACACTGTCTACAGAGTGATAAAAATCACAGTCTTGAACTGGAGAATGACATCTCTACCATGTCCGGATCAGTTCCAATTAAGCCCAACAATCTCTGCTCTGCCTTTCGCACCTTTCTTCGCTACACCTTACTCATCCACACACTCCTTCACTGAAATGAATTCACAAATCATTATTTATACAAGACATCGACTTAGGAACAAGCATCTAAGTCGGCAAACAACCATAGGAGTATCCGCAAGATGAATAACACATCCGGTCGGCTAAACAGAGCAATAACTTCATCCGGAAGAATAACTTCAATTCCGGGCTCTACCATCAATGCGGACCAACAACACAACCTAAAAATGATTCAAGAACCTTCACAAGTCTGTCTGAATGTCCGGATACATCCGCACTTTCTCTGCTTACTGGGATCTCTTGTCTTCCTCATCCGGAACTTCAAGAACACAGTCTGTCGCCACTGTCATAATGCAGGAGGTACATCCGGACCTCCAAATTACACACAAATCAGGATGAAACATCACAAGGACATATAAAACACTCCTTCCAATCCGCAGATTATGATAATACAATTCCGGACCTCACCGGACCTTTTTGTGATCCTCTGTCACCTCCGGATACTTGCCGGACCCGGTTCTATACCGGCAGCCATAACTCCTTCAGATCTTCATGCGGACCTCTGAAATCTTAACTGTAGCATCTTAAGACTCATATCTACTAACCCTTTAATCCGCATCCTCCGGTTCTCATCCTATACAGTATATTTACCTTCTTCTCATCACTGTTCTTCACTGTTCCTGACTGAGGCTAATTTTCTCAATATCCTCAGCACAAAGCTCATCAAATCCTTCTTGTCAATGCAATGTGAGTATGTTGACATCAATGACAACAATGGCTCACCTCATACTTGCAACAATCTCCCCCTTTGTCATTGATGGCAACATATGATGTGAAAAACCATCAAGACAAGAACTTCTCTTTTCTGTCACAGCTCCCCCTATCAACAACAACTCCTCACATGTCTTCCTTTGCTGCTCCCCCTTTGATCATCAACCACTTGTTTTTCACATGTCTTCTCTCCCCCTTTGACATCAATGGCAAAGGGCTCATACTTGCAACTCTCATGCATCAGAATAATACCAGCTGCTCCCCCTTAGTTGCAGCTCCCCATTAGTCCGGATCACAAGATATGACTGTGATAGCCACCGGACTGATGCACATCAGTGCATCTTAGTTCATCACCGGAGGGGCCATGACCCCTAACTTCTCCCGGAGATATTCAAAAGAGTCCTTGGGAAGAGGTTTTGTAAAGATATCTGCAATCTGATCCTTGGAGGGAACATACTCCAATCTGACTTCTTCCTTGTTTACTTGTTCTCTCAAAAAGTGAAATTTGATAGATATGTGCTTAGTCTTAGAATGCAATACCGGATTCTTGGAAATATTAATTGCACTTGAATTATCACAGAAAATTGTGATAGGCTCCTCATATTCAACTTTGATGTCTCTTAGCATCTGCTTCATCCACAAGATTTGAGTGCAACTACCTGCTGCTGCAATGTATTCTGCTTCAGTTGTAGACAGAGATATTGCATCTTGTTTCTTGCTTAGCCAAGAAACCAATCTCTTCCCCAAAAAGAATGCTCCACCACTAGTGCTCTTCCGGTCATCCACATCTCCTGCCCAATCTGCATCTGTGTAAGCATGAAGAGAAAAATCCGGATCTCTAGGATACCATAGACCATACTCAACTGTCCCTTTCAAGTATCTAAAAATTCTTTTGATTGCCATAACATGAGATTCTCTAGGATCAGCCTGGAATCTTGCCACAAGACCAACAGCTTGCATTATATCTGGTCTAGTTTGAGTGAGATACAACAATCCACCAATCATTGATCTATACTTTGTCTGATCTGCCTTTGGAGAATCATCATCTTTGCTTAACTTACATCCGGTTGCCATAGGAGTGTTCATAGGCTTTGAGTCTTCCATACCAAATTTCTTTAACAATTCTTTCACATATTTGGTCTGAGAAATGAAGATCCCTTCTTTTGTTTGAGTAATTTGCAGACCCAAGAAGAAATTCATTTCACCAAGCATAGACATTTCAAACTCACTTTTCATCTGATTTGCAAAAGTTTTACACATACTATCTCTTCCTCCAAAAATGATATCATCCACAAACACTTCAACAATCAGAATGTTTTCATGATCAATTTTGAAATATAAGTTGCTGTCAGCAGTACCTTTGTTGAATCCAATCTGCACAAGATGCTTATCCAACCTTTCATACCATGCTCTTGGGGCTTGCTTCAATCCATACAAAGCTTTCTTCAACTTGCAGACCATATCATTATTATCAGACAATTGAAATCCATCCGGTTGTTCAATGTAGACTTCTTCTTCCAGATCACCATTTAAGAAGGCAGACTTGACATCCATCTGATATACCTTGAAATCTTTGAAGGCAGCAAATGCAAGAAGTAATCTGACTGCTTCAATTCTTGCTACCGGAGCAAAAGTCTCTTCAAAGTCAATTCCTTCTATTTGAGAGTAGCCTTTGCAGACCAATCTAGCTTTGTTTCTGATTACTTCACCAGCTTCATTTAGTTTGTTCCGGAAGACCCACTTGGTTCCAATTACATTCCTGTCTCTAGGTCTGGGAACAAGATCCCAAGTATGATTTTTCTCAATTTGCATCAGTTCATCTTCCATTGCTTTGGTCCAATTTTCATCATTGCAGGCTTCATTTATTGTTTTAGGTTCAATCCTTGAAATCAGACAACATTCATTCTGATCTTGAGCAATATTCCTTCTAGTTTGTACACCTTTGCTTCTGTCACCTATGATCTGATCTTCAGAGTGATTCAGTTTTACATACCTTGGAATTTTGGGAGTATCCAGTACTGCTGTTTCTTGATCAGGCTCATTTAAACCTAACTCTTCTTCCTGATTTACCGGATCAGGCTGACTCTGTTTCACCGGAGAGGATTGAGTTCCTTGAACACTATCTTGGTCATCTTCATCAAATTCATAAAATCTTGAAGGCTTCTCAATTCCTTCATCAACCTTTACATTGGTACTTTCTATCATCTTCCTCAATCTCTTATTGTAACACCGATATGCTTTGCTTTGAGTGGAGTAGCCCAAGAAAATTCCTTCATCACTTCTAGCATCAAACTTTCCTAGATCTTCATCTCTTTTAATATAACACTTGCTACCAAATACCCTGAAATATTTCACAGTAGGAGTGATGCCAAACCAAAGTTCATAGGGGGTCTTACCGGTGTTGTTTCTGATTTGAACTCGATTGAGAGTGTAGACTGCAGTGCTGATAGCTTCTTTCCAAAACATTTGAGGAACATTTGCTTCCAACATCATTGTCCTAGCAGCTTCCTGGATGGTCCGGTTCTTTCTCTCAACTACTCCATTCTGCTGTGGAGTCCTAGGAGCAGACAACTGTCTCCTTATACCCTGTTTCTCACAAAAGTCAATGAATTCACCAGATGTAAATTCACCACCTCTATCAGACCTTAGACACTTTAGTTTCAATCCGGTTTGATTCTCCACCATAGCTTTGAAGATTTTGAACTTCTCAAAAGCTTCTGATTTTTCTTTCAGAAAGGTAACCCACATCATCCGGGAATGATCATCAATTAACAACATGAAATATCTATCACCTTGCAGACTCTTGATTCTTGTCGGACCACATAGATCAGTATGTACTAATTCCAACAATCCGGTAGAAGACTGATCTTTGCTTTTAAAAGAGACTCTGCTTTGTTTGCCTAACTGACATTCTTTACACACACTGTTTGTAGGTTTTATCAACTTTGGAAGATCTCTCACAGCCTGAGTATTGCTTATTTTGATGATGTTATCAAAATTTACATGACACATTCTTCTATGCCATAACCAACTCTGATCAATTTGAACAAACAAACAACTTTTATTTGAACCAACCAGATGAAAGATGTTACCTCTTGTCTGAGTACCGGATGCAATTTCAGTTCCGGAGCTTGTAAAGATTCTGCATTTTCCATTCTTGAACCGGAGATCATAGCCTTTGTCCACTAACTGACCAACACTGAGAAGATTGTGCTTCAATCCTTCAACATATAGTACATTACCTGTTTTGCTCTTACCATCAAAGGAAATAGTTCCCCTACCTCTGATTCTGCCAGCAGAATTGTCACCAAACTTTACCATTCCTCCTTCATATCTTTCCAAATCTAAGAACTTATTCTTGTCACCAGTCATATGGTGAGAGCATCCACTGTCAATAACCCAATCATCCTTTTCTTCCACTTGAGCAGCCAAGGCTTTTTCAACAACTTTGTGATTGACAGATTCAGAGAGCAAGGAATCTTCTTCCTTGATGGCTATAAACACCCACTCATTTCCGGATTTGCTTCCTGGATCTGATTCATCATCTGTTACTCCTTCATTGTCATCTTCTTCATGAACATAATAGCAATTCTTTTGAAACCTTTGTCTGTGAGTATTAGATCTTGCAGATCTCTCCGGACATCTTGAGGCAAAATGACCAATCTTATTGCAGTTAAAACACTTAAAGGGTAGTTTTCCTTCATACTTACCGGATCCTCTTGGCAGTCTCTTTGCAATGAGGGCTTCAAGTTGAGCTGTTTCTGCTTCTTCTTCTTCCATGTCTCTTCTTGCTTGATCATACCATGACATTTTCCTTGATGAGTTTTCACCCGGATCAAATCTCTGTTTGCCTTTCACATAGGCACTGGCTTTAAAAGCAGACTCAGTCTTGGGTGGATCATCTCCAAACTCGGTCATTTCAAATGCAGCTAGTTTGCCAGCCAATTGTTCTCTTGTGACAGTTGTGTGGGCTCTGAATTCATCAATGGCAGCAACTTTGATTTTGTAGGCAGCAGGAAGGGATCTTAGGATTTTGCAGACAATCTCATTTTCATCTAGAGTTCCACCAGCATTTCTGATTCCACATACCAGCTCATTTACTCTTGGCATAAAGGTAGTAATGTTTTCATCATCTCTCATTTTCAATCTTTCAAATTTCCCTTTCAGACTTTGCAACCTTGCACTTTTGACAAACTCATCTCCTTCATACAGAAGTTCCAGTTTAGTTAGGATCTCATATGCAGTTGGTAGGTCAATGACATTCGAGAGATCTGAGTCATTCAATGCGCTTAGAAGAGCTTCCTTGGTCCGCAGATTGTTTTCAGCTTCTGTGGTTTCATCAGGAGTTGTCGGACCACCTTGTGGGGGTATATATGGTTTTGAAATCATAGCCAAGTATGCTTTTCCCATACATTCCAAATGACACTTCATGCGACCTTTCCAGAGAGTGAAGTTGGTTCCATCGAACTTCGGACTATCCTTCTTGTATGACGACATCCTGGATCACCTCAAGCGGTTAAGCTCCTATCAGAGGAACTCAGCTCTGATACCAATTGTTGGATCTAAGGCATACAACTGAGAGGGGGGGGGTGAATCAGTTGTATAGAACTTGTTCTCTTTCAAACACTTAATTCTCTGTTGTTAGTTAGCAGCATATCAAATAATCATTCATGGAAGCACAATACATAAACACAAGAGCAGATAAGCATCAACACATTGAACACCAAGATTTTGACGTGGAAAACCCGGTTAAGGGAAAAACCACGGGGTGATTAACCCAAGAATTATTCTCTGTTAGAAGAATAAGGAAAAATGAATGGCACATGCCAATAAGGGCTCACTGCCCGAGCACACTGCTCACAAAGAGGCCCACTGCCTACAAGGAGACACACTGTCTACAGAGTGATAAAAATCACAGTCTTGAACTGGAGAATGACATCTCTACCATGTCCGGATCAGTTCCAATTAAGCCCAACAATCTCTGCTCTGCCTTTCGCACCTTTCTTCGCTACACCTTACTCATCCACACACTCCTTCACTAAAATGAATTCACAAATCATTATTTATACAAGACATCGACTTAGGAACAAGCATCTAAGTCGGCAAACAACCATAGGAGTATCCGCAAGATGAATAACACATCCGGTCGGCTAAACAGAGCAATAACTTCATCCGGAAGAATAACTTCAATTCCGGGCTCTACCATCAATGCGGACCAACAACACAACCTAAAAATGATTCAAGAACCTTCACAAGTCTGTCTGAATGTCCGGATACATCCGCACTTTCTCTGCTTACTGGGATCTCTTGTCTTCCTCATCCGGAACTTCAAGAACACAGTCTGTCGCCACTGTCATAATGCAGGAGGTATATCCGGACCTCCAAATTACACACAAATCAGGATGAAACATCACAAGGACATATAAAACACTCCTTCCAATCCGCAGATTATGATAATACAATTCCGGACCTCACCGGACCTTTTTGTGATCCTCTGTCACCTCCGGATACTTGCCGGACCCGGTTCTATACCGGCAGCCATAACTCCTTCAGATCTTCATGCGGACCTCTGAAATCTTAACTGTAGCATCTTAAGACTCATATCTACTAACCCTTTAATCCGCATCCTCCGGTTCTCATCCTATACAGTATATTTACCTTCTTCTCATCACTGTTCTTCACTGTTCCTGACTGAGGCTAATTTTCTCAATATCCTCAGCACAAAGCTCATCAAATCCTTCTTGTCAATGCAGTGTGAGTATGTTGACATCAATGACAACAATGGCTCACCTCATACTTGCAACAAATCATTCATATCAAGGTTGTTTGATTTGAGTTCTACAAATCACTCATGTTTTGTTTGGATCTCTTAGCCTTGTTTTGGGGTCTTACATTTTTAACCCCAAAATTACACTCTTTTGGTTCAAACTTTGCTTATTTAAAAGCCAAAAAAAATCATATATTAAAATTTTTAGTAACTATTCTAATAAGCTTGTAGTCTAAATATTTTCATAATCTAGGTGCATTTATTTCCAATTTGCAATCTATTTTATATTGTGTTGTGTGAATATATTGTGTTTATTCTTCATATTTGTTCACCTTGATAATCTCTAATGCAACCATGGGAGATAGAATGCCAACAATTGATATTCATATTAATGTTGGAGAATTGTAATGCTCTTTTTACATAGTATGACGTTTGATAAAATAATTCAACTCAATGTTTTATATGTATATAGAGTTTATAGAAATAGAACAATTAATATAGTAGTTAGAAAATTTTACTTTTGTTTAGTTTTTTTTTTCAAAAGTGGTTGTAGTAATTATTATAAAGGCCCATGAATAATGTAATTAATTAGCTTTTAACTTTTAATAAAATAAAATAGACTTTTTGTGGGGAAAACTAAATCCATATCTATTCTTGAGAGAATCAAGAAAGGGGATTAAAAAATATAATGTGAATCAAAATTAAATAAAATGACATTAATATGAATATTATATTAATATAAATATTACAATTTTTGTTATAATATTTCCATAGATTTTTTAAAAAAAAATTATTTATTTAACATTAAAAAAAATCCTTATAATATTTCCATAGACTTCAAGCAAAAGGTTATTTAACACTAAAAAAAATTATTTGGTTGTTATTTGTTTAACACTAAAAAAACTTGTGTTTACAAATTCTTGGAAAGAATTTAGCCACTCACAATTTAATTAAACAAGTTAATCTGTTAGTATTGCCACTTGCTTGCTTTATTCAAAATAGTATTTCCGCAAAATCCTAGCTCAAATTTTGAGTCAATCACAACAAAGATAAATAATTTTCCCAATATTTTTTGTTAAATTTTTCTCATGTAAACTTAGGAAAAAATAAAATTTGTTCAACATCAAAAATAATACTTTGTTTTGATTGGTTTACTATAGATAGATTAATCACTAGATTCAAAAAATCATTGCAATAGTATTGTCAAAGGCAGAGGGGTGAGGGAGGAAGAGTCTCCATGACATCAGAAGAAGATTCTTCATTCCAATTTCTTAGGCAAAATATTAAAAAAAGGAAAAGAAATAGAAGCGTGCCTCAAAAGATAAAAATATAAATGAATAGAAGAAACAAGTTTTACATACCTGTTGTTTGCTTTTGCATTGCCCTATTAATTAAATATTACCTTTTATATTTTATTTATGTGTCATTTGCTTTTGCATTGCCTCAGTTTTTAGTAATTGTGGATAGGTCTTCTACACTTTATCAGGGCCTAGGGGTGTCTTGGGTTTTTTCCCAAACTGGATGCTTCCCAGTTATCCCTACAAGGTAGCCATCATTGATCAACAGGATTTTTGGGCCAGCGGCCAACAGTACAGGAGATAGACCCTATAAATATCTCCTCTCCATCTTTAGGCTCTGCAGAACCAAGGGGGTATTCCCTATTCAACATCCGTAAAATATGCATGTGAGCTTACTGGTATGTTGACACAAAGCAGATAAATCCTCTCTTATGCAGACCAAAACTGTAAAATAAGTGCAAAGGGGCTAGCTTTGGGCCTATGCTCAGTTGTGAAACGGAGGATTTTGGTCCTAAAACTACTTCAAATGTCCTAAAGGTTTATATTTGAAGTTTGAATTTGTATTTTGTATTTGGATGCAAGACTGGGACCTTGGGTTGTAACCTCGATACAAGACCAGACTGGTGCCTACCTCAGGGCTTAGAGTCAATAGACATACACATGTGAATGATTACCATAAACTTGAATCAATATCTAAGTTTCAAGGGGAGAATCTTTAGTATCTACCTCACAAATACTTCCCAAGACTGAGTATTTAGTCATTCATACTTAATGATATCCCTGTTGCAACATACCCTTCCCAATGCTTAACCTAAAACATTTAATCTGTTCCTTGAACAAAGATAAGAGATTAAACATTAAACACAGAAAATCCATGTTCCTGAATCCCAAATAACCCTTAGCTATTTAGATTCAAAAGAAAAGATGCCCGCAACTTGGAGACAAACAACTAAACACATGCAAAAATGCATTTCTCATATAAAAACAACATGAAACCAGCAAAACTATGCATAAAACATTCAACATATGATTCATAAACTCACAAGACACCAAACAGAGCCACCAGCAAAGCTATACCTTATTATTCCACCAAAATTTGCCCAGCCTTCACCCGCAAAATAAGTAACACAGTTTGCTTTTTTTATAGCATGAATGTGCACTCAGCATTAAGTACAATGTTATTTCAAAATTTTGCCAAATACAGTGCACCACAGAATGGCGCCTAAAACATTCAATGCTCCAGCCAGAAAAGGAAGGAAAAACAGGTGAACTCAGGAAACACGCAACTAAATGGAGATTTTCCCATTAAAAATGGTAGGTAGCCTGTCAATCATCAACCATGCCTCTGCAACTCTGCCATTACTGGCCAACCAACCCGCGGCCTCTGGAAACACAGTAGTTTGCATGTTCAGGATCTTTTCCTGCCTGGAATGCAGCTGCGAATGCATAGGAAAACCCTCCTATGAAAATTTAAAAATAGGGTAGTCGATTTCCTCCTCATCGCTAAGATTAATGGCTTCAAATCACGCTGACAAGTTGTTGACCAATTAAAACGTGCCACGCAGGTAGATTTTTCCTTTTTGACTTTTCGTAGCATGAACACATTTTACCATTTTCACCCTTTTTACCTTTTCTGCCTGATGCATATTCAAGCCTCTTATATATGCAAAAGCACATACACGCAACTGCATTCGGACACATGGCAACATCTAGTTGGATCTCCATCGCTGCGCCTTTGCATCTCCATCAGCGAGAAAATGTATCTTCTTTTGCACCCGTGGTTGTATATGAGATTGTATATACATACAATCGCCACGCATACAAGGGCGGACCCCAAATCCTCATGAAACAAATTAAAATAGAAATCGGGTCCAGCCTTGTATCAAACTCCTAATGTATATCGCCTTGTATATTGCACATACAATGTGCAATATACAACTCACGGACCCCAGCCACTTATCCGCCACAACAAACTTTTTCATTCGCATATGGGATTGTACATGTGCCTTTTGTATCTTGCATTGTATATGCACATACATACAATCACCCCGCATACAAGTGCACGGGGCCCACCATGCTTTTGAAGACTGTTGACCCTAACTGCTCCCGCTTTGCATATTTCATTGTATCCTCCATTGTATATCCGATTGTATATTGGGTACATATAACCCCAATATACAACTGCAGATTTCACCTGGCTCATAAATACTGCTAACTTTCTGGCCACGTCCGCCCTTGCACATGCCTACTTGTACATTCACTTGTATATGCAATTGCATGTCGCAAATACATACAATGCAAGATACAAAGGAAATCGCTTTGACTTTTCAACTTTGCACTTGTATGCACCCGCCAGGCCCGATTTAATAATTTTTTAAGTCTGGGATTGTATATTCTGCATTGTATATCCAATATACAACAACATGCATACAAGTTCACATACAAGCACAGAATCTGCGATGGAATATGCGATGCACTACCACCTTTTCGCATCCAGAAAAGCATCTGAATAGCACATACAACCTGATATGCATGCAACAATGCATACAACTAGTTTTTCACTTTCTGAAGCTGATTTAACTCCAATTTCGGGTCTACCAATGTACATTTGAACCTGTACATTAGAAACAATCTAGAACATACAACGATACATGCAACCGTGGACCCCACCGCTGCATAGAAATTTTTTGGACCTACATTTTTTGATGCGACAGGAAAAGGACGCAACACAAGGCGAAGGGGGCCGATGACACAACAGAAGATACGATGCAGAAGGCTAAGGGAATTAGAATTCTGAGGGTTTAAATAAAAAGACCAATAGGTTTTCAAGCTCGAAACCCTAACCCTAGGTAGGCACCACCAGGGTGAAGATGAGAGAACTCATTTTTTTGGTCTGTGAAAAAATTTTTAAAAATCAAAAAATAATCATTTTAATAAATGTTTTTAACAATGCCAGCTATTTATTTTAGCATAACGCCTAGACTGGACAGATGTACTATCTTTAGACTGGACAGATGTACTATCTTTAGGATGTGGTTTGAAAATCTTCTTTAATGTCTAGATTGTAGGAATTAAAACTCTCATAGGAACTAGTATACCTATATTTTAAAAAATATATCTAAAGTACGCCAAGAGATATCCTTCTAGAGGCACCTATTTTACTGTGTGGTAAATTGACTAAAAAATAGGCACCTTAGAAGGATATCTCTTGGCGTACTTTAGATATATTTTTTAAAATATAGGTATACTAGTTACTATTCAAATTAGGGTTGGAATTATGGTTAGCATAAGGGTTAGTGTTATTATTAGTTACGACCAAAATTATGGTTAGAATTATGTTAAATAGGATTAGATTTAGAAATACGGTTAGATTGAGGGTTTTGAGGCTTATAAAACAATGTTAAGTGTAATCTTATGGTTGTGGTAAGAATTAGGGTTAGATTTAGAATTAGGGTACCTATTTTTAAGGAATATTTTAATCTCAATGTTGAATCCTAACCCTAATTCTAAAAATAACCCAAACCTTAATACTAACCCTGATTCTAATTCTAATCGCAATTATAATTCTAATCTTAACATGAAGCTTGATCCTAATTCTAACCCTAATCATAAGCCTATATAAACCCTAGTTCTAACCCTATTTGTAATTCTAACCATAATTGTATCCCTAATTCTAATTTTAACCCTAACCCTAACTCTAACCCTAAGCCTAACTATAATTCAAACCCTAACCATACCCTTAATACTAGCCTTTACCCTAATTGAACTCTAACCCTAACTCTAATTTGAACCCTAACCCTAACTATAACTCTAATTCTTACCCTAATTCTAATAGTAACACACCTTAATTGAAACTCTAATTCTAATAGAAACCCTAATCCTAATGCTAACCCTAATTCTAATCATAACCCTGATTCTACCCTAACTATAACCCTAATTTTAAATATGATAATAACCCTAATTCTAAACCTTAACTTAATCCTAATTCTAGCTATGATTTTAACGCTAACCCTAACTTGAATTCTAACCCTAACTCTAGCCCTAACCCTAACCATAACTGTAACTCTAATGCTTACCCTAATTTAGTAACCCTAATTCTATTTCTAACTCTAACCCTAACCCCAACCCTAATTATAACCCTAATCAAACCTAACTGTAACCCTAATCCTAACATTAATTCTAATAGTAACCCTAAATCTCACCCTAACCCTAACCCTTATTATAACCCTAACACTATTTTTGACCCTAATTCTCATTCTAATTGTCACCATTCTTTAAACTATAACCTGAATTCTAACCCTAATTCTATCTACAATTCCAACCCTAACCCTAATTGTAACTCTAATCATAACCCTAACCCTAACTCTAGCCTTAGCCCTAACCCTAACCCTAATTATAACTCTAAAGCTAACCCTAACTCTAATTCTAACCCTAACCTCAATTCTAATCCTAACCCTAATCCTAATTGAAACCCTAACCCTAATTTTAACCCTAACCCTAATACTAAACTTAACCCTAATTTTAGCCCTAACCCTAATTCTAATTCTAACATTAACCCTAATTATAGTCGTAGCCCTAATTCTAATCCTAACCCAAAACTAACCCCTAATTATAATCCTAACCCTAACCCTAATCCTATTTTTAACCCTAACTATAATTCTAACACTAATTCTTACTCAAACCCTAACCCTAATTCTAACTATAACGATAACACTAACATTTAGACCAATAATAACCCTAAGTTTAACCTTGACCCTAACCCTAATAGGGTTAGGGTTCCATGTATGGTTAGGGTTATAGTAAGGATTTAAATTAGTGTTAAGGTTAGCATATTTATCTTTATAGAAATATATGCTAATTCAACCTTAATTTTAAACCTAATCGTAACCCTAAATTTAACCATAACCCTAATTGTAATTCTAACCCAATTTGTAACCCTAACCCTAATTATAATTTTAATCAAAATTATAATTCCATCATAATAATATCATCACCCATCATTAAAGACCTCATCAACCACTCCAAAATAAAAAAGCAATTCAAAATGTCATCTCCCACAACTCTAAAATCAAATCCTTCATCCTTGGTTCACCTATGTAATACCCACCCATACACACATGCATATATGGTAACTCCATGACACCTTGGAGTGATTAGGCAAAAAATTAAACTCAAATTTAATTATAAGTTTTAAATAAGCATCTAGCTTTAATTTAATTAATACTTAATTAAATACCTCTTTATTTCATTTCGCAATAATAACATAATAAAATCAACCATATATAAGCTTGGATAGAAAAACAAAAGTTAAATTAAATATCATCCAAGAATATATATTGTTGTGTGGGAGGAAGGGAGGGAGCCTTGCCACACCATCATGGGTGGCAAGGCCGAGGCACTCATTACAAGAGTGCTGATTTGCGATGACACAAACTGACAGAGTTGGCAGTTAAGGATCGCTGGGAGGACATTGATTGCTCCAGGGAGATCATTTCATCGAAAGCCTTCGAGATCCTTCGGTGAAAAGTGAATAAAGAAGGCGGTCTCCAAAGTTCTGCTTATTTTTTCATCGCTCAAGCAAATGTCATCCCACTTCGCAGTCATTATCTCGGCCTTTGCCATATGATGTGGAGGGATGGACACTACCATTCATCTTGTCAGCTCCAAGCGTCAAATGGCTTTCCTGGGTGGCAGAACGGACCTCCGCTTGCAGAGGATGTTGCGATGCTCAGATGGGTTGCTGGTGGAAGCAGTGAAATTGATCTTGGGGAAGGCTTACTTGGATAATGAAGAGCATTACCGTGTGGATACGAACATCTCCTCGCGGGTCCTGGCTATGCTGTTGGAGATGGAGTTGGCGAAGGTAGAGGCGAAAACATTAATGCGGGCACTGTTCTATCCGGAGCATCTCGGCAAACTAGGGAGGACTTTGCAGTATGCTCGCCTGGGAGTTGGTGTTCCTCGAGCCTCAGACTAGAAACTCTTGGCAGACCCTGGGTCAGTAATCAAAATCTACCCATTCATATTGGATGTCAAAGGATTTGACTTGCTCGTGCTGAAGGACCAGGCATCGACAGCAGTAGATTTCATCAGAAGGCTGGTGGGGTTGGTGGAGACCGTGGACTTCCAGTGGATGGAATAGTTTAGGAGGAAATTGGCAGAGTTTGCCAGTTAAGTCGTATAGAATTATAATAGTAGGACTCTCTTTTTGTCTGTGGAAAATGTAAGTAAGTAGAAGCAAATAATAATGGCTTCAGTATAGGCTTGGTGTCTGTTTCCTTATCTACTCCTTCGACCCTGCGTGGTCCTATGGTTAATGTCTTTAGGCGTAGAAGGAATGGTTTTCAAACTTTTGCCAGCCAAGGAAGGGCTCTGGACTGTAACAAGTTTTTTGATTAATATATTAACATCTCTGATTACGTAGCAAAAATATATATATTTTTTTTTGTTATATTAAATAACTAATAAAAATAAATTTATTACATCAACCAAAAAAAAGACACTCATTTCATTTGTTCTCCATGGTGACTTACCCTGTTTTCATTAAATGAAAATTATTTAAAATTATTTTAAAAAGCATGTCATAATAATTCATCCTGTAATTAAGGAATCCATAAACTAAAATTTAGGGATATAATTGCATATTGATTTTTTTTAATCATTTTTAAATATAAATTTAAATTTATCACTCACTCTTAAATTAATTTAAAAAGACATGTTATAATAACAATATGATTGCATATTGAGATTTTTTTAAAAATTTAAATGTTATCACTCACTCTTAAATTAATTTAAAAAGGCATGTTATAATAAATCAATCCACCAAATAGAAAATTGTTAGTTACTTTTAAGGTGTAGATTTATTTATTAGAAAGAAATAATTTTATAGGACTTACTAAAATAAATGTATTCTTTAAATTGTATCATTTCATTGTTATTTTTTTATTTTTTGTCTTTTCTCTATTATCTTTTTCTCTATTATTTTCTCTATTGCAGGTTTGAGGGAAGAAGTTATATTTAAAATACCCTATATTGGTTAAAATATTTTTTTATTTAATTTTTGTTGTTTTTGGAGAGTATGTAACTGACGCCATAAATTGAAATTGGCACATTTAATTTGTAACTGACGCATTAATTTTAAACTCCATAAAAAAGAGCTCTCTTTGATTTTTTTTGGTTTTAAATTGGAATCTTTTTTTTTAGTTTTTAGAATAGAATCTTGTTTTTTTGTTTTTTTACATTGGAATTTTATAAAATTACACGGAATATAAGGAATCTTTGAGCTCTTCAACTCTCATCCTGTGACTGTAGAACGCCTCTCGACATAATTAAAACTCTCAGGGTCATAAAGATTCAAATGTAAATTTCAGTATCATTTCATCTTCCTCTTTCTCTGTATCATTCCCTTGCACCTTCACCAACCATTTGGACACCAAAACCCAAACAAAGGAATGGAAACAACGTTCAACCATAGGCAACTACTATAATCAAGTAAATCTTTTTGTGACATGAAATAAATCAATCAAAATTCTCTGCTGCGAGCTCAAGGCATCCATGAGGGGCATCCTCGTATGACACAGGCACTATATTTTTTTACTTTTCATTTCTAATTTTTGGTTTTGTGGACGTGGGTGGTCACAGGGTTGGCTAGGTACTGAATCTTTCAGCTGTAGGCAGCCATGGCGATGTCCACGCCCTTGAATCCTTTGTTCGCATTTAGGAATAAAATGAGTCATTTTCAAAGGTATTATGGTTTATTTATAGAGGTGTTATTTGAGGAAGTCTAAGAGTTCATTATATCTTTGAATAAAAGAATTGAAAGACATAAAAAATTATTCTACTCTATTTTATTCTATGTCAAAACATCAACACAATTTATAAGTTGTAAAGAAGAAGAAATTTAGAATGATTCATCCATTTAATTTCCA
Source organism: Cunninghamia lanceolata (assembly GCA_027924645.1). Classification (NCBI taxonomy): domain Eukaryota; kingdom Viridiplantae; phylum Streptophyta; class Pinopsida; order Cupressales; family Cupressaceae; genus Cunninghamia; species Cunninghamia lanceolata. The sequence continues at coordinate 5,572,018 of BSBN01000333.1, forward strand.
TATGGTTTCACCTTCAATGCATCACTTTATCCCTTTTTAACATTTCTTCCCCTCCTACTTCCATGGATACATTGGTTGCAGGTCATTTTAAACTCAAATTCCTATTTTGACATTTCCTTTTTCTTTGGCTATTAATTACTGGAATGTTAAAGTAAATTGGTTATGTTGATTTCTATCAAATCATTTATGAAATGTATTTGTACTTTCTCCAAGCTATTGGAATTTATAATACTCTTTCCTTGACATGATATGCCCTTTCACAAAATCATAGAATCCCTGATATGGAGAATGTGAACCCATCCATGAAGTCGCCCATGTTTGGCATCTTCTAGCCAAGCATACCAAAGTCCTTGTATAGGGTGTCTATTTCACACGGTTATGAAATGCAATAGATTTAGCTCTAAAGAATTTTTAAAAATTGATAGACGACACTCGATAAAATGGTGAAAGGAAATTTTTATTTTCAATTTTTACTTGGGCATCTTAGTAACTAGCACTTGCACCTATAGGAGGTTCAAGGAATACGTCGAGAGGAATAACCGACGAGTTTAGAATATTTTCTGGCATGAATTTTTATTTTACGGCATGAGACAATTCTGAGCACAATAATGCTCACATATAAAAGCCTATCAGCTAATAAGAGGACAGTGGTGGAAAGGGATTCCCCTAATAAGAGGATGTTATTGTAAACTTCAAAAAAAATCTAAATTTTATAGGAGGATGTTATTATAAATTTTAAAAATCTAGATATTTAAAATATATACCTAGGAGGATGTTATGTGTAGGGAATCTATTAAAGTTTTACCATTTGAAGTTAAATTTTTATATATAGGTTTCAATTTTTGGGTTATAATTTATTCATTTGGTTTTTGTTTTTTTTCTCTGAAATTCTAAGCGGTTTTTCTATAGCTAATCTTTTGTTTCAAGGGTTGTGGAATTAAGTCCCAAAAAGGTGATCTTTACAAAGGCCACATTATTATTATCTAAATCTCTTCTAAAATAAATCACCTCTAAAATCGAAGAGTGTACCCAAGGTAAAACCTTGTCTGAGTTACCGTCAATTTCATCAATTTAGAGGCCCCTAAATCCACAAAGGCGTCAGCCATCCAGATGCTCAACTACAACTTCAATAAAAATTCAGGCGGCTTTCTAGGGTTTTGTGTGAGGAAGTTTATGCCTTTGAACAAGTTGAGGGTTATAAACCAAGGCAAAGGCTACAAAAATTTGGAGGCATGTGAATGATGGGCAACTTGTGGAGTTGATTAAACAAAATGACAAGGAGTAGGTGAAAATGATAGAGTGGATCATGTCTCTATTGTTCAGACTTGACAAAATTTAGGTTTACTTTTTCTTTTAAAAAAATAAATATTATTCTCCTTTAATTAGTTTTAAAGTTAAAAAAGAAATAACTCTTAACCCTAAAATTACATATATTAATTTTATAATTTAATAAATGAATAATATTTTAGATATATTGTGAAGGAAGTTTATGTGCAATGAGAAAGGCAAAAATACCAATGTAGATATAACACTATGAGGATAGCCAATCTAATAGAGCCAAGAGTTTTCATGCTTTGGAGAGACTACAAAATATTATTATTTCCTTAACACAGAAAATTTCAAATAAAATTTTTAAAGGTTCATATGCCACCTAGCTTGACCAATAAAATCGAAGAGGAAAGAATTTATTAAATACATATAAATATCAAAGGGAATCATCACATGGGAGCTATTGAAATCATATGAAACAAACATGGAACTGGGGTGAATAGGTTGAGGAATTAAATTACATTAAAGTGTTAGAGAGAGAGGAACTAAATTACATTAAAGTGTTAGAGAGAGAGGAACTAAATTACATTAAAGTGTTAGAGAGACAGGGAACAGAGAAGTGGAGAGACAAAAGTGGGGGGGGTTGTGGGGAAAGAGAGAGAGATAATTAGGGCAAATATGTATAACCAAAAAATATTAGGGTTAAGATTAGGGTTACATTTGCAATTAGGGTTAGGGTTAGGGATAGAATTAGGGTTACAATTAAGGTAAATATTTATAATAAAAAAATTTGTTAGAGTTAGAGTTAGAATTATTGTTGGGTTTAGGAATTGAATTGTGATTAGGGTTAGGGTTAGAGTTACACATATAATTAAGGTTAGGGTTAGAATTAGGGTTAGGGATAGAATTAGGGTTACATTTATGGTTAGAATTAGGGAAAATATATAACCAAAAAAACATTAGGGTTAGAATTAGGGCTAGGATTAGAATTGGAATTAGAGTTAGGATTAGAATTAGGGTTACAATTAGGGTTAGAATTAGGGTCAGGGTTATAGTTCAAATTTAGGTTAGAATTAGGGAAAATATATATAACAAAGGGTTGGGTTAAAATTAGAGTAAGGGATAGAATTAACATTAGGGTTAGGGATATAATTAAGGTTAGGGTTAGGGCTATAATTAGGGTCATGTTTATGATTAAAACTAGGGTTACAATTAGAGAAAATATATAACCAAAAAAATTAGGGTTACAGTTAGAATTAGGTTTACGGTTAGGGATAGAATTAGGGTTGGGGATAGAATTAGAGTTAGGGTTACAATTAGAATTAGAGTTACAATTAGGGCAAATATTTATAACAAAAAAATCATTAGGGTTAGAGTTAGAATTAGGGTTGGGGTTAGGGATATAATTATGATGAGGGTCAAAATTAAGGTTGCATATATAACAAGGGTCAGGGTTAGAATTTTGGTTAGGGTTAGGGTTAAGGGTTAGGGATAGAATTATGGTTATGGGTTTGGTTATAATTAGGGTTAGATTACAATTAGGGAACTAGGGTTAGAATTATGTTTATGGTTATGATTACAATTATATATGATTTAGGGTTAGGGTTATTGTCATGGTTAGAATTAGGCTTGCAACTGCAAATGGTACTAGCATATTTATATTTTAAAAAATATATCTAAAATACACTGAGAAATATCCTTCTCGTGGCATCTATTCCACTTATATGTGGTAAATTTATTATGTCAATAGGCGTTCTACAATTCCAGCAGGGGTGGTGATGAGAGTGCTCAATTTCTCTCCATAAATAAAAACAAAAAAATTAAAATTTAAAATAAACAAAAAATATATAATATTGATGGTGGTTGTCTATGATTGAATTAAAATGTGGTGACGGAAACTCTAAACCATTCCTGGTGTATCTACTATTTTGGGTGATAGTATTAAATTCCATGAATTTTTGGCAACTCTCAACCATTCTTGGTGTATCTACTATTTTGGGTGATAGAATTTCCATGAATTTGTTTATTATAGAGCAACGGTTGTATTAGTTGACAACAATTATGAAAACATATTTTTTTGTCTTTATGCAATAGCAGGCCTGTTTGCAGTCTGTGCCCCCTCCTTTACTTTTTTCTTTGTTCTTTACTTACCATGAAAGTTTCACACCACCTCCTCAATCAATGAGCTTTCTCTAAGTGGTTAGTTCATATTCTTTTTATCATAACATAAATCTTTGTTTTAGCTATACATTCATTCATAATTGCACGACACTAGAGTAGTTTTATGGTGGCTACAAGTTTTTGGGTTTGAAGCTTTTTAATCTTCAACTTCAAATTCTCCTCCATCTTCAATTTTTATTTTTTGATTGAAGGCTTGATAGATCTTGTTAAAAGATTGTTTGTGGGCAACTAAAACACTATTCATCATCATACTTGTGCTACCCCAACTATGCAAGCCATGAAGGAGTAGCAGGTAAAACTTGTGTATTTTTTCACTATGTTCTTTTTCGCACATTTTTGTTGTTGTGGTAGATCAATACATGGTGCTCTATATTCCCTTCATGCTAAATCTTATTTGGCTCCTAGAACATGTATGTTTGATTTGTTTGGCATGCATGCTCTCCCACCACTAATTCAATCATTCAAATTACATAGATGAACTTTGTTAATATAAGGAAAAGATATTTTTATGGTATCCGACACGCCTATCAACTTTGTCGCCTCCCTCTTCATTTGTTGAGATACAACTTAAAGTTGAGGTTTTTCCAAGAAACTAATTTATATTATTGAAATAGAACTCAAACTATGAATGGTTTCTTCTATGATATGTAGTCTCCTTCGTATCTCTTCCATTCTTTTTATGGATGGTTGGCTATGTTTAAGAGGATAGAATTTCATTTGTCTTCGATCACAAACACTGAATAAGTAAAGAGGAAGAGAGGAGAAAGTGTACAAGTAAGAGGAAGTCTATTGTCTACTAATTGGATGTACAGTTTTACTCTTAATATTTTGCTTTTGCAACCAGTTTTAAATGAATTTTAAGTTCTTCATCTGAAGTACTATGAAAACAGAAAAATTTATCTTAATAATTTATTACAAGAAATTAGCAAAATTGAAATAAGTAATAATCTCTAAAGCGGTAATCTTCATATACGTGATTACCAAATTGGTATCAAAAATTTATATTAATATAATGATAATATTATAAAAAGCATTAAAAATAGTGTAAAACCCATTACTGCATAGATAAATTTTGATTACCAAGTAATAGAAGAATCGAATACCAAACTTATAAATTTACTATAAGAAATTTATATTATAAATGATTATATAATGTAGTATTACTAGGGGAGAGGACCCCATAGTAGGTCACCCTAACTTTCAAGGTCCACTGATGCAAGAGAAAACCTCCCCTCATGTAGAAAACATAAAGCCTCCACACAAACTCACACAATATCAAATACACATTGACATGGGCATTGCTCTACCCCAATTTCAATACTCAACTACAGCAAGATTGCAACACAAACTTGAATTGGTTTATTGGATTCAATTCAAAAAAAAAAAAAAAACTCTACTATGAATTTATTTACATATAATTGGTCGTTCTTGGCCTCTCTACAACTTCTCTCAATCCCCTCTCAAATTCAATTCATATTGTCACCAAAAATGGATCATCTATGCCTCTAAGAGGCATTGAAACTTATGAAGTTCCTTTTGTACAGTGGCTTCCCTATAGACTTTTCTTTTATCAAGTTATGTTCTTTGGAAACGAAGTGAACTTACCTCTTTATTTTGTTTAGGAAGTTTGGACACTGTATATTCCCCTTTGTTCTGCTCCCTTTTGCCACTTCTTGATTTTCTTTTGCACAGGGACCACTCCAAATCTTCCTCCTCTTTGCTTTGCAGGCCCACTCCAAACTTCCACGCTCTTCTCCTATGGGCCAAGCCCCTACTCCCAAAATGGACATGCAACCCCTCTAAACACTTCACCTCCTCTTCTATGTTTCATACTGCCACTCCTCTATGCTTTTGATCTTACATATGCAGAATCATAACCGCCTCGATAGTCTTTTGGAGGCGTTGCTTGGTTTCTACAAAGATTGATATGCTCACATTTTAATTACCTTTGGCAGATATGAAATGTGAATGGGACCATTTGACTAGATTCATTATTTTCTTTATCTCCTCATAAATTATGTGGATCCAAGTTGATCCCTTAATACACATGGCAAAGATATATGATGCCAATTTGCTTTGTACATGAACCATACGGTCAATAGCACCTGACCTTGGACTTGTGTCATTCCCTCCTTCCTTTTCCACACTGTAAAAGGATATTATGCAATCAAAGTAGTATCGGTGCTCAAGACCATATCCTCCTCCACAGATGACACATTGCTCGCAGGTACTTAGACTTGGACTTCGTTGAACAAGAGTAAAGAAGAAATTGCATCTGAATTAAGACCATTGTAGAAGCTTTATCACAATCAAATAAAGAAGGACCAATCTCTTCTCTCAGATCATTAGCGATGACATCAAATTTTATCCACAACCTTCCTACCAAACAAAGTAGCACACATGTAATCAATCACATACACAATATCATTGAAAGAAGCAAATATGTGGGCTATACCAAACAGTGTCATTTGACAATCGACCAACAAGTTGAAAACTAACTTTTGACATAACATTGTACTGAGAGATTGAGATCATCCAAAAACTTTCCAAGATGTGCACGTTGACATCACCAAACTGTCCACCAAGCCATTCTACCTCAACCCTCACAGAATTTTGAAATTTTAAAACTTCACCAAATTGCCAGCAAAAGTTGTGAAACGGTTAATTCTCAAAAACCGTAAGGCGTATGACTATGAAACTTTCGGCATCAAATCTAGGGTAGAGTCAACAATATTCCCCTAAAAGGATTTGACATCAAACCTCTCCAATTCAACTAAACTGTAATTATTTTCACAACAGTCGTGCCTGTTATGCATTGAACTCAAATTCTGGTGAAAACTAAAATTTTGCAAATCTGATTGTGCTAATCGCTCCTCAAGGTTGAGATATGCCAATCAAGACCACACACCAAAATTTAAAGAAAACAAACTAAAAATTATTTTTGGGTGATGTCGATTACCAGTCCACCCAGATGCTCCTGCATTAGACACGCCAGGTAGGAAAATTTTGTGAGTAGAACTCACAAAATGGAGTTAGATAATTGAACTACCCTTTCAGGTTATAAACAACCTGCAGTGAACTCCATCTATGAGCCATGTATACAAAGTTACTTCTTCTTCCTCTTTTTCCAGCACCTCACCAAATCTAGCTTCACTCTCCTCCAACAACTTTGCTCACCATTCTTCTCTCCTCTCGTGGATTTGTATCCACTACATACCGTCCTCCTCCTCCAAGGATTCTCTCCTCTTTCCTCCTCATTTGTGGGATCCATCCCACCATCAAACAACCACCTCCACCAAAATCTCACATCATCCCCATAACAACCTGCAGCATCCTCACCAAAATCTGCATCTACAACTCCATTGAAATTAAAGGTTTCCATGTGCTTTTCTTCATACTCTCCAACCCTCATCATAACAAATGAAGAGAAATCAACATCATCACAAAATACAATAATATTTACCTCTGTTGCAACATCTCCCTCATCACCATCAGCTGCAACTTTTCCTTCTTCACCCTTCGCTGCAATGGCAATATTTTCCATCCATTCTTCAACAATAAATCATCTTTGTCTTCACCATTCACTGCAACATCCTCGCACTCCATCACTGGAACTTCAATTTCCACAACTACATCTTCATTCTTCTCATTTTCGGCAACCTCTTCTACATTCTTATCTTCGCTTCTCACATCTTTCACTTCCTCAATCACTGTACACTCAATTCTTTATCTTCCTCATCCTTTCCTTTCATGCCTTTGCTACTAACTCATCCCTTGCAACCTCTTCACGCTGCATAGCTTCCAACCTATCCACTCTCATAGTTATATCTATCATCATCTTCAAAAATTTCCTCTCTTGATATTGTTTCCAGCGCTCCCATATAACAGACTTGCTCACGAATATCCTCATGCTACTGCAATCTTCCACACATCACACTCTCAATCTACAAATACTATTTCCTTTGTGGCTCCCTAGCTCTTGATTGCTTAGGGATTCTCTCTACCTACATAAATCTTCACACAAGCTCTTTTCTACCACCTTCTATCCTCTACTCGTAGGACCTAGTGCATACTCTGCACACTCAGGGTCTTATAGCTATGCTACCATATGATGCAAGAGATAACCTCCCCTCATGCAAAAAACATAAAGCCTCCACACAAACTCACACAATATCAAATACACATTGACATGGGCATTGCTCTGCCCCAATTTCAATACTCAACTACATCAAGATTGTAACACAAACTTGAATTGGTTTATTGGATTCAATTCTCTACTGTGAATTTATTTACATATAATTGGCCATTCATGGCCTCTTTACATCTTCTCTCAATCCCCTCTCAAATTAAATTCATATTGTTGTCAAAAATGGATCAGTTATGCCTCTAAGAGGCGTTGAAACTTATGGAGTTCCTTCTGTACGGTGGCTTCCCTACAAACTCTTCTTTTATCAATTGATGTTATTTGGCAGTGAAGTGAACTTACCTCTTTATGGTGTTTAGGAAGTTTGGATGTTGTATATTCCTCTCTGTTCTATTCTCTTTTGCCACTTCTTGACTTTCTTTTGCACAGCGACCACTCCAAATCTTCCTCCTCCTTGCTAAGCAGCCCCACTCCAAACTTTCATGCTCTTCCTATATAGGTCAAGTCCCTTCTCCCAAAATAGACATGCAACCACTCTAAACACTTCACCTCCTCTTCTCTGTTTCATATCGCCACTCCTCTACGCTTTTGATTTTAGATATACAGAATCCTAACCACCTCAATAGTCTTTTGGAGGCATCGCTTGGTTTCTACGAAGATTGGTACGCTCACATTTTAATTACCTTTGGCAGATATGAAATGCAAATGGGACCATTTGACTAGTTTCATTATTTATTTTATCTCCTCATAAATCCTCATGGATCCAAGTTGATCCCTTAATACACATGGAAGAGATATATGATGCTAATTTGATTTGTATAGGAACCATATGGTCAATAGCACAGACCTTGGACTTGTGTCATTCCCTCCTTCCTTTTCCATGATGTCAAAGGATATTATGCAATCAGAGTACTATCAGTGCTCAAGATCGTATCCTCCACAGATGACACATTTCTCATAGGTGCTTAAATTTGGACTTCGTTGAACAAGAGTAAAGAAGAAATTGCATCTAGATTAAGACCCTTGCAGAAGCTTCATCACAATCAAATAAAGAAGGACTAATCTTTTCTCTCAAATCATCAAAGATGACATCAAACTTTATCCACAACCTTCCTACCAACCAAAGTAGCACACATGTAATCAATCACATACATAGTATCATTGAAAGAAGAAAATATGTGGGTTATACCAAACAATGTCATTCGACAATCGACCAACAAGCTGAAAACTGACTTTCAACATAACTTTTTACTAAGACCTCAAAATCATCCAAAAACTTACCAAGATGTGCACGTTGACATCACCAAACTATCCACGAAGTCATTCTGCCTCAAACCTCATATAATTTTGAAATTTTAAAACTTCACCAAATTCCCAGCAGAAGTCGCAAAATGGTTAATTCTCAAAAACTGTAAGGCGTATGACTATGAAACTTTTGGCATCAAATCTAGGGTGGAGTCAACAATATTCTCGTAAAAGTATTTGACATCAAACCTCACTAATTCACCTGAATAATTGTTTTTGCAACAGTCACCTATTATGTGTTGAACTCATATTCTAGTGAAAACTAATTTTTTGCAAATCTAATTATGTCAATCGCTCCCCAAGGCTGAGAGATGCCAATCACGACCACACACACCAAAATTAAAAGAAAATAAACTGAATTTTATTTTTGGGTGATGTCGATTACTAGTCCATTCGGATGCTCTTGTATCACACCTAGAGGGCCACGTCAATCAAAGATTAAAAAGGCCATGGCCACGCGAGCAATGACGTGTAGGAGACAAATGTTTTATTTTGAGGGGTGTCTAATTCATTGGCCACGTGGAGGACGAGGAGCGGTGGAGGCATGTAATTTCCAAGACTTTTTAAAGGCTAACTAGCAGTGGATTAGAAGGACCCTCGGTCCTAGTCTAAGATCTCACAAGTACATGTTGACCATGCTATGTGGTGAGTGGACACAATGCTGCATTATTTTTAAACATGGTAACATTAAACACTTACTTCCTCCTCTTTTTTTCCTGACCCACCACATTAACTCCTCTTGCATCCACATTTTAATGTATAGGATGACGCAAGATTTCCACACAATGGAGCCTTCAATGCTTCAGTACCTTGCATTTATCTCTCACGGACACCCCACTAACAAGACTCCTCTTCCCAAAAGTTCATTTCATTTTGCACCAAAACATGTTCACTTCAACTCTGTATTGGCAATGGCTTCTGTGAAAGGAATGGTTGGAAATGTTGGCATGTTTCTCATTTCTAATCTTCCACGCCATCATCTGCATTTCAATGAACCAGGTGAGGATTACACATCTCACTAAGGCAATGAACTAGAAAAGTCTTCATTTTTTGAGGTGATTGTTGTGTTTGCTTTCTTCTCTTTTCATATTTATGCACTTCACTTCTCTGTATTTCTTTAATACATGCATTTTCATGTGTTTTTCTCGTGGATACCATCATTGTTTACTATTTTATTGGTTGATAATACAATTTTAAGATTTACTCCAGTGTATCAATGTGAATGGAGGTTGAGGTTGTCATACCTAGTAATCTTTTTAATTGTTTTTTGTTTTTGTTTATTCATGAGGGTTCTCTTCATTTTACTCCTCCATCTGGTTTTAAATGGAAGAATAGTTCGTCATACCTCACTAACGTAATCACACACTACAACTTATTCCATCTATTAAAAGGAAACATATTTTTAAATGGTTTTAAATGGAAGCATGGTTTTAAATGGGGTTTAAGGGATTAGATACCGGTGCACCCTACCATTCAACATTCAAAATCCCTACTATCGGGCATTGTTTCTTGTTTCTTATTTGTGAACTATTATTTTTCCATCTGTTTTAACATTCTCTACCATTTGAGATGGGATTTCTTTGTTTCACTCTTGTTTGTGGCTGTAAATGGAAGGTTTTTTTAGTTTTTTTGTGGTTATATCACTAATGAAGTGACCCAACTAGTTTTTTTGGCTTTTTTTTGTGGTTGTATCACTACTGAAGTGACCCAACTAGTTTTTAGTTTTTTTTTTTGTGATTTTGAAAATCAACAAATGCACAATAATGGTTGGTGGAATGTCTAGTTGAATGCTTAAGTCTTTTTGTCTCTTTAACTTTCTACTAAAAAGATTCAAAAGAATCCAAATATCAAAACTGGTGTTCAAGGGTGTTTATTTTATGTTTTTTAGTAGTGTTTATCAACACAACTTAATGGTCATCTTCTATGTTTTGTAGCACATTTATTGGTTATGGAAATTCAAATATTTTGTTCAAGCATCACTGTGACCTATCCAATTTAAGTTACAAATTTTATTTTACAGTTCTTTCAATTGGTAAATTTAGACTAAGAAAATTTTTAGAAATGGGTTATCAAAAATTTTATTGGTTGCCAAAAATATTGTAAAGTTAGCTTTGTTGTTTATTACCTACTCTAGATATATTGTGCCTAATAATGTTTCTCTACTACTTAAACCCTAATTAGTTTTTTTAGAACTGTATTTATTCATGATTTTATATTTATCATATATGTTGTATCCTTTAACCTTTCATATGCATTCATGCATCAATATACTAGGGTTTTATGTATATGATGTATCCTTTAACCCCTCACCTTACTTCTCCCACTATCATGAGTACTCATGTCTAAGAGTGAGACTAGGATTGATATCTCTCCCAAAGAACCATAGTCATCCCAAGTAGCTAACTAACATCCTCATGTAATATGATGAGTATGCCTAGTACTCTTGGATGGTCATTTATGGGTCCTATCAAATTGATGCATCAAATAAGTAATGAAAGCATCATTTAGTGGTGAGAGAATGGATCTCTTTGCATCGAACTATATAACCTCTCACTTGAGCTTATCTCTATCTAAATAGATTACATCTAGAGATAATCAACATCATCTTTGTTCCTACACTATCTGGTCTCTAGCTACATCTCTCTCAGTCTCTATATTACCTCTCCCACGAGCTACAGTTTTGTACTCTACTAACAGTACCCTATACACAATGGTAGCCTAACTAACAAGGTCAAAAAATGATGCAATCTATCTACAATGTGTATGATCTTATATTATTTGCTCGACTAGAATGATTAGTACACCTTGAATTAGTTGCTCAATCATGCAAGACATAAACTACACTTCCTGCATAATTACAACTTTCAATTAGCCACATATTTGCAACAATATAAAAATAAGAGAATTTTAAATGGAATATCATAACTAGCACATCTGGATCTTTTTCCTCCCAATCTACATTGGTTAGAACCTATTTTAGGAGTGAAACAAATGGAAGAATGAATACAAAATTTGTAAGTTTGTACAATGCATATTATTTGTAATAAATTAAGAGGAAATAATTATAAATTAATGTCAGGTTTCACTATTATAGGCCAATGTGAAAAGATCATTGTTATGAGGTCAGGGTTCATTATTATGGGTCAATGTTAATAGGTTAGGGTTCACTATTAATAGGTTAGGGTTCATTGTTATAGGTTACTGTTAATAGGTCTAGTTTAATAGGACAAGGTTCACCATTATCAATGATAGATCATTCCTATAAAAGATAGGTCACTATTATAAATGATAGGGCAATTTTGTAATATTCATTATTATAAATGATAGGTCACTAAATTATAAAAGATAGTTACTATTTCACTATTTTCTTATAAAGGATGGGTCAAGGAAAGATATTAATTCTTTCCTTCTTGAGATCACATAATTTTCTTTTTTGGATTTTATCAATTTCTTATATATTTTCTTGCTTTCTTTGCTTGTCTCGTTCTCTTTGAAGGATCTTTTTGCAGCCTTACACTCTTTGTCATACCATAGGTTAGTCAAGAAAGTATTTGAAACCCCCTTCTTAGGTCGAGATCTCTTGCACACCTTTAATGCCTTGTGGATTAAAGGGATCAACAAATTGTTGCAAATACAGTCACTTGCTTTATTGTTTTCCTTGCACTCTATGTTGTTTTTTGCCATTTGAAAGTGTTGTTCAATTGCAGCAATGAAGAGCTCTTGATTTTCTTGATTCACAAGGATTTTACCTTGGGTATGAGCTTTCCTTTGTATGTGTTGGACCTGCTCTCCTTGTTGGTTGTTTGTGAGAATGCCAAACTTAACAAGGAGAGGCATATGATTAGATTTCAACTCAATAGGGCTGCTCCCAATATCGAACTCCAACAACTTAGAAATAGAACTCTAAGAGCATATTACATAGTCCACCACACTTTGTCCATTGTATGTTTTACATGTGATACCACATGATCTTGGCCAAGTTCTCATTTCATTACAAAATAACCATGTCATACAAGCTACATAGCCCTAGTAGTTCCACTCCAAAGTGCATCACACTCCCATTTCCATCTTGTGATGCCCTTTCCTAAAGTTAGTCCCCACTTTCCTCTAGCCATAGAGGATTGTTGTCCCCTCCTTCGCTACCCAACTGGAGAGACTAATTTTTTGTTGTCCTTGCATTAATCACCTATTAAACTATTCCCCCTGAAGCATTGAAAACATAAATGTCTTTCTTTAATGCATCATATGGGTCTTTGTTATCTAGATTTCTCTTCTTGTAGAACTTTATTAAACCTTTTGGAGCAAAGTAACAAGCAGCCAACATGATTGTTACCTCACTATCTGTTATTTTCAACCATATGAATTGCTTATTTGGGTCCTTTTTTTCTACTTTTATTATTCCACCCCACATTTCTCTTATTAGCAATATGACCCCTCCATGCCCTTTACCTATTTTAGTCCCTTCATTCTAAACTGAGATTTTATTGTATCCTTCAAAGTCAAGAACTTTGCATCCATCATGCTCATGTGTTTCTATAAGAATAATAATGTATTGCCCTATGCTATGGGCCACAACCCTGATCCTCTTCTCCATGGGTAACCTCTACAATTCCAACTTACCATGTGTAGATACTCCTGTGGGCCCCCAAATCCTTATTTCTTGTGTGATAATCAGTGACTGATTTGAGCTTTCCCATTTTTCATCCATGCCCACTTTCCTGCATCTCTTGTTGTTTTCACTTTCTCCCACTCCTTCCTTTGATCTTCTTGTTGGGAAAATGTCAAGTCTTCATCTAAGCACATATGAGTTCCTCTAAGCAACCATCTGTTCTTTAGGATCACATTCTTGTCTTCCATGTTTCTAAAGGCAGCTCAAGTACATGTGTATTCCTTCCTTCTTCTATTTGTTTTTCAATCCTATTCTCTTGTTGGATACAACCTATCCATTTCATCTTGTCCATAAGGAAGTCTCGTGTTAGTGTCATACCCACCTTGTACACGTGGACATGAAAACCAAAATATAAAAAAATTTATTAACATAAGACACCAAACTCACTCACGCATCAAATGTGCGCTTAATAACATACACACGTAACATTTTTGTATGTGCAACACACGTTAAGCACGCCGCACTACAGCAGGTAATTCAATCAAGATGCGAGAAATATGAAACTCCTTTCATGCCCCATCGATGATGGAAGTAAACTAAGAGGGTGGGTGTTGCATCTTGCGTCGCCAAGAGGAATGGTCTCCATCGATAAACTGACCCTAGGGTTTCCTAGATGAGAATGAGAAAACCAGTTTTGACCTAAGTTGAAACCCTAACCCTAAAACTAAATAAATCAATCGATTAAACTATAATGCGGAAGCAAAAATAAAACTATAATCTACACTAAATCAACATCTCTAACCTAACCATTGAAATAAATTAAATTTAAAGTCTTTCAAAAATCTAACTATAATAAATTACATGGGAAAATTTCTTAATCAACTATACAACAATAACATGAATCATCCCAATAATAATTTGCCATAAAAATAACTAACTCAAATGCCCATTTAAAACCCTAATCCAACTATCATGTCTCTGAAAATTTCAGCAGCATAACATTACTCGGGCAACTAATTTACCAGACTTTTTGACAGCATAACTTCACAAAAGTCAACTAGGGAGCAATTTAAATCAAAGTGCAATAAATTAAAATCTTAACTATAGAACTATACAAATAAATCTGATTTTCACTTAGGTGAGTTTGAAAAGCAAAAAGATGTTAAAAAACTATTTAGCATACCATAATCATAACAGGTTTATAAAAGCACAATCACCCCCATTTCACTTACAAGTTATTGTTGGTATTGCAAGTTGAGATTGAGGAGAAATAAGGAGATAGAAATATCTTCCCTCATGGGAAGATTATTTCTCACATGGCTAATAATTTTGTTTTTCTAATGTTTTCTATTTTCAAATAATCTAATAGTTTAAATGTTTTGATCTGTAGTTTTCTATTATTTCTAAGTTTAGTTTTGCTACTGATATTAAAATTTTCAAATGTCTTCTTTCTTATTTCCCTCCAAAAAGTTTGCAAATAAAATATTATTTAAATAGTCTCTATAGTTTTTAATAGTTTTAAATATATATATAAGTATTTATTTTTCTATATATATATATATATATGAAAATAAATGATGCTTATATATATAACTATGTATAAACTGAATATATTATTATAAAAAATTCATATGCTTATATATATATATATATAATTATAAAAAAAATTCATGTGTATATACACAGAACTCTCTATATACACAGTTTTGTGTATATACAAAGATTAAAAATAATATATATATATATATATATATATATTATAGGTTTAAAAACCATAAAACAATGGCGACATGCAATAGAAGTAACAGACAGGGATTTTTTTAAAAACGCAGGAGTCTCGATTGCCATAGGTCGTCGGCTTGTGGTGGCCCAGGGGCACAACCCGCAGGCTCTGTGGGGATGGGGTCCCTGAACCTGGCCCATGGCCTGCAAAAAGAGTAGGGGGTAGACAAGGCTCTGCCATCCCCCTCAACCTAAATTTTCTTTTTCAAAAAATCACGTCTAACAAAAACATTATAAAATTTAACCTAACTCAAATACTTTAATACATAAAGAAAATATTTATTAATATACATATATCTATATATATATATATAGAAGTATGTATATATATCTTTTTCCTCACTATTTTTTTTAAACAAAACACAGAGATTAAAAAACAATATAACTTTATTCCTATAAAAAACATAAGCATATATATACTTCTTTTCTTTCAACAACAAAGAAAATGATAAATAAGATAGAGAACAAATATATATATATATATATATCAAGGGATGGGAAAAATATTTCCTATAACCATAGCAACTAATTTATTAATTTATTTTCTTTTTTTTAAGGTGGAAGTCATATTCATTTCAATAAGTACCTCATGAGAGAGAGAGAGAGAGAGAGAGAGAGAGAGAGAGAGAGAGAGAGAGAGAGAGAGAGAGAGAGAGAGAGAGAGAGAGAGAGAGAGAGAGAGAGAGAGAGAGAGAGAGAGAGAGAGAGAGAGAGAGAGAGAGAGAGAGAGAGAGAGAGAGAGAGAGAGAGAGAGAGAGAGAGAGAGAGAGAGAACAATATTTAAAATGGCAAGCCACAACTATAGGAAAATATATTCTTTCTATAAATTTTCTTTTTGCAAATAATACATTTTACAAGGGGAAACAATGCAATACAAGGGATTTTCCCAAGAGAGAAATTTACTCTCTCATATACACCCAACCCATTTACAAGCTCAATGAGCCAAGGCATTTATATTGCCAAACATTTACAACTTGATCAAAAACCACTAAGCCACCTCAAGAAGACCTCTCATAGTTCTTCTCCATAGAGCCAAGAAAACTTGCAAGACAAATAAACCTTTCCCATGGCCAAGGGAAGCTCACCTCCCATCTTTAGGCTTGCTTGCAAGCCACCCCCAAGCTAGGAGGCCTACAAGTAACCCGAACTCATACTCACACACAAGGGATTCAAAGCACACTCACAACAACCACATTAACACCCAACCCAAGGGATCTTAACAAACTAAATCCATGAATATGGATTTCAAAGGAGAGAGGAAGTGGACATCACCCACTCAAAGGGAAAGACCATCAAGAATCATAGTAACCCAAACTCATTTCTCAAAACCTCATAGCCTCTTGCTATCAAATAAACAAACTTATGGCTCCAAAAACCCAAGGCACTCATGCCATCCAAAACCACACCAAGATCACCCAAAACAAGGCCAATGCCTACCAAAATCTCCTTATCAAGGAGTGACTTTCCTCGAGGAGGTTCACTCCTCTCTCACCCTACACAAGGTGAGCTCTCTCACATGGAGAGCTCATACCAACAACCCTTAAACCCTTCACAACACAAAAAAAATACATAAAGCAAAACACATAACCATGCCTATGAACATATATCAAGTAAAATGCAAAAGCAAGAAAGTCTTGAATCCTTAAGAGCCTACCTCTCAATCTTCAAGTGAAAGAAGATAGTTGAAGAAGCCTTCCAAGAGCCAACTCCAAGTCTCCTTAGCTCAATCTCCCTTCCAAGCCAAAGATCCTTCCAAAATCCAACTCCAAAAACCAAAAGAAAGAGCCCTTCTCACCTCAACAAGAGGGAGATAAATAGGTCTCTAAAAACCATCCCCATGAATGAGGAGGTGACACTTGTCACCTTCTCATTCACTCTCTCAAGCACAACTCCCCACATGTGTGAGATATTGAGGAGTAGGTAGGTGACACTTGTCATCCTCTCATTCATCTTCAAGAGCACACCTCCCCACACTTCTCCTTACACATGTGTGAGACATGGGGAAAAGGGAAGTACTTGGGGTTCTCTTTCCAAAGGCTCTTACAATGTGCTCACACATGTGAGACCTTTGGGATTCCCCCAAGCCCTTACATGAACCTAGGGTTGTGAGATTGGGATGTGACAAGTCACCCAACCCTCATCTCAAAACTCTAATCTCACCACCTAACTCCCATGGTCAAATATGAGCTAAAACTCATGATTTGAGGTCTATAAGGTACCTAACCCATAGGTACTTGACCTAAGACTCTTAAACACATGAAATAAACATAAAAAATCTTAAAAATCAACAATTAAATAGCCCCTAAAACCCATGAATGAAAATGGACACATAGATGACACTCATCATCCACCTCATCCTAAGTCAACCTTAAGAGACTCAAATAAAACCAAAATAAATTAATAACACAATGCATTCATGCTCAAACAACGTATAACCTTTGTCCACCTTAGGGACTAGGTTAGCATCACGGGGCTAATTACTAGGGTTACTTGTGAGACCTCTGGTTTCCATTGGCCATGGAATTAACCTACACACTTACACACACACATCAATAGTCCAATGTATATCATAGCCAAAGCAATTCAAATTACACACACACACACACGAAGTTGCACGAGTTCATACATTTCAATTAGGTCAATTCCATAATACATGGTAAAATTTACTATATTTCCAAATCAATTTAATTTCAAACAACACATTCTTGATCATGCAATCATAAATTAAAATACTAATCCATTTACTCAATTTAGCTCATTCTTTAAATTAATTGCATCATGTAATTCAAGACATTCATCATCATAAAAAGCAGAATATAACCTAAGCATGTATAGATACATCATCAATAATATAACAACACATCTATCTATTCAAATCACAAAATAATGCCATCAAAACTCTAATGGATGGGATCAATAGTCCCCAATAATGTCTAGTGTCAAAATATAATCCATAGATAACAAGTCTCATAGGTCGAATCAAGAGGTGTAATAAGGGTGGGCCTCACAGTTTGAATATCAGTTCTCTCCTCCCCAAAGTCATTCAAACCTTTGATGATGATATTATAGCCTTGTCATGCTCATCTTTTTCTTCTCTTATATGTCTCTTGATTGGTTTTTCTATGATTCTTTTTTCTCATTTGATGGTCCATTTACAACTCGTGCCCAAGATCTGGCCTCTTCTATTTGGTCTCTTAGTTGGTTCTCTCTTATTTCCATGCTTGCAATTGTTGATTGAATCTCTTCTAACTATGTTGTGTCACTTACTTTCATTATCTCTTAACTCTTCTTTTTCTGTTGTTTTCATTTGTTGTAATTCCTGCTTTAGAGTGATTAGCTCCTACTGTCCTCTTTTCGTGTTGTTTTACAGGTTTGTTACTTGCTCTTTGAGCAACTTGTTTTGATTTTCAAGGTTCCAATTGGCTTCCATAATTTTCCTTAACTTGGTATCTCCATGCTACCCCTTTGCTTCTATAGTTTCAATCCTCTTTTTCATGCTCATGAGATCATTTACATAAGCTCTGACGACCACAACAACAGTGTAGTCATGGGGTTGTATGGGTCTTTATTTTCTTGAAACCCTTCCTCTCTTTCCCCTTTGTTTGTTGTGAGAGTTTTGGTTTTGCTCTGCTTTGACTCAATGTCCTCTTCTAGCAAAAAAACTTCTTTCTTTTTACCTTTATCCTCACCTTGCATTGTTTGGTCTCCTACTAAATGATGCATTTTAATAGTGACGATTGCATTGTTTCTAGCTGTTTTTGGCAATATCATAGTGAGTTTTTTTATGTGTTTGCCTCATCTTTTGGATCTACCTACGCCTTAAAACTCCCTATATTGTTTTGCATTCACGAAGACCAACCTTTCATCTATGTCAACTGTATTAGCTTGATGGTACCCTGGCAAGAAAGAACTCCATGGCCCAGTTATATTCCCTACATGTGTATTAGGGTATGAATTTGTAGGTCCCTTTGTTAATTAGAAAGTGTGACTCCAGGGAATGCTTAAACCCTCCTAGTATAACCTCCTTATTAAAGAATTGGTTAATTGCATTTAGGGTCCATTTATTGTCTCAATGCAGTTCGTAGCATATTTCACTAGCCCTAGGTTGTTTGGGTGTTTGATTTCCTCTGAAATTTGTGTTTTTTCTATAGTAAACCCATAGGTCACCATGCCTAAGTTGTCTTGCAAGCTTTCCTGTCAATTACCATGGTTTTCATAGCATTGGTTCGCTTAACCATGATTTAATAGTACTGGTTTGTCATTTTTGAAAAGGACGCATGAGACCTAAAAAAAGATTGCGCCAGAAAAAAGAAATAAAAGGGAGATATTATTGTGGGGCTAACATGTTCCTTGTTGGACTGTGAGCAAGGCCCACGTAACTGATGATGGCCCTGTTTCTGCCTTCACCGCCTTGCTTTGTATGTTACTTTTCGTTTAAGGGTGCCAACAAAACCCTTGTTTGACCCACTGCGCCAGGCCCCACTAAATAATGATTAGTGAAAGGGTAGGAGTTGGTAATATTGAATTTGAAAAAAGTATTTTGGGGTCAACTTTGAGCAAATAGGGATTGACCCAAGACAAAGAAATGTAAACATCAAGATCATGAATATATGCATAAAAGATAATAAAACGAAAGTGTGAAAATGAATGCAAATGAGGCCGAAATAAAATCAAATATATAAAAATGTGTAAAATGAAGACAGACTAAGTATCGCGGAATGAGCCAGACTCAACTAATACAACACTTCAGGTATCCAAACTTCAGTAACTTAGGGGGAAAACCCAATAGGTGAGATAGTTCCAATGGCTGAGATAGTATACAGCATACGTATACGCGCTCAAGACATCAACTTTGTTGCTTTTTAAAAATGTAAGACAATGCAACCGCCATTGATCAGATACAATCTAAGAAAACTTAAGTTATGATATTACTGGAATGGAGCCGGTCTGTGTTATGGAGCAGCATGGCATTTCCCTGCCATTTCTTGAAAAGAACTGCCTCGATTACAAAGAGGGAAAGCGCTTCCACGCCACCATTATTAAGATTGGAGTCAAGCTGGGCCTCTATTTCGCCAACAAGCTAATCATCATATATTCCAAACATGGTGATATCGCAGATGCACGCCAACTGTTTGACGAAATGTCTGATAGAAACGTAATCTCATGGACTGCCCTAATCGCCGCCTATGCCCACCAAAACCATGGCCAGGTGGCTCTCCGTCATTTTCAGCAAATGCAGTGGGAAGGAGTGAAACCAAATCACTTCACCTTCTCCTCTGTGTTGAGCGCATGTTGGGAGGCGCAAGCGGGGAAGCAGCTGCATGCCCGTGTAATAACCCATGGATTTCACTCCGACGTTGTGGTGAGCAATGCAGTTATTAACGCGTATATAAAATGCGGGGAAATGAGAGATGCCCACAAAGTATTCTCCCACTCGCACACAAATAATGTTGTTTCATGGACTTCCATAGTTGCAGGCTATGGCAAATGCGGCAACATTGAGGCTGCACGCCAAGTGTTTGACCAAATGCCTTACAGAAATGTGGTGTCGTGGAACGCCATGATTGCAGCATACGCCCAGCAGGATGAGGGGAGAGAGGCTCTGTTACTTTACCACCAAATGAGAAACTCCTGCCTGCCCATGACCTTCACCTTCTCTACATTTGCCACTCTTCTGGCAGTCTGTGCCCGCTTGCCCAGCTTACACCAGGGCAAGTTACTGCATACCCACATACTCAAATGCTCTTTATTTCAGCATAAGGATGTGGTGTTAGAGAGCAGCTTGGTTGACATGTATGCCAAATGTGGGAGCATAGAAGACGCCCGACTGATATTTGAAGCAATGCCTGAAAAAAACGTTGTTTCATGGACAGCAATGATTGATGGGTATGGCAAGCATGGACAGGCGAAGGAGGCTCTCCGTTTGTTTGAACAAATGCGGGAGCAGCAGCCTTCGAATTGGGGCATAGAACCCAATGATGTGACCTTCTTGAGTGTCCTGTCTGCTTGTAGCCATGCTGGCCTAGTGGATGAAGGCCTTCACCTGTTTCACTGTATGAGCAGTTACCATAATATATCTCCAAGGCCAGAGCACTATGCTTCCATGGTTGACCTTCTTGCTAGAGCAGGCTGCTTAGAGGAAGCTCATGCTTTTATCAATAAAATGCCAGAGGAAGTAAAAGCAAGGGCAGAAGTGTGGGGGGCCTTGCTTGGTGCTTGCAGATACCCTGCCAATGTTCAACTAGCAAACCATGTTGCCCAGCGCCTTTTTCTCTTGAAACCCCAACATACTGGGACATACATTGCACTCTCCAATGTGTATGCTGCAGCTGGTATGCACACTGATGCAGCAAAGGTAATCAAAGCAATGAAAGACGGGGGAATAAAAATGGAACCAGGATGCAGCTGGATTGAGGTGAGGAAGGAGGTGCACCGATTCCTTGTAGGTGATACATTCCACCCTCGGACGGAGCAGATCTATGCAACTTGGAGTAAATTGGAGAAGCAAATGAAGCAAGCTGGTTATATGCCTGAAACAAATCTCTTGTTTAATGAAATGGGAGAGGAACACAGGGAGCCAATTAGCTGTCTTCATAGTGAGAAACTGGCCATTACATTTGGGCTTATTAGCACGCCCCCTGGATCATCTATACGAATTTTTAAGAACCTTCGTGTGTGCTTGGACTGTCATATTGCTACCAAGATCATCTCCAAGATTGTTGATAGGGAAATTATTGTTAGGGATGTTAACCGCTTCCATCATTTCAAAAATGGACTATGTTCGTGTGGAGATTATTGGTGATATTAATGACCCTTGTGTCTTTTATGATGGTGTAGCATTTCGAGATCAGCTTTAGAATATTATTGCTCATGCAACACAGATGGAAGTGATCTTATAAACTGGGCTAGAAGATATTGTGAAAGAGTTAGGATTGTTTAGGTTAACGCCACAAAGAACAAATATAATGACGGGGTTTGTAGATCACTTTCTGCCATTTGCTTCATCGTCAGAGGGGAATAAGGCATTTATGATTCGTAGTCCTTTTAGAGTGATAACCCCAATAGTAATGGCTTACATGATGCCCTTCACAAGTAGACCTTGAGAGGGGTATTGAATTCTCAGTGAACCAAACGCTGGCTAGGTTTTTTAATATCAAATTGCAAATGTAAACTTCACAGTAGCCAAATTATCAAAACTTCGAATGTTTATAAGCCAGAGAATCAATGTAAATCTAATACGTTCCTCACATTCTGCAACCTGAAAACTACATGAGAGTAGTTTCCTGTTTGAGTTGGGCTTGGATATGAAGTTTTGTTCAACTTAGATCTGACTTAAGTGTATCCTCTCCATAAAGAGTTGGTTGAAACTCGTAACTGCAGACTTGTCCAGAATGACATGAAGCCTTTGGTTCAATCATGGATCAGAATTTATAATCTTATTATTTTAGTGTAGTCTTGGCCAATTTACTGGCTTTTGCCTACCCAAGGGAATATTAATCTTGACAGTTTGCTTTCCCTTTTAAAATTGGCAAAAGATACCATAGTTTGGTCTATTTTTTATGTCATCCTTATGATTCTGCAACCAGTGACCAATTTTGCCACAATGCAAATTGTATGTAGAAATTTATTGTTGGCCTCATGATATGTGGATTTCTCAGTTTTCAATGTTCTGGAGTGAAATAAGGATATTTATCGCAAGAATTGCAGGCAGAAAAACTTGAAGACAGTTCTTCGTCCAAAATTTTGCATCGATTTAAGTTCAGATGAAATTTTTTTTTTTTGAACAAGCAACTTTTGGACCCCATCCTCAGTTCTATGTAAGTTGAAATATTCCTGAATTTCTAATGATCCATACTCGTACAAAAAATAATTAAGCATATAACATTGTATTGCGGCTACGGTAATTTAAGAAGCTCCATCAGGGTGAAATATACCAGTTTTCAGAAGATTTAAGGCTCTGGAATTTTCAAGAACCAAACATCCCCTTAAGTGCTGGTATGTTGCTTGGTTTCAGTGATTTCAATCCTTTTCATTTCACCCAAACCATAAAACCCCTGAAATTCCGAAGCTTCTGAATCCCAAATTTTGAGTGAAGTGTCAAGACCTGTCAATGAGCGTTTGCTTGTGGGAATTGTTAGAAAAAGCAAAAATACAAAGAGTTTCACGAGGTGTGAAATATAGAGATTAATGAGGAGGAAAGAAACCAAAAAAGAAGAGGTGTTGTTCAAGGTTAGATAATTTGTTAATAGGTGAAAAGGAAAATACTTTCCCTAAGTTGCTGAATATAGGCTAATCTAAATGATGAAAATACATAGTATAAATTAACCTAGATTAATAAATAACAGCTGTGAGCATAAATAATTTAGAATAAAATGTTTAAGTATGAAAAGTAAATGTAATGAATAAGTTTATTTAGTTCAATAATCAAAGAATGAGTGTCATTTGATGGAAACTTTAAGTTTTATTATTTATTAATTGGGTTAAAGCAATTTTTTGGTCAGTGAAGTACTTTAGATCATGTGTTGAACTAGTGCTCTATTCCAGGGCAAGTCTATGGATCTGGGTCTATTCCACAATTGCAGATTCATCATTTGTGCATGAATTTAATTCTACTCAGTGTATACTACTTTGTGGCTCATTGGAATGATCTCTATCTGCTCTACTCTTTTCTGATCTTTGGGGATAGATGGTATTTAGAAATAGCTTGGAAGGGTTGTCATTATGTCACTAGGAGACATATTCTCCTAGGTTAACCTCGGAAACATGTGTAAAAGATCAAAGACAATAAGCAAGTGCCCTAGAATGATGTATGTGGATCTGTTACTCCTTTTAATGCACCAAACCAAATTGCTTAGCCATTAATTACTCTTTGAATGCTTCGAGGATGAGAGAGGATATCCAATGTACGAGGATGTGAAATGGATACAAATGAATGCATTTAAATACAAGCACATAGCACCGCATCATGCAAACATGTACTTAATCCACTTATGGCGAGAAAATAATGAGCGACAATTAGCCAAATCTTGAATTTGAATTTTGAAAAGCCAAGGATCAAGTCCACAACCATGAGTTTGACCCTTGTAAGAGTTGGTATAGAATGCTCTATACCATGCAAGATTCAGTTATGGAGGTAGCCACCCAAGATCTAGGAGCTTCAATGAACGCACAAGAGACACCCAACATGAAAGAATAAATCTATTCTATCAAAAGATGCAAATATGTATACAATATGTACAACAATATGAAATTACAATGAGAAGCCCTTGGTTATATAGGCCAAGGTGAAACATAGGACAACATAAATTTATGACAAGTGTCTTAATCTTATGACTTGAGACACAAAAAAATAACTATCCTTAATGTACCCTAAGTATGCCCTAAGTAAACTTAACTAGACAAGTGTGAATGGGACTTAATGTAGAATTGGTTAGGTAATATACCTCATTCACACCAACACCCCCCTTAAGTGCAACTTAGGAAGGACAAAACAAATGCAAAGATGTAAAGATGGGTCCTGGCTACAAGGCCATGTTAGGAACTCATGTACAAACAATCTCACAAATGGAGAAAAGAAGAAAAACCCTAGGAAAAAACCCCTCTCCAAAAGAGAGAAAAATACAATAAAGATGCTCTCCAAAGTATGAGAAGGAAAAAACCCATGTGAGAAAAAAGTCCCACCATAAGAGAGAAGAAGAGAGACCATGTAGCCCCCCCTCAATGTAGAATCTCTTGTATTGATGGTAGATACTCAATAATGAATGTTGAAGATGATCCAAGAACGTCAAACAATGTTCCTCCCCTTAGGAAAACAAAGCAAAGGATGTATGCAGGAAGTCTTCCCAATCCTGAAAGGAATATGAAGGAAGAAAACACAAGATGTATGATATCTCTGAACTCTGTTTAGGTGTCGCCATGTCGATGTCGAAAGATGCCACAATTAAATTAGGAGTCCCAGGCCATACTGAAGAGTGTGACAATCCAGAACCTAGGGGAAACAGATGTAGAACATGATCCAAACACAAAGATGAGTCCTTAGAATGTTGCTCAAGGATCTCCAACCCAATGCCAAACTGTGACAAATGAATAGGTGAAGGAAGAACAAGAGGGTATGAATGTGCTCTCATCACATCTAAAGAAGATGATGCAACTCCATAAGAGCTAACATCGAAGAGGAGATGAATGTCCTCAATAGTGTCCTCCAAATAAAAAATGTGAGACTCCAAAAACAAGGATGATATGTCTGATAAATATGAATACCAATGAGGTGGATCAGGAAGACTAATATGAGTCAGTTGCAAAGAATCACTAGAAGCCATGGATGTAACAACACTAGATTCAAATGGAGCGACAGGTGATGGAGAAGATGAGATGAGATCTCAATGCATGTCATCTAAGTAAACTAGTTATCCCTAAATGATGTGTCCACACAAGATGTTTGAGTGTGAACATCAAATGTATCTGCAGATGTTGGATTAGAAGAATTTGGCAAATTGATGCCATTAACAGTGCAAATTTGTCTCAATTGATGAATTTCATAAAGTAATTTCAAATCATCGAGTTCCTTTAGCATGCATTCATCTATTGTATGTTTTTTCTTCCCACAATAATCACATTTAACTTTCCACAAATTAGGAGACATGATTACAACCAATAAAAAAATAGAAAATTAAAAGATCAACCCCCCAAAATCACTCAATCAATGGTCCAACAATATACGATCATGGCACTTTATACTTAGTGTGATTACAACTGCCACTAGCCAAAAACAATAAATTGGTCTTGATCTTAGTACATTGCAAATGCCAAATTAGGCCACAAATTGAAAGTACAATTTTATGTAAAATGAGATCAATCTGATTACATCATTGACAAGTACATGGAAAATTACACACTTTCAAAAACATTGCACCCAAAAACGTTACCATATGAGCCCAAACGGAGCCCTGGAAGTTCCCAAAATGAAAATTGCTCGGCAATAGCCATGAAAATCTACAATTTCTTAAAAAATCAGAGACCAAAATCAAAATCCAACTGCACCACTATGAAGCCTACAAAATTTTGCCTCAAACCAATAAAAATTACTTGCAAAAAGGAGCTTGTATGACTGAGAACGAGGCCTCTAAAGATCAAGTGCAAAAATCAAAGCTCCATTGGTGAAGGGGTTGGCTGGGAGAAGGAGATGGATGACAACGTCAGAAAAGCCAAATGAAATATTCCCTCAATTGACGGAATATGCCTCTCCAATTTTGAAACGCTCACGGATTTGCAAAAAACTGTCTTTTCGACTAAAAACTACATGTAGTTTGTGTGAAACCGCTCTAGTCCTCTGCAAGTTGTTTGGTGGTAATGGATGGTGGTTTTTGTTTTCTATAGAGCTATTTTCTTGTCAAGCATGTTCGCGGTAGGATCTTCTTGTTGCCGATGAGGGATCCCGAAGGATGTTGTTGACCACATGGGGCCTTTGAAGTCGCTACTAGAGTTTGACCCCACCAATCAATGCGGGTATGCAAGGCTGCACCTGTCAACATATTTGTGTTGGAAATGTTGTCATTGATGTCAAAGGTGCATGGACAAGATGGTTGTCATTGATGCCAGAGAGATTGTTGTCATTGATGTCAAAGGAAGAATGAAGAGATCGTTGAATGTTATCATTAATGGTTAGAAGATTGTCATTGAGATTGTTAGTTGTCATTGAAGGTCGTAATGGCCAAAGACCACTAATCGTTATGTTCTCCAAAGATTCCAAAGAATGCATAAAGTAAATTGTTAAAAATAATG
This sequence comes from Cunninghamia lanceolata, assembly GCA_027924645.1. Classification (NCBI taxonomy): domain Eukaryota; kingdom Viridiplantae; phylum Streptophyta; class Pinopsida; order Cupressales; family Cupressaceae; genus Cunninghamia; species Cunninghamia lanceolata. Next base: position 5,599,089 of record BSBN01000333.1, read on the forward strand.
AATGAAAGGAGTAAATCGATATAGGCCAAAGGCCATACATCATTTCACCATAAGGAAGATCATGGCCGACTTCATCTAGAAAAAGACTAAATATTGCATGGTGTTCAAATTTGAAGTAAAAGACCATACAAATTAAATTGTGTTTATTATAGAGGCTGACTCCTTTGGCATGGTCATCACTCTTGAAGGGATCAAATTGAAAGACAAATCACTTAACTATTGTTGGCTGCCATATAGGAGTTAAGCATATTTGAAGATTAATAAAACTATATTGTTTTAAAGGGGTCAGCCCCTTAATAAAGCACTCCATATGCATCATAAACAATTAAGGTTAAAAGAAGAGGCAGCGACTATACAAAAGTTGTTAATGAATTTAAAAAGTAGCAATTATATTATAAGGAGCATTCCATATAAGACAAAGGCATATTAATAAGGTGAAGCGGCTGTGATTTGTTTTAGTAATGATTCCCTTAAGAAAGGGTTTCATATTTAAGACAAAATGTCTTATATTAAATGTAATTAAGAGGTCCGATTAAAGATGAGAAGAGAGGTACAATTTATGCATGAAGGAATGCATAAGGAAATAATACAAGTTTAAAAGAGCATAAGGTGCGATTTATAAATGATGAAGTGGTGTGATCAAAGAGGAATAAAAGGAGTGTGTTTTAGAAAGGAATAAAAGTTGAACAAATTTCATTTATTAGAGGCCAACCCCTCCTTGTGTAAGTCACCTCCTTTGAAGGCAATTAAAATTAATTTGTTTTTCTCAATGCTAGCCGACCTCTTTTGAGGAGTCATAACCCTTGGGTGAAAAGGCAAATAAAGAAGGTATTTAAAAGGCATAAAGTGGAGAGTTTTTTGAATGAAGAAGAATGAGAAATACGTGAATAAACGCAGATTTGCAGCAGATCTAGAGTAGCAAATATGAAGTGTAATTTTGATTTATATTGAATATATGAAGAAAGTATTAATAGTGTGAAGAGAGGAATATATGATGCGTAATTTGGGGCAGCTTTGTAAGTGAAATTAAAAGCATACCTTAAGGTAGAAATATAAAGAAAAGCATTGCATTATTTGAGATAAAATTTGTGAAGGAAGTTGTTGCATCACTATCAAGTAGACTTGTGAAGAAAAAGCATTGTATCACCTACACATCAAGTCATGAAGGAAAGTACTTGTGTGATAATTGTTAGATCATCTACATGTAGAATTGTGATAGAAGAATATGCATCACTTGAGATCATATTTGTGAAGGAAAGGGTAGTGCATGAGTTTAGATCAGATTTGTGAAGATATACATCATTCTGAATTAGAAGTTGAGATCAGATTTGTGAAGAAAGGATAGTGCATGAATTCGGATCAGATTTGTAAAGATATACATCATTCAAAATTAGAAGTTGTGATTAGGTTTGTTAATAAGGGATAACAATATCATCCATTGAAGAATTTGAAGGTTGGTGCCTATCAAAGAATAGATTGGTGTCTCTTACTGAGTTGGTGCTCAATTGTGGAGATTGGTATCTCCAATGGGTTGGTGCTCACAAAAGAACAATTGTAAGAGAAGTAGGTTGGTGCCTACAAAAGAAGATCAATATGTATAAGCAACATTTTGTCATGGTTTTCTCCTACAAGGGTTTCCACGTAAATCTTGTGTTCTTTCTATGTTTGTAATTGCTAGATCTTGCATGTGTGATATTAGTGTGGTTGATTAAAGTTTGAAAAGTAAAAGATTGTGTTATACTGATTCAACCCCCCCTCTCAACTTATAATCATGTGCTCATCAATTTGTACTCTGTACTGGCATGTCTACAATACCCTATTGACTACAGAGAATATTTTTATTTATTTTTAATTCTAAACAATTTAAAAATAAAAAAATAGAATTTTTTTACTTTCGTACAACAAAAAATCTTGCGAAATATTCTGCCTATCTAGGGAATATTCCATGTGATCCATATGACGGAGTAAGAAATTTTCTTTAGGTTGCAGGTCAAGTGCTCCAAATTTAATGAAATGACAATCAATCCTTATGTTCTTGGGCCTTCTAGACGTGATGGCAGGGTTAAATTTAACCCAAAATGCTCTAAAAATGCAACTACCTTCCAAATCTGGCAACCACCTTCCAACTTTAAAATCTTGTAGATATGGCCTCCAATGTCTAATTTCGACAAATCAAAAGGCTAAACTGACTTTCTTGGACAACCTAGACTTAATGGTGAGCTCAAATTTACACCAACATGTTCTAAAATGAACCTGCAATACAAAGACACAAAGAAGAAACCCTCCCAAATCTGGTATGTCTCATGTTTTTTAGATTCTATAGGTCATCATGTGATGCAAGAGAAGAGCGCACTCAACTTATCAAGAGCATCTTAGATTTCTCAAAAAAGACTAACATAAAGCAATCCTACAAGCTCTAATACCATGTACGAGGTTGTATAGAGCATTGTTCTATACCATGCAAGATTTGGCTATGGAGGTAGCCACCCAAGATCTAGGAGCTTCAATGAAAGCACAAGAAAGACCCAACATGAAAGAATAATTCTATTCTACCAAAGGATGTATGATGACTCTTAGTTCATATCCAAAACATTCATCTAAAAACTACAATAATTTTTTTAAATAAAATTTGAAATACAAACAAGTACAAATACATCATAATCGTAAAAGCATAGTTTTCAAGGTTTAAAATTTTCTTTACATAAGATCCAAATACAATTTACAAATCTGCTTTAATACATAATTCATCATCAACTATTTAGCTTTACAGTAGTTTTCAAATAATCTATACAATGAAATAATAGTATGACTCACTTTTACATTAAAGTATCACAAATCTTTAATCACATGCATTAAGCATTGTACAATTTACAAATTATATAATACAATGATCCAATATGTATAAATGTGTCTCCAAATACCAAGCCTATGGCATACTGTAATGTTGTGTAGAGGGAGAGCATCCTCGGAGTGCTTTACCTTCATCCATAGACCAGCAATCCCCCGCACACCTTTCTACTCGAAGTGGCCCTACCCTTCACAAGGGTGGCAGATAGAAAGATCTGCGAATGTACCATGCCAACCTAGAACAAGTGTGAAGTATTGACTCTGTCACATGTAACCTGCCATACAATCCTAGATGACCTCTAGCTAAGTATGACAGTTAATTAAACATGCAACCTTATCAAATACCGTGGACCAACAATGCACGCACCAAAATGAATTATTTTGGAAAAAGTATTTTAATACAATGTCATATTCCAAAGTAAAAATATAGGTCGATTTTGGGTGATCCCACAATACTGTGTCCCACTTTTTGGCCAAAGTGGGACATTGAAATCAACATTTTTAAACAATTTTTCACTTTCTGATATCTATATCAAATAAATCGTTAAGAGTTTGAAGATGATGTGAACTAGTGATTTTTTAGATTTCATGTGTAGATTGTAAATGTATTTTTTTAAAATTTTAACAATAAATTGTGAATTTTTTTATAAACTTTTAATAAATTATTTTTTGTAGTTAATAGTGTATTTTAAAAAGTGACATTTATACCATACAGAATAATTTTTTTATAGAAAGGATAAAGTTATAAATTTTTAAACATAGATTTGTAACACCAATATCTGGTGCAAAGATATTTTTCAATAATTTTTGTTACATAGTTTTTAACTAATCTTTGAAGTGAGATTAATTACAATTCAGACATATGTTTATACCATACAACATAAGTTTTTATGTATGGATCCAAATTAACTTCTTCTTCTTTGTTGAAATAAGGACATCAATACCTAGTATGCAAATATTTTTTTAAATATTTTTTTGTATTTTTTTATTTTTTGCATCTGTGGAATAGAGACCTTGATGTTTGGTGAAAAACTTAAGTTCACTAGAAAATAGAAAATAAATATAATAGTCAAATGAAATATATTCAAAATCATACTTTTTGGAAAGATTATACTAAGGGCTACATATTTACAAAATAGAATTTCTAAATGACTTCATTTGATACCCCAAAAGGTGAAGCAAATTTGGTTTTTTGTCAACATTTTGATAGTTGTAGAGGAGGCTCCATTAAGAGTTTGATTTAAGACTAGGGGGATTTTTCCAAGGGGGTTTGATCAAAGGGGGTTTTATCTAACATGCTTCAATTAAAACCCTTCAGATGGAACCCCTTAAAGCTTAAATCATTAACTTTTCTAAAAAATATGTGATTTCAAACAAAAATTAGGATGTCTCATAAGTGGGACACACTATTGTGACAACACCCTTGTCCACACACTCCTATTTTAGCTTGACTCAATACAAAACAAGTCACAATCAACTTTTCTTACATAAAAATTAGTTAACTAGACTGATAGGATATCATGACCATTCAAATAGGTTTAACCAAATTGGTAAAACAAAGGTTTATCTCGACTTTACACCAAACAGGTTATACATAGTCTAGAAAGAATTAAAATCTAACATGCATCCTTTCTGAACTTCGCTAATAGTAAACAGGATAAGTTTTTCTGGCATAAACTTCAATCTATTACTTGAGAAGTCTAAAGCATTGTAATTCAAATATTTAAGACTATTTTATACTTTCTCAGTTGAAAATAACTCATATATCTAGCTATTGTTTACATTTCCCAAGCTCATACTTTCAAATATCTATATAGACCTGTGTACATGGGAATCTACATGTACACACTTATATAAATATTTAAATATGTTTCCAAAATCATTTAATCTAAAATAATCGTTGTTAAATCTCAGATTTGACTGTACTTAGCTTATCCCATATAGATATTGATAAGGTATCAAATGGAATTCAAAATTAACTTACAGAGTATTCTTACTTGGTTGAATTGAATTTGTCATACATATTTTAAGATAACACAACAACACTCTAATCTCATAGTAATCTTAAGATATTCACTTGTGATGCACATGCTTATGAGTAAGTTTATGGGTTGAGAAGCTCTCGAACTTTCAACTCATAACCACACTCATAAGACTTTTTTTTTAATCTATTCTGAACTATAGACAATTGAATTACTATTTATATGTAAATAATGATTTAATTTTTTGTTTCATGTTCCCAAGATATAAGGTTGTTTATAAAAGATTGAGTTTCTAATCTTTTTACAATACGGTTGCACTATTTTATACCAATAAACTTTTAGTTTCTCTACTTTGTTTCAGCATAATGACTACTTCTAGTTCTATGTAAATTGTAAGTAGTTATAATCACTAGATAGCTTGTCATTTGATATCATGGTAACTATTATTTTCTATTGAGGATTGAGCTTCTAACTACTGGTTTTTTATATGCAGTGTAACATGCCACTTTTTCTACCAAATAAATTTTACTACATTTAACCCAAAAGTAAATAATTCTTCATACCAGCAATATGAGCAATAAAATTTGTCCTCATATTAAAATGATATGATGGACATTTGAAACATATTTCAAACTTTACCATTGCATAATCAAATCACTTTTCAACATTACAAGTATTGAAAATTTCTCATTTACAAAATTCCATAAAATGGATACAAAGTTACAACAAGCTTCAAAGAGCTAACTAAAAATAGAGATACAAATGGTTCCGATGTCCTTCATCAAATCCTGGCCACCAACTGCATGAGGAGAAGCATCACTCAAGCACTTTTCTGCCAACCACGGACTAACTGCGGTCCCCTGCACATTTACTAAACTAGCAAATGGCCCTACCCTTGGACGAAGGGATTGGTATGGTAACCTCAAAGAATAGCCTAATCTGAGCAAGATGTTGTGTCCTACATAACTACAATTGTCATACTATGGCTCCAACCTACTAGTATGATTATCCCTGCTTAGTATGTAAACCTGGATCATAGTGAACTGACAGTATAAACAGCGGCTACTTACACTACTTTGGCCAAAGTATTCATCACCCCTAATTTGGAATGGACGTCACACATTCACCCATCTTCCTAGCTCGATTTGGTATGACATCAATCTCTATACAAAAGGTTATTCCCTTACCCATGGATCAACTAATCCCAGGATTATGATATCAATCTCTATACAAAAGGTTATTCCCTTACCCATGGATCAGCTAATCCCAGTATTAACCTCACCTAGCAATTCTAAGTTTACTATGACATTTTTACCAAAATAGTACAAGTTATAAGATATGGTTTTCATAACCTAACTTTCACATTATAGCCATAGCTAATCTTACTTAACTTAATATTGCACAAAAATTCATTAGACACTAATATCTATTATGGAGATTACTCATACATTCAATACATAATATATTTCACATACTAGATATATATACACCGTTTATTGTACATACAAGAAAATACCCAATTTCATACAGAAAATCAACCCAAGCTTATTTCAAACAATCAATCAAAGAAATATAATCATTTCAAACATACAATGCACAATGGAGAAGAAAATTTGCATGCCTATTAATACTATGCTCCGACAAATCTACTAGATTCCTTGCTCTTATCTCTTTAAGCTGTGGAATATCTCCTCTAATGATTGACTCAATTTCCCCCTCTCTACTTACTAATTTTCCTCACAACTCAAGACCTAAAATACAATGTATAACCAAAATAGAGGACTCAGAAAATAATAGCAGAACAACATAAGCCACTTTGATGGAAATTGTGTGTAGAAGGAATGGGAGAGCTCCTCTATATATAAGAAATATGAGCATGCCCTGGCTACAAACTAGCTGCCAAAATCGCCACCACTCCTCATAATTTGACTTAGTAAAAAGAATGCAAAGTGGTAGGCAGAAATCGTTGCACCATGCACACATAAGGGACAGTAATCACAAAACTCATAAATGCAAGGACAGATCAGATATAAGAATCCTAATCAGTTTGTATCAATCAGTCATAGCGTCGCTCAAAACCCCACGCTCCCTTATTTACATGCTGGCAATTTTAGATTGAATAGGTCAATGTATTTCCCACGATGGTTATCAGTTTACAGGCGCTATATATTAGCGCTGCTAATAAGTATATTGATGGGCACTTTATGTGCTTTAAATCTCCATACTCCATTACTATATGTGCTTTATTTCTAGCTCTCAAGACATAGCAATATATGCTATGTTATAAGATTAACATTGTTTACAAGGCTGAGCACTTTAAATTAGCGCTAAAGATCATAGCAATATGCTATGCTTTAACATTAACATAAGTTTCAAGGCTGTGTTTTATAACAACGCTAAGACATTTACTTTATATATATATAATCGTTACTTGAAAACAACATAAAACTCATTAACCCACATATCCATTAACGACATGTATGAATGAAATAAACATATATAGATGTCCCTCGTCTAATCAATACGCTTATGCCTATGAGAAATACGTTTATGAGCATGCATAGATATGTCTACCTACATATACTCATGCACGTATTATCTCATACGTATAAGTTATCGTGGACATGCATTTACATATGTGTATATATTCATTTCACATTTAAACCTTGCCATATGCAATTTCAAACTTTATCAAAGAAGACCTCAGTCGACACTCAGACTAAATCACATTTCTCATTCAAAACACTCATAAAAGCATATCTCAATAAGCATTCAATATCATTACCAAATATCACTTACGTTTACTCACATAGACTCGTCATAACCTAGACCAAGTAAGATAGTGGTGTGTGCTTTCTCAGTTTAGGCTTTCTCTAATGTTTACCAGACCAAGTGCTTCTCCTCGTTTCTAAAGGAGCAACCTGTTCCTACATTTAGCTTACATCACCACAATAGTAGTTAGCCAATCACAATATAATCATATGCTTTATACATTCCATAACTAGAATCACTTATAATACATCACATTGCATCATTCAATCTTTCAATATATTCAATTCAAGATTCACAACACACATTAATGCAAAGATTCATAAACCATTCATTTAGTCAAGCAAATTAACCAGTCAAGGTAAATAGTAAATGGTTAGAATACACGGGGTGTAACATGCAAGGTGACTCTATAAATAGAGTGAACTTAGCCATAAGTAATCTCCTTTATTTGTTTTAAAATAAAATGCTACTCTGCCTCTGAAGACATTTCAAAAGCAAAGGTAAAATGTTGTTAAAAAATACTATGGTGGCTAGCCTTATTTGGCTAAATCGACTAAAAAAACTTATTTTTCTATTGTACCAAAATAGTTCATGGCCTAATATGCATCGGCCCATTTTCATGCATTCAAACCTAAATGTTTCAATGGTATGGCACAACATATTTGTAGTCCAAAAGAGTTTATTTTCTAACTAAAAAAGCAGCGACTAATTTTACTTCTATTCCAAAGGAAATACATTCATTAAACACATATATTTATCCATATATGTGTATATGTATTAATAGTATACATATACACATATATGAGTAAATATGTAGATGAGAGTAATTGTGAAAAGGAATGTTAGGCAGATATCATGTTGAAAGAAGAAAAATTGTTGGTGATAGAAGAGGAAGAGGAAATGAGGAAGAGGGACATATAGTTACTATTCCACTCAATAACAATGACACATCAAAGCAAATGTCTATCCACATAAAAAGAGTAGAAGAAAATTTTGTTGGAAATATACGGGTAAGTGCAAGAAGATGGGGGGCCAAAAAGGGGTCTTAAGTGGCCACTTTTTTTTCTGAAATCAGGAAATACTGGCCTTGGATGAGAAATTGAGCATAGTTACACTCAAAATTTAGAGATGCAACCAAAACAATGTTCGTAGTGCTCCGAGTCTACTTTCTAAACTACTATTTTGTTTTGAAAATGGCATAGATTAAGGGGTTCAAAAGAGGGAGCCACAGAAATTGGTGTTGTTTCTGTCAAAAAAACATAACATAGCATGTTTTGTGGCTCCCTCAAAAGGTCAACTTTTTTTTGGTATTTTTAAAATTGCTTCAGTGAGAAATTAGCTAATAGCATGTAGTTTATGCCCGATTTTTCTGATAATTTTTTGATGAATATTTGATTTTTTACTAATTTTTAAAGTGGACACATCCTAAAAAACAGAATTTTGGCCGTGCTACCCCTATAAATTTTGAAAACTAATTGAAAATCATTTTTTTATTTTTTTAATATTTGTAGAATGGAGTCTAGTTTCTAAATATGTAATTTTTTTGAAATTTGAATGAATAGTTATTTTACAATGAAAAAAAGACCAAACAGTGGTTTTTGCATAAAAACGGACACACAAACAAAAGAAATTAAAGATGAAAGGCTTAACATTGTTAAAATGTGAAAAAAATCACATCGTCAAATAGCTAAGAGAAATCCTAACATTACCCATGTGTTCGATTTGTTCAACCTTGAAACACGTGCAAATCTGAGGGTTAGCACGAACGAAATTATGTGAAATTTTGAAGAATACAGAAAAACATGTCTGTGACTGTTCATAAGGCACTCCAAGCCTTTGGGTTGGAAATCCAAAGCAAATCCCAAGCCCAAGGCTTGGGATTCCCAAAGCAAGAAATAACGTGAGCGCGTTATAACGCGCTCGCGTTTTGTTTTGCCTTGCATTTTTCTTTCCCGCAAGTCTGTCTTTTGCCATGTTTGACATAACACGAGCGCGTTATAACGCGCTCGCGTTATGTCCCACTCAATTTTTTTTTACATTCAAGGCTATTAATCATGAGGGTTAAGGCATAAGGGATAGAGTTGGAAGGTTTACAGATAAGATATTAGTGTTTAAGGTATAGTATCGAGCCCGTTGAGGGTCTAGGAATAGGGATAGCGTTTAAGGTTTAGGGATGAGGGTTGACAAATTACGGTTGAGGGTCGAGGGATCAAAGTTGAGGGATTAGGGTTTGACATTAAGGGTTGAGGGTTGAGGTTCAAGGGTCAAGGGTTTAGGGTCGAGGGATTAGGGTTAAAGTAGAGTGTGGAGGGTGTAAGGATTAGGGATAGGGTTGGAGGGTTTAGGGATAAGGGATTAGGGTTTAAGGTATAGTATCAAGTCTGTTGAGAGTTTAGGAATAGGGATAGCATTTAGGGATTAGGGATGAGGGATTATAGTTGAGGGATGATGGATTAGGGTTGAGGGTTGAGGGATTAGGGTTTAGGGAGAAGGTTTAGGGTTGAGGGTTGAGGGATTAGGGTTTAAGGTATAGTGTTGAGGGTTGAGGGTTGAGGGTTGAGGGTTGAGGATTAGGGTTTAGGGTTGACGGATTAGCATTTAATGTCGAGGTTAGGGTTAGAGTGTCGAGGGTAGAGGGATTAGGGATAGGGTTTAGGGTTGAAGGTTTAAGGATTGAGGGTTGAGGCTTTAGGGATGAGGGTTTAAGGCTTAAGATATAGTGTCAAGTGTTGAGGGTGTAGGGATAGGGTTTAAGTTTTAAGGGTTAAGGGTTGAGGGATATGGATTAGGGTTTAAGGTATAGTGTTGAGGGTCGAGGGATCAGAGTTAAGGGTTGAGGGATTAGGGTTTGACGTTGAGGGTTGAGGGTTGAGGTTCGAGGGTCAAGGGTTTAGGGATAGGGTTGAGGATCAAGGAATTAGGGTTAAAGTAGAGTGTGGAGGGTATAAGGATTAGGGATAGGGTTGGAGGGTTTAGGGATAAGGGATTAGGGTTTAAGGTATAGTATCGATTCTGTTGAGGGTGTAGGAATAGGGATAGCATTTAGGGTTTAGGGATGAAGGATTAGAGTTGGGGGATGATAGATTAGGGTTGAGGGTTGAGGGATGAGGGTTTAGGGATAAGGTTTAGGGTTGAGGGCTGAGGGATTAGGGTTTAAGGTATAGTGTTGAGGGTTTAGGGATAGGGTTTAGGGTTGAGGGATTAGGATTTGACGTTGAGGGTTGAGGGTTTAGGGTTTAGGGTTAGGGTTGAGAGATGAGGGATCAGAGTTAAGGGTTGAGGGAATAGGGTTTGACGTCGAGGGTTGAGGGTTGAGGTTCGAGGGTCAATGGTTTAGGGATAGGGTTGAGGTTGAAGGGATTAGGGTTAAAGTAGAGTGCGGAGGGTGTAAGGATTAGGGATAGGGTTGGAGGGTTTAGGGATAAGGGATTAGAGTTTAAGGTATAGTATCGAGTCTGTTGAGGGTTTAGGAATAGGGATAGCATTTAGGGTTTAGGGATGAGGGATTAGAGTTGAGGGATGAGGGATTAGGGTTGAGGGTTGAGGGATTAGGGTTTAGGGATAAGGTTTAGGGTTGAGGGTTGAGGGATTAGGGTTTAAGGTATAGTGTTGAGGGTTGATGGTTTAGGAATAGGGTTTAGGTTTGAGGGATTAGGGTTTAGGGTTGATGAATTAGGGTTTAATGTTGAGAGTTGAGGGTTGAGGGTTGAGGGTTGAGGTTGACGGATAGGGTTAATGGTCAAGGGATTAGGGTTAAATAAGAGTGTCGATGGTAGAGGGATTAGGGTTTAAGGTATAGTATCGAGCCTGTTGAGGGTCTAGGAATAGGGATAGCGTTTAGGGTTTAGGAATGAGGGATTAGAGTTGAGGGATGACGGATGATAGATTAGGGTTGAGGGTTGAGGGATTAGGGTTTAGGGACAAGGTTTAGGGTTAGGGTTTAGGGATAGGGTTTAGGGTTGAGGGATTAGAGTGAAGGGTTGAGGGATTAGAATTTGGCGTTGAGGGTTTAGGGTTTAGGATCGGGGTTGAAGGTTGAGGGATCATAGTTAAGGGTTGAGGGATTAGGGTTTGATGTTGAGGGTTGAGGGTTGAGGTTCGAGGGTCAAGGGTTTAGGGATAGGGTTGAGGGTCGAGGAATTAGGGTTACAGTAGAGTGTGGAGGGAATAAGGATTAGGGATAGGGTTGGAGGGTTTAGGGATAAGGGATTAGAGTTTAAGGTATAGTATCGAGTCTGTTGAGGGTTTAGGAATAGCGATAGCATTTAGGGTTTAGGGATGAGGGATTAGAGTTGAGAGATGAGGGATTAGGGTTGAGGGTTGAGGGATTAGGGTTTAGGGATAAGGTTGAGGGTTGAGGGATTAGGGTTTAAGGTATAGTGTTGAGGGTTGATGGTTTAGGGATAGGGTTTAGGTTTGAGGGATTAGGGTTTAGGGTTGATGAATTAGGGTTTAATGTTGAGAGTTGAGGGTTGAGGGTTGAGGGTTGAGGGTTGAGGTTGAGGGATAGGGTTAATGGTCAAGGGATTAGGGTTAAATAAGAGTGTCGATGGTAGAGGGATTAGGGTTTAAAGTATAGTATCGAGCCTGTTGAGGTTCTAGGAATAGGGATAGCGTTTAGGGTTTAGGAATGAGGGATTAGAGTTGAGGGATGACAGATGACAGATTAGGGTTGAGGGTTGAGGGATTAGGGTTTAGGGACAAGGTTTAGGGTTAGGGTTGAGGGATTAGGGTTTAAGGTATAGTGTTGAGGGTTTAGGGATAGGGTTTAGGGTTGAGGGATTAGAGTGAAGGGTTGAGGGATTAGAATTTGGCGTTGAGGGTTTAGGGTTTAGGATCAGGGTTGAAGGTCGAGGGATCAGAGTTAAGGGTTGAGGGATTAGGGTTTGATGTTGAGGGTTGAGGGTTGAGGTTCGAGAGTCAAGGGTTTAGGGATAGGGTTGAGGGTCGAGGAATTAGGGTTAAAATAGAGTGTGGAGGGTATAAGGATTAGGGATAGGGTTGGAGGGTTTAGGGATAAGGGATTAGAGTTTAAGGTATAGTATCGAGTCTGTTGAGGGTTTAGGAATAGGGATAGCATTTAGGGTTTAGGGATGAGGGATTAGAGTTGAGGGATGAGGGATTAGGGTTGAGGGTTAAGGGATTAGGGTTTAGGGATAAGGTTTAGGGTTGAGGGTTGAGGGATTAGGGTTTAAGGTATAGTGTTGAGGGTTGATGGTTTAGGGATAGGGTTTAGGTTTGAGGGATTAGGGTTTAGGGTTGATGAATTAGGGTTTAATGTTGAGAGTTGAGGGTTGAGGGTTGAGGGTTGAGGGTTGAGGTTGAGGGATAGGGTTAATGGTCAAGGGATTAGGGTTAAATAAGAGTGTCGATGGTAGAGGGATTAGGGTTTAAAGTATAGTATCGAGCCTGTTGAGGTTCTAGGAATAGGGATAGTGTTTAGGGTTTAGGAATGAGGGATTAGAGTTGAGGGATGACGGATGACAGATTAGGGTTGAGGGTTGAGGGATTAGGGTTTAGGGACAAGGTTTAGGGTTAGGGTTGAGGGATTAGGGTTTAAGGTATAGTGTTGAGGGTTTAGGGATAGGGTTTAGGGTTGAGGGATTAGAGTGAAGGGTTGAGGGATTAGAATTTGGCGTTGAGGGTTTAGGGTTTAGGATCAGGGTTGAAGGTCGAGGGATCAGAGTTAAGGGTTGAGGGATTAGGGTTTGATGTTGAGGGTTGAGGGTTGAGGTTCGAGGGTCAAGGGTTTAGGGATAGGGTTGAGGGTCGAGGAATTAGGGTTAAAGTAGAGTGTGGAGGGTATAAGCATTAGGGATAGGGTTGGAGGGTTTAGGGATAAGGGATTAGAGTTTAAGGTATAATATCGAGTCTGTTGAGGGTTTAGGAATAGGGATAGCATTTAGGATTTAGGGATGAGGGATTAGAGTTGAGGGATGAGGGATGAGGGTTGAGGGTTGAGGGATTAGGGTTTAGGGATAAGGTTTAGGGTTAAGGGTTGAAGGATTAGGGTTTAAGGTATAGTGTTGAGGGTTGATGGTTTAGGGATAGGGTTTAGGTTTAAGGGATTAGGGTTTAGGGTTGATGAATTAGGGTTTAATGTTGAGAGTTGAGGGTTGAGGGTTGAGGGTTAAGGGTTGAGGTTGAGGGACAGGGTTAATGGTCAAGGGATTAGGGTTAAATAAGAGTGTCGATGGTAGAGGGATTAGGGTTTAAGGTATAGTATCGAGCCTGTTGAGGGTTTAGGAATAGGGATAGCATTTAGGGTTTAGGAATGAGGGATTAGAGTTGAGGGATGACGGATGACAGATTAGGGTTGAGGGATTAGGGTTTGATGTTGAGGGTTGAGGGTTTAGGGTTAGGGTTGAGAGATGAGGGATCAGAGTTAAGGGTTGAGGGATTAGGGTTTGACATCGAGGGCTGAGGTTCGAGGGTTAAGGGTTTAGGGATAGGGTTGAGGTTGAAGGGATTAGGGTTTAAAGTATAGTGTTGAGGGTTGATGGATCAGATTTAAGGGTTGAGGGTTGTAAGGATTAGGGATAGGGTTGGAGGGTTGACGGATTAGGATTTGACGTTGAGGGATTAGGATTTGATGCTGAGGGTTGAGGGATTAGGATTTGACATTGAGGGTTGAGGGTTTAGGGATAGGGTTGAGGGATTAGAATTTGGCGTTGAGGGTTTAGGGTTTAGGATCAGGGTTGAAGGTCGAGGGATCAGAGTTAAGGGTTGAGGGATTAGGGTTTGATGTTGAGGGTTGAGGGTTGAGGTTCGAGGGTCAAGGGTTTAGGGATAGGGTTGAGGGTCGAGGAATTAGGGTTAAAGTAGAGTGTGGAGGGTATAAGGATTAGAGATAGGGTTGGAGGGTTTAGGGATAAGGGATTAGAGTTTAAGGTATAGTATCGAGTCTGTTGAGGGTTTAGGAATAGGGATAGCATTTAGGGTTTAGGGATGAGGGATTAGAGTTGAGGGATGAGGGATTAGGGTTGAGGGTTGAGGGATTAGGGTTTAGGGATAAGGTTTAGGGTTGAGGGTTGAGGGATTAGGGTTTAAGGTATAGTGTTGAGGGTTGATGGTTTAGGGATAGGGTTTAGGTTTGAGGGATTAGGGTTTAGGGTTGATGAATTAGGGTTTAATGTTGAGAGTTGAGGGTTGAGGGTTGAGGTTGAGGGGTAGGGTTAATGGTCAAGAGATTAGGGTTAAATAAGAGTGTCGATGGTAGAGGGATTAGGGTTTAAGGTATAGTATCGAGCCTGTTGAGGGTCTAGGAATAGGGATAGCATTTAGGGTTTAGGAATGAGGGATTAGAGTTGAGGGATGACGGATGACAGATTAGGGTTGAGGGATTAGGGTTTGATGTTGAGGGTTGATGGATCAGATTTAAGGGTTGAGGGCTGTAAGGATTAGGGATAGGGTTGGAGGGTTGACGGATTAGGATTTGACGTTGAGGGATTAGGATTTGACGCTGAGGGTTGAGGGATTAGGATTTGACATTGAGGGTTGAGGGTCAAGGGATCAGAGTTGAGGGTTTAGGGATCTATAGCAGGACAAAACGCGAGCGCGTTATAACGCGCTCGCTTTTTTTCTTTCTACTGAAACGGTAAAAAAGTGGTTACCCCTGTGATCTTGGCCCACATGCTCTGTTTTCTTACTGATTCTACGCGTGCTCTGACAAAAAAGAAGTGCTTTCATGCTATTGGGAAGTTCACATGCACATTTGACACATTGTACCACCTTTGCATGATCTTTCCACCACCTTTTCTGCTTTGCCAACTTGAGAAGGAGGAAATAACATAGTTTTCAAACCAAGTTTGATATATATCTATTCAAGTTTCAATTTTTGTAGTATTGCAATGTTAATTGTGATTCAATTTTAAGAATTTAACATTGAAAAGGAAGCAAGTGGTGAAAAACTCAAATTGTTGAGGAGTTTGATGCAAGAAGATAAAAACACTACATAATTGGGTACTCTCTCCATTCAAATCTTCATTTTTTAGGTATGTCAAGTCTTTACATGCATGTTCTTTACATTTTCCTTATTTCGGATTGAATTACTTTATCATGCTTTATCATACATGTTTAAAATAGACGCATTCCTAATCGAGAAAGCAACCTACAATCTCACATGATGCCATGTATATTTTCTACACTTGGGCTCTTTAATAATTATGTGTAATAAACAAACCTTAGTTCATACCATGATGTCAAACTATACAAGAATAAATCCTTACAACATAAAAAAAAATACAATCCCACTATTATCATGTATTCATTTCTTAGGAACTAATATTGGTCTCTTTATCATGCTACAGACAAATTCTTCGTCATGCCGAGGAAACGATCAAGAATTAAACCAACACAGGAAGAGATAGAAGCTAAGAATGCAAAGAAAGCAATGGCTATGAGGGAACTTCGTGAGAAGAGAAAATTAGACACGATAAATGAAGACATACCAATTGAAGAGAAACCACAACCATCACAAAGAGATATGGTATTGGCGGCACAAAGAGAACGAATGCAAAAACTTCGTGGTACGAGAGATTTGAATACCATAGTTGGAGACACATCCTTTACCGCAAGACAACATGTAGGGACACCATCTACCACATCTCAAGTTGAGAGTACATCATCACTCACATGTGATGAAGGAGGTACGCCATCGTTCCCACCTCAACCTCAAGGTATGTCATCTATTCCATCTTCGATCGAAGGTATGCCATCTAACCCATCTCATTTAAATATTGATGAAATTCCTAATGTTGAGATGAATTTACCTAACTTGACACCACCTAGAATTTTGCATAGAAAGCCAAAGTATTTGATTGATATTGATGAGAATATTTTGCAGCCAATGGAAGGTAAGATTCCAAAACGCACTTGTAGAAGATATGCTAATAAGATTTGGAGATTGTTCTTTGAAAAGTTAAATGAGACTGCAAGATGTCAACTATTCGTTGAAATGATGCGAAGTATAAAGTATAGGTCTATCATGAAGATTCTTGGGTTGAGAACATCAGAGGCTTCAAGTGAAAAATCTATTGTCAAGAATCTAATGAGTGCGTATGAGAGTGTGGGTAACACCTCACGCACAAAAGATAGTAATGCAACATGGCGTGTGATTACATCGACTATAGTAAGTAGTCAAACGAGGAAAGCTCGTCTCATTAGAAAGACAAGTCAAGAATTGAGAATTAATAGGAAAACTTTATCAAGAGCCGTTGGAAGACGCCAAAGAATTGAGGACACTAATGCCAATAAATTATGGGCGTTCTCGGGGAGACTACCACGAAAAGATAAACCAATTGTTGAAGCATTGAGATCACTAATTGAAGACTTTTGGAAGAATTACACAAGGGTATCTCCGAATCAAAGGGATGTGGTAAGAAGGAGAATTGGTAGTCAGAACCGCGAGCCACATCCAAAGCATTTTTTGGATGAGACTCAAACACAGTTTTATGGTAAATTTCTAGAGAAGTATCCTCAAATTAAAATTTGTCAAAGATATTTTGAAATGCTAAAACCTTTCTATGTTAAGATAAATCACACACGCACTACTTGTTGTTGTAGATTACATATTGAATTTTCTAACCATTTTGATGCTAATAGGTCTATATGTTTAGATATGCATACTAACAATGATTTGCAGGGTTGTGCCATATGTGCCCCACCAACATCTTCAAGAGACTTCATATCAAGAATTTTATGTGAAAGAGAGGAAGGTCAAATATTCTACAAGAAATTATGCTTGGATGGCACATGTCATCGTTGCGGTGGCTTGCAACATTTGCCAATATGTGAACATATGGAAATAACACATGCAGTTGGAAATGAACTAGTAGAGTTTGGCAAGTATAAAACAGTGGCATACAATACAAAAGATGGTAAAGAAGCAAAGAGGTGTGAATTAGTTATTGAAAAGATTCCAGTGTATCAGTTTATGACTATATTTCGTGACAGCATAGTGTATGAGTATGCAAGACATGCCCATAGAGCTCGATGGTTGGACTTGCAATTCAAGTTATGCAAGGACACATTTCCGGTTGGTAGCATTGTTTCAGTCGTCGACTTTGCAGAGAACTACAGTCTATAGCCACAGCGTGAGGTGCAATCACAATATTACAACTCCACACAAGTTTCTATATTTGTGCACATCGCATTCATTCATGTGAATGATAGTACAGAGGATGACAGAAAGATCATAAGGGAGTATCATTTCTATATTAGTGATGATCGCACGCATTCTACAGAGTTCGTGCAAGGTTGCTTTCAGGTGTTCTACAATGATTTGGCTAGAAGGGGCATATCGTTCAGTCAGCATATCATATGGTTGGATAATTGTGCATCACAATTCAAGAACTCACGGAATTTCTATTGGCTGAGTAGGAGGCATAATTTTACAGGTATTCAACATATGTGGAACTTTTGTGAGGCCGGGCATGGAAAGGGGGAGCATGATGGTGCAGGAGCATGTATCAAAAGAGCCATAGCACGAGAAGAGTTAAAGTATAAAGACAATGCAAAGTTGACAGATGCAAAATTGATTGTCGAGTGGTGTAATGCTTCCATGGGTCCAGGTAATGAAGGTAAGTCTTTAGTTTGTAGATTTTTTTGGTTGATAGATGATACTAACATTGCACCATATGAGGATTGTTGTACACTGACAGGATCAAATGAGATGCACTCTTTCAGAAGCTCAATTGCAGGTTCATGGAGTATCCATATACGAAAGATGTCATGCTTTTGTTCTTCTTGTACAATTCAAGTCTGGGATGAGTGCGAGTCAAAGGAGTGGGTTGACAAATGGCAGTTAAGTTATCTTAGCCCACTTGACATGTATCGACCCCCGACGGCACTGGAACTAACACAGATGGAATCGTCAGTTGACTTTGACCACATATCAGATTTAGTTCAACCAGGTAATATAGGGCACATATATGCATCTAATTTCATCTAGTTCAACCAGGTAATGTCATCTTACTTTGTAGTGTTTTTGTAATGTTGACTAATTTCATCTAATTTGCTACACATATCAATGTAGGACACGTATATGCAGTTATTGCAGATGAAGATAATGAAGAGGGAACAGATTATTACTTATGTCGTTGTGTTGAGGCCAAAAAGAAATTGGAGGCCCCTGTTACAGATGGAGAAAACATCGAATACCCTACAGGATCAATGGTTATTACTGGAACATGGCTTAGAAGGTACCCACATAAGAGTGTTAATATTTGGCTATTTCAGGACTTTGACATGCATCGAAAGATTCTTCATTACTCGAACCTTGTCGTGGCATCCAATGTTCATTTGATAAAGTATCGGGGTAGACCTTTGAACAAAATATTGTGGAAGGTGCGTGAGTCTGACCATGAAGCAATACTTGACACAATAAAGAGTAGAGCAGATCCAGATGGTTCATTGGATTAATTTGTAAGTATTCACATTGATTTTGTAAAGTTATGTTACATTGAGTTGTAAGTATGCACATTAATTTGTAAGGTTTGTCTTTTTTTATTTCCTCCTGCATTTTTACACATATGTACACATTTTTACATCATCATGTTATGCATTTTTGGTGTCCAAAGTGCTGATGCGACCAAACTCATAACTCACCCTACTAGACACCATTTGATGATCTCTCCAACACTCTGGATCCAGGGCGCCCAATCATGATGATGACCTATATACCATTCTCCCAAGGTGCTCATAATGAATGAATGATAAGGAGCGCCTCGACCTCTATAATCAAGGTGATTTTAAGTCACTTTGAGTCATTTGGGGTCAGTTTGAGTCTTTGAGTCATGTTGCAAAAAAGTGTCAATGTTGTCAAGTTGCACAAAGCAACTTTTGCATTTTTGGTGTCCTACTCCTGATGCGACCAAACTGACTGTTCCAACGCGTCCGAATGGGTACATTTATGCTAGGCATGGTCCTATTTTTCACCCAAACATGTCGAAACAGTCGGAGCTACATTGTACCGACGATATCCCTGAAGAGTCCAAAGTGCAAAAAGGTAGCAATCTTTGACGAGATGTTACTCGAAAATCGTGTCACTTAGAAACATTCCGTCTGAGGCAACGGGATCACGTAGAGTGCCTCTACAATAACCTCTCTCAGTTTTTTATAGCTCTAAGGCATTTGCCCGTGGTGAAAGGTTTTCTGATGCCCCAAAAATCGTCAGAAGGAGGCAGTGTAAAGTTGCAAAGGGGTGTAACTTTCGTCCTGCTCCTGATGCGACCAAACTGACTATTCCAACGCGTCTGAATGGGTACATTTATGCTAGGCATGGTCCTATTTCTCACCCAAACATGTCGAAACAGTTGGAGCTACATTGTACCGACGATATCCCTGAAGAGTCCAAAGTGCAAAAAGGCAGCAATCTTTGACGAGATGTTACTCAAAAATCGTGTCACTTAGAAACATTCCGTCTCAGGCAACGGGATCACGTAGAGTGCCTCTACAATAACCCCTCTCGGTTTTTTATAGCTCTGAGGCATTTGCCCGTGGTGAAAGGTTTTCTGTTGCCCCAAAAATCGTCAGAAGGAGGCAGTGTAAAGTTGCAAAGGGGTGTAACTTTCGTCCTGCTCCTGATGCGACCAAACTGAATGTTCCAACGCGTCTGAATGGGTACATTTATGCTAGGCATGGTCCTATTTCTCACCCAAACATGTCGAAACAGTCGGAGCTACATTGTACCGATGATATCCCTGAAGAGTCCAAAGTGCAAAAAGGCAGCAATCTTTGACGAGATGTTACTCGAAAATCGTGTCACTTAGAAACATTCTGTCTAAGACAACGGGATCACGTAGAGTGCCTCTACAATAACCTCTCTCGGGTTTTTATAGCTCTTAGGCATTTGCCCGTGGTGAAAGGTTTTCTGTTGCCCCAAAAATCGTCAGAAGGAGGCAGTGTAAAGTTGCAAAGGGGTGTAACTTTCGTCCTGCTCCTGATGCGACCAAACTGACTGTTCCAACGCGTCCGAATGGGTACATTTATGCTAAGCATAGTCCTATTTCTCACCCAAACATGTCGAAACAGTCGGAGCTACATTGTACCGACGATATCCCTGAAGAGTCCAAAGTGCAAAAAGGCAGCAATCTTTGACGAGATGTTACTCAAAAATTGTGTCACTTAGAAACATTCCGTCTGAGGCAACGAGATCACGTAGAGTGCCTCTACAATAACCTCTCTCGATTTTTTATAGCTCTTAGGCATTTGCCCGTGGTGAAAGGTTTTCTGTTGCCCCAAAAATCGTCAGAAGGAGGCAGTGTAAAGTTGCAAAGGGGTGTAACTTTCGTCCTGCTCCTGATGCGACCAAACTGACTGTTCCAACGCGTCCGAATGGGTACATTTATGCTAGGCATGGTCCTATTTCTCACCCAAACATGTCGAAACAGTCGGACCTACATTGTACCGACGATATCCCTGAAGATTCCAAAGTGCAAAAAGGCAGCAATCTTTGACGAGATGTTACTCGAAAACCGTGTCACTTAAAAACATTCCGTCTGAGGCAACGGGATCACGTAGAGTGCCTCTACAATAACCCCTCTCAGTTTTTTATAGCTCTGAGGCATTTGCCCGTGGTGAAAGGTTTTCTGTTGCCCCAAAAATCGTCAGAAGGAGGCAGTGTAAAGTTGCAAAGGGGTGTAACTTTCGTCATGCTCCTGATGCGACCAAACTGACTGTTCCAACGCGTCCGAATGGGTACATTTATGCTAGGCATGGTCCTATTTCTCACCCAAACATGTCGAAATAGTCGGAGCTACATTGTACCGACGATATCCCTGAAGAGTCCCAAGTGCAAAAAGGCAGCAATCTTTGACGAGATGTTACTCAAAAACCGTGTCACTTAGAAACATTCTGTCTGAGACAATGGGATCACGTAGAGTGTCTCTACAATAACCTCTCTCGATTTTTTATAGCTCTTAGGCATTTGCCCGTGGTGAAAGGTTTTCTGTTGCCCCAAAAATCGTCAGAAGGAGGCAGTGTAAAGTTGCAAAGGGGTGTAACTTTCGTCCTGCTCCTGATGCGACCAAACTGACTATTCCAACGCATCCGAATGGGTACATTTATGCTAGGCATGGTCCTATTTCTCACCCAAACATGTCGAAACAGTCGGAGCTACATTGTACCGACGATATCCCTGAAGAGTCCAAAGTGCAAAAAGGCAGCAATCTTTGATGAGATGTTACTCGAAAACTGTGTCACTTAGAAACATTCCGTCTGAGGCAACGGGATCACATAGAGTGCCTCTACAATAACCTCTCTCAGTTTTTTATAGCTCTGAGGCATTTGCCCGTGGTGTCAGGTTTTCTGTTGCCCCAAAAATCGTCAGAAGGAGGCAGTGTAAAGTTGCAAAGGGGTGTAACTTTCATCCTGCTCCTGATGCGACCAAACTGACTGTTCCAACACGTCCGAATGGGTACATTTATGCTAGGCATGGTCCTATTTTTCACCCAAACATGTCGAAACAGTCGGAGCTACATTGTACCGACGATATCCCTGAAGAGTCCAAAGTGCAAAAAGGCAGCAATCTTTGATGAGATGTTACTCAAAAACTGTGTCACTTAAAAACATTCCGTCTGAGGCAACGGGATCACGTAGAGTGCCTCTACAATAACCTCTCTCGATTTTTTATAGCTCTGAGGCATTTGCCCGTGGTGAAAGGTTTTCTGTTGCCCCAAAAATCGTCAGAAGGAGGCAGTGTATTAAGTCAGGATGAAAGCCTATTCACTCTAGGCGCCTGTTTTTGACCAAATCACACATGCGCCTTGAACAACTCTGTCTTCAAGGCGCTTTTCTCTAATCTCTGTAACTCTCCAAATCCACTAAGGCGCAAATTTTACCTCTTGGGCTCAAGATATAGGTTCTTCATCCAAGGCGCCAGAATGGTCCAAAGGAGCATTTCACCTCTAACCTCACCTCTGACCTTACTTGGAGGCGCTAAACCTTTTGACATTTCAAGTAACTTCAAGAGAACTATTTTTCCTTAAGGTGGTTCACTCCTTGCAATTGGATGTATGGTACTTGTAACTCATTTGATTGACTTTGTAATGTTTCTTCTTCTTGCAAAGTAGATAAGGATGATATAAGCTTACTTCATGAATCAGAGTAGAAATCTCTCTTGGACTTGCTAGGTGAAAGGACTTGAACTTGAAGGACTTGAAGTTGATGAAGTGATCCTTCATGATGGCCTTTGACATTACCTTCTCGGAGTGTAGATGATAACACCTTCCTTGGATAAAGTGGATAACCTCTGACCTAAACTTTGAAGCTTGATGAATCTTGAAGATTAGGTTTCCTCCTACTCCCCTTCTGGGCTCCACTCCATCAAAGGCGTATTTAGTTGTCCAAGGCGCCAACATTCACTCAGGGGCGCCCAAAGAGAAAGTTTACAACTCTAAGGCGCTAAACTCTTATGCAAAAATGGTCATCATCAAAGGCGCAAAAATGGGTCTCTGGGCGCCAATCTCTACAAGACATTCCATCTCATTGCTCTCCTCCATTACAAGCGCTTACTTACCTCAATCTTGGGCGCATACCAACATCCCAACATCCAAATCACCTAGGCGCTCAAAACCTTCAAGACTCAAGGCGCATTTTATGATCAAACAAGGTATCTCCTGAACAAGGCGCTCATAGTCTCATCAGGGCGTTAATCATCATCATGAGCGCTCATATTGTTCTAGGCGCACAGTTATCTCTGGAATGCTCAAGGCGCTCAAGGCACACATACCTTTCTCTAGGTTAGTTTACACTTATTCAAGGCGCTCATTCCAAACTTACATGAACTCCTCATTACAAGATGCACAAACTAGATGATCCTAGGGCATAAGGGCGCTCATAGGAGTTGTTATGTGTCATTTTGGCCAAGGTTTTTCGGAGCAGTGAAGACATTAGGAAGGGGATGATCGTTTGGATAGTTTTGAATGCTTTATTTCTCCTTGTTTAAACTAGGCGCTCACTGAGGATTGGAGTAGCCTTTGCACCCTCACATCACGTTAATCGGCATTTCAGAGGCAATCATAGTATAGGAAGATTTGCACCTTGAAGAAGAGAGTTATCTGGTGAGCGCTTAGGAGTTCTGGCGCCTAGGGGAAAGGTCTAGGTAGAGCGCCTTCAGACTTTGACAGTGAAGTGCCTTAAGGAGTTGGATGATGTTTTTGCCTAGAGTGGAGATGATGTTTTCAGCGCCTTAAGGATGATGATGGAGCGCCTTGGAGTCAGGTTAGTCTGGAGCACCTTAAGAAGGTAAAGCACTTCAAATGTAAACACAAGTGTTTTGAGCGCCCTAATGAGAAGTTGTCTTGGCACCATAAGTTGTTCAAACGAAGATATGCGCCTTGGATAGTTGCAAAGACCTAATTTAGCGCCCAAGGTTGGAAGACTCTTTGTGAGCGCCCAGTGTTTGAAAGCTCTTTGTGTTTGGTGCATTAAAATGAATTTGGCACCTAAGTAGTATTGAAACACTCAACTGAGCGCCTAAAGCCCATGAGAGAAGTGATATGCGCCTTGATAGGAATATCATGGAAGATGAGTTTACTAAATGGCGCCTTGAATGACTTGGTTGATTAAGTGTTTTAGCGCCTAGATATGGGATGAATCATTGAGCACCTTTGGTTGAGATGATGTCAGCACCTTTGAGATTATAACACCTTGGAGTCAAGTTCGAAGGAGCACCTTGAGAAGGTAAAACACTTCAAATGTTTTCAAGGAATTGGAGAAGTCGCTTAGTGCCTAGAAGGAATTCCAGAGCAAGAGGGTTGGAGCGCCTTGAGCTTCAAGTCAGATATGCGCCTAGACCTCTACCCTTTAGCAAGTTGAAGCCCTCTGAGCCTTGACAAAGTGAGAATGCCTTATAGTGAATATGCGCCTTAGGCAAGGTTGAATACAAAGTTGAGGAGTATATCATAATGAGTAAGTGCACTGTAGGGTTAGATGATAAAGACTAGTGCCTTGAGTGTCTTGGTCAAAATTTTGACGTGAGAAGTCTTGCAAGATCAAACCCTGGAGTGCACCTTAGAGAGAACCTATTGATCCTTTGCTTTGACAAGATTTGGGCGCCAGAATGATCCTTAATAAATGGAATGTATCTACACCAATTTTGTGCCTTTAGGGAAGTGATGGTGGCCAGAATGATCCTTAATCTCATGTTTGTGTGCCTAGGTCTAGAAGCAAGATTTGAGCGCCTTAGGATAGGGTTTTTTGCACCTTGTCTTGGAGAGTGAATTTGCGCCTTGGATGATGTTGAAGCGCCTTGGGATGAAATGCGCCCAAACTTACAGAGGGCCTTCAGTGAGGGAGTTGAAGAGAGTGATTAGAGGAAGGATAGCCTTAAGATCAAACTAAGTACTTAGAAACCTAAGATTAGCGCCTTATTTGAAGTTATACACCTATTCTGGCGCCAGAGAGTGAGTTTGAGTGTGAAGAAGTGAATGTCTGCGCCTTGAAGGGGATACAAAGGGAAGATGATGCACCTTGATGGGTTGATGATGGAAATTTGCGTTTTGGAGCTAAATGTGCACCTTGAATCTAAATGATATTTGAGTGCTTAGAGGTAAATAGGGGCGCCTTTGAGAATTCTTTGTGCTTTAAGGAATGGATTGTGGCGCTTTGGACTAAGGTAAGTCCTGAGCACTTCCAATGTTTTTAAGGAGCGCCTTGAAGGAGATAGTGCATAGAGGTACAATGAATCTTCCGGAGAACATGGATAGACAACTAAGTCTCCAACTTGAGTCTTCTAAGTGAATTGGATGATGAAGAGAGTCTAGTCATTTTGGGCGCTAGTATCAGGATGAATCATCCAAAATGGGTGCCTAGAACTAGAAGGCGCCAATGCATGAGTTCAAGGATCCTCCATTGGAGCGCCTAGCCCAGATGGCTATAGATTGAAAGTTTTAAAGCTAAGTGATGTCTCTTAGGTGAATTCCTAGCCCAGGTGCAAATAGAATAGAACTCTCTCACATAGTTGAAATTGACTTGATAGAAGGAGATAAGTCTTAAGGACTAGTTTGGCGCCTCACTTGCCTATCTCACCTTTGAAATGCGCTTTGGTTGATGATCATCATTGATGGCACCTAGTGAAATGTAAAGCTATTTGCATCTCTAGAGGATCAAAATTGGATTAGGAGATCATCCTTGCAGTTGAGATTGACAGAGAAGTGTTAAAGGAATCACTTCAAATGGGCGCCTAATCTAGTTGAGGCGCATATCAATTCCACTATAACTCCAGACTGACGCTTAGGATCCAGTCATCTCCTAAGGCACAGTTCCATTCACCCATGACCTCGCTTGGCGTCTAAAACTTGGAAACTCCTTTGGAAAGCTCCTGTTGCGCCTAGAAGATGAGTTTGGGATATCAACTTGCAAAAGGCTTAGAAACTCTTCAAAGATGTTAGGCACAATCCCATGGCACTGGAGCTCAGTTTTGGCACCTTCAAGGAATAGCACATGAAGAAACTTGAGAGGTCAGGTGCTTGTAAAAGGGAACACCTTGGAACATCTTCCAGGGGTTGAAGTAGTAAGAAAACATCAAGTGAGTCTAGGCGCACTCCCTTGTGTGAACAATTTAGCTCTGGCGCCTAGCCACAGAGTGAGCCAGAAGAAGTAGTTTGGACATTAGAAGATAGGCGCTCATTCTACAATGAAGCATTCCACCTTCCTAATCAACAAAGACTTGCAAGAATTGACAAAGGAAGCTAAGGCGCACCTTCTACTTGTTTCCACCTCCAGAATGCGCCTAACCTTGAAAGGGGGTTCAAAGATGTTTGTTAGACCTTTTCACTCAAGGCGCTCACCTTAGGCGCACTTTCTAAGTCCTTGTCACCTCAAGGAAACACCTAGTTTGGAAGGCACTTGCCCTGTTCTCCACTCCTTTCAATTGGCGCCTAGAACACAGAATGCATGAAAGGAGCGCCTAGACTCCAGAGGGCTCATTTGGGCGCCTAGCATTTAAAACACTTTCATAATGATGATGTTTTGGCGCCTACTCTTGGAAACAATCCAAAGCATCCATAACTCTAATTGGCGCCTAATGTTGACAAGGTGCAACTTTAGGAGGAGGTCACCTCAACTTGGCGCACAAGTCAGAAAAACCTGTAAATCCTTCAAATATGCACCTACCTTGTGAGGTGATGAGTTGAACATTCCAAATCTTCAAATGTTGCTCAAGTAAGGAAGACATTGTAACATCAAGGCTTCAAGGCTTGTCCTTGTATTTCCATTGAATGAGTTGTACTTCATGCTATTGAAAGCATTTTCCATGTAATAAGACATTGCAAGTTGATTGAATCAAGTAACAAGACAAGTACCCAACTCTAATGTTGTTTCATTCAAATAGTTATCTTGATGTATATCTTTATGTTATTGAAGTAGTTGATGAATTGTTAGCAAGTAAAAGTGTTTAAGTAAGGAAAATTTTTCGTAGAACTAGTTGGGTATCTTACACTTACACCATGCCTATCCATCAAACATCACAATGCAATCAAAATCCTAACAACATGCCCATGATCCAAGATCAAGTGCAATCATGCAAAGATATTATCAATCACAAGCCTATTAAGAATGAACTAGAGTCTTCTAGTACCATACTTTTCCATCAAACACCATCATGTAATCCATGGCCTATCAAGCCTATCAAAGAAAATGCAAACATCCTATGTAATACAATCAGACTTTAAATATTTGAAGTAGCCATCTACAAATATCCATTCAAAAGTGGATTTATAATGCAAGTATGGACGCCATCAATAAAAAAGATTTGTATTAACCAGATATCCATATACGCATACATCAATATCTGTCAATATAAGTATAACATATATACAAAATAGCCATATAGGCTTACAAGAATGCCATATAGGCATACAATGTCAACTATGTACAATACAAAATATATGTCCACAAATGCCATATAGGCATACAACAGAGGAACACAATAAAAATTCAATCCCCTCTAGCTGGTGAAGAGAATAAATCACGAGCAGCCTTTGATCTTCTAGGGGATGGAGACATGCATGTGGGTGGTCTACTACGAACCCAAGGGCTACTCCTCCTATTTAGTTCTTCCTGCACCTTTACCTGTTACAAAAAAAAGTATAGATATTAATATATAGAAATTACATGTTATAAAAAAATGAAACATTTAACAAAATAATCACTTACCGCTAACATATAATCTGTCTGCTCGCTTGCCTCAGTAGCAGGAAAAGGCCCTGGTGATGTCATGTCCTATAGAAACCATCCAGATAGAAATTAAACTTCAAATCAATAATCTTTTGATTTTTCAAAAATAGACAACTATAACAATGAATGTAAATTGAAATTTACTAATCTGCCTCATACCCCTGTCAATGCCATAGAGCTATGAATCGCAAAGGCCACACCCTGCTCCATTGCCCTATGAACATGGGGAGGTGTATCCGCAGCCTGCATCATCTGGAAATAAAACAACATTATTCAATTACGAAAACTATAATAGTGATGCAAATCATGGCTCCTAACATACACACACGCTCATCTAAACATGGAAGTACACACAATAAAACACACAAATCACATACAAAAATTTAGTAAGTACAATTCATTCATTAAACTATTTATTTTATTACCTCCGTAAAGCTTTGAAGTCCACCACCGCTGGTAGGTGTTGCCATGAAATCTACAGTGTTAACCTATTCAACATCCAAAATCAGAAATTAGAATACCATTCATATAATGA
The DNA here is from genome assembly GCA_027924645.1 of Cunninghamia lanceolata. Lineage (NCBI taxonomy): Eukaryota > Viridiplantae > Streptophyta > Pinopsida > Cupressales > Cupressaceae > Cunninghamia > Cunninghamia lanceolata. The sequence continues at coordinate 5,627,403 of BSBN01000333.1, forward strand.
TGCTATTCACATGTAATATTTATAATTGTTTACTAGTTACATACCTCGACAGTAGATGATCTAGTGAAAAATGTAGGTGGAGAACCACTGAAAACTGCATCGACGCTATGACCCTGAAATTTCATTAAAATCATCAATTTAAATTAGTTAATCTTGTATTTCAAAAATAAAATTTAATAAATTAAATTCAATAAACTTGCTAATATTTACCTGAGTATCAAGGCCGAAAGTCTCACTCAGGAGGGTATCTGTCATCACCATCTGCTCAGCTGCAGATGTAGCCTGTGCACCTGCGTCCTGACTGTCCATGGGGTCATAACCACAGGCTGACCCGCAAGCCTGGCAAGTATGCGGTGGGACCCTACTCCTCGCACTATCTCCCAACCCACTCTGTGTTGCAGGATCGGCATGCTCTATGATGCTCTGGGTCAAGGCACTAATCGACCTCAGTGTATCAACCACAACATTCTCCTTCACAATGGAAGGGATAGAAACATGCTCGTGGGCTGGTCTGCTGATTACTCGTCTCACTACCCGCTGTGGGTCAAGACGTGCCCCTGGTCTATCCTGTGCTGAGCCCCCACCTCTACCCTGGAAGTCCCGCATATCAAAATAGTTTGGCACTTTATTGAGAACAAACTCGGAGTAGAGTTTCCTCAAAAAGTATTGCGGGACCTCATTGTTATTGCATGGAGGATGGTCAAAAACCATCCACCACCTCTGCCCGAAATTGTCCCTTATCGCTTGGTTGTTGCACCAATGGATAGGGAACCTCTTGCATGTAATGGGTGGAGGTTGATTTGTTTGTGGGTTTGTGAAAATTGAACACAAGTCTACTTTTCTAATTTGTAATTTTTTGACATCTTGGTATGATAATTTATCTGCATAGTAATCTCTAAACTCTCTCTTTTTATCGGTCCAACTAGTTATTTGCTTGCTAATTGAATTTACATTTGATAACATAGACTCAAGAGATTCGGCAAGCGTGGACCTATGCAAGGTTGAAGTGGAAGGATCTTTCAACCTTGCAATTATATCTTCAATTTGTTTTTTGTTGTTTTCAATTTCCCCCATTATATTATCTTGTGTTCCAGGGGCATGTCGAGGAATGAATGGAGGAGGTTGTTGTTCTGCATGTATTTCTTCCTCAAGATTTTATGGATTTTGAGGAGGAGGAGGAGGTGCATTAACATTTCCTACAATTAATAAAATATACATCAAAAATCAACAAAAACCTACCTATTTAGGAAGAAATTCAAACAAAAAAATAAAGATAACTCACCCCTTTGGCGTGCTCGACGTCGCGGCGGCATTTCAGTGATGAATCGACAAATCTTTTGTGTTGAACGGTGTTTTGTAGAATGCGAGCGCGTTTTTGCAAGGGTTTTATGCCGCGGGCGGAGGAAAAGCTCATAGAAATGAAATGAAATGAAATGGCAGCGGGGGTTTTTTTTTATAAGAAACAGTTTAAAACGCGCTCGCGTTATGGCTCGGCAATGACGAGCCTAAGGCTTGTCATTGCCAAGCCATAACGCGAGCGCGTTATAACGCGCTCGCGTTTTGCCTTAAATTTTTTTTTAAAATTTTTGGCCACTTTTTGGCCCCCCATCTTTTTGCACTTACCCATACAATCATATAGACAATTTCCTCATAACCCAATGAGAGACTAATATGCAAACAATAACGAGAAATCCATATGCAAAGGAATAGAAAATCATACCATCAAAGGTGACACAAGATATATCCTGGGAAAAACCTCCATGAGGGAAAAACCCAGCCTCCAAAAGTATCCATCTCTCATGTATTATTCAGAAATAAAGATTACAATACATAATGAATACCCTGAAGCATCAAGCGCTCTACATGCACTCCATGTGAACAAGCATGTAACCACACATCAAATGTCATGCTTCAAACCCTCACAAATTCAACCTGCAAGAGATGTTCAATCAAGCCAAACCCAACCAAAGCTCAAACAACCAACAAAACTACATGTCAACCTCAACAACTACCCGTGTGTTTACTTTTATAAAGATAAGCTCACACAAATACAATATGTGGTATGGTAAAACCATCTATCCCAAAACCGTGAGACTACAAAACCATTAACCCCCACATTTGATTATTGGTACTAAGTTTTCCCAATAATTAAATAATTATAATTAATTAATTAATTACTCTATGTGTCCCACACACATAAAATAATTAGCCCAATGTTACATACAACAATTACAAGTGGAACCAAATAAATATCTAATGTGGCTAAACACATCACCCATGATGCACCACAAGTAAATATTTATCTACATAATTAAATAATTACCAATGTTATGCAAGGTGTACCAACACACCTACTCCAACAAATTTGATTGAATTAGTAGATAAAATAAAAGAATATGATGAATCATAAGAATTGATTGAGAAAAGGGCTTAGAAGCCCTAATACTTAGCCAGAGCATAGAAGCAATTGTCCTCCACAAATTGAATTTCTGACTCTAGAGCATAGTAGCAAGGGTGCTCCTCAAGTTGAATTTTTAACTAGAAATTCATATTTTGAATTAAGATCTGTCAAATATCAGGGTCATAATTAATAAAGAATTTGAGGGCTTATTAACCCCAATTTCAAAACTAAAACCTCTAAAGTTGAGAGAAGAATATTTAGACAACATAGTAAGTAAAAGTCTACACTTACAAAAATAAAATAAAAAATGATGAAAAAATTAGAATTCCAAGAAAGAAATGCGGAGATGGAAGATATAAGAGAAATATGCAATCAGTTAGCCATTGGTACAATTGGAACAATGGAAGAATGATGGGAAAACCCTACATTATTTAACAAAATTTCATTAAATAATGAAAAATTACCAAAATTTGTATCTCCCAAGATGAAAAGACACCTTGAAGAGGTGAACCCACTAGACCAAGAGTCACCCCCCATGCCAAATAAGTCAAGAATGGTATTCAAAGAAGAAATAAGTAGTGAATCCCTTCTAAGGATGGAGAGGAGAGTAAGAAGAGAGTGTGTGAAAGAGTTTGAAGAAATATTAGACACTGAGTATTTTGAAATCCAATTATTTGGATATAAAGGTAGAAGAGAAAGATTATTGAAAAAAATGAAAGAAAAACCAAGCAGAAAATACCTAAAGAAAAGAGGACAAGAGAACCAAGAAAGGAAGATAAGTCCAATGGAAGGACAAGCCCCAAACTATAAAAAGATAAATCAAATACACCTTCAAGTCATATGAGGATGGCCACAAATAAGACTAAAATCCTTGTGTTTGGTAAGGATACTAAGGATGCAAGTGAGCATATTTTTATCTTGGAATCTTATTGGAACAAAGCTAACATAGATGAGGACCAGACTCAATTGTATGAATTTGTAGAGACACTCAGAGATGAAGCTTTGAAATGGTACATCAAGGTGTGCCCAAAACATGACAAGAAATGGGAAGAAATAAGTGACCTATTTTTGGAAAAAAATTATTCACCTGATGCTCTTACTAAAAGTGTGAGCAAATGAGAGAAATGACACAAGGTTCAAGAATTAATCAATTAAAGAATATGACCAACATTTCAAAAGCGTTTTCTATAAGTTAGAATAACCTCTAACAAAGAAACAAAGGATAGAATGGTTTGTATCTAGTTTAAAACCACAAGTTAGAGTTACAGCAAATGGAAGAGTGTTTACCACATATAATGAAGTAGTAGAATTGGAAAATATAATGGAATCACAATCTTGGAGAAATGACTATGGTGGAAGTGAAGAAATTGAAAAACTAAAATTAGAACTGGAAAATTTAAAATCAAAATAGGAAATTCTAGCAAAAATGTGAGAGCAGTGAGACTTCTCCCTTAGCCAGAAAGACCGATATTTGGTGTGTACACATTGTAACAGAGGACACCTAAGAAATGAATGCCTAATGAGAGAAGGTACAAAAAGAGTAGCCACACCAAGGGTAGAATTTGAAAAATCCACATGAAGAATAATAATTTTTTATTGTGGTATATGCAAACAGTGGGATAAACATGAAACAAACGATTGTGCCTAACATGAAACAGAAGATTGTGCAAGAAGGATACAAACCACTATTTAGAGGAATGAATAAAGAATAATCCTTTATTGACAGAGGCATGGCCAAGGCACAAGGATTATCCATAGCCATGCTAAATGTCTACACAACATGTGTCTACCAAGAATTGACATGGAGGGGAAAACAAAGACAAACCAACAATGTGAACCATGTAGAGCCCTAGATATGAAATGAGGAGCCTTCTACTAGATATAACAATGATTATTCTAAAGGGATATGGTAGAGGAGGCTACCATAACAACTATAGATGTGGCCAAGGTAGAGGAAGAAGTTAGAGACTAGCCTGCTATTATTGTGGTAAGACATGTCACTATGCTAATAAATGCAGAAGTAGAAAGAAAGAAGAAAAACTAGGTTATGGATTTTGTGGTGACAATTCACATGATGCATTCATTTGTCATAAAGCCACATGATTTTATAAGAATCAAATAGTACAAGGAACAAGAAGTGAAGAACTATAAGGTTCTAATGCACTACATGGTGCTAAGATACTAATGAAAATACTAAAGAAAGAAGGAGAAAATGTTAGGAGATGTAAAAAATGGATACAAATTCTAAACTTGAAATAGGAGAACCTTGTATGATATAAGAGGAATTATTAGAAAATAATATAGATAAAGGAAGGAACAACTATGGAAAGAAGCTTTTGAGAAACTCAAGAAAAAAAAGAAAAGAGTTGCAGTAATAACTTGTGGAGGGATAGATACAAATAAAAAGAAGCAAATGCTAGAAGGAGTAGATGAAAGTGAGGAAGGAAGTGACTATCCCAATAAACATGACCATGATATAGTGGTCATAAAATCTAAAAACTTAATAAAAAAACTATAAAAGCAAGAAGAAAATAAGAAAGCATATTTCTTAGAAAAAGAGGCCCAAAATCTAAAAGAAATGGCCAATTTAATAGAGGAGGAAAACTTATTAGAAAAATTTTAACAATTTTCAAAACATTGGAATAAAAATGGCATAGATCATCAAAGGATACCTCAAATCATATCTCTCATAAAAACCTAAAAGAAATGGAAATAGCAACCAGTTTTATTGGATGTAAAAGTAAATGGTAAAATGGTCAAAAAAGATTTATCAGACTTGAGAGTAGACATCAATATTATGTCGTAGAGGCCATTCATGGCATAATGTGATGGTAAAAGCATGGTATTGTTATCCATGCCACCAAGGGTCAAACCCTCACCGAACCAATGAGCTTGCGGGCCTTGCATCCTCGCATGGCCCCTGCTAGGCCAATGACACGCCAGGGCGATTAAAAGTCTTCACGGATCAAAATAAGTATTATGCCTCAAAGATTTGGGAAGCATTTGGCAAACTGCAATTACATGAGAACTTTATTAATTCCATAAACCTAAATATTGATCAATATGAACTTTATTCTATACTTTTCTAATTTGAAATTTTAAAAGATTTTATCTAAAACATTAAGAAAAAATAATATATATCTTTTGGAAAATAGAACTCTCAAATTTTAGACATTGAATATATGTTTTTTATATGTTGCACTTTTGTCAAGCGATTTTTTATTGTTAACCTTTACTCATATAATGATCCATCTTGGCATTATTTACTATAGTTAAAATCATTCTTAAGTGTTGTAACACATCAATGCCTTATAGTGTGTCTCTAGATTAAAATATGACACAACCTCATTTAACAGTTGAAATTATGTTGTTTGGATAGCTTCACATGTTGAAGCGAAAGAGTCAAAATTTGATGTTAGGGTGGCATTGACATTAAGCTTATCAATTAGAAAATTAAAACTAAAATTAACTATTGTTTAAATGTTCAAAGTGGAGAGGGAAATCCATTATCCCTATTTGAGTGCAAGGTTGTGACCTACCTTCACTCAATGGAGGATTTATCTTACAGAGGATTTATCTTGAATAATTTTTCATCAAGCTTTTATAAAATGATATAAGGTATGCACTTAATATTGTTGATATTACGAAGATAATAATATTTAAATCACCTTATACAAGTAGAGCTAAACTTTATCATTAATCTTAAAATTTAGAGGAAAAGAATGTTGATTGTAAAGGACTTTGTATTTGGATGGAGTATTCAATAATATGTCATGGACATTTACATAGACTTTTATCCAAATGATGCACAAAAGATGAACCATGAGCTTGCTTATTTTATTGTTCAAATGAAGAGGTTGTTGGAAGAGTTAATTGAATCATGTAAGAACTTGTAAATAAAGGTTTCACACCCATAATATACTTCAATCAAAGAGTATCTTATATAGAAATCAAAGAGTATCTTATATAGAAATAGATAGTCTAAAGAAATTGTAAACTTTAAGACATAATTGTCCACTATTTACTTTTTTGTGAGGGGTGAAAAGAATATGAACTATGAAGTGGTTAACTACTGCAATTTAGGAATTAGTATTTAGATGAAATAATGTAAATAATTTTAACTTACAACTTAAAGTTTACATTTTTTCAAAACTAACAACAAAATCATGAGTCACAAACACACATAATAGTAACACCACACATGTTGAAATAATTAGAAGCTTCCATAAGGTTTACCAAAAGTAACAACAAAATCATGAACCACAAACACAAATAAAGGTGAGTGGTGAACAATGCAAAACCATATATTTTAAACAAATAACACAACTTTTAAAACATCTACAATTTTTTATATAGAATAAACATTAGTAGTTTAAAAACTACAATAAATAACAATCATGCATTAAAATGTTCAATGGATTTGAATTTCCAATTTTTTTATTATATAGTTTAAGTTGACTATATAATGAACATTTTATAATAAAATATTCCACATCCTTTTTTATATAAGACCAAGAGAAATGTTTAATGAAAATATAGTGAGTTGAACACAATGAGTTCACAAAGCTGATTTAATTTTGGCATAAATTATCTATTAATATATATGAAGAAAAAAGACTTTTATTTATCACTATGGACTATAAAGATGTGAGAATGGACTAAAAGTTTGGGTACAAAGAATGAGGTGACTTTATATGAAATAAATTTGGTATAATTTGATAATATAAAAAAATTTTTAAATGAGTTAGAGTAGTTGGTCTTAAGTCTTGGGTTTGCTCCCCGAGGTCTTGGGGTCGACTAAATGATTTGTCAGTAGCTAGGCTATGTTTGTCTTCCTCCAAACAATATAAGTTTACCGAGGCTAGAAAAGATATGAAAGTGATTCTTTGAAAATTAAACTCATTAAAACAGGGGAAGTTATAGGGTAGGCAAAGGCAAAGGGAGTTATAGAAGCAACCTTTTAAAAATTAAATTTATTGAGGGAGGAGAGTTATAAAAGCAAGTAAAGACAAATAGAGTTATAGAAACAATATCAAGATTATCAATTCTACTCTTAAAATAAATATTAGTAATCATATTTTTTATTTACTTGTAGATAAAAATGTTAATATTAAAAAACATATTTACCAAAAAAAAAAATATTAGTAATTTCATATCTTTTATTTACTTATAGATATAAATCTTACTATTAAAAACATATTTACAATGGCTTTGTTCTTAAACTTTTCAGTATAAATTCAAAACCATGAGAGATTGATGATCATTATGAAGAATAGTTTGCTAACGATGTGGTCCCTCCTTTACTTGAATGTATTAAAAACATATTTACAATGGCTTTGTTCATAAACTTTTCAATATAAATTCAAACTATGAGAGAATGATGATCAATATGAAGGATAGTTTGCTTACCACGTGATCCCTCCTTTACTTGAATGTGTGAACTTAGACATAGAATTATTTATCATATGTATTTAATTTTGTTTTATTATAAAAAAGAGTTTTAAAATGGTATTAAGAGTGGCCTCCTTGTTTAGGAATAATAAAAATCAAATGTACCAATTTGTAACTCTTCTTATTCCAATAAAAATATATATATTTTTTATAAAGTTTATATAAATTTGGATGATAAAACATGGGACACAAAAAGATTTGGAAGACAAAAAAGGCTATCGTAGCAATGAAAGATAATTTTGACCATACAAATAAAAGAAATCTCAAGTGAAGTTTTTGTAAACCCCCAAATGCTGGGACATACACTGCACTCTCTAACGTATGTGCCGCAGCTGGCATGCACACTGGTGCAGAAAAGGTAATCAATGCAAAATTCACAGTAGCCAAATGGTTAGAACTTCAGAAGTTTATAAGCCAGAGAATATCATTGTAAATATAAAATGTTCCCGAAGTTCTGATACAAGGTCTGAAAAATATACGAGGGTAGTTTACCGTTTGGGTTGGGCTTGCGCATGAAGATTTATTCGACTTAGATCTGACTTACTGTTTACTGTCCACAAGGAGTTGGTCGAAACTTATAACTGCAGACTTGTCCAGAATGACATAAAGCCTTTTCAATCATGGATCAGATTTTATAATCTATTATTAGGTGTAGTATTCTTGGCCAATTTACTGGTTTTTGCCTGCCAAGGGAATATTGATCTTGACAGTTAGCGTGCCCTTTTAAATTGGCAAACGGTGCAGGGCAAAAGTGATAGCATTTAAATAGGCATATGTGGGGTAGTTGGTTAAAAAAGGTTACATATGTAGAGCAGTCAGTAAAGCTGTTGTCCCCTAAAAACTAGGGCGCAGGTCTGAAATTGACAAAGGCTTTTTAACACGGCCAGCTGTTTACATAAGCAGATTTTTTATATTTTGAATGAATGAATGAAGGTTTTTAATAACTCTACGAGGCGCCAAACAGTCTATGGGAGCACCAGAAACCAAAATACACTGCAAAGAGAAACAGAATGCATAGGAAAACCAAGAGCCACAAAAGGCAGACCGTCCACACAGTGCCTAACTGAACTCCCTTTCTTTTTGGATCTTAGACCTTCTGTTATGAATCTTTGTCAAATAGACTGCAAGTTTAGTTAACCTCTATTCTTCATTGTGATTCTGTAACCAGTAACCAATTTTGCCTCAATGCAAATTGTACGTAGAAACTTATTGTTGGCTTCACGAGATGTGTATTTCTCAGTTTCCACTGACCTGAAGTGAAAATAGTATATTTTTTCCAGGAATTGCGGGTAGGAGAACTTGAAGGCAGTTCTTCGTCCAGAATTCGACATGGATTCAAGTATATAACAACCGTACTGCGGCTTACAGTAATTTAATAAGCTCCATAAGGGTGAAATGTTCCAGTTTTCTGAAGTTTTACAGACCTGGAAAAGTATATTTGATGAGAGTAGATCTAGAATTCTCAAGAACCAAACATTCCATTAAATGCTGGTATGGTGCTTGGTTTCAGTGTAACACATCAACTTCAGTTCCCAAACCATAAAGCCCCTTAAATACCTAGCACTTTTGTACATTAAAATTTGAGGTAGTGTGAAGACAATACAATGTTTCATTTTTTTTTACATTGCTTTAAATATTTGGCAGATGCTGATTGAGGCGTCGAAAGAGGATATTTTAAAATTCCAGTTTATGTTAAAAAGATTAAATTGAGATGTTAGGGAAGGAATTTATTTTTTAAGGATTTAGTACTTAAGTAATAATGAAATGTATATATTTATGTTATTTTTTATTTAGTTTCGTGTTTGTTTTGAGGAAATGTTTTGATATATATATAGTAATAAATGGTAGGATCTTGGACTTATTCTGTTAGATTTTTATCCATTGGCATATACACATCCATATTTAGTTTTGTATTTGCTTCGAGGAAATGTTTTGATATATACACAGTAACAAATGGCATGATCTTCGACTTATTCTCTTAGATTTTTATCCTTGGCATATACACATCCATATACATTTAGATTTACTTTATCATTATACATAGCACTCACTTCTATACATTCATCCTATCCTATCATTTATCATATTAACCTATGCATGTTATCTCCTACCTTATTATTATGATTTGCACATTCTTAAACACCTACACCTTGTCTCATATGTATGTTTGCACATCCTTATACATTCTCAACACCCATGTTCCAATTACATTACCTATGCACATATTTTTAATCTCAAGATTATAATTTAAAATTTGAACATTTCTCTTCAAGGACCAACTAAGTACAATTTTGTTAGATTTATTGCTATGTCCTTATATTTAAATGTATTCAATGCATTCATTTTACACATTAAATATTTATGAGTCCTCTCTCATTCTAAGGAACAAAAACACTTCAATTGGTACACTAAAAGGAATCTAGTTTTGCATAAATATTCTAAGAGCATATGTATGATTGAAGATTGTAGTGTTTTTAATTATTCGTACATATTTCTATGGGTTAATCTAGGAGAACATGTTCCCTTGTGGCATACTGACTATTCTACAAAGGTATTCATAAATACCATCAGTCCATATCATGAAGCAAAAAGAAGTCACACATTGGGTGAAGTGAAGAATATAGGGTTATAGATTACATAGTACAAGTTTGCTTTAGTACAAGCCAAATGTGTGTCACAAATTTGTCCCCATATAATGTGAAAAGAATATTCAGATTCTAAAGCAATTACTAATCAAAAATTCCATGTTCTTGATCCCATGACATTTTAAATTATTTCCATTAATTATAAAGCTAAATATACTTATTTCTATTTACATTTCCCACATTTAATTATTAGCACAAATTATCATAATATCATCCTAACTAACATCATTAATTAATCTAAATTAATTATACTTATATGTGTACATTTTATTAAATTAACCCAAACTAATTTATAAAAAAAATCTTTACAATTTATTATAAAAAATAAGATATATAAAATATATAAAAAATACTATACTTCAAAATATAAATTTAAAATTAAATACTTATAAATTTAAATTCACACTAGAAACAAAACCCAATTAAATACTTATAATTTAAATTCGCACTAAAAACAAAAACCCATGTACTAAAATATAGAATAAACCTAATATAAGTCTTCAAACATATACTTATCATTTATCTTGAAATCCCAATTGAAATCCCAATTGATCTTGAAAAGATTTTAATTGTATTTTAAGGTGAAATTTATAAATATAACAGTAGATTTAATGTCCCACTAGCTTTTTTCTTTCCAATAATTCATTCTTTTAATATTTATTCAAATTATTTCACTTTCAGTGTGAGGCTTGTTCACAAGTATGGGGATTGGGAAACATATAAATAAAGAATTAACTATTTAAAATTAAATGTGTTTTAGTAATATTTGTTTCTATTATAATTAAGTTTAGAATTAAATGATGATTTTCTATTTTTCTATTAAATTGGGATTAAAGATTCAATTTGCATAGTGAAAGTGTTCCCTCTATTCAATTCTTTCCAGCAATTCATTCTTTTAATATTTATTCAAATTATTTCACCTTTAGTGTGAGGCTTGCTCACAAGTATGGGAATTGGGAAACATATAAATGAAGAATTAACTATTTAAAATTATACATGTTTTAGTAATATGTGTTTCCACTATAATTAAGTTTAGAATTAAATAATTCTATTAACTTGGTTGTTCGGAATTAGAATGAAAGATTCAATTTGCATAGTGAAAGTGTTCTATCTATTCATTAATGTGGTATCATATCATAACCAATAATACTTACAATTTTAGGTTATAATACACAACTATATGAAGAATTAGATGGATATATGAGTGATTGCAAAGATAATTACAATTGTAGAGAAGATTAACGAAACACTATCTTTAGCAATTTTAGGAAAGCTTGAGATTTTTATTCTCTCAACTTTGTTCCATAGATAGCCAAGTGCATACAACTTTATCCATTGTATACCATGATTAATTGTATAGAAGTATATCTATGATACTAATCTTACATTTAATTTTTCTTTTCCTATAGTTTGTTTTGCATCTAAACATTGTTTTAAAAAAAAATACTTGAGAAAATTATTATTTCACTTATACAATGAATATAATATAATCATATCCCATTCTCTTCTTTTAAGGTATTTGATTCCAAATATTCTTCTTAATAAGAACTAATTTTTCTTTCTTGGATATAAATATGCAAACATTCCTTCATTTCTAAAAAGACACTATTTTATCTAAAGATGTAAAAACACCAATATTCTTTAAATAAATATTTTACAATCTTTAAATATATAATTTTATAAAAATTAATTCCAAAAAAATATGATTAAGAACTCCCAAAAACCTTTTTTAAATTTAAAATACGTAAAATTTAAGAAAAATGTAAAGAATTTCAAATATTTGCAATCTCCAATACCTTGTTTTTACGATATATTACTTAAATTCTCCAAACCCTTTCCGTTTGAGAAGCATGCTTTTAAACACTTATTAATTTTATTTTATTTTTTTCAAAATCTCTAAATAAATAATTTTAGGTTTCAAAACAATGAAAATGAATTATGAAAGCTCAATTCTAATCACCTCAAATCTTATTATGTCAGATTATTGAATTTGAAAACGATATAAAACCCTTATTTTGGGGTTATCTTTTGTGTTAAACGGTTTTTAATATCACCATTATGATTTTGCAATTAATGACCAATTTTGTTTCAATGTAAATTCTATGTAGAAACTATTGTTGGCTTCACGGTATGTGGATTTCTTAGTTTACATTGATCTGAAGTGAAAATAGTATATTTTCCAAAGAATTGCAGGAGGAGAGGTTGAAGGTAGTTCGTATTCCAGAATTTGGCATGGATTCAACTATATAACAACTATATTGTGGCTATAGTATTTTAAGAAGCTCTATAAAGCTGAAATATTACAGTTTTCAGAAGTTCAAAGATTCAAATTTTTTTTATGAGAGTAAATCTAGAATTTTCAAGAACCAAACTTTCCATTAAGTGCTGGTATGGTGTTGGTTTCACTGTAATACATCAACTTTAGTTCCCAAACCATGAAGCCCCTAAAATACCTTGCAGTTTTGAACAATAAAATTTGAGTTAGTGTAAAGATAATACAATCTTTCTTTTTTTTACATTGCTTTAAATATTTAGTAGATGTTCATTGAAGTGTAGAAAGGAAGGAAGGAAGAGATGGACTTAAAGTTTAAAATCAAATATTTGTGAATTTGAGTTTATTTTTAAAGATTATAAGGAATTTATTTTGTAAAAAATTAATATTTGTTATTTTAAAATAAGATATTTAAGATGTATATAAACATCATATTCTAAAAATAAATATTTATAAATTTAAGTCTACATTAAAAGATAAAAACTTCTGTAAAAATACAAAATAAATCTAATATAACTCAAGTTTTGAAACATAAAGTTGTCACTTATTTTAGAATGGCAAAAGATCTTGAAAACAACTTTTTCTTAATGAATTAGAGTCATTTATATCACTTTGTATAAAATAAAAATACATTATATTTACACAAAAAAAGGAGGGTAGAAAAAGTCACACCATATAGTCTATGTAAGGTTGGACCTTCAATAACATATCCAAAGAGAACAATAACAAAAATAAATGATGAAGCCACTAAGCAGTAAGAGTTATGGATCCAATAGCAAGAAGAGGAGGTGGGTCACAATCATCTAGTTTGCTTCAGCCATTAGGAAGGTCCTAGATGTATAGAATATGCTCCCAACCTATAAGAACACATTCATCATTAGTCTGTTCATAATTCTACCTCCATATTTTGTAATTTTGTCAATGTAACTGTCACTTCTAAAAATGCATGTATATTGTGGCACCAACATTTAGACCACATTAGAGAAAAAGGTGTTCGAACCTTGATTAATAAAAAGATGGTTGATTGATTTTTTTGTTTACTCTAACGAGCATTTTGATTTTTGTGAGCATTGTGTGTTTGACATGTAGAATAGAGTTTCCTTTTCTGTTGGAAGTAATAGATCAAAGAGATTATTAGAAGTTATTTGTTTGGATGTGTTTGGTCTAGTGGATGTTTTTGATAAAGTCAGTTGGAAACAAGGGTCTAGAACCATGTACAAAACATCCCAAAAGGCAAAGCAAAAGCCTCACACATGCTAGAAATGATGCATTAATAGATAATTAACAACATAACACAGAGTAACCTAAAACCCTAATAGTACTGACTTTCACCAAAAACAAACAACATAAAACACAAAACAACCAGCTAAGGATTACCATTGATCCCATACTTAGAGAGGAATTTGAGCATTCCCTCATAATCCCTAAGGATTTCAACCCCAATTGCCCTTGATCTTGTCATCGAACTCCTTCACAACAGAAAAGATAGTGGCAGCATGGTGCAGGGCTTTGACAGCAAACTCCGACATCACTCTCCACTTCTTTTACAGCTTGGACCTGAGATCAACTACCTCCTCAATCATTTTTTCACATAGAGTGCACTTCTCTCTTACCCCTTCTGGACCATGAGTATCCTCCTCATCCTCCAAGTATGGAGTGTTCATCTTAGGGAAATGGCTAGTCCCCTCTTCCTCTTGTACAGACTCCACAAGAGTGCCCCAGGATGACCATCCTCACCTAGGGTATCTTCCACGAACTCCAACTCACCTGACAACTCGATATCATGAGGGTTGGCTAAAGGAATGCAAGCAATGTGATTGGACCTTCTGACTCTCTGTACAGACTTACCAGCAATTCCCAGCCCGTCGCCACCACCACCCTTCTTAGTAACACCATCTAAATCCACAAATTTTGACACAACCACTTCGTAAAGGATAGCCTCCTTCCCTTCCTTTAATTTTTTATGTGGCTGGGGTCTTTCTTCCTCTTCCATTTCCATCACTCTCTTACCTGAGGAGACCTCCCCCTTCTTAACTTCAACAACTTGAGGCTTAGGGCTCTTGCTAGTTTTCTTAGGGATGATTTTGCCTTTAGTTTTAGAACCAGCTCTAGGAATAATAGTTTCGGTCGACGGGGAGTCCTGGACTTCCTCGATGTTGGTCTAGTGGATCTTAGTTCAATGGATAAATCTCATTATTATGTTACATTTAGTAATGATTACTTTAGATACACCTAGGTTTTTTTTCCTTTAAATATGAGGTTTTCACCAAATTTGAGGATTTTAAGACTTAATTGAAGAGAAACAATCAAATAAGAAAATAAAGGTGATGAGATCTAATAATGGTGGTGAATATCGATTTAGGGAATTTAATGATTTTTGTAGATATGCATGTATTGTTCTATAAAGATTCCCTTTATACACCTCAATAGAAAAGATGAACCAAACCTTAATGGAAATAGCTAGAAGTATGATGAATGGTACATAGTAGGATCAATGTTTTTGAGTAGAGGTTGAGTATTGGTTATTACTTGATTAACTAATCTCCATGTCTGGCTCTTGTAGAAAATACTTCTCATGAAGTGTGGATAGGTAAGAAACCATCTATTTCACATTTAAGGGTATTTGGCTATGAGACTTTTGTTCATGTGCCTAAGAAAAATGATCTTAGTTGGATCCAAAAGCACAAAAATGCATTTTAATTGGTCATGGTGAGAATGTAAAAGGTTATAAGATTTAGAATCATATAATCTTAAAAATTATTTATTCTAAGGATGTAATTTTTAGGGAACTTAGAGTATTTTTTGATCCCATGTAACCATAAAATGGAATGAAGGAAAATAGTGCATTTGGAGAGTACGGTCAAGAAGTAGGATGATGCACATGTTGAAAAATAAAATGATGGATTAGAGGGTAGAGAGAAACAAGAGGATTCAGGGGAGATTTTTTAGTAGGTTGAGCATACAAAGGGGTAGGTAGAATCCCTTACTCCAACCTTGAGGCAATCCACAAGACAATAGAACCTAGTTGACAGGCATAGCCCGCTAGATTTCCATTATATGTTTTTTTTTCATGTACTAATGATGAATTGAGATCATTCATGAAATCTCTCTCTTCAATAAGAATGATACTTGGATGGACACCATGTAGGAGATAATGGCCTTGGACAGATGTGACACCTAGGATCTTGTGAGTTTTCTTGAGGGAAGGTAGTCCATTGGTTGCAAATTGGTGTTTAAGAATAAATTTAGAGAATATGGTAAGTTACAAAGGTACACAAAGCTAGATAGATGGCTAAGGGATACTCCCAAAGAGGGGGAGTTAATTTTGGTGAAATTTTCTCCTCTTCTATTGCTAAATTATCTTTTGGTAGATTCCTACTTTCTATTGTTGTTGCTTATGATTTTGAAGTAGAGCAAATAGATGTTAAAACTATTTTCTTGCATGGGGAACTTGAAAAGAAAATTTATATGCGATAGTTAGATGGGTTTGAGGTAAAAGGAAAATAAAATTTGATTTACAAATTAAAATACTCATTGAATGGTTTGAAACAATCACCTCGAATGTGGTATCAGAAGTTTTATTTTTTTGTGGCATTAAAATTGGGTTATGTTAGTTCAACAAAAAGGATCTTTGTGTTTACATTAATTGTATCAATGATCGTATTCTAATCATTGTCTTATATGTTGATGACATAGTGCTATTGGTAACAACAAGGTGATTATTAGACAACTTAAAACAAAGCTTTCTAGTGTGTTTGACATGAAGGATTTAGGGGTGACAAAATCTATTTTGGAAATGGAAATCAATAGGGACCAAGTCCAAAGAAAGCTTTGGCTCAGTCAAAGTAAGCATGTTGACACTATTTTGTGGTAGTTTGATATGCATGATTATAAATGGGTATTCCTTTACCTGTAGGCACTAAGATTTCATTAGATATGTGTCCTAGTTGGATGACCATTTTGAGGATATGTATAATATGTCTTGTGTTAGTGTTATTGGTAGTCTAATGTATGTAATGGTTTGTACTAGATCAAATATTACCCAAGCAGTTGGATTTCTTAATAGGTTTATGTCTAATCTTGGTAGAGAGCATTAGACTTGAGTTTTAAGAGGTCGTTTAGATATTTGCAAGGGATTTCTAATCATTGATTACGATATCATGGTTCTAATGATGCGAGGAAGGTATTATAAATACAAGGATTTGTTGATGCAAATTGAGCAAGTGACTTGGATAGTTGAAGGTCCACTAGTGGCTGTGTTTTCTTTGTTTGGCCATGTTAATTAGATGAGTAAGAGGTGGCCCACACTTGCTTTGTCCATTACCAAAATAGAGTATATGGCTACTGCATATGTTGTAAAGAGGTAGTTTGGTTATAGATAGTGTGTTCAAAGTTAGTTTTGATTGCAAAGTCATTCAAATTAGATGTGATAGTCAAAGTGTTATTTGTTTGGCCAGGAACCCCATGTACCATGCTCCTAAGAAACATATTGATGCTTAGTATCACTTTTTTTGGGATATGGTGGAGATTGGTAAGGTCATGATTCAAAAGGTTGACACTTGGGATAATGTTGCAGATTCACTTACGAAGTTAGTGAGCACAAGTAAGATATCTTAGTGCAAGGAGGCTATACATCTTGCATCTTGTATATGATTTGTTTTATGTTTCCTATTTATGTTGAATTGGAATGTATAATATCAAGTGAGAGAATGTTAAAATGAAGGTGATGTTAACCTTGCAATCCTGTCTAATGTTAGATCTCAACATCGTCATGGAATGGATACTTAGAGGTGGGCATGTAGGTGGTTCATCTAGATATTATTACTTTATTATTATCCTTGTAACTTTGAATATTAGTTGTAGTGGTATTCATGAGGGAGGTTACTTATGATGGTGGTGGTTACAAAGTGATTTAACTTCATTTACACAACTCCTAATCATAGGCACTAGGAGAGAGAGTGGAGCATCTTTTGTATGTCAAGTGGGGTCCACATTAGTTTGCCACTACATTTTAGAGTGTCATACTTGGGAATGTGTGCCCACTCTTCACATTTGGAAAATATGTTATTAGTAATGGTGGCTATTCATGGAGCATTGTTTGATTGGTCATGGGGGCATTGGATTTTTGCCACACCATAAGTTTTGGTAGTTTTTTTTTTGGGGGGGGAAACCATTCATGGTTTTCCATCTCCAATTCTATAAATTAAATGCTTTGAATAGTTGTTTTATGAGTATTTTGTAGGTGAAGGATATGTTGTCAAAATGCTATCAACGTGAAGAGGGAAGTTGGATGTATTATTGTTATTGGATTATTACATATTTGTGCTCTCTTTTGTGGTGAATTTTTTTTTCTCAAAAGGGTTTCTCCACATAAATTTAGGTGTTATGATTTTATCATGTGTTTGCTTGTTGGTGTGAACAAGGTATATTAACTTACTGGTTTCACATTAGCTCCTGTTCACACTTGTTTAGTTAAGTTTACTTAGGGTGCACTTAGCATACTTATCACTTTATGTCTCATGTCATAAGATTAAGACACTTGTCATAATCTTATGCTATCCTATCTTTCACCTTGATCTAGACATAACCAGGGGATTCTTATTGTAATTCACATTGATGTATCATATTGTGTATTTGCATCCTTTGATAGAATAGAATTATTCTCTCATGGTCTCTCTTGCGCTTTCATCAAGAAGCTCCTAGAGCTTGGGTGGCTACCTTCATAGCCAAATCTTGCATGGTATAGACCATTCTATACCAACTCTTACATGGTGTCAGAGCTTGTAGGATTGCTTTATGTTAGTCTTTATTGAGAGATCTAGGTTGAAAATCATGGTGGATCTTGAAGAGTTGAGTATGCTCTTCTCTTGCATCATATGATAACCTGGAGAATAAAAAAAATTTGATAGAAATACCAGATTTGGGAGGGTTTATGTTTGTTACTTTTTATTGCAAGTTCATTTTGGAGCATGTTGGTGCACAAATATGAGCTCACCATTGAGTTTAGGGTGTCCAAAAAAGTCATTTTAGCCTTTTGATTGGTCTAAATTGGACATTGGAGGCAAGATCTACAAGGGTTTGAAGTTGGGAGGTGGTTACCAAATCCAAGAGGTAGCTACAATTTTAGAGCATTTTGGGTCAAATCTAACCTTGCCATCACATCCAGAAAGCCCAAGAACCTAAAAATCAACTGTCAATTCGTTAGACTTGGACATTTTTGCCCTAGGACATAAAAAAATTCCCCTCCTCGATCGTATAGATCGTAGGCGAAATATTCCACAGAATATTCTTGAGTGAAATCTCTGTGGAGGGCCAACATCTTTAGATTTGGTGATTTTATTTTATCCATGGGGTAATATTTTAATCCACTAGTTTTTCATTTAATTTGGCAATTTTAATTATTTTTGCGGATTATATTTTTGTAGGATTCTAGAAGGTATCAACAGTACCCATGGCCTACGGAAGTGCCTTGTGACACATTCTGCACCACTAACATGGCCCAATGGGTCTTGCCCACATCACTTTTCCAATTGTCAGCATTTGAAAACCACTTAACAAATGAATAAATCGGTCGGTGGTGACTCAAAACAACTGCCAAAGAATATTCTATAGAATATTCTATCTAAATATTCATTGATTCCACCACAAAACCACCAAAAATTACTAATAATAATCTTTGTGGAATATTCTACTTCTATAGCCCCCTCAAAATCACTTTCGCTGAGATTCAAGCAATTTTCGGCTAAAGAACAATGGTTTCACAGTTTCATGATAGTTTTGCAAAATCCTAAGGCAAGTTTTGGCACCCTAAGCATATTCAAGGGAATCTGGAAAGATTTTATCAATAGATTTTGCTAACATTAGCATGACATCATCAGACTCCTTTCCCCAATCCTGTCCCCCCCTCCAATGCAGTTTTGGTTTTGACAGTCCAACTTTGAAGGCCTATAACTCACTCATATTTGCTCCTTTTTTCGAGTTTTTTTTATTTGGGGCAGAATTTTGTAGGCTTCATAGTGGTGCAGATGGTTTTTATTTTAATGACTTGTTTTTTCAAAAATTGCAGATTCTCACACTTGTTGCTAAGTTGTTCTCATTTTGAGAACTTGTGAGGCCCCGTTTGGGCTCATATAGTAACATTTTTTGGTGATTTTTTTAAAAGTGCATAATTTTTAAAGTACTTATCAGATCTATGATCTAACTGATCTAATTTTGTGCCAAAGTTGTACTTTCAATTTGAGGACTAATTTGGCATTTGCATGTACCAAAATCAAAAGACTACTTTGTTGTTTTGGCTAGTGGCAACTGTAAAAGCACTAAGTATAAAGTGCTAAGATAATAATTTGATGGGGGATCATTGATTGAGTAAATTTTGGGGGGTTGATCTTGTGGTGGTTGATTGCTTTCAATTCTTTGATGTGTGTTCTTGCAATGGGGAAAACTCAAATTGAACTCTTAAGTCCATATAATTATGCATCATGGAAACAATCAGTATGGAATTATCTGAGGCAAAAAGGTTGTACTAGATATGTAGAAGAAACTATTCCCGAACCTACTGATGTTAATGCATAGGCAATATGGGAAATGAATCATGAGAAAACTCTTGGTCACATGTGTTCGTTATTCTCTTTTGATTTACAATTTCATCTTGAATCATGCAAAACACCTAAGGAGGCTTGGAATACTCTTGAATAATTACATGGTAAAACTTATAAGATTAGGGGATATTATATTGATAATGATTTGATGAATTTTGATCCTAAAGAGTTTGACCACATTCAAGACTATATCTCCAAGATTAAGCAATTGAGAACACAATTAAAGGATCGCAAGATTAATAATGAGGATTTACAATTGATTTTAAATGTGTTATCCAAGCTTGGTCTTGAGTATTTAGTATTTGTTTCTAGCTTTCACACCCATTGGGTTTCTATGGGAGCTACATATGTTGAGCCTAGTTTTGATGCATTTTAAAATCTTCTAGTCTAAGAGGAAACAAACGTAATTCAAATAGGCATCCTCGAGTCTTTTAGGCCACAAGCATTGGTGGTTGCTAAACCTAAGGTACAGACAAAATCTTGAAAAGAAACAAAAGAAGAAAAATAACAAACCACATATAGATTTTGAATCATCTCCCTTAAAATTGCATCTGAGAAGGAGAAGCCCAAGTGTGCATATTGCAAGAAACTAGGTCATGATGAACATAAATGTTATATAAAGAAAATTGATGAATTGCAACATCTTCTAAAAAAAGGCTCAAAATAATTCACCTTTAGGGGGTTCGTCTTCTTCTTCATCTTCAAAGTTGGAGAAACAAAAGGGGCAAGCACTTGTTGTAGTTGCAGATTTTGAGTTAGGGAGGTGGATCCTTGATTTTGGAGCTTCACATCATATGGCTTCATCACAGAGTATGTTCTCTTCATTTGAGACTTGTTCATCACCACACATCTTGATGGCCAACAACACATATATATGTGTGTTTGTGGGAAAGGATATATTGACATAGATGAAGGATCATTCAATGATGTCCTTTGTGTGCCTTCATTGTCAACCAATATCCTTTCTATCTATCATATTACACCTAGTGGGGTAGGAAGGAGTGTTGAGTTCACACCAGATTCTATGATTATTAAGGATTTACATAGTAGAGATATTATTGTAGTTGGGGAGGTAGATCATTGATATTTAGTGTACACCTTCTCACATTTTTCCCCTGTTGCTCCTTTGGCTAATGTTCACACTCATGTGGACACTATTAAGGATATGTAGTACGGTCACTTGAATCTTGATGTTCTTTCATCCATTGAGGTTCTAGAGACATGTGCTAACATTCCATCTCTTCCTCTGTTTCTTGTTGTTTTTGATGAGAATAATGTTGCTACATCCATGGATTCTTTTGATTTAGTGTGGCAAGATATTCATTGTCTTCCAAATATACCTTCTTGAGATGAGTACTTCACGGACATTGCAGGTTTGTTTTGTGAGTCCTATCTTGTAGACTTGGAGGACACTATTGAGGACATTCATCTCCTCTTCGAGGTTAGCTCTTATGGAATTGCATCATCTTCTTCGGATGTGATGAAGGAACTTGAATACCCTCTTGTTCTTTCTTCTCCTATTCATTTGTCATAGTTTGACATTTAGTTGGAGAACCTTGTGCAACATTCAAAGGACTCTTCATTATCTTTGGATCATGTTCTACATGTGTTTCCACTAGTTTCTATATTGTCACTTTCTTTAGGTAGGTCCGGGACTCCTGATTTGGTTGTGGCACCTTTCGACATTGACATGGCGACACTTGAGAATAGTTCAGAGACTTCACATATTTTGAGCTTTCTTCCTTCATATTCCTTTAAGGAATGGGAATAAATCCTACATACATCATTGGATTAGTTTCTTCCTAAGGGGAGGAATGTTGTTTGGCAATCTTGGATCATCTTCAACATTCATTGTTGACCATCTACCATCAGTGTAGGAGACTCTACATTGAGGGGGCTATATGGTCTTTCTTCTTCTATCTTATGGGGGTGACTTTTTCCTCACATGGGGTTTTATCTTCTCATACTATAGAGAGCATCTTATATTTTTTATCTTTTGGAGAGGGGCTTTTCCTACGGGTTTTTCTTCTTTCCTCTATTTGTGAGAGATTTGTTTTGTACATGGGTACCTAACACAACAATGTAGTTGGGACCCATCATTGCATCTTGCATTTGTTTTCTTCTTGCCAAGTTGCACTTAAGGGGGGTGTTGGTGTGAACGAGGTATATTACCTAACTAGTTTCACATTAGGTCCTATTCACACTTGTCTAGTTAATTTACTTAGGGTACACTTAGCATACTTATCACTTTATATTTCATGTCATAATCTTATGCTATCACATCTTTCACCTTGTTCTATATAACCAAGGGCTTCTCATTATAATTCAAATTGATGTATCATATTGTGTATTTGCGTCATTTGATATAATATAATTATTCTCATGTTTGGTCTCTCTTGTGCTTTCATTGAAGCTCTTATATCTTAGGTGGCTATCTTCATAGCCAAATCTTGCATGGTACAGAGCATTCTATACTGAATCTTACATTTCTGATTCAAACTTTCTCAGACTTATCTTATGGCTAATCACATGATACTTTAATCAATAATTTCATATTTGAATACTAAGTGAACAAGTTTGTATTGTAGTAGTGTGCCCTATTTATAAACAAAGATTCCACCCACTAATCATTGTTCCATCACATATAGTGATTCATGCCCAAAATATAAAAACTTGACCTTTAACAGGGTTAACACAAGATGCCAACTAAACTTCCTTGTCATAGATCATGCAATAAATCATGCACATTGAGCTCTAGATCTTGAACAATTTTTGACATGCCTTTGAACACTAACCATTACCTTAGATTGTTTAAGGCTTCCAGAAATAAAGTCTATCTCCTTTTCTAAATAGTGAGATTCAACATATAGATGGCGATGCTTAAGGAGATTGCAAATCTCTTTACACCATTTAAATAAAAAAATCCCTAGCAATGTTTTATACAGTGGCTTCATGCTGAAACATAGCTTTAAGTTGAATAGTTAAACAAACAAGCATTGTGGTTCCATAATAGTCTATAGTGTAAAATACCCACTGAGAGACAGTAATGCCAAAATTTTACTAAGGACATTAGTGGGATAAAATAGGTTAAACATTTTTTTTGCATTTGTAAATACAACAATAATAGTGTTGCAATGAGCACACACACAAGTGTCTTCATTTCCACAATAACACTAGCACAGGTACCAAAACACATGAAGAAGAGACATGCAAGTGACACACACATAGATGCAAATTAATCTCAACAAGGAAGGAGTGGCAATCATTTCGATGCAACACAGTCTTCACAAGTAGAATCACAACACACACAAGTAGAGAGCTTTCACCAACTCAATCTACCAAGGAGACACACAACACAATGTAATCTTAGCACACATAACAATAGAAGAATACAAATGAAAAGAGACACCACATAGTCCATTACTTAGGTTCATTAACTAAGGTGAAGAGATTAGCTAGATTCATTAAGGAGGACACAATCCCTTTCTATCTCGGCACATTCACAAGATCCATGCATTGATCATTTATTTTCATGATTAAAACACATCATAGAAAGAGGAGAGAAGAATATGTTTATTAATCATACATAGAAGATTCAATCCTCAACTTAGATTTTACAACATTCATCATAATTTCCAAACATACACACATGTTTATTTTCACAACATAAAGAGGAATAATAAACATCACATTGTCAATCTATCAATCTCACTAAATATTTCAATATCACCAAAAGAATTAGAGAGGGATAGAGGGAGTAATTTCTTAACCACCCTCAACAGAAAGATATCATATCACAACACCATTTCAGCATGGACACAAGATTAATAACTACCATTCTATTCCTATATATAGTCCACAAGATAATATTTGTTCAATTACCAGGCACATGTTATAAGTAAGAAGAGAGAGATATAGAGACAACACACGTGTTGTGAGGCTAATCAATCTCCACTCCAATTATATTTTATGATGTAATGAGATAGAACATAACACAATGATTACATTATACATGCGTTCACGAGTTGAACATGCATTGGAAACATAGAACTAGGATAGATGGTGATCACTAGGACCCCAAACCCTATCATCTCACACAAGTCATTTAACCCTTCATTCAATCCATTATAATTCACAACATATATGGAACTCCATCCTTTTAGTTCATTCAACTACAAAAGTATATATAAAAAATGAAAGAGATCGCATCAATCTTTATTCACTAATTCACTTGCATAACCAAAGAGACTCTAGGGACCCTTTCCAATCCACCTAGTTCACACAAGTGCATGTTCTTTTATACCAAATAGTTCAAATTCCCTTAAAACATATTGAGAACATTTCAAGAATCATAATTACACATTCCAAGGTAAAAATGAGGAAAATGCATGTCCTTAGGGTCAATTTTCATCTTGCAAAACTTCTTGTAAAGTTTTGTTTTCAACTCCTTGTCATTGTTTAAACCTTTTACCAATCTTGTTTGCCCCACGTGAACTAGAATTTACCCTAGAAACCTGCATTTACCCCGGGTGAACCCTACTATCAAAACTAGCAAGTTTAACTGCTGGAGGGTAAAAAGATAGAAAAATCACTCAAATTTTCACAAAATTTCACAAACCAAATTAAGGAATAACCACTTATAGGATGCCTATACCTATAAATCAATTTCACTAAGTTTTAAGCAATGAAATCATTTCAACAAGCCCAAATTGCATTTGTATACAAGCATTTCAACTATAACTAGCAAAGAAGGTTGAATACATAATTTATCATATAACTCTTGACCATTTTACTCTAGAATAAAATTTTTAATGCCACTAAATTGTAAATATTCCCAGCTACACATTCAATACATAAATATCGAACTCCAATTTGCATATAAATTCACATTTTTCCACCATCAAGGAATACCCTTTTTCAAGTTTATTTTTATTCAAAACTCAAAACATGAATAAGATAATAATTTGATATCCACATCCATAGAATACCTAGATGGATATTTTTTAAGTTCATCTACAACCCCAAAAGGGATAATTTCTAAAAAGTTATGATTTTTCTCAAATGATAAAATGTTATAAATAAAAGAAGCTAACTAAGAGAACTCTCCAAGATTTCAAGGAGATCTTTAAGAAGAGGGCCAATGGAGGATGCAATCACTCAACCTACCATATTATCATTTTTAAACACAATAATTGTTTATGCCACTCTAGGCGTAGAGTCAAAAATTGCACACCCTTGCAATTTCTACTCTATAAATTGTGCCCATTTTAGTGTATGCTCCCATAGCATGTGTTATGGCTCATTTAGCCCTGGCCTCAACCTTTTCCCCAATCCAAGTGTTAAATTTTGTGTTATTTCTTTATGTTTTATTAAAATTTGAGCTTCTTCTAATGTATCAATTCATTTTGTATCCTCTCATCGATTATTTTATTTTTGGACTTTAATGGATTCTACTGAAGTTACATAGATGTCCCTGTAAATGTGAAGGCATCCACCAAATTAAAAGAAAGTGTTTGGCAAAAAGATGCAGGATTAAGACAAGCAAGCAACTATTTGGTCATAACCTAATGTCACATTTTCTTGAAAAGTCTTCTCATTGGTTGCTTAGAAGACACCAAACAAAAATTGTAACTGATATTCATCATTTCAAATTTTTCTTCCTCTATTTTATTATTGGAATTCATTTCACAATAGACTAAGTTTTTCTCTCTAATTTTGGAATTTATATTCTACAATAGATAAAGTTTTTCTCTCTAATTTTGGAAATCATTTTCCATATCATACTAAGTTTTTGTCTTAATTTTCTCTTCTGCAACACTTTTTCCTCTAGTATTCTTTTACATTATCTTGCTTCTCCAAATTCTATTCTCTACAAAATCCTTGCATCCCTTCTCAAGCTTGACAAAGGAAATATTGTGGGCATTTTATTTTGATTTGCATTATAATTATCGAAACCACTACTATTTTTTACTAGCTATTATTGTGTGAACAACAAAGTGTGTGAAGGATTTCGATTGCAATCTTCCCTCTTTTGGTGAGATCTTTCCTCTTTTGTTTTCCATGTTTTGTATTTTGAATCTTAATGTGATCAATAGGATTTTATTAAATCTCTCTTTGTTGTTCTCCTTCCTTTCTTCTTGAGGATATCATAACTTTGTAGACTTATTCTCTTTCAAAATCTTGGAGGGAGTTGTGTGTAGTTGCTCCTCTTCTCTTCTTTGAGTGAGCTCCTCTTCTCTTCCTCTTCCTCTTAAAATCTTGGGGATTGTTGTTTGAAGTTGCTCCTCTTCTCTTCTTTTAGTGACTCAACCACTCTCTTCTTCTTCTCATCTATCTCTCTTCCAGAGAGATTGATTCCTCTCGAGTCCTTTATTTAAGGAAACTCTCTTTGATTTTTCTCCATTTTTACATTATTCAAGATTTGAAAATTTATTTACTAGAGTCTATTGTCCATTAGAACATTAGGTTTTTCATTTCCCATTTGATTCCATGTTATCATAGTTTCATATTTTTAAATCCAGATTAATACACATTATGTTTTTGTAACCTGTAGTCACAAATCTAAGTACACACACTATCATATTGACTACTCATGGAGATCAGAGGGCCAAAATAGGGGCTTGGTCACTTTGGAAAAATCCTATGAAGTCAAACCCTTTTTCCCTACCTTAGAGACAAATTTCTTATGGAGCTTGCCTCTTTGGATTTGACATTGCAGTTGGTGGTTTCATATCCTTTAACCCTTTATTCTTTATTTTAGCTATATTTCCTTTGTTTATCTAATTTTTGTGTATTCTAGTTTTTGGTCTCTTTCTCTTTGATGTTTGTTTTGCATAATTTTTGGCTATTACACAACCCTTTTTGGTTCTTCTTATTCGAAGGATGAATCCACAAAAGACGAAATCTTCTATACTTAGAGTAGCATCCATGTACAATGACAATCCTTGTTCCTCCTCCTACAACAAGTTTCTAGCCTAGAATTTGAAACATCAACCATCAAACTAGGGACACCCTCCTTCGTCATCTATGTACTTTAAGCACATTTCTTTTCCATAAGCATAATTCAAATATCTTAATTTATTTTTTCTTTGCAAAACCCAACTACAGTGCCTAATTAAATTAATTAAACTCATTAGTTTAATTAGTACCCACTAGAAAGATTATAATTTTTATCTTTTACTAGGCAACCCCTGAGCTACAAAGGATCATGGATACACCATCAACAAGGCCATTCTCAAGCATATACAAGGGTCTTACACATGAGTCAAGAATCCATAAGGGACTATCACAAGAATCACTAAGGGATTCATGTTTAATTTCTCTCACATGCCTCTTGTCACTTTAGATAAGAAATCACATATGATCTACTCTTAGCTCCACATAAGAATTGCTCATAATAGTTCTTGAAGCAACCACTCTAGGTTTAACAAGTTTTCTCACAATCAATTTAGTCCCAATATTAAAACCTAAAAGTTTCACAATGATCTCTCTCAAAGAAAACCATGGATGCACTCACATATCCAATAATAACTAGAACAAGGGTTTGAACCTAGATTTTCACACAAAGCCTAAATAAGATCCAAAAAGATAAACCAACAAGGATCCAAACACTCCAAGAAATTAAAACTATCCTTTTCTAAACAAGGATACAAGGATCACAAAGGATCAAGAAGCACAACTCAATGCAAAATTAATAGAAAACAATCATAGCATTGAGATCTCATTTCAAAAATCTCACATACAATGAAAGAGAGTAGTTTAAATTAATAAATAAAGGGGAATCCCCTCCCTTGTTTCCAAGGACCAACCAATTGAAGAAGAGACGACCATTAATTCTCCCAGGCCTTTAAGCAAGGTCCACAAAGTACAAGATGAGCTCCATCGAGCTCGAAGCCAACAATAGAAGTAAATCCTACATTAAATAATCAAGGACACTTCCACAAAGATCCTTGGAGTTGTTATAGAGCTCTCTCAACTACCACAAAGATCCTTGTCTTCAAAAGATCGTAAAAACATAATGATCCCAAATTTCCTTGATAGAATAATGACTAATAGTTGAATTCATAAGATAGAAACTCCCCATGCCCTTATCTCCATCCCAGCGCCTTATTAAAAAATTGAAAGGAAGCTCTAGGTAAAACTATAAAACTTCCTACTTAACCCAATGAGAGAAGAAATGCTAAATATGAGAAAATAAAATAATTATAGAAAGATTGGACTACATGCAACACAAAAAAAGATCACACAACACAAGTTATACCCTCAAAAAACCCTTTAAAAAAACCCAATATTAAAGGAGCACTCAATGTATTTTCTTCAACACCAATATTACAATACAATATCAAAGTAGTGGCCCCTTCAATAGCAAACCTCAACTTGTGTCTAGAAAACCTAGTAGCATAAACCTTGTTGAATACAAATGCATAATACCTCCATCCCACGCATCCAATATATAGAGCAAGTCCAAATTTAGAAACCATTGATGGTTTCCAAGACCATGGGCTAAAATGATGAGCCCAATTTGGACACCCAAGTCCACAGTCAAGATTCCAACCAATGAATGCATTTCCCATAATAGATTGTAAATTCCAAGTCAATGAGTCCATCTACCAAAGTTGGGCAATCCATCTTGGAATATTCAACCCTCTTCAAAGACGATCTTATGTTGTATTCTTATGCATAATAAATTAGACAAAGTCTTCCATGACTATCCCACTTCACTTTCTAACTCTCTCTTACATGCCATATATTCTCTTATATATTTTACAATGTCACATATGTTCTTAGATGTATCTTAAATGATATAGATGCTCTTACATGCATCATAGTACAATAGCCAAGTGACACAATATGTTATTTCCAAGGAATATTGAGATTCCTCCCAAGGGATGCCCTTTTCCATGTGGCCCCAATATTACAATATTAAATAAATGTAATGCCTACATTAATTTACAAGGTGTACTACACCTAATCCTAACATTCCTCCACTTGTTGTATACATTAAAATAACAAGAGAGAAACCAATAAAAATGAATTAACTATTAAAGGTTGTGACATGCCCATTACTTCACTACACCATATGATGAACTTCTTTGTGCACTCACAAGCTTCATCAATGCATTTGTGATGTTCACCATAGTATTCACCTTATCAATCACAATCCTCCCATCCTCCACCATTTCACACACATTCTATTTTGTAGCTCTACTAATGTAAGAAGAAATTCTATTAATTTTTGTATGTTGTGGCATTAGAGAGTGGCCCACATTGGTGAAAAAGGTTTTTGAACCATGATTAATAAAATATGGCGGATGATTTTTTAGATTATTTTGTCAAGTTTAATTTTTGTGAGCACCATGTGTTTGGTAAATAGGATAAAGTTAATTTTTTGTGGGAAGTACTAGAGCTAAGAGATGTTTACTAGTTATTCATTTAGATGTGTTTGGTCCAATCGATGTTCACTCTTTGAGAAAATCTCATTATCATGTTTCATTTATCGACAACTATTCAAGATTTACTCAGTTTTACTTTCTGAAGCATAAACATAAAGTTTTCTCCAAGTTTTAATTTTTTAACTTAACACTCATTGAAAAGTAGTTAGATAGGAAGATTAGGGTCTTAACGTCAAATAATGGAGATGAATATTGCTCTAGATAATTTGATGGTTTTTGTAGACATAGAGGTATTGTGTGATAGAAGACTATCACATACACACTGCAACAAGAATGAGGTTGCAAAATAGATGAATTGGATGTGAATGGTCAAAGATAGAAGTATGATGAGCAATGCATAGTTGGATCAATGTTTTTGGGCCAAGGTTGTATTGCTTGCTACTTGGTAAACATGTCTCCTCATTCAACTCTAGTTGATAAGACACCATATATGATGTGTGGACAAATAAGAAACTTTGTACTTCACATCGAAGAGTTTTTGGTTGTGAGGCTTATGTTCATGTGCTCGAGGAAAAATGATCTAAATTGAATTTCAAAGCCCATACATTAGATACAACGAGAATGTAAAGGGTTATAAACATTGGAATTCTCTAACCTTAAAAATGGTTTATTATATAAGGATATGATTTTAGGGAATTTTGAGTTTTTTATGATCTTGAATAACCAAAGGAAAAGAAAAAGAAAAAGAAAAAGAAAAAGAAAATAGTGCATTTTGAGACTAAGGTTGAGAAGCATGAAGATGCAGATGTGGAAGAACAACATGATGGATCTAAGGATGGATAGGTGGAAGAAGATTCAGGCAATAGTTCAATATAGGTAGAAAAATTTGAAGAAGAGGTAGAATCTCTTACTTCACCCTTGAGGATACCTTCAAGTTGACAGGTATAACACACCATATTGTTTTTGTGTATTTACTTTATCTTGTACTAATGACAAACCTATATTTGCAAAGGAAGCCCAATCTTCATAAGAGTGTGAGTCTTAGTTAAAGGCCACACAAGAGGAGATGATGACATTGAAAAAGTGACACTTGGGATCCAGTGAGTCTGCCTGATGGAAGGAAGCCCATTAGATGCAAGTGGGTGTTTAAGAAAAAGTTTAAAATACAAAAGTACAAGACAAGTTGGCGGTAAAAGGCGATTCCCAAAGAGATGGAGTTGATTTTGGTGAAATATTTTCTTCTAAATTAAAATACTTTAGATTAATGCTTTTTGTAGCTAATGCTTATGGTTTAGAAGTAGAGCAAATGGATGGTTTAGAAGTAGAGCAAATGGATGCTAAAATTGTTTTCTTACACAAGGATCTTGAAAAGGAGATTTATATGAAATAATTTGATGGTTTTGTGGTGAAAGGAAAGGCAAATCTAGTTTGCAGGTTGAAGTAGTCTTTGCATGCACACAATTCTAGGCAACCCATACAATGAGGACATCAATTTCTTTTATCAAGTCATTGAATTTCTCTTCAATAACGTTCCCAAAATTAACATTTACTATTTTGATATTTACCTTCAACTCCTAATTTCCTAGATTAATTTGTGTCTATTATGTCAGAAGTGTAACTATAGTGACAACAATGGGTGGATTATAATGGTTTGAGTGTGTTAACAAAAACCTCTTAACTTACATTTCCTTGCTATTTACATGTCAAATTATTAATGTTTAATACTAAACATAATATTAGTGATGCCTTATTAAATAACAAAGAATCAAGAAATAAAAAAGTAGTGGTAAAAACAATTGAAAAATAAAATAGCTTTCAATTTAAAAAAGTAAAAAATGTCCAAAATAAAATGGTTTTCTAGTAAGTATCAAAATAAATAGTATCTATGTCTTTTCTATTTAGTAGTTTATATAAATGATATTCATATAGAAAATTAAAACTATTATAAATATCTTAAATACATCTATCTTAAAGCTGAGGAGAGATATGCATTTAAGATATTTATGCTAGTTTAGAATGTACATATCATCATATATTGCTTAATCATTTGCAACTACTACATACACAGGGGAACACATAATAATTAAAATAAAAGTTAAAATAACTCTTGAAATAAAAGTAAAAGTAAATAATATTTTTTCATTTAACTTATGGAAAACAAGTTTACAGTGTTCTAATAGTTTATATATAAATGATATTCATATAGAAAATTAAAACTATTATAAATATCTTAAATACATCTATCTAAAAGATGTGGAGAGATATGCATTTAAGATATTTATGCTAGTTTATAATATACATATCATCATATATTGCTTCATCATTTGCAACTACTACATACACACTTGAACACATAATAATTAAAATAAAAGTTAAAATAACTCTTGAAATAAAAGTAAAAGTAAATAATTTTTTTTTCATTTAACTTATTGAAAACTTTATTGCATTACAATTGAAAAATAAAATAGCTCTTCAATAAAATAATTCTTGAGTCAAAGTTAAAATTGTCTATATGTCTTTTTACCCTAAAAGTCATTTTCCTTTACATTTATTTAAAAAAAAACTTAATCACTGTGAATGAATGAAAGAAAGAAAGTTTTTAATGACGACCAGGAGACCATGTAGTCAATGGGATCCCGAAGCAAAACAAAATGTACAAAACAAAAATACCAACTGGAAGCAAAACAAAAGTGCAGAAAACAAAAGCACCAACTGGCAGCCACACCCCTACTTCTGACTGTTCTCTTGTTTATATATTAGTAAATAAATTAAAATAATTAATTTTTATTTCATCTTCAACCTAAAGTGCTTCTTCCTATCGGTCAAACCTTCCCAGGTTTATTAAAAAGATAAAAATAAAAAATATATATATACTGTCCTCTTCGACCGATTTCCCCTGGACGGGTCTATGGATCGAACGGCGTAAAGAATGAACGAAAACAAAATTATTAGAAGCTTTTGACCGTCCCAATTCAAAGCTCATCAATAAAGCGGAGTGAATGTGATGGTAGCAGTATCTTCACACATTCAAAATTAATAACCGGATGGTTTCCCACCATTTTTCTAATTGAAGTTTTGGAGGCTAATTTTATCTTTTCCGAGTCAAAGGCGAGTTAACCTAGGGTTTCATTTTTTTATTTGCTGTTGCAGGCATGTCGCGATGTAAACCACCCATGGAGAAATGTCCAGTGGAGTGGATCTGAAATGCCTGCTTTTCGCTTAGCGTAAATTACTGATTATTCTTTCTGAGGTAAAAAGATGGAGGCTCAAATTTATGTATTTCTTAGTTTCAGAATGTTGACTGTTACATTCAGCTGAGTGCATTTTGCAGGTTGTGCATTGCGACTGTGTATTAACGCGAGAGTATACACATTTTTTGTTTTCAACCGAGCTTCAGAAATCGCATCGCATTTCCACAGAGAACAATGATAGATCAGTCCTCTTTACAAAATTAGCAATACTTACAGTGTCAATCTGAAATGTGCTGAGTGGACAGGTAAGGTTCGGATCAATAAGCTGCAATTCTCCAAAAATAGTTACTTTTAACGCTGATTCAACATTTTCTCTATGATTCTGCTTTTGGCTTTCAATTTTAAATGCAGTGTTTGCATTCTTGTTTTCACTAGCAAAATAAGATTTATATAAGAAAATTCAGATTTCGTCAATCCTAAATAGTTAAGGAAACAAGCTTCCAGGAGATATTGCCTGGAACATTGTTTTGAAATCTTGGGAGCTAGAATATGCTTTAGACTTATGCAATCCGTAATAGTTAGAAAACAAGTTTCTAGGAAACATTGCCTAGAACGTTGTTTTAAAACAGTGGGACTAAAATATGCTTCGACCTTTTGGAATCCGTAATAGTTAAGAAAACAAGTTTTGAGGAAAATTTGTGTAAAATATTGTTTTAAAATCAGTATTTTTTCAGAATTTTGCAATCAGTAATAGTTAAGAAGCGAAATTGTAGGGAAAATCATGTAGAAAATTGTTCTAAAATCTCGGGAATTAGAAGATGTTCTTGACATTAGTAATAATTAAGAAGCGAGATTGTAGGGAAAATCATATAGAAAATTGTTCTAAATTCTCGGGACTTAGAAGATGCTCCAGACTTTCGCAATCTGTAACAGTTAAGAAAACAAGTCACGATATTTTAGGAAAACAAGCTACAATAGTTAAAAAAACAAGTTTCTAGGTAAAAATGTGTAGAAAATTGTTTTGAAATCCCAGGAACTAGAAGATGCTTCAAACTCCCGCAATCTGTAAGAGTTAAGAAAACAAGCCTGGAGAAAAAATTGACTAGAAAACTGTTTTACAATCTTGAGAGCTAGAAGATGCTCCACATGTTTTCTAGCAAGTTTTCCTTGAAGCTTGGTTTCTTAGGATTTAGATTATAAGATAGCATTACAGATTTTGCTAAAGTGTAAAGAATATTCTTGTTGGCGTAATCCATTTTGCCTCCCACACGAATAAGACAGTTTCTAGAAAATCATTTTATTGATTCGGATAAAAAAAATCTTAGAAAAATTGTTTAAAAATCTTGGGAATGAGAAGTTGCTCCAAATTTTTTTGCAGTCGATTTTTTGAAGCTTGTTTTCTTAAGATTTATAATTATACCCTAGAAACTTGACAGTTAGGCATTACTGGTTTTGCTTTTGGGAGGTGTAAAGAGTACAGTTGAGGAAAGTTAGTTGCACTCAAACCAGGCTTTCTAACCAATAAAACAGCTCTCAGAATGGCATTCCACTGATTCAGATGACTAATTCGCCTACAGAAATTGATATACATTGTTTGTGTTTGTAGCTACGGTCATCAAAGTATGATAGATTTACCAGGAGGGCGTGTTACTGACATCCACATCTATGGTTGAAAATTGCAACAATTAACCTTGAATTGCATTATCAAAAACTTCAAGCATACAGAGGAACTCAAAAGCATGCAAACACAAAAGCATGCTCCATCAGCCACTGCTGAATTTCCAGAATGTACCGGGTCCCTTGCCTTCCATTGGGCTGAGTTGACAACCACAAGAACTCCATAGCCCAAAGCGTTGATCTGGATTTAAATACAGTGGCTTAGGCCAGCATCACCTTCTCAATCTCATCCCCACTACTAAGAATTTAGTGAAATGCACCTTAATCATAATATCATCCCTACCTTCTTGCACAGCTTTATGGAGCGTGTGGTATTTGTTCCCCTCACATGATAACAACTCCAAAACTTTATATTCTTTGCCACTTCTTTGGACACTTTTAAAGGAGTAGCTGGCTACCGTATAAAGTGTCAATCTGTCCATGTTCTTTTGCTTCTTTGCTATATACTCCTTAATGACCGTCAGGTTAGCAGTTTTAAGCTTTTAGCAATGGCACATAGAACCCATTTCAAGATCTTGTAATGTTTATTCTTCTTTTTTATTTGAGCATCAAACACAACTCCTAGAATACCCACGTGGCCTTTTTTTTTCACAACTAGGATCAGTCAAAACAACCATGTTAACACCAAGAGGCTCTTCTTTGACGGGTTGCCCCTCCCTTGTTATCTTTTTCTCACCTTCCTAAGGTGCTCCATAGTTGCATGCTCGTCATAAATTCCCGGTTAGCTTATCACCATCCTTTATTTTTCCTTCTTGTCACTTTTTATCTTAGCTTTTGAAGGATCTTCTCAATCACTTGGCTTTAAACAAGTCTCATAATTTCCGATCTGCTAATTGCCTTGTTTTTTTTGCTTCCTATTATCATTATTTTGATTTGGAGTAGAGTTACAGAGCAGATTTTACAAAGTAATTTGTAATGTCAAGAATAAATTCCTTCTTCAAATGAATAATGAAGACACTAAAAGTAAGCTAGCCATCTACTCCTAAAAAAATGAACATTGTTGGGCAGCGGAAATATCCAAGGTTGCTTTGGCTCTACATACCCCAACTTTGTTGCCCCTTCCTTGTTAGTTAGTTTGTGTAAAAAGAGGCACAAGTTGGTGGAATGCACGTAAACTAACTCCTTTGCCTTTTTGATGCCAATTGGTTGTGCTTTACATAGTGGATGAAGGAGTTTGTACTCCAATTCCTCTTAGGTGAGACTAATTGGCAACTTATTGAGGCAAACCTAAATTTATAATTCAAACTTTGAACTCAAAAAAATATTTAAAAATGAAAAGAAATTCAAATTTAGAGAGTTTTAGTTAAAAAACTTACTTGCAATAAAATTTTGATCACAAGAGGCTGTAGTGTTGGAAAGTTTGCTCATGGAGCTACTAGCAATTATGAGAATCCTTCTTATACTTGTCATGAAGGGTGGAAATAATTTGACCATTGGAGGGTACAAAATCAACAAACTCATTTGTAACTACACTTCCCACATAATGATTAGGAAGAGTCTAGCAAATGGGTCTTGTGTTGCCAAGTGAGCTTCCTATCAATTTTGGCTATCAAACGAGAGCAATTGATGGTTGGTAGAGTTTTTAGAATTACTTGCTTGCATATGTGATGAAATACCTACTCATGAGGCTTATACACTTGTGCAAACATAATCAACTATATGGTATGTTTATAATTCATAATCAATCATTTCATGGATTTGGGAACTTGCGCACAAGTTGCATGAAAATTAAAGAATGGTGCAAAGGCTTGTGTGGCAAACAAAGGTTTGTGTGGAGACTTGAAACATGATCATAAACCATTTGCCAACTTGTGTGGTAATGTTGACAATTGTGGAGGCTATGCAGAAGCTTGTGAGGTTGTGTGCGGGTTGAATTGTTCTCACCAAAGCTTGCACAAGGTGTGTGAAACAACTAAGTCCAATTGAGGTTTGTGTAGAAGAACAAATTGTGCAAAAGTGCAAGAATTGCGCATGTCCACTCACAAGTCACAACAAAATTGCCCCTAACAAACACATGCTAACACAAAACATGAAAGTGTGCTACCTAATCTTTTGCGTAGAAAACCAAAACCAAGAAATAAAGCAAGAAATATTTTTGGGTGATGCAAGATTGTTTGATCCCTAGGATGGGCTGCATTAGACACCCCAAGTGAAGAGATTGTGAGCATATTGCTCTCAATTAGAACTATGCGGAAGACTGGTTCGACGACCCAAGTCAACTTCAACTTGCTTTTGCTTCAAAAACCCATGAATCCTCATCATGTTCTTTACCCTTCTAGTGAATGAGATATTCTTTATACTTGCTGTACCAAGTTTTCTCGCCAATATGCGAATCCAAGATTTACGCAATTTCTTCTCATTTTTTATGTTGATGAAATATTCTAAAGCACCTATTTTATTAAGTTTACATAGATAATTATATTTTATTCCTAGGTAGCTAATAACGACGTCAAAGGTACTGTCAAAGGTATTGAAATCCAACTAATAAGAGGGCCTCCTCTTCTTCTCTCCAATCACACTGTGTAACCAAGTGGGAGTAGCCCTTTCAGGCTCTGGTTCTGGCTCTACTTCCGGCGCAACCTCTGTCTCCTCGACTCTTGATGAGTCAAAAGGTGTGGAAGTATTAAGTATAGGAGACTCATGAGGCTCAGGCACCGTAGGTGATGATGGCGAGTCCTCATCGGAAGAAGAAGAAGAAGAAGACGACTCTACTGATGATAAATTGATTGCATCAGGTTGTTGCTGAATTGGTGCCTTGGATTGAGTTCTAACCTTCAGATCACCCTCGGGTTATTTCGCAGGGATACTAACTCCTTTGTCCTCGCCTATCACTTTAGATTTCAATCTCGTCACCAAGCGAGAAGAAGATGGCGACTCTACTATAGAGGTTTTGTCCTTGTGGACTTTGGCTCTCTTTTCCCTCTGTGCATTCAAGAACATCCAATTGCGCTTTATAACTGCGCAAATCCTATCTGTGATGGAGATTGATTCCTTAATGGACCAGTCTATCTGCGGCAAAGGCTGTTGATCAATTTTCTCCTTAATGAACTTAGGAGAAAGAACATTATTCTCCTCATCTGTCAAGCCTCTAACATACTCATCTAGGAACGCTGGGATTTGCTCCAATGTGAAGTGGTTGTAACTACGTTGATGAATCTCGAACTCATCTTTGCAATTGGCTCAATAATCTTCAATGGTGGGCATATGGGCGAACTTGCCACCAACTCTGGACTTCATTACCTCCTTGGGATCATAGGTGCGCTTCTCCTTGAAGGTCTTGAGGCCAAATCTAGCCATCTCTTCCCCAATCACCTTAGCATCGGCAACGGATTTACACTTGTAGATACTGAGTTGGATAGGGAAACCAACTCCATGCTTATGCCTGCTGCATAGGAAAGTATGAACTTCTGAACTCTGGCGCAGGAACTCCATGAATACAACCTCATCGGAAGGATATCTTGGGAGCATGTATGGATAAGAGGTAAACCCATACACTCGGATGTATGAAAAGGTAGGAAACTGTATGAACCAATCCGCCCAATCTGAGATGACAACCCTTGCCTCCTGAAATGCGCACATGCATCTGATTATCTAAGTCACACACTGTATGCATTAAAAATGCATGATGGACCCGACGAAAGTGCCTTAGTGACTGTGAAAACTCCAATTGTGGATAGAGTTTGAAAATCCTGGAATTCTGTGATGAACCAATGAAGTTCAATCCGACAAAGTTGCGCTGCTTCGCCACCATGTACACCAAGAATGATATTATCCTGAACTTACGAGTTTGAGGGAACTTCATGATCTGTCTATGAATGCAATTGCTTATGAGGGAAGCCCAATCATAAGTTTCACTGCCTTACATGTCCCCATTTCCGGCATGATCACCAAACAAAGAATGGAGTTATCCTATCATCATTCCCATAGGTTAATTCATCAAAAGAAGGTAATATTTTGGTTGAGCTAAGGCTTGGAAAAGATAATATTGTTCAGAGGCTTGAAGAATGGAACGTTGGCTTAGCTAATTACATTGGCAAGGATGGAAGAATGAATTAATGCAATTTCGCATTAATTATCAATAGGAAATAATTAAATAATAATATTTTATTATTTAATGATGGCACCAAGGAAGGATAAAAATAATAAAATAAATTAAATAATATTATTTAATGAAGCGCCACATTGGAGAGAGGAAAGGCAAATAATAAAGAAATATTGATACTTGGATTTTGGCGCTCACTTGGAAAAAAAGAATAAATTAAATAAAATATTTCTTTAAAAAAATTTGGGCACTTATTGTGGAAATACAAAAATAAAATAAAAATAATATTTTGGAATTTGTGCGCTCAAGGGAGAAGTGGGAAAATATTCAAAAAAATAAAAAAATAATATCTTGCCTAGTGGAGCGCTCACCTTGGAGGAATAAATTCAAATAAAATAATAAAATAATGCATTGGGTTTGGGCGCCCTTCTTGGAGAAAAAAACAATGAAGGTGTTTTAAAATTGAAAGGAGGGAAATTGAAATTCAAATCTTTAATTGGAATTGGCAGAGACCAAAGTACAAATAAGAGGTTTTGGACATCATTTGAATCATTTTTTGGCATGTCAACTTTTGTATGGTTCTGCAATTTATTTGCATTCTATTCCAAGGATGAAAACCCTTGCGAATGAAGGTGTGTTGGACGAAAACCCAACTACATCTTGGAGGTGAATTCATACGGAGTTCATCTTTTGCAATTCATTGGAGATTCGTAGATTTGATTGGACACCATTGCTTCGTCATTCAAGTTTTGGTTGGAGACCTTGTTGATTTCATTGAAGATCTTTCATGGGATATTGTTGAAGATCCTTGCATTGCTGTGACACACTTAGATTGAAGAATAACATTCAAGGTTCATTGTTAGTTGAAGGAATTGCAGACTACATCTTGAGCACCGATTTGTTGAGGAGGTCATACACTGCCCATTGAAGACCATTTGTGTGGGAGACTATTGAGGATCCCTTTGTTGAAGATCTATGCACTGTTTGAAGACTTACAACATACAGCGCCGAATTCCATATCATTGAGGAGAGCCGATTGAGGAGCTGATATAGTGCTGTGAGCCCCATCCTTAACAAAGTACTGGCAGCGATCTACTGGCAACAGCAGACCCTAGCCGCTGATGTATAGTCAATTTGCATTTTATGATAGCGCTGTCATATAGGAGGGTTCGCTGATATATATAGGTGCTGTGTTTGTTGTCACGGCCTCACAAGTAACACCAATCAGATCCGATCTGTAGCAGCGATCAGCATTCACCTTGTAATTGGAGCAGCGATCAACATTCACCCTTGGTTATCTTTAAGTCAGCAATCTGCCTCAAGCATTCCAGTGCTCAGTTTGGAGAGGGCGATCAGCATCAGTGGATTATGTGCCTTGCATATCATCACCATAAGAAGACCGAGTTGCTACAGCAAGCTTGATAGCTTCTTGCACTGTACGTGGACAACGATTTGGAATGTCATCGTAAAAGATCCGATTTGAAGGAGGTTCGCTGGCATTGTAGGGTGTTGTGACAGCAGTTCATCATCAATTGAAGACAGTCACCACAGCAGATCTGAATAGCAGAGATCTAGCATTCTTTGTGGTACATTTGGCATCTTGTTTGTATGTTTCATTCATCATTTTGTCTCTGTTTGTAACAGCAGTCTATGTTGGTATGTTGGCTGGTGTATAGCCTTGACATTGATGTAACTGAAGACTTGAACAACTGATTTTCTATAACAGCAAGTTCTGAATTGAATCTATCAGACTTTGTTATGTCAATCATGATGTAATTCTTGTGGAAGAGGTTGCAATTGTATGTTATCTTGTCATCAATTTTGGTATACGTTAGTTCATGTTTCAAGCTTGGCAAAGTTAAAAGAAAGGTGCAGAAGTGTAATCGATTTCAGTCATAACGGATCATTGTGTAATTGGCAAAAAACCAAAATTTGTGGTTCAAATCCTAGTTCGGCACATGTCACTGCCATTGACCACATTGTTGATAATGTAGAACATCCATGTTCTAAAATTTCGTGCCTCAGCTTGCCTTGTGATGCGGTTGAGCATTGTGATCATGATGGCGAATTCATCTCTGAATTCTTTGTAGCTTACATTCCTTGGAAGTGTGTTTCTCTTCTCCTTCAACCACCTCGCTGCTCCTTTCTGACACTTATCAACTTGAGTGCTCCATACCTTGTCACACTCCTCAAGATCTAGATTGAGGGACTCCTCAAACGGCGGAATGCAGAAGGCAAACTGGATATCATCTGATTTAAGGCTAGCCAACACTTGTCCATCAACTGCTCTAATTTCCCTTGTCTCAGGGTTGTAATGCTTTATGCAAGCAAGTACGAACTCTAGGCATTGAACGAAGATAGGGAAAGAGCCAACTTGAGTAAGCCCGGAGTAAATTAGGTTCTTTGCCATAGTACTACCACCTCTCATCATAGCATCCAAGTCAAAACTCTTAGGGGCAACTTGGCATAAATCAGTCTCCTTGACCTTCGGATACTCATAAATGAGTGCCGATTTGGCCTCCATGGTGATAGAAGAGTATTGCATGTTGACTTTTGGGCTTGTAGAAGTGTTCTTTTTCGCTGTCCCACACTAAACAATGCAAAATCAGGCCTTCGCTTGCTTGCTGTTTTGAAAAATTGGACCCCTTTCTTCGCTGCCAAACTCAGAAATTTAGGAAAAAAGTGAATATTTTGACCTTGGGAAGCAAAATTTCTGAGTTTCTTCTTCAATTCTGCCCCTAGAAATGGATGCAATGTGTGATGTCCCGATATTAAGGCATTATTTAAATTAAAGATTTTAAACAACTCCATAGTCAAATTGAATAATCGTTTAATAAATAATATTAAACAATATTATTATTTTAATCTAATCAAAATATAATATGTATTTATTTTAAGATATATTATATTTATAACAAATATAAGTAATGACTATATATATATATATATATATAATCATATATTATAACATACAATAATAAATATAATTATTATTATAAATATAAATATTAAATTAACTATTATTGGCAGATCGGGCCAAATGAAATACTATTTAAAATAAGCATTGATAAAGAGGGAAACACTAAATAAACAGCAAATATAGAAGTCAGCAGTCATCGAATATGGAAGACAGCAAAAAGTAAAAGGCAGCGGTTCATTCATAAGGCAATGTAAAGGTAGGAAAAGTTATTATTAAACAAAGGTGGCGACTCTTTGAGGCGATCCCATATAAGACA
The DNA here is from genome assembly GCA_027924645.1 of Cunninghamia lanceolata. NCBI lineage: Eukaryota > Viridiplantae > Streptophyta > Pinopsida > Cupressales > Cupressaceae > Cunninghamia > Cunninghamia lanceolata. The sequence goes on from BSBN01000333.1 coordinate 5,669,308, forward strand.
AATATCTTATGTGTGTGATAAGTGATTAAAGGCAGAAATGAAATAATACAAATTATTATGAAGTAGTTAAAGACAGTGAAAATAGGCAGTGGACATCATGGAAAGGTGCGGTCAAAGGAAACAGCACCACCGCTTCCCATAAGACACTATTGATAGAGTATATAAGGCAGATCGGTGGGAAGGGGAAAGCATGAAATGAGATTCATATGTAGATTTCAGTGAAAGTAGGAAACAGTTCAATGATCATAAAGAGCAGCAAATAATAAAGGAAACATATCTGATTTATATAGAAGATAAAGATAATTCTTCTAAGTCAAGAAGATATATATTTGTGGGAATGGTGAAAAGAAGATAGTAATGTGTGGAATGAAGAAGATATGAGTGTGGAAGAATGAATAGAGCATTTATGAGAGGTCTATGATGGATATATCTACATGAAAAGAACACTATATAAAACAACAGTCAACATTAAAGGAAGACAATCCTTAGAACCCCAAGGATACAAAGGCAAGAATTATATACTTGGTAAGATGTATCTAACCCTATGTCTCTTATGATAAATGCCTCATGATAAATAATGACAAATGCATATAATTGAAAGGTTATCTATTTAATTATTGTATGTACAATATATTTTGCAAAGAATTCAAGGCTTATTAATCATGATAATAATTATAAATTCTTGCCCAAATATGATATAGAATCTGTGTTACTAACTTATTACAATATAATATTATCTGATTGTGATAAACCACCATGATTGAGGAAATGGAGGGCCTACAACGAGGGGAAACGACGTTGGGATCATCCTCTAAGTACGCCACCCCATGGTGGATGGCCGAGGCCTGCCACATGTGGGCCAAGGGGGCATATGTAATGTCCCCATTATTTTAACATTTCATACTGAAAGGGGGTGGGACCTATAATCGAGAGGCAAATTTATAAAAGGGGAAAATGTAATCTTTAATTACATTTTCCACAATCTATTTTTATGGAGTTTAATATAGGTCCAAGCTAATTCAAATGAGTCTTCAAAAAGGGCAATCGGTCATCATAGAAGAGCCAACGAATATGCAAGGAGGGAAATTTGAATTCAAACTAGCCTTCAAAAGCTTTTGCATCGATTTGGAGGGAAGCTAAATTCAAAATTCAAAAAGGGGAAATTCAAATTAAAGCCAAGTCTTAAGAGGGATCATCCGCCTATATGAGAAATGGGTCCAAGCTTTTGTATGAAACACTCGACTTGGAGAAAATGATTCAAATTCAAATTATAATTCAAAAGGAGGCATTCGCATGAGATCATTTGCTCAAGAACCCAATGGCTATCATTCATTGGATCATGTGCCAAGAGGAAGGCATTTGCCCAATGCTCATGGCTTAGAGATTTGCGGCCAAGCTGAAGGGACGTCATTCGCCAAGGAAGGATGTATTTACCTATGCAAAAAGGGTTTGCTCTAATGGAGGTTCGGCCAAAACAATAATACAAGGAAAGAAGTAAGTGGATTCGCCAAAACCAAGGAAGTTCGTTGCATCATGCCTTTCGCCCATGTTGAGGATCAAGACATTCACCTAGGCCATTTGGCCATAGCATTTACCAAGGCTCAAGGTGGATTGAAGGTGCATTCGCCAAGGAGAAACCATAACTCTATTCGCCCAAGACATGATGCAATGCATTCAAGAATCGATGCATAGATATTCGGCCATGATGGACATATTCAGCCAAGGAGATGCCCATTTGCCTTAACATGAAGAAATTCGGCCTTAAGGGGACAAATCAATGATAATACAATCACATCTATCAATGCAAAGGCTCAATTGGCCATGAAGAAGAGAAACGGCTAGCTAAGGAGGAGAATAAATAGGAGACTTCACCTCATTCAGGGACATGACTAATTTTGGTATGTTTTTCCTATTCATTTCAAGCTTGAAAATTCTGATTTTCATTGCTTTCTTGCAAGGAGATGTGCCCTTGCCAATAGGGAGATGACCCCCTATGTTTCATGAGGTGATATTACGATAATTTCACCATTGATTTCAAATTGCAGGTATTCAGAGATCTATTAGGTGTTGGGAGATATTGACATCATTAAAGACCATTGCTCATGCCATTTGCTCAAGCTTGGAAGAGGGTTTTCATCATACATCTCGTGCTGACTACTCCTTCAGACATTTGCATCTGCTTAGGAACCGTAATTGGAGGATTGACATTCATTAGAAGACCTTCTTGTTGGCTGTTTTATATCAGACTGTTACAACAGTCCTACAGTCATAATATAGTGCCCTTCAGAGGTGGTTTAAGGGCTATCAGGAGCTAAAGACAATTAGCAACAACTTGGCTATAATCCTTCATCATTGGGTTATCATTGAATTCCATATTTGAGGCTATTTGTTATAGATAAGAAGTCTGATTTCATGACTGTATGTGACTGTCACAGTGGGCAGCAAACACTTGTTTGTATTTGCAACATTTCTATTGAAGGAATAAAGCATTTTGAGTCGAGTTTCATTGAGTATTTGTGTACTTGTTCAATTTCATTTGAGTTGGCTAATTGTTTGCAAATATTCTTGGTTAAGTTGCAATATAAAATTCAAATAACCACTAAGGAACATTACAGCATAGGAAGCTGCTCTTGGGCTTAGATGGAGTGATTTCCGGGATACCCTGCTGTAGTTGCACTCCCAACCTCCCATCCTAATAATTTGTTGAATCATAAGAGGAAACAAAATGGTTTTGATAAGGGGAACGGTGATAGGACGCCTCACTAGGCACGCCACCCCATATGGATGGCAAGAGGCCACATGGGGCCAAGAGGGGTCAGGTACCCGCTCTTGGGCCTAGGGTAGAGGGTTTCTTGGGCACATTATCAAACCATTTTGCTCCGGGAAGAATTTATTAGAAACCCAAAGATTTCAATATATATTTGACATGATATTTGTTTCTTGTTATAAATGTTTACTAATCTATTTGCGGGTCTTAAATAGGTAGTACCCAATTAAGTCAAACTTTCCCCAAAACCAAGTTGATTAATTGAAATTGATAAACTAGGGCAAATTTAGGGGTCTTCCAAATTTGGGGACATTACACAATGGTTGATTTGAATTGTTTTTAGGTGTTGGGAAAGCACAAACACACTAAAAATGACACTTTTAGGTCAAGATTTTGCCTTAGAAGGTGGCTGGACCTGCTCAAAAAAATGAAGAAAAAGTGACTCAAAAAGACTGATTTTTGCCCTTTTGAACGCTGCACTTGCACTTTGTGATGAATTCCCTTCAAAAACCTCTTCAAATTTGTCCTCTTGACGCTTTAAACTCGCTGGACCTGCACAAAAATGGAAGCATTTTCTCCAAAAATGCTTTGAATATGCCTTATACAAGGCTGGAAATGATGAATTCTGCCCTTTGCTTCCTTATCTCTGCTCTTAGATTCCTCAAGTATGAATAAAATCAAGAGTTTGTATGACAATTATCTCCAAAAATGGAGTGCTGCCCTCTGCAATCCTCCAATCTGCCTTGTAAATGAAGAAAACAAAGCACAAATACTCTCTTATAGTGAAGTGCTGTCTTAGCCTTTGTAAAACCTTGCTTTTTTTAATTTATAGAATGCTTTTTTCTTATATTTCTGCTTTTAAAAATAAAAGCAAGACTCTTGTAATGAAGCGTTGGAACTCTAAAAATAAGAGGAGCTTTTAATTTGCATGGAAGGCATGCAAATCAGATAGTGGAGTTTGAACTGAAGTATTTGTTTTAAATAGCACAAAAATAGGCATGAAGAGGTGCGTCTCTCCTTGAGGAAGTCGGCCTTTTGATAAACTTGAGGTTTTTTGCTTTGTATTTTATTTGGAAACTAAGATAGGCGCTCAAAAAGTGCGTGGGAAGGGCGTGCCTTTGTTGAGGCGGATGCGCCTCTTCCCTAGCGCGCATGCTTTTCCATTATTGCGCCTTCCTCCTTTGTTAACGCCTCTGCAACGAGCGCGTCAGTTGCTCTTTGAGCGTGCTTTGTGCCTTCTTTGTGTACATTTCTCTAACTCCTCAAGCGCGCGTCCTTTGAACCTTTGAAATGCTGCTTGCAATGACCAGAGAGAAGCGTGTATGGAAGGAGGCAGGTGCGCTTGTCTATAGGCGCACACGCTTTTAGACAAGCGTGCCTTTTATACTAGAAAAACTTCATATTTTGACTTGAACTTCGTCATAATTTTGCCTTTGCTTTTTCTCCGAATCATTCTCAAGACTTAGGCATACCTTCTCCTTGACGCACGCGCTTATGACACTTTCCTTCTGCCTTGAACGAGGTAATCTGACTTGTAATCTTTTGAGGGTGATCTTGAATGTTTTGATCAAGTGGTTTGGAGCCTTGCAAGGGTGGTAGGCGTGTTTCTATGAGGGAGTGTGCGCTTTTGTGAAGGGGTGCCTTCCTCCTTGTTAAAATGCGCTTTGAAGCGCTTTAAACTATAGCTTTTGGTACGCATTTCTGAAAATTTTCAATCTTTTGAAAAACTTTGCTTCCTTCCTAAGGCACGCCTAGGCCTAGGTGCGGGCACCTTGGGCCAAGCATGCCAAAACTGCCTTTGATCTTTTCGAAATTACACCTTTAGTGAAATTTTCACTTAAGACATTGATTCTTGCTTTGCCTTTGGTTCTTGTCTTTCGTCTTGACTTTGCAATCTTTTGATCTTTGACTTGACGATTTCGACCTCATCCTTTGGTGACTTTCCTTAGCCTTGAAACTTCATGGAGCTCCTTCCTTTGTCATGGCTTGCCCGCGTCTAGGCATGCTCAAGTCACCTTGAAATTCATTGACTTGTAGGGTTAGAGGAAATCAATAGGGCATGGGTTTGATACTACTTTTGGAAGGAAGTATACATGGACGGAATTTTTTTCTTATGGGTACAACAAATCTCCATTTGCCCTACAAAATTGGCCAAGTGTGAGAACTTGCCAATTAGGTCATCTCTTGGGTGATCACTCCGAAAATGGGGACATTACACTTTACTATAATCTTTAGGCAAGAATTATTAAGCCCATTGCCCCTTTCATACTTTTTGTGAGCATTTACCTTGGTAAAATCAGAATTTGACTTTACTTGGCATGTATTTTTTACAAAAGATTCTTCAAGCATATATGCTGATTTTGTATTGTGGAGCTTTTTAAGCAATTTTGCAAAAATCAACATACGTTTCAGCTCGAGTATCCAATTTTTTGACTTTTTATAGTCATTGGAAAGCTCTTTTTGAGCTCCTTGCAATGGTGTAAGTTATTTTATCTGATCTTGCTTAGGATAGATGTAATTTTACTTTATGTCTCCTAGTTTCTGCATTGTCATGGAATTAGGCACAAGTTTTGCCTTGCATATCCATTTTTGCAACTTTGGCTTCAACATTGTAAGACTGAAATAAAGTGCCACATAGTGAGTTTGCTAGGTGGTATAGATTGGTGCATGATGCAGTTTTTTTTGGGGGGGTTGCAAGGCACAATTTAAGTGCCTCTTTGTTTTGTGTAAGAGTCACCAAATGAACTCAAGCTCCTAGGATCACCTGCAAAAACAAAAATTAACCTTCCACGAGAGTAGCAAGAGGATGAATTATTTGATTGTGATGCAAAATGGAATTACGATATTATGATACATGATACAAAAAGTATATGAGGGACTTTACTTAAATAGGCAAGGTAATGAGTTAGGACTGCATAGGATGATGACAAGTGTCTTAATAATATTACATGAGGCACAAAGAGATAACTATCCTAAGTGTGCACTAAGTAAACTTAAGTAAACTAGTGTGAATAGGACCTAATAGGGAAACTAGTTAGGTAAAACACCTTGTTCACACCAACACCTCCCCTTAAGTGCAACTTAGGGAGAATGAGAAAGCATGCAGATGGATGATGGATGGGTCTCGGCTACAAGGCCATGTTAGGTATTAGATACCCATGTACAAACACAAATGGAATAAAGGAGAAAAGCATGTAGGAAAAAACCCCTCTCCAAAAGAAAGAAAACATGAAAGTGAAAGAAGGAAGCAGGACTCAAGGTGACCCCCCAAGGACTACTTCTGTCACCAATATAGAATTAATAACCCCCCCATAGGAGAGAAAGAGTGAGATGATAGATCCCCCCCACAAAGAAGTAGCTCTTGTGCCAATGATGAATGCTTGAAGACATAACACAATCCACTACTTGCAAACAACATTTCTCCCCTTCGGAAGAAACAAATCCAATGGTGGATGTAGAAGCAACTCCCACAATTGGGTTGAAAAGGGAATCCAAACCAATATGTGTGTCTTAGAATGCAACTCATGTGCCCTCATGTTGGAAAAAGAGTTCTCCTTCAAATCAGGAATTGAATGCCCAAATCAAAGAAGTAGAAACATGAGAGGAATGATAGTGAACTGCATCTGAAAACACTGAAGATGTGATGACAACATTGCCATCAAAGAGTAGAGATAAACCCTCAAATGTGTCTTCCAAATCTGAAATGTGAAACTCCACAAACAGGCATGAACTGTCTGATAAATAGGAAAATCCCAATGAGGTAGATCTGAAAGACTAAAATGATCAAGCTGCAAAGAATCACTCGTAGCTCTCAAGGAAGCAACTCTGAACTTTGAAGTAGCAATAGGTGATGGAGATATGATCTCAATAAGAGGAGAAGAGGAAGCAAGAGAAGCCTCTGTGTCATCACAATGATCAAGACCTGCTAGATATTCAAAAAAGGAAATGATCAAGCTGCAAAGAATCACTCGAAGCTCTCAAGGAAGCAACTCTGAACTTTGAAGTAGCAATAGGTGATGGAGATATGATCTCAATAAGAGGAGAAGAGGAAGCAAGAGAAGCCTCTGTGTCATCACAATGATCAAGACCTGCTAGATATTCAAGCTCCTTTTTTGTATCATCATCAAAGGGTATATTATCTGCATCATCAATGGGTAGAAGATTGTCCAAAACGGGATCATTAGGGAATGGAGAGAGATGTCTCCATAAATCTCCCAAATCTTGGTCCAAAGAGTGCGTGACACTCAATATGTGAGATGGAACACATAGTGTCAAAATCAACATTGCAAGCAATCAATCCAAGGATACTGTCATGTCCTCGTTTCTAGCATGATCACCAAACAGAGAATGGAGTTAGCCTATCTTCATTCCCATAGGCTAATTCATCAAAACAAGGGAATATTCTGGTTGAGCTAAGGCTTGGAAAAAATAATGTTGTTTAGAGGTTTGAAGAATGGAATGTTGGCTCAACTAATTTTCACTGGCAAAGATGGAAAATGAATTAATGCAATTTTGGCATTAATTATCAAATGAAGACAATTAAATAATAATATTTTTATTATTTAATTCTAGCGCCAAGGAGAAGAAAAAAATATAAAATTAAATTAAATAATATTGTTTTTATATTATTTAATTTGGGCACTCATTGTGGGAGATGAAAGAAAATAAAATAATAAATAAAATATTGGATTTAGGTGCCACATGGAGAAAAGGGAAAAAATGAATAAAAATAGTTTATTAGAATTGAGCGCTCAACCTTGCAGATTTAAAAATATAAAATATTGTACTCTTGATTATGGCGCTCACCTTGGAGATTCAAATAAATCAATAAAATAATGATATTTGAAATTGGGCACCCTTCTTGGAGAAATAAATAATGAAGGTGTTTTCAAATTGAAAGGAGGGAAATTGAAATTCAAATCTTTAATTTGAATTGGCGGACATCCAAGTATAAATAAAGCATGAAGCAGCTCATTCCGGCATCATGAATCTTTTGACAACTTTCGCAATTATGCTTGGCAATTGTTTTTCTTGATCTTCCAAGGACGAAAACCCTTGTGGAGTTGTGTGTTGGACGAAAACCCAATCACACTTGGAGGTGAATTCATACGGAGTTTACATTTGCACTTCATTGGAGATTCGAAGTTTGTTTGAGCATCATTGAGTCATCATTCGAAGATTTGGTCAGAGACCATTGTTAGAGATTGAAGCTTGAAGATCCATTGCACATCATTGAAGGCTTTGTTCGAGTTTGTTGAAGATTTGCATTGAAGAATTTGATTGAAGATATCTTGCATTGTTGATTGAAGACCTTGAAGATCCACCATTCCTTGAGCGCCGATTTCCTTGAGGCATCTTTATTGTTAGTGTGCGCCATATTTGGAGGAGGTCGTGGACTGTTGATAGCATAATTATTTCTGTTGGCAGCATAATTATTGCAGATCTGAGTTCGCAGCAGTTGGTAAACCCTAAGCGTTGCCTTGTCTAAGCATTCTTGGAGCCGATCTTGCACATTTCATACTTTGGAGGCAGCGATTCTATCTTGGAGAAGGCGCATTGTTTGATACACATTTGGAGGCCTTGACATTGTTCAGACTAGCCGATCTGCAACTCTCCTAAGACAGCGACATCACTGGAGGGTTTTACATTGTGGAATTTGACACCAAACACATCATAGAGGGCCGCGATCAGCACTAAGGAGGTTTGCTCAGCCCTAGAGGGAGTTAGATTAGCATTTGGAGGTTTCTACATTGAAGATTCACATTCAACAGGGAGCCGATTTGCTACAGCAGATTGCCATCATCATTTGCATTGTATTTAGACTCAAATTGGTATGTTGACATCCATTGTTTATCTCTGATATTGTATCAGCAGTCTACATTGTATTGGGCTGCCATATTTTCATGAAGCTGATATAATAATACAGAGACAAGTCTGATTATATAAACAGTGAGATCTGATTTGTTTTGACAATCATCTTGCTATCAATTTGTATTGGATGCAATTGATTTCAAAGTAGTTTACATGTATGTTGTTTGCCATCACTATTTTGGCATATGCCTTCTATATTTCATGTTGTTTAAGACAAATTAAAAAGGTGGAAACAAGAAATCAGAATTTCTGTCCTAGGGTTTGATTTTGAAATTGTAAGATTCAGAAAATTTGTATACAAACCTAGAACGCGACATGACAGACACGATAATTTCTGATTTCCGATGCTTGCTTTTGATATGGTGTACATGGTTCAAGGACCAGTCCATAGAGATGTGGCAAGAGATGAAGTCAGTTGAGATGCTTCAAGATTCCGTCTTGCCAGGGCTTGTAATTATCCTTATTCATGGAGATTATGGAAGGATGAATAGAAAACCCATGATAACTCCTCAGAGATCAAAACTCACAAGATTACCTCCCAATTTCACTCAATCATGAGATCCCCCAACAATATATGATCTTGGAACTTTATACCTAGTGCGATTATAGTTGCCACTAGCCAAAACAACAAAGTGGTCTTGATCTTAGTACATGTAGATGCCAAATTTCGCCACAAATTGAAAGTACAATTTTGATGCAGAATGAGATCAATTTGATTGCGTCACTGTGAAGTACATGAAAAATTATGCATTTCCAAAAAAAATTGCATAAAAAAATGTTACTATATGAGCCCAAATGGAGCCTTGAAAGTTCCCAAAATGAGAATTGCTTATCAACAGTTGAGAAAATCTGCAATTTCTGCAAAAACCAGACATCAAAATAAAAAACTGATTGCACCATTGCGAAGTTTTCGAAATTTTGCCCCAAATGAAAAAATTGCTCACAAAAAGGAGCTGATATGATTGAGAATGAGGCCTGGAAAGATTAGCACAAAAAACAAAACTATATTGGAGTATGGGGATTGGTTGGGGGTGAATAGGCCGATGATGTCATTCATGCTGACGTTAACAAATTGATAACAATATATTTGCCAAAGTTGTCGAAATATGCCTTTAGATCTCAAAACCGCCAATGAGATTTTCTAAACCGCCTTCTTGATTGTGAAACCACTTGTTTCAAGTTGATACCACCTGATTTTGCCGTGGGAAACCACTATTTGGTTGATGAGGATGATTTTGCATGACCCAAAGTTGTTTCGTGGCGAGGTTCTATCGTCGACTATTTCTTATGGTGGATTTTGGGGGAATATTCCTCAGATGCGCTAGTTGTTGGGTTGTTTTTAATATCGCTGGTTGGTATGGTGGCGAGTGGTGCAAATCACGCCACCTGGCACCCTCCATGGGGTTGGTGGGTACCGCAAATACCTTGTGATACTTGCAAACACAAGTACACCTTATAGATTTAAAAAAATGCAGAATAATTTAAAAAAACCGCAGGGAAATTAAAAAACCAACAAATACATTTTTTTACCTAGCGGATAAATAAATTACGCTCTAGATTCTGATGATGCTTGCCTATGTAGGGATTGTAAGGTACGAATCCGTATGGAATCTTGCCTATAATTTTTCTGCAAACCCTAGCAAAAATGGCCAAAAAGTTTTGATGCCAAAATACAAGGTATTTTATATCAAAATTTGTATTTTAGGCCTTTTGGACTCAATGGTGGGGTGCTTTTTGTCTAGAAATGCACCCAACAAAAGCTCTTGGTTGATTCACTCCTAGAATTGAGAAGGGGCTTGCAGATCTGATGCTTTGATACCTTGTAGGAGTCACCAATGGACTCAAGCTCCCAAGAGCACCTACAAAACTAGAAATTAACCTTCCACAAGAGAGTAGCAAGAAGATGAATTGCTTGATTGTGGTGCAAAATGCAATTATTATATTATGATACATGATACAAAAAATACATGAGGGACTTTGCTTATATAGGCAAGGTAATGAGATGGGAATACATAGGATGATGACAAGTGTCTTAATCATATTATGTGAGACACAAAGAGATAACTATCCTAAGTGTGCCCCTAAGTAAACTTAATTAAACTAGTGTGAATAAGACCTAATAGGGAAACCAGTTAGTTCAAACACTCTGTTCACACCAACACTTTCTTGTTCCACCTTTTTGCTTTGTAGGTTATTATTTGTCTTTTCTAAGTTAGAAGTAGAGTTACCATGCCTGTACTTGATGACCATCCCTCAATTGAGGATTTTCTTGCTAGGTTTAAACCCCTACTCTCACAATTGAAAGCTTGTGGTAAAGAGAAAACAAATTTTGAGTATATTTTTCTGAGTTTGTCTAAGCTCAAAGGTCCATTTCAAGTGTTTGCCTTTACTTTTTATTCTAATATGGATGCTTTAGGAGATGCCTTCATTTGAGCTCTTTTATGATCATCTCACTAGGGGACAATCTAAGCTCATTCAATGCGATGTTCTCCCTAGTTCAAAGAGTCAAGCATTATTTGTCAAATCTCCTCAAGGTAAAGGAAAACCTAAACAAAAGTTTGTCTTATAATAAGCCAAAGTCTATTTAGTCTTCCTCAAAATCCATTCCTAAAAGCACTGGGCTAAAGGTTGCTCCTTCTAAGACAAATGAGTCTCCCTCTTGACCTAAGAAAAAGTTTAGTGAGCCTTGTAGCTTTTGTGGCAAGAGTGGTCATATAGAAACTATGTTGGAAAAGATTGGGACCATTGGAGGAAGCAATGAAACAATACAAGATCACTATTTCTTCTTTTTCTTCTTCTCCTACTTTCAAAGGCAAAGGGAAAACACTCTCTGCTAAAACATTGGCTGCATTTTGAGACAATTGGATCCTCAATTCAGGAGCTTCACATCACATGATACATTCACATGACCTTCTCACTTCTCTCGATGTAGTAGCACTTAACATATTGTAGTTAGGGATTCTACATAGATTAATGTTTTGGCATCTGGTAGGGGGGTTTAGTTGCCTGTAATGTCCCCTTTTTACAAATTAAAACTTCTTTACCTTGTTCACAAATTTCAACTTGCAAAAATAGAACATTAATACTTTTTGCAATTATAGCCACATATATAGTTTACACAATCACATTGCTTTTATCATTTCTATGATCAAATGCCAACACATAACTTTAGTTCATCATTGGTTACTTTCAATATACATTATTATCATCAATCTATGATCACTTTTAATGCATATCACTATTACTAATCTTATGATTGCTCTCAATGCACATTATCTATTATTCATATTTCACATGTTATTCTTATGATCACTATCCATATGCCTTGCATGTCATTAATATTTCATATGTTACTCTCATGATCATTATCAATATGCCTTGCATATTCTCTATCATGACATTTCACATGATCTATTATTAACTCATGATCTTTATGAATAAATATTGTATACTTGCTATCTCTTCATATGTCATTTATTAACAGCTTATGGGAGATGAGAGGAGAGTTGCCGTTATCCACCATGGGGCTCTAACGTCTCTTATCCTTAGACTCAAGTGGTATCTTTAATATCTTTAGAGTCAAGGCCTCTATGAGACTCCTTGGTACTCTTATGATGCCTTACATAAAAGTAACCAAGGCCATTACATCACTATCCTTGCACTATGGGTACCTTATACCTCATGTGACAAGGCCTCTATGTGATAAATATCCTTTGCATTATGGGTACCTTATACCTCATGTGACAAAGGCCTCTAAATAACCCATGAATGGCCTCTTGTCACTTTTCCCTCATTCTCTCATATGAGGTTAATAAATCACATAACATTATGAATAATTGCTTACAAGATTCATCATTATGAATAATTGCATACAAGGTACATCATTATGAATAATTGCATATGACTGCCTACACATTCATTGTTAGTGATGACTGCATATAAATCTTATCACTGTCATAAGGATACATTTATGAATGAATGACAAACAAGGCAATATAAACAACATCCATACCTGTATACTTATGACAGCCGATCAGAAATAAAATATAAATGATAATGTAAAAGATGCTTACTTGCTGTTGCAGCTTCTGGACTGTGATTTCTGCAATATTCTTGGTCAGATGTAATCCTTTATATTGTCAAAATTGATGAATATAAATGCTATGCCTTGTAAGGATTGTATCTACTGTGAGGATATTGTTTTTATATAGATATTGCAGACAGGAATATTCTTGTATGGACGAATAGAAATGAGGATTCGATGATGCCTTTGTCGCTGCCTCAAGGGTCCCTTATAAAGCCTTAGAGGGATGCGAATTGAGAAGATGCATTGGTTAAGAACCCGTCTCTTCATTACTATTAGTCTTGATCGCTAGTTAACAATATTCTATTCTTAACACATCGACGCCGCCTCTTTGGATTATGAATATTATTTCCTTTATGAATATATTTTTTTGACGATTCCTTTATTGATCATGACTTTATTATTTACGTGGGCTATCAATCGGTATCTTGAGTAGTTTCGAATGCTTAAAGGAAATAACAATTACTCGTCTCTTTGCCAATTTTGCCTTTTAGACTTGATTTAATCTTTACCTCTATATTTTCATAACGAACGGTTTCCAATCTTTAATTGGAAACTTTTGATCTATGACATTGCCTAATTGGTGCTTCAACAATGTCTTTTATGTTCCCAAGATATTTACAAAATCTTCTCTCTATATATCAGATTTGTCATTTTGGTGATGGAAAGACAGTGGAGTTTTCTCCTCATGATGTTGTAATTAGAGACTTGTAGAATCCTGAGGTTGTGGTTGCTTCAAGATTTATTGATCATGGTTCACACTTGTATAGATTCAATGGGTTTGAGTCTTCTACAGGTCATTCCATATTGCTCATATTGATTCTTTGATCAAACTATTGCATGAATGTTTTCGACATTTGAATTATATCTACTTACAACAATTAAGCACACAAGATCTAGTGCTTGGCTTTCCTAAAGTGTCTTGTATTGATGGTATTTGTCATGGTTGTGTCTTTGGCAAACATCATCAAGACCTTTTTCTCAAAGGAAAGGCTTTATGTGCTAAGGCTCCCTTTGAGTTGATTCATGGTGACCTAATGTTATTTCACACTCCATTTTGAAGGGCCTAGAATGTGCTAACTTTCATAGATGATTTCTCATGTTGCACATGAGTGTACTTTCTCAAGTACGAAAAAGAAGTCTTTGCAACTTTCAAGATCTTCGAGGGGTTTGTTGAGAAGCAATCTTCTCTTTCGATGAAGAAGCTACGCACAAATAATGGGGTCTCATGTGAATCAAGCATTTTAGGACTTTTGTATTGAGCATGACATACATCATCAACACACAATTCTTCATAAACCATCAACATATTGTCCCATGCACACCTCAACAAAATGACACTGCTTAAAGGAAAAATAGGATTTCTTAAGAAATGGCAAATTGTATGATTCAGTCCAAAAACATGACACTTGCCTTTGGGCTAAGACTGTCAATTGTGCTAACTCCATCCATAACCACATGCCCCACAAGGTTGTGCGAAACACGACTCTTGAGGAGGCTTGGTTTTACGCCAATCTTTATGTTTCTTCATTCAAAGTATTTGGTAGTGAAGCTTGGGCATTTATTCTTCATGATAAATGCAAAGCCATGGAGAAGAAGAGTTAACCACTCATTTTTGTTGGCTACTGTGAAGATGTGAAAGCTTATTACTTGTATGACCCTGTTGACACTCATTTTGACCAGGGGTTGATTTGTCATGATCAGGAGGTTTCTTCATTTGAAGCCTTTATATTCTTGCCCATTTTTTCTAAGTATTGGACCTCCTCAGCATTTTTCAACTGCAGCATCATGTTTTCCTGAGGAGGAGGTCATCATCATCATCTTGTCTTCGATGATGATCTGCATCATCATGTTCCTCGTCGACTTGTTTTTCAACGTCATCATCATATTTCAACTGTCGGGTGATGTTTGGTTTTTATCATGATGATGCTGCCGAGCTACAGTGCGCCCTGATCTGCTTGCGAGGGTGATGTTTCTAAGTCTCCGGTGATCTTCCATTTATCACCTTGCGCGAGCATGATGATGATGTTGCTTATTCTCTAAGTGCCCGACACAACTTGTTTTTTCTTAAGGGTCATCATCATCATGATATTTCCAGTTATCATCCTGCTGCTTGCGGAGGTCATCATATTTTCTGCCTTCATGATATTTCGCTGGGGTGATGTTTTTATCATCGGGTGATCTTGGTTAACATCATCCTGATGATGTTGTTGAAGAGTTGTAATTGCGACCCGATATTCACTAGGGTCATCATATTTTGGAACGTCAGGATGATCTTAGTCAATATCATCCTGATGATGTTGTATCACTTCCTATTCTTTGTTTCTCGTCCTGATGATGCTGACGTCATCCGTATATCAGGGTGATATATTTCTTTCTGCCTATCTGCATCATGATATTCGCGAAGGAGGGGGTGATATTTTCATATCACCCGGATATATGTTTGTTCGAACATCATGATGATGTTGATATCAGGGAGATATCCGCCTGCTAGTTTCGCGTGTTATCTATTGAGGGTGATCTTTTCAAGCAGCATCATCATATTCAGTTATCGCCCCGATCTTATAGAGGAGCTACAGTGCAACCTGATATTTGAACATCAGGAGGATATTTCCAAATATCCGGTTGTCTTCCGAATATCATGATGATGTTAATATGATGATGACGTCAGCAGTATATGATGATGACGTCATCAGGATGTTCATCGGCCAGACTTTTGGTATCGGCTCAGCAGGAGGATGTTCCTCCGATGGATCAGGTTGTCCCGATGAAGGCGATTATCATGAAGGTTATGTTTCAAATATCATGATGACGTCAGGGTGATATTTCGAACAACAGGATATCATGCTGCTGGAGGATGATGATGATGAAGTTTATACTAGTGTCGTCGGGAGCAAAAGTACCGACATGATATATGCTCATGACCTAGTATATAAAGTGCAAAGGAGGTTGCTGCGGGGTGCATGTGGGATAATGTGATCCTGCATATTCGAAATATCATGATGATGAGTCTCGGCGGGAAATGGTTGCGACTGCAGATTTGATGATTTTCCCAAGGCCGCGGGTTGGTGCGCCATTAATGGCGATTGTTGCAGAAGTATGGGCGATGGCGTGGGTCGATCTTGTACCCGACTGGAGGTGTCAATCAGCGGTCAGGAGCGCAGGGCTCGAGAAATCTTCCTGTCTCCTCCCCCTACCTGCTGCATTCAAGTTTGGGCGCCAATCCGGTTGTGTTTGAGCGCCATTTTCATGATACTGTGTATCTGGCGAAATTCTGGTCAACATTGTAATTAATTGCTGAGCACCTACCTGGCTGTTATAAGCAGGTTGTGTTGCTCATTTCAAAGGTTGTTGAAAGTTGATGATTTTGGCTCTGTAATGCATGACAAGCTGATCTGGTTGCTCTGTACAGCTTACCTGTGAGTTTATGTATCTCTTGTTGTTTGTTTTTGGCATGAACCCACTGATTTCATGATTAAACTTATATGAGAAATGCTGTTTAGCATGTGTTGTGTTAATTCTGTCTCCAGTACTGCATGTACTCTTCTGCTGAATCTGGATGTTTAGTAATGTTTAGATTCTAGAGCATAGAATTCCTATGTTGATTGTCTGATCTTCTGACTTCTACTCAAGGGGTAGATTAAACTGTTTTCAGGTTGAACATTGGGAAGGGTATACTGCAGTAGGGATACCATAAGTAGAGATAACCTAACACTTTGTATTGGGAGATGCTTGTAAGGCAGGTATCACATAGATCCCCTTGAAATCCAGTTTTAGTTGTTTATGCTGATCATTCACAGGTGTATGTCTATTGACTCCAGGCCCTGGATAGGCACCAATCAGGCTTTGTTTTGTGTTATAACCATATCCAGCTTTGCATCCACACTTAAACTCCAAAGCAAAATCTAAAACCAACCATTAGGACATTAGAGTTAGTTTAGGAACCTCAGTCCTCTGTCTACAACTGCAAATAGGCCCAAAGTTAGCCCCTTTGCCCTTATTTTTCAGTTTTGGTCTACTTACAGGAGGACTATCTGCTTTCTGTCAACATCCCAGCTTTGCATGCATATCCTTATGGATGTTGAGTAGGGAATACCCCCCTAGGTCTTGCAGAGCCTGAAGAAGAAGAGGAGATAAAATATAGAGTCTATCTCCTATACTGTTGACCCCCTGGCCCAGAGCTCCTGTTGATCACTGATGGCTACCTTGTAGGGATATCTGGGAATAAGCATCCAGTCTGGGAAAAAGTCAACAGAAATTGGCGACTCCGCTGGGGAATGAGAAGTAAAAGTGTTATCTAATCATCTCCAGTGATATATATGTGACCCATCTGAGTCAGCAATAGTAATCTACCCCACTGGGGAACCTTGTGGAAGAACCCTGGTTTTCAGAAGAAAACAGTTCCTAGCAATAGGTGGCGACTCCGAAGTAATCTCCCAACCGGTCAAAGTAAAATTATATGCAGGGGAGAAGATCCCAACAAAATCCTCTATTTGAAGAGTTACCATTAACAAAAAGAATGATGTATAGAAGAAAGGGAACTGTCTCAGCTAGTCATGAGAGCTCCCCCAGAAAAAGTGATGAGGTACAAGATAACCCTAGGCCATCAGGACAGCATGCTCCTTATTTTTCAAGTGCAGAAGCAGATATCCAAGGTGCATATGAGAGGCAACAGGGTGGTAGTATGAGAATGAGGTCAGAGGTGTTCCAAGAACGCCCTTTTCTAGACCCAAGTGAGAGGTTTGAAGAGGCAGAGTCCCTAAGGGATGATGAAGATGATGACCCAAATGGTATGAGACCATCTACCTCCAGACCTAAGGATGAACAATTGGCAGAAGAAATCAAAAGCCTAAGAGCAGAACTAGAATACTTACAAGCCATGAAAATCAGAGATGATATACAGCAGAAAGTGCAGGCCTTGAGAACTGCCCAAAATAATTCAGTTCCTACCTTAGAAAATGCGAATATGCAAAGACATCAGCAAAGATATGAAGTGCATCATCAGCATCATGATGACAGACAAAATGTGAATGATGCTAGGATACCACTAAACAATGCAGGAAACCAAAATGCAAATAGAAATGTTAATGTTAATCAGCCAAACAGACAGCCTATGCAGCTAGATAGATTCAGGCAGCTGGTGTTTGATGGTATTCCTGGGTATCCTAACCCCATTGATAAGCATCTGAGGCTGCAAGTGCCTAAGTTTTCAGGAAACAATACAGTGTCAGGAGAAGATCATCTAAAGGCCTTCCAAAATGTCATGGACAATTTTGAGGTTGAGCATGAGGATGTTTTCATGAAGTCATTCATGCAATCCTTAATAGATGAGGCAAGAGAATGGTACAGGAATCTGCCTGACCGGAGCATATCATCATGGGATGATTTTAAGAGGATATTCAAGGAGCAATATGGTGATAAAACTGACCCTAGTTTCTTTGTAAATGAGTTCACCAGTATCACCAAAGGGTCAAATGAGCAGGTTGCAGACTTTAATGCAAGATTTACTAAAGTGTTGAACAAATTGCCACATCATATGAGGCCAAATGAACCTATGTGCATAATTTTGTACATCAATGCCTTTGATGCAAAGACTGCATATGGACTAAGAGATAAAGGTCCTGCCACTCTCAGGGATGCTTTCAGGATTGCAGTAAATATTGAAAACAATAGGAAAGCATCAGGCAAGACAAATAGAAGGGATGATGTAAAAATTCTGCAGAATCCAAATAAGCCTCAGAACACTCAAGGTAGTACATCTGCTCCTGAAGATAAGATAGACAAACTAGCAAATGTTGTTAAGGACCTGAGCTATAGATTAGCTAGAAGTGAAAAAGGGATGGGTCCTGATAGGCAAGTCTATCAAAGACAGGAAAAGAGGCCATCATTACATGATATGCCTTATAACACCAGTTGGCATGATGGTAAGCCTGTATATCCACGTAACAACACAAATCAGAGGGCTCAACATGCCAAGGAAACTCCTGATCCCCTGAAGAAAACTATAAATATTGTTGATGATGCTCCGTGGTGTATAATCTGTCAGATGCCACATTCACAGTCACAGTGCATGATTGCCCAATCTTTGTATGATAATGCTACATCTTGTAATGAGTGCAATGAGCCACATCATGTGCAGGATGATGATGTTAACATGATGTCCATAGGTAATGGATATACTCTATATGATGCTGATGAGAAGACAGATAATCAGGTTCAGGCCTGCCAACAGTCCCCATATGATGAAGATCATGAGGATAATTATGTGTATGCTCAGAACTCACACAATTTTCTGAGTAGCTTACACCGACCTTCTGATGAGGAGATTAGAGCCTTCACAGCTGCAGCAGTTGCTCAGGTCAAGAGCAACTATAATCTCAGAGGTAAAAATCAGGTTGGCAGCCCACATCAGCCAGAAGATATTTCTGCAGGTCAGCAGATGCATGGTCATAAAGGAACTGAACCACAAAAAAGGCAGTGGGTAAATAACAAGCAGAACTTTAGATACAGAACAGGTCATGATTTCCAAGGACCAGAAAACAAAACCCCTCAGGCTGAAGATCAAAGTAGAGGTTCCCAAGACAGGAATGATTATCAGGGAACTATGAGAATGAAAGCTAAGTCAGCTCAGGATAAAAGCAAGATTGTGGAGCAAGCTACAACTGCTGTACAAAACTGTGCTCCATTTGATATGGCCCAGATCCTCACTCAGGTAAAGGTCTCTGTTCCACTTATGGAACTCATGAAAGTGGAAGAGATCAAGAATAGAACAATATCCCTAATCTCAGGGGTACCTTTTCAAGCTAAGCAAAATGATCAGACCTAGGGTGAGAAACAGGTCATGTGCAACGAAGAGGATGAGACTCCTGAAGTCTATTTAGGAATGACCATGACAAAGTGTCCTTCACAGGTGGAACCATTTTATGTTTCCCTGGTTATAAATGGTAAAATAATTAGAAATTGTATGCTTGACTCTGGAGCATCCACAAATGTCATGCCTTTGGCTATCATGCAACAAACAGGATTAAAAATTGACAAGGCATGTGGAAAATGCTATGCAATGGATGCCAGAGAGGTACCAGTTATTGGAATCATGAAGGATGTGGATTTCAAACTGGCAGCATTTCCTGAAAAGAAATATAAGATGAATATAACAGTGGTTGACATCAAGCCACAGTATGGTATGCTGCTGTCAAGAAGATGGGCAGCACTAATAGGTGGAAGTATGCAGCTGGACCTGTCATATGCCATGATTCCAATGAATGGCAGGGATGTCAAGTTAATCAGAGAGCAGAGATCATCAGAGACAGTGGAAGACCAAGAAGCAAATGAACAGGTATGCTTTGTGGACACTGACTGTGATAACTTCAGGGTTGTCTCAGATGATACAGAGGATGAAAAGAAAAATGTCTGCACTGAAGAGCTGGATCAGCAAGGGTTATGGACCATGTTTTTTGATGGAGCTTGTGCAAAAGAAGGTTCTGGAGCTGGAGTTGTTTTCCTGTCTCCAACTGGTAAGCTCCTCAAATCCTCTTTCTTGCTGAGGTTTGATTGCACAAACAATATTGCAGAATATGAGGCTTTACTTTTAGGCCTGAATATTGCTCTCAAACATGGAATTAAAATGTTAAGAGTATTTGGAGACTCTGAGCTGATTGTATCCCAAATCAGAAATAAGTATGCTGCAAAGAATAAAAGACTGAAGCAATACAAGCATGCTGTTTGGGATAGTATTGAACTTTTTGATGCATTTTCAATTGGCTGGGTAGAAAGGTCAAAAAATGTTATGGCTGATTTCTTAGCCAATGTTGCAATAAGGCCAGATGACATCACTCTGTCAGGTGTCACAGATATAGAAGTTAAAATTAGGCCTGCCATACCAGAAAACATATGCAGTTGGCAAGTTTTTAATGATGATAGGGATTTGCTGAAATTTTTGCACTGCATAGATGAGTATGAGAACCAACAGATTGATTTCCAAGCTTTTGTAGAGACTGTAAATGGAAAAGAGACTCTTGTAGGAAAGGAGATCATCCAGTTGAAGACTAACAAGATCCCTAGAGGGTTAGTGGCTTTGGAAAGAGCCTTTGACAGTAGAGACAAAATGGTCACAAAGACATCCCCCACAAATAGGGAGGATTTAGAAGAAATAAATTTGGGGACATCTCAGGCCCCTCAGAAGGTATATATTGGCAAACAGCTCAAACCACACATAAGAAATATGCTGATTGCATTGCTAAAAAAGTATAAACATGTTTTTGCTTGGTCATATGAGGACCTAAAAGCTTATAGAGAAGACTTATTCCAGCATGAGATCCCACTGAAGCCTGAAGCTAAGCCATTTAGACAGAGGCAAAGGCCTATAAATCCTACCTTAGCTCCCAAGATGCAGGAAGAACTCAGAAGGCTCAGGGAAGCTGGAATAATTGTGCCCATCAGACATTCAACTTGGGTGTCTAACCTTGTCCCAGTCAGGAAAAAGAATGGTGATATTAGGTTGTGTGTTGATTTCAGGAACTTGAATGTATCCTCTTTGAAGGATAACTATCCATTGCCTAATATGGAAGCTATGTTGCAGAGAGTGACTGGTTGTGAACTCCTATCCATGATGGATGGATTTTCAGGATATAACCAGGTGAAGGTAAAAGAATCAGAACAGTATAAGACTGCCTTTACCACTCCATGGGGAACATATGTGTATGTTAGAATGCCATTTGGACTAACAAATGCAGGTGCTACATTTCAAAGAGCAATGGATGTTGCTTTTGCAGGGCTGATTGATTCAATCCTGGCAGTATATCAGGATGACTTGACTGCCTACTCAAAGAAGGAAGAGCAGCACTGTTTGCATCTGGAGCAGATTTTTATAAGAGCACTAGAATATGGTATTTCTCTAAACCCAAAGAAGTGTGCCTTTGGAGTAGTTGAAGGAAAACTTCTGGGACACATTGTTTCCAAAGATGGAGTCAGGATAGATCCAGAGAGAGTGGCAGCTATTGACAGGATCCAAATGCCAAAAACTGTGAAAGGAGTTCAGTCCTTTTTTGGACAGGTAAACTTTGTCAGAAGATTTGTTCCCAACTTTGCAGAGATCACAAGGAACATTTCCAGGATGATGAAGAAGGATGCAACTGTCAACTGGGAAAGGGAAGCAGCAGAATCATTTCAGAATATCAAAGAGGCAATAAAGATGGCCCCTGTTCTTAAATCTCCTGATTTTTCTAGGCCATTCCAGGTGTTCTCATTTGCTTCCTTTCATACTGTAGCTGCATGTTTGTTACAGAAAAATGAAGAGGGTTTTGAACAGCCCATTGCTTTCTTCAGTATGTCCCTGCAGGCCTCTGAGTTGAAATATGACATTATGGAAAAGCAGGCATATGCACTAGTTAGAGCTATCAAAAGTTTCAGACCATACCTGGTAGGGTCACATATAATTGCATATGTACCTCATGCTGCAGTCAAAGACATATTCACTCAGCAGGAGGTGACTGGAAGAAGGTGCAGATGGATAAACAAACTGCAGGAATTCAACATAGACATACAAGTTACTAAATTGATAAGGGGACAAGGACTAGCCAAGATGATGGCACAGTCAAACTTGGAAGCATGCCAAGTTAATGCAGTCCAAGATAAGAATGTAAGTGCATCAGGATCTGAATGGTACAAGGATATTGTCTATTATTTGCAAAATCTGAATTGTCCTTCCCATTTCAGTGACAATCAAAAGAGGACTCTGAAGCTACATGCAATCAGGTATGTCATTGTTCAAGGTGAGTTGTACTGGAAGAATCCTGATGGTGTGCTGCTGAGATGTGTGGACAAGAATATGGCTAACAATATTTTGATTGACATGCATAAAGGATTGTGTGGTGGCCATTATACTGCCCAAACAACAGCTCATAAAATTCTCAGGGCAGGATATTGGTGGCCCACTCTCTTTTCAGATGCACAGAGGTTAGTAAGAAAATGTGACCCTTGCCAGAGATTCTCAGGAAAGCTGAAATATCATGGTGCTTTACCCCTCAGAACTGCACCTGTGGATGCTCCATTCCAGCAATGGGGAATTGATTTTATAGGGGAAATTGCAGACAAATCAAGTGGGGGACACAGTTGGATTTTGGTGGCAACTGACTACTTTACCAAATGGATTGAGGCCATTCCAACTAAAAGAGCTACAAGTAAGGTGGTGACAGACTTCATACTAGAGAACATCATCATCAGGTTTGGAGTACCATCTAAAATAATCACTGATAATGCTATGTGCTTCAGATCAGGTGAGTTTGTTGATTTTTGCAACAGGTATGGGATAAGCCTGTCATATACATCACCATATCACCCACAAGGAAATGGTCAAGCAGAATCAAGCAATAGGAGCATCATGAAAATTGTCAAGAGGATACTGGACAAGAACAAGAGAGCTTGGGACTCAAAGTTGAATTTAGCAGTATGGGCTGACAGAGTGACTGTGAAAAGGGCTATTGGGAAGTCACCTTTTGAGCTGGTATATGGTACATCAGCTAGACTGCCCATAAACAATCTCCTACCAGTTTACAGATTCATTCAAGAGTATGATGAGGACATTGAAGACCCCATGACAGAAAGGGTGAATCAGCTGGTTGCATTGGATGAAGACAGGAGGAGAGCCCACCAGATCAATCTCAAAAGACAACAGGATGTGAAATATCAGTTTGACAGGAGAGCTACAAAAAGGAAGTTTCAAGTTAATGATCTGGTGCTTATTTGGAATGCTAAAGATCAGGAAAAGGGTAAACATGGCAAATTTCAGCCCTTATGGATGGGCCCATATCAGGTTTGCAATACTCATGGGGAGGATTCTTATTTCCTCCAGGCCCTAGATGGTGAAATTCTGGAATTGCCTGTGCATGGCCAATTCCTTAAGTTATATTTTACATGAATATCTGGTTGCTGTGCACATTTGTAAAATATGTATGTAGTGTAAATGCCTTGTACAGCTCGCGTTTTTTGGCTTTTTGTCAGGTCTGCCCGGAGATCTGGTTCTCGCTGCAGGTTTTCACCTGCACGTCCCCATTCGGAGCCACTGTTGACACTCATTTTGACCAGGGGTTGATTTGTCATGATCAGGAGGTTTCTTCATTTGAAGCCTTTATATTCTTGCCCATTTTTTCTAAGTATTGGACCTCCTCAGCATTTTTCAACTGCAGCATCATGTTTTCCTGAGGAGGAGGTCATCATCATCATCTTGTCTTCGATGATGATCTGCATCATCATGTTCCTCGTCGACTTGTTTTTCAACGTCATCATCATATTTCAACTGTCGGGTGATGTTTGGTTTTTATCATGATGATGCTGCCGAGCTACAGTGCGCCCTGATCTGCTTGCGAGGGTGATGTTTCTAAGTCTCCGGTGATCTTCCATTTATCACCTTGCGCGAGCATGATGATGATGTTGCTTATTCTCTAAGTGCCCGACACAACTTGTTTTTTCTTAAGGGTCATCATCATCATGATATTTCCAGTTATCATCCTGCTGCTTGCGGAGGTCATCATATTTTCTGCCTTCATGATATTTCGCTGGGGTGATGTTTTTATCATCGGGTGATCTTGGTTAACATCATCCTGATGATGTTGTTGAAGAGTTGTAATTGCGACCCGATATTCACTAGGGTCATCATATTTTGGAACGTCAGGATGATCTTAGTCAATATCATCCTGATGATGTTGTATCACTTCCTATTCTTTGTTTCTCGTCCTGATGATGCTGACGTCATCCGTATATCAGGGTGATATATTTCTTTCTGCCTATCTGCATCATGATATTCGCGAAGGAGGGGGTGATATTTTCATATCACCCGGATATATGTTTGTTCGAACATCATGATGATGTTGATATCAGGGAGATATCCGCCTGCTAGTTTCGCGTGTTATCTATTGAGGGTGATCTTTTCAAGCAGCATCATCATATTCAGTTATCGCCCCGATCTTATAGAGGAGCTACAGTGCAACCTGATATTTGAACATCAGGAGGATATTTCCAAATATCCGGTTGTCTTCCGAATATCATGATGATGTTAATATGATGATGACGTCAGCAGTATATGATGATGACGTCATCAGGATGTTCATCGGCCAGACTTTTGGTATCGGCTCAGCAGGAGGATGTTCCTCCGATGGATCAGGTTGTCCCGATGAAGGCGATTATCATGAAGGTTATGTTTCAAATATCATGATGACGTCAGGGTGATATTTCGAACAACAGGATATCATGCTGCTGGAGGATGATGATGATGAAGTTTATACTAGTGTCGTCGGGAGCAAAAGTACCGACATGATATATGCTCATGACCTAGTATATAAAGTGCAAAGGAGGTTGCTGCGGGGTGCATGTGGGATAATGTGATCCTGCATATTCGAAATATCATGATGATGAGTCTCGGCGGGAAATGGTTGCGACTGCAGATTTGATGATTTTCCCAAGGCCGCGGGTTGGTGCGCCATTAATGGCGATTGTTGCAGAAGTATGGGCGATGGCGTGGGTCGATCTTGTACCCGACTGGAGGTGTCAATCAGCGGTCAGGAGCGCAGGGCTCGAGAAATCTTCCTGTCTCCTCCCCCTACCTGCTGCATTCAAGTTTGGGCGCCAATCCGGTTGTGTTTGAGCGCCATTTTCATGATACTGTGTATCTGGCGAAATTCTGGTCAACATTGTAATTAATTGCTGAGCACCTACCTGGCTGTTATAAGCAGGTTGTGTTGCTCATTTCAAAGGTTGTTGAAAGTTGATGATTTTGGCTCTGTAATGCATGACAAGCTGATCTGGTTGCTCTGTACAGCTTACCTGTGAGTTTATGTATCTCTTGTTGTTTGTTTTTGGCATGAACCCACTGATTTCATGATTAAACTTATATGAGAAATGCTGTTTAGCATGTGTTGTGTTAATTCTGTCTCCAGTACTGCATGTACTCTTCTGCTGAATCTGGATGTTTAGTAATGTTTAGATTCTAGAGCATAGAATTCCTATGTTGATTGTCTGATCTTCTGACTTCTACTCAAGGGGTAGATTAAACTGTTTTCAGGTTGAACATTGGGAAGGGTATACTGCAGTAGGGATACCATAAGTAGAGATAACCTAACACTTTGTATTGGGAGATGCTTGTAAGGCAGGTATCACATAGATCCCCTTGAAATCCAGTTTTAGTTGTTTATGCTGATCATTCACAGGTGTATGTCTATTGACTCCAGGCCCTGGATAGGCACCAATCAGGCTTTGTTTTGTGTTATAACCATATCCAGCTTTGCATCCACACTTAAACTCCAAAGCAAAATCTAAAACCAACCATTAGGACATTAGAGTTAGTTTAGGAACCTCAGTCCTCTGTCTACAACTGCAAATAGGCCCAAAGTTAGCCCCTTTGCCCTTATTTTTCAGTTTTGGTCTACTTACAGGAGGACTATCTGCTTTCTGTCAACATCCCAGCTTTGCATGCATATCCTTATGGATGTTGAGTAGGGAATACCCCCCTAGGTCTTGCAGAGCCTGAAGAAGAAGAGGAGATAAAATATAGAGTCTATCTCCTATACTGTTGACCCCCTGGCCCAGAGCTCCTGTTGATCACTGATGGCTACCTTGTAGGGATATCTGGGAATAAGCATCCAGTCTGGGAAAAAGTCAACAGACCCAATAACACATGATGTTCTATTTCAATAGGATGTCAAGGTCAATGAGCACTTCACATTGATGGATTGGACATCTACAACTTCTCCCTCACTCACTCCATCTATTGAGGATTCTTTACTCGATGATGATGATGATGATGTCATTGTAGATCCTGATCCACCACTTCTTGTTGCATAGTCTTTGCCTCGTTGGGTTCATGCTACTAGGTAGGAGGCAGGTCCTTTGGTAGGTAACCCCTCAAATCCTCGTCATACTCGTTCTCAGACAACTGTTCGTCTTTTGAGTCATGTTATTTTAGATGATCCACAAAAGTTTTTAGATGTGATAGATATACTAGGGTGAGATGATGTTATAAGAGGAGTTTAGACAATTAGAGTTAGTCATTTGGGTCATGTTTTTTTCAGATTATCCACATTTTTTAGATGTGACAGGTATGTTAGAACACATAGATATACTAAGAGGGGGGGTGAATCAATATATTCTAATTTTTACTTCAATTCTACTGCAACAACAAAATTTTTACTGCATCAATCAAATTAAGTAAGAACTGTGCAACCATAAGCATATCCACACATCCACACAAGAGAACACAACACCAGATTTTACGTGGAAACTCAAGAAGGAAAAAACCATGGTGAACAAGTTGCTTTGATCTACTGTCCAAATCCAGCCTCACAAAAAATAAAGTTTACAATAATCTTTATGGGCATCAATCCAAAGGAGACATCGATCCCCTAATTTATGAGTATCGACTCAAAAGAAGCACCAACCCCCTGTTATATTGCTTTATGTGCACCAACCCAATGAAGACACCAATCCTTTGATGTGCTACAACACATACCAGATGAGGCACCAACCTCTACAATATAAATGAAACAATTTCCTTCATACTCTATCTGCTGTCACACTATTTTTTGTCTACAGTTAGATGATAAGTCTGTTAAATTGCTGTCATGCTGTCATGTTGCCGTGTTCTCCTCAACTCAACTCTTCTATAGTTGCAATTCTCTAGTTATCTTCTATTAAAATTCCTTCGCACTTCATTCACATTTGCATGTATATTCAGATTTTTCGCTTCAATGCTCACAGACATGCATCATCTACAAAATGAACAAACTGATCTGCTATATATATATATATCAATCTGTACAATATCATCCTTATTGTCAGTTGCACTGAATTAAAACATTCTCCAAGGTCGGCCTCTATATTTTGAATTTCAACGTATACGTAGGTCGGCCACCTTAATAATTATTTTTACTCTTTAATATAGAAATGGTGCCAACATTTAAATTTTTAATCTATGTCACCAAGTCGGCCTCAAACCATATGTTTAGATCTTTAATTTAAATATATTGTATCTCCATATCGTTACCTCCACGAACTTAACCTTTGTCGGCAAAAAAACATTTCCACGAACCTTGGACTCTTCTCCATTCACTATCGGCAAATTCCCATTTCCACGAACCTTGGACTCTCTTCTCCATTCACTATTGGCAAATTCTCATTTCCACGAACTTTGGACTCTTCTCCATTCACGATCGACAAATTTTCATTTCCATGAACCTTGGACCCAAAAGCCTCTATCGGGTAGTTGGCGAGTCGACAAACTTGGAAACTTGTGAACCAACTCTCCCTTTATTGAGTTCGCGAACTTGATATTTTGCCAATTTAATTTCACGTTCTCCTTTATTGGCAAATCGGCAAATCGATGAACTTAGAAACTTTCTAACCAACTCTCCCTTTGTTGAGTTCATGAGCCCAAGATTTTGCCGATAACATAAGAAGATACACTTTATCGGTAAATTGGCAAATCAACGAACTGTCTGTCCGAGAAACCTGGCTGTTGGTGAACTTGTGAGTTTGTGAACTGAGCGATTCGTCGACTGAAGGTTGAAATCATTCGTGCCTTAGAAACTTCGTGGATCCTTTGACATCAATGACAATATTTCCAACAATCTCCCCCTTTGTCATTGATGGCAACCGAAAAATAAACTCTGTATCTCTACCTGAACTATTACATAACTTCTGAAATTTCTCCCCCGTTGACATCAATGGCAAAGAGATGTAACCAACTGCAATCTGATACTGCCATGACTAGCTCCCCTTGATTGTAATGCTTCTCCTTACTATATCTTTTCCCTTTCTCATATCAAACTTGATCATCTATATTGTCTTCTATCTACCTGCTCCCCTTGAGAGCTAGCCATTGTCAAAACAAGGATGAAGGATATTCCTTGAGTTGCTCCCCCTAGACAGATGCTTCAACATAAGATTTTACTAATTTGATGAGAGTGTGTTGTACCCATACGAAATTTTTCGTATATGTGCCCAAACACACCTCCCAAGCACCATGTAGCCTTGTCATTACTGTGCTAACCTTGCAGGTACAAGATATATCGAAGCATATCGATACAAGGCCCGAATGGATAAGGATTCAAAGGAGCCAAATTGGCTATGTTGTGCCAAATCAATTTTTTTGCTTCATTAAGGCATTTTTGTGAGAATCCAAAAGATTGGTTGTCAAAAGTCAAAAAGTCAAACTTTCTAAAAATAAATGTCAATTTTAGGTTTCTGGGTTTCTTGAGATACAGATGCTGGCAAAATTTTCTAAAAATAGAAACTTTGATTCAGGAGTCCTGCTTGATTCTGATTGGCTGATATTGCTTCACGATCAAGGTGGTCCAGACGGAATCTGCAAAAGGTCGAGTTTTTTCTATTGGGTCAATTCTGCTTCTTCAGAAGGTGAAACACGAACTCCGAGGCCATTAATGGAAGAAGTTCATTTGCCAGGTGTCAGATTCAAGTTTTCAGTGCTGTTCATAGGTAGAGACAAATGACATTGATCCAAGCAATCTCCGTCAAAATGGCTAAGGCAAAAATCAAAATTTTCAAAAGTAAAATTTGAGAAAGTTGCTAAGGCAAAGCGCCTTGGCAAAAGGCGCCCATTTTGGGGAAATTGCACTCCTTTATGAAAAACTCCAAAAAGGCGAGCCTTTTGGCCAAAATGCACTCCTTTTTGCAAAACTCCAAAAAGGCGAGCCTTTTTTGCCAAAATGCACTCCTTTTTGCAAAACTCCAAAAAGGCAAGCCTTTTTGCCAAAATGCACTCCTTTTTGCAAAACTCCAAAAAGGCGAGCCTTTTTGCCAAAATGCACTCCTTTTCTTATTTCACTTATTCTTTTTTGCATAGAGGAGAATTAAAAACACTCTATTTTTAGAGTAAGGCACATTGGAAACCCTAAAAGGTGGCATTCACTATAAAGGAGGCTCCTATTCATTATTATTGATATTTTCAAAGGCATAGCAAAGGAGTAAAGGCAACGTTTAAAGCTAGGTAGCCATTAATGGAGGATTGAAAGCTTGCAAAGGGCAGATTGAAAGGCTTTGAGGAGTTGATCTAGCATTCCAAGGCAAGGATTACACATTCTTGCATCTTTCTATACCTTCCTCTAGCATTCCAAGGCATATTTGTTCACGGGGAGACCATTTCTTCACATTGGCGGCCATTGATGAGGGTTTCAAGCTTTTTATTTCAGGTTTAAAGGCACTTTTTTTGGATCAGCAAAGCATAAAGGAGGCAGATTGGTCACTTCAAAGCATCATTTTCTTCATTCTCCTTCATCCCAAGGTCCATCTTCATGCATACAAGGCAACGCCCAAGTCTGAGGGGCCATTTTTGGAGATTTTTCAAGCTTTTCTTTGGCTGGTTATGACTATTCCAGTCCAAAATGTCCACCTACAGCCAAAGAAAAAATGATTTTTAAGGCCTCTATGTTCAAATTTTCTCATTTTTAGCGCATACCCATCTCGGGAAAAGGCGTTTTACACCATTTTTGACTGTCTATAGCTCAGATCTGACAACTTTTTGTGGATTTAGCCTCATATTTTCACTTTCTAAGGGCAAAATATACATTTTTTTCATAAAAATCAGATTTTGGAAAGTGGAAGTAGAAGCCTGATTTTTTGGGACAGCGAGCTAAAAGAGATCTGATTTTGCATTTTCTAGCGCGGGACAGTGAAAAAAAACACTTCTACAAGCCCAAAAGTCACCATGCAATATTCTTCTAGTACCATGGAGGAGTATGCGGATCTTTCGAAGACCATTGATGATGCAAGTGTCAACCTGTAGATGAGGATAGTTCACCTTGTTTCCATCAGCATACCGAGAAAGGCCAGAGTTGACGACTTGGAGAAAAAGCACAATTTCCAGACTTAGCCTTTTTTCACTATCTGCAAGAGGATTCTATTTTTGGCGGCTGGAGGGATTTCCAAATTAATTTCTATTTTGAGAATTGACTTTGCTTTTCAATGATAAACTTATTTTTGGATTCGTTTTGGAGATCATGCAAAATATCTTTAAGTGGAACTCAATGTGTAATAACATGCAAGTTCAGTTAACTGAATTGCATGAGAGATATTTTATTATTTTAATTGCTAATAAGCTTGCATGCTTCCCATGCAGCATTAGGGTTAGAGTGAAGAGTGTTAGTTAATTCTTCCTTTTATTTCCTTGCACCTTTTGTTTTAGGTTATAAATAAGTGTATTCTACACACTTTATTTTATGAATGGAAAATGTTGAAGCTTTTATTGCTCTCATTTTATTGTTCAATTGTGTTGCGTAGTTTATTACTTTGAGAATAAATGTATGCTTTATCTTTGTGCAAGTTTTGTATTGTCGAGGTTGAAAGCGAATGTTTATGATTTTTATGACTAATCATTCGTCTTTTATCTTCCTTTGTTCTTTGCATTTCCTTTCAAATCAGCTCACCTATGTTCATTTGTTTCCTTCGATCTCTGGATTTAATCAAAGGAATCAAAAGTATTCAATGTTCAGTATGCATTCTTGTGTTCAACCGAAGAATAAAAGCAATAGCAATTCTCATGCCTCTACTTGCTTAAATTGTTATTTGTCTAATATTCTCCTGATCGTGTTCTTGTTTTGTTCATTAATGGATTCCAGTATGCCTACTCTGCTTCCAAGTATCCATTAAAATGTATTATTTGTGCCGAAGGTTAGGTTTTGTTTTCAGTCAAAAAACATAAAATCTTTGCTTCACTGTTGAATGTGCCTCTCTGCCTTTCCGCATGTTGCAAAAACCCAAAAAGATTGTAAAGTTTTTAGTTAAGTTTTATTTTACAGGGAGCTTCCCCTTCCAATTCGAAGAGCGTTTCTATTGCACATCTGTCCGTTTTTCTTTCTCACCGAAAGGTGCGAAATTAAACGCTAACAGAGCGATATCACTCCCAACTTCTGCCTTAAGTATTCAAATGTCTCCTTGGGAAGGGGTTTTGTAAAAATATCTGCAATTTGATCCTTTGTAGCCACATTCCAACTTTACCTCTTGATCTGCAACCTTTTCTCTCAAGAAATGATATTTAATGGATATATGCTTGCTTCTAGAATATATCACTGGATTCTTTGATATATTGATTGCACTTGTATTATCACACATAATAGGAATGGGCTCATCATATATTACTTTGATATCCTAAAAATGGCTACTTCATCCACAAAACCTAGGTACAACAAGATGTTGCGGCTATGTATTATGCTTCTGCTGTTGATAGAGAGATTGAATCTTGCTTCTTGTTTAACCATGAGACAAGTCTATCACCTAGAAAGAAAGTTCCACCACTTTTGCTTCTCCTATCATTAGTGTTGTCAGCCCAATTTGCATCTGTATATGCAGTTAGAGAGAAGTCCTTTACCTTCTCATACCACAATCCATAATCCAAAGTGCTCTTCAAATATCTGAAAATCCTTTTAACAACCTTCACATGTGTTTCTTTTGGATTAGCTTGAAACCGAGTCACCATACAAACTGCCTAAATAATACCTGGTCTTAATGCAATCAAGTATAATAAGCTTCCTATCATGGACCTATAAAAAGTCTGATCAGTTTGAGGCGACTCATCATCTTTGCTAAGATGACAACCTGTTACCATAGGTGTACTTACTGGTTTGCAGTCATCCATACCAAACTTTTTCAACATCTCCTTGATATACTTAACTTGTGAAATAAAGATACCCTTGTCTGTTTGAACAATTTGTAAGTCCAAGAAACAATGGAAGTTCACATATCATAGACATTTCACACTCTTTCTGCATTTCTTCTCCAATTTTTTTGCACATACCATCATTGCCACCAAAGATAATATCATCAACATATACAACTATGATCAACATGTGCTCACCTTCTGCCTTGATGTATAGATTGTTGTCTGCAATACCTTTCTTGAAGCCTTGTTTGTGTAAGTAGTTGTCCAACTTTGCATACCATGCCCTAGGAGCTTGTTTGAGACCATATAATGCCTTTCTATGTTTGCATACCAAATTCTAATCTTCCAATAGTTGAAATACCTCGGGTTGCTCTATGTAAACTTCTTCCTCAAGATCACCATTTATGAAGGCAGATTTGACATCCATTTGATACACCTTGAAGTCTTTGTGAACTGCGAATGCAAGAAACATCTTGATTGGTTCCAATCTTGGCACACGAGGAAATGCCTCCTCAAAATCAATGCCTTCCACTTGTGAATAGCCCTCGCAGACCGACCTTGCTTTGTGTCTAACCACTTCTCCACTTTCATTCAACTTATTTTTTAATACCCAATTTGTGCCAATGACTTTTTTGTCTTTAGGTCCTGGGACAAGTTCTCAAGTTTCATTCTTCTCGATCTGATTTATCTCTTCTTGCATTGCATCAATCCAACTTTCATCTTTGCTAGCTTCAACAAAGCTTTTAGGGTCAATTTTAGACAATAAAGAAAAAATTACTTGTTCTTTCATATTTGCCAATCTTCTCCTTGTCAGAACACCATCATCCTTGTTTCCAAGAATTTGATTTTTAAAATGATTCATCTAAACACACTTTGCAGGTGTCTTGGAAGTCTCCTTTTGCATTTCTTCTTCTTCGACTTCATCTTCTTTTGTGCAGGTAGATTCCTCTGAGTAGTAGTCTTCTTGATCATGTGTGGATGAATGTAATATTTCATCAACCCTAACATTTGCACTCTCAACTATCTTCTGCAATCTCTTATTGTAGAACTTGTAAGCCTTGCTTCTTGTTGAGTAGCCAAGAAATATTCCTTCATCAAATCTTGAGTCAAACTTGCCTAAGTTGTCTTCATCTCTTTTGATATAACATCTACTTCCAAATATTTTGAAATACTTGACCGGTGCAGGTCTGCCTTTCCATAGCTCATATGGTGTCTTAGTGTTGTTCACTCTTAGCTGCCCTCTATTGAGAATATAAACAATAATATGGATTGCTTCCTTCCAATACACATTGGGAAGCTTGGCTTCATTCAACATTGTTCTTGCCATCTTTCGAACTGTACTGTTCTTCCTTTCAAATACTCCATTTTGTTGAGGAGTCCTTGCAGCAGAGTATTGTCTCCTTATTCCATGTTCTTCACAATATTCCTCAAATTCATTTGATGTGAACTCACCACCTTTGTCTGATCTTAGGCGCTTGATTTTAGCATTCATTTCATTCTCAACAATAGATGTGAAAATTTTTGAATCTATTAAAAGCTTCTGATTTATCTTTCAAAAAAGTAACCCATGTCATTCTAGAGTAATCATCAATGAGCAACATAAAATACCCTTCACCCTGGAGACTTCTTGTTTTTGTAGGACCACATAAGTCTGTATGGATCAGTTCCAATGGCTCAATAGAATAGTATTCCTTTGACTTGAACCTAGTCCTTGTTTTCTTTCCAATTTGACATTCTTTACAAAAGTTGCTTGTAGGCTTGGCAATCTTTGGCATGTCTCTAATTGCATGTTTAGAGCTGATCTTCACAAGGTTTTCAAATTTCACGTGTCCCATCCTTTTATGCCACAACCAACATTCATTTGTCTGTGTTAGAAGGCAACTCCTTCCTTTGATTTCACTAAGATTATACAAGTTATTCTCTGTCCTACTTGCTTCTGCCACAAGTTTGCTAGTGCTTGCTTTTCTGATTTCACCTTGTGCATGGAAAATGAGATTATATCCTTTGTCGCACATTTGACTTACACTAAGAAGATTGTGCTTGAGACCTTCTACATATAGGACATCTTCTGTGCTATTCTTTCTATCAATACTTACTGTGCCTTTACCACATATTCTTGCAGTGGTGTTGTCTCCAAACTTGACTGATCCGCCATTCCATTTATCAAGGCTAATAAACTTACTCTTATCTCCTGTCATTTGAATTGAGCATCCATTGTCTATAACCAAAGGATTTGCTTGTCCTTGTGCATGAAATGCAGCTTGGACAATCATTGAGTTTTCACCTTCATGATTGTTCTTCTGATCTGCCTTCTGATTTTCAAGAATGTCTATCCTTTTGTCTTGGTTATCAAGATTAGTCATTCAAGATTTTGACTTTGCCAAGCTACTTTTGCAAAACCTTGCTATGTGCCCAAAATTGTTGCAAATATGACATATTATATTGAAAGCAAACAAAGGGGCAAAAACTTTTCTACTTACATAATTGCTTCTCATTCTCGATCTGCACTCAATGGCTTTGTGACCATACTGATTGCAACTGAAACATTAACCAGAGAAAGCATAATTGAACCCGTTCATGAATGTTTGTCTTGCAGGAGTTGATCTTCTGAATTTTCTTCTTTGAGAGATGACAGGATTGAAATCAACTTCTTCAATTTTCTTACTCTCTTCATTGGGATTTCTTTATTTGGCACTGTCTTTTCTGAGTCAATCTTCTTTGCAAAAGATGAGTGACTTCTTCATCATATGCCAAACCCGATTTTATGAATAGAGGTCTCTGAATGTTTATTATATCATCCAGAATTTCAGAGCTCTTTCCAAACTTGATATTCTTATTCAACTGAGCATGTACTTTTTCAACTTCCTTTCTTAGAGAAACAATTTCTTCTTCAAGTTTTAAACACTCATTTGATTTGGCTTTGAGATTAGTGTTCACAATGTCTGCAATTCTTTTTCCCTCTTCAATTTAAATTTTAAGCTAACAATCATTTCCTCTGATTCTTTAAGCTTTGCCTTTTGTTCTTTGTTTTCTTTCCTTACTAATTCCAAGTCTTAAAGTGCAGAGATTATTTCATCTTCAAGATCAACTTCACATTCTTCTTTAACAATGACTGTCATGCCTTCTTTATTAGGATCTAGCATTTCTTCACCATCTTCTGTATGGTTGTCTTCATTTTAAAAAAACTTCTTGCTTCTATTGCCATGAGCTGAGTTTCTTCTCTGTCATTGTCTAAGATACTTTCATCACTCTCATTAGATGAGCTGCTTTCCTCTTTGGAATAGAGGCTTTTCTTATGTTTGTGAAAGCTCCTCTTTTCATGTTTGCGTTGTTTGTGGCTCTTTTTATGTTGATAATGTTTGCCATCTTTCGTTATGTTATGCTCTTCTTCCTCATCGCTACTTTCACTTTTGGCCTGAGGATGCTTAGCAACAAAATGATCAATTTTAGCACAATTAAAGCATTTGAAAGGTAACTTACCTTTGTACTTGCTGGGACCCTTTTTCAACTTTCTCACAAAGTTGGCTTCCTCATTATCAGACCCATCACTTGGCTCAAATGCATCATTCTTTTCTTTCTTAGATGCTTTGAAAGCAACTTCCTTCTTAGATGTCTCCTCACTCACATTCCTCATTTCATAAGTAGTGAGAGATCCATTTAATTCATCCATTGTAAATTTATTCAGATCTCTTGCTTCTTCAATGACAGAAACTTTTGAATCATACCTTTTGGGAAGGGATCTTATGACCTTTTTCACAATCACTGGGTCTTCCATTTCTTCACCAAGTCCTCTAATAGCATTGACGATTTCATCCACTCGGAGCAGATAGTTAGCAATATTTTCTTTTTTCTTCATCTTCAGACTTTCAAGCTTGCCTTTGTAAGTCTGTAGCTTAGCTTGTTTCACCTTATCATCACCTTCATAAATGTTACTAAGCTTTTTCCAAATATCCTTAGCAGACTTGCAGTGCATCACTTTAACAAATTCAATGTTCGTCAATCCACTTAGAATTGCATTCTTAGCTTTAGTATTGTTCTCACATGCCTTCTTATTAGCTTGATCTGTTGGTGGAGTTTTAGGAGCAGTATAACCACCCA
The DNA here is from genome assembly GCA_027924645.1 of Cunninghamia lanceolata. Taxonomy (NCBI): domain Eukaryota; kingdom Viridiplantae; phylum Streptophyta; class Pinopsida; order Cupressales; family Cupressaceae; genus Cunninghamia; species Cunninghamia lanceolata. Next base: position 5,705,788 of record BSBN01000333.1, read on the forward strand.
CAAGAGATTGCCATACATCAAACCCTAATGAGGTTAGATAGGTTTGCATCCTTATACTCCGAAAAGCATAGTTAGATCCATCAAAAAGTGGTGCTCTGTTAGAAGAGAATCCTTCCTGTACTACCATGTGTTCTAATCCAAGATCTACCTTTAGCTGTTAAGTTGCACCAAGTAACTTAGCTTTGATACCAATTGTTAGAACACACAGGAATATTGAGGGGGGGGGGGTGAATCAGTATATACTAATTTTTACTTCAATTCTACTGCAACAACATAATCTTTACTGCATCAATCAAATTAAGTAAGAACTATGCAACCATAAGTATATCCACACATCCACACAAGAGAACACAACACCAGATTTTATGTGGAAACCCAAGAAGGAAAAACCACGGTGAGCAAGTTGCTTGGATCTATTGCCCAAATCCAGGCTCACAAAAAATAAAGTTTACAATAATCTTTATGGGCATCAACGTAAAGGAGACACCAATCCCCTAATTTATGAGCATCGACTCAAAGGAAGCACCAACTATGTGCACCAATCCATTGGACGCACCAATCCCCTAATGTGCTACAACACATACCAAATGAGGCACCAACCTCTACAATATAAATGAAACAATTTACTTCGTACTCTGTCTGTTGTCACACTGTTTTCTGTCTACAGTCAGATGATAAATCTATTATACTGCTGTCATGCTGCTGTCTTCTCCTCAACTCTTCTACAGGTGCGATTCTCCAGTTATCTTTTGTTAAAATTCCTTGTCATTTCATTCACATTCGCATGTATATTCAGATTTTTTGCTTCAATGCTCACACATATGCATCATCTACAAAATGAACAAACTGATCTGCTATATATATCGATCTGTACAATATCATCCTTATTGTTGGCTGCACTGAATTAGAACATTCTCTAAGGTCGGCCTCTATATTTTGAATTTCAACATATACTTAGGTCGGCCACCTTAATAATTATTTCTACTCTTTAATATAGAAATGGTGCCAACATTTAAATTTTTAATATATGTCACCAAGTCAGCCTCAAACCATATATTTATATCTTTAATTTAAATATATTATATCTCCATATCGTTACCTCCAAGAACTTAACCTTTGTCGGCAAAAAAACATTTCCACAAACCTTGGACTCTTCTCCATTCACTATCAACAAATTCCCATTTCCACGAACCTTGGACTCTCTTCTGCATTCACTATTGACAAATTCTCATTTCCACTAACTTTGGACTCTTCTCCATTCACTATTGGCAAATTTTCATTTCCACAAACGTTGGACTCAAAAGCCTCTATCGGCTAGTCGGCGAATTGACAAACTTGGAAACTTGCGAACCAACTCTCCCTTTGTTGAGTTCGCGAACTTGATATTTTGCTAACATAACTTCACGTTCTCCTTTATTGGCAAATCAACAAATCGGCAAATCAACAAACTTGCAAACCAACTCTCCCTTTGTTGAGTTCGCGAGCCTGAGATTTTGCCGATGACATAAGAAGATACACTTCATCGGTAAATCGGCAAATCGGCGAACTGTCTGTCGGAGAAACCTGCTATCAGTGAACTTGTGAGTTAGCAAACCGAGCGATTTGCCGACTGAAGGCTGAAATCATTCATGCCTTAGAAACTTTGTGGATCCTTCGACATCGATGACAATATTTCCGACAAGGTATACCAATGTGGGATGATGCTATGAGAGGGGGGTGTTCTTTCTTGATGAAGAATCACACTTGGGATTTTGTACCTCTTTCTAAGGAAAAAAGTTGGTTTGATGTAAGTGGCTAGGGGCTTTTTATAGGTTGAGGGTATTGAATAATCTAAAACTTTTGCCTTTGTTGCAGAAATGGATTCTATTTGCCTTGTGCATTAACTAGTTGTCTTAGAAGGATGGTCTATACACCAAATGGATGTGAAGAGTGCTTTCTTGCATGGTGATCTTCATGAAGAGATCTATATGGGGAAGTCACTGGGTTTTGTATATGATTCTTCACTTGTATGCAGGCTTTGATGTTCAATATATGGTCTCAAACAAGCTTGTAGAGCTTAGTATGAGAAGGTGGATAATTTACTACTCGCTTCTAGTTTCACCCGTTGCCATTCTGACCCTGCAATATACATTTAGAGGGATGGAGATGACCTTTTGATTCTTGTCCTCTATGTTGACAGCCTGATCCTTATAGGTAGCTCTCTTTCTATGATATAAGGTATACAACATAGTTTGATGAAGTAGTTTGACATGTTTGATCTAGGACTTGTGCACTGTTTTCCTGGGTGGTAGATCATCTATTCTTTTGATGGAATCTCCATTTATCAATTGAAGTATGCTCACGACTTGCTCTGTTGTTTTGGCATGGCTGATTGTGTAATATCCCAAATGGGGATATTTGGGCCTAATTTGGATTTTCAGACTTTCCCAACTTATTTTCTGATTTCTGCCATAAAATTTCTGCACTTTAGTATTCTGCCCTAACCCTAGTTCTGCTTCAAAATCAGACTTGAAACAATTGCATATCTTTATCATGAATCACATTCAATATCAACATACATGCATCATATGATTTGTCCCACAATGATAATGATATTCACCATGAATTACACATTAATCATGCCAATCATGCATCCATAATAAATATGATGACTGCTGTTATAAATCCTGGAAATATATGATGTCCGATTACATTCAATAATAGGCCAATATGCTGGATACAAATCAGATTACTGCTGTTACAACTTCAGTCATAATATTCAGTGTATACATACCAAAGAACATAGGTAAATACTTCCAAATTATGATGCTTCAATGTGTAGGGCTGAAACCCTAATTGCTGATGTAAATCGCCTAACAAGAGGCCTGTCACATAGGCGCATTGGTTCTGCTGTTCTGCTGTGATGAAATCTGCCCTGGATCAAACTCTAGCAGCCAAAGAATGCCTCAAGTTGAGGGTCGCTCCTCTAATGCAATTTGTCCCAACCCTAGGTGTGTCGCCCATCATAAATGCTCTCCATAGCTGATATAGAATTCTGCTCTGCGAGTCTGCTCCAAACAATTAAGTGCAAGTGAATTCCTGTGATGGAATTCTCCTAGGATAGTGAGCTTTTCGTCCCACAATCCTCCTCTAGAGATCGCTCTCCAAGTTGTATGAGAATAGGTGCTTGAATGATATGATTTGCAATGCCAATTGAACTAGTATATATATACACAACTTGTCTCATTTTCCTCATGGCCGACTTGGGCAATGTATTACATTTGAATTATTAGATTTCCCTCCAAGAGGTCCGACCCATGTAGTGTACCCTTTCCCAAGGAAGCGCCCAATTCAAATTGAAGATGTGAATTAGGAGAATAGCAAAAGATGCTGCCAAGGATAATAATTAATTATTATTTTATTCCACCAAGCGCTAGACAAGGAAATATAATAATCTCTCAATGAGCGCCTAGGAGAGGCATATGAATAACATGTTCTTTGCCCAAGGTGAATAGTAGTATCCATGATGAAGTCGAATGGCCCAAGATGAGTACTAATCTCCATGATGATGTCAAGTCGCCCAATATGTATAATAATCTCCGTGACCATGTGATCATGACAAAGCATCCACATGAAAGCATCCAAGATGAAGTGATAGTATCCATACAACATATGAAGCTCGAACCTCTAACATAAATCCATATGAAAGGCCCTCCAAATGGCTGACCCGGAGGAAGACACATCGCCACATCCCTGATGAATGCATCAAAGACAACATACCAATGTGACAAGTCATCTCCACTGCTCATGATATCCTCCAAATGTCCTTGAGTTAGGTGAAAGGCCCAAATCAACCCTAATGGCGACCATTCCAAAAATGGGGACATTACAGATTGCAAGCCCTGCTCCCACACCTTTTCAGTTTGGGGTTCAATTATCTACCACTTGCATTTCACCAAGAGTTGATTCTACTTTGTATCAACAAATGGTGGGTAGCCTTTTGTACCTCACACATAGTCGTCCTAATATTTGCTTTGTAGTTGGCCTTGTCTCCCATTTCTCCTAGGATCCTCATGAGAGTCATTGGAAGGTAGCCAAACATATTTTGAGGTATATTCGAGGCACTTACACATTTTAGCATACAATATACATCAAGAGCTACTACTTGGATTGTGGGTTTCACTGACTCAAATTAGGTCGGTGATATTGATGATGAGAAGTCCATCATTGTCTTTGTCTATTGCCTTGGTTTTGGTCTAGTTGCATGGTCATGCAAGAAATAATTAGCTATTGCATTATCATCTATAGAGGATGAGTATCGTGTTGCTGTTCTAGCTAGTTCGAAGGCTCTTTGGCTTTGCCAGTCGATGACAAAGTTTGGCTTTCAGCAAGATCACCCCACTACTCTTTGGTGTGACAACCAAAGTGCTATACACATTTATTGCAACCTAGTGGAGCATCAACATACAAAATACATAGAGATTCACATGCATTTATTTGATAACTCATTGAGGATGGTGTTCGCAACTTGGAGTATTTGCCTATCAAAGAGCAAGTTGCAAACATCTTTACTAAGCCTTTGGCATCACCTCACTATCTTCAGCTGTGATTGATGCTTGTCATCTCTATTTTCTATAAATAGAAGGTGCATTCTTTGTATTTTACATGGAGGAGCATAATAGAATTCTGTCTATTTAAATTCTCTCATTGTAGAAGCATTATTAGGTTTTGCAAAGCTTCTTGATTCTAACTTACCTAATGTGGCACTGTTTGTGGAAACCCATTTCTTTTACTCTCTAAGTTGCACTCAAAGGGGAAATTGGTGTAATATTCTATTGCACCTATTTTATTTAGTTTACTTAGGTAATTATATTTCATTTCTAAGTAGCTAATAATATGTGTGATCCTTGCTTGAAGGTAATTATTCGCTACCTCTTCCTCTTCATTTCTTGATTGATGGCAAATAGGTTCCACCTCTGGCTTATTAGTGGCCACCACTGTCTCTATTTGTTTAGTTAGCTCCTCTCTTGATTGAATTGAACTCAAATCTTCTTGGACACGTGTCACCATGACTCATCCATCCATCCAAGAGGCTATACATATGTGTGCTTATGCTTTGAGTTGTTAAGGAATGGAATAACCATAATTATTCATTTGAGTCTTTCACTGTTTGAGCAATTCGGTTATTGTAATTAGTCATTAGGCATTTATGGTATTGGGTAAATTTGTTAGGAAAATCTTGCATAGTATTAGAGCATATCTGTGCCAAATTTTACATTTTCAGGAATTTGCTTTCTCCAATCCAAGAATCCTTGTGGTTTCACAACATTCGATTTTGTTGTACCCATACAAAAATTTCCTTGTTATATCAAATTTCAAGTTAAAGCTTTGTCTTTTCCTCAAACATGAGTCATATTTCAGCCTTCATTTTGTTTGTCTATGTTGCCTTTGTCATCTTTCTTCTGTATCTTTGCAAGAACAATGATGAGGTGCTTTCAAGTGCATTTGTTAGGGTGAAGAACGAGTTCAAGTGGTGAAGATCTTACAAAGTTTCAACAAGGCAAGTACGGGTGAAAGTTTTAGGGTCAATTTTGCTCTCATATATACAGGAGCGTGCCATTTAGTAGTGAAAGTTGATCTAAAACAAATTTGCAGCATTGCTATATAAGGGTGCACACCCTATAGTGGAAAAGGAAGTTATGAAGTTTGAAAACTTGCATGACATTACAGAAGCACTGCCAAACTGTGTAGGAGACAAGTTTTAGACCAGAATTGTCTATGCAAATCATAGGTGGGTGTCATGGAATAGGGAAAACAAATTTTGTCTAAGTTAGAGTTGCAGAAGCATATTGTGTGTGCCAATATGAAGGAAGGAGACATTTGAGTTTTAAAATTTTCATCACTGTTGATTGGCATGCGCCAGTGATCAGATCAACATATTTTTAAAACAAAAGGATTTAAACACATATATAGAGCCACACTTGCAAACAAACATGAAGTTTTGAAGGTCAGAAATTTGCAAACACCGTGTATAGCATGCACTGGCAAGTATGGAAGCAACTTTCAAGTCCAACGGTCTGCAAGAAGGTGTCATGGCATGCACCCAGAAGGAAGCCATTAATTTCAGTTTAAAACAAACTTGCATTTGCACCACAAAGTACTTGCAAATGTACGCAGAAGCACACACCTTCAGTAAGGAAAACAAATTTGAATCATGCTGTATGCTAAATAAATAACAGGATGAATTTTGTAAACATAAAAGCTGCAATTACATTAGCATTTGCCTATTAGTTGGAGTCAACAGGGAAGTACACGAAAAGCATGCAACGTCCTTATCAGATGCATGCCAGCTAAAGAAACCTGTTCAAACTATGTATAGGCGTGCCTATTATGGCAGATGGCCGACCAGACTCTTGTCAAAAGAATGCAAGCTATTTATAGGGGTTTGAGCCCTTGCATGAAGACATCTCATTTCAAACACAAATAGAACTTGATATAAAATTATAAATAGAGGGGCACCCAGCAAAGATGAAAATCAGTTTTACAAAGCCAATTTGAAGGGAAAAAGTGAATTCTTTAATTAGAAGAACCTAAAACAGAAAATAGAAGATATCTTGTGCATAGATAAACCTTTGCCCTTCATTATTTCCTATTGCTTCATTCATCCAACAGCAGGGTTTTTAGTAGAGCAAGCTTTTTGGTGAGCAGCAGCAGAGCAGCAACTTTCATCAGCAGGGCAGCAGGTGTTCTTCATCAATTCAGCAGTAATTTTTATGTAATTATTGTAGGATTTTCACTTTATTCAACAATTTCTGAGCAGCCTTCATAATCAATTGTCATCCACAATTGTGTTTTTTTATCATAGACAGCTGATATCAGTAGATTTTTTACCAAAAAGGTGAGTGTATTTCAATGGGTTTTAATCAAAATACAGCAAATCTTCAAACAATCTTTGGCAAAGCATATATTTTCAAGCGAATTTCTCCCTTAAGCTGTATGCTCTTGATTGGGAAAATGCAAGATATCAACATTGTAAGGTTGTGGTATGGTATGGAAATTGCTGTCATACCATATCAGATCTGGTATAGAATGCTCTAGTACCATGTAAGACTTGCATAGATGCCTATGCAGTCCCAAGATCTGTAGTATATGCCATCAAAAGATGTGAATGTACAACCAATGTGGGATAATGGAGATACTACATATGTGTAGTACAAGTCTCCACCAAACTGGGAAAGTACAACCACCTTTTTTTAAATACATATTACCTCTCTAAGTAGATGTCTACTATTGTGCAAATGAGATAAGTCCTGCCCATTTAGATACTTACCTAAGTAATCGTATTCTAGGTGCACACTACTGCAATAAAATAATTAACTGAATGCAAGAAAATAATATGCAGCAACACATCCACATAAGCATAGCTTAGATTGGTGGAATGAGTCAGCAAATGTGTAGCAATGTTAGGTACCTATGTACAAAATTATCTCTTTTAGAAGAATGAGAAGGGGAAATCCTCACTCCCGCCTCGCCCCCTAGAAGAGAAAGAAGGTGAAGAAAGACTATGCAGCTCCCCAATTTGTATTCTTTTGTACCAATGGTGGATGGTAGACATTGAATGTTGAAGATGATTCATGCTCATCGAACAACATTTCTCCCCTTAGGAAGAAACAAACCCAAAGGTGAATGTAGAAGATTTTCCCATTCCTGAAAGGAATATAAGGGAAAAAACACAAGATGTAAATCTCTGAAAGCTACTGATTTGTTGCCATGTTGATGTTAAAAGGTGTCACAATCCAATTAGGAGTCACATTGCTAATTGAAGACAATGACATTTTGAAAGATAGTGGCAATGTTTGTAGAACATGAGCGAAAGATGAAGATGTAGTCTTCGAAAATTGTTCAAGCTTCTCCAAGATGATGCTAAATTATGACAAGTTGATAAGATATGTCAGGTACCATGCAAAATTCAGACACAATAACCATGTATGGATGGTGCTCACCATAGGTAAGAGTGTTGGACATGTTGTCATTGATATCAAGAAGGCAGTCATGATTGTTATCATTAATGAATAGATGAGAGTATAAGAAATGGTTGTCATTGATGTCAACATAGCAATATGATTGAATGCAAGACACATAGCTATTAACGACGTCATTGATGTCAAAGGTTGAAGACATTGTGGATGGTTATCATTGATGCCAATAATGCAAGGAGTCAAAGACGTTGGAGAAAGATTGAAGAGCCTTTATTAATACTGGCCGACTATGAGAAAGACGTTGGAAGAAGATTGTTAATGTTAAATTAAAGATTGAACATTATATACCTATGCGGGCCGACTCTATGAAGTGAGTGCCATTCTTTTGAAAGGATTTGAAGCAAATTAAATATGTTATAAAGGCCGACTCATAAGAACAAAATGGAGTTTGAGAATATTTATTAAAAGAGGTCGATCAAGTTAATAAGGAGGCCGACCACACAAGAGTTTCAAAATAGAAATAAATGTATCATATTTAAATGATACATGGAGCGGTTAACAATTACTAACATCCAGCGATTGGTAAATAAGACAAAGACTCATATTTAAGACAAGTTTGTTAAAGAGGAACGAATCAATAAGAAGGCAGTGATTTATAAGAGAAGGAAGTAATTTAAATGATGGCCGACTCTATACAGGCCGACTCTCCCTGTATTGATAAGATGTTAATCTGGCCGACCTCCCTACATGGAGTGCCATGTATATAAGACAAATGAGTTAGTTAAATATAAAAAGTGATTAGCAATCTGCTTTATGAGGGAAGGCAAGAAATATAAAAGAGCAGCAACTTTTTGAAAGGACAGGGACTTCATTTGAGGAGATGTGTTTATGAAAAGGTATGTCTATCTTTTGCTTTGATATAAAAAGGCAAGGGAAAATATGTTTTGTAGACAAGCAATTCCAATGATTTAATTCTGATTTGGAGCAGAAATAAAAGAAGAGTGTGTGAAGAATAGAGGACAAGTTTGGGCAGATCTCAAGGCAGAAAGTTATGAAGAGCTGATGCTATGATTATGACCAGTTTTGTGTGAAGTGGTATATGTCTTGGATCAGATTTGAAGGAAGAGAGTAATCATATTTTGGATCAGATTTGAAAGGAAGAACATTGTGTTATTTGGATCAGATTTGTGAAGAAAAGATATTATGTGAGTTGCGATCAGATTTGTAGAAAATAGTGATCCAGATCCGTAGAAGGTTGGTACCTTAACGAGAGATTGGTGTCTCTTACTAGGTTGGTGCTCAGTTGCGGATTGGTTCTCACGAAATCAATAGTTGGGATTGGTGTCTCCATTGGGTGGGTGCTTACGAATTGTATAAGAGGGGATTGGTGTTCCGTGTAGGTCGGAGCCTACAAAGATTGTAAAAGAGATTTATATATAAGCAATATTTTTCCTTGGTTTTCTCCTGTAAGGGTTTCCACGTAAATCTTGTGTTCTTGTTGTGCATCATTGATAGATCTTGTGTGATTGATATTGTTGTGGATGTTAAGTTGTGAAAAAGTAGAAGTTTGTATTATACTGATTCAACTCCCCTCTCAGTATAATTGTGTGTTCTTCAAAGAGAATTAAACCAATGAGAATCAAGTATTCTTGTAGAAAGTGTCAGTGTGAATGATGATTGAGTCAAATCAATCGACTCATGAGTAATTGCAGAATGTCACCATGGAAGCATACATAGGTGGAGAAAGAACAGGAAGGTCTAAATATACCTTCATGACATCTAAAGAAGGAGATACAACTCCATGAGAGCCTTAACTTAAAAGGAGACAAATGTCTTCAATGGTGTCCTCTAGGTGGGACTCAACAAACAAACTTGAAGGATTTGTCAAGTATTCATCCAATAAATTGTCTCTAGAAAACAAGTATTGTCATGTTGCATTGAATCGCTAGAAGCTCTCGCTAAATCAACTCTTAACTTTGAAGAATTTGGAGATGATGGTGGAATCTCAATGTATGTCATGTGACTACATTGCTCATCCCATGATGTGTCCACACTAGATGTTTGAGTATGAATAATTGTCCAATCTGCAAGTGTTGGAGGTAAAGAGTCCTCAACCTCAAAATGGCGGAGGTCTCTTAATTTGAAATAGGAGTAAGTGAAGCTGAAGAACAGATATAAGTCTTTGTTGGGGGAGTAGAATCATGAGCATACATGGGTATGAGATGTGTTGATGTTTGTTTTTCGACAAGTCAACAATAGAGTAAAACACTAGAGTATCCCACTCTCTCTTGAACAAAGCTCTTCAAAGGCTGAACTATGTGATCCAGTGAAGTAACTCCAAGGTTCCTTTTTATAATGCATGATGGGTTAACTCAGTGATTACATGTGATCTTGCTGATAATCACAAAGGGACTTACGCAGACTCTTCTCCTTTCATTTAGCTTATTCCTCCTTCAGTGTGGATGATGTATGTACAAGGTCGCAATGATAAAGAAAAGTAAAAAGGATAAGGGTTCAGGAAAACTAATCTAAGGTCAATGAAGCAATGATGAGGTATTGAACAGACAAACTCCTGATTTAACCTAACTTCACTTCGCCAAGGGTGCCTACAACTACATGAAGTTGGTGCAATCTCCTAAGGTTACGCGAATGGTTTTCAAATCATGAAGACTTATACAAGCACCCATCAAATGGCGCAGCTCAAACAAGCATCCACAATCGAACTTAAGCAAATAAGCTCAGACTAGCTTTACACAACACTTCATCAGCGATGAATGTTAAAAGCATGAGCTAGGAGTTGATCAAATATCCAATACAACAAACATTACAACAATGAACTTCTAATCTACTTCTAATCTACTTGAAACATCATGTCCATTCCATTGAAGTACAAGAAACCAAGTTATTTCACAAGATAATACTTAACACCAAACAAGTAGCTCCAATGTCCTTTGCATTAATCTTGAAAATATTTACAACAGTTTCAAGCCCTCTCAGACAATTTCGAGAGTCTCTTTTATTCTACTCCTACTTGCCTACTACTAATGATCTACTGAATTACAAATGAGGCAACAAGGCCTTTATATAGTGTCCCGAATACAATGAAGGGCTAAGATCAATTTGATAGCCAAGGGTCTAGATTATGCCACCTCACAGGTAGTTACAACAACTTTCTATTTTTAGTACAAAAGAGAGAGGCAATGAAGGCACATTTTCCAATGTGATAAGGTAAGGCGAAAGCATTTAAAATATTCCTCCACATAGGAATCCCTTTGGCTTCTTTCATTAAATGATACATTTAATGCATTAAATAATGCGGCTAATCAAAATTGAATGATGTGTACTTGCCACATAAGTGCCAACTCAGCATATCTTGAAAACTGTATCATCTTTGTGTGATGTATTCAATGTAATTGCTTGAACTTGTATGTTTAGGAATACATCTTATAGATCTTGCCTTGTTCATTCTTCTTGTAGACTGGATGTATGATACTTGTTGCTCATTTGATTGACTTTGTAATGTTTCTTCTTCTTGCAGGTAAGATATATGATGATCTTCTTTGTAGCTTCTTGATGTAGATGATGATGACCTCATTCTTGAATTGGAGTAGATGATGAAGACTTGAAGTAGAGTAAATGATGATGCTTCATTGATGACATGGAGTAGGAGACTCTCTTGGACTTGAAGGTGAAATGGAACTTGAAGTTGAATGGTGAATGCCTTTGCTTGATGTAGAAGACTTGATGAAGTGATCCTTCATTGATGGCCTTTGAAGTGACCTTCTTTGAGTGTAGATGATAACACCTTCCTTGGATGTGAAGTAGATGTTGATAACCTCTAGAAGAAACTTTGAAGCTTGACGAACCTTGACTTGAAGCTTGAATGGGGAACGCCTTGTCTTTGAACATGATGCAAAGGATGAAGTATACTTTGAACTTGATGTGATCTAACATGATGTCATTGATGTAGGAGACTTGAGGTGTGATCCCCCTGCAACTTGAAGGCTTCTCAGGTACTTGTCCTTGATGACTCCTTAGCTTCACCAACACCCCTTCCTTCAATGATGCAACTTGATAATCTTCAAAGGCGGCTAGCATGATGCTCCTTACTCCTCGCTTGAAGGTGATTCCTTGGATAACTCCTTAGCTTTGTTAATGTTCCTACAAGACAAGGTAAACAATATATTAATCACTTCTTAAGATAAAAACAACTTTAAACATGTAATAATGCCACTTCAAACTTAGGCGCAAATATAGGCAAAAATAGGAACAAAGAGCGCCTAACATCATTTAGTCCCACATTCATGAATTTAAATGATTTATAGCAATTGTAAGAGTTTAAAAAGACTTCTCCCACTTAAGAGATTCATTCAAACATGCCTTTCAACACAATTTCTTCTAGGGCGCTCACCTCTAGACATGGATTTGAGTGGTTGTTTCTAGGGCGCCAATTGAGTTGGCAGAGGAGTACAAGGGCGCCTAGACCTCTTTGGCTTATTTTATCACTTGTTATGACTTTAATCGATCAGAGGTAACTTGAAATGATCCTTCTCTCCCTTCAAGGCGCAATTTTGGTCATTTTTGGGAGTTTATTCACAAGGCGCTAAACTTAATGTTATGATTTCAACCACTTATTGATGGCTTCAAAGACCCTATACTTCCTTAGGTGCTCAACTTGAATGGCTTTAGACTCAATCTCAATCTAGGCGCTCATATGGGGAAGGAGTGACAAGTAAAGGCGCCTCATCTTAATGAATCTTCTTTGATGATCTAAAGGCCCTTTAACACTTACTTACATCCGTTGCACCTTATATTACCCTTAGACGTTCATTGATGACGATTTCTAACTCCTAAGGCGTTCAATCATTCAAGGCGCCAATTAGATATACTTTCACTCAAAGGGCGCCAAATTCACTTGCTATAAACTTTTCCACCCTAAAAAAAAAACTTGATGTTAGTCTAGGCGCCAAGATGATATGATTGTGATATCTAGGAACCTTCACTCCATGCTAGGATGCTAAACTCACTTCAAGGCGCTTATTCCACTTCAAGGCGCTAATTCCACTTCAAGGCGCCAATAGTGATCAAACCTCCAAACAAAACGCCATAACCTCATTGAACTAGAGGGCGCCAAATGATATGGTTGTGATATAAGGCGCTTACTTAGTGATTTGTTGATCTAGGCGCAAATAATGCTTTGATGATAATTTGGGATAAATATAAGTCCAAACAAAGTGAAATGACGCCTAAGTTTACTTACTCCTTGATGCTAGGCGCAATTTTAAGTGATACAGGGCGCCTAGGCTCAGTTGAGGCGCAAATTGGTGATGACCAAGCCCTAAGGCGCCTTTCTAATGACCTTGACTTCATGTATGATGCCTTAAACAACTCTTACCATTATAGGCGCAAAACTTAAGTCTCTTGATGATGCTTAACTCTAGGCGCAATCTATCACTGTCTTAAGGTTGATTGTCTTCTAGGCGCACTTTTGGTGTCTCTGCGAGTGGGGAAATTGCGCCTAAGTACCCTGGAGCAATTTCGCGCCCAGAACTGACAGTGCGTGAGGTAAGGTATATTGAAAAATATATTTAAGTATAAGTTTAGAGATTGAATTTCTTATACTTTAAATATTTTTCAATATACCTTTCAGGATGTTTGAGATAGGTCTCAGATCCACTGGATTTAACATGCAGATTATAGAATTTGGAGGATCCACCAGATTTCAGACTTAGCCAATTTTTCAGTGTTTCAGGATTTCAGGCTACCAGACTTAGTCATTTTCAGGATCTCAAACATCATGATAGGAGTTAGCTTAAACATATCATGCTCTTTCATACTAAGGCGCAACTTTGGGTTAGTTTGAACATCTCTTCATGAAGGCGCCAAAATGAGGTAGTTTAATGCATGAAGGCGCCTAGACTTGAATTTGCTCATTGTTGATGTCTTTAAGGCTCTTCAGCACTTGATTGCATCCTTGTGAGACTACTTGAACCTTAGGCGCTATCTATCATTGATCTGAACTCCATCCTACATCAAGGCTCCTAAACCCATGACCTTCAACCTAAGGCGCCTTCAATCATTAGTTTAAACTTTACCTTACACCAAGGTGCCTAAAACTCATTTGATCTTTCAAACAATTCCTACTCATGCTTGAGCTTCATAGAGGCATCTTCTCACCTCAAGGCGCTAATGTTGGCTTGTGCAAGTTTCTCAATCATTTCTTTGGCTTCAAGGCGCCCAATTCAATCCTCAAATTAGTCATTTGCTAGGAGCCTAGAGGAGATTACCCTGGAGGCAAAGGGCGCCTTAAGTTCTTCAACATATTTTAGTCATTTTAGAGACTTTATATACAAGGCGCTCAAAGTGATGGGGTCCAAACAACCATCCTTCCTTAGGCGCCCATCCATCAATAGTTTAAATCTTATTTCTCATCAAGGCGCCTAAAGACAATAACAGCAAGGTATAGGCGCTAAAACTCATCTACTTTATCCTAAGGCGCAATTCTTGAGATCCTCTGAACATGCAATGGGCGCCTTGACTTTCATGCCTCTTCCTTGTCGAATTTGCAATGTTTCAAGCTTCGCAACATCAATTTGAATCAAGGCGCTTTGATTTGAAGGCTTCCTTGCCCAAGGCGCAATATTGAGGTTGTCTAGATGATGGAAGGCGCCCTAAATTCTAGGCGGAGTTTTGAGGTGATCCTGGAGTAATTTCGCGCCCAGAATTGACAGTGCCCGAGGTAAGGTATATTGAAAAATATATTTAAGTATAATCTATTTCTTATACTTTAAATATTTTTCAATATACCTTTCAGGATGTTTGAGATAGGTCCCAGATCCACCAGATTTAACATGCAGATTCTAGATTTTTGAGGATCCACCAGATTTCAGACTTAGCCAATTTTCAGGATCTTCAGGATCAGGATATCAGACTTAGTCATTTTCAGGGTCTCAAACATCAGGATCAGGTCATCAAGGGGCTCTAAGACTCAAACACCACTGACTTCATCATGAAACAAACGAAGGACATCATCAAAATCTTAATGCAAAGCACTGGAATTCAAAAAAGGGGGGGTCCCGATTTGCAATGGGGCGATGTGTGATTTGGTCACAACAAGATGGTCCGTGAAGACATCATCCATGATTGAAGGATCATGAGGATCTACCTACTCTTCCTAGATGTTGATCCATACAATATGAGGGCAATCCATATTAGGACAATCAGTGTCAATCTCATCAAGGTCACATGTCATGTCAATTATTCGAAGGACTTTTCTCTTGTAGAGTTTCCATTAGTCCTTCTCATGATGTTTAGGAATGATTCCATAGAGATGGGAATAAATTTCCTTGCACTAAGTCATTTCAAGATCACATCTTGCCAAAACTTATAGCCATGCCTATCAAAATGAACAAGAGAAGGATGGAATAGTCAGCCAGCCAAAGACCAATCAAGAGAACAAACTAGTAAAATCAAATGCCCAAACCTCCAAAAACACTGTCAAGAGATCTCCTCCAAGAAAATATAATAACTTTATACTTAGTGCATGTACAATCGTAAATTGTCAAAATGCAATAATGGACTTGATCTCAATGAATTACAATTGTTAAAGGGGCTCAAATGTTGAAACTACAATTTTGTACTAGAATGAGAAAATCAAGATTGCCATTGCAAAGTATGTAAAAAATCACGCACTTTCAAAAAAACGGTGCTTGAAAAGGAGTTTGATGAGCTCAAATGGAGCCTTGGAAGTTCCCAAAACAAGAATGATGTAACGTCCCCTTTTTCCGAGTGATCACACAACGGAGTTGGCTAGCCTATTTTATTTCGTAGGCTAGGTCGAAGTGGCAAGGGAATAATCTAATTAGTTAAATAATATATTTAACTAATTTTGCTGGACCAAATTGTGTTGTAGAATGACTTCTAATATTTTTGTAAGCCACTCGGTGAATTAAAATTAAATAAAGAAAATTGCCCAAGAGGTGGACGACCTAGCAAGGGAGATAAAAAAATAAAATAAAGTGAAGTGAGTGGCTAGAGGGAGGTCGGCCAAGTTGAAGATAAAAAATAAATAAATTTGCCAAGTGAGGTCGGCCATGATGAGGTCTTATGGATGTCTATAAAAGAAGGTAGTTTGGAGGTCATTTCCATCATTCACATTCATATCTTTTCATTGGAGAATTCTTCTCTTTGGCTGCAACTTTGGTTCAGCATATTCCAAGGAGGAAAACCCTTAGGAATATAGGTGGATTGGACGAAAATCCAATCACATCTTGGAGATGGACTCATGTGGAGTTCATATTTGTGCTTCATTGGAGATTTGGAAGGAAGGAAGCAACGACAAAGACATATTTGTTTCTGCAGAAACCCTAAGGCCAAATTGTTAGATTTATGCCAAATACAATTTGGAAGATCAATGATATATTCAGATTTTCAGATCAGACTTGGAACACCATCATTTTGGAATGTTTGAGCATTAATTGTGCTAGGGTTTTCACACTAGATTGAGCACCAAGGAGGGCGACTTCATTTTTGAAGTGTTGGGAGCCAAGCCCTAGCCGCCACCCTCATTTGCATGCCTTTTGCTATTTCCTACGGAGCGCTGCCTAGCTGGAGGAATTTGCCCATCTAGGTTCAACACTTAACATCACTCTTTGCCATTTTGGTATGTATAAACCTATGATTAGGTCTGATTTGTAATGGCAGAAATCTGGGTTATGTTTTGGCATGTTTGAGCCTATGGATTTGATGTAATTTCAGTTCAGAATATTCTGATTTGTAGCAGTAGACTTATATATTCAGAAATCGGAATTGTTTGTTATTTTGTTTGCCTTTGGATGATCATATCTTGTGGAAGAGTTTATGGTTGATGTTATTATCATAACAGTTCATTATTGACATGATTATTTGAGCATTTTGGCACATATATGTTCGCTGTCCATATTTATTTATAATTCAGAAATAAAAATCAGAATTCATATCTAGGATTTGAGAAGAAGAAAAATCAGAATTTTAGGGCAGATCTGTTTAGGGATCATAGAGTGGTATCAGAGCAAGTGATCTTGCCAGCCTGGAGGGTTTTTATATGATAAGAATGTTGACCTATGAATCTTGAGGATGGAGAATACATAACATATAGGAGAAAGCAGCAATTTATTGGCTCATATTTTGAAGAAGAATCCATCACGGGTGATAGGAATCATGAGGATCCCAACACTAGAGATATCCTCAATGATATTGCTAGAGGACAGCGTGACCTAATCAACTCTTTTCCCAATTTGTGCGGCATAACATGGGAAACAATGGAAATAATAGAGGCAATGGAAGCAATGGGAACAATGGAGAATCTAGCAATATTGGAAATAATGCCGACACTCACACTAGAGCTACTCAAGCTTCCGTAAGTAGACCTCTCACGCCTAGTTTCCTCGATCAGCAAGGAGCACAAGATGGTGGACAACAGATTGCAGGAGAGAGCTTCAATGATTACATGATGGAATGGCAATCTCTAGGTGAGGAGTTTCAAGCTGCTATGTATCTACAAGATTTTTTTCAATTGAAGTACAGGGACATGCCTAGAGCGGAAAGAAATCACAATCACAACCATGATTTGCAAAGGAAGTTGGGAAAGGTAACCATTACTCCTTTTGATGGTTCGGGTAGATGCACGACACATGGGTGGATCTAGAAGATGGATAACTATCTCACCTTGAACCCTATGTTCGAGAAGGAAGCAATCCAGTTTGCTACCTTACACTTGGAAGGAGATGCATAGGATTGTGTATAATTGGATGATCATACAAGGGCATAGCCTTATCACTACTTATGCTAATTTCACTCAGAGGTTGATTGATAGGTTTGACCAAAGTTGGAAAACTCGGACTCGGCGCAGACTCGGCAGCCCATAATAGGACTTGGACTCGGGACTGGACACGGACTCAGGAAAAAACTTGGCTAGGACTCGGCAAAAAAAACCCGTAGTTTAGAAAAAAAAAGAAATTAATGCATTTAGAGAACACAAGAGCCTAATTTGATTATCAATTTGTCATAATTCAAAGATTACGCGTCATATGATCATCAGATACTCAATAATTGAAATTTCATCATTCATAGTCACACTCATAGTTTCAAACTTTCAAAATGTATAACAACATCATAAGTTTATGAATGTTTAAATATAATGATAAGTCAAAATGAGGAAAACATTAACAACCAAATATAATCTATAACTTCCTCTTTCCCCTCCTAATGAAAGTCAATTTTGAAGGCCTAGAACTAGTAGGTGCTACAGTATCGAAATGAGGAGATTGAGGAGTGGTTTCTTGATCTTCAAAAGTGTCTTCGTCCTTCGCCATTGCTTCCAATCCTGCTGCTTCTTCTTCTGTTGCTGCTACTCTCTCCAATTCAGTAGGAAAAAAAACAAAAAAATGAGGTTTTAATCTTGTTTTTAGGCGTCCCAGCCGTCTCCATGAGTCGCTGCACGGGACTCATGAGTCCGACCTCAGGACTCGCGCGAGTCCTGAGGCCGGACTCGCGAGGACTTGACTCGCGAGGACTTGACTCGCGAGTCCGTGCCGAGTCGACTCGGCCAGTTGATGGACTCGCGAGTCCCGAGAGTCCGCGGTGAGTCCCGGAGAGTCTTCCAACTATGGGTTTGACAATACTAATCCTGAACAATTTTTCAGAGAGTTGGTCCAACTCAAACAGAAGGATTCAATGGATGCATATATATTGGAATTTCAGAAACTTGCAGTGTTGGTTTCGAATGTTATAGATAGCCAATTGACTTATCTCTTCATTGAGGGTCTAGAGGAGTCTCTTCGTGGTTGGGTGAAGGCCTTAGATCCACCTTCATTGTTGGATGCTATTAACAGAGCTCGAGGTATGCAATTTTCAACACCGCCCAAGTTTCAAAACAAACCCTTCTCTTCTTCAAGGAAGGATTCTAAGAAGAATTTTCAAAAGGATTAGCCCAGAAGACCAAATCTAGACATAGAAGCCAAGAATGAGCTAAGGAGGAAGAAGTTGTTCTTCTCATGCAAGGAACCTTTGGAGCCTGGTCATAGATGCCTTGGGAAAGGCAAAACTCATTACATAGAGGTCACTTCTAACGTTGATTATGATGGAGTCCAAGATATTAGCTCGGATATTGACAATGAGGAGCAACAGTTGGAGCTTGATGCTACAGGTACAGGTGATACTGTACACGGTACTATTGCTACATTGTAAGGAGCTTCTAAGTATCATCCCTTTAGAGTGAGAGCAGTCCTAAAGGGACAACGAGTCACATGTTTGGTTGATAGTGGGGCCACTCCTATATGAAGGTTTGGTGGTGAAGAGAGGATTGCAGGCAGAGGAGTTTTTAGGCTTCAGTGTGATGGTTGTGGATGAATTCAAGATGAGTTGCACTAAGAAGATTCCACAGTTGAGTATCCAGTTGGGTGACTATATAGTTACCGATGATTTCTATGTGGTTGGGATTGGTGATACTGATGTTGTTCTGGGAATCCATTTGTTGCATTCACTTGGCAGGTACATACAAGATTTTTAGAAGATGGAGCTGGAGTTCATGTCAGATGGGTGAAAGATAGTGTTGAGAGCATTGGCGAATGGAGCACCAAGGATAGTGACAGCGAAAAGGATGGAGACTTTATTCATACATGGTGATGTTGCATGGGCAACCTAGTGTTTTGTGTCTTCTAAGTCTTCTTCTAGTAGTGACCACTAGTATCATGTGGATATCCAATTAGTGCTAGATAAGCACAACATGGAGTTTGGAGAGATTCCTGTTGGTAGGGCTCCTGATTGCGGCTTTGAGCATGTGATTGAGTTAGAGGAGGGCTACAAGCCCGTCATCACCACTTATCGTCATCCTAGGAGATTCAACGAGGAGATAGAGAAGACAATTAAGGAGCTATTCGATATGGGACACATCAAGCCTAGTTCCAGTCCCTTTGCTTCTTCAGTGGTCTTGGTGAAGAAGGATGGCACGGTGAGGATGTCCATTGATTATCGTGCCCTCAATCAGAGGACCATCAAGAACAGGTACACTATACCTAGGATCGATGAGTTGTTGGATGAGTTACATGGAGCAGACTACTTCTCCAAGATTGATCTTCGTTCGGGGTACGATCAAATTAGAGTTCGTGATGAGGACATTCATAAGATAGCATTCATATGTCATTACGGGCACTATGCGTTCTTGGTTATGCCCTTTGGTCTTACTAATGCTCATGTGACTTTCCTGTCATGCATGAATCATATCTTCAATAGGCAGTTGTAGAAGTTTGTATTTGTGTTTTTTGATGATATCTTGATATACAATAAGACATGGGAGGATCACCTCAGGCATATTGACGAGGTGTTGGGCATCATGGAGGCACAATCCCTATTCGCTAAGGCTTCCAAATGTGAGTTTGGAATGACAAAGATTCTATATTTGGGACATGTGATTGGCGCTAATGGAGTGAAGGTACATCAAGAGAAGATCCAAGCTATTCTGAATTGGCCGCTATCGAAAAACATTTCAGATTTGAGAGGCTTCTTTGGTATTTGCAATTACTACAGGAGGTTTGTGAAGGGGTTTTCGCAGCTGGCAACACCTCTTAAATATCTCACTTAGAAGGGTGCGTTCAGATGGTCAGATAAGGCTCAAATGACATTTGATAGGCTCGAGGAGGTAATGAACACTTGTCTAGTATTGGCTCTTCCTTATTTCTCTCAACCATTTTTGTTGGAGTGTGATGCATCAGGTGAAGGGACAGGCGCGTCCTCATGCAAAACATACATCCCATATCCTATGAGAGTAGGAAGCTAAGAGATGCGGAGTGGTTGTATTCCACCTATGATAAGGAGATGCTTGCCATCATGCATGTGTTGGCAAAGTTCAAACAGTACTTGGTGGGTGGTAAGTTTGTGGTAAGGACTGACGACAACAACTTGAAATAGTTTATGGAGCAGAAGGATTTGAATGAGAGACAACAAAGTGGGTGAGTAAGATTCAGGCATATGACTTTGATACTGAGTATGTCAAGGGGAAGAATAATGTGGTTGCCGATGCTCTATGCAGGAGAGCTACACTTTGTTCTATGACAGAGATTTTAGCTGATTGGAAGGCTCACCTTTTGGTTGAGTATTCCAAGTATACATTTGCATGCGAGCTCATGGACGACAAGATTCAGGATGACAGGTATAAGGTGGTTGACTAAGTTACCGGGTTCTTCTCAAATGCCCAACGTGCCCGTATGGGTTCTGCTCGGGTACGGGTACGGTACGGTTCGCCTGTGGGTTCTCTGTGGGTTCTTCCCAGGGACCCCGGGTTCTCTGTGGGTTCTTTTTGAAGAACCCACAGAGAACCCGGGGTCCCTGGGAAGAACCCACAGCGAACCCGGGCAGAACCCAGGAGAACCCAGGAGAACCCAGGGGAGGGATGCACAAAATGATGTCAAAATCAAATTTTTTAAACATTTTTTGAACTTAAAAAAAATCCAAATGAGTCTATTTCGCCCTAAAAGTGAAATAAAGTTTTTAAATCATAACTCGACAATTATCAAAGTCTACACATACATCTAATCTTAACTTAGTTTATTGTTGATAAATCTGATTTCAACTTAACAAGGTAAACAGGGGGGTTCATAATACTTAGTAAGTATAGAACAACATAATAATACTTGACATCTGATTTGTTCAATCAACATCTAAAGTATTTAATAATCACCTAGAACTATCCTCTGTCAAGTACTTTCCAGTATACGTTAACTAACTCGTAATCATGGTTTAGCAAACAACTTATTTCCTTACAACATTAAACAACATCCCAATGATCTTAAGTATAAGATGTAGTTTAGATCAGTCTGCTACAAGCAACTATATTCCTCATTACTTCATTTTTGCAATGCTTAACAACATAGATGAGCAATACACAACATAACCCATAAAATAAACTGAATTAGCATAAGTACAACCTTACAAGGTCTGATAATAACTTTTATCAATATGCTAAAAATTCTACCATTATCTTCAATGAGTACTCTAGAATGTCACAATTCCTTTGTCAAACTCAACTAATGCAAAACCAAGTTGCAATTTACATTTATCCCTATTCCAGTTGAGTATTTTGATTTTCCTTATTGCAAGTTATGAAATATGAGGTATTTTGATATTTTATTTTGTTGTTTATTAATTATTGGCAATTATCATATTATGAGTATTACTGTTTTTAAGTTTTTTTAGTCTTAGAGTTTACTGTTTTAAATATATATATATATATATATATATATATATATATATATATATATATATATATTGCCGTACCGTACCCGTACAAAATTTTTTTTGCCGTATCCGCGTACCCGAACCCCGTATCCGTATCTGAACCCGTACCAGGATCGGCAACTTAGGTGGTTGATGATGTGATCTACTACAAGGACATGATATATTTAGTACCTGAATCAAAGATGAAGGAAAAGATTTTGAGGGTTGTTCATGACACTCCTTTAGCAGGACATCCAGGGTTCTTCAAGACCTACAGACAGGTGCGAGAGATTCTCTTGGAAGGGTCTCAAGGATGATGTCTTGCGACATGTTCGTGAGTGTATGACTTGTCAGCAGAACAAGTTAGAGCATACTTTCCTTGCACGGTTACTTCAGCCATTAACTATTCTAGAGCAGAAGTGGGAGAGTATCTCTATGGATTTCATTACAAGTTTTCCAAAGGTTCAAGGCAAAGATTGCATACTTGTGATTGTTGATAGGTTGACTAAGGATGCACATTTCTTTGCTATTTCATCTGAGTATAAGGCACCTCAAGTTGCAGAGTTGTTCTTTAGAGAGGTGTTTAGGCTTCATGGACTTGGCATGTTTTGGCATGTTTGAGCCTATGGATTTGATGTAATTTCAGTTCAGAATATTCTGATTTGTAGAAGTAGACTTATATATTCAGAAATCAGAATTGTTTGTCATTTTGTTTGCATTTGGATGATCATATCTTGTGAAATAGTTTATGGTTGATGTTGTTAGCATAATGGTTCATTATTGGCATGATTATTTGAGCATTTTGGCACATATATGTTCACTGTCCACTTTTATTTATAATTCAGAAATAGAAATCAGAATTCAGATCTAGGGTTTGGGAAGAAAAATTAGAAATTTAGGGCAGATTTGTTTAGGGATTTTACAAATGAGCTAACAACACCTTTGAGAAACTACAATTTTTGGAAAAATCGGACACAAAAATCACGAATATGTCATGCCCCGATATTAATAATTTATAATTGAATAAATTTATGAATTGATTATTTTATTATGAGTTTATTATTCATTCAAATCAAAGATATGAGTGAAACTAAGAATCTATTACTATATCTGACTAATAAGGAATTACTATATTATTCATTAGTAAAAATATATCAATAAAGATATTAGTAAAGATATTATTCATATATTAATAAAGATATTAGATATAGTAACAATGCCTAAGCGCTACTTATAATCAGCGATCAAAATAGGCAGCGATTAATAATGAAACAAGTGCTAAAAACTTAGTAATAATTGGCAGTGATCAAGATAGTAATACGATTTCATTGCTAAGGGATGTGATTTCATTGATAGAAGTAATAAAATGCAGTGATTAATATTGTATAAGAAGCGATTAGTATGGAGAGCATGCGATTTATATTAATATATGCATGATCTCTAAAAGAATGCGATTATGTATAAAAGCAGCGATGAATTAGTTAAGAGAAATATTAATGAGAAGGCAGCGTTTGAATAAGGAGATTATTAATTAGTTTCAAAAAGAAGCTATCAATTATTTATGAAAGGTGATGACTCTTTAGAGAGTTATGTCTATTCAAAGAGATGCCTCTCTTCATAGAGGCAAGAAGATATAAAAGGAATAATATCTGATTTTAATATGCAGAAAAAAAGGAATATATGTGAATAAGAATGAGAAAGAAATACATATTTTAGCATATATAAATATGCGAGAATATATCAGCAGTGATTTCTATATGCAACGATGGATAATTTTCTACAATCAAATGGGTATGCTATACCTTACCTTATGAACTAGTGTTTATTTATGACAATGTCATATTTACATTCTGTTAAGAATAATAAGTATATAATCTATAATTTAAGTTATTTTATATATATATATATTGAAAATAATGTCAACAGGACTTATATTTGTTACTGATAGGAAATATAGAATTACTTATATTTATATATTCATTCATAATACATGAGAGATTAGTATATTCATGACCCGATCTTTAATCTTTCTCTATTGCCCCTCATGAGGATTGGTTGGGTTGTTAGGGAAAGACAATATTAATGTCTCCCGGGTAGGTGAGAGGTGAGCCCTGAAGTGCTATGGACGGGTGTTCTTGAAGCTATCGGGCCAAATGATGGTATTGATGGGTGTTCATGAAACCCTTTGGCCTACTCCCCAATGTGGTATTGACGGGTGTTCATGAAGCATTGGGCCAAGTGGTGGTATTGGCGGGTGTTCATGAAACCCCTGGGCCTACTTGTGGGGAATAGTTTACTAGCGCCCTAACATGATTATCCCCCATCCTTCGTAGGGTTGATGATTAGGTTAGAGGTAAGGATTGGGGCTTAAATATAGTAATTATTGAGTACATTATGAATACTAATTAGTCCCTAGTTCTAATGATCTGATTTAGGGTACAATAAGTATGTTGAAGTATGTTTACACTCCAAGTAGGAGACATTACAAATAAAACTATGAACTGATTATTATATAATTTATTGATCTTTAATATTTCTAATGTCCCTTTCTAGTGATCTAATTGTGTACGAGTAAAGAAAACAAGAATATCCTAAAAGGGGACATTACAAAATAGTTTGCACGACTATGAAGCTTTCTTAAAAATTGCTGAAAAATTAGAGCCCAAGTGCCCTTAAACAAAGCTTGCAAAGTTTTTGTGCCAAAATCAAAATGCAAATGGAGAGGGTATTGAAGTTTGGAGGTAGGTTTGTTGACGCAATGTTGAGGTCAACAAATGGAAAGCTGAGCACGAAGATGGAAAGCAACCATTACTTGACAAAAAATGACTAGAAATTGTATGGAAAGTGCCAAAAGATGATGACAAAATATGCCTTGGTGCTCTTGGAAGGTGTCGGTACTACTCACTATTTTCGCAAAACTATCTTGGATTATTTAAAATGTCTTTGCCAAAATGAAATCGTTGGAGGAGAGATTGGACATGGTTTGTTGGGATGGCGATCGGTTTTAATTGGAATAGTCGTTGTTGATATGAAAGATTTCTTGTCGGTTGCCAAAGGGATTGACATGTTGGCATTGACTCCCAACTAGATGTGATAGTTGACAGGGTAGTACTCTGCAGATAGGGTACAAGGTACCCTTATTTAAATTGGCCCTTGTGTACAATGCAATAAGCCAAAGATCGTGTAGGGTACAATATTGCTAGTAGATCCAATGATATTCGTAGACGTTACACCGATGAATATTCACATAAGATTCTATAGAGATTGCATAGAATATGGCACACAATACAATCTGTACAAACGAGGAGGAAAATTTTGTAGAGGCCTTTAGGCAAAGTTGTCGAAAATTGATGAATGAACAAGCAATCCTAGGGTTTTAGGGTGCTCTAGATGCAATGGTAGGGTTGAGTTTGACCCAAAATGTACTGAAAGCTAAGTGATTTGTAGATGCACACCAGTAACTCCTTGCTTTAAACCCTTGTAGATTTGGTCTCTAATGCCCAATCCGAATGAAATGAAAGGCAAAACCAACAATAGTAGATCCCCTAGACACAGTGATGTCCTCTAGGACTTGCTTCACCATTCCCTAGACGAGCTTGCAAAACAATGCCACAGATGAAGGCCTCGATCCTCAATGGAGATGGCACAAGCCTTGAATCACCAACACACTTTGATATGATGTAAGATTGTGGAATGGCACATAGATCGCTTTGATATCCTGTTAGATTTGGTATAGAATGCTTTAGTACCATGCAAGATCTTCATAGAAGCCTATGCACACCCAAGATCTATATGACAAGAACAAGCCACAAAAGCCAAATTGCTCATGACAATCAAAGATTGAATATGCAACACACGACTAGTCTATTAGAAAGAGGATGCAACTGCAAATGATGGATGCACAAGAGAAGTGATTGATATCCAATACAATGAGATACTCAAGAGTTATAGATGCACATTTATTGTATATGCCACCAAGAGATGTGAATGTACAACCAATGTGGAATAATGGAGATACCACATGTGTGTAATTCAAGTCTCCACCCAAGTAAGAAAGTACAACCATTTTTATTACATGCAGATCAGCTCCCTAAGCAGATGTGTACTATTGTGCAA
The DNA here is from genome assembly GCA_027924645.1 of Cunninghamia lanceolata. Classification (NCBI taxonomy): domain Eukaryota; kingdom Viridiplantae; phylum Streptophyta; class Pinopsida; order Cupressales; family Cupressaceae; genus Cunninghamia; species Cunninghamia lanceolata. Next base: position 5,732,112 of record BSBN01000333.1, read on the forward strand.
GGGAGTTAAGCCCTACCTTAGTGGATACTTACCTACATAAGGTTATCCTAGGTGCACATTGATGCAATAAAGTAACTAACTAAATGCAAGAATATACATATGCACCAACAAACATACATAACTTCATCATTTTAGTGTGTTTGTAGAGCAGTTTTTTTGTGTGCTCTAGGGTTTTGGATATCTAAGGTTGTTGGGGATTTTAGCTAGACTTTGGGGCAAAGAGGTCGACAAAGAAGGGTTTCAAATCCAAGTCACTAAGATAGGTGAATTGCTAGAGTTTCAAGGTTTCTTCAAAAGGATTTGCCATGTTCAAAACAAAGAACTTTCATTAGAATCATTCCCGTGAGTCAAGTATTAGCTTGCACTATTTCTAGGTGGTGTTATTTTTACTTGTCACCATTTTTGAGGAGATAAGCGAATTCTAAGAAGGCTATTTTTAACATCTATTTACAAATCAGCTATTATTAGACGACTTTCTGGAATGTCTATTGTTAGGTTTGTAGTTATTCTTATCGCCTATGTTAGGGTTTACTATTTGTGGACAAAATCATGTCATAAGCTTGCTTTGCATGCAAGCAATCTATTGTTAGTGTAGAAGTTATAGTTAGCTTTTTATTTCTCATGCAAAGCATTCTATGACATTGTAAATAAGTGCTCTTGTCCCCATTTCCGACAGGATCATTTAACAGGAGTTTGGGTTAGCCTATCCTTCATTCCCGTAGGCTAATTCTTTTGGTAAAGGAAAGTTTTGATTTTGAATGTTGGCTTTGCCTTAATTTTGGAAAACTAAATTTTATAAGGCTCAGCTAATTTTTCTAGATTCGGCGATTTTGGGAGATGACATAATGTATTTTTGCATTCCTTACTGAGAGGTCAAAAATATTTACTAAATTTTGTTTTAGGTGGAACGACCCACTTGGAGATTTTGGTCGGCCAAATAACAATATTCAATTATTGGTTTTGAGCACTCAAAAAGGGAGATTAAGTTGGCCAAATAATGATATTTTATTGAGCAGAATAATAATATTTTAATGGTATTTGGGCGCCCAAGTTGGTTGGCCCTATTGGAGGGTAAAAAGGAATGTTGAGTTTGTCGGCCTTAGTGAAATAAAATAATACATCTCTTGGCGGTCGACTTGGAGGAAAAAGATAAGTTTTAATTCAAATCTTTAATTTGAATTTGCACTTAGTTGTGGTCGGCCTACTCTTGGAGGGAAAAGGTAATTTCAAATCAAATGTGAAGAGACTTGCATAAATAGAGGAGGTCGATGGATCATGGATCACGAACTTTTGGCATCTATTGTATTTCGCATTTGCAATTTATTGCAGGACTTTCCAAGGACGAAAAGCCTTGTGGAAGAAGGTGGATTGGATGAAAACTCAATTGCATTTTGGAGGTCGATTCATACGGAGTTCACACTTGCACTTCATTGAAGGATTTGAAGGATTGATTGAGCATTCACGCCATATTCTTTGGAGACTTTATCACTCTTGGATCAACCATTGGAAGATTGATTTCATCATCATTGAGTGTCGATCTATAGGAGTTTCATTTATATTTTGGAGAGCGTCATTTTTGAGAAGGTTTCATGCAGATTTCACATTGTATTTGAGCGCCATAGTTGAGGGTTTGGTGCAGACTGCAGATCAGACTTTGTTGGTTGATCATATACCCTAGCCACCATTTTTGGTATACTCTTCCATTTCCTAAGGAGCGATGGCCTTGTGGAGAAATTCACCAAGTTTGAGGCTGCATTTGATATCCTTGAATTGCATTTTATCACCTTGTGAAGGGGCCGAACAGCATTGGGAATCTTTTGGCATCATCGATCAGCATTGAAGACATCATTAGACATCCATTCTCCATCATTGTAGAGTGCAGATCATAATTGGAGGAGTTTGTCCTCATTGTGGCTAGCATTTGTCATCAAATTGGTATGCTTTTCATCTGATTTTGTAGCAGCAGCATTGTAGATGATTGTTGGCCATGTTTGAGCCATGAATTTTATGTAATTGCATAATTGAGTAACCTGATTTCATAACAGCAGTGTTCTGATCTGATTTGCTCATCAAATTGCTATCTATTGGGTGTGGATCTATGTGTAATTCAACTGGGGTTTGAATACATATTTTGGGATGTTAATTGTGATGTATTTGGCATGATAAATGGATGTGATAATTGTATGTGAAATGTCCCGAACTAGGTTTTGACCAAAAATTTCTGAATTTTGCAATTTACAAACTCAAAAACTCTAGATCTGAACTCTGATTTTTATTTCAGATCTACTCATACACTTATATCATCCAAATTATCATACCAAATGTATCATAATCAACATATCAAAATGTACCAACAAACCCTACTTGAATTACACAATGAATTACACACTAGGATGATAGAAAATGGTGATCAACCAAATTAGATCTTTGCTGTTATGAATTCAGTTTGTTCAAATGCACAATTACATCAAATCTATGGCTCTAGAAAAGCCAAAATACATGTGTGAATTGCTGTTACAAAAATAGTGATGAATGATGAACATCAACATATCAATTATGATGTCAAATTTGCAAACAAGGGAGCGCACCTCTTCAAGTCGAATCTGCCCTCAAGAAAATGATGAAAGATATCAAGAATGGTCTTTAGATGTTGCAAATGGTTGATGCCTAGGCTGTTCACTCCACAATTGTTGGTCGCCGCCACTTATGATGATGAATAGATGACGATGAATGTAGATAGCTGCTATCAATTCCCTCAACTTGGTCTTTATGCAGATCGGCTACACGAAATAATGCAAATCAGATCCAAAAGTGAATATCAAAGGCTGCACTTAGGGTTTAAGACTGCTGATCTGAGAATCTGCAACAAATCTGATATGAAAATCTGAACTCGAATGAATCTCTTAAATGGAATAGATCTGGTCCGAATTTGTCCTCCAATGGTGCACTCAAATCAAACTATGAACCTCTCACAAATCGGTGCTCAATGTGCAATGTAAATGATCTTCAATGTCTTCAATCAAGTCTTCAATCCAATGAGTTGTGAATGATGTATCAAGAATACTCAATGAATCTTCAAAAACTCCAATGAAGCTCAAGTGTGAACTCCGTGTGAATCCACCTACAAGATGTAATTGGGTTTTTGTCCAATACACCTCCTTCTAGAAGGATTTTCATCCTTGGAAAGTCCTGCAATACAATTGCCAAGCAAAATGCCAAAGTTGCCAAAAGTTCGTGATGATGAAATGAAGCTCTGTCAACCTTCTTTTATACTTGAATCTTCTTTTTCCTCCAAGGTAGGCCGACAAATTCAAATTAAAGATTTGAATTATCTTTTCCCTCCAAGTCTGCCACAGAACAATATTTTATTCATTTTCTTTTCTCCCAATGTGGCCGCCCAAATTCAAATAATTTATTATGTTTTATTTTTCCTTTTCTCCAAGTTGAGCGCTCCAAAATTAATATTTAATTTCCTCAATGTGAGCGCTCCAATAGAAAATAATAGTTTATTTATTTTTCCCACCAACTTGAGCGCTCCAAATATTATTATTTAATTTATTTTCTTCCAATGTGCTAGACATCAAATAAAATAATATTATTTTATTCTCCAAATAGGTTGCCCAAACTCAAAAGCAATTATTTTATTATTTTTGGCTTTTTTTTTTGATTCGTAAGCGTGGAGGTCACAAGGGGGACCCCCTCCCCATCAACATATCCAACATAGAAACCACATAATCAACTTAGAAGCCACATAAGCCACCAATGTTACTTGGGGGATTCGAACTTGGATCTCCATCTTGAGAACCATATGGCCTTGCCATTTAAGCACAACCCCTTTCACTATTTTTGGCTTTTTTGATAATTAATGTAAAAATGTATTAATTCATTTTCAAATTTCGCCAATGCAAGGAAAAATACACTAAGGTTTATAAAACAACTTCCCAAATTTCCATAGCTCAACCACTGCATTGCCTCAGTTCGCGAATCAGCCTACGGGAATGAGGATAGGCTAACTCAAACTCCTGTTAGGTGATCATGCCGAAAATGGGGACATGTCAGTATGATCAGATCTGAAACAATAAAATCAGAATTCAGATTTGGGGTTTGAATCATATTTTGAAATAAAATCAGAAAAAATTGGCAAATACCCTAGGTGGGATATTTCATCTTGGCTCTTGGTTTATTTTAGTGTCATTCAATAGAATTTAGTATGCCTATTTTGCTATTTGAGTTGCTGCCAAAGTATTTTGCATCCTTATGTGTTTTTATGAGTTGAATATCTCTTAACAGTTATTGGAAGTTTTGTATTGCAATAGATGTTAGGTTGGTTGGTGTAGCTTTGAATGCAATCACTAGGTTTAACTTATAACAGTTGATGTATGTGTAGATGAAATGAATTGAAGTGCTTTTATTGTTAACTGTAAACTTTGTATCTCAGTGAAGTGTGTTTGGTATCTTGAATGTCATTCCTCTCTTTTGACATATTGAATCTTTTATGTTGTCTAAACCAATTCTAGCTTTTGTGTACTCGCACTGCTCAATTTCTGCCTTTAGTTAAACAACGTAAGTGTGATAAGTTTTTATTTTAAGTTTGTATTGCATACTCAAAAACACATCTTTGTTTTGTTTGCTATGTGTGAAACATCCAAAAAACACATTTGTACAAATTGTAAGTAGCAAGTACATATTCTTCAGATTAGGGTTTTAGGTTTTTTTTTGGTTACAAGGAGCTTCTCTTTATAATTTGAAGACTAGTTCTATTGCACATCTATTCTTTTTTGTGTCGCATTGAAAGGTGCGAATTAAAATGCTAAAAAATCATTTGGTGCATGGTAGGAGTACAATTTAGAGACATTGAATAGTGAGGAGATATCCAAACCTTCTAGTAGACTGCTGTATATATAACAAAAAGAGTTGCATTAACTCCTACTACCCATAAAAGATGGGAGCTTTTACCTACTTGGTAAATGACAAAACATGGGGCATAACCTCTTCAAGTGAAGGCAGAAGTGAGGTGGCACATAAAGCCAAAAGATGGTGAGAAGCCCAACTACCCCATAACTTACTTAGGTAAAGACAAAATAGTGGTTATGAGAGGTGGCACAAAAAGCCAAAAGGTGTGTAACTTAGCTACCCATGTGTGGGAGAGAGTTACACATGTAGCTGATGTATTTCGCCATGTGTCCTCATATTAACCACATCTAATAAACCTAAGCAAGCTTAATAATGTGTAGGAAAAAGAAATATCCCTAAGGAGAATAAAAAATCTACACTAACACCTGCCCTTAAGTGTAGCTTAGTTGGGTGAAAAGATATGGGTCCCAGCAAGTGAAGCCTGGTGAGGTAACCATGTACAAAGAATTCCCGTCCAAAAGAGAAGAAGTCCCTTCCACAAAGTAATAGCCCCCCCTAAATAGAGAGAGAAAACATCCCCTGAGAATAGAGGGAGTGAAACGAAGGACTAAGAAGCCCCTCCTAAAGTAGACACTGGTCGCACCCCTAGCAAAGCTTGCGAATGAAGGAACTTGCTCTCAGTGAAGGGTTTGGTGAAGATGTCTGCAATTTGCTCCGATGTCTGAATGTACTTGAGATTAATGATGTTTGCATGAATCAACTCCCGAATGTAGTGCATATGTATCTCAATGTGCTTTGTCCTCTGGTGACGTACTGGATTCTTTGAGATCTGTATTGCACTTTGATTATCACAAAAGATGACTGTGGGCTTTTTGAATGAAATGGCAAACTCAGTGAGAATATTCTGAAGCCAGATAGCCTCAGTGGTGGCATTAATTGCCCCTCGATACTCAGCCTCTGAAGATGAAAGAGCAATTGCAAACTACTTCTTGCTTGACCAATAAACTGGACCGGAACCAAGTGAGAAGCAATACCCTGAAGTAGATTTGCGATCTTGAGAATCGCCTGCCCAATTTGAATCTGTGTATCCCACCAAGTCATAATCCACGCCCGCTGCATAATGAATCCCATAGCTGTGAGTGCCCTGAACATAGTGGGGAATCCACTTAGCCGCTTTCAAATGCAACTCATGTGGCTCCTATGTAAATCGTGAGACCATGCCCACGGCATATGAAATATCAGGCCTCGTGTGAGTCAGATAGATGAGACTCCCAACAAGTTGTCAGTATAAAGTGCCATCAACCTAGGGTGAAGAAAACTTAGCCTCAAGTTTGACCCCAGACAGAAATGGAGTCGGTGCAGGCTTATAGTCAACCATGCGAAATCTGGAGAGCATGTCAAGTGCATACTTGGGTTGTGCCATGAAGATACCTGAAGATGACTGAGTGATCTCAATCCCTAAAAAGTAGTGCAAAAGACCCAAGTCTGACATTAGAAATCGATCATGAAGAGCCAATTTTCACTGCCTTGATGGTGGATGAGTGACTCCCTGTGATCATCAAGTCATTGACATAAAAAACTAGAAATGTCAGAGTATCATCCTATTGCAGAATGTATACGTTCGGATTAGAATGGCATCGAGTGAACCCAACTGATAGAAGGAAGGAGTCCATCTTGGCATACCAGGCTCAAGGAGCCTATTTGAGGCCATAGAGAGACTACCGAAGACGGCAAACAAGTGAAGGATCCTGAACGAACCCCTGTGGCTGCTCCATGTAGATTTCCTTCTGAAGGTTGCTATGAAGAAAAGCACTCTTGACATCCATGTGATGAACTTCCCAACGATGGGCTGCAGCTATAGCAAGTACAAGTTGGATGGAATTCATCTTGGCTACTGGCGCAAAAGTCTCAGAGTAGTCAATCTCGGGCATGCTTGTCAACCGACCCATCTGTTGCAAATTTTGTCTGATAGATCCACTTGTATCGAACGATTTTTCTTCCCTTAGGAAGAGGGACAAAATCCCACGTATGATTCCTTTCCAAGGAACTGAACTCTTCCTGCATTGTTGCATTCCAATCAGGGACACCAGAAGCTTCTCGAAAAGTCTGTGGATCAGAAGCTGAAGCAATGAAGAGATGTGGAGCCTGCTGAAATTGTTACCTTGTTCTTCTTGTATCTGAAGGATCACCAACCCTGTCACCTGCTGACTACAAAGTCTGATGAGCCCAAAGAGGCCCTGTGGAAGGAGAATCTGGAGGAGAATCATCAACCTCTAAATGATGACTAGGAGAAGAGGGTGAATCCTCATTATCACTGTCGCCATCTGAAGTGGATGAAGAAGACTCCTCATCATGATCAGGAGGATTAAGATCCTCTAAAGAACTGTCATCATGCTGTAATGCCTCCAATGTAATGGTGGATGGAGAAGTGGTAGGAGAAGAACTGGAAGATTCCTCCTCGAAAGGAACACTCCTCTCAATGAACAACTCATGTGTAGTGGAATGGAGAACCCTGTAGCCCTTGACACCGTCTAGGTACCCAACAAATATGCAAGGATTGCTTTGTGGATCCATAACCTTGCGTTTCTCTGTTGGAATGTGGGCCCATGTAGGAGAACCAAACACTCGAAAGTGCTTAACTGTGGGTTTCTGACCGGTCCAAGCTTGGAAAGGAGTTACCCCCTTCACAACTTTGTGATGAACACGATTTTGGATATAACACGCACAGTTGATGGCCTCCACCCGTTACTGAGGTGCCATAGATACAGAGTGAATCATAGAATTGGCCATCTCTTTCAAGGACCTGTTCTTGCGTTCTGTGAGACCATTCTGTTGTGGACTATACGGAATTGTGTGCTGAAGATCAATGCCCTCAGAGGCACAAAACTGCTCAAACCTGTGGTTGACATATTCCCCTCCATTATCTGTACGTAGAATCTTGATGGCCTTCCTAGATTGTTTCTTTGCAAAAGCTTTGAAGTCTTGAAAGGACTCAGAGACCTCTGACTTTTGCTTGAGAAAATATACCCAGGTATATCTAGAAAGATCATCAATGAATGTCAGAACATATCGAGCCCTGTTGAAAGATGGATGTGGAAATGGCCCTGCCAAGTCACTATGGACCAACCCCAGAAGCTGTGTAGCCCTCCATGCTTTGCCTTTGTCATACTTCTCCTCAGGATGCTTACCAAGAATGCATCCCTGGCAAACTCCATTAGAAAATCGAATAGAAGGCAACCCTGAAACAATGTCTTGTTGACTGAGCTGCTGCAAGTAGCGGTAATTCAAGTGGCTGAACCGCTGATGCAACAAATGACTCACCTCATCTGAATGAGTGAGTAAAATGGTCGAAGGAGAGTCAGGAACAAAGTGAGAAAACTGATACAATCTAGATTAATGATCTGCTTTTCCCATAGAAATTGTAGACCCATCATGCAATTCATTGATGACCACATTATCTGGTGTGAACTCAACCCGCTTGCCAGAGCCTGTGTGGGTGATCTGATAAACAGATAAGAGATTAGTTGACAAAGATGGAACGCAGAGAACATCCTGAAATGTTCCTTCGCCCACGTCAACAGACCCTCTCCCATGCACTTCAACAAGAGTGTCATTACCCATGAGTATGGCAGGCATAGAACATGGCTCTAAGGAGCCAAAACCATTCTGTGAAGAAGCCATGTGGTGCAAAGCACCCGAATCAATTATCCAGGTATTAGGTTGTGAAGCAACTGCAACTAGGGCCTTGCCCTTTCCTTTCCCCTTACTCTTTTCTGTGTCCTTGGAAGACCCTTCTGATGAACTCTGTTTGACAGAATCAAGCACCTTGATGTTGTTCTTCTCAAGAAGACGTGACAGGTGATCAATGTGCTTCGTTAAACACTTGTGCTCATCATGTCCAGGGCTTTTACAATAAGAACACTTGACCTTCTTCTTCTTAGGTTGTTCCCCTTTTGATGAAGAGGTCTGATTAGCTACATTTGAAGCAATAGGTTTTTGATCTTTCTTCTTTTCTCCTTGGTTCTTTTGTTTCTTTCCCTGTTTGCCAGACCCCTTCTGTTCTTTTGTGCCTTGATTTGCAGCCAAGGCATGTGACTTCCAGGGTTTAATTGTACCCTTGTGTACCGGTTTATCTTGCTCCCTAGTGAGTTTTGCAACAAACTTATCTAGAGAAGGCATTTTATAGTTGGAACCAAGAGCACATTTTGTGGCATAAAAGGTAGAAACAAACATAGAATAGTTCGGACCAAGCTTAGAAAGAATGCTTAAGATCACTTGTTTGTCTTCTTTTTCTATTCCACACTGTTTCAACTGCAATTTGATGGCTTTCAACATTGTGAAGAAGTCTTTTATGGTGTCAAAATTGCCAGGAGTCAATCCTATGAGTTCGTTCTCCAATTGATGACCCCTTAATTCATCTTGCTTACCAAAAACGTTCTCCAATGTGGTCCACACATCATTGGGTGTTTTAGTAGTTTCAATATGAAAAAGTAAGTCAGGAGAAACTGACATACACAAAGTACGAAAAGCTTCATCACATTTGTTAAACCATTTTATTTTTTCTGCATTCTGTGTGGTTCTGTTTCAAGTCCCATTGTAAGCCTATGATATCCATGCCTTTTGAGATAGATTATCATCTTTGATTTCCTTTCAAAATAGTTATACGGTGTTAAAACATGAATTGTTGAAGCATCCATTTGTGCAGAAAAGTAAACTAGAATGCAGAAAGAGAAGTGCTAAAAAGAGAGACAGAAGACAGCCCCCCTTTTCACTAGTTTCTGAAATGACCACCCCATAAATTACAATGTAGGCACTTTATAATTAGTGCGATTTACAATGCAAATATCAGATATTCAGACTCTTACAAGGCCCAAAATAGCCAAAACACTGAAACTACAGCTAAAGTACAATATGAGATCAAATTGAGAGCACTTATGTAGAGTACACAGAAAAATATAAACTCTAGAAAAAACGACACCAAAAACGGGAGTCCGTTTGCACAAGTTATGGCTCCCTGAAGTTCTCAAAATGAGAACTGCGTAGCAAATTCTGAAAGAATCTTCAATTTCTGAGAATTTGGAGCATCAAATAAAAAAACTGACTCTACCACGGTGTAGAGCGCAAAATTCTACCCCAAATAAAAAAAAATTTCGTCAGAATAGGTGTCCGTATGGCCGAGAACGGGCCTGTCGAAGTTTGCCTATCAAATTGAAAAGCTCAATGGAATAGGGGTCTGGTATGCAAAAGTCAATTCTGCCAATTTTAGTTGAATTCCTCCAACTTTGGCAGAACCACCAATTTTAGTTACCTCCAGATAGATTTAGTTGTTTGCCAAATATAGAGATCTCTAACTGTGAGTGGCTTTTAGCCAAAGTTAGCAGAGTAAAAAAAGTTGGTACAATGGCCAAACTTGGAGGAGGCTCTGTTTAAGGCCTAAAGGCCGAAAAGATTTGAGCAGGCCTTAAAAAAAAGGCAAAGATATGCAAAGGGGGGCGGAGGGGCCGAAGGCCACACCTCTGGCCTTCCTTATGGTCCGTGGGCCCTTATGGGCTACGACATGTTCAAGGGAGCTGAGGCCCTTAAGAGGGCCGAAGCCCCTTTAAAGAATTAAAGCCCTTTAAGCACTTAAAACGTGATGCGCCATGAAGTGCTTTTAGCGCTGAGCGCTATACAATTTTTTAATTTTAATTTTTAAAAATTCCGTACAATCAGGCAAAATTGGGGCCGTACGGCTCAAAATGCAAATTTTTTTTGCCTTAGAGGTCAACTTTTTGGAATTCGACTTTTGGACAGTCGATCCTGCGATGTCTCGATATTAAGGCATCGTTTAAATTAAAGATTTAAACATCATGATAAAAGACGGTGAAGTTGCTTTTTAATAAAACATATATTATTAATATGTAATATTTAATAAATAATATTAAATAATATTTATTATTTTAATATAATTAAAATATATTTATTATAAAAGGATATATTATATTTGTAAATAGCAAATATAATATGAATATTAATATTAATAATATATAGATATAAATACTAAATTAATATTAATATTGTTATATAATAATGTAAATATGTAAAATTAATATGTGGCAGTAGACATGTATCATAGCAGCGAATGAATATAGGCAGCGATCCATGTTTAAAAACAAAGCAGTGATTGTCAATAGTGAAAGATTGGGATGATACGATTAGCAAGCACTTCATATAAACCTTGTGTTATTCACAAATGCAACTAATTAAAAGGGGTGCGATTGCTATTAAGGCAGCGACCCAATTTGAGGGATGCGATCTCTTTTAAGAGATACTCCCCTTGGTAAAGGACGTCCTTTGACAAATATAAAAGGGATAAAATACAAGGAGATAAAGATATATCGGCAGAGAGTCTTTAAGGGACAGCTGTTCTGAGTCTTTATAAATATGCAACAAGGAAAACATACACTAGTTCTAAGTTTCCAATCTGCAGGGATAAAGCGTAATAAACCAGCGATCAAGTATTTACAGAATTGCACATGAGAATTGTTTAGAAGATATATTCAAGCAACCAAGAAGAAGATATATCTAAGAACAATTATATAGGGAACAGGTAATCAAGAGAACACATATATACGGGTCAGCAATCAAGATATATATAGAAAAGGCATCAAACTGTGGTAGGATCTATATAGGAATATAATGTGTTGTGTAGATATGATCATGCATATTGTGATATCATCTTCGTGATTCATTTTGTATGCTGATAGAATTATTTGCAAATATGAAACTGATTTTATATGAATGTTATGTTGGAGCAAATGTGGAGCAAGAGGGATAACGGAGATGGGGCACTCTTCTAGGTGCACCACCCCTATAGGGGGGATTGAATAATCCCATTGGGGCCAAGGGGGTACAAAGGGTACCACCCTTGGGCTTAGAAGAGATGGCTTCCAAGTTACCTTTTGTGATCTCATTCTCCTTTCATAGACATGTAAATTCAAAGGGACCAACCATAGAGAAAGGGAAAGGAAATGACAAGATGAGGGGATAACGGCTAACAAATACCTCATTAGGTAGACCACCTCATATGGATGGCATGCGCCACAGGAGGCCAAGGGGGATGGTATATTTGCTCTTGGGCCTAGGGTAGAGGATCCAAGACTCCCCATCGAAGTCATGTTCCTCAACTCTCTTATGGTTGAGCCTCCTAGATAGTTAGGTGTAGTTGGATTAATAATGCCATTATGAGTTTATTAATCTGTGAGAAATATTATTGTAAGTATTTTCTAATTTGTTTGTAGGAATTAAATCAAGCCAAGGTACTCTCTAAACCTTTGTTTGCTTGAAAATTGATCATTTAGGGGAAAATTAGTGTTGTTCTTATAAGGGACATTACAGATCCTTAGATTTTGACACCTTCTGAGCACAATGGCGAGGTTCGTTTGGGTAAAAAATGCTCCGATTTGACGGCTACCCCTAGGAACCCTTCAGAAAACCTCTAGTACAACCAAGTCCTCCGATCTTCGATTTTGATGAAACAAAAGCCAATTTAGACTTTTCCGAGCCTTTTGGATGCTATGGAGATGCTGAAAATGCCTCCAAGATTACCAAAAGAGCTGCAATCACCCAGATCTCACAGGTACACAAATATGTATGCCAGAGTATTACAGATGCTTATTTTCTTTCAAATTGTTTTGATTTTCCAGATCATCCGAGGATGCAAGAGAAGAGCATATTGAGTTTTTGAGAAAATATTAACAATCTAACAATCCCAAATCTCTCAAATATCAAGATTACAGAAAGAACTAAACCAAACGAATAGGCTCTGATACCATGTTAGATTCTTCGAGAAGCGAGAATCGAGCGAGGATCTGATGTCGGTTGTAGATCAAAATAGTAGAATGGAGATAGAATCTGAAAAGAGAGAAAAATAGAGACAAAGAAAGAGAATTTGAGAATACACTCGATACTCTCACGGAGCTTTCATTGAATTGGTATTGAACTAGTGAAGGTGAGAGTAGAGTGCTATATATATAGCAAAAATAGGGCACATACATCCAAGAGGTGCATTAACTCCTACTACCCATAAAAGGTGGGAGGTTTTACCTACATGGTAAATGGCAAAACATGTGGCATAACCTCCTCAAGTGAATACAGAAAGGAGGTGGCACATAAAGCCAAAAGATGGTAAGAAACCCAACTACCCCATAACATACTCAGGTAAAGACAGAATAGTGGTTATGAGAGGTGGCACAAAAAGCCAAAAGAAGGTGTGTAACTCAACTACCCATATGTGGGAGAGAGTACACATGTAGCTAATGTATTTCGCCACGTGTCCTCATATTAACCACATCTAATAAACCTAAGCAAGCTTAATAATGTGTAGGAAAAAGAAATATACCTAAAGAGAATAAAAAACCTACACTAGCACACAATAGCAATAGATAGAATGAGATGAAGAATGGATTTTAATTTTTATTCACTATGTTTTTTTGTTTTAAAACATGCCAAAGGGTGTTTCTCCATCGGGGACGCTTGGATGTTCTTGGCATAGTTGAGGGATGTCTTAGAGGTTTGCGGCTGTCTTGAGGATGGCCAAACATCCTTGTATCTTTTCCTATTTCTGCAACATGTTTCGGAAACGTTTCGGAGATTTGAAGATTTTTGGGGATGGCTAGGGGACATCCCTTGCTGTCCCACCATACTCAAAACCATAGTAGAAAAACTTGCCAATAAACCGCCTGACCCGCGATTACTTGCGAGGCAAATCCTGGGGTGAGTTTTTCTCTGCAAAACTCGGCCTGAGTTTTTCAAAAAACTCACGGCGAGGTTTTTAGCAAAAAATCACCAGAAAACACGAGTTAATCCTCCAAAAATCAGCACATAAAAACGAAAACCCTCCTGCGGCGCAAAAACTTTGCATTTTATGAACTCGGCGAAACCCTCCCGGCGGCATGATTCAGAGGCGAAACCCTCTCATTCAGAGGTGAAATCGAAGGGCAAAGGTAAGATTTTGGACGAACTGTTAAAAAAATTTAAAAATGAAATTTTAAAAAGATTGTATCATATTGAAGGAGAGATTTTGGACGAATTGTCCAAATTTTGGAGTGATTTTCGACGAACTGTGACATTTTAAAATTTTGGATTGATTATAAATTTTAAAATTTTAAAATGACTGTATCATATGAAAGGAGAGATTTTGGACGAACTGTCAAAATTTATAAAATTTTTGACAGTTTGTCCAAAATCTCTCCTTTCATATGATAGTCTTTTTAAAATTTTGATTTTTTTATTAGTCATTGACTATAAATTTTGACAGTTCGTCCAAAATCTCTCCTTTCATATGATACAGTCTTTTTAAAATTTCGATTTTTTTATTAGTCATTGACTATAAATTTTGACAGTTCGTCCAAAATCTCTCCTTTCATATGATACAGTCTTTTTAAAATTTCGATTTTTTTATTAGTCATTGACTAAAATAATTGAAAATTAAAATCATCATAATCCTATATAAATTTTAACAATTCGTGAGTCATCCATATAAATTTTGATAGTATTAAACTCTTAATTTTGATTTATATATGAAGGAAATCAGCAATGCATTCTACAATTTCAGAAATGTGTGTTTTTTAGGAATATTTAAAAAAAAAATTATGTTTGCCGAGTTATTGCCGAGTTTTTCTCCAAGTTTTTGGCGAGTCCCAAGTTTTTAAAAATTTTGGGTCTGCCGAGTTTTTGCTGAGTCCGAGTTTTTCAACTATGCTCAAAACACCATTGGGGGCGGGGATAGGGGTTTGAGGGCTGAGGACATGTCCCCTTTGAACACAACATATATGTTCTTGTTGAAGTTTCCTACCTTTTTCAACACTTGTTGAGGCTCATAGTGTCTTGGAAGGTTACCTTTATGTTGCCTTGCTAAAAATAGACTACTTGTAGTATAAACCTTAAATGGCCTATTTGTTTGTTGTTGGTTGGCAATTATTTTTATTCAACTTTGGGTAGCCACTAAACATTCTTCAAGCAGCTCTAGTCATCTGCATATTTCTTTCAAATCTGGAAGTTGAATGGGTAGAGATTTAATAGGACTTTAAGATGAGATATTTGGTTTAAAATACAAGAATTGCTACTGCTCTAAAGCTCTAGGAGTGGAATCTATAAATACAAATGGAAGGTTATTCAATCAGAGTTTGTTTTATTGATAGAGTTTTCCCATTATTAGTTTCATAGGGATTCTTTTGAGTTTCTGCCTGTCCTTTCAAATAATTTAGAATAAAAAGTATTAATGAACTCTGTATGTTGCTACCCAAGGGTGTCATTGAGAAAACCATGATGCTTAGACATCTTGTTGATGGCTAGGTTAAGGACTTTACTTACTGTGTGCTTTAATTGATATTGTCCTTGAAGAATTTGAAAAATAGGCAACATGTTCATAATGAAATGATCCCTCCATTGCTTGTGTTTCTAGGTCAATTGTATTCTTGTGCAACTTAAATAATCTTTGTGCAAGCTTTCAATACTTTCAGAAGGGCAGATGTCCTTTACATTTCAAATTCCAATTGCTGCCTCTCAACTCTACACTTTGATAAATTACCAAATGAATAATTAGTTCTTAATAGTTTTAGGATTACATAAATGACCTAGGTGGCTGCCCATGCTAGGAGAACTACAAACCAATATAGCAATGAAAGAACAATGAATTCAACATTTTCAGCAAAGCTACATTTTAGGATTTATTTTTTCAATTGCAAGTTTATATATTGCTAAGCAGCTTGATTTATGTGAACCGTTATCTCTATGTGATGTGGTTCAATACTTCAGCATTAACAAATTATTTGGGATTTGTCCTCCTAGGATTTGTTTCTGTAAAATGTCTACCAAAAACCTTGGGTTCGGATCTGGTTCGAGGTCCTCATCAAAGGCAGATGTTAAGGAATGCCAGGTATGGCTACACTGCAAATTTGTTGCTTTAATTTCACTGCAATTTATAACTTGAGTTTTATTACCAGGTATAATTACAGCGTTGAAAGTTATTATTACTAAACAAAACTATAATCCATTTTTTTATTAGTAATTGCCCTTGTAATGCACAGTATTTTAAGACAATAATTTTCAAACTCCTTTAACATTTTAAGGCCAAATGATACTAGAAAAATCATGTAGAACCTTAATCGTATATAAAACTATCAGTTAAAGACATTTATATGGGTCCATGTATCCTGCTGTATTATGTGTGGATTCTTATTGTAGTTTGGAATTATTACTTTTAGGCTAATGAGGAGGGTGAGCTAGTTACTCAGTCCTCCGGAAGCATTTCATCTACCATACAGCGGCTGAAGAAGGAGATATCTGCTGATAGACATGTATATGTAAAGGTACGCTGAGATTTGGATTGGGCTTGCTTTAAGTATAATCTTCACTTATAGAAATGTCTCATTGTTTCATTCAATTAACAACGGATGGCTGCACACAAAATACCTTATACAATCCATGTTCTTTTTCAAGACAAAAGAGTTCTGAACTGCACTCTTGTTGTTTTCTGCAGGAAAGAATTGAGTTAAATAAAAGGAATCTAGAGTTGTATACTGCAAATCTTCACTCTCTATCCAAGTCAAGGAAAGTAAAAGGTTCCACAGGGAAGGAAGAGACCAAAGACATTCTAACCTGTAGAATGGAAAAGGCACCTTGTAAGTTTAGTCTTGATTTAACGGCAGGCGAGAAAGAAAATGTAAATTTTCAAGAAGAAGGCTCAAGTGCATCATCAATAATGGGAAGCTGTGGGGGAAAGACTGGTGTTCGACCTATTAAACTTCTTGAAGTGCAAAAGATCCCACCATATACAACATGGATATTTTTGGATAGGTGAAAGAAGGCACCAATCCCTTGGAAATGTCAAATAGTTTTTGCTTTAATGTTTTTTTGTGTAGTTTAATGAGATTTTTGGCAATCTATGTAGGGAAGAGAGGTCTGTTGTTTCCTTATTTTTCTTGCCATTTCAATTTGAACGACACATTATTTTCTTTTTGGGCGAGTAGTTCAGATATTACTTACTTTTAGTTGGGTTTAAACATAGTTCCCAAATCTGGCCAGATCCAGATTTTTTGGTTTGGCTGTATTTGTCTGATTCGGTCCAGACTTTTAAATTCCTATACAAATTTACTGATTTTTTTTTTGAAAATTCTGAATATCCAAATTTCTTTTAACCTCCTGAATGAATCGAACTTTTCGAACCTGGTAACTGTGGTTTTAAATTACTGACAGAAGATCTTAAATATGAATTCGTTTGATATTAATGCAATATATCAGTGGTATTACTGTATTTCAATGTTGTTGAAACTTGAGGTGAACGAATCATAGCCTTGCCTCTAATCACCATGGCATCAAGAGCTTAATGCCAATGTAGTGACAGCTGTTTTTTTGGAAGTTTGTCTGCTTTATGTTTTGGAAGGGTTAAAAACTTAAAGGTATTTTTAAGAGGTCAAATAAGTTTTAGTTCATTCTATCGCCTGATATACGCTTGGTATTCATTGCAATGGTAGACTTTTTTTCTTTTTTACATGGTAATTGGTAGTCATTTTGAGCTATAGGTACTCTCTAGGATATGATGAAATTCAATGTAGGGAATTTACAGGCAGTACTCTTTTGACCGTATGTTTGTTTTTGCTCCTTTTAGTGGGGTACTTAGGTGGAACGAAATCATGATGTTCACAGGAATCTCACTGGTTGCATTTGGTTATTGCCAGCAAATTTAATTCTAATTTATGTATGTCTTTCTCATCTATTGTCAGCTCCAAGCATTGGTAAGGAGTCGAGGACATGGGGATGTGAGGCTACACCCTCAAGATATCTGGAAAATTTGAAGGGACTTTGGTGGATGGTTGTGGGGGATAGTAAAATTAACAGGATTTCTAATTTTTTAAAAGTGACTCAACACAAACATACAATGAATTGAACATTGAAGAATTGCCACAGTATATTGGGATCGCCCAACAATAATGGATATACAGCTCCTGCATATAACTATATCATCTAGCATATAACACGGATCCTTACATGGTTAAGAATTTTTGTTACCAAGCTTCATTTGCCACATGAATTGCAGCCATGGTTTAACCATCTAATTGGGGAAGTATTCTATAATTTACTGAAGAAACAACATATTTGTTTACAATTGAATATCAAAGACTGTTTATTCTTATCAGAAATTATCAATACTTAAGCAAGTCGATGCATTTTTTTGATTAGTAATCCAAATCTATAGAGCTGACAGTCTTATTTAAGCAACTAGCTAAACTATTCTGTATGCCTTTGTTTGATATGTATATGCATTTTTTGCGAAAAATGTAATTAAATCTTGCTGTTTTGAATTGGAGTTTACTTAATACACAGTAACATAATGCTCTTTTAAATGCTCTAGCTTTCTTGGTTATGACATCTATGAAAAAGGTTTGGAAGTGATTATTGTTGGGTTGCATAAGATATTTTGGGCATCTGTAAGCTGTTTCTTTTTGTTCCTAGTATGAGAATTTCAAAATCCAGCATGTGACGATAGTATCTGTTTTCTACGTACAATATTTTTGAGAATGTTTTTTTATGTGTTTTGTTTGCTGCTGCCCTATATTCTGTTTTTTAAGACATACTGCAGTTACTTATTGAAAACTGGGTTATGAACTTATGTGGTAAAGGAACCAGAGGATGACGGAAGATCAATCAGTTCTTGGAAGAAGACGCATTTATTATGATCCAAATGGTAATGAAGCACTTATTTGCAGTGATAGTGAGGAGGAAGCTGGTGATGAGGATGAAGATAAGCCCGAGTTCAGTGAAGGGGATGATCATCTTCTGCGGTAAGCTCAGCGTACATGGATTAACATAACCCTCTGGGTTTTAGTCTCTTGCACCAGTTGGTTACCTGTTTTATTGGTTTCCAGTATAATAAGAATCTTTGATAAAAAGTCTTATGCTAGAAGTGCTTCTTTGGATTTGTTATGTTAGGTAAATTTAGTATTCATTAAGCTCTGTTTTTTCATTCTAATTTACTTGTAAAGGTCAGAAACTAAGCTGTCGTAACATAACTCTGACTGCAGTGTGTTGTTGTGATGAAGTCTCCGATTATTTGTATTGAGGAATAAAATATTTATTAGTAGTCTTCCACATGGATGCGTCCCCGTGGGTTAGTGTGATGTCATGGATACTTGGGGACTTGGAGGGGATGTCCCCTCTGTCTCGATTTTTTTTGAAAGTTCTGGGGACTTTCACCCTCTTTTTGTGCTTTTTGGGGGACTCCTTAGTGTCCCTTAGCTGTCCCATGAATGTCTTGATGTCCCTCGGCTGTCTTGAGGGTTTCAAGGCGTCCCTCACATCAGATGTATAGAAAAACAGCAAAAAATAATTAAGAAAAATTCTAAAACAATTAAAATCCCCAAGGGGTCCTTGTTCAAAACAACCCTTTAAAAGAAGGGTAAAAGAGAAGAAGACTCGAGGAAAAGAGGAAGAGGATCAGTTTTCGAGATATCAATTTGGTGATGACTCCGATTTTTGAGCTTGTTGATCAATGTACTTATGTACTATGCATGATGTAAGATTTTTTTTGGCATCTCTCAATATAGATCACACTTCATATTATGTCTGATTATGTAATGGCCCAATCATATATTTTTGCAACTAATATTAGATCTGAAGTATATGCAACAAATGTAACATGAAATGCACTAAAATTACTTCCATCCAATTTCCATGTTAAAGATTGTAACATAAAATGCCGATTTTACAATAAACTGTCATAGAAGCACTCAATATTTGCACACATAAAACAAACTTCACCAAAACACTAAAGCTGATTTATATTGACAACATTTTTGTCCAAACTATATCATACGTCATGTCGTCCTCTTATGGGTGTATTTGTGTCCTTTGCTCCACTTGCTACCATAGTCAAGACATAACCCCTTTGCTATCCTTCATGAATTTGTTGAGTCAATCTCGTGGATTGGGAATGTTGTTGAGTAGCATTGATTCACTCTCAATTGCCTTGATTGAAGTTTTGATCCATCTTATCTTGCTAAAAAAATAAGTATAGTGATCTTGAATATCACTATGTTAGATCTCTACAAGCCCAAGTATGTAGTTGACACTTTTGGAGCTTTTGTTATAGCCTTGTTGACGCCCATTCACTTACAAAGCATGATCTCATATTGAATGATGTTCTTCACCCCCCAATTGAACAAATCTACAATTTTTTTGTTCGAGATGCTATTCACCTTAAATCATAACCTTTGAAATTTTGCAACACAATTCCCTTTCGACTTGGCCAAAATGGGCTATTAAATCATCTTCTGAGTTGCCCATTGTCGGAATTGATGGTTTGTGCTCCACTCTTATATGCCAAATGTATTGTTCATTCTCCATGTACAAAGCGGCCAAAATTACCCTATCCATAGACAAGCAGTGGTAAGAGGTCAAAAAACGCTCCATTTGACTAGCCCAACAAAGAGGTTTCATGCCATCAAGTTTGTGTATGTCAAGCTTGTGTGTGTCAACAAATGTTAACCTTGCTAATCCTCTTCAAATGAAATCCTTCCTGCCTCCTTTTTGCTCTAGGTGTTGCTTCTATAGCTTCTCCTTTGTATGCTTATGTTTATCCTAAGCTAAGAATGACATCAGTGAGAGCTTAGATGAGTGAAGAACTCGCTTGATATACTATTTATATAGCATGTCATCATGCAGTAATGGAAAATATCTTAGAAGAATTGCTTTGCTTAAAAATAGTGTTTAAAATCTCTTAAAACTTGCACCTTTAGTAGTAGGGAGTGATCAAATTTGCTTCTTTAGTAGTAAAGACTTTTTGTTGTCGACTTTCTCAAATCTTCTTTATGGTGACAACTATGATGTTGTAATTGGATGAGAGTGAAAATTGAAAGGTGTAAAGTAGGTTTGAGATATTTTCATGTTTTTACTTTTGCCAAAGGAGCTTGAAATGAAAATACAATGTTCAAAAGATGATGAGATTATCCAACATTTGAGCATATTCATTTATTGAGAGGATGTTGCATCATATTTCTCCCTAGGTGCAATTTGAGTCAAGTCTACATGTGCACTTCATGAAGCTCAAGTTACAAATTACAATACTACAGATTGAGGATCAAACTAACTATGAAAAATGGGAAATGCTTAGTTGGATTGGGCAACAAGCTCACAATCAGAGTCAACATAGATGGAAATATCATGAATTGCACCTCATTGCAACTACTGGATTCATCTTGCTTTTGTAGGGACACCAACCAATCTTGGTTGTGTTGTGACCAAATCACACATCACCCCATTGAAGATGGGGACCCCCTCTTTTCTTGAGCTTTGGTGTTTTTTTTCATTTAGTTCTGAATAATGTCTTGGGTTCATCTCCTCTGCCAATCAAATAATGGGTTTCTCTCCTAGAAGATTTTTGCTTTATAACTGGAGGTCTCATCTGGAACATGAACTTGTAGTAATAAAGAGTCTTGGTCAAATTCCATCCAGTTCATGAACACTAAGATCAATCCTGAAGTATGTTTGAGACCCTGAAAGTGACTAAGTCTGGTAGCCTGAAATCCTGAAAATCCTGAAAAATTGACTAAGTCTAAAATCTGGTGTATCCTCCAAATTCTAGATTTTGCATGTTAAATCCGGTGGATTCGAGACCTATCTCAAACATCCTGAAAGGTATATTGAAAAATATTTAAAGTATAAGAAATTCAATCTCTCAATTTATACTTTAAATATTTTTCAATATACCTTTACCCTTAGAGACCCTGAAAAACGGCCAACTAAAAGATGATGATCTCGCACTCTTGATCCCGTGCGCCCACTCTAAAAGATGATGATCTCGCACTCTTGATCCTGTGCGCCCACTCTAAAAGATGATGATCTCGCGCTCTTGATCCCGTGCGCCCAACTAAAAGATGATGATCTTGCACTCTTGATCCCGTGCGCCCACTCTAAAAGATGATGATCTCGCACTCTTGATCCCGTGCGCCCACAAGAGGATGATTTCGAATTCCTTATCCCATGCGCCAAGGGGTAAATCATGTAGAAGAACCGCTATGCCTTCAAGATTTTCCAGGATAGACTTGAATGTTATTGAAATTTGCACCAATTTAAATGCACGGAAGTTTAAATTAAATGATTTGCACTTCGTTTAATACGGTCGGCCTAGGTAGTTAGGCAGTTTTAAATGCTAAATTTTGTATTTATACTTGCTGTTGTCTTCACATTCATCATCATCAAGGAGCGAATTCACTCTAGAGAGCAGAAAAAAGGTAATTCTTGTAAAGTGCAGATCTGATTTTATCAAAGTTAAGTTGGAATTTGATCAAATTCTGAAGGTATCAACTCAAGTCAGCCTATTATGTAAGTCTGATCTGAACATCTCTTTTATTTCAGTTTGTGTTTCTTGAAAATTGTCCAAGTGTTGGTAAATTATAAGAAGATAAGTAGGTTTATGATGAATTCCTTGAGTCTAGATGTCATTGTTTTCTTGCAAAAGCTTTCTATTACAATCAGAAATCTAATGCATTAAGGAAGCTGAAGTAGGTTGTTATTTATATTTGAAGTTGCTCATTCATGTCAAGTTTGCAGGATTATGGCAATGACTTCGAGGGAGAGGCAAGCAAGGATCCGCATGGATGCTAAGGGTACAGTTCCGGAATCGAAGCTCGTTTCAAGGTGGACAAATGTCGGAGACACCAACATGGGCAACAGCAACCTAGAAGACATCAAGTCCGTGCTTCAAGAACCCAATGGGGGTAGTCTTGCTAGAGCCATCGTGAGGAGTGGAGCTATTGAAGCTGCTTGTTTTCCACGAGCTCTACCTTGTTCAGAGATGATCATTGAATGTATTAAAAAGTATGACATGGATAATAGGCAAATTGTGGCCAAGGACGGAACAGTGTTAGCCTATTTGCAAAAGGAAGCAATCGGAGAGACCTTCAACATTCCAACTAAGGACAGGATGATTGGCATTTCTATACAGCAAGGTCAACAAGAATATGAGGTTGATTCAAAGATGAAGTTACAGGAGATGAAGAGAGATTGGATGGCCAATCCATCCATGAAGTTCAATACGAATAATCCTCCACAGTTTCACAAGTCAGATTTTCATCCTGAAATCGGATACTTGATCATGTTCCTCAACAGAGTGACAGGAATGCCACAATCCGCAACCTTTCAATCATGGATGTATTCTTTCATCAAACTAGTCCTCAAAGGGAAGATGATTGATTGGGCTGGCCTCATCAGTCAAAGTATACATGAACAACTCATCAATTTTTCAAAGACTAAGTCATTCTATATGAGTTCTTATGTGGTCTATCTTCTAGCAAGGAATGAAGTTTATTCAGGTCTCACTAAAAAAGGAGAAGTTGGAATTGGGCCTAATAAGTACTTGTCACATCAGTGTTACCCTCAGTTACATTTCATGAATATCAATCATTATACAAGGTTCAATGATGCCTTTGCTATGTTCATATTGAGGACATTAAGAGGAGAGTTTCATAAAAGATTATCGAATGCTGCAAGGGAGTTCATTGCGGCATATGGACATTGGTATACTCAGCATGAAAGGTACACTTACATAAGGATTCAAGGTTTCACATCTTATCCATACAGGTTACCAAGATATCCAACTAACAGGATGGTGATGTTAGAAGTTTCAAGGCAACTCTTGGAACTCATCAGGCTTCAAAAGTTGAAAAAGAGAGGTGGGAATCAGTTTCCACTTCTTCTTGGGCAAAATCTGGAGTGTCCGTCATTAGCAACAGTTGAGTATTCTGAGATAGAACTTCAGGCATACCATTTACAAACTCATGGCACCAAGAGGCTTAATTTTGATCCTTTTCAAGTTTGCTGGAAATATAACAGGGAGGGAGTACAAGCATGTCATGCAGTTGGAAGACCATTGGGCCAGTGTAAAAGATGAAGATGATCTCCGAACACTCCAATGTTCAAGACTCACATGGGATTTAGTTAGAGCATCCAAAGTATTCAGAATCCCGGATCAGTTCATAGAGGATGACACTATGTTGTTAGATGAATTTGAAAAGATAAGGGATTTACCTTATACAGTTGATTGGTCAAGGAGGGATGTATTCGAAGAGGAGTTGATGGAGCCAGTTTTAGCCATGACACAAGCATGTATAACTCAGCTTCTACAAGAGATGAATGAAGAAGGACAAGTTCTTACATACAACAAGATGGATGACCAAGAGTCAGAACAACATAGTGCACATACTGGATTCCAGCATAGTGGAGGTGATCAAGGTGATAATCCAGTTAGAAAAAGTGAAGACCTAGTCAAGACCAAGGAGAATCAAGTCGAAGACCTAAGAAGAAGAATAATCCATCTGCTTCATCAAGTCTACAGGAAGGTACTTCAGATATTCAGGATTCAATACAAGAAATTGAAGTAGTGGAAGAAATTGCTTTGATTCCATCCGAAGAAATTCATTCAAGTCCAATTATTGTAATAGAAGAAGATGATGTTGTTGATCAAGATAAGGAAGGTCAAGCAGAATCTGATGAAGAAGTCGCACGTGTACAACATAATCAAGTACAAAGACAACAAGGTCTTTCAGCATTTCCACCTTGGTTGAGACAGAGAATTGAGGAAAGTACAATCATAGAAACATATCTGCCTGCTCCAGTTGAAGAATTGCTTGTAAATGCACAGAAGAGTAATCAAAAGAAGAAAGCAACTGTCTTTTCAAAGATTACTCAAGATTCTTCTGGAAATAGAAAGGTACATGTAGCGGTTCTTAGAATTGAAAAGAATCTAGAAGACATGGCACCTGAAGATTACAATGTGACCACTATTGGCATGGGTCTAATCACAGGGGAATAGATAGAGGAGGAACTTCAAGAATCAGTGAATAATGTAAGAATCATGCTAAAGCAGGAAAGAGAAGCTAAGCTAAAGGTTGAACAAGATTTCCATACACTAAAGCAATACATTCAACAAGTCATGCAGCCTATCCAGCAGAAGGAAGCCACTCCAATACCTTCATCTATTCTTCCACAAGAAACAGTGTTTCAAGTTGAAAATATGAGAACTTCATCTCAGATAATGAAGGGGTGGATAGAAAAGACAGAAGAGAAAGCATATACTTACCTAGAAGAAATTGTGCAAGTTTATGACAGACTCAATAATCTCAAGGATAGAGTTCAAGCTTTGCTAAAGATATGTGCTGAGTTCAAACCTATTACGGAGCAATACATGCCACAGCTTAAGAGTTTGATGGAAACTCCAATAGAAGATTTAGTTCATGATAAGGTGGTTGATCAGAATACTCCACATGACTTCACCACTTTGTATTTTTCCTTTCACAACAAGGGACAACTGATTGACAAGATTGAAATAGATATGTCAAGGATAAGGAGTGTTCTTCTAAGAACAAAGAATCATGTATATACTTCATTGACAACAATATGTAATCTTTATGGAGATATTACCATTGAAAATATGAAGCAACAAGTTAAGGCATTCTACTTTCAGGATGATGGGATCGATGAAGGATAGCTGGATAGCATATTCACACTTGCATTTCATGTTAGAGCAGATAAGTCTTGGATAACTGACTGAGAGAAGACACTTGGCATCTATGAATCAGATGTGGCAACGGCAGAAGGATCCATTAATGCTGCGACAAGTGTACCAATAGAAGATGTTGCTCAAGTTGTGTCTAGGTTCATTGCATCTCATAGTACTATCATGTGAAAGGGATGTGATGTGGCATCCTTATCTTCTTGGGAAGCGTGCCTTTATTGCCTCTTTCATTTACTAAAGTTAGCCTCTTTCATTTAATAAAGACATGAGTTTGTTATAACTACTTGTGATGTGGCATGATCTGGTCCATTGGCTTTGTCGACCGATCTTGACCCTTCGTTCATTTTGAGGTCTATAAAAGGGCTCTTGTTGCTCTCATTTGTACGATTAAAGACTCTGGAATTGTTGCAAGAGCTCTCTGAAATAATATAAGATTCATTGTTTTAGTGACTGTATATCTGTTTCTAAGTGTTGCATGGTTTGGATTTCTTCAAGCGAGTACTAAGATTAGATTAAGTTTCCTTTAAGTTTATGTTAGTTGGTGGAAGGCTTTATTACTGTTTGTGGTGAAATCTCTATGTTCACACCATTTGTAGTTTGTGTCTTGCAAATTGCAGTGTATGGTTAGTCTGAACAAAACTGAACTTCAATTTGATCCCTATGTTTGTTGAATGTTTCATGAGCATAAGTGATTTAAACATCTTGTAAAACCTTAGAAGATTGCATCAATCTTGTGTAGTTGTCTGTCTTGGCGAAGCAAGATTTGGTTGGATTTCACTTGAGCAGTAATTGCACCTTGCATCTAGGATTAGATTAGTGTTTCTGAACCTTTCATCTTTTGTTCTTTTTATCAGTTTGGTTAGAATTAAGATCAAGAACATCATCGCAACATCATACGTCATTCCAGTGTTTATCTTCTCCTTCATTAAATCAACAACTTGTCGAACAATTGTGTAAGTCCCTTTGTGTTTACCAGCATAATCATACTTAGTCACTGAGCTATCTCTTACAAAATCATAAGAAAGGAACCTTGGAGTCATCTTGTTTGATCACTTTGTTCAGCATTCGAGAGGCTTTGCTCAAGAGAGTCAGATACTCTGTATTTCACTCTATTGTTGACTTGTCTAAAAACAAACATCAACAATAGAGTGAAATACAGAGTATCTGACTCTCTCTTGAGCAAAGCCTCTCGAATGCTGAACGAAGTGATCAAACAAGATGACTCCAAGGTTCCTTTCTTATGATTTTGCAAGGGATAGCTCAGTGACTTGATATGATTCTGCTGATAATCACAAAGGGACTTACGCAGACCTCTTCATACACTTAGCTTATTTCTCCTTTCAGTGTGGATGATGTATCAATAATAAAGAAAAGATAAAAGATGAAAGTTTAAGGAAACTAATCTAAGGTCAATGAAGCAATGATGATGTATGAACAGACAAACTCCTTGATAAACCTAACTCCACTTCGCCAAGGATGCCTACAACTACATGAAGTTGGTGCAATCTCCTAAGGTTATGCGAATAGTTTTAAAATTGTGAAGGCTTATACAAGCACCCATCAAATGGCACAGCTCAAACAAGCATCCACAATCGAACTCAAGCAAATGATAAGGCTCAGACTAGCTTTACACAACACTTCATCAGCGATGAATGTTAAAACCATGAACTAGGAGTTGATCAAATATCCAACACATACATACATTACATCAAAGAGCTCTAATCTACTTCTAATCTACTTTGAAACATCTCTTCATTCAATTCAAGATACAAGAAATCATGCCATTCCACAAGACAAGATTTAAACACGAAGTGATGAACTCCAATGTTTTTGCATTAATCCTGAGAAATATTTACAACTTCAAGCACTCTCTCAGAGAATTTCGAGTCTCTTCTACTCTACTCCTACTTGCCTACTCACTACTGAATTACAAATGAGGCAACAGGGCCTTTATATAGAGGTCTAGGTTTACAATGAATGGCTTAGATCAATTCGATAGCCAAGGGCTCAGATCATGCCACCTTAGTAGGTTGTTACAACAACTTTCTATTTTTAGTACAAAAGAGAGAGGCAATGAAGGCACACTTTCCAATGTGATAAGGTAAGATGAAATCATTTAAAAACATCTTCCACATAGGCGTCCCTTTGGCTTCTTTTATTAAATGATACATTGAATGCATTTAAAATAATGCGGCTGATATGATTGGATGATGAAGAGTACTCGCCACCTAAGTGCCACCTTGGCATCTCTGATGAATTCCCAACTTGCATCACGTTGTATGATGTCTTCGATGTGATTGCTCTTGAACTTGTATGTTTGAGAAGGCATCTTGTTGATCTTGCCTTGTATATCTTCTTCTTGTAAATTGGATGTATGATAGATGTTGCTCATTTGACTTGTCTTTGTTATTCTTCTTCTTGTAGGGTACTTGCTGATCTTTTCTGGATGATCCTTAACGAAGGGTAATGTATATGATGATGCTGCCTCCTTAATCGTGTAAGAGTAGATGATGATGATACTTGATTCAAGATTAGAAGTAGAGTCTCTCTTGGACTTGAAGATTTGAAGAATCTTGAAATTAAATGGATGAAGTGCCTTGCTTGATGATATGATGAAGATGAAGTAATGCACTTGGCATGTTGACCTTGAAGTGGCCCTTTGGAGTGTAGATGATAACACCTTCTTTGGATGTGGAGTAGATGATCTCTCAAGGAGACTTTGAAACTTAATGAACCTTTGAAGATTGGGAGAACCTGACTTGAAGCTTGGATGAATGAATGCCTTCGAACATGATGCCATTGATGAAGTATTCTTGAACTTGATGTGAGCCTTTTGGAATGATGCTTCCTCTGCAACTAGAAGGTGATTCAAGCACTTGCTCTTGATGATCTTGATGTAGTTGATGAAATGCTTCCTTGAAGATGATCCTTAGAGCAGCCACATGATGACTCTTCCTTGAAGGTGACTCCTTGGCTCCATTAAAGGTCCTTGTTCCTACAAGACATAGACATGAATAAATAACTTTGAAACAAATCACTTCAGCCCCTATATCAATTTGAAATCTGATTTTTCAGTGTTCTAAAAATGAAATTTCACAAGAAGATCATAATGATTGACTATCCTTCATACAAATTTCATTTACACTTAGACAATTTTCTGTTTAGAATTCAATGAACCTATTGAAAATGAAGGAGAAATTAGAATTTCATCCTTAGATCAAACTTTCCCAAAGACTAATTTGGAGAGATACCTTAAAATTAGACTCAACTTGGCTAAAATCAGACTTGACTTCCTAAGAAATATCTTTGCTTTTTAGAAAATGCTGAAAGATAACAAGGGCGCAGTGGTTGAGACTCCTGATTTCCCCTTGCTCTGAGCGCACTAGATCAAGATATCGAGTCGTCATTTCTTGCTTAATCTTTCCCTCACTCTTGGTGCACTAGATCCAATGTTAAGGATCTTCTTTAAACATGATTTACCCCTTGGCGCATGGGATCAAAGGTTCGAGATCATCATCTTGTTGGCGCATGGGATCAAAGGTGCGAAGTCATCATCTTGTTGGCGGATTGGATCAAAGGTGCGAAGTCATCATCTTGTTGGCGCATTGGATCAAAGGTGCGAAGTCATCATCTTGTTGGCGCATGGGATCAAAGGTGCAAAGTCATCATCTTGTTGGTACATGGGATCAAAGGTGCAAAGTCATCATCTTGGTGGCGCATTGGATGGGGAATTCGCGCCCTTTTAGTACTTAGTCGTTTTTTCAGGGTCCTTGAGGGTCAAGGTAAATTGAAAAATATATTTAAGTATAAGGTATATTGAATTTCTTATACTTTAAATATTTTTCAATATACCTTTTAGGATGTTTTGAGATAGGTCTCGAATCCACCGGATCTAACATGCAAAATCTAGAATTTGGAGGATCCACCAGATTTCAGACTTAGTCAATTTTTCAGGATTTTCAGGATTTCAGGCTATCAGACTTAGTCTTTTCAGGATCTCAATCATACATCAGGGTTGGTCTCAATATTCATGAACTGTATGGAATTTGATCAAGACTCTTCATTACTAGATGAGACCTCCAGTTATAAAGCAAAATCCTTCTAGGAGAGACTTCTTGTTGGATTGACAGAGGAAACGAACCCAAGGCATCATCAAAAACTAAATGCAAAGCATCAGAGCTCAAAAAAAAGGGGTCCCCATTTGCAATGGGGCGATGTGTGATTTGGTCACAAGAGGTTGCACACCTTTGTGCTCATTAATTTGTCTTACTTGGGCTCTACATCCCACAGTGCTATTGGACACTCCTTGTAGTCATTTTAGTCATAAATCTTGTGATCAATGAGAAACAAGGCACTGTGTACAAAAATAAGCTTCTCTACTCTTGTAGAGGTAAGCTTATTCCTCTTAATAGAGTGGACAAAGCTATATTTGGGCTATTTCCTCTTAGCCCCAAAGGAACTAGAAACTTGTGAAAGGATGTGAATGGGAAGTGTTCTTAATAGTGATCGAGGCCCAAAAAACCACCACAAGCTTACTGGTTTGTTTTGTGCGATACTATGTCTGTCTTTATTGAACTCTTGTATCCAACAAATTCAACGAACTTGATCCACCAAGCCTTGATTAATGGAGCATCCTTTACGCTATACTGTAAGAATGCTTACCCAATCTGATCTGATTTTCTGAATTTTTGAATTGGTTTTTTTTTTTTTGTTTGAGTGGGTTTTATGATGTTTCAGTTTTTTGAATGCATTTGTCATGTGATAATGCCAATATAGAACACTTTGCAAATGAAATAACAACCAATAATTGAACTGAAATAACAAATGAGAGGTCTGATATAGGTTGGAACAGCAGGGTATTTTTATTCAAATTAAAGATTTGAATGGATTTCGATACAACAACATACCCGATTGATATTATGATGTTTATGAGTGCCAAACATACAATGAGTAGGAGCTGATACACACTTCTGATGTAGGGCAGATCTGATATAAATTTTCTGATATTAAATTGACTGAACTAACCACCATCAAATGCCATGAACCTCCTTCAAGGATGAAGCGGTTGACTCCAATGTAGCCGCCAACACTTTGATGATGATAGATGCCGAAAGGATGATAAAATATGTCACCAAAACCCTGATCTGCCTATCTGACATGTTTCAGAGGTCTGAAGTGAAATCAGATTGCAAAAATGAGGTTGATCAATACTCATGAACCCTCCAACTTTCCAAATATCTAGGTCACTTAAGCTGCAATACTGAATAAGTCATTCCCTAACCAAACGAATTAGCTTACGGGAATGGTGAATAGGCTAATCCTCCATTGCCAGGTGATCATGCCGGAAATGGGGACATTACACATACACTTTCTTGAGGGTGTCGTTAAAGCACTTTTGATCTCCTTGTTGCTAATAGAAACAATCTACTAGGCCTCCATATATGTCAATGTGTCATTTCCTATGTGACCATCTCTAAAGAAGTGCACACTTTTTCCCACCTCCACTAAATGATGGACAAAACATTCTCGTGCTAGAACTGCAAGGTGGCATCACTTTGACACATCACAATCTTCATTGGCCAAGCATGTTATCTATGCATTCATAATTGTCATCCTTGGTCAGTTGCGGGTGTGTTCCCATTAGCTTGATGTTGATATAGATCACCATACTTTGTAGAGTGAAAGATTATGCTGCCTCTATTCTCATTTGTAATGTCCCTAATTAAGTGTTTCTGCAATATTCTGATATTTTTGAAAACCTAAAATGTAAAATCCCCTACCAAGATTCTTACTCAAAATCACACTTTTTCTGATCTCTACGTCATTGACGTTTCGTCAAACATTTTTGCATTATGCTTATGAAACTGAAATAAACTGAATCTCTGATTTAGATGATGTGTGACAGCTTGTTCAAGGTGTTTAGATGTTATGTCTTTCACAAATTTAGCATCAAATACAAATAAAGTGCATAGGCATTTTCTCAAACAGTTTGCTGTCTTTGTTATAACAGAAAATAATTATAGAAACACATTACAAGCTGCTGTTATAGTTCAGAAATACAGAGATATGGAATGCATAAGAATTCTAACCTTCAATTACATGAATGACCTGGTGGTACAAATGTGATATCAGCTCAATGCAAGGCAGATATCTTCTTCGAACAATTCCTCAAACCTTTGAATAATGATATATATATGCTCCAACAAGTATGATGCTAAATCAGATCACAAGTAAGCTCCAGCTGGGTGGCCAGCCTGCATAAAGGTCCAACTGAAATAGGTGCCTCCTCAAGAGTCCATGCCTCTCTGAAAACTCATGCCTCACTCCCTTCATAAGCTGTGGTTCAAAATAAACTCCAAGATAATGGAAGGGCCTCCTATGAAAGTGCCCACGCATCCCTTATTGTTCACGCGCTGCCTTTATAGTGTGATGTGATTCCTATTTATAAAGAAATATGTCTTTAGACAATGCTGGGACTACTTGGAATAAGTCTGCTGCTAGGCACTAAGAGGTATGTCTCCTTTAATCTCTTAATTCTCCAATTAAATAAGTGCTGGGAAAAATTGTTAAACCCTCCACAATCTCAAATAAAATCTTCAATACAGACAGCCAAAAATCTCATAAATCTGTATTTGTTCACAAATCCCACAAATTTATCAATGAAGTCCTTTCTGCGAATAATAACCAATTCTTGTGAAATGATATAACCTTCCACACAAATCCTTCAGCACAAGCGTGAAATCTGAACGACTCCACCAACAGATTGGCTGGGGCAGATCTCTCACCATCAACTAATAATCCCAAGGGTTTTCATCCTAGGGTTTTGCTGAACAAGCTCCAGCTCTCAAAGAGACTCCAAAATAATAAAATGGCAAGAAGAAGTAAAATGAGTCTCCAACCTCATTTTATATTTTCCCTTGGAATTTTCTAGAAGATACAATTTAAAATTATCTTTTAATAAACCTTTAGCACAATAAAAAAGTGACTTATAATATTTTGCTTTTACAATGAAAAGGGGACATGACATCTTTAGGAGGTGGAATCTAAGGAGCATTTTATTTTTTGGCATCTAGTTTACTATGAAATTTGTGAAAGGTACGATTGTTTATATAGAGAGTCTAGTGGCTTTCTTTCCACTTTTCTTTTGCTACTTTGATTAGAGGTGCTTGGCCTCTTTTCTTTGTGAGATCTCTAGGATCAAGCATAGGTTTCTCTGTTGTATTCTTGATCTACTAGATTTATTACTTCTTTCTTTGAACCTGTCATTGCTATTGGAGGTGTTGAATCACACTTCCAATTTGTGTAGGAATATGTACAAATGGGTTTGGCATTGCTGTTCATTTTGATCTACTATGATTGAGGCTCCTTGACACCTCAACTTCTCATCTTGGTGTTGGGGACACTCTATCACGTCCCTTCCATACTACAAATGTTAGCGACAGGCTTGCATTACCATATTTTTGCCACTACTAGCAGTTCTTTGACCTCAAATGTTATGAGGGTTCTATGCGGCATGAACTACCTCCTAGGATTTCTAGCTTGGCCTCCTTAGATTAGGGCTCTCCCTGAGGAGTATTCTCAAACTTTGCGTTGATACTCTCACTCTGATCGATGACATTTTCGTTGGCTCCAATTTGTCTTGGAACA
Organism: Cunninghamia lanceolata; assembly: GCA_027924645.1. Classification (NCBI taxonomy): domain Eukaryota; kingdom Viridiplantae; phylum Streptophyta; class Pinopsida; order Cupressales; family Cupressaceae; genus Cunninghamia; species Cunninghamia lanceolata. Next base: position 5,765,164 of record BSBN01000333.1, read on the forward strand.
CCTGCACTTGAGGATTTAGGTTCCTTGCCTAAATGGCCTCTCTTTTTGGCTAAATGGGAGAATTGACATTATAGACTTAACTATTGCATGAATGCCATCAAGCTACACGACCACTATAACTCTTGAGCTGAAGGCTAGCTCCACTCTGAGCAATATTGTTGGGGTTTGAACACACAACCAATGTTTGTTTCTTTCAATGACTTACGAATCGGTCTACACCCCATGGGGGCCTAGATGGCCTTCTTTTGTTTATTACCTTATAGGATCTTCCCACCTTTTCTCTTTTATTATTGTACTTGCTTGGGGTTATGACTTTTTTTTTGGTTAGCCCTTGTGTGTGTATGCTTTTATGTCTAGGGCCTCTTTTTCTGCCCTAGTCATTTGCTATTGTATTTGCTGTACTTTCCAATGCTGTTGGTCTCTTTTTGGTCATTTGTGGACATTAATAAATATTTCTTTGTTTCCCCAATGTTGGGACTATCAGAGTCCCATTATTGATGATAATAAAATAGGGAATAACATAGTTGGAAAACTTGGACTCGACAAAACCTCACCAAGCCCAAAAAACTTGACTTTGCAAAAACTCGACAAGTTAAAAAATTGCTTAAATTTCATTAGAAACACATGTTTTTTGCAAAATTCAATGACAAGATGTATCCAATGAATCCATAAATGAGTACAAAAGTGTTTTCTATTAAATTTGATATATTTGAATGCAAATTGAGTACAAAATCGCATCTTCATGTGGAATCATGATGGTTGATAGCCTGATACAATAGATAGCAGACAAAATGAAAATAGTAAATCTAAAAGTAATTACAACACTTCACATCTTCCTCTTCCCTAATCTATTGAAAACTATGGGAGAGGTAGAGGTTCTAGTCCTTGGAGTTCGTTGTGGCTCCTTGTTTGGCATGCAAGGCAGTGGCTCGACCTCCATCTTGGTAGTAGACGACAATGACGACTCAGCCTCATCAATGTCATCCAATCCTAGATCTGCTCCTGCACCTCCTCCAATGCCTACCTCTCAAAATGAAGCAATAGTATTTTTAGAATATCATGACTCCCCCTGCATTGTTAGGTTAAAGAAAGGAGTTAGAAATTTTGCATGTTTTGTCGGCTTTGCTCAAGTTTTTTGAGATTGACGAAGGATTGTTGACTGAGGAAGAAAATATTTAATATTAGATACAAGTGCAATAACACCAATATGTCATATCTTGTTTGAAGAAGATGAGGGTATGCAAGTATCCAAAGACCGAATAGGTCTTCTAGTTCCTATTAGTGTGCAAGAAGACAATGACTGCATAAGGGATGATGATGAGTCAAATTACTTTTTCTATTCATTTGAGCGGCTATTTGGAGAACCTTCTCATGACAAGGCTTAAGAATTCAGTGCACTTAAGAAGAATCTTAGTCAATATCTTCTATGGAGATGGAATGTCTAATGCAAGAGGTTTAAGTTTTTATTCAAAACGTAACAATGCAACGGGAGTTTGCACCAAAAACTCGCCAAAAGACCAGTGAGTACTCGCTAGAAACTCGACAAGTAAACACCAGGAAAACTTGCCGGCTCGAAAAACTAGCGAGTTTTTCAGGACTCACCGAGTACTGGGCAAGTCTTCCATCCATGGGGAGTACAATAGATGTGATGTATCTCACATTTGACGAATATGAATAACTCACCATCACATCCTTTACCCTTTTTCTTTGATTTGCTTTGGACTATCCCCATCTACTCCATTTTGTATCATGATCATAAGTTTTAAGGGCTCTTGCAACTAATGCATCTTCTCAAAAAAAAAAATGTAGGATACAGATTGGGTCTCAATTGGTTTGATGAATTCCTTTCTTGATGAAGAATTAAAACAATGCCAATGAAGAGTGGTGGTTGCATTTGAATCTTTAAACTTGCCTTGCATCCACCATGCTCTTTTAAATTTGAATGTGGTTTTCAATTTTGTTTTGCGAAAAACACATAAGGATCTGTTTTCCAAGCCTCCATGGAAACCACCTTGAAATAAGGAGATTGAGAAACATGAAATTGAAATAATTTGGCATAGAAGATTTTGGTAGTGACATCACTTGCCTCCTCTCAAGGTTACATATTGAACAAATGTGTAATCAAGATTGAAGCTGTTATTGAACTTGTGACCTTTCCTTCTCCTTCAATTTGATTGCACTCCTCTAAGAACTTGGCACTGCGGTAGGTGTAAAAGCATGTCTAAAAGTTGTAAAGGAAGTATCTGATGGTATTGTTGTGACCTAATCACACATCGCCCCATTGCAAATGGGGACCCCCTTTTTTTTTGAGCTCTTATGCTTTGCATTGAGTCTTGGATGATGTCTTAGATTTATTTTATGATGAAGTCAGTAGTGTTGAGTCTATAACTTTGTGGTGGATACCATAGTCCCCTGATGTCCTGATATCCTGATCCTGATGTTCTGAGATCTTGAAAATGACTAAGTCTGATATCCTAAAAATCCTGAAAATTGGCTAAGTTTGAAATCTGGTGGATCCCTCAAAATCTAGAATCTACATGTTAAATCCGGTGGATCCGAGACCTATCTCAAACATCTTGAAAGGTATATTGAAAAATATTTAAAGTATAATATATTTTTCAATATACCTTACCTTGGCGACTTACATTTCTAGGCGCAAAATTGCTCCAACAGGATTAGGCGCATTTTTCCACTTGTAGAGGCCCAAATGTGCACCTAAGGCAGAAACCCAAATGTGCGCCTTGATTGCAATTGAAGTTGGAAGGCCTTAAACATTGAAAATCCGACAAGAAAGTGATCTTAAACCTTAGGCGCCTTTTCATGTTCAAATCATCACCAAAGTGTGCCTAGATAAGGGGCTTGAAACTATCATTAAATGAGGCGCCTTTTCTTGTCTAAACTACCCATTTTGGCGCCTACAAGAGGAATCAAGTTGGAATCAATTAATAATGAATGCATTGAAGTTGAACAAGTTCATAGGAATTTATACATTTGGAGGAAAACACCACATTAATCCTTGGGCGCCATTTCTTATGGTTTTAATCATCATAAGCGCCTAAGTATGTGATTGGTTGAAGAGGTCAGTTTGAGCACCTAGCATCAAAGAGATTTTCATCAAGCACTTGAAGGAGGTTAAGTCTAAAGATACTTTCATTGAACATAAATAGAGTTTGAATGTATGAGAAATGAGTAAGTATCCTTCAAGTTGCATAGGCGCCATTTTCAGCTCTTCCTACCTCAAATCAGCGCCTTCATGAAGAACATCCAAATTGACATCCAATTTTTGCGCCTAAGGTGAGGGAGGATCTCATAAACATGTGAGTATGAAATTGCAATTGCTGAGTGACAAGAGACTAGATAAGGGTAAGGCGCAATTTTCAGTCCATTTTGTCTAAAATCAGCACCTAACCTTGAAGACCACTCATTTTAATCTAGGCATTGATCTCTACTAGTTTAATCACCAATATGCGCCTAGCAATGAAGGTGTTAGGAAGTCAAGAACTAAGTCAAGTTTCAAGGCGCATATCCATCCCTGTCCTATCTAGTTTGAGCGCCTAAGATGAGAAGTTGAGGAATCATTGGAATCATTGACAAATTTGCATTTGGAAATATCTAATAAGACATCCCGGAGGGTTAGACTTAGCCAAAATTGGCTCAAGACAGTTAGGCGCTATTTCTAGCTATTTGAACTCATTTCAGCGCCTAGGAGGTTTTTATCAAAGTTGGGCGCCATTTCACTCCCAAATGACATCATTTCAACGCCCAACAAGGTATGAGTGTCTTTTTGAATCTTCACAATAACTTAGTTGCATAAAGGTATGAAGTGAATATCCACTAAAGGTCTAGGCGCCATTCCTTGTTGATTTTCTCATTTTGAGCGCCTAGCAATAGAAAACATTCTACCAATCAAGATATTGGAGTAGGCACTTTTATGGGACTACAAAAGAGTTTGAAGATGAAACAAGTATCTTTCAAGTGTTAGGCGCACTTTCAGCCTATTTTACCTCAAAATGCGCCTAACATAAAGATGACATTCATTCTATCAAGGCGCCCATTTCTATTAGTGCAACCAACAATTTGCGCCTAAGAGAAAATTCAGGTTTTGAAATTAGACAAGTTCATCAGATGCAAGTCATGAGTTCATGAAGTTTTGGAAGCAAATACTTTATCTATGCTAGGCGCCATTTCTTGCTGTTTTACTCATTTTGGGCGCCTAGGATATAGAAAGTTTGTAATTTTGAATTTGAACTCCTAATGTGATGAGAAGACTTAGATGATTTACATTGGATTCTTCAAGGAGACTAGGCGCTGATTACACTCCAGAACATCATAAGGGGCGCCTAAACAATCAAGAAGTTTCGTTGACACGTAAATTAACACCTTATTTGTATGATCATCAAATCTGACATAACTAAATCTGATTGTAAGATGAAGAGTTTCCTTAATGTTTAGACATGAATTAATGGTCATTGAAGGTCAAGTATACTACGGCGCTATTTCAGTTCATTTTACCTCAGATCAGCACCTAAATTAAAATAAACATTCATCTATCTTAAAGCGTTGATCATCACTTAATCATCAACATTTTGGTGCCTAGACTAGAGAAAGGTTTAAAAGATGATTCTTTCATGTTATAAAGTTCTTATCAAGTGATTGATATTGTTTTCTTTCTTTGTGTTGCACGAGTTTGGATTGAGTTAAGGAGTCACTCAAAGAGCTAAGCATTCAGAGTCACCTTTATGCGAGGGAGAATTAAGATGGGAAGTAATCACTGCCGAAGAGACACCACTTCAAGAGATAGCTGCTCTAAAGGAACACTTCATCATCATCACTTCTAGAGCACTTTATCATTTGCATCATGGAAGACATCTATCCATCAAGCTTCTAAGTTCTATCAATCTTCAAGTCTCTGGGAGAACTATCCTACTCCATGTTATCAATAAGCATCATCATATACACTATTCCATATGAAGAAGCAAGGAAGATCATTCCTACATCTTGCAAAAGAAGAATCATAGTGTTAAACAAATGAACAACATCTATCATACATATCCAGTTTGCAAGAAGATGAACAAGGCAAGATCAACAAAGTATTCCCAAACATACAAGTTCATTCAAAGTGATTACATTCGAAGACATCACAAGATGATACAATTTGGGAATATGCCCACAGAGCAAAGTGAATAAACAGTTGAAATCCACAAATATGTTGAGGTGGCACTTACGTGGCGGATACACATCATCATTCAAATCAACCACATCACCTGACTACATTCAATCCATCTACAACAAGCAAGAAGATAAAGAGGACGTCCATGTGGAAGATGCTCTAGAAGATTCCATCTTATCCTTATCTTCTTGGAAAACGTGCCTTAATTGCCTCTCTCATGTACTAAAAATAACAAGTTGTTGTAACTACCTGTTGAGGTGGCATGATTTGGACCCTTGGTTACGTGAAATGATCCTATCCATTCATTGTAACTTTGGACTACCATATAAAGGCCTTGTTGCCTCATTTGTAATATATAGTTAGGCAATATAGTTTGTAGGAGTAGAATAGAAGAGACTCTTGAAATTCTCTGAGAGGACTTGAAGTTGTTGTAAATCTTTCTCAAGATTACTGTAAAGACATTGGAGCTTGTTTGGTGTTTAAGTGTTGTCTTGTGAAATGACATGGTTTCTTGTATATTGATGAAATGGAGAGACGTTTCAAGTAGATTAGAAGCTCTTTGATGTAATGTATGTATGTGTTGGATATTTGATCAACTCCTAGCTCATGTTTTTAACATTCATCGTTGGTGAAGTGTTGTGTAAAGCTAGTTTGAGCTTCATTTATTTGCTTAAGTTCGATTGTGGATGTTTGTTTGAGCTGCGCCGTGTTGATGATTGTTTTTAGACAACACAACAATAGAGTAAAACACTAAGTCTCTTACTCTCTCTTGAATAAAGTCTCTCAAAGGCTAAGCTATGTGACCCAGTGAGACAACTTCAAGTTTCCGTATTTGTGATTTGCGTTGGATAAACTCAGTGATTACATGTGATCTTGCTGATAATCACAAAGAGACTTACGCAGATTTCTTCATACTTCATTCAGTTTATTTCTCCTTTCAGTGTGGATGATGTATGTACAATGTCTCAATAAAGAAAAGGAAAAATATAAGGTTTGGAGAAACTAATCTAAGGTCAATGAAGCAATGATGATGTATGAATAGACAAACTCTTGAATAAACCTAACTCCACTTCGCCAAGGATGCCTACAACTACATGAAGTTGGTGCAATCTCCTAAGGATAGCGAAAGGTTTTCAAATCATGAAAGCTCATATAAGCACCCATTAAACGGCGCAGCTCAAACAAGCATCCACAATCGAACTTAAGCAAATGATAAGGCTCAGACTAGTTTTACACAACACTTTACCAGTGATGAATGTTAAAAGCATGAATTCAGAGTTGATCAAATATCCAAGACATACATACATCACATCAATGAGCTTCTAATCTATTTCTAATCTAATTTGAAACATGTCTCCAGTTCATCAAAGTACAAGAAACTATGTTATTCCACAAGACAACACTTAACACCAAGCGAACTCCAATGTTTTTGCATTAATCTTGAGAAATATTTACAACAATTTCAAGTACTCTCAAAGAACTTCGAGAGTCTCTTCTACTCTACTCCTACAAACTTTCTAACTACTATCTGATGACTTTACAAATGAGGCAACAAGACCTTTATATAGAAGTCCAGCATTACAATGAAAGGCCTGGATCAATTCAGATAGCGAAGGGCCAAGATCATGCCACCTCAACAGGTAGTTACAACAACTTGCTATTTTAGTACATATGAGAGGCAATGAAGGCATGCTTTCCAAGAAGATAGGATAAGATAGAATCTTTTAGAGCATCTTCCACATGGACATCCTCTTTGATTTCTTGTTTGTTGTAGAGACATTGAATGCGGTTGAATGATGTGGCGGACTATGACTGAATGATGATGTGTATCAGCTACATAGGTGCCACCTCAGCAAACTTGTGGATTTCAATTGTTTATTCACTTTGCTCTATGGGCATATTCCCAAATTGTATCATCTTGTGTGATGTCTTCGAACATAATTGCTTGAACGTGAATGCTTGGGAATGTATCTTGTTGATCTTGCCTTATTCATCTTCTTGCAAACTGGATGTATATGATATATCTTGCTCATCTGTCTAACTTTGTAATGCTTCTTGTTGTAGGGTATATGAATGATCTTCCTTGATGATACTTCCTGGAGAGAGTAGAAAGTAGAGAAGATGATGATGCTTTCTTCATAGCTTGTAATAAGAGACTTCTTCTGGGGACTTGAAGATTGTGAGAACTTGACTTGATAGATGAATGCCTTTGAACATGATTTAGATGATGAAGTGCTGAACTTGATGTAACCTCTTGGAGCAGCAACAAGATATCTCTTCCTTAGTAATGACCTTCTAGCTTCACTCGTCACTTATTGATGATTCCAAATGTTTGGCTCCTTGAATAACTTCCTAGCTCCATCGATGCTCCTCCAACACAAACAAGGAAACAATATTAATCACTTTATAACATAAAAAAGTCACTTAAAACACGTAAATAATCCTTTCCCAATCTAGGCGCACATCGAGTGTTGTAGAAGTGCAAAAGTACGCCTAAGCTTAGATGGCTTTATACTTGCTATGTTAATGCTTCAAACAATGGAAAATGACTTATAATGATTATTTCTTTCAAGGCGCCAATTTAAGGTGAAGATTCATGTGACTTTTTTCAAGGCGCCAATTTAAGGTTGCACAGGTAGAAATAGGCGCCTAGAACACTTAGCCTGCTTCTTGGCATTTCAAATGATTTCAACTCATGTTTGGACTTCACAGAGACTTCTTTCATAAGGCGCCTACTCTCAAAGTTTTCAACACTTCACTTTTAAGCCTCATGTCTTCTAGGCGCCTAAACTAGTATGTAAAGACAAGAAATGCGCCTAGCTTACTTAAGATGATCATTCTCACCTCTAGGCGCAATTTTAGGTTGTTACAAGTGTGAAATGACGCCTTGAGATAGATGAGTGTCTCCTTCACCTTTTATGTGTTCAAACCTTGTAGATGTTCTTAAAGACTTCACCCAAGACAACAATTTTCAAAGCTTGTATATTCAAGTGGATTTCCTCCTAGGCGCATATTTGAGGTTACACAGAGGAAATTGGCGCCTAGAACACTTGGAGAGAGATTTCATTTCAACTCAAGGAGTCTTAGACTAGTTCATCATACACCTTGCTTTCAAAATGATCAAATGTCAAGGTTTCAAGTGCCCTTTTGCAAGGCGCAATTTTAGGTTGTATAGGTGTGAATAGGCGCCTAACTCATAATGATGAATCATGTTGAACTTGAGGCGCATTCTAAGGTACATAGGGATACAAATTAGTGCCTAGGACTACAAGGATGAATCAAACACTTGCTCAAATTTCATCAAAAGGCCACTTCATCCTTAGGCGCTCTTCCTCATGATTTTCATGCAGTTAGTTCCAAGGCGCCAAAATGGGGTGTTTAAACACAAAAATGCGCCTAGTTCTTGATGTTAAATCTCCTCCTTAAGCGCACTTCTATAATGTTCCAAGTGATAATAAATGCCTAGATATCCCTTGGTAATTTTTAGTCATTTGGAGGCTTCTAACACTAGGCGCTATTATTGGAAGTGATTTGAAACTCATTCTCCTCTAGGCGCCAAAATGGATGGTGGAGACAAGAAAAGGCGCCTTATCTCTTAGGAGGATACTTACTTTATTTTCATGGATGTAAACTCTTGTGGAGTTTCAATAGGTGTGCCTTTGGGTGTTAGGCGCTCAAATTCATCCTTACAAACACTTAGTTTCCTAGGTGCTCAAAGGTGATTGTAGAAGCAAGAATTTGCGCCTTACTTGATGTTGCTCGTAGACCTCCTTTGCAAGGTGTTAACATTAACCCGGCTACCACTACACCAAAAGCTCGAACTGTTAGTGAGAGGCGCCCCGGTTAGTGTTACCCAGAGACCGCGCGGGCCCGAAGGGAGGGGTTGAGGGTCCCGCTTACCTAAGTACCAACATACCCCCACTTGCAGCAGCCTGCCACGTGTTAACCACAGAGGCAGGTGGGGCAGCTTGGCGCGCCTTGCACGCATGAGAGGCAGTGGACATCGGGCGGGATGCGAACCCCTCCCCAGTAGAGTCGCCAATTTGTTAACATTAACCCGGCTACCACTACACCAAAAGCTTGAATTGTTAGTGAGAGGCGCCCCGGTTAGTGTTACCCAGAGACCGCGCAGGCCCAAAGGGAGGGGTTGAGGGTCCCGCTTACCTAAGTACCAACATAAATTTGTTAACATTAACCCGGCTACCACTACACCAAAAGCTCGAACTGTTAGTGAGAGGCGCCCCGGTTAGTATTACCCAGGGACTGCGCGGGCCCGAAGGGAGGGGTTGAGGGTCCTGCTTACCTAAGTACCAACATACCCCCACCTGCCGCAGCCTGCCACGTGTTAACCACAGAGGCAGGTGGGGCAGCTTGGCGCGCCTTGCACGCATGAGAGGCAGTGGACATCGGGCGGGATTCGAACCCCTCCCCAGTAGAGTCGCCAATTTGTTAACATTAACCCGGCTACCACTACACCAAAAGCTCGAACTGTTAGTGAGAGGCGCCTCGATTAGTGTTACCCAGAGACCGCGCGGGCCCGAAGGGAGGGGTTGAGGGTCCGCTTACCTAAGTACCAACACAAGGCACCCTAGATGATGATCAAGGTATGAAAATGCGCCTTACTTGAACTTGGCTTATTCTTTGATATTTTTAAAGCTCTTAAGACTTGTTTGCATCCTTGTGAGACTACATCATCCTTAGGCGCTCATATGAGGTTATTCATTCACTCTATTGCCAAGGTGCCAAAATGGTTAGACACAAAAATGTGCCTCATTTAATGAGTCTCAAGCCCCTTTTCTAGGCGCATTTTGGTGATGGGTAAAGCATGAAATGGCACTTAAACTCATAATGTGTCTTTAGTGGACTTAGACCAATCTTAGAATCTTAAGGAGGGAGATATCTCTTTAGGTGCCATCTATCATTGATTTAGACCTCATCTCACATCAAGGCGCTAAAAATGGATACTACACATGCAAAATGCGTCTAGACTTAAATGTCTTTTCCTTGTCAAATTTTGAATGCTTAAGGCCTTTTGACATCAATTTCAATCAAGGCGCCATAGTTTGGGATGGTTAAAGGTTTGTTTTCTTCTAGGCGCACATATAAGTTTCCACCTTAGGCGCACTTTGAGTCTCTGCAAATGGGAAAATGCGCCTAACCTCTTAGAGCAAATATGCGCCTAAAATTGAAAGTCCCCAAGGTAAGTCTTATACTTTAAATATTTTTCAATATACCTTTCAGGATGTTTGAGATAGGTCTCTGATCCACTAGATTTCACATGTAGATTCTAGATTTTGAGGGATGCACCAGATTTCAGACTTAGCCAATTTTCAAGATTTTCAGGATATTAGACTTAGTCATTTTCAGGATCTCAGAACATACATCAGGATATCAGGACATCAGGGGACTATTGGTCTCAAACACTACTGACTTCATCATAAAATAAATCGAAGACATCATCCAGGACTTAATGCAAAGCATCAGAACTCAAAAAAGGGGGTCCCCATTTGTAATGGGGCGATGTGTGATTAGGTCACAACATCTAGCGTCAAGCCGAATAAATGTTCCTTAACATTTCAGAGACAAAGACTCAATCCAGACCTAGAGCCTTCAGACACTCCTCTACTCATCAACCAACTAGACGATGAACTCAAAAAGGAAAAGAATCATAGATTGGATCAAGACAGTACATCTACTGATGTGTGATTAAAGATAGATTTTGATTAAAACAGTTTCTTGAGTATTCCAAAGATTAAGAACAATCAAGTTTCAACATTTCCATGTACACCCACACACTAAACCAAATAAACAAAACTACATGATCACGAAATCAAAACCAACTGCCAGCACGACTATCCATATTTGAGGATTCAAGTGCGGACACTTGCGTTCGTTCCCATCCCTGAGAAACCAGGATCATCTAAGCTCACCTGTCTCCAGCTAGGTAAATTCATGGAAAGTGGATGGACAGATATATATGCAAATGGTTGAAACGGACAATGATAGGATGTGATATCATTGAATGGAGCTATGGCAGAATGAAAATGATATGGAAGTGGAAATGAAGTGAAATGGAAAGGAGTGAAATGCAATGGGACATTGTATCTCTACCATGACGCCTGTTTGCCAGGTTTTCATCATGATACTTATCCAAGGCGCTGCCAGAGGTGGTTCTCACTTGTGGACGAAATTTTTTTTCTTTACTATTTTTTTTCATTTAAAAAAAAAAATACTTGACCATTATGCACGGCGCCTGTTTGTCGGGTTTTCACCATGGTAACGCAATAGAAAGAATTTCAGAGTCTGATTCTGCAGACAACTTGATGATCTAAACCATGTCAAGTCAGTATACACACTGATGTTGGCGGGGAATGACAAAATGATAAGGTAAATGGAAACAGTGGATTATAATGTGGATTATATGGTAGGTAATTGAAAAGCATATCCAAACATAAACCAGATGAAATGATGGGAAATGCTGAATGGCGGGAAATGTAGTGGAAATGGATGTTGTATATCGGAGTGAATGAAATGAAATCATAATCAACGTTTGTTCATATCGGCCTAAACTTTGAAGCTTGCAAGTGGAAGGAAAATGAATGAAGGGAACGAGAATGGATGATAACTAGTAATGATATCTTCATGACCTTCATGAACTTTAGAATTTCTTTTTTTTGATTTTGGTTCGCGGAATGAAGAAATTTAGAACTTTAGATGGAATGGAAAATGACATGGGTTGGATAGAAATGGACTTATTGGATGCGGAAGCCTCTTTTGGATTCACCTTCTTGGACTTAAGTATCCAAAATTTTTTTTTGGCCTTATCTTTTGGAAATATCGAATAATATAACTTCGAGTATGTTTTACTTAGATCTCTGGCATTTGTGCTAAGGCATAAAGATCTATAGGATTTTCTTTGCTTCATGAGTAACAGCATCCAGGTATTTATTTCATGAAACAATGGGAAATGGGCGGAGGAATTGCAAGCTCCTTGTTTAGACGACACTCACATTCATTGATAATGATTAGAAAATGGCTGAATGAATAAAGGATATGGTAATGTGATTTGGAAAAAGCGACAGAAAGACAAATGGCGAAAGGCATGAATAGTTACATGCTTTGATACTTTACATGGTAATGAAGGCGAAGTGAACATATATAATGGGTGATAATGGAAAATGATGGATTTTAGACGGAGCAGATAGGAACACCAACATCTTGACCTTGCCTTGTATGCAGTGGCTAAGGTCATTTGAAAAGGATATTGACATGGAAATACTCCAAACGGTTCATAAGGACTTCAACTTATCCTTCTGGAGTATGCAACGAACAACAGGACTATTCAAACGATTCAGATATCAGACTTGAATTCATTATTTAATGGAAAATGCAAAGTGGATGGGGTCTTTATTGCTCTCAACTGAGGTGATAAGTGGAATGGATAGATGAAAGTATGCAAAGATGCTTATTATGGACTGGAGCGGAAACATGAATTACCTTGATCCAGGCTCGCAAAAACTTTCCTAGCAACTTCGAGATCATTAAGATATGTAAAGTATAGAACCTCAAAATACTTCAAGCAATACCGGACAATTGACTCATCTCCCAGGAGCAAGCAGTCATGCTATCTGACACTAGCAATGGAATCCATGGGAAATCCATCAATCATGACCCAAGTTTCTCAAAAGAACACATAAGAATTCATAAAATTTAGATTTGGCATCTTAAAACATTATGATGAGAAGATAATGGTGTCAAGACACAATATATGATTAACTTCCAAGTCAAGTCCAAAATCTAACAAGCTGATAAACTGAAAGAAAAACACCTTCGGATTCTAAGACTTTCATGAATGGATGTCTAAGAAATGAACTAACATGTTATCACGAATTGAAACTAGAGTGTGTGTTTAAGATAACATCACCTTCTTACAAATAGGAAACCCGACACGACAAACCAACTAAACTAAACAACAAACAACCAAGAAAAACAAACAGCTAATCTACGAGAACAAGCAACAACAACTAAGGAAAGCGACAACTAACGACAAACAAGCAACTTGAAAACAAACTACTCTAAGCAAACCAAACAACAAAAGCAAAACTAAGCTAAGGACAAACTGACACTTGAGTCAAATGACCTCAAGGAAGCAAATCTACTCTAAGACGCAACATAAAATGAAAACCTTACCTAACCTAGCTATGTACAAGCAACAAAGAGATACGCAACCCAGGACACCTAAATATATACATGCCTTGGCATGATTATTCAGTATGAACAAGAGCAGCAATGCAACAGTGACAGTTCTCAATTTGGCAAATTCATCCTTGAACTCGGAGAAAAACTCGTCTTTTAGGCAACAAACCTCAAACGTAGGAAAAAATTCTGGCGGTATTATGATCAATTGTGGGTTCTCATCGGGACCATGATTTATCCAAATGCAAGTTGTTCTACCCAAACCTCCATAATCAAATTCATAAACATGTTCAATGCGTTCAAGATCATTATCAATGCTATTACTATCAATGCTATCAATTAGAAGTTCATGATGTTCAAATTCCAAATTCTTCCAATCAATAGAAGGGAAAGATACAACCTGATGCTCGCCGTTTTCAATGAGACATGCCCTACCAAGCATTTGATCATACTCTATGCATTCGTCAGGAGGTCGCCATTGATGGTTGATGAGCCTCTCATCCTCTTTATATTGCATGATTTCATTGTCGAGCTCCTTAGTGATCTCTAGCAATGGTGTCAACAACTTCTCGATCTCAGCACCCATAGCAGCAACATGTTCTTCAATTGTCTGTCTCTTCTTTGGCTTGATATCTTCTTGTATAATGACAGAAGCGTGGAGTGTCGACCTGAATTGCTCTTGTTTATTCATGGGCTCTTCGTCAACATACTCTTGAATAATAGCTTCCAAATTCCTTTGCATCGCTTCTAATTCATGATCTTTTAGCAATGTTCTCTGTACTTCTTGTAACTCATTCTCAAGGATCTCTTGATGTAATGTAGATGCATACTCCTCAAGAAACTTATCTTCATCGAATTCAGGTTCCTGCCACAAGCTTGAGCTTCTTTCTTTCTCAATTGCCGCTTCGAGTGCTCTAACATCTTTCAAACCCTGTTTACATTCCTGTAATGCTTTTGATAACATTTGTCCGAATGCTTCTATCTCTTCTGGATTGATAAACTCGTATTCATATTCTTTCTCCCTTGTACATTGCTTATCAAGATTTTCTGTAGTAGAGACTTCTTCCTCAAAAGGTACACCAACTTCTACTTCCTGCATGGCCCGATGAATTGTTTCCGAACATTTCTCACAAGTGTATTCCAAATGATCTATATCATGCACCCTACACCAATTTCTAAAAAGCATTATATCGTCTACAGCTAAATCTCTGTCATTCTTCAATTCCTTCTTGATCTTCTCTTTCAGCTTCTTGAATGCTTTACCATCAACAGGAGTATTCGGATCTATCTTTGAAAACACCACTGGCTCATGTACTTGTAAGAATGAAATTTTCTTTTGCACTGCTAAGTCCATTCTTGATAAAAATGTTATACAATCTGCTTCTCTATGATCGTTTGTCTTGTGAATACGACATCCATATTTGCACTTGAAGTCTTTCAAACTCTTGCCACCAAGACGCTCGTTCAATGACCACCATAGTTGGAGAACAATTGGAGTCGAATTTGCAGGATCATATCCAACAACTTGCTGCATATCCACTCTTGAATCCATGGTTGAGAAATCCATGATCTGATTTTTTTTTTTTGGAATTTTTTGGAATTTTCTACTTTTCGTTGTATTTTCTGAAATTTTCTACTTTTTTTGCATTTTCTGAAATATAAGAGATCTTGAAATCTCGAATCTTTCCTTCAAAGCTCACTTCAAACTCAAATCCACCACTTCAGAGTATCTTGTTGCTCTACTTGAAATGAAGAATATCCGTGTTCTCACCCTCCTTCTAGCGCCAAAAATGTTGATGATTGTTTTTAGACAACACAACAATAGAGTAAAATACTAAGTCTCTCACTCTCTCTTGAATAAAGTATCTCAAAGGCTAAGCTATGTGATCCAGTGAGACAACTTCAAGGTTCCGTATTTGTGATTTGCATTGGATAAACTCAGTGATTACATGTGATCTTGCTGATAATCACAAAGGTATTGACGCAGATTTCTTCATACTTCATTTAGTTTATTTCTCCTTTCAGTGTGGATGATGTATGTACAATGTCTCAATAAAGAAAAGGAAAAATATAAGGTTTGGAGAAACTAATCTAAGGTCAATGAAGCAATGATGATGTATGAATAGACAAACTCCTGAATAAACCTAACTCCACTTCGCCAAGGATGCCTACAACTACATGAAGTTGGTGCAATCTCCTAAGGATAGCAAAAGGTTTTCAAATCATGAAAGCTCATATAAGCACCCATTAAACAACGCAGCTCAAACAAGCATCCACAATCGAACTTAAGCAAATGATAAGGCTCAGACTAGCTTTACACAACACTTCACCAGCGATGAATGTCAAAAACATGAGCTAGGAGTTGATCAAATATCCAATACATACATATATCACATCAATGAGCTTTTAATCTATTTCTAATCTAATTTGAAACATCTCTCCACTTCATCAAAGTACAAGAAACCATGTTATTCCACAAGACAACACTTAACACCAAGTGAACTCCAATGTCTTTGCATTAATCTTAGCTGACGGATCCACAACCAATTGTACACAAAAACTTCCACAATTGAATCTAACCTTGGGGAAGCATCCAATACAAGAAGATTCCTATGTGGTCAATATGGGAGACACTGATGTAAGTTTGGGAGTTCTGTGGTTACACTCCTTAGGACGCCTACATTAGACTTTCCAAACCTAGAACTTAGCTTTGACCATAATGGGAAAAAGGTCACACTACAAGGATTATTTGATTGTTCACCAAGGGTAGTTTCCTCCAGAAGAATGGAAAGAATATTTAGACATAATATAGTTGAATGGGCCGCCCAATGTATGATCCTGGATAAAACAACCCTGCAAGGTAAATTAATACATATTGATATTAAGCCTATCCTCAAGAAACACAAAAGGGTATTTGAAGACATTCCACCAGGTTTACCTCCAAAAAGGGGATTTGAACATATCATAGAATTGGAAAAAGGAGCCAAACCAGTGATCACTACTCCATATAGGCACTCAAAAAAATTCAAGGAGATAGAAAAATCTATTAATGAGCTTTTAGAAATGGTGGGCCGTATTCAATCAAGTGCAAGCCCTTTTGCATCGTCCGTTGTGCTTGTAAAAAAGGATGGTACGATGAGAATATGTATTGACTATCAAGCATTGAATAAGCAAACTATAAAAAACTGTTACCCTATACCCATAGTCGATGAACTCATTGACAAACTTCATGGAGCTAAGTATTTCTCCAAAATTGACTTGCAGTCCGGCTATCACCAAATAAGAATGACAGAAGAAGACATCCCAAAAACAACTTTTAGATGCCATTATGGGCATTTTGAGTTCTTAGTCCTACCCTTCAGACTAACGAATGCTCCGTCTACATTCCAGTTGTGTATGAATCAGACCTTTCAGAAGCAACTAAGGAAATTCCTTCTAATATTCTTTGAGGACATCCTAATTTATAGCAAAACATGGGATGAACACCTAAGGCACATTGATGAAGTTTTAGAGATCCTTGAGCAAGAATCACTATACGCAAAGGCTTCAAAATGTGACTTTGGATTAGAGGAAATTCTCTATTTGGGCCATAAGATCAGCGCACAAGGAGTTAAGGTGGACGAAGAGAAAATTGAAACCATAAAGGAATGGCCAAAACAAAGGACACTAACTCATTTGAAAGGATTTTTGGGATTGTGTAGCTATTACCGAAGATTTGTAAAAGATTTTTCTAAAATTTCAGCACCCCTTACAAACTTAACCGAAAAGGGAGTTTTTGCTTGGAACGAAACAACTCAACAAGCCTTTGAAAACCTAAAAGAAATCGTGGGCTCTTGTCCGGTATTAGCCATCCTTGATTTTTCATTACCATTCGAATTAGAATGTGATGCATCTGGAGAGGGCATTGGAGCATTCCTCATGGAAAATAAACATCCAATTGCCTTTGAAAGTTGGAAGCTCTACCCTACTGAAAAGCTTTACTCTACCTATGACAAAGAAATGTTGGCTATTATGCACGCATTGGCATAATTTAGACAATACCTAGTTTGTGGAAAGGTCATGGTTAAAACAGATCACAACAGTTTGCAATTCTTTCTTAAACAAAGAGACTTAAATGACCACCAACAAAAATGGGTTAGCAAACTACAAGCCTACAACTTTGACATAGAATATGTTAAGGGGAAGAACAATGTCGTAGTAGATGCATTGTCTCGCAAACCATACTTATGTACCATAACAAGAGTTTCCCTGGATTGGAAGAACACCATTATAGCAGAATATGCCGAAGATCCACACGCCAACAATATCCTTGAAGGAAACACCCAAAATGAGGAGTACAAAGTAATGGAGGGACTTATCCTTTATAAAGACCGGATATACCTTACAACAAGCTCAAAACTGAAGACAAAAAGCATTAGGGAGTTCCATGATAATCCCTTAGCCGGACATCAAGAATATTTCAAAACTTATATAGAAGTGAGGGAGAAGTTTTCTTGGAAAGGACTCAAAAGAGATGTACTAAAACATGTCCAAGTATGTATGACATGCCAAAGAAATAAAATGGAGCAAACACATCCAACAGGTCTCCTTCAACCCCTACCTATACCAGATCAGAAATGGGATAGTATCTCTATGGACTTTATAATTAGGCTTCCTAAAGTCCAAGGAAAAGATTGTATAGACGTGGTGGTGGATCGACTAACCAAATATGCTCATTTCATGGCCATATCCTTCGAATACAAAGCACCACAAGTAGCTGAAGTTTTCTTCAATGAAATTTTTAGATTACACGGATTGCCAAGAAATATCATTAGTGACAGGGATAGTCGATTTCTTAGCCTATTTTGGCAAGAGTTTTTCGCCTAATGGGGACAGAGCTCACACCAAGTACCAGCTACCACCCCCAAGCTGATGGACAAACATAAATTATTAACAAATGGATTGAAGGCTACTTGAGAAATTATGTCACCAGTCAGCAAAATGCATGGATAAAATGGTTTCACATTGGGGAGTATTGCTATAATAGAACTCATCACATGTCAATTGGGATGAGTCCATTTAAAGCTTTATATGGTTATGAAGCAATTTTGTTTGGGAGTGTGATTCTGTAATGTCCCTGCGGGCGGGTGATGGGCCCCGTCGCCACGTGTCCGTAGTGGTAGGGAGATGTGCCCCGTTCACCCTCGGACGCTCTGGTGGGGAAGTCTAGCCTCCACCCTTAACGCCTGGGTATGCCGCCCTCACTTCCAGGCCGGTCTTTTGGTGTAGCGGTTGGGCCTTTGTGGTATCAGAGCCGAGGTCTCGAGGTCGAGCCCTGCGGGGCGTGGTGGGCTGTAATGTCCCTGCGGGCGGGTGATGGGCCCCGCCGCCACGTGTCCGTAGTGGTAGAGAGATGTGCCCCGTTCGCCCTCGGACGCTCCGGTGGGGAAGTCTAGCCTCCACCCTTAACGCCTGGGTATGCCGCCCTCACTTCCAGGCCGGTCTTTTGGTGTAGTGGTTGGGACCTTGGCTCTGATACCACAAAGGCCCAACCACTACACCAAAAGACCGGCCTGGAAGTGAGGGCGGCATACCCAAGCGTTAAGGGTGGAGGCTAGACTTCCCCACCGGAGCGTCCGAGGGCGAACGGGGCACATCTCCCTACCACTACGGACACGTGGCGGCGGGGCCCATCACCCGCCCGCAGGGACATTACAGATTCTTCAAGGAAGCCGAGTACCAAGGGCCAAAGATTTCATACAACAAAATATAGATATCATGAAAACTCTCAAGGATAACCTACACCATGCCAAGAATCAGCAAAAGATCTACGCCGATTGAAATCGCCTTGAAAGAAATTTGAAATTGGAGATATGGTGTTTCTAAGACTACAACCATATAAGTAATCTTCTATTAAGAATAGCAGAGCAGAAAAGCTCAAGCCCCGATTTTATGGACCCTATAAGGTCCTAAGAAGGATTGGTGAAGTAGCCTATGAGTTGGAACTACCTATAAACAACAAGATCCATAATGTGTTTCACGTATCCCGACTTAAAAAGTTCCTTGGACAACAAGTTATTCCATGTGAGGAATTACCTCCACTTAATGATGAAGGTCAACTAATCCTGGAACCAGAAGAGATACTTAACATGAGAGAAAGAAGATTAAGAAATAGAATTATTTCCAAATATCTAGTCAAGTGGAAGGGTCTACCTATAGACGACGCCACATGGGAAAGAGCTGAAATTACTAATCATCCAAATTTTAAAATTGCTTGAGGACAAGCAATCCTTGAGTGGGGAGAATTGTGATATCCCCTCTTAAGAATAAGAAGAATTCAGATTTCAAGCTGATTATGTGATCAATTCCATCCTAGAAGCCGCCAAGAATAATAACTAAAGCACGTCAAGAGAATAATTATTTGTAACAATGTTATGAGGTTAAATATGCTAAAACAAAGTAATTGATTCCTCATAGAGAGCGGCGATCCCATGCAAGGAAGCAATGAGCATATAAGACAAGAGTTTTATTAAGATAAGCAACGATTAATATTCCTAACAAGCAGCGATTGCAATGTCATAAACAGCAATGATAATTTAAAGGAGATTTAAGTTAAACTAAAGGTGACGTGTCCTTGTGAAGTGGTGATCTCCTTGAAAGGAGGCAACCGATAGATGAAAAGGCACCTTTCAAGATGCATAAAGATGGGATCGGTGAGCAGCATAAGGGGATCATTCCATCAACAATCAAGCATTGACTGTCAATCCATCAGCAGCAATTTCAGCAGTCTAGGAAGGCAGTCATATATATATATATATATATATCAAGCAAATTCAAATATACTAGAGGCAGCAATCTGCCATACTCATATCCATCTATAGTGGTGAAACATTATCAATCAATTTAGTTCCTACTGAAGGAACAACCTTGCATAAAAGGAATTTTGAATCTTATAGCAGCCTTGTGAGAAATCAAGGTAATCATTATCTTGGTGATCCAAAGGATCACTTGTGTATCTCCAAATCAAGTAAGGAGAAAGGATCACTCATTGGGATGATATTCCTAACCTGTATGTTATCTATACTTTAAATAGTTATACTTAGTCTTACTCATGATATACGAGGGATGAGCG
This sequence comes from Cunninghamia lanceolata, assembly GCA_027924645.1. Classification (NCBI taxonomy): domain Eukaryota; kingdom Viridiplantae; phylum Streptophyta; class Pinopsida; order Cupressales; family Cupressaceae; genus Cunninghamia; species Cunninghamia lanceolata. The sequence continues at coordinate 5,785,641 of BSBN01000333.1, forward strand.
TGTCTTGCCGCGTCTTTAATCTTTGTCTATTGCCCCTATGGAGACGTTTGGGTTGTTATGGAAGGGCGGTTTTGTTATTAAATGTCTCACACAATAGGTGACTCCCAAATGGTGGTATTGATAGGCGTACATGCCACCTTTGGGCCAAGTGGTGGTATTGACTGGCGTTTGTGAAACCCTTGGGCCTACGGCAGCGGAGAATAGTTATCCAGCGCCTTAACGTAATGTTTTCCCCTCCTTCGCTAGGGTTGATGATTACGTTAGATTAAGGACTGGGCTCGACGTTCGCCATTCCCAAAGTGTATCATGAGGCATAAGACATGTTAAGTATAAGTATGTTAAAGTTTGTGGAAATACATTTGAATATATGTACTCATAAATAGCATTACATTCTTGTTCATTATTATTGATTATGATCATGATGCAACTAACACTAATGATTATAGATGAATATATGTATTGTGTATATATTGTTACTGTGTTTGGTTGTAGGATTCCAATTCAGAATTACATTCTTCAAAGAAATATTTATATTGAAAGGTGGTAACCCTAACCCTAAGTTGTCGCAATCATAATTCTAGGGCACATTCGGGAAGGGGACATGACAAATGCAAAATGAAATGAGTTTAGGTTTAGTGGTCAAATTAGGGCTGGGAGCCTTGGTAGGTCCCCTTTTAGTATTAGGTTGTTTTACCTTTTGAGTTGTTTATGTTTACTTTTGAAAACATGGCTGATATGAGTTGGGAATGTCTTGATGTCTTGAATATTGTTAGGGACTGTCGGGATGTTGTGAGGACTCACCTGTCAAAAAGAGGGAAGCCCTCTTTTAATTGTAGAGGGGAGGATAGGAAGGGGGCGTTTCGTCTCCATCGCTGGGACATCCTGAATAGGTCGGAGGCCCTTGAGGACATGTCGTAGTGTACTCTTGCATAATAGCAAAATTCAAAATAACCCAGCTTCATCAACCCATGAAATTGAAAAATTCACATGAGGCCTCAAAGGCACTGTGGGAAAGTTGGGTACTAATACTATAGTGAAAGACAGTCGTTGATTATTCTATTATACATGCTTTTTGGGGTTAAAAAATGCTTGGCAAAAATCTTGGTTCTATAGTGTTCTTGAGTAATATAATTTGTGCCTTAATATCTCTTCTTGAATCTTTCTTCTTCTGTAAAATGCTGTTTAACATCTTCTCAATGCTTTTTATTCTATTATGCACTTCAAATTTACTAGTTTTTGGTACAGAAATTTGTGTGGGATGGATTACATCCTAGTAATGGTCATGATGCAGTTTGCTCTCATGTGAAACAGAGATTTAAATTTGCTCAATCTCTTTGGGTCGCCTCAGAAATATAACCATTTATGAGATAATATCCTTCCTGAAGTAATATGTTCGGGAACTCAATATCTTTAATGAATGATTGTAGAGAGTCAGGGACCTGTATACATTAAGGTCGAGATAATGTAGAATATTATAACGTCATCCCTAAATTTTCAACTGATCATTACACATGTTCACAGGCCAGTGGTGAGTGGTGAAATCTAGTAGGCATGTCAGCTTCCAATCATCTAACTTGATGGCTCTTCAAACACATTAAATGTACAGATGATTGTTTTCTGAAGATTCTGTCAAGATGTGTGATATTTTCTACAAATTTCTTCATAATGATTCTTGTGATCTTATGGAGATAGCGATAAATGGCAAAGCGTTTTAGGTTGATTCAAGTGCATTTGAATGCCAATTTGACCCATCTAGATTTCCACAACGAGATTCCCTGGTGCCATATGTATTTACAATGATTTTTTTATGTTGTAATACAGTCAATGAAAAAATATGAACATGTTGAATATGCCATTCATTGTGTTTTATCTGTTGCATGGTTTATATGGTTTCACCACCTGGTCAAAGTGGTGTTTTTTATTTTATTTTTACTATTAAACTTGTGAATAATGATTTGGGAGTTTTATTTCTCACATTGATTGGCTTATGAATATCTTTTCTGGGGGCATGCATTGAACAGGCAACTATACATGACTGTTCACAACTTTACATGTTGGGCAACTTGTGTGGATAAATCTCCATGCTGCTAAAGATTGCTATATATGATTAGAAGTGGAGGTTCTAATTTTGCTTTTGTAACTTCATATACAGAAGAATTAGTTACCTAGTGCTTTTGTTTTCTTCACATTAGAAAACAGCTGTTCTTCCACTAGAAGTTAATATTGAAACCGATCATTGTACATTCTAGTTTGATTGGAATCAATCCTTACCCATGTTGAATTTGATTGCATAAGATTACATGCAATTTGCATGCTCTATTTAGGTGGGCTGTTTGAGCTTTTGACTCTTTATGACTGCCAGAGTTTTGAAATTTGTAAATGCACTCGAAAAGATAGTAGATCAAGAGCCTGAAATAGCAGATGAAATCTATAACCTGTATAGTCTGAAAGTGGAAAAACATTGATGAATTGGTTTGGCTTCTTTTAAGTTCGTATTTTATGCATTTTTCATTTATAATTTTCTTATGCACTCACATCCTAGTTTTCAACCACATTGCTTTTAGCAGTTTACAACTCTTTAATTGTGCCTGATGGAACAGAATCCATGCTTTATTTATGAGGATGCATATGTAAATCATGTTTATACAATAAGTGATTGCAAACTGGAAAACTGTTTATAGCCTGTTAGCTGATGTTTGTTGCATTGTTGTCAGTGGGACAAATTGCTTTTAACTACATAAAAATATTTCTTAGGTCATTTGTGAGTCCAATATGTTTGTGGATGATAGTTTATATTTTGGGCATACTGTTCTTGTATGAAGAAGCTTGCAGCAGCCTTTCTAATTTTGATCATCTGGATTTATGTGATCTTTGATATACAGTATGGCAATTCAGGAACATGGGTTGTCGCAGGCAATACTTGATAGCGTTTGTCAGGTTGTTGAAGTCAAACCTAATGAAATTCAGGTATTTTCATGCTCTTCAATCCATTTTTAACATACCCATAATGTGAGCTTGCTTCTTCAGTTCCGAACAGGGAAATTTCAGGTTTTTATGGAAAATACAATTGATAAATATTTGGTTCTGTTTAGTCATGTAGTGGGCCTCATTGTTGCATACTTGAGGGTTGCTCTTTGCTATTTCTCAATTCTGGATAATCTGGGTTCTTTTATAATTTCTTTTTTTAGCTTTGTGCCCATTCATTCTTTGATTCTTTAACAAAGGTATGAATCAAAGCCAAACGTTTTATACAGGCAAGATATGAATGTCTCATCCAACAAAATCAACAAAGACAACATTCTGAACTTGAAGGCAAGGGATCTGGTGCTGACAATATAGCTTCTGACTGTATATTCCTTGGGAAAGATCTTGATGCAGCTATGGATTCCTTTGAAAATCTATTTTGTCGTCGTTGCTTGGTAGGATGTCAAGCAGTGAGGTTTACAGTTACATTGTATCTTGGTGTTAGTTGTTACTTAGTAATCTGATTTTTTTGTGTCTTGTGTTGGCAATGTGGCCAAGTCATGTAGTATTCTTGTGCAAGAAGTTCTAGTAACTCTGGTTGCCATTTTTGCAGGTCTTTGACTGTCGTTTGCATGGTTGTTCTCAAGATCTTGTTTACCCTGTAAGATATAAGCTTATCCTTTGTTTTAAAGGTTATTTTATTGGAATTTCCATTTATCATGAGAGTGATTTAGACATCATTTCTTGGCATAGACTGAAAAACAACCTCCGTGGACACCACCCGAAGAAGAAAGTAGCATGCCATGCAGTATCCACTGCTACAGGCTGGTATTTTTCACTCTCTATCGTCTCTGATTTCAGTTTTGTCATGGCGTTGTGTTTTGTTCTGTAATCCTCCCTTATGATTTTCATACCCATAAACATTGGCTTAATATTTAGTTAATGTTGAGTTCTAGTCTTTAGTTTTATAGTTTTTTATTGAGCTATATGCATAAATATGTTCTACCCTATTAATCAGGTACCAAAAGTGGAAGAACTAAGTAGCCCAAATTTGCTTCTTGATGTCGATGACACAAAAACTATCCTTTCTACAAGCAAGGATAGAAATAAGTCGTGCTCACGGAAGAAGGGTGTAGCTGCTGGTAGTGCGAGAACACCAAAGTCAGTTAAGACTGAGAGTGCATGTCTGGATGAAAAGCCAATGGCGGATAGCAGTCCAGGAGAACTTGATTCATCAAAAGATCGTTCAGAATGTCAGCATTCTGAAACGCCACAGAAAAGGAAACATGAACGAAAAATTGGAGGGAGTTCAAAGAAAAATAACAAAAGAGTTGCTGAAAGAGTTTTAGTCTCTATGAGGAAACGACAAAAAAAGTTGGCTTCAGACACCAGTACCATTGCTAGTGGAATTGTTTCTCCATCAGGTATTCATCTTAGATCAAACTCAGGAAAAGGTGTTGATAATACACAAAAGGCATTGCAGAAGAACAACAGGAGTTCTGTAGGAAAGAAGTCATTGAGGAAGAGAAGTTCAACCAAGAAAAGCGACTCCAATGCACATGACTATATCAAGCCAGAGGATGATACACCACCTATAATCCATGGTGACTTAGATGAAACAGAACAACAGGGAGCTTCCTCTAAACAAGAAGGAACGACTGATATTGGTGTTAAGCAAGAAGATTGTGGCTGGAGTTCTGTGGAGAAGGGACTATATGCAAAAGGTGTGGAGATATTTGGCAGGAATAGGTAATCACAATTTGTTGCAATTACTTCATTTTTAATATGATATGAATATAGAATGTCTAACTATGAATCATAACATTTGAGATATTGACATAAGTCACAGTAAATAGATGATTAGGGGTTTGGATTTGTATTTGAATTTCACTTCGTCTATCTCTTCATGTGATGTGGTAATAACAACCATTAAATGGTATATAGGTTCGTGTCTTATTACATGTATTCTATCATCTTTATAATTATTAATTAATGGAAGACGGAGTACATAATCTATTCTTTATTTTTAATTAATAAATACAGATTTGTGCAACAAGATTGAACAATTTACTTATTTATTTTGGGAACTTTTTACTACTCTTGTCTTTTGTATGGTATTTAAATTGTTGATAAATCATTCCAACATCTTTTTTTCTTTGGATAAATAGGGGTCATTTGTGGCCCTTACCGGAAAAATCAATTAAGGCAGGCGTGAAAAACTAAAGCAGCTATTGTGTTACTGGACCAAGAAGTGTTTCAAACTGTTTGCATACTGCCACCTGCCCATGAACATTTCACCAGGGCTTGTGTTCCAACTGATACTAACATTCTAAACATCAAAGTGTTTTGGCTTATATAAGGTCTGTAGATTTGAAATCTGTGGCTATATGCCAAAAAAACAGTGCTGCTGCTATTCATCAAAATAGAAATACGTAAGTTGACAGAAAAAAATATCAAACCTAGCCATGTGCTGGTTGGATGTAATATCCCTTTTGTCTTCTGAGATATTTTTATGCAACTGATGACCGATTTTTTTTTATATTTATTCTATGTTGGGTATAACAATGTAGTACAGCAGAAAGAGATATTGCAATGTATATATTTTTCACACTAACTGAATATTTGAAAGGAAATGCACTACTGAAATTTCTAGATTTCTATATCTTCAAAAATACTCATTATTTTGTCAAAATATTAAGAACCCAGTTGAGAGAATATCCTCTAATATCTAAATCACAAATACCCAGAAAATTGCATGGCCAAAATATGAAGCAATATCACATACCCATTTGCTGAAATGTGAAATACATGGCTGGAAACAACAGAACAACAATATGCAAATGAAATACAACTCCTTGAAGCACATGCAACTCAGATTTGTTACTTCAAATCAGCATATACTCCGAATACATAAGAAACACTCACAATGAAGACCAAATAATGCAACAAATATTTGAGCGACTTGATATTCTCCTCTTAAATGCTCTGTATAAACCCTTATTCTGATCTGCAATTGATTAATCTTCAAAACCCTTGTAAAATCTAAAGGTAAACTCTCCAAATTAGCTCATTATAACTTCTAATCTGCAAATGATTAACCTTTGGAATGCACAAATTGATTCCCGTAATGAAGCCACCACACAAGCAATATTTCGACTGATCTCTCACGACCTCAAAATTGCATAAACACTGAAGATATTTCGTTTTCCAATGCTGAAAATGAAGAAATCTCAAGAAACCCTAGGTTTCCTTCACAATCCCCAAAGCTCTCACAAAAAGCAAAGTCAAATGATCATCATTAATAATGAATCTATTTGCTTTTTGATGCCCTTTTATAACTTCTCCAAATGAAGTGTATTTAATTTGCCTTTGAAGTCCATTTTTTAATTAAGTCCTTATGTCTCCCTTTAATAAAGTATTATATCACTTTATTCATTTCCATTTAACCCTTATATCACCTTTCATAATAAAGTCCCCTTTAAACAATGACCTTATGTTATAAAAATGAACCATATATTATAAGGTCATATAACTCGTTAATTGCTTTTAAAGTCAAAATGGCCCCACTAACATAAGGCTAAGTTATAACCTTATAATATACCTTTTATTATTAAATATCATTGAGGCCACTTTAAAAATTAATAACTCTTTAAATACTTATGATATTCCAATTCTGTCTGAACAAGGAGATTCACCATGATACCCTCTGTAAATCCAACTACCTTACCAAAAATAGTAGGGGTCCCTCTCTATCAACCATTGATTTACTATAAATAGTAAATCCCTCATTATCTGATCAAACCAATGATGTAAGGGATTGACACTGCAAATGAACCCTGTTTAGGTGCCCTACTATAGATAGTAACCCTGACTGTCCTCAAATAGTCACTTACTATAAATAGGAAGTGTGTGAATTTGAATCAAACAAAGGCTAAACCTGAACTCTAGATGGGAATAAGCCTCCCGCTCTGCCAATTGGAATCCTCTAACCATCTGCCTTAGCCTACGAGGGCCAATAATAGGCTAATCCCGTCACAAACCATGGTGAGCTAAAATGGGGACATTACATTGGATGACTAGATGCCTTTGTGGATTGCGTATGCCACTGATTGCAGCCAATTCAGCATCCTTTGCTTCTTTTTTACAATCTCCTACTGTGACAGTGGGGTTCCAGGCTCCAACTCATGCCATCTTCTGCCTTAGCCTGAGTGTAGGCCTTCCAATATGTTGCCTCCACTTTCTCAGGGCACTCGTGTTTCCATTTGTTAGGATTACCATGCAGCTTGGGCACAATATGCAAATGCCACTAGATAAATCCATCTAGCACAGTACACTATTTCTGAACGTTATTGAGTTGTCTTGCAAAAATCTCATTTCACACAGAGAGCTCTATAGCTCGAAGGATTCCATTCCGTTTTTTAGTATTTACACCTCTTTATGACTTTACTTCTGGCATAATCTTCATTTCCTTATTGTTTTATAGGACAATATATTAAAACAATGACCTTACTTCTCCACATTTTTGTTTTTTGGTAGCAGCATGTTGAAAATGGTTGAGAGAGTTCACACGATGCCCAACTTCCTTTCAATCAAGTGCAATTTCTTCTCCTGGCAGGGCCGTCATTGCCCAATTTTCATCCATATTCTTGGAGATGTAAGCCATGGTTTTTTGCTTGTAGAATTTCCTACTTACTTTAAAAACCAATAAAATTCAAATAATTACAGCTGAGAGGGGTTCTATAGCTGGAGCCGGGGGAGGGTGAACGTTGTAACAGTGTCATCTGGTGAGGTGGATTAACATTTATTGAACATGGAGGAGCTGAGTTTTAGTAGCTGACATTTATCTAAACCTATTTTTATTGGAAGCGTGGGCTAGGAAAAAGTGTCAGTTTAACCATATTAGTACATTCAAGAAAAATAACAAGTAACCTCAAATTATTGCCATAACCAAAACAAAAATAAAATTTCAAATATCCTTTCCACTTACATGCCCAAAATGTAAGTTAAAATGTAATTGTATTCATCCATGTCATAAAGAATACTTGGTGATTGAATTAAATAATTGTTTACTTTAAGAAAACATAAGCAGAATAGCTGATTTTCAAATCTCTTTTAACCATTTCGATGTAAGATAGGTGCCTTGAGTTCAAAACTTTTTGGTGTTTATAGACATTTGTGCCTTAAGTTTGATACTCTTTGGTGTTATTATTTGTTAGCTTTTCTAAGCTAAGTTGCCGAATCGGGTACGAACATGGGTACGAGTACGGGTACGTGATTCTGGTACGCCGGTACGGCAATTTTTTTGAAGGGGGTTTGGGTACGTTAGTACAAAATACATATAAAAAATTAAAAATATATATATTTGCAGCCTAGAAACAGAATTAGCTTCAGAATCTGAGAATATCAATACCACATGCTAAACAAAACCATTACAAGTTTCAAAATTCGAAATATAATATACTAATTCAATATCAAAGTTCAAACTTGAATGTCATGATAGATAATCATTGTTCAAAATTAAAATGATACAATTATTAGTCACTGATCAGCATCATCAAAATCATCATCAACATCATTAACATCATGTGATGATGTATGTAGATTACGAGAACCACATGGAATCCCACAACTCGCACTAAAAGTATGCTGACTGGACTCCTCAAAAGCTGCAGCTTGTGCAATAGAAGAAAGATTCAAGTCAGTTCCCTCTGGATCTCCATCACACAACTTCTCTGCCCCTTCCTTGTAGTCATCAACTTTGTAACTTAGAAGTCGCAAGTTCGAATGCGCATAAACTAGCTCCTCTGCTTTACTTGATGCCAATCGATTGTGCTTCACTGAGTGGATGAAGGAGTATGTACTCCAATTCCGTTCAGATGAAGAAGAGCTAGCAACCTATTGAAGCAAAGGGAGATCTTGTTAGAAGCTAGTCTTTAAATTTGAAAATGGAAATTTTTAAAATGAAAAAAATAAAAGTTTGAAGGTGGGTAAAAATTGATAAACTTACTTGTGATAAAAGTCTGATTGCAAGTATTTGAAGGTGTGGCATTTTATTGGCATGGACGTACCACCAAGAGTGAGCATCCTTCTTATACATGTTGTGGAGAGCCGAAACAGTTAGCCGATTGGAGGCTGCAAACTCAATTGTAACTATATCCTCTAATTTAGGATCAGGATAGAGTTTAACAAATGCTTTATTTAACCCCTCGTTGACTTCTGAATCACGGTATGGTGGCACCCTTGTTGGCATAGAAAGGATCTCATCGCTGTAATATTTGGGAGTCAACGCAAAGGCAAGAAGATGGAGTGGGGTGGTCATTTTGTTCCACCGTTCAACACAAATTGATTGCACCTGTTTGAAGAAAGTCTCTTCATGATCTTGCTCTTTTGCATTTATGATGGATTTCATTTGCTCAATCATTGAGTCAATGCCATCATAAACCTCTCCCAAGCATGGCTTATCCATGTTAGTAAAGCGGAGCATACACATGATGGGCTCAGTGAAACTAAGAAGAGATTGCACTCGATCCCACCAAGTGTCAGAATCATTTGCTTTACATTAGCTACACTCTCAGTGTTGGATTGCCTCCATATGAACCATGAATCACTGATGACCATGTCAGCAAGTGCTTTTCACACCTTCACAAGTCGTCTCAAGACGATTGTGTTGGATGCAAATCTAGTCTCAGCAACCTATTTGAAAAAAAAAAATAAAAATAAAAAAATACAAAGAAGAATGCAAACTTATTTTTTTTAAACACAAATGATAAAATTAAAACTTTGTATTGTTTGAATAATGAATTACCTTCAGCAACTCTAATTGTGAGAATGATCTAAAAATGGCCTGTGACATGCGATGGTTTGTAATGAACATTTGGATCTCTTCGGCTTTAGCATAGACTTGTTTGATCCAATCTATTTTCTTACCCAGCTTTTGTAGCATCAGGTTGAGTGAGTGTGTTGTACCCAATCAAAATTTTTGCTTCATTAAGGCATTTTTTGAAAGTCTAGAAAATTTATCGTAAAAAAATTCAAAAAGTCAAAATTTCTAAAAATAGAAATTTCAATTTTTAGAAAGTTTCTAAAAATAGACATCAAATTAGGTTTTCTGGGTTTCTTGAGATACAAATACTGGCAAAATTTTCTAAAAATAGAAAGTTTCTAAAAATAGAATCTCCGATTTAGGGGTCGTGCTTGATTCTGATTGGTCGATTTTGCTTCACGATCAAGGCGGTCTAGATGGAATCTACAAAAGGTCAAGTTTTCTCTATTGGGTCAATTCTGCTTTTTCAGAAGACAAAGCACGAGCTCTAAGGCCATCAATGGAGGAAGTTCATCTGCCAGAAATCAGTTTCAAGTCTTTCAAGGCTATTTAGCTAACGCAGAACTGACGAGCAGTCGTCGATTTGACAAAGAACGAAAAACGGAGCAAGATGGATCCGGAGTGGAGGAAAAGTTGAAAATCATAAACTTTTCTAAGGCATGTATTTCCAGGCGCCCCTAAGGGCTGGGGGCGCCCAGCTTTAATAGTGTTAGAATTTATTCTGCGTTTTTCAGAAAATGCAATAAATGTCTCCGTTGGTCAGTTCCGGGGTGGACAAAAGCAGTCATTTTGGTCAACATGCCCTAAAAAGTTGGAATCCACGTCAGAAGTACCCATGCTATCCATTCCATCCCTCATCCAGTGGCATTTGACTGGCGAAATGTCAAAATCATCGACATGAAGCAGATACTGGCACGCGAAACAAAGCAAATTGCAAACAGAGGTTGAAAATTATGAATTTGGCTAAGGCATTAATTTCCAGGCGCCCCTGGAGGCCGGGGGCGCCCATCTTTTCATGCCTTCGAATTTTTTACGCATTTTTTGAGAAACGTGAAAAAAGCCTCCGTCAACTAGTTTCCGGGTGGTCAAACTCAGTCGAAAACTTAAAAAAGCTAGGATTTCATCTCAGGTATGTTCAGACAGCTCAGAGCGTCTCTCATCCTGCTTTTGCAGTCATCCGGACGACAGAAAATGATGATCAAACATGACCTAGTGGCACAGAAATCGAGGAATGAAATACAAAATTGAAAAGCATCAAAAATATTCTAAGGCACAAAATTCTAGGTGCTCCTGGAGGCTAGGGGCACCCATCTTTTCTTGCCTTAACCATTTTTCCATGTTTTTACAGAAAACGACAAAACCTCCTCCGTCAGCCCGGTCAGATTCATAGCAAATCAGTTTGGCATGTTTTTCGAGGCAGACAAAGGGTACAATCAGTTCAATTTTCATCAACCTTGCCTGCTGCCAAATCATTAGACTCAGTTTTTTTTTACAGGCGGAAATCGTCAACCAAACTGGGGTCTACAGTCATCGGAACGCGCGCGGGAATCGAGAAATTGAAAAAGTTGAAATTTTCATAAAAATGGCTAAGGCACAAAAAACTAGGCGCTCCTGGAGGCTAGGGGTGCCCAACTTTTCATGCCTTGGAAATTTTTTATGTTTGACAGTGTTTTCTCGTAGCCGCTTTCTTGATCTTCACCTGACGACAGGTTTCAAAGGTCAGATTTGCAGTTAAATGATGTCAGATCGTCAGTTTGAGGCTGGGGATGAAATCATGGTTGACCATGATCAATCAACTTTTTCAGTTAACGGTGACAGTTTGCCGTCTTGTTGAAGTCAGAGGCAGGCCATACTGGAGTCAAAACGAGTGCAAAAGTTTCAAAACGAATGAAAATTTGGCTAACACTTTTGCAACCTCGCGTGTTTGATGACATTATCAAAAGAAGATATTTTTAAATCATCTCACACATGAAGCCATAGGGAGTTATAAAATAGGGATCCTTCCTATTCAGGCATATCAATTTGGATTTGTGCTTTAAAAGATGCTTTTTTCATGGATAAGATTCAAACTTTATGCTTTCACAAAGAAAGCCGCTGTCTTGCCCTAAAGTTCTAAACAACAAGCTTTTTGTCTCCATCATTCATTATTTTTGCAAGTTGCATCCAGAGGAAAGAAAACTTCTTTTTCTTTTCACGAAGATTTGAGAACCCAAACGGAGTGCTTTTTCAGTGTTCTTCATAGTTCCGGCATTAGGAAGCACAGAGGCACACTTTTTCGATGTCCATTTTTCTAGGGGATCATTTTTTAGAAACAGGGCCGGAGCTTTTTCAGTTTTCATCGAAATGGGTCCACTTGGAATTTCATCCTCTTGAAGATTGGAAATTTTTATTTTTTTGGAAATTTGGTTTTTGCTGCTTTTTTCAGGAAATCGTCTGCTTTTTCAAAATCGGACGATCTAGGTTGCTTTAGAATGGAATTGTCTACAAAACGCATGTGCCAGCTTTTTCTTTCAAAATCTGCTTTTTCTCTCAAAATCTGCTTTTTATAAGATATTATTTCCCAAAATACCAATGGATGACGTCACCAATAAGGCAACAATAAAGATGGGGATGTGACTCAAAAGAAAGCAGCTTTAACTCAAATACTTTTTGTTTTAAAGCATTTGCTTTCATTCAAAGCTTATCCATCCTTAAAATAGTAAAAAATCACTTTGTATTAGTTGGAGTTTTCTTTGCTTTAAAACAATTTTGCTTTAAAGCGTTTGTTAGTTGTAATCTTTGTCTTAGAATAGAAATAAAACTTGTGAGTTGGCAAGTTAGTTAGGGTAAATCAACGAGATTTTAGGGTTCCCTAATCCTTTGATTTAGTATAAATAAGGGCAGCCTTGCCCATTGTAAGTAATGGTAATTGTGATAGGAAATTTGCTGTGCCTATTCTAGCCTGCAGAATTTGTTATTCGAAATGCTCGTTCATTCTGTGATATCTGTTTTCCAGTGTTTGATCGCGTATTGTATGCCTGCCTTTTGCTACAATATTGCTGTCCTGGAGTTGTATCAACTTTATGATATTGGGAATAGAAGTCTTATGCCTGCCTTTTGCTTTGATTTTCTATCTCAAATCATCAAGTTTTGTTGTCAAATGTGTGGCTTGTGTAAATTTTATTTCAGTTTTCATTATTAAAGTACAATGGGTCTTATGATGTGAATCTGGGAGAAATTTATTTATGTTAAAACAAATCATTTCTTGTCCACTTTTGATTTTTGTGCTCTGCGTTTACTCAAACAATCAAAAGCGTCATTTAGTTTAGGCCTAGCTGTAGTTAGGTGTTTATTAAAAAGAAAAACCTCTTTTGCAGTGAAATAGAGTTTCATAACCTTGTGGTCACAGCTGAGAATCAAAAAGAAGATAGGCAAATTTGTTTTATTTATCTTTCAGCGAACATCAGCAAAAAGGGAACTCCCCCTCATAATACGAGAGCAGTTTATCTATGCATAGCTGTTCGTTTCCAACTCGCATTCTAGAGGTGCGAATTGAAACGCAAACAGAGTGGATAGCACAAGGTGTCCAAAATATATGTGAGAACCGTTGCTCAACCAACATATCAGTTGCTTTGCAATTCTTTGCATTTTCTGTTACAACTTGGACAATATTTTGAGGACCCACTTCATGAATGCATTGTATAATGATATCAACAATAAATGATGCATCCTTCACTTGCCCCTCACAATCCACAACTTTCAAAAACATTTGCCCTTTAGGGCACACTGCAATCACATTGATTAATGGCCTATTTTTTGCATCCTTCCATCCATCAGAAATGGACACCCCTGTTTCTTTCCATAAGCCCCTAATGGGAGACAATGAAGATTCTATATGTTTGACCTCCTTTGACAATAAGGTGGTACGCACCTTCTCATAACCTGGACCTGTGTACCCTTTTGGAGCTTCACTTATTTTTCTTACCATGTCTTGCTAATACGGAGATCGAACAACATTGAAGACCAAACCATTTGCATAGAGACATCTTGCAATGGCTTGATCAACAATCTCTCTTGCATCATTTTGAAATGCCCTCTCTAATGGTCCCCTTGCTCTCTTCACATTTATGAGCTCAAGTTCATTGACATTTCTACCCAAAAATGGGTGGCTCTCTAATACAACTTCAGGGGCAACACCACGAGTATCAGATGAAGCAAGTGGCCTTTGTGAGCCCCGTCCTCTCCTCAAAGGATGCCCTCCTCTATTCAGAACTCTTGCATCTGCGTCCTCTTGCTCTTTGATATATGCTGCGATTTGATGAGTTGGGATAGGTGTGTTATTCTTTCTTGGACAAGCTCTGATTCCCAATCCAGGAATGGCACACAAATGGCCTTTGACCCGACTGTATGAACTTGTATATTGCTTTTCACACCCATTGCATTTCCAAACATATGTTCTGCCACCTGGAACGTGTTGTAACATCTCTACATGCCTCCACAAAGGTGAATTTGGGTCAATATTGAAGACAGGTGAATTAGAGCTGCTGGCTGCCATCTTGCATTAACAATTTAAAATTTTAACATGATTGAAAAACAAATATTATATTTAAAATTTGAGCTAAAATTAAAATTAAAATTAAAATTAAAATTGACATTCTTCAATATGTACTGTTTAAAATATTCCAATAAAATTAAAATATTCACAAATTTATTAAATTATAAAATTCCAATTGTCATAGATAAAAGTTAAAAACTTAAAAGTAAAACCTAAATTTTAAAACTAGTATACATTCTTGTTTTAATATTTATTAATTATTAATTTATTATGATTATATATGAAATATTTTAATATTTAACATATTGATATTTCATATTTTTAATTTTTAATGTTAAAAACTTATTAAATATATTATATTAATAATAATAATAAGTTAATAAATTATTAAATAATATTTAAGATTATAATAGATGAACAATAATATTTTAATTTAGTATTACAAATTTACAAATATAAAACGCGGACAACCCTAAACAAACTCAATAAATATTAAAAATTTAAATATTAAAAACCTTTATAATGTTTAAACCTTCGAAAATTGGAATTTATTTCTATGCTTACCTGCGAAATGGGTCTAGCATTCGAAATGCGTTCTCGCGTCTGCAAATTTGGGCTTCGGGAGAATATCTGGGCGTCTGCAAATAGAGGCGTTTGCAAACAAATAGAGGCCTCTACAAACAAATACGGTCTCGCGTCTTCAAACAAATAATGTCTCGCGTCTGCAAAAAATAATCGCCCTCCGTCTCTGGAAAATAATTGCTCTCCGTCTCCCACATTTGGCTTGGAATGGGGAAAATAGCGTTAAAAACAAATACAATGCATTGAAAAAAGACAAAAAAAAAAATGCTTTAGGGTTTTCCGATGGTCAATAAGTCAACAATTGCTTCGGAATCGCTTCGGAAATGCCACGTCGACACCAAAATCGCCCGGGTTCGAAATTTTTTTTGGAATCGAAGCTGTGCTTGAAATAACGAACCTTGTTGGATTCCACAGGGGATTCCTACTGATTCTAGTTCCGGTATGTTTCGTACTCGGAATTGGTCGCTCAAGGAGAGCGATTCGGCAACTTAGTTTCTAAGTCAACGTTTCTATCACAATTCCTTGAACTGTCAACAAATTTGTTTTCATTGACAGAGACTGGAGTTGATCTTCTAGTTGGGACATTACCTTTTGTGTATAACTTGAATTAAATTTGTGTCCTTGATGACAAGGAATTTCAAGTCCAAGGGACAAACTAGACATTGGCCCTATACTAAAGTCACTGTCTCCGCATAATTATTATTGTTGATGCCTAAGTAAGAAGAATAAGTGCCAACGAGGCTTTCATTATTATGAATTAAATTTGTGTCCTTGATGACAAGGAATTTGAAGTCCAAGGGACAAACTAGACATTGGCCCTATACTAAAGTCACTGCCTCGGCATAATTATTAGTGTTGATGCCTAAGTAAGAAGAATAATTGCCAACGAGGCTTTCATTATTATCTCCAATGAGCTCTCTTACTATTGTACTTCATCAATTTTCTAGATGTGCCATGAAAATTTAGCTTCTAGCAATTTCTAGGAGGGCTTTCTTGTCTTGCCTTCTTTCTTACTGTGTTGCTACAATTCACCCATTTATTAGGGGAGTTGACTTAAGCTTGGGCTAATTAAAGTCTATTTGCCTATCGTTGGCTGTGAAGCTCCTTAAGGATTTTAATTTTACATTGAACAGTTCCTTGATGCCTAATTCCACTGTCAAACTGTAATGTCCCCTTTTTTGGAATGGTCTCCATTGGAGAACAGAGGAGTTGGTTTTCACTCTCCGAGATGTTTGGATGATACACTGTGGGTATATTTTGGTGTGGATATGTTCCTTTCTATGGGAACGAATCATACTGAGGTATTCTCCTAATGTTGATGATACGAGTCTTTCATTTAGGATCATAATTCCACCTTGGAGTGAACCACTTGGAGGAGTCACAAATATGGAGAATTTCTATTAAGTATGGGGACTTGTTATTTTCATGCTATGAGATGAAGTTGTATCCTACATTGATGATGAGATATGGATCCTATGCATGTATGTGCCAACATTGAGGAGAGTATCTTTGCACTTGGGATGACTTGTGGTGGACAAATGAATAATAGCTAGCATCTTACCCTGGCGCTTGGAGATAACATAACAAAAGAGTAAATTATAATAAATTCACATCTTTAATTTGGATTTATTATGGCGCCCATGAGTCTTGAGATGGTCGGCCTCTTTGAGAGGAAAATACAATAAAAAAATAAAGGGAAAGTACCTAGGTCGGCCAGCATGTATTGAGGATGAATTTCATGTATAAATAGAAGATGTTTTGGTGGCATTTGAGCATCAATCAATCATTCTCTCATTCATCTTTGGAGTTTATCTCTAGTGAAGGTTTTGGGACGAAAACCTCAAATACCTTGGAGGAGTTGGACGAAAACCTAGCTCTTCTTGTGAGGATTCCGTGACGGGGATTCATTTGCACTTCATCATTTTTGGAGCAGACTTGTGAAGTAGATTTGAAGGCCTCTCTTTAGTTGGTTATGTGGGATAATGCCTAGGGTTTAACCCTCACTTGGAGCGCCACTCTTGGGAGTCATTTTGGGCTTGGTTTGTGAGCATCTTTGTGCCATTTTTCCATCTTTCTCAGAGCAACAGACCTGTGCGCCACATTTTTGAGTGATTGGAGACTCATTTTTGATAGAATGCTAGAGGAAGAAATTGTTATTTTGTTTGTGAATATAGGGCAGATATTTTCTGGGCTATTTCTCATGTGTTAGCCTATATCTATTGATGTATTTGAAGACATTTCATGCTCAGTTTATAGCAGCAGACTTCTACCTTCATTTTCAGTTGTGTGCTGGTTGAATGAAGTGGATTTAATGTTCTTATAATGGTGAAATGCAAGTACATTATGATTGATTATGCCTATCGCAAATTCATGGTGTTTTGAAATGTTTTATGGGCTGCCCTGGTTGGTATTTTCAGTCTGATTTTTATTTCAGAAGTTAGGGTTTGAGCAGAAAACTAAAGTGCAGAAATTAGGGCAAAATTCAAATTAGGACAAAATTCAAATTAGGGCAAATCAGAAAATTCTAAGCGAGTTTCATTTGGAAAGCCCGCAAATCCAAAATAGGTGAAAATATCCCCATTTGGGATATTACACAAACAAACAACCTTCAAATGATGTTCTTCCTTCTTTAACATCTGGTTTTTCTTAACCTGCCAGATATGCCAGACTATTAATGTAGTTGCCCCAACAAAAATGGTTTTAACTCATCCTTCTCGTTGCCCACAGGCCAAAAGGAGAATGGTATTTCAAGGAATGTCACCACGTGCAAGATATTTCAAGCTTTAGAATGATACAGGCCCATGCTTACCAGGCATAAAAGAAGGATATGGTATGCCATCGTTTTTATTGGCATAGGCAACAAATGGAGGGACCAATCCAGCCACTATGTTGTATTTTGTCAAAAGTTGGAAGCTTCTAGACTGTTGTTCATGCAAAGTCAATTGTCTTGGAAAGCTCATATTGGTAGCAAATTCTGGATATAGGCCTGCCATGCTTCTATAGGAATGTCAATCCCTCAAATATTCACACCCAATTTTCATCTTGTAGTTGCTTGTAGGTTGCTAAATCTATTTTAGCCTATCCACTCCTACCATATCAATTCCTTTTGACCACACCTGTTCTCAAAGGATTAATTCTTCATCCTTCTTCAATTATATTATTTTTTAAGCCTTTCCGTTCGCTGGTCCTCCCTTCAACTCCTTAAGATTCTACCCAGTAATTGCAAACCTTGGGAC
The DNA here is from genome assembly GCA_027924645.1 of Cunninghamia lanceolata. Taxonomy (NCBI): domain Eukaryota; kingdom Viridiplantae; phylum Streptophyta; class Pinopsida; order Cupressales; family Cupressaceae; genus Cunninghamia; species Cunninghamia lanceolata. The sequence continues at coordinate 5,803,780 of BSBN01000333.1, forward strand.
CTGACCTTTTGGTTTGCATAATCTTTAATCTGCTGCAGTTCTTCCCAGTTCTACAATGGCTTCTTACCTCCCAAAGAATCGCTCATGAATTCTGCTGTTTCATTTTTCCTGAATTCCTTTCCAAGATTTTGAGTTATTGGGCTTCTGAAACTGCTAGTGATACTGCAAATATGATATTCTTTCAAGGATGAGGAGACAATTATCATCCTTTCTCAAGTATTGTTGTCAAGGTATTTTGCTCTTAGCACTCTGCTGTATTTTTGCTCATGTTCTTTAAAGATCTCCACATTTCCCTTTCAGGACTTGATTTATGGCAGCTGGACTGCTAAGACCTATTCCTCTTTCCAATTTTGGGCTGCACGGTTTTTCCCATTTCAAGAAAGAGTATTCATTGGCTCTTGAAGTTTCTCTCCAAAGGGTTTTTCTCATAATCTTATTCATTGGATAGAGGGCTTTGAGGAGACCTTAAAGATATAAAATAGGTAGATGGAGAGAGCTTGTAGGGTTGTCTTTAGGAATTGCATTGTGCAATCTACCTGATAAGTGCAGGAGCATTTCTTTCCAAGCTATTAGTTTTGCTTGCAAGTGGCTTGTGAGTTCTGTCCACAGACTTTTTTTACACCTGGCCCAGAATAGGGTGATACCCAAGTATTTAATTGTCAATTATCATTCTTTCTCAAGTATTGCTGCCAAGGTGTTTTGCTCTCAGCACTTTGCTGTATTTTTGCTCATGTTCTTTAAAGATCTCCACATTAGTTTCCCTTCCAGGACTTGGTTTATGGCAGATAGACTTCTAAGACTTACTCCTTTTTCCAATTTAGGGCTGCATAGTTTGTCCCATTTCAACAAAGAGTATTTATTGGCTCCTGAAGTTTCTCTTCAAAGGGATTTTCTAGTAAACTTATTCATTTGATAGAGGGTCTCTGAGGAGAGTTTCTAGGATTCTCTTTAGGAACTGCAATCTACCTCATAAGTGGAGGAGCATTTCTTTCAAGCTGTTTGTTTTGCTTGGAAGCAGCTCATGAGTTATGTCCACAGACTTTTGTCACACCTTGGCCCAGCATAGGGTGATACCCAAGTATTTAATTGTGTAATGTCCTAAGCTAAATGCATACAAATAATCAAACCCAGAAAGTCTCTAACAACAGAGAATTTTTTATATTATTTTCATGAAACGTATATATGCAAATGGAGAGCAACTAAACTCACTGGAGAACAATTCACTGAGAAGATGCCCAGCATACAGTTCTTAACTCTAAGTATCCTTACACACACATGCAGTCTTGTAACTATTCGTCCTGCTGATCCTCAAATCTCTGTGCAAATCTGAAATGTCACTCACCATGTATTCTCCTGAGGGTTTTTGTCCTTGAGAGGAGCAGGTTCATGCCTGAAGGGTTTCGTCCTCAAGCACCATGCAAGCTGCTGTAGAAGCATCATGTTCTTGTAGCTTAAGTTGAGTTTTGGGTTTGTAATATTCAAAAAGATGTTTTCTCTTTGCCTTATGCACTGTTTAATAGCCCAGCTCCCAGTGATCCTAAATCAAAGGAAGTCAGTCCACAAATGCTGGCAGCTAACTGACAGTTAATTTCCTCAAATGCAGGCAGCTAACTGAACAGCAACTCCCTCTAATTTTGATGCTAACTGACTGGTATGGACAAGTAGGAGACTAAAACTCAAACATCCGCCTTATTTTATGGAGTAACCACCTAACTGACTTTATTCTAACTGCAGACAGACCTAGTTGCTTTATTCTGATCAAAAGACTCGTCTTTTTTATTCTAACTGTAGACAGAGCACTTACTCATTGCTGTGGTTTAAAAGGGGACATTACAAATTGTCAACAATCCTCTTTCAAATTCTAATGCCCTTGCCAGTCTATGCTGCTTTCTTTCACATATACTTAAATTTTAAAATAAACCTTGCTTGATATGTTGCCTCGGAGCTGAGGTGTAGACACTTTCTATGCGTTTGGTTGTTTTGGCTTTTTGTAGTTCTGCTGCTTGAAACAATACTCTTTATCAATAAACTGTTGATGTGCCTGGCAATCCAGAGGTTATTGATAGGTCTTCAAGTTAGTTTTGTGTCTTTTTACCATATAGACAGTTAGGAGTACCAAGTGCCTCAGTCATTATAACAAAGAGCTAGGGGGACTATGGGTCCCTTTCTTTGATGCCTTTAAGGGCGGAAAATAAATCATCTAGGATACCATTGATAAGGAAGAATTGGGTGGAGGAGATGTGAATTTCTACAAATTCCTCTAATCCATTTGAAAGCCAAACCTCTCTAGAATCTTGAGGTGATCCCATTTCATTCTATAATATGCTTTTTTGATGTCCAGTCCATTAGTCATGCCATCATCCTTCTTGAAATTAGGTTAATTGTGTAATTCATGAACCCTGATATTATATTCCAGTATATGTTTGTCTTTGCAAAGCCTCCTTGCTCATGTGAGACAACTAGCTGGGGTAGAGGTTTTTGTAGGTTGCCTACTCTAAAATACACGATAAACCAGCAACACAATTGTATTGAAGGCAGAAAGCATAAAGAAACAATGTACACTAACATTAAAGAGCACAAGATATCAGCAACAATGATTATATTCTTATTACACAAAGTACATCAATGGATAGAAGACCAAGGAGAATACACACAGGAGAACCCTCCATCCAAGTCTATGACATGACCATGTATACAACAATAGCTGATATGTGTGACAATTGAGACAATCATTACCAATTACCCGATGACCAATACTAACAAAAAAATTAATATTGGCTGTACACAATCTAACTTTAATCTTTTCCTAATACACAAACTAACTTGAATTTACTTTATCCAAATATAACTTTTCTTTTGTGGCTTACTGTAATGTCCCCATTTTCGGAGTGATCACTTAGTGGAGTTAGCTAGCCTATTTCTATTCTTGTAGGCTAAGCTGGAGGGTTTCGGGAATGACCTAATTGGCGAGTTTTCACACTTAGCCAATTTTGTAGGGCAAAATGATTATGGGAAATGACTTGGCATAGTTTTGTGGTACTTTTGATGTAGTCATGACTAGTAAAATAATTTGCCCTAAGGTGGAGCAACCCAATTGGAGGATGAAAAATAGAAGAATGGAAAAATGCCCTTGGGAAAAATAAGAATAATTTATAATGATTTCCTTTGAGAAGGACAACTTCATTTGAGGTCAAAAATATATTATAGCATGTGCCTAACTGGTTCGCCCTTGGAGGATGGAAAGATAGAAAATAATACAAAGATAAAATAAAGTGTTTTCATTGTGGTTTGGGCGCCCAAGAGGAGGTCGGCCTTAGGAGAGGGAAATAAAGTGAAATAAAAAAAGAAACTACCAAGGCTAGGTCAGCCTTGAGGAATGAGAGATAAAGTCATGTATAAATATAAGGTGTTTGATCTCATTTCATCATTATTTAATCATATTCCTTTCATTTGAGATTTATCTCTCTTGGCTGCAACTTTTAGTTCAGCTCCTTCCTAGGACGAAAACTCTAAGGAAGATAAGTGGATTGGACGGAAACCCAATCACACTTTGGAGGTGGATTCATACAGAGTTCACAATTGCACTTTATTGGAGATTTGTGGAGGAGAAGATTAGATTTGCATATACAGATTTTAGGTCAGCATTGAAGGAGATTTCATTGTGGCATTTGTGCATCATTGGAGCTAGGGTTTTACCCTAGATTTGTGTGCCATCTTGGAGATTCATGTTCGTGGCATTTTGTGTGCATTATGCATTAGGGTTTGCCCTAACTTCTAGCGCCAGTTTGGAGCAGATCTGAGTGCCCACTTTTGAGGGCGAATTTGACATATTTTTGGAGCAACAAACCCTAGGCGCACCTCATGGAGATTTCACTCAGCTAGGGTTGATATTTTGTCAACTATTTTGGTTGCAATTGGCTTGTACAATCATACTTATTTGGTCTAATTTGCAGTGCAGAATTTCTGGGAATTGTTGTCATGTTTGAGCCCATGAAATTCATGTAATTTCCAATCAGCATATTCATTTTGGAGCAGCAGACTTATTTAATCAGAAATTAGATTTGTTTTGCACATGTTTGGTTTTCATGGTGGATATTTTTGTTGATGTTTCTACATGTTTGGCATATGTTTTATGGATGCTTGGAGCATGTTTATTGGCTGGTTATAAGTATTTATGCTTCTGAAAATAAAATCAGAACTCAGTCCTAGGGTTTAGGGCAGAAAACTAAATCAGAAAAGTGCAGAAAAGAAATCAGAATTTAGGGTTTTGAGCAGAAATCTAAAGTGCAGAAAATTAGGGCAGAATTCAGAAAAAGAAAATTCAGAATTTTAGGGCAGATCCCATTGGGATATTACAGTTATTACAAAATGTTGGGTCACATACTACAAACATAAATGTCATTTTATAGTGTGTACAATTTGATTCATTCTATGATCCTTTTGGCGAGTAGCTTGTCAATTGTTTTACACAAGGAAATTTGCAGAAGTACCCAAAGGATTGCAGTTCCTCCATTTCAGGTATAGGAATCAACAGGGTGGAGTTAAGATCCATGAGTACATTCTTTGATTTGCTTGAGAAAGAAGGCAACCTGAAAGGTATAGCTGAATACCTTTGGCATGTTAGCAGAAGATTGGATAAAGATTGACAAGAAGGTGAAGAGTTCAATCCGGTTTTGCCTTTTGGATTCAATATTGTTGAATGTCTCAGAAGAAGCCAATTCTAAGGAATGATGGGATAAGTTAGGATCTCTGTATTAGACAAAGTTAATATTAAACAAGGTTATTCTTCGAAGAAAGTTATATTCTCTTAGGATAAATAATGACAACTATTTGACAGAGCACCTTAATGCTTTTAACATTTTAGTTAGTCAGTTAAACTCAATTGATGTTAAAATGGGTGAAGAAGATCAAAGTATTATTTTTCTATGTTCTTTTCTAAATTCATGGGATAATCTTGTTATGGCCTTTATTTGTACACCAACTAAATTAAATCTTGAGAAGGTAGTCACATTTTTTTCATTAGAAGAAATAAGGCGAAAATCTATGGAGGATAGAACAAAAGATGTCTTGTTTGTGAGAGGTCGTTCCCAAGAGAGAACTAAAAACAAGTCAAGAGGATAGACAATTGAAGTTTACAGGTAAATCTAATACTCTATGAAGAACTATGAAGAAATGTTGGAATTGCAGTAAAAACATGCATTTTAAGGACCTATATGTATTTAAAAAGGTTGACAAAGGTAAGGCACTTGATTATGCCCCTTATATAGAAACAAGGACTTCCAATGAAGTAGGGGATATATACTTGGCATCGTTAAGTACACACTTATGTCATGATGTATGATTGCTTGAGTCGGGTGTTTCCTTTTATATGGCTCCCCACAAGGAGTGGTTTTGTGAATATCAAAATTATAATGAAAGTGATGTCTTCGGAGGCGATAATCTGTCATATAAGATCACATGGCATGGAAAGGTTAAAGTAACATTTAAAGATGGAAAAATTAAAACTCTACTTGGGGTTTTGCATATTCCAAGGTTAGCTAGAAATCTGATACCTGTACATAAAATGAGTGATGGAGGTGTCTAGTCAATATTTAACAAAGATAGCTGCAAGATGGTTCGAGGAGCAAAGATGTTTTCAAGACGAGTTTTTGCTAGAACACTATTCAAGCTTGAGGCAAGAAATTTGAGTGATGGATTTAATAGCCCTTATTTTCATGAGGTTGGAAGCTATATGTTGGTTGTGGAGAAGACAATTTTTGTCATGAGAGAATGATACATATTGGAGAGAAAGGCCTCAAAGCTTTGCACACTAAAGGTATGGCACAAAGAATTTTTGATTGCTCCTTAGAATTTTGATTTTTTGTGAGCATTTTGTAAATGGTAAATAGAACTAGGTAGAGTTTCCTACTAGTGTGGCATGAGTAGATGGGATTTTGAAGTTGATACATAGTGATCTATTTGTACTTGTGTTTCATCACAAAGAAAAGCTTTGTTTTAAGTTTCTTTTATAGATGACTTATCTTGTAAACCATGGGTTGTTTCCTCAAAAAGAAATGTGGTTTTTAGTAAATTTAAGGAATTCAAGACTTTTTTAGAAAACAAGATAGAAGAAAATTAATGTTGAGGACAGATAATGGTGGAGAGTTTTTGCTCAAATGAATTTGAGCACTTTGGTAACCAGTGTGGATTAGCAAGGCAAAAGACAACTACATATGCACCACAACAAAATGGAGTTGCAAAAAGAATGAATATGACATTGATGGAAAATCAAGGTGTATGCTAGTGGTGTAGGTTTAGAACAAAAATTCTTAGCTAGAAGCACTAAAGTCTGCATATTATCTGATCAATCAATCACCTACATCAACTTGTGTTGATAACACTCCATAGGAGGCATGGACTAGACAAATAAACCTCTCTTCGACATATTATGTTTTCTTTGTCGTGATGCTTATGTACATGTTCTAATAGAAAAGAGAAGTGTATCTTTATTGGATATAATGATAGTATAAAACGATACAAGATTTGTAACTTGTAAACAAGGAAAATTGTGTCGTAATGCAATCTTTAGAGAGGTTAAAAATCTTTCTAAACAAGAAAAACCAAGAAAGGAAGGGCCATAAAAGGTGTTGTTTAAATAAAATGGAGCATTTACAGCTAAGAATGAATCAATAGAAGAAGGTGAACCATAAGAGGAATAACCTCTTGTTGGTTCCCAAAATAGCTAACCCAAAACCTTAGAGTATTTCCTAATCTCTTAGACTGGGGGTGTCACCAAGGAGATAGGAAAGAGACTCATCAATAGATTGAGGGTGATTAAGGGCCAATTGGTAGGAGTGGGTTATCTCCTCTTGTGATTTTCCGAGTGATCACCTAATGGAGTCGATTAGCCTATCCTATTCCCATAGGCTATGTCGAAGGGCTAAGGGAATGAGTTAATTGATTAAATATTAAATTTAATCATTTTTTTTGGGCAAATTGAAGATATGAAGTGACTTCTTATATTTTTGTGAGCCATTTGGTGAAGGAAAACTAATTAAATAAAATGGCTAAGGAGGTGAGCAACCTAGGAGGGAGAAAAAGAAAGGATGGAAAATGACTTTGGATATTTTGTGAGCCAAGGGAAAAAACAAAATAAATCAAAAATTTTCTTTGAGGTGGACGACATAGGAAGAGGTCAAGAAATGAAATATTAAATGCCAAAAGTGGTTCGCTCCTCTTGGAGAGAATAAGGAAAATAAAATAAAAATATTTTATATTTTTTTTGGCGCCTAGCATGGGGTCGGCCAAAGGAGAAGAAAAAACAAAATAAAATGTATTGCCAAGAGGTGGTCGGCTAGGGTTGGGATGAAAAGAAAATTGTCTATAAGTATAAGGTCTTTTGGAGTCATTTCATCATCCATTCATATTATATTTTCATTGAGATTTTCTCTCTTGGCTGCAACATTTGTTGGGCTATATTCCAAAGACAAAAACTGTTGTGAATACGATGAGTTGGACGAAAACCGAACTCATCTTGTCGTGGACTCATAACGGAGTTCAATTTGCACTTCATTGGAGACATTGAAGGCTTGGTGCTTGATTGCATATTCAGATTTTTAGATCAGCATTGGATGAGCATTCTTTGTGGCATTTTGTGTGCATATTGCATTAGGGTTTTGCGCTAATTTGGAGCGCCACCTTTGGAGCAGACTTGAGTGCCCATTTTGGAGGGCGATTTCATATGTTTTGGAGCAACAAACCCTAAGCACTTGCCAAGGAGGATTCATCCATCTAGGGTTTGGTGTTTGAAGACTATTTTGCATATTTTTGAATGTAGTCGTAGGGTTTGAGAAAAAATAAAAAAGAGCAGAAAATTAAATCAGAAAGTTAGGGCAGAAATCAGAAATTTTAGGTCAGATCCTATTGGGGTTATTACACCTCTTCACTTTTGGCTCAACTAAACTAAGGAGGGTGTTCCTAGAGGTATCCCTCAATAGGGATCGATTACAACACAAAATATATGTAAAATGATAACACAACAACAGTACCCAAGTTTTAGTTTTAACCCCTAAGGTTGTCACTAGATCAAAACTAATTTACTGCATTAGATAACTTCATCTCAAGTTGATAAAGGCATCTATAGAGCAATGTAAGATGGAAGAATGCATATTTGGTTCAATAAGATTGAACGTTGATAAGTTTCAGAAGATATACCATGGTTAAAGTGTAGAATCAAAAGATGCATATAGACTAATACCTATTTCTATTCCATATTTAATTGATTTTGTTCATTTTAAAAGGATGTCGGTGATCAAACATTTCCCAGACCGATGCCTATCCAATGGGCTACATAGTCCTCAGTTTATCAAAGGAAAACAACACTATATAAACATGAGTGCCTTTTTGAATACTTAGATGCATAAAAACATGATGTCACACAATCGATATGCTTAATAATTCCTTAATATACTGCACTTACCCACACATAACTCAAAATGATCATTACAAGACATGTAATGCTTTAAGACATTGTCACATTCATCAAATCTGCAATTATGTCATGTCCCCGTTTCCAACTTGATCGTCAAGTGAAGAATGGATTAGCCTTTTCCTCATTCCCGGAGGCTAATTCTAAATAATGAGGGAATGAAGTGGTTTTTGACTAACTCAACTTTTGTTTTGCAGGAACAAAGTCAGAAACTTGAAATTGGCTGAGTCTGGAAGCCAAAATTTACTAAGGCAGGACTCCTAGAGTCAAGGCGCACCTTCTAGCTTGCTCAATGTCAAATGTGCGCCTAAACAAGAATCATCAAGCTTTGAAGCACTTCAATCATATCATCTAGGGCGCTTTGGAAGAAATGAGTGTTTTGATCTGCAAAATGACTCATTCGTTTGGAAATCTTCAGAGAACATCACTAGGCGCACTTTTCCCTTCAAATCTACCTGGAACAACTATCAAATGGCGCCTAGACTAAAAGACATCCAAATGGCGCCTAAGTGCATTATAAGAGAGATTTTGACTGATGAAGTTGATAAAGGTACAATGAATCCTCCGGAAAACATGGATAGACAACTAAGTGAGTGGCAAGGCTTCAAATGGATTCAACTCAAGAAAGGCGCAACTTTCTAAGCCTACAATCTTAATAGGCGCCTAGGATGAGTTTCTGTGGCTCTGAGTTAGCGCTTCATCAAGGAATTGAAGATAAGTTGTCATTTCAAGATGAAGAGTTAATAAGTTTTCTAAAGTGAAGTCTTCTAAGTGAATTGAATAAGTGATGAAGGCCTATTCACTTTAGGCGCTAATATCATGTTGAGTCATCCAAGTGGACGCCAAGAGCAACAAGGCGCCAATACTTGATCCCAGGGATCCTCCATTTGAGCGCCTAGAGTAAATGGATGTAGAATTGAAAGTTTGAAGTTGGAAGATATGTGAGATGCAGCACTTCTATTTTGGCGCCTAAGATGGAAACTCTCTCAAAGTGCGCCTAAGGTGGAAAATCTCTCAAAAATGCGCTGAATCATGGCTTTGAATCCTAGGAATGCGCCTTGGCAAAGAAGTATTTTGGGAAGCTTATATTGCGCCTGGATTCCAAAGACCTCAATTTGGCGCCTAGCATCTTTGCAGACCTCAATTTGGCGCCTAACCCTAGCAAGGCGCAATATCATCTCCAGTTGGCACTTGGTCTTGAAAGCTATGCAGCTACAATGTCATTTTGGCGCCTAGAGTCTAGTTGGGCCTCTGGATTGAAGTCAAGGTATGGCGCACTTCTTTGGTAGCGCCTAACCCTCAAGTGGCGCCTTGATCAATCTCAATGAGCGCCTTAAGGAGATTGGTTAAGTTGAGTGTCCAGATACCTCTTTGGATCAAGGTAACAACACTTGGAAGCTCTTCCCAAGCTAGGCGCTCACTCCCAGTTGAAGCATTCCACCTCCCAGAACATCAGGACTTGAAGAATCGCCAAGGAAAGTCATCTTACATGCAAGGCGCACTCCTAGCTATTTTCTCACCTCCTGAATGCGCCTAGCCTGGAATAGCGCCTATTTCATAACTCTGCTGCCTCAATTGGGTGCCTGGATCAACAATTGGCGCCTAGTTAGAAGATAAGGTAGTTGTAACTACCTGAGCTCTCATTGGTCAACAGAATGTCTTCGGGATCCGTGTCAAGGTTTCTGAATAAGCTTGCCAACTCAGAATGAGTTGTCAGATGGAATATTCCCTTGGATATGCTTCTTGGGAAACGTGCCTTGGTTCCTCTTTGAGCATTGAAAAACGTGCCTTCATTGCCTTTGGAAGGCCTATAAAAGGAGGAGCTCTCTCATTCATTTGGCATCTATGCATTTGACAAAATTCTCTCTGCAAAGCTGTTGAGCTTGTAATCTTGAGGCCTGCGAGTTTCAAGTGTTGGGGTGATGCTCCCTCAACTGACAAGGTGATGCTCCCTTGTTGTACTGTGAGGTGTTGACATTCAGTTGACATCGTTGAGTTCAATTGAGTCGATCAAGTATAGGCGCCCATTGTAATCATCAAGGCTCCAAGGCCTGCTTTGTAATTCCATTTGAATAAAGTGTAACTTCATGCCATTGAAAGCATTACTCACGTAATAAGACATTGTGAGTTGATTGAATCAAGTAATAAAACAAGTACCCAGCTTAAGGTTGATTCATTCAAATAGTTATCTTTGATGTATATCTTTGTGTTGTTGAAATAGTTGATAAGTTGATAGCAAGTAAAATTGTCTAAGTAAGGAAAAGTTTTGGTAGAATTAGTTGGGTATCTTACAAATTACATTCACACCATTAAACATGGCAAGAGGAAACCCTAGCTACAATTTAGGGATTTCCCTAAGAAAATACATATAACAATGGAGAAGTTCAAAGCTGTAAGGTTTTCATCTTCTTCCTGTTTTGCTGCCATGCAAGTTTTCAAATTTTCTTCACATTGGTAAGCAACCATTTCAGCTAGCACATTAGCAGCTAATAGAGAATCTTGATCATCCTTTCTTATGTTGTTCAATAAGACTTCTAAGAGAGGATGGGGTATATCATTTCTCTCATTAACAACCAATGTCATGATATTTTGCATTGCTAGCATAATACCCATATCATGATCTTTCCTAATTTCAGCAAGAAAATTGCCAAACATTTGGAGAATTAGGGTTTCACAATCATAGTCTAGCATCATCACAGAAGCTTGAACCTTGGCAACAATTTTTAAGATTTTTACCCTCTTAGCAAAAAAAGGGCTTTTGATATCACCCAAACCTTGAAAGCTTTCCACAAACAACTGTAATAGCCCCTTCATCTTCACATCATCATAAGGAGTTTCAAGAGCTGATATTCTTGTGATTTCACTGATGCATGCTATAACCACAAGTCTTACATCCTTGTCTGGATGCCTCAACAACTCACGCTTACCCAACAAAGTCATTGAAGGAATCAAAGCCACCCACATTACCCCAGAAGATAACTGAGGAACTTCAGACAAACATTTCTCAACTTCCTCCAAAGTGCTGAGATGACTCTCTTTTGACTCTTGCAGAGATTCCATTTTCAACCTTGTTTTGAAAAGCCTTTCACACAGATCATTTTCCTTGAGGGATGCCATGCTTCACATCCACTGAACCAAATCTTTCATTGTCAATCACTGAACACACATGCAAGTGCTGATCACTAACATGTAAGGCTGAAATTCTGTTCCTCAACTGAAGGTCTGCCAAAGGATAGCTTCCCAAACAGGTTGGCAAGATCACCGGCTCTGATACCACTGTAATATGCTACCATGAATTTTTTTTGAAACTTATAGCAACACTGAATGTTAGATGCAATATTGTCTTCCACACCTTTCTGATCACTCCGATCTCGATGTGGGCAAGGTGAGAGCATACAAGTGCTTCAAAGTTAGCATTCAAATCATAAACCACAGAAGTAACAATCTTCCACTTATTCAGTGGGCATCCACTCAAGTGTGGGAATAAGCATGAAAGTAAACATCCACTTGTGCAGTGGGTAACCACTTATTTAGTGGGAGTACAAGAAAGGTAAAAATCAAGTGCATCCACTTATTCAATGGGAACCTGAGCTATGAAGTACTGGAAAGAAAGAGACATCCATTTATTAAGTGGGAAGCCATTACATAGCAACGAGCAAACTATCCTCACTAGCACATCCACTTATTCAGTGGGAAGCCATTACAAAGAGTTCCATAAGGAATGTATTACAATGAAAACCCAACATGCTACAACACTTAGAGGATTAACTTAGAAAACCCCATACACATAGATGTTAAACTATCCACTGATACTAGGCTGCAGAACAAATCAAATAAGCATGAAGTAAAGCTTCAAACATATATCATACGAAATTAGTGTTGTCATGACTATGGTCAGAATGGCTCAGTTTGCTGCTGTACGACAGCTCAGGGAAGGACCCAACTCACTAGGAGACGCAAGTTTGACTTCAATACCTCCTCCAAAATGATCTAATATGCATTCACCATACATGGCGCCCAGTTTGAATGACTTTATATCTCCCTTAAAACCAACGACCAACACAAAACTCACACACCTGGGACTGCTGTATGGCCTTGTTGGGACTGTAGGGCAGGATACAAATCAGGTTTTAACAGCAACAGAGATCTTCAAACCTGCTCAGAAATAGTCTCCATTATGTAGCATCTGAGATACAAACATCATTATAATCTTTTAGTTGAACCTTTACACAAAACAATACCCAACTCCCACGCTTAGGTACTGTTTGGTATAGTACGACCAACAGAAGGAAAGCATAAAAACTTTAAGGAAAAACTCAAATCTTCACTCCAAAACCTTATTAAAATAACCTATGTAACAAACAATCACTATCAATCCAAAATCCATTAGTAAACATCAAACTCCATGAAGCTTAGTGTGATTCCTGGGTGAAATCACCTCAAACCAGCTAGGGTGGATCTTTCACCACCGAAACCGATCTTCTCCAAGAGGGTTTCCATCTTCAAGAAGGAATGGAAGAACACGCAGGTTCAATCCAACAGAGTAACAATACAATCTCCAACATAAAGAGCAAAATGAGCTCTCAACTCCTTTATATAGGCACTTTTGGAGTTGCAAATAAAGAGAATTATTTATTGGAAAAATATACTTTTCCACTCAAACTCCAATGTTTCCATTTTTCACCAACATCAGCTCTAATTTTTATGTGCCTATTAGAAAGAGTCACTTTTCCCATTCCAATGAGCTATAACACTTAAGCCTTTTCTTAAATATTCCCAACCTTAGGTGACTTGGGTGATATCATTAATAAAATAGCTCATTTAATCACCAAATTTGCGAAAAGTCCCAAATTAAAGCAGAATGCAAAATAAACCATACCAACATACTCCGGAAGGTTTGGGATGAAATGTGACACCATCGGGGTGACTTACTATAAATAGACGACTCCTCCAAGAATCTTGGAGAGCTATGCGGGAAGTCGATCAAACTTCCAAAAGTTGCACTGTCATCCTGAAACATCACTGAGGTGAAATCCAACATCAATTGCTCTGAAAAACTGATCCATGACCATTCCACAAACACTGGAGTTCTCTTAGCTATGACAAATAGCCTCCCAAGGACTAAGAACAAGCATAATGCATACAAAAGTCTATGCACCAAAAAGGGAACATTACAAAAACCCTTTTTGAATTGCTAGTGGTGCCAGTGGTGCTATATGGGTGTAAAGTTTGGGGTAGCAATACACCAATGATGAAGTGGAGTCAGATAGAGAGGTTACAAAAGCACCTAATCACAAGTAGTTTCAAAATAAAAACGACGATTCCTTACGAGATTGCCTTAGTTGAAGCCGATGCTGTCATGTCTCCTTTTTAATTAAATTAATTTTATAGAGAAAATGCCCATTCCTATATTTCCCGTGGGCTAAGGATAAATAATGGGAAATATTTTATTTATTATTTTAATTATAATCCCACAAATTAAGGATTTATTATTCTTGAGAGCAATTAAATATTAAATATTATGATTTTATTGCACAAGTGGATAATATTCATGGGGTTTTGGATAACTTCAAAAAAAATTAGTAACTTCCTTGCTTTTTCAAAAAGTTATCTACAACAATATGAAAATGAAATATTAATTAAATTTAATTACAAGATGAGGATTTTGTAACTCCTAATGCAAAATTAATAGATTCCATGACAAGGTGTAAGTGGGAAGTTACATTCTTATTTTTTAGCCGTCATTGGTGGGCTTGGAATAGGTGGATGCTAATTATGTTTTTAATTCTAAAATGAGGCGTTGGAGAGTTTGGTGCCAAATTTGAGTTGCATGCATCTATTAATATGTGGGAGATTTCATACATAAGGGCTTTTGATCATTTTAAATAAATTTGCAAAATATTTCATTTGAGATATTACAGTTGTATTAGAGTTTTGATCTTGCCAGCCTATAGGGTAGATTGAATTGTTGATGCTTCCCAGTAAAATAGAGATTTGGTATCATGGGTCCTCTTCAAAAGGCATTAATGAAATTGGTGAAGGAAAAAGAAGAGTACATGTTTCTGAAACAATGGAAGAAAAGAGAATTGCATAGTTACATGAGTGAGTTGAAGCAAAAAGAGGAAACGTCAAATAAAGAGCTAGAAAGAAAGAAAGAGGAATCATAAATTGAGACAATAGAGCATGAGCCAAAGAAAGAAGATCAATCAAACTTGCAAGAAAGTGGGGGGAAGCATATTATGGAATAATCCACCATGCAAATCAAAGGTAAAGATATTTTAGTGATTTCTAATGAGTTTTCATGCCAGGACAATGTTTGTCTCAATGAAGTCATTAAGAAATCAGCTTTGCATGTTGAAGATGAAGATTCAATAAGTGAAAAAAATGTTCCAATGAATTCTAATGGTTTCCAAGAAACATCTGTTGAAATTCTAAGAATTGAAAAGAAAGAGCCAATGTCATGTGAGAATACAAGTTAGCCATTTTGATGAGCATGTATTCTTGAAGGATGCTTTAGTTGATTCTTACTCCATTGATGGTCTTCATTTTGAGAATGACAGTGCTGCTGCAAACATCTCAAAAATTCCTGAATCAATGAAATGAGGCAAACATTTTGATTGCTTCTTTGATTATTGCTCAAGAGAAAAAGAGGATAATAGTTGAAAATAATTTTTGCATGAATTTGGTTCCATATCATTTCATGGTGTTTTTAATCACGGGAAACATTCTAACAATATTGAAAAGATGAAGGGCAATGTAGAGGCATCACCTGGTGCAGGGTTTTTAGTTTCAATTGTATGAGAGTAGAGCAACAAAAGCATGGTAGTGAATGCATTTTTCACTCGAGGCAATTTTCAGGAAAGTTAGAAATTCCAAGGAAAATATGCACAACCAAGATGAGCATGCCCGAGAATTTTCCAAGGTTGATTTGGGATCTTGGTATTGCAAAGGTGAGTGGTCATGTTGGAATGTTGAGTTTGCATTGCTTGAGGACAAGCAATCTTTGGAAGGGTGGACTGTCATGTCCCCATTTTAATTAAATCAGTTTGCTGTTGTGTGTGATAGTTATTTTTCTGTTATAAATTAGTATATTGCTTTTGTTATTCCAGATCAACTCTAGGAGTTGGCATTATTATCTTTCAGTTTGTGGTAAGAGATTATTAACAGAATTGTGCACTTTCTGGTTTGGTGTGAGTTTCTAAAGACATAGTTTCATATCTTGTTGCTGTTGTAGCTGTTGTTGTTGTTGC
Organism: Cunninghamia lanceolata; assembly: GCA_027924645.1. Classification (NCBI taxonomy): domain Eukaryota; kingdom Viridiplantae; phylum Streptophyta; class Pinopsida; order Cupressales; family Cupressaceae; genus Cunninghamia; species Cunninghamia lanceolata. The sequence goes on from BSBN01000333.1 coordinate 5,819,497, forward strand.
TATAGATTTTGCTGGTGTAAAAACATATTTTATGTGTTCAAATCAGATTATATCAATAGAAGAGTTTCCAGAAATTTTTGTGCAAACATTGTCAAATACAGGTGCAATTTTATGAAGAAATTGTTAAATCTTTGTGGGCATTTCATGATATGTTTGAAAGTAATCTCATGAGAGTTTGAAGATCATATTTACTTTAGGTTATGTTGTGGTTTATATTTTAAATAAATTTGCAAAATATTCCATTTGAGATATTACAAACGCCTTTCCTTTGGAGGCATTGGGTTTGATCCAGGTGTTAAGTTATTTAAAGAGGCTTGAGAAGATGGAGCTGCACAGCTGGTCCAAAATGACAGTAGAAGAAAAATTATATAAAAGGAAGAGCAGATGGATGAAACAAAATGACAAGTGGATGAATAAGCGGGATAGTAGCATGAAAGAGTTTCCAAACACAAATGGGGAAATCAAAAAGTATGTGTGAGAAAAAGTCAAGGTAGGCATGTGGACAAGGCGCTTGGGAGGAAAAGAGAATACCATGTCAAGCATTTCAATCCATCATTGACCACGCACCAAAGAATTATATAGGAGCGGAAACAACATAGAAAGCAAATATGTTACTAGCTCAGCTAAGGACTAGTTCACACTAGCTTAGGTGTGAGATTGGAAGGTGGACAATGCCTAAAGAAGAGTGGGCAAATAGAATATGTTGTTTTGGTACTTTGGGGTTAGTGGAAACGAAATGACAGTTCATCATGGAATGTGCAACTTACAAGGATATTCGAGTCAATTATATTGATATTTTGAATGTGGGCTCCTTGATTACCTGTTTGAAGAGGAAAGGATAACAAAAATTGCAGATTGTTTGATCAAGATCAACAACAGAAGATCCATGATCCAAAAGGAAAGAGAGACCAATTAGGCGTTGTGCGTGTGGCCTGTGTCTTTGAGGCTTTTGTGCTTAGTAGTGTGGTTTGTTATCTGATGGTACCATAGGCTACTTGGTCTATAAACGTTATTAAAACCTTCATTTATTACTATTTTATTTTTAAATTTTTTTTTTTGAAGTGAATTCCTCGATATTATATTCAAGCAGTGTAGCAAGAGACATGTCTCCCAGTCCTTGGTACGTGTCTCGGAAGCTGGTGTGTGTTTCTTGTACTCGACCGAGACGTTTCCAATCACAAGGAGCATCTTGGCTGCATCTTCATACGTCTCGGTTTTCTAAAAAGCCAAAACATCAGCAGCGTCTTGGGAAAAAAAACATTAAAATTAAAAGAATGAAGGAAAAACCTCAAAATTTCTTTTAAATTCGTCACAAAACTTAGATTTCTGACTATGATTCTCTTTATTTCTACGATTTTTCTGAGTAACTCTCCCCTGGTTGGATGACTCCCGTGTTTTTTTTAAGCCTCCCGTTAGCTTGAGAGTTGTTTGTATCTTCTCGTCCCACGAAATGGTGTGCCTCCCTCCTTGAACTGGCCTGTTTGTTGTTTACGGTTTAAAATTTAAATTTTTATTATTAAGAACTATAGTCATATGATCTTTTCCATAAGTTGCTTGTTGTGGAATATTGTTTAAGTTTTAACTTTTTTGGCTCAAATTTCTTGTCAATGGAATGCATATGCTCTATACATGTTTAAAAATTTAAACCCTGAGCTAGAGAGGCTACTTTTCGGGAACCTCTTCCCATATTGGGCACATTATCACCCGTGCATTAATTTTGACACATGGGAACCAACTCATCTTGGGCATTATTACCCCTCTCATTAACATAGGCGATTCAAATCTGTGAGTTCAACAACTCGGGGGATTTGAGCCTTGGTGAATTTTTCAACATGCCACGCTTTTAACCATCACACCATGCTGATTTTAAATTTTATTTTATTTTTTAAAACTTTGTATTTTTAATTTTATTGTTTGAATTATTTAAATTTTAAATTTTGTAATTTATAATTTATGTTTTCTCTTATTTCAATAATTATTATTAATTTGGGAGGCCTTGTACAAAAACTAAAACATAAAACACAACTGGCAGAAATTTAAAAAAATTAAAACTATAAATAAGTCTTAAGCAAATAAAAATAAAATAATTTTTAAATAGTTGTATAAAATAAAATAACTCTTAAATAAATAAAATAAAATAATTCTTAAATAGTTTTAAATTAAAAAATAAGATAACTCTTACATAAATAAAAATAGCTCTTAAAATAATATTAAAGCCATAATATTTTGGGCAGTAAATAAAACATATAAAAATATTAAATATATATATATTTACAATCTAAAAATAAGAATTATATTAATAAAATATTATATAATATGATAAACAAAACCAACATAAAAATTAAAATTATTACATTCATTTGTAAACTACTTTTGATTTTATTATTTTAATATTAGATAATAGATATAATAATGACATCAAATTTGACAAATATTAAATTTCAAAAAATAAAATTTTATTATTTAATATTAAAATAATAATATTAAGTCTTCATAAATTTAATGTGTAAAGATCATCATAATAAAAATTTAAAAGAAATCCACGCAGGGTTTTCCGTGTGAAGATTACCTCGATGTGGCCAACCAATGACATTAAACAAGTGCCCTTCGATGACTTGCAGATGGTCGTTCTGATGTACTCTGATCTGTTCAGAAATTTTTTGATCTATTGTGTTGTTGTCGAAAATCAGAAATGACCTTAATCTTCAGTAAGGTGCCACAAAAAGCTGAGGAAGATAGTTGTATAAAATAAAATAACTCTTAAATAAATAAAATAAAATAACTTTTTATAAATAAAATAAAATGATTTTTAAATAGTTTTAAATTAAAAAATAAGATAATTTTTACATAAATAAAAATAGCTCTTAAAATAATATTAAAGCTATAATATTTTGGCAGGTATATAAAATATATAAAAATATTAAATATGTACATATTTTCAATTTAAAAATAAGAATTAAATTAATAAAATATTATATAATATGATAAACAAAACTACCATAAAAATTAAAATCATTATACTAGAGGCGTTCCTAGATTCATAGCACAATGGGAGGAATTTCTATCTTAACTTATAAGATTGCTAGGATCTTTATTAAAATTAAAATTTGGTTTTTATTTTTTATTTTGTCAATTTTTTTTGGTTCTAGAGTTTCTGTGAATTTCTTATTTTCAATTTTTTTTGGTTTTTATTTTTTATTTTTTTCCAAATTTTTTTTAGTTTTTTTTTTTTTTTTCAATTTATTTTTTTTTTATTTTTTTTATTTTTTATTTTTCTAATTTCTTTTTTGGTTTTTATTTTTTATTTTTTTCCAATTTCTTTTTTTGCTTCCATAATTTTTGTGATTTTCTTATTTTCAATCTTTCTAATTCCTTTTATAGTTTTTATTTTTTATTTTTTCCATTTTTTTTGGTTCCATAATTTTTATGATTTTCTTATTATCAATTTCTTTTTAAATCACAAAAAAATATCAAATCAAAAAAAATTGAAAAATTAAAAAATAAAAAAGATGGAAAAAATAAACTATGGAAAAGAGATATCCCTCCGTGTACTTTAGATATATATTTTTTAAATATAAATATACTAGATACATTCATTTGTAAACTACCTTTAATTTTATTATTTTAATATTAGATAATAGATATAATAATGACATCAAGTTTGACAAATATTAAATTTCGAACAATAATATTTTATTATTTAATATTAAAATAATAAAATTAAGTCTTCATAAATTTAAAGTGTAAAGATCATCATAATAAAAATTTAAAAGAAATCCACACAGGGTTTTCTGTGTGAAGATTACCTCGATGTGGCCAATCAATGACATTAAATAAGTGCCCTTCGATGACTCGGAAATGGTTGTTCTGATGTACTCTGATCTGTTCAGAAATTTTTTGATCTATTCTGTTGTTGTCGAAAATCAGAAATGACCTTAATCTTCAGTAAGGTGCCACAAAAGCTGAGGAAGCAGATTCAACGAGTTTCTTGTAGTCGTGAGAGGCGATTTGTTTTTTAAATAATGAAAATCCCACAAATTCATTATTACTTATACCAAATTTTATTAGATTTGGTTTAGATTCACCAAGATTCGTCCGAGACAAACCCACATACCGAACAGAGAACGAACCCTAACAGACTCTTCTCTTGGATTGACCCAAAATTCGAATTGGGTTCAAATTGGACCTAGATTCAGGTGAATGAAACGGTAACATAAAAATAAAGTGAATGATGTAAATATAATACAATAAAATAATTTTTTAATAATTTTAAAATAAAAATAACTGAAGACTGATTTTTCTAATTTTTTAGATAAATATATTTAAGATATTTATACTAATTTAATATTTATAATTAGCCTATAGATTTACCGTTTTTATATGTAAACATTATAATGCTTGGAAAATTGTCTCACTGTGAACCTCCTATAGATGTATATGTATCTTCTAAGTAATCTATTTTAAAAAAAAAAGGACCTACGATTACAGATACAGATACGTCTTTCAGTGACTATAAACCTCTTCTAATTCCTAAACAAATTAAATTAGTATATGGTGCCAATTATTGTTTTTAAGGTGGTACAATTGTTTTTTCCTCCTTTTAAAATGAAATAAAATATAGGTTGTCTTCTACGGTTGTGAGGTTTGGGGGAGCAACATGTCGAACCACAGGTGGAAACAGTTGGAAAGAATTCAAAAGCATCTTATCACTAGTAGTCTTAAAGTCAAAGTAACTGTTCCATATGAGATTCTTTTGGCTGAAGCCAGCGCTTCCCTGATGGAGGCAACAACAATAACACGGTTACTAAGTTACTTAAAAAAGGTTGAAAACATGGGGAATCACGGGTGGCCCAAAGTGGTGGTGAACGAGGTGTTAGATCGGAGGAAGAAGACGTGGATGAAGCAAAACATTAAGTGGTTGGGAAAGTGGGACATTAAGTTGCATGAATGTCCTAACACCAAAGAGGAAATAAAAAAGTTTGTGTTAGAAAAATTCAGGACTGCCATGTGGACAAATCAGATTGGGCGAAAAAAACTGCATTATATTAAAGAGTTCAATCCCACTTGGAAGCATGGGATAAAGCCTACTTATATGCCGATCTTAAGGGTAAGGCTAGGCTTTTAGTTGCACAATTGAGGACTGGTTCGCACCATCTTAGGTGTGAAACTAGTAGATGGACAGTTCCCAAGGAAAGATGGGAAGATAGGACTTGCATTTTCTGCAGTAATAGAGCGGTTGAAACTGAGCGACACTTCATCAAGGACTGCGTATGTAGCGTGATAACAGCGTGAATGTTGGCAGTTTTAGTGAGTTATTTGAGGAAGAGAGGCTTCACAACACGGCCTGGCTTTTGGTCAAAATTCATAGGAGACGAGAAGACATTGAAAGAAATCTGAAGAAGTCTTAGTGTGTTGGCGCTTGGTCCCATAGACTGTTTGGTCTCGTGGACATTATTAAAACTCATTCATTCATTCATTCAATAACGTCATCAATAATGAATCTTGATCAATAAAGCAGCTATTGAGAATCCATACTTATTCAAATAACTCACTAAGGTTGTCCACACTTCAACTCTTTTCATACTAACTTGGAATATCTACATAAAACACACTTGAAATGCTATTCAATTTCAACCTTCACTTATAATATTTGGCCTTCCTATCAAGATGACCAATAAACTATGAAAAAGGTCAGAACAATACTTTTTCAGAAGAGCTCAAAACTTTCGGAGCTCCACTTCATGGTGTGCAGTTCAAAAAAATAAAAATCATTTTCTAGTTTTTAGAAGATTTGAAAAATTGTGCGATCCACAGAACATGAAGGAAGGAACAAAGTGATAGGTCAATTAATTTGGGTCGGTAAGAGACGGAGGGGGCTGGTTCCCTTTTCAATGCATATATTTTTTGGGGTTGCGGTTTGAGCATTTTTGTTGGACTTAATCTTCAGGCCAGCAGCATGAACGGTATTTAGGTGTTACAGCCTGGCAAATATTATGTCGTTTTAATTATTTTTTATCCTTTTTCATGCATTTATCGCAAGGTGCTTTATCTGGATTATATTTCCTTGATTCGCGCAGCAGGTGTGCGTTGCATTTCATTTCATAAAGGCTTATGACTGTAAAATTACGAGAGCCCTGAAAAGAAGAAATTGGCCTCCTAATCATTGTTGTGTCTCTGATGCTGACAAGCAGTAGCGTGGAGAATCATCCATAAGAGAAATAAAATTTATTATATATTCCCAATGAGAATAACATAATACTTATTGTACTGATGATGCTTTGATAAATAGAACAGATGTCAAGAAGATTGCTGTTAGTGCATGCAAAAAGGTGCATGAAGGGAGCATGCTTAATAAGAAACGACCCTGTGAATACTTTTTACTAGATCATAAGGGACTCTACACAGGGTACATGCCATATAAGATATCAGGAGGCCATATACAGCGGGCCAGACACTTCAACCTATGAAACTTAATTTTAATATTGAAGTCATAATGCGCAGAGTTTCAAAAATACTTGTTTATGCTCAATGTAATTTGATTGTACTTCCCTAATTTGATCTCTTGGCATGTGAATTCATCTGTAATTTAGTGATTGCCATGAACCCTAAGACTGCAATATTTCAACCGCTTTGTATTGCAGTTAGTAAAACCTGAATAACTGTAGCTTTCTTATACAGTTCCTTCTCATTGTGCGCGGGTTGTCTGTTTCAGTTTTATCATCAACTACTGATGAGGGATAAAAATTTAAGCTTAGAACTTCCCTATAATACCCAGTTTATATCACCCTGTTACAAAGTTCTAAAAATGCTAATATAACCGTCATTGAAGATTATGTAACCCCTACTTCCCATCTGACATGAGTGTCGAGGTCTGATGACCTATGTGAAGCAGGATTAGTTTGTGTCCAAGGTGGACGATGCATGCTTGTGCAAATTTGTCTCTACAAATCAGAGAGATTTATTGTTTTGCAACAATGCATGTCATATGCACTGAAAGTTGGCCTTATTATACATTAGATACGACATTCGTCACATTCCCCTTACAAACAGTGACTTGTTATATGTATGACAGATTACAAATAGCAATTCTTAAAATTTACTAACCTTCAGAGTAGAAACACCAGAGGGTGTTGTAAAAGTGTGCATGATTTCGGGTTATGAAATTTCTCTTAAACATTGTCTTGAGAATCTCAATGCTGTTTCCTGCATTCTTAGCATTTAGATTTTAAGTTAGAAATTTATTATCATTAATTTAAATTAGCCATCCATGTCATGAATAATATAGAGTTCTTCTTTTGTACATAATATAGTTTCAGGACATAAGAATGGAGTGGCTTTATTCATATGGGGTTTTCCATCTTTAGGAACTGAAATCCTTTTTTGTTTATTGTGTAGCTGCCTTATATCAAGAAACTTGCTGAATGGTCTCAAAACATGCTCAGAGATAGCAGAATACATCCGTTGCAATGAATTTCTAATACATGTTGTTGGGGATGGGCTCAATTCACGATCAGACGGCAATGGGAAAGCTGATTGTGGCGATGCTATTGTCTGTTCTCTTCTACTGTTCCTTATCCTTTTCTTTCCTTGGTAATTGCAAGTCAACTCATGTACAAGGAATTGATTAGATCCAAAAATCTTACAGGGAACGGAAACTCGAACAAGAACAAGGTTTTGGCGCAGAAGAGGGAAAGTTCGCAGACTAAAGTACACCTGGAAATCTGCTGTTCATCCCTCAATAAGAAAAAGAATTGCTGACAGCAAAGATCAACCTTGTAAGCAATATACTCCTTGCAATTGTCAATCTACATGTGGGAAGCAGTGTCCCTGTCTACACAGCGGGACTTGTTGTGAAAAATATTGTGGGTAAGACACTATGTTTTGTTTTCACAATTTTTTATTTCGTTTTGTTATACATTACATTCAGTTTTGCTAAGATATTTTGGTTTACTGAGTTATATTATACGAAGCAAATTGCTGGACGAATTTACAATATTACCTTTTAGCCAAGCAACCATCTCTCATCGCCTGCATTAAATCCCTTCTTATGTCCTCCTAAAATACATTACACAGTTTTTTGTTTGGATATGTTTTTATGTAAACTTACACGATCAAGTTTCAAGCCATTGTCCCACTTTACAATAGTTCTTTGCTGGATATTCAACGAACTTTTCAGAGCTTCGATTGGATCTCTGAATAAACAAAGTCAAATTCTATGCAACTTATATCTTGCTGTAGTTGTATGACAATCATTTAATGCAGCTTGTTATGAGTGGGTTGTCAGTACTTCGAGAATTCTTGCAATAAGTGTCCTACCTTACAGCTAGAATACAGTTTGGTGTACATCTGTTTCTCAGTTATTCACTTATAATCACAATAGGTTGTTGAATTTTTGTGTAGATCCAGTTCCAAATGAGATTGTAGGCATTATTTGGCTTCTATAAAAATTAACACTTACAAGGCTGGAACACTAATTGTCTTTTCCGAGATGTTTCTGGAAGGAAATTAGAAACTGCATTTAATCATGTAATTTGATACATTGCATGCATTTTTATGGTTTGATTTATTGCTTGGATTTGCAGGTGCTCCAAAGGTTGTAAAAATCGCTTTCGGGGCTGCCATTGTGCGAAGAGCCAATGCCGAAGTCGGCAATGTCCATGCTTTGCTGCTGGCCGTGAATGTGACCCCGACGTCTGTCGAAATTGTTGGGTTGGGTAAGGACAAAATACAAATATTACTGCCACTTAATCTTTTTTCTTTTCTTTCTATTCTTTTCGACCATGTTTTCACTACTGCAGATCAATGCAAATATTTTAGGAATTGATCTTTTGTCTTGAAAATGTTGGAATTGTTTCATAGTCTTCGTGTTTTCTTAGATGCACTTGGGCTAAAGAGTTGGTGTTTGTAGTAGACCTTAAATTTAAATAGTTTTCTAACTACTGCAGATTGACATTGATGCTATTTTCATCCAGGATAAAACATTGTGAAAATTGTCCATTGTTAGCAATTTGATACGTCTAATGTCATTAGAGTTTGTTGCAAACCAATACTTTACACAAACTGTAATTTAGTGTTTGTTTTCATATTCGTATTATATTCTTTATCTTGTGTATTTTTAAAACACGGCCTTGCTCATAATTTCCTGTGCAATTACAAAATTTTTGCTCTAACTCGTAAGTTTTTTCCCTATATTTTGTACATTGTTAGCATAATTTGATATGTCTAATTGCAGTTTTGCAAACAAACACCTAAACTATAATTTTAGGTGTGCTTTCGCTTATGTAATAGAATCTATTTTCATGTGTTAGTTTGATGAATATACACCTTTACTTCATAGTTTTTTGTGTAATTATGATAATTCTGTTCTGTTGAGAGGTTTTTCCTTTAAAGCTCGTTTCAAGGCTTTTTGTTCCATATAAATTGAGCTTGGTGTAATATTACAATCCATTTTATCGTATCAAATGGCTAAATACCTTTTGATATGCCTTTACTTTTGTATCATCCGATCTTTGATACTATGTATTTGGTGTAAAACATGCATTTGATGATTTTTTGTGTTATTGATTGGTATACCTGATAATTTGCCTTGTTTGCTTTAGTTGTGGAGACGGCACTTTAGGAGGTCCACCACCAAGAGGTGATAATTATGAATGCAGAAATATGAAACTTCTTCTAAAGCAGCAACAACGAGTAAGGATTGGTTATTCATGTTGTATATCTTCTGAATTTTCTATTGTTATCCACACACGTGCAAATCTAAAATATTCCCTCACACATTTGATATGGCCATTTGTCGTTGTTTATTTCATACTTTTAGCATTAGTTTGTAATGTTTGTAACCAATTGAATTAGTATCGTTCTGATAAGTAAAGATAACAAACAATTTCCCATTAGTCTGATTTTTTCATTTTAGTATCTAAGGTTTCTAGCATTTGTTTTTCAGTTTTTACTGTCATTGAAGTTAGTTTTTTCCTAAATAATACAGTTAATGCACAATTCTACATTAATACAATCTGCTGTTGCTATATTTCTACAAGGAATGCACAAACGTGATACTCACAAATTGAGTTTTTTAATCTTGAAAATGGTTAAAGACGATTTCTTCTCTCATTATTGGGTGCACATTTGCAAAGCCTTATGTCACGGTGTTAGACATAAAGCTTTCTGAGCAGTTAGGGCACCCTACTTTGGGGTTAAATGGCAGGCACACTTTAGGATAGAGTCCAGAACTATTAATCACATTTCTACACTTTGAGCTATCATCTAGGAGTCTTGGCAATGGTATTCAAAAGTATTATTTTGTTTTCTACTCTCAAGAAATGCCTTCAACACTAACCAGACCCTTGTTCAAGAAAGTGTGGGAGCTCTTTATCATAGAAGCAAATGTCATTCTCAGGAATATCTTGGCAAATCAAATTATAAGATATTCTCGATTTCTTGGGATTTTATCAGGAAAAAACCAAGAACCCAAAAACACAGAAAAATTGAAAAAAAAAAGAAGAGATAGCTGATGTATATTACATTTAAAGCCATCTTAATTGCATAGAGAATGAGAGAGTGGAAGTAAATGAGAATGTACACCACAAATTATTGAAATATGGATTTCCTCATTAATTTTGAGATCGCTGATTACAGTGCCACATTGCATAGTGCATTACTACATAGTTTGACTTCAAAGTTCAAACCCTCAAAATCAATTACACACTACAAACTACAAATGCCAAGGTACAAAGTAACACAAAACAGGTGGAGCCAATGAGGCTGGCTGCTATGAAGTGTTATCAACTATGGGGCAGAAGTTCTTGATGTTTTTGCAATGGGTTAAACATGATGAAGTGATGCTAGATCACCAAGTGTTTTTATATAAAGAAGGTAATGTTGGAATGTTTGTCATTGATGTGAAAGGTGCATACACATGTGCCATGTGGTCATTGATGTCAAGAAGGTGCATAAACAAGATTGTTATCCCTAATGTCAAAGCCCGAGATTGTTGGTGAGATTGATGTCTAAGAGATCGTTGTGGAGATTGTTGGATTAAGATGTATAGACGAGAGTATAGGAAAGGATTGTCAACGTAGCAATATCATTGAATGCACATTGAATGCAAGGTGTAAATATCGTCATGAACGAGATTGTTGTCAAGGGTGTATAAATGAGATTGTTGGAATATGGAGTCAATGATGACGAAGCAAAAATAAGAAGTTATCCACTATATCTTTCCGTTGGTAAAAGATGTGAAATCGGAAGACCAATTTAAAGAGATTTATGTTTAAATTAAAGATTTAAACATTGGTTTGATAATATATCCGTTGAAGAAAGATGGTGAAATGGGAAGACCGATTTAGAGATTTCAACATGTTTAAATTAAAGATTTAAACATGATCAACAGGGACGACTGTGAGAAACCTTTGGAAGTTTAAATAAAATAAAATGGACGAGTTTAACATGTTGCCAACTTCCTGCATATTGGTAAAAGGCAGAGATAATATACTAAATAGCCAAAGTTCATTTAAGGATTTAAATATAACAAACTCAGTTTGGGCCGACCCCATATTGGCGCTGTTTTGGAGTTTTATTTAATATAAACAAAGTTGTTTATGGAGGCCGACCTTATGAGTAGAGTGCATATAAAACAAAGTTGTTTATGGAGGCCGACCTTATGAGTAGAGTGCATATAAAACAAAGATTGTTTTATTTAAAAAGGATATATCAAGGTGTGCAATTAATAAAAAGATGAGAAGGAGCGCCCACTATAAGACAAAGATCTTGTTTAATAAATAAGGCAGCGATTTAAAAGTGGGACGATTCATTTCTGTGGAAGAGCAGCGATCAATGAGTAAGGGGTGTGATTAGTATTTGGAAGGGCGGCGATTAACTTTCATGAGGTACGATTACTATTTGGCGTGTTTCTTTATTATGAAGAGGAATGTTCCTTGCTAAAATTGCCTCCCTTGAGGACATATAAATGATAGATAAAAAGGTTGAGCTTGACCTGGCCCCATCCTCTAGATTATGAAAATATGCTCACAACCACAAGTACAACTATCAAAACTCCCAAGGCTCCATCCATCAAGTGCAAATAGCTAGTCCAATCCGAAGCCCTGAAGAGAAACATGCCTGTCAACAAGTGATGAAGAGTATGGACTTTGAAACACGCCCACTTGTTTGCAAGCCTCCGCTGCTCCACACTATCAAAATCATTATCCATGCTTCGGAAGTTGTGAAGCAACACATCTAGATCCCAAGTGTCAAGCCTGTCACCACCTCGATCCCAAATCATCAAATCCTTACATCCGTCAAACATGAGGAAATGGAAGTATCTCAAAGTGCTATCAATACAAAACCATCCTCCAACTCTTGTAGACCTCTCGTGGATGCGAAGTATACCCAACATAGGTGCAACCATCAACTTGAGCCTAGTCACTAGAACCCAAGCTAGGGTCCCACTTACGGAAAATTATTTGACTATTTTCCCTTTTTCCACCACCCTATTAACCTATGGGAAAATTTATGGAAAATAGGCTAAGGGTCATCAGCTACTTACACTTGAGGGGACATGTAATGTCCCCATTTTTTGCGAGCATTAGTTTTCAGAGGATTAGCCTATTTCTTGACCCTCGTAGGCTAATGGGGTTGTTTAGAGGGTCCTGTTTGGCAGTTATCAGAGCGTTTCCTTCTCCGGAGCTCAGTTTGGTTCAGGATTGGCCTTCGTTTGACTCAGTTCCTCACACTTGCTATTTATAGTAAGTCACCATTTCAGGGGGAGTCGATATTGCTATTAATAGTTAGCACCTTGTCGTATTTTGGATTTGTCATCAGGGATGGTTCTAGACTCATTTTGCATACACTTACTAATAGTAAGTTACCTGGTGATTTGGACTCAGTGTTTCTATATATAGCAGGGCACTTGGACATGTGGTAACTTCAGTGTTGATCCCAATTCTCAGTTGGCTTGGAGAAATAAGGTCTATTGTGCAAGTTATAATATTTAATTATTAATAAAGGTGACTTTATTAATAATTAAATCATTCAAGGCATATTATAAAGTTATTAAAGTCACTTTATATTCAATGAGGCCATGACCCTCAACTTAAGTGATTTAAAGTGTAATTAGTTATTACCTTGGTATGGGCGCCCAAATATTAAAGTATTTCATAAAGTTAATGTGCACACAAGTTATATTATTTTAAATGATATTAAAGTGTATTTATTATTTATGAATATGAGAGCCCAAGTTTGAAGACTTATTATAAGGTTTTATGAAAAACCTAAAAGTGGATTTCAAAAGGGGATTAAAGGCACTTAAGAGTTGAGAGGATATAAAAGGTTTCAAAAAGCAAATCAAAGGCATTATTGAATGATCATTTGAATCTGTTTTTGTGGTTTTCTAGAGGAGACAAAGGGTTTCTGCATATCAGCCATTGAAGAACAAGAACTCTTCAATGTTTTTTGCAATCTTGAGGCTGTGAAAGATCAGCTAAATCATTGCCATAGTGTGGGAGTCCATTTAGAGCTTACAGGGGAAGAATCAACATAGGGTTTGAAGCAGTTTGAAGGTATATCTATTGCAGACCTAAGTTATTATCATTGGCAGCCTTTATCAAATCAGATTTCAAGTTTTTATTGCTGCTATAGTACCCGTGAACAGTGTCGCTACAGTACTAGTGCATGTTAGAATAATTTATCTCAGAAAATACCAAGGGTTTGATACAATATTATTGGAGGACAGTCATAACCATCTGTATCTGCATTTAGTGCGGGTTTACTCAAGACGTGGGTCTGAAAACTACATGTTGGGCTGCTACAGAAAGTCTGAAAGTGGAGACGTGTAGGCTGCATGCATTCTACAGGGCTGCTATTGTTATTTCAAGCTGTGGTTGCATATTATTAGTCACATTTCAAATCTTCATCAAGCTATTATCAGCTCTAGTTCAGTGAGAAGTATCCGGGTATGTTATAATCCAAATCTTTAATTTGGGTTGATATTGTAATGGTTATAACAGTCTGATTATGTGCATATCAGACCATGGAATGATTGTGATCAGACCTGATTGGAATTGAATAAAACTTATCTCTTCAATAGTAGTTCATTGCTTCATGTTCATATGATACTCTCTTTCAATTCCATGCATTTGTACATCTTATTGGGCATTGAAACAAAGCATTAAACTCAAAACAAACAAGTCACAGAAAAATCAGACTTGCATGCCAACCATTTGACAAAATGTCGAATGTTCAAAACTGAGGTTTTGGATCAGAATAAGGCAGAAATTTTGTGTTTGGCTATATTCCACCTGGGTGGGATATTAACCTACGGGAAAATTTATGGAAAATAGGCTAAGGGTCATCAGCTACTTACACTTGAGGGGACATTACAACATATCTGGGATATCCCTTAAAAAATGTGCCTCTTTGACACAATGATCGAGCTCATAGTACTTTATGGTTAAGAGGTTTGGGGCCCTAGCTTGGGTTCTAGTGACTAGGCTCAAGTTGAGAGTGTTCAAATGATTGTGCTTTAGCGTATGATTTAGTGAAAAAGTCAATACCCAATGTATCGTCTACAATGAATTTGCAGCTCAACCCCTTCGTTTGGAGAGCATTTGTAGGCTCACTTGGTATATACACAAGCTTAAATCTATAGGTGATTTTATATTGATTTGTGGGAGGCATCCATTTTTAACACTTTGTTCCTTGGAGGGGATTGCCTCTTTTGGTCCCATTGGATGTCGGTTGGTTATCCGAAGTTAGCTTGCTCTTCTAGTCTTTCAACATTATTTGGACAAGCTACCTCCTTTCAAGTATCGACTAGATGTCCCTCATTGCCTTCTTCCTGGGAATGAGTTGCTTAATCGATTCGTAAAAGAGGACGTTTATCGTTGCTACATCCAAGTCACTCATTTGGACCTCCCCTTCACAATTTCTCAACGTCAAGTTAGATTTTTATGCTTGACACTTGTTACAAGTTGTTGATGGGACTATTTTGGCCCAACTATCTTTAGCATCACTATCTCGTGGTTTGAGGATTCCCTTTGGCTAGTTGAAAGTGTGCTCCCATAGGTTACATGTTGAGACTAATCAGCATACTCTTCAAAGTGAAAGGGTCCGTTGCTTTTGTTCTCTCCATTAGATGGAGATAGAGGAATGTTTTATTTTCAAGTGCCCTTCCTACTATGAAATGTGGAAGATACCATTGTTTGTACAAAGATTAAGGTGACTCTCTATCCACTTTCTTTTATTACACTAATAAGAAATGTTTGGCACTTTTTATTTGTGAGGTTGCCACTTTGAAGCATAGGACCCTATGTGGAGGTCCAAGAGCTACCATACTAATTACTTTCTTCTTTCAACTTGTCATAGATGTTGGAGGCATTAATCACCCTTTGGATGCTATTGGTTCATTCTCAGAGGAGGACATATGAGTGAGACATTTCTCTTCCTTGCAATCTATTACTACTAGGGCTTCCCAACACTATAGCTCAAATTCCAAGGGTTGTGATTCTATCTCCTCTTGACCTTGGGGGCCCTCTAGCTCTCCTCACAGTGCAAGTTTCATGGGCAAGCTCTCATTAATAATTTTTTACTTAGCCTCCAACAATTCTTCAGCCTTGGGTGTTAGGGGAGGTTCCAAGGGGAATCACTTGCCTCCTAGAATTGTCTAGCTTGTTCCACTAAGCCCCAGACTCTCCCTGACAATGATTCTTAGATCTTGCATTGGTACTCTCACAATGATTGATGGTAATGTCATTGGATCCTCTAACATGTGTTGGAGTACAAACATTTGATCGTATTTGTTTCTTGCCTTGGTTGGTAGCTTGGTTTTAATCAACACCTGTCACTTTGAGGGGTCCTCCCCTCCCATATCTATTTTTGTGTGTATTTGTTTTGGGGTTAACATTTTAGGCTTACCCTTGCTTGTCTATTTCTTTGTTTTTTTGCTTTATTTTGTTTGCTATGGAGTCTAGGGCCCTTTTGGCCGTAGTACTTTGCTATTGTAACCATTGTATGCTCTAGTTCCTTTACCCTATTATCAGTTAGTCACTAACATTAATATAATTTCTTCCCTTCTTTCTACAAAGTCTTCATTCATGAAGGGATTTTTAACATCCATTTGATACCCTCCATGCAACTAAATCAACAATTGAGATGACCATCCAAAAGGTCATCATCTTCGCAATAAGGGTAGAGGTCTTTTCATAGTCTACCTGTTCCTATTTATATACCCTTTAGTGACAAGGCAAGCTTTGTACTTATCCAAAGAACTATTTGATTTAAAAGTGACCTTATAAATCCATTAACAATCAGTAAACATCTGATCTTCTTCCCTTGGGGTAATACAAACAACACCCAAGGCTTGTTTTGCATTGATGCATCAAATTCTATCTTCATGGAAGCCTCCCATGCAAGATTTCCTTTAACTTCATTGAATGCGCTAGCATGAAATACCTGCAAAACAGTTTAAGAGCAAGCAAAATATACTTGCTCACCATCTTGCACCATTTGTTTCATTATCTAGATCAACATTACACTAGGCTATGACAATTCATCCTTGTAGACATCTTTCATTGTTGTATAATACAATTGTAGTTTTTGTTGCTAGCTCCCCTATGATGGGTAGGTATCACCCTGATCTTCATCAGCACCCCCAGCACTTGACTCCTCTAATGTTCTTGTCTCTAAGCCTTGTTTTGTTTCAATAGCAAAACTTGATCTAGAATTAACAATAACAATGACCAATACAATACTATTGATAAATTTAATATCACACAAGAATAAAGATATCTTCTCATTTACAACAGCTCAACTTCTGTTTCAGCAGGAATTAATGCAAAAGCAACACAATCGAAAACGTGAAATTCACTTGCCATTGGTCTCCTGCTTGACCATGCTTACAGGGACACTAGTTAAGGACAGAGAATGTTGTATTGAGAATTCCACCCATTTGAAGTGGCATGTTCCGATAATGCACCAATCTTTGCATCTACATGACCCTCCTATTCCTCCTTTCCATGGTTCCATTTTGCTTTGGAGTGTACACAGCAGTATACTGTCTATGTATATTATTCTTCTTGCAGAATTCTTTAAATTGCTTTGAGACAAACTCGCCTCCATTATCAGACCTAAGAATCTGGATTTGTTTATCTGTTTGGTTTTCCACTAAAGCTGTGAATGCTACAAAGTGAAAAACATTCTGAGTTGTTTTTCAGGAAATGCACCACATTTTCTTGGAAAAGTCTCGACCGATAGCGAAAAATACTTAGCCTCTAGACATGATGGGTGTTTTCACTAGGCCACACAGATCAGCAAATACTAGATAAAAGGTTTGTTTGGTGCATCATGTTTTATTAGTATCATGTGTGTGTTGGCTTTGTTTCCCATTTGACAACTTGTACATACATCTTATCTTTCCTAATGGATGAAAGTTCATTTGCCATGTTAGTCTTACTAAGTAAATACAAATGTTGGAGCCTCTTGTTGGGTTGGAGCTCAATTTGTGTGGGGGTTGAAGCCTCCAATAGGTTGTTGCCTATAATTCTGTCAAGTGGAGGTTGGAGTCTCTAGTAGGTTGGAGCCCACAAGAAGAAGAAGAAGATCAACCTGTAATATATAAGCAATATTTTGCCGTGGTTTTCTCCCGAAATGGTTTCCATATAAATCGTGTGTTCTTATTGTGTTCTTAATTGCTAGATCTTGCATATGTGTAGTTGATGTGATTGATTGAGTTTGGAAAAGTAAAAGTTTGCATTATACTGATTCGCCACCCACCCCCCCACTAACCTTTCAAATGTGCTCATCAATTGGCATCAAAGTTGGTTCCTTTGGAGATAGCCTAACATCGAGAAGGTAGATCTTAAGAGCACATATGGGAAAAAGAAAAAGAAATAAGGGAGAAGGAAATATCATGCAAAATATTAATCAAGAAGCACAAACAAAATCAAATGTAAGTGATAACACAGAAGTAAGAAAGGGTGATATGGTAAAAAATGATGAGGTGACACTTGGAATACACATGGTAATAGAAACAATGAATGATGTCATGACAAATAGAGACAACCTTGTGAGTAAAAGAGAAGAGGAAATGGTGTTAGAAGAGAAATCATCTAAAACAGAGGCAGGGTTCAAAGCATCAAAGGAGATGAAGAATTCAGAGCATGAATCAAGTGATAGCCCCAACGATGAATCAAAGGAAGCCCATGTTGATAAAAAGCTCAAAGAAGAATCCAACATATACAAAGGTAAGTATAAATGTTTTAATTGTGATAAAACTAATTAGTGTGATTTTTAATGTGTGCAGGTTAAAAGCAAAGATGAAATAGAAGAAGAGAAAGATTCAAGAGAAGAAATACTTTTCATGGGGATGGAAGCAAAAGGTGATAAAGACAAGAAGAACGAGGATGATGAAGAAGTAGATCTTGAGGAAGAACTTCACCTTGCGGATGATGAGATTCATTCACTTAAAAGTTCAAGAAAGTGAATCTAAGGCGAAGGTATCACAAGCCCTTAGAGAAGCAGAAAGAATGATTGAAGATCTAAAAGTCAAAATCGAAGAAGCAAAGAGGATAGAAGAGAAAGTAAGATTTCAGCTAAAGTGAAAGGAGGAAGATTGTGAGAGACTAGAGTCCAAAATTGTTTCCCTAAAGAAGGAATTGGAAAAAGCAAATGCTCAATCAAACAAGAACCTGAAAAATGGGAAGAGTACAAAAGGTAGCATTGACTATGAAGAAAGGCAAAGCTCAAATCCCAATGAGTCAAAAATTGGTTACTTGAGGACAGAATTAGAGAAAACAACTACCAAGCCAGACTGGAGCCTCAAGGTTGATAAAAGTACCAAAACCGTGGATGATATTATAGATGGGCAAAAGTCATCATGCATAAAGACAAGTCTTGTTCATGGAGCAAAGGAAGATCAACCTTCAAATGAGCAACAAAAGAAAGGAAATGAGGAAAAACCAAAAGGCTATGCAGATGTTCTAAAAGGTTCAATCAATAATGAGAATAATAAGAGGAAGGAAAACAATGTCCCACAAAAAACTAATGTTCCTCATAGAGACAAGAAGGAGAAATTCACAAGATCATTTCCTCCAAGGCAAGCACAAATGAACAAAAAACTTTGGTCATAAAGCCGTAGGTTGCTAGACACATGCAAGAAACAATGGTTGGATCAAGAATAGAGGTTCTTATGTGTTGCCAATAGAAAGGACGACATCATATGTTATAAATGCAACCATCTTGGTCATAAGGCAAGAAGTTATAAATCACAAGGAAGAAATGGATGGAGCAAAGATGCTTATGAGTTTTAAAGAGGCTATAATTCTTTTGGTCATTTGGTGGATTACAATGTTATATGCTACAAATGCAACAATTATGGGCATATGGCACGATTGTGTAGAAGTGATTTTGTGGAATACCCTAAACAGAACAAGAAAGTGGAAGCCATTAATAAACAAAAGGGAGGGTCTACAAAGGTATGGAGAAGGAAACAAGAGCATGATAATGAGAAGAAAGAAGAATCTATGCTTGTGCTACATGCACAAGAGGTATCACTTAGTCCTTAAGGAGAAGTATGAATTCAGGAGGAGCTAATCCTGCGTCATCTTTTAGCTCCATGGAGAAGACAATTCAAGATAGAGCAGCTAAGCCATACTCCATATGAGCATTCCGTTGTCATTGATCAAAGGGGAAGAATTAGTAGAGAAAGAAAAGATATGATTGGAGAAAAAGAAAGAAACTAAAGAATGGCTAGGCATACAACAAGATTATTGAGTTATGTTCTTGGGATGATGGAGGTTAAAAACATGAGATGTAAAAACCATAGACACTCCAACAAAGTATAGTTCAAAGCATGTATGACAAGACGGTTGACAAATGATGCATGGCAACAATTTTTTGAAAGACAAGGTACAACGGGAATGGTGACAACATAGTCATCAAAGGCATAAGAAGTATGACACATTGAGAATGATATGATAGTAGCAGACTACTGTAGTGTCCCTTATAAGAAGATTCTTATTTTAACCTTGCACACAAGAATGACTTCTTAAAGGAAACATTAGTAATAAATAAGATCAATAAATCATATTAAAATATCTAAATTAGGGTTAGTAACCACATAATCAATATCATCATAAAACAAATATTCATTTTCTTAATTCAATTCTTAATCATTGTATTTGAGTCTCATGATATACTTAGGGTTGTCCACTATGCGTTAATCTTATCCATTTATAAACCCTAGTAGAGATGGGGTATAGATATAGGGCGCAGGTTAATGACATTTGGGCCCAAAGGCTTCGCCACATGCCCGGTGGTTCCTCACCATTTGGCCCAAGTTGGCTTCGCCACATGCCCGGTGGTTCCTGATCAAACTTGAGTAAAGCCTATCTCTACTTGTTGTAGGCCCAAAGGCTTCGCCGCACGCCCGACAGTTCCTTGCTAAACTTGAGGGTCACCTACTCAAAAGAGACTTATCATAGTATACCGCACTTCCCTAGTCTAACCCATACTCTCACGGGTGGTTGATAGATTAATGTTATAACTTGAGACCTTTAGACCCTAGTATATCATGAGATCATTTCGATGGACTTTGCCTTTATATTCTTATGGATCCTTATAGATCAAGTATAGTTATGCCTTATTTGGACTTAGTCCTATAATGATGGAGACGTTATGCATAAATTCATGTTATTCAATCCATGATCATATCATGTATTCAACATAGGTGATTATGCTATCTATATTATATTATCCATATGCTTATCTTATCTACAACATGCTATAACCTATGTCATCTATGATGGAGACGTTATGCATAAATTCATGTTATTCAATCCATGATCATATCATTCATATCATGTATTCAACATAGGTGATTATGCTATCTATATTATATTATCCATATGCTTATCTTATCTACAACATGCTATAACCTATGTCATCTTATCCATATGATCTAGTCGATGCTATTCATATGATCATGCAATCTATATGCTGTTCTTCATATACATGTCTTTCATGCCTTTGTTATCCATGTATGGTCATGTTATTTCATTATGGAATAAACCTCATTAGAAATGCATAATTGACATAAGGGATAGATTTACCTTTGTTACTCGATTGCTGGATCTGATGTATTAAATCTACTAATATAATGGCTTTGCTGCTCATAATTGCTGATCGCTGAATGATAGATATTTGATTTAGGTCTGTATAAGTGTTCGCTGGTGCGGGATATGATCTGCTGAGAATATGTTTAATGGACTGAGTTGTTTATTTGCAAATGCTGAGTGATATGTAATCTTCGATGCCAACTGCTGATAATATTACTGTCTATATTCCTTGCTGCTTCTCTTTTTCAGATTGTTTGATGCCTTTGTGACTACCGTCCCCACATCATATATACTTTGTCATTGGTTGCAATGGATCAACGGACATGTCTTTTCTTCCCCTTAAACCGCTTTATACAAACAAATATTAAGTCTTTAATAATAATTTTTATCTTGCTTGGCAGTGCCAATTCCTTAAGGGGATCGAATAAGCGTTGAGGAGTTTAATTACTTCCTTGTCTTATCTCTAATTTGTCCTATATGCTTTTGTCCTTTAGCTCCATTTGTCTTTAGTGGTTTTTTTGATTTAGAATTATATATATGTTTCTTTGAATGGTTAGAGAATGGTATATGACAACTACATACTATAAAGTTACCTTATAATGAAGTGAAGGAGAATTGATGTCAAGATGAGAGAGCCTAGAAGGTTTGAGACAATGAAAGAAGGAAGAAACCATGATAAAGATATGGGTAAGAAAATAGGATTAAGGATCACAAAGCTCTGACTTTTTACCATGAAGAAGATTGTGATAAGGATGTATGAAAGACTAAAACTTGATGAGAGAAATTTACAAAAACCTCATAGGAGGATGAGAATGATCCAAAGGAGTGTATACTTGTAAAGATTTTTGCTAGAACACACAAGCATGCGTTGACAAAAACCAAAAAATGGATAGTGGAAAGCTGGATGGTTGTGTTGATGCTTATTCTTAACTTCACATTGAAGAAGTTCCTATTGATGTAATAATGCCATAGAAGACATAAATGGAAGTATGATGAATATCCCTTTACCATTAATGAAAAGGAAGGATAATTATAGAAGGATTGAAAGCTACAGGTCCGTAGATGAAAAAAATCAGAGATAGATGAAGATTTCTTACCATTGATATCAAAAGGAAAGTTTTAGAAAGAGAGATTTATAGAATGGAAGAATGATGCCATTAATGTCAAGTGGAAGCATTACGGAAAGGGGGAGATTCTTTGTGAAGAGTTGAAAGCATTTTCCATTTTGTAAGATGCATAGTGATTGATGGATAGCAAAACAAGTTCGTGATGTGTTAAACTTGAGAAGATCATCCAAATTATTCATTTGGACAGCTATAGAGGAAGTATATCACCCAAGCGACAAAGAGACAAAGGTAATGAATTAGAGCAAGGGAAAGCTCGAGAAAGGGGGAGCCTTACAGACATGGGGAGCATCACAAGAAATAAAATCATATTATGAAGAAGAGAAGTATGTTACATCCCTTTGCGATTGATGTCAAAGGGGGAGAGATAGAGTAAGGGGGAGCAATGCACAAGGAGAGAATTATGTTTGTGTTGCCATCAATGACAAAGGGGGAGATTGTTGGAAATGTTGTCATTGATGTCAAAGGTACATAAACATGTTGTCATTAATATCATTATAATGGAAGGAGTAATTGATGTTAAGAATTTCCCGTTGGAGAGATTGTGAAAATGAAAGGCCAACTTAGAGATATGTGGACACTCTCGTTAGAGAGATTGTGACATTGGAAGAATGTGGATGTTTAAATTAAATATTTAAACAAGACTATGAGAAAGATGTTAGAGAAAGAGTGAAGAGTTTTTTTAATGCTGGCTGATCTTGTGAAAAACGAAATAAGACAATCTTATTAAAAAAAAAAAACAATGGACAAAAGGTGAAATTAAAATCATAAAAAAAGGAGCACTCAAATAAGACTAAAGAGTCTTATTCATAAAAGACAAAAATGTGAATAAAATATACATTCTTAAGATGGCCGACCACCACAAGGTAGAAAAGACAAGTATCATATATTTAAATGTGAAAAGGTGTGATTTATAATATATGACTAGTGACTAGAAGTGTGCGATCAAATAAGATGCAACGATGATATCACATGGAGTGGTTGCTAAGTATGATTTGTGCATAAGACAAAAACTCCCAATGACTTGTGAATAAGAGAGAGAATATCCAACGATTTTATAAAAGAGACAAAGTAACTTGTGAATAAGACAAAAAGTAGGAGTGCGATTCATATAGTGATGCAATCAACATTAAGGAGTCTAGCGATTAATATGTGGAACGATCAAGTTCAAAGCAGCAATTACCATTATCTCTATATTCAAAAGATGTGTTTCATTAAAAAGGACAGCGATCATCTTTGAAAAGGTATGATTTTGTTAAAGGGAAGCGAGTTGTTTAAAGGCTGCAATTTATTATAAAGAGTTGTGTCCATTATATTCAAGAAGACATATCTCTTGAGATATATATAAAAGCATAGAGATGGTGTGGATGAAATGCAAGAATTTAAATGCATATTTTTTGAGTTAAAGAGCAGATATAAAGAAAAGGAAGAGGCAGAAAAATGAAGAGCAATTCTGATCTATTCTAGAAGGAAGTATGTGTGATAGTATGAAAAAGATATGAGCAGATTTATAAATAAAAATTGATATACATAGTGACCAAGTTTGAAGGAAGATATTGACAAAGATTGGATTA
Source organism: Cunninghamia lanceolata (assembly GCA_027924645.1). NCBI lineage: Eukaryota > Viridiplantae > Streptophyta > Pinopsida > Cupressales > Cupressaceae > Cunninghamia > Cunninghamia lanceolata. The sequence continues at coordinate 5,843,302 of BSBN01000333.1, forward strand.
GATCTATGAAAGAGATGTGTGCATGATTTGGATCATATTTGTGAAAGAAGGATAGTGTGTGAATTGAGATCAGATTTGTGAAGGAAGGAAAGTATATGTGTGTGAACCTGATTTGAAAAGGAAAGACTTACATCATACAAAATCAAAAGTAGTGATCAGATTTGAGAAAAAGAGATATTGTGTTGGATGCAATCAAATTTAAGGAAGAAGAATATTGTGTGAGTTGTAATCAGATTGTGAGTTAAAGAGAACATGATCAGCCATTGAAGGATTAATAGGTTGGAGCCTCTTCTTGAGTTGGAGCTCACTTTGTGTGGGGGTTGGAGCTTCCTATAGGTTGGAGCCTATCAAATAGAGGTTGGAGCCTCTTGCTGGGTTGGAGCTTAGTTTGTGTGGGGGTTGAAGCCTCCAATAGGTTGTTGCCTATAATTTTGTGAAGTGGAGATTGAAGTCTCTAGTAGGTTGGAGCCCACAAGAAGAAGAAGAAGATCAATCTATAATATATAAGCAACATTTTGTCGTGGTTTTCTCCCGAAAGGGTATTGTGTTCTTAATTGCTAGATCTTGCACCCCCCCCCTCCCCAGCGCTTAGTATAACCGTGTGCTCATCATCTTGGAGATCTAAACTCATTGTATAATCTGATCACCATCAGAGCTTGTTAAAGCTGATCAGGAATACAAATTTCATCCTCAAACTAAACATGTGGAGGTGGATCATCACTACCTTAAATATATGGCTCAAAATTTTCAGCAGTGTCCCATTGGGAGTCAGGCTGACTAATTTAGAGCTCCAACCAAACTTTGTCATAATCCTTTTCAAATAAATCACAGCTTTTTAGGGCTCTTGTTGCTGCATGCTATAAAAATAGTAGTCCAAAATACAGTAACTATGGTAGATTAATGGTCTGAATTCTGATAGGCTTTGGCAAAGCACACAATAATCATTAGAGGTATTCATGTTCTCTATGTTGATCATAAGAGCATATTACTAGCTAAGGACGTGTTCCAAAATATTGAATGAATAATTCTGTGTTGTCAATAATTCAGCAAATTTTGGTGAAAAGAATACCAAATGATAAGAAAAATGCGTAAGCATATCACATGAAAGGAAGATATCACAGAAAGTGTTTGATGTATTTGAGTTCACCATTGCAGGGAGCAAATACATCACAGTAGTGAAGGTCTTCAAATGACCTCTTTTGGTTGGGTATTTTTACTTGCATCTAATGGAGTTTGCCTTTTAGCTTTGACAAGGAGGGCGTTTGTTGTTGTTACAGATCGGAGTACTATTTCCTCATTGGACTTGTTTTCACTCATGTTTTGCTGGTACAAAAGTAAATATAAATATCTCAACCTATGCTCGTTTGATTGACATTCTAATTGTTCCTTCTAGTAGATTTGTCAAGTACAACACTTTTGCATGATTTTCATGGCATTTAGGCTTAATCTTGAGTTATGACTTAAACACTAGTAAGAATCAAATTAATTGACTTTCTACAGATTGCAGTGTGAACTGTGAGCAAATTTCTACATCAAAATTTAAAATTTTACCTGTAGATGTAAAATATGGTGCACACTTTACACCAAAAGCTTCACAAATCCATTAATATGGACTGTGAAAACTTATTACTCCTAAGAAAATTTGTTATGTTACAAAGGGATAATAGTTTCGTCCATTGGAGATAATGTTTGGATGTGATTGCACTTCAGGGATTTCTATTTTTAATTAATAATGAACCATTTCCCTTAGGACATACTACTGCTTAGGGTGCGTCAGCAAAGAAATTATTTTAAGAATGTTATTCATATTTTATATTTATAGTTTGTTCTCAATGGAGTAAGCAAATTGTTAAAAGCTGGTAACAAACAGCATTGATTAAAATCTTTGTTTAATAAAAATGCAAGTATTAACATAAAACTTGAAGCTTTACGACCAAAAGCTTGCTCATTTTCTGTGATATTGATGCCTACGCCTGTTGTGATTTGTATATCCTCTTGCTTTTGGTTGTCACAGTTGTGGATACCTAAGCCTCTGGATTTAAACTCAAAAATCCCTAGAAAATTTTAGATCAATCTTTGTCCAAGTGGCTACAATGTTTTTTCCTTGACTAGAAAGTTTCTATTTGCTACGCCATAAAGGCTACTTTCTGCTTTTTTTACTTAAACTTTTACTATTTTAGTTATGTCCATTGGTGGGACTTTTGGATTCTACGTTTGCATTTAAAATTTCTTTACTTGTCAGGTTGTCCTCAGTTAATGCAGGGTTAAAGCATTTAGCAGCAGTCTGTGTGCACTGTTGATTTTAATTTTATAGCTGCCAGTTTTGAATAAATTTTCATGTACAGGTGCTGCTTGGAAGGTCTGATGTTTCTGGATGGGGAGCGTTTTTGAAGGTGCCTTTGATTTTATATTTATTGTGCTCTTAGGTAGTCAAATATGTGCTGATTACATTTTAAGCCCTTTTATTCCATCACCACATGTTTCAGAATTCTGTCAACAAGCATGACTACCTTGGGGAGTATACTGGTGAGCTGATTTCACATCGAGAAGCAGACAAGCGAGGAAAGATTTATGACAGAGAAAATTCCTCCTTTCTCTTCAATTTGAATGATCAGGCAAGTAGCAGAATTTTTGACTTATCTAAGGGAGATATAATGCTCAAGTGCCTCATCTTGATAATCTATGGCTAACTGTAGGCTAGTAGTATATGTTCATCTCTACATTTATATTAATGAGATTATGCTTTCTTCAATTTACACTTTTATGCATTTGCTTTCTCAATTCAAAATTTTAATATATAATGTGTATAAACTATTTGGGAATTTTCAGTATGTTCTTGATGCATATCGAAAGGGAGATAAGTTGAAGTTTGCAAATCATTCTCCCACCCCAAATTGTTATGCAAAGGTACACTGAATTGTATCTTGTTTAGGAATAGACCATGCTAATTATTTTGAAGGTGGCTTGTTAACTGAGTTTTCAGCCTCTGGTTTGACCCCTAAACAATCCTTTGGCAGGTGATTATGGTTGCTGGTGATCATAGAGTAGGTATATTTGCAAAGGAACGTATTCAAGGAGGCGAAGAGCTCTTTTATGATTACAGGTACGAGCCAGACAGGGCACCAGTGTGGGCAAGAAAACCAGAATGTCCAAATTCAAGGAGGGAAGAAACATCCACTTCTCATGGTAGGGCTAAAAAAGTAGCTTGATATTTCTTTTCAATAACAGGTATTCTTGGAACTAATTGTAGAAGAGCATTAGAAGTTGCTGTTATTATTTCATTGGAAGGTGAAGTACCTTCTCTAATTGTAACATTGTTTTTCTCTGAGGGGAAATCCTATTCCTATTTTGTAATCTAATTTTGTAATCACATTGGGCCTGGATTTGGCGGCTATTTTACAAAAAATGGTAAGGACTACAATGCACTGAAGATGGGCGTTGTATGGTCTCTTTCAGGCAACTAATGTTCTTATTTTACAGATTCACATCTGCAAACATAAAAGGTCACCTTATTTACCGAACACTTTGTTTTAGGTAGAAAATTGAAGATTATTACAGAAGGTTGGGAAGTTCCAGACAAGTCGTGGACCTTTGTCATTTAGTCTCAGTAAACCCTTTTTTAGGGTGTTCCAGGCACATTTTTTCCCCAAAGATTATTGGAGACCAGCTTTTCTAGATCGTAAAAGAATAGATTTGACCACCTGCTGAATAAACTTATTTGTAGCTACTCAATTTTTTAAATGAACATTTTCATGATATGGATTACTCTACAGTTTTGAGGTTGTGGAAATTTGAGATGCATTTGTGTTCAGATGATTCATATAAGTTGTTCTCTGGAAGTTTCGACTGTGCATTGACAAGCCTGTACTTTATGGTATAAATTGTACTTTATGTTCTTGTTTTACATGGGATTTGTAAAATGTTTATGCCCAGGTGCTTTCATTTATATGGCTTCTGTTAGGTTTCTTAATTGCATAGACATGGTGTGAATCCCAGAAGTGTAAAGCTTTAGGCCCTTTTCACCATAGTTCAACTGATTTTTTTAACAAATTCAGGGAGCCCCTTTCACTAGCACAGACAGTTGAGTTGATTAAAGTAATGGACACAAGAATTGCCTTGACATTTGAATTTCTTTGAAATCTGTATTTGGCTATGATCAGAGGATTCCACATTATTCTTGAGCTCATTTTTTCGGAAAGCTCTGGTATGCAATATGTGGCACTGAGGTTTTCTGCTTGGACCGAGGAGAAATAGCTTCTGAAAATGGTGAAACAACCCATGCTGCTCGGAAACCTAGAACAAGTAGCAATTCTGAAAATTGCTTAAACAAACCCTGTTTTCTAGATTTGCTGGAAACATTAGCATGCAGGTGTTTTTTTAGCTGTTCGTGGAGATGCAAATACTATTGTTACTGGAGCATTTGAAGCTTATCTATAAAAACCTCTAAATAAAAATTAGTAGACTGGCTTGATTGAAATAAAGATGAACCCATAACCTTGAATTGTTCTAACAACACAAATCGTTACTTGTATAAAAGTTTACTGTTAACTAAAAACTCAGATCTTTAAATTAGTAATTGATTTGTTTTACATTTTAAGTTTGGTTAATGCAATGAATGAATGAAGATTTTTAATAATAACGTCCACGAGGCCAAACAGCCTATGGGACCCATGGATAACAACACTGCCAATCACAAAAGCTCTGTACGGGACTGATGCCCAAACGTCTTTTTGTTTACTTCTTTTTCTTTCAGAATCCTCGATCTTCTCTTGTGAATCTTAGTCAAATAAATTGCAGTATTTGTTATCCTTTCTTCTTTGAACAAGTTATTCAAGGAGACCACATTCAAAGTATTAATGTAAATGGCCCGAATATCCTCGTAGGCCGGGCAATCCATGATATAGTGCCATTCTGTTTCCACAAGCCCCAAAATACAAAAACAAAGTATCCTTTCTGCCCACTCCTCTTTCGGCCTTGTCCACCTATCGGTTTCACCCCTGAGCTAGTGTGAATTGGTCCTTAGTTGAGCTATTAACATTTTCGCTTTACATTTTATTTCTGCCCCTATATGTCTTTTGTGTATGGTCATATGAAGGATTAAAATGTTTGATATAGTACTCTCTTTTCCTCCCAAGTTGCCTCATCCACATGCTTGCTTTGACTTTTTCTCGGATGTACTGCTTAATTGCACCAATCATGTTTGGACACTCTTTCATGTTGATGTCCCACTTATTCATCCACTTGTCATTTTGTTTCATCCATGTGCTCTTCCTTCTATCTAATTTTTCTTCTGCTGCCATTTTGGGCCAACGTATGTAAAATCCCCTATCAAGATTTTGCTCAAAACACCAAATTTTTTTTGAATTTCTAACTATGCTCTGATACCACTGTAAAATACCCTACTTATAATGACTGAAAATTTTATTTCAAATTCACTTGAAAATTGAACAAAACAATGCCAAATAACATCAACAAACATATGAACACATAGATACCCAAACACTTTACATTATTGAAGCCTTCAAATATGAAAAGTACAAAAACTTATTGGTTGGTTTTTATGACAGTCAATGACTGTTTCATATTAGACCTTATTACATGAATAAATATGCATCAATTTACATCAAAAACCCTACAGGATCAATGCCAATATCAAGCAAAATGTCCAATATATCAACCCAACTCAACTTAGGGTTTGAAATGGCTCTAATCAAGTCTGATATCTCCTTCTAATCTGCTGTTACAACTGCCGATATGAATGATAATTCCCAGCAATGAAAAAATGAGCAAAGTGTCTTCAAAAACCCTCTTCTAGTGCAAGTGATTGGCTTGGGATGGCTTCCAAAGTTGTTTGATAATCTTCAAACTCAAATGTCTTCACAAGATCCAACTTAAAACCTTGTAAATGAATTTTCCAGCTTGCTGTCATAAACTCAGTCCATGCAATGATGTCAAAATTCACGAAAATCACACTTGTTATCAAATCGACTACCTTGGTAGTCTTCCTCAATCACCGAGGGTTTCAAATGCAATGAAAACTCTCTTCAAACACCTCAATATCAATCTGCAATTCAAGAACAATGATGAAATCTGCATGATATCATCTCATACAATGACATGGGATCATCACCTTGATAATTCACTAGAAAATGTAATTTCCAGCAAATAAATATAAAGTATGAAAGCTTACAATATGATCAAAAGTTACCAATTGATAGCAAATGAGGTTATTTATCCAATTTCCTTGGCTAGGCGATCCTCTTAGCTCCAATTTAGTGATTGTTTGGAATCCATCAATGGAATGCTATGGCTTGGACAATTTTAAATGTTTAACATCAATGAAATACAATATTTAAAATTGTTCCTTAAATTTATTAAATGATTTCATCTTCAAACCCAACGGCCTTGAGCAAAACAACTTTCTTTGCAAATTCAAATGATCTTTTCTTGAGTGTCGATCTTCATTAGCAAATAAAATATTATTTTATTAAATAAAATCCTTCCCTTGAGCGGCGATCCTTCTTGGGCAATAACACACTAATTTACTCCATGGTATGGCACACACGTCAATAAAACTAGTATTTTATTAAATAAAATACCTTTTCCTTCTTGGTGTAGGCACATGATCCAAGGCATTAGCAATTTTATTAATTTTTGTCAATCTTCTCCTATGCATTTGGGTGCATGATCCCATGATATCCATTTTTATTGGTATTTCCTCACTCAGCTCCTAGACGTTGAGCTCATGATCCAATGACAATAATAATATTTTATTATTTTGTAAAACTTCCAAGGCACATAACACATAATCCAATGACAAGCATTTGTAATTATCCCTTCCTTGGAGCGTTGGCACAAACTTTATACAAATTGCCTCTCCTTAGGTGTTGGCTCATAAACCAATATATCTATCCTCCAAATAGGTGTTGGACATCCTATACATAGATAAAAATATACTTTGAAATTGCAATTAAAGATTTACAATTTCCTTGTTCACTTGGCGCCACTCGATCTAATCAATGAGATGATGAAAATATAATTTGAATATTGTATTTCCCATTGTTCCAATCTATATCCACTAGAACTTTGATATTTGGCTAAATAAAACAATAACTCTTAGCAACACTTAGCCAAAAACCCATCAAAATCACTAGTTGAGCGAACATTACCATTTTTCATCTTCTAGAACCAAGCTCAAACCCAAAATCATGTCTAGTTCAAAATGGGGACATTACAACGTAGTAGCTCCATGTTCTCAATCCTCTTTAAATAACTTAGCAGCTGAATCAAAGCGAACGCTTCTAACAGAAAGGCATCGGCCTCAGCTAGAGCGATCTCATACGGAACCGACGTTTTTGTCTTAAGGATGCTTGTGATTAGGTGCTTTTGTAACCTCTCTATCTGTCTCCACTTCAATGTTGACGTGTTGCCACCCCACACCTCACACCCATATAGCACCACCAACAACCCGAAAAGAGTTTTCTTAGTTTTCCAATCCCACAATTTAGCGCTTCTGCATCTGTTCTGCAACGAGTATAAAACTTTCCATCCTCGTATTCTTTTTGCTCTACACATCTCCCAACTAAGCTTATTGTTGAAATCAAGGCCAAGGTATTTGTATTCATTAACCACGTGCAAGGGGCTGCCTTTAAAAACAAAATCAATTTGAGCCTTCTTTCTCTTCAAGGCAAAGATCATGACCTTAGTTTTGCTAGTGTTCACTTGTATCAAAACATTTCCAGAGCCTTCAGGTGTTCTCTTAAATCATGGACTATTTTTGCCATTAGAATAAGATCATCCGCATAAAGGAGCAGCTTTATTACATGGTTGGTCAAGTGGACTCCACCACCAAGCTTGTCTATCCAATCCTCTAATTTGTCAATGTAAATCCCAAACAAGGTAAGCAATAGCGGGCACCCCTATTTGACCCCAATGTCACTCCCAAAGCACTTTGAGAAACCTTGCTTGGTTCTAATCTTGGCCCGAACTTGATCGTACAACCTATGGATAGCAACCCTATACATTTCCGGAATCCCCAATTCTTCCATTCTACTCCATAGTTTGCTTCTAGGAATGGTATCAAATGCTTTCTTGAAGTCGACGAAGCAACATAAAACCTCTTCACCCTGTTTTTCCCAAACCTTCTCAATCAAGTGTCTGAGGGTAATGCAGTGGTCAATTGTAGAGTGTTTTGGTCTAAAACCAGCTTGCCCTTTTGCTCTCTTTCCCTCCTTTTCTACCAAAATACTAATCCGACGCTCTATCATGCTCCCAAAGAGTTTTCCAAAAAGAGGATTGATCATTATAGTGCGGTAATTTGAAGGGTTGTTGGCATCCCCACTTTTAAGCAAAGGAATAACGACACTGGTTGTCCAATCCGCCAAAAAACCATTTTGAATGATCCCATTAAATATTCTTTTGATTTGCGGTGTGAGGAGTTCCATGCCCCATTTTATATATTCTACTTGTAGGCCATCTATATCTTGCGCTTTACCCACAACAAGCTTTTTAATTCCTTCCTTGATGTCTTTCGTGGAGAAGAGTTTGGCCATTGAATTGATCACTAGGGGGACATCTTTGTTTTGATCTCTTTCATAAAGCATCCTTGCATAATCAAGCCATTGGAGGTCTGTGATATTGTTCTCGGTAACTATTTTTTTTGTTGTAATTCTTTCCAGAAGCCCCTCGGATTGTGCTTCCCAAGATAAATCAAATCTTTCCACCTTGTTTGCATGTAATCCTCTTTTTTCAATCTCACTAGTTTTTCATATCCCTTCTTGTTTCCCCTGATTTTCAGCGTTCTCTTTGTTGTCTTGCAATCTTCATCGTACCAAGGGTTTGCCGGAAAGATGTTTTTGTTGCCTCTTAGGCCTAGACCTTGTGCACACACTAAGAGCCTTGTGTATTATAGATGTCAACTCTTTGTTGTCTATTGTTCTCTTGTTTATACCAACCAACCCAATGTCACTTATTTCTTGCAATTGTTGTTCTAGCATTATCCGAAAAGTGTCTTGATTCTCAAGCGTCAAAAGGATTGTGCCTTGAAGTGTCTTCTTTTGGTTTTGCTACGATCTATCTTGGCTTTGACTGCCTTGCCACATACTGATCTTTACATAAAGAGGATTGTGATCAGAATTCATTTCTATAGGATAGTCCTTCACATCTACTTTTGTTAACCTTGGCATTAGCTTTTGAGAGCAAATAACATAATCTACCACGCTTTGCCCATTGTAAGTTTGATAGGTAAAGTTCCCAGAACTCGACCAAGCTTTTATACCATTGCATATAATCAAATCATATAGGTTGCATATCCCCAACAATTTTGCTCCGTATTACGTGATCCCTCCTTTTGTGTCTTGAGATTCTCTTTCCTAGTTTTGATTTTCTACCTCTTCTAACCATAGAGGGTTGTCTTTTAAACTCCCTCCTCATTTCTAAGGCAGAGAGTCTAGATGTTAGTTGTTCTTGCATTAAAGTCTCCTACTAAAATGATTTCTCCTGAGGTACTATATGATGATATGTCATTTTTTAGTGCTGCAAATGGGTCTTCTTTGTCTAGGTTCTTTTTTTTGTAAGATTTTGAGCCATGAGGTGCAAAGCAACATGCAACAAGATAAATAACTAAATCTCTATCCGTTATCTTCATCCAATACTGACTATTTGGATCGACCTTTCCAACTTGTATGATTCTTTCCCACGATTCTTTCACTAGAGCTGTCACCCCTCTGTGCCCTTTGCCATTTTTAGTTATCTAATTCCAAATTGAGATCTTTTTGTAACCTTCAAAATTTAGGACCTTACATCCTTCATGCTCATGAGTTTCACTGAGGACAATGATGTCCTTTCCCTCTGCTATGGGCCCTAAACCAGGACCTCTCTTCCACGGGTAGCCTCCCGCCTTCCTATTTACTATGTTTTTTTCTTAAAGTTGATCTAGGCTTTCCCTCTGTACGACCACGCATCATTACCTGCATTTCTAGCCGTTACCACTTTCACCCATTATTTCCTTCTTTCATCTAATTGTGACGGAGTTAAGTCTTCATCAATGTAGTAATGTGTGCCTTTAAGAAACCTTTTGTTTCTTAAAATTCTATTCTTGTCCTCTATGCTTTTCAATGATACTCTTACATTCCTATTTCTACCCTCTTGCATCATTCTTCCGACTCTGATTGCTTGGTGGATATGTCCTGTCCATTCCAACTTGTCTGCAAGAAAGTCTTTTACTAGTTTGTTGGTGTGCTCACCTTCCCCAAAATCTTTCAGCCCTTTTATTATTATATTTATTGCCCTATCGTGCCTATTTCTTTCCTCCTACATTTGCAGTTTGACTTGTTTCTCTATGAGTTCTTTTTGACTCACTGTTGGCCCTCTTGCCACTTGTGCCCATGACTTTGCCTCTTCTAATTGTTCCTTTAGTTTAGCTTCTTTAGCCTCCACGTTTGCTATGGCTGATAAGAAATCTTTTAAATCTGAGATGCCTTTCTCCTCTGCTGCCTAAGAAGTATTTATGTCGTTGACTTGTTTTAACTCTTGTTTTATGGTCAAGATTTCTTGCTAGCCTGTTTTCATATTGGTTTGTAGTTTGGTTATTTCATCTTTGAGCTAGTTGTCTTCATGAGTGAGTTTTCAGTTTGTAGCCATGATCACCCGCACTTTGTTATCTTTCACATGTTCTGGCGTCTATATGGCTTCGAGCCTCTTCTTTAGGCCCATTAGCTCCCCCACGTACAACTCTGAGGACCAAATAAGCGGAGTAGAGCTAGAACTGTATTGCTCATGGCTGTCCTTATTCTCAAGCTCTAGGTCCATCTCCCTAACCTGCTGCTTCACATCTTCGCTACACCTGTTATAGTTCCCTGAACACTCTCCTTCCATATAACCAATTTGGGAGTGAAGTTTCTCGTGTTTAGTTGGTTCTATACCTTGTCGTGCCACCCCTTCTGACTAATTTTCTTGGTTTTCTTTGTTTTCTTGTCCTTTTGCAGGTGGTTTTACTTGTTCTTGTGGTGTCTCGTACCATGTTGCAATTAAGTTGTTCATTTGATATGACAATGGCTTATAAGGCAAGTTAAGGTGTTCCGTTTTCATGCATCATTTTAAGCATCTCTGCATTAATGTGTCCCCAAGGAAAGTAAATGGGTATGCAACACGGCAGGAAATGCATGTATAACATGGTGTTCTAATTTGAGCAAAGGGAATAATTTGAAATAAAATTTTAATAAAAGCAAAAACCAAAGGTAACACACACGTAACATAGTTTTTATTTGAGAAAATGGAATAGTTTGAAACTTTAAAGTTGAGTGTTAATAAAAGAAAAAAATATTTGAGCAAATGTATTAGTTTGAAACCCAATTTTAATTAAAGAAAAAATCAAATTGATTTGAATTAGAGTATGCAATTTTTTTTCTAGAAGAAATGATGGTTTCATTACCCTTATTTCACTTAAAAGTTAGAATTGGTTAATGGGAAAAAAAGATAATAGGTAGAATCTTTAATTTCTAATTAGTTAGGTATCATATTATTTACAAACATTACACTCAAATATTTAGTTTGTACCACAATGGTATATATTATAAAATTGACACTAATTTCACAAAAAATAAGGTGATTTTTGAGATCTCCAATCTAATGTTATTAAATCACAGTAACTTGACACAACCTTTTAAGTAGAAAAATTTACATAAACATAACTAAGGAAAATTCACACAATCCGTAGTTGACTTAAAAAATTTAACACATTTCTTGAGTTAGCAAAGGGAATGGACATATCATTAGAGTGTCATGAATTGCAAGTGGGCAAATAAACAATTGGCTAATAGTTGTTTAGAGTTACACAATGAAAGCACAAGAACAAAGAACAATGAATGATTAGGAAAACATGTAATCTGAATTATTTGTAAAAAAAAAATTGTACATCTTATGAGCCATTCCAAAATTTTATTGAATTCACCTACATGCACTTCCTAGATTTGTATATATTTAGCCTATTTGTAGAGATTTTGTGGTACAATCTATTTCCCTTCTATATAACCCCAACTATGCCTATGAGCCAATTTGTTTTCATTCTTAGCTCCAACTCCTACTCTCATGGCTACAATGCTTTAGCTCGACTTCAAATGAGAATTTCCAATTTTATGTTAACACGGTGATTGTTGATCTTTCACACATATGCAAGAACTTCAACAAGGGTACAAATTTATGATATTATCATCAACTATTTGTAGTTAAATGGCATGTCAAGGGTCTCACCACCTTTTCTTCTCCTTTTCTCTCCCTTTCATGTTCTTCACTCTTATCTTCCTTCCCTATTTGTTTTGTTTCCATCCGTACCCTTTTATTTTAGCTTCAAAGTGTCTTTACATGAGGTCAAGGATCTCCCCAATATTGTCTTCCCCTTTGCTCTCCCTTCCATGTTCCCCACTCTTATCTTCCCTATTTGTGTTGTTCCCTTCCTACCCTTCTATGTGAGGGCCACATTTTATGGTTTGGGGTACAAAACATAAGGTTTTGATATCTCACCATGTTTGTAGCCCATTTTTGCATGGTTCAACATCATCAAAAGATATTGATTAAGAAATGATATGCTTATTCAGTTGATAATGAAGCTCAATTTAAAGTTATGCTTCAAGTAATATTTTTTAAGAGTACCTAAATGAGAGCATTTTCAAAGTCCAATATCCTTTTGATCACATACAAGATGTGGATTTGGGGTTCAAAGATGAGTTTTGTCTTTGCTACTAACAATGGAGTCTATATTGGTTCAATAACTATTGTTGATGTTTCCAACAATCTTGGTTTCTTGCTCCTTATGGCAATAATTATATCGTTGATTTCTTCAATAACTATTTTTTTAATGTAATTCACTCTCTTATGATTAGTAAATTTTTTAAATCTTTGTCAATTGTTTTGGTTAAATGTTTGTTTCAATGTTTGTTTCTCGTATATTTGTTCTAATTTTGATTTATCTCATTATTTGAGGGCCACGTATTTTATGGTTTGGTGTATACAACATAAGGTTTTCATGTCACCATGTTTGTAGCCCATTTCTGTGTGGTTCAACATCATCAAAAGATATTGATTAAGGAATGATTTGCTTATTCACTTGATAGTGAAGCTTAATTTCAAAGATGTGCTTCAAGTAATAGTTTTTAAGAGTACCTAAATGAGAGCATTTTCAAAGTCCAATATCCTTTCGATCATATACAAGCTATGGATTTAGGCCTTGCTACTAACAATGAAGTCTATATTGGTTCAATAACTATTGTCGATGTTTCCAACAATCTTGACGTTTTACTCATGATGATTATTTATATCATCATTAATTTCTTCAATAGATGTGTTTTAAATGTAATTCACTCTCTTATGATTAGTAGATTTTTTAAATCTTTGTCAATTGTTTTGGTAAAATGTTGTTTCTACTATATTTGTTGTTGCTTTGAATCATCTCACTTTCTTTTGAAGTAATTCATTTTTTGCATGCATTTATAGTTATCTCATGTAGATGAAATCTTTATATTTAGCCGATAGGCTTATTAGTGGGAGCTTTTTGCTCCCGGAAATCGTCGGACGCCGGAATTGTCATCCTCTGTGCCTGCCTGCTTGCATCGGAAAAAATCTGCCGTTTTCTGCTTTATGTCCGTCATCCTGTCTGGTAACTTGTACCGGAAAAAACCGCCGATAATGTGTCATCCTAGTTGCCTGTTGTTGTTGGAAAAAGGTTGCCGGATTTTCTGTTTTCCCTGCCGTTCTGCTGTCATTCTTGAGCATCCTCTGCCGTTGTCAGTTGTGAGTACTGTCAACTTTAACCATCCTCATGATTCACGCAGCTCGCCAACAATCAACGCCTGGGGAGAAAAGGTGATTTTGTGAACCGTATTGTATTTATCATGGTTTAAAAATTTCCGATTCATTTAATTCTGAATTTTAAATTATAGTATATAGTAGTTCTTATGTAAAAAGATATAAATTAGTAAAGCATTGTAGCAAGGAATTTTGAGGTGTCTAAAGAATTTTTTATAAAACAAGAGTTTCGTAAAGATTTATTTATTAGATTTATTTTGAGTATTAAGTGTAGGAATAAATTTAGTCAAGTTTTTAATTTAGGTTAATTATCTTAATATGTATATAAAGTATAATTAATTATAAATTAAATTAATCTTAGATATCTTAAGAGAGGGTTTTATTTGTTTATACCAATTAACTTTAATATTAAAATATTATTATCATTTTATTATTATTATTATTATTATTATTACCAATCTTGGCACAATAAATCAGAATTACAATTTTTTTTGGTAAATTATTAATTTTCTCTAGCACAATAAATGAGAACTACAATTTTTTTTGGGTAAATTATTAATTTTAATTGACATGTAAAATTTTTGAGTAAATTAAAACGCACGATTTTGTTCTTGCTTGACTTGACTCTTAACCAAAAGATATTCTTCTTTTCTTATCTAAATAAAATTGATATTTGTGATAATATACTATTAAAGTTATTACCATGTAATTAATATATATTATTTGTAATATAATAATTAATTATATATAGAATATTAATATAAATAATTTTAAGATTGATTTTAATTTATTGATATTTAATTAACTATGAATAATTAATTAAAGTTATTAATATATATTGTATATATAAGTAATAAAAAACTACTTCTATTAAAGTTATTACTATATGTATATTAATATATATTATTTATAATATAATAATTAATTATATATAGAATATTAATATAAATTATTTTAAAGATTGATTTTAATTTATTGATATTTAATGTATTTATTGTAATTAAGTATGAATAATTAATTAAAGTTATATATATATATATATATATATATATATATATATATATATATATATATATATATATATAAACAATGCCTATATACATTATATCCGTAATAAAAAGTAATAAAAGTGGGTTTATATATACCCAAATTATGTATTCCTTCTCTTTTCAATTGCCTAACATATGCCTTGACCTTATGAAGTTATTGATGTGGGGGTCTTTACTTTTCTTTGGGTAGAACGTTGGCACCACATATCATGTGCCTTTGGAAAATAGAAAAAATGTCTTAAGCAATGTAATTTGTTGAGGCTTTTCCCATGGCTAAGCCCTCTGCAATGTTTTATTACCTTTTAATGTTGTTAATTGTGCATCTGACCCTTTTGATTTTGTGCTTATTTACTTTTTTTGCTAATGGATAGCATTCATTTATTTTGGGTCAATTTTTTATCCCAAAAATTCAACAATATTCTGATGCAAAACTATTGAAAGTGTAGAATTTATCTTGGTTACGTAGTCAAGTCAAAATGTTCAATTTTTTTTGTTTGAGTTTTTTTAAAATTTTATTTTTGTTGGATTTTAAAAGGCAAACTCAAACACTTGCTTTGCCTACAAATTACGTGGAGATTTTGTAGTTGAGTGAATATTGTTTTCAAAGATGAGCAGACATTCTACCGAAGACATTCTTCTTTAATTGACTGTATAGACATGTTTTTTTAAAGAGCAGTGACATTTGGGAACCAGCTGCCGCTTCTTTCCATCTATAATTGCATTTGTTTTTTCTTAAGCTTTCCCACTATTAAACTGAATCTATTCAAAGTTGAACTAGCTCTACACTCTTAAATTTTCAAATATTTCATGGACAAGATAATCTAAAAGAATTGTTAGATCTAAAGCTAATTTTTTGCTAAACCCTTGTACATAATTTAACTTCTCTTTCATCAGTAGCTGATGGTAGAAACAATCTACTTTCTAGAAACTTCCAAATTTCCAATTGTGTAGATATGTGACATAAATTTTTTTGTTTCTAAATTTTCTTTTTTCTTTTTTTGAAACTGCTATGTCTTGGAGTATGAAATGCATAAACATTTCAGTTATCCAGTTTAAACTGTCCACAATTTTTAAAACAATCATGTTTTTAGTTGATTTTATTTTTCAACGTGCTTCATGGAAGGCTCCAATTCAATTTTAGGGTTTAAACTGCATATGAGAGATTGATACACCCTATCTGCTACTCCATTACGCATAAATTTCGTGCAACTGCTAGTTATATTTTATTATAACATGTGGGTTTATTAAAAAACAAAAACCTAGCTTAATAATATGTATAACTTTTGTCATTTTAAATATACATAATATTGAGAAAGACAAGATTTTAGGTATACAAGCATAGTGCCAAACTATCTTTTGCAACGAATGCATAGGATTATACAAAATTATATTTAATTCTTTTATCATTAAAAACTAGAGATAATATTATAGACGATTATATTGGATCATTTGAAACTATTGCATACTAACTAGCATGGAGTATTTTGAGGCAAATAAGGTTTGGGAGGACTATACTCCCAAATGAAAGGAATAAGTTCTACTTGCAATTGAAAAACCCTTATTTAATGGGATTTAAGATCCAAAGACACCTATAACTACACAATCATTTGATCATATTGAATTCTCTACACCTTTTCTTCATAAATTTGTTCCTCTTTAAACATTCAACATGGTAGAAGCTTTAACTCTAATTATCAATATAATTTCTTATATAGTAAGAAAGTAAAGACAAATGTTGAACACTAATTTGATTTATGGAAATCAAGTGCACATACTATCTAAAATATATTTTTTGGTTGCTTTTGAGTTGAGTATAGAAACACTATCAATCCATTCTTTTAAAATATACGTTAAAATAACATTTGAAATAATTTTCTTGAATGCTTCCTAATTTGTGATTCAATCCCTTTATGTGTATTTATAAATACATCAAGATAAAAACCATGTTATAACAATTGATTGTTGTAGTTTAAATGAATTGAATCTTGTCAATATTTTTTTTGTTTGTGTATTTAGTTCAAAACATTGCAACCTATTTTTCCATCAACTAAAGTTTCTTCTAGTTTTTGTAGCCCTTTACATGTCCTTGCCCTAGCCTTTCTTGTGATTCTTGTGATGCCATTCCATATGCAATGTCCAACATTATGCATAAGAATGTGTCTACATCACAATGATTACAATGTTTATCATTTTTGCAATATAGAAGTGATGTTTTCTTACCTTCAACATCATGCTTCATCAATGTATACGAGAACTTGTTTTATGTTGTTGAAAAACCTCCAAAATACTTGACAATGGCATCCCTTAAGCATCCACCTCCATCTAGATCACTTTCCTCCTAAATTCAAAAATAGATTATTACACACATTATCCCTACCTTCGCCAATAAAAAATTGCATTTGATACGAAGCTTGCCCTCTTAACAAATTGGATAGAATTAGAGTTAATTAACTTCTCAAAATTGGCCCACTTAACCATGGGTGGTAATTTCTTCAATGCTAAAGAATATGCATTGCTTTTCCACCATTTATGAGCATGACTAAACATCTCTATCTCCAAGTGACTAGTTAACAAGTTTCTTGCATCAACTTCTTGCTCACAAGGTGGGAGGTCCACTTTTGCTTCAACATTGAAGGATGCTTGAATTAGACAATTGGTGGTGTTGTTTTGTTGTTGCTTTCCTTCTTAGTCTACAAGTTCTAGTTCTATCACTCTTGCATTTCAAGTTTCTCTATAGACAACCCAAGTTCGCCAACAATTGCCTTTTTATCTTCCCCATGGATTGGGAGATGCATGCAACATTCACCTCAAACTTCAAACATCTTGCTTTTGGATATTCCCATTTCTTTAGCCATAGTAAGTTGTCTTCACCTCTTGCCTTAATTAACCTAGTCAATTGCATCAACTACAACCTAAACAAAAAAATCCCCGTCTCTCATCTCCGTCGTGCCCTAGCAGCCGTAGGCAACATTATGGATTCTCTTGCATCTCCTAGGCGTGCCCCTGTGCCTGTTTTAGATGATTTGATGTTGGTTCCTAGCTCTCGGTACCATGCGTCTGGTGTGGCTTTTGCTATGGACATTCTTGGTCTCAACATGCTTTATGTGCCTAGTTCGGGAGACTTCTCGCCACTCAGGTTGGGTCCTGACACCACACCTTCAGCTCGTGAGGGTTTGGTTGTGCCTGGTGTGGAGCAAACTTCTAATGTTGGTGCTTCTTCTCGAGCTATGGAGGCTTCCAAATCTTATGCGGCCATCGCTAGGACTAGTGCTCCTTCAACGGGTATTGCTCGCCCGCTTTTATGGAATAAACTTAAGCCTATCTCCCATGCTCCTTCCTCCCCCATCATCATCCGTGGACAGGAAGTGGAGGATAATGAAGATCATGTCAAACAGTTAGCCCTCATTTGCAGGTTTAACCATTTTTGGCCTTCCCTACTAGATCTGAATAAGTGGGCCTTGGAGGCTTGGCGGCCTCTCACTCAAGGTAGGATATAACTTTACCCCTGTGCAAGGGGGTTTCTTATTGCTTCTTTCCGATCAGAAGGTGATAAGAAGCAAATTTTGGATGGTAAGGTTTGGATTTGCAACGTTCCCTCTCACTCAAACCATGGTGTCCCTTCTTCAACCCTATGATAGAATCCTTAAACATCATGCTTGTATGGGTTAGATTACCTAACCTCCCTCTTCAGTTTTGGGATGGCTCTTGTTTCCAATCTATTGGCAATACACTTGGTCATTTCTTACATGAGGATGATGCATCATTGAACTTCGACCATACTACATTTGCCTGCATTCTTGTTGACATTGATACATCTAAGGAGTTGCCTGGAGATGTTGTCCTTCTTGTTGAGGATAGACCATGGACTCAAACTATCGATTATGAGGGTCTTCCTTTTCGTTGCAGGAGATGGTACACCATTGAACACCTTGCTTCAGATTGCCCTCGTCTACGCCGTAAGAAGGGTGAGGTGACTTGATGAGTTAGTTCTCTCTAGGGTTGTTGTGACTTCTATTTCTCCTGACATGTTATCTCTTGCATCAAGTGTTCCTGCTTCTGTGGAGGATTATGTTCCTCTTCTAGCCCCCACTATGGCTCAAGTTTCTGTGAATGATAGTTATCCCCTCTCCTCATTCTGAGTCCATGGAAGATGATGTTTCATGGAAGATTGTTCAAAGAAGGAAGAGAGGACTTCCAAAACATGCTTCTGCTTCCCACACTCACATTGTGGGTGGCCGAAAAGAAAGATAGAAGCCTGAGGTTGTGTAGTTGGTTTCCCTTGGTCTTTTTTGGTTGGCAGCTTAGCTGCTGTTGTGTGGGTTTGTTGTTGCGAACATTTTGATGTGTTTTGGTTGTCCTTTTCGCCTATTGTAAAAGGTTTCAGGGCCCCTTCAAAACCCGCTTTACCTCTAATAAAAAACTACAATCTAAACACTACAATCCATGGCACAAGGAACATAATGTCCTTCATACTAATATGATCCAAAAATAGTTTAGTTATAACGATATCTAAATCATAAATACAAATCTCATATATTTAAGCATTCCCATTATGCAAAAATGTCTAAATTACTTCTTGAATATAATTACAAATTAGTATGATACTACACAATGTCCATGTAAAAATATTTATCGTCGGTCCAGTTTGGGATGTCTCCCATTTGCACCTCCATGGATATTTGTTCCAATTGTATATTAAATAGACATATAAATGGAACTTTAACACTCAAGACCCATACATATCTAGGAGTCAAAATCATGATAGCATATGATGACTATTTGTTTCTCAAATCTTGGGAAGCTTTCAAATTTGCTTCTCCAATTGAAATCTAATATGCATTTGTTTCAGCCTTTCTCTTCAAAAAGATTTTATCTAATATATATTATTAGTACCAAGTTACCCTTTAGGAAGGACAAAAACAATGCAGGGACACAAAATTGGATGCCTAGAAGAAACCCAAAATAACATGTGAATGGGGCAGTGAGATAGGAACAGAGGGCTGAGGATGGTTGATGTGTCCCCCACTAAACATGGATTATTGTGCCATAAGTTATGTAATCCTTTTCAAAGTATCAATATTGTTTGATATTTTCTCCTTCAAGACTATGTTAGTATCTGTGAATTTGCAACAACTCCCAAATTAAAGCTACCATTGCAATACAATAAAAATTAGTGTCTTACATACATTGCAAAAAATGTTAAGTTAAATAAATATGTAGTCGAGACATGAAAGAAACAGTCTACTTGTAGGCACTCTATTTGTACTAGCATAATATAATTATTTTACTTTTTCCTATTGTGTCCCGGAATCAGAATCTTCATGGAATCACCTGTGAAATCATCTAGGGTTTGCCATTTTGCAGGTTGAATCAATTCTACCAAAAATCTTCAATACCTCACCGATTCCGAGCATGATGTGGTGTTTCCATCGCGTTTCTAGGAGTTTGTGGCAATTTTCATTCTTTTTAATTGATTTAAATGTCGATGTAGGATGAAAGTTAGCCATACGGATAATTTAACCCTGCATAAAAGGTAATGAGCAAACAATAATATATGTATATCGTAAATTCTGCAGAGAGAATTCAAATAGCCTCTATCAACAAATTCCACAAGTTTTCATTACTGTCAAGAAAAAAGTTTAAAAACTTTTATGGTAATGGGTACACAAAAGGTAACCGCCTGGTGTTGGGATTAAGGGTGAGGATATATTTATTATATATTTATATAAATAAAATATAATATATATTATTTATTAATATAATAATATTAAATAGTAAATTAAAATATTTTATTTTTAACATTTTTATTAATAAATTAGTAATACTAAATGCTATATATATTTTAAATTTTTATATGTTTTTTTGGGTAGGTATCCAACCCCCCTCAAAAAAATTGGCAACTTAGATAATTGCTACACAACAATTCAATGTAATCAACATTAATCCATCAAATTGTTAACCACGGTAAGTCAAGAAATATTCTTACTGTTTCAATCCAATGACAACAAAACAATATTAAATATCAATACATGTCCATGTAATGAGATCATGATTTCTCATGAGTCATGAGTAATATCAAACCAAAAATATTGCCTGACTTTAATATAATTTCGTAAGTTATAATATACAACATTGACTAATGCATTTACAGGAGTGATATTCACATGGTATAAGTATTTACATAACTTGATGCATAAGCCTATAAATTAACATATAAAAAGAGATGTCAGAGTGGTTGGAAATAATGTTCCAGCAAATTTTTAATAGCCAAAGCATATACCTGTAGGTTATCTCCACCTACATCTCTGCAGAGATTATACCAATGCAAGGCAGCCGCTGCTGTTCCCCATGATCATACACTATTACTCATATTATAGAATCACTGCAACTGCCATAATCCTCACCGAAGGATATAAGATAAATCATCCAAACAGGGCAGTGGACCAATGCCTCAAGTTGCCAAAGCCCAACTATAAAATATAATTGATCTTGAAACAGCCAAGCACCAAGGACAGTGAGAATTGTATTACTGGTTGTTCCAATCAAATCAATATATAGTGAGTTACGATGCCTGCAGCTCTATCCAATGCATGGCATATTCCAGTAAAGGTGATTTGTAAGTCCTCCAATGCACTTGGAATAGAATGTATTTTTGTAGAGCCACATTGCTTTGTTATAACATTATGCCTGTTCCCTCCATGTAATATAAGAAAAAATAAAAGCCTTAAACCTCAGAAGCAAATATTTACAAACCAACATATGACCTAAATCTCAGACTTAAGTTCTTCGAAACCATTGCCTGCCTCTTGTAAGTAGCTGATTGGGAAAACATCTCTAGCCAGGATCTTTATTTGGCATTGTGTTAGAGTGCTAAAATTCTCTTGATTGGTTTCTATTTCAATTTCATCACACTTTTTCAATCCTCGAGTTTGTTGACCTATGGAGTCAAGAATGCTGCCAATAATCACCTGAAAAAGAAAAAACAAAATGATGATAACTTCCTCCAAAAGGAATTTCTTGGAAGACAAAAACACAAGAAACCAACCACAGTAGAGGGTGGATCCTTCCTTACCAAGGGCGCAGAATTGCATGCCTTCTGAAGGACAAAATAAATTAGGCTTTGGTCTTCTGGATTCAAATTTTCCCCTGAAGCTCCGAGAATCACGAAGTCTGAATTAGATGAAATTACAGTTCTGGTTTTCTGTATGGTAATTTGCTGATGCTTTTTTACCAACTTTTCTAAAAGTAAACCCACAGAATTCTTAAGCTTCTTCTTTAATACTCTGTTTGAAATGTTGCATTGAGGTGCTGCATTCTTAAAGAGTTCTGCAGCCGTTGAACGCAGACTAAGCAAATATGCTGCCCTTGCACCACTAGCCCAACAGTCACACAATCCCGAGGCATCATCTAACAAGAGCAAAGAAATTTCTTGGTACAGACCAAAGATACCAAAATAGATAATTCATCATCTATTAGATTGTAATAACATTAATGTTTACAGCTAAGGAAAAACAAAACTTGAACAAACACAAAGAATGTGGCCAGATGGAACATAGAATATATACAAACTGCACAGCTGGGATTGCCACCACTTTGAAGATGAGAAAATTGAAGCAAAAATGCAGTATCATCAAGAAAATTCTAGGAACTAGCTTGGAAAACAAACACCTTAACCAAGAATCTGGAAAATCTCATCAACTCTGTCTAGTTCAGATATGAGGAATTGTTGACTGAAAGAAGATGCTGTATTTCTGTTCTATTGTGATATGGCATTGCTTTTTGTGTAAGTCCTAAGTAGAGTATAGAGTTTTGGTTTCAAAGTTTTCTCTTGAAACAGATAAATTGAAGTAATCACTGTGCTTATATATAAGATATTTTCAGTGTCCCATAGAGTCTCAGAATGGGGGGAAGCTGGGACGGCAATTTTTTTCCCAAAATTTGCCGTCTGGAAGATAAAATACTATATAGTATTTGAAAATTTAATCATAAAAATATTATTAGTGTTTAATTGTGTTTTGTTATGTCCCCTTCTCAAGCATAAGTTCAATGAAGACCCTTAGCCTATTGTTTTAATTTCTCGTAGGCTAATGGGATGGTGCAAAGGGAATTATTTAATGATTTAACTCAAGTTGTCTAAAAAATAACTTTGTTATATCATAAAAAGGCAACTTATGTTTTATTGGCAACTTCTGTTTTATTATTAAAAATGTTGTTTTTAAAAAAGGACATAAAGTGTCATTAAGAATGGGGACCAAAAGTGAAGAGACTTTCTAAACACTTTTTCAAAAATAAGATTTTGGCGGGAAAAGGGAAAAGAATATAAAATTCAACTATATTCCCTCAAAAACTTATATAAGGAGGATTTGTGCACAGGAGATCTTCCAACTTATTATCAAATTCCAATATCTTGAGAAAAAAAAAGTGGTGTTCTTTTTAGCACTAGGATGAAAACTCTTTTGGCAAGATGGTTTCGAGGACGAAAACCCTCCCAGACATTTGAGTAATTCCACATAAGGATTACCTATGAGCTGCCATGCATTGTATTTCCAATATTCCAATTTCATTGTTCAAGTTGTGTGGATTTTCAAAATATAAATTTCAGTTTGGTGTATTTCCAAAAATTCATATGTTGTGTGACACTTCTAATTTCATGTGAGATCTTATTGTATGAGATTCAGATTTTCCTGGGAGGCCGTACACTTATTGTAGACCGCACCACTTGAAGGAAGGGTGATTTGATATTTTGAAAGGCTGCAGTCTGAAATGAATGATATGTGTT
Source organism: Cunninghamia lanceolata (assembly GCA_027924645.1). Lineage (NCBI taxonomy): Eukaryota > Viridiplantae > Streptophyta > Pinopsida > Cupressales > Cupressaceae > Cunninghamia > Cunninghamia lanceolata. The sequence goes on from BSBN01000333.1 coordinate 5,866,930, forward strand.
GATTAATAACAGCCCATACAGCTCTGATATCTGCCTGTCCACTTGCATAGGGTCTATGCAACACATTGGGGAGTCGCCATTTGTGTTCCAGTCTCTGCTATTTTTCTGTAAGAGTTTGCTCTTCTAAATCTGGTAAGAATGGCTCCTTTGTGCCTTATTTATAAGCAATTTTTAACAGCAGTTTGGAATTTCTGCAAGTTACATTATACAGAAGATTCTACATCATATTTCAACAAATATACTCCATGGATTTATGCTGATCACTATGAAGTGGGTAGAGATTTATCTTATGTAGTTTCAGCTTTCTTACATAATGCTTGATTGTAAAGCATTGCTCTGTTCTCCACCAGTCTAGAATAGTTTATATGTTCGGAAGGCTATGTGGCTAGCTTATATTTGATTTCATCTTTCATGCTTAATTGTTCATTTGTATACATTCGTTGGTATTCTGCCAATTAGAGTAGAATTGCTACAACTTGGATGGCCATGCCACCAAGTCTCTAGTTTATTTCATTTCCAATTACTGCACTTATTTAGATTGTGTAGCTTGCCGCTAAATAGAGTCCCAATCACCATATGCTCACTTTGCCCACATCGGGATCTCAATGATCAGAAAGTGCGAGGGTTTACGCATTTCCATCCTAACTTTGTAAAAATTCAAAAAAAATCAGTTCGAGACATTACATGTTTTCAACTCTTATGGTTCTTTTTTGCTATGGTACTTTTCTAAGATTAGTTGATATACTTTTGAGTCCCATTCATGGACGTCAATATAAATCTTTCTTTATTTTCACTAACAAGATTTTTGCTATGGCCACTCTTGTCTTTGTGGTACACTATCACTTTTAGTCTAAGTTACCGATCCTAATACTGATTCGGATTCGTGAGTTCAATTTGTGGATTCAGTCAAAAACATTTTCAGTCAATACAAAAACATATAAAAATCAGAAATATATACATATTTGCAGCAGTAATTAAGTTCAGAAAACCACATAGCATCACGATCATTTAATCATAATAAACAAAATCTCAATAAAACAATAAAAATTAAAAATACTAAAATTAATCAAACTCGAATGTCATGATATATATTAAAATTAAAAATAATAACGTCAAGTGTCAACAATCAGCCATCACTGATCAAGCATCAATGTCATATGGGTCTTCAAAAAAACCATCATCATCCATATTAAATGATGTAGGTGGTGGTATATTAGAAGAACCACAAATCATCATCATCCATATTAGAATGAGTTTTATGTTTTGCTTTCAAAATGAGGTAAATAGTTGTGTTTTTTGTCTTTAAAATACATTAGAAGGAGTTTTATAGGGTTAGGGCGAAGTTAAATGGTGGTCAAATGAATTATAATATAAAAAAAATGCCAAAAAAACGTGTTGAGCCGTCAAAAGTCGCGAATCCTTCTGGATTTGACCTAAGATTCGATGTGGATTCGCCCCAGTTCATCCTGGATGAATCCGCAGGCCTTCTGCCGTTTCTTGGACATTTCCCCCACAGAATCGAATCCAAATCAAGATCAGAAACAAATTGGATCAGGATCCGGGCGCCCAGGGGAAGAATCTGGTATCATAGCTTTCAGTTTCTGCTATTCACTTGTGCAAAGAAAAAAATGCCATCTAGAAGATAAAATACTATATAATATTGGAAAAATTAATCATAAAAAAATTATTAGTGCTTAATTGTTTGCATTGTTTAATTGTGTTTTCAGATTTTATGGTTCTTTTTTGCCATGGTACTTTTCTAAGATTAGTTGGTATACTTTTGAGTCCCATTCATGGACATCAATATATTTTATTTTCACTAACAGAATTTTTGCTATGGCCACTCTTGTGTTTGTAGTACACTGTCACTTTCAGTTTCTGCCATTCACTTGCTCTTTGCACGATGGTCACCAACTTTTCCGTTTCTCAAATTTAAAATGATCAGGGATCACCTTTCATTCCTCAAATGCAAGGGTTTGTAGCTACATAGCTTAAGAGATTTTAAAGGGCAATGTGTTTTACCACATATCTTTCATCCAATTTACTTTTCAGAATAAAAGAAGCGTGAAACATCTATTAGCGCTCAATATCAATAAAAATACTTATAAAAAACTTTACCTAAAATGAATCTCCCAGAAATTATTTGAATGGAATTCAAGATATCTGTTGAACTTGCAATAAAGGGACAAACAGAATCATATTTTGCAGGTTTCCACTCCAGAACTAAACTTTGAATGTCCACAACCTGCAGAAAGAGAAATGATGTAAATTTCTTCAGTAATACACATCAATTCAACTTAAAAGGCCTTCTATTAAAAGCACTAAAAAACACCATCAATGCAAAGAAAATTTATAAAACGTAGGCCAATATAAACTGATGTGGCTGTTTGATGCATAAATCTTACCCTACAACAAAGTCTAAAGCATTCTGCGCTCAAGTTTTGAGATAAACATGAGATCAAAGTTAATTCCTTTACATTCCAGTTGTTGGGACTTGGTAATGGATTCCTGATTTCAGTATTATGTCCACCATTAGCATGATACTCAACCTCTTTGATCCCATTAACCACGATAAATGATGCAGCAGTTACTAACAACTCTTGCTCCCCAAGAAGATCTCTGAAAAAAGACAACACGGATAATGAGAAGAAAAGAAGAATATAAGGTTCTGAACTTTATTACTGTTAAAAGACAAAACTGTACTTGCACTTACAGAAGATAATAAAGATCATCCACAATGCCTTTTGCAGAAAATACTCACCCTTAGAAATAGTATTGGCTCAAAGTTAACATTAAAACAACATTTTGCCTTGCCATTTCAAAGAAAATTGAAATGGTTACAACACAGGAAATCTAATGTTATCAGCAAAACTAATTCCAAATGGAAATCATAAAAATCAAAATGATTAAGAGTTTATGATATTGTTGAGTATATCCTACAAGCTTTCCAACAACATATAAGAAAAATGCTCAAATTAGTTGCCCAAGTCTATCAAGCACTTGAATTTGTAAAGTCACAATGTGAGACCCAGAGCTCTAAGAAATAATAGTAAATTGTAATTTAGAAATAAGGCTAGCTCACACTGTCTTATACTCCTCAACACATAACATTTTATTATTTGTCAATTTAAAAATAGTTCTGTTTGAAAGGAAAGCACTTGCTAAGTGCTGAAATTTGGACTGATTATACATACCAACTATGACAAGGCATAACAATCTCATCTCACTCCAAAAGCATGGACTTATGGTATGCAGGTTTCTAAAACCTAGAAAAGTGAAATGGCAAAAGATTGAAATGGTGGGGTGCCAAAACGCAAAATGTCAGAATTCAGGACATATGAAACAATTCTCAAAAACAGAGATGATAGACAAAAAAAGGTAATAATTAGACAGCAGACATTAAATCAGAGTGTTAGTTGCCATTCAATGAGCAATTCCATAAATGTCAGTTTTCAAATGATAAGTTTAGAAAAATCATTTCAAATTGTAAATTCATAATTTCAGACTTCTCCATACCGCGTGTGATATAAATGAATATATCTGGTAATTCATTATTCATAAGCAACAAATTCTAATGCTTAGGAAATTGCTAATATATTAATTAATATTTAAATGCTTAAGTATGAAGACTGAAAGTAAAAAATGCTGGTTCTTTTTAGTACCTTATCCGTTAGTTATAGGGTTTATTAGTTTAGCAAAGTGGTCAAGGCCTAAGTAACAATTTCCATATGGATGGTTTCATACAATGGACTTCCACAATGGAAACAAAGAGAGTCGATCAAAAATACAGAAAAACCATAATAAACACGGAAAAACACTGAATTATTTCACTTAATAAAATTTCTATTTTATACAGCATGTCATGTACATGAATATAGGTAATATTTCATTATTCATAGGCAACAAATTCTAAACTGGCAAAACGCCTAGCAAATTGGTAATAATATTGATTAATGTTTAAAATTTTAAATGCTGAAGCATGAAGTTTGAAAGTAAAGAATGCCAGTTAGTTTTGGTACTTTATCCATTGGTTATAGAGATCATTAGTTTAGTGAAGTGGTTAAAGTGATTGGAGCCTTTCAATTGCTTCTTGTCATCATATTACATAACAAAATTGCCATCAAGCTCATTTTTCTCCTTCATTTGAAGGATACAGTACACCACCTTTGTTATTACAGTTATCTGATGACAACAATTCCGCTAGTATGAACACTGTTGAAAATGGAATGCCTAACATTATTTTGGATGGCCAGGCTCCATCATTGTGTCTTACAGATGTCACTGTTTACATTCCATGTCAAGTAATCCATCTCTTGCAAAGTTTATCGAGCATGTGAAAGCGGTTAAGGCCAAAGTAATGATTTCTGATTGGAAGGTTTCATATTTATTATTGTGAACCTCAAATACGGAAACAAAGATAGTTGATCAAAAATGCGGAAAAACACTGAATTATTTCAATAATAAAAATAAAAAATTTGACATAAAGAACAAAAATTAAATGCTTACATGTTAAAGCATACACCTCTTCAGGGAAAGACACGATTTCTCTTGCACAGTTCAACAAGCTCCTTCTAGATTGTATGGAAAAGGAGGTAATTTCTTAAAAACCAAATTATATTGCTTATTTTATAGGCCCAAGATTTTTTAATATTATATTATGGTGAGCTACCCTTTTCTATTCTTAATCAATAACCAAAAAACTACAGAAAAAACCTCTGGCACAACTACCTGTTACCACGGTCAAGGTTTAGCTAGCAAAAGCCCCTACTAATGTATAAACAGATGCCAATAAACACCATCAAATAGGCTTCAAACAGAAATGTGAGTGCTTTTGCAATGAATATTTTTGTGTTTTATGGAAAAACAATTAAAACCCTAATGCATTTTTTCAACAATCATCTTGGAGAGGGCGGGGGCCCTGGCTCGATTGGCTAAGTAATTCCCTTGCGGTAAAGATGGTCACGAGGTCCAGTCTCCCCCCGTCCCCGTGGAACCGAAGGGTGTGTCATGCCAGAGTCACTGGTCACGTGAAAAAGTTTACCAGGCACCAAAAGTAGAAATAAAAAAAAATTAAAAAAAAATCATCTTGGAATTGCTCTAAAATCACTTCAACGTAGTTGGAATTACCTAAGTACACATGGGCACAATTCCAAACAAATCTAGGTGAACAAATCTATGCCCTAGCCAAATCTACAGACGAATTGAACATATTTAAGGAATCGTATTTGGAAACGTCCAGGTTTTTGGTCGATTTGGAAACTTAGCAAAATACCCAACACCTAATAGACACTGAGCTAAAGTGAAGATAAACCCCTATAGTTAAATTAAACAGTACAAGGCTTTGGCAATTTTGCCATAGAAACATAGAGCTCAAACCATGAAAACATGATAAACATCCGGATAGAGTTTGTAATATAACATAGCACTGAGGTGCACCAAAGGATAACAAAAGAGATTGAGTATTACCATGGCCCTGATTTCAAGGAAATTGGGTGTACTGTAGCCATAATAGGGGGGACACTGCAACATGGAGACACAATTTCAGGGATGGCAAAAAAATTCCCAAATTTTGGGGATGGTAGGGGATGGCAATTAAAATTAACTTAAACAAACTAAAAGAAAATGAAATTTTGAAAAGTAAATATAATGTGCTGAGCTTGCAATGACAATCCTCATCCTTTTAGCCTCTCAGGGGTTTTTAGCATTTTCTTCTTTAAAAAATACCTTTTTATTTTTATGCACCAAATGGAGCAGGCTGTCCAATCCTTTTTATGTTTACTTTTATGTGTTAAAAAAGGATGACATTGACTAGACATACCTCTGCAAAAGAAGACGGTAAAATGATGCAATTACTCCTGGTCCAAATCCAAGAGGCAAAAATCCTCTGTCAATAATTCCACTAAGTTGGATCTGTAAGTGGCACCAAACAAAGGTATAAACAAGGTGTCAGTTCAAGAAGTCAAGATTCTACAACTCTCTCATGACAAAATTAAAATGCATTTTATATATTTGACAGTGCTTTTCTAGATTCCAAATTTTCTCTAAAACAGCATCACAAAGGATAAACCTGCCTTCTGATCCCCATGAAACCCTTGCACGTGGATAGTATATCTCACTTTGGGAACAAATGTTAAGTTGCTGCCTATGGATAAGCATTTGCTACCAAATGTATTCAGCTTTGCAAAAGGATTCAGTTCATTACAGTGGACATGTTTGACTTCTCCCTTCAAGGATACTAAATCGCCATCTAGTAAATTACCTTCATTGTTACTACCATTGTCAAATTCTGCGGTCTTGAAAATTTTTTCAGTGGGGCCTGACATGCTTCTGTGAATCAAATAATTGTTAAAGATATCATATGCATCCATGACAACAGAAAGCATGTCACCTTTCACATGCTCAATAAACATTTGCAAGATTTCAATTTCATGACATGGAATGTAAAGAGTGACATCTCTATGACACAATGATGGAGCCTGGCCGTCCAAAATAATGTTAGACATTCCATTTTCAACATTGTCAATACCAGCAGATTTATTGTCATCAGACAACTGTAATAACAAAGGTGGTGTACTGTATCCTTCAAATGAAGAAGAAAAATGAGATTGATGGTACTTTTGTTGTGTAATTTGATGATAAGAAGCAATCGAAAGGCTCCAGATAGGTTTGTGAGATGAGACTACAATTTTATTAGTTTTCACATACATCCGAGGCATGCCTGAGTCTGAAGTGCAATCTTCTACTTCATGCTGTATAAGATAACAATCTCCAATACGCAGAACCTGATCAAAAAAAGTCATGACAATTACAACCACTCACATATACTAGCTGAAAATTAGAACCAACATGGTTTATAGCAACCAGAAAGATGTCAGATAAGTTATTACATATAATTGGAAATTATGTCAAACATTGCAGTGGCCAATTTAAGGAGGTCATTAGATAAATCAACTGTTGAATTCAACTCCACACCTGGTAAAAATGTAGACTTTCACTATTAAATTCGAGGAGGACTTTCTTTGAGAAAGGATCCTCTTCTGCTAGCTTCTTTGGATCTTGACACTTCATTGGAGGGAAAAGGATGCCATCCAGCAGAACATCGTCTTTACATGAATTTCTGAAAAGCAGTGAACATTGGACTTCCCGTGATGTTTCTGACTGGAACTGTTTAGAGGAGTAGCTTTCTTCAGAAACCTTCTGCTCATTATAAATATAATCTGAGAGGTGACTTTGAATCCCACGATCATCAGACTTGAATGCAGTTGCAGTATTGCATTTTGTGCACTCTACATTTGCATTAGCATAGCTCCCAAAATCAACCACATGTTCCTTTCTTGTCTTGGAACATTTAAATGGCATGTTTGTCTTGATTCCAATCGTTTTCATTGTCTCAAAACAACAGATTGTGCAGCCATCTGTGGCAAATATCTCATGTCCTAATTTATCATTAGTATCATGCTTTAAATGAGTTTTGTTGTAGCACCTGTGTTTATCACCTTTAGAAACAATACTATAGGGCAGGAGAATAGCTTCAGCAAATGATCCCCCAGCACTACGATCTGATGCATCAAGAACAAGCTGCAAAGAATCACAAGACAGAGGATGTCCAGATTCCAACTACTTTACAAAAATTTGGAAAAGGTAAAGAAATTAAAAAACTTAAATTATAGAACATGAAAGACAGGGTTCAAGATACAATATTTCATGGAGAAACTCAAATGTACCTTTTCAGCAATAGGATATTTATGTGTGACCATAAATATGCTAAATACCCGTCCCTGTTGTATTTCTTGCATTTTGACATGAACAGGATTGTGCAAACAAATCGCAGGGCATCTAGGGACACTGAAATTAATTGCCTTCTCCAAGTAAAAGTGAACATAATAGGTTGCTGAAGATAGCTTGTGCTTCGAAACAAGTCCATCTATAATTCTTGCACATGAAATTGGTTGCACATCATCCTCTGTTTCTAGAGAGCAGAAACGTCCCCAAAATCCTTCAACCACAATATTAAATTTTGTCACCTAAAAATGCAACCAGCAAAAGCTTTTGTCAGATTGATTGTATACTTACAGAAAGAAACATACTGGAAAAGAAGAAGAAAAATGAATGAGCTAAAACTACCAATGAATAAACCCATTTTATCTGAATAACTCATTAAAAACAATCAAAGGCAGTGGAACCATAATGCATCACGAATCAACAAAGTGTGTACGGCATTTCAAAGGTAACTGAAAAAAACCTCATACTAGTTATGATGCAACACAGAAATGTTAGTGAAAATTACCCTTGCAGAAATATCCTGTTATACTCTTAGAGACTATCAGTAAGCAAAACAAGCCAAAAGATCAAATTGCCGCCAGAAGAAAGGATGCAAGCAGCCCCATGTCATAAAGCCATTTGAAAGATCAAATGCTTTGATAATACATAAATGATAAAACTAAAACTACTAAATTTTGAAAACTGTCCATCTGCTAAAACGCGGACAAACACATAGATGATGGAAGGATGGGACCAGCATATGGATTATTATAAACATACATGTGGAAAAAGTCATTACAGTAAATGGAAATTGTTCACTGTGTCCAAGGGGTTGAGCTTAATTGGTTAAAATGTTGGGTTCTCATTGTGGAGACCCAAGTTCAAATCCCCATAGGGACATCTAATGTGGAATTCTAAGTTGTGACTCTTGGTCTTCCATAGTTGGCTTCTAATGTGGATGTGGTTTCTAAATAAAGTGGATTTCGAAGTAGTGACTCTTGGTCTTCCATAGGTAATTTCTGATGTGTTTGCTCGTAAAGAGCTTGTATTAGTCTCATGTTGATGCTCGTATGAGCAGAATATTTGTAAACGATATGCAATATAAAAAAAAATTGTTCACTGTAGAGATAAAAAATCCCAGTGATAAAAAATCTAGCATATGGATTGTTTAGCTTGATTATCAAAACATTGACTAATAAAAATGGCATATAGAATAACAACAAAAGATCAACCCATAATGTTTCTGTCAGATCATTCAATCTTCAAAAAAAATTCATTATAGAAGGTATAAACTCTGAAGAACAGAAATCCAAGATGTTGTATTCTTCCTCTGTAATAACTGCATGTATTTCACCTTAATTTTAGCTTCAGAATGCCTATGTCACCTCCTTGTACTTTTCATATATCAATTTTATTGACCAAATTTGGTTACATGGGGATATTGATATATCATCCTTATTTACAAACTCTTTTGTCTAGTAATAAAAGACTACCTAAAACACTTTGACAAACAATGATCGAGTTGAGAGTAATACTGAAGAAAACACCGATTCATCCATGCAGAAGAAGCAATGCCAACAGAATCTGAGAATGCAGCAGCAAGAAATAATGGCACACCCACAATACACACTAGATGTTACCCTGGGAAACCCTTTCAGGAAAAAACCCAACAAAACAGCACTCACTTATTGTATTAACTAAACCAGTCACAGTCACAATACAATAAGGTATTTTATACAGGTGCTTAATGTTAATCCATGTGCAAGCATTTGTAGGCACATCAGTGCCAGAAACCACTAAGCAGTATTACAATAGAATGGGTAAAAAACCATGGCTGGAAAACCACCCATAAGAACCCAATCATGAAAGGGTGTACAATCTATTAGGGGTGTAAACATGCAAAGTATACAACACATCCAACAAATACAGCTTATTGATTATAAATTTAAAACTACATGAAATGCTCTTACTGTTGTCCATTTCCCATACAGATAAAGAAGACAAATAGAGGAATGAGGCTAAGAGACCCTGATGTTCACCGGCTTTGTCCAAACGGGAGTAGGTTGTGAATTAAGTCATGATGATGATCCTCATGCTCACACAGATGTCCTGGTGGCAGTATTTTGCTTATGTTGTCTTATGATTCTTTAGTTTTAGCTGCTATGTTTTGATGGGAATTTGAATTAGTTTCCACTGCAGGTTGTATTACAGTAAGTCACAAGGGAAAAAGAGGAAATAATGTAATTTAAAAAGGCACAAGCATGTGCAGGATAAAATTAACAATGTGACATGCAGGCATGCTATGGATGCAAATCACCAATGAAGTGACATATTACAGCTCCACACAAAAAACACATGTTAAATGAAAAAGCATATTGAATTGACTAAAACTGATAAAGGACAGTCTCAATGCACTTTAGGTAAAATTTAGTGTAAATGGAACGAGAAATAAGAAAAACACCTTAACCATCGCATATTTCATGTTCAAAAAAAGAGAAAACCAAAGAAATACCCAAAGATCTAGACATCCCAACCAGCAAAAGAGGTGGAGTTGGGCTATCAGCATCTCAAATTCCTTCAATATTGCTCTCATGAAACTTTATAAGACAATTGTTTGTTGTTCTCATACCCGTCATGGTTTCTCTTAACTTTATGAAGAGTATCCTTGGGGTTGAGTAGGGGTATCCTCTTTCTCCAACTCTCTTTGGTATCTATATTGATGAACATGAGAGTTTTATTAGGAAAGATACTCATTTTGAAGATGGATGCATCCTACATCATGTTCATATTGCCATGTTACTTTTTGCAGATTGCAATGTGCCACACCTGTTGGTTCTTTTTAAAATCTTTTTAGTGTTATTTTTAATTTTTATTGTGTTCTTCCAGACTAGAGAGAAGATGCAGAAGGGGTTTCAGTTTTCTTGCAATGTGTGTTGTCGGAACAATACAATAAATAGCATATATTGAAAACCCAGAAAATATACAATAGATATGAAGAAAATATGAAAGACCCAGATCATAGAATAACCAAATATCAATTACTATCACATACCCATGTTCAGATTTGCAACTTCGTACATGTGCCGAGATTGGACCAGCAACTGGGTATTACAGAATAGCTCCGAAATCACCAAGAAATGTTTGTATTGAGAATGTAAAGGATTACAATGAACATATAGGCCCTAGATGCCTCAGAATAAGCTGATATGCAGCAACAATTGATGAAGAATGAGTCCTCACGGCCCCCACATCACCTCCAGGCCAAGTGGTACGGCCAGGCAAGAAGCAAACAGCAATGGGAGTCTTCAAAACAGGTCTGCAGCAGCTCAAGAATATCTGCACTTCCCTTATACCCTCATACGCCCAAGATGGAGTGAAGAAACTAGGTAAAATCACCTCCAAATGCACTCAAGAAATGGTACGGCTGGCTTGTGATGGTACGGCCAGCAAGAGAAATATATAACAGCCTCCAACCTGTAAGATACCCAACTAGTACTAACTAAATTTTTCCTTACTTAGACAGATTTACTTGCACTTAACTCTTCACCTACTTAGTCTACTTAACATCACATATGAAAAGATAACAAAGGCAACTTGCATGAATCAACTTGAAGTTGGGTACTTGTATTATTAGTTGATTCAACTCAATGCAAATGTCTTATTACAATGATGATTGCCCACAATGGCATGATTATACAATCTTATTCAAATGATTACAAGTAAAGGCCTTGAAGCCTACATGTATACAATGCTTTCAACTTCTTCACAACTAGCTCTATCTCACTAGTTGATATAGATCACTTTAATTGAACCCAATGATGTCAACTGGATGTCAACACCTCACAATGCAACAAGGGAGCATCACCTTGTCAGTTGAGGGAGCATCACCCCAACATTTGAAACTCATAGGCCTCAAGATCACAAGCATAAAGCTTTTCAAAGAGAAAATTTCGCCAAAAGATAAGATCTTCAAATGAGAGAGCCTCTCCTCCTTTTATAGTGCTCCTCAAGGCAATGAAGGCACGTTTCCCAATGCACAAGAGGAACCAAGGCACATTTTCCAAAAAGCATATCCATGGAGAATATTCCATCTAACAACTCAATCTGAGGTGGCAACCTTACCCAATGAACTGGAACGGATCCCAATGTCATTCTGTCGACCAATGAGAGCTCAGGTGCTTGTAATTACTACAACTTACTCTAGGCGCCAAATGGGAGGAATTTGATCATGAAGTTGCGCCTCACTTAGATCTCTATCCTAGGCGCTAGAATGGTGGAGTTTTGACAAAATATGCGCCTAGACAAGAAGTTTCCCATTTCATCTTTGATTGTTCATCTAGGTAATTTCTCCTAACTCCAAGATCTCCAAACTATCAATGATCCATGCTAGGCACTCAAATGGAGGATTCTTGGTCCAATATGCGCCTAGGTATCAAGACATCATTATCTGATAATTCCAACTTCCTACTTGATCTCCTTGAGAGTAGGGTTCACTTAATCAACTTGAAGGAAGTCCTTGCTTGTTTGAAGTGCAATGTTTGTGATATGTAGTCTAGGCACACTTTTGGGAAATTGAGAATGACACTTCATACGTTCTTGTTGATCCCAACAAACCTTCTTTGCTCAAGGCACCCATTTAGAGGAGTTTGATCTTGAATTGGCGCCTCATGAATGGTTAGGCACACTTGTAGGTCTGTGAAAGAGTGAATTGGCGTCCAACTTGAAATGGTCATCTCCCATGCAAGCGCTCACATTTGGAGTCATTGAGGTGTGTTAGAACATCATTCTCCACTGGCGCCTTGACTGAGTGAAGAGATTGGAAGTTACTTCCTCAATTAGGCACATATTTGAGTAGCTACCAACTAGGCGCACATTTGCAAGAAGCATGAACTAGCGCCTTAATAAGGCACTCATTCAAGGTTGTTCACTCAATAATTGGCGCCTTGTATTCTTTGAATCATTCTTTCATCTTGTGGAGACAACATTAACATTGCAAGATTATTTCCTTGATCAAGGCGCAAATTTAATGTCTTTGATACTTGATCTAGCGCCTAGGTGCACTTTATGGTTGATGGATCATGAATTAGCGCCTAGTCTTTAAGGTGCAACTATGGAGTTCTTAATCAAGCATCTCAAACAATGCCAACCTTTGAGAGTTTCTCCTACTTGCTTACAACGCCAAAGTGCCATTTCAAAGTAGAATAAGCATGATCAATTCCTAGGCGCATCTTGAGGCTTGTATCATCAAAAGTGGCGCTCTTGCACTTAGGCGCATATTGGGATGGTCCAAAGCTAAAGCGGCGCCTAAGATCTCTTGACAAATTCCTTGACATCTCAAACACTTGTGATTCATGTGTCTTCACAAAAGTTCCTCCCAAGTGACAAGTGAACCTCGACATTAACATCTCCTCATCAAGGCGCACATTTGAGTCTGGAGGAACATGAAGTAGCGCCTATACTCTTTAACCATTTCTCTGACATCTTGGAGTCCCTTTCCTATCAAGGCGCCCTGTTTGAAATGACTGATGTGCTTCATATCATGATGCTTCTCTTCTAGGCGCAACTTGAGGCTGGAAGAGAGAGAAAGTGCGCCCTGACCCAGACTTAGCCAATTTTTTGGGTTTCTGACTTGGATCCTACAAAACAATAAAACTGAGTTAGTTAAAAACCACTTCATTCCCTCATATTTTAGAATTAGCCTCTGGGAATGAGGAACAGGCTAATCCAGTCTTCACTTGATGATCAAGCCGAAAACAGGGACATTACACAACCCTTCCACAAACACTCCAAAATCTGCCCTTACACCTTGTGATCCACTGAAACATCAACAATCTGCAAGTAATGTAAACAATAAGCCCCTAGAATCCATCAATCAAACTCCATTGAAGCCCATATGCAATCACCAAACGCTGCAATAGATATTTGAATTGTATCTGTAGGTGATGAGGACTGCGCCAAGCTCAACTCCACGGTAAGCTCATCTATCTATAACTTTGAATCTTGAAGGGTCGTTTGAGCGCTCTTCAAAGAGTCTGTGGTGACCTCAAGCTCATAGGTGAGCTGATCAACCTCCTCTTCCTTTCCCTTTAGAGCATCATAATAGATACCATCGAGCATGAGAAGATGATCTATATCTGATAATAGTTGTAAGTAATTATTCTTCATTATACCAACTGCATCTCTAAGTGCCTGAAACTCGGCAAGGGAAAGTCCACTATCAAGGTGCTCATATATAACTGGAGTCCAACAACAGTGTGCCACCAACTGCTGGACAACATCAAAGTGTTCTAAGGCTGAAGCAATCATGCCTTCGTTCACCTTCAATTGCCCTGCCAAATGATGAGACCCCTGTGACAAATCGTCTCCACACATTTTCTGATTTGTAATCTGCACTATGGTAAGAGGTTGAATCTTCATCACTCATTGTTTGATAAGCATCATCATGCGTGCCATCCACTCTGCACACTTCCTCAACAAAGGTACTGCTCTTATGTACCTCACGGGATGGCTCCAATGGCATAATAGAAGCAGCTGATTGGACATAATCATTGCACACTACTTCCTCCAAAGTAGATGCATGTTCATCCAAAAAGCTATCCTGGGACCCATCACCAACAAGTAAATTTTCTGATTTGTTCACTTCTTCTAAGGTTTGATTTGCAAAATCAGACTTGCTATGACTTGAATCTACATCACATAATTTATTTTTAACACCCAAATCTTGAGTGTCAACGTTAGGGAACTCCACACATCCATCCTCCTCACATGGAATGGCTGCTATTTCATGAGTAGGCTCAGCATTACTAATTTCTGTGGTAGTCTTCCCCAAATCAGCTAGCTCCTCAATGCATGCCTCCTGTTTTGTGATCATGTATTCATCATACAAAGGCTCAGACACATTTCTTTCAACTATCAGGTCTTCATCTTCTTTGTTCTTATCATGACTTGGCTGCAAAAAACAAGTGGTAGGAGTTCCTATTTCACATTCTTTGTTGTTCCCACATATGTGATTAGATGTCCAAGCTTCCTGGCATGTGAAACAACGCTGCTCTCTTCTCAATTGGTTCTTGCTCATTTTAGGAATTCTTGTAACCTATAAACCACAAGCAATAGATTCATCTTCTGTCAACTAATTTTTAATTTTCTCAATGTTCTGCTCAACCAATCTTTTTGACAACTCATGTGCTGCGGGTGAAACATGTTCCTTTCTCCAAATACTCAACAAGTGAGATAACAACTTGGAGATATCATCATCTTCTAAAATCAGAGACAAGATAGTTTGCATTGTTTTTTTTAACATTATCCGCATGATATTTTCTGATTTTGTCAAAGAAACAATGGAACATTTTGAGAATTAAATCATCACACTTGAGATCAAGCAAAAAGACATATGACCTGACCTGAGCCATAATCTCTAACATTTTAGCAATCTTTTTAAAAGATAAGCTTCTGGTATCACCCAACCCATGAAAGCTTTCAATAATCAGCTGTAAAATCTCCCTCATTAAGTCATCATTATAGGGTGCTTCAGAAGTTGAAATTCTCATGACTTCACTAATGCATGTGATAACCGCCAATCTTACATTCTTGTCTGGATGCTTCAACAACTCAGGCTTACACAACAAAGTTTTTGAAATAATTACAGCCACTAGCATTACCTGAGAAGGTGACTGAGGGATTTTAGATAAACATTTCTCAACTTCTTCCACAGTGCTGAGAAGACTCTTATCTGACCAATGCAAAGATTTTAGCTTCAAACCTGCATCAAGAAGTCTTCCACATAGATTGTTGTCCAAGAGAGATGCCATGATCTCACATTTACTGATCAAACCTTTCAACTACCAAACACTAAACACACATGCAAGTGCTGATCACCCACATGCAAAGCTGAAAACTCTGTTACTCAACTTGAAGATCTGCAAAAGGATCAATATGGGGAACTTGTATGTCACGTTGTGATCTGTTTCTTCTAAGATAATACCTATGTGTACCAAGCTACATGTCCCAATTCATCATCTGCATGTCTGTGTCTGACCTCACAAGATGGCAGGATACACTGCTCTGATACCACTGTACTGTGCCGCACCTGTTGGTTCTTTTTAAAATCTTTTTAGTGTTATTCTTAATTTTTATTGTGTTCTTCCAAACTAGAGAGAAGATGCAGAAGGGGTTTCAGTTTTCTTGCAATGTGTTGTCGGAGACTTGGAACAATACAATAGATAGCTTATACTGAAAACCCAGAAAGTATACAACAGATATGAAAAAAATATGAAAGACCTTGATCATAGAATAGCCAAATATCAATTACTATCACATACCCATGTTCAGATTTGCAACTCCGTACGCTGAGACTGGACCAACAACTGGGTATTACAGAATAGTTCCGAAATCACCAAGAAATGTTTGTATTGAGAATGTAAAGGATTACAATGAACATATAGGCCCTAGATGCCTTAGAATAAGCTGATATGCAGCAACAATCGATGAAGAATGAGTCCTCACAGCCCCCACGTCACCTCCAGGCCAAGTGGTACGGCCAGGCAAGAAGCAAACAGCAATGGGAGTCTTCAAAACAGGTCTGCAGCAGCTCAGGAATATTTGCACTTCC
The DNA here is from genome assembly GCA_027924645.1 of Cunninghamia lanceolata. Taxonomy (NCBI): domain Eukaryota; kingdom Viridiplantae; phylum Streptophyta; class Pinopsida; order Cupressales; family Cupressaceae; genus Cunninghamia; species Cunninghamia lanceolata. Next base: position 5,883,299 of record BSBN01000333.1, read on the forward strand.
CTTATGCCCTCATACGCCCAAGATGGAGTGAAGAAACTAGGTAAAATCACCTCCAAATGCACTCAAGAAATGGTACGACTGGACTGTGATGGTACGACCAGCAAGAGAGATATATAACAACCTCCAACCCTTCCACAAACACTCTAAAATCTTCCCTTACACCTTGTGATCCACTGAAACATCAACAATCTGCAAGTAATGTAAACAATAAGGCCCTAGAATCCATCAATCAAACTCCATTGAAACCCATATGCAAACACTGTGTATTTGCCTCAGTAGCACCTTTGGACAGTCTTTCACGCCTGTAGAATGCTTTACTAGAGGGAGTTTTCGTTCCCAATAGCCTCTGGTTAGAATCCTCTTCAAACCCTCTCAAAAAACCCTAGCAAAACAAATAACCAACAATATCATAAACTCAAGCATATCCACAAATGAGGCACTTTTCCTCTTTTATAATTCTCCAAGAGGGGTCGATGCACTTTGGAGGGAGATATTTCTTTAATTTCACTTTTAATATTTCCCAAGGTGAGCGCTCCATAAAATGACTTAAGTGACTTTTAAATATTTTATTTTTCATCATTTAACCATTAAATCCCAAAGATCAATATTTAAATAATAATATTAATTTACGGATTTTAAAACGGAGGCCCAAATGAACTCGGAATTCAGTGATCTATAGCTCGTCGGAAAGGTCTCGACGAGATGCTCCATCTCCAACACTGAAAATCCCGAAACGAACCGAAACCCTAATTTTCCAAAAATAGCAAGTCCGGGCCTAAACAATCAAAGCCACCTCAAAAAATGCCAAACTAAAGACCAAACTGAACCCAAGCCAACATCCACTCATTTGATCAACTCATCCAAGATGCTGCCAACAATGGTTCCCTAACCAGGCTGGTTAGTCTACGGGAACTCAATAATAGACTAATTCCTCAATTGTCTGTCTAGCTAAAAAGGGCACATTACACAGATGATGTGGTCCCCTTGTTCATGTTCCTAATGGGCTCCAAAGACAACTTGATGCTTGTACTCATTTTAGTAAATAGCTTGCGATTAATGCTAGCAATGGTTATGGTCTTGAATAGCTTTTGAGATGTTCTTTCCAAATTCTAAATTTCTAAGAAAAGGGAAGATGGAATGCTTAGTATATTTTATACCTATTTGGGAGTCTAGTTCACTAATCCATTGTTTAGAGTGACGCAAGCTGCTTGGTTGTGTCTTTGCAAGGGAGATGCATTGTTGTCTATTCTCAATTGACAATGCTTTCAAACACATTCGCGGGATATCCCCATAAATATGTGCCACTTCAAGTCTTTTCTAAGGTTCAAAGATTTGGGGTCTTCTTTAGGATCAATGGTATGTGCTTAAGTTGTCGATCCTAGTATGGGGACAGCTATGGGTTCAAGTATGCTAGTACAACAAAAAAAATTTGCCCGAGTAAAGGTACGGCTATATATATATAATATATAATTATAATTTATAATTTTATATATATTAAAAAATTAGTAATACTCATAACTGTCAATAAACAAAATATTTAAATACTTCATAGTTTAAAAAAAGAAAATATTCATAATTTAATGATTTGTCAAATGTCAATACAAAATGAAAGGCAACTTGTTGAAATGTATAGCTTTAAGCAAAATAAGTTGTGGCGACTATCGTATTAGAAAAACCACACAAAAAATGGACGCCACCATTCGAAACGAACTAGGGCAGAATAAGGTTTTATTATACGTCAACCTTCTACCGCAATAATAATTCTCACGCAAAAATAGTGATGACTGATGGCAACATGAGCTTTCAACACTTGGATAAGAACACCCCTATGATGTTTTTTCATTGCCTTTCACTTGGATACGCCCAGACCCTGGATGAGACAGCCTAGGGTTTGCCCAAGGTCCACCCTAAGCACCTCAAGTTCTCTATGGGCTCTTCCCTAGGGTGCCCAGGGTGGACCCTGGGTGAACCCCCGACCGTCTAGTACCCGAACCGTACCCATACGCATACGGCAAGGTAAACAAAAGAACCCAATTACTTAGGTTTGTTCTCATAGTGAAAGGGTCTAGGCTCTCATACATTACCATATGACCCATTGCAAATAGATGCTCATCTTGAGCATTGTTTAGTTTGAGTTTACAGCTCATCCCCTCCACCTCGAGAGTATCTTCAAGATCACTTCATACATGTATAGACTTGTTTTCATGGGTTAAACAGTTTCTAGTTGTGCAAGATACCCTGGCACTTTATTTTTCAGAAAGCATTGCTTCTTTGGGCATTAGTAGATGATGGCATTGTTGGTATTCAGCAATCAATTTACTCCTCGATTCTCTTGGCATCTCCATCATCTGACTTACTCCTTTTGGTTACTCTTTGGATGCCTTTCCTTATTTCCTTCCCATAAAGGAGGTGCTCAAAAAAGCCATTGCAAAGGACATTTATGGATAATACACTCATGTCACTTGGATCTCTCCTTTGCAACCTTTAGTCCTAAACTGACTTTTTATGTAGAACACTTCCTATAGATTGTTGATAGTATTATTGCACAACCAAGCTATCTCCAATGTCATTGATCAAATAGATTGAGAATTACCCTTAGTCAACTAAGGGTTTGTTATAACCAACTTAATTGGGTAACCGACCATAGTGCACCCCATAGTGATAGGATTTGTTGCTCATGCTTTTTGTAGGAGGTCCATCATGAAGAGAATTTTAATTTTGTGTGCTCAATCTATCATGATACCAAAGGAAGATACCATCATCTTTATAGGGATTTTTGGATCACTTTAAACCTTTCATAGTTATCCTAACTAGAATGCTTGGCACTATTCCTTTAACAAGTTGTCACTCTCAAGCACATTAATAAGATAGAACTCACTAATGAAGAGTCAACAATGTCGTGATTTTACAATATACCCATGAATCAAGATTGACATACATAAATTTGATGGCAACAATATGCTCACTTGAGTCAATCAAATGGAAAAAAATTTAGCCTAATATAATATCAATTATTTGGAGAGGGTATATTCTACATCCATGTACATTGAAAATAAATAGTATGTGTGGTACAAGTGGATGGTGCAACTAGGTTCACCACTCACAAGGGTTCAAGGAACAAATCACTGTTGTCTATGACTTTAAGCAACTTCTGGACTCAAACAAATTGGTCTTCATGGGACAAGAATTTTTGTAACTGCTTTGCTATCACATAGTCCAACTGATAATCAACTGAATTCAGAGGAGTTGTATGATGATTTACTAAACTAGATACAACCTGTCTTCCTAGGCACTTAATAATGTTCTTTCCTTCATCCCTTAGTGCCTTCTTCAATTGTGCACAAGCTTCTATCTTTCTCTAGTTCTCAACCATTGGGTCACAATAGTTTACTCTCCTTGCACGTGCATCCATTACTTCAAACTAAACAAAGTTGGCATCCATCCATCTTGCTTTGGGCAATCATTATCATAGAGATTCATTGGTCCCCACCATCAACAAAGCAATTTGTTATTATTGTGCAAAATGACCCCACTCGTTATCTTACTTTTGCATTGAATCATGGGTCTACCATTCTAATCATACTCAATCCCATTTCTTCCATCCTCCTAATTTAGGCAACTGTTATTATTGTTCATGTATTGAGAATCCTTGTATCAACTATCTATTATTTCTTTAAAATTCTCTCTTGTGTGAGCAATACTTGTGCTTCCTTCCACTTTAAATTGTACAAACACTCTTCACTAAATGGAAAACAACCTCTTTTTAGCTTCTATGTTGTGCATTCACTTAGGCCTTGTCAACATTGATATCTTCAAGGTCCAAATTATCACACAAGAAAGCATGGAATTCTTAAAAAGGATCACTAAGCTTTGTTAGGCATTAAATCTGAAGGCTGAATTCCTTAGTTTATCCCATCAACACGGCAAGTTCTACAATTATGCCTACAATACCACCTACGCTAACAAGATGCACTCTTCTACTCATTTTTGAATGGATTGCTAATAGGTCATGCTTTCGGTTTTCATGTTGGATGAGGATCTTTCAAACACTACATATCAAAGGTCTATTGTTCCATAGGTTGGGAGAGTTTCAAGTTCCTTAAGTTTTGTGAACCTTGTATCATGTAGTTTGTAGTCAGCCTAACATATCTTAGTTATGTTATTTTTATTATTATCTCTGATGGGTATGTCGGCTTGTGGAAGTTGTAAGGAATTAGTTTTTGGTAGTTGCCAACGGTTGTAGTCACTTGGAAACCTTCAAAGAGTTTAAATAGAACCTATGTAGTCAGGAAAGGGGACACTGCATGTTGGAATTGTTCCCTATTACAGTTTTTGTATATGAGCAATATATGAAATGAATAAAAGCGTCTGTTGTATTACTTTGTAAGTTTGTTGATATTACTCTGAAATTCTTGAATAAATCATTTGTGTATTTATCTATTTACTTTGCAATACAAAGGTTTTATCAATTAAGCACTAATGTAATGTCCCCTTCTTAGCCTAGACAGACAGATGGAGTGATTAGCCTATTCCAGGGTTCCTGTAGGCTAATGGAGTGGTTAGGGAGCTTATTTGGGTTCATTTTACTAGGACTTACTATTTATAGTAAGTCACGCAGGAGGATCATGGGTGGCGTTGACCCGACTTTCCATTTTTAGCCACTGTCGGTTGGAGCACCTAGCACATTACACTTGGTTTTCGAGATGGCTAAGGAATGAATTGATTAAAAATGTAAATTAAATCAAATATTTAATTTACACTAGTTTTATAGCCTAAGTCACTTATGTTATAAAGGTGACTTAACTTTATGGGAGACATAAGTTATGTTTATAAGTTGAGTGCTAGGAGTTGGGCGCCCATCCATGAGGAGACATGGGACTTGAAATAAATAAAACAAAATAATAAAATATTCCTCCTTTGGGGCGTTGGAAGCCAAGGAACAAAAAGAAGAAATGTGAGCTCATTTGGCATTCATTCACTCTTGCAAAAAATACATTGTCGTGAAAGCTTGAGCTTGGAGTTTGTGGCTGTACTAGGGTTTTGCACAGACGAAAGCCTCTGTAGAATCACTTTCTTTGTGTTTGAGAGACAACATCAGGGGAGTTGCTGGGAGTCTCATCCAGGGGCTTCGCAATGAGCTTAGTTTGATGCATTTTGAGGAGATATTGCACACTTCCTTATGCAGATTTTATGAAAATCTGGGAACAACTTTGTGGTTACAGATTTAAGCAGTTTTGAAGGAGATTTTGGTGGTTGTATGTTCATCCTTGCAGGCCGTACCATATACAGGGGCAGTTTTGAATGGTTTAAGTCTGATTTTTGTCTTCCATTCTAGGCATGCGCATATCAAAGCAAGGTTGCAGAAATACTAGGACAGATTGCAAAGTTTTTATGTGATTTTGCTGCTGTTATCATCTCCAGCCAGGTTGTACCATCAGCACAACATAGGGCCGAGGGTCTTATAGGGAGTGAAACGCCTATCATTTAGGCTCATTATCTGATGTAAAATGGTTGTCCCTTGTATCTCAATGCTATTCATTGTTTGTGGGAGAACATTTGCTGTTTGGTGATTGGGGTGAATTTCTAGTCCATATTGTTGGTCCATGTATAGCAGAAATACGAAGTTGGAGATTTGCAAATGGGTATGTCACTATAATTCATTTTGAGTGATTTTATGAACTGGGTCTTTGTTATTTTGTGCATATCTATTATAGTTTTTCTGGGTTTCATTGCATGCACCGTATTTCATTGTTATCTTGCAAAACAAACTATATGCAAAAACACAACAAACCCTAAACACAAAATAGCAGTGAGACAAGACAGAAAACAAAAAAAATTGGCATATAAACCCTACCAGGACAGTGGCTATTATAGTGGTATCAGAGCACAGATAATCTTGCCATCCTGTGAGGTCAGTTGAAACATGCAGAGTGGGTATTGAGTGATGCAACCGGGAACACACCAATACTACCTCAGGAGAAACAGGTCACAGCCAGATCTTGCAATTCCACCACATATTGATCCCTTTGCAGATGCAAATACAGTTGTGGTTGAGATGGGTGACAGAGATAGAGAGGAACCCAGCACCAGGGACATACTGAATAATTTAGCCAGGGGGCAGCGAGACTTGCAGAACAACTTTAACCATCTTTGTGATCTTATAGCACACCAGGTGATTGGCAATGCAGGAATGAACAACAACAATAATAATAATCACAATGACAAGAACTGAAATAACAATGGTGGTGACAGGAACAGGCACAAAGATGAGAAGGACAGGAGAAACGAAGGGGAAGCATCAGTGAATAACAGGGGGGCAGCCAGCATTCAGCGTATGATAGACCAAGTATACCTACCTTTAGCCCCAGAAATAATGCACCAGAGCCTAAGCCTACACAATTGGAGTTTTAGGATGTTATCGTTAGAGATTGGCGAGCTTCCAGTGAGGAGTTCAGAGCGGAGATGTCCTTCCATGAGTACTCAGACTTGAGGATGAAACATAGACCTAAGGGTAGTGGTAGACAACAAAATATAGAGCTGTAGAAGAAGGTGAACAAGCTCAACATTCCTTACTTTGATGGGTCAGGGAAGACCACAGCCAGAGCATGGGTACAGAAGCTAGATAGCTTCCTACAACTTAGTCCTATGCCTGAGGAGGCCATTACATACACGTGTAATAGCCACTGTCCTGATAGGGTTTTATGCCAATGTTTTTTTTGTTTTCTGTTCTGCTGATTGATTTAGGGTTTATTTTGTATTTGCATATGATTGTTTGCCATATAATAATGAAATATATAGCATGCAATGATAACCCAGAAAAACTATAATAGACATGCACAAATTAACAAAGACCCAAATTATAATATTGCTCTAAATGAATTATAGTGACATACCCATTTGCAAGTCTCCAATTTCAAATTTTTGTTGTACATGGACCGACACTATGAACACTAGAAAATCACTCCAAATGCCAAACAACAATTGTTCTTCCACAAACAATGAATATCATTGTGATACAAGGCCCTAGGCGACCAAGTTACATCAGTTATTGAGCCTAAAAGATAGGTGTTTCATCCTCTAGAAGACCCACGACTATAGCAGTTGTTGTACAGCCTAGTTCTGGTGATATCAGCATAAAATACCCCCTCAAATGTCTTAAAATCTGTCACAGGAACTCAGAAATTATCTGCAACTAATTAGATGATCTCCACGCCTAAGAATATGCATAAAAACCTTCAAGAAACCCTCTAAATTCCTGCTACAAAATGTACGGCCAGATTTTAGGATGTACAACCTGCTTGGAATTATGATGTAGTCCCAAAATCCACCTCAAGTCTGCTCAAATATGAACCCCAATGTTTGTTCTCATCTGTCCATGAAAATCTGCAAGAGATGTATGCAATTTCTTCCTCAATACCTCATCAAAATGCATCAAACTAAGCTCATTGCGAAGCCACTGGATGAGACTCCTAGCAACTCTCCTGATGTTGTCTCTCAAACACGAAGAGAGCGATTCTACAGAGGTTTTTGTCTCAGCAGAACCCTAATTCAACCTCAAGCTCCAAGCTCAAGCTTTCACGACAATGTAATTTTTTGCAAAGTGAATGGATGCAAATGAATTCTCATTCCTTTCTTTTATTCCTTCACCCTCAACACCCAAAGGAGGAATATTTTATTATTTTGTTTTATTAATTTTGAGTCCCATATCTCCTCATGGATGAGCACCCAAATCCTAGCACACAACTTTAAGTCATGACTTATATCTCCCATAAAGTTAAGTCACCTTTATAACATAAGTGACTTAGGCTATTTAACTAGTGTAAATTAAATATTTAATTTAATTTACATTTCGACAATTTATTACTTAGCCATCTCAAAACCAAATGTAATGTGCTAGGTGCTCCAACTAGCAGTGGCTAAAAATAGAAAGTCGGGTCAACACCACCCGTGATGCTCCTCCCTGACTTGCTATAAATAGTAAGTCCTAGTAAATTACCCCAAATAGGCCCCCTAACCACTCCATTAGCCTACAGGAACCCTAGAATAGGCTAATCACCTCATCTATCTGTCTAGGCTAAGAAGGGGACATTACAGTCCGCCCTCCCCAAAATTGCTTGTCCTCAAGCAATCTCAGCTCAGGATCCTACAATATCTGCTCACTCTCCCACGTTGCATCCTCAACTGGCAAGTTTTTCCACTTCACTAGATATTCTTTGATGATCCTTTTCCTCAGATTCCTCTCTCGGGTGTCAATGATAGTTTCTGGAACCAGGATTAGCTTCCCCTCCTCATCCAATGGTGGAAGCTCAACTGAAGGAACAACATTATCATTGTTTCTCTGAGTTTCCGAGATGGGGGGACGGGTTTCCGGGGATGGCAAAAAAATCTAAAAATTTGGGGACGGCAAGGGCACGGCAAGGGGACGGCTATTATAATATATTTTAATAAAAATATATATAGATTAAAAAGTTAAAAACTAAAAGGAGATACATGTTGAGGTAACTTAAACTTATAGTAAATACTAAACACTATCAATAAACTTTAAACATTGAAAAATTGAACAAATATTATATCAATGACCATTCAACAATCAAATTCATACTCATAGTAGGCAGTTGCCATTAGCTGAAAATCATGATCCATTTCAAAATTCAAATTGAAATATACTAATGTTCAAGTAAGTTATAAACTTTAAAACTAATAAGTTTGAACTTTGAAAGTTCAAAGTACCAAGTAGATACTAGAGTCTCATAATCTCATTACACAAGTGAAAAGCATCAAAATGACAAAATTAAATTGCCAAAAACAATTTATAACTGAACAGTGAAAACTCAATAATCAGAATCATCATCATCATCAGCAGCATATGTAGGAAACTCCTCAGCACTGGAACTATCAGAAGGAAGTGCATCCTCCAATGCCACCTGCACACTATGGTCATCATCAAGTTGTTCTGGGTCCTCAGGCTCTACATCCCACCTCTGCGTTGGGCTCTGCCTATACTAGGGTGTCTTGCGACCAATCAAAGGCAAGGCACTATGCACTGCAACAAGTTTTTCCGCTCTCGCAAAGGTAAGTCTATTTCTCTTTAGAGAGTGGATGAAGCTATATGTGGACCAATTCCTCTCAGCAGCTGAGGAACTAAAAACCTGTGAAAGAAGACGAATGGCAAGTGTGCGCAATGGTCCTGGAGGTCCATAGAGTGACCACCAACTAACTGGCTTATCCTGTGCCAGGGTGAGCCTATCAATCCTTGTTGAACTCTTGTAGCCATCTAGTTCTGTAAACTTAATCCACTCAACTCTGATCAATGAAGCTTCCTCAGGACTATACATTCTTTTGAAGGCTTTCATGATGCCATTCTTCACCTCGTGATCATTAATAGGAAGAATTCTACCAACTCTTTACACATACCACTTTGGATTCAAAGCATATGCAGCCATGTGTAGAGGGGTGTTCAACTTGCTCCACCTTTTCTGGATGATGGGATGAATATGCTCATTGTACAACTCTAGGGTGGGGTCTTTCTCACGAATGGCAGCCTTCATTTGGCCAAGCATGCTATCAATGCACTCATACATCTCCCCAAGACTAGGACTATCTGAATCCCCAAATTTGATAACAGTGAAAACAGGTTGTACAAAAGATGTGATGTATCTCACATTCGACCAAAAAGTATCAATAACCACAATCTCCTTCACCCTCTTCCCCTGCGCAGTCTTTGACTCCATCCACTTGTTCCAATCTTGTGTCATAACCATAAGTTGCAATGGCTCTTGCAACTCAAGCATCCTCTCTAGTAGAATGAAATAGGAAACAAATCGATTGTCAACTGGTTTGAGGAATTCTTTCTTTGCAAAGGTCCGAAACAATGCCAATGACATGTGGTGGTTGCAAATAAACATTTGCACCTCCCTTGCATCCGCCACCACCTGTTTCACCCATTCTATCTTTCCAATGTCTTTGAGTGCATTGTTCATAGCATGCACACAACAAGGGGTCCAATAGATGTGCCTATACCGAAACAATGCCAATGACATGTGGTGGTTGCAAATAAACATTTGCACCTCCCTTGCATCCGCCACCACCTGTTTCACCCACTCTATCTTTCCAATGTCTTTGAATGCATTGTTCATAGCATGCACACAACAAGGGGTCCAATAGATGTGCCTATATGTAGATTGAACCAACATACCTGCTGCCCTACAAACATTTGCTGCATCAGTAATCACTTGCACCACATTTTGAGGACCAACCTCCTCAATGGCATCTCTCAGGATCTGAAACTGAAACTCAACATCTTTGCGTTTTCCTGAGCAATCAATTGCTCGCAAGAAGTAAGGTCCATCAATGCATGAAACTATAACATTGATGAGTGGACGGGGTCTAATATTTGTCCACCCATCTATGATTATGCTACAACCATGTGTCACCCATTTGGCCTTCATCTCCTCCATCAACAAGTTAACCTTGGAATAACTTTTTTCCAAGAGTGTGGTTCTCAATTTAGTCTCACTAGGACCCACATAACCAGGACCAGCTTGCCTTACCTTCTCAAGCATTTCTTTGTAGAAAGGAGATCGAGCAACATGGAAAGGAATGTCGTTGCCAAAGTAGAAATTGGCAATGGCCTCATCTGCAACCTCCCTTGCTTGCACATTGAACATATCTGTGATTGGGTTTGGTGAGGATGATTCTGTAGCTTTCCGTTTCCCCCTTGACTCCACTGCACTCACCCCAAATGACAGACTAGGATATGAAAATGGTAAACTTGAACCTCTTTGTGTCGATGTAGTAGAAGCTGATGGTAAAGTGATTTCCCCTGAATATAATTTGATCATCTCAGCCTTCATTTGAAGATTGAGAGCCTTACAACCCCCAACTCCTTTACCAGGGATATGCAAAAAGTGTGCATTGGTCCTTGTTATGCTACCATACCACTTACCCTCTGGACAAATGTTGCATTTCCATAATCGACTTCCCCCTGAATGAGGTGTTTTATTTTTGTCCTGTATTGTTGCAAACTGCTGTAAAGGATTTTTTTTGCTAAAAGGCCCTTTGGCATATGGTGCCAACAACACTGAAGGGCAATCAAATTGTAATACACTTGCAACTGAGCCTGAACTATCTGTGGTTCTGCTTGGGGTTTCTGTTTGGCCAACTGATTCCTCATCCTCATCAATTGGTATTTCTGTTTCATTCTCCAAATCTAAATCAGCAATTACATTGAAAGGATCCATCTTGAGTTTCAAGTTTTGAACTTTCAATCAACAAATCTGAAATCTTAGAATGTAGACCCTGAATGCTGATTCAATACGAAGTTAAAATAATTATATAAACTTTAAAGTTACTAGTAGTAACAACCAATTAGTAGTAACAGTTGAGACCTCAATTTAAGATCAGCTAAAATTGTGCACTACAATTATCAAAGCTAAACTAGTTTAAGAAATGAGGACACTTATGGACAATCATGGACAAACTGTTTTAAGAAATTCAAGGATTAGAATTTAGAAGTTAATAGCCATGGCCTATAAATGAATTTATTTTGGTAGGCTTTGATCTGGTTGTAGGAGTTTGTTCCTTGAAAAGATGAGTTCACTATTGTATCTCATGCTGTGAAAAAACCAGAATGTGAGGAATTCAAGGGTTAGTTGTTACAAGATGCCAACGAGCAGGGGATATAGGTATTAAAAAGGATTGTTTTGCAGCATCAAAGCCTACTAGTGAAATCTTTTGGGCAATGTCTTTTCAATGTGGTCTTAGTTGTTTCTTAAAGATGAGTTTGGCTGGGGAGAGATTTCAGATTAAACAGAGCTAAGCAATTGTGTTGGGCATAACATCCATTAATCTATTATCACAAAAACAACACTTTTTTCTATAAATTAAGCCCATTCTCACATATTTGAAATAGAGAAAACAACAGATTGAGAACTCTAAACTATGGATCTCGATTGAGTACCCCTTAGTAAGTATGATCTACTGAATTCTTGTTTCAGTTTATACTTCTACAGTTTGAGCAGCAGGACCTAGACCCCATTCCTATCAAATGAAAGTTCATTGTTATACTTCAATTTATAAATTATTAAATATTAAATAATGAACTTATATAGTACTACTACTTATATAATAAATTAAAATTATAAATAATAAATATTAAATACAATGAACTTATAGTCTTATACTTATTATAAGTTTATTATATTTTTATAAGTTCATTATTTATAAAGTTAACTGTTATACAATATTAAACTACTATTAATTTATTAAACTATATACTATTAATCTAAAGACTGATATACTATTAATTTATTAAACTACTATTAAACTATATACTATATACATAAGTTCAAAATACCGTATACCACATATAATATATTATATACTTAATCTTACATATATAAGTTATATTAATTATTAATATAATAAACTACAAAATATAAATAATAAACTAAATACAATAAACACATAAGCAAAAATATTTAATATTTATAAAGTTTAAACTATAGTCATTCAACGCAGAGCAACAAAAATTAATCGCAGCGGAAGAGAAATACCTGCAAAATCGTGCTTCTTCAACGATTCGTGGAGTCTCAAATCAGCAGCATCCAAATAAAAAGAGCTTCAAATCGTGGAGTTTCAAATCGCGGAGTTTCAGAGGCGAAGCTTCTTGAAAAAGATTTACCTTTATGATTTTAGGTCGCGGGAAAAAGAGCTGCGACGGCGGGAGTAAATAAAAAATAAGATTTACCTTTATGATTTTAGGTCGCGGGATTTTTTTTAGGGTTATTGTTTTTTAAGTAAAAATGAGGGACCTGAGGGCGTTCGGGGGACGTCACGACGATTTAAATATACGGGACATTCCCAGGAACGTCCCCCAAGTCGAGGGGCGTCCCTGGGACGTCCCTAAATTTGCAGACAAAAAAGGAACGGCGGGGGGATCCTGTTCCTGTCCCCGCGTCCCGGACGCGTTCTACATGAAGGAAACGGGGGAAAAACGGGGGGAACGCGTCCCTCTGTAACACTGAACAATATGCCCAAGTGATTTCTTAAGCCCGGATACATGAAACACATTGTGCACTCAACTATCTGCTGGTAGCTCTAGCTCATAACCTACTTCCCCCACTCTTATGGCTACTCTGAATGAACCATAAAACCTGGGTTTAAGTTTCTCTACTCCACTCCTTTTGAGAGTGGACTGTCTGTATGGTTGGAGCCTTAAGTAGACCATATCTCCAACCTCGAAACTCCTCTCTACTCGGTGCTGATTTGCATAAAGTTTCTGCTGATTCTGTGCTTGTTGCATATTCTCCTTGAGTTCTTTCATGATGTTTTGGCTCTCTTGCAACAAGTCTTTTGCTTTTGGCACTCTGTTGTCACCAAGTAGCAAATCTGTAAAGCTAGGGGCATCCTATCCATATAGGGCCCTGAATGGAGTCACCCTGATAGCCATATGATAAGTTGTGTTGTAGCAATACTCCCCCAGGTGCAACCACTTAATCCATGCTTTCTGCTGCCCCAACAAATAGTTCCTGAGATACCCTTCCACCCATTTATTCACTATCTCTGTTTGTCCATCGATCTACGGGCGGTAATTGGTATTGGGAGTAAGTTAAATGCCACACAGTCTGAACAACTCCTACCAAAACAAGCTTAGGAACTTGTTGTCCCTATCGCTCACAATGCCTCTGGGTATCCCATGTAATCTGAAAATGTAAGATACCCAACTAGTACTAACTAAATTTTTCCTTAGACAGATTTACTTGCACTTAACTCTTCAACTACTTCGTCTACTTAACATCACATATGAAAAGATAACAAAGGCAACTTGCATGAATCAACTTGAAGTTCAGTACTTGTATTATTACTTGATTCAACTCAATGCAAATGTCTTATTACAATGATGATTGCCCACAATGGCATGATTATACAATCTTATTCAAATGATTACAAGAAAAGGCCTTGAAGCCTAGATGTATACAATGCTTTCAACTTCTTCACAACTAGCTCTATCTCACTGGTTGATGTAGATCAATTCAATTGAACCCAATGATGTCAACTGGATGTCAACACCTCATAATGCAACAAGGGAGCATCACCTTGTCAGTTGAGAGAGCATCACCCCAACACTTGAAACTCGCAGGCCTCAAGATCACAAGCATAAAGCTTTGCAGAGAGAAAATTCGCCAAAAGATAAGATATCAAAATGAGAGAGCCTCTCCTCCTTTTATAGTGCTCCTCAAGGAAATGAAGGCACGTTTCCCAATGCACAAGAGGAACCAAGGCACGTTTTCCAAGAAGCATATCCATGGAGAATATTCCATCTGACAACTCATCATGAGATGGTAACCTTATTTCATGAGCTGGAACGGATCCCAACATCAATCTGTCGACCAATAGGTGCTCAGATACCTCATTTTCTTCCTAGGCGCTAATTTGAGCGTCTGGATCTTAAAACTGCACCCTACTTGTGTCTAGGCGCCAATTGAGATGGTGACTGCTAGAAGTTGCACCTTGCTAGAGGAAGGCTTTTCAATGATGTCCACTTGCTTCCCAAGGTGCCTTTGACAAACAACTGTGAATTCAAGTCCCAAAGTGAGCAAACTCCTCAAGGCGTATTTTGAGTTGGTTTGAGGTGGAAATTCCGCCTACTCTTCTCCAACTTGATCATTTCCAACACTTGAAGTTCTTTAGTGCCACACGCCACTTGAATGAAAGAAATGTCAGTATGCGCTAGAAATGGCAGAGTGTGACTAAATGTGCGCCTAGTCTGGAAACTCCTAGGCGCAAAAATTGGTGTGTTTTGCCCAAAGGTGCGCCTAGGCATCATAACACTTCCTTGACTTCATCTTTCACCTTTGCATTCTTAGAGTAATGTTCTTTCAACCAAGTGACTCCAAAGTGTTCATTTCATCAATCTACAAGGTAGGCGCTCATTTGGTCAATTTGACATGGAATTTGCGCCTAGTGTAACTTAGCCAATTCTACCAATGATTTGCAGAGCCTGAGACTTCCGGAAGTGATAATATCTTCTTCAATGCAAGCGCCTTGATTATGTAGGAAGTCTTGAAGCCCATTTTCCCTTTGGGCGCCATTCTGAGGTGATTCTGACAAAAAGGGGCACCTTGTGTTTCTAGGCGCACTTTTGGGAAGGTTGGAAGGAAAGTGCGCCTTACTCTAGTTGAACTTTTTGAAACCTTACAACTCACTTGGATGCCTATCCATGTTCTCCGGAGGATTCATCATACCTCAATCATCTTCATCAGTCAAACTCTCCATTAAAATGCACTTAGGCGCCATTTGGATGTCCTTTAGTCTAGGCGCATTTGGTAGTTGCACCAGTAAGCTTGGGCGCCTAGCTACTCCAAGGTCCAATTCTTCAATCTTGCACTTCTCAACATAATCCCACAACATCTACTTAGCCTTTGCTAACCCAAAACATCATTTCCTCATCTAGGCACAATTTTAATGCCGGACAAATAGAAGATGCGCCTTGGCTTTAGGATTCAAGTTCCTGCTTAACTTGGCTTCCAGACTTAGCCAATTTGTCAGTTTTTGACTTGGATCCTGCAAAACAATAAGATTGAGTAAGTCAAAAACCAATTCATTCCCTCATCATTTAGAATTAGCCTCCGGGAATGAGGAATAGGCTAATCCATTCTTCACTTGATGATCAAGCCGGAAACGGGGACATGACAGAAAATCTCCCTGAAGAAGAGATCAGCTACCTGCACTGTTGTATAGGTCACTGATATGGCGAAGAAATGCACAAACTTGGTCAACCTGTCGACCACTACAAAGATGCAGTTCTCCCCCTGTACTTTTGGTAGCCCTGTAATAAAGTCCATGGAAATATAATCCCACTTCTGATTGGGAATCAACAAACGCTGAAGCAAACCCACTGGATAAGTATGTTCATTTTTATTTTGCTTACAGATAGGACACTCCCGAACATACTTAAGGACTTCATTCTTAAGTCCTTTGCATGTAAATTGTTCCCGTACTTGCCTGTAAGTCTTCAAAAACTCGAGATGACCAGCCATAGGTGTGTCATGGAAAGTCCTTAGAATTTTGCATTTGAACTGAGAGTTAGGCACCAAAAATAATCTTTCCTTATAAATAATCAAATCATTCACCACTGAATACCTGTCATCATGTATGGTGCCTCTATGATTCCTGCTGCCCAAGAATCCTTAGCATATTCTGCTGAAATCGACTCTCTGTAATGTCCCCTTATCACAAATCAAAATCCTTTTACCTCATTCACAAATTTCAACTTGCAACAAGAGAACATTAGTACATTTTTCATTTAAAGCCGTATATAATTTACATAATAACATTGCCTTTATCCTTTCTATGATCAAATGTCAACTCATAACTTAGGTCATCATTGATTACTTTCATCATACATTACTATCATCAATCTATGATTACTTTCAATGCATATCATTATTATGAATCTATAATTACTTTCAATGCATATCACTATTGCTAATCTTATGATTGCTTCAATGCACATTATCTTTCATTCTTATTTCACAAATTCATCTTATGATCACTATTCATATGTCTTGCATATCATTAACATTTCACATGTTACTTTCATGATTATCATCAATATGCCTTGCATATTCTTATCATGACATTTCACATGATCTATGATCTTCATCAATACAAATTGCAATCTACTTGGCTATATGTCATTTGTTAACAACCTATGGAAGATTAGAGGAGAATTACCCTTATCCACCATGGGGCTCTAATGTCTCTATCCTTAGACTCAATGCGATATCCTTAATACCTTAGAGTCAAGGCCTCTATGAGACTCCTTGGTACTCTTATGATGCCTTACATCAAGTAACCAAGGCCTATACATCACTATCCTTGCACTATGGGTACCTTATACCTCATGTGACAAAGGCCTCTATAATACCCATGAGTGGCCTCTTGGTACTTTTCCTTTCATCTCTTATATGAGGTTAACAAATCACATAACATTATGCATAATTGTTTACAAGTTATATCATTTGAATTATTGCATAATAAATATATTATAAAAGATCATTCTATATGACTGTCTACCTGTTCATTATTCATGATAACTATGACTATATCTTAACATCATGAATAATGGAATGTACACATCTTATTGCTAAGAATGACTGTTCATAAACCAAAGTTATCATAATCGATACATTCATGAGTACAAGCATATGACTGTCATCAATATATATTCTGGAATGAATGACAAAAAGCTATAAGTAAATCTACATACGTGATCATGTTAATTCGATCAGAATTATTGAAAGAATATGAAAGATTTAGATGCTTACTTGCTGTTGCCATTCTTGGGCAGAGATTTCTGCAAGTCTTTGATCAATTATAATGTCTTCAATGGATGATACTTGTTGTTATGCAGACTGAGTTCTTCCTGATCGATGTATATATTTTCTTGAATGCTTGAGTGAAATGATTCGATGCCCCTCTTGCTTACCATAAGGTCCCTTTTAAAGACTTGGAGGGAAGCATATTGGAGAGGATGCAATGCTTGAAGGCTTCGTCCATTCATTATTGTTAATTAACAATATGTTATCCTTAATATGAGGATGCCACCGCCTTTGGATTATAGCCATTATATCTTTTAAAAAGAATAATATTTAATGCCTTATGAATTGCGATTATCTTGTTGACGTCGATGCCTTAGCATTAATATAACCTTTCTACCATCGACGCAAATACTGGTTCCTTATGATCATTGATGCCACCATTATCATGAATATCGCTGATCTTTAACTCTTTATGAATCGCGATCCTCTTGTTTATGTCGGTGTCTTGGTAGTAATGCGAATATTAAAGAGATAACAATTCCTCTTAATCATCGATGCAGCCATATCATGATCACCGTTCCTTTTATAATATAAATTTTGATGATTCTTATTGCTTATGACTTCATCGTCCATGTTCATTATTACTTCACAATCGAAATCTTGAGCTGATTTGTCTTTGAGTCTTGATTTAATCTTTATCTTTATATGAACGGTTTCCAATCTTATTGATCTATGACACTCTCCAATCAATAGATATCTCCCTTAGTAAACACAAGTGGGGTCTCCTAGGTAATGCATCTGCAACTATATTCTTCTTACCCTTGACATACTCAATGTCAAAGTCATATGCCTGGAGACGACTTACCCACTTCTGTTGCCGATTATTCAAATCCTTCAAATTCATAAAATATTTAATGCTATCATGATCAGTTTTGATAATGAATTTGCCACCAACCAAATAGGGTCTAAATTTGGCCAATGCATGCATTATGGCCAACATCTCTCAGTCATATACCGAGTAGCTCTTCTCCACACCCCTAAGCTTCCTACTCTCGAATGCAATGGGGTCTTTTTCCTGCATCAATACTGCCCCTATCCTGTCTCCTGAGGCATCACACTCCAACTCGAATGGCTTGGAGAAATCGGGGATTGCTAACACTGGGCAAGTAGATATCAAATGCTTGAAGTGTTTAAAACACTTCTATGTTGAATTTAACCACACAAATGCTCCCTTCTTGGTTAAATCTGTAAGTGGAGCCATTGTCTGAGAGAAGCCCTTCATGAACCTCCTATAGAAGCCACAGAGCCCAAAGTACTCCTTGAGTTGAGTAAGGTTTGTCAGTGTAGGCCATTCCATGATTGCCCTGATCTTCTCTAGATCCACCCTCACACCATCTGCACTGATTATGTGACCCAGATAGAGCAACTCTGTCATGCCAAAGTCACATTTGGACTCCTTGGCATACAAGGACTCACTCTCTATATGCTCAAGACCTCCTCCAGATGTCTCATATGCTCTTCCCATGTCTTGTTGAAGATTAGGATGTCATCAAAGAAGATCAAAACAAACTTCCTCAACTGTCTCCTAAAGATCTAGTTCATGCAACTCTGGAAAGTACCTGGTGCATTTGTGAATCCAAACGGCATCACTAGAAACTCGAATTGGCCGTAATGACATCTGAAAGTTGTTTTCTCTATATCCTCCTCTCATCCGAATCTAATGGCACCCTGACCTTAGATCTATCTTCGAGAAGTAACATGCCCCATGTAGCTCATCAATTCACTCATCAATGCAGGGAATAGGATATCTATTTTTGTTGGTTTTCTTATTCAATGCTCTGTAGTCTATGCACATCTGAATGGTCTCATCTTTCTTCTTGACAAGAACTACTGCAGAAGCAAATGGGCTCTTACTAGGCTTGATGTGCCCCATCTCCAACAGCTCCTTGATAGCCTTCTCTATCTCATCCTTTAGCCTCTTAGGATGACGATAGGGAGTAGTAATCACGGGCTTGGACCCCTCCTCAAGCTCTATGACATGCTTGATGCCTCTATGAAAGATCCCTGATGGATTCCTTTGCTGAAATGAAGTATTTGTTTTTGTGATTTTTAATGTTTTATGATTTTTATTAATTTTTTTGTGTTCTTTCAGACTAGAGAGAAGATGCAGAAGGGGTTTCAGTTTTCTTGAATTGTGTATTTGCCAAGATAGCAAATAAATATACATGCAACTGCAAATCTCATATAAGGATGAACTAAAAATAACAATTAAATGATAGAAAAGCACCAACTAAGAATTTGAAGCACATACCCATCAGATCTGTATTTTGTATTCATTGTAAAACCAGGTTTGCAACCCCACTTGCATACAAAGATGGTATTGGCCTAGGAGAGGCTATGCATACAACTGAAAATGAAGGATCGGAAGAATAATGCTGATTTGGTATTGCTGCAAGCTTAGATCTGCAATAGAATGCCCTAGAATCTGTCCAATGATACACAAAAGAAGACCCAGAGTAGGCCTCCCACAAGCATGAACTGGGTTGTCGTCCAATTCACCAAAATCCCTGAGAGTTTCCGTTCCCAAGAGACTATATGCTGCTGCCCTCTTCCTCAAAGTTCAGATCTGCAATGAAGCTTCAAAAATAATATGCAAAAGATGCCTCCAAAAGAACTTCCAAAGCACTTTATCCTTTTCCCAAGATTGGCGTCCACTTTTCGGGTTAGGGTGGCATCAAAAAAGAATCTTTTAATGATTCTTTTCTTTATTTAAAGTCTCCTAAGTTGGGCGCCCAAGTTGAGGGTCCAACTTCCATTAATAAAAGGTCCACCTTTTAACACAACATGTGTTAACTAGGAGGGGGGTCCCTTTATTAAATTTTATTACGAAGTGATATTATTAATCACTTTAATTTATTTTTATTGAATATTAAAGCCACACTTTAATATTCAATAATTATTCCAATTCCATCACCGGGCCATTCTGAACTGAAAACTGTTGTAGCCCACGCCACTGGTGATGTCGCCACATGGCAAGCTAACTGACAGTGCCTTTCTAAAAAATAGGGATACCTCCTAAAAAATAGGAACTGTGACCAAAACTCCCAAAATGCTCTTGGAGGTCCCCTGATGCCTCCTGGTCAACTCTCGGTCAAACCCTAAAAAAATAGGAACCCTTCCTAAAAAATAGGAAACTATCGCAAACTGTCTGGAAAGGCCTGTAAAGCTCCCTACCAAGCTCCACTACCTCTGGATAGGTCCCCTAACCACTCCGCTGACCTACGGGAACCCGGATGATAGGCCAACTCTCAAGTCTCTGCTAGACAGAGCTAAAGAGGGGACATGACAGTCCTCCCCTCTCGGAGATGCTTGCCCACAAGCAACTGCAAAGCCGGATGCTGTAAAATGGACTCTCCCTCCCAGGTGGCGTCCTCTATAGGAAGACCTCTCCAACGAATCAAGTACTCCCGAATCACCCTACTTCTCAGCCGTCGTTCACTCTCCTCCAAGATCTCCTCAGGAACCAGAGTCAGCTTACCTTCCTCATCCAAGGGAGGTAGATCAGGAGATGCTACAATATGTTGCCCCAGTGCCTTTTTCAGGCAAGATACGTGGAACACATTATGAATCCGGCTATCAGGTGGTAACTCAATCTCATAAGCAACCTCTCCCACACGCCTGAGAATCCGATATGGTCCGTAGAAGCGAGGCTTGAGCTTCTCAGCTCCACCCCTTTTAAGGGTGCTCTGTCAGTAAGGCTGCAACCGCAGGAAAACCATGTCATCCACCTCAAATACTCTCTCAGTCCTATGCTGATCAGCGTAGACCTTCTGCTGATTCTGTGCCTGCTGAAGATTCTCCCTGAGAGATCTCATGATATCTTGGTTCTCCTGTAACCAATCCTGTGCCAAGGGAACTCGGCTGTCACTTACAACCAAATCAACAAAAGATAATGCCTCGTAACCATAGAGGGCTCTGAAAGGTGTCATAGCAATAGACATATGGTGTGTAGTATTATAACAATACTCTCCTAAATATAGCCAACGCACCCATGCCTTCTGCTGTCCTGACACATAGCTGCGCAAATACCCCTCAACCCACTTATTAACAATCTCGGTCTGCCCATCTCTCTGTGGGTGGTAGCTGGTACTGGGTGTCAACTCCGTACCTGTGAGCCTGAAAAGTTCTTGCCAGAAAGAACTCATGAACCTACTATCCCTGTCACTCACGATGGTCTTGGGGAGACCATGGAGCCTAAATACCTCTCTAAAAAATAACTCCGCCACCTGAGATGCTGTGAAATCAGCTGTAATAGGGAAGAAGTGGGCGTATTTAGTCAATCTGTCTACGACAACGTAGATACAGTCTTTCCCTTGCACTCGAGGAAGACCTGTAATGAAATCCATGGAATTCCTGACCACTTCTGTTCCGGTATAGGTAAGGGCTGCAATAATCTAGCAAGAAAAGTATGCTCAGACTTATTCTGCTGACACGTCATACACTCGCGAACATGACATAAGATATTAGCCTTGAGACCCTTCCAAGAGAATCTCTCCCGAACCGCCCTGTAGGTATTACCATACCCTGGGTGCCCTGCTGTCGGAGTATCATGGTAAGCATGCAGAATTTGTTCCTTCAACTGAGAACCAGGAACCAGATACACCCTGCCCTTGTAGTAGATGACTTCATCTACCACAGTGTACCTATCATCCAACACCAATCCATCCATGACCTCACAAGCATGCTGATTTTTGGAGTACTCAACTAGAAGTTGAGCCTTCCAATCTGCTGAAATCTCGCTCAACGAACATAGGGCAGCGAGTGATGGTTTTCTAGAAAGTGCATCAGCCATAGTGTTATTCTTCCCCTTTATGAATTCGATGTCAAAATCATAAGCCTGAATCTTGCTCACCCATTTTTGCTGATGATCATTGAGCTCTGTTTGATCAAGGAAATATTTCAGACTGTTGTGGTCTGTTCTTACCACGAATTTGCTACCAACAAGATACTGTCTGAACTTGGCTAATGCATGCATAATAGCCAACATTTCTTTATCATACGTAGAATACAACCTCTTATTATCCCGCAGCTTCCGACTCTCAAAAGCAATGGGGTGTCGGTTCTGCATCAAAACCGCTCCTATGCCCAAACCAAAAGCATCACACTCAAGTACAAAAGGCTGCGAGAAGTCAGGGAGTGCTAAAACTGGGCAAGTGCTCATAACCTCCTTGAGCCTATCAAAGACTCCCTGTGCCTGTTCCGTCCATCTAAAAGCCCCCTTCTTTGTGAGGTCTGTCAAGGGTGCTGCCAACTGAGAGAAACTCCTCACAAATCACCTGTAATAAGCACATAAACCAAGGAACCCACGTAACTCAGTAATGTTCCGAGGGTGGGGCCAATATCGAATTGCCTGAATTTTCTCCTCATGCACCTTCACCCCATCAGCACCGATCACATGACCCAGATATAAGACCTCTCTAAGTCCAAACTCACATTTGGACAACTTAGCAAATAGAGACTGACTCTCCATAATGCTAAGTACCTCCTCAACATGTCTGAGATGGTCCTCCCAAGTACGACTGTAAATCAGAATATCGTCAAAGAATACTAGAACCGATTTCCTCAACTGCTTGTTGAAGAGATGGTTCATACATGACTGGAAAATGGCTGGAGCATTGGTAAGTCCAAAAGGCATTACCAGGAACTCATAATGCCCATAGTGACAACGGAAAGCAGTCTTGTGTACATCCTCTGCTCGTACACATATCTGATGATAGCCTAAACGAAGATCAATCTTAGAGAAGTAGATAGCTCCATGAAGCTCATCCAACAACTCATCAATGCGTGGAATAGGGTATCTGTTCTTGATTGTCTTCCTGTTCAGGGCCCTGTAATCTATACACATCCGTAGAGTCCCATCCTTCTTAACCAATACTACAGAAGAAGCAAAGGGACTAGAACTGGGGCAAATGAAGCCCATGTCTAACAGCTCATGAATAGTCTTCTCAATCTCATCCTTGTATGCTCTAGGATGACGATACGGAGTGGTGATCACTGGCTTAGCTCCATCCTCCATCTCTATCCCATGCTCAAACCCTCTATCCGGAGGTACACCAGGAGGTATGTCACCAAATACTCGGCCATGCCGATCTATCATCGACTGAATGTCAACATGAAATGCTCTACCATCCTAAGGAGTAGGTGTCTTGGATTTCACAAAACAACGTGTGGCCCAAATCACATATCATGTCTAATAATAGACTCCATCCTGCGAGAACATACCTCCTTAGGCCCACCGTCAGATGCTGCCCCCAAGATCACCTTCTTTCCACCAAATAGGAACTCTAACTGCATGCGGTGGTGATCAATAATATATCTCCCAATACCCTGTAACCACTATATACCCAAAATCACATCATAATTTTCTAAGGGTAGGATATAAAAGTCATCCGTCAAGGTAAAATCCCCCATCTGAATGTTGAGCTGTGAGATCCTCCTAGTACAACCCAACACTGCACCATCTGCAACCTTAACTCCAAAACCCTCGAACCCCTCAAACTGTAATCCACGCCTCTCAACCAATTTTTGATCAATAAAATTGTGCGTGGCTCCTGTGTCGACCAAGCTCATGACTCGCTGTCCCTGTAATATACCTTTCAACCGAAAGGCATGGAACCTGGGATAACTGGATAGTGTAGCCATAGTCACTTTGGCTGCCACCAATGACTCAGGGATATCTATCTCTAGCTGGGGTTGCTCCTGAATAACCTCCTCAGGGCTGTCCTCAGTGTCGGTGTCTTGTATCTCTTCATCCCCAAGCTCGGATGTGACCTCAATCAAGTGAACCCTGCCCTTACCCATATAGCGGTGTCTAGGCTCCCAAGGCTCCTTGCAGAAAAAGCATAATTTCTTCCTCCTCAAATCATTCTGTGACTCCTGATCCATCCTAGGAGGTCTAGCTGACCGTCCATCTCTAAACTGTGAAGTATTGGCCTTCTGAATAGGCCGCGATTCCCTAAATGGCCTCTTATCTGACTGATAAGTAGGAGTGGTGTCCAGTCTCAAGGTCACATCAATGGCATCCTTAAGAGTGGCCGGCTGGAAGGCACGTACCAATCCCTTAAGCCTATCCTGCAATCCCTCAATGAATAACATCACGCTACGCCTCTGGGGCATATCAGGTACCATAACTGCAATACGCTGGAACTCATTAACATATGCTTCTGCCTGTCCAGTCTGTCTAAGATATGCCAACTCCCTATAGTAGAGTTCTGTGTCCTTACGGTCAAACCGGGTAATGAGTCATTCAATGAACTCTGCATAGGAATGAATCAAGGCATGATCCTAGGTGACCAATCCATGATGCCACCAATCGTAGGCAACCCCATCTAAATGTAAGACAGCAAACTAAATAGCCTCACGCTCAGACATGGGTCTCAAGGATAAAGATATGTCCAGCTTGTGCACCCAAGCACATGCACTCGTACTACCCGTACCATCATATGTAGCCAATGTGATCTTCCCAGTAGCTCTACTGAGGTCATAGTTCTGCTGCTGTGGTCTAGTGCCTCGGTCTCGTCTGAACCTGGCAGAATCTCTGCGCTGTGCACAATACTGTGGAAAAGGAAAGACATCCCTGACCTCAGGGGGTAGGGTTCTCCACTCAATTGTAGCTGCCATGACTGAATCCTGAAATTCCACCTCTGGTGGCTCTACCTGTGTTGGTCGTTCACCTGGTGCAAACTGAGGCAGTAAGGGTCTATCCCTGGCTTGTCCACGCCTAGGGGAATGAAGGGAGCTCCTGGCTGATGCGTGTGACCTGTGACTACGCTGACTCCCCGCCACAGATACTGATCTGCTCCGTCTGCCTCTATCTAACTCCAACCGGTCCAAGGCATCCTGTATCCTGTCTAAGGTCTGAGCAATCCTAGGCTGAGTGTTGATGAGGGTTCTCATCATTTCTCTCTCTTCATCATCCTGATTCCTCCTGACATTCACCTGTTCTTCTGCCATAACTGGTTCCTCAGCTATACCAACCCCAAGCTTGTTTTGGGCTCTCCTGCGTGTATAATACCTGTCCGTATGCATAGAAAAAAAAATCTCTGAAACCCACAGGCTGGCAGGTCAAAGAGCTCTGATACCACTACAAGATCCCTGATGGATTCCTTGCTGAAATGAAGTATTTGTTTTTGTGATTTTTAATGTTCTATGATTTTTATTAATTTTTTTATGTTTTTTCAGACTAGAGAGAAGATGCAGAAGGGGTTTCAGTTTTCTTGAATTGTGTATTTGCCAAGATAGCAAATAAATATACATGCAACTGCAAATCTCATATAAGGATGAACTAAAAATAACAATTAAATGATAGAAAAGCACCAACTAAGAATTTGAAGCACATACCTATCAGATCTGTATTTTGTATTCATTGTAAAACTAGGTTTGCAACCCCACTTGCATACAAAGATGGTATTGGCCTAGGAGAGGCTATGCATGCAACTGAAAATGAAGGATCGGAAGAATAATGCTGATTTGGTACTGCTGCAAGCTTAGATCTGCAATAGAATGCCCTAGAATCTGTCCAATGATCACAAAAGAAGACCCAGAGTAGGCCTCCCACAAGCATGAACTGGGTTGTCGTCCAATTCACCAAATCCCTGAGAGTTTCCGTTCCCAAGAGACTATATGCTGTTGCCCTCTTCCTCAAAGTTCAGATCTGCAATGAAACTTCAAAAATACTATGCAAAAGATGCCTCCAAAAGAACTTCCAAAGCACTTTATCCTTTTCCCAAGATGGGCGTCCACTTTTAGGGTTAGGGTGGCATCAAAAAAGAATCTTTTAATGATTCTTTTTGTTTAAAGTCCCCTAAGTTGGGCACCCAAGTTGAGGGTCCGACTTCTCATTAATAAAAGGTCCACCTTTTAACACAACATGTGTTAACTAGGAGGGGGGTCCCTTTATTAAATTTTATTATGAAGTGATATTATTAATCACTTTAATTTATTTTTATTGAATATTAAAGCCACACTTTAATATTCAATAATTATTCCAATTCCATCACCGGCCATTCTGAACTAAAAACTGTTGTAGCCCGCACCACTGGTGATGTCGCCACATGGCAAGCTAACTGACAGTGCCTTCCTAAAAAATAGGGATACCTCCTAAAAAATAGGAACTGTGACCCAAACTCCCAAAATGCTCCTAGAGGTCCCCTGATGCCTCCTGGTCAACTCTCAATCAAACCCTAAAAAATAGGAACCCTTCCTAAAAAATAGGAAACTGTCGCAAGCTGTCTGGAAAGGCCTGTAAAGCTCCCTACCAAACTCCACTGCCTCTGGATAGGTCCCCTAACCACTCCGCTGACCTACGGGAACCCGGATGATAGGCCAACTCTCAAGTCTCTGCTAGACAGAGCTAAAGAGGGGACATGACACTCTATCAAGTGGCACTCCTGGTGGTATACTCCCAAACACTTTGCTGTGCTTGGTCAACAACCTCTGTATATTTGGATGGTAACTGTTCTTTAGTTGTTGGGGAACCTCTAGCATAATTAGCATTCAGATGCCCACTCAACCTGGTCATGTCTCAGCATTCTCTCCATCCTCTTGAGAGAGACTACTCAAGGCCAACCATCTGATAAATCTCTAAGTACTATCTTCTTCCCATTGGCTTCAAATTTCATTTCCATGTTCCTCAAGTTCATGGTGAACTCTCCAATGGTCATCATCCAATGCATGCCCAAAACTGCATCTGTATCACCTATGCCCACAACATAGAAGTCATCTTTGAGCTCATACTCTCCAAGCCGTATGCTCAACCTAGAAATCTTTCTGGTACACGTGAGTTTGAAGCCATCTGCTACCATTACCTTGAATGAAAAGTGTCGTACCTGTTGGTATATTTTTAATAACTTTTATGTGTGATTTTATTAAATTTTTGTGATCTTTCAGATAGACAGAAGAATGCAGAAGGGGTTTTAAGTTTCCCTGCAGATGCAGTGCCGGAGCACACAATATATTGCATATAATAGAAACCCAAAAAATATACAATGAATCTGAAGAAATTAATGACAACCTAAATAGTAGAATAGCCAATAAACAATTACTATCGCATACCCATATGGAAATATGCAACTTGGTACAACCGTCGGAAATGGACCAGCAAGTGGGTTATGGCTGGAAATGCAATTAAAACTCTATAGAATGATATAGAATGTGCATACAAATATTATCAGCAAATAATATGGCTCAAAACGCCTCACCAAGACCCTACAAGGAGCTGCAATGAGAATGGAAAGCCTCTAGAGGACCTGCCTCCATGCTAGAGCTGATATGGCCATGGCTGGAACATGTTACAGCAACAAACAACTTCAAAACTTCTCAAAATGCTTATGTTTTTGAACTGCACTTACATATGAGAATAGGCGACCAAGAAGGGAGAAGAAATATGCACCAAACCCTATCAAAAACACTCCCCAAAGAGGTACGGCTGGCTGGTGTAGTACGACCAGCAATAGAAAGAGGGGACAAGCTAAATCCTCTTCACAAACTACTGAAATCTGTCACTCAATATCAGCAAATATCAAATAACTATGCAAGATATTACAATAAGCACCAACAAGTCTCACCAATCGGACTCCATTGAAGCACATTTGTGAACACTGAATGTATCCACCATAAAAGGCACCGTTGGGTGATCTTTCACACCTGTGGGATATCACTACTCAGAGAGGTTTTCGTCTCCAAGAGCCTCTGGTTTGAATCCTCAAACCCTAGAGCCAAGCTCCAAAACCCTAGCAAGGGAAATCTCAAAGAGAGAAGAAAATAATAATCCAAGCATATCCAAATGAGAGCTCTTTTCCTTCTTTTATACTTTTTCAATTGGGAGTCTCTAAAATCCTCTTGCATATGGGATAAAACATGAGAGGGAAAATACATTTGAAAATATTATAATTCTCTTTATTTCTTTTCTCAACATTACCCTTAAAGTCCCCTCTTTTGAAACAACATTAAGTTGTTGAGCCTACGCACCAAGCTCCAATATTAAATAATAATGTTTAATTTACAGACTTTAAAATGGAGGCCAAGATGATGTCAGAAACCAATGATCTATAGCTCGTTGGAAAAGTCTTGACAAGACGAATCCAACCCCACTCTCAAAATCCCATTCCAGTGCCAATCCCGAACTTAATAAAAATAGTAACGGCCATAAGCAAACTGAGCCAACTCAGAGGGTGCCAACTAGATCCACAAACCATCTGATAACTCCAAGCTCAGTGCAATATCTATGAGAGCCAACAAAGGACTGCCAAGTCGCCCAATCAACGCCAAACTGCCACTTACTAAAAATAGCAGTGACCACCAGGAACCAAAGAGAACAAACCCAGAAAGATTAATGACATGCAAGCACTTACTATAAATAGTAAGTACGGACAAGTTGTCTGAAATACCTCCGAAAAGTGTCAACCATCTCCATTGGATCACCCGAACACCCTGGTGACATCGAAATATTCCTCTGATTATGCTGTCACCAACCTAGAAAGCCCGCTCTGACTGATCTGCAAGAGAATCCGAAAATGGGGACATTACATTGAAACCTTCAAACTCCTCTGTTTTGAGTCCTCGTTTGGCCACCAACCCCTCATCAATGAAATTATGTGTCGCACCTGTATCAATAAGGGTGATGATGCACTGTCCCCTAGGACCCTTCTAACTCTGAAGGAGCCAACTTTCTGGAAACTAGAAAGTTGTGCCATCACTCCCCCATTGTCACTACTGCCCCAAGATGCATTCTCATCATCGCTGTCCTCCCTGTCTGATGGCTGATTTGACTTCTCCGAATTGGATTCTTCAGCAAAAAAATACTCTATCTGTTTCGCCTTTGCCTTGTTAAGGCATCTGTGTAAAGGATCCCATGGTTCCCAACAGTGGAAGCAAAGCTTCTTCCTTCTGTACTCATTAAGCTGCTCATTGTTCAGCTAAGTTGTCTTCTCTATTGGCTAATTGGTATCTTTCTGAAAAGGCTTCTTATCCTTGTCTTTTCTATATGGAAATCCCTTCGATTGAAATTTGCTTCTAGATGACGAAGACTCCACATCTCTAGCCTTCTTCATAGCCTCATGTAGAGAAGGTGGGTTCAGGCCCTTAATCCAACATCGTAATGGATCGGTGAGTCCATCAATGAAAAGAACCAGTAACATGCGTTCTGAAATGTCCATCACCATCACCAACAGCTTCTAGAACTCTGAGATATAACTCTCCACCAAACCCCACTGTCTAAGTTGAGTTAATTCCTTAAAATGCAATTCTAGGTCCTTATTGAACCTATCTATAAGACGACCAATGAATTCTACATAGGATGTGATCTGGTCGTAGCCCAAAGTAACCTTCCCATGGTGCCACCACTCATGGGCAATGTCGTCAAGATGCAGGGCAGCGTATGTGATGGCCTCCTCCTCAGGGATAGGGTTGAGCTGAAGGAAGCTATCCAGCTTCTGGACCCATGCTCTAGCTGTGGTCTTCCCTGACCCAGCAAAGTAAGGTATATTGAGCTTGTTTACTTTCTTCTGCAGCTCAATATTTTGATGTCTACCACTACCTTTAGGTCTATGTTTCATTCTCAAATCTGAGTACCCTTAAAAGGACATCTCCGCTCTAAACTCCTCATTGGAAGCTCGCCAATCTCTGACAATAACATCCTAAAACTCCAACTGTGTAGGCTCAGGCTCAGGTGCATTATTTCTGGGGGTAAAGGTAGGTATACCCAATCTGTCATATGATGTATGCTAAGTGACCCCTCTGCTATTAATCGATGCCTCACCTTCATGTCTCCTGTCCTCCTCATCCCTGTGTCTATTCCTATCACCATTATTCCTGTCACCATTGTTCTGGTTCCTGTCATTGTTGTTGTTATTGTTATTGTTTCCAGAATTTCTGAAAACACGATTAGCCATCATTTCCATCATACAATTGAAGTTATGCTACATCTCTCTCTGTCCCCTAGCCAAGTCATTCAGAATGTCACGGGTGCTAGGTTCTTCATGGTCTTTGTCACCCATTTCCTCTGTTGGTACCACCACTGTATCTGCACCTGCAAAAGGATCTATATGCTGAGATACTTCGAGATTTGGTTGTGACCTATTATGTCTAAGGTAGTATTGGTGTGTTCCCGGCTGCATCACTCAATACCATAGTTCTGAGACTCGGACTTGGCACGGACTTGGCAAGGATCACTCGGCTCGAGACTCAGGACTCGGTGCCCAGACTTGGCAAAGTGAAAAACCCAGTAAATTTAGAGATTTTTAAGGATTTAAAACTAGTTTCATGCACCCTTTATTAAATAAACCTTAAAGATGCAATAACATCATCAAATAGAAGCTAATTTGATCACATACACAAGTATACATCGATCACATAAGTATAAACGCAAATTGTAGCTGAGTTCCTTCGCCTTCCTACGAAGGTGTAAATGGTAGGTCTTCAATGATGCAGCAGCCATAATCTCTACCTGTGACTCTATTGGCGTTTCAATTCGCACCTCTGGAATGTGAGTTGGAAACGGACAACTATGCACAGATAAATTGCTCTCCTATTATGAGGGGGAGTTCCCTTTTTGCTGATGTTCACCTGAAAGATAAATAAAACAAATTTGCCTATCTTCTTTTTGATTCTCAGCTGCGAGCACAAGGTTATAAAACTCTATTTCGCTGCAGAAGAGGTTTTTTCTTTTTAATAAACTTCTAACTATAGCTAGGCCTAAACTAAATGACGCTTTTGATTGTCTGAGTAAACACAGAGCACAGAAATCAAAAGTGGACAAAGAATGATTTGTTTTAACACAAAAACTTAAATAAATTTCTCTCAGATTCACATCATAAGACCCATTGTACTTTAATGATGAAAACTGAACTAAAATTTACACAAGCCACACATCTGATGATAAAACTTGATGATTTGAGATAGAAAATCAAAGCAAAAGGCAGGCATAAGACTTCTATTCCCAATATCATAAAGTTGATACAATCCCAGGACAGCAATATTGTAGCAAAAGGCAAGCATACAATAAGCGATCAAATACTGGAGAACAGATAACACAGAGTGAACAAGTAGCTGAAATAACAATTTTTGCAGGCTAAAATAGGCACAGCAAATTTGCTATCACAATTACGATTACTTACAATGGGCAAGGTTGCCCTTATTTATACTAAATCAAAGGAGTAGGGAACCCTAAAATCTCCTTATTTAACCTAACATGCCAACTCGCAAACTTTATTTCTATTCTAAGACAAAGGTTACAACTAACAAACGCTTTAAAGCAATCTACTTTAAAGCAAAGAAAACTACAACTAATACAAAGTGATTTCTTTCTAAATAAAGAATGGCTACTTTCTTTTGAGTCATATCTTCATCTACATTCTTGCTTTATTGGTGATGTCATCCATTGATATTTTGGGAAATAATATCTTCTAAAAAGCGAGTGACCGCATCTTTGCCAGGAACACTAATACTCTCTAGAATGATATTTTGATTCTCTAACATTTCTTCACCATTTGCAATCATCTGAAGGAATTCATAAACTTCGCCCACAGCTTTGTCAAACTTCACTTTCATTGTGGCAAAACGATCCATCTTTCCGACACTAATATCACCATTAAAATTGCTGCGGACGAGAGTCTGGAACTCTACTTGCACCTCCCTGAGATCATACAGGGTACTATCTTCTTTTTCATACAAACACGAGATCTGAGAAACAAAAGATCTGACGAACTTGAGAACATTCACCACCTGTTCTTTCCACTCTGCTAACTCTGAGATTATACTGTCATAAGTTTTTACTGTGAAAAGATACTGTGCTTTCCAAGTAAAAACAATCTTCTTACCTTCAGCTGAATCAACAAAATTATGTGCTATCTTCAAATCAGAGATAATGATCTCAAACACCGATCTATTTTCAACCATGGTCTGTTGTAACCCTTGGATGCCTTGACATAGATCATGAGCGTTATACTTTAATTGATAGAACTATGAAAGTACAACTCTCCCTTTAGTCACAAATTCTTCCACCCAATCCTTCATGTGCCTCCCATAGATGACCAACTGACTGAACTGCTGCTGATCGGCTGGTGATCCCAGATTCGGAGGACGCAGTAAATCAGCCAGTGATGTGCCATAGAAAAGGTTGGAAATGTACTGCCGTAGCTGCCTAACCTTAGCCTTGAGGGTTGCTTTATTTTCTCCGTCCTTCAATACCCTCTCCTTCAGATTATCTGCTGCAACCTCGAAGAGATGTACATCTTGTTATACCCAATCAAAATTTTTGCCTCATTAAAGGCATTTTGAGAAAATCTAGAAAAAATTTCGTCAAAAAAAGTCAAAAAGTAAAAATTTCTAAAAATAGAAATTTCTATTTTTAGAAAGTTTCTAAAAATAGACGTCAAATTTGGTTTTCTGGGTTTCTTGAGATTACGGATGCTGGCAAAATTTTCTAAAAATAGAAAGTTTCTAAAAATAAAATCTCTGATTCAGGTGTCGTGCCTGATTCTGATTGGTCGATTTTGCTTCACGATCAAGGTGGTCCAGATGGAATCCGCAAAAGGTCAAGTTTTCTCTACTAGGTCAATTCTGTTTTTTCAGAAGGCGAAGCATGGGCTCCAAAGTCATCAATGGAGGACGTTCATCTCCTAGAGCTCATTTTCAAGTTTTCAACGCTATTCTGCCGACGCAGAACTGACGAACAGTCGTCAATTCGACGAAGAACGCAAAACGGAGAAGGATGGATCCGGAGTGAGGAGAAAAGTTGAAAATCATCAAAATTTGACTAAGTCTGGGAAATCCAAGCACCCCAGGAGGCTAGGGGCGCCCAATTTTTCCAGTGTTGAGTTTTTTCGCGTTTTTCAAGAAAATGCGAGAAATGTCTCCGTTGGTCAATTCCGGAGTGAATAAAAGCAGTCATTTGGTCAACAGGCCCCGAAAAGCTGGAAATCACGTCAAATGTACCCAGGCTATTCAATTCATTCATCATTCAGTGGCAGTTGACTGACAAATCATCGAAATTGACATCAGGAAGCAGCCCCAGCACGCAAAACGAAGCAAATTGCAAACAGAGTTTAGAAATCATAAATTTGGCTAAGGCACAAAATTTCAAGCGCCCTTGGAGGCTAGGGGTGCCCACTTTTTCATGCCATAGAATTTTTTACGCGTTTTTCGAGAAACGTCAAAAAGTCTCCGACAGCCCGTTTTCGAGTGGTCAAACTTGGTCAAACTCAGTCGAAAGCCGGTAAAAGCTGGGATTTCATCACAGGTGTGTTCAGGCTACTCAGATCGCCTCCTGTCCTGCCTCAGCAGTCGTCTAAACGTTCAAAAATGAAGATCAAACAAGACCTGTTGGCACGGAAATCAAGAAATGGAAAGAAATTTTGAAAATATCAAAATTTGACTAAGGCACAAATTCCTAGGCGCCCCTGGAGGCCAGGGGTGCCCACTTTTTCATGCCTTAGAATATTTTTCAATTTTTCTGGAAAACGACAAAAACCCCCTCCGTCAGCCCAATCAGATTCACTACAAATCAGTTTGGCGCGTTTTCTGAGGCAGACAGAGCGTACAATCAGCTTAGTTTTCATCAGGCTTGCCTTTTTGCTAGATCATCAAACTCAATTTTATTCCGACAGGCAAAAATCGACAGCCAAACAAGAGCCCACAGTCACCGAAACGCACGCATAAGTCAAAAAGTTTGAAAAGTTGAAATTTTCGAAAAAATGGCTAAGGCACTAAAAACCAAGCGCCCCTGGAAGCCAGGGGCGCCCAAGATTTCATGCCTTAGAAAATTTTCATGTTCAACAGTGTTTTTCGACAGCCACTTCTAGATCTTTGTCCGGCGACAAGTTTCAAAGGTCAGATTTGCAATTGATCGTCGTCCGATCATCAGTTCGAGGTAGGGGATGGGATCACGGTTGATGAATCTTCAAGGTGCCATGATCAGTCAATTTGTTCAGTCAACGGTGACAACTTGTCGTCTTGTTGAAGTCAGAGACAGGCCATATTGGAGTCAAAATGAGTGCAAAAGTGTTGAAAACGAAGGAAAAATTGGCTAACACTTTTGCAACTTCGCGTGTTTGATGACATCATCAAAGAGGATATTTTTTGTCATCTCACACATGAAGCCATAGGCAGCTATAAAATAGGGATTCTTCCTATTTGAAGACATCCACTTGGATTTGTGCTTTAAAAGTTGTTTTCTTCATGGATAGGATTGAAGCTTTATTCTTTCACAAAGAAAGCTGCTTTTTTGCCCTAAAGTTCTATAAAGACAAGCTTTTGGCCTCTTTATTTCATTATCTTTTACAGGTTGCATCCAGAGGGAAGATTTTTATTTTTCTTCCACGAAGATTCGAAGGCTCAAACGAAATATTTTTTCAACATTCTTCATAGTTTCAGGATGAGGAAGCAAGGAGGCACGCTTTTTCAGGGTCCTTTTTTCTAGGGGATCGTTTTTCAAAAACAGGACCGAAGCTTTTTCAATTTTTATCAAGATGGGTCCATCCAGAATTTCATCCTCTTGAAGATTGGGAGATTTTATTTTTCCGAAAATCTGTTTTTTTGCTACTTTTTCGAGAAATCCTCAGCTTTTTCAAAATCTAATGATCTGGGTTGATTTAGAGCGGAATTGTCTACAAAACCCATATGCTAGCTTTTTCTCTTGAAATCAACTTTTTAGAAAATATTATTTCCCAAAATACCAGTGGATGATAGCACCAATAAACCAAGAATGTTGATGAGGATGTGATTCAAAAGAAAGCAGCTTTAACTCAATGCTTTTTTTTTTAAAGCATTTGCTTTCATTCAAAGCTCATCCATTCTTTATTTAGAAAGAAATCACTTTGTATTAGTTGGAATTTTCTTTGCTTTAAAGCATTTGTTCATTGTAATATTGTCTTAGAATAGAAATAAAGCTTGCAAGTTGGAAAGTTAGTTAGGGTTAATCAAGGAGATTTTAGGGTTCCCTACTCCTTTGATTTAGTATAAATAAGGGCAGCCTTGCCCATTGTAATGGGAGCTACTTTTGTGATAACAAATTTGTTGTGCCTATTCTAGCCTTCAGATCTTGTTATTCCAAGTGTTTGTTCACTCTGTGTAATCTGTTTCCAGTGTTTGATCACATTATTAGTATTTTTTTATACTTATCTATGTCGGCCTAATTTTGTTTTAGTTAATGCTCATCTATGTCGGCAATTTTCTATTTTTAGAAAACTTGCCTCTTGTACATTGTATATATTGAGCGTTCTCGCTCATTTGTAAATACATCAATTATTCGCATTTTTCAAATCTTTATGGTATCAGAGTGGGAATTTTTTTAGGATTTTTTTTTCAAATAAAATTCGTGAGGAATTTTCTTGAAGTAATTGAAAAATTCGCAAGGGTTTTTTGGTGTCTTCTGAACCACGATTTTCATCTGTTGGAGTGCCGTTTTTTTTGGAATCACGAGTTTTTTGCTGTGTTTTCACCTGCGGACTCCGGGCGGCATTTTTTTTCCTCTGTGGTCGCCGTCGTCAATTCCTTCAGACGCGTTTTTATCAGTCGCGTTTTTTTTGGAGGTCCCTGTGTAATATGGCCGCAGCAAAGGAAGCACATTAATCCCTTGTTCGCAGTTAAATCGGCACTCTTATAAATCAAACGTGAGGGTTTGTTTCACATCCATCACTATTTCTGCGTGATTATTTCAGAGGGTTTGGGCAATCGCAGGAAGAGGAATAACCAGACGCCTGAGTTTTTTTTGGTCTGCTCGTGATTTCGAGCCAGTGAAGTGCTCTGCAAGCCCGTGCGAACCTCCTCTTCCAGAACGCGCGCACGAGCTCGCAGAGTCTGTGATGTGCATGTGTTGTTTGTGCCCTCGGTTTATGGCTTGAAGACATGCGACCCTATGCGACCTGTGTTGAGCGTTTTCAGCAAATCTTTGAGCATTCATGGCCGCCTAGGGCACGGGCAGTTTTGGTCTAGGGTTTTGAACCCTCAGCATTTGACGAAAAAAATTTTCGAACGCATATTCCTTTTGGGTTTTTCGAGACCTTTCGTGGGTACCTGTCAGATTTTTTCCGTACCTTGAAGTTTGTGCCTTGTTTTCCGTGCAACCGTACCTGTCTCTTGTACCTGATCCTATTCTGCTCCTCAGTTAAACGTTGTTCAATTTTTTTGTCGTTTTCCTGCATTGGGAGACGTGCAAATGGCGTCTTTGACCAACTTGATGCTGGAGGGCAGTCAGCGATTTAATGGCAAAAACTATAATATCTGGAAGCAGCGTATGATAACTATTTTTGAGTATCGCCGCCTTGATGAATTGGTTTTGGAAAAAGAAACTCGTCCTCCCACCGCTGGTGCTGATTAGGACAAGTTTGATGATCGTAACAAAGGCTGTCATGCTTCTTAAGCTTTCTGTTACAAATGACCAGTTGCTGCAGATTCCTTCAGGCAAGACAGCTGCTGAGATTTGGAAGCACTTGAAGGAGCTTCATGAGACCTCTGATAAAAGCTGGGCTTTCTTTTTGAAGAATCAGTTGTTCTCCATCATGATGGACGAACGTATGTCCTTACAAGAGCATCTCACGAAGATTAAGGACATTCGAGATCAGCTTGAGGCTATTGGTCGAAAAATGGAGGAAGAGGATATGGTAGTCATCACCCTCAAAAGTCTACCTAAATCCTACGAGCACTTTGTCGAGACTCTCAACATTACGTCTACGAATGTTGATCTGAAGTTTCCTGAATTATGCAACAAACTCCTGCAGCAGGATCGCTGGAAACAACAGTTTGGTAGCAGTGCTTCCTCGTTCTCTTCCGAACAGGCATTTGCAGCTAAATCCTTTCAGAAGGATAACAGCAAATTTCAGTCATCTCAGTCATCACAGCCTAAAGGTTCAAATCAACCTCCGGGCAACTCTAAGAAGAAGAATGTGCAGTGTAATTACTGTCACAAATTCGGCCATATGAAGAAAGATTGCCGTTAGAGGATAGCTTCTGAACAGAAGAAGCAGGGAGGGTCACACCAGAAGGCGCATGTGGCTGAACTTTCTGAGCAGAAGGAGTCTGCCTTTTACACTTTTATGGCTAAAAGGTCTTCAGATCCTATCAAGACTTCTGCTTGGTACATCGATTCTAGTGCGTCACGTCACTTTACTCACAGGCGTGATTGGTTTACCGACTTTTCTCCCTTCAGTGATTCGGTTATCTTTGGCGGAGGTGAGGAGTACACAGTTGTTGGCAGAGGCACTGTTCAGATACAGTCTGGTGGAAGGAACCTTATCTTCCTAAATGTGTACTACGTTCCTGGTATGGAACTCAATCTACGTTCAGTGAGTCAGATCATGAGGAATGCTCCTCAGTTGGATGTGGTGTTCAGTGCTCACAAGTGCTCTATTATTGATCGAGAGACCCGTCTTACTGTTGCTGTTGGTCTAGAGGATCATGGCCTTTATTGGCTCATTGACACTGGTGATTCTCCTGAAGTAGCTATGGCAGCCCGTGTTTCTTCTCTCAGCACTTTGTGGCATCAGCAATATGGACATCTCAACATGCATTATCTCTCTTAGTTGTCCCGACAGGGACTTGTTTCTGGCCTACCTAATATTCAGACACAGCATCTTGGAGTATGTGGCGCCTGTCAAGCTGGCAAACAACATCGGACTCCCTTCAAGGATGGAGATTCTTGGCGTGCGTCTACGGTACTTCAATTACTTCGTGCTGATATTTGTGGTCCTATGAATACATCTTCAGTTACTGGTTGCAAATATTTCTTGCTTATTGTTGATGATTTTAGTAGAAAGATGTGGGTGTACTTTCTCAAACAAAAATCAGATGTATTTAGTATCTTTCAGAAGTTTAAGTCCTTGGTTGAAAAAGAGTCTGGCTGTAGCATCATCACTCTTAGGACAGATAACGGGGGGGAATTTTGTTCTGCTGAATTCTCCAACTTCTGTGATACCCATGGCATCAAACGCCAGTTGACTACACCCTACACTCCGCAGCAAAACAGTGTTGTTGAGCGTCGCAATCGTACGGTTGTTGAGATGGCTCGTTCTATGTTACAGCACCGGAGTGTTCCTAATAAGTATTGGGCAGAAGCAGTTTTTACTGCCGTCTATCTCCTTAATCACTCTCCTACTCAGGCTGTTAAGGGGAAGACTCTAGAAGAGGTTTGGTCTGGTCGCAAGCCCAGCATCAGCCACCTGAAGGTTTTTGGCTCTCTTGCATATGTTTGGGTTCCAGATGCTCAGCGCTCGAAGTTGGAATCCAAGAGTCAGAAGCTCATGATGACAGGGTACAGTGACAACCATAAGGCCTACCGACTGGTCGATATTGACACTAATCGTCTTATCTTCAGCCATGATGTTGTCTTTGATGAAGATAGAGGACCTTTTCAGTCTTCTTCTGAGCAGCGTTCTGAGGATCCGCCTCACAGTGTTCTTCTTCCACTAGGTTCACCTGATGGGAGGGCTGATGCAGAATCTGTTTCTGATGATGCACTACCTGAGTTTCCTCCCGAAAATAATCCTCTTCCTGCTGCTCCTGTTGCTGATCCTGAACCTCTTCCAGCTCCTCCAGATGTTCGCACTTCTACTCTCCGGCCTAAATGGTATGCTAAAACCATTAGTGATCTCCGGGATGGTGAGCTCATTGAGAGTAGAACTTCCAAACATAAGAGCAAACAGCAGCCTACAGTCAATTTTGCTCTCATGGCTAACATTAATAGTGTTTTTGAGCCTCAGACATACTCAGAGGCTAAAGGTATACCTGAGTGGGAATAGGCTATGGAAGCTGAGTTCCAGAGTCTTCAGAAGAATCACACTTGGGCAC
Source organism: Cunninghamia lanceolata (assembly GCA_027924645.1). Taxonomy (NCBI): domain Eukaryota; kingdom Viridiplantae; phylum Streptophyta; class Pinopsida; order Cupressales; family Cupressaceae; genus Cunninghamia; species Cunninghamia lanceolata. The sequence goes on from BSBN01000333.1 coordinate 5,922,463, forward strand.
TTTCTGATCTTCCTCCAAGGAAGAAACCCATTAGCTGCAAATGGGTGTACAAGGTGAAATACAAAGCTGACGGAACCCTCGACAAGTATAAGGCTCGTCTTGCTGCTCGTGGGTTCTCACAGACGGAAGGCATTGACTATGAGGAGACATTTGCTCCTACAGCCAAAATGAGTACCATCCGGCTTGTTCTTGCCTTAGCAGCCCAGTTTGGTTGGAAAGTCCATCAGATGGACGTTAAGAGTGCTTTTCTGAATGGTGACTTGCAGGAAGAAGTCTACATGACGCAACCTCCAGGCTTTAAGGTTGCTGGTCAAGAAGACAAGGTTTGTAGACTCGTCAAAGCTCTCTATGGTCTGAAACAAGCCCCTTGGGCTTGGTACATGAAAATAGATAAGTACCTGACAGATCATGGTTTTCAGCGAAGTCCATCTGATTCAAATCTGTATATCAAACTTTCTGGTGATGATATATTGTTTGTAGTTGTCTATGTGGATGACTTAATCATTACTGGCAGTTCCGCACATTTGATTGCTGAGATCAAACAGGATTTGTGCCGTACTTTTGATATGACAGATTTGGGCTTGTTGCATTATTGCCTAGGAGTTGAGGTTTGGCAGACTGAGCACAGTATCTTTCTTTCTCAGTCCAAGTATGCTCGCAGCCTCCTGGACAGGTTCAGAATGCAGGATTGCAAACCTGCCTCTACTCCTATGGAACCCGGGCTTAAATTGTCAACTCAGTCCACCTCACCAGTGGTAGATGAATCTTTGTTCAGGCAACTAGTAGGCAGCCTCATTTATCTTACTGCTACTAGACCTGACATTAGTTTTGCAGTGAGCTACATATCACGCTTCCTGACAGCCCCCAAAGCTGATTATTGGACAGCAGCAAAGCGTGTGCTGCGTTATGTGAGTGGCACTCCTGATTATGGACTTCTGTACACTCGGAGTTCTGATCCTATACTCAGAGGTTACATAGATTCCGACTGGGCAGGTTCTGTTGATGACCGTAAGTCTACAGCTAGGTATGTGTTTAGTTTGGGATCTGGTGCTGTCACCTGGACTAGTAAGAAGCAGCAGGCAGTAGCTCTCTCCTCGACAGAAGCAGAGTATCGGAGCGCAATTAAAGCAGGTTGTGAGGCAGTTTGGCTTCGACGGATGCTTGCGGATATGCATGTTCCTCAGGCAGGTCCGACTCCCTTGTTCTGTGATAATCAGGGAGTGCTCAAACTGGCCAAGAATCCGGTCTTCCATGAACGAACTAAGCATGTGGAAACCCATTGTCATTACATACGACCGCTGGTTGAAGACGGATCCATTCAGTTGCTGTATGTTCCTACCTCGGAGCAGCCAACAGATATCTTCACCAAGCCCCTCGGTTCTGATAAATTTGTACACTTCAGGGGTTCTATAGGTGTAGTTGATAGATTGAGCATTAAGGGAGGGTATTAGTATTTTTTTATACTTATCTATGTCGGCCTGATTTTGTTTTAGTTAATGCTCATCTATGTCGGCAGTTTTCTATTTTTAGAAAACTTGCCTCTTGTACATTGTATATATTGAGCGTTCTCGCTCATTTGTAAATACATCAATTATTCGCATTTTTCAAATCTTTACACATACTGTATGCCTGCCTTTTGCTACAGTATTGTTGTCCTGGAGTTGTATCAGCTTTATGATATTGGAATAGAAGTCCCATGCCTACCTTTGCTCTGATATTCTATCTCACTAATCATCAAGTTTTGTCATCAGATGTGTGGCTTGTTTAAATTTTATTTCAGCTTTCATCATTAAAGTAAAATGCGTCTTGTGATGTGAATCTGGGAGAAGTTTATTTAAGTTTTTGTGTTAAAACAAATCATTCCTCGTCCACTTTTGATTTTTGTGCTCTGTGTTTACTCAGATAATCAAAAGTGTCATTTAGTTTAAGCCTAACTGTAGTTAGAAGTTATTAAAAGGAAAAACCTCTTCTGCAGCGAAATAGAGTTTTATAACCTTGTGCTCGCAGCTCAGAATCAAAAAGAAGATAGGCGATTTTAATTTATTTATCTTTTCAGCGAACATCAGCAAAAAAGGAACTCCCCCTCACAATAGGAGAGCAGTTTATCTGTGCATAGCTGTCCGTTTCCAACTCGCATTCCAGAGGTGCGAATTGAAACGCCAACACATCTGTATGCCGGGTACTCCTACCAAGGTTAGCCTTGACAACCTTGAAGTCATCAACCTCAATATCATCAACATTTCTATCTTCTGGCGATGTTGCAGTTTCAAAGATCATTTCTCCATCCGCATTATTTTCAACATGAACTTGCTTCTTAAGTTTCCTATCTGGTGTATTTTGGTAGATGCTTTTAAGCTCTGTCAAGTTCAACTGATATGAAGGCTTTCTCCTCTTCCGTCCCAAAATGTTTTCAAGCCAAGATGAGCCATCTTCTCTTGGAAACTCGGTTCTAACTTCACCAACTCCTAGTGAACCAATATGTGTCTCAGAGTTATGAACCGGCGAATCTGGCTCTGAATCAATGTGAATGGGAGAAGAACTAGGTGAAGAAGGTGGAGAAACATGAACAAAAGGCAATGTTTCTACATGCGGTGTTGGTTCAATGGGAACTTCTGATGCAACTGTTGGTTGTTCCTGCTGAATATGAACTGGAGACTCAACCTTTTTCCTCTTCAACTTGGCCATCTTTGTTCCTTTTGGAAGGACGCTCATAGCTTTAACTCTTTGTTTTGGTTTGGAAGTGGAAGGTTTTCATGGTTGAACAATTGGCGGCTCTGCAACTGGAAAGGGTTCTTTCCGCTTATTCTTCAAGAATATCAAAGTGTTTTTGATAACCCGGCTCGTTCTTTCCTCAATCAAGGTGTTCTCTTTAGCTAACCAATTAACTAGTGGCAATGGTTGTTGCTCGACCTGATCTCTGAAATATGTGGGAAGTAAAACTTCACCATCATCTGACAAGTCCTCTACATCTTCTAACAAAATATCAGCCAACTATCGAAGAGTAAACCTGCTATAACTACGTTTCCACACTTCAAACTCATCTGCACGCTTAGCCCAGAAATCTTCAACTACAGGTGCATGTACACAATTTTGGCCAAGGTGTGATGCAAAACATCATGCGGATCATATGAAAACCTCCTGTCGAAAAGCTTAAGACCATACTTGGACGATTCACTACCAATTACTTTGGCATCTGCTCCAGATCTGCATCTGTAAATACCCATTCCAATTGGAAAATTGAAAACCGCCTTGCGCCTGCTACGCAGAAATGTATGAACTTCAAAGGCTTGTCTCAAAAATTCCATGAATGCTACTTCATCTGTAGGATATCTCGGCAGCATGGCTGGCTCTCCTGAGAAGCCATATACTCTAATGTAGGAGAAAGTGGGAAACTGGATAAACCAATCAGCCTATTCCGCCATCGTCATTCTAGCATCAGCTGATACATTGACCGAGTTCAATGTTTGCGTATGTTCAAGATATAAACGAAAGTCAAGTTCTATACATGGTGACTACCATTCCCACAAGCATGCTTTGGCCACAAGACATTCTTTCATATCTTCAAAAAGAGGTTCTGTACCTTCATCTGTTATAGAGGTTGCTTGCTTTAGAAGAAGATGCTCCACCTGATCTCTGGTGTATCAACTAGTTCCTCATGAACTTCTCATGGCCTGAATGTGAATACCCTCCTGAACCACGGCTCTTTGAGGAGATGTTGCAGAGAAAGAAAAGTTTTGTGATGCCAAGACAATCTTCACAACTAAGGAGAGATGGTTCTAACTTTTCTGAGTCGGTTCATGGTTTTATGTGACAGTCTTTATTCGTCACATCCTCGCTCAGGAAAAAGAGTGTTTGTGAACACTTTCTATTCTCGTAATGTGTTTCCCCTTTCCGTGATGTAATCATTATGTCGTAATGTTTTCCCCCTTTCCGTAATGTGACAGTTGTGTTCTTTGTGTTCTGGGAAGTTCCAACTCTTAGGTGATTTTAGGAAGTCCGATCTTAGGTGATGTAGGGAAAAGTCTTGTTTTAGGTGATTAGGAAAGTAACCTGACTCTATTGCCCAACTGATAAGGCACTGGTCCAAGCTCGAAAAGTCCAGAGATTCTCGGTTCTATGCCGTAAGTATCCGACATGGTCCCCAGACAGAGCCAATTGTTGTACCCAATCAAAAAAAATTGCTTCATTAAGGCATTTTGTGAAAGTCTAGAAAATTTCTCGTCAAAAAAGTCAAAGTCAAAATTTCTAAAAATAGAAATTTCTATTTTTAAAAATTGACTTTTTGACTTTTTTGACGAGAAATTTTCTAGACTTTCACAAAATGCCTTAATGAAGCAAAAAAAATTTGATTGGGTACAATAGACTCCATGCCACCCTCACCAACATCAGTTGTGCCTATGTCTGCTCATGCTCTATCCTCCTCCACTGCCATGGCTACAGCCTCAGCCTCTCTATCCGCCTGGTCAACCCAATCAAAGTCCTCGTCACTAAAGACAAGATCTGTAGCCTCAGTGATCCACTCAGATTGTGGATCGACCTCCTCTTGCGTGATTGGGGTGGAGTCATGGTCAAAAATTTGTCTGTGTCTAAGATGAAGGTTGTAATGAACATACACTAGATCATTCAACCTCTCCACAAACAATCTATTGCGCCTCTTGGAGTGTATGTGCTCAAACATACTCCAATTGTGCTCACAACCTGAAGCACTACATGGTTGGCTCAATATGCGAATGCCAATCTTCTGAAGGTTTGGTGTTTTAGTACCAAACATTTGCCACCATCTATCTGAGATGAGAAAAAGAAAAAAATCAATCCCATTTCCAATTTTAAGTCTCAAGTTTCAACATTTAATAATAATATAAAAAGAGAAAAATTATGCCCTTAAATATATTTTTACGTGGCTGCAATGTCGTCCTACTCTCTTTGCACATTTGATGAGAAAAGAGGTCTCCTTGTGCATCAGTAAAGGCCTCTACCTCATGGACTATCTGTGTAGTAACTGCACCTGCCATCCGCTCTATCACTGAGTAGAGCCCACCAAGAACCTCATCATCCACCTTGAAATCAGGGCGGAATTGGAATGTCAGATTTAGGAAATAAGCGGTTGCATGGAGGGGCTTGTGAAGTTGGTGGTGCCATCTCCTATCAATGATCTCCCAAATGGGACGATACTTACCCTCAACTCCCCCATAGATGGATCTAATGGCCTCCTTGGCCCTATCCATGCCCTCATATATGTAGCCCATTGCAGGCTTCTCCCCATCAACAACTCGTAGGAGAACTACCAAGGGCTCGGTGAATTGCAAATATTGTGAAACATTAACTTAACATAAGTAAGCGTGAACGAAAATAAAGTTAACCAAATAAAAGAAAAATATGAATAAAAATTAAAAGTAAAACATAATGTAGAATACGAGAATTAAATTTTACAGTTACCTTCACAATCTCTACAGCACGTGTCCAAAAGCCTGGCTCATCATAAATGTAATTTGCCACTTCAATCCCTACGGTGGAAGTAACATAGGATGAGGAAGTCCACTCCTCAGCAACAAACATATGTCTCAAAGCTCCCTTTGACCAAATCAAGGATTGTAATGTGATGAAATTAGTAGCAAAACTGATGATGCCAGGACGAGCCAACTCCCTCAACCCCGTGTATTGCCTCATTAAGCTAAGGACCCATGTGTGTTTGTATATAAATTTGCAAATATTTTTGGCTATATCCACACATATTTTTATCCATGGAAGCTTGCCAAGATCCTCCAATATGAAGTCAAGGCAATGGGCGGCACATGGAGTCCAAAATATTGTTGGGTGCCTCTCCATCATTAGTCTACCTACAGCAACATAATTTGTTGCATTATCAGTCACCACCCGAACCACATTCTCCTCGCCCACCTCAAATATGGCATTTTTTACATGCGTTGAAGCATCAGTTGACTTGATGAACACGGTGCCACCTGAAAAAAGAAGCAAAATCAATGGTTCAATAAAACATAAATTAAAAATATTAATTGTTAAATCAAATTCAAATTTCAAATTATTAAATGCATTGAGGGAAGTACAATTACTTGCAGAGGAAACAAGAAAATTCAGCAACATCCTATTTCTTCTGTCGGTCCAGCCATCGGTCATGATGGTGCAACCCTTCTTGCTCCATACCAAGCGCTGCTCCTCTATTTCGGCTTTTACATCAACCACCTTTTGTGTCAAAAGTGGGCCCCTTAAGTAATCTTCAGTAGGGCCTTTGAACCTCGCCCCACAAATAGTTATGGCATCAACCATATTTTGCCAAAAAGGAGACCTAACACATGGAAAATGGAGACCTTAACTTTAAATTTGAATTCAACATACATCTAAAATTTAAATATAAAAATTCATGAGACAAAGAATCAAACTATAAATTTTGAAACAATCAAACAAAAAAGAATTACCTGGCTACATGGAATGGAATGGTGCAATAATACCAAAAGTCTCCAATTGCTCGTCTAGCTACATCATGTGCCTCCTTGTTCCAACCCATGCTCTCAAGCGACGGTTGGGAACCAGAACTAGTGCGTAGCACAAAAAATGAATCCAACCTAGATTTACGAACTCTAGGACCAATGCTAATACTCCCACTACTATAAGCACTAGTGGCAGCACTAGCACAAGCACTAGCACCAACACTAGCACAAACACTAGCACTAGATGGAGGCTTGGAAGAAGCCTCTCCAACACCACCAATGCACGCCAACTCCTCCCTTTGCCTCTTTTTCAATTCTTTTTTCATTTCAAATGTTTCTAATTGTATTTGCACCTCACGAACAACCTCAATAGGTGCCTTATCACATCCCATAGCATCATGGATGGGTATGCGTGCAAGATGGTATTTCAATCTATTAATGCCTCCGTGAAAAATTGTTTTGCAATAGGAACATTTTGCCTCTCCTTTTTTTTGCCCGAGAAAAATTTCAACATGTTTCTAAGCTAGGTCCTTTTAATTTGGGTCAAAAGTGTATGCGGAATATGTTGTGACTTTGATATCAATCATTGTTTTTCTCCGTTGTTGTATGTATTCTTTCAAGGAAATCTCTAATCACAGTTAAGGTTTCCTCTCAACACGTTTTGTAGTATGATTGTAATCATGGATCTGAATGAATATGACAATTTTTAATTCATTGCAAGCTTTGTAAATGGTCATTTAAGTGTTGCATATGGATGAATGCAATATGATATTGGATTAATAAGTATTTTCATGGTTTGATATTGATTTCTATGCATCTGAATCCATCAAATAGGCAATCATACACTCTATAATTGTCCTCCTTTGATAAACGTGAGATTCTGTAGCCCATTGGACAAGCTATTGGTGTTGAGATTGATGAGTCAATGTGGATTTCATAGAAACTAAGAGAGGAATTGGAAGACCAAAGGCTGAGATTTCAAGCCCAATTAGCCCAACAGGATCAGCTTACAGAGTTAGAAAAGAATAAGTCTACTGAAAAAAATCTGATGCAAAAGGGGTTCCCTCCTGCTACAAACTGTAGGAGTCCGGACAACACTGAGAGGGGGGGTGAATCAGTGTTGTGTAGATTTTTGCAACTTATTATAACTTTTAATTGACAAGACTCAGAAAGAAAAAGTCATCAATAAACTATTACACATATATGTACAAGTTTGATAATGAAAATTATGAGTAGGACCACATAGAGATAAATCTTAACATAGAAGCAAAAACACATATAGAAGCATATCATTAACACAAGAATTACTGGAGTGGAAAACCCTCTCTGGGTAGAAAAACCACTCAAAACTACCTCTCTGGCTTAACTGAAAAACATGCCTCACTGGCTACAATATGTATCTAGGAGCACCAACTCCAATACCAAACAAAAGCACCCACTTCCAACACTGATATACCTCACTGGTAAACAAATAGGTCTCACTGACCAACAAGCCTCACTGGCTAATACAAGGCCTCACTGGCAAACCAAATCTTCACTGGAAGTAATAAACAAGTTCAGAGGGACACTCTGTTTCCATTCAATTCAAAACATTTCTTCTCTCACATATGTCTGTCAAATGGCCATTCTATTCAAGATCAATCCTACATCCGGATACACTCAACAACACTGCTTCATTTTGTATGTTTCATCTCTATCATTCAAGACACACAATCAATGCACCTGAACAAACATTATAAATAAATTGAATGTCTTTTCACCTTTCATCTTCTGTATATTTCATCTCTGTCAAATTATGAAGTTGCATTAATACCAAGACTCTTGATGTTCCTCTTCACTGCAAAACAACATCCATCCGTTGTAATGACTAATCATATTCCTCTATCTGCAAAAACCATTTTCCTGCAAGAATATAGATCTTCATTTACAAACTGAAAAACTTTGCATGATGCTTCATATTCTTTCCTTTCAAAATCCTTCATTCCAAACATCATCTTTTCAAAAAAAACTCTTGATCTTCTCTGCAAAAAAAAAAAAACATATTCCCTGATTGCAAAACAACAAATATTCTTCAAAGCACAAAAACTTTCAACTTCTTCCCACACAGAAAATAAATCTTCATTTTGCAAAAACCATCTCCAGATTTGTTAATCTTCATCTGCAATAAATCTCTTTTTCTCCCAAAAAAAAATCTTCTCCTTGACAATATTCATGAGGATAGAATAAAAAATTTCTTTTTAAAAATCTCCTAAAAAGAATTCCTATAAAAACATTTCTTAAAGAATTTCCTCTTTATATCTTTCTTACTTTGAGAGAAGAAAAGCAAAAATAAAATTAAATCTCCATAATAAATCTCCTAAAAAGACTCAAATAAAATTTCCCTTAAAAACTCCTTAAAATCTTCTTTTAAGAGTCTTCTTAAGATCTCCTTTAAAAATCCAAAAATATCTCCTTGAAATAAGTCCATTAAAAAATGCCCTTTTGTTTTTCTTTAAGAAAAATTTCCTCCTCACGTGAAAGGCTAATAATAGACCATAAAAAGGCTTTTAAAGTTTTATAGGAAAAACTTTCATATAAAAAATTCTTTAAAAAGCTTCACTTCTACTTATGACATTCGAATTATAGCCCTCCTTTTAATATCATTCATTTTCTAATTCATAAAGCATTCAATGTTTTTTCTTACAACTCGTGCTCCCCACAAATAGCAACATTTGAAAATAGAAACTCAAGCAAAATCAATAGTCTTTTGTGAATGATGCCTTTTTTAAAACCTAAGATCTTCTCCAAAGAAATCGGGCTCCACCTTAGAGGCTTTATAAACTATAAACTATGCTTTCCTTAAAAATATTCGAAGATTTCTAATAAATTGAAGCTTTTCCATGAATAAAGCTTTTCATTTATAAAGCAAATCAATGCTTTTTCAACCACCTTGTAAGATCATTTATTCCTTGAAATAAGACTCGAATCATTTACCATGAGCTCATTTCACTTAATAAATAAACTGCTTCACGTATGAAAGAGACCACTTTTATAGGTTGAAAGGTAAGAAAAGGATCGGTTATGATATATGTTGACTACCCCTTTAGTAGGTGAATTTTAAGTGATGTGACCTGCAATTTCAAGTCAACACTTAAATATAACAAAAACCCTCCTTTGATACGTATGTGAGCATCAATGTCTTAGCATCAACAATTCATGCAATCAAGATCACATCTCATATCTTGTCTTGAGCACAACCTGACAACCTTGACTTGAGCATGATAACAAGATAAACACAAACACTTTACCATACTGAACAAACTGATGATGTCACTTGCTCCTGTCAACAACAATGGCAACTGAACATACTTTTGACATCAATGACAACTTATCACCATCACAAACAACATAATTCCACAACACGATACATAGATTGCAAATCCTCACAAGCTCTCAACTCAACACAATATATGGAAAACAAACAAACTCATATTGTTTATTCATCTCAACAATCAAATACCAATTTTCTGCAATAAAATATTATTTACATCCACATTTATGGCCTCTCATGGCCTCTCAATTCTACAAAAAACTCCTCTTTTTCCCTCACACTCTCACAACATTCTTCTCTGTTTCATAAGCCCCTCTCATGGGCTGAGATCTCCCAATCTCCCTCCAAGAAATCTGCCTCAAATCTGCAATAACATTTCTTTTTAAACACCTCTCATATCTGCCATGTTTGGTGTTCCATCTATTTTTTGCTTTTGTATTTTAAAATTTTGCAACCTCAAGATGAGGCGTTTCCACTTCCTTGGGCGTCCCTCTTTTGCTGAATAAACCAAATTAAATCCCTCCATTCATGTTTTGTCTTTTCAAAAATTTGCAGCCTCTCCACTTGGCGTAGAAAACATGGCAAGAATTACGGCAGTTATACACCATTTTGGGCTCCAAAACATGAATTTTTAAAGTCATTTTCAAATATAAACGCCTCCAGGTTCTTTATGAAATGGTTAGATGAAGTATAAAGGAATAAAAGACAATAACCTAATGGCCACAAACTCCACAATACCTTGCCCAAATAAATTGAACAAACTGATGCTTTAGAAGTCGAAACTAGATGTCGATAAACTGCTGGAAATCAACTTTTCCCATAACTTTTACTAAGAAGCTCATATCCACGTGAAAACTTGTCAGGATGTGTAGAATGTCATTACGATGCTTCCCTCCAAAGTGTTTAGCTCCAAATTTTACAAAATTCGAGAAATTAAAATTCCCATAAAACCATCGACACAAACTTCTGGCATTAAAATATCCCAAATAGTTGAGAATTTGACTACGTTTCCTTTTGCACATTTGGCAAACATAATCAAGAATCTTCTCCTAAAAGGATTTTTGCTCAGCTCATACGGATCTCCGGAAACAATTGTTTCCGTGAAACTACCTACGGGAGCCTTAAAACTACGACAAGGCGAAAACTTGGAGTTTGCAATTTTTGATCAAATCTCCGGATTCCTGCAACTAAGAGATGCCAAGAACACCAAAAACAAAACAAAACAAATCAAAACAACTACAAATTTTTTTGGGCGATGCAGGATCGCCTGTGGACCCAGATGCTCCTGCATCAAGACCAAGAGATTGCAGAACACTAAATGGCCAATGAGAAAGTCAAGGCTCAGCTCATCGAAGCCATACAAATGGTCAAAATATTGAAGGAACGGAAACTTCTTGCAGCTCACCAACTAAAGCAACGCACAAAAGAGTTCTATAAGCTACGTGTGGCTGCTTCTCTCGAGTCGACTCCTTCAATATCTATAGTATCTCTAGGGGCATCTCCTACCTTAACCCCTCAGTAATGTTATGTCTTTTGTTCCTAGTCGTCTAGAAGACAACTTTTCTTTTGGGTGGGTTGATGTAGTCAGCCTAATATATCTTAGTTATGTTGTAATTTTTATTATTGTCTCTGACGGTTATGTCATCTTGTGGAAGTTATAAGGAATTAGTTTTTGGTAGTTGCCAACGGTTGTAGTCGTTTGGCAACCGTCGAAGAGTTTAAATATAACTTATGTAGTCAAGATAGGGAACACCGCATGTTGGAATTGTTCCCTATTAAATTTTTTGTTTTTAAGAGCAATATATGAAATGAATAAAAGCGTTTGTGGTATTACTCTACAAATTTGGTGATATTACTCTGCAATTCTTGTATAAATCATTTATGTGTATTTATCTATTTACTCTACAATAGAAAGGTCTTATCAATTAAGTAGTAAACATAGTTGAATTTGATGTATTAGGTCCACAGTATTGTTTAGAACACAACAAATAGGCTTCTTCAAAAATAGAATGATTGATCCTTAGTTTGAAATTTAAAGAATGTAATATCCCCTTTTGGGTCCTTTGCAACATTCTTGGAAAGTTCCAAGATTCTTGAAGGATTCCAACATCCTTGGAGAGCACCAACTTTCCATAGACTTTGGGATGTGCAGAAAAATAATTAAATAAGTAACATACGTTGTCTTAAAGTAACTTTATATTATTTTCTTAATGACAACTTATTTATTTATTTTAAAAGAAGCGTGGCCAACGTCATAAAATGTTTTTAAAAGAGGGCCAAAAGTTATAACACTAGGCATGGGGTACAAAGTGGTGACTTAAAAGATTATTTTAAAAGTGACATTGAAAATAAGGATTAAAAGTGTTATCAAATTTAAAAGACTTCGAAAAGTCACTTTATTTTATTATTGAGAGGAAAAGTGAAATAAAAGAGATAATATTTGGTTGCCCTAAAAGTGCCTATAAAAGAAGAAGTTGAGCAAAGAAAAGGGGGGCTATCTATTCATTTCTATTTGCTCTGTGTAGAACTTGAGTTCTTCCATTTACCTGAGGACAAAAACCTTTTGGCGAATCTAGTTTCGGGGACGAAAACCCTCCTAGATGGTTGTGTGTGATTTCATCTAGAAACCACGATTGAGCTGAAAGAGAAGTTTTTGCAATTTGATGTGTTTGTGTGGAGTTTAGTTTTTCCGGTTCCTAAATTTATCATGAAGATTTTTGACGTTTTCTGAGTTGATGATGGAAGCTAGGCTTCATGTTGGATATCTTAAACTTCATTGCTGTTTTGGTGAATTTTGTGAAGGTTTTTTAAGGGTCGTACCATTCTAACTTGGTCGTACCATCTCAAGAGGAGGTTATACCACTGTTTGTTGGTGATATCTTGTTTTTAGCTAGCCGAACAACATCATTAAGGAGGCTTGAGCATTCAAGGAGGGGTTGCTGCTCTATAGAGTTATTTGTGGATGCCCAAAAACTGAGCCATACCATCCAACTACCTTGTTGTACCTTGTTTTAGCAGGGCTGCAGTATGTGCACGGGGTTGTGACATTTTTTCATTGATTTATAGCATGTTTGGAGTGTCTTGAAAGGGGTGTGTTGATGTTTAGAAGAGACCGTACCAATCAGGGTGTTGTTTTATGATAGCTGATGTCTTCCAGCAGGTTGTGTATGTGTTTGTGAAGGAATTCTATTGTGTTTTTCTGGTCTGTCCAGATCTGGGTACAACGGTAGCAACATATAGTTTCATTTGATGTGTTGTCCTCGACCCTTGGAGACAGTACAGTAGTTGTTGTTGTTACCTACATTATGGGTGGAGAGTTTTCTAGTGGATTGGGCCTTCAATAGAGACCAGTTGACTGCATTTTCAGTCTGTGCAATTCAGACCAGTCAGAATTTAACAGAGTACAGTGAGCTCTAAGTCTGCAATCTGCAATCTTCTTCAACAATCAGTGTTCAATTTCAGTGGCCTTGCTTACCCGGCCTATGTAAGCATGTTTATTTGTGGTATTCATGAATTTATGGACTAATCTTTGTTGTTGGAGCAGTCTGGTTTTTTTATCAGAATAATATAACAGTGTGTTGCAGCGAATTACTCTGTTATTTAGTATTATGTAATACATTTTACATTGTTATTGTAACCCCGGATGGTAGTATCGTCGGAGGCATTGCATTTCATACTCATTATTGTAAAATCAGATAGTATTCTGCCAATTAATGTGCATTTCAACATTGTAGGCTCTGAATGATTAACCGCCAAACTTAGATGCATTTCATAGCCCGTTTTGGCATCGAACAAGCTTGCATTGCAATCAACCATTTTGTTTTGATCAAGCTTAAGTTATTTTGCCAGTGGCTTTGCATTTATACGCATGCTTGTCCGCCGAAGAGATGTTGATTTGGGTCGGCTCTATCACTACAAGCTCTGGTCGGCTTGCCGCCTTTTCATTATAGCAATGCATTCATCTAGATAGTTGTGTGTGGACCAAAACACCATATGCTCTCACCTTGCCCACATCGGGAACTTGGTGATCAGAAAGTGTCAGGTCATTGCATTTGCATTTACTATATTGCAAAAATCAAATAAATTGGTGTGGGTCTTTACAAAGAAAAGTTGCATGTAACCTCATAAACATCAACTATATAACTATAACATTTTTAACAACATTACAGATAAAGTTGCAATTTATCTCAGAAATATAAGGCAAGTTCATTACCATATAATATTATGCTGAAATGAAAATGAGTATTTACTTTTCCTAGGGACATGTATGCATTACTAGTTTTATCTATACCTCAAAAGGTTCATCACCCTCCAGTATTAGGAGAGTCCTAGGGTAAGTACTCTAATTCTTCCTAGAATTATCCAACTTATTCCCCTTAACTGTGGACATCCCAATACGGACATTACTAGATCTTGCACTTTTTGCCTTTAGGTGGTGGATAAAGATGTACTTAATTGTTCTTCTCTGAGCTTTGCTACATAGAAATGACTACGCTCTTTTCCAACCTTTGTCTCCAGCTTTGATCTTCATCATCTCATTGTTTCATTGAGGGGTCTTTCCCTTATAATTTTTTACTTATATTTAGATCATACAGTTTGGGGTTTGAGGAATTTGAATTTATCACCTCTTGTTATGTTTACATTGTTTTTGTGTTCTAAATCTTAGTTACTTTTCAGATCCAAGGGTTCTTTTACCCTAATTCTTTTCTATGTAGCTGAATGTTGTATTACATCCCATTGACCAACTTTTGGTCATTAGTCAGCATTAATACGATTTAATTTTTCCTTATTTCAAGTTTCAACCAAGGGAATAAATATTAATAGCTGAAAAATATTGAATAATTATTAACAGGATTTATCCCATGAAGAAGCATTAACATTCTCTTAATAATACAAGATTTATCACTACCCAGACGTTCACCGGAATAAGCACATGCATTATGTACATTACTGTATTTCAATTCAACAATGAATCTCTATGGCCATCTATACGGAAAACAATCAATCCAAAACTTGTTAACATAGTATAAATGAATCAGAAACTACATTTGTGTATTGTTATATAAAAGATGAGACAAAATAAGCATGCCCCATTCGCTATGCATGCAATTTAATTAAGTGCTCAAGTTGAACCAGAGAGAACACTGGAATTCCAAAAATATACCATACGCTGAATTGAAAAGATGACCAAATTGTTAGAATGCTGGCTTCTTATACATGTTTATACAGTAGGCTACAGAATAAGACAAACAATTTGAAACCAATTCATACTAAAGTTCTACACAACAGCAATGAATTAAACAAAAAAGGCGAGAACCTCATAGAATTTTTGCAGAGATGAACTTGAAACAAGATCTGGTACAACCACATCAAGAGCCCCTGTTGCATCCACCAACTGCAAATGTCCTGATTGGTGACAAACCTGACACAATATTTCAACATAGACTCAGCGTTATTCACACTCACTGCATTTCAATATCTTTTGATTGTACTGCAAGCTATTCTAATAACTTGTGAACCAATGCATGAGCTTAATGTACTTGAACTTTCAAATTTTGAGATGACCATCTTGTACTGCCATTTGCCTAAATAAATATTCTCTCCTTCTTGATATAATTTAATGCAGTTTCTTTTATGATGACCTTGTTATTCAGATTATCTCTAAGGCCTCATACAGAAAAAGATCTGTAGCAGAGACAAATGCGTGTCTAAAAAGGTAGATATTGGTCATTGCAAAGAAAATCATTGCACATTTACTAGACCAGAATGTCCCTTCAAAATACAAAGGCTGTACAAATCTATATGCAGTCTGATTAGAGATAGTCTCAAAGAGTATTTACAGAAACATAAGGATATCGCTGCAGTGTGAGACGCTTACTGACAAAATTGTATAATAAGAGAACCCTTGGTTCTTTCAAATTGTCCAACATTGGATTTAACACACACGGCCAGGAAACCTATTCTTGCTGGTAAAGATTTGTAGTGCTTTCCTTTTGAGTGGCAATGATAAAATCATTTCTGGTAGAGAGTTTTGATCATTTAAATTATTCCTATCTTAGCCTTTTGAACTAGAAAAGTATGGTTCAAGTTCTGTCAAAGATTGAAGAAGAGTGAAGAACGTGTGAGGCATGCCTTCAGGTACTATCACTTTCAAAATGATATGTGTGGTCTATGGAGAACGTCTATAGGTGGAATGAAGGGTTTCATTATTTCCGTTGATGAATATTGTAGAAAAACATGGGTGTGTTTCCTAAAACATAAGTCATAAATGAACTATTTCAAATAATATGGACTAATTACTAGTCCAGATTTAGAAAAGTAATTTGAAATAAGCCCAAAATATTCAAAATATCCAACTTCTAATCCAAATTATTTTCCATATAAGTGTACAGTTCCTAGGCCAGATTATGGGGAACAAATCCAAATTATTTGAAATTCTTCATATTCTTACTCTAGTTTACATGGAAAAAAATTCTCTCTAGTCCAGTTTTTGGTCATAGGTCCAAATTATTTAAAATAGTTCATATAATCATTTGAATGTTCTTAAACTTTAAAGTTCAAGCTGAATATTGGAGTGGAATGTGTGTTTGAAGTTTGAACCATAGTTTAAAAAATTGGCAAGTACTTGCCGAAATTTTAATGTGGAAAAATCATGGCTGAATTTTTATCAAAAATCACGATGGTATTTTTTTTAAAAGACGCCAAAATCAGGCTTCTCGCCAAAAAATCACGCCACAGAAAAACTCATGCTATGTTTCTAGTTAAAAATGGACACAATTTTTTTTCAATCATTTTTTTTGGACAACTGAAAAACCATTAACACTTGTTCAATGTGGACAGACAGTGACGGCTAAGGTACAATATCAAACTGCTAGGGCATGATTTCGAGCACAAACTTTCATGGGTTGTGTTTGGAACTTTAGATTTTCAGGGCTGTGCAGATTTTGAGTAGTACGCCATATGGTGGGTTGGTTGACGGTAGAGTTTTATGAAATTTTCGAGCATTGGATATATTGGAAGGCAAAGTTATATTGTTCAATAAAAGGGTGTTTGGGATTAAAATTTAAAATAAACATTCACTTTCACCCTTACATTTTTTTTTCTTTTATTACTTTTATTTAATTTTAATTACTAAAAAAATTAGTGTACCTTTATCTTATTTGTCAATGGGCCCTTAAATGTCAATCATGTTTACTATGTCATGTCCCCTTTCCTAGCATAAGTTGTCGGAAGACCCCTAGCCTATTATTTTATTTCCCATAGGCTATTGGGGGTGCTGCAAGGTAAATATTTTAATAATTTATCATAAGTTGTCCAAAAAAGTAACTTTACGTTATATTATTAAAAAAAACTTATGTTTTATTATTAAAAAGTTGTTCTTAAAAGAGGGACAAGAAGTGTCACTAGGACTGGAGTCCAAAAGTAATAATGTATTTTCTAAACACTTTTAAAAAATAAAGTTTGAGGGAAAAGGAAAAAGAATATAATATTCAATTATATTCCCTCAAAAGCCTATATAAGAAGGTTTTGTGCACAAACGAAAGAATCCAACTTATTTTATCACACCCCAAATTCTCAAGATTGAATGTATGTTCTTCTTTCCACCTTAGAACAAAAACCCTTTAGCAAAATGGATTCGAGGACGAAAACTCTCCTATTCATTTGTGTAATTCCATTCAGGGATTATCAATAACCCGAACAGTTGCAAGGAAGTTCCAAATTCAGTTATAAGCCTATGGTGTGAAGATTTTCCAGTTTAGTTATGGATTTTGGTGTGGTATGTGTGTGTTTTAGTTTATACCTCTTCCATTTCCCTTAGCAAATCAAATCACAGCAGTTTATGGCTATTTTTCTAGGTTGTACCATTTGTAGGGTGGTTGTACCATTTGCAGTAGTTCGTAGCAAGCCATACAACATTTTTGAGCGGAAATCAGCAGTCAAAATTTAGTCTAAACATCAGCTGCACCTCTTATCATCCTAGCCGTACAGTTTGGTGGGGTTTCAACATCATTGGCAGGTTGTGCAAACCCTACACAACAATACATCTGAGCCCTACCTTCTTTGTGAGTGCAGATTCAAGTCAGAACAATGTCGTACGGGTTTGGGAAGTCGTTTCGGATTTTAGTAATTATATACTGCTCAATTTTCAGATTTCAATCTAAAAGATTATTGCAACTTTCTACCTCTTTTTGGTATACTATTCTGCAAATTACTACTATTGTTTTTATTACTATTCCAGACGATATCTATAGTATTAAATCAGATTTGTGTGCACATTCAATATAATGTTGCATTGTAGAAATCTGAGCAGTTCTCCGCCAGATTGATTATAATATATCTACATGCATTGTTTTGTAAAACTAACTGCAAAAAAAAAAAAGATTTGTAGTAGATTTCAGTTTGTAAGCCTGGAAAGCTATGCCGCCAAGACTCTAATTAAATCCATTTTTAGTTATTGCATTCATTTAGATTGTGCGGCGTGCTGCCAATTAGTGTCCCAATCACCATATGCTCGCACCTTGCCCACATCGGGATCTTGGTGATCAAAAAGTGTGAGCGCTTATGCATATTCTTCCTAAATTTGTAAAAATTTAAAAAAAAAAAAATTGGGACATTATAGGGGTATCAGAGCTAGTCATCTCTTGCCAACCTGCTCAGAAAGCTAACCATTTGATGCAGAACAAACCTTGTGCACAGCAGTGATGGAGAATACAAATACTATCAGAGGGAAAAGAAGAAAGTTCAGCCTCTAGAAAATCTAAGGCAAAGACAGAATTTGAGATAGAAGTCATGGTTGTCCAAGACGAGAGAAGAAATGAATCTACAAGAAACCATTAGTTGAAGCCAGAAGGAATTAGCCAAAGAGTTCCAAAGTTCTATGAGAAAATCTGTCAAAAATAGCATGAGCTCTATGGGAGTTGAATCAAAATCTGAGTGTCTCGAAACCAATTTAGAATCAAAATGGTGAAGCAAGCACTTCCACCAATAATAACAATAGCAATAATAGAACCGTTATTGGTTTTGCAGTCAGTCCCTTTCAGCCTAAGTTCCTGACAAGAGAAGAACCTAGGAGAGGAGAATAGCAACAAAATCATAATCGAGGAGATAACTATATAGATTACCTGCATGAGTACAAAGCTTTGGGAGAAGAATTTCATGCAGCAATGTCTTTCCCCAAATTCTGCAATTTGCAAATGAGGAATCAACCTAGGAGGGAGAGAAAAACAAACTATAACAATCAAGACCTACCGCATCAATTGGATAAGTTGTCAATACCCACCTTTGATGGTTCCAATAAGTGTACAGCTCACTCATGGATACAAAATTTGGACACCTATTTCTCTCTTAATCCTATGTTTGACGTAGAAGCGATAAAATATGCTACTCTTCATTTGGAAGGAATAGCACATGAATGGTGGTACCATGGGATGATCACCCAAGGACATAATTTGATTGATTCATATGTTGATTTCAATCAAAGGATCATTGATAGATTTGACAGAAAGGACCTTGAGATTCATTTCATGGAGTTGGCCTAGTTGAAGCAGTATTGATCAGTGGATAGCTATACGATGGAGTTCCAGAGGCTATTGTTAGGCGTATTTTATAATTGTTATGTTAGTTGTAGTTAGTTGGGATCGGCGAGTAGTTACCTCCCGACCAGTGTATCGTTGGCGACGGTTGGCCATCTAGGCAACCGTCAGCACCTATATGTGTTTCATTTCATTGTATCGGAGTACAAATTTTTTGGTGTTAATTGTAATTGCAAGTTTGAATCAATAATATATGCATCTGAGTTACTGTGTCAATCCAATGTTCATTCTCGTATAATATTATTTTTCAGTTTATATTCTCTGTTTACTCTGTATGAATCTATCTAGACTCATTCGACAGTAAACATTTTGGCGTCGTTGCCGATACGGAGTCGGGCTAGAAAGGTGATGAGTAATCAATGACGAGTTGAATCGCCAGTGAGATTGAATAGTTGGTGACGAGTGAAGGAGACAACGGCGATGACAATATAATGGGGCAGCCTATTCAACCTGACGAGGAAACACAAACTAGAAGACAAGTAGAAAGAATTGAAGAAGAAATACAAGAACAATGGGCGGAGAGCAACAGAGAAGATAACGAACAAGAAAGAAATGATTGAGAAGACAATCTAACGCAAGACCTCATATTCCTGTGGTACTTGGCGGTAGGACAGCACGTGAGGAATGAAGCCATCCGCAGGGACATTTCAGAGGAAATAATTGCAGATAACTTAGAAGTCAATAGGGAGGTTGATAATCTTCTCAATCGCATGCCCAGATTGTTGGCACGAAACCTTATAAGTTTACAAGACCTCCGAGAAGAAAGAGATAGAGAACAGTGTCGACAACAAATACTGCAGAGATATGAAGAACGAACGAAATGTGAAGAAGAGGAGCGCGACACTAATTGCTATCGTACGCCTTACAATTAATGCCCCTACAGCCAAACAAGTACAGACGGCCAAATCAGGGTGAAGAAACACTTGAATATCAAGCAAGGAGGTCATTAAGGATAAAGGAACAAGAGGACCGAAGGAGGTTAAAACAAATTACTGAAGAAGCAAATAAAGATTTCCATGAAATAATCCAGGACACCGCTGAGTAGCACCAAAATCTTGTCGAGGAAACCAATGAAGGAACTTTCAAGACACCGGTAACAAATAAAGAAAAAGAAAAAAATAATGAAAATGAATTGACAGAAGAGCTTGAAAACAGCATACGCCGCATCTGAGAGCTGTCCATATCATAGGTCGAAGAGCCAAGGACTAGAGGACCTGAGCCCAAAACCCCCGAACAGAGGGAGTACCGGAAGGAACCCGAAGAGACTCGAGGTGCAAAGGACGCTGAGAAGGGACGTCGAGGAGACCCATATGTTGCCGAGAGTGCAAGGAAGGCACCAAAACGTCATGGGAGAACCAGTCCAATCAGGTCTAACACACAAGGAGGGCATCGGGGAAGAAATATAGTGACTCCACCAGGAAGTCCGCATATGAGAAGTCCGAGCACGGAAAGATAGAAGCTGCCAAAATTTCTCGGGAATGGATCGGAGGATCCCGTCAGACACTGCAAAACGTGTGAAACCATCTAGATAGCCAATGGACAGGACGACAAGTCCTATTGGTTAAGGTCATTTCCAGCAACCCCCAGAGGGATTGCCATAGATTGGTACACTGAATTGGACGCCACATCAAGAGGCAGTTGGGATGCACTAAAGAAAGCATTCCAGGAGGAATTCAAACTCCTGAGAGATGGCAACAAAATAGTGGCCGAAATCTACAATACAAAGCAAGGAAAACACGAGAACGTACAAGCATACAACCGGAGATTGAAGGAACTCGTGAAATTAGAGAAGGAACCGACGAATGGTCTAAAGAAACATTGGTTCATTGAGGGTTTGATTCCCTCACTCAGGAAGAAAATGAAGATAGTACGGCTAGCGTCGTACGCCGAGGCTTACAATCGAGCGATGGACATCGAAAGCGAAGACAAGATGTCCACCCAAGGGAAAAAGAAGGATGAGGATGAAAGCTTGGATGATAGTGATGAAGAGGAATCTAAAACCGTACAAGCACTAAGGACATGATAAGAATGATGAAGGAATTTAAAGCCGAGAAGGAAACTGTGAAAGAAAGGAACTATGGTGCACAGAATGCAGCAATGAAGGCCACATCAAAGCAAATTGCCCTAGGAAAATGTTTTGTGAAATATGTCAAGTAATGGGCCATACTATTAAGGAGTGCCCGTACAATCTAAAGGCAAGGAGCACCCAAGTGCTCTACACTCAGGGCGAACAATCTACCCCGCCGACCACACTGCCCAAACAAAATAATCAAAATGCATCTCCTGGTGGATACCGTAACAATCGGACAAGAGGAAATAATAGATACAATAATAATGGCGGGGGAAGAAGCCACATACAGTACGATGCTAAAGGATGACCCATTATTCAATGTCGTCAATGCAATGAATGGGGGCATTTTGCTAGGGAATGCTAGAGTAACAACTAAAACAAGCCAAATGCACTCTGCAAGTGGTGTGGACCCAGTGACCACAAGGACAATAACTGCCCAAAACAAAAACGTACGATTAATCTCATCCACATTGAAGAGGAGGATGACGAAGTCTTTGCCGTCACCCGAGCGCAAACAGAGAAGGCAAATTATCCAGATCCCCGAACGGAGAAGGAAAGACTCTGCGACGCCAAGAAGTGGTGATTGCCATGGAAACAAAACGAAGGAATTCAAATAAAAAGGCAACCACAACCCCGAGGTCGGAGTCGGACAAAAACATTGCAAGTCAGGTGCTACAAACCACCATCCCAATTAAGATGGTTGATCTTCTTCAAAGCATGCCATAGTTAAGGATGGCAATATCCAAGGTAGTGGAAGAAAATTCAGATGAGAGGAAGGCGGACGAGGATGTCATAGTAGAACCACCGCCGAGCGGAGAACAAGTGGTCGACCCAAGATTATTGGCAATTGATATGGGAAAGAAACCAGCAATAGTCCATATGGAAATCTACGGGAGGAACCTGAGAAGTACCATAGTCGACGAGGGATCTGGGGTAAATGTACTCCCAGAAGAAACTTGAAAAAGCCTCGACAAACCTACCTTATGGCCACAAAACATCCAGTAAGTGGGAGCCGACCGCACGGGATTAGAGCGCTGGGAGTGCTAATGGCTCAAAAGGTAAAAATAGGCACTCAACAGTTTCTACTAAATTTTGTAGTCATTACAGCACGCAATGCAACTTATGACGCATTACTCGATCGAGGGTGGCTAATAGCCGCCAAAGCCGACCACAACTGGAAGAACACCTTGCCAATAGAAAACAAGGACAAGAAGTTTTGTTATTGATCTCACGACTCAAACTGTCAATGAGGAAATGGCCTCTGATTCAGACTCAAATGGTGGCGACACATCAACAAAAGGAGAAAGAGGGCCCATAGAGCCTGATGATGAAGGTGTACTGAAACTACAAGAGTGCTCAGAAGACGAGACAAATTCCTTCAGCGGGTTATTCCATTGGCAAATGGAAGACTATGAATTCTTCCAACCAAAATGTAACATGATCCAAATAAGAGAAGTCGATGAGGATTCTCAGCCGACGAGTGAAACATTCGGCAACTCCCAGCCGACTAGTGAAACACTTGGAAAACCTTGGGCCGAGTGAAACATTGTTGACGAGTGAAGCACTTGACGGATTCGCAAACACTCAACCACTTGGCAAGAAGGAACCAGTGACGAGTGACAAAGGGGAGGAAGGTAATAATAAGTCGAGAGCAACTAATACTTTTCCAGCAGCCTATGGGGAGTACAAGGGAACATTGAAATAGATAGTACGCCAGCACATAAGTTTGGTGAAAAGAATATTATGTATGAGGAACCCTCAACACATCAACAAAAGGAGAAAGAGGGCCCATGGAGCCCGTTGATGAAAGTGTACTGAAACTACAAGAGTGCTCAGAAGACGAGACAAATTCCTTCAGCGGGTTATTCCATTGGCAAATGGAAGACTATGAATTCTTCCAACCAGAATGTAACATGATCCAAATAAGAGAAGTCAGCGAGGATTCTCAGCCGACGAGTGAAACATTCGGCAACTCCGAGCCGACTAGTGAAACACTTGGCAACCTTGGGCCGAGTGAAACATTGTTGACGAGTGAAGCACTTGACGGATTGGCAAACACTCAACCACTTGGCAAGAAGGAACCAGTGACGAGTGAAAAAGGGGAGGAAGGTAATAATCAGTTGGGAGCAACTAATACTTTTGCAGCAGCCTATGGGGAGTACAAGGGAACATTGAAATAGATAGTATGCCAGCACATAAGTTTGGTGAAAAGAATATTATGTATGAGGAACCCTCAACGAGAAAAGTTAATCTCAGAGAGGAAAGCAACCCTCAGGTCATTTTGGTGGGACATGATTGGGACCCCGTACTCAAAGCAGCTGCCTTCAAAATTTTCATGGAATACAAGGATGTTTTTGCCTAGACCTACAAGGATCTGAAAGGGATACCACCGGAATTGTGTGTCCACAGAATACCATTGATACCTAGAACACGACAGGTAAGGAAGAGACCTTACAGAATGAACAAGAACTATGCTGCCAAGGTTCAAGAGGAAATAGAAAAAATGTTGGAGGCGGGCATAATTTTCAAAGTGGAGACGAGTGAATGGGTCTCGCCAATCGTCATATCACTGAAAAAAGGAGGGCAGATCCAGATATGTGTTGACTTCAGGTGTCTCAACGCAGTCACCATTAAAGATCCCTTCCCTATTCCACTCACAGATTCAATCCTTGAGGAGGTGATCGAACACGAAATATACTCGTTCATGGATGGATTTTCCGGATACAACCAGATCAGCATCGCCGAGGAGGATAAGCATAAAACAACATTCATAGTAGAAGATGGTGTATATGTATATAACCAAATGTTGTTCGGTCTGTGCAATGCGCCAACCACATTTCAAAGGATTATTCTCTATATATTTGACAAGATGTCGATGGGTAACTTTAAAGCATTCCTGGATGATTGGTCAATTTACAGTGACAAGCAGACTCATCTGAAGGCTCTCACCGAGTGTATGGAGTGTTGCAGGTCCATACGGTTGGCCCTAAATCCAAAGAAGTGTCGTTTCATGGTGCCGCAAGGAAACTTCTAGGCCACATTGTATGCAAGGCAGGACTAAAGGTAGACCCTGACAAGATTCAGGCAATTGTGCAGATGGAAGCTCTGGAAGATGTTACCGAGGTAAAGTCATTCCTCGGCCATGTCGGCTATTACAGAAGGTTTATCAAAAACTTTGCCCAAATATCCTATCCCCTGGACATGTTAACGAGAAAAGGGGTACAATTTGTGTGGTCTGACGAGCAACAAAAAGCATTCAAAGAGGTGAAGACGAGATTAATCAGTGCACTGATTTTGGCCTATCCGAATTGGGACAAAGAGTTCCACGTGCACGTAGATGCGTCAAACTTTGCAATCGAAGCCACCTTGGCACAGGTGGGACTCCACTGTCTTGACCACCCAGTGTATTTTGCCAGCCGACTACTCTTGAAAGTCGAATGGAACTACAATACAACCGAAAGGGAGGCTCTTGGGATGGTCTACTCAATTCAAAAATTCAGGCATTACCTGCTGGCAACGCCATTCACTTTCTATGTGGATCACCAAGCTTTGATGTACCTAGTAAATAAACCCATAATTCAAGGAGGATTAGTAGGTGGCTACTGCTGCTGCTGCAAGAATTTACTTTTACAATCATTGTGTGACCGGGGAAGAGTCACATAATAGCAGACCAATTGTCACGCATCAAATCAGGAGAACCGGCGGAAGGAGTAAATGAAGACTTCCCAGATGCTCACTTCTTTTAGATAGCAGCCCTACCATCATGGTACGAAAAGATCAGCGAGTATCTATCAACGTCAAAATTCCCTCAAGATACGTCGGCGAGTGAAAGAAGGAAACTTGCCCTCAAAAGCAAAACATTCTAGTTGATAAATGAGCTCCTCTATAAGATGGGGCTAGATCATATTCTTAGACGATGCGTAATGGAAGAGGAAATAAGGGGAGTATTGGAAGAAGCTCATAAGGACTCGCCAAGGAACACATGGGTCCAGATGCCACGGCAAGGAAAGCCCTGTTGGCTGGACTATGGTGGCCGACACTACATACAGACGCTCGAGAGTGGGCGGTCTAATGCGACACCTGCCAGAGGGTAGGAAAACCTTGAAAATAGACTACATGCCTCTATCACCATCACAACCCCAGGAGTGTTTGAAAGATGGGGACTCAACTTTATAGGACCACTGAAGGTCAGCCAGTTACACAGATGCCGATACATCATGGTAGCCACTGAATACTTGACAAAGTGGGCCGAAGCGAGGGCACCGAAAGACAATACAGCCCTAAGTGTAGCAAGATTTATATATGAGCAGATAGTCACAAGGTACGGGATCCTGATCCAATTGACAAGTGATCATGGGGGACACTTTGTCAACCATGTCATAAGACTCATGACGTCAGAATTCAAGATCTTCCATACATTGTCAAGCTCGTACTACCTGAGGGCAAACGGATAGGCAGAAGCGACTAATACGGTGCTAGTATCAGTGATTCATAAGTCCTATGGTATCGAAGGGACGGACAGGAGGAAAGGTTGCCGACAATTCTATGGGCATACAGAACAATGTATAAAGTAACGACAGGATAAACACCCTTCCAGATAATGTACGGTCAAGAAGCCGTGGTGCCAACAAAAGACCTGGCTCCAAGTCTATGGATAGCGGTGGAAAACCGATTGGGAGATATGGAAAGCTTAAGAGAAAGATTATTCCAGCTGAACAAACTAGACGAGACAAGAATTATGGCCCAATGGTTGACGAAGGTCATGCAAAGGCGACAGAAGTATTGGCACGACAAACACCTCCAACGAATGGATTTCTGACCCGGGCAGTTGGTTTTAAAATACAACGGTCGTAACGAAATTAAGCCCGTGAAGTTTAAAGTTCGTTGGTTGGGACTGTTTCGAGTACGGGAAGTGTTAGAGAATGGGTCTATAAAACTGGATAACTTGGACGGGACTCCAATCAAAGACGCAATAAACGGATCGAAACTGAAAGTTTATAAACAAAGGCAAGAGACCATAGCCATAAATTTCATGGAATTCAGAAGCAAAATAAAGGAAGATACCAACTGTGGAATATGAACGAGGCAGGTTCGAATTTGAAGGTGTAGAAGTATGTCCGGTAGAAAGAGATATAAATTCTAAGATTGACGGAGTGGTATTTTCGAGCTCACATCTAGAACCAGTCCCTGGGTTCTTTGTTCCAAGGGCTCAAGCAATGAGGATCGAGGACGATTACTGGAGGCTATACTTATTACTCACCCTACATTGGGGTGAGGCAAGGTATAGTCGATGAAAACCACTTCGACCCCTGGGCAAATCAAGAAAAAAGAGATGCCGAGGAAGAAGCTTGAGACGAGTGGATAGGAGAATGCAAGAAGGTAAAGGAGAAATTTGAATTCCTATTACCAAAGGAAGTGAAGTCCCCACCGAAGAGGAAGTACTTAGTTGAGAGTATGTTCATTGTTGAACGATCAGTCCATTATGATCACATTCGGGAGTTAAGAGAGAGAAACCTGCCAGATGGGGCACCTTGGAGTGCACCGCTTCCAAGAAGTAGAATCTGGAAGGCAAAATACAAAACTAAAAACCTCAAAATGAACGAAGATGGCAAAACTTTCCAATGGACTCAAGAACCCATGGGACTTAACCTGGTAAGTAGTAAGGACCCATTGGGGATACTTGATCAAATTTATGAATTGGAGGAAGTAGAGGAATGTTACTCTAACGACTACCTGCGGAAGACATATGGGGATTGCATCTTCCAACACATGACGGAGATACAGGTGTTGGAAGAAGATAAGGAGAGAGAAACTTGGGAAAGTGAAAGGGCGATGGCAGAATTTCAGAACGCAGAAATCGTCAAGTTGGTAAGTCGAAAGAAAGAGAAAGAAAAATTAGAATGAAGTTAGAAAAAATGAATTAAAAAAATTGTAAAAAGTCAAAAATCAAAAAAATAGAAAAATTAAAAATAGAGAAAAGTGAAAAAATAGACAAGTTGGAAAAGTCAAAAATAGAAGAATTTTTGAGTTAAAAATCACTCAGCCTTATAAAAGCACCGTACGACTTCATAAAAACTCATTGTCTGCCAAGGAAAAAGTTCGTCGTACGAAGGAAATCAAAAGCTTTAGCGTCGTACGAGTCCCACCAAGTAGCTGCCGTACGAACTAGATTTCTTATGTCGTCGTACGATGGGATCCCCTTAAATATAGAGGTCGTACGAGTTTGAAAATCGTACGAAATTGATTCCAGACGATTCTGGTCGTACAACCCTGCAAGTGCGGTACGAATTAAAACTTCCAAGATTTTATTTTGCCGTACGAGTTGAGTTTCTCTGTCGACCATACGAGTTCTTGATATCATCGTACGAGTGGAGGCTTTCATTTTGTCGTACGAATAGGTTCCTTGCCTATCGTATGAATTGAAGTATCGCCAGATTTCCCTAGCTGTCGTAAGAAACTTATTTGCTTGCTGCCGTACAAATCTCGGTCGTACAAATCTGAGTTGCAACCACCGTACGGGATTTTCATCTTGTCGTACAAGTCTGAGTTTCTGTTTGCTGTATGAAGTCAGCTTCTATTGTATTGTACGAGTGGTCCATGTCTTCTTAACCGTACGATCCCTTATGTCGTACGAACTGGGTGAGTTATAGGCGTTGTATGAAGAGCTCTGTTGTTGTCGACCGTACAAATTGAAATTCCCTTCAAGGTTTTTGCTGACTGTCGTACAAAGACAATTGCTAGTTGAGGGGTTTGAGATATCTGATTTGACGTGCTTTACAAATTGAAGAGGATAAAGCTTGATTCATTCTTGGGAAGTGTAAAACCTAACCCTAACCATCATAATTGAATTCTTGTGGGGCAATATAAAAAGGGCAACAATGTCATTTTCAGCAGTAAATAAGACAAACAAAGCGGGAGCTACAGGAAAGCAAAGCCAAAGGAAAGGAGAAGCTGCAGGTAGAACAATGGCAAAGAAGTTGATTAAAGAGGAATAACCACCGAAATACAGGCCAAGGATTGATGAAGGTTCTTTAGGGCATAAGAAGCAGTAGTTGTAGAAAGGGAAAGGAGAAGGAGAAGATAACAGTAGAGTCATTGCAGTGGGAGAGCCTCACAACAGCATAATGTAGGGTATGGTGGAACAACCATGCAGATGACCATCCTCTGAAATTAGCACTCCAGAAAGCAAAGGTGGACAAGGTTATACAGATGCCATATTTTAATTTCAGAGACTTTGAAACATTGTTACGGGGCATGGTGTCGAATTACAATGTGCGCACAAGGCAGACTATCATCAGGTTCATGAACATCTCCATCAAAACCACATATATACCTGAGGATTTCGAGAGGGTAATGGGGATCCCTTGGCATGGATTCACAGTGGGAAAACAGAAAACATCGCCAAAACACAGGGATGCTATAATGGCAAAGATCTGCAGGAGTGACCTAAGCGAGAAGGAGAAGGCTCAGCTGAAAGCCACAGGCAACCGAGGGTTGCGACGAGATCATTTGGCGAATGACGAGTGGCGATGCATTATGGATGTGATTCGGGAGAGATTGACGGGAGCCACTCGCTCATCAGACATTCCATTTTGGATGACCAACTATATGATAGTCCTCAACCAGGGAGCATTATACAACTGGGCAGCAGTTCTCTCCGAGCGAATCCATGAATTCATGAAAATGACTCACAAGTCATTTTACATGACCCAGCACGCCATTGCACTATTCCTGGATGCCATTCATACTCAAGTACCTTCATTGGCGAGAGCTCCCTTCTAGTCAAATGATGAGTACGACCCTGCCTAGCTAACTATCTTTCGGTGGACAAATCTAAGGGCCCCGACACAAGGAGGAAAAGGAGATGAGTCTAGAAGTAGTAGAAAAAGGAAACACCAAGAAGTAGTAGAATCATCCTTAGAGGCATCGTACAATGCAGCAGAGCGGGATTGCATTAAGGCCACCTCGTCAGCCTCAGCCACTCCTCACACACTGGACGACATTGTGGTACCGACGGGGGAGAGTGCGTTGGATGTTGCACTGCAGCGAAGGACTTCTGCTCCGAGTGGTCGACATACACAGTTGGATGTGGTGCCGACTCAAAGTAGAAGTCATACACACTTGGAGACTCGTGCACAATTGGAAATCCCCATGAGTACTCAGCCAAGTGCTACTCATATATCATGGGGGCAGATTGTGAAGATGACGAGGGAGAGTTCAGTTCCTCTCCCATCTGGACAGATCACTCCATTTAAGGGTGGATCACTAGAGAGCTCAACACAAGTTGATACATGGCTGCAATTACTTGGAGCACCTTCTCAGATTGTACACATCCCTCCTGTGAGTCTGCAATGCGACGTGCCGAGATCCACTTTACCACTGCTGACTATAGAGGGAATGGAGGTGGCGGTGAGAACTACTTCACTACCGCCGACTACACAGGCACTTGAGGGAGTTGAGGCAACGCCGGCACTTACGAAGGAGGGAGGGATGGTAGAGGTAGCTGAGGATCTTCCCGTCAAGCAGATACCTGTTGGTACAATAGTGATTAGTGATTCAGGAGCAGAGGGGATTGCCGCGGGTGATTCCGAGGTAGAAGGGACTAATACCAATGATTTCGGCGATTCCAATTCTCAGAGTACCCGAGAAACTTCTACTAGCTCGGGGGATCTTACAGACTTGACAATTCACATAGCCCAACCGGACGAGAGTGATCCACTTGGCACAATCCTTAGGTATGTGGAGGATCTCGGATCCATTGAAGCCATCATTCAGCGAGAATCAAATATTGCCACCAAAGTCAATCCTCGGCACTCCTAACCAGCAGTTCTCGGCAAGATATGGAGGATAGAGCGGTTCATTAGAAATGCCCCAATAGAGTTCACACATGTTTTCAGGAGTCGGAGATGGCTGGATGTTAATACAGAGGAGATGCAGCAGGATGGAGGCCAGATAGATCTGGTACCAGATTTGGAGATAGAGATGAAGAGATATTGGCAGCCCTCTACACCATCGAGGACTATTTTAGGGCCTTGTACTATTCACGAGGAAGAAATGGAACATCGAATCCTATGCAACAAGAGATTAGATGAAGCTACCGAAATATGCAGGAAACTTCGAGAGAAAAATGACGAGTAGCTAGTTCAGTTCCAGCGACAGCTTGCTCAGCAAGCTAAGATGACACAATCGGAGAAGAATAAGGCAATGGCACTAGGGGCGGAGTTGGCAGCCAAAGAAAAGGATTTTAATGAGCTTCAGCACACTCATGAGGCAACGGAGAAGGAATTACAGGAGTTGACGAGCACTCATGCCACCACGACACAACTGGCATAGCAGTTGGCTGACCTCCACGCGACACACGAGAGAACAAAGAAGCAGCTGGAGGAAGTTGTTCAAATGGTGAGATTGACAAGGGACAAACACATCATTACTGCCAGCTACTTGAAGCAGTGAACAAAGGAGGTATTCCGACTACGACGGTTGGTTTCACCACAACCGGAGACTTCAGCTTTAGCTCTGACAGTGACCACGCCTCCAGGGACATCCACTGCCCCTCATACTTCACAGTAGTTATTCTGGAATCTTTTTTGTATTGTAGTCGTCTGGAAGACGACTAAGTTTTTTTGGGGGGGATGATGTTAGGCGTATTTTATAAATGTTATGTTAGTTGTAGTCAATTGGGATCGGTGAGTAGTTACCTCCCGATCAATGTATCGTTGGCGACAGTTGGCCATCTAGGCAACCGTCAGCACCTATATATGTGTTTCATTTCATTGTATCGGGGTACAAGTTTTTTGGTGTTGATTGTAATTGCAAGTTTGAATCAATAATATATACCTCATGAGGTCGGCCAGCTTGAGGAGGAGATCAAATCATGTATAAATATAAGGAGTTTGAGCTTATTTCATCATCATTCTTTCACATTCCTTTTACCTGAGACTTATCTCTCTTGGCCGCAATCTTTGATTCAGCATCTTCCTAGGATGAAAACCCTAAGGAAGATAAGTGGATTGGATGAAAACCCAATCACACTTAGGAGGTGGATTCGTACGGAGTTCACAATTGCACTTCATTGGAGATTTGTGGAGAAGAGCAGATTTGCATATTCAGATTTTAGATCAGCTTTGGAGGTGAATTTCTTGTGGCATTTGTGTCCATTGGCACTAGGGTTTTACCCTTGTAATATCCCAAATGGGGGATATTTTGAACAAGTTTGGATTTACGGGCCTTCCCAACTTCTAAGACTGATTTTTTCTTATTCTGCCCTAGATTTCTGTATTTTAGTTTCTGTTGAAACCCTAAGTCTGATCCAAATTTCTGCTCTTAAACAATTAATCCCAGCAAGCATGAAACTCATCCAAACATGGCTAAAATTGATGGCAAATGATATTACACATTGATATCTATCATAAACATGAATTTCACCATGAATTACAAAATGTAGGGTAATCAAACAAATCTAAAATGAAGCTCTGCTGCTATAAAATCAGAATGCAAGTTAAATCCAAATATCTAGGGCAAACATGCCCAGCACAAGTTCAGACCTCTGCTGTTATAAATCAGACCTATAATTAGGTTTGTACATACCCAAACAACATAGGAAAGATGCTCCAAGATTCCACAATGATGGCACTATGTTAGGGTAGGAAAACCCTTATGCAAATGACAATCAATCACACCAAGATGCTGCTCCAGAAAAGTGCGTTCAGGTTTGATGTAGTTCGGCTAGGGTTTGCTGCTCCAAATGGTGCCCAAGATGCAACAAAACCACCACAAAGGATCCTCAATGTTGGTGCACACAAGAGGAACAAGATCCTAAGTGTCATGTCCCCATATTAAGGCATTGTTTAAATTAAAGATTTAAACGTCATGATAAAAGACGATAACATTGTTTTCATGAAATACGGTGTTTAGTCAAAGTGAATGATAAAGATAATTACGATAAACATATATTATTATATAAATAATTTTTAATATAATTAAAATATAATATTTAATAAATAACATTAATTAATACTATTATATTTTAATATAATTAAAATAGAATAAATTTATTTTAATTAACAAGAATATTATTATATTCATAAATATAAATATTAACAATCTAAAATATTATTAAAATATAATACTATAAATATATATTATTAATTATATAGAAATAAATATTAAAACAATTTAAATATTATAAATGGCAAATATAACATAAATATAAATATTTAAATATATATAATATATATAATTATAAAAGTAACTTTATATATATAATGAAAAAGGTGCATATGATTTCTATATCAAAAGGAGGAGAGCGATTATTAAAGGAATAGCAACTTACCTTTATTAAGGCAGCAATTATCATTTTAAAAACATCAGTAATATCTAAGTGATACGTCCCATTTTTGGGACAGCAACTATTAAAAGTTGCAACCCTTGAATGATCGGGGGTATAAGAGGATACCGCTGGGAAATAGGCAGGGGGAAAGAAATGATAAAAAGATCATCGATCAGGAACAAAAGGCAGATCAGTTAGGAAGTGTTATTAACAGCAAAAGGTAAGCAGAAGAAATAAAAAAATCAGGGGGGGCAACGATCAGGTAAGGTGGAATATGTATAATTTATGGTTAATAGAAATAAGTAATAAATGTGCTATATATATATAAAGAAACAAATGTTTGTACATGTGTGTTAAACTAATATAAATCATAATAGAAATCTATATGCAGATATTAATTTCATGATAAGATAAATAAATTGATATGTTAAGTAGTGAAAATCTACTATATTTATGTATAGTGAAATAGAGCTATGATATATATATATATATATATAGATAAATGGAAATTGTAATGGAAAGATACTCTATATAGATGCTATTATGAATAAGCACAATAAGCACATTGAGTTCACAACGAACACCACATTCTAATCATAAGAATATCCTTGCCATAATCAATACTTGTAAGTCATCATATCTCCTTAGTTACTAATTCTTACGGAATAGTGGATAGGGCGGGAATGGCGGAGTAATTCCTACATGGAATTGGTAACTTGGCGCCTTACATATCCATGGATTTGCTATGATAAGGAGGGGCGGGTGTAATTCCTTCCATATATTGGTATCTTAGCGCCGCGCCATGTAAATCCTACTTTCCGGAGAAGTGACGAAGGAAGATATAGATCTCAACTGATACTCAATCATATACTTGTTCTCTATCACTCCAACTATACGAGAATAGCATAAGGAGGGGCGGTGTAATTCCGGCACATGAATTGGTATCCATGCGCCCTATGAGGTATCATAGGGAGGGGCAGTGTAATTCCTTCTGTGCAAGGATATCCAAGTGCCTTATAGCTAATTTTTCCAACAGAGGTTAAGAGAATATGGGTATGAACCTTAGAATATGCATGATGATCACTTTACATCACTTATAGATTATGATTATAAGGTTTAATTTAAGACAATTTTGTAACTAATGTAATTGGATAAGAAAAATTGAATTCTAATGTACTCTTTTACAAGTTGAAATTGTTTGCAAGGTTGCGAAATTTTTGGCATGATAGAAGGGGACATTACACTAAGTTAATGTTGATACCCTTGCCAAGGAATGGTAATGAAATCAGGCCTGCACTGCTGTTGCTATCAAGTTTGCTCTGCCCTAACCCTAATCAACAATACAATATCCACAAACAACCTCCCCACCATAGGCGATCATCTCCAATGAAAGAAGGCGCCATAATTATTCTTCAATTCAGATCTGCAATTCTGCTCCAAGACAATGAAGTGCAAGTGAACTCCCGTCACGGAATCCTCCACATGAAGAAGTTAGGTTTTCGTCCAACCTCTCCTAAGAGACTTGAGGTTTTCGTCCCAAGCTCTTGCTAGAGATAAACTCCCAAACTGTGAATGAATGAATGATGAATTGATGCTTCCAATTGCCAAAGATCAACTTGTATTTATACATGTTTTGTCTCCCTTTCCTCTAGGCCGACCTAGGGCAGATTTTCTTTTTATTTTAATAATATTCTTCCCTCTAAGAGAGCCGACCAGCAACAAGTCTCTAGGCACCCATAAAATCAAATTGAAGATATGTTTTTATTATTCTTTTTCTCATGCCATCTCCAAGCACCAAGGGTGGGATATTATTAATTGTTTTAATCGCTCAATCCTTAAATAAACCCTCAATAGCAATTCTCCATATTTGTGACTCCTCCAAGTGGTCGGCTCCAAGGTAGAATTATGATGGTAAATGAAAGGAGTCGCATCGTCAATATTAGGAGAATACCTCAATATGATTCGTTCCTATAGAGAGAGAGACATATTTAATGAAAAGAACACATCCACACCATATACCAAGACATTTCCAACCCATAGCGTGTCATCCAAATAACTCGGAGAGTCAACTCCTCTATTCTCCAATGGCAACCATTCCAAAAATGGGGACATTACAACCCTAGACTTGTGTGCCACACTTTGGAGGATTTGAGCATTCAAGCCATATCATTTTGGAGCAGCATTTGAAGATCATTTTCGAGCAGATTTGAGCGCCACCTTTTGGAGGAGTCTTGGACGAAATTTGGCTAGGGTTTATGCCCTAGGTTGAGCGCCACTTCCCTAGGAGGGTGACTTCATTAGTTTGATGTCATTTTTGCTATTCCATGGTATGTATAACCTAATTTAGGTTGAACATTATAGGAGCAGAAACCTGGGCTATATTTCTCATGTTTGAGCCTATGGATTTGATGTAATTACAAATCAGCATATTCAGATTTGGAGCAGCAGACCTATTTAATCAGAAATCAGATTCATTTTGTACATGTTTGGTCCTTGGATGGTTGATTTCCATGGTTGATATCTTTGTTGATGATTATACATATTTGGCATACATTTTATGGATGTTTGGAGCATGTTTATTGGCTGCCTATAAATGTTTATACTTCTGAAAATAAAATCAGAATTCTAGGGTTTGAGCAGAATTCTAAAAGTGCAGAAAATTAGGGCAGAAATCAGAAAACTAAAATTCAGAATTTAGGGCAGAACCCACTGGGGATATTACATCTCTACATCAAAAACAAAGGCGATGACATATTGATTCTAACTGTCTATGCTAACAATCTTGCCATCACCGAAAGCGAGGCTGACATTATTCAACAAGGAAAATCTCTTATTTGATCTAATTTTGACATGACAAATATTGTGCTCTTACATTATTGTTTAAGTGTAGAATTTTGGCAACTTGGTTATGTTATTTTTGTATCACAAACTAAGTATGCCAAGTTCTTCCAAAGAAGTTCAAGATGATGGAGTGTAAATTAACATCTACACCTTAAGGACATTGGGATTAAACCCCCAACTTACATTGACCTGTTGTTGGTCACTAAATCAACTTATCTACTATCATCAATTGGTGGGAAATTTAATTCACCTTATAACCACTTAATCTGACCTATGTTTTGCAGTGAACTATCCTTCTCAATTCAGGTCCAAGCCACAAGAACATTGGCACACTACAAAATGAGTACTTTTATATGTCAAAGGAAGCCTTGACTTTGGCATTCTATACTGGGAATTTGAAGATTTCGTGTTATCCAATACACCAATTGCAATTGGGATGGATCAATTGATACTAAAAAGTCTACAACAGCTTATGTGTTTACACTCGGATCTGAAGTAATTTCTTGGTAAAACAACCTGCAACTTACAATTGTTTTGTCTCCCATTGAAGACGAATGTAAAGCAGCCGTCAATACAGGTTGTGAGGATATGTGGTTGCAAAGAATATTGGTCAATCTTCAACTTGATCAAACACCACCAACCTTGTTTTTCTGTGGCAATCAAAGTGTGCTCAAGATGGTGAAGAACATGGTCTATCACACAAGAACCAAGCATGTTGAAGTCCATCCTCCTTACAATCAACAGTTGGTCAATAATGAAGTTTGTCTTTATTAGTGTCCTATAATGAAGCAGATTTCTGACATAATGACTAAACCCCTTGGCAAAGCTAAATTTATCAAATTTATAGATGAACTTCGAATTGTATTTGGTCAAGTCATTAAGGGGGTAATATTAGATAAATAAGGATTTAGACAAACCCATAATTGTTTAGTTTAGTATAAGGCTCCATGTATTCCTGTCGTGTATGTTTGAGTATTTGTTACACAGTTATGAGCTTTGTTTTGATCCTGCCAGCTTATTTATAGTTGCATCTTGCAATGAATCATTGCAGCTTGTGCATCAAATTTATAAAGTTCTCTTCCTTCTTACACATTCACAAGATTGTCCACCTCTCTTGCTTTAAGAGCATAATGGGAAAAAACATTCTAGTGAGGTCTTGAAAACCCAAATGGTACAACGGAAAGCTACTTCTTGAGCTTAAAGCAATTACTGATCATAACAATTGTTCTCTCAGATATTGGCTTCTCAATATCCCAAATCAAGTGGATGAGGATGCCTCCAGAATTAGCCAAATGGAAAGATGGGAAATTCAAGCAAAACTCCCTAATGTAAAAAATTTTAAGGAAAAAAGGAGGACAATTCATACCCCTGACTCTTATTCATTGATTTGGATTCCAAGAACATCTAGCAGATGATACACTAAAGCCTATAGAATTGAAACTATACCACTTCAATTTTTTGCATCATTGACGCACATAGAAAAAACAACATTGGCAATAAGACTTTAATAGAACTTTATTTACATTATAGTTAGATACAATCCAATCTCTACAAAGAGATGTGCCCCTCCCATTGGGACTCCTATTTTCCATGCCTCAAAATTGCAAAATCTTGTCAAATTCCTCAAAAATTTCCCAAGGAATTCTTGTGTATTCGCCTCGTTTTGTGTGTCTGGTATTGTCTGGTGTCTGGGGTTGTCTCCCCTGAGATTTGACTAGGTCTGAAATCTGTTAGATCTTCCAAATCCTAGAATTTGCATTTTAACTCCTATGGATCTAAAACCACTCTCAAACATCCTAATAGTATATACATAAAATATAACTTAAAATATAAGAAAGTAAATGTAAATGAGTAAATGTAAACTTATGCTTAAATGTTATATTTTATGTATATACCTGCTTAAACTCTGCAAAAAATCCTAAGTTTCCCTAAGTTTTCCTGTCCCTAGCGGAAATTTGGACCCCCTCAGCAATTGCAAAACTTTGACCCCCTTTCAGGATACGGAAGTTTTGCCCACTCTTGGACATTGCGGGACTTTCCCATGGGTCGGGACATATCCCTATCTCCCTGTTTTCCCCACGTCCTCTTCTCTTCCGCTTTCTTCCTTTCTCATTTTCTGGTGGAGTTTCTGGGCATGTCAGGTCATTTCCAATCCCCCTTAAACTTCCGCTTTTCCATTCCTCCATTCCTCCACCCCCTCTGCATGTTATTCCTAGCGGAGTTTTTACCCCAATGAGGATAAGGCGGATTTTCTTCCTGGACGTGGATGTCCAGTTCCATCCTCTAGACCCATTGTTCCAGTATCCATGCTTTCCTCCGCCTCCATATCTTCTTTCCAGTGCATCTTGACCTCCCTTATTCCTCTGCTCCCCTCTACATGCTTTCCTGGTGGAACTTCCTCCTTGACATGATAATGTCCGGTTCTATCCTATTGACCTGCCATTCAGGACCCTGCTTTTCTTTTGCTTCCTCTCCTACCTTTCACTTCCGCCTCCATACTTCTTTCCTACCACAAATCCTAACCTACCTTGGATCCCCACCACATCCGGAACCCCTCAGAAGCTCCGCATCCCTCTTTTGGTCTCTTCAAGCGGAATTTTAGTGCAAATGCGGATATGTCCGAAGCACCCCAAAAGTCCCACATCCAGAACACCCCAAAAGTCCCACATCCGGAACATCCCAAAACTCCCACTTCCCGACCCCCTCGGATTCCCGCAATTCTTCAAAAAGGTGCAAAAACGAAAAGTGATTCTCCTACGAATTCTAGATGCACGCAAAGCCGTGGGAGGTCGCCATAATTGTGAAATGGGTTGTTGAAAATGATGTATTTATTATAGTTGGTGGGGTTAGGATTTTCCCGCCCATTCCATCTTCAGATCCGAGTTTTGAAGGCTATAAATAGAAGATTGAAACTCATTTTAAGAGAGTCTGGTGTGTGGTCTCCAGAAGACATTTACAGGTGCAAAAAGTTGTAGGGCAACCATTGAAACGCCAATTCAACTCATTGAGGAGTGCAGACCCATGAAGTCAAAAGAGTTGATATTGTATATGGTTTTTGTTGTAGAATGTCTCCAGGTCATTAGGTATGTATCCAGGAGGATTTCTCTGTCGCAGTTGGGTATTCTCCTTTGCCATGTTTAATGGCACGAATGTAACATTGGGTCAGGTGAGTGACAACATTCTGAAAATATTGCAAGCTTTGTAATAATCTCTCTCATGTTATATATGGGTATATGCAATTACATTCTGAATTACTAAGTATGTTTTGTTTCAAGATCTCATATTTTGTCGTGTATGCAAATATTGATGAGCACACAATTATACTGAGAGGGGGGGTGAATCAATATAATGCAATCTTTTACTTTTTCTAACTTAACAACCACAATAATAACACACATGCAAGATCTAGCAATTAAGAACACAAGAAGAACACACGATTTACATGGAAACCCTTGCGGGAGAAAACCACGGCAAAATATTGCTTATATATTGATCTTCTTTGTAGGCACCAACCTACTTCTCTTACAATTCTTCTTTTGTAGGCACCAACCTATTGGAGACACCAATCCCCACTTATAGATTTTGTGAGCACCAACCCACTGGAGACACCAATCCCTACTTGTAGAATTTGTAGACACCAACCCACTGGAGACACCAATCCCCACAACTAAGCACCAACTCAGTAAGAGACACCAATCTCTTATTTTCATAGGCACCAACCTCCAAATTCTTCAATGGATGATATTGTTCTCCTTTCCTCATAAATCTAATCACAACTTCTGATTTTGAATGATGTATGCCTTTCCTTCACAAATCTGATCCAAACTCATGCACTATCCTTCCTTCACAAATCTGATTCAAATAATGTAATGTCTTCTTTCACAAGTCTAATCACAACTATTGCAATGTCTTCCTTCACAAATCTGATCAAATAATGCAATGCTTTCCTTTATAATTCTGCCTTAAGGTCTGCTCTAATTTCACTTACAAATATGCCCTCAAATTATGCATATATTCCCTCCATAGATCTGCATATATTCTCTTCATAATTCTGCATATATTCCCTTCATAAATTTGCATATATTCCCTTCATAGATCTGCATATATTGTAAATGATCTCTATTTTACTTCAGGCCTGCTCATAATATATGCATATCTGTACTGTAATAAGCCTGCTTTTCTTTAAATCTGAATGATATTACATCTCTGTTTTTTGTTCATTTTAACTCCACTTTAATCTCTTCCTTTTTATATCATCCTTGTGTCTTTCCATTAAGAGAGATGACTTCATAGAGAGTGATGACTATTCAAAGGGAGGCGTCCCTTTTTGTTAACATACCTTTTAAACATAAGCGCTGCCATGTAAGGAGTTGGCCCCTTAAACGAAATAGTTTATATTTGCTTTGTTTAACACTCCCATAATGGGCAACTACTCCAAGTCGGCCTTAATCCAAGGAAGGCGATTCAACACATGCAGGTTGGCTTTATCAAAAATTAAATTTAGTTTATTAAACTTCCATAAAGGAGGCGCTTGAATATGTTGAGGGCCGACCATTTATAGTGCTGCCTTTTTCTTTATAACAAGTCTGCCCATAATATACTTTCAAGTCGGCCCATATCTCTTTTAAATCTCTTTTATTACTAATATTCTTTACTCGGCCTTTGGAAGGAGTTGAGCATAATATGATATCATTTTCATAACTTTAATTTCTTTTTCTTTAGTCTTCCACTCTCACTTTTATTGTCATCAAAACTAGGCCATTTTATATTGTCACTGATTGATCATTAATATCCTTGAAGGCTTCTATCACATCTTGTATGTGTTGTTTAACTACAAACAGCAAACTACATTTCAATTCAATACCACCTCTAGATCTTGTCATTCTTAAATCATCTTGACATCAATGACAATAAACTTGGACAAACGATTTCCCTCTTGACATCAATGACAACAACATACGCCTTTGACATTAATTCTTTCCTTTGACATCAATGACAACAATTTCCAACAAATACATAGCTCATTGTTCTTTTGGTTTCAGTTTGTTGTTTTCTTAATGAACTATGACTCTGTTGCCCATAAAGTAGGCACCGGTCTGGAGCCATTCTTGTCAACCTCTCATCATTTAAAAAAAGAAATAAACATTTACCAATGGTTTAGGGGAAGAATCATTAATTATTTGCATCCTTGACTGTCAATATAAACAAGGAATTATCTCAAGTGAATATAAAATGAATCTATTTCATGTGGGTCAAACATGCACAGTTATATCAGCTATATAGGGGTCTTGCAGCCAATTTTTCTTGATCTAGTAACAGCTTCTTGGGATCAAGTGAACAAGTTGGGTTTCGCTGTAGGTTGTTTTTAGTTGTTCATTTTGTTTGAACTCAATACTTGTCAAGATATACCCCTTGAAATATCCCTCCAATGTTTAGCTGAGCTCGAAGCGCAGGGGATGAAACCCACTCCCGTAGAGTTGAGCTTCAACCGTCCACGTTCTATTGATGTACCGATTATGCTTCTAGGAAGTGGAGTTCTGGTTTTGGGACCCAACACCTCCTTTGTCATGTCCCCAATTTTGAGCCAGAGAAAATGAAATCTTTAATTGCATTTTCCTAATCGATTTGTATGGAGTTAAGTCCAATCAAGCAAAAAGGGGATTCAAATTATAGGTCCAAGCTATAATAAGACCCAACGGCCACAAGGAAGGTAAATGCAAATTATAACAAAGATCATGAAAGGGGTCATTCGCCTATTTGGATATAGGTCCAAGCTAAGGAAGATCAAGGGCATCGACTTTGAGGCAATTAAATTCAAATTTCAAAAATATTCTTTCAAAAGGATCTTCACACAAGGAACCCAAAATGGCTGTAAGATTCCCAACTAGTTCTACTAAAATTTTTCCTTACTTAAACAATTTTACTTGCTATCAACTCATCAACTACTTCAACAACACAAAGATATACATCAAAGATAACTACTTGAATGGGAGTTGGGTACTTGTTTATTCACTTGATTCAATCAACTTGCAATGTCTTATTACATGGATAAGGCTTTCAATAGCATGAAGTACAACTTATTCAATGGAATTACAAAAGAAAGGCCTTGAAGCCTTGATGTTACAATGTCTTCCTTACTTGATCAACTCAATCAAACTCAATGATGTCAACTGAATGTCAACACCTCACAATATCACAAGGGAGCATCACCTTGCTTGTTGAGGGAGCATCACCCCAACACTTGAAACTTGCAGGCCTCAAGATTACAAGCTCAATAGCTTTGCAAAGAGAATTTTGTCAAATAAACCGATGCCAAATGAATGAGAGAGCTCCTCCTTTTATAGGCCTTCCAAAGGCAATGAAGGCACGTTTTTCAATGCACAAAGAGGAACCAAGGCACGTTTCCCAAGGAGCATATCCAAAGGAATATTCTTCTTGACAACTCATCCTGAGTTGGCGATCTTATCCAAAGGTCCTGACACGGATCCAAATGCTATCCTTCTGACCAATGGGCATTCAGACAGTAGTAACAACCTTAACCACTTCTTGAAACACTTAGGCGCAGTTTAAGGGTTCTTCTGACTGGGGGCGCTAGCTGTGGAGGATCTCACCAAGGAGTGCGCCTAAGTCATAAGTTCTCATCCTTGGATGATAATGTCTTAGGGAGTGAACTCCTCTTGATCCATACTTAAACATTTGAAGATTTGGAATGTTCAACTCATCACCTCACAAGGTAGGCGCATATTTGAAGGATTTACAGAGGTTTTGGCGCCTAGGTTCTAACTTGTCATCATATCAAGGAATTTTGAAAGCAATTTGACTTCACATGAACATAACCTTGCCCCCTGCTGGAGCGCCTTGCATCTAAACTGGTCTTGGGGACTTGTATCCACCTTAGGCGCACCTTTGAGGTAATTTTTGAGTAGTATCTGCGCCTAACATCTTTATGAAGGTGTTCTACACTATTCAAACTCTCTAACACTTGCAATCAAACCCTTTGAAGTTCCTTTTTAATCTAGCGCCCTCATACAGAACATTAACATCTTGTCAAAGTCTGCAACTTCACCTAGGCGCACTTATTGGCAGGAAAGAAACTAGATTGGCGCCTTACCTTGAAAGGCTTATCTTCTATGCAAATGCTCACTTCTGGAGTCTTGAAATCAAACAAAATACTTCCCTTACCAAGCGCCCTGACCTCTTGAGGAGTCTGGAGAGCATATTCCTACTTAGGCGCATTTTCAAGGTCATTGAATCTTGTCTTGGCGCCTAAGATCACTGCATCAAACAACTTGATCTCCATTGAACATCAAACTA
This sequence comes from Cunninghamia lanceolata, assembly GCA_027924645.1. Taxonomy (NCBI): domain Eukaryota; kingdom Viridiplantae; phylum Streptophyta; class Pinopsida; order Cupressales; family Cupressaceae; genus Cunninghamia; species Cunninghamia lanceolata. Next base: position 5,965,367 of record BSBN01000333.1, read on the forward strand.
TCATCTAACATAGGGCGCTATTTTAGGGTTTGCTCTGTCATGATCTAGCGCCTAGGCACCTTTAGGAGATTACTTCAACAAGAAATGGCGCCTTGTCACTTGGGCATATGTTTGATATGGAGGGGTGCTCAACTGAAAGTTCACTACCTTTGATGCCTTTGGAATCTTGCCTTCACAAGTGACTTCTAGACTAGGGCGCATATCTAGAGTGCCAGAGACTCCATCTAACACCTTAGCTTCCACAGGAGATTCTTTTGAACAAGAAATGGCGCCTTTATCCTTAGGCGCCTATTTGAAGTTATACAACATCATTTTGGCAACTTAAGTTCACCTTAACAACTCAACCATACTTGCCTCCGACAAAACTCCTTCAACCTTGGGCGCAAATTCAGTGTCCTGAAATCATGCATTGGCGCCTTGATGCTCTAGGCGCTCATGATGGAAGATATGACCTGATGCTAGCGCCTTACTTAGAAAACTTCATCATGTTGATCAATCAACCACTTCCACTGGATCTTTTGTAGGCGAGATTTCACTTGATCAATGAATTCACCATTGGCAAAGGAGTCTAGGCGCAATATGAGGACTAGGCGCACTTTGAGTTTTGTGAAGGTTAGGAAGTGCGCCTAACTCACTTAGACCACTTCAGTGATTCCACACTCAATTGGAGGATCCTGCAAGTTCAATAGGTTCACATCATATCCTTAGATGACTCCATCTTCTTGATTACATCCTTCAAAACCCAAGGCACATATTTGGTAGGTCCAACATGACATGGGCGCCCAAGCATGAAAACTTCATTCTACCTTGCTCAAGTCCATATCTGATCTAGGCACTTGGTTGGTGGAACCCCTCCAGGTGGAGCGCCTTCTGTTTGAATCCTCATCTTCAATGCCAGAAGTGACTTTTGAAGCTAGGCGCCAGAAGGAGTGTGTTCTGCCAAAATGGGCGCCTTGCTCATCACTTAGTGGATTCTGACTCAAAACTCCTTGATTCTACCTGCAAAATAACACACAGAGTTAGTCAAAACCCATTTCATTCCCTTATCATTCAGAATTAGCCTCCGGGAATGAGGAGTAGGCTAATCCAATCATCACTTGGTGCTCAAGCCGGAAATGGGGACATGACAATGGCTACATATGGGGGATTGACATAAGGAAGACCTATTTGAAGGTCTAAGTCAATGTAATGAAACTCGCCAAAACTCGGCGAGTCCAAGGCGAGGCACCTTGGCCGAGTCTGGGGGACTCGGACCCGGATTCAGCGGATTTTTTGAAAAAATTCGCCAAACTCGCCAGACTCGGCGAGTCTCGATGGGAAAACTCGGCTGAAACTAGTGAAAAAATCAGGAACAGGGTGACAGTATATTTCAAAATATATTTAAGTATAAGAAAGAATTTCTTATACTTTAAATATTTTGAAATATACTGTCAGGATGTTTGAGATAGGTTCCAGATCCATGAGATTTAACATGCAGATTCTAGATTTTGGAGGATCCATCAGATTTCAAACTTAACCAATTTTTCAGGGTTTCAGGTTTTCAGACTTAGTCAAATTTAGGGTTTCAATTTTGCACAAAAAGAGTAGAGGACAAATCACTGGATGCTATTGATTTGGATGAGATAGATCCTATTGATTTGTCGAGTTTTTGCCGAGTTTTCTCCAAGTTTTTGTTCACTCGTCAATTCTGGCATCATTTAAGACTTACCATTTACGCCTTCGTAGGAAGGCGAAGGATGCAGGCTCCTCTGAGCCATAACTTCTAGACTCTAGTTATTGTTTTGATATTTCATATTTGTTTGGAACATTTGATGTCATGGATTCCATATTCCATGAGTTTTGTATACATTTGACTATATTTATATATCTAAGTGTGCTATTTCCTTCAGCAGCCCAGCTACAATTTGCGTTTATACTTATGTGATCGATGTATACTTGTGTATGTGATCAAATTAGCTTCTATTTGATGATGTTATTGTGTCTTTAAGGTTTATTTATTAAAGGGTGCATGAAACAAGTTTTAAATCCTTAAAATCTCTGAATTTCTTGGGTTTTTTAATTTGCCGAGTTTTTGTCGAGTCTAGGCGCCGAGTCTGAGTCCGAGTCCAAAATCAGCTTGCCGAGTCCGAGTCTCGTAACTATGGTCTAAGTACATTCGCCCCCATGAGAAATGGGCCCCAACTAAGAAAAGGGAAATTTGAATTCAAAACATTGTGGAGGAAAAAGTTAAATTGTTATAAAAGAATCCAAACAGCTAGATTGGAAGCCCTCGGCCAAAGAGATATCTTCCACCAAAGTTCAGTGCTTAAGGAAATTCGGCCTAGCATCTAGAAAATGCATTCGCCTATGGAAAAAGACTCCAAATTCAAGGTACCAACAGTTAGAGAAGAAGGTTTGCAAAATAGTATCACATCATTCGCCTATTCCAAGGCATTCGGCCTAGATCAAGGAGAGAAGGGGGTTTCAAGGTGCTTTCGCCCATGCAAGGGGTTTCGGCCAAGACAATGAAGTATCCCAAACAGCCCTTGACACATTCGCCAATAAAGATGTGCATTCACTAAGAAGGGTCAATACATGTGAGGTCAAGGTTTGAAGATGCATGAGCTCAATGCCCTATGCAATAAACAATGCATTCAAGACATACTACCGATGCATTCGCCAAAACAAAGGCTCATTCGCCTAGATGGAGGGAAGTAAGCATCAAACCCCATGCAAGAGGAGGAATAAATAGGGGACTTGGCCTCATTGCAAGACATGTCTGGATTTGGTATGATTTCTTCATTTTGTAATCTTGTGAATTCCGCTTCTCATGCTTTTCTTCAAAGGTGATGTGCCCTTGCTTGTAGGGAGATGACCCCCTACTCGTAGAGAGGTGATTTTATTCCTAATCTCACCATTGAGCTTAATTTGCAGGTATTCAGAGTTTTAGCAGTCATTGCAGCCACACGCAGAGGCCATACAGTCATAGAAAGAGGATGTAATCAGGATCTATGGATGCTCTCATCATTGGCATTCACCCTTGAACAATTCGCTCATTCAAGGAGTCATCGCTAAGGGGAAACCGGAATCACTCGGCATCAAATCACATACTCTTTTGCTGCTAAAAGAAATCAGAAATTCCAAGTTATTGCCACAGTCACAAACAGTCATATTTGGAGGTCTGATTCTGAATTTGTATTTGACTGTCACAGTGGACAGCGAACATTTGAATTGTATTGGTATCATCGAATCAAATAAATAAAACATTTGAAGTGGAGTTTCATTGAAAATCTGTGTACTTGAGCAATTTCTTTTTAAGTTGTTAAGTATTCTCAGTGATGTTGAAAGATAAATTTTAGTATAACCACTAAGGAACATTACATCCTTGACAACCCTTAATATATATAGGACCAGTATAGTGTGTTTCGTCCTCGTGTTCATGATCTAGTCTCTCCTTGAAGGTACAGTGCAATCAAGATTCCACTTTGTTGGCCGATGTTTCTTAGTTGGCCGATGTCTCCAATAGAAGTAGAAAACTAGGATATATAAGTTCCACATTCAAGATGGCATGTAATTTTGTAAAACCAAGGTAGGATGGATGACAGCTCAAAAACATACTTGCCAAGCAGCTCAATGAAGATATAAGGCATGCACCAAAGTGATTTTATCTTTCTCTTAAGGCAAGCATGTCTTTTCACATTTTGAGGGACAAATCACTAAATTACAGAATCTAATGTATTTTAAAAAAGGACAGTCTATATTGTTATTCATTTTTACACAATAGAGATCAGAAAGAGAAAATAAAGCCATTCATGGGCATAGAAATAACAAAGTGGACAATAAATGTGTAAGATACCCAACTAGTGCTACGAAAATTTTTCCTTACTTAAACAATTTTACTTGCTATCAATTCATCAACTACTTCAACAACATAAAGATATACATCAAAGATAACTACTTGAATGAATCAACCTTAGAGTTGGGTACTTGTCTTGTTACTTGATTCAATCAACTTGCAATGTCTTATTACATGGATAATGCTTTCAATAGCATGATATACAACTTATTCAAATGGAAATACAAAGGAAGGCCTTGAAGCCTTGATGTTTACAATGTCTTCTTTACTTGATCAACTCAATTGAACTCAATGATGTCAACTGAATGTCAACACCTCACAATATAACAAGGGAGCATCACCTTGCTTGTTGAGGGAGCATCACCCCAACACTTGAAACTCGCAGGCCTCAAGATCTCAAGCTCAATAGCTTTGAAGAGAGGATTTTTGTCAAAAAGCATGGATGCCAAATGAATGAGAGCTCCTTTTATAGGCCTTCCAAAGGCAATAAAGGCATGTTTTTCAATGCACAAAGAGGAACCAAGGCACGTTTCCCAAGAAGCATATCCAAGGGAATATTCCAACTGATGACTCATTCTAGGTTGGCAAGCTCATCTAGAGACCTTGACACGGATCCCCAAAACATTCTGTCGACCAATGAGAGCTCAGGTAGTTACAACTACCTCATCTTCTGATCAGGCGCCGAGTGGAAGCAGTTTAAACATGGAATGGTGCCCAATGAGTCCTAGGCGCCCAACTGAGGTAGCAAAGGCATGGAAATGCGCCTAACCTTTCTGGTGACTTTAACATGCGTGACATCTTGTAGGAATGTTCATTGAGGGTTCTCTGACAGCGTTTAAGGCTATTTTCATATCTTGGTGCCTATTTGATATAGTTCCTTCATGAAACTACGCCTCACCATCACTAGGCGCCAATTGAAGGTTGACAGAGACTCTAGAATGCGCCTAGAGTTCTAGACTTCCTACTTGTTGTTTACAACCTCAATCACCTCAATTCTGGCGCAATTCTGACGTTCTTCTGACTGGGCGCCAACTTTGGAGAGTTCACAAGAGTTTTGGCGCCTTGGTAACAGCTTATCATCCCCTTTCAAAGAACTTTGACAACAACTTGACTTTAAATGATTGTCATCTTACCTCATGATGAAGCGCCCTGTTCCAAAACTGGTTTTGAAGACTTGCAACTATCTTAGGCGCATATTTGGAGTAGCACAACTGATACCAGCGCCTAATACCTCAATTCACCCTTGCAATCAAACTTTTGACGCTCTTTTAACCTAGCGCCTATATCTGAAGTATCCATATCTTGTTTGAGCCTTCAGTTTCACCTAGGCGCACTTGTTGATAGGAAAAGGTCTAGATTGGCGCCTTAGGGAGAAAAAGGGGTTTTGTCTTGCTAAAACCTTCAACTCAAATCACAACTAAATCAAAAGACTACCTTCTATCAAGTGCCTATCAGTTGGAATGGACTGAGAACTCCTTAGGCGCAACAAAACAACAGTGGAGGTGAGAATTGGCGCCCTCCCTTGAAAAGCTTATCTTGCATGTACTTGTTTGTCTTGGCGCCTAACCTTGTTTCCTTTAGTCAGAATCTCATCTCTGCTTACATAAACACCTTACCAAGCGCCCTGACCTCTTGAGGAGTCTGGATAGCATATTCTTATTTAGGCGCATTGTCAAGGTCATTGAATCCTGTCTTGGCGCCTTGATGTTTTAGGCGGACTTGGAGTGTTGTAAAGTGGCATCTAGGCGCCTAAGATCATATCCTTATGCAAAGATCACTTCATCAAACAACTTGATCTTCATTGAAGATGAAACTTACTAGTTTCACTTGGAGGAGGAAAGTAAGCTTTGAGGCGCAATAGGGGCTTCCCAAAGGAAGGCGCAATTGGGATGTTGAAAAGTGATGAAGAATGCGCCTCAAACTTTCAACATCATTCTTTGTCAATAATGATACCACCAATTGAATGGATGATCCTTCAACCTATTTGATGCTCAAGAGAGCCTTCCAAAAGACTTCTTGACTAGGGCGCATTCCTAGGGTGCCAGAGACTTGACCTAATGCCTAGGCGCCCTCAGAGGTTTATTTGAACAGGAAATGGCGCCTTGTTGTACTAGGCGCTCATTTTGGATGGTGCAACATGAAACTGGCGCCTAAGGTGAATAAGCCTTCTTCTTCTCTATCCAATCCATTCATCAGACTTCATTCTGGAAACTCATCAACTTCTCCTATCAAGCGCCCTATTTGAACTGCTTCAAGACAAATCCTTCTTAACATCTTGCACTTCCAAAGCTTGCTCGAAGACTCCATATCCTTAGGCGCTCATTTGAGCAGTTTGATGAGGAATTTGCGCCTAGACTCCAGGAGTCAACTTCCTTATAACTTGGCTTCCAAACTTAGCCAAATTTCAAGTTTCTGACTTGTTCCTGCAAAACAAGGTTAAGTTAGTCAAAAACCAGTTCATTCCCTCATTATTTAGAATTAGCCTCCGGGAATGAGGAATATGCTAATTCATTCTTCATTTGATGATCAGGCCGGAAACAGGGACATGACAAAATGAATAGAACTTTTTCATATACTAGTTTTGTACAATGTAAAGCTCTATGAGATGTAGAATTACTCAAAATAGAAACTGACATATAATGTAGTTAGTTTAAATTTTAGTTTGAAAATCTGACATATGGCATAGCCTGCGTGTGCAACTGACATGCTGTGAGCATATCCCTAAGCTAGTTTAAAAATTGAGAATCATTAATATTCATTGATTGGATTATGGCAATGTGTATCAAATTATCAATCACAATAAGTAGAAAACATCAAACTAAAGATAGCTATGTGGATAATAAATGGCTAAAAGCGTAACAAGAAACGTACATGAACAGCAAACATGATATGCAATCATCTATGAACCATACTAATGTTCCAAGATAATGTACAGGAATCAATTTCAAAACTAAATAACAAATGCTCCCAAAGGAACACACTTACATAGATATTGTGTTATTAAAATAAATGCAATGCAAATGAAATATTTTTTTTAGTTACTCCCAACGTTAGACATAAGAAGATGAACATACAAACTGGATATAAATCCTACCTGTAGAATGCCAATGAGAATAACACCTAACTCTCTACTTGATATGATTCGACGGGCAAAACGACGATAGCCAACTTCTTTATTCACACCCAATTCTTCTGCCTTGTATCGTAGAATACGACCTTCTTCAAAATCATGTTTCTTGTTTGTCCATATTATAGAGAAACGATCTGCCCACATGACGTCAATTTGCCTACAAAAGTTAATTATTGGTGTGACCTATGACACAAAAAGAAAATCAAATTATCAAAAAAAGCATCTAATTAAAAAAGGAAAAGCATCATAAGATGAATGTGATGTTTTCAAAATTACAATGCCAAGTTTTAAATAAGCCTCTACTCAAACCAGATAAATAATCAATAACAAATAGAAAATAAAACTTAAATGCATTTCTTACTTCCTTAAATAATTGAAGACTAGAATATCAAGGAAAATTAATCCAGTCTCAAAGGTTTCATAATTAACCAATGGGAAAAACTATAGCCTATCTTCAAAAAACCAACCAAATCCAAACATATTTACTAGAAAGGGCAACAAAAATTGTATTTTGGCAGTTACAATTCTACCATATGAGATTTTTTACCAAAAACTACAAAAAGAAAAAATACAAAATTCAACGAAGGAGAAGTAAGAAGAAAGATCTATAGCATATATACCAAGTGCTAATCTCATTTGCATATTATATTTTTGTGTTTTAGATTTGATGGAAGGAACTGCAGCAATCCTAACTGTGTTAATAATTTTTAGAAAGCTTGTTGTACCCATACGAAATTTTTTGTATTTGGTCATTATTTGAGTCAAATTTGTTGGACATGTTGTCATTGATGTCAAAAACGTAGTCATGGTTGTTATCATTAATGAACAGACAAGAGTACAGGAAATGGTTGTCATTGATGTCAACATAGCAATATGATTGAATGCAAGCCAACCTCATTGAAAGAGATTGTTGGAAAACAGTGTCATTGATGTCAAAGGCACGGAGTCATAAATGAAGTCATTAATGTCAAGGACCAAGATTGTTGGTGAGATTGAATGACATTGATGTCAAGAAGGTGCTTGAACAAAGTTTGTTGGTATGAGGATTCAAAGGTATTGAAGTATACATTGAAGCATGTTAGTGATAAAGAGGTGTTGTCATTGATGTCAAAGAAATAAAGTCATGGATACCAAATGTGCAAGAAGGAAATCGTTTATTGGTCGAAAACTATAAGTTGGTTATCACTCTGTTTTGGCCGTAACCCATCAAGATCAATGTTCCCATTGTATTCGACTATCATCATAATTGAAGAGGTTGATTGTATTGTTTAAATTAAAGATTCAAACAATCATCTTTATGCAGATGATCCCATTGTGGAGTATAAGATTTAAAATAAACCTCAAGTAATATGGGCCGACCCACATTAAGCATGTTGGCGCCAAAACTTATATGAAAGTTTAAATAATACTAAGTAGTTATGTGGTCGACGACCTCCATATAAGAAACGATTCATATTAATATGTTTTTGTCTTGTTCACAAAAGACAATAATTATGAAAGGATGCGATTTCATAATGTAATGCATTGAAGTAGAAGATAGACTAGCTCATTAAAAGGTGGTACGATTTTATTTGAAGAAGTGCAAATGAAGAAAGTGTGCTATCTGCTTTATGAAGTAAGGAGATTAATATGTGTAAAGGGCAGCAATCAATATTTAATAGAAGGCAGCAATTAGCTTTTGAACAAAAAGTCATGTCTCTTTGAAGGGAGATCTCTATTCAAAGTGGTGTATCACTTCACTTGGATATGGAAATATAAAAAGGAGAAGGAATTGTGGAAAGAGTAGAAGTGTGTGTGTAGGAATACAAGATATATCAGATCTACACATTCAGATCTGCAAATGGGAATTTAATAGAAGATTTATAATGCAAATTTGAGAGAAGAGTTTATAGCAGTTTTGTGTGAAGCGTTTGAGCAGAAATAAAAGGAGAAGTTTATGCAGAGATAGAGGACAAGTTTGCGCATATATCAAGGCAGAAAGGTATGAGAAGGTGATGCTATGATTATGACCAGTTTTATGTGAAGAAGTGGTACATGTTTTGGATCAGATTTGAAAGGAAGAACATTGTATGATTTGGATCAGATTTGAAAGGAAGAACGTTGTGTGAGTTGCGATCAGATTTGTAGAAGATAGTGATTCAGATCCGTAGAAGGTTGGTGCTAAGTTGCAAATTGGTGCTCAGTTGCAGATTGGTGCTCAGTTAGTCTACAAGTGGGGATTGGAGTCTCCAGTGGGTTGGTGCTCACAAATCATATAAGAGGGGATTGGTGTGTCCTATAGGTTGGAGCCTACAAAGTTTGTAAAAGAGATTTATATATAAGCAATATTTTTCTGTGGTTTTCTCCCATAAGGGTTTCCACGTAAATCTTATGTTCTTGTAGTGCATCACTAATAGATCTTGTGTGATTGATATTGTTGTGATTGTTAAATTGTGAAAAAGTAAAAGTTTGTATTATACTTATTCACAACCCCCCCCCCCCCAGTATAATTGTGTTCTTCAAAATTGTTGAAATTCCTTGTTTTGTGACCCATACTTGAATCCTTGCAATGGTCCTCAAAGTTGTTTTTGTCATTTCTAGTCAGTCTCTTTGCAGAATCTACAAAAGGAGCTTTCCAATGCACCCAACAAGACAAGAATCGGACCTCGAATGAAGGAGAAAAGGCGAAGAAGTTTCTAAGGCATGAAAAATTGCAGTCCAATAGAGAGGTGCATGCCTCTCCAAACAGGTTCATAAAGTTCAAATTTGAAAAATTGTAGACCAGTGTAAGAGTGCAGACTTGTGCATTGGAGTGCAAAAATTAAGTTTCAAAACCAAAAAATGTCAATCAATGAAAGGGTGCACACCTAAATGGACTGCAAATTTTAGGCAAATCAAAAAGGATGCACACCAATGTAAAGGTGTGCGCCTTTCCAAAGAGGATCATAAATTCAAATTTTGATTAGTCTTTGCTAGTGTAAAGGAACTCAGCTAATCACAGAGTGCACCTAACCAAAGGGGTGCACCAAGTGTTTAAAAAATGTTCCTCTATGTAGAGGCGCACGCCGGTGCAAAGGGATGCACAAAAAGTTTTAAACATCACAAAGTGCAAGCCAGTGGAAGGGTGCACTAGTGTGAAGAGATGCAAGAAAGTGGTAAGTGAAAAATGACTCAATGTAAACGTGCGCACCACTCCAAAGAGGAACATAAAGTTAAATTTTGAAAAATGTCAACCATTATAGAATATAGATGCATGCACCTCACTAAAAGGCTGCATTAAAGTTCAAATTTGCAAAAGTGCATGTCTATATAATGGTGCACCCCTCTCCAACGGTAAACATCAAGTTGGAAATTGAAAACATGCAGCCATATATAGAAGTGTGTGCCTATATGAAGAGATGCATAATGGAGGAAAAATGAAAAGTTGCAACTCGATGCAAAGAGTTGCGCCCCATCAAAGAAGAGTTTTGCAAATTCTAGCCTATAGAAGAAAGTGTTAACAACAATCTCTCATCCACTGGCAAAGGTACAGAAAACATTCAACATCCAACTAGGGCGCCAAAGTTATTTTCAGCAAATTTTTCCCTTTCATACTCAGGCACCTAGGGTTTCCAGCAGACTAGGCCGAGTTTTCAGTCACCAAAACCAAACAATCAGTCATTCCATAGGGTGCCTGGTGTTTGATAATATTTCGTTGATTTCAATCATCACAAGTGGTGGCTAGGATTTGCTGTCATAAAATCCAATGCTTTGTAACAGTTGTTTGAAGCCTAGGGTTTTCAACAAATATTTCTCTCAAGTGCTAGGGTTTCAACTTTTTCAAGGGTTTTGAGGACTTGTTTTCAGCAACTTCCATGAGGGTTTCGCAAGTGTTGATAGCAGAATTTTTCAAGTTTTTTTGACAGATTTTGGGATCAGCATTTTTCCCCGACATCTACAGCAGATTTGAGCAAGTGTGTTTCATCTTTCGTCACTGATTTTTCACAAAAAAACAAGGGTTTGTGCAGCAAGTTTCATCAAAGAGAGAAAGCAACAACAGTCATAATTGCAGATTCACAGTTTCTTGATCATTTTCATACATAAACAGCAATTTTCATACAATCTAGGATTTCAAAATATCCAAGGTTGTAGATTTCAGCTAGGCTTTGGTGCAAAATATCAGCAAAAGGAAGGGTTTTGCAAATTCAAGACACCAAAATTGGTCATCAGGTTTCAGAACTTCTTCAGAGGATCTATCATGGTTAGAACAGAAGAGCATCGTCAAAATCATTGCTTGGAGCTAAGTGTCAAATTGGCTATTCTTAGCTGTCACTAGTTTTTAGGAGATAATCACATTCTAAGAAGTCTATTCTAAAACTATTTATAGATCAACTATTTTTAGACAACCTTCTAGAAGGTTTATTTTAGTTAATAGTTATCCTTACTAGAAATTTATTTGGAAATTTCCTAATTTAGGGTTTGGAATTTGTGGACAAAATTGTATAATAAGCTTGCTTTTAGCGCAAGCTAACCATTCATAGCGTAGATGTATTAGTTAGTATTTTTAATTATTTCTCATGCAAAACTTTGTAAACTCTTATAAACATGTGCCATTTGCATTTAATTTTTCATTAAAAGAATTTTGGTATGTTTGTTTTGCTACTTAAATTGCTGTTCAAAGTATTCTCTAAAATCTTGTGAATGTGTGTTTGAGTAAACTCTATTACTTTGTCAAATTTGCCAGCTTTGTATTGCAGGTTTCACTAAAGTTGGTGATTGTGGCTTTGTGTTGCAGGTTTCACTAAAGTTAGTGGTTGTGGCTTTGTACACACTCCCTTCGATGCAATTTATTTAATTGTGTATCTCTTTCCAATTCAACCAATGTGTTGAACTCATGCTTTTCGGTATCTGTTTTTAGCTAGAAAAAGTGAGCATTTTATAGCTATTCAGGTTGTTTACTTTCAAGAAAATATATTAAAAATCTCTTGTCTTGAGTAGAAATGCTGATAAGCATTGTGCCTTTGCCCAAAAACTAAAAGGTAGACAGATAATAAGTTACTTTTTTGCAATGTACAAAACCCCAATAGTTAAATTGTACATATTGTAAAAAGCTAGGTCATGTCCTTAAATTCTAGAGTTTTTGTTTTATTTTCTGTTACAAGGAGCTTTCCCTTCCAATATAAAGAGGGGTTTTCCCTTACACGCTGTTTCGTTTGTGTTTTACTAAAAGGTGACACTAACAAAGTTGCAGATATAAATGTATGCTGAAAACTGGAAGAAACATGGGAGCACTTGACACCAAATATGGATTTACATCTATAAAGTACCATTTAATATGCTAGTTGTAATAGTACCTTTTCCAATATTATATAATGTTGCTCTCACTCTTTGTGAAGCAAGTCTTTCTAGCAAATTTCTCTCATCTCTTTTCTTTGCATTTTTATTAACTAAAACTAGAAAACAAAAAAACAAAAAAATTATGGTGAAAAATTGCATAATTCAACACAAGTTGCGCAGCGTTTTTTTTGGAAAAATCGAGCGGGTTTTTTTTTTTTCGTCTAAAAGTTGTGCCTCTTTTTTCTGCAAAAATCAGGGCAAAAATAGTCAAAATTACGTCATTTTCAGTGTGAAATCATCATTTTTTCTACTAAAAGGTCGGCTAGGGTTTTTGCCACGATTTGAGAGCATAGGAGACAAAAAAAGATCTTGCTTTTCCTGCAAAACGTGGGGCACTGCTAGAGGTATTTTCCCGTTCCAACAAAAAAGTTGCATGGCTAGGGCACATTTTTGTGCAGTTTAAAGTTGTTTCAAGGTGAAAAATACCAACTGCTAGAGCACGTGACCACAATTTCCAAGTATTGAACTTTTATTTTTAAAATTCCCTCAATCATTTAGAAAAATAATTTGAAAAATTTTGGGGGATTTTACAAATCTCAATTTGAGGGGGGGTTTCAAAATATCCGAGGTTTCAAATTTACAAAGGTTTAAAAAAAATTCGACATCAAATTAAAAAGTTTCGAGAAAATTTTCTGCGTCAAATTTAAAAGCGATTGGTCGATTTTTGAAAATAGTTTATTTTCTGGGATAATGGCCAACATTCAAAAAGTGTCGTTGGAGGCACATAATCTCACCGGTAAAAACTATAATATTAGCAGTCACAACATACTCACGATCGTTGAGTATAGGATGTGTGACAGAATTATCCTAAGGTTCGAAACCAAGCCTACAACCAACTCAGATGATTTTGACAAGTGCCACAGGGAGGCCCTACTATAACTCAAGTTGTCAATGTCTAATGATTTAATCCTCGAAGTCTGAAACGCCACATTTGCACCTACATTGTGAGGTAACCTCAAAAACAAGTATCAGGTCTTTAAGAAAAGTTGGGTTTTGTATTTGAAGAATTTCTTGTTTCCTACAAAACTACATGAGGGTGGTTCACTATCAAAAACATCTTCTAAAAATCAAGGATCTTAGTGATTAGCTTGCCACCGTCAACAAAGCAATAGACAACGAGGACAAGGTTGCTATGACCATTAATAGCCTATCGCCCTCCTATGAGACCTTTGTGGAATCACTGAATCTACTGGCTAAAAGTCAAACTTTGACTTTTTATAAGGTGAGTCAATATCTATTGTAGGAGTGAAAACAACACCAAATAAGGAAATCTACATCCAGGACTGCTAAAAGTTATTTTTATTGCTCATTTTAAGAGCAAACATCAGAACTCTTTTGGCAACAAACCTCAGAATTCTTTTGGCAACACTTCTTTCACTCAATCCAAGAAAAAGGTGAAATGCTTTTATTGTAACAAATTTGGACATGTTAAAAAGAAATGAAGGAAAAGGCTATACAATCTATTCGGCAAGAAGCATGATGAAGCTAATGTGGCCATTGTCAAGGAACAGTATGGTTCAGATGACAAGTTTGAAATCAAGGCATCTCTTTTAGATAACACTAATAGCAAATAATGGTTCTTTGATTTACTAGCATCTTGACACTTCACATATCACAAAGACTAGTATGTAAAGTTTATTGTTGATTCTAGTCATAAAGATATAGTTTCACTTGGTGATGGAAGATCACGTGGTCGAAGAGATGGGAGATATTAGGGTTGTATTAAAATGATTCTTTAAAATTTCCAATATGCAATGTGCGATATGTTCCTACCATGAACAAAAATTTATTTTCTATTAGTTAGCTTACTGAGAACCCTATCATTCAAGTCAAGTTTTGTGGAAAGTGATGAGCACTTAGTTATACTGAGAGGGGGGGTGAATCAATGTATAATAAAACTTTTCTTTCTCTACTTTAATCAATAGCAATAAAACATTCAAGTAAGATCTAGCAATTTAGAGCATAGAGACAACACGCGATTTTACGTGGAAACCCTTGCAGGAGAAAACCACGGCAAAATATTGCTTATATATATCTTATTGATCTTCTTCTCTTTCTTGTAGGCTTCAACCTACTTTAAATACAAATAGTGAGCTCCAACTCATAGAAGACGCCAATCTCCACTTGACAGAATTATAAGCACCAACCTATTGGAGGCTCCAACCCCCACACAAACTGAGCTCCAACCCAGCAAGAGACTCCAACCTCTATTTGACAGGCTCCAACCTACTAATCCTTCAATGGTTGATATGATTTACTCCTTTACTCAAATCTGCTCCAAACTGATTCACACACTACTCTTCCTTCAAATCTGAATTCTATCAAAACATTCCACTAGCAACTATCCTTGTTCTTTTATCACACAAATATATTCAATACAAATCAGATTCACTCTTCATATTTCTGCTCTTCCTTTTCTTTATACTCAGATATTATTCATTGATTGCTTTCCTTCAAAACATTCAAATAATTTACCTCTTATACCTCTTCAATGGACATGCCTTTTCTGAATGGATGTCTTTTGTATGTTGGTGTCCTTTACAAACAAATCGCAGCCCTTCACTAATTAGTTTCTGCTCTTTACAAATGAAATCACATCCTTCTTTTTCATAATACCAATCGCATGTAATATCCCCAATGGGATCTGCCCTAAAATTTTGATTTTTGTTTTCTGATTTCTGCCCTAAATTTCTGCACTTCAGTTTTCTGCTCAAAACCCTAATTTCAGATTTTATTTTTAGAAGTATAAACATTCATAGGCAGCCAATAAACTTGCTCCAAGCATCCATAAAATGTATGCCAAATATGTATAATCATCAACAAAGATATCAGCCATGAAAATCAACCATCCAAAGGCCAAACATGTGCAAAACAAATCTGATTTCTGATTAAATAGGTCTGCTGCTCCAAATCTGAATATGCTGATTTGTAATTACATCAAACCCATGAACTCAAACATGATAAATATAGCCCAGATTTTTGCTCCTATAATGTTCAACCTAAATTAGGCTAAGTTGCCAAATCAAAATCGGGCATGGGTACGGGTACGTGATTCCGGTATGCGGGTACGGCATTTTTTTTTAGGGGGTTTTGGGTACATTAGTACAAAATACATATAAAAAATTATAAATATATATATTTGCAACCTAGAAACAGAATTAGCTTAAAAATATATATTTACTATATAAATTTTAATAATAAAATTAATAAATATATTATATTAATATAACTATTATAATTTAATAAATTTATACTTATATTCCAATAAAATAGTCACAAATTCATTAAATATAAGGTTAATATTTATTATGATTATCAGATTATAAATTAAATATTTGATTATTTTAATATATAAATTTATAATAATTACAAACTTCAATAGATATTTAAACATCAATAATAATTAAAAATAAAAAACTCGAACCATAAACAATATCAATAAATATTAATTTATTAAACATTAAAAACCTTTGTAAATATATTATATTATTAAAGTTTAAACCTTTGCATTTTCACTGTTTCAATTTTTTCCATCTGAATATTTGCCGAAGGCGTCTAGCATCTGTGTTTTTATATTGGCAGAAGCCGTCTGGCGTCTGTGTTTGTATATTGGCGGAAATGGCGTTGTGAATATTGGCAGAAGTGGCAAAAATGGCGTCGGCGTCGGCGTCTTTAGAAGAAAAGTTGAAAACCCTTGGCGGAAATGGCGTCTCCTAGCAGCAGAAATGACTTCGAATGGGCTAAATAAACTTCAAAGCAAATACAATTCTCTAGAAATAGATTCCACTGGCGAATCAGGCCGGATTCCGATTCCGGAACGTTTCGTACCCGGAATCAGGCGTCCTGGCAGGCCAATTCGGTAACTTAGAAATTAGGGTATACATACCATGAAAGAGCAAAAATGACATCAAAATAATGAAGTCGCCCTCCTAGGGAACTAGCGCTCAACCTAAGGCATAAACTGTCATGTCCCCATATTAAGGCATTGTCTAAACTAAGATTTGAATCATTTCCGTCAAATGTGATGTTTGTTGTTGTCGAGTTGAATGATAATCATGTATATACATTTAATAAATATATTTAGTATTATTGATATGTAATAATATTATATATAATTAAAATACAATATGTTTATTGTATTATTAATTTGAGTAATAATAATTATAATATATGTAATTCATAATATATATATGTGATAATATTATTATAATATACAAATATATATAAATATATTATAGAGGAAATTTTATATATATATATATATGTTATGTTAATACAAATATAAATATTAAAATAGACATTATATGATTATAAATATAATATATATACTATATTATAAATTAGATGTATTGAATAATATAAAGTAAATATTATAAAATAAATGATATATATTAAATATTCAAAAAAGGGCCGATCCCCTTTGAATGATCGACCCTCTTCCAAAGACTAAGACCATATAAACTAAGGAACGATGAAGAAAAGTCTTTATTCCTATTAATATCTTTTATAACAAAAGTTCCCACTAAAAGACAAAAATATTGTCTTATATGAAAAGTAAAAGGTGCGATCCTTATTGAGGAACTGATTTATTAAAAAGGACAGCGATTAGTTTTTGAGGAGACATGATCCATGTGTGAAGGTATGTCTATTATTAAGAGTCACATACATCCACAAAGGACATCTCCCCTGAGGAGTATATAAAAGAAGTTATAAATGTAGAAAGTAGGGAGGGGAATAAGGGGATATTACGGAATGGAGAATAATTATATATTCTGAGATAAATATATATCTTTTGGTATATTTATGAAGTGGACAGTTCCAAGTATTTAAAATCTGCAACAAGGAAAAACATCTGCAGTTCGAAGGTCAACCAGAAGCAAAGCAGTATGTATATTTCTGTGTAAATACTTAACTTCAATCAGCAGATGAGTCCATAACCAGACCAATTGGCATAAAGTAGATACTCTGCATAATTCTGATTTGTTATCAAAGATATTACAGCAAGCATTATAAGAAGACTTTCCAACAGCAAACTGCCATTCTTGCAGGCTCCAATAATCGAACTGGTATAATACCACAGGTATGACAGTACATTGTTTCCCTTCCTTGTATTAATGTTCAGTATAACACTGCATTTATTTACAGCCAGTTCTGAGCAATATAATTCATGGACAGTCATATGTAATATTCACTAACTGTGTAATCTATATACCATTCATTAACCACATATGGGATCAATGAAGGGTGACATGTCTAGGAGATCATTCATAGTCGATGTATTGGTCTTGGCTACCTAGAGTACCAAGAATCCTCACAAATGCCTTAGCCTCAAGAATACACCAAGTAGTTCTTGAATAAGGATGGGAGACAAACATAGCCTACGATGAACAACAGCATGCTACACCCTATCTACCCCATATGGTGTTAAGGAATAGTATATAAGTTATAGAGAAGAAGTATGTGTTGCTAAGATCATAAAGATAGCATGTGAAATGTCATGATAAATGGTGAACAATGAACATATGAATTGCATAGTGTAACAGTACCAATAGCCGATTGTGATAGCATGAGATCATTATAAATTATGAATTGTTTACATTGCAATCAATTTAGTTAGATTATGTAATGAGTATGAAATATTTATGTGCATTTTCATTATAATGAACTAAGGAAAGGTTAAATGAATACAAAGAGTTTAAGTACATAAAAGGCATGAATTCCAAAATTAGAGGAAGGCAATAATGTTAATCAACTCGCCACTATGAGGAGTAGGGAAGATTAGGGGCGGGCAATCAACCAAGGATAGGTACGGGTTCATTGGTTTAGAGCACCCCTTCGAGCCCTTGTCTCAAGATGGTACCTTAGGGAGCAAGAGGTAGTCTTTTGACTTGAGTGGTCTAGAGAACCCCGAGTCAAAGGAAGGCCCTAGAGTGGCCTGGGTCTAGAGTACCCCTCGAAGGAAGAACGACCTACACCATTGGCATTGCACCCTAACGAATTCACTCTCATAAGATGGAGGATTTGATTAACAAAGGCCCCAGTAAATCTCTTCTAGGGAATCATGAAATGAATGCAATCCATCTATGATAACAAATGGTTTATGTTTATGAATAAGGACATGTGATTTCTAAGAAGAATTGTATACTAATGTTCTCTTTGGTGAGTTGAATTGTGCAAGCTTGCGGAAAATTCGGACTCACTAGAAGGGGACATTACATAAACCCTAGCAAAACTTCGTCCAAGACTCCTCCAAAAGGTGGCACTCAAATATGCTCCAAAATGATCTTCACATGCTGCTCCAAAATGATATGGCTTGAATGCTCAAATCCTCCAAAGTGTGGCACTCAAGTCTAGGGTAAAACCCTAGCTCCAATGAACACAAATGCCACAAGAAATTCACCTCCAAAGCTGAACTAAAATCTGAATATGCAAATCTGCTCTTCTCCTACACAAATCTCCAATGAAGTGCAATTATGAACTCCGTATGAATCCACCTCCAAACTGTGATTGGGTTTTCGTCCAATCCACTTATCTTCCTTAGGGTTTTCGTCCTAGGAAGGGGCTGAATCAAAGATTGCAGCCAAGATAGATAAATCTCAAATAAAAGGAATGTGAATGAATGATGATGAAATGAGCTCAAAACAACTTATATTTATACATGCTTTTTCACCTTTCCTCAAGTTGGCCGACCTCATAGTGTTATTTCTTTTTTATTTTCATTTTTGTCTTCTCTCCTAGGCCGACCTCCTTTCGGGTGCCCTGATCATAAATAAAACATTTTATTTTATTTCCTTTTTATTCCTTCTTTCCCTTCTCCAAGGGCGAACCACTTAGGCATATGAAATAACATATTTTGACCTCAAATGAAGTCGTCCTCCTTTTGCAAAAACCTTATAAATTATTCTTACTTTCTTCCAAGGCATTTTCCTTCATTTTCCATCCTCCAATTGGGTCACTCCATATTAGGGAAATTTATTTTATTAGTGATTACCTCATCAAAAATACCACAAAAATATGCTAAGTCATCTTCCATGCTCATTTTGCCCTACAAAATTGGCTTAAGTGTGAAAACTCGCCAAGTAGATCATTCCCAAAACCCTTTGGCTTAGCCTATGGAAATAAAATAGGCTAGCCAACTCCACTAGGTGATCACTCTGAAAATGGCGACATTACAGTCCTCCCTTCCCGGAATTGCTTGCCCACAAGCAATTGCAAACCTGTATCCTGCAAAATACCGTCAAGTGACAAGTATCTCCATCCAATCAAGTACTCTGTGATCACTCTACTCCTCAACCTATGGCTACATCTACCAAAGAGAATATGAAGAATGATATGCAAAGTGAGCTCCGGTGGCCAACAATGAAACACAACTAACCATACACACTCGAACTCAATTTGGCTCCACTCCCAAAATTCATAAATCCTACTCCTCCATGTGCGATGCCTATGTAGCTGTAGGAACAAGAATGCAAAACCATCAACCACAAGTGCCAACAACTCACTTCCTCCAAAGGCTCCACTGTCCATTAGTGCTAAGTCTATCAAAGACAAAACAATATACCAAACCCAAGCCCTGAAGAATGCAATGCTCATCAACAAGTGGGTTGGGAAGAAGAAATAGGGTGGGTGGCACTATCACTATATCCACCCACCCACCCCGGGGGGGAATTCTAGTTCCCTGGGTGGGCGGACAAAGGCGTTCCCCACAGTGCCGTGAAGGATGGTAGTTTGTTTGACGATCAGTCCCACGGGGGTGGGGGGGAATTATAGTTGTTTAGGATGCAGCATTTCAAGGTTCAGGGGCGGATACAATTGATGGTACCACGCACTTGACTGTGCCAGCAGACAGCATTTCCGTTCCTGGGTGTCAACAATGGAAGACTTCTTACCACCAGCATCCTCATGTGTAATGGCTGCCATCTCATGATTATGTGAAGGTAGAGGACTGCTGTTACAAATAAGAAAATCAAACCTTACCTCCTGCCTTTGTGTGATGTCTTCATAGGTCTTAATCACCTCTCCTTCCATGGGTGGATGGTCATCAACAAGTGCTGGTCCAAGAGATGTCTCCAACTGAAAACCAAGTGTATCACTTGTCATAACTTCTATCCCATGGCTGCAAGTTATATCTTCATGAAGACATTTCTCTTCCATCCTCAAGACTTCACAATGGGGTACATCAAATTCTTCATCCATTTGTTTATTCTTCACAAACTTCGTATTGAATTGTTGTTCTTTGAATGTAGCTGCCATAAATGACTAAATTTCTGATTTGGATGATGAAAAATGTGCCAAGCTCAATTCCAAACAAAGCTCATCAGCTTGATCTTCTGATACTTGAAAGGCCATTTGAGTACTCTTCAAGGAATCCATAGTAACTTTAAGCTCAAGGGTAAGCTTATCAACTTCATCTTCTTTTCCTCTCAATTTCATCTAGCTTGAAGAGATGATCTCTATCTGAAAGTAGATGTAAGTAATTTGACTTCATTACTACCAAAGCTTCTTTGAGTACCTGTAAGTCTGCAAGAGACAGATCTCCTTTAATGTCATTGTGTCTTCTTTGAGCCTTCCAACAATAATCTGCCATCATCTTATGAATATTATCAAAATGAGTTAGGGCTGCAACAATCACTCCCTCATTGGCCTTCAATTGATTTTCCAAATGATGTGGCTCATGGGACCTATCATCTTCATATAAAATTTCTGATTTGTCTTCACAATCAAGCATCTCAAACTTAGCTGCCTCTATGACCTCTTCTCTGCATGATTCATGTCTTGAAGCTAGGTCAACATCATGCTCAATCAAGGAGTCATTATCATAATCATCTTCAACATGCTTTTCTTCAATTGCTGATCTAGAAAATGTATGCACAGCTATGACTTCCTTACTCATAAAGTGATCCTTCAATTCATGCAATGCTAAATCAATTTTTTCAAAGCCTCCTTTGTTCACTACATAACAAAATTTCTGATTGGATTTCATATGTATGAACAACATCACTTTCCAAGTCACCCAAATCACAAATTGATTCCTTGCCAATATGATGTAGGGATGGTGAGGCCATGTTATGCTCAAGTAATGGATTGTCAAAAGAACTCATACCTTCATGTGGCACCACTTGGTGATATTAATATTGTCTTTGGCGCTTCATTTTAGGGAGGTCGTGTTGTGACCAAATCACACATCGCCCCATTGCAAATGGGGACCCCCTGTTTTTTTTAAAAACTCCAATGCTTTGCTGAGTCTTGTATGATGTCTTAGAGCTATTTCATGATGAAGTCAGTGGTGTTTGAGTCCTGTAGTCCCTTGATGACCTGATCCTGATGTTTGAGACCCTGAAAATGACTAAGTCTGGTGTCCTGATCCTGAAGATCCTGAAAATTGGCTAAGTCTGAAATCTGGTGGATCCTCAAAAATTTAGAATCTGCATGTTAAATCCGGTGGATCTGAGACCTATCTCAAACATCTTGAAAGGTATATTGAAAAATATTTAAAGTATAAGAACTTATACTTAAATATATTTTTCAATATACCTTACTCACTTGGACTTCCAAATTTAGGCGTGAATTCACTCAAAGGAGCTTAGGCGCATTTTCCCATTTGCAGAGATCCAAATTGGCGCCTTAGGTGGAGGACAGGTTTCAAACACCTCATTCAATTGCGCCTTGATGGATAAGTTGACAAAATACCTTAAGGATTGGAAATTTGATGAAATAACCAACATTGTGAGTTAGGCGCCAATTTTACCTTCAAGTGATCATCAAAATTGCGCCTTGAGTTGACATGATTGAGTTTAGGCGCCCATTCTTTGTTCCCTTTTTAACATTTTTGGCGCCTTGAGCATCAACAATGAGCGCCTAGGGGAAATTGCATCCAAAGATCCATTTGGGCGCCTTGACATGAACAATGTGAAGTGAAAGAATCTAGGCGCCATTTCCTACCTTTTCAAATCTTAAGATGCGCCTAAGAGAAAAACTAGGTTTGAATCCATCCACATTGAAAGTGTTGAGTTTGACAAGATCACAGGGGTATTTTGAAGTAAAGGGTTATATCAAAGCTAGGCGTCCATTCCTACCTCTGCCACCTTAAATAGGTGCCTTAGGGAAAATCAATCAAATTCATGCCTAAAAGTAGACGCCCTGAGAAGAAGAATCACTTTAAGCTATCACAATTGTTTGAAACCCTTTAAAGTGGCAAGTATGAAGCTATTATGTGTTAGGCGCACTTTGCACTTCTACAACACTAGATTGGCGCCTAAGGGAGAGATTGTATTGAAGACGCCTTTTGAATGAATCTTTTAAGGGAGATTGACCTTTTTAAATCCTTGCAATTGATTAAAATCATTTTGAGTGATGAATGTGGGACTAAATTGAGTTAGGCGCCCTTTGTTCCTATTTTTACCTATATTTGCGCCTAGGTTTGAAGTGGCATTACTACATGTTCAAAGTTGTTTTTATCTTATGAAGTCATTGATATATCGTTTACCTTGACTTGTAGGATCATCAATAATGCTAAGGAGTTATCCAAGGAATCACCTTCAAGCAAGGAGTAAGAAGCATCATGCTAGCCGCCTTTGAAGATCATCAAGTTGCATCATTGAGAGGAGTGTTGATGAAGTCAAGGAATCATCAAGAGCAAGTACCTGAGTCACTTTCAAGTTGCAGAAGGAGCACTACTCTAAAGGATCATACCTCAAGTCTTCTATATCAATGATATCATGTTAGATCACATCAAGTTGAAGGATTACTTCATCAACTTCTCCATTCAAAGACATTGCTTCATTGGTTGCACGTCCCTTTCTTCCAACGCTTAACATTCAAAGATATTCATCATACTTCAAGCTTCAAGGTTCATCAAGCTTCAAGGTCTCCTTGAGAGTCGTTTACTCCACATCTAAAGAGGAGGTTATCATCTACATTCCAAAGGGGTTATTTCAAAGGTCATCATGAAGGATTACTTCAATAGCATCATGTTGAAGGCACTTCATCTATTCCACTTCAACTTCTAGTAAACTTCAAGTTTAAGAGAGTTTCCTACTCCATGTCTTCAATGAAGAATCATCATTTACTCTACTTCAAGTCTTCATCATCTACTCCAATTCAAGAATGAGGTCATCATCATCTACATCAAGAAGCTACAAAGAAGATCATCATATATCTTACCTGCAAGAAGAAGAAACATTACAAAGTCAATCAAATGAGCTACAAGTATCATACATCCAGTTGCAAGGAGATGTACAAGGCAAAGATCAACAAGTCGTATTCCGAAACATACAAGTTCAAGCAATCACATTGAATACATCACATAAAGATGCTGAGTTGGCACCTATGTGGCTAGTACACATCATTTTAAATGCATTAAATGTATCATTTAATAAAAGAAGTCAAAGGGATTCCTATGTGGAAGATATTTTAAATGCTTTCGCCTTAACCTTATCACATTGGAAAATGTGCCTTCATTGCCTCTCTCTTTTGTGCTAAAAATAGCAAATTGTTGTAACTACCTCTGAAGTGGCACGATCTAGACCCTTGGCTATTGAATTGATCTTAGCCATTCGATGTATTCTGGAGCACTATATAAAGGCCTTGTTGCCTCATTTGTAATTCAGTAGTTCAGAGATTAGAGTAGCTAGTAGGCAAGTAGGATTAGAATATAGGAGACTCTCGAAATTTCATAAGAGTACTTGGAATTGTTGTAAATATTTCTCAAAGTTAATGCAAAGACATTGGAAGTTCATTTGGTGTTTAAGTGTTATCTTGTGAAATAACATGGTTTCTGGTATCTTGATCAAATGGAGAGATGTTTCAAAGTAGATTAGAAGTTCTTTGTTGTAATGTATGTATGTATTGGATATTTGATCAACTCCTAGCTCATGCTTTTAACATTCATCGCCGGTGAAGTGTTGTGTAAAGCTAGTCTGAGCCTTATAATTTGCATAAATTCGATTGTGGATGCTTGTTTAAGCTGTGCCATTCAATGGGTGCTTGTATGAGCCTTCATGATTTGAAAACCATTCACGAAACCTTAGGAGATTGCACCAACTTCATGTAGTTGTAGGCATCCTTGGCAAAGTGAAGTTAGGTTAATTCAAGGAGTTTGTCTATTCAATACATCATCATTACTTCATTGATCTTAGGTTAGATTCCTAAACCTTTATCTTTTTTCTATTTCTTTATCATTGCAACCTTGTATATACATCATCTACACTGAAAGGAGAAACAAGCTGAATGAAAGGAGAAGAATCTACGTAAGTCCCCTTTGTGATTATCAGCAAGATCACATGTAATCACTGAGTTAACCCATCATGCATCAAACAAAAGGAACCTTGGAGTTACTTCACTGGATCACATAGTTTAGCCTTTGAAGAGCTTTATTCAAGAGAGAGTGGGATACTCTAGTGTTTTACTCTATTGTTGACTTGTCTAAAAACAATCATCAACAGGTCGGCCAAGCTAAAACACTTTAAATCTTCAATTTAAATGCATTCAAAGGGAATCGGCCCTCTTAATAGAGTCGACCTCTTTTTAATCTTCAATATGGGTCGGCTATGCTTCATGAAATCGGCCTCCTTTACCAAGTGTAATTTATTTAAATCTTTTCAAAGAGACACTCTTAATTAATCTCAATATGGGTTGGCCCATAAAAATAGTGTCTCATTTTATCTTTCACATACTTCAACATTATGTTTAAATCTTTATTTTAAACACACCCATATCTCTAAATCAGCCACCAATTCCACAATCTCTTCAATGGTAAAGTGTAATGGATAACCTCTTATTTGCTTTGTTCTCCAATGGGGATGTATAACGATTAACTTCTTATTATAACAGGCCATCCTTGATATCAATGACATCACTTGTGACTTCGTGCCTTTGACATCAATCACAATATTTCCAACAAAAAGAAATGTATTGTATCAGACGTGAAACGGGACAAAGTTGTTGCCATAGGCATTCGGCAAGGAGGCTTGTACGGGCTCACTAATCCTGCTATAGCTAATTTGCATGCCTTAGTTGTCGAAGATAATACCAGTGTCCTTTAGCATGAAAGGTATGATCACTTGAATCTTCAATATTTGGCCAAACCCAACAGAGCCCATATGGTTCACAAGTTGCCCCCTATACAGAAAAAACAAGATTTGTGTTGGGTGCTTGGCTGGAAAGAAAAAGAGGAAATCGTTTCCTACAGAAGGTGCATGTCGTGCTAAGAGTCGTTTGGATCTCATTCATGCAGATCTTTGTGAGCCTTCCTAGAAGTCTCCCACTATCGATGGTTCAAAGTACTTTCTCCTATTGGTGGATGATTTCTCCAAAAAAATGTGGGTTTAGCTCTTAAAGAAGTTTAAATGCTATGTTCCCTTCCTCAAATTCAAGGCGTTGGTGGAAATATTCACAGGGTGTCAAATCAAGACTCTGCAGTCCAATAATGGGAGGAATTCTCCTCCACTCAGATCAAGGAATTCTATGAAAAATAAGGTATTCAACACCAATTAACAGCACCATACACTCCACAACAAAATGGAGTGGTTGGAAGGCATAACAAAAGTATCATGGAAATGGCACGATGCATGACGCACAATAGGAACTTTCCCTACCAGTATTAAAGAGAAGCTATGAGCACAACGGTTTTTATCCTGAATAGATGTCCATGCAAAGCTTTGCAGAAAATCAGACCAGAGGATGCTTGGACTGGTAACAAACCTGAGGTAACTTCTTTTCGAATTTTTGGTTCAGCCGCATACACTTCAGTTCCTGAACAGAAAAGACACAAACTAGATTCCAAAAGCATCAAGTATTTCTTTGTTGGTTATAGTGAACAATCTAAGGCATACAAGCTTATTAATATTTCCACTAAGAAGGTCATTGTTAGTCGAGATGCTCATGTAAATGAGACAAAGCCATATTTTTAAAATGTTAAGCAAGAAGTTACTGAAGACCTTGAATCTAGTATTATGGTACCCTTGAAGGATGAACCCTCCAAATCATCAAGTCGGCCTATAAGTCAACCTTTGGCTGGTTCTTCACCACTTGTCTATCGGAGACGCAAAACTAAAAATGTTTCCATTCCAAGTAAGACTCCAGTTGAGAAGTCCTTCGCAACATTCACCTGAGACACACCAGAAACCTAAATGGTATTATTCCACTTTGGAAGGTGTATGTGTGGATGAACTTCCTCGATCAAATGAACATCCTCGGATAAAAGGAAAAATGATAATTGGTTCAACTGTTGTGCATAGTCATTTTGCCCTATCTTCTGATCTTTTTCAAGTTTTTGAACCACAAAATTTTTTTGAGGCACAAGGGAAACCAAAATTGCAAGCTGCTATGAAGGTTGAATATGATGCATTGATGAAAAATCAGACTTGGAAGTTGGTTGAATTGCCTCTAGGTGAAAAGCCCATTGGGTGCAAATGGGTCTATAAAGTCAAATGCAAAATTGATGGTTCATTGGACATATACAAGGCACATCTTGTTGATAAGGGATATTTGCAACAAGAAGGTACAAACTTTGAAGAGACTTTTGCTCTTATTACTAAGATGGTCAAATTTCGGTTGCCTCTCTTCATAGCCGCTCAATTTGGCTGGAAGGTATATCAAATGGATGTCAAAAGTGCCTTCTTAAATAGGGACTTGGATGAAGAAGTCTATATGGTGTAGCCTAAGGATTTTTAGGTTCCTACACATAAACGTCTAGTTTGCAAGTTAATTAAGTTCCTGTACAGACTTAAGCAGGCTCCTCGAGCCTAGTACCTTAAAATTGATGAACATCTAAAATATTTTGGATTCAAAAAGGGTCTTTCTGATCACCAAGACATTAATTGAAGGTTTATCTAACGTCCCAAACTGAGTTTTTTTAAATTTTCACAAATATAAGAGGAAAATGCATAATCCTCGCACTTTCTGATCACCAAGGTCCCAATGTGAGCAAGGTGAGAGCATACGATGATTGGAACTCTATCTAGCGGCAAGCCACACAATCTAAATGAGTGCAATGCTGGGCAAGAAATAAACTTAGAAACTTGGTGGCATTGCCATCCAAGCTGAAATGTTTCTATTCTAACTAGAGATATACCATCTAGTTTATACTAATAAGTAATTAAGCATAAAATTGAAATCAATTGTGAGCTAGCGGCATAGCCTTCCAAGCATATAAACTAATCTAGACTAGCAGAGAATCAACTAGTGCTTACAATCTAACAATATGCAAGTAAGCTGAACTAACACAAGATCAATCTTCAAAATATAGAAAATCACTACCGTAGTTGTGTTGGGAAGCACATTTGTACTGCAGATTTTGATATGACTCACCCAACGAGCAATGGCTAATGTTCCAACAGTTGAAGATGTTATAGATTAACAACTCTCCTTTGCGTTTGAGAGGAGCAGCTCCCTCGTATGATGGAGTTTTATGATTTTTGTGTGCTTTTAACCTATGTTACCGAGTTCTATAGTATTGCCCTCCCCATGCCCATATGGGTTCAATACAGTGTCGGGTAGAGGGACGATATGCCTTGGGGTTCGCGAGGGTCAGACCTAGGAGGATCCCAGCGTATCCGGATGAAAGTCAACGAAAAAAAGGTGAAAATTTAGTGTTGAATGCTCATTTTTCCGTCAGTCATTGTTGTTTTTGTAGCTTGAAAGCTCATTTTGTTGTGCCCCTCCCTCGTATGATTGAGTTTTATGATTTTTGTGTGCTTTTAACCTATGTTACCGAGTTCTGCGATGTCCCCCATGCCCATATTGGTTCAATACGGTGTCGAGTAGAGGGATGATATGCCCCAGGGTTCGCGAGGGACGAACCTAGGAGGATCCCAGCGTATCCGGGTGAAAGTCAACGGAAAAAAGGTGAAAATTTAGTACTGAACACTCATTTTTCCATCAATCATTGTTGTTTCTGAATGTTGAAAGCTCATTTTGTTGTCAGTCATCGTTGTTTCTGCACATTGAAAGCTCATTTTGCCATCAATCATCGTTGTTTCTACATGAGAATTATTATTGCGGTTGAAGGTTGACGTATAAAAAAGAAAAAAAATCTTATTCTATTCGTTTCAAATGGCGGTGTCCAGATTTTTTTTTGTGAACTATAAAGTATTTAAATATTTTGTTTGACAATTATGAGGATTACTATTTTTATAATTTTTAATATCTATAAAGTTATAAAATATTATTATAGAATATATAATTATTATATATATAAAATTATAAATTATAGTTACATCGAATATATTAATATAAATTATAAATTATAGTTATATATATAATATTATAGATTATATTTATATAAAGTTATAAATTATAATTATATATTATATAATATAAATAGTTATATACTATAGTTATAATTTTTATATAATTATAATTTATTATATAATATATAGTTATAATTTTATATATAAATAAATTATAAATTATAATTATATTATTACAATTATAACTTATCATTATATTTTTTTTTTTGATAAGTTAACAGAATTTCTTATATATGAAAAGCTATAAACAATAAACAAAAAGCAAGCCCTTGAAAAAGGGGAGCATAAATAACAGTAAGCTACAAAACTGCACTACAGCAAACTAAGAAGAAGCTAAGCCATCACTATCCAACGCAGACTACAGACGAGAAAGTTCCAAGAAATGAAAACAGAATGGAGAGAGACAGAGTCTAACCAAACCAATCCAAGCTAAACCTTAGCATTTTTTCCTGGAGAGGAGAGCCTCCATGGTCCATTGAGTGCCCTCCTCCATTGCCTCTTTTCCTTCAATGCGAATTTTCTCAGCTTCGGACTCCCTACCTTTTTTCCGATTTGAAGCACCATAGTCAGGTTTAGTCTTTGATTCCATCTGAGAAATACCCAAAATCCGAGAAGGAACCACAGGAAAATCTTGATTGAAAAAATTATCAACGGGATCATCTAGATCATCCATAAAAGAGAAAGTGCCATCTGACTCTGAATCCTCCACATCATCCATAACAGGAACAATATCCAAGAAAGGGGCAGAAAGACGATCGGGGTTCGAAATTTGCACTGAGGGAGGATCCGAATGAGCCTCTGAATCAGACCCTGAAGCAAAATGGGTAGCAAAGAACTGTCCATGATTGCGTCAAACAAATTCTGCATTCGGGGACCAAGGTTTTCTGCTCCACTTCTTAAGGCTGTAGCATCTAGAATCAGAAGGTCTTAGCGCAGAGCAGTTCCCTACCTTGTGGCCCAGCTCATTGTAGCAGAAGCATCTAAAGGGCAAGCCCTCGAAGTTTAAAAATTGCATCCAAGAACCATGAGAAGAAAGAATCTGAATCGAGCTAGGAAGGGCTTTCGAAATGTCCATGAGGGCACGAATCCTTATGTATCTGTTCGAAGCTTTTCCCTCAGGGTCAATCTTCACAAAAGACCCGACCTGACTGATCATCTGCCCAATGAGGGAAGGGTCCCTCATCACCAGGGGAAGGTTGTAAAGCCTTATCCAGATCGGGATCTCTGAAATAATAGTCGTGGCAGGGTCGAAGAAAGGAGTCCATGGGGTGAGGAACAATCCAGAATTTCCCATAAACCAAGGGCCATTTTGAGTAACAAAAAAGCAATCCTCAGGAGAAACAAAGGTTAATAGAAAGAAGCCAAAAACCAAGGATTGAACCGTTGGAGGAGCCAAATTATGCCAGACGGACGAAACCCAAGCCTGGAGGTCCTCCACCGAAGGTCGGACCCGCAAGCAACGGAGAATGAGAGATCGGCTCCCCACATCATTAGAAAAAGCCTTGAAGCTGTCATCTGAAATGTGAAAAATAGCAGGGTCAGTCGCAAAGGCAACCTTTACATCACCGAAGACTAGGCCAAATCTACCAAGGGAATGAGTCTCCTTCGATCCAAGATCTGAATCAAGCGGCTTTGGAGGAGGAGAATTAGGGTTCGACTTTCGAATCTGGTCTAAATAGAAATCATTACAGACATGGAAGGGGTTCGAGCTATTTTTGCAATCCTCATAACTTTTCGAGACGGGCTCATCTGGCACAGGAGGAGTCGAATCGCCATGCGAAGATGAGAGAGGAGGCTCAGATCCACCAAGAGCCCCATCTCCGCAAGAACCTGACCTCAGTTGATAACGCCGCTACGCGGCTCCACCGACCTTCGCCTGGGAAGAAACTCGCCCACTTTTACTCTGTTTCCGAGCCTTCTTGCCTTTGCCAGCATCGCCAATCGCCCTTGCCCTAGCAGCATCTCCGCTGCAGAACTTCTCTCCTTCGCCCTCGCACATTATTTTTGTTACCACATTTTTTAAATATTTTTTATAATTTATCATTATATTATTCAAATTATAAAATATAATTATAATTAATATATAATATTATAAATTATAATTATTTCATAAATTTAGTAATTATAATTTATAATATTATATATAGCGGAACCCGTACCCATACTCAAGGAAAAAAAATTGTCGTACCGCTGTACCCGGTACTAGCACCTGTTCCAAGACCGACAACTTAGCTTTTAACCTAAAAGTAGAAAAAGGAGAAAGGGGAAAACTAAAAAGTGAATAAACAAGGGAGAAACCATAGCTGAGCACATACAAGATGCGGCATGTGATTTCTCGAAAATGGGAAAGAAGAAAGATTGCACAATCATCAATGGGAGCACAAAGACTTTTGACTCATGCATACAACCTTATAAAGATGAGGAAACTCAAAAAGAGAGCCATCTCAACAACATGGAGAAAGATGGAAATTTGTTGCACATTAAACATACGAGTAACATAAAACAATTGAAAACAATCAAGACACAAAGATTTTAAAGATTCTTTTGAAACCCTCTGAGTTAGAACACAAAGTATTCAATTTATTTTCTATATAACTGAGCATGTAGGGGAGAAATACGAAGAAACATAGCAAATTGGACACACAACTACCAGCGATCGATGAAGAGTTTAGTGACACCACGTTCAGAAAATTCTTCAAATTTCTTCAAAAGCTTGGAGCACTACTGTTAGAAGAGATGCAAAGAAGAGAGATGAGACAAATTTGCAAATAAAGCTTGCTTCACAAAGAGTGAAAGCAGCATTATATAAAATTATAAAGGTACTATTACAACTACCATATTACATGGTACATCAACTACTGCAACTACCTGCTTTAATGACCACCTAACTACCTGCTAATTATTTACACGTTATACATTATTATACTAAAACGCCCTTAACGACTAAACCAGAAACAACACCAAGCTTGTCTGGAAATTTGACAAAGTAACCAGGACCAAGTGGTTTAGTCATTAAATCAACACTCTGCTCCTGATAAGAACAAAAATGGAGGGAGATGTCTTCAACGTCCACCAATTGCTAAATATAGTGATGATGAATCTCGATATGTTAGGCTCAAGCATGATACACTTGATTCTTCACCAATTTTATTACTCCCCAATTATCACAGAAAAGCAATGCAGGATTATACTGAGGAAGTTGAAAATCTGTCAAGATTCTGCATATCCAAACTGCTTTACAACTAGCACTCATAGTTGCTTTGTATTCAACTTTAGTGGAGGATAAAATTACTATCTATTGAAGCTTACTCTACCAAGAAATCGCTCCTGAACCCAAGGAGAAGATGTATCCAGTTGTAGACCGCCGAGTATCCATAGATCTTGGCCCAATCGCAGTCTGTATACCCAATTAATCAAAATCCTTTGTCCTCTCATAGAGTATGCCAAAGTCAAGAGTACCTTTGGCATATCACAAAACTCGCTTTGCGGCTATCCAATGAGAGAGCTTCAATTTTGACAAAAACCAAGAGAAATAACTAACAACAAAATAACGATCTAGTCTAGTGGTTGTAAGATGTATCAAGCTGCCCACCAACTGTCTATAGTGTGATTCATCGACTGGGGATGAATCATCGGAGGTTGACAACTTCATCCTAACCTCCATAGATGTAGAAGATGAGTTACAATCTCCCATCCCAAAACGCTCCAAAAGACTTCTCACATATTTGATTTGATCCACGAAGATGTTGCGATCAAATTGTTAAAACTCAACCCCTAGGCAATAATGTTATCTACTGTCAACACTGTCTAAAAGAGATGCCATGAGTGCAAACTCGTCATCTAAACCACGCTCTTCCTCGATAGTGACCACATTAGCTTCACCATGCTTCTTTCAGGATAGATTGTATAGCCTTTTCTTGTATTCCTTTTTAACATGTTTGAATTTGTTACAATAAAAGCATTTCACCTTTTTCTTGGATAGAGTGGAAGAAGTGTTGCCAAAAGAATTCTAAGGTTTGTTGTCGAATGAGTTCTAAGGTTTGCTCTTAAACCAAGTAGCAAAAATGCTTTCTGCGGTCCTGCATGTAGATTCCCCTATCTGCTATTATCTTCACTCCTACAATAGATGCTGACTCACCTTATCAAAGTCAAAGTTTAACTTTCAGCCAATAGATTCAGTGATTCCATAAAGGTCTCACAGGAGGGCAGCGGGTTGTTAATGGTCAAAGCAACCATGTCCTCATTGTCCACTTGTCTATTCACGACAATAAGCTGATCACTTAGATCCTTGATTTTTAGGAGATTTTCTAAATATGACCCTCACTCATGCAATTTTGTATAAATTAACAAATTCTTCAAATACAAAACCCGACTTTTCTCGGAGACCTAATACTTCTTTTTTAGGTTATTCCATAGTGTTGTTGCAAATGTGGCATTCCAGACTTCAAAAATTAAGTCATTGGACACAGACAACTTGAATAGCAGTAGGGCTTCCCTGTGACGCTTGTCAAAGTCATATTGGTTGGGTGCAAGCCTGGTTTCACTTTCGATCTCTAGGATAATATCTTCACACATCCTATACTCAGCAATCTAAGTATTTTGTGACTCCAAATATTATAATTCTTCCCAGTGAGTTTCTGTGCCTCAGATAAGACCAAATTTTGAATATTTACCATTATCCCTTAAAATAATCAATTCCCAAAACTTGAACAAGCCCTTTAAATTTGACCCAAAAAAAATTTCCATAAATTTTTAAAACTAATCTCGCAAATTTTTCAAACCCTTGAAATTTCGACGCCTTGGATATTAAAAACCCCCCCGCAAACTGAGATTTCCAAAACCCAAAAAAATTCAC
Source organism: Cunninghamia lanceolata (assembly GCA_027924645.1). Lineage (NCBI taxonomy): Eukaryota > Viridiplantae > Streptophyta > Pinopsida > Cupressales > Cupressaceae > Cunninghamia > Cunninghamia lanceolata. The sequence continues at coordinate 5,998,792 of BSBN01000333.1, forward strand.
AAAAAATAACTAAGCAAATTTTTTAAAAAGATAACCGGAAATTTTTGCCAAATCTTGTGCCCTACCAACCACTAATTTTTGACCTGCATGCTGAAATGAGGGTTTTAAAACCCTAGCCGTGCGTCATTTTCCAACTCTTATGCCCTAAAATCGCGGATTGTCAAAAATTGCCCTCAAAACCCTGGCCCCACATCCAAAAATGACAATTTTCACGTATTTTCGCATGCCCTTACCACACGACTTTTTCTGATAATTTTTGCTGATTAAAATACACATGATTTTTGGTGTTTTTGCATGCCATAGCCACACGATTTTTTGCAAAAAGACATGATTTTTAGTAGAAAAAACTAGCAAATTTTCGCAAAAAATAAGGTGCTATTTTTGCATAAAAATAGGGCGCAAATTTTGCAACAAAAATAGGGTGCGAATTTGATAGAAAAAAAAGGCACGATTCTGATCAGAAATAAGTCATAAATTGTAATGTCCCTTTCTAGTAAGCTCAAATTGTTCTCAACCTTGCACAATTTCAACTCACAAAAAGAGAACATTAGTACTCCAAATTTTCTTTTTCATATCATAATTAATATAAATCCATATCACATAATTCATATTCATAGTTATATTCTTATTCATGTTAGTCATAATCAGATTCATATTATCCACAGTCATACTCATCATATTGTTCATAATCATATTCATATTCACATTCATATTCATATTTTATTCATATCCATTTTCATACTCATACTCATTTTTCATAGGCCTCAAGTGCTATCCTCGGAAGGATCATATATCGCCCTATCATTAATCCATCTCTAACTCCATAGGCATGGTTCATTAAGGAGACACAACCATCCCATACGGAGGCCCGATGGCTTCCCACCTCACCAATCGGCTCCAAAGACTTCCCACCTCATCTATTGGAGAGTCACCTACCGTAGGGCACAAATTACATTGATGAGCTCATCATACCATAGGCCCAAGGCTTCACCTCACACCCGGAGGTACTTCGACACTTGGCCCAAGAGACTTCGCCTCACACCCGGAGGTACTTCATCTTCTTGGGGGTTACCTAGGTCTAATAACATTCTCCTAACTTACCCATACACCTAGGATGGCGAGATGATTAATGATGAGGCTAATCCTCTTCTTGGATATGGCACAATCCTATGATTTCTAAGTCATTATTAACATTTGGCACATGATGCCTTATAATTAGAACATCTTGGCCTTATGTCATACTTGGCCAATCATATATCCACATGATCTTAATGCTTGATCATATTCCATTATCATCGTCATTGATTCCTTATGCCTAACCATTAATGATCACTATCATTCATTCATCTATGGTAATAATCATTCATATAAACATAATCATTCATTCTTGTATACTCATCTTATGAACAAAACCTTTCATTCCTACATATCTTTATTTCTTTATTTTTATTCATTTTATGCTGACTGATTTAATTCCTAAATTTATCATGTATCTTACAAAATATACACAAAAATGTTATTTTATATACTAGACTGAATATTGCAAATACACTATGAAATGACGTACCTGGTAGAAGAGCCTGCAGACTTACCTTGGCTGCCTCTGTATCTTCCTTGTGATATATCTTGACTGGCCTTCTTGATAAAGATTCAATGCTGCTATGTATTAAAGCTGCCTTAGACTATTTTTTTGTTTCTTCCGATGATGCTTGTCTTGATTGCTGTTTTGAAGTTCCTTCCACTGCTTCTTCCTCTGGTTAACATATATTTATATCTGCTTTCTAACACTCCAATCGCTGCCTCATTGATGACTTCATTTGTTACTGCATTTATTCTTCATACAGGAGGAGCAAATATTCTTCAATATAGGTTTGAAATACACTACATCTTTTTTTGTGGACTGTTGTATGTCTGCTCTTCTTTTCTTATTTAAAATCCCATCTTATTTTCTTCCTATTCCATGATCGGTGATGAGGATATTATAGATTCCATGCTGCCCAATGCCTTTTCTTTACATAATATGTATCTTTCTATAGGCTGCGATGGGTCAAGGGGTATATCCTTTGCCTTTTCGTTTCATGATAACTATTTGTTAACTCTTAATTATTTGTCTCATCAGCATTTATCTTTGAATTCTCTTAACATTTAATACATATGCATTGCTTGTCTTATATTATCACCGCTGCCTTAGAATATTTTATATATTTAAATATATTTATAGTTATAATAATAATTATATTTTTCATAATATATATTATATATTATATTCAATAATTTATATTAAATAACATCATCATTAATATTATATTTATATTGATTATTATATTATTGTATAATAATAATATATTATACTTATAATGATAATTAATAATAATAATGATGCTATATATTTATTATTTACAATAAGTACATTATATTTTAAATAAATAATATTATTATATAACATTATATATTAAATATTATTATATATATGACCATCATTAAAAACAGCTTCTCTATCTTGTTAAATCTTTAATTTAAATGATGTTGTAATATCGGGACATGACATAAATTTTCGCCAAAAATAGGTGCAATTTTTCCAAATATTAGGCAGTGATTTTTCCGTAGCCATGGAGCAAAACAAACAGCTTCAAAAAAATTTGCAATTTTTAAAACCCTTGGAGCTATTTCGGGCCACGAATCTGATGCTGCAAATTTTTCACCTCTCTAGGTGCCTATGCCCTAGCTGACCTTGCTTGACCTCTTCCCGACCTCGTTTGCGCATACAAAGCCTAACCCTAACCTAGTGGCTCTGATACCAATGTTAGCAGAGATGCAAAGATGAGAGATGAGAGAAATTTGCAAATAAGGATTGCTTCACAAAGAGTGAAAGCGGCATTATATAAAGTTATAAAAGATACTATTACAACTACCACATTAAATGGTACATCAAGTACTGCAACTACCTGCTTTAATGACTACACCTAACTACCTGCTAATTATTTACACTTTATTACATTATTATACTAATAACTACGACTCCTTACAATTTTCCATCTACAAGCCCTTTGTTGAGAGGCATAAAGATTTCCCCAAAGGAAGAACAAGCAGAAAAAGAACCCCAATTACATCCCAAATCCTCTTATTTATAACTTTTCCCCCCGTAACTAACTAGTAACTACTTCAAATGAAATAATTTAAAATAAACTTTATTTTGGTTATGTTTTGCTTTAATTTTTCAGAAATAAGGACTACTTTCTAACCTAAGTTACACTGAGTGACTTAAAGTCACTTTTCAAAAAGTAATAAAGAATGAGGATGGGAAAAGAGAGAAAGAACGAGAGCTATTAGTTTTTGTTGGAGAGATGAGAGAGAATGTCTTCTCCATGGTCTATTAATTCGGCTTCAATTCTGGCTTAATGTAGCTTGTACTTCAGATAGCTCTTGCTTCAATTTGGAATTTAGTGTGTGCTCAGTTGTGAATGTTGACTCCAAATTTTCTTTCTCTGCTTTCAAAGTTATTATAATCCATTCTTTTGTGTCGCTGCTTATTTGATGTTAAGGCTCCAATTCTAGATTGTCCATGACAATCTCTCAAAGTTTAACATTATGTGCCAAAACTTTAGCTTCTATTTCCCTAACCCCACACACTTGGACCTGGTTCAAAAGGCATGTTTTCAATAAAGCATTCTGCCCAAACAAGATTTTCATAGCGCCCAAGAAGATCAACCATGCACGAATAGTGTTCCATGCCAGGAGTGATACAGTATTCTTGAACCGTGCAATCAAAGTACTTCCATCCCTCCAATAAACCTACATAACTATAGACAAATAAAACACCAACAAAGGTGATATGATTTGGCTATATGCCTATCTATTGCATTTTATGAAATAGTTCAAGGGTATCTTTGACATGCCCATGCATACTATACACACAAACCATCGCACTGTATGAGACCACATCCCTCTACAACATGTTATTAAACAATTTCCATGTAACAACTATGCTCCCATATTTGGCATACATGTCTATCAAGAAATTCCCAATACAGAGATTCATCTCAAATCCGTTTTGAATTATATAATTATGGAACCACTTCCCTTGATTCAGGATACCTAAGAGAGCACATGTTGGGGCCACAATCACCATTATCATTGAATCGTGTGTGACATCAACCAGTTGCATCTGAGCAAAGAGTTTCAAAGCTTCCATGTCTTACCCATTCCACACATGCAGCAATGATTGTGCTCCATGAAGCCATTGTTCTTGTAGGCATCTTGTCAAACATTTGTCATGCAATCTTGACCTTCCTGCATTTTTATGGTGGGTGACCAAAGTTCTCATTTTGGCAGGCCGCAAGTAGAATATAGACACAAGTCGTGGAATTTAATTTCACACGTGCTAATAGGCATTCGCTTGAAAGTTTCTAAAGCCTATTCAACAAATCTATTTTATGTACCACCTATAATCATGACGCCTATCAAATGAGGCTTTCTATTTGAAGAAAAGAGGTTGTAGCTTGCAAATTCTCAATTTCTTTCATATACGTGGATCATGGCAACTACAACAATAACATCTAAAAATCCTCTATCCTTTATGCTCCGATGGATGTCCAAAATCTACTCTAAACCTCCCATTTGCGCGCAAGCAAGAAGGATGCTAGCATGGGCCATGGAATTTGATTTTACACCCAATGATTGCATTTGCTTGAAGAATTTTGTAGCATTTACAACAAATTCATTTTGTGCATATCTTGCAACCATTTCAGCCCATGAGATGAAATCTCTTTGGTGTTCTATCAAAATATTTCACGGCCCTATCTATGTTTCACATTTTGCATACATGTTGACACTCTAGTGGTACTTCACAACTCGTCGAGAGTTTAAGAGGTTGTCAAAACCTCATCTGGCTTCGATGGGGTTGTCACAAACACCTTTTTAGCAGACATACACTCTGAACCTTCTCAAAAGAAATTTAATTTCTAGCCTGACATTTTGTTCTATAGACATCCACCATTTTCTTTATTCCACTTCCTTTCAATTTTTCATATTCTCCACCTCCTCCAGAATTTCAATCCAGAAATGTGTTGGTTTGTAGAGTCCCCGAACAAGAAATTTCTAAATTTTTGCAAATGTCATAAATAAACACGCATGCTTTGATACCACCATAAAGTCCCTTGCGAAACCGTTAGCTCAAATCCAATAAAATTTTGTGATCACTCAAATTCTAATTCTTTATGATCACCAAGTTCCCAATGTGGGCAAGGTGAGAGCATACGGAGATTAGAACGAGGACAATGGAATTAAATGAAAGATGTTGGCAACAAGCTGACCAACTTACAATATAAGCAAAAACATAGAATCGATCAAGCCAAAATCGCTGATAGTGAATGCAAATTCCGATCACACCAAACTGGCTGAATGCAAATTCCGATCACACCAAACTGGCTGAATGCAAACGAAATTGTGCCAACGCCAAAATGACAGACTAATTCACTCAATTCCGATTCACACTAAATTGGTGGATAATGAAAACAATGGATCTAGAGGTAAACTATCCAAGACCTTACAAATATCAAATATTGGCGGTAAACCATCCAGTAGTTACAATTATAAAAGATAAGCAATTTTTCACTTCAATAACCAAAATCCAGGTATTTATCAAGTAGATATCCAATATTCAAAAAGGAGGCATTTCGTCAAACAGTTGGTATGTAACTGAAAACACATAAAATAAATACCCGGATTGAGTTGATAAAATTGAGTGATGATCAAGTGTTGTAGCTAGAACAAAAAACTAATAAACGGCTGATTAAAATGGACTGGTAGCTAACAACAACTTCAGTTGATGTCAAACTCTGAAAATATTAATTTGTTGCAGCAATGTGATAATCCCAAAATCTGATATAGAGCTGATTGTTTGTAAGATACCCAACCAGTTCTACTAAAATTTTTCCTTACTTAGACACTTTTACTTGCTATCAACTCATCAACTACTTCAACAACACAAAGATATACATCAAAGATAACTACTTGAATGGGAGTTGGGTACTTGTTTATTTACTTGATTAATCAACTTGCAATGTCTTATTACATGGATAATGCTCTCAATAGCATGAAGTTGCAACCTTATCAAAATGGAATTACAAAAGGAAGGCCTTGAAGCCTTGATGATTACAATGGGCGCCTATACTTGATCAACTCAATTGAACTCAATGATGTCAACTGAATGTCAACATCTCACAATATCACAAGGGAGCATCACCTTGCTTGTTGAGGGAGCATCACCCCAACACTTGAAACTCGCAGGCCTCAAGATTACAAGCTCAACAGCTTTGCAGAGAGAAGTTTGTCAAATGCATCCATGCCAAATGAATGAAAGAGCTCCTCCTTTTATAGGCCTTCCAAAGGCAATGAAGGCACGTTTTTCAATGCACAAAGAGGAACCAAGGCACGTTTCCCAAGGGGTATATCCAAGGGAATATTCCATCTGATGACTCATTCTGAGTTGGCAAGCTTATCCAGAGACCTTGACACGGATCCTGAAGACAGTCTGTTGACCAATGAGAGCTTAGGTAGTTCCAACTACCTTATCTCTGACTAGGCGCCAGATTGCAAAGTCCTCCATGCTAGGCGCCAACTTGAAAGAGGTAGAAACCAGGATAGGCGCCTTCCCAAGTTAGGCGCTTCCTAGAGATAACCAAGACTCAGAAAGTGCGCCTCATCAATGATACTTGTTTTTGTTTGTACTCAACCACTTGTCCTGTGATGTTTTCTTGTAGGTGAATGAAGAATTGAGGTGGGGCGCAGTTCCAAGGTGGTACAAGAGGCAAAGTGCGCCCTAGGCAATTGTATGCTCTTCCTTGTCATTTGATCTACTTTTGATAAGTGACCCTTAGACAACATTCTATCTCCTTAGCAAGATGAATGGATCTTCAACATCCAAGTCTAGTTTTAGGCGCATTTTCAAGGCTCTGGATTTATGAGATGGCGCCTATCATCCTGGAGAACTCAATCCACGTCTACAAAGTGTTTTCAACCTAAGGCGCCAAACAGGGTCATTGAACTATGCCTTAATGAGGTGTCTTGATCCTAGGCGCCATTTTGAGGTGGCAAGAGCTTGGATTTGCGCCTAATGAAGTTTTTATACTTCCAAACTCTTAACTATATTCATCCAAGCTTAGGCGCTCAAATGGAGAGTCCCTGGAATCATACATGGGCGCTTTGTTGCTCTGGGCGCTCATTATAGAATGCTACAACTTGACACTAGCGCCTAGAGGGAATCCACTCAGAACCCTTCATTCTAGATGCTTATCAACTTTCCATCCTGAAGCGCCAATCCATAGGAACTTATTCTAGCACCTTAGGCGCTCATTCTGGTTTGCACCAAGAGGAATTCGCGCCTAGAGCATTCTCCACACATTCTGAACTTAGAAAATCAAATCAAGTGGGCGCCTTAGGAAGGATGTGACTTTTTCTTGTACAATCTTCATCTCAAGCCATATCTAAGTCAACTTCTGCCAAGCGCCCTTCATGTTGAGTGAATTGAAAGACCTTTTCATGCTTAGGCGCATCATGGTGTCTGTGAAAAGGTGAATTGGCGCCCTCCCTTGAATGGCTCATCCCCATGCAAGTGTTCACTTCCGGAGGCATGAAGTAAGTTTCAGAACATCACTGCTATTAGCGCCTACATGATTTGGAGGATTTGAAGTCCATTTTATCCATGAGGCGCATTTTTGAGATGAACTGATATGAGTTTGGCGCCCAGTCTTGAATTGCTCAATTCTTCCTTGAGAGCGCTCATACTAGATGTCTTTGCAATGCAAGAAACCAATTGTCTTAGCAAGCGCCCTGGCTTCTTGAGGAGCTTGAGTAACATTCACCCACTGGAGTCTTGTTTAGGCGCATATCAGAGTAGCTATTACTAGGCGCACATTTGGGAGGATTTGGCATGGAAAATGCGCCTAGCTAGACTTAGCCAATTTCCTGTGAATTTTGAAGTGTATGATGTTTCAAAAGTTGCTAATATCATCTCCACAGATAGCGCCACTCCTTGCCTCATGCCCTGACAACTTGAACAGATGAAATGGCTCTCAAACTTAGCCAAACTTTAAGTTTCTGACTTGGATCCTGCAAAACAATAGAATTGAATTAGTCAAAACCACTTCATTCCCTTATCATTCTGAATTAGCCTCCGGGAATGATCAATAGGCTAATCCATTCTTTACTGGATGATCAAGCCAGAAACGGGGACATGACATTGTTGCTGTCCCTGCAGACTGTATGGCTGCATTAATGACTGTTGCAGCACTATAAATAATATTAATTCACCAAATATACCTCATTGGAGAGGTGCAGCACTTCCCACAAACCAAAATCCTCATTACTAAAATTCTACAGCGGCCTTGAGGAAGGAAGGACTTCCTTTGTAATGGTACGGCCCACCATACAATGAATCTTTATCAAAAAGAATTTGCTTTCCCCTTCACAAAATAAAGGGTGCGATTCGCCCCAAACTTCAAATGCCCACTTCTTAATTTGCACAGCTGAGTAATGCCAAAGTGTACGGAATTCTTGGAAATATTATTTCCTTTAGAAGATGACGCAGCAGCCACCAAAGAATTGAGGAAGGTAGGGCCAGCATCAATCAAGTAATATATGTAAATCAGCTGAATAAAAATGCATCAATAATAATTTATATATACTTATTTTGCAAACTCTGAAATATTCATGCCATAATCTGAAACAATAACTGGAAACTGGAATAAATAACTGCGACCAAACACAAAATATTGAGCAATCACCCAAAATCTCACACCAAACTGGAACAACCACCTGATATTTTTTGTAATTTATGGATAAGTAAAACACCCACACTGCAATTTGAAACACACTACAAACCTACAAAATCTCTGCAAACCAAAAATACGGAAACCCACAACAAAAATCCAAACATTTGAAAATTGAAACTTCACACAATCAACATATAGAACAAATCATTCAACTCAAAGGAAATCCCTGGATGGAATTTCTCAAATGACTAGGATGGCTTTTGTCTTCAAAATCATTCTTGCCAATAGGGTTTTCATCCTAAGCAAAGAAAAGATGAACAAAGTTCAATCTTAAACACAAGGATTTTTGGTTTATCCAATTCGTGTAACCTACGCCAATGCACAACTCCTCCTTTTATAACTTTCCGAGGGAAAATATTTTAATTTATTTTATTTTTCTCCTATTTTTCCACTCGAACGCTAAAAGTGTCATTTTTACATAATCACTTTTGTACCCCCATACCTAGCAACACTTTAGAAAATAACTTAAGTCGCCTTTTAAAAACAATTTTTACAGCCTTTTAAATAATTAAAAATAAGTCATCTTTTAATTTATAACTCAAAGTTACTTTTTCAACAACTTAATTTTTAATTATTTAATTGTTTCCAATGTCCCAAAAAAGGGACATTACATGGTTTCCTGGAAACAGGTCAATGACATTCCATGAGATAATAAAATGGAGATGTCTTGAAACAAGAATTTCATTAACACCCCATTGATATATATACAAGCAAAGATTTACACTGCATAATATACATCTGATTTTATTAAGTTAACAATATAGTCTAGTCCTCTAAACACTCAAAAAAGAATACTCTTTATAAATGGAAATAAAACCATGTTCCTTCTTTATCATTGTAGGTTTGGCATAGCGCATTTGAATATAATGCAAACTCATTCTTACAGATCACTTCATGCATCACCAATAATCTACGAAAGACCATTCTTGTTTAAAATGATGAAAACCATTCACATCTGTCACTAATCAAATAATTTTATTTATAGAATCTTCACATATCATAGTCACACCATGCTCTGAACTTTTAATGTGCAGCGGAATTGTACCATACTTACCATTACCTCTACCATTATAACAAACACTCCTAATCACTAATTCAGCACTCATAATATTCTGACAATCAATGTCATGTGGGATAAGGGAATGGTTTGGAAGTCTCATATTCTGATCCAGTATACCTTATTATGTTTCTAGATCTATGAGCTATATGAAACTCCTCATTTTCACTCTCCAAAGAAACAGTTGCTTCAACATTGTTACTTCATTCGATAGCTCCAAAGAATCTTCTCTCTCCTTTTATTCCGTTGTCCTTTGTTTGCCCTTCCCTCTCTTCGTTCCTTTATAGGTTTGAAACATAACGGGATTAGTTGTTATTTCTCCACACTTTGTTGGCATCTTAATAGCCATTCATTAGCTATTGGCACTTTATGGGGTTGTGAGAACCCTGACGGGAGCCGATGGGGTTTTCACAACCCGTTCTTTAGCCGACATACTCTTTGAACGTTTTTTAAACTCGAAACTTGAGTTTTCAAAACAAAGCTTGTCGGCCCTTTATGAGGTTGTTGAAACCTCATCGAGCTCCAATATAGGTTGTCAAACTAGTCCTCTATGTCCGCCTTGTTCAAGTGACATCGATCAAAGTTGTCTTTCCATGATAGAATTCCCCCGACCATTACTATTTTCATCAATTCGTTCATAGCTCCATTTCTTGTAACTGAGATAAGCTTTAATATATCTAGCGTGTGCTGAAATTGTAAATAAATAAGCAATCTATGCCCTTGGTCTTTGAGTTTAACCATCACCTTGTCTATCAAATGTAGTTCATCAAAAGCCTCTAACAGCTACCTGTAAGCTTAAGGCATGTTGCTAATTTGTGGCTCCACTCCTTCCAACATGTAAGGATGTGTGTGCAAATCTTCTGAAGCTCCATTACTACATTATTAAGGGCGATCTGTCGGCCATTAGGATGGGAAAGTATCTGATAGTTACGAGCACGAATGGCCTTATAATATTCTTTCTTCATGGAACTCAATTCAACAATAGCTGGCATCAAATGAACTTGGGAAGATGCCAATACTACGAGATGATAGACAATAATGAATAAGACAACTTTTATATTGGTGGCGACAAGATGACCTCACACCTGACTTGTCAAATAAAGCAGACGATATGTGATAACTCAGAAACAAGAAAAGTTTAAAATTGGTCAGGGTCAAATATGTTGGCAACTAGCTCTAACTGGGGACAAGGACCTTGCCGATGCAGCCAGAACCTAGAATCCCTAACAAGACTGGTGCCTTATCCATTGGGCAAATAGAGTCGCCAATCAATAATTTGTGACAAGAAATGGCAAAAGACTAAAACAAAGCCAAAACCGAAACAAAACACACACCACAAAGCAAGAGAGAGGACAACAAAAAGGGAAACTATGTACATGGTAGGATGCAACCCACCTCAACAACTCCAGGATGATCATGTGAACCCATTGACAGGTTCAAAGAAATAATTTTAAATGCAGAACAATGGAGTACACAGATGGAACGTACATAGATTCAATCACCACTTTGTACTCCTAATGAGAGACATAATACTCTTGAAATGCAATGCATTCTTGAAAGATGTAGCAAAATTGAATAACCACTCCTCATTGTACATCCCTGAATCTTCTGGAATCACTTCAATGTTACTTTGCATGTCATGGATGACTTCTTCCATTCCAATTTCAAGCTCTTGAATGTATTTCCAATCATTTGAATCCAAGGGAAAAATGCCTCAAGCTGTATGCCTTCTGTGCACATCTAGATAATAAGCATTTGATAGCTTTTGTTGTGAATCCACCTCATGAACAGCAATCCTAACATCTTGGACTGAGAAGATTTCGTCCTTCTTTGATGCGATTATTTCATCCTACTTCAATAATTAATGGAGCAGCTTGATCGAGACATTCTTCACAAAGAAACTCGTCATTTGATATCTCAAAACAACATATTGGAATAAGGCTACCATGAGGTGGATCATTCTCTTGAGCTCTACTTAGTTGATCATCATCAATTTCTTTTTCTTTTAATACTTCAAATTCTTCTAGTCTCTCAGTTATGGGCTCAAGGATATGCTAAACATAAGCTTGAACTCTTAATTATCTACTCACAAACTGCTTCTAGCAATTTCATTATACATGCATCTTTTATTGTATCTTCGCTACTAGAACCATCATGTTCATGATGATTTCCAACATCATCTTTTGTTTCTGATTTAAGAACTTGTCTTTGAGGTATTTCTATTTCACTTAAAACTCGAGACTCACACGAATCGTCAGAGATAGGCATAAAAGTTCTTCCCTCTTTAATACATGTGTCATTTTAAATTTATCACTAACAGGGATATTATATGATGATGAGCACACAAGAGGAACTCCATGACAAGGAATTTCATGAGTGGATCCATTGCTAACCTCCTCTTGCAAATTCTCGTCTTTAGGTCCTAACTGCGTGAGCATTGAGGTAGGAGTTCCTTTTGATTCATCTTTGTATTTTTTAGCTACTTCAACATATGACATTTCATCAAACAATTGTCCAAGAAAATTTTCTAAATTGGCATTGTTGTCCTGAACTCCTATTGTCTCAGTGAGGCTTATAACTTCGAATGCATAAGTCTTTTCTGATATAAGTTCATTTTCCTTAACGCGGTAGGGAACATCATAGCCATGAGCAAGTAGATGACTTTCTTTTTCATCTCTTTGTTCAAATTTTTGTAAAGTTTGACATAAAGGATATATTTCATTGGGCTGGAATTGTTTATTGCCATAAAAGCTTCTCAAGAACTGCACTTGCTTGGGGTTATCAAGAACCTGATTCTCTTGAGATGTAGGCATAGAAAAAGAAAAATCTTCGTCATCTTCATCTTTATCGTTGTCACTGTCAACCATTGATGTGGGGTATTGTTCATTGCTTCGTTGTCTTGCTTGATACCAGGCCATCATTCCAGGTTCAAATTTTCTCAGAGTTGCCAACCTCTGCCTTTGGGGAGGTACCTTCAAATTGTGAAGAATAAAGATACACCAACAAAGTCACCAAAAATCTGTTGGAACATTTGCCACTGCCCGTTGGGCAAGTCATATCAAAATCTGCAATGACAAATCTATTTCCCAACAAGTTAAAATACTAAAATTGCTAATGCTGGAAAAGTACAAATAGCAATAACAAATCAACCAGAACACTTAAAAACGGAATGTACGGCCTGCTGGGAATAATTTGATCTAAAACTGGATTGTGGCGGCTGATATGCTAATTCGTACAACCCAATATTTATCAAAAGTCCGAATTGGACACTTGAAACCACTAAAATCTGCACCCAGAAAACTATACGGCCAAACAAAAGGATGAGGTACAGCTGGTTTTTGAGCAATATTCTGATCCAAACCAATTTGCAACTCTTTCAAACAACCAATCGCACCTTATGATATTGTACGGCCAGATACACATAGCTGCAAATGGTATGACCTACGAATAATATGGTACAGCCAATTGAGTTATGCCCTTTTCAAAAGATAAATCGCTGAGATTTGCAAGGCAAATAATGATAAGCTTCAACTCTGAGATTCAACCAAACTGGAATGATATTGCAACTAATGAACACAATAATCTCCACAACAAACAAATTAAAAAACTGGAACATTCAGCACACTGTAATCCCTGTGTGAAATTACTCAAATGGCTAGGAGGGTTTTCGTCCTCAAAACAATCTTGCCAAAGGCTTTTCGTCCTTGAGTAGAAAAAGAACACTTGTTCATTCTCAGGAAATAAGAAATTGATAATAACTAGGAAGATCTTTTGTGCACAAACCCTCCTTATACAAGCTTTTGATGCAATATAATTTAATTTTATATTCTTTTCCCTTTTCCCTCCAAAACTTAAAACTTTTAAAGGTGTCTAGAAAGTCCCAACACTTTTGGACCCCATTCCTAATGACACGATAAGTCCTTTTAAAAAACAACTTTCTTAATAGTGAAACACAAGTTGTATTTTTATAATATAGCATAAAGTTACTTTTTGGACAACTTAAATTAAATTATTAAAATATTTCCCTTGCACCACCCCATTAGCCTACAAGAAAATTAAGAAAATAGTTTAAGGCTCTTCGATAGACTTATGCTTGAGAAGGGGACATGACAGTTTCTTGCTATCCATTGTTGTCTAGCCACTGTACTAGCTCAATTTCCAAATATTGTTGTTGTTCGTGAGGATTTTCAGTTATCGATTTCCCTCATACCATCATAACGTTGCTGATTTTCACGGTTCAAAAATTAGATATGTTGTTCCTTGCTGTTGCAAGGGCTTTTAGACATTTTTCTAACATCTTCCAAGCTGCCACATCCATTTTCAGCCAGCGCCATACCTTTCTGGGACTGATGTACCTTGATCGCTACTTGCACCAACCAACCGTACAGTCTTTATTTATTCTATATTTGCTGAAAATAATAAATAAGTATTGCGTCAAGTTTACAAATCTGATTTGAGGATTTACTGCTGCGATATCGTTGAAATAAATAAATTTTCGAGGTGCCCTAATTGCTGATTTACTTGTTGCTACTGTTAAGTGTTTAACATGCTGATTTATTGACCGCTATATCAACATTAATTGTCAAATTTTCTGTTCACAATTGATAAGGATGTTTTATTGAGGGTTTCATATTTATAAATAACTCAGATCTGCCGTCCTAGTTTTCACAATTCATCATGCAAGGGTTTTTAAGTTCATACCAGCCATTAGTCTTTCAGATCTGTTGTTAATACTGATTATTTTGGCATTTGAGAGTTTCATAAAATCATATCAGCATTGTGGAATACTGGATCTGTTGTTTATGGTTGAATATTTCGATCAATAATGGTTTTCTAAATGTATTGTTGCTAATTGTATTGCTGATCAGCATTTATTTCATTGGGGTTTGCCATCTACTTTAATATTTTACATCATTTTAACTTATACATATTGGAAAATTTGTCTATTTCCTAAGGTTGTCCAATTGGGGACATTACAGTGGTACGAGAGCTTTGATCTTGCTAGCCTACAAGGTTAGATTTAACTTTAATGCAGCATAATGGAAAATCGAAGAGGAAGATCTACAGATTCACTTGAAGATATCCTAGGGCAAATAAATAGGAGATTAAAACGGATTTGGAAAGATCACAAGACACAGATGAATTTACGATGGGACAAACTTGAAGAAATTGTTGAGGAAAAGCATGAAACAAAAAGAGCCACATCATCATCATGTAAGAGATGATTTTGAGACATTTCATGAAGAATACGTTGAACTAAGCCAGGCAACTCATGATATGTTAACTTTTCGCGAATATTGTGATCTAAGGATGGAGCATGGTCCTATGAGAAGAAGAACATAGCAGAAGCCAAAGAAAATGTTCTTGGAAAATTTAGAGAGAATGGAAACAGAGGTCCAACAGGGTACAGAGGAATCTGCCATGCAAGATGTAAGGATTTTTTATCCAAAAAAGATATTTCATTGACTTCTAATGAGTATGTATGCCAACAAAATATTGATGAAGTCAAGGAGGAACAAGCATTACATGTTGAATACGAAGAGCCTAAGATGGAAACAGATGTTCCAGTCCAAGAACTACCCATCCATCTTCCGAAAGGTGAGTCATTGCCGTATGCGATTGATTTTCAGAAGAGCTATGTGGACGAACATGCAATTGAGGAGAATGTTTTGGTTGATCCTAACTTGGAAATCTTGAGTCACAAGGATGGTGTTGTTGAAGATATCTCAACAATTTCTATTTTGGCAAAAGGAGGTGAGCACTTTGATTACAACCCAAGGTATGAAAAAGATGGTCATATTTCAGATTTATTGCTCCATACTATATCATTACAAGGTTCTCGTCATCATGGGAAGCATTCTAAAAATGGTGATAGGGTGAAGGATACAACTTGCTTCTTGATTCAACTTCAAAATTGTTTTTGCACACGGGATCCAAGTGAATTTTTGAGGTACAAGAAAGATAAAGGCTTTACTGAGATCAATATCACTACTTCTAGAGAATTCTTCATCCCATGTATTTGTATAGAAAGAAAGCTCATGAGGAATCATATAGAATATGATGTGAATTATAACAAAGTTGTGAATGATCAATGCTCACGGTTCATAAGTCACTCCTTTGAGCTAAGTTCTACACTTGAAGACAAGGTTACTAATTATGGCCAAATGGAAATAATCACCATTGTCGGGACATCAAGATGCTTGATGTTGGAAGGTGGTAAGCAAAATAGATATCATTTTGATATTCAGGAATTTCTGACTAAGCATGGTTTGGTATTTTTGAAATCAAACTACAAACAGGTTTGCCACCCTTGGATGTATGAAGAAGAATTCACAAAGGGATGAGATACTACAAGATGGCTTCACCATTCCTTGCACCATGAAGGCACAACAGCTTGTCATCACATTGAGTAGACACAAGGTGTGCTATGACGTCCACTAGAGGGTTCAAATTTAAGAGATTGAAATTTAAGAGAAAGGAGGTAGTGCTTCGAGGCATCGAAGAGGGAACTCCAAGAGTTGTCATGGCTAAGAGGATGGAACATCAATTGGTGACAACCACAACTTCATCCATAAGTGAGACCCTTGATCATGATGGTATTTGGTCTATTTTGGATCAGCAAGGTATGGTGTTCGATGTTATCACTCTAGAATGGTCACAAGGGTTTCATCAAGGGATAGGGAAGAGACATGTTGGAGATATCTTTCCTATTGAAGAAGTGATTGGCATCATAAAAAGGATTCAAAAAGGTGTTCATAATAATATCAGAGTAGCGCAACATAAGCTTGGTGGAATGGTTTCAAATTCTGATATGCTTGCAAAAGATTACAAACAAGACATAATAGAGAAAAGTAGCGATAGCGTATTGCAATTATGTTGCAAAGGAAACATATTAGGAACTGTTGTCACCATAATTTCCTATTTTAGGGATGCTATCATCGCCTTTTCTAACTTCTACATTACATCATTTTCAGCCATACAAATGTTTTCAATCATAGGATTGCTGAATTTTAAGGGTTTCAGAGTGATTTTAAGTTTGTTGTTGCTATTGAAGTATTTTCAGTCATTGTATGGTTGTTTTCAGCCTCTATATTGCTGAAATTGTTGATTTTTGCAAAGGATTTTCAGTATTGCAGCTGCTGTATCATTTTTAGATTGTTGGTTTTCAAGGTTTCTGATTTTGGACTGCTGTAATCAATCACATACAGCCACCGGTTTGCAAATTTTAAGAGATTTGTCTTGTATTATGTTGTTTGTGAGGGGTTTCAACCATTGGGTCTGTTAACCGTCGTACTGCTGATTTGGATGAGATTCCAAATGATTTATAACCATAGATCACCAACTCGGACTCAGAGAGTACTCAGCAAGCTAAAAATTTCCAACTCGGAGAGTGCTCGGCAAAAATCGGCAACTTAAATAACACTAAAATTCTTGAAACTTGGCAAAAACTCGCAAAAACTTGGCGAGTACTCGCCAAAAACTCAGCCAGAAGACTCAACGAGTTAAGCTTGCAGGTACTCACATGGGTTAAAAACTTGTGAGTACTCTACAACTCGTCGAGTACTCACTGAGTTGGTGAACTATGTTTATAACTACTCCAACTTTATTTCAGCGTGCATACAATCTAATTTGCAAAATTTATGAGGGTTTCTACCTAAAATACAGTTGGACAATCTATTGGAACTCAAAGAAATTATTATCATGAGATTCCAGATTCTTCGGTTCATAATGAAAACAAAGTGGCACGGCAAAAACATGACGGTAGGTTCATAAGACAGCCTTTAGCCTTACAAGAGTTTGAGGATGTCATCATTTGTCCTCACATCAACGAGGAGCATATTGAGAGTTGGTTGCATTCCTTGCCTAATCCAAGCTAGGAGTGGAAAGATACAATCATTGCTCTCATCACAAACCTCCTCAAGGTTTGCATTCATATTATTTTGAATAAGCTAACTAATCATGCACACTTATTTGTTATTTCTCCTCAAGTGGTCAAATTGTTTTTCAAAGAAGTGATCAAGTTACATGGATTGCATAAAAATATGGATGATGGAGATAGTAGATCCCATAGTGCTTTTTGACAAGAGTTGTTTCATTTGATAGGTACAGGATCCAGATTCTATGAACATTATAGCAAGATAACACTTCAGCATTCGAGTTTGCACATATCCCATAGTGCTTTTTGGCAAGAGTTGTGTCATTTGATAGGTACAAGATCCATACAACATAATTCATCATATTGTCACGATGATACTTGAACATCCGGGTTTGCAATTGTTGAAGGCAAGCAATGTTGGGAAGGGTAGATTGTCATGTCCCCTTTTCAAAACTAAAAGAATTAATAATATTTTAAGTGGGCTCAATCATTTTATTTTCAAATGGGGCAACTTAAATATTATTATAGGTCCCATGTAATGTTTAATAAGTGTTTTTAACACTTTATTCAAAATGTAATTCAAAAAGGGGCCTTTGGATGTATTTTAAAAGTATTTTTAAATACTTGGCAGGAAAAGTAAAAAAATAAAAATAAAATAAAATAGAGGGCCTGTAGTAGGCGCCTATAAAAGAGAAGTCAAGGCTCACATCAAATCATCTATTTGAATTTATCATTTCACTTTTCTTTCCGAATTGGAGTTTGAAGCATTCAAGGACGAAAACCCTTGGTGTGAGACATCATAAGAACAAAAACTCTTAGTGTCTATATTTGGATTTGAGGATGAAAACCCTCTTATCCATTAGAGGTGGTTTCACCCAAGAATCACAATTATGCTGAATTGTTAAAGATTGATTGACAATTTGAAGTCATTTTCAATTGCTACGGTGTAAAGGGGTTAAATTTGCTGAGTTTGAAGGGGTTTTAGATGTTGTTGTTTGTGAGGATTTCCAGTCATCATTTCGTTGTTTCCAGCTGCCATACTAATCCTCCTTGTTGTCATACAAGTCATTTCAATCATATCATTGCTGATTTTTAGGGTTTCAAAGGTTTGAATTGCTATTAGACATATTTTTGTTGATTTATGAGGATTTGCAAACATTAATTGAAGGTTTCTAGCCATCGATTTCTGTCCAACCATTGTACCAGCTCAATTTCCAAATATTGTTGTTGTTCATGAGGATTTTGTAATATCCCTGATGGATATATGCTCAAACACAAATCAATACTTACAATAAACTTAGTTTGCTAATTCGTCAGCAGGTTGTAGATATGCACTCATTCAAATTAAAGATTTGAATGATAGATTACATTCTTATAGGAAATCAGATTTATTGCAATTAGATTAGCAAACTTATGACAGCCGTAACATATGTTCTACTGTTGCAGGAATCAGATACACAATAGTAGTTATGACATACCAATTGTATGAAGTCTCAATGATGTCTCAGATAATATTGTATCTAAAGTCTAACTGCTACAATGTTGTCTCAGATGAATATACATACCATCTTGCCTTAGTATCAAAAAGCTTTGACAACAACTTGATCTTCAGATGGAATAATGAAGATCCGATCAAGAGAGAACTCAATATCCACACTTAATACTTGACTCTGGTACAATGATTGCAAATGCTATATCCCACGGCTGGCGTCTGAAAGTCGCTTATCTCCCTATCATTCACACGATTCCCTTTGGTGAATTTCCACGATCTTCCAAGGCTGTGTCTCACTTCTCAAAGGTGGTGCAATCTTCAAATACTGGCAGTGCTTCCTCTTAATTACCCACGATTCCTTTTATGAGTGGACTCCTTCAATGTTATATGATATCAAAGTCTTCAATACAATATAAAGAAGCTTTGATCTATATGTGCAGATGGTTAGTTGGACTTGATGAAGCCGACGTTTCTCATACACCAGTACGGATGATGTCTTCAACTGTAGCAAATACTCCCTCAACTGGATCACAATGGTGTCGTTGAAGCAATATTCCAGTGATCGATGCTTATTGAATTCCAGCAATACCTTCAGCGAATGTCTTCCAGCTCACGCACGAGTCTTCAATGCAACGGTTTTCACAATGGTATGGATTGTAATGATTGCAATCTGCAGGTTCTTAGTTGAAAGCTCAATCACTATCTTCGGTAGCCTCCGCCTCTTGTTATTAGCAAAATCCACACACTACGATAGGGGAATGTGACGCTGAATATGCTTTCCTCCTCAAGTGTTGTGATTGTTGAAGCCCGGTTCTTCCTTGTATATTCGCTTCTTCCTTGTATGTTCGCACCTTCCAAACTCACGACGGCTCCTTATGTGCAATTACCTGGGACCCACGATTTTTGCTACGCCAATCTCCTTTAGACTCCTTAATGCTATTGCTTTATAATTTCTTTGTATAGTCTTAGAAGGTGACTAAAATATGAGGGACCCACGATCTAAGAACTGTCAGAATTTGTCTACTGTCTGCAAACAATCTCAAATCACAATTTCATTCGCCTAATACATAATGCGATTAGCATCAGTTTTGAAACATCTGAGAATCTCACGGAACCCACAAAGCATTGTCAACACAATTTCAACACAAACTGCAATTAAACAAATCTAAAATCTGATTGTATAAAACTACAATCACCATAGATACATATATATCGATTGATTCTAAATTGGCAAATTTATATTGGTTTACCAATCAATAAATTTGTAAAAACCTTTTGCATGAACTTTATTCTCCAATCTGCATAATGATGCTTACAAAAAATGGTCTCCGACCAAATATCGAAGAACCCAACAAAATGACCTTGAAACCCAACTGAGAAATCTGAATGATTTCTCCTCAACTATTCAGCAAATACAAAGAAAGCTCTCTTTGACATTGACTGGATACAACACGTAAGTCATAGACTCAAACTGAAAACCAAGACATAAGCATCTGAAAAACACATAGATAAATGCTGAACTATGACTCTAACCTCTCCTTATAAAGGTTTCTCATCAATTAGGCCTGGCCTAATTTTATTAAATGAGAGTTTACATGTACACATCATACCCAAGCATTTTTAAATGCTTTTACATGAACTTTTTTAAATGCTTGTTTATAACACTTTTATGCCGACTTAAGTGACTTTTAATAAAATATTAATTTTATAAAGCAAATAAAAATACTTTATAAAATTAATTTACAATTAAAACTTTTTTAAGTCACTTAAAAAAATGGGGACATTACAGATTTTCAGTTATTGTCTGTAGTCATACCATCATAACTATGTTGATTTTCAGGGTTCAAAGGTTAGATCTGTTGTTCGTTGCTGTTACAATGGTTTTTAGACATTTTTCTAGCATTTTCCCAGTCGCCACATCCATTTCCAACCAGCGCCATACCTTTTTGGGACAGATGAACCTTCATTGCTGCTTGCACCAGCTTGCCGTACAACTTGTATTTATTCTATCTTTGCTGAAAATAATAAATAGTTATTGCGCCAGGTTTGCAGATCTTATTTGAGGGTTTATTGATGTGATATCGTTGAAATAAATTAATTTTCTAGGCACCCTAGTTGTTGATTTACTTGTTGCTATTGTTAAGTGTTTAAAATGTTGATTTATTGACCGCTATATCAGCATTAATTGTCAGATTTGTTGTTCACAATTGATAAGTATGTTTTATTGAGGGTTTCATATTTATTAGTAACTCAAATCTGTCATCATAGTTATCACAATTCATCATGCAAGGGTTTTTAAGTTCATACCAACCATTAGTATTTCAGATTTACTGTTAATACTAATTATTTTGGCATTTGAGGGTTTTATAAAATCATATCAGCATTGTGTGGAATACTGGATCTACTGTTCATGGTTGAATATTTTGATCGATAAGCGTTTATTAAATGTATTGTTTCTAATTGTATTGCTGACCAGCATTTATTTCATTGGGGTTTGCCATCTACTTTGATATTTTATACACATTGAGAAAACTGTCTATTTCCTAAGGTTGTTCGATTGGGGACATTACAATGCACCTTCAGAAATACCTGAGAAATCCAGACCACAACATTACAATTCTAACAAGAAATGAAGGACAACAACAAGGATGGGCAGAATCATGAATCCATCCTTTAAAATGACAGGCAATCACCGAAACCATCTATAAGCTCATGCCTTCTCACGTTCATCTACCTAAAGCCATGCAAAAATTTCACGTATCTCAAATAAAAAATTTCAAGCCCCATTTGGCAAACCACATCTTGAAATAGAATTGGAGAAGATACAAAATGCCATTAGAATTCAACACGCAACAGAGATTCCCCTAACTTTTGTCATTAGTAGGCATAACTATCATCTGTGGATTTATTTCCTCCATCGGGAAAGAATTAAATACTGTATTCATTTCCTAAATGGGTTCACCAATATTAGTATCAAAGAAAAAACTTCCTGAATTACTTTACAAGTATTCCATCATATTGCAATATTTTTTTGTACCTACTTCTCATTTGGCCAAAATTTATTCTAATTTGTTTATTTTTCTAGATTTCACTATCATTTCTTAATATTACCAATCTTCCAATCTTAATATTATTTTGGGGTCACCTGGGGGCGAACTGGCGAACAAAGCCGATTTTTATCTTTTACCGGGAACCCCGTAATCCCAACCACCCCGGAAGGGATCTTCGAGAGAGGGCCGGGGGAATTTACTCAGCCAAACCACCAAACAAGTTCCCTACGGGGGCGCCCTCTGCATACACGGGGGGGTGACAACAACCATTGGGAACTTTAGGATCAACGAGTTAACATGCAAGCCACCCGGTTAGGACAGTAACAACCGAACGTGGAAACGAAGGATGGAATGAAGGATGAAGGAAGCAAGCAGGGAAGGATGCACACCTACCTTTTCAACCCTTCTTTACAAAATAGGATGTTTATGATATATATTGTTGATAGCCTAAAGACCTATATCTACCTATTACAATATTTCTTTTGTAATGTGGGATGCCAGTTTGGCTCTTTTTTTCCTCAAATACTCTCTTTTATTTGTAATGTGCTGCCCCCAGATGCAAATCTTCATCTTTGTATGACTGTTGTAGGTGACCCAGCAATATGATCAATAGAAATCACATCCAGAGCAATGCCCATGATGGTATTTCATCATAATATAATCTGCAGTCCCTTATACAACACTAGGCACCCATATTCCATGAGTTTTTGAAGGCCACGAAGGAACAAATCAAATGCTAAAGTCCCACGACCTGGGTAGCTGCTGTACGGCCAGCTTGTATGGGTTTTTGTTGTAGCTAAACTCTCCAAAAGTCTTCAAATCTGTCCTACAATCCCTGAAAATGATCTGCAGTACACATAGGAAGTACGGCCCAGGTAGAGAATATACAGCCAGCCAAGAATGGATACCAGTGTGCCCAAAACTCTTCAAATAATCCTGTAGCTATCCATGGATGTTTGTCTTTCACTACTCACACAAATCAATATATTATCATTGTAAAACTATGCCAAAAGATCAAATCAAGCACAAGCGAAGCCTCCATATGAAGCTCCCAGCAACCCTTCCTGATGCTGTCTCTCAAGCACGAAGAAGGTAATCTCACAGAGGTTTCCGTCCCTGCAAAACTCAAGTCCAAACCCTAAAGCCAAGCTTCAAGATTGCTCCACAGAAAAGTTGTCCAAAAGAGAGAGAGAGCAAATGAAGTCTCAAATGCATTTTATATTTCCCTTGGCTCCAACGCCCAAGGAGGGAAAAAGAATAATAATTTAAATTTGAAATAACCCCTTGTTCCCTCATGGAGCGTTCACCCTCCCCTAGCACATAACTTAAAGTTCATAAAATAAAGTTACTTCAAATAATTAAACTAACCCATAGCCAATAAAGTATTATAAGTTAAATATTTAATTTAACTTATACTTCGAAATATAATCCCCTGGATGTTCTCGAAGTCCAACTGCAAGTGCTAGGTGCTCCAACTGACAGGCTATAAATAGAAAGTTGGCCAATGCCACCAGATACCTCCTATCTGACTTACTATAAATAATAAGTCCTGGAATAATGACCACAAAGGGTTCCCTAACCACAACTATTAGCCTACGAGAACCCCAGAGTAGGCTAATCACTCCATCTCTCTAAATGGGCTAAGGAGGGGACATTACAATACGCCCTCCCCAAAATTGCTTGCCCTCAAGCAATTCCAGTGCTGGATGCTGAAGAATTTGTTCACTTTTCCAAGTGGCATCCTCAACTAGTAAGTCCCACCATTTCACCAAATACACTGTGATCACTCTCCGCCTGATGGTCCTCTCCCTGAAATCAATCACTGCCTCTGGAACAAGTACCAACTTACCCTCATCATCCAATGGGCGCAACACTGCTGAAGGAGTCACATTATGACCAAGCGCCTTCTTGAGGCGAGATACATGAAACACATTGTGCACTCTACTCCCCTCAGGTAACTCCAACTCATAAGCCACCTCTCCAACTCTCCTGGTGACTCTGAATGGCCCATAAAAATGAGGTTTCAGCTTCTCTGCGCCACTCTTCTTGAGAGTGGACTGTATGTATGGCTGCAATCTCACATAAACCATGTCACCCACCTCAAACTCTCGCTCTAAACGGTGCTAATAAGCATACAACTTCTACTGATTCTAGGCATGCTATATGTTTTCTCTCAAGGATCTCATTATGTCTTGGCTCTCCTGCAAGAAGTCCTTAGCCCTGGGCACTCTACAATCACTGAACAACAAATCAATGAAGCTAGGTGCTTCCTATCCATACAAAACCATGAAAGGTGACATTTTGATGGACATGTAGAATGTGGAGTTGTGACAAAACTCTCCAAAATGCAACCATTTTATCCATCCCTTTTGCTGCCTTGAAACATAATTCCCAAGGTAGCCTTCCACCCATTTGTTAACTATTTCAGTTTGGCCATCTGTTTGGGGGTGGTAACTAGTGCTAGGAGTCAACTCGGTACAACATAACTTAAACAATTCTTGCCAGAACAAGCTCATGAACTTGCTGTCCCTGTCACTTATGATGTTCTTTGCTACCCCATGAAATCTAAACACCTCCTTAAAGAACAAATCTGCCACCTGTAAGGTTGTATATCCTGCTGATATGGCAAAGAAATGGGCAAATTTGATAAAACGGTCCACCACAACAAAAATACAATCCTTCCCTTGCACCTTGGGAAGCCTCGTGATGAAATCCATTGAAACACTCTCCCACTTTTGAGTAGGAATGGGCAATGGTTGTAGCAGACCAGCCGGGTATGTGTGCTCATTTTTATTTTGTTGGCACACTTAACACTCAAGAACATACCTGGTAATGTCTTCCTTCATCCCCTTCCATGAGAATCTCTCACGGATCTGCCTATATGTCTTATAAAACCCAGGATGACCAGCCATAGGAGTGTCATGAAAAGATTTGAAAATCTACTCTTTCAACTTTGATTCAGGCACTAACCAAATCCTCTCCTTGTAGAAGATCAAGCCATCCTACGCACTATATTTATCCTTCTTGTCAAACCTCTCAATTATTCTTTCAATAAAATCAGCAAATGATGTGATCTGTGCATGTCCCAATGTAATCATGCCATGGTGCCACCACTCATGAGCAAGTCCATCTAGATATATAGCAGCATATTTTATGGATTCTACTTCAGGCATAGGATTAAGAGTAAAGAAAATATCAACTTTTTGGACCCATGCACGAGCTGATGTCTTCCCGGAGCCATCAAAGTAAGGGAGACTAAGCTTCCCAAGCTTCTTACGCAACTCATTATGCTATTCTCTGTTGCCTTTGTTCGGCATATGCCTCACCCTAAAATCCATATAGTCACGTAGAGATATGTTACACTGAAAATCAGTCCCTGCATCTCTCCAATCCTGACAAAATTGATCTTGCATTTCAACTAGAGTGAGTTCATTTCCTGCCGGTGGTTCAACTCCAGGTAGAAAGACTGGCATAAGAGGTCTCGCTACTGCTGCTCTCTGTTGAGGATCTTCCACTCTAGGTGGATTTTGGCCATTCCTCTGATCCCCATTACACCTGTTATTGACTGCCCATAAGGCAATCGCACCAGCCAACTGAGCCATGCGTTGATTTGTTTGCGCCTGACTTCTAACCAAGGCATCCAAAAGAAGTGTTGTAAGATCTGGTTCTCGGTCTGTATTATCTCTACCACCCATATTTCCTGAATGTGTCAATTGTTGTTCCTCTGTATCAGTAGGCCAATGTTCCCAACAATCTCCCCTTTTTCTCTGTCTTTCGTGATATCTTCTTTCTCTGTCACTGATGCTCATAGAACTTCATTAACCCACTGGATGGCAGAAAATTTTGAGCTCTGAAACCACTGTAATGTGCTGCCCTCATATGCAAATCTTCATCTTTGTATGACTGTTGTAGGCAAGCCAACAATATGATCAATAGAAATCACATCCAGAGCAATGCCCATGATGGTATTTCATCATAACATAATTTGCAGTCCCTTATACAACACTAGGCGCCCATATTCCATGAGTTTTTGAAGGCCACGAAGCAACAAACCAAATCCTAAAGTCCCACGACTTGAGTAGCTGCTGTACGGCCAGCTTTTGTGGGTTTTCGTTGTAGCTAAACTCTCCAAAAGTCTTCAAATCTGTCCTACAATCCCTGAAAATGATCTGCAGTACACATAAGCATCTCAACGCCTAAGACAATGCCTGAAACTCATCAAAAAACCCTCAAAGATCTGCTATAGGAAGTACGGCCCAGGTAGAGAATGTACGGCCAGCCAAGAATGGATACCAATGTGCCCAAAACTCTTCAAATAATCCTATAGCTGTCCATGGATGTTCATCTTTCACTGCTCACACAAATCAATATATTATCATTGTAAAGCCACACCAAAAGATCAAATCAAGCACAAGCGAAGCCTCCATATGAAGCTTCCAGCAACCCTTCCTGATGTTGTCTCTCAAGCACGAAGAAGGTAGTCTCACAAAGGTTTCCGTCCCTACAAAAATCGAGTCCAAACCCTAAAGCCAAGCTTCAAGATTGCTCCACAGAAAAGTTGTCCAAAAGACAGAGCAAATGAAGTCTCAAATGCATTTTATATTTCCTTTGGCTCCAACGCCCAAGGAGGGAAAAAGAATAATAATTTAAATTTGAAATAACCCCTTGTTCCCTCATGGAGCGCTCACCCTCCCCTAGCACATAACTTTAAGTTATAACTTAAAGTTCATAAAGTAAAGTTACTTAAAATAATTAAAGTAACCCCTAGCCAATAAAGTATTATAAGTTAAATATTTAATTTAACTTATACTTCGAAATATAATCCCCTGGTTGTACTCGAAGTCCAACTGCAAAGTGCTAGGTGCTCCAACTGACAGGCTATATATAGAAAGTTAGCCAACCCCACCAGATACCTCCTATCCGACTTACTATAAATAGTAAGTCTTGGAATAGCGACCACAAAGGGTTCCCTAACCACAACTATTAGCCTACGGGAACCTTGGGAGTAGGCTAATCACTCCATCTCTCTGAATGGGCTAAGGAAGGGACATTACATTAATTGTCAAGGCTTACCTCATTGTTGAGATTATTAGAATATTAATATAATGATAAATAAAGTGTATGTTTGCACTTGTATGTAATAAGTTAGTAGTTAGACTATTGGTTAGTGGTCTTTGATAAGGTTGTTGTAACTGTCATCTATTTTTAGACTATTTTCAATAATATAATTCAATACTCTTTCCATGAGAGATGAGTCAATTCCTCTCATCTCATTTTTTCAATTTTTACCAACAATGGTATCAAAGCCAAATCATGTTGAGGAAGCCTGGTAATGGGTCAAACATCAATTGTACGGAGTTTGAAGAAGATCAGGAAGAGGAGGTTGTCAAGTGCAAGCTAAATCAATGCATGGAGAAGAATCGCAACATAATTCTTCTATTTGCAAAGGTCACAAGCAGGAATTGAGGGCATGGAGAAATCACTTTAAGATCACAATGGGAAGGAGGTCGCAGCTAAGGAGGTTTGAAGGTCATGTTTTTGTCAATCGCAAAGGTCAAGTCTTGTACTTTAAAAAAAATTATTTTCTACTAAATTGCATGAGGGTGGGTCTTTGTCAAAGCATCTTTTTAAAACTCAAAGATTTGAGGGACTAGCTCGCCACAGTCAACATACCAATGGATGACGAAGATATGGTTGCTTTAACCATCAACAACCTACTGCCCTCCTTTGAGACTTTTGTGGAGTCTGTAAACCTATGGGCAAAAAACCAATGTTCGACGTTTAACAAGATCAGTTCATATCTATTGGAAAAGGAACATTGACAAAAACAGATCAATGAAATCACTTATAGGAATTCAGAAAGTGCACTTGCAACACAATTTTAGGTGACAAATTATTGTTCTCCTTCTACCACTTTACAACCACAAAGAAAGGTATAGTGCTTCTACTATCAAAATTTTGGGCATGTTAAGAAAGATTGCAAGAAAAGACAATATGATCTATCCCACAAACCATAGAATGAAGCTAATGTGGCAGCTATTGCTAAGGAAGACCATGATAAAGATTTTGCATTGATGATTTTTTCAAACATTGTTAAAAGCATTCGTTGGTTCATTGATTCAAGCACATCCAAACTCTTCACAGGTCAGATGGACTGGTATGTCAAGATTAATACTAAAGATAGTCACAGGGATTCTATTTCACTTGGTGATGGCAAGTCTGTAATGTCCCCCATCTAGCTCACTGCACCAGTAGACCAGGGTTAGCTTATAATTCGACTTCCGTACGCTAATGGAGGTGTTTAGGAAGTCATTTCAGGGACTTACTATTCATGGTCTCGATGTGACTAGAGCCTAAAACAATATAATATAAGTCAAATTAAATATTTAACTCATATTATTTTATGAGGCTTTAATATAGCTTTAAGTTATAAAGTGTTTTATAAAGTGCAAGTTGTAACTTAAAGTTACATGCCTAGGGATGAGCGCCCCTCATGGAGTGATAAGGGGTTAGATTATAATTTAAAATTAATAAAAGAAATCACTCTTGGGCGTTGAGGAAGGAGGCAAATAAAAGACCAAAAAATAACTTCATTTGGTTATGTTATGTTTTATGAAAATTGCTCTCATATTGAGTTTGCCCGTGCATTGGGATTGAGTTTGGCTCTAGGGTTTTGAAGATCAATTTGAAGAGACAAAAACCTTTGCAGATTCACCTTTCTTCGTGCATGAAAGATTGCATCAGGAGAAGATTTGAGGAGACTTTGTTCAGAGGTCTCATTTGTGCTTCAGCAGCTGGCTGTACCTGTGCATGCTCCAGCGGTACCATATTGGGGTTTCCTGTGGATTATTTGGAAGGCTTTCATAGCAGAATTTCATCAGCAGCTGGTCGCCTATCTCCAGTCAGCATTTCAATTCTTTTTGTGTAGATTTTTGAAGGTGATTTCATATTGTTTGTTGCTGCAATATACCCATAGTTGGGCCATACCATCTGGGCTGGACGTGGGATCATTTGGAGGTCACTTTTAGCTTGTTTTTACCATCTATCACCTTGAAGGGAGGTGTCTAGTGTCTGATCAGTTCCAGATCACATTTGTGTTGTAAAAGCTTTGCATTCTGAGATGTCCTGTTGAGTTTTTAGAGTGTCGGAGGTGCTGCTGCATCTACAGCCAGTCATCAAGTTGCAAACCCTCACATGGGTATGTTGTAAAACCCCAGATTTTAGCTAAATATCATTTGGGTTGCTGTTAGTTTGTTTATATGTATTTTATTTTATCTGGGTTTTTCGTATATGCTCCATTTTCTATGTAGTTATTACAAAAACCATACATGCAAACACATGCAATGAAAACTTAAACATCAAACCAGCAAAAACAAAAAAAATACACAAAGCAAACATATACAGAGGGGTGTATGTTACAAAGTCACATACAATTGAAGAGATAGGTGTTATGAGAATTGCACTCAATAATGGCATCAAACTTCTAGTATAGAATGTTAGGCATGTTCTATGATTGAACAAAAATTTACTCTCTATTAGATAGACTACAGAAAATCCTAGAATTCTATGTCAATTTCATGGGATCGAGTGCATTGTTTTTCTAATGTGAAACACGATAAAATAATTGCTCTAAGCATCAAGCCAAACAGTGCATACAAATGCTTATACAAACTTGTTGACCTTTCTTTGCATGCTACAAAAAACTTGGTTTGGTCATAAACCTAAGGAGGTTAGTACAAAAGCTAGGACTATGGTGCCATTGATAGATGTACCTTCCAATTCGTGGGGTATTGCAATGCGTCAGCCTTTGGGTAGTTCTTCTCCACTTGCATAAAAGAAACACAAAACTAAAGGCATCTCCATTTCGATTGAGGTTCCACCCATACAGAGTTCTTCTCCCGTTCAAAGTTTGTCTTTGCAGCACTCGCTTATTGTGCTTCGAAGGCCTCAATGGTATTTTGAAGGTGAGCACGATGATGACTATCCCATATCAAATGCACCATCTCTAAGGACAAACAAATATATTGATCATTGCAATAGGGCATGTTCATTTTGTTCTTTTTGCATATCTTTCTCAGGTGCCTTCTATCATTAAGGTTGCTCATGCATATATTTCTCCCCATTTCTACACATCTTAAGAGCCATATTCTAATTTAATGACTAAACCTTCAAATCCTTCTAGTTTAATCATTAAGGGGAGGGGGAGGCGGGTATTAGAATGAGTATAATGCTATCATGAAGGTTGCTCACGCAGATATTTCTCCCTATTCCTACACATCTCAAGAGCCATGTTCTAATTTAATGACTAAACCTTCAAATCTTTCTGGTTTAATCATTAGGGGGGATATTAGAATAAGTATAATGATATAATAAAGTGTATGTTTACACTTGTATGTAATAGGTTAGTAGTTAAACTATTAGTTAGTGGTCTTTGATGAGATTGTTTTAACTACTGTCTATTTTTAGATTATTTTCAATAATATAATGTGGTACTCTCTTCATGAGAGATACACCAATTCCTCTCAGTCTCATTTCTTCGGTTTTTACTAGCAAAGATGATAGGTCTCCAGTTCTGGCTTAAACTCCAACCACCATCTGTATTTAAATTATTCCCTTGTCAACCTACCTTTTCATCATTATTTCATAAGCTTCATGATGAACTATCAAAAAGCTCAAAAAGAAAGTATAGCCAAGGACCTACAAATAACCAGTGAGATTCAAAATATCACTTGTCTAGGGATGCCCCTATTTGAAGAAAGAACTAGGAAAAAGTAATGAGAAACAACTATTGAGAGAATCGAAGTGAAACTATCAACTTGGAAAGAAAATGGCTAACCTTAGCTAGAAGGTTTCAATTGATCAATAGCTCCCTCCAATCTATCCCAAGAGACATCATGTCCTTTTTAGTGATGCCATGTCTCCTTTTCAAAAAATAAAATAATTGGGAGAACCATAGCCTACTTCTTTATTTCCCATAAGTTAAGGGATAAAGTTAGGGAAATAATTTAATAATAATGTTTTAAGTTAGTCCTAGTAATATTATTTTATAACATTGTAAAAGGACAACTTAAATATTATTTTTAATCTAGAGAAAGGGGCCGTCTAAATGGGACATAATAAGGCCTTATGTAATATTTTGTTAAAATCTTTTAAGTGAGCACTTTTGGAGGGAAACTTTCGGAGAGAAAAGGGAATTCAAAATAAAAGGTGCCAAAATGGATTCTATAAAAGAGAGGCGATCACTCAACTAGGAGCATCCATTGTTTATGAAATCAAAACCCTTTTTCTCATAGTTTGAGCATTCACGTTCATCTATTGCACCGGAGGACAAAAGCCCTCTTGGTTTCTAGGCAAGAGAAAGAGCAGAGGACGAAAACCCTTTGTTCTTTGAGGCGGTTCCATCCAAAGATTGCATTTGGGCTGAGAAGTTGCAGCTGAGTTTTAGCTTTCAGTTGGTGAGCTTTAGAATTCATAATATTTGCCAATGTGATTGTTGTTGAGTAGCATTTATCAGTTTTGGGGTGTTTAGTAATTACCGCCACCCTTCAGTGACCTTGCCTTGAGCAGCCGGCATATTTGATTTCCTCTGCCACCATATAGTTTTCATTTGTTGTCGTCATAGCTTCTGGCAGTCTGTCGTACCTTCTACAGCTGTCATAACATATCCCAGCCCCCAACGGCCGTACAGTTTGGTTTTTGTTTTTAGTCCCAGCATTAATCATATTTGTTGTGTGGTTTTGTATTTGTTGTTCCTCAATAGCCCATTCTCTATTCAGCATTATACTTGTGAGTTGGAGTTTGTTGTTCCTGAATTTATCTGTATAAATTCTGAATAATGAATGCATATGAGTTTCGGCTGTGATATATCAGTATTTTAGAAGTGTTAAAATTATTGCAATAATAATAATAATATTTTATGTGCGAAGGTTCCAGTAATAAATATTGGTGTTAAGTGACTTCAGTATTTTATTGTTCGAATATTGCATAGATAGGAGACTCAAAAAAATTGCAAGATTTACAAAAATATTGAAGAGGGATATTACAAGTGGAGTGGAACAAGATAAGAGAAAACTATCCCTAGTAGGATTTTGTGAAGTATGAAAGTTTAAGGAATAATGAGCGTCTTCAGCTACGCCATAAAAAACTTGTAAAAAAACAATCTAGGTGCAAAGCCTTAGTGATGAGTACACAAGGAAGAAGGGCAACTTTAATATAGGGTAATTATAAAAAACTATCCGGATTTGGCCATGCCTAAAAGCTATTCACTCAAAAAAAACTCCCTTATGGCTTTGATGCTTCAAATTTCACTACAATGACCTAATAAGGCCCTAGTCAAAACGGAATGTTACAAATGAGTCCGGTACACTGTTTTAGAAAGACACGTCACTTTCAGATATGCCTCTAACACAAAATAATTGGCTTCGAAGAATGAAAGAACATGCAGAGGTTGCTTAGAGAAGAACAGTGACAACCTCCATTGAAGAAGGGGATGGACAAAGTACTTGGGAATTTTAAAATCAACCAGAAAATTGATAACCGAAGAGTCTAGGACTCTAAATCCAAACTTAAGAGTAAAGGAAGATACTCTCATTTGGGAAAGTGAATGTTTTGTAGAAGTTGTCCATATGTAAAGGTAAAGGTAGCTTTCTAGGTCACCACCAAGCAAGACATGAATTTTGGTGTATGCTCCCCTCTTGCAGAAGCTCGCGAGGGGGTAGATTTCTATATATATTATATATTATTCAAGTTTTGACCTCATGAACAAGCTCAGTAGTGAAGTCAAACATGTCACTTTACCTACACCTTTCAAATTACAGTGAAACAAATAAATCAAAGGAAGATCAAATTCCCATGCCACAAGATATAAATCAGCAGAGCCTCCCAAAATCACACTCTTTAATATGGTTGGCTACCTTAAGAAAACTTTAGACCTATATGAAGTGTACCCCTCAGCTTGCCCTGTTTGTTAGAACCACCAGAAGGAGATAGAGCATTTACTCCTTCACCATCTATCCATAGTCAAATTTAGGGGCAAATCCTTGGAAAAAATGGATTTTTGGTGGATTGGCCTAGCTATCATGGTTGATAGCTTTGTCACGAAAAATAAGAAGCAAGATGCTTAGTCAAATATGGGGTATAGCGCCTACATGATTATGTGGATTTCCGGCTAGAGAACTACCCAAATATTCAAGGACAAGGCTAACCCTGAAATCAAAGTTTGGCGAAGAATTTAAGCTTCAATTTCAAGACTTATAAATTCAAGGCTGATGGGCAAGGATCTTATCCAAGATGCTAAAAAGAAAGTATTAACAAAGTGGTAACTATTCACAAACCTTTCCCCGCTAAATGGCTTGGTGAAGATATGCCACAAATGCCTAAAGTGAAGTGAAAAATGCCCACCCCGAGAAAAATCAATCTGAATTTGGATAGGGTATTCAAAGGCGAAGGCAACCGAGGGTCACCAAGCAATACTAGTATCTTCACATATTAGGATGCACAACCAATCTTGATGTGTGCCCTGTTAGCGTTTTATTTTGCACCTTTCAGTGCGAACGTAAAACAGAAAGATGTGCGGTAGGACGGCTCTTCGAATTAGAAGGGGAAGCTCCCTGTAAAGTAAAACTAATCTAAAACTATACAAACTCTACAGTGTTTTCTGGAGTATTTCTCACTAATGCTAAATAAAACATGAAATTTGCAATCTTCTTGGGTTTGCAGCGTGCGAAAGGCAGAAACGCACTTTTAATCACAAAGCAAGGATTTTTGTGTTTTTTTTTATTGGAATCAAAACCTAGACTACACGCTTGCACTATTCAACTAAATTCAGAGGCAAAACAAGGCAAGTACACATGAATCAGATTGGACAGATTGAACTGATAACAAAAGACATATAAATCGCATATGACAGTACAAAGACATGACTTATACCTTTAACTTCATTTGTGACACAAAGTTCACAAATTCATTGAGTCGACTTGACCTTCGCACTAAGAAAAACATAATTCAATAGATTTTTAGAAACGAGATAAGCATAATGAAATCCATTAAATGAACAACATGATCACAACTACGTTGAACAAAACAACTAGCACCTTCAGCATAATGAAGGCATAACAATTGCCATTTTATTGATGTCCATTCATGATACAACTGATTTCTCTAACTCTAATATTGAATACTGAATAATGAGTTGCTAAAAAAATAACTCTTAATGAATCCCGAATCTATGTGCAAAAGCACTTATTTATATTGCTTGCAAAAATTGCATGAGAATAAATAACTGAACTCCTACTCTAACTAACTGGTGTTTGCATGACATGCAAACTTATTACAAAATATTCGCTCCACTGAAATTGAAAATAAAAGCATGCAACTGTAGTTCAACTAATGATCACAGTCATGCAACATGCATTCAAAGTTGTAAATTGAACTAGTCGCAAACTAGACTTTATGCTCACATCCACCGCATGTTGACTGAGCAAAAAGCTAACTCGAGCTAACACTAAAAACAGCGGATGCCAAAAATAGTAAATTTCTGAATTTGCTTTTTCCTCTTTGATGGCAATCCATTTTTAGCCTACACTAAAAATAGAATTATGGGAAAGGCGGCTCTGGCTGGTTCTAACACCTCTAGCGAATCCTCCAACGAAGTATGGCAAACTTGAAGCGCTCAAAATTTATTTTGGCAAAGAATCTTGGTGACTCGAATTTGACAAATCATTTGTTGACCTCTAGCTGGAATGGTGAATGAATCTTTATATTGAAATTTATGTTCACTCTATAACATGTTTTATGAAAATAAACATTATCTCATGGAAACTCATAACTCCGAGCCCTCTCAAACTTATTCCCTTCCTTAGAACTTGAAGCTTCAACTTTTGCATTCATTTGGTGTGACAGATCTCGTTGTTATGATTTCATCCTAAAGAAATATTCTTACCTTTCTATCATATGATTCAATTCAAACTCTCAACCACTTGGGAGAGTAATCAATATTCTTCACAGAAGAAACTTGTTCCTGATGAACATAAGTTAAACTATGCATTCTCCTCATATCGTAACAAACCTTATCGTTGCTTCTTCTCTCCATTTGATGTGTTTGAATGCTGACTTGAACTCGACAATCAATTTGAATATGACTAGAGACAAACGTTTTTTAACGACGATGACAAACAAGTGGACTTGACGTGAACGTTTTATAATAACTTGAGATGACTGACTCAGACACAATGACGTGATAATCAGAACACATGACAATTTTACGACTTGAAGACATAAATTTGTGACTACAAATGATTATTTCGATTTCCAAATGAAAATTTGACACACAAGAACGAAGAATTTTGTATCGTAATCCGAGTTTTGGATTGGGTACAACATGCCCTTTACATGGGAGTTGACATAAAAGACCAAGATGAGTTTATGGCTCTCTTTAGACAACTTCAAATTGCTAAGAAAAGTGGTGGAAGAACTTATCGATAGAAGAGGACTCCAAAATTCTCATCAATGCAATGCTTAAGCAAATTTACAAGGCTTGGGGACTGAAGAAAATAAATAGTCGAGGATGCCCTTTATAATTTTGAATCTTTTGATGTAACCCTCCCTACACCCGAGGGAGATTCAAATCAATGGCTATTCCCACTCCCATGATAAACCCTAATATGGCTTTCCTTGCAATTGATAGAAAGAGGGTTTCGATTATTATTGGTGCGGCCGCTCACGTGGACAACACCATTCCTAATGCTTCTAGCCTACCTGTCGATTCCTTATTGAGTGATGCTACAAGAATTGTTGTTTCGATTGGGACTCGTCCCTCAAGCACCAAGTTTCTTCTAGTGGCCCCTAATGCAAGAGCCACAAATGAGACATGTTGATCTTGTTTTGTGTACAAGTGTTCATCGTGTTTTATCCTTGGGGCAAGATGTTCTACAAAAAGAGGAAAAATATACCAATTTGGGCCCAATTTGTAAGTTTAATTCTTTTTGGCCTAGCCTTCCTAATTTGCATGCATGGATTTGTAAAACTTGGCACTCTAGACTTCAAGATTCATTGGAAATCTTTACAAGTGCTCAAGGGTTTTTTGTTCTTTTATGTAAATTGAATCAAGATTGATCTCTAATATTGGAAAAAGGCCCATGATTCTAGGATAAGCATGTTTTGTTGGGTAAGCCATGGTTCCTTGCTTTTAACCCCATGACGGAAACCTTCTTTGTCCTTCCATATCTCGCACTTCAATTTTGAGTTAACTCTTGTTTTCAAGGCATTGGTAATGATTTAGGTAGATTTTTGGCCTTCGACCCAAAAATGGATGCATTGATAGACTCTACTTTGGCTAGGATTCAAGTAGAGCTGTATATTTCGAAAGCTTTGCCTGACGAGATTTGGCTTCAAGTTGAAGGTCATGTTTGGAAACAAATCCTTGATTATGAAAATATAGCTTTTAAATGCAAAATATGATACAAGATAGTTGCAGGCTGCCCTTTGGGGGAACCCAAAAATTTCCAAAAAGGCTACATGATGAGATGGTGTGCGCTTGTCTCACTTAACAGTTAATAGGGCAGAGCCCGATTCTCCTAAGAATTCTGAGACATCTTCACCTTTAGCTTCCCCACCTCATGTTGTGGCTTCTCTAAAGCAACTTGCACTGCAAACAATTGTTAAGGATGCCCCTCCTTCCTCTCCTCCACGGTATACTAATATTGTTCGGTCTTCATCTGTAGTGGTGATGATATTGTTTGGTCTTCACCTACGACAATGGTGCCATCTTTAGTTCCTCTAGAGGCCAAGGTGTGTTCATAGGAAACGAGTGCTCAATCTAGAGGACAAGTAGCTGCAAATTCTTCTCTCCTGCCCATTCCTTCTCCTTTCTGATCTAGTACTATTACGTGGCCCTCGAGTTTGGCTCAAACTAAAGAATGGGGCATAGATGCAAACATTCCAGACTCCCTTTTGGAAACTATCAGGCAATCTCTTTCAGCTTCTCTTGTTTGATTGGATTATGAGGAGGATGTCTATTAACAACAGGAAAGTTGCTCCAAAAAAACAATCTTTAGGTCACGTGGTTTTTCGTTCACATAGGATAAAGGGTGTAGTCCAATCAGCACGCTTGCTACCAATGTTGGATTTTGATTGCTACACTCCTTCTGGAGTGGTTTTTGGAGTTGTGGTTTTCTATTTTGTTTTCTTTTGTAGTTGTTGTTGGGCTGAGGCCCCATTATAGATCCCCAATAATTCATCTAAAAAAAATCTTATTCTTTGGACCATAAAAAGTTCGCCCACATCAGACACAAAGGAAACAAAGCAACTCTCATAATAAAAATGAAGTTGTGCTGGAAACAACTTCAGAAATAAAGTTCTTTGTCATGTCCCCTCCCCTATGAGCCGACTATTTAAAACATTTGTTAGAT
Organism: Cunninghamia lanceolata; assembly: GCA_027924645.1. Taxonomy (NCBI): domain Eukaryota; kingdom Viridiplantae; phylum Streptophyta; class Pinopsida; order Cupressales; family Cupressaceae; genus Cunninghamia; species Cunninghamia lanceolata. The sequence goes on from BSBN01000333.1 coordinate 6,036,505, forward strand.
AGTTTTGATAGTAGTATATTATCAAACTAAAGTGGCTGACCTGTAAATAAAGACAAAGAGATATTAACAATTAAATATTATTATAAGTATAAAACTAAATATATTTGGAATTATAAAAGTAACTTCATACCAAGCAGCGATATAAGTCTTATGACCCCTAATTAATAAAAGTCTTATGACCACTAGCTAATAAAAGGCAACGTGCTATTATTCATTTATATGATGCGAATTGTCTAAGAAAGTAATTTTATAAAAAGGCAACATCATACAGCAATATGGAGTTATATGATCCATTTAATAAGAGCTGCGATCATTATATTTAAAAGGGAAACAGTTAATGAAGAGGCCGTCTAATAAATAGGAGACAATATTATTAAAGGTGGGATTCCTGTGTGAAGAAGCGGCACTAAGACAAATATATCATAACTAATGAAAAGGTGCAATTCACATTGGTCTACAACAGCGATTAGAATATAATAAAGGCAGCACTGCATACAAATAAAGAAGGAAAAAGGTCCAATAAAAGACAAAAGACAAACCATTGATTAATGTGTTAAAGATGCAGCGACTATGATAACGTTTGTTAAGAGGCAGTAATTAATATTAACATATGTATGAGACAATACTGATTAAAGGCAGCGATTGGAATTCAAGAGGTACATTGCAAATGGTGTATCTCTTCAATAGGAAGATGTATCTGAAGGTATAAAAAGAGACAAAGAAAGATCGTGAGAGAGACATTCAAGCAGACAGGAAAAGAAAAGAAAGATACAACTTCGAAGGGAAATAAGACTATATGAAGAGCAGACTGAGATCTGCATATGTATATATTGGAATCAAATAAGAAATATATCTCAATACAAGAAGAAGAAATAGAGAATATACATCAGCAGATATACAGATATGAATGTACAGATCTACAAACGATATAGTATAGAGAAATATTCTACTGTATAAGATAAAAGAAAACAACATCATCAAACCGCAAGCAATTAGAATATAAAAGAACCATTGAACTGTGGAATATAAAAGGCAGACCGTCTCATCATAAATCGCAGAATCAAATCTGCAAACATATATATATTCAAGATCATTATATTATTGAGCATCATACAGAATATTGTGTGACAGGTCAGATTAGAATCCATATGAATATTTTATTGTTATCATTATCAGCTCACCCATCATAGAGGGAATAACAAGCAAGCAATAGGCAAGGAATCCCACCATACCCCCCTAAGGCCTGTTTGGGGGCAAGTCCGATCTGCACCCCGTCCATACCCCCGTAAGGGCCTGTATGGAGGCTTTGTATGACAGCTTGGATCCTACCAAACCCCCGTTAGGGCTTGTATGCAGGGAACTGAACATGCGACCTGCCATGCCGGGCCTGCATGGAGGTATCATGTGCCAATGAATGTCTTGTCATCCCCGCTATAATGGAGTTGAGTGAATGAATTTAATTACATGATAATTCCGAAACCCTAACCCTAAACTTGTGGTATTTGAATTTTTAGGGTAAAATTAGTATTCTTCCATGAAGGGGACATTACATTCTTAGGCATTGAGAATGAGATAAGAATGATTTGTTTCTTGTATCTCTTCTTTCTTATATGCTTCCTAGATAAATGAGAAGCTGAGAATGCTGCTGATCCCTTAAGTTGTTGTGAGAACATTCTATGAAAGGTTTAATTCCGTGACTTGTACAAGTAAATAGAAACATACCAGATAATTTGTTCTTCCAGTTTAATTCACTTAAATCCTTTTGTGTCTTTGTACTCCTCTAAAGGGATAAGTTTTAGGAGGCGCAGTTTTATGAGAATAAATGAAAGAAAATTAATTTCAGGTTTATGCAGTTTTATTTGCCCTGCATAACACTACCCACATCACCATACTTTTAGATACAAGAGAACATGAAATTTGACCATGGGACCATGTCCTTTTGACTAGATTGGATAACCATTAACCACTAATTATACCAATTGGCATGGTAATGTGGCAACTCAGTAGCAGCCTTCATACTCTAGTTTGATAACTTAGAGATTATTTAATGGCATCCTATGCAGTTTCCCCTACCATTGTAACGACATTATATCACTTGAAAATGATGCAATGATTGATAACTTGTGCTCTATTTGATTAAAGTATTTCGTTCATTTAATTTCAGTTCATTAGATGATCAAATGTACAATTAAAAGACTAAGGCCATAATGAATCCTTAGTATTTCACAGCTTTCTATCAAGTATCAACTGTTACAATATGGTTCATCTAATAGATATGATGATTACTTTGATCCACAAAGAATATCGTGATATGCAGAATTATTTATTTATGCAGTCTTTTTATCTATGACCTTCAAGAAGCAGGTGATGCTTTGATATCTGTCATGTTTGTGACATGTAGGAAGTGTCCTATGGAGATGCATCCCCCAATGGTCTTGGTGACATTCCAAACATCTCGAGGACAAGGGGACGGGGACCTTTGTGGGAGGAAGTTTGTTAATTGATAGTCACTAATCACCCCAATTAGGGATATTGCCCATTAACCAATTGTTCCTGTAAGAGTTGGCTATGAAGGTAGCCACCCAAGATCTAGGAGCTTCAATGAAAGCACAAGAGAGATCCAAACATGAGAGAATAATTTTATTCTATCAAAGAATGCAAATTACTTAATGTACATGATATGCCTTGCTTATAAAGGCAAGGTGATAAGATAGGACTAACTAGGATGATGACAAGTGTCTTAATCCTATGACATGTGACAACTAAAGGATAAGATCACATGACAACTAGAAACTTCTAGAAAGATTCCTAGAGCCCTAAGTCAACTTAACATGTGAACATGTGTGAATAGGTCCTAACTAATGACTAGTTAGATAATGTGCCTTGTTCACACTACAAAGGGGAAACCGGATAGGTAATACTCTTGTTCACACCAACACCCCCCTTAAGTGCAACTTAGGGAGAAGTAGACAAATGCAAAAATGTAAAGATGGGTCTCGGCTACAAGGCCATGTTAGGTACCCATGTACAAACAATCTCACAAACGGAGTAAACAAGAAAAACTCGTAGGAAAAAACCTCTCTCCAAAAGAGAGAAAATAGAAAGGATGTGATGGAAGAAGTGGTGGAAGGACTCAACATGACCCCCCAAGGACTACTTTTGTCACGAATATACAATCAATTACCCCTCTATAGGAGAGATAGAATGAGATGATAGATCCCCTCACAAAGAAGTAGCTCATGTGCCAATGAATGCTCGAAGATGGAATACAATCCACTGCCTACAAACAACATTTCTCCCTTGGGAAGAAACAAATCCAATGGTGGATGTAGAAGCAACTCCCAAAATCTGGATAAAAAGGGAATCCAAATCCAAATGTGTCTCAGAATACAATTCTAATGTTCTCATGCTGGAAAATGATGTCTTCTCCAAATCAAGAATACAATGCCCAATTAAGGAAGTAGAACCAAGAGAGGAAGGATAGTGAACTACATCTGAAAACACAAAAGAGGTGATGACATCATGATCATCAAAGGGGAGGGATAACCCCTCAAATGTGTCCTCCAAATCTGCAATGTGAGACTCCACAAACAAAGATGCAATGTTTGCAAGATAGGAAACCCAATGAGGTTGATCAGGAAGACTGAAATGATCCTGCTGCAAAGAATTACTGCAAACTCTCAAGGAAGCATCTCTGAATTTTGAAGTAGCAACAGGTGATGGTGGAGTAGTGATCTCAATAGGAGAGAGAGAGAGAGAGAAGCAAGAGAAGTCTCCATGTCATCACAACATTCAAGACCTGCTAGATATTCAAGCTCCTCTTTTGTATCATCATCAAAGTGTATATTATCTACATCATCAATGGGTATGAGGCAATCCATTACAAGCTCATCTAGGAATGGAGAAATATGTGGGTCTCCAAAGATCTCCCAAATCTTGGTCCAAAGTGTGCGTAGACACTCAGTCTCTGAGATCTCCCAAAAAAGGTCAGCACCAATTGTTGTACCAATCAATCCTATGATATGATCATTATTATTACCCCATGCATTTTTCTTCTGAGGTGTATCTGGTTCAGATATGAGTCCATAAAGATAAGGCAAAAGATTGAGCCACTTACAATGTGTGAAGATGCCTTTTTGTCAAGACTCATAATTATCCTTTTTCAGATTTATCACAAAAGGATGAATAGAAAAACCCATGATATCTGCTCAAATGATTAGAGATAAAAACTCACAAAATTACCCCCCCTAATTTCAATCAAGCATGAGAAAGCCCCAACAAAATATGATCATGGCACTTTATACTTAGTGCAATTACAATTGCCACTAGCCATGTGATGTTTGAGATGAGTGAAAACACAATAGAATGGCATGATGTCATTGCTGATTTATTTGAGGACAGCAACACTATGTCTCATCATTCTAATGAGATGGCAGATTTTGATCATGGAGAGGTCAATGATTTGAAATCATCTATGGATGGCAGCCATATATCAAATGATACACATGAAGTTATTCATTGCAAGAGGGCTGAGTTTGTCTACTTTGGCATAGAAGAAGTAAAGAGGTCCAAAAAGATGAATGAAGAATGGATACAAAGAGCCAAAGAGGCTAAATTAGTGGCTGCCAATGCTAGACAGCATCTTCAAGAAGTCAAAGCAAAGGTCAATCTCATCAACATAGCAAGACAAAAAAGGATAGATCACATTAGAAGTCTCTTTATTCAAAGAGAAGATACACATTGTTCCAATGATGGAGATGATGAGGTTGATAAGACTTATCATTTGGAAGAGATTCCAAACATGAAGGAACAAGTCATTGATGTTATGCAAGTATGTGACAATGATAATGAAGGTAATTCAGATTTGCATGATACATTGGTTTCCATTGGAGAGGATCAACCTACTCTTGAGGTCATACAACATCATTTTGATGATGCTCTCTTATTGAAGCATGTGCATGATTTGATAGTTTATTCTCCATGGTTTGATAGTTTTTCTTCATTGCTAGACATTGAAGCATGTTGTAAGATACCCAACCAGCTCTACTAAAATTTTTCCTTAACTTAGGTAAAATTACTTGTACTTAGCTTATCAACTATTTCACACTTAATGACAAACATCAAAGATAACTATTTGAATGAATCAACCTTAAAGCTGGGTACTTGTCTTATTGCTTGATTCAATCATCTTGCCAATGTCTTATTACATAGATAATGCTTTCAATAGCATGAGGATTACAAACTTATTCAAATGGAAATACAAAAGAAGGCCTTGAAGCCTAGATGTATACAATGACTTCTACACTTGATCAACTCAATCACACTCAATGATGTTAACTGAATGTCAACACCTCACATTACAACAAGGGAGCATCACCTTGCTTGTTGAGGGAGCATCACCCCAACACTTGAAACTCGCAGGCCTCAAGATTACAAGCTCAATAGCTTTGCAGAGAGAATTTTTCAAATGAACAGATACCAAATGAATGAGAGAGCTCCTCCTTTTATAGGCCTTCCAAAGGCAATGAAGGCACATTTTTCAATGCACAAAGAGGAACCAAGGCACGTTTCCCAAGAAGCATATCCAAGGGAATATTCCAACTGATTACTCATTCTGAGTTGGCAAGCTCATCTAGAGACTTTGACACGGATCCCCAAAACATCCTGTCGACCAATGAGAGCTCAGGTAGTTACAACTACCTCATCTTCTGATCAGGCGCCAAGTGGAAGCAGTTTAAACATGGAATGGTGCCCAATGAGTCTTAGGCGCCCAACTGAGGTAGCAATGGCATGGAAATGCGCCCAACCTTTTCTGGTGACTTTAACATGCATGATATCTTGTAGGAATGTTCATTGAGGGTTCTCTGACAGCGTTTAAGGCTATTTTCATGTCTTGGCGCCTATTTGATATAGTTCCTTCATGCAACTGTGCCTCACCATCACTAGGCGCCAATTGAAGGTTGACAGAGACTCTAGAATGCGCCTAGAGTTCTAGACTTCCTACAACCTCAACCACCTCAATTCTGGCGCAATTCTGGTGTTCTTCTGACTGGGCGCCAACTTTGGAGAGTTTACAATGGTTTTGGCACCTTGGTAGCAGCTTATCACCCCTTTCAAAGAACTTTGACAACAACTTGACTTTAAATGATTGTCATCTTACCTCATGATGAAGCGCCCTATTCCAGAACTTGTTTTGAAGACTTGCAACTATCTTAGGCGCATCTTTGGAGTAGCATCAACTGATACCAGTGCCTAATACCTCAATTCACCCTTGCAATCCAACTTTTGATGCTCTTTCAACCTAGCGCCCATATCTGGAGTATCAATATCTTGTTTAGCCTTCAGTTTCACCTAAGCGCACTTGGTGATAGGAAAAGGTTCAGATTGGCGCCTTAGGGAGAAAAAGGGAATTTGTCTTGCTAAAACCTTCAACTCAAATCACAACTGAATCAAAAGACTTCCTTCTATCAAGTATCTATCAGTTGGAATAGACTGAGAACTCCTTAGGCGCACTTTTGGGGATAAGTCCCTTAGGCGCAACAAGACAACAGTGGAGGTGAGAATTGGCGCCCTCCCTTGAAAAGCTTATCATGTACTTGTTGCATTTCATTGTTTTTCAATCAATCAAAAGTACTCTGGAATGCCTCCTCCTTCAACTACTGAATCTTTAGTGCAAGTTTACATGATCCTTTGGGCGCCATTTCAAGTATCCAGGGTGACAACCAAATCAAGGCGCTTGTGTGAATCTTTGACAAAGGAAGAAAGCGCCTTACTTGCCTAGGCGCATCTGGAGGGTACAATAGGCAATTAAGCGCGCCAAGCAAGTTATGGAGTCTACTGACCTTCTTATCAAATCAACTTAATGTTGTAAGCTATTTGGGAGAGTTCCCTCCTTAGGCGCCAAAATGGAAGAGTTTCACCAAAATGTGCATCTCACATAGTTTCACTCCTAGGCGCCAGAATCAAGGAGTTTTGACCAACATGCGCTTGAGCTAGAAGTTCCCTTCTTTACCTTTGATTGTTCATCACAATGACGTTCCTAACTTCAAATCCTTCAATCAAACCATTATCCATGCTAGGCGCTCATTTTGGAGTGTTTAACCTGATAGTGGCGCCCAAGCATGAAAGCCTCATACATACCCACTCCACTCATCTCAATACTAAGCGCTGGATTGGAGGAAGTTAAACACATGAAGCGCCTCCAATTGAATCCCCTACTGAGTGCTACAAGTGGATTTGAGAGTTAGGCGCCAGAATGAGTTTGAATTTCCTAGAAATGCGCCTAAACATCATGAAAGCATTATTTGACAATGTGACCACAGACTTAGTCAAATTTTAGGTTTCTAACTCTGTTCCTGCAAAACAAAAAGATAGAGCTAGTCAGAAACCAATTCATTCCCTCATCATTTAGAATTAGCCTCCGAGAATGAGGAATAGGCTAATCCATTATGCACTTGATGATCAAGCCGGAAACGGGGACATGACACATGTGATTTCAGTTTTGAAACAGCAGTGTTTGGGAGAGTTTACTATGATGGGAATCAATATTTTCTTGTTGGCAATAGGTCTAATGATGATTTCATTTCTTCATGCATTGAGGATGGTACTTTGCATATCATTTGGGATGACATTTTCAGATTGCATATTGCTGTTCTAATTTATGACAGCAAGGTCAAGAGAATGGATTCAATTGTGTTTACAGCATTGTGCGACAGTGGAAGCGGTCCCAGGATCTTCTACACCAGTAGCCTTGAGGAGAGGTGTTCAAGCATGATTGAGGAGCCTCGATGGATTTAGGATCCAAAGATTGATTGAGTTCAGATTTTCTTCCCATTGCTTGGGGACAAGCAATGTCAGGAAGGGAGGACTATCGTGTCCCCATTTTTTTGCAAGTAACTTAAAATTGTTCTAATTGTAAATTAATTTTATAAAGTATTTTAATTGCTTTATAAAATTAATATTTTATTTAAGTTACTTGAAACACTTTATAAAAAGTGTTATTGTGTACACAAAAACAAACATTTAAAAAGGTCATGTGTAAGCATTTAAAATTGTATAAGTGTGACCGTGTACACAAAAACCTTTGTGAAGGTTTTAAAACGATGCTTGGGATTCATTTGGAATCATGTATTGATGTATTGAGTTTATGACTCTTGTCAAGTTCTTGTATCCAATTGATGTCAAGGAGATGTTCCATTGCATTCACTGTACCGAGGAGATGATCCCTTGGTAAAATTCTGGTTTGGTGATGTTCCCTTACCAGCATTGAGGTGAAGTTGCTTCAAGCTTTCACAATTGTGCTTCAAAGTTGTTTGGGGTTTGAGTATATTGTTGGATTTTCAATATTTGGTCGGAGACCATTTGTAAGCTTCACTAAAGATCTTGTATGCAGATTTCAGAATAATATTCATGCAGAGGGTTTTTCGCAAATTTATTAATTTATAAATAAATATAAATTTGCAAAGTGGATCGATTTAATATATATGCGGTATTTTAATTTTGTGTGGAACTTGAATTATATATATCTCTGTTGCATATTAAAGAAACAATTTCTGACACAGTTTTTGGCTTCAAGAATATTATAATCAGGAATGGAGTAAAGAATTATATGGGTTTTGATAGTGGATTGTGGGACCCAACGCTCAGCTCAAAGGGTTGTCTTCGTATCTATATTAGACATCGATTTCAATGGGATGCGTGGCATTTCAAATGAGATCCTTTGGTTGTATATTGCAAATCGCACCACCCGTTGAGAGACACCGTGGTTTAAGGCGACTATAATAAGTTTCGCTGCCATATGTTTAAGGAGAATATAGAAATTAAGATTGAGTCGCATCATTTGTTGGTATGATAATTTGAAGCTACGTCCATATCACCAGGCATATAAATATTTAGGATTGAAGATAGACTTTGGTTTAAAGTTTGCCTGGAGCATCCTAGGCACCGGCTTCAACAGGGGATCGTGGATCTGCATTCCAACCAAGGTTATACTCAGACTTGAGGATTTCATATTCGTAGCGACATGAGCGTCGATTGTTTAGGAGGACTAGCACCGTATATCGAAGGTATTATGGTAGCATTTGTAGAACAGAATTGAACGGCCTCTGCACCATCCGCCACCATTGTCATTTGGAGGTCAATGGGATTTCATAGACAACGAGTGTATTCAAAAGGAAATCGTGGACAACGCATCCCTAGCATGAATGAGCGCCACATATCTAGAAGACTTTAGATGATATCATCTATACCTTGCCTTTCATCATTCAATCTAAGGGAGATCGTGACTAGAGGCATCGCTAGCATTGAGAATCGAAGGCTCAAACTTGTCATTGCTGGAACAGATAGAATATTGTTTGTGGGTGTTAAGGACAAGCGCTAAGTCGATCCAGATTGATATTTAACATCCTCTGTTGGCGTTCAAAGGTATACACGACATCTCACCTCTCTCAGATAGCTAACTCGTGAGTTTGAAGAGGATTGCAATTTGCAAGTTAGCGTCAACGGCCACCCTATAGTGATCACAGCTTTGAAGGGCATCATGGAAATCAGCAGTTAGCTTGAGTGGTTGATCTAAGTTATTGAACAATAAAATATGGTATGTGATCTGAATTAGTAACCTGCAGAATGTGTTCAATTATCATACTGAGTTTGCAAGATTAATAACAGTAGCCACTTGATATATTGCCTGCCATAAGTTATCACTGTTTGATATAAATTTCATTCAAATCTTTAATTTGAATGTACACAATCTATAACTGTTGTTATAATATATCATTGGATTCTTGCTTGGGTATTAGATTTGTGCTATTTTCCTTTGGAATTTTCTTTATGAGACAAAATTTTCATACAAATTGTCAACTCAGAGAATTCCAGAGCAATATCCAGTTCGGGATATTACATTCCTCTTGTCTAGACACCGTGATGCATAATGGCCAAACTTATGACAACTGAAAGAATTGATTTTACTCAAGTCCTTCCCTGACTGTGAGGATGAATCCTCATCTTTTCCCTTTCCTGTGTTGTTCCCTTTTCCTTTATTTCCCTTTAACTCCATTTGAGTTTCTGTAAAAATAAGCTCTTCTTAGATCTAAGAACAAAACGGACTGCTCAAATTTTTTTGAAAAATAACTTTTTCAAAACCTCTGGTTACAAAAACCCTAGTTCATATGACTGTTATAGCCACCTTTGCAAACCCTCTTTTTGAAACCCTAAGCATGGATTTCATCTGAGCCCTAGTTACTATTTGTTATCCTAGCAAACCCTAGGTCACAATTTTGAAAACCCTAGCCGTTGGTTATAATCCTAGTTGGTACTACAAAAACCCTAGCCATTTCTACTGCAAGTAAAAACTTTGATGCTCTAGTTCGCCATTGCAAACAATTTATGAAACCTTGATCGCAAGTTTCATGCCCTCCTATCCACAAGCTTCTTTTCCTCTACTGGCAATGAATTTTAAACCTTTTAAAAAAATCGATCACTAGTTTCAGAAAAACCCTAGCCTTGGTCGAAATTTTATCAAAGATAAATAATGAGTTCAAAAATCACCACACGACTTTCTTTTGTTGCTGCCCGCATGGGTTAAAAAAAATAAGCCATGATTTCTTCATAAATTGGCATGATTTTTCATCAAAAAACTCCCTCACGATTTTGCCTTCAACCAGTCCACAATTTACCAGTTTAAAAAAGGTTGCGATTCTTCATTAAAAAAAGACGTGATTTTCCTTTTCTACTGTTGGGTGATTTCTTCACAAAACCTCATACAATTTTGTTCTTGCAAGCCACGGTTTTTTCCTTTTAAAAATGACCTGCAATTTCTCAAAACCCTCCTGCGCAATTTCTTTATGAATCTACCCTTTTGGTTTTTAAACCACGTACTTTAATACAATGTTTAAATTTCAATCTAGAGGCATAATTTCCTAATACTAAAATAGCATTGAATTAAACATACAAATCATTAAAATTAAATAGCGAAATGATGAACACCGGACACAAATATTTTACACTTGTAACTTGCTTCACATTCCTTCAAAAACTTACAAGGCAACTGATGTTACTCACAACTACATGGAAATATTACATTGTATTGAGTTCGATTCAGTTTTCCAGTGCTTCGGAAGAAAACTTAGTCTTTCAATCCATCAAAAGACAATCTGAATAGTTAACTTTTATCTTGCATCTATCTTTCTACTATTCAGCTAAAATCTAATCTTCCAATAAAGCGATCTTATCGCTCAAAAATAAAGCGAAAGAAAGCAGCCTTATCTCACGTAGGAGATGACTTGGAAGAAAAGTCTATGTTATTAGTGCTTTAGCACTTTATTAGACTTAACTGACTAAATAAAATATTTCACTTTAATCACTAAAGTAAATTACAAAATACAAATAATTTGAACTACCTGCACATTCACACTAAACCTATGCAGAAGTTTCGAACTGAGCTAAAGGCACTTATACTATTTATAAACAATTGCATGAAAATAAAACTACGACTGCTTGTATGATGTGCAAGCTTTATTACAAATTATCTTGTCCACTAATTCTAAAATTGCAATCATGCGACTATTAGTTGAACTAACAATTAAAATATTACAATTATCCCTTAAAAGCTCTCATCTCTCACATGATGAGGTAGATGATCTAAAAATAGCTAACTCTAAACTATAAACAGAGAATGCTAAAAATAGTGAAAGGCTAAAAATAGCAAATCCCAACATATGCTCCTCTTTGAAAATGGTGATGACTAAAAATAGCACAAGCTATTTTTAGCGCGGGCTAAAAATAGACTTCTAGATAAGCAGCTCTAGATGACTTTGATGACTTTGCAACTTTTCCTCCAAAAAGCCTTAAAAAAATATATCTTGACATTTTGAATACCTTTAATAAGTGCACACTTTTACATTTCTTCACGCTTCTAAAAATTGACTACTTTGTACAAGAGCCTCTCTGTTCCTTGACATGCGCCTATGCACAGACTGAAAATGTTTGAATGAATGGTTTGCTTTGTATTGGCGCACGCTAACGGTTAGGCATGTGCTCCTTCACAACATAGGAAATTTCAATAAAACTCTAAGCCAGTGTATTGGCACACACCGTTGATCTAAGACAGAATTTTTTTAATTTTAAAAGCCTCTTTACATTGGTGCGTGCCAATACATTGGCTCAAAGTTTTCTTGAAATTTCATGTCCAATGGAGCATGCACCGATACAAAGCAAACCATTCATTCAAACATTTTCAATCCGTGTACAACCGCGCGTCAAGGTACAAAGACACACCTATACAAAGCAATTAGTTTTTAGACACATGAGGAAATGTAGAAGTGTGCCCCTATCAAAGGGATTCAAAATGTCAAGATATATTTTCGACGTTTTTCCAAGAGTTAGCCATGATTAGAGAAAAGTTGCAAAATCGTCATCAAAGTCATCTAAAGCCACCTATCCAAATGTCTTATTTAGCCCACACTAAAAATAGCTCACGCTATTTTTTTGTCATCACCATTTTCAAAGAGGAGCATATGTTAGGATTTCTTATTTTTAGCCGAAGCTATTTATAACTCATATTTTTAGCAATTTCTATTTTTAGCCAAGGAGCCCATGTTATTTTTGGCATTCTCCATTTATAGCTTAGAGTAAACTATTTTTAGAACATCTACCTCATAATGCGAGAGATGAGAGTTTTTAAGGGATAACTATAGTATTTTAATCGTCAATTAAACTGATAGTCGCATGACTATAATTTTAGAATTAGAAGACAAAATAATTTGTAATAAAACTTGCACGTCATGCAAGCAGTCGTCGTTAGGGTAGAAGTGCAGTCAGTTTAATTTATTCATTTTCATGCAATTGGTTGTAGTAAACAATATAATGTCATTTTGCACTTAGTATCAATCAATGGTACTTCTGATGCCCACATATTGCTGAAATTGCTATTCAATGTTACTGTCAATCCAAGATTCGTTATTCAATGGGATTTAGTCTGCCTACTTTGCTTCTAAATTACTATTGAAGTGTTCATCTTATGTGTTAGTGTCCCTTTATGAGTTAAATATCACTTAACAATTACTGAAAGCTTTGTATTGCAGTTAATGTTAGTTCGGTCTCTTGTAGTTTTAAATGCAATGACTATGTTTGGTTTATAATGTTTGGTGTCATTTAAATCCCTTATGTGTATTTGTTTTGCTCGGCCTTTGTTTTTAGCTGAGCAACGCAAGCATGTAGTTGTAGGATTTGATTTTAATCAAAAGGTATAAAATCCTTTGCCTATTGTTGACAATGCATCTTAGTCTTTTACCCTAGGCAAAACCAAAAAAATACACATTGACATTTTCTTTTAGCATGAACATGAGCCATCCCAAAAATCATTGTAAAGATTGTAAATTGCAAGTACATTTTTTTTCAGTTAAATTGCAAGTACATATTGTCCATTTATAGGTTAGTTTTTAATTTACAAGGAGCACATCTGTACCGTTTTGTGCCGCATTGAAAGGTGTGAATTAAAACACTAACAAATTGGCAAGCCTCTATGGAGCCTGACACCCAGTTTAGGAAAGTGATCATATCAGCAAGATCATGACAAATCATTCTAAAGCGGGATTTTTTTAACAAGTTTTTGATTCCTTGCCTTTTTGAATTCAGCTGTGACCTCTATCTACCCTTAACACATTTTTCTTTGTTGTTTTTACAATACAGTGTGTAATCATCCATAGAGATTTACAACACCTCATTGTGGGTGGAATTACAAAGAATTCATCAATGTACTCAGCACTTAGTCTAACCACGAGCTCACCAATTAGGGCTCTTACCTCTCTATTCTCTAGATAGTCTTTTATGACACAGATTAGGATCAAGTTTGACTTACTTCATAAAGGATATGACTTTGCTCTGTTACCAGAGCTCAGGTTGGGGAATATTAAGGGTAAAGATAAGAAAAAGAATAAAGCATGATGGCATAAAAGCACAAAGATTTTTGCATGGATTCGTGGTGAATTTTTAATGAAGGCAATCAGTGAATGTCACTGTTCTTAAAGTTTATATAACAATACCTTTGGTTATAAATGCTAGGAATTGCAAGGTGGCTTAGAATAAGTCAATCAAGTTTGTGACTTGTCTATGTAAAGCATCAAAGTTATATTTTGCAAGCAATGCAAAAGACAGGAAACTCCTGGTTCAAATGATGTTGCAGTAACAGAGATGTAGTAAGAAATGAGGACTGTCATGAAGTAGAAACAGTGTATTATGGGCCAACTAAGAGGCAAATGGTTAGAGTCATTGGATCTACTATTGACTTGACAGCATCAGCGAGAAAGGAAGGAGACTTCATTTGAGGGCCAGTACTGGCAGGCCATATGCAAGTTGAGGTCATTTGTCTGAGCGATGACAAAAGAGGTTTCCCTCAAATAACCATGTGGCACTATCAGAACGGCTGCAAAGACTGGTCATCCATCCAATCTAAACATGTGCAGTGCATCTGAGGAATTCAACAGGCTATCAATTGTAGATGTTACAAGTTGCTACTTCATAGATCCTAGAGAGGAAGATAAAAGGTGGCTCATTGGGTTGAACACTGGAAAGGTGAGAAAATTGCAGATGTTGGGTTGAACGCTGCAAAGGTGACAAGGTGGCAATTTACAGTAAATACTGTTCAAGTTTGGGTCATGACTTGGGCAGTGAAGTTTTGTGGGTCAGATATGTTGGAAAAGTTAGAAGTGGAGATTGGCAATCCCAATTTGATTAAGGACGAGGTCACAGGTTCCAAATAGTTGCGGTCTTGTAAGTGAGGTCCAACAGTCTGTGGTTCATGGTTCAAGGCTAACAACACTTAAAAGGGCATTAATTTTATAATTGTACAGATAAGCACTAGGGGATAGTGGAGAGATAACTTTTATTTGATCAAGATCTTATGTTTGGGTAATTACAAAAGTGAATAAAAGAATAGGGACATGAATGATTTGGAATGTAAAGGAACAGAAGAAGTATGCAAAGGTTGTCAACTCAAAAACACATTGACTATTATAGATACCACTGTACATTGTTTTAAACTTTTATGGTTATAGACATGAGACTAGCTTAATTTTAAGTCCTTAAGCATACATATCCAAAGATTAGAAAAATCAACAAAGGAAACCACTTGGAACAACCTCTTACCAATTGCAATTTAGTTTGACTTGGCTTGCCCATTGGGCAAGAATCGTGGTTGAAGAATTCCTTCATTACATCCTATCCAAATGCAAAACAGGAAGATTGATCAACATTCATACATCAAGAAAAACACATGTGTGATCACAGACCAGTAAAACATTTATACATCAACATCAAGCAGCATATGTTGTTCAAACATATAATAATCAAATCCATAAGTCATGTATGTTTAGGGAAAGTTTCACAAACAAAAAATCACTAGTGAGTAATATATTATTATATTATGAATGTTAGTTCAGCCAGCCAGAACAAACACTATGATGATGACTCAGGCTCAAACCCTATTGGCAAACTGCCCATGTTAAAGCAGGTGTAGTCATATGGTCTAAAAACAGACAAAATTGAGTGCAATATTTGTTAATCTTGAAACCTTGATGGAATAGGCTCTATCTTTATCTAAGTGTGGTAGTAAGTTTCTCTGCATGAATAGAAAAGATGGCATGTGAGAGTGTTTACTAATGTACCTATTAAAAAGAACATATAATGAATGTTTGCTACACATGAGCCTAAGATGGGGAATCTAAGAACGATTAACAAAATTAACAACAAACTATAGATGCAATCATGCAAATATAAGCACAAGCTATGCAGAACACATGGAAAAAGAGAATCAGAGGACAAATACATTACCCGATGCAGGGAAAATGGAGAGCACCAAAATTGAACATATCTCTGGACCATACCTTCGTGCTGGCAAAACCTCCCAGATATTGCAATTTTTATTAGCTAAATGCATGGCAAAAAAAAATTAAAATAAATGAAAAAACAACAAAACCCACACTTGAACACTGTTCTAGTTACAAAGAAAATGTTTTTTAGGGTACCTTTTTTGAGCCTAGAATCTCCTTCTCAGAGAAAAAACCCTGAAATTTACGCCTGAAGCATATGGCTATGAGTAACACCCTGAAGTACAATCAGAAGAATACTTTGAAATGCAGCCAAATGACAAAGAACTTAACCAGGAGACTTATATATATTGAAGTTGTAGAAGTTGGGCGCATCATGGCAGGACATCTATATTACCAAAATGCAGCTGTAAAAGGAAGAGACTCAATATATCTGCTTAAGAGGCTCCAAGCATGAGGTCTAATATTAAACCTGCAAGGAAAATTAGTGCAATGACATTAATAGTTTGTCTAAAAGATTTTGCTAAAGAACAAAGTTTGTTGAAATTTTACTTACACTGTCCTAAGGGGTGAAAATGATTTGACAACAACATGTGACCTGAAGCAAGCACCGAGCAACAATATTTTCTCACACGCAAACTGTATCTTTATGAAGTGCACATGCATCAAAGCAAGCTACCAAATATTGCAAACCAACAAGAATAAAATGAGTTTTAACTAGAATTTACAACAAAATTTAGGTACCCAATAACACATATCCAAAAACAATTACAATGTGCATAGCCTACAACAATCCAACATTCAAGAGCACCGTCGATGCCTGAAACTTACAAGAGCCCCAGTTCTAAGTCCTTGCACTTGAGTAAGAGGTTGATGACTAAGGAGAAGCCACACCTTCTTGTCTAGTTCTACAAGTGAGCCCTGCATATGTATGCTAGTTACAATACCAACATATGAACCTGTACTGCCTCGCCCCTGACCTTGTTCATTCAGCTTGCCAATCAACATTCCAGGAATTTCTATTCCAGAGGGGAGATCAGATGCACAATTTTCTGAGCATCTTCCCATGTCAACATTGCTTGACATAATTGATTTGCGATTATCCAAATCAGATAGAGTTTTAGACAAACCAGATGCCGGCCATATTGGAACCACCCCCTTTGTATTGTAAGTATAAGCTTCTGGCAAGTGATAAGGCTCTCTGGAAGACTGGTTGTTCAACTTCTTAGAGGATAGCAAAGACAGTAAAGTTGTTCTTGTAGCAACAAAAATATTGTACTTTTCCTTTTCTCTCCCTATAAAAATTACCTTCCTCTTGAGCCCTGTAACTGTGAGACATTTGCCAAAAAAGCCTGATAGCACAGGCCGCCAAGCAGCAATTGAACCTGTGAAGTAAACAAATGCAGGCTCTATGGAAGTATGATTTTTTTCTGCAATGGCAAACGGGATTTCTGAGCTCATTTTGCATTGAAGTTTGTGATTGCATGCTTGGAGTTCTATTACAAAGCCAAGCTCGGCTCCTGCTGCTGCATTTTCCTTGGAACTATTACCGATGCTTTCTTCTTTATTGTGTAAATTTAATAATCCCATTTCTTTCCCTTTCGCAAAAGCAGTGGTATTTTCTTCTTCTGACAACGAGAGTTTTGCACCTTTGTGCAAAATTCTTGAGTTCTTATCAAAATGGTTGGCATTGCCTCCTTTGTTGATATCTACCACCCTGTGAATTCTCTGTTTCTTGACAGATTGACTTTTTTTACTTTCGTTTGTGAGATTTTCATTAGGGATGTGGGTGTGACCATATTTAGAGAAAAGCCCTGTTTTTATTTCAGATGCAGTCAGGTTACAAGATGAAGAAGAAG
The DNA here is from genome assembly GCA_027924645.1 of Cunninghamia lanceolata. Lineage (NCBI taxonomy): Eukaryota > Viridiplantae > Streptophyta > Pinopsida > Cupressales > Cupressaceae > Cunninghamia > Cunninghamia lanceolata. Next base: position 6,054,185 of record BSBN01000333.1, read on the forward strand.
CTCTTATTTTCCCTGTCACGCCCATTACAATATCTATATCCATACCATCATGTTCTACATTAGGCCCAATTGGGCATTCATTTCCGCCAATCATGCTGTCAAAATTATTGGGAACAGTCTCATCCTGGTTGTACTTCCCTTTATTGAGTTCTCCCCCAATTATGTTGTCACTGTTATTGGGTACAATATCGTCCTGAATGCACTTTTCTTTGTTGGGCTTTCCCCCAATTACACCGTCACTGTTATTGGGTGCAGTCTCATCCTGATTGCAGCTGTCTTTATTGGGTTTTCGCCTAATTACGCTATCACTATTATTGAGTGCAATCTCATCCTGATTGCACTTTTCTTTATTGGGTTTTCCCCCAATAATGCCGTCACTATTGGGTACAGACTCATTCTCATTGCACTTCTCCTTATTGGGCTTTACGCAGGGAAGGTAAAAGGGGGGGCTTATAGCACACAATCTGCCACAGACTGTACCGCAGTAACTGCGTTGTCTGGCTCTGTGTATGTCTGTGTGTATCTCAGGTGGGGCAACACGAATGTCGTGGACAGTGGCCAAACTCCATTTGTAAATTTCAAGGCATCCACTGCCTCTGGTATTGGGTAAAAAATTCCATGAGAGAATGTTGATTTGGCGACCAATGAAACGAGGATCGAGATGAAGCACCACGCAACATACAGTGCAAGTGTTTGTATGGTCTGCAAAAGCGAGAGAATCGACATTCCATAACTGAATTGTTCCACGGATTAGAGTTGGATGGTTGATAGGCTTTAGAGTTTTCCCGTGTCCTTCGTTCACAATGGCAGCGCAAGGTTTATGAGAGCGCTTTCGCTTCTTGTTGGTGATGTGGGTAGAGGACGAGCTTGGAATGGAAAAGGAAGAGGAAGAAAGGTGTAGAGATAGTGCACCTGTAAGCGGACAACAGTGTTGGAGGAGATCTTGGATGGAGAGGAGGGTGTAATCTTCCATTTCCATACGCCTACGCACTAGCAGTTTTAATTTTCCATTAACGATGCTATTTCTTCTTCGTGAAGATTTGCAGTTCTCCCGCCCTTTCGAGTTCTTGCACTTCGGAGTAAGGCGCCTCGGAATAATGCCAGTTTTGGTAACCTTGGCAAACCATCCCTAATGTGATGGAATTTGGTTTTCCTCGTTCACAAATGGGGAATGCTTTCAAACTAAACATGTTTAAGGAACGGTTGGAAGTGTTTTAAAAGTTTGAAATTATAACTCGTTATGTAAAACACGATATTTTTGTTTTTTTTTTTGTTTTTTTTGTTTTTTTTGTTTTTAAATCTTTAAATTTTTTTTAGGTGTATAAATAATTGATCTCCTTGATTTAGTGTGAAAGATTAAAGGGTATTCATTATGTCGTTAATCCACTTTGCCAAATTTGCATGGGGCATGATATCTTAACTGAAGCACTAAGGGATGTCCATTCCATCAAACATGCCCAAGACACAATTTCAACCTCATCCATTTAAAGCATTGGCCCTTTTGTATTCAACAAGACTTAATCCCCAGTAAACTCTTTGTGAGTCATTCAACTTCACCAATAGACCAAGGGCCACTTGACTAGCTTTATATTTTAGAAAGTTTATTAATGTGTTTTTACAAGTTATCAGTATAGAGGGGAAAAGCAAATGTGCTTATACTTCTTATACTTTTCTCCACTTGTTTTACGCACTTTGTGTATATGTCTTTGATGCATGATTCTAACACATAATTTGGCTCTTTTAGCATGATCGCCTACCCCAAACTTGAACTCAACACTCTGATATGCAATATCTCTTAATTCTAAACTCGTCTAATCTAATTCCTATCGATTTTCCATCTTGGATGAAACCACACCTATGATTTTATCCCCTAAACTAGGTTGTAGCTGTGATCTTGTCCCCAACTTCCAAAATTCAAACTCCCGCTCTCCAAGGTTATTAATCTTGGGATTTAACAATTACCTACTGGCACAAGCACCAAAAGTTTAAATTTGTGGCTCTAGGATTATGTATTTTAATACAACATCCTATGACACTTTCACGTGATGAACACACATTTGAAAGAGTGATGAAAGAATGCAAGAGCATTTCTCCTCTCTCAAAAATAAGACATCAATCGTCATCTGCTAACATCAGACATCAATAGCAATCAACTATCAACTATTAGCATTCATTATCAACACCACAATCGAAAGCTCATCATAAAAAAGCATCTATCAATCATAGTCAGACATTTGTCTACATCAGACTTCAATGGCATTCAACAATTAGTTCAATGGCATTCATTGCCACCACTTACATTGACATTTATTGCCACCTCTTTCTCTTTTTACTATTATTAACTTAACCTTTGACTCAAGGTTAAGGAAATTTCACACTTCAACACTCACATGATAAGCTCTAAACAATATTCTTTACCAAAACATTATTTTCCTTAAATATACATCAAACAAACATTTTGTAGGTACCGTAGATTTATTTATACACAAGACAAAATTGTGTCATTAGGACAAAATCATGCCAACTAGACTAGATCATGAGCATGGTCCAATAAAACACTCAAATACTAGTCATCTTAGGTCTCTAATCCCTAATCTAGTATTAATTTCAAATTACAAATTTCTATTGGAATGCCATAGTTTTTAAATTCCACATCAAATTTATTTCAAGGTAAGTCATAATCCTTCTCAGTTTTATTTTAGCACATACATCTTTTTACAGGTTTTTAGTTTCAAATAATCCATCTCAGTTATTTCATTCTTGACTCCTAATTTATTTAAGTTATGAATTGGATCAATTTAAATATTTTTTTATGGTCGATGAAGCATGATCCAAGGCACCGCTCCCTTTATATTAAAATATATGTAGAAAATTACATGTGTGCTACTTTATATCAAGAGAGCATGATATTACAAAACCTAATAGAGGAGTAGGAAAAAAAATAAAAAGAGACTGAATGTTGATCTAGCCAAGTAAGACATGTGGCCTTTCATGATAATTTGACCAAAATTCTATAAAATTTTGTTGACACCCATCTACAGTCAATGTGGTTGAGCTAACAAAATGGCCCACTTATTTGAAATCCCTTCATACTTCAACACCCATTGTAGGATCAAGATTTTCCTCACCTTCCTTTGACAAGAAAGTGAAGGACCAATCAATGACCATTGTAGGAGAAATAATGGTTGCACATTTGAGGAAGTTGATTCATAAGGCTACCCTATGTTTGTGTTCTATTTCAAGAAGCCATGCCACTAAAATGATAAATGGAGTCAAAAGGCCCATGATAACTTCTTCGTTGTTCAACATAGCCCTGACCTTTAGTGGGAAACCCAAACCAAGAACCACTTCCTCTAGGATAGTCTCTAATCCTAGTTACCACTAGTAACAAGCCAAATGAATGGCCATTATTTCCATTTGTATCTTTCGATTCTCTTGCATCTAGGAGCACCCTAACAAAAATTGAGGCCACATATTAATTAATTCAATAGCTATGGTTTGTCGCCAAGAATCCCTCTCCCAAAACTAGCTTGAGCGCATGGATCATGATAACGACCTTCATTTTGAATACCATCTTTAAGCATAAGTCAAAGATGCATCCCAAAATGCAACTTGGCACTTCTTTACAACCAGCCTAATATTGGTGTCCATTGCATAGAAAAGGAAGTTGTTGAAATATGTTGAGCCAATGACAAGAATAAATGAATTCATTTGAAGTTACTGAGACAATTAATAATTTATTGCACTACCCCCAAATGATTTTTCAATCCAATAAAGTACCCAAAATCTTTGATCAATGAGTGATAGATAGTTCACATGCTTGAACCAAATATCGCCACGGTCTATCATTTAATGATTTGCTCTTCCAAGTTTTCCATGTGGGATGTATGTCAAGTTGTAATATGAGGAAGTGCTATCTCATTTGAATTATTCAAAAAGGTGGCTATAGGTTGAAAGTGGTCTCAAATCAGGCCCACGTTGTAGATTTTTTATCAATTATGAGTGCCTCATCCTCGTCAAAACCATAGTTTACCAAAAAAAAATGCTTCTTTGTTAGCCTCTCTACAAGCATGAAAAATAGTGAAATATATCAGTGAATCCATTATATAGGCCATGCCTTTTGCAAAATGTTATTTATCTTCCAATTTAGTGAGCCTCTCTTGTAGATAGCATCAATAAGCACCATTGAATCTCCTACCTACACATGGCAAACATCAAACTTTTTGCATACCTAAAGGGCAATGAGGAACGTGTAATATCCCAAATTGGGATATTTTCTTCAAGTTTGGATTTATGGGCTTTCCTAATTTCTGATTTCCGATTTTCTGTTTAAACCCTAATTTTTTGAAAATCAAACTTAATCATACACTTATAACAACCCATAAATCATATCAAACCATCATATGAACATTGTCAACATGATTGCCAATAACATACTTGAATTTCACAATGAAATGCACAATAAAACCACTTCAATGTCACAACCACAGTGACTGAAAATAAACGTAGAAGTCTGCTGCTATAAATCAGAACTTATGAAGTCTTCAAATACATCAAATGGCTAGGGAAAACAAGCCAACACATGCCCAGCTACAAATTAGATATAAACCACGAGGTTTTACATACCAAAACATAAACAAACTAATCTCCAAATGATGGCACTCCACAAGTAGGGTTAAAACCCTAAGCAATGACAACAAACCACCAACAAGAAGTCGTCCAAAATGTGTGAATTGGATCTGCAACTCTATTGCTCCAAAAATCTGCTCTAACTCCAAACCCTAATCAGTAATATCTCCATAAATTTAGAAGTTGCTCTTCCTCCAAGGGATAGCGCTCAAACCCTGGGATGAATCCTAGTCAATATTCATAATGCCACGACCAAGAGAAGTCCTCCATCATGATCTTCAAATCTGATATACAAATATGCCCTAGAAGCAATGAAGCACAAGTAGATCCCCATCATGGAATCCTCCAATGGATGAGCCAGGTTTTCATCCAACTCCTCCTAGGATGCTTGAGGCTTTCGTCCCAAGATCCTCTCCAAGAGATAAACTCCCAAGTGTGTATGAATGAATGAGTGAAAGATGGTTAAATGGCTCCAACTTATCTTGTATTTATACATGTTTCATTTCCTCCTTCATGTTTGCTGACCTAGTTCATTAAATTCCTTTTTATTTATTATTTTCTCCCTCTCAAGAGGGTCGACCAACATCTAGACTTTGTGGCACCAAGAATTCAAAATAAAGTTTTGAATTTAGTTTTTTTTTCTTTTCTCCAATATGACCTCCCTCCATGTGCTCAATGAATGGCAGGCCTTATTTTATTTCCATCTCCCTTCACAAGTCATCCACATCTATGGTGTGTAGAAAGGATCTTTACAAAGTAGGCGCACACATACAATGTTACTTGTCCCGTCATCAAGGTGGCATCAAACATAGAGTATGTTAACAAGTTCATCCCTCCACATGGCAAGTCTCCACACTCAACTCTCCTCAAGAATGGTTTGCTCCATGGCAAGAGAAATATATTAAATGAAATGAACATATCAAGACCATTACAGAAATGTGTTAAGCCATCTCCAACCCTTAATTCTCCTTCCAAAATCCCAGAGTGTGAAAACCAACCCTTCTACTCTCCAATGGCAACCATTCCAAAAATGGGGACATTATAGTCCTCCCTTCTCAGAATTGCTTGTCCTCAAGCAATGGCAGGTATGTATCATGTGAGATTGTGTCAAATGACATGTATCTCCATCCATGCACATGCCTAGTGTCCATGCAAAATCTCCTCTTGTGGTTGTATCCTCCAAAGAGAATGTGAAGAATGTAATGCAAAGTGGGCTCTAGTAGCCAAATTCATACACACTCAAGCTTGACATGGCCCCATCCTCTAGATTCTGAAAATATGTCTACAACCACAAGTTCATCAATCTCTGAAACTCCGAAGGCTCCATCCTCCATGAGTGTTAAGTCCAATGACAACCAATCACTTTGCCAACTTGAAGCCTTGAAGAATGCCATGCCTATCAACCATTGATGAATTCTGAAACTCAACCACAAGTCTCCAAGCCTCCGCTGCTCCACCATGATAAAATCATCAATGTTCGATGAGTTGTGAAGCAACTCATCAAAATCCCAATGAAGTGATGTACCAAACATGCCACCATCTGGATCCCAAATTATCCTATCATCACATCCGGAAAACACAAAGAGATGGAAGCATCTCAAAGTGTTAGTGTTACTAAATTATGTTCACACCTAATTTAGCAAGGCCTAAACATCAGTTGTTTAGAGGGAGTACACAAAATTTTGCTTATGCAGGATCATCCAGTCAATGTCTGATGTCTTGACAGAAGACAAGTGCAAAATTACTTATCAAAATCATGTAACAACTCAAGCTGAGTTGTTACATCATTCTGGTAAGTGAAATCATCTACGGACAAGAAAACAGGCATTCAAAGAATGAAGAGAATTGATGGAGTTCATGTTCCAGTTGCTGATTATTCATTATGTTTCAATGCAAGTAAAAGAGGTATTTATAGACTATCAAATTATACATATGTTCCAAAGAAAGGTCAATTGTTTTATGCTATGTATTTTATTTAGAAAGTGAAATATACATAAGTCATTGCATAGAACGAGATAGCTGATTGTATTCAAAAGAATGTATAAAAAGTGTCCCACACAAGCTGTGGGAGTAACTGAAATAGGCAACATAAAAGTAAATTTTACTTTTGAAAGAAAAGAAATGCATAGGAAAAGAAGAGGGACCTGTCATTGCCTGTGAATGACAAATCCCATGGTTGAGCTGGTTGCTATCTTCCTCCATCCGCTTGAGCTCCAACGTACCTGGAAAACAGATTTTGTTATCTCAGGGTACCAAGTCTTTTCATACACAATCAAAACCTCAAAAGTATCATTCACTTTTATATAGTAGCAGTATATCAGTAATCATATCAGCATAAGAGAGATCAGAATGAGTAGACATAAGTGTTATGTTAGAAAGAGATTGATCCATACAAATAACCCCACATCATAAATCAAATATATGTTTCATATGCTAACATGTTTGCTTCCTATGCAAGTATATGAGAAATCGGTTTGTTGATTCATCTTTTATTAAATGGCATGTGGGAAAAATGGGCTCCCATAAGGTTTGAGCCCAACATGCTCGGAGTAATACAATAATGTAGAGATATTCGATAGACCAAGCATCATGATGTTTTCATCACATACAGGTTGCTACTATATCAGATGTATCGAATACAAGAGAGAAGGTACAGTCAATTTGGAACAAATGCCATGTGGGACAACCAAGTCAAATGCTATGTGTTACTATCATTAAGAGCCCATGATGCCATCAAAGAAACAGAGGTTTTAGTCATAGTAGAACAACATATACAAGTGGAGTCAACATGATCATACACAGTTATAAAGGACAAAGGACAACAAGGCACAATGAAGCAGGTATTTTCCTTTTGTTGTTATGAAGTATCAAATTATTGGTCATATGTGCAAGTGAACAATCCTATATCATACAAGTTCAACCATAGGATACACAATCAACACATCAAATGAAATGACAAGTCTTATCAATGAAGTTATCATAAGAGGAACAAGTTACAAGAACCATATGTGTGACAATAGTAAAGTATCCAACAGTCAAAAGCTCAGCCCGTGCTTTACAAATAAAACAAATATTTACCACTTTTGTTGTTAATGAGGTGTGAAATTGCCAGTGAGTTTTGACTATTGACAAGGATGATATGCAAGAAATATGTATGGTTGTGACAACATGTGCAATAAATGATAGCAACATTGATAATGGAAGGAACAATAATGCCATGAAAAGAGGCAGTCATAAAGGTCTTAGCAGTCATAGGAGTGACAAATAAGACAGTGACAACAATCATGTATGATAATCTCATAACATATGGTATGCATGGTCGGGCATTGAGAAGAACAACAAAGAAACAACCTCATAAGATATACAACCATGATAGATTCAAGCAAACAAAGAGACTTGCTACAGCATTGGCTTGATCTAGGAACAGTAGGCCGTGAACAAATATAATCAAGTTATAGAGAAGATCAAGGGATAGTAAAGATCATATCTATCTTAATGCCTTTTGTATATTGCAAACATTCATATTCCATGAATGCAATGACATATCAGGTACAATTTTCAAGTGGTTCATTCAAGTCTTTATCATGGAACAACAATGGAACTACAATATCAAGCAAGGTGACAACTACAACAATCAAAAGTGACATCTGTATCATGGAGCAGCAAATGCTCGTCTATGATTGACAGTCCAAGAGAGGATGGAGTGACAACCACACATCAGCAAACAGGCTGCTCAATTATCTGAGTGAGTGAATTTCAACTATAATGCAAATCTTTTCTCATTTTCATGCAATTAGGAAGTTTAGAGATAAAAGTTGGATCTTGGGATAGCCTTTCAGATGAAGAAATATATCCAATTAAAGATCATTTTGCAGTTCATCAATTGAAAGTGTTTATGAGTACATGACAGCACCTTTGTGCTGATGAAAAGTGCATTATCCTGTGCCAACATGGCAGTTTTGGTCTAACACATCATTCTAGGACAGAGAGAGTACAGTGTCAACATGTAAAAGCTTGTAAATATGTACCATGAAGTATAACAAATGCATTCAATTCATCATCTCCAAGTATAAACACCAATGTGTTACAAATTAAACAAAGAATATTGTTAGAATATATACATAGTTCAAGAGTTATTGTGCATAACCAGATTTCTTTATGCAAGGGTATCAGAAATGTCATGGAAAAATCATATACAACTAAGGAGTTATTGAGATGATTTGACTTGATTTTTATGGCCTTAAAGAGCATTTAAAGGCATTTTCTTGTGCTTTTATGTTTAGTGATGTCATACGTTGACTTTTTCCTTACTTGGGACTCTTTTTGGAGAAAGTTTGGGAGATATTTTTAGGGCTTTTTGAGTTTGCACGACCAAGGAAGTTTCCATTCCTTATCTAGTTGTAGATGTTTAGAGAGTATATAGTCTATTCATGTATTCATTATTAAAAAGTTTTGATCATGCAATTTATGGAGTTAGTGATTTTTTGCAGTCCTTACACAGTTTTGAGCATGCTTTGTAACTCTTTTGGGATATGAAATACAGAAAATACCTTGGATACCATTGATTATGAGATTTTGCCTTCTTATTCTTGCAGTGTTGTGTATTATCAAGTGATAGATCAAGTTATTTGTGAGGTAATTTTTATTTCCTTGTGACTTTGTCTCATGTTCTATACCTTTTCTACAAAAAAGTATGTTCATGCAGGTTGCAAACAGTGTCTTAACGTTGCATGTGGCTTTCTAACTGTGAAGTTATCTTCCTTTTAAGGGTTAATGCATTTAGGCCTCTTTGTGAAATATTTATACAAAAGCATGCAGTAATAGGTTGTACAAATTTAGTTTCTATTATCTGTAACCAAGTGTATACAGATATGAGTTTTTCATAAACCACATCAGTTTGGTGTATCGCCTCTTATTTCATTTTCCAGTCTTTTTCATTTTGAATCATTCCTTTTTCCCTTTTCCTCTGCAAATCCAGTAGTTTCTAGGTGATAACTAGCTAGGAGCCAGCCTTATCTAGAGATTCACTCTAAATTTTAGGTAACCCACAGCCTAGGAGTGTTTTCATGTTCCTCTAAAGTGCTAAGTTCTGCAACTTAGCTAGGGTGCAACTTTAGGAGACGACAGTTTTTGGCACGCTCGGTGGGACCGTTTGAATCAAGATAATTAAAAAGATTACATTTTATTGTTGGTTTTGATATGCAACCAGTAATTTTTAGACCTGTAAGAGGTTGAAATCTGCATATCTGGCGACTCTAAGTGCGGAATTTTAGCAAAACTAGTGTTGTAACATCTTATGAGAAGGATTCAGACAAGGAGTTCAGGACCATTAGAATACTTGCAGCTGTCCCCACCTAAAAGGCAAGGCCTAGCTGCAAGAAGAGCTCCTCCACCATATAGAAAAGCACAGTCAACTCCACCTTCTGTGAGAGTTTTCCCTCCCTCTGTAAAGAGCCTTGTTTTCATTGTACCAATGGCAAGAAATCAGCCTTTTATGTTGTTTAATGGGGGTAGTCCATTAAATTTGGCTCAACACGATGATATCCCAATGGCAACCCTTAAGAGTATCCCTTTTTCATAGGGGAAGATCAAACTACACCCATTGAACACATTAAAGATATAGTAAACCTGTGTTCAATACACCATATAACTACTGAAAATGTAGCCATTAGATTGCTAGCAGCATCTTTCAAAGGCAAGGCACTCCAATGGTTCAGAGGTTTGACAGTTGATTCAATCACTATGTGGGATGATCTTGGAGAGGTGTTATGCAAACAGTTCAAAGATAAGTCTGATAACTCGTCATTGGTGGAGCAACTCACTACCATCAAGACGACTCCCCATGAACATATGACGAACTTTAACTTTTGTTTCCAAAAGTCTTGGGATAGGATCCCACAAAATATAAGGCCTTCACCTAAATATGCATTTTTGTATTTTTTGAGGTCTTTGAATAGTGAGATTGTTATCATGATACAGTCTATGGGCGAAGACACATTACCACAGGGCTTTTATATATCTATTAGAGCTGAAAACTACCTTATACATGCTGGAAAGATAGCCCCTAGACCCCACATGCCAATCTTCCCTGATATACAACCATCTATTGCTATGCCAGCACCTCAAATAGCCCCTTTACCAGCTGCTGCTAGTGTAGAAAAAGCTATCCCAACCCAATCTCTTGAGTTGCAGGAGATGAGGGGGTTACTTCAGTCATTTGGGAATGAACTGGTAAGTATGAAGAAGTGGTAGTTCCAAAGTTTCAAGCCATACCAACCTCAGAATCAAACACAGAACCAGCTTTACCAAGCTAATAGACAGCCATACCAAGCCAATAACTAGGGTGCAAGGCAAAACTTTAATCCAAGGCCATATCAGCCATACAATCCAACTCCACTAAATTCAAATAAGGAGTTAGTCCTTGTTCAAAACAACATTGCACAAGAATATGATTGGTGCTTTCCCTGCAATCAACCCCATAACCAATCCACATGTTCAAACGGGGTGATTAACCAAGCCTTAATGGTACAAAACATGTCAAATTTGTAGCCAAATGTACCTAGTGATGGATCTTCACAGCAGCAAGAGCCAACTCTAGATGACATGCTTTCCTAAATTGGCAAGGAGATGAGTTTTGTGGGGTCAATTGGGATGATTCTCCAGTTATAGCTAATATAAGAGCTAAGAGAAGGGCTTTTAAGATGGGACAATCAACAAATAAAGAGCCTAAACAAGCTCCTATAACAGAAAAAAAGGCTGTTGGTCCATCCACTTCCCAAGTGCCACAAGACACTGCCAAAGAGCAGCCTGGAAAATAGCCCCAATCGACCCACTTGTAAGCAGATCCTGCTATTGTAAAGGTTCACCAAAAGGTAAATACTGTATCTTTTAACATTATTGAGCACATGAAGAAAATGAATATCACTATGTTTGTGTGGGATTCTCTATCCATCCCAGGACAAAAGGATTTATTGCAATCCACATTAGCATATTTGAATGTGTCAAGTGAAGTTCCAGTCGGTCAAGAGAAGGTTGTTTTTACCAATACACCTCAAAACAACAGTGAACAGCTAGGTAAAGAAGTCAAACCTGATTCTTTTTATGTGTCTTTGATAATAGGAGATAAGTTGGTCCATAATTGCATGATTGATTCGGGGACCAATAGTTCTATTATGCCCAAACAGGTTGCTGATAGGTTAGGTTTGAAATATCAACCTCCCGGAAAGGGTGTTATTCAGCTTGATGGAACAACCATTAATAATGTAGGGGTCATTAAAGATTTGAGTCTTACCTTGCATGCATGCCCCAATTTTTCCATTCCACAAGAAGTTTTTGTTATTGACTTGCCACCACATTTTGCCCTTTACCTTTCAAGAGATTTTATAGCCAAAATAGGTGGTTATTTGTCCTTAGATTGGTCTCATATGTTGTTTAGGACAAGATATGGAACTAAAGTAACCATGAAGTCTGAATTGATTGCAAAAGACCGCATAGAACCTTATGTACCAAGTGTCATCAATGCAAATTGTGCCGCTTTTGACCAAAATGAACTTTCTGTTGTCCAAAAGCCAAATACTCAGACTGAAACTATTCCAGACATCCTTTTGGATGAGTGGGCAGTAGGAGGTTGATTCAAGTGAAAAACTTGAAGTAGGCCTAGGTGCCTAGGTGTATACATGATGCAGGAACCAAATTCTTTCATGCCAAACCTTGAGAAGGAGGTCGTTATGCCACCTGAGCAGCAACAGAATGAAGTATGGAAAATGTTCTTTGATGGTTCAAGAAGTAAAAACAAAGTTGGTGGGGGGTGCTATGTTGGTATCCCCACAGGGTGAACAATATTATTCATCTTTTCATTTCACTTTTAGCTGTACTAACAACACAGTTGAATATGAAGGTCTTATACAAGGTCTGCAGTGGGCAAGGAAAAGAAAGATCAGCTTCCTGCAAGTCTTTGGTGACAGTGAGTTGATTGTAAACCAGGTGAGAAGCTTGCATGTCACTAAAAAGATGTGTTGAAGTCTTACAAACATAGGGTATGGGACATCATAGCGGAGTTTGATGCCTTCAATCTGACTGTTGTACCCAAGAATCAAAATAGACATGCTGATAGATTAGCTGTTGTAGGTGCTCAATTTGACATTCTAAATGATGTTAAAAAGGAAAAGGTACAACAGTATGTTAAAGTTGTTATGAGGCCATCTATTCCTGACAATAATGTTCATTGGCAAGTTTTTGAAAGTGATGAGCAGGCACTTAGCTTTTTGCTTGAAGAAGATGAGTTTTCAGTAGGGAATCAAGAAAAACTCAAGCAGCAGTATGGTGGTCAGATCATACAGTTGAAGACAAACAAATTACCCAAGGGATTAGTCACATTGGAATCCATTTTCGGTGCTGATGATCAGCGTAAAAAGGGAAAAATAGCATGCAGATTAAGGAAGAACACTATGAAGAAGTGAAAATCTTCAAAGGTAAGCTCCTTAAAATTGGCAAATTTAGTTCTCAAGACGATAAAGAGGTACATATTGATCTTTGTCAAGAATTTGAAGATATATTTGCTTGGGATTATTCATATTTAAAAGGATTAGATCCTCAAATTGCTCAACATACTATAGAATTAGAGCCAAATGCAAAACTTGTTAGGTAGAAACAGAGGCCCTTAAACCCAAAACTTGAGCCTCTTATGATTAAGGAGTTAACCAAGCTGATTGAGGGAAGCATTATTTTCCCAATCAATCATACATCTTGGGTCTCCAATCTTGTTCCCGCGAGGAAGAAGAGTGGAGAAATTAGGCTCTGTGTTGATTTTAGAGACCTCAATAGAGCCTCCTTGAAAGGCCATTACCCATCGCCTTCAATGGAGCAAATTCTGCAAGTAGTGGCCGGTTCAGAGAGATTTTCCTTGCTTGACTGTTATATAGGCTATAATCAAGTCTTAGTGAAAGAAGAGGATCAACATAGGACTGCTTTCACCACAAAGTGGGGTACTATGGCCTACAAAAGAATGCCTTTTGGCTTGTTTGATGCCGGCTCCACTTTTCAGAGAGCAATGGATATGGCCTTCAAGGGCTTACTTTACAAGTTGGTACTTGTATATCTTGATGACATCATAGTTTTCTCAAAGAAAGAAGATGAACATTTATCACACTTGAAACAAGTATTTGAAAGATGTAGTGAGTTTGGTATATCCCTCAATCCTAAGAAATGTATTTTTGTTGTCCATGAAGGTAAACTTTTAGGACATGTTGTGTCAAAGCAAGGGATTACTATTGACATTGAAAGAGTTAAGGCCATTATGGATCTGCATTTACCCAATCATAAAAAGGGGCTGCAAAGCTTCATAGGTAGAATTAATTTTGTTAGAAGGTTCATTCCTGATATTGCAAACCTGTTAAAACCACTAACTGCCATGCCAAAGAAATATGCAATTTTCAGTTGGACTAAGGAGGCCAAGCACAGTTTTGAGGCCATTAAAGAGGCTCTGTCAATAGCCCCTACTTGGGTAAACCCAAACTTCTCGAAGGATTTCATTTTATATGCATATGGTAGCATAGATACTATCTTTGTAATTCATGTGCAACAAAATGATGAAGGCTTTGAACAGCCCATTGCTTTCTTTAGTCAGGGTTTGGCAGACTATGAACAGAGATATAGTTTCGTTAAGAAGCATGTTCTTGCAGTTATTAGGAGTTTAAAGAAATTTAAGCATCTGATTTCCAATAACAAAGTGCATGTGATGGTTGCCCACCCTAGTGTGAAGGAATTTTTGTTAAGCGGGGATTTAAATGAGAAGAGGGCTGGATGGATCACAAAGGTAATGGAGTATGACGTCAACATTAAAATAACTAAGCTTGTGAGAGGAAAGGGTTTGTTTGAGAAGCTTGCTAATGAGTCTAAAAGAGAGCTTGAAAATGAGGAAGAAATAGTTCTGGTCACAAATGAGGAGCCTACAGTTGATGCATCAGCAATAAGTGTAAGGTGGGTAAGAGACATGAGTCATTTTCTGCATACTGGCGAGTGTCTACCTGGTTTAGATAAGGCTAAAAGAAGATATTATAGATTGCAGTCTATTCCCTATGTACTAGTTGATAATGTTCTTTTCAGAAAGGACCTGAATGGTGTGCTTTTGAGATGTATTGATCATGACCAAGTTGACAAAGTGATTCGTGAGTTCCATGATGGAATAGTTGGGGGTCATTTTGCCCCAAGGACTACTGTATGAAAGATAATGAGGGCTAGGTACTATTGGCCAAACCTCTTCAAAGATGCCCATGCATGGTCAAGGAAGTGTGTAAAATGTGCCATATTTGCAGGTAAAGAGAGGTTGCCAGCCTTACCTCTCCAGCCAATTCAAGTGGAACAACCCTTTATGAGATGGGGCATTGATTTTATAGGTGCCATTAACCCTCCTTCAAGTGCAGGCCATAGGCCGATTCTAATAGCAATTGGTTACTTTACAAGATGGACTGAGGCAATGGCTTTGAAAGAAGCCAATGAAACTGTTGTTTTTAATTTTTATGATGATTTAGTAACTAGATTTGGAGTACCTGAATCATTTCAAACAATGCTTTAGCCTTTGTTGGTTTGAGAGTAAGTGATTGGGTTGTAAGAAATGGAATTCATTTAAATACATCATCAAACTATTACCCACAGGGTAATGGTTTAGCAGAGTCAACCAATAGGAATCTAATAAGAATTATCAAAAGGACTATGGAAGACAACCAGAGGACCTGGCACACCAAATTGAAATCTGCTATGTGGGCAGATAGAATAACACCAAAAAGGTCCATTGGAAACTCACCTTATATGTTGGTATATGGAAAGGAAGCAAGGCTACCCTTGTCTATTGAGCTTCCAGCTCTTGATCTCATAAATCAGCTCAAAATGTTTGAAGCAGAGGATCCAATGGCAGTTAGGTATGCACAACTCATGGAGCTTGAGGAAACAAGGGATAAGGCTATGAAAACTATGGAGTTTCACCAACTCTAAGTGAAGAAAGTTTTTGACAAAAGAGTAACACCCAGAGTATTTAAGGAATGAGATGTAGTGCTTAAATGGGATGAGCTGAAGAGTAGGCCTGGGAAACATACTAAGTTTGACAGCATGTGGAGTGGCCCATTCATTATTGTAGAGTGCAAACAGCACAATGCTTTCTAGCTGTCAAAGATAGGTGGAGAAATTTTTCCTATCCCAGTTAATGGGATACACCTCAAACGGTGTTTTGAGTTCTGATCTACCTTATGTGTGGTAGTTTAGGTTTCCTGATTTCAATAAGTGTTGTTGTACGTAGTTTATATGTTTTTCCTTTCCTCCAAGTGCATTTTTGCACAATTGGTTAGGTTGCTCCGAGTCTTGTTTTGGTAGTTGGAATAAGGTTGGAAGGTGTTTTACACTATTTTGAGGAGTTACAACAAATATGTGAGAAGTTTTTCCAAGGTTTCAAGCAGAAAAAGACTCATATGCCCAATGGATTTCAGAAGGCTGCTGGTCTAGTTTTGTTTAGCAGGCAAACACCCCTAAGAGGTCAACAAAAAAGTTACTAAATTATGTTCACACCTAATTTAGCAAGGCCTAAACATCAATTGTTTAGAGGGAGTACACAAAATTTTGCTTATGCAGGATCATCTAGTCAATGTCTGATGTCTTGACATAAGACAAGTGCAAAATCACTTATCAAAATCATGTAACAACTCAAGCTGAGCTGTTACATCATCCTGGTAAGTGAAATAATCTATGAACAAGAAAACAGGCATTCAAAGAATGAAGAGAATTGATGGAGTTCATGTTATAGTTGTTGATTATTCATTATGTTTCAGTGCAAGTAAAAGAGGTATTTATAGACTGTCAAATTATACATCATGTTTTATACATATGTTCCAAAGAATGGTCAGTTGTTTTATGCTATGTATTTGATTTAGAAAGTGAAATATACATAAGTCATTACATAGAATGAGATAGTTGATTATATTCAAAAGAATGTATAAAAAGTGTCCCACACAAGCCGTGGGAGTAATTGAAATAGGCAACATAAAAGTAAATTTTACTTTTGAAAGAAAAGAAATGCATAGGAAAAGAAGAGGGACTCGTCATTGCTTGTGAATGACAAATCCCGTGGTTGAGCTGGTTGCTATCTTCCTCCATCTGTTTGAGCTCCAACATACCTGGAAAATAGATTTTGTTAGCTCAGGGTACCAAGTCTTTTCATACATAATCAGAACTTCAAAAGTACCATTCACTTTTATATAGCAGCAATATATCAGTAATCATATCAACATAAGAGAGGTCAAAATGAGAAAAACATAAGTGCTATGTTAGAAAGAGATTGATCCATACAAGGAACCCCACATCATGAATCAAAGATATGTTTCATATGCTAACATGTTTGCTTATTGTGCAGGTATATGAGAAATTAATTTGTTGATTCATCTTTTATTAAATGGTAAGGGTTGAGCCCAGCATGCTCGGAGTAATGACATTAATGCAGAGATATTCGATAGACCAAGCATCATGATGTTTTCATCACATACAGGTTGCTACTATATCAAATGTATCGAGTACAAGAGAGAAGGTACAGTCAAGTTGGAACAAATGCCATGTAGGACAACCAAGTCAAATGCTATGTGTTACTGTCATTAAGAGCCCATGATGCCATCAAAGAAATAGCGGTTTCAGTCATAGTACAACAACATATACAAGTGCAGTCAACATGATCATACATAGTCATAAAGGACAAAGGAAAACAAGGCACAATGAAGCAGGTATTTTCCTTTAGCTGTTATGAAGTATCAAATTTTTTATCATACGTGCAAGTGAATAGTCCTATATCATACAAGTTCAGCCATAAGATACACAATCAACACATAAAATGAAATGACAAGTCTTATCAATGAAGTTATCATAAGAGGAACAAGTTACAGGAACCATATGTGTGACAATAGCAAAGTATCCAACAGTCAAAAGCTCAGTCTGTGCTTTAAAAATAGAACAAATATTTACCACTTTTATTGTTAATGAGGTGTGAAATTCCTATGAGTTTTGACTATTGACAAGGATGATATGCAAGAAATATGTATGGTTGTGACAACATGTGCAATAAATGACAGCAACATTGATAATGGAAGCAGTAGTAATGCCATGAAAAGAGGTAGTCATAAAGGTCTTAGCAGTCATAGGAGTGACAAATAAGACAATGACAACAATCATGTATGATAATCTCATAACATATGGTATGCAAGGTCGGGCATTGAGAAGAACAACAAGGAAACAACCTCATAAGATATACAACTATGGTAGATCCAACCAAACAAAGAGACTTGCTACAACATTGGCTTGATCTAGGAACAATAGGTCGTGAACAAGTATAATCAAGTTATAGAGAAGATCAAGGGACAACAAAGATCATATCTATCTTAATACCTTCTATATATTGCAAACATTCAGATTCCATGAATGCAATGACATATCATGTACAATTTGCAAGTGGTTCATTCAAGTCTTTATCATGGAACAACAATGGAACTACAATATCAGGCAAGGTGATAGCTACAACAGTCAAAAGTGACATTTGTATCATGGAGCAGTGAATGCTCATCTATGATCGACAGTCCAAGAGAGGATGGAGTGACAACCACACATCAGTAAACAGGCTGCTCAATTATCTGAGTGAGTGAATTTCAAATATAATGCAGATGTTTTCTCATTTTCGTGCAATCAGGAAGTTCAGAGATAAAAGTTGGATCTTGGGATAGCCTTTCAGATGAAGAAATATATCCAATTAAAGATCATTTTGCAATTCATCAATTGAAAGTGTTTATGAGTACATGACAACACCTTTGTGCTGATGAAAAGTGCATTATCCTATGCCAACATGGCAATTTTGGTCTAACACATCATTCTAGGACAGAGAGAGTACAATGTAAACATGTAAAAGCTTGCAAATATGTATCATGAAGTATAACAAATGCATTCAATTCATCATCTTCACGTATAAACACCAATGTGCTACAGATTGAACAAAGAATATTGTCAGAATATATATAGAGTTCAAAAGTTATTGTGCATAATCAAATTTCTTTGTGCAAGGGTATCAGAAATGTCATGGAAAATTCATATACAACTGAGGAGTTATTGAGATGATTTGACTTGATTTTTATGGCCTTAAAGAGCATTTAAAGGTATTTTCTGCTACTTTTATGTTTAGTGATGTCATGAGTTGACTTTTCCTTCACTTGGGACTTTTTTTGGAGAGAGTTTGGGAGATATTTTTAGGGCTTTTTGAGTTTGCACGACCAAGGAAGCTTCCATTACTTATCTAGTTGTAGCTGTTTGGAGATTATATAGTCTCTTCATGTATTCATTATTAAAAAGTTCTGATCATGCAATTTCTGGATTTAGTGATTTTCTGCAGTCCTTACATAGTTTTGAGCATGCTTTGTAACTCTTTTGGGATATGAAATACAGAAAATACCTTGGATACCATTGATTATGATATTTTACCTTCTTATTCTTGCAGTGTTATGTATTATCAAGTGATTGATCAAGTTATTTGTGAGGTAATTTTTATTTCCTTGTGACTTTGTCTCATGTTCTATACCTTTTCTGCAAAAAAGTATGTTCATGCAGGTTGCAAACTGTGTCTTAAAGTTGCATGTAGCTTTCTAACCGTGAAGTTATCTTTCTTTTAAGGGTTAATGTATTTAGGCCTCTTTGTGAAATATTTATGCAAAAGCATGCAGTAATAGGTTGTACAAATTTAGTTTATGTTATCTGTAACCAAGTATTATACAAATCTGAGTTTTTCATAAACCATATCAGTTTGGTGTATCACCTCCTTTTTCATTTTCCAGTCTTTTTCATTTTGAAGCATTCCTTTTTCCCTTTTCCTCTGCAAATCTAGTAGTTTCTAGGTGATAACCAGCTAGGAGCTAGCCTTATTTGGAGATTCACTCCAAATTTTAGGTAACCCATAGCCTAGGAGTGTTTCCATGTTCCTATAAAGTGCTAAGTTCTGCAACTTAGCTAGGGTGCAACTTTAAGAGACAACAGTTAGCAACATCAAACTATCCTCCAACTCATGTAGACCTCCCATGGATGTGTAGAACTCCCATCATAGGTGTAAAACAAT
This sequence comes from Cunninghamia lanceolata, assembly GCA_027924645.1. Classification (NCBI taxonomy): domain Eukaryota; kingdom Viridiplantae; phylum Streptophyta; class Pinopsida; order Cupressales; family Cupressaceae; genus Cunninghamia; species Cunninghamia lanceolata. The sequence continues at coordinate 6,073,938 of BSBN01000333.1, forward strand.
ACATATTAGCTCCTCCTAGGTCGCTGATGTAGATCAGAACAACAACCTCCTAACTGAAAATCAGACCTATGTGGATGCACATAATCCCTCATCTATATGCCATCCTCCAATGATGAAGAGATGGTCCAAGCCTCTCCAAAACACCCCACCAGTAGCTATCCTCCAAGTACTCCCAAGGAAATTCATGTATGAAAATGTAGAACAACTATTTCTCATCCATGCTTGAAGTAGTAACTTAGGAATTAGGGCTAGGTCAATAATGTCTTCATGCTCATCTCCAAACCCTAATCCATGGCCCAGCTAAAATACAAGCGTTAGTAACTCAATATCAAGCAACCTTATGACAATACCTCCATACCTCATGTAATGGCTCACCTGAAACTCTGTTCTCTCAAGTGGATGCCAATAAAAAACAAGTGTCTCCTTGATATGAGTCTCAAATCCCTTAAGTAGGGAAACCTCATACTCCACAAAATAATCATCACACATGATGGGGCTCATCACAAGCAAGCTTGTCAAGTACTCCATGGATGATCAAAGGCCTAACCAAACCCATATTACTCATACCTTCCTCTTCGTAGGTTGTCATAACACTAGTGGCTGGTCCACAAGGTGCCTTCTCCATAATGCTATCCAAGTGTATGATGTGAGCCTTCTAATGGCTCTCCAAAAGAAGTGACACCATATCCCCATGAAGCAAGCTAAGTGAATAAACAAAGAAATTTGAACCATAACTCCCACCATACAAAACTGATTGTGTCACTAATTTGACCACCACATAATGCTCATCCCTTCGATGCCATGTGCTTTGAATCTTCTTTGCCTCTTTCATGTCATGGCATATCAATTTAGTCCTATTGTGTCTTGGACAATCCATAAAATCTCCATGCTTGATTTCCCATGGAGTGCCAACAATAGAAGTCTTCCCACTGTCATTCTCAAGTGTAGGGACTGCCAACCTTTGATTATGCAAGAGTGAAAGATTGTTGATCCAAATAAAATCAGAACCTTTGTCATACCTTTTTGTGGTGTCGTCATCTATTTCAAACATATCCTTCATCATTGTTGCATGCTTTGCATGAAGTGTTGATCCAGTGTGAGACTCCCCATGAAATTTACATGCCTCAAGACTAATCCTTTTGGTTGTCATAACATAATAATGTGAAGATAAAGGAATGCTATCATACATCATAAAGTCAAGCCTATTATCATACCTTATCAAGCTATCCTCTAGCTCCTGAATCACTTCCTCAACCTTCACCGCATGTTTTCCCACAAGTGTAGATTCAAAAGGTGTCTCTACCTAAAAATCCCATGCCTTTGATCTAAATTGTTCCTCCTTCCCTTTAGCTGTCATGTCTCAAAATTGTGAGAGTAAGGGACTGTTGTTACATATTCAAAAATCATACCTTACCTCATGCCTGTGAGTGATGTCCTTGTAGACCTTAACATCCTCTTCCTCCACAAGTGAGTGATCATCAACTAGGGTAGGTCCACGTGATGTCTCTAATGGAAAATCAGATGTGTCATGTGCCACAACTTTTGTCTCATGGTTGCAAGTTGAATCCTCACGTGTTTACATCTCTTCTATCTTCATGACCTCATCATAGGATCCTTCAAGACCTTCCTCCATGTCTCCACTCTTTGCCCTCTTCATGTTGCATTATTCTTCCTTGAATGTGGTGGCCATAGAAGTCTGAATTTCTGTCATGTATGATTAAGAGTGTGTCATGCTCAACTACCAATGAAGCTTCTTCACTTGACCTTCCAATTCTTGAAGGGCCTCTTGAGTGCTCTTCAAAGAGTCCATAGTGTGCTTAAGCTCCAAAGTGATCTTATCCACTTCATCTTCCTCCCTTCTCAAAGCGCTAGCGTATATCTCACCAATATTGAAGAGATGATCTCTATCTGCAAGTAGATGCAAGTATTTTGATTTCACCATAGCCACAGCCTCTTAAAGATCTTGGAAATCGATAAGGTATAGATCTTCTTCAAAGTGTTCATGCCTTGCTAGAACTCTCCAACACAAATCTGTCATCACCTTATGAACATGATCAAAATGAGTTAGGACTTCCACAAGATTACCTTCATGTGTCTTCCATTGTCTTTCCACGTGATGTGACTTATGAGACCTAATGTATTCATGTAACATATCACGATCATGCCTTCCCATACCAATTCCTTCCTTGCCATCTTTTCCATGATGCTCATGTGCTAAGCCATCACCATGCTTGACCCAAGGATCTCCATCAAAGTAGTGGATAGAGTCTTCTACATCATGATCTTCCATAATAGATGAAACAACTATGACCTCCTTATCTACCAAGGGATCATTCATCTCTTGCTAGTCTAGATCAACCTTAACAACATTTCTTTGTTCACCATATAACAACATTTATGAACCATCCTCAAATGTATGAACAATATCCATCTCAAAGACATCCAAGCCATAATTTGATTCTTTACCAACACGATGTAAAGGTGATGAAGCAATGCTAGGAACATCAAAAGAACCCATACCTTTATGTAGTTGTTCTAACATTGTAGCTTTGGCAATCTCCGTGATAGCATGCCCTTCAACCATGTGCTCATCATGAAGTCTTAGGTGTTCGCCACTTGCAATGTGTGATGCTTCTTCACCCAAACCCCCATAATGGCTTGTAGGATGCAAATTACCAACAAGTAAACCTTCCTCTTTTGTGGTGGCATCTTCATAGGGCTGAGGTGTACCTCTGGCTTTGTCTTCTTTAGGGCTTATGGCCCAATCTTCAACATACATAGACTAATTTATGTTCTCATGATTATTTGTAGGCTGCAAGTCACAAACAAGTTATCCTTCATCCATCTCTAACCTTTCTTCAATGGTGTCTCCTGATTTTTCTTCTTCTCTCCTCAAGTTTCTGATGTAGGCATAGAGACCTTCCTTTCCCATATTTCTATCTTCATGAACCTTCAAGAAAAATTCAAAAGGAGTGGCTAACCTGAAATTAATTGATGAAGCATTGTACTCTTCCATGATTTGGGTAGCCTCTTATACATACATCCATCGTTCAAGCTCCTTCATCAAATTGAGTTGACCTTGTCTAATAGCTTTCAAAGATTCCATCTCCTTGTCTTCCATGTGACCCTTCATTCTTCCATGCATGATTAAACCCTCCAGGTTGGCAAGATCATGGCTCTGATACCACTATAATATCCCAAATGGGGATATTTTCTTCAAGTTTGGATTTTTGGGTTTTCCCAATTTCTAATTTCTAATTTTCTATTTAAACCCTAATTTTCTAAATCTTTGCTTTTCAAATCAGACTTAATCATACACCTATAACAACCCATAAATCATATCAAATCATTATATGAACATTGCCAACATGATTCCTAATAACATACTTGAATTTCACAATGAAATGTACAATAAAACCACTTCAATTCCACAACCATAATGATTAAAAATAAATGTAGAAGTCTGCTTCTATAAATCAAAACTTATGAAGTCTTCAAATACATCAAATGGCTAGGGCAAACAAGCCAAACATGCCCAACTACAAATAAGATATAAATGATGAGGTTTTACATACCAAAACATAGACAAAATGATCTCCAAATGATGTCGCTCCACAAGTAGGGTTAAAACCCTAAGCAATGATAAAAAACTGCCAACAAGAAGTCCTCCAAAATGGGTGAATTGGATTTGTAACTCTGTTTTTCTAGAAATCTGCTCTAACTCCAAACCCTAATCAATAATATCTCCATAAATTTGCCTCCTAAATGAAGTCGCTCCTCCTCCAAGGGGTAGCGCTCAAACCCTAGGATGAATCTTAGTTAATATGCACAATGCCACAACCAAGAGAAGTCCTCCATCATGATCTTCAAATCTGATATACAACTATGCCCTAGAAGTAATGAAGCACAAGTAGATCCCCATCACGGAATCCTCCAATGGATGAGCTAGGTTTTCATCCAACTCCTCCTAGGATGCTTGAGGTTTTCGTCCTAAGATCATCTCAAAGAGATAAACTCCTAGGTGTATATGAATGAATGAGTGAATGATGGTTAAATGCCTCCAACTCATCTTGTATTTATACATGTTTCATTTCCTCTTTCATGTTGGCCAACCTAGGTCATTAAATTCCTTTTAATTTATTATTTTCTCCCTCTAAAGAGGGTCAACCAACATCTATACTTTGTGGTGCCAAGAATTCAAAATAAAGTTTTGAATTTAGTTTTCTTTCTTTTTTTCCAAGATGACCTCCCTCCATTTGCTCAATGAATAGGCCTTATTTTATTTTTATCTCCCTTCACAAGTCATCCACATCAATAGTGGGTAGGAAGGATCTTCAAAAAGTAGGCGCACACATACAATATTACTTGTCCCATCATCAAGGTGGCGTCAAACATAGAGCATGATAACAAGTTCATCCCTCCACATGGCAAGTCTCCACACTCAATTGTCCTCAAGAATGGTTCATTCCATGGCAAGAGAAATATATTAAATGAAATGAACATATCAAGACCATTAGAGAAATATGTTAATCCATCTCCAAACCTCAATTCTCCTTCCAAAAATCCTAGAGTGTGAAAACCAACCCTTCTGCTCTCCAATGGCGACCATTCCAAAAATGGGGACATTACAGAAGGCATATGCCTTTGCTTTGTTGTTGGTGTCATCCATCAACTTCCTAGAGGATGCACAATGAATTTCCCATGTTTATTTTGAATAATAAAACCCACGCCTCATTTACTAGGGTTACCTCTAGATGCTCCATCAAAGTTACTTTTCATCCATTCTAGAGGGGGAGAAGTCTAACTAATACCCAAGCATGGGTTGGGGGCAATATCATCCCTAGAAATCCCATGAATAGGTGGCGCTGAGTTTGCTTCATCTCTAGGTCAATTTGTTATACCATGAGCTAAAAGATTACTTCATTAAGGATTGGTGCAAATTTATAGAGTTTACTATTTCTTCAATGGCCACTTCAAGCTTTCTCAATAAAGTCTCCTCTGAGATGGCCTTTCCTTGAAAAGTTTACCTATTTTTATCTTTCTCTATCTCTTAAAGAAGTAGTAAGGATAAAATAGTCCATACATAGGAGAAGGTAGAAGATCTTTGGATATTCACCCATGAGGGCACCAAACTAACCAAGCCTTGCACATAGTCATTGTGAATGTTTAGTGGTAAAAGGACAATTGATTAGGAGATGGTCTGTTGTCTCTTTTTCCTTTTCACATATCGTACATCTTGAGGGCCCTCAATACCCAAGCTTCTTGAATCTATTAGTCATTTAGATCTTATGTAAGGTAGCCCAAGCAAAGGCACCAGCCTTGGGTAAGAAATTATTTTTCTAGCATAGATGGACTGGCCAATCTTTATTGAATGTCCTGGAATCCCTAACAATGTATCCTAGCCTCACAATGTAGTTCCTTATTTTGGCATATCTCCATCTTATAAAGTCATGACCCTTTGTAATGGAGACTTTCTTTTGGATGGTTCTTGTTCCAAAAGTGTTTCTTATCGTGATAGGATTCACATTTCCCTCATTTCTTTCTAACCCGCTCCTTTATACGTCCTATGACTCTTAGAGACGAATAGTCTTTCATTACTAAGCCCCGGACAACTTTTAAAATTTACATAGCTCCTAACAACACCTGGCATGTTGCAAGCATTAGTAGCCCATTTCATGAGTCCTAAAATTTGGTTGAGTGACCATCCCAAATTTCCTAAGTGAGATGTTTAATGATGAGATCTCCACAAGATGGGAGAAATTTATATAACTGTGAGCCCTTGGGTGGAATGTTATTGTTAGTATCTAGGAAGAATCTGACATGTCTAGATATTTATTTTGTAGAATCTTCACCCATTTTGAGTTAGGTTGAGTGTATAGACACCAAATCAATTTAACATATAGGGCTTTGTTTTGTAACGAGGCTTTCCTTTTTTTTGCGCCACCCACCCGATCAATTTAAATGTTATTAAATATAGATTGGATATATTATAGGGTGATCTTGATTTCCCAACAAAAGTTATAATATAATAAGTGATTTGCTCTTAATTTTATTTAACTGCCACAACACTAATGTTGACATGGTTCTTGACATAACAACATATCTGCAAGTCATGAAACCTACAAGGTGGAATGATAAAGGTTCCCCTACTTGGAAGGTGGCTAGCCTCAAGAGCCTTTCATACATAAATTGCGAGCTTTACTAGAATCTCCTAGTTCAAGAGCGCTTTGGCTAGTCTATTCAAGGGGCTACAAGAGATATTAGAAATAATTCATCAAAAAAAGAGACTCACAAGTAGTGAAATAAAACACTATTAGTCGATGCAAGCCTTCAATTTCTTTTAAGATTGAAAAGGAAGATGAATAGTCATTTGTATTTATAACAAATTTTATTGTATTTTGTAGTTTAAAATTTATCATCACAATTCCAAACTAACACCACGGATAAAGAAATAGAAAAGAGAAAAGGTAGGAAAAGAAAGGTGAATCTAACTTATCTTCCACCCTTCCATACATCATTATGTAAATGGACAAAGACAACTTTGTAACCAATTTTCATCAGATCCTTTATTCGTAATCCCAAGTGAGATGGTACAATCTCCATAGAAAAATGGCGTGCATATGGTTGTTGAAGTAGTTTGATGCACAACTTAGTGTTCATTCGGCTAAACAAAATACCCCACTATTAGTAAGGTAGCAATGGTTTAAATGCACATTGCTTTCATCAACGTTAGGTGAATTAAATGCATAGAAATACTAAGAAGAAAATAAATTTTAAATTCCTTAAATAAGAATGTGAAATTCCACAGAGTATCAAGCAATTTTGTATGTTGTATTCATGTGAAGTTTGTAAGATTCCACCAAAATGAAACATAAGTAAACATTCTATCTTTCAAATCCCCGAAGCCTATACCTCCAATTGGAATCAAAAAAAGAAATCCCTAACAAAGAGCTTTGCATGAGCATTTATAATACAACCTGAGACCTATGAATATAAAGAGTCATTCCCCCCAAGAGTCACATAAGAAATATGAAGAGTTACTTTGAATACCCCATCATATTTCAAAATTACAATATTTTACAAGAAAATACATGGCATATTACATTTTACACTTTGCACTTAAAACATAAATTTGCTCCTTATGAGGGCTATCTCTGTTGATATGCATGGAATTTATAAATTTTTTTCTTCACCAACACAACATCAAGATCATCATGGTTCACAAATCTGACATATGCTTGAATGAAATTTTCCACAATGAGATCATGCACCTATATATAATCAATAATTTTCTTTCCAAACTCTTCACAAGTAACCCACATCTGTATTAAGTTGGAAATAGAGGAAGAATCAAAATTCCCCCCACTAGGCAACTCTACTTTTAACACTCCTTCCAATTGGGTCTTCACATCTTGTGCTAACCTCAGATTATTTTGTCCATCATATAAATTACATCCTATCCTATTAGCAAAATAATTTATCTCTTTTATTGTACACTTGATAAGATCACACGAGTCATAAAACCTATTTTTACACCCTTGAAGAATGCCCTTTCTAAAATTGTAAGATTATGCTAGATTTTATGTATAAATGCCCTTTTTTCATCAATAATGCCTTCATTGATCAAAATTTGAGGATCCGCTACAACAATTTATACAAGATATGGAAGATGAAAACAAAGATCTTTCAACTCTAAATCAATGCTTTCATCTATCATTTTCATTGAATCATCTTGATCCATAAATATCTGACATTCATTCACCATTGATTCAATTGTTTTGTGCCCCAATGTTAATAATTCACTACTCCAATTTCGTGTAGTTGTGACAATGATTTTTGCTTCGTTAGCTGGAGGCATCCTTGAACCTAAAACAAGCCAACATCTAAATCAGAAATAAATTGCATATTTGAACTTTAAATGAGTTAAACCATTTCATGAAAACATGCATAGTAATTTTTTACTTAAAACAATAATTTTATGACATCTTTAGAAGTTAGCAATCAATACAACATAAATTTCAAAAGCCTTTATTGAACATTTATAACATATATATTTGATGCTCATACCAAGGTGTACAAATCAATTATAGGACTATTGTTCGATAAAGTACATACAAGATATTTGTATGTAGTTAACATCCAATCAATGATAGATACAATAATATACTCAAATTTAATCATTTTCTCTAAGTGCAAATAACACGGCATATGTCAAGCTACATAGAGGGAGAGCATCATCCAATTGCTTTACCTCCAACCACAGAATGATGGTCACCCACACACCTTCCCACTAGAAGTGACCAAACCCTTTAATGAGGGTGATATATAGTGGTATTTGCAAAAGTACCATGACCAAATCTGAGAACCAAGTGTAAAGAGTACCAACACTATCACATGCAATTTATCATGCAACCCTAGATGCCCTCTAGCTATACATGACACTCGACTACCATGTAATCTTGTAAGGACAATGATCTGACAATGCATGCAACTATTGCATCACTTTGGCCAAAGTATTTATTTAGTTGCATTCTAATTCACAAAAGTGAGTCATACGTACACACACTACTATCTCTTTCTTGACTCAATATAAAATCATTCAAATTTGTAAAGGCTTGGAAACAAATCAAAACATGAATTTCTAATCAAACCATATCATTTTATAAATTTTCAACATTCCAATCAGGTGGAACTCATATATTATGTTATTATAATGATTATATAGTCTCACACATGGATGTACCACTCACCTGTGTGAGGGTAGTCAAGTACAAGTCTGACATAATCATACTATTCAGAAGTTACCTAAGTGGTAGTCATGCATATAACTAATTTTAAAAGAATAATAGTCATATTAAGTTTCATTTCATTTCTAGATACAAAAGAAATCCCACACTGAGTTTCTATTGTGCCACATGTAGTCAACTACATTAATTTTTCTATGTATGTAATAGAAAATATGATTGTTATGCATTTATTTTCCAGAATTTTAGGAGTAAATAATTCAATGTCTCTCATAATCAATCATTTCATAGATGCCCTAAGTAACATATTGTAACCATAGTTGTTTGCATGGTAGCTATGTAATGGAACAACATATCCCTTGTATACTATCCATTTATGTATATGAATATATGTATAGGCATTATGTGTGTGTGTGTTTAAGTAAATACTTGATTCTTTAAAACTTATACAAGATTACAAATCAACACATATCACATTAGCATATACTTAGCCAAACAATTAATATCCCAAGAAGGTTATGCAACTAAACGAGGTTATCTCAGGGTACAATTAAGCAAAAGCAGATGATAGAATATCATACCTAGCTATTAAAAGTACTAGTTACACAGTCTATTGCCATCATATTTATGCCCAATATAGATACAAAGATAGAGAAACCTTACACGTGGTTGAAACTTGTATATATATAATTTACTAAAATATCATTAACAACATATGCTTACAACCATAATAAAATATTGTTTTATACTCCCAATATGCAACCCATTTAGGCAAAATCTACCTTCTAACCATGTGTGTGTGTGTGTGTAATTCCAAATATGTAGAAATAAGTTGTCGTTCAAACCTCGTGCCCAACTAAAAATGAAATGAATGGTAAATAATTTTTCCTACACATAAATAACCAATCTCTTCATACTTATAAATGTGTGTGTGTATTTATTTATTTAAACACTATTAATAGATAAAAATGTATAGTTCAATTCCCCAAATCAACCAACAAACATTTTTACAAACAATTGGCATTATTTGGAGTATACATAGAGTTGGGAATTTGTAAACAAATTTACATAACCAAACACAAATATCATGAATTAAATTAATACAAAATTAACACTTCCATTTCTAGTGTTTATGCATTCTTTATGTATACCAATCCATTCTTTAAATTGAATCCTCGTAATAATAAACACATACCCATATAAAAATCTTCCACTTTTATTAAAAAATGATGCCAATGATGCCAAAACTTGTTCCCAAGTCTAGCCAGTACCTGGTGATCTCTTCTTTGATTTCCCTTACCAAACTCCCAATTTTTTAGCTCCAAATTGTTCCAAAATGAGGATCAATTTCCTTTCCAAAAAAATCTTTAAATACCCACAATTCTCCTTTTAAAAAATGCCACGAATTATGCTATTAACACCTACAAATATTCTCTCATTAAACATTTACAATTATTTGCATGGCGTAACTAAGGAATTTCTACCATAAGATTGATCTTTTCAACTATCATGATTCTCCCTCAAACTCCCACACCTTCAAAAGTGGCTCCGCGTTTGACAAATTCCATGTTAGACAAATTCCAGAGAGTGAATGTCCTTATTCAATTTCTTAGATTTTCCCTTTTCCCAATTTCAAAAATAAAAATGGAAAAATAATTTTCATGTGTTCAACCTCAACAAAGTGAATATGGACAAGCCACTAGAACAATAAGACTAAGGTTTTTAATTCCATTCAGTGAAAGTAACTCACACACCATGCTTCACATAAAACCATAGACAATACTAACTCAAATAGATGTATGCAACAACTACTTGAGATCAAACACCTTGTGAATATTCAAATGCAAGTAAGACATCAAACCAAATGTTTACACGACAACATTTATACACCTATAATGCATCATCACATATATAACCTATGGAATAGTGCAAGTGTGTGATTTCTTAGTTGGCACAGTACAATTGCCACATTACCACAATCTGTCACTCTCTCTTAGATGATATTCTCCCTCTTCAAGCGAGAGGGGGAAAATTGATCCTGCATCCACCTCACGACCACAAATAGTAGTTAGTCTAATATGTTAACCAAAATAATCATAATCATTAAATCGTAATAATCATCACAATACTGGTTCATCAACAAAATAACCAATTTCATCACATTAACTGGTAATCATCTATAAATGAATCCATGACTCAAATACTTAAATTTAATTAAAACCAATTCATATCTATAAAATAGTGAAACACCGGTAATCATTCTAACTATAATGTCATTGCATTAAATGCATTACATCAAAAACATTTATAATCATGCGTTTCACCAATCAAATTAAAACATTTAAAAACTTAACTAATTTGAAGAGATAAAATGAGATCTAACAGAACCCAAACCTATAACTATAGATGGATCAAATAATTGCCCATTCATTCTAAAGTACCCACCAAGATTCCAATATTTGTAGTTAATTAGGAAACTTTGTCCTTGATCTCTTGCTTCCAGTGATTTTGTCCTCAATTTTTTCTATCATCCATCCCACTGAAGACTTTGTAATTTTCTTCCCCTGTTCTCAAGAAGGCTTACCTAGTGAAACTGTAGCAATGGTAACGTCTGATGGAAACAAGATATGTTTCCCCTACATCTTTCAAAGGTGTCACTATCTGGGCTTGCCAGGATCCTTGCATATCCATCATGATTGCAGAATGAACTCTAGCCTTTTTTGGAGGGCATGGCTTTGGAATTATAGATAGAAATTCTTCCAAGCCATCCAAAGGTTGTTGTAACACCCTCTTTTTACTTTGAAGCATTTGATTAAACCATAAAGGAGTATTATCAATTGGAGCTTACTATTTGGACATGTCTTCCTGATCGTTCTATTGTTGATCATCATTCTATACAATTTCCCCTATAGTATCTCCTCCTAATGACCTTGTTCTTGATGGATTTGCTCTTGATCTAGTTGTTACTCTTCATGAACCCATTCTTCCTATTGGTGGCCATGATCTTTATCAATTTGTTGCTAATGTTGCTCTTCCACTTGAGCTTGTTCATATGAAGATTCACCTTAGCTTGCTCATTCTGAACTTCAACCTCTTTTTCCTTAATAACCTTTTGATCAATTTCCTTTTCACTTTCCTTCTTAGTTTCTATTTCTCATTGTCCAATTTGTTCAAATCCTTGATCAAGATCTTGTTCTATTCCAATATTTTGTTGTCCTATAGGTTGCACTTCCTACTATGAAATACACCTCAAGGAATGATGTGAAGGTGATGGAGATGGAGTTCTCTCAGAGGATGAAGAAGATAGATCACTCCCATATGCCTGAACATCTTCAAGGACACTAGATTGTCCTCCCTATGGTAGAATCCTTTTTGAAGAAGATATATTTATTGGTTGTTGTTCTTCTTCTTGAACCACTTGAGAAGAATCAACTAGTGGGTTTATCAAAGGTTGAGGTGGTGATGGAGCATTTTGTAATGGTACTTGAGTTACAAAGACCCGGTGAGAAGGAGACTTGGGTCTAGAAGAGGATGCTTCTTGTGACTCAATTTGCATTATGCTAAATACCTTCAAATCTGTTGTCAACAACCCATGTTTAACACTCGTCTTATTTAACCAATTTTTCATTCTTTTCAGAATTGGCTTTATTCTCAAGTCCACATTATTGATCTCTTTCTAAACCTAGTCAATTCTTGGAAGGGGTTTGGAAGCAAAAAATGTTGTGTATTATATAAAAGATCCAAAACATTACTATCATCCTTAATCACATTGGGCACAACCATTATAAGAGAAAATTTCAATTGAAGGCTAGTTAACCTTGTGTAGTCTCTTCTTCTCACTTCATATTCATCATTGAAATTAATCTAGAAGTCCTCCAATTTGTCTTTATATTTGTAGATATTTTTTAATCCATCAATGATTGACTTTGGATTAAAACATGGTCTAGCATCATATAGCTTTTAATTCCATTGAGTCATTTTAATTATTGCAGTCTTTGATGCTTGGCTTGTCAAATATTGACTTTGATTAATTATAATAGGGTGGTGGGGACCCCACACCTTCTTCTCAAAACACAATTTATGCACCTCTAACAATTGTTTGTATAATTCCAATATTTCTAGTTTATCACTCACATACTGGGGTAGCTTGTAAGGAGCTTTATCATATGTCAAGACTCTGATATAAGAAAATGTGAAGAATTGGATAAACCAACATCCATAATTTTCTATTTCATCTCTTGCCTTTGGTGATAACCCTTGGCCAAAATCCCTCTCTAAGATTCTAATAATGAATAATACAAGCACATCGCTAACATGGGAAATTTTTTGTGATGATGGCTTAATCTCCAATTCAGGATAATACTCACACCTTTTGTTGCCCGGGCATCATTAACCCTACCATCTACAAACCTGGAAACCATTTCTAAGCTAGAGCATACACCAACTAGGAATTCATGTGATATTTCTTTGTTTGCATCACATTTGCCAATTGCTCATGGAGAGTATTAGTTATCAGAGTCACCTAGTCAAAGAATTATTCTCCTTTGAATTTTTTCACTATGTATCTATACATCCATGTTTGAAATTCCCTAGCATCCTCCTAACTTATAACTCTACTTACTAGAGTGATGCAATCATACACCATTTCTATGAAATCACTCCTGAAAAGCTTCTTAGGTAGTCTAGTCAGTGTAGCCTTTGGCTTCTAGATCTAACTTCCATTAATCTTCTTTACATAGTCATCTACGTTTTGATTATAATATGCTTGGGCAGACTCTAGAGTGAGGTTGCAGTGAGCAAACCTGGAGGAAATATAAAAAATCTCTTCTATGTATTGTGGCTCAATCAATAATATTGTATTTCCACTGGGAGTTCTAATATCCCCAATAAATGGGTTATAGTACTATGCACAGGTCATTACTAAATTAGGAGATTGCAAGGAAATGGGCAAACCCATAGCTTGTACCAACCCACTATGATTTAGGTTTTTTATTTTGGTTGACATTTTTGCTTTTAGTTGTACCATTATAGTATGAAAATCATTTAGACCTACTAGTCCTAGGTCAATATCTGTAACATTAATCTAGTCATTGAATAGCTTGGAGGCCAGAATGATTCCCATATACTCATACTTCATCTTTGCAAGTGAGGTCATGTCTATTTATGAGGGTCTTGAAATCGATTCCTTAAGTTAATTATTTAATTTTGCAATATTTACCAATATCAAGAATTTTGATCAATTAATCTAAAATATGATTAAAAATGTTTGGTTATACCCAAATATAGATTTTCCATGATTAAATTGACTAAATTTGTAGGTTTTGGGAGTTAAAATCTTTAAAATGGGTGTCTTGTTTTCATGCAGTTTGGACTTTAGGTTAAAAATGCAAGTTGCAATTCAAGTTTCAAACCTAAGATGCAATAGGAAAGAAGTTACAATTTGTAAATGAGTTGCAATTGTCGGTCAGACCTTGAATCCAACTTGTAGTCTGCAGTTGGTTGCGAACTGCAAAATGTTTTGGGTTTTTGTACTACAACTGCATTTCAGACTTCCATTGTAATTTGCAAGAAATTGCAAATTGTAAACAAATTGTGAATGTCTGTCAAGGTTCAAATGCGATATGTTTTATGAAAGATTTTGCAAATTACAAAAACTTTTGGGACTCCAGTTTGCAACCAGAGTTCAAGGTCCAAGAGAAGTTTGTAACTTTTGCAAATTACAAACTATTTTACAATTTTGAATAGACTTCAAACTTTTCTTGCATTGTGAAACTGATCAAAACTATGAAAACATGCAAAGACTAATGTTTCTCTAGAACAGACCTAAAAATAAAATTAACTAAGTTTGATTGAATTGCACAAGGTCTAAAAAGGGCCAAAATGAGTTTAACCCAAGGAAAATATTTTTCTAAGAGTTTTAAAATCAATTGAAATAAACATCATTCGGAGGCCCAAACGTTACGACACTGCTAAAAAACTTGGGTTGGTTAACTAGGGAAAACTTAGGGTTGAAAGGTTGAGGAAGAACTCAAAATTTTGCACAAATTTTAACAAGTTTAATCATTAAAACAAAGATCTAAATGCAAAAAATGAAGGAATGATTAAATTTTAAGCATCAATTCTGTAATTCCAATGAAAATAAAACAAAATCTCAAAAATCTTGAATGCTCTCTAAATTGGAAAATGAAGATACAAAGAAAACAGATAAAAACCTAGATTTAGTCACGAAAACTGCTTGAAATAGTTGGAGATCCAAAAATGCAGGGGCAACCGGAAGACAAAGAGCCACAAGAGTTAGAACACCAAAATTTATGCGAGGAATGTGAAAAGGTGGGGAAGTTTGGGCATTTTAGAGTTTTAAATATACCCACACGAGCGACATAAATGCCTATTTATTGGGTTTTGGGGATTGGAAGCTATTTGCAACAAAACCATTCCAGTGTCCCATAGTTTTTTGATAACTTGTGGACGTGCCTGCTTCGCACTTTAAGGTGTCGGTACAACTTGCAAATCTATAAAGGAAAGGGGGTCCATAAAGTTGAAGAGGCTTGCAAATTAGACTGTAGGACTTTAGGACTTAAGAAAAATTAAAACAAAATTAAAGCCCCTTTTAACATAAAATGACCTCCTTAAAATAAAGTAACCACTTTACGAAAAATAAACTTTAATTTCACAAGTCAAGCACAAAAAATATTAAATGTGATTACATCTAAGATAGGTAGAAAAGCACAACTTTTAAAAGTTTTAATACAAGGGTCCCAAAAATTTTAAATTAGGGGCGTGTTGTAACCCTTAACAACAACTAACTAATTAAAAGTTCAATTTGATACTTTTAATTCGCCCTCATTAATGGGGTAATCAATAAGGTCACAATTAAAGGGGGTTATATCTTCTTGGTTCACAAATCACTAAATAAAGGCCCTATTAGAAGGTCTAAAATTGGTGATATCTATGGATTATAAGAAAATTATTATTGAGGAAGATTCAATGTTGGTTATCAATGGGATTGCAAAAGGGTATATGCTAAGTTAGAAGCTTATAAGTTACCTTGTAGAGGTTCCTAAATTGTGTGAGGGGTTTCAAGAAACCTTGTTTATCCATTATTTCAGAGATTGTAATAAATCTATCAATCTTTTGGCAACAACAATAGTATATCAAGATGACTTTCTTGGTTGATTTGAGTGATCGATTGGAAGCATGGTGTGATTTGGCCCCCTCTTTCAAAGTGAGCAAGCCCATAGGATAGTTTTTAAGGTCCTAGTCCTTTTATTTAATTCCCCCTTTCATTTTAAGATTGTTATCTATTAATATAAAAATTCGATAAGGTGGTTGAAATGCCTAAATTCTTTCTTCTTTTTATAATGTCCCAAGAGATGGGAAGACTACTTCTTAGGTAATAATTTATGGGTCATGTGATTGGTGGTTGGTTACGATCAATGAGATTGGTGTTATTACTTACCTTAAATTCCCTTATGGGACATATGTGAGGAAGACCTCAATGAGGTTATGGAGATCATTTTTGTTTCATTTTCTTTCTTCTTTTGTTGGGTTGTAGTATCAAGTGTGTTGGTTGCAGGAATGCCAAAGTACGACCAATGGAATGGTAATGCAAGGATCCCTTATACAGGTGTGTGGTCTCGAACCTCAACTACTATGAGACTTTTTTCCCAAAATAGAAAAGAAGACTATTTTATGAATAACCCTTTAAAATTATAAGAGGATAAAGTTTATTTAACCCTTTATTATTAAAAGGGAGATAAAAAAATAAAGGATATTATGATCCTTTGGTTAAAATGGAGATAAATAAAGAATATTTATAAAAACCTTTTTAAGAGGGAGGAATTATTATATTTATTAACTAATTATTAATGACAACCTTTGTGAAAGGGTGTGATGGTTTATAAACCACCCCTAAAAAGGTTATAAAAGGCATTTATGT
Organism: Cunninghamia lanceolata; assembly: GCA_027924645.1. NCBI lineage: Eukaryota > Viridiplantae > Streptophyta > Pinopsida > Cupressales > Cupressaceae > Cunninghamia > Cunninghamia lanceolata. The sequence continues at coordinate 6,090,621 of BSBN01000333.1, forward strand.
GAGACTTGGAAAGGGGACATGGGCATTGGAGAAGGGGCACACAGTGTGTGTGCAACTCGGGCTACAATGTACACTCGGGATTGTCCTGGCCAGGGTTTGTGTGCACTTGTGTTGAGCATTTATTCTATTGAATGTGGCTCTAGAGCACTTGTGTTGAGCATGACACATTCTGTTATGTATCTACATTGGAGCAAAAACAAGGTATGCAATGGGAAATTTTTTGCATAGTTTAAGTTTTTCATATTTATAAAATTGTTTTGCAGTATAGCACTATTTTAGATTATTTATGGGTGAGGCTAAAAAATTTGGCGATGGGAAAATAATTGTTATTTCAACAAGCAAACATGTTTAATGCATTGATTTCACATTAATTTGTTCGCAATACATTTTTGCATCAACTGTGTACAGTTTTGATTCAGTGTGTTCTTTATTTTGTTTCCAGTATCTACGTTGAAGAGAAAATAAGGTATCCAATGGGAAACTTTCTACATAGTTTTAGTTTTTCATATCAAGGAAAATTGTTTTCCAATGTAACACTATTTTAGATTATTTATGGGTTACAGAAATTAGGTTACTAAAATTCAGTTCCATGGAATGAAATTGCATTGTTGTTTGCTGGAAAAGGTTGAGTTGTTCAGTTTTGTGCTTGCCAATACTCTGGCTGCAAGCAAATTATTGTTATTTCAACAAGCAAATGTGTTTAATACATTAATTTCACATTGATTTGTTCAGTATGTTTTTTTTGCATTACCTGTGTATAGTTTTCATTCTGTGTGTTCTATATTTTGTTCCCAGTATCTACGTTGAAGCAAAAATAAGGTATGCAATGGGATTTTTTTTGCATAGTTTTAGTTTTTCATATCAAGTAAAATTGTTTTCCAGTGTAACATTGTTTTAGATTATTTATGGGTTGTGAAAATTAGGTTACCGAAATGTGGTTCCATGGAATGAAATTGTATTGTTATTTGTTGGAAAAGGTTGAGTTGTTTAGTTTTACGCCTGCTAATTGCATTTGCGTAAAAAATGACACATTTTCCCTTAAATTGTTAAAGCATTAGCGCTTGTTCTCAAAAGCATTAAATTTCCAGGCATTACGTTTGCAGCAACAGTGACAGAGAAAAGCATTCACAATTTTACCGTCAAGGTTATTGTAATCCATTTTATTTTTCCTAACTTTAGAATTTCTATCGACGTGATGTTTTTAGTAATTTTATCTCAACATTATAAAATTGTTAGTGGGACAATAGTAATTTTGTCTGCTATTCATACCTGGCTTCCGTCTATCATCTTCCAAATAGACGGCTACAGGGGCAACTCCCAATCCTTCACCGATAGTGGACAATGAAGAGATTTCCCTTTGGATGTATGTTTAACCTAATTTGAACATTTACGATTTTCTTGTTTTTTAATTTTTAATTTTGGTAATTCGGCCCTTACTGATCTGGTTCTAGGGTGGGCCTCATCTTATATTTCACCCATTCAAGTTGGGATGCAGGCCTTGCTTGTTGGGGTTTTTAATCATTGGGGGAAAGGTTCAAAGCTCTTAATTCTTTAAAAGGAATCCAGCTATACCAGATCCAAACACATTCTCCTAAAGACATAAATGTGAATACAATAGTGTTATTTTTGGGATAAATTAATTGGTTCTACCTAACATACATAAAAACATGTTATGTGGAAAATTTCAGCGTAGGATATTGATGGGAGTGAGATTGTTGTGAGTAAGTACAAGGGAAAGGTTCTCTTGGCTATTAATGTCACTTCTAGATGGTAATCCAGCTAGAAATTCAATTACCTACAAGTCTATTAAGGGACAATCAAAACAAGTGTTTTTAAAATAAAATTTATCATATATTTGTTCTCATAACTCAGCTGGGGCAACTTCTTTTATGTTGGGTTTGGCTTGAAGAATTATTGTTTAGAGAGTTAAAACTTTGGCAATCTGTAATAGTTATTAGAAGAAAGCTTCACAAAATAAATTGCGTAGACACAAGATTAATTAATTTTTTAGGCCACTCTGTGTAACCCATCAACTATTAACGCAACAAGTGATAAGGATTACAAATTAGAGGTCCTTGTGTAAATAACTCTGGTTTTCCATCATTGTCATTAGTGCTATGGTGTGTCAGAGAGAATGGACCCAAAACATTGATTTAATCCTTTATATTCACAAATTTTTCCTAAAGCTTGTTTTTGATAAATTGATTTGATTAAGTTTTTTAAAGGTTAGGGTCTCACTATCTTCATTTGCTTGTAAGGAGTTATTTGTTACTTGTATGAGGAACTATAAACTGTAATTTTTAATTTATTATTCATTTTAAAGATGGGTGACTTGAAATTTGGTTCTCAAAATTTTTATACATAGTTTTAGTCCATTTCTTAAAAGAATCATGGACTGGGTAAGTTTGAAGTTTTTAACAAAATAAGCTTATTTATTAGCACAATTGTTTTCTTCAACAATTTATGGACGGTGGAAGATTGAAATTAAGAATAAATTAAATTTTTAGCTCAATTGTTTTCTTCAACAATTTATGGACGGTGGAAGATTGAAATTAAGAATAAATTAAATTTTTAGCTCAATTGTTTTCTTCAACAATTTATGGACTGTTGATACTTGAAGTCTCCAACAAAATAAGCCTATTTGTTATCCCATTTGTTTTCTTTAAAAAATTATTGACTACGGAAGATTAAAGTCTTTAACTTTGCAACTCTCATAAACACTTGGAAAAATAACTAAAAGTCGTGTATACATGATATTTCCATTATCCATGAATAAATTCTAATGCTTCTAGTAGACAACTATGTATGGCTATTTTCATCTTCTTCCTGATGATGGCTAGTTGATTACCTTAAATTAGCTTGTGTTCTCTTTGATGGGGAGGCCAACCTACTTTAGTCTCTTTGTCAAAACATAGTTGTGACTCACATGTAATTCCACCATACATATTTTGATCTTCCCATTTGTAAGATGAAATTCAAATTGAACAACTTATGTCTCTCTATTTGCATCTTTGAATTAATTTATCTATCCTTAAAATACCCTAAAGAAGGCATGTTCACTCGATGCTAGAAACCAACTCATTTAGTCTCTCCACTTGTCTGAACACATTGAAATTCTATCACTCTAGATAGTTTTGGGATCAATGATCATATTGAATGCATATAGATTAGAAATAAGGTTTCTCTATGACCAACTTTTGGACCTGGCTTCCTTTGAACATTGCCCCCTTCACTAAGAAAATACAACATATGTTATATGCTATGATAATTTAATTTAATTTAATTTCAACTAAAACAAATACAATATTTATATGGTTAATTTAATTTTTGTAGAAAGAATTCTACATATTTGCATATGGAAATTAAGGTCTTATCAAAATCTTCTTTGGCAGTTTTCTTTAATTTGTTGATTCAATGTTTAGCTTAACAAATTTTCTAATAGTTGATATCTGGTTGATTGTGTTGGTTGTTAGGTTGTTGTTCTGTAGCAACTTTCTTTGAGTTGGAGGCTCAACATTCAAGTCATCTAATTTCTTCATAGTTGGTACCTGGTTGACTCTGGGAGGTATGTTCCTAACAAGAATGTGAGTTTCTTCATTATCAAATAGCACAATCCTTTAGAGTTCACGAAAACAACTTAATATTTATGTAAATGTACGCCATTTGTAATCAATGTCAATAGATGAGCCATTCACCTGGCATATAAAACCATAAATCAATAAGATAAGGGAGGACGATTGGCAAATCTAATTCATTGTAATTTGTCAATTCAATTTGCTAGATGCATTTGCATTATTTATTAAAAAAATGTCATAGTTTTATTTTTTTATTTTATAGTTTTTATCTTAGCTTGATAGTATTCCACATATTTCAATGGCATGCATACATTTGTTGGCTATTGGGTAATTAGCACTAATTAAGCATTGACTTTAGACATATAGCAGGTACAATATCTTTTGATATTTGAATATAAAAAATATTGTGCTCATCTCATTAAACAAATGAAAAGGGCAAGAGTATCAATAGACCAAAAACAAAAAAGATCATAGATGTTGAAGAATATGAATTGACAAATCAATCTCAAATCTACAACATCGATTGTGCATTGAGAAATGAGGGTTTGTGTAGAACTAACACATTCAAATACAATGTTGGGGATTGTCTTTTTTATTCATTAGAGTTCCTACTCCATTCTCATTAGACATCAATTCAATTACGCAATGGAGCTATATATTACTTATTGGCTTGCCTTGCACAAGGTGATACATAATCAATTACCTCGACAACTATGAATTAGATAGTCACACGTTGCGTTAATTACACAATATAGAAAATGTTAAAGAATACCTACGTAGAATGTGAATCTCTACAATTGTAAGTACAAATCATAGAGATCTTGGACTATGAGGAGACATATTTTGTGTTTGTTAGCTTTTTATGTGGCTAGGCATACAAATATGTCTTTAGTCAATGACGACGAGGAAAAATACTTGCATTTCAATCAATCATCCCACGAAAAATCATACTCTATCCTATTTCATGATGCTAATCCCCTTCATGGACATTTTGAGCCACTTTTACCTTATTAAATGCAAACAATTAATAGCAAACCAAATATCTCATTTCGTCATATAAAACAATCAATTAGGTCTAATCAACAACATCACATTGGTCACTTTGTAAAAAGACAAAAGATAGGGAATTCCAACTCTACATCGCTTTGCAAAATTAAGAAACAAATACGCACTAACTAGAAAATGAAAAATACAACCTCCAAAAAGAGTACTTCAATGTCATTAATAGAATTATTCCGAAGAAAAATTGAAGACACACTAAAATATTCATGCACAATATGCCAAAGTTTGCATTTCAAAAAAAGACGTTATGACTTTCAAGGACACAGAAAAACAAATATATTACAAACTAAGAAAAAAAAATAATATAACTATAAATTCTATTTTCCATAGATGTCATAAAACATTGAAGCAATACAAGCTTCCTAAATATGCAATGCTTGAAAAATATCTGATTGAATAAACTATTGCAATATGTCAAGATGCTTTCACAATTAGAAGAGTAACTTGTTTCACTTAGGATTGCATTTGCAAAAATATGGGAGCTAGGATACAAAAGACCCCAAATAGGACTGATTAGATCTATTAACAATGTGCTAGTCAACATGAACATTATACAAAAAATATTGCCATGATCTACCAATGAAACATCAATAATTGTTGTTGCTCTTAAAAGACGACTGCAATATAAAAATACATACCAAAAGGGAATGGTGTGATTGACTATTATCATAAAAGCTTTGAGTCAATTAAACAAAACAAAACTATACAAAATGGAAAATGTCTAGTTAAACAAGGATTGGAAAGAAGCTCTTGAAGTTGATCATGAAAATGATGCAATGAATGAAATTTGCACAAATGAAATTGACTCAGAGAGTAACACAAACCATCAAAACCCTTGTGAAACCTTGATATATGGCTTCATCGAATCTAGATGTATACATGAAATGCAAGAGAAATTATAGAAGTTACACTGGTAGAAGAACATTGTCGTATTGAAATCTTTTTAAAGACAAATGTGTTGAAGAGATGAATTTCCTCACACTATTCTTTGGCAACCCGCGTGGTGATGACATTGTTGGAAGTTTCTCTTACCAAAAAATTGTACATTGAGAACTAATACATTCAAATAGATAATTTTCTCACCACACAACAAATCTATTTTTAAAAACTATCAAAATACTCATTCACCAAGTTTTATCTGCAATGTAGATAAGGCTCCATAAAGGATAACTAAAAAGTAGAAATCTAGTAGCTAAAGATGTCAAGCATAGACCTTTAAAACCTAAAAAAGATACTCAAATCAAACATTGGCTATGTTGATTTTAAATGAATAAGAATATCTCTAAATTATTTATGCCAATTAAAAAATGTGTTTGCAATGATTCGATGACTTGGACCACCTACATTTTTTATTACATTTACTAGTGATGAATAGTATTGGTAGCCCCTATCAAAACACTACAAGAATTACACAATATATATCACCCAACATCACAAGAACAATATGACATAATGATTAAAAACAATAAATTTTATCTCTTCAAACAAGATCCTGTGATACGTGCACATTACTATAGACATAAAATAAATGCAGTGAAAAAATTGATATTCACAAACGAATCTTTCTTTGGAAACCTCTGATTATTTCTCTGTGACTGAATTTCAAAATCATAGCAATGAACATGACCATTTTCTACTATGGATTAGAGATGCTCCAATATATGGAAAATATAGCATTATAGATATTGGACTATTTATGGACAAGTACATTACATGTGACACTGAAAATCTAGATCTTGACATAGCTATTGTGCATAAGCACCACCACACAAAGCAATTTAGGATATCAAAATGATGATCTTACAAATGTAATTTCCTATACCCACCAATGAAAAATACTATAGTTCTTGACCCATTAAAAGATGACAATGAAATTTTAATCTCCAAAGCAAAGAATATATTTTTGATATTACAAGAATCTAATTATGAAAAATCATTCTCCTTTCAAATGTTTCTAGAAGGAATTAATATAGATGATGATGAATACATAATGGCTATAAGATCAACAATTTGTAGACCTATAATATTCTTAAGAAGAAAACCATCACAAATATGGAATAATAGCTTCGTAGGAAAAATGCCAGACATATGGAAAGCGAATATAGATGCACAATTTTTACTTAATGCATATGATGCAGCAATGTATTTTAGTGATGATATCAATGCCGGCAAGATGAGTCATTTTGCTGCAATGACAGTGAAATTTGACAAGGCTGCGGGTGAAGTTCACGATTTTTCTTCAGATGGTTGCCAATGGTGAAGAAATGTTAGAGAATTAGAATATCATTCTAGAGAGTATCAGTGTTCCTGGTAGAGATGCAGTCACTCACTTTTTAGAAGATATTATTTCCCAGAATATCAACGGATGACATCACCAAAAAGCTAGAATGTTGATGAGGATGTATTTCAAAATAAAGCAGTTTAAAACATATACTTTTTGTTTTAAAGCATTTGCTTTCATCCTAAGCTCATCCATTCTATATTTAGAAATAAATCACCTTGTGATAGTTGGAATCTTTTTTGCTTTAAAGCATTTGTTTATTGTATCTTTATCTTAGAATAGTAATAAAGCTTGCGAGTTGGTAAGTTAGGGTTAATCAAGGAGATTTTAGGGTTCCCTACTCCTTTGATTTTAGTATAAATAAGGGCATCCTTGCCCATTGTAATGGAATGGTAGTTGTGATAGTAAATTTGCTATGCCTATTCTAGCCTGCAAATCTTGATATTCTAAGTGTCTGTTCACTCTGTGTTCATTGTTCTCCAGTGTTTGATCACTTGCTGTATTCCTGCGTTTTACTGCAGCATTACTGTCCTGGAGTTGTGCAAACTTTATGATATTGAATAGAAGTCTCATGCCTATTTTGCTTTGATATTATGTCTTGATTCATTAAGTTATCGTCGTCAGATGTGTAGCTTTTTGCAACTTTCATTTCAGATTTAATCATTAAAGTACTCTTAGTCTTGTGGTGTAAACCTGGAGGAAAACTGATTAAGTTTTTATGTTAACAATCATCCTTTGTTCACTTTCAATTTCCTTTGCTCTGAATTTACTCAGGAAATTGAAAGCGTCGTTAGTCTTTGCTTAGTTGTAGTAGAAGTTTTAAAAAGGAAAAAAACCTCTTCTGCAACGTTTAGAGTTTTATAACCTTGTGCTTGCAGCTGAGAATCAAAAAGAAGATAGGTGAAGTTTCATTTAATTATCTTTTCAATGAACATCAGCAAGAAAGGGAACTCCCCCTTCCAATAGGATAGCAGTTTATCTGTGCATAGTTGTCCATTTTCAAATCGCATTCCAAAGGTGTGAATTGAAACGCCAACAGTTTTCTGGCGCCCACCGTGGGGCACGAGGCATAAAACTTCAAGCAAGCTTAGGATTATGTCACGAGAATGACTCTCTGGCATCCTTATGCTCCAGTTCAACAACCAAATCTTACACCACCTGTTATTCAACCAAATCTTGTACGAGTGGAAGGAGAGCAAACAGACATCATTAGCAGCCTTAGAAGTTTCATATTTGCGCAAAAGGAAAATCCTGATCAGTGGAGAAACGCAGCTGCTATCCTTGACAAAGAAGAACACAAAGTGAATCTCGCAGCAGGAAGACCAGTACTACCACCTCCCACGTGGCAATAGATAATCCTGGCTCATAGGGTTTATTCAAGAAAGGGAAAAGGCGGTGCTACGAATCCTTTCTTTCAAGATCTTGATTCTGCAAAAGTTGGAGAAGCATCCAACATAGTTTGAGAAATTCAGATAGTTCCTAAAGTCAAGCAGGAAAAATTACAAGAAGAACCAGTAATCCAGCCTAGAGCAATGGGTGATGCAAATAACAACAATCACAATGATCCAAATCAAAGGTGACCACCACCATTTATGGTGCAAAAGTCATTTAAGTTCATGTTTTGTTTTATGTTGTAATAAGGTCTATTGACCAATGCATTTTCATTTCAGTTTATGTCTGGGTTCATTTTGTAAGTCCTAAGTGACATTTGACTATTGTAATCGCATAATGCTAAAAATAACAATAATGCTAAAAATAACAATAATGCCAAAAATAGGCAGTAGTGTTTCCCACCCGCTTGGAATCAATCTCCCAACCGCTTGGAGTCAGTTGGTACTACTCTGGGCGAATCTATAAAATCCCAGAGAAATGAATCGAATGCATACAGATTAGGGATTGGGAGTGTGATCAGTCAGATGATATTGTGATTGAATGTAATCAAGCTTTGTTAAGGAGGAATCGATCTTTTCTGTGTTGTCAATTTTGTTTCCCATTCTCTGTAAATACATAATCGTAGCTTTCCTTTCCTTTTTATTTTCCCATTGTTGCCACATGTCGATATGAAGCATTCCACTGATAAGATTTTTGTCGAAATAAGTGGAATGGCTTCATTGTATATATATTTGTTTTCGTTTCCTATTTATTTCTTTGTTTCGGCGGCTCAGATGTTCTAGTCTGCGAGTCACGCATAGTAGTTCATCTAGCATTTTTATGTGCTAGGGTTCGGTGAAGGCAGACTGTGCAAAGGTGTATGGAAGTAATAGCGTAGGAAACCCTAGTGTTCACTGGTGATTGAAATCTGGCCGACGAATGTGTTTGAATGTGATATCGGCGTGATCGGGGAGGCAGCGACTCTGTGGTAAATCTGACCGATAATCCAAGTCGCGCCAACAGTAGAAGTCCATTGGCGTAAGTTTCAACTGTACATGGTGAACGTACATCACAAGGGCGCACAGGAGAATGTATGCTGTGAATGCATATGAGGTATGCATGTTGGGGAATGTATCTTTCGGCAGATACAAGCAGTGACCGATCATAACGATGAATCAGGGGTACAGTAACCGGCTATAGCAAGTCATGTTATGCATATACCACAGTTTGGTAATTTATTGTTAAGTTTTGCCCACTTCCACTGTGCGCTCTGCATCGTTTTGGTATCAGAGCTAGCGAAAGATCTGCAAAAGTGTTGGCATTGTCTGTGAATATTTATGTCAGACAGAGAAAGTGAAGGAGGGGCTAGCAAGATGCCTCCAAAAGGAATGACCACCGAAGTGGTCAAGAAATTCAAGGAGATGGAGGAGATGATCAAGATTGGAGTCAAGGAAGCACTCCAGGCTAAGTTGAAGACCTTGGGAAAAGGTAAGAAATCAGACAAGGAGTCTGATGAAGAAGGAGAAGATGGGGAAGAGGAAACAACCCCAGGACAGACATATATATCTGCAGATCAGAAATAATTTTTGGAGGCCATAAAATCACTTGGTAAGGAATCGTCTGAATCAAGAATGGAGATTATGATGTTCAGTGGAAAGATGGACGCAGATGAAGTCATCGAATGGGTCGAGGCTTTGAACAATTACTTTGAGTACAAGGAGATACCGGAGAATAGAAGAGTCAAGTTTGCAAAGACAAAATTGAAAGGTGCTGCACTCACGTGGTGGAACTACACCTAGGGAGAAAAGGTGAAGAGTGGCAAGAGCATGATCTCATCCTGGAGTCGGATGATAGAGAGGATCAAGGCTCAGTTCCTACTAGAAGATTATGAAGTGCAGATATACAGGAAAATGTAGAACCTCAGGCAGAAGGATATGGATGTATCCACCTATACAGAGGAATTTCATAAATTGTCCCTAAGGTGCAGACATGCTGAGGATGAGAAAGGAAGAGTTGCCAGGTATATTAATGGCCTGAAGTATAATATACAAGATGAGATTACCATCTTGACACCAGACATCGTGGACAAGTGTTTCTAGGTGGCACTGAGAGTAGAAGAGAAGCATAAAAGAAAAGGAGAACAATAGATTAGAGGCAGAGGTGGAAAGAATTTCAGAGGTAGGAATAGCTTTGGTAGCAAAAATCAATTCCAGAAGAATCAAGGGGAGTCCAGTCAGCAAGAACATAGTGGAGAATCTGGTTCCAGAGAGGGTTTCAGAGGAAGGAGACCTAATGGGAGAGGCAGATTTGGTGGACCAGGTAGAGGTCCTAATGTCTTCACGGGAAGATGTTATAATTGTAACCAAACTGGGCACACAGCAAGTAGGTGTCCGGAGAAAGCCTCAAGCTCTCATGGAGGAGAGAGAAGAAGCCAGTTGATTCATGAAGAAGATTGTTAGAGTGTGAACTCACCTATGGGAAGCGCAGCTCCAACACAAGATGGAGAGAGTCTCATGATGAGAAGGACGATGCTGAAGGTACCACAAACAAAGAACCACCGCAGAGGAAAACACTATTCAAAACTCTGTGTAAAGTTTTTGGCAAGAGGTGTAAGGTAATTGTTGATTCTGGCTCCACTGAAAACTTAGTTTCAGTAGAAATGGTAGAGAAACTGAATTTGAGGAGATTACCACATGTGAGTCCATACAAAGTGTCATGGCTGAACAAAGGGTAGCAAGTCTTGGTTGATGAACAAGCTTCGGTAGAATTTCAGATAGGGGAATATGGGGATAAACTTTTGTGTGATATAATTCCCATGGATGCATGCCATTTACTGTTAGGTAGACCTTGGTAGTATGATGTACAAGCCTAGCATGATGGTAAATCCAATTCCTTTGTGATCACCAAGAATGGTAGACAGTATAAGATGGATCCTTTACCAGAAGAAAGTGTAGACAAGAATGTAGGCTCAAGTATCATGTTAATGAGTGGGAAAGAGTTTCTCCATACTCTGAAAGAAGAGGGAACCCAGGGGTATGCTCTAATTTTGAAACCTACAGACAGTTCTGATTTGTCTAAAAACAACAAGGAAAAGGTCCCCAAGGAAGTGCAGGAATTGTTAGACAGGTATAAGGGTATCATGGTGGAGGATATGCCCAATGTACTACCCCCTGTGAGAGACATAAGTCATCAGATTGACTTCATCCTAGGATCCACATTGCCAAATAAACCAGCTTATAAAATGACACCTGATTAGAATGAGAAGATTGCTAAACAAGTACAAGAACTATTGGATAAGGGTTTGGTGAGGAAAAGTCTTAGTCCATGTGTTGTACCCACAGTTTTAGCTCCCAAGAAGGATGGAAAATGGAGGTTATGTACTGATTCGAGAGCCATAAATAAGATCACCATCAGATATAGGTTTCCTATGCCCAAAATAGAGGATCTCATGGATTGTTTGGGAGGAGCTCGGTACTTTTCTAAAATTGATCTCAAGAGTGGATACCATCAGATCAGGATTCGACAAGGGGATGAATGGAAGACAGCCTTTAATACTCATGAAGGTCTTTATGAATGGTTGGTGATGCCATTTGGTCTGTCTAATGCTCCAAGTACTTTCATGCACCTAATGAATGAGGTATTGAAGGATTTTATTGGCAAATTTGTTGTTGTCTATCTTGACGATATTCTGGTTTTCAGCAGGATAAAAGAAGAACATTTGCAGCATTTGGAATAGGTGTTGAAGAAGCTGCATGAGGAGAAATTGATGATTAATATGGAGAAGAGTATCTTCATGAAGGAAGAACGCGCATACCTTAGATTTGTGATATCCCAGGGCAATTTGAAAATGGATCCAGAGAAGGTAAGTGCTATTCTGTCTTGGCCAACACCTAAAATAGTAAGTGATGTAAGGAGTTTTCATGGGTTGGCAACATTTTATAGGAAATTCATAAGAGGATTTAGTCATGTTTGTGCACCCATTCTAGATACCATAAAAGGAGGACAAAAATGTAACTTTGTTTGGAATAGAGCAGCAGATGAATCTTTTGAGATTCTCAAATAGAAAATAGTAGAGAAACCCATTTTGGTTTTGCCTAATTTTAATAAGTTGTTTACTATGGAATGTGATGCTAGTAACCTTGCCATTGGTGCTATCTTGAGTCAGGAAGGCAGACCTGTTGCTTTCTTTAGTGAAAAGGTGAATGATGGTAAATGAAAGTATTCCACATATGATCTAGAATTGTATGCAATGGTTCAAGCATTGAAAAGATGGAGACATTATCTCTTGCCCAAGGAATTCATTGTTTATACTAACAACCATGCTTTGAGTTTTCTGAATTCACAGGAGAAGCTAAATCACAGGCATATGAAGTGGCTCGAACAACTCCAGGTGTATACCTTTTCCATCAAACATAAGAAGGGACAAGCCAACAAAGTGGCAGATGCTTTGAGCAGAAGAGTGTGCACTATACAGGAAATCCAGTTGCAAAGTGTGGGAGTGGATTCTCTCAAGAATATGTACTAGGATGACGAGGACTTCAAGGAGATATATGCAATTTGTTCACAAATTTCATATTCCTATCATTCTGATTTTTCTAAATATTTGTTATAGCAAGGGCTACTGTTCAAAGGCAGCCAACTGTGTGTACCTAGGTGTTCCATGAGGGAAAACATCATAAAAGAAAAACATTGCGGTAGTCTTGGAGGTCATTTTGGATTGGACAAGATGTTGGAACAAGTGAGAAGGCTTTACTTTTGGCCTAAGATGCAAACTGATGTCAGGAAATTTGTGGAAACTTGTAGCATTTGTCAGAGGGCAAAAGGAACTTCATCTAATGCAGGTCTCTATCAACCACTTCCAATTCCACAAAGGCCATGGGAGTGCATCAGTATGGATTTTGTTTTGGGTCTTCCCCGGACTCAAAAGGGATTTGACAGTGTGTTTGTGGTTGTTGACAGGTTTAGTAAAATGGCTCATTTTGTGCCATGTAAATGTACTAATGATGCTTCACACATTGCTAGTTTGTTCTTTAAAGAAATAATTCAAATTCATGGTTTGCCATTGAATATTGTCACTGACAGAGATCGCAAGTTTGTGGGACATTTTTGGCGCACATTGTGGAAGAAATTGGGCACTCAATTATCTTTCACGTCAGCATATCACCCTCAGACAGATGGACAAACTGAGGTGGTGAATATATCACTAGGTAATCTTTTGAGGTGTTTGACTAAACAACATGGAGAAGCATGGGATATGATCATCCCACAAGCAGAATTTGCATATAACAATTCTGTCAATCGGAGCATAGGAAAGAATCCTTTTGAAGTTGTCTATGGGATTCATCCCAGGGGAATTTTGGAGCTCAGGGATCTCCAGAACATGGAGAAAAGGAGTGCACAAGGAGAAGATTTTGTAGTCAGCATGAAGGATATCGATGATGCTGTAAGGGACACTATCCAGAAGAACACAGGGAAATACAAAGAGAGAGCTGATCAGAGGAAGAGGGACGTACAGTACAAGGTCGAAGATTTGGTGATGGCTTATCTAAAGAAGGAAAGACTTCCTAAGGGGCAGACAAAAAAACTTCTTATGAAGAAGATAGGTCCATGCAAGATTGTACACAAATTTGGGCCTAATGCATATGAAATTAAACTTCCTCCAGGTTTAGCAATATCACCCATTTTTCATGTGGCAGATTTGTTTCCATTCAAAGGAGCCAATGTAGCAGAGACAGGAGCAGAAGATGCAGAATGGATTTCTGATCTTCCACCGAGTCAGTCAGTTCAGTTGGAATGTATTTTGGACACCAAAGTTCAGAAGAAGACTAGACATAAAACCTACAAGCAGTATCTGGTCAAATGGCGTGGTTTGCTTGATGAGGATGCCACTTGGATGAGCAAGGAAGACATCATTAAGCATGGGGTTAATATTTCAGACTTAGTTCCTCAAGGGACTTGAGTTCTTTTAAACCCTGGGAGTATGGTGCAGGGGCACCTAACACAAGTCATTTAAGTTCATGTTTTGTTTTATGTTGTAATAAGGTCTATTGACCGATGCATTTTCATTTCAGTTTATGTCTAGGTTTATTTTGTAAGTCCTAAGTGACATTTGACTATTGTAATCGCATAATGCTAAAAATAGCAATGATGCCAAAAATAGGCAGTAGTGTTTCCCAACCGTTTGGAATCAATCTCCCAGCCGCTTGGAGTCAGTTGGTACTACTCTGGGAGAATCTATAAAAACCCAGAGAAATGAATCGAATGCATACAGATTAGGGATTGGGAGTGTGATCAGTCAAATGATATTGTGATTGAATGTAATAAAGCTTTGTGAAGGAGGAATCAATCTTTTATGTGTTGTCAATTTTGTTTCCCATTCTCTGTAAATACATATTCGTAGCTTTCCTTTCCTTTCTGTTTTCCCATTGTTGCCACATGTTGATATGAAGCATTCCACTGATAAGATTTATGTCGAAATCAGTGGAATGGCTTCATTGTGTGTGTGTGTATATATATATATATATATATATATATATATATATATATATATATATATATATATATATATATATATATATATATGTTTCCTGTTTGTTTCTTTATTTCGGCGGTGCAGATGTTCCAGTCCGCGGGTCACGCACAGTAGTTCGTCTAGCATTTTTATGTGCTAGGGTTCGGTGAAGGTAGATTGTGCAAAGGTGTATGGAAGTAGCGGCGTAGGAAACCCTAGTGTTCGCCGATGATTGAAATCTGGGCGACGAATGTGTTTGAATGTGATATCGGCATGATCGGGGAGGCAGCGAATCTGTGGTAAATCCGACCAATAATCCAAGTCGCGCCAACAGTAGAAGTCCATTGGCGTAAGTTTCGAATGTACATCGGCGAACGTACATCACAAGGGCGCGTAGGAGAATGTATGCTGCCAATGCATATGAGGTATGCATGTTGGGGAATGTATCTTTCGGCAGATACAAGCAGTGACCAGTCATAACAGTGAATCGAGGGTACAGTAATCGACTATAGCAAGTCATGTTATGCATATACCACAGTTTGGTAGTTTATTGTTAAGTTTTGCCCGCTTCCACTGTATGCTCTGCATCAATTGCCTTGGGGTAATAACATTGGACCTTTGGCCCTGCAAGCACATCATGATTTACCAAAGGGGTCAAGGAAGCACTTTCCTCGGTTCCATGGTGATGGAACTCAACATCCCGATGAACACATCTCTGCCTTCACAACGGCTTGCGCTGTTTTGCATGTATCACATGTAGATGTTGTTGTGCGTCTCTTCATTGAGACTCTCGTGGGAAATGCTACCGACTAGTTCAATCATTTGGATCCAGGCATCATTACAAGTTGGGCAACTATGAGCAAGAAATTCTTGGCAAGGTTCAAACTTGTCAAAGATGGTCATAGATTGTTCACCCAACTCTCAAATTCAAAGATGGAAAACAATGAACCAACGAGGGAGTTTGTGGCAAGGTTTAATCGCCTGGTTACACGCCTTTCTCATACACTCAATCCATCTCCACAAATTCTGTTGAGCAGTTTCATTAATGCTCTTCCTTCTAAGATAGCCTTCTTTTTGAGTTCAACTAATGAAATAGAATTATCCAATGCACAAGAAAATGCCATCAAGTTAGAGGATGACATGATTACCTTTGGCAAGATGAAAACTGATTTAATCAGGCCTCTTGTTCAGAGTTCTGCGGATCCATTGCTACATAAGGTAGCAAATGAAGTGACTATCATGAAGAGACAGTTGCCTACTTAGGGACAACTCGTGCAACAACCATATCAGCCATCACAACAACAATATCAACCGCAACAACAATACCAACCACAGCAATAGTATCAGCCTCAGCAACCATATCAGCCTAAGAGGAACAATTTTTAGCCTTTTAATAATATAGGCCTGGGTTGCCAGCACCACCACCAAGACAAGCAGTTGATACCTCTCGAAATGCAGTGTTTTGTTACTTTCATGAGACAGATGCACATATTAGAGCCACATGTCCTGAAAACTTAAGAATGAATCAAATCATGGGATATGCTGATGCTGCACCCATTTCAAACATTGTTCCTTCCCCAAGTGCGAATGTTGTCTTACCACAGACGGACAACTTTGATGGCAACTCTACTACGGGATACTTCTAGAATGAACCTGTTATAATGAATGAAGAACAAGATGATTTTCATCAATATTCTCTTGCAGTGAATCATGCAAATCTTTCAACTCCTGTGTTTACATGTACTCAACATTTTAAAGCACAGAAGGAAGGAGAGGATAGACAAAGACCAAAAGAAAAGAAGAAGGAAGTGGATTCCACTTCCAATGCCAAGCCACCACATGAAAATGTCCAGGCTGCTCAAAATTCATCTTCGACGAATTTTGATATAGTGGATTCCATGATGAAGATGAAGGTGCAGATTTCTCAGCTGGAGTATCTTCAGGACCATCCAGATCAACTGGATAGAATCGTTAAGTATGTCAAGAAAGAGACTGTCGTACAACCTACATTACTTGAATCTTTCATTCCAATAGGAGAGAAGCCAAAGCCTTTCTATATCCCTCTGTATATAGGAGGTTATAAATTGAGCAATTGTATCATTGATTCAGGAGCCTCAGAAAACGTCATGCCTTTGCAGGTGATGAACGCTTTGGGACTCTCGTGCACCAAAACGCATGACAAGTGTTATTCGCTTGAGTCTAAATCAGTGTCGTTGGTTGGACAATTGAAGGATGCTCAAGTACAATTGGCGGCTTGCCCCGAGAAGAAAATAATGATGACTATCTTGGTAGCCGACAGTCCAGCCAGCTATGGGATGCTGCTAAGTAGAAGTTTCTGTAAAGATCTCGGAGGAGAAATACAATTAGATTGGTCATCTGCGACCATTCCTTTAAAGAAAGGAAGTTTCAAGTTGGAACCAGAAACTAAATCACGGTTCACGATGGTGAAATCTCAGGATCCTCAAGCACAAGTGCTATATCAAGAAACGGGTCCTAGTACATATGTTATGCTATCTGAAATAACCGAAGAGAATCAGGAGGATGTCTATGTGGTTGATGAATCAGAAGAAGAGTCTGAAGAAACGTACAACTTACAAACTTTCTTTGAGGAAGAAGAAGTGCGACAACCCTCTCTAGAACAAAATAATGATGAATCAAATTTGTTTTTCTCCTCTTTCGAAGGCTGGTTTGAAGAACCTGTGTCAGATATATCCAAAGAAGAGACCAAAGAAGTTTTGCAAGTGGAGCAAGAGCATGATCTTCTTTTTGAAGATAATCTCTTCCTAGAAGAATTTTTCAGAACTGGGGATGATATAGAAGATTCATTATCAAATCTAAATTGTTTTCAACACCAATGGGAAAGTGATTCTTCAATAGAAGACACTACAGACTTTTCTTTACAATATAGCTTGTCTTCACTTGCATCTCGAGAATCTTTCATACATACTAGTGAAGAGGACGATGTTGAATCCATCTATGAACCTGTACAAGAAAAAGACTTTACTGATACTATGCAACCAGCGTGGAACACAACATATGAAGAGATTGATGGAGAAGAGGAGTTCATGGAATATTCAGTTTTGGTCACTAAAGAGGATGATATTGAAATGTCAGAGATTCTTGAAAAATGTCTTGTGAGATACACCGTGTGTGAGATTGATCAAGAAGAAGAGGAAACATATGACTCAGATGAATCTGTCTTTGATTCTACTCCCTTTACAGAAGAAGAAAGATACATGAATGCTAAAGACGAAGTGATGTTGGATATCCTCATTGAAGAAGATTACTCCACAGAGGATGACGAGATTCCAGGTACGATATTCAAAAGTTTAAGCATTCAGATCTTGATAATTCATCATATTTTGGAGAGTGGATGGATGAAAACACAACTAATGAAGAAGCTCTTGAAGCACTGGAAAAATGGGCAATGACAGTTGTCGATCCTATAAGTCAAGAATCAGTAATAAGAGTTGTGTATGAACAACTTGCACCTTTTTCAGAAGATGAAGCACTGACTGAGTATAAAGTTGCATGTGTACAAGATATAAATGAAACTCATATTCAATAGGTGGTGATAACCATCCCCACAGATATACTTTCGCCACAAGACTTTCTTGTATATATTCAAAAGGAAGTTCTATATCTTCACTTGTTATAGAGGTTGCTTACTTTAGAGGACGATGCTCCACCTGATCTCTGGCATATCAACTAGTTCCTCAGGAAATTCTCATGGCCTGAATGTGAATACCCTCCTGAATCGTGGCTCTTTGAGAGGATGTTGCAGAAAAAGAAAAGTTTTGTGCTACCAAGACAATCTTCACAGCTAAAGAGAGATGATTCTTACTTTTCTGAGTCGATTGATGGTTTTATGTGACAATCCTAATCTCATCTCATCCTTGCTCAAGAAAAAGAGCGCATGAAACACTTTGTTCTCGTAATGTGTTTCCCCTTTCTGTGATGTGATCGTTATGTTGTAATGTTTTTCCCCTTTCCGTAATGGGACAGTTGTGTCCTTGTGTTCTGGAAAGTTCCAACTTCTTAGGTGATTTTAGGAAGTCTGGTTTTAGGTGATGTAGGGAAAAGTCTTGTTCTAGGTGATTAGGAATGTGACCTGACTCTATTGCCTAATGGATAAGGCACTGGTCCAAACTTGCAAAAGTCCAAAGATTCTAAGATCTCCTATGCCGTAAGTATCCGCCATGGTCCCCAAACAGAGCCAATTGTTGTACCCAACTAAAAGATTTGCTTCATTAAGGCATTTTGAAACAAGTCTAGAAAAATTTTCGTCAAAAAGTCAAAAAAGCAAAATTTCTAAAAATAGACATTGAGTTAGGTTTTTTGGGTTTTTTGAAATATGGATGCTGGCAAAACTTTCTAAAAATAGAATCTACAACTCAGGTGTCGCGCTCGATTCTCATTGGTCGATTTTGCTTCACGATCGGCGTGGTTCAGACGGAATCTTCAAACGACCAAGTTTTCTCTACTGGGTCATTTCTACTTTTTCAGAAGGTGAAGCATGAGCTCAGAAGTCATCAACAGAGAAAATTTCATCTACCAGAGCTCGTTGACAAGTTTTCAACGTTGTTCCGATGATGTAGAACTGATGAACAGTCATTGACTCGACGATGCACGGAAAATGATGCAAGATGGATCCAAGGTGGATTGAAAAGTTGGAAAATCATAAATTTGACTAAGTCTGGTGAAACTAGGCACCCCAGGTGGCTTGGGGCTCCCAAACTCTCATGTGTTAGTTTTTTTCACGTTTTTTGAGAAATGTCAAAAATGCTCTGGTCAGCCTGTTTTCGGTGGGTCAAACTTGGTCAAAAGTTAGTCAAAGCCATGATTTCATCACAGATATGTTCAGAATACTTAGATCACCCTCTGTTCCACCTCGACAATCGTCAAAACGACTGAAATCAAAGATCGAACATGAGCTGTGGGCACGAAAATCGAGAAAAGGTACAAAAGTGAATTTTTCAAAAAAAATTCTGTGTTGGCAAACTAGGTGCCCCAGGTGGCTTGGGGTGCCCAAACTCTCCAAAGTTAATTTATTTTTGAATATTTTCTTGAAAAACGTGAATCTCCTTCCGTCAGCCCGATCCGGTTCAAAGTTAATCAGTTTGGCACGTTTTTTGAGGCAAACAGAAGGTACAGTCAACTCAATTTTCATCAAGCCTACCTATTTTCTAGATCATCAGACTCAGTTTCATCCCAGTTGACAGAAATCGATAGCCAAACAGGGGTCCTGTGCCACCGGAACATGCACGCAAACCAAGAAATTGCAAAAAATGAAAAAATGGTTAAGTGTTGGAAATCCAAGCGCCCCAGGTGACTTGGGGTGCCCAACTTGAGTAGTGTTAGAATATTTTCATGTTTACAGTATTTTCTGACATGCTTTGTTACCAATCTTCGCCCATTGGCAATTTTTGGGAGGTCAAACTTGGTCAAACGATGCCAGATCGTCAGTCGGAGGTAGGGGATGGAATCTCAATTGATCAATCTCCAAAATGTGAGGATCAGTTATCTTTTTCAATCAACAGTGACATTTTTCCGCCTTGTTGAAGTCAGAGACAGGCCATATTTAAGTCAAAACGAGTGTTGAAGTGTCGAAAATGAAGAAAAATTGGCTAGCACTTCTTTCAACTCACGTGTTCGATGACATCATTAAAAGAAGATATTTTTCGTCATCTTACACATGAAGCCATAGGAAGCTACAAAATAGAGATTCTTCCTATTCGAAGACATCCACTTGGATTTGTGCTTTAAAAGTTGCTTTCTTCATGGATGAGAGTGAAGTTTTATTCTCACACAAATAAAGTTGTTTTTTTGCCCTAAAGATTTATAAAGACAAGCTTTTGGCTTCTTTATTTCATTATCTTTTGCAGGTTGCATCCAAAGGAGAGATTTTATTTTTCTTTCAACGAAGATTCGAAGACCCAAACCAAGTGTTTTTTTAGCATTCTTCATAATTTCGGGTTGAGGAAGAAGAGAGGCTTGCTTTTTCAGGGTCTCTGTTTCAAGGGGATCGTTTTTCAGAAATCCAACCAGAGCTTTTTCAGTTTTCGTCGAGATGGGTCCATCCAGATTATTATCCTCTTGAAGATTGGAGTTTTGCTTCTTCTTTTTTTTTTCCAGGAAAATTATTTTTTTCTTGATTTTTTGAGAAAATCTCCGCTTTTTCAAAATTCGACAATCTGGGTTGCTTTGAAACAGAGTTATCTACAAAACCCATGTGCCAGTTTTTTTGGCTCACACTCTGCTTTTTCTAAAAATTAGCAAATAATTTTCAGCCATTTGTCCAATATTTTTTCCAACATAGGCGTGTTCACAGTCGATTTTCAAATCTTCCAATATGTAGTACTCTCCAACACAAATTAGGCACAAAACGACATTGGTTCATAATTACCTGAGAACTTGTGAAACAAATTGCATAAAATTCTTCCAGTAATCAATTTGCATTCCTTGGAGGATGTAGGAAATAATGCTATCAGAAATCTCGAACACTCTGGTTTGCTTGCAGCGGCATCCTTTCCTATCACAGTGCAAAGTATCGAGTTTGTAACTGCTTGCATGACGCATTACAATTTGATCACCAGAGAAATCCAGTCAAGGGATGGACGTGTGCTCTGTAGCTTGAGGCCAAACGACATAGAGAAGTGTTTTACAATACCTGTTTGGAGAGAAAACTTAACTGTTTCACTTGAAGAATGCAAAAGGGTTTGGAACAATGATAAAGAAAAATATAGAAAAAAGATTGGTCAAAGGTGGTTAAAAGAGAAGCAGAATGTCATGCCAAAGAATGTTGGACGTGGAGAGTTCAAGGAGGAACATGCAATAATGATTACTCTGCTAAGCTGGATCACGGGTCAAGCAGATGCTAACAAGTTCCAGCCTTGGATGTTTTATATCATGTCCCAGATTGTTGATGGAACCAAATTCTATGACTGGTCGGATCTCATCAGTGATAGTCTCCACCAACAAATAATTGATTTTCAAAGGGCTCATGAATTTCACATGATATCATACCTTGTGTATTTGATGGCTTTTCAAGGTCAATTCAGAGGTTTGAATGTTGTTGGAACTCTGGGTACTCAACATGTGTATCATCATTTCCCGCAGTTGGAAATCTCCCAAGCTGAATGACATTACAGGTGGGTGAATGATGCATTCTTGATGCATGCAGTGTGAGATATGGACAACGAGTTGCATAGACGGTTTTCAACAGAGGCTAGAATAGCAATGGCAGAATGGGCTGATTGGTTTATCCAATTTCCTACTTTTTCCTACATCAGAGTATATGGCTTCTCAAGAGAGCCAGCCATGTTGCCAAGATATCCTATAGACGAAATTGCATTTATGGAATTTTTGAGGCAAGCCTATGAAGTTCATACATTTTTGCATAGCAGGCGCAAGACAGCCTTCAATTTTCCACTTGGGATGAGTATTTATAGATGTAGATCTAGAGCAGATGCCAAGGCAATTGGTAATGAATCATCCAGATATGGTCTTAGGTTTTTCGACAGGAGATCTTCATATGATCCCCGTGGTGTTTATGAATCACATCTTGGTCAGAATTATATGCACAAGCATGCGGTTGAAGACTTCTGGGCAAATTGTGCTGATGAGTTTGAAGTGCGAGAACACAGTTACAATAGGTTCACTCTTCAGCAGATGTCTGATATCTTATCAGAAGATATAGAGGGTTTAACAGAAAGTGATGAAGTTCTACTTCCCACGTATTTCAGAGACCAAATTGAGCAACAACCGTTGCCGCCAGTTAATTGGTCAGTAAAAAAAGCACTTCCATTGAGGAAAGAACAAGTCGAGTGGTTAAAAATAGTTTGATATTCTTGAAGACTAAGAGGAAGGATGATATTCCGTTAGTAGAGCCGCCAGTTGTGCAACCATCAGAGCCTTCCACTTCTAAGCCAAAATGAAGAGTAAAAGCTATGAGTGTTCTTCTAGAAGGAATGAAAATGGCTAAGTTAAAGAGGAAAAAGGACGAGTCTCCAACTCATGTCCAACAGGAACAACCACCAGTTGAACCAGAAGTTCCTGTTGAAACAACGCCGCATGTTGAAGTGTTACCTTTAGATCATGTTTCTCCACCTTCTTCACCGATCGCTTCTCGTACTCACATAGATTCAGAGCCAGAATCGTCGGTTCATAACTTTGATGCAAACATTGATTCATCAGGAGCTGACGAGTTTAGAACCGCGTTGCCAAGAGAGGATGGCTCATCCTGGCTTGGAAACATTCTAGGAAGAAAGAGGAGAAAGCCCTCATATTAGCTAGATTTAACAGAGCTAAAAAGCGTCTACCAAGACACACCAGACAAGCAGCTGAAGAAGCAAGATCGCATTGAGAAGAATGCGGAAGGAGAAATAATCCTTGAAACTGCAACACTGCTAGAAAATAGAAGTGCTAATGATGTCAAGGTTGATGACTTCATGGTTGTCAAAGTTAATCTTGGCAGAAGTACCTGCCATACAGATGTAAATCTCTTTGAGGTTGCAGTAGATAATTTGAAGGAAAGGGTGTTGAAAGATGGAGAAGACAAAGTAGCTCTCAAATCTGAAGTTCGATAGCTGCGGTAGTACATTTCAAACCTTTTCCATGGCACTTCACAGGTTGATTTACTTCTTCCACCAAATATTGAATCACCAGTTGATCAACGACATTTCAGTAAGTTAGTCCTTTATGGAAGGCACATGAATAGTTGGGTGGAAGAATTTGTGACTAAAGGGAGAGTTGTGCTTTCAGAGATTTATCAATTGAAGTACAACGCTCATGATTTACGCCAAGGCATACAGGGATTGCAGCAGAACATGGCAGAAAATAGACCGGTGTTCGAGATCATTATCTCTGACTTGAAGATTGCACTTAATACTATTGATTCAACTGAAGATAAGAAGACAGTTTCTACTTGGAAAGCTCAATATCTTTTCACAGTAAAAACTTACGACTGTATGATTTCAGAGTTGACAGAATGGAAAGAAAAGGTAGTCAACTTCCTCAAGTTCGTCAAATCTTTTGTCTCTTAGATCTTGTGTTCGTATGAAAGAGAAGATGGTACCCTGTATGATCTCAGGGAAGTGCAAGCAGAGTTCTGGACTCTCGTTCGTAGCAATTTTAATGATGATATCAATGCCAGCAAGATGAGTCATTTTACTACAATGACAGTGAAATTCGACAAGGCTGCAGGTGAAGTTCACAATTTTCTTCAGATGGTTGCCAATGGTGAAGAAATGTTAGAGAATCAGAATATCGTTCTAGAGAGTATCAGTGTTCCTGGCAGAGATGCAGTCGCTTTTTAGAAGATATTGTTTCCTAGAATATCAACGGATGACATCACCAAAAAGCTAGAATGTTGATGAGGATGTATTTCAAAATAAAGTAGCTTTAAAACATATACTTTTTGTTTTAAAGCATTTGCTTTCATCCTAAGCTCATCCATTCTATATTTAGAAAGAAATCACCTTGTGATAGTTGGAATCTTCTTTGCTTTAAAGCAGATTGATTTAAAGTGTTTGTTTATTGTATCTTTGTCTTATAATATTAATAAAGCTTGTGAGTTGGCAAGTTAGGGTTAATCAAGGAGATTTTAGGGTTCCCTACTCCTTTGATTTTAGTATAAATAAGGGCATCCTTGCCCATTGTAATGGAATGGTAGTTGTGATAGCAAATTTGTTGTGCCTATTCTAGCCTGCAAATCTTGATATTCCAAGTGTCTGTTCACTCTGTGTTCATTGTTCTCCAGTGTTTGATCGCTTGTTGTATGCCTGCCTTTTGCTGCAGCATTGTTGTCCTGAAGTTGTGCAAACTTTATGATATTGAATAGAAGTCTCATGCCTATTTTGCTCTAATATTCTATCTCGATTCATTAAGTTATCGTCGTCAGATGTGTAGCTTTTTACAACTTTCATTTCAAATTTAATCATTAAAGTACTCTTAGTCTTGTGGTGTAAACTTGGAGGAAAACCGCTTAAGTTTTTGTGTTAACAATCATTCTTTGTTCACTTTCAATTTCCTTTGCTCTGAGTTTACTCAGGAGATTGAAAGCGTCGTTAGTCTTTGCTTAGTTGTAGTAGAAGTTTTAAAAAGGAAAAAACCTCTTCTACAGCGTTTAGAGTTTTATAACCTTGTGCTCGCAACTGAGAATCAAAAAGAAGATAGGCAAAGTTTCATTTAATTATCTTTTCAGTGAACATCAGCAAGTAAGGGAACTCCCCCTTCCAATAGGAGAGCAGTTTATCTGTGCATAGTTGTCCGTTTCCAAATCACATTCTAGAGGTGCGAATTGAAACGCCAACAGTGTTCTTGCTAGGGGATGAGGTCCCTCGTGTCGTGGTCTCACCGGTTCATTGCTCCGGGCAAAAGCATTCACATGGAGTCGGAGGGCGTGTCACACCAACGTCATCAGTCACGTTAAAAAGTTTACCAGGCGCATTTAAAAAAAAAGTAGACTTGAAAATGCATTGCTCAACTTGTGATGTAAATGTCTTCATAGTAGGCTACTCACATTGCTCTATAGATGAATCAAAAAATGTAACTTGCAATTCTTTGATAGATTACTACATAGCATGGCCTGAAACAATTATGCATATTTGTCTTGCACAATTCATTTCAAAATATAGAAAAAATGGGAAAGCATTGCAACCAAAAGCTAGGCCAAATGTTATATGGTTTTTCGATTTCAATAAACATATTAACTTAGAAAATTATTGTAGAGAATAATTACTACTTTATGTACCCTTCACAATAAATGAAAAAACACAGAAGTATTATTTTAGTTCATGGCATCATGCTTATTCATATCATGAGAACACAATTAAAGCTAATCACACTAAATATAATTATAGTACCAACTCTATATGGGGTGACATTGATAAGGCTATTGATGAGATCAACTCTTAAAATCATTCCATCGATGACCAGGATTTCATTACAAATGAAACATCAAACAAAGAACAATATAACATAGGCCAAGATTTTGAAACAATAAACAACAGGAAATCAAAAAGTATAATTTCTAATTCATTTGAAATCGCGAACACACACAAATTATAGACAATACTGAATACCACAAATTGAGGTGAATGTTAAATAAGGAGAAACAAACAATTGTAAAAGACAATGTATTGAAAAATTAAAAGATAACAAAACTTTGTTGAACTTGTTCCTAATAGGTGGAGAAAGAACTAGAAAAACATTCACTACAAAAGCCATATTCCAATTTCTTGTTTGCATATACATAACTCCATTGACAATGACCCAGGACAAATCAAAAGGCCTAATAGTTGCTTATACAAGGAAAGTGGCATACAATATAGGTGGAGTCATGTTACATTCATCATTCTCCATACCTTTCAACAATTTAGAGTTTGTTCCATTGAATACTGAAACATTAGATAGAATGTCAAAGCATTATCAACAATTACATGTGCTCTTAATAGATGAAATCTCATTAGTAGGTGCAACATTCTTCTATTACATGGACAAATGATTGAGAGATATAATGAAAATGCCTACTATGTACTTTGGAAACTTTGACACAAGTTTTTGTGGTGATATATATTAAGCATAGCATGTACTTGATTCAGTTGTTTTTGAAAATACACCAACATTAACCGAATTAATGCCATACAAAATTTGGAAATAAAATATAAAATATAAAATACTATGCATTGCAATCAACTATGCGACAAAAAGATGAAAATTTTTCCATACTCAAAAGAATGTACGTGTAAGCCTACAAACAACTGACGATTTAGAATATTTGAATCGAAGTTGCTTGTGCTCACCACCAATGGACCCAACATTCCCTTTCCTCTTTTACGGAAGAAAGGATGTTGATGCATGCAATCAAAAGATGCTATCAATAGTTCTTGGAGAGTTGACTATATTGAATGTAATTGATGAGCATGATGACAATTGTAATGGAATATGACTTTATAATCATACAACAAATCTACCATCTCAAATACTTTTGAAACCAAATATGCTTGTAGAAATCTATGTTGGTAACTACAACACACAAGATGGTTTAGTCAATGGATGAGATGGAAAATTTAAAGCATGCACCAAGTCTGATGACCTTGAGATTGTTTGGGTCAAGTTTAATGACCTGCAAATTGGTCATCGACAAAGCACAAGACTAGCACAATCCTATAGCAATTGCATTGATAAAGAATTGACACCTATACTTTGCATCACTAGGCCCATTCAAAAACTATCTAGCAACAAAAAAATAACTACAAGAAAACAATAAATCTAATTTGTTATATAGAAAAAGGAGGAATGAGATGCAAAGTATGTGAGTACACTAGATCATGTTGGGAATTAAGGTGTCTCAACCTTGGTAATTCCTTGTATTATTTCATTGTATTTATTTATTGCCTATTATTGTAATTAGGATGCAAAGCCTTGTTGTCATCTTGTGGGAGTTGGCACGGTGATGTGTCATCCTGCATGGAAGGTGACAACATGTAAATTTATCCTCACATGAGAAGATAGGCATCCCACTTAGTGGTAGGAATATTTTGCCATGTGTCGGCATCTTGGATAGTGTGTAAGGGAATATTGACTGAAACAGTTATGATAGATTCCTATGACAAATCTATGACGCATAAGAGTCGTAAATGGAAGATTCTATGACAGGTGAAGACATGTGTCACAAGGCATCTTGGAAGAAGGCATCTTTGGGTGCCCTAAGGAGGGTTATGACATGTTGTAAGAGAATATGCTATTTTTAGCCTGTGTATGACAAATTCTCTTACAGCTATAAGATATGACAGTTATGACAGATTCTATGACAGTCTTAAGAGTCATAAGAGTATTTATCATTGCCCAACTTGGGAATAGGCAACTTCTTTGGGATGGGGTGATATGACAAGTGTCATGAACACCCTGTAGTGTTGGACAAGTGTCCTTAGGCATGGGTTTTGGGCCATGAGGTCATGTTGGATGCCCATCTCAAGATGGACTCATTTTTGCCTTGTATCTTCTATATAAATAGGTGCTTTTGAGAGGAGATGTATTATGTGATTGACAGGTACTGTTATGCTACCGGATTGTCTCCAGATACGAGTGTCGAAGACTCCTGCAAGAGCATTGGCTCTGAAACTATATTGTAACCTTGATTGTTTACTGGACTACATTTGATCTATGTTTTAGAGTGTGGGGTTTTTCACCCGTAAGGGTTTTCCCCACATATATCTTGTCTCTCTTCTGTCTACATTCTGTGTGTATGTGTATTGCTACAATATCTCTATTGTTGGGTTAATAACACTGTAACTGTAAAGGATAAAAAGAATTTGCACTCATCTCTCCTCATTAGATTAGTGTAGGAAGCGATTTCTGCACACCTAGCTTCCTTTCAGATGGTATCAGAGCTTGATCACCTTTGGTCCTAGTTGTTGGGTAGGGGTTTTTTTAGCTAATCTTAGGTTAAGTGGGAGCTTTATGTAGAGTATTCTATAATCTTGTTGCAGGAAAGAGATGGCAGGCACATCCGGAAGATTAGAGGTAGAGAAATTCAATGGCAGAAATTTTGAGTTATGGAAACTTAAGATGAAAGACATACTTGTTGATCGAGACCTATGGGAAATCGTATCCGGTGTAAAACCAACTGCAATGGCACAATTTGATTGGGATCTCAAAGATTGAAAGGCTAAGGGTTTCATAAGACTCAATCTAGCTGATTCTATCCTATTGAATGTCCATGAGGAGAAGACCACAAAAGACCTTTGGAAGAAGCTGGGTGATGTCTATTAGGCCAAATCCCTGGTGAACAAGATTTTTCTAAGAAAGAAGTTGTATTCTCTGAGGATGGAGGATGAAGGATCTATTGTAGATCACCTGAATGCTTTCAACATGTTAGTTGCTCAATCGACATCTATTGGTGTGAAGATGGAGGAGGAGGATCATTGTATGACCTTGCTTTGTTCTTTGCCGGACTCGTGGGATCATCTTGTTATGGCTATTGGGAGTACCACATCCACACTCAAAATGGATGAAGTGGTATCTTCACTATTATCTAAAGAGATACGGAGAAAGTCTTCTGAGGCAACCAAAGAGGCTCTTGCGGTTCGTGGAAGACCCAGGAGAAATGGAAAAAGAAGGATAAGAAAGCTGAGAAGGGTAGATCCAAATCCCGTGGGAGATCCAAATCTCATGGAAAGTCCAAGGCTTTTTGTTGGAATTGTGGCAAAACTGGGCATTTTTTAAAGGAATGCAAAGAGGAAAAGAAAAAGAAGGAGAATGCCCCAGATTTAGATTTTGACAAGTCACAAGATGATGGTGATGCCTTCATCGCAGCCCTGGCCACCCATGCATCTAATGAGCTGTGGTTGATAGATTATGGTGCATCATTCCACATGACCTCACATCAAAGCTGGTTCATGAAGTATGAAGATTTCAATGGTGGAAGAGTGTACCTAGGTGATGATTCTCATCGGAAGATTGTTGGTCGTGGAAGAGTCTTAATCTGATTCCCTAATGGACTAGTGAAGGGGATCACTAGGGTTATGCAAATTCCAGGCTTGGCACAGAGCCTACTTTCTGTAAGTATGTTGAATGATGCAGGTGTGCAAGTTGTCTTTTCGAAGGATGCATGCAAGATGACTAGAGGATATATGGTGCTTGCGAAGGGTACTCAGAGAGGTACTCTGTTTCAGCTGGAGGCATGCACTTCACAGTGTAATAGTTCTTCTAACTTGAAGAAAAGAGTTGCAGTCACTCCATCCCCACCATCTAAACAAGCAGTGAAGAAATCTGTTGTAACAAATTCTAATGGTAGTGCATCTTGTGTACCCAAGGGTGCTCATGCTTTGGAAGTTAAGCTTCCTGCTGAAAAGACTATGTTATGGCATATGAGATATGGCCACATTGGTGAGAAAGGTCTTAGAACCCTGAAAAATAAAAACCTCATTGAGGGGTTAAATGATTGTAATCTCGAGTTTGACTTTTGTGAACATTGTGTATATGGAAAGCAAAACCGTGTTCAGTTTTACTCTAGTTCTCACAAGTCTTCTGGTGTGTTGGACTTTATTCATTTTGATGTGTTTGGTCCTGTTAGTGTTCCTTCGATTTTCAAATCTGTATATTTTGTATCTTTTATAGATGATTACAGTAGAAGGACATGGATTTATTTTCTCAAAAGCAAGATTGAAGTCTTTAGTTGG
This sequence comes from Cunninghamia lanceolata, assembly GCA_027924645.1. Taxonomy (NCBI): domain Eukaryota; kingdom Viridiplantae; phylum Streptophyta; class Pinopsida; order Cupressales; family Cupressaceae; genus Cunninghamia; species Cunninghamia lanceolata. The sequence goes on from BSBN01000333.1 coordinate 6,120,606, forward strand.
TTTAAAGAGTTTAAAGCTTTTGTTGAGAATCAGACTAGTAAAAAGATTAAGTGTTTGAGAACTGATAACGATGGTGAGTTTTGTTCGGCAGAGTTCAATAAGTTCTGTAAAAAGCAAGGGATTGAAAGACACAAGACAACTCTATACACCCCACAAAAAAATGGAGTTGCAGAGAGGATGAACAAGACATTGATGGAGAGGGCTAGGAGTATGCTTAGTGGAGCAAGCCTCAAACAAAAGTTTTGGGATGAAGCTATAGCCACTGCTTGCTACCTAGTAAATAGGTCTCCCACATCAACTCTTGTTGGAAAGACACCTATGGAGGTGTGGTCTAGTAAGAAGCCTCAGTTAGACATCTTTGTGTTTTTAGTTGTGAGGCATATGCACATGTGCCTAGGGAGAAATGGTCTAAATTGGAGAACAAGGCTGTTAAGTGTATTTTCATTGGCTATGGAGTTGGTGTGAAAGGGTACAAGCTTTGGGATCCTGTGGATGAAAAAGTGTTGTATAGCATAAGTGTTATATTCAGAGAGCTAACACCTTCTTCCATTAGTCTATAGCCAGAAGAAACATAAAAGAAAGAGGATGTGGTTTAGTTTTCTTCTACCCTTGAGAAGACTGAACTGACAAACCCTACAAGACCTAATGATGAGGAGAGCTCTAGCAGCTTTGAAGGCACGGAAGAAGAGGCAGAACCTCAACCTCAGCCATTGAGGAGGTCTACACGAACAAGGAAGCAACCTGATAGGTTTGGTTATTCATTACTCGATTCTAGTTGTGCTTTTGCCTTGCTTACAAACATTGATGAGCCTAGAACTGTGACAGAGGCTATGGGCATGAAAGATGCAGGTTCCTGGAAGGAGGCCATGGAAGATGAGATGGCTTCTTTGAAAAAGAATAAAACATGGGACTTGGTGCCTTTTCCTGAAGGACAGAAACCTGTTGGATGCAAATGGGTGTTCAAGAAGAAATTCGGTGCAGATGGCAATGTTGAAAAGTACAAGGCCAAATTGGTTGCAAAGGGGTATTCACAAGTGGAGGGAATTGATTATGGTGAAATTTTCTCTCCCGTTGCAAAGCTGACATCTATTTGGTTCCTGTTATCTCTTGCAGCAGCTTATGACTTAGAGGTGGAGCAGATGGATGTTAAGACAACATTCCTTCATGGTGATTTGGAGGAAGAGTTTTACATGTCACAGCCAGAGCATTACATAGAGAAAGGTAAAGAAAAATTGGTTTGCAAGTTGAAAAAGTCTTTGTATGTTGAAGTTTGATGCCTTCGTGTTGTCGGTTGGATTTCTGAGATCGAAATCATATCATTGTGTGTATTACAAATTTGACAATGATCGCATTCTCATTATTGCATTGTACGTTAATGATATGTTGTTAATTGGGAATGGTAAGAATATGATTTCTAATTTGAAGTCTCAGTTATCAGCACAGTTTGAGATGAAAAATCTAGGGGCAACTAGGTACATTTTGGGAATGGAAATCATAAGAGACAGAGCTAACAGAAAACTTTGGTTAAGTTAGAGTAAGTATGTAAAGACCGTGTTGGATAGGTTCAGCATGCCAGATTGTAGACCATTGTGTATTCCTATTTCTTTGGGGACAAAGTTATCTATTAATGATTGTCCAAAATCTCCTACTGAGGTGGATGACATGAGAAGAGTACGTTATGCTAGTGTTGTTGGTAGTTTGATGTATGTTATGGTTTGCACAATACTAGACATTGCCCAAGCAGTGGGAGTCCTTAGTCGATTTATGGCTAATCCTAGACGGGTACATTGGGATGCAGTTAAGAGAGTGTTCTAATATTTGAGGGGTACTTCTGAGTATTCCATATGCTATCATGGTAATCCTATAGGACCTCCGCATTCAGCTTGTATTCGTGGATTTGTGGATTCTGATTGGGCGGGTGACATTGACAGCAGCAGATCCACCAGTGCCTATGTGTTCACTATGTTGGGTGGTGCAATTAGTTCGATGAGTAAGCAACAACCTGTGGTTGCTTTGTCCACGACAGAAACTAAGTATATGGAAGCAACTCATGCTTGTAAGGAAGCCATTTGGATTAAGAGATTGTGTTCAGATATTGGTGTTGATGCAAGATAGATTACGATTTGTTGTGACAGTCAGAGTGTGATTAGCCTAGCAAAGGACCTAACTTTCCATTCCAGAACAAAGCATATTGATGTACAGTTTCACTTCGTGCGAGACATGGTAGAGGATGGGAAGGTGAATTTGGAGAAGGTAGACACTTTGAAGAATGTTGCAGATGCATTGACGAAACCAATGGGCACAAAGAAGTTTACATGGTGTTTGGAGTCTATGGGCCTCTCGGCCCATAGCAGTTAAATCCTGTTATTTCCATTGGCTCTTACAAGGTGTTCAACAAGTGGGAGAATGTTGGGAATTAAGGCGTCTCAACCTTGGTAATTCCTTGTATTATTTCATTGTATTTATTTATTTATTGCATATTATTGTAATTAGGATGCAAATCCTTATTGTCATCTTGTGGGAGTTGGCACGGTGATGTGTCATCCTATGTGGAAGGTGACAACATGTAAGTCCTCACATGAGGAGATAGGCATCCCATTTAGTGGTAGGAATATTTTTCCATGTGTCAGCATCTTGGATAGTGTGTAAGGGAATATTGACTGAAATAGTTATGACATATTCCTATGACAAATCTATGACGCGTAAGAGTCGTAAATGGAGGATTCTATGACAGGTGAAGACATGTGTCAGAAAGCATCTTTGGGCGCCCCAAGGAGGGTTATGACATGTTGTAAGAGAATATGTTATTTTGAGCCTGTGTATGATAGATTCTCTTTCAGCTGTAAGATATGACAGTTATGGCAGATTCTATGACAGTCGTAAGAGTCGTAAGAGTATCTGTCATTGCCCAAGTTGGGAATAGGTGACTTCTTTGGGATGGGGTGATATGAGAAGTGTCATGAACACCATGCAGTGTTGGACAAGTGTCCTTAGGCATGGGTTTTGGGCCATGAGGCCATGTTGGACGCCCATCTCAAGATGGACTCATTTTTGCCTTGTATCTTCTATATAAACAGGTGCTTTTGAGAGGAGATGTATTGTGTGATTGATAGGTACTCTTATGCTACCGGATTGTCTCCAGATACGAGTGTCGAAGACTTCTGCAGGAGCATTGGCTCTGAAACTGTATTGTAACCTTGATTGTTTACTGGAATACATTTGAGTTGTGTTTTAGAGTGTGGGGTTTTTCACCCATAAGGGTTTTCCCCACGCAAATCTTGACTCTCTCTCTCTTTCTCTCTCTCTCTACATTCTGTGTGTATGTGTATTGCTACAATATCTCTGTTGTTGGGTTAATAACACTATAAATGTAAAGGATAAAAGTAATTTGCACACATCTATCCTCATTAGATTAGTGTAGGAAGCAATTTCCGCACACCTAGCTTCCTTTTAGATCAAACCCTCCTTTCACTACAACATTCAAGGACAAAACTGAGCTAAGTCACTACAAGAGGGAAGAGGACTCAGCTGATGATTTTGTGCTCTTGTTTACAGAGGAAAGATGTGATTCAATCAAGCCTTTTATCAAACCTTAGGCCATTCAATGCTCTAAACCCTAGAATTATGATAATCAACTTATAACAATAAAACAAAAACAACAAATCAGGATCTAAAAGCACTAGGATGATCAGTGAGATGTCTAAACTTGTCCTTCATAAGACTCTGGGGCTAACACCCGAGTCCAGAAAGTTTTGATCTCTGGAAGCTCTAAACTTCAAAAATGTCACAAATGATGCTGAATTTAAGGTTTATTCTGCTTGTTGGACACTGGGGCTAGCACCCTAGTCTGTTACAGGTGATTTTTTGAACTTTGTTTTCAGATCTTGAATCTTGATCCCTTAGATAGCGTCCCTGTACCTTTACTTTTGCAATTCCCGCACCTATAACCTCCACACAAGAAGAAAAGGGGTTTGGGGGTTGTGGTGTTTAGGGATTTGCCTCAGTCAAATCCTAGGTTAGCATTCGAGCTTTCTGAACAACGTTGTTAGAGAGAGAGAGTGTGCCCTTACAGGATAGAGGCTAAAGATAATCCAAATGATGATGAAATGATTCTTGAACACATTGATAATGTCACCTTAGTGGTGAAGTCCTTAGGAGGATGAAGATTCTTCAACTCATAAGGATGTTAGTGATGATTCCAAATCTGCAGCAAACACAATACTAACACAATTCTGCCACAAACACAATGAATGCCTTGAATTTGCCTTTACACAATATCATAACCTTGCTATCATCAACCTCCTTTGAAATGAATTCAAACACTTGTTTATATATGTTATCCCGTTAAACTTTTGCAAATTAATTGAAAGAGCCGACAAGGAAGGACCCATTTAAGAGTCCTATGTTGGCATTCATTTGATTTTACCCTAACCAATTAGGGTGGACTTGTGTGCGAGCGCCCAAGTCCCAAGGGGCCTTTTTTATCAGGACTTAAGCTTTAAATGGGCCCCTAGTTCCCATTTGACATGGGTTTCATGGGATCTCTCTTCGCGATGAATAATTTGCATGTAGAGTGTAAACACAGGGACCTAAGAGCTAAACTAGGAGGTAAAAAGGCATGTGTCCACTTTTTACTCCATAACGCAACCAAATTAGCTTGTGCTCAAACTATACACAGATCTCAAGGAATTACATGCAAGGTTTGGCATTCGATCCTACTAGCATTAAACAACGTGGATTTACATACATAGTGCTTTCACGCACAAAAATAATTCACACATTATACTTGTTAAAACCTGTTACAAAACAAAACTTCAAAATAAAGAAAAAATTAGTCAATACAATGTCTCGTCTCGAAACAATTACACATTGGTAATTTGAAAATGAGCATTTGAAATGCAATACTGGCTCACAGATACTATTATCCACATTAAATACTCACAACCTACGTCTACATATAGAAGATACTGTCCATGACAATGATATAATGTCATCCAATATTTTGTGCTTGTAAGAAACACATGCATCATTCAGATTCCAACAATCTATTTGAACATTTTAATTATTGCTCAACATATCATATACACAACATAATGTCTTTAACCAAGGAAATCATAATGGTCTTTAGAACAATGGAACATGTAACAACAAATATAGAAGCCATAACAATAACAATAACTTTCATGGACAATTTAGTAAACATATGCAATATATATGCAAGACCAAATGCTCAAATGATAAAAATCATGACAATCACCAACCAGGTGCTTTCATGTCTAGATACACACAAAACTTTGTACATTGTAGGAGATTTCAACATTAACATGTCTACACAGAATAGTAAAAAATAACTTCTAAACCATATGCAAAACCACAACATGCAATTTTTGTTTGATGAATTACAATCTCTATCCAAACCAATCATTGACCATGTATGGTCTAATGTACCTACACAAACATTTTGTGTTTATAAATCAGAAGCATATTGGAGCGATCATTTTGCTACTTTTATAAAGTTTCAGCTCATTCACAATACTAAATCTTCTTTAATATGTCATTAAGTATATCTAAAAAATAAAATTGATCTCCTCCACAATTCAAAAATTAAAATCAAATTAAATGTGAATACAAAATTATATTACTCAATACTATGAGGAAATGAAGACAATTTCTATAACTTATGCAAACAAAGACTGTGCAATTTGTATTTTTTGATAGTTTCAATAGGAATTGAATTCATCGGTTTATTGCAAGGGCTTCTTGTTCATTTGTTTTGGTATTCTAGTATGGGCTACTGTCAATATTCCTTGAATGGTAATTCATGTTATACTATATTTCCCATCAACTTTGAGTGTCATAGCATTTGATGCTTTCCATATTATAATTGTGCTTGTATGTTTCCAGATGATTCATGGATCTTGATATGTAACAAAAAATGGATAGCAGCAAAAGATTAGAAGAGCTAATGCAAATTAGGCATCAACAAATTTGTGTGTAAACCATACTAATTCAATTTTCCAGCCTCTAACTTATTTTGTTTTAATTCTTGCAGGTCAAAATTAATATATATATATATATATATATATATATATATATATATATATATATATATATATATATATAATAACAATTAAAGACCTGAATGCTCGCAAAGCTGGAAATATCTTTGAGGGGATGTCATTGTAATGTACAAAACTACATTGGATAAAACTAACAAAACCCGTGAAGTTCGTCGTGTAGATTTAACAAATGCAAAAGTTGAAATTACAATCACTCTAAACATAACCGGTGATCTTGTCCAATAATACGAAGACAAAATAGTTCCAGGGTCAACAATATCATATCAGGATTCCAAATTGCACCCAAAACAGACCATGATCATGGTGATTGTGATCGCATACTCATTTTGAACAACTCATCCACTGTGGAATTCATATCGTGACTTTGTGAAGATTATAATTTCATACCAAGTACCACTATCAGGCAATTGCTCACAAGCACGAATGACTATGCTACAAGAACTATAGGTGCATTGGTTGTTGGCACTAAAAATAGCTTTCCAGTATCTTGTTGATGTAAAATATGGAGGTGCTAAGTTTGACAAAGCACACGTAAAAATATTCCATCAACTATTCATTTCAAATTACTTTACAATTTCTATTACACAACATATTTATTCAATAAATGAAAAAAATGCTTTCTTCACAACAAAAAAATAGATACAAATGCATCCGAATTTGGTACACTATTTCTTTACAATGGAAGACCAGCTTCAACAGAATGAATTTCCTGCAATTCTATTCAAAAACATTGTAAAGCAAATGGATGCAAAGGACAACGTGCTTCGCATATGTCAGTCAACATATATCAAGAGATTAAATAATAAAAGAACCCTAGACCGACTAAACAACTTGCTACAGTCAACATTTGAGGTAATTGATTCCGAACTCTTGAATTACAACTTATATTCAATTTTTAGAATGATCACAAGACTTTATTACAACCTTTTACATTTCATTACAAAATACAAGGTATTTTATTGTAGTGCTTATGTTTTTATATTACTTTAGATAAATTAATTTATCAAAGGAGTGTTTTACTTGATTAACGAATATTGAGACATTTTCATTATAACAAGAGGGGTCAGCTTCATCAATGTTATTTTTTAAGTATATTTCTATGTGTTGAAACCATACATAATGAATTGATTTTTTGCGAAACGATTCAATAAATATTGTTTATTGTTTGTTGCAGGTTCATGGAACCTTAAAAATAGAGAATGCATTTTCCAATCCTTTCCATGCATTCTACCATAAATGTGACTTTAGATTTGATACCTATGGAGCATTAGAAGATGAGATTGCCCACTATATCAAATGCAATGAAAATGTTAACTATATCTACCCCCTTTATATCAAAACTATTCTAACAATTGACACCAAGCAAACAATACATTATTCGTGTGACAAGTCTATCATTCAAGTATAACTGCAAGACTTACAAACCATCACCTATGGAGAGTACATTGAAGACAAGTCAGCAGTCATCTTCATGTTGTGAGCTTTTGCTGCAAAAGATTAGTTCACATTGAACCAGAACAATGTTGTCATCAATGCAATTTGCACTGCAGAATAGTCACCACATCCTATGGACAGATACAATCATGCTCCACTGCCTAATAGTTTATTCAAAAAAACTATATATCAAACAAATTAATTTGCTCACTAACAATATAATATTTCTTCAAAATAGCTTCTTCTTGTCTATGAGCTCGTTGTTTACATATAATATGCTCATAACCAACTTTATATGCATCTTGCAAGCACCAAGTGGATAACAAAATTAAGTAGCAATGGTTTCCAAAAATGCATCTCTAATTTCCTATGTTAAATTAAGACCCATTGTTAGTAATTTAAAGACAACATTTCTATTCCATATATTTAATTTTTTAAGAAAGAAATCTAGACATTTACATATGGTATGCAATGAGAAATCTTCTGCATAGTTTTAGTTTTTTCATATTTAGAAAAATTGTTTTGCAGCATAGCATTATTTTAGATTATTTTTGGGCTAGGCTAAAAACTATGGTTGTGGGAAAATTATTGTTATTCCAACAAGCACGCACGTTTAATGCATTGATTTCACATTGATTTATTCGAAATGCATTTTATGCATCGACTGTGTATAGTTTTCATTCCATTTGTTCTATATTTTATTTCTAGTATCTACATTGAAGCAAAAATAAGGTATGCAATGGGAAATTTTCTGCATAGTTTTAGTTTCTCATATTAAGAAAAGTTGATTTTTAATGTAACATTATTTTAGATTATTTATGGGTTGCTTGTGCACACTTCCACATTTTTCATGCATGTCTATCAACGTTGTTGTAACCACGGAATTTGAGAAAAATCTCCATTTTATTATGCTTTGATGGATGTCTATACACTGTTTCAAAGCTCCCATTTTGGTAGAGTCTGAAACTACGCTGAAAGAATTAATCAGTCAAGGTCCTCTCTAGTTATCGGCTACTTAAACTATGCCTTTTTAACCAAAGTGAGACAGACATGCATGCAAAATGTGAAAGTGTGCACAAGGCAATTGCACTATTTGACCAAATGCAATGAACAGGTCTACAACCTAATCAGTTCACCTTTTCTGTTGTACTCTCAAGCTGTGTGAAATTGGATCTTTGAAAATGTGATTCCATGGAATGAAATTGTATTTCTATTTGTTGGAATGACTGATGTTATCCTATGGATCAGATAATGGTATTAAAGTGATGTTTTAACTGATTTAAATGGCAAGGTCTGTGTGGTGAGAATATATCAGCTTTCAATTATCAATCTAACATGTATTGTTAATTTCTGTAACTGATACAACATCCCTCCTGACTTGATCATCCATAGGAAATTTTGCTCTGTAACATTTTTCATATTACCTAAACATCATTTTGATATACAAGATTGTACATGGAGTTTTGTGTACTGTAGGTCTCACAAATCTCAATGACAGTCTCCCCTTGCATGTGTTTGTGATCTTGGAGAAATCCTTAATTTTGAAATGAATGGGATCTTTTTTTAGAATCCTTTTAATGAGGAAAAATCTTAAGGATTGTGAAGGTAGCAATGTTTAGAACAATTCAATCATTTAGTAGCATTTTGGTTGAGAAGAGTGCATAATATTGTGTGTAATGTCCACATATGTAGGATTTTAAAGACTAATTTAATGTTGATTTGTTAAATTTTCCACCTCCAAATTCAAGTTAAACATGGTGTCAACCCTGACATTGTCAAATGAATTAAAGTGTTAATGGCATCCCTACTCTTCCTCTATCATCGATGAATCTTGTGAAGCCACAAGCAACAAGATTGATAGCCAAAAGTTTGTCTTCTATTTCTCTCATAAAAACCTTCATGAGGCTCCTAAAATTTCTCATATTCTTGGTTACGAAGTTAGTCATGAATCATTTTTTCCTACTTGGGGGTTCCTATTTTTTGTAAAGTACACATTCCATAACCAAAGTTATTGAAGTAAATAACCACTTAATTACATTAAGTCAAGTAAAAAGATAGATCTCATATACATCTTTCAATAAAGTCATTACATTTTACAAATCCACGTTTCATGGCCAGGTGTTAGCACTATAAAAGAATATACAATGTCCATCTTGGCTCTCATGCCATAAGTAATCTCAAATAATAAGGTACATTAATCGAGTACAATACAAGAATGTACAATGAATCAATCACTGTCTCCAGCCGCCTCTAACCCACATGGTCATCTACAAGCTGAGAGATGGGACCATAGCCTAGGCACTTTTCCACTCAACCCTGAAGCAATTACACTTACCTAGAATCCTTCATGACACGAAGGATACCCAACCCTGCACGAAACGCCTAGCGACCTGGAAATAATTGGCAGAAGGGAACACCCGATGCAACCTGATGTCTAAATACAAATCTAAATGATGATGTGCAATATCTCACAATAAGATGTGGTAGAGAAAAATATAAATAAAGTTTTGCTAGACAATCTTTCATCCATTTCAATGAACATGGCTTGGCCCAAGCACTTAAAATAGTTACGGTCAAATCCTAAAAAAGAGAAAAAGCCTTCTCTATTTGCCCACATTCAGCATCCTAGCCCGAAAGTAACCCAATCCCACTCATGGAGGAAAAATAACTCTTTCTACGCAAAATTAATAATTCAGGAAAAATGAACTAGATTCCTTACGAACAACATAGAAAACATTTCATAATCTCAAAAGGATGATATATCGTGTAATGACTTTTGAGCAATCTCAATGTCATCAAAACATAGGGTTTATGTCATTTCAACTTTCATGATTAGGGGGTTGTAAGGGAAAATTCTATCCATGGATCTTACAAAAATAGCTAATTTATTTGTATGTATTTATTTCATAACTTGTTCCCATACATACTCAATCTGAACAAATATTTATACTTCTTTTAAATGTACAATGCACATGGGATTAAATAACACACCTATATATACATATCTCGAAGTAAAAAATGGATGATAATTAAAAGGAAGTTTAGACTAAAAAGTGTCATGTTATGGTTGATTCAATACATAACTAAGAGACCATTAAAAGCACAAAGACTAAGTCAAGATCTATTGATCAAAGATAGGAACAGGCCGAACAAAACAACAACAAAGATATACTTGACCAAAGTAACCAAGAGCCTATCATTTATGATTACATGCAACCATAAAAGATATAGGTTGACACATATCCAAAACACAAAAAAACTTAAAAAGAATCAAGCCACTGCCATAATTCAGGAGGTTGATAAGATAACACCGGCCATGTAGTAAAATACATAGGCTAAATAGTTGATTTAAGCCATACTAAGAAGATTTAAAGAACAACAAAAATTTAAGAAGGCACATCAAAATGGCCGACCATAGAAATGGAGAGGCCAACGCCTTAAAAAAAAAAAGAAACAGGCTGACATATGAAATAGGTTGATGCCTTAAAAGAGAACAAGTTGTTTAATTTTCCTTCAGGTCGATAAACAACATAAAAGTATAGAGCAATAGGTAGTTTGTTTTTAAGTTTAACCAGATTGTAATATTGAAATAAGGCATTAAGAAAAGAAGAGGCCGACAATGAAACGAGGCCGACTCATGAGGAAACAGGTCAAGCTTCAAAGACTAACCATAAGAGAAAAATTGTAACAATTATTCTCGAGCCGATTAGCTCTATAGATAGGCCACAACAAAAGTCAAACGAGCCATCACCAAGTCGTATAGACTGGTTTAGTGGAGGGAAAAGGCTGAGCAACTAACAAATAGAGCCAAAGACTCTAGAAAAAGGTCGATTAAGGTTTAAAAAAAAAAATAAAGAGAGAGAGACTAGCACGAAAATAACGTAACATAGGTTGTTAAGATTACATACAAATCGATAAAAAGAAATTGAGACTAGTCTAAAAGGAAGCATAGATTACCAATGATTAAGAGATGTTTCTTATTGACAAGGGGTGATGTAAGTCAAGAAGCCAATCAAAAGACATTGAAAGTAGATCCGAAATGTTTTCAAGAAATTTCCACCATTACGTAGGCTAACATGATTTATATAAATTCTAATATCTATAGTTTACAATCAAGAAAGGTCGACTCATATGTAAAGCTCTGGTAGTTTAAAGATTTTAGGAGCAGTCCATAAGGAAATATCAAGGAGGATGACACATCAACTCGGGCGCTCAATATAAGCTAAACTAGAAGAAGAAAAAGAAAAATACAAGAGGGGCACTTGTTTTCTAAGTTTATGTTCCCGTTGCTGGAATAGCTTCGATCCCTCCTTTCTAAATATGCTTTTCACAAGTCTTCGTCCTCCCAAACTTTCTCTTTGAATGCTGCCCTTTCTTTTCCTTTTTCCTTTCTTTTTTGTTCTTCTCTACGGCCATCCTTTTCATACCCTCATCTCTTGTTTTTATCTCCCTTTGCATGCCACTAAAATTGGCGCTAATTATACTTAGAACTTAAGTTTTTTTTAATTAGATGACTCCTTGTAAATTTGCATGGCACAAGCACTCCAACAATGCATGGATTAGTTAATTTAAAATTTATTCTTATATTTAGATTTTCAAAAATACATCATAGTCGTTTATATGTTTGTCTAAAAAACAAATAAAAAACTTTGTTTTTAAACCAAAAATATAGCACATAAATATATATAATTATATATTATACATAGTGATTATATATAAATAAAGACTCTCTTTAATTTATTTTTAAGTTTTGGCTTTAAAAAAAGAAGTCTTTTCATGTAGGAGTATAGCATAGAGATTTTTTTTTAAAGATAATGTGCTTGGTAAACTTTTTAACATGGACAGTGACGCTGGTGCGACAAGCCCTTTGGCTCCACAGTAACGCTTTTGCCCGGAGCTATGAACCGGTGAGGCCACAACACAGGGGACCTCATTCCCTAGCAAGAACACTTCAAACTCGCAGGCTCATTGGCTTAGCAAAGGCGTAAAGCCTTTGAGCTCGTTGGCCTAGCTAGGGTTTGAACTCTGGTGGCTGCCACTACAACCGAGGGACTTAACCATCGAACCATGCCCTTATCATCCATAGAGATTTATTAATTTAAATTATATATATAGATGTAATTAGATAGGCTTTTAAATGATTAAATTATCTCAAATTGCAATCGCTCATATAATTCTATTAAATCTAAGTCAAAGGAGGTATGCATACATAGATAGATCTTTGAAATTAAAATGGATGTTTTGAATGAAAGGCAATCACATAACTATCTAATCTTCACACATCAGTTGTATCTATAAATTCAAAATTGAAAACTCAAATGCAACTATGTAATCATAGCAGGGAGGAATAAGTCAAACAAGAATGCAATAATGACATGATGCAATATGATGTATGTGTGTGTACAGTTATCGGGGTTCCTTCTTATCAATTCTTATCGGGCAGCCAAGGCATTTCTACCTCAGCCATGTTCTCGTCTTTGACATTTCCTGCATTCAGTCACACTCAATTCTCATTAATAGGTTAGTTCACCGTAAATCATAGCCGAAGCTCAATAAAAAATAAAACATTTTAATTCATCATTATAAGTATGCTCAATATATGCATTCATCAATTACAACAATTCACCTTTTATGCTTACGTAATTAACCATGTAGTAAAAAAATCAATATAATAATCAATAGTTAAAGTTGTAAAAAGAGTTAAAAGGATCGAGACATGACATCCTTCCCCACTAGGAAGAGTAATCGTCCCAATGTCTTATTACACAAAACTGAAATAATAATGTATCTGACTTACTACTAATGTATCCAAAGTATCATTAAATCAAATAACAGTATCTCAACTATGCATGATTAAAAGAAACTATGCTAAATCCTCAAATGAGGAAAAGAACTGTCTATCTTCTCAGCATCCTCCCATGTGGCATTGTCCACAAAATATTAGTCCCACTAGACCTTGTACTGCACAATATCCTTATTACACAACTTAACGTTGCGCTTCTCCAAAATTTGAGTGGGCTCCACCAGCACCACTCCTGGATCCTGTACCTGTAAATCATGCCAATCAAGAATATGCAAAGCATCAAGATGATAAGGCTTAAGTAAAGACACATGAAAAATATTATGGATTATGGCAAGAGCAAGTGGTAGAGCAAGTCTATAAACAACATGATTAATCACTTTCAGCCCATCAAACAATCATACGAATCTGGGGGCAAGTTTGGATGCTTTGTCAAACAAAACCGAACTCTTATGAGGCTTGACCCTCAGGAAGACCTTGCCACCTACTAAAAATTCTCTCAACGTCATATTCTTGTCCGCATAACTCTTTTGTTGATCTGAATCTTGCTTTAATTTATCTTTGATTAACATCATTTGATCATCCATTTCCCTGAGCATATCAGGACCAATTACAATTCTATCTTCCACCTTCTACTAATTGATGGGTGTTCGACACCTATGCCCATAAAGAGCTTCGAATGGTGCCATCCCCAATGATGCATGGCATGAATTGTTGTAAGCGAACTCCACTGATGGAAGGTACTCCTTCCATTTATATTGTTGATCTATACAATACATCATAAAGATGTCTTCTACTACCTGATTAGCTCTTTCCATCTGACCATCTATTTGACGATGATATGCTAAACTAAAATTTAATTTATTTCCCAAAGATTCATTCAAAGTTGTCCAAAACCTGGAAGTCATGCGAGTGTCTCGATCTGAAATGGTCATCTCTGGAACTCCATTCAATCGAAAGATTTCCTGGACAAACTTCTTAGCTAATATCAACAAACCATCTGAAAGATTCCCTAGGGTGAAATGTGCTACTTTCGTCAACTTTTCTAGTACTACCAGGATGACATCATGTCGATTCTTGGACATAGGCAACCCCTGAATAAAATCCATACTTATCACTTGCCACTCATGTTCTGGTATAGTATGCAGGTACAATAGTCCTGCTGGTTGTACATGCTCAGCCTTGACTCGCTGGCACTCCAAGCATTAAGCCACAAATTCTGTTACATCTTTCTTAAGTCTAGGCCAAAACTATAAAGGTCTCAAACCTTCTACCGTCTTTGTCACTCCAAGGTGCCCTGAATATGGTGTGTTGTGGATCTCCTCAAGAACTAACTTTCTCAACTCCCCTGAGTCTGGAATATACATCCTTCCTTGATATCACACAATTCCATCTGACTCAATCACATAACCATCAAATCGATGATCTAAGGGATCTTCTTCTAAAGCTTGCTTTACTCTGTCATAATGTTCATCCCCTTGCAAATTTTGAATTACTTTTTGTCTCAAATTTGATCTTGTGGTAACCATGGCTTCCAGATGTCTTCTTCTACTAGGAGTGTCTGCCCCTCTATTCTCCTTTCCTTTTATGTACTCAATCCCAAAGTCGTACTCACTACGAAATTCTAGCCACCTTCTCTGTCTTGCATCAAGATTAGGTTGAGTAAAAATATACTTGAGCCCTAAATGATCTGTCTTCAACTCAAAGGGCTTTCCCAAGAGATCATGCCTCTACATCTAAAGTGCATGAACTATGGGAGCTAACACAAGGTCATGCGGTGCATAGTTTAACTCATATTGCTTCAACTTCCTCGACTCATACGCGACTACTTGCTCATTTTGCAACAACACTCCTACACCTTCTCTTGAAGCATCAATTATAACTGTAAAATGACCATTAGGATTAGGTATGGTCAAAATAGGAGTTGTGATCTTTTCCTTCAAAACCTAGAAAGCTTGCTTACACCTTTGTATCCATTTAAACTTTTTACCTTTTTATTGTGAAGTGAGGTAATCAATGTTGCTATTGTTGGGAACCCTTTCAAAAAATTTATGTAATATCCTGCAAGTCCCATGAAACTTCAAACTTCTGTCACATTCTAAGGTGCAGGCCATTCCCTTATTGTCTTAATCTTCTCAAGATCAACTGCAATCCCTTCAACTGAGATTACATGTCCTAGATAGTGCACCTTGTCCTGACAGAATGTACACTTGGATAGTTTACCAAAGAGTTTTCGTTCTCTTAGGCGTTGCAATACCATCCTCAAATGCTTCTCGCGTTGTTCAACTAATTTAGAATAAATCATGATATCATCAAGAAAGATCAACACAAAATCATCCAAGCAATCTCTAAATATGCTATTCATTAAATTCATGAAGGCTGTTGGAGCATTAGTCAACTCAAATTGCACCACTTTGAATTTGTAGTGACCATAGCAAGTTCTAAAAGCTGTCTTCGAGATGTCCTCATCCTTAATCTGCAACTGATGATAGCCAGATCTAAGGTTTATCTTTTAGATCACAGTAGCTCCCTTCATCTGATCGGAAGTGGGTACTTGTTCTTTATAGTATCCTTATTAAGCATTCTTTAATCAATGCATAAGCACAAAGTCCCATCCTTCTTCACAAAGATGACCGGTGCGCCCCACGGTGACACGCTAGGTGATGAGATCGTAGTAGTGTTCATTAATTCATCATCATTTAATTATCAATCCGGAGGTGTCTGGAGCAATCTGCGATAAGACTCTTAGTGCGGGGGATTTTTGGAGTGGAATTCGAATCGATGATTGGTGGACAAAGTCCAGTTTACTCAACTTACAGAAATAAGCACACATGCAAGGAATGGAAACTATCTATTTGTTTGAAGTGAAACATACATACTTTGAAAGAAACTATTCTAATTGCCTTGGAAATAAACACACTTGCTTGAAAAGAAATTATTCTAATTACTGGAAAAATAAACACACTTTGCTTGAAAAGAAACTAGTTAAATTGCCAGAAGGAAATTATCTTAAGTGCTAAAATAGAACTTCAAAGTAATTGAATCCATTGTCAAACCACAACAGTGAGACACTCTGAATATATCAATGTTGTTGAAATAACAATCCTATTTTTGTATTTTCAGAAATTATAAAATAAACCTATAGGAGACAATTAGCTAAACAGTTATACAGAAAAGAAAGGACACATCACAAGATTAACATGTGCAGATAATATTACTAAACAAAAAGACAAAATAGAATTGCATAAAATACTGAGAGATCTCCTCCAGTTTGGGGAAGTGGGCCCTACTTTCCCAGTTGGAGACGATCCTTTGAGCTTGAACTAACTTTCAGAAGAATTCCCCCTTCATTTGGATTAAATCAAAGTCTAGAAATGGACATGGATACAAAACTGAAAACAAGGAGTTTTCCTCCAACTGAAAATACAAACTGACTATCAACTTGCTATGAAAAACTGAAACTAACCTAAAGAGACGACTTGCCCCTATTTATACAGTCAAGTTTTATTAAAAGGGAATAACTATTAGTGAACCTGACTACAACGAATTGGAATTAAAGCTAGTTGCTTATTTATTACATTAATGATTCCACTGCGGGTTACTGAAGATTAGATATTTGTATCGACTTGGCTGTTGGTGGATTGAGTGATTTCTTGGAATGGAGCGGTGCTTGGTGGCAGTGACTTTAGTTGGAACTGATGCCAATTAATAGCTATTTCAGTTAGTCACCAAAAGGAAGTGACGTGGAGACTTAGATCATAACAATTGCTTTAATTGAGGCGTGGGTCATGTTTGCATTGTTGGACCTTTTGGGTAGTCCTAGGATTGACTTGTAATAGTCATCTATTCAAGGGGAGGATGGCTCTATTAGAGGGTAACAACATCTGGAGTCGTCTGGAGTTTAGTCTCTTCGCAGGAAAAGGGGCTCCAGAGGGATCCGGAGACCACTGAGAGTCTCACTGCTGTAATCCTCAGCAAAGATAAACCACTTATACCACAATTCATGAGATATGCACTTTGAAAATGTAATTCAAGTAAATAAGCTAAGAGATTGCATCAAAAGGAAATGAATACTTAACATGTGCATAATCCATCCAAAAGACATATGTGTGTGTGTGTGTGTGTGTGTGTGCCATAATGTTTTATAAAAGTCTTTTGAAATAGGAAATGTAAAGAAATAAATGAGTCACAGATTTGGCTCGTCACTTCCTCCCAACTGAAATTATGCCATGTCCTCATGGCTATGCTTCATCCCCTTCATCAGTTACTTTCTTTTCTCTGTTGTTGAATTAACTCTGTATGTTGCAATGCTTTTATCCACATCTCTTCCAATCTGTTCAGTTGCATCATCTTGTGTTGTGCTTCAGTTAAGCCAATACCAACTTCGAGTGTTGTTCTCAATGTTTCCACCTCATATTCTATGGGCAACACTGGGTGTTTTCCATAGACTAATTCATATGGTGTGAAATTAGTGGTGGTCCTCCATGTGGTGTTGTAGGCCCAAACAACTTCTGTCATTCTTTTAGCCTAATCTATTCTCTTGCCTGAAATGGTTTTTGTGAGGATGTTCTCTAGTTCTCTATTCATTAATTCTACTTGACCATTGCTCTAAGGATGATATGGAGATGACTTCCTGTGACATATTTGATATCTTTCCAGGAATGCTTTGATCATAGTAGACATGAACTGTAGTCCTTGATCAGAAACAAGGACTCTAATGGCTTCAAATCTTTGCAAAATGTGCTTATACAAAAAATCTGTGACCTTCTCCTCCTTTGCTGTTGGTAGTGCTTTTGCTTCGACCCATTTAGTGGTATAGTCGGTGCAGACCATAATGTAGTGATTTCCTCTGGAAGGTGGATCTATCACCCCCACAAAATCTATTCCCCATTTTTCAAATGGTTCAAGAACCACTTGAGGATGGAGCGGCATCTCTGTGGTAGGAGTTGGACATCCCATTCACTGGCATTGGTCATGGTGCTTGACATAATGTTGGATATCCTTGGTCATTGTTGGCTAAAAATATACTGCTCCTAGAATTTTATGTCCCGTCCAGAGGGCTAAAAAATGTCCACCGAAAGGTTCATCATCGCATGCTCGGATTATGTCATAAACTTCAATTTCCTACACACACACCTTCATAATACATGGTCAGGACAAATTTTAAACAAGATACCATTTACCCATTTATATCTGGAGCTATCTCGAATCAGTCGCCTGAATTCCTTCTGATTGAAATGTGGTGGGCATCTTCTTGAAACCAAATACTTAGCTAAATCTGCAAACCATGGCGATTGTATGGAAATGGCAAAGATATGTTCATCTAGAAATGTGTTGTCCACTGGTTCGTTACTCCCCTGCACAGTCAATTTGGATAAGAAATCACCGGCAACATTATCCTTTCCTAGTTTATCAACAATGGTTATGTCAAATTCTTGTAGTAATAACAACCATCTAATAATTCTACCACCTACCATAGCTCTATTCATTGGATACCTAATAACTGCATGATCAATATGTATAAAAACTTTGTAGCCTGTGATGTAGTGGTGGAACTTATTGATTGCATAAACTACTGCTAAGAATTCCTTTTCTATGGTGGTATAGTTTTTCTCTGTAGGGTTTAAGTTTTTGCTAACATAATATATTGCATGCATCCCTCCAGATTCGTTGGCCTATCCTAAGATTGCTCCAATGGCCTGATTGGAAGCATCAGTGTGAATATGGAAGGGCTCACTCCAATTCAGTCCTTTAATGATTGGTGCTGTCATGAGGGCGCTTTTGATGGCTTCAAAGGATTCTTGACATTGTGGTGTCCAATTAAATTTAGAATCCTTTTTAAGCAGGGTAAACAAAGGATCAGATTTCCTACTAAAGTTTTCAATAAAGCTTTGATAATACCCACATGTCCTAGGAAACTTCTCACTTCCATTTGAGTTTGAGGGGGAATTTGAACTATAATTTCAACCTTTTTGGGGTCCACTTTCATTCCCTCTTGTGAGATATGGTGACCTAGGACTATCCCTTCAGTCATCATAAGAAGGCACTTCTCATGATTTAGGGATAACTGATGTTCTTTGCACCTTTCAAGCACTTTATTCAAACTGTTCAAGGCTTCATCAAAAGTTTTTCCATGCACCATGAAATTGTCCATATAAACCTCCACACATGTACTAGCTAGACCGGCAAAAATTGTCAACACAGACCGTTAAAATGTGGTCGGTGCATTACATAATCCAAATGGAAAAAATCTGTAGGCAAATGTCTCCCATGGACACATGAAGGTAGTCTTATCATGATCTTCTGGAGCCACCTAGATCTGGTTGTAGCCACTGAATCCATCCAGAAAGGAGAAGTAGTGACTACTAGCCAAATTATCCAACACTTGGTCGATGAAGGGAAGTGGGACGTAGTCTTTGTTAGTGGCTTTGTTCAATTCTCTATAGTCGATGCAAACTCGCCACTTGCCATTTTTCTTTGGTACTATAACCAATGGCGATACCCATTGATTGTCAAAAATGGGGTAGATGAATCCTACCTGTAACAGTTTCTCTATTTCTTCCTTCACTATATCCCTCAAGGCTGGATTAATTTTCTTTTGTGCTTGTCTAATAGGATGAACATCTTCAGTGTAGATATGATTTGTGCATACTTTGGGGTGGATTCCTCTCACGTCTTTGTATTCCCATGCGAAAGCCTGGGTATGATTTTGCAATAGTTTTGTCAATCAAATTTCTTCTGTTTCTGTTAACTAACTTCTGATAGAGAGTTGTTTGCTGGTTTGGATAGTGATTTGTTTTGTGCCATTATGAACAGAAAGAAGGTCTTTGTAAGGACTTAACAAAGTATTTAGTAGACAAAGGTGAGGCACAATCTGGTGTAACATTTTTGCCTATTGATAATTTAAGTGTGAAGCAATCTATTTAGAATATGGATAGTGGAATGCCTTGAAAGATCCCTTCGGATCTCTTTGGAGCCATTTGGAGACCTCTTGCTGGGCAAAACTATACAAGGAGGTTTCACTGTTTGATTCCAAATCTTTATACTCCTCATTGCATTCTTCAAAATGTTTTGCAATTGTTACCATTGCCAATGAGGAGGTGTCCTCTTAATCTAAATCCATCAAATCATCTATCCATGGTTTGTTCTCATACTATAGGAATGGTTTAGCAGGGGGATAAATGGAAAGTTCCTTCAACTTTTTCCCATTCAAAATAGTCATGTTTCCTGACCTACAGTCAATAAGAGTTGCTGGGGTAGCCAGCCAAGGTCTACCAAGTATTATTGGGTACCCTGAACATTTTTTTCTAGTCTGAAGAATGAGGAAGTCAACTAAATAGTCCCAGGTATCAATAGTGACTATGATATCCTCCAAAATCCCCTATGGTTTGGTGATCGATAAATCTGCCAGCTATAACACAGTTGATGTTGGCTGAATATGTGTTAATGTTAGAGCTTCTATGGTTTCTGATGTCATTACATTGATAGCAACTCCCAAATCAATCAGTACATTAGAGACTGATACTCCTATTATTTCTACTAAAATAATAGGACTTCCAGGGTCCCCATATTTTTGAGGAATTAGCTTACTTGACAGAACATCAGCAAGTTTCCCTTCTATTTTTAAATAGGAATATTTACAGGAATGCTTCAAAATTGAAGCTAGATGTCATTGATTTCCACAACATTCAAGGTGGTTGTATTTGGATCTGTGTTATATACTTGTTGTTGTGGCTTATTATTTTTAGGATTGGGAATTGGCTAAGCAGGCATTGGAGGTTGATTTACTTGATCACTTGGATTTGGGTTTGCAGGCTGTGAGGGTCTAGGAAGTAAGGATTGAGGTTGATTCTCAAATCTCCTCATTCCTTGGTTATATTGAGGTGCCCACTGCTGTTGATATTGTTGTTGATTTGGCCACTAAGGGTTGGTCTAAGATTGATTTGTCCAGTCTGGCTGAGGCCATGCTAGTCCCCACTGGGGTGGCATTTGCATTGCAGGAAGTGGACCTCCCCAAGGTCCATTCTAAGTGGTTGTGCCCCAATTTGATGGGCCCCTTGGAGCATATTAGTTTGAAAAGTGATTGAATCCATAATTTGGTTGTTTTTGCCCAATAAATTTTAGTTCTTCCTCCTTTGTTGGTACCTTCTTCAATCTATTTTTGATTTTAGGGAGCAGGCTACACTCATTTGTTGCATGACTTTTCTCACAGATTTTACATAACTCAATTCGATTTAAAGGACACTCCCTAAGAGGATGTTTTTCTCTACAATGAGGGCAATAAATGGTTAAGGGTTTCATGTTCCTTTTACTAGCTTGCATACCATCCAAGGTGGTATTCAGATGAAGCAAGATATTAGTTTTTAAATTTTCTAGCTCTTCCATGACTTTTGTAACATCACTGGTACTGCTTTCTTCAATATGCTCTTACCTGCATGAATGCGAGAGTAATTCCTACAAGCTTTCACAATTTTTACAAAATCTTATTTATTAATATCTCCTTTTCCCATTAGGTTTAAGGCTTCCCTGACTTCATCATCAATTCCTCTCAGAAAAATGGTTTTACTTAATTCCTGATCTAGATTATTTCAACAATTCCTATGGACAAATAGGAATCTATCCACACAATCTTCCATATTTTCATCTTCCATCTATTTCATATAGAAGAGTTCATCTTTCCTATCCCTGACTCTACAATAATCTTGATATTTGCCAAGGAAAGCAATTTCCATTTCATCCCAAGTAGTAATAGAGTTTTTTCTCAAGCCCATAAACCATCGGAGCACTGACTCCATGAGAGTGAAAGGAAAAAGTTTTAATTTCTAGTTGTCTGTGGCATAATCATAGTTTTGGTAAAGGACCTTAAATTCAAATAGGACCTTATATTTTCATGGACAGTTCATTTCTCTTAGGAACAATGGAGATTGGATAAGAGAATGTTCTATTATTACCTGGTTCCTCATTATCACCATTATCACCCATTGTAGAAAGTGTATCAGAACGAATGGGAGATTCTGATGTTATGGGAGATCCTGATCACTCAGATGATTAAGTTCTAGATATGTGGTAACTGTGGTTTGTCTGATGAATTGACCTAAGGTGTCCCTAGGCCTACACATAAACTAGTGGATCTGGAATGCGCTCGTTCAAGAGGTCTTATCAACACCTTAACCTACAATGATTTATAGATTATATTCCTTGACAACGGCACCAAAAATGATGAGGTCGTAGTAGTGTTCATTAATTCATCATCATTTAATTATCAATCTCGAGGTGTCTGGAGCGATCTGCGATAAGGCTCTTAGTGTGGGGGATTTCTTGAGTGGAATCCAAATCGATGGTTGGTGGACAAAGTCTAGTTTACTCAACTTATGAAAATAAACACACATGCAAGGAATGGAAACTATCTATTTGCTTGACGGGAAACACACATACTTTTAAAGAAACTATTCTATTTGCCTTGGAAATAAACACACTTGCTTGAAAATAAATTATTCTAATTGCTGGAAAAATAAACACACTTTTCTTGAAAAGAAAAAAGTTAAATTTCTAGAAGGAAATTATCTTAAGTGCTGAAACATAACTTCAAAGTAATTGAATCCATTGTCAAACCACAACAGTGAGACACTGAATATATCAGTGTTGTTGAAATAACAATCCTATTTTTGGTATTTTCAGAATTTATAAAACAAACCTGCAGGTGACAATTAACTAAACAGTTATACAAAAAAGAAAGGACACATCACATGATTAACATGTGCAGATAATATTAATAAACATAAAGATAAAATAGATTTGCATAAAATACTTGAGATCTCCTCTAATTTGGGGAAGCGGGCCCTAATTTTCTAGCTGGAGATGATCTTCTGAGCTTGAACTAACTTTTAGAAGAATTCCCCCTTCATTTGCATTAAATAAAAGTTTAGAAATGGACATGGATATAGAACGGAAAACAAGGAGTTTTCCTCCAACTAAAAATACAAACTGAATAACAACTTGCTATGAAAAACTAGAACTAACCTAAAGAGACGAATTGCCCCTATTTATACAGTTGAGTTTATTAAAAGGAAATAACTACAGCAAACCTAACTACAATGAACTGGAATTAAAGCCAGTTGCTTATTTATTACATTAATGATTCCACTGTGGGTTACTGAAGATCAGAGATTTGTATCGACTTGGCTGTTGGCGGACTGAGTGATTTCCTAGAATGGTGCGACGCTCGGTGGCAGTGACTTCAGTTGGAACTAATGCCAATTAATAGCTATTTTGGTTAGTCACCAAAATGAAGTGACGTGGAGACTTAGATCATAACAACTATTTTAATTGAGGAGTGGGTCATGTTTGCATTGCTGGACCTTTTGGGTAGTCCTAGGATCGTCTTGTAATAGCCATCTACTCGAGGGGAGGATGTCTCTATTGAAGGGTAACAACATTTGGAGCAGTTTGGAGTTCAGGCTCTTTGCAAGAAAAAGGGTTGTGGAGGGATCCAAAGACCACTAGGAGTCTCACTGCTATAATCCTCATGCAAACATAAGCTGCTTATACCACAAATCATGAGATATGCACTTTGAAAATGTAATTCAAGTAAATAAGCTAAGACATTGCATCAAAAGTAAACGAATGTACTAAACTTGTGCACAATCCATCCAAAAGACAAATATAATTATAATATATATAGTGTTTTATAAAAGTCTTTTGAAATAGGAAATGCAAAGAAATAAATGAGTCATAGATCTGACTCATCACTAGGTCTTATGAATCCTTGGTTCAACAACTCCTGCAATTGTGCTTTAATCTCATACAATTCTATAGTGGTCATCCTACAGGGTGCCTTGGATTGAGGCTCAGTCCCAGTATAGAATCAATTGAGAAGTCAAATTCCCTTTTTGGTGGCAACTCTGTTAACTCCACAGGAAACACATCTTAAAATTCCCTTAGGATAGGGTAGTCATTAAATGTTGGTTCCATATTATCAAGATCTTTTCCTTGGACATCATATATGAAACACCATTTTATTTTTGCTTTCCTTAACTACATAGTTGAGATTTATCTAAGTTCCAGGGGTATCTTAGATCCATTAATCTCCACATGATTCCCTAGGTCATCCAAACATCTAACAATCTTGTCTTCACAGTTTACAATTGACTTATGTTCAGCTAACCAGTTGATTCCCAAAATCACATCATAAGACCCTAAAGGTGCTACATAAAGATTTACTTGGGTTTGAAAACTTGGAAGCTCTAAATCACTACATGAAAGACATGAATCTACTCTCTTTTCTTCCTTATTGTCATACTGAACCATCCATGAGTTTGCCATATGTCTAGGTCTAACAGACAACTTTGAAACTACTCTTGGATCTACAAAGCATTTAGTTGCTCTAGTTTCAATCAAAATAGAAATAGGTAGTCCATAGAGCTTACTTGGAAATTGAATAGGTGTTGCATGGAAATCAACTTACCGATTGTCCATGGCTGGCTGCGTGAATTTGGTGTTGTTGTGCTCCCTGCTAGCTCCTGTCTCTTCGCCCTGTTGTTCTTTGAGGACAAGTGTTAGCGTAGTGCTCACCTTTGCATACATAGCATCTGCCACGAGGTGCCCTTGTTTCTTTTGACATATCTCTTTGGTTATTGTTGTGATTGTTGTTATTATTGTTGTAGTTTCCACTTTTCTTACCTCTATTCTGATTTCCACCATTCTTATCCTGAGAGTTGTTACCTCTCTTCAAATTTTAGATCTGTCGACTGTTGTTTCTCTAATTGTTGTTATTTTGATTGTTGTTCTAATTGTTGTTATTGTTCTGGGATCTCTTGTTCCCAAACTTTGTATCCCTAAACTTGTGATAACTAGCTACTTGTTACATATTCTACTCCTCCTTAATAGCCTTTTCAAAAATGACATCCATAGTCAAGGGATTGTTGATGTCCACATCCGCTCCAATCTGAGACCTTAAGCCCACGATAAACTTCTTAATTCTGAATCTTTCATCCATATGATATTGGAGAACATTCTTGAGTAAGTGAGAGAACCTTTACCAATACTAGGTTATCGACATACCTCCTTGTGTCAAATTTTGGAACTCCGTCATCTATGGTAACCATTTTTTTCCTAAAGAGTCACAGGAAAACTTCCCAAATGATTTCTCCTTGCAACAATGTTTTATCCATGTTCTCATCATCCCACCATGTAGTCGCTTTCCCAGTAAGTTGATATGAACCCCACATTGCCTTGGTCTCATCCGAAAGATTATAGAGCTCAAAGTACTTCTCCATTTCGATAATCCATGCTTCATCTCCATCACCGATGGTCCTAGCTTCAAACTTGGGTGGTGAGACCTTCTTGAGATCTTTGTCCAACTCCTCTACAATCCTATTGTGATTGTTCGCATTCCCTTCATTCTCTAGGTTCCACACCTCATCCCTCTGGTTCTCATTGCCTTGATTCTAGTTTGCATTTCCTTGATTTTGATTTTTCCCTCCATGGTTTACTCTGATCTCCTGTTCAAGATTATTAATCCTAGTACCCTGCCGGGTTAGGAGAGTAAGGATTTGATCCAACCTTCCATCTTGTTCATTGTTTGCTTCACCACGATTCCTTCCACTTTGTTCATTGTTTGATCCTCCACTATTATTGGTGTTTCTTGTATCCACGATGACTGATCTGCATCAAATTCACATCTTAGTGTAATAGATTGAAAGGCCCTAGTGTCAAACCTAGAGATCTGATACCAAATGTAAAGTACACATTCTATAGCAAAAGTTACTGAAGTAAATAATCACTTGATTACATTAACTCAAGTAAAAAGATAGATCTCATATACATCATTCAATAAAGTCATTACATTTTACAAATCCATGTGCCATGACCAGATATTAGCACTATAAAAGAATATACAATGTCCATCTTGGCTCTCATGCCATAAGTCATCTCAAATAATAAGGTACATTAATCAAGTACAATACAAGATTGTATAATAAATCAATCACTATCTCCAAACACCTCTAACCCGCATGGTAATCCGCAAGCCGGGAGATGGGAACATGGCCCATGAACTTTTTCGCCTAACCATGAAGCAATTACACTTCTCCCGAATCCTTCATAACACGAAGGATACGCAGCCCTACACGAAATACCTAGCAACCTAAAAATAACTGGAAGGAGGGGCACCCAATGCAACCTAATGTCTAAATGCAAATCTAAATGATGATGCACAATATCTCATAATAGGATGTGGTAGAGAAATATATAAATAAAGTTTTGCTAGACAATCTTACATCTATTTCAGTGAATAGGGCTTGGCCCAAGCACTTAAAATAGTTACAGCCGAAAAAGAGGAAAAGCCTTCTCTATTTGCCCACATTCGACATCCTAGCCTGAAAGTAACCAAATCACACTCATAGAGGAAAATAACTCTTTCTACACAAAATTAATAATTCAAGAAAAATGAACTAGATTCTTTGCAAACAACATAGAATATATTTCATAATCTCAAAAGGATGATATATCATGTAACGACTTTCGAGCAATTTCAATGTCATCAAAACATAGGGTTTATGTCATTTCAACTTTCATCATTACGTGGTTGTAAGGGAAAATTCTATCGATGGATCTTACAAAAATAGATAATTTACTTGTATATATTTATTTCATAACTTGTTCCCATACATACTCAATCTGAACAAATATTTATACTTCTTTTAAATCTATAATGCACATGGGATTAAATAACACACCTATACATACATAGCTGGAAGTCAAAATTGGATGATAACTAAAAGGAAGTTTATACTTAAAAGTGTCATGTTATGGCCGATTCAATACATAACTATAAGATCATTAAAATCACAAATACTAACTAAGTCAAGATCTGTCGATCAAAGATAGGAACAGGCCGAACAAAACAACAACAAAGATATACTTAACCAAAGAAACCAAGAACCTATTGTTTATGATTACATGCAACCATAAAAGATATAGGTCGACACATATCCAAAACATAACAAAACTTAAAAAGAATCAGGCCACTGCCATGATTCAGGAGGTCGATAAGATAACACCGGCCATTAGTAAAATACACAAGCCAAACAGTTGATT
Source organism: Cunninghamia lanceolata (assembly GCA_027924645.1). Lineage (NCBI taxonomy): Eukaryota > Viridiplantae > Streptophyta > Pinopsida > Cupressales > Cupressaceae > Cunninghamia > Cunninghamia lanceolata. The sequence goes on from BSBN01000333.1 coordinate 6,148,017, forward strand.
TAAGCCATACTAAGAAGATTTAAAGAACGACAAAAAATTAAGAAGGCACAACAAAAGGGCTAAATATAGAAATGGAGAGGCTGAAGCCTTTAAAAAAACAAGCGGGCCTATGAAATAGGCTGATGCCTTAAAAGAGAACAGGTCATTTCACTTTACTTCAGGCCAATTATAGAGGAAAACTAATGCGTTGTAGACTTAACATAATTCAGGGGTAAACCTATATGAACAATCCACTCGACATTGTACTCCCACATTAAATTATCAACCAAGGAGCATAAGCTTATGATGGCATTGCACTGTATGTGCCTTCAGGGCTCATATTCTCCTAAACTATCTTATCCAAACCTACTTAGATTATTCTACTTGCTGGAATTCATGGAAATGCAAGAACAGTAAAAATAGTTACAAAATCTAGTGGCTACCGGTACCTTCAATATAAGTTGTAGATAACTGCTAGCAATAGGAAATTATAGAATTAATCAAAAACCATTCGAAATAATGAGAAAACTAATGCTAACCTCCGGAGGACTCAAAATAGACAAAGTATATACTTGTTCATGAACCACAACTACCGTAATTAACAAGCAAAGTATTCTAATTAACTTGCAATGCATTTATAAACTAATGGAAAACAACTTTAACGAGAATGCATAAATGAGTAAGAAAATAAATGAAGTGAAGATCAATACCTTGAGTGGCCAGCTCAGGGGACTGAGTCACTTAGCTGAAAACCAAATCTAATTCAGATACTCATGCATCCACATAACACATAGTTCCATTCATTTCATATCATAAATAGAATATCTTTCAGATTGTATTCAATAATGGCATTCATAAGAAAACATGTCTGGAACTTCTATTATTGAATAGAAATAACAACTGAGTAACTGGATAACAAAGTAACTAACTTGAGACCGAGCTCATCCCTCCTAACTTTACAAAAATGGGAGTCTTATGCAACTACCAACTAACTACAATCATTAATCCATTCCTAGATATTAGGATATAGGGTTAAGATTGATTTATTAATTCTAACTTAACAGAGGAAGGAGAATCCTATTCAAATAAGAATTCTTATGCAACGGATCGCATGAAAAACACACAAGTTGCATTTGGAACAAGTCTACTTCTTTTGCATTTATTCCTTCCCAATGGTTCACGTTTAGCCTCCAGCTGCTTGCACTTTTAGCGACTTGACTTCAATTTCCTTTAATTATCCTGTTCTGCAACTTGCTACAAATTCTCCTCTCCTTGATGCCACGTGCTCGTTGCTACACAGGGGTTAGTCCAGATAACATATGCACGCAAATAACCTTCATAATTAAACCATAGAATTTCATCTATATTGCATGCATACTCATGTTTAAATCATTCAATTGATAAATAGGTCACCACCGTATTCCACATTAACAACATAGATTCAAGGTCTTGCAAATTATATAAAAGATAGTATATCACGATGGTGATGTTTGAAAAGTATCTGGAAGATCATATGGAAAAGGTCTGAAAGCATATATAAAAACAACATAAAAGAGGCTAATATTTAAACTCATCGTTCCCCCCAACTATCCTTTTGCTTGTCCTCAAGCAAAATCATTGAATTAAACATCTAGGGGAAAAGATTGTAGTGCAAGGTAATCTGCCTAAGGTCCATTACTTCTCTGACTCCCTCCCCTACTTAAGATAGAAACCATTATAACATGCAAGTCTATCCATCTTGACTGATTCTACATTCCTACATTCATCATTCTTTTCTCCTGTCCAGTGTGGTACTGGATAGAGGAGAATAGGAGGATGATAAGTAAGTGGTAGCCATCGTACTCCTATTTGTTCTAAAATCTGGATGTACTTGAGCAATCTTTCAAACATGTTCTTAAAATTATGGAAAGAGTGAGGCTCTTTCCTTTGCAATGTTGGGGTCAGACTATTCCATCTGATCTGTACATACCTTAGGCAATTTTGAAGCATAGGTCCTGCTAACTGTTGTATCCTTCCATGATCTCGCAGTCTCAAATCCATGATTATTTTTCCTAGACCTTTGTGTGAGAGGAGTGTCAACCATTGAGTAAGGATTAAATTAGGATTCAATGCTTCTTTTCTGATCCGCAATAACACTGTTTTCTATTGTTCTTCATATTTGTCCATTAATTCACCTCTAAGCTGCTCATTCTTGAAATATAATGGTAGTGCCCTAACCTAAAAATCCCCAACATAAATTGAGGGGTTCCATTTTGTATCCTCTGCCATTAGATAGTTGTGTAAATAATACTCACACAGTTGATCTTGCTCCTCCAGGTTGACTTCTTTAAAATAGCTGAGAAAAATATGCCTTGAATGTAAAGCAGGTTGATTATTAATGAACCTATTGAACTAAAAACTAAGAAAATTTTCCCTTAGAAATAATGTATACACCCTGGGTGGAGGTCTACACTCAATGATTTGAATGACTCTATCTCTTACCTTTGTCAATTTATCCTCGAACCTCTTTAACTCCAAATTCTTACCTTTTAGTGATGCACTGAGAGTCTATTTTTCTTTCTCCCAGTTTTCTTTTTCCTATTTGGATTTGTGAGTAAGTTTCAATAATTCAAAACCCAAAGACAAAGTGGTGTGATACATTGGAGACCTAGAAACATGAGGTTGTGGATTTAATGCTTCAATTTCTTCAGTTTTTTGTTTTACTCACAGCCATCTGTGCTAACAAATCCAAGTTGGTTCCATGTTTGTAGGTTTGAATTCTCACCTCCAACTCCTGTATTCTCTTCTCCTTTTCTTTGTCCTTCTCCTCATATCCTTTCACCTGCTCCTCCAATTGTTTTATTCTATCAAGAGCTTCTTGAATCTCTTTTCTTATATTTCTACCTTCTAACAATTCTTTTTCCTTTTCAAAATTTAGACCTTCATCATCATCATCCCTAGTGATATCAAAAAATTCCTTAGTAGAACTACTAGGAACCGACTTTCCTATTTTATTTGCAATAAACATATCTTCAGAATCGAAATCAAAAGATGAAGAAACATACCTTCTCCTTTTGGTAAACACATTAACATTTTCATGAGCATCAACAGAGACATCTTCAGGGGCATTTCCTTCTTTATTTGAGTCTGTATTCAGCAGCGTTGGATCATGGTGCTGTTGTTCTTCACCTTTTTCCTCCTGCCTCTATTCCTCAATAATTCTTTCTTTCACACTCTACCTTTTCAACCTTCCTGAGCGCAGGGGAGTAACAGTTTCCTGTTTGACTTCACTTTTCCTCTTCTTTTTACTCCTCTTCTTCTTCTTTTCCCCTGCATCTTCTCCCTTCACAATGTTCTTATGTTTCTGAACACTTTTCTTGTTTCTCTTCTTCCTAACAGGCGTTGAATCAATGCCTCTCATAGATTTAGGGTTAGAAGATGAGGGTTCCTCTGTTGCCACTGGCCTATCTTCTGGAGTATTTTCGTCCTATGGCTCTATATTTTCCTCCTATGGCTCTTCTTTCTTAGGTTCCATCTCAGGTTTAGACTCATGTTGAGGTTCATCCTCTATTTCAGGTACTTCTAATAGTGTTGTGATAACTATGCATTATTTAAAGGCATTCCAATCAACCTGTGGATGTCGAATTCCTAGGCTTCTCTTAACCAATAGGGCTATTAAGCAGTGGTGGGGCAACATGGTGTCCATTTGCTTTTTCAGATATTCAAATGCCATCCTTTTCAACATGTTATAGAGGAAATTGGGAACATTGACTAGCTTATCATGGCATAAGTGATTTAGCAACTTGAAACGCATAGTGTACAACAAATTGTGCTGACCATCACAGGTAAAGTATTTTATGATATAAGAAGCACATTTTCCCCATAAGAATGGAAGGGACAATCTCTTTGTACCTTGTGATGTTGAGTCCAGGTGTTCTCCATGCTTGTAGAATTCTTCCCTTGCTATAGCTGCATCAACACTAGCTAGATATTCAGACGCTATGCTTGCAATCCTGTAACTTGGGCAATGGCCATTTTAGAAGCATCTACAACCAATCCCTTGACTGTTGCCTCATCATACTGCAATGTAGTTGTGAATTCTTTTGCCACTTCATTATCATATTCTATTTGTTGCAAGTATGGGCCTAATTGGTGTTGTCATTGATGTCAACATACTTCTGTTGCATTAATGATAAGGATTGGATGAACTGTTTGCTAAGGATACTGAGAAAATTGATCATATCAAGAATAGTAAAGACAGCAAGGTAAAAGTCCTAGTTAAGATGAGGATCAAAGGATGTGGTTTAAAGGGTTTGTATATATATGTCTTAAGATGATCTAGTAAAGATTTCAGAGGTCCGCATGAAGACATGAAGAAGTTGTGGCCGCTCAAGTAAAACTGATTTCGGCTGGTGTTCAGAGGTGACAGAGTGATACAGATAGGTCTGGTGAGATCCAGAAATGCATTATCCTGTTCTGTTGATTTGGTGGAGTGTTTAGGAAGTCTTTGAGAAGTGTCAATTCGATTGGTTCGTGGTCTGGAGGTCCGTAAGCATCTATTTCTTTGTGACAGTGATGACAGACTGTGTTCTTAAGGTTTCAGATGGAGAGAAGGATTTTAGTAAGAAGATGTAGTGTGGATGTTCTTGGTGATTCAGGCAAGCTTGTGGAGGTCTTTGGATCGTGTCCAGTTTGTTTTGGTGGTCTGCATTGGAGTTTGAGTTTGCAATTGAAGAATTACTTCCAGATGATGGTGTTCTTCCTAAGTCTGGCTGACCGGATGAGTTACACATCCTGTGGATGTTTGCCGACTTACATGATTATTCCTAAGTTGATGTCTTGTATAAATAAGGGATTGGGAAGTCATTTCAAAAGTATCTTGTGGAGATGAGAGAGTGGTAGAGAGGAGAAGAGCGAAAGGTAGAGCAGAGGTTTTAGGGCTTAAATGGAACTGACTTAAGCATGATGAAGATGCTATTCTTCAGTTCAAGTATGTGATACTTATTCTTCTGTATACAGTGTGTCTCTTGTAGGCAGTGAGCCTCTTGTGAGCAGTGTGCTTGGGCAGTGAGCCCTAATTGGCATGTGCCATTTTGTTCTTTTTATTCTTCTAACAGAGAATACAATCTTGGGTTAATAACCCCATGGTTTTTCCCTTAATCAGGTTTTCCACGTCAAAATCTTGGTGTCTTATGTGGTAATGTGTTTCTGCTCTTGGTTTAATGCATTGTGTTTCCATGATTGAATTATTATTATGTTGCTGAATTACAAAGTGGATTTTAAGTGTTTAAATTGGAAGAAACTTTTGGACAACTGATTCACCCCCCCTCTCAGTTGTCTGTCCTGAATTTAACACTGTTAACTTCAAGAAGTTGTCTAACCATCCCACTCTGGTGAAGAGTGTGAAAAATCTATTGTAGCTACTGATTATTAATTTCCTATCTTATGTTAGATTATTTGGCTTCCGAAAAAATAATTAATTTACAGCAAATATTAAATAATAACACAGCTGCAACTTCACGAAAAATCACGGAGACAGAAAAATAAAATGAACACAATATTTTGGACAAATTGTCCCTGGAAAAACCCTGAAGGGAAAACCAGTCAGCAGATAAGGATTTTATTCAACTGCAGAAAATCAAGAGATACAAAATTGCTTGCCTCTTACTGGTAGAGCTCTGGAAATTTCTTTCCTGTAAATTCCCTTCCCTCAATTGTTCCTGCTGAAATTGCTCCGGCAATATTTTCCTTCTCCGGCAATTCCACTGCTCTCCAATGCTATCACTGTGCCCTTTGCTCTCACTGCAAATCAATTTGCTATTGTTGCAAATTTATTTATTTGCTATCGCTGCAAATACTTCTCAGATCTGTATTCTCCAAATGCCCATTGATCCTCTTTTATAATCCTCTCATTGAAAACCAATGGCCATGATTTAATCTCAATCAACGGCTAGGATTAATTAGACTCTAAACCCTAATATCTAGAAGTCTCTCGAGAAATCAATTTTCTAGGTATGGAGAAAAAATATTCCGGTTGTGTTTCCAGCCTCGTAATTACCACCCGAGATTAGAACACCTGTCCAAGCTACATTAAAATTAACACTCCCTCTTAGCGAGGAAGGTGTTCTGCATAACACCCAACTTCTCTCTGAAGAAGATGAATTTTGCCTTCCCCAATGCCTTTGTCAAAATGTCTTCTACCTGTTGATCTGTAGGTATATACTGTAGCTGAACAATCCTCCGTTGTACACAATCCCTGATGAAATGATACCTGATGTCTATATGCTTAGACCTATCATGAAACACTGGATTCTCTGATAATCTGATGCATCTCTGATTATCACAGTGTATCACGGTAGTCTCAACCCTTTGACCAAATAAGGCTACCAGCAACTTCCGAAGCCATATAGCCTCACATGTTGCCATGCTAGCTGCTATGTATTCTGCTTCTGCAGAACTCAGAGCCACGGACTTTTGCTTCTTGCTGTACCAAGAGACAACTCCTGATCCCAAACTAAAGCAGCACCCTGAAGTGCTTTTCCTGTCCACTGCACTACCTACCCAATCTGCATCAGTATAGCCTATCAACTTGATACCATCACCTCGAGCATATCTGATCCCATACTTGATTGTACCATGCAAATACCGCAACACATGCTTTGCCGCTATCCAATGCACTCTCTTTGGCTCAACCATGAACCGACTAAGAGAGTTTACTACAAAGGATATATCTGGCCTAGTGTTGACCAAATACATGAGAGACCCAATCAACATCCTGTATAAGGTGGGGTCTACATCCTTTTCCTTAGATGCGTCTACCTTCTTCCAATTCGTGATCATAGGTGTAGAGATGGCTCTACAATCTTGCATCTCAAACCTCTTCAAGATTTCAATGCAGTATTTCCCTTGTCCAAGGAAAATCTCTCCATCTGTCTGCCACACTTCCATGCCTAGAAAGTAGTGCATAAGCCCCAAATCCTTCATCTCGAACTCTGCTGCAAGGTCCCTCTTGCACTCCTCTATGAGCCCCAGTGAACCTGTTAAAAACAAGTCGTCCACATATAGAACAAGAATGAGAACTTCACCCCCAACCATCAAGTAGTAGAGGTTAGCATCTGCCTCACTCTTCACAAAGCCTATTCCCTGCAAGTATCTATCAATGCACTCATACCATGCCCTGGGAGCCTGCTTGAGTCCATACAAAGCTTTCTTCAATCTGCACACATGGGTTTCGTTGCTGTGTGCTACAAAGCCCTCTGGTTGTTCTATGTATACCTCCTCTGCCAATTCACCATTAAGAAATGTTGTCTTGACATCCATTTGGTGGATCTGCCATCCCATATGTGCTGCAAGTGAGATTACGGCTCGTATAGAAGTATACCTGGCCACTGGAGCGAATGTCTCCTCATAGTCTATTCCCTCCTTTTGAGAGAACCCTTTGGCCACGAACCTTGCCTTGTATTTCTCGATGCTACCATCTGCACTGTGTTTAATCTTATAGATCTAGCGTGATCCAACCATTGCCCTATCTGTCGGTCTAGGCACAACCTCCCACACATCATTTTGCATTATTGAGGTATATTCCTCAACCATCACATCTTGCCACACCTGTTGCTGTGCAGCCCCCTGATAGCTGGAAGGCTCACTATCTACCAACTGACTAACCAATGCCACATAGTCATTATATTTGGCTGGTTGTTTCCACTGTCTACTACTCATCCTAGGAGCTCCCACAAACTCCTGAGTATCCTTATGTGTTTGTTGAACCTCACGGTTCCTCCTGCCAACTATAGAGGATGAAATATCAAACTCCATATCTTCTTGATGCATCTCTTGGATTTGCTGTATCTGTTGCTCCATACTCCGCAAACTCTCAACACCTGAGCCTGTGCTTGTACTAGTAACTGTACTCGTGCTTTGCTGCCCCTGTTCTAGTTGAACAATCCTTGGAGCTTCTGTTGGCTGCTCATTCTAATCATCTGCTAGTAAATCTCTAGACCTCCTATATGCCTTGTCCTCCATGAATTTGACATCACGCCTGACTATAATCCTCCTAGTCCCTGGAATAAATATCTGATATGCCTTTGAGGTCTCGCTGTACCCCACAAAGTACCCTCTCTCTGCAGTCTGATCTAACTTGGAACGTGTAGCCCCTGGAATGTGATAAAACGCCAAACTCCCAAATATCTTGAAGTGACTGACATCTGGCTTCTTCCCTGAGAATGCCTCCTCTGGTGTCATCTTGCCCAATACCTTATGTGGAACCCTGTTCTGTATGTATACTGCTGTACTGCATGCCTCTACCCATAAGTAACGTGGCATATCTTGGTCATACAACATAGCCCTTGTTGCCTCCGATATAGAACGATTCTTCCTCTCAGCAACCCTATTCTGCTGCAGGTTGTAAGGAACGGTCCACTCTCTCTTGATTCCTTCCTTGGTACAGAACTCCTGGAACTCTTTCCCTTTGTACTCGCCTCCATTGTCTGACTGAAGAACCTTTACCTTCCTGCCTGTCGAATTCTCCACAAGAGCTTTGAACTCCTGGAAGTGACTGAAGACCTCATCCTTGGTCTTCAAGAAGTATATCCAGGTCTTGCTAGAGAAATCATCAATAAAAGTAACAAAGTACTCATATCCTCTGAGAGACTTTGTTGACATTGGTCCACATATATCTGAATGTACTAGATCAAGAACCCCCTTGGATCTGGTGTCACTCCTTTGAAAAGCTGCTTTCACAAACTTCCCCAATACACATCCCTTACATACATCATCATGCTCTGTGCTCACCTCTGGAACACCTATCAATGTCTCATGAAGTAATTTAAGTGCTCCATGATGTATATGGCCCATCCTCCTATGCCATAGCTCTCCTTGATCTCTAGGATTACTGCTGCTCACTAGTGCCTTAGGAGTATCAAATTGCAACCTATAAAGTCGGCCGCTCCTAACTCCGATAGCTATGGGTGATTTCCAATCCTTGTGCTTGATTAAAACATTGCCCCTCTAAAGAGTATATTGTAGCCTTTATCCTGAAGGACAGATATGGAAATTAGATTCATGCCCAAGCCTGGCACATACAACACATCATGAATGGAAATAGGCTTGCCATTCTCCCTCTGAAATAAAATAGTCCCTCTCCCAACTGGATCGCACTTGGACTTGTTCCCCATCTGAATCTGGAATCTGATGTCCTCCTCCTTGTACCTGGAGGTACTCTCTAACTCTTGTCATATGAAATGACGCCCCACTATCTATATACCAAACACCCTGTGAGGTTGAGCTAGTTAGGCAAGCTATGAGTGCAAACTCATCTTCCATTCTATTAGAAAGCTCATCTACACTTGCTGAAGCTTGTGTCTGCTTCTTGCCTTTCTTTTCATTTTTCTTCCTTTGTGGGCAATCACTGACATAGTGGCCGAACTCGTGACAGCCATAGCATTTGACCTTAGACAAGTCCTTCTTCTCCTCACTTTTTGGATTTGATCCTTTGCCAGACCCCTTCTTCACTTTCCCTTTTCCTGCTAGGGCAACGTTTTCCTGTTCCACCTCACTTTTCTGACTATTACTGCTGGTTCCACTGACAAGACTTAGTCTAAGCTCCTCCTGAGTGAAGTCACTCCATAGTCAATCCCAACTCGGTAAGGTGTCTCGTCCATTAATAACTTGAACAAAGACATCCCACTACTTAGTAAACCCATTCAGGGCTATTCGTACTAGCTTATCATCCTTTGGTTTGTCTCCAACAGCTGCCAATTCATCCTTGACAAGTCTATGTCTGGTGAGGTAACTTGTGACGTCTTCTCCCTTATTCATCCAGGTATTCCTTAACTTTTCTCTGAGAATCAGCTTCTGGTTAAGGGTAGCATTCTGGTACAGATTTATAATGGCGTCCCACATCGTCTTTGCTGTATCTAACTCTACAATATGCGGAACAATATGATCCTTAACACCGTCAAGAATTAGCCTCCTCGCCTTGGCATCTTCCTTCTTATATGCTAAGAGCTGTGTTGCATCTGTAGGTATAGGTACAACAGTGGTCACATATTCCTTGATACCATTCTCTTCCAGCAATAAAGAAATTCTGGCTTTCCAGACACCAAAATTTGAGGCTCCATCCAATCTGTCCTGATCTCTTAAACCTATTGAGGCCATCTCAAAAGAAAATAATAATTTGAAGACGTCAAACTGGGTTTTATAAACCCTAGATTTTTTATTTTTTATTTTTCCTTTCTCCCTATGCCTGTTCTGCCCTTAGATCTGCTCTGATACCATGTGAAAAATCTATTGCAGCTACTGATTATTAATTTCCTATCTTATGTTAGATTATTTGGCTGCCAAAAAAATAATTAATTTATAGCAAATATTAAATAATAACACAGCTGCAACTTCACGGAAAATCACGGAGACAGAAAAATAAAATGAACACAATATTTTGGACAAATTGTCCCTGGAAAAACCCCGAAGGGAAAACCAGTCAGTAGATAAGAATTTTATTCAACTGCAGAAAATCAAGAGATACAAAATTGCTTGCCTCTTACTGGCAGAGCTCTGGAAATTTCTTTCCTGTAAATTCCCTTCCTTCAATTGTTCCTGCTAAAATTGCTCCAGCAATATTTTCCTTCTCTGGCAATTCCACTGCTCTCCAACGCTATCACTGCGCCCTTTGCTCTCACTGCAAATCAATTTGCTATTGCTACAAATTTATTTATTTGCTATCACTGCAAATACTTCTCGGATCTGTATTCTCCAAATGCCCATTGATCCTCTTTTATAATCCTCTCATTGAAAACCAATGGCCATGATTTAATCTCAATCAACGGCTAGGATTAATTAGACTCTAAACCCTAATATCTAGAAGTCTTTCGAGAAATCAATTTTCTAGGTATGGAGAAAAAATATTCTGGTTGTGTTTCCAGCCTCGTAATCACCACCCGAGACTAGAACACCTGTCCAAACTACATTAAAATTAACAAAGAGTGGCAGAACCATCACATCCTCTAATATTTCCTTATGCACAGATGGTTCTCGTCTTATCACATCACCTCCCATTATCTTTGTGTTCTGCAACCTCTTGGAGTTTCAATTTCTGCTCAACTCTGATTCCACCACCTTCAAAATAGTCTACTATTTGCTACCTTTTCCTATTCTTCCCAACTGTAACTTTTGAAGCCCTTTATTATGCAAAGTTATGTATCTATGTGTTCTCATAGGGTAACAAGTTCACAATTTGGGTGAAACAGGGTAGGTTTACTATCTTTGGAAAATGACGTAGAATTCTATCTGGTAAATCTAAAGACCTAGGTGGCAAAAATCAAAACATTTATCCCCTCCCCCCAACTAATGTGTCAAGTGACCTCACTTCATGTGTGAATTGATATGAAAGGAAGAGTAATAATGAAATTGAATGGTGATATATTTATTCGCATGCATGAATTATACGAAGAGTAATAATGCATATAGAAAGAAATCTAAGTTAATCATTAAAAGTTACCTTATGTACATACGTTATGGAAATAAATGATCAGCGTGCCTTGGAACTGGAAAACATGTACTTGGCATTTTATTTGATGTGAGCAAGGTGAAATGCATGCAGGTGAATGGTAAGGTGGCAGGTATGTCGGAAGTGATGTGAGGTGATAGCTCTCAATGCTTGATCAAACAACTCGTGAGCTTGAGTTGAACACTTTTGCGACGGCTATTTCTTTATTTGAAAATGAATGAAGCATGTGTAGAAGAAATGGAATGCACAGGAAAATGGTTTACTTCATGCCAAAGTGTTGAAGACATCTGTAGACAGGTGTTGCTATGGGTGCCTCCAGTATAGGGCCCGACTGAATGTTGACATATCTATTATTTCAGGTCTCGACTAGAATAGGTCCCAACTGAGAGTGAAAAATAGGTCCCTCTGGAGATAACCGTGTTCACCATGGGTTGTGTGTGCATGTGAATTACAAAACAATAAAAATTAAATCTCAGTGATAGGGGTTGAGTCGCGCAACTCAACCTCTACATCACTAGACATGATTGGTGGATCATCTTCTGATGGTATATCATTGTGTGTTTCAAAACCTTCATCAATAGCATCGTGAGCACCATACTGATTTGTTAGAGAGACAATAAAACCATCTTTCAAAAGTGGTTTCTGATAAAGTTTCAACCTCTATCCATTTACTAGCAATGAAAATCAGACCTCGTCAATGGTTTGTAGTTGGACTGCACCATTAGGGAATACTTGTTGAATCTCATATGGTCCTAGCCATCGAGATTGAAGCTTGCCCATGAAATCTTTATATCTAGAATCATGGAGAAGAGCCCAATGATGGGGAGCCTTAGTCGGTAAGACTTACATCCTCTTCGCTCGGGCCGACAGTCAGTTCAATCATTGCCAAACTCTCATCGCTGTGACCTTTACCATTGGCGAACACTTACAACCTATTGCCGATACACCGATACACTAACTTAGTATATGCTTGGCATGACTTGCTATTACCAGTGGACTAAAGTTTCTATACCCTGATTCACCGTTACGATCAGTCACCGTTTGTATCCGACGAAAGATACATTCTCAATATACATTCCCCACATGCTTTCTCAACATACATTCTTAATATACCTTCGAACCACACTCGTCGACAAGACCTAGATCATCAGTGAACTCCTTGTCTATTCTCCTAATATGCCGATATGTGTTATCTTTGGTGAGACCCTACTCGTTGGCAAGCACGCACAACTTCTGGCTGATGTGCCGATAGAAAAACCATTCATCGGTGGGACTTGAGCTATCAGTGGAACTTACTCCGGAATTATCGATACATCGATTCCTCCTGATGGATCTCTGTCGGTGTACATTGTTCCTTGTCACTCTGATACCCTTGATTAGCAGGACCAACACTGTCGGCACAATGCCAAGTCGCCTACCTGATGTACTTTGTCATCCCAATATGAACCCTAGACCGCGACTTTCTTTCAATGGCTCAAACCTCTCTTCGACAAGACCACCCTTATCGCTCTGAGCGAGAAATGTTTCGTCGATGGCCTCTGTCTCATTGATAACAGCTCCAATCAAACCCCAGCACATGGAGATGCTAGGCGATCTACTGTGTAAGCTCCTTAGTCTGGAACATCTGCACCACCGAACAATGAAACAAAAGAGAAGACAAAAACATGGATCTGTACAACGAAGCCATTCCACTGATTTCGACAGAAATTTTATCAGTGGAATGCTTCACAATGACATATTGCAACAACGAAAAAAAAACACAGAAAGGAAAAGAAATCTATAGCTATGCAATTTGTAATTACAGAGAATGGAAACCAAATTGACAACACATAATAGTTTAATTTCTCCTTAACACAATGCACGATTACATACAACTCTTCTTCACTTCAATCTGATTACAATATGCCTGAGTTGGTTCATTTCCTAGGGTTTTATAAACTTGCCTAGAGGAACATCAACCCATTCCAAGCGGCTGGGAGATCGATTCCAAGCGGCTGGGAGAAAACTAACTGATTTCAAGCGGCTGGGAGACCAACCGTCTAACCACTAACAATTTGACAAATGCAACCTAAGTACTTGGGACTTACAAAGTTTGTTCTAGGTCTAGAAGAACCTAAATACAAACAGAAATGACATGCATTGGTCAAATAGACCTTATTACAACCCAAAACATGATTTTCTAAACAAACATGAAGTTAAATGCCTCACGGAGGCCAACTTGTGTTAGGTGCTCCTGCACCATACACCCCACCTAGAAAAGAACTCATGTCCCATGAATTGATTCTTTGGCTTGCTCCAACTTTATTCTTTGCTGCCTCATGCCTGCCCCACAACCTCTGGACTGCAACTTGCTTCCATGGAATCAAAAACTCATGCCTAGCATTGTAGGCCCTACTCACACCTTGCCATGAGCGAGTGCTTGCAACCAAACTTGGATGTTGTATGCCATGATTGCTTACTATCAGAACTGCCTGGACATCTTCATTCAAAATCTTGGTCGATGCTACTAGTACTGCTGTGATGGTAGAATATGATTGTCTTTCAACTCTTATTGGCTCTAGAGGACAAACAATGGTCCCTACTATGATAGCATCCTCTTCTTTCCAATCAACCTATGGCTGCTTGCAGACCTGCTCTTTGACCTTCATCTGATCCATTGCAGACATCACCTTCTGATCTCCATCATTCAAAACTGAAATCACCTTCAAACTTTGACCTGTGGCAACCCCACTCCTTGAGGTATCCTCAACTTTCCTTGTCTCTTCTTCATGCATCTGCACAAACTCTTTCTTACCCACCAAAATGATCTTGGTTTCCTTCTTTGCTTCAGCATCCTCCTGCAATGGTGTCATCACAAAAGTCTTTCCATCCTTCTTGATGGTGTATGTGTTAGCATATCCATCATATAATGCTTGCCTATCAAATTGCCATGGCCTACCTAAAAGTAGGTGACAACATTCCATGGGCAAAATGTCACATAAAATTCTCTCCTTATATTCTCCGATTTCAAAATCAACATATGCTTGCTCATCTACCAAAAGTGATTGACTATCACTTACCCGAGATGCTCTGTAAGGAGTTTGATGAGGAATCCTTTCTATGTTCAATTTATCCACCATTTCCCTGGACACCATATTATCTGTTGAACCAGAATCTATGACTACCTTGCATATTTTACCTTTGCTTTTGCAATTGATCCTAAAAAGAGCTCCCCTCTGTGATGGTTCAGTCTTTACTGGTTCTTTAAGCAACATCCTCTTGATCATCAGATTTTCTCCCACTTCTAATGTCAAATTCACTTCAAGAGATGTCACACTCCCTATATCCTCTTGAGTCAATGTGGTTCTTCTCTCATCACCATGAGAAGTTGAGGCCTTCTTTGGACACTTATAGGCCGGGTGCCCTATCTAATTGCAGTTATAACATCTCATATTGGAGAACTTGGATTCTCTACCTGATCCATTTGTCCCACCTCTGTCATTTGGCCTTCTTCCTTAGTAGCCTCCTCTGCTACTTGAGTCTCCAACTTGCTCTTCTTGGCTAGACTCACCACTAGGCCTCTGGTTAGGACTTCTGCCTCCAAAACTGTCTCTAAAATTTCAGTCACCTCTTCCTCTACTCTGCTGCTCACCTTTCCTCTTCAGCTTCTCTTCAGCTCTTAATGTTACTTGAAAGCATTTTTCCACAGTTTTAGGGGTAAATAAACTTATCTCATCTTGAATATTGATCCTCAAACCATTTAAATACCTTGCTACCTTGGCTTTTTCATCCTCCATGTACCCACAACGAAGAGTGTATTTGTGAAACTCCTTGGTGTAAGTAGCCACATCCATATCCTTTTGCTTGAGGTTCTGTATTTTCCCGTAAATCTGCACATCGTAGTCAAATGGAAGGAACTGGGACTTGATCTTCTCTAGCATTCTGCTCCATGAAGATATCATACTCTTCCCATTCTTTACCCTTTCTCCTTGGGTGTAATTCAACCATGTAAGGGCAGCACCTTTGAGTTTAGTTTTTGCAAACTTAACTCTCTTACTTTCAGAAACTTCTTTGTACTCAAAATAATTGTTTAGAGCCTCAATCCACTCCATGACTTCATTAGTATTCATCTTTCCACTGAACATGGGAATATCTATCTGAGCCTCTGAAGAATCCTTGCCAATTGCCTTAATGGCTTGAAGAAAGTATTTTTGATCTGCAGGTATCTCCTCTTTTTTTTATTGGTTTCCTCAATTTCTGTATCACCTTCATTGCTGTCACTTTCATCTTCCCTATCTTTGCTTTTGGACTGCTTGAACTCTCCCAACTTGGATTCAAGCATCTCCTCGATCAGTGCCTTGATGGCATCCTGCGACATACTTTTGGGAGGCATCCTCTCCACCTCTGTCTCGCTCTCTCTGTCTAACATACACTATTCACAGACAACACCCTAACACCAACACTCTTGCAAATCTTTAATTTGACTTGTCACCCAAATCTTTTCAGGCTCTGATACCAATATGATGGGGAGCCTCAGTCGATAAGACTTACTCCCTCTTCGCTCGGGCCGACAGTCAGTTCAACCGTCGCCAAACTCTCATTGCTGTGACCTTTACCATTGGTGAACACTTACAACCTGTTGCCGATACACTGATACACTAACTTAGTATATGCTTGGCGTGACTTGCTATTACTGGTGGACTAAAGTTTCTATACCCTGATTCACCGTTACGACCGGTCATCGTTTGTATCCGACGAAAGATACATTCTCAATATACATTTCCCACATGCTTTCTCAACATACATTCTCAATATACCTTCGAACCACACTCGTCGACAAGACCTAGATCATCGACGAAATCCTTGTTTGTTCTCTCGTTATGCTGATATGTGTTATCTTCGGTGAGACCCTACTCGTCGACAAGCACGCACAACTTCTGGCCGATGTGCCAATAGACAAACCATTCATCGGCGGGACTTGAGCTATCAGTGGAACTTACTCCGGAGTCTTTGATACATTGATTCCTCCGATGGATCTATGTCAGTGTAAATTGTTCCTTGTCACTTTGATACCCTTGATCGGCAGGACCAACACTGTCGGCACAACGCCAAGTCACCTACCCGATGTACTTTGTCATCCCGATATGAACCCTAGATGTGACTTTCTTTCAATGGCTTGAACCTCTCTTCAGTCAGACCACCCTTATCACTCTGAGGGAGAAATGTTTCGTCAATGGCCTCTGTCTCACTGATAACAACTCCAACTCCTCCAATCAAACCCTAGCACATGGAGATGCTAGGCGATCTACTGTGTAAGCTCCTCAGTTTGGAACATCTGCACCACCAAACAATGAAACAAAAGAGAAGACAAAAACAAAGATCTGTACAATGAAGCCATTCCACTGATTTTGATAGAAATCTTATCAGTGGAATGCTTCACATCGACATATTGCAACAACGAAAAAAAACACAGAAAGGAAAAAAAATCTACAACCATGTAATTTGTAATTACAGAGAATGGAAACCAAATTGACATCACTGAATAGTTTGATTTGTCCTTAACACAATGCACGATTACATACAACTCTTCTTCACTTCGATATGATTACAATATGCCTGAGTTGGTTCATTTCCTGGGGTTTTATAAACTCGCCCAGAGGAACACCAACCCATTCCAAGCAGCTGGGAGACTGATTCCAAGTGGCTGGGAGAAAAATAATTGATTCCAAGTGGCTGGGAGAAAACTAATTGATTCCAAGCGGCTGGGAGACCAACCGTCTAACCACTAACAATTTGACAAATGCAACCTAAGTACTTGGGACTTACAAAGTTTGTTCTAGGTCTAGAAGAACCTAAATACAAACATAAATGACATGCATTGGTCAAATAGACCTTATTACAACCCAAAACATGATTTTCTAAACAAACATGAATTTAAATGCATCATGGAGGCCACCTTGTGTTAGGTGCTCCTGCACCACCCAATCACCAGCAATGAATTCTTTAGTCTTTATATACTTATCATGCCATTTAATTCTTTGTTTCTGTATAACCTTTGTGTGGTGGATGGCTTCTAATCTTATTTCATCAAGAGCATTCAAATGTTGTAACCTATCCTTCTGAGCTTCTGTCAAATCCATCCCTAATTCTACTGTTGTCCTCAAAGTTTTGTATTCAAATTCTATAGGTAGTACTATTGTCTTGCCATAAACCAACTCATAAGGAGTGAATCCTATAGTTGTCTTCCATGTAGTTCTATATGCCTAAACAACTTCTGGTAACCTAGAAACACAATATCTTCTATGAAAATGTACTGTTTTTGTCAATATATTCTCAATCTCCCTGTTTGTGACCTCAACTTGACCATTAGCCTGAGGATGGTATGGAGTGGACTTCTTGTGTCTAATTTGATATTCCTCCACCAGTTTGGTGATTAAGTATGATGTGAATTGTGGTCCTTGATCAGTCACCATCTCCCTAGGTACACCATACCTAGTGAAGATTTCCTCATATAGAATTTTCCCACATTGCCATCTCTGGCAAACTATAAAGCTTTAACTTCCACCCATTTGGTTAAGTAATCGGTACATACCAGTATATATTCCTTGTTGTTTGAAGTAGGAGAGATAGGACCAACAAAATCTAACCCCCACTTATTAAAAAGAGCTAATGCTATTTGTGGCTGCAAAGGCATTTCATCACTTCTTGTAGGTCTCCCCATCCTTTGGCACCGATCACAGCTCCTAGTGTACTTGATAGAATCTTTATGAAGTGTTGGCCAGTAATATCCTATTGTCAAGATCTTGAAGGCTATTCTTGTGGCTAAAAATGTCCACCACAGGGTTCATCATGACATGCCTTCAATATATCAAACACCTCATCCTCTCTAATACATCTTCTCATGATGTTATCTAGGCCAGTGTAGAATAGGAATCCAAAAATCCAACAATAAGGGAAACATTTGTGAACTAACTGTCTTTTCTCCCTTGGAGAAAAATAACTTGGAATCTTCCCTGTGACCAAATAATTAGCTATATTTGCATACCATGGAGTGTGTATGTTAAGCGCAAATAGATGTTCATTAGGAAAAGAGTCATCAACCACTCCTTTTTTTGATTGTGTAGGCAATCTAGACAGAAAATTAGCAACTACATTAGCCTTTCTTGGTTTGTCAACTATTGTTATGTCAAATTCTTGCAATAACAACCATCTTACAAGTTTTCCACCCACTATTGGCTTATTCATCAAATATTTGATTGTTGTATGATCTGTATGTATGAATACTTTATAGCCAGTAATGTAGTGTCTAAATTTGTTAATGGCATAAACAACAGCTAACATTTTCTTTTCTATTACATTATAGTTCAACTCAACTCCTTGTAGGTGTTTGCTTACATAGTATATTGCATACTCTTTATTTCCTTCTTGTTGGCCTAAGACTGCTCCAATGGCAAAGTCTAATACATCTATGTACATATATGAAAAGGCAGTGTCAAATTTAGACCTCTTAGAACTGGAGCATGTGTCAAGGCTTCTTTTAGCTTCTCAAATGAATTTTGACAGTCTAGGGTCCATTCAAATTCAACGTCTTTTGTCAACAGAGTAAACAAAGGGGCAACAATTTTGCTAAAATCTTGAATAAACTGCCTGTAATAACTTGCATGTCCAAGGAAGCTCCTTACATTCTTCTGTCGCTGTGGAATAGGTAGGGTAGATATGATTTCAATCTTCTTTGCGTCAACTTGTATTCCTGCACTTGAGATAAAATGTCCCAAAACAATGCCCTGTGTCATCATCATAAAACATTTTTCATTGCTCAAAGATAGATTGTGCTCCATGCATCTCTTTAGAACTTTCTCCAAGTTGTGTAAAGCTTCATCATATGTTTCACCATATGTGGTGAAGTCATCCATGTAAATTTCCATGATGTTATGGGCAAAATCAGAGAAAATACTAAGTACTGCTCTTTGAAATGTGGTTGGGGCATTGCACAAACCA
Organism: Cunninghamia lanceolata; assembly: GCA_027924645.1. Taxonomy (NCBI): domain Eukaryota; kingdom Viridiplantae; phylum Streptophyta; class Pinopsida; order Cupressales; family Cupressaceae; genus Cunninghamia; species Cunninghamia lanceolata. The sequence continues at coordinate 6,167,455 of BSBN01000333.1, forward strand.
AAAGGCAAGAGAAAATATGCATAGGTCCCCCAAGGGCAAGTAAATGTTGTCTTATCTTGATCCTCCGGTGCAATCTTGATTTGGTTATAGCTGTTGAAACCATCAAGAAATGAGAAATATTTCTTCCCGGCCAAAGAATCAAGAACTTGATCAATGAAGGGCGATGGGAAGTGATCTTTCTTGGTGGTAGCATTTAGTTCCCTGTAGTCAACACAAACTCTCCATTTGCCACCTTTTTTGGGAACTATGACCAATGGTGAAACCCATTCACTGTTTGAAATGGGGTATATAAATCCTGCATCTAAAAGCTTTTGAAGTTTAGATTTCACTATCTCTTTGAGAGCAGGGTTCATGCGTCGTTGTTGTTACCTTATAGGTTTGTGGCCATCATCAATGTAAATTTAGTGCATACATAAGACATGATTAATGCCTTTCATGTCACTGTAATCCCATGCAAATGCTATTGAGTGGGTCTGTAATATTACGTGTAGAGATTGTTGTTGTTCATCAGTCAATGCATTATTAACAGTCAACATCTTTCCTGGCTTGATTTCTAATTGTTTAGACATTTCTTGCACAAAGGACAAATCAAGGCTAGGTATTACTGGTAAGCATTGCTGGGGTAATAAAGTATGAAATATTTGGGATACCTCCTATGAGGAACTGGTGGGTATTATGCTTTTGAAGGGATCTTGCAAGCAGGATAGACAGTCCTGTTGCTGCAGGTGTCTCCCATAGTTATTTTGTATAGTGTGAGCTATCAACTCATCTTCATCCTGGATATCTAGTAAGGTGTTGCATTTAATAGTCATCAAGGTTTGCAGTGAATAGCTGTCCTCATCATCCAGGGTAGGCCAGATCGTCTATTCAAGTTCATGGTATGGTTGGGCTGGTGGATATAAGACCATTTTTGTGGTCACAGTCCCATTGGATATGATCATGTTTCCTGATCTGCAGCCTATAAATGCATCCGTTGTGGCAAGCCATGGTCTGCCTAGTATAAGAGGATAACAAGCGAGATTGACCTTGGGTTGTAGGACTATGAAATCAATAGGGTATTCCCAAGAATCTAATGCACTTACCAAGTCCTCAATGACTCCTTCAGGTTTTAACTATAGACCTATCAACTAATTGTAAAACTATTTGAGTAGGCCTAAGGTTGTTTAACTGGAGCATGTACATTGTCTCCTTAGTCATTACATTGATTGCAGCACCCAAATCTATCAGAGTATTCTTAATCAGAGTCCCATTGATTTTGACATCCACTACTAGACCACCTGGATTTGTATATTTGGGAACAGTTATATTCCCCAACATTATGTCAGCAAGGTTACCCAAAATGTGGACCGTCTTTGGGTCTATTTTCTGCCTTCCTGGTTTCTTTATGCAGAGATCTTTGATAGTCTTAGTATAGATAGGAATATCTTTGATGGCTTGGATTAAGGGAATCTTTATGCTTATATCTTGTAACTAGCCTATGAGGCCAGTTTCAAACTATGTTGCTTGCTTCTAGATAGCCAATTGTTCAGGGAAAGGAGGCTTAGGATGTGAAATGATCTGAGGGCCCTGATTTGATCCAGGTTCCAAAGGTGGCTTATATGAGGCTTCCTCTGTGGGTTCTTCATCTTCAAGTTATGTAATTGGAGGAGATGAAGGGCCTGCAAGTTGCTTCCTTGATCTGAGATGAACATTACTCACCTCTACCTCATAGGTGGGATATTGTAGTACCTCGTTAGTATAAGCCTATTAAATAGGCTTGTTGTTAGGGTTAGGTGTAGGTTGGGCAGGGAGTTGGGTAGGTCTAGGAGGTTGATTTTGAGGAGCAGATGGAGACATTATGGCTGGCTGCTGTGGCTGAGATGGAAGCATAAATTGATGGTAATTTGCATTTTGCTGCCATTGTTGGTTCTTGTTCACTTGGGGCTACCACTGAGGTTGTTATGTAGGCCACTAGGGGTTATAGTTGGGACCTTGGAAACTTTGTTGTGGCCATTGGTTTGGCTGATGTTGGTTCCAACTGGGTTGTGGAGTAGGCCATTGTGGGTTTTGCCATAGATTTTGATTGCTAGGCCATGGCTGAGTGTTCCAAGCAGAGAAATTTTGGTGTGCAGCAGGAAAGGGTGAATTGAAACTTAGTGAATCAGAGGGCATACCTTGTCTTTGCTACCAAGGTCTCCTTTGAGCTATGTAGGACAGTTGTCCATCCTCTCTTTCTAATGGCTGAAATTCTAGCCTTTCAACCTTCTCTTGTTGGATACTTGCCACCCTTTTGCATTTACAATTGGCCTTACTTTGCTCACAGCTGGGATAGTACTTAGTAAGCATTGCATCCGCCTCTTCTTGTTTCTTCTTTCTGTGAAGAGTGTCCTATTGTGTAGCCATATGGATGATTATATCCTCCTTCATGTTGGACAACAAATTACCGATTTCCACTCTTGAAACCCCATTGGTTGCTTTGTTTGTAATGGATGTCCTTTCTCCCCTTGGTCGTCTGGTGAAAGTTTTTGAATAATTTTGGCAAACCTTATAAATTGACTCAAAAGATAACTGAGAAATATCACCTTGCCCAATGAGATTCAGGACATCCATACAATCATCCTTAACCCCTCTCAAAAAGACCAGCTTTAATGATTCTTCAGACAATCTGTTTTGTGCATTTTTCTTCAAAGCAAACTAGAATATTTCAACATAATCATCTAGTGGCACCTCCTCCTTTTGTGACATCCTGAAGATGTCATCTCTCCTCCTGTCATGTCCTCTGCAGTAATCTTGGTATTTCTCCAAGAATTTATCCTTCATTGTATCCCAATCTGGAATGACATCTTTTCCTAGCCCCAGAAACCATCTCAAAGATGCATCCTTGATAGTGGTAGGAAAGAGTTTAAGTCTGTGAGCATCTGAAGTGTAGTCATAGCTTCTACACAGAATATCAAACTCAAACAAAAACATATCTGGGTCCTCTATCACTAGGCCATAGAAGACTGGTAATGCTGAAGGTGGAATATTCTTCAGCACTGTAGCCCTCTCCTAATTAGTGATAGGAAACTTAAACGTTGTTTGCTCTAGTGGATCCTCCACTGCAACATTTGCCATGGTTCTAAAGGTTCCTTTTGTAGTTGTGGAAGAAGCTGATGAAGATGTAGAAGGTGTTGATGAAGATGTAAGAACAAGTCGTTCTCCTTTAGCAATTCCTAATGTATAGTTGATAAAGTCAATTGTATCTTCTCTGTCCTGATAATTTGAAGGAAGGAATCTACCTCGGTTGTCTCTCTGCCTCCGCATACAGTGAATTTAGCTTTGTATACCAGCGGTCTTGCACAATGTTAGTATAATTTCTGGTGTTTCTTGAAAAGTGAATCTATTAACCCTAATGCTGGAATCAAAATTTAAGCTATGAAAACATGTAAAATGAGCCTATGAAGGTAGCACCATCCCCGACAATGGCACCAAAAATGTAGAGGAAAACTAATGAGTTGTAGACTTAACATAATTCAGGGGTAAACCTATATGAACAATCCACTTGACATTGTACTGCCACATTAAATTATCAACCAAGGAGCGTAAGCTTATGATGGCACTACACTATATGTGCCTTTAGGGCTCATATTCTCCTAAACTATCTTATCCAAACCTACTCAGATTATTCTACTTGCTAGAATTCAAGGATATGCAAGAATAGTAAGAATAGTTAAAAAATCTAGTGGCTACGAGTACCTTCAGCATAAGCTGTAGATAACTGCTACCAATAAGAAATTACAAAATTAATAAAAAACCATTCGAAATAATGAGAAAACTAATGCTAACCTCCGAACGACTCAAAATGGACAAAGTATATACTTGTTCATAAACCACAACTATTGTAATTAACAAGAAAAGTATTCTAATTAACTCACAATGCATTTATAAACTAATGGAAAACAACTTTAACAAGAATGCATAAATGAGTAAGAAAATAAATGAACTGAAGATCAGTACTTTGAGTGGCTGGCTCAGGGGACTGACTCACTTAGCTAAAAACCAAATCTAATTCAGATACTCATGCATCCACATAACACATAGTTCCATTCATTTCATATCATAAACAGAATTTCTTTCAGATTGTATTCAATAGTGGCATTTTTAACAAAACATGTCTGGAACTTCTATTATTGAATAGAAACAACAACTGAGTAATTGGATAACAAAGTAACTAACTTGACACTGAACTCATCCCTCCTAACTTATACAAAAATGGGAGAGTCTTATGCAACTACCAACTAACTGCAGTCATTAATCCATTCCTTGATATTAGGATATAGGTTTAAGATTGATTTATTAATTCTAATTGAACAGAGGAAGGAGAATCCTATTCAAATAAGAATTCTTATGCGACAGCTCGCATGAAAAACACACAAGCTGCGTTTGGAATAAGTCTACTTCTTCTGCATTTATTCCTTCCCATAATGGTTCACGTTCAACCTCTAGCTGCCAACACTTTTAGCGACTTGACTTCAATTTCCTTTAATTCTCCTATTCTGCAACTTACTACAAATTTTCCTCTCCTTGATGCCACGTGCTCGTTGCTGCACATGGGTTAGTCCACAGAACATATGCACGCAAATAACCTTCATAATTAAACCATAGAATTTCATCTATATTGCATGCATACTCATGTTTAAATCATTCAATTGATAAATAGGTCACCACCGTATTCCATATTAACAACATAGATTCAAGGTCTTGCAAAGTATATAAAAAGACAGTATATTATGATGGTGATGTTTAAAAAGTATCTAGAAGATCATATGGAAAAGGTCTGAAAGCATATATAAAAACAACACAAAAGAGGCTAATATTTAAACCCATCACCGATAAACAATGTAAAAGTATAGAGCAATAGGTAGTTTGTTTTTGAAGTTTAAACAAGTTGTAATATTGAAACAAGGCGTTAAGAAAAGAAGAGACTGACAATGAAATGAGGCTGACTCATGAGGAAATAGGCCAGGTTTCAAAGACTACCCATAAGAGAAAAACCACAACAATTATTCCCAGGCTGATTAGCTCTATAGATAGGCCACAAAAAAAGTCAAATGAGCCATCACCAAGTCAAATAAAGCCAAAGGCTCTAGAGAAAGGTTGGTTAAGGTTTAAAACAATTGAGAGAGAGAGAGAGAGAGAGAGAGAGAGAGAGAGAGAGAGAGAGAGAGAGAGAGAGAGAGAGAGAGAGAGAGAGAGAGAGAGAGAGAGAGAGAGAGAGAGAGAGAGAGAGAGAGAGAGAGAGAGAGACACACACACACACACACAAAAACAACATAACATAAGTTGTTAAGATTACATACAGATCGATAAAAAGAAATTGAGACCAATCTAAAAGGAAGCGGAGATTACAAGTGATTAAGAGATATTTCTTATTGAAAAAGGGCAATGTAAGTCAAGAAGCCAATGAAAAGACGTTGAGAGCAGATCTGAGATGTTTTCAAGAAATTTCCACCATTACATAGGCTGACATGATTTATATAAATCCTAATATCTACAGTTTACAGTCAAGAAAGGTTGACTCACACGTAAAGCTCTAGCAGTTTAAAGATTTTAGGAATAGTCCATAAGGAAATATCAAGGAGGATGACTCAAGCACTTAGTATAAGCTAAATTGGAACAAGAAAAAGAAAAATACAAGAGGGGTACCTATTTTCTGAGTTTATTTTCCCATTGCTGGAATAGCTTCGATCCCTCCTTTCTACAGATGCTTTTCACAAGTCTCCATCCTCCCGAACTCTCTCTCTAAATGTCGCCATTTCTTTTCCTTTTTCCTTTCTTTTTTGTTCTTCTTTGTGGCCTTTTAATACCCTCATCTCTTATTTTTCTATCCCTTTCCATGCCACTAAAATTGGCTCTAATTATAATTAGAACTTAAGTTTTTTTAATTTTTTTTTGGATAACTCCTTATAAATTTGCATGGCGCAAGCACTCCAATAATGCATGGAATAGTTAATTTAAAAGTTATTCTTATATTTATATTTTCTAAAGTACATCATAATCATTTATATGTTTGTCTAAAAAAACAAATAAAACACTTTGTTTTTAAACCAAAAATATAGCATATAAATATATATAATTATATATATACATAGCGATATATATATATATATATATATATATATATATATATATAAAGACTCTCTTTGATTTATTTGTAAGTTTTGGCTTATAAAAAAAGAAGTCTTTTCATGTAGGAGTATAGCATAGAGATTTATTAATTTAAATTGTATATATAGGTGTAATTAGATATAATTTTAAATGATTAAATTATCTCAACTTGCAATCGCTCATATAATTCTATTAAATCTAAGTCAAAGAAGGTACACATACATAGCTAGATCTTTGATATTAAAACATGTTTTTGAAACAAAGGCAATCACATAACTATCTCATCTTCACACATTGGTCGTATCCATAAATTCAAAATTGAAAACTCAAATGCAACTATATAATCATAGTAGGGAGGAATAAGTCAAACAAGAATGCAATAATGATATGATGCAATATGATCTGTGTGTGTGTGTGTGCACTTACCGGAGTTCCATACTGTCAATTCTTGTTGGGCGGCTAGGGCATTTCTACCTCAACCATGTTCTCATCTTTGACATTTCCTGCATTCAGTCGCACTTGATTCTCATTAATAGGTTAGTTCCCAGAAATCATAGCCAAAGCTCAAGAAAAGATAAAACATTTTAATTCATCATTATAACTCTGCTCAATATATGCATTCATCAATTACGACAATTCACCTATTATGCTTATGTAATTAACCATGCAGTAAAACAATCAAGATAATAATCAATAGCTCAAGTTGTAAAAAGAGTCAAAAGGATCGAGATGTGACATATTTCCTTCTCCAAACCCAAGGCTTTCTACTAGTAAAAAGATTATTTGCAAAATGAAGGCTAAAATTAACATTTGGTCTAGTTTTTGACTCAACCTTCTTGCCAAGGTCCTTATTAACTTAGTTTTGGTTGCCCTGCCCATATATCAAATGAGCATCATCAATGCTCCAAAAATTATCATGCTGAAGATGGAACAACTCCTCCAAGAGGAACTTTCATCTTGTAAAATGGGATACTTTAATCATAAGTAATAAGGAAGGAGAATTTAGATTTTAGAGCCTTGGGGAGCATCAAACAACTTTAGCAGCCAAACTTCTTTGGCACATGATCACCTCCAAGGATAGATGGTAATCTTCTTTCCTTGCCAAAAAGTATATTTTCCTGGTTTAAAATGCTCATTGGTTGTTGCCCCTATAAGTAGGAAATCTCAAATTTTTGTAATAATTTGCAAGCTTATCTCCCTCTTATCTCTTTGCACATCTCTATTGTCCAGTAGTGGTGATAATTAAATTTTTGGAAGACAAGATCATGGGACAATTTAAGGCCCAGATTTTTGTTCAACTTAGAGAATGGCTTGTCTGCTTCAATTTCTCCTCCTTGAATCAAATCATGGACTTCAAAATCTTCCCTAAAATCAAAGACTAGGTTGATATGGGTCTTCCCTTAAATTTAAAAGAAGACCGGTGCACTTAAAATCTATTATGTATATCCTACAGTCATTGTAGTTCATGAGATGCCATTTCTTTGAAACACTTTGTTAAGCACTTTGAGGAAAAACCCCTTTCCATTACACTTTGATGGATGTCCATGCCCTGTTACAAAGCTCTAATTTTGGCATAAGCTAAAAGTATGAACTGATTTGGTTGGAGAGTTGTTTATTGCATTGGTCAAACATTGCAGTTGCCTTGTGCACACTTTTGAAAACATGAATAAATAGTTAGTAATATATAATATTAATTAAATGATATAGCAACTCGACACAATGCATTACTATTATCATACTATTAATATAATATAATTCATTAAAATTATATTAATTAATATTAATGATATATCATCATAGTTTAATGCATTAATTAATATTATAATTGGTAGGAATATAACTTTGATATTAATATAATTTTATAATTATACCATTGAGTTAAATGTATATTGCCATTTAATAATATACAAGGTGCATAATCATAGCTTTTGACAAATCCAATTATCAAACCATAATTTGAATATCAACAACAACCAGATGCAATGCATCTCTTGTTTAGGTTGTGATTCAAACTAGTTCCATTTTAAAGTAAAGGGTTGTGATCCTCTTTTCATAGGACATTAGGTATTCACTTTAGTAATTTAAATTGCTACTTTTAAACTTTGATGTTCATAAGTCGCTCCCTTACAAGTGTTATGGTTGTAAGAGCTTGGGCGGTGTGTTTGAATTATCCATCTACGAATTGGATTATCCATGATTTCAATTCCTCTTTGCATTGTCTTTAAGCTCGCATATCATTCCCATTCTATCTTTCTCAACGTTTCTACAAACATTTACATCATCACTTTACCTTCTCACAAATAATATCCATTAATCTATTGTATACACCCTTGTAAGATGGTGGTAACATATGTTTCAATTTTGGTTTTTTCTTAAGTTAATCCAGTAAATCCTTGAATCTTTAATTGAATAACTTAAGAGACTCATGATTCTTTTGTTGGGTGTTGTAAATTTTAGTGATAATTATGTTGCCTTTAAGCAATTTAAATATTTCTCAGATATTATTTTATAATTTTCCAAGTTGCTTCATTCATCTATTGACATGTTCTTACACCAATGAATTGACATTCCTCAAAGAGGCACTAGAAATGACCACAACTAATGATATGCATCAGTATATCTAATGGAGGTCTAAATTGGTATGCACATTCTATGGTGTCTAATAGGTTATTTTATCTCATCACTAATAAACATGAACAACTTCTACCTCTTCTAGCTAGGACTCAAAGGATTATCCATCACTTTTAGACTTTCTTATTCCTTTGTATGGGTTACTAAACTTTGTATTTCTTGTGTGTGTGTTGTGAACATTCCTATTCTCTCTTAGCACTTCCCAATATGCCTTAACCTTTGAACTTTCTTTCTATCAAGAAACTTGACCTCTAAATATTCTCAAACTACTTTTTATCATTGATCAACTAGTATGCCTCATGCTATACATACAGGCATCTCTCTTCTTGCCCATGATGAAATTGTAAGGTTTTATATCGAGATGGGGACTTCCTGTTTGTCAAGAGGGATTATTATTAATCCTTAATTCCTTTGCAAGGATTTTTACAATAGATTGATGAGAAAAGTTTATATCTTCTTCATTAGGAATGGGTAGTTGTATGATAATCTTTGGTCACTTATTTTTCATGGGAGACAAACTTCTTCCTAGATCTAGCTAAAGTTGTCTCCAATTAAAGTTATAGGATTGAGGTTCATGCTTTGGTGCTAGATTATTGGTTTCCTCCCATAGATTTCATTTCACTTTCTTTGCTCCATCAATTGTATTGATTCTTTACTTGGATAGTGTCTCCTTTATTTGGACGTAAGTTCATTAACTCCTTTGATGACATCAGTCCTCTAATCATTTGTCTTCTTCCTAATGACACCTCTCCTTGTATGTATGAAAATTATTTAACTTCTTGATCTCTTTTTCCATAGAGATCTTGAATAAATTTATAATACCTTGACAAGGGATTGGGTAGATTACACTTCAACTTGACCAATTTTCAAACTAGATGGTTTCTCCAAACACCTAGTTGTGCTTATACTCCTATCTTCGATGCATTTTCATATCAATATATCCCAATGAAATTTAAAAATTTTGTGTTTAACTTTTCTTCTCTTTCCTTATTGTCTTTGATTGGCTCCTCAATTTATTAGTTCATTACCTCTAAACATAAATCTTCATTTTAGCATGTCATTGTTAATGTTTATTGTCAACAAACTTGATGGTTGAGTTGACCTCATACAAGCAACATCATCAAAAATCCTATGACAATAAAGGATCCAACAATAATCATGAAATAAATAACAAGACCAAGGGTTAATTTATATAGTTGAAAATTAATATTTGTATTTATTTAACGTAAGTTACATTTTGGGCCCATAACTCAAAGGTCCTAGGATTATTTTCACATCTTAAACTTTGGAAAATATGGTGTTATTTAGGTGAAATGAAATAATGTTTTTATAAGATATCAAACCAAACAGATTATCTTAGCATCTGCCACAAGGACATGTCAAATTTTATAGGGGGAGAGACAACCTCTATTTAAAAAAAAAACAAGAATTAGATATTAGTGTAAATCTGTTGTATACAAATGTAAAAGTGTTCTAAAATTTATCCACGAGTGAAAATAGTTTACTATTAGGGTGGTATATGTTGAAAATATATCTTAACTAGCTTAACTATTACAAGCATCCAATTGATAGAAATAAGTTAATTTACATTACATTCTTGTTGGATTCAAAACATGCCCCAAAACATTATTTGAGTAACTATGTGAATGATATGAAAAGAGGATATTCATGTAGTTCAAGATGTATGACTATCATCTTGGAATGGATTTTGAGTATATAGTTTATATGGTACTCAATAATGAGTGACTGCATAGTATGGGATATGCATGTCGTTCACAAGGTAAGTGGTATGTGATCACATGATAATACTTTTGTAAATTTTATGTTGAAGTGACACCTAAAATATTAAAATATTTATATTACAAATAAGGTTACATATGAATGACCATGTTTAAAAAGTTATTTGATAGGAGATTTAGTGTATACACTTGTATTAGGTCCTCAAGTATAAATTCATGATCTATTTCATGTGAAAACGTACTTATAGTTCCAATCATGTTATTGATTAACAAATTATTTCTATGGGGTCTAATTGTGGTTTTAGTTAAACTAGAAGGGTTATTGAAAAGATCTAAAATTTGAGAAATATAATTATAGACGAAGTTAAACTTAAATAAATTCATTGTGATATTGATAGTGTTACATCCACACTTACTTGACTATTTTTTTTTTTGATTAATAATGTTGTAGATTCAATTTGAGCTATTGAGGACAACAATTGATTTATAGGGGGAGAAATGTTGTGAGACTTTTTCCCTAAAATGGAAAAGAAAGCTATTTTATGAATAACCCTTTAAAATTATAAGATGATAAAGTTTATTTAACCCTTTATGATTAAAAGGGAGGTAAAAAATACTACGCCATTCCTATTTGACTTGTTATACTCGCCAAGGTTTGCAAAAATAACTAACATAAGATCTATAATGTCTTCTATCTCAGGGACCTTTGAAAGGAAAAGAGGTCCTTTCCTAGCGTAAGGCAACCTATGCTATTTACAATTTTCAACTCTACAAGACCAGAGAAGTTTATGGTCAACTTACTATAGTGGGTTCTAATTCTCAAAGAGACTTAATTATTTACAATATAAACCTAGCCATTCAATTGCTTGCTAAACTCAACTCAACTTGAAACTAGATAAAACATACTTTAATTGTTGACAAAAAGTGATTAATACACCATCGAAGGTTAAACCATTATTTGGACGATTATAAGTTCCATACTAAAAGAGAATCCCTGATGATCTAAGAGGTGGTGCCTTCCATGTCCTAGGTTGTCAAATTATAAATAAACATAATTAGACCAAGTTGATATATTACATTACACAACAATACTACAAAAGTTAATCTCATTTAAATTGTTGACTCAATTCGACTAATTACTTATACATTCATCAATCTCTCCTATCAAAATAATTAAATTACAATACACTCTCGCATATGAATATATCATTTAATCAAAATCACTCATCGACGACATATTAGTATCATTTATACTTTTTCTTTAACTATACATCTTACCAATAAACAATATACTATTATCCAAAAGACATTCATAACAACATATCGACAATTACGACAAAACATTTATACTTCCATTTAAGTCATTAATCTAAACATTCTAATTTAGATTCAATCTATATTGTTATTCGAAACAATTACCTATGCTATTGTTATAAAGATAAAATTGCAAGTTTTTCCCGGTCAATTTACATGGTTACAATTAGTGTTAAAAGTCAATGGTCCAAAAAGTTTAGTTTATAGTTTCTTTCTTACTAGGAGAAGGTAGAAGTATGTAGTATATCAACCTCATAGTTTTAACAAACATATTCGGAAGGGAATCGAGCTAACATGACGATTTTGAAAATGCAATAATTGAAAACCATTATCTTTCTTTAAAATACTAATTCCCATATGTAGAATCACAACTATTTAAACTATCAATACATCACTAGCATCATTCCACTATGCTTTGCACTCACACTATCTGGACCGAGGATAGGTCTAACTAGCACTTGCACCCATAGGAGAGGTTCAAGGAATACGCCGATAGGAACAACCAACGAGTTTAGAAAATTTTCGTTTAATATAATCTTCACACGATCATACTTTCCCTCTTTTACTGCTATGTGAAGTGGGGACTTTTTTCCTTATCCTCTCTGTAGGACAAAAAAAATTGTCTTTTTGCAAAAGTAAGTCTCCAATCTTCACTGTAAATTGAAAGATGACAAACCACCTAGGAAAGTAGAAAGTAGTGGAGATAATGCCCCTTCTTTTAAGCTTCATTTTGCCCTTCTTTTATGATTGTGGCTGCCATCCAGAGTTTTATTTAACCTATAGAATTATCCTATCCTGTTGAACGGAGTTAAAAACGGATGTTCTAAAACATTCTCATGATTGTAAATTTATAAAAAATGTGTGGAAAAATGTTTTATCACATTACAAAAGATAATGAAATTGTATATACAATATACTTAAAAAAGTTAAGAGACGATACAGAAACTATAAAGGAGGGAAAAATTATAATTTAAACATTAAAATTAAATCAGACAATTAAAAATAATTTAATTGAACATTTGACTTTGCTACTAAGCATTGGAATTCCTTGAAAATTAGATTTGTTTGCAAAAAATGGATATTGGCCAATTCATTTGAGAATTTATTCCAGAGTAGGTTCTTTGACAGGGGTTGGTTGCAATGGTATGGGTAAGATTTTCAAAGTCACAAATGAAACATCTAATACTATAATGTGTGTCATCAGCTATGGTTGCATTAACAATATTATTACTTTGTTCCAATCAAATCACCTTTTCCCTTCGAAGTAAATCAAAATGCCATGGAATTACAATTGTACAAAATACAAGATAAACCAAGGACTTACAAATAGAAATCTACTATGTATATGTATATTAGTGTTTATAGGATTTGAAGAGAAAACACATATTTTGTGTAACAAACAAAACCCTCATATCATTCCATTTTAAATAGGGAAACCCTAAAATGTTACTCATTTTTTGTTTTCTCCTGCAAGCCAAATGTTGAAGTGAAGGCGGTGGCTATTAACTACAGAAGGGGCGACCATTACTGGAGCAGCGGCAGCTTCCATATATGCAAAAAAATCAGAAAGGAAAAGAATTATTATCAAAATTTCCTCATTGCTTTGGTTTGTTAATAAAATTCTATAAAATAGTCATTCTATTGAAGTCTATTTATACACAACTTGGGTGGTGATCAATGGCATGAATGCAAATGACTACCAGCAAACAAAATTTTAGGTATTATACCATCTGTATAGTAAATGACGGCCAACAGTGAATTAGATTTACTGATATTGATGAGGCATTTACTGTAAAGGCAAGCGGCCAACAATGAATTAGATTTACTGATATTGATGAGGCATTTACTGTAAAGACAACGATCTGAGCTACCCAGGGCAGTTGTTTATAGCTACTCACTCTGCAATGATGGTTTGCTTTTATGAACTATGCACGATAACAAGATTTAGATCGGCCCAGATTGATATGCATTTACTGTAAAGGGCGTGGAGTAGATTTTATCTTTAAATGCATTCATAGAGGCAATTGATATGCATTTACTGCAAAGGGAGTGGATTAGATTTTATCTTTAACTGCATTCATAGAGACAATTGATATGCATTTACTGTGAAGGGAGTGGAGTAGATTTTATGGCGTAAGACAATTCCGAGCACTATAATGCTCACAATTAAAAGTTTTCAAAATTTTCCGTTACAATTTTTATGGCGTGAGACAATTCCGAGCACTATAATGCTCACAACTAAGAGCCTATCGGCTAACTAACAATCTTAAGTTCTTACGCAATAATTAAGGGCTGATATGAGTGTTGGTGATAAGAAGTGTACAAGTAAAGAGTATAAAAAAAATCCTTAAACATTCCAGGATAAGAAGAAGTCTAAAGATATAGATTAAATGTAAAACATGGAAACATAAACAAGGCTCAAGAATCACTTTCAAGAAATTACGGTCTCCTGGAACGCAATGACTGCGGGATAAGCACAAAATGGATTTATTGAAAAGCTATAGAAACTTTATGCAAATGCAACTGGTAGGGGTAAAGCCTATAAAATGTGGAAACATAGTCAAAGCTGGCCAATAGGGCTGTTCTTAAATATCATCCACTTCAACAATCAAAGGTCAATTCTGGCCAATAAAAATAGGACAAATATTTACCACTTTTTGTTGTGAATGAGATATAAAATTGCTATTAAATGTTTGACCATCAAAGTGAATGATATTTAAGTAGAGGGCGCAATTAGTAGGCAGAATGCTTCAAAGAGAAATTATTTCATGAAATGCAGTGATTACAAGATACACAAAACTGGATTGTTGAGTCAACTTTAGAGGTTTTCAAGGTATGAAATCGGTGGTTTAAAGCCAAATTACATGACCTATGCAGCATCCTCCCTATCTGAGTCAAAATAAAAGCTTTGGAAATGGACTTCTATCAGAACATAAAGAAGGTAAATTTCTTTTAACAGATCAAAAAGTGGATGTACAGTTAAGGCATGGAGACTGTTTGACAGAATGCCTCAAAAAGAGTAGCGTTATGAAATGTAGTCATTGCAGCATACATTCAAAATCGATGAGTTGAAAGCCTTATGATAAGTATACTCTGGTGATTTAAAAGAATATTTTAACTGGCCGACTTGAAGAGTCAAAACTCTATTAAGAAAAGTATACAAATTTAAACAAAAACACAAGTTGTTTTATTTCAGGCTGCTTTATTGACACAATTTAAGGCAAGTCGAATTGCAAATGGCATGGGCCGATTGAGGAATGATTCAATTTGATTTAATTACTAAAGTAAGTGAAACTAGTGACAATTGAATAAGAATGGATTAATAAGATATCCAAGATTAAGCTTTTTCCGTAGCGCCTTAAAAGATTATGCATGAGTTTTCAAAGAAAATCGGATAAGTATGAATTAATAAGTTAAACAAAATTTAAGCTTTGTCTAGAGCCTTAAAGGTTGCGCAGGAGTTCATGCCAGGATAAAAATCTTAAAAGAAAAAAGAATAGGAATTGATTTAAGAATATTAAAGACCTATAGAATAAAAGTCATATAGGCCGAAATGGAAAAGTAAGTCGATATAAGAATATATAGACTAGAAGAAAATAGCATACATGCCAATACAAATCGATTGGAGAAGAAAATAAAGTTTCTCGACAAGTGACCGCCCTGTCGGAGCCATTAAGATGCTATGGTTGGTATGTACGACCATTGATACATCCAAATGACGATTTATCAAAAGAAAGATTCACATAATTAGGTTCAAAACCCTTGCAAGCAGAAAAAGAAAACATAACACGGCACGTCTGAAAACAGGATCCATTTAAGTCATGATTAAAAGGTTACCACGATTTCATTTCGAACATAATCAGACCCAACTTCAGAAGATTTCCAATCAATGGTGAGAACATATGATTTTAAAATTGAAATTCACAGTTGTAAACTAAATCCTTTCTAGATAGAAATAGGAATTATTCAACAAATGGCATACCCGGATAAATAGAGTTTTATCCCAAATCCTACTTTTCTAAAAATATGCTTTTTTCATCCTCCTTCCTCTTTGCTTTTCTTGCATGCAAAGAAAGTGTATCGATCTCAGATATACATGTACTTCTTTTCCCCAGTAGTGTATTCAAATGTTTCCTGTTCCCCTTTAAATAACTTTTTTATTCCTATTATAAGAGTATACCGAGCATATTAAACGCACACTCCACAGATTAAATGCATTGAATTGTTCCAATAAGAAATAAAATGGTAAAAAGCGTTTAATTCATATAAATACACCTCACTCAAAAATAGTAAAAACATTTAAATGCCAGTATCCACTTTTCTATTTTTTGATTTTAGTTTCTCATAGAGTATTGAATCCCAAGATTCCCTCTAAAAATTAAATATCTTTATGACAAAGAAACTGCCACTTCCCCTTGTGACCAAAACAATATCAAAATAATCTTTTTCAAAAATATATTCAAATATCTAAAATAATTTAATCTGCATTATTGCAACTAATATCTATTGCGACTAGTTATTAACTTAGTCTATCCTCATTATCTTTTTGTAATTACAAATGCATTAATTCAAACACACACATTTATGCAATTTAGTCTCCATGAAACTATGTGGTGTATGCAGATTTGCTTTAGGCAATTTGCCTTTAGTTGGTTAGATGCCCTCTACTTCGATGATACTCTCTCTCCACCGAGAGAGTGAGAGAGTGTTCCTGTAGCACACACAAGTTGAAATTAATCAACAGTCAATTAAATAATAATATTTAAATTCATAAATTGAAAATAAGGGTTGTGACTAAATCTTTTTGGAAGAATGATAATATTGTTTGCATAATAATTGGATTATTAAGAATGAAGTCATATTGATGAAGCTTCTCATGGGTTGATGTTATTATTAAGATAAGAGTATTCAATAAAATCTGTTGCATCCACCGAATGTAAGTAATGCTGAGATATAACATATGTAAAGTATATTGACTATGTATTCGTTGATAGGCACTGATTCAGAACTACCCCACTTCTTAGCCAAATATGCTTTGAAAATGATAAATCACACATGTTGTGTAATTTATTCTTAATTATTTACTATTTTCACAAGGGTCATTAGAGGTCAAAAGAGAGTCTTTATCCAGGATTGTTAGATATTTCAAATCTCTTCATATTCTTTGTGAAAGAAATATGTTGTGTGACACTGTGGTTATTTACCAAATCCTGATTCCCTAACCAGTGTTTGAGAAGGGAAACCCACCTTGGCTTTGCAGAGCCTAAAGTGCAAAGGAGATTATCTTCGAACAAAATCTCTTGTTCATTGGCCATTTTCCACTAATTTGTCAAAACCTAAGAGTAGTATAAGGATTAGCAGGGTACAATTTAGAGAATCAACAGATTGGCGACTCTATTGGGGAAACTCAGTTGTTGATTTTCCTAGGTTATTAGAGATTGAAGACTCCGTTGGAAGTTCGAACCCTAAAGATTATTTCAAATTTGAGGAGTAATAGTGTATTCTCGATCATGTCCTCTTTGAGAGGTGGCAACTCTGCTGTCAAGTTATTAAAGAAGGGTTCCTATTGTGCAAAGCTTTGGCAAAGATTTATGAAATATTTCATCAGAGCAAGAATATGTGTGAAGTCTATAATATTTGATAGGTATTTTACATTTTCTTCCTGTTCTATCTTCAAAGGAGGAAGGCATTGTATATGGAACTCATTTATGAACTACTTTGAGACAAAATATTATTCCTAGGCTAAATGTGAATTTATGTTGTAAAGAAGGGAATTAAAAAAAAGTATGGTACACCGGGATATTTCAATAGTATGATTGTAATATGTATGTGTTGGTAAGATATGCACCATGATGAAAAGACATAAAGTTCTTCATACATGTAGATGCATGTTTTGTGAAAATATATAGGTTCTTTTTAGGCCTATAAATCTAGTGCGATAGAAAATAATATATATGATTGTCTCATGTATTGAAGTACAATAAACAAGTAGTGATCCAAAATAGGAGAAATAAGGAGTTATGTTAAGGAGACCCGAGATCTTGTTGAGTTGAAGGAAACTATGAAACAAATGATTGTGAAGGAGATAAATTTTCACTAAAAGCATATTTGAAGATGTATTATTATTCTAGCTATCCCATTACAAATTTAAATGTCACGATGCAAAGTTCACAACAACATTCACATCCTCAGAGAATGGTCTTCTCTGTTGGAAGATATAGAGCACTAGATTTTAGTGTTATCCAAAACCATCTAGGCTCCATTCTTGATAGGGTTAGAGAGAATTTGCCAAAATTTAGTGGTGATAGTTCTGAATCAGCAAATAAGCATTTATAGGGTTTTAAGGATTTAATTAGAGATTATGAGATTGATTCAGAGGATGTTGTCATGAAATTATTTTTCCAATCTCTGAAAGGAGATGCAAGGGATTAGTTTACAGACTTGCCTGAAAATTGTATTTCTTCATGGCAAGGATTCAAATTAGCATTTATTGATCAATTTGGTGAGAGGGTTGATGTAAGTTTATTGATCAGTAAACTTGTTCACATTCGGAAGGATGAAGAGGAGCTAGTTCCAACTTTCAATTTGAGCATTGCAAAGACAATAAGAGACATTTCAGAGAATGTTAGGCCAAATGATGCAATGTGTCTAGTTATATACCTAAGTGTATTTGATGACGAGATAAGCTTCTTAGTGAGAGATAAAGATCCTACAACAATCTATCAAGCATATTCTATAGCTATGGATATTGTGAATAATTTGAAATACTCTATGATGAAAGGACATATATTTGCAAGTATTGATCATGATAAAACAACTCATGTAGATGAAAAGTGTAGATAAAAAATAGCAACGATTGTCAAGATAACAACATTTCCACTATTACAATCAATTCATCATTCCATCCTTTGAATCAGGGTAAATCCCAATTAGAGTATGAGAAGTATGTATGGGATATTGATCGCATGTCTAATATTCGGGCAATCTTTGATACAAAAGGGTAGGAAAGAGAATCACTGGTGGATTTGTGTACAAGGTTCATGGGTGCTAGACTAGCAATCCCCAAATGTTTTAGATCTAAATATTATGTGCATGTAATGATCTGTCTCATAAGGCCTATGGGTCAAGATTTAGTATTGTGTTAGAAAGGTTAAAGCTTCTTGATACTAACCATATGAAGGGACCTCTTTGCTTAAGGAGATGAAACAAGATTATACAAAGAATATCAAGTTTTTAGTTAATAATGACGATGATCCATGTCACATCCCTCTTTTTGAAAACGATTATGCTATTTACTTTCTTGCGAATTTTAGTAATTTAATATGTTGTGAATGACATGGAAATTGACGATTTATCTCACAACGTTGTTATATTGAATTGTGGAATCTAATGATTACGATCAAGGTGATATTGTAGACTAAATGTCTTTATAATAAATGCAATGATGTTTGGATATATTATGTTTTGATTTGAACATAGGTGCTTTGACCACAAAATGGTATGTGAGTCTGTCGATGCAGGAACAGGTGGACCGTGTTCGACGGGAAGAGAAAGTATCTTCGAGAGAGAGTATAGACTCTGGAAATTAACCATGGGCGTTTGTTACTGAGGTCGCCAAACAGGTAGATAAACCTTGGAACCAACCAGTCAGTCTTGTTTGTCGGTTGGGTTAGTTAACTAGACGTCGACATTAAAGGATAAAGTGTGATATTCTAGTCGAAAGACGTCATGTAGAGTCTTGGAGTCATCGATGCCGTTGTAAGTCCATCATAGCAAGTCAACTTATTTAGACGTTTAATATTTTCGTTTATAAGTGTTTATTGAACCATCTTGTGGCGAAATTGTAAATCTTGTCTCGTAGTCGAAAGACGCAAGAAGTCGGCTTTGTGCATCTAACGTCGTAAGAACTCGTTCGCGTTACGACCAATCCGTCGTGATTGTCGTAAAACGCGTCGAACTTGTATTGTGAAGTTATTCTATTCTTGTAGATCGACGAATGTCGATTTGAAGCCATAGCGTGAAATAATTTATTTGGTCGTCGATTAACGTGAGTCTTTTCTTCTGTCTTTGACCGCGAGTAGTTGTCAATCTAACTTTGAGCTTTCTTAATAAGTTGGTCTTTGCCTCTTGTTCCTTTTCGACCAAAACGATGCTTTAGTCATTTCCTAAACCACCGCCAAGCCGAGCTTAACTCCACAATACATCTTATGGTGGCTTTTGGATTGAATTAGATAACTTGATATTCAAGTGAAGGCGGAGTCTCTATGTCTTCTAGCAAGCCACGTCGCCTTAGGAACCACCACCTTTTGATTGGTCGTGATAAATGGGAAGTTGGGTTTAAAATCAATTGTGTCGACCCATATGATTAAATTATGTCAACCGAGAACTCTTTGGAGAGATTCCTTTTACCAAAACGTGAGAGGAAGGTAGTTTGCAGTTATGAAGGAGAGTAACGGATATTAAATGATGTTACTCCATTATCTAGGAAGGTGGAGAGGTTTCGGTGGCTGTTGTGCGAAAGAAGATAGAACTGCGGAGGTTAGGAGAAGTCGGAGGTAGTTGTAGAAGTAGAGAGATTAATGGAAGGCGGATGGAAAGTTGTTAGAACCTTCCTCGCGGGCAGTAGGAGAGGGGAGAACGTGAATGAAGAGTTTAATGAGAGATTCTCCTTCGCAAGGTGTAAGAGAGGATGGAGTAGCCGTCGTTGAGGGTGAAATGGCGGGAGAAACTGCGAAAGAGGAGGAAAAAGTAATTGCGAAGTAGAGTTGAGGGAGACATCGACGGATAGGGTGTAGCTGCGGTAGGAGAAGAATCTTAAAATGGCGATTGTTTTAGTTGGAGACCGTCACCGAAGAGGGAAAAAGTAGTTTGAGGGAATAGTGGTCGGGGCTGTGAGAGAGGAAACGGCAGTAAGAGGAGAGAGGGCCATCATCGCGAGGGAAGAAGTAGTGATGGGAGGTTGAAAACTGCAGAGTGAAGAGTTAGAACCGGCAGAGAGAGACAGGAGGAGAGCCCAGCTTTGTGAGGAGAAAAAAAAAACGGCAGCAAGAGAGAGAGTTTTGGGAGTTTTAGTAGTGGAAGTAAGTTTCTGATGGAATGAGCAAACGTGAGTGAGGGAAGGAGTGATAGGTTATTTCTAGGGAGCGATCCATTTTTTTGAGTAGGAAGCAGAGAGAGGAATCTGGTTAGTGTGGACTGTCATTATTTTCTGAAGGAGATAAAAGAGATAGCTTCGAAGAAAAGCAGAGGAGAACGTGAAGTTACCACAACAACCTCCATTTTTATCAACAGGTTCATTTCCTTCGTTATTTTTCTCAGTTTAGATCTGTAAGTAAGACTCACTTTGCAAAAGATCAATACGTTTAAAACGAGAAGAAATGTACGACAACGTAAACCTAGTATGATATCTGTATGCGGTCAATCCACGTAATAGTATCATTGCTGTGTTTGAGATTTGAAAACTCAGAAATAGAAGCATTGCTGTCTCATCACTGTGTTTGTGATTTAAAAAAAACTCAGAAAAAGTAGTATGCTGTTTTCTTGAATTCGTAAACTCAGAAATTGTAGCATTTTTTGCCATGAATTAAGCGGTGCAATAAAAGAACGCAGTTCTCTAACGCATATCCATTTAGGAACGAACTTATTTTGATGCAAGATGCAATATACCTTCCTTGAACGATAACTCCACCGCGAGTAAACATGTTGCTCCGCGTGCATGTTGCGTAGAAGTCAAAAACCACAGTTCTAAGCACGTTTTGACGTAAAATTAGAGTGTTTAATAGCTGGAAAATGCAGTTGTAAACATCTGATGTCTTAACCATCATACATCTTTAACTAGAGGTCGACCATGCGTTGGTCATCTTTATTGACATAAGAAGATTCCATAATCATTTATATTTTATTTATGACTTTCATCTTGTTGAACCATGTGAAACTAATGACACGGAAAGAGGAGTAGGAGGATAAAGTTTTAGTAATGATTAGGAAACCGTCATGTTCTAAAATGAACAATTTGAGTCGAAAACCTGCATGTGAGTTGAAATTACGTTGCATGCGACGGTGCTAGAATCGTTTTATCTTGTAGACCATATGAGTCTAGAATCCTCGAATTTTGGAATAATGGGAAATGGCTTTAAATGTTTGAGTATGTTGTGTAAACATGGGAAGCAAGTAAACAAATAGGAAACCACTTAGGAGTGGGCGCTTATAAGAAATGTTATTACATGAAAATGGATTATGAAACTCTGAACTCGAGATTAGAGTAAAAAGAGCGCCATGAGCTAATGAAGGAGGATATCCTAAACCCTTGAGGTCATCAAGGTCGTTAAATAGTTAAAACTAAACAAATAGGAAACTGTAGGATTTCAACCAGTTCAAGTCGAGTAGGGTGGGTGAACCAAGTTCATGCGTTCTTAGAACGGTAATTAAAAACAAATCCTTTGGCCAAGGTGATGTACTATCCTCAAGTGCATCGAACGTTCACCGTAACTGGATGGCGTTTCTTGTGGAGTGTCGTGCATGACTAGAGGGTATCTAGGGATCTGCGTGATAACAAGACACGTAGGTTACAACACCAGAGCTCAGATGGCAAACGCCGATGGTTATCCTAAGTCTATCCTCTTGAGTAGGGTAGGGCCACTTCCGGTTAGGAAGGAGTGCGGGAGACTGACGGTCTGTGGTTGGAGGTTAAGCTCCTTGAAGATACTTTCTCTTCCAAATACCGAGGAATGCCGAGTCTTGAATGTGATGGATCGACAATCGAGATGCATGATAATGGTATGTTTCCAATATATGTTGTTTCAAGAAAAATTCATTTGTTAGAAAACAAAATGTTTAATGTATATCATTTCTTTCAGCTTTATGATAATGAGATCATGCGTATGATAAAATGGAAAATGTTGTATTGGTTTATAGATGAGTAACTTTTGCATGTGATTTCCTAGTAAAAAAAAAAAAAATTACCGTTGTGAAAACTTAGTTACTTCTTGTTATTCCTTGGTGGATGTTACAATCCATTTACCTCATATAAGCAAAATACTGACATGTTACATATGGATGAAGAGAGTATAATAGAAAAATGAAGGTTGCAATCATGTCATTCAAAATGTTGGATATGATGAGGTAAAGGAGATATGTGAAGTTATGCTTTGTCATAGCTCAATCAAGGTAGAAATAAAAGTGTGTCCAGATGTTCAACATTGTAAATTAGCTTGTGAGATCATTGATTATGCTAATGGGGATAATGTCACAGACATCAGCTTGTAGGTCGATGGTGATAATATGGAAGATGAGTGTTTGGACATTCACTCTAAGGAACCTAAATATAGCCTTAACAATGATAATTCTCCTTGTTCTATCAGTCATGGTGACCGTGAATATGATAATTTCTTTGTTGATTATGATTGCTCTTATGAAGTGGAAATGGAATTCTTTGCCCTAGATAAATGCATTGATGTGAATGATAATAAAGACACATGTTCGTTTAGAATCAAACATAAATTATGCTATAATAATTCTCTAGAGTATGGGGTAGAAGTGTTATTTGTTGATAGAACATATGAGGGTTTATCTGCAAGCTATTTGATTGACCATGTTAATTCTGAAAATGTTGATTTTGAAAGGGATTTAGACCTCTGTGTTGAGAAATAAAATGGTAGAATTGATTGTGAGTTTCCTTCCAATCATTGTTGTGTCATGGCATCTAGTTGTGAAGAGTTTGATGTAGGACTATATTCTAAAATATATGATCCTTCTCTAGAAGATTTCCATGCTTAATCACATGATGATTTACAAGATGAATTTATATTTGGTCTTGAGCTAGAATTGGATAAATTTGTTGACATATGTGATGTTGATGGAGCTAATAGTATTTATGACACTCATGATTTGAGTGTTGATAAGGATACTTCCATGATAACAGAGCCCTCCTTGCTGAACATTAAAGCGCACAATAATGTGATGGAATTACAGTATTTAGATGAAGATGAGTGTCAATATGATGCAACTCAAATGAGAGAGGTGCCTATGTATGAATGGTTTTTCTTTAGTGCACTTGAAGATCACCTTCAAGATATGGAAAAACTTCAGATAACAACTTAATGGGTATATCCCAGTCTTTTATTTTCTATCAATCTAAATTTTTAAATTTGGAGTTGAGCTATAATTTCAAAAAATCAGAGCAAGTGTTTACAAATATGTTAATTGAACATGATGCTTATGAATGCTTCAAGTTTGATGTGACAATAAAAGACGAGGTTAATGTTTATGATGCGAGTTATCCAATGGATTATTAGCATTTTTAGTTCCCAGTTCAACTTGATAGAGGTTTGATGTTGCAAGGTAATGACCTTGTTAATATGAAGCATTGCGAGGGCTAGTGTGATATGGTTGACAAATGCATTGTTTGCTTTCCATATGGAGATGCATTGATACATGATTGTAGGGTTCAAATGACCACAAAAAACTTTGACAGTGATGAGTATAGAGATTTGGTAAAAGTTGCAAACAATAATGTCAGTAAGCAGACAAATTGTGGCATTACTTTAAGATCAATTCTAGAACAGCCATCAGAAAATAGAGTATTTGATAGAGGAAAACTTTGCTTCTCTATTTTGGGGGGCCTAGGACCACCAAATGATAATTGAAAGGGTGGAAAATCAGTGCATTATAATAAGGCAATTGCAGGTTTTTTGATTGAAGGCACTTGGTCTGCGCCTTGAAGTTTTCTAAATCCTCCCCACCTTCCACTGAAATGTGTGTCCCCAAGCAAGAGCAACTATTGGGACTTGCTATTTTTTAGGTTTTAGATGTTACTGTATTGCAAAATCTTCATCCTAATGCCTTATGTTTGGTCATGCTTTGAGGTTTAGGGTTTATCTTCTAATCTGTCGTTGACCTCCTCCAATGGTTCCTGGGTATTTAAGTTGTGTTTTGTCCCCTATTAGTCGTGAGGTTACTGGCACCATAGTTTGGCATTACTAGCATGTGAGTTCTTTATTATTTTCCTATCCAATTCCAGTGTTTACCTTTGAAAAGCTTGGAACCAATCATCACTTGCCATGTGCTTACTTTTGATCGAGTCGCACCTGTCGCATTACTATTACAAGCATTTTATTTTGATGGTGAGATCGTGCACGAAGTTGCCACGTGTCCAATACTTTATGTTATAAATTAAATCACCTGAAACTTTTTAAAATATTGTTATCCTTCTTCGAGCATATCTTTTCAACATGTGTCGTCTTTTGGTTTATTCCATCACATAGTTTTCCTCCCGTGCAGCTATGTTTTGTCTTAATATTTTATTAGCTGCAATGTTGCGATGGGCCTCCAAGTATAAGCCCTTCCTCAATATTATTCCCCATGCCCCCCGCCAAGGCGATATCTTTTATGATAGGTGTTTTTCTATACTGGTTGAGAATATTCTAACAACGATGTCACAAGTATGTTGGCCCCATTTCTCCATACAACAAATTATTGATGGCGTGCATAACATGCACCTTTTTCACAACCTTTAATTTGATCAACATCGTGTGGGTGTGATGGTGCAATGAGATGACACCTGCCCGCTTTAGGCTAGCAAAATCAACGGTTGCGTCTTAAACTTAGAGGCTGAAGATTCTATACGGTCAGTACATCGCACAGGCTCGTTGCTTCGCCTTGAGATTAAGGTTGTGATGCTGTGATGTGATGATGCATGTTCACCTTTTATGATCAAATTGACGACTACATTTTAATCATCCAACCTTAGGGAAATCAACGGCTCGACGCACCACACATTCTTGAAGGTTTTTTCCACGAGAAGGTATGCGATGCAGCTTGGGTGTGCAATAACCGTTGATCTAGTTCCTAGTTTGATCAATGACCAATATTTTAATGTAATTATTGTTCACGGCATGTGAACACTATCTTTGCGCATTCAAGCAATTAATGTGGAGATTGAAAGAGATACTGGGCACATGGGCCTCTAGGTTTGTAACACTAGGAGAAGTAACTGAACATGTGAGATATGACCCTAATGAACCTGCAAAAATATTTTGATGTGACACTGACAGAAGGATAATTATTTCCAAATCTTTCAAAAAGTGAGTTTTGTTTTTATTTAGATCACTGATAGTGAGTAAAAGACATATGACATAGATGTTTGGATCAGAACACACAAGTTTGATGCACAGGGTACTTGATTAGTTATGAGTGTTCCCGCCTTACTTTTCCTTTTTTTTTTGGCTATGTTGTGATTTTCAAGGTGTTTGGATAAGGCCGAGTTTGTGAATTCTCATGTGACTTAAAAGGTAATAATTGTAGTTGTTGAGAAACAACATATTCTGGAGATTTATCCACGATCCTATTTTTGGTTATAAAGGAAGTGAATGCTTTTAACGATTCATATTACTTTTCTTTCCTTTTATGGCTTGGAATATGTTTTTTCCTTCCATCATGACTATTATATCTTCCATTCTCAAAGAGTGTTTATCATTGTTCTCTTGGTTACAACTGTGTGTTTACAACAATAAGAGAGTAGTGATTTTCTTCTTTGGAATGGGAGGTTTAGGGAAAATGATAGAATAATTGTTGTGGTAGCCTACTTGATTCCTCAATTTCACCTTCCATAGGTTGGAACCTAATGAGGAATGGGCATTGCTGCTTAACTACTCCAACTGCATGCAGCTTCTCAGTTTAGGATGAAGGAGGCTTTAAGTTTCCAATGGCCAATGATCACTAGCTTAACTTGATGTGTAGGCAGGGCCGCACCTTTCCAGCTCCTCCTCCCCACCATATCAGTGAGCAACAAGTGTTGGCTAAGCTTTGACAAGTGAAGAATATTGCATTTGGGTGGTCCACAAGTAGATAACTATTTGGGCCTCTACTGACAGAGTCAAAGGCTTAGATGGACAACAACTGGCATCTTCTTCATCCCTGTCTTCATAGTGGGTAGATGTTGCCAGCTCAACTTTGGTGGATGAAGAATAATTCATGTGCTTTCCCTGCAATGATCTAAACACCTGTGTTCAGTTATCATGACAACAAAAGGTAGAAGACGGTTTCTTAAGGAGGCTCATTGTTGTTCCAACTGTTCACGTGCTCCGCACCTTACAAACAACTTATTGTTTGTAGTAAGTGTCAATCATCTAGAGGATTGTAAGAGGCACCCTTATTTTATAAAAGGGACATGCTTAGTGTTTTCAATGGTTAAAAAATGAATGGGATGTTTGTAGTATTATGGTTTGTCATAGGAATTTAAATCTTTGTATAGCACGTGTTTCTGTCGTAAGCATGTAACTCTCTAGTATGGGATTATATGAAAAATGTGCAAGTTTGAATGCCACTTTGTCTCCATTTTATGATGTAAGCAAACCTTTGAAAATAATAATGAAGGGTTATTGTTTCTTCAATCTACATTTGCTAGCATGAATTATTTCTTTGGTTAGTCTCCTTTCAAGTAATGGAATAAATCTTTCTGGAAGAATGATAATGTTGTTTGCATAATAATTGGATTATTAAGAATGAAGTCATATTGATGAAGCTTCTTGTGGGTTGATGTTATTATCAAGATAATAGTATTCAATAAAATCTCTTGCAACCACCAGATGTAAGTAATGCTGAGATATAACATGTGCAAAGTATATTGACTCTGTATTCCCTGATAGGCACCGATCCAGAACTACCCCACTTCCCAGCCAAATATGGTTTGAAAATGATAAATCACACATGTTGTGTAATTTATTCTTAATTATTTACTATTTTCACAAGGGTCATTAGAGGTTATTTACCAAAGAATATGAAGAGATTTGAAATGTCTTCATATTCTTTGTGAAAGAAATTTGCTATGTGACATTGTGGTTATTTACCAAATCCTAATTCCCTAACTAGTGTTTGAGAAGGGAAACCACCTTGGCTTTGCGGAGCCTAAAGTGTAGAGGAGATTGTCTTTAGATAACATCTCATCTTCATTGACCATTTTCCACTAATTTGTCAAAACCTGAGAGTAGTATAAAGATTAGTGGGGTACAATTTGGAGAACCAACAACCAGCATGGAAGATATATCACTGTTTACCCTATAGCGGTGGTTTGTCTCTAGAAAAACATCACCCAAAGCCATTTTAATGGCATGCAACACGAAGGGGGAACTAGAATTAAATGCCTTTTTTAATCTGAGATTTGAGATTGCCTCAATAAAGGATTCTTTCCTCTTTTTTGCTCTAAGACTCACAATAGTCTCCATTTTATTTGCAAGTGAACAATCCGGAGATTTCAACTTATCTCAAATGAAGAAATCTAGGTGTAACACGAGCCGAATGCCATATGTAATACTTAGTGCTCCGTCCCTTGTTGGAGACTTCTCACATGAGCTGAAGTCCATCATCCACCAAATCATCATTGCCTTCATGAATGTTCGAATGATCATTGAGCAAGGCAGAGGGATATTATTGTTTCTTTCCAGTGGTTAAAGCTCCTCAAAATATTTTGTTTGCATGTTAATTGCCAAGTTGGTGAGAGCATCCGCCTCTTGGTTAGCTTCATTATAAATATGTCTTATTTTATAATCTCCCCCCTTTGATAGTGCTTCCTGTATCAATAGAAGAATATTTTGAATTATACAGCTAGGGGTGTTGTGGTTTCTTATTGCAATGGTTATGATTCGTGAGTTCCCTTTGATCTAAATGTTTTGCAACCCTAGCTTAATGCATGAATGGAGATGTAGTAGAAATGTTTGTGCCTCCGCTTCATTGTTCGATCCCTCTTAAATTTTTTTTGATGTCGTTGCTATAGTTTCCCCTCTATGATCCCAGATAATACTGCCTGCTCTTGAGGCCCTTGGATTTCCCCTGGAGGCCCCATCAAAGTTTAATTTGACCCACCTGGACCTGGTGGGATCCATCTAGCTTTAGATCTCAAATTGAAACAAGGCTATAAGCTCTGCTTCCCATTAACGAGGGTTTTTATTTAAAGTTTAGGTACTAATAAATATTTAAAGATTAAATAAAGAAACATTAAATTTAATTTTAAAATTCACAACATTTAATATTCATTATATCGGGCTCTAAAATAAAAAGTATGTTGCATGTATAATTTAATCATATATATATTATTAACTTTTAATCCATAATCTTGAGGATATTTAATTTGAAAACTAACTTGTTAGAATACTTAACATGTTAAATTTGAACAAAATATTAAAGATTATATGTTAACCAAAATGCATTATCATCTTCTTAATGATGAGATTCAACATCTCTTCATCAACAATCTCTTGTTGCAAATTAAAATTAAAGTCTTATTCAATTTTTATTGTACTTCTTTCTGATTTGAGCTTAAGAGATTATGACACTAAAATCTTAGATGATAATCTCATTGCTTGATAACTACCAACCCCTCCCTAAGCTTGATAATTTTATCATTGATTTATTTGTTCATATTCCTACAAGACAACCATACACTTGTCATGAAACTCTTTTCTATCTCTATACATGCTTCAAAGAACAACAATCTTATATTCATAAGAACAATCTCTCTTACTCTCCCTACTCCATAGCCACTCACTATTCACTCCATTGTAGTGTATGCTAACCAAACAAATAATAAATCAAACTCAAAATCAACTAATCAATTTATGAATACTATTTACTAATAAATCATTTTCTCATCAATATTAAACACATATTTAATCTAGGGAACAAAATTCAGCTACAAAACACATACTATTAATTGAAATGAAAGTTTTTAATGACGTCCACGAGACCAGTCTATAGGACAATGGAATGGAATTCTTTTATAGTCTATAATGTTTGAATGCTATCTGATTTTTTGAAACCATGAACTACTTTTTGTGTGGCTTTGCCTGTTTAACTTTGGAACATGATTCCATGGTGCACTTTGTTTTAATATAATATCTTTTATTAAAAAAAAAAACCTTTATTAATATTAAATCAAACATGTAAAAAGTGAAAAATATAAACGTGTGAATCGTCATTTGACCAAAATTAAAAAAAAAATATTTACATTCAAAGAATGCTACGGTAACTTGCAAACCGCAGGTAAAAAAAGAAAAAAGCACAGAAAATTAAAGCCGGGGTTCGAATCCCCGCTGTTTAACTTCGAAGTACAGGTGCTATAGTAGGTTTCTGGGAAGAAACAGAAGCGGTGTTAAAGCTGTACAGGAATGGCGTTGCAGTGGGTGATGTTAGGATATGTGGTGATGGCAGAGGCGCTGCTTGCTGTGGTGCTGACGATGCCGTGGCCGCGGGCGTGGATATCGCCTATTGTCACTTTCGTTTCCCAGCTGCTTCAACCTTCCATCGGCATCCTGCCCTTCGCCGCCTTTCAACTTCTGGATATCTACTGGAAAAATGAACATAGACTCGTCTGTACCTCACATGTCTGCACCATCGAGGAAATGAATCGATATGAAAGATCCGTGAGTATTTTATATGCAAGCTTGTTTTCATAGAACTTGTTTCTTTGACATGAATTATATCAATCACAGCCTTAATATAATGTTAGGGTTTATGGTTTCTGAATTGTCTCAACTACAGCATTAAAGCGCTTTCCTCTGGACACCCTGTAGTAACGTTTGATATGTTATTGTCTGCTCAGCGAGCAAATTTTTTATTTTTATTTTTAAATTTGATAAATTCCCTTAGCTGAGTTACGACCGAGTTTTTTTGTTTTTAATTTTAAAATTTTGTTTTAATTGTTTTTTGTTAAGACATTTTGGTAAATTGCCTTTATCAAATAACTTTTTCTTAGTTGCCACAGTGCAGGGGTATTTTTTTGAATTGGTAAATACTAAATTCCCCTTTTCATGGAACCTTGGGCTTAGTTGCCATGACTGAGGTCTTTTTTTAAATTGGTTGATTCTCGGGAAGCAGTAACATTCCCTTTGGTTTAGTTGCCACAACCGAGTGGTGATCACAGTTATGATTTTTGCCAATGGGTTATTGCTATATATATCTTTTGCACATATTATATACATCACAGTAGCAGAAATTGCAAATAAAATGAGGGTATTCACATTTAACACGTTCTCAGTCCTGTTCTCGTGCCATTCAGACTTTCTGCTTAGGACGATGACCAAACCTTGGGAAAAATGGCCAAATGTGCATGTGAATGAAAAACTAGGGATAAACCTCATATAATTAGAAAAGAAAAATGGCCAAATCTGCATGTGAATGAAAAACTAGGGATAAACTTCATATAATTAGAAACATATAATTAGAAAAAAATGTAAATTAAAACTGGGTAGTTGAATAGCATTGGAAAGGAATGGGAAAAAGGGAAATTGAAAGACTCATAAAATTGCTCTTTTGTTCTTTTCAATTTCTGTGCGTGTGAGTGTGTGCGCATGTGCGTGTGTTTTGTGCATATTATCCCGTGTTAAGTATTTTCAATCATGGGGCTCTTGGGTCAAGAGATGTATCCTCAAATCATAGATATTTTTTGGCACATAACTGTACAAAGCCTTCCCATTAACCCATTTACGTTCTCTCCACAAAGGTCGTGCCCATTGAAACTGCATTTAAAATGGCAGCTCTTATGAATCATTCTACAAATATATTGATATGCAACCCTTCCTACTCTACTTAGCTTTTGAGCATGATTTAAATCATTCTATGTGTGCTATTGTTGAAATGCATGGTTCCACAAGTCTCCCCAATTAAACAATCCTAGTCTTGCCAATCTTTTGTCAACAAAAATAGCCAAGAACCTGTAGAGTCGGAAATTGCCTACACAATTTCTAGACTCTATATTGTGCACTCATTTTAGTGTTCATGTCTTTAGCATGTTTTGGGACTCATTTAGCTGTTCCCTAGCCTAAAAAACCCATTGCCAAGATGCCAAATAGAGTCAACCATGTTTAGTTTCTGTTCTTGACCATCTCTCAAACTTTTTGGAAAATCATGTCTATCTAGACGCTGACACAATCACGTTAGTGACCTAGTCATGATTTGATCATGAAAGCATCCACACATGCTAAACTGTTTTGGAACAGACAAAAGCCGCTCCTAGTGGCATTTTGTGTTTTTGAAATGGCTACGAGCATGCAAAATTTAGAAATATTCCATTTCAAACTCCAATATGGATCTCTATCATCTTCTTTCTCTCACTCTATTGTATGGTTCTCTAAATTTCCCTTTCTCACGTTCAGACTCTGATTTTTTATTTTTGGTTGTAACTTCCTTGGGAACATTCGGAACTCTTCTTCCTTTTGCCAAAAGTTCTCTGTAGCTTAACACCCATACCATTGGCATCCTGACAATCTCCATATCCAATAACTCCTATTACACAAACACACACCATGGACAACCACACTTAAGGATCACGTACTCCTAGATTTCCAAATTGCATGTGGAGGTTGAAATGAACCAAACAAGGGTTAGATTAAGGCAGGCTTCGAAGCATTTACAATTTTTTCTCGTCCACTCCATATGTTTTGGGCCCAATATCTTCTCATAGGTATTTCAGATCCTAGAATTTGCAAACAATGACAACCAACAAAAAAATGCACACCGTGTAAATTTCAAAGTCTGATATGTCAAGGTCGTCACTGCTTGTTATGGTTGCTACCATGAAACCCATTTTTTCTTTTTAGATCCTGTCTTGTTCACTACTGCACACTTTATCTCTCTAGTATTGGGTCACTATTGAGCTAGTAGAGTTGCGACCACTCTGTGATGGTCTTTACATTAGCTTGTTAGATTTCGGTCCAAAATTAATTCCAAACCTTCTGCACTTTGTCTCCAGTCTTCTTTAACTTCAAACAATGAATCAGGGATGCATTTTCTAACCTCCTTTGTCATTTTAGTAGCTTAATGAAGATATTGTTTAAAACCCAGCTCCTGTATTGTTTAGTTAGGAGCATCATATTCCATTTACTGTATTGCTTATCTTCTTATGCTTAAATGACAAATGAACATGCTGATTTAAACAAGACACCTTAAGGTAGTGAAAATTCTTCCCTTCAAGACCAAGCTGGCCTCTTGGGACAAGTAAGCAGAAGATGAGAAATAAAAATGTAGGAACTTCTTGAAGAAATTTGTTTGGGTAGAGGCCCTAATGTGAATCTGAGATCAAATTGAGATGAAACCCCATGATCTAGTTTTAAACTTTGATCCCTCATGTTGCTAGACAATTTATTACACAGGTAATTGATAAATTATTGGATGATATTCACATAGAGCAAAGGCTCTGTTGTGACGTTTTCACACATCGCCCCATTGCAAATGGGGACCCCCTTTTTTTTCTGGCTTTTGCCGTCGTTTTTGCTTTGATCTTGTAGTTTCTTGCCCCAATCCATGAAGCTAGGAAAGAATGTCCGAGCAGTCAGCTCATAGGGAACATTAGGAATGCTTGAAATAGTGAATTTCCCCTGAGGATGAATAATGCCCTACCTATCATTCCTCGATTAAATCTGGATAGTCCATGTAAGGAGTCCATCATCCCATAGAGGAAATGTCCAAGTCCTTCACCCTCAGCATAAGGCTCCATGATGAATAAGGAATCCTGTTCCAAGACTTCAGTCCGGAAGTCCCTGTCCAAGTCCCAGTTCTAGGGTCTCTGTCCAAAAGTTCTTGTTCGGGAATCCTGTCCCAAAGGTCCTATCCAAGAATCCTATTCCAAAGTTCCTATCCAGGAATCCTATTCCAAAGTTCCTGTCTGGATTCTTGTCTCGAAGTTCCAATCCAGGGTCCTGAATTCAATAAGGCTTGTCATTTCCATGTCAAAATCCATCTTTCCACCTTAGAACCCTCTCCATTCCCGGCATGGAACTCAATTCTAATCTTGTTCCAAGACTCCATGTCCCACTCAGCAAAGTCATTCCTGGACTCCAGTCCAGGAATCTAGCCCGGAGGTCCAGTCTGGAGTCTTGTCCGGAAGTGCTTATCCCGGAGTCTTGTTCAAAGAATGCCTGCCCGGAATCCTGTTCTAGGGTTTATCCATGTTCTCATCCCGACCAGATCCAGAATTCAACAAGAACTGTCACTCCTTGGAATGATCATCCTTCAGTCATGGAACTCAGTTCCCGGCCTGACAGCCCCAGTCTGGACGATCAATCTAGGGGATATCCTTCTGATCCCAATCCGGCGCTCAACCTCATTTCACAAACTCGGAAGATTCTCAAATCAATAGGATTTTCATGAACTTAGGGCAAATTTCAGAAAACACTCAGTGTTTGAAACATCCCTCCAGAAGGCTAGAAGTGTAATAGGAACATTCCTGGTCGCATATTCCAGTACCTACTGAAATATGCGCCCAAGGAGGAAATTTATCCCTGGTCGCATAATCCAGCAGGTACTGGATTATGCGCCCAAGACAGTTTTTGTCCTGGTCGCAAAATCCAGTACCTACTGGATTTTGCGCCCTAGGACTGGAAGTGTCCAGTTCTGCCTTCAGTCCTGTCCAGTCAATGCAGTTGCCTTCAAAATCATTCTCTGACTCCTCTGTGGATGTTTGAATCCTGGAATTCACAGTTGAAAGCTGGAAGAAACGAACTCAATATCTTGCCATGGAAATGAGAGATTCCTTGGGGCATGGAAGAAATGAAAGATGGAACAAACGAAAGATGGAAGAAATCACCAACTCCGTATCCCGCCATGGAAATGAGAGATTCCTCGAGGGGATGGAAGAAACGAAAGATGGAAGAGACAAAGGATGGAAGAAACGAAGGATGGAAGAAATGAACTTCGTATCTCGCCATGGAAGTGAGAGATTCCTCGAGAGGATGGAAGAAACGAAGGATGGAAGAAACGAACTTCGTATCTTAGCATGGAAATGAGAGATTTCTCGAGGGGATGGAAGAAACGAAGGATGGAAGAAACGAAAGCCCCGTGTTTTTGATTCCGTGTCGATAACTGAACCTCCCCAAAAACAGCTCAAGGTGTACCTGCCACAAAACTGAAACTCCACTCAAAACTGAAGAGAGGATAAGTCCTTAGGCCAAAATCCATGAAACTGGACAGGTGTGTCCAAAAGCGCAAAATCCTTTACCTGTTGAAATGTGCGCTCCAGGACAATTTTTGTCCTTGAGCGCAAAATCCCTTACCTCTGGAAATTTGCGCTCTAGGACAATTTTTGTCCTTGGGCGCAAAATCCCTGACCTACTGAAATTTGCGCTCAAGGACAATTTTTGTCCTTGGGCGCAAAATCCTTGACTGCTGGGAATGTGCGCTCTAGGACAATTTTTGTCCTTGGGCGCAAAATCCTGCACCAATGGAAATTTGCGCTCCTGGGGAACTTAGCCATTTTTCAGTGTCTCTTAGGGTAAAGGTATATTAAAAAATATATTTAAGTATAAGAAATTGAATTTCTTATACTTTAAATATTTTTCAATATACCTTTCAGGATGTTTGAGATAGGTCTCAAATCCACCGGATTTAACATGCAAAATCTAGAATTTGGAGGATCCACCAGATTTTAGACTTAGTCAAATTTTCAGGATTTCAGGATTTCAGGCTACCAGACTTAGCCAATTCCAAACAGGTAAGTTGCAAAAATCATTCAAATGAAGGATGGAACAAACGAACTTTGCATCTCGCCTTGGAAATAAGAAATTCCGCGAGGATGGAACAAGCGAACTTTGTATCTCGCCATAGAAATAAGAAATTCCGCGAGGATGGAACAAACGAACTTCGTATCTCGCCATGGAAATGTGAGATTCCCGGAGGATGGAAGAAACGAGGGATGGAAGAAATGAACTCCGTATTTCTGATTCCGAGTCGATAACTAAACCTCCGTAGAATAGCTAAGAATGTACCTGCTACAGAATTGGAATCCCACTTCAAAACTGAAGAAAATGTAAGTCCTTGGCTAAAATCCCTGAAACGGGACATCCAAGGTCAAGTGGCGCAAAATCCTTGACCATCAGAAATTTGCGCTCCAGGACAAATTTTGCCCTTGGGCGCAGAATCCTTCACCTGTAGGAATGTGCGCTCCTGGACAAATTTTGTCCTTGGGCGCAGAATCCTTCACCTGCAGGAATGTGCGCTCCAGGACAATTTTTGCCCTTGGGCGCAAAATCTTTCACCTCTGGAATTTCGCGCTCCTGGACATGTCCTTCTAGTTCCTCAACAGAAGCCTCAGTTCGTCATGGGATCTTAGAACTTAGAAATTCCTGCGGAACGATCCTCCTCACCCAATCATGAATGCAACTGAACAACTTGATCCAGGACCTGTAGGAGGACGTGCCAGGCAGATTCCAACTCCTTTCGGGAGTTTCAGCTTGAATGAATTCCTGTCCACAGAAAGCAAAATTGTGACACTTCCATCTGAGTAAGATCCCATAGGAGAAAATATTCCAAGACTTAGCTGGATTTTAACAAAAGTTCAAGGGTTATGCTAAGGAAGAAAATCCTAAATGTCGTGAAATCCCCGACATTGCAAAATCCCCGACATTGAAAAATCCCCGACGTCGCAAAATCCCTGACATCGCGAAATCCCCGACATTCAAAAATCCTCAACATTCAGAAATCCCCGACATCAGGAAATCCCCGACATTAGAAAATCCCCGACATTGGAAAATCCCCGACAGGTGAAAATCCCCGACCACCTGGAAATTGCTCCCTAACTTGGAAATTCCTCCTGTCCATGCCTGGTAACCTTGGAATGAAGGAGAAGTTAGTCCAAGTGTGAAGGATACCAGAAAGTGAAGAAAATCCGTTGTTTATTCAGGAATTCATAAACTAATTTGATCAATTATGCAAGTTTAGTTCCTGTTTTATCTTTTGATTGCATTGCATTTAAGGATCTTGTTCATCATGACTACTCGGAGTTTCCCTTATTTTGCAGGAATCCAGGACGAGGATGAGCTTCCATAAAGACAGAGCTCAAGGATGATCAAGGATTATCTCAATCATCATGAAGTTCCAACATCGGAGAGGAGGACTACTTCCAACGCCAGACGAGGAGACCACATGTGAATTCCACAAGAAGAATGGGAAGAATCACTTCAAGTTCCACATCAAGGATTCCAGTTCCGAACAAGAGGATCAATCCTTGGAGAGCCAAGAACAAAAGTACAGTTCACCATCCATCGGGAAGAACGGGAATCCACGCCAAGGATGAGGAATTCCAACCCAGGAATCCAGGACAGGGAATTCTATTCCACGACAGGAAATTCCAACTCAGGAAGGAATTCCATTCCAGGGCCCTAAGGAAAGTGCGCCCTTGCTCAAGGAAGGATTCCTCCACACAAAGTTCCTTGACCCCCTGGAATTTGCGCCCAAGAAGAAAATCATTCTTGGTCGCAAAATCCTGTTCCAAGTGGAATTTGCGACCAGGACAAGTGGACTCCAGGACACCATGGAATTTGCGACCAAGGAGCAGGACAAACAGACAGTTGACTGGTCTCACCTACCAACCAAGCAGCTTAGTCAGTCTGGCGTCCAGGACAAGTGGCAGCATCCCATGGAGCCTATGAGATATTCATCCCTATCTCTTTAGGGTTTGCACAGATTTTGAGGAAATCTGATCTTTTTTCACCTCCTTGTTTGATAGCTAGCCTATATAAAGGCTGAGGGATGCCTCATTGTATCTCTCTCCTTTTCTGATTTTTATCATTCTGATGCTCCTAAAGCACCCTAGTAGCTAGTTTTTATTTCTGTATGACTTTTATGAGCTGAAACTCCCAGAATCAGTTGGATTGTTCTGATATAAACTTCTGAAGCAATAATATATGCATTGAAGAATGGTGTTCATATATTTCTTTGGATTTTTAGCATGGGTTTATTGATTTCTTGGAGCAAATCTGAAAGATATTGAAGTTATTTCTTGTATTTTCTTACTTTTGTTAGATTGATGCGATGGAAATGTTCTTGTTGAATGATTGAAGTTGATTAGTTCATACCATTTGTGATATGTGGCTTGCAAATCACTTTGTATGGTTAGTCTGAACGTAATCCATGCTTAACTTCGGCTGTTTCTGTATGATCAGTTCCATGTTCCATGACAAGATAGTGTGAAAATCTCTACCTCTACCCCAGAAGATGGCACCATCCTTGCCTAGTTGTTGTCTCATGGCGAAGCAGAGGACTGGTTCCAGTTTCATCTTCAACATCAGTCATTTCCATTGATTAGATTCCTAAACCCTTACCTCATCTTTTGCATTTTCTTTTAGATTTTCGTCAGGATTAGTTTTCCAGAGCCTCATTGCCAAATCATCTTCCTCTTCAAGAGCGGAACCTAGGAATTCCAATATTTCCATTTGTGAAGGAATTTCATTCACCCACCAAACCGAGTCCCAGGAGTGAATTCCATGTCTACGAAGGAGTAAGCCCACGTAAGTCCCCCTCGTGATTACCAGCAAATCACATCATTCCACTGAGTCTATCCCTGTGCACGTCAAGACCTGACATAAAAGGAACATTGGAGTAGTCTCATTCGATCACATAGTTCAGCGTCTGAGAAGCTTTATTCAAGAGAGGATAGGATACTCTGTGTTTTATTCTAATGTTGTTGTAGTCACAAAAACCTCATCAACAGGCTTTTAAATAGGTTACAAGTAATTAAAAAGAAAGCAAGTTTCTATATTTAGAAATTGCCAAAGACTGCCAGAGATCGACACACGATCTTGTCATAATTACATACCGTTACAAGAAACTGACCATTAACTAAAAATAGGAGATTCTAAGTAAAGAATATCTTAATACCCTCCCTTAATGGTCAACTGATTCACTACACCAAGAGACCCCCTGAATTTTACAAACTTGTCAAGACTAAGGGACTTGGTGAGAATATCAGCTGTCTGATCCGTAGTCGGAACATACAACAACTGAACTGATCCGTCTTCAACCAACGATTTGATGAAATGACAATGTGTCTCGACATGCTTGGTTCTTTCATGGAAGACCGGATTCTTAGCAAGTTTGAGAACTCCCTGATTGTCACAGTACAGAGGAGTCGGACCTGCTTGAGATAGTTGCATATCGGCAAGCATCTGGCGAAGCCAAACTGCCTCACAAGCTGCTTTTACTGCACCGCTATACTCAGCTTCTGCTGCTTCTTACTGGTCCAGGTGACAGCATCGGATCCCAAACTGAACACATACCTAGAAGTTGATTTTCTGTCATCAATTGAACCTGCCCAATCTGAATCGGTGAAGCCTCTAAGGCTGGGATCAGAATTCCTTGTGTAAAGAATTCCAAAGTCAGAAGTGCCTTTCACGTACCGTAGCACATGCTTAGCTGCTACCCAATGAACAGCCTTAGGAGCTGTCAAAAATCGTGAAATGTAGCTGGCTGCAAAACTGATGTCGGGTCTAGTAGCAGTTAGATAGATAAGACTGCCTACTAGCTGTCTAAACAGAGACTCATCCACTGCTGGTGAGTCAGACTTAGCGGATAGCTTAAGACCTTTTTCCATCAGAGTGGAGGCAGGTTTGCAGTCCTGCATTCGGAACCTATCCAGAAGATTGCGAGCATACTTTGACTGAGAGATGAAGATGCTGTTCGAAGTTTGCCAAACCTCAACACTGAGACAATAGTGTGAAAGTCCCAAATCTGTCATATCAAAGGATTTGCACAGGTCCTGTTGGATCTTATCGATTAGGTGTGCCGAGCTACCAGTAATGAGCAAGTCATCCACATAGACAACGAGCAACAATATATCATTACCAGTATGTTTGATGTACAAATTTGGGTCAGATGGACTCTGCTTAAAGCCATGATTTGTGAGGTACTTGTCGATTTTGATGTACCATGCTCTTGGAGCCTGCTTCAAGCCATAAAGTGCTTTGACCAGTCTACAGACTTTCTGTTCTTGTCCGGCAACCTTGAAACCAGGAGGCTGCGTCATATAGACTTCTTCCTGCAACTCACCGTTGAGAAAGGCACTTTTGACGTCCATCTGATGGACTTTCCATCCAAACTGGGCTGCTAAGGCAAGGACGAGCCGTATGGTACTCATCTTGGCTGTAAGAGCAAAAGTCTCCTCATAGTCGATGCCTTCTTTCTGTGAGAAACCCCGAGCAACAAGCCGTGCTTTGTACTTGTCTAGGGTTCCGTCAGCCTTGTACTTAACTTTATACACCCATTTGCAGCTAATGGGTTTCTTCCTTGGAGGAAGGTCTGAAAGGACCCAGGTGTGGTTCTTCTGAAGACTCTGGAGTTCTGATTCCATCGCCGTATCCCACTCTGGAATACCTTTAGCCTCTGAATACGTCTGAGGCTCATAGACACTGTACAGATTGGCCATGAGAGCAAAGTTTACTGTATGCTGCTGTTTGCTCTTATTCTGGGAGGATCTACCCTCAACAAGTTCATCATCATGAAGATCGGCAATCGTCTGAGACCACCATTTGGGGCGACGGGTAGACCGGACAACTTCAGGTTGAGCAGGAGGTTCTGGAACAGGGGCATCATGGAGAACAGGTGCATCAGGAGGATACTTAGGATCATCCTCAGGGATGTCAAACTAAGAATCATCGGAATCTGAAGAATTATCAGCATCCCTCCCATAAGGGGGACTTAAGGGAACACTGACACCCAAGTCAGGAGCCTTCAAAGGCTGGTCTTCGGACTGCTGCACAGAGGAGGGAGAGAAGAAAGGTCCCCGCTCTTCATCAAAAACCACATCACGACTGAAGATGAGACGTTCTGTCTCAATGTCAATTAGCCTGTAGGCTTTGTGGTTATCGCTGTATCCTGTGAACATGAGTTTCTGACTCTTGGAATCCAGTTTGGAGCACTTGGCATCCGGAATCCAAATTTAAGCAAGAGAGCCAAAAACCTTCAAGTGACTGACCTGCGGCTTGCGGCCAGCCCAGGCTTCTTCAGGAGTCTTCTCCTTAACTGCATAGGTCGAAGACCGGTTAAGAAGGTAAAGTGCAGTGAAAACTGCTTCTGCCCAAAATTTCTTGGGAACACATCTGTGCTCCATCACGGAACGGGCTAACTCAGTTATAGTGCGGTTGCGCCGCTCTACAACACTGTTCTGCTGAGGAGTGTAGGGTGTGGTCAATTGGCGTTTGATGCCATGTGTATCACAGAAGTTGGAGAACGCATTTGAACAAAATTCCCCCCCATTATCTGACCTAAGAGTTACAATGGAACAACCAGACTCTTTTTCTACTAAGGCCTTAAACTTCTGAAGAACTGAAAACACATCTGATTTCTG
Organism: Cunninghamia lanceolata; assembly: GCA_027924645.1. Lineage (NCBI taxonomy): Eukaryota > Viridiplantae > Streptophyta > Pinopsida > Cupressales > Cupressaceae > Cunninghamia > Cunninghamia lanceolata. The sequence continues at coordinate 6,208,369 of BSBN01000333.1, forward strand.
TCTAAGAAAGTAAACCCACATTTTCCTACTGAAATCATCAACAAATAGTAAAAAGTATTTGTATTCAGTAACTGAAAGAGTATTCATAGGGCCACAAACATCAACATGAACCAACTGAAGTACCTTGGATGCGCGCTAGGAGTCATCAGTCGGGAATGGCATGCGGTGTTGTTTCCCAGCTTGACACGATCCGCAGACACCGAAGTTCTGAGCTTGAATCTCAGGGAGCCCATCTACCAGGTGCTGTCGGGAGAGCTGAGATAGGTAGTGCACATTCAGGTGCCCATACCGCTGATGCCAGAGACTGGTAACCAAAGAGTGTTGAGCTGCTAGGGCTGATTTAGGAGGACCATCCGAATCCACAAGTCGATAAAGACCATGGTCCTCAATGCCAACAGCTACAGTGCAATTGGTTTCCCGATCGATGATCGAGCACTGGTGAGCGCTGAACACCACATCAAGGTGTGGAGAATGTTTCATGATTTGGCTGACTGAAAGCAAGTTAAGTTCCATACCAGGAACATAATATACGTCGAGGAATATGATTTTCCTCCCACCAGATTGATGCTGAACAATGCCTTTCCCGGCAACTGTGTACACTTCTCCACCACCGAAGACCATAGAATCACTGAAAGGGGAGAGTTCTATAAACCAGTCACGACAATGAGTGAAGTGACGTGAAGCACCTGAATCAATGTACCAGGTAGAGGATTTTGCATGGTTTGCGGGTCTTTTAGCCATGAAGGCGTAAAACGCACTCCTTCTGCTCAGTGTGCTCGGCACTGTTGGCCTTCTGCTGAGACCCTCCCTGCTTCTTCTGTTCAGAAGCGATACGTGCGCGACAATCTTTCTTGATGTGTCCAAACTTGTGACAGTAGTTACTATTACCTAGGTAATTGGTAAATAGTTGGATGATATTAACAATGAGCGAATGCTCAATAAATAGGTTACAGAATGTATATGAAGAGGCACGTTTCTATATTTAGAAACTGCCAAGGATCGACACACGATCCAAGAAATCATTACAAGACCGTTACACTTACACGGTACTGACCATTAACTAAAAATAGATGATTCTAGAAGAATATCTTAATACCCTCCCTTAATGGTCAATCTATTTACAACACCAAGAGACCCCCTGAATTTTACAAACTTGTCAGGACTCAAGGACTTGGTGAGAATATCTGCTGTCTGATCCTCAGTTGGAACATACAACAACTGAACTGTGTGGTCTTCAACCAGTGATCGGATGAAGTGACAATGTGTCTCGACGTGCTTGGTTCTCTCATGGAAGACCGGATTCTTGGCAAGTTTGAGAACTCCCTGATTGTCGCAGAACAGGGGAGTCGGTCCTGCTTGAGATAGTTGCATATCTGCAAGCATCCGGCGAAGCCAAACTGCCTCACATGCTGCCTTCATTGCACCTCGATATTCAGCTTCTGTTGAGGAGAGTGCCACAGCCTGCTGTTTCTTACTAGTCCATGTGACGGCACCGGATCCCAAACTGAACACATACCCAAAAGTGGATTTTTTGTCATCGATGGAACCTGCCCAATCTGAATCTGTGAAGCCGCGAAGGCTGGGATCGGAAGTCCTTATGTAAAGGATACCAAAGTCAGATGTACCCTTGACATACCGTAGCACATGCTTAGCCGCTACCCAATGATCAGCCTTGGGGGCTGTTAGAAATCTGGAGATGTAGCTGACCTGCAAAACTGATGTCTGGTCTGGTAGCAGTTAAGTAGATAAGACTGCCTACTAGCTGTCGGAACAGAGACTCATCAACCACTGGTGAGTCGGACTTAGCTGACAGCTTAAGGCCCTTTTCCATAGGGGTGGAGGCGGGTTTGCAGTCCTGCATTCGGAACTTATCCAGAAGACTGCGAGCATACTTTGACTGAGAGATGAAGATGCTATTATGAGTTTGCCAAACCTCAACACCTAAACAATAGTGAGAGTCCCAAATCTGTCATATCAAAGGTGGTGCACAGGTGCTGTTTGATCTGATCGATCAGGTGTGCCGAGCTACCAGTAATAAGCAAGTCATCCACATAGACAACAACTAACAAGATATCATTGCCAGTGTGTTTGATATACAGATTGGAGTCAGATGGGCTCCTCTTAAAGCCATGTTCTGTGAGGTACTTGTCAATTTTGATGTACCATGCTCTGGGAGCCTGCTTCAGGCCATAAAGTGCTTTGACCAGCCTACAGACTTTATGTTCTTGACTGGCCACCTTGAAACCAGGAGGCTGCGTCATGTAGACTTCTTCCTGCAACTCACCGTTGAGGAATGCACTCTTCACATCCATCTGATGGACTTTCCATCCAAACTGGGTTGCTAAGGCAAGGACAAGCCGTATGGTGCTCATCTTGGCTATAGGAGCAAATGTCTCCTCGTAGTCGATGCCTTCTTTCTGTGAGAAACCCCGAGCAACAAGCCTTGCTTTGTACTTGTCCAGGGTTCTGTCAGCCTTGTACTTGACTTTATACACCCATTTGCAGCTAATGGGTTTCTTCCCTGGAGGAAGATTAGAGAGGACCCAAGTGTGATTCTTCTGAAGACTGTGGTATTCTGATTCCATCGCCGTATCCCACTTAGGAATGCCTTGAGCCTCTGAATAAGTCTGAGGTTCAAAGACACTGTGCAAGTTGGCCATGAGAGCAAAATTGACTGTAGGCTGCTTTTTGCTCTTATTCCGAGAAGATCTACCCTCAACAAGTTCATCATCATGAAGATCGGCAATCGTCTTTGACCACCATTTTGGTTGACGGGTAGAGGGGCCAACATCAGGGTCACCAGCAGGTTCAACAGGAGGTTCTAGATCTGGAACATGTGCATCAGGAGGAGGTTCTGTATTATCCTTAGGAATTTCAGGCTGAGACTCATCGGAATTTGAGTCGGAGGAATAATCAGCATCCCTCCCATCAGGTGGACCTAATGGAAGACGAACACCCAGGTCAGAAGCCTTCAAAGGCTGATCCTCAAACTGCTGCACAAAAGAGGGAGAGAAGAAAGGGCCTCGCTCTTCATCAAAAACCTCATCACGACTGAAGATGAGACGGTCTGTCTCAATGTCAATTAGCCTGTAGGCTTTGTGGTTATCACTGTATCCTGTGAACATGAGTTTTTGACTCTTGGAATCCAGTTTGGAGCGCTTGGCATCTGGAATCCAAACATAAGCAAGAGAGCCAAAAACCTTCAAATGACTGACCCGCGGCTTGCGACCAGTCCAGGCTTCTTCAGGAGTTTTATCCTTAACTGCATAGGTCGGAGACTTGTTAAGAAGATAAACTGCAGTGAAAACTGCTTCTGCCCAAAATTTCTTGGGAACACATCTGTGCTCCATCAGGGAACGTGCTAACTCAGTTATAGTGCGGTTGCACCGCTCTACAACACTGTTCTGCTGAGGAGTGTAGGGTGTGGTCAATTGGCGTTTGATGCCATGGGTATCACAGAAGTTGGAGAACGCATTTGAACAAAATTCCCCCCCATTATCTGACCTAAGAGTTACAATGGAACAACCAGACTCTTTTTCTACTAAGGCCTTAAACTTCTGAAAAACTGAAAACACATCTGATTTCTGTCTAAGAAAGTAAACCCACATTTTCCTACTGAAATCATCAACAAACAGTAAAAAATATTTGCATCCAGTAACAGAGGAAGTATTCATAGGTCCACAAATATTAGCATGGACAAGTTGAAGTACCTTGGATGCACGCCAGGAATCACCAGTCGGAAAAGGAGTGCGGTGTTGTTTGCCAGCTTGACAGGATCCGCAGACACCGAAGTGCTGAGACTGAATCTCAGGAAGCCCATCTACAAGGTGCTGCCGGGAGAGCTGGGATAGGTAGTGCACATTCAAGTGCCCATAATGCTGATGCCAGAGACTGGTGATAGAGGAGTTCCGAGCTGCTAGGGCTGATTCTGGAGGACCACCCGAATCCACAAGTCTGTACAGACCATGATCCTCAATGCCAACAGCTACAGTGCATTTGGACAGTCGGTCAATGATAGAGCACTGATGAGTGCTGAAGACCACATCAAGGTGCGGAGAGTGTCGCATGATCTGGCTGACTGAGAGTAGATTAAGTTCCATGCCAGGAACGTAATACACATTGAGGAATATGAGATTCCTCCCACTAGACTGGATCTGAACAGTGCTCTTGCCGGCAACTATGTACTCTTCACCACCATCGAAAATGACAGAATCATGGAAAGGAGAGAGGTTGGTAAACCAATCACGTCTGTGAGTGAAATGGCGCGAGGCACCAAAATCTATGTACCAAGTCGAGGATTTGACATGGTTTGCTGGTCTTTTAGCCATGAAGGTGTAAAAGGCAGACTCTCTCTGCTCAGTGTGCTCCGCGGTGTTGGCCTTCAGCTGAGACCCTCCCTGCTTCTTCTGCTCAGAAGCCAGACGTGCCCGATAGTCTTTCTTCAGATGCCCAAATTTGTGGCAATAGTTGCACTGCACATTTTTCTTCTTGCCATTGTCAGAGGATGGTGCTGAACCCTTTTGTTGATTCTGCTGAGAAGGTTGACTTTTGCCTTTATTCGGAGCCTGAAACTGGGCTACAAAAGCCTGCTCTGAAGGAGATGAAGAAGTACTACTACCAAACTGTTGTTTCCAGCGATCCTGCTGCAAGAGGATAGTACAGAGTTCTAGAAACTTCAGATCAACATTAGCTGATGTAATGTTGAGAGTCTCGATGAAATGTTCATAGGACTTAGGTAGACTTTTCAAAGTGATCACAACCAGGTCTTCTTCCATTTTTCGACCAATAGCCTCCAGTTGATCTCGGATCTCTTGGATTTTGTTCAGGTGTGTCTGTAAAGATGTCTTCTCATCCATCATGATAGAAAACAGGATATTTTTCAGGAAGAACGCATGGCTCTTGTCGGAGGTTTCATGCATACCCTTCAGATGATCCCAAATCTCCTTCGCTGTTTTTCCAGCCGGAATCTGGGGTAGCAGATCATCAGTGACTGAAAGCTTAATAAGCATGACAGCTTCACGGTTCTGCTCATCAAACTTGTCCTGGTCTTTTCCGGCTGTTGCAGGACGAGTAGCAGTACCCAAAATCATCTGATCGAGGCAGCGATATTCAAAGATTGTCATCATTCACTGCTTCCAGGTATTATAATTTTTGCCATTAAATCGTTGACTGCCTTCCAACATGATGTTGTTCAGACTCGCCATCTTGCACGCTTTTTGAGGCACGAAAAACGATGGACTAAGAAGCGGAAAAACACGAAACCTGAAGCACAAATTTCAATGCACAGAGGCAGGTACAGGAACAGATTGCGAGACAAACTCGCTGGCACGAATTTTGAGGCACGAACTTCAAGAGAACCGGAAAAATCTGGAGGTAACCTAGAAAAGAGCTCGAAAACCCAAAAGGAATATGTTTTCGAAAAATTCTGAGGGTGCAAAACCCTAGACGAAAAAAATTTCTGTGCCCTAGGCACTCAGAAATTTTCGAAAAAAAAATTTGTAGATATTCTGAAACAATTTCGAAATTATTCAGAGATTCAGGAGAAGGAAAATCCACCAGGAATGAGTTCCAAGCCCGTAGTCTGTGAAGGGCCCGCGAAAACAAAAACGTCACAGCTCAAAGGGAGTCGTGGTCGCAGAGTGAGGATGGGCCCGCGAGATGTGAGGTGTTCCAGTCCCGACGGGAACGTGACCCTCAGAGTAGGGCACGCACGGCCAAACCAGACGGACAACAGGAGCCGCGATTGGAAAAAGAGACCGTTCCAAGCGTGTATCTAATGACGATTCTGTTCCAACTGTCCACAAAACGCGACCAACGAAGCAACCACAGATCGCTGAAGACGTGGAGAATAGGCACATTCACCACAGATGCGTCGGGATTCGTGCTGAAGAGAAAAAAACTCACATGAACAAACTCGCGATTACACAGGGAAAACTGTCATGAGATGCCAAAAAGATAACCCTCGATTTGGAAGAGTTGAAGGAAGTCACGAAAACCAGAAGAAAATCTTCACTGAAAAAAAATTGAACCATGCTCTGAATCCGCCCAGGAGCTCTAAAGAAGAATTGCTTATTTCGAAAAACAAACTGAATAATTTCAAAAAACAAAATTATATTTTCGAAGAAATGGCTCTGATACCATATTACACAGGTAATTGGTAAATAGTTGGATGATATTAACAATGAGTGAATGCTCAATAAATAGGTTACAGAATGTACACGAAGAGGCACGTTCCTATATTTAGAAACTGCCAAGGATCGACACACGATCCAAGAAATCATTACAAGACCGTTACACTTACACGGTACTGACCATTAACTAAAAATAGATGATTCTAGAAGAATATCTTAATAGTTACACTGAATGTTCTTCTTCTTACCGCTGTCCTGAGATGGCGCTGGCTGATGATTCTGCTGTGGAGGCTGACTTTTGCCTTTATTCTGAGCCTGAAACTTGGCTGCAAAAGCTTGCTCTGAAGAGGACGAAGAAGCACTACTACCAAACTGTTGTTTCCAGCGATCCTGCTGCAAGAGGATAGTACAGAGTTCTGGAAACTTCAGATCAACATTAGCTGATGTAATGTTGAGAGTTTCAATGAAATGTTCATAGGACTTAGGTAGACTTTTCAAAGTGATCACAACCAGGTCTTCTTCCTCCATTTTTTGACCAATAGACACCAGCTGATCTCTGATCTCCTAGATCTTGTTCAGGTGCATTTGCAAAGATGTCTTCTCATCCATCATGATAGAAAACAGTATATTTTTCAGGAAGAACGCACGGCTCTTGTCGGAGGTTTCATGCAAACCCTTCAGATGGTCCCAAATCTCCTTCGCTGTTTTTCTAGCCGGAATTTGAGGTAGCTGATCATCTGTGACTGACAGCTTAATGAGCATGACTGCTTCACGAGTTTGTTCGTCAAACTTATCTTGGTCTTTACCCGCTGTTGCGGGACGAGTGGTAGTGCCGTCTATGATCTGAGCGAGGCAGCGATATTCAAAGATGGTCATCATTCGCTGCTTCCAAGTATTATAATTTTTGCCATTATATCGCTGACTGCCTTCCAACATGATGTTGTTCAAACTCGCCATCTTGCACGCATTTCGAGGCGCAGACTTCGAGATAACAGGAAAAATCTGGAGTCAACCCAGAAAAGATCTCGAAAAACCTAGAAAGAATCTCTGGTCAAAAAAATTTTTCGACTGAAAAAAGGAGGGTTAAAACCCTAGCCAAAAAATCTAGATGCCCTAGGTGGCCATGGCAGCCATGAAAACATAGACAAACTGTTGAAAGAATCGATGTTGTTCAAAGCATATACCAGCATATACCAGAAACGGCGAGGGATTTCAATGAATCACGATCAGGAATACCGAAAAAACGTGATTGAAATGCACAGAAATCGCGAGAGAGAAAATCTCAAAGAAACGCGGGCAGAAACGAAGGAAGAATAATGAAGTGTCGTCCTATTGAAAACGCGACCACCATTGGCTTGAAATCACGGCAAGAGTGAATGTCAAGAGTCTGCAAGGAGAAACGCGACCTTCAGACAGGTTCCGACCCACTGAAAACCTTCAGGAGGCAGCAAGAAAAAAATCGCGACCAGGAACCACGCGGGCTGAGTGAAAAGAAATCGCGGCACAAAGAAGGGCGGAAATGTTTAAACAAAGCCCATGAATTTGTAGAAGACTAATCACGATTTCAACCAACGAGTAAATCGCGACCTGTCGCAGGAGAACCCTCGAAAACAAAGGGTCCACGACCTTGTAGGGAGCCTGAATTTTTTTTCGAAAATTACGTGCCAAAAAAAAAACAGCAGCCAAAAAACAAGTAATTCGGATTTAAAAAAAAAAAACTCAATAATTTTGAAAGAACTTATATTTTCGAAAGCGAACTTGGCTCTGATACCATATTACACAGGTAATTGATAAATTATTGGATGATATTCACATAGAGCAAAGGCTCTTAAATAGGTTACAAGTAATTACAAAGAAAGCAAGTTTCTATATTTAGAAACTGCCAAAGACTGCCAGAGATCGACACACGATCTTGTCATAATTACATACCGTTACAAGAAACTGACCATTAACTAAAAATAGGAGATTCTAAGTAAAGAATATCTTAATAGGGATGAGTAAGCAGAAGATGAGAAATAAAAATGTAGGAACTCCTTGAAGAAATTTGTTTGGGTAGAGGCCCCTAATGTGAATCTGAGATCAAATTGAGATGAAACCCCATGATCTAGTTTTAAACTTTGATCCCTCATGTTGCTAGACATGGGTAGAGAAGAAACTCACGTGTTTCTTCAGTTCATAGGTTTATTTCAGGGAGTTTTTGTAGACAGTTATCCTAATGGATTTCTATAAGAATGATAAGAGGGAAAACAAGATTCTCGAGTTTTTGTAGATAGTTATCCATATGGAAGTGGTTGCCCAAATGATAAAATCTAATATGAACCTTGCAGTATGTACGAAACTTACAAGGTATGATAAATGACATACCTTGTTTCCACAAAAATGTCATTTGAGCATTAAAGAGATGTCTTAACAAATATTAGAACAAGCAATAAAAACAAGTGCTCTTGTATCAAGAAAGATAGAAAGGTTTGACTAAAGGTACGGAGGGGTCTTCTAGCAGTTATTGAAATAAGAAAGTAGCTATATAAAACTGCAAGGAATTGGAAGATTTCTTTACTTATAGATGTTGCACTTAATGACCGAAGGAAAAGAAATTGATTGTTCAATCTAGGGATAGACATCAATGTGCTGCCAAGGAAATCATGGAAGATGTTAGGAAGATCTCAGTTGCAAGTGCCTACATACCACATTGCACAGGAACTCACATTTTCCTCCTAGACATAATGGTATCAGCAGAGATAGTCTATTGGCATAAAGAAAAAGGTTGAATTTGATGTAATACACATGTTGGATGATAAACCTTCATACTGGTCATTGCTGAACTTACAATGGTTTGTCAATAATAATAGAATCTTGAACTCTAAAGACGAGGAGATTATAGTATAAGTTAATATTGTAGTTGCTTCCTAGAACTTGGTATGAGGATGAAGGGGATAATGACTATGATTATATAAAGGGGTTTATACAATGACTATGACTGAGGATTCAAATAATAATTACATAGATCCATAGACGATGGAGAGATACGTTTCATTATTGAGTTTGTTGAGTACAATGACTATGATGGTATAAAATGTTGTGAAAGGCGTCTCAACCTTGTATTTTAATGTTCATATTTATTAATTTTTGGCCTATGGGAAATCAGGCGTCCCACTTTGTTTTGGTATTATTCGCCATGTGTTGGATACTTTGGAAAGTGTGTAAGAGGTTGTAAGAGCTTCTAATGTCATTATGGCATTGTAAGATGGGAGTTACCTATGGCAGATTTTTATGACACGTAAGAGCATGATTATAGGGGAGTTATGTTGGAATCTTGACCAGCATTATGACAAGTCAAAAAACATATTTGAATGGGTTTGAATATGCCAAAATAGGGTGCCCAAATTGAGGAGCTACATATGACAAAATCTATGACAGGTTATGACAACTGTAAGAGCATATTTCAAAAATAGCTTGGAAGATCATGACCAACTTGGGTATTGGAATTTGGGCCAAATATGGTGCCAATTTTTGGTAATTGTTTTGACTTAAGGATTATGGTTTAATATTTGCCTATTTATTTGTACTTGGGAGTGGAGCTATGTATGGTTGTATGGTTGATTTGTAGGTATTGTTATGTCATTGAAATTGCTCCAGAATCTACATGTTGGTGATACTCCTGTAAAGGCATCGCCTGAGACTTGTATTGTAACCTCATAGTTGCTGAATAATATGATTGCTTTTTCTTTGGAGTGTAGAGTTTTTCTCCCGAAAGGTTTTTCCCCGCACAAATCATCTTGTTATGGTATAATCTTTTTGTATATTCTTTTTTGTAAGTGTAAGATTAATTGATTTTGCACATACCTCCCCTCAAAGTTTAGTGTAGGAAACGCATTCTGCATCATTGATTCCTTTCATAAAAGGGATCTATACAATAGCCATGATCAAGGATTCAAATAACAATTACATAGACCCCACCAATGATGGAGAGATAAGTTTCATTATTAAGTTTGTTGAGTCCAAATATTTAGAGGTCGACACCAAAGCACAAATATAGGACAATTGTGAAATAAAAGTAAGGAAAACCTACAATATGTGGAAAATACAAGGGAAAATATTGGTTGTTATTGCAGATTACCTAGTGCTACCTCCTAGTACCTTAGATGCATGTAGGAAGAAGTAAAAGCAATATTTTGCATATAAAGGTGGACCTCACACACAAAGTTGTCTAAGCATGTAGGGAAGGGAGATTCGTTGGACTATCTCCAATAGTTGAGAAGATTGTTCATAGGCAAGAAAACTAAGATGGAAGCTTTAGACAAATCCTCATCATAAGGATAAGAAGGTAGTGGGGCACACACAAAGAGAAGTTAATACATCAAATTGAGACCCATCAAATTGGAAGGATGTGTAATGGTAAAAATCTGAATGAATTATAATTAACAAAAGAGCAAAGCTCTATATAGAGTTACAAAGCAGAAGTTTCTAAAAGATAGATTACAGATGTTTCTAAAATAAACTAAAGCTAATAAAGCAATTAGAAACTATCTAATAAAATTACAATATTGACCATTAATAAACTTTCTAAATATTATTTTAATACCCTCCCTTAATGGTCAATCTATCAACTACACCAAGGTGCCCCCTAAATTTGACAAACTTATTCGGGCTCAGAGACTTGGTGAGAATATCTGCAGTCTGGTCCTCAGTTGGAACATACTACAACATCACTGATCCGTCTTCGACAAGCTGGCGGATGAAATGACAATGAACTTCAACATGCTTGGTCCGTTCATGGAAGACTGGATTTTTGGCAAGTTTCAGGACCCCTTGATTATCATAGTACAAGGGGGAAGGCCCTGCTTGAGACATTTGCATGTCAGAAAGCATCCTTTGAAGCCAAACTGCCTCACAAGCTGCTTTAACAGTTCCCCGCTATTCAGCTCCAGTCGAGGAAAGAGCCACTGGTGGCCTGCTGCTTCTTGCTGGTCCATGTAACTGCACCTGTGCCCAAACTGAAAACATACCCAGAAGTAGACTTCCTGTCATCAACAGAACCTACCCAATCTGAGTCTGTAAAGCCAATCAGCTTGGGATCGTTGCACCTACCATATAGAATGCCAAAGTTGGAAGTGCCTTTCACATATCTTAGCACACGCTTCGCTGCAACCCAATGTTCAGCTTTAGGGGCTGTCATGAAGCGAGAGATGTAGCTCACAGCAAAACTGAGGTCAGGTCTAGTAGCAGTGAGATAGATGAGGTTCTAGTAGCAGTGAGATAGATGAGGTTGCCCACTAGTTGCCTGAACGTTGATTCATTCTCCACAGGTGAATCTGATTTGGCTGATAGTTTCACCCTTTCTCTATAGGTGTAGATGCAGGTTTACAATCTGTCATCCGAAACTTGTCAAGCAGACTTCAAGCATACTTGGACTGAGAGATAAAGATGCTATCAACTGTCTGCCAAACCTCAACACCTAGACAATAATCCAGAAGTCCCAAATTTGTCATGTCAAATGATTGACTGAGATTATGTTTGATCTCCTCAATCAAATATGCTGAGCTGCCAGTAATGATCAGGTCATCAACATAGTCAACGAGCAAAAGAATATCATCACCAGACTGTTTGACATACAAATTAGAATCAAAAGGACTCCTCTGAAAACCATGATCAATTAAGTACTTATCAATTTTCATGTACCATGCCCGTGGAGCTTGTTTAAGGCCATAGAGTGTTTTCACCAGTTTGCATACCTGGTGTTCTTTACCAGCAACCTTGAAACCAGGAGGTTGCGTCATATAGACTTCTTCCTATAATTCCCCATTAAGGAACGCACTCTTGACGTCCATTTGATGGACTTTCCATCCAAACTGGGCTGCAATAGCAAGGACAAGCTGAATGGTACTCATTTTGGCTGTGTGAGCAAAAGTCTCATAGTCAATGCCCTCTGTCTGTGAGAACCCTTTAGCTACTAACCGAGCCTTATAATTATCAAGAGTTCCGTCAGCCTTATACTTAATTTTATACACCCATTTGCAGCCAATGGGCTTCTTCCCAGGTGGAAGATCGGAGAGGACCCAAGTGTTGTTCTTCAGAAGACTATGATGTTCAGCTTCCATGGCCTATTTCCACTCAGGAATGCCTTTAGCCTCTGAATATGTTTGAGGCTCAGAGATGCTGTGAAGGTTGGCCATAAGAGCAAAATTAATTGTATTTTGTTGCTTGCTCTTTTTCCAAACAGATCTACCCTTAATCAATTCATCATCATGAAGATCACCTATGGTCTTAGCCCACCATTTAGGTCGGAGAGTAGATACCAACATCTGAAATAGGAGGAACAACATCTGCTGGGGTGGCTGGAACAAAATCAGCTGGATGAGGATCCAGATTGTCCTGAGGAGGGGCGGGTGGTGGAACATTCTACTAAGGTGCCTCCACAATTGCAGAATCCCTCCCATCAGGTGGAGCTAGGAGAATGCGAACACCCAAATCAGAAGCCTTCAGAGGTTGATCCTCAGGGCTCACAAAAGGAGAAGACAAATGAAATGGCCCAGTAGCTTCATCAACCACAACATCACGACTGAAGATGAGACGATCTGTATCTACATCAATCAACCTATATGCCTTATGATTCTCACTGTAACCAGTGAACATGAGTTTCTGGCTCTTGGAATCCAACTTGGTGTGCTTGGCATCTGGAATCCACACATGAGCAGTAGAGCCAAAGACTTTCAGGTGGCTGACCTTAGGCTTACATCCAGACCAGGCTTCTTCAGGAGTCATCTTCTTAACGGCATAAGTAGGAGACCGGTTCAAAAGATAAACTGCAGTGTAGATTGCTTCAGCCCATAATTTCTTAGGGACATTTCTACGCTCCAACATAGAATGAGCCATTTCAGTAATGGTGCGATTTCGACGCTCAACGACACCATTCTGCTGAGGGGTGTAAGGTGTGGTAAGTTGGCGCTTGATGCCATGTGCAGCACAGAAATTGGAGAAGTTAGAAGAATGAAACTCCCCCCATTATCAGACCTAAGAGTGACTATCTGAGAGCCCGACTCTTTCTCAACTAAGGCCTTAAACTGCTGAAATATATCGAACACCTCTAATTTGTTTTTAAGAAAATACACCCACATTCTTCTGCTAAAATCATCAACAAATAACAGAAAACACCTGCACCTAGTAACTGAAGGAGTGTTCATTGGTCCACATACATCAGCGTGAAGCAACTGTAATACCTTGGAAACTCTCCATGTGTCATTATCTGAGAATGGAGTCTAATGTTGCTTTCCATCTTGACAAGCTTCGCATACTCCATGATTCTGAGTTTGAATCGTAGGTAGACCACCAACTAGATCATGTCTAGATAACTGAGAGAGATAGTGCATATTCAGATGCCCATAACGCTGATGCAAGAGGTTGCTGATGGAAGTACTCCTGGCTGCCATAGCGTGCTCTTGAGAATCACCCGAATCAACAAGTCTATACAGACCATGCTCCTCAAGTCCTTGAACAATTGTAGTGCAAGTGTCTCTATCAACAATGCTGCATGTGTGCATGCTGAAGACAATATCTAGCTGAGGAGAGTGCTGCATAATCTGACTACCTGAAAGTAGATTCAACTCCATGCTAGGTACAAAGTATACATCGAGAAATATTAAATTTCTCCCTCCAGATTGAATCTGCACATTGCCCTTTCCGACAACAGTATACTCTTCACCTCCTCCAAAAATAATTGAATCTCTGAATGGCGTGTACTTTGTGAACCAATCTCGAAGATGAGTGAAGTGCCGAGATGCACCTGAATCAATATACCAGGCAGAGGATTTAACATGATCTGCTAGTCTCTTGGCCATAAAGGCATAGAAAGTAGATTCCTTCTGCTCAGTGTGCTCTGCAACATGGGCTTTCGGTTTAGACTCTCCTTGCTTTGACTGTTCAGAAGCCAAGCGTTTTCAGCAATCTTTCTTCATGTGGCCATACTTGTGGCAATAGTTGCACTGAATGTTCTTCTTCTTGGAAGTATCTTGGGATGGACCTTGACTGGTTGGCTGAGAGGGCTGATTTTTGCCCTTATTTTTCTGAAATGCCTTGGCAGTAAATCCCTGTTCCGTGGAGGATGAGCTAGCAGTGCTTCCAAACTACGGTTTCCAACGATCTTGCTATAGAAGTTTGTTGCACAACTCGGGAAACTTCAGGTCAATATTAGTTGAGGTAATGTTGAGCGTCTCGATAAAGTCTTCATATGATTTGGGTAGACTCTTCAGAGTTATGACCACCATATCTTCCTCCATTTTTTGACCAATCACCTCCAATTGATCACGGATGTCCTTGAATTATGTCAAGTGCTCTTGCAGAGTTGTTTTCTCATCGATCATGATGGAGAACATGTTCTTAAAAAAAACGCTCGACTCTTGTTGGATGTTTCATGTAGGTCCTTCAGATGATCCCAGATTTCTTTAGCTATCTTACCTGAGGGTACTTGAGGCAGCTGATCATTGGTGACCAACAATTTAATAAGCATCAGGGCTTCCCGATTCTGCTCATCAAATTTGTCCTGATCTTTACTTGCCGTTGGAGGACATGTAGTTTTGCCCAGAACAATCTGGTCAAGGCACCGATACTCAAATATGGTCAACATACGCTGCTCCAGGTGTTGTAGTTGCGGCTGTTGAATTTCTGACTACCTTCCAACATAATGTTGGACAAAGAGGCCATCTTTCATGTTTTTCGAGGCACGAAAAATGAGGTACCATAGGTTGGATGAACAAATTGACGGCACAAATCCCGAGGTAATTTTTTTTGAAAACTTCACAAATAAGTCTGCAAACCCTAGGTCGTAGAGGTACCAAAAAGCAAGATCACGAGCTGGGCGGAAGGGGTGCTGTAAGCGCTGGTGGTTGTAGGCGCAGGGCGCTTAAAACTAGAGTCGCTAGGGCTTGGTTGCATGTGACCAGGGGTGGACTGGTTCTGGGATTTAGGTCTTGGCAAAAAGTCCACGTGCTGCAGAGATCTTAGCAGGCGCTAAGGGCCTGGTAAAAAGCGCTGAGCGCTTAGTGCAAATCGTTGGCACTCGGCATTCAAAAACCTCCCAACAAAACTGTGACCATACACAAAAACGCCAACCAGACACTGAGAAGTGGCGACTAAGACCTTAACAAATAGCGACCAAAGGTTTATAAACTACCGACGAAGGTTCTTGAAGCATCGAGTAAAATGTGGAAACATCAATGAAGGAATCGTGACCTGCAACGAAGCCTTAAAAAAAACCTTGCGGAAAAGTGAAAGCACCAAAAAAAATGCAACCAGGCACGAGCAAAGCCAAAACCGCCAAACAGAAACCCTGCTACAAGGATGAAAATGACAACCACAAAACATCGCAACCACAAGACGAAAAAAACAGAGAGCCAGGAACTGTAAGAACTGTACGGCCATATAGGCGAAATACAGAGAGCGCCCATAATTTTTTTTTCAAAAAAATGTTATTCCCGCTCGATTGGCTCTAATACCATGTAATGGTAAAAATCTGAATGAATTATAATTAACAAAAGAGCAAAGCTCTATATTGAGTTGCAAAGCAGAAGTTTCTAAAAGATAGATTACAGATGTTACTAAAATAAACTAAAGCTAATAAAGCAATTAAAAACTATCTAATAAAATTACAATATTGACCATTAATAAACTTTCTAAATATTATTTTAATAGGATGGTATGGGGATATAAACACATACAATGGCAAGGCAAGTCCAACACTTTCTATTGAGCAATGTAAAAAGATATGACAAAGGAATGTAAAGACCAATACTTGGACATGGGTACAAATATTGCATTGGACATTGAATTCAATGCCTAAGGCTTGGTATCTACAACAAGTCTTAAGAAGTACA
Organism: Cunninghamia lanceolata; assembly: GCA_027924645.1. Classification (NCBI taxonomy): domain Eukaryota; kingdom Viridiplantae; phylum Streptophyta; class Pinopsida; order Cupressales; family Cupressaceae; genus Cunninghamia; species Cunninghamia lanceolata. The sequence continues at coordinate 6,224,366 of BSBN01000333.1, forward strand.
AGTGATTGAGACGAATTGGTTTCTATTGTGTGTTTGATTTCCTGGATAGAGATAAACATATAAACAAAAGCATTGCAGATGATAAGAGTGTTTTTTCTTATTTCAAATGAAGATGCAACCTAAAAGTTTTCTAGACTGGCAAAAGAAGATCAGTTTTTAGTGAACATGGATTAACGAGAATGAATTGGAAGGCTAACAATTTAGGTCAATAAAGGAGAGATGCTATGGTGTCATATGGTCAATAGTGACTAACAAGGAGAGGCTAATAGGGACTATCTATGATGCTTGAATCTTGAGAGGGAAGAGGGTGGAAGGAAACTAATAGAGATTTTTGAAGAGGAAAAACAATGTATTTCTACCGGCCATTGGAAATATGAGAAGAAAACATTGGGATGGAAGAAGAGCCAACAATGGTAAAGATCAAAGACGATTGAACAAAACAATTAAGAAAATAATGAAGTTACTTGAATATGAGAACCTCTTTCTCTGCAGCGTCAAAGATTTTACAGTGATAAAGAAGAAGCTGAGACAATGGAAATGTCTCAAGAGATGGTGTGAAACCAGTAAGTAAATGGTTATAATCGCAATGTTAAGTAAAAAGTGAAAATTGAGCTAGATAGAATGTTGGCGGTGGGATTGATTCAGTAGTAGAAGATGCTGATTGGATCAAGTCAATGATGATCTGAAATAAGAAAAAATGAGATAAGGATTTGTGTAGCAATAACAAGTAGAGAAATAAACTCTACCACCAAGTTGATATAGCAGAATGTGGATCATTCATTTAGAATGCCATGTCATTTGAGTCGCAGAATGCACCAACAATATTTTCTAGGATAATAGATCAATGTATTTAAGGAGTTCATCCATGGTTTTCTGAAATATACATGAACAAGTGTTTGGTATGTGGTTATTGGATGACCATGTCTGGGCCTTGAGACTAATGTTATAATGGTGCCACCAACTAGAAATATCATTGAACTTGAAGAATTATATATTTACAATACCATTTGAAAAACTGTTGGGCACATAATTTGGAAGAGAAAATGATGAAAGACGGATTGAATATTGCAGTAATGTTAGGAACTTTGGGTTACACTTGATATTTTAGAAAATATGCAATAAAGTGATGAATGAGGCTTTTTAGGGAGCCTTTGAAGTGCTGAAGAACAGATTGGCTAAAGCTTCCGGACTGGAAAAAGCACAAAATGATTATACCACTATGGGGAAGAAGACATTGGCAACAATGTAAACCTTACAAAACTTTAGGCATTATTTTTTGGAAACACCATTTTTTTTCTTTGTTGATCACGAGCAGCTGAAGTATTTGATAAATAGGTTGATAATAAACTAAAGAATATGTAGATGATTGATGTCTTTCAAGGGTTTGAATTCAAGCGAGTTGTTAAGTTGAGCAGAGCCAATTAGGGACTTGCTAAAATAAAATTGCAGCGAAATATACCATTTCCACATAATTCATATGAGAGAAAAAATGCAAAACAAATATTCAGAATCCTTAATGCAAAAGAATAACAAAGCATATCACAGGATAACACTAGATGTGCCCTGGGAAGACCCTTTCAAGGGAAAAAACCAGCCTCCAAAAGCACTCACACACTCAATGTATTATCTCAAGAACAAGATTACATTACACTTGCAGAGTCTCCATGTAAGGCCTTTGAAGCACCAAGCAACTCAATTGCACTCCTACATGTGAACAAGCGGACGAGAACCATTTAGCCACACATTCCAATCCATGCTTCCTCTAATCACATATGCAACCCTACACAAGATGCTCAATCCAACTTCTAACCAACAAGCCAAAGGTTCCACAAGTCATCCTCAACAACTACTCGTGCTTTCTTTTATAAAACAAGCTTGCACAAAACTACTAAGTGGTATTACATAAACCATGTGCTTCAAAACCATGAGCTCACTAAATCATGACCCCAGAATTAAATATTTTGCCCTAATTGACTCCCAAATTAAATATTTAACCAATGTCCCATACAACATACAAGTGTCCCCAAGAATGCCTAACGCATGTGGTTCCACATCTCTAAATACATCACAATTAATTATTTATTTTACATTATTAACATTATTATTATTATGCAAGCTGCACAACACACCTTTCCTAGCATTCTCCCACTTGTTGTATACATTGCATAAGGGGTCAAAAATAAACTCAATCATCAAGGGAACAATCCCTATAGCCAACATGTACCATCTAAACATCCATGTGCTTCTTGTGCTCTATCAAGATACTTGCAACAACAACCAAGGTGACCACCATCTTAATCAAGAACTCTCCTATCCTCCATGCCAAAGCATGAAAGATAAGATCCTATCCAAAGGTGATGACACACTATCACATAGAAACATCATTGAATCTTGTCTCAACTCAATATCCGAACACAAACACCAAATCGAATGGTAACAAATAGGCCTGAGTAGCTGCCAAGAACTCACCAACAATTGGAATAGAAACCACAACTAGTTGCTAACACATCCAACTAACCATACCTCAAAACCAAGGTATACTCATCATCATAGGTAGACCTTTTGCCATCAACATAGCCAACACGATCCACAATCACAAGTCCCTATATATACACTATCTTGCAAAAAGAAGTCTTGAAGACCTTCAACACCACAATATAATTAGAACATCCAACAAAGGACACATACATCCTGGAACTCCCGCTACACGGGTAATGTGAAATCTGAAAAATTAAAGCATCAAAAAGTCCACCAATAACACTCACAAGAAGGGTGTTGCTCATGTCATCAATATCATCTAATATCAAAGAACACACAATGATCTGCAAACTTGCAAACTAAATCACAACAAAATAACTCTCACCATTAATCTCCATAGCTCTCCTAAGTTCTCTACATCACAAAAGATAGAGATTAAAGAGCCTCCATACTGTTATCCAAAAAACAATGAAGTGCAATAATAGTAAATGTCCACATCGTGATCACAATAGATCGACACAAACCTCAACTCCAATGTCATATGAGCACGAACCTCCACAAAGAAGCAATAGACCATAGAGAGAAAACTTGAAAATCATACCACATAGCATGTCTTTCTACTAACACCTCTAAGTGCTAAAGCTGTGATAAGTAAGATCTCCTTCCAAAACCCCAAATAAAAAAGCCTCCTCAACATCCAACTATACAACCCCAAGGTCAAACATAGCAATATATTAATAAACTAGCAAGGATTGTAAGCCTCTCAAACTGAAGGAAGATCAAACAAAACATCCATTCCCTCAACAAGGGAATATGCCCAAAGCCATCCCCTGCACTCCTCAAAATTGTCCTCATAACAAACTCATATATATAAGGAGACAAAAGAAAAAGAAACCATGCAAAGTAATCCTCAAGCAAGCCCTCCAGAACTAACATCCATAGCTCAAGATTCATTCCCATGAGAAGACAAAGCACAAAACAAAATGCATTTGAAAACAAGGTGGGCAATACCTATCAGACGATTCTCTGCTGAGTGGACCAAGAGTGGGAATGAGATTGCTCCTCTTGAGATGTACTAAGCCACAATGATTCCACATGATTCTAAGCCTCAATGATTCCACATGATTCTAAGCCACAATGACTCTCTCCATGAACAATCTCCTCAACAGGTCCATGTTGAACTCATGGCCAGCTCCAGGTGTAGGCTCCTCGGTCTTCTTGCTGAAACCTCATCAAAGAATAACCGTCTCAACACATGATCTCCAAGTGGTAGAAATCTCTAGCCTCACCCAAGTTTATCTAGTATCCATGAGCACCCAATAGACCATCTCATGCGAGTTGAACTCCAACTGCATCATTGCAATCTTTAGAAGCTCCCACGACAAAATGATCATTGTACTTAATATCATAACACTACCACAAACCACTGCCAAAACTCCCACTTCATGATCAATACATGATCTAGGAACTCTCCACAACGTTGTTGTCATGTCCCGATATTAAGGCATTGTTTAAATTAAAGATTTAAACATCATGATAAAAGCCGTTGAAATTGCTTTTGTAAAATACGGAGATAATTACATGTATATATATTATTAGTAAATAATATCTATTAAATAATATTATTATAATATATCATTTGACAAGAGTCATAAATGACAATGATAAATATAAATATTAATAATATATATATATATATATAATTATAATAAATATAATTATTAATATAAGTATTAATAAATATATATATTATATTACATTCATATGAATATAAATATTAAAATAGATATTACTCAATTACAAGTGTGTATATATATATATTATTATAATATTATAATTATCATAATTATAATCGTTATGATATAATATATTAATAAATATATTTATATAAATAATAAGTACTATGGAAATAAATATAAATTTATAAGACAAACCTTACGAAAGTCTTATTTGTGAAGAGATTTTCATTAATACCAAGAGCAGCTCATATGACAATTTACTAGGCAACGATTAGTAAAATTCCCAAAGGGCAGCGGCTATAAGGGAATAGATTAAGACAAACTAAAATTAAATTATAGTTATCAAAGGGCAGCAACCGTATGGAATAGTTGTAACTCTTTCAACAAATAAAATATAAAAAGGAACTTCATACAAAGGAAAAGGGGAGGACACAACGCATTGGTTTTGATATATCGATCAATGAGAAGGAAAGAACAGATAAAGATTAGAAAAGAATAGACAGCAGCGAACAAGGAAATAGAAGGAATAAGGGAGTAACAGGGCAGAGATCAGGTAAGTATGGACATTTAGCATGTTATATATATGACTAGAAACTTTTAAGTATAACAATATTATATATATAAAAATAATATATTTATAAATATGTAAATGAGCATAAATCATAGTAGTAATAAATATATATATGATTCATGTATTAATTAAATAATAGGATGACTAAACTAGTGAAATCTAAGATATATATAGTATAATGGAATTATGATATATATATGATGTGAATGGAAATTGTAATGGAAATACATTATTATAGTGAATGATCATGTAGAGATGATGTTGAAATGATAATAGAACTAAATGCTTTATGTTCACGTTGTGATTGAAATAGATAGTGATTTCATTAGAATGGGATATTACATATAATCACTAATTTACAAATATCTCAATCTGAATATGTGATGAACTAGTATGAGTTTATTATATATAAAAGGATCCACATATAAATGAATGTATCCCTATGATAGGAATGACTATCATGTCTATAACATATGATATAATAAAGCTTATTAGAATGATGAGATATGATGCCAAGGAATGGCAATCACAAGATGATAACATTGGATAACTATAGGACACGACTCATGATCTAACCGAGAGAGGTGTTCGAGCCTTCTCATTAATTGTCTTACCATCCATCGAAGTAAGGGTTTGGATTAGGGATGTATATTGGACCTAGGTGACCCTCAAGTGGATGAAGAACACTGTGTGGGTGTGAAGTCCCTTGAGCCAAGTGATGAAGAACTCTGTGTGGGAATGAAGTCCTTGGGCCTAAGGTAGTTATGAGCTCATAACAAATGTGCCCGACGAGAGGTGACCCTCGATGGGATGAAGAATGTTGTGTGGACATGAAGTTCCATCGAGCCAAATGGTGAAGAACACCGCATGTAGTGCGAAGCCTTTGGGCCTCCGTAGGGATGGACTGTGCCCTAACATACATACTTATGTGGAAGGTAAGAATGATTAATGAGAGGGCAACCAAGGACCCACTCAAGGTAGTGCATGGGAAGTTTGTGAATGTGAATATGAAATGATTATATTTTGAAAGCAATGCGACTAAGATCATAAGGTCATAAGCATAAGGATATAAGTATGAATTGGTATTAATTAGAAAACTAGAATGATAAAATGAAATGGAAACGGAACTCTAATGGTCTCTTTTGTAAGTTGAAATTATGCAAGGTCAAGGAAATTTTTTGGCTTACTAGAAGGGGACATTACAAGTGGTATCAGAACAGTCATCCTGCCATCCTGTGTATACTTTGTGAATTATGTGTATTCAAAAGGTTTACCTTGAGGCTTATGTGAATATGTGTATTTGTGCGACTTATGTATTTATGTGTATATAACTTACATGTATGTTTAGTCCACTTGAGCTACTTGCCTACTTGCTTGTCTACTTGAGCTACTTGCTTATCTACTTAAGTTACTTGTCTACTTGCTTGAGCTACTTGCTTGTCCACTTGAGCTACTTGCCTACTTGCTTGTACTGGTTGCTTGCGTGCTGGCGCTGATAGGTAGGAAGAATGCCCTCCATCATGCTCTTGTCAAGATGTGATAGGTAGGAAGTATGCCCTCCATCACATTCTTGAACCTCAAAGGTGGACGAACTTGCGGTGTAGTATGGGATGCACCAATCCTCTTTCCAATGGTCCGATAGTATACTTATTGGTGTTAATGCATCTTATGTATATTCATACTTTGTGACTCCATGTATTCTTGAGTGTGCTTCATGACTTACGCTTCCGGTATATACTTGTATTCAAGGGTATACCTTGTGACTTATATATTCAAGTGTATACTCTATCTTTTGCATGCACGTGTATGGTTTTGTTCTCAAGACTATGTAATTGTATTCAAGTGTACGTTCTATGACTTGTATTCGCATTTGAGTGTATGCTCTATAATTTGCATTTGTATGCGCATGTATACTCCATGTATTTATGCTTCGTGTGCATACTTCATGCTTTACATCTGTTTATAACTTTATATGCTTCATGCTTTTATGGGTATTACTTCATGCTTTAACTTCATTGCCCTACTTGTATGTTCCCTGTGTGTGTATTTACGTATATTCTTGTGTGTATTCACGTATTTTACTTCATGTTTCATGTCTGTGTGTGTTTATGCATATTCTTGTGTGTATTTATGCTTCTTATCTGTGTAATCTTGTGTACTTTCATGTGTTGCATCATACTTGTATGCTTCCTGTTGGTATGCTTGTGTATGTTACATATAATTGCTCATGTTTGATGAGTGTGCTTTCTCATATCTGATATATATATTCTCGGCATGTATACTTCAAGCTCCATATGTGTTCATATGCATGCCACTTGGACATTTATGTGCATGTTTGGTGTGTATACCTCATTGAGTGTATTTGTATACATAATTCATGCCATAAATCTTCATTGTATTCAAGTGTATGCTCTATGACTTTGCAATTGTATTCAAGTGTATGCTCTATGTCCTTGCAATTGTATTCAAGTGTGTGCTATATGTATTCCGTATACTTGTGTATTACATACTATGTTCATAAGCCGTGTGTATACTTCATATATTACGTGTATTTATGCTTTGTGTTTCATATATAATTATGTGCATATACTTCATCATGGATCTTCTCTCCATCATTGATTATCTCCATGCTATCATATCATCATCTATTATACACTTCTATGAATGAATTCACCTTCACTTCAAATTTATCCCTCCAAATTTTCGAGATGACGTCATCATTCATAACTTTCATCAATATTGCTTCATCTTGGAACTACATATTCACACTTGTATTATTTCAATCACATTGCTATCAAATAATCAATTACTCCTCAAGATCACGACTCTTCTCAATCTTGAGGTCAATGACATATCAAAGGATAAAATTACAAGATGACAAGTACAAGACCGAATCTCGCAATCAATGATCAAGATGTCTTCATCACTCATCTATGATTATCAAACCAATACTTACCTACACTTCTCTAGATCATTTAATCTTCACTCAAGCATGTTCATTCTGAATCAAAACCATGACTTCGTCTCAACTTATCGGAAGGTAGACATTAAAAGTGCAAAGTAGTGAAAGAACTCATTGCGATTGCTTGAGGACAAGCAATCCTGGGCGGGGTGGACTGTCATGTCCCGATATTAAGGCATTGTTTAAACTAAAGATTTAAACATCATGGTAAAAGCCGTTGAAATTGCTTTTGTAAAATACGGAGATAATTACATGTATATATATTATTAGTATATAATATCTATTAAATAATATTATTATAATATATCATTTGACAAGAGTCATAAATGACAATGATAAATATAAATATTAATAATTTATATATATAATTAAATTATATGTTATTTAATTGAATTATGTTATTAATAAATATAATTATTCATATAAGTTTTAATAATTATATATATTATAATATTATATTATATTCATATGAATATAAATATTAAAATAGATATTACTCAATTACAAGTGTGTATATATATATATATTATTATAATATTATAATTATCATAATTATAATCGTTATGATATAATATATTAATAAATATATTTATATAAATAATAAGTACTATGGAAATAAATATAAATTTATAAGACAAACCTTACGAAAGTCTTATTTGTGAAGAGATTTTCATTAATACCAAGAGCAGCTCATATGACAATTTACTAGGCAACGATTAGTAAAATTCCCAAAGGGCAGCGGCTGTCAGGGAATAGATTAAGACAAACTAAAATTAAATTATAGTTATCAAAGGGCAGCAACCGTATGGAATAGTTGTAAATCTTTCAACAAATAAAATATAAAAAGGAACTTCATACAACGGAAAAGGGGAGGACACAACACATGGTTCTGATATATCGATTAATGAGAAGGAAAGAACAGATAAAGATTAGAAAAGAATAGACAGCAGCGAACAAGGAAATAGAAGGAATAAGGGAGTAACAGGGCAGCGATCAGGTAAGTATGGACATTTAGCATGTTATATATATGACTAGAAACTTTTAAGGATAACAATATTATATATAAAAAATAATATATGTATAAATATGTAAATGAGCATAAATCACAGTAGTAATAAATATATATATGATTCATATATTAATTAAATAATAGGATGAATAAAATAGTGAAATCTAAGATGTATATAGTATAATAAAATTATGATATATATATGATGTGAATGGAAATTGTAATGGAAATACATTACTATAGTGAATGATCATGTAGAGATGATATTGAAATGATAATAGAACTAAATGCTTTATGTTCACGTTGTGATTGAAATAGATAGTGATTTCATTAGAATGGGATATTACATATAATCACTAATTTACAAATATCTCAATCTGAATATGTGATGAACTAGTATGAGTTTATTATATATAAAAGGATCAACATATAAATGAATGTATCCCTATGATAGGAATGATTATCATGTCTATAACATATGATATAAGAAAGCTTATTAGAATGATGAGATATGATGCCAAGGAATGGCAATCACAAGATGATAACATTGGATAACTATAGGACACGACTCATGATCTAACCGAGAGAGGTGTTCAAGCCTCCTCATTAATCGTCTTACCATCCATCGAAGTAAGGGGTTGGATTAGGGATGTATATTGGACCTAGGTGACCCTCAAGTGGATGAAGAACACTGTGTGGGTGTGAAGTCCCTTGAGCCAAGTGATGAAGAACTCTATGTGGGAGTGAAGTCCTTGGGCCTAAGGTAGTTATGAGCTCATAACAAATGTGCTCGACGAGAGGTGACCCTCAATGGGATGAAGAATGTTGTGTGGACATGAAGTTCCATCGAGCCAAATGGTGAAGAACACCGCATGTAGTGCGAAGCCTTTGGACCTCCGTAGGAATGGACTGTGCCCTAATACATACATACTTATGTGGAAGGTAAGAATGATTAATGAGAGGGCAACCAAGAACCCACTCAAGGTAGTGCATGGGAAGTGTGTGAATGTGAATATGAAATGATTATATTTTGAAAGCAATGCGACTAAGATCATAAGGTCATAAGCATAAGGATATAAGTATGAATTGGTATTAATTAGAAAACTAGAATGATAAAATGAAATGGAAACGGAACTCTAATGTTCTCTTTTGTAAGTTGAAATTATGCAAGGTCAAGAAAGTTTTTTGGCTTACTAGAAGGGGACATTACAGTTGTGATTTACATCTAAAAAGAAAAGATTATATGTCTTTAATGAACATATTTGCTCCCAAGAGCACCTATATCATACCAAAACTTTAACTGGTAAACAAGAGTCCACTATGGCACACTAACATCCATCCTCTAAACCAAGGATCATTTGTCAAACTAACCAAAGACTCCAAGAGTCCTCCATGATAACAAGCTATAAACATCTCCAAATCACATGAAGATAAACATCCCCTATCAATAGAACTAAAGATGCCAATGAACTCTCATTGCATACAAGAGACAAAATCCAAGAGCTCCTCATGACACCAACAACCATTGCAAAAGATCATCCATCACTAAGTGACAAATCCACATCACTGCCAAAGCTCCCACTAAACCGTGATACCAAGCTACACATGGCATTGTGATAACCATCTCCTAATTAAAGACACCATGGCCCTTACATAATCAAAATACTCAATTGAAACACCAACAACTCCCAACGGGTAACATATAACCATGATCTTCAAACCAAGAAGATAAATCACCAACTTGCAATCCAGGGATCAATCCATCACTATTGACTACATATTTGCATAAACAACCATGTTGTGCCAAAGCTCCATGCATACAAGAACCTTCATGACACCATGATCACCACCCTCAATGTACCTGCATCAAACTCCCACTAAATCGAGATCCAAAATCTCTCATACCACCATAATCAATAGTTATAGGTTCTAAAATATAATTGTGTTAGGCACTCCAAACACCATCTCTCTCCCTCATAGTGACAAACATGCTAATGCACCAAGTGACCAAATAAAGGCCAACCAATAAAATCTGCATCAACATTGAAAGATCTCTGGTTATAGACAACCCATATTCGAGTTACTTATGCAACCTGTAAGTATAGACAACCCACAAAATTGTACAACTCATAGATCTCAAACAATGCAACATACATGTTCAACATTACATTAGTAATAATGTGAAGCAAAGACAACCAGAGATTAACATGTAGAGTTTCCATGACTCAAACACCAGATCAACTCTAGATCCGATTTGCCACAAACCCACAAAGTAACTACAGTTTAGGAACCCAACAAGTTGTTGGTATGTGGCGATTGATCATGCAAGTACTGTACACTAGTTATGTATCCTCACCGGCGTCCCAAAGTGAGTATGTAGAGAAGGTGTTGAAAAGGTTTAACATGCAGAATGCAAAAGCAGTTAGTACACATTTCCCTAGTCATTTTAAGTGACTAAGGAGATGTGCCCAAAGACATAAGAGGAGGAATACAAAATGTCTAAGATACCATATGCATCAGCGGTTGGCAGCTTGATGTATGCAATGGTATGCACAAGGCCAGATATTGCACATGCAGTGGGAGTTGTGAGCAGGTATATGAGCAATTCGGGAATGGAACATTGGAATGCTGTAAAATGGGTTGTCCGATATTTGAGAGGTACTACTTCAAAGAAACTATGTTTTGGAGGAACAAATTCTGCTCTAAAAGGATATGTTGACTCTGATCTGGCGGGTGATATTGATAGCAGGAGGAGTACTACAAGGTATGTTTTTACTGTAGGAGGTACTGTAGTCAGTTGGATTTCAAGATTGCAAAAGGTTTTTGCGCTTTCAACCACTGAAGCTGAGTATGTTGCTGCCACAGAAGCTAGCAAGGAGATGATTTGGTTACAATGTTTTCTGGAGGAATAGCCCTTTGTACACTGATAGCCAGAGTGCCATTCATCTTGCTAAGAATTCAGCTTTACATTAAAAAACTAAGCATATACAGCTCAGATACCACTTCATCTGGTCAATTTTGGAGGATGGGCAGTTGAAGCTGGAGAAAATTCACACAAGTCGGAATCCTGCAGATATGTTCACAAAGGCAGTTACATGGGAGAAACTGATTTCCTCATCAGTTTAAGTTGGCCTTCATGACTGATAATGGTGGACATAAGAAACCAGCCAGGCCTGAAATCCAGTGGGAGTTGCAAGTGCAGCGGTGTCGTCCAGGATCAATCTCCAAGTGGGAGATTGTTGGTATGTGGCGACTGATCATGCAAGTACTGTACACTAGCTATATATCCTCGCAGGGGTTCGGGGGCGCAGCCCTCGAAATATTTTTTTTCTCTTTTTTGCACGATCGGAGTCGGTTGTTAATTTTTGTTAACTGACAAAAGAAAAACGACATTGCAAAACCCTAATTTTAGAAGCTTCCAAAAAGCTTGTTAGAAGCGGTTGGGATGTATGTTACAGCGAGGTATTCACGAGATTGTAATCTGTTTTGCACTATATAATAAAATCATTGGATGGCTGAGTTTCGGTGGCTGTAGCCCATATTGGGTGAACCACGTTAAATTTCTGTGATCTCTTTTGTGTTATTTGTCATTGTTATATTTGGGTTATTTAATCTGCATATAATTGTTAGTGTTTATTGCTTCAATCTGCCCTAACCCTAACACAAGCAACATTATAGAAATGTAAGTGAACAAAGCATATACCAACACTTCCACACCTGATCCACTGTGAAGTACTTAGAAAATGCTCTCTATTGCCTAAAAGAAGTCCAAAATTAGACACTGTGGGCACAAGATATAACTTGTCGAATAAGATTGGGGCTTTGGCTCGGAACCCTCCAATGCGATGCTGATCATACCTGGCAGGCATAGATTTGATGCAAGGAATATTTTGCCGATTGTACTGCAGATCTGACAACAACTATAACCCGATTGCACGGGATGCATGGATCTATACAACGGTATGGATTTCGATAGTCAAAGAGTTCTTTGCACCCCTAGAAAAGACCGAAATTTTGTCATTTCCAAACCCTATCGAGTTTATATTGATTTATAGGTTTTTGGGCCTTTTGGACTCAATGGTGAGGTTTGTTTTGTCCTGGGAGGTCATCTACAAAATGTCTCCTCCAAAACTCTCACAAAATGAAAACCCACAAAAACCCATTTGCAAATCAACAAAAAACCCTAAATTTGAAACACTTAAGATTTGTAAACACATTTGAAACTTTGAAATGCCTTCTATATTTTCTTGCAAGACTATGGATTCAACTATGTGCAAACTTTCACTCAAACAAAGGGTTAACAATACTAGGAAGATGTCTCCTCCTACAACCTGATAACCAAGCTCTGATACGAAATGAAAGGAAATTACAACAAGACATCATTTCCACAATCCTTATGGGAGAAAAAGTGCAAAACAAGTATTTAGAATCCACAATGCAAAAGAATACCAAAGCATACCACAAGATAACACCAGATGTACCTTGGAAAAATCTTTTTAAGGGAAAAACCCAGCCTGCAAAAGCACTCACATACTCAATATATTATCTCAAGAACAAGATTACAATACACTTGCAGAGTCTCCATGCAAGGTCTTTGAAGCATCAAGCAACTCAATTGCACAAGCAAATGAGAAACATGTAGCCACACATCCCAATCCATGTTTCCTCTAATCACATATGCAACCTACAAGAGATGCTCAATCCAACCTCTAACCAACAAGCCAAAGGTTCGACAAGCCAACCTCAAGAACTACTCATGTGCTTGCTTTTATAAAACAAGCTTGAACAAAACCACTAAGTGGTATTACATAAATCATGTGCCTCAAAACCATGAGCTCACTAAATCGTGACCCCAAAATTGAATATTGTCCTAATTGACTCCCAAATTAAATATTTAACCAATGCCCCATGCAACATACAAGTGTCCTTAAGAATGCCTAAACCATGTGGTATCCACATCTCTAGATGCACAACAATTAAATATATTTTTTACATTATTAACATTATTATTATGCAAGGTGCACATATGCCTTTCCCAACACTTGCTGATGCATTTTCTGACATGCCAATGGGTGGGGATTGGGCTAAGGCTTGCTTGAAAGGGGTTTGACTCCCCCAAGGCTTGGGATTTTTTCTTAGAGGTCTTGTTGGTTTACTAGGATCCGGTAATCAGCTGGCCCACAAGGACATATTGGTTAACATTGGGCCAAGGATGGAGTGACTGATGTTTGTAACTAGGTTATGATTTAGTCTCAACAATGAGTTTTAAGGACATCCCTAAATTAGTCACCATGGTTAGCCATTTGAACATCAAGGTTAGCACAAATAGTACATGCTCAAAACAACATTAATTTAAACTATGCTAAACCTAATCTACTAGCCTAAAAAAAAGGAACAAAAGAAAAGTAGGGTAGGTAGAAAAGAAGGGTAAACCTATTAATCTAGAGTAACACTCTTTGGTTATAGAACAATTTGAATGAGTTTCTAGGACTATCTAATCCATGGTTTGTCATGACACAACTAGGAGACAAAGATGGTGCAATCTTTGGAGGTACCTTACATTGTAGATGAGACAATAACCACCATAAGGATGCACAAGTTATGGTCTATTGTTGGGTTTTAAAACCCCAAGTATGTAATTAGGCATGACCATATAAACTATAGAGACTTCATACACCAATTAACAATACTTAGATTGAAAAATGAAAACAAAAGACTTTGATTAAACATGAGACAAAGCTATAGAATTTCCTCTTGTTTCTCAATTTTCCAACCCCTACAACAAAGAGACATCTAAGAATTTATAAGATTTGATTGATCATAGACCCGATACTTATAACATAAATCAAACACAGAATGATTACCAAGACATTTGATAATTAAAATAAGAAGCAAAATGCTTTCTTATAGAGGTTACAATGAACTAAAAATAGCAAACTAAAATTAGATTGAGATAAAAATTGCTAAAACTAATTAAATCTTAAAGTCTAATTTAAGACCAACCTAAATAAAGCTAAGTTGACCATCTAAGTTGATCATCACAATATAATAATACTTTAATATCCTCCCTTAATGGTCAATCTACTAACTACACCAAGCTTATCCTAAATTTTTCAAAGTTGTCAGGACTCAAAGGCTTGGTAAGAATGTTTGTAGTTTGATCCTCTGAAGAACATTACTACAACATAACTGATCCATCTTCTACAAGTTGTTTAATGAAGTGACAATGTAGTTCCACATGTTTGGTACGCTCGTGGAAGACTAGATTCTTGGCAAGTCTGAGCACCCCTTGATTGTCACGAAACAAGGGTGAAGGCTCTGCTTGAGGCATCTTCATGTCTGAAAGCATCTTTCTGAGCCACATTGCCTCACACGTTGCTTTTATTGTTCCTAAATATTCTGCTTCAGTCGAGGAAAGAGCTACTACCTGCTGCTTCTTGTTGGTCCATGTGACTGCACCTTTGTCAAGGCTAAAAACATATCCAAAAGTGGATTTTCTGTCATCAACAGAACCTGCCCAATCTGAATCTATGAACCCAACCAGCCTAGGATCTTTGCTTCTATTGTATAGAATGCCAAAGTCAAGTATCCCTTTCACATATCTCAACGCCCTTTTCGCTGTAGTCCAATGTTCTACATTTGGTGCTGTCATGAATTTGGAAACGAAACCCATAGCATAGCTCAAATTAGGTCTAGTGGCTGCAAGGTATACCAAGCTCCCAACTAGTTGCTTGTAAGTTGACTCATTGACGGGCTTAGAATCAGTTTTGGCCGAAAGTTTCAGCCCTTTCTCCATAGGTGTTGACAAAATTTTGCAATCTGTCATTCTGAATTTGTCAAGCAAACTCCTGGCATATTTGGACTGTGAAATAAAAATGCTGCCACATGTTTGCCAAACTTATACACCTAGGCAACAATGTAAGAGGCTTAAATCAGTCATGTCAAAAGATGTAATTATATTAGATTTGGTTTGTGCAATCATATGTGCCTCATTACCTGCGATAATGATATCATCTACATATATGACCAATAAAATGATATCATCACCACTGCTTTTGATGTATAAATTTGGATCCGAAGGACTCCGTTGGAACCCTTATTCAACCAAATACTTGTCAATTTTGATGTACCATGCCTTGGGTGCCTATTTCAGGCCATATAGACTTTCTTCAGTCGGCATACAAGATGCTTCTTCCCTGCAACTTGAAAACCCTATGGTCGAGTGATGTACACTTCTTCGTCCAAATCTCCATTTGAGGAAGGCACTCTTCACATCCATTTGATGGACTGTCCAACCAATTTGAGCTGCCATTGCTAGGACTAATCGGATGGTGCTCATCTTTGCTGTAGGGGCAAAGGTCTCCTCATAGTCAATTCCTTCTCTCTATGAAAACCCTTTAGCAACTAACCGAGCTTTGTATTTGTCTAATGTACCCTCTGTCTTGTACTTGACTTTGTACACCCATTTGCAGCCAATGGGTTTCTTCCCTGATGGAAGATTTGAAAGATCCCAAGGCTCATTCTTCATAAGACTTTCATGTTCGGTTTGCATGGGCTTTTCCCATTCAGGTTTTCCTTTTGCCTCAGAAAACACTTGTGGCTCATACACTCCCTGAATATTGGCCATGAGAGCAAAATTAATTGTGTTCTACTTGCTCTTGCCTCTCGATGATCTACCCTCGATCATTTCACTTACCCAAACATCTCCAATGTGCTTTCCCACCACTTTGGTTTTCTTTTGGAAGTCCCAACATCCGAATCAGCGTTGCCATCATGGCTTGTGCTACCTGTATTTGTGTCATCTGGATGCTGATCCAAGTTATCATCAATAAAAACTGGGTCTATTACCGGCGTGGAAGACTCCTCATGCTCTGATTCCCCCCTTAGGTGGAGCTACTTGAAGTTGAACACCTTAATCTTAGCCACAATATGCTGGTCTTCGGTAATCTGAAACTTTGGAGATGTTTGGAAAGGACCTATGGTCTCATCAATCACAACATCTCTGTTGAAAGTCAAGAGGTTAGTGTCAACATCAATCAATCTGTAGGCCTTATGATTGTTATTGTACCTTGTAAGCATCAATTTCTTACTCTTAGGATCTAACTTGTGTCTCTTTTCATCTGGAATCCAAGCATATGCAGTAGAACCAAAGACCTTAGGATGACTAACATTCAGTTTCCTCGTAGACCATGCTTCCTCTAGTGTCTTATGTTTCACTGCTTGTGTTGGAGACCTGTTAAGTAAATAAACTGCAATATAGACTGCCTCAACCCAAAACTTCTTGGGAACACTTCTGTTCTCCATCATACATCGGGCCATCTCTGTGATAGTACGGTTCCGCCTCTCAACAACTCCATTCTGCTGTGTAGTGTAGGGTGTGGTAAACTGTCTTTTGATGTCGTGTTTAGCACAAAAGTTGCTGAATTCTTTGGAACAGAATTCGCCTCCATTATTAGATCTAAGAGTCGCGATGTCACAACTTGACTCTTTCTCTATTAATGCTTTGAACTTTTGAAATTCATTAAACACCTGGGATTTTAATTTTAAAAAATATACCCACATTTTCCTACTAAAATCATCCACAAACAAAAGAAAATACCTGCACCCAGTGACTGATGCCATGTTCATCGGTCCACAAATATCCGCATGAACCAGTTGTAAGACTCGCTTAGCTCTTGAAGCTTGTCTGTCGTTAAATGGTGTTCTATGTTGCTTCCCTGCCTGGAAAGCCCCGCACACACCTGTTATCTGTTGTTGAATGTCAGGAATGCCATCTACCAAGTTCTCACGAGCCAACTGAGAGAGATAGGATAAATAAGATGCCCATATTGTTGATGCCAAAGTGTGTTTGATGCACTCTTGGCTACCAATGCATGTTCCCTGACTTGTCCAGTGTCAACCACTCTATACAGTCCATGATCTTCTATACCAAAAGCAATAGTCATCTTGGTGCATTTGTGTTTGCTGAAAATGACATCTAGATTAGGACTGTGGCGCATAATTTGACTTACTGAAAGAAGATTAAGCTCAACACACATTGAGAAAAAGCAACTTTTTCCCTCCAGAGGATATTTGCACAATTCCTCTGCCTACAACTGTGTACTTCTCACCACCACCGAAGATCATTGAATCACAAGTAGTGTACTCTGCGAACCAGTTTCGCCTGTTGGTGAAGTGACGTGATGCTCTTGAATCAATGTACCATGTAGATGACTTTGATTGATCTACTGGTCGCCTGACCATGAATGCATAGAAAGCTGACGCCTTCTCTGAATGCTCTGTGACATGAGCCTTCTGTTGAGGCCCTCCCTAGTTGGATTTATGTTCAACCAACTGTTTTTTGTGATGTTTTTCAGATTTTTTGTTGCATCCTCGTTATTACCTTGTCCTTTCTTTTGTGACCATTTGCCATTGCCTTTGGCCTTGGCTACAAATGCTTGTTCGACACTCGTTGTCTCACTGATGCTACCGAACTGTTTCTTCCATCTGTCCTGCTACAAGAGCTTATTTCATAGCTCTTCAAACTTAGGGTCAACATCCGTAGCGGTGATGTTGAGTGTCTCAATGAAATGCATATAAGCACGTGGTAAGCTTTTCAACTTGATTACCACCATATCCTCTTCCATCTTCTGACCAATGGCTGACAATTGATCTTTGATGTCCTTGATCTTGAGTAAATGCTCTTGCAAGGATGTTTGCTCAGCCATAGTGATCGAAAAGAGCATAGTCTTTAGAAAGAACACTCTGCCTTTATTTGAAGTCTCATGGAGTTCTTGCAAATGCTTCCAAATTTCATTTGAAGTCGACCTTGTCTGAACTTCAGGAAGCATAGCATCTATAATTGATAATTTAATCAACATGACTGCTTCGCGGTCACATTCAACAAACTTGTCTTGGTCTTTACTTGCAATCGCTGGCCAAGTGTCGGTACCAAGGACGATCTTTTTGAGGCATCGGTACTCGATAATCGTGAGCATTCACTACTTCCACGTATTGTAATTTTTGCCAGTAAAACATTGGCTGCCTTCCAACATGATGTTGGGTAAAGAGGCCATTTTCCCTCCCATAAGGTGATTACAAAGTAAAAATTAAACCCTCTAGTCATGCTGCTGTACCTTGAAATTTTTTGGATAGCCCTAGTTTGCAAATACTGAAATTTTCAGGGTCAAAACCCTAGGCAGCAAAAAATATCCACAATTTTGTACAAAAATCGTAAAAAAAACTTCAGCAACCCTGTCAAAAAAATAGGCGCTGCCAAAAAAAATACTCACGATTTTGTACAAAAATCGTCAAAAAGAGATGAAAAAGTCTCCACATTCAGGTTTGAATGTAATGTCCCCATTTCCACGAGCATCAGTGTTTGGTGGATTAGCCTATCCTATTGACCCTCGTAGGCTAATACTCTTGGTTAGAGGGTCCTGTGTGGCAGTTACTTGGTCTTTTGGTGGCACTATTCTTCTCCAGAGCAGGGTATTGTTCAGGTCTGGCCTTCGTTTGATGTTTCTAGACTCATTTATACACACTATTTATAGTAAGTCACCATTTCAGGAGAGTCAGTGTTTCTATATATAGCAGGGCACCTGGACAGGTCTTGATTGCAGTATTGATCCCTTAATTGGTTTGGTCAGATAATGAGGGATTTACTATTTATAGTAAATCTATGGTTGTAGAGAGGGACCCCTGCTATTTTTGGTAAGGCGGTTGGATTCATAGAGGGTATCATGGTGAACCTCCTTGTTCAGAGGGAATTGGAAAATTATAAGTATTTAAGGAGTTATTAATTTTTAAAGTGGCCTAAATGATATTTAATTATAAAAGGTATATTATAAAGTTATAATGTAACTTTATAAAGGGTGGGGCCATTTTAAGTTAATAAGTAATTAATGCCTCATTGAAAAGCATGCCATTATGAGTTTATATTATAAAGTTTTATTAAAACCCTAAAAGTGGATTTGAAAAAGGATTTAAATGTTATTAAGAAGTTTGAGGATATAAAAGATTTAAAAAAGCAAATCAAACTCATTATTGAATGAGCATTTGATATTGTCTTGTGTTTTTCTTGTTGTGGAGAAGAGGAAACCTAGGGTTTCTTCAGATTTCTTCATTTTCAGCATTGGAGAACAAAATATCTTCAGTGTGTATGCAATTTTGAGGTTGTGAGAGATTAGCCGAATTATTGCTTGTGTGGTGGCTTCATTACGGGAGTCAATTTGTGCATTCCAAAGGTTAATCATTTGCAGATCAGAAGTTATAATGAGCTAATTTGGAGAGTTTACCTTCAGAATAAGGGTTTATACAGAGCATTTAAGAGGAGAATATCAAGTCGCTCAAATATTTGTTGCATTATTTGGTCTTCATTGTGAGTGTTTCTTATGTATTCGGAGTATATGCTGATTTGAAGTAACAAATCTGAGTTGCATGTGCTTCAAGGAGTTGTATTTCATTTGCATACTGCTGTTCTATTGTTTCTAGCCATGTATTTCACATTTCGGCAAATGGGTATGTGATATTGCTTCATATTTTGGCCATACAATTTTCTGGGTATTTGTGATTTAGATATTAGAGGATATTCTCTCAATTGGGTTCTTAATATTTTGACAAAATACTGAGTATTTTTGAAGATATAGAAATCTGGAAATTTCAGCAGTGCAATTCCTTTGAAATATTCAGTTAGTGTGAAAAATATATACATTGCAATATCTCTTTTTGTTGTACTACATTGTTATACCCAACATAGCATAAATATAAAAAAAATCAGTCATCAGTTGCATAAAAAATATCTCAGAAGACAAGAGGGATATTACACTGTCAGTGGCCCAAAACCCTAGGCACTCAGATTTGATGAGCCCTAGCTATGAAAAAACCTCATGGTTTGATAAAAAAAACTCCCATTATTTTGAAGAAAATTTGCTGAAAACTCCATGATTTTGGAAAAAACGGCCACGATCTTGATAGAGAAGGATCGGCACACCCACGATTTTTAAAAAAATCGTGCAAAAATGTGTTTTCCAGCCACGTGAGAAGATAAGACTGCTTTAGAAAACCCTGTGTGTACTCCAGAAATCTACAGTTTCTCAAAAAAACCACCTTTTCCAGCCACGTTTCACAAAAATCCGCCCAGAAATGAAAAAAAAAAGTCACGATTTAGGTAAAAAACCCGCCTAAAAATCACTTTTTTGCATGTGTGCGACTTCTAAAAGAAAAAAACGTGATTTCCTGGTGCAAAAGTCAACCAAAAATCATGATTTTCAGACAAAAACCCTTCCGTGATTTTTACACACAACCTGGCACAATTTTATCAAAAAATCTGCCCAAACAACTTTGAAACCAGAACATGATTTTTATTGCATAAAAATTCCTCGATTTTGAAACCCTTGTTGGTTTGGTACGGTACCGTACAATTTTGTATGTACCCTTTTGGTCCTCTCTGTGCTTCAAACTGAACATTCCTCGAACCGTCACTATCGACAGCAGTCCCTAGGCCTTCACGCATTCACTGATCCCAAGAACTTGACTTGGGCTTTGATACCATTTAACGGAAATCAAACATAGAATGATTACCCAAATATTCGATAATTAAAATAAGTAGCAAAACACTTTCTTATAGAGGTTACAATGAACTAAAATAAACTGAGCTAAAAATAGCAGACTAAAAATAGAATGAGCTAAAAATAGCGAAAACTAATTAAAGCATAAAGTCTAATTTAAGACTAACCTAAATAAAGCTATGTTGACCATTACAATATAATAATACTTCAATAATACTCGGACGAATACAACCCACAGAAAACATTGACAAGTGTCTAGAGAGCTCACAAACAACTCTAATCTAGTCATAATAGATTTTCAACAAACTCCAACTAGCTCCAACAAGACGAGAAGGCCTGACACATTCCCACAGTGATAGCAATTTGGATTCTCAAGTTTATGTGAAGGTGATTCAAGGCATTCATTGTGTAGCAAGAGCAGATTTGTGTTGTCAACCATCTTCTAGTCTGGTATCATTGTGAACCATCTTCTTCTTATATCACCTGCAACAAACTTACAAGACAGCAACCCAAGTTCCTCCAACTTGCTCTGATACCAAATGATACAGTCGAGGTTCATGAGCTACAAACCAAGCAGCTCCTCACAAAAACGGACTTAACACAGCAGCATAAACATAACAGTGAATTTAGAAATGATAGAACAGTAGTCATTCCATTACCCAAATTCAGTAACTCAGATCTTCTGATAACAAAACAACAGCATATTATTAAATCCCATCCTAGACAAGCATTACAAGATACACAAAAATTCAAACCCTAGACATTCAACTTCAATCTTACTTGCAGACACTCAACCCCAGGCACAAGGCCTTACAATGACCCTTCCCTTGCATATCAATAACAGTCTCCTTCATATTTGTAGACAGCTCTGAAAATCTTCAAGAAATTTCATATATGACATCTTTTTCCAGCAGCACCTGTATGTCACTGTAGAACTGGTAAGAAATGCATACAAGAACTAATTGCTCCATGCCCCCCTCAGGTCAGGTCTGATCTGCTAAACAATACATCAGATATATGCTAAAAATGTCCAAGTCCCAGTCTTAAAAAAGCAAGGAGTTGGGGTCGATTTTTATATCTCCTTGCTGTAGGTGATAGCCGTCCAAGGCCTTCAGCAGGAGTTGCCACCCCAAAATGGGTATGAAATCGCCACATCCTCCTTAATCATTCTGGATTCCCTGACTGCTGCGTCAGATTTGGCAACCACTATACATAAAGAAGTATGATGCTGGCAGCTAACAAGAAAGGGAAAGAAATAATGTCTCTGCTGCCAGGTAATCAGGAGCGGGTCCCAGCAGGTAAGTAAGTGCTCAGAAATTATTTTAAGAGCACTAACAAGGATGAGGCAGGCCCAACAGGAAGATAGAATGCCAAAAGAAAAGAAATACGGGCCCCAGCAGATAAGACAAACAGCAATAGCCAACACCCAGCAGAGAAGTAATTCTCTATGTAGCACTAGGGAAATATGTGGGTCCTATAAAACCAGCAAATCAATCACAATAAATAAATAAAATTCCTTGCATCCAATATTGCCCTGTGGTCCCCACTTGACCAGCTAAGAATTTCAGAAGGCTGAAAGCAAATGATAACCTATGTGAGGAAGGGTGTGGGTCCCACCAATGAATTGACATAGATCTTGAAGGTAAAGCCTGAAAACACACACTAAAAATTAGAATAAACGAAACATTGGATGATCATTCTTTTTGGGAGACGCAGGATCGTCTGTGGACCCGGATGCTCCTACATCAAATAGAAGATGATTTCAGAGGAGCATGTCTATTTGGAATTGAGGCCACATGAGAGAATTGTAAGAGATGGCTAAATTTATGGGTAGAGAATATTTTTAGAGGGGTACACAAAAGTTGGTAAGAGGAAGCTATTGGTACATGCCATGATGTTTACATACATAGAGCTACAACTTGTAGAAGGTAGGGAGATACAAGATACAAAGGAGAGTAGTTTTGTGGCATGAAAGATAGCTAATTCCAAAGGCAACACTTGAGGGAATAGTAGGAAACAGTGATATCAGATATGCAACATGAAGGTAAATATTGTTGTTAGGCATATGGTAGCCACCTTTCTTCAAAGATTAATCATGCTATGACAAGGGCATGCAATGATTGCCAAAGGGTTGTTTATCACAACAGCAAACCAATCATTAGTAGAAGGCAATAGAGTGCTAAATGAGTAGGTGGAAATGTTCCAAGAGGCCTTAAAAGTAGGGAAGCATGAATGGCAAATCATGAAACAAGCCT
The DNA here is from genome assembly GCA_027924645.1 of Cunninghamia lanceolata. Taxonomy (NCBI): domain Eukaryota; kingdom Viridiplantae; phylum Streptophyta; class Pinopsida; order Cupressales; family Cupressaceae; genus Cunninghamia; species Cunninghamia lanceolata. The sequence continues at coordinate 6,247,928 of BSBN01000333.1, forward strand.
GGCAATCTATGCAAGAATCAACAAAATGGGCATAGGCTTGATAGATTCACAAGTGGTAGAGGATGAAAAAAGATTAAAACAAGAAGGAAACATTCTAGGCATGGAGGTAAAAGAAATTAACATGGAAAACCATTCAAAGGAGGTCAAAATATGGACTCAAATAGTGAAAGGTCCAATAGGTAAGTTGAAAAAGGCAAGTACAAAACATCGTGGAACACAAGAAAGAGAACACAAAGCAAGGCATGATAGATTAAAAAATATAATGATTAAAGGGGTAAGACACCACAACGAAGTTGAAAGCACACTCAATTTTAGAAGAGGATTTCTTAGAGACAAACTACAGTGGAAAGGGCAAATTTGTCAAGCAAGGAGGGTTGGAAAGTTAAGAGAAGAGAGTAATAGGCCTATCAAAGTTGTCACGACAAAAATAGAGGGCAAGAATCATCTTCTAAGAAATAAGAGTGTTTTCAAAGGTCCACGTTTCTTTCTGGATGAAGACCTAACCCCAATGCAAGACGAGGAGAGAAGGGGAGAATTGGCTAAAGTAAAGGTAGAAAGGAATGAAGGTGAATGGGTGTGGTTACAAAATGCAAAAACTCTCATTACCAATCTAATGCCTCAAAATACATCAACACAATAGGAAGGTAGCAAAGGGAGAGCAGAGAAAGCAATGGCAGCAAGGAATGAAATAAAACAAACATGGGTAGAAAGAGGTGAGGATCTTGCCTTAAGCCTTTGGCTTCAAGGTAAATAGCAAGTAGGACACCCCCAGAGCATTTAAAATTAGTATGTTGGAACTGTAGAGGATACCCTTGGAGGAGGGGACTTGGGTTAGGGCTTGTCACAAAAGGAAGAAATGTAATATGTTTCATGGAAACATATGAGCACGATGGTTGCAAGGCTCCTACTTTTGAAGGATATACGAAGATTGTAGTTTGGAACGAGATGTAGTAGGAAATGGAAAAGGTTACGGTGGCATTATGGTTTTATTAAGAGAAATTTGGGGAAGAAGCATTCAGCTGGAAAAAGAAGATACATAACAATGGCAGCTTGTTTTGTCCCATTGGCCTCAAAAACCTACAAAAAATATGGGATGGATGGTGAGGACCCACATGTAGTCCTAAAAAAGGATATATCATCATACTCTCAACATGGAGAAGTCCTCTTGGGAGATTTCAATAATTTCAATGCTTGAATAACAAATGGCCAAACCAGAATTTTATGCAGCAAAGAAGATAACAATCCTTTATGGCTCACTGAAGAGGAGAATCACCAATGGTCAAGATGTTTAGAGGATAATGAGGACATTGATCATTTTGGTGAAAAATTACTAACTTTATGTGGCACTTATGGTTTGATTATTTGCAATGGTATGGGTAGGTGGAAGAAACTTGGAAATTATACATGCAAAACTTACAATCGAGCAAGCATTGTTGATTATGTCATTTGCTCGCAAAGCTTGATTGAAAGGATAACAGAGGTTGTGATTGAAAATCCCCCTATGGAATTAAAATCAGACCATAGCCTAGTATGTATAATGTTGTCTTGGATGGAAAGAAATCAACATATGTTAAAAGGGCAACCCAACCACCAACCCCTAGCAAAGAGAAAAAATCGTATAACCCAAGAAAATTGTTCTATCTTCAAGGAAGCGCTAAAGCAAAGAATGTAGGAGAAACAAAGAATACAAAGTCTCAAAAGACACGAGCTAACAAACATAATTCAGTAGGCATTGGAGAGATATAAAAAGGGCAAAAAATAGGAAGAAGAAAGCAAGTTGATTTTCGGCAAATGTTTGGTTTGATGAAGATTGCAAAGCTGCAAGGAGAGCTCTCAGAGAGCCAGGTAAAGAGGAGACAAATATAAATTTGTACAAGCAGATTGTAAAAGAAAAGAAAGGGAAGTTCATGAACTCAAGGAGAAAAGAGCCAATATATCTAGGGAAGAATAACTGTCAAGCCAAGGTCCCCCCCATAGTTAACATGACAACAAAATTATTCACTTTACAAGAGGTTAAGGAAGGCATGAAGAAGATGGGTATAGGAAAGGCTTGTGACATGGTTGATCTACAAGCAGAATACTTAAACAGGAAATGCAAATCCTCGCCCCTCACATTAAGAAAATATTCAACTACATCATTCAGCATGGGTTTCCAAGAGATTGGACTACCAACTTAGTGATACCTCTTTTCAAGAGTGCAGGTGTTAATAATTCTTCCAACTATAAGACCATCATGATCAATCCTTTGTTTGCAAAGTTGTTTGGAAGCATGGTTGAACACAAAATCAGCAAGTGGGTAGAAGAAAAAGACGAGGGCAGGCAAGTTTTACACCAAAACACCCAATAATAGATCATAACAATAGATCATGGAATTACTTTGAGACATATCATTGAAAAAGTTTTGAATGAAAAAGAGGAAGCTTATTGCTGTTTTGTAGACTTCAAGAAAGCTTGCAACATGGTTCCTAGGAATAAGTTATGGTGCGGAATGATCTTGGTATCCCATAGCAGTATAGAGTGGCTGTCCATAGGCTCTATGAAGAGGTTTGATTAAAAATCAAAACTCAAGTTGGCCTTTTCAAAAGTTTCAGGAATGACATTGGAGTTAAGCAAGGATGCCCGCTATCCTCTACTTTTTTTGGCTTATATATCGACAAACTTGAAGAATTGCTAAATTTGCAAGGTGGAGATCCTATTCTTTTGGGAGAGTATGTTGTGAGGCTTCTTTTGTACAATGATGATCTCATTTTGATTGCTAGGTCCGCTCAAGGGTTGCAAGAGCACTTATATGCCCTTTAGCACTTTTGCAAGAATGTGGGTATGCAAGTTAACACTAGCAAGACCAAGATCATGGTCTTCTCAAATAGAAAGGAAAAAAATCAGCTTAACTTTTATTTTGAAGGGAGTATTCTAGAAGAAGTAGTATGGTACAAATACCTTGGAATTGACTTCAACAACAAACTCAATTGGGAAACATGTAGAAGGAGGAGAACTTTGGGAGGTTGGAGAGCACTTTATGCTTTGTAAAATAGAAGTAGAGGTGGAGTAATGGGATTGGAAAACTATCCAGATTCTATTTGGGCTATTAGTAATTTTGATGGTGCTTTATGTGTGTGAATTATGGGTTAGCAACACATCAGATTTAAAATGGAAGCAAAAAGCGAGGATCCAAAAATGCATGATCGCAAGCAAATTCAAACTAAAAGCTTCAGTCCCCTATGAGATTGTTCTAGCTGAAATAGGTACATTTCCTATTGAAGCCATTGCTATGGTGCATCTCCTAGGATATCTGAAAAAGATTGAACAGACAGGGAAACAGATGGCCCAAGGTTGTGATCAAAGAAGTCTTGAATGAGAGAAAGAAGTCTCGGATGAAACAAAACATCAAATGGATGAGCAAATGGAACATTCACTTGAATGCATGTCCTGATAATAACAAAGAAATAAAGACTTTTGTTATAGATAAATTCTGCAAGTCTATATGGGGAAAGACATTAGGGAGAAAGAGGAAATATTACCTTGATGAATTTAACCCCATTTATGATCATCACCAAAAGGCCTATAGAGGTTCAAATATCCTTTGGAGAGCAAAAATTCTCACAGCTCAATTAGGGACTAACTTGCATCGTCTTCGGTGTGAAATGGGTAGATGGAAGAGGCCAGAAGAAGAATGCGAGAAGAGAGTATGTGTCTTTTGCATAGCTGGGGTTTAGAGTGCAAAGCTTACAATGACAGCTAGACCAATTATACAAGTACTTTAGCAGCAACCTCCTTACAGGATTTGTTCAAAGAGGAGACAATTGAGAAAACATGTTAAATAGCAGAAGATCAGCAATTCAGAAAACTAAAATGACAGCGTCTGCTGTCCCATAGGCTATCTTTGGCCAGACCTTAAAAATTTTGTATTCTTAACTAAACATAAGAGATGGGACGCTATTAAGGTAAGTTGTGGTGCTAAAGCTGATTGAGAAACGAGCCACTGACTCTGTGGGACAATAAAATTTGCACAGCAAAAATGCATGCAAGATTAATAATCCTGTGAATTGAATACTTGACAAGAGGGGTTGAATTGGTACCAATCAAAGATTGCATTGCAAAAACAACTCCAATGTATTTGTATGGTAATAATTACTTGTATTGGTGGCCTTAGGAGTATAATAAGTGATTGAGGCAAGCACTTTGTCATCAGATTATCAATTAGAGTACTGCTCCTTACCCGTAAGCGAATGATGGGATGAAAGAGGCATTCAACAAGATCATGATGGTTAATAACTTAATAGTCAAGTCATTTCTTCATGAAATCACTTTGTGTCCCTTACTGGTGTAAGAACCAAATGCCACATTCTAGCAATTGGTGTTCAACATTGTTCTACCTTGAGTAGATGAACATTTAATTTGAAAGTGGAGTGGTATCATATAAAGTTGAACAACCAACATCAAATATTCTTGCAACTGGGAATAGCGTAATTGTTTGATTCCATAATGATTTAATCGCAATGGACAGATCTTTTTCTATTGGAGGAAAAGGTGACATCATGTGAATTTGCATAGAATCTGTCAAACCTGGCATGAATCTGTCTACTTCTCACTTATTTGTTGGACCATGTGTATCACCCAGCTGGTGGAAGATTCTCTTGGCCCATAAAATGTCTGCACACAAGGGGTCTGTTTGCACTCATTTGAAGCTTGCCTCTCAAGAGTTTGAAGGGAGGTTTCACAGCGTCCACCAGTGTCACCACCCCACTCAATCATTTTATATCCTTTACAAGGACTTATTCCCATTTTGGCAAGATTTGGGCCATCCATCACTCAAGATGGGTTCTACTAGTGGTGTTATTTGGGGGATACATCAAACAATAGCCACACATTTTATGTGCTAACAAAACTGTCATCAACAGCAATGAGCCACAGACCCCTCTCTTTATCTAAGAACAAGACAGCAACCTCCCCATTACCTTACAAGGAGTGACCAAATGGTCATCATTCTAGTTGTGCTTAAACATTTGCAGCTTAGAACTAGTGACTTCATTCTCTTGAAGTAGAAGCACAATATCCTTCCTGCCATCATCCAAGGTCCCCTTAGATTGCAGGTCAAGATGTTCACAGACAACTGTTGTCATGTTCATGCTTGAGGACTGCCAAAGAGTGTTTAAGAGTGAAATCCCCAGAATGAATGATGTTCAATGAAGCATGGGAAGGCACTTTTGATTAGGTGTACCATTGCTAAGTACAAATGATGCTCATTTCTGAATTCATTCGAAACATTAGACAGGACAACTGCACTTGCTCATTTGTTTTAACACGTGCATCCTGGTCAAGATCTTTGTCTACTTCTCGTGTATCACTGTGCTGACTACTTCAATTTGAAACCCATTTGCTCCCTTCCGAAGGACTGAGCTTCCATCCTGCTTGCTCCCTTCCGAAGGATTGAGCCTCCATCCTGCATTTCCCCCTTCCGAAGCACTGAGAGTCTCTATCCTGCTTTGCTACTTGTTTGGTTTTCTATTTTTTTGAAACTGTTTTTCACTTGCCATGATAAACAAGCACAAGCCTCTTCTTGAGTCACTCAGTCACAGATTTGGCCTCTTCATCATTTGAAAAAACAGGGCATCGAATTTGCCCAACTGTGCTTGAGGCTTTGAACTCAACAGTGCTTGGTATTTTTGGAGCAAAATAAGAAATCCTTCTTTAGAAAGGGACTCTGGTGTGCAATCATATCTGTTTATGGCTATGTGTGGGATTGTCTTTCTATTCTTTACTTCTTCCAACATGTAGCTATTGGGAGATAGCCCATAAAAGTTTTAAATCCATCTTTCTCATCTTTGGCTTCAACTTGAGCTCCTTATCATCTTCGCGCATAAATGTGTTTATTGCAGAATAATTGGAATCCATAGACCTGTTTGGGTACTCGAACTACAGAAGCCCTCTGCATTTTGCATGCTTCACATGTGAAGCTATAGACATTCTTAAGGTAGCCATAAAACTGGTTCGAGAACCTTACATGAATCAAATATAATTCCTGAGCCTAATTTACCGATTCGCCCTCAGACCTGCCTGGACCCAGGTCCGGTTCATACCCAGTTCGGATTCCAGGCCCGTTTGTTTGTGGAATCGCACAGGGTGTGCTAATAACAAGTCGGATTCATCTTGGAGAAACCCAGCCAAATCCATGACAAACCTGCATGCAAAAACAGAGTTTTTTTTAATTTTTAAAATTTGTGTCAAAAATCTCCAATTTGTGTTGCCAACGTGGGTTTGAATCTTCAGAAATTTTTGTTGCTGCCACGTGTTCTTTTTTCTTTCGATCTTTGTTTTGGTGGAGAATGTTAATAGGGTGACAGCTATTTCTGTGTACGAGAGGCCAATTTGTAGGTCACTTAACACGTCTCCCTTGGAAACAGGTGGTAAAACACCTAGTGAACAAGGCATGTGATGGATCATGGTGCTGATGTTATTCCCCCATTTATTCTTTGCCACCTCTCGCCCTTTACAAATTCCAGTCTTCCACAGTTAACTTCCACTCCTTTTCACCTGCTCCCGCTTTTACCCTTAATTCAAGTATGCCTCAAACCTTCTTCCTTGTATGCCTGCTAGGTACCTTATAAATATGATAATTTCGTCTATATCGGTAGTCAAATTTTCACAAACTTTACCTTTGTACAAAATTCTTTAGGCTCTTATAAAATGTTTCATAGTCAATTTTAAAGCTTTCCTAGATGACTAGGCAATTATAGTGTCTTATGGTGGTTTTGTTCATTAAATTATTATATGATGTTATGTGGTATTCTGAACTTAATTCCTGTTTTAAGGCTGCAAATATGTATATATTTATGATTTTTATATGTTTTTTCTCGGACGAACCCAAAACAAACTCAAACCCAATTTTTTTTGGTCATATCTGCGAACCTGAACCCAAACTGGTAACTTAGTCTGGAGCTTGAATGATGCAAAGCCACAACTGGCGGGAATACTCTTCCCAAAACATGCAGCAACAAACATCCTTGCTCCTACAGAAACCAACGGTCCAGGAACTGTCTTAGGCCACGGGAAGCCTGGGGCTTAAAAGCATAATTTCTTGGAAAATAAAGACTCAATTTTTCAGAAGCCCTCACCGCATGGAATTTCTGTTTTTCATTTCTTCACTAGAATTATGACCTGAGAAAAGAAATAAGAAAAGAACTTTTGCAAGGTTGACAAAGAAAAGTAACACAGAGCCAACCTTTACAGAATAACTTGATCTGTATTGTATGAATGTTTCTGGATTTGACTGTGTTCATAATTTTTACTCAAAATCCAGAAACATTCATACAATCACCATGGACTGTGGAAAACTAATGATCTCCATTGATCTGTATTGACATTTACATTTTTTTATTTTTTAAAAAGGCAGCTATCCTTTGCTTGATTTGTATGGTAAAAAAATCACAATTTCAGTAAAAAAAGGCTTGCCCAATCTTTCCCATGTCATGCAGATGCGTAAGCTCAGAAGTATTTGCTGGTAAGTTTAACAGATGGTGCTTCCCATAATGATGGATGCCAGGCATCACAGTCTTACTATATGTTTGAACGTAATCTTGATAAGTTGCTTATTGCAGTGTTGTGCCTGCCTTGTTGGACTTTGGCCTCAATATTAAATTTAGACAAGGCTCAATAGTGATAATTTTTTGGGTTATTGTTTCTATGCTTTTCCTTTTATTATATGGATCTAAAATCTTGGGCAGTTGAAATTGTGCAGATATTGACAAATGCTCATATGCTTCTATATCTTGCATGTTTGCTGCTGTGGGAATTGATGTCCTTATAAATATTATTTTGTGACTTCGATACAATTTGTGTACTAATTCATACAAGTTGGAACCTAGACTTCCATATTGTTGTAAGTCTAAGAATTTTTTTGCTACAAACCCTACAATAATCTAAAATACTAAAATTGAAATCAATCAAGATACTGAAATGAATCTGCTGCAAAAACCTTAAAGGGAAATATCTGAAAAAATGAAATTATGTAAAATCTACAGTTCAAAAAGACTGAGTCAATGCTCAAACCCATGTTGGTTTTTGTATGATTCTTGGAGGCCATTGTTTCCATAATCCCATGGATCCAAGATTACTTTAGTTCCTTTTTTCTACATTGTAGTCATTTTGTGATGGTAGTGTCCAGAACCACTAATGGGCAAATAATTTTCACGTGGACTATTTTGAATGCTAATTGTCATGTGATTGCTTTATATTTCCCCAGCAAGGTTCATTTGAAGAAGCTTCGGAAGAGAAAATATGCTTATAATTCTTTTTGCTATATCCTGCAGATCTATAAAGCTCAGAGAAATGCTATACTGTCAGTAAACGCATGCTTTCTTTATTGGTAAGTAATATAACTAATGCCATTTGAATAGAACTATATGCTGTTATATCTGCATTGAACTTCTATAATGTTTCAAATGTATAGACTCTAGAGGGTTATCAACTTCAGAAATTTCTTTCGTCATTTAGGATGCAATTTAAATTTCTTATAGATTCTTTTTGGAAGATCAAAAGATGCAATATGAATTGTCTCTCTTGTCCATGACGAATGATCACGTGCTTCCACTTAATTTATTTCAAAGAAAATATTGAATAATTATATTTTACATCTAATATTTTGCCTTTTGTACACTATTTCTAGTTTTCATTTAGTGCAGAAAGGAAACTATGAATATATCAAAATGACATTTTGGTAGCCTAAAAGCTCCACTAGAAGGACTAGGTATGATATCAAATTGACAATTATCATATCATTTTTACAAACCCTTTCAACCTGGTTATGCTTATTTAAAGTTTTACACTGTGGAAGTATCATGCTTAGGATTCCATGACATCTATATAAACCATGTATGAATACACAATGGTTTAGAAGTAAAATTTTTTACCAGTGATGACATTTATATTTTTACAGAGATTCAGCAATAATAGTCAATACGCTTCAGGTTGTAGCGAATCACAATTAAACATGATATGACAACTACCTTTTAAAAACTTTTGTGAAAACCTTTTAGAATAAAGAAACAGCATGGAAGTGCTAACTTAAACTGAAGAAAATGATTTTAATTGCTGAAAATCGAAAAGCCCTATTTCGAACTTGGAATGGGTGAAATTTCTGACCAAAATAGCAGAAGGGAGGTAAGCAAACTCCCATTAGAAGTTCCTAGTTGTGGAGAGCAGAAAGAGTATGGAAAAGTAAAACCATAGAATGACCATTTGGTGATCAAAAGCTGTGGCATCTATCAACATTACTTTGCATATTTCATGTGATTCGAGAATGAGATCAATGGACGATCAAAGCCCAAAAGTTGAACATCAAAATCAGGCATGATAACTCAATATATGCAGAGCCATTTACTCACAAAATTGGCTTTAGTATGGTTTGATTACCATCGCGAACACACTAATGAAGAGGATAATAGTCACCACATGCTAATTAACAATCAAATAGACATCCTTTGCATATAGTTTAGGGCTATTTGATTCTTCCATGTGTTGGAATCTTAATTTACTGTGGCCTGTAGGCAGGAAACGCTTATGCTTCTCACTTTCAAGCATGGACTGAGATGATATTGGACTTGTCACTTATGCTAAAAACATTTTAGGGCTCAATATGACAAATAGCTGGATTTCAATGTCATTGTAATAGTTTTGTCACACCTTTGAAAATTGGTTAGATTACAATAGTTTTTGTCAGACCTTAGAAATGTTTTCTAATATTTGGTTTAATTATTAAGTCTTAGAATTAAATTTTGTACTCAAAAGAAAACCAGAACCAAGAAGAGGCATTCAAGGGTTGAATGTGATGGAAAGAGGAGACCATTTTCTCACATTTTGCAAGATTAAACTGTCTGAGGGAATAAGTCTTTGACTTAGCAAGCACCGAGTCATCCAGTTGGTTGAGGAGGCATCCTTTCCTCTATTGGGAGAGGAAAACAGCATCTTCAACATACTGAGGGCAGATTTGATATTTGTACGCAGAAATGTGTATAATTTTTTGCCAAAACTTTGTCTGCCAATCATATCACATTCTACAGCTCAGGTTGAAATATCTCACTATTCTTTTAATGTAATTACATAAAAATTATAATGACCAGAGAAGGAAAAGGCATTCTCTAAAGTTATATTTCAGTTGATTAACTTCGAAACTTGATGGAAATCTGCCCCCTTGCAGATTAAAAGGTATTTTAAGCATTTTCTCATGTAATTTTGTTGTCATGTGTGACCAAGCATCAAATTAAAAGGGCGGTAAAAGTAATTTTGAAGGGTGTCCCAAAATCACCCTATCTCTATTTAGTAATTTGGGCATATTTTTGTCATTCTCTCTCTGTTTTCGAAACTGTCTGAGCTGTTAGAATGTATTTTCAGAGGGCTTCAAAGTAAGTCTTTGTAAGATCATATCTGGTTATGTAAAGTAGGAGAAAAGTGGTCTGAAAGTTGCCTGACAGTATTCTAGAATCTCCCGTAAGAGTTACTTTCCTAAAAAACAGGACCTTTATGTTTGGTAGAAAGGGGGAAAATAGCTGAAATCATATTGCACATACCAAAAGACTCCAGTAACCTCTTTAAGGACTTTAGTACCCATTAAGGCTCCTGGTTTTTCACTTATCAACATCATAGTTGCTCGGAAAGCTTGTTCCCACGTATGAAGAATCATATTCTATATCTGCTTTTAAAAGAATGATTAAAGTGTCAATCAATTTACTGAGAAGTTTCATTCGTTGTGACTACAATTGGAGATTGATGAAGATGAAAAACATCTGGTCACCAAGTATGACAGGATTGTGATTTAAATCATTGGAATCTCATTTTGCTATATGATGCCTTCAAGCTAGCCTTGGTATCTGAAGAAAAGTTATCTGGCTTGCACAGATACTTGTAAGTCTTAGTCTCCACAAAGTGCTCCTCCTGTAACAATAACTAGGTTCATCAAAGACAAAAATTTAGTAACTTTACCTCCATACAGTTCTTGTAGTTCCTCTAAAGTTGAGTATGATGCAAAGGAATATGCCCATATCATAATAAAGCAAGACCCTCTAAAGAAGAATATTTGATGCATAATAATTCACACGGATCTGTTAAGAACAATTTGATTACACAATCATCAGAGGAAATTAAGGGTTTCTATAAAGATGATAAACACATTAAGCTTACCTGGGAGGCTTGTTCTTATGAAGAGCTTTATAATGACTTGAAAATTGTCACACTTTTCAACACATAACAAGCTGCTTGTGCAAATTATATAACACTAGTGCACACTTGACTAACAGGGTTGTTAACATGTTCACTAATGGCCCCCTAAAGAATTTGGTTTCTAATTGTGTTGTGGAGAGGTAATGATTCAAGACACTGTCTCTTCCTTTTCCATTCAATTTACAATGGAAAGATGGATAACCTCAAAGCCCTGCCACAGAGATATGCACAATTTACTTTGCCTTTGCTCTAAAATTCATTGACACTGTCACTCCTGATGTAACTAAGATGGATTTGTATGTTGTTGTATGGTAAACTTAATCAATATAACATCAGGGCTATATCTTTCCTAACATAACATATATAATCTGCACAATGACTCAGTCACTTATACTGTTGGATCTACTTCTCAATTGCATATTTTGTTCTTAACTTCATCAAGCTAAAGTTACAGTTAATTAGGCGAAATAGTTGGATTTAATTTGTGTCAGTTGTCATGATGAAGTTGAGAGACAAGATGATTGCGTACAACTTCTTGCCCCTGTTCATGACATTGTCTATATGAAAAATAAACATATTTCAAGATCCTACAAGGTTGCCTCCTTCAAGGCGCAATTGAACATTTAATTAATTTGGTTTCTGATGTGTCTTTATGAATGTATGTAGGTGTTGTTTTTTATTAGTTATTTTATAATCAGTATTCCATGGGATGTGTCCTCCCCCAAAATTGCCAGGTTTCTGGGATAGGGACCTCCCTGAGATGCGGAAACGTTTCTGGGATAGGGACGTCCCTGAGATGCGGAAACGTGGGGAGACGCCCCCCCCGACCGCAAATCACATTTGAATCATGGCATTTGCAGTAGTCTTAAAATGCATTGATGATTTTTTGAAGTCATGAATGCCACAAAAGTGAAGAACATGGGATTTGCAGAATCGCCAGGGCAAATAAAATGTTGTGAGGGCAAAGGAAAAGTGTGAGCATCTGAATATGGAGTAGCAGTCATGCTTGTATGTTGTCATGCTTATAATAGTCAGAATTTTCAGAGGGATTTAGAAGTAGGAATTGTAGATGGCCTTCTGCTTATTAAATTTCAGTGTCTCAGCATATGGAGAACATCCCATGTATGATTGTAAGCAAACTCCATTGAAAAGACATTTTTATCGTTGTACATATGATAGCTTTCATGGGTGAGTAAAGTTAAATTATTATCGGTAGGGAAGTGTTTAAATGTTTTAAATTATATATTACTATCAATAGTTTTGATTTAGACATTTATATTCAATAATTTTAAATTTATATATATATATTTTTTTGATGCGTAATAACAGTATTATATTAAAAGATGTCAAAGGAGAATACAAAACATCAGCCTTCCCATGGCTGGTCTGAGACTAACAGTCTGCCTATAAGAACTGAGAAACCAGGAACTAGACCACGCAGGGTCAAATTACTAAGCGACAGAGGAAACTTACTAAAACCTATACTAACAATTCGAAGCTCCAACTGAACAAAATGGAGCATTAGAAGTAGACAGAACTAGATATTTACAGATGTAAGGAGCCTACGGAAGTCTTCCACCCATCCGAGACCATCAGCCATCTCCATACCCAGAGCCTTTTTGATGTAGCTTACTGCCAATGTCGCTTGATCTTTCAGCAAAATCAGATCAAAGCCTCGGACATCCAGTATGAAGGGATAAATCTTGAAAACAACGCCAGGGTCTTCAAACAAATACCAATCCTTTGGACGCGGGATGCCAACCCCAGGCCTGGCCATTTGCAGTAAAGCCTCTAGATCCCCCAGATGCTTCGCATTGAAGACACCTTGCATAATGGATTTCGCCACTTGTTTGTCCGTTTCCAACTTGAGTAGCATCGCCAAAACCCGGGAAGAAATATCTGTATCGACCCGATAGCGTTCTCCATTCTCCAAGAACACCCTGCCCAACACCATCTTCACCGCCCCAACCATCAGTGCGTCAGACCTGCGCAACATTCTCTGTAGCCGAAGATCAGTGATGGCTCCAAGGAAGGCCATCTGCCGTTTGCGACTGGTTAAATGAATTGGCGTGTCCATTCCGCCACACCTAATAGCATCCGCAGAGATAATGGCGACGAAGTATGAAGGCATTACTCTGAAACCAGGGGGGAGAATGTTGTGAAAAAAACTAATGCCAGCCCTAAAAACATGCTGCCGGAAACTTCTCGAAACCCTTCTGTGAAAAGAATGCCAGCATCCGTCTCTCGAGAACACTACAAGGAATGAATGCAGGAGTCTAATCGGCTCGTGCCACCACTCGCCCTTCCAACTCATAATTGCCTAATCCCTTGGCTCGGCCTTGCCACCTCATGCTGAGGTGGCAAGGCTCCCACCCATCCACCCACACAAGCCTTTTAAATTTATATATTTTTATTATATATTAATATATATTATATATAGCTGCCCCACCCCACTATCCCCCCACCCTCCCCAAAATTTTGGAACTTTTTTGCTGTTCCCAGAAACCTGTCCCTGTGCCCCCCTGTCCCAGAAAGTCAGAGAAACACTGTTTATAATTGACTTGGAAAATGAAGTATTGTTGGTTGAGCAGTAATTTATGACCAGTATGACCACGAGTTTATGATGTAGGACCTTGTTTCAAATATAGTTAATGATGGCTGGTACCATTGGATGGTTGATGGGTACTTGGTCAGCTGACATCTCAGGTGGCTGACTTCACCTATTTATGGTTAAGATGATGTTATTGTCAGGGCCAGGGGAACTCTTACTGCCTATTCTCCATAGTGTTATGGCTATTGATGCCAAAAGAATGTGTAGCACATTAATGGACGAGTAAAGGCCAAGTGTTCTATTTTACTTATGTGAGTTCTTTCTGTGTGCTTATATATATGACTTTGCTCTTCGTTGCATTTATTAGCCAATAGGCTTTACTTCTGTGAGTTCCTTCTGTGTTGCTTATATATATGTGGCTTTGCTCTTTGTTCTATTTATTAGCCAATAGGCCTTTCCCTGCGGGCTTTCAAGCCTATAAAACACCAGAAAAGTTGTCTCACACTGGAAAATACTATTCAATTGCTGCAATTGTCTCATTTTATGGGAAAAACCATTCTTCTCAGTACAGCAAAGCATTTTAAATTGGCACACATCCATATTTCCTACTGGCAAACCCACTGCACCTCTTAATGGTGCAGGTGCTAGTTATACTACATTTGGAGCCTTTGCTAGTGTGGATTTCGGTCATGCAAGTAACACCTGTTGACAATGGAGATTTTGATTGCACTAAGTCCAACCAAGAAAGAGAATATCAGTTGAAAGATGACTTACGTTTCTTTTGGAATATTTTAATGCGCGACTTTATTAAGTAAGAAGCTTGTGACAGTGGTGTAACCCCTGAATGTGTTTAGGATTGCTTGGAGTGGAATGTTTGTGTTGATTGGTTGATGGTAAATTTGCTAACACTCTTGGCGTGACATTGTATGATTTTGCAAGACCTGCATTTGAAAGGAATGGAGAAAATGAATGAGAATGAAATTGCTAGAGGTTTGAAGGTGGACTCAGGTGAGAAGAAAAAGAAAGATATGAGGAGTGGTGATGAAGAAGTGATGGTTAATGAATAGAAACCCGAAAAAGAGATGTTGGAAAAGATTCTAGAGAGTAGAGCACAAGTTAATAAGGTCCACATGTCTCGCGGAACACAGAGGGAGGAAAGAGAGGCTGCTAGTGGCAGCAGCCCAGAGCACACCACTTCCTATAGAGAAAGCTACTATTCTTTGGTATCTTATTTCCTTTCAACTGTATTACTTCTTCAGATCCTTGATGATTCTCATCGTGATTATTTGTTATTTGTTCTTCGTTCTTGCCTCTGCTGTAGATTCGTCGATATTTGGAAAGGCGTCAGTGTTTGTTCTTTTCTGAAAATTGCAGCTAGTCGTGAGCGCGATTTCACTCCATTTTCGAGTGATTAGGGTTGCGTTGCAATTTTCCTTCCTCTCAACTCGCAATTTTTTACTCTTTCCTGGTCGGCAACTTTGTTCGTGAAAAAGTCGCGATTATGTGCATGATCACTGTGTTTTTTTTTCGGCAGGATTCTCTATTGTATCTGGTCGTCATTTGAGGTTTGGCAGGAGGACGTGATTCTTCCAGTCTGGTCTTCGTTTGATAGTCACTGGTCGCAGCTTCAAATTTCTAAACCCTTAGCTGCGGATTTCCTCACGTTTTTATGATGGGATTTTGCATTTCTTCTGATTTCTGGTCATTTTTCTGAGTATCCATGGCCGTTTAGGGTTTCTGCAACTTCGGCTAGGGTTTTGACCCTTCATTTCAAGTCGGTTTTTTTTTATTGCAGATTCTATGTGGGTTTTTCGAGACCTTTTCTAGGTTGACTTCAAATTTTTTTGGGTGTCTCGAAGTCCGTGTCTTGGAATTTGTGCCTGTAAACTGCCTCAGCATCATGTCCATTGGAATTTGTGTCTCGGGTTCCGTGCATTCAGCCTCTTCTCAGTACCTTATTTTTTGTGCCTTGAAAAGCGTGCAAGATGGCGAGTTTGACCAACATTATGTTGGAAGGCAGTCAGTGATTTAATGACAAAAACTATAATACCTGGAAGCAGCGAATGATGACCATCTTTGAATATCGCTGCCTTGATCAGATTATTCTAGGCAACACTACATGTCCCACAACGACAGGTAAAGACTAGGAGAAGTTTGATGATCAAAATCGTGAAGCAGTGATGCTCATTAAGCTTTCAGTTACAGATGATCAGCTACCTCAGATTCTGTCTGGAAAATCAGCAAAGGAAATTTGGGACCAACTGAAGGGTTTGCATGAGACCTCTGACAAGAGCCGTGCGTTCTTCTTGAAAAATATGTTGTTTTCTATCATGAGGGATGAGAAGACAACTTTGCAGGCGCACCTGAACAAGATCCAGGAGCTATTGGTCGGGAAATGGAGGAAGACATGGTTGTAATCACTCTGAAAAGTCTACCTAAGTCTTATGAACATTTCATTGAGACTCTCAACATTACGTCTGCTAATGTTGATCTGAAGTTTCCAGAGCTTTGTACTATCCTCTTGCAGCAGGATCGCTGGAAAGAACAGTTTGGTAGTAGTGCTTCTTCGTCCTCTACAGAGCAAGCTTTTGCAACCAAGTCTCAGGCTCAAAATAAAGGGAAAGGTCAACCTCCGCAGCAGAAAGGCTTAGGTCAACCTCAGGACAACACCAAGAAAAAGAACATTCAGTGTAATTACTGCCATAAATATGGTCATATGAAGGATTGTCGTCAGCGTTTGGCTTCTAAACAGAAGAAGCAGGGAGGGTCTTAGCCAAAAGCAAATGTTGCCGAGCACACTGAGTAGAAGGAATCTGCCATTTACGCCTTTATGGCTAAAAGACCTATAGATTATGTAAAGTCCTCTGCCTGGTACATTGATTTAGGGGCCTTGCGACACTTCACCCATCAGTGTGATTGGTTCACAGATTTCTCTCCCTTCAGTGACTCAGTTATTTTTGGAGGAGGTGAAGAGTATACAGTTGTCGGCAAGGGCACTATTCAGATTCAGTATGGTGGGAGGAATCTCATATTCCTCAATGTCTACTACATTCCTGGCATGGAACTAAACCTTCTCTCCGTCAGTCAGATCATGCGGCACTCTCCTCAGTTGGATGTGGTTTTTAATGCACATAAATGTTCCATTGTTGATCGAGAGACTCGCACGACTGTGGCTGTTGGTATTGAGGATCATGGTCTAGACAGACTTGTGGATACAAGTGATTCTTCGGAGTTAGCCATGGCAGCCAGAAATTCTTCCATCACCAGTTTTTGGCATCAACGTTATGGGCACTATCTCTCTCAACTATCTCGGGAGGGACTTGTAGCCGGTTTACCTGAGATCCAGACTCAGTATCATGGTGTTTGTGGAGCTTGTTAGGCTGGGAAGCAGCACAGGACATTGTTCCCGAATGGTGACTCATGGTGAGTCTCCAAGGTACTACAATTGTTCACATTGATGTATGTGGGCCAATGAATACACCTTCTGTTACTGGTTGCAGGTATTTCTTGCTTTTTGTTGATGATTTTAGTCGTAAAATGTGGGTGTACTTTCTCAGACAGAAATTAGATGTGTTTACTGTATTTCAGAAGTTTAAGGCCTTAGTAGAGAAAGAGTCTGGCTGTTCCATAGTCACTCTTAGGTCAGATAATGGGGGGGGGGGAATTTTGTTCTATCAATTTCTCCAACTTCTGTGATATACATGGGATCAAATGCCAGTTAACCACACCCTATACTCCTCAGCAAAATGGTGTTGTAGAGTGGCGCAACTGCACAATCACTGAGATGGCCCGTTCCATGTTAGAACACAAGAGTGTTCCTAAGAAATATTGGGCAGAAGTAGTCTACATTGCTGTCTATCTCCTTAATCGGTCTCCTACATATGCTGTTAAGGAGAAGACTCCTGAGGAAGCTTGGACTGGTCGCAAACCTCGGATTAGTCATCTAAGAATATTTGGCTCTTTAGCTTATGTATGGATTCCAGATGCCAAGCGCTCAAAGTTGGATTCCAAGAGTCAAAAGCTTATGTTCATAGGGTACAGTGACAACCATAAGGCTTACCAGTTGATTGATATAGATACTGATCATCTTATCTTCAGTTGGGATGTTGTCTTTGATGAAGAACGAGGACCTTTTCATCTTTCCTCGTCTGTGCAACATTTTGAGGATTAGCTTTTGAAGGCTTCCGATTTGGGTGTCCGTATTCCGTTAGGTCCACTTGATGGGAGGGATGATGATGCAGATTCAGTTTTTGATAATGCTCAACCTGAATTTCCTCCGGATGATGTTGATCTTCCACCTGTTGAACCTGTTCCAGGTATAGTTCCAGCTCCTCCTGTTGCATCCGATGTTGACACGTCTACTCTTCGGCCTAAATGGTGGGCTAAGACTATTGGAGATCTTCATGACGATGAGCTCATTGAGGGTAGATCATCCAGAAACAAGAGCAAACAACAGCATACAGTTAATTTTGCTCTCGTGGCCAACATTCACAGTGTCTATGAGCCTCAGACATATTTAGAGGCTAAAGGAATTCCTGAGTGGGAAAAGGCTATGGAGTCTGAATGTTAATCCTTTTTTTTTGTTTGAACAATTAAATATTAATTATGTTGTTAGTTGAGAACAACTACTTTCATATGAATGTGAAATTGTTTGTTGGAAAAATATATATGATGATTTTTTCTTTAATTGTGAATATTTTATTATTTTTATATGAAAATGGATTGATGAAAATGATATTAATTATTATTCGTATCATGGAAATGATTTAACCTTCCTTAATTGTCTAAGTGGTTGTAGGACAAAACAGGTGGCTAAAAAAAATGGATATCAACAAGGAGAGGGCGATTACAGGAATCGAAAAACAATAATTTAGCCAAAATCCTAAAGTCACCATAGCCCAACCAAGGCACATGAGTATATATATATATATATATATTTAATAGAGAAAAAGATTTATCTCTTTTGTTTATTTAATAAATTACTTTGGGTCTTACCTTGTGGAGTGCTTGAAGTGTATGAGTTGAAATCTTGTTTGTAACTCCTCTTTCTTTCCACTATGTGGAGCGGTTTATTTTGATCGACCATTTTTTCTTGGCATGCATTTTTCCTTCATATAGGAGAGTAGAGGGAGCATCCGCCATTCGATTAAGCATTTTTATTTTCTTTCTGAGTAAGGCGGACAAGGAGAAAAGAAGAAGAGTTCGAGTTGTATCATTGTGAAGCATTACCTTTCAGCGTGCATATTGTTGGCGCCTTGTTTCTGAGAATTTTCACTGTGTCGTGCATTTATCAAGCAATCTTTTGTTACCGATTGTATTGAATAGATCAGTCGCAGCTAGCTATCCCGACTTTGCAATCACTTGTCAGGCAAGATCTTAGATCTTCTTTAACAGTTTGTTAAAAGTTTGATGATCTTAGCAATTTGTATTATGTTATCTTTCGATTGTTATGATTCTGAGCTTCTGAATCAGTCCTCTGAAATCAGTATTTGTATTTCTTTATTTCAGCTTTTGAGATTTCTTAAGCCGAGATACTTTTGATATCTGATCTATGTCTGATATGCATGTATATGTATATATATACACATATATATGTTAATATATATACATGCTTAGAATCTATTGCTGTTACTGTCAGCCTGAGTATTATAATGTGCTGATAATAAGAGTCTGCTGTATTCTTTTGAGCAATTTCTGTCTATGTGTTTCTGTTCTGATTTTAATGCGAATAAAAGTTGCCAAGTAAGTCATGTATGATGATATGTAAAAAAAAAATCTGCATTCAGAATGAAAAGAAGAAAGCATTAAGTTAATAACAATGTCGAGCAAGGGTGAAGGCTGATGACACAGTAGTGTCAGATATATATATACTAGAAAATCCTTGGCCAAGATTACGATGCAGATAGGCATCTGTCAGCGATCAAGTACCAGATATACCACTGGTTAGAATGATCTTTCTAGTTAAAAGGTACCTATAGGGAAAGATCGATCAGGAGGTATAGGTCTTGACACCAGGCTTAGAGGCACATTGTTGTTAATTGATTCCTGTCGTCACCTTCGTGAAGGGTCGGGTTTCTTCAGTTGAAGAAGCACGGGAGACCAGTTGGTCTTGGTTGGGTGGTTAAAACCCTTGTTGATATTTCTTTTTCCAAAATCCAGTGAAGGATCTACAAACAAAATCAGCAGGAAGCTATGCAAGTTGTACTTCTCTTAATTTCTTTTATTACTTGGAATTCAGTTAACGAAAGTTAGTTAAATTATGTTGATTGCATATAATCAGTTAGAAAAGATTACTTTAGCTGCAAATGAAAGTTAGTTGTTTTTATGAAATTTTATTTCATAGATAGTTAGTTAATCAAGTTATCTTTTTGTTGAAATTCTGTTAATAGTTAATTTTATATTTTGTTAAATTAGAGTGGGTGTAACACTGAATTCTAGAGTCTTCAGAAAAATCACACTTGGGTCCTTTTTGATCTTCCTCCAGGGAAGAAGCCCATTAGCTACAAATGGGTGTATAAGGTGAAATACAAAGTTGACGGAACCCTTGACAAGTACAAAGCTCGTCTCGTTGCTAGGGGTTTCTCACAGAAGGAAGGCATTGACTACGAGGAGACTTTTGCTCCTACAACCAAGATGAGTACAATTCGGCTCGTCCTTGCCTTAGCAGCCCAGTTTGGTTGGAAAGTCCATCAGATGGATGTTAAGAGTGCTTTCTTCAATGGTGAGTTGAAGGAAGAAGTCTACATGACGTAGCCTCTAGGGTTCAAGGTTCCCGGTCAAGAACACAAGGTGTGCAGATTGGTAAAAGCACTCTATGGCCTGAAACAGGCTCCTCGGGCTTGGTACATCAAGATTGATGTAATGTCCCCATTTTTGCGAGCATTAATTTCAGAGGGATTAGCCTATTTTTAGACCCTCGTAGGCTAAGGCAGATGGTTAGAGGGTCCCTTTTGGCAGAGATCAGTGTGTTTTCTCCATCAGAGCTCAGTATGGATTTAGGTTTGGCCTTCGTTGGACTCAGTTCTACACACTTACTATTTATAGTAAGTCATCTTTCCTGAGTTTCTATTTATAGGAGGGTATTTGATCATGTGGTGATTTCAGTGTTGTTCCCCAATTTCAGCTGGTGATAAGGTTGTTTAGAGGTCTCTAGTCCTGTATTGGAGGCTCTTGCTATTTTTAGCTGACTGAGGTTGATAGAGATGGACCCCTGCTATTTTTGGTAAGATGGTTGGATGCATAGAGGGTGTCATGGTGAAACCCCAGGTTCAGACAGGACTGAGATATGATGTCTAATTATGGAGATAAGTGATTTTTAATTATTATTAAAGGTAATCTTTAATAATAATTAATTATTATTATAAGGGGGGGTCATTTAATGATATTAAAGTCAAATAATAAAGTCATGGATTAAAGTGCTCAAGTGAAGTTATATTATAAAGTTTTTGAAGTCACTTTATATTCAATGGGGCCATGACCCATCATTAAAATCACTTAAAGTACATTTAAAATTTCATGGATTGGAGCACCCATTTATGAGACTTATAATAAAGTTTTTATTAAAAACCTAAAGTGGATTTGAAAGTGGATTTAAAAGCTATTAAGGAGATTGAGGTTATAAAAGGACTCAAAAAGCAAATCAAACTTAATTATTGAATGATCATTTGAATCTGTTTTTGTGGTTTTCTGGAGGAGACAAAGGGTTTCTGCATATCAGCCATTGAAGAACGAGAACTCTTCAATGTTTATGCAATTCTGAGGCTGTGCAATACCAGCTGATATTATTGCCATAGTGTGGGCTTCATTCAGGAGTCCATTTAGAGCTTATTGGAGACATTTTCTGCATTATTCCAGCTAGGGTTTTGAAGGTTAAATTGGCATCTTTGAAGAAGGGTTTGAATGCTTGATTGGCTGGAATTGAAGATTTTAGAGATTCAATGATTTTTTAAAGATTGCTACAGTAATCCGTACCGCTGCTATAGCGATCCGTACCGCTGCTACAGCGATCTGTACCGCTGCTACAGTGATCCGTACCATCACTACAGTGATCCGTACCATTTTGTGTTTAGTTTGCAAGCATATTTGTGGCACTATTTTGGTATTTTGATGCAATCTGGGCTATCAAAGGTTATTGCAGCAGTCATATCTCTGTCACAGCAGTATATCAGAACTCATTTAGGGCATTTGTAAGGTCCAATGAATGATAGGACATCATATTGGTCTTATCTCTTTGTTTTAGCATTGATTGGTGAAGGTTTGAAAGCATATTGATGCTCATTGTGCTTTGTATAGAAGTCTGATTTAAGTCTGATAATAATCAGACATGGCTGATGTATGCAACAGTCAATAAACATTTGTAATCATCATCATTGAAGCCTTTCGTCATAGTAGATCTGAGTATTGAAGCTGGTATGTATTCATTATTTCATTTCAGTATCGTAATAGCAATCTGATATTTGTAATAGGCTATGATAAGCCATACATGTGATGTAATGGAAGTCTGAAACAAACTGAATCCATGGCAGCAGTGTTCTGATTGTGTTGATCATTTATGTGAAATGTATGGTGTATCTCATTCCTAGTAGTTAGGCTATTCTATAATTCATGTTGTTGACAAATTGAAGGTGCAAATAGAAAATCAGAAAATTCTGTCCTAGGGTTTGATTGAAAAATTACAAGATTCAGAAAAATCAAATCAGAGCATTCAGAATTTTAGCCAAGATCCGTCAGGGATCTTACAATTGACAAGTACCTCACAGATCATGGCTTTCAGAGGAGTCCATCTGACTCTAATTTGTATATCAAACGCACTGGTAGTGATATTCTAATTCTTGTTGTCTATGTGGATGACCTGATCATTACTTGTAGCTCGACACATTTGATCGCTGAGATCAAATGGGATTTGTGCAGCACATTTGACATGACAGATTTGGGACTCTTGCATTACTGTTTAGGTGTTGAGGTTTGGCAGACTGAGAGCAGTATCTTCATCTCCCAGTCCAAGTATGCTCGAAGTCTTCTGGATAAGTTCCGTATGCAGGATTGCAAACTTGCCTCCACACCCATGGAAAAAGGGCTCAAGTTGTCAGCTAGATCAGTCTCACCTGTAGTGGATGAATCATTGTTCAGGCAACTAGTGGGCAGCCTCATCTATCTCACTGCCACTAGACCTGACCTCAGTTTTGCAGTGAGCTACATTTCACGCTTCATGACAGCCCCCAAGGCTGATCATTGGGTAGCAGTGAAGTGTGTGCTGCGTTATGTGAAGGGCACTTCTGATTATGGACTTCTTTACACTAGGAATCATGATCCTAGACTCAGTGGTTTCACAGACTCAGATTGGGCAGGTTCGGTTGATGACAGGAAATCAACATCTGGGTATGTGTTCAGTTTGGGATCCGGTACAGTCACATGGACTAGTCAGAAGCAACAGGCAGTGGCTCTCTCCTCGACAGAAGCAGAGTATCGAGGAGCAGTTAAGGCAGCTTGTGAGGCAGTTTGGCTCCGCCGGATGCTTGCAGATATGCAAATATCTCAAGCAGGTCCGACTCCCTTGTTCTGTGACAATTAGGGAGTTCTCAAACTTGCCAAGAATCCAGTCTTCCATGAAAGAACCAAGCATGTGGAAACTCATTGTCATTTCATTCGGAAGCTTGTTAAATACGGATCAGTTCAGTTGCTATATGTTCCAACAGAGGATCAGACAACAAATATCCTCACCAAGTCCCTTAGTCCAGATAAGTTTGTAAAATTCAGGGGGTCTCTTGGTGTAGTTGATCGATTGACCATTAAGGGAGGGTATTAGAATAATACTTATGTCATATTTATTTAATGGTCATTCTTGTAACTTATTGTAAATAGTTAAGATCGTATCTGATCTTTTCTTCAGTTTCTTTTTAGAAACTTTTCGCCTTTGTAAATCTTTGTAAATTATTTATTGAGCACATTCGCTCTTTGTTAATACATCAAATATTTTTACCAATTACTTGCGTAATACTAGTGAGCTCCATATGAAATTGTTCATAAGGCACAATACTTGCAGAAGGTTTTGCAAGTGGGGTAGCTAACTAAGTAGGCTTGATTGTGGTGAAAACTCTATGGTTAAGTGCACTTGACTCACAGTAGTGCTATGATGGGTGACATCATTGCTTCACCCATGTGAGCATCACCTAGATGCAATGAGTGCCAAGTGGGCCTGTTAATGCTTATTGCTCATGAGAGATGGGATCTTGTGAACAACTACTCATGAAACATATGTCAATGTAAATCGACTCAAAACTATGCAGTGGAATCCCAAAAAATCAGATTACATTTAAGTATGCATTGTGGAAACACCACTTGTACTAAAGGAGCTATTGAGCTCCGTAATAAATGGTTCAAACTTCAAAGGCACAATACTTGTTGTAGTTTTTGCAAATGGAGTAGCAAGCTAAGTGGGCTTGATTGTGTGTGCACTTGAGTTTGAGTAGTACTGGGATAGGTGACCTATTGGAAGTCTCGGTGCTTCACCCCTATGAGCATCACCTGAATGTAATGAGTGAAGTGGACCATTCATGTTTAGGAGAGATGGGTTCTTGTGAATCACCATTCTTAAAATAGAGGTCAAAGCAGATTGACTCAAAGTTTTAAAAGTATGCAGCTGAATCCCGAAAAATCAGGTTACATGCAATGATGCAAAAAGATCATGGTGGTTTACCAATGTACTATTTTTTATTAAAACCTGGCCCAAGGTTAGTGGAGAGTAATTATTGGTTATGGTGGATTTGAAGGGTTTTGAGGGAGATGCTGTTCGAACAAAAACAATAGGACCTGTAAGATATTCTTAACATCATTTGTTTATGTTTGGGAACTTTGTCAATGATATTAAACTGAGATACTTGAGGTTTTCTTTGATAAGTCGAAGGATTTTGTAGTCCCAATGTATGGGTACTGGAGCAGACCCTTTTGTTCTTGTCCTCTTTGGGATCCGAATTTTAAACTGGCAAATTTAAGGAGCTAAGAACTGATAAGTAGGATTTTGACTGTTATTGATCTATTCCTTACCCTGGAATTCCGTGTTTGAATAGCCAAGACATGGCTTTGCAACTCCTCTATTTCTGCTTAAATGATCTCTTTGGGATCATTCAGACATCCTTCTAATGGTTATGTGCAAATTGTTCAAGTCATTTGAGGAGATGGTTTGTCTTGCTCTCCTTGTAGACCTATTTCTGCAATGAGTTGTTGAAATAAGTTCCCACATGGGTTCATTATCATCCTTGGTTGAAGATAACTGGGTAAATGTAGCATGCTCATTTTCAACAAGCTTGAACCTTCTTTCAATTTTTTTGTCTCAACCATGCTAAGTTATACATGCACCCAGGTTGAAAGTGTTGAAACCAATTAGTAGTAGCCTTATTTAGAGTCTTGATGAACAACCTTACTGAGATATCTTCACGAGTCTAACATCAAGAATTCCACTTGCAGCTACAAAAACATCAATTTGTTTATAAGGATTAATAAACCTGTCTCATGACAATCTTTGAAAATTCTTCCAAGAACCCGAGAAAAGATCATTATAGTTGGGTAACAGTTAAAAGCTCCTAAATGATTTCCCCCATAAAAATAATGTGAACACCTTTCTCTTATATTATTGAGATAAAAAGATGATATCTTTGTGATTTTGCTTTCTTTAATGAATGCTTCCATTGGAAAATAAGTTTCAAAAGAAAAAGGGAAGATAACGATGTACAACAAAAGAAAACTGTTCACCAAATAACAATGCTGAATATAGTGACACAGTTGACACTATCATTGATTATTGCACAATACGAAATCCACAAGGAATTTGAAGATGAAAAATGAATGCAAATTTCGTTCTTCATATATTTGTTGGAACACCCAAATATTCACAAGCACAGAGACTTTAGATATGAAGATGATAAACTCTCTGGTATTAACAAAAATGCCACTTTAGATTCCTGCTGCTGTCACTAGTGAGGAAAGATGCCCCGTCTCTTTATTTTTCATTCTGTTTAATTTTAAAGATCAGTTAGCTAGTTATAAAAGTAACTGGACTAAAAATAAATTTTCTCTGCCTTGTCCTTGGTCATTGTTCTCTTCATTGCCGCTTATAAATATTCTCGGACATTGTCAGTTTCCTTTGATAATAGCAGGTCTACATATTCAATAAGTACCATACAAGTTCTAAGTTCAATGATGGCATCTTCATATATTTTCCAAATATTTGTGATATATCAAAATTATGATTATCATCATACACGGTGACCTCCTGGATCTTTGCAACATTCATGCTTTTACGTATTGAAGTTTAACAATTGCCACCACTTCTCTTCAGATCTTCCAGAATGGTATTACTTTTCCATGGAGGATGGGGCATTCTTGTCATCCCGATTAATGGTACAATGAACTTAAAGTATATAGGACTGCACATGCCTAGTAGCTTCATAAAGAGCATTCACTGTAAATTAAAAGCATCCTATTTACAAAGGAGGCCATACCTCCTCCAGATACCTGTCTTATTCTTTTTTATATCAGTAGACACTTTATTTTCAATATCTTCATCTGAACAATCCTATAAAAAAATTCCATAACCATGGACTCTTCCTTGGGATCTTTGCTGGGGTAGTAAAAAAGAGGACTCTCAACATTCATCTATAAAACAGAGTTCCCATAAAACCATGGCCTAGTTGAAGTACTTGAAATGGAGGATAGTTGAAGCTCTCACTTGAACAAAGGTTTAGGTTATTTGATTTTTTACTGGAATTATTAATTATTCAGCTTTCTTTTTTAACAACGCAATAATAATTAAGCTGTAAAATGTTTGTTCTGGGCTAGAGTTAATTGTATTGCTATGTGTCGTCCATATTCTCAGAACCCATACAGGCGACTAGAAGACTAAAAACATGTAAAATTTGTCAATGCAGGATTGTTTATCGTGTATGCATATATTATAACGAAATTCGGAAGCTTGAAGGTGAAATTAAAAGAAGAAAAGATGGCTAGTTGTCTGGATATCTTATATTGGCTCTTTGGAAGTGGTTATGTTATGAGAAATTGACCATTTATCTTGTGAAGATACACAAAATCATCTTCAAGTATCTCACTAAGATATTGGTAAGCTTGCTCTCTATCAACACCATATTGTGCATATTGTGATCCATTGGGCTTATGGAAGTTATGGATTATATGGTTACTTCGGTATGATTCTCAGTTATACTACAAAGAATGTTATACTGCAAGGCTAATTCCACACTCTGGAGAATTAAATTTTTCAATAGTCATTTATTCCGAATGATGTCATATTGTTCTATTTTATCCATTTAAGGTCTTGGTTAGTTTATTTTGACAAAATATATATTTCATGGGTGAAAGCTGTATGCACTTAATTTCCTCAAATTGTATGTTGTTTAGATGTAACAGAGGGGGCAACTGTTGATTGGGATCCATTATTTGTGACAGTATTTGAAAGATTGAGGGTCATTTATTACTGCAAAACGAGCTACTCAATACAACTCAAAGTTATGTTTAAACAAAAAATAGTTATAAAAACAAGCAATAAAAAAGAAAGCAAATCATTTCATGACACATAGGTGCACTGTATTTAGATGAACTTAATGCTCATGAGATGGACTGATTCTATTTTCTAAATGGCTTGCTCCATCACTCGTGTACTTGAAATAATTTCTGTAGCTTCAGCACATGCTATTTTTCCTATTCTGTGAATCAGTTGATCAATGGGAATCCAAATTGGCATGGAAGGCCCTTTAACCAGCTCCTCTCCCCTAATATTGTCTCATCATTCATTGCATGTTAATCTTATAGATTACAGTGTTAACTGCCCTTAAAATCCAAAAATTTCATTTTCTGTGCTACTCATGGATTCATATTTAAGGCCTGTGATTAGCCATCCAAAAGGTAAGGGTAACTTGGTAACTTGTCCACTCTATCAAAATTATGACACATTCAGCATGTAACATTGACTCTTTCAAAGCTTTTAAATTTCCTATTACCCATTTATAATGCACAAAATTGCTCTTACTATCCAAAATGCCAAAATAATTAGTTATATCAGATGGTAGAAGTGTCAGGATAGCAAATGTTTTGCATGTATCCAAGAAAAACATCAATCTCTAATCATGTTTATTAGTATTTATAATTGTTGGTGTGCCTTGAATGCAGACGTGTTATGACTTTTTGTGAGCAAGAAATTTGTAATGATAACTCTTGCAATTGCTTCTGTGGGGTCTTCAACAAATGAATGGAGCATGCGCTTGAATTGTGTCCACATCCAAAGAGAGCTTGTACAGACATTCATACGAACTAGAATCAGCTAAATGTAGTGTAGATCTAAAATATTTCTGCTTGAACTCATATTGGAGATTTGATATTAGATTTTTGTAAATGTTTGTATCATATTTACTGTAAATTGACTAGCCAATGCCTTAATTTTGCATTTAGCTGTATCTTCTTTCAAAAATTTATTAATGAGTTTTTCAATTAGTTGAGATTTTTTTTCTTAATTAATTAATTTATTCATGCTTTCGAACTATAGATGAATCATATGTAAAAAAAGATTTAGAGCACTTTTGAAACATGAAGGATGGTGGAAGGATGCATTATGCTCAAGGCACATGCAATTGCTTAAAGCCATAAACAAAAATTTAAAGCAAATTTGTTATACATGGAAATTATTAAAATGTGTCATTCAGTTTGTAGTAAGTGAAATTGAGGTGTGAATGCATTTCATGCGTTTGGAAAAAGTTGCATGTCATTCAAAAATAAGTTGTGTGTATACAAAACAAATTCATATTACATTCAATAGGGACTTGGTAGGTCTATGATTAATTTGAGATGGATAAATAAAACAAGCTTACAAAAAACATATGCCGATCCAAACTCAAAAACAAGCTAAAGAAGTCTACAAAGTAAAGCTAAGAAACCACTGCCTATCCCCAAAAGTTAGAAGTACAAACCAACAACTGCAACATGATCCACCTCCCTTTCTTGATTGGCATTGCAGAATCATATGGCTTGGAGCTAAAATATTTTTAGAAGATTTCTTTTTTGTAATTGTACTCCAGCTTGCTAAACCGTCATCCTTGAAGGATTCCATAGGGAGATTTGCAACCACAAGCAAACTAGCTTGGGAAGAATGTATCCTATTTGGAAGAGGAGTGAGAGGGCTACTTTCCTCGGGCATTCTATAGACATGAGCAACTAGACACACTTAATAGGAGAGCAGGCCTTCAAAAAGTCCTTATTTCAGTGCATCAACTCCAAGGAGACAAAATCAAGAGGTCATAATAGAAGCAGCCAAGACAATATGTTGATGTTGAGCCTTAGCACCATTCCACCAAGAAGCATGATCTAAGTTGATAGAAGCATCCAATACAATATGTTGATGTTGTATTCCAATTAATTGAGTGATCTAAGTACCGCCTTGTTTGCCAATTTCATCAATAGTTGCATCAATACACTCAGCATTGTGCCATGCACCCTACACATTGCTTGTGCACCCTCCATGCAACATAGTCTATGGGCAATGCGTGGATAGTGCATCACTACACATGGTTGCACATGCTTGTGTCGAGTCAAACCATACGTGTGTGACATGTGATGCAGCTACATCCACATGATATGCTACCATACATGTGTAACACCTAGTTGCCTCTGCACCACAAGATATGACACTATACATGTATGCCATTTTACATGATACATGTTTGACATCTTGTGCCACATAATAGGGCACCACACAGGGTTGACACTTGGTGTCGTATCATCCACCTGTGCCATGCAACCATGCACATTGAACATTTGTTAGCATCTATGTGAAGCCTAGTTGGTGACCTAGTTGTACTATTTATGTAGACATTCTACAATGACTGTGTACATAAAAACTAAAAACACAACTGACATATATTTTTAAAAAACTATAACTATAAAATAGCTCTTGAGTAAATAAAATAAAGTTCTATAAATAAAATAACTCTTGAAGTAAATAAAAATGGCTCTTCAATTAAAAATAAAGTAGACAATGTGAATAAAATAAAACAATTCTTAAATAGTTTTGAAGTAAAATAAAATAAAACTAAAGTAAATAAAAATAACTTTTCAAATAAAAATAAAGTAAATAATGTGAACAAAATAAAATAACTCTCACCAATCAAAAATAAAATAAAATAACTCTTTTAAGTAGAAAAATAACTCTATGTAAATAAAATAATTCAAGATTGATATTTTTTTTAGATAGATGTATTTAAGATATCTATACAACTATATATAAATATTTGCATTGTACATCATGTGTAGTTAGAGAGAGGAACCTATAGATTCACATCCAAACCCTTTGTACATATTTTTCCCTATTCATTCTAACTAAAAATGACATATCTGGCATAAGCTTGCTGCA
This sequence comes from Cunninghamia lanceolata, assembly GCA_027924645.1. Taxonomy (NCBI): domain Eukaryota; kingdom Viridiplantae; phylum Streptophyta; class Pinopsida; order Cupressales; family Cupressaceae; genus Cunninghamia; species Cunninghamia lanceolata. Next base: position 6,278,101 of record BSBN01000333.1, read on the forward strand.
CATTGAATGTGTATTTGGTTTGCCTTTTTGTTTTCTGTTTGCATACTCTATGATCTTGTCCATTACTGGCTAAAACACAAGATAGTCCCTTGAATCCCTTGGGATTTAGATAATTGGTATTAGGGTTAAGCTTTGTCTTCATGCTTGTTCAGATGCACACACAACTAAAGGAGTGTGGTACATCTAGTTTGCTTTTTGCGAATTCAAATGAACATTGAAAATAGAGGAAAATGTCTTGATGAATGTGTACCAAAGGTCATAGTAGACATTCAAAGAATGCTCAATGTCTTGGAAACCTAGTGCTAGGAACTTTTTGGAGAGGTTTGCAATTTCATGAATTAACTTAGATGAGTATCACAACATCCCACACAACTTGTTCTCATGCAACATCACAATCCTTTTAGAGTTCAAGTGAATATAAATATTCCTACATTCGAAGGCAAAATTGATGCTTTAGTGTTGGACATTTGGATTCAACAACTCAAAGTGTAATTTTTCATCCATAATTTCACAACATTGAGAAGATTTCCTTTGCAACACTAAAAATGACCATTTCAATGTCCTATTGGTTGCAAGCACTGAACGCATAGTGCGACAAGGATCACCAACCAATTTTGGCGTAGGTTTTTTGGTAGCTCTCTTTATAGGAGGAATTTTATCCCCTTAGATGTTACAAGGATAAATTTATAAAATTCTAGTAGTTGTGCTATCATAAGGAGCACGCAGTGATATAATATACCAATGAGTACCACAACTACTCTTGTCTACACAAGGACCTTCTTGAGCAACACAGAGTGCTCAAATACATTAGCAAACTATCACCTTCTATCCACACTAAAATGGAGTTCTTAACTCTAGACACCTTAAGACAAACATTTTGCAATGCACCCAAGAATGAAGCCAAGGATAAGCTTTTAACAAAGCTTTTCCTTGACACAAGAGCAAGCCTACATAGGAAACTAGCTACAAGCCGATTTGGTAGAAGCAAAATTTCCCTTTGGAAAAGTAGTTGCAACACTCCAGATTAGCTAGACTAAGCCCTAGAGCATACCTGTCATTTGCAATAGACATGGGCAAGGGTAAGAAGTTGCGACAAGGTGATATGGTGCCGCCATCATTGCTCTAGCTGGACCATAATGACAATAAATTTTGCAAACAACAATCTTTGTTTGCAGAAACCACATCATATTCTATTAAAGTTGAGGACATTGATCAGAAGGCAATGTTGAGACCTTTAATACTTTAGAGGAATGCAAGCAACATGAAGGTTGGGTCAATAGACTTGACCACATCATCATTGATGATGATAGTCAAAAGAATACCACATATGATGTAGTTAAGCACTTGGGTCTTTCCACCATCACACATCCAAACCCCTATTATTTAGGATGGTTGTAGCAAGGTAGACATTTAGGTAGTAGACAATGCACCTTCAAGTATGCAATCAAACCCATATAGGACACTGTCACTTGTGACATCATGCCTTTGGAAGATTGTGACATTCTACTTGGAAGATCATGTGTATGATTGGAATAACATATACCATTCCAAGCCATAGCAGTGGATAATACATGTCGACAACTAGTATTTCAAACTCCATGAGTTGACATCATCGACCAAACTAGTTTTGGTCTTTGCTACACAATGTTCTAAGATCATTACCCATAGACAAAAAATTGTGCTTCTCATGGTTCTTCCAGAAGCAATTGCACATGCAAACACACAAGCACCACTAGTGCACTTGAACGTGCCAATTCTATCACAACAATAATTTCTTGACAAGGTACTTCAATAGTACGAAGATGTCTCTAAGGAATACAAGGGTCTTCCCCTAAATGCCCTCTCCTAAATAGTCCTTTGTACAATAGATCTATCTAGGAGAATGATGAAGTTTAGTGCCGAATCCAAGAGCTACTCAATCAAGGCAAGATACAACCTAGCTCTTCTACATGTGGCAACCTAATAGTCCTTTTGCCTAAAAGGGATGGCAACATGGCACCTCTACATTGACTATCAAGTGCTTAACAAGATCATGGTGAAAAACATATATCCTTTACCACACATTGGCAATCCACTGGACCAACTCCATGGTGCACAATACTTCACCAAGTTCAACCTCAAATCGAGGTATCATTCGGTACCAATTTTGACTGAAGATGTTTGGAAGACAATTATCAAAACTCAGGAAGGATTGTATAAATGGATGGTTATTGACTTCGACTTAACCAAGGTGCTAACAACATTCCTGCACTTGATGAATGACATTTTGCGACCCTTTGCCAACTCCTTCATCATCTACTTGGATGACATCCTCGTCTTTAATAGGGCTTGGGAGGAGCACTTGGAACATGTCTCATGTGTATTGGATACACTTCGTTAACACAAGCTACAAGCCAACCTTGGTAAATGCACTCTTTGCACTATAGGCTACATCATTGACCACTCTAGTATACATGTAGATCTCAAAAAGATCAAAGTAATTTAGGATTGGCCAACATTGCATTCTTCCTAGCTTGCACAACTTGCTCGTACTTGCTAACTTCTATTGCATGTTTGTTCTTGGCTTCTCTAACATTGTGTGGTCACTCAATCAGATCAATCAGATCATGTGCGCTAAGACTATTGAAAATGAAGGTGCAAATCACACAATGGAAATATGATTCAAACCTTATTTATGTCCTCTAAATAATATAGAATCAATGGAGATTGCAATAAAAATAAAACCCACTACACAGAAATAACATGCATTAAGAACTGAACACATAACACAATATGTAACGTGGAGAAAACCCTTTCGAGTAAAAAACTCCACCAAGAAAAGAGGCTCCAAGTTGTATTATCTTCAAATATGAGATTACAATATATGCACTTCCTCTTCTTCTTCAGTCTTCAATCTAGTGGCACCTGTTACTCTCAACTCTGATAAAAACGTAGTACAAATATCCTTAGAAAAGGGAGTTGCCTTCTAGGGCAAGAAAACTGACATAATATTGACTGTCAGATCTGTGACCTAATGACGAACGATCCAGATTTACAATGATAAAATATAAATAAAATGTGGTTTTGGGGGTGCTGCCCCCAAACCCCCGCCGAGACGCGCGACCCCTAGACCCCCTACTGGGGGGATGATCCCCCCAGACCCCTCGACCCCCTGTCGTGGACAAATTAGTGTCGGGGACCGGATATGAACATATGATTGAAACAAGATTGTTGTTGGTGAAACTTTTCATCCCTTATGGGCGATTTACAAATAATATTAGGAGTAATTAATTATATAGGAGTAATCCCTTAATCCTAACAAAGACACCATTCTTAAGAACGCTACACAACAACACGCCTTCATAGAGCTCAAGCAATGCCTATGGACACTGCTTGTTTTAGTTATACACCTCTTTAAAATCCAGACCGATACATTTGACTATGCATTTGGCGCTGTACTCACATGACACTTGGTTGCATATCATTTTGAGAATTTCAACGACATGGTCAAGTGCTACACCACCTATGAAAAGGAGTTGTATGCCATTGTACAAGCTACCAACTAATGACACCACTACATCCTAAGTAGTGAGATTATCATTCACTCCGATCACAAACTGCTTCATTTTTTGCATACACAAAGCAAGTTCAAGAGTGCACACCACATGAAGTGGATGACATATTTGTAGCAGTTGCATTCGGTGTTCAAGCATAATAAGGGGAAAGATGACAATTGATTGCTTCAATGCGTCACTAGTTCATGCATTCATCATAGTGTTTGACTCACACGACCACATCTTTGACTAGGAGAACCTCTACCCAATAAATACAAGACTTTGCATAGACTTATGCCACATTGACACAAGGTGAATAGGTTGGTGAATTCTATTTGTTTGACAAACTTCTTTACAATCTTAGACATCTCTATGCACCAAAACAATTACACTCCAGTGTTACCAAGACATTGACAGTGCTTCAACAACATTTCTTTTGGCCTCATATGCACATAAGCATTGAGTGGCACATCAAGTCCCGCATTACTTGCAACACTGCTAAGCTGAAAAATGTGAAACTCGGGCTCTACACTCCTTTTTTAAAAATAAATTAACATGGATTTTTTATTCGAAAAATTAATTTGGTTTTTGTACTTTGTGACAAAAAAACCTCAATATGTTTGCATATTTGTATTCCTCTTGAAAAATATTGCACGTTAAAAGAACATGTCATTTTGAGCACATATGGAGAAAAGTTATGGCTTCTTAAAGATAAAGGACGTGTGATAACTTCTTCACGATAAAGGATGTGTGTGTGTGTGTGTGTGTGTGTGTGTGTGCACGCACACACGCGTGCATGTGCGTGTGCGTGCGTGGAGACTACAACATGTTGAATGGAGACTCTAATGGAGAAAATATGCTTATTGGAGAGCAAGGGGACAACCAAGTCCAAAGAAGAGAAAAATTTCCAAGGCAAACTGAGTCTTCTAAGCTAGCCTCAATATGAAGGCAAGACAACAAATTGAGATCCCATTCTTTGAAGGAGATGGGGAAATGTTAGAATAATGGCTAGAGTGATTGGAGGTAAATTTTAATTTGCATTCTCTTTTTTTGTTGAGCTCTTAGCTTTTGGGGATTAAAAGCTCCCTAATTGGGGAGGTGTGATCCAAAAAATGGATATAGTTTTTGTAATTTGTGGTAGAAAAACCTTCCCATGTTTGCATATTTATACTCTTGAAAAATTATGCAAGTTAAAAAAAGCATGTCAATTCAAACTTGTATACAAAACTTATATGTATTCAAAATGATAGAGGACATAAAGACCATCTGTAATACCCCATCATTCTCAATTTCTAAAAAGGGTTAGTGTCTAGATAAAATCGTGAGGAGTTGATAACTGAATGACATGAATAATATTAACTATTTTTTATTAACCATATGTCCTCTTGATATCAATAGATGTCTTAATGATGTTTATGCTGATGAAAGTCTAGTGATATTTGAATAATTATCTAGACTAATGTTGTCTTGACTTTAAATAGGACAAGCCCTTCCATCAAGGATCAAGGGTCTAGAGTAGTCTTGTATTAAACTCATGATTATAGATCAATATGGACTAATGTCTAGATCTTGAATTCTTAAATTATTTTATGAGTTTGATGGAATTGCCTGACTATGCAAGTGTTGCTGATATGTACATGGAAAACCAAGTAAAAGGGGAGGTGCCTTGTTTCATGGGATTTAATAGGTGACTAGTAGTGGTGCATGTATACACCAATAGGGCAAAAGAATTGAGGCCAAGTGTTGAATGCATTAACAACAAGAAAGCCTAGATTGTTGGTATAAATGGCTTGACAAAAATCCAAGACAACTTGTTAGAGAAAATAAGGGAATTCCATTAAAACCAAGGTACCTCAGAGAAGTTGTGAATAGTAGGAAACTGGGTGGTGATTGGTAAACAAAAGAGGCAAGCCAAGATGGTAAACTAAGAAATGTCGATGAAGAGGCAAAGTTGCTAGATCAGGCACACCATCAAAAGGAGGCCTAAAAAGATCTTGAGAATGTCATAATTTTCATGATACATGAAGGTCTCATATGACAGTTCTGAATTTAAAGATGCCACCTGAACAAACCAATAAGATTGGAGGAGGAACTCAAAAATAGTATAAGTATTAGGAAGGCTTGATGGTTAGCAATTACTAAACCTAAACGAAAGAGTATCGAAGTTGGGAAACAGAGGGAGGAGATTATGAAAAAGGAGTTCAAGAAGCTCTAATAAAATATATGCTTGCATTTGGCCTAATAACATTAAAGCTTGTGATCATGATTTAGTGTGTGAATGCATATATGGGTCCTGTAAGTCTAGTTGTTTATCCATTTAGTTTTGGGCCCATTTGTATGGAATGAATTAATACAAATGTATATTGACAGATGGTGCAATGCAAAGTTGGGTTCATTCCTTGATCCTTTACCCATCCCCACTCACACAAACTTCCATGCATCCAAGCTCATCTTATCCATGTATGCACTTATTCTTATACATTCACCATTTATTACACCTACCCTTACACTTGCTCCCATACATTCATTCCCCATCTCAAAATCCACACCTCCTTGTCCCAGATCAATCTTGTGGTGTGTGTGTGTGTTTGATTTCACACCACATGGAATTGATCCTTGAAATTCAAATATTCAAATTCAAATTTTGCCAACTCTTGCATATTCCAATAGCCATTATGAGCCGACTTGGTACATGTTTGTGCATTAATCATTTTCTTGGTATTTAAAGACATTCAATGTGCATTAATCCAAAAAGAAGCTCGAATCCAAAAATCCCATAAATTCAAAAGGAGAATCATTCTAGGAACACTTCATCGAGGAGCACTAAATAGAATCTAATATGGATCAAAGTCATCGAGGACATTTGTATGCCTAATTGTTGTCTTCAATATTCTCACATGATCATAAAGCTAGTCGTTATACTCCAACAAACAATAGAGATACGGGCGAACTGGTTCGTGAAAGTATATAGACATCACGTTAATCATATGCCTTAGGGCATTTTTATGACATGGGGCCTTGACCTGCATAATGTTCATTCGATCTGTAGGGAATTTAGTGGTTGTTTTAATCTCCAAACATTTTTCAAACTAAAAGCATCCATTTTATAGTATCAAGGTGATTAGATTCTATACAATATTAAACTTATTCTTTGTCATAATTCCCACAAACAAATGCCCTAATCTTTCTTATTTAATTTTTAAGATTTTATTTCTTGTATCAATTATTTGAAGAATTAAGCCTCCAATAAGATTGTTCAAATGAGAAAAAGACAAAACACCAACAATTCTTCATTGTGAAATCTATGTTTTAATTGACTTCTACTTACAAAAGTATTTATATCCATGAGATGCACGAGTACCTTGTGTGTAAAGAATTATTTTTAAAGTTTTGTGGGGCTTCAGTGACAATCCGAGGTAGTTTTAAAAGCTTTTTTGTCTAGGTCTTGTAAAGCTTGAAATTGACATGTTGACATAAAACAAGTGATGTTTCAACACACGAAACTTATTAATTATACATTTGTGTAAAAGTACAGCTTGCACAAAACACGTGTATATCTTGTATACACGTATGGAGTTTCATCAAAATTTCTGAAGTATATAAATTGAAGGTTAATATAAAAAATTCCTGGTTTACCCGTCTATGGTAAGTTTAGAATTTTATTAACACGCAATGCAAACTGTATTTGTTTAGCAAAATATTCTGTAATGCTATGCAAATCTTTTGAAATGAATATGTAGAAATGACACTCTTCTCCACATCTTGGTGTGCATATAAAGTTTATAGTACTTTATATTTTAGAAGTACTTTTAATAAAAAACTATTGATTTAGAGACTAGTGGGGTGGGCTTGCCATTTAAAAAAAAAAAATAGTGGTGCAGTTTGAAATAGGTGACTCCACATCATTTCTTTTGTCTTGATGGAGAGATGCTCAAACTTGTAAAATATTAAGATATTTTTTTATACTTAGAATCTCTTATTTTTAGTTAATGGTTAGTTTCTTGTAACGGTATGTAATTATGACAAAATCGTGTGTCGATCTCTGGCAGTCTTTGACAGTTTCTAAATATAGAAACTTGCTTTCTTTGTAATTACTTGTAACCTATTTAAGAGCCTTTGCTCTATGTGAATATCATCCAATAATTTACCAATTACCTGTGTAATATGGTATGAGAATTAAAAAAAAAAATCGGTTTTTCTAAAATTTCGAGAGAAATTTTTAATGTTTGTGAAGATCGATTTTGTTTTGTTTTCGCAAAGTCTCTTGTGTTAAGTAGATCGAGGGTTCTGGTGTTGGTTTTTTCGTGAGTTTTTCTCACTTCAAATTGCAACCCTTCCTATTCAGAATCGTGGGTCTTGTCTCGTGACTATGGTTAAGCCCGCGGCATGACTTCGTGGCCTGGTTCTTCATTTTTTGCGACGTATGAAACCCTAGTGTGATTGCGTTTCTTCAAACTCCTGGCTGCGTGTTCCTGACCCTTATTTTTCTGGAATGCATTTGTTTTCCGTGATTTTGCTATGTTTTGCCTGCGGGTTCCTGGCGACCTCCATTGTGATTTTTCGCGATTTCTGTATTCCTGGCTGCGATACATCTCTATCACTCGCCATTCATTTTTTTGTGGGCGTTTCTTTTGTTTTCATCGGCGGATTCTTTTTGCTTTTGATCGTGAGCTTTGTGGTCGCGGATTATGAAGGGATCGTAATTGTTTTCTGATCGCGATTTACAATCTAGAGGTCGTCGTTAGGGTTTCGGCGAACTCTGCGAAAGTTTTAATACCTTCTGGCCGTCATCTGAGATTTCTGGTCGCCATTTAGTCACCATTACTCTGTGTTTTCATGGCTGCCAATAGCCGCCTAGGGTTCTGAATTTTTTGGCTAGGGTTTTGACCCTTTGGCTCAAGTTGGAAATTTTTTTTGATTGCAGATTCTTGGTGGGTTTTTCAAGACAATTTTTGGGTACCTCTCAGATTTTTCTAGGTGCCTCGAAATCTGTGCCTTGAAATTTGTGCAGACGGATTTGTCTTGAAGTTTGTCCCTATAAACTGCCTCAGCATCCTGTGCATTGGCCTTTGTGCTTCAGGTTCTGTGCATTCCGCCTCTTCTCAGTACCTCATTTTTTCGTGCCTCGAAAAGCGTGCAAGATGGCGAGTTTGAACAACATCATGTTGGAAGGCAGTTAGCGATTTAATGGCAATAATTATAATACTTGGAAGCAGCAAATGATGACTATCTTTGAATATCGCTGCCTCGCTCAGATCATAAACGGCACTACCACTTGTCCCGCAACAGCGGGTAAAGACCAGGATAAGTTTGACGAACAAACTCGTGAAGCAGTCATGCTCATTAAGTTGTCAGTCACAGATGATCAGCTACCTCTGAAGGAGATTTAGGACCATCTGAAGGATTTGCATGAAACCTCCGACAAGAGCCGTGCGTTCTTCCTGAAAAATATACTGTTTTCTATCATGATGGATGAGAAGACATCTCTGTAGATGCACTTGAACAAGATCTAGGAGATCAGAGATCAGCTGGTGGCTATTGGTCGAAAAATGGAGGAAGAAGACCTGGTTGTGATCACTTTGAAAAGTCTACCTAAGTCCTATGAACATTTCATTGAGACTCTCAACATTACATCAGCTAATGTTGATCTGTAGTTTCCAGAACTTTGTACTATCCTTTTGCAGTAGGATCACTGGAAACAACAGTTTGGTAGTAGTGCTTCTTCATCCTCTTCAGAGCAGGCCTTTGCAACCAAGTTTCAGGCTTAGAATAAAGGCAAAAGTTAGCCTCCACAACAGAATCAGCCAGCACCATCTCAGGACAGCGGTAAGAAGAACATTCAGTGTAACTACTGTCACAAGTTTGGACACATCAAGAAAGATTGTCGCGCACGTATTGCTTCCGAACAAAAGAAGCAGGGAGGGTCTTAGCAGAAGGCCAACAGTGCGGAGCACACTGAGTAGAAGGAGTCTGCATTTTACGCCTTCATGGCTAAAACCCCTGCAGACCGCAAAATCCTCTGCCTGGTACATTGATTCAGGTGCTTCGCGTCACTTCACTCATTGTTGTGACTGGTTTACAAAACACTCCCCTTTCAGTGATTCAGTGGTCTTCGGTGGTGGGGAAGTGTACACAGTTGCCAGGAAGGGCACTGATCAGCTTCAGTCTGGTGGGAGGAAAATCATATTCCTCAACGTATATTATGTTCCTGGTATGGAACTTAACTTGCTTTCAGTCAGCCAGATCATGAAACATTCTCCACACCTTGATGTGGTGTTCAGCACTCACTAGTGCCCGATCATCGACCGGGAGACCAAATACACTGTAGCTGTTGGCATTGAGGACCATGGTCTTTATCGACTTGTGGATTCGGATGGTCCTCCTGAATCAGCCCTAGTAGCTCGACACTCTTCGGTTACCAGTCTTTGGCATCAGCGGTATGGGCACCTAAATGTGCACTACCTGTCTCAGCTGTCCTGACAGCACCTGGTAGATGGGCTCCCTGAGATTCAGGCTCAAAACTTCGGTGTCTGCAGATCGTGTCAAGCTGGGAAACAACACCGCACGCCCTTCCCAACTGGCGACTCCTGGCGCGCATCCAAGGTACTTCAGTTGGTTCATGTTGATGTTTGTGGACCTATGAATACTCTTTCAGTTACTGGATGCAAATACTTTTTACTGTTTGTTGATGATTTCAGTAGGAAAATGTGGGTTTACTTAGACAGAAATTAGATGTGTTTTCGGTTTTTCAGAAGTTTAAGGCCTTAGTAGAAAAAGAGTCTGGTTGTTCCATTGTAACTCTTAGGTCGGATAATGGGGGGGAATTTTGTTCAAATGTGTTCTCCAACTTTTGTGAGACACATGGCATCAAACGCCAATTGACCACACCCTACACTCCTCAGCAGAACAGTGTTGTAGAGCGGTGCAACTGCCTATAACTGAGTTAGCCTGTTCCATGATGGAGCACAGATGTGTTCCCAAGAAATTTTGGGCAGAAGCAGTTTTCACTGCAGTTTACCTTCTTAACCGGTCTCCGACCTGTGCAGTTAAGGAGAAGACTCCTGAAGAAGCCTGGACTGGCCGCAAGCCGCGGGTCAGTCACTTGAAGGTTTTTGGCTCTCTTGCTTATGTTTGGATTCCAAATGCCAAGCGCTCCAAACTGGATTCCAAGAGTCAAAAACTCATGTTCACAGGATACAACGATAACCACAAAGCCTACATGCTAATTGACATTGAGACAGAACGTCTCATCTTCAGTTGTGATGTGGTTTTTGATGAAGAGCGGGGACCTTTCTTCTCTCCCTCCTCTGTGCAGCAATCCGAAGACTAGCCTTTGAAGGCTCCTGACTTGGGTGTCCGTATTCCCTTAAGTCCCCCTTGTGGGAGGGATGCTGATAATTCTTCATATTCCGATGACTCTCAGTTTGACATCCCTGAGGATGATCCTGAGTATCCTCCTGATGCACCTGTTCTCCATGATGCACCTGTTCCAGAACCTCCTGCTGAACTTGAAGTTGTCCCGTCTACCCGTCGCCCCAAATGGTGGTCTCAGACGATTGCCAATCTTCATGATGATGAACTTGTTGAGGGTAGATCCTCCCGGAATAAGAGCAAACAGCAACATACAGTAAACTTTGCTCTCATGGCCAATCTGCACAGTGTCTATGAGCCTCAGACGTATTCAAAGGCTAAAGGTATTCCAGAGTGAGATATGGCGATGGAATTAGAACTCCAGAGTCTTCAGAAGAACCACACCTGGGTCCTTTCAAACCTTCCTCCAGGGAAGAAACCCATTAGCTGCAAATGGGTGTATAAAGTTAAGTACAAGGTTGACGGAACCCTAGACAAGTGCAAAGCACGGCTTGTTGCTCGGGGTTTCTCACAGAAAGAAGGCATCGACTATGAGGAGACTTTTGTTCCTACAGCCAAGATGAGTACCATACGGCTCGTCCTTGCCTTAGCAGCTCAGTTTGGATGGAAAGTCCATCAGATGGACGTCAAAAGTGCCTTTCTCAATGGTGAGTTGCAGGAAGAAGTCTATATGACGCAGCCTCCTGGTTTCAAGGTTGCCGGACACGAACAGAAAGTCTGTAGACTGGTCAAAGCACTTTATGGCTTGAAGCAGGCTCCAAGAGCATGGTACATCAAAATCGACAAGTACCTCACAAATCATGGCTTTAAGCGGAGTCCATCTGACCCAAATTTGTACATCAAACATACTGGTAATGATATATTGTTGCTCGTTGTCTATGTGGATGACTTGCTCATTACTGGTAGCTCGACACACCTGATCGATAAGATCAAACAGGACCTGTGCAAATCCTTTGATATGACAGATTTGGGACTTTCACACTATTGTCTCGGTGTTGAGGTTTGGCAAACTTCGAACAGCATCTTCATTTCTCAGTCAAAGTATGCTCATAGTCTTCTGGATAGGTTCTGAATGCAGGACTGCAAACCAGCCTCCACCCTGATGGAAAAAGGACTTAAGCTGTCCGCTAAGTCTGACTCACCAGTGGTTGATGTGTCTCTGTTTAGACAGCTAGTAGGCAGTCTTATCTACCTGACTGCTACTAGACCCGACATCAGTTTTGCAGTCAGCTACATTTCATGATTTTTGATAGCTCCTAAGGTTGTTCATTGGGTAGCGGCTAAGCATGTGCTGCGGTACGTGAAAGGCACTTCTGACTTTGGAATTCTTTACACAAGGAATTCTGATCCCAGCCTTAAAGGCTTCACAGATTCAGATTGGGCAAGTTCAGTTGATGACAGAAAATCAACTTCTGGGTATGTGTTCAGTTTGGGATCCGGTGCCATCACATGGACCAGTAAGAAGCAGCAGGCTGTAGCACTCTCCTCCACAGAAGCTGAGTATCGAGGTGCAGTGAAGGCCGCTTGTGAGGCAGTTTGGCTTCGCCGGATGCTTGCCGATATGCGCCTATCTTCAGCAGGTCCGACTCCCCTGTTTTGTGACAATCAGGGAGTTCTCAAACTTGCCAAGAATCCGGTCTTCCACGAAAGAACCAAGCATGTAGAGACGCATTGTCACTTCATCAGATCGTTGGTTGAAGACGGGTCAGTTCAGTTGCTGTATGTTCCGACTGAGGATCGGACAGCTGATATTCTCACCAAGTCCCTTAGTCCTGACAAGTTTGTAAAATTCAGGGGGTCTCTTGGTGTAGTGAATAGGTTGACCATTAAGGGAGGGTATTAAGATATTCTTTTATACTTAGAATCTCCTATTTTTAGTTAATGGTCAGTTTCTTGTAACGGTATGTAATTATGACAAGATCGTGTGTCGATCTCTGGCAGTCTTTGGCAGTTTCTAAATATAGAAACTTGCTTTCTTTGTAATTACTTGTAACCTATTTAAGAGCCTTTGCTCTATGTGAATATCATCCAATAATTTACCAATTACCTGTGTAATATAAAATTGGTCAGGGATTAGATGTTGCATATGTAACAGTATGTATATAATCTTAAGGTATAGTAAATAAATTAATAATAATATTCTATATTATTATAAATATATATAGTTTAGAACCTGAAGTTATTTTCCAGATGAATTGAACAATCATCTTATAGATGAATTGACTATTATTTATGTCAGCTTATGAGGATATTGGTATTCAGAAACAACTTGAAAGTTGGTAGTCTAACGGTTAACCCCATGTCCCCATACATGGATTTACCGCTTAAATTTGAGCAGCAAGGTGGCTCCATGCAAATTCCAAATAATGCATAAAAATAATTTAGAATATTTCTCCAGTGGCTACATTTTAGGGATTGAAAATAAGCTTTGAAAATAAGGGGGCTGAAATTATGGAGCAACTGCATAATAAAAAATATGCCATGTGACTGCAAATAATTCCTTCCCTCTTTTTTTTTCATTTCTTCTAAATTTTATCCCTGAATTTTCTATTTATTAATAATTTTTTTGTTTTGTTTTTTAATATAGTAAAAAACTACAATTTAACATAACTTATGAGGCCAGTAGGTCCACAAATAACTCCTAAAAATGTTGAGCAGTGGCAGCTAGCCAAAATAAGCTAAGCAGCAGCATGGAGCTTTTCAGAAAGTTAGGATTGACAGAACTGCTGTTTTTTGGTCAAGATTCATAATAGAGATCCGACATAACATCTAGAGGAGTTTGAAAATAACTTACGGCTGGGGTTCTTGATCCCTTAGACTCTAGTGGACATCACTAAAATTATATATGTACTTCTCAAACATATTTTATAATGAATACAATTTTGGGATTTGCATTTCCAATTTTGTATGATTTTTTGGCAGTTCATTCCTTCACCTGTCATTGGTATCCAATTTTTTATTTTCATTATTCCTCCATCACCCTCCAAATCCTGATCCCTGTTCGTTGTTTGCCATTTCTTCAATTCAATGCTCAACCAGTTATTCATACCTTTGAAGGACAACGGTTCAAATCTACACATTTAAAATATTTCTTACTCAATAAATTAGCTTATCCCTGGTATTTCCCCTGCTCAATATTTCCTGCATGCTTGCATTGAATCTCTGTGTCTAGGTTATTCTGAGTGCCTACAGGACTGTTTATTCTACGCTAAGCATTTGTTATTGTGTCCTTTTTGCACACCAATGCGTCATTCCACAATATCCATGCCCTGGCATTGGACTGTGCATCCATTCGCATCCATAGTTTTTCAACCCTACTGAGGAGCTTCCCAAACCCTCGATTTTTGGCATACTCTCAGCCTTTTGCTACTGTGTGTTGCATCCACAAACTCTGTGTTTAGATTAGCACATATATTCTGCTCATGGGCTCTCTGTAGCTAGAAGCTTCTGCTTCGCATACTTGTCTGCTCATGGGATCTACATAAATCTACTCACAGGATCTGTAGAAATCTTATTCCTCAAAATCTTGAACCACCATGATATCTTCTTCGACAGTAGATCTTTTTGTTTTTTACGGAGTTTGCAGCCTCCATATTGGGCTCAACGAAGAGAATGATACCTTCTATTTTCTATCCAAAGTTGGGAAATTTTAACCTGTAGCTCAGTAGAAGAATGGTGATGTAATGAGTTTGGCTTCAAAAGTCCAAGCACTCAAGCACGATGTTGAAGTTGTTGGTGCTAAATTTGACACGTGTGTTTGCCTTCATAAAAGCTCTTCTTTCCACATATGAAATCATTGCAAACAAGCAATCAAGTGAAATCACTCACTTTTGATTATTTCGATTAGTAAGTTGAAAAGGACTAAAGAGAAAAGACATCTGGAAGGAACATTGAAATCACATGAGAGAATATTTGCTATGCTCATAAAAAAACAAAATTTTCTAATAATGTTTTATCTTCCAAGAATGAAGGAAATGACAGAGGTGAAGGAGAAAATAGAGGATGATGAGGTAGAATACGCATAAACAATGGTTAACACCATGAGAAACAAAATGACAAACAAAACTTGTTTTGCAAACGATGTGGCAAAAAAAGGGAGTCATAAGGCTCACAAATGCAAAACATCATGGGATAAGATTGAAGCCTATTGAAAACAAAAGAAAGCAAATAATGAAAAGAAGAAAAATTTTAAAATCGGATTTGACTTAGTTTGCAAGTGAATGTGTGCTTTCCTTATCATTTGGTGTCAACTATATCTTAGTGAATTCAACTTGGTATGATGCTTGGGTTCCCATATACTAGTGCCACACAACACGTCTTTTGGAAGGGTCTTCTTTGAGGAGTTTCATGAAGAAAGACATGGTCTTGTAAATTTAGTAGATATAACAAATTTGTAACTTGAAGGAAAGGGGACATTTTGACTCAAGTCACCACAAGTTTTAGATTTCATTCTTTACAATGTCCTATACCTTCCTTAACTAAAATGAAACTTGTTGTTGCTAGTGCTCATTCGATAACAATGTCACTCCATTTTTTTGGATGATGGAGAGGTTATAATCAAAAGAAAACATGATAGTACAATTGTCTTGACTAGATTTGAGGAAGGAAAGTTGTTGACACTCAAAGGCGAGCCTTCAATTTTAAGAAACATTGCTCGTCTCATTGAAGGAGGAATGCCAACAAGTCTTTGTGGCATGCAAAATTTGGGCATACCATCTATAACAACATTTAAACAATGAAAAGAATGGTGTTGTAGATTTGCTAGCTCTACCCAAAATAATTGAAAAATGTGAAGCATGCATCTTGGATAAACAACAAGAGAGCCATTTCAAAAATTAAACTAGAGAGATGAAAGGAAATTTCATTTGATCCACTCTAATTTGTTTGGTCCACTCCAATTCTTTTTGTTTTTGGTAATAAGTACTTCAGTTGTTCATTGATGACTACAACAAAATGACTTGGATCTATTTTTGAAGCAAAAAGGATAAGATTTCAATACTTTTCAAAAGTTTCGCACAATGGCTAAAAATGATGCACAATATCATATTGGCCCACAATGAATATATAATGGTGGTGAATTCACATCAAAGGTGTTTGAAGACTATCTCAAGAAAAATGAGATCAATCATCATCTCACAGTACCTTACACTCATCAACAAATAGAGTAGTTGGGAGGATGAACAAAAATCTGATAAATATGGTTTGGGCAATGTTGTATTTCAAAGGAACAAAATTGCATTTTTGGGCAAAAGCAACTCAAACAATAGTCTATCTCTACAATAGGCCACCTTCAACATCTCTTCAATTAATGAAGACTCCATATAAAATTTGGTGTTGTCATCTTCTATCAATGTGGCATCCTCAAGTTTTTAGATCCACCTGCTATGCATTAATTCCCAAGGAGAAAAGGAACAAGTTGATCATAGGAGTAAAAGATGTATTCCTTTTCTTGGGATATTTACAATCCTCAAAGGCCTGCAGATTGTTTGATGAGAAAAGCAAGAAATTTCTCATTGCAAGAGATGTTTTTTTGTGAAACCACAAAGGACACATCTAGCATTGATCGATAATTTAGTCAACTTGAAAAACTTATAGAATTTTATGTTTTCAAGGAGAATGATTTGGAGATTCCAAACATTAAGGGGGGGGCATATAGTTTGGAATCTATTGAATCAATTTTACCTCCAATAATAAAAAAATGAAACTCACCCTAAGGAAGCAATTGAAACTTCATCAGAAGATGTAAACTTATTTTCAGAGCAACAACTAGAAGATGAAGGAGATTCAAATCAAGAAAATGAGGCACTGATTTATTGTGGCGTGACATGACATAGTCCCAACACTCAAGAATCTAAGGGGTGATTCCTCTCTTGAAAGGAGATTTTGCAACCTCTCCAAGGTCTCAGGGATGCTAGGTCTTGGCTTAGCAAGAATCACAAAGTGGTAGATGAGATGTTGTTATAACAAAGGGCTTGGTGTTGTTCTAAGTGTGGCTAGATGCATAGTTTGGGAAGCTTAGTTTGAGGGAAAAGCTAATCTAATCCTACTCTAACCAACTCATAAAGAAAAGGAAAAATAATAAGAGGGAGAGGAAGGAAAATGAAGAGAGTAGAAAAGGGAGAAAGAGGAAGAGAAGAACTCTATCATTTGAAAGAATAAACATTGTCACATGGAAGCATTCCTTGCAAACATAGTAGTTACAAGTTATGCCATTGCTAGTTTTACCTCAACACATGACATAACTTGTGCAAGATTCTAAGGGAAAATATAAATCTCATGATCATATTTGTAAATGATCACAACGAAGAAACCATCATCATATTACATGTGCAGATAATGACCTATTACATTCATAAACAACATTCATTTAGCTCGAATAGAGTATGTTTACAAAATATGATCCAAATATGATCTTTATGCTTACAAACCATAGAAGTTCTAGCTTAAGCTACAAGTTCTACCCAACTATTACATGCGCAAAGGGAGAGTTGCCCTCTTTTTCTTTCACCTAGAATTTCTCCTATCTCCTCTCATATCAATTTTTGCTTAGTTTTTCCTATATCTCTTACAAAGGAGGGAGCTCCCTCATTAATTACATCTCCTTTTACAAGTGACCCTAAAAAATAATTTTTAAATTCATTGATCATTTTGAGCTTTGCATGCATGGACTTGACCCACATGAATATTTCCTGATTTGGTACTTTTTTCTAGTGAGATAGAGCATGAAAAATATAGATCCATCCCTTGAGTCACACTTTCATTTAATTTTTCATCTACCAATTCATCCACCTGTAGGTTTAGGGGAAATGTATAAGGAGTCAAACCCATGAAATAATTGCTCAAATTTGTGTGTAAATGCATTTTTAGGGCATAAAAATCCTTCAAAACTCATGATTTAAGCAACTATAGGGTTCACACATGCAAAAAGCCAAAGCCGTACATAGGGGCAAGTTAAACAAGGGCTTGGATGACCCTAGACGAGCACAAGGATATCATTTCTTTATTGGGAAGACTGAAAAATTTAATCTAATAAAAAACATGCTTTCCTACTTGTTTTAAGTGGTTGAGTGCATGAGCAACATATGACAAGTAGGGATTGGTAGAGGGAGTGTGATTGGAAAGAGGCAGGAGTCCAGACATTTTAATGCCAGAAGGACGTGAGGATTCAGAAACTGGATATTGTGTTTTTGAAAAGAGGAAGACCAAGGTCTTCTTGAAATTAGGGTTTAGAATACCTCAATGGTAAGGAATGTGAGGAGATAGGCATGAAAAAATATAGAGGTCCACTTGGGAGCCTATTTTGAAGGAGGTTGAGGCTTTAGGAAAATTGTTGTTGGCCTTATTTGGGAAGAAAAGGGGACTTGCCAAGCTTGCTACATTAGCAAGGATCAAGAATTGGGCATACCTCATGCCAGGTGGATGAGAAGACAAAATTTTGTAGGCTCAGAGGAAAGAAGAGTGGTGTGATGGTGAGAGTTGGGGTTTTGAGATGCTAAATGTAAGAGGGGGACATGATTCATGAGAAGTCAAGGATCATGAGTATCGAATGCCTGATGCAACATAGGATTGAGGACCGAGGATATAAAATACCTAATACTTAGAAGCAATAGGGGATCAGGGATTGGAAATATTGAATACTTGATACCAAGAAGGCAAAGGTGGAAAGAAAACTCTAAAACTTCACCAAAACAAAGAAGTGAAATAGTGTTTGGAATTAGGAATACCTAATGACAAAGCACCCCAAGGGTTGGAAGAAAGGAATGTTGAGAGAAGAAATCTTCAAGTCCTAGATTAGGACTATGGAGTTGGGGAACCATGATACTACTTCCCTTAAGGTATGGCAGTAAAGAAAATTTTGGAGGCTTGCTAAATAATGGAGATTGGGACTCAGGGATACCAAGTCTGAGGTATCAGGGCAAAGGAAAGTTTGAAGGATTGGAAGAAAGAAAGCAGAAGGATGTCAAGGATCAGGGATTTGGACCACTATTTACTTAGTATGGAAAACATTGGATCCCCAAAGGAGGTGAAGGGATGTGGGAAATAGGGCTTGGGAATATTGCTTAAGCTTTACTCAATTAGTGGAATTCTTGAAGGACCAAACCTGAGAAGACATAAGGATAACTAGGTTGGGGTTTACGATACTTCATACTTTAGGCATTGGATCATGACAAAGCTCAAAACTTCAGTGGAAAGGACACAAGGGTTAAAAGTTCAGAGAACTTCATGACTATGTACTCAAGTAAGGAAAGGCCCAAAAACCCAAAAGAGTCAAAGACCAAAGAAGAATCCTAGAAATGCAGGGATCTGGGGGTTGGAGGAAAAACATGCCATTAAAGGGAAGTCCGAAAACCAGTCCAAGGCTAGAAACATGCTCAAACAACCTCATTTAGATTTTGTTTTGAATTTATGCAATTTAAACACATGACTAAGACATGAGGGGAGATGAAGCACACCACCAATCTTAATTTGACCAAGGGGCATTAAAGGAAATCTCTAATCAGACAATAATGATGGGAACCTAATAGGACCAAGGCAATGAAGAGGACAAGACTAGGACAAAAAGAAGGGGCCCCTAATTTCACCAAAAAAATAGGGATGCTAATGCAAATAGGCACCAACATAATTATTTCACAAATAACATAGAAAAATTTACCAAAATGGTCCACACATACACTAAAAGATGTCAAACCTGATGAAGTTGGAAAACATGCACTAGACATGCATACAAAGCTAGACAATAAGAAAAAAGTTCTAAGAAGAGATTCAAGATAAGCTAGCAAAGATTACCTTGGGAGGGAATTCAAAAGAAGGAATCAATATTGCTTTTGATTCAGAGCCAACTTCCTTCAAACAAATAGAAAATTTTGATGCGTGGAGAAGAGCAATGAAAATTGAATATGATACCTTGGGCAAGAATGACAATTGGGAATTGGTTGATCCTCTAATCAGTTGTAAACCCATTGGTTGCGAGTGAGTCTTTCAAAACAACTACAAAGTAGATAGCTCACTTAACAAACACAAATAAAGGCTTCTTGCTCTTGAATTGAAGTACCTATTTCTCCTCCTAGATTTATGGAGTTTCCCATTGCCATGGATACAATGGTAGATGCGATGGAATTTTGTGTGTGCATTGTTCTAATCTAAATTTTCAATTTTTAACTATTATTATTAAACCCAAATTGTTGTTTTGAATGCATAAACAAGATAATAAAAATGCATTCACATGTTGTTCACACACATAAAAATGCACACACCAAAATTTAATTTTATATTAACAAATAAAATTTTACTAGACGTTGTTGCTGCTTTGTATCTTTCTTCACTCAATCTTCCCATTTCTATCCATGGCTAATTACATATAACTACAAATCTTATAGTTTCTCGTGAGTTTTGAAAACTTCCTTTTCAACTATAACTAAACAAATCATTGGCTTCTTCAACAAGATAAAACATTCTAGACTATGTTAAATTAGGTTAATAAGATAACTTCTATAGAAAGATAAATACATTTTGGAAATCCTATATAATTAAATGCTCATGTACAATATTAGTTATATATTCATTTTAAAAATATTTGTATAGATAATGACAAAAAATGAGAGGAAGGGGATCAAGCTTATATTTCCAACACTCTCTCTTAAGCTTGACTTCCCAAATTGATTATGCTCAAATTTCCTCTCAATTGCTCAAAATTTTTTTTATCGAAGCTTTTGTAAAAATGTCTATGACTTGCTCCTTTGACTTGCAAAGTTCTAATTTAATTTCTCTATTGCCAATAATCTCTTTGATGAAATAAAATCTTATATCAATGTGTTTACTTCTTTAATGAAAATTAGATTCTTTGACAACACTATTGTTGTATTATTATCACAAAATGTTTTGTTGTAGATTCCTATATTTGATTCAATTGACCCAAAACTCTTCTAAGACATATTGCTTCACAAGAAGTTGATGTGGCTGCAACATATTTTGCTTCAACAATTGAAAGTGAAACAATAGGTTGTTTTTAAGAAGATCAAGAGACGCCACTTGATTCCAAATGAAATATATATCTAGAACTACTTTATCCATCATCAATATTTCTAGACCAATCACTATCAATATATCCAACAAGTTTAAGATTATTTGTTATTGCATTAAAAATCCTATGGTCTTTAGTTCCATTTGCATATCTTAGAATTCTTTTTTCTGCTTGCAAGTGAGTGTCCTTTGGTGTCCATAAATTTTGAAATCAAACTAATTGCATACCTTATGTCTAGCCTAGTGGTTGTTATGTACGCCAAGCTTCTAACCAATATTTTGTAGTGGGTAGAATCAACATTGTTATCATTAGCATCCTTTGACAAATTTCAAGACCTATGGCAACAATTGTGCAAGTTGGTTTGTTGATCTCCATTCTAAATATCTTTAAAATAACTTTGGCATATTTACTTTGTGCAATTAAAATTATATCATTCATTTGAAAAACTTCACTTCCTAGAAAATATTTCATCAAACCTAAGTCAATCATCTTAAATTATCCTTGCATTGTTGTTCTAAATTCATTAACTAAAATATCATTATTCCTAGTATAAATCAAATCATAAATATATAACCAAACTATTAGTGTTTGTCCTTGTTTACTTACTTTGATATAAAGACCAGGCCCACTTGAGCACTTTGAAAAACCATTCTTTAAAAAATAAAAATCAATGCGGGCATACCAAGCCATGGGTGCTTCCTTGAGCCCATATAATATTTTCTTTAATTTGTGCACTTTTCCTTCTCCTTTAAATCTATGACCTAGTGGTTGATTAATGTAAACCTTTTCTTCTAATACTCAATTTAGAAATAAGAATTATCATCCATCTAATAGAATTTCCATTTTTGCTGAGCTACTAATGCTACGATCATTCTCATTGTGTCAAGCCTTGCTACAGGTGAATAAATTTCATTCTAATCAACATTGGGCTTCTAAGAATACCCTTTTGCAACTAATCTTACATTATATCTTTCAACGTCGTCATTCACATTAAACTTTGTCTTATACGCTCATTTCACACAAATAGTTTTCTAACCTGCTTGAAGATCCATTAGTTGCCATGTTTCATTTTTATCTATAGCATCAATTTCTTCATCCATAGATTTTACCCATTTACTATTTTTAATTGCATCTAAGAAACAAATAGGATCAAATTCAAAAAGTAAAGTGAAATCAACAAACTCACCATCTTTATTTTCATTTCTTGTTACCTCATATATCTCTTGTAAGTTTTTTGTCTTCTTTGGCATTAGAGTTCTCCTTTCTCTTGTGTTTGGAGATACTATTGATGGTGAAACAAGGTTGTTGATTGTGATGTAGTTGTTGTTGGGTATAGATGACTGATTTGTGTTTTTTCATTTGAATTTTCCATTTTAGTGCATTTGAGTTACTATTTTTTGTTTTACCATTATGATCTCTTCCTTCTTCTTTATCAAAATCACATGTCTACTGATTATGACTTGTTTCATGATTGAATTATATAGTTTATATGCTTTTGATTGCTCACTATGTCCCACAAAAATGCATTTTTTCCTTTGTTATTCAATTTCTTTCTTTTCTCTTCAAGACCATATGCTATGCAACTAAAAAATCTTAAGTATGCTACATTGGGCTTGTTATTACTCCATGCCTCTTGTAGAATCACATCCCAAACACTCTTTGTTGGACATCTATTTAATAAATATAGGGCATATGCTTTTGCTTTAGCCAAAAATTCATTTGGTATTTTTTACTTTCAACATGCTTCTGGCCATTTGTACAATAGTTCTATTTTTCTTTCTATAACACTATTCTACTGTGGTGTATAGCTAGTTGTAACTAACACTTGATTCCAAACATTTTGTAAAAGTTGTGAAACTCATTTGATGTATATTAACCTCCTCCATTAGCCCTTAATATCTTCACATAATGTCCACTTTGCTTCTACACTAATGCTTTGAATTTATGAAAAATGCCAAAGGTCTGTACTTTGTGTTTCAAAATAATACCCATGTCTTCTTGTTGAAATCATCTATCAATGTCATGAAGTATTTGTTATTCTCAAATGAAGTTGTTTGAATAGGTCCACAAAGATTTTAATGCACCATATCTAACAACTGTGAAGCCCTCCATACTTTTCCTATAGGGATTGTGTCCCTATGTTGCTTGCCTAAGATATATCCTTCGCAGATTTGATTTGATTGTTTTGTCAATGACAATCCTTTCACCATTTTCTTTTTGCATAACAAATTTATCCAATTGAAACTTAAATGACCAATCCTCAAGTGTCACAACCATGATTGATCTTTTATAACAACTTTGAATGCAATGAACAATTCATTTTGTATCTTTAATGGAAACACTATATTCTTCGTCAATGAGACTTTTGCAATCATCTTATTACTCCCATTTTTATAAAAAATGATGCATGTTCCATTTTGAAAATAAATTCTATAATCTATTGGCACTAACTACCCAATGCTTTTTAGATTATGCTTTAGACTGGGAACACAATAAACATCAGGGATATGCTTTTTCTCACCTTACTTGGTTTGAATTGAAATGCTATATTTTCCCATCATCGACACTTTGTTATTATTCCCAAGCTTTACTTTTGATTGAATTGATTAATCAAAATTTGAAAAAATCTCTTTATTTCTAGTTATATGATTGCTACATCCACTATCCAAATATCATAATTTTTTTGTATTCTCCTTAGTAACATTAAATTTTATTAACAAAGAACCACTCCTATACTTTTCATTCTCATCTTCATTTGAATAGTTTACTTTTTGCTTATTTTCATTAAATATTTTCTTTCTATGTACTCATAACTATAATGCCCAAATTTCTTATAGTAGTGGCATTGGATATTCAATTTATCATACCTTTGATTGTTTCAATATGTATAGTTGTTGCTCCATCCTCCTCTACTTGCCTCATGGTAGTTGCAGTTGTTTCTTCCTCTATTATAATTGTTGGTCTTGCCTCTTGTGAATCATCTTCCTCCTCTTCCTGTGTTGCTTCCTTTTTCTCTAGCCATGCTTACAGATGTTTCTTGATTTTTTTCTCCTTTCCTCTTGTCCTTAAATTATGCTTGTTATTTGAGTTCTTGATCCATGGAAGTATTTTTTGTTCTATACAATGTTTTTCCATGAGTTTGTAAAGATCCCATAAACTCTTCAATCATTTTTTTTGACAATTCTATTGATTCCTTTATTGCAACCATGATTGGATCAAAATTTGTTGATAAAATTCTTAATATCTTCTCCACTACTCTTTGATCTTCTAATGTCTCTCCATGAGATTTTATTTGATTAACCACACCCATTGCATGGGTAAAAAACTTATTAATTGATTATAAGTTCTTCAATTGCAAGTTTTCAAATTTCCTTCTTAACATTTGTAATCTTACCAATTTTGCTTTTCTAGTGCCTTTATAAGCATAAATTACAAACTATCATGCTTGCTTAGACTGTTGTTACAACTCTTAGAAATATTGAGTCATCCATTTTTTGTTGTATGAAAAATAGGACTTCAACATCTTTATTTCTATTTTCTTTAAGACGATCCATCTATACTTGTGTTAGGGCTGTAAGGGTAAAATGTAGATCAATCAAATGAATAATGTATGACCCAAACATCAACAGAATAGGAGATAACAAGAAAGATTAAATGAAGATAGCAATGAATAACACAAAGCAAACCTTCCCTGAAATCGATGCTTCTGTTGTTTGCCTATTACAACCGTCCTGTTGCAGATGAAGTGAGCCCTCAGAGAGTGCACTCTTTTAAACTATGTTCGAGGAAGTCGATGGTAAATGGCTATGGTGATATGCAATGAAGATGAGCTTCAAAGCAAGTATGTGATCTCAAGCTTGTGGATGGTAAAAAGGTGCCAAAGGCGCGCTGGTGATATTTCTGCAGAGTAACGATGTCAAAAGCCTGGATGATTAGAATGGAAGGATAAAGCTTCATTTATAGACTTGGAAGAATGGGAATCAAGGGTTGAGAGGGGATATGAAGATCAACGGCTGAGAATGGTTGAGGAATGTGCAACCAGTAGAAGTGTGACAAGTGTCCCAGCTCCATCATGAAAGAGGGGATGATACAAAATTGAATGGAGAGTTAACTCCATTGACTGAACAATTAACAGACTTGATTGATCAGTTAGAAGAGTGGATTATGGGATTGACTGAATTGATTGAGGGATTGACTCAATTGACCAGTTAGTTAACACTTTTGATTGATTAGTTAACTAACTTCTGATTTGAGAAGAAATAGGCCATGTGGGTGAGGGAAAATAAGATAATTAAATATTAAATATATTTAATTACATGTGCAACCTGATGAGGTGGACAAGGTGAGGTAGAAAAGGTGAGGTGTAAAAGGTGAGGTGGATTTTTGAATTTAGAACTTAGGATAGAGGAATTTGGATTAATTAAATAATTTATGATTATTTAATTGTGTAGGACATTTAGAAGAATTTTAATTAAATAAATTGAATTTATTTAATTATGGAACAATGAATCGATTAAATAAATTTAGAATATTTTTTTAATTAATAGAAGAAGGGAATAAATATTTAGAATATTTATTTAGGATGATTCGTGTCATTTTTAGGCGTATACATTTTGCCCCTCTTTGATGCAACGCTGTTTATAGCATTGCTTCAAAGAAATCGATAGTTTGAATGATGATACATGCCCCAGTTTGCCCCTGGTACAGGCTTACTAACGATAGGATGCCCCCTCAGGAGATTGGACGGGAAAAGGGCGAAAGAATCAGAGACGGACAATCTCACGAAGACGAAGGTGTTAGGATAGGCAAGAGGAAAAAGGACGCGTTTCAGGGAAACGGGAAGAAAACTGGAGGAAAAACAGGCATGGGAAGTAGTCACAGTCATCACATAGCCAGAATTAGGGTTTGGAGGCTATAAATAGGAGTTGGGTCCGCAAGAATAGTCATTTGTACACTTGTTTGATCTGGATTGGATTGAGAGAGCTTGGAGCAAACTTGGAGCAGCATGGCAGCCAGAGCAGCATACATTCCACGCGAGGAGCATCGATTCAAGCGAGTCCGTTGATTCGGGCGGCCAGCAGAGGCAGGACCCCCGGTATGTGCTTCAAAAAATTTCTCCTAGGGTCAATTTAGGGTGTCATAAATGCACGTAGAAAATAGGTCAAACAAATGCGCTGAAATGCAGAATGGCGCATATGCCTTGCGAAGCGGCACTTTTGTCGTTTCGCGGCGCATATGCCGGTTTCGGCGGCGCATGCAGGAAAATGGTGCATACGTGCACTGTAGCTGCGCTTGTGTGAATAGACTGCGCATGTGTAATTAAGCGGCACATACGTGTAATGTAGCGGCATATGCATTAAAGCCGCGCATATGCTGAATCTAGCGGTGCATTCATAATTGTGCGGCACATATGCCGAGTTCTGCGGCGCATGTATTGAAACTGCGCATATGTTCACTGTAGCGGCGCATCTGCGTTTAGGCAGCGCATATGTTGATTTTAGCGGCGCATATATCAAGAAATGACGCTTTTACCACCTGTAGTGGTACATTTGCTTGGGATAGCAAATTACTTAGCCAAATTGATTCGATTAGCATCCTGTTTGACGTGGGAATCAATGAGCTATCTCCGAGATTGCAGGAATCTAGTCAAGAGATGTAGTGTGTTGTTTTGATCAATTTGAGATGCTAAGTTGAGTTGATATAGTTTAGTAGATATGTTGAGTATGGTATATGTCGTTTGAGATTGACGCGTTACCTTGCTTGCTTGCAGGAGGATATTCGAGACACGCTGCAGTCGAGGGAGACGTTTCCCATGCCCCTATTGCAGAGATACATGTTGACAGAGACTGACAGAGTGGCACTTGGTGCCATGGGTTTTGACTATGTTTGCTTCATGCCCAAGGTGCGGGCAAACCGTGGACTGCTGACAGCTGCTGTGGAGAGATTTCATAGCGAGGACGGGACCTTTCACTTTCCTACGGGAGAGATGATTGTGACGTTGGAGGACGTTTACCGGATACTGCACTTACCCGTGGTAGGTGAGTTAGTAGAGTACGATGCATAGCGGGATGCGGGACTCGCTGAGTGCCAGCGAGTGTTTGATGATCCCGAGATGGTTGGACAGGTCATCCCATGGCAGGATATATACGATTGCTATGACTACTTCTCGGGGATTGTGGCTGGACTGATCGGGGCGTTGTATGCCCGGACAGGAGATCGCATGGGTTCCCTATTGGATGAGGCAGGATTATGGAGTGGATGCTGACCGAGGGCACCCGATATGCATGGGGAGTCTACGTACTGGCCCACTTGTATCACGACATGCATCAGGTGGTGTACCACCGCGGCACGAGTCTATCAGCTGGGGTACTATTGCTACAATTTTGGTTGTGGGAGCACATAGCGGTGACTAGGCTGATATGTGTTTTCACAAGGCAGCGAGGAGAGCCATACAGTTATGGCTATGCAGGAGTGATTTCCCAGCACAGGCTGGGGAAGTTAGAGTATTGGAGGCACACCTTTGATGGAGTAGATGTGGTCGTCTGGCGACCATATCTAGACTGCGAGCCCTGGGACGATGAGGGAGACGAGCTGCCATATTGCTTTCAGACCAGGTGGCTGATAGGCCGTACACGGCATATACTGGAGAGGCAGATGGTGGACCGAGTGTTGAGACAGTTTGGCAGGAGGCAGGGCATGCCACAGGGACAGGCACTTTTTGCACGGACACATGCAGAGAGGGTCCGATGGGGGCCGATGGCTTCGTATGAGGAGGCCTTAGCAGAGTTTCGTCAGACTCCCTATGTGGTGTGGGATATGCGGACAGAGATAGCAGATGTAGGGGTGACACAGGATTATGAGGATTGGATGACTGCACATCTATTTTTGAGATATTTAGGACCTGGCATGTTGGTGCCTCGTATTGATGAGGCAGACTCAGAGGAGGAGGGACAGGTTGGCCCAGGGCAGAGGGGAGCTAGAGGAGGACGAGGATGAGGTGGTAGAGTTAGAGAGAGGCCAAGACAGCGGAGGAGGATAGGCCAAGCCGAGAAGGCAGTGCCAGAACAGGTGGCACAGCAGCAGATACCGCAGCAGGCGCAGATGCCGCCACCACAGCAGGTACCGCAGCAGCAGGTGCCCCAGCCACAGAGGCCAGGACAGGCAGAGGCAACACAGGGGCCAGTAGAGGCAGAGGTGCATGAGAGGGCCATAGCCAGCCTGAGGGGACAGGTGCGAGCACTGCAGGCACAGCTGAGGAGGGCCGATGGCAGGCAAGAGACGGATGCAGAAGTTATCGCGAGGTTGACTCGCGAGAGAGATATGGCCGACGCACGGGTACGCATTGTCCGTGTAGAGCGGGACACTACTGTGGCTGCCATGGGGACAGATGCAGCGAGTTCATTTTTGGTTGGGCAGGTGCAGCAGGCACAGGCACAGGTAGGCCAGTTGCAGATGCAGTTGGCACAGGTACAGGCAGAGCTTGCTAGAGCACAGTCGCAGGCTCAGTACTATCGGGGATTATACCATGGTGCCGTGGCATCGAGTAAGAGGGCAGGCAGCTTCAGGAGTCAGTCTGGGGCTACTCATAGAGCAGGTCCATCACAGTCAGGGGCTTCCGTGATGGGTCCCCAACAGTCAGGAGCTGGCAGTGGTGGCCCACAGCAGTAGGGATAGACACAGACCAGATTTTGTACTTTTGGGACATGTATCATCGTCCACTTGGATGTATATTGTATATGACACTTTGATTTTTGAGAGAGATGGTGATATTGTACATTTGGACCTCTTATATGATAGTATATATGATGATGCAGCTTTGTGTATCTATTGCATGCGTTATGAGATGATGATTTACTTCTATTGTATGATGTGATGTATGTGTAGAGTTAGATGGTCTATCCGATGCTATATGAGATGCTTTTTGATATGATGCTATATGATGTCTATATGATTTAATGCTTCGAATGTATGCTTATGTAACATGATTTTTATGTGATGATGTAGCTTTGTGTATGATGTTATGGGATATCTATATGATCTAATGTTTCCAATGAATGATTGCTATGTGATGATGCAGCGTTGTATGCGATGCACTTAGCTATGTTGTTATTTTGGTTTTCTGTGCTTTAAGATGTGATGTAATGCTGATGTGTGGATGACCTAATGCTTTGGGTGATGTATTCTACTAATTGAATCACATTCATGACTAGCCCTACATATGATATGATATGCTCCTATATGCTTTGTTTTGTGAAGTCCAAATGTACTCTATCGACACGAGAATGACATGATAGATAGAAGAATGGGTGTGATAGGATGACTTAGAAACTTCATTTGATATTGTTACTCTGCATAGTAAGGATAATGAGGATTGCATGGGATATGGATGCATGGATGTGTATATGGATATAGGATGGATGTTTTGCTTTTAGAGTGCTTTATTTCATCATTGGGCATTTTGTTTGTGGTACCTTTTCTGAGATGTTGTAAGTGAATACAAGCATCTTGGTATAATTGAACCGAGATGACCTGAGTATCGCTTACATGGATTGTGATTTAGCAAGTTAATACAAGCATCTAGTCAAACTTGAATCTAGATGACCTGAGCACTTCTTGTGTTTCATCAAACAAGGATTGCCCCCGTTCATGTTAGACCTTTGATATCCTCGATGATCTTTTGCCGATCATGTCCTTAGACAAGGCTTCACATTACTAAAGTTTAATCCACAAGCAGCAAACAAAGAAAATAATCATGCCCCCATCATAGCATCTCTAGTTTTTGGCATCCTTGAGTAGCATAGGAAGGTATGATAGCAAAAATCAGGACTCGAACTGTTAACCATGTTTCTGATCTACAAAGCATATTTGCGTTGATATGTCTTTATTTCTTGCCTGAATTTGCATAAAATCATTTAGAAGACCTTGGGTAGTTGCTTTGCATTGGATAGGTTAAGATGCTCACAGTCAAGATTTCTGCTTGAGGTGCGGGTTCTGCTTGCGTTTGCTTGTTTGGTGAGAGGATTGCACAATCCTTATTGGGGAGATGGACCCTAAGGGACCGACCTAGTGCCTCAGGGGTGCATTGCTAAATGGCCATGCCTACGTGACGATGCAGAGGCAACGTAGTTCGGGGTAAACCCTAATGGACCATGGATGGACTAGAAGAAAGATGACAAGAATGAAGACAAGAAAGAGGATGAATGGGACCATGGGAGAAATGGAAGCCTCGGGGGCGCATTAGAAAAATGGCCTTGCCTACGTGACGGCGCAGAGGCAACATAGTTCACAGACTTGGACCATGGACACTGACAAGAGACCCTATGCTAGGCTCACATTAAGGAGACGGTATGGGACAAAAACTTGGTTGACAAGGCCACAAGGAGAGAATCAAGCCATGATAGGTAACTGTAAAGTGTTTATGTGTGGGATAGATATGGGTTGAATGGGGCAAATGGAGAAAGAATGGACTCAAGGTGAGTGGATTCCCAAAAATGGAGAAGGCGGTTTATCACAAGTAACGCCTGTTTACCAGGTTTTCACCACTTGCTTTTATTTGCACGAGAAGCTAGAAAGTAAACATGACGCCTGTTTGCCAGGTTTTCATCATGATACCTATCTAAGGCACCTGTTTGCCAGGTTTTCACCAAAGGACAATTTTTTTTTGTATGCTTTCTATTTTTTCTGATTTTTTTGAATTTTCTCTTTTCAATTTTTTTTTTGATTTTTTGATTTTTTGACTTTATTGTGCCCCCTTGCATTAGGGTTCTCCTAGGTATAGAACCAGCGGAGGTGCATGCTGTTGATTAGATCATCTAACAACTCACCCTTTGAAGTGGCCAACTGATATGCCCCTGATCCGTAAGCAGCTACAATCACATAGGGCCCAAGCTAGTTAGGCTCGAACTTACCTTTCTTTTCTCTGTCTTGTTGATTGTGGGGTTTCTCTTTTAGAACTAGGTCCCCTACCTTAAAGCATCTTGGGCGAACCTTGTGATTATAGCTCCTTGACATCATCTGTTGATATGCTTTAAGATGATCAAAGGCTTTTTGGTGCCTTTCTTCTAGTAGCTCTAGTTCTTGTAACCTGGAGACTCTGTATTCTTCGTCTGATATGAGACCTTTCAATGACACCCTGAGGGATGGTAGTTTGACCTCAATGGGGAGGATGGCTTCTGAACCATAGACAAGGGCGTAGGGTGTAGCACCTATGGGAGTGCGTATACTGGTTCTGTAGGCCTACAGAGCGGGGTTGAGTTGGACATGCCAATCACGGCCAGCCTCATTGACAGTCTTCTTTAGGATTTTTAGAATGGTTTTATTCGATGCCTCAGCTTGGCCGTTACCTTGGGGGTAGTATGGAGTGGAGAAACAATGTTGGATTTTGAAACGCTCACAGAGTTCCTAGACATCCTGATTTTTGAATGGTCTTCCATTATCCGTTATGATGGATGAACGGATGCCATATCTGCAGATAATGTAATTCAGAATGAAAGAGGAAATTTGCTTTCCTGTGACGGTGGTTAGAGGAATGGCTTCAATCCACTTTGTGAAATACTCAGTGGCGGTAATGATGAATTTGTGGCCGTTGGAAGAGGGTGGGTGAATCGTTCCCACAAGGTCAAGTCCCCACTGGCAAAAGGGCCAGGGTGTCATTAAAGGTCTCAACTCTTGAGCAGGTGCATGGATTAGGTTCCCGTGTATTTGGCACTGTTTGCACTTTTTGACGAACTGATAGGAATCCATTTCCATGTTGGGCCAGTAATAACCCAAATGCATGAGTTTCTTGGCTAGGGAAGGACTGCTGGAGTGTGTTCCGCATATCCCTTCGTGTACGTCTCGCAAGGCAGTTATGGATTCTTCTTGTTCCAAACAACGTAGCAAAGTACCATCCAGACCACGTCGGTAAAGGGTATTGGCTATGATGGTGTAACGGGAGGCTTGTCGGATGAAAGTTCATTTTTGGTTGGAAGAGAGGTCCGGTGGGAGAATATTGTCCTTGAGGTAAGTGTAAGTCTTACCGTACCAAGGTGAATTAGATCTGACTAGGAGGCAAATGGAATGGGTTTCAAGGAGATCATAAGCCAGTTGTCGGATGGTTTCCACTAAGAACTCATACCGTGACTCATATTCAGGAATTTCTAGAAGAGAGGCTATGGTAGCCATTGCATCTGTTGCTTTGTTCTCTATCCTGGGTATTTGTTCGAAGGAGATGGTCCCAAAGTGTTCTTTGAGGTCATTGACCATCCGTTTGTATGGGATGAGCTTCTTGTCTTTGGTTTGATACTCATTGTTAACCTGATTTATGATAAGCTGAGAATCACCGTAGACACATAGTGCTCAAATTTTCCACTCAGTGGCCATCTTGAGACCAATTACCAAGGCTTCATATTCCGCTATGTTGTTTGTGCATGGAAATAACAACCTGTAGGACTTCGAAATTGTGTCGCCTTGGGGAGTGATAAATAGGATACCTGCTTCCGATCCATGGTTGGTGTAAGATCCGTCAAAGTAGAGTTTCCAAGGAGATGGTGACAGAGTGAATAAAGACTCATCGGGAAACTCAAACTGCATTGGTGAAGTGTCTTGTAATGGTGCTTCGGCCAGTTGGTCAGTGATGATTTGTCCTTTGATGGCTTTTTTGTCCACATATTCTATATCATATTCACTAAGAAGCATCACCCAATTTTCTAGTCGATCTGTGAGAGCTGCTTTGCTGAGAAGATATTTCAGTGGGTCGATCTTGGCAATGAGTTTGACAGGATGTGCCAACATGCAATGTCAGAGTTTTTGTGAAGCAAAAACCACCGCAAGGCATGATCGTTCGACCTGTGAGTATTGCAACTCGTAGCCCACTAAGGTTCGACTGATGTAGTATACAACTCTCTCCTTGTTCTCGTAGTCTTGCTGTGCTAAAAGAGCTCCAAGAGCAGTGGGTGTAGCAGATATGTAGAGAATTAAAGGTTTTCCTTGGATCAGAGGCATGAGTATGGGAGGATTCATAAGATACTCCTTTAGCTTGTTGAATGCCTCTTCGCACCGCTCATCCCATTTAAATGGAATGTTTTTATGTAGAAGGTGGTTGAAAGGTTGGCACTTGTCTGCCAGCTGTGAGATGAACCTGCGGATGGCCTGCAGCTTGCCCTGTAAGGATCTCAACTGAGTTAGAGTCTTAGGCGGTGGCATGTCCATTATAGCTTTGACCTTGGCCGGGTCTACCTCTATTCCATTTGCTGACACGATGAAGCCTAGCAGCTTGCCTGATGTTACCCCAAACACACATTTCTTCGGGTTCAGTTTGACTTGGAATTGGTCTAATCTCTGAAAGACTTTTTCTAATATGTCCAGGTGTGAGTCCCTTGTGAGAGATTTTGTTAGGATGTCGTCAACATAGTCTTCCATAGTTACATGCATCATGTCATGGAATATAGTTGTCATGGCCCGCTGATATGTAGCACCTGCGTTTTTCAGCCCAAAAGGCATGACATTCCAGCAAAAGGTACCCCATGGGCAAGTAAAAGCTATTTTGTGTTGATCCTCTGGTGCTATTTTAATTTGGTTATACCCTGAGAATCCGTCCATGAGTGATAGCATTGTATGTCCTGCAGTTAGGTCGACTATGATATCGATGTTTGGCAATGGAAAGTCATCCTTGCGGCATGCTTTGTTTAAGTCTCGAAAATCATTGCATAGTCGAACCCGGCCATCTGGTTTAGACACTGGCACAATATTAGATATCCATTCTGGGTAATCTATGGCTCTAATGAACCCCACATCTAGCAATTTCTTGAGTTCCTCTTTGACCAAAAGGGCTATATGAGGATGCATTTTTCTCAGCTTCTGCTTTACTGGTTTCACCCCTGGATCCAATGGCAAATGATGTAGAATCAGGTTTGGGTCCAAACCTGGCATGTCTGCATATGACCAAGCAAAGTTGCCCCTATTCTTCTTAAAGAATGGTACAAACCTGGTTTTCTCTAGTGGTGTGAGAGATTTGGCAAAGTGGATAATCTTGGGCTGCTCTTCGGTTCCAATATTCACGGGCTCTGTCAGCTCCACCACAATTTGTGACCTTTCTTGGTACATATCACTAGGGAGAGTGTCAAGCATTCCATCGTCGGGTGCCACAGTTGGGTTTTCACCGTCAGATGCGTCCTTTCTTTTTACTATTTTCTGATCTGACACTGCCGCAAGGCAGTTTTCACTGTCAGATCCATTTTTGATCTTGATGTTTTTGCGACTAGAAGGCTTGGCACCCTCCCCGAAGTAAGCCACGGTATTTAGTTTGATAGAAAAACCAGCTTTATGATCTCCTTTTGGCAAGTGGTCCCTAAGTTCCATATAATCAATGTAAGCATCATCGTTCTGGAACATATCTAATTGGGGGGTTCCTTGCAAATCCTAGTCAATAAGCTCAGGGTGTAAGAGGGGAAGGGAGCCAGATGAGAGACCTAATTCATTGATGGTGTGAATGGAAATGTTAGGAGCATTGGCGGGGGTAGAGTTCTGGGTGGTACTTTCTTCCAAGTTGTTTATCGCAATAGAATCTAAACTTTCCTCGAAAGCCATAATATCAGGGGTGGGAAAATCAGACTCCAGTGGTCTGTCCCGTGTTGTTTGTCCCTCATGGTAGGGGCTAAGAGTTTGGATGGTGTCAACCTCTTTGTCATCATAGGAGTGCTCTGTTAGCTCATCCCACTCATACTCATTTGAATCATCTGAATTTGTGTCACTATCCACTTGGTGTGTTTGGATTGTCTCCACAAGGCAGGCATTTTCCTTGGCTTTACCTTTGCCTTTGTACCCTAGGCTAGTTGTGTTTCTAGCCGAAGAGGATGAAGAAGGTTGTATAGGTTCAATGATTCCTTCTTTTCTGAGGCCTATGGGGCCTTGTCCTTCATACCCCATCCTGTGCAAAATAGTCTCACCCCGCCCATAGAGTTCTATAGGGAGTCTAGGCGATTCTTGGGGTGTGTTTTCTTCTTTTGCATAAAGCCATTGCAGGAGATCTCGCTCCTTTGTTTCATCAGACAAGGTCCCCCATTTTACAAAGGGATTTGCAGGAGTTGCAGGAGGAGTAGATGGCTTTGGAAAATGTTTGGGTGGCTGCTTGGGTTGGCCAAAAGAGTGAGGAGACAAAGGCATCTTGGCAAGGTTGAGGCTGTGCTCAATGGAGTATTCCCCCATGCCACTTTCTTTTATGGTAAGTTTCAGTGGTTTGGGTCTTGAGGAGGAAGCTTCAGTGGTATGGTCCTGTTGCGGGGTAGGGGAAATGTAGGCTCTGTTGTTGGGTATGACACATTCAGGTTTTACATGGAAAGAATTGCAGTGCTGGTAGGGGTCGGGGTCGCCTTGGATGGTGACCTGCTTGCCATTGTGCGGGAACTTAATGCATTGATGATAGGTTGAGGGGACAACCTTCATGGCGTGGATCCATGGTCTCCCTAGTAGAATATTATAAGCAAGCTCCTGATCAAGGACTTGGCACACCACATCTTTAATTACCGGTCCCACTTGAATGGGTAGGACAACCGTTCCTTTTGTGGTTCTTTCTTCCTCGTCATATGCCTTAATGGTAATTT
The DNA here is from genome assembly GCA_027924645.1 of Cunninghamia lanceolata. NCBI lineage: Eukaryota > Viridiplantae > Streptophyta > Pinopsida > Cupressales > Cupressaceae > Cunninghamia > Cunninghamia lanceolata. The sequence continues at coordinate 6,313,605 of BSBN01000333.1, forward strand.
TCCTCCTTGGATCAACTGCTTGTTTGGAGAACCCCAGTGCAAGGACTAGCTTCAATGTGCAGATATTTAAACCGGCACCCCCATCAATGAGAACCCTCTTGATGCGGTGCTTGTGTATGAATGCGACAATGTGCAGAGGGGTGTTGTGGGGTTGAGATACAGAAAGATCATCTTGCTCAGTAAACGATATGGAATTGGAGGATGTCAAATTGCCTACCATGGTCTGGAACTTCTCTTGGGCCAGGTTAGTGGGGATAGTGGTTTCCACTAAGGCTTTCTCAAGAATCTCCTTGTGAGAAGGAGATAGACACAATAGCTCTAATATAGAAATGTGAGCCGGGGTTTTCTGTAATTGGTCGAGGACATTGTACGGATGGGAGTTGGATGGAGATGGTGAAGACCGTGGAGGGGCGGTATTGAGCGTGACTTTACCACTGTGGGTAATTATACTACAACCAGTTCGGTTAGGTCCTGGTTGTTGGTTGGGTGAGATGACATTGACCTGCGGAATATGCTCAGAAATGTAGTTTATGGTGTAGTCAAATGGAACACTTGCATAGTTAGCATTACTCGTCCCGCTGTTTTGATTTGGCCGGTTGCGATTATTGTTGTTGTCATTGCTGTTGTTGCCGTTGTTGTTGTGGCCATGGTTGTTGTTGTTGTGGCCATTGTTGTTATATGGCCTGTTATGATTCAGAAGTGGATCCCTATAGGCCACATGAGTTTCATTGGAGGTATGCTATTGTGTCCCTCCCTGATTCTGATCCAGTATATCTTGAATGACATTTTTGAGGTGGATACAATTGTTAGTTGTATGCCCCCTTCCTCGATGATATTCACAATAGTCTGTGTCCTTCCAGTAGGGAGGTTTGACTATAGGCTCATAATCAGTTGTTGGCGGTAGAGAAATTTCGTTGTTTGCCAACAACTTCCGTAGTGCAGATTCTTGAGACTTGCCTAATAGTGTGAATTTTCTCCTTGGGTTTGAATTGAACCAAGACCTAGGCTCTCGAGAGGGTGGTTTGTTGATTGCACCATTGTTTGTGTCCCCCTTAAGAGTGAATATGGGTTGTTGTTTAGGAGATGCCGCCTTGGCATCAACCACCCCATCGTTGACCACATTCTTGTTCTTGGTCCAAAACTTTGATTTATCCGTTGTGTAATTGGAATTAGGTGTGTCCTTGTAGAGCTTGAGAGTTCCTTTAGTGATCATAGCTTTTTCAATGAATAAGCCCATTTCGATGACTTTTGAGAATGACGTAGGGCATTGTATCTGAATTTGATAGCTAAGATCAGTATTCAAATTATGGACAAACATTTCCAATAGTTGCTTCTCAGGTATATCATAAGAACACTTACTAGCTAGTTGTCTCCATCATTGTAAGAAGGTGGCGAATGACTCACCACTCTTTTGTTTGGTGTTGCATAGATCTAGCATAGATACCTCGTGTTCTATGTTGTAAGAGAAGTGCATTATAAATTTATTAACAAGTTCATCAAAAGTTTTGATTCTTGGTGGGAGGCGCGAGAACCACTCCATAGTTTGACCACCTAAGGATCTTGGGAACAGTCTCATCAAGTAGGTCTCGTTGTGAGCTACTTCTAAACATGCAGCATTGAATTCCCGGATATGATCTCTAGGGTCCCCCTTCCCTTTGTATTTGTCAAACTTTGGGACTCCGAACTGAAAGGGGAAGGGTTTCATGACCAAACTTTTGTCAAAAGGATACGGAGCTATATCTTCCAAAGAGTATTGCTTGGAACTTGTACCGGTCTTAAGGTTGGATATTTCTTGTTTTAGACTTTCGATTTGTTGTCTCACGTCATCCATAGGAGCATTTTGATCTATGGGTTTCTTGCCTCTATCTTTTGTATCTCTCTCATTTGCATGTGGGACTGTGTCATTCGTGCCCCTCTCATGATCATCACATCTCCGCTCATGACCATTGTCTACATTTTCCATGATGGAGCTTATGTCAAAGTCTGTGGGGAGTTTGACTCCGAGATTAACAAGATGGTGGAAGTATTTATCGGGGTCTTCAAGGAGCACCCTCTCTACCAGGGGTTGGAATTTTCTATCTTGGATGTGCGCTACTAATTCTTCATGAGAAATTTCTTTGCCACCACCACGTGGTGGGGCGAGGTGATCAGATGAGTCAGCCATTTCAATTTGCTTGTTGTATGGGATCGAGTAAGAACCATGCAAGGTGGGGTGGGATGAAGTGGACCAGGATTAGAAATTTTGGCGAGGTGCCGACTGAGACTGTTGTGATGGGATACCTAGGACAAGATTTGGACAAAGGATTCTCTCACTCAATGACTTCAAGTAAGACGGTTGACACAAGACGTTGGCCGCTAGTAAGGGTAGTCGATACCAGTCTTACTGTGTAGGGCTTAGTCGTTCAACAAGACTACTAGCAAAGGTACGGTGACCTACTAGGCTTACGTGAATTCACTAATGACACAAAAAAGGGACCTATGTCGAATTGGGATGGGACCAACTGACTTTGGGACAAGAGGCGTTTGGATAGAAAGTGAATGGGATGATGGATGAAAGAGAAAGACTTGGGTGAAATAGATGAAGACTGATTGCAAGGTTGAATCTGACCTCAGAAAGTGAAACTAGGCTGAAATGGGTACTCCAATCAAGTGAAAATATTTTCTCAAAAATAGGGCAAGTGCTCACTGTCGCATATGCGCCGAAATAAATGCACAGCAGGAATGAACAAATGCACCGTAAGTCGCAGTATATGCGCAGCTCTGGTGAAATACAAATGCGCAGCAACAGTAAGTATATGTGCAGCAAGTTGTTACAAAAGCGCAGCAAGTCGCCACAAATGCGCAGCAAAAAATGGTATATGCGCAACTCTGATTTTTTGGCAGAATTTTTGGATTTTTCTTCTGGTTTTGGTATTTTTTGGCTGGAAAAGGTCTTCCTGATCTGATATTATGAATTAACAGCAAGAAAACACAGCAAGCACAAAGAATATTTTGTAGTTTTTCATTATTTTTGTAGTTTTTTCGACTCTATTTTGGACTAAACTGAACAAAAGCAAGCACAAAAATCCTAGGCGAGAAATGGATTATAAGGGATTTGGGCCACTAGAACAAGAAGTATTTAATGCGGGCAACTGTTTAAGTGGTTACACGTGCGGCGGCACTACTCTCCGTTATAGAGTCTCCCATCCTCAAAGGGTTGCGCCTGAGAGGGTTTTGGGGGAGGTTGGCCGTCGGTGTAACATAACAACACTCATTGCAGGAAGTTTTCACCTCAAGCACAATTTATTTTAAGTGGCTTGGTAGGGCTTGTCGTTAGCCTGTTACCACTCAGGGTCGTTCCCACTTGGACAAGTGTACATCCAAGGGTAGGCCCCTCCTAAAGGTTAAACAAATAGAATGACAAGTCTGGTACTCTGATCACCCAGAAGAGGGGAGAGCATAAACCTATTGTCATTCGCAAGCACATAATACACTAATTAATCCACCCTAGTTAAAAGTGAAAAACTAAATGGGCTAATCTACTCAAACATAGAACTTTAAAGTGATTTTAGCAATATAGCAGTGGTTCAGTTTTAACCCCAGAAAGCAGTGGTGAGTTCAATTTTAAACCATGTAGCACGAGATAGTTAACTTTGAGGTTTTGGTCTCACGACATAGCAATAGTTCATTTTAACCTCAAGATCAATGGTGAGTTCAGTTTTAAACTTAGATAGCAATAACTTGGAAGGTGGTGCAATGCAAGCAAGAAATAATCCAGTTACTTTCTCCCTAATTAGAGCTAGATGAGGATTTGAATGCACATCAGTTTTACTATCCCTTGGAAAGTGACATGTGAACTATTTAGATGCAACTACATGGAACTAAACCTGAACCTATCCTGCAAAACAGCTCTAGCAAACACCTGCGAAAAGGTTAGCGTTAGCAAATTCCTCTAGAAAAATACTAAAACCATATCCTATTACAAATGCACAGCTTCAGTGATTAGATGCGCATAAATAATCAACAGAAGCGCAACAATAATGAATGCGCCGTAATATTGCACGTATGCGCAGTTAAAAAGAATAAATGCGCAGTAATAATGGATGCGCAGTAACAGTCTTCAAAAGCGCAGTAAAAAGGAACATATGCGCAATATAGTCAAAAGCGCCGTAACAGTGCGCAAAAGCACAATGAAAATACACAGATGCGCCGAAAGTGTAGAAGCGCCGTAATAGTCTATATACGTGCTGCAGAAATGTTTAAATGCGCCGAAATAACCTGTGCATGACTTTACGTGACCTGTACAGAACCTGCCTTCAAAAAAGCTTAGATTTTGATGAGATAAAGGGGCAAAGGCCCCACGGTGGGCGCCAAAAATGTAAGGGTAAAATGTAGATCAATCAAATGAATAATGTATGACCCAAACATCAACAGAATAGGAGATAACAAGAAAGATTAAATGAAGATAGAAATGAATAACACAAAGCAAACCTTCCCTGAAATCGATGCTTCTGTTGTTTACCTATTACAACCGTCCTGTTGCAGATGAAGTGAGCCCTCAGAGAGTGCACTCTTTTAAACTGTGTTCGGGGAAGTCGATGGTAAATGGCTATGGTGATATGCAATGAAGATGAGCTTCAAAGCAAGTATGTGATCTCAAGCTTGTGGATGGTAAAAGGGTGCCAAAGGCGCGCTGGTGATATTTCTACAGAGTAACGATGTCAAAAGCCTGGATGATTAGAATGGAAGGATGAAGCTTCATTTATAGACTTGGAAGAATGGGAATCAAGGGTTGAGAGGGGATATGAAGATCAACGGCTGAGAATGGTTGAGGAATGTGCAACCAGTAGAAGTGTGACAAGTGTCCTAGCTCCATTATGAAAGAGGGGATGAGACAAAATTGAATGGAGAGTTAATTCCATTGACTGAATAGTTAACAGACTTGATTGATCAGTTAGAAGAGTGGATTATGGGATTCACTCAATTGACCGGTTAGTTAACACTTTTGATTGATTAGTTAACTAACTTCTGATTTGAGAAGAAATAGGCCATGTGGGTGAGGGAAAATAAGATAATTAAATATTAAATATATTTAATTACATGTGCAACCTGATGAGGTGGACAAGGTGAGGTGGAAAATGTGAGGTGTAAAAGGTGAGGGGGATTTTTGAATTTAGAACTTAGGATAGAGGAATTTGGATTAATTAAATAATTTATGATTATTTAATTGTGTAGGACATTTAGAAGAATTTTAATTAAATAAATTGAATTTATTTAATTATGGAACAATGAATCGATTAAATAAATTTGGAATATTTATTTAATTAATAGAAGAAGGGAATAAATATTTAGAATATTTATTTAGGATGATTCGTGTCATTTTTAGGCGTATACAAGGGCATTATAAGTTGCTTGGTTTGCTAGTTAAGAAAACTCATTCTCCATTAAGTCCCATAGATCTTGTGAACAAAACAATGTTTTCATTTTAATGCTCCAATAATCATAATTCTTTGCATTAAATTGTGGAATTTGTGGTTGAGTGAGATTGCTCCTCACATTGGCCATGGCAAATTAGCTCTAAAAGATTTAAGTCATTTACTTGATAACCTACTGTAATACCAATTTGATGGATTTTTGTGTATGTCCTATTTTAATCTAAATTCTTTGTTTCAAACTATTATTATTAAATCCAAATTGTTGTTCTAAATACATACACAAAATAATAAAAATGTATTCATAGAGTGTTGTTCACATGTTATAAAGATAAATGCAACCATACAAATGTGTCCACTAAGCTTGCATTCATAGGTGTGGACCCAAGAAACCTTTGAATCCAAAGATCATCCACAAGAAAGTAATTAGAACAAGAGATTCACCAATATGAACAATATATTACAATAATGAGAAATGTACAATGAAGGAACGTGCAAGCAAAGTATGCACAATAACACCAAAGATCAAGGAGTGATCTTTGGTTCTCTAAAGGCTACATATCTAACAATATATGCTATAATATTTTGAAGTAGAAGTGAACATATATAGAAGATGCTCAAAAAAAGTCCTAACACATGACAACTAGGTGAGTCACTATGTAAGGAGACCAAGTAAACAATAAGTTGTTAATTATAGAAGATGCTTTCAACAAGATGACACACATGTGTGAAGGAAAACTTAAGGAAGCTTATCTTATTTGCATAATAAACCTAAGATAATAAAGTGATTATACATAAATATAATTAACTCTAACACCCCCTATAATCATAGCTTAGGTAGATAGCGATGATGATGATGATGATGATGGGTTATGACAATTAGGCCAGGTTAGGTACCCATATACAAAAGGTATTCGGAGGATAAGTAGAGAAAATGAGTAAACCCATAGGAAAAATTACTCCTAGGTAAAGAAGAGAAAAGAGAAAGATACATAAAGACCCTACTCGATGCAATATGGCATCCCACACAAAGAAGTTGTAGAAGTATCTACCAAAAATAAACTACAACTGTAGAAATGAACTACCTTTGATGAAATCAAGATCAAAGAAGCCTCCAAATTTGATCAAGATTAAGGGGATCTATGAATCCAATGACATTAGGATTAAAGATAAAGATGAAGAGAGATACAAATCTAAATGAGTGAGACAAGGCAACACTACTTGAACAGCTGAAAAATTGGAGCATGTCAAAGATATAGATGTCAAAATGTCGACAACCATAAACATTGATCAATTGACAAGGTGTCTTCTGTAAATAGATATCCAAAAGTGTCTAAAATTGAATAAGGTGTCTTTATAAACAAGAATTTAGAAATGGAATTTCTATAAAAAGGAATCCAATGAGTGTTTATATGGTAACTTGTTGCATCTCAATAGTGTCCATGGGTAACCAGTTGTGGCATCTATCTAGTTTATATGAATAAAGAATAGGTACATAATTCACTCAAAATAAAATCGAGGCATTAGCCATAGTACAACACTCCATAACTCTTAATATAGAAGGTACAATAAAAAAAGAAGAAGAAGATAAAATGATGCATTAAAAGCACATGAAATGTGAACAATCCCCCCAAAGGAGAAGATGGGCATGGAATTGTGACTTGCAAACCACCCTCAAAATAAACTTGGTACCTAGTAGGAAGCCTCCAATAAACACACTATGGCACTTTATGTTATTGCAAATTTACAATTTATGTCTAAATTGTAATACAAATATGCAAGGCAAAAGTAGAGGCTCAATTTCATGATAAAAAAACTATGAAAGTGAAATTAAAATTACTAGAATTATGATAAAAATAGAACAAATAACTTGTGCCAATTTGTAGAGCTAAGAAAGAGCTTTCTATTGACTATAAAAAGTCAAAAATAGACCTCTTGGGCAAAAGTTATGTTAGATTTAGTCAAACTTGTTTGAAGAGGGCAAATGAGTCACCACCAAAATTAGAACCTTTGATAGAAACAAAGGTGCTACTAGATTTGGTGAAAGCTTTCCAAATGTAAAAGATCTACCAAATTTAGAAAAACCTACTAGATTTGTGCAAATCTACCAAAGATAGTAAAATTGCCAAATTCAACAAAAAACTGCTAAGGAAAAAAAACCATTGGGTAAAAAGGAGCCTAATTACATATGAGAAAATCCATACAAAATAAATCAATTGTTAAAAAATTTCAATTAGAAATCATGAGAGGGCTTGTGTATGAAGGGTGTGGGTTGTAGAAAATTAAAAAGTTAAAAGTTTGAATCAAAATTTAATAACGGCCACAAATTTTATTAGAAAGGCCATTTTTTTTCTTTAAATGGGCTTGGGGGTTCAAGGAGGAAGGGAAGTCCACCCCACTTCCACCTTAATAAAGTTTGGCAAGTAGGGGACCACTCCTTTGCCACTCCACCATACATGTGGGTGGGGCCCAAGGGACCTACCACACTACCATGACATATGGAAATAACCAAGAAACTTTGTAAAACCAAAATCACTTCTCGAAAGAAGAATTCCCATGTAAATGATATAATTAATTTTCTATTATGTTACAAAGCTCTTGTTTTATAGGAAAGAGTAGAGTACAAACTGAAGACAAACACTCTAAGTGAGTCATCATGTGAGTCACAAAGTATGGAGACTAAGTATGCAACCACTTGCTAAATATAGAAAATGTTTCCAACAATGAGACACCTAAGCAAGATTATACTATGTGCATAAATAACCTAGGATAGAACACATAAAAATGCACACAAAGAAATTCAATTTTATATTAACAAAGGTTTTTTTAAAAAATGTTGTTGCTTTGTATTGTTTGCATCCAATCTCTCCATTTTCATGTATTGTTAATTACATAGATACCAACAAGCTTATAGTTTCTAGTGAGTTATGAAATTTTCCTTTTCATCTAAAACTAGATAAGTCATTAGCTTCTTCAAGAAGTTAAAAATATTCCAAACTATTATGAACAATTAATTGAATAGATTCTATAGCAAGATAAATACATTCTAGATAGTTATATATAATTAAATGCTCATGTCAAATATTAGGTATATATACATTAAATATTTGTATGGAGAATGCAAAAAAATCGAGAGGAAGGGGGTTGAGCTTATAATTCCAACAAGATGAAGGATCTCTAGGAATACTTTTGTGTTCTCAAGAAGGAAATGTTGGCCATATCCAAACAACTTGAACAATTACATGACTTTTTCATGGACTTAGTTGTGGTGGTGAAAAATTTGGTAGTTACCCATAAACATGGGAAACTGAAAATCAATAGCTTATTTTCACTTCCCATGCTAGTTGAAGGTGTTATTCATTGTGCTTCCAAGAAATCCAAGTTTATTATTTTTAGGAAGTCTTAAACTACTATACAAATAACTCATTTAGCAATTATATTTGAATTAAAATCAACTAAAATACTTATATTTTATAGATTAATAGAGAATAAAACAAGAGTTATTGTTGATTTTGAAATTTTTTTACATAAGAGAGGTGCATGTAGACCATTTGCCTCTATAAAAGACTCAAGGAAGAAGTTGAAATTTCTTCAACTTCTACAACCACCTTCATATGAATGATATAGTCATGGATGGAGGATCCAATGAAGGATCATCCAACCTTGCAGCTCAGTGAAACAACACACAATAAAACTTAATGAAACACCAAAATAGCAATATGATCTTTATTCATTCACAGTCAAAATCTGCCGCAATGGGCTTACAACATGCTAGGCTACAACCATTTGATTACATATGGGCACAACCATGTGTGAATTACATAATTCAAATGATATTACAATATAATGTCAATGTTGAGCTATCAACCAACTAACCACCAACTTTGATACATTGAATTCCTTCCAAATGATCATGAGAAATGATTATATAGCAAATTCAAGCCTTAGGGATGATCAATAAATCGAAAGGAGGTGCAAAGATTGATGCATGTAGTCAAACAAATGTGAATTAGTCTTCTAGAATGAATGAAATGATGATAGAATAGTGAAACTTGACAAGGTTCACACAATAAGCTCTCCTAGGTCCAATGAGTCTAGAAACATGTTCCTTTCTTGTTGTATGCTTTGAAAAGGTGTTGCAAGCCTCAAACAATGAAACTAGATGTTATTTTGTCATGCACAGTAGTGAGTTAGAAATTTAATTATGCCTTTGTGGTGATTAGAGCCTCCTATAAATTGGATGTGATGTTGTAGGCTTAGTGTGGAACATGTGTTCCCAACTACATGATGAAATGTGTAACTGCAGTCGAATCTATGGTGCCTGGATAATAATTGGAATGTTGTTGAGAACTTACAAACAAGTAAACAAAGTAAAATAAAATATTTTTGGGTGATGCAAGATTGCTCTTACACACTAGGATGATCCCACATCACTAAAGCTCTAACACAAAGACTAAGTCTAGAGTCTGAAGCCTAAATCCTAAAGAGGGTGTCTTCATAAAATGATATGCTTACCCCAAATATAAAGTTAAATAACACTTGCACATTATGAAATGTTGGCTTGGAAGAAATAATGCCAACAGATCCCCTTATGATCCAAAGGCAACATCTAATAAAAAGATTAATAAAACGCATGTATTAGAGAGAGCTCTTTGGACAAACATAAAGTTATTGATAAAATTTCTCCAACTTGAGTTGATCAAGAGGCTTGGTGAAGATGTTAGTTATTTGGTATTCAATGGGACAATAAAGAGTATCCAAAGTCTCTTTGAAACTAATATCCTCAAATAGTGATATTTGACTTCCACACACTCAATGCGGTTGTGAAAACCTAAATCCTTACTCTTGACATCACTTTGATTATTAATGTAAAGAAGAGTAGGGGAATATATATGAACAATTAAGATCATCCAAAATATGATACACAAATAAAATCTCATGATAAGCATCCTAAGCTACAATATACTAAGACTTTGCAGAGGAATTGGCTACTATGTCATGTTTCTTACTACACCATGCAATAGCACGTAAACCCCATTTACATAATGTACCTTGTTGTAGATACTATATCATCAACACATGTAGCGTAATATACATTAGAGTATCCAACAAGTTGAAATTTCTTGTTTTGGCAATACTCAAGGCCATATATCTTTATTTCTTGAAGGTAACAATGAATTTATTTGGTTAGACACCAATGAACCTCCTTGGGTTCATGCATGAATCAAGATAGAACTCTAACAACAAAAGAACTATTAGTCCTAGTGGTAAATAGATAGAGTAAACTCCCCACCAACTACATATACATAGTGCTATCAACAAAAGTACCCTCACCATCCTTAGACAACTTTAAGTTGCCTTCCATGGGAGTAAGAGCGGGCTTAAAATTTGTCATGTTAAACCCATCAAGTATGGTTGAATATACTTAGACTAGGAGATAAATATACTATGCTCACATTGATCTACTTCAATTTCTAAGTAATAGTGAAGAAGTCCAAGATTTGTCATGTGAAAAACATTATAAAATTCCCTCTTCACCCTCATGTTCATTTTATTATCATTTCCAATAATAAGAAGATCATCCACATGCAAAATCAAAATGACAATGTGATTCTCTTGAACTCAAATATATAGTGTATCATCTAAAACATCATGAAACCAATATGTTGGATGTAGTTATCAATCTTATCATACCATGCTCTAGGTGCTCATTTGAGTCCACTCAAGGATTTCACCAATTTACACACCATGGACTCATAACCTACAATGCCAAAGCCTTGATGTTGATTCATAGAGACCCCCTCCTAGAAATCCCCATTTAAGAATGAACTTTTTACATCCATTTTGGGTTGCAAGAGAATGAGCAAGTCTAACTATATGCCACTTAGTTGTAGGTGGAAAGTTCTCCTCATAATCAATCTCTTCTTGTTGAACATAGTCCTTTGTAATAGGACGTGCTTTACACTTATCATTTGAGATAATATAATTATACTTAATTCAATATACCCATTTAGAGGCAATGAGTTTAACCCTATGATATAGAAGCATCCACATGTATGAGGTTAATCATGATTTTTGGCTTTCACTATGTTGTTTTCTTATAGGTCACCGGGGAGTTGCAGGAGGAGGCACCACATTTCACTAAAAATACTAATCAAGTCTTGTCATTTGGAGGATATGTTGTGAAAAGATGGGGTAACATCATTGTACACACCTAAAAATGTCTTGACCTCGTAAGCCACTTTCCCGCATCAATTACACTACTAATTATCCCTTTCACCAATTAATTAAATAAAATCAATTTATCCTAATCCATCCCTAGCCATTCATCCTTAGTCATTCATCCCAAATTCATCTCTAGTAATGAATTAATCCAATTAATTTATTACTAAACCTTAGACATCGTTCACAATCAATTAAATAAATATTATAAATATTTATTTGGTTAATTTCCCCATCCCCTAACCTAGATTAATTTAAAAAAATGCTTATTTAATTAATCTCCCCGAGCCTATGACCCTAACCTAGCCTAATTGAATAAATACCAATTATTTAATTAGCTACTCTAACCTACCTAGCCCCTAGACCCAAATAATTAAATAAATCCTTATTTGATTAATTTTAACCACTAATTAACCCCCTCACTAATTTTCTATAGCCACATTAATTAAGTTAAACACTTAGTTAAGTGGGTCAAACCTTGATTAACCCATCTCCCCACACCCTTTGAATAAAAATGAATTTTTTATTCAAAGGGGTCACATGACCCTTCCATCTCACCTTTCCTCTTTCATGTTAGAACTCTTTTTAATGCAAAGAGCTCACACATGTGTTTGCCAAATGAACACGTGTCACATGTCGTCACATTCACCAATAAAACCAAATTTTTTATTCCAACTTCTCCCATGGAAACTAATTTGTATTCCCTCTCAAGTCTTAATCCTCATTAATGCAAATCCTTCCCGAGGTGAATTAAAAATTCCAAAATAATCACAACCCTCCATTTTTGATGATGAAGATCTAGCCCACCATCTCATCTCTTCATCTCCATCCTTGGATTTGAACTTTGAATCTCAACCAATGATCTCAAACTCCCTCTAAAATGCCTATAAATACAAGCATAATCCAAGCCATTTTCATCTCATCTCATATGCATCCTTATTATGCCAAAATCTCTCCCAAATCTCTAGCCAAATCCTCCATTGATTTCATATTGTGTTGAATTTAGTGAGCAATCCACATACTTTCTACTTGGGTAAAGATAGGAGTGACTTGGGTGCATCTCTCCTCCATCTTATCAAGGAGTGAAGGAGATTTGAAGGCTTTGGAAGGTATAACTTGCTTGTTTTTGAGTTTCTTTTATGTCATTTGGTCTTCTAAATCTTTTTTATCTTCAATCATATTCATGCTTTAGAAGGTTTGGGTCACCATAAGGTTATATTGTGGTCTCTAAGTCTTGGTAGTGTCAATAGGCTTGCATGGTTTTCACTTGAGATAGATTTTGGGAGTTTGCACCAATGAAGGGGTTCATATGGAGGTACATTGGGTCGAAGGGGAACCTATGGTGAGTACCACATGAGGATCTTTATTTCCATTATCACAGTGTGTGATTCAATGGTTGTTTACAATTAGTTGACTACACATTACATGTTGCCTAGAGCTTTGTGCCATCTTGTACTTGATGTAAATCATTTTTTGAGGCTTGAGGTTTCTTTATACATTACTTATGATTGTTTGAGATCATCAAGAGAGAGTAGATTTCAAGAACAAGAAAAGAGGAAAAACTGCAAGCATGAGGTTGAGTTTCCGAAGGGAAGCATGATAAGATAGCATGGCATGTAGGGATAGGTCGGGGTAGGTTTGAGATGAAGCCCATTGCGGTGGAATTTAAACCCTAGAGTGATTCTCGTATTGGTTGTTTGTGAGCATTTTTTTATTTGACAGAGGTTGTTGATTGAGACCTCCATGTGAGGTTGATCTATGCAAATTATTGCCAAGGAACATGCATAAATGTATAAATACCCTTTGTGGCAATTGTAATCTTGAGTGTAAAATCAATAATAATGTGGATGCTTTTTGGAGGCTAAGTTTTTCTCTCATGGAGATTTTTCCCAAGGTATATCTTGTGTCATCTCAATGGTTTGTTTCTTGTGTCATCTTGCTAGTTTATTTTGAGAAATAAATTGGTGGTCTTATTGTGGTTATTTATTCTAGTTATTATGTGTTATTCTGTATGAGGCTACATGGTTGAAGTGCAACAAGTTATTATCATTCAAAAGTGTGGAATCTATAGAGTTTTGTGGTTGTTTCAGTGAAACTTTGTGGTTGGTAGTGAATTTCCAATGTGCATGAGGTTTGTGTTTTTTATGGCTACATGGTCACATATTCCTTCATTAGACCCTCTAATTGTGTCTACATCATTTGGTATAAGAGCTCATTGGATAATGGGAATAGTGTCAGTGTTGGTTGTAATCCTAGAAGTGGAAAGTAGAAAATATTGAATTCTAGGGAAGGGGAAAGTTATATTTGCTGACAGATCACCAAATTGAGGTAGCTTATAAGAGAGCTTGTGGATAGATTGCTGAATGTGAGGCAATTACAAGGGTTTGTAAGAAAATCACCAAACCTGAGGTAGTTAGAGGAGGTTTATGCTTGTTGACAAATCATCTAATGGAGGCATCTTGTAATGTATCTTGTGGATAGATCACTGATTGTGAGGTAGTTGCAAGGGTTTGCAAGTAGATTGCTAAACTTGAGGAGTCAACAATGAGTTGTGAAGTTGAAAGGTTGAAGAGTGGGAATGGGAAAGTAGACCTTTGGTTGTGGTAATTTGTGGTTGAATGAGGATAAAATAAGTTGTCCTTTAGATAGAGTGCTGACATTGAGGCAATCTAATAGTGGTATATATAAAGAGTGTGAGTCGGGTGGGTAGAGCACTAGCTAGTGAGGCAATCTATTAAACTACTTTAGTGGATGTATAAGGCGAGCAGAGAGAGCACAAAAATTTGAGGAAATCTACAAAAAGATAGAACAAGAAATAGGTAAACACAGTAAAGTAGAAGGCATGATTATAAATGAATTTGGTCACATAGAGGAGGAACATGAAGTTGTAGTAAGTTATGAAGATTCTAACACTAAAGAAGAAGATACCACAAAAGAAAGAATGTAGATAGGGAGTACAAATGAAGTTTGTGATGAGTCAAGAGATATGGTATAGAATTGTGGAAGATGGAGCGTTGTGTGATGGGGCTAGATTAATCTAAAGAGTTGGTAGAAGAGTGGAAACAATGTGTGTCATGCTTCAAGGTGATCATGAAGGATTATGGATGGCTACTAGTAGCAAGTGAGGGACCCACTTTTCAATTAACCCAGGAGTCTAATGTAGGAGCATCTAGAGGTATGAGGTTAATCTTGATTTTTGGTTTTCACTATGTTGCTTGTTTGCAAGTCACCAGGGAGTTGTAGAAGGAGGCATCACATTTCATTGTAAATGCTGATCAGGGCTCATGGTTTGAAGGATATGTTGTGCAAGAATGGGGTAACATCATAGTCATGTTTCAAAATATTTGGGTCATTGCAAGGGTGTAGCATGGTCTTTGAGTCTTGGAAGGGATGACAAGCTTGCATGATTTTAACTTAAGACAACTTCTGGGAGTTTGCACCGATGAAGGAGTTCATATGGAGGTACGTTGGGTCTAGGGGGAACCTATGGTGAGCACTGCATGAGGACCTTTTTTTCCTTCATCACCACATGCGATTTAGAGGTTGTTTACACTTGGTTGACTACACATTTCATGTGGCCTAAAGCTTTACACCATCTTGTAGTTGACGTAGATTAATTTTTGAGGCATGAGGTTACTATATCTATTGCTTATAATTTTTGAGATCACTAAGAAAGAGTATAGTTTAAAAACAAGGCAAGAGGAGAAGTTGTGAGTTTGATGTTGGGCATCCAAAGGGGATCATGAAACGATAGCGAGGCATGTGTGCATATCTTGGGGGTGGGTTTGAGATGAAGCCCGTTACAATGGAATTCAAACCCTATGGTTGGGTGGAGAGCAATTCCCACATTGACTATTTGTGAGCATTATTTTATTTAATAAAGGTTGTAGATTAAGACCTCCATGTGAGGTTGATTTATGCAAATTGTTGCCAAGGAACATGTAGAAATGTATAAAGCCCCTTTGTGGAAATTGTAATCTTGATTGTGAAATCAATAATAATGTGGATATTTTTTGGAGGCTAGGTTTTTCCCTCATGGAGGGTTTTCCTATGGTACATCTTGTGTCATCTTGATGGTTTGTTTTGAGAAATAAATTGGTGGTGCTATTGTGGTTATCTATTCTAGTTATTGTGTGTTATTCTATATGATGTTGCATGGCTAAAGTTTGACAAGTTATGTTCATTAAAAAGTATGGAATCCATAGAGTTTTGTGGCTATTTTAGTGAAATTTTGTGGTTGGTGGTGAATTTTTGCTATGCATGAGGTTTGTGTTTTTTATGGTTGCATGGCTAAAAAATCCTTCATTAGACCCTCCGATTATGCCTACATCACCCTAGGAGGGCAATCAATTAGAACCCAAGTATTATTTTCATGATTACATCATACTCCTTTTGTATAACATCTTTCCAAGTGATCTCAGAAAGAGCTTCATAAAAAGTATTAGGTTCTTTAGGAGATGCCACAAGGCATAATCGACTTATTTTCAAGTCTTATGTGGCTTAGTTTTTCCAAACTTATCATCCTTTAAATTTGAAAATGTTTGGTGTGCCCATTTTTAGATAATCTTGTATGTGATAAAATTTTAGAACACTAGAAGACTCTCTTGGAGGTTGTGGCAAGGCAACCTCAAACTTTAAATGTTCATCAAGATCTTCTTGTGGGGGAGAGTTGATCTTGTGAATATAGAGAAAAATCAAAATTATTTGTGTGGAGTACTCTCCCCTTGTGATTCAAAAGTAAGAAATGAGTGATTAGGTGGAGGCAAGACATCTCCTTGAACCCATAGCTAGTGAAAATTTGAATTATATTTTTCTCATAATACTTCTTTTGGTGAAGCTTACACTCCATCTTGTCACAAAGTGACATTTGTGCCCATGGTCCCAAAATCATCAAAGATCATATCATGAATTATAATAAGCCCATACCTTTCATCAAGCAATTTGTACCCTTTCTTATCATCAACATATCCAATGAAATGCACATTTTACTATGGGGTTCCAACTTCTTCCTCAATTCTAAAAGACTAAAATCATGACATGTACAACCAAAAACTTTCAAAAACAATTTTTATCTTGTAGTTATACCAAGCCTCAAAAGTTGTCATGTTATTCAAAGGAGAAAGAGAGGACCAATTTCACAAATACATAGTCATATGTACTTCTTTTGCCCAATATTTGGAACTCAATTGTTTGTAGTAGAGCATAGACCTATTAGTACCAAAAAGGGTCCAATTCATCCCTTTTGTGACCCCATTCTATCGTGGAGTATATGACATGGTATATTGCCTTTTAATTTCTTTCTAAAGGAAATAGTTATCAAATTCATGGAAAGTGTACTCACCTCCATTATCACTCTTCAAAAATTTCATTCTCAAATCAAATTAATTGGAAAATTATTTGAATAAAATCTTAAAGTGCCCAAAACTTCTAACTTGCTTTTGAAGAAGAAAACCCATGTCATTCTTAAAAAGTCATTAATGAACAACAAAAAATAGTGATACCCTCTAAAATAAAGATCATACATATCACATATCACTATGGACCAAATGAAAATATTATTTGTCTCACCATGAAGAATATTTGGGAAAACTTCTCTCAAGACTATTTCCTAAGTATACAAGATTTACAAAATAAAATTGTCTTTTTAAAAGTGGTAAGACCTACAACCATTTGATGTCTTTACATATCAAGTGAGAGCACATTCAACTGCTCAAATATCAAATGCCAAATTCATTGTGGAGACATATGATCAACTTCAACAACATTAGCAACCTCATGATATAAAGAGATGATTTGACAATGTAACCTAGCAAGATTTCCATCTTCATATCCTATACATAGTCTTATACCCATCTTTTCAAGAGTTAAAAAGAACACAAGGACATTTTCCATTAGAATATGGTACCCTAACTTCCATATGGTGATAGAGGAGATTATTTTTCAGAGTGGGAACATACTATACATTAGGCAAAAGTTTTACATTCCCATTTGGAAAAGAAGCTTCATTATCCCTATGCCTTGTGAGGTATGAGAAGAATTATTAACAAGTCTTACTAGAGGCAACTCCTTATCTTGATATATCTAAAAAAAAAAAATTCTATATGTTACGTGTTTTGTCGCACTAGTGTCTAGTAACCACACATTTATGAACTCATCATTAACTTCTTTACTAGCTGAAGTAATAAAATCCCCTTTAGAATCATCAAGTGTAAATGAAGAATTATCATCCTCCTCGTGGATGAATATGGTATTCTCCTCTGCATACTAGACATTATTTGATTTTTATATTTGATCATAGTGAGTTCTATAGACTAGTGTAGTATGGCCTTGTTTTCAAGGATTGTAGCATAATACATTACTTCTTCCTTTACCTTGTCCTTTTCCTCCTCTAAAGTTGTAATTTGTGTTATTTCCTAAATAGTTATCATATACCCAAAAGTAATGTTGTCACCAAAATTGTCATTACACCCCCCACCCCAATTACCTCTACCTTGAACTCCTCTCTATGAGTGACCACCCCTAAATTTATCCTATGAACTACTAGCCTCTTTGCGGAAACGAGTAGCAAATGCACCCTTAGATTTGTATCTTTCTTAGGAAGAGAAAGGTAATTTTGAATTAACAATTCTACTAAGGCTTCAAATTTTAATCTTATGATCTTATGAGACACATGAACCATCTTGTGACAAAAAAGTTTAAGATTTGGTAAGGCGCTTCAAAATGTTAGTGATTAAGAGATCACCATCAAGTGTTCTAAATCCAACTTTATAATATTTAGATTATAGGTTTTTGAATTTGGAGATGAACTCCCCATGTCATTGTTAATAGAAAGTGAAAGGGAAAATAGTTGCATATGGATTTCAACCTTCTTATGTTTTAGCTTCTTATCAAAGAGATCAACCAATCTCTTCTAGATAATATAAGATTGATTGTCATTTTCTATGTGTACATATGTCCCATTAGTACAACCACAATTCACAAGAGCGACAACCTTTGAATCCTTCAAAATAAAATCATGTTTCTCATTGAGATCATGAGGTAGGTGATCCTAAATTGGGGTAGCTATGTTGTACTCTATCCATCAACAAGAAAATTTAATGAGATGTCTTCAAGCTATCTCAACATGCACCAATACCACCTATAATGGATGCCAAACTCCATGGAATGTGCAAACCAAGTAAAAATAGAGAACAAATCAAACATGTGGAATAAAATAAATATTTCATCTCAACACATAATGGTAACACAAAATACTATCGGAGATACCCTCAAGTGGATAGACAACTCTAGTAAGAGTGAGAACTTCCTCCTCATGCCACTAATCCACAATTATTACAAGTGATTACATTTCCCTCTTGGCTTTATGAAGCTATACTTCACATTTCAAGATCTCACACCTACATATTGTCCTAAATATGACATATAACTACAACAACTCCTACTATAGTAGAAAAAAGGGCTACAACCTCTTGAGAATAGAAAGGACTAAAACCCCCAACTTCAAAGAATAGAGAGGAGTAAGACCCCCAACTCCAAAAATGATGAACTCCCACGCCTTCCATTACAAATGAGAGAAATAACACAAGGATGAATACAAGTATCTAGCATGCACTCTTAGAATCCATGGATTTCTCTCAAACATTTGGAGCTTCCATGGTACCTGCAACTACTCTCTACGTGAAGGGAAACTACTACATACATATTCAATAGTCCTATGTTGGACTAAAACCACCAATAGAATTAGAGCCCCCCACTTCCAGGAAGGGAATCCCTGTAAAAACCTTCCTTTAGCCAAATGGAAGACAAAAAGGAAGAGAAACTAAAGTGTCACATATTTTGAAACCCAAAAGTCACTCTTTTTTGTCATTTTTAATTAGAACATGACTTATTATTTCTTATACAACTATTGTTATGTTTTGCCAACATGTATGATAGTTATTTTGCTACATATAATGATTTTGCCAATTTTGCCACATATAATGATTATTCCATCTATATAAGTCACCAAATTAACCCCATTATTAATTTTGAAGGTTAAAAAATGTCTTGTGATCTTCAATAACAACAATACAACTTTGACAACAATCTATGCATCTTGGGTAGAAAATTCCTAAAGCCATAACTTCCTCATACGGACTTGAAATGTGATTCTAGGTTTTTGAAATTGCATTTAATAAATTTATTTATTAATATGTGGAATATTGTGATGAATAATGGATCACTAAGGGTGGTGTTAGCACCCTACCAATTGTTTTGATAATTATTCTTAGTTATGATTAAAAGCTATTTTCTAATCTAAAATTTGATCATCTTAAACCAAAGCCTTGCATAAATCTTGGTATGTAACCTAGCCTTGTTCCATGTTAAATAAATGGTGAACCAATTCATATATTTATTTGTTTAATCCATACTAGATTTAGGGTTCAACCATTCACTTGTGTTATAAAATGATGTTGACCTACTATCAACCATGGCTTGTCACTTAAGTGAAGTTTCCTTATGGAGAAATGATTAGGCATAGATTTCTTGTATTTGCACATTGGTTGCATGTGTTTACATACTTATTACTTCTCATCACAAAAAATGACAAAAGGAAATAGTGAGTAGTTTGAGTCTAGTCATTTAACCACATGCCATTGATCATGTGTCGATCAATGTGTGACATTAGATATTAATATCATTTAAGTAAAGCTAATGGTGGATTCATATTGTGAAAAAGCAACTTGCATATGACACATTTACATATGATTTAACCCTATTAGTCTGAAAGTCAACATGTGGGCATCCACATAGGCCCATGTCATGTGAAGCAAGTAAAAATTTTCCAAGTAACCAAATAGTACATGTGTGGTGGGCCCATTTCTCACCTATGTGGCAAATTTTTAAAAGAAAATTTATTCCATGCAACTTCAACAACATGTTCAATTTTTATTGGCTTAGGTAAGATGGTAGAAGGTAAATCCTTGCAGCTTCCTTTCCTTCATTTCACCTTCAACCTGTTGATGGTGTTTTTTGCACACAACAATGTAGGTGAAATACAGGTATCTCACCTCTCTTGAAAAAGGTATCCTATCCTAGATAGGACTACCCCAAGGATAATACAGCTAGGTCTTAACTTGCATGGAATAAATTGATTGGTATGTTTAGCTGTGCCAACAAGGGGTCTTACATAAAATGATAGGGTTTGTAAAGGTAATGTCAATGGAAATGTAGAAAACCCTATGATATTCTCAACTGATTTAGAATATGGGTGCTGCTTGAAAACCAAAATCTAACAATTTGTTATCAAGAAAATTAAAAAGAGTAAGCATTTTGAGAGGAATCCTAAGTGACATTCACAATGCAAAACTCATTGATGGTAGACAAACGTTATGAAATTAAACCACTTTCTGTGTTGCCAAGCTAACAGATTGCTACAACACTGTAGAAAATGATGCTATCTTCTACGGAGCCTTAATATTTTTATATTACATACATTCATTAAATACCCAATTGATGGCATGATTTAACTAATGTAATGCAATTGAACTTAGAACAAAATAACAGTCTAGGCTAACTATGCACAACCACTTACAGTTAGCAAGCAACTCATAGTATGGACTTGCAACATTCATCAAATACCTTCAATAAGTCATTAACATCGCAACGCACAGTAAACTAATTAGCAGATCAAGATGTGAACCATGAAACTAAATCGATAACACAAAGAGACAAATTCCCAGAAGAAATTGCAGCAACTTGCTTTTGTATTGATAAAAAATTCAGCAGAGTGTCAACAATTCACCATCAAGACTATTACAATGAGAGAAATGGTAGCCCTTTATATAGAGGAGGCTCCATACTGAGTTTTTGAATGAACGGTGGAGATTAACTCAACACCAACGGTCTAGATTACATAGTATTTAATGCAGCACAACAGCTAAATTGCATTTTTGGATTGACATTTATCTTGTACGAAAAAGATGAAATACAACTTTTAAATACATTGAACCTGGACATTTTGAATACCCATTAAGTTTTACATAGGGAAAAGTCAATTTCCAAGACATAATAAAGACAAAATATGGTCACATGACCCTCCAAATATAGCATTAATTACAACTGATGGGATTCACATGTGACTCTACTGTTCATCCTCCTCTAAATCAATTTTGTCTTCTTCTGCCTTTCTATCGTTGTATGCAACTAGTGCTGACAGAGTTGGGTTGATGTTTGTTGGGTCTAGGTCCTTGATATAATCTACTCCAAACCTTAGGCTCTTGATTTCTGCAGAAAATTTGTAGTACACAGCTTCTCTTGATTTTCTTCCCCTCTTAAACGCTAAAAAGGCAGCTCGAAGATCACTGACCTTTTCAAGTTTGCCAACCATGTTCAGTGGTGAGTCTCCATGAATTACCAGGTACAACCTATCTTTACACTATTGCTCATCTATCGAGGTCAAATCATCCAGACCAGTATTTATATAATCCCTCAATGTATCATTTATTTCGTATATTACCTCCATTATTTTAGTCTTCATTGTACTGAAAGAATCTTTCATTTTATCAAAAACATCTTTTCTTAATTTGATTTGTTCATACCATTCCTCAAGTTTCTTTAACCTATCCTTTGTCAAAATATTCTCCATCAAAAGGACATCCTTAGATAATCTCCTCATAGTTTGTACTCTTGGAAATATATGGGAATGATAATCATCATAAGGCTCACATTCATCATGCAAATCTTCCCATTCTTCTCTCAAAAGATGAAAGTCCTTATCTAGTAAGGATGAGAAGGATATTACCTCACACTCTTCCTCGTACACTTTTGTGAACCATTCATGCATGCCTGTAGCAGTGGTCTTGATATCATCAAACTTAGACAATTCTTCTTTAAACAACAGGGTAGGAGCTGCTCTTGGTTCTCCATCAGAATTTAATGGCTTCATAAAAAATTGTATGCATGCTCGAAGCTCTTCGTTATGTTGTTTTAGCTACTACTTTTTCATTTCATCCTTATTCAATTGGTCCAAAATCGTCGACACTATCCCCTTGAATTCATCTATTTTTTGTCCTCTTGTAGCAGGTCCCAGATTCACAGTTGTAACAGTATAGTCTTCTGCTTTGACTTCACTTTTATCAACATCTGTAGGTGGGACAGCCACCTCTACAATCCTAGATCCTATAGAATCCTTATATATTCTGGATTGGATTTTTTCTTTCTTCTGTTTCTTTAGTTTCTCCACTCTAGCCAAGAGTGCATCCAAATCTAGTTTCATTATTTCCACCTGTAGTTCTTTATTCTGTAACCTTTTTTTATAGCCAATCAGGTGCAGTGGAGGAGGAATCCTTAGGAGAGTCTATGTGACTTTCCCCTTTATTAGGTGATTCATCATGATTTTCCAATTCAGCCCTATCCCCATCCTCTCTTTCATTATTTGACTATTCAATATTCTTCAGATTTTCCAATATGGCTTGTTGAGCAGTCCCCAACACTGTATTTGTTGTCTCTTTATCTACCAGGCTGTCAGTTACCTCAACTACCTCAATGGTTGTGGCTATTCCAGTGGTAGTCTCTTTTTCTTGAGACTCTAATTCTACACATACTTTTTCAATCCAGGGTAGTTGTTGAATAACTAAAGGGGCCGACTCTGAAGAGGAGATAATTGAATGTGTTAAAGAATCATTTATGGTTGACAAAGAATGAGAAACTAAGGAAGGCAGGTAAGCATGGGATAAATTGGCAAATGAGGCAAAACCTAGTGAAGGTTGTATAGGAGGGAGAGAGGACATGGAAGAGATAGCAATGGATGAAGAAAGGTTGAGTGATGGGAGAGGAAAGGAAGGTGCCAATATGGTGGAGATGGGTGGTAATGACAACTGAGTGAAGGCAAAAATAGATGAAATGGATGGCAAGGACATGGTAGAGATGGAAGGTGATGACGAAATCGAAAGGATGATGGTAGAGGAAGTAAGTGAAGTGGGAGAACTAGGTATGCTTACATTTGTTGTTATTGAAGGTAATGTGGATGTTGTCTCTGGAGTAGAGGAAGTGGATGAGGTGACTTGTGGAGGGGATGAGGCAATGGTGACACTAGCTGGAGATGAGGAAACTAGAGGGTTAGCTGAGGTGTTGGTAGGGGTTGTAGTAGAGACATTTGTTGCTGATACCTTTGGTTTTTTAGCCTTTGATCTCTCCCCTTTACCACTAGGCATATCTCTCCTCTTTGTTTTCCTAGTCCGAGTGGTAGGAGGTGGATCCCTTTTCTGTACCTTGGAAACTGTCCTCTTAGTTTCCCCCTTTTCAGCCAATGGTACATGTTCTTCACTGTTAGTGTCTTTTACTACCTCCTGTTCTTCTAAATTTATTTCTTCTAGTGGTTGATCTTCTTCATCCCCATATTCCTTTTCTGAATCTCCCTCTATATATGTTACTGCAACCCTAGCTTGTGTTAACACTGTTATTTGACTCCTGACCCAAATCTTACTGAGTTTGATTGGGTTTCTCATGACTTCATCCAATGAACTTTCTTTTGCATTGGCCCAATTGGGAGGAGGGATAGGCTGACTAAGCAATGCTTCCCATGGCCCTCTCTGAACTACATTTCCATCCTCTATCACCTAGTCTGGCACTTGAATGATATGGAATCTCCTTATTCATTCTAAGGATAGCCGAGAGTAATTTCTTCCTATTACATCATAGTCATCTACACAGTCTACCCAGAAGTCTTCTAGGTGATCTTGATGAAACAACTTCTTACTGACATATCTTTCCATTATCCCATGGGGATCAAAATATTTCATTCTTATATATGGATGAAGGTTTAGTAGTTGTAGTTCTTTATCTGAGTGCTCTTCTGCTCCTAGGGTTGTACAGGAATAATGACCCTTACCCAACAGAATTAGGAATTTAATATTGATTGGATGTGCAAATGTTTCAACCTCTCTGCACAAGGAGTTGCCTAGTCAACTCAAGGAGAACTACCTTGTATGTTGGATACTAAGGCAGCCTATATGGTGTACCTGTAAAGTCTTGGATCCTTAAGTAAGTAAACTTCTGAAACTGTAGGTACCATCTTCCATATTGTTGAATGACATTCATGGCTTCGGGAGATATCCTTCATGCAGTACTATCTTGGAGTATCCTGGTGATATGCATAGTGAAGGCATCATTCACCCTCTTGTAATTAATCAATGATTGAGAGATAGTCAGCTGGGTATAGCATTCATAAACTTTCAATTGTTGGTCCCCATTCCCAACTTCTCCTAACTTGGATAGTCCTAGATATTCATTTCTTCTTGCCAAGGCATAAACAACATAGGAAGTGACAAGGGTTGTTGTACCTTATCATTTAATCATATTTCAAGTGTCAAATCCAGGGCTGTGCCCATGGCTATTTGCAATTAGGAATCCTAAAGTTGCCCAGTTTTATCCAACTAACTCTAATGATCTTTATTGATTAAAGAAACTTAATATTACTGATCTATCTGTTGTAAAATGAATTCTAAGAATATTGAAAACAAAACTGAACAATGAATTGCTTAAAGTAAATCTATATTACTCCTTCCAATGGAAACATGCATTTATCTATGAAAACAGTAACTATCTCTTTAAACAAAATCTGAAATAATAAAAACTATAGTACTAGCCTTCTGCCTTAGTGGTGAGAGTGGGCCCTTGCTCCACACCCTTGGGGATGAAGACCAAAGTAAAGAATCAGCACAAGAGAATAATATCACAACTCAATTCAGTCCAATTCCATCCGTTTTGTATTAAGAAAATGTTTATATCAAAATAAGGTTACAGAAATTAGAAAAATAATCACTGTTCTATTTTTGCTGCTACTTCTATAAGTTTATATCTAAATCTGTGATGAGAGATCACTCACCCTATTCTACTAGTTCATCTAAGAGATAACATCAATCTCTTTATTCCACTAATAGTCTAACTACAGAATGAATATCCATGCAATTAAAATAGATTTAGTGGAACAATAGTCCATACTAAATCTGAGTCTTAGTTTTTAAATACACTTGGGCAACGAGGCCCTAAAATATAGGTATTTAAATCAGTTTATCAATAACTCATGCAAAATCAAAAAGAGATAAAAACTTCCAGTAGTTAACTATAGACTGCCCTTAATTACTCAAGTGATGATTTGAGTAACATCAGGAGCATCCCGATCACCACTGGAAGTGTCTGACCGACAGCTGTGCTGGAAATCTGCACTATTCTAAAGAGGCACTGGAGATGTATGTTTCTGTCTGTAGCTCCGGAGATATGTTTGTGACCACCTCATTCAGCTCCGGAGATGCTTGTGACTTCAGTCCAGCTCCGGAGATGGTTCACCTCCTTATCCCAAAATCTCTCCATTCAAATTGGAAACATTGGAGACCAATCATGGCATTCTGATGTTGGCTCCGGAGATGCTCAAAATTGTCTATCCGAACACCTACACCTGTTGATTCAAAAAGAGAAGATTTCTGCATATTTCCATCAATTCAATGCACATTAGTCCTTCAATCAGAAATCATGATTCTAAGTAATTCATCTCTTATTAATCATCATTAGAACAATCTTTTTAGTTTATTTTGGTGCAGTCATCAGGATAGTGGAATAAGAAGGGAGAAAATGAGGGGTAAAAAGGTGTATTTCATGGGTGCTACCTGGCACTCATCATCCCCCCGTACTTAAGGATTAGCAGGTCCTCTTGTTTCTCACAATCTGGACTTATTCTGGTGGAATATCCTATCAGTCAAGATGTAGTCCTGTGCATATGTAGTCCAAGTGGTGCGGTCTATATTACCATTTCCCTTGTACTGATCAACCAACTTCATCCACTTCTGCAATTTATCATCTTCCATTTGCTCAGCCCAGATAGGTAGTGGCTCAATGATGAGAGGGGGTCTGAACCAGCCACCTATCCATTCCTGTTGGTATTTATCCATCATTTTGGATATTAACCTGGCCTTCCTCATAAATAGCCTTAGATTCGTAGGGGAAACCACTTCTCTCATTTTTTGCTCTGAAGTTAAAATGTTCCACCTTTTCTTTGCCATTGCAAGCACTTGATTAGCTAAACTGTTCATAAAAAGACCAAAATCAATGGAACACTCCTGAAGATGTTTCAGATACAATGGCAAAATCTTGGTCTTACTTTTCGGGTGGTAGACATATGCCCTAAATTGGACCTTAAAAGCATGAGGGTTTGGACATTCTTTTTTGATGAAAAGTCTTGTTTCTGTAGCTTTCTTGAGATGAGCCTCCATTCTCTCATTCCAAATCTGATGATTTCTCATCAGTGACATAAATACCTTAAGTTGACATTCCCCTACAAAATAGTTGATAATGAAGGTCATATCATCTACACAGAAACCATGCAAATACAATTCACATGGGAAATTTTTGTCTTCATCAGAACTTTTCATATATGCTTCCATGAACCCCTCCCCTATTTTTGTGTTCTCACAAGATCAGACAGGACCAAAGACAGTTTTCTCTGCAGATCTCTCTCTTGTAAAAATAGAGCATAACTTCCACTTGGGGGCCTGCAAGACAGGATTTCAGATGAAATAGAAGCCACCTGAATGACTTTTTCTTCCAGGGTTTCTACTCCTTTTGACATGGTAGTAACTGTCCTCTATAATTGCAGCATAGGCTTAGAAGCCTCATATTATCTACATCTCCTTTCCCAATGGAACAGGGCCTTAGGAATATCAATTGGGATTGGGTCCGCATATGGATCTGTTTGTACCTCATGTTCAATGGTTGCCCCTGGGCCAACTAACTCATGAATATGTTCCTCCTGATCATCTATTTTATTATTGGCCCAAGTCAATTGTTTATCTTAGCTCTGTACTTTCTCAATCAGTGCTGTAATTATTATGAGACTATTGTCTCTAGCCTTGGTAAGATTAGAAATGTTCTGTACTACCTCTACCTCTTTTTCCTTAAGGATTTTAGCTATCTCAGTCTCCTAGGCTTCTAATTCTGCTTCCTTCTCCTGAATTATTTGTTGTTTACTCTAGAGCTCTAATTGTAGCCCTTCACTCACCTAATTTT
Source organism: Cunninghamia lanceolata (assembly GCA_027924645.1). NCBI lineage: Eukaryota > Viridiplantae > Streptophyta > Pinopsida > Cupressales > Cupressaceae > Cunninghamia > Cunninghamia lanceolata. Next base: position 6,341,279 of record BSBN01000333.1, read on the forward strand.
TCTCCATTTCTTTTTCTTGCATACCTTCTTAAAGTTAGTAATAATCTGGTTCCTCCTCCATAATAATCTTGTCAGGTTATCAATCTCTTCTAACATTTGTTGTTCTTTTGAAATTTCAATATCCTTCTTCACTGCCAGCTACATCCATTTGCTCTGCTTCAACTTCCCCTGCAGCCTCCTTGTCCTAAGTTCCTTATTGAGTCTCTTTTGCAATTGCTGGTACTGATGAAGGCCCAACTTTTTCCTCAGAAGTTCTGAAACCCAAAAGAACTTCAGCTAGGAGAGCAGTATCTTTTTCAACTTGGGTAAGCTGCCTTTTCCTTTTGCTTCTCCGTAGCATCGGTGGAGCAGGCATTTCCGGAGCAGGTATATCATCCTCAAAATCAGAGGAAATAGTATAAGTTTCTTTTTGTTCTGACTCCGGAGCAGAAGAATGTTGTGAAGTTGGACTTAGATGAACAAATGGCTCAAGAGAAACCTCTCTTTGTTTCTTCTTTCTTATTAGAGGAATGTCATCTGAGTCATGGGATGGTTCTTCAGCCCAGTAATGTATGTCAGAGTCAATTTTCTTTGAAATTCTCTTTGATTTTTGACCCTATCTTTTCCTTGTTGGTCTTGTTGGAGTAGATTCCTCAGCCAAGGTCATTTTTCTCCTTTCTAAGCGAGTCATATAAGGTGTATGTTCAACAACAGGTTCTCTAATTTCTTTTCCTTTCATCTTCTTGTCAGAAACAGGGGTAGCAGATGAAGTTGCCTCCAGTGAGGAATTTTTACCTTTCTCAATAGCTATAGAGGAAGTTGAAGGCTTTGCCTCCTCTTCTTGTTGGGTAGAGGAAGCCTCACCCACTTCTTGAACCCTCTCTGGTTCTCTGTCCTAGAGTTTGTTATCTAAAAATGTCTGCCATAATGTTTCCCCATCATCTTGGGACAGAAAGTGATGTTTTACTACTAGAAAAATGAGGCCATGGTGTTTCATAGGACCTTTTCCTTGTTGGTACTTGTCTGTAGTTGCCCTAATGGCAGAGTACAGGAAGTTTAGAAGATTTATGCTAAATTCTAGATGTGCATTTCCATGCCTCAGAAAAATCAACATTTTCATTATTGGTCCTAGAACTAAGGAAAATTGACCATCATATGTGAAATATTTCATCAACCATAGAGCTACAGATTGCCATGGGTTTGGAAGTGATGACCTAAGAATTCCTTTAACCTTGTTCTTCTTCAAATGCAAATGTATTGCAGGTTCACCTTCTACAGAAAAATTTCTAATCAAATCAACATATAAAGTTTTTAGATTGTAGAACCTCTCACCTTGTTCAGGCAACCCAGAAATATGAATGATAGTGGTTGCAGAGACATTGACTTGAACTCCCCTTACAATTGTCTGATTGTCCCTTAGGTTTCTTACGAAGTCATCAACAATATCCTCTTGAAACCCTTCAAACTTTTCCAGAAACTCTAGCCATCCTGCATTTCTAAGAATGTCTGCCATAGCATCATCTTGCAAAAGACCTATTATACTTTCTGGCTCTGATTTCTTCTTAATCTCCATTTGTAAGTCCTTTTTCCACCTTCTGTGCTAAAATTCTCCCTCACTTTTCTATGTAGTTTGTTCTTCCTCCTTTAACTCTGTAGGCTTCAGAGGACTGTATCCGCTGACTCTGTTCTTCAAGGTATTTTGCAATTTTGAATGAGGGTTATTATGTCAAGTCATTTACTGGATTGGACTTATGGAAAAAGAATTTAAAATTGGTTAGAGTGCCTATGCAGTCATAATTGCAGCAGAGTGATGGGACACTCCGTAGACATGGTGACAGTGGAGCAAAGATGGCAGCATGCATGAGGAGAAAGGAAATAATGGCAGGAGGACGTGTCATAATGATGGCACCCAAAAATAGAAATAACAAGACAGTTACTAACTAATGCTTAATTAAAGAGAAGTACCTGAACCAATCTTAATGATGATGGCCCGATGTACCTAGCTACAACGCTGTGACTTTGATGAGACTGGATGTGACTTGGCACGTGAGCAGCTTCTGCATGGTCTTGAAATGGTGTCAGCATCCTTGTTGTCACATTCCATGCAATCATTTCCGCTGAGTGGTTTGAGAATACCATCTTTCTAGGTGACATCAACATAGTCATTTGTGAGTACCTGTGCATGAGAGTAATGACCTTTTTCTCAATTGTCGATGATATGCATACTGACATCATGTTTGTCCTTGTCATAAAGTGGAGGATGAGTCATGATGACCCCATCAAATGACATCTCTACTTTATTGCTTGGAGAGGTGGGTCCCCTCCCAATTTATTATATTCATGAATAGATCTTTATTGGTGGAGCGCGGGAGGTGCTCCTAGTTTGCGAGCGCTGGAGTTGTTCCAAGTTCGTGAAGCGCTGGAGGTGCTACTTATTTGTGAGCGCCAGATGTGTGTTTGAGTAACTTCTGGCACTTGATCACCTCCGTAGTTTAATAATTCTCAACTGGCATGAAGAAGGGAACCAACATTTGCTGGTTTTCAATCCCCTTGGTTGAGAAAGACAGCCATTTACTAGTTTTCTATTTTCCTCTTTTTTTTTTAAGAAGGCTGCCATTTGCTGGTTTTCAACCTTCTTTTTTTTTTAAGAAGGGCGCCATTTGCTGGTTTTCAACTTTTTTTTTCAGTCCAAATCTGTGATAGAGGATGTGTCCCCTGTAACCATGCACAAATCTTTGATGAACTCTTCCTTGGTGGATGGCCTTTTATAGAGTCTAATTCTGTGACTATTTACTAAGAATGTGTCTGTGCTTCCATCAGTTGGTTTCAACAGCATTGTTCCATTCTCAAAAACTTCCTTTATCTGGTAAGGACCCATCCAATAAGTTTGTAGCTTTCCCTTGAATCCCTTGAACTTAGAATCATATAGGAGACCCCAATCACCTTGCTGAAATGTCCTTCTCTTGATGTGCTAGTCATGCCATTGCTTCCTCTGATACTGAACTAGTTTTGTTTGTTGAATGACTTATGTCCGGATTTCATCTAACTCATTGAGCTGAAGAACTCTGTTCTGTTGGGCTATAGACAATGGTAGACCAATATCTAATGCAGTTTTAAGTGTCTGGAGCTCAAATTCTATAGATAGAATGGGTTTGTTTCCATAGACTAATTCATATGGTGAGAATTTTGTTGTGGACTTCCAAGTGGTATTGTAAGCCCAAACTGCTTTGGGTAATTTGTTAGCCCAATCTTTTCTATTCATTACCATTGGCTTGAGGATGGTAAGGTGAAGATTTCCTATGCTTAACTTGATATAAATCTGTGAATGCTATGATTACCTGTGAAGTAAACTAAGGTCCTCTATCTGAAACTATGGATCTTGGGGCTCCAAACCTCAAGAAAATCTTATTATAAAGGAAATCAGCAACTTTCTCTTCTCTTGCAAATTGCAATGCCTGCACTTCAGCCCATTTAGTGACATAGTCTGTGCATACAAGGATTACACTTTGCCTGATGATGGTGGAGAAATTGGTCCCACAAAGTCTAGACCCCACTGTTCAAATGGCTCCATCATTAAGTGGGGATGTAGTAACATCTCCTGGGTGAAGGTTGGTTGTCCCATCCTTTGGCACTGGTCACACTGCTACACATACTTCTTGGTATCCTTATGAGTAGAGGGCCAGTAGTAACCAACTCCCATAATCTTGTGGATGGTTCTATGTGAGGAATAGTGCCCACCAGATGGTTCATCATGACATGCCCTTAAGACATCAAAAATTTCATCATCTTTTAAACACCTGTGCAAAATGAAGTCAGTACCACATTTAAATAGCAACCCATTTAACCATTTGTAAGATAAGATTTCCTTAAGTAAGCATTGCTTTTGTTTTGAGGTGAAATGGGATGGATACAAGCCTGTAGCTAAGAGATTAGCTATGTCAGAAAACCAAGGTGTAGTAGAGGAGATAGCAAAAAGATGTTCATCTAGAAATCTATCCTTTACTGGTTGGTTCTCTCCACTTGTATGCAATCTTAATAGAAAATCAGCAACCAAATTAAATTTGCCTGGATTATCAACTATGGTAATGTCAATTTCTTGCAACAGCAATAACCACCTAATTATCCTTGCACCCACTACTAGCTTATTCATTAAGTATTTTATGGCTACATGATCAATATGTACAAATATTTTGTATCCAGTGATATAATGTTTGAATTTGTTTATAGCATAGATGACTGCCAAGAATTCTTTTTCACTTGTGGTATAGTTTCTTTCTGTAGAGGTAAGGTTTTTGCTAATGTAATAGATGGTATGCATACTTTCTCCTTCCTCCTTTTGTCCTGTTGGGTGAATATTTTGTCTTCAACTAACTGAAAGCAAAATGGTTATATCAACCACAGTGTAATGAGATAATCTCTCCTCTCAGCAAGGGGAGGTTCCCTATTAACTATTACAAACATTATTTACACTAAAAACTAATTTCAGGGTGAAACCATGTCATCCATTTCTCTTTTTTAAGAAATGATGTTTACAATATAAAAGAGCACTTTCACAATACAAATCGAGATAACCAAGAAACCCATGAGAGCACAAAGTCTATCGTTGCTCTTTTTACTAATTTACAATTTAGTACCAAGTAGGATAAGGTGCAGCTCAAAGTCTTCATTGAATACTATGATAAAACATACGATCACAAAAGATAATAGTAGTTCAAAGTCTTTCCAATATCTTTTAGTTCAAAACATTAAATCACAAACGAAAGATAATTGTTGTAGCACAAAGTCTCCAAAATTAGCTTTAGAACATCTCCCAGATTATCCACACTCACACTACAATTTGATCAAGTAGATAAGATAGCATAAGGAAAAAGACATAAGAAGACTTTTCAATATACTACAAGTTATTCCAATACAAAGATTGAACGATCACTTGCTTTTCTATTCACTTGATAAAATATGATTTACAATTTGAACACAAAGTCTTAAAATGCTTTTCAATTTGGCAGAGTTTCACTTCAATAACTAAAAGATGATCTTTACAATGGGGGGTCCTCTTTATTTATAGGAGAAACCGAGATCAAAAATAGGAAAAGAACAACTAACTATGATTTATTCAACAAAGAAGTCCTTTTTGATTTGGGACTTCCTACATTTTTACATGTAATTACATATGAGAAAAGTACATGTAAATATGTCCAAAATTATTTCAAAAGTACATCTGAAAAATAAAAAATAAACTAAGTGATGAAAAAGCTGCTTCAACTTACACTACCTTCTTTCTTCATGTGGCAATCATACATAGTAAACGCAGCTTGCATCCCCAAACTATCCGGATGAACTGTGTTCCTGAAAATCATCCGGGCTCTAACTATTGTATCTCTAACTGTGGTAATTGATTTTGCATGGCTAGTTAACTTGGCCTTTTGATTATCCAAAGTTAATTGGTTATCAAGAATATTATCCATGGAAGCTACTGAAAATGTTTTATCCTCAAACTCCTTTTGAAACATATTCTCAAATTCCCTGGTCATCTCCTCTGCAGAAAGAAATTGATTATCCTTTCACACCAAATTGCATGGTAACTCCTCCAACTTGTGTAAGAGACTAACGTCACTTTGGTCACTCAGCTTCCTTGCAATTTCTAAGTCATTGATCAGATCTTTCAACACACGATTCCGATATGTCAATGCCTCCTTAGTCTCGATATATGAATCCCGATTTAGAATAACACCAATTGATATCAAAGCACTTATTTTCAACTTCCTCATTTCTACCCACTTATCATGACTCTGCTCTAAATGCTCAATATCCTGAGAAATAGCATCAATCAAATCATCAAGTTCTGCCCTGATTTTCTCCATTTTGCTTATTTTCTCAGCTAGCTCTATAAGAAGAGAGATTCCCTATGTGCGCATCCTTTCCAAATATTCTTCAAGCACTTTTCCCTTAAGGTGAGTCTTTTCAACTTTCTAGATGATAGGATCTTCAACAGAAACGGCCTCAGGAGTCACTGATTCTGAATTCAAAGTAATCTTCCTTACCACTGCAGTCAATTGCTCTACCATTGCTTTATAATGATCTTTCATCTCTTTTTCTTTATCAAACTTTTGAATAAAAATATCCATTGCCGATTGCATGTTAGTCTTTGCACTCTCATGTGTTATTTTGCCCAGCTCAATTCTAGAAATAGAGTAATCACTCATATTGAAATTTTCTATGGTAGCATCATGTGGGGGCCTTGCAATCTCCACAAATTTGTGCCCTTTGTCTCCCAGCACTCTTGAAAGAATTTTTGGCTTCTTTGGAGTCTTAGCCTTAACAAGCACCAACTTACCAAAATCAAAGTCATCTGGAGAGATGGCTTGTTTCTTTCTTTTAGGCGTATATGCTGACAACCATGGAGGAAGTATAGAAGTACTCACATTCAGATCCAGTTCCATTATCGGTGTTACGGGTCCAATATCAAAAGATGAGGAGGATAGCTAGGAATGGACCCAAAAGAATGAAGAACATCATCAAAAGCAGTTTGAGGATTATCAAAAAAAAATTTGAGGGTGATGGAGATTCAAAAGATGGGATGTTGATAGGTGAAACAAAGAGAGGAACTGAAATAGGTATGTTAGACAAAGGAGAAGAGACTCCAGTATCCTGTGGTACATTCTTTTGTGGAGACATAACTTCATCCCTTTGTTCTTCTCCTATCTCCTCTATTGATCTATTTTCAACCTCCATTTCTTCATAAGCTGGCTCATCAGTATTCTGTTTCTCAATTTCCATTTCTTCTACCTCAGATTCTTTGTCTACAGCCTTTGACTTCTTAGACACAGATTTGATCCTGGGTTTATGTGTCTTAGAAGAAGAGGGAATGTCACTCTTATTCTTTGTCCTATTCTCCACCTTCTTGCCTGTTTGTTCTTTGACTTCGGTCTCTGATCCAGTAAGGAATTCCTTCAAAGCAATCCCCTTACCTTCTAACCACTTGTTTGTGTTAGCCAATATAGGTTCAAATCTTTTCCATAAAGAAGGCAATTCTTTCTGAGACCATTGAATAGGTGGAAGAGGAGAATCAACAATTTGTTCAGTGTTATACCTAGGATCAATCAGCTCTTCATCATCCACTAGGTCTTCAGGAATATTAGCCAAACCTAGATACTCAATCTGTTCCATAGATAATCTGCTATAGTCCAATTTTCTGATATCCTCTTCTGTCCTTAAGTCCACCCAGATGTCTTCAACCATTGGTTCATGAAATTGGGTCTTCCTTTTGATCTTGTCTTTTACACCCTTGTAATCAAGCCTTGGTCTTCATTTGAACTGTTTCATGGTCACTAACTACATCTCGATCTCCATCACCCTGGCCTTTGCTGTAGTTGACACTGAGTATCTGCCAATTTCAACTGGAAATCTGAATCTTGGTTTCTTGAGTTCCATTTGCTTATTATGTATGACAATCATTTGTCTACATAACTCCATTAGAACAAGTTTATCTGAAGAAAACCTTGGCAACATATAAGGATAACCTTGGAAAAATCCAACCCTTAAATATGAGAAAGTCCAAAATTGTAAGAACATGCACCATAATCATTCACAATTGACCAAGCTTCGTTTGAAACTCTTCTTTGCTCTAACTGAGGGTCAAAAAGACACAAGAACACTGTGAAGAAAGCATCATTTACTCTCCTGAAATGATGAATTGAACCTTTCAACGTCAGTTGAGGATAGTGTTGATACACAGGAACCACTCTCCTATCTCCTTCGAATGTCAAACCCGGAAAGATCCTCATTGAGGCTACTATATACACAAGGTAAGAAGCCATATAGAATTTGAAAGTAGTGGATACCTTAGTTAATTGCTCATGCAAAGCATTGCTGATTTGTTCACCCCAAAAGATGGCTTGCTTGCCTTGAAGTATAACCTTGATAAAAGGGTACATGCATTCATGGAAAAGAGAGGAAGAAGCCAGCCCCCTTATCCTACTAAGAAGAGTTATGAGATCACCAACCTCCTCAATAAAATCACTTCTGGGAAAACTCCTCAGCCACCTGGATAAGTTTGACCTTGAATTCTTAAGCCAATTGGTGTTAATTGTCTTCTTAGCCTTCTCAGAATTCTTGTCATATTCTTTTTGAGCCTCAGCAAAATCTAGTTTCACAACTTCTGTAGCAGCAGGACACATGAAAACTTTATCAATGAATTCTGGATCCAATCTGATGATCAAATTTCCATTCACATCCACCACTGCCCTAGTGTCTCTATTGTAGAGCTAAGCACATTGCAGAACAAACTTTGTATTATGAGCTGCCACCGGGAAAGATGACACCAAGTGAATATTGCTATCAACAATCTTCTTCATTGCAGAACTAGGGTTAGTAGTCTTAGTTCTTTCAACGAACTCAGCCATGTCTACATGGCCAATCTCTGTATCCTGAATATCATCAACATTGGAGGAAACTGAGGTGATTGGAAAAACACCCTGATACTTATACTTCATTGCTTTTGACTTCTTTGGAGATAGCTCAGTCATTTGAAAAACTAACACCAGAAGGATGTCGATGAATAGAGCAAATCCACAGAGGAAACTGCAACAAAATCCATGATCATGCAATTAGGGAAAATACTGGCAATCTGGGAAAATTGCATGTCGACGATCATGACTACTTGCATAATCTTGAAAGGGCTAGAGCGCAAGCAGGTCAAAAAAATGGAGGAAAGCGGGCTTAGGAAAGTAAATTTGAAAATCTCCTAGAGTTAGAAAAATTTGAGAGAGTGAATGCACGGGCGGAAAAATTTGCCGCCCTTGCATGTATGGAATAAATTGCAAGTGTCAGGGAGAAAATTTTTGCCAACCTTGCATGTAGATTGAAAATTTCTTTAAGTGGATTGGCAGTAAAATCTGTTGCTTTTGCAGGTTTAGGAGTGATTTCAATGTATGTGTAAGGTCGGTAAAATTTGTCGTCATTGCACATGCTTTGGACGAGAAATATTTTATGTAGGGGCGGTGAAAAGACCGCTTATGCATGTGTTGAAAATTCCAAATCATTATGCAAGAGCGGAGGTTTATGTCGCTTATGCACATTGAGGGTAATACAAAGTTTGTGTAAGGGCAACGGTTTTAACCGCCCTTACATGTTTAGGGAAAACCACACATGAAAGAGATGTGAAGGTGGGGAAAACCCCCAACATTACATATCAAAGGGTATGTTGGTTTTTCTTCTGAATCAGCATCAGGGTTTGCCAGTTCCTATGCACATGCAGATTCAGCCAACTAATACAGGAGGTTGCGTGAGCTCCTCCCCTTCACTTCTAGTTCTGCCGCACCAAGGGGGTGTCCCTATAACTCAAGATATAACCTTGACTAGCTCAAAGATAGAAAGATCTAACTTGACAACAACAGGTAGAATACTCTCATGTATGGACCAAGATCTGCATGATAGATCACAAGGTTGGCAACATTCTTGGACATAATGTCTAGTTAGGTATGAGAGCATGCAGGGGTTTTCCTACTCCTAATCCTACAACTAATAGGTGGAAGTGATGAAATGGGCGGACATAATGTTCAGGATGCAAGACAAGGGGTTTTGGCTCATAACTACTGATCCAGGAGCAGACTGGTGCCTATCCATTGGGCAAGGAGTCAACTAGACGTATACAACAGATGGTTTGCAACTTCCACTCAAGTTTCAGGGGGTTGGACTGATGTTTGCCTTACAAACATCACCCAAGAATGGGTATCTAACTGCTTCTACTTACAAATATCCCTGCTGACATGCAACCAGATTCAAAAGAAAGAGAACAACATGCAGCAAATGGAGACAAGCAGATAGACACATGCAATAAGCATTTTTCATATAACATTAACACTAAAACTAAAAATATGTGTAAAATACATTCATGTTGCAACTCATAAACTCCAAAATGGGATAAAATAGCCAAGATCATGCCCTGTTCTTCATTATTTACACAAAAATGCCTCAGGCCTTCAACAACCTAAACAATGGTAACACAGTCTACCTATATCAGCCAGAAAGTGTACCACTAGCATTAATTACATGGTTGACCAAAAATCCTGCCAAATACAGATCTCAGAAGGAATGGCGCTCAGAAGTTATTGCTGCAGCAGACAAGGGAGGCCTCGAGCCTTGCGCCGCCATCTAGGGTCTTCATTCATAATTAGACAGCTTCACCGTTTGTACCATCACCCATACGCCTGCTACAGTCGCCATTGATGGCTCACCCGCGGCCTACCTGGAAACCATCGCAGCACTCAAAAAGGAATTTCCCGCCAAAACGCGTTTTACTAAAGGTTCAAGTTATGCAGGAACATTAATCCCACATGCACGGTGCGGAGACTCCTTCAGTAGTTCAAAAACATGGCCACATGCATAATAAGCATCGAGCACTTTTGCCACGCTCGACACACGCCTTTCTCTCCAAAAGCCCATCGGCCAAACTTCTACCATCAGCTTACCCCAAAAAACTCTCACCGACCTCAGCGGTCTCGCTGACCGCGAACTCCACATCTCACCATCGGTATGACCAAAGCCATCGGCAAGCACAAAAGATCCTTTGCCGACAACACAAGTCACCCCGATGGTCCTTCAACAACCTCACCCTCATCGGCAAGATGACCACCATCGGCCTAGCATCTCAAACCTATGCCGATATGCAATTTCCTGCCGATGCCTTCAAAAATCCTGATGACATCATCATCATATCCTAATGATGTCACCATCACCTTTCTGCATACCGCGCAACTCTCATATCCGGATGAAGTCATCGCCATATAGGCGCCGGGGTGATATTAGAAAGATAACCCGATATTTCAGAATATCACCCCCCATACAAAAGATCATGATGCACTGTAGATTGGATGATGATGATGATGACCCCCTTAACTCAAAGAACATCAGGGTGCACTGTAGCTCTACTGCAGGATTGGGATGATATCCAAATATCACCCGATATTGAAACATGATGATCCTGATGAAAAATCTGGTCGACAGAAAATCATGATGATGCTGACCACCTCGGAGAAAATATGATGCTACTGTTGAAAAATGCTGAGGAGGGCCAACACTTAGGAAATTTTTTGGATTTTTTGGGAAGGTGCCTGCATGAAAATTGCTAAATTAACTAACAGTCAATTCAAGCACCAACAGTGGCTCTGTCTGGGGACGTGCAGGTGCAAGACTGCAGCGAGAACCCCAGATCTCTGGGATGCAGACCAGTCCCTTATCCATTGGGCACAGAGTCAAATACTGCACTAACCTGCATCACCAAACACACTTGATGGCCTAAGGCCACCAAGAAAAGGAAAAACATGTATCTCCCTTTGTCAAATATCTTGTTTTCATCTGCATGCACTGGGTCAAGCTTGGAGATACTGCAAAGATCCACCCACAAACAAACCTTGTCATCTGCATATTCAACCCTCTGACTTGGCTTGTCATTGTCACCCCTATGCAGACAACCTTCAGCATCCGGCAACAAGTGGATGCAGAATGTATCAGGCAATGCATACCCATATGGCATAGAACACATGTTATCATCACTATGCATTGCAAAATGATTTCCTAGCTGGACTGAAAACTGAAAACACTCAAAGTCCACCACACAGCTAGGAAAAACATAGCTCATTGTATATGGTGGCACATCAAAAGAAAAGCTTTCAAAATCACAATTATGTACATCATGTACACAACCATCTGGTACACCAAGCTGGAAAAGATCAAGCTCCGGCACCTCTTTCAAATCAGGCACATTTTTACAATCACTTACCTGATATATGTTGGTCTCTCTTTCATCAGGATGAGAAACAGAATCCAAGTCAAAAATAGTGTCAAGATCCTCACCATACTCAGACAGATCCTCATCACCATATGTGTCATAAATGGGTGACCCAGGTGCATCAGTTTCATCATAGTATGCCATTTGTTCATGGGCAGCAGAGCATGCATCTTCATCACCAATGGATTCCCTCTGTGGAGGAGTATCAGCCTGTATGCTTATTTCTTCTCTATCTTGAGCACAATACTCACAATTATCTCCACAGGTCCATTCCAAAAGTTGCTCATTGCTGTCCACAACCTCGTTATTGTTTTCATGGTCAGATGCCTCATCATTGCAATGGGAATCCTCACTAGTCCTTTCACTGGCACCTTCAATATTCATCTTTTCATCTTCACACGATGCCTTAATTACTTGGTCATTTGCAGCTTCACAACTATTATTCACACCAAGGCCTGGGGACAGGGATATCAACAGGCGCCCATTTCTGAATTTTTCTATATTTTTGGCGAACTTGTATGCCATCTGCATACTTGTCACCTTGAAATCCCTCAGTATTGCACTAGAGCCCTCCTCAAAAGCCTCAAAATATATGCCAACACAGGCTGAAATATCAGGTCTGAAGACTTCTGGGATCTGTGAAAGGGCTACTGCAAACCTATGACTGAAATCAACACATAGCTCTTTATCTTGTTTTCTGATGTTCATCAATTCTGCAACAAGATCAGCAGGTTCTCTTGCAAATTCCTCTTTAAAACAGTCAGTAAGCTCATCCCAACAGGCAAAAAATCTCTTTGGAAAGCTCAAATACCAGTCTTTTGCTTTTGCATCAAAGGACCTAACAAAAAACCTCATCCACATATCCTCATCTCTAAATGAATGTTTTCCCATGAAACTGTGAAAATTTTGGATATGTGCATTCCCATCACATACACTGTGACCACCAAATCTAGGCATCTGACAGTATATCCTAGCAGGCATAGTTTCTACTTTATAATCAACCCATGACAAATCCAGTTGGTCATACAAAGGATCAAAAGGGCTGAGAAGACATTTAGCCTTCTGAATGGCGCCAGAAGTTATTGCTACAGTAGACAAGGGAGGCCTCGAGCCTTGCGCTGCCATCTAGGGTCTTCATTCATAATTAGACAGCTTCACCATTTGTACCATCGCCCATACACCTGCTACAGTCGCCATTGATGGCTCAACCACCCGCAGCCTATCTGGAAACCATCGCAACACTCAAAAAGGAATTTCCCGCTAAAATGCGTTTTATTGAAGGTTCAAGTTATACAGGAACATTAATCCCACATGCACGGTGCGGAGACTCCTTCAGTAGTTCAAAAACATGGCCACATGCATAATAAGCGTCGAGCACTTTTGCCACGCTCGACACACGCCTTTCTCTCCAAAAGCCCATCGGCCAAACTTCTACCATTGGCTTACCCCAAAAAACTCTCGCCGACCTCAGCGGTCTCACCGACCGCGAACTCCACATCTCACCATCGGTATGACCAAAGCCATCGGCAAGCACAAAAGATCATTCGCCGACAACACAAGTCACCCCGATGGTCCTTCAACAACCTCACCCTCATTGGCAAGACGACCACCATCGGCCCAGCATCTCAAACCTATGCCGATATGCAATTTCTTGCCGATGCCTTCAAAAATCCTGATGATGTCATCATCATATCCTGATGATGTCACCATCACCCGTCTGCATACCGTGCAACTCTCATATCTAGATGACGTCATCGCCATATAGGCGCCGGGGTGATATTAGAAAGATAACCCGATATTTCGGAATATCACCCCCCATACAAAAGATCATGATGCACTGTAAACCGGATGATGATGATGATGACCCCCTTAACTCAAAGAACATCAGGGTGCACTATAGCTCTACTGCAGGATCGGGATGATATCCAAATATCACCCGATATTGAAACATGATGATCCTGATGAAAAATCTGGTCAACAGAAAATCATGATGATGTTGACCACCTCGGAGAAAATATGATGCTGCTATTGAAAAATACTGAGGAGGGCCAACACTTAGGAAATTTTTTGGATTTTTTGGGAAGGTGCCTGCATGAAAATTGCTAAATTAATTGACAGTCAATTCAGGCACCAACAGGGTAGAAACATGTAAAGTTCATGTAGGGGCGGCAAAGAACGCCGCCCTTACATGAATCAACACGGGAAGGATAGAAATGCAAAGGTAAAAATGTGTATCGGCGGTCAAAAAGACCGTCAATACATGTTAAGGAGATACTGGTAAAAACCTAAGTGTTTAACATGGGCAGTAAAAACCCCGACCCATTTAATCAAAACTACAAAAAGTAAAAACTAGAGTTTTACAAAAAATAGTGAAAAATATATATAGACGATGCAATTTAACTAGTCCACAAAAGAGAAATTTCAACAAAACAAAAGTAAAGACGTTTAACACATACAGAAACTTAGTGTTTTAAAATGAAACCAAGAACAAAAATAACAACTTGCCTGGTCTGCGAAGCCAAAACCCTGAACGCAATCACGAAGGCAAGATATGCTTAGATCTGAAATTTACACGAGCTTCGTGAAGCAAACTGGTATCAAGGAGGTATCAATCTAGTTGGAGGTCTCGAAAACAAACAATAAGCAAAAAAAATGAAAATAAAACACTTTAAAAGGCTCTTAAAGTTGTGCATTAAACATGGCACAAGTGCCATTAATGCCTACTTTGAGTTCGTTGATCTCGCAAGATCCGCTCGGGTGGCGAAAAATGCCAACACCACATATGCATTAGGTCATGTTGGAGCAGTGAAAAACTGTAAGGAAATGAGAGCATCTCAGAACGTATTTCTAAGAATAGTGGTGTCTTTTATAGATTTAAAATCTTTTCAGTCGCTTCAAATAACACGCACAACTATGTCACAAAGCGGAAATAGACATAGAACATTTCCAACATTGACCCTTAGAGGAAAGTACAAGCAACATTAACCAGTTTCAAGAGCAGAAATATAAAACATGAAAGACAGAACAAGAACACATATTTACGTGGGGAAAACCCTTACAGGTAAAAAACCCCACACTCCAAATCACAGAGCCATTGTATTATTCAGCAACCAAATAGTTACAATACAATTACAAGCTCATAGCCTTTACAAGAGATTAACATCTTGTTCCATCTGGAGACAATCTGATAGTCTCATCTCTTCTCTATCTATCTTGCTCGGTTCTAGGTATCACACTCATCCAGCATTCAAAACTGCATGTCCATGCATGAGTGTTGAGATTACTCTTCTTCGCCTCTAATTACCAACCGAACAGAATAGTCTGAACTCTCTTAGTCTTCCTCTCTTACTCTATTCTCACTCCCCAATTCTAATCACATCTCACATTACAGAAATAGAAAAATCAGTTACTATCTTAGACCATTACAACTTCCAAAAAGGTCGACAGTTCATTTTTAACCATTCACAACCGTTTGTATTCATGAAGACTAAATAGTCCCACATGCATCAATTAACAAACACAGCAGTAGTATATATCCATGAACACACGGTAAGTCTATCATCGGCGCTTCTGCCACCAACGACCCCAGCTGGTTAATCATCAATGAACCATCGGAGTGACCAAGACCTTCGGTGAGACTTCATCCTTCTTCACCGACAAAGTTCCTTCTACCGATGCCAAACTCCATCGGACAAACCAAGCTTATCGGAATAAGAAATCCACCGAAGACCGATAGCGTTAGTCCCGTCGATACCAAACCTCCATCGGTAATACACATAATAGTCAGAGTGACATCTTAGAGCTTAGCCGACAGTTCAAGCTAGGCTGAACACCTTTCCATCGGAGAGACACCAACTATCGCAGAGACTACACAAAACTTTGCCGATAGTTACAGTTACACCAATCAGTGTAGCATAGGCGATCAGAGAGAGAACTTAAGACAAGGCTGACAGTGATAGTCAAGCCAATGGACAAAACACCATCGGTGAAACATACTCCATTGCTGGAACACAAACAAGTTACGCCGAAGACCCCTGTTTCACCAATAGCACATCGCAGGAACACCACCATCGGGAAGACACAAACGGTCAGAGTAACAAATAGATCGCTAAGACAAAGAGCAGCACAAGATGATGCCTATAATCTGAGTCACAAGTACTCAACAAAAACCCTGACACTACATATGGAAACTAGCAAACAAGATACACGCTTGGGCTGCAAAATTCACCGCTTATGCATATTTATCAAAAACAAGACAATTAAAACATGCATCAGCAGCAGTTTTGGCTGACATTGCATGTTTCACAACAATACACATGTAAGAGTAGTAATTTTGACCGCTATTGCATGTGAAAACAAAAATTTTCTCACTCCCCAAAATAGTCAAAACTGATATTTTGACAAGCTTACGACCTAGTTGATTTTCACGATTTTCAAGGAATTGACCTAGGGGAACATCGCAAACCATTTCAATGATGTTAGAAGACTTTGTGTGAGGCCAAGAGGACTTGTCTCGATAAGCAAACTTAGAGTGTAGACTATGAAACGGACAAGTTTCGTAGGGGTTGTCTACAAAAATGAGCGCAGCTAATTTTGAGAACATGTCCTAAGACTGCCCCAATGGACTCATTAGAAGCATCAGTTTGTATGTGAAATGGTAGAGTCCAATTAGGTCCTCTCAAAATAGGTGTGACAGTAAGATTCTCTTTTAGGGTTTCAACTGCTGATTGACAATCCTCTGTCCATAAGAATTTTGTGTCTTTATTAAGCAGGGTAAACAGAGGAGCAACTATCTTGCTGAAATTTTCTATGAATCTTCTTTAGTAGCCTGCATGACCCAGAAAACTTCTAGTGTTTGTCTAATTTTTAGGTGAAGGCAACTGTTGGATCACTTCTATTTTGTTTTGATCTACTTTGATCCCATTTGCTAAAATGTGGTGTCCCAATACAATTCCTTCTTCTACCATCTTGAAGCACTTTTCATGGCTCAGGGATAATTGATTCTTTTCACAGCATTTTAGTACCTTTTCCAAGTTTATGAGAGATTCTTCAAAGTTGTCCCCATACACAATAAAGTCATCCATATAGACCTCCATGCACTCATTAGCTAGTCCAGCAAAGATGGCTAAAACAAGCCTCTGAAATGTAGCTGGAGCATTACATAGTCCAAATGGAAGAACTTTGTAGGCAAAAGTTCCCCAAGAACAAGTGAAAGTGGTTTTATCCTGATCTTCAGGTGCTACTTGGATTTGATTGTATCCACTAAACCCATCCAGGAAATAAAAATACTTTCTCCCTGCAAGGTTGTCCAACACTTGGTCAATGAATGGTAAGGGAAAGTAGTCCTTTTTTGTAGCTTTGTTTAGCTCACTATAGTCAATACACACTCTCCATTTCCCATTCTTTTTAGGCACTATGACTAAGGGTGAGACCCATTAACTGTCTAAGATTGGATATATAAACCCTGCTTGCAACAATTTTTCTCTCAGTCTTAACAATGTCTTTCAAAGCAGGATTCAGTCTTCTCTGGGGTTGTCTGACAAGTTTGACATCTTCAGTGTATATACGATGAGTACAGATCTCAGGAGGGATGCCCTTCATATCTTGGTATTCCCAAGCAAAAGCTGCTAAATGGGAAATTAAAAGTTTGATAAGTTCTTCCTCCTATTTTTCTGCTAACTGGGTGTTGATATTCAGTGTTTTCCCAGGTAGAATCATAACCTATTTTGTGATCTAATCCATAGATGTAGACAATCCATATACTGGAGTCATGGTATTGAGGGGGCAAGAATGTGGAAGCAGCATGTGGAATGTGGCTAAGTCTCTGTAAAAGGTTTCTCCACAAGGAATGATATTTGCTAAGGTACAATGAGCAGAAGTGAGAAGTTCTCTTCTTGAATCTTGGGCTAGCTCCATTATATCCTCATTAATAAGAATGTGGGTGATATCTTCAGTTGTATCATAGTGAATTTCTTCTTCTAACTCAAATATTCTTTGATGGTAACCATAGCTACTGAGGCACTATTTTCCATATTATCCGGTTCATCCACCCATACCCTTCCTGTATAATGTATTGATGGTTTAACTGGAGGATACAAAGATATTTTCTTCAAGTCTATCCCATTAGAAATGACCATATCCCCAGTTCGACAATCAATAGAAGCTATTGTTGTAGCTAGCCATGGTCTTCCTAATATTAATGGATAAGTATTTCTCTGATTTATTGGCTCTAATATCAAGAAGTCTACTGGGAATTCCCATGATTCTATCACAACTGGAACATCAATAATCATCCCTTTTGGAATAGCTACTAACTGGTCAGCAAGTTGAAGGATTGTAGATGTGGATTGGATACTTGTTAAGGCTAATTTTTCCATTGTATGAACTATCATTACATTTATTGCTGCTCCCAGATCAACCAAAACATTTGAAATTTCTACCCCTGAGATGTAAACAGTCATGACAGGATTTCCAAGGTCTCCATATTTTGGGAGGAGCACTTCTCCCATTAGGAGGTCTAATACCTTTCCTTCCACCTGGATAGTTGAGGGAAAGTTCTTCTTTCTTCCCTGGGTCTTGACACAGTGTTGTTTGATGAATTGGTTAAGTTCAGGTACATCTATGATTGCTTGGAGGAGTGGAATTTCAATGTTCAGTTGTCTAATTTATGGTAACAATTTTGATTTCAAGGTAGATTGGACTTGTTTTTATAAGATTTTTTTTCTGGGGAACATGTAGTTTGAGTCGTTCTGGGTATGGTGCTAGTTTTTCCATCTCCGGAGCTTTCATCAGAAATGTTTCCAGAGATGTTCTTCGGAGTCATTCTTTTAGGAGGATCTCTAGAGTTATCCAAGGATGATTCTTTTAGCACTATTTCGATAGTAATCTCCTGTGGAAGCTAAGAGGATGGATTTTCAGGTTCCTCATCATTGGTTACTTCAACTATAGTTGGAGGAGATGGTCTTGGAAGTGCTTTCCTGAAATGCAACTGGAGATTATTGGAATATATAGCATTAATTCCAGCCATGTTTTCTTGTTCTGTCATGTAAACAGCTGCTCCCTGCTTATTCCATGGGTTTGGTATAGGTTGAGCTGGTAAGGGTGGTTGGCTAACTAGTTCTTTTTGTGACTAACCTTGTGTGTTGGGGGGTCTAGTTAGCAATGCTTGTTGTTGAGGTTGGAAACGTCTAGGTTGTCCCTGATACTGTTGATTATACCCTTGTTGAGGACCCCAATGAGGCTGCATGTTTTTTGATCCAAATTGTGGTGGCCATTGTTGATTTCCCCAGGGCTAATTTTGCAAATGTTAGTTTTGCCATTGTTGATTTGGCTAATCCTGCTATCCCCAAGGAGGATTATTTTGAGGCCCATGCCAAGTTGGATTCCATTGATTATTTCCCCAATTAGAAGGACCCCTATAAGAAGTCTGGTTTGGATACTAATTATAAGGGAAATTTCTAGCTTGTTTTTGTCCTACATAGTTCAACTCCTCTATAATGACATTCTTTTTACTTAGCCTTTTAAGCCTGGAAGTTAACTGCATTGACTGGTGGGATGTTCCCTGTCACACATCTGACAGATCTCTACTTTATCTAAAGGGCATTCTCTCAACATATGTTTGTTTCTACACCTAGGACAATAGATGGAGAGTGGTTCAGTTACTCTATCCTGATCATTTGTTCTAGTTTTTTCCTAAATCCCATCTAATGTGGTATTCAGTTGGACTAGAATATCTATTTTAAAATTTACAACTTCCTCCATTAACTGTCCTATTTCATTCTTCCCTTTGAAAGATTTGGGCGTTCTCACTCCATCTTGGGTTCTGGAATAGTTCCTGCAGAGTTCTTCTATAGCAGGCATATCCATTTTGTTGATATTCCCTTTTCCCATCAGATCCAGTGCCTGTTTTGATTCTTTGTCTAATCCTTTTACAAACAGGGTTCTAGCCAAAGAATGATTTACAGGGTTGCCATATCTTCTCAAAGCAAAGTTGAACCTATCCACATAATCCTCTAAGGTCTCTTCCTCTCTCTATTTAATTTTGAATAATTCCTCATTCTTATCACTGACTCTATAGTAGTCCTAGTATTTTCCCAAGAATTATGTCTCCATCTGATCCCAGGAATGGATGGAGTTTTGGGGCAGGCCCATAAACCATCTCATTGCAGAATCCTTTAGGGTTGAGGGAAATAGTTTGAGTTTTTGATTATCTGATCCATGATCATAAGTCTGGCATACCACTTTGAATTCAAACAAAAACTGATCTGGATCCTTAGAAGCAAGACCCCTTAAAATTTGGAAAGTGTGCAGGTGAAATATTTTTCATAGGGGCATTATCTCCAGCAGCCAGAACAATGGGATATGAGAAGGTTCTTGGAGCCTGATTTTCCTCCTCTTCATGATTATCATCCATGTCTAGTACTGGTTCTTCTCCTTGAGGTTCTGGGAATTAGGTTCTATTAAAGGATCTGCCTAGAATTTTTGTTGTAATTCTTGGATATAGTCAGTGAGTGGAAGATTTGGAGGATTGAAAGGATTATTAATTTTAGGTGCAGCTTCCAAGGTAGGTTCTAGATGTCTCTCTTCAACAAGATCTTGTGACACCCAACTGCTTTCTCCTATAGTTTGATGGGGTGTCTATTTTATGTATCTTCCTTTTGAATCCCTAGCTCTAACCATACAAATCTATCCTAAAACTATTTAGCTAAGTTTTCCTAATTAACACAGTATCCCCGGCAACGACGCCAAAAATGACAAGGGTCATTGTACCTTATCATTTAATCATATTTCAAGTGTCAAATCCAAGGCTATGTCCATGGCTATCAGCAATTAGGAATCCTAAAGTTGCCCAGTTTTATCCAACTAACTCTAATGATCTTTACTGATTAAAGAAACTTAATATTATTGATCTATCTACTGTGAAATGAATTCTAAGAATATTGAAAACAAAACTGAACAATGATTTGCTTAAAGTAAATCTATATTACTCCTTCCAATGGAAACATGCATTTATCTATGAAAACAGTAACTATCTCTTTAAATAGAATCTGAAATAATGAAAACTACAGTACTAGCCTTCTACCTCAGTGGTGAGAGTGGGCCCTTTCTCCACACCCTTGGGGCTGAAGACCAAAGTAAAGAATCAACACAAGAGAATAATATCACAACTCAATTCAGTCCAATTCCATCCGCTTTGTATTCAGAAAATGTCTATATCAAAATAAGGTTACAGAAATTAGAAAAATAATCATTGTTCTTTTTTTGCTGCTACTTCTATAAGTTTATATCTAAATCTGTGATGAGAGATCACTCACCCTATTCTACTAGTTCATCTAAGAGATAACATCAATCTCTTTATTCTACTAATAGTCTAACTATAGAATGAATATCCATGCAATTAAAATAGATTTAGTGGAATAGCAGTCCATACTAAATCTGAGTCTTAGTTTTTAAATACACTTGGGCGACAAGGCCCTAAAATATAGGTATTTAAATTAGTTTATCAATAACTCATGCAAAATCAAAAAGAGATAAAAACTTCCAGCAGTTAACTATAGATTGCCCTTAATTACTCAAGTGATGATTTGAGTAACATCAGGAGCATCCTGATCACCACTCAAAGTGTCTGACTGACAATTGTGCTGGAAATCTACACTATTCTAAAGAGGCGCCAGAGATGTATGTTTCTATCTGTAGCTCTAGAGATATGTTTGTGACCTTCTCGTTTAGCTCCGGAGATGCTTGTGACTTCAATCCAGCTCTGGAGATGGTTCACCTCCTTATCCCAAAATCTATCCATTCAAATTGGAAACATTGGAGACCAGTCGTGGCATTCTAATGTTGGCTCCAGAGATCATTAGGACTACCTTCAAAGATACAAAAAATTGTCTATCTGAACACCTGCACCTGTTGATTCAAAAAGAGAAGATTTCTACATATTTCCATCGATTCAATGCACATTAGTCTTTCAATCAGAAATCATGATTCTAAGTAATTCATCTCTTATTAATCATCATTAGAACAATCTTGTTAGTTTATTTTGGTGCAGTCATCAGGACAATGGAATAAGAAGAGAAAAAGAGGGGTAAAAAGGTGTATTTCATGGGTGCTACCTGGCACTCATTAGGAAGTCCATCTGAATGTCTCTTTCCTTTTGAAATTCGCAAAGGCCTCGTGCATGTTGTCACTTAAGATTTGAGCCTAGTGAAGTTTCTTGTCTCCATGTATTATCTCCTCGATAAGGGCAAACATCCATTCCTCAAAGGTAGAGGCAGTGGGAAGTCCATAAATTTTGCTCAACAGTTTGTTACCAAATCCCCAATCTCATTATGAAAATCACTCCTTTATAATGTGTGCAGGAGTTTGGTTAAAGTGGACCTCTTATGCTTCATCCAATGATCATTGATCTACTTTTTACACTTGTCCACATCTATCTTGTAAGTGTCCTCAGCATCTTTCTTATCTGGTATGGACAACACAGGGTAAACTGGTATACCAAAGATTTCTGCCAAGGATTGTGAGCCTAGGTCTGCTAGAACCTCCCCATTTGCAGTTTGAACGGTTCTAGTCAAGGGGTCATATCTTTTTGCACATATTACTATGAGCTCTCAACATTGTATAGAGGTAGGAAAGGTAGCTGCTTCTGCTATACCATTATCTCTTATCTTCATGGCCAAAGGTGTAGGATTTGGTCCAAACACCCTGAGTCTAAAGTCCTCTAGGTCTATATGACCTAGATCTGTGTTCCCTATATTCTTCCATGCAGAAGTTATCTTGGTTTGAGGAGGAATGCTCTTGAATTCATACTTCATGTTTTGAGCTCGGGCAAACATTTAACCTACATGTCTAGACCTAATAAGTCAAGGCTATCTTGAAGGTCTTTGATTCCTAAGTCTTAGTGATTTAGCCATAAGTTACTCATCTCATATTCCTAAGTCAAGTTCTACCTTATGAAATAGATACCAAGTCCTTTTCTAAGTTACAAATGCACAAGTTAATGATTTGCAGATCATATCACTATATAATATTCATTACATGACTTAACAATGTAAAACAACATTAAAAGCCTATTTAAATCATGCAATAAATGTTACTTTCTTTGAGAATCAAGATAAAATCATGCAAAACATCCTATTTTTACCTCTGTAGTACCTAACCTGATAAGACATATATAATTTCCTTAAGAATTTTCAAGAAATCAGGTCTCTTACACAGTTTGCGCTGAATTTGGGGGTCTTGAACTTCTTTATTGTTAAAGCACTGGTTTTGGTCCTGACCAACTTAGCGCAAGATTGGGAGGTCACAGACTAACATTGGTTAAGGTGATTATTCACGCAGGTCAGCCACTTGAAATTTTAGCGCAACAAGGGATACAAAGGAAGGCGGCATGACTTTTGGCTCGGACTGACTAAAAGCTCCTCATGAGGTCGGTCGGTGCGCTTTCTAGCGCAAGCCAGTCCAGGGGATTTTTAGTGCTAAAGGTATATATGGATGTATCGGCGGGACATAACGACATCACCAACTTGTGCAGGTTCGAAAGAGGACTAACTAAAGTCAGTAGACGCGACATATGGTGCAAGTCAAGAGATGATAATTTTGGCACAAAAAGGTTTGAATGTGGGCGAGCGGGATTTATGGTTGCAATGGACCTAGTGCAACTTTTGGTATCGACTAACTGAAGTCAGTAGGGATGGTTTTTGGTGCAGGTTAATGATCTTAGGTTTTAGCGCTAAAATCACTAGTCTAAGTCGACAGAGATTTTGGGTATCACTAACTGACTTTAAACCTAGAAAAGGTCGGCGAGAAGGGTTTTCGGCGCAAAGTCCATGAGGACTAAATGTAGCGCTAAGATTTTAACTTGAAGAGGGCACGAAAATTTCACAGTGCTGAGTGACTTATGTTCAAAGAGTCAATTCAAGAGGTCAGTCGGGACCATTTTAAGTGTTGAAGTGAATGAATTACAACCAATGCAAATTCTCAAGGATTTCGACAGATTTTATCACAAATTCACAGGTTATTGCAAGATGTGTTTTAGCGCGAAACGATCAATTTGGAATTCTAGCGCTAGGGTTTACTGAACTCAAGTTTGGGTCATAAAAGGCTTAAAATTAAGTAATGCAAATGTCGTGCCCTTGGGTCTATCTAGTAATTGAATGGGATATTTTCAACTAAGCATTACAAATTAAAACAACCACAGAAAAACCCTCTTTAAACTGGACCCTTGCATCAACAAACAAACTCAGAAACCCTTTTGAAATCAAAAGCCTATACATGAAACCCTAGGTTTGAAAGAATAAGGCAAAGGAAAAAATGTCCTAACCTAGTTTCAGGAAAGTTGTAGTGGTAGAGAAAACACTTTTGGATGTGCCCTTGATCGATTCTCGCCACTGCCGAGTTTGCTCGCTATTTGAGTAATTTGCAGAGCTCTTGAAAGAGTTTGTTTGTTCGCAGAATGAGCTCTCAAAATGAATTCAAAACATTATATTTCCCTATCTAATCCACCATTAATGTGGAGGTACCTTTGCCAGCCTGGCACGTAGTGTACAGAGAACATTTTAGGGTTTTGCACGGGATCGGGGCTCCTTGGACCTAGTGTGACTTCCGAGCTCCACGGACCAAAGTCAGTGGCCAGCAATTTTAGCGCAAAGTATATGTTATAACATTTTAGCGCCAACGCTACTTTCAAAACTGACTGACTTGCAGGATTTTGGACTCTTCGGACAAAGTCAGTGAAAAGGAGTTTTAGCGCGCCGTCAGTGGTCATCTTTTCAACGCTAAGACTCCTAAGACTTGGTTTTTAATGATGAAGGCCATTCTGACTCAGTAATTTCAGAGACCTAAGAAACTTATACATCTATGAGAAATGTGACCTTGACTTCAGATGGGTCATTTGATTATACATCCTTGAACACCTTAAGAACCAACTAGGACAGGGCTGACACTCTAAGCCAAAATTCAAAAGAGGGGGCCTCCATTTAATGAAATGGGGCATGTGTGAAAGGCACAACACAACCATTGATCATGTGTCAATCAACTAGAACCATTAGAACAATATATTTCAATGTCTAAAGTTTTAAACTTAGTTTTATTGCTTAACATAACAACTTTTTCTATGGAGTAAATAAAGGGTTTTCACATAATACATGGGTTAAAAGGCTTAGGTATCGCTGGGTGAAAGTGAGATATAAAGGTTTTTCAAATGATGTCATATTATAAGAAGCAAATGAGTGATTTCAATGTGTCATCAAATGATGTTTTTTGTGGGCCCATTCAGTCTACTCAGTAAAGCCTCAACTATACGTTTTTAAGCCATGTAATGACATTGATATTGGTGAAATGTCAAGTTATTAAGTATCACAAAAAATGACAAAATATAACAATGTGCAAGTCTAGGTTGGTCATTTTGCCACAGGCTATTAATTGTTTGTTGATCAAAGCAAAGTTTCAAAATCTTTAGGTGACAGGATAGTTGCTAATATTTCAAAGGAAAAGGGAGTTGAAGACATTAACAAAAGTTACCATTAATAGTAGTTTGCATGCATATTTAAGTGTTGAATAATAAAAGGGATATCTCAATCCTAAGTCTTCTCATCCTACGAATGACTTATCAAAAGTAAAAGTAGATCCAAAGAGACTTAAAGTGTCATTATTAAAATAGAGCACTTCATAAGCCATTTTCATGGATGAGTATTTAGAGCCTCTATATATTTGAATTCTTGCATTGAGAAAGAGGTAAAGTTTCTATCATCATATAATATTTAAGGATAGGATGTAAAAAAATTAAAGCATGTATTTTGTCAGTTTTAAATTAGCTAGAGCTAGGGCTAATGCACTATATTTAATTTGCTAAAATTTGTAAAGGGAAATTAAAAACCTTAGTGTGTCATAGACTGAGTTACTAAACATATACTATTCTCTAAACCATTAGCCTAGTAAATTTATCCATTCTAACAATTCCAAATGGCTCCTAAGAGAACTTCAACCCAAGATATTTATGAAGTTATGCCTTGGGTTGACAAGAAATATAAAAGAGTTATTGGAAAGGGAATTCTATAGATTATTTCTTCAAGGACTCTAAAAGTGATACTAGAGATCCAATAATTTAAATACCAGGAGCAAAATTGTTTGAGATTTTCTATAACAAAGGTGTCAAATTGTATCTAGTGCATAATGCGTAGATTTTTTATCTAACCAAAGCGGTGGTACCAAATTATTTTCTAGTAGTAAAAATTGTTGAACGAACATTTAACTGTTATAATGACAACACTCATACTATGAAGGATACAATTGGATAATTAATTTTTCTCTCAATTGGGCAACAATCAAAAATGTTTTTCAATTAACCCTTGATGATAGAATACCACTAGATTTGAAGATGTTGTCATTTTTGTACAAGATTAGATATTAGTATCTATAAAGGAATGAAGTTGCATCATTACAAGGTTAGAGATGACTGAAAAGTTAAAGAAAAATTTGTGCTGATGAGAACGGTCCAATCGAATTGAGTAAGTTTGTTCTATATTTTCAAGAGACTTACCAAGGATATTTTCAAGAAATTGGACAATATGTTGAAAATCAAGAATGGTTTTCATTCTGGATAATAAAATTTGCATTAAAACACATTGTATGACTAGTAGAGTTCAAGAAGAAGTTTAGAACAAAAAGGTTCATAAGGTATTCAGTTTTGTGCTATATCTTTTTATATACCATGGTTAACTATTGGCCTAAGAAACTGGACATCAAATATACATCTCTAGATATCCCTAAAGATCAGGTCTAGCTTGTGTAGTTGTGGACCCCTCATATGGATAGACATAATAGTTATGCCTCATATATCATGTTTAAAAATTATTTTGTCAATCCATTTGTTGTCCTGTGTCTAATATTTTGACTAAGTTTGGTGTTTATATTTGCTAATGTGTTATGTTGGATGCCCAGACATCTATAATAGATCATGTTAAGTTTGCTCACTGTAACTTGTGTAAATGAGTTATTTATCACTTGTGGTGCTACCTCATATAATATTCTACTAATATTCCTTGCTTTCATGATGTTGTGGCACCATGTCTTATGTTGTGGTTTCCCCTAGTGCTATGAAGTAACTCCTTGTCACTTATGCTTACTCATTTTTGGTACTGCATGTGCTCTTGACTTGTTATTTTCACTACAAAAGAATAGTGCTCCAATTGTTTATCTCATTTGTCTTCCTTGTGGTAGATCCTCCTATGTGTAGTGGCTTCTTCAAGTCTACGATGGTCACATATGTTGTTTTGAGCATGTCTAGTGTTACAGTGTCCCCTGTGATCTTATGACCAATGTGGTGGTGATGGAGTTGATATGTCTTAGATCATTGGTACTATTGTGGTGGCCGTGATCTTGAAGATTTGTGTGTTGCATACTCATTTACTTGTCCCACAATATTCTTGTGTGGTGGTAAGAGGTCTGTTTATGATATTGCAATACATTTTCCTTGACGTGGTGGTTGTCATCCTTGATGGTTGCTCCTATTTACTTTGTGGTTGCTTGTTATCTTTGTAGTTGGAATGTTATGTTGGTAATGGTGGACTTCTTACCTATGGTGGTCACTTCTTAGCTGGCCTTATTTCATGAAGGTGTGGTGGTCGAGTGGTGCTTGGTCTATTATGTTGTGGCCATAGGGGTTGCTTTGATCATGTGTGCTTTTGTGGTGGGTCAGTGTATCCCTACACCCATGTGTTGGTGATGTTTTCATGGTGATTTGAACATTTATCTATCCATGGCTATTGCATAACCTTATCCTTATGTGGGTGAAAGTTGTCCTTTTCACACCATTAACTATCTGATCTACCCTGCTAACATATGGATGGTGTATATTTAAGCAAAGTCCAAAATTTTACCTACTCGCTATACATTATTCATCTCACCTACTTGACCCTTGTGCCATGGATCCTAAGATATTTTTGAAGGTGTGAGCTCTATGGTCGACCATGCAAGTGGTTGGTCGTCTCTTCATCATTTAATGGTTCCCTCTTGCTACCTCTAGAGTCATTGTGTAGATATGTTACAATAGGGTGATATTCAAATGTTCATCTTGAGCCTTGTGCATGTTGGTGGTGGGATTTTCCTATTTCAAATGCTCTTCCTCAACCATGGTGGTGAGTTAAGTGTTGGATCTAATAGGTGGTTGAGCCCTTGGTGGTTTCTCATGTGGTTTCATGGTTTCCACACATTGTTGGGCATCCATGTTCTTTCGCAATTAAGAGGGTATGGTCTAGGTGTCCTCGTGAGGCAAATCTCACTTGATCCTAGGTGGATTTATCCTCTCTATGGTGTGGTTTTTTTATAGTGCATTGTATGATCCTTATGGGAGCATTGAATATGATTTGATATGAATTTGAATTTCCCTCTAAGATTCTTGATAGAAAATGTTATATAGTCATGGTCCGAGAAGGGAAAATGATTGGTTGTTGGCATGATTATAGAACTAAGAGAAAAAAGAGATATAGATGTTTGTCTTAGTGTATTGTAATGGGATGAGCATTTGATATTAAATGTATATGTATAGTTTTCATAATTTTAGTTCTTCATTGCTATTGTATCCCATTGAGGAATGAATGTAACATGTAGCCTATAACCATTAGAATGTCTCCATGAACATTTTTTAAGATTTTGATAATCTTTTTGATCTTCTTGGTCACATTTTTTTATTTTAATATTGTCTTTGATTATTTTTTCAACTAGAAGGCTATAAAATTTCTTTCAAACATTTTTGTGAGTTGTCCTATCAGATTTGTATAAGAAGTGTATGAATTTGTTGATGGATTGTTAAGATATGTTCATATGGTTTCCTTGCAATATCACCTACTTGCTATCTATATGCATAGATCCTAGCTTATGTGTGATATTATAAAGTATATTCCTCTTGACATATTCTATAAGGTGTCATTTCAGGGTTTACTCTAGTGATGTTCTTTGGTCTTGAAATCTTGACTTTGCTACCCATATAGGATAAAGGCGCCCATCTACTATATGTTCAAGCAACATTCATCACACCGCATCTATAAAAAACAACAAAATATCAACCTTTAGTAACTATAGTAGAAATGGTTGATCCTACAAATTGTATGATCTCATTGCCCTGATGTCGCAAAGTATTTGTGTGTTCCACAAATATCATTCATAGTGAAATATGCATTTCTATTCTTGTTGCATCCATGCATGAAGTGAAATATTACATTAAAAATATTCAGGGTTAATAAGAATGCATCCTTAGTCTCTACATTTTTTTCATGTCTACTCATAGAGGTGTAATATCCTTGATCCTAATAAATCAACATATAGGTACTTAGTGACAATCAAATAGGAGTTTCTTATACATTGGTATATGGTTTGTCTCGAGGTTATCTTTATCATTGTTTGTCTTTAATAGTTATCTCAAGAAAAATACCTTAGGGAATACCACTAGGCCTATAAGAACCTAAAGTAGAAGAAGGAATCACCCATCCTTATCAATTGATACATTGTTGCCTTAGCCTAATCATAAGTTGTAAGTTGTCTATCTTAATTTTGACACCCCTTGTGCTTAGGCTTAACTTTTCTTTAGGGATTTGGGAGTCCTTAACTTTTGGAGCCAACAAAGTGACACCATTTATAGGGATATAAAATCTTAGTTCATATTTTTTAGACCTTTGCAACATATTCATTGAAGAAAGTTTTACAACTATTCTCTTTTTCTTGTGTGTAGTGTTGGCCTTCCGTCAACTTACAACAATAGATTAGTATTGTTGTTGTGGTATATTTGAAGGTTTAGTTTGTTTGAAGTATTGGTTTTGTGTTCACCATCATTTTTTTTTACCTCTAAAGTCACCACAGACATCATATTCGCTTCCAAGAGAAGAGTGGCAACTCTGTTGAACTAAACCTAGTCAAAATTATAGTAAAGGCTCTGAGAATGGAGAGGAGAAGACAATCAAGAGGTTTTCATGAGAAATAATATATAGATCAATACATTTGAGAAGGAAGAAAGCCACATGGAAAGTTAAAAGGTAATTCTGCTAGACCTTCCTCTCATGAACATGAAGCTGGTACATCTGGTAGAGATAGAGTTTTCATTAATTTGAGGAATCAATATCAATATACATTAGATGACTCAATTGATAATATGACTAGAACTCATAGGTATGATTATAATGTCTAAATAAATGTTATTCCTATTGGTAGAAGAAATGGGGATAGACCTCATAACGCACATGTTCAAAATTTGGGTATACCTGATCCTAATGTGAGAGCCTTGCATATGGGCTCACATCCTACTTCCCCTAATCCTTCACATAGAAATAAGAATGAGAATGATACAACATTTCATGATGCTAGTAAACCCACACATTTATAAAGTGATTATAGAGAAAGAAACATTGACCAAGAATTGGACTTACTCAATCATCTCAGATAGAGGAACCAAGAACTTAAAAAATGGATAGAATTATGATAAGCTCAACTAGCCTAGTATGGAAATTATACGACTAGATTACTAATCGACAAAATTGAAATAATGTCCATTATTCTCCACATCAGCCAGTGCCACATTAATAACATAACCCATAGTTTGTTAACCATATGCATGTGAAAGCTCTATTTAGAAGGCAAGCTTAGATGTTCCCACTAGTAAGACAACCTTTGAGAGTGGAGAAGTATAGATAGTTAGATTTATTTGGACTTGTCTATATTACCCTAATGCAATTTGAAAAAAAAAAAGGGGAAAGATACCTAATATTTAGGGTAATAACATAGTCACAAGAGAGGAACACCTTAGGCACTTCATAAATATGATAGATGACTATGATATTGATCATGAAGATGCCATGATGAAATTGTTTGTGTAGTCTTTAGAGGAGAGTGCAAGAGAATGGTATACGATTCCTCCCGATAACCACATTGATTCTTGGGAAGAGTTCATGAGGTGTTCAGGATAAAATATGAGGATAGGATAGATCCCAAGTTTGCAATACATGAATTGGAAACCATGAATAAAGGAGTAAATAAAGTGGTAGTGGATTTTAACAGTAGATTCATTATGACAATGAGGAAGGTGCCTCCTAATATGAGAGCTAATGAATCTATATGTTTAGTACTCTATTGTGGTTCTTTTGATGCCAAGATAGGTTATTGCATCCATAAACTTTCATAGATGCATATTCCACCACAATTAATATTGAGAGCAATATGAGAGCATAAGGAAAACATATCAAGAGGTCTATTGTAGAAATTTCATAACTTGATAGGGATATGTCAATAAAACCTCTTACTGTTGATGACAAGCTTGATATACTTATGGGCACCATGAAATATTTGTCCTATGGGGTAGCAATAAATTGTTAGGGTTAGACGACAGAAGATATCAATTAAATGCAAATAAAGATTAAACAGAGGAATGAAAATACACAGAAATAATAACAGTGAGACAATTTTAACGTGGTTCACCCAAACTCGGGCTACATCCACCAACAAAGAGTCCAATATTATTATCTAGTAAATCAAACTGATTACAACCAACAATCCCTACAACTCAATACTGTTGCAAATGCTACAATACAATATCAAAATCCCCCCTACAACATACATCCCAGCTACTTATAACAAGCCTTTTGGAAGCTTCTAGAATTAGGGTTTTACAATGTTGTTTTCCTTTTGTCGGTTAACAAAAAAAATTAACAACTGACTCCGAACGGGCAAAAAAGAGGGAAAAAAATTCAGGGGCTACGCCCCTGAACCCCTACTTCTCGGGGGCTACAGTACTTGCATGATCAGTCACCACATACCAACAATCTTCCACTTGGAGACTGATCAGGCTCCACACCAAACAATCTCCCACTTGGAGACTGATCTTGGACGACACCACTGCGCGTGTAGCTCCCACTAGAAATAAGCACTCTAGACTCTGTTGTTCTAATTTTATTGTTTTCAGTCTTGAAGACCAACCAAAGTTGAAGAGGAGCTCAGCTTCTCCCTTGTCACTGCCTTCGTAAACATATCCACTAGATTTTCATCTGTATGTATCTTTTCCAGCCCTAACTATCCATCATCCAACACCGACCGGATGAAGTGATACCTGAGCTGTATGTGTTTGGTCTTTGAATGCAAGGCAGAATTCTTTGCAAGATGTATTGCACTCTGACTATCTATATACAAAGAACTGTTAGCATGTTGTTTGCCCAATTTTTCCATGAAAGATTGCAACCATATCACCTCCTTGCTTGCCTTTGTTGCAGCTACATACTCTGCATCCATGGTGGATAAAGCAACCACCTTTTGCAACCGTGAGATCCAACTCACTATTGTCCTACCTACAGTAAAGACATAACCTGTAGTACTCCGCCTGGTATCAATATCCCCTGCCAAATCTGAGTCTACATAACCTGCTAAATCAGTGTTAGAGCCCCCAAAACATAAGCGTTTATTAGATGTACCTCTCAAATATCTGAGAATCCATTTTACCGCATTCCAATGCTCCAATCTAGGATTACTCATATATCTGCTTACAACTCCTACAGCATGTGCAATATCTGGTCTCGTGCATACCATATCATACATTAAGCTTCCTACAGCTGAAGCATATGGTACCTTGGACATTTTGTCTTCATCCTCTTGTGTCTTTGGACACATCTCCTTAGTCAATTTTAAATGACTAGGCAAAGGTGTGCTGACAACTTTTGCATTCTCCATATGGAATCTTTACAACACCTTTTCAACATAATCCACCTGTATAGAGTCAATTTTCTGTTCTTCCTATCTCTGCAAATTTTCATGCCAAGGTTTTGTTTTGCCACCCCCAAATCCTTCATAGCAAATGATTGTGCTAATTGTTGTTTTAACTCTCTTATGTGATCCATGTTAGACCCTGCTACAAGAATGTCATCAACATATAAACATAAAATAATGTAGCTGTCATTATCCAACCTCTTAAAATAAACACAATGGTCAGAATTACACCGATTGTAGCCTTGCTCAGCCATAAAACTATCAAATTTCAAATACCATTGCCGAGGTGCTTGTTTCAAGCCATATAAACTCTTCTTCAATTTGCATATCAATTTCTCCTTACCTTTGACCTCAAATCCTTATGGTTGTTCGATATATATCTCCTCCTCCAAATCACCATGGAGAAAGGTAGTTTTCACATCTAATTGTTCCAAATGCAAATCTTTAGCAGCCACAATACTTAAAACAGTACGAATAGAAGTCATCTTAACAACTAGAGAAAAAATCTCATCAAAATCAATACCTTTTTTCTATGCAAATCCTTTTACAACTAACCTGGATTTAAATCTTTTCTTACCTTCATCTTCCTCTTTCAGCCTATAAACCTATTTTTTGGTAAAGCCTTTTTACCTACAGGCAACTTACATAATTTCCAAGTCTAATTTTTTAACAAGGAGTCTATTTCTTCTTTCATTGCAAGCTCCCACTGAACCTTTGTATCCACCTACATAGCTTCATCATACCCTTCTGGTTCACCAACATCTATTAACAAAATAGAATACAAAGAGGGAGAAAACCTTTCAAGATGTCTACTTAGCCTTGTTGACTATCTAACATTCACTGGAGTTTGTGGCATTTCTTGTTGCTGTTGCGGAGCATGAGGAACCACTAGAACATCAATATCTGGAGTATCATCTAGCACCACATAATCTTTTTCTTTCTTCTCATGCTGCTACAACTGATCTTTGTACAACACCTTCTCATTGAATACAACATCCCTACTTCTCACAATTTTTAGATTTTCAACATCCCAAAGCCTATAACCAAATTCATCAATGCCATATCCAACGAAGATACACTTTTTTGATTTTGCATCCAGATTGGTTCTATTTTCAGAATCTACATGTGCAAATGCTTCACATCCGAAGGTTTTGAGAAAAGAATAACTCACCTTCTTACCTATCCATGCTTCCTCTGGAATACCACAGCCCAAAGGAACTGAAGGACCTCTATTAATTAAATATACATTGGTATTGACAGCCTCTGTCCACATGTTTAAAGGCAGCCCAGCATGCAATCTCATGCTCCTTGCACGCTCCATTATTGTCCTATTCATGCACTCAGCCACTCCATTTTCTTGTGGAGTCCCTGGAACCATTTTTTGCCTATAAATTCCATTAAAAGAATAATAATCCTCAAATTCTTTGCTGTAATACTTACCACCATTATCAGATCTAAGACATTTTAATCTTTTACCCGTCTTGTTCTCAACCAAGCTTCTCCATTTCTTAAATGTTTCAAATACATCAGATTTCTGCCTAAGGAAATAAATTCAAACTTTCCTAGTTGCATCATCTATAAATGTAACATAATATTAAGAGTCACCAAGAGAAGATACCTGAGTTGGTCCCCATACATCTGTATGCACAAGCTCCAACTTTTCATCTTTCTTTTGCTTCGCATCCTTGAGAAAACTAACTCTCTTTTGTTTGACATACACACAACTTTCGTAGAAATCCATATTAATACATTTCAGACCTGGTAAAACTTTCTTAGAATGAAGTACCTTCATACCTTTTTCACTCATTTGCCCAGGTCTGTTATGCCACAGTGTTGTCTCAGAACCTGCAACAACTATTTCAGTCTCTTCCGGCGAACCCGCAACAACTGTTCCTGAACCTGTTTGGTTTTTCTCTGCAATAAGTAAAGTAGAAGGAATAGTATGACCTGTATAAAGATATAAGGTGCCTACTTTCACACCTTTTGCTACTATTAAGACACCTCTCGAAACCTTCCAATTTTTATCAATAAATGTAACAATGCAACCTTCATCAGCTAGCTGCCCTGCTAAAACTAAATTCCTACTCAGCCTTGGAATGTGCCTTACCTCTTGTAGTAGCCAATGATTCCCATTCTGCAACTTAATCTTGATTCTTCCCTTTCCAACAATCTGACAGGGTTTGTTATCTCCCAAATAAACCAGCCCAAAACCCCCTTGGACATAATCAAGAAAATAACTTCTATGGGGCGTAGCATGAAATGAGGCCCCTGAATCTAAAACCCATGAATCATTAGCATTATCTAGGGAAAGAATCAAAGCATCATCTTCAGATTTATTACTTACCATATTTGCCTTCTTGTTTGTCTCCTTATTCTTCCAAGACCAGCAATATTTCTTCAGATGACCTGGTTTCCCATAGTACTAGTAATCCTTTTGTCCTCTGGATTGGGACCTTTTGTCCTTTGATTTTCCTCATGACTTCCCATTACCTCCAGAACCTTTTCCTCTCTCCTTTGATCTATCCCTACTTTCTGCATTCAAAACACTACCTGATGTGGACCCTCCTGAGCTTTTCTATCGCATTTCCTTGCTAAGGATAACACCAACAACATCATCAAATTTCAAAGTATTTGAACCAGAGACAAGGTTACTTACAGCCATTACTAAGCTATTCTAGCTTTCTGTCAAAGAACATAAAACCAAGAGAACCCTCACCTCTTCATCAAGTTTCACTTTTACAAAAGTTACCTAACTGGTAATCGTATTAAACTCATTTAAATGATCTGTCACAGATCCACCTTCAACCATTTTTAGATTAAACAAACACTTCATGAGAAATACCTTATTTGAGGCTAAGGGTTTTTCATACAATTTAGGCTAAGTTTTCATCAATTCACTTGTTGTCGTCGCTTCTGTTATATTGAACACCATAGATGGTGCCAAACACAACCTAATGGTTCCCAGTGCCTTTCTATCTAGAAGATTCCAATCCTCATCAGTCATTACTGCCAGTTTCTTGGCTATTCCTTCCAATGGCCTCCATAAATCCTTCTGATAGAGATAATCCTCCATCTGCATCTTCCATAACTGAAAGTTCTTCCCATTGAATTTATCTACCTTCAATTTACCCTCGTCCGCCATTGCTCCCACTCAACCGTGAGACTTTCCTGCAGATGATAATCAAACACAACCTCGCTCTGATACCACTTGTTAGGGTTAGATGGCATAAGATATCAATTAAATGCAAATAAAGATTAAACAGAGGAATGAAAATACACAGAAATAATAACAGCGAGAGACAATTTTAACCTGGTTCACCCAAACTTGGGCTACATCCACCAATAGAGAGTCCAATATTATTATCCAGTAAATCAAACCGATTACAACCAACAATCCCTGCAACTCAATACCATTGCAAATGCTACAATACAATATCAAAATCCCCCCTGCAACATACATCCTAACCGCTTATAACAAGCCTTTTGGAAGCTTCTAGAATTAGGGTTTTACAATGTCATTTTTCTTTTGTTGGTTAACAAAAAAAATTAACAACCAACTTTGAACTGG
The DNA here is from genome assembly GCA_027924645.1 of Cunninghamia lanceolata. Classification (NCBI taxonomy): domain Eukaryota; kingdom Viridiplantae; phylum Streptophyta; class Pinopsida; order Cupressales; family Cupressaceae; genus Cunninghamia; species Cunninghamia lanceolata. Next base: position 6,377,350 of record BSBN01000333.1, read on the forward strand.
CAAAAAAGAGGGAAAAAAATTTCGGGGGTTGCGCCCCCAAACCCTTGCTTCTCGGGGGCTGCCACCCCTAAACCCCTGCTTGGGGCCCGACCTGGCCCCAAATCCCGTCGAGGATACATTACAAGTCTATAGTACTTGCATGATCAGTCACCACATACCAACATAAATGAGAAGGGTTTTCCTTCCAATAATGTTGCAACTCGTTTTAATGACAATGAGTAGTTGCACAATAAGACATATAATATTGATTAGTCCAAGAGGCCACTCTAAAGTGATAAATAAGTGATTCCAAGGTAAAGAACTTCATACATCAAGATAAAGAAACTCCTAACCCTTTATGAAGAGAGCGTGTGAATATTCATGCAGAGACACTATGGTGTGAGAAATGCTTTTTACCTCATGATCCAATGAAAACATTGTTGTAGTTGTAATTCTAAGGGAGAAATAATTCCAAAATGAAGATGGTGGTCATAAATACTATGAGAATAATGACATTGATCAATTTGACACATTTGGATATGAGTCTAAAATTAACAAATTTGAATATGTGGTTCATGGTGTTGCTGATGAGTTCTTTCAATATGATTATTGTAGCTCAAGTCAATATGAGTTGCCCACTCATGATTTTGAATATCTTAAGGAACTCATGCAACAACAGTATAAAAGAGGCAAACCCTCAACTGAAGCTATCAAAGTTCTTATTGATGTAGTAGTCATGTAGGTGTAGAATGGATATTAATTAAGAAATAGGCAAATGACTGCTAGAAATGATATTGGCTCTACATGTAAGCTCAATGTACCAACTACATGTGTAGAAAAAGAAAAGCTAAAGTTGGATATTGATATTAGGGACAATGTTAACACAAAGAAAGTGATAGAAAAGAAAAAAGACATTATGTAGGAGCCCATATTATAGAAGAGGTATGTGTCAAAGAGCAATAGGGTTGTGGTATCAATGGGTGGTGCAAAAGCTCCCTAGATAAAGGACATAAGAGTCAAATTAGATGATACTAAGAACACATCACAAAAATAATATAATGTTGCCAAAGAAAATGGTGATAGTGTCAAAAGAAATAATGATACTACTTGTGGTCAAATTAAACCATTCATTCTTGAACTAAGTGATATAACAATGCCACAATCCACTCCTCTACCTAGTTATGTTCCCATTCATGTAGCTCAAGTCACAACTCAATTCAAGAATTTAGTGCCTTAGAATCCTTGAGCATAAGGAAAGAGTTTTATCTTATATCACTGTCATAAACATATGTGGTTAGCCCGCTAGTCCCCCATTAATACTATTGCTGAAATAAATTCTCAAGATACACCTTAGGTTTGCCTTGGAACATCTCAAATGGATAGTTAGTTGAGTGTTGATCCTTTTTATACATCTTTGCTAATAAATAGATGGCTGGTACATAACTCCATGTTGGATTCTAGAGCTTCTAGTAATGTCACACCTCTTCAAATTATGAATGAGTTATGTTTGAAGGTTTTGAAATCCTATGGTAAGTGCTCTCATATGGACTCTAGAGAGGTAAATGTCATTGGTGTTGTAAAAAATGTGGAGGTCCAACTTGCCACATACCCTAGTAAGTCATTCATAATGGACATAATTATTGTCGACTTTCTTGTGAAATGAGGTATGTTACTATGTAGAAAGTGGGTGATATCCATTGACAGTAGTATATAGATGGACCTATCCTATTCTACCATCCCACTATATGGAGAAGCAAAATTATACTAAGAAAAGAAGATGCTCACTACCATTGAGGATCTTGATAAGGCTGCAAACGAGGTGTTATACTTGGATGATGGTCCTAATCACTTTATTGGATATTGTGATGAAATAATTATTGCTTAGTTTATCCTACCCCATGCCCTTCTCATGTCTATGATGAAAGTGACTTGTGGACCACGTTCTTTGATAGTGCATGCTCCAAGGATAGACAAGGTGTAGGTGTTGTTCTAGTTTCTCCTGGTGGTGAGCATTTTAAAATTTCTTTCAAATTGATATTTTGATATACTGAAAACATTGTGGAATATGAAGCTCTAATTTTAAGTTTAATTATTACCCAAAAACATGGTGTCAAGTGTTTGATGATATGTGGGGGTTTAGAATTGATTGTGTCACAAATAAGAGATGCATATGCAACAAAGGACAAGAGGTTAAATTTTACCACAATGTTGTTTGGGACACCATGGAATTGTTTCTTGTAGTTGGTATTGAATGGATAGACAAAGAAAAATATGTTGTCATAGATGTTTTGGCTATTATAGTATCCAAATTCAACTTGCAACCAATCTTCCCTCATTGTACCTACAATATATAAGTTATCATGTAGCCTACCATGCCAAATAACATATATGATTGGTAGGTGTTTGATGATAATTTTCAATAGATTTACAAGTTTTTGAACTACATGGATGAATTTGATAGTCAATTGATTGATTGGTAATCCATGATTAAGGTTGAGGAAGGTAAAGAAATTCTTTTTGGGAATGAAAAATTTAACTAAACACTAACACTCTTCTAAGAGGCCTTGTAGCACTGGACATGATGTTTGATGGTGCTAATTGCTAATAGATAAGGAACAAATAGCTAATGAAGATGATGTAGAAGGCATCAAATCAGGTACATAAGAAACTCTAAAGATGATTTACATTAGGAAGAAATTGAAGCTAATAGATAAGCAAATGTTGATTGCACTATTGAGAATATTCAAACAGTGCTTTTCTTGGTCATATGATGAGTTGAAAGCATACAAGGACTTATTTCAACACTCAATTCCTCTACATCCTAATACAAATCCCTTCCAGTAGAAGAAAAGATTAATTAATCCAACATTGGCCCCTCAAATGTAAAAATAATTGATGAATTTGAGAGAGAACTATAATCAAATCAATCAGTCACTCCTTATGGGTGTCTAACCTTGTCCCAGTGAGAAAGCTTCAAAATGGGGACATAAGGCTTTATGTATACTTCAAGAATTTAAACGTCAAGTCTCTCAAGGATATCTCCCCTTACCAAGTATGGATCATTTTGTAAAGAGTGAAGGGCTCAAAATTAATGTCTATGATGGATGGGTTCTTAAGATACAACCAAGTGGTGGTCAAGGAATTTGAGCAACATAAAACAACATTCACAACTCCTTGGGGCACCTATGTTTATGTGAGAATGCCATTTGGACTAAAAATGTAGGAGTTGCATTTCAAAGGGTGATGGATGTTGCATTTGTAAACTTAATAGATGAGATCCTGGTGGTATACCAAGATGACCTTACCACATTCTCCAAAGATAGAAGAGATCATTGCAAACACTTGGAATTGATCTTCCAAAGATGCTTTGCAGATGGGATTTCTAAGAAGTGTATATTTAGTGTGGAAGAAGGTAAGTTTCTTGGGCACATTGTATCAAAGGATGGGATGAAGATAGATCTGGAAAGAGTGGAAACAATTAATCTCTTTCCTCAACCAAAGATAGTCAAATGTGTGTAATCCTTATTTAGATAGATTAATTATTTTAGGAGGTTCATTTCTAACTTTGCGAAGAAGACTAAGGCTATTTCCAAAATGCTAAAGAAGGGGCAGTCAATTGTTTGGAGAAAATAATTAGTTGAATCATTCTTGGAAATCAAATAAGCACTTAAATAGGCACTGATCTTGGCAAGTCCAAATTATTCAAAACCTTTTCAACTTTTCTCCTTTACATATTTTTACACTATAGTTGTTGTTTTGTTACAAAAGAATACCAAAGAATATGAACAACCTATAGCATTTTTTAGTAAATCAATACAAAGTGTAGAATTGAATTATTCAATCATGGAGAAGTACACGTGCTCTTGTTAAGGTTGTTAATAATTTTAGACCCTATCTCATAGGGGAAAAAATTACTACATATGTATTGCACACAACTGTAAATGCCATCTTCACTCGGCAAGAGGATTCCAGTAAGAAAGGCAAGTGGATCAATAAGATCTAAGAGTATGATATGGAAGTATAGACAAAATAATGATTAGAGATTAGGGTTTAGACAAGCTCATGGTAGATGCAAACTTGGATGCAATGGAGATCAATTATGTAAGTTGTGATCTTCTGCATGCTCCTTGTCCTTTGAAAGATGACCCTTGGTATAAAAATGTGATATACTACTTGGAAAACATGAGTTGTCACTCTTGGACTAAATGACAATCAACAAAGGACCTTGAAGCTAAACTTCCAAAGATATGTGTTGATTTAGGGTGAATTGATGTGGAGAAATCATGATAAACTATTGCTCAAGTGATGAAATTAGGAATAGTTAATTAGGTTGTAAATGAGTGTCACTAATGGTTTTGTGGTGGACACTTTATGGAAAAAACCCCTACCCACAATATTTTAAGAGTAGGATATTGGTGGTTGGCATTATTTAAGGATGTGGCCAAGATAGTGAAGAAGTGAAATTCTTGCCAAAAGTTCTCTGGAAATATGAAATTTGTAGGTGCTCTTTCCCTCACATTTATTTCTATTGAGGTTACCTTTTAGTAGTGGGACATTTATTTCATACGATAAATCATGGAAAGGTCAAGAAATGGATATAAATGGATTCTTGTTGCCACTAATTACTTCACCAAATGGGTTGAGGCAATCCCTACTAGAAATGTAACATCCAAAGTGGTAGTGGACTTCTTGTTGACTAATATAATCACAAGGTTTGGTTTGATTGCAAGGATGGTGGTTGATAATGCAATGTGTTTTAGGTCTCATGATCTTTCATATTTGTATTTAAAGTATGAGATTAGTTTGAATTTCTCATCTCCCTATCATCCCTAAGGTAATGGCTAGGTTGAATCTAGTAATAAGAGCCTTATGAAAATCATCAAGAGACCACTAGATGCAACAATTATAAGAAGAGGTGGGATGATAAATTAAGTTTATTGCTTGAGTTGATAGAATCACGTACAAGAAGGCTATTATAAGGAGTCTCTATGAGTTAATATATGGAGTAGAAGCCAATCTTCCCATCATCCTTGAGTTGTCAGTACACAAGTTATTGCATGAGATTGAAGGGCAATAAAATGACGTAATTTCCCAAAGGATAAAAAAATCATTGAGCTATATGAAAATGGAAGAGCTACTGGTGACATGAATTTGTTACATAGTAGAAAATGAAGCATGTATTCAATAAAAAGGTAGCTCGGAGATGTTTTCAGCTAGGAGACTTAGTCCTAATGTGGAATGTTAGAGTTGAAGATAAAGGAAAACGTGGGAAGTTTGATGCCTTATGGGTTGGGCCATATAAAGTTGTAGATAAGTGTGGCCAAGGGACATGGTGCCTCAAGAGTTTAGATAAAAATATCATGGAGTTGTTGCTTCATGGCCAATACCTCAAACACTTTTCTCCTAATTGGTGAGATATTTTAATGTTGTACATATTATTTTCCTTCCTATGTGTTTTCTCTATGTAATTGTGATCTTTGTTTATCATAGTGAATTGTGCCTTGTGTGTTGTATAGTCTCTTTTTTCCATGTTGCTTCCTATGGGTTAGTTTTTATTTGGGTCTTACTATTGGATGGGTATTTTGTGGTCTGCTCCTAGAGATTTGGCTAGGGTTCTCACTATATCTACTTGGGATACATGTCCCCAACTAGAGTCAATGTTGGCCTACATCCAATATTTTGACTAAGTCTAGTGTTTCTATTTTCTACAAGGTTATGTTGGTTGCCCAGATGTTTATAAAATGTCATATTAAGTTTGCTCACCATAATTTGTGTAAATGAGTTATTTCTCACTTGTTGTGTTGTCTTGTATAATGTTAAACTGAGATTTCTTGCTTCCATGGTCTTGTAGAACAATGTTTTATGTAGCAATGTACCCTATTGCTTTGTAGTAACTCCATGTCACTTATGCTTACTTGTTGGTACTGCATGCACTCTTGACCTTGTTATTTTCACTGCAAAAGAATAGCGCTCCAATTTTTTTATCTCATTTATCTTTCTTACAATAGGTCCTCTTATGTGTAGTGGATTCTTCAAGTCTATAGTGATCACATATATTGTTTTGAGCCTAATTTGTTTCACTACGACCCCCCTATGTTATTATTACCTATGCAACAGTGATGGAGTTGATTTAGCTTGGATTATTTGTGTTGTTGTGGTGGCCGTGATATTGAAGATTTATGTGCAATGCATCCTCATTTGCCTATCCCACATTATGCTTATGCAATGACAAGATGTCTATTTTTTATATTGTGGTATGTTTTCCTTGGCATGGTGGTTGTTATCCTTGGCAATTGCTCCTATTCACTTTGTAGTAGCTTGTTCTCATTGTGGTTGGAATGTTATGTTGGTAATGGTGGAATTCTTGCACATGGTGGTCAATTCTTAGTTGGCCTTGTTTCATGATGATGTGGTGCTTGGTCTCTTATGTTATGGTCGCAAGGGTTCTTTGATCATTTGTGCTTTTGTAGTGGGTCAATGTATCCCTATGGTGGAATTTTGGTGATGTTTTCATGGTTCTTTAAAACTTTATCTATCTATGGTTGTTGCATCACCTTATCCTTATGTGGGTTCAAGTTGTCCTTTTCATTCCATTTTCCATATGATCTACCCTACTACCATGGGGATGGTGTATATTTAAAAGCAAAGTTCAAAAAGTTCAATCATACAAGTGGTTGGTGGTCTCTTCATCATTTAATGGTTTCCTCTTTCTACCTCCAAAGTTTTTGTGTAGATCTGTTATAGTAGGGTGTTATTCAAATGTTCGTCTTTAGCCCTATGTGTGTTGGTGGTGATATTTTCCTATTTCAAATGCTCTTCCTCAACCACGGTGGTGAGTTTAATGTTTGATCTGATAGGTGGTTGATCCCCTGGTGATTTCTCATGTGGTTTCATGGTTTCCATGTATTATTGGGCATCCATGTTCTTTTGCAGTTAAGAGGGTGTGGTCCAGGTGTCTTCATGAGGTAAATCTTGCACGATCCCAAGTGGATTTATCCTCTCCATGGTGTGGGTTTTTTGACAATGTGTTATACAAGCTTATGGGAGCCTTGAAGATGATTTGACATCTGAATTTATCTCTAAGAGCCTTGGTATAAAATGTTATATAGTCATGGTTTGAGAAGGGAAAATGGTTTGTTGTTGTTACAGTTGCAAAATCAAAAGAATAAAGAGTTGCATATATTTTTCTTAGTGTCTTGTAATAGGCTAAGCATTTGATATTGAATGCATATGTTTGTTTTTTATAATTTTAGTGCTTCATTGCTATTGTATCCCATTGAGGAATGAATATAACATGCAACCTCTAACTATTTGAATGTATCCATGAACATTTTTATGCTTTTAATGATATTATTGATCTTCTTAGTCACATTTGCTAATTTAAATATTGTCTTTGATTGGTTTCTCAACTAGAAGGCTGTAAAATTTCTTGCAAATGTTTTTGTGAGGCATCATATTAGATTTGTATAAGAAGTGTATAATTTTGTTGATGTTTATTAAGATATGTTCACATGGTTGCCCTACAATATCACCTATTTGTTGTCTATATACATAGAGCCTAGCTTATGTGTGTTTTGGAAGTATTGTACTCTTGTCATCTTCTGTAAGGTGTCATTTCATGGTTTACTCTAGTGATGTTCCTTAATTTTTAAATCTTGAGTCTGCTACTCATATAGGATGAAGGCACCCATTTGTTATATGTTCAACCTACTATCATCCCACCACATTTATATAAAACAACAAAATATCAACCTTTAGTAACCGTAGTAGAAATAGTTGGTCCTTTGCGTTGCATGATCTCATTGGGCCCTGATGTCGCAAAGCATTTATGTGTTCCATGGATATCATTCATAGTGAGATACAATTTTATTCTTATCACATCCAACGTGTATGAAGTAAAATATCGCATTGAAAAGCTTAAGGGGTTAAGAAGAAGGCATCTTTAGTCTCTACATGGTTTTCATTTCTACTGATAGAGGTGTAACATCCTTGATCCTAATAAACCAACATATAGGTACTTATTGGTAGTAAAATAAGTTTCTTATGCATTGGAAATGGTTTGTCTCAAGGTCAACTTCATCATCATTTTTCTCTAGTTATCTCAAGAAAAAAACCTCGTGGAATACCCCCTAAGCCTCACAGAAACTAAAGCAAAAGAAGGAATTACCCATCCTTATCAATTGGTCCATTATTGTCTAATCCTAATTGCAAGTTGTAATCTATTTTTCCTAAGTTTGATACTCCTAGCACTTAGGTTCATCTTGTCTTTAGGGATTTGCACAACTTTGGGCCCACTTCAGAAAATGGAATAACTCATGAATAATGTGGAGAAATATGTCAAAATGCTAGATCAACCTAATGTTTCACAAGCCATGACATAGGAAGGGGCTAGGTTAGAGGATGAAACCTCTATACAAATACTAGAAGATGTACCACCTAAAATTCTATTTCCCACAACATTAGTGGCATCTCTACCACCTTTGAGGATTAATCCTCTAGTAACACCACTTAATCCTTTAGTTGCATATTAAAAAACTAAGGAAGTGGTAGAAACTATGCAAATTCGGTCTCCCAAAAGAAAAAGGGGGAAATAATTGACAATTCCTACATTTGTGTTCTATTAGAACAATGTGTTATTGAAGTTGATATCAATGATCTTAGGCTAAAGTCTTGCAATGAGTTTCTAGAGGATGACCAATTTATTAAGATTTTTGAATTTAGAAGATTTGCTCTAATGGTCAAAATCAAGGAAATGCAAGTATTAAATAGGCAAGAAACATTAATTAACAATGATTCAAAGTGTAGAGAACAGTATTGGTCAAGGCTAGTGGTTGTCTCTTGTTACCTAGTTGGGATATTATATAATCCATAGTACTTGACCAAATAATATGAGAAGAGAGGTTGATGAAGACCTTTTCAAAAAACTAGAGGATGTAGCACAATGCATTTCAAGATCATCATTTGATCTTGAAATGAATACATCGGCCATTTAGACCATTCTTGCTTACAACAAGCCTCAAATCAACTATGTTCCACAATAGTTAGTAGGAAGATTCATGGTGAGAATAGTAGGTTAGGTTTTAATTGCTAATGTATACACATTGGCAGTCCACACTACATAATTTATTCATGCAACAACCAAGAAGTTGCAAGAAAATTTGAAGTTCAATGAGGATTTGATGGAGTTCCAATCAACTTAAAAGTAGTTAAAGGAACAAATTTAAGTACTCACACAAAAGCTCATTGCCCCAACACTAGTTCATACGTTACCAACCCATATTCATGAAAGTAATGAGTTAGAATAAAGAGTACATGAACTGGAGTCATTGTTAGAGTATGATAAGGATAAAAGAAGAGAAGCTCAAGCAGGGGTAAGGGTAGCAATAGCAAAGCTAACATAAATCATTTACGGGCTCTTCATTCTATGGCATAGAACATTTTTAGAGTAAGTGAAAATCTTTGGAAATCCTTGACGAACATCAATAGAGCAGTCATTATGAGAAATAATATAGAGGCAAGGCTTCAATAAATTAGAGAAAAGTGGACCCTTTGGGTGTTCCAAATGAAGCAAACTTTTGCTAATACAAAGTATACAAAACTAGATGATTTTGATAAAATTGATATAACTAATGGCATGTGCAAAATCCATATTAATATTGTTATCCATATAAAAGGAATGGGGTCTTCTTTAAAGGATGATTTGATGAATTTCGAGTTTTGATCAAAACCAACATCCTAGATGTAAAACATACGAGAGGTAATCTCAAGGTACTAGATGCATGGAAAGAATAAATTAGCATGTTACCCTCCTTATTTTTTGATACTTTGATATAGAATGAACAAGTAAGTTCTATCACTATCAATAGGGTGTTAGAGTAAATTTATCATTAGGGACAAGGCTAAATTAGTAAGATGTTTGATGCTAAATGGGTAAACAACTTGAATGAGGTGCATGCAATATTGAGTTTGGATCTCAAGGATGATTAGGAATGGAATCATTGGGTTGACACTATGCATAATTTTGTAATCTTTATTCCATTCTTTCTTTTAAGGATTGTTAATCAAGAGTCATACCAAACTCAAAAAGAGGACCAAACACATTTGAGCACACACCAAAGAACTGTAAGTGTTGTAAGAGTTTTAGCTCGTATAATTTTGGCTAGTTGAGAAAAATGTTAATTGACAATATAGAGAAAATTTGTGATAGAATATGTGACAATACATAAGGAAGGGATTAATATGCATTCAAGGTTTTAATTAGGAAAAGGATCCTTCCAACTTTTTATTCAAGTAAAACTAATTCCAAGACTAGATTATCTCTACATACTAATTCCATGCATTTATTATCACATGTATTTATCAATATTAGTCTAAACTTTGTATCCTAGGTCAAGTTTGTTTATTTTTATAATCAAATCTATCTACACTTAAGATATTTGTGAAGGCTATTTACTTTTCCTAACAATGCTAAATTCTTCAATACAAAATAACGTAAAACAAGAGAAAAAATGTAAGAGTGTGCACTATTCTCCTCTATAATAATTTATATATAATGGGGTCCAAAAGAAAATCATTATCATCTTCATTGTATATATAAGTAGCAATCACACTTTAAGTTGTAATGGGTGCACCAATAGGAATTGTAAGGTAGACAATCTCAATTAGTTAAAAAAGATATACATTGAGAAGTTGTTGGGTCATCAAGATTCAAAATTGAGTCCCATCAAAACATTTTGAACCAGTTGGTTTTATATCCACTTCAAATTATGAATTAAAACTAAATATAGTGAAGGATTGAAAAACATTCAAATATTTTAGAATGTGGATGCATAGAAAATAATTTAGAAATGCAAATGACCATAAATATTTTTAGATTTTTTTCTTTTGGATATTATGAGACCCCGACTCTTCAATTTATCATTCACATTTTTTACCACAAATGGTAAAAGGATTTCTCTAGATTTGTGTCATAATTTGGTAAATTAAGAAACTACAAATATTAATATATTTTTATTGTATAAATTTGGTCAACACATTTTCCCAAACATAATTATTCTTAGTTGCTAAAACAAGTCAACAACATTTTTAATAAATATTCATTGATTAAATCATAAAATTTACAACCTTGGTCACATGAAGTGGAGATCTCCATGTTACCTCAAATTGTGTGCTAAACTCCTCACTTAAGATATCTTCCCTACCCACCAAAGTAGGCCAAGAGTAGACCATGTTTTGAAAAACCCCAAATAGTAATCAAACATCATTTGTTCTTCAATATCCATTTTTATTGGTTGCACTTGTGTGAATGGAAATGACAATATCTCATACTTGTGATCACCAATTTCGCCGCTAGGTGGAAAATTAGATAAGCTCCCAAAAAAACCACTCAAAAATGATGTCCACAAGTGGATCTAAGCTAGGATTTACTACGCCCAGATTGTAATCACATCACTTGACTTCTTCAATACACACTTTACTTATGGGTATTTGTACTTCATGTCTTCAGTGGAACTAATTTATTTGACACCATTGCAAGAAATGACTAGAATGCTAAGGAAAACACTAAATAAATAGGTTGTAAGTTTTTACATTGTAAAATATTCACAAAAGTTAATTATAGCTCACTAACTAGAACTTAATCCAGCTCAACAATGGCTATTGGAAGCTCATGGTTGGTTTTGTTCATTAGTTGGTACTAGTCCCATCGGTTGAGGTACATTGTTGGATACAGCAGTAGAAGCAAGAAAACCAACATATCTTGCCACTTATAATTTTCTCATAGAAAAAAATATTTTTTGACACAGTAAGCAAGGTTGGTGCATGCCTTAACTCCAAAGTAATCTTCTACATACTTTGTAAGGAAGGATCTGTGCCCTTCTCATAGATGGAACTCAAACTTTTAGGAGGTGTTCCATGAAAAGCATATTGAATGCTACTTTCTCTCCACAAAATTGTAACCCTTTAATACCAAATCAATGATTTCACCCACAAAACACATAACAAGAATAAATTTATAACTTGATGTTTCAAGATACAAACCCTAATTTTAAGGCAACACGTGTCTAAACAAATTAAATTCACACACAAAACACATAACAAGAACAAATTTATAACTTGCTGATGTTTAAAGATACAAACCCTAATCTTAAGGCAACACGTGTCTAAACAAATTAAATTCATGGTCTTGCAACTCTATCATAACTTTTTAGCCATCAATATAACAACAAATTAAATTCATGGTCTTGCAACTCTATCATAACTTTTTAGCCATCAATATAACACTATAGCATAGCAATACTTTCACAACAAGCCCTTTCTCACCTTAAAGAATGCCTTCAAAATTATTATTATTGAAAAAGAGAGATTTTTAAGTGGTCTTATTTTGCCATTACAATAAATTGACTAATTGCCAAAGAAAAACAAAGGCCCTTCAAAATCACACCCATCCCCATTAATAAAGAAAGACAATATTACCAATCCTCTATTATTCGTATAATGACAAATATACCAACTTGAATAAGACAATATCCCCAAATCCACATCTTTCAACAAAGAAGTCAAAAGGTCATAAGTAATCGTTCAAGATACGACCCACTAAATTTATTTATTTATATATTAAATAAAAGTGAAAATATTAAAATTATATAAAAACAAATGAGTGGCAACTTTAATTATAAGTCAACGAGACGGGTCAATTACAAGGTATATATCACATTATATAAACATAATAATAAACGAGTAGAATAGAATAAAATCACATTTCTCTAGATATGTTAGGGAGCATCTATGAGAAAACCATAGATTTAACCACAAATAAATAATAAAGACTAGTCCAAAGTACTAAAAAATAAAATAATGTTTGTGTACAAGTTGAAGGGTATCATTATCTATAATTTAAATATAGCAAATGAAAATTAAGATGTGGAACAATAAATTTTAATGAAGGGGCAAAGGGAAGAGTTTAAAGAGTCGATATGTTATGGTCAATGTGTTGGTTTTTTACATTGGGGTGACCTTCGATATTAACAACCAACACATTGATCATAACTATTTACACTGAGTAGGGAGATTGTTATTTTTTTTAACTCTTGTTCAAGATTGCTTGATAGCTTCAAGTATTGGCTCCCAACAAGATGTAAATTTGATGGTTGTATTTATTATTTTTATTGTAATTTTTTTAAATTAATGAGGGGAAGTTCTAAGAAAATAATCATAAATTCTAAGGGATTATAGTTGTATATATATCTAGTGTAAGTGTAATGGTAAAAATTGCACACTTGTGCCCTTTTCCTTTGTGTTGAGGCCCATGACAACTAGGTTTTGTTTTATGTATTGACTAGTATATAAGATAATGTATTTTGTGTGGAAGTTCGCAAATAACTTTATCCTAACATGTCCCCATCATCACTCATCTCTAGAATCAAGATCTAGATGTGATCTCCACATCTAGCCATTCATCACCTTGGTTCAAATTTGTGGGTGCAAAAATGATCTAGATCATTTTTGTGGTCACATATTTGATTCTTGAACATTTAAAATTGAATTTTTTAATTTAGGCCCATGTTTTCCTTCCTTATTAGTTGTAATGAGTTGACTAAAGTGCAACTAAAATTTTATATTGTGAGTTATGGTGTTGTATTTAAAGACTAACCCTAATTCAAAAGAATCATTTAGAATTGAGAGAAGAATTTATTGAGCACATCTAGAATTCAATTAGAAATGGCTAAAAAGAAACACAATGTAACATTGCACTATCATCCTAGCAGCATATTGCATGCTTGTATGTTGCTCTCGACCTTGGTTTATTGTCATTAAATTAGTCCAACTAGGGGTCTAACTGAGGAGAACATGACCATTGCACTAACCAAACTCTCTAAAGGTGTTTTAAGACATTGCCTATTCCTTATTATATTTAGAGTGCATTTGCACAACGATGGACGAATTTCACTCAATATAAATTGACCAAATCATGTCTTCAAATCATAGGTTTAGTTCCACATGTTTGTTTAGATCTACACTCATGCAAATGACCTCTACACTCATGAAGTGAACCAACAAGTTACACAATCAAAATTCTAACTCAAAAATAGTCAACTAACAAGCTCTAAAATTATGGCATCATGGTGAATGAACTTTTGACATATGTACAATGATATCCTCATCAAAATTCGAGTCAAGTACCCTTGTATTTAATTTAATTTATTTTTGCATTCATTATAGCATTTATTTCAATTATCTAATATTAGTTGTAGCTCAATTGTCTAGATTAATTGCTTTAATTATTTAATGAGCCTAGATTGTTATGTGAATGTGATTTTTCCCTTACATAAAATGATGAACCCGGCTTTCTTACACCCCTAGGGTTTTATTTGAGGGTTTATTCTTTCTCCATTAGGGTTTCAAATCTATGTTTTTTACTATTATACATTAATTTCATATTTGATTAGGGTTTGAATCCACCCCTAAGTGTTTATTATTCAACTTATTATCTCTTAGGGTTGGGACATTATAGTGAGATATCTTTGGTTCCTATCCTCCCACCCTTTGGCTGTAGGGTACAACCTTTAATTTTTAGATCCAATTGTTATTGATTTATCTAATTTATTTCAGATTTGACCATTATCAAGGACTCCTCTTTGTGCTTTTATGATTTTTGTTCCCTCTTTCATGATGACACCATAGGCAATGATTGTAATTCTATGCTAACTCCTCGCACATATTTTATATTTCCTAGGGTTCCTTGTTAGGGATATGATTTTTATAATGAATACATTTATTGAAATCCTAACTAGGATGCATTATATTGTTTACACATGTATGCACTTTGATAAATATCTTTCATTCACATGTATATGACATTAGATCACTAGCTATCTATGTCAATTCCATTAATTACCATGCTATAATATATTATTCTTTGTTTATTCTTATTTGTATTATTGCATATAGCCTAAATTTATGTACATTTGTGCTTAATTACTTTATTCTTCTAGTGGTTATATCTTTAAATACCTTAAGGAGTCTTCCATACCATCGCATAATGCTATTTATTTTGAGGCTCTTTCCTCATCTCGTGATGTTTTATCTTTAATCACTCATCCTATACATCCTAGAGATCCTATTTATACATCTTTTTCTCCCATTATTTGTATGGCTTGTACATATTCATGTCTTATCTTTCACATTATTCCATTTGTTCCTAGGTATATATACCTATTTTGCATTCCCTAACTACTCCATAGGGTTATCATATAATTGGACATACATATATGAAAATGCCTAAGAGATACAATTTACTTGATTAGCTTAAGAATACTCCAGCTAAAATATCTATTTGGGATTTAATGCATTCATCTAAGACATATAGAGATGTGTTGAGGCAAAATTTAGCTACAATCATCATTTCATTTGATATTACTCCTACAAAGGTAGTTACCATTCTTGATCCTATTTATCAAAATAGTTCTTAGATTTCATTTGCACATCATGAGTTGTCTCCTCCCCATATTATTAGGAGTATCAAATACTATATATTGTGGTTAATCATGGGGACATTTGAATTAAACAAGATTTATTACACTTGATATTGTGATAATTACTCTTAGATTTATTACACTTGATATTGTGTTCCATGTTATGTCTATTTCTTTAGCATATAATATTATTTTGGGCCATCCTTAGATCCATGCCATGGTTATTGAACCTTCTCCACTTCATTAGACTTTGAAGTTTATTCATAATAATTAAATGTGTATATTCACAGTTGATGACAATTCTTATCAATATTGTCAAGTGTTGAAAAACATATTCTAGTTCCTCATAACCAATTGATTACACCTACATTGCCATCAAGAATTTATACTCCTTTATTTACACCTCATGTTAATTTTACACCTTCATGTGATAAAAAGCATGAAGTGAATGATAATGATTATGTCATTCCTCTTTTATATATGGATTATGTTGTATATGATTGACCACCTTCAACTTCTCATGAGCATATTATGACAATTGAGGGCTCTCTTAGTCATGGATATGAGGCTAGTGCCAATTTTCTAATTGTGTGTCATGTCCCCATATCAAGACACTGTTAAAGTAAAGATTTGAATATGATAAAGATGGTTTGTAAAATATTATTTCGGATGACAGAAATAATTACATACATTATATATTATTTAATAAATAATATTATTGTATGAATATTTTATTATAATTAAAATATAATATCCATATTATAAATAACAATATATATAAATATAATATATTATAAATATATCTAATAATATAAATACGAATATTGTTATAATTATCTTACATTATAATATAAATACAAATAATATAATATAAATCATATATCATTTATTATGATATAAATGATATAGTATAAATAATATAAAATATATATAATATATCATTTATTATAATATAAATATAAATAAAATAAATAAACATCTTTTAACCTATCCTCTTATGATAACGGAGTTACCTATGGTTAGAACTAGTTTTACCACAAAAGGGAATTAATATAAAGTAATAAAAATTATAAGAGGGTAAATATGTCTTTTACCACCAAGCATAATAAGAGACATGCCTCTTCAAACATATCCCTTGAAAGGGAAATAAATAAAGGTTGTGAGATAGAAGTCATCATCGGGAGAAAATATAAAAAGAGTATTGGATAAATACATATATTTAGATCTGCATTTTATAACAGCAATACAATAAAGACTATATTACCGCAGCATAGGTAAGGAATCCCAGGTAAAGCAGGTAAGTAAGTATTTATATTTACTTATTCAATTTATGATTTGTAAGAATTTATAATTACTTGTTTAATTTATAACTTGAAAGATATAAATAATAAG
The DNA here is from genome assembly GCA_027924645.1 of Cunninghamia lanceolata. NCBI lineage: Eukaryota > Viridiplantae > Streptophyta > Pinopsida > Cupressales > Cupressaceae > Cunninghamia > Cunninghamia lanceolata. The sequence continues at coordinate 6,394,194 of BSBN01000333.1, forward strand.
GTTATTAAGTAGAAACTGATATATGTGATATATACATTTATGTCTGAAATTTATATTTTAAATATGTATCTTGTATGATTTGAATTCATAAGTAATTTATTAACACCATATGTGGGAAAGAGTAGAAAGTGCCAAGAGGCCATTCATGGATATTTATCACATAGAGGCCTTGTCACATGAGGTATGAGGTACCCATAGTGCAAGGATTGTGAATTAATGGCCTTGGCTACCTAGAGTACCAAGGAGTCTCACAGAGGCCTTAGCTCCAAGAGTACAAAGGTACTTCTTGAGTAAGGATGGGAGACATTAGAGCCCCATGGTGGATAATGGCAACTCTCATCTCATTTCACATAAGTTGTTAATAAATGACGTATGCGAGATAGCAAGTATGTAATATGTATAGATGAAGATTAATTAAGGCCTTAGGGTAAAACCTAAGGAGAAGGCTCTAGGATAAAACCTAAAGATTAATGAAGGCTTTAGGGTAAAACCTAAAGATTAATAAAGGCATGAATTCCTAAGGGTAGATACGAGACTTCCTAATTAACCACCTAACACTAAGAAGGTGGGGTAGATAGTTATGGTAGGTATTGATCATTCCATGGGAATGGGCCTTGATTGATGAATCAAGGATATTATGGGCCTTGATTGACAAATCAAGGATATTACTATGGACCTTCGACTTAAGTATCGAAGGAATGGGCCTTAGTTGACGAACTAAGGAATTATGGGCCTTAGTTGATGAACTAAGGAATAATATTAATGGACCCATAGGATTGAGATGACATCACCTACCTAACGAATCTTCTCTCACAAGGTGGAAGGTGAGGTTAATAAGAGGCCTAAGGATTATCTCACCCAAGGAAAATCATGATGTATGGAAAAATAGAATTATGAAATGGCAAATAGTATATGGTTATGTTTATGATTATCATCAAGATTAAAAGGAAATGAAAAATGGAATATTAATGTTCTCTTTTGGTAAGTTGAAATTGTTTGCAAAGGTGTGAAAATTTTGGCTTGCTAGAAGGGGACATTACATTGTGGTTAATCTTCTTCTCAACTAGCTAACCAATAGCTAAAGGCTTTTCTATTCCATAAAATCTTGGTTATACTAGGAAAGGTTTAGGTTAAAGGATTGAGGTACATTAGAACCTATTTAACCATCACAAAAGCATAATACTATCAATTTGGGTTATTCCCCTACTAAGAATAAGAACATAAAATTATGCAAAAAATAAGATCTCTCACTCAACTTAAATAGTTAACAGTTACATGCACTTGCAATTGATACACCCTGAATTAATTTATATGGGCATACCAAATTATAATCCTCTAAACACTTTTTCTCATGATGAATATCTTGTTGGATTCTTGGGTGGTTGTGAGGAGTTCCCTAAGTTCCATCATGATAGTGGTTTTTTGTATGCTATTAATGTTTGTTCTTATTTTAGGGAAACCTCTCCTTCACTAGGCATTTCTCCAAAATTATTTGATGGTCTACCCATTAAACTATTTTATTGAGGATATGAATAAACTTTATATTGGTGGTACTTTTGATGCTAAAATAGATAAACTAGATAAATATAAAGTGTTAAAAATTGGTGAATGTTTGAACATCTTTAAATGACACAACACTTCTACTTTACCTCATGATTATCATGATTTGTTTGCATGGTCTTATCAAGAAATTCCTAGAATCTCTTGTGATATTGTCATGCATAATATTGTTCTTGATTTAGATGTTACACATGTTAAATAAAAACTACAAAGATGCATTCTAAAGTTGCTTTAATGGTCAAAAATGAAATCAAAAAGACCAAAAATCAGCTTCATTAGACCCATTGACTACTATCCATGTATTTAAAATATGGTGCCTATATGTAAACCTAATATATGTCTTTGTATATGTACTGATTTAAAATACCTTACTAAGGCATCACCAAAAGATAATATTTTGTTGTATAATGTTGATATGATTGTTGATTCCACTATGAGACATGGGATGTTGTCATTCATGGATTTTTAGACTATAATCAAATTCTTATCAATAGGCTATAACTTTAATTTTTTATTATTTAATGCATAATATTGTAGAATATTATGTGGATGAAATTTTGAGTAAATCTAAGAAACAAACTAGTCATCTACAAGACTTGAGGACCATCTTTGAGGAGTTGTGACAATATCAAGTTCATTTGAATACTAAGAAATACATATTTATTGTAGATCTAGCAGTTGCTTACTAAGCTTTATTATATCTAGGCAAGGAATTGAAGTTGATACTAGATGTTATTGTTAATATTCCTCCACCTCAAAATCAGACACAACTTTAGTCTCCAAGGCAAAGTTCAGGCTATTAGATGTTTCATTTCACAAGTAGCGTATCATACTTTTCCTTTCACTAAACTATTGAAGAAAAATATTTAACTTTCAATAGAATGAGGAATGTTAAAAATCTTTTGATGATATGAGAAATATTTGATGAATCAATTAATCCTTATGCTTGTTATCCATGGTAAACTTTTCTTGTTATATGTTTATGCTACTAAGTTTGTTATTGGTGGTTCATTGGCACAAAATGATGAGAATTGTAAAGAAAAACTTGTCTATTATATCAATCACACTTAATTAGATTATGATTTACAGTATACTCCTATGGAAAATTATGCTTGGTTGTGGTCTTTTCTTCATATAAGTTGTGACACTGTATGCTATACACTTAAACATGTATAATAGTTAAAGAAGATCCTTTTAAATATGATTTCTAAGGCTGATCTTTCCAATCATGCAACATGATGGGCCATGTTATAGAGTTTGAACTTAAGTTTGTTTCTCAAATTTCTATAAAGGGACAAGTAGTAGTTATTAGTTAGCAACAATACCATGTATTGATCACTCGTCTATAGGTACATCTTTTCTTGATGAGAATACACTACATATTGATTCCTCATCCCCTTGGACAATATTCTTTGATGGTTCTAGATGAATGATTAGTTTGGGAGGGTGTGTGACATTGATACCACCCTTAGGTGACTTGATCCCTTTATCTTTTCAGCTAGATTTTCCATGTACCAATAATATAGTTGAGTACATGTGACATTGATTGTTGTGATACGTTCAACTATTTCTTTTGGCTAGATATATTCTTAGTGATTATAAGGCCAAAGATGTTAGACTTGCACAATATCATGTGTTGTCTTTACAATTGCTAGATTCTTTTGACTTATTTACCATTGATTCTATTCCTTGTAAGTATGCAAGCCATGCAAATGCTATGGTTAGTGGCATCTCACTTATGAGTATGAATAATGGTATTCATCACTTTACATTTCTTATTCAAAGATTAAGCTAACCAATTATATAAGACACTTCTTTGTTGGTTTGTGTTGCATTGACTAGAGATAAGCAATTTTGTTATATTTATACTTACCTTGATTCTAGAGCATTTCCCCCTAGTATCTATATCCATAAACTAGTTGTTAAGTATTTGGTATTGTGGGAGTACTTTATAGGCATGGTTATAATGGATTATCAATGTTAGATGCCTTGATGATAATGAGAAATTTATTACCCTTAAATAAGTTCATGGGGGCATATATATGGTGGTCAAGTTAGTGCTATGTTATTGGTTCAAAAAATCTTACACATGGGTTATTGCTATAGTAAAATGAGGAAAGATTTATACATTTTTTTCAAAAGTGTGTGAAATGGAAAATATATAGTAATCTAAAACATGCACCCACTCATGATATTCATCCTTTAAATTGCACCCACTTCTTTATATGGACACGCATTCACTATCACTACTATAAATTGCACCCACTTCTTTATATGGACACACATTTATTATCACTACTATAAATTGTTTCACTAAGTAGATTGAAACTATCCCCCTTGAATCTACTATGACATCTGATATTTGTGCTTTTATTATGGAGAATCTTATTTCTAGATTCAATTTACTATCTACTATCATCATAGATAATAGTACATCTTTTTAAGAACAAATAAGTGAAAAAAAATTAGAAATCTTTCATATTGAATAGTATTTTTGTACTCCTTACTACCCATAGGGTAATGGTCAAGTAGAAGCTACTAATAAATCTATTGAGCAATTTTGAGAAAAATAGTTAATATTCATGGTACTAATTAGCATGTTGAACTAGTTCGTATATTATATGCTTACCTTAATATTATTTGTAAAGATTTAATGATCCATTTTATAGGAAAATAGAACCCATTTAGATAAAGTTTTTTAAAGTGATGTCCCCCAAAATTCTTAGATTAACACACTAAGCCCAAGAAACTACATTCCTCATCCTATTTCCCTTTCTATCTGACTAGAAAAAACTTATAATAAGCTTGTTTAATTGGTTAATCTAAAAAGAAGTAGCCAACCAACAAGATGAAAAATAAATATTATAAGAAAGAAAAAATGTTTTGGCAAACTTGAAACCTCCTAGCCAATGAAAGAAGCTAATGTAGATGAGGATTTGGGGTTTTATTAATCCACCAAGTAATGCAACTCAAATTTGGCTTCTACAAATATCAAAATACGAAATTATCAATTATACAAAAGAATTTGATTAATGGCTTCAAAATCAAACAAGAAACTTTTATTTATTTATCTTCTTGAAGTATTTACAGCACTTCACGTTTTTCTTCCTGTAGGATCTATTATCTAATATTTTTATCTATTTTTTTTAATGTTGTTCAAACCTTCATAGCTGGGTGAAGTCCTCCCTCATATGGTGTCTTAATTCACCTCTTTTCTCTCATATTTTCTATTTTTTTTCTTGCAAATGTTCAAACCCTCTTTCTGGGAGACTTTTCCCTCTCTTGGCACCCTTTTCTTCTATATCTTCTATGGTTGTACTCCCTCTCTACTGTTTGAATTTCTGCATTTGACATTATCAATTGTGCCCCTTCTAAAGAGGCGTTTCCTCTTCTCAAAAGGGCGCTTCCATCTGTTTTCCTCACTTTTTCCTATTCCCATTTAAAACAATAGTAATTTCTATCTTTTTAAATATGCCTTTGTTAACATTGGAAAAGCATATCAAATCTTGAGATTTCAATTTATTTGTTCAAACTCCCATGCCGTTTCATTTTCTCCACCCTTTTATTATTTTGGAATATTAAAATCTGAATTTGAAGAGTGGGTGAGGGAATTCACACTTGTCCACGTTCCACACACCTATTCTAAATTTAAACATCTTAAACTATGATGTTCCTCAGTTTGCCTCATACATCTGCAATTAATAAACCTTGAACTGTAGAATACCATACATGTCACATTCAAATGAATCCTCGAATCACATGGTTATGGATGTTTTAATTTGCATTTGGGCAAAGTATAAACATTATGATCTTCAAACCTTTGTCTTCTTTCCTCTCATGAGGTGTTAGAAATATTATGAAATTGTATCAACAATTCTGAGAGGATTCTATTTGTGCGACTATGCCAATCGGTGGAATCGAGTGTCCACAAGGTAAAAAAATTCAAACATCTCTGAATTGAATGAAAATTGGTGAGTAGGCTTAGAATGAGATCCCAAGGTCCCCTGCAAAAGGATTTTGATCCAAACTTCCAAAAGTAGGAGATATTAAACTTTTCGTAAACTGATGACACACTTTCGACATTAACGATACCAATTTCTGACATTAACTTCTCTCAAACTATGAGAGATATGACTTCACTTCTTTTTGGAATTTCGAGATGGTACCTCCAAGAATGCCTCTATAAAAGGAATCTACTCTATCTCTTACGTACCAAAACTGCTTGCGGAGTGTCGAAACTACCACCTGACAAAAACTCATTTTTTTACAAATCTGAAAGCATGAAGTGTTCCCAATGTTGATAAATACCATAAAAGATCAAAACAAACCAAAACTTGAAGAAAACAAACCAACAGTTTTTTTTGGTTGATGTTGATCACCAGTCCGCCCGGATGCTCCTACATCAGAAGCTTGCCCTACAATTTACTTTTTCCATAACCTAATTCCACATTGATTTTAAAGAAGAACTCAAAGAGAATGGAATTCCTAAATATCTTATTAGATTGTTTAAGTCAATGTAGTTCCCACCTTTATTCAAAATTCAATTGGGATAAGACTCATTCTAGGTAAGTACAATAGTCTTAAGAATTGCAAAATTAGACCTAGAAGCAACATAGTAAATGCTCAGAATGTTATCCAGATTATTCAAGTTTTCCTAATCCATAGAAACAAAAATAAAAGTATCATTAATAAATTGAATATCAATAACATAATCCCTTGAAAGCAAGCATAAATGCATAATTGGAGACCTCAAAGAAAAGTCTCTTAGCAAATAACGAATTGATTTAGCTGCCAACACAAAAAGGTAAGGGGCAAAAGGGCACCCTTGCCTAATAGACCTTTGAAGAGGAAATGATTTAGAAAGCTCCCCATTCACACACTCAAAGGACACTTGTCCAACATGTTTTCAACTCTCTTACATATTTCATAACATGGCAGATTTGACTTCCTAAGGTAGAGCACTCCAGGCTAAAAATAGGCAATGACAGATACTCTTACGCATCTTATAGTTGTCATAAAAAATTGCAACATGACAAAACTTAATGTTGTAAGAGAATCCATCATACACGACTAAAAATAGCATATTCCTCTTACAACATGTCATAGCCCAACTTGGCGCCCAAAGATGTCTTCTCCACATGCAAAGATGCTTTTTGACACTACTAAAAGGAAGCAAGGTACGCAGAACACACTTCCTACACCAACCTAATGAGGGAAATAGTATGCAAATTCTTTTAAATCCTTACAATTGCAGCAATGTTAAACACATAACATAAAGATTAAAGCAGCAACACAACACATAGAAAGAGATTGACACAAGATATATCATGGGGAAAACCTTTTCAGGTAAAAAACCCCACACTCTAAAACCTGCAAAACGTATTAACAGATCTGAAAAGGATTACAATACACTTGCAATGCAAATTCTTTCAGGAGTCTGCAAATGTCATTTCTAGAGTAATTCCGGCAGCATAACAGTACATGTATCAATATTATGCAAACTACAACTCCAAACTCTGCATTATATAGAGTTACAAGGCAATATTGAGAAGCCTCTAGAAATGGGCGTCCATCTTGGCCACATGGCCATTTACACACTCAAAGGACACTTGTCTAACATGTTTTCAACTCTCTTACATCTATCATAAAATGGCAGATTTGACTTCCCAAGGTAGAGTGCTCCAGGATAAAAATAGGCAATGACAGATGCTCTTACGCATCCTACAATTGTCATAAAAAACTGCAACATAACAACACTTAATGTTGTAAGAGAATATGCCATACACGACTAAAAATAGCATATTCCTCTTACAACATGTCATAGCCCAACTTGGGCACCCAAAGATACCTTCTCCACATGCAAAGATGCTTTTCGACACTTGTCTTCACTTGTTATAGGAATCTCTATACTTGGCTCTTACGTGTCATAGATTATGTCATACAAAATAACTCCTCCGTCATAAACCAAGATGCCGACACATGGCATATTAGTGCCACCTCAAATGGGATGCCCAAATCCACGTGTTTTACTTGACCATCCAAAGCATATTCCAAGTAAGATGACATGTCACAATGCCACCTCAAACTAAATGCCAAAACTGAATGTGCAAGTAAATACAAATTTGAGCAAAATAAATAAATAATAATCAATGCTAGGAATTGCAAGGTTGAGACACCTTAATTCCCAACATTCTCCCACTTGTTGAACACCTTGCAAGAGCCAATAAAAAGACAAGATTTAACTATTAGGGTCCAAGAGGCCCATAGACTCCGAACACCATCTGAACTTATCTATGCCAACGGGTTTCATCAATGCATTTGCAACATTGTTCAAAGTGTCGACCATCTCCAACATCACCTTCCCATCTTCTACCATATCACAAACAAAATGATATTGAACATCAATGTGCTTTGTTCTGGCATGGAAAGTAGGATTCTTTGCTAAGCAAATCGCACTCTGACTGTCACAACAGATAGTAATATGTCTTGTATCAAAACTGATATCTAAACACAATCTCTTAAGCCAAATGGCTTTACAAGCATGAGTTGCTGCCATGTACTCTACTTCTATCGTGGACAAAGCAACCACAGGTTGTCACTTACTCATCCAACTAATAGCTCCACCAAACATAGTGAACACGTAGGCATTGGTGGATCTCCTACTGTCAATGTCACCTGCCTAATCAAAATCCACAAACCCATGAATACTAACAGAATGTTGAGGTCATGTAGGATAACCATGATAGCATAAGGAATACTTAGAAGTACCCCTCAAATATCTAAACACTCTTTTCACTGCATCCCAATGTACCCGTCCAAGATTAGCCATAAATCGACCAAGGACTCCCACTGCTTGGGCAATGTCTAGTCTTGTACAGACCATAGCATACATCAAGTTGCCAACTGCACTAGCATAAGGTACTCTGCTCATATCCTCTATCTCAGAAGGAGACTTTGGACAATCATCAACAGATAACTTTGTCCCCATCGCAACAGGAACAGTCAACGGTCTGCAATCCACCATACTGAATCTCTCCAACACGGTGTTAACATACTTACTCTGGCCTAACCAAAGTTTTCTATTTGTTCTGACTCTTCTAATCTCCATCCCCAAAATGTACCTGGCTATCCCTAAGTTTTTCATTTCAAACTGTGTTGACAACTTTTACCATGTAGTGCTCTGACTGTGACATGTAGATTTCTTCCTTCAAATCACCATGAAGGAAAGTTGTCTTCACATCCATTTGTTCCACTTCTAAATCATAAGCTATTGCAAGAGATAACAGGAACTAAATAGATGTCAGCTTTGCAACGGGAGAGAAAATATCACCATAATCAATTCCCTCCACTTGTGAATACCCCTTTGCAACCAATCTGGCCTTATACTTCTCAACACTACCATCTACACCAAATTTCTTCTTGAGCACCCATTTACATCCAACAGGTTTTCGTACTTTAGGCAAAGGCACCAACTCTCAATTTTTATTCTTTTCCAAAGAAGCCATCTCCTCTTCCATGGCCTCCTTCCAGGAACCTACATCTTTCATACCCATAGCCTCTTTCACAGTTCTAGGCTCATCAGTGTTAGTAATCAAGGCAAACACACAACTAGAATCAAGCAATGAATAACCAAACCTGTCAGGTTGCTTCCTGTTTCATGTAGACCTCCTCAAAGGCTGAAGTGGAGGTTGTTCTTCCTCTTCTAAACTTTCAGAGCTGCTAGAGCTCTCCTCATCATTAGGTCCAACAGGGTCTTTCGGTTCAATCTTCTCAAGGGTAGTGGGAAACTGAACCACATCCTCTTTCTTTTCTTTATCTTCTAGCTGTAAAACAACAGGAGAATGAGATACCTCTTGGAAAATAAAACTTATGCTATAGAACACTTTCTTGGCCACAAGATCCCAATGCTTGTACCCTTTCACATCGACACCATAGCCAATGAAGATACACTTAACTACCTTGTTCTCCAATTTTGACCTCTTCTCCTTAGGCACATGTGCATATGCCTCACAACCAAAAACATGAAGATGTCTCAACGAGGCCTTCTTACCAGACCACACCTCCATGGGTGTCTTATCAACGAGCACTGAAGTAGGAGACCTATTAACTAGGTAGCAAGCAATGGCAACAGCTTTAGCCCAAAACTTTTGTTCAAGGCTAGCTCCACTAAGCATACTCCTAGCCCTCTCCATCAACGTTCTGTTCATCCTCTTTGCAACTCCATTTTTCTGCGAGGTGTATGGAGTTGTCTTATGTCTTTCAATCCCATGTTCTTTACAGAACTTATCAAATTCTGTGGAACAAAACTCACCACCATTATCAGTTCTCAAACACTTAATATTTTTACCAGTCTGATTCTCAACAAAACCTTTAAACTCTTTGAACTGACTAAAGACTTTAGATTTGCTTCTGAGAAAATAAATCTATGTCCTCCTACTGTAATCATCAATAAATGATACAAAATATAATGATTTAGAAATCGAAGGAACATTCATAGGACCAAACACATCAGAATGAATTAGATCCAACACACCAGAAGAGTTATGATAACTTGAGTAAAACTGAGGTTTTGTTTTCCATATACATAATGTTCGCAAAAGTTGAACTCAAGATTACAATCATTTAACCCCTCGATGAGGTTTTTATTTTTCAGGGCTCTAAGACCCTTCTCGCCAATGTGACCAAGTCTATCATGCCACAACATTGTCTTCTCAGCAGGTAGTTTCATTTCCAAAGCATGAGCACCCTTAGGTACCCAGAAACAACTACCATCGGAAGTTGAAGCAACACATTTCTTTACTGCTAGTTCCAATGGTGAGGATGAAGAATCTAAAGCTCTTTTCTTTGAAACAGAAGAACTATTGCACTAAGTAGTGCATGCATCTATTTGAAATAGACTAACTCTCTGAGTACCCTTAGCAAGCACCATAGCTCCTCTTGTCATCTTGCATCCTCCACCCAAGAAGACAACATGTACACCTACACCATTCAATTTACTTACAGAAAGAAGGTTTCGTGCTAAGCCAGGGATGTGCATAACCCCATTGATCCCCTTCACTCATCCATCAGGGAATCAAATCAAGACTCTGCCATAGCCAACTATCTTCAGGTGAGAGTCATCACCTCGGTACACCTTCCCACCATCCTATTCTTCATACTTTGTAAATCAACCTTGATGAGAGGTCATGTGGAAGGAAGCACCGGAGTCAATTAGCCACACATCTTCTGATGCATGGGTTGCCAAGGCTACAACAAAAGCATCACCGTCATCTTATGACTTGTTAGAATCTGAATCGAAGGTGTTCTCCATTTCGTCCTTGCACTCCTTTTAGAAGTGCCCAATTTTTCCACAGTTCCAACACAATACCTTGGACATTCTAGGAGATTTGGATCTCCCATGGGATTTGGATTTTCCCTTTTCAGCTTTCTTGTCTTTTTTTCCCTTTCTCTTTGGGCCTACCACGAACTGCAAGAGCCTCCTTTGTTGATTTGAAAGACTTTCTCTGCATCTCTTCAGACAATAGCGAAGATACCACTTCATCCATCTTGAAGGTGGTATTAGTGCTTCCAATGGTCATGACAAGGTGGTCCCACGAGTCTGGCAAAGAACAAAGCAAGGTCATGCAATGATCCTCCTCCTCCATCTTCACACCAACGAAAGTCAACTGTGCAACTAACATGTTGAAGGCATTCAGGTGATCTGCAACTGATCCTTCATCTTCCATCCTCAGAGAATATAGCTTCTTCCTCAGGAATAACTTGTTTACCAAGGATTTGGTCTGATAAACATCACCAAGTTTCTTCCATAGCTCTTTTGCGGTCTTCTCTTCATGAACGTTTAACAGGATGGAATCAGCTAAACAAAGTCTCACAAGACCCTTAGCTTTACGATATTTGAGATCCTAATCTACCTGTACCATTGCCGTTGATTTTGTTCTAGAAATTGTTTCCCATAGATCTCTGTCAACAAGCATGTCTTCCATTTTAAGTTTCCACAACTCGAAATTGTTGCCATTAAACATTTCCAAATCTATCCTTCTAGATGTGTCTGCCATCTTCTTCCTGCAACAAGATTATAGAATACTCTACATAGACTTCCACTCAATCAAAGATTAGCTCAAAAAACCCCTACCCAACAACTAGGATCAAAGGTGATCAAGCTCTGATACCAACTGAAAGGAAGCAAGGTACGCGGAACACACTTCCTACACCAACCTAATGAGGGGAATAGTATGCAAATTCTTTTAAATCCTTACAATTGCAGAAATGTTAAACACATAACATAAAGATTACAGTAGCAACACAACACATAGAAAGAGATTGACACAAGATATATCGTGGGGAAAACCTTTTCAGGTAAAAAACCCCACACTACAAAACCTACATAATGTATTAACAAATCTAAAAAGGATTATAATACACGTGCAATGCAAGTTCTTCCAGGAGTTTGCAAATGTCATTTCTGGAGTAATTCTAGCAGCATAATAGTACCTATATCAATATTATGCAAACTACAACTCCAAACTCTGCATTATATAGAGTTACAAGGCAATATTGAGAAGCCTCTAGAGATGGGCGTCCATCTTGGCCACATGGCCATTTACACACTCAAAGGACACTTGTCCAACATGTTTTCAACTCTCTTACATCTGTCATAGCATGGTAGATTTGACTTCCCAAGGTAGAGTGCTCCAGGCTAAAAATAGGCAATGACAAATGCTCTTATGCATCTTACAGTTGTCATAAAAAACTGTAACATGACAACACTTAATGTTGTAAGAGAATCTGTCATACATGACTAAAAATAACATATTCCTCTTACAACATGTCATAGCCCAACTTGTGCCCCCAAAGATGCCTTGTCCACATGCAAAGATGATTTTTGACACTTGTGTTCACTTGCCATAGGAATCTCTATACTTGGCTCTTACGCGTTATAGATTTTGTCATACAAAATAACTCCTCCGTCATAGTCCAAGATGCCGACACATGGCATATTAGTGCCACCTCAAATGGGACGCCCAAATCCACATGTGTTTGACTTGACCATCCAAAGCATATTCCAAGTAAGATGACATGTCACAATGCCACCTCAAACTAAATGCCAAAACTGAATGTGCAAGTAAATACAAATTTGAGCAAAATAAATAATAATCAATGCTAGGAACTTCAATGTTGAGACACCTTAATTCCCAACAAAACAAAAATAAAAGTATCATTAATAAATTGAATATCAATAACATAATCCCTTGAAAGAAAGCATAAATGCTTAATTGGACACCTCAGAGAAAAGTCTCTTAGCAAATAATGAATTGATTTAGCTGCCAACACAAAAAGATAAGGGGCAAAAGGGCACCCTTGCCTAATAGACCTTTGAAGAGGAAATGATATAGAAAGCTGCCCATTCACAGTCACATTGATTTGAGTAGAAGCATCTTTAAAAAGAAGACTAGCAACCCTACAAAAGTACTCCCCAAACCCTTGAGAATTCTATTAATAAAGGGCCGCTCAATTTTGTCATAAGATTTTTTTAAATCAAGAAGAATAATGAAAACATTTTGATTAGAGTGTTTGGTCTAGAGCATCCCCTACTAGATTGTAATAAAATTATCTAATATATATTTGCCTTTAACAAAACTAATTTGAGAAGGCAATATAATACTAAGAAAAAGCTCCTAGATTCTCAAAGCAAGGGCTTTAGCATAGATCTTATAAGAGACATTTAACAAAGTAATTAGCCTCCAATTTTTCAATTGAGTAAGATTGCCTTCTTTAGGGATTAACTTGATAATACCTTATTGATATTCTCCCTTAAAGTACCATTTTAATTACCTCCTTGTAAACCAAATGCAAAATTTTACCAATCCAATTGTAATTAGCTTTATAAAATTCAACTGGAAAACCATCACATCCACCTCCAAATAACAGGCAAGTTCATTAATCTGACACCAATTTAAGCTCTCGAGAAGATGAGTGTGCAAAGTGACTGAGGCTAGGTTGGCCAATCATGACTTGGGGTGGCATGTGGCAAAAGTGGAGGTAATTGCCTCTTATGATCTCAAGTTCCTCAACATTTGGTATTCCCAAGGCTTATTTGACAATGGCATATATGAGAGGCATTGCAGATCAAAGTGGAGCAATGGGAGGTGGAAGCAATGATAAAGGGAAAGGGAAGGTGAGGGCACATACCCCTCAATGTCGACAGGTGCTGCGGAAGGTGGCAAGCAGCATGATTGGTGGGAAGATGAAGAGGTCCTATACCCTGCATAAGCGAATGCCCAAGTTTTTAGGGGATGCGGCAATGGAGAATTTTGTGGCTCTATTAGATGTGGTGATTAAGAACCCTCTTCTCTAGAAATGGATGTGCAGGATGTTAGCGATGGCCAAAGAGGTTGATCGGCAAGATGGTGGAAAACTCAAAGAAGCAATAACTAATTTTTTGCTAGACCTGGGCTCTATGAGGGGAAGATCGGATGTTTTTGGTGTAGCGCAATCACTGACCTTGATTACCCTGACTTCCATCATGGCGAATTCCATTTTGATGCATGAGGATATGGCAGAGGTGTCTAAGGCAGCTGAAGATAATCATGAAGTCATTCTTGGACATATCCATGACTTGATGTTGGGCCTGGTGGAGACATGAATGATTGTGGAGCAGTTGGCTAATAGGCTGGGGGTCCTTGTGGAGGAGAAAGCTTGAGCAGACTACAAATGCACCTGCAATGAGGAGGCAGATCTGGTTGACTTAACAGGCAATCCTGATAATTAGTATTTTGTGTTGTTAAGATAGTATAGTTTTAAGACAGTATATGAGGAGAGGGCCTTGTAATTTTCCATGTCACCATGGCTATATGCTTCTGTATTGACTTTTTCATAGACAGGATTAAGGGCTATACCCTGTTTTTGGATGGGTCCCTGGTCCCTAACCAGGGTTTATACAACAAAAAAAGAAAACCATCACATCCAAAGGATTTAACATTATTCAAGTGTTTAATGGTATTAACAATTTTATTTAAAGAGAGGACAAGCCAAATCAAGAGAGTTCATGTGCCAAGTATATTGGAGTGTTGATCATGATGCTAGTCATAAACAAACATAGAATAAAAGTTACACATCAACCTTTACTCATCTTGAAAGATACGATGAATCCAAAGAATTCATGATCCCAAGTCTCTGTGGATTAGTTCTTAATCAACTGATGTTACTCAGTGGTTGATGTGTGTTGTTGTTTTCCATTCAGGGGCATTACGTTTGCTTATCAGTAAAATTTTGTTTTTGTAAAGATGCTACACAGAAGGTTATTCTACACAGTATATTTCTTCAAATGATATGTCTATGCTCAAATCTTTGCATGATATTTACCAATTGTACACACTTTAACTTCAAATATGCTATGAATTTTCAATTATCTACGAGATGTATGCATATTTTATGTAATTTGCTTCTGATTATCTATTATTTGCAATTGTGATGGTGAATTGTTTTGAAATTAAAAGAAATGTAAAAGAATACTTCAAATTATGATGAATCTTCAGCTATTGAGTCACATAAATACTTGATACTGTCATGAGGAGAAGAAATCAAACCATATTTTCACTAGGATGTTCCACAGCTAGATACAGATGATGCAAACTTCAAAGGATGATGAATGAAGACAATACATGTAGACTGATGAGTACTCCAAGGGACACAGCAAATTAAAGCATATATCAAGAATTCAAACACAGACTACTCAGGATTTACGATGATTTGTAATCAAATTGGTCTTCTTTTTCATTAAGTATGCAAAAACATGTATGTTTACAATAACTTTGAAATAGGCCCTGATATTTCAGCAAACAAATTTCAATTAAGCTTCGAATGTTTAAAACAAGGTATCCCTGCACCTTTTATAGAACAAGGTGAGGGGGTGGTTTTAAATGATCTACGATCAAGATTTATCAATTAGAATCAACGGTGTATATTCCTTTTTTGACTTGGTCAACTATCTCTCGTGGCATAGGTTGCCAGCTGGCAACCATCTAGGTAACTCATTTTCTTCTAAGTACCTGATGCAAATGTTTCCCTTTTAACGCATCTTCATCTGTTCCTCAGGCTCTTCTTCTTCATCATGATCATCGCTTTTTGTGTCTTCATCATCCTGATGGATGTCACCTTGTATATGGACCTGCATTATCGTCCTGATATTTTCATATGCTTGTACTACTCTTTCAACTTCCCCGCCATCATGAGTTTTGGCTTTACTGATGGCGTACTTATGGGCTTGAAACTTATCTCTGAGGGTCTCCAATTTACCCTTCCTACTGCTCAATGTTTCATTCTAGTTCTCCACTCTGACTTTGATCCTCATGATCTTGTTCATTGCTTCTTCTGTCAGGTGGTTGAGAGGGTCATCAGCCATCGACTAGAAGTTATCATGCAGAGCTTTTATAGAAAAGTCTGCATCTTGGTTTTCAATTTTCCCTTCTACCTTTCCCTCAAGGGCTTCTAGGACCTCTGCTTCATAAGACATCATGATGTGTAGTTTCACACTGATATCTCTTAACTTATTACTACACTTCTTCAGTAGATCACATTCAAACCTAATGTCTTTATACCAAATATCCACTAGCATGGCAGTGTTATTATTCAACACTTGATGATTTATTAGGATCTAAGGATTAATCCTCTTTATTTCACTCAAAGCACCCAAGGCTTTCTCCAACTAGAATGACCTCCTTCCAGCCTCAGTCTGTAATTTATCAACTTTCTTCCTAGAGATATTCAAAGAATTCCACCTCTACAAAGAGGCTCTCACTACTTCCTCAGCTTCTGTTAGTGTTGATGACATCCATTTCCTCATGATCACTACCTCATGTTTCATAAGGTCTAATTTATTAACCTCCTCTTGAGAAATTGTAGTCAATGGGACTGCCTAATCTGATGGTGTATTATCAGGGTTAATCAACCCTTTTATGTATGAGTGCAGCTGAGTAATGTGCTCCTTATGCTGCTTATTCTTCTCTTTCTCTTTCTTCACCCTTTGGGTCAAAGAATCTATTATATCTTTCCCTTCCTGACCTTCTTGGTCTTCATTGGCAAACCCCAAATCAACTGTGCTAATCTAGAATTCTTCCAGGGTGATCTTGCCTTTTTCTTTTTCAACAATGGGAAGCGCTACCTGGGCGGTCCTTCTGCCTGTAGCAGGATCTCTTCTTATTGTAGATGTTAATCTAGCCTTCCTCTTAGGCTTCATGATGGTTTCTAAAAATAATGTTGAAACATCAAACTCTTGAATCTCAAAACCTAATTCTGTACCTATCTCTTTCTCAAGCCATTGAGGTATTTGATCTTTGGATCCTTGGTGTCCATCATCATCATCATGTCTACCCTGATCTCCTGTATTTGTTTCTATTCTTGATGGAGAGGGTGATTTTCTTATTTCTTCCTCATGATGTTTATCCTAAGGGGGATCTTGTTGTATTTCTTCTTCTGGAGGAACTTCTTCTTGCGGAGGAGGATCATGCTGTGTATCTGCATGCTGGTCATGGACCTGATCCTGTACTACCTCCTTTTGTGTTTCATCCACTTTGGGAATTCCCTCATCTTGAGGAACATTTGTATCTGTGGATATCATTGCATTTGAACTAGGTGCATCTTGATCTTGGATCACATTATGATCCGCACCTGAGGTGTCTACCTCCTGGGTCTTTAGGTTATCATGACCTAATGTTTCTTTATCATCTCTGCCCTTTTGCTGGACTTCTACTATTTTGGGTGCAGCTAGTATTTCTAGTTATTGCTGACCCATATCTGAAATGTGACTCTCCACTTCTGTCTGTTTGAGTTCCTCAATATTTTATGTTCTCTCAAGTGTACCTGCTTGATGTTCAGGACTTACATCCTCTCTGTAGGTTAGGTCTATCACCGCAGGGCTAGTCACCTGATCAACTAACTTATCAAGCCCGATTTGTTGGGCTGCCCTCTCTGGGCTATTTTCCTTTTCTTGCTCTACTTGCTTTAACTCTTCTAATATCACCCTCTGTGAGGATGGCGTTCCATGAGGTGTCATATGAGTGTTAGAAGCAAGGGTCTCCATCTCCTAAGAAGTCACGTTCTGTACCACTTCATCATCCGATAGGTCCACAGTTTCCTCTAATGAGAAAGGACCACCTTGGCTTTCTCTAGTGGCTTCTTTGATTTGCTCTTCAGCCTTTTCAGTCTTAAACTGAATGATGGTAGGAAGTGGCACATCATGTTGCAATTCTTTCCTGAATACTTCACTACCAGCTCCCCTTATTACCATAGGGTCATGTCTTATTTCACCCCTCATAGAAGTTCTCTGTCTTTTTGGTGGTGATGCCACCAGGGGTGCTTTCCTCTTCCTAGTGAATGTCACCAGATCATCATCTTCAGGCTCTTTATCCATTGGTTCCTCCTCAGGAATATCTTCCTCTATGTTCTGTTGTGAGGTTTGGCCTTTATCTTTTACTTCTGCAGTATCCATAGCTAGCCTTAGGATTCTTTTTGTTCTTGGTTCATCTACCAAAGGTTGTGCAGATGAGGCTGACGCCTGTCCTAATTCAAATACACTTTCAGCCAGTATGTCAACTCTTTCAACTATCACCCCTTTAGGACTATCATTAGTTTTCTTCTTTCCTCTAGGGGGTCCTTTGCTTTGTTTATGAGGTGGCAGCCTTTCTCCATTGGATTTTCTCTTCTCAACAAGAAAGTTATCATATTCTCCATCTGAAATCTCCTGCCTTTTCCTCTTGTTATCTACTATGAGGGCTACACCCTTCTTCTTCATTGTATTGATTTGTTCATTTACCCATGCTTGGGTCAACTGCAACACTCCACCTATAAACCTATCTAATGAAATGTCTTCAAATTGTGTCAGCTCAGGGGCTGAAATGGTGTCATTATACACCTTTTTCTCTTCATACTCATTAGACAATAATTTGCCATCATCTTTCTTCAATTGCACAGGCACTAGAATGCAATCAAATGTTCTAACTTGATTGAGGGTGAGCCTTTGATATTTTCTTCTTCTAACTTCAGCTTCATCCTCACAGTCAGCCCAGAAATCCTCCAAGTTCTTTTGATGTATGGACATCCCTATGATCTTTTGCATCCTTCCATAGGGGTCATATGATCTGGCCAGTAGGAATGGTTGTAGGTTCATCATGTTCAGACCCGCTATGGCTTTCTTTATGTTTTCAGAATCAGGACATATGTACCACCCTATAGTCACTGGAAATAATACTGGAGGTATCTTCTTGTTTTCTTTGCATGCATCCATTATAGTTGATACTTGTCTCATAAACTCCATTAGGACCACCCCATCAGTAGGGTACCTGGATAACATTAAGGGCTGTCCCTCAAAACCTTCTACTCTGATGTAGGAAAATGTGGCAAACTGGATGAACCAGGCACCATGCTTGTATATCACCTCTTGAGCTTCCATGCTCAATCTTTTGGTTCTATCTTCCTCCATTGTTCTGACCAGATGCATAGTAAATGCATCATTCACTAATTTGTAATCAGGGAGATAGTTTGTTCTCTGCAACTGGGGGTAATGATCCCAAATATGGGCATCAATCAAAGTGCCACCAAGCTTTCCAACTATGGTGAGTGCATCAAATGTACCCTTGTAAGCACATGAATATACAACATATGAAGTCATGTAAAATGCACACTCCATGCCTCCTAAGTTCATCATTTGTTCATCTAGGGCATCACTGATGATTTTAGCCCATAATGGCTTATTATCTGTATAAACGCACATCATGATGACCCCATACATCCAGTCCTTGAAACTTCCAGCAGTAGGCTGGCCTGTCACTCTGCTGAGTAGGCTAATCATATATTGATATTCATCATCAAAGTCAAATTTGTACAGGTGCACTGGTAATTTGGCAGAGGCAGTATATGTGCTATTATTAGCTCTCCATTGGTACATCCTCTTTCTTACAGTCTTTTTATTATTCATATACTCAGTCTCTAGCTTTTTCAGATCCATATTGATTACCTTCTTTCCAAGTGGGAGGCTGAAAGTAGTTGCAATCCCTTTGATGGACAGATCTACATATACCCTGCCATGTTTCTCCACTTTCCTTGTCTGAGGGTTATAATTCCTTGCACATTCTATTATCAACTCTGGAGTTTCCATGGAGTAAGGAAATCTAGCCGCATGCCACATTCCTGATATAAAAATGGAGTCCAGTAGGGTGCTTTCTTTATCATTATGCATCTTCAATGACCATGCCACTAAATCTGTATTTCCCTGATGAGTGTCTCCGATGAAACCATACTTGAACTACATTCCTTCAGGTTGAGCAAACATAGGTTTAAGAAATTTAGATTCAGACTTGCTCTTCTTGACGTCCGCCATGGATTCTTGCAATGAACACGACTAGTCTTACCACAATATCCACATGCATGCATATTCAGCAGTATACGTTTACGGCATCATGCGTATTATACTAATTAATCTTCATTTCATCATGATATGCATACTTACAGTCTCAAACCAATGGAAAAGCATCCTACCTGGACACACAGAAAATGACAATATGAGGGTTTTTAATTACTTACCTGACAACGCTTATCTCCTAGATTAGGCTGATGATTATGAAAAAGGGGCTCAGATATCGTTGATAATCATGTGTTATGTTCTGCTATAAACTATATGCATCCGCAGGTAGGTCGTATGAGGGTTTGAGTATGCACTCTGTAAATTCTCGTTTTATCGCAACGTAAATGTAGAATGACCTTGGGAATTCATTTTATATCTCATTAGTAGGGTAAATTAGGGCAAAACCAGGTTAGATCGATCAGAACCATTGATCTTCTGCCATGAATCTACGGATGTTGCCAGGTGTGTGAATCGTGTTCGCAATCGGTGAGAGTCCACCTACTGCATTTATGTGCATTAAATGTCATGGGGCAAGATGAGGGGTTGATCTTCGAAAGATCAGGTGATATTCAAAATATGACCCCCTATGTGTAATATGACCCTCCGCCTTTGAGCGGGAAAACTGATGTTAATGGATCGGGTGATGTTGAGAATATCAAGTGATATTTGAATATCGAGTCATGTTTGAATATCAGGTCATGTTTGGAATATGACCCTTTTTCGAAAGATCGAGATGATGTCACCGTCATGTTATTGCAAAAGGGTGATCTCTAGAAATATACCTTTGCGAGGTAAAAAAGATGATGATGTCACCGTCAAGGTGATTTTCTTTATTCATCAGGATTGGATGACATCATCAAGCTATTAGCTCTGGGGTGATTTTTGTGACAGGGTGATATTTGAAAGATTGGGTGATATTCAAAATATCAGGTGATATTCAAAATATCACCCCTGCAAAATATATGACGTTGTTTGACGGGTAAATACCACTATCACATAAAATTGACGTCCGGAGCTTCGGACCAAATGTTTAATCGGGTGATAAAATTGCATCAGGGTGATCTTTCATAAGATGACTGATGTTAAGAAATATGACCCCCCCGGAATATCAAGTTTGACCAGGACTTTGACTCATCATAACTTTCATTCCCTACGGAATATCAAGGTGATCCAAAATGCAAACCTGCATGAAATTTTGTACTCTTTCCAACCATGAGGTTATTGACATGAAATAATAAATTTGACTAATCTGACCTCATCATGATGGCTTACCTATCCCCCTTATGCAAGGTCACCTACATGACTTATTTTTTACCAAACCGCCGAAAAGCAAAAAAACCAAGAACAAGCCAAGCAGAAAAGTTGGGTCCCTATTTTGTCAAGTCAAAATGGGGCATGTTGTGTAACCACACAACATGGAGACAACTTTAGAAATAATTTATCTAGCTTTGAGAATAGCATCACTACTATATCCTAAAGAAAAAAGAGTGTTGTAGAAACCCCAAAAGGCCTTCCTTACACCAATATCATCTTCAACAAGAACATTATCTACCACCACAATTCCAATTCTCTCCTTTGCATTCTTAACTTTCAAAATATTAAATAAAAATTTTGAAGGTCTATCACCCAAATGTAGCCACATTAACCTAGACCTATATTTTGCCCCTCTAGGCTAATAAAACTAGTTACACCTCAAAGAATGTTTAAGCACCATGTCCTCATGTTATAGATTTTCATCAAAGGGATTAATTTGAATTTTATATTCAACTATAAAAAGACTCTCTTGCCACCTCCTCACCTTATTAGCTCTTTGCTTAGTAATATTTTTACCAAAAATTCTCAAAAAGTTGACAACAAACTCCCTTGCTTTATTCTATTTATAAATACTAGAACCAACTGAAAATTTGCCAAAATTCAAAACCTATAAGTAAACAAAATGTTACAACAAGAGGAGTCTCTAAGGGAAGATACATTCATTTTATAGAGGCCTTTAAAAGTAACTACATCCTTTAGGAGGGCTAAGAAGGGGAAGAATTCAAACTTAATTGGGTGGTGATTTGAAAGAGTAGTAGGAATCACTTGGACTACATTGTTGTCCAAAATAAATAGAATACCAAATAAAGAACCATCCACCATGAATCTATCTAGTCTAGAAAAACCCTTCTATTGTATTTTTGGAGATTTGACCATGTAAATCAAAAGTACTTTTTGTACTCTTACATTTATAGAAAGGATCAACTAGATTAGTTTTCCTTTCAAATTTATTCCAAAAAAAAACTTTCATTGCTTTCCATTCAAATTTATAGCCATTAGTTTTATCCTCACTTACTTCTACCATATTATAATCAAGGCCACAGTCCAAAGGAATGCATTTCAAATTAGACTTTCCAACCAATTCCATAAGTTTGAACTCTCTTTGTAATCATTAGGGACATAAATAGAGAAAATACCAAAAACTTCATTGTCAATATTTAACTCTATCCATAAAACCATTTATAGGGAGAACATCCATGACTAACAACATTAGATCCCAAATTGGGGTTTAGGGGAATAGAATCTCCACCCTTAGCTTCTACATGCTTTGAGGAGAAATCTAAAGCATTAGGTCAAATAACCAAACAAGAATGTTCCAACCCATAACCAACAAATTTAACTTCTTGCAAATAACATAATACAAACTTCCCTTTGTTTTGCACTTGGATTTAACCAAATATTTCCTATCATGGGCCTCTAGGCCTTGAACATTCTAGTTTAGTATCTTTATCAAAGCAAGAAAAAGGAAATTAAAAAGAACTTACTAAGATGAAGGGGGAATATTCGCCCTTTATTAATATTTCAATACAAGAAGGGAGAACATTGCTCTTTCACCCTTCCCCTAAAACACCAACATTACCACCATCCAACTCCATTGAACCTTCATTATTATAATTATTAGCCCTTTCAACCATGCCCTCATTTTTCAGAGTCTTCTATATTTTGGAAGACTAACTAGCAGATTTCAAACCTTTCTCATTTGATTTATCCCTCACCCCTTTCAAAGGAGTTTAAGAGGAAGGCTTAATTAGTTAAAGAATCCACAAAAGGTTCTAAGGGTTTTAGACCACTTAAGGTTCTCTTGTTGTTATCATTCAAATCACCATATAAATTGGGTTGGCTTTGACAAATAGGAGTTTTATCTATGCAAGTTTGAATATCAAAATTGTCATGAATGACTATGTATTCTTCAATGTCATCTTTAGAAAACAAATGAGGCAACATTTCAATATCACTAGAATTTTCTAACTCCATCTTACTATCTTTTTGAAAAAAATTATCCCCTTGAATGTTTTCCAACAAAGGGCTTATTTCAATATTTTTAAGCAAAGGGCATGCCATCCTTAAATGATTGTCTAAGTTACAAAAAATACAAGCATTCAAACAACCTAACCCCATAATTTTACAAAAACATTAACCCATTAAGAGGAATTGAAATAAAAATATGAAGCCTTGTATTATGATTTAAAGAAATCAAAACCCTTGGATTCATGTATAAGAGGGAACAGTAGGTATCCTCCAATTTTATCACTTGTCTCAATGGCTTGAACACCTATAGCAATAAAAAATATAGGCTAGGAGGGACATTACTAACCTCAACCCATTTTGGGAGGAGCTAAAAGCCACATCTTCTAGATTGCCTATGGGATCCCAATTAAATTCTTTAAACAAGGATCTACCAATACCCTAACCTCGGTGGAGGGGGTATGAAGAAAAACCTACATTCCCCCTTGGAAGCTCTCCAACCAAGTTTGGTAAGTCTCAAGATTATAGTGATAATGGGAAGAAAAATCTCTCTGTTGGGGTTACTCCTTTCCCCACTACTAATGTTTTATAAACCTTGAATGATAACCTAGAAATTACCCCTTAAAAGGGTAATAAGGGAAAGAAGACTACTGCTGACACACCTAAACAAATCTTGTTATCCCTGAAGGAGAATGAAATAAGTAAGGGCACTCCCAAGGTTTTGAAGAGAATAGTTCATATCAAATCAGCCACTGCTAATATTGACATTAGTGTTGATATTGTCCATCACTCCCCTACAGGAAAAGGAGACCTTTTTAAAGTTTATGATAGAACAATTAAAGGTGGGAGGAGGTCGGCAATACTAGCTAAGAATTCAAATGTAGCTAGCTTTAGGAAGGGTTCTGATGGTAAGGATTTCAATCAGAAAGAGGATGTTATAGTGCAAGAGATCACTTCTAATTGTGTTCCCTCGTACAATTCACAAAGTACTGAGGAGGAAACTTTTGATGATGAAGAGGGACTTGAATCACCCCCTAAAGATTCTGAGGACTTGGGGTTTTCTCCTACTAATTATGTTGAGGATGTCCAAGAGGATTAGGAGAATGAAGAGGAGGAAAAGGAGAAGAGTGGGGAGTTTGGTGCTCATGAAGATGTTATGATGGAAGATGCTTATAGGGATACCACTACTAATGATAATTTGGCTATGTTATCTGATAAATTAGATAATCTTCTTAGTATAATGACTAAAATTGAGAAGACCACTATGCACCCCCAAATCTATGATAGTTGCAATGAAAAATAAGAGCTCATGAATGAGAATATGAAAACCTTTCATAATAGGTTGGTCAAGATTGAAGAGACCATGAACACTCTAGTTAATATAAATGACGATGTGATGAGGAAAGTAGTTTTATAAATTGTTATTCTCCAGGCTTAATTGAAGAAGCATAAACAACTTCATTAGGAAGATTACTAGTCTAAGAAAACGATGAAGTATTAATACATTACTACATAACTATTGGGGTGCAGCTCAGTGGGAGGAGAAACTCAATATTATGCGAAAGGATTGGGAGACCCTAGTTACTAAATACAGGGAGAGATTTCTTATTATTTCAATCTATTCTCCTATTGTTCCTAGTGTTATCTCTTTACTATTTTTTTGTTGTCTCTGTCTGGTTTGTGTTGTACTGCTTGGTCTCGAGGTTTAACCAGCTAGTGCTTTTTATTTGTAGTCTCCTAATGTTTTGCTTCTTAATGTTTACTATGGTTCTGAACTCTTATATGTAAGGGCCTAGGACCCCTTTTCCTAGCTTATCTAATCAAAAACATTCTAGAAATCCTTGGAGAGAATTTTTTTTGTATATATTTTAAAATAGATTAAAAAATAACACCTTCAGAAGCATTTTAAAAAATGTTCAACATGGAATCATAGTTTATTACCCTAGACATATGCAAACTAATCAACCAAAAATTTCTTCATAGGTGGGGATTCCAATGCTACTTGAAAATAAAAAAAATGCTAACAAATTTCAATCTTGATTCTTCCTTCTCAGTTACTTCACACATAACTTCATTAGGTTCCATGGTAAGAATTAATTTATCACCTTGCATACCTTCATCTTGCAATGGTGTGTGAATAGATCCCCCATCTTTCAACACAAATGCAACACCATCATAGACTAGAGTATTATCTATCATGACCTGTCTTTGAATGACTTGTTGCCACCACCTTCTTTTAAAGAAATGTCTACCATGTTCAATGCCAAAAGACCTCAAGCCTAAGCACTAACTCCCCCTTAAACCCAAAACCTTGATAAACCAACAAATTCAATATAAAAGTTTGAATAAACATAAAAGTGACCATAAAAAGACAATATTAAACAATGGTAGCAACAAGCCTAGATAAAAAATAAAAGCATGCTCTAAAAACTAGTAACACAA
Organism: Cunninghamia lanceolata; assembly: GCA_027924645.1. Classification (NCBI taxonomy): domain Eukaryota; kingdom Viridiplantae; phylum Streptophyta; class Pinopsida; order Cupressales; family Cupressaceae; genus Cunninghamia; species Cunninghamia lanceolata. The sequence goes on from BSBN01000333.1 coordinate 6,419,872, forward strand.
GACCAAAATTTGACCAAGGAAGCAACTAGAAACTAGCATGGAGAGAACAATGGGGGGGGACTTTTTGTCTTCCCCACTAGACCACTCCACATTAGCCTCATCCTCAATTAAATATTTTACAATACGGGCATTATTCATAAAGATTTTCAACTTGGTGACTTGGATCTTTATGCTAATCTTAAAAACCAAAATACTAAAGAGGAACTATGTGTTAAATTTCATCCTAATTGATTATAACCCTTCATTATTACTGCTTAGTTTGGTATAGGTGCTTTTGGTTTATCTCCTTTTGAAAGACAACTGGTGAAAGATTCGATTCATATTATGCATTTACATCACTATTATTGTTGATTATAATCATATAGATATAGGGTAGTTACAAAATGTTTTAAACTCTTTTAGTCGATTAAATTTATTATTCCCCTTTTCTACCTATAAAACCAAAATACTAAAGAGGAACTATGTGTTAAATTTCATCCTAATTGATTATAACCCTTCATTATTACTGCTTAGTTTGGTATAGGTGCTTTTGGTTTATCTCCTTTTGAAAGACAACTGGTGAAAGATTCGGATCATATTATGCATTTACATCACTATTATTGTTGATTATAATCGTATAGATATAGGGTAGTTACAAAATGTTTTAAACTCTTTTAGTCGATTAAATTTATTATTCCCCTTTTCTACCTATATGTATCATGCATTTCCTTTTTCTACCATAGGTGACTTTACTTCTTAGCATATTTTGTGTGCATTCATGATCATACCTTATGAGTATTTTCACATGTTATTGCTAACAATTGCATCTTACATGACATGATCTATTTTGATTACAAGATTCATCTTTATAGACTATTGCTTGTGTTGCTTTAACACTAAGAAAAACCCTAAGGCACATCATCCCCTTGACTTTATGTGCTTACATTTTTATCTTGCACCCAATTCTTTACATGCTTATTTTGCTTTATGTGATGTTATCTTTTTCCTTACCTCTAATTCCTTGTATCCTTTGTATGCATCCAATTGGAGGGGCATATATTATCATTATTTTTTCTTCATGAGTTTGACTACAATGTTGCACCTATGAAAATTATAATCATTTTTCTAGTACTATAAAAAGCTTCATCATTGTATCCAAAAGGAGCATACTTCTACATAGTTGGAGATCTTATCATGTTATTTATAGATTCAAATCTTGTCCAATGTGGTCAAATTCCTTTGGCACCCTATCCACTTGGTTAGAGTCCTTTACATTTGTTCACTTGGTTGGAGCCCATATCTACTTGGTCAAAGTCCTTTACATTAGTTTGTATAGTTTGAGCTTTAGTAAAAGGAAGCAAAGATGCATAAAACATTTCCTACACTAATCTATGAGAGGAGGTATGTGCAAAAATATTTGATCATACAATTACAAGGAAATAAACACAAAATAAATATACCATAGCACAATGATTTACATGGGAAAACCCTTGTGAGAGAAAAATCCAAATTATAAAGTATGGACCAATTGCATTATCAACAACAAGTAAACAATTACAATATAATGCTTAGGTTCATGCCCTTACAATCGTAATCACCAACAAGAGATATGGATAAAATTTGGTGGCATAATGACACCTATAAACTTACTATGAAACCTCCATCTCTAGCATCCAATAAATAGACAAATAACAAACCACAAACCAAGTGTGGTTTTTCAAAACCATGTGCAAAAACTATGACCCAAAAGTGGTGCCATATTTAGCCCAAATTCCAATGCCCAAGTTGGTCATGGTCTTCAAGGCTAAAAATAGAATATGCTCTTAGAATTTTCATAACCTCTCATAGAATCTCTCATGTGTAATTCCTCAATTTGGGTTCTCCATTTTGGCATAATCAAACCCATTAAAAGATGACTTATGTATCACAACATTAGTCAAGATTCAAATGTAACTCCCTTATAATTATGCTCTTACACATCATATAATCCCTCACAAGTAACTTCCATCTTACAGTGCCATAAGATGCTCTTACATGTCATAATAACATTAGATACTCCTACTTTTATTACTTTCCATAACAAGAAAAATCTCTTACCACACTCCTTTTACCAAGTTGTGATTATGTTCTTTTCTAAATGCTTGATAGATGCTACTCATTATAAATTTTTCCTCTATGCTTGCAATTTTCTAGATGGAGCACCATGGTAAGGAGAGTACACATGGTTGACATCCTTGATTCACATACTTTATGTAGACTCATATCCTTTGGGTGTATACAAAATATTTAACTTCCATGTTGGTTGCTTGATTTTAATTTTAAATGCATTCTCATAGTATCTCACATGCAATTCAAAGTGTGGGCAAAATGCAATGGTGAAAATTGTATATCCATTCCCTTTTCACTTATATTTTGGTCCCATAATGACTAGGTTGTCTTTTATGCATCAACTAGTTTGTAAATATGGCATATTTTACGTGGAAGTTAGACAATAACTGATGCAGGAGCATTCAGATTCATGAGCGATCCTATGTCAACCAAAACTATTTTTAGGTTTCAGTTCAATTTTGTTGTGTTTTTGCTTCCCGTTGTGTTGGTTTTGCTCTTTGCGTCAAGAGAAATTTTTAGATGCATTTTGGTCAAGTGGAAGACATCACTTTGTATAAGGGCTTAAACAGTACTTACAGTTTCAATTTGGAGAAAATTGGATAAAAATTGGCTAAGTTATGAGAAATCAGAGTTTTGGGTCTAGTTAGGATCAAAATCAGAGTTTTGAGGTGTTCCTAAAACAGTGGAAATGTCTGACAGTTCCTATTCCCTTTCAAAATCCTGATGGGTTCTTAAGCGTCGATAATTTGGCATGTCCCTGGACCACATGAAAAATCTAATGGGGTCCAAGTCTTCAAATTCTTCAACACTTTGACATTTTTCTCTACCAAGTTCTCAATGCTTGCATTGTTTTAGGTGACTTGGAAAATCCTAATGAAGTTATTTGTGAAAGTCTAAAGTTATCAAAATGAAGATTTTAAAGTGATCGAGTAGTTTCACATGGGTGGAAAACTTTGATCACTTGGAACTGTTCTAGGTGCCTTCAAAAACTCTAACGAAGACTCTTTATAAAATAAATTAGAGAAATAAGGGGTTCCAAGAACATTGAAAAAGTTTGATAATTCCTAGTGCATCATCAATCTCTGATGACATTCTCATTGATACCAAGTCTTTAAAAGAGATCCTTTTAAAAATGATCGGGTAATTCCGGGTAAGGAGGAAATGCCCTATGAGTTGGAACATATAGAGAAAGTGGGTAGTTCCTATGGGAGTGGAAATCTCTGACCGAGATGAACACATACATCTGGGGTGACTGAATAGTTCCTAGAGAACTAGAAATTTCCTGTAAAAGTTCCTTTGAGTGTGAATGGTGAAAATACATGTTTGAAGATTTACATAAAGGTTGATAAGCATAAAATTAAGACATCTACAAACTTAAAATAATGTCGATATCAATCTTAAAGAATAGTGCAAACATTTCATTATTTGTTGAGAAGGGATTTAAGGAAATTCAAGATTTTTGTAACAATTCTTAACTGTGACGATTTAGTTTTTAGAAACCGTTCAACTTCTTCAATTGTAGGTATTAAAGAGAATCTATGATCTCTAGAGGGGGATTCTCTCCTAGTTGATGTGAGGTTTTGTTGCTAGACAATGAGGAGATATTGGTAGGGTTTTGAAGTAGATGGGGGAGAGGTGACTACCAAGGGAAATGGTAAAGGATTGGAGGAATGAGCATCAAGGAAGGATAAATGTAGAGCCAAAGAGGTGAAGATATTATCCGTAGGAGTGACTGGGTGAAACTATGAAAATTGTATTCCTAATGATGTTGTAATGTTTGTAAGTTTGTAAATTAAATAAATCCATAAGGTTTACATTGTTTTGTGAATTTGTTGTTGTGATTGAAGATATTGTTGTGTTGGCTACAAGATTGGGTTGCTTGATCTTGATTGTATCATTTAGTATTAGAGCATGGTGTGTCGCTAGGAGAAGTGTGTTGAGGTAAGGGATGTGTTGAGAAGATAAATTGTTGAGAAATGTGTTGAAGTGTAAAAAAAATTATGTAATTGTAGAGATTCAAGAAATTTAAATTTGTGTGAGACATGTTGGTTGTCCTCCAATAGAGATGAAAGCTGGGTAGAAGGTGTACAATTTCCTCCACAGTGTGAAAGTGGGTAGAGGGGGTTTTGAGAGGTGTATCTTCTAGGATTTCTGTTAGGTAGAGGATAGTTGTGTGTGAGAGAGTTTTGTTGCATGCATGAGAGAGGAGGCCTGTAACGGAAAAGAGAATAGGCTCTGAAGTTTTTGTGAGTTGATGTGTGCCTGAAGGTGTGTGTGCATGTTGTAGAAACTCTAGATTGTGAGGTTGTATGTGTGTGAAGATGGCAAAGAGGAAGAGTATGAGTTTAGCCTTGGGGTAAGGTTTTAAAATTTTCTTTTATTGAGAGAAGAGAAATAATTTTAGAGGAACAGAGTTGGGAGAGATTTTAGAAAAAGTGTGCAGAGATTTATGGGAGAGTAGATGTCTTGGAGGAAAACAGAATGAAAGTAGGGAGAAAAGAAAAGAAGATGGGAAGTAATAACTCACAGAATTTTTCTAATTTATTTTATGTGTAGGTGAAGAAGAAATCCTTATGCAAAAGGATAAAGAAGAAAAAGAGAAGATTGCAACATGTCTTGCTGAAGGCATGGAGGACATGGTGAAAGAGGTTGCAACAAAAGATGAGGATAAGAATAAGAGTGCAAAATTTGTTGTGTGTCCTTTGGAGGATGAGAAGGTAGAAGAAGAAAATAAAGAGATTACAACAAAGAATAATGAAGAAGGAAAAGTTGTAGCAGATGGTGATGAAGAAGATGTTGCAACAACAAAAGAGAAAGAGGTAATGCTTAAATTTTATAAAGATGAAAGTGATGTTGATTTGCATGTTGTGGAGATGGCTAAGAAGGAGTTAGTGAAGATAGAGAAGTGTGTGGAGAAAGTGCGGATGGAAATCTTTAATTTCCATATTATCATAAATCCAAATTTGTATACAAGTGTTGGAGGAGGCTAGATCATGGTGGGTTGAATCCCACGAGAGGGAGAAGAGTAATTGAGAAAGGTGAGATGAAGAGGAGTGTTGAATGGAATAGCATTTGGAGGAGGAGGTCGAGCTGTGGTGGACATAGGTCCATGAGAGTAAAGAGGAATGAAGAACAAACTAGGTGGAGGAGGATGGTACTTTCCCTAGCCAAGTGTTGGAAGAGGCGAAGGAAGAAAGTTTTTGATGAACTTGCTATAGTGATGGAGTTTATTGCAGGTTGTTTACATCATGGAAGGGTAGTTCTACTATCCAACTCCATTTTGTGAGCCCATGCTTACAAAATTCTTACTTAGCGTGTCTGATGCAGGAGCATCTAGGTTCATGAGCGATCTTGTGTCAACCAAAATGATTTTCAAGTTTCAGTTCAGTTTTGTTGTGTTTTTGCTTCTCGTTGTGTTGGCTTGGTCTTTGCTTCAGGAGAAATTTTTAGATGCATTTTGGTCAAGTGGAAGACATCACTTTGTAGAAGGGATTAAAGGGTGCTTGCAATTTCAATTTGGTGAAAATTGGATAAAAATTAGCTAAGTTATGAGAAATCAAAGTTTTGGGCTTGCTTAGGAACAAAATCAGAGTTTCAGGGTGTTCCTGGAATAGTAGAATGTCTGACAACTCTTGTTCCCTTTGAAAACCTCGACAGGATCTTAAGCATTGATAATTTGGTGTGTTTTGGAACACATGAAAAATATGACGAGGTCCAAGTCTTCAAAGTCTTTGACACTTTGACATTTTTCTCCATCAAGTTCTCAATGCTTGCATTGTTCTAGGTGACTTGGAAAAGCCCGATGAAGTTATTTGTGAAAGTTTTAAGTTATAAAAATGAATATTTTAAAGTGATCAGGTAGTTCTACATGGGGTGGAAAACTCAAATCACTTGGAACTATTCCAAGTGCCTTTGAAAATTTTGACGAAGGCTCTTTATAAAAGAAATTAGAGAAATAAGGGGTTCCAAGAACATCAGAAAAGTCTGATAGTTCCTAGTGCATCATCAATCTTCGATGATGTTCTCATTGGTACCAAGTCTTTAAAAGAGACTCTTAAAAACAATCAGGTAGTTCTAGGCAAGAAGGAAATGCCTATTGGGTTGGAACACATAGAGAAAGTGGGTAGTTCTTGTTGGAGTGGAAATCTCTGACCGAGCTGAACACATACATCTGGGGTGACTAAATAGCTCCTGGAGAACCAAAAATTACTAGTAAAAATTCCTTTGAGTATGAATGGTCAAAATACATGTTTGAATATTTACATTAAGGCCAATAACCATAAAAGTAAGACATCTGCGAACTTAAAATAATGTTGATATGATTCTTAAAGTATAGTGTAAATGTTTCATTATTTGTTGAGAAGGGATTTAAGGAAATTTGCGAGTTTTGTAATAGTTATTAACTGTGTTGATTCATTTTTTAGAAACTGTTCAACTTCTTCAACCGTGGGTATTAAAGGGAATCAATGATCTCTGGAGGAGGGTTCTCTCCTAGCTGATGTGAGGTTTTGTTGCTAGCCAATGAGGAGATATTGGCAAGGTTTTGAAGCAAATGGGAGAGAGGTGACTACCAGGGGAAATGGAAGAGGATTGGAGGAATGAGCATCAAGGAAGGAGAAATGAAGAGCCAGAGAGGTGAAGATATTATCCATAGGAGTGACTAAGTGGGACTATGAAAATTTATTCCTAATGATGTTTTAATGTTTGTAAGTTTGTAAATTGAATAAATCCAGAAGGTTTCCATTGTTTTGCGAATTTATTATTGTGATTGAAGATATTGTTGTGTTAGCTACAAGATTGGGTTGCCTGATAATGTTCCCTAATCTTGATTATGTCAATAACTTTATCCTAGCCTTTCCTCATCATTACTCATCCCTAAGATCTGGATCTGATCTCCACATCTATTTATCTATCACATTGGTTTATATTTGTGGTTATTGAATTAATCTAGATCATTTTTGCAGTCATGGATTTGAATCCTGAACCCTTAAAATTGAATTTCTTGATTTGGGCCCATGTTTCCCTCCTTTACTAGTTGTCATGACAATTAATATGTAACTTATTTCAAATTGTACACTAGGGTGTTGTATTTAAAGGCTACCCCTGATTCAAAAGGATCGTTTAGGATTAAGAAAATAAGTTATTGAGCACATCTAGAATTCAATTACAAATGGATATAAATTAATACATTGGCATTGCATCGTCATGCTAGGAGCATACTAGACACTTGTTTGTTGTTCTCAACCTTGGTCTTCATTATTGACTCAATCTATATAGGAGCCTACTTTAGGAGAATATGACCCTTGTAATTTAATAGATTCCTCAAACATGTTTGAAAACACCACCTATTCCTTATCATATTTAAAGCACTTGCATAGAGGTAAATAAGTTTTATTTAGTAGGAGTCGAGCAGATTAGGTCCATGAATCACATGTTCAATTATGTACATTAGTTTAGTCTTACAGTCATAAAAGATCACCTCCACATTCATGGAAGTTAATAGAGAGTTTGAAAGTCAAAATTTTAGATTAGAGACAGCCACTTGATAGGTTCTAAAAGTTTTACATTGTAGTGAGTGAACTTCTAACATATGTGTAGTGATATCCTCATTAGAATTAGAGATAAACACTCTTGTATTTAATTTAATTAATTTAAGCATTTATTTTAATTATTTGATATCAGTCCTAACTTAGTTATCTAGGTTAATTACTTCAATAATTTATTAGCCTAGATTATTTATGAGTGTGATTTTTCCCTTGCAATGTGACCATAATGAAATAAAATTACTCATTTACATAAATATTTTAGGGTAAATAAATAATTATTTGCAATAATCACTAAATATATTAGGATAAATAGCAAAATTTAAAATTATCTAGAACTAATGTACTAAAACACACAAAATTTAAATAATAAAATAAATGCCCTTAGCTAGAATCTAGATGATGAAACATGTAGTCAAGATATCTGAAAATGATTCATTAGTGTACATTAAAATTAGAGCATGTTAGATGAATGCCTTAGAATTTGGAAAATGATTATCTACCTATCTAATTCTCTTTCACAACTATGAAAGTGGTCTACATGCTTTTGGATTTGAACCTTGGTTTATATATTTGAGTTGAATAATTTTTCTATTTGGATTTATCTCTCCTTGATGTGCAAAATTAGTTCCTATAGAGAAGTGGTGGATAGGGACAATATTGAGGAGTTTTCTAGGCAATGATTTGTTCTCCTTTAGTCAAACTCCTAGGATCTATTGATTTAAAAGTTTTGGAAATGGTCAAAAATAAAAAGAAATCATGCCTAAATTCCTAGATGTTAATACAAGTATTTGATGTAATATTGATGCTTTGTAATTAATAGCACTATGATGTTTTAGGATTCCTTTAGGATTCTATATTTTTTATGATCTGAAATGAATTAGGGTTAGTCCTTAAATATAACTCTAAATGGTACAAATGTTTTTTTTCTTTCTTTGAGTTGGCACATAGGGATCACTTAGGAAGGGGTCAACTTAGGCCCAAACTTGAGTTTGAATTTTGAAATCTTGGGGTTCATTTTTGTAAATTACAAAATTGAACTAGATCAATTACACAATTGTAGATTTGAACCTTGGAAAAGAATGGGTAAATATATTTAATACTAGTCCCTATGACAGAGTACAGATGGAAGAGATTTAAATTTCATTTATGTACAATATATTTTTATGTAGAAGTCACACCACTTATACACTAGTCTTTGCATAAAGGATAATCTGGTTAAATCAAGCCCAAACCAAAGGGCAAAGTGCAAGGTGTGTAATTTTCACCATAACATTTCGGACCCACTTTAACTTGCACCTAAACTACTTTGAGGATGCATGTTAAAGTAAAAGCAAGTAGCCAACATGAATAAATGTTTGTACACTCATAAAAAGGATATGAATATGGATGTCGCTTTGGTACATCCTTCTTGCAATCAGTGCTTCATCTTGAAACCTATTAAAAAATTAATGAGTAGCATATGATAAGCATTTAAAATAAGAATGAATTGTCTAGATCAATAGAAAAGAAAAAGAGAGGTGATGATTTTCCACTTTGAATGAAAATAGGATGCTACCCAAGGCAAAAGAAGCAATATGTACTACTTTGGAGAAACAAAAAAATGTTATCATATAAAATAGAAGTGATCATAAGGTAATCACTAGAACCATACTCATGAAAAAACATTAGTGAACTTATATACCCTCTCCAATTTGTTACAAGAAAAAAATGCAATAAATTTAGAGGAAAGGACAAAAGATATGTAAAAAGGTGTAAACCTAGGAAACCCAATAATCATGTTGGAATATAAGGATATCATCATGTGACAGCATAATAAGAATTAATCGTAATATCCTAAATAATGATAGGTGAAAGGAAGCTAGGTGTGTGGAAATTGCTTCCTAAACTAATCTAATGAGGGGAGATGTATGCAAATTCTTTACAACCTTTACAATTACAGCAATATGAAACATATATCAAAGATATTACAGCAGCAAACACAAAACAAGAATGTAGACAAAGAGAAGTAGACACAAGATGTACGTGGGGAAAACCTTTTCAAGTAAAAAACCCCACACTCTAAAACCTACACAATGTATTATCTGAAATAGTAACAGTTTACAATACACTTGCAATGTAAGTTCTTCTAAGAGTCTTCAAATGTCAATTTTGGAGTTATTCTGGCAGCATAACAGTACCTGTAAAAACACTATACAACTACAACTCCAAACTATGCAATATATAGAGATTACGAGGCAAATATTGAGAGCATCTTGGGATAGGCATCCACCTTGGGCACATGGCCATTATCCCGCATCAAAGGACACTTGTCCTTGCTGCAATTACATCCCTTACATCTATCATACATGACAGATTTGACTTTGCCAACATAGGAGCGCTCCATGCTAAAAATAGACTATGACAGATGCTCTTACGCATCTTACAGTTGTCATAGATTTTCGCAACATGACAACCTTAAATGTTGTAAGAGAATGTCATACAATGCTAAATATAGCATATTCCTCTTACAACATGTTGTGAGGGGGAAAATAGGTTAATCAAAAAGATTATAAAAACCCAAACATCTACGAAATCTGAAGATAAAAGTAGATTAAAACAAGTAAACAACAATACTTACACCTTTACCTTGCGTCTTCCGTAGTTCACCTATCTTTCTTTGATCTTGATTGTGAAGCCCTCAAAAGCGTTTTTGCTTGCTTGTTTGTTGAAGATGACAAAGGAAGAATGGCTGTGATACTTATGTGATTGAAGATGAACTTCAACACACTAAAAATGGATGTTATGAAGTGCTTTAGGAAGTGGGGTGCCAAAGGCGCGCTTGTATTCTTGCAGCATAAGTTTGCACAAATGAGAGATGATGAAATGAAGAGAAGAAGGTTGTATTTATAGAAGAGAATGAGGGAAGATCAATGGTTGAGAAGAAAAGAAGGAATCAACGGAGGAGGATTGTTGAAGAACGTGCATCCAATAGAAGGACACATGTCATTCCAAAAGCAGCTTAGTTGAGTTAACTCCTCTCTTGATGAGGATAAGATTTGATTTTCTTAATTTAGAATTTATTTTTCTAATTTAAGAGAAGATTTGCTTTAAAGATGTTTTAAAACTGATTTTGCTTTTGTAACTCAGAGTTTTGCTTTTGTGTGATAAGAGGAAGGTTATTTTTGGAAGATAAGAATGATTTTTTGAAGAGATAGAAAGCATAATTAAATAAATGAATTTATTTAATTATTTTACAGATAATTGAGAGGAATAAATAAAATATATAAAAATATATTTTATTTTTGTGAGGATTTTTGATTTTATTTAAATAAAATTTGCATTTTATTTAAATTTGGAAAAATAAGAGATTTTAATTAAATAATTAAAATTATTTAATTAGTTTAGAAGAATGAAGTTGGTGTAAGTGATTTTAATTAATTAAATAAATGTGTTTATTTAATTAAATGAGAGGAAGTGAACCACATAAATAAATAAATTTATTTATTTATTGATAGAAGCATACGAAGGATGAAATAAATATTTAAAATATTTATTTAAGCAGAGTCATGTCAATTTTAGGTGTATACACATGTCATAGCCCAACTTGGGAGCCCAAAGATGCCTTTCCCTCATGCAAAGATCCTCACTGACACTTGTCATCACTTGTCATAGGAATCTCCAAACTTGGCTCTTACGCGTCATAGATTCTGTCATATGGAATATTGTCTCCCACACACCACAAGATGGCGTCACATGGCATATTAGTCCCACCTCAAATGGGACACCCAAATCCATGTAGGTTTGACTTGACCATCCAAGTCACATTCCAAGTAAGATGACATGTCACCGTGCCACCTCAACTAAGTGACCAAACTAAATGTACAAGTAATTACAACATTAGGCAATAAATTAATATACAAATAAATAAACAATGCTAGGAAATTGTAAAGGTTGAGACACCTTATTTCCCAACATTCTCTCACTTATCGAACACCTTGCAAGAGCCAAAAGAAATAACAAGATTTAACTGCTAGGGGTTAAGAGGCCCATAGACTCCGAACACCATCTGAACTTCTCTGTGCCCACTGGCTTCATCAATGCATCTGCAACATTCTTCAAAGTGTCTACTTTCTCCAATATCACCTTCCCATCCTCTACCATGTCTCGCACAAAATGAAATTGTACATCAATATGCTTTGTTCTGGCATGGAAAGTCAGATTCTTTACTAAGCAAATCGCACTCTTACTGTCACAACAAATAGTAATTTGTCCTGCATCAACACCAATATCTGAACACAACCTCTTAAGCCAAATGGCTTCCTTACAAGCATGAGTTTCTGCCATATACTCAACTTCTGTCGTGGACAAAGCAACCATAGGTTGTCGCTTACTCATCCAACTAATTGCACCACCGAACATAGTAAACACATAAGCACTGGTGGATCTCCTACTGTCAATGTCACCTACCCAATTGAAATCCACAAATCCATGAATACATATAGAATGCGAAGGTCCTATAGGATGACCATGATAACATAGGGAATACTCGGAAGTACCCCACAAATATCTAAACACTCACTTTACTACATCCTAATGTACCCGTCCAAGATTAGCCATAAACTGACTAAGGACTCCCACTGCTTGGGTAATGTCTGGTCTTGTATAGACCATAGCATACATCAAACTGCCAACAGCACTAGCGTAAGGTACTCTACTCATATCCTCTATCTCAAAAGGAGACTTTGGACAATCATTCACAGATAACTTTGTCCCCAATGAAATAGGAACACACAATGGTCTGCAATCTGTCATGCTGAATCTATCCAACACGGTCTTCACATAATTACTTTAGCTTAACCAAAGTTTTTTGTTTGCTCTGTCTCTTCTGATTTCTATTCCCAGAATGTACCTGGTTACCCCTAGGTTTTTCATCTCAAATTGTGCTGACAACTGAGACTTCAAATCAGAAATCATATTTTTACCATTCCCAATCAGCAACATATCATCAACATATAGAGCAATAATGAGAATACGATCATTGTCAAACTTATAATACACACAATGATCTGATTTCGATCTTAGATATCCAATTGACAACACAAAGGCATCAAAATTCAAGTACCACATCCTAGGAGATTGTTTCAATCCATACAAAGACTTCTTTAACTTGCAAACCAAATTTTCTTTACCTTTTTCTATGTAATGCTATGATTGTGACATATAAATCTCTTCTTCCAAGTCACCATGAAGGAAAGTTGTCTTCACATCCATTTGTTCCAATTTTAAATCATAAGCAGTTGCAAGAGATAACAGGAACCTAATAGATGTCAGCTTTGCAACAAGAGAGAAAATTTCACCATAATCAATTCCCTCCACTTGTGAATACCCCTTCGCAACCAATCTGGCCTTATACTTTTCAACACTGCCATCTGTACCAAATTTCTTCTTGAAAACCTATTTGCATGCAACAGGTTTCCAACCATTAGGCAAAGGCACCAAGTCCCAAGTTTTATTCTTTTCTAAAGAAGCCATCTCATCTTCCATGGCCTCCTTCCAGGAACCTACATCTTTCATGCCCATAGCCTCTATCACAATTCTAGGCTCATCAACATTAGTAAGCAAAGCAAAAGCACAACTAGAATCAAGCAATGTATAACCAAACCTCTCAGGTTGCTTCCCGATTCATGTGGACCTCTTCAAATGCTGAGGTGGAGGTTCTACTTCATCTTCTAAACTTTCAGAGCTGTCAGATCTCTCCTCATCATCAAGTCCAACAAGGTCATTCAGTTCAGTCTTCTCAAGGGTAGAAGGAAATTGAACCACATCCTCTTTCTTTTCTTTCTCTTCTGGCTGTAGAATAGTGGAAGAAGGTGTTAGCTCTCTGAAAATAACACTTCTGCTATACAACACTTTTTCGGCCATAAGATCCCCAAGCTTATATCCTTTCACACCAACACCATAGCCAATGAAGATACACTTTACAGCCCTGTTCTCCAATTTTGACCCTGTTCTCCAATTTTGACCTCTTCTCCCTAGGCACATGAGCATATGCCTCACAACCAAAAACACGAAGATGTCTTATTGAAGGCTTCTTACTAGACCACACCTCCATGGGTGTCTTACCAACAAGAGCTGATGTAGGAGACCTATTTACTAGGTAGAAAGCAGTGGCAACAGCTTCAGCCCAAAACTTTTGTTCGAGGCCAACTCCACTAAGCATACTCCTAGCCTTCTCCATCAATGTCCTGTTCATCCTCTCTGCAACTCCATTTTGCTGCGAGGTGTATGGAGTTGTTTTATGTCTTTCAATCCTATGTTCTCTGTAGAACTTATCGAATTCTATGGAATAGAACTCACCACCATTGTCAGTTCTCAAACACTTAATCTTTTTACTAGTATGATTTTTAGCAAAAGATTTAAACTCTTTGAACCGACTAAAGACTTCAGATTTACTTCTGAGAAAATAAATCCATGTCCTACTGTAATCATCTATGAAAGATACAAAATATACAGATTTAGAGATTGAAGGAACATTAACTGGACCAAACACATCAAAATGAATAAGATCCAATACACCAGAAGACTTATGAGAACTCGAGTAAAACTAAACATGGTTTTGCTTTCCATATATACAATGTTCACAAAGGTCGAAGTCAAGATTACAATTGTCTAACCCCTCAACAAGGTTTTTATTTTTCAGGGTTCGAAGACCCTTCTCACCAATGTGGCCAAGTCTCTTATGCCATAACATTGTCTTCTCAACAGGAAGCTTAACTTCCAAAGCATGAGCACCCTTAGGTACCCAAAATGCACTACTATCAGAATTTGATACAACAAATCTCTTAGTTGCTGGTTCCAATGGCGGAGATGAAGTGACTGCAGCTCTTTTCTTCAAGTTAGAAGAACTATTGCATTGTGAAATACATGCCTCTAGCTGAAACAGAGTACCTCTCTAAGTACCCTTTGCAAGCACCATAGCTCCTCTAGTCATCTTGCATCCTTCTTTCGAGAAGACAACTTGCACACCTGCATCATTCAATTTACTTACAGAAAGTAGGTTCCGTGCAAAGCTTGGGATGTGCACAACTCTAGAGATCCCCTTCACTTGTCCATCAGGGAATGGGATTGTGACTCTTCCACGACCAACTATCTTGAGATGAGAATCGTCACCCAGGTACACTCTTCTACCATCTAACTCTTCATACTTTGTAAACCAATCTTGATGTGAGGTCATGTGGAAAGAGGCACCAGAATCAATTAGCCACACATCACAAATGCATGGGTGGCCAAAGTTGTAATGAAGGCATCACCATCATCTTGTGACTTGTTAGAATCTGAGTCTGGGACATTCTTCTTTTTCTTCTTTTTCTCCTCTTTGCATTCCTTTCAGAAATGCCTAGTTTTCCCATAGTTCCAAAATAGTACCTTGGACTTTCCAAGAGATTTGGATCTCCCACAGGATTTGGATCTACCCTTCTCAGCTTTCTTGTCTTTCTTTTTCCCTTTCTCCTTGGGTCTACCACGAACCACAAGAGGTTCTTTGGCCGTCTCGAATGACTTTCTCTGCATCTCTTCAGATAACAGTGAGGACACCACTTCATCCATTTTGAAAGTGGATGTGGTACTCCTGATGGCCATAACAAGATAATCCCACGAATCTGGTAAAGAACAAAGCAGGGTCATACACTGATCCTCCTCCTCCATCTTCACACCAATGGATGTCAATTGTGCAACCAACATATTAAAAAACATTCATGTGATCAGCAACAAATCCTCCATCTTCCATCCTCAGAGAATATAGCTTCTTTTGTAGGAACAACTTGTTAACCAGGGATTTAGCCTGATAAACATCACCAAGTTTCTTCCACAAATCGTTTGCAGTTTTCTCTTCATGAACATTTAACAGGACAGAATCAGCCAGACATAGTCTCACACGACCCTTGGCTTTACGATCTTTGAGATCCCAATCATCTTGGGACATTGCCGCTAGTTTTACACTGGAAATTGCTTCCCATAGGTCTCTATCAACGAGCATGTCGTCCATTTTGAGTTTCCACAACTTGAAATTGCTGCCATTAAACTTTTCAACCTTTATTCTTCTGGATGTGCCTGCCATCTCCTTCCTGCAATAAAATTTTAGAATACTCTACACAGACTCCCACTCAATCTAAGATCAGTACAAAAAACCCCTACCCAACAACTAGGACCAAAACTAGCCAGGCTCTGATACCAACTGAAAGGAAGCTAGGTGTATGGAAATCGCTTCCTAAACTAATCTAATGAGGGGAGAGGTATGCAAATTCTTTACAATTGCAGCAATATGAAACATATATCAGAGATATTACAGCAGCAAACACAAAACAAGAATGTAGACAAAGAGAAGTAGACACAAGATGTATGTGGGGAAAACCTTTTCAGGTAAAAAACCCCACCTTCTAAAACCTACACAATGTATCATCTGAAACACTAATAGTTTACAATACACTTGCAATGCAAGTTCTTCTAAGAGTCTTCAAATGTCGATTCTGGAGTTATTCCAGCAGCATAATAGTACCTGTAAAAATGCTTTACAACAACTCCAAACTATGCAATATATAGAGATTACAAGGCAAATATTGAGAGCATCTTGGGATAAGCATCCACCTTGGCCACATGGCCATTATCCCACATCAAAGGACACTTGTCCTTGCTGCAATTACATCCCTTACATCTGTCATACATGGCAGATTTGACTTTCCCAACATAGGAGTGCTCCATGCTAAAAATAGACTATGACAGATGCTCTTACACATCTTACAGTTGTCATAGATTTTCCCAACATAACAACCTTAAATGTTGTAAGAGAATTTGTCATACAATGCTAAATATAGCATATTCCTCTTACAACATGTCATAGCCCAACTTGGGCGCCCAAAGATGTATTTCCCTCATGCAAAGATCCTCATCGACACTTGTCATCACTTGTCATAGGAATCTCCAAACTTGGCTCTTATGCGTCATAGATTCTGTCATATGGAATATTGTCTTCCACACACCACAAGATGCTGACACATGGCATATTAGTGCCACCTCAAATGGGACACCCAAATCCATGTAGGTTTGACTTGACCATCCAAGTCACATTCCAAGTAAGATGACATGTCACCGTGCCACCTCAACTAAGTGACCAAACTGAATATACAAGTAATTACAACATTAGGCAATAAATTAATATACAAATAAATAAACAATGCTAGGAAATTGCAAAGGTTGAGACACCTTATTTCCCAACAATAGGAAGCAAGGTGCCACCAATGTTGGCCCTAATTAGGGCCATAAACCTATGGTAATAGCCTTAAATGATAGATGAGGATCCCTATAATCATAAACAGGTGTAAGGGGTTATCATGATAAACATTGATAAAGTTTAATCTTCATTACCATGTTAGCAATAGATATATCATGGTTAACATAAACATGTGGGAATCACAAGATGTAAGCATGGTAACCATAAAGGAACTTGTAATCATCATAAGAAAAAACATGGGTGAAAAATGTAATCAAGTGTACTAATCATTAGATGTAAACATGAGAATCATATGGACCATATAATAAGTATATCATCATCAAAGTTTAAATATGTTAAAAGTCATAAATGGGATGCCCTCAAATTGGAGACAAAACATAACATATAAAAATAAAGTAACGAATATAGATAGATCATAGAAGCTCAAAGTTTTAACCAATGATATGGGCAACAACCATCAAATCATATTCATTTAAGTTATGTTCCTTCTAACCAACCTCTAGTAAGTGGTGTTCATCTAGATATGAAAGAGTACACTCAATAAAAATACTTGAAAGAGGTGCAATAAGTACTTTGCCTTTCTTTACTCATTGTTCATGTTTTTCTAGTTGTGGCCCTATAGATGTAGTTTGTGCTTGCTTACCATTGGAATTTTTCTTTCAAACCCATGTAGTAGAAGGACCTTTATAATATAAAAGAACAAGATTTATAAATATTTCTTTAATTGCTAGTTGTGGGGGGTAAAGATGAAATCTCATATCTTTTCTTCTTATGGAGGATGAGAAGGAAATCTTGGATTTTGTTCTTGTGATACCTTTGAAGGTAATGGAGGCAAGGAAGAGGCACCTTTCCTTTTCTTTTGGATTTATAGTTCTATCCTTTTATTTCCTTTGTGTAGAAAATTGATTTTAATTAACACCAACATGTTTAATCAAATATGGTGGTTCCTTGTGGTTTTATATGTAAGTATCCATAGTAAAATTACTCAATTCTAAAAATAAATCTCATGGAACCATTATAATTCTTCCTTCATGAACATACTTAATACATTGATGTACAACATAAGGAATGAGTTTTAATTGTTCAAGCCATGGCCTACCAAGTGAAATAAATCAATTTAAAGAAGGAACAATATGAAAAAGTATCAAAACCTATTTGAAAACCGCTCTAATAAGGAAATCAAGGCAACCCAAATTATTAATCAAGATATCATTGGTCATCTTCAATGACACCTTGAAATGTGCATAATCACATTGAATGTTATGAGTAGCTAAGAACTCTTTAGTGCATATATTGAATTCATTTGTAGGATTAATGAGGCTACTATTACTATACTTACCATACACACTACCAAACACATATAGTGGGCATTATAACCATTATGTATATTCTCCTCATCAAAAAATATAATCATTGGTGTAACATGAGAAGGAGAAGTATCTCTGTCGTGTGTTATATCCATAAAAGAATCCATATGTGCATGCCAAGGATATCTAACATCACATTGATCCATTGCATCTCTACCCATATCACTTGATAAAAATCCACATTGTGTTGGCAAGAGACACATTGTGGCTTCATGATTGTTGTCATTGATGGCAACAAAGTTCATCCCACACATCCGCAGGACATGGTGTTGTTGATAACTGAGAGGGGGGGTGAATCAGTTATCTTAATTATTTCAGCTTTCTGAACTTTCTTAATAATTAGTGCAGCATCAATTCAAACAAGCAAACATAACCATGAAATGGAAATACACGACACAATATTTTTGACGTGGAAACCCTGTTAAGGGAGAAAACCACGGGGTGATTAACCCAAGATTGTATTCTCTATTAGAAGAATAGAATTACAAGATGGCACTTGCCAATTAGGGCTCACTGCCCGAGCACACTGCTCACAAGAGGCCCACTGCCTACAAGAGGCTCACTGTCTACAATTTATAAAGAGTGTAATACAATACTTGAACTGATAAGGAGCATCTACATATGCTGGAGTTTAGTTCCGATTAAACTCAGTATACTGATCTCCTGCACTTCATCCTTTCTCTTCCTTAGTGTTGTTGTCCTTTCACATACCGGACCTGCCTTAATGTTTTCACTCTTCTCTACTGCTTTTCTTCGCACTTCTCCAAAAACCATGACACCTCTCACAACTAAATCCATCTTGTATATATATCTGCACAAGTGATTTCATCACCTTTCTAGTCGGCATCCGGAATAGTCAATATTTTCCACGAACTCTAATCTGTCGGCTGAATCCTTGCTTTCCAAGTAATGCAGATCAAGGATATACTTGTAGAAGTCATCAATCATGTCGGCCAATCATAACTTATGCCTTAATAACCTTTACCAATATCAGTAACACATCCAGAATAATGTCTGATGTTCTGCTAGTCAGTTCTTCCTCTGTCCACACTGCCAATCAGGAACTTGACACTCAAGTATTCATATCTTTTTCTTCATCTATCACCGTAGTCTAAATCCTTGGAATCTATCAGTCAAGGTAGTCCTCTTGACTTCCCCAAATCTGCACTTCACCAAGATACATCCTCTAAGAGATCCGGACCTGACTATCAGACCTCGCCACATGCTCTATTCTTGCTTACCGGATCACAACAGTCTGCAATCTGCCTTCCAGTAGAGACTCATCATGTCCTGCGGATGTGTGGGTTAACCTTTGTTGCCATCAATGACAACAATCATGAAGCTCCAATGTGTCTCTTGCCAACAATCTCCCCCTTTGGCATTGATGGCAACACTTAGTGAAAAATGACTAAGTGTTATACTATAATCCCCCTTAGTTGATGCTCTATCTCTATGTACATTTTTCGGAGCTCCCCCTTAGCTGGATATGGCATACTTACATATACTGAAGAATGTCTGCAAAAGTTGTCTTCAATTGGACAAATTTTGTTGCCCAACTTTGCTTCATTCTATCCAAAATTGATATATGACCGCTTAATAGGAATGCAAATGCATCTGCCCTTTTTAGATCTGTCGGATCACTGGTCCGGGCTATGATCTGGGCTTCTTTTATGGCCTCATGCATGGCCTCTAACTTAGGGATAATTATTCCTCTAAGTTCATTCAACCTGCTGATTCTATTTTTCTTCTCTTCTTCAGCTTTTTAATTTCATTCAAAACTGCAATCGTCTAACATTCTTGATTTATTATGGATGTGGTAAGTGGATTAAAATTTTGAGAAAGTTTTGTTAGTTTGTCCTCCTGTTCTTTCACTTTCTTCTCAATCTCCACTATTGCTTTGGACCAGGATATACAAAATTTGTATACATCTCCTCTGTCCTTGAGAGTATTTTCCAAGCTCTTTATCCCAATACCCATTACTCTCCTGTCATTTGCTATTAGTCCTTTCAACTCAGAGAATCTCTTGTCCAAAAACTCTTTCCTGACCTTCTCCTCAGCTGATTTCTCTAGAGATTTGAAATGTGTAATAATACTATTGATCAGAGATTTGAGATTACCAGATGAGGAGGCTGAGGGATCCTTTTGAAAAGATGGCATGATCTTTTCTAACACTCTAGATGCGGCTGCTATAAGCTCACAGTCTTCCATGTGAGACTTCAGGAGTTTTTCTTTGGCCTTTGCATTAGCAAATGAAGCTATCTTCATTGTTTGTACTAGAGAAAGAGAATCAAAATTAAATGGCCCTTGCAAAAGTTCTGATTCATCAATTTCCATTGTCTCTTTGTCTAAGAACTTTTGATAGTTTCTGCAGTGTCTCTTGCCGGAGACAAATTCTTCTTCTCTTCTGCAGTCACAGAGCTGTCTCTTGGAGATTTTTCTCCATCTACAACCTTGGTACTATTAGCTTCTTTTTCCTTCACCTCTGCTTCTTTCTCCTCTATTCTTTCTTCTCCTTTGGATCCGGAGTCAGCAGGGGAAACCGGAGGAGTGATGTTTGTTTGTTCATGGACCACCTCTTCCGGAGCAAAGGATTCTAAGCCCTTATCTTCACCAGTGTCCATTAGTTCTTTTGTCATTTCCTCAGTGGATTCCTTTTCAACACCTGTGGCCAAAGGATCAACACCCAAGTCCTCTATAACAGGAAGATTGAATCTTTTGAAGGCATTCCTGAGGATCTCTTCTGTTTCCTTGGTTATCTTGTCAGTCTCACCAAGCATGAGCTGATTCATTCTGGCTTTGCTCTAAAATTTAGCCTTGCTATCCTTGAAGATCATGTTCATTTGCTTTGAATCGATTGAAGGATATAGCTGAATGGCTATCTATTCCTGGATCTCAAGATCTTTTACCATGGCAGTATTCTTTCTTATTTCTAACTCTTTTTCTAGGCTTTTGGGAATAAGAGATATAATTTCAATAAAAGCCTTGTTATATATGTTCAGATACTTAACTGCTGCTTCCTGCAAGATCTTTTGGTCTGCTTCATTGTAATCATCATAGAATTCAGCCATTGGCTGAAGGTTTCCATCCACAATGACTGATTTGATGACATCATCTAAAGACAGAGTGGGCTTTTCTACAAATTCTTCTGCCTTTTCTTCTTCACCTTGACTGGTAGAGGGTTCACCGGATGTTTTCTTTTTCTCCTTCTTCATTTTCTTTATCTCCTCATCTGATTTAGTTTATTCATCATCCTTTTGACTAACATAAGACCTTGTGGCCTCTATTTTAGTTCTTTTCTCTCCTCTGTCGGATGATTTTTCTTCTGGTTTTGATGTCCTTGAGCTTTTAGTAGTGGCAGGTACAGATCTCTTTGATGATCTTGTCCGGGTGGAAGATTCTACCAGAGCACTTTCCTTACTTCCCTTTTCTGCCTCTTCCTTCTCTTTCTCTGCCCTTTCCACCTTTTCTCTATTGGCATCAAGAGCTTCTTTTGATATGCCATATCTTTTGGCAATATTCTCTACTTCTTTTCTCACTTTTCTCTTTACCTCCGGTTGTCTAAGTTCCACATGAATTTTTATACTCAATTCTTCAAAGGTTCCAAATCTTTCTGCTTTGGGATCCTTGGGTTGACTAAGCATGTGTTGTGTTGGTTTTTCTTCTGAATCAGCATCAGGGTTTGCCAGTTCCTATGCACATGCAGATTCAGCCAACTAATACAGGAGGTTGCGTGAGCTCCTCCACTTCACTTCTGGTTCTGCCGCACCAAGGGGGGTATCCCTATAACTTAAGATGTAACCTTGACTAGCTCAACAACACAATGATTTAGCTTGACAGCAACAGGCAGAATACTCTCATGTATGGACCAAGATCTGTATGATAGATCACAAGGTGGGCAACGTTCTTGGACATATATGTCTGGTCGGGTATGAGAGCATGCATGGGGTTCCTAATCCTACTCCTACAACTAACAGGTGGAAGTGATGAAATGGGCGGACATAATGTCTGGGATGCAAGACAAGGGGTTTTGGCTCATAACTACTGATCCAGGAGCAGACTGGTGCCTATCCATTGGGCAAGGAGTCAACTAGACGTATACAACAGATGGTTTGCAACTTTCACTCAAGTTTCAGGGGGTTGGACTCATGCTTGCCTTACAAACATCACCCAAGAATGGGTACCTAACTGCCTCTACTTACAGATATCCCTGCTGACATGCAACCAGATTCAAAAGAAAGAGAATAACATGCAGCAAATGGAGACAAGTAGATAGACACATGCAATAAGCATTTTTCATATAACATTAACACTAAAACTGAAAATATGTGCAAAATACATTCATGTTGCAACTCATAAACTCCAAAATGGGATAAAACAGCCAAGATCATGCCCTGTTCTTCATTATTTACACAAAAATGCCTTAGGCCTTCAACAACCTTCAAATGAGCAACACAACTTGCTATATACAGCAAGGAAGGTTCCCAACATTAATTACATAGTTGACCAAAAATCCTGCCAAATACACAGTATCAGAAAAATGGCGCTCAGAAGTTATTGCCGCAGCAGACAAGGGAGGCCTCGAGCCTTGCGCTGCCATCTAGGGTCTTCATTCATAATTAGACAGCTTCACCATTTGTACCATCGCCCATACGCTTGCTACAGTTGCCATTGATGGCTCAACCACCCGCGGCCTACCTGGAAACCATCGCAGCACTCAAAAAGGAATTTCCTGCCAAAACACATTTTACTAAAGGTTCAAGTTATGCAGGAACATTAATCCCACATGCACGGTGCGGAGACTCCTTCAGTAGTTCAAAAACATGGCCACATGCATAATAAGCGTCGAGCGCTTTTTCCACGCTCGACACATGCCTTTCTCTCCAAAAGCCCATCGGCCAAACTTCTACCATCGGCTTACCCCAAAAAACTCTCGCCAACCTCAGTGGTCTCGCCGACCACGAACTCCACATCTCACCATCGGTATGACCAAAGCCATCGGCAAGCACAAAAGATCCTTCGCCGACAACACAAGTCACCCCGATGGTCCTTCAACAACCTCACCCTCTTTGGCAAGACGACCACCATTGGCCCAGCATCTCAAACCTATGCCGATATGCAATTTCCTGCCGATGCCTTCAAAACTCTTGATGACGTAATTATCATATCCTGATGATGTCACCATCACCCATCTGCATACCACGCAACTCTCATATCCAGATGACATCATCGCCATATAGGCACCGGGGTGATATTAGTAAGATAACCTGATATTTCAGAATATCACCCCCCAAACAAAATATCATGATGCACTGTAAACCGGATGATGATGATGACCCCTTTAACTCATAAAACATCAGGGTGCACTGTAGCTCTACTGCAGGATCGAGATGATATCCAAACATCACCCGATATTGAAACAAGATGATCCTGATGACAAATCTGGTCAACAGAAAATCATGATGATGCTGACCACCTCGGAGAAAATATGATGTTGCTGTTGAAAAATGCTGAGGAGGGCCAACACTTAGGAAATTTTTTGGATTTTTTGGGAAGGTGCCTGCATGAAAATTGCTAAATTAACTGACAGTCAATTCAGGCACCAACAGTGGCTCTGTCTGGGGCGTGCAGGTGCAAGACTGCAGCGAGAACCCCAGATCTCTGGGATGCAGACCAGTCCCCTATCCATTGGGCACAGAGTCATGATGTTATATTGATCTGCATCACCAAACACATTATTTTGGTGGCCCCGGGCAGCCAAAAAGGAAGAACCATAATTTTTTCTTGTCAAATGCCTGATTCCAAACTGGAAGATCCCAATCCCAACTGAAAAGATTGGCATAATCTGCCCATAATGTCATCTGCTTAAATAGATATTCCACCAATTTTGAAAGCTTGCCACCATCATTTTCAACTCTATCATTTTGGATTTCAAAATTAAACATATAACCATACACATAATATTCTTCAACATTAGGCAACACATGTATGTTATATCCCTCAGACAGTACATCATACTACTCTTGGCATTCTTCATCATTTATCTAGCTGCTGCACATTGTTAGGCACTCATCCAGCTGATCCAAAAACTCAAAATACTCAGAAAACATGAGACCCCTAATATCTACTGATATTGAAAACAAATCCTGATCCACACACCCAATGTTGCACATGTCTGAATCAGGTGATGATGAACATTCATTATTCACAGTTTGCAAATCAGTATCATCATCTTCAAACAAAGGGTTAATCCTGCACCAATGAAGGTCACGACTCACAACATCAGATGCATCTACAGGCTCATCATAAAGGGGATTAATACTTAATGCAAAGGCCTCTGCTTCTTCTTCATGACACTCCAATTCTTCTTCACTACTATCAGATCCAGAGTCATAAAAAGAACAAACCTGATCCATGAATTGATCATGGATATCATTTTCATCATCTGATTTCCCCATATACAAGATTTCTGCTGTTTCAATGTACTCTGAAGTTGAACTATCTGCATCACTTTCCAGCCCTCCAATGCTTCCTAATGAAACTGATACTGACTGTTGATCCACATGATCACAACTTTGCATAACTGGATCATTTAAACATGAAGGCTCTTTGTTTAGGACTGGTATGCAAATATTACTTGAAAATTTATTATTTTCAACTTCACTTGCTGGGCAGAAAAGGACATCCTCCTCTATAATAGAAACATCATCCACTTGGAATGATGCAAAAACTGGGACAACAGGGGTGTGAGTGCTTTGACATTCATTGTCAACACCTGAATTAAATCTTTCATTAACATTGGGGGCTGCAGGACAACAAAAATTTTCAGAAAAATAACCCTTTTGAATTCCATACCTCCAATTGTTTTCAATATCTATTGCAAACTGATGTGCCTGATCCAATGTGGTGGGCTCCTTATCTCTCAATCTATAACTCATTTTCTTATCAAAGGCTCCCAAATAGACAACTAAGCATAGTGCATCATTAGGTCTCATACATTCTGGTATTCTATTCAATGCCCTCATAAATCTAAGGTTAAAGGCTGGGATCAACTCATCTTCTTCAATATGGATGTACATGAAGTCACTAATAACTGCATATTCAGAAATTCTTTCACCATATTGTACTAGAAATGCAGATTTAAAATCATGCCAAGAGCTGACAGAGCGAGCTGGAAGGTAGGAGAACCAATCCCTTGCATCTTCATCTAGAGATTGAACAAATAATCTCATAACTACATCTCCATGGTCAATCTTGAAATCATCTATAACATTTATAAACTGCTGCAAGTGTCTCTCAGCTGATTCATCCTTTGCGCCACTAAATTTGGGCAAATATCTTCTGATTTTAGGTGGAAGAGCATTTGGGTAGCCACAAATGCCACTAAAATTTATGGGCTTATATCTATCTATGTTGAAACTTCTTTTATTACATGGTTGGGACTGACTACTATACATTATTGCATTTGACACCTCACAAGGGTGCATAAGCTGACAATACATCTTTTTACGCTTTCGCAACCCTCTTCTCTACTCAGATTTTCAATCACAATATGACCTTAGGCCCTTAAAATACAAACTGCTATTTCAACCTGCCTAAAGTCCTCTATATGAGTCTTTTGAAAAATATTGCATGCCCTTTTGAAATATAGAGTAGGTTCTAACAAAAGCATGCAAGCTCTGCTTTCACCAATGTTTCCCTTTTAACCAGTGCTATTTCACCAGATAGGGAACTCTTCAAAAACTTGTACAAATACCTGGATATGTTGTAGCTGCTGATATGTTCATTCAACAGAGTCGCCACCTCCTTGGCAGAGGAATGAGCTTCAAACAGGCTGAAGCTAAAAATTGATTTCTTTCTTTCTGGGTCATCCACCAGCAGAGCCACAGATGAAACTTTTTATTTTGCTGCAACAAGGCACCTCCAGGTTTGATTCTTCAATTTCTTAGACTCAAGTTTCACGGATATGACATTGTTTTGCCCAGCAGAGTCGCCATTTTGTTGGTGTTTCTTCTGAATCAGCATCAGGGTTTGCCAGTTCCTATGCACATGCAGATTCAACCAACTAATACAGGAGGTTGCGTGAGCTCCTCCCCTTCACTTCTGGTTCTGCCACACCAAGGGGGGTATCCCTATAACTTAAGATGTAACCTTGACTAGCTCAACAACACAATGATTTAGCTTGACAGCAACAGGCAGAATACTCTCATGTATGGACCAAGATCTGTATGATAGATCACAAGGTGGGCAACGTTCTTGGACATATATGTCTGGTCGGGTATGAGAGCATGCATGGGGTTCTTAATCCTACTCCTACAACTAACAGGTGGAAGTGATGAAATGGGCAGACATAATGTCCGGGATGCAAGACAAGGGGTTTTGGCTCATAATTACTGATCTAGGAGCAGACTGGTGCCTATCCATTGGGCAAGGAGTCAACTAGACGTATACAATAGATGGTTTGCAACTTTCACTCAAGTTTCAGGGGGTTGGACTGATGCTTGCCTTACAAACATCACCCAAGAATGGGTACCTAACTGCCTCTACTTACAGATATCCCTGCTGACATGCAACCAGATTCAAAAGAAAGAGAATAACATGCAGCAAATGGAGACAAGCAGATAGACACATGCAATAAGCATTTTTCATATAACATTAACACTAAAACTGAAAATATGTGCAAAATACATTCATGTTGCAACTCATAAACTCTAAAATGGGATAAAACAGCCAAGATCATGCCCTGTTCTTCATTATTTACACAAAAATGCCTCAGGCCTTCAACAACCTTCAAATGAGCAACACAACCTGCTATATACAGCAAGGAAGGTTCCCAACATTAATTACATAGTTGACCAAAAATCCTGCCAGATACACAGTATCAGAAAAATGGCGCTCAACGCATTGAATGCGGCAGGTAGAAGAGGGGACAGAAGAGGTTCTCGAGCCATGAGCCGCCAGCCATGGATGTACAACTTCAGTCGGGTACTGGATCCGTCCACGCCATCGCCCATACCTCTGCAACAATCGCCATTAATGGCGCACCAACCCACGGCCTTGGGAAATGCAGAATACTATGCATCGCAACCGTTTCCCACCAAGATACATCATATGATATTTCAAAATATGCAGGGTCGAAATATCCCACATGCACCCCGCAGCAACCTTTTCAACACTTTACATACTAGGTCGCGAGCATATATGATGTCAGTGCTTTTGCTCCCGATGACACTAGTATAAGACCTTCATCATCCTCATCCTCCATCAGCATGATATCCTATCGCCTCAAAAAATCACCCTGACGTCAGCATCATATCACAATATAACCTGCATGATAATCCCCTTCATCGAACATCCTAATGACATCACCGTCATATTCGCAAATATCAGGGGATCTCTATAAGATGACTAGTGTTAGAAATATGACCCCCCAGACCTTGATGACGTCACCACACATCGGCATCAGGATGATATTCGGAAGATAACCAGATATTTAGAAATATCATCCTGATGCACAAATATCATGTTGCACTATAGCTCCGCTATAAGATCGGGGTGATATATGAATATGACAGATATTTGAAATGATCACCCCCATTGGACAATGCATGAAGCTGACAGGCGGATATCTCCCTTTGGAAAAATCATGATGCAGACAGGCAGAAAAGCGGATATCACCCTGACCAAAAATCCCGATGAAGTGATAAAACAACATCAGGATGATCTTGACTAAGATCACCCGATGTTCAGATGTGATGAACCCCGATGAATATCGGGTCACGCTTAGGACTTTGCAGCAACATCATCAGGATGATCTTAACCAAGATCACCCGATGTTAAAATATCACTCTGGCGAACGATCATGCAAACAGAAAATATGATGACCCTCGCAAGCAACATCAAGGTGATGTATGGAAATATGATGATGATGACCTCCTCCTCGAAGAAAATATGATGCTGCAGCTGAAAAATGCTGAGGAGGTCCAACACTTAGAACATTTTTTGGATTTTTAGGGAAGGTGCCTGCATGAAAATTGTTCCAAAACTGAGAGTCAAATCAGGCACCAACAGTGGCTCTGTCTGGGGACGTGTAGGTGCAAGACTGTAGCGAGAACCCCAGATCTCTGGGATGCAAACCAGTCCCTTATCCATTGGGCACAGAGTCAAATACTGCACTAACCTGCATCACCAAACACACTTGATGGCCTAAGGCCACCAAGAAAAGGAAAAACATTTATCTCCCTTTGTCAAATATCTTGTTTTCATCTGCATGCACTGGGTCAAGCTTGGAGATACTGCAAAGATCCACCCACAAACAAACCTTGTCATCTGCATATTCAACCCTCTGATTTGGCTTGTCATTGTCACCCCTATGCAGACAACCTTCAGCATCCGGCAACAAGTGGATGCAGAATGTATCAGGCAATGCATACCCATATGGCATAGAACACATGTTATCATCACTATGCATTGCAAAATGATTTCCTAGCTAGACTGAAAACTGAAAACACTCAAAGTCCACCACACAGCTAGGAAAAATAGAGCTCATTGTATATGGTGGCACATCAAAAGAAAAGCTTTCAAAATCACAATTGTGTACATCATGTACACAACCATCTGGTACACCAAGCTGGAAAAGATCAGGCTCCGGCACCTCTTTCAAATCAGGCACATTTTTACAATCACTTACCTGATGTATGTTGGTCTCTCTTTCATCAGGATGAGAAATAGAATCCAAGTCAAAAACAGTGTCAAGATCCTCACCATACTCAGACAGATCCTCATCACCATATGTGTCATAAATGGGTGACCCAGGTGCATCAGTTTCATCATAGTATGCCATTTGTTCATGGGCAGCAGAGCATGCATCTTCATCACCAATGGATTCCCTCTGTGGAGGAGTATCAGCCTGTATGCTTATTTCTTCTCTATCTTGAGCACAATACTCACAATTATCTCCACAGGTCCATTCCAAAAGTTGCTCATTGCTGTCCACAACCTCGTTATTGTTTTCATGGTCAGATGCCTCATCATTGCAATGGGAATCCTCACTAGTCCTCTCACTGGCACCTTCAATATTCATCTTTTCATCTTCACATGATGCCTTAATTACTTGGTCATTTGCAGCTTCACAACTATTATTCACACCAAGGCCTGGGGAGAGGGATATCAATAAGCGCCCATTTCTGAATTTTTCTATATTTTCGGCGAACTTGTATGCCATCTGCATACTTGTCACCTTGAAATCCCTCAGTATTGCACTAGAGCCCTCCTCAAAAGCCTCAAAATAAATGCCAACATAGGCTGAAATATCAGGTTTGAAGACTTCTGGGATCTGTGAAAGGGCTACTGCAAACCTATGACTGAAATCAACACATAGCTCTTTATCTTGTTTTCTGATGTTCATCAATTTTGCAACAAGATCAGCAGGTTCTCTTGCAAATTCCTCTTTAAAACAGTCAGTAAGCTTATCCCAACAGGCAAAAAATCTCTTTGGAAGCTCAAATACCAGTCTTTTGCTTTTACATCAAAGAACCTAACAAAAAACCTCATCCACATATCCTCATCTCTAAATGAATGTTTTCCCATGAAACTGTGAAAATTTTGGATATGTGCATTCCCATCACATACACTGTGACCACCAAATCTAGGCATCTGACAGTATATCCTAGCAGGCATAGTTTCTACTTTATAATCAACCCATGACAAATCCAGTTGGTCATACAAAGGATCAAAAGGGCTGAGAAGAGGTTTAGCCTTCTGACTGGCAGACATAACAGGGTTATTGCTTTTTAACCGGGCCTGCTCAGCCTCTAAGAATATCAACCTATTTTTTATCTCTTCTATTCTTTTCTCCAACATTTCACCACTGAGTACGGGATAATTCATACTTGGATTCATAAAAAACTTACTCTTAGACATCCTTTGTCTGCCTAAGACCTGTAACCTCCCCTGGCATCTAACCTATGCAGTAAAACAGTAAATATATAAAGGGGAAGGAACAAGGTACCCTTTCTCATACAGATGCAGAAATATGAACAACACATTTTTGTCACATCACATACATCCATCTTTCATGTGCATTTAGATCTTTTGCAGAGTCGCCACCTCTCCAGAGAGGACAAAATTTTCAATAGTTGAAAGCTACTTTTCCAGGTTCATTCCACCAGCAGAGCATCATTTTGTTGGTGACTCAGATGGGTCACAAATATTATTCTTTTTAAATCAACTCCCCAGCAGAGTCGCCATTTTGTTGGTGACTCGGATGGGTCACAAATATATCACCAAGGATGACTAGATATTACTTTTGATCAATCACATCCCCAGCAGAGTCGCCATTTTGTTGGTGACTCAGATGGGCCACAAGATATAACACTTTTTCATCAATTTTCTCCCCAGCGGAGTCGCCATTTTGTTGGTTTTTCTTCTGAATCAGCATCAGGGTTTGCCAGTTCCTATGCACATGCAGATTCAGCCAACTAATACAGGAGGTTGCGTGAGCTCCTCCCCTTCACTTCTGGTTCTGCCGCACCAAGGAGGGTATCCCTATAACTTAAGATGTAACCTTGACTAGCTCAACAACACAATGATTTAGCTTGACAGCAACAGGCAGAATACTCTCATGTATGGACCAAGATCTGTATGATAGATCACAAGGTGGGCAACGTTCTTAGACATATATGTCTAGTCGGGTATGAGAGCATGCATGGGGTTCCTAATCCTACTCCTACAACTAACAGATGGAAGTGATGAAATGGGCGGACATAATGTCTGGGATGCAAGACAAGGGGTTTTGGCTCATAACTACTGATCCAGGAGCAGACTGGTGCCTATCCATTGGGCAAGGAGTCAACTAGACGTATACAACAGATGGTTTGCAACTTTCACTCAAGTTTCAGGGGGTTGGACTGATGCTTGCCTTACAAACATCACCCAAGAATGGGTACCTAACTGCCTCTACTTACAGATATCCCTACTGACATGCAACCAGATTCAAAAGAAAGAGAATAACATGCAGCAAATGGAGACAAGCAGATAGACACATGCAATAAGCATTTTTCATATAACATTAACACTGAAACTAAAAATATGTGCAAAATACATTCATGTTGCAACTCATAAACTCCAAAATGGGATAAAAAAGCCAAGATCATGCCCTGTTCTTCATTATTTACACAAAAATGCCTCAGGCCTTCAACAACCTTCAAATGAGCAACACAACTTGCTATATACAGCAAGGAAGGTTCCCAACATTAATTACATAGTTGACCAAAAATCCTGCCAGATACACAGTATCAGAAAAATGGCGCTCAAAAGTTATTGCCGCAGCAGACAAGGGAGGCCTCAAGCCTTGCGCCGCCATCTAGGGTCTTCATTCATAATTAGACAGCTTCACCATTTGTACCATCGCCCATACGCCTGCTACAGTCGCCATTGATGGCTCAACCACCCACGGCCTACCTGGAAACCATCGCAGCACTCAAAAAGGAATTTCCCACCAAAATGCGTTTTACTGAAGGTTCAAGTTATGCAGGAACATTAATCCCACATGCACGGTGCGAAGACTCCTTCAGTAGTTCAAAAACATGGCCACATGCATAATAAGCGTCGAGCGCTTTTGCCACGCTCGACACACGCCTTTCTCTCCAAAAGCCCATCGGCCAAACTTCTACCATCGGCTTACCCCAAAAAACTCTCGCCAACCTCAGCGGTCTCGCCGACCGCGAACTCCACATCTCACCATCGGTATGACCAAAGCCATCGGCAAGCACAAAAGATCCTTCGTCGACAACACAAGTCACCCCGATGGTCCTTCAACAACCTCACCCTCTTCGGCAAGACGACCACCATCAGCCCAGCATCTCAAACCTATGCCGATATGCAATTTCCTACCGATGCCTTCGAAAATCCTGATGGCGTCATCATCATATCCTGATGATGTCACCATCACCCGTCTGCATACCGCACAACTCTCATATCCAGATGACGTCATCACCATATAGGCGCCGGGGTGATATTAGTAAGATAACCTGATATTTCAGAATATCACCCCCCAAACAAAATATCATGATGCACTGTAAACCGGATGATGATGATGACCCCTTTAACTCAAAGAACATCAGGGTGCACTGTAGCTCTACTGCAGGATCGGGATGATATCCAAACATCACCCGATATTGAAACAAGATGATCCTGATGACAAATCTGGTCGACAGAAAATCATGATGATGCTGACCACCTCGGAGCAAATATGATGCTGCTGTTGAAAAATGCTGAGGAGGGCCAACACTTAGGAAATTTTTTGGATTTTTTGGGAAGGTGCCTGCATGAAAATTGCTAAATTAACTGACAGTCAATTCAGACACCAACATGTTGGACATGCAGCTCCACAAGTTTCTCATCCACCTCATACCCCATTGGCATGATCCAGACTATCCTTGGTTCCACAGCTTCCATTTGGCACTGATCAGTTTCAACCATAAAACAAATTGTATCCTTATACTTTTCAACTAGAGATTTGGGAATTCTCTCTCTTGCTTGCATCGAATTTTGGAAGTTCTTGAAATAACCCCATAGAGCTGTATTTCTTGTCTTGGCATCTCCAAGCCCATGCAAATAGTCTCTGATTTGGATTGCAACAGGTCTGTCATTCTGCCAAACCCAACCACTTGATCCGGGCAGCTCACTCATGAAGTAGAAAAACAAACACAATATCAGCCCACCATACTTGAAGGAATTTTTCTTATCCTTCTTGATCTTCTGTAGATTCTCCAATAGTTGGTTTAGAAAAAGTTCACACAGATCATAGTCAACATTTTCTTTTAGCATCTGATAAGTTGTATAAACTGCAGTTCCCGGTACTGAGTTTTCCCTACTGGAGTGATAAATTTTGTAACCAATTATCATGGATGCAAATTTGATATCCAGATCAATGATATCTTCAATTGTCATAGCTCTCTTGTCAAATTTTGATCAGGTTACATCACTCACTGTCTGATTCTTGACAGATTTGAGAACATGTATCCCACCAGATGAATGCAGACCAGTTACTACCCTAATTGCATCTTTGGTGATCTTAAATGGTCTATTCAACCATAGGAAGTTATCATGTACTCTGCTCAATACATACCAGACCCATTCATCTTCTTCAAAACAGGGGAAATGAATGCACTGTGCAAAATGCTTATCTCGGATGGCTTTGAATTGAGGTTTGAGCTCAAAAGAATCATCTATTAACTGATTGTGATAGATATCAGCCAGCTTAGATTCCCCAAATTCTTCAATATTCGCATGAATATATGCCCTAACATCTTCTACATGTAGAACCCCATGCGGAATGCTTGAAAAAGTGCCAAGGGGATCAACTTCTAGGGATTTATATGGATGCTTCTTAAATTTGGGTTGTGGCCTATCAGAAATCTTCATAATATTTGGAGTAGTCATCTTTCAAAGATTTGCAGAGAGATATTTGATAACGGAGAATACCTTTTGCGTCGTTCAGTTTCACGGAGTTAGCCGAATCAATTTCTAGATGAATTGACTTCTGCAAATGATCTTTGATGAGCTTTGAGGAATTTTGTTGTAGAGCTTCTCTTTTTGTTTCTTCTTGAATGCAGAATGAACAAATGCTTATTGAGAAAACCCTTATATTGCTCTGTAAACCCTAATGTCAAGTTGCAATAAATGCTCGACATAAGTCATTCCAATTTGCCTTATTCGGATGACTTAAAGAACCGGATCAATCTTGATCTTAAACATCTTGCGAATCTTCCAAATCTTAACCATAGTTTATTTGGATGTTTCTCTTATGAACCCTTTAATCCACAACTCCTCTAGTGCCAGTTCTGACACCAATTGACTGGCTGGGGGAACAAGGTTTTCTTTGTGTCTCCCCCTGAGCCAGAGCTCACTTATTTAATTTCCAGAAGGAATATCAGCACCAAAGTCTGGTGCGGATCCATCCTCTACATTCTCTATACTTTTCTTCACCCAAATCTTGTTCATCTCACTTTGAACTTCATCCGCATTCATTTTTTGTTTTCCCTTATCTTGATTCTGATTATGATATACCGGACCTCTTTTGTCCTGATTCTTGCTTCTACAGAATTTTGCAATATGACCGAATCTATTGCAAATTTGGCAAACAACATTTCTTTGCATATTTGATTGATATCCTCTTGATCTGCATTGATTATCCATATGACCTATTCTATTGCATGCAAAGCATCTACCATTGAATGAATTATTTATTTGCATATTTCTACATTCATGAGATTTGTGACCATACCTTTTGCAGTTGAAACACTGTCCAGAGAAGGATGTATTAGTCTGATTCATTCTCTTTCTGCACTGATTATCTTTATGACCAAAGTTATTGTAGTTGTGGCAGTATCCATTGAAGGATGGATATCTTTGAGCATTAGGCTGCCTTACCGGAGGTCTTCTAGGCATGTTCCTTAGATTTTCTGATCCAAAATTCTTCTGACCGGATTGAGAGTTTTCACCTTTTTCATACCTCAGGCCACACTTGTCATCTACTCTCTTTTGGTTTTCAAGAAGAACTTCAAGTTGAGCAGAGCTTATCTTGAATTTCTCTTTATATTCATTTGTTGTTTGAAGATCCCTTTTAAGAGAGACTATTTGATCCTCAAGTTTTTCTTCATTATCTTTAGCATCTTCAAGATCAGATTCAAGATGTCTGATAATTCTATCCATCTTGTGGCAATCTTCTGATTTCTCCTTGAGAGATTGTCTTAGATCATCTTCAATTTTTCTTTTCTCTTCAACCTCTTGGGTAAACTTCATAACTCCTAATTCCATTTAATGTCTTACCATAATGATTTCTTTTGATAACTTTTCACATAACTTGGTTTTCTCCTTCAGATCTCCATTTGTATCATTGGCTTCACCTTGACTTGCCAGTTGTTGTAGTAGCTCCTTTCTCTTTTTCATAGAGAGACTCAATTTGTCTTTTGGTTCTTTTATGAAATCATCAGCCTGTTTGAGTCTTTCCTTTAATTCATTGACTTTAGAGTTTGACTGCTCAAGATCATCAAGGGCAGTCTTGAGTTGCTCCCTTATACCATATACATCCATTTGAATTCCCAGATCTTCCTCAAGCTGTTAGGCTTTGTTAAGAGGTACTTGGCTCTGATACCAATTGTTGATAACTAAGAGGGGGGGTGAATCAGTTATCTTAATTATTTCAGCTTTCTGAACTTTCTTAATAATTAGTGCAGCATCAATTCAAACAAGCAAACATAACCATGAAATAGAAATACACATGACACAATATTTTTGACATGGAAACCCTGTTAAGGGAGAAAACCACAGGGTGATTAACCCAAGATTGTATTCTTTGTTAGAAGAATAGAATTACAAAATGGCACTTGCCAATTAGGGCTCACTACCTGAGCACACTACTCACAAGAGGCCCACTGCCTACAAGAGACTCACTACCTACAATTTTTAAAGAGTGTAATACAATACTTGAATTGATAAGGAGCATCTACATATGCTGGAATTCAGTTCCAGTTAAACTCAGTATACTGATCTGCTACACTTCATCCTTTCTCTTCCTTAGTGTTGTTGTCCTTTCACATACCGGACCTGCCTTAATGTTTTCACTCTTCTCTACTACTTTTCTTCGCACTTCACCAAAAACCATGACACCTCTCACAACTAAATCCATCTTGTATATATATCCGCACAAGTGATTTCATCACCTTTCTAGTCGGCATCCGGAATAGTCAATATTTTCCATGAACTCTGATCTGTCGGCTGAATCCTTGCTTACCAAGTAATGTAGATCAAAGATAAACTTGTAGAAGTCATCAATCATGTCAGCCAATCATAACTTATGCCTTAATAACCTTTACCAATATTAGTAACACATTTGGAATAATGTCTGATGTTCTGCTAGTCAGTTCTTCCTCTGTCCACACTGCCAATCAGGAACTTGACACTCAAGTATTCATATCTTTTTCTTCATGCATCACCGTGGGCTAAATCCTTGGAATCTATCAGTCAAGGTAGTCCTCTTGACTTCCTCAAATCTGTACTTCACCAAGATACATCCTCTGAGAGATTCAGACCTGACTGTCGGACCTCACCACATGCTCTATTCTTGCTTACCGGATCACAACACTCTGCAATCTGCCTTCTGGTAGAGACTTATCATGTCCTGTGGATGTGTGGGTTAACCTTTGTTGCCATAAATGACAACAATCATGAAGCTCCAATGTGTCTCTTGCCAACAGGTGTGCCTATACCGGAAGTCAGATTGAAGAGTGTTGTGGTCCGGTAAGCAAGAACAGAGCATGTGGCAAGGTCTGACAGTCAGGTCTAGATCTCTTAGAGGAAGTATCTTAGTAAAGTGCAGACTTGGGGAAATCAAGAGGTGTACCTTGACTGATACATTCTAGAGATTGAGCCTCCGGTGATGAAAGAGTGAAAAGATATGAGCACCTAAGTGTTGGGTTCCTGTTTGGCAGAGTTGACAGAGGAAGAACTGACTGGCAGAGCATCAGACCTTAATCCGAATGAGTTATTGATGGTGATCAAGTTTCTTAAGGTATAATTCATAATTGACCAACATGATTGATGACTTCTATAAGCATCTCCTTGATACGCATCACTTGATAAGTAAGGATTCAGCCAACAAATCAGAGTTTGGGAAAATATTGACTATTTCGGATGCCGACTAGAAAGGTGTTGAAATCATTGGTGTGGATATATATACCAGATGGATTTGGATGTGAAGGTGTGTGTTGTGTGTTGTGAAGTGTGAATAAAAGTAGAAAAGCAGTGTGAAGACAATAAGACAAGTCCGGTATGTGATAGGACATCAGCACCAAAGAAGAGGAAGAATGAAGTGCAGTAGATCAGTGTATTGAGCCTAACCGGAACTGAACCTCAGCATATGTGGATGCTTCTCGTCAGTTCAAGTATCTTGTTACTCTCTTTATAACTTGTAGACAATGAGTCTCTTGTAGGCAGTGAGCCTCTTGTGAGCAGTATGCTCGAGCGGTGAGCCCTAATTGGCAAGTGCCATTTTGTATTTCTATTCTTCTAATAGAGAATACATTCTTGGGTTAGTCACCCCATGGTTTTTTTCCTTAACAGGGTTTTCCACGTCAAAATCATTGTGTTATGTGTATTAACTTTGTTTCTACTTTCATGATTATGGATGCTTATTTACTTTGATGCTGCACTAGTTGTTAAAGAAGAGCAGAAAGTTAAATAAATTCTGATTACTAATTCACCCCCCTCTCAGTTATCAACAATTGGTATCAGAGCCAAGTTCCTCTAAACAGAGCCTAACAGCTCGAGGAGATCTGGGAATTCAAATGGATGTGTATGGTATGAGTGAACAACTTCGGTCTGCCCTAGATGATCTTGAGCAATCTAACTCTGAAGTCAATGAATTGAAGGAAAGACTCAAACAGGTAGATGATTTCATAGATGAACTAAAAGGGAAACTGAGTATCTCTATGAAAAAGAGAAAGGATCTACTTCAGCAATTGGCAAGTCAAGGTGAAGCCAATGATACAAATGAAGATCTGAAGGAGAAAACCAAGTTATGTGAAAATTTATCAAAAGAGGTCATTATGGTAAGACATGAAATGGAATCAGGAGTTATGAAATTCACCCAAGAAATTGAAGAGAAAAGAAAAATTGAAGATGATCTAAGACAATCTCTCAAAGAGAAATCAGAAGACTGCCACAAAATGGATAGAATAATCAGGCATCTAGAATCTAATCTTGAAGAAGCTAGAGATAATGAAGAACAACTTGAGAATCAAATTGATACTCTTAAAAGGGATCTTCAAACAGCAAATGAATACAAAGAGAAATTCAAGATAAGCTCTGCTCAACTTGAAGTTCTTCTTCAAAGCCAAAAGAGGATAGATGACAAGCAAGGCTTGGGGTATGAAAAGGGTGAAAGCTTCAGATCCGATCAGAAGAACTCCAGATTAGAAAATCCAAGAAACAGGCCTAGAAGACCTCCGGTAAGGCAACCAAATGCCCAAAGATATCCTTCCTTCAATGGATACTGCCACAATTGCAATAACTTTGGTCATAAAGCAAATCAGTGTAGAAGAAGAATGAACTAGACTAGTTCATCCTTCTCTGGACAGTGTTTTAATTGCAAAAGGTATAGTCACAAAACTCATGAATGCAAAAATATGCAAATGAACAATTCATTCAATGGTAGATGTTTTGCATGCAATAGAATGGGACATATGGCTAATCAATGTAGATCAAGAGGATATCAGTCAAATATGCAAAGAAATATTGTTTGCTACAATTGCAATAGATCTGGTCATATTGCCAAATTCTGCAGAAGCAAGAATCAGGACAGAAAGGGTCCGGTGCATCATATTCAAAACTAAGACAAAGGAAAAGGAAAGGTGAATGCGAATGAAATTCAAAGGGAAATGAACAAGATATGGGTGAAGAGAAGTACAGAAAATGATGGGGATGGATCCACACCAGAGTCTGGTGTTGATATTCCTTCCTTAAACTAAATAGATGAGCTATGGCTCAGGGGGAGTCACAAAAGAAAATATTTTCCCCCAGCCAGTCAATTGGTGCCTAAAATTAGCACATGGAAGGTTGCGGACTAAAAGGGCTCTCAGAGAAACATCTAAATAACCCTTGGGGAAGATATGAAAGATCCGCAATGAATTTGAAGAGGTTAATCATCTGAGATTAATCCGGTTTAATAGTCATCTGGTAAGAACAGGATTTTCACAATTAGATCCGGTATGATTCAAATTTGAGGTAGCTTGATCTGTGGGTAGATCAAATGTTTGGGAAAGGAGGATAGATTGTCACTAATCATCAAGAAAAACTCTATGTATATCTCAGTGATCTGGAAAAGATCTCTCTCAGAACAAGGAGAACAAGGCAACCAGAATGACTTAAGTTGCGCATTTATTGCAATATGGAATTAGGGTTTGCTCAAAGATAAAAGGGTTTATTTTCTCATCACTTGTACATTTGCACTCAAAAAGAAGAGAAAAAGAGCTCTGCAAAGAAATTATCTCAAGCCTCTCAAAGATCAACCATAGAAGATAATTCTTCCAGCAATTCGATCCAGCTCATTCCGTGAAACCTAGAAGCGTAAAAATGTATTCTTCGCTCTTGATCAAACTCTCTCTCTAAATCTTTAAGATGGCTACTCTGAATGTTGTAAAGATTTTTGATAGGCCTCACCCCGAATTTAAGAAACATCCCTACAAATCTCTAGAAGTGGATCCCTTAGGGGCATTTTCCAGCATTCCGCATGGGGTTTTACATGTTGAAGACGTTAGGGCATATATTCATGCAAACATTGAAAACCTTGGGGAATCCAAGCTGATAGATATCTATCACAATTAGTTAATAGATGACTCATTTGAACTCAAACCACAGTATAAGGCTATCCGAGACAAACATTTTGCATAATGCATTCATTTCCCCTATTTTGTAGAAGATGAATGGGTCCGGTATGTTCTAAGTAGAATACATGATAGCTTTATATGGTTGACAAGGCCATTCAAGATAACCAATGATGCCATTAGGGTAGTTACCGGATTGCACTCATCCAGTGGGACACCTGCTCTCAAATCTGTCAAGAATCAGACAGTGAGTGAGGCAACCAGATCAAAATTTGACAAGAGAGCTATGACAATTGAAGATATCACTGATCTAGATATCAAATTTGCATCCATGATAATTGGTTACAAGATATATCACTCCAGCAGGGAAAATTCAGTACTCGGAACTGTAATTTATACAGCTTATCAAGTGCTAAAAGAAAATGCTGACTATGATCTTTGTGAACTTCTTCTAAGCCAACTGTTGGAGAACCTACAAAAGATCAAAAAGGACAAGAAGAACTCA
Organism: Cunninghamia lanceolata; assembly: GCA_027924645.1. Classification (NCBI taxonomy): domain Eukaryota; kingdom Viridiplantae; phylum Streptophyta; class Pinopsida; order Cupressales; family Cupressaceae; genus Cunninghamia; species Cunninghamia lanceolata. Next base: position 6,460,026 of record BSBN01000333.1, read on the forward strand.
TTCAAGTATGGTGGGCTGATATTATGTTTATTCTTCTACTTCATGAATGAGCTTCCCGGATCCAGTGGTTGGGTATGGCAGTAGCCATTCAAATCAGAGATTATATACATGGGCTTGGTGATGCCAAGGCACAAAATACAGCACTCTGGGGCTATTTCAAGAATTTTTAGAGTATGATGCAAGCAGGAGAGAGAATTCCCCAATCTCTAGTTGAAAAGTATAAGGATACAGTATGCTTTACGGTAGAAACTGATCAGTGCCTAATGGAGGCTATGGAGCCAAGGATAGTTTGGATCATGCCAATGGGGTATGAAGTAGATGAGAAAATTATAGAGCTACATGCTCGACACATGCTTAGTCAACCCAAGGATCCTAAGGCAGAAAGGTTTGGAACCTTTGAAGAGTTGAGTGTAAAGATTCATGTGGAACTTAGACAACTAGAGATGAAGAGAAAAGTGAGAAAAGAAGTAGAGAATGTTGCCAAAAGGTATGGCATATCAAAAGAGGCACTTGATGCAAACAGAGAGAAGATGGAAAGGGCAGAGAAAGAAAAGGAAGAAGTAGGAAAGGAGAGTACTCTGGTAGAAGCCCCCTCCCGAACCAGATCCTCTAAGAGCTCTGCACCTGCCACTACTAAGAGCTCAAAAGCATCAAAACTGGAAGCAAAATCATCTGGTAAAGGAGAAAAGATAACAAAGACAAAGGCTACAAGATCATACACAAGCCTCAAAGATGATGAAGAGATAGAATCTGATGAAGAGATCAAGAAGATGAAGAAGAAGAAGAAAGTATTCGGAGAATCCTCTACCGGTCTAGACAAGGAAGAAGAAAAGACAGATAAAAGTATTGAGAAGCCTACTCTTGATGATATCATCAAGGCAATCACTGTGGATGGAAACCTGAAAACATTAATAGAATTCTATGATGAATATAGTGAAGCTGACCAGAAGATCCTGCAAGATGCCACAGTCAGGTATCTGAATATCTACAACAAAGCTTTCATCGAAATCGTATCTCTTATTCCTAAAAGCCTTGAGAAGGAACTTGAAATCAAAAAGAATAAAAGGATATGGAGATCTGGGAACAGATAGCCATTCAGCTCTATCCTTCCATCACTCCTAAGCAAAAGAATATGATCTTCAAAGATTGCAAGGATGAATTCCGGAGCAAAGCTAGGATGAATCGGCTTATGCTTGGAGAAACTAACAAGGTGGCAAAAGAAACAGAAGACATCCTCCGGAATGCATACAAAAGATTCAATATTCCTATTATAGAGGACTTAGGTGATGATCCCTTGGCCATGGATGACAAAGAAGAATCTACTGAGACAGTGGCAGAAGAGGCAAAGGAGACAAGTGAAGAGAAAGCTAAAGACTTAGATTCCTCTGCTCCAAAAGAGGAAGTTCATGAAGAAGAAGACACTTCTCCTCTAGATCCTCCTGTATACTCCAGAATTGAAGGACAAGAAAGAAAAGAAGAGAGCATCGGTCAAGAAGAACAAGTAAAGGGAAGCGAAGAAGGTCAAATAAAAAAGACCACAGATGACAGTGCTAAGGCTACAGAAGGGGAGAAAACTCTGTCTCTGGTAAGAGACACAGTAGAAGCAGTTAAAGATTTCTTGACCAAAGAGATGATGGAATTTGATGAACTGGAACTACTTCAAGGTCCATTCAATTTTGACTCCCTCTCCCCGGTTCAAACCATAAAGCTAGCATCCTTTACTCAAGCAAAGGCAAAAGAAAAACCCCTAAAATCTCACATAGAAGACTGTGAGCTCATAGAAGCTGCATCCGATGTATTGGAGAAGATCATGCCATCCTTCCAAAAGGATTCTTCAGCCTCCACATCCAGTAATCTAAAGTCTCTTGTAAATTTTGTTCATACACATTTTGATTCCTTAGAGAAGTCAGCAAAAGAAAAGGTCTGGAAGGAGTTTTTGGGAAAAAGATTCTCCAAAGTGCAGGGTCTAATAACAAATGATAGGAGAGTTATGGATATTGGAATAAAGAGCTTGGAAAATGCTTTTAAAGATGGCGGAGATATCTATAAATTTTGTTTATCCTGGCCTAAAGTGACCAAGGATATTGAGAAGAAAGTAAAAGAGCAAGAGGATAAATTGTTAAGTTTATCTCAAAGTTTTGATCCTCTCTCCTCCTCCATAGAAAATCAAGAGTGTAAGACTATTACAGTCATAGATGAAATAAAGAAGCTTGAGAAGGAGAAGAAAAATAGAATAAACAAGTTGAGTGAACTTAGAGGGATCATCATCCCTAAGTTAGAGGCCATGCATGAGGCCCTAACTATTGCTCAAGCCACAGCCCGAACCAATGATCCGACAGATCTTAAGAAGGTAGAAGCGTTTGCATTCCTGTTAAGTGGTCACATCTCAATTTTGGACAGGATGAAGCAGAGTTGGGCTACAGAAGTTACACAATTGAAGAATACTTTTGTAGACATACTTAAGTATATGTAAGTACAACTTGTATATATACTTATGCGGATATGTATAGACTATTTTTAAAAAATTTGGTGTACGGACCCTACCCTTTGCCATTGATGTCAAAGGGGGAGTGAGGAGTAGTGAAAAATATGGAATCCAGCTAAGGGGGAGCTCCAGTAAAGTGTACATTAGAACAGAGCATCAACCAAGGGGGAGTGTAGTATAACACTTAGTCATTTTTCACTAAGTGTTGCCATCAATGCCAAAGGGGGAGATTGTTGGCAAGAGACACATTGTGGCTTCATGATTGTTGTCATTGATGGCAACAAAGTTCATCCCACACATCCGCAGGACATGGTGTGCCTATACCGGAAGTCAGATTGAAGAGTGTTGTGGTTCGGTAAGCAAGAACAGAGCATGTGGCAAGGTCTGACAATCAGGTCCAGATCTCTCAGAGGAAGTATCTTAGTAAAGTGTGGACTTGGGGAAGTCAAGAGGTGTACCTTGACTGAACATTCTAGAGATTGAGCCTCCGGTGATGAAAGAGTGAAAAGATATGAGCACCTAAGTGTTGGGTTCCTATTTGGCAGAGTTGACAGAGGAAGAACTGACCGACAGAGCATCAGACCTTAATTCAGATGAGTTATTGATGGTGATCAAGTTTCTTAAGGTATCATTCATAATTGGCCGACATGATTGATGACTTCTATAAGCATCTCCTTGATACGCATCACTTGATAAGTAAGGATTCAGCCGACAGATCAGAGTTTGGGAAAATATTGACTATTCCGGATGCCGACTAGAAAGGTGTTGAAATCATTGGTGCGGATATATATATCAGATGGATTTGGATGTGAAGGTGTGTGTTGTGTGTTGTGAAGTGTGAAGAAAAGAAGAAAAGCAGTGTGAAGACAGTAAGACAGGTCCGGTATGTGACAGGACATCAACACCAAAGAAGAGGAAGAATGAAGTGCAGTAGATTAGTGTATTGAGCCTAACCAGAACTGAACCTCAACATATGTGGATGCTTCTCATCAGTTCAAGTATCTTGTTACTCTCTTTATAACTTGTAGATAGTGAGTCTCTTGTAGGCAGTGAGCCTCTTGTGAGCAATATACTCGAGCAGTGAGCCCTAATTGGCAAGTGTCATTTTGTATTTCTATTCTTCTAACAGAGAATACATTCTTGGGTTAGTCACCCCGTGGTTTTTTTCCTTAACAAGATTTTCCACGTCAAAATCATTGTGTTATGTGTATTAACTTTGTTTCTGCTTTCATGATATGGATGCTTATTTACTTTGATGCTACACTAGTTGTTAAAGAAGAACAGAAAGTTAAATAAATTAAGATAACTGATTCACCCCCCCCCCTCAGTTATCAACACATTGTTTGATTGTTTGAAGGAAAAGGTTTTGTATAAATTTGTAAATTTGATTTAGAGGAGCAACAAAATAGTTTCCCCCATCATTAACACCTTCAACATGTATCATATTATTATTGTTAGGACCCTTATGTCCTAACCCTTTTCTATTTTAAGCACTGTAATAATCATAAGATTAGTTATTTAGTTAGTACTACATTGTGTGGATTTATTTTACATTGGTTATGCCTCATAAGTCACTCCTTGTGAGGACTTTATATTGATGTTGTAACTAAGAGAAGGTCATCTTGGAATCCTATTTTGTAATAGAGCTTTACTCTCAAAGAGGTTTCCCCTCAAAGAGGCTTATAACACTTATGCTCCATTTATCATTATAAGTATATTTAAAGTTATTTTCTAAGCATTGTCCTTATTTTTTCATATTATTATTCTATTTGATAATATATTATAGGTGGGGTCCTAACAAGTGGTATCAGAGCTCATTTTGGGGTTTCTTTTTATAGTAACAACAATAGTTTAGTGGCTTACTACATCTACCCAATGTATGTCTCACCTCATCTTGACAGGATCTTGGTGATTCGAAAGTGGTGAACATAGTGTGGTACTGACAATTTTTAACCAATTCATTTTCTATAATAGGGGTCTAGGCTAGAAATAATATTCTAGGGGTTTTCAAATATCCTTAGACAATTGTCATTTTTGGCTAAGCACATTGAATCAATGTGTGAAGTGAGGTGGGATTCAACCCACCAATTATTAGGATTAGATGATATTAACCTTGCAATCCTAAATATTTTTTATGTGTCTCCAACATCTTAGGAATGGGTATTTAGATGCTAATATAGGTGGTTGAGAGATTATTTAATTATTATTCTTTAGAATGCTTAAAATATTATTGTAATGACATTAAATAAGGGAGTTATAGCTATCAAGTCAACTATGGGGGTTATGGTTGTCATTCTTGAATTAAATTGATTTCCTATTTCCTAGGGGCTAGGGAGTTACTCTGTGGAGAGTGGAGAATCATGTTATGATGGGTGGAGTCCACTTGAGATAGTGGCTTCATGTTGGAACATTAGACTTGGGAGTAGTGCCTACTGAGTTAAGATGCATTTGTTGGTGGTAACCTATATTGAGTATCTAAGTAAATGCATTATGAGAGCATGGTTTTTTCCTTGGACCATGGTTTTGGTGGCAATTGATTTTGGGAAACCATCCATGGTTTTCCTCTTCCCATTTCTCTATAGAGGAATTAAATGGATGATTTATGAGGTAGTGTAGGTTGAGTATTATTATATTTCCAAAATTTTGCTAAATCATTTAGTTGGAGTAGATTCTATTGATGTGACACTTTCATTATGATGAATACAAGCTCAATTTCTCTTTGGCAGTGGAATTTTTTTCCTAAAAGGGTTTCTCCATGTACATTCGACGCTATGGTTGTTTGCTAATTTTAATTTGTTCTCATATGCATATATTTGTGTTATATTTTAGATTGAATGGTTAATCACATGTTTATCTCTTTTGGATAATCAAATTTGATCAATTTATGCACATACTTTCATTCTGATTGTTCACTAGTTTCTAAATATTTGGTGTCATAGCTTACAGTTTTGATCATAGGGGGATGTCTTTCTATAAGTTTTATGAGGTTTTTTAATTTCAATGGGAATATTTAATTTAGTGGGTTTTGCAAACCCATATTTTGTTGAAACCATGGCTAGCACATCTCAATTAGAAATTGGTAAATTCAATGGTTCTAGGTACAAGCTATGGAAGCTAAAGATGGAAGATCTCTTGGAGGAAAGGGATCAATGGAGAGTTGTGTATAAAGAGGGAAAGCATGTTGAAATTTTTTATGCAGATTGGTTGAAGATGGATAAGAAAGGATGAGGAACCATATGGTTATGCCTTTCAAATTTATTTCTCTTGAATGTCCTAGAGGAGACTACTGCATATACCAATCATGGAAAAGAATGGGGGATATCTATCAAACTAAGATTCTAACTAATAAATTGTACCTTAAAATAAGTTTATATTCTTTTCAAATGAAAGAGAGAAATTATGTTGCTAAGCATCTAAATGTCTTTAATTTTATTTTGAGTCAACTATGTTTAGTAGATGTTAAAATTAACAATGAGGATAAGTGTGTTTTATTGCTTTGCTCTTTGCCTTAATCTTGGGAGAATTTATGTGGTACTATCAATGGTACCTAATTGTAGAGTCAAATATGGACACCCTTATTTGCATTACTTAGTAAACAAATGAGGAGAAAGCCCAATGGTGAAGGTTTTAAGGATGCCCTATATGTTCAATGAAGGCCCATGGAAAAAGGTGGTCTAAAGTAGAATGGAAGAATCTAAGGATAGATTCAAATCTAAATCATGATCTACAACCCCTGGGAAGAGAAAACTGAAGTGTTAGAATTACAAGAAGTGGGGACATATGAAGAAGGAATGCAGAAATAAGAAGAAAACTCTTGATGATTCCTCCACTGAGAAATCCTCTAATGGTGATGATAGTGATGCTTTATTTATTTCTACTAATGTTACTAGTGATGACTTCATTCATTGATTCATGTTTCTCCCACCATATGACTCCCCATAAAGAGTGATTCTCATATTATTTATCTTATTATGGAGGAGAGGTATTCCTTAGTGAAAATAGTTGCATCAAATTATTGGTCATGGAAACATACATTTGTGTTTTAGTGATGGAAGAGTGGAAACTCTCAGTGGTGTTTTACACATTCCAACACTTGCAAGAAACCTTGTTTCTTTATACAAGATAAATGATTCTAAAGTGCATGTGACATTTGACAAGTCTAGTTGTAGGTTTATTAGAGAAAATTTGGTGCTAGGGAGAGGCTCATAATGTTGGACTTTGTTTAAGATTGATGTTTCCATATTGTGTAATTCTTCCAATATAACTAGCACTTCTAAAAATGCATGTATGTTGTGGCACCAAATTTTGGACCACATTGGTGAAAAAGGTCTTCAAACCATTATTAATAAAGAGATGCTTGATGGTTTTTCAATTATTTTGATGAGTTTGATTTCTATGAGAATTGTGTATTTGGAAACTGGAATCAAGTTTCCTTCCTATAGGAAGTTCTAAAGAAATAATTCTTTTAGAAGTTATTCACTTAGAGTGTTTGGTCCAACGGATGTTGGTTCTATTGGTAAAAACAATATTATGTTTCATTCATAAATAATTATTTAAAATACACATGGGTTTATTTTCTTAGATTTAAATCTAAAGATTTCTCTAATTTTAAGGATTTTAAGGCACTTGTTGAGAAACAACCAAATAGAAAAATAAAGGTGTTGAGATCTAATAATAGAGATGAATATTAATTTAAGGAATTTAGTGATTTATGTAGACATGTGGGAATTGTGAGGTAGAAGACTACTCCTCATACACCACAATAGAATGCAATTGTAGAGAGAATGAACCAACCATGATGGAAATAAATAGAAGTACGATGATTGTTTACAATTAGATTGGTACTTTTGGGTTAAGGTTGTGAGTAATACCTACTACTTGAATAAGAGAACTCCTTGTTTGAATCTTGTTGATAAAACTCCTTAGAGGTTTGGATAGGTAAGAAACTCTTTGTTTTACATTTAAGGGCATTTGGTTGTGAGGCTTTTGATCATGTGCCTAGAGAAAAGTGATCGAAGTTGGATCCCAAAGCTTGAAATTGTATATTTGTCAAATATGGTGAGAATGTTAAGGGTTTAAATCTTTGGAATCCTCTAACCTTGAAAATAATATATTCTAAGGATGTTGTTTTAGGGAACTTAGAGTATTTTCTTAACCAAGATAACCAAAATAAAAGGGAGAGAATTTGATGCATTTTGAGACTAAGGTTGAGAAGCAAGAAGACGTGCATGTTGAAGAACATAATGATATATTTGAGGATGGAAACAAATAAGAGAATTCAAGTAGAATTCTGAGTATATTGAGGATGCAGAGGAGCATGTAGAATCCCTCACTCTTCCCTTGAGAAGTTCCACAAGACAACAAAACCTAGTTGACAGGTATTGCCCACAAGATTTTTGTTGGGTATTTGTTTTATTCTATTCTAGTGATGAACCTAGATATATATAGGAGGCTCTCTCTTCATAAGAATGTGAGTCTTGGAATCAAGCCATGTAGAAGGAGATGATGACACTTGATAAATGTGACACCTAGGAACTTATGATTTTACTTGAGGGAAGGAAACCCATTGGTTGCAAGTGGGTGTTTAAAAAAAAATCATATTAGATGGTAAGTTGGATAGGTACAAGGCCAAATTGGTGGCAAGGGGCTACTCCTAGAGAGAGGAAGTTGAATTTGGTGAAATTTTTTCTCTTATCTCTAAATTGTCTTCCATTAGATTCTTGATTTCTATTGTTGGTGCTTTTGATTTTGAAGTAGAGAAAGTGGATGTTAAAAATGTTTTCTTGAATAGGAATCTTGACATGATGGATTTATGGTAAAAAGGGAAAATTAATGTGTTGCAAGTTAAAATAGTCGTTGTATGGTTTGAAACTGTTGGTGTGAACGGGGTATACTACCTAACTAGTTCCACATTAGGTCCTATTCACCCTTGTCTAGTTATATTTACTTAGGGAATATTTAGGGTACACTAAGGATACTTATCACTTTGTGTCTCATGTCATAAGATTAATACAATTATCATAATCTTATGGTGTCCTTTTTTTCACCTTGGTCTATATAACCAAGGTCTTCTCATTGTATTATCATAATATTGATAATATTGTTGTATATTGTTGTATTTGAATTCTTTGATAGGAATACAATTTATTCTTGTCATATTGATCTTCTAATTTCTTTGTGGTTTCCATTAGGCCTCTAGATCTTGGGTGGCTATCTCCATAGCCAAATATTACAGAAATAGTCACCTCAAATGTGGCATAAAAAGGTTGATGCTTCTTCATTAAAGATGGGTTTTGTTAGATGTGAAGAATATCATTGTGTAAATGTTACATTTATTGATGATTAGTTGTTAATTATTGTCTTGTATGTTGATGACATATTATTTATTAGAAACAAAATGGTGGTGATTAGGGAACTTAAGACTTATCTTTTTGGTGCATTTTACATGAAGGATTTACGGGAAAAAATATTTTAGGAATGGAAAAATTAGAGCACAATCTCAAATAATGTTTCGGCTTAGTCAAAATAAGTATGTTGACACTATTTTGTAGTAGTTTGATATGCAAGGTTATAAACTAGTGAGTATTCCTTTACCTATAGGCACTAATCTTTCATTGGGTTAGAGTCCTCTGTCAAATGATACTTCATAGGATATATATAGTATGCCTTATGCTAGTGTTGTAGGTAGCCTAATTTATGCAATAGTATGTACTAGATAGGATATTGCCCAAGTAATGGGAGCTCTTAGAAAGTTTATGTATAACCTTGCTAAAGAGCATTGGACTTATATTAAGAGGGAATTTAGACAATTATGAGGAACTTGTGATTATTACTTATGTTATCATGGTTCTAATGACATGGGCAAGTTATTATACATACAAGTCTTTGTTGATTCAAATTGGGCAAGTGACTTGGATAGTCAAAGGTCCACTAGTAGCTATGTGTTTTCTCTATTTGGAAATGTTGTCAATTGGACGTGAGTAAAAGACAACCTATGATTACATTGTCCACTACCAAAGTAGAGTATATGGATTCTACACTTGCCTGTAAGGAGGTAGTATGGCTATAGAGACTGTCTTACGGAGTTAGTTTTGATTACAGGGTTGTTAAGATCAAATGTGACAATAAAAGTGTTATTTTCTTGGTAAGGAATCCCATGTACCATGCTAAGACCAAGCACATCAATGTACAATATCACTTTTTTCATGAGATGATGGAAAGTGGTAAGGTCATGATTCAAAAGGTTAACACTTTGGATAATGTTATAGATTCACTTACGAAACTAGTTTGTGCAAATAAGTTCTCTTGGTGAAGGGAGGCCACAGGCTTTCCATCCTATGCTTGATTCATTTTCTATTTCCTATTTATGTCATTGTAATGTATAATATTGAGTGGGAGAATGTTAGATCTAGGTGATATTAACCTTGAAATCCTATGTGTTTTTTTTGTCTTCAACATCTTGGAAATGGGTACTTGGATGCCCATATAGGTGGTTGATAAATTATTTAATAATTACTATTCTTCAAGATACTTGGAATATTGTTGTAATGGCGTTAAATAAGGGAGTTACAATTAGTATGTCAATTGTGAGGGTTATAGTTACCATTCTTAAATGCAATTTGACTTCCTCTTTCCTAAGTGCTAGGGAATTACTTTATGGAGAGTGGAGAATCATGTTATTAGGGGTGTGGTCCACTTGAGATATTAGCTCTATATTGGAGTGCTAGACCTGGGAGTGGTTCCTACCAAGATTTATAGAGTCAAAGATTCCTTTGTTTGTGGTAATCTATCTTGAGTGTCTATGCAAATGAATTATGAGGGCATGGGTTTTTACCTTGGACCATGATTTTAGAATCACTTGGTTTTGGGAAACCATCTATGGTTTACCTCTTCCCATTTCTCTATGTATTAAAGGAATTAGTTGGATGTTTTATAAGGTGTTGTAGGTTAAGTCCTACTAAAATGCCAAAATGTTGTTAGATTAAAGAGTTGAAGTAGATTGTATTGATATAACACTTTCATTGTGATTAATACAAGATTAGTGTCTCTTTAGTGGTGGAGTTTTTTCAAAAGGGTTTGTCCATGTACATCCAGTGTTATGGATGTTTACTAATTTTAATTTATTTTTATATGCATATATTCATGTTATATTTCATATTTAATGATTAGTAACATGTTTATCTCTTTTGGATAATTAGATTTAAGCACTTTATGCATATACTTTCACTATAATTATTCACCAATTTCTCAACACCAATACCTAGACCTTGAACAACATTTATATATGGACTTGAGCTTCCACATACCTTTGGGTATCTTTAATTACCGTTAAGTTTTAGGAGAAGCTTCACTATAGGAATCCATCAACCATCTGTAATCTATAGTGGACTAGTTAACAATTAGTGCCAAGAAGTTCCTTTCTTAATACCTCAAATACAAGATAATGAGACTATAAGAAGTTTGAATCTTTTGTCATTAGAGCTATGAAATATCAATATAGTTCACTATATATAAATGAGATTAGTATACCAGAGTCTCTACAAATTAGACACACCTTATCCTAGTAGTTTCACTCTTAAACCCTAGTTATTAATAGATTTGGACATCTTAGGTAGATCCTACTAAATGCAAGCTTCATTGCATAGATTGACATAAATCTAATATGATTTCCATAGGTTGAGAAAAAAATTCCAATAATATAGTTGTTTGGTGGGTTGTTGCATTTAGAAAATAGGAATTCTAGTAGTTGTGTGTTAAGGTTTTGCTCCTATGTACTGTGTGAAAGAGTCTAGGTAGTTTTTCCCCACTTCAACAATTTTAAAATTATCATCCTCTTGTGGATTTGATGATTTTGATATATAAGTCTAATGCAACTTCCAGTAAACCCATTTGTTCTCTACAATTGATGGTCACAAATCCCAAGACCAACCAAAACCTTCTTTGGAAATGTTGGAGGAAGAATTATAAACTTTTCAAACTACTATGATGGAGTAAATATCCAAGTTAAACATGCTAGATTATCTTGACACTTATCTCCATGACCTTAATTGTAATTATGCATCCATGCATAACCATATAAAATATAGTGCATGACTAAATGTGGAACATAACTCTCACACTAAACACAATAGTTTGCACAACTAACAAAATCTTGGTAGGACTCAATGCACACCTAAATTGGACTTCCCCAAATTAGATGGTGATGACCTTACAAGTTGGTTATATAAAATAGAGTAGTATTTTACTATCCATCAAATTCCCATGGCTTAAAAATCTCTATCACATCTTTCCAACTAGAACATGAAGCTATATAGCGGTATCAATTGTTCTAAAAATCAAAGCTTTTCTTAGATGGGATGAATTTTGTAAGGATGTCCTATCTGTTGATAACTGAGAGGGGGGGTGAATCAGTTATCTTAATAATTTGTCTTTCTTTTCTTCTTTAACAATTCGAGCAATATCAAATCATATCAGCATACATAACCATGGAAGCAGAAATAAACTCAATACACATGACACAATATTTTTGACGTGGAAAACCCTGTTAAGGGAAAAAACCACGGGGTGATTAACCCAAGATTGTATTCTCTGTTAAAAGAATAAGGTAGTACAAAATGACACTTGCCAATTAGGGCTCACTGCCCAAGCAAACTGCTCACAAGAGGCTCACTGCCTACAATAGTTTATAGAAGGAAAATAGATACTTGAACTGATGAGAAGCATCCACATATGCTTAGGTTCAGTTCTGGTTAAGCTTAATATATTGATCTACTGCACTTCATTCTTCCTCTGCCTTAGTGCTACTGTTCTGTCACATACCGGACCTCTGTCTCTATTTCCACACTGTTCTCTGCTTTTCTTCGCACTACACAACACACCACACACACCTTCATACCGAAATCAATCTGGTATACTGCATCAATGATTTCAATCATCTTTCTAGTCGACATCTGGAATACTCAATACTTTTCCAAACTCTGGTCTGTCAGCTGAATCCTTGCTTACCAAGTGATGCGTATCAAAGAGATACTTATAGAAGTCATTAATCAGGTTGGCTAATCATGAATGATCTCTTAAGAAGCTTGATCATCATCAATATCTCATCCAGATTAAGGTTTGATGCTCTGCTGGTCAGTTCTTCCTCGTTCTACTCTGCCAAACAGGAACCCAATACTTAGGTGCTTATATCTCTTCACTCTTTCATCACCGGAGGCTCAATCCCTGGAATCTATCAGTCAAGGTACTCCTCTTGACTTCCCCAAGTCTGTACTTTACAGAGATACGTCCTCTAAGAGATCCAGACCTGATTGTCAAACCTTGCTGCATGCTCTGTTCTTGGTCACTGGACCAAAATACTCTTCAATCTGACTTCTGGTATAGACACACCATGTCCTGCAGATGTGTGGGATGGTCTTTGTTGCCATCAATGACAACACCCATGAAGCCACATAGTGTCTCTTGCCAACACTATCCATTTGGTTCCAAGTGAACATGAAGACCTCATAGAGGCCTTAATTAAATTATGCCAAAAACATTTAGTCCATGACTACCAAACATGGTTTGAAATATTAGCCAATTAGACAAGTAGGGTTGACAAAAAAATTCATGAGTTGTTTTATCATTGGTCTAAAAGACAACATCCATGTAAAGGTCCAAATGTTTAATCCTACCACATTCAAGGAAGTTCTTGGGTTAGCTAAATTAGTTGAGGATAAATTTGTAGCCCAGTGTCATCCATATAAATCCTCTTAGGTCAACACTCAACTAATATTTTGTCCCATACTACACCTCAAGGTGCACATCCCACACCTAGTCCTAGTCACTGAACACCACCCATCAAGAACCTAACACATGAGGAAATTGTTACTTATTAAGTAAAAGTATTTTGTTATGCTATGATAACCAATACTCCATAAAGTCACAATACATGGAACATAAATTATAGTTATTACATGTGGAGTCACCCTCTCTTTCTAAATAAATTGAGGAACTAGAGGTCCTTTCCATTAAGAATGAAGAGAAAGTATCAGAATCTAATGCCGATCCTTCTCTAGAGATTTCAATACATGTCTTGGCTAGAATAGCCATGCCTTAAACAAAGAAGGTTAATGGTACTTAAAAATAACCTTTAACTATCCTTATTGATTTAGGCAACACCCATAATTTCTTGGATCCTCAGGTAGCTAAACAAGATAAATGTTACATGTATCCATCTCTAGTTTTGAAATCATGATAGCTAATGGGTAAACACTAGCATGAAAGGGGAAATGAAAGAATGCCTAAATTGTAATAGACAAATACGATTTGAAATCTAATATGTTCTTTCTTATACTAGGAGGATGCGATGTGGTTTTGGGAGCATAATAGTTACACACACCCAAACCCATCCTATGGGACTTCTCTAAGATTATGTGGATGCAATTTATATCCAATGATTAGAAATACACTCTCATAGGGTTCAAATTAAGTTCTAGATACCTCATCAACTCTGTGTATGGAGAAGTTATTAAAAAGGGATCTCATAGGGTTATGGCCTAGCTTTGTTTTATGAATCTCCAAAATTAATTGCCTCCAACCAATCATCAAACTTGCATGAACTTATAACCAAACATGCATTAGCTTTTATAGAGCCACATAGATTAACCCCTCAATGTTCCCTTGAGCATGCAATCTAGTTGATTTTAGATATCAAACTACCTAACATTTAGTAGTACTTATACCCTTTTATGCAAAATCCCAAGATTAAGTAGACAATGCATGAATTGGTGCAAGTAGGGGCCATTTAGTCTAGTTTCAACCCATACTCTTCCTTGGTACTCCTTGCTCAAAAAATACATTCCTAGTGTTTATGTGATGATTTTGGGGAATTTAAAAAAATCATGATCAAGGATTTGTTCCCAATTCCTGTGATTGATTAGCTTGATGAATTACATGGGACTAGCTTCTTTTCTAAAATAGACTTACGGTCTAGTCATCACTAGATCCACATATGCAAAGATGATATTACTAAGACCTCCTTCCAAACTCATGAGGACCATTGTGAATTTATTATTAGGTCATCTAGCCTTACTAATGCCCTGTCTACATTCCAAATCTTGAGGGATCAAAAATTTCAACCATTTCTCATATTCTTTGATGACATCATCATATACAAGTAGGCATGACAAGAGCACCTCCTTCACCTTTATCAAATTCTTCAACTTATATTAGCAAACCAATTATGTGCAAATTCTTCTAAATGTTCTTTTGACCAAATGAAGATTGAATGTCTCAAAAATATTATATTAGGAGTTAGAGTTGACCCTAAAAATTAAAGATATAAAGAAATGACCCAAACCTAAAACTCTCAAAATTCGTTGGTGATTCTTCAGTATCATTAGCTATTATGACAAATTTTCAAGAACTATGGTAAAATTCATCCGATTAACCACCATGTTAAAGAAAAATGTGTTAGGATTAAGGTGCCATCAACCTTGTAAATACTATGTAATTTATTATTCCTATTAATGTTTGTAATTCACCCATAAGGGATGAGAGGTTTCACCAGCAGCGATCTTGTTTCAGACGCATGTTTATATCTCGTACCTGACACTAATTTGTCTTCAATGGGGGTCACAAGGGGGTTTCCCCCTGCGAGAGGTCCAAGGGACCGCATGGCCCGGCGAGGATTCAGGGGCAATGCCCCTGAAACCACATTTTATTTATATTTTATCATTGTAAATTTGGATCATTCATCATTAAGTCATAGATCTGATGATCGATATTATGTCAGTTTTCTTGACCTAGAAGGCAACCCCTTTTATAAGGATATTTGTATTACATTTTTAGCAAAGTTGAGAGTAACAGGTGCTGCTAGATTGAAGACTGAAGAAGAAGAAGAAGAAGAAGAAGAAGTGCATGTATTGTAATCTCATATTTCAAGATAATACAACTTGGAGCCTCTTTTCTTGGTGGAGTTTTTTACCTAAAAGGGTTTTCTCCATGTTACATACTGTGTTATGTGTTCAGTTCTTAGTGCATGTTATTTCTGTGTAGTGGGTTTTATTTTTGTTGCAATCTACATTATTTAGAGGACATTAATAAGGTTTGAATCAAATTTTTGTTGTGTGGTTTGCACCTTCATTTCTAACATTTGGTATCAGAGCCTAGTCAGTTTTGATTCTTGGGTGGTAGTGTGAAGGTTTTTTAGCTGCAATGGGAGATTTGGTTGTTTTTTTGTTTGCATATCTTGTGTAGATATCATGGATGCATCCACTTTTGCTTATGCCTCTCGATTGGACATTAAAAATTTCAATGGCACAAGGTACGAATTATGGAAGCTAAAGATGGAGGATTTTCTTGAGGAAATAAATTAGTGGTTAGCTATTATGAAAGAGAAAAAACCCGACAATGTTGCTCAAGATGAGTGGGATAGATTGGATAAAAAGGCACAAGGTACAATCTGGTTGTGTCTTGTAGATTTTGTTCTACTGAATTTTGCAAGTGAGAAGTCTGCACATAGCTTGTGGAAGCATTTGGGTGAGATCTACCAAGCCATTAGTATGGTAAACGAGCTTTATTTAAAGTGCAAATTATTTTCCATGAAAATGAAAAAGGGTGAATCAATTGCAGAGCATTTAAATTCGTTTAATTTGTTATTGAGTCAACTAGCATCTGTAGATGTTGATGTAAACGAGGAAGATAAATGTATATTGCTTCTCTATTCTTTACCTGAGTCATGGGAGAATGTTATTTTGGCTATCACTACTAAACTCACAAATCCGAAGTTTGATGCTCTTGTTTCAGTTCTGTTGTCACAAGAATTGAGGAAGAAAAGTTCAGATAGTTCAAGGGATGCTCTCAGTGTCAGGGGAAGGTCTATGGAAAGAGGACCAAAAGGAGATCAGAAGGGATCTAAAGACAAGTCTAAGGGTCATTCTAAGACTCCTAGAAAGAATAACAGAGTCAAGTGTTGGAACTGTGGAAAGAGAGGACATGTGAAAAAGGAATGTAGAAACCCAAAGAAATAATAGGACTCTGCTACTGATAAGTGTTTGAATGAAAGTGATGAGATTTTACTTTCTGCATGTAATGTTGTTTCTCATGATCATTGGATGGTTGACTCAGGATGCTCGTACCACATGACTCCACATATAGAATGGTTTTCCACATACGAAGAATATGATAGAGGAAACGTGTACCTCAAGGATAACTCTACATATCCTATTGTTGGACAAGGAAAGGTAATGTTATGTTTCAGTGATGGGAGAATTAAAACACTCCCTGGTGTTTTGCATATTTCTGGATTGGCTAGAAATTTGATTTATGTTTCACAATTGAGTGATTTGGGAATGCATGTGACATTTGATAAGCATGGTTGCAAATTGGTGAGACGAAACTTGGTGGTAGCAAAGGGGAAAAGATTGGGAACTCTGTTTAAGCTAGAAGCCACTACTATTTATAATGCCTCTTATGCATCTAAGGCTAATACTAAAAATACATGTATGTTGTGGCACCATAGATTGGGCCACATAAGTCAGTCTGGTTTAAAGATTGTCTTAAATAAAAAATTGTTAGACGGTTTATCCTATTCTGATGAGAGTTTCAAATTTTGTGAACATTGTTTGTTTGGAAAACAGAATAGATCTCCATTTGCTTTAGGTAGTAATAAATCTAATGATAAATTGGAACTTATTCATTCAGATGTTTTTGGTCGAGTGGATGTTAAATCAATTGGAAAATCTAGATATTTTGTTTCCTTCATTGATGATGTCTCAAGGTTTACTTGGATTTATTTTATGCGTCACAAATCTAAAGTTTTCACTAAATTTAAGGAATTTAAAGTTTTAGTTGAAAAGTAATCAAACCATAAGATAAAGATTTTGGGATTTGATAATGGAGGGGAATATTGTTCTAAGGAATTTGATGAATTATGTAAGCATGCAGGTATTGTCAAACAAAAGACAACTCCATATACACCACAACAGAATGGAGTGGCAGAAAGGATGAATCGGACAGTAATGGGAAGAGCCAGAAGTATGTTGAGTGAATCACAGTTGAACAAATGTTTTTGGACAGAAGCTGTGTGTATTGCGAACTACTTGGTTAATAGATCTCTATGTAAGGCTCTTGTTTCAACTCCTTATGAAATGTAGACAAGTAAGAAACCTTCTATTTCACATTTAAGGGTATTTGGTTGTGACGCTTATGTTCATGTGCCTAAATAAAAATGAACTAAGTTGGATCCAATAGTTGAAAAGTATACTTTCATTGGATATGGTGATAATGTAAAAGGTTATAAGCATTAGAATCCACTAACCTAAAAGATTATCTATTCTAGGGATGTTATTTTTAGGGAACTTAGTGTTATTTCAGAACCTGAATAGCCGAAGGAAAAAGAAGAAAAGGTGAAGAGAGTGCACTTTGAATTAGAGAATGAAGATACACCTCAAGAAGAATATAATGATGGATTGGAGGGTGAAGAAGTAGAAGAAGAATTGAGTGACAGTTTTGATGAGGAAGAATCTGTTGTGACAAAAGACATTGGTACAGATGAGCATGCAGAAGAACCTGAAGAGTCTATTACTCCACCTCTAAGAAGATCCACAAGACAATGAAACCCAATTGACAGGTATAGCCCACTAGATTTCTGTTGTGTATTTGTTTTATTAAGTACTGACAATGAGCCTAGATCCTATAGGGAAGCTATTCATGCGGATGATAGTGAGTCTTGGAAGTTAGCCATGCAGGAGGAGATGATGGCTTTAGACTCTTTCAACTCCTAGGATCTTGTTCGTTTGCCCAAAGGAAGAAAGGCCATAGAATGCAACTGAGTCTTCAAGAAGAAGTTTGGAGCAGACAGTTCATTAGAGAAGTACAGGGCTAGACTGGTAGCCAAGGGCTACTCCCAGAGAGAGGGAGTTGATTTCGGTGAAATATTCTCTCGTGTTGCTAAATTAACTTATATTAGATTTCTCTTATCCATTGTTGCAGCTTTTGATTGGGAAATAGAGCAAATGGATGTTAAGACTACAATTTTGCATGGAGATCTTGAGGAAGAAATTTACATGCAACATCCTATAGGTTTTGAGGTAAAAGGGAAAGAACATTGGGTTTGCAGATTAAAGAGGTCTCTTTATGGTTTGAAACAGTCCCCAAAAATGTGGTACTAGAAATTTGATTCATCTTTGTTGAAATTGGGTTTTCTTAGAAGTGAGGTTTACATTCATTATATTGATGATTCTATTCTGATCATTGCATTGTATGTTGATGTTTCATCAATATTAAGGGTATGATCAGTGAGTTGAAAGCCCAACTTTCAGGTGCATTCAAAAAGAAGGATCTTGGAGCTACCAGGTATATTTTGGGGATGGAGATCAAAAGGGATAAAGGTAACAAAAAGCTTTGGTTATCACAATGTAAGTATGTGAATACCATTTTGCAAAGATTTAGTATGTAGGACTGTAACCTAGTTAGAGTTCCTTTACCCATTGGTATTAAGCTTTCGTTAGATATGTGTCCAAAGAATGAGGATGATTTAGAGGATATGTTTAATGTGCCATATGCTAGTGTTGTAGGGAGTTTGATGTATGCAATGGTTTGCACTAGACTAGATATTGCCCAAGCAGTTGGGGTTTTGAGTAGATTTATGTCTAACCTTGGTAGACAGGATTGGAATTATGCAAAGAGGGTGTTTAGATATCTAGCAAGTACTCCTGATTACTATTTGGTTTATTCTATTTTTGATAGTGCTAACAAAACTTTGTACATGGATTTGTTGATGCAGATTGGGCAGGTGACTTGGATAATTGAAGGTCCACCAGTGGCTATGTGTTTACTTTGTTTGGCAGAGTAGTGAGTTGGATGAGAAAAAGGCAGTCCATGGTTGTTTTGTCCACCACCAAAGCAGAGTATATGGCTGCTACCCATGTCTCTAAGGAGGCAGTTTGGTTGAGGAGATTGTGTACAGGTATTGGTTTTGATTACAGGATCATTTAGATTGGTTGTGATAGCCAAAGTGCTATTTGTTTGGTCAAGAATCCTATGTATCATGCTCAGACTAAGCATGTTGATGTAAAGTATCACTTTGTTTGAGAAATGTTTGCAAGTGGACAGATTGAGATGAAGAAGGTAAACACTCAAGAGAATGTTGTAGATGCTTTGACCAAGCTTGTGAGTACAAAGAAATTTGTTTGGTGTAGAGAGGCCATGGGCCTTGTTTCTAGTGCCTGATTATTTTATTATTTCCCTATGGGTATTTACAATGTATGATGTCAAGTGGGAGAATGTTAGGATTAATGTGCCATCAACCTTGTAAATCCTATGTAATTTATTATTCATATTATTGTTTGTAAATCACCCATAAGGGATGAGAGGTTTCACCAGCAACGATCTTGTTTCAACTGCATGTTTATATCTGGTACTTGAAGCTAATTTGTCCGCGACGGGGGGTTACAGGGGGTTTCCCCCCTGTGAGAGGTCTAAGGGGCCATGCGCCCTGGTGAGGGTTCGGGGACAGCACCTCTAAAACCACATTTTATTTATATTTTATCATTGTAAATTTAGACCGTTCATCATTAGGTCACAGATCTGACGATCAATATCATGTCAGTTTTTTTGCCCTAGAAGGCAACCCCCTTTTATAAGGATATTTGTAGTACATTTTTAACAAAGTTGAGAGTAATAGGCATCACTGGATTGAAGACTGAAGA
The DNA here is from genome assembly GCA_027924645.1 of Cunninghamia lanceolata. Taxonomy (NCBI): domain Eukaryota; kingdom Viridiplantae; phylum Streptophyta; class Pinopsida; order Cupressales; family Cupressaceae; genus Cunninghamia; species Cunninghamia lanceolata. The sequence continues at coordinate 6,480,201 of BSBN01000333.1, forward strand.
AGAAGAGGAAGTGCATGTATTATAATCTCATATTTGAAAATAATACAACCTGGAGCCTCTTTTCTTGGTGGAGTTTTTTACCCGAAGGGGTCTCCACGTTACATACTGTGTTATGTGTTCAATTCTTAATGCATGTTATTTTTGTGTAGTGGGATTTATTTTTGTTGCAATCTCCATTGATTCTACATTATTTAGAGGACATTAATAAGGTTTGAATCAAATTTTTGTTGTGTGGTTTGCACCTTCATTTCTAACAAAATGCATTCTTATGGTCAAAAGTGACCAACAAGGCTTTTGATTTCCTCAAGCATGCTATCAATACTATGCCTACACTTGCTCTATCAAAATTTTCAAGAAGACTTGCAATTGAACATGATGCTTTGGGTAGGTGCATTGGGGTTGTATCAATACAAGGGTGACCACCAACTTTTACTAGTAGGGCACTTGTATGTTAAAATCAAGTGCCAAATGAACTTATGAGAAGGAGATGCTCACTATTCTTCTTATTGTTAATAAATGGAGGCCATTTCTTTTGGGTAAAAATTTTCATACAAAAATAGATCACCATAGCATCAAATACTTCTTAGAAAAATGTGTCTCCTCTCCAGCACAACAAATATGGGTCACAAAATTATTAGGCTGAAAAATTATATACAAAAAGGAGAATGTGAAAGTGGTAGCAAATGCCCTTTCCTAGAGATTTGAAGACCAAGGAAGATTATATGCTTTATCCTTACTAAATATAAATGGGTTGTAGATAATACAATAGTATTACCAATAGGAAGCACAACTTCAATAATTTATTTATTAACTAAAAAATATCCCACAATTAGGCCTCGATACACTTGGGATGGTAGCTACTTGTGTTATAAAGGGAAAATTGTTCTTTCTACAAAATTTTCCCTTTGGACCCAACCACTACAAGAATTGCATCCATTCCCTACTATGGGGTATTCAAGTTTCTTAAAGACATGTGAAATAATAAAACACAATTTTTCTATGTTGGCATTGAAAATGACATCAAAAAGTTTGTGGCAAAATGTGATACCAATGACAACAAGGTAAAATTGTCCAGATTTTGGGCACTCTAAAGCAATGCCAATTTGACAGCATATGGATAGACATTTCCATGGATTTTATTGAAGGATTACCTAATTCAAGCTCTAAATTAGTCATTATTGTGGTGGTTGATCATCTCTCCAAATATGCCCACTTATTTTCATTGGCCCATTTGTATCATGTATCTACGATTTCCCAAGTCTTCCTTAACCAATTTTTTTGCTTTCATGGTATGCCCACTTCCATTGTCTATGATCCTGATCCCACCTTCATTAGTCACATTTGGTGGGAACTATTCAAGTTATAGGGAACACAACTAAAAATGACCTTGACATACCACATGCAAATTGATGGCTAGATATAGGTAGTTAATAAATGATTAAGACTTATTTCCATTACTTTGCCTCAAATCAATAGGCTTAATGATCTAAATGGTTTCCCTTCAAAAATGGTATGTAACACCTCTTATATTTCTTCCATTGAGATGATGTCATATGAAGTTGTGCATGGCCAACCTCCACCATCCCTAGCTTCCTAATTGTCAAGCAGTTCCAAGGTACAAGATATAAATTCCACTATTAGTAGCCATGAGTATCTCCTCTAAACTCTCAAGGATAACTTTGCCTTGGCTTAAGATTGTATGAAATAGTAGGATTTCCAAATACTATTTTGAGCCCACATTTATTAAAGGGGACTTAGTATTTCTCCATCTTTACACTTGCATGCAAACATTCCTCAAGATTACTGGTAGACAAAATTAGCACCCAAGTCCTATGGACCCTTTTGGATAATACAACAAATAGGAGGAGTAGAATACAAGTTTGATCTTCCTCCATTTTCCAAAATACATCATATTTGTGTTGTCTCAAGAAGGTTAACATGTTCACATCCCATCAACACTTCTTGAGTTGGATGATCAAGGATCTATTATCTTCTAGCTAGAGGATACTTTAGATTAGTGATTGCATTCACTTCATAATCAAACCATCACCAAGGTTTTGGTCTAGTGGTGAGGATTGTAGGTTGAAGATGCCAATTGGGAACTTATCCACTAGATTTTGGGATAGTTTCTATAGTTCAAGCCTTAAGGACAAGGCTTTTCGAAGGTAGAGGGTATGTTAGGACCCTTACATCCTAACTATTTTCTATTATGAGCATTGTAATAATTATGAGTTTACTTATATAGTTAGTATTACATTGTGTGGATTTATCCCTCATTGGTTGTATATCATAAGTCACTCCTTGTGAATATTTTATAGTGATGTTGTAATAAAGAGAAGATAATCTTGGAATCATATTTTGTAGTAAATCTTTATTATCAAAGTGATTCTTTCTTTAGAGGCATGCAACACTTGTTCTCCATTTATCAATATGTATATTTTCAATTATTTTCTATGCATTGTATTTATTTTTACATATTATTATTTTGTTTGATAATATATTGCACATGGGATCTGTTATCCTATTTTGCCTTCTGGCCAAAATAGCCCAAAGGATTCCCTCTTCCATCATAAAAATCTGATCTGAGAAAGCCTAAATGGAAGGATGTTTCCATTTGAAATGCAAGACAAAACCCCAAATTGACTAAGTCCAAAAAACCTTAAGTTTTCCTTGTGTTTTCAATGTTTTCAAAGTTTCAGAGTTTGGGCTTCTCCTCTTCATCATGCCATGTCTGTCGGCTCCGAGCTCCGCTTTGTTCTTTGCAAAATTCAGCTGTGTTTCAGAGTTTGAGACTTCAAACTTTTCTTCTTCCCTCTTCCTTTTCTTTTGGAAGACCTTGGAAGGAAAGCCCAAAGCCCAACCCCCGACGGGTGTTATTTTTTCTAAGGCATTTTGCCATTCTACTGAGCCTTTTGGGTGGGCCCACAGTTGACTTGCGAAACTGTGGAAAGAGGATAGGTGGCGGGTTTCGATTGCTCAGCATTCAAGAACCTGAGAGAGAGGCCATGCGGCATATTCTGGTTGGTTTCGACCATTCCACAAGGAATATTTTATTAAGGCAAAGGGTGATCGTAGAACAACAGGAAAATGCCAAGTGGTCGTGTTGTCATCCAAGGAGGAAGGATCAGGTCTAAGTTTTGTTTCTTTTCTTTCAAAATATTCCTAAGTGTTTCGGGGAGTCAGACTTCAGTCTTTTCTTCTTCCCTCTTCCTTTCTTTTGGAAGGAGGAAGGCCGAAGGCCCGAACCCCAAATTTTGTCGAACCTTTGTAAAAGCAGCTAAGTCTTCAAACTTGTAGGGCTCAGACTTTCTCTCTTCTTCTTTCTCTAAGAAGCGATAAATTCAAAGGCTCGAGGCCCAATCACTGTCGATTTCTTGAATCAGCTAAGTGTTGCAAAGGTGAAGGTTATGTTCTTCTTCCTTCCAAAGAACAATGTAGTGGTGAAGGCTCGACCTCGGAAGTCCAATGATTTCCCTTCTCTCGGACTTCAGAGGTTAGGGTTCCCTCTTTCACTTTTCCAAGCCCGATAGAAGGAAGTCTGATATGTCAGAGCCTGACCCTTTTGCCTTCTAGGAGCATTTTCTACTGGTCAAAACATGACGAGACTGCTCAATGACTCTCTCAGTTGCCATTAATGCTTCTTCAAAGCCTAATTTCTTATAGAATATGGATTCCTCGCCTCTCCATGCTACTGTAGCCTCATTTGCATTAACTCTTTGTACTCGTGGCATGGGAGAACCTCCTATTTCAGTGGATTTCATGGGCAGAGCCATGTGCACGTGCTCCAAGGACACAAAACAAAGTTATTGCAATATGGGCGATGTTCTTTCTTGTTGACTTCTCTTTCCACGTCCATGACTGCCATAGTGCAATTTGTAAAAGATATATATGCATGTGTTAAAGATGTTTTATTTTGGTTAGTTATTCTTCTGGGCTATCATGCTAGCTAGGTAGTTTGTTATCATAGACCTTGTAATGCATTTGCAAGAACCAATTGGATCTGATGCATTGTGCTCGAAGCTGAGCCTTTGATGTCTCTGATAGCGGTTCACTAATGAATGTAGATGGGTATTTTGTGTCTATCTCTCTGTAACAAAGTATCTTTCTTTTGTAGTGGCTATTTAGCCTTCATGATCAATATAATCACTAATATTTTGCCTCTCTTATGCTTTCGCTCTATGTTTACTTGAAATTTGTAACTCATTTTGTGGGTAAAATGGTCCCTCTATTAGTTATAGTTTTCTAATTCGAGCCTCTATTAAAACTACAAGTCTGTGTGAGTCTCTTCAATATTTGAGGTCATTGTTGTGTTATGGCTGTAGCTAAACACCCTAAATCTTGGTGTATCACCTCCCTTTTTTAATTTTAGTTTCCCTCTCTCCCCTTTTCCCTAGTGATCATTAGTGTAGATTTAGTCTATTTCTCTAAGCCTTAAGCTCAGAAAGAGGAACCGGCCTTCTCTAGAGATCTAATCTCATCTGCAAGGTCCCACACCTTGAGATCAATCCCATTGTGTCATTAGAATGCTTGGATAGCCTCCAAGCAAGGTGCAATTTCACGTGACAATAATTTTTGGCATGCCCAGTGAGACCAGTTTCATGAGATTCATCATCTGTTAGAGGATTTGGTGTGTCCTTCAGCGTATCTTGCCATTCAGGGTAGTCTTCTTCAACATTATGGCAACTCTACTGAACAAATCTGCTGGTGAAAGCAGCCCAAGTGTGTAAAGATTCATTAAAGATCAAAGTTTGGTGATACTTTTGGTCTTTTCCAACTTTCAGGAGCATCACAAATCACCTGGTGACTCTTCTTGGTATGTATCCAGTTTTCTCTAGATTCAAACCTGGTTTACTCTGATTCAGACATTTTCTATGATTATCTAGCATTTTGATGCTTTAAGATGTTAATTTTTTATGGGAATTATGGCTATTCCCCTCCTAATCAAAACACAAGTTATTGGCCCCCATACCAGCAGTACCAGGCCCAAAATACCTTTGATTTTAGGTCATATGTCCTTGCCGCAATAAAATATTAGCATCCTCATGATGCTTACCTCCCTCCCACGCCTACTTAGTCTTCTTGTCAACCTAATAATGCATGCTATCAACCCCAAAAAGACTACCTTAAATTGCTAGAGCTTAGGGAACATTTGGATGACACTAAAAGAGATATGGGGTATAAACAGCCATAGGAACCCTTTAATTTTAATATCAGAAATGAAGATGATGTGATGGAGATACTCCAAGGGTTCCAATGGGAGTGGGATGAAATTCAGGGAATGATGGAATATAATAGACAACAGGAAGAGATTTCTTATCAGGTTCATCTCCAACAATAGCAAATGGAGGTAAAGGAAAAGGCTTACCGAGAGCAAATTAAAATGCAGCTCATAACCTTATCTGAGGAGCAGTTAAGGCAAATGTTTGCCGATGTAGAGAGGTGGGAAGCTCAAGAAGTCCCCTCCATTCCCCGTTTTAGGCAACCTCTCCTTTCAACACAGGTTCAGCCTATAGCAGAAATAACTCCCAAATTCAAGATCCCAAGCTTCAGGCAAGATAACCCCTCTGGGCCTCCAAAACCACTTTCCAATTTCATAATCCCAAGTTTCAGAGGCTCTCAGCCTTCACAAGAACCTTTTCCTATGTAAATTCATCTTATTATTCCATAGGGATGACCCCCTCAAGAAGCCCTTCTAGTCCCCATTCCATGTCAGCCATCTTGTCTTGGCACTAGCTCACTCTGTAGGGATAGGCCGGCCTTTTGGCAAGTGTTGTCCACATTTTTTAACCTTGAAAATTTTAAACTTTTCCCATATCTGAGTTATCATATATCATCAAATCAATTCCCACATGTACTATTTGCCCAACGAGTCATCTTACCATCTCAGTTTGGTTGAATCTTAATTTGTTGTGCCCTACTTATAAGTATTCACAGTTGATCATCAGTCATGAATGTTGTAAAGCTGAGAAAGAAAATATGTTTAGAGTCTTGTGCATTCTATTATATGTTATAGGCATATTTCCATTCACAATTCTCATGTTAAAGAAGATGCCAGGATGCTGGTGTGATTGCTTTAAGTATGGATGGTGGTAGGCACTAGTGGCTTCTCGTGGTGCTCTCAATCAGTCTACAACATAGTTCTTGTTATAGTGTTTGGTTTGGTAGTTCTTGTTCTTATGCATAAAGATCGAGTAGCTTCTTCATGCCTTAAAACCATTGCAGAGATCTTTTCGTTATGTTATGAAAAATTCTTTGACCAACACCTATTATGGATCCTTCTTCATGTAGATGCTACTGAAACATTATGCTGGGAGAACAGGGGCATTCAATCACAGATCGAATCTCTTGATTATATTGCAAGACTTTGTAATGGTGACGATGTTGACAATGAATTTTATTGGACCCTGACATTGGAGAGGCCACAATAAGTTGTGTTGTTCCCATGGGCTCTAGATTGTGGTGAACTATTCTCCTCAATGTATATGGCAAGACTTCAGGAGACATTTTTGTTTAGAAGAAGATAGACAGCCTCCAATTTCTCCTTTCAAATATATGGTGCAGTATATAGGGGATTGTACATATGTTGTTGCACTCACCAAAGTAGACAGGCAAGATATGCATGGCAAAATCATCAGATGGAGACTTCAACTGGAGTTATGCTAAACCAAGAGTGTCAAAGTTGTTATGTCATAGGATAATGTAAGATTATGAAGAAATGGAATTCTCATATCTAGCTATGATTCAAATCATGGGTGATCTGGTTCATACAACTTACACCTATAAGTACACACAAATGGAGGAAGCAACTAGAAAGTACGGATTGCTCTCTTAGAACTATTAACACCTAAGTCAGTGCTCGATCAATATCTTGACTTTCCTTTTGAATTTGAAGATGGTTGTTTTCTCCTAAGGCATGTAATATAGAAGTGTAGACCAAAGGCACGGTCTGGATTGCATAATAGACCATTTTCTCGATCTGTTGGTGTACACCCAACAATATCTTCTGACAGCAAAGGCAATTGAATCGATTCAATATGACAAATTGAATAATAAGTGCCGTGACCTCTTCAAGATAGTGTCCTCCCATCCCGCGCTGAGTAGAGGTTTTGAGAAACGCATTAAAGCATAATGGAAGTGAGATTTTTGTCATACACTATAGCTGGAGATGCTTTAGGTGACAATAAGATGTGTAATGGCCATCATCTAGAAACCTCCAAGCATTACGGCCCCCAAGATAATTCCAAGACAGATTTATTGATTGATTTAGAAACTTTCATGCAAATACCATTGGCGGGTGCAATGCCAGCCTCCCACAATCTTTTCCAATGCCATTTTCAACCCTTGCCAGCACACTCTCAGCCTATGCATACTAAAACAACATCAGAGGGTGAGATTTTTGTTAGATATTATAGTGGAAACGCTCTCATAGACATGCATGTGAAAAGCAAAAGCAGATGAAGCCATGGCCAAATTTAGAAGATTCTTAAACTTCCATACAGATGCAACTGATGGTGATAATGCCAAGTTTATCATCCTTCACTAGCATAATTCAAGTGTAAAAATGTAAATAACATAATAAAGACGAGACTTTCGTTGGAGAATCCTCTGACACAAATGCATTGCAAAGTGCGAGAGCATAGACAAGGATGCAGATCCCAAATAGATAAAGCATCTCAAGAGAAAAATATTCATCAAGCTAAGACTGCAATCACTTCCTCACTCTGGGATGATGATGATAAAGGTCGCGGATCACTAAATGGCTTTGTTGATGAGGCTTTAAAAACTTTCATGCAAATGTTGTTTGCATATGAAGGCCACAACAATGTTAATATGATCGTAGAATATTTGGCCTCCATTAAAAGCACAATTAAATGATATTCTTGTGAAATTATGGTTTGGAAAGTTCATGGACAATTTGTATTCGAAGCATCTCGTGTTGAAATTTGCATGAACATCTATTGAAGGTGTTGACACGGCTCAGTGGGCTACATGAAACCAATTTTGTTAGAGGTTCGACAGATGTTATCAATGGGAGTGCTCCGGCAAGCATGCATAACAAGATGCGAAAGCACAAATGTGGGTTGTTTGAAATCAAAGACTACTTCATGGAGAGAGGCCGACGAACCTGGTGGAGCATCTTTGAAGCTCTCTTCATTGAGATATATCAAATGGCTTCACAGACAAAGAAATGAAATGTTTGTGACATGCAATGGATTCTCAGAAGAATATATGAGAGCATAAAATATGACATGCGGATTTCCAGGCTAAATGTGGTGTAATTCGACATATTGATGTTACTGTGAAAAATATTTACTAGGTAGCAAAAATGGGACCTCGTGATATGATCTCATTCAATGCCTTGATATGCATGCATAAAAAAGACGGCCATTGTTTATATTTAGATATGTTATCTGACCCAGTGCAAAAGGCAGCAAAATACTCACAAAAATTAATTTGTCAAAAAGGATTAAAACCTCCAGCATATTTGTAGAGAAGCTCCAAACAATGCAAGGCCATGGCTTCATCTTCAATAATACAGAGGAAATAATGGTGTTTGATGTATGACAATGTTTTTAGAAAGAAGAATCAAAATGTTCGTCACCGTGTTAGCTGTGGAAGAATTTGGTAGCTGTGATTTATATCCACAGAGCTTAAAACACAATCCAATGGAAGGTTTATTATGGTTTGTGGTGATTGAGAATATGTAGTTAGAGAAAGTACATCCAAGATTAAAATTCTCAGTAAACATTTTAGAAAAGGAGTTAAGTCTTGCAACAAGTTTCTCATTCTTTGTGTGAAGATTTTTGATGCAATATCAATCCTGGTATTTGATGACAATGGCAACCATACAACATTCCTATCAAAGAATCTTATTTTTGTTACTCTATCTTTATGCAAAAGTTGTGGTCTAGGATGTAAGAATAGAATCATAAACAAATGCAGAACAAAGGTTCTTGCTTTGAACATTTTGCACGATATCATTGGGAGAGTTGTTCAATGTTTATAAGAAATGTAAGGAGAGAGAATATGACAATGGCATCATTTCTTTATGGGAGCAGAACGGTCATCATAGACAAATTGTTGTAGATGAGAAGATTTGGAGCAGAAATGGTTTCATAACTGATGAAGATGTGGATGAATTTATTGTCAAGGAAAACAAGCCGGGGTAGAATGCCAAGAGTCATCGGTGACTCTTCACTTTCTTTAATATTTTGTAATTTTCAAAGTTATTCTTGGGAAACTAATGGCTTTTGGGCTCCCATCCGATGAGATCTATATAGCTCTTTTTGTTATCTTGGAGGAGGATCTTTTTTCTATTTAGCTAAGAGCTCCTGTGAGAGCTGTGGGGGTGTAGTGACTAGATGTCTATTTTGTTTTCTGTATCTTTTTGGCCGGCCAGATTTCTGATCCACCTTGTACTTTGATACATGAGTGAGACTCGATCAAAGTAATTTCTAGAAGGAGATTTGTTATTCATTTTTCTATAGAAAGGGGTTACTAGAGAATTTGAGCTCTAGTTTGATTTTCACATTAATGAAGAATTGTGTTCTTATGTCCATGGTTTCTTCATAGAGGTTAATTGTTCTTACGTTCATTCAGCCTCTTTATTTGATGCAATTCCTTCTACATGCTCTTGATTTGCAGGTTATTTTGGAGAACTTTGTGCCTTTGTTGTTAGTGTTTTACTTCTTTCTATTGTGGGAATTTGTGTTGTGTGCCTATGCTCACAGGCGGATTTCTCCTTCTTTTCCATTCATCTTTCTCTCTTCCTTTTTGTTACCTTTTTGTACCTTCTAGTTAAAGGTACTCTAAAATCCAAAAACCCCCATCATACGAGGGAGTTGCCCCTCTCAGACGTAGAGGATAATCCTTGCACTCAACGATTACTCCATTTGTTGGTTTCTTTTGTCGCTGCCTATTGGGCGAATCAGGGTGTTTTTGCAGTGACAAAACTGTTAACCAACAATGACACACTAGGTTCTATGAGCCAAAAAAGGAAGTGTTGGAGGCAGCAGTGGGTCGGCCTACTAGTTGCAGATGCTTATGCGCTATTGAAACTAAAAACTCAGACATGCTGTAAGAAGAAACTAAGACAAATATTTCAAACTAGCAACAGTGCGCTGAGCACAATGAGGTTAGTGCTGATTCAAACGTAGGGTTGAGTCCCCTGAACTTTGGCTCATTTGTTGAGTTTTCCCATGTTTTTAATAAGGTGAATGAAACCAAAATACAAAGAAAGCATGGTGAAGAGGTCCAATTGCAGAGGTAACTCAAGCAGAATAATGTGGAGTTGCAGCTAAAGGATGAGGACATAGTGGAGGAGATTGCTCCAGTTGCTCTAAAAGTGGATGATGCCACTCTATTTAGTGAACTGTTTAGCCACATTGAAAATGGAGGCATGTAAATGCCAACATTACACCCAATCCTGGAGTAGCATAAGGACATGGAGGATAATGGCAGGTTGCTAGAATGTGAGGTCAACTACGGCAGTGAGGTTCCAGCTCATGACAAGGAGCATGAAGGTAGCTCTATACTGAAAATGTTGAGGTTAATGATGCGGACATGTTTGAGGAGCTCCCATCTTTCATAGAAAATAGTGATGTGAAGATCAAGCATGGGAAAGAACAAATTAAAGATTTGTTCTTGATTATCCAACAGGGCTATCAGCTCCTTGGTGGAGAGGTTTTCTCCATTGAGCATGTGCAGGGCTCATTTTTTGAGCCTAATTTAGAAAATCATGAGCATCATGATCACAAGGTGGAGGCAGCCATATTTCCAGTTGAGCCACAGGAGCCAAAGCATTCAGACCAGCACCAAGAGAAAGAAGTAGAGCAGAGGCATGAGATCAACTCTGTTGATTTGCATGTCATTTCAAGGGGATGTCCTATTAGACATCTGGCCCAATTGGAGACAGATCATGAAGAGTCACCTCTTGTCATGCTCACTCTTAAGCATGAAGTTGAGAATCTAAATAAGTGGGATCATTCCCCTTACCCACTTCCAGGCAGCAGCATCAATAATCAGTTCAAGTGGGTAAGTGAGTTTGTTCCCATTCTGGGGAAAGTGTTTTGTCAATTTATTGTATGCCCACCCCTTCCCCACCTATTGTTAACCGCCCATAAGCTGGGAAAGCATTGTAAATTGTTAAGAAAGGGCAGTTATTTTGAAGAACCAATTAATGGCTTTGTTTAAGGTCAATTCTGGTTGGTTAGTTTAGGTTTAGGTAGTTTCATTTTTCTTTTAGGCTTCCCTTCCTCTAAGTGCTCTTACACTATGCTGCATTTTCATTAGGAGGATGCTGGCCTTGTTTGTTTTGCCTTGCCTTGTTTCCCAGAGGTGGTGTTTAGTTTTGTGTTGGTCTAGCCAACCCCTGTTCTTGTTGATGTGTCCTTTGACTCTGTGCCTAATGGATTGATAAGGCCTCTGGATCCTAGTGTTTAGCAGGAAAACACCCTTGCATAGTCACCAAAATGTTATCCTATTTTTCCTTCTGACCAAAATAGCCCAAAGGATTCCCCCTTCCATCATAAAAATCTGATCTGAGAAAGCCTAAATGGAAGGATGTTTCCCTTTGAAATGCAAGAGAAAACCCCAAATTGACTAAGTCCAAAAAACCTTAAGTTTTCCTTGTGTTTTCAGTGTTTTCAAAGTTTCAAAGTTTGGGCTTCTCCTCTTCATCATGCCATGCCTGTCGGCTCCGAGCTTCGCTTTATTCTTTGCAAAATTTGGCTAAGTGTTTCAGAGTTTCAGACTTCAGAATTTTCTTCTTCCCTCTTCCTTTTCTTTTGGAAGAAGGTGGAAGGAAAGCCCGACCCCCGATGGGTGTTATTTTTTCTAAGGCATTCCACCATTCTGCTAAGCCTTTTGGGTGGGCCCACAACTAACTTACAGAACCACGGAAAGAGGACAGGTGGTGGTTTTTGACAGCTCACCATTCAAGAACCCAAGAGAGAGTCCACATGGCGTATTCTAGTTGGTTTCCGCCATTCTATGGGGATTATTTTATTAAGGCAAAGGGTGACTGTGGAACAACGGGAAGCTGCCAAGTGGTCGTGACATCATCCAAGGAGGAAGGCTTAGGTCCGAGTTATGCTTCTTTTCTTTCAAAATATTTCTAAGTGTTTCAGGGAGTTGGACTTTGATCTTTTTTTCTTCCCTCTTCCTTTCTTTTGGAAGGAGGAAGGCCGAAGGCCTGAACCCCAAACTCCGCCGAACCTTTGTAAAAGTGTCTAAGTCTTCAAACTTGCGGGGCTCAGACTTTCTCTCTTCTTCTTTCTCTGGGAAGCAATAAAGCCAAAGGTCCAAGGCCTAATCTATGCTGATTTCTCAAATCGGCTAAGTGTTGTGAAGGTGGAGGTCATCTTCTTCTTCCTTCCAAAGAATAATGTAGTGGTGAAGGCCTGGCCCCCGAAGCCTGATGATTCCCTTCTCTTAGACTTTGGAGACTGGAGTTCCCTCTTTCAACTTTCCAGGCTCGCTTGGTGGAAGACCGATTGGAGGAAGTCCAATATGTTAGAGCCCAACCCTTTTGCCTTCCAGGAGCATTTTCTACTGTTCAAAACATGACGGGACTACTCAACAACTCTCTTGCTCACCATTAATGCTTCTTCAGAGCCTGATTTCTTGTAGAAGATGGATTCCTCAACTCCCCATGCTACTGTAGCCTCATTTGCATTAACTGTTTGTACTCATGGCATTGGCGGACCTCCTGTTTCAGTGGATTTCATGGGCAGAGCCATGTGGGTGCACTCCAAGGACACATAACAAAGTTATTGTAGTATGGGCAATGTTCTTTCTTGTTGACTTCTCTTTCCACATCCATGACTACTACAGTATGATTTGTAAAAGCTGTATATGCATGTGTAAAAGATGTTTTATGTTGGTTAGTTGTTCTTCTTGGCTATCACACTAGTTGGGTAGTTTGCTATCACAGACATTGTAACGCATTTGCAAGAACCAATTGGATCTGATGCATTGTGCTCGAAGCTGAGCCTTTGATGTCTCCAACAGTGGTTCACCAATGAATGTAGATGGTTATTTTATGTCTATATCTCTGTAACAAAGTATCTTTCTTTTGTAATGGCTATTTAGCCTTCATGATCAATATAATCATTGATATTTTGCCTCTCTTATGTTTTCGCTCTATGTTTACTTGAAATCTGTAACTCATTTCGTGGATAAAATGGTCCCTGTATTAGTTATAGTTTTCTAATTCGAGCGTCTATTAAAGCTGCAAGTCTATGTGAGTCTCTTCAATATTTGAGGTCATTGTTGTGTTATGTCAATTATAGCTAAACACCCTAAATCTTGGTGTATCACCTCCCTTTTTTAATTTTAGTTTCCCTCTCTCCCTTTTTCCTTGGTGATCATTAGTGTAGGTTTAGTCTATTTCTCTGAGCCTTAAGCTCTGAAAGAGGAACCAACCTTCTCTGGAGGTCTGATCTCATCTGCAAGGTCCCACACCTTGAGATCAGTCCCATTGTGTCATTGGAATGCTTGGACAGCCTCCAAGCAGGGTGCAATTTCACGTGACAACATGATCCTAATAATTATTAGTCAAGTCTTGTAACTTATGTTTCAGTGTCATGTGAATTTATGCGTGATGTCAATTAACTCTATGATAATGACAAAATGCATCCTCGTTGTACCCCATAGGAAATCTTGTAGATAGATTTAATGGATGAATCAAAGGAATGGTAGTCATGTTAGCATTAAGTGAACTTTGAAGCACGCTATCTAAGGGTTCACTCAATTTCATAAACCTTCTACCAACTTGAGGCTTAAAGAAATGGCATTAGAAGCATTACCCACATGATGGTACCTAGGCTTATTGTCTATCTTGTCACTAACCTTTTGGAAAGTATTTTGCTTTTGAAATTTGGAAGGATAGGAAGGTATAAACAACATAAAAGGTGCATGGGAGGACCCATATTTCAATAAATTAGTTTAGCTAATAATTTTGACTCCACATTTTTAACACGAGCACATAAGTCCATAAAATAAGCATAGCTATTCAAGTATACACTATCCTTGATTGGTGATAACAATCCCTTAAAACAAAAATACTTTGTAACTCATTATTAGGAAGGTGATGTTTCATCTTAGTACATAATGATTGAAATCTAATCACATAATCATTAATTCATTTAGTAGACCCTTAAACACAATTAAATTAATTAAAAATGGTGATCTTCAAACCCCTATTCACATGAAAGTCTCTAAAAAAGTTGTGGCTAGCTAATCAAAAGAATGAATGGACCCAAAATTCAGAATAAAACCATCGAAGCATATAATCCATCAAAATGTGTGGAAATAACTTAGATAGTTTGACACCTTAGCATCGTATGAATAATCTAAACATGGATTATAAAGAGCTTGTAAATGTGTATATTTTCCATTCTACAACTCAAAACAAGGTGCCATAGAACTGAATGGTAATGGATATGTCACAATCTCATATTCAAGAGAAGTGTGATGTGCCAAAGTATAATTAATTGTTTTTTAACCACTACACATGGAATTTACTTTATGCTTGACTCTATTTAGCTTTTAGAAAAGTGCTTCAAGGGTGGAAGTAAGAATAGTAGTGGTTGGAACATAGGAAACAATGGATGGATTATAATGGGAATGAGGAAAAAGGGGTAATGATATAACACTAGAAGGAGGGGAAGAAACACTATAAGTCATGGAGAAAGATGTAACACTGATAGGATGGGAGGAAGGAATAGGACTAGTGGGATAAGAAGTAGGTGGGACACTAGTAGGATGAGAGGAGGGGATGGCACTAGGAATGTTGGAAGGAGACTGAACATGAGTGGTAAAAGGGATAGACATAACACAAGAGGAAGTAACACCTTGAGGTGAGATGGGTGAAAACAATAGGAGAGGGTTGGTGGGATAAGGGAAGACACACCATGTAAAGAACCAGGAGAATTGATTTGTGTCAATACCTTGAATAATCTTGGGACTAAATGGTACAACATTCAATTAAATATGAATATTTTCAAACAACTATATAGAAGTAGCATTTGTAAAATTGGTTGTACAATAATATAAAGCTCTTTCTTATCCACATATTCATCATGATAAAAATTAGGTTGTTCATTATGATTAACATCTATGAAACCATTAGGAATCTCCTAGTCAGTTGAATGAGAAGCCATAATAGGATTTGAACAAACTCATATTCTCAAAGAGAAACTAGACTATTAGTGAGACCTTGGCATGAACACGACACACCAAACCCTTAATAATAAAAGTGATAAACCAAGGGCTAGGGGCCAATATAATATTAGAAAAAACTAGTCTCATACTTGAAAATCAAAAATCAAAATACAAGGATAAAACCCTAAGGGGGTGTAAGAGAAAACGAGTTCACCAAAGATGTAAAGAAATAAAATCACTCATTTACTTAAATATCTTAGGGTAAATAATTAATGAATAAAAAATTAGTGAATATCCTATGATAATGAGCCAGGGTTGGAACTATTTAGAATAAATGAATTAAAATACATATAAAATTTAACTAATAAAATAAAGGTACTTAGCTAGAACTCAAATGATGAAATATGTAGTTCAAGATGTTTGGAAATAATTCATTAATGTATATAAAAATTAGGGATTGTTAGATGAATGCCTTAGAATGTAGAAAATGACTATCTATGTATTTGGTTTACCTCTACGGCTATGGAAGCAGTCTACAAGTCTATGAATTTTCAACCTACCTTATACGTGTCCAAAAACACATGGACCAACATGGCTTTTATTGTGATGATACAAAAATGTAATAAGCCAATATGGCATGTTAAAATAATGATGTGGTAGCTAATAGGCATCTCCATAAGTAAAAATTTACTTGTTGAGCCCTAAAGACCTTTTAGTTGTCTCTAGTGTTTGTCATTTTCATGTTAATGCTTTTTGTGTTTTCATTTTACATTAAAATTTGTTGCTTTTATACTTTGGTGAATTCACTACTTGTAGTAGGCGATGAAAATGTTTTTATCATAGCTATTTCATAACTATGAAAATCCATAATTTTGTATGAAGCAATAATTTTGTCAAAATCAATTTATGCGTTATTTTCTTTCAAAATGTGAATTCTTAATGTTTTTCCTCTTCAATTTCATCTAATCAAGATCTACAATCTGTGGTCTCATTCTTCAACAACTATTCATGTACAAATATACAATATTATTCATTTTCTAGTGTACAAGAAGTTTATAGAAAACAACCAAACTATGCCTAAATTTCTTTGTGACCACCATTTATCCAATTCAATCAAGCCAGTTATAGCCATTGTCATTATCTAATATCTAAGTTCCTTGCTTTGCTTAGCCTTAACTTGGATTTGTTCAACCACAATGAGTTGGTCACAAGAAGGAAAGTAGAAGCATAGAGATTTAGATTGGACGACACACCACTACTAATGTTCTACCCTACATCTATAGCACTCTACTCCAGGTGCAAATTTGCCTATTTTCTTAGATTAGTTTGTTTGTTTTAATTAATTTATGGTCTATAATTTGTTTAGTTTAGATTTCTCTTAATCAATTAATTTTTAGATTATTTTGTTTTAGTAGATAGTAAAGATCTATTATTTGTACTTGTTAAAATTTGAATTAGATCATTTATTGTTATTTATATAAATGAATTAGTTACCATTTGTATATTATATTGCTTGTTATTTCTTTAAACCAATGCCCTTGTTGTATATCAAAAGCATAGAGAGATCTAAAGGTTTGGGTTGAATCAACACATGATCCAAATCTTATATAAATTTCCCTTACATACAATCTGTCTAGTTAGAGTAGGTTTCTTTTATAATTTAGAACAAATTTTATTATTTGTAGGGAATCTTCTATTCTAAAAACATAACTTTTCCCAAGAGGATATTCCCCATAGAATTATTTTGGAGAACCTCTATAGACACTACAAAGGAAAGCTCTTTTCAGAAGGGTTTTAGGAAATAATCAATCAAATTAAGTAACATATATCCTTCATTACAAAAATCTCAACATAATCTAGGAGGAAATTGCACTATTTCCAGGAAATTCTTACCATTTGTACTCTAATAGTTGGTTGTATATTTGTTTGTGAAAAGCAATTATTTTTATTTTGTGAGGATTTAATTTCTTTTCCTACATTTCATAATATAATTTTCAAAAAAGAAAAAAGTTTATTTTCCAAAAGGGATAATATAGTTGCATTTAACTAGTTACACTTAATTAATTGATTGTATTTAATCAACTAGTTGCATTTTATTTCTTATTCACATAAAAATACAAGAATAAAGCATTAGTAAGGTCGATTTATATTTTCAAAAGGTAGGTTAAAATGTATCATATTATTTATTTCTTAGGATTAGGTTTGTAAAGGTGAAAATCACATACCCATCCCCTTTTCCCTTATGTTTTGAGCCCACTTCGACTAGCTTGTCCTTTATGCAAGAATGGTGTGCAAGTTGGCATAATTTTTAAGTGGAAGTTGGAAAATAACATTATTCTAGCCTTGTTCCATCACCACACATCCAAGGGTCTACACTTGATTTGCAACCTCCACTATTCATCACCTTGGTTTAGATTTGCAAGTGCAAAAGTGACCTGGATTAGTTTCACACATATGGATTTGAACCCAAAACTTTGAAATTTAATTTTTTTAATCAGGCCCATGTTTCTCTTTCCAACTAACCATTATGAGCCAACTAAAGAGTGAATATTTCATGTTGCATGCTAGGGTGTTGTATAAAAGGATATACCTTGATGCATTTTAACCCATCAATACATGTCAAGTTGTTAGTGAGGAGCATTCACATTAGAGTTTCATAACATCCTAATTGCATTGTTTGATTATATTGTTATCCTAGGTTGCATGCTTTCCTGTCATATTTGGTTTGTGTTCATCATTGTTAAATTAGACCTCCAGTGGGTTTGATAAAAGGAGAATCAATCCTTTCCTAATGAAAGAACAAAAAACAAACTTTATTTCTTGTATGTTTCCATTAATTACTAACCAAACTAGTTTATATTCAATAATCTAGGACCTAATCTAATCTAGATTAATAAAACATGGGATAGGATTGACAACACAAAATAGAAATACAACTAGGAAATGAGAAAGGAGAATAGAAAAAACATAACTTATGCACCTGACAGAGTGGATCCAAGAGTTCCAAAAAGGCTTGAAATTATGTCACAAGGATTTGGTACAAATTTGGGGTTGTCTAATTTGTCTTCTAACAAAAGGAACCTTAGGTGGCACAAATGTCCTTAGGTATGTCCTAGGTAGAATTGTGTGGCACACATGTCCAAGTCTTAGAATAGGCTTATTTTTAATGGTAGCTCTAATGTTTAGAATCTTCCTCTGATCTACCACCTATGAAGAATCACCACATAAAGGAGACATGAAGGGAAACCCTTTGTAATAAACCTATGAAAAGAAAAAAAATCTTCACTTCACTTCTATGGTTTGTCACAACTACTAAATTTACACAAAAACTCATGTGTAAATCACTTGCCAGAAAACTTGATGTAGAAACCCTACAAAATGGAAAGGTTAAAGGGGAGCCTACCTTAGTTATCCCCCTTGTGGTATTCCAACAAAGCACCAGACAAAACCCTAGGTTTTACAAGGTGTAACAATCGTAAATGGAGACACAAGGAAATGGAAATAAACTTTGTAGAGACAATGGAGAGGGTTCTAAGTGGCTTAGATGGGATGAGGGCACTAGTGGCATGATGTATATAGACTTAGGGAGGGGAAATGAGGGCTTGATGGATACAATTGGAGAGAGATATGATGGACACTAGCTAAGATGGAAGAATGAAAAAACATGTTTAAAGAAGATAATGATCAAAAGACAAGGAGAGGCTTTATGACTCCAAATCTATAAATTCCAAAATAAAAGGTTCAACAATACCTCCTCCAAGAGAACTTACAGAAAAAAATTGTTGCTTTGAATTATACGCACTTGTGGAATGGATTGCAAGGATGGGAAATGAAATGAAAGAGGGGGTATAAATAAATTTTTAGAGGATTTTTAGATAAGTGACTTTCAAAAACATAGTGGGTGAGTATTAATGAGCCTCACATTTAATTTTGGTGGCAAAATAAGCAAAGGATAGACCCACTACCTAGAGCGCCCCTATGGGTTCATGCTTGGTGGTGGGGCTAGACTTTGATCCTAGAAGGTTCAAATTCCTATGGGAAGTAGAGAGGATCAATCTCAGACATGTGGAAGTGGTCCCATATCTTTGTGATAAACAAGGAGTGAGACGTAAGGAAAACAAGGTGGAAATAAGGGTTAAAAACAAATGAAAGGATACATACAAATTTAATGGTAGGTGAACAAAGATAAGGATGAGTGGGATAGGGATAAACAAGGCTTAAACAAAGGTCTAAATACAATAAAAGGGGAAAACATAAAACACATAAGGCCAAACAAAGATTAATAAGACTAGATAAGAAGTGGATAAGGGCTAGACAAGGGGTAAAATCGCGTGCTAAAAGGAACAACAAAATGAGTGAAAAACATAGTAAAAAAAGTAGTGTATTCAATTTTTGTTATTATACCTAATAAGCTCTTCAACCATGTCCCTTGACACCATTATTCTTTATGCATAAGTATGATAAGCTGAGGTGAAGCATTTCTAGTTTGTATGTTGTTAGGATTCACAAACAAGGTTCTATTTTATGTCCCAAGTTTATTTTTATAGCTCGATATCTAATTTAGAGTATATTCTAGTCAAATTTTTAGTTCTAATGTGGTCGTCTGACAAGGCCTAATTTTTTTGTGCCATGATGAGCTTATTTATGAAATTTTGACAATATTTTCAACATCGAAGTGAGAGCTAAGTATATTTTTTTTAATTCATTTAATTATCACATTTTTATTAGTACATGCATTTTAATATCCCCTAATTATTCCTAACTCTAAATCCTAAGGTTTATTAATGTTAATTATATATTATACATGAAATTATAGTGAAAGTGCTTATTTTCATTACATTTTATGGTGAACCCAACATTCCCACACCCCCTAGGGTTTATTCTTTCCACATCAAGATTTTAGATATATTTTTTGTTGATCCTTCATCTTGGATTTGATTAGGGTTTAGATCTTCCCTTTGTTTATGTGTCTTGATTTATCTATATTAGGGTTTGGGTCTTTATTGCACAATCTCTCTATGATCCCTACCCACCTACCCTTGTTCATGCATCGTTGTGATGAGGTTGACATATGTATCTATTTTGCCCATGTTTATAACACTTTTGTGTATACCATGTTGGTTATATTTGCTTTTCCTTTTAGTTGTTCCTATTTCTTATATGGTTAGAATAATATTTAAAAATATTTAATTGAGTTTAAGATAAAATACATGGAAAATAATTACTTAATTATGTTTATTAATTTTATTGCCTATTCTACCATCTTATTATATGACATTGATCATTTAATCTTGAAGACAACATAACAAGTTATGTAGTTACCGCTAAAATAAAGGAAAAGAATAATTGTTGTCTCACCCAAAGTTGTTGCAAGTTTTTAGTTGGTTAAAACTATCAAACATATTTTGTGGGAGAATCTAGGTATTGGGAATAATCTTTTATAAACATTACTTTTCATTATTTATTTAAAGATTTGTTAAAATTGCTAAAGAATTTTCTATTTATTAAATTTTTATTTTGTAAAGGTCATCAACCCAACAACCCAAATATTTAGTAAAACTGTTGCGTGACCATTTCCTATATATATGTGTAGAGGAATGGCATTGATGGACAGAGATGGACAATACTTTGTGTGGAGAATACATTGCATACAATAAATCTACGTTGTATTAATTAATGTAAAAAATTTGACGTAGAAGCAGTCATGAGTTAGAAGAAGACCATTTTAGCACACGAATGTGAGGTGGGGCCTACTTGCAAGATTGTGTCTATTAATGGCCAATTATATGCTTATTTATTATCGTGTAGTTTGATTTCATTTATTATTGATATGTTTGTATTTTTAGTATTGTAATCAATAATTATAATATATTTGCAAATCATGGAAAATGTTATACTTGTTTTATCTTCGTGATTGCTTTAGCAATAATTGTTTTATTATGTTATGAATTATTTTCACAATTAGTTCTATCGATAGTGATGTTTGATTCTTATATCTAGTTTTGTCACTATTTCTTATAACATTACAGTTTCTATAACATGGTATAAATGTTTCTAGAGCCAACATTACCCTTATCCATGTTTCCTTTCTAAAATAGTTTCATGCATACCACTTAACCTCATTTCTTGCAGCCCTTGCATGCATTGTTACTAAGTCTTTCACAATCTTACACTCCCAAATTGATAAGGATTAAATTAAACTTTATTCTTTTAAGCACATTAACATTAAACTTAAATATTAGATCCATTTCCTAAAGAAATCTTATAACTAGCTTAATTTCATCCAATTATTTTAGCATCATTGCTGGGAAAGGCATTAAAGTCTTGTTATCTTAGTGAGTTGAGTTAGGACCAATGTGTTAGGAGGAAAAAGTGCTTTAAAAAGTTCATTGTAAATGGAGGAGAACGGGGGAAATGAATTCTCCTATAGAGAGCCCTTGCGATTATTGACCTTGCCTAGGTAACTGTTGGCAGAGCATAGGGCACCTAACAGAACCTACCGCAGGTTACCACAAAGGGCATGCAGAGGATATAGCTGACACATAAAGAGGTATTTTAGGAAAGGACACACCTCTATGTAGATATATAGGAGATACATGTAAGCAATGTAAAGTAAGAGTGTAAGAGTGAGTAAGAGAGTGTGAGATAGATATGTATAAGGCAAAGACTCGAACCTACCGATATGAACATGTATGTACCAATTAATGAGAAATATATATAAAGGAGATATAAGGGTTATGATATATGTATATATGTCTTATGAATGCTTTACTTTACTTAGATTGTATTGCATAACAAATTTCCTTAATGTTTATCTATGTTTCTCTCACTGTCTGACTGGGTTATAAACTAGACTTTAGAGACTTGATTGAGGATCAGATCTCCAGACTGGTTTCCCTCTCATTTCTCGCCAACATTTGGTTTTGTTGCCAAGACCCTAGAAAAGAACAGTGAAGAATAGAGAGGATAAACAGTAAAAAGGAAAGTGCGGAGTAGCACAAAGTAAGGAAACTAGAGTGACAAGAAAAAATTTTATGATCTACAGAAGATTTTGAATTCTCTTAAGTTCCTACCCTTGTGAGAGGGGGGCAGACACTTAAGGGGATGGAAAATGGAGCAGGGGGAGGATCTGAAAAGATCCTTGAAAAGATGTAACTCTTCAAGATGACCCAACTATGGGATACATAAGGATTAATATGATTCCAAATCAAAAACACCCATGGCAAAAGGGGATAACAAAAGATTAAGGGAAATCAGTGAAATTATACTAATCAAAATGGAGATAAGTAGAGAGGAGAGACAAAAACAAACCCAGAAACGATAGGAAAGGTATCGCAGAAGGATGGAGAATGTAGGAGAAGCAAGTAGAAAACATGAAAGAGAAATTGTGGAAGAAAATAATAAGTTGGATTAGTGTGCCAATGAGGGTGCTGCTGAGCGCGTCAAGGTGGGTGTTGCCGGAGAGGAAAATATAAAGGGAAAAGAAAGGATGGATGAAACAGCCATAGAGGCTACCGCAAACTTAATACAAAGAGATATAGATAATCCTGAGCCTATTACAATGCATATTGACAGGGCTACAAAACTTCTAAAAAGTATACGAGGAAGAATTGATGCATACGATCAGTTAAGAAGTATGTGGAGGGAAGAACATAACCAAACCCTAGCCCTACCACAAATATATAAAACTCTAGAATATCAACCTAATTTTGCTAATATTCAAATTAGAGTTGACAAACAATGGAAAGAATTACTAAATCCTATACGGAACCTCCAACCCTTAAATTTGGATGCAGATTACCTAGACCACCTGGTTAATCAGAGTATAATGAAGATTAGAGAAGATGTGGTATATAAAGAGATTAGTTCCAAAAGTATAAGACAAAATAGTGAAAAGTCACCTACTGAAAGCATAATGTCATTTACAAATGAAAAAGTATCCCCGAGAATGAAAAGGCATTTTGAAGAGACACACCCCCTCGACCAAGAGTCACACTGGGTGCCTTATAAAGCAAGAGGAATTTTAAGAAAAGATCAAGTTGATAGTGAGAAAGAAAGAGAAGAAGAGATTAAGAAAGATTTTGGGGAAATTTTGGGAAGAGTATTTTGACATCCAATTGTAGAGAGATAAAGGAAAAGAACAAAAAACCCTAATACAGAGGCCAAAGCCTAAGGAGAAGAAAAATCAGAAAGAACACCATCACAAAACACTAGACGATCCAGAAAAACAAAAGAAAGGAAAGATGGATGATATAATTAAATTACCGATTTTTGAAAAGGATACAACTGAAGCCACAAACCATGTTTTTGTTCTAGAATCAATTTGGAGCCAGAATGATATAACCAAGGATGACACTAAACTATTTGACTTTATTGGGATATTACAGAATGATGCTTTAAAATGGTATAGAAAGGCATGTCCTAAATATGAAAAAACATGGGATGAAGTGAAGAAGGAATTCTTGGAGAATTTTAAAACTCTGGAAATACCTACTGGAGGGGTAAGTAAAATGAGAGAATTAATACAGAGGGATGGAGAAACTATAAAGGAATTTGACAAAAGATTTAAGTAAACAGTCTGCAAACTAGAAGAACCATTGACTGAGAAGTAGAATATTGAATGGTTTACATTAGAGATAAGCCCAGATGTTAGAGCATCTCTAGACGATAGAATATTTGAAACATATGCAGAAGTTGTCACATTAGCATGCTAGATTGAAGCACAAACATGGCGCAAACAAGATAAAAACAAGGAAAACATGGAATTAGAAAGATTAAGGCTAGAATTGGAGCAGTTGAAACTTAAATAGGAGATTTTGGCAAAACAGGAAGAAAAAAGGCCAAATATATGGTGTTCTTATTACATAGAGGAAGGACACATCAGGAATGAATGTCTGAAACTAAAAGGAGAAAGACAGGTTGTCGCAATGAAGGTGGATATCAAAGCAATCCCTACCAAGAACAATACAATCAATCATGGATTATGCAGAGAATGGGATGATCATGAAACATCGGATTGTCCATCACAACTATTTAGGGTAAGAGAAGATGAGGATGAAAGTGACTCATGGTATAATGCAAATTACAAGAACAAAGCACAAAATAATACCATGGCATATGTAAAAGGCTTAGCGAAAAGACCATTATATCTTCAAAATCAGGGTTATAAGCAACCTTCATGGAGAAATCAAAGAAACATGAACACTATCTAGAATACAAACCAAAATGCACCATATGAAAATAACTATAGTAATGATGATAGAGGAAAATTTGGAGGTTATAGAGGAGGACGAGGCCAGGGTATAGGTAGAAGAAGGAGAGATGAAGCTACTTGCTATAAATGCAGTAAACTAAGGCATTTTTCTAATGAGTGTTGGGGAGAAAGAAGAAGACAATGCACATTCTGCAACAGCATAGAGCATGACATGTTTACATGTGATAAAGCACAACTATACTTTCAAAATGCACCACAACAAACAAAATGTGATGACTTGGACAAACAAAAAGGGGCAAGAGTAATCCAGAGGGTCCCTAAAGAAGAAGGGCAAGTCCTATGGACCTGCCAGAGAGATAAGGATGGCAACACAAACATATATTCATCAAAAGAAGAAGACAAAAGAAAAAGAGTTAAAGATGGAAAAAATAAAATGGATAAAAATAAAGGAAAAGAAAAAGTGGCAGTAGTCACAAGACAGGGTACAAATACCAAAAGAAATAACACTATTGAATCAAAGAGAGAAGAAAGTGAGGAGGAAGATATATTCTTTTTGGATAAGAAACAACATGATGATATAGTGTAGAAAACAAAATAAATTGTGATATAAGAACAAGAGAAACAGAGACGAGAGAATCAATTCTTCACAGAAGTTGTGGCACTCAAACAGTTTACATCACTAACACAATAGCATAATCTTATGCAGAAACTTAAGCAATTTGTAAAATATTGAAGTAAGGAGAAGATACCACGAAATCAAATCAGGCAATTGGGCATAAATGAAAGACATTGGAAGACAAAACCACTACTGGTGGATGCTCATATTAATCATAAAAAGGTCAAAAATGTCATGATAGACTTGGATGCGGATATCAACATGATCACTAAGAAACTTTGGGAACAACTAGGGAGACCTAGATTGTCTCAAACACCCTACAATATTACTTTGGCAAATGGGTCTAGCATGTCAACTATTGGAACGTGGAAACAAGTAGAGGTAAACCTGATGGGCATCAAATAGGTAGTAGACTTTGTGGTTGTCACTATGAAAGAACAAGGAGATTCCTTTAATGCACTACTTGGATTGAGATGGTTTGTAAATGGCAATGACATAGTGTACTCCCGCAAAGAAGAATCATCTTTTGTGGATAGTAATAAAAGTCTATTCATACCTTTAGGATTACCCATGGAAGATGCCTATATTGAAGAATCCAATCATGCAGAAGAAAATGATGACTACCCTGAGAACATTTACACAATATCAAGATTGGAAATAAATGAAACAGAAGAAGAACCAAATTCAGGAGGAGAAATAGAGACAGAGAATGATAATAACAGCACTGATAGTGAAGAAGTCCTAGAAGCATGGATCAAAAATGAACTAGAACTCAAAACCCAGAGAATGACATGAATTAGGTAGGAGGATATGTATGGTTCAAATTAGTAAGGAAAACATATTGCAATCCTCCGCATCAAATGAAAATCCACCGCAAATGGTATGCGCCATCAATAAAGACCAAAATATAGAGGAGCCTAAGATATCTCACCATATTTGTAACATCACATTCCATAATGCTCAATAACTAACATAAATATTCATTTCAACCAAGAATTAGATTACATCATGATTATACAAATCAAGGTTAAACAAAAATGAATCATTATCATTTCAATAATTAAGCATGTTATTCTAAACCAGAATATAACAAAATTTACAATTACAATATCCAATTACAACTCATTAGTGAATAACCTTCACTGTGCATGTACAAAGCTATGCTCAAGGTATCAAATATCAAATTATACATAATAACTGACTATTAAGTCATATAATGAAAAGAACTGCGTCTGGAACTCTTGACATCTGTCTTCATAAGCCTCGACTTGTCTTATGCTTGGGAAGGAGAGCATCATCTGAGTGCTTTTCCTCTAACCACAGACCAGCGGTCCCCCACACAACTTCCTACCTGGAAGTGGCCCTACACTTCACGGAAGGTATAGTTATAAGGAACCATTAGGTTTTCCATTTGAGTATCTGCTATTTTGTCCTTCATAATGCCTCTCGATCATGCAACTATAGATCCACTCTAACTAGGCATGACACTACTGGAGACATTATGCCATCTGGAGCACTGTGGACTGACAATCCATGCAGAGATAGATGCATTACTTTGGCCAAAGATCTACATACATGTATGTTATGCAATGAACGTTGTCGTATGTCCACCACCCTAACTCAACTTAGAAGTTGTCTCATCCTACAGTATGCTTAATTTGACCTCTCTCTCTAGGTCTAGTATAAGTGGGTTCAATTCGATTCATAGTCCTATACCAGGACAATCGACTCCCATCTTAGGAGTGTACCATACATAATGAGTTACTTTTGTAACAAGGAACCTGTGACTCCTCATCACTTTGTTCCATTTTTGAATCATATTAAAAGTCAAACCAAGTTTTCCAATCTAGGTTTATCATGGTTTACAGTTTCAATGTGATCTATCGTTTAGGTTAGATTCTCGAGCATGATACCATAGGCATACCTTGCCTTAACTATTAAAAGGTTTTAATAATAGACAATAACTCAAATACCCATGTGGGTATTTAATGATAAAAACTCTCCTCCTGGAGTTCGATCATAAATAATGAAAAGGGTTTTAATTCACATTATAATATACATATTAGAATTAAGCTATATATGCTTTCTATCTCAAGATGATATCAACAGCAAGAAGATAATCCTCTCTAATGTATTGGCATGCATGCAAAGCTTCCATTGAAATAAACAACAATCTTTTGTATTGCAAACCTCCTCCTTTATCGAGGGTTGAAAATAATAATGCCTTTAGTTATCTTAATAACCCTTTAAAAGTAGTCGAGTTCAAGGTATGATAGTTTCAAGATTGTGGTTAAGTGCTATTAGCACGGTCTAAAGTTAAAGTTTCCAAAAGATTATCACAACAGGTCATGGTTGGTGCCTCGGCCACATGCAGGCCGAGCCTTAAAAAATATATTCTACACAAAGGTTTAACACCTCGTGTGCCACGAGTGCTATCAGCTTATCATATGAGTCTTGGTGTTTTCTTTAAACTATTATCTATGGTGCCATGTCGGCACTCGATATGAGTAAGCCACTGTGGTTTTGAGCTCGGCCTTAAAGGCCTCAATCAACTGTCATAATGAAAAATACAGTTCATGATAACTAATGATACATATATCATAATCGGCCTAGCAACCTAGAGTAAATATCCAAATAGAAACATTAATTGTTCTAACACAGTAACTTAACACAAAGGTCTGAGATATTAAGTTGAACTTATCGGTGGCTATGGCCAAAAGCTTCAAACAAATAACACAACATTTATATTATGAGATAGTCGACACAGTCGACACTTAGACTACAAGAAAACATCATTGTTAGCAAACATTCAATAATTAAGTTCTTCTAGACTTTGACTCTACCTGAATGAAGTCATTTGATATTGTCAACACAGCTAAACAGGTCTCACGACCATGAGCTACGCATCACTTCCTATGGTATCTCCAAAGTTTAGCAGTCGATTGTGATTTCATTGCTCCTTTTCTATCTTTCCCCAGCGTAAAGAACAACCAATGATAATAGATAATGATAGTGATTATTGATAGCATTTGATAATCTCAAAACTTGCCATGGCTGGGTTTTCTTGGCATGTCGAGCATGTAGGGAACTACCACTCGTGCCCATGATGTGGTGGGTGGTTTCCCCCACTCTGCCACCTACAGTTTCTAAGGAGTCTTATGATCCTATACTTGCTATTTGCAAGTGATCGGTGAGCATGAAGCTCCCATTGGTTCAAAATAACATCTCATCACTCCACTACCATGGGTGATGTCAACCCAATAGCAAAATAATTACCCATATTAGTATTACATGAAATTTGATATTAGATTTAAATAGTCATAGCATAATATTAATTTCAAACTTCTCTTTGATGTATGACGATACTTATATCATTCAAAATGTCATCACATGACATCACCACCTACATGACGGCACAGTCAACATGCGATTTAAGGGTCGAGCACTGCTCCCCCTTCTTGGCTAGAAACCCAAAGCATAATATACTAAGAATAATAGGTTTTAAATCTTGGTTTAGGAATAAATGGAGAGAACAAGAAGGTACTCTGCCACATGGCAAGACTACCTCTCAACTCATGATGATGTTCTAAGAATGTCGTTTGGTCAAGTCGACGCAAACATTGTCAAAATGACTCCATCGACAAGACGACACATATAGAAAATCAACTAGCAAAGAAAAGATGTAACTTACGTCGACTTACAAGGGTTCATAAGGACATAAAGTATGACACTCAGATGGCAATTGGACCCATTTCCTAACATCTATCTCTTCCTCCTGGATGATACTCTCCTTCCATCTTTGAAGGATGATTCATTTCCTATTCACACTCAGCATCATAACACCATGATCAATGCATCATCATCTAATTAAATATTCATCTGAACAAGTAATTTCATAACTAACTATCATTAGTTGGTATTCTCACAATCAATGATTAAATGAGATATTTCCATAATATCTAATCATTAAACTATGGTTAATCCTCCTAATTACCGCACAAAGTTAAGTTTAAGTTAAATCATAAGTTGGGGATGTAACATATCTCCCCCCATAAGAATCATCGTCCTTGATGATTAATTGTCTTAAAAGTTAACCATTATAATAAGAAAATGTTTCAAGAGCATAATAAATAAGTTTTTCAGAAAAGATGAGGAAATCTCGCATAAATGTCATCATAGTTTTCCCAGGTGGCATTTTCCTCTACATATTGGTCCCACTGGACCTTGCACTATGTTATCTCTTTTTTACGTAAGCATAGCTTACGTGTTTCAAGCACCTTGATGGGCTCGATCACCACCACCCCTGGGTCCTTCACTTGTATAACATTCCAATCAAGAATAGGAATTTGATTATCTGCAACATTAAATCTCTTTAAATAGGAAACATAAAAAACATTATGCATCATGACAGGAGCTGGTGGTAGAGCAATTATGTATGCAACTGGGTTAACTTCTTTGACAACTTCGAAGGGACCCACATTTCTAGGTGCCAATTTAGATGTCTTTCCGAATTTAATGGAACTCTTATGAGGTTTTACCCTAAAGGGACTTTCTCTCCCACTGAGAAATGCCTTTCGATGCGTTTAGCATCCACATAACACTTTTGCCTATCATTGGCTTCCGCTAGCCTTCTCTTGATCAGATGGACTTGCTCTTCCATCTCTGACAACATTTTTGGACCAAGGCTAACCCTATCTTCTAGCTTGTCCCGACTTATAGGGGTTCAACACTTCTGTCCATATAATGCTTCAAATGGAGGCATATTAATAGCAAAGTGATAGGAATTATTATAAGCAAATTCCACCAAAGGGAGATAAGCTTCCCATTTGTATTGCTGGTCCATGCAATACATTCTCAATAAATCCTCCAACACTTGGTTTACCCTCTGTTAGCACTTATTTTGACTTGGGGTTGATTTGTCATGATCAGGAGGTTTCTTCATCTGAAGCCTTCATCTTCTTGCCCATTTTTCTAAGTGTTGGACCTCCTCAGCGTTTTTCAGCTGCAGCATCATATTTTTCCGAAGGAGGAGGTCGTCATCATCATCTTGTCTTCGATGATGATCTTCATCAGCATGTTCTTCGTCGGCTTGTTTTTCTCATCGTCATCATCATATTTCAACTGTCGGGTGATGTTTGCTTATTATCCTGATGATACTGGTGAGCTACAGTGCGCCCTCAGTTGCTTGCGAGGGTGATTTTTCAAGTATCCGGTGATCTTCCGAATATCACCTTGCTCAAACATGATGACGATGTTGCCCCGTTATCCTGGAGGGATTATTCTCTAAGTTGTCGACCTGACTTGTTTTTTCCTAAGGGTCGTCATCATCATGATATTTCCAGTTATCATCCTGCTGCTTGCAGAGGTCATCATATTTTCTGCCTTCATGATATTTCGCCGGGGTGATATTTTATCATCGGGTGATCTTGGTTAATATCATCCTGATGATGTTGTTGAAGAGTTCTAAGTGCGACCCGATATTCACTAGGGTCATCATATTTTGAACGTCAGGATGATCTTGGTCAATATCATCCTGATGATGTTGTATCACTTCTTGTTTGTTGTTTTGACATCCTGATGATGCTGACGTCATCCGTATATCAGTGTGATATTTTTCTTTCTGCCTATCTGCATCATGATATTCCGAAGGAGGGGGTGATATTTTCATATCACCCGGATATATGTTTGTTCGAACATCATGATGATGTTGATATCAAGGAGATATCCGCCTGCTGGCTTCGCGCATTATCTCCGGGGGGTGATCTTTTCAAGCAGCATCATCATATTCAGTTATCGCCCCGATCTTACAGAGGAGCTACAGTGCAACATGATGTTTGAACGTTAGGAGGATATTTCCAAATATCCGGTTGTCTTCCGAATATCATGATGATGTTAATATGGTGATGACGTCATCAAGGTCCGCGGGGGTCATATTTCTAAACAACTGATCATCTTGAAGAGACCTCCTGATATTTGCAAACATGATGATGACGTCATCCGGATATGAGGAGGTGCGCAGTAGGCAGATATGATGATGACGTCAGCAGTATATGATGATGACGTCATCAGGATGTTCATCGGCCAGACTTTTGGAATAAGCTCAACAGGAGGATGTTCCTCCGATGGATCAGGTTGTGCCGATTATCATGAAGGTTATATTTCAAATATCATGATGACGTCAGGGTGATATTTCGAACAACAGGATATCATGCTGCTGGAAGATGATGATGATGAGGTCTATACTAGTGTCGTCAGGAGCAAAAGCACCGACATGATATATGCTCATGACCTAGTATATAAAGTGTTATTGAGGTCATCGCGGGGTGCATGTGGGATATTGTTATCCTACATTTTCAAACATCATGATGATGAATCTCCGCGGGAAATGCTTGCGATAGTCTGTATGATGATCTTCCCAAGGCCGCGGGTTGGTGCGCCATTAATGGCGATTGTTGCAGAGGTATGGGCGATGGCGTGGGTGGATCCTGTACCTGACTGGAGGTGTCAATCAGCGGACAGGAGCGCAGGGCTCGAGAAATCTTCCTGTCTCCTCCCCTACCTGCTGCATTCAAGTTTGGGCGCCAATCTGGTTGTGTTTGAGCGCCATTTTCCTGATACTGTGTATCTGGCAAAATTTTGGTCAACCATTGTAATTAATTGCTGAGCACCTACCTGGCTGTTATAAGCAGGTGGTCTTGCTCATTTGAAAGGTTGTTGAAAGTTGATGATTTTGGCTCTGTAATGCATAACAAGCTGATCTGGTTGCTCTGTACAGCTTACCTGTGAGTTTATGTATCTCTTGTTGTTTGTTTTTGGCATGAACCCACTGATTTCATGATTAAACTTATATGAGAAATGCTGTTTAGCATGTGTTGTGTTAATTCTGTCTCTAGTATTGCTTGTACTCTTCTTCTGAATCTGGATGTTTGGTAATGTTTAGATTCTAGAGCATAGAATTCCTATGTTGACTGTCTGATCTTCTAACTTCTACTCAAGGGGTAGATTAAACTGTTTTCAGGTTGAACATTGGGAAGGGTATACTGCAGTAGGGATACCATAAGTAGAGATAACCTAACACTTTGTATTGGGAGATACCTGTAAGGCAAGTATCACATATATCCCCTTGAAATCCAGTTTTAGTTGTTTATGTTGATCATTCACAGGTGTATGTCTACTGACTCCAGGCCCTGGATAGGCACCAATCATGGTTTGTTCTTGTGTTATAACCATGTCCAGCTTTGCATCCACACTTAAACTTCAAATCAAAATCTAAAACAACCATTAGGACTTTAGAATTAGTTTAGGATCCTCAGTCCTCTATCTACAACTGCTAATAGGCCCAAAGCTAGCCCCTTTGCTCTTATCATTCAGTTTTGGTCTACTTACAGGAGGACTTATCTGCTTTCTGTCAACATCCCAGCCTTGTATGCATATCCTCCTGGATGTTGAGTAGGGAATACCCCCCTAGGTCTTGCAGAGCCTGAAGAAGAAGAGGAGATAAAATATAGAGTCTATCTCCTATACTGTTGACCCCCTGGCCCAGAGATCCTGTTGATCACTGATGGCTACCTTGTAGGGAAATCTGGGAATAAGCATCCAGTCTGGGAAAAAGTCAACAGAAATTGGCGACTCTGCTGGGGAGTGAGAAGTAAAAGTGCTATCTAATCATCTCCAGTGATATATATGTGACCCATCTGAGTCAGCAACAGTAATCTACTCCGCTGGGGACCCTTGTGAAAGAACC
This sequence comes from Cunninghamia lanceolata, assembly GCA_027924645.1. Lineage (NCBI taxonomy): Eukaryota > Viridiplantae > Streptophyta > Pinopsida > Cupressales > Cupressaceae > Cunninghamia > Cunninghamia lanceolata. The sequence goes on from BSBN01000333.1 coordinate 6,512,940, forward strand.
CTGGTTTTCAGAAGAAAACAGTTCCTAGTAATAGGTGGCGACTCCGAAGTAATCTCCCAACCGGTCACGGTAAATTTATATGCAGGGGAGAAGATCCCAACAAAATCCTCTATTTGAAGAGTTACCATTAACAAAAAGAATGATGTATAGAAGAAAGGGAACTGTCTCAACTAGTCATGAGAGCTCCCCCAGAAAAAGTGATGAGGTACAAGATAACCCTAGGCCATCAGGACAGCATGCTCCTTATTTTTCAAGTGCAGAAGCTGATATCCAAGGTGCATATGAGAGGCAACAGGGTGGTAGTATGAGAATGAGGTCAGAGGTGTTCCAAGAACGCCCTTTTCTAGACCCAAGTGAAAGGTTTGAAGAGGCAGAGTCTCTGAGGGATGATGAAGATGATGACCAGAATGGCATGAGACCATCTACCTCCAGACCTAAGGATGAACAGCTAGCTGAAGAAATCAAAAGTCTAAGAGCAGAACTAGAATACCTACAAGCCATGAAAATCAGAGATGATATACAGCAGAAAGTGCAAGCCTTGAGAACTGCCCAAAATAATTCAGTTCCTACCTTAGAAAATGCAAATATGCAAAGACATCAGCAAAGATATGAAATGCAACATCAGCATCATGATGATAGACAAAATGTGAATGATGCTAGGATACCACTGAACCATGCAGGAAACCAGAATGCAAACAGAAATGTTAATGTTAATCAGCTAAACAGACAGCCCATGCAGCTAGATAGATTCAGGCAGCTGGTGTTTGATGGTATTCCTGGGTATCCTAACCCCATTGACAAGCATCTGAGGCTGCAAGTGCCTAAGTTTTCAGGAAACAACACAGTGTCAGGAGAAGATCATCTAAAGGCCTTCCAAAATGTCATGGATAATTTTGAGGTTGAGCATGAGGATGTTTTCATGAAGTCATTCATGCAATCCTTAATAGATGAGGCAAGAGAATGGTACAGGAATCTGCCTGACCGGAGTATATCATCATGGGATGATTTTAAGAGGATGTTCAAGGAGCAATATGGTGATAAAACTGACCCTAGCTTCTTTGTAAATGAGTTCACCAGTATCACAAAAGGGTCAAATGAGCAGGTTGCAGACTTTAATGCAAGATTTACTAAAGTGTTGAACAAATTGCCACATCATATGAGGCCAAATGAACCAATGTGCATAATTTTGTACATCAATGCCTTTGATGCAAAGACTGCATATGGACTAAGAGATAAAGGTCCTGCCACTCTCAGGGATGCTTTCAGAATTGCAGTAAATATTGAAAACAATAGGAAAGCATCAGGCAAGACAAATAGAAGGGATGATGTAAAAATTCTGCAGAATCCAAATAAGCCTCAGAACACTCAAGGTAGTACATCTGCTCCTGAAGATAAGATAGACAAACTGGCAAATGTTGTTAAGGACCTGAGCTATAGATTAGCTAGAAGTGAAAAAGGGATGGGTCCTGATAGGCAAGTCTATCAAAGGCAGGAAAAGAGGCCATCATTACATGATATGCCTTATAACACCAATTGGCATGATGGTAAGCCTGTATATCCACGTAACAACACAAATCAGAGGGCTCAGCATGTCAAGGAAACTCCTGATCCCCTGAAGAAAACTATAAATATTGCTGATGATGCTCCGTGGTGTATAATCTGTCAGATGCCACATTCACAGTCACAGTGCATGATTGCTCAATCCTTGTATGATAATGCTACATCTTGTAATGAATGCAATGAGCCGCATCATGTGCAGGATGATGATGTTAACATGATGTCCATAGGCAATGGATATACTCTGTATGATGCTGATGAGAATACAGATCATCAAGTTCAGGCCTGCCAACAGTCCCCAGATGATGAAGATAATGAAGATAATTATGTGTATGCTCAGAACTCACACAATTTTCTGAGTAACCTACAACGACCTTCTGATGAGGAAATCAAAGCCTTCACAGCTGCAGCAGTTGCTCAGGTCAAGAGCAACTACAATCTCAGAGGTAAAAATCAGGTTGGCAGCCCACATCAGCCAGAGGATATTTCTGCAGGTCAGCTGATGCATGGTCATAAAGGAACTGAACCACAAAAAAGGCAGTGGGTAAATAATAAACAGAACTTTAGACACAGAACAGGTCATGATTTTCAAGGACCAGAAAACAAAACCCCTCAGGCTGAAGATCAAAGTAGAGGTTCCCAAGACAAGAATGATGATCAGGGAACTATGAAAATGAAAACTAAATCAGCTCAGGATAAAAGCAAGATTGTGGAGCAAGCTACAACTGTTGTACAAAACTATGCTCCATTTGATATAGCCCAGATCCTCTCTCAGGTAAAGGTCTCTGTTCCACTTATGGAACTCATGAAAGTGGAAGAGATCAAGAATAGGACAATATCCCTAATCTCAGGGGTACCTTTTCAAGCTAAGCAAGATGATCAGACCCAGGGTGAGAAACAGGTCATGTGCAATGAAGAAGATGAGACTCCTGAAGTCTATTTAGGAATGACCATGACAAAGTGTCCTTCACAGGTGGAACCATTTTATGTTTCCCTGGTTATAAATGGTAAAATAATTAGAAATTGTATGCTTGACTCTGGAGCATCCACAAATGTCATGCCTTTGGCTATCATGCAGCAAACTGGATTGAAAATTGACAAGGCATGTGGGAAGTGTTATGCTATGGATGCCAGAGAGGTACCAGTTATTGGAATCATGAAGGATGTAGATTTCAAACTGGCAGCATTTCCTGAAAAAAGATACACAATGAATATAACAGTGGTTGACATCAAGCCACAGTATGGTATGCTGCTGTCAAGAAGATGGGCAGCACTAATAGGTGGAAGTATGCAGCTGGACCTGTCATATGCCATGATTCCAATGAATGGCAGGGATGTCAAGCTAAGCAGAGAGCAAAGATCATCAGAGACAGTGGAAGACCAAGAAGCAAATGAACAGGTATGCTTTGTGGACACTGACTGTGATAACTTCAAGGTTGTCTCAGATGATGCAGAAGATAAAAAGAAAAATGCCTGTATTGAAGAGCTGGATCAGCAAGGCTTATGGACCATGTTTTTTGATGGAGCTTGTGCAAAAGAAGGCTCTGGAGCTGGAGTTGTTTTCCTGTCTCCAACTGGTAAGCTCCTCAAATTCTCTTTCTTGCTGAGGTTTGATTGCACAAACAATATTGCAGAATATGAGGCTTTACTCTTAGGCCTGAATATTGCTCTCAAACATGGAATTAAGATGTTAAGAGTATTTGGGGATTCTGAGCTGATTGTATCCCAAATCAGAAATAAGTATGCTGCAAAGAATAAAAGACTAAAGCAATACAAGCATGTTGTTTGGGATACTATTGAATTATTTGATGCATTTTCAATTGGCTGGGTAGAAAGGTCAAAAAATGTTATGGCTGATTTCTTAGCCAATGTTGCAATAAGGCCAGATGACATCACTCTGTCAGGTGTCACAGATGTAGAAGTTAAAATTAGGCCTGCCGTACCAGAGAACATATGCAGTTGGCAAGTTTTTAATGATGATAGGGATTTGCTGAAATTTTTGCACTGCATAGATGAATATGAGAACCAACAGATTGATTTCCAAGCTTTTGTAGAAACTGTAGATGGAAAAGAGACTCTTGTGGGAAGAGAGATCATTCAGTTGAAGACTAACAAGATCCCTAGAGGGTTAGTGGCTTTGGAAAGAGCCTTTGACAGTAGAGACAAAATGGTCACAAAGACATCCCCCACAAATAAGGAGGATTTAGAAGAAATAAATTTGGGGACATCTCAGGCCCCTCAGAAGGTATATATTGGCAAACAGCTCAAGCCACACATAAGAAGTATGCTGATTGCATTGCTAAAAAAGTATAAACATGTTTTTGCTTGGTCATATGAGGACCTAAAAGCTTATAGAGAAGACTTATTCCAGCATGAGATCCCATTGAAGCCTGAAGCTAAGGCATTTAGACAGAGGCAAAGGCCTATAAATCCTACCTTAGCTCCCAAGATGCAAGAAGAACTCAAAAGGCTCAGGGAGGCTGGAATAATTGTGCCCATCAGACATTCAACTTGGGTGTCTAACCTTGTCCCAGTCAGGAAAAAGAATGGTGATATTAGGTTGTGTGTTGATTTCAGGAACTTGAATGTATCCTCTTTGAAGGATAACTATCCACTGCCTAATATGGAGGCTATGTTGCAGAGAGTGACTGGTTGTGAACTCCTATCCATGATGGATGGATTTTCAGGATATAATCAGGTAAAGGTGAAAGAATCAGAACAGTATAAGACTGCCTTTACCACTCCATGGGGAACATATGTGTATGTTAGAATGCCATTTGGACTAACAAACGCAGGTGCTACATTTCAAAGAGCAATGGATGTTGCTTTTGCAGGGCTGATTGATTCAATCCTGGCAGTATATCAGGATGACCTGACTGCTTACTCAAAGAAAGAGGAGCAGCATTGTATGCATCTGGAGCAGATCTTCATAAGAGCACTAGAATATGGTATTTCTTTAAACCCAAAGAAGTGTGCCTTTGGAGTAGTTGAAGGAAAGCTTCTGGGACACATTGTTTCCAAAGATGGAGTCAGGATAGATCCAGAGAGAGTGGCAGCTATTGACAGGATTCAAATGCCAAAAACTGTGAAAGGAGTTCAGTCCTTCTTTGGACAGATAAACTTTGTTAGAAGATTTGTTCCCAACTTTGCAGAGATCACAAGGAACATATCCAAGATGATGAAGAAGGATGCAACTGTCAACTGGGAAAGGGAAGCAACAGAATCATTTCAGAATATCAAAGAGGCAATTAAGATGGCCCCTGTTCTTAAATCTCCTGATTTTTCTAGGCCATTTCAAGTGTTTTCATTTGCTTCCTTTCATACTGTAGCTGCATGTTTGTTGCAGAAAAATGAAGATGGTTTTGAACAGCCCATCGCTTTCTTCAGTATGTCCCTGCAGGCCTCTGAGTTGAAATATGACATTATGGAAAAACAGGCATATGCACTTGTTAGAGCCATCAAAAGTTTCAGACCTTACTTGGTAGGGTCATATATAATTGCATATGTGCCTCATGCTGCAGTCAAAGACATATTCACTCAGCAGGAGGTGACTGGAAGAAGGTGCAGATGGATAAACAAACTGCAGGAATTCAACATAGACATACAAGTTACTAAGTTGATAATGGGACAAGGATTAGCCAAGATGATGGCACAGTCAAACTTGGAAGCATGCCAAGTTAATGCAGTCCAAGATGAGAATGTAAGTGTATCAGGATCTGAATGGTACAAGGATGTTGTCTATTATTTGCAAAATCTGAATTGTCCTTCCCATTTCAGTGACAATCAAAAGAGGACTCTAAAGCTACATGCAATCAGGTATGTTGTTGTTCAAGGTGAGCTGTACTGGAAAAATCCTGATGGTGTGCTGCTGAGATGTGTGGATGAGAACATGGCTAACAATATTTTGATTGACATGCATAAAGGATTGTGTGGTGGCCATTATACTGCCCAAACAACAGCTCATAAAATTCTCAAGGCAGGATATTGGTGGCCCACTCTCTTTTCAGATGCACAAAAGTTAGTAAGGAAGTGTGACCCTTGCCAGAGATTCTCAGGAAAGCTGAAATATAATGGTGCTTTACCCCTCAGAGCTGTACCTGTGGATGCTCCATTCCAGCAATGGGGAATTGACTTCATAGGGGAGATTGCTGACAAATCAAGTGGGGGACACAGTTGGATTTTGGTGGCAACTGACTACTTTACCAAATGGATTGAGGCCATTCCAACTAAAAGAGCTACAAGTAAGGTGGCGACAGATTTCATACTAGAGAACATCATCATCAGGTTTGGAGTACCATTTAAGATAATCACTGATAATGCTATGTGCTTCAGATCAGGTGAATTTGTTGATTTTTGCAACAGGTATGGGATTAATCTGTCATATACATCACCATATCACCCACAAGGAAATGGTCAAGCAGAATCAAGCAATAAGAGCATCATGAAAATTGTCAAGAGGATACTGGACAAGAACAAGAGAGCTTGGGACTCAAAGTTGAACTTAGCAGCATGGGCTGACAGAGTGACTGTGAAAAGGGCTATTGGGAAGTCACCTTTTGAGCTGGTATATGGTGCATCAGCTAGACTCCCCATAAACAATCTCCTACCAGTTTACAGATTCATTCAGGATAATGATGAGGAGATTGAAGATCCCATGACAGAAAGAGTGAATCAGCTGGTTGCATTGGATGAAGACAGAAGGAGAGCCCACCAGATCAATCTCAAAAGACAACAGGATATGAAATATCAGTTTGACAGGAGAGCTACAAAAAGGAAGTTTGAAGTCAATGATCTGGTGCTTATTTGGAATGCTAAAGATCAGGAAAAGGGTAAACATGGTAAATTTCAGCCCTTATGGATGGGCCCATATCAGGTTTGCAATACTCATGGGGAGGATTCTTATTTCCTCCAGGCCCTAGATGGTGAAATTCTGGAATTGCCTGTGCATGGCCAATTCCTTAAGTTCTATTTTGCATGAATAGCTGGTTGCTGTGCACATTTGTAAAATATGTATGTAGTGTAAATGCCTTGTACAGCTCGCATTTTTTTTGCTTTTTGTCAGGTCTGCCCGGAGATCTGGTTCTCGCTGCAGGTTTTCACCTGCACATCCCCATTCGGAGCCACTGTTAGCACTTATTTTGACTTGGGGTTGATTTGTCATGATCAGGAGGTTTCTTCATCTGAAGCCTTCATCTTCTTGCCCATTTTTCTAAGTGTTGGACCTCCTCAGCGTTTTTCAGCTGCAGCATCATATTTTTCCGAAGGAGGAGGTCGTCATCATCATCTTGTCTTCGATGATGATCTTCATCAGCATGTTCTTCGTCGGCTTGTTTTTCTCATCGTCATCATCATATTTCAACTGTCGGGTGATGTTTGCTTATTATCCTGATGATACTGGTGAGCTACAGTGCGCCCTCAGTTGCTTGCGGGGGTGATTTTTCAAGTATCCGGTGATCTTCCGAATATCACCTTGCTCAAACATGATGACGATGTTGCCCCGTTATCCTGGAGGGATTATTCTCTAAGTTGTCGACCTGACTTGTTTTTTCCTAAGGGTCGTCATCATCATGATATTTCCAGTTATCATCCTGCTGCTTGCGGAGGTCATCATATTTTCTGCCTTCATGATATTTCGCCAGGGTGATATTTTATCATCGGGTGATCTTGGTTAATATCATCCTGATGATGTTGTTGAAGAGTTCTAAGTGCGACCCGATATTCACTAGGATCATCATATTTTGAACGTCAGGATGATCTTGGTCAATATCATCCTGATGATGTTGTATCACTTCTTGTTCGTTGTTTTGACATCCTGATGATGCTGACGTCATCCGTATATCAGGGTGATATTTTTCTTTCTGCCTATCTGCATCATGATATTCCGAAGGAGGGGGTGATATTTTCATATCACCCGGATATATGTTTGTTCGAACATCATGATGATGTTGATATCAAGGAGATATCCGCCTGCTGGCTTCGTGCATTATCTCCGGGGGGTGATCTTTTCAAGCAGCATCATCATATTCAGTTATCGCCCCGATCTTACAGAGGAGCTACAGTGCAACCTGATGTTTGAACGTCAGGAGGATATTTCCAAATATCTGGTTGTCTTCCGAATATCATGATGATGTTAATATGGTGATGACGTCATCAAGGTCCGCGGGGGTCATATTTCTAAACAACTGATCATCTTGAAGAGACCTCCTGATATTTGCAAACATGATGATGACGTCATCCGGATATGAGGAGGTGCGCAGTAGGCAGATATGATGATGACGTCAGCAGTATATGATGATGACGTCATCAGGATGTTCATCGGCCAGACTTTTGGAATAAGCTCAGCAGGAGGATGTTCCTCCGATGGATCAGGTTGTGCCGATTATCATGAAGGTTATATTTCAAATATCATGATGACGTCAGGGTGATATTTCGAACAACAGGATATCGTGCTGCTGGAAGATGATGATGATGAGGTCTATACTAGTGTCGTCAGGAGCAAAAGCACCGACATGATATATGCTCATGACCTAGTATATAAAGTGTTATTGAGGTCATCGCGGGGTGCATGTGGGATATTGTTATCCTGCATTTTCAAACATCATGATGATGAATCTCGGCGGGAAATGCTTGCGATAGTCTGTATGATGATCTTCCCAAGGCCGCGGGTTGGTGCGCCATTAATGGCGATTGTTGCAGAGGTATGGGCGATGGCGTGGGTGGATCCTGTACCTGACTGGAGGTGTCAATCAGCGGACAGGAGCGCAGGGCTCGAGAAATCTTCCTGTCTCCTCCCCTACCTGCTGCATTCAAGTTTGGGCGCCAATCTGGTTGTGTTTGAGCGCCATTTTCCTGATACTGTGTATCTGGCGAAATTTTGGTCAACCATTGTAATTAATTGCTGAGCACCTACCTGGCTGTTATAAGCAGGTGGTCTTGCTCATTTGAAAGGTTGTTGAAAGTTGATGATTTTGGCTCTGTAATGCATAACAAGCTGATCTGGTTGCTCTGTACAGCTTACCTGTGAGTTTATGTATCTCTTGTTGTTTGTTTTTGGCATGAACCCACTGATTTCATGATTAAACTTATATGAGAAATGCTGTTTAGCATGTGTTGTGTTAATTCTGTCTCCAGTATTGCTTGTACTCTTCTTCTGAATCTAGATGTTTGGTAATGTTTAGATTCTAGAGCATAGAATTCCTATGTTGACTGTCTGATCTTCTAACTTCTACTCAAGGGGTAGATTAAACTGTTTTCAGGTTGAACATTGGGAAGGGTATACTGCAGTAGGGATACCATAAGTAGAGATAACCTAACACTTTGTATTGGGAGATACCTGTAAGGCAAGTATCACATATATCCCCTTGAAATCCAGTTTTAGTTGTTTATGCTGATCATTCACAGGTGTATGTCTACTGACTCCAGGCCCTGGATAGGCACCAATCATGCTTTGTTCTTGTGTTATAACTATGTCCAGCTTTGCATCCACACTTAAACTTCAAATCAAAATCTAAAACAACCATTAGGACTTTAGAATTAGTTTAGGATCCTCAGTCCTCTATCTACAACTGCTAATAGGCCCAAAGCTAGCCCCTTTGCTCTTATCATTCAGTTTTGGTCTACTTACAGGAGGACTTATCTGCTTTCTGTCAACATCCCAGCCTTGTATGCATATCCTCCTGGATGTTGAGTAGGGAATACCCCCCTAGGTCTTGCAGAGCCTGAAGAAGAAGAGGAGATAAAATATAGAGTCTATCTCCTATACTGTTGACCCCCTGGCCCAGAGATCCTGTTGATCACTGATGGCTACCTTGTAGGGAAATCTGGGAATAAGCTTCCAGTCTGGGAAAAAGTCAACACCCTCTTAGTTTGGCCATCTGTTTCAGGATGATAAGCAAAGCTTATGTTCAACTGGGTTCCAAGTGAAGAGAACAAGGTTTGCCGAAACCTCGATGTCATTCGTGCATCCCTATCTGAGACAATCTTCTCAGGTATGCAATGCAATCTAAAAATCTCTTGAACAAATTTCTGGGTTATGACGGGTGCCCCATCCGTCAAGTTTCCAGGTATAAAATGAGCGGCTTTGGTGAGTCTATCCACCACAACCAAAATAGCATTGTGTATGTTCCTTGACATAGGAAGCCCTTGCACAAAGTCCATGCTTATAATTTGCCATTTCCACTCAGGAATTTCATGAGGGTATAAGATTCCTACCGGGTGATGGTGTTCTACCTTCACCCTCTAACATTTCATACACGTAGCTATAAAATTTACAGCATCCCTCTTCATTCCTTTCCAGAAATATAAGGGTTTCACATCAGCAAGTAACTTTGTTACTCCAGGATGTCCAGAATACAGTGCAAAATGAACCTCTTTCCACACCATATTTCTTAACCCTACAGAGTTAGGTACATACATCCTTCCATTAAACCTTAATAACCCATTTGGTTCAAGGTTAAATCCTTCATATTTTAGATTCTGGGTGTTGTCCTCAAGGGCCTGTTTTACCTGCTTGTAAAACTCATCTCCCTTAGATTTTTGTAGTATCTGATTCCTAAAATTATAATGTATGGAGATCATTGAGGAGATGTGTCTTCAACTGCTCAAAGCATTTGCCACCTGGTTTTCTTTTCCTTGAATATATTTAATCTCGAAATCATAATCCGAGATGAATTCCAGCAATCTTCTTTGTCGAGCATTAAGATGTGGTTGAGTGAACAGATATTTGAGTCCTTGGTGATCTATTTTCAGCTCAAAAGGATTCCCAAGCAAGTAGTGTCTCCACATTTGTAGTGCATGAATGATTGCTGCCAGTTCCAAATCATGTGGGGCATAGTTTTGTTCATAATTTTTTAGTTTACAAGACTCATACACAATGACGTGTCCATCCTGGACTAGTACACCACCTAAGCCTTCTCCTAAGGCATCGGTAATGACTACACAATGACCCTCTGGATTAGGTACCTTCAAAATTTGTGCTAGAGTCAATTTTTCCTTCAGTAGGTCAAAGGCCTCCTGGCACTTTTATGACCACTCAAATATCTTGCCTTTTCTCTATAAGGAAGTTATAGGGTATCCAATTTTTGAAAAGTTTTTCACAAACTTCCTATAATAACCTGCAAGGCCCATGAAACTTCGGACCTCGTGAACATTTCTTGGTATCATCCATTCCAAAATAGCCTTAATCTTAGCTAGGTCCACACCTATTCCCTTAGCTAAGATTATGTGGCCCAAATACTGCACTTCGTTCTAAAAGAAAGTACACTTAGAGAGCTTTCCATGCAGTTTATGCTCTCTCAACCTTTGAAGAATAATTCTTCAATGTTGCAAATGTTCTTCCTCATTCTTAGAATAGATTAGAATGTCATCAAGAAACACTAGGAAAAACTTGTCCAAACAATCCCTGAACACACTGTTCATTAGATTCATAAATGTCGCCGGTGCATTCGTTAATCCAAAAGGTAGGACAGTGAACTCATAATGCCCATACCTTGTTCTGAAGGTTGTCTATGGATGTCCTCATCCTTTAACCTTAATTGGTGATATGCAAACCAAAGATCGATCTTGGAAAACATGGTTGCACCGCTCATTTGATTGAAAAGATCATCGATGCGAGGCAATGGGTATTTAGTAATCTATTAATAACCGCAAAAGTGTCATCTTTCTTTTTCAAAAAAATGACTGGTGCTCCCCAAGGTGACACACTAGGTCTAATCAACCCTTTATCCAACAATTCTTGTAATTGAGCTTTTAGCTCCATTAGTTCTTAGTGGTCATTCTGTAGGGGGCTTTAGAAATGGGTTCCGACCCTGAAATTATATCAATGAAGAAGTCAAAGGCTCTTTTAGGAGGTAATCCCAGTAGCTCATCTAGAAATACATCCTCAAAATCTCTCAGGAAAGGGTTCCTGTCCATATCTGATCTTCCCTGATCTATGGACTCCTTCCCAACTTCACTGAGTTTCTAAGATTCATAGAACATTAAATCATCTTGGAAATTGGTTTCCGCAATCTCATTTAGTTTTTCCATTTTGACAGCAAAAAGTTGGCATCCTTTTCTTTGAGCTCTTTTCATTTCCAGAGCATAAATTTGTCTTAGTTTGACTTCCCTAGGGTTCCCTTCTAGAAATACTTTGTTTCCTAAGTCATCAATACACTCTACTGTTTTGGCATAACAATCCACTTTGGCTTGATGTCTCCATAGCCAATTTATCCCTAGGATAACATCATACGAGCCTAGTGGGGCTACATAAAGATTTACTTCCATGGAGAAACTCAAAAGTTCAACCCTAGCCTCAAACAGACATTGCTCTACCTAAGCCTTGGTTTGATTTGCATATTCTACAGACCATGTGTTTTCCATGAATCCAGCCTTTCTAGGAATTTTACTTACAATTTTAGGAGAAACAAAACATTCGGTAGCACCAATGTCAATCAAAACTAAAATTAGAAGACCAGATAAAATACCTGTTGTTTCAATGGGAGTTATTTGGTATTCGACTTGCCTGTTGTCCAAGGCTGCATGAATGCATTGCTAAAATGCTACTTGTTGAGAGGGTAGAGGGTTTCCTCTTGGTTGCGCTCCCTGTGTCTTGTTAGGACACTAGTTGGTGTAATGATCTCTGCCACATGTGTAGCACCCTCCTATTGGTCCTCGCCTCTCCTGAGGTTTTCCAAAATTGTCTCCATTCTTCTTGGAGTAGTTATTTCCCTTCTCTCCCTTGGACTCAGTTTGCTTATGCTTGGTCCCTTTATCATTTTTCTCAGTAAAATCTTGTTTCTTACCCTTTTTCTTAGCAGATTGCAAGGATTGGGACCAATTGTATCTCTTTCGGTTCCTTTCTCTATAAGCTGACATAGCTTTCAGTTTCTATTCTTGTTTGATGGCCTTTTCATAGACCTGGTCCATCATAGTACGACCATGAACATCAACCTTGCCCCCAATCTGGGCATTCAATCCCATTATAAACTTCTGAATGCAGAATCTCTCATCCTGTTGGTACTTTGGCATATACTTAAGAAAGTGGGTGAACTTTTCCCAATATTCATTCACAGATAAATCAACTTGTTTCAGATTTTGAAAGTCTATAAGCTTCTGATCATAGCACAACTGAGGCAACCATCTTTGCCTAAATAGTTCCACGAACCTGTCCCATGTAAGGCTTGTAGACCTCAAGCCTAGTTCCATCTTTTTATTCATCCACCATGTGGATGCTTCACCTGCCAGCTGGAATGCCCCCATACTACTTTAGTGACCTCATTATAGTTTATGATTTTGAAATACTTTTCCATTTCTGTAAGCCATGCCTCCGCAGCATCTCCGCTTACAGATCCATCAATTTAGGAGGCATAACCTTTTTCATGTCTCGAGATAGTTCTATAGCCATATGGCTCCTTCTATCCACTTCTTGTATAGCCTCAGAGTTATTTTCTTCATGCTCACTTTGGGTGGTATCGTTATGATGTGTCTCGTCATAACCCCCATCATAGGCATCGCACCTAGGTCCTTGCCAACCCTTGACTTCCTGTTTGAGAGTTCCTACTCTTGCTCTTGTGTCTTGAAGCAAGGCAATAATCCGATCAAGTTTAGTTTTGGAGTGCCCTAAAGGTTGCCCTTCATCCTGGCTATCTCACATCTTGGTTCTTATCTGAACCTTTGTTGCAATCTACTTCTTCCTAAAGTTTGCAGGTTAATCACAGATTAGTTTTTCCATGTCATTGAATTCATTCATAATACAAATCTATTCTCATTCATGTAATCTTTAACAAGAAAGGAAAGATTGTCAGAATTTTTCAATTGCAATATAGTTTTCATTGGATTACATATAATCCATCAAAATTACAAAATTTTGTTTACACCTTGCTATTACAAGTCATTTACAGTTTGGGATAACTTCCCATATTCATTTCTCAACCTTGAGATTTATCATTTCAATTTTAGGAGGTGGAGGTACACACAGGTACTCTTCCACAACCTCCTTGGGTACATCATAATCCCTAGGATTGTTTTCCACAGCTGGTGCTTTAGGTGCAGAGGGTTCTATTGATGCATCTGTGGAGTTAGAGGCAACAATCCTAACTGCTTTCCTTAACTCCTGCTTGATGCGTTTCATGGCATTAGCGAAGGTCTCCTCATCAGTCAACCATGCTCTTATTAAGAAACCAGTTTGTTCAAGTCTTTTCATTCTTGAGGCTCGTTCCCTCAAGACCTTTTGATGAGGGTGCTGCTACAATAATGGGTTACACTTTCTGGGACATCCTGATTTTGCTGAAATCACATATTTTTAGAAAATATAATGGTTTAAGCCTTGAAAGGTTCCATTTAAAGGATTTTAATTGAAGAGGGTTTGATCAAACCCCCTTAGATTCAAACCCTCTTAGATAGAACCCCGCTAGTTTTAAACCATATCTATAATGGAGTCTCCTCTACACCTATCAAAATGCTGATAAAAAATTATTTTTGATTTACCTTTTGGGAGATCAAATGAATTCATTTAAAATTTATGTTCTGTAAGTATGTAGTCCTTATTATAAGCTTCCCAAAAAGTATAATTTTAGATATATTTAATTTGATTATTATATATATTTTTTTAATTTCTTATGAATGTAGGTTTTTCACTGAACATCAAGTTCTCTGTTCTACACACATGGCGATTTAGTAAATTAGTGAAAAAAATCTGAAAAATATCTATGCCCTAGGTATTGATGTCTTTGTTTAAAAAAAAATTGAATTTCGATACATAGAGAAAAAGTTATGTTTTACAGAATATGCCTATGTCTAAATTATAATTGGTTTGACTTCAAAACTTAATTAAAAAAATATTCAACAAAATATTATGAAACCAAATGCATGCCCTATATATCAGTGTTACCAATCTAAATTCAAAAGAATCAGAATTTTATTCTTTGTAGAAAAAAAGTTATGTGCTACAGAATACACATCACTTTAAAAAAATGTTGTTTACTATTAAAAATTAGTTATCAAAGGAGATGCAAAAAAATTTATAATTTAACTCCAAATTTTTTTAAAAATATATATTTAGAATCTACAAACAAAATCTCACAAATGACTAGTTTGCATCATCTTCAAATTCCTAATAGTTTAGCGGCTATAGGTGTCAGAAAGTGAAGATTTAGTTCAAAATGTTGATTTCAATGTCAAGTTTGGCCAAAAAGTGTAACCCATTATTGTGGGATGACACGTGACGTAGGTAACATCCATGTTTCGTTACCTTCTTTCAGGGTGTTCTAATTCTTACCATTCTGGCATAGAACATCCAATCATTAGCATATGTTAATGTTGGATAAAAAAGTAATCATCAAGTAGTGAGCTCATAGGTCCATGTATTGAACCTGGTAGCTCTGATACCATATGTAACATCACATTCCATAAAGCTCAATAATTAACATAAATATTCATTTCAACCAAGAATTAGATTACATCATGATTACCCAAATCAGGGTTAAACAAAAATAAATCATTATCATTTCAATAATTAAGCATGTTATTCTAAACTAGAATATAACAAAATTTACAATTACAATATCCAATTACAACTCATTAGTGATTTTCTATATGTGTCATCTTGTCGATGGACTCTCCTTCCGTCTTTGAAGGATGATTCATTTCCTATTCACACTCAGCATCATAACACCATGATCAATGCATCATCATCTAATTAAATATTCATATGAACAAGTAATTTCATAACTAACTATCATTAGTCAGTATTCTCATAATCAATGATTAAATAAGATATTTCCACAATATCTAATCATTAAACTACGGTTAATCCTCCTGATTACCAGATTAAGTCAAATCATAAGTTGAGGATGTAACAATATTAATCATCTTATGAGAGGAATATCCCATATCAAACTACCTAAGTTCTCAGGGGTGAAAGACTTACAACAATACTTGAATGAAATGGAGATAATCTTTTCTGAAGAACAAAAAAGAATAAAGGCAATACAACATACAGTAGTATGTAATGCAGCAAATTGGTGGTCAACACATATAGATTCAATAAAAGATTGGTCCACACTTAAGCTTCTTATCAATGTGAGATACCTACTAGAGCAAGGAGAATACAAAGATATACCCAAATATGAAGGACAAAACCTATCGCAAGAACATTTAACCACTTGTATAATAGCATGGGAAAGCAAAAAAGGACATAGCAAGGTTATATACACCCATCTATTCTACTGGACATTGACACCAATAGCCCAAACTTGGTATATCAACCAAGAGAGAAGAAAGGAAACAAGTAATTTAGAGGAAGTACAAGCTAACTTTATACATACATTTTCTTTCTACAGTCCAGAAAAAATCTATACATAATGCACTTTTGAAAATAAAAGAAATAATTTTTCAACAAGTAACAGAGGAAGAGAAAGAAGAACTGGGGCAAAGTACACCACCACCAAGATCTGAGGGGATATGGAAACTGGTGGAATGGATAGACCAACAGTCAAGAAATATGGGCCAAAAATTATATAAAACCACAAAATTAGATGATAAAAATAAGGAGGATCTAGACATTGATGTCCAGGAAGGAGAAAGAGAGCTAGAGGTATCCAATGAACCAAAGGATCAATATTACAATAAACCTCTTAAAATCAGAGAAGAGAACATTGCAAAGAAAGGTGGCCCCAAATTAGCAAAAATTGGAGACTAGTGGGATGATAAAGTGGTAGCGCAAGTAACTAAGATTCTCTCTGAGTTTGAAGACTTATTCCCAAGGACCTTTATTGAAATGAAAGGCATTAAAGAAGAAGTGGGGATAATGAAAATACAACTGAAAGGAGTTAAATTAGTAAAGAAAAGGCCATATAGGCTCAATCCTAACATGAAGAAAAGAGTTAAAGTAGAAATTGACAAGATGTTAGCAGTAGGGATCATAAAACCTGTTGAGGAAGCATAATGGATTAGCCCAATGGTAGTACAAAATAAGAAATCAGGAGAGATAAGAATATGCAAAGACTACAAAGAGTTAAATAAATTTTGCATCCATGATCCATTCCCAACACCCTTCACATAAGAGATATTAGAATCAGTTGCTGAAAGGTAAATATATTCATTCACTGATGGATTTTCTGGCTACCACCAAGTAAAGATAAGAGAAAAGGATCGGCCTAAAACAACATTTGCATCTGAAATGGGATCCTACATGTATATAGTGATGCCTTTTGGACTAAAGAATGTGTTGCAAGTATGAGGTTAACCAGTGTTGTCATTGATGTCAACATACTCATATTGCATTGGTAAGAAGGATTGGATGAGCTGTGTGCTGAGGATATTGAGGAAATTAGTCTCAATTAGGAACAGTGAAGAACAGTGATGAGAAGAAGGCAAATGTACTCAATAGGTTGAGGATCAGAGGATGCGGATTAAAGGGTTTGTAGATATGAGTCTTGAGATGATCTAGTTAAGATTTCAGAGGTCCGCATAAAGATATGAATAAGTTGTGATCGGTCATGTAGAACCGGCTCTGGGAGATGCTCCGGAGGGACAGAGTGTTACAAAAAGGTCCGGTGAGATCTGGAGGTGCATTGCCAGACTCTGTAGATTGGAAGGAGTGTTTGGGATGTCCTTATGATGTGTCATCTCGGTTTGTACATAGTTTGGAGGTCCGGAAGAACCTGTTTCAGTTTGACAGTCGCGATAGACTGTGTTCTTAAAGTTTCAGATGAAGAGGATAAGAGATTCCAGTGAGTAGAGGAAGTGCAGATGTACCTGGTCATTCAGGAAAGCTTGTGAAGCTTCTTAGATCATGTTGAGGTTGTGTTGTCAGTTCGCATCAGTGTTAGAGCCCAGAATTGAAGATATTCTTCCGGATGAAGATATTCTTGTTCAGACTGGCCGACCGAATGAGTTATTCATCTTGCAAATGTTCTTGTGGATGATTGCCAACTTGCGAATGTTCTTGTGGATGATTGCTGACTTAGATGATTATTCCTAAGTCGACGCCTTGTATAATAAAGGTTTGTGAGTTCATTTCATAGTGTGTCATGGAGTGGATGAGTGTGATATAGCGAAAGAGAGAAGGGCATAGCAGAAGTATCTCGGGCTTAAATGGAACTGATCCAGACATGGTAAAGATGTCAATCTCCAGTTCAAGTTTGTGATTCTTATCACTTTGTAGATAGTGTGTCTCTTGTAGGCAGTGTGCCTCTTTGTGAGTAGTGTGCTCGGGTAGTGAGCCCTAATTGGCATGTGCCATTCATTTTTCTTATTCTTCTAACAGAGAATAATCCTTGGGTTAATCACCCCGTGGTTTTTCCCTTAACCGGGTTTTCCATGTCAAAATCTTGGTGTCCAATGTGTTGATGTTTATCTGTTTCTGTGTTTATGCATTATGCTTTCATGAATGGTTAACTGATATGCTTTAACTAACAAAGAAGAATCAAGTGTTTGAAGTAGAAGAAAGTTTTTGTACAACTGATTCACCCCCCACCTCTCAGTTGTGTGCCCTAGATCTAATAGAATGCACCAACAGTTTTTAGTAGAATATTAGTAAATGCATTCAATGATTTCATTCATGATTTCTTAGAGGTTTATCTATATGATTAGACTATCTATGGATTATTAAAAGACCACACACAGACTTTGAGGATGATGTTGAACAAATGCAGAAGTTTGCAAATATCATTAAATCTCAAGAAGTACACATTTGTGGTACCTTTTGGGACTCTATTAGATCACATTATTTGTAAGGAAGGGTTGATGGTAGATCCCTTGAAAGTAACTCTAACCCTCACACTACTACCACCTAAAACAACAACAGAAGTAAAAACTTTCTTAGGTTACACTGGGTATCACCAAAAATTTATTAGGGGTTATGCACAAATAATAGCACATTTGGAGGAATTAATTAAAAAGGAAAGTGGGAGAAACATTGAATGGAATGAGCAATGTCAATTTTCTTTTGACATACTAAAATAAAAAATTGTTGAAGCTCCTATCTTGATATTCCCAAATTGGAACATTCCTTTTCATGTACATGTAGATGCTTTAGGGATAGAAGTCAGTGCAGTACTAGCTCAACCTAAGGGAACCAAAGACAATCCTATAGCATTTGCCAGTAGTAAATTATCTAAGGCTGAGAAAAACTACACAACAATAGAAAGAGAATCCTTAGCAATGGTATATGCACTACAAAAATTTAGACACTACCTATTATCCACACCCTTCACCTTCTTTACTGACCATGAACCATTAAAGTACCTATTAAACAAACCTATCATACAAGGGAGAATATGTAGATGGTTGTTACTATTCCAAGAATTTGAATTCACCATCAAAGTAAAACTGGGGAAACAAAACCAAGGTCCTAAATATTTATCTAGAATTGAAACAAGGGATGAGCCAGAAAGCCAAGAAGAAGAACTCCTTGGCACAAACCTATTTAGGGTCAATGTGGTACCAGAAGAATTGAAAGATATTACATATTTACTTGCCACGGGAGAATTTCCATCTGATACATCTTTGCAAGATAAAGAGATCCTTATGCGGAAGGCTTTTCCCTATACACTTATTGAAGGAGAACTACATATCAGATTAGGGAAAGATGATATAATAAGGAGGGTAGTATATGAACATGAAAGAGAGGACATACTAAAGGAAGCACATGAAGGTATAGCAGGAGGTCACAACTCCAGAGACCTTATAGTAAGAAAGATCAAACTAGCAGGCTTGTGGTGGCCTACCTTATTCCAAGATACTAAAAGATATGTAAAGCACTGTGATATTTGTCAAAGAATGGGTAAACCTACCGCTAGATATGAAATGCCATTGAGACCGGTATCAACACAACTCCCATTTGAGAAATGGGAAATTGACTTTCTTGGGCCCATAGGTCCTTCGGCCAAACAATCAAAAGCAAGATACATTATCAAAGGAGTAGAATATCTCACAAAATGGGCAGAAGCTCAACCTACCAAGGACTATACAACAAAAACAGATGCAAAATTCTTGTATGAGAATATCATAACTAGATTTGGATGTCCACTAAGTATCACAAGTGACCAAGGAAAACATTTTATAAATAACATAGTTGTAGAGCTACTACAATCTTTCATGATAGCGCACAACAAAAGCTCACCATATCATCCACAGGAAAACGATGCAAGTGAAGCCTTAAACAAAATCATTGGGAAGACATTGACAAAAATGTCTGATGGAAATAGAACAGATTAGGACCTAAAAGTACCTGCAGAACTCTGGGCCTACCACACAACATACAAACTGTTGGTATACAGATTTTTTCACCTAACTCTATATTCTCACACGCAAACAAGTGACAACTGGACCAACAGTTGAACCAATTGCAATGATGTTTTGCAACGATTCTCTGCTTGTTTTACAAGGCGCAACTACCTTCAAATGATATGCAAATATAGTTTGATTTTCACCAAAAAGTAGGAAAGGTGGTGCTTTTAACCAGAAAGCATAAAAGGGAATGAATCGTAATAGAAACTGAATTTGAAGAAGCACAAAGACTTCGATAGCTATTATCTCAATAACAATAGTAAAGAATCACATTTATTATCATACAATCACTACTGTAAACCATTCACCAAAAGATAAATATCCACAACAATGAGCAAGAATAGAACCATCGAATTACTTCAACACAAAATTAATAATCAGTAAACCATCAACATATCCAACATAGGAAGAATAAGCATCCAATAACCATAACACAAAGTTTACGATCACTGAATTCCCACTGTACCAACTTCAATTCATATATTAAAGCAACTGAAAGTAGCAACACATCAAAATTGATCTCTAGTCAAAACAAAGTTTGCCAAAGATTATAAACATCGATAGGCTTTTAGAATTTATAGCCTTGTCACCATAACTGTCTTTAAAAATAATAATGACTTCTTAGGGACAACCAATTTAAAGAGGTTTTAAAATAAACATAATTTAAAGAGAGCTCTCTAGAGCCAATAGTTTTTATGAGATAAAATCAAAGCATATGAAAAATTCATCAGTTGACAATTGTCACATCTTCATCAAGAGCCACCTCCCTTTGTGTCGCTTCCTTCTCTTTACTTTGTCCATCCCCTGAAGTTGAATCGCCTTGTGTCTCTTAAGTTGCCAACGCTCGCAATTTCACTTTATAAGTTCTATACCTACCAATGATCGATGTTAATGTCTTGCCACTTGGGCTACTAGTGATATTTGCCCGAAGCTTTTGTTTACTTATCATCTAATCAGAATTCACCATCCTTTTATGGATCTCATCAATCTTAGTTTTGAAGGTTCTGAGATATGTTGTCATTCTTCCAAGTTTTCCAATTGACTCACCAGTGACCGTATCAGTAGCCACCAGTTCCTCATTAATCATCTTCTTGAAATTATGTTTTATCTCTTTGATATCAAGCAACTTATCTTCATTTTCGCCTAAAACTTCTGTGTCCAATATGGCAAAATCACTCTTAAGATCCTTCATATCAGTGAAATAGCGAGTTAGTGTACTCCTCATTTCTTCCTCAACTGCTCCTAGTACAGACATTCTCCATTCAAGCGTATCCAACCACACTATAGATTCAATCTCCTTGGGGTTATTTAGGACCTTCTCAGCTACAAGAATGTTAGTATCAATATTGGCCATCTCCTGGACTTCCTTAGAAACCATAAAAAGACTGTTATCCTTTCTAACAATTTGCAATTTTGTGGCCAATGTCTCCCTTTTGTTGGAGAGCGAGGTGTATAACTTTGTAGATTCCTCAATATAAATCAAACCATCAAGAGTGATCTTCTCCACCCATTGCTCAACAACACTGCCTAGGGCCGAGCTCTATTTGATTTGTTGCAACAAATTGGGGTCTGGGCCATCTATAGCTATGCTAGGCATTTCATCGCAAGTTGAGAAATAATTCTCAAAATGGATTGAATAAATGAAGTTAATGACCTCACCTGAGCTTGTAGCTTGTCCTTTTCCTATTGTTCATTCTTTATCCTTTTCAACAATGCGCCCGCAGAGAATTTGGCATGATAGATTTCACCTTCAACAGTGGAAGGTCCCATATCAACCCATCTCATATTGAAATCAGCTTCTGTGACTTCATCTTTGTTTTTATCTCCAACAAGATCAGCAATTTCCAAGACATGGTACCCAGTGGAAGGAAATGCCGCTATCCTAGACATCCTCTTGGCCCTCTTGGGCTTAGGAGTATCTTGTAGAAATTTTGCTACAGTATCTATATTTGTATCGATCATGGGGGCATACCTCTTTTTCTTTTCCACAACTTTCTTTAATCAAGAAGGAGAGGAAGAGCCAAAAACACTAGCATTGACATTAACATTCAAAACCGTACCACTTGAATGTGTAGGAGGAGTGCTATGTTCTGAAGGATTGTTTAAAGAAAGAGAATTTGGATTGCCAAATAAAGGCTAAGAAATATTATCATCACCAATTTGATTAAAAATCAAAGAACCACTATTAGATACCAGGGGAGTAGAAAGTGGCACATGGTCTACTCGTGATTGCGAAGCATCCAATCTCTTTTCTATTTCTTTTATCATAAGCATAGGCTAGCCATCTTGCTCACGGGTTGTCTTCAACCTTTTGCTATCTTCAGGTTGCTCTCCATCTCCACCTGATTGTGAGCCAACTCTATGAAGATTTGTATCCAAAATCGATGTGTTTCTGGGAGTGTGAGATGCCTTAGACTTGTTTTATTCTTTTGCAGCAGATTCTTTCGGGCCCGAAGAGCCAACACGCTCTCTGAATTTCTTATTAATCCACTTCTCAATTCTTCTCAAAACATGGAAAGAACGAATCATAATATATGTGACTTCCTTTTCTGACTAGCACACTTGAGGCAAGGGTTGCAAAATAGATATATGATAATCTTCATCCAAAATGTTTGAGCTATCATTTGTACCTTCTGGGACTTGCAATGGCAAACCAAAAGCACAGACTTGGTCAATTGTTAACTGCATCCAGCTTCTTCTCTGCACTTCCCTCACATCCATGCAATCTTCCCAATAATCTTCGAAATGAGGCTTATGTAGGTACAGGTTACCTCCATGCATATTCTTCTTCACAAAGTTTTTGTTGTCAAAGGCTGTTCTCATAGGTAGTGAATGGAGATTATACTCATCCAACAATTTCTCCACACTTCAAGCATTATCGTTGCTTTTACAAGAAAAGAAGGACAAAGACACGGGAAAGGAATATCCTTTCTTCTTCATGGCATGGTACCTGATATTTATAGTCTCCATTTGGCGGCAAACTTCCAATAACACTAGAAAATCTGAAGGATACCTTGGCAATTTCAACAAGGCATTTTCAAAACCCCCAATTCTTAAATAAGAAAAACAATCAAATTGAATATAAAAACTACCAAAATTCATCCAACGCAGTCGCCTCAGGGGAGATTCTCCTTTCTAAAGAACCTTCAATCTTCTTTGCAGAGAGCATAATGAAAGCATCATTCACCCTGTGAAAATCTCTCATTCTGATATCCTTTTGCAGCTACGATAAATAATGATACATAGGTGTGTCTGGGGTAAGAGACCCTTGGGTTCTTAAACCAAGCCAGACAACCTCTTTGCTGGCTAGAATATACACCAAAAGAGAACACATATGAAAAGTCACCTTTTGCTGAAAGTTCACTAGTTGTTCGTGCATGTGTTCACTTATCAATTTAGCCTAGTCTATGTGTTGAGATTCACTACAAATAAGCAAAATGAATTGACACATCCAATTTTTGAAAGAGTCAGATTTAGCACTCCCGACGATATGATGTAATAGAGTAATCATATCAAAGATTTCCTCTTTAAGTGACCTCTTTTCAAACTAGTAGGGAGTTTAGATTTCCTTTTCCTCTCAACCTTCAGCCAGCTTTTGGCAATATGACTTTGGCACCAGTCTTTCTTATACCAGAAATACCCCCAGCTAGTAGTGACAGACACATCAACAAATTCCTCATAATCTACCAATTTCAAAGCATGTGATATGGCATCTGAATCAATTCTCGTTATCATGGAGCCATCAGAGGCTTGTATCTCTTGCGAATCAAGGTAGTAATTATTCGCACATGCAACAGTTAAGTCTGGAAGAGGCACAACAGGTGGGAAACCTCTAGCTCGGGTTAACCCACTGCTTACAATTTTCTCTGCAAGGGAGGACATGTTTTCTTGCCGCATTCTCTCCCAAAAATCTTCTAAAACCACGACTAAGGTCAGTATCCCTTGCATTTGATAAACCATCCTCAACAATAGAGAAAATTGGGGACCCTTGAAATTTATATTTCATTTTGACTTGCTTGAGAAACCAGAAAGTAAACAATTCTGGACCAGTCAAAGACGCAAAAGAGATCCACATGACATTTGGGGAAAACTGGCTATCCAGACCCATGAAAGAAAAATTGTTCTTCCCAGACCAAATAAATCACAATTACAAACTGTCACAGAAAGAGAGACGAAGAGGAGAATCCAATTGTTCTGACATGTTTGTGAAGAGTTCTGTGAATTCTCTATTAATGGCGGGACTGGAAGCTCCTTCAGCGTATTCTCCTTTGCAATGCAAAAATGAGGTATTTCCTTACGAGGTGATGAATTTAACCAAGTCTCGTATCAAAGCTCATTAAATTCTCCATAAATTGCATTTAATCTTGGTGGCGAACCGTACTTAAAAATTCATAAATGACCCCCTTTATTTCCCTCCGAAAAGTGTGTGAACAATTTTCCCAACATTATGATTTTTTTATGGATTGACAAGTGTCACTTATTCATACTCTTCAATAGCGCAAAAGACGACACTTTGGGAGTGATGAACGCGTTCAGTCGGAGCGTCAGAGATTTTCTGAACCAATGAACCAACCAACTAAGAGTTCAGAAGTTCAAAGAACTTCCGACTCTCTGACTACAAAGGATTTTCTTTTAAACAAAAAGACATAAGATTGAAAGACAAGTCTTAGATGTTTGCTTTTGTGAGGAGTCAGGGAATTAGGAGGTTCATGAACTTTTTAACTTACCGACTGAGGTTCAAAAAGGCATGAGATTGCCAACTGAACATAAAAATGACTAAGGGGATGTGACTTAAAAGGAAGGCACAAATAATAAAGAATAAGGGTGGAACAATGACCTAATGTATGAATGACTTAGAAAATTTTGAAAGCAAGATAACACAAACGAACCACAAATTTCACACCATATGAATTAGTATATGGCCTGGATGCTACCATACCGATACATTTTATACTACCCAACATTTGTACCACACAAACTCTAAAACTAAATGTGAAGGAATCCTTGGCACAAAGAATTGAAGAATATGAGAAAATGGATGAAAACAGGTTGACGGCAACCTATAACATTGTTGTTCTCAAAATCAGCTACGCTCATTTTGTAGACAACCCCACGAAACTTGTCCGTTTCGTGAAACTACACTCTAAGATCGCAAATCGAGAAAAGATGTTCTTGATCTCGTGCGAGGTCATTTGATGTTTTTACGACGCTTCCTTGAATTAATTTCTCAATGAAGGCGAGGAAAGTTCAAGTCGTAAATTGGTCGAGGTGTTAATGTTAGTCTTTTTAAAAGTCTAGTGAATTTTGACTCTTGATATGCAAGAGCGGCAAAATTTGCCGCTCTTACATATCCTTTAAATTTATTTTGTTTTGATGTATAGTCGGCGAAATTCGCCGCTATTACGTCGTTTTTAGTCAAAAGTGCGAAAGCGGCAAATTCCACCGCTCTCGCATATGTCGAGTGACCATCACATGCATCGGCGGCATTTTTTGCCGACTTTGCGTATTAGTCAACAGCGATGCACGAGCGTCCGAATTTGCCGCCCGAACGAGATCTTCGGGATTTTCGTGTCGGACGCCATTAATGGCCACTTGTGCCAGGGGTTTTCAACTCCGTTTTTGATCTTTTAAAAGCCTTTTCTTTCTTCTATTCGTCATTCCTTATCCACAAAACCCCTACGCGACTCGCTCGACGCTCGTCTGATCTCACCGTTCGCCGATTCACCGACCGAGCTATCCTTAGGTAAGTCTTCCTTCCACTCGTCGTTCAAACTCTTTCTTCAGAAGGTTTTGTTTCTTAGTTTTTGGTTTTTGTTTTCGTTTGTTTTTGTTTTGTTTGCAAGGTTTTTGTTTCTTGTCTTGTGTTGACAACCATAGGCTGCCCTAGGTTTTTCGCCTTCAAAATCTTTAAACCTACCTACTACCCCGAAAACCCTAGGGATTCCCTCGCCCTCGAAATCCCAAACCCTCAACACGAAATTCATCTCACACGACATAGGTGAATTTTGCCGTGTTTACATTGTTGGTTACCTGAGTGTCGGATCGGGTAACATCTCGGCGCTCAAAACTTGCGGAGGTTACCTTGCCATGCAACGCCGGCGAAATTCGCCGTTCGTGCATATGTAGAACCCAAATGCAGTGTCGGCACAAATCGCCGACGGAACGTCAAAGAGATGAATTTGTTATCAAATGCAGTGACGGCGAAAATCGCCGCCCGAACACAAAAACCTTTCGTTCCTATTTCCTGCAAAAGCGGCGAAAATTGCCGCTCTTACCAAACGAACCTCGGTTTACCTATTTCCTGCATTGTCGGCAAAATTCGCCGCTCCAACCATCTCACAGTTTTTTCAAGCTGCACGGGCGGCGAATTTTGTCGCCGATGCACAAACATCAAACCCCTCACATGCAAGGGCGGCGAATTTTGCCGCCCATGCAAAATTATCTCAAATTTTCCTAACACTGGAAAATTTCCAATTTCATTTTCCCGAGCCCGCTTCTCCTCTGATTCTTGGCCAGCTCGCACTATAGCCCTTTTTCAAGCGCACTCCCATAGTCGTGATCGTCAACATGCAATTTTCCCAGATTGCCCATATTTTCCCTGATTGCATGATCATGATTTCTGTTGCAGTTTCTTCTGCGGAGCTCCTTTCGACGTCAAATTTCTTCTCAGTGAAAGATCGTCCAAATGACTGATTTGTCTCCGAAGAAGGCTAAAGCAATGAAGTATAAATATCAAGGTGTTTTCCCAATCACCTCAGTCCACTCTAATGTTGAAGATATTAGAGATACAGAGATTGGCCATGTTGATATGGCCGAGTTTGTAGAAAGAACCAAGTCAAGCAACCCCAGTGCTATGATGAGGAAAATAGTGGAAAGCAATATTCATCTGGTATCCTCCTTCCCAGTGGCGGCTCACAATACAGAATTTGTTCTTCAGTGCGCCCATTTCTACAACAAAGATATCAGAGCTGTGGTGGACGCCAGTGGTAATGTAATAATCAGGTTGGACCCTGAGTTTATTGACAAGGTGTTCATGTGTCCTCCTGCAACAGAGGTGTTGAAGCTTGATTTCACCGATGCTCAAAAGGAATATGATAAGAATCCAGAGAAGGCGAAGAAGGTAATCAACAACAAATGGTTGAAGATTGCGAGGTCAAGTTTGTCTAGATGGCCACGCAGCTTCCCCCGAAGTGATTTCGTGGAAGAAGTTGGTGACTTGATTACCCTTCTCAGCAGGATCAGAGGTTTGTCTTCCTCTTCACAATTTCAGGAATGGATGTATCCTTTCATTAAGGTCATACTCCAAGGCAAGCAGGTCATTTTCTGGGGAGAGCAAATTAGTAACGCTTTGCATGATCAGCTGACGAAGGTATCCACTACCTCCAAGTTCTTCATGACTTCCTATCTGGTATACATTGCAGCCTCCATGAGGATTTTTCCAGGGTTGTCATCAGAAGGGGATAGAAGAGTAGTCCCAGTATACCAGTACTATTCTCAGCTAACATTGAAAGGCTCAATTCACCATTTCAGGAGAGTGAATGATGCATTCTTTGCTGTATTCTTGTGCCTTTTCAATCCCCAACTGGAGCAGAGAAGAATCTCAGATGAGGCATGGACAGTGGTTAATGGTTTTGGTTGTATGTTTCTGCAATTTCCATCTTTCTCCTACTCGAGGGTTGGCTTTTTCCAAGGTTACCCTTATATGCTTCCAAGGTTTCCTTCAGATAGATTGGTCTTGATGGAGTTGTGCAGGCAAATGATTGTCGTGCATAACAAGCAGATGGAACTCAAGAAGCCTGGCTTCAGATTTCCTGTAGAAATCGGCAGATACTCAGTATTGACTGCCGCAAAGGCAAGAGCTATGGAAACGGAGATGCAGCTGGTCACCATGAAGCAATTTAAGAGGAGACCAAAGTTTGATTACCGGGGTGTAAGGGATAAAATCAAGAGGAAAACACAGTTCCATGAACCCATGGTGGAAGATGTCTGGATAGACTTGAGAACAGAGGAAGACATCCGAAAACTGGACTATAGCAGGCTGTCTCTAGAGCAAATTGAATACCTTGGACTTGCTGATATCCCAGAGGACCTTGTAGATGATGGAGAATTGGTTGATGCCAAGTATGAAACAGAACAGATAGCTGGTACTCCTCTACCGCCAATCCAATGGTCCCAAAAGGAGCTGACTTCCCTAAGGAAGAGATTTGAACCCATATTGGCCAACACCAATAAGTGGCTGGAAGATAAAGGAATTACGCTGAAGGAATTCTTCACTGGTTCAGAAACTGAAGTTCAAGAGCAAACTGGTAAGAAGGTTGAAAATAGAACGAAGAATAAGAGTGATGCTCCATCATCCTCTAAAACACATAAACCTAAAATCAGATTTGTGACAAAGAAAGCAAAGGTGGTTGAGAAGGAACCTGAAGCGAAGGATATGGAGATTGAAGAGCCAGCGGCCGAAGATCCAGCAACTGAAGAGCCAGCTACAGAAGAGATGGATGTCGGAGACAAGGGGTCAGAGGAACAAGAAAAAGAGGCTTTGTCTCCACAAGACAATACACCTGTTGCACCCCCTGTGCCTGCTTCCCCCATTATCATTCCTTCTTCTGAATCCCCCTCTCCTCCTAAGATAATCTTTGATAATCCCCAGGGCACTTTTGAAAATGTTCTTCATTCTTCTGACTCCATTCCTAGTTTGTCTTCTTCGTCATTTGATATAGGAGATACTTCTATGTTTGATCATTTTGTGATGAATACTGAGCAAATTTCAAGTGCCAATGTAACAGGTGCGGTTTTTACCAACACCCCGCCTATTGTTTCTACCACCGGCACAAGTACAGTCCCAGTAACACCAGTGGCAGAAATGGACTCCAATGTAAATACTTCTCTGCTGCCACCTTGGTTATCAGCTTACACGCCAAAGAGGAAAAAGCAAGTCATCTCCCCAGATGATTTTGATTTCACTAAGCTGACACCGGCAAAACCTAAGGCTCCAAAGAAACCAAAGATCCTGTCAAGGGTACTTGAAGAAAAGGGGCAGAAGGTTTTGGAGATAGCAAAACCCCCACAGGATGCAACTGTCGAAAATTTTGACATGAATGACTATTCTATTTCTAGGGTTGAATTGGGCAAAATCACCCATGAAAGCGCTAAAAATGATATGCAGTCAGCCATGGACATCCTGATCCAGAAATTCGACAGGGAAAAGGAAATGAAAGACTACTACAAGGCAAAGGCAGAACAGCTGACTGCAGTGGTAAGAAAGATCACGTTGAATTCAGAAGCAGTTACTCCGGAGGCCGTGTCTGTAGAAGACCCCGTCATCCTGAAAGCGGAAAAGACTCATCTCAGAGGAAAAGTACTTGAAGAGTACTTAGATAGGATGCGAGCTCAGGGAATCTCTTTGCTCAAGGAGGTATTTGAGAAAACGGATAAGATGAGGAAAGTAAGAGCAGAACTCAACGATCTCATCGATGCCATCTCTCATGATATTGAGCACACAGAGGATACTCATGATAAGTGGGTTGAAATGAGGAAGCTGAAAATGAGCACTTTAATATCCATTGGCGCCATTTCCAACAGGGATTCATATATAGAGACAAAGGAAGCTCTAACGTACAGGAGCAATGTGCTAAGAAGTTTGATCAAGGATCTCGAAGCTGCCAAGGAAACCAGTGAAGAAAATGATGTTAACATTTTGCATAAGCTGGAGGAGTTGCCCTGTAAATTGGTATCACAGGATAACCAGTTTCTTTCTGCAGAAGAAATGGTCAAGGAATTTGAGGACATGTTTCAGCAGGAATTTGAAGACAAGGTATTCTCAATAACTTCTGTGGACAACATATTAGACAACCAGTTAACCTTGGACAATTTGAAAACCAGGTTAACCAATCACGCCAAGTCAATCACTACAGTAAGGGATGCCATAGTGAGGGCCAGGATGATTTTCAAGAACACATTCAAACCAGATAGCATTGAAATGCAGGCAACCTTCACTATGTATGATGACCACGTGAAAAAGGGCGGTGACACAAGTCGAAGCAGCTGATTTTTTCCCTTAGTTTATTTTCTGATTTCCATATGTACTTTCAAAACAGTTTTGGACATTTTTACATGTACATTTTTGATATGCAATTACATGTAAAAAATAGGAAGTCCCAAGTCAATAAGGACTCCTATTTTTGAATAAGTCAAAGTAGTTGTAGATTTCCTAGATTTTCTCAAGGTCTTTCCCTATAAATAAAGGGGACCTCTTTTGTAAATATTATCTTTTATCTATTGCAAGAAAACTCTGGCGAATTGAAAAGCAAATCAAGACTTTGTGCTTATTGTGAAAATCAATATTCAAATATTCATCAATACAAGAAAGCAAGTTCAATTCCAATCTTTGTCTTGGGATTATTTGTGTTGTGATAGTTTTGTTCTTATGTCTTGCTATCATAATCTTAATTGATAATAATTGAAAGGTGGAGTTTGTTTCAAGTGATTGAAGAGCGCTCTAGATTTGATTCTGATAAACTTTGTGTTATCAAATCGGTTGTGGGTTATATGTTCATGTTTGTGAAAATACAACAGTTTGAAGACTTTGTGCTGCAAGTTGTTATATTTGAATCATTTTTATCATATTGAAGGAGAGTGAAGACTTTGGGCTGCATTTTGCTTCAAACAAGTTCTGATTACATGTAGTGAGTGAGGTAACAGAAAACTTTGTGTTTCTGTGATATTGTGATAATTTATAAGTTTTATATTGAGAATTTGAAATATAAACATCTATTCTGAAAAAAGAGAATGAGATGAGATGGAACCACCCCAAACATAGTTTTTAGTGTACATAAATTTGATAAGTGTTTGATTTACAAAAGTTAAGCAATTAGAGGGAACCTCCCCTTGCTGAGAGGAGAGACTTTGTCTCATCATAGCTGTGGCTGATATACCCATTTTGCCGTTAGCGAGTTAACGACAAAATATTCACCCAACAGTTTTTTGGCGACTCTACTGGGGAAGGAACGCGCAACTTGAAGCCTCACGCTTTGAGTTGAAGCATTTTTTCAGTTCTTTTCCATTTTTCTTGCAAATATTGTGGTTAGTATAATACAGTCTGGCAGATTCCCGGTACACCAGAAGTAAGAGGGCTCAGGGTATTATTGATCCTGCATTTGAATTAATGCGGCAGAATAATTTTGGATTCTTAACTCCACGACCTCGTCTTCAGCGCACCAGGAGTTTTCCCCCTACAAACACCAGGTCTCCAATACCAGGTGAAGTTTCTATTGCCAGTACTAATAGAGTTTTGGCTGTTCATACACCACCAAGGTTTACTATACCACCTTTCAACCGGCGTATCATGGCAGCCCAAGGCCCTTGGGGTAATACCTTTGGTCCTCTAAACTTGACCCCACCATTACATGAACTACCTCGTAGTTCAAGAAAGAATTTCCCCAAATTCTATGGTGACGGAAAAGTTCATCCTGATGAGCACATTGCGGCTTTCTGTATAGCTTGCGGTGTAATAGGTGTCGAGCACGAAGACGTGGCTGTGCGACTCTTTGTAGAAACACTACAAGGCGCTGCTGCAGACTGGTTCTATCACCTCCAAGCTCAGACCATAACAAACTGGGCTACTCTCAAAACTAAGTTCGAGGCCAGGTTCAAACCTGCGGAAGATGCTCATGCGTTGTTAGCACAACTGACACAGATGAAAAAGGAACCTCAGGAACCAATGCGAGATTTCATCGCTAAGTTCAACAAATTGAGGAATAGGATTCCTGCTACTGCTGAGCCCACAGCGGAGAATCTCAAATGTTTCTTCATTAATACACAGCTTCCAGAGGTGAGTTTCCTATTGAGGCGAGCTGCTCCTACTGATCTTGCTGCGGCTCAGATTCTGGCAACAGAAGTAGAAGATGATCTTATCCTAGCGGGTAAGATAAGAAGGGATGCTAATAGAAACAAAAGCTCCTCTTCTACTGAAAACCATTCCACAAGCACCACGGATCCCATGGTGCAAAAGCTAGCGAATGAATTGCTGGCTCTCAAGAGACAAATGTCCCAAGGTGTATCTGCGTCTCCTTCTTACCGAGATATACCCAGGAGGACATTCCCAAACAATTCATATCAAGGCACTGCTGCTAGGAATCAAGGACAGCAAAACCGTCTTCCTCCTACTCAGGGGAAGCTTGCTATTGAGGCAGCGCCGGTCAACTCTGCTGTTGGCTACTATGAAGCCGAGAATGAACTCTCTTTCCAACCTGAGTTGGAATATGAAAACGGTGCTAATCTCTTCACAGAAGGAGAAGAAGAGTTAGCTGGCGACTCTACCATTAGCTTTCTGAACTACCAGGACGAAGCTGAAAAGGGAGAAGTGAGTGAAGGAGTATATGCTGTTTTCACTAGGTCTCAAAATCAGTCAGCTCCTCAAGCGGATAAAGGGAAGGTGAGAGAAGAATCTCAACCGGCGATTTCAATCGCTAAACGGGGGACTCCACTACCTTTCCAGTCAAAAGACCCAGTGATAAATAAACAGGTAAGTGTTTCTAATGAATTTGCACCTTCTACTTCTAATCCTCAGACTAGTGTTGTTTCAACCAAAAATCAAAATGATGGTTTTTCTTCCTCCGTATCTAATTCTTTTCAGCAGTTCGACATAATAGACCATGCTAGGAGAACTAAGATACAAATGTCTGAAGTTGAATATTTACAGGCTAATCCTGAACAGTTTGATAGATTAGCCAAATATGTCAAAAATAAGACCGTCCCTGCAGGACAAGAGTTTCCCAAAGCTACCCATGACTCCTCTAAAAGTAAAACTACCCAAAACAATCTTGTTACTACTCCCCCTGAGGTTTTTGGAAAAATCGAGCCCTTCTATGTTTCCCTATTTGTAAATGGCCATAAATTGAGCAATTGCGTAATAGATTCTGGAGCCTCAGACAATGTAATGCCTGCTAAGGTAGCAAATGCCCTTGGCCTCACCTTAACCAAAACTTTTGGAAGGTGTTTCTCTATGGAGAATAAGCAAGTTCCACTTTTGGGTCAAATCAAAGACGCCCAATTTGCATTTGCGGCTTTTCCGGATAAGAGAATCAAGATGACAGTCTTGGTAGCTGATGTCCCAGCTTCATACGGCATTCTCCTTGGACGTAATTTCTGCAAAGATGTGGGTGGTGAGTTGAACATGGATTTGTCTGAAGCTAGGATACCCGTTAAAGGTGTCATGCAGAAATTGCTTCCTGAGAAGGAAGCGAAATATATTGTTACTCAAACATCAAACCCCAAAGCTCAAATTTTGTTTGAATCCTCGGGAATGGGTAACTATTTTCTATCTACTGAAGATTTTTCCGATTCATCAGATGAGGCTACATCGGGTGATAGCTCCGATATGTCAGATGGAGACTCAGAGGAGTTTTCAGACGAAAGTTCAGGTAAAGATATAGCAATTCCAGATTCTTCCCTCACCGATGAAGAGGAATCTTCTGATCAGAGGAAGTCCAAGAAATCAAATTCTGATGGAGTCTGGATTTTAGAATTTGATGGTAGCTGTTCTTCTACCGGTTCTGGAGCCGGAGTGGTTTTGATATCGCCACAAGGTGATATTTTGCCTTTTTCATACAAGCTACAATTTGACAATACCAATAACACCGCCGAATATGAGTCCTTGTTGCTCGGATTGGAAGCGGCGCGTGCCAGAGGTGTTAAGATCCTTCATGCTCAAGGGGACGCCGAATTGGTGGTTTGTCAAGTAAGAAATTTGTACCAAACAAAAAATGAAAGGTTGAGACACTATCGCAATCGCGTATGGGATTGCATTGAAGATTTCGATGCTTTCAATATTTCAGCAGTGCCAAGAGAGTTCAATGACCGTGCAGATTCATTGGCTGTTTCCGCCACTCTCATGGTGCCTCACAAGGATTTCAAAGGAAATAAGTACACTATTGAACTGGTCTTCCGACCAAGTGTACCTGATAACTCTGACCATTGGCAGGTGTTCAATGGTGACAATCAGATCATTGCTTTCCTGGAAAAGATGGATAGTTTTGATGAGCTTTACTTTGAAGGAAGTGAATCATCACCTCGTGAATATGTTTCTGAGGTAGATTCGCAGACTGGCGAAGAATTTCTACAGTTGAAAGGAAATAAAATCCCAAAAGGATTGGTTTCCCTTGAGAGGCTCTTTGATAAACACGACAGGTATATCAAGCAGCGGCAACAACAGCAGGATTCAAATTCCTCCATGGAATTTGAACAGGTCAATTTGGGTACAGAAACAGATCCTAAGATGGTCAACATCAGAAAATGCTGCACGGCTGATGAAAGATTCAAATTCATTACCCTCCTCCGCCATTACATTGATGTTTTGGCTTACTCCTATGATGATCTGAAGTCTTTCAGGCCTAAGGAGGTTCAACACGAAATTCCCCTCAAAGCTGGATCGTTGCCTTACAAACAGAAGCAGAGGCAATACAATCCAAAGATATCAGGTACGATTCTTTCTGAAATTCAGAAGATGCTGAATGCGAGGATTATCTTTCCAATTCATCATTCCACATGGATTTCAAACATAGTACCTGTAAGGAAGAAGAACGGAGAAATCCGTATCTGTGTTGATTTCAGAAATCTCAACCAGTCTTCTTTGAAAGATAACTACCCCTTGCCCATCATGGACCAAGTATTGCAAACAGTGACAGGTTCAGAAATGCTATCTATGTTAGATGGTTTTTCAGGGTACAATCAAGTGGAGGTAAATGAAGCTGATCAGTTCAAGACCGCCTTCACCACACCGCGGGGCACATTTGCATATCGCAGAATGCCTTTTGGACTGATCAACGCTGGCGCAACATTTCAGAGAGCGATGGATCTTGCTTTCAGAGATGAAATGGGCAAGTTCATCGTGGTGTATCTCGATGACTTGACCATGTTCTCCAAAAACCGTCATGATCATGTACATCATTTGCGACAAGTGCTGGAGCGCTGTCGGCAAAATGGTATTTCACTCAATCCCAAGAAGTCAGTTTTTGGGGTAACGGAAGGCAAGCTTCTCGGACACATTGTATCCCGAGAAGGTACTAAGATCGACCCGGAGAGGGTCAAATCTATTCAAAGTCTCACTCTGCCGGCAAGTAAGACTGCTGTTCATTCTTTCTTTGGAAAGGTGAATTTTCTGCGAAGGTTCATCCCAGAGTTTGCAGAAAAAACCCGTCACATTGTTAATATGATGAAGGGTAAAGCCACTTTCCGTTGGACTGCGGAAGGTAAGGAAGCGTTCGAGGATATCAAGAGAGCTATTGCTCATGCTCCGGTTCTTGTCTGTCCTGACTACACTAAGGATTTCCTAGTCTATAGTTACGCTTCAGAACACACACTTTCAGCTATTCTGGTTCAGCAGAATGAGGAAGGCGTTGAATCCCCCATATCATTTATGAGTTGTCCTCTCAAAGCTCATGAATTAAAGTATTCGAATATGGAGAAGCATGCCTATGCCGTAGTCAAAGCGGTTAAGCATTTCAGGTTCTATATTCTAAATTCACACACTGTTGTCATGGTGCCTGATACAACAGTCAAATCCATCCTAACTCAACAAGAGTTCGGAACGAAGAGAGGTAACTGGATCGCTAAAATTCAAGAATTCGATCTGGATATTAAGCCTACCAAGCTTGTGCGGGGTAAAGGTTTGTGTCAATTGATCGCAGACAACGTTCCAAAAGAGACAGGGGACAAAGAAGAAGAAGTTGTGGACACGCCAACTGTTCTTTTTGTTACTACAACTGATGAGTGGTATTCCAATATCGCTCATTTCCTTACCTATGGTGAGTGCCCTTCTCACTTGTCTTATAAGGAAAGGAGAACTGTCAAGTTAAAAGCTGCTAACTACGTCCTTTGGGACAATGGTTTGTACAAGAGAAATCTTGACGGAGTATTTTTACGTTGCGTGGATAAAGCGCAACAAGGTAAGCTTTTGGAATCTTTCCACAATTTGGCTTGTGGTGGACATTTTTCAGCACCTGTAACGGCTCACAAGATATTGCGAGCTCGATACTATTGGCCCACACTATTCCAAGATGCGTATAATTGGGTACGCAGGTGTGAATCATGCCAGCAGTTTGTTGGGAAACCAAAATTGGCAGCCTTACCTCTCAAACCAGTGGTGATTGAGGAGCCTTTTCAGCAATGGGGTATTGACTTCATTGGCGTAGTGAATCCATCATCAAGTGCCGGACACAACTATGTCCTCACAGCAACAGACTATTTTACCAAATGGGTGGAAGCTATTCCAGTCAAACACGCCACTTCAGAGGTGGTATGCAGTTTTCTTAAAGAAAACATTATCTCCAGGTTTGGAATCCCAAACAAGATTGTAGCAGACAATGCTACTTGTTTTTCCTCTTATGAGATCACTGAGTTTTGCTACGAACATGGGATCACTCTTTCCCATTCTTCAGACTATTATCCGCAAGGGAATGGTCAAGCAGAATCAAGCAACAAGAATCTGGTCACTATCATCAGGAAGCTGGTTGATGAGAATCAGAGAACTTGGCATAAGGCGTTGTTTGATGCTTTATGGGCAGATAGAATTACACCCAAAAGAGCAATAGGCATGTCGCCATTTCAGCTTCTATATGGACTGAATGCGGAGATACCGATCACCTTGGAATTGCCAGCATTGAAGTTGGTAAAGGCATTGGAAGATAGAACTTTTGATAGTTCTATTGATAAAAGGATCATGTATTTGGCCGAACTTGAGGAGCAACGCACTGTTGTGGTGGACCGCATTGCTGAGCACCAAAATCAAGTAAAGAGACTCTTCGACAAGAAGGCGAAGGCTCGTGAGTTTCAGGTTGGAGATCAAGTCTTGTTGTGGGACAAGAGGAGAGAACCAAAAGGAATGCACGGAAAGTTTGATTCCTTGTGGAGAGGTCCATTCACCATTCATCAGTTCTGTGGTGAAAACAGTTTCTTGCTGGAGTATCAAGATGGGACACCATTCTTGTTGCCTCACAGTGGACATCATCTGAAGCACTTCAATCCTTGAGGTTTCAGATAAGTTAAATTGTACATTTGTATAGTTTTGTGTTTTATTTTTGTGTTTTCGTTTAGTCTTTGTGTCTTTTTCTTTTTAGCTTGACTCTATAGCCCAATGGCATGGATGAAGGCACTTAGAGACTGGATTCTACTCCCCTCAATCGTTTCAAAGTTCGATTGAAGGAAGTTCCCCAGTTAGAGCCAGCTGTTGTTCTCAAAATCAGCTACGCTCATTTTGTAGACAACCCCACGAAACTTGTCCGTTTCGTGAAACTACACTCTAAGATCGCAAATCGAGAAAAGATGTTCTTGATCTCGTGCGAGGTCATTTGATGTTTTTACGACGCTTCCTTGAATTAATTTCTCAATGAAGGCGAGGAAAGTTCAAGTCGTAAATTGGTCGAGGTGTTAATGTTAGTCTTTTTAAAAGTCTAGTGAATTTTGACTCTTGATATGCAAGAGCGGCAAAATTTGCCGCTCTTACATATCCTTTAAATTTATTTTGTTTTGATGTATAGTCGGCGAAATTCGCCGCTATTACGTCGTTTTTAGTCAAAAGTGCGAAAGCGGCAAATTCCACCGCTCTCGCATATGTCGAGTGACCATCACATGCATCGGCGGCATTTTTTGCCGACTTTGCGTATTAGTCAACAGCGATGCACGAGCGTCCGAATTTGCCGCCCGAACGAGATCTTCGGGATTTTCGTGTCGGACGCCATTAATGGCCACTCGTGCCAGGGGTTTTCAACTCCGTTTTTGATCTTTTAAAAGCCTTTTCTTTCTTCTATTCGTCATTCCTTATCCACAAAACCCCTACGCGACTCGCTCGACGCTCGTCTGATCTCACCGTTCGCCGATTCACCGACCGAGCTATCCTTAGGTAAGTCTTCCTTCCACTCGTCGTTCAAACTCTTTCTTCAGAAGGTTTTGTTTCTTAGTTTTTGGTTTTTGTTTTCGTTTGTTTTTGTTTTGTTTGCAAGGTTTTTGTTTCTTGTCTTGTGTTGACAACCATAGGCTGCCCTAGGTTTTTCGCCTTCAAAATCTTTAAACCTACCTACTACCCCGAAAACCCTAGGGATTCCCTCGCCCTCGAAATCCCAAACCCTCAACACGAAATTCATCTCACACGACATAGGTGAATTTTGCCGTGTTTACATTGTTGGTTACCTGAGTGTCGGATCGGGTAACATCTCGGCGCTCAAAACTTGCGGAGGTTACCTTGCCATGCAACGCCGGCGAAATTCGCCGTTCGTGCATATGTAGAACCCAAATGCAGTGTCGGCACAAATCGCCGACGGAACGTCAAAGAGATGAATTTGTTATCAAATGCAGTGACGGCGAAAATCGCCGCCCGAACACAAAAACCTTTCGTTCCTATTTCCTGCAAAAGCGGCGAAAATTGCCGCTCTTACCAAACGAACCTCGGTTTACCTATTTCCTGCATTGTCGGCAAAATTCGCCGCTCCAACCATCTCACAGTTTTTTCAAGCTGCACGGGCGGCGAATTTTGCCGCCGATGCACAAACATCAAACCCCTCACATGCAAGGGCGGCGAATTTTGCCGCCCATGCAAAATTATCTCAAATTTTCCTAACACTGGAAAATTTCCAATTTCATTTTCCCGAGCCCGCTTCTCCTCTGATTCTTGGCCAGCTCGCACTATAGCCCTTTTTCAAGCGCACTCCCATAGTCGTGATCGTCAACATGCAATTTTCCCAGATTGCCCATATTTTCCCTGATTGCATGATCATGATTTCTGTTGCAGTTTCTTCTGCGGAGCTCCTTTCGACGTCAAATTTCTTCTCAGTGAAAGATCGTCCAAATGACTGATTTGTCTCCGAAGAAGGCTAAAGCAATGAAGTATAAATATCAAGGTGTTTTCCCAATCACCTCAGTCCACTCTAATGTTGAAGATATTAGAGATACAGAGATTGGCCATGTTGATATGGCCGAGTTTGTAGAAAGAACCAAGTCAAG
The DNA here is from genome assembly GCA_027924645.1 of Cunninghamia lanceolata. Classification (NCBI taxonomy): domain Eukaryota; kingdom Viridiplantae; phylum Streptophyta; class Pinopsida; order Cupressales; family Cupressaceae; genus Cunninghamia; species Cunninghamia lanceolata. The sequence goes on from BSBN01000333.1 coordinate 6,551,760, forward strand.
CAACCCCAGTGCTATGATGAGGAAAATAGTGGAAAGCAATATTCATCTGGTATCCTCCTTCCCAGTGGCGGCTCACAATACAGAATTTGTTCTTCAGTGCGCCCATTTCTACAACAAAGATATCAGAGCTGTGGTGGACGCCAGTGGTAATGTAATAATCAGGTTGGACCCTGAGTTTATTGACAAGGTGTTCATGTGTCCTCCTGCAACAGAGGTGTTGAAGCTTGATTTCACCGATGCTCAAAAGGAATATGATAAGAATCCAGAGAAGGCGAAGAAGGTAATCAACAACAAATGGTTGAAGATTGCGAGGTCAAGTTTGTCTAGATGGCCACGCAGCTTCCCCCGAAGTGATTTCGTGGAAGAAGTTGGTGACTTGATTACCCTTCTCAGCAGGATCAGAGGTTTGTCTTCCTCTTCACAATTTCAGGAATGGATGTATCCTTTCATTAAGGTCATACTCCAAGGCAAGCAGGTCATTTTCTGGGGAGAGCAAATTAGTAACGCTTTGCATGATCAGCTGACGAAGGTATCCACTACCTCCAAGTTCTTCATGACTTCCTATCTGGTATACATTGCAGCCTCCATGAGGATTTTTCCAGGGTTGTCATCAGAAGGGGATAGAAGAGTAGTCCCAGTATACCAGTACTATTCTCAGCTAACATTGAAAGGCTCAATTCACCATTTCAGGAGAGTGAATGATGCATTCTTTGCTGTATTCTTGTGCCTTTTCAATCCCCAACTGGAGCAGAGAAGAATCTCAGATGAGGCATGGACAGTGGTTAATGGTTTTGGTTGTATGTTTCTGCAATTTCCATCTTTCTCCTACTCGAGGGTTGGCTTTTTCCAAGGTTACCCTTATATGCTTCCAAGGTTTCCTTCAGATAGATTGGTCTTGATGGAGTTGTGCAGGCAAATGATTGTCGTGCATAACAAGCAGATGGAACTCAAGAAGCCTGGCTTCAGATTTCCTGTAGAAATCGGCAGATACTCAGTATTGACTGCCGCAAAGGCAAGAGCTATGGAAACGGAGATGCAGCTGGTCACCATGAAGCAATTTAAGAGGAGACCAAAGTTTGATTACCGGGGTGTAAGGGATAAAATCAAGAGGAAAACACAGTTCCATGAACCCATGGTGGAAGATGTCTGGATAGACTTGAGAACAGAGGAAGACATCCGAAAACTGGACTATAGCAGGCTGTCTCTAGAGCAAATTGAATACCTTGGACTTGCTGATATCCCAGAGGACCTTGTAGATGATGGAGAATTGGTTGATGCCAAGTATGAAACAGAACAGATAGCTGGTACTCCTCTACCGCCAATCCAATGGTCCCAAAAGGAGCTGACTTCCCTAAGGAAGAGATTTGAACCCATATTGGCCAACACCAATAAGTGGCTGGAAGATAAAGGAATTACGCTGAAGGAATTCTTCACTGGTTCAGAAACTGAAGTTCAAGAGCAAACTGGTAAGAAGGTTGAAAATAGAACGAAGAATAAGAGTGATGCTCCATCATCCTCTAAAACACATAAACCTAAAATTAGATTTGTGACAAAGAAAGCAAAGGTGGTTGAGAAGGAACCTGAAGCGAAGGATATGGAGATTGAAGAGCCAGCGGCCGAAGATCCAGCAACTGAAGAGCCAGCTACAGAAGAGATGGATGTCGGAGACAAGGGGTCAGAGGAACAAGAAAAAGAGGCTTTGTCTCCACAAGACAATACACCTGTTGCACCCCCTGTGCCTGCTTCCCCCATTATCATTCCTTCTTCTGAATCCCCCTCTCCTCCTAAGATAATCTTTGATAATCCCCAGGGCACTTTTGAAAATGTTCTTCATTCTTCTGACTCCATTCCTAGTTTGTCTTCTTCGTCATTTGATATAGGAGATACTTCTATGTTTGATCATTTTGTGATGAATACTGAGCAAATTTCAAGTGCCAATGTAACAGGTGCGGTTTTTACCAACACCCCGCCTATTGTTTCTACCACCGGCACAAGTACAGTCCCAGTAACACCAGTGGCAGAAATGGACTCCAATGTAAATACTTCTCTGCTGCCACCTTGGTTATCAGCTTACACGCCAAAGAGGAAAAAGCAAGTCATCTCCCCAGATGATTTTGATTTCACTAAGCTGACACCGGCAAAACCTAAGGCTCCAAAGAAACCAAAGATCCTGTCAAGGGTACTTGAAGAAAAGGGGCAGAAGGTTTTGGAGATAGCAAAACCCCCACAGGATGCAACTGTCGAAAATTTTGACATGAATGACTATTCTATTTCTAGGGTTGAATTGGGCAAAATCACCCATGAAAGCGCTAAAAATGATATGCAGTCAGCCATGGACATCCTGATCCAGAAATTCGACAGGGAAAAGGAAATGAAAGACTACTACAAGGCAAAGGCAGAACAGCTGACTGCAGTGGTAAGAAAGATCACGTTGAATTCAGAAGCAGTTACTCCGGAGGCCGTGTCTGTAGAAGACCCCGTCATCCTGAAAGCGGAAAAGACTCATCTCAGAGGAAAAGTACTTGAAGAGTACTTAGATAGGATGCGAGCTCAGGGAATCTCTTTGCTCAAGGAGGTATTTGAGAAAACGGATAAGATGAGGAAAGTAAGAGCAGAACTCAACGATCTCATCGATGCCATCTCTCATGATATTGAGCACACAGAGGATACTCATGATAAGTGGGTTGAAATGAGGAAGCTGAAAATGAGCACTTTAATATCCATTGGCGCCATTTCCAACAGGGATTCATATATAGAGACAAAGGAAGCTCTAACGTACAGGAGCAATGTGCTAAGAAGTTTGATCAAGGATCTCGAAGCTGCCAAGGAAACCAGTGAAGAAAATGATGTTAACATTTTGCATAAGCTGGAGGAGTTGCCCTGTAAATTGGTATCACAGGATAACCAGTTTCTTTCTGCAGAAGAAATGGTCAAGGAATTTGAGGACATGTTTCAGCAGGAATTTGAAGACAAGGTATTCTCAATAACTTCTGTGGACAACATATTAGACAACCAGTTAACCTTGGACAATTTGAAAACCAGGTTAACCAATCACGCCAAGTCAATCACTACAGTAAGGGATGCCATAGTGAGGGCCAGGATGATTTTCAAGAACACATTCAAACCAGATAGCATTGAAATGCAGGCAACCTTCACTATGTATGATGACCACGTGAAAAAGGGCGGTGACACAAGTCGAAGCAGCTGATTTTTTCCCTTAGTTTATTTTCTGATTTCCATATGTACTTTCAAAACAGTTTTGGACATTTTTACATGTACATTTTTGATATGCAATTACATGTAAAAAATAGGAAGTCCCAAGTCAATAAGGACTCCTATTTTTGAATAAGTCAAAGTAGTTGTAGATTTCCTAGATTTTCTCAAGGTCTTTCCCTATAAATAAAGGGGACCTCTTTTGTAAATATTATCTTTTATCTATTGCAAGAAAACTCTGGCGAATTGAAAAGCAAATCAAGACTTTGTGCTTATTGTGAAAATCAATATTCAAATATTCATCAATACAAGAAAGCAAGTTCAATTCCAATCTTTGTCTTGGGATTATTTGTGTTGTGATAGTTTTGTTCTTATGTCTTGCTATCATAATCTTAATTGATAATAATTGAAAGGTGGAGTTTGTTTCAAGTGATTGAAGAGCGCTCTAGATTTGATTCTGATAAACTTTGTGTTATCAAATCGGTTGTGGGTTATATGTTCATGTTTGTGAAAATACAACAGTTTGAAGACTTTGTGCTGCAAGTTGTTATATTTGAATCATTTTTATCATATTGAAGGAGAGTGAAGACTTTGGGCTGCATTTTGCTTCAAACAAGTTCTGATTACATGTAGTGAGTGAGGTAACAGAAAACTTTGTGTTTCTGTGATATTGTGATAATTTATAAGTTTTATATTGAGAATTTGAAATATAAACATCTATTCTGAAAAAAGAGAATGAGATGAGATGGAACCACCCCAAACATAGTTTTTAGTGTACATAAATTTGATAAGTGTTTGATTTACAAAAGTTAAGCAATTAGAGGGAACCTCCCCTTGCTGAGAGGAGAGACTTTGTCTCATCATAGCTGTGGCTGATATACCCATTTTGCCGTTAGCGAGTTAACGACAAAATATTCACCCAACAGTTTTTTGGCGACTCTACTGGGGAAGGAACGCGCAACTTGAAGCCTCACGCTTTGAGTTGAAGCATTTTTTCAGTTCTTTTCCATTTTTCTTGCAAATATTGTGGTTAGTATAATACAGTCTGGCAGATTCCCGGTACACCAGAAGTAAGAGGGCTCAGGGTATTATTGATCCTGCATTTGAATTAATGCGGCAGAATAATTTTGGATTCTTAACTCCACGACCTCGTCTTCAGCGCACCAGGAGTTTTCCCCCTACAAACACCAGGTCTCCAATACCAGGTGAAGTTTCTATTGCCAGTACTAATAGAGTTTTGGCTGTTCATACACCACCAAGGTTTACTATACCACCTTTCAACCGGCGTATCATGGCAGCCCAAGGCCCTTGGGGTAATACCTTTGGTCCTCTAAACTTGACCCCACCATTACATGAACTACCTCGTAGTTCAAGAAAGAATTTCCCCAAATTCTATGGTGACGGAAAAGTTCATCCTGATGAGCACATTGCGGCTTTCTGTATAGCTTGCGGTGTAATAGGTGTCGAGCACGAAGACGTGGCTGTGCGACTCTTTGTAGAAACACTACAAGGCGCTGCTGCAGACTGGTTCTATCACCTCCAAGCTCAGACCATAACAAACTGGGCTACTCTCAAAACTAAGTTCGAGGCCAGGTTCAAACCTGCGGAAGATGCTCATGCGTTGTTAGCACAACTGACACAGATGAAAAAGGAACCTCAGGAACCAATGCGAGATTTCATCGCTAAGTTCAACAAATTGAGGAATAGGATTCCTGCTACTGCTGAGCCCACAGCGGAGAATCTCAAATGTTTCTTCATTAATACACAGCTTCCAGAGGTGAGTTTCCTATTGAGGCGAGCTGCTCCTACTGATCTTGCTGCGGCTCAGATTCTGGCAACAGAAGTAGAAGATGATCTTATCCTAGCGGGTAAGATAAGAAGGGATGCTAATAGAAACAAAAGCTCCTCTTCTACTGAAAACCATTCCACAAGCACCACGGATCCCATGGTGCAAAAGCTAGCGAATGAATTGCTGGCTCTCAAGAGACAAATGTCCCAAGGTGTATCTGCGTCTCCTTCTTACCGAGATATACCCAGGAGGACATTCCCAAACAATTCATATCAAGGCACTGCTGCTAGGAATCAAGGACAGCAAAACCGTCTTCCTCCTACTCAGGGGAAGCTTGCTATTGAGGCAGCGCCGGTCAACTCTGCTGTTGGCTACTATGAAGCCGAGAATGAACTCTCTTTCCAACCTGAGTTGGAATATGAAAACGGTGCTAATCTCTTCACAGAAGGAGAAGAAGAGTTAGCTGGCGACTCTACCATTAGCTTTCTGAACTACCAGGACGAAGCTGAAAAGGGAGAAGTGAGTGAAGGAGTATATGCTGTTTTCACTAGGTCTCAAAATCAGTCAGCTCCTCAAGCGGATAAAGGGAAGGTGAGAGAAGAATCTCAACCGGCGATTTCAATCGCTAAACGGGGGACTCCACTACCTTTCCAGTCAAAAGACCCAGTGATAAATAAACAGGTAAGTGTTTCTAATGAATTTGCACCTTCTACTTCTAATCCTCAGACTAGTGTTGTTTCAACCAAAAATCAAAATGATGGTTTTTCTTCCTCCGTATCTAATTCTTTTCAGCAGTTCGACATAATAGACCATGCTAGGAGAACTAAGATACAAATGTCTGAAGTTGAATATTTACAGGCTAATCCTGAACAGTTTGATAGATTAGCCAAATATGTCAAAAATAAGACCGTCCCTGCAGGACAAGAGTTTCCCAAAGCTACCCATGACTCCTCTAAAAGTAAAACTACCCAAAACAATCTTGTTACTACTCCCCCTGAGGTTTTTGGAAAAATCGAGCCCTTCTATGTTTCCCTATTTGTAAATGGCCATAAATTGAGCAATTGCGTAATAGATTCTGGAGCCTCAGACAATGTAATGCCTGCTAAGGTAGCAAATGCCCTTGGCCTCACCTTAACCAAAACTTTTGGAAGGTGTTTCTCTATGGAGAATAAGCAAGTTCCACTTTTGGGTCAAATCAAAGACGCCCAATTTGCATTTGCGGCTTTTCCGGATAAGAGAATCAAGATGACAGTCTTGGTAGCTGATGTCCCAGCTTCATACGGCATTCTCCTTGGACGTAATTTCTGCAAAGATGTGGGTGGTGAGTTGAACATGGATTTGTCTGAAGCTAGGATACCCGTTAAAGGTGTCATGCAGAAATTGCTTCCTGAGAAGGAAGCGAAATATATTGTTACTCAAACATCAAACCCCAAAGCTCAAATTTTGTTTGAATCCTCGGGAATGGGTAACTATTTTCTATCTACTGAAGATTTTTCCGATTCATCAGATGAGGCTACATCGGGTGATAGCTCCGATATGTCAGATGGAGACTCAGAGGAGTTTTCAGACGAAAGTTCAGGTAAAGATATAGCAATTCCAGATTCTTCCCTCACCGATGAAGAGGAATCTTCTGATCAGAGGAAGTCCAAGAAATCAAATTCTGATGGAGTCTGGATTTTAGAATTTGATGGTAGCTGTTCTTCTACCGGTTCTGGAGCCGGAGTGGTTTTGATATCGCCACAAGGTGATATTTTGCCTTTTTCATACAAGCTACAATTTGACAATACCAATAACACCGCCGAATATGAGTCCTTGTTGCTCGGATTGGAAGCGGCGCGTGCCAGAGGTGTTAAGATCCTTCATGCTCAAGGGGACGCCGAATTGGTGGTTTGTCAAGTAAGAAATTTGTACCAAACAAAAAATGAAAGGTTGAGACACTATCGCAATCGCGTATGGGATTGCATTGAAGATTTCGATGCTTTCAATATTTCAGCAGTGCCAAGAGAGTTCAATGACCGTGCAGATTCATTGGCTGTTTCCGCCACTCTCATGGTGCCTCACAAGGATTTCAAAGGAAATAAGTACACTATTGAACTGGTCTTCCGACCAAGTGTACCTGATAACTCTGACCATTGGCAGGTGTTCAATGGTGACAATCAGATCATTGCTTTCCTGGAAAAGATGGATAGTTTTGATGAGCTTTACTTTGAAGGAAGTGAATCATCACCTCGTGAATATGTTTCTGAGGTAGATTCGCAGACTGGCGAAGAATTTCTACAGTTGAAAGGAAATAAAATCCCAAAAGGATTGGTTTCCCTTGAGAGGCTCTTTGATAAACACGACAGGTATATCAAGCAGCGGCAACAACAGCAGGATTCAAATTCCTCCATGGAATTTGAACAGGTCAATTTGGGTACAGAAACAGATCCTAAGATGGTCAACATCAGAAAATGCTGCACGGCTGATGAAAGATTCAAATTCATTACCCTCCTCCGCCATTACATTGATGTTTTGGCTTACTCCTATGATGATCTGAAGTCTTTCAGGCCTAAGGAGGTTCAACACGAAATTCCCCTCAAAGCTGGATCGTTGCCTTACAAACAGAAGCAGAGGCAATACAATCCAAAGATATCAGGTACGATTCTTTCTGAAATTCAGAAGATGCTGAATGCGAGGATTATCTTTCCAATTCATCATTCCACATGGATTTCAAACATAGTACCTGTAAGGAAGAAGAACGGAGAAATCCGTATCTGTGTTGATTTCAGAAATCTCAACCAGTCTTCTTTGAAAGATAACTACCCCTTGCCCATCATGGACCAAGTATTGCAAACAGTGACAGGTTCAGAAATGCTATCTATGTTAGATGGTTTTTCAGGGTACAATCAAGTGGAGGTAAATGAAGCTGATCAGTTCAAGACCGCCTTCACCACACCGCGGGGCACATTTGCATATCGCAGAATGCCTTTTGGACTGATCAACGCTGGCGCAACATTTCAGAGAGCGATGGATCTTGCTTTCAGAGATGAAATGGGCAAGTTCATCGTGGTGTATCTCGATGACTTGACCATGTTCTCCAAAAACCGTCATGATCATGTACATCATTTGCGACAAGTGCTGGAGCGCTGTCGGCAAAATGGTATTTCACTCAATCCCAAGAAGTCAGTTTTTGGGGTAACGGAAGGCAAGCTTCTCGGACACATTGTATCCCGAGAAGGTACTAAGATCGACCCGGAGAGGGTCAAATCTATTCAAAGTCTCACTCTGCCGGCAAGTAAGACTGCTGTTCATTCTTTCTTTGGAAAGGTGAATTTTCTGCGAAGGTTCATCCCAGAGTTTGCAGAAAAAACCCGTCACATTGTTAATATGATGAAGGGTAAAGCCACTTTCCGTTGGACTGCGGAAGGTAAGGAAGCGTTCGAGGATATCAAGAGAGCTATTGCTCATGCTCCGGTTCTTGTCTGTCCTGACTACACTAAGGATTTCCTAGTCTATAGTTACGCTTCAGAACACACACTTTCAGCTATTCTGGTTCAGCAGAATGAGGAAGGCGTTGAATCCCCCATATCATTTATGAGTTGTCCTCTCAAAGCTCATGAATTAAAGTATTCGAATATGGAGAAGCATGCCTATGCCGTAGTCAAAGCGGTTAAGCATTTCAGGTTCTATATTCTAAATTCACACACTGTTGTCATGGTGCCTGATACAACAGTCAAATCCATCCTAACTCAACAAGAGTTCGGAACGAAGAGAGGTAACTGGATCGCTAAAATTCAAGAATTCGATCTGGATATTAAGCCTACCAAGCTTGTGCGGGGTAAAGGTTTGTGTCAATTGATCGCAGACAACGTTCCAAAAGAGACAGGGGACAAAGAAGAAGAAGTTGTGGACACGCCAACTGTTCTTTTTGTTACTACAACTGATGAGTGGTATTCCAATATCGCTCATTTCCTTACCTATGGTGAGTGCCCTTCTCACTTGTCTTATAAGGAAAGGAGAACTGTCAAGTTAAAAGCTGCTAACTACGTCCTTTGGGACAATGGTTTGTACAAGAGAAATCTTGACGGAGTATTTTTACGTTGCGTGGATAAAGCGCAACAAGGTAAGCTTTTGGAATCTTTCCACAATTTGGCTTGTGGTGGACATTTTTCAGCACCTGTAACGGCTCACAAGATATTGCGAGCTCGATACTATTGGCCCACACTATTCCAAGATGCGTATAATTGGGTACGCAGGTGTGAATCATGCCAGCAGTTTGTTGGGAAACCAAAATTGGCAGCCTTACCTCTCAAACCAGTGGTGATTGAGGAGCCTTTTCAGCAATGGGGTATTGACTTCATTGGCGTAGTGAATCCATCATCAAGTGCCGGACACAACTATGTCCTCACAGCAACAGACTATTTTACCAAATGGGTGGAAGCTATTCCAGTCAAACACGCCACTTCAGAGGTGGTATGCAGTTTTCTTAAAGAAAACATTATCTCCAGGTTTGGAATCCCAAACAAGATTGTAGCAGACAATGCTACTTGTTTTTCCTCTTATGAGATCACTGAGTTTTGCTACGAACATGGGATCACTCTTTCCCATTCTTCAGACTATTATCCGCAAGGGAATGGTCAAGCAGAATCAAGCAACAAGAATCTGGTCACTATCATCAGGAAGCTGGTTGATGAGAATCAGAGAACTTGGCATAAGGCGTTGTTTGATGCTTTATGGGCAGATAGAATTACACCCAAAAGAGCAATAGGCATGTCGCCATTTCAGCTTCTATATGGACTGAATGCGGAGATACCGATCACCTTGGAATTGCCAGCATTGAAGTTGGTAAAGGCATTGGAAGATAGAACTTTTGATAGTTCTATTGATAAAAGGATCATGTATTTGGCCGAACTTGAGGAGCAACGCACTGTTGTGGTGGACCGCATTGCTGAGCACCAAAATCAAGTAAAGAGACTCTTCGACAAGAAGGCGAAGGCTCGTGAGTTTCAGGTTGGAGATCAAGTCTTGTTGTGGGACAAGAGGAGAGAACCAAAAGGAATGCACGGAAAGTTTGATTCCTTGTGGAGAGGTCCATTCACCATTCATCAGTTCTGTGGTGAAAACAGTTTCTTGCTGGAGTATCAAGATGGGACACCATTCTTGTTGCCTCACAGTGGACATCATCTGAAGCACTTCAATCCTTGAGGTTTCAGATAAGTTAAATTGTACATTTGTATAGTTTTGTGTTTTATTTTTGTGTTTTCGTTTAGTCTTTGTGTCTTTTTCTTTTTAGCTTGACTCTATAGCCCAATGGCATGGATGAAGGCACTTAGAGACTGGATTCTACTCCCCTCAATCGTTTCAAAGTTCGATTGAAGGAAGTTCCCCAGTTAGAGCCAGCTGTTGTTCTCAAAATCAGCTACGCTCATTTTGTAGACAACCCCACGAAACTTGTCCGTTTCGTGAAACTACACTCTAAGATCGCAAATCGAGAAAAGATGTTCTTGATCTCGTGCGAGGTCATTTGATGTTTTTACGACGCTTCCTTGAATTAATTTCTCAATGAAGGCGAGGAAAGTTCAAGTCGTAAATTGGTCGAGGTGTTAATGTTAGTCTTTTTAAAAGTCTAGTGAATTTTGACTCTTGATATGCAAGAGCGGCAAAATTTGCCGCTCTTACATATCCTTTAAATTTATTTTGTTTTGATGTATAGTCGGCGAAATTCGCCGCTATTACGTCGTTTTTAGTCAAAAGTGCGAAAGCGGCAAATTCCACCGCTCTCGCATATGTCGAGTGACCATCACATGCATCGGCGGCATTTTTTGCCGACTTTGCGTATTAGTCAACAGCGATGCACGAGCGTCCGAATTTGCCGCCCGAACGAGATCTTCGGGATTTTCGTGTCGGACGCCATTAATGGCCACTCGTGCCAGGGGTTTTCAACTCCGTTTTTGATCTTTTAAAAGCCTTTTCTTTCTTCTATTCGTCATTCCTTATCCACAAAACCCCTACGCGACTCGCTCGACGCTCGTCTGATCTCACCGTTCGCCGATTCACCGACCGAGCTATCCTTAGGTAAGTCTTCCTTCCACTCGTCGTTCAAACTCTTTCTTCAGAAGGTTTTGTTTCTTAGTTTTTGGTTTTTGTTTTCGTTTGTTTTTGTTTTGTTTGCAAGGTTTTTGTTTCTTGTCTTGTGTTGACAACCATAGGCTGCCCTAGGTTTTTCGCCTTCAAAATCTTTAAACCTACCTACTACCCCGAAAACCCTAGGGATTCCCTCGCCCTCGAAATCCCAAACCCTCAACACGAAATTCATCTCACACGACATAGGTGAATTTTGCCGTGTTTACATTGTTGGTTACCTGAGTGTCGGATCGGGTAACATCTCGGCGCTCAAAACTTGCGGAGGTTACCTTGCCATGCAACGCCGGCGAAATTCGCCGTTCGTGCATATGTAGAACCCAAATGCAGTGTCGGCACAAATCGCCGACGGAACGTCAAAGAGATGAATTTGTTATCAAATGCAGTGACGGCGAAAATCGCCGCCCGAACACAAAAACCTTTCGTTCCTATTTCCTGCAAAAGCGGCGAAAATTGCCGCTCTTACCAAACGAACCTCGGTTTACCTATTTCCTGCATTGTCGGCAAAATTCGCCGCTCCAACCATCTCACAGTTTTTTCAAGCTGCACGGGCGGCGAATTTTGCCGCCGATGCACAAACATCAAACCCCTCACATGCAAGGGCGGCGAATTTTGCCGCCCATGCAAAATTATCTCAAATTTTCCTAACACTGGAAAATTTCCAATTTCATTTTCCCGAGCCCGCTTCTCCTCTGATTCTTGGCCAGCTCGCACTATAGCCCTTTTTCAAGCGCACTCCCATAGTCGTGATCGTCAACATGCAATTTTCCCAGATTGCCCATATTTTCCCTGATTGCATGATCATGATTTCTGTTGCAGTTTCTTCTGCGGAGCTCCTTTCGACGTCAAATTTCTTCTCAGTGAAAGATCGTCCAAATGACTGATTTGTCTCCGAAGAAGGCTAAAGCAATGAAGTATAAATATCAAGGTGTTTTCCCAATCACCTCAGTCCACTCTAATGTTGAAGATATTAGAGATACAGAGATTGGCCATGTTGATATGGCCGAGTTTGTAGAAAGAACCAAGTCAAGCAACCCCAGTGCTATGATGAGGAAAATAGTGGAAAGCAATATTCATCTGGTATCCTCCTTCCCAGTGGCGGCTCACAATACAGAATTTGTTCTTCAGTGCGCCCATTTCTACAACAAAGATATCAGAGCTGTGGTGGACGCCAGTGGTAATGTAATAATCAGGTTGGACCCTGAGTTTATTGACAAGGTGTTCATGTGTCCTCCTGCAACAGAGGTGTTGAAGCTTGATTTCACCGATGCTCAAAAGGAATATGATAAGAATCCAGAGAAGGCGAAGAAGGTAATCAACAACAAATGGTTGAAGATTGCGAGGTCAAGTTTGTCTAGATGGCCACGCAGCTTCCCCCGAAGTGATTTCGTGGAAGAAGTTGGTGACTTGATTACCCTTCTCAGCAGGATCAGAGGTTTGTCTTCCTCTTCACAATTTCAGGAATGGATGTATCCTTTCATTAAGGTCATACTCCAAGGCAAGCAGGTCATTTTCTGGGGAGAGCAAATTAGTAACGCTTTGCATGATCAGCTGACGAAGGTATCCACTACCTCCAAGTTCTTCATGACTTCCTATCTGGTATACATTGCAGCCTCCATGAGGATTTTTCCAGGGTTGTCATCAGAAGGGGATAGAAGAGTAGTCCCAGTATACCAGTACTATTCTCAGCTAACATTGAAAGGCTCAATTCACCATTTCAGGAGAGTGAATGATGCATTCTTTGCTGTATTCTTGTGCCTTTTCAATCCCCAACTGGAGCAGAGAAGAATCTCAGATGAGGCATGGACAGTGGTTAATGGTTTTGGTTGTATGTTTCTGCAATTTCCATCTTTCTCCTACTCGAGGGTTGGCTTTTTCCAAGGTTACCCTTATATGCTTCCAAGGTTTCCTTCAGATAGATTGGTCTTGATGGAGTTGTGCAGGCAAATGATTGTCGTGCATAACAAGCAGATGGAACTCAAGAAGCCTGGCTTCAGATTTCCTGTAGAAATCGGCAGATACTCAGTATTGACTGCCGCAAAGGCAAGAGCTATGGAAACGGAGATGCAGCTGGTCACCATGAAGCAATTTAAGAGGAGACCAAAGTTTGATTACCGGGGTGTAAGGGATAAAATCAAGAGGAAAACACAGTTCCATGAACCCATGGTGGAAGATGTCTGGATAGACTTGAGAACAGAGGAAGACATCCGAAAACTGGACTATAGCAGGCTGTCTCTAGAGCAAATTGAATACCTTGGACTTGCTGATATCCCAGAGGACCTTGTAGATGATGGAGAATTGGTTGATGCCAAGTATGAAACAGAACAGATAGCTGGTACTCCTCTACCGCCAATCCAATGGTCCCAAAAGGAGCTGACTTCCCTAAGGAAGAGATTTGAACCCATATTGGCCAACACCAATAAGTGGCTGGAAGATAAAGGAATTACGCTGAAGGAATTCTTCACTGGTTCAGAAACTGAAGTTCAAGAGCAAACTGGTAAGAAGGTTGAAAATAGAACGAAGAATAAGAGTGATGCTCCATCATCCTCTAAAACACATAAACCTAAAATCAGATTTGTGACAAAGAAAGCAAAGGTGGTTGAGAAGGAACCTGAAGCGAAGGATATGGAGATTGAAGAGCCAGCGGCCGAAGATCCAGCAACTGAAGAGCCAGCTACAGAAGAGATGGATGTCGGAGACAAGGGGTCAGAGGAACAAGAAAAAGAGGCTTTGTCTCCACAAGACAATACACCTGTTGCACCCCCTGTGCCTGCTTCCCCCATTATCATTCCTTCTTCTGAATCCCCCTCTCCTAAGATAATCTTTGATAATCCCCAGGGCACTTTTGAAAATGTTCTTCATTCTTCTGACTCCATTCCTAGTTTGTCTTCTTCGTCATTTGATATAGGAGATACTTCTATGTTTGATCATTTTGTGATGAATACTGAGCAAATTTCAAGTGCCAATGTAACAGGTGCGGTTTTTACCAACACCCCGCCTATTGTTTCTACCACCGGCACAAGTACAGTCCCAGTAACACCAGTGGCAGAAATGGACTCCAATGTAAATACTTCTCTGCTGCCACCTTGGTTATCAGCTTACACGCCAAAGAGGAAAAAGCAAGTCATCTCCCCAGATGATTTTGATTTCACTAAGCTGACACCGGCAAAACCTAAGGCTCCAAAGAAACCAAAGATCCTGTCAAGGGTACTTGAAGAAAAGGGGCAGAAGGTTTTGGAGATAGCAAAACCCCCACAGGATGCAACTGTCGAAAATTTTGACATGAATGACTATTCTATTTCTAGGGTTGAATTGGGCAAAATCACCCATGAAAGCGCTAAAAATGATATGCAGTCAGCCATGGACATCCTGATCCAGAAATTCGACAGGGAAAAGGAAATGAAAGACTACTACAAGGCAAAGGCAGAACAGCTGACTGCAGTGGTAAGAAAGATCACGTTGAATTCAGAAGCAGTTACTCCGGAGGCCGTGTCTGTAGAAGACCCCGTCATCCTGAAAGCGGAAAAGACTCATCTCAGAGGAAAAGTACTTGAAGAGTACTTAGATAGGATGCGAGCTCAGGGAATCTCTTTGCTCAAGGAGGTATTTGAGAAAACGGATAAGATGAGGAAAGTAAGAGCAGAACTCAACGATCTCATCGATGCCATCTCTCATGATATTGAGCACACAGAGGATACTCATGATAAGTGGGTTGAAATGAGGAAGCTGAAAATGAGCACTTTAATATCCATTGGCGCCATTTCCAACAGGGATTCATATATAGAGACAAAGGAAGCTCTAACGTACAGGAGCAATGTGCTAAGAAGTTTGATCAAGGATCTCGAAGCTGCCAAGGAAACCAGTGAAGAAAATGATGTTAACATTTTGCATAAGC
This sequence comes from Cunninghamia lanceolata, assembly GCA_027924645.1. Lineage (NCBI taxonomy): Eukaryota > Viridiplantae > Streptophyta > Pinopsida > Cupressales > Cupressaceae > Cunninghamia > Cunninghamia lanceolata. Next base: position 6,566,777 of record BSBN01000333.1, read on the forward strand.
TGGAGGAGTTGCCCTGTAAATTGGTATCACAGGATAACCAGTTTCTTTCTGCAGAAGAAATGGTCAAGGAATTTGAGGACATGTTTCAGCAGGAATTTGAAGACAAGGTATTCTCAATAACTTCTGTGGACAACATATTAGACAACCAGTTAACCTTGGACAATTTGAAAACCAGGTTAACCAATCACGCCAAGTCAATCACTACAGTAAGGGATGCCATAGTGAGGGCCAGGATGATTTTCAAGAACACATTCAAACCAGATAGCATTGAAATGCAGGCAACCTTCACTATGTATGATGACCACGTGAAAAAGGGCGGTGACACAAGTCGAAGCAGCTGATTTTTTCCCTTAGTTTATTTTCTGATTTCCATATGTACTTTCAAAACAGTTTTGGACATTTTTACATGTACATTTTTGATATGCAATTACATGTAAAAAATAGGAAGTCCCAAGTCAATAAGGACTCCTATTTTTGAATAAGTCAAAGTAGTTGTAGATTTCCTAGATTTTCTCAAGGTCTTTCCCTATAAATAAAGGGGACCTCTTTTGTAAATATTATCTTTTATCTATTGCAAGAAAACTCTGGCGAATTGAAAAGCAAATCAAGACTTTGTGCTTATTGTGAAAATCAATATTCAAATATTCATCAATACAAGAAAGCAAGTTCAATTCCAATCTTTGTCTTGGGATTATTTGTGTTGTGATAGTTTTGTTCTTATGTCTTGCTATCATAATCTTAATTGATAATAATTGAAAGGTGGAGTTTGTTTCAAGTGATTGAAGAGCGCTCTAGATTTGATTCTGATAAACTTTGTGTTATCAAATCGGTTGTGGGTTATATGTTCATGTTTGTGAAAATACAACAGTTTGAAGACTTTGTGCTGCAAGTTGTTATATTTGAATCATTTTTATCATATTGAAGGAGAGTGAAGACTTTGGGCTGCATTTTGCTTCAAACAAGTTCTGATTACATGTAGTGAGTGAGGTAACAGAAAACTTTGTGTTTCTGTGATATTGTGATAATTTATAAGTTTTATATTGAGAATTTGAAATATAAACATCTATTCTGAAAAAAGAGAATGAGATGAGATGGAACCACCCCAAACATAGTTTTTAGTGTACATAAATTTGATAAGTGTTTGATTTACAAAAGTTAAGCAATTAGAGGGAACCTCCCCTTGCTGAGAGGAGAGACTTTGTCTCATCATAGCTGTGGCTGATATACCCATTTTGCCGTTAGCGAGTTAACGACAAAATATTCACCCAACAAACATGAATCTAGAAAGAAAGCAGCAGAAAGCCTGGCATGATAGAAACCTGCGGATGAAAAATTTCAAAGAGGGAGACTTGGTATTGTTGTATGACAAAAAGTTTAAGAAACAAGGAAAACTAAAAATAAGATGGTTAGGTCCATATTATATAGAGGAAATTGCAAAATTCAGAACTGTAAGGCTAAAAGATATGGAAGGAAAAATAATTATCGAATATGTCAATGGAGCTTGTTTGAAGCATTATCACAAAACTCCAGGATGAAAAGATGAAATGCAGAAGAATTGTACCATGTATCATAAAATTGTATCATACTGTAACATAGTGTATTATAATCTAACCGTTGGCAATTAGAAAACACTAACGGATATAAAAACAACCCATAAAAAACACAATGAATAAAACACCATAAATGCATAAAGTAACTATTAGAGCTATTTATACCCTATTCCACCCTAAAAATCTCATTTGCATCCAACACACTTTGAGAATTTTTTGAGCTCTATAGTGCAAAAACTAAGAATAGAGGGAACCCTAGCTGACAAGATGAGAAAGATGGCTACACCAGTGCTCATTGACATGACATAAAAGCCAAGGCCTAAATATAACAAATCTGCATTCAATGCAATGGAGGTAGACAAGGAAGGAGCATTCTCTGGTGTACCAGCAAATGTAGTGTATACAGAAGATGTGAGAAAATACATACATACAATGATCTCGAAGATAGATCACATGAAGTTTGAGCAACTAAGAGATACATTGCTTGGAGATACAAGGTATTTAATGGAATATCAAAACATTGCCACCAAGAGACTTGATGTGTGGAAGGATTACCCATATTTTAACATTGCCCATGAGTGGGTTAGAATCATACTGAGTAGAATTCATGACAAATTCATCTACTTAGACAAACCCTACTGCATTACTAAGGATGCAATCAGAGCAGTGACTGGACTCAGCTCAATAGGACCAGTACCGGTAATGAAGGCATAAAAAATGACAAGGTCACTGAGCTTACAGGAGCAAAACCTGATGGTTGAAGCTTGAGTGTGAAGGATGTAATAGATCTTGGGGTCTGCTATGCAACTATGGGGATAGCCTACAAGGTGTATTATGCAAGTAGAGAGGGATCTGCTACTGCTACCGCAATACATACCGCATATCAAATGGTGAAAGAGGGTAAAGACTTTGACCTTTGCGAAGTGATGATAAAGCAATTAATGGAGAATTTGAAGAGGACAAAGGAGTCAAACTACAATTTCTAGTATGGTACTTTAATCATCTGCCTAGTATTCTATTTCCTAAATGAATTATCAGGATTTAAAGGGAAAATTCAGCAACAACACCTCTCAGTTGCCACACAAATCAAACACCACATTAGAAGCTTCAATGGCATAATATATTTTAGCACTATGTATTGGGGGTTCTTTAAAACATTACAATCAAATATGCAAGATAGAGAAATAATACCCTATGAAATTGTAAAACAATACATGAACCACAGAAGATTTTTGGTTGACAAAGATTAAACCTATATGGAGGCAGTGGAACCTAGAATATCCTGGAATCCTAGGTTACCCTATGAGGTCACAAAACAAGAAATAAATGCCTATGCACAAACATTGCTCAACAAACCTAAGGATGCTACCACAGAAAGGTTTGGCACATACAAAGAGATAATGGATAAAATGCACAAGAAGAATGCGGAGGAACATTTAGAGAAAACAAAGACAAACTACATAAATAGCGAGAAATCCCACCGCAGGAAGACACATCAGTACCACAAACCACATCATCTACCTAACAAGCCACTGCAGAGGTTCCACAACCCACCTCATCATCCCCACAAATGCCTGCTTCACTGCAAAACCCTAGGAGGTTAGGGAGAAGTGCATCTACGGCAGCTAGTGCACAAGTTGCACCACAACTAGCATCTTCAACATAGATAGTGTCCACAAGAAGAAGAGTAGCCTCTGAAACTTTGGTACAATTAGGAGGGGAAAAGAAGAAGGCAACTAGGCCAAAGAAACAAGCAAAGAGAAAGAAAACCCAATCTCCGGTGGAGGAGACAAAAGAGGAAGAAGGAGAAGAGGAAGTTGCCCAATTGAAAGAGAAAAAGAAACAACAACAACCAAAATAGAATATTCAACAAGAGTCATTGAGCTTAGATGCAATCCTAAATGGGATAGAGTGCCATGGGTTATTACAAGAAACAATAGAGCTATTTATTGAAGTATCTGCTAAGAATAAGAAAATAATAGAGAGAGCTATAATTAGATATATGATAAAATCAAATAAAACTATGGATGAGATTTTGGGACTACTACCAGAGAGCCTAATAGAGGCCTTAAGACAAAGAAGAGAAAAAGCTCTAAAAATAGATGAAGACTTAAGACAACAGGCCATTGATGGAGTTGGTACCTCAATGACTAATGAGGAGAAGGATAAGATAGCCCAATTATAGGCTATAGAGCTCAGACCAAAGCAAAGGGTTGATACCCTTATGAACATGGAGCAAGCTGATAGAGACAAAATCCAATTGGAAACAGAGCAAATAACAAAGAAAATCTATGATACTGTTAAGGAGGCAGAGAAAAATGCGGCACAACAAGAGACAAATCCTCTGCAAGATGAAGAACAAAGAACTTCTCCTCTGCATAATACCAATACAAATCAGGGGGAGCAACAAATTGATGAAGAGGATCTGGATACAGGGGATAATCAGCAAGATACTCATGATGCATCCTCCTCTGCTTCCCTTATCCAATCCATCAAGTATTTCCTAGCACAACAGAAGCAAATACAACCTATGGTGACTCCACGACTACTACAACTGCCATTGATAGGAGGGCAAGTTAACTTGTTAGGTATATCACTAATTCAAAAGTTACAACTTGGTGATATGTTCCACTCCACAACGAGGGAAGAAATTTTGCAACAACACATTGAAGGTAGTGAAATACTACTTGAAGATGTAAATATAATTTAAAATGAAATGTCAAAGGCTCAGAGGGATACAACCCTACCACCAACATAGCAATTGAAACAACTTATGCAAAGCTTTAAAGCACACTCCCAATACTTGGAGAATAAGGCAAAAGAGAGAATAACAGAGAAAACGAACCAGAAAAGATTAGCTGATGCATCAAACAAATGTGCCAAGGCACGCAATAAACTAGAAGTGCAAATAAAAAGCAGCCAACAAGGTATGGAGGAAGCTAAGGTATTCTATCAATTTTGTTTACAATGGCCTACTACCACTAAGAATATAAAGGATTGGATAGAGGCATCAGAGACACAAATAACACAAGTTGCTAGTACTTATGATTCGATACAAGATACTAACGGGGCCATAAGGGCACAAGTAGAAACATTGCACTCCCAACTCCAGCAATTCCAAGATCAAAGGGAACAAAACAAGGGACAAATCAAACAACTGAGAGAAGTGGTGAGCTTAAGGTTAGCATCCCTGACCAAAAGTGTTTACTGAGGCCAAACAAATTACACAAAAGATATAGGTACCAGCTACATTGGGAGATGCAGAGGACACATACATTCAATTGGAAAGCCATATTCAAATTTTGACATCTGCAAAGAAACAGTGGGACACAACTCTGGCCCAGCTTAGAGTGATTTACAAAACCATCCTACCTTCAAATTGACAAAACATGTCTCGAGGACAAGACATGGTTTAAAAAGGGGGAATGATGTTGGCAGAGCATAGGGCACCTAGCAGAACCTACTGCAGGTTACCACCAAGGGCATGTCGAGGATAGAGATGACACATAAAGAGATATTTTGGGAAAGGAAACACCTCTATGTAGATATATAGGACATACATGTAAGCAATGTAAATTAAGAGTGCAAGAGTGAGTAAGAGAGTATGAGATAGATATGTATAAGGCAGAGACTCGGACCTGCCGGTATGAACATGTATGTACTAATTAATGAGAAATACATATAAAGGAGATATAAGGGTTTTGATATATGTATATATGTCTTATGAATGCTTTACTTTACTTAGATTGTAACACATAACATATTTCCTTAATGTTTATCTATGTTTCTCTCACTGCCTAATTGGGGTATAAACTAGACTTTAGAGACTTGATTGAGGACCAGATCTCCATACTGGTTTCCCTCTCATTTCTTGTCAATAGTAACTATCCCCAATTTGTGTTGTTTTGAATCATATAGATGCATGAGTAGAGCTTGTAATGATAAAGATAGATTTATTGAACTAAATAACCCAATGTAAGTAGTGGTGCACATACATATAAAAATTAAATATTACTCATGTATTAATACCATGTGTTGTGAGTAAATTGGTGGAAAAGAGGCAAGTTGAAGTTGAAAGGAAGCATAGGTGTGTGTAAAATTAATCTCATCATACAGTTACAAGGAAATAAACACAAAAATAATGTCATAACATAGTGATTTATGTGGGGAAAACCCTTTCAGAAGAAAAACCCCACACTTTAAAGCAACTCAATGTATTGTTCAGTAATCAATGGTTACAATACACTTACAAAGTCTAAGCCTTTACAAGAGTGTCACTGGCAAGAGATCTAGATCAATTCTCGCAACATAATAATACCTATAAAACTCATTATATCAACCCCTAATGCATGTGAAAATATTAATAGGTACATTAGAAAGGTGGGTTTACAATACAATGGGCTCCAAAACCATTTGCCAAGAAAACAACACAAAAAACATCCAAAATGACCAAAAAAGGTGATTTTTCTTTGGGGGGTAGATCCCATGGGTGAGCCTTCAATTCCGCATGGGGGAGGGGGGATTTGAGCACACTTGTCACAAAGAATATGTATTACACATAGGGTTTCAAGGTTGACACACCTTTCCTAACAAAAATGTTACATTGTTAGAGCGATCTAGACACAATAATTTATAAAGAAATTGCTTTCACAATGAAGAATATGAAGGTCATGAAAGAAAGAAAATGTGTCTAGATTCAATGGCTTTGACATTGACCTAGGACCTAACAACGAGCATTGCCCCTTAACCCTACTCGAGGCTACCACTTCAAGACACCTACTTTTAAATTCTAGAGCCAAAGAAGAAATTGGTTAGAAAACTACACTAGCAAAAAGTGTTATTTTTATGACCCCTCTATCTAGTGGATGTAACTCACATGTTCATGTTCCTACATTAACAATGCCACAATTAAATAAAGTTGTTATTCCTATAATTAAGCATGAAAAAAGATCATTCAAGAATTCCTAGAGGGAGAATGGATTTTACAAAAGCAACTAATAGAGGAAGCTTCAACCATCTATTACTCTAATTGTTATAGGAAGAAAGTTGAGTGTGGATGCCAACCTTCTTAGAAAAAGAGGACAACATAATCAAGGAGAAATAAGTTGCAAGTGAACCCCATGAACATAATAACGGAAGCAAACAAGTCTTCTTGGAAGCTCAAAGAAGATCTCTACTACCAAATTTGGAAGATCATTGTATGCTTAATTATTTTAATGTCTTATAATTCTATAGACCTGAGAGAACAAAATGCGCCTACGTAATATTCTTCTCCATATAGTGGGTATGCTATATGAAAACAACACCATACTACCAATAGTGGAAAAACCAATACTTATAAAACCTTAATTCTAACCATGGCATCAATCATAGTGAACGATGCCACCTCCACTACACCAACAATACCCATCTTATCTAGTATGCCTATTGTATATCCACAACACTAGCCAAAACAACTTTTCTCATTTTCACCATCTTAACTAAATAATCAATCATTCACTTCAACACAATCACCAAGGGAAACTACAATACCCTCACACCCATCACCTAATCCAAATAAGGTGGCTCAACTTGTATACATTAATAAAATTTCATGTTTCCCTTCATATCCCATCAACATGCTTGACATTAATGAATCACAATTAAGATATGTCAATACTATTTGCAAGAGACACTGTGTGGCTTCATGAATGTTGTCATTGATGGCAACAAAGTCTATCCCACACATCCGCAACACATAGTATGCCTATACCGGAAGTCAGATTGAAGACTGTTTTGGTTTGGTGAACAAGAATAGAGCATGCAACAAGGTCTGACAATCAGGTCCGGATCTCTCAGATGGTGTAAATTAGCAAGTTGCAGACTTGGACAAGTTAAGAGGAGTATCATGACTACTATATTCTAGAGATTGAGCCTCCGGTGATAAAACATGGAAAAGATATGAGCATCTGAGTGTTGGGTTCCAGACAGGCAGAGCAGATTGAGGAAGAACTGACCGGTAGAGTATCAGACTTCAATCCGGATGAGTAATTGATGTTGATAAAGCTATTTGAGGGATCATACATTGTTGGCTAACATGATTGATGACTTCAATGCCTATGTTTTTGATACACATCACCAATCAAGCATGGATTCAGCTGACAGATCAGTAATTTGTAAATATCTTGAGTATTCTGGTTGCCGACTAGAAAGTTGTTGAAATCCTTGGTGCGGATATATATACTAGATGGATTCCAATATGAAGGAGTGTATGTGTACATAAATGATAATATAAAGTGCAAAGAAAGGCAAAGATAAGTGTGGAAGCAGCAATACAAGTCTGGTATGTGACAGAGCAACAACACTAGAGCAGAGGAAGAATGAAGTGCATCAGATCAGTATATTGTGCCTAACTAGAACTGAACTCTAGCATTTGTAGATGCCTCTCATCAGTTCAAACACCTGATTACCTTCTGTAAGTTTTGTAGACAGTGAGTCTTTTGTAGGCAGTGTGCCTCTTGTGAGCAGTGTGCTCGGGTAGTGAGCCCTAATTGGCAAGTGCCATTTTGTACTTCTTATTCTTTTAACAGAGAATACAATCTTGGGTTAGTCACCCCGTGGTTTTTCCCTTAACAGGGTTTTCCACATAAAAATCCTTGTGTTATGTGTGTTGATTTTATTTCTGCTCTCATGATTATATATGCTTATATGTTTTGATGATGCACAAATTATAAAAGAAGAAAAGAAAGTTAAGATAATAGAGATAAATGATTCACCCCCCTCTCAGTTATCTGCCTTGTTTCCAACAAATACACCTAATGGATGTGCTCCTATTATAACTAAGCTAGAAGAACAACCCAAACAATTAGAAGAAACTCAACCTAATTCTTCTAAATCATCTAAACAAACATTAAAACCTCCATACCCAAATGGTTTCACACACAAAGGTAAGCATCCAAATTCAAATTTGACTTTGGTAGTGAACTTCGAAATGTGTCTTAAAAATTTCTCTTTTGTGGGCAATAAAATAGTACCAATATATGCAAAGACAGTTTAATTATTATGTATGAAGAAGAAGAAAAATAAATTGGATCCACAAACTATCTAGTTTAATATATTAATAATATATAAAAGGAATACAAAACGACTCTAACAGTAAGCCAAATATAGCAATAGAACACCAGTTTGAGCATTCTGATTACAAAGAAGGCTTTGTATCAAAGCCAAATTTATCAACTGCAACACCACTACAACCACCCTAAAAAACACTAAAGACCTATAAACAAGTGATGCCTAAAAAAGGCTACATTAAGTACTTTTCCCCCCTCCACGATGGCATTTGATGGGGTCTTGATGAAGCTCTCTTCTAATTTTGAACAAGAGTCCATACTCCTTCCTCAAAAACTATCTCTAGCTGAGAAAGCATATTGATCTGATGTATTATTTTATCTAGATCCTCATTTCTTCCTTGAAGCTTAGTCTTGGTAGAAGGTTTGGACATGGAGGATTCCTCCTTCTCCTCCAGGGAGATGTAGAAATTTTCTATAGAACCTCATTTTTCTTTTGGTTCTCAACCTTGTCCTTGGCTGAAACTAATTCCTCCTTTTCCTAAAAAGATATAATAATTTTCTATTTTTGATCTTGCAATGTATCTTTAGAAGAACATGTATGCAAACTTGCAGCTATAGAATGATTCAGATGTGCATCTTTCCACCATGAGGCTTGGCTAGTTGGTTTATGTTTGATAAGGAAAACAACAACAACATGTCCTGTATTGTAGCACTTCCTGCAACGAAAGAGCCCTTCATAGTTCAGGGGTTGGATCCAATTGCGTCCTACCACTTTGAGAGAAATCTTTGCAGAGAGGTCCTTGGATATGTCCAATTCAACTAAGATCTGAGCACAAGTTGAATGAGTAAAATTTGTAATATCATTGTCAATAGACAAAAATTCTCCTAAGAAATCACCTATGGCTTGAAAATAGGAATCGATCCAAAATTGAAGAGGGAGATTTGGGAGGCGAACCCAAATGGGCATGACAGAAAAAGATTCAACTGAAGGATTGAACATAGGATGCCAGGGTTTTAACATTAAAGAATTTTTACCCCAAATCCAAAAATGATCCAAAAGAATAGCATCCCGATCTTGGGTAGATTAAAAAACAACAATAAAAAATCTCTGAGCGCATGGGTAAATTTCCACATTGTCTTTCAAATGTGGATGCCAATTTTCTAATATCCATCGATTTAAATTTGTTGTGATTGGCCAAATGTGGTTAAAACAACAAATCAAACCATGAGCAGTGAAAAATCTCTCTTCTTATAGTACTTCTTCCCCAAATTATAGAATTGGGGTTTTCTTGGCATAGGTGAGGGAATGGATTGCTTTTGGAAAAATGGCTCTTTACCTCTAGACTCAGATCTAATCTTAGAAATAGGGGCAGGAAAATCTTCTACAAAAGAGGAAAAAACCCTAATAGCAGGGGTTTGTTCACATACCTTTGAATAATCCATCAATTTAACCCCATTTCTAGCAATGGTCTTTTCCTTGGGTTTGCATTTGCAGTTGGTGAAATTTGAAGCACTGTAAAGGACTAATGGAGGTCAAAATAGCTGCTACTAACTCCATTCCTTTTCCCCACACTATCATTGCTTGTTTGTTACACCACAACCTTATGGGATTTTGAGGAGCACCCATTCTCTTTGGTTGAAACAGAAGAGAAGCCACAGGAGCCGTTGGGGAGCCACGAGAACCGTTGGAGGAGTGCCATTTGGTCAACTTGTTGACCTCATGTTTGGAACTATTTTGTCTCCAAATATTCATATCTTAGGAGTCTAATGGAAAATATATGTATTGGTACAATTTTTAATTCTCACACACTCATTGCTCTAGGTACAATAATAAATGTTATGATTAGTAAAATGAAAAAAAAGTTGTGTTTCCAAGCATTAATGCCCACACCAAACATGCTCCAAATGATTGATGTTCATTCAAGCCTCAAGGTATTATTGAATATGTTATTATCTTTATTAATTCTTTAGATTATCTAACCAAATTTATGATTTTACAGCCTAAAGTTAAGTTGGGGGGATCTAAATAGAAGAAAAATTGATTCACCAAAGGTTTAACTCCCTAACTCTTTAGTTAGAAATAAAAATGCAAAAAAACAACTTAAAATACATAAGTAAGAAAAATGCTTTATCCTATCTAAATGTATTTGGCCTAAACATAACTACATTCCTTCCCTAGATAAGAATACTAAGTAGTTACATTTGAAATGAGGAAAACTTGAAATGTAGAAAAAAATGAAAGATAACTTGAGAAATAGAAACCTAGACTAAATAAGGACTTGGAAATAACTTGAATAGATATTATTATACAGACAACAATGCACTTTGTAGATGACAACACATCTGCGATAACATCCAAACGCATTGTAATCGTCCATACACAGAATAAAGTAGTCTAAATTTTATGAAATAAATAAAATAAATTAAGTTAAATGACAAAATTGTAAAAAGAGAAGGGATATTAAATCTTTGCATGAAAGAACCACCAAAAATACCTATAGCTTAGACACATAAAATGGGGGTGACTGCTAGGGAGCTTGTTAAATGGTCAAGCCTCTATTTGGTCTTTCAACCTCCATCAGTAGTCAAATGGAAAGTAGATTAGAGAGGAGTGTGTGTACTCTTAATCCTAAGTGTATCTATAATGTAAGAACAACAATGTTTTTGTAAATAAATACTAGCAGCTTAGGTCTACTGAGATAGTAATATCCTATGTGTATGGAGAAGAGTGGGAGATGGAGAATCAAAGAAGGCCAACTTTAGAAATCACAAAGAAAGATGGAGAAAGAGTTGGGCATTGGATTTTTAAGAAAATAAGGAGCATAATAGCAACCCTACGAGAATCAAAATGCTCACAATAATACAACAGAAATGACTTTTAACAAAATGAAAGAAGCATGCTAAGATCACTTGTAGAAACCAAACACAAAGTAAAGGGCTAGAAATGAGAAGTAGAAATGGACAATAACAATATCACCTAGCTTAGGAAGCTCATGAAGATATGTTTTCCATTAATGGTGAAGAGAAGTTTTCCTTGTTCCAAAGAGTTATTTATCTAAGAAATATCCAACAAAAGGGAATGGAGAATGCCACTAGAAACCTGCAAGCTTGAATAATAGTCACAAATAATGGTAAGCAGTAACAAGGTTCACATTAACATATCTCATAGTAGTAAATGCATTGTGACAATGTTGTAGCTCAATAATTACATAAGAAGGCTATAAAAATTAAGAATCTAGAGGGAGATTCACATCCTAGAGGTGTCAAAAAATGACTAGTTCAATGCATGTAGAGAGTCAAGGAGAATCTCAACAATCACCAACATTGCTTTTTTTGATAGAGAGGTCAAGGGAATATTGGCTCAAAAACTTATAGAAGTTGGTAGAATAGCGATTACAACAAAATAGAAGTTGAAGTGTCATTGTCCTAGTTATGAAATAAAGCTTGTATGACCATATTATCGCATGACAAAAGCATAACTATGTAGACGTCCATGCAACTACACTTTAGTCTTAGGGGAATCACTTTGAAAAATATTATAAAATGAAAGTATAAAATTAAATTAAAATTGAAACACATTTTAAAATACATGAAAAGAACATAACACACAAAAATATAAAAAAAATTGGTATCTAGGTTAGGAAAAAGGCTAAGGGAGGGATAATGTGAGTCCTAAAAACATACTATAGGAATGGACACCAAAATAAGTACAATTTGTAGCATCAAAATTGCAGGGTATGTAATTTTAAACATTATAGGGATATCCTTTGATTCTTGGACATCTATGGTTGACTACTACCAATGCCTTTATCAATTGTTGTCTAGATGCTTCTGATACAACTATGGATGTTGTATTAGGACAAAAGAAAAGTACGAGTTCCTATGTTATTTATTACATAGTTAAAATTTCACAAGTGCCAAGTTGAATTATATTGTTTGTTGGTGTGAACATGGTATATTACCTAATTAGTTCCATATTAGGTCTTATTCAAACTAGTTTGCTTAAGTTTTCTTAGGGAACACTTAGGATAGTTATCTCTTTGTGTCTCGTGCCATGTGATTAAGACAATTATCATAATTCTATGTAGTCTTATCTCATTACCTTGCCTATATAAGCAAGGTACCTCATGTACTTTTTGTATCATGTATCATAATATATTCCATTTTGCACCACAATCAAGCAATTCATCCTCTTGCTAATCTCTCATGGAAGGTAATTTTTGGTTTTGCAGGTGATCTTGGGAGCTCGAGTCCATTGGTGACTCTTACATGGTATTAGAGCTTTAGATCTGCAAGCCCTTTCTCAAATCTGGGAGAAAATCAGACATGTGCTTTTGCTAGGTGCACTTCTAGGCAAAAAAGACCCCACTATTGAGTCCAAAAGGCCTAGAGGATGAATTTTGGTATAAAATACCTTATATTTTGTTGTTAGAAATATTTGGCCATTTTTGCTAGGGTTTACAAAAAATTGCAAGCAAGATTCTATATGGATTTGTACCATATGGTCCCTGCATATGTAGGCATCATCAAAATCAATCATGTTAATCACTATCCTCTGGGTAAAAGTAATATTCATTGGTATACATTATTATTCTCTAGTTTTTTAAGTTATTCTACAAATTTTCTACTTTTATGTAGGTCATACCTACGTCTACAGGTACCATAGATTATTGTAGATACATGCCAATAGGTCAAAGGGTGCCACATGGTTCAATATGCTCCACACAAACCACATTCCTAGCCAACAACCATTAGCGAGAGAATCCCCATTGGTTGGTGGCCTAAAGGCTAATAAAACACCTTCCAACATCAATGGAGAACATCTTGGGGAATATTCCCCTAATGCCACCTCATAAATAGCTCCTCATCATCACCAAATCATGGATTTGTCCCATAAGCAGTTTCCCATAGACATTTTGGTGGTTTTTGGCATTAGGATAGTGGTTTTCAACCTTTCAAGCGGTTTTGAGAAAATCCAATGACAGTTTGGGACTGGCAGAGAATATTCTGACAAATCAAGGTGTATTTTGTCATCAAGTTCTACTAACATCAACATGATATCATTAGCTCTTCAACCCCATCTAGCCCCCTACTACATTACAATTTTGATTTTGACACTTGAACTTCAGAGGCCTCATTCTCAGTTATAAAGGCTCTTTTTTGCGAGCAATTTTTTGATTTGGGACAAAATTTTGCAAGCTTTGTATTGGTGCAATTTTGATTTTGGTGTTTGGTTTTTTAGAAATTATATATTTTCACACCTCCTGCTAAGTAGTTCTTGTTTTGGGAACTTCAAGGACTCCATTTGGGCTCATATGGTAACATTTTTTGGGAATTTTTTTTGAAAGTGCATAATTTTTTATATACTTATCAATGATGTAATCAAATTGATCTCATTCTACATTAAAATTGTACTTTAAATTTGTGGCCTAATTTTGCATTTGCAATGTACTAAAATCAAGACCACTTTGTTGATTTTGCAAGTAGTAGCTATAATTGCACTAAGTATAAAGTGCCAAAATCATATATTGCTAGGGGTTCTCGTGATTGAGTAAATTTGGGGGGTAATCTTGTGATTTTTTATCTCTATTTTTTTTAAGGAGGTATCATGGGTTTTTCTATTCATCCTTCCATAGTCACCCTAAATAAGGATAATTACAAGTATTGACAATACAACAACCTAAAACATCTTAAGGTGGCTTCATCTCTTGCCCTGTCTCTATGGACTTGTCCCTAAACTAGGTACACCATATCGAAAGTAAGCATGAAATATTAGAAATGATCATGTCATAGGATTAATCAGTTGTAGTGTTGATTTTGACACTATGTGTTCCATCTCACATATTGAGTGTCCACACACTCTTTGGACCATGATTTGGGAGATCTATGGAGACATGCATCTCTCTCCATTCCCTGATGATCCTATTTTGGATAGTCTTCTACCCATAGATGATACATATAATATACCCTTTGATGATCATACAAAGGAAGAGCTTGAATATCTAGCAGGTCTTGATCGTTGTGATGATACAATGACTTGTCTTTCTTCTCCTTCTCCTCCTGTTACGATCATATCTCCATCACCTATTGCTACTTCAGAGTTTAGTGTTGCTTCTTTGAGAGCTTCTAGTGATTCTTTACAGTAGGACCATTCAGACTTCTAGATCCATCTCATTGGGATTCCTATATATCAGACATCACATCCTTATTTATGGAGTCTCAAATATCTGATTTGGAGGACACATTTTGAGGGTTTATCTCTCCGCCTTGATGGCAATGATGTCATCACATCTTCAATGTTTTCAGATGTAGTTCAGAATCTTCCCTCTCTTAGTTCTACTTCTTTGATTGGGCATTCGGTTCTTGATTTGGACATCTTTTTCCAACATGAGATCCCTAAAGTTGTATTCTAATACACACATTTGGATTTGGATTACCCTTTTATCTATATTATGGGAGTTTATTCTACATCCACCATTGGATTTTTTCTTGCAAAGGGGAGAGAATTTTTTTACAGGTTTCTGACACTCTTCTACATTTGTCTTCAAGCATTCACCATTGACATAGGAGCTACTTCTTTGTGGGGGGGATCTATCATCTCTCTTTCCCTCTTATGGGGTCTTTATTCATTATATATTGGTGTTAAAGGTAGTCCATGGGGGGATGTTGAGTCCTCATTTCTTCTTTCACTTTCTTGTTTTCTCTCTCTTGGAGAGGGTTTTTTCCTATGGGTTTTTCTCCTTTGCTTTGTTCATGAGAGATCTTTTGTACATGAACATGGCCTTGTAGTCGGGACCCATCCATCTTTGCATCATTTTTATAATTTATCATTATTCCTAAGTTTCACTTAAGGAGGGTGTTGGTGTGAACATAATATATTACCTAATTGGTTCCATATTAGGTCCTGTTCACACTAGTTTACTTAGGGCACACTTAGAATAGTTATCTCTTTGTGTCTCATGTTATATGATTAATACACTTGTCATAATCCTATGTAGTCCTATCTCATTACCTTGCCTATATAAGCAATGCCCCTCATGTACTGCTCATATCATGTATCATAATTCTATTTTGCACCACAATTAACAAATTCATCCTCTTGCTACTCTCTTGTAAGCTATACCGGAAAACAAATACAAATGAAATCTTCCTATTCTAAGCTATCACAAACCTTAGATGAAACATGTAAATAGAGTTTAAACAAAAACTAAAATAAAGTTACCATGAAACTCAATTGTAAACTAGATGTGCTCCAATGGATGCAGTTTCTCAAAATAAATCTCTTTCACAAATTTTGTAGCACATTTTTACTTCACATTCATAGATGAATTGTTGAAGAAAATAAGACTTATTTGTAGATTTTTTATTTTTGAAATGAATGGTAAAGATGGAGAAAATGGTTAGTTTATTAAAGTTTCATTAATATTTTTGGTTGCAAATATTAATGAGTTGAAAATGGTCTTTGAATGTGTTGTTGAATTTGGAGAAGGTGGGTGGTTAGATGTAATGAGGTAGTTAACTACTAAATGGGATAGTTAACTCCTCATTACTCTATTAAACTAATTTAATTTAATAGATTTTAAGTGCATGGTGAGTAGGAAATTAGTGAGGTGGCATTTGAGGGGAACAATTAAATAAATAGATCATTTAATTATTGGGGAGAGAATATCTAGATAATTAAATAATAGAAATATTTAATTATGCAAGGGAAGTGAATAGACTATTTAATTAATTGAGGAATGAGAATAGATTAATTAAATGTGATTATTTAATTGTTGATGGATAATGGATATGTTATTAAGTAAATAATATAATTATTTAATTAATTGATTAATGCATAACTATTAGTGTGGTAGGGATAAGAAGTGAATTTTGGTGTTGAAAATGTAAGGTAAAATTTAGGCGTCTATATTTGCCCCTCTTTTAAGTAGCGTTGCAACCAGAAGAAGTAATGTTGTTTCAAAGAAGATAGATATAGGCACTTAATGGTTGGGTATGAATGATAAATGATGCCCCAAGTATTAAAGGTTAAGGATCCACTTATTTGGGTTGATTGATTAATTGATTGATTGGATTCAAAGGATGATTTGACAGTTGGGTGAATTTGAGATTAGATGATGGGATGCCCCCTCAAGAGGACAGGTGGGTTAGAAGAACATGGGTTTGCTCTTGAAAGGAATAGAAATGTGTAATGAGGAAAGTGGGGAATTGGAAGAATGTTAGTTGATGGATGAAAAGTAATAGAAGAATATAGATGAATTAATGTGTTGATTAAGGGGGTCAATAAGAAGGATTGTGAGGGTGGATGTGATTAAGGTTGAATGAACGTGTTGCTTATTTCAAAGAGCTTTCGACCATAAATTGAGAAACTTAATTTTTGCTATAGCATATGATGGTGTGCACCAAAGGTATAAGGAACCTTAATGATGATTTATCATATGTTGCAAGGACTGACTCATGCATGAAAGCAAAAAAGCATAAAAAGATGCCCCAACAAATATATCAACAAGACACATCATGATATAAGGAACCATGATGACCTCGGTAGATTATGTTGTGAGACGAAAATAGAAAGAAACGAACAAACAAGAAAGAAAAAAGTAGACAAAAGACACACAATGAGTTTACCTCTCATCAAATTGAAAACCAAGTTAGAGATTTTTGTGATAGTGAGTAGTGATATTAGATTTGGGAGCAGTATATCCCACTAAATGATGTAATGGAACTTGAAACACGACATTTGTCTATGTGAGGTCGAGTGAGTGTGTGTACACGAAGTGGTTATTTTTACAAAAGTGAATGCATGGCGAGGTTTTGTGAGGGGCACATGTTTGTGTGTTGAGACGATTAGGGATAAAGTGGTAATAGGGTACATGTCATAACATCAAATTTCTAATTAGGAATAATCAATATGTCTTATCTAAAGCATGAGTCAAGATGTGAGTCAAGGCCTAACCAAAGGCAAAAAAGGTGATATGGGCAGATGAATGCGGAAAGGATTGGGATAATGGACATGAGTAAAACTACATGGAATAAAAGGAGTGAACTATACCTACATTTGCCCCCAAGTACAAAGATGCTCATGGATAATGGAGCACATGTGTTCACTCATGATGCCCACAAGTGGGTTTTCATCATGGTGCTTGCCTAAGGTGCCATAAGCATGGCTTTCACTAAAGGGAAAATTTTCACTTTTTCTTTGAATTTTTTTATTTTTATTCTTTTGATTTTTTTACTTTTGTGTTGTTATGAAACCATTGTTGCTAGATTATGCATGGAACTGCTTGAGATGCACAATGTTCATTGATTCCTCCAGCTCTTGACCTTAAGGTGTTGCTAGCTTGTATGCCCCCGAGCTATATTTGTTGATGATGACATAGGGACCCATCTAGTTTGTCTCAAATTTCACTCTTTTCTCATGGTCTTGATTTGTATTCTTCTGATTTTCTTTGACCACAAGATCCTTGATTTCAAATTCTCTAGTCTTTATGCACTTGTTGTAGCTACGCCATAGCCAATTATGACATGCCTTAAGATGATTGAGTGCATTAAGTCAGTGTTCATCAAGAAGCTCTAGTTCAT
Source organism: Cunninghamia lanceolata (assembly GCA_027924645.1). Classification (NCBI taxonomy): domain Eukaryota; kingdom Viridiplantae; phylum Streptophyta; class Pinopsida; order Cupressales; family Cupressaceae; genus Cunninghamia; species Cunninghamia lanceolata. The sequence continues at coordinate 6,584,958 of BSBN01000333.1, forward strand.
GCAGTCATGCCACTCTGTAGTCTTCATCAATGATGAGGTCATGCAAAGAGACATGTGTAAGGATGGTAGCTTGATCTCAATTGACAAAATGGATTCAATACCAAATATGAGGGAATAGGGAGTGGCACTAGTAGGTGTGTGGGTGCTAGTGCAATAGGCCCATAAGATAGGATAGAGCTAAAGATGCCAATCATGGCTAGCATAATTGATAATCTTTTTGAGGATTTTAATAAGGGTTTTATTAGATTCCTTTACTTGAACATTGCCTTGTGGGTAATAAGGTGCAGTGTTTGATGTGAAATTTATCACAAAGGGCATGGACTTCATGATTTTTAAAGGAGTTGCCATTATTTGTGATAATGGTAGCAAGGATACCATAATGGTAGATGATATGGTTGAAGATAAACTTGGAAATTTTTTGGCCAGTCACATAAGTATGAGGAATTGCTTTAACCCACTTGGTGAAGTGTTCAATTGTAGTTAAAATATGTTTATGGACATTGGAGGAGGATGGTTTTATTTTTCCAATGAGATCAAGACCCATGTGGAAAAAAGGCCACGGAGGCATGATGGACTAAATCACTTGAGATGATCGATGAATTAGATCCCCATGCTTTTGAAATGTTGTACATTTTATGACATATTGACATGCATCATGTTCCATGATGGGCCAATAATATCCTATTCTTAACAATTTTTTCACTAGGACCATGCCATTAGTGTGTGCTCCACAAATGCCATCATAAACCTCTTTGATAGCTAAGTTTGCTTCTTGTGACTCTAAACATTGTAACAAGGTGCCATCATAACCCCTACGGTAAAGTGTGTCACCAAGGAGAGTGAAATGATATGTTCATTGGATAAAGGATTTGAGTTGAGTGGATGAAAGGTTGGATGGGAGGGTTTGAGCTTGGAGGTAGGTGTAAATGTCATGATGCCATGGGGAGTTGGGACCAATAATTTCGCATATCATTTCTAATTTAGGGACATCATATATTGGGATCATGAGTTGCTCAACCAAGAATTGACATTTTGGAGTGCCTGCATGCATGCTAAGGAGAGAACCAATAGTTTCCATTGAATCGGTTGTCTTATTATTCAGACAAGATACTTGTTCAAATTGAATGTGACTAAAATATTGTTTGAAGCTTTCAACCATTCTCTTGTAAGGGATGTGTTTTTCATCCTCAATTTGATATTCATAATTGACCTATTTGACAATAGCTAAGAATCACCAAAAACTAATAAGTGTTGGATGTTCCATTAGATTGCAAGCTTGAGACTTGAAATTAATGCTTCATATTCAACAATATTATTGGTGTAGGGAAAATCCAATTTTGAATTATTTTGGTATAAGGCCACCCTATGGTGTGAGGAACAATATTCTTGCCCCTGAGCCATGGCTAGTGAAGGAACCATCAAAATAGAGCTTCCACTCAGGTGACTATTGAAGGGCTAGAATAAATTCATCTAAAAAGTCAAGATTCAATGGTTGGGTATCTATCAATGGTGCCTCTGCCAACTGATTAGCTATTACTTGTATCTTAATTACCTTTTGATCAACATTCTCAATAGCAAACTCACTAAGTAACATAACCCACTTAGCCATTCAACCTATTAGAGATGGTTTTGACAAAAGATACCGTAGTGGGCTAATTTTGGCAATAAGTTTAGTTTGATGATTGGGCATGTAATGTCTTGATTTCTGTGAGGAAAAAACCATAGGCAAACATGCCTTCTCCATAGGTGCATAGTTATATTCATATCTAACCAAGGTTCTACTAATATAATAAACAATTGTTTCTCTTCCCTGATCATCTTGTTGTTCTAGAAGGGCTCCTAAAGCAAATTATGTAGCTGAAATGTAAAGAAGCAATGGATTATTTGGGATTGGTGCCATAAGAACTAGCGGATTGGTGAGATATTCTTTTAGCTGATTAAAATCATGTTGACATGACTCATCCTGGTGGTAATCTACATTCTTCTTGAGTAGATGCGAAAATGGTTGGCATTTATCAACAAGTTGTGCAATGAATCTGTGTATAACCTAAAACTTTCCTTGTAGACTACAAAGCTCTTTGAGATTCTATGGTGGAGGCATTTTTTTAGTTGCTTTGACCTTTGCAAGATCCACTTCTATAACTCTTCTAGAAATAATCAAACCTAATAGCTTTCCCGATGTGATGCCGAATACACACTTCTTAGGATTGAGGCATACTTTATATTCTCTTAGTCTTTGAAAATGAATTGTAGAACTTTAGGATGCTCCACTATAGTTTTTGACTTGTTCAATAAATCATCTACATAGTCCTCCACAATATCATGAAGCATATCATCAAAGATTACTATCATAACTCTTTGATAGGTTGCCCTAGTGTTCTTTAGACCAAAAGGTATTACTCGATAACAAAATATCCTCCAAGGAGTGATGAAATTCATTTTTGTTTATCTTTACGAATGATTTGAATTTGATAACATTGCATATCCTACTGTGAGATCAACTATCACGTCAATATTTGGCAAGAGGAAATCATCCTTTGACCATGCTTTGTTAAGGTCTCTGAAATTTGTGGACACACGGACTCCTTTGGGTTTCTTGATCACAAGGAAAATGTTTGAGATCCAGTTAGAATAGTCAATGGGTCAAACGAAAACCACCTCTAATATCTTGAGCAATCCCTCTTTAACGAGGAGAGCAATTTTGGGATGCATTTTTCTTAATTTTTTCTTCACAGACTTAACATCTGGATGTACAACAAGATAATGTACCACTAAGGATGTGTCTAACCCAGGCATGTCAACATATGACCAAGAAAATATGTTTGTGAATCTCTTGAGTTTAGTACTAATGTTTTCCTTTTCTATAAGATCTAAAGTTGCAACCATGTGAGTGATCTTTTTGTCTTTTCTTATGCCAAGATCAATTTCAACAACTTCTTCAACCAATGATGCAGGCACATCTTGTAGGTTCCTAGGTGTAAAAGGAGGTTCGAGCTCCTCATCCATTAGTGTCCCAAAGGGATTTTCACCAATGGACACATCTTTATTTTCTTGATTTTCACTTTTTCCTTCATTTTTATTTTTTACATTGTTTTAATTTTTTGTTTTCTTTAGATTTTTTGCTTTCTTTTGATTTCTTTGACTAAGGAGGTTCTCTTGTTCCCCAAAGTATGCACATGTGTCTAATTTGATCTCAAAACCTTTCTTATGATCTCTTGATGGCATGTTATCTCAAAGTCCTATGAATTCGACAAGTGCTTCCTCATTTTCAAATGTATCTAATGATATGATTTCTTCTTGGTCCCAATCGATAAGGTTGGGGTATTTAAGATCCAAGTGGATGGTAAGAATGGCGATGTTGTCAAAGAGACTAGTTGTGGCAAGATCTTCGTAGGAGTCATGATTGGACTTATTATCATCATAAGGGACATATCCTAGCCCCTAGTTCATTGTATTCCTATGTATACTCATAGGTTCTAGAATGCCTTGTCCATGGAGTCCAAGGATTTTTCCTTTGTAATTCACATTTTTTGCATATTCTATTGGGTATGGAATATTCATTCTTTTCAAAATAGGATGCAAATTCATCCTCCTCACCAATCTAAGAGCCTTTTACGTCTTCTATTTTTCATTTGTTATGAGCCCATGCTTTATGAAGGTAGTCAAGCCATATTGTTCTGAGGTCTTTTTTTTATTTAGATTACTATTGGGCTTGCCAAAAGATAAAGGAGAGAGGGGAAGCTTGCCTATATGAAAGGTGTCATGGATCTCATACTATCCACAACCTTTGTCAATGATCTTGATAAGGGATTTGGGATGTGATGCGATAAATGTAGAGGCAAGGTTGGATGGATCGATGTATGAAGATGATTATGTGGGCTTAGGATTAAAGGTAGCATTAGTAAGGGGACAATGGTTGATTTTTTGATAGTGATCTTCCAACATTTTATAATACTAAAAAGGCTAAGGATCAACAAAAACTATTGCTTCAATGCCTGAGTGTGGGAATTTGATGTATTGATGGAAGGTAGAGGGTATGACTTGCATTGCATGGATCCATGGATGACCCAAAATGATATTGTAGGGCAGATCAAGATCAATGACATGTAATAAGGTGTGTTGTATGGCAAGCCCCACCTCAAGAGGTAGATGTATTGTTCCAACTAACTCTCATTTTGCATTATCATAAGCTTTGGTGGTGATTGTATTGGTATTCAAAGCTTCTTTTGAATACCCAAGTTGTCGAATCAACTTAAAAGTATAAATATATTTTCAAAATTGGCCCCATTATTCACAAGCACCATTTTGATTTTATGTTTAGTGACAATTACTTCAAGGTATAGAGGAAGGTTATGGGTTAGATCTACATAAGGCATGTCACTCTGGCTAAAGGAAAGATGGTGATTTGAGGATAGATGTCCTCTAAGAGCACGGAATTGTGAGGGATTAATATAGTTCGGGACTCTTGAATCCTAGAGGACTTTATGTAATACATCCTTATGAATATTGGATGTTTTCAAAAGCTCCATGATTGATATTTGTGTTGGATTCTTCTCCAATTGCTCGATGAGATTGTATTGACCCTTGGGAGTAGATGGGGGAGGCCATTGAATAGTGACTTTGCCACGTCTTGTGGTAACAACACAAGTACGAGGTTTGATCTTGATTATGGCTATTTGGTTTTCAGAATGATGGATATGACCTACTATAGAATCATATGTATAAGGAACTTTATTATAACATATATTATTAGCATGGGCATTTTGACTTTGGTTTGACGATTGATGCATTTGATGATGCTTTGGAAAAGGGGTATTGATATATCCCTAATTGTTTATTTGGTGATAATGAAGTGGCCCCTTCTATCTCAATATCCCCACTATCAATGAGGCCTTGAACATAGTGTTCCAATTTCATGCATCGGTTAGTAGAATGTTCATTGATCTTTTGGTACTCACAATTTTTTTTTTCTTGTACCAGGCTGGCTTAGGCTTACTTTCATTGAATGGTTTGGTAGATGGAAATATGATCATGTTTGCTTTGACCAATTTATGAAAGACTACCTCTAATGTCTCACAAAGAGGCATATCTTGTCTACATTTCATGTCTTGTTTTGGTTGTCCACCAGGAATTATGATGTTAGAGGTATTTTGGATAGCTTGAACATGTTTTGAGTTAGTAACACCATCACCTACTACATGTTTGTTTTTGCTAAAGAATTTGGGTTTTTTAGATTGACCCTGATCTTTAGAAAAGATTTTAACAAGTCCTGTAACTATGAGGGCTTTTTCGATTTGCACACCTTTTTTTGATAATTTCATCAAAAGTACAAACACAATGGACTTGTAGGTGAAATGCCATCTCTTAGTCCAAGTTTGCAATAAAGATATTAACTAATTATTTTTAGGTATTATCTAAGGGAATTTACTTGCTAAACCTCTCCATTGTTGTAAGAAGGAAGAGAAACTTTCCCCATTACATTGTTTGGTATTACAGAGGTCCATCATGATGAGTTCATGCTCTGCATTATATGAAAAAAGTGCAACAAATCTTTCAACTAATTTTTTGAATGTAGTGATGGCATTTTTTGGCAAGTGCAAAAACTATTCAAGTGCTTGTCCACCCAAGCTTTGCAAAAATAGTATAAGAAAGTACATGTTGTCAAAAGAAACCTCTTAACTGGATATGAAAAAATCCTTAACATGCTCTCGAGGGTTGCCTTTCCCCTTATACTTATCAAACTTTGGAATCTCAAAATGTTGAGGAAATGGAATTTATGTTATGGATTTGTCTAGTAGATATGGACATTACTTGTCAAATGTGTAACCCTTGCATTGAGTTTGATTTCCTGCTTTTAAGCCTCTTATGGTGTCCTTTGTGGCTTGGAATTCTTGGTCAAATGACATATTAGGGGGTGGTGGTTGGCTATTTTGCTTGTTGTGATTGCCCACATACTACATGTATGTTGCATTGTTGAGATTGGTTTGATTTGGTTGATGATTTGGATTAGATTGATTCTACAAATTGTTTTGATTGGCTGGGATGTGTTGATTTTTTTATTTATTGGTTGGTTGTTTTGAGTGTTTTGATTTTGACGAGGATTTTGATTGTTGGGTTTAGATTGGCATAATGGATTGGGTTGCCATGACAATTTGAGGGACGAGGCTTTGGTCTTATCTTGGTGTTGGGGATCACCTTGTGATGTCTATTTTGTGTTGAAGCTAGACACTTTTGGAATAAGATTGTTGAGGTCCTCATGAGTTTGATCAACATTGGTGGTGTTCAGGTTGGAGGCTTTGTAGTTTATGATATTATTAAGGTTATCTAAGTTATAACCGATAGGCAATTTGGGTTATAATTCTACAAAAAATCCTAAGTGTGTCATCCCTATTGTGATGTATGAATTGATCTATGAGGGTGCATCCTTTTTTAGAGTCAAACAAATCATGATGGTGATGGAAATACTCACTTTGATGCTATCAATATCATTATCTTCTTGGATTTCACGCGGGAATTGATGAGAGGTTTCTCCAAATAGATAGGGTTTTGGACATATGGGTTCTCAAGAAGAAAACAATTTTCTTTGAGGAATTCCACGTCACATTTTGCTTGACACCTAGTTACGGTGACATGAGAGTGTACTTGGGATTTATGTTTTTAGATTTTGAAACTTTTTGACCTTTTTTGGATTTTAATGATTTTTTTGGCCTTTTGAAAACTTTTTTATTTTTTTGTTTTCAATTTTGGAAACTTTATAGATTTTATATAATTAGAAGACACATCAAACATGCTAACAAGCCTAGTTTATTCAAATGGGTTTGTATATGCTTGTAAGCCCACCTTGTTGCCTTTGTTTAGGCATAACATGCAAGTCCCATGATGAGGAAACTAACCGCGTTTGATCACCCAAGATCACTCAAAAGGCATGAGGGGAGAACATACATGATATGCATGTCTATTTCTAGAGGGCATAAGCACTTGCATGCAGTAATTTATGGGGCTAACTGCTTATCAATGCATTATAAGTATATATGACTAAATGGTCTTAAGATAGAATAAACAAGGCTTCTAGGGGATGTCCTCAAAATCTAGAAGGTACGGGAGGCCCAAGTCCGTGAAATGAAGAGTATGTTTAAAGGCTTGGTTCGAGAGGGTAACCCACTCTCCTCCGTCACTTTGCAAGGTATAAAATTCTTGCAAGCTTAGCTAAATGACAAATGTCCACTAATAGGAGATTTGTTTGATTCTCTCCTAAATTTCTATACTCCACCAAAACACGTAGGTGTGGGTCATCCCCTAAGGTAATGAAATCCTTATGCACGCCTGCTACAAAATAAAAAGAAAAATGAATACTTTTGATTCCCAAGATCACAATTACATGCAAGGGAAGACCATATGTATTCACCTTTCAGGATAAAAAAAGAAAGCGAGTTGAACCACTTTTGATCCTCAAGATCAGCTAAGCAGTGAGAGAGGATAACATATGTGAATTCAACCCACTAAGGCATAAATCTAATGTAAAAAGACATAGCAAACAATTATTTTTAAAGCCACGAACCAAATGTGTGAGGTTTGAAATATGTAATCTTCTTCAAATGAAACATATAACCCACATTTTAGTAGTTTTGATAAAAACTTAGCCTTGGATAAGTGAACCTACCAAAAGACAAGTCAAAATGCAAAAAAAACAATAGATAACGATTATTTTCAAAACAAGGTATTAGCATTTGTTGAAATCAAAGATCCAAGATGTGCCAATGGTTGCATAAAAAGTTAGAAAATGCATAAATTAATAGTACCACAATATAGAGCATGGAAAAATATCAACTTTCAAAAAAAGAATCACTTGAATCTGAGTTCGTTTGTGAAAGTTATTAAGGTTGGAAGGTCCAAAAACTGTAACAACTCAAAGATAGTAGTGAGAAAATGAATTTTCTAGAGAACTAGAGGACCATGAGAAAAAAACTAGTAACACCACTAGGTAGAGCATAAAATTTTACCCTATTTGAAAAAACAAATCATTGAAAAAGACCTCTGGATAGCTGAGAAAAAGAGGTTTGAAAATTGCCTCCTTGGTAAAAATGCTCAATAAAGGGGGGTTAGTGTTTAGCCCCTTGTGGACCGGCCCCTAGTCACCCATGTGACTTGGTTCTAGGTGTTGGGTTTTTAAGCCCCCCTTATGTAGGGAAGGACCACGGGCTAGGTAGGTGGTGGAGCTAAAGTCTACAACTTAACTTTCCAAGCCCTGTTCACCTTTCCAACCTGATTTCCTAGGAAACCTGCGGGCACTAGACCAACACAATTTTTAATGTTTAAAATTATTTATTTTAAAGCATAGGGTTTAAAACTCTTTCCATGCATGGTATATAAAATGAGTTTAAAAAAAATTTAAATTTCATGCGACCTTTTCCAAAAATGTTTCAATGAAAAAACTTTAATAAATCTCAATGCATTTAGACATAGGTACTTAAATATTTCCAAAGTCCTTTTCAACACATTTAAACAAAGACTTTAATATTTGCCCCTAGTTTTAACAAAGAAATTTGCCTGTAATTTTAACAAAGAAATTTGCCCAACTTGAATATCATCTATTTTTTCTTCTTCCACCTCCTCTTACATGCACGCTAGTGAAACAACCAAAACTAAACTCAAAAACTTGCTTTTATAATAATAAGAGGCCTATTTGGACTATTGATTTCCCTTTCATAAGTAAGTTGTTGGCATATTGTCGAGTATATAAATACTATTTGTCATCTTAGGTCTAAGGAACCTACTATCCAATGATTGAGATTATGGCTCTTTCAAGTGTCCCCCTCTCCCAATCAATCAACATAAATGCCCTCGTCTTGTTGGATGAGTGCCTAATGGAGGAGGGAGAGGGGTGGGCCACAATGAACCACTCATTTTCTATGAGGCTTACAACTTTCTCCACATTGCTAATCTTGAAATGATGTGCCTGAAATCACTTCTCCCTTCAAGTATTTTATGTTGGTTGGAGAGGACCTCTACTATATAGAAGTTGGATCTTTGATTTTAGCATCTAGTTACCTTGCTTCGCTCATATACCATACCTTTTGTCTTTGATGGTCTACCTGGCTTTGCTACCTATTCTTTTGTCTTTCACGGTCTACCTCACTTCACTCAAATACCCTTCCTTTTTTCTTCGACAGTTTGCCTCGTTTCACTCACTCCCCCACTTCCCTATGGTCTAACATCATTGTAGACTAAAAAATGTAACAAGAAGAAGACAAATTTGGCTAAGTAAGTTCCTTTACCTAAACATGGATAGACTCTAGAGTTTGACCAATTAAAGAACTAACTTACTTACACTGAGTAACTTGCAATAAAAGATCACTTGTTTAGAACTCAAGCCACTGCTTATCCTTGTCTAAATAATTTAAATTTATTGAGATAAATAATTTAAATTTATTGAGATTTAGGGCATTGTCCCCATGTGGCTGCTTTTTCTGCTTAGTTATCTTGATTTGTAGTTTTTACTATATAAAAAAATAAAAACAAATTATCTTAATTATCTTAATTTAGAAGAAAATAAAAGAAAAAGAAGGGAAGGAAATATATGCAGCCACATGGCATATTTTTATTATGCAGTTATTTTTCAGCCCCTTTTTTTTTCCACAGCTTAGGGCATGTCCCCATGCCGCTCCTTCGCTTATTTTGGCTAGCAGTCATTGCTCAATTTTTTTAGGAGATATTTGTCCAGCTAGTGACCCCATGAATATATTTTTTTCTACTTATCTTAAGTAGTTATTTTAATCTGTAGTTTTTACTATATAAAAAAATAAAAACAAATTATCTTAATTTAGAAGAAAATAAAAAAAAAAGGGAAGAAAATATATGCACCCACATGACATATTATTATGCAGTGCTTATTCCAACCCCTTTTTTTTTCCACAGCTTATTTGCAATTCCTAACATTAGCCGCTCCACAAAAATAGAGAAAGATTCTATATTATCTTTTTCCCATAACTGTAAATTTCCATGGGGCCACTCCAACTATTTGAATTTATGTAGAAAAATAGCCGCATGGAGACATGGGGTTATTTACAATTCCTCTAGAGTAGCTGCTCCACAAAAATAGGGAAAAATTCTATATTATCCTTTTCTGATAATTGTAAATTTCCATGGGACCACTTCAACTATTTGAATTTATGCAGAAAAATAGCCGCATGGAGACATGGGGTTATTTACAATTCCTCCAGAGTAACCGCTCCACAAAAATTAAAAAAAATTGTATATTATCCTTTTCTCAGACCACTTCAACTATTTGAAACTATTTGAATTTATGCAGAAAAATAACTTAAACAACTACATAAGGAGACGGGTTTTGAAAAATAAAAAAAATCAAAGTTATCAATTCTCCTCTAAAACAAAGGAAGCAACATGGATATACTTACTTAGATCTCACAGCGAAGTGCATTCTTTATCCCCAAAGCAAACCATCCAACTAGATGGTCCATGTCAAACCAATAATAACAACAATAATAGAACATCTAGGCGGCAGTCAATTACCCCGTTTACTTCCAAGCGCAAAACACGAACTCAAATTGTCTGTAAATAGAAAAACGAAAACGGCTGAAAACCACCGACTGTTGGACGCTTTACTTTATTATTATTACTTTTTTTGGCTTTACCTTTATGTAATGGAGAAGCCACTAGCGGTTTGAGAGGGGCGGAAATATGGGAAAGGATGGGCCCGGCGGCTGCTTTTCCATTTACAGCGGTCTTTTCCTTTTCTCTTCTTTCCTCTCTTTACTCTTGTTGTCGTATATCGGGGGAAATTTATTAGATGTCTTCCTTTGAAGAAATAATGAATTGTTCTCCAGAGCGGCGGGACGAAGGGGGTTATTGCTCGCAACCATTTATAATCCTGAGCTACTGCAATTGCAATTGCCCCCATCGGCCCTCAATCAATACAGAAAGGGAGAATTGAAAGGGCACAAGAATCAAGATGGAGTGGGCAACGAAACGGGTGATTAAGTTCGGGCTGAAGAAGTTTTTGGGTAAATTCATTTTGGGGGAGCTCGATTTGGATGGGCTCGAAGTCCAGCTCGGCGCCGGCACAATTCAACTCAATCATCTTCAATTGAATACTCAGTATTTGAATCAACAGGTGTGCCTTTTTCTTTTTTGTATATGCTTTTCAATGTATTCTTTTAGGGCACAGGTTGTACATGTTGAAGAATTCTTTTCAATTGAAGGTTTTAGAGCTGTTTTAATTTGAAGAGTCGCTTTCCTAATTATAACGCTGCCCCGCCCTGCCCTGCCATGGTTGAGTGGGACTCTGGGTTTTCAGAGGCTGTGTTTTGGTGGTTTTGTTAAGTTCTCTTATATATCATTGCGAGGGATATCTCCTCCGTTAAATTCTTCTGTTCTGGTACACCCCAGCCAACTTGCCTTGCCCGAGAAAAGTCTGAGTCTGGATTCTGGTAGATGGTGTTTTCATTTTCTAGATTTGGTGAATTACCCTGCAGGGTGACCTTTGGCCTATGCGATAACCGAGGAGTATGTTTTCTGTCAAACTGGCCATGAACTTGTAACCAGTTCCATCCATTGGAGCTGGATGTGGTATTTTATAATTTTTCTCAACTGCAACTTTTGGCTTAGTTTCCACAACCAAGGGGGGGCTTAACCGAGGAGTGTGCTTTCTGTCAAACCGGCCATGAACTTGTAACCAGTTCTATCCATTGGAGCTGGATGTGGTATTTTATAATTTTACCCAACTGCAACTTTTTGCTTAGTTTCCACAACCAAGGGGGCTTCTTTTGTCACAAATTCACCTGCAAGTTGCACCCCACACCATCTGTTGCTGTGCGCCACTCTCAGTGAGTTCAATTTGGTACTTAACCTAATTTTAACTTGTTTGATTTGGTATTTTACCTAATTTCAACCCTTTGCTTAGTTGCCATGACTGAGGAGTATGGCTTCCAGCAAGTTCACCCGGGATTTGCCACATTTATTGGAGCTGGATGTGGTATTTAATCCAATTGCAACTCTGGCTTAGTTGTCGCTTTTATCAAATTCACCCAGGACTTGCACCCCACCTGGTCTGTTGTGGCATGTTATCCCCAGCAAGTTTGATGTTATGTTTTACCTGATTTTAACCTTTGGCTTAGTTGCCATGACTGAGTGGTATGCCTTCTATCAGATTCACCTGGAAGTGGAACTCATACCTGACGTCATCTGCCAGGGTATGAGAGCCCCGAAGTTGAATGCATTATTTTATCATTTTCAACACTTCATCATTTCTCCTGTAGATTTCAGCTTAGGGCTCTTTAGGAAGACTTATATTTCTATTGCTGGAGCTCATCCTATCTATATAGGATCCTTGAAGAGTTTTTATTCAATGTAATGTCAGGACGTGATTGCTCAGAAAGTGTAATCTAGTTAGGGTTGTGGAAGCTTTATTGCCTATCCAAGCCAAGTGGATTTTTATTTAAGGATGCCTTAAATGATTAAACTTAACATTATTTGTCTGTAAAGCCAGTATTTATTTTTGGTGTAGCAATGGGATCTGTGGTGTGATGTTTAAGTCAAGTTAGAAGATGTGTTCATAACCTTTGGATGCCCTGCCCTTCCTTTCCCTGCTGCAGCACCGTCTCTTGTATTCTCTGGAATAATTGTCCAGCTATAAAATGATAACCCCTTGTGGGCAATGAATAGGTTGAGGGTATTTCAAACTCTGCCCTTACCATAATGCTTGTGATCTCACAAAAGTTAAGTCATAGCTGATTAGCAAAGGAAGCTAAAATTAAACTATTTGGAAACAGCATACCAGTTGCTTTACTGAAAGAGAAAGAATTGACATTTGGTAGAAGATAGTCATTAACAATTCTAGCACAAAGGTGCCTCTTAATATCATCCTTCATGGTTCAGTCCATTTATTTTGACAAGTGACACCTTGGGGAAAATGATCCTCTGTAAACTTCAGCCCTTCAAAGATCAAAGTTTTCTGGTACCATGGGGAAAGGATCCCACGTAAACTTCAGCCCCCCTTGAAGCTTAAAATTTTCTGTTGTTAGGTGTATTTTCATAGCATATGATGCATGTGCGTCCACTGTCTCTGCAAGCAATGCAATTTGTTGCTCACCAACAATTTTCGTTTTGGTTGTTGATAAGCTATGGAGCGACTCTATTGTGGCCCTCACCGATGAGAGAAAAAACAAAATACATAGACTGCAATCAGAAAAAGGCATCCTGAGCCCATAACACAAGATGAAAGGTCCAAGGTCAAAGCTGAACAATCTTCTAAGCCCAAGGTCAGTGTCAAAAACTTAGTGGAAAAAGACCAGAACAAAACAAATCAGAAGCTTACAAAAGACCAGAGAGAAAGTATTAAGGGGAGAGACAACCCGTTTGTCCACACCTCCACAACACCTTGGGGAAGCAATTGCCTAAGTAACCGTGGCCACCCATATATTTTTAACTTTTGGCACAGAAGAGCTGAAGTCTATCAATTGGGAAAATTAACCCCATGTACCACCTTTTGATGTTGGGTGGAGTGAGGAGAACGCCATTGACTAGGTGAGGGACCTTGAGAGTCCCCTTAGAATGGGTAACGGAAAGATTCATCAAGATAGAGTGCAAGTCAAGGAAGAAAGATCTATAAGCTGGCGGTAAACTGGCAGCACCCCTTTGTTCAAGACCTGAATCTTTTTCATCTTGAGACTGGCTCCTGTAAAGCAGCACCTGCCGAGGAGGACGGCATTTCTCCCTCAAAGGTCGACAATGACTCCCCAGGGAGCAGAAAGCTGCACACCTAAATTCTTGGCCTCGCCATCTGCAGCCTTGGCATCCAAATGTAGGAGAAATTCCTCATGAATATAAGTCTTACTGGCAGCTTCCTGAAGTCTCTATTACCCTCCAAGCCCACAGTGCATTTGACCAAACTCAGTGATCCCAGAGTCGAACAATCAAAGATGCCCTTTAGTTTTATATCTGATACCACACCATAGAGGAGGGGATCATGTGGTTTTGAGCCCTTCTTATTGCGGGCTATGAGAGCTGGGGGCTAGACAAGCATAGAGAACACAAAGCACCACAAACAGGATTGGGAAAATGGCGAAACAAGACACCAAAGCAAGAAGATCCCAAGTCTTGACAGCTGCAAGCGGAGAATTGTGCAGGCTTTTAAAACAGCTACCTACATGCATCATCATGACAAAAAGGTGGCATCTGCCATGAAACACACTGCACACAAGATGAACACCAACTTAATTAAGCAACATTAATTTGGAAACGTGGGAAGAAATCACACATAAGCATCCAGGCACTGCCTATTAAAATCTGATGGAGGACTGACAACTGGGACCCATCGAAGCACTCTAGCTAAGATAATAAATAAATTATGGGGGCATGTCTACTAAAATAATCTTGTCTAATCCATTCCATGCCTCAAGACAATCTGTCACCAAACTTGAGATAGGATCCAAGTCCACCGCATGATTGGCAAGAAGATTTGCCACTTTATTACACTCCTGGAAAAAATGAGCGAAGATCTCCTCGAACTCCTTACACACTGCTAGAGCTTAATCCAATAACGATTTGGCTTTTTTTGGCTGGAATAGGCCTTTTTATTCAAGACTTGAATAACCACAGACGAGTCCTCTTCAACAATTAAATTTCTACATCCATAATTGATGGTAAGCTTAAGGCCTTCCACAACAGCATTCCATGCTGCCTCATTAGTGGAGTGGACACTCAGATAGAATGAGTCCCCCTCTACAAAACACCCTTGACCATTCCTAATGATAAACCCTGCTCCAGCCAATCCAGGATTACCCTTGGAGGCACCATCAAAGTTGAGCTTCATGAATCCTTTAGGCTGTTTGGTCCCACACACATTCTCTTGAACAACATTATTTGCTCATGTACCATCAATGGGGATCACCAACAAATTTCTTGTGCAGAAAATACTTCATTTCATATTCTGACATTTAATGAGTTTTGCCACTGCTTATTTACATATTCGTTCAAATCTGGGAAATTTCTCTGGACTCTGTGTGGTAAGCATCATAGACCATTGCCATTGTTAGAACTTTCGTAAAATTAAGCAGTCTGACACCCCTGTTACGAACACGATCTAGAACTGATTAAAAAAAAGTAAAACATCTAC
Organism: Cunninghamia lanceolata; assembly: GCA_027924645.1. Lineage (NCBI taxonomy): Eukaryota > Viridiplantae > Streptophyta > Pinopsida > Cupressales > Cupressaceae > Cunninghamia > Cunninghamia lanceolata. Next base: position 6,600,091 of record BSBN01000333.1, read on the forward strand.
ATCAAGGAGATTGAAAAATTTAGAAAGGAAATATGAAATTATTTGTTAGTAAAATTTTTATTCTGAAAATTGGAATCTCGAGAAAATCACACCCAACCTGAAAGAAATTAAAACAGAATGTTTTTGCATTTTGCAAAACATTTTCAGAGAGTACATAAAGTAAGGAAAACTTTCCTGAGAAGGGATGGATGCCAACTAACTCAGACCCAATTCAAGAACACTTATGGTTGCTGTCCTCTGGCTATGAACAATTATTCCACTCTGATACATATATTTTGGATTATAACAGTGGTTCCAGATCTACACTTGTTTTGAAGGAGAAACGATTTAAAGAAGGTAACTGCTATGAAGCCTGAAGGAGGGGTCCTTCTGTTAAGCATCAATATTTCTATATAGATCAGTTATGGAGGAACATATCAATCATGCCCTGATGCAGTCATAAGTTATTCTTTTAGTTACTCATCAGCTATGCAAGCAGTAGTTGTTCAGTTGTCATTAGAAATATGTCAGTTACAAAATAATGATGCTACTGGTAGCAAAAGAAATCTGAATTCAGTTACACTAAGGCCTTAAAGCCTTTTAAGCCTCTTGTGAAATTGTATTTGTTTGGGCTGGAAAAATTTGGAGCAGGGACCTGAAGGTCTGTTCACGGTCAAGTGCAGCACATATAAGACTCATGGACTGGGTTTGAGTTGGAAGCCATACCTTCTCAGGAAAGTGTGTTTTGTTTGTGTACTGTTTGGTGATACAGACTTCTTCCACCATTTTCTAAATACTTAAGTTAGGTTCAAATAATGTAGGATTCTTGGATATTTTAGTCGTCAGTCTTTAAAAAAGTGGATGCCATACTTTCAATTTATGTGTAGTTTTTCCATTTGTTATCAGTTTTCATATTTTATTCATGTTAGAAGCATCTGAGCTACATTTTTCAGCCTTGTGGAAGAAGCCCTGATGATAGCAGATATTTCTGTACAAGTAAAGATTCTACTAGCCTGCATCTATCAGTATGCATTCTTCTGGGAAGCTCCATAAAGACTCTCTTGAAGTCTTTTAAAAAAAATATGTTGACATTTGCGAAGAAGATATAAATACAGGTGAAACTTAGAACTTTTGTTGTTCTACAATGGAGGCTACAAGCAAAGATGGAAATAGTCTTGCAACGACGGTTCTATCACTAATTTTTCCTTGGTCTTGGATACTTGGAATGGTTTAGACTCTGGGAGTACAGTTAGTTCCTTGAGTCTCTATTCTTTAATAATGCTTCTTTTTCTCCTTTATGCTCACAATACTTTGCCTGCTCACTTGTTCTTGATACTGCCTAGGTGTTACTAATATTCCAATTTTTTCAATTATTTTGGTTGTGTTTTTTTTTCCTCCTCTTTTTGTCTATATGTTCCTGTTCTTCGAAAGGGCAATTGGTAGGCAGGTGTTAATAAGTCTTGTGTTAGGTTTAGTTTACTGTGACATGCTTTTTTATTGTGTGGGTTTAAATGAAGACTTGAGAAGTTTTCAACTTTTTGTTTTCATCAAACCTTGGGTCTTATAAGTGTGTCTATTTCAGCTGTATGTCAAAGTTTTCTTTTGTATTGTTCCAAAGGCAACATTTCGACAACTCAAAGAAAAGTACCTGAAGAAGGTTAAGTCTTTCCTCTTAGGAGTTTTATTTTGCATGTAGGAGCTTTTATCTTGTTGGTGTTTATATATACTATATTCAAGGTTTGTGGAGACCCATGATGGGTGACCATGTTAATTGGTAACTTGCATGTATCTTGTGTTCAAATACAGTTTTCAGATGTGTATGGTAACAAACAGAACTTAGCAATTGAGTTTCAGATGTAGTGACTTGTAGGTATCTTGTGTTAAAATACTGTTTGCAGGAATGAAGGTAATGAACAAAGATCAGGTATTGAGTTTTAGGTGTCATATTGCTAGCTAACTGAGGGTAAACAGATATTTGTTTTGTTTCTAGTGATGCTACTTTCTGAATTTTTTTATATCTTCAAGACTTGTATAGTATATGAATATGGTCGGTATTGGTCAGTTGGGTGCAGCTGCAGTCAGTGTCAAAGAAGGATTTATTAGCAATGTATCAATCAAAATTCCATGGAAAGTTCCAATAGACAATTGTGAGGTTGAACTGGAGACTCTTGAACTTGTTCTTGGTCCACGAACTGAGGTCAAGACTTCTGAATGTACTGACGAATGTTCTACTTCGGAAGTATATTCCAAAACATCATCTTCAAGGCTTACTGCAGAGCACGTGAAAGGCTCTAAGGTACGTGAAAAAGGAGTCTTCAATTATCCAGGTGTGCATGATGGAGTTCAGATGATTGTAAAGAAGGTGGAAAGTCTGCTTCTGGGTCTTCGGGTTAAGATAAAAAATCTTGTTATTGCATTTGAGGAGGGAATAAGGACATCCAGCACAGCATTTGGATTTGAAAGCAGTTGTCAATCTCAAAGCATTTTGGTACTTAGAATACCAGAAATAGAGTATGGAACTGGGGTGTCTGACAGTTCTTGTGAAAATGCTCATGCTCATCCAGAAGATTCGTCAGGAGCAGTAATGTTGATGCCAATTATAAAGTTTCATGGTGCAACTATTGATCTTTATGATGCACCTTACATGGATGCACAAACAGAAACATTAAGGCATGTTGCATCAATTTTAACTGGTAACAGAGCAAGAAGTGATAATTGTGACAACTTAGTGCCAATCATAGATGGGAATGATGGTGGCTTCTCAGGATCTGTTCAGTTAAGCATACCTTGGAAAAGTGGTTGTGCAGATATTCCCAAAATTGATGCTGAAATTCTCATTGATCCTGTTACATTGAGATTGCAGCTATGTACAATAGAAAGATTGATCTTGTTGTTTCACTCTCTTGGGGGATATAGAGGAACTGACAGTCAGCCTACCATTCTTCTGAAGAATAAGGGACAAAATCTGGGGCATGACCACGATGAGCATATATGTTATCACTGCCCTAGTGAATCATTGATGAATGAGGGATTGTTTAGTTCATGTGCAGAGTCATTTTCAAACATACCTGCATCAATGATGGAGGAAACTGCAAAATCTACTTTGTTTCCGGATTCAATGTTCATATCTAACTGGATGCAAAGAGCTGATCTAGATGAAAGGTATTTGTTATGCTCTGCTAGCTGTGCTTAATCTTTTGGCAGATTTTATCTATAGTTTCTGTTAATACATCAAACTTACTATTGTATTTTTGCCTTTCCTAATTTGTCATTTGGGAAAATATATGAGAATTTTAAATGCCTGAATTGTAACTGCACTCTCGCAGCATTGATGAATTCTTTGAGTGTTTTGACGCTGCACGGAGCTTTCAAGTGGGACCAGCTAGTAGCAGCTTACTGGGTTTGACTTATTCAGTTTTTAGTGCTATAACTGCTGCTTCCACCCTTTCTCCTGGACCAGTACTCATAAATTCTGGTAAGTGTGTGACATTTTGTAACAATATTCTATTTGCTTTATGTCATGCTGGCATCGAGAAATGCATTAGTTTGTTGGAATTGTTAGAACGAGGGCAACAGCAGCTGATCAAAAAGAGACTGATGTGTAGTAATGCTTACTGGACATTGTATCAGATCAATTTGATTTACATTCAAAACTGAAAGTTGTTTGTTATTTATTACATCTTCCAACACTATTCTGTAATCAATCCTAGAGGTGAGCACTTGTGTATTAATGGTATGTAAAAAAAATGTGGCACGGCAGATACAAATAAACATGTTGCAGTACATTTATTCAGAATGTCCTCTTAGACGTGGACTACTAATCTCCAGCACAAGAATTTATTCCACAGTGTTTTCTAAGTATCATTTAGATGGAACAGTGTAGAAATACGTCAATATGGCAAATTATTTTTAAAAAATATGTTATTTGATTTGTGTTTATAGATGCATTATGAGGCCAGTCTTTTAAAATGAATGTTATTTGTGGATGTGCAATTATTATTTATAGGTATATTATGAAGCTTGTCCTTCAGCAGTGAATGGTACTTGATAATGAAAAATACAAAATAACCCCCTTCTTATAAGCTTCTAAAAAGTGCCTTTCCTCTCAAGTCGGCTATTCCTAAAAGTGTGCCTCTTGGAATTGCTTCTAGGACAAAAAAATCCTCATATTTCACTTGTTCAATTAAGCACCCCAATAGTAGATCCACTTTGTGAGATGCTATGGCTCCTTCCTACCTGCAATCTTACACTGTGTTAAGCCTCTTGGCCTTGTGGAATTTTGATTATTTGAGTGCATTAAAGACGTAAATTTCAATATTGACAACATTTAAAAAAGGAATTATGGTTCACCTATGTCTATGCCTTTTTATCCTTTGCATTTGAGTTGAAATGTTGCTTATGCTGTTGTATTCCTATTGACAAAGCAATAGAGAATTAGCACAGTATCTGAAATGTCCTCATTTGTCATTTTGATATTAATCTTGCATTTACAGTCACCTAGCGAACATTCTGCTTACCTGGAGATTGAGACACACAAATGAATTGCATTTTGGCATGTTTTCGTCTTATGCATTTTTCTATTTCCTAGTTAGAATTACTCCTTGCAACTTCTGGGTTTCACTTTTTGGAGGAAAGGGACAAAAAATGCAGCCTTTTTTACTTACTAAGTGATTGTGGAGGTGCAAAAAGATATTCTTAACAAAGCTAGTTTGGTTGAATCATTCTAGGTTTTGGGCAAACAGAAATCAATGCAACCTTATGGTTCTTTCTTTGCATACAGCAAGATTCTTCTGACTGAGTAGATATGAAGGGTTAGGATCAGATACTAATACAGTTTGATAAGAGATAATTATGGAAGATCTCTTTTCATCTATGCTTCTGCAAGTATCACTAAATAACTCAATGTTACTGGTTTGGTTCAACATAAAGAGTTTGAAAATACAGAATGAATTGGTTGTGATTTATTTTTACAAGTGAGTGAAAGCACTCAATATATACAATGTACAAGACATAGATGAGCATTAACAAAATACGGCCGACATAGAAAAAATAAGGCCGACATAGAAAAAATACTAATACCCTCCCTTAATGCTCAATCTATCAACAACACCTATAGACCCCCTGAAGGTGACAAATTTATCAGAACCGAGGGGCTTGGTGAAGATATCTGCTGGCTGCTCCGAGGTAGGAACATACAGCAACTGAATGGATCCGTCTTCAACCAGCTGTCGTATGTAATGACAATGAGTTTCCACATGCTTGGTTCGTTCATGGAAGACTGGATTCTTGGCTAGTTTGAGCACTCCCTGATTATCACAGAACAAGGGAGTCGGACCTGCCTGAGGAACATGCATATCCGCAAGCATCCGGCGAAGCCAAACTGCCTCACAACCTGTTTTAACTGCTCCCCGATACTCTGCTTCTGTCGAGGAGAGAGCCACTGCTTGCTGCTTCTTACTAGTCCAGGTGACAGCACCAGATCCCAAACTAAACACATACCCAGCTGTAGACTTACGGTCATCAACAGAACCTGCCCAGTCTGAATCTGTGTAACCTCTAAGTATAAGATCAGAACGCCGAGTGTACAGAAGTCCATAATCAGGGGTGCCACTCACATAACGCAGCACACGCTTCGCTGCTGTCCAATGATCAGCTTTGGGCGCTGTCATGAAGCGTGATATGTAGCTCACTGCAAAACTAATGTCAGGTCTAGTAGCAGTAAGATAAATGAGGCTGCCTACTAGTTGCCTGAACAAAGATTCATCTACCACTGGTGAGGTGGACTGAGCTGACAATTTAAGCCCGGGTTCCATAGGAGTAGAGGCAGGGTTGCAATCCTACATTCTGAACCTGTCCAGGAGGCTGCGAGCATACTTGGACTGAGAAAGAAAGATACTGTGCTCAGTCTGCCAAACCTCAACTCCTAGGCAATAATGCAACAAGCCCAAATCTGTCATATCAAAGGTACGACACAAATCCTGTTTGATCTCAGCAATCAAATGTGCGGAACTGCCAATAATGATTAAGTCATCCACATAGACAACCACAAGCAATATATCATCACCAGAAAGTTTGATATACAAATTTGAATCAGATGGACTTCGCTGTAAACCATGATTTGTCAAGTACTTATCTATTTTCATGTACCAAGCCCGAGGGGCTTGTTTCAGACCATAGAGCGCTTTGACGAGTCTACAGACCTTGTGTTCTTGACCAGCAACCTCAAAGCCTGGAGGTTGCGTCATGTAGACTTCTTCCTGCAAGTCGCCATTCAGAAAAGCACTCTTAACATCCATCTAATGGACTTTCCAACCAAACTGGGCAGCTAAGGCAAGAACAAGCCGGATGGTACTCATTTTGGCTGTAGGAGCAAAGGTCTCCTCATAGTCAATGCCTTCCGTCTGTGAGAACCCACGAGCAACAAGACGAGCCTTGTACTTGTCGAGGGTTCCGTCAGCTTTGTATTTCACCTTGTACACCCATTTGCAGCTAATGGGTTTCTTCCCTGGAGGAAGATCAGAAAGTGCCTAAGTGTGATTCTTCTGAAGACTCTGGAACTCTGCGTCCATAGCCTGTTCCCACTCAGGTATACCTTTAGCCTCTGAGTATGTCTGAGGCTCAAAAACACTATTAATGTTAGCCATGAGAGCAAAATTGACTGTAGGCTGCTGTTTGCTCTTATGTCTGGAAGTTCTACTCTCAATGAGCTCGCCATCTCGGAGATCACTAATGGTTTTAGCATACCATTTAGGCCTGAGAGTAGAAGTGCTAACATCTGGAGGAGCTGGAAGAGGTTCAGGATCAGCAACAGAAGCAGCAGGAAGAGGATTATTTTCCGGAGGAAACTCAAGTAGTGCATCATCAGAAACAGATTCTGCATCATCCCTCCCATTAGGTGGACCTAGTGGAAGAAGAACACTTTGAGACTGATCCTCAGAACACTGCTCAGAAGAAGAAGACTGAAAAGGTCCTCTATCTTCATCAAAGACAACATCACGGCTGAAGATAAGACGATCAGTGTCAATATCAATCAGTCAGTAGGCCTTATGGTTGTCACTGTACCCTGTCATCATGAGCTTCTGACTCTTGGAGTCCAACTTCGAGCGCTGAGCATCTGGAACCCAAACATATGCAAGAGAGCCAAAAACCTTCAGGTGGCTGATACTGGGCTTGCGACCAGACCAAACCTCTTCTGGAGTCTTCCCCTTAACAGCCTGAGTAGGAGAGCTATTAAGGAGATAGACGGCAGTAAAAACTGCTTCTGCCCAATACTTATTAGGAACACTCCGGTGATGTAACATAGAACGAGCCATCTCAACAACTGTACGATTGCGACGCTCAACAACACTGTTTTGCTGCGGAGTGTAGGGTGTAGTCAACTGGCGTTTGATGCCATGGGTATCACAGAAGTCGGAGAATTCACCAGAACAAAATTCCCCCCCGTTATCTGTCCTAAGAGTGATGATGCTACAGCCAGACTCTTTTTCAACCAAGGACTTAAACTTCTGAAAGATACTAAATACATCTGATTTTTGTTTGAGAAAGTACATCCACATCTTTCTACTAAAATCATCAACAATAAGCAAGAAATATTTGCAACCAGTAACTGAAGATGTATTCATAGGACCACAAATATCAGCATGAAGTAATTGAAGTACCTTAGACGCACGCCAAGAATCTCCATCCTTGAAGGGAGTCCGATGTTGTTTGCCAGCTTGATAGGCGCCACATACTCCAAGATGCTGTGTCTGAATATCAGGTAGGCCAGAAACAAGTCCCTGCCGGGACAGCTGAGAGAGATAATGCATGTTGAGATGTCCATATCGCTGATGCCACAAAGTGCTGAGAGAAGAAACACGGGCTGCCATAGCTACTTCAGGAGAATCACCAGTGTCAATAAGCCGATAAAGGCCATGATCCTCTAGACCAACAGCAACAATAAGACGGGTCTCTCGATCAATAATAGAGCACTTGTGAGCACTGAACACTACATCCAACTGAGGAGCATTCCTCATGATTTGACTCACGGAAAGCAGATTGAGTTCCATACCAGGAACGTAGTACACATTGAGGAAGATAAGGTTCCTTCCACCAGACTGTATCTGAATAGTGCCTCTGCCAACAACTGTGTACTCCTCACCTCCGCCAAAGATAACTGAATCACTGAAGGGAGAAAAGTCGGTAAACCAATCACGCCTGTGAGTAAAGTGACGTGACGCACCAGAATCAATGTACCAAGCAGAAGTCTTGACAGGATCGGAAGACCTTTTAGCCATAAAAGCGTAAAAGGCAGACTCCTTTTGCTCAGAAAGTTCAGCAACATGCGCCTTTTGGTGTGACCCTCCCTGCGTCTTCTGTTCAGAAGCTATCCTTTGACGGCAATCTTTCTTCATATGGCCGAATTTGTGACAGTAATTACACTGCACATTCTTCTTCTTAGGGTTGCCCGGAGGTTGATTGGAACCGTTCGGCTGTGATGACTGAGATGACGGAAATTTGCTGTAATCCTTCTGAAAGGATTTAGCTGCAAATGCCTGTTCAGAAGAGGACGAAGAAGCACTGCTACCAAACTGCTGTTTCCAGTGATCTTGCTACAGGAGTTTGTTGCATAATTCGGGAAACTTCAAATCAACATTCGTAGACGTAATGTTGAGAGTCTCGACAAAGTGCTCGTAGGATTTAGGTAGACTTTTGAGGGTGATGACTACCATATCCTCTTCCTCCATTTTTCGACCGATAGCCTCAAGCTGATCTCGAATGTCCTTAATCTTCGTGAGATGGTCCTGTAAGGACATACGTTCGTCCATCATGATGGAGAACAACTGATTCTTCAAAAAGAAAGCCCAGCGTTTATCAGAGGTCTCATGAAGTTCCTTCAGGTGCTTCCAAATCTCAGCAACTGTCTTGCCTGAAGGAATCTGCGGCAACTGGTCATCTGTAACAGAAAGCTTAAGAAGCATGATAGCCTCTCTGTTACGATCATCAAACTTGTCCTGATCAGCACCAGCGGTGGGAGGACGAGTTTCTTTCTCCAAATTCAATTCATCAAGGCGGCGATACTCAAAAATAGTCATCATACGCTGCTTCCAGATATTATAGTTTCTGCCATTAAATCGCTGACTGCCCTCTAGCATCAAGTTGGTCAAAGACGCCATTTGCACATCTCCCAATGCAGGAAAACGACATAAAACTGAACAGCGTTGAACTGAGGAGTAGAACAGGATCAGAGACAAGATCCGAGACAGGTACGGTTGCATGGAAAACGAGGCACAAACTTCAAGGTACAGAAAAAATCTGACAGGTACCCACGAAAGGTCTCGAAAAACCTAGAAGGAATATGTGTTCGAAAATTTTTTTCGTCAAATTCTGAGGGTTCAAAACCCTAGACGAAAATTGCCCGTGCCCTAGGCGGCCATGAAAGTGTAGAGGTTACAGGAGCAGATTAAAAAACCTCCGAACCAGGATTGAAGTGTGCCCAATCAAGAAATGCACCGAAAAACGCGACCCAAGAGCACAGTAAAGTCGCGGCCAAGAATAAACAGATACAAAAATGGCGATTTTCAGAGAAAAAAAATCGCGCGGTGTTTAGAGAGGACACGAGCTTCACAGGTGACGATGGCGCCGATGACAGGGAGGAAACGCCAAGGGTCTGCAACGAGGAAAACGGAGGGCGCGAAAAAACAAAGTGTCCGCGGAAGGTGAAGTGTGCCAGTCCGCGAAAAACAGAAGAAACGCCCGAAGAAACGAGGAGCCACGACGGACGTTCCAAGCGGGTGTCCAATGACGATTCTGTTCCAACTGTGATGCCCGCGCGACCAAAAAACGCGACCTTAGACGACTCGCGAAAACCAGAGGAAAAAAAATGCCACAAAAAAAATCGCGACCCAGCAAATGACAATTTCGTTCCAACTGTGATGCCCGCAACAGGAAAAAAAAAAAAAAAAACAATTCTCACAATTTTTGGCGCCCAAAAACGCTGTGCTCTGATACCATAAAGAGTTTGAAAATACAGAATGAGTTGGTTGTGATTTATTTTTACAAGTGAGCGAAAGCGCTCAATATATACAATGTACAAGACATAGATGAGCATTAACAAAATACGGCCGACATAGAAAAAATAAGGCCGACATAGAAAAAATACTAATACAACATAGGAAAATATACAATTAATTACTATTATTGTCAAATCAGCATATCTATGGTGCTGTCCTCCTCTCAACTTCTCTACTTCTAGAAAGGTGTGTATTTCCTGCAAATGGCTAAATGGTGTGTGTTTCACTTTTAAAAGTTATTAGTTACATTGATTGGAAGTAATACATCAAGACTAGAATTTTCTTTATAGTCTATTGCCAATTAAATGTAAGACATCAAATGCTACCTGATTATTATTATCCTCCATGACATTATAAAGTTGAAAGATCTCTCCCCACATAAGAATCTTACTTATTATAGACTTCTCTATATCTTTTATGTTTTATGTATTTCATTTCAAACCTATTTTGGCATACCTTCATGTATCCATATATTTCACTTCAGACCTATATTGGCATATTTCGGTGTATTTTCCAGTACTAGTCCAAGATCTAAGTGATTTTTTGGAAGGTTTAGAATTAAAGACCTTCCCTATTTTCTTCATGCTATGTGGAAAAATTCAGAACCCTAGGCATCAGGGGACTTGGATGGCAATCTTGAGCTCAATCACTTCCCTCTCAAACATCATATTCCATTTCTATAATTTTTCATTTCGTTGATTATTAATCCCAGTTCATTGCATGTTCAACCATGCTCTTTTGATGTTCTGATTGATTTTCTTGGTCTTCGACTCTTTGTGAATGTTTTGTTTATTATGTAACTGTACTTCATGCCAACGTCCTTATGGTTGGGTGCAGTTAAAATTTGAACTGATGGTCAGTTTTTTATTTGTCTTTTAGTCATCTTTCAAAGCAGAGGTAATGTTCCTGCAGATTATGTTCCAACCACATAAGATTGGAAGTGCAGATTGAATATTTCTGGGAGCTAGAATCTTGTCTTGAATTGACGTTATCTTTTAAAAAATAAGTGACAGTTGACTAATCACATATACCATATAGTTTCCATAAATGGGAGTTTTAGAGTTGTCTGTCATTTGTCTGGGATTTGGTCAGGATTATGTTTGGCATGCTTGTATCAAGGTACAAGGCTTGTGAGCAAGCTTTTCAAATCTTTTGTATGTTGAGGCATTATGAATGTTAATTGTTGTTATAGAATCACTCATTAGCATGTTTGGTTATGGAAACTGTTATTAGTTTCAAATTATGGTGTTAGACCTTTATCTCGAGGATTCCAGACCATTCTTGTTTTTGATCTTTTACTTTAGATGATAGGAAAGCTTGACTTGGATATTAGTACAGCAGAGTCATCTATGTGGTTCAGACTTCAGAGTGAATAAAGACGTTTATTGTGCAGTGATAACTTTGAGAAATTTCAAGGCATATTTTCCTTAAGATTGTTTTTACTAATCACCATCAATACCTTTCAGTAGCATCAATAATCCAATATGGCACGTCAAATTTTGCCTCCTTTTGTTTTAGTAGGAAGAGTATAAGGCATAAAAGTTTAATCATTTACAGTTTTTCTAGAATCTCAACTGCAACTGCAGATCTTTATATAGATAGGTAATCTAGGATTCAGTTGGTGAAAATATCCCAAAATACTGGGTTTTGGATGTTCTATGAAAAGTAGAAGTCTAGATTCACTTCCACAGTGGGGTTTGGAGTTTGGTGATATTTTCTGGGATTAATTTGGTACATTTTTTGGGCAAATTATGTAAGTATAACAAACTATGCATTCTAAATTTGGCTAAACTAATAGCCATTGAAATTTTCCTATCAGCATTATTATGCCAGGACAAGTCAGAGTGCAATGTGTTAAAAGCAAATAATTATGCAATCTGCATTCTGTGGTTGCAAATGGTGGCAGTTAATGTTTGGTTGTAATGTGTCTTTCACAAGAGCATATGTGAATTTAGGTGACAAATTTTCTAGATTTGAAAAATTCATCTCCTTCCTCGATCTTTATAAAAAACCAATATTTTTTTCTCTTTGCCTGCAGGAGAACAACGGGTGGAATGCAATCTGAATATAAGATTGGTTGGTTTCTCGGTTATTCTTGCAATTGAAGATCTGAATCATAATCATCTAAGTGATTTGAATGGTAGGTGTACATTTTCACATATGAGTACTGGACAATTGGATGGCTTGAGGGTCAGTTCCCTAGTGGACAATAACGCCAGTTTTACATCTTCCATGGAAAAGTCAAGGTTCGAATGTTTGCAACAGGAGGCTAGGTGTTGGGCCACAGAAAATTTGTTTCTGGAAGCTCACTTCCAAAATTTGAAATTTACTGTTCAAGTAAGAATCGTTTGATCAAAGGCTGGTGTAATATAAGAGATTTACATATTGACTGATGTTATTTAGCTTGCTTGGCTAACTGATCCTTTGTGATTGGTGTTGGCAGGTCACAGATGAAGAAGTGAGGTTCAAAGCAGGCATGAAGCATTTTGAAATTTTTGAATACCTTCTTGAAGATGGTGAGAAAACAGAGAGTTCCAGTTTGCCAAATTCTGAAGAGCACATCGAAAGTAGTATGTTTTCGATTAGTAGTTTACAATCTGCAGTCGAAGATGTGCTGCCCTCCTTCCCTCTATCTCTAAAGACTTCTAATGTAGCAAACAAGAAGTTTGTTAAGGTTCAATTGTTAACTTCTGAGTCTGATTCTGATCATCAGCTTTCTTTGATTTATCAATTTGCTGATTCTAACCATATCAACTCCAAAATTAGCTGCACAAATTTTGATGTACAGCTTGAGCCATTTGTTTTGTGGGTTGATTTTTACATGGCAAATCGACTGTGGCATTTGATTCAAGCAATTGAGAATGTATCTAGCAAATTCAACAAAGTTTCAGATGAAACAACAAATGATCATTCTTCTACATCAAGAAATGACGCCTCAAAAGTGAGCATACAGGGTACTGTTCTCGTATCATCTTCTAGGGTTATTCTGTGTTTTCCAAAGGAAAGCAGCAAGGGCATTAATCCACATTCTCTAGCACATGATTTCCTTTGTATTGATATGTCCGATTGTGTACGTTTAAGTAAATGCCAGCCCAAAAGGTTTCTCAAACAAGCAGAAAGATCTCTAAAAGATTGTTACTTCTCTTCGTCCAGTTCTATCAATGTAAATGTGGGAGAGTGTAATCTATATTTGGTTTTTCCCAATAATAAGAATGAGGGTGAGGGGATGCATGGTACTGCCAAAGAACTTTCTTTTCAGGCTCGGAAAGTTTTCAGTGTTTGCAGTGAAAAAGAAAAAAACTATTCAACCATTGGCATCCGGTGGCAGGAAGCTCCTGGATCAGGGAGTGCAATTGCAGAAAGGGCGTGGGAATCAGCCAATAAACACTGGACAAGAGAAATTGAAAGTGCTAAAGTCATTCTAAACAACCGAGAATTTATACGTGCAACTACTGCAGGAGCTTTAGAAGATAATGATTCTCACATTCGAGAGAAGATGATTCAAAGTTCTACCTTATTTATTTTCTTTTCTCTACCACATGCAAAGGTTGATCTATATGGCTCTGAGCACATTGTGATAGTCAATCTTCTAAGTGACCTCATCGATTGCATTGGTTTTGATGGGCACACGAGAATAACTTCACATTCAGAAAATCATGATAGTGAAAGCCAGTCTTATGTAAGTGAAGTTCCTCACTCAAAGATATCACAGATATCATTTCTCTTGGAGTGTAAGGTTGTTGATATTGCAGTACATTTGAAAGAGTTGCTGGACATAAAGGCATCAATGAAGAAGGAACTTCCTGGTTTATGGGCTGACTTTAGCTTAAGAGTTCAGGAATTTGCTACTTTGTCAGTGTCAAACCTTGGAGGTGTCTCTGGTGCCTCTTATTTTTGGTTAACTCATGATGAGGGATTGCTGCAAGGATCACTGAGTGATAGAATGGAAAAATCATCTGAAGCAGATGAAAATATTTGTTTATTACATTGCAAAAGGAATGTTTTAGGGCGTGGTGATGGGGGAGGGGCTAATGTATTGTCCAGTGGCAATGCAGGAACAACAATCATACATTTTAGCTACCCACAACAATTGCAGAGTCGTACAACTGTTATAATCCGCTGCAGTACACTCATTGCTCCTGGTGGTCGGCTTGACTGGTTGGCTGCAGTCATTTCATTCTTTAGTCAATCTGCTAATGATAAGCATCAAAGTCCTGATACTGGTGCAGGAGAAGGCACTGATACTAATTCACATGACAGTTCCCATGCCACTTCCTTTCTACTAGAATTAGTAGATGTTGCTGTGAGTTATGAACCTTTTTTTAAGGTTTCAACAATAAGCAATTCCAGGACAAGTGTACCCCCAAGTTCTGGCAGCCACAGTAATCCCATTGAAGAGGAATGTTTACCAGTGGCATGTGTTTTAGCTGCAGCTTCAGTCTGTCTTTTAATTGAGACAAAATCAAATTCTGTCGACAAAGAGTACACTATCTTCTTCCAAGATGTAGGACTTTTGGTCTTAGACATATCAAAACGAAGAAGTAGCAAACAGGGTTATAATGCAAACGCATTACTTTCTGAAGGGTATGTGAAGATTGGTGAAGAGGCTTCAATGAAGGTGGTGATAAGAATGAATTGTCAGGACAACCTTCTTTGGGAAGTTACGTGTAAAGAATATCAAATTTTGTTGAAAACTTGTCATGACACAACTGCAGCTCTTATGCGCTTGGTTGTGCAGCTTCAACAGCTGTTTGCACCTGATTATGAAGAGTCTTTTGTGCATTTACAGACAAGGCCAAGGGATGGCAAGCAGGGGGGTTCATCTCAAGTTGACAGGAATGGTGATGCATCTGATGCTGCTGAGGAGGATGTGGATGACTGTGATAGTTGTGAAGGTACGCTAGCTGGGTTGTTGGATGGCATACTTGAAAATGCTTTTTCTCCAAGAATAAACTTGAAAGGAGTAGTTGAAAATGATGCAGTTTTGGGTTCTACATGCAAAGGCCGGTCTCATTTTCTTGTGAGTGGACCTGTTCTTGAGGAAGGATGTTCTCTGGATTGTACAGCATCTACATCTGTCATGAATTTAGATTATACAGTGACAGACAGAATATCCTGCGAGTCTAAAGCAGGCATTCAAGTGGGGGTTATGGATGTCTCATGTCAGGAGAAGAATTACTTTTCATTTATAGAAGATTATTATTATCCTGAATTGTTTGCCAGGTCACAAAGGTCTGAAAGCAAGAAACCAAGGTGTGGGGAATCAGAGAGGCACAGAATAACGAAGAACACATCCTCAACTGATCTTTCAGATGGAAAGGGTGTTTGGTATGATGACACCACAGTGAGAGTCTTGGAAAATCATTGCTCAGAAGTTAATTGGCAGAACAATTATAGATTGCAAGACAATGAAGATAACTTGTATGATGCTGTGGGATCTTCAATCCCAGCCTGCAAAAATTTGCAGGCAGTAGGTCGAGTTATACTTAAGAACTTAAGTGTTAAATGGAGGATGATTGCAGGTTCAGATTGGCCTGTCTTGAACAAATGTGGTTCTCCTGCAAATGGAGAATGTACAAGAAATGAAAGTGCATGCCTGGAAGTTGAATTGCATGGAGTAGACTTTCAGTATGATGCCTTTCCCGATGGTGGGCTATATGCATCAAAAATTTCCTTTTCAATACACGATCTCTTAATTTTAGATCACAGTGAAAATGCCCCTTGGAAAAAGGTATAATATTAGCTCGGTAACATAGTCTGCATTTTGAAACTGTATATTTTTCTACATTCCAGTTCCCTGTAGATTGTATTTGCATATAAATTTTCTAACCTAAGTCTATTTTTTGAAGGTATTGCTTGACTATCATTCAAGATTGCATCCAAGAGAGTCAACTGCAAAAGCATTGAAATTGCAGCTAGAAGCTGTAAGGCCGGACCCTTCAACTCCACTTGAAGAATATAGGTTAGCATTCTTCTACTACAGAAGATTTAACTTCAGCAATGTATCTTATAATTTAATAATTTATTACTGCAATATAAAATAAACATCATCTTAACGTTTACACCTATTAAACTTTATAGGATTTATAAATATTCCATCTATGCAGCTTAATTGTTTGTTTGCATTTTTTTATTCCATCTATGCAGCTTAATTGTTTGTTTGCATTTTTTTGTTTGGAAATCCATTGCTTGATCAAGCTATGAAATCTCTCTTTTACACCTCATCTATTTGGTTTCTATTAGTACCAAAATTGGTACCCCTCTGAAACTTTGTTTTTCATGTCAAATTTGTAGTCGGTACCCTTGTCATGTTAGACCATAGTTTATAAACTCGGCAAGTACATGGTGAGTTGTCGACTACTCGCCATTTTTTTGCTGGCCCAAGTATTTCCAATGTTCACTCATGGAGTTTTTGAGTGAGTTTTTTTGGGATTTTGTCGAGTTTTTTAGTACTCGACAAGTCTGATCTTGCAACTTGCACCACATGCCATACAAGCCAAAAATGTTGGAAAAACACTGAAAAAACATGGTTTTTTGCCTTTTATAAAATTATGAAAATGGTGTGTGCCATGAAGGTCTGTGTGGTTTTGAAGGTCTTCATTTGGGCCTTGGACCCCATAAGGGGTGTTGGCCCTCAACCCTATTGGGGGTGTTGCCCCCAAACCCTCGTGAGGGGCATTGCCCCTCAACCCCACTGAGAGGGTTGCCCCCAGACCCCGCAAGGGTTGTTGCCCCTCAACTCAGTCAGTCAAGGGCGTTGACTCTCAACCCCACTAGGGATGTTACCCCTCAACTCCATTGGGGACGTTGCCCCATTGACCCTTACAAGGGGCACTACCCCTCAACCCCCAAAGCCCCCGGCAAACTCTTTTGATACATTTTGTAGTTGTACTTTGCTTAAAATTTATGTATATTTTAAGTTGCCGAGTTTTTGCCAAGTTGGAAATTTTTGGTCTCCCAAATTTGAGTTGAGTCCGAGTTTGCGAACTATGTGTTAGACAATATTAGTCAAGTTATCTTCTCATCTATCTGTCAAGTTATCAAGTCATGGCCTAGTTTGTTTATTAACAATGTTCGCAGATCATTCGTGGATGAGAAATGGCAAACTATGATGAGTCAAGCTTTCAAGGACTAAAAGGCAAAGACAAAGTCAATAAATAGTTCACAAATTCTCTTCAACACTCCATTCAAGAAAAACAAGGATTAGTATGAGAAAGTGTCTATTGTGAGTGACAATACCACAAGGTAAAGACATTCAAATGGCTACCTTAGTGCAATAAGGAGAAAATGTGTGCAGCTAAGCGTGAAAGTTGCACTTTACTGATGGCAAAACCAATAAAAAATGGCTACTTCGGTGACAATGGCTCAAGGAAATGGGGACAAATAGTAGAGAACAATTGATGTTATTCCAAGTGGCTGAGTGGTTACAAAATTCGATTAGCAAGTGTGAGTTTTAAAGTATTAAGGAGGCTTTGGCTTTTTTCCATATGGCAATGACATCTCTAAGTCGCGATCAGCCTAGTAAACGTACCATGAAATCACGACTATGGTTATAGTAAAGTGAAAGGTGCACTGTTATAGTGGTTGAGCCAGGAGAAAAGGGTGATAAAAGTGGCATGTGGACATGAAAAATGCGACAAGCAGAAAGAGTTTAAAAAAATGTCGTGACTTTTAGTTGGCAACACCAAATACAAAATGACAATTTAAGTGGTGGAATAAGGGTAAAGTTGTGACCATTTTCAAGTTGCAAAACATTTAGGAAAATATGCGAGTGCTAAAAAGAATTGTTAAGTGAAAATTCACACTTTTCAGTTGGTTCCGCTAGTACAAAAATGTGACTCCAGTGACAAGTGATGATCAAAACCGCAACAGGAATGGCCAACATAACAAAATTGCGAGATCTAGGTGATTAAGGATGATATCTAAGTATAAATTGTGCAACAAGGCAACATTAGTGGTTACAAAATAACCTAGTTCATGACTAAGGAGTTTCAAACGACATTTAAATCCAAATTGTGATTTTGTCATGGCTCAAACATTGCAAAGTAGCACCCAATAAAAGCAAATTGCCTAAGTTCAAAGCCAACAACTACTTTCAATATATTAAAGCAAAAATTAGGAAGAAGATGTTGCCTTGTCTCAGTTAGTCTATTTTAAGGAGAAAGCAGAAGCTACACTGGAAAATTTGCCTATTTTAGGCTATTGAGTGTTTTATTGCCTCCTTTTAGAAGGATAAGATTAGGGTTGCTTTAAAGCATATTATTTTATTATTAATTGAGCCCTAAAAGCCGCCTTTGGAGGGATGTAAATAGGTGTCTTAAACACATTGTATGTAATGAGAGTTGATGCAAATATTGTCATTTGAAGGTTGAAGACAAGTCATTGCATTTGTGTGTAGTGAAGGATGGAATGTAAACCTTATGCTACAAGAACTATTCAACTGTTAATTATTATTCAGTTATTATTAAACGTATGTTGGTAATCTCACAAGTTAAATTGAATTGCGTAGCCCTGTTAAGCTTTGCATTGATGCTCATTATTTATTAAAATAATAACTTTGCGTATTGCTTTAGCAATTTATCTTCTGGAACTGCGTGATGTTCGTTCATTTAACCATTTCCTGTTGATGTAGAATATTGGTCTCTAATTTAGCCAATAGTCAGCATCCGTTGGTGCTATTCAGTTAATTTTTTGTTTACAGCCAAATACTAGTCTCTGCTTTAACTAGCAGGATGTTGTGCTTGATTGTGCTTGAACTGTTTATCCTCTTTAATCTGAAAATCTTGCTGCAAGCCTGGACTGTTGACAGTTTGGTGCTGCATTCGGGTCATAATCATAGTCAATTAGATATTTATATTTAATGCGAAACCCCCCATGAATTCTTGTACGGTGTGCATACTTTGTAAATTTTGTTAGTTTTAGGTTAGTTAGATCTTAAGGCGCTTCCCCTCACAATTTGAAGAATGGTTCTACCATGCACATTATTCCATTTTGTGTTGTCTAGAAAGAGACAAATTAAAGTGCTAACGGGTTCCTTTGTATGGATATAATGTTAGGCCTTGCCATTAATGCTCACAGGCTCATGTGAGCCTCTTTTGTTGTTGACAGATGGTTTGTGGCTTTATGTAATTTCTTTTGACAAAAGTTGTATGGGTAATTATTGTTCAGGATTTGTAACCTTGCATCTAATGCTTGGTTTCCGATAGCATGTTTCAAATGAGGCCTTGATTTTCTGTTTTCATGCTTCCTTCAAAATGATTAGGGGAAAGGATATATGTTTTGTGGGAACTTGCCTGATATGCTGTCAAAACTTTTGTCAAGTAGACATTGTGAAACTTACAGATATAACATTTTTCTCATTAGACATGAAACATTAACTATTGTGTTTTTTTGTTTTGAGGCATGTCTGCTGATTGTTTTGAAATCACTGTTTGTCAGGTTATTTGTGAAGCTGCATCCTTTACGGTTACATCTGGATCAAAGCCAGCTTGACTTCTTTATTGAATTTTTTTCCCAATTAGCAGCTTCTGCTGCTGTACAAGGAGATTCATCCAGTCCTATGTCATGCAACAGAAGTATTCCAGTTCATGCCACCAATTCAACGACAGAGGACAGTCTTCTCCCCTTCTTTCAGGTACTAATAGCACACTGGCCAAAAAATATTTGCCATTAATTATGTTTTTTCCTCGTAAATGTCTTCTTTGTTTATCATATGCCAGAGGGTTGTGCCACAATCTGATCCAGTGAAGACATAAGTTGAGGAGATGTATATAATATTGTTACAGCTAAATATTGTCGAATATATGATGATTGGTTGATTGATGAAGACATTTGTAGACTCACTTACTTGATTAAATGTTTAGTTGTTTTAATGTATCCTTTGCAACAATGTATTTACTTTCATACATGCAATTAATTAATGTCATCATAAATAACTTGATAATCTATTTTGAATAGAAAATTCTCTAAATCCATCATTCCTTAGTCAAATTCTTGATAAATATTTCTCACCAATTTCACATAATACCTAATCCTTAGTTTTAGCTGTATACTGTAAAGTAGTTTTATAAATGCAGGCTTGCAAACTTGAGAACTACTAATAATCTCATGATTATTGTAAATGTGTATTCAGTGGAGATAACTTGTTTACTGAACTTCTATTTTCTGGAACTCAACATTTTTTCACTGGATTATCTTGGAAATTTTTTGTATTCTGAACTTGTATTTTCCTTTTTTTGCCAGAAATGTGAAATACGGCCATTGACCATTCATGTTGACTACATCCCTCGTCGAGTTAATTTCGTTGCATTACAAGGGGGCAATTATGCTGAGCTTCTTAATCTAATTTCGTGGAAGGTATGCAGTCATGTGGATTACAGACATGTTGTATCATTATTGTTATTATTTTGGCTTACTATCGGATTAATTATAACTTTGCACCATGGCGAGTCAAGCAGTGTTAATTTATTGTGAAAATATCTCTGCTTCAGATTGGTAGACAGGTGACATTTGGGAGATTTTACTTTATATACTTCATGACAGTTTTTTGTGAAACATTATACTTAGACATGGTATGTTCTTTGTTTTGCTAAATTCACTCTTTTACAAAAATGGCCTGTCACACTAAAATGCTAGAGCAGCATATGACTTCACCCATACATTTGAGTGATTTCTATTCTTATGAAACTAGCTATTCTGTTAATTTCATCTCAAGTAGGAAGTAGTGATTTTCAAATTTATCAATAAGAAATGCTAGCATGGGGGTCAAATTTCTCCACAAATTGCTCCTCTTGCTCCACCTATCTCTATGGTACAAGTTGATACCTATTCCATAAACACATCTGGAGCTAATTAGATAGCTGTTAAGATTTCCCATAGCAATGCGTTTCTGAGGCTATTTCCTTTCTTTGTTCAATAAGCTAAGTTGCCGAATCGGGTACGGGCACTGGTATGAGTACGTGGGTACGGTATGCCGGTACGACATAAATTTTTTTGGGGGTTGGGTACGTTGGTACCAAAAAAGAAAAAATCATAAATATATACTTAGTTGCAACCTAAAAACAAGAATTAAATTCAGAATATTATATTTTAAATACATTTTAGATTCTAGAATAATAAATTTTAAATACATTCTAGAATCGATAATTAATATTTAACAATAGTAATAATAATTAATAATATATAAATTATTAAATTTTAAAATAGTTTAATAGAAACTATGTTACTACACCTATATAATTTTAAAATTTTATAAATATTAATATTAAATATTAATTAAAAAAACTAAGACTAAATGTATATATAATATTAAATAAATTATAATAAAAAAATTTCTTTAAATAAAAAAATTGAACTTTAAAATATTTAAATACCTCTATAGTTATAGTGTAAGTATATATATTTTAACTAAATTTTAATCTATAATCTTAAATTCTTAATCTTGTCATGCCCACTTTTAATTCTAGGGATGCGTAGAAAAGTTTTTGATATTTCGTGTCATGACCACATGACAAATGTGGACATGACATGTGTGTTGTGTGTCGTGACCGCATGGGAAATGTGGGCATGACAAATCTATATTAATATATAGATAGCACCTGCACCATAGAAGGTTCAAGGAATACGTCGATAGGAACAAGCGACGAGTTTCGAAAATTTTCGGGCATGAATTCTTTTAACGGCATGAGACAATTCCGAGCACTATGTCATTCTGCAACCGTATGTCACTCATGCGCTGCAACCGTGTGGCCCAAAAAAAATTGGTTGCGTGCATAGACCAAACTAATGTTGTTCTTCTCATTTTGCAGCCGATTGCAAAATATTCATCATTTCAAGTGTAGGGACTCCAAACACCAGATCATCATAATGTATTCCACATACCTGTGAACCCTTCACGCAGGTGTTCCTTTCTCACGCGGGTTTGCCTTTCTCGTGCGAGCGTTCAGATTTTGCAGGTTTTCCCTTTTTACTTTTAACTTTTAGGTTAACAAAATCTAGAGCAGATTTTAAAAACTCTTCCATTTTTTCAAATGTAAAAGTCAAAAATGGGAGGAATCGTTAACAATCACCCAGAAACGGCTCGACGTGCAGATGGCGGAACCTTGGCCGAATCCATAGGGATTTCGGGCCGTATCAGATTCTGGTATGGACTGTACCTGGAATCGCAAGGGTAAGGGGGGAGATTTGGTAACTTAGTCAATAAGTGGTGTTGCCACTGTATATACTTATCACACCAGCCCAGGAGAAGGTTATTGTCCACTCCCCAATAGGTGATATGATTTCTGTGAGTATATATTGTTAGGACATAAGGGGGTGGAGTGTTATACATCTAGGGACACAATATCATGTTGTTTATATGCTTAATGAGTAGCTAACTTGTGGTGCACAAGGCTCATGTTTAGATATGATGGGCCCAATAGGTAACTTCTCTAATGGGTCAAATGGGTAGCTTGTGAAATAAAATTGTTATAAAATAAATAATAAATTAATTCTTGATTATTAGTTGCCCCAGGGTGTAAAAGGCTTTTACTTTCCCCCACTATTATTTAATAAGTGGTTATACATCTGGCATCTATAATTGTAGAGGGATTGTGAATTTTGGATTATTTCTATTGACTAGTACAGGTATGGTAGGATATTGGTTTTGAATCTTGTAGTGGTTTCCCAAGGAATATTTTATGGTGTAATCCCGCCTCTAAGTTATTTCTATTTCTATTTTTGAGAATATTGAAGATGAAGGCAAATTCGCCCACCATACATCGCATGCGCCTATGATTTATGCCAATATTTTGCAATATTTCAGAATGTTGGATATTTTTTTATAACATAGATATTTTAAGTGAGATTGTGGTCGTTATTTCTCTATAGTTAGTTTCACACACACAATGCTCAAACAAATGTTCCTTTCAGTTTTTGTCTAAGTTGCTGAATCAGGTACGGGTATGTGATTCTGGTACGCCTGTACGGCAAATTTTTTTTGAAGGGGGTTTGGGTACGTTTTGGGTATGTTAGTACAAAATACATATAAAAAATTTAAAATATATATATTTGCAGCCTAGAAACAGAATTAGCTTCAGAATCTGAGAATATCAATACCACATGCTAAACAAAACAATTACAAGTTTTAAAATTCGAAATATAATATACTAATTCGATATCAAAGTTCAAACTTGAATGTAAGGATAGATAATCATTGTTCAAAAGTAAAATGATACAATTATTAGTCACTGATCAGCTCATCAAAATCATCATCATCATCATCATTAACATCACGTGATGATGTATGTAGATTACGAGAACCACATGGAATCCCACTACTCGCACTAGAAGTATGCTGACTGGACTCCTCAAAAGCTGCAGCTTGTGCAATAGAAGAAAGATCCAAGTCAGTTCCCTCTGGATCTACATCCCACAACTTCGCCGCCCCTTCCTTGTAGTCATCAACTTTGTAACTTAGAAGTCGCAAGTTCGAATGCACATAAACTAGCTCCTCTGCTTTACTTGATGCCAATCAATTGCACTTCACTGAGTGGATGAAGGAGTATGTACTCCAATTCCGTTCAGATGAAGAAGAGCTAGCAACCTATTGAAGCCAAGGGAGATCTTGTTAGCGACTAGAGTCTTTAAATTTGAAATGGAATTTTTAAAATAAAAAAATAAAAGTTTGAAGGTGGGTAAAAATTGATAAACTTAACTTTTTATAAAAGTCTGATTGCAAGTACTTGAAGGTGAGGCATTTTATTGGCATGGATGTACCACCAAGAGTGAGGATCCTTCTTATACCTGTTGCGGAGAGCAGAAATAGTTAGCCCATTGGAGGTTGCAAACTTAGCAAACTCAGTTGTAACTATATCCTCTAATTCAGGATCAGGATAGAGTTTAACAAGTGCTTTATTTAACCCCTCGTTGACTTCTGAATCACGGTATGGTGGCACCCTTGTTGGCATAGAAAGGATCTCATCGCTGTAATATTTGGGAGTTAACGCAAAGGCAAGAAGATGGAGTGGGGTGGTCATTTTGTTCCACTGTTCAACACAAACTGATTGCACCTGTTTGAAGAAAGTCTCTTCAGGATCTTGCTCTTTTGCATTTATGATGGATCTCATTTGCTCAATCATTGAGTCAATGCCATCATAAACCTCTCCCAAGCATGGCTTATCCATGTTAGTAAAGCGGAGCATACTCATGATGGGCTCAGTGAAACTAAGAAGATATTGCACTCGATCCCACCAAGTGTCAGTTAGAATCATTTGCTTTACATTAGCTGCCCTCTCAGTGTTGGATTGCCTCCATATGAACCATGAATCACTGATGACCATGTCAGCAAGTGCTTTTCACACCTTCACAAGTTGTCTCAAGACGATTGTGTTGGATGCAAATCTAGTCTCAGTAACCTATTTGAAAACAAAAAATAAAAAAATTAAAGACAAAGAAGAATGCAAACTTAATTTCTTTAAAGACAAATGATAAAATTAAAACTTTGCATTGTTTGAATAATGAATTACCTTCAGCAACTCTAATCGTGAGAATGATCTAAAAATGCCCTGTGACATGTGGTGGTTTGTAATGAACATTTGGATCTCTTCAGCTTCAGCATAGACTTGTTTGATCCAATCTATTTTCTTACCCAGCTTTTGTAGCATGAGGTTGAGTGAGTGGACAGCACAAGGTGTCCAAAATATATGTGAGAACCGTTGCTCAACCAACATACCAGCTGCTTTGCAATTCTTTGCATTGTCCGTTACAACTTGGACAACATATTGAGGACCCACTTCCTGAATGCAATGTATAAGGATTTCAGCAATAAATGATGCATCCTTCACTTGCCCCTCACAATCCACAGCTTTTAAAAACATTGGCCCTTTAGGGCACACTGCAATCACATTGATTAATAGCCTATTTTTTGCATCCTTCCATCCATCGGAAACGATGGACACCCCTGTTTCTTTCCATAAGCCCCTAATGGGAGACAATGAAGATTCTATATGTTTGACCTCCTTTGACAATAAGGTGGTACGCACCTTCTCATAACCTGGACCTGTGTACCCTTTTGGAGCTTCACTTATTTTTCTTACCATGTCTTGCCAATACGGAGATTGAACAACATTGAAGGCCAAACCATTTGCATAGAGACATCTTGCAATGGCTTGATCAGCAATCTCTCTTGCATCATTTTGAAATGCCCTCTCTAATGGTCCCCTTGCTCTCTTCACATTTTCGGGCTCAAGTTCATTGACATTTCTACCCAAAAATGGGTGGCTCTCAAATACAACTTCAGGGGCAACACCACGAATATCAGATGAAGAAGCAAGTGGCCTTCGTGAGCCCCCTCCTCTCCTCAAAGGATGCCCTCCTCTATTCAGAACTCTTGCATCTGCGTCCTCTTGCTCTTTGATATATACTGCGATTTGATGAGTTGGGATAGGTGTGTTATTCTTTCTTGGACAAGCTCTGATTCCCAATCCAGGAATGGTACACAAATGGCCTTTGACCCGACTGTATGAACTTGTATACTGCTTTTCACACCCATTGCATTTCCAAACATATGTTCCGCCACCTTGTACCTGTTGTAACATCTCTACATGCCTCCACAAAGGTGAATTTGGGTCAATATTGAAGACATGTGAATTAGAGTTGCTGGCTGCCATCCTGCATTAACAATTTAAAATTTTAACATGATTGAAAAACAAATATTATATTTAAAATTTGAGCTAAAATTAAATATTGAAATTAAAATTAAAATTGACATTCTTCAATATGTACTGTTTAAAATATTCCAATAAAATTAAAATATTCACAAATTTATTAAATTATAAAATTCTAATTGTCATAGATAAAAGTTAAAAGTAAAACTTAAATTTTAAAACTCGTATACAGTTCTCTGTGTTTTAATATTTATTAATTATTAATTTATTATGATTATATATAAAATATTTTAATATTTAACATATTGATATTTCATATTTTAATTTTTAATGTTAAAAACTTATTAAATATATTATATTAATAATAATAAGAAGTTAATAAATTATTAAATAATATTTAAGATTATAATTTATAATAGATGAACAATAATTTTTAATTTAGTATTACAAATTTACAAATTTACAATGCTGACAACCCTAAACAAACGTTACTCAATAAATATTAAAAACCTTAATAAATTTTTAACATTCAAAAATTGAAATTTATTTCTCTGCTTACCTGTGTTGGCGTTCGCAAATGCGGAAATGGGTCTGGCGTTTGGAAATCCTCCTGGAAATGCGTATGGAAATATCTATAAACGTGTCTAGAAATATTATCTCGTCTGCAAAAATCGGCGTCTCTAGATTATGCGAGAACAAATAATCAGCATTTGCATATATTGGCGTCTGCAAATAATGCATTCGGATATGCGACTGGAAATATCGGCATCTGCAAACAAATATTGGCGTTTGCAAAATCTGCGTGTTCTCGTGTCTGCAAAAAACCCTCCGTCTCTCGTGTTTGGCTTCGAATGGGGGAAAATAGCGTTAAAAACAAATACAATGCATTGAAAAAAGACCCAAAAAAACACGTTTTAGGGTTTTCCGATGGTCAATAAGTCAACAATCGCTTTTTAATTGCCTCGGAAACGCCACGACGACACCAAAATCTCTCGGGTTTGAAATTTTTTTTTTGGAATGACCTGTGCGTGAAATAATGAACCCTTTTGGATTCCACAGGTGATTCGTATTGATTCCGACTCTGGTACGTTTCGTACCCAGAATCGGTTGCTCAAGTAGAGCGATTCGGCAACTTAGAAAAAACTTTGCTTTTAGCTATCTTTAGTTTATAGCTTCTTTGGAGCCTCGTTTTGGCCCCCTCCTGCTATTATTGTAGTTTTTTTTTCTTGAGCTCCAGTGACCTATTTTGGTCACTTGTGGGCATCAATTATTTAATAAAATTTCTTTCTTCGACATTTTTCAGTTGTGCACTGATTTTTGCATTCTATGGCCAAGCATGCTAAACTTATGTTATTGTTTCATTCCTTAAGCTTATTGGAGTTAGGTGTATAAATAGGAATGTGGAGACGTCTATCCATATGCAATGGTGAACATATTGTTTATTTGTGTAACCATTCCATTCTGTAGCATTGGAGTATCCTAACTAAAAACTGTTTTTGCTATTGAATTTTAATTGTGGTTCTATATTATCAAATGCTTTTCACTGCTACCTTTTCATTATCATCCTCTGTTTAAGACATAAAAGTTAATTGAGGATGTTCAATAGCACCATTACATATCATTGGCAAATGTGCAACTCAAGGTCATATTGATTTTTTAAAACAATTTCCTAACAACATATCATATGCTGTAGTTTTAGTGGAAATGAACTGCAACTATTACTAAATCAGTTGGATTTCCTATTATCTAAGTTTAGTTATCCTTTTTTCTGCATAATGCAATCTTATTTTATAGGTTCATGTGTTTTAAAGGTGTTGTAAATCATTGAACTGTTCTTTTCATTGACTTATTGTTCGGAATTTGCAACAAATATTCAATAGGTCAGAGAAATTCTTTCTGAGATTGTGACTATTTGAAACAGGGCAGTATATGTTAGTAGTTAAACGGAGAACTAGCTCTGTAAATTAAGGACTCTGTATATAAAACTTGGACTTTCCACAGGGTATTGATTTGCATTTAAAACAAGTTGAGGCTGCTGGGGTTTATGGCTGGGCTCGCATTTCAGAAATTGTCATTTATGAATGGCTGGAAGATATTACACAAAATCAGGTTATTCTTTCCCATCCTTGAATTTTTTGTATGTGTCATAACTCAAATTATATTGATGCTTGTTTAGAATGTTGAATAAATCACTCGTGCCTATTGATAAAATTGTGTTAAACAATATCATATGCTAACTAATTTTTCTTACTTACACTCTGTAGGTGCACAAGGTATTTAAAGGGGCCGCTCCTATCCGGTCCCTAGTTGCAGTTGGCTCTGGTGCTGCTAAATTGGTTTCTTTTCCAGCGGAGCATTACAGAAAAGATCGACGTTTACTAAAAGGCGTGCGGAAAGGTTTGACACAATGTACTGCAAGCTTGAATTTCATTTAATGTTAACTGGCGCAAGTCCTTTGCTTTTGTTTCTTTTAAGCTCACATATTTATGTTTTCATCCCTGCAATGTACTTTTTTTGTGCCTGCATTTCTTCTGCCATTTTGGCAATCTAGAAGCAGATCTGATCTTGAACTACAGGAAAAAACTGGAAGCATGGTTATTGCCTCTGTCATTTGTCCTTGTGAGTGTTTGAGATGATCCGCTTAATTAATGCCTTTACAAAATTAAATATTATCTGGCTTAGCTCTTGATAATGTCTCCAAGTGTTAACTTTTCAATTGGATGCAGTTGGTCCTACGTTGCATACAGCCCTCCTAAACTATAAGCCAATGCCTGTGGCTAGTTAGGAGCAACACTGTTACCTTGCACTAACATTAGTTCCTTCTATTGAGAAATTGCAATGTAGATGACATGTTGAGACAGAACTAGTAAATTATGACAGTCAATGTGTATATGTATATGATGCTAGATATGAGCAACATTGTTGCCTTGCACTAACATGCTGAGACAAGACAAGTAAAACATGAAAGTCAATGTGTGTGTACGTGTGTGCATGCATTTGTGAAGCCCAGGATAATCAAACTTGGTTGCACTCTCACCCTTGAAGAGATCCAAGTCTGTAAAGAGATTCTCATAGAATTTTCTGACTGCTTTTCTTGAGAAGACTTAAGTCATTCATGTGTGTCAGGACAGGGACTTGTTTTCCTAAAACATGACTCCACTTTGCCGTTTGAGGAAGTTCAAGCCTACAAAGACCCTTTGTCCTTGAGCTGAATTCGTCGATTGTTTTTCCAATAAAAGTCTATCCTCGACCCATGCAAGCTGGTGACTTCGTTCTGAGGCTTGATAGCAGAATTGATAAAATAGCTGATGAAGTCCACAAATTCAGGCTGAGCTGCTTAGGCCCATACTTAGTAAAGGAGGACTATGGTATTGGTCCTTTTATTTATGTGCATTAGAAGGTGAAGAGTTTGAAGATTCTATAAACTTTTTGAATCCCAAGAGATACTTCATGTAGCCTACTTGTCCTTAATTCAAGGGAGGAAGTGCTTCTCTTATGGATGATATGATCGAAATTAACATTGGTACAGAAATCAAACTTGGTTACATTCTCACCCCTGAAGAGGTTCAAATCCATAACGAGATTTTCATTGAATTTTCTGTCTGCTTTACTTGGGAAGACATAGTAATTCATGTCGATATGCACTTAAGACATGGACTTAACCCACCCTTTAAATGTGCCATAATTTATAGTGTGCCATTGCAAGGAATCACGAGGAAGGAGTGACTAAGTATGGAGCCATGAGAAGCTCAGGGACAGAGCTAGGAACCTTAGATTAATTGAAAAATAGAGCAGAACATTCCTTGTTCAACATAGGTGAGTGGCAGCCTTGTTTAGGCACTTCAAAAAATTGCTAGAAAGCTGTTGGACTATCAATTATATTTTCCTAGGCCCATGCTATTATTTCATATATTGGGGTATATAGTAATTGATTTATGGTGTTAACAGTGGCAAGTTATATTAAATCAAATGGATAAAATATGTGTTGGGTCAAATGTCTAACTTGTGGGTTAAGTGTTTACCCTACCCATAATGTTACTGGATTAGGGAGATATTGAGATATTGTATTTGGTTCAATCCTCACTCGGGAGATATCCTAGAGAGTATCCATCTTTGCAAATTGTTGCATGGTGTGACCCTCTCTTAAAGGTATTCTCTTGAGTTTATCAAAGATTTAGGTATATCAGTACTTGCCATATTTATTTTATGCGTTTTTCATTACTGATGACATATTCTATTATTGGATGTTAGATTTTTTGCAAGTGATTTCTAAAAATTGCAGAGAAATGGGTACCAATCATTAACGTCCAACCATCCAAATGAGATTTCCATCATTGAAACTTATTTGATATTGTGCATAGGTATAGCTGTTGCATCTTTGATTCTATGTATACTCACAATTGTTTTCTTTTAGATATCAAGAATACTTGTAGCTATTGTTGCCTTGATGCTTCAAGCCATGTTTTTATGATTGTGGTCTCCCATAGGAAGCTGACCCAAATATGCACAATACGCTCAGTTTTGTAGATGCTTCAAACCTATCTTCTTAATGTTCTCAAGTGAGGGAATGGTTTGACCTTCCTTCACATCCAATCAAGTCCTCATGCACTTCTTTGGATTCTGCCTTATGCTCTTCTTTAGATTCATTTTCATGCTTATCTTTAGATTCTTTTTATGATCCTCTTTAGGTTTTTCTTTATGGTCTTCTTTGGATTCTTGATTTTTGGGGGTTTGTGTTCAACTACACACAACTATTTCCTCCTTGACTTTGATTAGTTCCTCATGTTATATACGGTCTTTCAAATTTACCTTCTTAATTGGATGATACTAATTGTTATCGAGACTCAGGCAATCATTGCTAGAGTTGAGCAAAGAATTTTCTTTTAAAAATAAGGTTGAGTTACTGTTCTTGGACCTAAAATTATCTCTTTGGAGTAGTTTCCTCCAAACAATTATATTTAGTAGTATGTATATCATCCTTGTTTTTTCTATTTTCAAAAATTTCATCTGGTATAATGCTGCTATTCCCCACTGGTAAGCTTTTGAGCATTTTTCAAGCATTTGAACTTTGCTTGGAAGTAGCTGTCCAACATTTTTTCTGATCATATCTATTTGCCTTTGTGTGCTATTTATTTACTGGATAAAAATAGTACTAAACTTCATATTTTGCTAGAATAAGAAGAAAATCAGGTTATGATATGTTTTCCGTTTTGTAATTGTCTAGGAGTGACAGCATTCCTCAAGAGCATCTCTCTTGAAGCTCTAAGTTGTGGGGTTCATTTGGCATCAGGAGCCCATGGGATTCTGATGCACACGGAATCTGCATTAGGAAGCCAGCCACCTTCATTTTCGCGGGCATCACGGGAATGTTCAGAGATGGATGGAAAATGCAATCAACCTGGGGATGCATGCCAGGGTTTAGTGCAGGTATCATATGTTTACAATGTTGTTTTGACATTTCATTTTCCCTGAAATTCATTGAGATTTGACTTGTTTCCTGTATGGCATTGCTTTATTTAATGTTCAAGTTTGTTCAGTCTCACCTTACTCAGTAAAAATACCTAAGACCAGAAAACAATGGATTTTTCTTTAAAGGTTGGATTCACCATTTCCTTGCATTGGTACAGTGCTTTTTATTGACAAAGATGCTAACTTGGTATTTAATTTGTGATCTACAAGCTGTTTTAGTTTTGTGTCAGCCACATTGACATAATTACCTTCTTTTTACTTTATGGACTTTTAGGTGGCTCTAATTTGTTGTCAAATATTTTATTCACAACATACAATCTGATAATATCATGGATAGGCCTTCCCAGTTTGTCTCTGGTAAATATGCAAATTGAGAAGAGTAGCCTGCTTCAGTTGACTAATTCCAGATCTTGGCATATGGATGTAGACAGATGATGGTTATTGAAGGCGCAAATATGCCAATATCCATTCTTCTGAATAAGGAGCTCTAAACCAGGTTGTCTGCCATTTATGTTAGGCGTGCATGCAATATTTTTAAAAATATTGAGTTTGTTACTGTTATACCTCTACAAAACTCTTTGTTCTGAGGTCCTTGTGTGTTTTGTCAAGTCTATTGGTCAATTTGATCCACAAAGATACTGAATGACAAGATTGTGCCTTTGCCCTCGTAGTTTTTTTGAGTGAAGTTCATCATTTTAGGGTTGTGCTAGTTGATTTGTCAAGGTTGAAGAGTGAAGATGAAGTCTAGGAGCCTTAGTCTAGGCGTAAATTTATCAAAACTGAAAATTTGTCTTAAGGGAAATTTGGCAAAGTGATCGCTAAGGCATGCCTTGCCCAAGCTAAAAATGACTAAATATTGAAACTTTTGGCTATGTCCCCTCAAGGGCGCACTTTTGGGTTATGAGCCATGGCGAGCATCCTGAAAGCACACACCCAGGCAGTTAGAACCAAAATCAGTCAGAACTCTCCAAGGCAAGGTTAAGCGGGAAGGCATAAGTTTATCAAAACTGTATATTTGTCTAAGTGAAGGGAAAATTGTCAAAGTGATCTCCAACAAGGAATGCCATGCCCAAGCTAAAAATGACTAAGTATTGGAACTTTTGGCTATGTCCCCTTTAGGGGCGCACTTTTGGGTTATGAGCCATGGTGAGCATCAGAAAATGCGTGCCCAGGCAGTTAGAACCAAAATCGTTCAATGCTCTCTGAGGCAAAGGTAAGTGGCAAAGCTCATGTAAGCATGTGCTTTCTGGGTTGTGTCCAGGTTTCAAGTGGCAAAGGGCCTTCAAGCATGCCTAGTTTGGCATGACATCCTCCAGAGCATGCCTTTGAAAAATGACAAAGTACAAAGGTGGCAAACTTGTCTTTGACATGTGCCTCTCTAGTTAAAACCCATTTTTAAGTGACAAACACCTCTTGGGGGGCTCTTTCTAGGTTATAACCAGGTTTCAAGTGATTAATAGCATCCAGGTTTACGTGCTTGGCATCTTGTAAGTTGTAACTGAGATTTCAAGTGGCAGACCACCCATTGGAGCACTCTCTTCTGGTTGTTGCAAAATATGATATCCTAGGTGTGTATTTGTAATGGTTTTGTCTCCTAAAGTGTGCGCTTAACCCCCTTCTGCCAGGAAAGGAAAGTAACACAATAAACTAAAGCTCATAAAAGCGTGTTATCATTATAAAACAGCCAGGAGGATTCACCGTTGGAATTTTACTTTGGAGCACTTAAAGGCATGTGCTTTTTCAAGAGGTTGGAAGCGTACCTAGCAGGTTTTCCTCAACTTTTTCCACCATCACGGTTGATATTGTTTCTATGCAAAGTATTCTGTCTTGGCAATTAAAACCCTAGTGTTTCAATGACATTTTTTTCAGAGTTTGTTTTTCTGTCCTAAAAATCATTCTTCAGCAGTTATGGTTTTGGAACCTGGAGTTTTCAGTCAATATTTCAGCATTTAAGAGCTAGGGTTTCATCCTCCACAGAGATTTGAGGACGGGGGTTAACATTTTTTCATGAAAAGACTGTACCTAGGGCTCTCTGCAGCTTTTTAAGCAGATTTCAATCATCAAAAGGGTGAAGATAACAAGATGCCTTATTGCAAATTTGTGAGAGTAGTTTTCCCTGTTTGTTGCTGATCTTTCGAACATAAACCGGGGATTTTGCACGACAATTTTGGTGGCAGCTATTCAAGGGTTTGCATGTCCTTTTTAGCCTTTTTCCAACCCAAAAACAACAGTATTAGTTTGCAATTAGGGCAGCAAGGGTTCCATTCAGAAATGGATTTCTAGGAGCATACCATGGAGCCAAAATCACTTCTAGTGAACAAATATGCGTTTGTGAGGGACACTTCACTTGGGCATGTGAACATTCTTGATTTTCACCTTGGTAATAAAATAAAGTAGGACAGCGAATTCATGAAAAGATTAGAGGACGGTGGCTAGTACAGGTGGCTTCTTTTCCCATTTCTATTTCATGTCAGGAATTGGTCTTGGCATGTTATTGGAGAGGTCTCATTTTTGGGTGGTTATTTGAGAGCTTATTTTTAGGTTGCTTTAGTGTGCTTTTATCTAAAATATTGTTTAAATTAGTTTCATGTTTTAAAGTACTTTCTTTCCAGCTTTTCAGTTGTTTTTATGTTTTGGTTTAAAGACATTGATTTTTAGGATTAGTTAATGATTATCCTAAATCTCTAAAGATTGGGTTCTGTAAACTTATAATTACTTTGTGCACAATATTACCTTATGATAGTGGCTATTATGCTTTTGCTGCAGAAATTATCATTCAAGTTTTTAGTTGGAGTTTTATGTATGTGTGGTTAAGAGTATTTAGATTTTGTTGATTGGATTGAAAGTGAAGAATAGTGTTAGGCTTTGTATTAGCATTGTTATTCATCTTAGTTGTAGCTTTGTATGCAACTAAATTATTCAATTTCTGAAATCTTGAGTTGTTTGTCTGTGTCAGAAGTAATTCATCTATCCTATTTTCATTTATGTGGGCTTTACTAGTTTCTGATTCTAGCCAGTGGGAAAGAATTTGTAGTGTCTTAAAATATAAAATCTCACTTGTGAGAGAAGAGCTGTTCGCTGTCTTGTACTCATACATGAGGGCAAAAGATAGGGCAAATTCATTTAGTTTATTTCATTTTGCATAACACCCCAGAAGTTATTGTGATTAGTGTTACTAATTGTAGGTTTTATCTATAGTCTAGTGTCTAGAGTTAGTTTAGTTTATAGGGAGCTTCCCCTCATAATTCGGAGTGATTTTACCTCACATATTGTTCTGGTTTGAGTTGTTTTGCAAAAGAAAAACCAAAATCCTAATAGATACAAAGTTTCTAGGAACCTCATAGCCTGACCACTAGTACTCATTTCCTGTCTGAGATGCACAGATCAAGACATCTCTAGATATATCATATAAAGTACATTGGTTGTTTTCTCAAGTGCCAATATCTGGCTGACGAGCTAAAAGAACTAAAGAAAAACATAGATAGACTTGTAATATTCAATTTAATGCAGGAAAAGTTACAGTTTCTTGGCAGCAGAAAAATTCTTATCAAATCCGAAAGAGTCACGAGTAAGAAGAGAAACAATGCAAAGGCTTTAGATGTCTATGTGCACTTGAGTTAATTAATTAATTGAAACATAAAAGAGGGTTACTCCATGATAATAGTTAGTGTTAATAAAATATATGTATATAAGTAACACCAACACTAACATACATATGTACGTACGTACGTGTGCGTGTAAATAGCTATGTTCCACAACATTTCAAGGATGATAGGGGCAGATACAATGCGTTTCGGGAACTGTATATATGATTTAGTAGTGGATTCTATAGTGGATCATTGCCAAAAGACAAACAATTACAAAAGCCTAAAGCCAATATAGACCATATTAAACAAAAAGCTACATCAAAATAGTTTGGATAAAACACAGGCATACAACGATAGATAGAGAAAAGCCTAAGCCACCATTCAAACTAAAATGGTGCATGAGATGCAAGTACACCACCTTCTTTCTTGATCATCAACACACTCAGCCAAACATAGTGCCTCTTGGCAGCCCACATGACCCATGCTTGGATAGTCTCGGAAGAGGGAAAAGGCTATACATATCAAGGTTACCATTCCTTAGAATGTCCATAAGATTATCGATATAAAGAGCCAAATCTTGATTGAAATGGGCTAAATCTTCAAAATGTTTGGATTGACACTCAGGGACGCTCGGAAGAACATTCAAACAACTTAGATTGATAGTGAAAGCCACTCGGACTCAAATGCTCCGCCTTTGAATTATCCTCAATGCAAAGCACCTCAATAGATGGAAGGAGGATATGTAGAAACTATTCTCTTACCATAGGGTTTACAACCCTAGGTTCTAGCTTGAAAGCAAACTCCTTAGAAATCGAAGCTCTAGTGCCCTTCACACCTATGTTTCCCAAGCCATCTTGGTCATGATTATCCTTGATGAAGGCCAAAGTAGCAGTTATTAGGTTGAAATGTTTGCTTGCGCTGCAAGTCAGAGACGACTTCGCTATATGGAGTGTCCTGTCCCCAACGAATCTTGCTTTATCGATCTAGGCTATAGGAAAAACGACATATGACACTTGTAGAAAACAACAAAAGAAAACCAACAAGAAAATCCTAGAAATACTATACTTAATAAGGCACAATGCCTCTAATATTAACACCAATCTGTATGGGAGAATCTAGAATATCCAATGTAGCATGAATGTTACATGCGGGAAGGAATAAACTGTGTAGCATGAATGTTACATGCGGGAAGGAATAAAGGATCTAGATGACGACCGAGACAAATAATTGCACCAATGCAAATTAAGATATATCAACTCAATGGAGATATAAAATTTGGGGCGAGTGGGGTGAAAGATGCGAAGCCTCGGCCTCTAGAATGTCATCAAGCTCCCATTCGTTGGGGTCCACACTTATCTTAGCCCAAAAAATGATGTTGGGAAACACTTGCATTAGCCAACCTATTTGCTACCTTGTTATGTTCCTTGAAACAATGATTGAATTTTAAAACATCAAAGTTGCTCCCTAACAATTTCACCTCTATAATACTCTGCAATTTCTAGTCCTTCATACAACTCTTGAGGCAGCGCAATATTATTACATGGGAATCCATTTCCACCTCCAAAGCTTACAATTCAAAGATTCACCAATTGTATCCCTTCAAGAAGAGCTAACACTTTAGCTTCAGTATTCATTTAGCTCCTAGAAAAATGAAATCCGCTTTAACAAAAGCACCAGACTGAATGACCACTCTAACTTCAGCTGGACCCAGATGACCTTTTGCAGCATTGCCAAAATTAAATTTAAGGAAACCTGCCTTCGGAGGCTTCCATCTGCAAGCAGGTATATTCTTTTAAAAAAACTATTATCCCTTTAATGGGGTGTGTGCGTGCTTATGTGTTACAATTTTAGCTTATGCATGCCATCGAGATTTAAGTTTAGACATTAATGATTCATGTAATATATCAAAAGAAATTTCTGATTTCATTTGATGTTAAATATAACATCTTCATTGATTAAGTATAGCAACAATAAAATTAGAAATTTATGATTTAAGCATTCAGTATCAAAATGAAAATGCAGAACTCTACCTCATTTGGCTATCAATTCTAGAAGAGTTCTCTACTTTGAGTCACTTTGTATATCAAGCTGAGACTCATTTAGTGGAATTCCAACCAATCCCGAATGCACCTCCTTGTCAATTTGTCTAGCATCTTCAAGATCAATACACCATTCTGTGGCTGGAGTTTGTCCATACAAAGGAGTCTGTCGATCTTGAATTCTCAAGGCACCATGGACTACAACTAGTTTCTCCGCTCGTTTAGAGGTAAGTCTATTCCTCTCACTGAGTGGATGAAGTTGTAAGTGGATCAATTCCTCTTTGCAACAGAGGAACTAGCAACTTGTGAGAATAGGCTAATGGCAAGCTGCTTCAACTCTATTGTATCCTTTCCATGCCATATCTACCATCCAGTAAGGTCTTTTGAGCAAGAGTAACCCTTGGCTGCCCTAGCCTTTGGTTTGTTGTATGTAGGACCTTGAAGATTCACAAATTGAATCCATTGCTCTCAAAGTTTGCCTACTTCCTCAATGTTGTACATCTTTCGAACGACTATAATAAATCCTTATTTCACCTCATCATCATCAAAAGGAGAAACCTACTAGGCTTAGGTGCATACCGCTTGGGGCTAAGAGTATAGGTAGCCATATGAAGTGGGGTGTTCATTATGTTCCACCTCTTTGTCACAATAGGCTTGATATTTTCATAATAAAAGTGTTATTCAAGTTCCCTACTATGAATTGCTTGCTTCATTTGATCAAGCATGCTGTCAAATGTTTCATAAATCTCTTCTAGACTAGAAGAGATACTTGATTACCACCACAATAGGTGATGATAGAGCAAATATATCTACAAACAACATTTAAAAAAAAGATTTAAAAATTGAAGGTAAAATTGAATGCTAAATTTTTTCAAATGACAAAATTAGGAATTCAGGTTAAAATTGAAAGCAAATTAAATTTCTTACTTCACAATGGACCACCAAGTGTGATCTCACCTTCTTCCCTTCTTTTTGACTTTTTGCTTCAGGTCACTTTCTCCACTCTCCACAAACCATCATGGATTGTAGATCCTCTTGCACCTCCCAAATCCTCTCTTAACAACATGAAATAACTAGCATATGTAGTCTCCACTGGTTTGAGGAATTCATTTTTCAAAAAAGACTTGAATACTGTAAGTGATGCGTGGTGGTTACATGCAAACATTTGTACACCTCTAGCTTTGGCCACTAGTGTTGTCACCCAATCTTTTTTTCATGATACCTTTCAAAGCATGAACACAACTGGAATCCAAAAAATGTGTTTGTAAGCGCTTTCAACCATTAAACCAGCTGGTTTACAAACACGAGTTGAATTGGTCACAACTTGCACAACACAAGGCCCAACCTCCTCTCTGGCCTCCCTCGAAACATGAAACTAAAAATCTACATCCTTGTGTTTCTTAGAGAAAAATAGCTCTAAGAGAGTATTATCCAGTTGGATATGTAACAATAATATTAATGAGTGGTCAATGTCGAAAATCAGTCCACCCATCCATGACAATGGAACAACTTGTCCTAATACATGTGTCTCATGTCCTCCAACAAGTTCACCTTTCAATATTGTTTGTCGATGAGGGAGGTACACAAGCTATGTTCTCTAGGGGGCATAAGAGGATCCAATTGTGTTTGTTTTCTTCAACATCTGTTTGAAATATGGAGTGCATGTTACATGAAATGAGATGGTGTGGGCATAAGAGAATTTGGCTATTGAATCATTGACATCCTTGTGTGCATGTAAATTCAACAACCCTGCCACTATATTATGCCCATTAGTAGAAGTGGCCTTCCTTTTCCATTTCTTCTTAGACCTCTTATAGCAACATGACACAATGAAATGCTTTGGAATAGATTCTAGAAGCACAGCTTTAGTTTTTGCTTCTTTGTAACCAACCTAGCTGTTTCAACCCTCTCTTCCTAAGTTATTTCCACACAAACCCTAACCTCGTGTTTATCTTCCCTTTGTTAGAACATTTTTGCACATTCTTCCTAGCAATAGATAACACATTGGGATACTTAAGAATAAAGTCTAGAAGTGCACTTTTATATTTTGCCTCTCTCCCTGACCAATCAAGCCATTTCAATCCTCTCTTCCAAAGTTATTTCCCTACAAACCCTGACTCCATGTTCAGTCACACCTAATAAATGGTGCCCAACCTTTCTACAACTCCCATGAAAATCAGTTTTCCATATATGACAGCCAATGCTTATTTCCCCCGGATTTTTTTGATTTATTGTCCAAAATGGTGACATATTGCAACAGGGTTTCAAAGGGTTTAATGTGCCTTTTGCATATATATGTTGACAATGGTTGAAGGGCATGCAAAAGGATTTGGTACACGTACCACCGTACCAGGTACGTATACGGACAAGATATGGCCCTGGTACGACGCAGATATCGTGCCCGTCCATATCCACAATCTCGAAATAAAATGGCCGTGCTAGATACGTTTGGATTTGGCAACAGTCGTCACATTTGCCGTACGGGTTCATCTAACTCAACGTTTTTGTGCGGGGCTCATTAATGAATCGATTTTTATGCAGCTCTTGAAAAACCTTAGGCTGTGCTGTTTGAAGAAGCTTTGCAAGAGAGGCATGCCTTGTCTCCGGTGTTGTTTTCGGTGTTCCCTGGGTACGCGAGAGCAAGCATAAAGGAACTGAGAGATGAGCCGCTGAAGGTGGTGGTACACAAGGTCAAGGATGGCCTGCGTTGGATTAATGACGAGTATGTGCGATATGCGTTAGATTGGTTGGAGGTTAACAAGGGAATTCCCTGTGCACTGCGGAGCTTCTTGGTGGTGGAGTGGTCGAAGCTGGGGATGGACAAGGTTCACTTTCCCTGGGGAAAGCCGCAACACTTTGGCCTCACCATTTTCTCACACTTGTAGGGCCTCGTGCTCTTGCTTCCTCACAACCACGGTCACGGCCTTAACGTAGCCATTGCTCTTCATCCTTCTCAGATGGCTAAGTTTGAGCGCAACTTGCATCTGTCTGAATAGAACCGGAGAAGTGCAACTCACACCTTGTTCAGCCTCTAAAGGAAAGTCCGTAGCACAACAGGCGTCGTCTCAAGGTTAGAACAAGATTGTGCATGTGTTAATTCCCCTGGGCCGAGTTCCTGTTGTCTCCAGAGCTCTTGTTTTCGAGACTGCTTTCAAACAAATGAACTCCAACCTCATCTCCGTTGACACAAATGCTTCAGTCTAACCATGGAATGTAAAAATTAAAAGCTATTCGTGCTCAACTCAACCCCTCGTTATATAATAAAATTTAAAAGCTATTCATTCATTCATAAAGTTCATTTCATTCGTGCCGGAAATCATATTTTAATATATTACATTAGTAATAAAACTTTATTAATATATTACATTATTAATAGAACTTTATATATATATTGCTGTATCTTGCCGTATCCATATTAGAGGATCTTGAAAAATAGCCGTATCCGTATCGGATACGGTATCGGTATCCGTGTCCATGCAACATTGTGCCCAACACCTTATTCAACTTAACTCACATTGACATTCTGATTCATTTCCTCACTCCCCATTTCAAATTCATCACTGCTGCTCATTTTGGTTATACTTCAAGCAATTTGTGACAACAAACTAGGCAAAATACAGCAGTAAAAAACCTAAGATGTTTGACAAAAAAAGAAAACAAACTAAAAGAAGCCATAAAAGAAGTGATTGTGGCTTATCTTGCAATGATCCTTGATGCTGAAAGTGACTTCAAATTTCTTTCCTTTGATCTTGATCTTCTTTTCTCCTTTTTTTTTTTCTTCCTCTTTTCAGCTCCAAAATTCAGAAAGTGATAATGGCAAGCAATGTTATAGGGTAGTGGGTTTAGTTGTTTAGGTTTTTTCTAATATCTGACTTTTTTTTGCTTTAATGGGCCTTATGATTGTCAAGGATGTCTGACTGTCCCTAGGATAGTTGAGAGACGTATCAGACATCTTCAGCCATCTTGGGGATGTCCTACCCCATGGATGGTGTGCCATGGATATGTCACTGATTTCTGTGGGGATAGCGGATGGTCAGGGGACAGCCCTTACCGTCTTGCTGTCCCGGGGACATTAGGGTGGATGAGGACGCTGGTCAGGGGGACACGCCCCCAGGGAACCTTGGTAAATAGTCATCTCTGAGTACCCCTATACCATGCTTTAAATATAATGACTTTCCCCTTCTTGGTCTATGTCTCCTATATCTAGGTCATTGTTTTAGATATTCAAGATTATTTAGATAAGCAATAGATGGGATTATTATATTTAGCCGATAGGCTTTTATATGTGAGCATTATAGTGCTCGGAATTGTCTCATGCCGTAAAAAAAAAACACTGGAATTTTTTCTGAACTGGTCGGTTGTTCCTATCTGCGTATTCCTTGAATCTCCTATGGGTGCGAGTGCTAATAATAGTCAAAACCTATAGCCATAGCAAACCGATTTTTACAAACACGATTTTTACAGACAAGCGACTCAAAACAAAGACGGGATTACAAAGGCGTCAATACAGGCAGCAAATTTTGATTTTTACAGACACGTAATACAAATTTTCATGCCCACCGATAAAGAAGTGATTGTTTAGATGGGTTAGGGTTTTTCTTTGATGTTTTTAGCCAACTTGCTACAAATACGGGGCGATTTAAAAAAAACCCGAATCCATACATATCTGGCACAGCTGAAGGGAAAAAAAAATTAGGGCACGCGCGGGTACGGTATCCGGGCCATATCTGCACCGTACCGTACCCGAATCCGTACCGGATACTCAGGTACGCCTCCCTGTGGAGGGGGGTTGGCGTATCCTGCAACCCTGGATTTAAATAACTGTTTCTTTCATGGTGATAATTATCAAATATCAATATAATTATTTTTTGCGATCTAACTCTTTTCTTTAAAATGTTAGTTTAAATTTTTTTAAGCATTGTACATTTTTGAAAGTTGCATAGTCATTGTATAATAATTTTTTATATAATGTAAATTAATATATTTTATTATTATTTGGAATTTTGGCACCTCCAAGCACGTCTACTACCATTTTTTTGAAAAATGGTGAACCTTTATCTGTCCTAGTCTCCAGTTCCCATACCAGTCCTGTCTCATGGAAACTGTGTTGCAAAGTTAATCCAATTCTGAATCTCATATCTATTGTTTCTGATGCAGTGATATGTTCCAAAGTATTCTAAATGTTCATGTAGGATTATGTTCTCATGTGAATGGGCTTGATCTGTTAATAGTCTCAAGTTTTGACTTTGAAGATCTGAACATTGACTTCAATGCGATTATGACTTATCTCTATCTAATTGTTGTCTCTGTCTACTTTCCTAGTTTCTTTTCTATCAAACTTACCACATACTCAAAAATATGTTGCTGCCTTGTTTTTAACGATGTACCTTTTTGAATCTGTACATGACTCTGAAAATGTCTTACCTTTATTATGTTGCCACATTAATCATGCAATCAATGCAAAGTCTTTGTGCGTGGTTTGTCCAACTCCTTGCTTTGTTTCTTCTTCTTTGGTAAGTTCTTTACTTTCTGAATGATCCACCATTAATTTTTAAACTGTTGATGCTGATTGTGGCCAAGGGCAATTTGCTGTTATGACCTGTGGTCTATTTTGTGTTCGTGATTTTTTATTGAATTTGATCAAAAAAAACCCCTTTCTTCAACTTGCTAGCTTTTTCTCTTATATTTTCAAAGCTGGCCCATGAACACATTTTGATCTGATCTTTTTCTGATTTTAATATCTTAATCTTGAAAATTCTGCAGATATTTGTGCAAGAATTTTTTTCTTTGCTGTAGCCCAGATTCCAGTTATGTGTGTTATACTTTTGTAATATATGCTCCGCCTTCCTCTCTTCAGATTGTTCCATCCACCGGGATTATTCTGCCCTGCAGATGGATTTTTTGGTTGGTTTGGTTCTGCTTTTGAGTTCTGCAATGATCATTGTAGATTTTCAACCAAATTCTTTGCACTGAGCTTCCAACAAAAAATATGTCAGCCATTTCGGTTCTTACCTTTCTCTTCTGTGATGTTGTGCTTTGTGGATGATATGTGATCACTTATTTTGTTCCCCCAATATACTTGTCTAGCACACATTTTTTCACAGATAAGGACTCCATTATCGAATATAATGGCTTCTGCTGCATAATTTGGGCTTTGTTAATATTTCAAGCAGCTAAGTTATATATAAAACAATCTCTTCTATTTGGATTATATATATGCCAGATTTTCTGTTTACACATTAATTAAGACACTAATGTCTCAGTGTGTATCAGATTTAGAATTAATGGTCACTGGCTTCCTTAGCTAAAGTTGTCACTCACTTTTAATGTATATTAGCCCCAGTTTATCCTGTTGAAGTCTTTAGGAGGCATTTTGTTATTGTGTATTAATATCGGTTGCTGGTGTTACGTATGTGAGCTCTTTCCAAGAGTAGCACAGAGGGAAAACATTATTTTCTTGTATACTTCAGTTTGTAGCTTTTGCATTCTGTAGTCATTTACATTGTTGTGGGTATGTTATTGGGAGCAACAGAATTAACACAATTTTTTCCCCTATGCAGGACATTCTCTTGGTACCTTGAGATGTAAATTTTCATTTTTATGTCACTATCATTCTAACTGCATTTAGTGTCTTTGCTCAATATTTCTGGTTCCTGACAGGTTATTATATAGGAATAACTTTTTTTTACTTGAAGTCTTGTTTTCATCATGGATGTCACGTGTAAGCATCTTCTTTAGAAGTAAAGACT
The DNA here is from genome assembly GCA_027924645.1 of Cunninghamia lanceolata. Lineage (NCBI taxonomy): Eukaryota > Viridiplantae > Streptophyta > Pinopsida > Cupressales > Cupressaceae > Cunninghamia > Cunninghamia lanceolata. Next base: position 6,643,610 of record BSBN01000333.1, read on the forward strand.
TAAGACTATGGAACTAATCCAGTGAATGTTTACAGGCCTATGAAAGTCTTACGTGCGGCTTGGAGAGGACAGCTGCTTCTTTAATAAGCAATCCAATCAAGTCATATAATCGTGGGGATGGGGCGGGAACAGCTATTGCAACCGCCTTTCGAGCCACTCCAGCAGCTGTTATTGCACCAGTATCTGCTGCTGCTGGTGCTGTTCATCGGGTGCTTCTGGGAGTAAGAAACAGGTATTTATCTTTTGAACTTTAAAGATGACTATATAGGTTCAATTTTGCGAAGTACAAAATATATCCTGATGTATCTTCCTGATTGTAGCCTTGATCCTGAGCGGAAGAAAGAGTCTGAGGAGAAGTATTCTGGACCACTGCCTGCCCTAATACTGGCTGATTGATACTTGCCTTGATGTTCTATGGCCCTTTTTGTTCAGAGATTATAATGCCCTGTACAGTGTAATGTTTTGGGGGAATCCCATCGTTCATGTACCATATGACTTCGAGAAGTTTTGGATTCCAATTTATATTTCACTCTGAAGGTAATTGAACTTGAGATTTTCATTAATTTTCTTTGTTTCTATATTTCTTTGTCATTCTTTATCGATTGTGGTAATTTGCTGAACAATATGGGCATATAAACCTTGCTTAGTGACATGGCTCTAGTCCGTAAATTGTTTTGAATTTATTGGTTTCTCTGTTATCTGCAGATGTACATATTTATCTATTTAATTCTTTGGAAAGCTTTCTGAAATAAAGGAGGTATGCATCCTGATGCTCATGCAGTGATGCATGTTGTATAAAGGTTTCTGGTGGGCAGCTTGCTGTCCTGGGCCCTGCAAATTGTGCTTCTTAATTTTCAGTGATAAGGCTGCTGCTTGTTCTGGGAAGCAGTGGACATTTGGCTGACAAGATTGTCAGTTATTTTTGCTCCCATTGATTGTATTTGTTTGAGGCTAAAATTTCCTTCTTATCTCTGCTTGAAGAAGCAGAGCATTCTTTGTTTTGCAATATTTATTTGTTTCCATGTAAGGAAATCCTATATTATGATGATGTTGCCACAATGATGTTGTGATAAAATTTGTTGTTGCATTTCATGCCCCTCTGCTCAAGATGGATCATTTTATTTAAGTTGTAAAAGATGTACTGATAAATTTGCTGTTTTCAATAAGATTATCTAGTGTTTCATGTTGAATGCAACAACAAAAAAAGCAGCAGTAAGAAAATACTATTGGAAAATTGTAGGGATGGCTATTGGAAAATACCATTGGAAAATACTTTTTTTTGACAATTTGTAGTAATTGCTTGTTAGGCTAGAGAGAGATGGATTATATATTGTCCACGAGAGAGAAATAGATTATATAACGTCCATGAGTGACCAGAGTAGGTCCGTGGGACTTCAGAAGTCATCTATCCACCGCGTTAGAAAAGAGCCCTAGGTGCTAAAAAGTGATCTAGTCTAAAGCAAAAATAGTTAAAAAAACCAAAGAACAAAAAGAGGGAGTGAACCAAAAGCATGTAAACCTAGACAATGTGGAGGGGAAACCCGCAAGGGAGAAGTAATCGACAAGGGAGAAGTTGATGAAGACAAAACATGAAAAATATTACAAATAAACGGTGCATTGATTTATTTATACCAATTCAAGGAGAAAATCTTAGAAATAAAATCTTAGGCAAAGGGACCTGGTTGGACAATCCTAGAGGGAAGCATTGATATTTGCCTAGGCCTCTCCATCTAGGTTAATGAGCCTTGAGAGGTGGAAAGAAAAATGGTGATACACTTTTGCCTTTTTATTCTTGGGTGTTAATTAGGAGAATTAGAAGGCCAATTATGCCCAGCAGATATGAATCCATGGATTTATGTGTCTTATCAGTAAGTATTTACTGGGTGCCTTTTCCTATGTTAACCAGCAGCATATAACTATTATTTCATTGGACTTCATTATTAGGGGAAGTATCATGGTATACAAGATAGCTATTTGACACCCAATAAGTGAAGGAAGGTGGAGTCTGAAGGACAATACATCTCACACAACCACCCTTGTGAGGGTTATGGTTGTCAAAAGATAAAGGAGGCAATCAAGCATTCCTAGTCTGATGTCCATATGGGAGGGGTCTTAATCTCTATGGAATAAACATATGAGCTTTGCATGACGAGAGATATATGGCAATACAATGCAAGTTTTTAAAATAATATGAAACATAGAATGATTACTAAGATATTCGATATTTATTAAGGAGCGAAAGTATCTTTAAATAAGAGTTTACAAAATGCTTTATCCGGAAAGGATAAGAGCGACAAGTAAGTGACAGTTATAAATCAAATGGATAAGAACATAGCTAAAAGAATAAAGAAGGTTTCTAAAGTCTATTCTAATGACTAATTGACTATTAAATATTACAATAATACTTAATACCCTCCCTTAATGGTCAATCTACCGACTACACCAAGTTTATCCCAAAATTTGACAAATTTGTCAAGATCCAAAGACTTGGTAAGATTGTTTGCAGTTTGATCTTTGAAAGGACAATACTGCAACAACACTGATCCATCTTCTGCAAGTTGCCTAATGAAATGACAATGTAGCTCCACATGTTTGGTACGCTCGTGGAAGATTGGATTTTTGGCAAGCTTTAACATCCCTTGATTGTCACAATACAAGGGTGAAGGCCATGCTTGAGACATCTACATCCCTGAAAGCATCTTCCGGAGCCATACTGCCTCACATGCTACTTTGAATGATTTTTGATACTTTGCTTCTGTCAAGGAAAGAGTTATTCCCTGTAGCTTCCAAGTGTTATAGTTTTTACCATTGAAGTGTTGGCTACCTTTCAAAATAATGTTGGGTAACAAAGCCATCATTCCCTTAACTTGAAATCACAAAAAAAATATAGAAATTGGCCACGTTCAGAAAATTATCAAACCTGCCAAAACCCTAGGCAGCACCAAACAACCCACTATTTTGTAAGAAAATAGTTGAAAAACAAGTTTGAAAAATGCCAAAACCCTAGTCACTTAGATAAAGATTGATTTTTTTGTTAAAAGAGTGCAAAAATTGATGAAAAACTTCCACTAATAGATCTATAATATGCCCAGAAACCCTAGGCGTCATTTAAACCCGTGATTTTTTCCAAACATTGCCAAAAAATTGAGAATAGTCATGTTTTGGAAGAAAACACTTGTTAAAACCCACTTTTTTAAAAAAATCATTCAAAAACTTAGTAAATCCTTTACCCTAGCTGTTGAATATGATGAAAACTAGGCAAAAAGACCATCCACGTCCTCGCAAAAATCCACGACTTTAGAACAACGTCGCTGGTTTAAAAAAAGGCACGATTTCAAGAAATTTGCCAAAAAAACTTTAGATTCGAGTTGCAATTTTCGGGACTCCCTTTGTCATGTGGAGACGAAATCCAAGCGCGACCTCACGAAATCAAACAGAAAAAATGCGATTCTAGAGGTGTGTTGTAAACTCTTAGATTTCTCTCAACAAAGTCATGATCTGTAGATGAAATTAAGGCAAGATTTTGTGGCAAAAAAACAAACGCCCATACACTTGTGTTTTTCCACACACAACACGATTTTGACAAAAGAATATACACGATTTTTATTCAAAAAATTGCCTAAAAGCATACCAGATAGTTGCACGATTTTTATTAAAAAAATTTACCAAAAAACCCTTGAATTAAAACCTGCGATTTCAGATTTTGAAACCCTACAATTTTTTTCAAAAAAATCTATCAAAAAATTAACCAAGAACTTACGCAATTTTTATTAAAAAAAATCTGCGAAAACCGATCATGAAGTTTCCAACCGGGGCTTTGATACCATCAAATAATATTAAACATAGAATAATTACCAAAATATTCGATATTTACTAAGGAGCGAAAGCATCCTTAAATAAGAGTTTACAAATGCTTTATCCATAAAAGATAAGAGCGACAAGTAAGCGACGACTATAAAGTAAAATGATAAGAACATATCTAAAAGAATAAAGAATATTCTTAAAATCTATCCTAATGACTAATTGACCATTAAATATTACAATAATACTTAATACCCTCCCTTAATGGTCAATCTACTGACTACACCAAGTTTATCCCAAAATTTTACAAATCTGTCAATATCCAAAGACTTGGTAAGAATGTCTGTAGTTTGATTCTTAGAAGGACAATACTGCAACATCACCGATCCATCTTCTACAAGTTGCTTGATGAAATGACAATGTAGCTCCACATGTTTGGTACGCCTCTGGAAGACTGGATTTTTTGCAAGTTTTAACACCCCTTGATTGTCACAATACAAGGGTGAAGGTCATGCTTGAGACATCTGCATGTCTGAAAGCATCCTCTGGAGCCATATTGCCTCACATGTTGTTTTGACTAATCTTTGATACTCTACTTCTGTTGAGGAAAAAGCTACTACTTACTGCTTCCAAGTGTTATAATTTTTACCACAGAAGCTTTGGGTGCCTTCTAACATAATGTTGGATAATGAAGCCATCCCTCCCATAACTCGAAGTCAGAAAAAAATAGAAACTGCCCACATTTAAAAAATCCACGATTTTATAAAAAATCATAAAAAATAAAATTGTATCAAACTTGCCAAAACCCTAGGCAGCACCAAACAAACCACTATTTTGTAAGAAAATGGCTGAAAACAGGTCTGAAAAACACCAAAACTGTAGGCGCTCAAAAAAAGATTGACTATTTTGCTAAAATCGTGCAAAAATTGGCAAAAAACTTCCACTAACAGATCTATAATATGCCCCAAAAACTCTAGGCGTCATTGAAACCAACAATTTTGTCTAAAAATCACCAAAAAAATTGAGAATACAATCATGTTTTGGAAGAAAACACTTGTTAAAACCCATGATTTTTGTTAAAAATCATACAAAAACTTAGTAAATCCTTTACCCTAGCCGTTGAATATGATGAAAACCAGGGAAAAGACCATCCACATCCTTGCAAAAATTGACTTTAGAAAAACATCGCTTGTTAAAAAAAAAAGGGGTGATTTCAAGAAATCCGCCAAAAAAAAATTCAAACATGAGTCACAATTTTTGGGACCCCCTTCTGTCACGTGGAGACGAAATCCAGGTGTGACCATTTACGAATTCAAGTAGAAAAAATGTGATTCTAGAGGTGTCTTGTAAACTTTGAGATTTCTCTCAACAATGTCGCGATCCACAGACGAAATTAAGGTGCGATTTTTTGGTAAAAAAACAAACGCACATACGCCCTAGATTTTCCACACACGATGCGATTTTGACAAAAGAATATAGCCACGATTTTTATTCAAAAAATCGCCTAAAAACATACCAGAAAGTTGCACGATTTTTATAAAACCCTTGAATTAGAACCTGCAATTTCAAATTTTGAAACCATACGATTTTTTTCCAAAAAATCATCCAAATTTTTTTGGTACACTGTCACGATCCCGTAGTTTCCAACTCGGGCTCTGATACCGTCAAATAATATAAAACACATAATGATTACCAAGATATTCAATATTTACTAAAGAGTGAAAGCATCCTTAAATAAGAGTACAAATGCTTTATTCGGAAATGATAAGAGTGACAACTATAAAGCAAAATGATAAGAACATAGCTAAAAGAATAAAGATTATTCCTAAAGTTTATCCTAATGACTAATTGACTATTAAATATTACAATAATATTTAATACCCTCCCTTAATGGTCAATCCACTAACTACACCAAGCTTATCCTAAAATTTTACAAATTTGTCAAGATCCAAAGACTTGATAAGAATGTTTGCAGTTTGATCTTCAGAAGGACAATACTGCAACATCACCAATCCATCTTCTGCAAGTTGCCTGATGAAATGGCAATGTAGCTCCGCATGTTTGGTATGCTCGTTGAAGATTGGATTTTTGGCAAGCTTTAACACCCCTTGATGGTCACAATATAAGGGTGAAGGCCCTGCTTGAGACATCTGCATGTTTGAAAACATTTTTTGGGCCATACTACCTCACATGTTTCTTTGACTACTCTTCAATACTTTGCTTCTGTCGAGGAAAGAGCTACTGCCTGCTGCTTCCAAGTATTATAATTTTTACCATTAAATTGTTGTGATGCAGTCAGGACCAGGGGTTTTTGTCAAACTACCTAGTCATGCAGCCAATACAATGCAACATAAGCATAAATTCAACATAGAAATCTGAAATAAATTTATTAACTTCAAAACATCAACATTTACAAATTTGTTGGCCTTTCACAGCCTCAGCATTACACTGCAATATTCAATCGACTATGTGCTTACAACACCAAAACATGTAATGTCCCCTTTCTAGTGGAAACACTTAAACCTGAATTTGTATTCAAAATGATTCTCAAGGAGACATTAGAGACATTAGAGATCGATACATTTCAATGATAATATCTAATAAGATCAAGATAATATAAATATTTCAATCTTGTCAAAGGATTATTCATTTGTCATTCATTATTGAAGACTAATCTATAATAGTTTTCATAAGTACATTAGGGAGAATATTAAACATATTTCAAGATCCATATCTTCCCCTCCTATTCTTCACCAAAGAATTGGAATTTACATGACTAGGACGCGTTGAAACCATATCTGGACCCGTCTCTGGAAACTTAGTCCTAGCCCTTGGGGTCTATACACGGAGTCTCGAATCCGGCTTTGGGAACTATGTCCCAACCATTGGGATCTATACGAGATCTTTGGACCCGGCCTTGGGAACTATATCCTAGCCATTAGGGTCTATACAGGGGATGGGATTACTTTGCCTTTCCCTACAATACCCATGATTCCTTATTGGGTGAAGTAATAAGGGCTACGAAAATACGATCTTTATTTCAATATTCCCTTGTACTCTAGAAGGAGTTCTATTAGACCATTATCATCATAATGCTTGAATTAAAAACATTCATGTTGCAAATCAAAATATCGTTATACAGCCTTGTTTTTATACAATTGTTCATCATTGTTAGATCTTAAGTCTAATTAAGGATATCAGTTCAGTTATGAATCAAAAAGATATTTCGTTATAAATTATAATCATTCACATGGATTCATATTAATGATGTGATTGACGTGGAATTATAGAACGATAGGAAGATAGAATAATAGAAGGATAGAATAATCAAAAGATAGAATTTGGTAAAATTATAGTGATAGAAGAGTAGAAGGATAGAATTAAAGAATGATATAATATAATGATGGAACAATAGAATGACATAATGATAGAAGAATATAATGAAGGATGAATAATAGAATGATAGATTGATATAATAGAATGATATAATGATAGAGGAATAGAAAGAGAGAATAATATAATAACTGGATAATAGAGTGATGGAATGATAGCTGTAATAAATATTTCTTCTTATTAATTCTAACTCGGGATATATTCTTCTTATCTTTTCACATTGAATGATCTTCATATATGTTCTATTCACTCCTCCATTCTTACACTTTATTTCTTTTGCTTGCTCTCCATGCTATATACTTGTATGTATTTCATATTCTTCCTTCTTCAAGTCTGTATGTAACCTGCTTCACAAAATCTGTTTATTATACATCCATCAATCTGCTGTTATATTTTTCCTCAAACTTACTCATATTTGCTTCATTGTTACATGCTTGTATCTCCTTACATTCAGCTTGTGTTTGAATGATTAAACTTTTATTCCCTATTCGATGCCCTTTTGAAACCATGACTTCCTCTTTACATAACATTGTGAAGGGTGACGTGGCTTCCCACAAGTCATATCCCTTCTATCTTTGATGACTTTTAGTCATCCACTAATCGCACTTTTAGTCATCCACTAATCGTTGCAGTATATGATTCACATCTTTCAATCATTGCTTAGTTAGAGATGCCTTTTTAAATATTGTCGGCCCTTCTATGGCCTTTCAGGGGTTATTAAATATTAATATCTATTTTATATAATATATTACTATTTAAATTTAAATTTATATTATAATAAAAATTGTATTTGTCATAATATTTATTGTATGTTATATTCAATAAATTATAATAAATAATATCATCATTAATATTATATTTGTATTTATATTGATTATTATATAATAATAACATATTCTATTTATATTGATGATAATAATAATAATAATAATAATGCTATTACATATATTTATTTAATAAAATAATAGTATTAATAACATTATATATGTTTGTTAAATATTATCATATATACGATCATCATCAAAAGCAACTTCTCTATCTTATCATGATGTTTAAATCTTTAATTTAAACAATGCCTTAATATCGGGACATGACAAAATGCCTTCCAACGAATGTAGAGATTGCCCCCAATCTATTACCACCTTTTACATAAATGACAATCCTTTTTATATTCTTTTTGTATGGAAGTTAAACTATTAAGGAGTTTGCTCAGTTATGGAATTGAATAGACAGGTGTTCAAATAACCACTTGATGTTTCAAATTCTCCCAACGAACTAGTGATGACAATGTTCGATTATTGTATAAATGCCTTTTGATCAATTTAGCTCTTCATGAATCATTCACATTTTCCTCGGTGCCTTGACACACCATAGATCTTTTTGCTTTTGTCGCCTCTATCGGCAAAAACAAACTTTTCAAAACCTTTCAAATGTTATCGACAAATGTTGCATTTTTCAAATTCAATCACAGTGCTTATCGATGAAAGTTCAGTTTTTCTAACCTTAGCTACGATTGCTTGTCAGCGAAAATCAACTTTTTGAAACTTATGCCTTCGCCTTAATAGGCGATTTGATCATTTTTCAAACTTGCTCTTTGTCCACTTTATCGGTAAAAATTGATTTTGCCGATCCTTGGCCTTGGTCTTCTATTGACAAATTCTCCTCCCCTCAAATTGACAGAGACTTAATCATTTCCTCTTATTGGCAAAACATGCTCTTCCAAAACCATTATCGGCATATCGGCAAATTCCAAGAATAACGAACTAGCTCCCAAAATAAAAAGTTTACCAATACCAAGTGTTAAGCCAACAACTCTTTATATCGGCAAAACTAGTCTTTAATAAACCATTTGCTTTTCTTCTTAAAATCTCTGTTCATGTGCTTGTCGACAAACCGGTAATATTTAGAACGCACGAACTAACCAAAGACTTAGGGCTTTTTCTTCTATCGGCAATATTCTAATCCCACACCTTAGAATCTGACTTCACAAACTTTGAGTATCTCAACTTCTATTTCATCACCTATCGGCGAATTGAAGAAATTGCAAACTCCCTTCGACAGGGCTTTTATCAGTGAAATGTCATATTGGTGAACCTAAGGATTCGCGAACTAACAACTTTTTTGACTAGTTTAAAATCTTTCATCGTCGCCGACAAGAAAGATATTTTACTCAAACTCAATAAAGTTCCAAATGGCTAACTGACGAAGACAAAAAATAAACTTCCCTTGAAGGCTTTAGTCAGGAAAGTTGCCTGTCGGCGAACCGATAAATCGACAAACTGCCGAACCGGCGAATTGAAAAGATTGCAAACTGGAGATTTTTTTGACTGGTCATAACTTTGTCATTTTTCATCCAAATTTCAACAAATTGGAACTAGGGATACCCATTAGGCTTTTCTACATGATGATGCTCTTATCTTGGCCAAATAAATATGCATTTGCTCTAGAAACACAAAACCAAAACTACAAGAAAACAAAACCAAAAACCAACTTAGAAAATAAAATATATTTTTGGTGACACAAGATTGCCAGTGAACCTGGATGCTCTTGCATCATGTTAGCTGCCTTCCAACATAATGTTGGGTAATGAAGCCATCCCTCTCGCAATTTGAAATCACAGAAAAAATATAGAAACTACCGACGTTCAGAAAATCCACAATTTTATAAAAAATCATCAAAAATAAAATTGTATCAAACCTACCAAAACCCTAGGCAACACCAAACAACCCACTATTTTGTAAGAAAGTAGCCAAAAAAATGTTTGAAACACACCAAAACCCTAGGCGCTCAATTTTTTTTGGTTAAAATCGTGCAAAAATTGGTGAAAATTTTCCACTAACACATTTGTAATATGCCCAGAAACCCTAGCTGTCATTGAAATCCACGATTTTGTCCAAAAATCGCCAAAAAACCTAAGAATACAATCATGTTTTGGAAGAAAACGCTTGTTAAAACCCATGATTTTTATTAAAAACATCCAAAAACTTAGTAAATCCTTTACCCTAGCCATTGAATATGATGAAAACCAGGGAAAAGACCATCCACATCCTTGCAGAAATCTAGGGCTTTAGAAAAATGTCGCTAGTTCAGAAAAATGAGGCGTGATTTCAAGAAATCTACCAAAAAAACTTTCAAACTTGAGTCGTGATTTTCGGGACTCCCTTCTGTCACGTTGAGATGAATTCTAGGTGTAACCTCTGACGAATTCAAGTAGAAAAAATGCGATTCCAGAGGTGTGTTGTAAACTTCGAGATTTCTTTCAACAAAGTCACGATTTGCAGACGAAATTAAGATGTGATTTTTTGGTAAAAAATAAACGCCCATACACTTGTGATTTTCCACACATGACACGATTTTGACAAAAGAATATACCCACAATTTTATTCAAAAAATCGCTTAAAAACATACCAGAAGGTTGCACAACTTTTATTAAAAAAAATTCGTCAAAAAACCCTTGAATTTAAAACTTGCTATTTCAGATTTTGAAACCTTAAGATTTTGTCCAAAAAATCGTCCAAAGAATTAACTAGAAATTTACACGATTTCTATAAAAAAATCCGCCAAAAACTTGTGTGATTTAGTCACACGAAATCCACGATTTTAAAAAACTTGTCCAAAATATTTTGGTACAATGTGTCATCAATCTCGAAGTTTCCAACCCAGGATACTATCAAATAATATAAAATACAAAATAATTACCAAGATATTCGATATTTACTAAGGAACGAAAGCATCCTTAAATAAGAGTTTACAAACACTTTATCCAAAAAGGATAAAAACTACAACTAAATGACAACGAATTAAAAAAAAAAAAAAACATAACTAAAAGAATAAAAAATATTCCTAAAATCGATCGTAATGACTAATTGACCATTAAATATTAGAATAATTCTTTAATAATTTTAGCCTCAACATATATGATGGCTAGACCCCAAAGTAAAGCAAGCATGGTGATTCATTGTGAGTACTGAAGTATCTAATAGCCAGGGTGCAAAGAGAGCAAGCATGGTGATTTGTCACAAGTTCCCTGAAGTATATAATAGCTAGGCTGTGAAGGAGAGCAAGCATGGTAAGGAGGCTCACTTGAATTCTACTTAACATGGGCCTTTTGTCCTCAAAGTGGAATTAGACCTTCTGGGTCCCAAAGGTTGCTTGGTCTTGTGGACGTTGTAAAATCTTTTATTTCATTTCATTTCATATTTCACAAGGGTGGCCATGATGCCCTTATGAGATTAGTCTTAAGAAAGAGTCTCCTTTGCGTCAAGTGAGACTGGTACAAATTTACACTTGTATTGATTTTGTTAGTCCATGGCCATGCCCTTGATGAAATTAGATTGTCATTGATGTCAAAAAGGTGTTGGTATTGACAGGAGTTGTTCATGTTATCAGGATCAGTGGATGTTCAAAATCTTCATCATGGGATTGCTCATGGTTTCATGATCACAGTTCAGGAGTTGTTTACTTCATGATGCTCATGGTCTCATTTCAGGATGCTTGGTGGAAGTTCATAGATCTTGTTTATGTTTCTTGGTTCATTCTTGTTTGTGTTGGTTCATTTTTGTAGATCTTATATAGTGGTGTTTGAAGGAATGATGATGTAGGAATAATCTAATGCATATGTCTTATTATGCAAGGTTGTTTAACAAGGCGTGTTTTATGTAGCCATATTGTTCACAGGTTGCCTACCAAAGCAGAGAGCAGAAAATAAATTTGAAGACTTGTTTGAGTTGATGGTTGAACATATTGATGAGTTGTTGATGACAGGCACTTACAGATGCATAGAAGGTATTATTTATGATTGACAGATTTGCAGGGCTTGTTTGTTCATTCATATCATTATGGTGTTATGGTGTTCTTCATGTGGGTGTTGGCATATGGCATATGATATCATGGTTCTTTCCTATGATAAATTCTTGTATCAGCTTGGCACATGGATTTTTGTACAATTTGGCTTATGACAAGGCTTGCGTTTTTGGTCACATTGATATAAGGTTGATATGAGCCTTGTTTCCATTTGCATTAAAGTCAAAAATTGATATTCTCACATGGACTTCAAGGTAATTAAGGCATCGAATATAATACATATTCGAAGAGAAGCAAAAAAAAAAGAGTATTGAAAATTATTCATTTAAAAGGTCTCAAATTTCCTCATTTTATGGAGCCCCATTTAAGGAGATTATAACTTATTAAAAAGCATGGAGAGTTTGTTTTTATTTAAATGAAGAGTTTGATTTATTAAAAAGAAAAAAAAAGCTTCGAGGACCTTATGGGAGATAGATGCATGTTAAAGGGGGAGTTTTTTTTAAAATCATTTGAAGACTTTCTGATCTTATAAAGTAATTTAAAAAAGCATGGAATGCTTTATTTATTATGGAGACCACTTTATTCATAAAAGGCATCGGAATTTTTTAAGAGCTCAAAAAGCATGGAATATGCTTTATTTATTTTTTAGAAACTTGTTTGTTTTTACTCTATTTCAGTGGCCCTCTTTATGTCATTTTTTATGACATAAAAAAATGTGAAGTTATATGATTTTTTATGGAGATTTTCAAAGCTATTTTTAAGGAGATTTTAAGGAGATTTTGTGGGAGATTTTTATGGATATTAAAGGCATTATTTTTAAGAAGATCTTATTCTATTTTAAACTTTCTTTGGGAGAGAGAATATTAAGGAGGAAGTTATTTGAGAGATATTTCTTATTTTGATGAGAACGTTAAAAGTTCTTTTTGGGTGGAGAATCTTTTTATTTTGCAGATGGATTTTTGAACAATGGTGATGAATTTTTGGAAGAAGAAAATGAAGAGAAGCATGGAAGTTTTTTTCTTGAAGATGATTTTATTTTGCAGATTGAAGGTTTTTGATGCGGAGGAAGCTGAAGTTTGAAAAAGAAGAATTTGAAGGGGTTATTGAAGTATTGAATATGATGCACAGAGGAATATGAAAAGATTTTATTGTAGGAGATAATTTTCTTGAAGAAGAATATGAAAAGCTTTTTGCAGATGAACAGAGAAATTATTTGTGCAAAAATAAAATGTCATTTTATGATTTCTAACTCTTATTTTTGCAGATTAACGAAGATGAATGATGTGATTTTTATTTCAGATGCAAGGACAAATTATCTTTCTTTAGGTGAATGAAAATTTGAAGATGATGAAAAGGCAAACAAGATGGAAGATCAAAGGTCTTTTGAAATCTTATATATATGCAAGTGGATTGATAGAGTGTGGATGTATGAGACCAATATGCAATATTGAAGAAAATTTTATGAAGATTCAATTGCAAATAAAATACAGATAAATAAATGAGAAAACTAATTTACAGCGACAAAGACACATTTTTTGTGAAATGCTCTTGATAGAGAATCAGGTGATTTCAAAGATGAGTTGTTCAGTGGATTGAAAGAAATGATTGAAATATATGTTGCAGATGAATTTGATTGATTTGTATGTGATGAATTGTGATATGCAGAGATAAATTTTTGAAAAGAAAAATGAGGGTTTGAAATGGTGCAAATCAGGTTGAAGGGAATCATGTCTTGCACACAAAGCTTGATAATTAATGAGATTGTTAATTAGTGAGACTTTGATGAAAAGCTAGTGAGGCACATTAATCAGTCAGTGAGACTTCTAAGCCAATGAGGCTATGTAAATATGATTTTTTTGTATGCCAATGAGGCAATCACAAGTCAGTGAGACTTTGTAAAATTGAAGATTTCATACTTAAGCCAGTGAGGCATTTTGAGTGGTTTTTCTACCTAGGAGGGTTTTCCAGTCATGAAAAACATGTGTCTTGATTCATGTTGTCTTCATCTGTATGTGTGCATATTTGTGCTTTTCTTATAAGTTTTTTGATTCACATCTTTCATTTCTTATAAGTTTTTTGTCACATCTTTCACTATCAGTCTTGTGCATATGAGCCCAACAAATCATTAATGTCTTCCTTTCTATTTGTTTTGTAAGATAAAGTTTGCAAAAATTTAAGAATTTACACAACACTGATTTATCCCCCTCTCAGTGTTGTCTTGGACTCCAATAGCCCTAACCTTAGAATTTTTTTATTTTGGTCCAATACCTCATTAATGTGAGGATGTTCCAAATTGTCATTAGTATTGTTTTCTAGTAGTACATTTGTGATACATACATCAATGGAGACTGTTTTAAGGTTCTTTATCTAATGATGCAAATTAAAATGGGTAAAGCTAGAAGCATTTCCCTATCACATTTACTTACACATTCAAAAGCGGAAGGAGCAAGAGAATCTTAAAAATCTTTGCCTTATGCAATTAGTATAGCTTGCACCTTTTAGTATTTTGATTATTACCCCCTAAAAAAACCAAGTATAATAACTTTTTTTAAAAAGGTATGTAGAATTCATAAATATAAAAATCATATAAAATTTATATTACTTTTGAAATTAAATAATAGAAAAATAATGATGTATGTATTTGTTCATGGCTTGTTAAAAGCCGATGGGACATATTTACCCGTTATTTCCTTCCATATTGTTGGTCTTAGAGAAGGAGGCTTATACAATGGAGCCACCATTAAACAAATTCAATGATCATAATTACAATTATGAGTGGAGAATGAATGAATGAAGGCTTTTAATAATGTCCATGAGGCTAGATAGCCTATGGGACCACAGAAACCAAAACATGCTGCAAAGAGAGCCAAAACTCGCAGGAAGGCCACAATCATCAAAAGGCAGATCACTCACACGAGCCAAAATCCGCAGGAAGGCCACTCCTCAAAAGGCAGATCACTGACACAACCCTTAACTGAACTCTTTTGCTTTTTGGATCTTATATCTTCTGCTATGTATCTTGATCAAATACACCGCGAGTTTAGCTAACCTCTCTTCTTCAAACAAGCTAGTCAAGGAGTCAACATTCAAAGTATCCATGTAATTGACCCTACTATCCTTGTAGGCTGGGCAATCCATGATGTAGTGCCATTCTGTCTCCACTAAATCCAGATTGCATAAACAACAGATTCTCTCTTCCCATTCTTCTTTAGGCCTCGACCACCTTCCGGTTTCACATCTAAGTTGGTGCGAACTAGTTCTTAGTTGTGCCATTAACATTTTTGCTTTCCATTTTATGTCCGCTCCTAAGTAGCTTTTTTGCGTGTGGTCCCATGAGGGATTGAGATGTGTTATGTAATATTGTCTTTTCCTTCCTACTTGCTTTGTCCACATGCTTACTTTGACTTTTTCTTGCACATATTTTTTGATATCCCCTTTTGTATTTGGGCATTCTTTTATGCTAATACCCCACTTATTCATCCACCTGTCATTCTGCTTCATCCATGTACTCTTCCTTCTTTCTAACTTCTCCTCTGCTGCCATTTTGGGCCATCGGGATGCCTCCATGTTCTCAAGCCTCTTTAAATAACTTAACACCTAGATCAATGCTGATGCCTCCATTAGAAAGGCTCCAGCATCAGCTAGCGCAATCTCATAAGGGACCAATGCTTTAATTCTGAGGCTACTTGTGATTAGATGCTTTTGTAGCCTCTCTATTTGTCTCCACTTCATCTCCAAAGTGTTACCACCCCAAACCTCACAGCCATAGAGCACCATTGGCACCACTAGCAGCCCAAAAAGTATTCTCTTAGTTTTCCAATCCCACAATTCGGCCCTTTTGCACCAGTTTTGCAAGGAGAATAGAGCTTTCCAGCCCCCTTGTATCCTTTTAGCTCTACATGTCTCCCAGCTGAGTTTATTATGGAAATCTAGGCCAAGATATTTGTATTCATTGACAACCTGTAGGGGGATGCCATCAAAGACAAACTCCATCATAACCTTCTTTCTTTTCAAGGTAAAGATCATGATCTTAGTTTTACTGGTGTTCACTTGCATCCCAACCTCTTGGCAAAACGATTCTAGAGCTTTCAAGTGTTCCTTCAAGTTGTGTGCTATTTTTGCCATTAAAATAAGATCATCTGCATATAAAAGAAACTTTATAACATAGCTGGCCAAGTAAACACCCCCCACCAGACTTGTCTATCCACTCCTCTAATTTGTCAATGTACAGACCAAACAGGGTAGGAGATAGCAGACAACCCTGTTTTACCCCAATGTCACTCCTGAAGCATTCTAATAATCCTTGTTTGGTTCTAATTTTAGCACGCACTTGATTGTACAACCTATGAATAGCAGCCCTATATTTTTCTAGAATTCCTAGCTCTTCCATTCTGCTCCATAATTTGCTTCTAGGAACCATGTCAAACGCCTTCTTGAAGTCAACAAAACAACTGGAAAACCTCTCCCCTTGCTTATCCCAAACCTTTTCAATCAAGTGTCTAAGGGTAATACAATGATCGATTGTAGAGTGTTTTAGCCTAAAACTTGCTTGTCCTTTCACTTTCTTTCCCTCTTTTTCTACCCACATACTAATACGACGTTCAACCATACTCCCAAAGAGTTTGCCAAAAAGAGGATTGATCATTATAGTGTAGTAGTTCAAGGGGTTATTGACATCTCCACTTTTGAGCAGAGGAATGACGACACTGGTCATCCAGTTTGTAGGGAAACCATTCCTGATGACCCCATTAAATATCCTTTTGATGTGCGGTGTAAGAACTTCCAGGCCCCATTTTATGTATTCTACTTGTAAACCATCTATGTCACACGCTTTACCCACCACTAGCTTTTTAATTCCCTCTTTAATGTCTTTTGTAGAAAAGAGTTTGACCATTGAGTTGATAGATGGGGGAGCATCTTTACTTTGATCGCGCTTATATAGTTGTTTTGCATACTCTAACCATTGGGAATTTGTAATGTCATTTTCAACAGTTGTGTCTTTTTGTTGCAATTATTTCCAGAAGCCTTTTGGGTTGCTCTTTCCAAGAGAAATCAACTCTTTTTTTCTTGCTTGCATGTAGGCCTCTTTTTTCATTCTAACCAACTTTACATATTCCTTTTTATTTCCATGGGTTTTCAACTTTCTCTTTACTATCTTGCAATCTTCGTCATACCATGGGTTAGCCGGAAAGCTATTTTTAAAGCTTCTTTTAGGTCTAGACCTCTTGCACATGTTAAGAGCATTATGAATTATCAATGTCAACTTATCGCTGCCTATTGTTCTCCTACCTATATTGGCTGTCCTGGTATCTTTTATTCCTTGCATCTATTTTTCAATTGCTGTTCTAAATATCTCCTGATTTTCTCGTGTTAGGAGGATTGTGCCTTGGGGTACCATTTTCTCTTGGTTATGTTGTGATCTATTTTGATGCTGATGTTGAGTGTCTTTTTGCATGTTGATCTTTACATGAATGGGATTGTGGTCGGAATTCATTTCTATAGGACACTCTCTCACTTCAATTTTAGTTAGCCTTGCTAATAGGTTCTGAGAACAAATAATAGAATCTACCACGCTTTGCCCATTGTACGTTTAACATGTAATATTCTCTAAACTTGGCCACATTTTGAGGCCATTGCAAATGATTAGATCGTACAAGCTACATATCCCTAGCAATTCTGCCCCGTGCTATGAGATACCACCTTTTCTGTCTTGAGAGTCTCTTTCCCACTTTTGATTCTCTTCCTCTTCTAACCATAAAGGATTATCTTTTATCCCTTCTTGGATCTTAAGGTATAGAGCCTGGCTATTTGTTGTCCTTGCATTGAAATCTCCCATAAGAATGATGTCACCTACCACACTATAGCCATGTATGTCTTTTTTCAAGGCTGCATATGGATCCTCTTTGTCTAGGTTCCTCCTCTTATAACATTTTGATCCACGAGGAGCAAAGTAACATGCAACAAGATATATTGTAGATTCCTTTTCTTTCAGTTTTGTTCATATGTATTGTTTGTTTGGATCTTCTTTTTCAACATGTATGACTCTCTCCCAAGACTCTCTCACCAACACTGTCATGCCACCATGTCCCTTGGCATTTTCTGTTAGTTCATTCGAAACTGAAAACTTCCTATAACCTTCAAACTCTGGGACCTTACAGCCCTCATGCTCATGTGTCTCAGTGATGACAATGAAGTCTTTTCCCTCTGCTATGGGCCCTAACCCAGGACCTCTCCTCCAAGGGTAACCCCGATAGTTCCAACTTACCATTGAGAGGTGTTCCTGGGGGGCCCCACCTTCCTATTTAGCATGTGTTGTTTTGTTGCTAAATTGGGCTTTCCCCCTATACAACCATGCATCATTACCTACCTTCCTTGCTGCTACCACTTTCTCCCACTCCTTCCTTCTTTCTTCTAATTGTGATGGGGTTAAATCCTCGTCTATATAGTATTGTGTGCCTTTAGGAAACCTTTTATTTCTCAAAATTATGTTCTTGTCCTCCATGTTTTTCAAGGTTACTCTTACATTCCTATTTCTGCCCTCTTTTGCCATTCTTCCAATTCAGTTTGCATGATGAATGTTCCCTGACCACTCCAACTTGTCTGCAAGAAAGTCCTTTATTAACTTGCCTGTGTGCTCCCCCTCTCCATGGTCTTTCAAACCCTTTATAATTATGTTTTCTGCTTTGGCATGTCTATTTTTTTCTTCCCACATTTGTAGCTTGACATGCTTCTCTATGAGCTCTTTTTGGTTCACTGCTGGCTCTTTTGCTACTTATGCCGACTTAGCTTCTTCCAACTGCTCCTTTAGCTTAGATTCTTCGATTTCCATACTTGCCATGGCTACTTGAAACTCTTTTAATGGCATAATTTCTTTCTCCTCTATTACATTAGGAAAATTTCTGACGCTGATTTGCTTAATTTCTTGCTTTAATGTCAAAATTTCTTGCTGGCCTATTTTCATGATTGTTTGCAATTGGGTAATTTCATCCTTAAGCGGCTTGTTTTCGAAAGTGATTTGTGGGTTTATTGCCATGATCTCTTGAAGTTTGTTATCCTTCATCAACCCCAGCACCTCTATGCTTTCAAGCCTCCTCTTTAGGCCCATTAGCTCCCTAACATACAGGTCTGATGACCATATTAGCAGAGTAGAGTCAGGGCTGTATTAATCATGCTTGTCCCCATTTTCAGCCTCTACTTCCTGTTGCTTCACATTCTCAATGTCCTTGTTGTGGAGGTTCTCCGATCGTCCACCTTCTCGAAGATTTCTCTTGGCACATTGTTTAAGAATTTGTGGAGAATGCTAATGCTTTAACCCCGCTTTGGGTTGGCTGCTTGTAATATAATTTGCTTGGGTCGTGTTCTTTGGTTACATTTATGATAGAGTTGGAATTGAGATTAATGTATATACCTTGCATATGATCGTTCCTCAAAACCGTTAAGTCCGATAGTTTAATTGGTGATTACAATATAAATGTAATTTTCATTCAGTATAATCATTAAGGACACCTGACATTTATTTTATGAGATAATATTTATCTATACATGGGAATTATGCTACACAAAGATAAGTGAATCCCCAAAGACCTAGATTCGAAAACATTGAAGGCTAGCAAGAGTTAGGGATTGAGGTTAAAGAATCGAGGGGAGACGCATGTAGGTAAGGAGATCCTTGAAAGCCCACAAGAAGCAAAAAAGAAGATTCCTTGTGCCAGTGTGATTCCTCATGCTAACATGAGGAAACTTGAAACTTTGATGGATAAGAAAAAACGGGGGTTCAGGGAATGAAAAATAGAGGGAAATGGTACCAAGGAAGGGAAAGTCCCAAAACCCTACCCAAGGCAAGAAATTGATTCAAATGCTTTCACACTTAGAATTTTTTTAATATTTTTGATATTTAAGCATATGTCAAAGACATGAGGGAAGACAAAGCACAACATTAAGCACAAATTGACTAAGGGGGCCCATTGAAGGAATTCTCTAATCTGATATTAATGATGGGCAACGGAGGCCAAGGCAACATAGAGGGCACAAGACTTAGAGAATTTTGCATTTTTAGGTATGTGCCAGAAAATGTAACTTTGCTTGTATAGCACATTGCCAATCTTTTACAAAATCTGATAAGGGCTATAATATTTGGATGAGATCTTGTTATTCTTCTTTTGTTGTTTCAAGGACATTTTCTTATATGGTTGCAACCTCATAAAAAAACCCAATCTCCTACTTCAAAATTCTGTTCACTATGGTGTTGGCCATCTTGCTACTTTATTTAGTTTTGTGCCATGGCCAAATTCTCCTTGAGACTAGAAAGTACTTGTTTTTGATTAGAAGTAAAACAAGTTTTGATGGGGCCTTGAAACCCTTTGCAATAGGTTGGAAAAATATTAGCCAAACCCCAACACAACGTTCGCAATAGTGAACCCCAAAACAAAAAACCATGAAACAACAGTTGAGCTACCAACCACAATTGACCTAGGGAAGCCATCTACACAACCCCAGGCTTCGATCTTCAATCCAAACACCCTTGATTCGGGTGTGGGAAACACAAGCATGCTTTGGAAGACCCCTCTTCCTTCTTTAAACAACCTTCCATGAGACGTCATCCTCCAAGGACTCAAAACAAGGAGAGAGGAAAGGACTAGCCTCCACTGAAGCCTGAGCCCTTGAGTATTGAATTGAAGCCTCCAATGAAGCAGGACTTGCAGACGTACCCAACGGCACGAGGTCCAGAGGTGTGGCCGCTAGTAATGGTCCAAGAGAAGACCCAACATGAGAAGTTTTTGAAGTCTCAAAAACCTTAGAGGGAATCGACTCAACAGGAACCTTTGAGGATAACTCATCCTCAATATCAAAATCACCAACAGTTAAATTATTGTGGAGGACATTCCTCCACCAAGTCGCCTCACCCTTCTTATGGTGTGGACGAGGGAAATCTGAAGCGAGGTGTCCAATGGTGAAACATCTTCTACATTGAAAAGGAAGACCCTCATAATCAATAGTCTGAGTCCAAGGTCTATCCCCAACAAGTAGGATGATGTCCACATGTAGCTCCTTATATGTGTCAATATCCATGAGAATGTGGGCAAAGGTAGTATGGCCGTAGTTTGACGATGCTTCATCCTCCAGTAAGAAACGACCAAGAGTAATATATTCAAAACCGTAAACTTCCTAGAATTGGAGAGGGAAATTGGGTAATCTAACCCAAATAGGCACAATATTCAAAGATTTAGTCATAGGGTTGAAGGTGGGAAACCATGGTTTGAGTGAGAGGGAATGTTTCCCTCACATCCAAACCCCACCTTCTAGCACACACTCCCTGTCATCTTCATATTGAAAAGAAGAAATGAAAAACCTTCTTACACATGGATATAGTTCTGTCCTGCCATCAGAGAGAGGCCTCCAAGCTTCCAGAGCCCATTTGTTTAGA
This sequence comes from Cunninghamia lanceolata, assembly GCA_027924645.1. NCBI lineage: Eukaryota > Viridiplantae > Streptophyta > Pinopsida > Cupressales > Cupressaceae > Cunninghamia > Cunninghamia lanceolata. The sequence goes on from BSBN01000333.1 coordinate 6,665,031, forward strand.
TCCAAAAGGGAGGGAAAAAAATAATTAAACCTACAGATGAGAGCTTGCTTCATTATCCACCACCTCTTTCCCACAGATGATGACTGGTGAGGAAGGAGCACAGGTGATAGGCTGTAGTTTCTTTCTCATAGAGGGTCGAGATGTACCCATCGACCTTGGAGCACCAACATTCGACCCATTCCTGGTAATGTTGGCATCGCTTTTTCCTGCCACACCAGGGGCTGAAGAGAAGGTGCCAGCAAGGGCAGGCTGCACAACATCTAGTTGTTCATCCTCCACACAGGACAACTTGGTAATAGGTTCAGAAACTAGGGGAAGCTCCACATGGGAGGAGGCTCTAGAGCCAGGCCCGAGTGGCAGAAATACCTCCTTCGCTAGGGTACAAGAGCCAAGATCTCGCGAAAGGGTCTACGATCCAATGGTGGGAGCAAGAGCGGGAGAGGACATCTTCAAATTACATTTGATCTTTAAACTAATGGAAGCCACAACTAGTCTTTGAATCATAATCAAAATCTTTTCTTTGTTATCCTCTACATGACTAGCCCAAATGTTGAACTAGAAAGTACTTGTTGATGTTGACTATGATCTTCTATTGTGTGAACTCTTTATAGGACCTCTAATGATGATATAATGGATGAAGGATGGTATGCATATAATTCCATAAGTGGGGACATTTTTGAAGAACTATGGAAGGAAGTGTTATACTACATTTTGCTAGCGATAACTAGGCTATCTATTGAGACTACTTACTAAAAGTAAAACAATGTAGATAGCCCTCCAAGTACTTGACTACCTTAGTTTTCCCATCTACCTAAGGATGATATGAAGAGATATGAGCCATATAGGAAGAGATATATGGCCAAAAAAGAGAATAAATCTATCCAAAAATTACCAGTAAATATAGGATCATGACCACTTACGATAACCTTTGGGGTACCATGTAACTTCTATATATTCTCCATAAAAGGGTTTTTCCACTTTACTTATTTAAAGGATGTGATAGTGCACAAAAATAGGCATATTTGGTGAGTCTATCCACCATTAACATGATGACATTCTTCCCTTCATACTTTGGTAGGTCTACAATGAAACGCATGGAGACGTCTTACCATTGCTAGCTAGGAATAGCTAAAGGTTGGTAAATACTAGGTGTCTCAATAGTCTCACCTTTATTACTTTGATTTATTAGATATTTACAATGAATTTTTGAACATCAAATTTAATCCCTTCTCAAAACAAATCCTTCTTGATTCATTGAAGTGTCTTCATATATCTTAAGTGACCACCTACTAGAGAACCATGGAACTCTTGTCAAATATTTTATTTGAGGATTGAATTATCGTGCAAGTCTAGTCTCTCTTTATACCACATGGAGTTGCCCCTCCAACAAAAAATATTCAAGCTGCTTGAATCATTCTAGAACTATTGAGTGAGATTCCAAGTAGCAATATCTTGTTGCCATGTTAATCTTGCTTCTTTGACCTATTTTTCTTGTAATATTGAAATGACACACAACAAAGTCTTATCCCTATTATCTCTTCTAGATAGTGCATCAAAGATTACATTCTCCTTCCCTTTCTTATGGATGATCTCAAAGTTATATCCCAACGTCTTAGTGACCTATTTTTTGTTCTTCAAAGGACATTTACTTCTCTTAAAAGTGCTCAAGGATATCATGATCTGTCATCACTTTGAAGTGTCTAGGCCTCAAATATGGCCTCCATTATTTGACTATATGAAGAATAACTAGCATTTCCTTCTCATAAATAGGTTTGAGTTGATTCTTAACCAAGTTCAATTGAAGACTTTCGAAATAAATGTGCCTTCCTTCTTGCATAAGAACTACTCCTATACCATGTCTTGAAGCATCACACTCCACAATAAAAGTCTTGGTGAAGTTTGGAGTGACTAGAATTGGATTGCACATAGCCTCCTTCAATCTCTCAATTGTTGTATTTTCTACCTCACACCATTGGAAAGTATCCTTTTTTGCAAGTTTTGTGAGAGCTGTTGCTATGTGGCCATAATTATTTACAAATATTTGATAGTATCCAATGAATCCTAAGAAACCCCTCAAGTTCTTGAGGGTTTTAGGAACTTGCCACTCCATCATAGCCTCAATTCTTTTAGGATCAACTTTTACTCCATGAGACACATTGTGACTGAATTACTTGACCTCTTTGAGTCCAAAAGAAAAATTAGAAGGCTTAGCATAAAGCTGATGTTGTTTGAGAATTTGTAATACTTGATCAACATGGTGTAGATCAACATGGTGTAGATGGTCTTCCCATGTTTTTCTATAAATCAATATGTCACCAAAGCACACTATAACAAACTCCCTCAAAAATGCAGAGAGTGGGCGAAAGAGTTGAACATGCGGGTGATGAATGCACTGGGAAGGCTGAGTTAGGGGGCGCGCCTAGGTGCGTGCACTCTTTGGTTGAGGCCGTTGATGGCAAGGAGTCTGTCTTGGGGGCCATTGGGTTGGTGTTTGGTCCTATTTCAAATCATGCTGGGTGTGATCCGGTCTTTGTAGCGACTGGTGAGGCTAGGACCTACATTGGGTCTACTGGCCATCCTCTCAAATCATTCATTAAGGCTATTATTGGTGCAAGATCTCAGGCCCACTCTTCATAGGCAAGGGCTAGGCCATTGCCAGCTGTACGCTCTGCCCCTGTGGTGGTGTGTGGCCCTCAAGTTTCAGAGAATGAGGAGTTCTACTTGAAGCACAGAGTGATTTGCAAGTTTAATGGGTTTTGGCCTTCTCTTCCTGATCTACATCTATGGGTCAGGGACTCGTGGAAACCCATGGTGGAGGGTAAGATTGAACTTTACCCTTGTGCTAGGGGTTATTTCATAGAAACTTTTGCTTCCTTAGAAGAGCAGGACTTAGTGGTGGATGGTAGGGTTTGGTTGTGGGGTGAGCATTCACTCTCCATCAAACCTTGGGCTTGGTCTTTCAACCCTCTTGCTGAGCCACTTAATATCAGGCCAATATGGGTTTGATTTCCAAACCTCCCCCTTTAGTTTTGGGAGGATTCTTTCTATGAGGCCATCGACAATGCTATTGGTCACTTTTTGAAGGTAGATTCTACTACCTCAGATCTGTGGCACACTACGATTGTTTGAATCTTAGTTGATATTGACATCTCTAGGCCCCTCCATGGAGATGTTGTGCTGATGGTAGGGGAATGGCCTTGGACGCAACAACTTGACTATGAGGCCCTTTCTTTAAGATGCAGAAGATGTTTTTCTATTGGTCACTTGGCCTTAGGTTGTCCTCACTCTCGTTGCAAGAGTGCGGCAACTTGGTGGAAGAATGCACTCATGGATCACCTGACAGTTAGTGATTCTCTGGATGATGGATCCTCTTAGGGAGATGACTCTTCCCAAGATACCTTACTTATTCCCCTTGCGACACCCGAGGGTGTGGTGGTGGATATGGCTATTGATTTGTCCAATCATGTCATGGCCCCTACGTCGACACCTTCTCTAGCTCCTATTTGTGGTCAAGTTTCTTCTTCAACTATTTCGATCACTCATTCGACCATGCCCACTTTTGGTTTGGTCTTGTTGTGTGCGCCTTCTTTGGTAGCAACAACAAGGGAGGACCCCCCTCTAGCCATGCTTCGAGGACTTTGACTCTAAGGTTTCATGGACTGTGGTTCAGTGTAGAAAGAAAGGTCTCCCCAAATCTGTCATGGATTTGCACCCTAGGGCTAAGGGAGTTAGTTTTGTTTGTTAAATATATTTTGTTGTTTAGATCCTTTGTTTGGTGTGTTTTACAGGTTGTTTACTGTTTTGCAACCTATTTTTATTTTTCTGCTATCAATATGCGTCCTGTGCACTGACAGGGTTACTCTTTGGGCTGTTTGTTTTTCACATCTTGGCTACTGCTATTTTGCTATGTCTGTTCTGGGTTGTTCTTCCCTAGGGGCCTTGTTTGTAAAGGGTTCAGCCCCTTGCAAGCTGCTTATCCTAATAAAAAACAACTCCCTCAAAAATGGCTTAACGATGGTATTCATCAAACTTTAAAATGTAGTTAGTAAGACCACATGACATCACCAAAAGCTCACAATGACCCTCACGAGTCCTACATGGTGTCTTGGGAATATATTCTTCCTTAATTCTAATTTGGTAAAAGCTTAGGTCCATTTAGTTTGTCTAACAAATCATTAGTGATTGGAATAGCAAAAATGATCTTTGATAGCAAGATTATTCAGTTGCATAGCTCCATTTAATCCATCTAAGAAATCATCAATGATTGGAATAGGAAAATTATCTTTGATAACAAGCTTATTCAATTCCATGTAGTTTGTACACATGTACCAAGTACCATCCTTCTCACAAACCATAATCGTTGGAGAAGAATACAAACTTTGACCATGATGAATAATACTTACATTTAACATTTCGTATACCATTTTCTCTACCTCGCTCTTTGCACATGGGGGTAACAATATGGCTTGATGTTAGGTGGTTGGTCCCCCAAAACTAGCTAAATGCCATGATCTTGGTCTCTTCTAGGTGGTAGCCCCTTCAATATCTCTCTAAATTTATTACAAAATGCTTATTAATGATGGTCTGAAGGTCTAAAGGCATTTTCTATGGCGACTTTTAAGCTAGTGAAAATAATTGTGCCACAAAACTTATTGGCCCTTTTTTGAGACACTTATGCATTTGATGAGACCTTACCATTTATATATCTTTTCCATGAAAACCCTTTAATTCAAATGTTTTACACTTTGAATGAAAGCGCATGAAGAGCTCATGAAAATTGATCTTAGTGGAACCCAAAGTCATGCATCATTGGACTCCCAACACTATATCTACTGCCCCCATAGGAACATAAAACATAGGTCTAGTCAACATCCCCATGAAAAGTTTAATATTGTGGCATTTACTTGTTGAAATTTAGGTGTTACAAAAATAAAGTAGTTCAAATGAGTGACTAACCTTTTGTTGATAAAATTATGAGTACCTGTATTGCCTAAATCAATCAACATTATCACCCTTTTCTTTTTTAGAAATACCACTACTATAAGGGTTTATGGGGTACTTATGATTGATAATGCATGGTAGGATATTATCAATTTGAGATTTTTTGATGATTCCTTTGATGCAACTTTTGTCTCCATATCTTCTTCTTCATCTTATGTTGCTTCTTCAATATAGAAAAGCTTCTTCTCTGCACACTTGTATCCCTTTCTATGTTTAATATCATAGCTAGAATGTAACTCCTTTTGCCTTTTTCTTCAATTTATTGGGGTGTCAACTTTGTAGGTTGAGAGAAGGCTATTTCAAAAGGTTGTTAATATTTTTGATGCTAGAAATTACTTGTCCCCCAGTGGACAAAATCTTTTCATCTACCTTACTTGCCATAATAATGGATTGGGAGACAAAATTTGAATTGAACGTGCATACCTCAAAGCTGATGTGGTCTTTTAGTTCCCCTAGATATAGTTCATTTAATTTTTTTGTTGTAACATGCTCAACTCTTAAAGGCAAGATCTAAAGTTTTTGAGTATAGTCCTTGACTATACCTATTTGGATTTAATTTGGTGAGTTGGTTGAAGTAGTTGTACACAAGACTACTATTGTATTGTGTCTTGATTTCCTCTTGGAGAATAGACCATGTGACAACACATCCCTTATTTTTCTTTTGATCACATAACTAATGATACAAAATGAATTGATCTAATTTCAAATATAATGATGCCATTACAACCTTTTGTTGACATAGAATATGATGAAAATCAAAGAATTGCTCCATTTGGCAAAGCCAATTGGTTGGATCTTTGGCATCAAACTTATGTATATCCATCTTTAGCAAGAAGAGCCTAGAGCTTGCAATAAGATTATTTAGGTGTTATTCATGATTTTGATTCGAATTGAAATCAAACCAAGAATCATCATTCCCCTTAGAAGAAACATTTTCTTCCCAAGTCTTGTGATGTGACTCTTCCCTCTAGGAGTCCATAACACTCTTGAGAGAAGATGGTTGAAGATGTCAAATGGGAGATCATTGGTATCTTCTTTCTTAGCTATCCCTTTCAACTCCTCCTTTCTAGCCATTACCAAAACAATTCCCCCCTTGACCTTATGGTTGCTACATTCAAAGTAACTTCAAAATCTAGGGACTCCATCTCTTATAATACTATATCATCTTTGTTAAGAGACTTTCCTAGTGTGACTAGATTCCTTCCCTTAACTCTTGTTGAAGCCCCCACCATGATGTCACAAAAATAATTTTTAGAATAATGTATTAAAAACAAATCCAAATATGTTGAAAATTTTACTATAACTTGAGTCTAATCTTCACCTTGGTGAAAACCCTATTTTTGTAATAACTTCTTAAAAAATGTTTCAAATTTCCTAAAATTTGGAATATAGCTTCTTTAATGTGTCCTTGATCACCCTACATATTTTAGGAAAAATGTTGACATTAATGAGAGCAATATGTGCTTGACAACACCAACTCCGAAATAAAAAAAAATTACCCTTCTTCTCACCTTCAAGGTGCCAAGAAAATGTTTTGATACCAGTTGTAATGAAGCTACATAGCATGAGAGAAGAATATAAGAGAAAAATATATACAAATACTTAATTATAATAAACCACTATGAGAAGGAAACCTTCAAAAGTCTTTAAATAAGAACATAACTTGTAATATGATGTTAAACAACTAATCACAACCTCTTATTTATAGGCATCATCAAGCAATATTACTACCCTAATCCTAATAAGGCCATAATAAATGTATTTAGGGACTAATAAATGACTCAAATAAGGATTATGTGAGCCATAGTTGGTTATCACATATCCCAATACAATCAATGGATTAAGGGCATAACACTAACTTTGCATCCATAGGTATAACTAAGACAACTACATAGATTCCTCCTCCTATAGCTCTTCACATTCACATATAGATAATGTAAGCAAATTATGGGATGAACAATTTAGTCACATGAACTACTAAGTCCTTGTTCAAACTAGAGTTATAGAGACATGTACCGAGATTCCTCCACTTCCTACTTATATATAGATAAATGTTGCTTCTCTAAAGGCTTTTGATGATTCTTTTAATAGGATCATTCATGTCTACTAAATACACCTCACTAGGATGCATACAATTAGACATCTCACTTATGTTTGTTGAATCTTACCATTAGGATTTTGATGACACTATTTAGTACCTAGTTTTTCTCTTTGATGACAATTATACTATAGTTACATTGCCTTATTTGTATATAATAAGGGTACTTATAAACCCTCTTGTATTCTTTCCTCTACATAATCGTGATGTCACATTTTGTAGTTGTACCTAATATTATTAATCAAATCCTAACACAATGTAACACAAACACGGGGAAAGATGAACATTTTAAGGAGATTTTTATCTTGTTTCTTCCCTCATACTTTTTTAGAGAGAGAATATCATTACCATGCACCTATGGCTATATCTCTTCTTAAGGGAAGAAATTTTGTTTGGATCTTCTTCAACATCCACTATCATCCACTATCATCCATTTTTAGTATGGGAGGCTCCTTATTGGGGCTATACCTAGTCCTCTCCCTTTTTCTTCTTTCATGGGTTATCTTTCTATTCCTTGGCCTAGGGGTATCACCAAATAGGAAATATCATATTACTTGAATTCATAATGGGGTATTAAATATTAAAAAAAAAGATATATATCACTAGGTGTCAGGGGTTGAGAGGGTAATTATATTAATTTTTTTCTAAGGTATTGAGGCTAAGAGAGTGGAACAAGTTGGGGGTTGGGTCTAATGGATAGGAAGTTGGGTAAAAAATATAAATGTAGTTTTTTAATATCTCTTTACTTTTGGCTTTTATGAGACCACAAAGAGGAATTGGTTATGCTATTTATGCATGGATTGCTTACAAATTTATTAGTCTTAAGTGGGTGAAATGATGAAGGTGTTTGTACACCATAGAGGAGATATAGGTTTGACTCAAAAAGAAACATTTGACCTATGTAGATCTTTTATGAAAATATATAAGATAAATAGGAAAGGGTTCTCCTTGTGGGCATCCACCAAGAGGATCACACAACAAATTAGTGTTTTACTTGGCAATGAGAAGAATCTTTAAAAACCTTTTAACCATTTTTTTTGTAGAGGTTAATAAATATCTTATTTAAAGGATAAAACCATGATAACACTAAAGAGTAATTTTACAGTTTTGATGGGTAGATATGAGATGGTGACTTGAACAATTATTTTTCTAGTTTCTTGTGGTTTTGCCCTATTCACAAGTATTAATTTATTTTCTCAATCCAAACATGTAAGGGAAGTCAATAATGACCATTAATTCACATCAAATAGTTACCCTTAAATTTTTTAATTATATTTTCCATTATGAATCAATGTAAAATTATTATAGTTTATAAATATTTTTAATGTATTTCATTTTCATAATCTCCTATCAAAATTCATTCTAGACTTTTCATTTGGAGCTGGGAGTGATAGTGGTAGAAATGATATTATTTAGCTAAATATATGAGGGATATAAAAATGTCATTAAAAAATATGTACCTAAGATATAAGGCAAAAAGAGGGGGTATTTTAATAGGAATTGTGTATTGGAAGGGGGTATTAAAAAATCAAGATATAGAGGTCTAAATGTAAATTAGGGGTATTATTTTAGAATCCATGATTGAAGGAAATATAGGATAAGTCTACTAAGTGAATCCCCTAAGTTCCTTGGGGGGTTCTTTGTACATGGGTATCTAAAATAACATTCTTTTTTAGGACCTGTTTCTTTTCCCCCCAAAGTTACACATAAGAGGGGGCGTTGGTGTAATTTTCAATTACACCTATTGTTTTATCGAGTTTACATGGATAAATACATTTCTCACCTAGGTAGCTAATAATGACATGCCATACTTGATAGAAGGCAATCATGTGCCACCTCTACCTCATCAATTCTTGATTGATAACAATTAGGTACCATGTCTGCCTTATCAAGTCCCACCACTATCTTTACATGATTAAGTTGAATAATCTCTTGATTTAAGTTAATTTATATCATGTCGGACATGTGTCATAATGGATCCTCGATCCAAGAGGCTATATATGTATATATGTGTGTGTACATATACTTTTCTTTGAATTGTTTTTGATTAGAGGTAAAACAGGTTTTGAAGGGGCCCCAAAACCCTTAACAATAGGCCAAAAGGACAACCAAAACGCAACAAAATGTTTGCAACAATGAACTCCACAACAAACCCACATAACAACAACCAAGATGCCAACCAAAAAAGACCAAGGGAAACCAACTACACAATCCCAGGCTTTGATCTTTCTTTTCGACCACCCACGACACGAGTGTGGGAAGCATAAGCATGTTTTGGAGGACCTTTCTTCCTTCTTTGAACAATCTTCCATGAAACATCATCTTCCATGGACTTAGAATGAGGAGAGAGAGGAGAACTAACCTCCATAGAAACCTGAGCCCTAGTGGGGGCTAGAAGAGGAACAGAGTGCAGAACTGAATCTACCATAGAAGCAGGAGCACTTGATGCAAGAGTTGACCCAACAAGAGATTCAGAAGTCACAACAACCCAAGAGGGAATGAACTCATTAGGATCCATCGAGCACACATCATCCTCAGTAAAATCACCAACCATCAAATGGTTGTGGAGGGATTTCCTCCACGAAGTCGCCTCACCCTTCTTACGACATGGATGAGGGCAATCCGAAGCAAGGTGTCCAATGGTGTAACATCTCCTGCAACAAAAAAGAAGACCCTCATAATCGATAGTCTGAGTCCATGGTCTATCCCCAACAAGTAAGACAACATCTCCAGGTATCTCCTTAGAAGTGTCAATGCCAATGAGAATGCAGGCAAATGTAGTATGGCTGAAGTTTAAAGATGCATCATCCTTGTGTAAGAAATGACCAAGTGCATTGCCAATAGATTCGAAATAGGAACCATCCCAAAAATGAAGAGGGAGATTAGGTAATCTGACCCATACAGGCATGATGTTCAAGGATTCTATCATAGGGTTGAAGGAGGGACACCATGGTTTGAGTGAGAGGGAATGTTGTCCCCACAACCAAACCTCACCATCTAGAATTTGCTTCTTATCTACTTCTGATTGGAAAGAAGCAATGAAAAATCCCCTTGCACAGGGGTAAAGTTCTATCCTGCCTTGAGTGAGAGGCCTTCAAGCCTCCAAGGCCCACTTATTTAGATATGATGGGGAAGGCTAGAAATGGTTAAACCTACAAATGAGGGCTAACCGTTTGAAATGATCTTTGTTATCCTCCACTTCCTGTCCATAGATGATGATAGGGGAGGAATGATCATGGGATATAGGCTTAAGTTTGTTCCGTAGAGGGGCACAAGTAGTACCCGTCGAAGGAGCACCAACAAATCCAGCCATGGCTGCATAAGATTTGGAAGCATCCACAACCCAAGAGGATGCACCAACTTTACAAGTTTGCTCAACGCCAGGCACAACCAAACCCTCGCGAGCTAAAGGAGTGGTGCTAGGACCCAACCCAAGCTACGGGAAGTCCCTTGAACTAGGCACAAGAGGCACACTAAGACTAGGAACATCCACAACCAAACCTAAACCAAACGCGAGAGAAGCCATATTGTAGCCTTCGACTGCTAGGGCACACGGGAGATGTGAGAGCAGACACTTTTCTTTAAATTGTTAATACAAATCAATTGATGTAATGGAATAACCATATTGTTTAATGGATTATTTCATCATAATGCTTAATATAACTAATTTCTAATTAATTTGATTTTGAGATTATTTTGCTTTGTAAATTATCTAATAGTCCATACTAGGGGTAGCCAAATATACCTTGATGATTATCTCCAATTTTAAGCCTTACAAGCTTATCATTCAATATTTTCCTTTTTTTGTCACATGATATTATCCATGACACTTATTACATAACTTTACATGATCTATGTACTTACATGCTTACATTTCCTTAGATTACATTTACTTTTCACATATTATTTTACCTCTCCTCTAATTCCTTGCACACTTTATATCCAACCAATTGAAGGGGCATAGATTGTCACTAATGTTCCTAAGTTGAGAACTCAGGTAGTGACACATGCTACAAAGAAACCCATCATGCCATTCCTAGATGGATCTTGATTACCTTACATGGACATGTCTAAAGCACCATACCACATTACCACCTTTGCATTGGATGGAGTATTACCATATCACTTTCCATATAGGTATAATTTCCTAAAAATTCCGTCTCTACTCATTTTTATAGACAATTGAATCAACTTGGAGTTGTTCTTATTTTTACTTGCATGACATAAGATACTCATTGCACATCCTTTCTCTAATTTGTAGTTTTCTCTAAAGCACACATGCCAAGGAGGAACATGCAGAGAAATTGAGATGGGTCCATTACTTAACATGGACCCCATATCCTTTTATATTTGAATATTTACTTTTCATGCATAATTGAGAATGTTCATATACTTTGAAATACATGCTCATTTTAGGATTCACATGCACCTCAAAGTGGGGGCCAAATGTAATGGTGAAATTTGCATACCTATGCTAACTCCCATTTAGTTTTGGGCTCATTTTGATGGAATGACTTAATACAATTACATAGTGACAAGTGGCATACTCTTGTGCTAAGTTTAGATCCTTCCCCAAACCTTTATCCTTCCACATCTACTCTCACTTTTACATCTATAAATTTGACCCTATCCCATCCCTATTTGCATCTATTTCCACACATCCACCATCATTAGCCATTTATTACACCCACCATTGCACACATATCTATATAGTTGATCCCCACTTTTATATCCATGTCTTCCTATCCTAGCTTAATTCTAAAACACTTGGGTCTCAATCATGAGCTACTAGAGATTAAATGCAAATTCAAAAATTTTAAATTTAATTTGTTGACTCCCACCTTTTTCCATTAACCTTTGGGGCTTGACTTGGTACATATTTGTGTGACTATTCATCATGTCTTGGCATTTAAATACATTTATTTGTCCATTCAAATATATAGGGGAGTAACAAGGAACTTTTCATTTACAATGAACATTCTAGGGCAAAAATTAGTGGCGATTTATTGCCAATTGACAGTTTTTTAACTTTTGAGGGTTTGAAAATGACAAATATTACCTATTTTGGTAGCACATGCTTTCACCCAAATTTGATTCTATTTATGTGCACGTAGCTTGAGATCACCCACAAATTGGTTTTTAATCTTAGAATAACATTAGATCGCCACTCTACTTATTGTAGTTTGGTCCCCATCGTTGAGATATTAGGGTGAAATTTCATGTGACTCACAACTTTTCCAACTAGAAGTGTCCACTAAATACATATGTAGCATCACTTAGGGGCTAGTTTACCAAAAAAGAAATTATTTAAAAAACTTGATGTTCTAACAAATCTTACTCACGTAAATAATCATTTTTTAAAAAATCTAAAAATATCATTTTGTACATCTATAAATGTATGTAAATACATTATTTTTTTAATATGTTAATTAGATTTTAAATTTCTTTTTTTGTACTAAAGTTTATTAAAAAAATTGAAAAACATATGATGCACTAGAGGAGAGATTCCATTTTTTTAATACATATCATTAAATTTCTTTTTTTATACTAAAGTTTATTAAAAAAATTGAAAAACATATGATGCACTAGAGGAGAGATTCCATTTTTTTAATACATATCATTTTGTACATCTATAAATGTATGTAAAAACATAAATTTTTTAATATGTTAATTAGATTTTAAATTTCTTTTTTTATACTAAAGTTTATTAAAAAAATTGAAAAACATATGATGCACTAGAGGAGAGATTCCATTTTTTTAATATGTTAATTAGATTTTACATTTCTTTTTTTATTTTTACTAAAATTAGGTCATCAACACAAACTCAAGAAAAAATTAGGCCATCAACACCAACTCAAGAAAAAATAATAAAGTTTATTAAAAAATTGGAAAAAAAAAATGATGCACTAGGGGAGAGATTCCATGTCGAGACTATATATTTCCTATTTTGGATAAACAGTTAAAATAAAAAATTACATCCCATAAAAAAATTGTTTTCATTACACACAACTTCTACCATTTATTTAAAAAAATATATTTATCTGAGGAAAAAATTAATCCATAGACTAAAGTTTTAATTATAAATACCCAAAAATAAATTGAAATTTGTGTAATCAAGCTTCTGGTTTAAACTGTGTTATAAATTTTTGCATCAACGTTTCGAATCACACTCTGTGATTCATCATCAGGATGTAGAGAGCTGTGAGGAGAAATGGTGTATTGCAAACCAAGACAGACTAAATAGATAGGGGTGGAGGATGCACGAAGAGCAAGGAGGTTGAAAGGAGATAGAGAACTCAACAAAAGTGAAAGGAGAGAACACAATGTCTCAAGGAAGGGGTTAGAGAACCAAGAAAAGTATAAAAATGGAAAACAAGCCAAACAATTGAGAGAAAGAGATGGGTAAAAATAAACAAACCAAAAAAAACATCAAACTAAGCCAACACCAACTCCAACCTAAACCTATACAAAGGTACCCAATAAGCAAAAGACCAAAAAGAAGGAAACTAGAGGCATACGAAAAGAAGAGAAAGGTTAAATCCTCTAGACCTATAGGGGCAAATTCAAGCAAAAAGGAAATTACATAGGAAAAAACTACAAGGAAATGGAGAAAGAATAACAGAAACCCAAAAAAGGAAGGCTAGGTGGGTATGTCTATACATCTATACAATGAAATATATATAAGCAAAAGGACCCTATTAAAAATTAAAGCAAAAGGAGTCTAAGAACATTATATATATATATATATATATATATATATATATATATATATATATATATATATATATATATATATATATATATATATATATATATATATATATATATATATATATATATATATATATATATATATAGAAGTAAAAAGACACTAAGAACAACATGACATGAACCGCATAAAGGCAAAAAAGAAAAATAAAGCCAAGAACATAATCAAGGAAAACAAAAGCAAAAGAAATAGACCACAAAGCATACCAAAAAGAAACAAAAAAGGAACATAGCTGGAGAAGAACCGAAGCCAAAACAAGACACCAAGGAGGCCAAGCTCACCTCATGGGAGAAGCCTAAAAGACATATGAAAAATTCTAAAACAAGAGGACAAGAGACGCGGGCAAAAAATAATAAGCAACCAAGAGGCGAGACGAAAGAGGGGGAGAGGAGGGACAAGAGATCCCCAATGGCGTAAAGGGGGGCACCGAAGATGACGACAAGGGAAGGAAGAGGAGGGAGGAGAACCCTAGGCGTGATTGAGTTAAGGGTCAAGAAGGGTGGAGGGGGTGGTTTCTTAGGCTAGACAGTAAGGGGTGCCAAGAGAAACTAAGACTCCATCTGTCATCCCGATTTAGATTGGAGGGGTGATTGTTGATTTCTATGGCTTCTTTGAGCTTCCTCTTGAAGTAGTTATCCTCTATGGCCAAGATTTGGGTGTCTTCTAAACATATATGGTGCTTGGTAGAAAAGGAGTGTTCGGCCAAGGCAGATTTGAGGACACGATCATGCCTCATGTCAGCACAATGCTCTTTGATTCTAGTACTAAAAGAGTGACCCATCTCACCTATATAGGGAGTACCACAGGAACAAACAACCTTATAGACCCCTGAGTCAAGACGGGCATCTTTGGGGTCTTTGAGAGATGGGTCACTCTTTTAGTACTAGAATCAAAGAGCATTGCGCTGACATTAGGCATGATCGTGTCCTCAAATCTGCCTTGGCCGAACACTCCTTTTCTACCAAGCACCATATCTGTTTAGAAGACACCCAAATCTTGGCCATAGAGGATAACTACTTCAAGAGGAAGCTCAAAGAAGCCATAGAAATCAACAATCACCCCTCCAATCTAAACCAAGATGACGGATGGAGTCTTAGTTTCTCTTGGCACCCCTTACTATCTAGCCTAAGAAACCACCCCCTCCACCCTTCTTGACCCTTAACTCAGTCACGCCTAGGGTTCTCCTCCCTCCTCTTCCTTCCCTTGTCATCGTCTTCGATGCCCCCCCTTTACGCCATTGGGGATCTCCTATCCCTCCTCTCCCCCTCTTTCGTCTCGCCTCTTGGTTGCTTCTTATTATTTTTTACCCGCGTCTCTTGTCCTCTTGTTTTAGAAATTTTCATGTCTTTTAAGCTTCTCCCATGAGGTGAACTTGAGCTCCTTGGTGTCTTGTTTTGGCTTCGGTTCTTCTCCAGCTATGTTCCTTTTTTGTTTCTTTCTGGTATGCTTTGTGGTCTATTTCTTTTGCTTTTGTTTTCCTTGATTATGTTCTTGGCTTTATTTTTCTTTTTTGCCTTTATGCGGTTCATGTCATGTTATTCTTAGTGTCTTTTTGCTTCAATATATATATATATATATATATATATATATATATATATATATATATATATATATATATATATATATATATATATACCTTTATTTTCCTGTTTTTATGTTCACTTTTTTAGGCATTGATACACATTTGTAGATTTATTTATTTCATCTCTTTTATGTGGTTCTTGTTTTGATGTTCTTAGACTCCTTTTGCTTTGATTTTTAATAGGGTCCTTTTGCTTATATATATTTCATTGTATAGATGTATAGACATACCCACCTAGCCTTCCTTTTTTGGGTTTCTGCTATTCTTTCTCCATTTCCTTGTAGTTTTTTCCTATCTAATTTCCTTTTTGCTTGAATTTGCCCCTATAGGTTTAGAGGATTTAACCTTTCTCTTCTTTTCGTATGCCTCTAGTTTCCTTCTTTTTGGTCTTTTGCTTATTGGGTACCTTTGTATAGGTTTAGGTTGGAGTTGGTGTTGGCTTAGTTTGATGTTTTTTGGGGTTTGTTTTATTTTTACCCATCTCTTTCTCTCAGTTGTTTGGCTCGTTTTCCATTTTTATACTTTTCTTGGTTCTCTAACCCCTTCCTTGAGACATTGTGTTCTCTCCTTTCACTTTTGTTGAGTTCTCTATCTCCTTTCAAACTCCTTGCTCTCCGTGCATCCTCCACCCCTATCTATTTAGTCTGTCTTGGTTTGCAATACACCATTTCTCCTCACAGCTCTCTACATCCTGATGATGAATCATAGAGTGTGATTCGAAACGTTGATGCAAAAATTTATAACACAGTTTAAACCGGAAGCTTGATTACACATTATTATGGATTGTGGAAATTTGATATGTTAAATTGAAATTTACTATATAAAAAGCTACCTTCCATTTCAGCATTTTATCAAAAAAAAATTATAGTGTCAATTTTAATCATTTCAAAGTTTAAAACATGAGTTAAAAAATTAAATTTACTATATAAAAAGCTACCTTCCATTTCAACATTTTATCAAAACTAAATTATAGTATCAATTTTAATCATTTCAAAGTTCAAAACATATGAGTTAAAAAATTAAATTAATGTTGATCATTTCTTTATAAAAATGTGACACAACTTCCGAGTTTCGCCCATTATAATTTTAAATTTAAGTTTTAGTCAGTGATCAAACATAAAATAGATTGCACCCTTACAGAAGTAAACACTTTGAAAGCACAGAACGCTGTAGAAACCAGCAAGAATTGGAAGACTCAAATTGCCTCTGCGAATTATCTGCGAACTTGCTGCTCGTACAGATCAATTAACCAGGGCAATCATCCAGAGTTTTAGAGCCTTCTCACATCCATTATTCTTGAATTGCTTTATATCTTCACATACAAGTATGGCAGCGGCAACACTTGTGAAGATCCGTCTCATGGTATACTCTACGCCTCTATGTTTTTGTTCAGCGTGCAAAAATATTGCATGGGATAAAATGGCAGAAAAAAATCACTATGTGAAGAAGTGTTACTACACCAAACACAAACAACAATCACTATAATGGGAATACCTATCAACCGTAATTATTCTTGTGCTCTGATACCACTGTCAGGCCAAGGTTGATAGGAAGGAAAGAATGGCAAATTGTATTCATAACAAAAGGAAAGATTACATTATATAAAAAGGCAGATAAAACAGTTGAACCGTCCCCAAGAAAACTAAAAACAAAACTAAATAACTAATTGTAATACAACAGAAATGTGTAAACCCATAGATAAACACATTAACATACCCAACCTGTGATAGTTACATTGCTTTGAAGGAACTAAGGTATGGACTATTTATATTGGGTGTATATGCTTCTACAACCACAATTTCTGGCATATCTGAAAACCACCTCTAAACTTGATCATGTCTTGTCTACTCTCATTAGATGCAAGGTTTCCATAGCCACAAAGAAAGAAATTTTTATTTGAAGAAAAAGGCCATTTGTTGCCCTTTACAGCTAAGCAGTGAACACCCATCAAGTGAGAGAGCAAAGAGAAATCAATGTTCTTGTGAAGCCTTATGTTGCCTATACAACTACGAAACTGAATTATGTTTACATATTACAAATGTTGTTGGAAAATTCCAATCATGAATAATATTGAGTCATTAGTGGATTCTGTCACCAAAATACACGATCCAAACCTTGAATATCAACCAGTACAGATTCATTGAAAAGATGGATTCGCCTTGAGAAAGTTGCTTTTGTTTGCACAGATTCATTGAAGAAAGGAATTTGCCTTGAGAAAGCTACTTTTGGTTGCACAAATGTAAAATATCATGTCTGTTAACATTTAATAGGTAAAAGATTCATTTGACTATGGAAATATCCTTTCTATTAACCCTCTAATTCTTCTAGATTTTAAATGTTGTCAAATGAATCTCAGAGTTGGTCCTCCAACTGCTATAAATTCAAGCTTGTGCCTGTGTAGGAGAATATCTTTGGCTGCCACAAACCCGAATCTGATGACTTTAGTCTGTTTGCCTTTTAACAAGACTTTGAGACAGAACTGAAATTTTTGAACGTTGATCTTGTTAGATCAACAGATCAAAAAATATAATATACTATCTTCAGGTCTTAAAACTCTCTCCAAAGGGAATAATGCAAAGTTTTACCACACTCAATTTCAATATAAATTACTAATTACACACAAAACAATATAAATGAAAGAGTAACCATACAATTTCCAAACTTGTAAGGCGTAGATTCATTCCAAAAAGCTTGGACTGCATTCCATAAGCTTGGAGTGCATGTACACCACCCCATACAATATTTTTGGCAGAAAATTTTCGCCACTTTTAAGCAATCCTAAGCAATGATAGTTACATGTGGATCGATGACTTTGATTTTGTTCCAATATTTCCCACCTTCCTATAAGGTCTCCTTTAATTCATTCATCCCGGACTCTTCATAATTGAACTCCTTTAACCTTTTCAACTGTTCCAATCCCTCTCCCACTTTCTTCACCCTTGAACAATTTAGTAGATGGAACTCCTCAAGACATGCCATCGCTCCCTCCTCCAAATCAGGGAACTCCTCTAATGAAGAGAATATCTCAATTCTCTGAAGAAGCAGAGTTGTGGAAACCCTCCCGACTTTCCAAACCCCTTTGGCAATTTTTTGCAATGGAAATTCCCTATCAACTTCAGCCTCACAAGATTGGGCATTCTTTGCAACTCCGAATAATCACTACAATCACACCAAATCAAGATGAGTACCCTTAGATTTGCCAAACCAGATATTCAATTTGGCACTGCAAAACTCCGTAATGCAAGACTTTCCAGATGTTTCATTGCTCTCATTTTCTCCTGAAAGTGTGTATCCTCTATTGAAATTCTGGATTGCCAGACGGCGCATGTTCACAAGCTATGCAAGGATCCCTTCTTCCATCCTCTTCATCTCCATTTCATCGTTAAAAGTTAGCCATAGTTCCTGAAGCTGAGTCATATTGCCAAAATCCTCTAGCCTCATAAATTCGTCATCTTCGATCGAGAGGTTCAGAGGATATGATCGCAGTGTTCTTAAAGAGACAAGCTTTGATATCCCCTTTGGCATGTGATCAACCCCTGTGCATTCTAAATGCTGTAGACATTTAAGTTCACTTATCCATACTGGTAATTGCCCGCATTTCAAAGAGATAGCAAGAAACTAGAGACTTTTCAAATGTCTCACACACTCTGGTACCTCTGCAATCTGTCTGTTAAATTCAGGACTTTAAGAAGTTTCATCTTTCCAACACTTTCAGGCAATGTAGAGATGAATGTCCGGCTCAAATCGAGAACGCGCAGTCCTCTCATAGCGGTAAAGAAGTTTGCCGGAATGCTTGTAATCTCCCAATTCTGAGACAATGAGAGTGTGCGGAGACAAACAGGACGCTTCTCTGAGATGGCGTCGTCATTTATATCTTTCTTGGCCAGCAAAATCCGACACCAGCCGCCACTTGTAGGGTCCGAGGCTTTCTCAACAGAAAAAACACATTTATTTTCTCTCCATATGTGTATGGCCAAATCATGCAACAAATCATGAATTTTACAATATTTGGTTAGATATTTACTTTCCCATAGTTGAAGCAGACACAGATTAGCAAGTTGATATAAACAACCCCATGCCATTTCCTGCTGGAATAAATTCTTCTCCTATCCACAGATTTATGAGATATTCACATTCTATCTCCTCAACCTCATCCTCAGGAAAGAAAGAAAGATAAGCAAAACATGCTCTAAGACATGCAGAAGTGAGTCATAACTCAATCTCAGAACAGGCATGATTGGATCAAGATCAACATTAGCAGTAACTACCCCTTCAAGCTGACGGAGCTTCAATTCCCAGGGGATTGTAGTGTTGGCCAGAGATGCTGCTATTGTTTTGATAGCCAGTGGCAAATTTCCACACTGCTTTACAATCTCATGACCCACCTCTTCCAGCTGCTGCTGTGGTGCTCTATTCCCCTCATACTTTCTATATGCATAGATACAAAACAGACTCCAACTCTCTTCTTCTGACAAATATTGCATCTCATAAATTTCAGCATCTAAATTTGTACAAACCTCCCTGTTTCTTGTGGTAACCACAGTTTTTGCATGGGCTATTGTTTCCTGTTGGGATTTCAAGTCTAGCTAACGACTCTACTTAAACATCATCCACTTCAATGGTCAAACAGTGAACAGCAATTTTACAGCTCATCCACAATAAAAAGTGGTAAAATATTTGTCCTATTTTTATTGGCCAAAATTGACTTTTGACTGTTGAAGTGGATGATGTTTAAAAACAGCCCTAGCTAACAAATCATTTTCTCTGCTAGCCCTCCACACATCCACTCTACTTAAATATCATCCACTTCAATGGTCAAACAATCAATAGCAATATCTAACACTACAAAGCGTCTTTTCTCTTGCAGCTTTTCATAAATCAACTGAGTTACTGCTCGCTTACTCCACTATCCTCAATCTGCTCACTTAAATCTTTATCTAACTGAAAGGCTAAACCTTTTTGTAAATTGGAAACAGAGTAGGATTGAGAGACTGAAAGCCATATAGATTTGCCATAGCTTTCTCTTGAGTTGTAAAGATGCTGAAGAAGATAGGACTTGCCCATTCCCCCCATCCCAACTATTGCAATAACTGGAAAGGCTGGGTTGTGCAATAAGCTGAGCATGCAATCAACTTTGGGTTGTATTCCCACTGGGTGTGAATCACTGGGCAAAAGACTAGATCTCTTCCAGTCTAAACTTTGAGATATACTCGGTAATGTTTCATCTGCAGACAAAACTTCATGAGCTAGTTTCAGCTGCTTGCCCTTTTGATTAATAGATCTAATGCGGTCCTTGATGTCTCTAATTCTCCGCCCTATCATATAGCGTAAAATCCATTGATTAAAACTCAACCCACAAGATTGAGCATTGTTTCCATACATAGATTCTACAGCACATTCCTCAAAGATGTCCTCTGTACTCAAGACAATAACGCGAATTTTGTCCAGCCATTGTTTCACATCCTCCTTCTGACTAGACTGTTGATCAGCATCTTGCAGAAAACCCCTTACATATTTGAGTTCCTCGTTTAACGATATGAATTCTTTTTTGAAATTCACCACCAGCTTTGCTTCTTCAGCTAGTTTCTGAACGACCATCTGAACGGCCATCTCACAAATTTTTCCAACAGCTTCTGCCATGATACAAAAATCAGAGTGAACCTGAAATTCGTCTGTGACGTTTCTATGCACACAAAATAAAGTCTCCAAAATACGTAAGAAAATATTGCTGAGAACACAGACTTGATAAACTTTGATTCGATCTGAGAATGGCCATTTATAGCAGCAACTTCCTTTCCGGCAATATAAAGAGGCACGAATTACAAAGCATAAGACAAAAAACATAATGCGAGATGCCACAAACGAACATAAAATGATATAAAACAAGTGTTGTTATTATAGTATTTGTTTAGTTGTAATTTTTTTTGTTGATTAGTTATTAATTGTGTATAGTATTTGTTTAGTTGTATAGATAAATTGTATTCTAATAATTGAAAAATTAATTTTTAAAGAGTGTTGAAATGTCATGAGTAAATCAAATTGAAATTTTAAAAATAATCTAATTTTGTAAAAATAAGATAAGACTAAAATATTTCGTTAATTATAAAACTAAACTTTACAAAGCATATTAAATAATACAAATATTTCCTTAAAATGTAATAATACTAATACTTTTATAATTTAAAATGTATTAAAATATTGTAATTTTGAAGAATAAAATAAAAAGTAACATCGTGATACTGTAGATTTTTAACTTTTGAGTAATAAAATTGAAATCCAAAAAATAATCTAATTTCATAAAATAAAATATGTAGAACCCTAACCCTAGTTGGGTGTGGAGAGATTTGAAATGTCTACCTAAGATATTAAAATGTAATACTATTACAATTTAAAATGCATTAAAATATTATAAGTTTGAAGAATAATTACACAACATAATAATAATAACATATTCTTATTTAGATCACTACAGTATTTTATTTTAGTCACTTAATTTTTTGTTTAAGTAATAATAGTAAGTATTTTAGAGAACATGATTTTAATTATTTTAATTAATCTAATATTGTGGTTTAGTAATAATTTTTTTCTAAATATAAAAAATGTTTATCATTTCAAATTTGTAACTATTATATTTTCAGAACTAAATTTATAAGGAAAAATTTATGTGAAATCGTTTTGAAATGTTTTTGGGTAAATAAAATTAAAATCTAAAAAATAGTTTAATTTGGTAAAAATAAAATAGCACTAAAATATTTACTTAGCTATAAAACTAAACTAAATAGCACTAAAATATTTACTTAGCTATAAAACTAAACTTTATAAAGCCTATTAAATAACACAAATATCTTCTTAACTATAAAACTAAAGTTTACAAAGCCTGCATATTTGTTTTATGTAGAGCTCTCGCCCTAGTTGAGTGTATAAAGATTTGAAATATCTGTTTAACATATTAAAATGTAATAATATTAATACTATGATAATTTAAAATGCATTAAAATATTGTATGTTTGAAGAATAAAATAATTTTATGATAGTGTAGATTTTTAACTTTTTAGTAAATAAAATTGAAATATTAGATTTTTAACTCTTGAGTAAATAAAATTGAAATCCAAAAAATAATCTAATTTTATAAAATAAAATGTGTAGAACCTTATATTTTTAATAATATTATTAATATTATAACTTTGTTCTTTGACAAAAAGTAATTTTTACAGCAAAAAATTAAATTCATAAATATTGATAATTCTTCCTCTCATAATTATCGCCATCCATTTAGGCATGACTTAACTAGTGGGAGACAAAAATTGTGTTCATAATTTGTTTACTTGCCACATCCTCCCCTCAAACCAAAATTCTCTCCGCATTTATAGCTTTTTGTTGCACTCTCCCACAATCCGCAAAGAAGAGGTCATTTTTTTCAGCCAATGAAAATATAGATAAATCATTTTTTATTAAAAAATTATCATGTTGACATAGTAAAGTACAAATTTAAATCAAATTTGCCAAAAATAATCTTGTCTTTTGATTGGTTTACAATCAATAGATTAATAACTAGATAAGTGCGAACTCATTGCAATAGTACTAACCAAAGCAAGTACGTGGCAAATAAACAAATTATGAACACAAATTGTACGTGGCAAATAAATAAATTATGAACACAAATTTTGTAGCTAAAAGTAATATAATTTTAATTTAGTTTTTAGTGTTCTACAAATTTTATTTTATGTAATTAGATTATTTATTTTATTTAGTCAAAACTTTAAAATCTATAGTATCATGAATTTAATTATATTTTTTATTTTATTCTTCAAATTTACAATATTTTAATGCATTTTAAATTATAAAAGTATTAGTATTATTACTATACATTAGGGTTCTACACATAAATAACCTAATTTCACTAAAATATTTCTTAACTATTCATTTGATCTTAACCATTGATGTTTAATTAAATAGAACTAAACTACATACTTTTATTAAATGAATGCACCCAAAATTATTACTAAACCACAATATTACATTAATTAAAATAATTAAAATCATTTTATCTAAAGTACTTACTATTATTACTTAAATAAAAAAAAAGTGACTAAGATAAAATATTGTAGTGATGTAAATATGAATATGTTTTTGTTATTATATTATGTAATTATTTTTCAAACTTACAATATTTTAATGCATTTTAAATTGTAATAGTATTCAATATTATTACATTTTAATATCTTAGGCAGACATTTCAAATCTATCCACACTGTTATTATATTATGTAATTATTCTTCAAACATTCAATATTTTAATACATTTTAAATTGTAATGGTATTCAATATTATTACATTTTAATATTTTAGGCAGACATTTCAAATCTATCCACACCTAGTTAGGGTTAGGGTTCTACACATTTTATTTTATGAAATTAGATTATTCTTCGGATTTCAATTTCATTTACTCAAGAGTTAAAAATCTAGGATTTCAATTTTATTTAGTCAAAAGTTAAAAATCTACATTATCACAAAAAATATTTCACCATGTTATTACATTTTTTATTTTATTCTTCAAACTTACAATATTTTAATGCATTTTAAATTATAAAAGTATTAGTATTATTACATTTTAAGAAAATATTTGTGTTATTTAATAGACTTTGTAAAAGTTTAGTTTTATAGTTAGGAAATATTTTAGTCCTGTTTTAGTTTTACCAAATTAGATTGTTTTCGAGATTTCAATTTTATTTACCTAAGACATTTCAACACTCTTCAAAAATTAAATTTTCAATTATTGGAATGTAATTTGTCTATACAACCAATACCTAATCAACAAAAAAAATACAACTAAACAAATACTATATACAACCAACAGCTAATCAACAAAAAAAATTACAACTAAACAAATACTATAACAACAACACTACAAGGTAGGTACTGGCCACTATGTGGCACTTGTTCAAAAATGGTTTAATACGAAGATTATTTTAGCTAACTTTTCATTGGTAAGAATTTTAACTGTTAGGTACTTTTCATTCAATTGTGTAAGGTACTCTCTCTTTCTTTTCTTTCTTTATTTTTAGTTTTTTTCTTTCTTCTCTTTATTTTATTTTTCTAATTGAACAATGCGGATTTACAAAACAAGTGTACTTTCTTTTGTTTTAATTTCATTTTGAGACTTACATCTTTAATAAAATGATTAGTATGTAACAATGATATGTTTTTATATAAACTAGCAAAATAATTTGAATTTGTGTTTACATATTTTAAGAATTTAAATATGATCTATTTTTAGTTATCTATCATTCTAAATCATTCTCCGATACAAAAATAAACCTACTTCATATTACCATATTCATGTGGAAGATATACATATTTATAATGTTAGATAATGATGTTGAGTTGTTTATATTCTTGAAAAGATAGGGTTTGTACTTGCGTTTGAGGTCTTTTGTAAGGATTTGAAAGAGAAGATTTGTACACTTGAAAAGGACTTTCATCTTTTAACACAACATACTAAAATGG
This sequence comes from Cunninghamia lanceolata, assembly GCA_027924645.1. NCBI lineage: Eukaryota > Viridiplantae > Streptophyta > Pinopsida > Cupressales > Cupressaceae > Cunninghamia > Cunninghamia lanceolata. Next base: position 6,689,987 of record BSBN01000333.1, read on the forward strand.
TTTATGATAGAGAATGGAATAATTAAGACGAGGTTGGATTTGCAGTACTAGTTTGACATCCCCAAACCCAAGTCAAGAATTCATTGGACAAGGACTAGTGGAACTTTGTAGGATGTTTGCGAAACTAGAGAGGAATTGAATGAGTTGAAAAGCAAAGTACTTTAAATAGACATAAATTCAAAAGCCTTAGATGATTATTTGGAAAAGGTAATCTAACTTAGTAGGATTATGATAAAGAACTAATTAGATCTAGGCCATAACTAAGTTGCATATGTAGATTGCTCAAAATTCCACCAGCATAATAGTGCAGAAATGGAGGCAAAGGATGGACATCATAAGGTCAAGGTAAATAAGCATGGTGTAGATAATGCTTAGAGATGGACTCAAATTTATAGTGGAGAGTTGATTTGTGATGAATGGTTGGGATTTTGCCTCACAATGGAGCGTTGGGATCATGTGGTGCTAGAGGACAAATAGGAGCAAGAGGTGGACTAACCCAATGAGAGATGGAGGTGAGATCAATGACTATGATTGCATGATAGGGCATCTTTCAAATGGATGGTGGAGATTGAATAGAGAGTTGACTTGGATTTTTTTTCCTCTAGTGAGATGAATTTTAAATTCAAGTTTAGATGATTAGTTGGAATAGGATAATTAGTTGATTAATTATGGGGAGGGAAATTTAAAGGAGGATAGGTAATTAAATAAAAGGAAATTTATTTAATTGACCTAGGGTATGGAAAGACTAATGTTAGAATTAATTAAATAAAGAGGCGTTATTTAATTAATTAGGGATGATGAATTAATTAATTAAATAAAAAATAAATTTTATTTAATTAATTAGGGTAAGTGGATGAAAGAGGGAATTTAATTAAATAAATCAGAATTTATTTAATTAAATTGGATAAATGGATAGAAGAGCGCTGAGTTAGTGCGGATACAACGTCGATATGATGTTAGTGAGATGGTGGAAAGGGTGGTGTCAGGGTTAAATTTGACGGTCGACCCTGCCTGTCTAGCAAAATTTTGATGACATTTACTCATTCAAAGGTGCCCTTAAAATACTATGACACATTTTAGTATAAGTAAAATTATACATAAACCAAATATATATCATCATAATCCTATATAAATTTTGACAGTTTGTCCAAAATCTCTCCTTTCATATGATACAATCTTTATAAATTTTTTGTTGTATTTTACAGCAAAAATGCCTAAATACAATCATACGACCATCAAATTTAGGCCCTGGGTGGTGTCAACCCGGCCATTTCTGGATGTCTACACATATGTAGCATCACTTTGGTGCCAATTTAGAAAAGAAGTAAAATTATTTGAAAAAATTCATGTTCTCTCAACTCCTACTTAAACATAAATAATATAAAAATATCTTTTTGTAGATTGTATAGTTTTGAAAAGTATGTTTTTTAAAATATTTTAATTAGTGTTTATATTTTATTTACTAAAAGTAGAAGGTTCATTGTCTTCTAAGAAAAAATACTAAAGTTTATTAGAACAAATGAAAAAAAATGATTCACTAGAAGAGATATTCTATGTCAAGAAAATATAATTATTTTTTGTATCAGATAAATACTTGAAATAAAAAGAGGAGGCCCCTCAAAATAGTTGTGTTTTTAGTACATGAGACTTTCAAATTTTATTTAAAAAATATATATATCGAAATGGGAAAAAAATAATCCATAGACTATAGTGTCCATTTTACAAAAAGCTATATTCAAATATTTTTTATTTTTTAAAAAAATGCAAACATGAAATACACTAAAAAATTTATATTTCATTAACTTTTACATCATTTCAAAATTTAAAACATATATGTCACTTTTTAGTTATTCAAGTTAAAAAGTTAGATTAGTGTTATCCATTTCCTTTATAAAAGTGGGACATAACTTTGAACTTCCACCCTTCAAGTGTTTGGACTTGCAATGAAAATGGGTGGTGTTGATGAACGCCTTTTGGATCTTGCTTTGTAAGGATCTTCTCCTTGGTCAAGTTGCTAGATCTAATTTAATAGTTTTTGACAAAGTTAGAAGACAAAAAGCAAAAATGTAAATAACAGTGATGCAATTATGGTAGTGTGTGAAACTCGATAGTTGAACAATGTGTAAAAAGGGTGATGAAATGATGAAATGACCTAGTGCAAGAACTAGGGTTTTAGAATTTGTTGACAAAGAGTTGATGCAACCGAAATAGCTAATAAAGAGTGGTACAATGTAAAAACTACCACTAGGAATCAAGAACAAGAGGATTAAATCATGGGTTGTTAAGAGTAATAGCTACCTCCCATTCCTCTTTCATATGTTGCAAATGATCATTCAAAATTATTTTATTTTACTTTAGAACTATTTAAGAATTATTTTATTTTATTTACATTGTTTTCTTTATTTTTATTTGAAAAGTTTTTTTTAAAGCATGGAATTGTGATTTTTGGTGCCACTCCCTTTGGTGTAAAGAAAGAATAATAAAAATAAGAAAAGGTGCATCAAACCCATAAATAGGGGTGTGTTACAATTTTTCAAAAGAACTACAAAATCATCGAAGGAGAAATCTCATACCATATCCATTTGATCCAATTTTGAAACATTTTTACCTATTTTGACATGGGAGTAGAGAATCATGTCATGTGAACCCGCATCTATTTTGGATAGAACTTTCTTTTTCTTTTGCACCATGCTCCATGCTCCATTGGCACTCCCATTAGGAGCACCAAATGAGGTTTGAGCCCCATTAACTAACACATAATCTTTTATTGTTGGAGATGCCTTCCATGAGGGAGAGATTGACTTTTGTTTAACTAGCTCCTACAAATTTCCTACACTATTGGGTGGCATAGGGGAGTCTTGAATGAGCTTAGAAGAGGTCCATGAATCCCGAGAGGGACCTTCAACAATATAATTTGATGGGGGAGAACTATATTCCACCATGAAGCACAATAATCTAGTTTATGCTTAGACCTAGGGCAACCTACAACCAAGTGGCCTATATCATAACACTCGCAGTAATAAAAAGATAGTCCCTTATAATCTAGCTCGACTGAGACCAACTACGATTAACAACTATTAGAGATATATTTGCTGAAAGTTTTTTTATGATATATAAATCAACCAAGATGCGAGAAAAGGTTGTATAAGTGAAATTAGAAGTGTTTGCATCTATCACCAGAAAGATACCCAACAAATTGCCAATAGCTTTGGAAGACGAACTCACATTGACATAATAGTAAATCATTCGATAGAAGGATTAAAATTCAGATGCCATGATTTGTGCAAGAGCAAGTGTTGACCCTAGGTCCAAAGAATTATAGAGAATAGTATTTTGATCTTTTACATTGTCAAAAACCACAATAAAAAATCCACAAGCATAAAGATAAATTTCAAGATTACCTTTCATAATGGATTGTCAAGTTTCAATGATCTATTTGTGCAAATTTGGAACGCCGAGCCAAAAATGAGTGAATCTCTCAATTAATCCATTCACGACAAAAAAATGATTTTCTTTCTATCTACTACCTTATTTGGGTTGTACATTGACAAATTAGAGGAGTGGATAGACAAGTTGGGTAGTGGGGGTGTCCACTTGGCCAACTAATGTAATAAAGTTGCTTCTCTATGCAAATGATCTTATTTTAATGGCAAAAATAGCACATGATTTGAGGGAACACTTGAAAGCTCTAGAATTATTTTGTCAAGAGGTTGGGATGCAAGTGAACACCAGCAAAACTAAGGTATGATTTTTACCTTGAAGAGAAAGAAAGATCAGATAGAATTATCTTCAAAGGCAACCCCTTGCAAGTGGTTAATGAATATAAGTATCTTGGCCTCGATTTCCACAATAAGCTCAACTAGGAGACATGTAGAGTAAAAAGGATACAATGAGGATGGAAATCTTTATTCTCATTGCAAAATAGATGTAGAAAGGTTGAACTATGGGATTGGAAAACTAAGAAAACTCTTTTCGGGTTGTTAGTGATGCTAGTATTGCTTTATGGGTGTGAAGTTTGGGGTGGCAACATGTCAGCGATGAAGTGGAGACAGATAGAGAGGTTACAAAAGCACCTAATCACAAGTAATTTCAAAACAAAAACTTCAGTTACTTACGAGATTATCTTAGTTGAGGCTGGTGCTTTTCCTTTGGAGCAATCGACTCTAATTCGGTTGCTAAGTTATCTAAAGAAGCTGGAGAACATGGAGATGCACTATTGGCCCAAAATCGCAGCAGAAGAAAAATTAGATAGAAGGAAAAACACGTGGATGAAACAAAATGACAAGTGGATGAATAAGTGAGATATTAGCATGAAAGAGTGCCCAAATGCTAATGGGGCAATCAAAAGGTATGTGCAGAAAAATTCAAAATGAGCATGTGGACAAGACAACTTGGGAGGAAAAGATAATACTATATCAAGCATTTCAATCCCTCATATGATCACGTGCACAAGAACTATATAGGAGTGAAAATAAAATGGAAAGAGAAAATTCTAATAGCAAGCTAAGGACTAGCTCGCACCAGCTTAGGTGTGAAATCGGAAGATGGACAATGCCTAAAGAAGCGTGGGCAAATAGAATATGTTGTTTTTGTACTTTAGAGCTAGTGGAGATGGAATGACACTACATCATGGAGTGTCCCGCCTACATGGATATTCGAGCCAATTACATTGAGATTTTGAATGTGGGCTCCTTGAATAACTTGTTTGAAGAAGAAAGGATAACAAAAATTGCAGATTACTTGATCAAGATACACAACAGAAGATTCAGGATACAAAAGGAAAGGGAGAATAGTTAGGCACTGGGTGGGTTGTCTACTTGTTTGGGACTTTTGTGCTTAGCTGTGTGGTTGGTTATTTGGTGGTCCCATAGGTTGTTTGGCCTTGTGAATGTTATTAAAAATATTCATTCATTCATCCATTCACTTCATCCCCTCATTGCATCTTCAAACTCCAAGACAAGGGATTGATTTGTACATTGGAGAGGTTTTACCTTTACTTTGGTGGATCCTATTTTATCACTCTTTGGAAGAGAATTTGTAATATGTGTCGATGTAGGATCTACCTTGGCATTAACCCCAATGGCAACATAAAAGCCTGGACTATTACTAAGGGTCCCATTTTTGAGATGCGAATAATAGAGAGGTATGACCATGGAATTTCAGTTCCCCTTCAGGGTGGCATCCTTAAATGGATGCCCTAATTTGCGTGATTTCCAATTTCTTAGGTCCTCCCTTGATTCCACGATATTAACAACCATGGAGGTAATTCCATTGCTCTTTTCCAAGTTAGATAGCTCCACATTCCTGTTTTCTCTTATCAAGTCTATTGCAGTTGGTAACCTTTGCCTACTTTACTTAAATATCATCCACTTCAATGGTCAAACAATCAATAGCAATTTTACACCTCATTCACCAAAAAAATGGTAAATATTTGTTCTATATATATTGGCCAAATTTAACCTTTGACTGTTGAAGTGGATGATATTTAAGAATAGCCTCCTTCGCCCAGCTACGAGAATCTATTCACATATGCCTTACATTCAGGGGTTTTCGGGAGTGACATTTTATTCTCTACTATAATTTTTTTAAAGAACTATTTTTTTTAGACTACAGGAATCAACTTAGCCCCCCTATTACCTACAGTGCACTGAGTAAACTTTTTAACGTGACTGGTGACGTTGGCACGACACACCCTCCAGTACTACATGGGCGGAGGGATTGGACCTCGTGATCACTTGCCTGCAACATGATGCTTTCATTCAATCGAACCAGGTCCCCTGCCCAAAATAACTATTTTTACTTACTTAAAAGATTTTATTTTATTTTAAATATATGTTAAATGTGTTTTAATTATTATGTACACAATGATGATATCACACTTCATATTACTATAAAATACTTCTCCACATAATTAAAATGATCATCACCACCAATACAAATATATAAATGTAGACTAGTTTGCCTAAACTTTGGGGAATACACATTCTCTCCTTTAACTCTAAACGACGATGGCATGGAAACCAAGCGACGACTTAAACTCTACAACTTGAACTTTAAACGGCGATGACAGGGAAACCAGGCGACGGTGGGAACCTGAGGGTTTGGTTGGCTACTTTTTGACACAAAGGTGAAAAGTGGGATCACTCGTATGTATCGAAGGCCAACATAAGTATGGCGACGACGATGGTGGACAAGAGTGAAAAACCAAGCGACGGTGGATGAGAGAAAAAAACCAAGCAACAGTTTTGAACTCTATGGCTTGAACTTTAAATGGCAGTGACAAGGAAACCAAGCGACAACTTGAACTCTAAACGGTGATGACAGGGAAACTAGGCGACGATGGGAACATGAGGATTTGGTCGGCTACTTTTCGGTACAAAGGTGAAAAGTGGGACTAGGATAGGGTTTTCCAAGAGCTACCAACAACAGACATTAGGTGTGCCCCACCTTGCATCGTTATCTGATAGTCTCTTGTTTTCTTTTGTATTTTTTTTTGCCTATTTGTTTGCGCAACAACTCATAAGAAATATCTCAAAACAAACTTTTACATCCTCCTATGCTAAAACCTTTCTTCAAAGAAAAAACACCGGGGTGGGACCCTATGGTAGGGCATAGTGAAAACAACATAGGTTTGGCAATGGAAAACCAATCATCAACAAACATAAAAATGGGAAGGAAACATTGGGTTTTGTGGAAACAAACTACTTAGGTCAGGTAAAGATTGCACTAGTAGATAAAATTGGGAAGTGGGTTTCGGTAAATGCAAAATAGTATCGGGGTATCTTAAAGTGTAGGTTGGCCCGCATAAAATGGGAACAAACAAGTAGAAAATATTCCCAAAGGGAAAAAAGACTAAGGTCAATAGAAATAGGGAAGAATCAACCATTTAAAGTCCCACTTCCACACCTCTTACCTGGTCATCAGAGATTTATGTGCAAGAGTTGTTAAATGCCAAGAAGAGGTTAGAGTCTTTGGAAGCCAAGGAGTTGGAAAGGAACGGAAATATCCACAAGATCATGATAGAAAAATGATCCTTAGAGGAAGGTAATAAAGTTTTAAAGGAACAAGTGGTAGTGTTGCAAGAAGCTCTATCGGTAGGGAAGTATGAGTGGCCAAACATGAAGTTAGCTTGGCAAACCATGAACGAATCAATGGTAGCAAATAGGGGTGTGACAAATTCTAAAGTAACAAATGTCGAGGCCCAAGCACTTAAGCATATAAACTTTCAAGGAGGGAAGATAAAAGAAGATAGCAGGGAAGGTATATTGAGAGAAGTCAGAACATGGGCTCAAGTTGGTAGTGGCTCCACAAGTAGGAAGGAAGAAGCAAACATAAGAGATGATATAATGCAAGAAAGAGATGTCAAAGAAAGGCAAGATAAAGAAACAAACGTAATTATCAGAGGAATAAGAGACTATGGGAAAAATGAAAGCACTTTCAATCTTGCAAGTGACTTCTTAAAAGACAAGCTGCATTGGCAAGGACAAATATGCCAAGCGAGGAGAGTGGAAAAGATATGTGAAGAGAGGATTAGACCTATAAAAGTAGTCATGACAATTAGTCATGACAAGCACTATCTTAAAAGCAAGAAGAAACTCTTGAGGGGCTCAGGCTTTATCCTAGATGAGGATTTAATCGTTAAACAACAAGAGAAGGGAAGTAGTAAAAATCAAAGCAACAAGAGATGAAGGCAAAATGGCATGGTTGTATAATGGAAAAGCAATTATTGCCACTTTTGGGCCTCATGGTAAGGCAGGGAAATGCGTTGGCAGCAAAGAAAAACTAGTTGATTCTATAGTAGGAACGAAAACAACGAGGCCACTATGGGCAAAAAGGGATGAAGCCTCAGTTTTGAGTCTTGTGTGCCAAAATGCATAGCAATCAAGGCCTACCCGAGTTTACTTAAGTTTAGTATGCTGGAATTGTAGAGGCTACCCTTGGAGGAGGGGGCCTATGTTAGGGCCTATTGTAGAAGGTAGAGACATAATTTGTCTCATAGAAACTCATGAGCATGAAGGATGCAAGACTCCTATGTTTGAAGGTTATGTGAAGTTGGTGGCTTGGAATAAGGTAGAGGGAAATGGCAAAGGGCACAGTGGTATAATGGTCTTAGTGAAAGAAAAAGAAGGGTGTAACATTCAGCTAGAAAGAGAAGATATAAATAAGCAATATATTTGGTTCAAAATATCATAAAACAAAAATCACATGAGAATTGCAGCGTGTTATTTTGCTCTACGAGTCTCAAAAACATAAAAATAATGGGATTGACAACAAGAACCCATATGCATCTCTTAAAAAGGATATTGCAACATATTCTCAGCAGGGAGAAGTTCTCTTAGTGGGGATTTCAATGCCAGGACATCAAATGAGCAAGCTAGCATTTTTTAAATTGCAAAGAGGATCTCAATCTTATTTGGCTTACAGATGACATAAATCACCAATGGTCAAGATGTTTTGAAGACAACAAGGATAGTAACTATTTTGGGGAGGAAGTGCTTACTTTGTGTGGAGCTTTTGACTTAATTATTTGCAATGGTTTGGATAGGTGGAATAAACCTTGTAATTTTACTTACAACACTTACAGTGGAGCAAGTGTTGTTGATTATGCAATTTGTTCACAAAGCCTTATTGAAAGGATTGAGGAAGTTATGATTAGGGAGCATATTTGGGACCTCAAATTAGATCATAGCCCAATTTACTTAAGGTTTTCTTGGCTAGAAAGAGGCAGCATGGGAGGAAAACTCTGTGTCTTCGGCAACCACCTTCAAAGGGCAAAATTATTTTGACTCAAGATAACTGTAGTATATTCAAGGCAACACTAGAGAGGTTAATCAAGAAGGAGAAAACTTGTTTTCAAGGCTTCAACAGTCACGAGTTAACAAATATAATTCAAGGTACACTTGGGAAGTGCAAAAGAACTAAAAACAAGAAATTAGAGACAAAGTGCTTCCTAGTAAATGTTTGGTTTGATGAGGAATGCAAAATAGCAAGGAGAACTTTGAAAGAGCCAGGCAAGGAGAAGATGAATATAAAGTTGTACAAGCGTATCTTAAAAAAGAAAAAGACGAGTTCTTGAAAACAAGGCGAGAAGAGCTAATCTATCTAGAAAAGAATAACCCAAAACTATTTTGGAAGGAACTCCAATAAAGAAAGAAACAAATTGAGAATAACATTACTGCTAGTTAATGGTTGGACCATGCAAGACAACTTTATGAGCAAGAATTAGAGGTTGAGCCCCCCCCCCCCTTTGATCAACACCACAACAAAGTTTTTCACCTTGCAAGAGGTTGAGATTGGTATTAAGAAATTGGGTGTAGGAAAAGTAAAGGACTTGGTCGAGCTTCAAGTAGAGTATCTAAAATGGGGGGTGAGAACTCTCCACCGCACATTATGAGAATATTCAACAACATCATTCAACATGGGTTTCCAAGAGATTGGACTACCAGCCTAGCGATTCCTCTTTTTAAGAGTGATAATGTCAATAATCTTTCCAATTACAGGACCATAATGATCAATCCTTTGTTTGTGAAATTATTTGGTAGCATGGTCGGAAACAGAATCAGCAAGTGGGAGGAAGAAAAAAAAAAGCAAGCAAAAGGACAAGCAGGTTTTAGACCTAAGCACTCTACAGTTGATCATGGTATCACTTTGAGGCACATCATTGAAAAATTTTGGGGGGCAAGGGAAGAAGCATTTTGTTTTTTATTGACTTCAAAAAGGCTTTTGACACGGTCCCCATGGATAAGCTATGGTCTAGAATGGAAGAACTTGGGAATCCTATTCATTTCAGAGCAGCTATCCATAGGCTCTATGAAGAGGTTAGAGTAAAAAACAAAACTTTAACAAGCATCTCATAAAGTTTTAAGAGTGATTTGGAGTCAAGCAAGGCTGTCCCCTATCTGGAATACTCTTTTCGGATTATATATTGACAAAATTGAAGAGTGGCTAAATTTGCAAGGAGGAGATGGTGTCCATTTAGGAGAGTTTGTGATATAACTTCTTTTATATGTTGATGACCTTGTTTTGATTTCTAAATCAGCTCGCGGGTTACAAGAGCACTTGCACGCCCTTGAGCATTGTTTGCAGAGCAGTGGGGATGCAAGTCAATACCAGCAAGAACAAAATCATGATTTCTTCCAACAAAAGGAAACGAAGTCAGCATAAGTTCTACTTTGAAGGCAATACTCTTGAAGAAGTAACTGAGTACAAATATCTTGGGATTAACTTCAATACCAAGCTTAGTTGGGAGAGCTGCAAAAAGAAGAGAACTTTAGGAGGTTGGAAAGCATTATATACTTTTCAAAATAGATGTAGAGAGGCAGAGTTATGGGATTGGAAAACTACCCAGATTCTTTTGGGACTTTTAGTGCTTCTAGTGGTGCTTTATGGGTGTGAATTGTGGGCTAGCATCACCTCTAACTCAAAATGGAAACAAATTGAGAGAATTCAAAAACGCTTGATCACAAGTAAGTTCAAAATAAAAGGTTTGGTTCCTTATGAGATAATGCTGAGTGAAATGGGGGTAGCTCCTATTGAAGCAATGCTATGGTATGTCTCATAAGACATTTAAAAAAAATTGAACAAATGGAAATAGGTAGATGGCCTAAGGTTGTTTTCAATGACATCATGAGCAAAAGAAAGAAGACATGGATGAAACAAAACAACAAATGGATGCACAAAGGGAATATGTACTTGAATACTTGCCCCACGAATAACAAATAGTTAAAAGCGCTTATTATGGATAAGTTCCGCAAGCGTTTATGAGGGAAAGTGCTAGGGAGAAAGGAGATATTATCTTGAGGAATTCAACCCCACATGTGATCATCAACAAAAAAACGTACATAGGGGCTAGTATTCTGTGGAAAGCAAAGTTTCTTATTGCACAATTAAAAACTAACTCTCATCAACTCTAATGTGAAATAGGACGGTGGAAAAGACCTAAAGAAGTGTGGGAAGAAAGGATGTGTATTTTTTTGCACTACCAGCGCATGGAATAAAAAAACACTTTACACTTTATTATGTAATGTGATGCTTTCAAGGACATCAGGGACAAGTATACCAATATCCGGCGGTTATTTCTTGGCAGAGTCTATTCAATGAGGGAATTGTTGAGAAGTTGGGAGAGCTCATCATCATCTTGAATAGGAAAAGGACTGAAATGAAAAAAACAAAAATGACAAAACTAGTGGTCCAATAAACTATTTTTAGCCTCATTCATTCATTATAAAGTTTATTTAGCCTCGTTCAGCAACAAATATATAGCTAGCACGTCTGTATTTGTGATTGATGATGTTGATCATTTTAATATATTTTAATCGTTACGCAACTTCAATGAGTTGGCATGTGAGTTGTGTAACAACGTCAAAGACAAAGAAGTTGGACTGCATGTCCGGCCGTGTTAATATAATTTAATGCAGCGATGTGACCAAAGCAGATTCCTCCACAAAAACAGAAATGTGCGTGTTTTTCAATGCACCCAACAACTATTTAGTTTGAGATTAAATTGCAGTCCAACGTCACCACTCACTAGCGCCACTCAATTTTTTTAATGGCACGTACCTATTGTCTTTCATGTTGGCCGTAATATCTTATATTTTGGACAAGTCTTGGAATTGATGGCAGGATGGAATAATACATATCATAAAACTAGCAATTGCATTGTAGTGTGCAATGGGTACGCTGAGGATTGGTGAAGATAATTTAAATTGTATGGATAAAAAATAGTAATGAACATATGAATTATCCACAACGGTAAAAATAAAATGTAACATTTTATTGGGGCATGGTGACATAAAATTGAAAGTGCAATCAATGAAAGTGAGGTACTAATTTTATAACCTGTTGTAATATGATGAGCTCCGTAATTTTGTGTGGAGGTATAAAAGAACATTTTGTAGTATTGAAGCATCATTTAGACAATTTAGTAATCACTTTTAAATTGTAGCGCAACAATATGAGCCTTTAAATACAAGTAGAAAAACTATTGCACAACATTGAAATAGACAGAGTGTAAGTATGAATATTGAAGGACCAGAGTATTGAACCCAGTTAAACATTATGCACCAGTTAGAAACATTGTGTTGGGAAAAGATCAATGCATTAAGCATTGCAAAATTGTCATCAGCATATTAAATTTGGACAGTTTATAAAAGAAATAATAATACAACTTAGAATGGTACAAATGATCTTAATAAGATGTGTTTCTTTATTTCCACCCTTTGAACAAAGATAAAAGAAATTTCAAATTATAAATGTAAATGCGGTTATGTAATTAGTTATATATTGGAAACTCATTTAATCTATCCCACATAATTTCTTTTTTGCTAAGTCTAACAGTTCCTATTTGTTAAAATAAATATCATATCAAGAATTTCTTCCAAAAAAGACATACAACAAACAATATAAAAATAATCTGAACTATGAAATTCTAGCCAGTATTGTTGTGTATAGAACAGTGTTCGAACTTAATTCATCTCTATAAAAGTGACAGTGCTGACTAACAAACATATCACCAATTACTATTGATCGCTAGATGAAAGAAGCCAATTACTAGTGATTGCTAGATGAAAGAGGAATCTATATTGTTTTGAGAACAAAAATATAAAAATCGTGTGTCATAAACAAAAACTAAAGAAATGGACACCATTTTGAAAACAAAGAGGTCTTAGATTCCTTGTCTCTCTTTTGCGCCCTTTATATCCATTTATGTTGATGTGCAACTATTGGTAAAAAAGGTTGCATGTATAAATAATACTGTACAACCATTGGTCAAAAAGAAGGTAGCAAGTATAAATAACATTGGAATACTCTTCTTCTCTTGACCTATATGAAGACTTCAATACACACCAAGCACATTCATTGTGTCAAACACCTCCATTGCAAGGAGTTGAAACGGACTACAATAAACCCCACTCTTTACCTACAAGAACCTCTGCAATGCAATATATGTTTTGCCACTGTTTGTGGGCCCATAGTGATGCATGAACTTCCTCTTCATTGCTCATGCAGAGAAATAGTGCGTAGCATGGTGAGAACCATTACAAGATGTTGCATGGCATATAAGAAGGTTACATAGCCATTTTCAAACAGGGAACTAAATAAAAGCCATAAAAAGGATTGCACAACCATTAGAAGTGTAGACACAACATCAAATAAAGCTTGTGTGCCCACAGGAATTATGCACTTGACACAAATTAGAGCATGAGAAATGATCTAACACAGAAATATTATGCTTCCATTACAAGAACATGGTGCAACATCAACGTTCTCTAAACACTATGGCAGGTCTATTATGCACAATAATTACAAGTAGATGCATATCCAACATATTATTTGAGCATAGAGAGAAACCAAAAAATGGAAACAAATGGTCAAGTTTCTTGCTATTGCAACAAGAAAAGTTTTAGAGGTCACATCAGGCTGGGAGTGTGAGTGAAATCACTCCATTTCTCCATGTCACCTCTCATCCTATAGTGAACACATCACTTCAAATTTGATAGTAATGTTTTTTCATAAGATTGCAAGGTAATTTAAAAATGTAATAAAATAAGCATTTTATTTCAATTTAATAATAAAGCAAAAACGTTTATTATAAAATAGTAGTAATAGAAACTGAAAACATATTTTTGTAGAAATTGATATGGAGTAAAAGTGTCTGAAGCTGGGAATTAGATATTTGGGGAAGAGACATGCCTGGATTTAGTCATCCCTATGTTTTTTTTGTATTGCCTAATACAAAGAAGTGAAATAGAAAATGGCAAGCCATAAATGATTGACAATTCTAGGCAAACCAGTATATTGATGGTTTAAAAACTAAGTATATGATATGATATGAATCAAAAGAAAATATATATACAAAATGTAAGTCTATCTTTTTAAACACTATGGCAGGTCTATTATGCATAGTAATTACAAGTAGATTTATATCCAGTATAGTTTTTGAGCATAGAGAGAAACTGAGAAAATGGAAACAAATGGTCAAGTTTCATGCTATTGCAACAAGAAAAGTTTCAGAAGTCACATCAGGCTGGGAGTGTGAGTGAAATCACTCCATTTATCCATGTCGCCTCTCATCCTACAATGAACACATTATTTCAAATTTGTCAGTAATGTTTTTTTAGAACATTGCAAGGTAATTTTAAAATGTAATAAAAGAAGCATTTTTTTTAATTTAACAATAAAGCAAAACCATTTATTATAAAAATAGCAATAATAGAAACTGAAAACATATATTTGTGGAAATTGATATGGATTAAAAATATATGAAACAGAGAATTAGATATTTGTGGAAGAAACATGCTTGGATTTGGGCATCCCTGTGAATTTTTTTATATTGCCTAATATGAAAAACTGAAATAGAAAATGGCAAGTCATAAATGATTGACAATTCCAGGCAAACCAACATATTGATGGTTACAGATGCATGGTAAAAAATAGTAAAGCAATGCAAATTCCATGAGTATGGATCAATATGATATGATATGAATGAAAATAAAAAATTTATACAAAATGTAAGTCTATGTTTTTTTAATTAAAATCGGGAAAATAATGGAAGGGGGGAACAAACCTTTTATCTATTAAGTTTTCTTGTTCATGTAGTCAAGAGTTTTCATGTGAGAGCATCGTCAAGCGTTCCTCTTCTTGTTTGTGAAGAGCAACATATGGGTTCTATTGCATACGTGCGTATCTTTGGATTGTGAAGGCTGGGCAAATTCAAAGATAGGAAAGGTTGCAGACTCTAGAAATAGTTGTGAATGTCAACCCTTGACGATCAATGTTGCCAATGTCGATTGTTGCCCTTTGAAGTGTAAGGCCTTGCAATTTGTGTATTGTTAAGTCCCATGCCATTTTCAGTGGGATTTGGTGATGGCCACCATGGCTTAGCTGTGCAATAGGCACATTTCTTGCGTTGTTGTGATCCCAAACCAGGCCTATGTAATGTTTAAATTGAACAACAACAAACAAGGGAAGTTGAGGTGGTTTCTTGACATCCTTGTATACAATTGCTTTGACCTATCCTAGTGCACCATTCACAAGGACTACTTGCACCCACAAATTAGAACATAGCATAACCTCTTGGCCAATACCCAAGAGAATCTTAGTTTCAAGTTGTTCATCATCTGGATTTGGGCATGTTGCCTCTTTTGCTAAAGATTGTGGCATATGTTTATTATGTATTAAAACTAACTCATGTGTTGCAAATAAATGTATGGAGAATAGAAAAGGTGCTTGCTCAGTAGAGGTGAGTGAAGTACTTGTGTGTGATATTAGAACATGCCAATCTTCAACTATAGGCTCTGCATTCCTTATATTTGAGAGAAGTGAACGGAAGGCAACTTGTAAAGGTTCCTCACTGATCTGCCACAAATATTTTGGTCAATGTAATTACTATGGTGAAGCTTCACCATAGTGTTCCACCATAGGAAGTTGAAGCATACATGGGGATGTCCTTGACTGGTGGAGCGGGCCAAAGTCACCAGAGAGCATGATTGAGCATTCCCCAAATGGGATATGATTTTGGATAGGGAATTCCTCACGCAATCTAATGTCTATTCGTTGTAGCAACCTTGGGCCAATGAATCTCATTTCGTCTATCAGAATGTAATGAATGAAATACATGCTCTCTTGGAATGTAGCAAGTGTCTTCCCTTGTAGGGGTTCATTTCTTTGATCCGTATTCAGAGGACAGAATGAATTGTAGATGCTTGAATGTTGAAAGGCGCAACACAAGTTGGTGTGAGAAGTAGCAATGGTGATTGGCCATGCAAGGCCATCCTCTTGAGTTTCCAATGTGACTTTCCAATTCTTGTAGTTCCTTGAATGATGATTTTAGTGGTGGTTGCAAACCAACGGTAGAGAGATGGAGCACAATAATATTGTATGCTTTTTATTGTTCGATAGATAGGTCGCTTTGTGCTTTCTTGATCAAGAACATGTTGGACTTGAAATTTTGGGTAGTTAGAGTCAATGAAATAAATAGATGTCACTTTTAGTAGTGGATTGAAGGTTAGATCTGCCTAATCATGGTTTAGGTAAATGCCACATTAGCCAAGCATGTCAAGGCTGTCTAACTGAAATGATATGCTTAGATGCAGGCTTGACAAGACTTGCCATTCATCAAGACTATTATCTTTCATATTATATCCATTGGCTGAAGGATTGTCATCATCAATGTCTGATAGTGGATCTGGTGGTGTGCTATGCACATGCCATGGATGGAAGTTGCATGAGAATCTTTCCCAATTTTCTATAATTTGTATTTCTGATATGCCAATATCATCATGAATGCTACGAAATCGGTGGTAGAGCAGTAGTTCACTCCAGCAGAACACCTCAAAACACTTGTCATCTTTTACTGGGATGGTCATGAAAACACAAGGATTTACAACACATTAAAACATTAGTCCATGTTAGTACCATAAAATAAAACTAATAATATATTCATCATAATAGATCTTTTATTGTCCATGTAATAATGTTCAACTTAGTTTTGTTAAACCATAACATCAAAAAATTTAGTAAGCTATTTAGTGTAAATAAAAAGGGATGTGATAGTGGAAGTGACAAACCTTGTCTTCAATCCTTTGCCCCATACCTATACCATGAGTTTCTCAAAATCGTGACCTTCTATATATATGACCATGCCCCTAATTTTGTTCATGCGCGAGTATTTTTTAGACCAATCCTTGAATCAATATAAGAGTGGGACACTCTCCCCATATAAATAGTTCATATGTTTATGTTGATCACAACCCATATGTTATTTAAGATGTACTAATTACAACTTAGCTCAATTTAAAATGTCTTATAAAGGTTTTAGCCTTTCTATGTTGTGATAAAGTGACATCATATGAATTTCTTCTAGAACGAAAATTTATAGCTAGTTCACCTTACAGAGGG
Organism: Cunninghamia lanceolata; assembly: GCA_027924645.1. NCBI lineage: Eukaryota > Viridiplantae > Streptophyta > Pinopsida > Cupressales > Cupressaceae > Cunninghamia > Cunninghamia lanceolata. The sequence continues at coordinate 6,706,886 of BSBN01000333.1, forward strand.
AGAAAAGTGATTATATTCACTTGTTTCAAGTGATGATCCTTTTCCTTATCCTTTGCCTCCAATTTTTAAACATACATTCTTGCAAACTCTAGCACAACTTGAGAAGCCTCAAATCCTACACAACCACATCTTAGAAGTGAATCTTTGTATTACTCAGGACCCGTGAAAGGGGTAATATATGATGAGCATAAGATTTTAGTTCATAAAAAGGTTATTTTCTAAAAATAACTGTGCATGTTTTTTTATCAATGTTTTAAATCACACATAATGAGAATTCTATAATGAACCAAAATCACCCATCAAGTTAAGGGTAAAATGGGTGAAGGGTATCTACTATTCCGAGAGCATTAAGTTTTTTCTAGGCATTAGACCACATATTAAAGATAACATCTATAGTTCTAAGGCAATAAATGCACTCAAGTACCAAGCTCTTCAATCCCACCCTACATTGGTGTTGTGAGAATAAAGATATTGAATCGTTTAATTAAATGGAGAATACAAAAATTGTAGCACTACTTACAAGTATGAAGGGCAAGTGTAGTGGCTAGCCTTGCAACACCCCCTCCTATAATCACAATATCTTTGTCTTCACCCATCATAGGTATTGGTGGATGCTTTTTGAATTTGGTAGAGGTGGAGAGGTTTTGTACTCTTTACCTAGAAACTTGCAAGGTTAAGTATATCTCTCCATACCTAACAAGCTCCTTGAATGGTTTAACTATACATGAAAAGAAGAAGGTTCTTCACATTATAGTCATGATGGAAGCAAATAGGGCTTTTGTCTTGGCTTCTTGTTTCTTCAATCAAACCCATGCTTGCACTATACACATTGTTGTCGAGGATTTGTAGAGCTCATCAAAATTACCAAAGGCCAACTTGAGAACTCACTCTCTTTGTTAAAACAAGGTAAAATGAAGGTAGGGGAGTAAAATGAGATAAGGGCTTGATCTACTTTGACTTGTCACCAACAAAGCGGTGTAGCCCCATGCACTTTTGATTCATGTGCTTGTATAGGTCCACATTAATCCCATGATGCAACTTTATGAGAAACTCATCTTTGATGGATTTGTCATCTGATTCCTAAACATTGACAATAATATGCAACACATATTGGAAGCTATGTTACCATACATGTGAAATGAAAATTGCAACATGGCACCAGGAACATGACAGGAAACAGGGTATTCAGAGGTTGCATATGAGAAATGGATCTTGTATACACATACCTTTCAATTTTTTGATTTGTTCAAGATTCACCTTGCAACCGAAGTTCTTCATTTTGGTCTCCTTATTAGTCTTTCCATTAACTTCTCTTCACAAATTTGTTTTACAAAATTTGATCTTCCTCTAATCTTTTTATCAATTTCTTTTAATAAATTTTATCTTATTAAAAAAATTCAAAATATTAAGTTCAAATCATTTTTTTAGGATATTTAAAAATAATTTAAACATACTCTAATTTTTTTTTAAAATAACTATATTTTATTTTATAACTTTTAACTTTAAATACATAAGATTAAACATCAAAAATCTTAATCAAATATCATCTAAAAAACAAAGCCTAAGCCTAAGGGCATTTAATCATGTTAAGCTCCAATTTAAGTAATTAATTTTAGTATTAATACAAGGTTATTTCAATTTAATGGCCTTTCATATAATTGAGATGGGCTTTAGGAAATGAGTTTACATGCCTCTAATTTAAATGTATTTGATAAAAGGATATTATCTTTTTAATTTAATATATAAGTAATATTTGATAATAATATTATACTATTATTGCTAAATATATACCAAATATAATTAGTGTATTAATGATATATATATAAATTTAATTATTATATAATATTATCTAATTATATAATTATCCCTATAGGAAAAATCCTCAACTATTATATCCAATTAGTATACCTATCTTTAGAAAAATCCGCCGAGAGATATCTAGTAAATAAAAGATAGTGTTTTTTCAAAAATATATGTATTGAACCATCACTTTATGGATTGGAATGATTCGTAAAATTTTAAAAAAACTCTACAGTAAATATAACAAAATTAATGACTGTGTAGTAAAATCTAAATCTATCAAATATAATGTATTTACCTTTCAATTCACTTTTTCCCTTCTTCAATAAATAAAGATTACTCAAGAGCCATTTCTAACATTTTTACATAAATATATTTAGGATATTATATATGAACTTATAAAGAGAGAGTTTAAGATTGAGTATTGCATTAATAAAATATAATATAGTGTTGTAGAAAATATATATTTATAAAAATCTAAAAAATTGATTCAAAAATAACTCTTAGGTAATTAAAATAAATGTATATCATTATAATACCTTACACACATATACTTGACTGTGTAGTAAAATCTAAATCTATCAAATATAATGTATTTACCTTTCAATTCACTTTTGCCCCTCTTCAATAAATAAAGATTACTCAAGATTCATTTCTAACATTTTTACATAAATATATTTAGGATATTAAATATAAACTTATAAAGAGAGAGTTTAATTTTTTGAGTATTGCATTAATAAAATATAATATAGTGTTGTAGAAGTGAATATAATATAATGACTATGTAGTAAAATCTAAATCTATCAAATATAATGTATTTACCTTTCAATTCACTTTTGCCCTTCTTCAATAAATAAAGATTACTCAAGATCCATTTCTAACATTTTTACATAAATATATTTAGGATATTAAATATAAACTTATAAAGAGAGAGTTTAAGATTTTGAGTATTGCATTAATAAAATATAATATAAGTTGTTGTATTACATATATGAGGTGGATAAGTATATGAAGAAAGGGCTAATTCCTAAACAAAACCCTAATTCTAAATGTAATCTTCATACAAACCCTAACACTAACTCTAATTATAACAAGTTGTGCTAACATTAATCCTTATTTATTGTTTTATTTGTCGCCCATTTAATTGAAAAAGTTAACATTTTTTTATTTACACGCATAACTATAATTATATAAAATTTATGGAAAGTAGTTAATTAAGATAATTGAGGTAATAATTATAATTAAATTATAATAAGACCATATAATTTAATTATATAGAAATAATATTATATCTAGTAATGTTTACATATGTTTTAATATAGTCTTAATATTTTAAGATTATATGAGATTCCTAAAGCGGATCAATCTCAATTTATATATATAGTTGTTATATTATTATTTTGCAATAATCTCTACCTTATAAGATTAGCGATTATAGGATAATTATTAAGAGGGAGATAAAGATTTGTCTTAGAATGAATAAAACTTAAACCTACATGTTATGGATTCTGTAGTCAATCTAAACAAATAGTATCTCCCTTAAAATATAGATTGACTGATGTGCAGGTCCATAAATTTTTTTATCATTTTAGATACCATTTTAGACCGTATTTTACAACTCTAAAACCATGCCTGGAATTTGATGGTCTATTCCGCTGTTTTTACCATTTTAGATACCATTTTAGACCGTATTTTACAACTCTAAAATTTATTTGACCGTATACCTTGACTTGCTAAATTTTTATATAACCGTAAAATTTTATAATAAGCAAATATAATATAGTATTCTTAGTTATAATATATCAACTTTATCTTGAATATGTATTAAATTAGAATGTTTATTTCAATGAATTTTAAAAATTACAAACAAATCTTTATATTATTTTTTTATTTTTAAAAATCAATTTAGAAAATAATTTTTGCTTTCTAATTTACAAAAATTATAAATAATGTTTTCTTTTACAATGTTTATCTATTTATCTTTATCTTTAAATTTTAAAAATGACAACAAATCTTTATATTATTTTTTATTTTTAAAAATCACAAAAAAAAATCTTTGCTTTCTCTATAGAATAATTTATTTCTAATTTAAAAACAAAAAAAAAACAAAGCACTAGTTTTTTTATTTTAATTCATTGTTTATTAGATTATTATATATGGAATAAGGATAACTTTACAAATTACTATTACAAATACACATATTAGAGGGATAAAAAAAATTGCTGCTACTTCTTCATTTTTATTCAATTTGCCAAGTTCAAGAGGTGTTGTTAAGGTATGGGTAGAAAATTATTACTTTGCTATTTTTTGAAATAATGTTTAAATTTACAAGTGGTTATAGAAATTATATTTTGGAGGTATTGATCTGCACCTTGGTCTAATACTAGAATTCTATACCTGCAATAAATATATAACAAAATGGAATAACTTCATGCCAACAATTAAATCCCTCATATCTAGAATTCAAGACATCAAGCAATTAATCACTTTTTTTTTAAACCTGCATTTTCTAATATAAAAAAATTCACTCAAACATTTTTTGACAATTGATTTTTTTATTTAAAACGTCAATTGAAAAGTACTTAAATGATAAAACCGTCATAAAATTTTTATATGACAGGCAAGGGTGACTGTCAAATTCTAGGCCTGTTCCCAACCATGTAAATCCAGAGTTTCAAAAAACACAATGTAAATCTGGACAGAGTGATTTGCTAAGAAAATTATAGAATGACTGACATCCGAGTGCATCCTTATTAATGCTCATCAAGTTTCAACCATAAAAATCTAGTAAGCGAACTTGGTTATCAATTAAAAAGTAATTCATTCAAACAATCACATACAATATTGAGAAACGGGTGGTGGATAAAACCTCCCCTTATTCAAACAATCCCAACAACGGCTAAACAAAAGCGACAACTAGTAAAATGGAACTCATGACAGAAAACAAAAAAAACGGCGAAGGTGAAATCAATAGATGAGGGTATTTTTAATCATCTGCCTGCCTGTGTGTCAATAGTAGTCGTTGATCTACCAAGTGAGGTTCCTGTCAGGAGTATTGTACACAAATGACGAACAAAAAAGAACCTGTGTGACAGAAAATGGGAACCACGAAATCCAACAGTGCAAGATGTTGTAATCGTCTTGCACGTGTCTGCACCAATAGAAACCGTTGATCTGCAAAGTCAGTCGGCTCTACTCATAAAGGGAATGCCTTTGGCGTAATAAAATTTATACTGCATATACAATTTATCTTTTTATCTTTTTGTCTATGTTTATATATTTATATATGTTCATATTTAGTGTGATTTACTTCTTTTTATGTCTTAGATTAGTTCAAGGTTGTAAGGTTGTCCTCAAGGATTGTGGATTCGCTTAAATTTAAATTTAATTGACATTCCACTTTTGTGTCCTTTCTATTTTGAGGGATGATTAAACTCATATTTTCATTGTTAGGGTTAGCCGACAGAAGATATCAATTAAATGCAAATAAAGATTAAACAGAGGAATGGAAATACACAGAAATAATAACAGCGAGAGACAAGTTTTAACATGGTTCACCCAAACTCGGGATACATCCACCAAACAGAGAGTCCAATATTATTATCCAGTAAAAAAAATCGATTACAACCAGCAATCCCTGCAACTCAATACCGCTGCAAATGCTACAATACAATATCTCAAAACCCTAACCCTTAGCCGCTTTTTATCAAGCCTTTTTGTCAGTTACAAAAATAGGGTTTTCTTATGTCGGTCACAAAAATAGGATTTTTTTTGTCAGCTCTAAAAAAAATTTCTCAGGGGTTGCATCTCCGAACCCCTGCTCGGGGCCCGGCCCGACCTTGAACCCCGGTGAGGATACATGGCTAGTGTACATTACTTTCCTGATCAGTCGCCACCTACCAACAATCTCCCACTTGGATACTGAACAGGCTCCACACCAAACAATCTCCCACTTGGAGACTGATCCTGGACGACATTGCTGTGCGTGCAACTCCCACTGGAAATAAGCACCCTGAACTCTACTGTTCTGTTTTATTGTTTCAGTCTTGAAGACCAACCGAAGCTGAAGAGGAGCTCAGCTTCTCCCTTGTCACTGCCTTTGTAAACATATCTACTGGATTTTCATCTGTATGTATCTTTTCCAACCTCAACTGTCCATTATCCAACACCAACCGAATAAAGTGATACCTTAATTGTATGTGTTTGGTCTTTGAATGCAAGGCAGAATTCTTTGCAAGATGTATGGCACTCTGACTGTTAGTATACAAAGAACTATTAGCCTATTGTTTGCCCAATTCTTCCATAAAAGATTGCATCCATATCATCTCCTTGCTTGCCTCTGTTGCAGCTACATACTCTGCCTATGTGGTGGATAAAGCAACCACCTTTTGCAACCGTGAGATCCAACTCATTGCTGTCCCACCTACAGTAAAGACATAACCTGTAGTACTCCGCCTGGTATCAATATCCCCTGCCAAATCTGAGTCTACATAGCCTGCTAAATCAATATTAGAGCCCCCAAAACATAAATGTGTATTGGATGTACCTCTCAAATATCTGAGAATCCATTTTACCGCATTCCAATGCCCCAAACCAGGATGACTCATATACCTGCTAACAACTCCTACATCATGTGCAATATCCGGTCTCGTGCATACCATGGCATACATTAAACTTCCTACAGCTGAAGCATATGGTACCTTAGACATTTTCTCTTCCTCCTCTTGTGTCTTAGGACACATCTTCTTAGTCAATTTCAAATGACTAGGCAAAGGTGTGCTGACAGCTTTTGCATTCTCCATATGGAATCTCTGCAACACCTTTTCAACATAAGCAGCTTGAGATAGAGTCAATTTTCTGTTCTTCCTATCTCTGCAAATTTTCATACCAAGGATTTGTTTTGCTGCCCCCAAATCCTTCATAGCAAATGACTGTGCTAACTGATGTTTTAACTCTCTGATGTGATCCATGTTAGACCCAGCTACAAGCATGTCATCAACATATAAACATAAAATAATGTAGCTGTCATTATCCAACCTCTTAAAATAAACACAATGGTCAGAATTACACCGACTGTAGCCTTGCTCAGCCATAAAACTATCAAATTTCAAATACCATTGCTGAGGTGCTTGTTTAAGGCCATACAAACTCTTCTTCAATCTGCACACCTGGTTCTCCTTACCTTTGACCTCAAATCCTTGGGGCTATTCCATAGATATCTCCTCCTCCAAATCACCATGGACAAAGGCAGTTTTCACATCTAGCTGTTCCAAATGCAAATCTTCAGCAGCCACAATACTTAAAACAGTACGAATAGAAGTCATCTTGACAACTGGAGAAAAAATCTCATCAAAATCAATGCCCTATTTCTGTGCAAATCCTTTTACTACTAACCTGGCTTTAAATATTTTCTTACCTCCATCTTCCTCTTTTAGCCTATAAACCCATTTGTTTGGTAAAGCCTTTTTTCCTGCAGGTAACTTACATAATTCCCAAGTTTGATTTTTCAGCAAGGAGTCCATTTCTTCTTTCATTGCAAGCTCCCACTAAACCTGTGTATCCATCTGCATAGCTTCATCATACCCTTCTGGTTCACCAGCATCTGTTAACAAAATAGAATACAAAGAGGGAGAAAACCTTTTAGGAGGTCTACTTAGCCTTGTTGACCGTCTAACATTCATTGGAGTTTGTGGTATTTCTGGTTGCTGTTGCGGAGCATGAGGAACCACTGGAACATCACTATTTTGAGTATCATCCAACACCACATAATCTTTTGCTTTCTTCTCATGCTGCTGCAACTAATCTTTGTACAACACCTTCTCATTGAATATGACATCCCTGCTTCTCACAATTTTTTTATTTTCAAAATCACAAAGCCTATAACCAAATTCATCAATGCCATATCCAACAAAGGTACACTTTTTTGATTTTGCATCCAGCTTAGTTCTATTTTCAGAATCTACATGTGCAAATGCTTCACATCCGAAGGTTTTGAGAAAAGAATAACTCACCTTCTTACCTGTCCATGCTTCCTCTGGAATACCACAACCCAAAGGAACTGAAGGACCTCTATTAATTAAATATATAGCAGTGTTGATAGCCTCTGCCCACATGTTTAAAGGCATCCCAACATGCAATCTCATGGTCCTTGCACGCTCCATTATTGTCCTATTCATGCATTCAGCCACTCCATTTTCCTGTGGAGTCCCTGGAACTATTTTCTGCCTACGAATTCCATTAAAGGAACAATAATCCTCAAATTCTTTACTATAATACTCACCACCATTATCAGATCTGAGACATTTTAATCTTTTACCTGTCTCATTCTCAACCAAGCTTCTCCATTTCTTAAATGTTTCAAATACATCAGATTTCTATCTAAGGAAATAAATCTAGACCTTCCTAGTTGCATCATCTATGAATGTAACATAATACCGAGAGCTACCGAGAGAAGATACCTGAGCTGGTCCCCATACATCTGTATGCACAAGCTCCAACTTTTCATTTTTCTTTTGCTTCCCATCCTTGAGAAAACTAACTCTCTTTTGTTTTCTGTAATGCCCCGTCATGCAACCCTAGAGAGTTAGACATACAAGAGCAAAATTCTAGAAATATTTTTTTTTTAAACAAGTAAATGCGATCACAGTAACCAAGATATCATAATACACAACATAAAGAAAAGTGCACATTCAACTCCTCTAGGGAAACATAACTGCATCAGTGAATACAAAGTCAAAACCACACAAGTGATATACATTATACTGCTGCTACAGATAAGATCAACTTCCACCTTTGCAAGATAGTTAATATAAAAAGTTACAATACAAGATTACAAGACCGATCATGTCGGTTTACAAAAGAATGCATAAGAAAGTATACAACACCACCGAAGATAGGAAGCAAACTAGAACTGGAACACCTCTGCGCAGAACTCGAACCGCATCTCCAAAAAAGACCAATGGATAGCTCTGCCACCCAACCATGTGGAACCGTGAGGCCCACCCCTCTGAGCTAGGAGATAACGATGAGGATTCCACTAAGCCAAGAAACAACATCCAAAAATAAAAGAACGACAACTGACTTGACACAACTGACCATATCATCAAAGCTGCACAAGACAAGACATCACTCTAGAGGCACTACCAAGAAACAACAGAACTGCGTAAGGAGAGTGTCATTGCATGGTCCTAACATGGGTTACCCAGGCTATCTATCACCAGAAGCCGGCCCCCATCTATGGTTACCCTGGCAACCTCTCTCTAGGCATTGGCCCCATAGGGTGACACATGTGGAGCCGACAGGTCCTCTCATGGAGACAAGGAGGTGGGCCTTGCCAACCAGGCCTTCTCATCCCATCCTTAGCCTGTGAGAGCACTCAAGGCACGGATGAGGTCTCTTACTTATCTTGTTAAGTGTTTTAATACCCCAACCCTCTTGATTAAGTTATTAAGTTTTTTCCACATGCTTACAACTTCCATGGGGTTACCCAGGCGACCTCTCACTAGGCACCAGCCCCACCATGAAAGCCACTCCCTTAGCGTTCTTTGAACAACAAACATACCACAACATACAGATATAAAAGTCACAACTCAGTTCTGACCCATAACTTACGCCATTCACTAGGCCACAACAAAAGGGTCCTTAGAATTCCATCAAAATTTGAAGCAATACCATTTAGAAACCAAGTACCATATCCAAGGGCCATTCCCCATTCATATAGGGCACAAAAATCTAAATATCCCATTACATTGCCATGCCACTATCTGGACCAAAGATCAAGACACCTCACCTCTGGAGTTAGGTACAACCAAAGATAGAGAAACCATAATCAGACAAGGTCAACACTTCCACATTGTCAACAAGTGGCATAACATCACATAAGATTCCTACTTCACAACAAACCAACATAGACCAAACTCCACCCCAAGGTAATATAATACTCCAATGCAAACATAAAGGTACGACCAGAAGGATAATCGGACAAAAGATATTCAATGAACTTCTAATTCAATCATGAGAACAACTTATGAGATTTAAGAAAATTTAAGTTCACGGCATTAACAACAATAAATGGTTTAACCCGACAATCGGCTCCAAGTCGCTAAAAGAAAGTAAAATAACATTAACGATGGTATCCACCATTTACAAAGCACGACAAGGAATATCACAGGCGTGACTAGAAAATTAAAATTCAACCAGGAGATCAATACACTATTATTACCCATGAATTAGAAATAGTAATTCAAATCCTTCTATAATTTCCCTCACAATAGTTACCTACTACAATAATATATCATGGAAATCTCTACCCAAAGACATCATTACTTCCAGCAATGAAATTTCCCACAAACCATATTTGAAAATGACTTGACATAACCCTTAATGGATGATACAAATTGGCTATCATACAAGACTTTTACTTTCAACGTAATGAAATGATTTAACATATGCTATATCATTAACGTGGACATAACTACAGAAATCTAGTATTATAACTCGAAAAACACAAAAGCTCTAACTAATACAATTTCTAATGACATCTGTAAATTTCACAAGGATATTTCTTATGATCAAATATTATCATCAAGCATTTAAAATTTCAATTCAACGCTAAGACATATATAATTTCCTAGGAGCTAGCATCTTACCAACTTACAAATCCAATTGCGACAACCATGAGAATCTATAAGGGCATTTTCCTAACATATACTTCTTATAATTTCAACTAAAGAAAATACATTTCCTAAAACCATTTACCAATTGCAAAAACAACCTTGAAACCTTTAAATTCCCATACAAGCTTAAAAGACATGCTACAACATCATTCATAAATGGATCTTCTAAAATTACATTTATGTTTCACAAGACCGATCACATGCCAAGACCATTATACGAATTACAACTTCAAATACAAACATTATAAAACAACCATTATAAACCTATACAATTTCCTATAGGCATAGATGCCCAACTAACCTTTTTACCAAATATCATTTCAAATCAAAAACACTATAAACGTATATATTTTCCTAACATTTAACCACTTATAAAAAAAATCAAATCAAACTTATGTATTTTCGTATGAGCATGGACTACCGTCTATTATTTTACCACTTAAGATTTCTAATATAAACAACTACCATGAAATCCATATCTTGACTAACCATTTTAAACATAGCTAAAGATAATAATAATAATTCATGATGAAGTTAAAAGTGTTTTCATTTAACAAAAGAAATAACTTGAGACTATGGAATAAGTATAAATTCAAGACATCTTATCCTAATTAAGTTAGCAGCTTATTTCCTTATAAGATTGACAATATATACATCTCTGATTTTTCCAATATAAACATAAAAAAAACAAAACATACTCTTACTACAAGATCATAATTTAATTTAAAAAAAAAGTTATTGATAAAATTATCCTTCCTATCTAAATTAAATTCTTTTAAAGATATCATAGTAATTTCACATGCTCATTACATAGGATCTTTCTAATTTAACAAAATATGATAAATTCTATATAAACTCATAAATATCTTGTCATACTTAGGAGATAAAACTATATATAATAACAATTTATTAAATAAATTCTACCTAATAAATAACATTCCATTATAATATTAATTTCATTAATAATTAAAAATATACTCCTCTTTCCATTTATTAATCAATAAAATACTCCTTTTCCAAATGAGAAATTTAGAATGTAAATAGAAGATTCTAAAAGAATAAAAGAAAACTACTTTTCTTTAAAAAGAAACTACTTTTCATTCTAAGGAAAGCGACATATCATTATTATAGTCATTATAATTATAATAACTTACTTAAACCACTAAAACTTACATTAAATACATGTTAAACACTAATGCAGAATTCTTATTTCTAACTCCACACATACTAATTTATATCCTAACATATAAAATAACAATTTTAATATCTTACTTTCTATTCCAAAGACAATTCAATTTTAATTTCACTACCAATATTATTACTATTTCAATATGTACAAAACTTTGGCTTTTTCCCTCATATATCTTATAAGAATTAAACACTTATATGCATTTACATTATAAATTTGCAATTATTTTCTTTCATTTTGGTAACAAACTATAACTTAATTCATTATCCTTTTAGAATACTTTCTAACTTCTAATGATAGTAACTAATTCTATAAGGGAAAGAAAATGATTTAAATATACTATCTTAATGCTTAGCAAGTTTAAAACAATATTTTAAGTTTTTAACTAATGCATCCTCATTTTTCCTTAGTTGCAATCTCAGATTTCTTTCAGGATACCATAAGAGAGCTTTGTAAGGGGTGTGTGATCTCTTCAACCTTGCTTAGAGTAAGTAAGCATTTAAGCATTAATTTTATTTTGCTCAGTGTGAATTGAATTGTTTATCTCAATTTGATTTATTGGGCTTATTCAATTTGTATTTTATTGCAAACAGGTTAGCATTTGGGATCATTTTGGATACACAAAACATGCTTGATGGATGACTTGAATAGGACACTTCAAGATTCTCAAATTTAGATGGACCAAGATGTGAGCTTTTATTGTGAGCTTATTCATATGCAACTAGGAAGGCACCTAAATCTTAACAGAAGGATGTGCACAAAATGGATTGATCAGCACCTAATATCTTAACAGAAGGATGTGCACAAAATGGATTGATCAGCAAGTGACACGATCAGGTGTTCAATATAAGACCAAGTTGATGCTACAGGAGGGTCAGCTTGCATGCCAGGACACCATGATAATAACCAACTTGTTTATGAATGATTGTAGAGAGATGGAAATTAGATCTCCACCCCATAGAATTGTTTTCCAGCTACAACGATTTCAGATTGAAAGAAATGGATGAAGAAGGCTTAGAGTATGAACATGGTATTGCTGCCCTCTCTTGAAATTTGAAACCTATAAATTATACTATTACTGTTTGCCAGGGCAGATTTGGTGAGGATTTAATCTATTTAGAAGAATGCCATGGATAAAGAACTACAGGAAGACCTCGGATGCAGTAGGCGACATGACAACTACTAGGCATGAAATGACAAATTTGAGGAACAATGCCCAAACTAACAAGCATGCAAAGATGATTAAAACAACAGAAGAGAAAGAGAGAGATATTCCCACTTAGAGACACAACAATCACAAATAACATTGATTCAATTATTCAAAAGGCATACTTGGAATCTTATTCTTGAGCTTCAAAATTTCCTTCCCATTGATTTCCTTTCTTTCCCCATTCTTCTTCTGCAAAAACTCTCCCCCTAAAATTTTCCATGAACCCCCTTCAAATATTCCTACTATCATAAAAATAGCCAAAACCATAAATTCCATCCCATAACTCTCCTGTTACTGGAATCCACTTCCTCAAAAATTAAATACATTAAATTTTCCACCACCAGAAAGATTCTTCCAATCTTATAATTTATAACCACTCATATGACAACTCACTATTAATACAATTAAACTTATAAATACAATATAAAATAGTATCTAACAAAGAATATTTACTCATTTAATATGATATTAAATATTTATAATTTATCTATTATTACTATTAAAATTATTAATTAAATTTCTATCAAATATTTAATATTTCACAAAATTAATATTATTTATTTACAAAATAGATTAATAATCTCTATTAAATGAAACAATTAAACCAATAACAAGCAACTCAAAATTACATACCAAACATTTCCAATGACAACACTCTACAGAACAACAGAGACTCACAACCATGCTCCACACTGACCAAACTGACAGAACCTAAGACTGAGAACTCATCCTTATTGAGAATGATAACAACTAGGGAACCTCATGTTATCTCCATTCCACAACTCAGAGAATTCATATTCGACAACTCAAGGCATTTATTTCCCATATCAAAATTATTCTGAGCCAATATAAATTAATAATCCATAATTCCAAATTAATGACATAAATTCTCTTGAACAACCGATAATCAACTCTAGTCTATTTTAAAATCCAACCAAGGAATCAATCCAAGTTCTAAACCAACCAAATATTATGTAATAATCATAATAGAAGCATTATTAGTTAATAATAGATCATAAAAGTATTTTTCCAACCACAAATAAACATTATTAACACGACTCGACTATACATCACAACACGAGATACCCAACATAACAAGGCAAGACCACGACTCGAGACAACAACAGAAGACAAGGACCGACCTAGTGGAATAGACCTCGCATTATCTCCCATCATTAATACCCATTGGTGTAAGAACCCGCTCAAACCTGCTATATCAGGTAGAGTCGAGGTTCGGTACCTGTAGCCTGCATCCGAGCAATTGGTTGTATAAAATCAAACACATATATGCCAACACACACACAGAGTCAGAGAATCGCGGCGTAGTAGGGTACTCGAAGCGAGTAGTACTACACTGTCTCTGCTCTTGAAACAATATCATAACAACTTTTATTTGAATTCAACCACCACAATTCAAATAACACATGATGATATTAATTTGCATCATAACTGAAATAACAGTAGTGCCATTATAAACTCATAACACCTGTCTAATTATATCAGTCAAACACAGTTCATCAAAATAAACATAAATCATGACCTACTAATCAACTGTCTCAGACTGAATCAATGCAATGAACGACTAACAACTGTCGCCAATTTGACAGAGAGCAATGCAAAACCACCGCTATCACAAGCCAACGATGAGGGGGCACTACATTTTTCATACATACAACTTTCACAGAAATCTATATTAATACATTTTAGACTTGGTAAAACTTTCTTAGAATGAAGTACCTTCATACCTTTTTCACTCATATGCCCAAGTCTGTTATGCCACAGCGTTGTCTCAGAACCTGCAACAACTGTTTTAGTCTCTTCCTGCGAACCTGCAACAACTGTTCCTGAACTTGTTTATTTTTTCTCTGCAACAGCTAAAGTAGAAGGAATAGTATGACCTGTACAAAGATATAAGGTGCCTACTTTCACACCTTTTGCTACTACTAAGGCACCTTTTGAAACCTTCCAATTTTTATCAGTAAATGTAACAATGCAACCTTGTTCAACTAACTGCCCTGCTGAAATTAAATTCCTACTAAGCCTTGGAACGTGCCTTACCTCTTGTAATAGCCAATGATTCCCATTCTGCAACTTAATCTTGATTCTTCCCTTTCCAACAATCTGACAGGGTTCGTTATCTCCCAAATAAACTAGCCCAAAATCCCCTTGGACATAATCAAGAAAATAACTTCTATGGGGCGTAGCATGAAATGAGGCCTCTAAATCTAAAACCCATGAATCATTAGCATTATCTAGGGAAAGAATCAAAGCGTCATCTTCAGATTTATTACTTACCACATTTGCTTCCTTATTGCCTTCTTGTTTGTCTCCTTTATTTTTCTAAGACCAGCAATCTTTCTTCAGATAACCTGGTTTCCCACAGTACCAGCAATCCTTCTGTCCTCTGGTTTGGGATCTTTTGTCCTTTGATTTTCCTCGTGACTTCCCATGACCTCCAGAACCTTTTCCTCTCTCCTTTGATCTACCCTTGCTTTCTGCATTCAAAACACTGCCTGATGTGGATCCACCTGAATTTTTCTTACGAATTTCCTCACTCAGAATAACACCAACAACATCATCAAATTTCAGGGTATTTGAACCAGAAACAGAGTTACTAACCGCCATTACCAAACTATCCCAGCTTTCAGGCAATGAACATAATATCAAGAGAGCTCTAACTTCATCAAATTTTACATTTACAGAAGTCAATTGACTGACAATCGTATTAAATTCATTTAAATGACCTGTCACAGATCCACCTTCAACCATTTTCAAATTAAACAAATGCTTCATGAGAAATACCTTATTTGAGGCTAAGGGTTTTTCATACAATTTAGCCAAAGCTTTCATTAGACCATCTGTTGTCTTCGCTTCCATTATATTGAATGCCACCGATGGTGCCAGGCACAACCGAATGGTTCCAGGCACAACCGAATGGTTCCCAGTGCCTTTCTGTCAAGAAAATTCCAATCCTCATCAGACATTGTTGCCGGTTTCTTGGCTACTCCTTCCAACGGCCTCCATAAATCCTTTTGATAGAGGTAATCCTCCATCTGCATCTTCCATAACTAATAGTTTTGCCCATTGAATTTATTGACCTTCAATTTACCCTCATCCGTCATTGCTCCCACTCAACCATGAGACTCCCACTCAACCGTGAGACCTTCCTGCAGACGATAATCGAACACAACCCGCTCTGATACCACTTGTTAGGGTTAGCCGACAGAAGATATCAATTAAATGCAAATAAAGATTAAATAGAGGAATGGAAATACACAGAAATAATAACAGCGAGAGACAAGTTTTAATGTGGTTCACCCAAACTCGGGCTACATCCACCAAACAGAGAGTCCAATATTATTATCCAGTAAAAAAAATTGATTACAACCAGCAATCCCTGCAACTCAATACCGTTGCAAATGCTACAATACAATATCTCAAAACCCTAACCCTTAGCCGCTTTTTATCAAGCCTTTTTGTCAGTTACAAAAATAGGGTTTTCTTATGTCGGTCACAAAAATAGGATTTTTTATGTCGGCTCTAAAAAAAATCCATGTATCCCCGAACCCCGGCGAGGATACATGGCTAGTGTACAGTACTTTCCTGATCAGTCGCCACCTACCAACATTCATAATATATTATTCTCTCATTTTAATTAAACACATTTAGTATATTCATTTTAATTATCTAGAAATTAAGTAATTAAAATATTATTCATATTCATACACATTTCAATTGGTGCTCTAAAACGAATCTAGTGTTGCACAATCATTCTAGGAGCATTTACATGACTCCATAGTGTTGTTTTTGATATTGTTCAATTTTAAGGGGTTGATTAAGGCACAATGCCCTCGCAACTTAGTCCTACAACCTAACAAAAGTATTTAACAATATTCTCAACTGCTACAATATCAAGACAATATTGAAGAAATCAAGGTATGGTCGACAAAGTGAATAAGAGAAGTTTGTAGATCACATGGATCGAGTTCGTAGGTGCATGAAAAATTCATAGTCACAAATATGCGCCTGATAATTAGATTCATCTGCACACATAATTGATAGAGAATTCAAATTCGAAGGCAATTATTAGTTTGATATTAGTCGATCTTGAGGCATACCAGATCCAAAGCTTCTTCATTCTTTGTACATTCAATGGTTATCGAGCTAAGTACATTTATTTTCTATTTTCATTTCCTACATTTAATTGTTCCAAATTATCAATATTAAGTCATCTTGACATTTAATTAATTAGTCTAGGTTAATTGTTTTTATGTGCATGCTTTTTTATTTAGTTAGCCTAGACTAAAACTTAGCCAAAGTTTTTCTTTAAATGTTTGGTGAACATGTCCGATTCTAAATACCTCAACCTTCTTGGTAGGGTTTATATTACCTTAGGGTTTTTAGATTTGTGTTTTTTTGAGTTTCACATCATTTTCAGATTTGATCTTCTTTTTGTGTTCTTATGTTTCATTGATCTATCTTTCTCTTAGAATTTGGTGCTTATTCATCCTTCTTATATTTCACCTACTCTACCCACCCTTGGAGTAGATATAGGTTTTATAATTCACACACATTTTTAAATCTGATTTAGAATTGACATTATGATATAAATCTTATTATACATCTTTTGGTATCATTTCTTTACCTCTATCAGGGTCATGAGACTTTATTGCTTATTCTTGTGAATCCTACATCCTTAGATATCTACCCTTGTCTTCACATCATGGATTCTCATGGTCCTTTATCCTTGGCATCCATTCATGCTTCCATCAGTGATTTTGACATGTTTGTACACTTTGTGACATGCAATCTCTTTATTCTTGATTCACTTATAACATTTATCACAAAACTAGGATCACTTTATTCATGGAAGCATTATATCACCACATATGCTCATTCTCTTCATTTAGGGATATGATCATCAATTTCCCTTCTTTATTAAATATTCTTACTTTACTCCTCCATGATTAACATATGTTACCTATTTCTTCTATGGAGAGTGATGGGAGTGTGCTTGGTGCTAGTTATACTTTACCTTTGATCACTTCTCATTCATATGATCCACCTTGTGATACATCTATTGTGAAGAAGACATGCAACTTACTTTTACCTTCCCTTGCTATGGATGATACATTTTGTGTTGATGGTACATGTCATATGACTTAGAATTCTTCATGTTTTTCATCTCATACTAAGCCTAGTCCTATTCCTACTTTGCATGCCTTAGTTATACCATCAACTAATTCTACACCTAGGCATGACACACTTGAGTATTCAACTTCTTTTGCACCCCATGAATTACCACCTACACATGTGATTGTTAAACATAGACCATTATATTGTGGTTAGATATAGAGATATTAGAGTAAAATGCACCTCACTAGACAATGGATCTAGATTAAACATATGTACTTGAACAATTTTTAGATGTGATCAAAGTTATCTACTCTAGTTGATTGGTGTAAAATCATATTTAGACTTAGCTTAAATTTATTAGGGAGAATCTTTATAAGATAATATTTCCTTTATTGGACTTGAGAGCGTTATGACATGTGTCATAATCTTTCTTTTCCCACTTTGTCTATGTTTGGCAAGTGGTTGTGTGTAACTTGTATTATTCCTTTCTGAATAATCAAGCACCTAATTCATGCTAGCATTGATCTCTGCCTTTGCCTCTCAATCTAGTTTTGCTCTTATGTAGCAAGTTCTCTTTGTAAACAATTTCCTACAGATGATCCTGGCTCCTATGAATCCTTGAGTGACTCTAACATAGTCTTCCAAAATTTAAAGTAACGATAAAATGATTTGATAACATGTACAAAAATCCCTTTGTGTCACTTTACCTGTCACTTTAGGGCTCATTACCCTTGAGACTAATTTCCATGTGATGCCTACAATTTTAGTGTATAATAGTCTTTAGGGGTGACCATGGATTCATGCGATGTGTGCTATCCCATCCATTCTTCATCTTAAAATCAAATTTATTCCTCAAATAAACATGCAGTGACAACAATAACCTATATAAGTTTTTACAAATAGTTGAAAAAGATAAAACATTGATCCCTTCAATAAAACTAGTCATGCCTATGATATCTTCATTGATTATCCTTAATTGTCTTCTTTTTCATACTTATTAGGATTAGGTGTGTTATGCTTCTTGCATATCCTAAGTGTCTATGTAATTTAATTATTTACTAGACAGGTAAATAACCTGTGTCTCCAGAAGTCATAGAATGGACAAATGGGATGCCCATGCGAGGCTCTGGACATATGTAATTATTTTATTATTCTCCAAGGACTTGGAAATATTGTTTGTAATGAGGCATTGAATAGGGGGTTACATAGTGGACTTGTAAGAGCATCTTCTATTATTAGTGGGTATGGGATGTAATTAGTGCTTCATGGGGGGTGCTTGTGAGTTACATATGCCAACTTGCATAATGAAAGTAAAAAATACTTGTGTAAGAGTTATTTTCTACCTAGGATGCATCTAGACACATGTGAGGGTCATGAGAATTCATACAATGGCATAATAGGATCTTGTCTGGGCCCATGGTCTTGTTTTTTGGTAGTTTTATGGGCCTCATTAAGCCTATATGTTGGAGGCATGGGATAGAGGATGTATGGAAGGTATTTTGTAGGGTTATGTTGATGGTTTTCCAATAGAGGAGTAGGATTTTTTATCTCATTGAAGCTCGTATGGATATCCTGTGAATGTATTGTAAGCATTGATTTTGTTGAATAATACATTGGATGTGTGTGCTTTGGAGGCTAGGTTTTCCCTAAAAGGGTATTTCTAGGGTATATTTGTGTCACTTCTCTTCTTTTGGTTATTTCTATTCCTCTTCCTCTCTCATTCTCGTTCTTTTCTAAGGGTTGTTTACATGTTGGAATGTTATTGAAACTTTTGTAGATTTACTATGATATTCTCTTTCAAGGGTTAATGAGGGAAATTATTATGTCCTATTTTTACTTTATGGGCATAGTTTTTTGTGTTTGTATCAGGCTAATGTTTAGAAAATCTTGTGGTATTAGAGGTGCATGCATGGTATTTGTTGGCTAACAGATTTGTCCTGATCTAAAAATGTTTTATTCTGACTCTATACCCCTTTTCTTTCAAGAACAAATGAGTTAAACAACAAATGGGTGAACTATCAAGAATAGTTCCCCTTTGAATTAAGGTACAACTCCCTCTAGTATCTTCAATGAATTCAAATTATCCTAATTCTTCAGATACACTTTTAACCAAAAAGTGCTTAAAGCCAAACTAACATCCATACATCATCATGCTATGAATGCGATATCTTTTTCTACAACATCATTTAGCAATAGAATACACAGATTCTATTTTCAATAATAATCAGATATATGAACAAGTGTATTGCTGAACCAACAAAAGATAAAACACATATAATGAGTTATCCAATGAAAGAATAATTACCATATGAAAGAAGATTTCACACAGAAAACCCGATTTCAAATACTCAAACACACAGATCTAAGCATGCAGTAATTATTTATCCTTTTCATTCACAGATGAAAAACATTTCAGATAAACATCACATATATTGAAAAACAACAAAGGTTCAACTCCAAAATTTTGTGTCTTCTCCTTCACTTCTGTATTTCACCAATTTGGTTCATCACATTCATCCATTTGCCTTCATCTTTTATCCAGGAAGCATTCTGTGTCTTCAAGTCATCAATGGTGGCTGTGGTTTGATCATATATATTTTTCAGTTCATGAATATATTCTATACCTTTCTGTATAATATAGTCCAACCAATCATCAAATACTTTGGTTACCATTCTGTTCCTGTTTACCTGATCCAACATCTTTTGATTGGCCAGAGATTTAGGATAGAAAGATAGGGGAATTTGTGAAACTGGTTGTGAATCTGGGTTGTGAATGGCATTGATGTATTCTGCCATTGAGCGCAAGGTCTGTTTCAACTCCCTTTTGTCTCTCTCATCTTTCTAGGCTCGACTGACTATCTTTTTGGTGGATGTCTCAAGATGATGCACATCTACGGCTCGTGAAGCAGTTCCAAGATCTATTTTTTCAATTATGAAATATTGAACTGTAGGGTCTTGAACCTCCTCATTAGTTGTCAGCCGGGCTATTTCAGTGCTCCAGTTCCCAGTATTAGGGTCAATATCTACCCTAGATGTTGTTTTTAGTTTCTTGGATTTGGGAGTTTTTCCCAAACACTTACTCACCATGTCCTCCAACGGCAAAGAAAATGGAACTATTTTTCTTTTGTCGTTGATCGAGCTTTCTAGCCATTTGGGTGCAAGGGCTGAGACTTCTTTACCAGGATTTGATTGATCAGAAGGCACATTTGAAATCATCATCAGGTCAACAGAATCAGAAACAATCTCTGTCTGTTGTTTTGCACTAACCTCCTCTGCCATCGGTGAATTAGACTCTTTATCACCTATTGCTTCTCCTGAATCCTCTTCAGAATTTAAATCCAAAACTATTCTTTCAAAAATCTGTCTCTTTCTCTGACTTTTAGTCCTTGATCTGGTAGCACGAGGGGGAAGAATAGTTGTAAGGGCCTTCTTGGATTCTTTGATGACAGGACCCTTTCCAGTTTTTGACTTGGAAGTACCTGCACCACAAATAGCAATAAGCTGGTTAGAGGAGCTTATTGGGAATGGTGATTCAACCATTGATACATATTGCTGGGAAAATTTATTTTGAACTCCCTCCAGTTTTTGTTCCCTCAACCATTTCTCGGTTCTCCTTATCACCGGGAGGGTCTTAACCTCAATCCTATCTTCTTCATTTTTGTCCCAATCAATTTCTGGGATAGGTAATTGTTTTATTTGTTCAAATTGTAGATCAATCACCTGTTCTTCATTATCAAAAATTCCAAAAAGTCCATATTTAAATTAAGGGTAATTATTTGTCCTAAGGAGAACCTACACCACAATCTTCTTCTGACCTCGAATTTGTCTAAAAAATCCTCCCAATAATCCTCCAATTGAGGAATATGTGAAAACCCTGTTCCAAAATCCAAGTTATCCCTGGCAAAGCCTTTGCTGTCAAATTGGGATCTGGCAGAGAAGTATTGAAAATTAAATTTTTAAAGATCCACTTCTAAATTCAAAGCATCAGACACTGACTGACATGAATAATGTCCAAGTTCAATGGGAAAGGAGATACCAGGTTCCTTCTTCATTGGGAACTTCTTGCTCACATGGGCTAGTTGTCTGCAGACCTCTATTAATACAAAATGATCAAAAACGTACCGTGGCAGCCTCATTGGTTCACCGTCAAAACCCCAAACTCTGATGTAAGTAAATTTGGGGAATTGGATAAAGAAACTGCCATAAATGTTGATCAGCTACATAGCCTCATCAGACATCCTCTTATTGATGTTGTTTGTTAATTCATAAGTCATTCTCCCGGTGAAAACATCATTAACCCTCCTGTAATTTTGATAAAAATTATGCATCTGCAACTGTGGATAATAGTTATAAATTCTTCTGTCTTCGACCAAGGGTGCATGAGGTAACCCTACCCACTGTCTCATAGACACTAGGCAATAGAAGAGGTACGAAGATATATAAAAATCTTTATTTCTCAAACAATTACTTAGACCCAGATGCAAACATTCAGCTATAATTTCTGCCCAGTCCAAATATTGCTCTCCTTGGAGGATCACTTGGATGAAAAAGTACATCTAGTCCTCCCAATGATATGCCTGAGCATTGCCCTTTAGCCTGTGTAGTAACACTACAATATCTTTTACTTCCAGAATCATGTGATCTCTTGTCAATGGTTTGGGCAGCCTTGAACCCCCCTTTTGGAATTTCAACAACCAATTTCTTGAGATCACACTCCTGTAATTTGCTTTCTTTACTGAAAAATGACCATAAGAAGAAGTAATATTGAGGTCAGAATATGGTTCTTTGGGCGGAATTCTCATGACAGACATTAGGGTTTGTCTATTGATATGAAGTAACGCAGTACCATCTGCAGCTCTGATGCACCTATTTTGAAGTTCATATCTATTCATGCACTCCAAAACTAATTCAGGGCACTGTATAGCCATGGGAAAGGCCGTAGCTTCGACCAAACCACTCTCTATTATCTTCTCCATCATAGGAGTTGGTATAGGATTTTTAGCCCTCTCCCTAAAATCTTCCAAGTCATATTGAACTAGAGAGGTGTCCCTAAATTCAGGAAGAGAACAAATGAGACCAGAACCATGCTCATAACCAAGACATGCAGATTTCATAGCTACAGGTTGGAGGATTTAACAAAAAAATGTTTTGAACTTCTTTAAAGGATTGCCAGAAACTCAAAAGGATTATGCTTTCCAACCAAGTAATGGAAACAACTTATAGGAAGGGTAGAACTCACCTCAAATGTATTTGAAATCACTGCGAGTTTGGGCAACAAAAATCTTATACCACCTGTGTTGTTCTCCTTTGCATCACCCAGTATGTTTGTTTGCTAAATTTGGCTTGTTCTCTCTTGATACAGACATTAACCAGGTCGAATAATTATTAACCGAAACAGTACGTGCTAAAATGCTTGATAAGACATGAGCTTTGACATATGCATTAATGGCAAGCATTCTTCATGCGCGGCCTTGATGAATAATAATTACCCATAACCTTCCAAAAATTAGAATTTTCTGTTTCATAATGAGTTTCGGATATATTCTCCTCCAAATTTCCTGCTAATTTTAACTTAGAGAAAGCCTCGGGGAGAAATGAGACTATAGTGACTGAACCCTTGAACCATTGAACTTTTGGAAGGTGGTTCAAAGTGAAGGTTCAAATATACAAATTGAATAACACGAAAGGCAAATAGTTCACTTTGAGGAATATTGAACTTTTAGACTCTTGAACCACTGAACCTTTGAACCATTAAAATATGGTTCAACTCGAAGGTTCAAAGATATAAGATGAACTACACAGACCGACCAACAGTCACACAATTTTTTAAGAAACATTGAACTTTGAACCGTTGAACTCCGCTATGAGGTTCAAGCAGAAGGTTCAATGACACATTGAATTATACAAAGGGACTGAACAAACACAACTCCTTACGAAGCATTGAGTATTGAACTCTTGAACCTCGAAGTGGGTTCAAGTTCAAAGGTTCAATCCTTTAGTAATTTCACACACAAAAGGCGACAAGCGGGTGAACTTTTAAGAATTAAGAGCCGACTTAGGAAACAAAGGCATGACCAATAAGAGAAAATGGTAAATCGACTCTTGCTTAGGGAAATTTCATGAAAATTAAATAAGGGTAACTCAAAAGGTAATAGTATTAAATCCTAACATTTGGTATTAGAGCAAAGGTGGTTTTGTTGGCTCTTAGGGATGTCACTCCATAATTCCTAAAGGCTTGCACCAACACCTAAGGCTAGGGGGTGTCAACATAGGTGATGGGTAGGACTTATGATTAAACTACAACATGAATGTACCAATGATTGTGAGTGGGTATGCTCACCTCCATCTTTGGGCTTAACTAAACCCAAACGGTATTTCCTAGAGGTATCCTTAACAAGACATCTAACAGAGTGTGATGAATAAGACTAAACCAACAACAACTATACCTAACGTATGCTTAGCCCCAAGATTTGTTACTATGCCAAAGACTAATGTAACATGTCATCTCACATGATCCAAATAATAACCACAATTAACTTTCTTAACTAGAGTAAGAATACTTCATGATTAACATAATCATAGTTAAGAAAAAATGAATTGAAATCATCATGATAATTAAGCATGTTATTCATTTCTAGAACATAACAAAACTTAGATTTACAATATCCAAAGATAACTCATTAGTGAATAACCTTCACTATTCATGTACAAAGCTATGCTCAAGGCATCAAATATAGAAATATACATAATGACTGACTAACAAGTCAAATAAAGAAAAGCACTGTATCTGGAACTTTGACATTTGTCTTCATACGCCTCAACTTGTCTTCTGCTTGGGAAGGAGAGCATCATCTGAGTGCTTTTCCTCTAACCATAGACCAACGGTCCCCTGCACAACTTCCTACCTAGAAGCGACCCTACCCTTCACGGAAGGTATAGATATGAGGAATCGTTAGGTTTGCCATCTGAGTATCAGGTGTTGTGTCCTTCACAATGTCTCACGGTCACACAACTATAGATCCACTCTAACTATGTATGACCCTACTGGAGACATTATGCCATCTGGAGCACAGTGGACCAACAATGCATGCAGAGATAGATGCATTACTTTGGCCAAAGATTTACATACATAAACATTTTACTATGAACGTTGTCGTATGTTAACCACCTCGACTTGACTTAGAAGTTGTCTCATCCTACAATAATCATAATTCAACCTTTCTTGCTCTAGGATAAATAATTTCAAAATAATCTTTGTCCATTCCTTGGACATTTGACTCCTATCTTGGGAGCATATTCAATCATGTCTCATTGGTTTTGCAATAGGGAATATGTGACTCTACGTCACTTCATTCCCATACTTTCATACTGACGTAAGGGAAATTGAGTTTTCAAACAAGTATGACCTTTCCCAGTCCAAATTTCATGTTTACCTTGTCACTAGGTTTACATTCAGGTTCATATCAACCAAGACTTATTTCATAATAGTCTAATAGGTCGGTTCTATTAAATAACCATAAATCAATGATCCCACATGAATTCATGACACCCTATACTTGGTTCACAAAGTATGGTCATTCAAAAAGGGATTACTTTCATATCCTTTAATCATAAGAGTTTCATACTCTACTTTATTTTCATACTCATAAGAAGTAGATATCGATGGGGTTTGCTTCCCCAACCATCATGGTTTGTCATGCATTTAAAACTGCCTTGGGTAACATTATTAGTAACCCTTTTCTATTCTTCCCTTAGCACGAGGAGTCATAAACCTTTAATAACATATTGCTCAATATGCCACAGGTATCATAATACCTTTCATAATAGTCAAGCACTATTTACACATCACCCATTTATTCATATGGGTTGTTCTATAAATATCATAATATCTTTATAACAGTCGAACACTGTTTCAACAACACCGTAGCCTGACATATTAAGTGCCTAAGGCACAGTCGAGGCTCAAAGAAAATGATTATCATTAAGGATAATATGGCCCGAGCACTACTCTCGGCCTCTACTCATAACAGTCTTTATAAACATTTAGACAATCATAATTAATCGATACTACAAAGGATTTGAGCACAACGGCTCGAATGATAGCCAAGACAGTATTAAGAGTATAACATGTGGTCTACAGACCATGCCATTTTCAGTGAACAAGATTCTTACCAACACCAATGTGTTTAATGTTCGGCCATATAGCCTTGGTCGAATGATGTGTTAATACATTGTTTTCAAAAGATAGCACAAAGGTATTACATATGGCCTCAATAGCCTCATATCAAATCCACATAGAATCAACAACTATGGCCTTATCAGTCTCTCATAGAAATGCATTACTATGTGTTAAAATAACAATCAACACCATTATTATCAAAGGTATCATAGTCAAGAATCATACCTGTACGTTAAATGTACAGTTGAGATGGCTTTAGATAATTCTTGTGTGCCTTTCGATGGCTCTCCACAAGCTACCAACACCAGTCACACGTTATCTCAGCAGTGAAACTGAGTATTGCCTGCACGAACTTCCTGTTCGGCCCTCCTACTTTTTACACTTTCCCCACACACCAAAAACTAAAAGACATGTATCCTACAAAAACAAACAAATGATACCTTCTTCAGAGCTTTGCATGTGTTTACTATGCATGCCACAAAGTTTGCCACCCTCAAATTGAGGATAGTGGCAAGAACGGTTCCGCCACCTCAGGGGTTTCTTGCGGTCCACTCACTCCATTATCACACAGGTGATGCCATTGAAGCTTATATTATCTCCACTCTGCCTCCACTCATTCCAC
Source organism: Cunninghamia lanceolata (assembly GCA_027924645.1). Taxonomy (NCBI): domain Eukaryota; kingdom Viridiplantae; phylum Streptophyta; class Pinopsida; order Cupressales; family Cupressaceae; genus Cunninghamia; species Cunninghamia lanceolata. Next base: position 6,733,697 of record BSBN01000333.1, read on the forward strand.
TTATCATGGATGGTGGTTGACCGGCTACCCCAAGGATAAACATAAAATATATATTATCATTAATATGGGTGCTCAACCTCTATGGAGGTTGGAATAATTAGAACACATACTATATATTCCCTACATCTAAATGTTGTTTAAGGGTTATTAAATAATTCAAGGTGTCATCAACCATTAACATCATTGTTAAGGTGACATAGAAACAAAATGCAATCTTGGGGTTGAGTTGTTACTCCCCCTTGTTGCCTTAACATTTATAATTATTATATAAATAAGTAACGATAATCACATAATCTAATAAGGAATTAGATAAGGAAACAATGAAATACTCGACAACCCGTTGAGATTACTTATCGACCAAACTTACATTCCAAGGACATGTTGAAATGCACAAGACAACTGAGAGGGGGGTGAATCAATTGCATCAAAAACTTTAACTTCTTTAAACAAAATCACTTTCACATTCACTTACTTTAACTCCTTATGTTGTCATGAAGATTAAACATGAATAGCAGAATCAAAACATAAACACATCAACACCATACACACATGAACACTAGATTTTTACTTGGAAAACCCTAAAAAGGAAAAAACCATGATGAGTGTTAGCTCACAATATAATGTAGTAATAATACCGAATAACAAAAGAGTCTCACTGCCCAAATGAAAGGCTCACTGCCAAAGGGTGACTCATTGCCAGGGGTGGATCACTACCATGAACTTGTTGGCGTTTCAATTCGCACCTCTAGAATGCGATTTGGAAACGGACAGCTATGCACAGATAAACTGCTCTCCTATTGGAAGGGGGAGTTCCCTTTCTTGCTGATGTTCGCTGAAAAGATAAATTAAATGAAACTTTGCCTGTCTTATTTTTGATTCTCAGTTGCGAGCACAAGGTTATAAAACTCTAAATACTGCAGAAGAGGTTTTTTCCTTTTATAAAACTTCTACTACAACTAAGCAAAGACCAACGACGCTTTTAATCTCCTGAGTAAATTCAGAGCAAAGGAAATTAAAAGTGAACAAGGAATGATTGTTAACACAAATACTTAAGCAATTTTCTTCCAGATTAACACCACAAGACTTATAGTACTTTAATGATGGAAGCTAAAACAAAAGCTACAAAAGCTACACATCTGACGATGAAAACTTGATGAATCGAGATAGAATGTCAGAGCAAAATAGGCATGAGACTTCTATTCAATATCACAAAGTTCGCTCAACTCCAGGACAGCAATGCTGCAACAAAAGGTAGGCATACAACAAGTGATCAAACGCCGGAGAACAGATTACACAAAGTGAATAGACACTTGGAATATCAAGATTTGTAGGCTAGAAATAGGCACAACAAATTTGCTATCACAATTACCATTACATACAATGGGCAAGGATGCCCTTATTTATACTAAAATCAAAGGAGTAGGGAACCCTAAAATCTCCTTGATTAACCCTAACTTGCCAACTTGCAAGCTTTATTACTATTCTAAGACAAAGATACAATAAACAAATGCTTTAAAGCGATTTGCTTTAAAGCAAAGAAGATTCCAACTATCACAAAGTGATTTCTTTTCTAAATATAGAATGGATGAGCTTAGGATGAAAGCAAATGCTTTAAAACAAAAAGCATCTGTTTTAAAGCTACTTTATTTTGAAATGTATCCTCATCAACATTCTTTCTTTTTGGTGATGTCATCCATTGATATTTTGGGAAACAATATCTTCTAAAAAGCGAGTGACCGCATCTTTGCCAGGAACACTGATACTCTCTAGAATGATATTCTGATTTTCTAACATTTCTTCAATGTTGGCAACCATCTGGAGAAATTCATGAACTTCACCCACAGCCTTGTCGAACTTCACTATCATTGCGGCAAAATGACTCATCTTGCCGGCACTGATATCATTATTAAAATTACTGCGGACGAGAGTCTGGAACTCTGCTTGTACTTCCCTGAGATCATACAGGGTACCATCTTCTCTTTCATATGAACACAAGATTTGAGAGACAAAAGATCTGACGAACTTGAGGATGTTGACTACCTTTTCTTTCCATTCTGTCAACTCTACAATCATACTGTCATAAGTTTTTACTATGAAAAGATATTGCGCTTTCCAAGTAGAAATTGTCTTTTGATCTTCAGCTGAATCAACAGTATCAAGTGCAATCTTCAAGTCAAAGATAATGATCTCAAACACCGGTCTATTTTCTGCCATGGTTTGTTGCAATCCCTGTATGCCTTGGCATAAATCATGAGCGTTGTACTTTAATTGATAAAGCTCTGCAAGTACAACTCTCCCTTTAGTCAAAAATTCTTCCACCCAACTGTTCATGTGTCTTCCATAGAGGACCAACTGACTGAAATGTCACTGATCGGCTGGTGATTCAAGATTTGGTGGAAGGAGTAAATCAGAGTGTGAAGTGCCATGGAAAAGGTTGGAAATGTACTGCCGTAGCTGCCTAACTTCAGCTCTGAGAGTTGCTTTGTCTTCTCCGTCTTTCAAAACTCTTTCCTTCAAATTATCCACTGCAACCTCGAAGAGATTTACATCTGTATGGCGGGTGCTTCTACCAAGGTTAGCTTTGACAACTGTGAAGTCATCAACCTCAACATCATCAACACTTCTATTTTTTGGCGGTGTTGCAGTTTCAAGGATTATTTCTCCATCTGCATTCTTCTCAATGCGAACCTGCTTCTTTAGCTTCTTGTCTGGTGTGTCTTGGTAGACGCTTTTTAGCTTTGTTAAATCCAACTGATATGAGGGCTTTCTCATCTTCCTTCCCGAAATGTTTTCAAGCCAAGATGAGCCTTCATCTCTTGGAAACTTGGTTCTAACCTCATCAGCTCCTGCTGAATCAATGTGTGCATCAGAGTTGCGAACCGGTGAATATGGCTCTAAATCTATGTGGATAGGAGAAGTAATCAGCGAAGAAGGTGGAGAAACATGATCTGAAGGTAACACTTCAACACGCAACGTTGGTTCAATAGGAACTTCTGACTCAACTGCTGGGTGTTCCTGCTGGACATGAGTTGGAGACTCATCCTTTTTCCTCTTTAACTTAGCCATTTTTGTTCCCTCTGGAAGAACACTCATATCTTTTACCCTTCATTTCGGCTTGGAAGTGGAAGGCTCTGATGGTTGCACAACTGGCGGCTCTGCTAACGAAATATCATCCTTCTACTTAGTCTTCAAGAATATCAAACTATTTTTAACCACTCGACTTGTTCTTTATTCAATGGAAGTGCTCTTTTTAATTGACCAATTAATTGGTGTCAACTGTTGTTGCTCAATTTGGTCTCTGAAATACGTGGGAAGTAGAACTTCACCACTTTCTGTCAAACCCTCTATATCTTCTAATAGGATATCAGACATCTGTTGAAGAGTGAACCTGCTGTAACTGTATTTTTGCACTTCAAACTCATCAGCACAATTAGCCCATAAATCTTCAACTACGAACTTGTGTGTACAATTCTGTCCAAGATGTGATGCAAAAACACCACGAGGATCATATGAAGATCTCCTGTCGAAAAGCTTAAGACCATATCTGAATGATTCATTACTGATTGCCTTGGCATCTGCTCTAGATTTGCATCTGTAAACACTCATCCCAAGTGGAAAATTGAAAGGTGTCTTGCGTTTGCTACACAAAAATGTATGAACTTCATAGGCTTGCCTCAAAAATTCCATAAATGCTATTTCATCTGTAGGATATCTCGGCAACATGGCTGGCTCTCCTGAGAAGCCATATACTCTGATGTAGGAAAAAGTAGGAAATTGGATAAACCAATCAGCCCATTCTGCAATTACTCGTTGTCCATATATCGCACTGCATGCATCAAGAATGCATCATTCACCTGTCTATAATGTCGTTCAACTTGAGAGATTTCTAACTGCAGGAAATGATGATAAACATGCTGAGTACCCAAAGTTCCAACAACATTCAAACCTCTGAATTGGCCTTGAAAAGCCATCAAATACACAAGGTATGATATCATGTGGAATTCATGAGCCCTTTGAAAATCAATTATTTGTTGGTGGAGACTATCACTGATGAGTGCTGACCAGTCATAGAATTCGGTTCCATCAACAATCTGGGACATGATGTAAAACATCCAAGGCTGGAACTTGTTTGCATCTGCTTGACCCGTGATCTGACTTAGCAGAGTTATCATTATTGCATGTTCCTCCTTGAATTTTCCACGTCCAACATTCTTTGGCATGACATTTTGCTTCTCTTTCAACCACCTCTGACCAATCTTTTTCCGGTGTTTTTCTTTATCATTGTTCCAAACCCTCTTGCATTCTTCAAGTGAAACAGTTAAGTTTTCTCTCCAGACAGGTATTGTAAAACACTTCTCAATGTCATTTGGCCTCAAGCTGTAGAGCACACGTCCATCTCTTGACTGGATTTCTCTTATGACCGAATTGTAATGCGTCATGCAAGCAATCACAAACTTGATACTTTGCACTGTGATGGGAAAGGATGCTGCTGCAAGCAAACCAGAGTGTCCTAGATTCCTGATAGCATTATTTCCTGCATCCTCCAAGGAATGTAAATTGATCACTGGAAGAACTTTATGCAAGTCTATTTCACAAGTTCTCAGGTAATCGTGAACCAACGTCGTTTTGGGCCTGATTTGTGTCGGAGAGTACTGCATATTGGAAGATTTGAAAATTGACTGTGAACACGCCTATGGCAGAAAAATCTTTGACAAATGGCTGAAAATTACTTGCTGATTTTTAGAAAAAAGCAGAGTGTGAGCAAAAAAGATGGCACATGGGTTTTGTAGAGAATTCCGTTTCGAAGCAACCCAGATTGTCAGATTTTGAAAAAGCGGAGATTTGCCTGAAAAAGGAGGAAAAAAGTAGATTCATGAAAAAAAGCAAAACTCCAATCTTCAAGAGGATGATATTCTGGATGGACCCATCTCGATGAAAATTGAAAAAACTCTGGTTAGATTTCTGAAAAACAATCCCCTTGAAACAAGGACCCTGAAAAAGCGAGCCTCTCTGCTTCCTCAACTCGAAACTATGAAGAACACTGAAAAAGCACTTCGTTTGGGTCTTTGAATCTTCGTTGAAAGAAAAATAAAAATCTTCCTTTGGATGCAACCTGCAAAAGATAATGAAATAAAGAAGTCGAATGCTTGCCTTTATAAATCTTTAGGGCGAAAAAGCAGCTTTATTTGTGTGAGAATAAAACTTGGACCTCATCCATGAAGAAAGCAACTTTTAAAGTATAAATCCAAGTGAATGTCTTCAAATAGGAAGAAACCCTATTTTGTAGCTGCCTATGGCTTCATGTGCAAGATGACAAAAAATATCTTCTTCTGATGATGTCATCGAACATGCGAGTTGAAAGAAGTGCTAGCCAATTTTTCTTCGTTTTCGACACTTCAACAGTCGTTTTGACTTAAATATGGTCTGTATCCGACTTCAACAAGGTGGAAAAATGTCACCATTGACTAAAAAAGCTAATTGATCCTGACATTTTGGAGGTCTATCAACTAAGATTCCATTTTCGGCCTCCGACTAACGATCTGGCATCGTTTGACCAAGTTTGACCTCCTGAAAACTGCCAACGGGCGAAGATTGGGAACAAATCTATCGGAAAACACTGTGGACATGGAAAATATTCCAGCTCTAGTCAAGTTGGGCATCCCAAGTCACTTGGGGTGCCTGGTTTCACTTGACTTAGCCATTTTTCTTAAAATTGCAACTTCTTCAATTTCACGACTTGCGTGCGCGTTCCGTTGGCGGAGGACCCCTATTTGACTATCATTTTTTATCAACTGGGATAAAACTGAGTCTGATGATCTGGAAAATAGGTAGGCCTGATGTAAACTGAGCTGATTGTACTCTCTATCTACCTCAAAAAATGTGTCAAACTGATCAACCCTGAACCATACCGCGCTGACGGAAGGAGATTCATGTTTTTCAAGAAAAACTTTAAAAATATTCTAACTCTAGTGAGTTTGGGCACCCCAAGTCACCTGGGGCGCCTATCATGCAATGCCTCAGAATTTTTTTTGAAAAACTCACTTTTGTACCTTTTCTCGATTTTCATGCCCACAGCTCCTATTTGATCTTCGATTTCGGTCGTTCTGATGACTGTCGAGGTAGGATGGAGGGTGATCTGAGTAGTCTGAACATATCTGTGATGAAATCCCATCTTTGACTGACTTTTGACCAAGTTTGACTAATTGGAAATAGGCTGACAGAAGCATTTTTTACGTTTCTCGAAAAATGTGAAAAAAATCTAACACTTGAAAGGTTGGGTTCCCCAAGTCACCTAGGGTGCCTAGATTGCCAACACTTAGTTAAATTTATGATTTTCCAACCTCTCATTCCACCTTGGATCCATCTTGCATCATTTTGCGTGCATCGTCAAGTCGATGACTATTCGTCGGTTCCGCGTCGTTGGAACAACGTTGAAAACTTGTCGATGAGCTCTGGCAGATGAACTTCCTCTGTTGATGACTTTAAAGCTCATGCTTTGCTTCTGAAAAAGCAGAAATGACCCAGTAGAGAAAACATGATCGTTTGAAGATTCCATCTGGACCGCGCCGATCGTGAAACAAAATCAACCAATGAGAATCAAGCACGGCACCTGAGTCAGGGATTCTATTTTTAGAAACTTTCTATTTTTAGAAAGTTTTTCCAGCATCCATGTCTCAAGAAACTCAGAAAACGTAACCTGATGTCTATTTTTAGAAATTTTGCTTTTTTGACTTTTTGAAGAAAATTTTTATAGACTTGTTCAAAATGCCTTAATGAAGCAAAAATTTTGGTTGGGTATGACAGAACTGATATAGTGGCATCTACAACATGCCTGAGTTCAATTCTATTGAAGTGCAATATATCTCCTCTGCTATGCTCTGGTTTTACAATTCAACCTTCATCTTTGCATCTTCACACCATCACGCCTCACTCATGAATTCATTACATACATATATACCAATCATCAACCTTGGAATGTACATCAAGGTCGGCATTACATTCTACAACCATTGAAACTATCTCCAAGGTCGGTATACATACATAAATCAAATTAGGACTAGACCTAAACAAACTTGCGGGGAAAATGAATGAAGGAAGAATACGTCACAGCTTAGCTTAGATCCAAATACATCTTCACTCGCTACAACATGCTTACACAATCCACAAATCACCTCCGCAACAAGTGTAACTAACCAGGTCGGTCAAAACTAGTGCAAACATCAAGAACACTTAAATACACGCTTCCAAGAACTTCATTATAGTTTGTGGATCAAGCACATGCCTTCAATACATTCTGGAGACATCCACAAACAACATAGAATCACTTGGGAGCTGACAAATCCAACTGCAATAGATCTCACTCGAAGACAACAGATATCACTTGAAGATACATCACAGACTACTTCTCAATAGACATTGTCAAACTCTGCTAATCAGTAACTTGCTTTTCAGAGCACCAAATCACAAATCCTTTGGAATTAAGATAGCTAAGGACCTTGTAAGATTAATTCCAGAACCGCAAGACCAAAATCTAAACTACGGAGAAATGTGGAGTAAAATACTTTCTCCTATCACTCTACAAGCATTGCCAGGCACAGTCTTCAAACTGGTGAATGGAACTTTTTCTGCACATCGATCCAGACCACCAAATTTTAGATTTAGCATCTTCAAACATTTCTCTAAATCATATCCAAATCTCATACTCCGGTCTTCAACACAGGGGAAATGTGGAGCAAAATACTCAGACAGTGTTCTTAACATGACAACTCAATCAATCAACAAATAGCAATATTAGAAGATACAATTGGCACCAATGACAACACAAACATGTTGACATCAATGACAACACTAGTTAGCACATACTTTCAACAGGACGTCGTTTAGTCGAATTGACATGGACAACATCGAAATAGCTCAAATTGTTGAATTGGCACCGTCTGAACTGAAACGACTAAACAAAGGAAAGATGATAACTCACCCCTCCTTGCATGGGTCCACAAAAACTAATTTCGACACTCAGATGGAAAATTTTGAACTCTTCCACACATCTATCTCCTCCTCCTAGATGATACTCTCCTTCCATTCTCAAAGGAAGATTATTTTCTTGATCAAACTCACAACCATATAATCATGATTAGTGTACCATCATTAGATTCACAAATCATAATAATTAAACAATCGTATCAACATGTAATCTCATGTCTAACTAACATTAATCAATATTCATATAATCAATGATTAAATCTAATATTTTCCACAAACATCTAATCATTAAACTATGATTAATCATCCTGATTACAACACAAAAGCAAGATTAAGCTAAAGCATAAGTTGGGGATGTAACAACTAACTAGCTACTTGTGAAACCTATTATTAAGATAATAACTAAACCCTTGCATATGCACCCAAAGATGACACCAATACTATATTCCCACAAGTGAATCCATTTAACATTTCATACACAAGTGCAAGGCGTAAGCATGCATGACATAATTCTCTAATAATCTTAGCTATTTGCAGTCACTTAGAATGTTCCTTGGGTTATAATACTGAATCATGAAAGTGTGTGGAACTCTAATCTACTCCTAAACTACTAAGGATAGAGAAATGATTAAGTTTGAAAGATGTTTGGTCTTTCACCCCTTAGACCGGTGCCTACTCCATTGGCAAATAGAGTCACAATTTTCTAGGAAGAAGAGAATACACCTAGAAAGCATAAATGGAACTAGATGTGCACACACATACAAATCATAGATAACACTTAATGCAACTAGACATACTTAATAATCCATCTCAGTACTGCAATAACCCATATGAAACAAAGGAAAGATCATCACAAAGAAATTGCAATGACTTAGAAGTTGTCACGCATTCATCTAACCCCTATTGCATTCATACTTGCAAATGTGGCAAGAGAGAATCCATAGCTAGGTTCGAGAAGCTCGCTAAATAATCACAAACTACCATGGAGACATCCATTTACATGCATTGTATTCATTGAATACCCTTCCTATGATTTATAAAGTATAAACATTCCCTTTACAAACCTAACTAGCATTAGTTGATTCCCTAAATAACGTTAGACATAATGTGGCCAAGAAATTGGCTTGGTGACCAACCCATAATACAACAAACAATTGAGCATATATAGCACTTTGCACCATTCGAACGCCCTACAAAGCACAACGAGGGAAATTCAAATATGTATCTCACCATCATCAAATTGTTGACATGGTCCGCATTATCTACAGATGAGAAAGGACATCTCATAGTGCATAGGAATAATGAAACTGTATGTAAAACCACCAAGGATTCAACCATTGATCAAATCCAACACACAATGCAACATTAGATCAAGGAAGCACAAGATGAATGACAAAACCTTTCCATGATCACACACAAGGATTGAGATAAACTTTCAGATCAAATATCATTCCAAAAAAATTCCACAATGGGCTCTTGGAGCAACATCACTATTGAGACGATAGCCAACCACCCACAAATCCAACCATAAAGCCAATGTCTTCAAACTCAAACCTTGAACTAAGAAGTAGATTTAGGTAGGTGAATGAACAATGTTTAGGAAGTAGGTAAGTTATTTAAACTTTGTTTGAATACTTGCCAAACACATGGAAGTAGGGCAGACAATGAACAAAGGACAACTTGCACACTCACAAGGATGAAATGATACAAAGGCCATAGAAAAATGAAAGCTTAAAGCACTATGGAGATTGGCACTACATGATGTTGCAAGAACACATTAATCCACCACAAAAGTGCACATGACCAAACCACCACTTGCAACTACCATAGAAGAAACTAGGTGTAACTTGGATCACTACAACCACAAACACTATGTCAATATGCTGACCAAGGGCTCAAACATACACACATGGAGAAATAAGAGCTAAGGTACCATCATGGGAATGAACATCACCACCACACAATTAAAACATATTGTATATCATTAGACCACGAGAAGAAAATCTAAATCAAGGGATGGCCATTGTGCAAGTTAGAGAAGACAATGCACTCCTCAAAACATGACTCAAGTGCAAAAGCAGATGAGTCAGCTTCAATACAATACACAAACCCTCTCCTTTCTATGGGCAACCTCCAAGTCACTCCTGCCCATGGTAGAAGCTAGACAAGTGGAGGCATAACCCGGGGTGGTTTTGTTCTCGTGGGATTAGAACGTCGCAGAGAGCGGTCGACCAATTCTGGGGCTTGTTATTTGTTGTTTTTTGTTCTGCGACCATGATGGTGGAGATAACCCTATGACCCAAAGGGTCACTAGCTATTGATCTCCAGTTAGGATTCCTTGTATTCCAATGCCAAGATGGATGTCAAATGTATTATGATGCAGGAGCATTCGGGTCCACAAGCGATCTTGCATCAACTAAAAATATTTTATTTTAATTTTTAGTTTTGGTGTATTTTTTGGTTTGGTGGTCTCAAACATCTCTCCATATCAAGAATCCAAATATTTAATCAGATTTGTAAATTTCAAGTTTTCGCTCTGTTGCAGTTTTAAGGCTAAGCAGACAGTTTTCATGAAAACAATTGTTTTAGAAGATTTTTGAAGGTTGGGCTAAAATCCTTTGACAAGAATAATCTTGAAGACATTTCACTAAATATGCAAAAAGAATCGAAGTCATATCTTTCACTGTTTAGGAGATTTTAATGCCATAAGTTTGTGCTGAAGGTTTTACGGGAAAATTAATTTCTAGAGTTTCATCAATGTTGGAGAAAAATGGCTTGGTGGGAAGCTTAGGAATGCTATTCTACACATCTGGGCAAGTTTTCATGTAAAAAGGAATTTTCATTAAAAAGTCATGGAAAAAGTCAATTTTCAGACATTCCGGTGCATAGTGTTGAAGTCATGAAGGGAAATTTTCTTCTCCAAATTTATTTGAGAAGATTCTAAAGATATTATTTAAGGTATTTAAATAATTTTAATTTACATTCAAATATCAATGTGGGTGGAGGTAGAGAATCTTCTATTTAATATTTGATTTTATATGTAACCCCTTGGGATGAGACAAGAATATGGAAAAAATAAAATATAAAATAGTAATTGCCTAGTATTAAGAGAAATATTCAAAATGATAGAAGCATATTCTAATTATAACAATAGTCCTTAAAGAAATGCCTCACTTTCTAAATGCAACAACTATGTTGGAAGAAAGGAAGTTTCCAAAGTTGAACACTATGTCTTGTTCAATTTTAGAATGTTATTGCAAGTTTTAAAAGGCATATTTTAGAGGTTTTAAAGGCAAATTTTAGAGGGTTTAAAAGGAAGTTTCAGCTGGAGAGAAAAAAGTTTTTGAGGGTAAGAAATATGTGGATGAGAAGTAATGGAAAAATAAATGAAAAGTTGAGAGCATAAGGAAAGAGAGATTCTTGTATGAGAATCCATGGAAGGCCAAATGCAATAAGTTTGTTTTTTGTAATATTGCAGATTTATGTAATCTTTTTACAAGTTTGAATTCAATAAAATGAGTATTTATGTTTTTTGCATATTTGGCATTTGAGGGTTTGAGTTGTGCTGCATCATTTGGTATCAAAGCGGGTTGATCTTGAGTGTGCAGAGTATGCACCAAGACTGAGAGGAGTTTGTGAAGCAAATTATTTTCCTATGTGTTGAAGTATGAGAAATTTTTGTAATTGTAGAGAAAATTGATTTTGTGAGATATATCTTCGATGTCCTCTAGCAGAGATAAAATCTGAGTAGAAGGTGTACAGACTTTTTCCACTGAGAGAAAGTGGGTAGAAGAGGTCTTGAAGAGGTGCATCTTCCAGAATCTTTGTTGGGTAGAGGAAAGTTAAATTGGTGTGAGATATGTTGGTTGTCCTTTAGTAGAGATAAAGTTGGGTAGAGACTTATTCCACTGAGAGAAAGTGGGTAGAAGAGGTCTTAGAGATGTGCATCTTCCAGAGTCTTTGTTGGGTAGAGGATAGTTATGAGTGAGTTTTGTTGCAGGGAGGACTTGTAACTACAAAGAGCGTTGGCTCTAAAGTGTTTATATGTGCAAGTTGCACAAATTGCAGATTGAGAGTGTGAGCAAAATGTCTTTGAAGAAGAGGATGAGATGGGTCATGAAGAGACCAATAAAGATTTCATATATAGAAAAGTGGGAAAGAAAGTTTATGGATAGTGTTTATGAAGAGTTGATAAGACTTCATGATAGAATCGATGCATTAGAAACTGAAATGAATAGAGGAAATGTTGAAGATAAGGAAGAAAGTAAAGACAAGGAAGTGGAAGTCCTCAATGATAATAAAAAGAAGAAAATAATGAGTTTACAATAGGAACATGTTTGTTGGAAGGCAAAAATAATGAGATAAAAGAGGTTGTAGCAGAAGCTAAGATGATGGACTTTGAGGGTCCTATATTTGATGAGAAGATTGGTGAAGATGAGGATGACTCTCTATTGAAAGAAGAGATAAGAAAAATAAATAGTCTATTGGAAGAAAAATTGTTAGATGAACCTATGGAGTTAATGGAGATGAATGCAAAGGATGAAGTAGAAGAAAAGGTTGCAACAACATGTCTCATTGAAGGCATAGAAGATGTAGTGAAAGAAATTGTAGCAGTTGGTCATGTTGAAGACATAGAAGTTGCAACTATTGAAGATGAAGAAAATGTGAGCAAAGAAGAAGCTACAGAGGTAAAGAAGAGTGAGATTGCAGCAGAAAAAAGATGAAGATGATATACTATTATGGACTACACTAGTCAAAAAAGAATGGCATGCATTGATTATAGATGAAGAAAATGTGGTGCAGCAGAGCACAACATAATTTTTTGTCATACAAGATGATGAAGAGAAGAGGAGAGAATATTTGGAGGAGGTTGGAATATGGAGAAATAAATTATGAGTGGAGAGAAAGATGGTGAACATAATCTACAGAGGAGAACATGCAATATTCCAGGTAGATCCTGGAAGAGGAGGAAGAATGATTCTAATGTACCCACTACAGTGATGGAGTTCACTGCAGGTTGTTTTGGTGCAGGAGCACCTTGGCAAATCAAAGTTGTCCTAGACAAATCTTTAATTTTTGGTTAAATTTGTAATGATTTAACATTGTATTGAGGTCAATCAAGTCATCTTTCATGTGTTAAGATCCTAGGAGGGGTCTAATGTTTAAGTCTTATGACAAGTTGTCATAAAAAAAATGGAAAATCCCTAAAAATGTATCTTTCAAAAATGTAAAATGAGGAAGGTGAAGGGTCACCTTGTTCCAATTCATTGGAAGGAAGTGGAAACTGAAGAAACAAATGAGGAATGCCTTTATTAAGGCCTTGTAACATCCAAATAAGGTGTGGGTGGTTGATTAGTAGGTTTTGATCAATAGAGAAAACATTGTTTTCATGTATTTCAACAGAAATTGACTGTTTACTGTAGTTGTACGGACCTGTACGGATAAGGAATGGTGCCAAATTAGTTGTAAGTGATAGTCCTATCAATCACCCTCCATTTCCTTTTGGTTGCATGCATTTTGGTTTCGTTTTGCTCAAGATATTGCATTTTTCGTGTAGACTGTCAAACCCTGATTTAGAGTAACCTGTTTTGGGAAAAACGCCATAACTTTTGTTTCCACCGTTGGATCTTTATGTAACTTGGGGAAAATTACTGTAACTATGTTATCTACAATCTGACTGAAGCGATCGACCTCATTTTGTGTTGTGTGGAAGTTATGGATGACTGTTCGTGGCATTTCACAGTGACATTTCTGAGTTTGAACCCTTGTAGCAGCATTACCAGTCCGTTTTTAGAGCACATTTTCCAAAGTAACCTATACCCATCTTAGAGTATGCTGTGGAGAGGCATAATGGGTATCCAATGCATGTCTTAGGTTGACATTTGAAGGTCTGTGCAAAAAGATAAGAGGACTGTTCTCTTTTTCTAGGGAGACAAGCCATTTAGAGGATTTGTGAAGCAAGTGCATGTTCCAGGAGTGATCTGCCTTAACCAATGGGTGGGATGAGTCATTTGGTACCCCAATACAACCTTTCCATGATCATACTGGAGTTTCCTTCTGCTGTTCCCACTTTTGCATAAAGGTCTTCGTTTTTGGGCTTGTAGGTGAAGTAGAACCTTGTCTAGTCCGTCTATCTTTCACCATTCAAAGTTCCTTTGCATCAAATTGGTATCAGAGCACTTGCTTCACAAATTGACTGTTCTCTTTTTCTAAGGCAAATATAGATTTACCTATCTATCAGGGGAAGATGGATAGTGAAGAAGTGTTAGGGTGGATAGATGCCCTGGAAAATTTTTTTGAATATGAGGAGATGAATGATGAGAAAAAGATCAAGTTTGCAAAGACAAAACTGAGAGGAACAGCACTTACTTGGTGGAGTAGTGTGCAGACAGAGAGAATGGCTAGAGGTGCATCAAAAATCACTTCTTGGAGTAGGATGAAGGACATGATGAAAGACCAATTCCTTCCATCTGATTACTCCATTCAGACAAAGAGGATGAGACAGAATCTGAAGCAGAAGGACATGGATGTTATGTCCTATACTGAGCAATTTCATAAGCTTAGTATCAGAGGTGGATTGGAAGATGAAGAAGAGAAAGTGGCAAGGTACCTCAATGGGCTTAGGTATAACTTGCAGGATGAGATTGGGTTGGCAGTACCAAAATCACTTGGAGAGTGTTTTCAGTTAGCCATCAGGGCTGAAGAGAGAGTGAAGAGGAAGCAAGAAAGGCAAGGAGGTTATGGAAGAGGAAACAGAGGTAGGGGCAAACCTACTAGTGAAGTTCAGAACAGCAATGAGAAGGGTAAGGAGTTGTCTACAGAACAGAGAGGTGGACATAGAGGTGGAGGTAGATTTGGATCAGGAAGAGGAGTATTCACAGGTAGATGTTATCACTGCAATGAGGTGGGACACACATCTTTCAACTGTCCTAAGAAGGATGGTATTGATAAGAGAAAGGATACAAGAGTTCACTTGGCACAAGAGGAGGAGAAGCCAGAAGAACCAGAAATGTCGTCAGCCTCTCCTATGCTGGATGGAGAGATGCTCATGGTGGAAAGAGGTAAGATGCAGCAACCACCACAGGTATCTATTTTCAAAACTAATTGTTTGAGCCATGGCAAGATATGCAAGTTGATTGTAGATTCAGGTTCTCATGATAACTTAGTTTCTTGGGAAATGGTGAATAAGTTGGGGTTGAAGACTTTTGATCATCCCAGTCCTTACCATGTCACTTGGGTGAGTCAGGAGCAGCAGGTAATGGTCACTAAGAAGGCTTATGTTGACTTCACAATTGGCCCATATCAGGACTCTGTTTTGTGTGATGTTATTCCTATGACATGTGGGCATGTAATCTTGGGCAGACCATGGCAGTATTCGAGAAGGACAATTCATGATGGGTATACTAATACCTATGTAGTGCACAAAGATGGTAAGAAGTTCAAGTTGATTCCTTTACCTTGTGAGGAGAAGAAGGAACAGGTTACAATTTGCTTTGGAGAAAAATTGAAGTTGAATGTGCAGGTTCAGGGTGATTGCACACAGCAGCAACAGTTGCAACAGAGTAGAGTGGATGACAGTCCTAGAGAGCAGCAGGCTTGGGACTTGAGTTATGTTAAGGTAGGGGACATTGAGTGTCCTATACGGAGCCAGAAGAAGGAAGGCAAACAACAGAAGGTCCAAGGAGGAATGAATCAGAAGCTCCAGTTGAGAAGCACAGCAACATTGCAGCAACAAGGTCCTAGACAAGGACACCAAAACAAGTTTTATGTTTCTAACACTGTTTACAGGAGCCATGCAGGTTGGAGACGGAGAAAGATAACTCTGGGAGAGTTCATGTTTCCTAGTTTGAGGAACATTCCACCACGGTGGAAGAATGGACGGAGCAGATCCCCTAACTCTTGGGACAAGAGTTTTCATCATGCCGGGGAGTATGGTGCAGGAGCACCTTGGCAAATCAAAGTTGTCCTAGACAAATCTTTAATTTTTGGTTAAATTTGTAATGATTTAACATTGTATTGAGGTCCATCAAGTCATCTTTCATGTGTTAAGATCCTAGGAGGGGTCTAATGTTTAAGTCTTATGACAAGTTGTCATAAAAAAAATGGAAAATCCCTAAAAATGTATCTTTCAAAAATGTAAAATGAGGAAGGTGAAGGGTCACCTTGTTCCAATTCATTGGAAGGAAGTGGAAACTGAAGAGACAAATGAGGAATGCCTTTATTAAGGCCTTGTAACATCCAAATAAGGTGTAGGTGGTTGATTAGTAGGTTTTGATCAATAGAGAAAACATTGTTTTCATGTATTTCAACAGAAATTGACTGTTTCCTGTAGTTGTACGGACCTGTACGGACAAGGACTGGTGCCAAATTAGTTTTAAGTGATAGTCCTATCAATCACCCTCCATTTCCTTTTGGTTGCATGCATTTTGGTTTTGTTTTGCTCAAGATATTGCATTTTTCGTGTAGACTGTCAAACCCTGATTTAGAGTAACCTGTTTTGGGAAAAATGCCATAACTTTTGTTTCCACCGTTGGATCTTTATGTAACTTGGGGAAAATGACTATAACTATGTTATCTACAATCTGACCGAAGCGATCGACCTCATTTTGTGTTGTGTGGAAGTTATGGATGACTGTTCGTGGCATTTCACAGTGACATTTCTGAGTTTGAACCCTTGTAGCAGCATTACCAGTCCATTTTTAGAGCACATTTTCCAAAGTAACCTATACCCATCTTAGAGTATGCTGTGGAGAGGCATAATGGGTATCCAATGCATGTCTTAGGTTGACATTTGAAGGTCTGTGCAAAAAGATAAGAGGATTGTTCTCTTTTTCTAGGGAGACAAGCCATTTAGAGGATTTGTGAAGCAAGTGCATGTTCCAGGAGTGATCTGCCTTAACCAATGGGTGGGATGAGTCATTTGGTACCCCAATACAACCTTTCCATGATCATACTAGAGTTTCCTTCTGCTGTTCCCACTTTTGCATAAAGGTCTTCGTTTTTGGGCTTGTAGGTGAAGTAGAACCTTGTCTAGTCCGTCTATCTTTCACCATTCAAAGTTCCTCTGCATCATGTTTACAACTTGGAATGATAGTTCTACTATTCAACTCTATTTTGTGAGCCTATGCTCACAAACTTCTTACCCGGTGTGCATGATGCAGGAGCATCCGGGTCCACAAGCAATCTTGCATCAACCAAAAATATTTTATTTTAATTTTTAGTTTTGGTGTATTTTTTGGTTTGGTGGTCTCAGGCATCTCTCCATATCAAAAATTCAAATATTTAATCAGATTTGTAAATTTCAAGTTTTCGCTCTGTTGCAGTTTTAAGGCTCCGTCAGGCAGTTTTCATGAAAACAATTGTTTTTGAATATTTTTGAAGGCTGGGCTAAAATCCTTTAACAGGAATATTCTTGAAGACATTTCACTAAATATGCATAAAGAATCGAAGTCATATCTTTCACTGTCTAGGAGATTTTAATGCCATAAGTTTGTGTTGACGGTTTTATGGGAAAATTAATTTCTGGAGTTTTATCAATGGAGAAAAATGGCTTGGTGGTAGGCTTAGTAATGTTATTCTACACATCTAGGCAAGTTTTTATACAAAAAGGAGCTTTCATTAAAAAGTTATGGAAAAAGTCAATTTTTAGACATCCTGGTGCATAGTGTTGAAGTCATGAAGGGAAATTTTCTTCTCCAAATTTATTTGAGAAGATTCTAAATATATTATTTAAGGTATTTAAATAATTTTAATTTACATTCAAATATCAATGTGGGTGGAGGTAGAGAATCTTCTATTTTAATATTTGATTTTATATGTAACCCCTTAGGATGAGGCAATAATATGGAAAAAATCAAATATAAAATAGCAATTGCCTGGTATTAAGAGAAATATTCAAAATGATAGACGCATATTCTAATTATAACAAGAGTCATTAAAGAAAAATGAAACAACTCTGTTAGAAGAAAAGTTTCCAAATTTAAACACTATGTCTTGTTCAATTTTAGAATGTTATTGCAAGTTTTAAAAGGCAGATTTTAGAGGTTTTAAAGGAAGATTTTAGAGGGTTTAAAGGGAAGTTTTTGGAGAGAAAGAGGTTTTTGAGAGTAAGAAATATGTGGATGAGAGGGAATGGAAAAATAAATGAAAAGATGAGAGCATAAGGAAAGAGAGATATTCTTGTATGAGAATCCATGGAAGGCCAAATGTAATAAGTTTGTTTTTTGTAATGTTGCAAATTTATGTAATCTTTTTGTAGATTTAGCAGGTTGATCTTGATTACATAAATCTGCAACATTACAAAAAACAAACTTATTACATTTGGCCTTCCATGGATTTTCATACAAGAATCTCTCTCTTTCCTTATGCTCTTAGCTTTTCATTTATTTTTCCATTCCCTCTCATCCACATATTTCTTATTCTCAAAAACCCCTTTCTCTCCAGCTGAAACTTCCCTTTAAACCCTCTAAAATCTGCATTTAAAAACTCTAAAATATGTCTTTTAAAACTTGCAATAACATTCCAAAATTGAACGAGACATAGTGTTCAAGTTTGGAAACTTCCTTTCTTCCAACATAGTTGTTTCATTTAGAAAGTGAGGCATTTCTTTAATGACTCTTGTTATAATTAGAATATGCCTATCATTTTGAATATTTCTCTTAATACCAGGCAATTACTATTTTATATTTGTTTTTTTCCATATTCTTGCCTCATCCCAAGGGGTTACATATAAAATCAAATATTAAAATAGAAGATTCTCCACCTCCACCCACATTGATATTTGAATGTAAATTAAAATTATTTAAACACCTTAAATAATATATTTAGAATCTTCTCAAATAAATTTGGAGAAGAAAATTTCCCTTCATGACTTCAACACTATGCACCAAGATGTCTGAAAATTGACTTTTTCCATAACTTTTTAATGAATTTTTTTTTTACATGAAAACTTGCTCAGATGTGTAGAATAACATTCCTAAGCCTCCCACCAAGCCATTTTTCTCTAGCATTGATAAAACTCCAGAAATTAATTTTCCTGTAAAACCGTCAGCACAAACTTATGACATTAAAATCTCCTAAACAGTGAAAGATACGACTTCGATTCTTTTTGCATATTTAGTGAAATGTCTTCAAGAATATTCCCATCAAAGGATTTTAGCCCAGCCTTCAAAAATCTTCAAAAACAATTGTTTTCATGAAAACTGCCTGACGAAGCCTTAAAACTACAATAGAGCCTCTCCTTTCCGTGGGCAACCTCCAAGTCACTCCTACCTGTGGTAGAAGCCAGACAAGTGAAGGTGTAATCTAGGGTGGTTTTGTTCTCGTGGGATCAGAACGTCATAGAAAGCGGTCAGCCAATTTTGGGGCTTGTTGTTTGTTGTTGTTTGTTCTACAACCGTGATAGTGGAGATAACCCTATGACCCAAAGGGTCACTGGCCATTGATCTCTAGTTAGGATTCCTTGTATTCCAATGCCTAGATGGATGTCAATTGTATTCATTGATGTTTCTTAGGAATTCTAGATAGTTTTTGTGTTCTTGTATTGTTTGGATGATCCTAAGGGTTTGTTCTTGTTCTTGAATTGCTTGTTGTGTCAATCGTGGTCTAGGATGTATTTCATCTATCTCCTTAAGGATAGACCTAACCCACTCGCCTCTAACTCCTAGGCACATCAAATTCTTTAGAGAAGAATGAGTTAACTAGGGTTTACCAAGCGTTGACCTAGGGTTTGCCTAGTTTGACTTGTGAATTGTACACCGTGGTGGTATCAAGGGTTTGACCTTGTGTTTTGGAATATTTCTTGTGATCGAATCAAGGGTTTTGATTCTTCTAATGTTTTAATGTTTTTGTGTTTTGGTGTATGCAACTAATTTATGAATGCAATACAATTTTTTGTTCCTTTTCTCAATCGAATATAAAGTGACCTACTTAATCAAGAAATTGAAATATGTATGTAATGTACTATGATTTTTCCTAATGCAAGCTATACTATGTTTTTTTATTTTCGAAAGCAATTTTTGGTTTGATCTAAAAATACTTGGAATGAAATTAATCTAGAATTGCAATTTAACTACTCAAAGCAAATCTAATCTAATCAACTTGAAATTAACCTATCAAGGAAATTGCTACAACAAGATTACTATTCCCAAGAGCAAAGATGATTTAATTAACTATTGAAAGCATAAATAACTTGTATCCTCTTTGGTGCATGATCCTAGTGTATCCTCAGAAATCCTTTGTGTAGCGACCTTTCTTCTCCTTTGTAGCAGCGAGGAACTCCTCTTGGCGATATGGATTGAATGGCTATTGATTCGAAGTGAGCTATGAAAGCTATGATTAAAGCACTTGAGCTTGAAAATTGACCAGTATAACAACGCTAAATGAAACTTTTTGAAAAGATTGGGCAATACAACTAAAAGCAAAAGGCACCTATTTCCTACGAAAAGCATAAGAATGCTAAGTGGAGAGCAAAAACAAAGCTAATGAATGTCTGCAATAATGAATTTTTCTCCCATATTACTTGTGGGAGGGGGGTATTTATAGTGCTAAGGAGCTCACAATAGGTAGGATTGATTGGGAAGTTAAGTCAATTAGATTGAGGAGTTAACAGGGTTGACTGATCAGTGAACTCAATTGATTAGGCAATAGACTAGGTTAATTAAACAGTGATCTAAGCTTGAAAGATTATCAATCATAGAGGAATGGGAGTTAGCATGAGAGAGAAGAGTTAAGAATAGATCAATTGAGCTAATTATGGTTGATTGGGAGTGATGAATGGGCTTAGAATAGACTAGGCTCAGTTAGGGTCGAATTTGCATGCAAACTGGAGCAAAAATGGAGCTATTTTGTGCCCAAACTAAAGAGAAACTCACGCATGAAAACACGACAGGATCACCTAGTTCACCAGTAGGGTTGCCCAGGGGGTGAACCTAAGATCCCCTAGGGGCGACCTTAAGTAAACAGGGGCGGCCCTTGAAAGGAGGACTCCTGGGTGAAAATTGAAGGTTGGAGCATGGTCCTGGAAGGTCAAAGATGCCATCTGGCTTTTGAAGTTGGTCAAAAGGACAAATTAAGTAGGATCTCCCAATTCACTAGTAGGATCCCCCAAGGGGTGACCGTAGAATAAAAGAGGGCGACCCAGAAGGGAGGAAAGCTAGGAGAAAACTAAAAATGGGGATAGGTCCGAGAGGTCAAATGGAGGCCTCTAGAGGTTTGAAACAGATGAAATGGACTTAGGGAAGATGAATTTCCCATGTTGTGACACTTGTAGGCCACGTTGACAAAGCCAAAAAGTGAATAAGATGAAATGGTGACACAGGGGGAATGAAGAAGGAACAGGGTTTCATAGGTTGGCTAGGGGTTAGAAGAGAAAGGATGAAGAAGGGAAATCCAATCCACGTGTTGCCAAGAAAAACGCTTGCTGAGAGTTCATATATACATGCTTACATGTGTGTGTTTAGGATTATAGTTCATCATAGGATTACCATGTAGTCCCATGTGTCTTTTTAGTGTTTAAATATTTACTCCCTCGAGGACAGTACTCTATATGAAAGATAGGTACCATTCCTGAATTAGGCCTTACTTGTCGATTTCCCACAATTGTACCTACAACATAATAAGCATTAGTTTTACATTTAAAATATTTTAAAATAAGTATTAAACTTGAAACTATCAAACGTACCATCGATTGCATCGTAAGTATACTTGAATTACTTCATTTTGCCATGGGGACCTATAAAGATGAAACCACGCAATACGAGGGCGCAAGAGCACTACAAAAGCTACAAACTACTCTAAAAATACATCAAATGCAACTATACTAGAAGAAGAGGAGAGGACAAATTTGAGAAAAGAGGTCAAACGGCGATGGAATTACATAAGTGAATAGTCGACGGGAAGATACTAATGAGGGGATCGTGAAGATGGCCACCAATTGTTCATTTGTTGACAACCAGGTATGAAAAACTTGAAAAAATCCTCTTAAAACCTTAGTTTTTGTTTTGATGATTTCTCCCGAAATAATTCGTTACTGTCGAATTTTGTTGTTGCAAAATGTTGTCTTTCCAATTTCAATGTGATTATGCCTTTTCATTTGTCAAAATCAGGTAAATTTTGGGGTTTTTAGGATAATTTAACCATGTTGGAACATTGGATAGGGTTGCTCAATTTTCTAGGGCTAATCCCCTGGGGGGATCCTATTGTCATCCAGGGTTGCGCAGGGGGCGACCCTTTTGCAATAGGGTTGTCAAGGGGGGATTTGCCCTACTGAACTGGGGGATCTCATCAAATTGATTCGGATTGTGGTCTTTCATTTGGCTATGTTATTAACACTCTATTTTTTTTTCTAATTTTAACACTATTCTTGTCATTTTATTATAGTTTTCTTGGAATATATGCTTTTCTGTGAATTTTTGCAAGTTTTTTACGATTTTTTAAGGATTTTTTGAGTTTAACAAGATCTAACGCAAGGTTCTTTTTATGTAGCATGATATGTGTATTTGATGGAATGTGACTTGCGAGTATTCATGGCTTGTTGAGGCTTGTGAGACCCTATCTTCAAGAGATTTAACTATCTTGAAGAGAGCAGGTTTGGACAAGGTTTCTGAAGTTCTGATGGTTCATCCTTTGTCTCACATTTGTTGTTACATTTTGACCTACTAGAATGCAAACAAGAATACTTTCAAGTTTCCATAGGTTTCAAGGGAATGGACCATTACTCTTTATGATGTGTATCAACATCCTGGGGGTCCCTATGAGAGGACAATGACTTACCTTACCTAAGAGTAAGTTAGATGGAGAAAAATGGGCCTGGGCAACTATCATGGGGTGAGTAACCTGGTAAATCACATAGTGGTGCAGCTTACTTCAATGCCTTGAAAGGAAGCTAGGTGTGCAGAAATCGCTTCCTACACTAATCTAATGAGGGGAGGAGAGTGCAAATTCAATTTTATCTTTCCAATTATAGCTATGTTAACCCACTAATAGAGATATTGCAGCAAACACAAACATAAGAAAGTGATATAGAAGAAGAGAGACACAAGATATACGTGGGGAAAACCCTTACGAGTGAAAAACCCCACACTCCAAAACACAGCTCAAATGTATTCTGTAAACAATGAAGGTTACAATACAACACAGAGCCAATGCTCTTGCAGAAGTCTTCGACACTCGTATCTAGAGATGATCCGGCAGCATAACAATACCTATCAAACCTGTAATTGATGAAGGGGGTAAATCAAAAAACACACAACAGAAATTGCATAGAGAAAATAGAATGATCTTTTATTGATATGGGCAAAACATTACATTACAGAAGCTCAAATACAATCAGAGGATGAATCCTCTACAGGCTACATCACATTACAGCTTCCTATCTCTAGACTCTGGAATCATCTACCTTCTGTAAACCCCAATTTAGCTAGGGTTTCTATTTTCCCACCTATTCTTGACTCTACACTTTTCCCCCTTTCACTCTACTACCACCCAGGGTTCCTAAAATAGTCATAAATAGCACTTTTTGGTGGCCTCTAGTTAAATTTCAAAATTTGCAACTCCCTCCAAAAGTAGGTCAACTTCCGAGAAGCATAACTTTTGATCCGGGTGTCTGATTGATGAACCGTTTTAAGCGTCGAAAAGCTCGCAATGTGAACTATCATGCTGAAAATCTGTAAATAGATTTATGTCAACTTTTTGGGATGTTATGGGATGTTTTAGTGCCTCATATCTCGTTTCAAAAAATTTCAAGGGCTTTTTTAGAAAACAAAAAATTTAATATCTTTCAGCTCACAAATGATCTTTGCCTGATTCCTTTTCCAAAGGTCTTATATTTATGTTATGAAGCTTTCTGCAAGTTTTCACTTCAATCCGTGCCCAAATGCAAACTTTCCTAAAATGGCAGGTAAACTTTCTAAAACTCACAGTTTGCTATTTTTAGCAGTTTTAGAAACACTAAAAGTTCTACATCATTATTCAGGATATTATGGAACCAGAAACACTAATTATGGAAAGAAATGGACACAACTACAATGATTTTGAATTAACTTCTTTTTGGGTGATGCAAGATTGCCCTTACACCACTGGATGCTCTTGCATCAGACACCCAGGCTAATTTGAGAAGTGACCTTGTCACGTCTTAGATGTTTGTGTGAGAAAAACCCAAACGGTCAACCTCTACCTTAGACAACCAAGAAGAATATTCAACAGGCCTTCCTTTCCATTTCACCATATATTCTTCATATTGCCTATTATGAGTACTTCTTCCCACACGGCTATCCAAGATCTCTTCCATTGAAGTAGATGCCAGAATACTCCACTGTTCTTCTATCGGTCCATCCTATGTTCCACCTTCATGATATTCTGTAAATCGACAATGTTGAAAACAGGGGAAATGTTGATCCCACTCGGCAGTTCCACCTCATATGCATTTCCTGAATCATGTTTCTTCAAAATTCTGCATGGTCCAAATTTCTTCATTTTTAGCTTATTGTATGTTCCAATCTTTATTTTCTCAAGTGAACCATGACTTCATCTCCTACTTGGAATTCCTTATATCTCCTCTTCTGATCTGCCTTAGCCTTGTACTAAATATTCATCTTATTAATGTGCTTTCTCACCTCTTCATGCAAATTCTTCAGATGTTTTGCAAAGTCTTCAGCTTTAGCAATTATCTTTTCTCCTTTATCCAGCTTCCTTAACTCAGAAGCATTTCTTGGGCTATTGCCATATACAATCTAGAATGGTGATTTACCAATACTCCTATTGACAGAATTGTTGTAAGCAAATTCTGCCTGTGGTAAAATCAAATCCCATCCCTTGGGCTTATCTCCTACTAAGCATCGTAGCAAGTTACCCAAACTCCTATTCACCACTTCTGTTTGTCCATCAGTCTGTGGATGGTGTGCAGAACTGAACTTCAAATTTATCTTCAACTTCTTCCACAATGTCCTCCAGAAATAACCAACAAACTTGGTATCTCTATCTGAAACTATGCTCTTTGGTAGACCGTGTAATGTCACCACCTCCCAAAAAATAACTCTACAATATGAACAGCATCATTAGTCTTCTTGCAAGGAATAAAATGTGCCATCTTCGAGAATCTATCCACCACCACAAAAATGGAATCATATCCTCTCTATGTCCTTGGTAAACCAAGAACAAAATCCATACGAATATCATCCCATGGCTTCTTTGGTATAGGTAATGGTTGATACAACCCTATATTATGACTTCTTCCTTTTGCCATCTGACACACTCTGCAACTTTGCGCACAAATTTTCTCACATCCTATTGCAACTGTGGCCAGTAATAATTTTCACCAACAATAGCAATGGTCTTATCTCGACCAAAGTGTCTAGCTAATCCTCCACTATGCTTCTCCTTAATCAGGTTCTCTCTCATGGAACTCCTTAGAATGCACAACTGGATTCCTGTAAACAACATGCCATCTTGGATTATGAAATCCAACCATTTTGTCCTATCTAAAGTAATAGGTTCCAAACAAGCTTTCCAAGCCTCAGCAAAATCCGGATCCTTAGGATACAAATTTTTGAGCTCATCGAACCCAACAACCTCTATCTTCATTTTTGTCAACAAATTTTGCCTTATGCTCAAGGCATCTGCAACTCTATTGGGCTTCCCACTCCTGTGCTTCAAAACAAAAGTATAACTCTGCAAAAACTCAACCTATTTAAATGCCTTTGGTTCAACTTTCCTTGACTATTAAGATATTGCAAATCCTGATGATCAGTATATAAAACAAACTCTTTTGGCAACAAATAATGTCTCCATTTCTTCAAAGCCTGAACTATTGCATAAAATTCTTGATCATAAATATAATACTTTTTCTTGGCATCATTAAGCTTCTCACTAAAATAGGCAATGGGCTTACCTTCTTGACTCAAAACAACTCCTATAGCACTACCACTAGCATCACAATGTACCTGAAATACCTTATTGAAATCTGGAAGTGCCAAAATAGGTTGCTCTGTGATTTTCTGCTTTAATGTATCAAAGCTTTTGTCTGCTCCTTTAGTCCATATAAAATCTTTTCTATCCCCTCTCATTGTCTCAGTTAAGGGTGTACAAATGCTACTAAAATTCCTGATAAACTTTCTGTAAAAACTTGCCAAACCATGAAAAGCTCTTACCTCTGTAGCACTTCTCGGTGTAGGCCATTCAATGATAGCCCTTACTTTTTCTGGGTACATCTTAAGACCTTCCTCTGAGATAACAAATCCCAGGTATACCAACTCCTTCTTTGCAAAACTACATGTCTTCAAATTAATCAACAACTTCTCCTCCCTCAGCTTCTCTAGAACTCTTCTGATATGCATCAGATGCTCATCCCAAGTATTACTAAAAATCAAAATATCATCCAAATAAACAATAACAAAACTTCCCAAAAATTCTTTCAGTACCTCATTCATGAGCCACATGAATGTGCTCAGTGTGTTGGTTAGCCCAAACGGCATGATTAACCACTCATACAAACCCTCCTTTGTCTTGAAAGTTGTCTTCCATTCATCTCCTTCTCTGATTCAGATCTAGTGATACCCACTCTTCAGGTCAATCTTCATGAAGTACTTGGCTCCACTCAAACAATCCATTATGTCATCCATTCTTGGAAATGGAAACCTGTACTTGATCGTGATCTTATTTATGGCTCAAGAATTTGTACATGTATTATCCACACTCCATCTTTCTTTGGTGCTAGTACTGCAGGTACCGCACATAGACTTAGGCTCTCCCTTATCAATCCCTTCCTTAACAACTTGTGAACTTGTCTGCTCAACTCTTCACTCTCTGCAGGAGTCATTCTGTGGCCTGCCTTATTCGGCAAACTAGCTCCTGGTATCAAATCCATTTGGTGACTTATCTTCCTCACTGATGGTAAACCTTCTAGTACATTATCAGAGATAATATCCTAAAATTCTTCCAACATATCTGTGACTCAATGCAAAGTAATGACGCTCATACTTCATACCCTCCAAAAATTTTCTACCATCTACCAAGCAAATTCTGGTAGTACTACATACCTTTTCTTCCACCTCCTTCAAGGGCTTCAATTTATGACAAACTCCATCCTTTGTTAGGGAATATGTGTTTGCACGACCATCATGGACAGTGCTCCTATCATACTACCATGGTCTCCCCAACAACATATGACATGCGTCCATTGGTATGATATCACACAGCACCTCTTCATGGTAGTCTCCAATCATGAACTTCACTAAACACTGCTCATCGACCAAAGCTCTATGGTCCTTCTGTAACCATGCAATCTGATATGGATGTGGATGCTTTCTTCTTGTCAACTTCAACTTGTCAACCATCTCCTCTGAAACAAGATTATCAGTGCTTCCACTGTCAATAATAATATCACAACACTTACCTTCACATTTGCACCTTGTGTGGAATAATCTCTTCCTTTGATTTGGTTCTTTCTCCTCATTCAACAAGGTTCTTCTGACAACTAGGGTTTCTCCCCTTTCAGTATCTTCAAAACGCTCAGACTACGCATCTTCATCTACATGTGCAACTCGTGCATTGCCTTCAGGTCTTCTATTTGTCCTTCCTTGATGTTTGGGACACTTGTATGCTTGATGCCCTTCTTCTACACATTAGAAATAGGTTCCTTTGAAACCTCCTCTTCTGGGTCCTTGCCCAGGTTTGCCTCTTCCTCTTCCTCTTTGCTCACCATTGTTTTTGTCACGAGGGCGGTAGGCATTATCCCCTCTCTGATTTCGACTGGTGCCAGCCTCTTCATTTTTATTTTGATCTTCATTACGGCCTCCATAGGGTCTTCCACTAGTCCATCCACCTTGATCTCTTCCCCTTTGCTTGCTATCGAATCTTTTATTTAGCTTCTCTTCCACCTTCAGGGAAAACTGGTACGCGTCTTCTATGGTGGTCATTCTGACCAGGCTTAGCTCTTCTTGAATACTTGGCCTCAACCCATTAATGTAATGGGCTACCTTCTCCTTGTTGGGCTCTGCATGGCCTGTCCTTATAGTAATCTTATAAAACTATTCTACATACTCCTTGACAGACTTGTTACCTTGCTTCAATCTTTGCAGCTTCTTCAACAACTCCATCTCATAGTCCACAGGAATGAACTGCTTCTTCAGTTTCTCCACCATCTGATCCCATCAGGTGATCTTGCCTTTTCCTCTTCTATTCCTCTCTAACTGGACCTCCTTCCACCAAATATTGGCATGGCCCTTCAACTTTGTTTTTGCAAACTTGACCCGATTTGGGTCCTCCACATCTTCATACTCAAAATACTCCTCCGTGTCATAACTTTGTCATAGGAATCCATCATGACCATTTGGTCAATATTCCCTTACACACATTCCAAGATGCCGACACATGGCAAAATATTCCTACCACTAAGTGGGATGCCTATCTCCTCATGTGAGGACAAATTTACATGTGGTCACATGCCATGTAGGATGACACATCACCGTGCCAACTCCCACAATGTGACAACATAGGATTTGCATCCAAATTATACAATAGGCAATAAATAAATAAATACAAGGAATTACCGAGGTTGAAACACCTTAATTCCCAACATTCTCCCGCTTGTCGAACACCTTGTAAGAGCCAACAGAATTAACAAGATTTAACTACTATAGGCCGAGAGGCCCATAGACTTCGAACACCATCTGAACTTCTCTGTGCCCATTGGTTTCGTCAATGCATCTGCAACATTTTTCAACATATTTACCTTCTCTAAATTTACCTTCCCATCCTCTACCATGTCTCGCACAAAGTGAAACTATACATCAATATGCTTTGTTCTGGCATGGAAAGTTAGATTCTTCACAAGGCAAATCGCACTCTGACTGTCACAACAAATCATTATCTGTCCTACATCAACACCAATATCTGAACACAATCTCTTAATCCGAATGGCTTCCTTGCAAGCATGAGTTGCTGCCATGTACTCAGTTTTTGTCATGGATAAAGGAACCACAGGTTGTCGCTTACTCATCCAACTAATTACACCACCAAACATAGTGAACACATAGGCACTGGTGGATCTCCTACTATCAATGTCACCTGCCCAATCAGAATCGACAAATCCATGAATACAATATAAATGCGAAGGTCCTGTAGCATTACCATGATAGCAAATGGAATACTCAGAAGTACCCCTCAAATATCTGAACACTCGCTTAAATGCATCCCAATGTACCCTTCTAGGATTAGCCATAAAATGACTAAGGAATCCCACTGCTTGGGCAATGTCTGGTCTTGTGCAAACCATAGCATACATCAAACTGCCAATAGCACTAACATAAGGTACTCTGCTCATGTCCTCCACCTCACTAGGAGATTTTGGACAATCATTAGCAAACAACTTTGTCCCCAATGAAACAGGAACACACAATGGTCTACAATCTACCATGCTGAACCTATCCAACACGGTCTTCACATACTTACTCTGGCTTAACCAAATTTTTCTATTGGCTCTGTCTTCCGATTTCCATTCCCAGAATGTACCTGGCTGCCCTGAGATTTTTCATCTCAAACTGTACTGACAACTGAGACTTCAAATCAGAAATCATATTCTTACCATTCCCAATCAACAACATATCGTCAACATGCAATGCAATAATGAGAATGTGATCATTGTCAAACTTGTAATACACACAATGATCTGATTTCGATCTTAGATATCCAATCGACAACACAAAGGCATCAAAATTCAAGTACCACATCCTAGGAGACCGCTACAAACCATACAAAGACTTCTTTAACTTGCAAACCAAATTTTCTTTACCTTTCTCTATGTAGTGCTCTAGTTGTGACATGTAAATCTCTTCCTCCAAATCACCATGAAGGAAAGTTGTCTTCACATCCATCTGTTCTACCTCTAAGTCATAAGCAGCTACAAGAGATAATAGGAATCGAATGGATGTCATCTTTGCAATGGGAAAGAAAATTTCACCATAATCAATTCCCTCCACTTGTGAATACCCCTTCGCAACCAATCTAGCCTTGTACTTTTCAACACTACCATCTGCACTGAATTTCTTCTTGAACACCCATTTGCATCCAATGGGTGTCCATCCTTCAGGAAAAGGCACCAAGTCCCATGTTTTATTTGTCTCCAAAGAAGCCATCTAATCTTCCATGGCCTCCTTCCAGGAACCTGCATCTTTCATGCCCATGTCCTCTTTCATAGTTCTAGGCTCATCAGTGTTAGTAAGTAAAGCAAAAGCACAACTAGAATCAAGTAATGAATAACCAAACCTATCAAGTTGCTTTCTTGTTCGTGTAGACCTCCTCAATGGTTGAGGTTGAGGTTTTACTTCTTCTTCTAAGCTTTCAGAGCTGCTAGAGCTCTCCTCATCGTCAGGTCTCACAAGGTCTATCAGTTCAGTCTTCTTAGGGGTAGAAGGAAACTAAACCACATCTTCTTTCTTTTTTGTCTGTTCTAGCTATAGTACAACAGAAGGTGTTGGCTCTCTGAAGATAACACTTTTTTCTATACAACACATTTTCAGCCACAAGATCCCAAAGCTTGTATCCTTTCACATCGACACCATAGCCAATGAAAATACATTTAAGAGCCTTGTTCTCCAATTTAGACCATTTCTCCCTAGGCACATGTGTATATGCCTTGCAACCAAAAACACGAAGATGCCTAACTGAAGGCTTCTTACCAGACCACACCTCCATAGGTGTCTTACCAACAAGAGTTGATGTAGGAGACCTGTTTACCAGGTAGCAAGTAGTGGCTACAGCTTCAGCCCAAAACTTTTGTTCAAGGCTTTCTCCACTAAGCATACTCCTAGCCTTCTCCATCAGTGTCCTGTTCATCCTCTCTGCAACTCCATTTTGCTGCGGGGTGTAGGGAGTTGTCTTATATCTTTCAATCCCTTGCTCTTTACATAACTTATCGAACTCTGCTGAACAAAACTCACCACCGTTGTCAGTTCTCAAACACTTAATCTTTTTACTAGTCTATTTTTTAGCAAAGGCTTTAAACTCTTTAAACTGACTAAAGACTTCAGTCTTGCTTCTGATAAAATAAACCCATGTCCTTCTACCATAATCATCTATGAAAGATACAAAATATACAGATTTGGAAATCGAAGGAACATTAACTGGACCAAATACATCAGAATGAATAAGATCCAACACACCAGAAGACTTGTGAGAACTAGAGTAAAACTAAACACGATTTTGTTTTCCATATACACAATGTTCACAAAAGTTGAACTCGAGATTACAATCATTTAACCCCTCAATGAGGTTTTTATTTTTCAGGGTTTTAAGACCCTTCTCACCAATGTGGCCATATATCAAATGCCATAACATAGTCTTTTCAGTAGGAAGCTTAGCTTACATAGCATGTGCACTACCATCAGAACTAGTTATAACAAATTTCTTCACTGCTTGTTCAAATGGTGGGGATAAAGTGATTGCAACTCTTTTCTTCGAGTTAGAA
Source organism: Cunninghamia lanceolata (assembly GCA_027924645.1). Lineage (NCBI taxonomy): Eukaryota > Viridiplantae > Streptophyta > Pinopsida > Cupressales > Cupressaceae > Cunninghamia > Cunninghamia lanceolata. Next base: position 6,765,141 of record BSBN01000333.1, read on the forward strand.
GAACTATTGCACTGTGAAGTGCATGCCTCTAGCTGAAATAGAGTACCTCTCTGAGTACCCTTCGCAAGCACCATAGATCCTCTAGTCATCTTGCATCCATCCTTCGAAAAAACAACCTGCACACCTGCATCATTCAACATACTTACAGAAAGCAGGTTCCATGCAAGGCTTGGGATGTGCATAACCCCAGTGATCCCCTTCACTCGTCCATCAGGGAATCGAATTGAGACTCTTCCACGACCAATAATCTTCAGATGAGAGTCATCACCCAAGTACACTCTTCCACCATCGAACTCTTCATACTTTGTGAACCAGCTTTGATGTGAGGTCATATGGAATGATGCACCAGAATCTATCAACCACACATCATTAGATGCATGGGTGGCTAGGGCTGCGATGAAGGCATCACCATCATCTTGTGACTTGTCAAAATCTGAATCAAGGGCGGTCTTCTTTTTCTTTTTTTCTTTTCTTCTTTACATTCCTTTCAGAAATGCCCTGATTTGCCACAGTTTCAATAGAGAGCCTTGGACTTTCTAGGAGATTTGGAACTCCCACAAGATTTGGATCTGCCCTTTTCACCTTTCTTGTCCTTCTTCTTCCCTTTCTCTTTGGGTCTTCCATGAACCGCAAGAGATTCTTTGGCCGACTCGAATGTCTTCCTCCGCATTTCTTTAGATAATAGCGAGGACACCACATATTCCATCTTGAAGGTGGTAGTGGTGCTTCCAATAGCCATGAAAAGATGATCCCACGAATCTGGCAAAGAACAAAGTAGGGTCATACACTGATCCTCCTCCTCTATTTTCACACCCACAGATGTCAACTGTGCAACAATCATGTTAAAAGCATTCATGTGGTCCGCAACAAATCCTCCATCTTCCATCTTCAGAGTGAACAACTTCTTTTTTAGAAAAATCTTGTTCACCAAGGACTTGGCCTGATAAATATCACCCAACTTCTTCCAAAGATCTTTCGTGCTCTTCTCCTCATGAACATTCAATAGGATAAAGTCAACTAGACAGAGTCTTATGAGACCCTTAGCTTTCTGATATTTGAGGTCCCAATCAGTTTGTGACATTACTGTAGGTTTTACACTGGATATGGTTTCCCATAGGTCACGATCAACAAGTAGGTCCTCCATCTTGAGTTTCCACAACTCGAAAATAGTGCCATTAAATTTCTCCACCTCTAACCTTCCGGATGTGGTTACCATCTCCTTGCTGCAACAAGATACAGAATGCTCTGCACAACACTCCCACTCAACCTAAGATTAGCTCAAAAAACCCCTACCCAACAGTTAGAACCAAAACTAGCCAGGCTCTGATACCAACTGAAAGGAAGCTAGGTGTATGAAAATCGCTTCCTACACTAATCTAATGAGGGGAGGAGAGTGCAAATTCAATTTTATCTTTCCAGTTACAGCTATGTTAACCCACTAATAGAGATATTGCAGCAAACACAAACACAAGAAAGTGATACAGAAGAAGAGAGACAAGATATACGTGGGGAAAACCCTTACGAGTGAAAAACCCCACACTCCAAAACACAACTCAAATGTATTCCGTAAACAATGAAGGTTACAATACAACACAGAGCCAATGCTATTGCAGGAGTCTTTGACACTCATATCTGGAGATGATCCAGCAGCATAATCCTACCTATCAAACCTATAATACATCACCTCTCCAAAGCACCAATTTATATAGAATATACAAGGCAAAAATGGCTCCACATTGAGATGGGCGTCCAACATGGCCTCATGGCCCAAAACCCATGCCTATGGACACTTGTCCAACATTGTAGGATGTTTCTGACACTTGTCAAGTCACCCCATTCCAAGGAGGTTGCCTATTTCCAAAATGGGCTATGAAAGATGCTCTTACGACTCTTACAACCGTCATAGAATCTGTCATAGCTGTCATAACTTATAGTTGTAAGAGAATCTGTCATACACATGCTATAAATAGCATATTCTCTTACAACATGTCATATCCCACCTTGGGGCACCCAAAGATGCCTTTTCCAAAGATGCTTCTCGACACATGTCTTCACCTATCATAAGATCTTCTATTTCTGACTCTTACATGTCATAACTTTGTCATAGGAGTATGTCATGACCGTTTCTGTCAGTATTCCCTTACACACATTCCAAGATGCCGACACATGGCAAAATATTCCTACCACTAAGTGGGATGCCTATCTCCTCATGTGAGGATAAATTTACATGTGGTCATATGCCATGTAGGATGACACATCACCGTGCCTACTCCCACAATATGACAACATTGGATTTGCATCCAAATTATACAATAGGCAATAAATAAATAAATACAATGAATTAATACAAGGAATTACCAAGGTTGAGACACCTTAATTCCTAACATGCTATACCTGGTGATCTCACCTCTATAGAAGTTCCTCATTGGTTTGGTTGCATCTAGATTATCAGGAAATAAGGGATCAACAAGACTTAGATGGTGTTAGGCACCCATCATTCAACACAGAGAGTTTAGGGCACAATGTTCACATGGGGAGTTGACATCCTGGCTATGGTTTATCAAGATTTCTATCATATAGCAAGACGAGGGGCACTTTCCTTCAACCATCCTTCTTTGGTTATGACATGGATTCTTGAGCACATTCGATCATTCCAAAGGGGTATGCCACCCTTCGATCCTAGATTGTCAAGGGCTTTGTGATGGGGTCATCTTAGCTACTTTGATGCTAGTACACACGCAGTGGCTACTCTTACTGATGCAGACTTCATTCTTGACCCTTATGTTGACATGAAGGGATTATGGTCAAGAGATATCCAGATTCAAGGTTATTGCAAAGGTGTGACACATTTTTCAGACATGCTTGGTTCAATTGAGGCATGCACACCATATTGATCGAGTCCTTCAGCAGTTGGGTGATGATTATCCAAAGAACTTGCCCCTAATTTCTATTTTCTATAGGTTTGTTCAGGAGATGGGGGATGCTGAGCAAAGGATGATTACTTATACTCCCTTAACTCCCAAAGTCCTGATTACTAGAGTGGTTTGTGTTACATGGCAAAGACAGAGACAAGCAAGAGGGATTCAATCTCATAGATTGATGATCATGGTGGAGATTGAGGACTCTAGCGACGAGGACTACAATCCTGAGAGAGATGGTGGTGATGAGGGAAATGTTGGGGAAGACCTTGAGATGTCTTCAGATGAGGTGGTAGTACTAGAGGTGACTCCCCCAACCCACAATCTAGTTTATTTAGATGAGGATATGAGACTTTATGATCCTACATGGTAGCCCAGTGATCCTCATAAGGAATTCCTTCCCTACTTTTTATTCTCAATACTTCTTTTGGTTGGCCTTAATTTAACACTCATTTTTTTTCTTCTTCAGGTAGTACTAAGGAGTGGAGGGATTTCTTTCCTAACACCTCACTAGACTTAGTAGCCTTTGCTGCCAGTTACTCACGGGAGCAGCTTCCTGTTGATGTCCACTTGCCTACTAGGGTCGGTCGTCATACCAATATCTTTTCTCTGACATATCACAATTTCCAAGAAGTTCTTACTTTGAGAGCCAGGATTAATACTCTTGGGGGTGAGAATGTAGTTCTTTGAGAGATGGCTCATCTAGGGATTCATAGGCCTAATTCCTAAACTAGCACACCTGGTCCTTCTCATTCATGAGTCCCTAATAGGATTCCTCATTCTCACAAAACTCAAAGAGATTCAAGCATCCAAAGCAAGCATTGGAGTAGGAGCCCTTAAGGCTCCATTGGTCAAAGTTGTCCTTGATGTTCTAGGTGTCTTTCTACTTTACCCCCTTGCATGGGGAGATATGTATATCTTGAGAGCATTTTGTTCTTACGCTCTTGAGTTTTGATAATACCAATGAAATGGTCCTTGTGATCTTAATTGTTGTTCTTACTCACCTTTTGTGCACATAGATAATTTAGAACCTTCTATGTTTGATCTCTAAAATTCTAACACAAATGCAAAAATGATTGTGCAATGTTTTTGGTCTTTTTTTAGAATTTATATGAATGCATGAAGTGCATGAAATGTAGGGGCACATAAGGTAATGTAACACATCTTAATCCTATGGAATGTCATGAGTTATGACATAAACTTATTGCTTTCAATTTTTTATTTTTTTGACATGATGAATGCATGATGGAACAAACAATGTGATAACTCTTTAGTAAGATTTTTGATTGCAAATTATCTTGGTATAGGAGACCTATTAACCCTTTGAGATAGGATTTGGAACTCAAGTGGGTATGGCGAGGAGATGGAATGCTTCTGAATTTTGGGCTTCGCTAAAGGCTAAACACTGATCCTTATCTAGACAAAATATATTGACAAGATTTCAACTTAGACAAGCAACATATTTTATTAGCACTCACTAGACTTAGATCAAAGGATGGCCAACAAAATAGACCTGGGGTAAAGGAAAGGCTCCAGAGAGGGAGATGGCCCTAAAGACAACTAGACTCTTGGCTTTGCTCAGCTAGTGTATGTGTGTGCTTTGTACCTTGCTTTATCTGATAGATTGTCACTCTACGTAGCTTCGAGCATAGATTTATCTCCAATCAAGAGTATGGACAATCAACAACCTTCTCTCTTACACTCTCTTTTTTGTATTTCTTTTCTTTTCTCTTTTTTAGCTTTTTTTTTTCTTTTTGGCTTTTTGATTGCCAATGATAGGATGCTTGGATATTCAACTGCTTTGGTGCTTCTGCTATTCTAATGATTACTCATATATATTGATCACTCATTTTTTTGCACTCGTATTTTAAATTGTTTCCTTTAGAGTTATGATCTTCCTAGCATTTTTGGCTAGGAAAGATAAGGGATTGAACACCATCAAAAGTTTTCACTATCCAATCAGACTTCCCTTCTACTAAGGAGGAATGGGGGAGGTCTACTTGCAAGCTTCTATTGAGTACTATAGGTTTGAAGACTGACTTTGCTTAGACTTAACAACATGGATTGTTAAGACCGAGATTAGTGTAGAGCTAAGAGCTATGCTTTGATTAGAATCATTGGGGAATGTGATAGGGGAATGATAAACAACAATTATGAATACAAGGGATCTCAAAAGCTAAGAGGATCAACCTTTACCTAGGTAATCTTAGACTCCTCATTGAGATGAAAATCAAACAAGAGCATGTCACTCACAAAAATGCAAGGCGAAATAGAATGATAAAGAATGTTGAGTTTTTTATCTTTTTAATTTTTTTTAATTTTTATTTTTTATGTTTTTTTATGATTTTTAGACAGTATTTCTTAAGGTGAAAGGTGATGACCATCTTACCAAATTCTTCACCTTCCATAGTGTTGGTTTTTCTTCTGAATCAGCATTAGGGTTTGCCACTTCTAATGCACAGGCAGATTCAGCCAACTGAATACAGGAGGTTGCGTGAGCTCCTCCCCTTCACTTCTAGTTCTGCCGCACCAAGGGGGGTGTCCCTATTTGATAAAAGTATAACCTTGACTAGCTCAATGACAGAAGGATTTAACTTGACAGCAACAGGCAGAATACTCTCATGTATGGACCAAGATTTGTGTAACAAATCACAAGGTTGGCAACATTCTTGGACATGATGTCTAGTTGGGTATGAGAGCATGCAGGGATCCTAATCCTACTCCTACAACTAACAGGTGGAAGGATGAAATGGTTTGATTTGATTTTTGGATGCAAAGCTGGACATGGTATATAACCTCAACACAGAGCTAGATTAGTGCCTATCCAGGGCTTGGAGTCGGTAGACATACACCTGTGAATGATCAGCATGAACAACTAAAACTAGATTTCAGGGGGATATACATGATATCTGCCTTACAGATATACAGAGTGTTAAGCTGTCTATACTTATGGCATCCCTATTGCAGTATACCCTTCCCAATATTCAATCTGAAAACAGTTTAATCTACCCCTTGAGCAGAAGTTAAAAGATTAAACATTCAACACAGGAATTCTATGTTCTAGAATCTCAAACATTCCTTGAATGCCTGGACTCAGAAGAAAGATAAATGCAAAACTGGAGACAGAATCAGCATAACACATGCAAACATAGCATTATTCATATAAAATTGACCATGAAATCAGTGGATTCATGCACAAACGTACAACAGGAGATACATAAACTCGTAAGTTTTGCTGCACAGAGCAACCAAAACCAGTTGTATCTTGTTACAGAGCCAAAATGTCTAGTTTTCAACAACCTCAAAAATGGTAACACAGTCTGCCTATATTGGCCAAAAAGTGTACCCGCAGCAATTAATTACATGGCTTTCAAAAATCTGCCAGATACAGATCACATAGGAAGAATGGCGCTCAGAAGTTATTGCTGCAGAGACAGAAAGTAGATAATGGTGGCCTCGAGCCCTGTGCCACCATCTGGAAGTCCTCATGCCAAAAATTAGGTACATGACTGTTCAACAACTCGCCCATGCCCCTGCTATAGTCGCCATTGATGGCTCAACCATCCGCGGCCGCGTGAAAACTGTAGCTGCGTTTAAATGGAAGTTTCCCGGCAAAACGTGCTTTACTGAAGTTTCAAATGTGCAGGAAGAATAGTCCCACATTGGTGCCGTGGAGACTCCTTCAATACTTTAAAAACATGGTCGTGAGCATAATAGGTGTCGAGCGTTTTGCCGCGCTCGACACACGACCCTTCGCCAAAAGCCCATCGGCCAAATCTACACCATCGGCTTGCCCCAAAATCCTCTCGCCGATCTCAATCATCTCACCAACGACACCTCCGCAAGCCTCTGTCGGCCAGACATAGTCTATCAGCCAGCCCAAAAGCTTCCTTGGCCGATAGACCAACTCTCCCCGATGGCCACCAAAACACCCTCATCGGCGAAACCTCCACTGTCAGCCCAACATATGCCCGTTCACCCGACAGTCCATGTCTTGCCGATGACCGCTCCAAATCCCTTGTCGCCAAGACATAGACCATCGGTACACCAATGAAAGATCCCACCGACCTCAAAAGTCCTGCCGATGCCTACCTTCGCATTCCCCATCGGTTAGAGAAACGCCATCAGGCCAACACATTCCATTCCTGCCGACACAGCCAGTCACACTGACCACCACACCATACTCAGGTCCTTGGCGAGACACACGCCATCGGCACAACAAAAAAGATGCTGGCCGATACGTCAAGTCAAACCGACACACCAACGAGCCACACTCTGCTCCACTATCGGCCAAACACTCATCATCGGAGCAACTAAAAAAACACTGGCTGACACCCTCAGTCACACTGACAAACACCTCCCTAAAGCCTCCAACTTCCACATCGACGAACCCTCCAACTGCTAGCCCGATACACAATCTTACTCCAATGGCATTCCCCATCGGGCAAACTCCTTACATCGGCGGCCAAAAAATTTGCTTCGCCAATAGCTAAACACACGCCAATGGACATCCATCGGCCAGACCAAAACAATCGGAGCACTCAAGAAAACTTTCGCCGATGAAGCCAATCACTCCGATAAGACCAAAAACATAAAGCTTTGAACCGTTGAACCCCGAACCAAAAGGGTTCAACACAAGGGTTCAACGCGATGGTTCAAACATCAAAAATAGTACTCTATAGGCGACAAAGCTTCGGACCATTGAACCTTGAACCAAAACAAAAAGGTTCAAGCGGGAGGTTCAACGATGCAATATTTGCGCAAGGCAAATGCATAATGCGACCCGTTAGAAGAAAATTGAACCCTGAACCGCTGAACCACTGAACTTAGAGAAAAAAGGGTTCAAGTTCAAACTGAAATGTCGAAGACACAAAAACGAACCCATGCCGATGGAGAAAAGACGAAGACCCCTCATCAAGAAATGAGATGCAGATGCTGAAAAACACTGAAGGGGTGCCAAAACATAGAACCTTTTGGATATTTTGGGATGGTGCCTGCATGAAAATTGCTAAATTAACTGACAGTGAATTCAGGCACCAACAGTGGCTCTGATTGGGGATGTGCAGGTTCAAGATTGCAGTGAGAACCCCAGATCTCTGGGATGCAGACCAGTCCCCTATCCATTGGGCACAGAGTCAAACTTGCACCAATCTACATCACCAAACACATTATTTTAAAATAAACATGGTGGCCCAGGGCCACCAAAAAGGAAAAACCAGACTTTTCCTTTGTCAAACACCTGATTTTCTTTTGATTTCTTCAAATGAAGCCTAAAAGCATTTAACTGTCTGCAGCAAGCCCCTTGGCAATTATTTGTGCTGCTGCTCATTTCTTTTTCTTCAACAAATCTACAGCTAGCTTCATCAGCATATATAATTATCAGTTGTAGAATGTCATCATGATATGAGTCACTGATGTTGCTTGGAAAAATAACAGACTCACATGAAACAAATGAATCCACATTAGAATTTTGCCCTTCCTCAAAAAATAAGAGCTCCTCTGTATCAAACATGCAATATTCAGGCACAAGCAACATCTCATAATCAAATTTATCTTGATGAACATACAGATATCCATCATCATCATGCACGGTAGTTTTGTCATTAATGTCCACCTGAAATGTCTCAACAGAAGGCAGAAATAACTCAGAATGTAGCCCTACACTGAAAGCTTCATAGTCACCCCTGCAATCAACACTATCCCCAACTGTATGAGCACACACATCTACAATTTTTCCATCCACCTCTGAATAGTGACCTTGTTTTTTATCTTCACCAGTGCCCTGATAATCAAAAGCAAAGTTTTCAACCTCTGCACTATGAAGGTGGCCAAAATCTTCAAGGAAACATTCATAATCAGCATCCAAATATATTTCATTATCTGAAAGGCTCACATATGCATCTGAATGTTGGCAATCACTAGCATATTCACTGCCATCCCTTGAATCAATGTTTTCTATATTCAGAGTGAAGCTCTGCATATCCACTTCATATAAATAATCAGACATAACTGGGATATGCACACTGCTGCAAGACACAACTTCATGTATGTCTCTCATTTGATCAATTGGAGGGCACCTTGTGTTTGCAGGCTTGTCTTCTAAAGGCTGATAACAATCTTTGTTTTCATTATTACAAGATGTGCTTACATTTTCTACAACATTTTCTTCATGCATCACATCATGGCTGCACACATTATTCTGAAGTATATTTCTCTCTATACAATCATCTCTCAATGCACATACTGGGAGGGCTGAAATATATTCACTTTGATAACTGCTTTGACAACTTGCAGCCATGAAACATACTGGCATTCCATATTTCTCATTGTTTTCTATGTCCATAGCAAATTGGAAAGCCTGGTGAAGTGTGACTAGTTCTTTATCTCTCAACAGATAACTCATTTCTTCATCAAATGCAGCCAAATAAATTGTCAAGCACAATGCATTATTAGGTCTCATATATTCAGGGATTTGCCTGAGCAATTTAATAAACCTAAGATTAAAGGCTGGAACCAACTCCTCATCTTCCCTTTGGATATTCATAAAATGTATGATCAATGAGGCCACATCAAACCTTTCACCAAACTACCCTAGGAATGCAACTTCTAAATCTATCCATGAAGAAACTGAACAAACAGGCAGGTCTGAAAACCATATCCTAGCATCATCTTCCAATGACTGAACAAAGAGTCTCATTACTACATCTTCATCCTCTACCTCATAATCTTCTATTAAATTACAAAATCTTTGCAGATGTTTGTTTGCCGATTCAAAATCTGATCCACTATATTTTAGCAAACATCTTCTAATTTTATTGGGAATAATATTTGGGTAACCATATATCCCTGTGAAATTTAGGGCTTTATATCTTTCAATAAAGAATGGTCTTCTCTGAGAGCACGACCAGGCTTGTTGTTCTAAACTCAACATTTTGAATCAAAGATGAATACCTGGATATATGTTGTAGCACTGATAGGTTCTTTCAACAGAGTCGCCACCTCTCAGAGAGAGGACAGAATGTCAGCAAGGCACTTTTGTTTTCTGGATTCATCACCCCAGCAGAGCACCACATGGTTCCTTTTTGCTGCAACAACTTCACTGGAAACTAGATTTTCCAGCCCTCAGGTTACTTGACTCTCTCTCTCCCCAGTAGAGTCACCAATTTGTTGGTTTTTCTTCTGAATCAGCATTAGGGTTTGCCACTTCTAATGCACAGGCAGATTCAGCCAACTGAATATAGGAGGTTGTGTGAGCTCCTCCCCTTCACTTCTAGTTCTGCCGCACCAAGGGGAGTGTCCCTATTTGATAAAAGTATAACCTTGACTAGCTCAATGACAGAAGGATTTAACTTGACAGCAACAGGCAGAATACTCTCATGTATGGACCAAGATTTGTGTAACAAATCACAAGGTTGGCAACATTCTTGGACATGATGTCTGGTTGGGTATGAGAGCATGCAAGGATCCTAATCCTACTCCTACAACTAACAGGTGGAAGGATGAAATGTTTTGATTTAATTTTTGGATGCAAAGTTGGACATGGTATATAACCTCAACACAGAGCTAGATTGGTGCCTATCTAGGGCTTGGAGTCGGTAGACATACACCTATGAATGATCAGCATGAACAACTAAAACTGGATTTCAGGGGGATATACATGATATCTGCCTTACAGATATCTCCCAATACAGAGTGTTAAGATGTCTATACTTATGGCATCCCTATTGCAGTATACCCTTCCCAATATTCAATCTGAAAACAGTTTAATCTACCCCTTGAGCAGAAGTTAAAAGATTAAACATTCAACACAGGAATTCTATGTTCTAGAATCTCAGACATTCCTTGAATGCCTGGACTCAGAAGAAAGATACATGCAAAACTAGAGACAGAATCAGCATAACACATGCAAACATAGCATTATTCATATAAAATTGACCATGAAATTAGTGGATTCATGCACAAATGTACAACAGGAGATACATAAACTCACAAGTTTTGCTGCACAGAGCAACCAAAACCAGTTGTATCTTGTTACAGAGCCAAAATGTCCAGTTTTCAACAACCTCAAAAATGGTAACACAGTCTGCCTATATTGGCCAGAAAGTGTACCCGTAGCAATTAATTACATGGCTTTCAAAAATCTGCCAGATACAGATCACACAGGAAGAATGACACTCAGAAGTTATTGCTGTAGAGACAGAAAGTAGACAATGGTGGCCTCGAGCCCTATGCCACCATCTGGAAGTCCTCATGCCAAAAATTGGGTGCATGACTGTTCAACAACTCGCCCATGCCCCTGCTACAGTCGCCATTGATGGCTCAACCACCCGCGGCCACGTGAAAACTATCGCTGCATTCAAATGGAAGTTTCCCGCCAAAATGTGCTTTATTGAAGTTTCAAATGTGCAGGAAGAATAGTCCCATATTGGTGCCGTGGAGACTCCTTCAATACTTTAAAAACATGGTCACAAGCATAATAGGTGTCGAGCCTTTTGCCGCGCTCGACACACGACCCTTCGCCAAAAGCCCATCGGCCAAATCTACACCATCGGCTTGCCCCAAAATCCTCTCGCCGATCTTAATCGTCTCACTGACGACACCTCCGCAAGCCTCTGTCGGCCAGACATAGTCTATCGGCCAGCCCAAAAGCTTCCTTGGCCGATAGACCAACTCTCCCCGATGGCCACCAAAACACCCTCGTCGGCGAAACCTCCACTGTCGGCCCAACATCTGCCCGTTCACCCGACAGTCTATGTCATGCCGATGACCGCTCCAAATCCCTTGTCGCCAAGACATAGACCATCGGCACACCAATGAAAGCTCCCACCGACCTCAAAAGTCCTTCCGATGCCTACCTTCGCATTCCCCATCGGCTAGAGAAACGCCATCGGGCCAACACATTCCATTCCTACCGACACAACCAGTCACACCGACCACCACACCATACTTAGGTCCTCGGTGAGACACACGCCATCAGCACAACAAAAAAGACGCTCGCCGATACATCGAGTCACACCAACGCACCAACGAGCCACACTCTGCTCCACTATCGGCCAAACACTCATCATCGGAGCAACTGAAAAAACACTGGTCGACACCCTTAGTCACACCGACAAACACCTCCCTAAAACCTCCGACTTCCACATCGGCGGACCCTCCAACTGCTAGCGTGATACACAATCTTACTCCGATGGCATTCCCCATCGGGCAAACTCCTTACATCGGCGGCCAAAAAATTTGCTTCGCTGATAGCCAAACACACGCCGATGGACATCCATCGGCCAGACCAAAACAATCGGAGCACTCAAGAAAACTTTCGCCAATGAAGCCAATCACTCCGATAAGACCAAAAACATAAAGCTTTGAATCGTTGAACCCCGAACCAAAAGGGTTCAACACGAGGGTTCAACGCGATGGTTCAAACATCAAAAATAATACTCCATAGGCAACAAAGCTTCGAACCATTGAACCTTGAACCAAAACAAAAAGGTTCAAGCGGGAGGTTCAACGATGCAATATTTGCGCAAGGCAAATGCATAATGCGACCCGTTAGAAGAAAATTGAACCCTAAACCGCTGAACTACTGAACTTAGAGAAAAAAGGGTTCAAGTTCAAACCAAAATGTCGAAGACACAAAAATGAACCCATGTCGATGGAGAAAAGACGAAGACCCCTCCTCAAGAAATGAGATGCAGATGCTGAAAAACACTGAAGGGGTGCCAAAACTTAGAACCTTTTGGATATTTTGGGATGGTGCCTGCATGAAAATTGCTAAATTAACTGACAGTGAATTCAAGCACCAACACATAGTGCACAAAATATATGCACCATTTTCGATCTCTTCTTTGACCATATAAGGACATATCCAATTTGGTCTAAACTTGCATCCTTCTCTAGCTCTTTCATCAATTAGATTGTTGATTCTAAGTACCACGTTTCCCACTTAGAAGGGTCTTGGCACAACTTTCTTCTTATATTACTTCTTTACCCATGCGAGGTAAGATTCATGTCTTTGTACTGTCCTTAATCATTTCTCATCCATCATCTCCAATTCATCTAACCTCATTGCATGGTATTCTTCATTATCTAACAAGCCTTGTAAGGATACCCTCAAACTGGGTAATTCAACTTCCAACAATAAGACTACCTTTGACCCAAAAGTGAGGGCATATGGTGTTGTTCTGATTAGGGTGTGCACACTAGTTCTATAGGTCCACAGAGCAAGGTATAGCTGCAAGTGCCAATCCCTCTTGGAGTCCTTTATGATTTTTACCAAGATTGCTTTGAGCATTTTATTTGTTTCCTCAGCTTGACCATTTCCTTGTGGGTAGTGCATTGACGTTGAATCATGATTAATGTGGAACCTCTCATATAGTTCATGCACTTGTGGATTTTTAAATGAAGATGCACTGTTAGTCACTATCACCTTAAGGATCTATTGGCGTTTCAATTCGCACCTCTAGAATGCGATTTGGAAATGGACAGCTATGCACAGATAAACTACTCTCCTATTGGAAGGGGGAGTTCCCTTTCTTGCTAATGTTTGCTGAAAAGATAATTAAATGAAACTTCGCCTATCTTCTTTTTGATTCTCAGCTGCAAGCACAAGTTTATAAAACTCTAAACGTTGCAGAAGAGGTTTTTTCCTTTTATAAAACTTCTACTACAACTAAGCAAAGACTAACGACGCAAAGGAAATTGAAAGTGAATAAAGAATGATTGTTAACACAAAAACTTAAGTAGTTTTCCTCCAGGTTTACACCACAAGACTAAAAGTACTTTAATGATTAAATCTGAAATGAAGGCTGCAAAAAGCTACACATCTAACGACGATAACTTGATGAATAGAGATAGAATATCAGAGCAAAATAGGCATGAGACTTCTATTCAATATCATAAAGTTTGCACAACTCTAGGACAGTAATGCTGCAGCAAAAGGCAGGCATATAGCAAGCGATCAAACACTGGAGAACAATGAACACAGACTGAACAACAATTAGAATAACAAGATCTGCAGGCTAGAATAGGCACAGCAAATTTGCTATTATAAAAGTAGCTCTATTATAATGGGCAAGGATGCCCTTATTTATACTAAAATCAAAGGAGTAGGGAACCCTAAAATCTCCTTGATTAACCCTAACTTGCCAACTCAAAAGATTTATTACTATTCTAAGACAAAGATACAATAAACAAATGCTTTAAAGCAATCTGCTTTAAAGCAAAGAAGATTCCAACTAACACAAAGTGATTTCTTTTCTAAATATAGAATGGATGAGCTTAGGATGAAAGCACATGCTTTAAAACAAAAAGCATATGTTTTAAAGCTACTTTATTTTGAAATGCATCCTCATCAACATTCTAGCGTTTTGGTGATGTCATCCATTGATATTCTGGGAAACAATATCTTCTAAAAAGCGAGTGACTGCATCTATGCCAGGAACACTGATACTCTCTAGAATGATATTCTGATTCTCTAACATTTCTTCACCACTAGCAACCATCTGAAGAAAATCATGAACTTCACCCGCAGCCTTGTCGAATTTCACTGTCATTACGACAAAATGACTCATCTTGCCAACATTGATATCATCATTGAAATTACTGCGGATGAGAGTCTAGAACTCTGCTTGCACTTCCCTGAGATCATACAGGGTACCATCTTCTTTCTCATACGAACACGGGATTTCAGAGACAAAAGATCTGACGAACTTGAGGATGTTGACTGCCTTTTCTTTCCAGTCTGTCAACTCTGCAATCATACTGTCATAAGTTTTTACTATGAAAAGATATTGTGCTTTCCAAGTAGAAACTGACTTCTTATCTTTAGCTGAATCAACAGTATCAAGTGCAATCTTCAAGTCAGAGATAATGATCTCAAACACCGGTCTATTTTCTGCCATGGTCTGCTACAATCCCTGTATGCCTTGGCGTAAATCATGAGTGTTGTACTTCAATTGATAAAGCTCTGAAAGCACAACTCTCCCTTTGGTCACAAATTCTTCCACGCAACTGTTCATATGCCTCCCATAGAGGACCAACTTACTGAAGTGCCGCTGATCGGCTGGTGATTCAAGATTTGGTGGAGGAAGTAAATCAGCATGTGAAGTGCCATGGAAAAGGTTGGAAATGTACTACCGTAGTTGTCGACTTCAGCTTTAAGAGCTGCCTTGTCTTCTCCATCTTTCAGCACCCTTTCCTTCAAATTATCCGCTGCAACCTCGAAGAGATTGACGTCTGTATGGCGGGTACTTCTACCAAGGTTAGCCTTGATAACCGTGAAGTCATCAACCTCGACATCATCAGCACTTCTATTTTCTGGTGGTGTTGCAGTTTCAAGAATTATTTCTCCCTCTGCATTCTTCTCAATGCGAACCTACTTCTTCAGCTGCTTATCTAGTGTGTCTTGGTAGACGCTTTTAAGTTATGTTAAATCCAGCTGATATGAGGGCTTTCTCCTCTTCCTTCCCAGAATATTTTCAAGCCAGGTTGAGCCTTCATCTCTTAGAAATTCGGTTCTAACCTCATCAGCTCCTGATGAATCAATGTGTGCATTAGAGTTACAAACTGGCAAATCTAGCTCTGAATCTATGTGAATAGGAGAAGTGATCGGTGAAGAAGGTGGAGATACCTGATCTAAAGGTAACACGTCAACATGCGGCGTTGTTTCAACAGGAACTTTTGGTTCAACTGGTGGTTGTTCCTACTGGACATGATCTAGAGACTTATCCTTTTTCCTCTTTAACTTACCCATTTTTGTTCCTTCTGGAAGAACACTCATAGCTTTTATCCTTCGTTTTGGCTTGGAAGTGGAAGGCTCTGATGGTTGCACAACTGGCGGCTTTGCTAACGGAATATCATCCTTCCGCTTAGTCTTCAAGAATATCAAACTATTTTTAACCACTCGACTTGTTCTTTCTTCAATGGAAGTGCTCTCTTTTACTGACCAATTAACTAGTGGTAACGGTTGTTGCTCAATTTGGTCTCTAAAATATGTGGGAAGTAGAACTTCACCACTCTCTATCAAACCCTCTATATCTTCTGATAGGATATCAGACATCTGTTGAAGAGTGAATCTGCTATAACTACGTTCTCGCACTTCAAACTCATCAGCACAATTAGCCTAGAAGTCTTCAACTGCAAACTTGTGCGTACAATTTTGTCCAAGATGTGATGTATAAACACCACGCGGATCATATGAAGATCTCCTGTTGAAAAACTTAAGACCATATCTAGATGATTCATTACCAATTGCCTTGGCATCTTCTCCAGATCTACATCTGTAAATAGTCATCCCAAGTGGAAAATTGAAAGTTGTCTTGCGTCTGCTATGCAAAAATGTATGAACTTTATAGGCTTGCCTCAGAAATTCCATAAAAGCAATTTCGTCTGTAGGATATTGCGACAACATGGCTGGCTCTCCTGAGAAGCCATATACTCTGATGTAGGAAAAAGTAGGAAATTAGATAAACCAATCAGCCCATTCTGCTATTGCTATTCTAGCCTCTGCTGAAAATCGTATATGCAACTCGTTGTCCATATCCCTCACTGCATGCATCAAGAAAGCATCATTCACCCGCCTATAATGTCATTTTGCTTGAGAGATCTCTAACTATGGGAAATGATGATACACATGCTGAGTACCCAGAGTTCCAACAACATTCAAACCTCTGAATTGACCCTGAAAAGCCATCAAATACACAAGGTATGATATCATGTGGAATTCATGAGCCCTTTGAAAATCAATTATTTGTTGGTGGAGACTATCACTGATGAGTGCCGACCAATCATAGAATTCGGTTCCATCAACAATCTAGGACATGATGTAAAACATCCAAGGCTAGAACTTGTTAGCATCTGCTTGTCCTGTGATCTGACTTAACAGAGTAATCATTATTGCATGTTCCTCCTTGAATTCTCCATGTCCAAAATTCTTTGGCATGACATTATACTTCTCTTTTAACCATCTCTGACCAATCTTTTTTCTATATTTTTCTTTATCATTGTTCCAAACCCTCTTGCATTCTTCAACTGAAACAGTTAAGTTTTCTCTCCAAACATGTATTGTAAAACACTTCTCTATGTCATTTGGCCTTAGGCTACAGAGCACACGTCCATCTCTTGACTGGATTTCTCTTGTGACCGAATTGTAATGTGTCATGCAAGCAATCACAAACTTGATACTTTGCACTATGATAGGAAAGGATGCTGCTGCAAGCAACCAGAATGTCTAAGATTCCTGATAGCATTATTCCCTGCATCCTCCAAAGAGTGTAAATTGATTACTGGGAGAACTTTATGCAAGTCTGTTTCACAAGTTCTTAGGTAATCATGAACCTATGTCATTTTGTGCCTGATTTGTGTTGGAGATTATTGCATATTGGAAGATTTGAAAATCAACTGTGAACATGCCTATGTCAGAAAAAATCTTGGACAAATGGCTAAAAATTATTTGCTGATTTTTAGAAAAAGCAGTGTGAGCTAAAAAAGCTGGCACATGGGTTTTGTAGACAATTTTGTTTCGAAGCAACCCAGATTGTCAAATTTTGAAAAAACAAAGATTTTCTTGAAAAAGCAGGAAAAAAGTAGTTTCCTGAAAAAAAGCAAAACTCCAATCTTCAAGAGGATAATAATCTAGATGGACCCATCTCAACAAAAATTGAAAAAGCTCTGGTTAGATTTTTGAAAAATGATCCCCTTGAAACAAGGACCTTGAAAAAGCAAGCCTCTCTTCTTCGTCAACCCGAAACTATGAAGAACGCTAAAAAAACACTTGGTTTGGGTCTTCGAATCTTCATTGAAAGAAAAACAAAAAAATCTTCCTCTGGATGCAACCTGCAAAAGATAATGAAATAAAGAAGCCAATTTCTTGTCTTTATAAATCTCTAGGGCGAAAAACCAACTTTATTTGTGTGAGGATAAAACTTCACCCTCATCCATGAAGAAAGCAGCTTTTAAAGCATAAATCCAAGTGGATGTCTTCGAATAGGAAGAATCCCTATTTTGTAGCTGCTTATGGCTTCATGTGCAAAATGACAAAAAATATCTTCTTTTGATGATGTCATCAAACACGCGAGTTGAAAGAAGTGCTAGCAAATTTTACTTCATTTTCGACACTTCAACACTCGTTTTGACTTAAATATGGCCTGTCTCTGACTTCAACAAGGCAGAAAAATGTCACCATTGACTGAAAAAGCTGACTGATCCTGACATTTTGGAGATTGATCAACTGAGATTCCATCCCCTGCCTCCGACTAATGATCTGACATCGTTTGACCAAGTTTGACCTCTTGAAAACTACCAACGGGTGAAGATTGGTAACAAAGCATGTCAGAAAGCACTGTGAACATGAAAATATTCTAACACTGCTCAAGTTGGGCACCCCAAGTCACCTGGGGCACCTGGTTTCCCAACACTTAGCCATTTTTTCAATTTTTTCAACTTCTTCAATTTCTTGGTTTGCATGCGCATTCTGGTGGCATAGGACCCATGTTTGGTTGTCAATTTCTATCAACTAGGGTGAAAATGAGTCTAATGATCTAGCAAATAGGTAGGCTTGATGAAAATTGAGTTGATTGTACCTTCCGTTTGCCTCAAAAAATGTGCCAAACTGATTTGATCTGAACCGGAACAGGCTGACGGAAGGAGATTCACGTTTTTCGAGAAAATCTTCAAAAATAAACTAACTCTGGAGAGTTTGGATGCCCCAAGCCACCTGGGGCACCTGGTTTTCCAACACTTAGAAATTTTTTTGAAAGTTTTCAATTTTGTACCTTTTCTTGATTTCCGTGCCCACAGCTCCTGTTTGATCTTCGATTTCGGTCGTTTTGATGACTGTCGAGGTAGGACGGAGAGTGATCTGAGTAGTCTAAACATATCTGTGAGGAAATCCTAGCTTTGACTAACTTTTGACCAAGTTTGACCAACCGGGAAAGAGCTGACTGAAGCATTTTCGATGTTTCTCAAAAAACATGAAAAAAAACTAACACAAGAGAAGTTGGGCGCCTCAAGTCACCTAGGGTGCCTGGTTTCACTAGACTTAGTCAAATTTATGATTTTCCAACTTTTTAATTCACCTTGAATCCATCTTGCATCGTTTTGCGTGAATCGTCGAGTCGACGACTGTTTGTCAGTTCTGCGTCATTGGAACAGCATTGAAAACTTGTCGACGAGCTCTGGCAGGTGAACTTTCCTCTTTTGATGATTTTTGAGCTCATGCTTCACCTTCTGAAAAGTAGAAATGACCCAGTAGGGAAAACTTGGTCGTTTGAAGATTTCGTCTGAACTGTGCCAATCGTGAAGCAAAATCAACCAATGAGAATCAAGCACGACACCTGAGTTGGAGATTCTATTTTTAGAAACTTTCTATTTTTAGAAAGTTTTACCAGTATCCATATCTCAAGAAACCTAGAAAACCTAATCTGACATCTATTTTTAGAAATTTCTAAAAATAGAAATTTCTATTTTTAGAAATTTTGCTTTTTTGACTTTTTGACGAAAAATTTTCTAGACTTGTTTCAAAATGCCTTAATGAAGCAAAAATTTTGGTTGGGTACAACAGGATCCCAAACATACATACGATTCAATGATTCAAAATGAATTTGGCGATCATTGTTCCTAAAATAGTGGTCAAAGGCATTGCCTCCACCCACTTGGTAAAGTATTTAGTGGCTATGATGATATATAGGTGTCCATTAGTTGAAGGCGGGGAGATTTTACCCATGAGGCCCAATCCCCAAGTAGAGAATGGCCAAGGAGTGTGTTACACCCCAATTTTGATGGACCAATTTACTTTTAACATTTATGTTAAAATACAATTTAGATGCAAGATGATGACATCATGATATTTAATGTTTTGATGAAATATTATGCAATGAGATGTTTTGCATTTGAATAAATATATGTTATTTAATTAATATTATGCTTATGATGTGATAATTAACGGCTTACTACATGAATGTTTCTCTAAGTGAAATGTAGGATAATTTATTTCCTTCTAGAGAGTGAGGGAGAGTATCAGCCAGGAGAGGGGAATAGACTTTGGAGATTCAGGTATTGCCATCTGAGTTTTCACACTCATGTAGGTCTATTTTAAAGTGTGTCGAGTCAATTGAGTTATTTTTAGAATTGATAGATGTGGCTGAACCTAGTCGAGTCAAGTTGTGTCTTGGTCTCTTTTCCTATAATGAAAATTAAAACTATAGAATGAAATGTTGACTATGTTAATCAATTATGAGAAATATATATATATATATATATATATATATATATATATATATATATATATATATATATATATATATATATATATATATATATATATATATATATATATATATATATATATACAGAATAAATACTTATATATGTGTGTATATACATGTATATATAAGATATATGTACACACACACACACACACACACATATATATATGTTTCTTGCTAGTTAAAACTTGTTTTAGATCATGCACCTCATGGGCATGATAAGCCACCATTGAAGGCTAAATATGAGACTTGAGGTGGGAGTGGCAGTGTCACCTTCCCCATTTTGAGGTGGCAATTCTAACAACACTTTGATGATTTAAACTTACCATGCTTAAGCCTGTGGAAAGAGGCATTATGGATGGTATTCAAGCCTTAATCGATGCCTATATACATGTATTATGGGTCGTGGCTCCTGTCTAGAATAAAAGCCATGAAGTGGCAATGCAAAAGGGTTCCTTGTTTTGATATTTTTGCTTTCTAACTGTATGTCAGACGACGAAAGACGATGACTGTTATTGCTCTGCAAATTTGGAGATATATAAACTCATGCCTTTGAAAATAGATGCACGGTTCTTATGTGATGAAATTGTTGATAGTGACTGATAAAGGAAATAGTAAACACGGGTTAAGTCTTGGAAGGATTGTGACAAGAATCGAAGACCTTAAACCCTAAGACAAAGTACAGTAACAACGAGATTTACAGGCAAGTTTTCTTATTATATATATTGAACTCATGTTCAAACAATCATTTTGGTCGTATTATTATTTCTCAGTATAGAGGTTTTGTTTCTTTGCGTCATTTCATGCCTATATAAAGGTGGTGATGCATACATATGTCACCTATAGCAAATGATGACTATGGACCGAAAGGCCATGATAACTTTGCATGCAGTAAGAAAGAGTTTATTTGTATATTGAATGTAGTGATAAAACATTGTGTATTGTGTTTAGTTAATCTATTCTTATCTTCTCTATTAAGAAATGGTGGCAAGACTAAACCATGATGATAATACAAGAGTTGAATGAAAAATGAAAGTATAGATAAATGTTGACTCACGTTCTGAGCTAACAATCTCTTCTTATTCTTGAAATTATTATTCAAACAATTTGAGAGGGATATTCTCATGGGTATATAAAAGATATGGTGTATTATTAAAACTTAGTGATGGGCATCTATCTTTTCTGTAGACGTCCATAATTGGACAATATAGTAAACCAAACTGATGATAACGAGGCAGTACAAGAAATGGGTACTTTTTTTATGAGAATTTAAACGAGGTTATGCTCGTAGTTTGACCAAAACTAATTTGGTGTTCTTCATGAATGGAACCATATGTTTTATATGAAAACCTGAAAACTTATTACGAAGAAGTAAACTTTTATTTAAAAAGATACTATAGTATCATGTAACTTACTGGGCATATTGCCAATATACTGTTATTTGAGACCACGACTGTCGAGTCAATGACATTTTGTCGTCATGTTTAACTAAAGTGCTTATAACAGAAGAGTAGTTACTCTCATGGCTAATAGAAAGGACTTGAACAAGTGGCAGTAGCCAAGACCCAAGAGGTTACTAGAATGTAACATGGGTGTTCAAAGTTAGAGAAACTAACTAGCTAGTCATGTATTGACTTAATGAATCTTATCTATACAAATAAGACCAGTATGAAAAGTCAAGCCATTTCGTCAAACAAAAATTCAAGTTACCATAGGTCATTGAAGGTTTTCAAGTCAAGTTAGAGGTGGGTAAACATACGACTCCACTTTTAAGTGGTTAATATTATTCAAAAACTTTGGCCAAAGTGAGTGCAAAAGTCTCTACTTGCACTTGTCGGTTCACTATGCTCTAGATTGCATAAACATCCAGTAGTGTCATACTCAGTTTGAAGGAGTCTATAGTTGTATGGTTGTGTTGGCTATGTAGGACACAACACTAGAAATTCAGATGGCATTACTAGGGGGTCCTTCGTCTATACTCTTCGTTGAAGGGTAGGGCCACTTCCAGGTGGAAGGTGAGCAGGGGATCGCAGGTTTGTGGATGGAAGTAAAGCACTTCGGTGATGCTCTCCCTCTTGCAGATGACATGCTGAAGCTTGTGAAATAGAAGACTAATCTAGATGTGGAAGTCTTGACCTTGTACTTATTTGTAAATTGCAAATTTATTACTTGATTATAAATCATATATGATACTTGTAATAAAAAAGATGTACTTCTTTTACAAATTGAAATGAAATATTAATTCGTTGAAAATGATTTTTGATGTCAATTATGCAAATGCAAATGATGATGATGATGATAGAAAAAGAAAAAAAAATCCTACTTTTAAGGAATTGTATTATTTACCTTAGTTGAAAACCAAAGTATTTACTATGTTGTAAGGGTAGATTTGTTACATATGGTATCAGAGATATCGGGTTTAATA
This sequence comes from Cunninghamia lanceolata, assembly GCA_027924645.1. Lineage (NCBI taxonomy): Eukaryota > Viridiplantae > Streptophyta > Pinopsida > Cupressales > Cupressaceae > Cunninghamia > Cunninghamia lanceolata. The sequence continues at coordinate 6,787,745 of BSBN01000333.1, forward strand.
CATGGACCTATGAGCTCACTACATGAAAAAAAAATTCTTCAAACATTATTAGTTGCTAACGTTTGAATGTTCTCTTTCCAGAATGGTAAGAACAAGGCAAACCCCAAGAAAGAAGATAATAGGAAATGAACATTACCTAAAGGCTAAGAGGGATCAAGCCTTAAAAGGGAAATTCTTAGATAATATTAATTACACTGAAGGTGCATGGTTAGTTGACTCTGAGACCTTCGCTGATGCCCTTAAGTGTATCAAGTAGGAGAAGAGGTAGAGGGACAAAGCAGCTAAGACCATTGTACCTATTCCTAAGGTGGAACCAGTCAAACCTTTTGTACATACAGAGTTATCGTTTAGATGTGGTCCAAATTCCCCTAGCATTAGTCAAGAAGTCATGGATGAGTACCTGCGAGTACATCCACCTTCCAGGTCTAGTTTGGTAGTCTTTAAGGATGAGGATGAACCTAAGAAGATTCCCCTTTCTGACAACGACTTGAAGTTGCAAGATGTCAAAGTTTGTAATAAATAAGGATACTATGTATTCCGCATATATTATAAAACAAAATTTTGGAATTTTGGTAAGAATTTGCCTCTTTTGTTCAAAAATTGTATGAATGAAAATTGAGTAATGTATATAAATGGATGCATTTATTAGAAAACTAAATGAATTCTTAACATGGAAACTTCAGGAGAAGTAGGATTTCAACATGGTTCAAACTAGAACCAATCATGGAGATAGCTAGGAGGTAGGGCAACCTTCTGGAAACTCTGATGCAAAATTGGACTAGATTCTTGCAATGCTCAATGATACAAGGGCAAGGATTGGTAACCTAGAACAAGAGGTCAAAGGTCAGAGTAGACCTGAACCAGAAACACCTCATGAAGGTGAGGATGAAAATCATCATGAAAGCACCACCCAGAGTGGGCGTGGAGAAAATATTTTAGAACCAAGATCAGATGAGGAAAAGAGAAACCAATTAGCCCTCGAATTGTCCAGGGAAATGAAGAAGGTCACCACCCCTAAATTTTATGGAACCGTGAGTGGAGATTTCACAGAGGCATGACTCACATAAATGGAAAATATTTTGAAATTAGGAACTATTCATAAATAACTAAGGCAGTATGGGGAGCATATCAATTATCTAGAGAAGCATCCACTTGGTGGATGAATAAAAAGATTGAAATGGGTCTGAGTTCACTAACTCTAACATGGGAATAGTTTGTAGTAATCTTCAGGAAAAGATGGTTACTATAAATGTATTTTGATCAGAAACTCATGGATTTCCAGAACTTGAGACTAGGTGAATCATCAGTAAATGAATATTGGGAGAAATTTACTCATCTTCTTAAGTATGTTCCTCAATACCAGCAGGATGAAAGGTTTCGTATACAAAAGTTCATTATGGGGTTAAATGCCCAAATAGGAGGTGAGGTAGATGTTTATGGTCCCACTACTGTGGACCAAGTTTATGAAAAGGCCATTAATCAAGAACAAAAGTTTAAATCCATATTTGTTTATAGGGAAAAGAACCGCAAGAAGTTCAACTGGTCACAATCTTCTCAAACATTCAAGAAAAAAAGTGATAAACAAGATTTCTCAAAGAAGGGTGATAAGGGATTTTGAAACAATTAGAATAAGTCCAGAGGTGACAAGAAAAATAACAACAACAACAAGGACAAAGACAACTCAGGAAAGCCCTTTGAAAGGCAAGGACCTCCTGGAGGGTGTTTTTTATGTGGAGGTGACCACTATGCTAATCAGTGCCCTAATAAGACACAAGGACCGCAACCATGAGGAAATCCCTCACCACTATAGCAGGTAGATTTCAAACAAAGAATCCATGCAGCACTAGATAATCGACAGGTGGAGTACAAGATTACTCTAGTTAAAACTCCAGATATTTTGTTTGGTGTTCTGATTTCAGTTTTCATAGACACTAGAGCTATTGAGTGCTTTATTTCACCAAAAGTATTAGATAAAATATCTAGAAAAGATGGTTATATGGACAAATCATGGTCAGTAGAGTATGCTAACCAAACAAGAGCTCATGTAGAGCAGTTTTTGTTTAAAGCTAAGGTTGAACTTTCAAGATTTTTGACTGAAGTAAACCTTTATGTAGCCCCCTTAGGATCTTATGATGTCATCCTAGGAATAAACTGGTTATGGAGGCATAGGGCTAAAGTAGATTATTTTGCAAAAATAGTGGAATGCCTAGACAACCTTGGAAACAGTGTTTTTTCTGCAAGGTACTTCTAGAGAGATTAAGCTAAGGCGAATATCTTCCTTACAATTGAAGAGGGCCAAATGAAAGGGGTGCCAACTCTTTGTTGTTAAAATGGAGAAGATGGATGATTATAAAGACTTCACCTTTCAAGATGATTTAATGTATTATGAATCTCAAAAATTCCAAGGAATGGAAAAAGAGGAATCTATAGATCAAGATAGATCAAATATGGAAAAGTATCCTTTTCTATGGAATTTTGAGGATGAATTTCTAGATGAATTACCTGGATTACCTCCTAAGAGAACTTTTGTATTTTCCATCGATATTATTCCAAGGTTGGAACCTATATCCAAAGCTCCTTATCGAATGACTACAATAGAGTTGATGGAGTTAAAGGCTTAGCTACAGGAATTGTAGGCAAAAGGATTGATAAGACCCAGTGTTCCACCCTAGGGAGTGCTAGTGATATTCGTTAAAAAGAAGGATGGCACAGTGCACTTGTGTATAGACTATCATATGCTTAATAAAGCAACGATAAAGAATAAGTATCTGTTGCCACGTATTGATGATCTCTTCGATCAAATGTGTGGGGCAGTTGTGTTCTCTAAGATCTATCTATGATCTGGATACCATTAGTTAAGGCTGAAAGATGAAGATATCCATAAAACTACCTTTAGAACTGTGATTGATAATTTGAAACTATTGTAAGAACCTACTAAGATACCACAACCACTCTAGAATTCCTACTCAAATTCAATACATCAATGAAACTAAGAAAAATGTAATAAACATGGATTATACCTTTGCAAACTGATTATCCCATGCATTCCATTGTTTCCTATCTTCTCAATGATCTTTGCAGATGATGATGTTGCTCTTAGAAGTGTACTTCCTTGCTTTCCAAGATGACAAAGAGAGGAATGGATTTTGTGGATGAAAATGCAATGTGACAAGCCTACAATGCAAAGCTAACATAATGATGATATGATTGAAATGAAGTCATTGATAATGCTATGGATATTGATATGAAACTAGATGATAATATGCAGCTATGGATATTATGATACTAATGCAAATGGGGGGCCAAAGGCATGCTTGATGGCTTGATGGAATTTTTGTAGCATCTAAGTACTATAGCTTATGCGATGTAAAATGGAGATGAGGAACTTGCTTTTATAGGCAAAGAAGGCTCAAATCCAAGTGTCAAAAGATCCACGGTGGAGGAATGAGTCTTGTGATGTGTACGGTATAGATTTGATTAGTTGGGATGAGAGAGATTAAAGGGGGAAATGTTCCTCCTACGATGACAAGGTGGAGAGAAAGGTGCGAGTAAGAGGCCACTTGTCACAATGCTCTCAAGGACCAAAGGAAAAGGGTCAAAGAAGGAGTCAAGTCTTTGTAGTCTTTGTAGGGTTGTTGGAAAGAATCTAGGAACTATGATGACATGTGTCTCTAAGTGTCCTTTGACTATGATGACATGGAAAGACCAAGCTCTTAAGAATAGGGATGGTTAGAGGATAAATATGACATGTGGGTGAGGATAATTATATAATTAAATATTAGAAATATTTAATTATGTGTGCAACATGATGAGGTGTAAAGTGAGGTGGATTAGATGTGGATTTATAGAATTAAGACTTTAGCATAGATGATTAATTAAATAATTTGGAATTATTCAATTAAGAATGATTTAGAGGAATTTGGATGATTTAATTAAATAAATTGATTTTTTATTAAATTTTTGGAAGAATATGAATCAGATAAATAAATTAGAATATTTATTTATTGATAGAGGAATGAGAATAAAATAAATATTAAAATATTTATTTAATTCTCGAGCCATTTTTAGGTGTATACATTTTGCCCCTCTTTGAGACAATGTGTTTTATGACGTTTCAAAGAATAAAAATTTTATGAGTATGATACATGCCCTAGTTTGCCCATGGTACAGGTTTGGTAATGGTAGGATGCTCCCTCAAGAGATTGGTCGAGTTGGATTTGGCAACAGGATGACGAACGATCTCACGATGAAGAAGAATTGATGACACGAGCTGAGGGTGAAGAATTTGGATGACGGAGAATGAGAAACGGATGAAGAACATGACATTCATGTACAAGGTCAAACACCTCCAGTTAGGGTTCACTTGGCTACAAATAGTGATGTGGAGTCTCAATTCTACTCATTTGCACACTTGTCATTTGAAGAGAGATTATAGGAAGACCTAGTTTATAGCAGAGCAGAACAGTCAATGAAGATGCAACAAATACTGATAGAGAACCACAGGTTTGAGAGGATCTGACAATTCAAGCGGCCAACAGAGTATGGACCCCCGATATGTATGCGTTTAATTTTGGTTGTAGTGCATTTATTATGGTCAAAACTTAGGGTCAAAAGTCACAGTTTTGTATGCGATGCTTAGCTAGTTCTGTACATATGATAATTTAGGCTGCGCATATAACATGATTCCACGCATCTAAGATGGGAATCAGCGCAAATGCAAAATTTTCACATTTGAATGGCAATCTTGCGCATTCAAAAAATTAATGTGCACATATAGTAAGGGTTTCCATGCATGCGTTTGTTTTAATGCATTTAAACAACAGCCCCGTGTATTTGATATGAAAATGCACATTTGATTAGGGTTTCAGCGCATTTGATATGAAAACATGCATTTGGTTTAAAAATGTGCATCTGGCTCCTATTTCTATGCATTTGCCTGTAATAGCGCAAATGAAAGGGGGTTCTGCACATATGATATAAAGTTGCACTTTTGAAAAGTAGAGCTGGGCATTTGAGAAAATTGTTCAATTACTTAGCCGGTTTGATAAAGTCAGCATCTTGATCGATGTTGGCCAACTGATAGGTCATCTTCGAGATTGATAGAATCTCAAAAGAGACGATAGGATAGGTTTTGATGATAAGATAGCTAAGTAACTGGTTTGATAGATTGGATAGATATGCAGCTTAGTTGGTTGGTTAACGCGATTTGTTATTGATTATAGGAGGAGCTGGATAATGTTTTGATGTCACGGGAGAGGTTTCCAGTTACTCAGCTACTGTGACCATACTTGACTGAGATTGATCACTTGGTCCTTGGATCAGTCAGATTGTGGTTTGTTTATTTATGCCCAAGGTACAAGCAAATCTGGGATTGTTGACTACTCTTGGGGAGAGGTATCACAGTAAGACAGGCACATTTCACTTGCTAACAAGGGAGATGGCGGTGACACTAGAGGACGTGCATCAAATTCTGTAGATTCTAATTCAAGGTGAGTTAGTGGAGTATGAGTCACACACTGGAGCAGGATTGGTGGAGTGTAGACGGGTGTTTGACAATGCTGAGCTTGAGGGGACAAAAATCAGTTGGGATGATATGGTAGACTATTATGAGCCCCTGCTAGCCATACTAATACGGTTGATTGGGGGAGTGGTTTGCCCAGACAGGAGATCACGTGGATTTCTGGTTGGATGGGGGAGGATGCTGGAGAGGATGATAGATGACGGGACATGCTTTGCCTAGGGTCTGTGCATACTTGTGCACTGGTACCATGATCTGCGTCAGTTTGTGTATGATGGAGCAGCGAGTTTATCTGCTGGAGTGTCATTGTTACAGATTTGGGCATGGTTGCATATAACCGTTACACGGCCGATAGGCATGGGTGTCAGAGGCCATGATAGACCCTATTCCTACATGTTCCAGGAGACCCTTTCCCAGCCCAAGCTGGGAAAGCTGGAGTATTGGAGACATGTCCTAGATAATGTGGATTCAGTTAAGTGGCACCCATACTTAGAGTGTGAAGCATGGGAGGAGGATGTTACAGAGTTGCCTTATTGCTTTCAGCCACAATGGTTGATAGGGAGGAACCCCTATATACTAGATCAACATATAGTTTCGCATGTGCTCCGACAATTTGGTAGGGTCCAGGGGATGCCCCAGGGGATTGCCATATTTTCTCGAATGCACAAGGAGCGTCCACAATGGGGTCCTGTAGCTTCTTTTGAGACAATGAGAGTAGACTTTCTACAGATTCCATATCAGGTGTGGGATCTACAGAGATAGATTGTGGACACAGGGATGACAGCTGACTATGTTGCACACTGTATAACTCATCTGGTTATGAGATACTCTAGACCTAGAGAGAGGGCGCCTAGATTAGAGGATGCAGACGAGGAGAATGATGATGCTCCATGTCAGAGGAGGAGGCGACGGTGAGGTGGGAGGGGTGGTCGAGGTGGTCGGGGTGGAGGAGATGATGGAGGTAGAGGTGTGAGGGGTGATGATGGAGATGATGGGGATGATGGTGGTGATGATGGAGGACAGAGGAGGGTGAGATGGAGGTTAGAGAGGGCACAAATATAGGGTCAGGCCCAGAACCAGGTGCAGACACAGATACATGTGTAGGGATAGGTGCCGGTATAGGGACAGGATGATGGAAAGGTGGCTACTTTACGAGCCTAGGTGGCTCAACTACAGGGGAGGTTGGACATATGTGTCAGTAGATCATCCAGCTACAGGGGGATGTTAGGACTACCATACTAGAGCAGGATACCACCATCTAGAGATATACTAGGGTAGAGACCCTACTGTAACAGGTACAGCAGACCGCAGCACAGGGTCCCACTGAGCAGATTGTTACAGAGATGGTTAGAGTTGGACAGGAGATATTTTACTGGAGATCCCTATATGAGCAGGTTGTGCCCCCAGAGAAGAGAGGGGAGTTTCTATTCTAGTTCACGCAGCAGGTCTAGGCGAACACTGCCAGAGAGCGAAGGAGTTATGGGGCCACCACCTCCTCATCCTACAGGTCCCACAGGTCCTACAAGTCCTCAACCTCAGCAATCAGCACCTTCCGGAGGTAGTACCACTTAGGCATTCTTGAGACATGTATCAATTTATATCATTTTTGTATACACACTATGGTTTGACAATTTGAGATACACTATTTTTTAATGATATCATTGTATACTTGGACATTATTATATTTTTGATGATGATCTATATGAGTTCGATGGACTATATGCATGTGTACTGATGGATGTTATGATTATGATGGATTGTTATCTATACGATTGATTGTTATGATTATTTTTATATTTGATGCTTCTAACCTATTGATTCTATGATGTACATGACACTTATGATATGATGCACCTATTGATTCACATGATGACTAATATCTATGCGTAATGTTATGTGCAATGATCCTATATGCTTATAGTTTATGATGACCTAATGCATTTGTTGATGATTCTTAACTGCAATACTTGATGTTTAATTTTCTATGGATGATGATCTAATATGCAACTGCTATGATGCATGATATCTATGTTTTTTAAATTTTTGATGATAAATGTTATGCATGAGACCTATGTGGATAAATGACATCACTATCATGATCTAAATTCTTAATACAACTAATGCACTTAAATGGTAATGAACTTATAATGGATATGCTTAAAATATGCAAAATGATAATGATGTATTTTTGTTATGCCAAGTATACTCAATCATAAATGAAAGAAACACTTAGAAGAATTTAGACTAATGATTTGGACAGATAGATAACTTAGAAGAATAATTTGGATAAATGGAAGAAATGATTTGGAATAAATGAATAATTTGGATAAAATGAAAGAAATTGACTTGGATCTTAAGACACTTGGAAAATGATAATTTATGGAATGCTTATAAATGAAATGAAATGCAAACCTAACATGCACAAATTAGGCTTTGTCATCTTGTATACAAGTATTTGAAGTACTTTTTTCATCATTGAGCTTTTAAAATGTTTTAAGAAAATACAAGCATCTAGGTATAATTAAACCATGATGACCTAAGTATCTCTTACATGGATTTTGATTTAGCAAGTTAATACAAGCATCTAAAAAAAATTGAACTGAGATGACCTGAGTATTGCTTGCGTATATCGAAAGACAAGGATTGCACTCTTTCATGCTTAGACCCATAATGTCCTCAATGATCTTTTGTTGATCATGTCATTAGACGAGTCGTCACATTACCAAATATTTATCCACAAATGAAAATAATCATGCCCCCATCATGGCTCCTCTAGTCTTGGACATCCTTGAGTAGCATAGGAAACATGATAATGAAAAATCAAGACCTAAGACTTAAACTTATAACAAGCATCAAATCTTCTTGCCACATATTATGTTTTCTTGCCATGAAAATAGATATAATCATCTTGATAGTTTAGGCACATCGTTGTCTGATATAGGTTAATGTCTCGTGTCAAGTTTTTGTTGAACAGGTTTTTTTGTAGTGTTGCATGTTGTCTGGAGACAGTATCGTGATCCTGATTGTTATCCTTTGAGATTGTGACATTCAAGAATCTGATTCTTTAACTAGGTCAAGGATTTTGCCCCCAGGCAAATAAAGGATCTATTTATTATGGATGAAACATCTGGACTGAATGGATGGTCAACTCGATGTGATAGGCCCTAAGGGACTGACCTAGTGCCACAAGGGCTCATCAATGATGGCCTTGCCTATGTGACAATGTAGAGGCAACGTAGTTTGACAGTGTGGACTATGTGGACCTAAGGCCTAGGGGTGGGAAGCCTCGGGGGCTCATCGATGATGGCCTTGCCTACGTGATAGCTCAAAGGCAACGTAGTTCGACCATGGAGACTGACAATGGTGATGGATGAACATATGGTGCAATTATTATGTAAGATGAGTGGTACAGATGGATGGGAAGCCTCGGGGGCTCATCAATGATGGCCTTGCCTACGTGATAGCTCAGAGGCGACGTAGTTCAACAATGATACTAATGATGGGGTCACGACAGATGACCCGATGGATAAAGGATAGGATGGATAGCCTAATTTTGACAAGGGGAGAAGGGCTAGCAAACACAAGCCATGATGGGTATCTTTATGTGATTTGATGGATGCAGTAAGAAAAGATGGATGAAACTAAAATCCTACAAGATGGAGAAAGCGGTTTATCACAAACAGCACCTGTTTCTAGGTTTTCACCACTTGCTTTTATTTGCACAATTTTTTTTAATGGACCCTTGCATTGGGGTTTTAGGTATAAAAATTGTGAAGATGCATACTATTGATGGGATCATCGAACAACTCACCTTCTAAGGTTGCTAATTGATAGGCTTCTAATCCATAGGCAGCAATGATTACATATGCACCAAGCTAGTTGGATTCAAACTTTCCCATCTTTTCCCTGTCCTGCTGATTTCTAGGGTTTTCCTTGAGAACTAAGTCACTGACTTGAAAGACTCTAGGTCTTACTCTATGGTTATAACTTCTTGACATCCTTTGTTGATAGGCTTTTAGATGGTTAAAGGCATTTTGTCTTCTTTCTTCCAGCAACTCTAACTCCTGTAGTCTGGAAACCCGATATTCTTCATCAATTATGAGACCTTTTAATGATACTCACAAGCAGGGTAACTCGACTTAAATGGGCAAGATGGCTTCAGAGCCATAGACAAGAGAATATGGTGTTGCACCTATGGGTGTGTGGATACTTGTACGGTAGGCCCACAGAGTGGGATTTAGTTAGATATGCCAATCACGACCGGCATCATTGACAGTCTTCTTCAAGATTTTTAAGATGGTTTTATTAGATGCCTCTGCCTGACCGTTTCCTTGGGGTGGTACGGGGTGGAAAAATGGTGTTGTATATGGAATTTGTCACAAAGCTCTTTGAAATTATGATTTTTAAAGGGTCTGCCATTATCAGTGATAATGGATAAAGGAATGCCATAGCGACAAATGATATAATTCAAGATGAACGAGGCAATTTGTTTGCCTATGACATTGGCTAGGGGTACAACTTCGATCCACTTTGTAAAGTACTCAATGGTGGTGATTATAAATTTATGGCCGTTGGATGATGGGAGGTGTATCTTTCCCACTAAGTCGAGTCCCCATTGATAGAAAGGCCAAGGAGTCATTGAAGGCTGCAGCTCTTGTACCGGTGCATTAGGTTCCCATGACTTTGACATTTCTTGTACCTTTTCACAAAATGATAGGAGTTCATTTCCATAGTTGGCCAATAGTATCCCATACGCATGAGTTTCTTAGCCAAGGTAGGACCACTAGAGTGGATTTCGCAAATTCCTTCGGGAACTTCTCTCAAGGCGGTTTGATATTCCTCACTTTTGAGACACCTAAGGAGAGTACCATCAAGACCTGGTTGATAAAGGGTATCGGCAATTATGGTATAGCGAGAGGCTTGACGGATGAAGGTTCATCATTGATTATTGGATAAACCAGGTGGTAGGGTATTCTCTTTCAAATAGGTATAGATATTTCAGTAAAAGGGGGAATCAGATCCTACTATATGGCATATGATTCTGGTTTTAGGGATATCATAAGCTAGATGAGACACTGGCTCTACGAAGAACTCATAATGTGACTGATTTTCAGGTATATCTAGTAGTGATGCAATGGTTTCCATGGCATCTACAGCTTAGTTCTCTAGTCTTAATATTTGTTCAAAGGAAATCACAACAAAATATTCTTTAAAGTCATCTACCATACACTTGTAGGGTATTAACTTTTCATCCTTGGTTTGATAGTCATCATTTGCCTGATTTCCATTCTACAACTAGTTTAAGACCAATGACTAATGCCTCATATTCTGCCACATTGTTGGTATAGGGGAAGAGTAATCTATATGATTTCAGGATTGTATCCCCTTGAGGTGTGACCAACAAAATGCCTGCTCCTGACCCATGCTAAGTATAGGATCCATCAAAATAGAGCTTCCATGCTTGGGTTGTTATGCTAAAAATGGCTTCGTCTGGAAACTCAAAGCTTAATGGATTGTCATCATGCAATGGTACATATGCTAACTGATCCGTAATCACTTGACCTTTTATAGCTCTTTTGTCCACATATTCTATTTCAAACTCGCTAAGAATCATTACCCACTTTGATAGTCTTCCTGTTACAGTAGCCTTATTGAGCAAATACTTTAATGGATCTATCTTCGCTACCAACTTGATTGAATGTGTGAGCATATAATGTCTTAGTTTTTGGGATGCAAAGACTACAACAAGGCATGCTCTTTCAATGGGTGTGTATTGTAGCTCATAGCCTACCAATGTTTGACTAATGTAGTAAATGGCTTGTTCCTTTCCTTCATAGTCCTGTTGTGCCAATAAAGCTCCTAGAGCAGTTGGTGTAGCTGAGATATAAAGCAAAAGTGGTTTTCCTTGTATTGGAGGCATCAATATTAGAGGATTCATCAGGTATTCTTTCAAGAGGTTAAAATCTAGTTCACACCCCTCATACCATATGAAAGGAGTGTTCTTGTGAAGGAGGTGGGTAGATGGATGACATTTGTTAGCTAATTGTGATATAAACCGACGGATAGATTGTAGCTTGCCTTGCAATGACCTCAATTGATTGATATTCCTAGGTGGCCGCATGTCCATTATTGCTTTCACTTTGGCCGGATCCACCTCAATTCCTTTGGCTAAAACTATATATCCTAGGAGTTTGCCGGATGTGACTCCGAACACACACTTCTTTGGATTCAGGCAGACGATGAACTGCTCCAGTCTCTAAAATATTTTATCTAATACTTGTAGGTGTCCTTCTCTTGTGAGTGATTTGGCTAGAATATCATCTACATAATCTTCCATGATGGTGTGCATCATATCATGGAAAATTGTTGTCATTGCTCTTTGGTATGTTTCTCCTGCATTTTTTAGTCCAAATGGCATCACACTAGCAATATGTACCCCATCAACATGTAAAAGTGGTCTTATGCTGGTCTTATGGCACTATTTTGATCTAATTGTAGCCAAAAAACCCATCCATGAGAGATAACATAGTATGCCCTATTGTAAGGTTCACAATGATGTCGATATTAGGCAAAGGAAAGTCATCCTTGGGGCAAACCTTATTCAAATCCCTGAAATCATTGCAAAGTTTGATCCTTCCATCTAGTTTTGAGACAGGAACTATATTGGAAATCCATTATGGATAGTCAATTGGTCTGATAAACCCAACATCTAACAACTTCTTTAATTCTTCTTTCACCAACAGTGCGATATGCAGATGCATCTTCCTTAGTTTTTGTTTTACTAGTTTAGCTCCTGGAGCTAGTGGTAAATGATGCATTATGAGATCTGGATCAAGTCCGGGCATATCTCCATAGGACCATGCAAAATTAATCTGTCTTTGTTTGAAGAATTTGATGAATCCTGGCTTCTCTTGCTCAGATAAAGATTCTGCCATATGGATTATCCTTGGATTGTCTTATGTGCCAATGCTGACAGGTTCTGTTGGTTCTATCAAAATTGAGGACCTCTCCTGATGTGTGAGATTGGGGAGAGTGTCAAGCCTTTCATCCTTTGGCACCTTAGATAGGTTTTCACCATCAGATTCATCTTTTATATTTTTACTTTTTTCGTGATCTAACACTGCCACAGAGCAGTTTTCACCATTAGATCTATCTTTTATTTTTACATTTTTATGACTAAAAGGCTTGGCACTCTCTCCAAAATAAGCCTTGTCATTGAGTTCTATAGCAAAGCCAACTTTATGATCTCCTGATGGTAAGTGATCCCTTAGTTCTAGATAGTCAATGATAGCATCATCATTTTGAAAGGAAACTAGTTGGGGGCCTCTTGTATTTCCCAATCTATAAATTCAAGATGTACTAAAGGTAGGGGATCATCAGGTTGGTTTGACTCAAGGGAAATGATGGTTAGGATAGAGGATTTGTCTAGGTTTGTGGGGGTATTTACAAGGTCTAAAACAATACTCTCCTCAGTATTGTCTATCAAGTGTGACATCCGACCTTCCTCTTGAGACTCCCTCTCAGCATTTTGTCAATCGAAATCTAATGGTCTAGACCCTGAGCTTTGACCCTCATGGTATGCATGTGTTGAGCTATATGTTTGAATCACATCGATGCCCTTGTCTTCACAAGATAGTTCAGAAAGACTATCCCATTCCCATTGGTTAGATTTTGTTTCACTCTCTTCTTGCAATTTGTTAATTTGCTCAACTAGGTTGGTGGTAACCTTTTCCTTGTCTTTTCCTTTGTATCCTAGCCCTGTAGTGTCATGGGTTGATAAATAAGGTTGTATGGGTTTTATGATACCTTCTTTTCTCAAGCCTATGGGACTATGACCATCATATCCCATTCTCTGTAAGATAGAAAAATTTGGGCCATATTGATCAATTTGTAGTTGGGGTTGTTGATCTTGTGGCTTGGATTCTGTATCCTCTTCTTTATACAGCCATTGAAGGACATCTTTCTCATCACTTTCATCTGATAGTGTACCCCATTTGATAAAAGGAACATTAGAAGTTTTTAATGATTTTGGTTTGTCCATAGGTGGTTTGCCATACGACTTGGGTGATAGGGGTAGTTTTGCAAGACAAATGGTTTGCTCAATGGAATACTATCCTACTCCTTTATCTTTGAGCTTGACTTTTAGTTCAGTGGTTTTGGATGTAGAAGGTATGGAACTTGGGTCAACAATGGGTGTAGAGGATGAGCTTGCATGGTTGGTAGGTATGACAACTTTTGTCTTTGGTTTGATGGTGTTGCAGTATTGAAATGGGTCGGGATCACCTTGGATAGGGATCTCTTGGCCATTGTAAGGGAACTTTATACATTGATGGTAGGTGGATGGTACGACCTTCATCACATGTATCCAAGGTCAGCCAAGGAGGATATTGTAAGCAAGCTCCATATCAAGTACTTGGTAAACCATGTATTTTTCTACTGGTCCAACTCGTATGGGCAAAACAACAGTACCTTTAGATGTCCTTTCTTCTTCATCATAGGCCTTGATTGTGACCTTCTTCTTTGGGTCAACAACATTCTCAGAGGACCCCAATGTAAGGATTAGTTTTAATGTGCATATATTTAAAACTTCCCCTCCATCTATAAGGACCTATTTTATTCTGTGTTTATGAATGAGGACTTCAATGTGAAGGGATGCATTGTGAGGTTGTGTAATGGACATGTCATCTTTTTCGGTAAAAGATAGGAAGTGAGGGGTAGCAAGATGTCCTACCATGGCTTGGAATTGCTCTTGGGCTAGATTAGTTGGTACAGTGGTTTCCAAGAGAGCTTTTTCTAGGATAGCCTCATGGGATGGTGAGATATGCAAAAGCTCCAATATAGATATATGCGCGGGTGTCTTTTGGACTTGGTCTAGGACATTATACTCAATAGATATGGATGATGGTTTAGGTGGAGCCCCTTGGAGAGTAATCTTTCCATGATGAGTGGTTACATTACAATCGGGCTTGTTATTTATAGTAATCACATTTACATGTGAATCACTTTCAAAGATGTGGTTAACGGTGTATTCATATGAAACATTCGTGTAGTTGGCATTGTTAACACCGTTATTATTTTTCTTAGAGGGACCTCCCTTCTCATAGTTGGGAAGCAGATTCTTGAATGCCAAATGGTTGTCATTGGATGCATGTCCATCAATTGATATGTCTCCATGATCTATCAAGTCTGGGATGGTGTGTTTTAGTCATTGGCAATCATTAGTCTTGTGACCTTTACTTCTATGGAATTCACAAAAATCAGAATCATTCCACCAAGAGTGTTTGAACTTGGGTTCATATTCTCTTACCGTAGGAAGTGTTATGAGGTTGTTTGATATGAGTTTCCTTAGGGCAGATTCAATTGATTCACCCAATGGTGTGAATTTTCTGCAAGGAGGAAAATTTGTTGGTCTTGGTTGATTGTTTGTGGGTTTGTTTGGAGTAGTATTATTGTGTGGACTTGATAGATTGAGAATAGGTTGTTTTGGTGTCACACGTTTTGCATTTACAACTCCATCATTTACAATGTTCTCGTTTTTAGTCCAAAACCTCTATTTATCTGTGTTGTTTTTTGAACTAAGGATATCCTTATATATTTTGATTTGTCCTTTTGCTATCAAAGCTTTCTCAATAAGTAATCCCATTTCAATGACCTTACTAAAAGAAGTGGGACATTGGATTTGGATTTGATAGCTTAATTCGGTGTTCAAGTTATGGACAAACATTTCAATCATTTGCTTTTCAGGAATATCATAAGGACATTTACTAGCAAGTTGTCTCCACCTTTGTAAGAAAGTGGTGAAAGATTCTCCACTCTTTTGTTTATTATTGCATAGGTCTAACATTGAAATCTCATGTTCAATGTTGTATGAAAAGTGAGTGACAAACTTGTCCACTAGTTCATTGAATGTTTGGATTCCGGGAGGTAGACGTGAGAACCACTCCATGGCTTGACCTCCTAGGCTGCGTGGGAAAGTCGCATAAGATATGTCTCATTATGGGTGACTTCTCAGCATGCATCACTGAATTCTCTAATGTGGTCACGTGGATCACCTTTCCCCCTATATTTGTCTAATTTAGGGACTTCAAATCTTGAAGGGAAAGGTATCATGACCAAGCTTTTGTCAAAATTATATAGAGATATATCTTTTAATGAGTAATGTTTTATGGAAGTTCCTATTTGTAGGTCCACAAATTGTTGTTGTAAGGCTTGTATTTGTTGTGTGAGTGTATCTAAAGGATTTTATATATCCTTAGCCTTGTCATTCTTGGAAGCTTCTTTTTCAGTTTTGGGAGCTTCTGTTTCATTTGTTTCTCTCAATTTTGAAATGTCAAAATCAGCGGGTAGTTTATCTCCTTGTTGTGCTAGTAAGAGGAAGTATTTGTGAGGGTCCATTGATACAACCTTATCCATCAATTTTTGGAACTTTGGATCTTGCATGAATTTATCAAGTTCTTCTTGGTTGATTTCTTCCTCTCCATCACTAGAATAGTGTTCACTACTATTGGTATAATCCATTTCTTTTCTTCTTCTGGCTTGAGACCTAGTTTCAACCATACAAAAGTGTGATATGAGTGAAGTTGGATGACAAACTTGTGGATGTAAATGATGTTTTGTGATATGTAGTCTTGGGTGAAGGATTGGATTGATTCTGATGGTGATGAGATTTTTGAAAGGTTGATTTTTGATTTCCTTTTTCAAGCAATGGTCTTGAGCTACAATGTATAGCAATCAAAGTGTTGATCCAAAGTGAGTCAAATAGGGATGATTGTAACCACTATTGATGTAGACTAACCTTGTCAAGATGTTTAGTGTAGTTTCTAGATAGAGGATGATTTTGATCCTGATAGGGAAACTAACTACTATTGTTTTGAAAATGGAAGATCTTGATGGCACCTTTGGGAAAAATCTAATTTTGTTTGATTTTGGAAAGGCTAAGTATGGTATGCAAGTGGAATGTTTGAAAATTAGTATAGGATGACTCTAAATGGTTTCAATGACTTCTCAAGTGTATTCTAGGCAAAAATGGGTACCCAAAAATGATTTTGTTTTTTCTCAAAATGTCAGGAACATCTATCCGTTATGAATGCGTAGGTTTATATGCGCAGGAATAGGTTTTATATGCACAACTCTATTTACTGTATGCGTGATTCTGGATGCACAACTCTATTATTTATATGCATAGAAAGGTGTATGCGCAACAGGATTTCTCAGATGCTCAGCAGGATGTTGTGTATGCGCAACAGTATTTGCATGCGCAAAAATAAATGTTAAATGCACAACAATAAGTTCCAAATGCTCAATTCTGTGCTTTTTGCAGTGTTTGATCAATTTTACTTGTTTTAGGCACATTTTTCTATGCAACCTAAGTGTTTTTGTTGATGATTTGTATGTTTTTAGGCAAGAAAACATAGCAAGCAGTACAATTTGATGTTTGTTTGTGACATTGAGTGTTTAAAACAAATTTGAATACAAGTACAATCCTAGGCGAGGAAAGATACTACTTATTGAATCCCAACTTGGATTTCTCTAGCCACTTAAATCAAGGCAGACAGCTAGAAAATTGGTAGCACTAGATCCCCCTTACACGGAACACACTTCTCAGGCATACCAAGTTTCTTTCCCCATAAAGAGTTGAATTTTCTATCTCTACACATGATTAGTGAAAATGTTGGGTGGCTTCAAAGGTCTATATTCTGACCTCCTGTGTCAACAAGTAAAAGGATTTTGGTCTCTAAAACAATGGTTCTTAATAAATTTGAGGGACCAACGCCTTGTGAGCATGCAGGAAGCTACTAAAAGCTTTGACCAATCCTACTAAGAGTTTCAAATACTTCACACAATGTGAAAATCATTTCCACAAAGTGCTAGTACACCTCTTTTCAGTTTGGCACCAAAAGGCAAGGCTGACATCGGTTAGAACTTGGCTTTCACCTTATTCCATTTATAGAGTGGGTAAAAGGAAAGCTCCACTTAAGGTCGTCCCTCTTGGATGAATCGCAATCCAAGAGTAGGCCTTTCTAAGGGTAAACAAGAAAAGGGGAAGTGAGTCTGGCTCTTTGATCACCCAAGATGTTGCAAGGGGAGAGCATATGCCTATCACTTTTGCAAGCACAACAAACACTTGTTTATTGACTGCCTAGATTAAGCTAAGTGTGACTAATCTAACAACACAAATTGCCATATTTGCATGATAACAACAAAGGAAAGATAATCAAATTACTTCCCCCTATTTATGCTAAGTTTGGATTGTATGCAAGTTTGCTATGCAAGATTTGTTCAATTGAAACCCCCTAGTTAGACTAAGTGAATGATTTGTATGCAAGATTGTACATTTATCCTCCTAGTTTAGACTATGTGAAGATTGTATGCAAGATTGTAATGCAAAAATTGTACATTAATCCTCCTAATTTAGGCTATATGAAGATTGTATGCAAGACATGAGTTACTCCTAATTAAAACTAAGTGAAGATTGTATGCAAGATAGAGTTACTCCTCCTAATTAAAACTAAGTGAATATTGTATGCAAGATAGAGTTACTCCTCCTAATTAAAACTAAGTGAAGATTATATGCAAGTTGTATGATGTTGCCTAAACTGAGCCCTAAAACCTGCAAAACCCCATTGTTAGTAGTTTGAATATATTTCTTTGACGATTGATGATACCTGCAACAAGTGTTAGCATCAAAAAGACATGCTAAAAATTGACAAATTTTGTATGCACCGAAACAGATATTAGATGCATAGAAAGATGAGTTATACGACCAGAAAGAAGTATCAAATGTGTAGAAAGAAGTTTTATATGCACAGGATTGTTATTTTCTTCACAGATGCATAGAACTAGAAATCGAAGCGCAGGAACAACTTGTTACGACTGTAAGTACACCAAAAACTCAAATTTGGAAGTAAAAAATGAGGCAAGGCCCCATGATGGGTGCCAAAATGTGATTGGTAATTTGAAACTATTATAAGAACCTACTAAGATACCACAACCACTCTAGAATTCCTACTCAAATTCAATACATCAATGAAACTAAGAAAAATGCAATAAACATGGATTATACCTTTGCAAACTGATTATCCCGTGCATTCCATTGTTTCCTATCTTCTTAATGATCTTTGTAGATGATGATGTTGCTCTCAGAAGTGTACTTCCTTGCTTTCCAAGATGACAAACAGAGGAATGGATTTTGTGGATGAAAATGCAATGTGACAAGCCTACAATGCAAAGCTAACATAATGATGATATGAAGCCATTGATAATGCTATGGATATTGATATGAAACTAGATGATAATATGCAGCTATGGAGATTATGATACTAATGCAAATGGGGGACCAAATACACGCTTGATTGCTTGATGGAATTTCTGCAACATCTAAGTACTATAGCTTATGTGATGTAAAATGGAGATGAGGAACTTGCTTTTATAGGTAAAGAAGGCTCAAATCCAAGTGTCAAAAGATCCACAGTGGAGGAATGAGTCTTGTGATGTGTACAGTAGAGATTTGATTAGTTGGGATGAGAGAGATAAAAGGGGGAAATGTTCCTCCTACAATGACAAGGTGGAGAGAAAGGTGTGAGCAAGAGGCCACTTGTCACAATGCTCTCAAGGACCAAAGGACAAGGGTCAAAGAAGGAGTCCTTCTTTGTAGGGTTGTTGGAAAGAATCTAGGAACTATGAGACATGTGTCTCTAAGTGTCCTTTGACTATGATGACATGGAAAGACCAAGCTCTTAAGAATAGGGATGGTTAGAGGATAAATAGAACATGTGGGTGAGGATAATTATATAATTAAATATTAGAAATATTTAATTATGTGTGCAACATGATGAGGTGTAAAAGTGAGGTGGATTAGATGTGAATTTATAGAATTAAGACTTTAGGATAGATCATTAATTAAATAATTTGGAATTATTCAATTAAGAATGATTTAGAGGAATTTGGATGATTTAATTAAATAAATTAATTTTTTATTTAATTTTTGGAAGAATGTGAATCAGATAAATAAATTAGAATATTTATTTATTGATAGCGGAATGAGAATAAAATAAATATTAAAATATTTATTTAATTCGACTCAAACTATTTTTAGGTGTTTACAAGAACAAGTTATGGGCACTATGAATTCACAATCCTACCTTTTGGAATGACGAATGCACCTGCAACATTCATGAATTTAATGAACATTTATTCAAAGATTGTCTAGATAAGTTTGTTCTTGTGTTTCTCAATGATATTCTGATATATTCCAAAAATGAGGAAGAACATCTCCAACATTTGCAGATTGTTCTTCAACGTCTGAGAGAACATAAACTATATGGTAAACTCT
Source organism: Cunninghamia lanceolata (assembly GCA_027924645.1). NCBI lineage: Eukaryota > Viridiplantae > Streptophyta > Pinopsida > Cupressales > Cupressaceae > Cunninghamia > Cunninghamia lanceolata. Next base: position 6,807,595 of record BSBN01000333.1, read on the forward strand.
CAAAGTATACTTTATTCCAAAAAGAAGTACAATACCTAGGTCATATAATCTTAGTAGAGGGAATTGCAGTAGACCTAGCAAAGATCAAAGCCATTCTTGAGTGGCCTGCACTGAAAAATGTGCATGAAGTCCGTAGTTTCATGGGTTTGCCAGGATACTAAAAAAAGTTTGTGGCTAACTTCTCAAGGATTGCCTACCCATTACTTCTCTGTAAAGGAAAGACAAAAGGTTTATTTGGTTAAAAAAATGCCAGGAGGCATTTGACCAACTAAAAGAAAAGATAACTACGACACTAATTTTAAAAGTACCTGACCCAAAAGGTCATTTTATAGTCATCACCGATGCCTCGGGAGAAGGATTAGGTGGTGTACTTATGCAAGAAGGGTGAGTAATCACTTACAAGTCTAGAAAGCTAAAGACATATGAATAGAATTATGCTCCCGATGATCTCGAGCTATTAGCAGTTGGGCATGCAGTGCAAATGCACGACGACATTATTTGCTTGGGAAACCCTTTGAGTTAAGGATAGACCATCAAGGTCTTAAATATTTATTTTCTCAACCAAATCTTAATGCTCATCAGAGGAGATGGTTAGAGCTAATATATGACTATGATTTCAAGATCAATTACATTAAGGGCAAGGAAAATCGAGTGGCGGATGCCCTAAGTCGAAGGAGACATATTTCCTCGATGATCTCTATTCATTCTGATTTTAAAAATCAAGTGTTACAAAAATCCAAGGGAGATGAATATTATGAGTAGGTTAAGAGAGCTCTCTTGAATAATCCTCAAGATTTGAGGTATGATGGATTCTACTTTGAACCGGATGGACTACTAAGATTCAGAGGAAGGATGTACGTTCCAAACTTCAAGGAGTTAAGGAATATCGTGTGAAACCACTATATTTCTGGAAAGGAAACACAATTAGATTTGTATGGTATTGAGAGTACATATCTTCAACAAGTCATTAAAAAATAATATCACTTTTATATTAGCAATGTTAACAAGCATGACAAACATTTTGTACAACATTGATTTAAGAAGTTTTTTGAAGATTTGGCAAGAATGGGTGTCAAAATTGAAAAATATTTTGTATGGTCAGATGGTGTGTGTCACAATTCAAATCATTGAGGCCATTTTATGCACTTTGTAGATATCATCGACATGACAATATACCACATGTTTGGAGTTTCTTTGAGAGTGAGCATGGAAAGGGTGAACATGATGGTGCAAGAGCTTGCATCAAATGTGCTCTAAGAAAACATCAAATGAATTATGAGGGAGATGTAACGCCCTACCAGGAAACCCCAGATAATAACTCAACTATGCTATACAAAAAGGATAATTTTTTTTTAAATATATATTTTTTTAAATGCAATTCTTATCACAGTGAGGGACTATCACCACAATTAAAATCATACAATGGAGTATTAATAACCATAACACATGAATGCTATACCAATGGCTACAAAATTCACTAAACCACCATCTACACTGATGTAGATTTCATTAATAAGCTAGGCAATTTTGTAAATACTATTACATATCATTGTATAAGCAAGACTAAATGCCTATAATATTAGAATGCTATAAATCTCTTACACTAGTTAGAATCACAAGATACAAAAACTCCTAGCTACAATAAAAGAACCTTGTTCTAAGGTTAGCTTGAGAGGAAAGGAACACAAAACAACAAAACATTCCTATAGATCTAACATCTTCATCAAAACTATCTCACTTTTAACCACATGCATATGATAGGATCATAACACATTTAAAGGATGGTTCAAACCAAGTAAAAGTATCATGCTTAAAGCGACCCAAGAGTGAACACTACGAGGGCACAAGTAAAAGAACAATCTTTTTCTAGGTTTTACCAAATTCTATTCAACACATGAATAGGAAGAGAAGCTCAGGTTGCTATGGGAAAGTTTAAGCATCAAATCAAGATCAATCTTCTATAAACCACTACTACATAGGTCCTATGAATACCAAAATGAACATACCTAATACATAATTCTTCTAGAGGTATCTACACCTCATAATGATTACCAAGCTTGCTAAAATCCCTTACCCAATACTAGTATTAATGAGATAAACCAATACAAAGTATTCTAACCTACTAACTTACCAAGTTTAGGAATAGAAAAGGGTTGATTGAGTTCAAGACATAAATATGATACAAACATTTTCTCAACAACAAGGTTAATAAGATCGTGACATTCCTTAAGCACAAGTAATAAGCATGCTCTATACAACTAATGAACCACCACATCTGTAAAGGACTTTATTATCACATCAAAATTCACTTACAACATCGCATACACAAGAAATCAGGACATACTAATCTAGGCCTCAGGGAAACTAAACCTTGACAACATGACCCTATTACGACCACTGATACAATTTACACAAGTTTCATTTACCTTATACAATTCCACTTGTAATCAACTAATTTCTAAAACAAACTTATAAACCAAATCTTAAATACATTATTTACAAACATAAATTCCAAACCTACTTATCACATTTCTACTAATAAATCGTAATAAAATCAATATCAATTTAAAGTAAATTTATCAACATTAATATACAATCACTCTATCCAAATTGAATTCTTATACTTCTATCCTATATAGATTTAATAGTCTTCTTATAACCTAACAAACAACCAAAATAAGTAGAATTATTGGTGACGCAACTAACTGTTTTAACAGAGACGAAACAGGTGAGAGGTAGACAGTCACAAAATATTCATATCTCCAAAATGACAAATTGGGTAAGGCTGATTTTTGGATATGAATTAGATACCTAGGTCATGTACTATATATAAAACATTTAGAGAAACACAGTTCGTAAAAATAAAGTTATGGCTACCGCAACAGACTGTAAAAATAGAGATAAAATCGGTGAGAGATAGACAGTCACAAAATATTCATATCTCCAAATTGGCCAACTGGGTAAGGCTGATGTTTGGATATAATTTAGATATCTGGGCCATGCACCATATATAAAAACTTTAGAGGAACCCAGTTCGTAAAAATAAAGTTATGGCTAACGTAATAGACTGTAAAAATAGAGATGAAATCGGTGAGAGATAGACAGTCACAAAATATTCGTATCTCCAAAATGACAAACTGGGTAAGGCTAATTTTTGGATATGATTTTGATAACTCGGTCTTGCACCATCTATACAACATTTAGAGGAACCCAGTTCATAAAAATAAAGTTATGGCTAATGCAACAGACTCAGTTTAGAATATGTAGAAAAGAATTCACAGAATATTATAAAGCTTGCATATTACAAATTCATTTCACTAAATCTAATGCAACAATAAATCAGATTCATATCTCAGTCCATACCTGGAATATTACTTCTATCACATCTTCACAAAATTCTTAGCTCGCATCCATTTTCCCCCCAAGTCTTTTCTTCTCGAAGCTATGGTTTATGGTGCGAAAAGAAAAATGAAAACTTCATGAGAGAGAGAGATCCTGAAAACATAAAACATATTCTGCTATTTGAAATGCACGATCCCACCTAAATTATGTCTTGAGATTTCAAAAATAAAGTTGAGCAAGCATAACCACCCCCATGATTTCTTCCAGAAGATTCTCCTTATTAAAGGCAATAAATTTCGCCTTTATTACTTCCTCTCAAAAACAATTTCTTTCTACTTACTAAAATTAGTCTCTTACTCAAAAGAAGCAATTATTTCTAAGATTCCATGTATAATGGCAATAAATTATGCTTTTAATACTTTCTTACAGCATGCTATTTTAACCAGACAATAATCTCTCTCTAATTTTATTTATTTTAGAATTTTCTATATATATAAGTTTTTATGACAACTCATAAATATTATAAATTTATTTTTATTGCCACTAACAAAACATTTACTTATTTATAAAATATTTTCATTTGAATTTTATCAATTATATTCCCATTTTAATAACACTTTATTTTTCTTCATTATAATTATTATTATTTATTGACCGTAAAATACAATATAATATAATTTCCCATAAACTTAAATTTACATAAAAGCAACTATATTTATTTATTTATCAAAAGTGCCTTCTTAACTTACTAATTTTATTTTAATGCAACAATTAATCAAACAATTCCAAACAAAATAACCCAAATGTCAAACAATACCTCGCATTATGCACGATCGAAAAGCATGACCACAATGACAGCGACTGACTATCATGCCGACAACACTGACTGGGTGCAAAACTGGATACTCATCCTTTTCAAGGATGATGCTAACTAGGGGACCATATGTTATCTCCATTCAACAGTTCCATTAGTTTTAAGGCATGCTCAGACCTATCAATTCAAGTGGAGTCGATGCATGATACCTGCAACCTGCAGCACACAACACAGTCTATGCACAAGTATAATAAATATCAAACGGTCACGGAGTGAAAGAGAATCACAACGTCACCGAATGCTCACGAATGAGTGGTATGACATTGTCTCTTTTCACACCACACAATAATCAGATCATCCTATAATTCAAAATCAGTGGCATAAAAATTAATTCTAACTTACGACAATCATAGTAAGATCAACATCATAATCACCTGAATGTAAAACAATGTCAGAGTATATGAATTATCAATATCGCAACCAGGATTATCAATAAAACATGCTAACTGTCGTATGAAACCACACATGAGGATAATCAGGAATGTCACCAAGATGAATGTAGCATCTACCAACATCATATAATGTACAACATCAACTGTCTAACATACCCTAAATGTTCCTATTATTTTACCTTCATCTTCATGCACCTTAATGAGACTATCTGCACATCCAAGATGAGAATGGAGGGGGAGATCATATAAATGATGCACATGATGTTGTTGAATGGTGCAAGAAACACTTCATGTGTTCAAGGAGGAATTCACATCCAAATAGAGTGTTCTTGGAGATATCAAGTATGTATTGTTTGAAAAAAGTTTGACATGTTTAATATTTACTTAAAAATTTGTTTATTTTATTTAATTGTGATTATAGTTTTATAATTTCAACAAAATTATAATTGTAAATCGTGTTTGATGTATATATAAAATCTGTAGGTGTGGATAGAAGAACAATGCATGGATGCAAGAGGGTAGAGAAAACAAGATCTTTGCATTATGTCATGAGTAAAGATAGCCACACATGGACGTTGTTCATTGGGGATTACTCTTGTTTTTGTTATGAGTGCATGTTGGGAGATTGTGAGAATTGCAAGAGCCAACAATATGGATATGTCAGTGAATGGAATTCGGTGCCACTAGTTGTTACTAACACATACAACAAAAATGAAGACAAAAGCTTTGAAGACAATCCTTTGATTTCAAATGATTATGCCCACATTTCAAGATTGATTAAAAAGGGTATATATATTGTGCAACTTGTAGTTTAATTTTTTAGTTTTTAATATGATGATAAAATTTATTTTTAATTTCGTTCTTAAATATTATAACTCATTACAAGAACTTCTAATTTTTAACATTTTATTGTGGTGCAGGAGATGTTTTTGCAGTCATAGTAGAGGCTAGAAACATAGAAGGTGTTAGTTATTATTTATGACATTACACAGAAGAGAGGAAGAAGTTAACGAAACCATAAACAAGTGATGAAATGTTATTTCCCACAAGTTCAGTTGTAGTGCAAGGGACATATCTCAAACAAGTCAAAATTGTTCAAAGTGGGATTCATTTTATTGATTACCAAACTCGCAACATGGTGTATTAGTATAGCCACCTAGTAATTGCTACTGGCTTGTCTCTTCATCAAGTTCCACATGCACGTGGACCTCATAAGTGGAGACTAAATAGAGATGACCATTAGAAAATATTAGATGTTATTGAAGAGCGAGCTGAACCAATGGATGTGGTATGAAAAATGTGGACAACAATTTTCATTTCATTTTAGGTATTCACTAGACCTGCTATGGTAGAATATTGTCTTACGTAGATACTAGGTGTCTTAGGTCCTACTAAATCTCAAGGACATATTACTTGTAGTTCACTTTTAAAATTATTTTAATTTATGACTCGATAGTATTTTCATTTAATGAAAATTTCAATCGTTCTTAAAAACTTTAGAATTCATGATCTCTAGGTTCTAATTTTTTTACATTTCATCACAGCAGGAGATTTGTTTTTGTAATCATGTAGCTTAGAGGATTTGAGGTTATTATTTCATTTCAGGTATGATCTCTACACTATCTAGCATAATATTATCTTATGTATGTAGGCTTTAATTTATAAGGTGTCTTAGATGTCTTAGAATGATATATCTAATAGGTACCTTAGTTATAGAATAGGTGTCTTAGATATGTCTTAGGTCTAGATTGGAATAAGGTATAAAATCTAGGTGTCTTAGGTCTACTACATCTACTAGAAAATCTAAATATGTCTTACGTCTAGACTAGAATAAGGTATAAAATCTAGGTGTCTTAGATATGCCTTAGTTCTAGACTAGAATAAGGTATAAAATCTTGGTGTCTTAGGTCTACTATGTCTACTAGAAAATCTAAATATGTCTTAGATATGTCTCGGTCTAGACTAGAATAAGGTATAAAATCTAGGTGTCTTAGATATGTATTAGGTCTAGACTAGAATAAGGTTCTAAATCTGAGTGTCTTAGGTCTACTACATCTACTAGAAAATATAAATATGTCTTAGATAGGTCTTAGGTCTAGACTAGAATAAGGTATAAAATCTAGGTGGCTTAGGTGTCTTAGGTCTAGAACTATGTCTACTAGGTCTAGAGACTAGAATAAGGTATAAAATCTATGTGTCTTAGGTCTACTACGTCTACTAGAAAATCTAGATATGTCTTACATCTACTAGAATAGGTGTCTTAGGTCTTAGGTGAGGCCACATGAACTTCCACCTTCACGTTGTTGGCCTTGCCAGTACAGAATAAATATTTCTTTCAAAGCTAAGGGAAGCTCCTTTTTTGTATCTAGAAGTTATGAAACCCTAGTAAAGTTTCTTAGTGCTCATGTGAGTTTGGTATCATTAGAAATTTATAGAACTTAACTTTGTAGTTCATTGTATTTAGGAAGTTGTATGTGAGTTTAATTATCATTCAAGTCTCAAATCTAACAAGCCTCTTCTACCTAGTTCATTTGCATTCAAATAAGATGAACTTGTATCTTGAATCTTTGGTATATATTATGAAGTCAACATTTATACATGAACAACTACAAAATACAAAATTCATTATTTATTTATCTTGTTTAATTCATTCATTTTTATTTTTTATTTCCAATGTAATGATTTCTTAAGCAAAATGTAGATTGACAACATGTGTATTTCAACCTCGACATATTTAATTCATGATTTGAGTGTAATAATATTTGTTCTAGTAGTGGTGAAAGTAAAATTGTCTAGAGGTCTAGAAATTACTTTTTGAATAATTTTTTTTCTAAGTTCTATTTATATTTGTTATATATTGTGTTCGTATGCTACTTATGTGGGCCTAAGTTATGTTATTTCATCATATAGTTACCATTAAAGTGCCTTTTATCTCTATTTGAATGGTGGATCATTACAGAGTTATAAAGTTTATTTTAAACTTTAAATGAGATATGTAACAACTTAATAGAATCTATAGCTTACATCTAGCATGTGCGGGTTGAAATACACATTGTGTATTTCAACCTACAATTTTCTTCATATCAAGAATTGTTTATATCAAAACTTTATAACTTTCGTATATAATATGAAACCAATTGCCTTGCTATTCAAGTTATCATGTGAATCTTTTCATGGTTGATTGATTTATATCACAATGTCATATACATCAACTTGAGCATAATATGGATAGTGATTAATAAGTAAATAACATGATTGAGATAAGAATAATATTTTTTAAGAATATTTTATTATTGAAACTTGTATTACATGTCTTAATACACACATGTGTAAATATCAAATAGATCCTTGTAAATATCAAGAAGTATTTATATGAAAACTTTATTAAGTATCTCAAACATGAATTTGTCCATGTCAAATATAAACATAAATGTCCATCTGAAACATAAACACGTGCATACATAGATGCATAAATGTCCATACAGAGATACATAAATGTCCATACATGTCAAATATATAAACATAAATATCCATACATGTCAAATATAAACATAAACATAAATTTCCATATCTCAAACATGAGTATACACACAAATATCCATGTCCATATCTCAAACATAAACATAAACACAAATTTCAACATGTCCATATCTCAAACATAAACATAAACACAAACATCCATATCTCAAACGTAAACACAAACACAAACATGCTCATGTCCATATCTCAAACATAAATGTCAATGTCTCAAACATGTAAACTAGTTAGTTTGATCATCAAGTCGGCTCCTAGTTGAGCGACCCTCGGAGTGAGAATCCTACTTTGATAGATGCAAAAATCCCTACAAAATGTAATTAAATTAGAATATATATATATACACACACACATGTTTCCTACATACATACATACAAACATGAGATATTTATATATACGAATTTCAATTTGATAATCAACTCACCTGTCCACTATGGTCAAGTGAATCACACGTGTATACACACTCTACCCTCAAACTAGGAGTAACACCTACATCCTCAAGCTACATGATGCAGGAGCATCTAGGTCCACAAGCAATCCTATATCACCCAAAAATATTTCAAGTTCTAGTTCCATTTTATTGTATTTTGTTTATGTTGTGTTGGCTTCTATTAGTTTGATTCAAGAGAAATTTTCAAGTGTAATTTGGTCAAATGAAAGACATCACCTTGAAGAGGAGCTTAAAGGGTATCTACAGTTTCAATTTGATGCAATTTGAAGGAATTTTGGTGAAGTTAGAGCGTTTCAGAAAAATCTCAGATTCTCGAACCTTTCACTTCACGAAAACACTTATGTTTCTCACTATTTTAGGTCATTCTCCAAGTTCGTGAACTCCTTAGTTTTCCAAAAGACTGATGTTCCAAAAACTCATGTTCACTTTACATTTTCAGAAAAAACTCATTTTGTGAACCTTCAAGTTCGCCAAAAGCATTTGATTCCCTCTCATTTTTGACAAACTCTCAGGTTTGTGAACCCATCGTTTCACTAACAACTTGGTTTCTTTGTATTTTCAGCACTTTTCCAAGTTTTCAAACTTCATAGTTCATCAAAAAGAAGTGTGTAAGGTTTGTGAAGGTTGTAGTGCAAGGTTCAAAAGTTCACCAAAAGGATGATTCACTGAAAAGGTATTGCAAATGGAAGAGTTCATGAGTTTCATGGTTCACCGAACCACTGATTCTTTGAAAGGGCATAGTAAAGGAAATTTTTGGCAAACTTTTAAGTTTTCAAACCAAAGAAAACGTCAATAAGGAGTTCAAAAGTTTGTGATAGTGTAGATTTGTCGAAAAAGGCATATTTTGGAGAGTTCTAAAGTTTGAAAACTGCCAAACGTCTTAGTGGCACCTGTGATGTTTTAGTTTCTGCAATTGCTAAGTTAAAATAGTTCAACTACCACAGTAGATGGTTTAACTTCCTCTATCTAGAAGTATAAAAGAGGTGGATGTGTTTTGTTGGGGGGATCTAGGGGGTTAGATGGATCTAGGATTGGGGCAAGCTAATTGTGAGTATTTTGAAGAAGAAAAATTATAAGCAAAGAAGATTTTATTGGCTTTGAATTGTATTGTAATCCTAAGTAAATTTAATGTTACATATGAATAAAGATTTTGAATTTTGTTGTTCTGTAAAATTTTTTTGTTGTGGCTACGTGATTGCGTTGTATGATAAGACCCCCTCAACACGACTGCATCACTACACATGCATGTAAAAAAGAAAAATTAATTTCAAATATAATTTATTTGTGTAGGACTAAAAGCATATGTTTAAATTTTATAGTATAAATTTAACTTAAAAAATTAAAAATTATATACTTGTGTCATACCAAGACCCTAAATATCACCATCCTCAGTTGCAATGATCAAATCCACTAACTCTTTTGTTGTTCTCTCATCTAGTAGTTGTAGTAGTGACGTGCAATGAACTGTGAAGGTGAGATGGCATCGATCATGTAGAAAGCATCTCTACAAAACCCATACCCCCTACAACCTCCACAAGTGAATCAGGTCCCATAAGCTAAGCCTGTGGAGTGGCAGAATGATTAATAGATTCATGTGCTGCTCTAGTATATGACTCCTACAACCCACCAACGGATCTAATTGTAGGATCTACAACAAAACGCTACAAGTCAGTTGTTGGACTCTTTGAATCTACAAGGATGTGACCCACATATGAACTAACACATGCCAAAGGGATCCCCAACTGTGATGTTATCACCTGATATGCTCTCATCAATTCCTCAAACAAACATGTCACCCTCTACATCTAACCCTCAACTGTAATGCATTCTAGATCCTCTGGTGATGGGATGCCTACAACATGATAGGGATCTAAATGAGTAGGTGACCTCTGTGGATGCCTCATCAAGTACTATCCCACACGATCTACCTCTGTGGATGCCTCATCAAGTACTATCCCACACGATCTATAGCTATTGTTTGAGTTTACATAACAATCTCAACAATACTCTCAACTGCTTCCCATTGGGGAGCAATAACCAAATGATCACCAATATCATTAAGGGATGGTGAGATCAAAAGCATCTTGTTACCAACCAAGATCTTATAAATAGGAGGCTCTCGATATGGATGACGATATGCATCCCTATCGCATACCCTACCATGCCCCTGCCCCACATGTGGTAAATCAAAATAGTTGACATTGAGGCCTAAATGGACCTCAACATACAACTATTGTACAAAATATAGTGGAATTTGGTCATTATTTGGATAATGACCATGGGAAACAAGAAATCTAGGATAAATCAATGGTGTCATCTGAGGAAATACACACCTGGTCACCTGATATGCCCTACCACTGGTTTTGGGCGCATAGTGAGGAAAACATTATGAATTAAGAGTTTCTTTTGGCACTCTTAGTTGGACTTCACTCAATGGAACATTACCAGAAACCTGTGTTCGCATTTGGGCAAGAATAGTTGCTAACGTCTTACCAAAATATGCACTAAAACCCCCTAATGAACATCTAATATGAACTAAACTATCCAAAATATTCTCAGAATTAGATCTATAAACCCCCATGGTTTGAGGATCCTTTAAAATTAACCTCAATCTACCAATCTTGCTATCCATATGGTCAAAAAGTGAATCCAAATCTCCCTATCACATAAATACATGTAAATATTCTTGAGAGGAGGAACATAACATGATATAGTTCCTATGTTAGTTAATTTTCTCTTTTATAGTAGGTCATGATACATCTAACACATTCCATCATGACCTAGGATTTTACAGTAGGGTTTGGCCTTTATTTTAATTATGGTTCTTAGATCTAATTTCTCACCTTTATCTTTTTATTTTAGATTTACCCAGGGTTTGTATTCATCCTTGTTTATCTTTTCCTATCATGTCTTGATTAGGATTTGAGCATGTAAATAGTGATATACCTATTTGATTCCACCTATCCAACCTTGGATAATCTATTGTCATGGCTTCTCATAGCTCATTTTCCTTAGCTAATTGATATGCATTTTTTTTAGTTTTGACATATTCCTATCTTTTGTGACACATGATCCTTCCATCCTTGATACTCTCATGATATTTTATATGATGTATGAGGATGTGTTTTCTATGGAGGCGTTATTCTAGATCATATACTTGTTTCTACCTCCTCCCCTTGAGGGTAGTTTTTATCCAGCATGTTGGATGCACTATGGCCATAAGAGTTTATGCATGGATTTAAATGGTACATTTTATCAGTTGTGGTAAACTTGTCCATAAGTTTCATGTAAGAAATGAAAAATAAAAATAGTACTATGGTTTGAAAACATTTCACTACAACCTTAAACTTTCAATGATGGATGTTAGCATCAAAGGAGTTTTGAATATGTTCTCTACTCTAGTGGGAAAAATAACCATTCCATGCCTTTTCAAGTAGGGAAATAGTCAATAAACTTAAAGCAAGGAAGGTGTTGTGGTGAGCATGTTTAATGGAGTGAAGGTCATTAGTAATTCGGGCCCTATACTCAAAGCCAACTTCAACATCTACTCTACATTATGCTAGGTTACATAATATAGTCTTGAAATCCTCCATGCCACCACATGTCTTGGAGCATATAATTAAAGAAAAAATCAAGAATTTTTATTCTCAAACTCCAATAAGGAATGCATCTATATTTTACTTCAATAAATAATTTTCTCCTCTCTTGTTTTAGTTGTGATTAAATATGATTTAGGTAACATTTATCATTACAACAAACACACAAGATTGTAATGATAAAGTATTGCTTATAAATTTTAATTGAGGGTTCATAAATATAATTAATGTTTGGTATATTCATTTGACCCAACATCAATGTTTTCATTAGTGCAATGGTTAAATTTGCATCCACCCATGCCAATTATCATTTAGTTTTGGGTCTATTTTGGTAGATGGATTAAGACATTTACATTTCAACATATGGAACAATTTTTATGAAGTTGGGATCATTCCTTGATCGTTCACATACCCTTAGTTCACAAAAATATTTTGAAACCTAGAGGGTACCACTTTCATAGTATGCAACCAAGGATCCCAAAGAATAATACATTCTAATTTAAGTTGTTGCGCATGTCACGTGGAACAAGGTATCTAAATTGCAAGGGGTGGATATTGAAAGAATAATAGTACCCAAACATGTCCTAGGTTTGTTGTTAAATTATCTAATTTTTAAGTATAAAGGTTGAATTTTAGATATGTCTACTTTCAATTAACTCAAACAATATTTAGTATATATGTTTATAGTAGATCCAATATCCACTTTAATAGTGACTTTTCCACATTTCACAATGATATATAAAGGTAAAAATTTCTTAAGAACATTATCATATGGAATTTCCTTATCCCCAAAAGATATATCATGATTATCCTTATGTCCAAGAAATTTAATCACAAGATTTCTTCACTAGATTTTTAACAAAAAGGTGATGTGCATACTAAGTCCTATGGAGAAATTTTTGTGCATGTGTTCTTCATTTGTTGAATGATATCATATTCCTTCTTTTTAGATATATCTTAAGGTGTAGATGGAAGATTAATTGTTTTAGGAGGAATGTTAGTGTTTGGAAAAATAGTTTTTTCTCCTCTTGCCAAACTTTAATGTGTATGTCCTACAAGGTCAAGTGAATGTAGTCGAGCATGAATATAAGCTCTTACATGTTCATCCTAGATTTTGATTAGTATCTCCTACAAAATCAAATGAATTTGGTCTATCATCAAATTAAGATATATTTATTAATGGATTTGGATTAAAAGATACAAGACAAGGAAGTAAATTCAAATACACACTATAGTCCCTATGCCTAGAAAAATATTTAATGAAATCACTGCCTAGCCCCATCATTAACCAATAATTCTAGTGTAGTAAAAGCATGCACTCTACTCAATGGATCAGGACATCCCTTATCAAGTGACTCACTAGTTACAATGTGCTACATTTATAATGTCAAACTAGGGACGTATTTTCTTAGATGGAACCTATATTGTATGTACAACTTAAGGATTTCTGAGAGTTGTTCTAAGAGGTTGTGTATAGAAAAAAAGCTCTACATTAAGAAGAAATCTATGTTATGAACTTTGATCAAACAAAAATTCAATAGTAGTTTCTATGGGCTATCATCAATGTTGCAAGTTTTATTAAGAACAATAGGTTACTATGCTACAGGTATCTACTACTACTTTATTTATATGAAGTAAGTATGATTGAAGCTATTGAAATTACCAACAACTAATACTAACAAGAGAGTTACAATTGTACCTCAAGTGGGCCCTTGCTTGGGTGAACTATACTCTTTTACTCATAAGATATTAATCAATTCTCTTAACTATTCATTGCACAACATTGACTGAACTAAAAAATATCTTATTTGATTTTAGAAAACACAATACAGACTACTGGTAGAAAAATATTTGTTCTCTGTTACACAAAGTCCCTTGAATATATAAACTCATTCTATCCATCCTTAACTAATCTGGACTCTTAAAAGCCCAAGCTACATGTGTCAAATCTTTCCTAGGACATAGGAAGAGGATTGTTGATGCAGCACAACTCAAACCCTCAAATGCAAAATGCAACAAACATAAATACTCATTTTATTGAATTCAAACTTGTAAAAAATATTACATAAATCTGCAACATTACAAAAAAAAAAACTTATTACATTTGGCCTTCCATGGATTCTCATACAAGAATATATGTCTTTCCTTATGCTCTCATCTTTTTTCATTTATTTTTCCATCCTTCTCATCCACATATTTCTTATTCTTAAAACCCCTTTTTCCTTCCTCCAAAAATCTACAAGAAATCCCCCTTCAAAATTTGCCGAAAATCCTTTTTATAATGACTCCACAACCACCATTTTCTCTCTCCTCCAACTCCCACACCCAGATTGGGAGAATCTTTTTTTTTTAAATAATGGGAAAATAATATTAATTGCTCAATAAAATCCACTCCCACAATTTGCTAAAACTCAAATTCCCACTCCTAAAAAATAGCTCCAAACTTGGAAAAACACAAAAGCCACACAACTTGGGCATCCAAATTAGCCATGCTATAGTTGAGGGAATTTAATGAGTTTTCTCCACTTACAACTCTCTAAAAATCCACTTCTAAGATTGCCTTTTGATTTTCCACTTCAAATTGCCTTTATTAATTTTACACTCCCAAAATTGTCTCCTAAACTATCTCCCACTCCTAGATTTTTGCAACATTATTATTTTTGCAATATTGTAATGAGGCCAATTTATTTAATATATTATTTAGGCCTAATATTGCATTTATTTTCCAACTTCCAAATTACCAAACTATAGGAAATTAAAATATTTTCTTTTTTTGGTTGATGAGGATTGCCATTGACCGTGGATGCTCTTGCATCATTCTCCTCTGATTGAAAAGAATGCAGCTCCTGCAAGTGAGTGTCTTCGAACTGTTGCCACTTGACTGGATCCGATCTTTGCACTTCATTCTTCTCTTTTTCCTCTTTTTCTAGCATCTTTCTAGAACAAGCTTCACTCTCCTCGAACAAATCTACACTTCATCCTTCTCTCCTCTCTTAGATTTGCATCCACCAAATATTGTCTTCCTCTGCCAAATTATTTCACCTCTCCTCTCCTTCTTCGTGGGATACAACCCACCACTAACCAACCACCTCCACCAAATCTCTCCTGTAGCTTCCTCTACAACCTCTACTTGCAAGTGTACATCTATATACCACTCTGCATCTACACAATCTTTTTTCTTTTCTAACTCTTTACTCATTTCAAAATGCAAATCCTTTGCAAATTCAACATTATTAAAATTAGATTTTACCTCGATGACTTCTTTTGTCACAACATCTTCTTCTTCACTATTGAATACTACTACCTTTGTTGTTGCTTTGAACAACTTTTCTACCTCCACGATCTCTTTCTCAAGAAACTCTTGGTCTTCATCAAGTTCCTCATTGAACACTTGGTCCTCATACACATCCCCAACTGTTGCAAAGTTACTCACAACTATTCCTGTACTTTGTACAATATCCTCAATGCTCATTTGTAGAACCCTTCCATCTTCATCCAATGCTACCAAAAATTTCTCTACTTCACTTTTAGCCACTTCTTCCATGCTTTCATACAAGCATACTGTTGTAACTTCTATGTCTTCAATAGGACCAACTACTACAATTTATTTCACTACATCTTCCATGCCTTCAATGAGACATGTTTCTACAACCTTTTCTTTTACTTCATCCTTTACATTCATCTCCATTAAATCCTTAGGTTCATCTAATAATTTTCCTTCCAATAGACTATTTATTTTTCTGATCTCTTCTTTCAATAAGGGGCCATCCTCATCTTCACCAATTTTCTCATCAAATATAGGACCCTCAAAGTCCATCATCTTAACTTCTACTGCAACCTCTTTTATCTCACTATTTATGCCTTCTACTAGACATGTTCCTATTGCAAACTCATTCTTTAATTCTTTTTCATTATTGTTGAGGAGTTCCACTTCTTTATCTTTACTTTCTTCCTTATCTGTAAACAAAATAATGTTAGCTAAAATAGGGTTTTCATCACCACCCTTCTTTGTTACAATCTCATCCATCAACATATCCATGCCTTTGAAAAGACATGTTTCAGTTGCAATCAGGTTCTTTTTCTCTTTCATGCCACTTTTATGACATTCTTTCTCACACCTTTTATCATCAACATTTCTTCTATTCATTTCAGTTTTTAATGTATTCACTATATCCTGAAGTTTTATCAACTCTTCATTAAGACTATCCATAGACTTTCTTTCCCACTTTTCTATATATGAAATCTTTAGAGGTCTCTTCATGACCCATCTTGTCCTCTTCTTCAAAGACATTTTGTTCACACTCTCAATCTATAATTTTTTTTTGCAACCTGCACATATAAACACTTTAGAGCCAATGCTCTCTGCAATTACAGGTCCTCCCTGCAACAAAACTCACCCACAACTATCCTCTACTCAACAAAGACTCTGGAAGATGCACCTCTTCAAGACTTCTTCTACCCACCTTCTCTCAGTGGAAGAAGTCTATACACCTTCTACCCAAATTTTATCTCTGCTAGAGGACAGCAAACATATCTCTCACAAAATCAATTTTCTCTGCAATTACAAAAATTTGTCATACTTCAACACATAGGAAAATAATTTGCTTCACAAACTCCTTTCGGTCTTGGTGCATACTCTGCACACTCAAGATCAACCCACTCTGATACCAAATGATGCAGCACAACTCAAACCCTCAAATGCAAAATGCAACAAACATAAATACTTATTTTATTGAATTCAAACTTGTAAAAAAGATTACATAAATCTACAACATTACAAAAAAAACAAACTTATTACATTTGTCCTTCCATGGATTCTCATACAAGAATCTTTGTCTTTTCTTATGCTCTCATCTTTTTTCATTTATTTTTCCATCCTTCTCATCCACATATTTCTTATTCTTAAAACCCCTTTTTCCTTCCTTCAAAAATCTGCAAGAAATCCCCCTTCAAAATTTGCCAAAAATCCTTTTTATAATGACTCCACAACCACCATTTTCTCTCTCCTCCAACTCCCACACCCAAATTGAGAGAATCCTTTTTTTATTAAATCATGGAAAAATAATATTATTTTTTCAATAAAATCCACTTCCACAATTTGCTAAAAATAAGTGACAACTCGAATTCTCACTCCTAGAAAATAGCTCCAAACTTGGAAAAAGACAAAAGCCACACAACTTGGGCATCCAAATTAGCCATGCTATAGTTGAGGGAATTTAATGAGTTGTCTCCACTTACAACTCCCTAAAAATCCACTCCTAAGATTGCCTTTTGATTTTCCACTTCAAATTGCCTTTATTAATTTTACACTCCCAAAATTGTCTCCTAAATTATCTCACACTCCTAGATTTTTGCAACATTATTATTTTTGCAATATTGTAATGAGGCCAATTTATTTAATATATTATTTAGGCCTAATATTGCATTTATTTTCCAACTTCCAAATTACCAAACTATAAGAAATTAAAATATTTTCTTTTTTTGGTTGATGAGGATTGCCATTGACCATGGATGCTCCTGCATCAATTGTTTTTATTCCAACAAAACACAAATAGGAAACTTAGTTGTAATTAAACTTCAAAAGGGTACTATCCTAATACAACTTTTCAACTAAAAATAAAATAAATCAAGTACTAGAGACATGCAAACAAGGGGCATAACTTATGCAATCCTTGTTGAAGGATCGCTCCTGTCCTTTGCCACTATCTACCAATGCTTTGAGTTTTCTCTTATTTTTGGCAGAAGACATTATTATTGCTGGACAAGTCATTGGTGATTGAGGTCATGGTTTCAGACACTAGCTCCTTCATATTTAGGTGTTTACTCCTTCAGCTACAAGTTCTTGTTCCTTTAGCTGCAAATAATTATTATTGCGGCTGCAGGTTTACAACAATCTTGGCTATGGGCGTCTGTTGTCTTGTTGCATGAAGGGTTAGCTCTTTTCCATAATACTTCCATACTAAAATCACCATAATCAATATTATATACTATTACATTTTGAGAATAATTATCAAGATATTATCTATCAATTATAGTGCTTTAAACTTCAAATATTAAGTTTTAGGTATTTGGTGAAATTGTTCAAGGGGAATATCTTGTGAAACAAAAATTAACATAAGAAATGGGAGCAATTGTAGGTCCCATCAATCACTAGCTAGAGGGTTAAAATATGAATAGATATATACAAGATTTATCAAACCAAAGAATGTTCTACCCTTGAGTTACAATCTAAACTCACTAATCATGATAGCATCATCATCAATATGTTTACAATTAGCAAGCAAGAATGTTTTGACATATAATGAGGCATTAGTAGAGCCATTCATAATCATCATTCAATTCTCCTTTACACATTAATCCTACATCAACATATCACACTTTTATCATTTCTATATTAGACATTTTAGGGTTTCAGATTTGCAACTTAGGGTTTCACATCCACATTTTAGGGTTTCAAATTTAAACATTTTAGGGTTTCAAAATACATGTTTAAGGTTTCAAATAGACTTTTTAGGGTTTTAAAATTCACATATTAGGGTTTCAAATTGATGTTTTAGCATTTTAAACTGATGTTTTAGGGTTTCAGTTTGACATTTTAGCGTTTTAGTTTTGACGTTTTAGGGTTTGAATTTGACATTTTATGGTTTCAAATCTATCCAAATTTTAGCTATAAAACATTGAAACCATATTGCAATTTTTCACCAACTTAAATCAAGCCAAAAAAATGTAATTTTCACAGCTAGTTATGGAAAAATACATGGTAAAAACTAGAAACTTGTGACCCTACTAACATCAACGGTACGTTGGACACCTTTGTGCAAAGCCACATGGCAATTCCTTGTACAAAGTCATCCTCAATGTCCAAGTAAATTGTTAAAGAATGCCTTCAGAGCACTGTTGGTAAATCTGACCTGTCAAGTAGCAATGACAGGCAAAAAATGACTTTTTTGCCTCATATACTCTATTAAAGAAAATAAAAAAATATTACCTTCGAATGAAGGAAGACCTTTGTTCAAAGATGATTTATGTGAAATCTTTGAACAAAGGTTCCTTCATTCGAAGAAATATCTTCGAACGAAGGTATCTTGTAAAGTTTTCTCCCATCCGCGCTCAAAAAATTGATGTCCCAAGTTTGGGATACAGTATTGTGTGTTTACCCTTCTATTTGTTCTCTTTCTAGAATCTCTTCCCCCTAAACAATTAAAATTGTTGGCTACATCAAATGCTAAAAGGTAGTGGTCCTGATTGATGGGGGTAGCATAGTAACTTAATTAGTAGAAAACTTGCCAACTAGCTCCATTGCTATGTCCATGCCTGCAATAATTTTTAGATTATGATGGTTAATGGTAATCCTAGATGTGTTATGAGGGCAAGTGTTGTAATACAAAACTTACTCTAGGGGACTATCAACTAACCACTAATATGTTTTCTCTTTCCTTGTGAGGTGCAAATGTGGTGTTGGGAATCTAATGGCTACAAATGTTAGGGCCTCTCACGATCTAAAGGTGGGTGATGTTCAAATGGTCAGTTCTCATTGTATGGAAAATTGTTAAAGAAGGGGTGTTCTAGAGTTCTTGCCTAATTTCATTCTATGGAAACTCAACCTCCTTCCAATATTTTTCCTCCGTCAGATTTGCAAGGCCTCCTAAATAAGTATCACTAAGTATTTGAGGACCCCAAAGGATTGCCTCCCCCACTATCCCATTACTATGTCATTTCCCTCCTAACAACCATTCTCCAAATATTTAACCGTATAGATATCCTTTTGATCAAAAGAATGAAATTAAGAAGATGCTTAAAGAGCTATAAGAGGTGGGTGTCATTTGCTCCAATAATAGTCCTTACTTCTCTCTTGTAGTTATGGTTCCCAAAAAAGATGGTGGCTAGATGATGTGCCCTGATTTCTATGAACTCAATAGATTAACGATCAAGGATAAGTTCCCTATTCCAGTTATTCATGATTTCACAGATGAGATTTCTAGGGCCAATTTTTTTATAAAATTGGATCTTTGCTCTAGCTATAACTAACATCATGTTAAAGAGGTAGATATTCCCAAAACAACATTCTGGACTCATCGAGGTCATTATGAATTATTGGTAATGTCGTTTGGCTTAACTAGTTCCTATGTTTTAGAGCTTCATGAATACAATATTTCAAGGCTACATGTGCAAATTCATCTTGGTCTTCGTCATGCATTTGTATGCACTCCATTTTAAAACTTTTGTTTCTGTTGAATTATGGATATGTTGATCTGAAGAAGAGTATTGTTTAGCCAACATGAGGAGATGAAGGTTTAAATATTTCATAATGTTTAATGTTCAAACATTATGCATGGTGATTTTTGGAGCAACCATAAGGGATTACCTACATGAATAAATGGATAGCATGAACCTAGAAGGTAAGAAATATTTAATATTTCATACTACTTGCCATCATGTCCATGCCCTACGATTAAATAACATAATATGGCTAGTGTAAGAGAATAGGTAAGCTAAATGTGTCAGAATTAGATGATGCATTATTGGCCAAATAAGGTTTGAAGTGGCAGAGGTGGGTGGGCACACTAAAGGAAAATCTTTAGTAAAGTGAACAAAGATCAATAGTTTAATGATTAAATCTAAAATCATTGAAAATATTGAGGGCCAACCGAAACTAAATGAGGTGTAACTTCATGCTAGGAATGGTGTAAACATTTTCAAGCAACTCCAACACAAAAAATACCACATAGGCATTGGGAGAAGAATGACGCCTATATTTTGAAATCTTAGATACAACAATAGAATGATATTATTTTAGTCAATCCCTAGCAGACTTATGAGTAGTTGTGAAAGGGTTTATGTAAGCACAAGGCAAAAAGAGGTATCTAATGACTATGGCAGAACCTTCATGAATGTAATGCAACACCTTTAGTTAATTGCCAAGATAAATAAAGTGTGGTGCATCCAATCTTTGTCCAACTGGTAACTACTAGCAGAAAATGCAAGATGTAAAAACCATTGCACAAAACCAAATAGCAAGAATAGATGAATGGAATGTGGCATAGAATAATAAGTATAAAAAAGTGCCATGTAGTGGATAGTACCTACCTTTAAAGTATTATAATAATAGTATTTGTTTTGTAATTAAGAATTAATGAAAATGCATTTGAAATAATATAATAATTAGGTTAAGTTGCAGTTTCATAAATAATTTGAGAAAACATAGATAAATGAGCTATGACAAAGTGATTGTGAAAGAGTTAATTACTTCCATTCAATATTTAAAATGAAGCATTGTAGACATGTGTCAAATAATGTAATGTCCCCATGTTCGCGAGCATCAATTTTTAGAGGATTAGCCTATTTCCTGACCCTTGTAGGCTAATGGAGTTTTTTAAAGGGTCTCGTTTGATAGTTATCAGGGTGTTTCCTTCTTCGGAGCTCAGTTTGGTTCAAGTTGGGCCTTCATTTGATGTTTCTGGACTCAGTTATACACACTTACTATTTATAGTAAGTCACCATTTCAGGAGAGTCAGTGTTTCTATATACAGCAGGGCACCTGGACAAGTCTTGATTGCAGTGTCGATCCCTTACTCAATTGGTTTGATCAGATAATGAGGGATTTACTATTTATAGTGAATCAGTGGTTGATAGAGAGGGATCCCTTCTATTTTTAGTAAGGCGGTTGGATGCACAGAGGGTATAATGGTTAACTCCCAGGTTCAGTCAGATTGGCAAAATGATGATTAATAATGAAGTTATGCATTTTTAATTATTATTAAAGTTGACTTTAATAATAATTAATGTATTTAAATACACATGTTATAAAGTCACTTTATGACTTCATTTAAGTGGGGGTCAATTATGTATTTAATGACATAAAAGTATATTATAAAGTTATAATGTAATTTTATAAAGGGTGGGGCCATTTTAAGTTAATGAGTAATTAATGCCTCATTGAAAAGCATGCCATTATGAGTTTATATTATACAATATTTATTAAAACCCTAAAAGGTGGACTTCAAAGGCAAATTAAATACACTTCATTTGGAGAAATTATAAAAGGGCATCAAAAAGCAAATAGATTCATTATTGAATGATCACTTGAATTTGCTTTGTGGTTTTCTGGAGAAGACAAGGGTTTTTGTATATCAGCCATTGAAGAATGATACATTCTTCAGTGTTGCAGCTATTCTGAGGTGGTGAAAGACCCATTGAAGATAGCCATCGGGAGAGCTTCACTCAGAAGTTCTATTTGTGCAAAATTGGAAGAGATTAATAGAAGTTTTTTGGATGCTTACATTTTAGACTTGATTGCATGATCATATTCAGCAAATGCCATTGAATACCATCATTTATGAATGAGTTTTGAAAGAATATCAATTGCCGCAAGGGCCGTATAGTCTAGGCCAAGGACATCATTCCCTAGGGCAGATCGCTTCACACTTTGGTCTGATTTCTTCTTAATTGGTGGCAGCTGGGTTGGATAAAGCTTGTAGCATCATTAAAATGTGGGAAAATTTAATAGTTTAAGCTGCAGCAATTTCTTAAGAGTTTCATAGGCAAATCTTCATTTCCAATTTTCACATTTTCAAACAGTTTTTGCATTTCCAACTTGTATCAATCATTGTAGATAATTTGCAAATCAAGTTCCTTACATTGATCGTGCATTTTCTTAGCATTTAGAATGGTATATGTATTTTCTGATGTAGATGGTCATTAATATCAGACCTAGGCATTGTATTGAACAGTCATTGTAAGCCAAAAGTCTTGGCACTTCATAGTCTCATTGTGTTTGGAATTGCATTTAATAAAGGAAGAGCAAGTTGCATGTCAATTGTTTGATGTAATGCCTATATCAAATAGAGCTCTAGATTATCATATAAGTATGCATGCCAAATGTTTGTCATAATGTCAGTTGGTTGTAGGTGCACATTTTCATATAGAATTCATACATATGCATTTGAAAAGTCAAAAGAGAGTTGCATATGCATTTAGTTCTTTGCCTAAACATAGTAGTAACCAATTGAAAGCTTTTAAATTACCTTTGACATCATTTCAAGTAAGCATAATCAGACTGAAACTTAGAAACAACAAGCATAGAGATTGTATGCAAAGTGTTTGACAATATTCCTTGAAGGGTTAAATCAGCAAATTTGCATCAGAACTAGCAAGGGATATTACAAATAACAGTTTGAAATCCAATACATGAGCCTTGTATTGTTTATTTAAAAACATCATCATTACAAAAATTATAGGATGGACAGAAAAGAATTTAAACACCCTTAATAGAATTATTTGCTATAAAAGTTAAAAATTAAAGTTGTTAGGGCTAACCTTGACTACAAGTTTGATTCATACCAAGCACAATTGTGACTAGTATAGTTGAAGTTGACTTTGTTCTTTAGAACAAATATTCGTTAAATATTGATGAGCAAGTGATTTGTTAGTAAAGAGCCTTCGTAGATTGGTTAGTTGATTTTGCGTTTGATAGTAAGATCCTTGGTAGCATAGTTGAAGTTGGTATTTTAATCTATATTTTGTAGCAGCTTTGAACCGAAAAATTGTGTCAAGTTTAAAAATTACCCTATTTATACAAATATAAATACAATATAATTATATTTATATTATTTTTATAATCAATATTAATATATTAGTTACATTATAAACATATTATAATCAATATTTGATTATGGTATGATATAATATAATATAAATATAATATATTAATTTTTATAATCAATAATTTAATATAATTTTATTATTAATATATTAATTACATTATCAAGATTTATTAAAGCTTCCAAAGTTTAAGAGCAATAGTAGCAAACTAATGTATAACAATGTATTATTATTAGTCAATCAAAAGTTTTTACTATTTATTTGTTTTATTTGTTTAATGTTAAAATTTTAATAGAAATTGGCAAAAAAAATTATATGTTTCAAATTTTATGCACCGTCACAAAGGAAAAGAATAACACTAAACTAAAACATTCTCATGCATAGTATAGGCGGTTATGGTGTAATTGTAATGGAGGCCATTCATGAGTGTGTGACCCAAGATCAAATTATCACATGTGACAATAAGGTGGCTACTGACTCCATTGTACACATGGTAACTTTGTGGTGTAAAGATCCTGGGGTATAGTTAACTATGACCTATGTTCACAAATCTCAAGAATATGCTTCAAAATTTTCCTAGCCCAAAAAATACATTCTCAAGCATGCCTAGTTTGAATCTATTGAAATCTATAAGTGAAGGCAAGAGCTTCTACTAGTTTCTGTCAATGTAATAAATCCATCTCAAACCATTGAGAAATGTCTACAAGAATAGCATAGGCTAACTAAATAGTATATGGTGTCCTCCACATGTTGGGAAAAATCTTACCTATCATGTCCCATAAACCCAAATTCACTATGTTTCCATCAATAACTACATTTGCATTGAAGTTATCAAATATTGTTAGTATGTAGTCCTACAGGGATGGAAAAACAAATAAAATCCAAGTTTACAAGCTAAAAGTATTGAAAGAAAGAAAAGAAGAAATTATATTAATATCTATAGAAGTCTGAAATGGATTAATAGGACATGAAAGTACAACCAGTATAATTAACATAAAGAACCCCCAAACATGGCTACAAGCTAAAACTAAATAAAACTACTACAATAAATAGTAAATGGTAATTCAATGAACTCACAATAGGGAACTTATTGGTAGTGTAGCAAATAAGCATGTAAGTTTTCCCTGCAATGCCATCTCCTACTGCCACACATTTTATAAACCTAGAAGGGTTCATTGCTATTCTACACTTGTCCCAAGTCCCACCTCCAAATGTGCAAAATTTCCTTCTCTATCTTTGTTCAAACAAGCTCAAGTCTTCAGGTGGATATTCCAACAATGGCAAAACCCTTGATTGACGGCATTTTCCAAGCTATGGGATTTTCAAGCTGATATTCCAGGTTCCATGTGCTCTAAGGTTTTTAGGCGGGATTTTCAGGTAGGTTCCAGGGATTTTCAAGCGGGTTCTAGGCGATTTCAAGTGAGTTCCAGGCAGTTTCCAAGTTTCAGGCGGTGGAGTGGGCCAGCATACCGGCACTCCCAAAGGACTCTACCGACAGCTTGGGAAGAAAACAAGCATGGGAGCCACAAGGTGAAAAAAAAATCTTTGCATAGGTTAGACCTGAACTCCCACTTTCTATTTAATCAAAGCTTATTTTCTTGATGGTTTTGTGGCTCATTTTCCTATTGAACAAGAAAACATTTACCTCAAACCGTGGGGCATCTAAACCTTGAGAAATGGGCAAGAATCAGACTTAGGGTTTTCAAACCTAGAAGCTAAACACAGTGAAACTGCATATAATGCAAACTGGGCTTTATGGGGAGTAGTATAGTATTGTTGAAAGGAAGCTAGGTGTGCGGAAATCGCTTCCTATACTAATCTAATGAGGAGAGGGCTATGCAAATTCAAATTAATCCTTACAACTACAGAAACATAGAACATCTAAAAGATATATTGTAGCAATACACATGAACCAGAAAGACGACAGAAGAAGAGAGACAAAGATATACGATGGGGAAAACCTTTATTGGGTGAAAAACCCCACTCAGAAACCTGCACAATGTATTATCAAAACAAAGAATGTTTACAACACACTTGCAATGAAAGCTTCAATGGTCTTTGACACTCGTATCTGGAGTCAATCTGGTAGAGTAACAGTATCTGTAAAACTTGTGATACTTCACCTCCAAGCACCTGTTTATATAGAATATACAAGGCAATATTGGTCCTGTCTTGGAATGGGCGTCCAACTTGGCCTCATGGCCCAAAACCCACAACTAAGGACACTTGGTCAACATTGTAGAATGTTCTTGACACTTGTCCATAGATCCCATCCCAAAGAGGTCACTTATTTCCAAAATGGGCTATGACAGATGCTCTTACGATACTTACGATCGTCATAGAATCTGTCATAGCGGCTACAACTTATAGCTGTAAGAGAATCTGTCATACACAGGCTATAAATAGCATATTTTGTTACAACATGTCATAGTCCACCTTGGGGTGCCCAAATATGCCTTCTTCAAAGATGCTTCATGACACATGTCTTCACCTGTCTTACATGCTTCTATTTCTGACTCTTACATGTCATAACTTCGTCATAGGAATCCGTCATAACCGTTTCAGTCAAACATTCCCTTACACAACATGAAAGATGCCGACACATGGCAAAATTCTCCTACCACAAAGTTTGGCACCTATCTCCTCATGTGAGGACAAAATTACAAGTTGTCATCTTCCACATAGGATGACACATCACCATACCACATCCCACAAAATGACAATATAGAATTTACAATTTATTTACAACATAGTCAATGAATTAATATATACAAACATAAATAATGCAAGGAATTACCAAGGTTGAGACACCTTAATTCCCAACATTCTCCCACTTGTCGAACACCTTGTAAGAGCTAATAGAATAATAGGATTTAACTGCTATAGGCCGAGAGGCCCATAGACTCTGAACACCATCTGAGCTTCTTTGTGCCCACTAGTTTCATCAATGCATCTGCAACATTCTTCAAAGTATCTACCTTCTCCAAATTTACCTTTCCATCCTCAACCATGTCTCGCACGAAGTGAAATTGAACATCAATGTGCTTTGTTCTAGCATGGAAAGTTGGATTCTTCGCAAGGCAAATTGCACTCTGACTATCACAACTGATCGTGATCTAACCTGCATCAACACTAATATCTGAACACAATCTCTTAAGCCAAATGGCTTCCTTACAAGCATGAGTTGCTGCCATATACTCAGCTTCTGTCGTGGACAAAGCAACAACAGGTTGTCGCTTACTCATCCAACTAATAGCACCACCAAATAGTGTAAACACATAAGCACTAGTGGATCTCCTACTGTCAATGTCACCTACCCAATCTGAATCCACAAATCCATGAATATCAACAGAATGTAGAGGTCCTGAAACATTACCATGATAGCATATGGAATACTTAGAAGTACCCCTCAAATATCTGAACACTCACTTAACTGCATCCCAATGAACCCATCTAGGATTAGCCATAAATCGACTAAGGACTCCCATTGCTTGGGCAATGTCTAGTCTTGTGCAAACCATAGCATACATCAAATTGCCAACAGCACTAGCATAAGGTACTCTGCTCATGTCTTCCACCTCACTAGGAGATTTTGGACAATCCTCAACAGACAACTTTGTTCCCAAAGAAACAGGAACACACAATGGTCTACAATCAACCATGTTGAACCTATCCAACATGGTCTTCACATACTTACTCTGGCTTAACCAAAGTTTTATGTTGGTTATGTCTCTTCTGATTTCCATTCCTAGAATGTACCTAGTTGCCCCTAAATCTTTCATTTCAAACTATGCTAACAACTGAGATTTGAAATCATAAATCATATTCTCACCCTTCCCAATTAGCAACATATCATCAACATACAGTTCAACAATGAGAATACGATCACCATCAAACTTATAATACACACAGTGATCCAATTT
The DNA here is from genome assembly GCA_027924645.1 of Cunninghamia lanceolata. NCBI lineage: Eukaryota > Viridiplantae > Streptophyta > Pinopsida > Cupressales > Cupressaceae > Cunninghamia > Cunninghamia lanceolata. The sequence goes on from BSBN01000333.1 coordinate 6,835,308, forward strand.
CGATCTCACAAATCCAATAGACAACACAAAGGCATCAAACTTCAAGTACCATCTCTTGGGGACTGTTTCAAACCATACAAAGACTTCTTAAGCTTGCAAACCAAATTTTCTTTACCTTTCACCATGTAATGCTCTTGCTGTGACATGTAGATTTCTTCCTCCAAATCACCATGAAGGAAAGTTGTCTTCACATCCATCTGTTCTACCTCTAAGTCATAAGCTGCTACAAGAGACAACAGGAATCGAATGGATGTTATCTTTTCAACGGGAGAGAAGATCTCACCATAATCTATACCCTCCACTTGTGAATACCCCTTCGCAACCAATCTAGCCTTATACTTCTCAACACTGCCATCTGCACCAAATTTCTTCTTGAACACCCATTTGCATCCAACGGGTTTCTGTCCAAAAGGCAAAGGCACCAAGTCCCAAGTTTGATTCTTTTCCAAAGAAGCCATTTCATCCTCCATGGCCTCCTTCCAGGAGCATGCATCTTTCATGTCCATAGCCTCTGATATAGTTCTAGGTTCATCACTGTTAGTAAGCAAAGCAAAAGCACAACTAGAATCAAGCAATGTAAAACCAAACCTTTCAAGTTGCTTTCTTATCTGTGTAGACCTCCTAAAGAGCTAAGGTTGAGATTCAGCTTCTTCATCTGATCTTTCAGAGCTGCTAGAGCTCTCCTCATCATTAGGTCCAACATTGTCTTTCTGTTTAGTCTTCTCAGGGGTAGGAGGAAACTAAACAACATCCTCTTTCTTTTCTTTTTCTTCTGGCTGTAAAACAGTGGAAGAAGGTGTAAGCTCTCTGAAGATGACACTTTTTCTATACAACACTTTTTCAGCCACAGGGTCCCAAAGCTTGTATCCTTCCACACCGACACCAAAGCTAATGAAGATACACTTAACAGCCTTGTTCTCCAATTTTGCCACCACTTCTCCCTAGGCACATGTACATACGCCTCACAACCAAAAACATGAAGATGCCTTATTGAAGGCTTTCTACCAGACCACACCTCCATGGGTGTCTTTCCAACAAGAGGTGATGTAGGAGATCTATTTACAAGATAGCAAGTAGTGGTAACAGCTTCAGCCCAAAACTTTTGTTCTAGGCCAGTTCCACTAAGCATACTCCTAGCCTTCTCCATCAGTGTCGTGTTCATCCTCTCTGCAACTCCATTTTGCTGCGGGGTGTATGGAGTTGTCTTATGTCTTTAAATCCCAAGTTCCTTGCAATATTTATCAAATTTTGTAGAATAGAACTCGCCACCGTTGTCAATTCTCAAACACTTAATCTTTTTACCAGTCTAATTTTCAACAAAGGCCTTAAACTCCTTAAACTTACTATAGACTTTAGATTTGCTTCTGAGAAAATAAATCCATGTCCTTCTACTGTAGTCATCTATGAAAGATACAAAATATATAGATTTTGATAACGAAGGAACATTAACATGACCAAATACATCAGAATGAACAAGGTCCAAAACACCAGAAGACTTGTGAAAACTCGAATAAAACTGAACACGGTTTTGTTTTCCATAAATGCAATGTTCACAAAAGTCAAACTCAAGATTACAATCATCTAACCCCTCAACGAGGTTTTTATTTTTCACAGTACGTAGACCCTTCTCACCAATGCAGCCAAATCTCTTATGCCATAACATTGTCTTTTCAGCAAGAAGCTTAACTTCCAAGGCATGATTACAAACATCAGAACTAGAAACAACAAATTTCTTAACTGCTCGTTCAGATGGTGGGGATGAAGTGACTGCTGCCCTCTTCCTTGAGTCAAAAGAACTATTGCATTGTGAAATGCATGCCTCTAGCTGAAACAGGGTACCTCTCCTAGTACCCTTAGCAAGCACCATAGCTCCTCTAGTCATCTTGAATCCTTCTTTCAAAAAGACAACCTGCACACCTGCATCATTCAACATACTTATAGAAAGCAGTTTCCGTGCCAAGCCTGGGATGTGCATAACCCCAGAGATCCCTTTCACTCATCCATCAGGGAATCGGATAGAGACTCTTCCATGACCAACAATCTTCAAATGAGAGTCATCACCCAAGTATACCTTTCCACCATTGAACTCCTCGTACTTAGTGAACCAGTCTCGATGCGAGGTCATGTGAAAAGATGCACCAGAGTCGATCAGCCACACATCATCAGATGCATGGGTTACCAGGGCTGCGATAAAAGCATCACCATCATCTTGTGACTTGTTAAAATCTGAATCTGGGGTCTTCTTCTTCTTTTTATTTTCTTCTTTGCATTCCTTTAAGAAATGCCCAGATTTACCACAGTTCCAACAGATAGCCTTGGACTTTCTAGGAGATTTGGATCTCCCACGGGATTTGGATCTACCCTTCTCAGCTTTCTTGTCCTTCTTTTTCCCTTTCTCCTTGGGTCTTCCACGAACTGCAAGAGCCTCTTTGGCTGCATCAGAAGACTTTCTCCACATCTCTTCGGATAATAATAAAGAAACCACTTCATCCATTTTGAATGTGGATGCAGTGCTTCCAATAGCCATGACAAGGTGATCCCACGAGCTTGGCAAAGAACAAAGCAAGGTCATACACCGATCCTCCTCCATCTTCACACCAATAGATGTTAATTGTGCAACCAACATATTAAAAGCATTCATATGTTTCTGCAATGGATCCTCCATCCTCCATTCAAAGGGAATACAACTTCTTTCTCAGAAAAAGTTTGTTAACCAGGGATTTGGCTTGGTACACATCTCCCAACTTCTTCCAAAGTAAGTTCATAGTTTTCTCCTCATGGACATTTAACAACACAGAATCAACAAGACTAAGTCTTATGAGACCCTTAGCCTTCTGATCCTTGAGATCCCAATCATCTTGTGACATTGCAGCTGGTTTAGTTCCATTAACACTTTCTCAAAGGTCTCAGTCAACAAGCATGTCTTCCATCTTGAGTTTCCACAGCTCAAAATTAGTGCCATTGAATTTCTCCACTTTAAACCTTCTGGATGTGTTTGCCATCTCCTTGTTGTAATAGAATTTAGAATGCTCTGCACAGACTCCCACTCAACTTAAGATCAGCTCAAAAAAACCCTACCCAACAGCTAAGACCAAAACTAGCCAGGCTCTGATACCAACTGAAAGGAAGCTAGGTGTGCGGAAATCGCTTCCTACACTAATCTAATGAGGAGAGGGCTATGCAAATTCAAATTAATCCTTACAACTACAAAAACATAAAACATCTAAAAGAGATATTGCAGCAATACACATTAACCAGAAAGAAGACAGAAGAAGAGAGACAAAGATATACGGTGGGGAAAACCCTTATCGGGTGAAAAACCCCACTCAAAAACCTGCATAATGTATTATCAAAACAAAGAATGTTTACAACACACTTGCAATGCAAGCTTCAATGGTCTTTGACACTCGTATCTGGAGTCAATCTGGCATAGTAACAGTACCTGTAAAACATGTGATACTTCTCCACCTCCAAGCACCTATTTATATAGAATATACAAGGCAATATTGGTCCTGTCTTGGAATGGACGTCCAACTTGGCCTCATGGCCCAAAACCCACGCCTAAGGACACTTGGTCAACATTGTAGAATGTTCCTGACACTTGTCCACAGCTCCCATCCCAAAGAGGTCACCTATTTCCAAAATGGGCTATGACAAATGCTCTTACGACACTTACGATCGTCATAGAATCTGTCATAGTGGTTACAACTTACAATTGTAAGAGAATCTGTCATACACAGGCTATAAATAGCATATTCTATTACAACATGTCATAGTCCACCTTGGGGTGCCCAAATATGCCTTCTTCAAAGATGCTTCATGACACATGTCTTCACCTGCCTTACATGCTTCTATTTCTGACTCTTAAATGTCATAACTTTGTCATAGCAATCCGTCATAACCGTTTCGGTCAAACATTCCCTTACACAACATGAAAGATGCTGACACATGGAAAAATGCTTCTACCACAAAGTGCGGTGCCTATCTCCTCATGTGAGGACAAAATTACAAGTTGTCATCTTCCATGTAGGATGACACATCACCATGCCACATCCCACAAAATGACAATATAGAATTTATAATTTATTTACAACATAGGCAATGAATTAATATATACTTGAACACAAATAATGCAAGGAATTACCAAGTTTGAGACACCTTAATTCCCAACATTTGCAAGAAATGGGTTCACCAACAGGACAATTATTTAAGATTTCACCAGGGGAACTGGGAGGCAAGAGTGGGCCAAAGACCACATAGGAGTTTTTAAAGGCACCGCAGGCAGATATGATAGTGCCATATGGCACTACATATCCCGTAAGTAAACAAGACACTCCTTTCATAACTGTTGGGGTTTTGGAGTCATTCCTGCACTCTTAAAAATAGGGATATACTCAAGTAAAAAACACAGGCACAGGGGAAACCCTAGCATTTGTTAATGCCAAGTAGTATAGGAGGATTTTACAACGCAGATAGGTTAAAATAACAAGAAAGCTAAAACTGTTGGGAAACAACAAATTTGTCACAATCCTTCCAAAGTTAACGAGTTTTATTTGGGCAACAAATAACTTTGAGGCAATGCAAGAGCATGTAGAGCCATTAGTAGAAGGACATGATAATCAAGAAAACCTTGAAACTCAGTTAGAGACAGTGACACAACTAGACAACAAGCTTAGTCCAAAGAGGGGTACTGAAGGTGGGCAATCAAGGAACCTCCACAGCAAGGGTAGTGAGAATGTGAAGCAGCAGGAAGTGGAGGTAGAGCTAGAGGCTGAAAATGGGGACAAGCATGATTAATATAGCCCTGACTCTACTCTACTAATTTGGTCATCAAACTTGTATGTTAGGGAGCTAATGGGCCTAAAGAGGAGGCTCGAAAGTATTGAGGTGCTGGGGCTAATGAAAGATAGCAAACTGCAAGAGATCATGGTAGCAAACTAACAAATCACTCTTGAAAACAAGTTGCTTAAGGATGAAATAACCCAATTGCAAGTTGTCATGAAATTTAGGCCAGCAGGCAATTTTGACAATAAAGCAAGAAATAAAGCAAGTCAGCATCAGAAATATTCCTAGTGTAATAGAGGAGAAAGACATTACGTAGTTAAAAGAGTTTCAAGCAACCATGGCAAGCATGGAAATCAAGGAAGCTAAGTTAAAGGAGTAGCTGGAAGAAGCTAAATCGTGGGCACAAATAGCAAAAGGACTAGCAGTGAACCAAAAGGAGCTCATAGAGAAGCGTGTTAAACTACAAATGCGGGAGGAAAAAAATCGACATGATAAAGCAACAAACATAATAATAAAGGGTTTGAAAGACCATGGGGAAGGTGAGCACACAGACAAGTTAATAAAAGACTTTCTCGCAGACAAGTTGGAGTGGACAGGGCACATTCATCAAGCAAACAAAATTGGAAGAATGATAAAAGAGGGAAGAAATAGGAATGTAAGAGTAACCTTTAAAAACATGGAGGAAAAGAACATAATCTTAAGAAACAAAAGGTTCCTTAAAGGCACACAATTCTATATAGATGAGGATTTAACTCCATCACAGTTAGAAGAAAGAAGGAAGGAGTGGGAGAAAGTTGTAGTAGCAAGAAATGCAGGGAATGATGTGTGGTTGTATAGAGAGAAAGCCCAATTTAGCAACAAAACAACGCATGCTAAATAGGAAGGCAGGGCCCCCTAGGAACACCTCTCAATGGTAAGCTAGAACTGTTAGGGTTACCCTTGGAGGAGAGACCTCCTGGGCTAGGGCCCATAGCAGAGGGAAAAGACTTCATTGTCATCACTGAGACGCATGAGCACGAGGGCTGTAAGGTTCCAGATTTTGAGGGTTATAGGAAGTTTTCAATTTGGAATGAGCTAACCAAAAGCAGCAATGGTCATGGGGTGTGACAGTGTTGGTGAGAGAGTCTTGGGAGAGAGTCATACAAGTTGAAAAAGAAGACCCAAACAAGCAATACATATGGACGAAAGTGAAAGAAAATGAATCCACAATATATCTTGCTGCATGTTACTTTGCTCCTCGTGGCTCAAAATTTTATTAAGAGGAGGAACCTAGACAAAGAGGATCCATATGCAGCCCTAAAAAAGGACATACATGTCTATAGTGTGGTAGGTGACATCATTTTAATGGGAGATTTCAATGGAAGAACAAAAAATAGCCAGGCTCTATACCTTAAGAACCAAGAAGGAGCAAAAGACAAGCCTTTATGGTTAAAAGAGGAAGAAAATCAAAAGTGGGAAAGAGACTCTCAAGACAGAAAAGGTGGTATCTCATAGTACGAGGTAGAATTGCTAGGGATATGCAACTTGTACGATTTAATTATTTGCAATGGCATCAAAACATGGCCAAGTTTAGGGAATATTACGTGCCAAATGTACAATGGGAAAAGTGTGGTAGATTATGTTATTTGTTCTCAAAATCTTTTGGCAAGGCTAACAGAAGTTGGAGTGAGAGAGTGTCCTATAGAAATGAATTCTAACCACAATCCCATTTATGTAAAGATCAGCATGCAAAAAGACACTCAACATCAACATCAAGATAGATCACAACATAAGGCACCCCAAGGCACAATCCTCCTGACATACGAAAACCAAGAGATCTTTCGAACAACACTTGAAAAATAGCTACAAGGAATAAAAGATACCAGGACAGCCAATATAAGTAGGAGAACAATAGGTAGTGTTAAGTTGACATTGATAATCTACAAAGCTCTCAAACGTGAAGAGGTGTAGGCCTAAAAGAAGCTTCAAAAACAACTTTTCGACTAATTCGTGGTATGGCGAAGATTGCAAGGCAGCAAAGAGAAAGTTGAAAATCCATGGAAATAAAAAGGAATATGGAAAGTTAGAATGAAAATAGAGGCTTACATGCAAACAAGAAGAAAATAGCTGATTTCTCTTGGGAAATGCAACCTGAAAGGCTTCTGGAAAGAATTGCAACAAAAAAACACAACTGTTGAAAATGACATTACAGATTCCCAATGGTTAGATTATGCAAAGCAACTGTATGAGCGCGATCAAAGTAAAGATGTCCCTCCAGTTACCAACACAATGGTCAAGCTCTTTTCTACAAAAGACATTAAAGAAGGAATTCAAAAGCTTGCAATGGGTAAAGCGCGTGACATAGATGGTTTACAAGCAGAGTACATAAAATGGGGCATGGAAGTCCTCACACCGCACATCAAAAGAATATTTAATATGATGATGAGAAAGTGAATTTGTGCTTAGAGTGCATGATTTGTTTCATATTTGAGTATTTTGCATGTTTGGAGTCATTTGATGTTGTGCATGATTGATTTGGGGTGTCTTGGATGGTCTTGTGCTTAAGAAATAGCCATTTGTTGCCTTTTACGCTAAAATTGGGTGTTACTGCATTTTACTCCAAAATCTCATGTCACTGGATATTGCCCTTGAAATTGCTTCTGCGGGATGTTTCACGTTGAAATTCCTAGTTTCTAGGTCTTAGAGTTGCAAAATCATGTCAAATTTCACAAGATTTCACTAAGAGGTTCATATACTTTCATTCTGACTCATGGTCCTGAAGCCCTGATTTAGCTAAGTCTAAAACCTTGAAAATCTTGAAAAATGGCTAAGTCTGGAATCTTGTGGAACCTCAAAATTCTAGAATTTGCATATGAAATCCTATAGATCTAGAACCTATCTCAAACATCCTAAAAGTATATTTAAAAATATTTAAAGTAATATCTAAACTTATACTTAAATATATTTTTAAATATACTTTCACCCTAGCCAAATCAAAATCTGGCGCTAAAAATAGTCTCTACTGCACTTTGTGCTAAAACTGCCTCCCACTGCACTTTGCGCTAAAATTGCCTCCCATTGCACCTTGCGCTAAAATTGTCGTCTACCGACTTGCGTTGAAATGGTCTTCCACCGACTTAAGTCGCGCAAGTCGGTCATTTCAAAAAACCTTGCAACGCTAAAAAAGGGCCCTACCCAACTTGTGCTCTAAATGACCTCAACCGACTTTGGTCAGACACCTTCAAAATTCATGCTAGGTCCAATGGCACCAAATTCCCCGTTGGTTGCACATAGAACATTTTGCGCTAAAAATAGGTCTCTCCGACCTGCGCGGAAATCACTCTGACTGACTTTTAGTCGGTACCCCCTGAAATCTGCGCAAGTCAGTTATGCTCAAAAGTAGTGCTTTTACATTTTTGCGCTAAAACAGGCTATGATTGACTTTGCGCTAAAATCACCTCTGACTAACTTTTAGTTAGTGACACCTAAAATCAGCGCTAAGGTCAGTGACCCCCAAAACTCGCATTTTTTAACATTTTGGCCCAAGAATTGAGTTTTTTAAGGTGCAAATTGGATTTTCTTGATGAATTTGAATTGCACAACTAGTTGGCATATCATGATGAACATTTTACCAAGTTTGTGTTGATTTTGGGCATGTTTTACGATAATTTATGCCACTGCACATGAAAAGTTCGTGACCCCCAAAAATCTCGCTTTTTGCAGAAAAGGCTAGAAAAACATGAAATAGAAGTCTGCAAATGGATTCTAATGACCACAAAAACTTCCTAGATCAATATATTGACCAAATGGGTACTTGAAAATGGCAAAAAATATAGAAAATTGTGTAAAATCACTAGATTTATGGAGTTGTCTATAAGGAAGCGACATTGACAATGAGTTGTTATTTACTGATCCATGACTGCAAATGGACATGTTTTGATCCAAATTGATGGAAAATGATTGTTTATGATGAAATTGATGCTTTGCATTATGAATTACAGGTCTAAGAGGACAAAGGAGTCAATTGGAGTTGTCTTGGAGGATGAACACACAGAGGTACCTTGTTGATCCAGAAATGTAGAATCGACATTCTATCAAGCCGCACCTGCAAGAGGAAGTTAGTATGATGTCCAAGATGATGGAAATAAGTCCCCAGAGCTTGAAGATATTGAAGATCATGCTTCTTTCATGGTAGTTCCTGCAGATCCAATCTAATGTCCAAGACATGTTTACACTTGTTCATAGTTGTCCCAGCAGTCCAGTCATGCAATGATGATCCAGCAAGCATGCAATTGGATATACCTTCACCAAAATATGCTACATACACCTCTTGATCCAGTCAACACTTGGAATCCTGTGAATCCACATCAGCTCATATTTTCAAGTGTCATGTGACTCTATTTTAGCTGTATTAGGCCTTGAAAATTAACTTTTCATCATGTACAACCGAATGGGTATCCATTTTGTCCAGATTCAATGTATTTGCAAGTTGTTTTTTGTCTTTTTCTTAAAGGACGAATGTAAATCTAAAAATGTAACAAACTAATGTATCTCATTAAATACCATGTAATCTGGACCGTTGGTGTTGAGTTAATCTCCACCGTCCATTCAAAAACTCGGTATGGTGCCTTGTCTATAAAAGGGCCATCATTCTCTCATTGTAAGGAGAGCGATTTGATAATGAATTGCTGAGACTTTGCCAAAATATAGTCAATACAAAGCAAGTTTTGCAAGTTACTGGGAATTTGTGTTTATGTGTTGTCTCATTTTGGTTTTCATGGTTCATATCAATCTAAATTTAAGTAGTTGTGCTTTTTCAATGATGGGTAAATGTTAAAGATATCTGATCAATGCTTTGGTCCATACTATTAGTGCTTTATGATGGTAAGTTGATGTGTATAGTTAGCCTGGGCCCTATCATTGAACATAGTTCGGTTGCACTCCTCTAGTTAAGTTGTGCCATTGTCCGGGTGTTTAATGAGTGAATGCAATTTGAAAATCATAAGGATCCTTTGAAGATTGCATCATTTCTTGCAACATTGTGGGTTTCCTATCCTGGTGAAACAGGGAATGGTTTATTGAAAGTATTTATCTATCTGCAGCATTTTACCTAGTTGTGACTGTCACTTAGGATCTCTTATCTCTTCTCTCTCTCCTTTTCCTTTTGCATTTTATTTATATCAAGTTTATTAGGTTAGGTTATAAGCAGCATCTACATTACAAATCTGCTGAAAGTATCATAGGGTTTCTGCATACATATTGCTGTCATATTCCATAAACCCTGCATTTCATGTAAGACCCCTTGTTGGCACAGCTAGACATACCACTGAGTCATTCCATGCAAGCTAAGACCTAGTTGTATTATCCTTGGGGAAGTCCTATCTTGGATAGGATACCTTTTTCAAGGGAGGTGTGAAACCAGGAATCACACCTCTGTTGTTGTGTGTTAAAACCACCATCGATAGTTTCCCTACAAATTAGACGACCAATGTCGTCATCCCTTTGCTTAAAAGTTGAGATGTCAATAAACCTTCAAACTACCGCACTATAATGATTAATCCTTTATTTGGCAAACTCTTTGGGAGTATGGTTGAGCGTCGTATCGGTATGTGGGAAGAAAAGTAGGCAAAGAGAGCGAAAGGACAAGCAAGTTTTAGGCCAAAGCATTCTACAATTGATCACTGCATTACCCTTAGACACTTGATTGAAAAGGTTTGGGATAAGCAAGGGGAAGAGGTCTTCTATTGTTTTTTCGACTTCAAGAAGGCATTTGACACGGTTCCTAGAAGCAAATTATAGAGTAGAATGGAAGAGCTGGGAATTCTGGAAAAATATAGGGTTGTTATGCATAGGTTGTATGATCAGGTTCATGCCAAAATTAGAACCTAGCAAGGATTATTAGAATGCTTCGGGAGTGACATTGGGGTAAAATAGGGTTGTCCGCTATCTCCTACCCTGTTTGGTCTGTACATTGACAAATTAGAGGAGTGGATAGACAAGTTTGGTGGAGGGGGAGTTCACTTGGTCAGCTATGTAATAAAGCTACTTTTATATGCTGATGATCTTATGCTAATGGCAAAAACAATGCACGACTTGAAGGAACACTTGAAAGCTCTAGAATCATTTTGCCAAGAGGTTGGGATGCAAGTGAACACTAGTAAAACTAAGATCATGATCTTTACCTTGAAAAGAAAGAAGGCTTCGATGGAATTTGTCTTTGATGGCAACCCCCTACAGGTGGTCAATGAATACAAGTATCTTGGTCTAGATTTCCACAATAAGTTTAGCTTGGAGACATGTAGAGCTAAAAGGATACAAGGGGATTGGAAGCTCTATACTCCTTGCAAAATCAGTGCAGAAGGGTTGAATTGTGGGATTAGAAAACTAAAAGAACTCTTTTTGGGCTACTTGTGGTGCCGGTGGTGCTATATGGCTGCGAGGTTTGGGGTGGTAACACTTTTGAGATGAAGTGGAGACAAATAGAGAGGCTACAAAAGCATCTAATCACAAGTAGCTTCAGAACTAAAGCATCGGTCCCTTATGAGATTGCGCTAGCTGAGGCCGGTGCCTTTCCTATAGAGGCATCAGTGTTGACTCAGGTGTTAAGTTATTTAAAGAGGCTTGAGAACATGGAGATATCTAGATGGCCCAAAATGGCAGTGGAGGAAAAGTTAGAAAGAAGGAAGAGTACATGGATGAGATAGAATGATAGGTGGATGAATAAGTGGGGTATTAGCAAAATAGAGTGCCCAAATACTAAAAAGGATATTAAAAAATACGTGCAAGAAAAAGTCAAAGTAAGCATGTGGACAAGGCAATTAGGAAGGAAAAGACAATATTACATAATACATTTCAATCCCTCATATGACCACACACAAAAGAGCTACTTAGGAGTGGATATAAAGTGGAAAGCGAAAATGTTAATGGCCCAACTAAGGACTAATTTGCACCAACTTAGATGTGAAACTGGAAGGTGGACGAGGCCTAAAGAAGAATGGAAGGAGAGAATCTACTACTTATGCAATCTGGAATTAGTGGAGACAGAATGGCACTACATTATGGAGTGCCCGGCTTATGAGGATATTAGGGCCAATTACAGGGATACCTTTAATGTTGACTCCTTGACCAACTTGTTTGAAGAAGAGAGGTTAACTAAACTTGCTGTCTACTTGATCAAGATACATAGCAGAAGATCTATAATCCAAAAACCAAGGGAGTTTAGTTAGGTGTTGTGTGGGTGGTTTGCCTTTTGCGTCTTGTGGTTTTCCTTCGGGTTTTGATTCTCTTGGCAGTGTATTTTGGTTTTTGTGGTCCAATAGGTTGTCTGGCCTCGTGGACGTTATTAAAAGCCTTCATTCATTCATTCATTATTTGTGTTAACTAGAGAATTGAAGCCCAAAATCAACTTTAATTCGAGGTATTTGTATAGTTTACAAAGATTTTAATTTTTTTCCTAAAATGTATAGGACTATATTACAAAAAGGGGCATTTTGTAGCAAAATGTGTCGAATTAAATAAGGAAAATCGTAAAACCTAACGTAAATGAGGACATGGAAAGAATGGCATGATCAAAGTACGAGTTTTGGACTCAAAATAGTGGAAATTTATGAAAAGATGAAGAAATTTTGACACAAATGCACCCTCAAACAAAAAATGCTATCAAATTTGACACATTTTTGTAAACTGCACTAAAATGATAATTTTGGGTCAAAGCAAAAAGCACCAGAATACACGGAAACTTTATAACCTTTTACGAGTAGGAATAAATTTTCCAATGTCAATGTAAAACCAATTTGAAATATGACAAATGAAAACCAAAACAATAAAAAAATTCAAGTGAAAAGTGTAATGTAAAGGGAGAAAAAAAATATTACAGGTGACTATCACAAAGATATGTAAAAGCATACAACCATATACTAGAAAATACCCAAAACTTAACAAATTAACATCAGAGAAGCTTGGAAATGTAATCTGAGAAGCATATTATGTAGACTGAAGGTGAAATTTTAAAGCCAAAAAGTGAACATTATTAGTTCCTGTCGTGGAACTATAGCGGAGGGGTTGTTCTTAACATGTTATTAAATTATTTGCTCTGGAAAAAATCAGGAAACAGATTTCTGTGTACCTAATATGCAATATAAAGTTTTGGACACTAACATGCTCGGAGGATAAGCGCTTGCAGGTTGGGTGAGCTCTTATTTGTGCATATTGACGGTTGCAATATGGCAGAAGAGCTGGGGCCAAGAGGGGTGAATTTCAAGCTGGTAATTATTGCCGATTGATCTTGCAGTGTGGTGGCACATTTAGGGTTTCTTTATTTTCTACGTTTTAGAATTTGAGGGACAGGTGTGTGATGCATGGAGAGGTGTAAAACTCAGTGGTGGGCAAAGAAGACACCATAGCTAATGGCGGATGCTACGGCTATTCTCAAGCTTCATATTAGAAAAGGAACCAATTTAGTTGTTCGTGATATGTCGACCTATGATCCTTACATTGTCGTCAGACTTGGCCACCATGTTTCTCATTTTCCATTACTTGTTTCCAATTGTTTTCTAATTGCTTTTAACTTGCTGTGGATCAAACCAGTTACTAGTTATCCCTAGTTTGGTACAACTGTGCTATTTCTTTACCAGTTTAGTTTCTAGGCCACAACTAGTTGTGGGACAATTGTAGTGTTTCTTTACCCATGGGCTTTAAGGCCACAACTGGTTGTGGGACAATTGTAGTGTTTCTTTACCCATGGGCTTTAAGGCCACAATTTTTGTTAGGTGCCTATGGGCTTGAGGTGGCTCTGTAAATTAGTTTTTTCACCAACTGAACTTCAAATTTATGGGTATTGACTATTCATAATGTGCTTTTCTATGAAATATGTTCTGTGCTGCAAAAAGTGAGGACCCGAGTTGTAAAAAACAACCTGAATCCAATCTGGGATGAGGAATTGACACTGTTTGTACCACATTATGAACCCCTTGTACTCAAACTGGCAAGTGTCTGCTTTTTAAGCCCTTGGACATTGTTTCAATAAGACAAGAACTTTTATAACCAGACCCTTAGTGCTTACAGTTTTGCTTATGTTACAGGAACTATTTGACAAGGATAGGATGAGCAAAGATGACCAGATGGGGAATGGTGAAGTGGATCTGGGAGATCTTGCTAGCGCTATGAGGATGCTAAAGACAATTCCATCACCATCTTTGGTGTTGAAGAATGATGGTTCTTCATGTATTAAGTGTGTGGATGGACATATGGTACAGGAAGTGAGTTTAGGGCTTCAGAATGTGGAGTCTAGTCAACTGGAACTGCACATCAAATGGGTTGATTTTACCAATTAATTGTCTATTATGTTTTCCTAAAAAACTAGACTTCTTTATTTATCATAAAGAACAAGAGATCTAGGATTCTAGCCTGATAAATGCATGCCCTGTGTTTTTCTAAATACACAAATTGGGGCAGAATATATCCAAATCCCCCAAACAGTGTTAGATGAATGGACTGACATTTAAACCTAACTTTTTTTGTTTCTTTATTTGTTAGTGACACGAAGGCTACTGGTAAAGGTTGTGGAATTTTGTATGACTTTCCGGTATGTTCCACTTGTTTTGTTACTTATTCCATGTGTATAATTCACCCAATCAAAGAAATAGTGATTAACACAGTTATTTTTTGATTATGGCACAAGAATCGAATAACTCAGGAGATTAGCAAATTGAATCTATTCTAGAAATACAAGGAAAACTCTTGATCAGAGCTACTAAAAAGAAAATCAGATTTCAAATTTAATGTTAATGTATCAAGAGCATGATGTACTTGTTGTTTTATATATCTGGAATCTGTTCATAAGTTGTAAATTACATTGTATTTGTTTGGAGACAGCTGTAAAACTCAAATGTAATCTCATTTGTGAAATTTGATAAGATTAACTGGCTGATTTGTTGAGTTATCTTCTAATGTTATGAGAATATTTGTATGTTTTAGAATTAGATACACTAAGAAGAAAAAAATTTAAAAATCTGATATCCTATACTTTAGTAAAACCTTTGTTATCTTCTCTATGTCCTATCTGGCTTATGAGATACAAAAAAATCTGAGAAACAACTCCTGAATGGATGCTCTGAATTGAGGCCATGACAATTGGCACTATCTCAACTCATGTTGTATTTAACCATTTTCTCAACTCATGCTATATTTAACCAAGCTGCAATGTTGACAAAACCGACCTGCCAGCATCTGGAAGGAACTTCGCTGCAACGCGACCTTGTTATAAAATGCGCACAACCGATAGGAATACATCAAAAATTTCAACAGAACTGAAGATTAATGCGAAAATCTTTAAACAAAAGTGTAGCAAAACAACTTTGAATGGAAAATATGGCAGATTTTCTAGTTAAAACATATTTAAACAAAAAAATCAATAAAATGTAGCCAAAACTTGAGATGAAAGCTTATACTAGTATTTGAAAATGCTCGTTAAGCTTGTTTCGCACATGCAAGGTATTTTCCCGATAAAACCCTATTGCATTTATACACATATCTACTTCAATAAAAATATAGAGCAAAGTGCAAAATATAGAAAGCGCCTTGTCAAAAAAGGTGGCGAATGAGAATGGGAACCACCACCTCAAACATGTAGCACGAATGGCTTTTCCCCAGTTAACACATGCCACCAAATCACTCCACAACACAATAAAATAACACAACTACTAGCATTTAATACGTCCATCAACAACCCGTGCCCTAAATTGAGGGGAGAAAAATAAATGCTCCGCCCCAAACAGGCCACACCACGTAGGCGCTTATATGGACATGCCCTACTTTCTAGCCAGAAGAAAGTTGTGTATTAACAGTAATTCACATCCATCTGTATTTTCTGCCCATAATACTTAAAAATATGAGCCAATTAGAATAAGAACTAAAAGATAGGACGGAGTTAGATTATTGATAACTATTTTTTAAAACATTTGTAGTTAAAAAAATTGCACGTTTAATTTATAATAAAAAATATAAACTTAAGATGAAAAAAATCATAACATTTAATTAGTAGATAAGTACAACTACTAATCACTAGTTAAATGATTTTGATCACAATAGTACTAAACTAAAGATATATACTAATAACGTTACACAGGGATTGGTAAAAAAGATGCAAGTATAAGTATAAATAACATTGCGCAAACATAAGAAGATAATTACACAACCAATCAAAACCATGGCACCAACATTGAGGTAATGAGATTCAAATGCAACCAATCAAGAGTGGCACAACATAAGTATGGCGCAAGTATAAATGACATTGCACACAACCATGGAAGAAACGCTTGTGCAAGGCACGAATCATCAAGAAGATATTGCACAATGCATAAGGAAACCTAGAGCAACCATATCAAATATGGTGCAGTCCAAATAATAAATGAAAATTTTTAATGATGTCCACGGGACCAAGTAGTCTATGGGAGCCAAGAGTGATACCAGCTCGTTGGACACCAAGAAAAATGACCACAACTATTACTTTTGCATGTCCTCTATTTCTTTGTTGATCTTGGATCTCCTGTTATGGATTTTAATCAAGTAGTTGTCACTTTTGCTATCTTTTCCTCTTCAAACAGGGATGTTAAAGCTTCAACTTTTAGAGTATCTCTGTATGTGCTCCTTATGTCCTCATATGCCATACATTCCATGATGAAATGTCATTTCGTTTCCACCGATCTCAACATGCAAAGGCAACAAACCCTTTCCAACAATTCCTCTTTGGGTGTTTTCCATCTCCCAGTTTTGCTCCCAAGATGATGTGAACTAGTTTTCAGCTGGGCAATTAGCATTTTAGCTTTCCATTTTATTTCCACTCCTATATAGTGTTTTTGCTCGTGGTCACATGCGGGGTTGAAGTTCTTGACATAATATTATCTTTTTCGTCCATGTTGTTTTGTCCACATGGCAACTTTGACTTTCTCTCTCACATACCTTTTGATTTCTGCATTGGTGTTTGGGCACTCTTGCATGTTAATGCCCCATCCACCCATCCACTTGGCATTTTACTTCATCCAAGTATTCTTCCTTCTACTTAGTTTTTCCTCCATTGCTATTTTGGGTCATCAATGTCCCTTCATGTTCTCTATTTTTTTCAGAGATCTTAAAAGCCGAATTAGTGTCGTCGTCTCAACTAGGATGGCACCAACTTCAGCGAAAATGATCTCATATGATACCGTGGATTTTATTTTGAAACTGCCTGTAATTAAGTGCTTTTGTAACTTTTTCTATTTCTCTCCATTTTAAGATGGTGCAACTAATGAGAAAAACCAGACAGTTACAAGGATGGTGCAACTAATGACAAGCACTCTGTAACATCTCTTAAAGCGCACGCACATGAAGAACATTGTGCAACATTTTAAACAGGAAGCTCAGTAAAAACAAAATGCACAGTCACCATCTAATCTCCAGCCATCCAACGATTACGCAAGGGAAAAAGTGTCGAAGGTCATGGCATGCTAAGAATGCAAGATCGCTCCAATCCTTCATGTAGATTTTCATCAATGGTCTGCAAATGTTTTTAAAGATGTTAGTAATGTTTTATTTAGAATTGGTGTGCTATTGGTTAAGAGCAAAGTGATGTGGCGTGGTGGGGCCCCATAAACTTTTAATAAAAGGTCACTAAAAATCAGATTCATGATATTATTTGTTTAAAATCATTTTACCATGGATAAGAGGTGGGCACATGAATAAATTGAAAGGATATGGGATTATATATTAAAATCAAAAGATTTTACCAAGTAAAAGCTCACATGAATAAATATTAAAGTGATATTAAAAATAATCTCACGGGAGCCCGTAAATAATACTTAGTGAGGGGAAAATGAAGCAAAAGCTTTATTAAAATTCATGATGTTATTTTATAACATTTTCTCTAGCATTATAAAACAAGAGCTTTATTATTATTATTATTCAATGTTGCTCTACTATCATAGAAATTAAAAGAGGGTAGAGTAGTATATAATAAAGGGAGAAGAAAGTAGAAAGGTGAAATACTTAAAGCAAATTAAGTTGTATTTAAGCTAGTCTCTTAAGATGTTCTTTCAATAGGTGCTTGGAGTCATTCTCTACTCTTCTTCTTTGTCGTTAAAACTTTCTTGTTTTATCCTCAGGGGCTTGACACGTCAAGATAGAATTGATGCAACAAACATCTATCTATAATTTGGTGTCCACATTTCAACTACGTGTGTTCAAACTGTTTTATGCATGAAAACATGCGAAACATTTGTCCACCCATCTATCCTTGGTATGTCCGTTTGGGAAAAATAGCAATTAAAAATATAATAGGCACTGGCATTTTAGAGCAAATAAATCTCACGTCTGGCTTCAGAATCCATGTGTTTTTTGGGAACTGTTGGAAGTGTCCCTAAAATTTCCTCTGAATCATCCTTAGGGTCTTTTGTTGAGCATTGTATTAGGATTTATCCCTTAATTATGTCCAAAACCCTCTGGATTTTGAGCCCTTTTTCCTTCGTTGATAATTCAATTCTATTTTGATGTTGACTAGTTTGACCAGTTGAAATCCTCTAAGTTGTTTGCCCGAGTCCTCTTCATCGTATGTTTGTTGGCCCCTTTGATAAGGTTACCTACCTTTGCCCGTAGCCACATATTGTAGTGCCCCAACTTTTATATTTTAATCTTTCGACAAATTCCAAGTCATCCCTCCACGTGTTCGAATGTTATTGCATCTCACACTTGTTTACTTGGTCTTTGTTAAGTTTGTGGGCTTGTGCGCTTTAGACACGTGTAAAGGTGGTTTCTAACTAGTCTTAATGATTTCTTAAGTAGCGGCCCCTGCCAAGTGGTGACATTTCATTGTAACATTACATTCCTTCACATCACAACTTTAAAGGGTGGGACCACTTCTGAGTTTGCGATGTGCGATGTCCAGCCACAGGGCTTTTACTTTATGATCTGGGATACATGTGGCTGATGATTATTGCATCATGATGGCCTCAATGCAATGCATGTTACAAAATTTTCTTCTTTGTATGGTTACGATGTGTGATGGATGTTTTTATAAGAATAGATGGCCCGCATACTGGGTCCCTATTGTCGAAGTTTGATTGGGCCACTTAGAGACTGTCAGACCAAGTGGACTGACATGTTGTTATCTGGGGTCAAAGTTGATGTCCATCAACATCTTTTCAAATAGATGGAGGATTTTATGCGCACTATTGATCTGGGTCATAAATCAACTGCCAAAATTCAAAATTTCTACAGAAATCCAACAGTTGCACTGTTGGTGTGAAAAGGTTTTATTCCCTAACTAGTTCCATTTTAGGACCTATTCACACTTTATTGTTTAAGTTTACTTACGATATTCACTTGTTTGTCTTAAGTCATAAGAATAAGACACTTTTCATATTCTTATGTGTTCTAGGTTTTCATCCTTTGCTTTATAAGCAAGACCTCTTATGTCTTCATTAGATTGATGGAGCATATTGAGCACTTTTGTATGCATTGTTTTTCTCTGGTAATATAGTATTATTATTTTGCTACTCTCTTGTGGAAGGTTGTTTTGGCTTTGTAGATGATTCTAGACTTCTTGAGTTCTTTTTGTAACTCTTACATGGTATCAAAGCACGGATTTGCAAACCCCTTCACTTTTTTGGAGAGTTTTTTTGTTAAAAGATTTCATACAGTGCTTCGTGGTCCAGATCTGACATCACGGTTGAATTCAGAGTGGTTGAAAAAGTAAGATTTGACTTGTGTCTCATCAAATTTGAACATCAAAGGCTAGATCTATGTTAGGAAAGGTGTCTCAACCTTGCAACTACAAAAGGTTACTTTTCTTTTCAATTTTGGTCTTTTCCAATACCATTTATTTTGAAGAATGGTTTAGAACTTTCAAAGTTTCCAAAAGGGACTAAAAATGGTAGGGCTTACTATTTTTAATAAGTCTACATTTGAGCTCAAATGGACCTAAAATTTTCTCAAAAGCTACGGAACTACGACCCAAGATCATACCTGGATTTCAAGATATTAAAGTTTCTATTTTTGAAACTTTCAGAAAAGTTTTGAACTTAGGTTTGAGACACTTAGAGGCCCCAATTTGCCCCAAAATTTGTTGTAACCAACAAAGTGGGTTAAATCTTGATAGATCTCTTCATGAGCTTTCTGATGCATCAAACGGTTTGTCAATCGGACACCCAAATCAAAATTTATAGCCTCCAAAAGTTGGGCCTCCCGTTTTGGGAAATATGAAAACATGTTGGACACTTAAAAGAGCTATAAAGGGGAGAGTTACACGTGTTGGTGTGTGATTTGGCACATCACAAGGCATATTTGATTGGAGATAATTTGGGTGCCACTTTTGGGTGGCTTTGGCTCATGGTTTTGCAATTACCGTTGACGGTTTTCTATATTGTATCTCCTATATATTAGGATCTTGAGATGGAGGTTGTGTGTGAGAGTCTTATAGATGTTGAGTTGCTTCTGGATCTCTGGCTGGTCATACTCCTGTGAAAGCTTGCTCTGCAAGTATATTGTAATCTTGATGATATCTGAATAATATCACGTGATATTATGATATTGAAGTTATTATTTCTTTCTTTTTGAGGGATTGAGTTCATTGGAGTAATTATCTTTATTTGTCTATATATTAAAAAATTGTGTTAAAATAATTGAGGCATGGATTGTGAAGATTGCAGATTTTAAAATTATTAAATAATTATGTTTAGAGGTGTTTTACAATGGCATCAAGGATCAAAACTATTTAGAGTTAGAGCCGACATTTATTTTTAAAAACTAAAATTATAAAATAACTCTTAAATAAATAAAATAACTCTTAGGTAAATAGCATACCTATGTGTTAGGGTTCAGGCAGATCAGAGCAATAAACATTAACAATTATATGCAAATTAAATAACCTAAATATAACAATGAAGAATAACACAAAAGAGATCAACATAGAATTTTAATGTGGTTCACCCAAAATGGACTACATCCACAAAAACTTTGTCATCCAATGATTTTATTATCCAATGCAAAATAGATTACAATCTCGCGAATTCCATCCCACAACATACATCCCAGCTGCTTATAACAAGTTTTTTGGAAGTTTCTAGAATTAGGGTTTTACAATGTCATTTTTCATTTGTCAGTTAACAAAAATTAACTACCAACCCCAAAAGTGCAAAAAAGGAAAAAAAAATTCAGGGGTTGCACCCCCGAACCCCAGCAAGGATACGTTATGAGTGTATAGTATTTGCATGATCAGTCGCCACATACCAACACTATGTTGTTTATAAGTTCAAACTATAGATGCTACTAACATACCTATCTTTAAAAAAATCTATCTAAAATACTCTAAGAGATATCCTTCTCAAAACACCTATTTTAGAATTAATCTGTCATATATAAGTTGAATAGGCACATAAAATAGGCACCTCGAGAAGGATATTTTAGATAGTTTTTTTTAAAGATAGATATGTTAGTAACATCTATAGATATGCTAGTAACATCTATAGTTTGAACATGTACACAACATTATTTTAACATGTGTATGTATGTGTGTATATGTATATATCCTAAAGATAAATCTATCTCTATATTCTCTATAAATACATATTTATATATAATATAAATTAGAATTATTTTAAAGTACATTTCTAAAATATAGAAGCATTTCTTAATATCATCCATTTTTTTAATAAACTTATTCACTTCTTATATATGAATCTATATATATTTATTTATAGAGGATTATATTTATAAAAGTTTGTATTTATAAGAACATATTTGTATATATAAAGGTTTGTGTGCGTTTGTTCTATAAATATAGACTATATGTATAAAGGTTATTTTAAAATATATTTTTAAGATTATTTATTTTAATTACTTCAAGAGTTACTCTTTTTCATATAACTTATCCACTTCTTTTGTAAATCTATATATGTATATATAGAAATAGAATTATATATATGTAATATATATTAATGTAAGATATTATAATAATATAAATTTAGTTTAATTACTTAAGAGTTATCATTAAATATACATATGTTATATGTATATATAAAAGGGACTTGCATATATAATAAAAAGGTTTATAATTTTATTTTACTTTAAAAGTATATATATATATATATCACAATTCTATATAAATTTTGACAAAATCTCTTCTTTCGCATGATACAATCTTTTTAAAATTTTACAACCATCAAATTTAGGCTCTAACCTAAATACATCTATCTAAATCTTGAGCTATTTTTATATACTTAGAAAGTTATTTTCTTTACTTCAGAGATATTCTATAGTTATTTTATTTGTAACTTAAGAGTTATTTTATAAATCTTAAGAGAATTATATAAAGATTTGTACATATATCCTTCTGGAGGTGGATATTTTTGAATCAATTTGTCAGGTTTTTTTATCGTTGAAAGGTGCAAGCACCTAAACTATTAGTGCAGGAGCACCCCTTCAACAAGCCAACTATACATCTGGGGGAGAAGACTAAGGTCTTAATATGTTATGTCTTATGCATTTCTATATTTTAATGTAATAAGGTCTATTTGACCAATGCATGTTATTGTAGTTTGTATCTAGGTTTCTGTGCAAGTCCCTAGGACTTTTGTCAATCTGTAACGACAAGGTTGTTAGTCAGTTAAAGGTTGTCAGTTGGTTGTTATCTCCCAGCCGCTTGGAATTGCCTCCCAGCCGCTGGGAACCAAGTCAGTACTACTCATAGTGAGTGGATAGATAACCCAGATCAGATCGATTTGAGAGAGGAGAGATATTAGACAGAGCAGTAGTTGTGAAATTGAGTTGTGGAACTGTGAAATCAGATCGTCTATATACATTTCTTAAAGCATCAAGAATAAGATCCTATTTGTGTTATTTTCCTGGCATTCGAATTCATTGTGCAATTGATTTTCTATCTGGGATCCAAATGGGTTCTTAGCCCATTCCACCGATTAGATTACTTCGTAATCAGTGGAATGGCTGTGTACATATCGATTTGTGTTTTTAGTTGTGTTTTTTTGTTTGTTCATGTTCATACTTGCAGGATCAGGTTCAGAATGCGTTGAGGGATCCTAGCATTTGCATGTGCTAGGTTTGATAGAGTGCAAAGGTCTATAGGGTTGTTGAGGGAACAGATCTGTGAAATCGCTAAGTATGAAGTGGATCAAAACAGTGAAAATCTGTGTGGTTTCAATAGACATACAAATTGTGTTTATATCACTTTTGTATGCGGGCTATACATTTGTGAGTATATCGCTATCGCATGTTCCTGTGTATATCGCATTTGTCCATCACAATTGTATGAGGGAAACATACATCGTAAACATACAAGTCTGTTGCATATACAAGGGAGAGAGAAAGCTTCGGGTACATGCAAGGTAGTCAACGGCGGTCAAAGGTTTGTATGCAAGTGGAGGAATGCATCTTTAGGTTGCATGTTTCAGTTGTATGTTGGAACATACAATAGATTTGATACAACAAAGTCAACGGTTCAGTCAAACCCTTCGGATGCGTAATCAAAATGCATGTTGTGGATGTACATTGTTGATATACAGTCTCTGTGTATATCGCTAATGAGTATCGGGTTCATTTCATATGTATCCCACAGTTGAATGGTTGTGAGTAACCCGCAGATGCATATTTCAGGTTCTATGTTTTGGATGTATATCAGAAATATACATCGTCTTTGATACAAGTGCTAACTAGCAGAGACGATGAAAGGGACCGATAGTAGCAGGTCATGCTATGCATGTATAAGTTGGTTGTATGTACATTGGAGTTTGCATGTTGCAATTGTATGTATGTTGAAACATACATTGGGCTCGATACATCGGAGAGAGGAAAATAGATCAGCAGAAAGGGTTGGAACTACGCCGATGGGAGAATGTCACAGCGATAGTCCAAAGGAGTCAAAGGTGGAAGCGATCAGTATATCGGCTTAATGAGATTTGAGTTCGCCGATAGCACATGTGTTGCCAATAGGCAGACGATGCAAGGTGCATACATCGGTATAAGGTATGCGATCAGAGGAAGGTTGTTTTATTCGGCCGATGGTGTGATGTCTGGCCAATGGGAACTTACAAAGGTAAATGTATGTTAATGGGGAATTAACACCTATTTTGCACGTTTCCATTGGAAGCTCTGCATCAAGTGGTATCAGAGCAAAGGTTGTATCTTTTGGGAAGAAGAAGAAGACAAGATGTCAGATGAAGAAGGGTCACAAGAGTTCCCAACAAGGATGACCAACGCTGAGTTGATTGTCCTAGTGAAGAAGCAAATTGCAGAAAGCAAAGTAGTTAGAGCTCAGAATCAGGCTTTGAAAGATGAGTTAGAGAAGTTGAGGGACAAAGTAGGAAAGGGAAAAGAAGATTCTGGTGAGGATGACTGGGATGAAGAGGAGATCCCTAGGCAGGAAGAGGTTCCTGCAGAACAGAGACCCTTACTCAACACCCTCAAATCCATGGAGAGAAGGACCATGGATATGAAACTAAACCTGCCAGTGTTTGCAGGAAAAATAGATCCTAATTCAGTGATGGAGTGGATAGACTCCTTCAATAATCTCTTTGAAACAGAGGAAATACCAAACCATTAAAGGGTGAAGATGGCCCAATCCAAAATGAAAGAGGCTACACTAACTTGGTGGAATTTCATCCAAGATGGCCGGGTGAAAGAGAGAAAGAGCAGAGTTGCTACTTGGAAGAAGATTGTGGCTTTAGTGAAAGAAGCCTATGTTCCATTGGATTACAACATCCAACTACATAAGAGGAGACAAAATTTGAAGCAAAAGGAGTTAGATGTCAGCTCATACACTGAAGAGTTCATGAAACTACGTATCAAGACAAAGGTGAAGGAGAGTGAGGAAGAGAAGGTGGCAAGGTATCTCAATGGGTTGAGATTTGCCATCCAAGAAGACCTAAATCTGCATAATCCAGATACTATCCAAAAGTTCTACCAATTGGCACTCAAAGTGGAAGAGAAATTAAAGAGAAGACAAGAGCAGAATAGTAGAGGAAGAGGAAGACAGCAAAGAGGGGGAAGAAGTCCTTTCAGAGGCAGAGGAAATGGATTTGGACACCAAGGTGAACTCAATCAAGAGAACAACAAAGGAGACAACAGTCAAACTCAAGGGGGATGTTACAATCAAAAAGGAAACTTAAGGAGCAGAAGACCACCATTTAGAGGGAGATCTCAGGGTAGAGGACCTCTCAGATGTTACAATTGCAATCAAGAAGGCCATATAGCTAGCACATGTCTAGAAAAGGCAACAAGTTCAATGGGAGAAAGGAGGACAAATTTGATCCAAGAAACTGATTGTTAAAGTGTGACAAGCTCAAACACTTATCAAAGTGTGAATGCTCCTGACGGTTATGGATATCCTGAGAAAGGAGAATCTTTGATGATTAGGAGAGCAATGACCACCATGAAGGTGCCTGACAGAGAATCCCCACAAAGAAAGTCTCTCTTCAAAACTACTTGCAAGGCAGGAGGAAAGGTATGTAAAGTTTTGATTGACTCTGGATCTACTAAAAATTTTGTGTCCATTTAAATGGTAGAAAAGCTTAAGCTTAGAAGACTACCACATCCTTGCCCATACAAGATCTCATGGCTCACCCAAGGTCAACAAACAATTGTCGAAGAACAGGCTTGGATGGAGTTTCAAATTGGACCATACAAGGATAGATTATTGTTTGACATAGCTCAGATGGATGCTTGCCATCTCCTATTTGGAAGACCATGGCAATATGACTTGAAGGCACACCATGATGGAGTTAGAAACACATATTCAATCACTAAGGATGGTAAGGTGATAGAGTTACTACCATTGATGGAGAATGAGATGGAATCAAAAGGGAAAGAAGTTAAGGTGATGATGGTGGAAGGCAAACAATTCATGAAAGAGATAGCAGAAGAAGGTGCAGTTGCATATGCTCTAATTCCATGCCTAAGGTAAACAAAGAGCAGCAGCAAGAAGTCAAGGGAGAGAAGAGGCAAAGGTTCATAGATCCCGCTATCCAAGAACTATTGGAAAAATACAAAGGCATCATCTCTGATGGAATTCCAAGGTCCCTACCACCCATAAGGGACATCAACCATTGCATAGATTTCATCCCAGGATCTACACTTCCAAACAAGGCAGCATATAAGCTCACCCTAGAACAAAATGTAGAGGTAGCAAGGCAGATTGAGGAATTGTTGGAGACAGGCCTAATTGGCAAGAGTTTAGGCCCATGTGCAATGCCGGTTGTCCTAGCACCAAAGAAGGAAGGCACTTGGAGACTTTGTACTGATTCAAGGGCTATCAACAAGATAACAATCAAGTATAGGTTTCCAATCCCTAGGATAGAAGATTTGCTTGATTGCTTGGGAGGTGCTAAACATTTCACAAAAGTAGATTTAAAGAGTGGCTATCATCAGATCAGGATTAGGCCAGGAGATGAATGGAAGACTGCATTTAAGACCAATGAGGGGTTATATGAGTGGAAGGTCATGCCTTTTGGTTTGTCCAATGCCCCTAGTACCTTTATGAGACTGATGAATGAGGTCTTGAGAGAATTTATAGGCAAATTTGTCATAATATATCTAGATGACATCCTGATTTTCAGTAATACAAGGGAAGAACACCTCAAACATATAGACTTGGTCCTCAAAAGGTTACATGAAGAGGAGGTAATGATCAACTTGGAGAAGTGTTTATTCATGCAGGAGGAGATCATCTACTTGGGTTTTGTCATCTCACATGGCAAAATGAAAATGGATCAAGAGAAGGTACGTGCCATATTGTCTTGGCCAACTCCTAGAACCATGAATGATGTTAGAAGTTTCCATGGGTTAGCAACCTTCTATAGGAAGTTTATAAAAGGGTTTAGTCATGTATGTGCACCCATGCTTGACACCATAAAAGGAGGACAGAAGTGCAAATTCACTTGGACAAAGGAGGCAGATGATTAATTTGAGACATTAAAGAAGAAGGTGGCAGAGCAGCCAGTCCTTGCACTTCCTGACTTCAACAAGATTTTTCAAGTGGAATGTGATTCAAGCCACATGGCAATTGGAGCAGTACTCAGTCAAGAAGGTAGGCCTATTGCATTTTTCAGTGAGAAACTAAATGATGCTAAGAAGAGATACTCATCCTATGACTTGGAGATGTATACTCTAGTCCAGTCACTCAAAAAGTGGAGGCATTACTTGATGCCAAAATAATTCATAGTGTTTACAGATAATCAGGCTCTTAGTTTCATAAATAGTCAAGAGAAGTTGAACCATAGGCATATGAAGTGGGTGGAGACTTTGCAAGCTTTCACCTTCACACTCAAGCATAAGAAAGGGGTCAAGAACAAGGTAGCAGATGCTTTGAGCAGGAGGGCTCTAACCATAAATTAGATCCAATTGGAGAGTGTTGGCATTGATTCCTTAAAGACTATGTATGATGTTGATGAAGACTTTGGAGAGATCTACAAAGTCTGTACTTCTTTTGGAGACAAATATAATGTTGAATTCTCTGAATTTCTGATACAAGATGGATTACTTTTCAAGGGTGGATAGTTGTGTATTCCACGGTGTTCTATGAGACTGAACATAATTAGGGAGAAACATTGTGGGGCCATGGCAGGACATTTTGGTCTAGATAAGACTCTTGATCTTGTAAAGAGGCATTACTATTGGCCAAAGTTACAGTCATATGTGAGGAGATTTGTAGAGGCATGTGTAATATGTCAAAAGGCAAAAGGGAGATCTACTAATGCAGGTTTGTATCAGCCACTGCCCATTCCTTCTAGGCCATGGGAGAGCATAAGCATGGACTTTGTATTGGGTTTGCCTAGAACAAGGAAAGGATATGATATTGTTTTTGTTGTAGTAGACAGATTCAGTAAAATGGCACAATTCTTGCCATGTAAAACCACTTGTGATGCTTCATATGTTGCTGATCTATTTTTCAAAGAGATAGTGAGGATACATGGATTGCCATTGAGCATAGTGTCAGATAGAGATGTGAGATTTATTGGCCACTTTTGGAGGACTCTTTGGAAGAAGCTTGGCGCCAACTTATCCTTCTCATCAGCCTATCATCCCCAAATGGATGGATAGACTGAAGTGGTTAACCGTTCACTGGGAAATCTGATAAGGTGTTTAACAAGGCAGCATGGAGAGAAGTGGGATAACATCCTACCACAAGCAAAATTTTCCTATAATGACACCATCAATAGGAGTACAGGGAAGTCACCTTTCCAAGTGGTATATGGTATTCATCCAAGAGGTATTTTGGAGTTAATAGATCTACCTGCAGGAGAATCTATTAGTGTAGATGGAGAAGCTTTTGCATCAGCCATCAAGGAGGTGCATGATCAAGTCAAGAACCAACTCCAACAAACTACATTGAAGTACAAAGCATATGCTGACAAGAAAAAGAGGGATGTACAATTTGAGGTTGGAGATTTGGTGTGGGTTCATTTGAAGAAATAGAGGCTCCCAAAAGGTAAACATACCAAGCTAATACAGAGGAAGATTGGACCCTGTCAGATTATGAAGAAGTGTGGACATAATGCTTATGAGATCCAACTTCCTGTTGATCTTGGATTATCCCTTATCTTCAATGTATGTGATTTAACTCCATACAAGCATAATGCAGATATAGAGCAAGAACCATTGTAGGGTACAACAGATGATGATATTCCTAAGCATGATCCACCACAATTGCAGAAGATTTTAGACTCAAGAGTGGCAAAGAAGACAAGGAACACAGAGTATATGGAATACTTGGTGGCTTGGCAAGGGAAACTTGATTCAGAGGCAGTTTGGATGACTGCAAACCAAATCAGAAAACATGGTGCAGACCTACAAACTCTCATCTCAAGTGGACTTGAGATTTCTTCTCTCGAGGAGTATGGTGCAGGAGCACCCCTTCAACAAGCCAACTATACATCTGGGGGAGAAGACTAAGGTCTTAATATGTTATGTCTTATGCATTTCTATATTTCAATGTAATAAGGTCTGTTTGACCAATGCATGTTATTGTAGTTTGTATCTAGGTTTTTGTGCAAGTCCCTAGGACTTTTGTCGATCTATAACAACAAGGTTGTTAGTCAGTTAAAGGTTGTCAGTTGGTTGTTATCTCCCAGTCGCTTGGAATTGCCTCCCAGCTGCTGGGAACCAAGTCAGTACTACTCATAGTGAGTGGATAAATAACCTAGATCAGATTGATTTGAGAGAGAAGAGATATTAGACAGAGCAGTAGTTGTTAAATTGAGTTGTGGAATTGTGAAATCTGATCATCTGTATACATTTCTGAAAGCATCAAGAATAAGATCCTATTTGTGTTATTTTCTTGGCATTCGAATTCATTGTGCAATCAATTTTCTATTTGAGATCGAGATGGGTTCTTAGCCCATTCCACCGGTTAGATTACTTCGTAATCAGTGGAATGGCTGTGTACATATCGATTTGTGTTTTTAGTTGTGTTTTTTTGTTTGTTCATGTTCATACTTCCAAGATTGGGTTTAGAATGCGTTGAGGGATCCTAGCATTTGCATGTGCTAGGTTTGACAGAGTGCAAAGGTCTGTAGGGTTGTTGAGGGAACAGATCTGTGAAATCACTAAGTATAAAGCGGATCAAAATAGTAAAAATCTGTGTGGTTTAAATAGACATACAAATTGTGTATATATCGCTTTTGTATGCGAGATATACATTCTGTGAGTATATCACTATCACATGTTCCTGTGTATATCACATTTGTCCATCACAATTGTATGAGGGAAACATACATCGTAAACATACAAGTCTGTCGCATATACAAGGGAGAGAGAAAGCTTCGAGTACATGCAAGGTAGTCAATGGCGGTCAAGGGTTTGTATGCAAGTGGAGGAATACATCTTTAGGTTGCATGTTTCAGTTGTATGTTGGAACATACAATAGATTTGATACAACAAAGTCAACAGTTCGGTCAAACCCTTCGGATCCGTAATCGAACTGCATGTTGTGAATGTACATTGTTGATATACAGTCTCTGTGTATATCGCTAATGAGTATCAGGTTCATTTCCTGTGTATCCCGCAGTTGAATGGTTGTGAGTAACCCACAGATGCATATTTCAGGTTGTATGTTTTGGATGTATATCAGAAATATACATCATCTTTGATACAAGTGTTGACCGATAGAGACGATGAAAGGGACCGACAGTAGCAGGTCATGTTGTGCATGTATATGTTGGTTGTATGTACATTGGAGTTTGCATGTTGCAATTGTATGTATGTTGAGACATACATTGGGCTCGATACATCGGAGAGAGGAACATAGATCGGCGGAAAGGGTTGGAACTACGCCGATGGGAGAATGTCACAGCGATAGTCCAAAGGAGTCAAAGGTGGAAGCGATCAGTATATCAGCTTAATAAGATTTGAGTTCATCGATAGCACATGTGTTGCTGATAGGCAGATGATGCAAGGTGCATACATCGGTATAAGGTATGTGATCGGAGGAAGGTTGTTTTATTCGGCCGATGGTGTGATGTCTGGTAGATGGGAACTTACAAAGGTAAATATATGTTAATGAGGAATTGACACCTATTTTGCACGTTTCTGTTGGAAGCTCTGCATCAACTATTATATTAATTTGAGGCAAAAGATCCTTGAAAGGGATTACAAAAGATTTCCACAGGGGAAAAGCAAGGAAGAAACCTTGAATAGCTAGCATGGAGTGAACACATGAGGCACATTAGCCAAAAACTTTGCATAGAAATAACAATACAGACCAGCAAAGAAGCAAAAAACAACCAAGGAAAGTCTATATCTCGAAACATAGAGTAAACGATAGAGAGTATAGCTATATTAGAAAATATTATATATTAAGATCCTCAACCAAGAAACCATGAGGATCAGGATCAATCGGAGCAACAACAACAACATAATTCTAAACAAGGGGCTAGTAATGGAGAAGGAATGACCAAGCATTAAAGGTGTTCCTGATAATTTTAGAGAAATCAGACCCCAATTCGTCTGAGTGGCAAAACAAAAAATTGTTAACAGTAACATGACATTCATTATGTAGACCATGGATGATGGAGTTGAAGGCACAATGAAAAGAATACGAATGTCACTATGCAGAAAAATACCACCAATTGGAGCCGAACTAAATTTGTCAGGTTTATATATATATATATATATATATAATTTATGCAATAGTCAAAATATTAAAAGGATAGAATATTAGAATTTTAATTTAAATTACATTTCTCTCTTTATAAGATTTATATATAATATCCTAAATACATTTATCTAAAAATGTTAGATATGGATCTAGTTATTTTTATTTACTTAAAAGAGTTATTTTATTCACTTAAGATTTATTCTATACTTATTTTGTTTACTTAAGAGTTTTTATTTTAAATTTAAAGGATTATATAAAGGTTTGTATATAAATATCTTAAAAATCTATTTTTTTTAAATATATGTGGACCATTTTAATTTACTTAAGAGTTTTTTTTTAATTTAAAGGATTATATAAAGACTTGTATATAAATATCTTAAAAATCTAATCTATTTTTTAAAAATATATGTCTGTCATTTTTATGTACACAGTCACAGTCATCTCCTTAATGCCACTAAACAACACCTCGTAAATATAAATATCTTAAAAATCTAATCTATTTTTTAAAATATATGTTGGCCATTAATAAAATAGTTCCAAACTCATCCTCTACATAAAAACTAAAACATCACCAACATATATTTAAAAAGAAAACCCAAATAATTAACTCATGAGTTTAGCTCAAACAAAAAGAGTGATGGGATAATTGGATTGTCTGAGTTCTGGTATTGGATGAGTAGTTTTTTTGTGATAGGGTTTCCGTGTTGCTCAGAGATTGTGTTGTAGGTCAAGGCTTTTGTGCTTTTTTTTCTTCATCTTCTACCTTTAAACATTTTACATTGTGTTCATCCTGATTATGTTTCTCTCATGGGTTGAGTGATCCATGTTGGTATATATTCATTAATATCAAGAGTTGTAACATGGTACATATGGAGAAGTACATTGACAGGGCTTATAGATTGCCCCAATAGCAATTATTTCAAGGGTTATGTTGGTAATCATTTATGTTTTGGGTTTTAACCTTGGGAGTTTGCAGGTTTTCTCATTCAAACCCTCAATTTTATGAATCATGGGATCTTGCATTGTTTTGTCTATTTAGGTTTTGGCCTTGTGTGGTGGGTTTTTGGTTGTTAGGTCTCATCCTCATGTTTAGGTTTTCATAGGTTGACTTACCCCCACGCAGTGTTTCATGGTTTGTTCCTGTCGCCTTGAGAAAATGCTAAGTTTGTATGTGCAATTGATCAAATCTGTTGACAAGCTTGTGAAATCCCAATCGGCTTCCAGAAGTGGTGAAAAATTTGAGTGATATGCATTTCTCAATGTATATCAAGTTTGCATATACAAGGAGGAACCTTTCGCAGATTCTTGAGAATATTCTGCAGTTGTATGCATTCCCAAATGCATATCGGACTCAAATGGAGAATATACAAAGGTGGAATATTCCTTGATGATTCCTTGCTTGTATATAAGGGGTTTGTATGTTTGTGTTTGTATATTTGACATACAAAGGAAATGTACACTGAAGAATATACAAGAGGGCGCACATACATGTGCTGCAGTGCAATGAACAAGTGATCTTTTATGTTCACGAAACATACAAGGAAAAGATATGCATATGGCGGGGCCCGGGGATATACAAGTGAGAATGTATGTGTGAATATACATTCAAGCATATGAAGGTGGTCGCAGGGTCGAATGTATTTTGAGTTTGTATATCCAAATATACAATGAAAAGGTACAAGAGAAAATGTACATTCGGCAATATATAATGGGAAAGTGCAAATGGTCTTGTATGATTTGGCAAATATACAAAGCAGCAGGAGATGCATTTGGTGGGGTCCGCCTCACATACAAAGGGCTTTGTATCTCATATACAAAGGGGAATGTATATGTGATATACATTCAAAAATATGTAAGGGAAAAGGATGCAAGGTGGACCCAATGGTGCTCTCATTTTGTTCTATAGGTTCTTGGCGTCTGCAACTTGCATGTATGTGTGAGTTGTATGTCGCAGATATACAAAGATGAAAAAATGTACATTCCGGACCCGATAGAAATTTCAGGTTGCTTCATAAACATTTTGGGGTCCGTGGCGTGCATGTATATAGCATTTGTACATGCCAATATCCAAAAGGTGAGATATAAGCCGGATTTCAAGGTGAATGTAATGTGTTTCATAAATTTTGAGATCCGCCTTGTATGCATGTCGTACTTGTATGTGCAATGCGATAATCATAAGAAGGAGATACAAGGCCCGGATTTGAAAGTTTTTCAAATTCGATGGATAAATGGCTGGGGTCTGTTTTGTATATTAAGTTGTTGTATGTATATGCATTTTGCATATACAAGGGATTTTGAAAGATGAATAGTGACGATTGTATATGCATTCGTTTTTGCATATATAGAAGCGATAAAGGCGAAATGAAAGGATAAAAGGTCAGCGATAGAAGGTCAAGGTGCCTACGTAGCACAATATTATTGGCTGGTGGCTCTTCATGCATGTTTTGGGACCATTGATTTCGGTGATGGATTTTTTATCAACGGCGGGGTTTTGAACCTTCAGCGATGGTTTTTTCTTGTGTCTGCAGTTGTTTTTTGAGCAGAAAATTTCCATGGGTGCGCTGCGACGATTCCCAAGAGAAGCTATGGGTGGTTGAGCCATTAATGGAAAGATTACAGATAGGCGTGGGCCGATAGTCGAACAGCCAAGTACCTGATTTATGACGGAGGGTCTTCCAGTGGCGGCACATAGCTGAACTACTCCTCGCCCTTCTCTTGCTTCTTCCCATTTTGTCCCCTGCCGCATTTATGATTTTGAGCGGCATTCAGATCATGCATTGTATCTGGCAAGTTTTTGATTTGCCTTGTAATTAATTTTGCTGAGTACACAGTCTTGGTATAAAAGCCAAACTGTGTTACTCAGTGTGGTTGAAAACTGGACAAATCTTGGTGCTGTAGTAGGAATACAATCTTCTGGTGACTCTATTTCGGGCGTCTCACAAGTTTATAAATTGTATGTTGTATGTATTATGCACATAATTATCAATTTCATGTTGATTTAAATGAGTAATGCTTCATTGTGTGTGTTTTGTTATTTGTCTCCAGACCTAATGTGTTTTTCTTCTGACTCTAGACATCTAAGGGGTGTTATAGATTCTAGAATATAGGTTTTCTATATTGAATCCTTAGTCTCTTACTTCTGCTCAAGGAGTAGATTGAATGTTTTGGATTAAGTGTTGAGAAGAATACATTGCAGTAAGGATGTTCGTAAGCAGAAATAACTAAATACTCTCTCTTGGGTATTGTCTGTAAGGCAGACATTTTAGAAACCCCTTGAAATCTGATCATTGTCTTAGGTCTATGGTAAACATTCACATATATATGTCTACTGACTTCGAGCCCTGGATAGGCACCGATCTGGTCTGGTATCTCTGTTGTGACCCAAAGTCCTAGTTTTGCATCCATATATAAATCAAACCTTTAGGACTTTAGATGTAGTTTTAGGATCCGAAATCCTCTGTCTCACAACTGAAAATAGGCCCAAAGCTAGCCCCTTCGCACTTATCTCACAGTTTTGGTCTGCATAAGAGAGGATTTATCTGCTTTGTGTCAACATCCCAGTCAATTCACAAGCATATCTCATGGATGTTGAGTAGGGAATACCCCCCTTGGTTCTGTAGAGCCTAAAGAAGAAGAGGAGATATTTATAGAGTCTATCTCCTATACTGTTGGCCCCTGGCCCGGGAATCCTGTTGATCACTGATGACTACTTTGTAGGGATTACTGGGAATAAGCATCCAGTCTACGAAAATAACAAACAGGTTATTTGCAGAGACCCTTTAGTCTTCTCGTGGCTCTCTAGAGGTTACAATTCACTAGTTTTGTAGATATTTATAATTTATTTATTTTGGATTTGGTCGCTGCTGATTTGAGCAGGTTTTGGAACTCTTAGGTCATGGTTTGTTTCAGATGTGAAGAATGCAATGGAGGCATCCTTCTATAAGAGATGTAGGATATGCTTCTATGTGTGATTGTAGGAATGTTTAAGGATCCTTCTACAGGGTTTAGATAGAGGAGGTTTGATGTGGTTCTTTTTTGTGTTGTTTCTTCATGCTCAGAGGTTGAGGGTTTTATTTGCCCTATTTTTCCATGCTCCTTCAGATGATAGCAGGGTTATGGTTCCTATGTTGATATAACCTTTCATAATATCCTTGCCAATGTGGGTTTGCGATTGACCAAGGCACTTGGATTTATTACTTCAATGTTATGATACATGCTCGGTTGATGGTTATGTTGTTCATTTTTATGATCACTGATGTATCTAGTTGGAACATGGTTGTGATTTTGTTTTGTATTTAGGATCTTTTTTTCTCTATTATACAGTGCTAACTCCAGTTGTCAACTGCTAATGTGTTGTATTGTCTATATTATCCTTTATTAGCAGCAGATGGTTGGAACATGGTTATGAGATTATTTTGTATTTAGGATCTTTTTTCTTTAATGTATAGTGCTCGCTCCAGTTGTCAACTTCCAATGTTCTGTATTGTCTGTATAATCCTTTATTCGCAGCTATTTGCTGCTTTTAGTTTGTATTAATTTGCATTGATTCAATACAAAAAAAACTCAAAACTTTAAAATAACTCTTAAGAAAATAAAATAAAATAACTATTAAGTAAACAAAAATAGCTCTTCAAATAATAACAAAGCAAACAATGTAAATAAAATAAAATAATTCTTAAGTAAATAAAATAAGTCTAAACAAATATTTCTTAACATTTTTCTAGATAGATGTATTTAAGATATCTATATTAGTTTTAAAAATATTATTTAAGATGTTTAAAATTGTAAATGAAAATAAAGTTTTTTATGTATAATTTAGTAGATGAAATTAAATGAGTATAAATTTCTAGATCAATTGATGATAGTTGGGATCAACAAATTAAATAATTATAACAATAATTTTAAGAAAACAAATGTAAAGGAGAAGGGTATTTTGCTTTATGATTAAAGAATGAGTCTTGCTAAAGATTCTAAACTTTAAAATTGTTTCTGTACTAGGAAATGTGATCTTTTTGTCTGTTATGTGCCTCAGATTTTGTACTTGTCATGTGCTTTGTTTGGGTTCTAGTTCAATAGTCTAGGTCAAGTTTGCGATTACGGATTTGTCCTCTAGGTTCAAACTCGGCCCCACACAATTTTTCCTCTTGTTTCTTTGCTCACCTGGTTGACCTTCATTTGCTCTATTCTTTTTTAATATTTGAGTGTCAGTCATATTTAGAAGTACCTTAGAAGAGTTGTTGTTACGTCATGATGAGACATGTTCTCCTAGGTCAACCCCTAAAAATGTGTGTAAAGTTCAAAGAAAATAGACAAGGCCCCTAGAATGATGTATGCATATTTGTTACTCCTTTTAGTACAACAGAATCCAAGTATTTTTCTATTGATTACTTCTTGAATGCTCTAGAATGAGAGAGGACTTGTGAATTTTAGATGATCAAAATGAATGCATTTAATCCCTTTAAATATTAGCACACAATACCAAATTTTGTAAAACATGTACTTAGTCAACTCATGTGGGAAAATAAAGGGGTTGGTTGGCC
Source organism: Cunninghamia lanceolata (assembly GCA_027924645.1). Taxonomy (NCBI): domain Eukaryota; kingdom Viridiplantae; phylum Streptophyta; class Pinopsida; order Cupressales; family Cupressaceae; genus Cunninghamia; species Cunninghamia lanceolata. Next base: position 6,871,743 of record BSBN01000333.1, read on the forward strand.
AAATTTAAAATTTGAATTTGAAAAGGCAAGGGTTAAGTTTGTGATTGTGGGGTCAACCTTGTGATTGCAAAAATAACCTTGGATGGGTAAACATTCAAATCTAGGTGAATAATGGCTAGAAGGAGGTAGATGCAATGATATGTAATGTGTGGATAAGATAAATGTAAAATGGAGTGTGTATGTATAAGGATAAGGCAACATTTGTTGATGTGTACATGTATCAAGACATTTCCTCAAAATGGACATAACATTAAATGGGAAATGGCATGGATATGCAAATTTCACTGCAATAAGAATATGTAATCTTCACAATTTTATTGTTTCAATCATATAATAAGTCATAAAGTGTGATTTTAAGTGTTGATATAAAACAAAAATTATGTAATTTTTCTTCCAAAAAGTAAAGATATTAGATTTTTATCATGACATTATAGATTGAGAATAATAATGATTATGTGTTGAGATTAGATACATGGGTGAGTGCAAGAAGTTGGGTCCACTTTTTGGTCAAAAAGTGGAAGTATTTTTCCTATTTTTCAAATTTTGTCATAGTTGGAGTAAAAATTTAAAACACCCATACATAAAATATTAATATAATGTAAAAATATGAAATGTAGGATTTTGTATCTAGTTTTCAAATATGTAATTTATTCTAATACCCAGATGATAAAAGTTGGTTTTATATAGGATGTACAAAAAATAACTATTTAAAAGTCCCTTATTTTGGGCCAAAGAATGCACGTGTACAACCAACATAATTTGACCTAAATGAAGGTATTTTCTAATTATTTTTGTGGAAAGATGAATATGATGCTGAAGTTTGGTCATGATATTTTTTGTAATTTTTTGATAAATACTTTTTTAATTAATTTTTTTTTGGCCCTAATTTATGTTTTGTAAAACCCCTCGTGTATGACCAACATAATTTGAGATAAACTAATCATAAAACTATTTTTTCATCATTTAGAGAATGATGTCTAAATTAGTCAGACATAATTTTAATTTCAAGAAACTTTCAAAATCAAAAGTTATTAAAAAATAGTAATGTTTGTTATTTCATGTTTATAAGTCTCTTTATTTAAAAATTAATTAATACATAGAAAAATATGTCCAACAGTAAAAAAATACATATTTGAAAACTAGACATTGTGATCTGTAATAGGTTTTAATTTGGTCTAAAAATTCTGAAAAAAATAAAAATAAATTTAAAAAATAAAAATAAAAAAATTTGTCAGCCATATTGGTAAAGTCATTTTTTTTCTTGTTGTTAACATGACTTTGTACTTGCAAGTCCAAGGCTAAGGACTGGGTTGCCAAGCTTATAACCAATGTAAAGTTGTGGGTTTCAAAATTTAAATTTGTTGGAACGGGTGCCCGCTCAGAAACGGGTACTCGCTTAGAAACAAGTGCACGTTTCTTATATAGTTGTTATGCCTTTTTGTAATCAAAACATAGTATGACTAAATCTCTATAACTTTTTTTATGTGTACAACTTGATAATGACTATTTCTATGATTTTTGTTATGCAGGTGCCACTGGAATCTCTCAACAAGTCATATTATATTCAATTTTTTTAGGGATTCAATCATAAGGAGCATTTTCAAATGGAATCAAATACAAGAACTATTTTTTAGATAGATCAAGAAAATGAATTATTTTTTAGAGAATTCAAACACATGTGATATATTGAACAAAGGATCTACATCTGCTTGTACTTTACCAAGTTTAAGGAGGGATCCAACTCTAAGTAAAGTAAATATCATTTGTTCATTTATCAAGATATTTTGGTAATTATGAGATCAAATAAATGTCAACAAAAAAGAAAGAAGAAACTCATGACACCTGAATAAATTGAAGCACGTTGAGAGAAAGAGACAAGACAACAAAGATATAGGAGAGAGAGGATTTGAGAAATGAAGAATGTTGAAGCATCCAAATCAGTGACTATTGAAGAGGAGAAGATTGAAGAGATTAACATGGATGAGGTGAATGTACAATATGCAAATGTAGAAGAGTTCAAGAATATGGAAAATGTAATTATAGAAATGAATACATGTATGTCTTCAAATCCCTTGAATGATAATGAATTTAGTTGTTTAAAGGAAGTTGGATAGCAATGTTCACTCATTCTCCTCTCTTCATCCTGATGATGGATCATGGAGTGTGATCCGAAACGTCGATCTTAAAAAGCTACACACAGTCTCTTCCAGAAGCTCTAACATACTTATAAATTCTTCTATTAGAAACAACACAATAAAAAATAGAAATGAAAACTTTTGTATGAGTGTAAATGAATTATTTTTAAAAAATTAAAAGTAATGTTTGGATAATCTTTGTGGTAAGATATCTTGGAGACAAATTAGAACCCATGCAAATAGATTGTATAAAATATTTTTTTATAGAAAAGTTTAGGATTTCAATGTCAACTTGTAATGCAATTGATGAGAACGTCAAAAATGCAAAAAGTAATGAAACAATTAGGTCTATTTATTTGTAAAACCTAAAAATGTGGATGAATCAATGGAACAAGTTATGTCTAGTGTTGCTAATTCTATTGATTTTATTAGAAAAACAAGTCAATCTAAAGATAAGAATGCAGCACGATGAGTAATAACAATTTCTTTAGTTAGTAAATCAGTTGTGAGCAAAAGAATGATAAGACAAGTGGATATTTAAAGGTGCATGCTAAAAATTTGAGAAGAGTGGCAAAGTGGAGTAAGTATTGAAGGTGGACTTTTAGTGGTAGACTCCCAAGGTTTGACATAAAATTAAATAATGAAATCAAGACTTTAATTGAACAATATTGGCATGATAATACAAGGGTTTTGTCTAATTCTAGAGATGTTTTAAAATTAAGGGTGGGGTCAAAAACTCGTGATCCTCATCCAAAACATTTATTAAACATGACTCAAACAGAATTAAATAAAAAAATTCTTGATGATTCAATTATAGAAAATTTTAGCATAAGTCAAATATCAATTGAGAAATGTAAACATTGGTATGTCAAAATTAATAAGCAATGAATCTCTTGTTTTCGTAAAACTCATGTGCAATTCTATTATTATTATAATGTTTTTTGATATATACGTTGTACTTTGCATGCTAACCAAATTATGTAGGAATGTGATGTAGGAGCACCCCGGGACAATCGGCAATTAGCATCGACAAAAAACATTTTCAGTTTGTTTTCTTCAAAATCTAGGTGTGATGGTCTTTCCTGGCATCTCTGAGTGGAATGTGTGAGTTCTCAGTGGGGTTGTTCATGTCTGATGAATAGCCAAACTCCATGCTTCTTCTTGTTGTGTATGGTGTTGTGGAGAATGCTTTTGTTTTAATCTTGGCCTTAGTAATAGTGATGGATTGATAGGACACATTCAGGCGATGTATTGAAATTGTTAATCAATATTTTCACCCAAAAGTATAAAGACTTCTCTGCTTGCCATTTCAATTCATTTCCCAATAGTGGGTCCTTCATAAAGCATCAACATTGGTTTTAAAAGGAAGCCAATATATATTTATTCCAAAGGTATTCCATTTACCTTGGCATGCAAAAGGAGGTATGGTGATATGTTCAAAACGCATTTTCTATGATGTCCTTGCATTATGATTACCATCTTGAAAGTTTGCAAGTTTGTATTGGTGAACAACCCACAAATTTTGAAGTCTGCATTCCCTCTGAGTAAGGAGAAATTGCTTGGTCGGAATGCTTTGTGTTTCAATACCATGCACGTCTCAGAAAAATAGTCCAGTCTGCTCTTGGTCGCAGCGCTATCCACACCATTATTCCTGACATTCACAACATAGCCATCAATAACTTGAAGATGTGGGAGGGCCACATCATAATTACATTTTGGGAGAACAAAAAGATATAAACGCTAAAGGCATGAATAGAATGCCATTTTTTAAGAAGATGAAATGCCTCATCTGAGGCAGTTAAATGGTGGAAAGGCGGGAGACGTTGCAAGTATGATTTAAATAAAACATCAAGATCTATTCCTTGGTTGCTGAAAGTAAGAAAGGGAGGTCATTGCAAAAGATTTTAACTTCAAATTAAAGATTTGAAGTTGGAAGACATTTCAGCTTCTCAAAGAGAATTGTTCCATGTGAAAAGAACCTCAACAATTGGAAAGGCGTTGCTTCGTATCCCTAAGACCATTCTAATTAATCTGAAAGTGACATAAGTAGAAGAAAGAGAATAGAGAAGGTTCATCAGCCTCAGGAGAAAAGATAGTCAAATATCATTGTGCAGAAAGTGTGTAGGTGAGGGTATCGACCAGAGAAAGATAGTGATTTGGTGCATTTGTTGCTTGGGAAAAAGGAGGAGCGATATGGAGATCAATATGCTACCATAAGAGAGAATTATGAATGTTCCCATGCATGTGGAGAGGCCATTGAAGGCTAGTAATATAAATAATTAGTTGCAGATGTGTGATTTATTGTTTTGAATAAGAATCAAATTCTAAGAGTATTATTAGTTGTTGTTTGCAATCTTGTGAATATCTTCAGATTGATGGCAAATGGATATGTCTGTGAGTAAATGTGTCGTATAAGTAACTAGTTATATGTTTTGTGAGAGAGGAGAATCAAGTTCATCAAATGGTATCAGAGATGGAATTCCTAAGAGCGGAGGCAGAGCGCTGAATGTGAGGCAACCTACACCAAGACTTGCAGGTAGAAGGAGAGAGTGAAGTGGTTGTGGAGAACTCAAAAGATTGTTGCAGGTAGAGAGGAGTCCTGAGCAAGTGAGAGCTAGAGAGCCATAAAGAATTGCAAATTGTGAAGAGTGTGGTGTGTGGAAGATTGCAACAGCATGAGGATATTTATAAGGAAGTCTGTGTTATGGGAAGGCTGAAACCAATATCAAGTGATGATGATGGATATAACTACGAGAGTGGACAAGTTAGAAGCATTGCAATGTGAAGTGATTGCAAGGGATGAGTTTGCAAGGAAGGCATTCCATGAATAAGGCATGAAGGAAAGGAATAACGAAGAAGAAGATGAAGAGTTATGTGCAACAACAATTGAAGATGTAAAGGTGGGCAGCGAGAATGAAAAGAATGAGATGGCAGTGGTGGAGTGCAAGGAAGTTACAACAAAAAGTGAAGATAAAGATGAATTAGTGTTGCAAATTTTGGCATTAGAGAAGAGGTGGTTTGATAAGCTCACTAATGGAGGAGCAAACATGAATGTCGCAACGAAGGACAAAGGTGATGATATTGTAGCAGTGAAGGAAAAAGAGGTAAATCATGAACATTTTGATTTCACTTGTGATCGTTCTTCCATAGTACGAGTAGAAGAGGATGTTGATGTAGAAGATGAAATAGCAATTGTAGATTTGTGTGTAGACACTGCATATTTGCTTGTAGAAATTATGGAGGATGATGCAGGTGGATTTTGGTGGAGGTGGTCGGTTTGCACAAATGTGAAGGAGGAGAAGAGAGGAGTGAGGATTTGGAGGAGAAGGAGAGTGAGCCTTTGGCAGAGAGGATAGATGATGATGGAAAATGAAGCCAGTATATAATGGATGGAGGAGGACGGTACTTTTCCCAACTAAGTGCTGGAAGAGGCGGAAGAAGTTTTCTACGCCTAGATCAGCGATGGAGTTCACTATAGGTTGTCTACAACCTGAAGGAGTAGTTCTACTACTCCATTCCATTTTGTGAGTCCTACTCACAATTTTGTTTTCTACCTGACATTTCTGATGCAGGAGCACCTTGGGCCAATCAGCAATCAACATCGACCAAAAACATTTTCTGTTTGTTTTCTTCAAAATCTTGGTGTGATGGTCTTTATTGGCATCTCTGAGTGGAATGCGTAAGTTCTTAGTGGGGTTGTTCGTGTCTGATGAATAGCCAAACTCCATGCTTCTTCCTATTGTGTATGGTGTTGTGGAGAATTCTTTTGTTGTAATCTTGGCCTTAGTATTGGTGATGGATTGATAAGACACATTCAGGCGATGTATTGAAACTGTTTAATCAATATTTTCGCCCAAAAATATAAAGATTTCTCTGCTTGCCATTTCAAGTCATTTCCCAACATTGAGTCCTTCATAAAGCATTGGCATTGGTTTTAAAAGGAAGCCAATATATATTTATTCCAAAGGTATTCCATTTACCTTGGTGTGCAAAAGGAGGTACGGTGATATGTTCAAACCACATTTTCTACGATGCCCTTGCATTATGATTACCATCCTGAAAGCTTGCAAGTTTGTATTGGTGAACAACCCACAAATTTTGAAGTTTGCATTCCCTCTGAGTAAGGAGAAATTGCTTGGCTGAAATGCTCTGTGTTTCAATACCATGCATGTCTCAGAAAAATAGTCTAGTTTACTATCGGTTGCAGCGCTATCCGTACCATTATTCCTAACATTCACAACATAGTCATCAATAACTTGAAGACGTGGGAGGGTCCCATCATAATTACATTTTGGGAGAACAAAAAGATATAAATGCTAAAGGCATGAATAGAATGCCATTCTTGAGAAGATGAAATGCCTCATCTGAGGTAGTTAAACGGTGGAAAGGCGGGAGATGTTGCAAATATGATTTAAATAAAACATCAATATCTATTCCTTGGTTGCCAAAAGTAAGAAAGGGAGGTCGTTGCAAAAGATTTTAACTTCAAATTAAAGATTTGAAGTATGGAAGACATTTCAGCTTCTCAGAGAGAATCATTCCATGTGAAAAAAACATCAGCAGTTGGAAAGGCATTGCTTCGTATCCCTAAGACCATTCCAATTAATCTAAAAGTGATATAAGTAGAAGAAAGAGAATAGAGAAGGGTCGTCAGCCTCAGGAGAAAAGATAGTCAAATGTCATTGTGCAGAAAGTGTGTAGGTGAGGGTATCAACCAGAAAAAGATAGTGAGTTGGTGCATTTGTTGCTTGGGGAAAAGGAGGAGAGATACGGAGATCAATATGCTTCCATAAGAGAGAATTCTGAATGTTCCCATGCATGTGGAGAGGCCATTGAAGGCCAGTAATATAAATAATTAGTTGCAGATGTGTGATTTATTATTTTGAATAAGAATCAAATTCTAAGAGTATTATTAGTTGTTGTTTGCAATCTTGTGAATGTCTTTGGATTGATGACAAAAGGATTCATCTATGAATAATATGTCATATAAGTAAATAGTTATATGTTCTATGAGAGAGGAGAATCAAGTTCATCATAATGTGGTGTTGATATACCACCTACAACAATTAAGGAGTTTATAACAAGTTTATTTTGTGAAACACCTGATGGGCAATTATTATTTGCAAAACTGTGTGTTTCTAGACAATTGAATAGATGTGGTAACCTTTCATTGTTAAGAGAATGCATGCATGAAATTAGTTAACATAATTTTGAACAACAATTAGTGGATGTGAAGAGGTTCAAAATGCTTAGTATCCATTAAAAGATGGAAAAATTAGAAAGTGTTGTGAGTTAGTCATAGAACAAAGCAGTGTACATGCATTCATCACATAATTCAATAATAAGATTGTGTACAAATATGTGAAACACTCTCAATATGCTTGGTGTCTTGATGAACAATTAATAGATGTAAAAACACATTTCCAATTGGAACTATATTTTTAGTGGTTGACTTTGCAAAAAACTATACCCTTTCTCCACAAGAGAAGATTTAGTCTCAATATTATAACTCAATACAGGTTGTCATCTTTGTTCATATTGTATACAGACATGCAGATGACAATATAGAAGAAGATAGTAAAATTTTGAGGGAGTACCATTTCTATTTGAGTGATAGTCGATTACATTCATTAGAGTTTATGCAGTGTTGTTTCAAAGTATCTTATGACAATTTAAAAAAAAATCCAGATGACACAACATCTCATATGGTCAAACAATTGTACATGACAATTCAAAAATGCTCGAATGTTTTATTAGCCATGTAGGGCTCATAAAGAAAACAAATCCAACATATGTGGAGTTTCTTTGAAGTTGGACATGGTAAAGGAGAACATGATGGAGCTGGAGCATGTGTGAAAATAGCTCTTGCTAGGGAGCTAAGAGTTCAAATGCAAGCACATGGACTATATGGACCAGGGAGCTTACCTTTTTTGTTAGTTTTGTATTGGAGGTGAGTGGGGAGAATGTAAAAATATAGAATGGGTTGAAGGATGAAAATAAAGATCCCTAACACCTATATAGACACATGATTAACATGAGATAATATTTGAAGAGAATAATCAATTGTTTGCATCAAATGACTATGATCATATTTCAGACCTTGTACAAGAAGGTGTGTATTAATTCAATATCTAGATTTACTACATTGGTTTGTAATCTAAATTCTATACATGCATGTATTTTTGTGAGTTATATATCATGTCCTACTTTATTGAATTTGTAAGTTTTTTGCAGGACATGTGTATGTTGTTGTTGCACCTTAGGGCAATGAAGAGGAAACAAAGTATTGGTTGGCTTGATGTGTTGAAACAAAACATAATTTGTTACAGCCTAGAGTAAATGATGATAACTTCAAGTATCCAATAGGTTCTGTGGTTGTTGTTGGCACTTGGCTATAGAAATATCTAATAAGGAAGAACGGTATACCTGCATTTGAAGATTATGAAAGATTAAAAAAATTATACACTACTCGCATTTAGTTGTGGCAAATATACAATTAGTGAGATATCAAGGAAAACCTGTTACAAAAGAGTTATGGACACTTTCTATGGAAGAGCATGAGGCAATCATAAATGCATTACAAAAAAGAGAGGATGCATATGGTACAATGGAGTAAAATTTTTAAATGGTTTGTAGGTATGTATAATTTTTTAAACTTTTAATCTTTATTTTTTAACTAATGTATAGTTGTATATATTTACTTGATATAACTAATTGATTTACTATCATGTCCTAACCAAATTTTTAAGTGATTTCATGTCCTCTTAAGCCATCCTCTTAACTCCCCTTAAGCCATCCCCTAGCTATGTTTCATAAATTAGGTAAGTGCAATTTAGTTTAACAACTTTCGAATTTGGTCTAAGATGTGAGTTTAGGATTAAGAATATTTATAGTTAATATATTTACGAGCACACCCTTAGCAAATTAGTAATTGATTGCATTTCCCTTAATCTATCCTCTTAACTCCCCTTAAGCCATCCCCTAGCTATGTTCCATAAGTTAGGTAAGTACAATTTAGATTAATAATTTCAATGAATTTTGTGTAGGATGTGAGTTTAGGATTAAGTAGATTTATAATTAATTGATTTACTAGAACACCCTTATCAAATTAGTAATTAATTGCTTCTCCCCTTAAGTCATCCTTTTAGCCTCCCTTAAGCCATCCCCTGGCTATGTTCCATAAGTTAGGTAACTACAATTTGTTTTAATAACTTCAACGAATTTGGTTTAGGATTAAGTATATTTATAGTTAATTGATTTATTGCACACCTTTAGCAAATTAGTAATTGATTGCATCTCCCCTTAAGCCATCTTCCTAACTCCCCTTAATCCATCACCTAACTATGTTTCAAAAATTAGGTAAGTTTAATTTACTTTAATAACTTTGGGATTTGGTTTAGTAACGTATTTAAGATTAAGTAAATTTATAGTGGATTGATAATTATTGCCATGCCCTTATCCAATTAGTAATTGGTTGAATGTTCCCTCAAGCCAAATCCCATTAACTCACCTTAAGCCATCCCTTTAACTATCAAACATGTTGCAATAGAATACTTCACTCTTTTTTGTAGATAAATATTTCTTTTTTGGCTTTGTGCTCCTATGTTAATTATACTTTTTATCATTTTTATTTTAGGTATCCTACAACTAGTTGGCATGATTGTCACTACTCGTGCATTTAATGTGTGACATTTATATTGGATTTTCCTAAGCTATGCATCACTTGAATATAAGGAATTTCTATAATAATTTTTCAACTTGATTTATTATAATTTTCTCATCTGACTTATAGTTACAAATCACATTTGTTTATAGTTAATTTATTTACTTGCACTAATTGTATGCATGCTTACTTTTTCATTGTACTTTTTATCATTTTTGTTTCAGGTCTCCTACAACTAGATGGCATGATTGTCATTACTTGTACATTCTATGAGTGATGACATCACTTGAAATGAAATAAATTTTATATTTTATAATTTACTATAATCTAGGAGTCCAAAACTTTGAATTAGGACTCATGTAATTGTAATTTCACTATATATTTTGACTTAGAATTATGACTCCTATAATTATAATTTTCTTACTTGTAGAATTTTATAATAGTATTGTTGGTTCTTTGATAACATATATTTTTTTTTTCCTATTCATATTTATTTCTTAATTAACTTGTAAAAGGATATGAAATTAGGACATTAATTAAGAGATGAAATTAGGACTTTAATTAAGCGATGAAATTAGGACTTTAATTAAGACTTGCAATTAGAAGATGAAATTAGCACTTTAATTAAGACATGAAATTGGGACTTGCAATTAGGAGATGAAATTAACACTTTAATTTTAAGATTTTGAAATTTGGACTTGCAATTAGGAGATGAAATTATAACTTTAATTAAGACTTGCAATTATGATATGATGAAATTAGGAATTTAATTAAGACATGAAATTAGGACTTGCAATTAGTAGATGAAATTAAGAATTAAATTAAGACATGAAATGAGGACATGCAATTGGGAGATGAAATGAGGAATTTAATTAAGACATGAAATTAGGACTTGTAATCAGGAGATGAAATTAAGACTTTAAGCAATATTAAGCAATTCATTTACTCTAAAACTTTTGCTTAAATGAACAAAGTTATGAGTTAGGAATATTAAACAAACTATGCCAACACATTGGAGTAGATGGTTAAACCCTATCAAACATCTCTTTCCCCATCCCATGTGTCCTAAATCTTCTAGGGTACATCACTTAAGTGACATCTCATAAGAGCCCTAAGACCTCAAATAAGACAAACTTCATCTAAATGGTACATTGCAAACCATGGCACCTAGGAACCTACAAGTTTCTGTAAGGATGCCTACACCCTATCTAATAGCTCTAATGATAGATATATTTATGTTTTCATGATAGAATTTTATCGAGATTATTATGGATATGGATCAAATAATTATTTAGTTAAATTATGAGTATAGATTTTATTTTGAATCTCTCTTTTGAAATGATATTAGACTAGCTAATTTTCATGAAATTATTATGCTAATTATTATTGTAAGTTGGATTTCTCTAATCATTGCAAAAAGGATTTTAGTTATAATAATATCAAAGAGACATTAATGGTAAAGGAGAATCCAGGGAAATAAACATAGTATGAGATTTGCATTTTGATCATTTACTTCATTTAGGAGCATTCGGACTTACAAGCAATCTTGCATCAACCAAAAAAATATTTTATTTATTTTACTCTTTTGTTTGTCTTGCAAATTTGTAATCAACATCATACACAAACTTTGGGGAAAGAAATTATTTATTTTAATTATCCAACACTCCAAGGAAAAGACAAGGCAAGTTGCGTATGGACAAAATCCTAGTCACCTACATGCTAGAAGACAAAGATTGGACAATGAAGAGTCTTCAAGCATCCAAGTCATGAAGGAAAGAAACAAAGAAATCCCAAGAGTCGCATTTCACCAAGTTGGACACCACCAAGCAAAAAGAGGAAACCCAAGTCATTAGAGCCCAAATGAGGAAGATGAAACTTGGCAAAGGAGATATTATAAATAGATGGAAGTTTGGCTCCAAAGAGGATGGAAAAACAAGAGAAGAGCCCAAGTTTATTTCCAATTTTTGTAGGTCATCAAGAGGATGTCCATAGGTGATGTTGAAGATAATTCTTCAAGGGAAATACATCCATTTTGATGAGACAAAGAAAGTGAACATCCATGGTGACTTGTTAGGTGAATTTTTTTTGAATTTCATAAGGAGGGCAATAGAACTCTAAGTAGAAGAAAGGAAGCGCACAACTGAATAAGATGGAAGCTCCCACATTATGGAATTTTGGAATCTATCTGCATAGGAATTTAGAGGTATTCTTCATCAATTAAATTTTTTAGGTGTGCCCTTGAAAACTCGTCACTACTTATCTTAATGTTTTTATGATTTTTTTTAAAAGAAAACCCATTGTTGTCTTATGCAATTTCTCTTGACATAGTAAGTATTTTATAAAAAGGTTTCTGGGTTGTGAGTATCTTGTTTTCAGACTTCTGAAACATCTTACGGTTTTACATTTGGTTAAGTATTGAGAACTTTATATATTTTTACTACTGTTTTAGCAGCAATTGAAAATCTAGGATTTTATTGGTAGTTTACTTTGTTTAAAAATGAATTATATTCATTTCATAAGAGTGTTAGCTGAAATTGCATATTTTATTTATTGGTATAGGTATGATTAGATAATCCTTCACATATGTTACATCCCCAACTTACAATTAGACTTAATCATTAACTTGGCATGATAATCAGGAGGATTAGTCACAGTTAATTGATTTGATATTGTATAAATATCTTATTTAACTCTTGATTATGAAGTAGTTACTGATGTTAATTAGTTTTATAAATTGATTAATTTATATTATGAGACATGATAATAATACATTGATCATGATCTTGTGGTCCTGAGTGTGAATAGGAAAATGAACATCCTTTGAAGAAGGAAGGAGAGTATCATCTTGGAGGAAGGGTTAGACGTTGGGAAAGCAAAAGGTTGATTAGCCATTTCAGTATCAACTTTTATGTCCTTCTAAACTCCTCTCATAAGTTGACATGTATCTTGTCTCCTTTCCTTAGCTACTGTGTTCTTTGTAAGTCGTTATGTCGTTGGAGTTACCATGACAAGTTGTGACGATCTAACGATGTTCTTGGAGCATCATCCCTAGTCGAGAGACAATAGTGTTAAGAGACGAGGAGGTCTCTCATTATCCTTTTGTTCTCGGGGATTAAGATTTTCTTAGTCATTCGACTAATGGGGATAGTCGATTTCAGGGGAGTATTACTCGACCCCAATAATCGACGATCTTGTTGTGACTCAATTTGTGTTTTCTATTATATAGTGATAATCCCTTAGTAAGGATGAAAACCTTTGTATTGGTTGTATTACAATAATATATATTATTATTATTTTACTTATCATAAGATTTGATTACTATCAAATGTTATTAATTGTTTTGATCGGCCATGAGAATGAGGGAGAGCTTTGAGCTCATCCCATCTTGCACGATGCCTAGATCGAGCCACTTTTTGTGGACTAGATCAAGTGAAAAGGTAGTTACCCTCCAAGACAGCATGTCAAGAGTCGGTCAAAAGGAAAAAGCTTTGACTACTCTCTTTTTGGTAGGAGATTATGGTTGGTAGTTCATGTGTTGGGGTTTCTTGAGTAGGGTGGCAAAAGATACAGAGATAGCACTGGCATATTGAAGTTGTGTGCAGCTCGTAGGAGACTAGGACTGGACTGGAACGACCTTCCCATCGAAAATATTGTCCAAGTATTATGATGGACAAATTCCTTTCACCTTCGATATATTAAACATGGACTGTATTTAATCTCTATCATAGATAGAGTAATGTTATAATTTGTTATATCATATGTTTAAATTATGAGGCATGAGGCCTGTAAGGTCATGCCATGATATATGCAAACCTTTTCATAGTTACAGCTCAAGGTTGTTACATCTGAGCTATCGATGTTTTAAAGTTGTATTTTGTATTATGGCTCAAGGCCTTAAGGCTGAGATTACCATGTTATTTCTATGATGAGATAGGCTCGAAGCATTAATTGTTGAGTTATCAAAATAATTAAACTTCCATATGAATGAACTCACAGCTGTCGAGTCAAGCTTGAAACCCACAGTAGTCATTTAAGACTATATATAAGAGCGTATGGACGACTTTTGTAACACTATTAACTTTTATGAGACTGCGCTCTAGGTCATGAGGCCGAGGCAGTAAAGTTTTGTTTTCCTTCTGGTGTCTAAGCTTGAGGCTTAGAAGCCGAGCAGTGATTGTTTCATGACTAATTTGTGACACTTGCTTGAGGCCACATGGCCAAGCCTTCAAAGATGAATTATTTTCTATGTCTGAGCTAGGGTCTTATGACCCAGATGTAATACTTTCTACCTTTTACAATGTTTGAAGCCGTTATGGTTGAGCTCGATATTAATGCTTGTTATTTGCACGTCATTTAATGACATAGTTAGAGCTTAAAGAGCTCTCAAATGGAGTAAAGAATAACTCTAGAATGATGACTGTTATAAATGAATAATACAGTCATTCAACTGTGACAATAGCTGAGAGGGCAATAACATCAATAATACAGTCATTCGACTGTGATAAAAGCTAGGAAGGCAATTAAATGTCAATGTGTATTCAACACCCAAACTAATACCAAGTCGGGCTTGTATGGAAAGATGACTTGAATCCTTTATAGGACTACTTAAACTGTCAAGATTTTACTTATAAACCTTCGATTATGGAGATGGTGAGACCAATTGAGAACGTAGTCTCATCACAAAATAGATAGAATGCGCTTATAAAAGTATATAGACTGGTTCTACATGTGTATGAATTAAGATTCGATGGTTGATGTTATGAAATATAATCCCATTACTTACTTAAGTGTAATCTAATAGGGTTCGTGTATAACACCTTAAGCTCTTAAGGATGGTAAGAGCTATTAAATCTAATGAAACTAATCTTCTTTGCTAAGGCATGGTATGCCTTGACTACTATAAAATTGACTTCATCATAGGTGATGATTTATTATCAAAAATGTGAACCATGGGAGACCAAGGTGGTCAAATGGTCAAGTTGATTTAAAATGAAACAAACAAGGTGACGAGGAGTCACTAGTTCCTCATTACGAGGATAAACTATTTGATCGTAACCAACCTATAATGGGAGTCGAATGTCCAACTATGGACAATGAATCGAATGGATCCCACTCATATTAGACCTAAAGAACAAGGTTGTTAAGAACTTAGTGCAGGACATGATAGCTTATAAGTCAAGTTACGGTGGTGGACATACGATGACATTCATTGCACAATGTGTATGTATGTAAAACTTTGTCCAAAGTAATGCATCCGTCTCTGCATGCATTGTTGGTCCACAGTGTTCCAAATGGCCTAGTGTCTCTAGTGGTGTCATACAAGTTAGAGTGGATCTATAGTGTGTGACCGTGAGACATTAGGAAGGACACAACACCAGATACTCAGATGGCTAACCAGATGGTTTCTAATGTCTAACCTTTCCATGAAGGGTAGGGCCGCTTCCAGCTAGGAAGTTGAGCGGGGTACTGCAGGTCCATGGTTGGAGGAAAAGCACCAAGATGATGCTCTCCTTTCCAAGCATGAGACAAGCCGAGGCTTATGAAGACATATGTCATTGGTTCCAGATATAGTGTTTGTATTTTATGACCAGTTGGTCTATTGTAATGTAAAACTTGATTATGATGCCTAGAGCATATATTGTATTTGATTAGTGATGGTTACTCACTAAAGATTGAAATGTTTACTAGATTGTAAGCTTTGTTATATCTTAATTTGATTAACATGCTTAATTGATGGAAAAGACTATGTTTCTTTTGGTTCAAATTTTGGTTATCTCTATCAATTGTTAATTAATGACTTGATTAAGATACATGTTTAAGTTAAATCTTGAGCATTATGGATAGTGATGTTACATATGGTATCAGAGCTACCAGGTTCAATACATGGACCTAATGAGCTCACTACTTGATGATTTTTGTATCTAACATTAAGAATGCTAATGATTGGATGTTCTATGCCAGAATGATAAAAAATAGAACTACACCTCGAAAGAAGGTAACGGAACATGGATGTTACCTACGCCAACAAAAGATCTTGAAGGCATAAGCCTCCATGAGGGAGAAACTTGAACAGATTGGATGCTTGGTAGAAGCATGGTTATCTGATGAGGAAACTTTCACTAATGTAGTGAAACGCATCAAGCAGGAGTTAAGGAAAGCTGAAAGGATGGCTACCCCTAACTATACTAATGCATCAGAAACACCCTCTGCCCCTAAAGCACCAACTGATGGAAATAACCCTAAGGATTGTAATACACCTAAGGAGGATGTGAAGGAATACCAGTGTATCCTCACCTCCTAAGAATGTAAAGAAAACATGATTATGGGAAGTTATCCCAAATTGTAAATGACTTGTAGAGGCAAGGTGTAAACATAATTTTACAATTTTGTGGATTAAATGTAATCCAATGGAAATTGTAATGCAATGGCAAATTTTGACAATCTTTCCTTTCTTGTTAAATATTACATGAATGTGAATAGATTTGTAAAATGAATGAATTGCATAGCATGGAAAACTAATCCGTGATTAATCTGCAAACTTTAGGAAGAAGTAGATTGTAGTAAAGGTTTGAGTTAGAACCAGTATGGCGGATAGCTGAGATGAAGGAGCACCTTCAGGGCAATCCGAGTCTAAATTAGACCAAATCTTGACTTTGTTGAAAGAAACAAGGGCGAGGGTGGAAACTCTCGAACACAAAGTAGGAGGCCAGTTAGAAGACAGGAGAGATGATTATGATGGGGGTGATGGTGAGGAACTCCATAATGATGCCACCCAAAGCCAGCACAAAGAAAATAACTCCATGGCTAAACAAGAAGGGGATAAGAGGAGCCTTATGGCTATGGAACTATCTCATGAAATGAAAAAGGTCATGCCACCTAAATTTGATGGATCCATAAGTGGAGATGCTGCAGAGACATGGCTTATAGAGATGGAGAAGTATTTTGAAATTAGAACTTATAATGAGGTCACCAAAGCTATTTGGGGAGCATTTCAGCTAGTGGGTGAAGCATCCACATGGTGGATGAACAAAAAGATGGAATCAGGCTTGAGGTCTACAAGCCTTACTTAGGATAGGTTCGTAGAACTATTTAGGCAAAGATGGTTGCCTCAACTATTTTATGATAAAAAAACTTAGACTTTCAAAACTTGAAACAAGCTGCTATGACTATAAATGAGTATTGGGAAAAATTCACCCGACTGTTGAAATATATGCCATAGTATCAACATGATGAGAAATTCCATGTCCAGAAGTTTATCATGGGGTTGAATGCCTAGATTGGGGGTGAGGTTAATGTTCACGGTCCTACTACCATGGAACAGGTCTATGAGAAGGCTGTTAGGCAAGAACATAACCTAAAGGCTATGTCGGCCTATAGGGAAAGAAACTGAAAGAGATATAATTGGTCTCAATCTTCTCAACCATCAAAGAAAAAGGGGAAGAAACAGGAATATATTGAGAAGAATGATAAAGGGGCCAAAAATAAACAAAATTAGTTGAGGGGAGAGAAAAAGAGGAACAACCACTCCAAGAAGAATGAGAACAATTATGGCAAACCTCAAGAGAGGCGAGGACCAGTTGGTGGATGCTACACTTGTGGCAGGGATCACTACATAAATCAATGTCCCAACAAATCACAAGGAGTGCAACCAAGAGGGAATCCTCTACCTTCCCAGCAAGTGGCATTCCAACAACGTATCCATGTGGCCTTGGACAACCAACAAGCTAAGTATCAAATAACTCTAATAGAGACAACAGGTATTTTATTTGGAGTTCCAATTTCAATTTTAATTGATACAGGTGCCATGGAATGTTTTATTTCTCCCAAAATTGTAAATAAGATACCTAGAAAAGTAGGATTCATGGCAAACACTTGGTCTGTAGAATATGCAAATCACACCAAGGCTTAGGTAGAGCAATGCTTGTTTGAAGCTTGGGTTGAACTTCCAAGCTTTTCCATAGAAGTAAATCTATATGTAGCCCCACTTGGCTCGTATGATGTTATACTAGGGATAAATTGGCTATGGAGACATCGAGCCAAAGTTGATTGTTATACCAAGATAGTAGAATGTTTGGATGATTTAGGAAATAAAGTATTTCTCCAAGGGAAACCTAGAGAAGTCAAACTAAGGCAAATTTCTGTTGGCAAGAGACACTATATGGATTCATGGTTGTTGTCATTGATGGCAACAAAGGTCATCCCACATATCCGCAAGTCATAATGTGTCTCTACCGGAAGTCAGAATAAAGAATGTTGTGGTCCGGTGAAGAAGAACAGAGCATATGGCAAGGTCCGACAGATTGGTCCGGATCTCTCAGAGGAAGTGTCTTGGTGCAGTGCGGATTTGGGGAAGTCAAGAGGACTACCTTGAGTGGTATATTCCAAGGATTTAGCCTCCGGTGATGGACGAGGAAAAAGATATGAATGGTTGAGTACCGGATTCCTGAGAGACAGTGAAAACAGAGGAAGAACTGACTGGCAGAGTATCAGACTGCTTTCCGGATGGGTTACTGTTGATAACAGAGGTTGTGAAGGCATGAATCATGTTTGGCAGACATGATTAATGATATCTACAAGTATATGCTTGATCCGCATTGCTTGGTGAGGAAGGATTCAGCCGACAGAATGAAAAGTTTATAAGAAACTAGACTGTTCCGGATGCCGACTAGAAAGGTGATGAAATTACTTGTGCGGATATATATAGAGGATGGATTTAGTTGTGAAGTGTGGTGTTGTTGTGGAGAAATATGCGAATAAGTCCAGATAAAGAGGAGAAGTAGCAAAAAGGATCCGGTATGTGAAAGATAGCAGAATAAAGAACAGAGGAAAGATGAAGTGCAGCAGATCAGTGTACTGAGCCTAACCGGAACTGAACTCCAGCATATGCAGATGCTTCCAATCAGTTCAAAGACTGTGATTCTCATCACTTTGTAGACAGTGTGTCTTCTTGTAGGCAGTGGGCCTCTTGTGAGCAGTGTGCTCGGGCAGTGAGCCCTAATTGGCAAGTGCCATTTTTGTAATTTCCTATTCTTCTAACAGAGAATAATTCTTGGGTTAATCACCCCGTGGTTTTCTCCCTTAACAGGGTTTCCACGTCAAAAATACTGTGTCATGTGTTTCTTATTTCATGGTTAATGTTTTTGTGTTTGATTTTATGCTGCATCAATTAAAAGGAAAGTTCAATAAGGGAAATAATTAGGATAACTGATTCACCCCCCCCCCCCCCCTCTCAGTTATCAACAATTGGTATCAGAGCTAAGTTCCTCCAAATAGAGCCTAACAGCTTGAGGAAGATCTGGGATTTCAAATGGATGCATATGGTTTAAGAGAGCAACTCAAGACCGCTCTTGAGGATCTTGAACAGTCAAATTCTGAAGTTAGTGAATTAAAGGAAAGACTCAAACAGGCTGATGAATTCATGAGAGAATTAAAAGACAAATTAAGTCTCTCTATGAAAAAGAGAAAGAAGCTGCTTCAACAGTTGGCAAGACAAAGTGAAGAAAGCAATACAAATGAAGAATTGACTGAGCAAACCAAGTTATGTGAAAAGTTATCAAAAGAAGTCATTATGTTAAGACATGAAATGGAATCAGGAACTATAAAGTTTACTCAAGAGATTGAAGAAAAAAGAAAGGCTGAAGACAATCTAAGACAATCTCTTAAAGAAAAATCAGAAGAATGCCACCAGATGGACAGGATTATCAGACATCTTGAATCTGATCTTGAAGATGCCAAAGATAATGAAGGAAAACTTGAGGATCAAATTGCCTCTCTCAAAAGAGACCTTCAAACAGCAAATGAATATAAAGAGAAATTCAAGATAAGTTCTGCTCAACTTGAAGTTCTTCTTGGAAGTCAAAAGAGGACAGATGACAAGTATGGCTTGGGATATGAGAAAGGAGAAAGCTCCGGATCCGGTCAGAAGAATCTTGGATCAGAAAATCCAAGGAACAGGCCTAGAAGACCTCCGGTAAGACAGCCAAATGCTCAAAGATATCCATCCTTCAATGGATACTGCCACAGCTGCAACCACTTTGGTCACAAAGCTAATCAGTGCAGAATGAGAATGAATCAGATTAATTCATCCTTCTCCGGACAGTGCTTCAACTGCAAAAGGTATGGACACAAATCCCATGAATGCAGAAGTATGCAAGTAAACAAATCATTCAAAGGTAGATGCTTCACATGCAATAGAGTAGGTCATATGGCTAATCAATGCAGATCAAGAGGATATCAGTCAAACATGCAAAGAAATGTTATTTGCCAAATCTGCAATAGGTCCGGTCATAATGCTAAAGTTTGCAGAAACAAGAATCAGGACAAAAGAGGTCCGATGTATAATCAGAATCAAGACAAGAGTAAACAAAAGATGAATGCGGACGAGGTTAGGAATCAGATGAGCAAGATTTGGGTGAAGAAAAGTTCAGAGAATGTAGAGGTTGGATCCGCACCAGACTCTGGTGCTGATATTTCTTCCGGAAATTAAAAAGTGAGCTCAGGCTCAGGGGGAGACTCAAAGAAAATCTTGTTCCCCCAACCAAACAAGTGGTGCCGGATGTGGCACAAGATGCGGATCAAAGGGTTTGTAGATATGAGTCTTGAGATACTTCAGTCAAGTTTTCAGAGGTCTGCATGGAGTTATGAAGAAGCTGTGATCGATCAAATAAGACCTGTTCAGGGAGATGCTCCGGTATGATAAAGGATTACAAAAAGATCCGGAAAGATCCGGAAATGCACTATCTTGTTCTGCGGATTGGACAGAGTGTTTGGGATGTTCTTGCAATATGTTGCCTCGATTCATTCATGATTGAAAGATCCGGATGATATCCACAGATCTGGACTAATCCGGGATACTCCAAACTATCCAGACAAGGCAAACCGGAATGATGTAGGTGAAGCATTTATTGCAGACAGATATTAGGGTTCGCGGAGCAATTTAAGGGATTTCTCAAAGGACATTTGCTCATTCTGCACTCGAGAAGAAGCAAAAAGTGGAGCTCTGCAACAAGGTTCATCAAGCACACCAAGGATCTCCTGCCGAAGCTATTGCATAAAGAAATCAATCCAACCACTCCGTGCAAACCGAAGGCGCATAAGGTATTCTCCGTTTTTCATTACCTCACTGCAAATCTTTGAAGAATGGCTACTCCAAACATAGTTAAGATCTCTGATAGACCTCGCCCCTCATTCAAGAAACATCCCTACAAATCATTGGAGGTAGATCCACTAGGAGCCTTCTCTAGTGTACCCCACGGAGTTTTACATACCGAAGACATTAGGGTTTACATACATGCAAGCATTGAAGAATTTGGGGAATTCAAATTAAGAGACCTCTATCACAAGCAGCTGATAGACAATACTTTTGAGCTTAAACCAGAGTATAAGGATATCCAGAAGAAACAATTTGAGCAATTTATTCATTTCCCCTGCTTTGAAGAAGATGAATGGGTCTGGTATGTACTGAGCAGGATGCATGACAACTTTCTATGGCTAGATAGACCCTGCAAGATCACAAAAGAGGCAATTAGAGCAGTAACTGGTCTATACTCTTCCGGAGGGGTACCTATCCTCAAATCTGTCAAGAACAACGTTGTAACTGAGGCCACCGGATCAAAATTTGACAAGAGGGCAATGACCATTGAAGATATTTCGGATCCGGATATCAAATATGCATCAATGATAATAGGATACAAGATCTATCACTCCAGCAGGGAGAATTCTGTATCCGGAACTGCAATATACACTGCTTATGAGATGCTAAGAAAGAATGCAGAATATGATCTCTGCGAACTACTGCTAAGCCAATTAATGGAAAACATACAGAAAATCAAGAAGGATAAGAAGAATTCCTTTAAGTATGGTACTCTTATTGTATGTCTATTCTTCTATTTCATGAATGAGCTACCTGGAACAAGTGGATGGGTATGGCAGAATGACAAACCTGTTGCAGTTCAGATAAGAGACTATCTGCATGGACTTGGGGATGCAAAAGCGAGAAATACAGCTCTATGGGGATACTTCAAAAACTTTCAGAGCATGATGCAAGCAAGAGAGAGAATTCCCCAGTCTCTCATTGAGAAATACAAGGACTCAGTGTGCTTTATGGTTGACACTGATCAGTGCCTAATGGAGGCAGTGGAGCCAAGGACTGTCTGGATCATGCCCATGGGGTATGAAGTAGATGAACAGATAGTGGAGCTGCATGTTCAACACATGCTAAGTCAGCCCAAAGATCCTAAGGCAGAAAGGTTTGGAACCTTTGAGGAGCTGAGTGTAAAAATACATGTAGAACTCAGGGAACCTGAGATTAAAAGAAAGGTAAGAAAAGAAGTAGAGCACATTGCTCAAGGCCTAGGTATCTCAAAGGAGGCACTTGATGCCAGCCGGGAAAAGAGGAGGAAGGCCGAGGAAGAAGAGAAAAGCAAAGAAAGTGCTCCGGTTGAAACTCCCACCCGGACCAGATCATCAAAGAGACCTGCACCTTCCACAACCAAAAGTTCAAAACCGGAAGTTCAGGCATCCGGTAAGAGATCCAAGACAAAAGCCACAAGGGCTTATGGAAGCCAAAAGGATGAAGAGGAAACAGAATCAGATGAGGGAGTAAGAGAAGTAAAGAAACAGAAGAAGAAAGGATCCGGTAAGCCCTCCACAGGCCAAGACAAGGATGAAATGGCAGAGGTAACTGTTGAAAAGCCCACTCTGTCACTAGAGAGCATAATCAAGTCGGTCACGGTGGATGGAAACCTTCAACCAATGACTGAATCATATGATGACTTCAGTGAGGCCGACCAAAAGACTCTGCAGGAGGCCACAGTAAAATATCTTAACATATATAATAAGGCTTTCATTGAAATAATATCTCTTATTCCTAAAAGCCTAGAAAAGGAAATGGAAGTAAGAAAGAATAATGCTCATGCTAAAGATCTTGAGATCCGGGAGCAGATAGCTATTCAGCTATATCCTCAAATTGATCCCAAGACAATGAACATTATCTTCAAAGACTGCAGAGATGAGTTCAGAAGCAAAGCCAGGATGAATCAACTCATGCTTGGCGAGACTGACAAAGTGGCCCAAGAAACAGAAGAGATCCTCCGGAAGGCCTTCAAAAGGTTCAATCTTCCGGTTGTAGAGGATTTGGGTACAGAAACAGCTGAGGACTTGGGACCCTCTGCTCCAGAAGAAGTGGCCCATGAACAAACTAGCATCTCTCCTCCGGTTTCCCCTACAGTCTCCGGATCCAAAGAAGAAGAGCAATTACAGGAGAAGGAAGCAGTGGTGAAAGACAAAGAGGTTGACAGTTCTAAGACTACAGAAGAAAAGAAACATCTGTCTTCGGCAAGAGACACTGCACAAACTGTTCAACAATTTTTGAGCAAAGAAACTCTAGAGATTGATGAACCGGAGCTTCTAAAAGGCCCATTTGATTTTGACTCTCTCTCTCCGGTACAAACAATGAAGATAGCTTCATTTGCAAATGCCAAGGCAAATGAAAAGCTCCTGAAGTCTCATATGGAAGACTGTGAGTTGATAGAGGCTGCTTCCGGAGTACTTGTGAAGATCATGCTATCAATCCAGATAGATCCGACAGCCTCCTCTTCCGGTAATCTAAAAACCTTAGTCAGCAGTGTTGATACACATTTTGATTCTTTAGAAAAATCAGCTGAAGAAAAGGTCCGGAAGGAATTTTTGGATAAAAGATTTTCAGAGATATTAGAATTAATCTCTAAAGATAGGAAGATTGTAAGCATTGGAATAAAGAGCTTAGAGAATGCTCTTAAGGATGGCGGTGACATCTACAAATTTTGTATATCCTGGTCAAAGGCAACAGCAGCATTTGACAAGAAAATAAAAGAGGAACAGGATAAGCTACAAAGCTTATCTCAAAGTTTTGATCCTCTCTCTTCCTCTATAATAAATCAAGAATGTCAGACCATTGCAGTCTTGAATGAAATAAAAAATCTTGAGAAGGAAAGGAAGAACATCACCAACCGGATGGGAGAACTTAGAAGGATTATAATCCCTAAGTTGGAAACAATGCATGAGGCCATCAGTGATGCTCAGACCACCGCCCAAACAAAAGATCCGACAGATCTCAAGCGGGCAGAAGCGTTTGCATTTTTGTTAAGTGGTCACATTTCAATTTTGGACAGAATGAAGCAAAGTTGGGCTACAGAAATGATTCAATTGCAGACATCCTTTGCAGACATTCTTCAGTATATGTAAGTATGTAAATATGCGGCTATGTATAGGAAATTTTTGAAAATTTTGGTGTGCGGACCCTACCCTTTGCCATTGATGTCAAAGGGGGAGTGAGGAGCAGTGAAAAATGAGGGATCCAACTAAGGGGGAGTTCCGGATATTGTATATAAGGACAGAGCATCAGCAAAGGGGGAGCATAGTGAAAACACTTAGTCATTTTTCACTAAGTGTTGCCATCAATGCCAAAGGGGGAGATTGTTGGCAAGAGACACTATATGGATTCATGGTTGTTGTCATTGATGGCAACAAAGGTCATCCCACATATCCGCAAGTCATAATGTGTCTCTACCGGAAGTCAGAATAAAGAATGTTGTGGTCCGGTGAAGAAGAACAGAGCATGTGGCAAGGTCCGACAGATTGGTCCGGATCTCTCAGAGGAAGTGTCTTGGTGCAGTGCAGATTTGGGGAAGTCAAGAGGACTACCTTGAGTGGTATATTCCAAGGATTTAGCCTCCGGTGATGGATGAGGAAAAAGATATGAATGGTTGAGTACCGGATTCCTGAGAGACAGTGAAAACAGAGGAAGAACTGACTGGCAGAGTATCAGACTGCTTTCCGGATGGGTTACTGTTGATAACAGAGGTTGTGAAGGCATGAATCATGTTTGGCAGACATGATTAATGATATCTACAAGTATATGCTTGATCCGCATTGCTTGGTGAGGAAGGATTCAGCCGACAGAATGAAAAGTTTATAAGAAACTAGACTGTTCCGGATGCCGACTAGAAAGGTGATGAAATTACTTGTGCGGATATATATAGAGGATGGATTTAGTTGTGAAGTGTGGTGTTGTTGTGGAGAAATATGCGAATAAGTCCAGATAAAGAGGAGAAGTAGCAAAAAGGATCCGGTATGTGAAAGATAGCAGAATAAAGAACAGAGGAAAGATGAAGTGCAGCAGATCAGTGTACTGAGCCTAACCGGAACTGAACTCCAGCATATGCAGATGCTTCCAATCAGTTCAAAGACTGTGATTCTCATCACTTTGTAGACAGTGTGTCTTCTTGTAGGCAGTGGGCCTCTTGTGAGCAGTGTGCTCGGGCAGTGAGCCCTAATTGGCAAGTGCCATTTTTGTAATTTCCTATTCTTCTAACAGAGAATAATTCTTGGGTTAATCACCCCGTGGTTTTCTCCCTTAACAGGGTTTCCACGTCAAAAATACTGTGTCATGTGTTTCTTATTTCATGGTTAATGTTTTTGTGTTT
Source organism: Cunninghamia lanceolata (assembly GCA_027924645.1). NCBI lineage: Eukaryota > Viridiplantae > Streptophyta > Pinopsida > Cupressales > Cupressaceae > Cunninghamia > Cunninghamia lanceolata. The sequence goes on from BSBN01000333.1 coordinate 6,897,005, forward strand.
GATTTTATGCTGCATCAATTAAAAGGAAAGTTCAATAAGGGAAATAATTAGGATAACTGATTCACCCCCCCCCTCTCAGTTATCAACAATTTCTACCTTACAAATGAAAAGGGCACAAAGAAAAGGATGCCAACTTTTTGTTGTCAAGATGGACAAAATAGATGAAACAAAGGAAACCTGCTTCCAAGATGACTTGATGTTTTATGAATCCCAAAAACTTAATGAAGTAGGGATGAAGGAGTCCATAGGTTAGAAAAGATTAGATATGGACAAGTATCCCTTCCTCAGATATTTTGAGGATGCATTTCCAGATGAACTACCAAGGTTACCCCCTAAGAGAGCTTTTGATTTTGCCATTGATATTATACTTGGGTCAAAACCTATTTCTAAAGCCCCCTACAGGATGACCACGACAAAACTAATGGAGTTAAAGGCTCAACTACAAGAGTTGCTAGATAAAGGGTTAATTAGACCCAATATGTCACCATGAGGAGCGCCTGTCATTTTTGTGAAAAAGAAAGATGGCACTTTGCGGTTGTGCATAGATTACCACATGTTAAACAAAGCAACCATTAAGAACAAATATCCTCTACCTTACATCGATGAACTTTTTGATTAGATGAAGGGTACAACAGTATTTTTCAAGATTGATCTTTGATCAGGATATCACCAATTGAGGTTGAAGGATGAAGACATCCATAAGACAGCCTTTAGAACCAGATATGGACATTATGAATTCATTGTCCTACCTTTTGGGCTGACAAATGCACCAGCGGTGTTTATGAATCTTATGAACAATGTGTTTAGAGACTGTCTAGACAAGTTTGTCTTAGTATTTCTTGATGACATTTTGATCTATTCTAAGAATGAAAAAGAACATTTGAGAATTGTTCTTTAGAGATTAAGAGAGCATAAACTATATGGAAAGCTCTCTAAGTGTACCTTCTTTCAGAAAGAAGTAGAGTATTTGGGTCATATAATTTTAGCTAAGGGAATAGCTGTGGACCCAACTAAGATTAAGGCTATTTCTAAATGGCCCAAACCAAGAAATGTCCATGAGGTCTGAAGTTTTATGGGCCTTGCTGGTTATTATAGGAAGTTTGTGAAAAACTTCTCTAAAATTGCACATCCTATAACTTCCTTGCAAAGAAAGAGAAAGAAGTTTGAATGGTCAGAAAAGTGTCAGGAGGCCTTTGACCTACTGAAGGAAAAATTGACTTCAGCCCTGATATTGAAAGTGCCTAACCTGGAAGGTTAATTTGAAGTCATTACCGATGCCTCAGGGGAAGGCTTAGGTGGTGTACTAGTCCAGGATAGACATGTCATTCTGTATTAATCATGCAAACTAAAAACTATGAACAAAACTATGCCCCACATGATTTAGAACTGGCAGCAGTCATTCACGCACTTCAAATGTGGAGACACTATCTGCTCAGAGAACTATTTGAATTGAAAACATATCACTAGGGACTTAAATATCTGTTCACTCAACCGCATCTTAATGCTTGTCAAAGAAGATGGTTAGAATTTATCTCGAATTATGATTTTGAGATTAAATATATTCAGAGAAAAGAAAATTGAGTGGCAGAGGCTTTAAGTAGGAGAAGGCATATCTCCTCTATGATCTCTATACATTTTGATTTTAGAAATCAGGTGTTACAAAAATCTATGGGATTTAAGTTTTACAAGCAGGTAAAACAAGCCCTTGAGAAAGATCCACATAATCTAAAATATGAAGGATTCAACCTTGAACCAGATGGGTTATTAAGGTTTAAAGGGAGGATGTATGTACCTAACTTAGGAAAGTTAAGGAATATGGTTTGGAAAGAGGTTCATTCTACACCATATTCTGAACATCCTAGAGTAACCAAGTTACTCGCTGATGTGAAACCTTTATATTTTTGGAAAGGAATAAATAGGGATGCTACAAATTTTGTAGCTACTTGTATTGAATGCCAAAGGTTGAAGGCAGAACACCAACACCCAACAAGATTACTATACCCTCATGAAATTCCTTAGTGGAAATGGCAAATTATAAGCATGGACTTTGTGCAAGGGCTTCCTATGTCAAGGAACAAGCACAATTCTATTTTGGTTGTGGTGGATAGACTCACCAAAGTAGCCCATTTTATACCTGGAAACTTGACGGATGGGGCACCTGTCATTGCTCAAAAATTTGTTCAAGAGATTTTTAGATTGCATGGCATTCCTGAGAAGATTATCTCAGATAGGGATGCATGGATGACATCGAGGTTTTGGCAAACCTTGTTCTCTTCACTTGGTACATAGTTGAACATAAGCTCTGCTTATCATCTTGAAATGAATGGACAAACTGAAAGGGTGAACCAAGTGTTGGAGGATTTATTAAGGATGTATTGCATGGATCAGCAATACAAGTGGGAGGATTATCTTCCTCTAGTTGAATTTGCAACAATAACTCTTATCACTCAACTATTAAGATGGCACCATTTGAGGCATTATATGGATGGAAGTGTCGAACCCCTATAAGTTGGGATAAGCTAGAAGATAGGGTTAGCCTTGGTCCAGAAATGCTGTCTAAGAAGGAAGAACAAGTCCATCTGATTAAAAGGACACTAGCAGAGGCCAATGATAGGCAAAAGAGTTGTGCAAATGCAAAGCATATTGAAAGGCATATCATTGTGGGAGATAAAGTTCTTCTAAGGGTAAAGCCTCAGAAAAGCTCAATAAAATTTAGAAAAATGTCCAAACTGGCACCAAGATATGTGGGCCCATTTGAAGTTCTAAAAGATATCAACCTAGTGGCATACAAAATTGCTCTACCACCAGCACTTTCCATGATGCATAATGTGTTTCATGATTCTTATTTGAAAAAGTTTAATTCTACTGATAATCAAATTCCTATGTTTGATTGGAATATTCTACAGGTGAAGGACCCAGGAGTGGTGGTGATCAAGCCCATCAAGGTGCTCGAAATGTGTAAGCTATGCTTACATAACAAGGAAATAACACAATGCAAGGTCCAGTGGGACCAATATTCGGTGGAAAATGCCACCTGGGAAAATTATGATGACTTTTATGCTAGACTTCCTCATCTTTTCTAAGACATTTGATATTATGCTTTTAAAAACATTTTCATATTATGTTGGTTTATCTTAAAGACAATTAATCATCAGGGACGATGATTCTTATGGGGGGGAATATGTTACATCCCCAACTTACAATTAGACTTAATCATTAACTTGGCATGATAATCAAGAGGATTAGTCATAGTTAATTGATTTTATATTATGGAAATGTCTGATTTAACTCTTGATTATGAAGTGGTTACTGATGTTAATTAGTTTTGTAAATTGATTAATTTATATTATGAGACATGATAATGATACATTGATCATGATCTTGTGGTCCTAAATGTGAACATGAAAATGAACGTCCTTCGAAGAAGGAAGGAGAGTATCAACCTGGAGGAAGGGTTAGACATTGGGAAAGCAAAAGGATGATTAGCCATCCAAGTATCGACTTTTATGTCCTAAACTCCTCTCGTAAGTTGACACATGTCTTGTCTCTTTTCTTTAGCTACCGTGTTCTTTGTAAGTTGTTATGTTGTTGGAGTTACCACAACAAGTTGTGACGATCTAACGGTGTTCTTGGACCATCATCCCTAGTTGAGAGACAATAGTGTTAAGAGATGAGGAGGTCTCTCATTATCCTTTTGTTCTCAGGGATTAATATTTCCCTAGTCATTCGACTAATGGGGATAGTTGATTTCGAGGGAGTATTACTCGACCCCGATAATCGACGATCTTCTTGTGACTCAATTTGTGTTTTCTATTATATAGTGATAATCCCTTAATAAGGATGAAAACCTGTGTATTGGTTGTATTGCAATAATATATATTATTATTATTACTATCAAATGTTATTAATTATTTTGGTCAGCCTTGAGAATGAGGGAGAGCTTTGAGCGCATCCCATCTTGCATGATGCTTGGATCGAGCCACTTTTTTTGGAACAGATCAAGTGGAAAGGTAGTTACCCTCCAAGACGGCATGCTAAGAGTCGGTCAGAAGGCAAGAGATTTTATTACTCTCTTTTTGGTAGGAGATTATGGTTAGTAGTTCGTGTGTTAGGTTTTCATGAGCAGGGTGGCAAAAGCTACAGAGATAGCATTGGCAGATTGAAGTTGTGTGCAACTCATAGGAGACTAGGACTAGACTGGAATGATGTTCCCATCAAAAGTATTGTCCAGGTGTTATGATGGACAAAGTCCTTTCACCTTTGATATATTAAACATTGATTGTATTTAATCTCTGTTAGAGATAGAGTAATGTTATTTGTTATATCATATGTTTAAATTCTAAGGCACGAGGTCTGTAAGGCCGTGCCATGATATATGCAAACCTTTTCATAGTTGCATCTCAAGGTTGTTACAGTCAAGCTATTGATGTTTTAAAGTTGTATTTTGTATTATGGCTCAAGGCCTTAAAGTTGAGCTTACCATGTTATTTCTATGATGAGATAGGCTCAAAGCAATAATTGTTGAGCTATCAAAACAATTAAACTTCCATATGAATGAACTCACCGCTGTCGAGTCAAGCTTGAAACCCACAGTAGTCATTTAAGACTACACTTAAGGTCATATGGGCAACTGTTGAAACACTATAAACTTTTCTAAGACTTCGCTCCAGGTCATGAGGCCGAGGCAATAAAGTTTTGTTTTCCTTCTGGTGTCTAAGCTCGAGGCTTAGAAGCCGAGCAGTGATTGTTTCATGACTATTTTGTGACACTTGCTCGATGCCACATGGTCGAGCCTTCAGAGATGAATTATTTTCTATGTCTGAGCTAGGGTCTTAGGACCCAGATGTAATACTTTCTACCTTTTACAATGTTTGAAGCCATTATGGCTGAGATCGATATCAATATATGTTATTTGCACGTCATTTAATGACGTAGTTAGAGCTTAAAGAACTCTCAAATAGAGTAAATAATAACTCCAGAATGATGACTATTATAAATGAATAATAGATTCATTCAACTGTGATAATAGCAGAGAGGGCAATAACATCAATAATACAATCATTCGATGGTGATAAAAGCTGGGAAGGCAATTAAATGTCAATGTGTATTCAACACCCAGACTAATACCAAGTCGCGCTTGTATGGAAAGCGAACTATGAATCCTTTATAGGATTACTTAAATTGTCAAAGATTTTACTTATAAACCTTTGATTATGGAGGTGGTGAGACCAATTGAGAACATAGTCTCATCACGAAACAGATAGAATGTGCTTATAAAGTATACAAACTGGTTCTACATGTGTATGAATTAAGATTCAATGGTCAATGTTATGAAATATAATCCCATTACTTACTTAAGTGTAATCTAATAGGGTTGGTGTATAACACCTTAAGCTCTTAAGATAGGTAAGAGCTATTAAACCTAATGAAACTAATCTTCTTTACTAAGGCATGGTATGCCTTGACTACTATAAAATTGACTTCATCATAGGTGATGATTTGTTATCGAAAATGTAAACCATGGGAGACCAAGGTGGTCAAATGGTCAAATTGATTTAAAACAAAACAAACAAGGTGACGAGGAGTCACTAGTTCCTCGTTATGAGGATAAACTATTTAATCATAACCAACCTATAATGGGAGTCGAATGTCCAAGTATGGACAATGAATCGAATGAATCCCACTAATATTAGACCTAAAGAACAAAGTTGTTAATAACTTATTGTAGGACATGACAGCTTATAAGTCGAGTTACGGTGGTGGACATACGATGACGTTCATTGCGCAACATGTATGTATGTAAAACTTTGGCCAAAGTAATGCATCCATCTCTACATGCATTGTTGGTCCACAGTGTTCCAAATGGCCTAGTGTCTCCAGTAGTGTCATACAAGTTAAAAATGGATCTATAGTGTGTGACCGTGAGACATTAGGAAGGACACAACACCAGATACTCAGATGGCTAACCAGATGGTTTCTAATGTCTAACCTTTCTGTGAAGGGTAGGACCGCTTCTAGCTAGGAAGTTGAGCGGGGGACCGTAGGTCCATGGTTGGAGGAAAAGCACTAGGATGATGCTCTCCTTTCCAAGCATGAGACAAGCTGAGGCTTATGAAGATAGATGTCATTGGTTCCAGACACAGTGTTTGCATTTTATGACTAGTTGGTCTATTGTAATGTAAAACTTGATTATGATGCTTAGAGCATATATTGTATTTGATTAGTGATGGTTACTCACTAAAGATTGTAAATGTTTATTGGATTGTAAGCTTTGTTATATCTTGATTTGATTAACATGCCTAATTGATGGAAAAAACTATGTTTCTTTTGGTTCAAATTTTGATTATCTCTATCGATTGTTAATTAATGATTTGATTAAGATACATATTTAAGTTAAATCTTGAGCATTATGGATAGTGATGTTATAGTATATTTAGTTGCATGCAAAAATTAGATTGAATCAAGAATATGCATGTAGTGCAAGAAGGCCAAACTAAAACCCTTATGCTGATTAGTTTATTAGAATAATTGTTAGATCATACATCTATATATTGTATAGTTATTTGAATGACAAAATTAAAACAGAATAACAGATCATTGATCTTTTAGTATTTTTATAGTATTGGGTTTTCTTTTATAAGCATGGAGGAAGTTAAATGGATTATAAGAATAAGAGTTGGTGGAGTTAAGATATTGTGTGTGTATAAATATGTAATGTGTACATATTATACATATATAAGTGTGTACTTCCTCAACGTATTCATACTATATATATTTATATTAAATATGTAATCATATTATAAATGCTTTCATTGTATTATTTAAGTGGATCAAAACCACATTCATAAATGTTTAACTATTGTAGTACAAATTTATGTCATATCATTCAACTTTAGAAATTTTATATTGATGAATGAGAGAGATAACTATTGTGTTATGAATTACTTCACATTTCTAAATAAATGTTGTTTGTTTGTGGGCTAAATCCGGTTTTGAGGGAAAGGGATGATTGCAGTAAACACTACCCCCTCATCTTAAATAATTTTTCTAATTATTTTTTGGGTTTTATTCCCCTTACTCTTAGCTTTCCAAAACATCTTGAATTTTAAAATTCTATTGAGAAACAAGAAAGTCATGACAGATTTACTACTAGGTGGTTTTCATGTCAAGACCATTTTTATTCAATTATTTTATTTTATTCTTATTTTTAAATTTATTTCAATTCATTGAATTAAGTTTGAGATCTATTGGAGAGGAGACTAATTTAATTTATATAAATACATTTCCTTTTTAATGCATTATATATATTATGTTTAGTATTGTTGTTAGATAAATGAATTAAGTGTGATTGTTTTGGTAACAATGGTAAGGGATAGATTTGAATTTGATAGAAGATAATAAGAAGATTTCATTATTGGTTGTATCAAGACTTTGAACAAGGAATTTGTTGGATTATTTAGTTGTATTGGATATTGAAGGATCAATAGTAGTTAGATTGTATTTTAAGGAATTTAAATTATTTCATAGGTCTTTTTCTTCAAAAAAATCGTAAGCATTATCATTTGATTCTTAGTAGTTAAATTGTTATTATTATTATGATTTAAGTGAGTCTTATTCCTTTAATTGCATAATTTATACAATCATGAGACCTAAGATCTGTCTATGGTTAGTCTACTAGTTGCCTATAAACCAATTATCATGTGATGGCCTACTTTTAAATTAGTTTTGTCATGTTAACTAGTCCATCTAATGGTGTGGTATCCTTCTTATGACTCGAATAAGAGAGCCTAGAATTCTTATCATGAATCTAGTTTTTTTAACAAATACTATTGCTTTCATGGATCTATGTATTTAAGTCAACCTTGTGGTTGCAATTCAAGTTACCTCGAACTACGAAGCCTCTACACGTACGTAGGCAAGGCCATACTCGATGAGCCCCCGAGGCATAGTTCTGGCCTTTAGGTCTTGTTCATTTTCAACTTATTCCAAAGTGTAATCATGATTATTTCATTTGGCTAAAGAGACCAATCATGTATCTAGTTTTGCAGATGTCATCTGGTTACAGGTTTCAGAGAACAATTGGGATTGTTAATGACAATGCAAGGTAAAGCAAAGAGAACTATGGTAAGAGAATGAACTTTTTATCTTCTATCTTATTTGTGGAGGAATTACTTAAAAGGATTGTATGTTTAGTTTCTAGTGTGGAAATGGTCAATGATATCTTTCACTATATATAAGTGTTACTATATATTGATACATTATAATTATGTTAAACATTTTGATGTAATTAGATAATTGATCTCATAGTTCATATCAACAAGTTTGAGGTAGTGTATTTGTGTCATAACAGTGATTAGGTTTGTAACATGCATTGATTAATATAGGCATTCTATTCTTATGCCAATTTATCTATGATTGAACCTACGCTTCAAATTTTAAAGTTTAGTTATGATGTATCAAAACAACTGCCCTACTAAGATAATTCTATGAGATAGGTTAATGACTGTGGGTTTAGTTGTTGTTATCGCTATCAAAGTACATGCATTACAAAACTAATTTTATGTGAGTTGGTTAATTAGTTATAGATAATTGGGTGTGTTTGTGTTCAGTGCTCAAGTATAACAGCTTAGGCATGACATTTGGTATTAGAGCTAGGTTTATCAAACTCTGGAGCCTTATGGGTCTCACTCTTGTACCAAAATAATTCATGATTAATATTGTTTGGAATAAAAATCTAGTAGATCACTTTAGACATATAAATGTTCCTTGGTGTATCATTATGAATATAAGTTTTTGATGATGCAGATGATTTCTGTCAAGCATGTGAAATTTTTGTCATATTCTGTGATGATACTAGTGAGCTTGTTTGTGTTGTGTCTCTAGTTGTGATACAGGATATCCAACTTGAGAGAAGGGTATTGTGGACATTAGTAATGATTCATGCATGTATACCTGATTATGATAATTATATGTTATGGTGGACAATATGTGTTGTATATTCATGGTTATGACTTCTTGTTGAGTGTTGAGATAGAATAGTTGTATTGTGTTGGGAAGGGAGTTGCTATGTTTGAGAGTTGATCTCCCCTTAGGGGTGAGAGTCTCTCATGAAATGGGGTGTGAGAGAGGTGTGGAGCCTCTCTTGGGGAATTGTTTTATTTTACTCCCAAGAGGGATGATTATCCCCTCTTTCCCCCCTCTTTATGGATCAGACTAGAGATTTATATGTGTTGTTATTGTTATGTTGGGATCACATCTACCCCGTCGGGGTTTAGAGCCTCCCATGTGTGGGGTTGAATGAGGTGTGGATCCTTGTTTGGGACATAGTCCATTATGGGTTGAGGTGGGGAGACATCCCCTCATAGTCACATTGGAATACATATCCCCTCTGCTCCCCCTCTATATGGATTCATTAGCCATTCATATGTCTTGTTGGGAACCTATGGGTTGAGGATGGATCGGAGAGTGCCTATGGTTCTAGAGTTTATTTATTCATGATGATTAAGCTATGGTATCTCAGTTGGCATGAACACTAGTGGCAATTTTTAGCAGATGGACATTTGATGGTAACTTGGTCACTATTTATGGGAATCCCTTTCAGATATGAAATTTTGGTAGCATCAGTGGTTGCAAATAATTAGACTAAATATTGATTTATGAAAATTTGGTATTTGGAAACAGTGATTTTTGGATAGCAATCTTCCACCTTTTTCATAGTTTTTAAATTGACATATTATTACTAAGGGCACATAAGATCTTGGTTAAATTGTCATAATTATAATATCAACATCTTGTTAGCAATACAGAAATGATAGCAGATTGATAAGACATTTCTGATAACTATCAAAGGGTAATGGCTTCTTCTCTTAGTTTCGGTATCAAAGGTTAGGATCTCTATAGAATTGTGGATGGATATCAGATTTTATGATCGATTCCTTTTGTGGCATATGATATTGGGTCTTGCATGTGATAGTTTATAGAGAGGTGCTTTTCTAATATATCATATGGTTGTCTTAGGTTGTGTGGGACATACATATTGTGATATGGTAATCTATTATTGAGCTCCATGTGGTTTGAGACCACCATTCTCCTCCTCCCCTTAGGTGGGTTTTTTGAAGTCAGGTGGTGATTGTGATGTAAAGTTTTATGGAAATTGTTGAAACCTTTATTTGATTTTTGTTACTTTTCCTTGTTTTATTGAGTGAGCAGTTTTAGAATTTCTTCAAGATATTTGGTTGATTGTAATTGAAAAATTATCCTCTATGCCTCAAGGACTATTTTATTAAGGTTTTTAGTTTTAAAATTTGAATTGATGTTTTGGCTTTCACTATTTAATTTGCATTTATATGAAGTTTTATTCTAAGTTGATTTTATTTGAAATTTTATTCATTGGAAACTTATTTATTTTAAGACTTTATCAGCATTTGTTGCTATTGGCTTGTGTGAAGTAATGTGAATTGTGTAAACTGCTATATCCAAGAGGGGTCCCTGGCAAGTTGTATAGGCGAGTAGATGACCTGAGGAATGTTTATTGTGAGGATGGGGGCTGTAAATGGAACCAGTATGGGATGGTCATGATCCATTCCCCCTAGATATATTGTGTGAGATCTATTTTGTACCTTTCTCTTGGAGGCTAACCCCCTTACACAAACAAGAGGAAGGTACCAGGAAATGTATGGAGGGGTCCTCTGGGAAGGCCCTGAGACCATCCTTCCTTTGTGGCACTAAGGTTCTACTTGGCACTGAACATCTTCATTCCATTGGGTGTATACGTGATGTGTTATGTATGGAGTTGAAATTCTATGGTGTGTAATTGTTGACAGTGTTATGAGGAAATGTGGCTGCAATCAATTTGATAAATTGTTATATTCTTGATGATATAAACAAGTTCTTTTGGTAAGTGATAATGCAGTGGATGTAATGGATTCTAATGTACAATATGTATTCTTGAATTATGAATGTTAGAGTTGTTTAAAGTTGTTTCCCTTATAATAAGTAATGAAACATTATCACTATTGCTAGCTATTAGATAAATAATTTTTATCATTATTAGTAACTGCATAATATGCTTGTTGATAAATCATGATTTCTAGGTTTCTATTGTACTTTGTATTATGTTTGGATTTTGAAATAAAGCATTGCCATCTTGTTACTTTTGTTTCGATAGTCTACAAATGTATCTCTTTGGGCATCTAACAATTGTTGGATGTGTTGAAGCTATGAATTTGACATATGGTAATATTTTTGGTTATGATTAGTAATTGCAAAACATCCTTGTTTGATAAATGATAATGTAGAGAATCCTATTGTTCTAATGTGTATTATGTTATGTTTTCTTTTGAAATAAGTAATGGTATCTTAGTATTTCTATTTTTCTATTAAATAAATGTATCTCTATTATATCTAACTCTTATTTGATGTGTTGAAGCTAAGAAATATTCTCTTGAGGACGTCCAGGAGGAAGTCCATTCTTAGGGGGGAGAATGTAAGGATGCCTAAACCCTATCTAATAAATCTAATGATAGATATATTTATGTTTTTGTGATAGAACTTTATCAAGAATATTTTGGAGATGAATCAAATAATTATTTAGTTAAATTATGAGTATAGATTTTATTTTGAATCTCTCTTTTGAAATGATATTAGACTAGCTGATCTTCATGAAACTATTATGCTAGTTATTATTGTAAGTTGGATTTCTCTAATCATTGGGAAAGGGATTTTAGTTATAATAATATCAAAGAGACATAAGTGGTAAAGGAGAATATAGGGAGATAAAAAAAAATATGAGATTTGCATTTTGATCATTTACTTCATTCAGAAGCATCCAGCTCACAAGCAATCTTGCATCAACCAAAATTTTATTTATTTATTTTACCCTTTTGTTTGTCTTGCAGATTATAATCAACATCATACACAAACTTTGGGGAAATAAAATATTTATTTTAATTCTCCAACACTCCAAGGAAAAGATAAGGCAAGTTGCATATGGAAAAAATCCTAGTCACCTACATGCTAGAAGACAAAGATTAGACAATGAAGAGTCTTCAAGAATCCAAGTCATGAAGGAAAGAAACAAAGGAATCCCAAGAGTCACATTTCTCCAAGTTGGATGCCACGAAGCAAGAAGAGGAATACCAAGATTCATTGGAGCCCAAATGAGGAAGATGAAAGTTAGCAAAGGGGATATTACACATAGATGGAAGTTTGGTTCCAAAGAGGATGAAAATATAAGATAAGAGCCCAAGTTTATTTCTGATTTTTGTAGGTCATCAAGAGGATGTCCATAGGTGATGTTGAAGATAATTCTTCAAGGGAAATACTTCCATGTTGATGAGGCAAAGAATGTGAACGTCCATGGTGACTTGTTAGGTGAATTTTTTTTGAATTTCATAAGGAGGGCAATAGAACTCTAGGTAGAAGAAAGGAAGCGCACAACTGAATAATATGGAAGCTCCCACATTATGGAATTTTGGAATCTCTCTTTATGGGAATTCGGAGGCATTCTTCATCAATTAAATTTTTGAGGTGTGCCCTTGAAAACTCGCCACTACTTATCTTAATTTTTTTCTAATTTTTTTTAAAAAGAAAACCTATTGTTGCCTTATGAAATTTATCTTTACATAGGAAGTATTTTATAAAAAGGTTTATGGGTTATGCGCATCTTGTTTTCATCTTTCCAAAATATCTTACGGTTTTACATTTGGTTAAGTATTGAGAACTTTATTGTATTTTTACTACTGCTGTAGCAACAATTGAAAATCTAGGATTTTGTTGGTAGTTTACTTTGTTGAAAAATAAATTATATTCATTTCATAAGAGTGTTAGCTGAATTTGCATATTTTATTTATTGGAATGGGTATAATTAGATAATCCTTCATATATTTAGTTGCATGCAAAAATTAGATTGAATCAAGAATATGCATGTAGTGCAAGAAGGTCAAACTAAAACCCTTATGTTGATTAGTTTATTAGAATAATTGTTAGATCATACATCTATATATTGTATAGTTATTTGGATGACAAAATTAAAATAAAATAATAGATCATTGATCTTTTAGTATTTTTATCGTTCATTATAAATATAGGGAATACTTTTGAGTAATCAAACCATTCTCTATTCATGATAAAAGATCAAGCTTGGGTTTTTTTTTATAAACATGGAGGAAGTTAAATGGATTCTAAGAATAGGAGTTGTTGGAGTTAAGATATTGTGTGTATAAATATATAATGTGTAAATATTATACATATATAAGTGTATACTTCCTCAATGTATTCATAATATATGTGTGTGTGTGTGTGTGTGTGTGTGTGTGTGTGTGTGTGTGTGTTTGTTTTCATTGTATTATTTAAGTGGATCAAAACCACATTCATAAATGTTTAACTATTGTAGTATAAATTTATGTCATATCATTCAGCGTTAGAGATTTTATATTGATGAATGAGAGAGATAACTATTGTGTTATGAATTACTTCACATTTCTAAATAAATAAATCTAGTTTTGAGGGAAAGGGATGGTTGCAGTAAACACTACTCCATCATCTTAAACAATTTTTCTAATTGTTTTCTGGGTTTTATTCCCCATACTCTTACCTTTCCAAAACATCTTAAATTTTAAAATTCTATTGAGAAACAAGAATGTTATGACATTATTACTACTGGGTGGTTTTCATGTCAAGACCATTTTTATTCAACTATTTTATTTTATTCTTATTTTTAAATTTATTTCAATTCATTGAATTAAGTTTGAGATTGGAGGGGAGACTAATTTAATTTATATAAATATATTTCCTTTTTAATGCATTATTTATATTATGTTTAGTTTTGTTGTTAGATAAATGAATTAAGTGTGTTTGTTTTGGTAACAATGGTAAGGGATAGATTTGACTTTGATAGAAGATAATAAGATTTCATTATTGGTTGTATCAAGTCTTTGACCAAGGGTATGATTATTTAGTTGTATTGGATATTGAAGGATCAATAGTAGTTAGATTGTATTTTAAGGAATTTAAATTATTTCATAGGTCTTATTCTTAAAAAAAAAATCCCTAAGCATTATCATTTGATTCTTAGTAATTAAATTGTTATTATTATTATTTAAGTGAGACTTATGCCTTTAATTGCATAATTTATACAATCAAGAGACCTAAGGTCTGTCTATGGTTAGTCAAATAGTTGCCTATAAACCAATTATCATGTGATGGCCTAGTTTTAAATTAGTTCTGTCATGTTACCTAGTCCATCTAATGGTGTGGTATCCTTCTTATGACTCGAATAAGAGGGCCTAGAATTCTTATCATGAATCTAGTTTTTTTAACTAGTACTATTACTTTCATGGATCTATGTACATTTAAGTCAACCTTGTGGTTGCAAGTGAATTTACCCTAAACTACAGAGCCTCTACATGTACATAGGCAAGGCCATCATTTTCATCTTATTCCAAAGTGTAATCATGATTATTTCATTTGGCTAAAGAGACTAATCGTGTATCTAGTTTTGTAGATGTCATCTGGTTACAAGTTTCATAGAACAATTGGGATTATTACTAACAATGCAAGGTAAAGCAAAGAGAACTATGGTAAGAGAATGAACTTTATTCCTTAAAAGGATTGTATGTTTAGTTTCTAGTCTAGAAATGGTCAATGATATCTTTCACTATATATAAGTGTTACTATATATAGATACATTATGATTATGTTATATATTTTGATGTAATTTGATAATTGATCTCATAGTTGATATCAACATGTTTGAGGTTTATTTCAAATAGAATTGTTGTTGATTTCTCTCATGATTAGTATATTTGTGTCATGATGATGATTGGGTTTGTAACATGCATTGATGAATATAGTCATTCTATTGTTATGCCAATTTATCTATGATTGAACCTAGGCTTCAAATTTTAATGTTCAGTTATGATGTATCAAAACAACTACCCTACTAAGATAATTCTATGAGACAGGTTAATGACTGTGGGTTCAATTGTTGTTATCAATATCAAATTACATGCATTACAAAAATAATTTTATGTGGGTTGGTTAATCAGTTATCGATAATTGGGTGTGTTTGTGTTTAGTACTCAAGTGTAACAACTTGGGCATGATAGTTTCTCCTATTGGTGGACACTCTACCCCACTATAAAATCTTGTGAGGGTTTTGGCCAACTCAACACCAATTGTTCACATTGAAATGTGTTTTAATGTTGTAAAAGAGGTTTGAGGAGCATAGTGTTAGGCTATTAAGAGAGTAATTTTGTAAAGGAGCTTCATTTGCCTAAATTGACTATTGTAAAATGTTCGTGTGGGTGGGTAAATCATAGTAGAGGTCTCTTTCCCCATGACAAGCATATTGATCCTTCCAATCTACATCACTTAAATGGCATATTTTAAGAGCCTTAGGACCTAAAACAAGACAAACTTTGTCCAAGAGATATGCACAAACCTTGGCATCTATGAACCTATTGTATTCCCTTATTGGTGCAACCTACACTTGTTATGAAAGATTATGAATGTTTTGGCCAAACTGGACCTAACTATTCACACTAAAAGTGTTTGACCAAATTCCTTAGTTGTTTTCTCTCTTGATATACCACCTCTCTGGGTATTTTAAGTTATTTTTCCTCTTTATAAGACACCTATTTGTATTATTTTTCTATAATTCAACTTATCTCACAAAACTTTGAGAGTGTTTATTGCCATACGCATATCTCTTTAATCCTTTCAAGTTTCTTCATTCTATATTAGTTTTTTCATTGATTTAAATTTGACATATCATCTTTTTTCCATTATTGTCCCATAGTCACTTATATGCCTATTTACTCACATATTGTTTATCTTGGTTATAAGCCTAGAGATCCCCTTAGCTTCATTATCTCATCTTCTAGGTCTAAATTTTTTTATTTACATCACTCTTACTCTCCTTAGTAATAAGTTGTTTCCATTCATATTACATGTTTTCTCTCCCTCTTACAAGTTTGTTGTTTGACTAATTTTACAATAATTTTGTGAACTTTGGAAACCTTAGGGCAACGTTTCCAACTTTAACTACATTCACATGTTTCTTCCATTCACTAGGTTTTATACATCTTTGCTATTCTATTTGGTTTAACTAAACATATTGTCTCCTTTCATGTCTATTTAAACCATATAATAATATTATTGTAACTATATTATTACAACTATTTCAACCTTCAATATCGTTATATATAACCTAATCTTAAGCCCTATTAATGTAACCATTAAAACCATTAAGATGATAAATTCATTATTATACTAACATTATGACCTTATACCTCTAAACACACTTTAAAGGGAATACTTTAACATGTAATTGTATTTTCTTCTTAGAATTAGAATTTTGACTTGCAATTTAGAATTAGGACTTACAATTAGGACATGTAAGTGTATTTTCCTCTTAGAATTAGAATTAGTACTTGCAATATTACAATTAAATGCATGTTTTGAAGTAAATATTCTATAAAATAAAAGTTCATATACATGCATAGTCCATTCAATAAATACTAAAATAGTCTATGAGATAGATATTGAAATAGTCTATGAGATAAATAGTGAAATAATAATAGTACATGAAAAAATACTGCTCAATAATCACAGTCGATGAAATCAATATTGAAATAGTTAGAATCCATTAAATAAATACTCTAATACACATGTAGTCTGGATGAAATAAATACAACAAATTACAACCTATGTTTTATCATAATTAATTTCAAGAGGCCTTTTGGTTCCATGTGACATAGAGGGTGGCTCATGCTGTACAAGAAAAAGAAGCTTCAAATCAATTAATGTTGAAATTGTATGCATATTATTTAAATCAAATATTTAAAACCAAACCATGAAATTAAAATTTTAAATCTAGACTTAAGTGTGTAAGCATACCACAATATGCTCATCATCTCTCGTGTCCTACTGCCCTCCTATAGCTATCAATTCTACACTGAAAGTCTTTGTTGCCAAATCCTATATTTAAGTAAAACATGAATTAGGCCAGAGTATTTAAAAAATGCAACCATGATAAAAGACCTAGAAATTACATAGGATTTAACTAGAGAGGACTTGAAATGCAGTAGATGACTCATGAATTTGTGCAAGCTCATCAATGGTAGGATTTGTTGAGCCTACACCAATATTGCTCTCATCCTGCATATATGTATGTGTATATATAAATTCAACTCAAGATGAATTTAAAATTATGAAATTGTACTTCAAGTGAATTTAAAGTAAAAATGTAATTTTAAGCTACACACTAGGTATGACTTTGGTATAACAGATGATGTTGGGGGACCAATCACCACACCTTTTGGTTGGTTCGACACAGAAGTGTTGGGACCTCCCAACTACTATTAAAATGAGTCACATTTTCAAATTATTATATAATTATTAAAATCTATCTCATTTTAAGAAACTAATTTAAAAACACATTATATTTAATGAACGAGCTAGATGGTTAAGGGTAATTTATTAGTCTACCGTATAAGGTGTGCCGACTTGTACGTCCATCGACACTAATTGGTCCAACTGAGATGTGGTGCTTGAGCTAGTCATCTGCACCAAACAACACAATATATAAAAATTACTAAATAAATTGAAAATTGATATTTTAAAATAGATCTATATGTATTAAATTTAATATGTACAAATCAACATGTACATGTATAGGAGCGAATAGTGTAGCCAAGAAAGAATTCTCCTCTGTTGTAGCCCCTAAAGTAGATGCGGGACCAAGACCAAAACACAGTTGATTACAATTTTCACAAAAATGAGGACCTATAGACTGCAATGGTGTTGACAACCTGAGGTGCTTGGACCAACACCATCTCCTCTAGGATCTCGAGCATTAACTTTTGCTACCAAGTGGGTAGCTTGATCAATTAAGTTTCTTGAGAGCATGCACAAAGCTCCTAATGCTGAGACCACCGTATGCTAGTGAATGGGCGCAGGAATAGAGGATGAAGAAGGAGGAACAATGGGTGGAGAAGGCACACATCAATTTGGATCAGCACATGCCCCTAGCCTATGTTGTGGCATGCCGCCACCCACACCCTGGAATGATCTCATATCAAAAAAATTGGGCTTTAAGCCCATTTCAAACTTTGCCCATAATTTTATCAAAAAATATAAAGGTACCTCAAAATTGGGATGTGGCCACCGCTTCCAAAAGTTAGTTGCTATATGAGGATGTATAAACCATTTAATTGAAATTCTTTTTTTTATTTGGTGCTATCAGTTGGTTTGTTGAGGGATTAATTAAATATGGGGCTATAATATTTTTTGAAATATGTAAATCAAGGATCTATCTATAAGACAATCCATCTGCATAGTATTGCCTCCTCTCCTCCTGCCATAAACAAAATGTGTCTAGATCAGTATCAATGGATCTCACAAAATTGATAATAGTTTGATGCAAAGTGCAACATGGGGGGGAGTATGTATTTGATTTTGAATAGAATGAATTTTTTGTTGCAAAATATCTATGTTGTCATTAATGGTTACTCTCAAGCGAGCGTCATCAGATGGAGGGGGTGGGGGTTTTTTTGGGTTCAGGTTTTGGGGGGTATTGGAGTGGGGGCTTTAGAAGGGGGTGCTTGAGAGGGGTTTTTAGATGGGGGTTCATTTTGTAGGGCCTATTCTAGAAAGAAATCATAATCTGGTAAGTCAACCATATAATAATGCTAGAACTAGAGCTGCAATTACAAAAAATAATTAATTGAATTAGGAATTGGAAATTATATATATTAAATGCACACAACATGTTTATACATATATCAAACTTGGAAATATATAAATTTACATGGTTTTTAAACAATACATTTAAACATTTAATTACATAACAAATACATATGAAACTAGGGGACATTTTCCAAGAAATTTTTAAAAGTTAGAAAATGTTTGAAAATATGAGTTTAATAATGTTCATTTAGAACTTTTGATGCTTTAAAGATGATTTTGATTTTGCTTACTAATTATACTTGCTTAGCACTTCTAAGAGGCACTAGAGTTGTCGGAGAGGTTGTAGAATTAGGTTAGAACATCATTTCATGTATAAGAGTTATTAATAGAGAAGATTTACCTATGAGAGTTAAGATTATCGCAGGTATTTACATTTCTAGAGGAGAGCTACAATAAGTGCATGTTAACTAAAAAATGGAGCAATGGGATCTATGTGCATAAATGTTGGATTTTTGTGCCTCCCCATTTAAGGCATCTAAGTAGATATTTTAGAAGTTAAAGACCTTGGCATTATGTGTGTGAGGGGTACTAGTATGCTCTAGGGAGGGACATACCAAGTGACCCATCAAGGCACATTCCCCTAAGGATACTTGACTAGGGATGGGAGGTGACACCCCTCATTAGGAGGATTTTAATCACCATAGTTGTGGTGGTTATAATGGATCAGTAGGGTAGGCACATACATGTAGGCCAATTGTGAACTACATTAGAGTGATGGAGGATTTTTATATAGTTTATATATAGGGCCAAAGCATGTGAACAATCACTTATACAAGGACCTAACTTGCTATACCTATGACAAGATGCAATCTCATGGTATGTAGACTGTTATACACTCGGGCCTTTGAACATATTAGAGTGATATGGCTAGTGAGATTCATAGTGGTTATAGCACTAAATAAATTTTAAGCCCATGGTTATGAAGTGGGACAAAGATCACGGTAGTGGGAAGATATTCTCTACTAGAGATAGATATTTGATAGGCTACTAGAATGATTATCTACCACCACCACACATAGATGTAGAGTTCAGAGGGGACATATACTATCTAGTATGTATGTAGAGGTGTTGGTCCATGAGGGGATATACTATAATGCCCCACCAAGGAACCGAGAGGATAACACAACTAAGCTTACAAAAAGGACAAATAATTTAAAAAAAAAAAAAGAAATATCAACAATCATATATTTATTCATAATATTTGAATTAAGCTTTATCCTCTAGGGTTCCATGACTGCATTACTAACAACTAATAACAAGACCTAACCAACATTATGAATAACTAACAACCATAGTTCATTCTAAATCTGATTGCATCAAATGAATAAACACATACATTTTCATATTATATCATCAGATAAGTAATCATAAAGATCCTATATAAAGGATTACAAGTACATATACAATTTCCTTTACAAGAGAGTACAACATTACATTGTTCACAATATCACCTTCCTGATTGCATACATCAAGATAACAGTACATGATTCAATTGATATACAAGATTGGAACATGAACATAAGTATATGTCTCCTCAAACTAGAGCAAAAACTAAAATCTACCATATAAGGTACATCCTTCTCACACACGAACAACAACAAGGGAAACCAATGGAGATAAAAGCACAACCACTCGACCATGTGGAACCCTAAGGTCCACCCCCCGTGCTAGGAGATAACATAAGGTCCCACAACATAAAATAGTCAGAAAGATAGAAGACTAATAGGTGCAAGGACTACACATGGCTCCAATACAACACATGTCAATATGAACAACATAAGTAACTCAAACATCACTTCCAGAGGTAGCCACACAACAAGTGGGAAAAGTACAACTCGGGAATGCTACACTGTAGTAGGGAGAAGTGTAATCACATAGCTTGTCATGGTTTGTCCTAGCATCCTCTCCCGATTCCCAGCCCCCATACAAACTCATGTGGAATCAACATACCTTTCATGAGGACAAGGTCATTGATCTTGCCATTCTAGGCCTTCTCATCTCATCTCAAGCCTAAACGAGCACTTGAGCCATGAGTGACACATTCACTTATCTTGTTTAGTGTGATTAACTACCCAAACCCCCCCTAGGTTTATTTTAAAGTTATCACTTGTTAATTAACCCTCAATGGGTTACCCAGGCAGCCACTTAGGGCACCGACCCCACACTAAGAGCCTCTCCCCCCTATCTACATCTAGGACACCCTTTCCACAAAACAAGAATCATCTAATACATTGTCACAATTACAATGCATCCTCTGACTTACATTCACTTGTATCCACATGATCAAATTTTAAACAAAGACCAAAACATACCACTTCTCATCGGAATCAAGGTACTCATTTATGATCAAGGAGCACATCATACTAACAACACATATTAAATTAGAACACTAACACAATTGCATGAAACATGACATTACATCCTTGGCCCCGGAAATACAACTTTACTACATAAACCTAGACTCCATCTAAAACACAAATTAACTCACTAAAAGAAGAAACTATAGTTACAATATTTAATACCGAAACTAACAACCTTATTCTATTCGGGCTATAAATCAATTCTATCTAAAAACAAGTTTCTTTAAGAAAATAACTATACTAACATTTTCAACAATAAGTCAATATTCAAGCCTCGAATTTTCTTTATAAGAAAATTATAATACAATTGCTTAATCAATATAAATTTAATTTTAACTACGACATATTTTGTTTCCACAATAAATATACCACTAATTTTGATTACAAATATTATGCCTATCTAAAATACTTGCTATATAAGATAATAATCATTCACATGTTTTATTACTAAACCTTTAACAACTTGCCGACTAAAAATTAACAAGCCATACTCTCTTATATTACAATAATTCCAATATTCCACTATTCCCAAAACCAAATATCTCCAAGGTTGCCCATACAATATTTACTATTATTTCCAATCCCTTACGAAATACTTTATTCTCAACATATTATATATAAAATATATTTAAGCTAAACTAAAATTTAAACACTTGATTAAAACCCATTGCTTAAGTATTAAGGAAGCACGATAATGTATTTATTATAATAAATACTTATAACTAAATGAATCCCTATATCATCTGTCCTAGTTCTAATTCTAAAATGAGAAGATTCTAATTATAAAACCTACTAAATGCTACTCCTCTATTATCTTTTCCTTAATCGACTCAAAGAATGCTTTTTCTAAAAATAATTATATTCCAATGCTACTCGAACTGCACTGAAATGGGACAACACAGGCTTAATAATGAAGGATTTAAAGACGCATTCCACTATATTGCATGAATAACATGCGAACAGGAGTGTAGAGTTGGCGGTCAAGGCGTAATAAGATTAGGTTTGCAACATACAAAAGATCAGCCTAAAATGTAATGATAATAGGGCACGTGATAGCAAAAAATGTCACAGTCAAAGGTGTCTTGAGCTAAATGAAAGAAGAATGATGCTATGATTGCCCTCGACATGATATGATGTTTAAATCTTCAAAGAAAATGATCAAACTTCGCATAACCCACCGTCGAACAAGTTCACATCACTACAAGGATAATGACTAAATCAAACGTCAGGATTCAGCCACTCACAGCATGCAGGGGAAAAGCATAGAAGCACAAAAATTAAGGTGCACAAATTGGAGAGGCACAGGCTGGCACGAGAACATGTAGTTTTATAGTTTTAAAAAATAATGATACTCAAAGGAAATCATGAAAGGCTGCTAGTGTCAACAAGGAAACTACTATGATCAGCCTCAAAAAAAGACTCACTCAACTAAGGAACTTCAACATCTACTGCTACCAGGTGTGGCGACAAAACGTTAAGTGGGCGTTTAAAGGCTTTCAATAGAACAGTACCACAACATGAAATCTTTCCAACAATACCCAAGTTTGCGGCTCAAATGATTACAATAGATGTAGTTTAATCACAGTTGTTGAAAAGTTTAGGACATTCCAAGCATTGGGGTTTCTATGATAGAAAAAGATTGGAGAGGGCACAAAATAACAGGGCATGGACGCATATCAAAGCATAACAGAAAGATGCCACATGATGCCATGCATAAAATCAACACACATCGGTTTTGCTGTCAAGAACTAAAAAGAACAACAGGATACTATAGTTTTTTATAAAAAATATGGCGATGTAAAAACTGTAAGGTAAAGGAAAGCTCAGAGAACATTTATTCAACAAAATAATAGAGATTCACAAGAAGAAGTTCAATATCATCAAAGCAGAATTTCAACAGCATATGCACAGTAGCAGGCAACAAGGAGGTGATGTAACAGAGCACGGTATTCATCACAGTATAAGATAGAAACAAGTTTTCATCTAAAATAAAGGAAAGTGACAAATGCCTTGAAACACATGCACCCAAAATACAGAAGCATGCTCAATCACGGAAGCTAAAATAAAACTACCCTGAAGAAAGATAAAACATTAAAACTCAACAATGGTTGCAGACATATCAGTTTAAGCTATCCAATAATCCTCCATATCTCCGAATAACTTTCTCCCCTCTTCCAAACCACCATTCACTAGCACACCCCCCTTACTCCTTCCCCCAAAATATAAAATAGCCACACAATAATTTCTCCTCCCTACCACTACATCACCATAAATTCCCACTACCCCAACAACAACTCAAAACTAGTTTATTTGAACTATACCATACAAGATTTTCTGACAACCATATCTCTTATTTATTAGTCTTAAATTAGAAATAGAATATTTTTAAAATAACCCTCAACCATAATTTAATTATATGAGTTGAGTGACAACTCGAAAAACACCAAAATTTATTATTCTTAAACAAATATTGTTTAAAAAGACCCTTTTATTTTTATTTATCAACTTTATCACTTATATTCTTATGAGTTATATTCTCCAATTAAATTATTATTATTATTATTTTTATTATTATTAACAATGTGCTCCTAATACCAAAATTTATGCTACGACAACATAATCAAACTCTTACAACAGAAATTATCTAATGCCAACAATGACAGAGGATTCAAGCACGACCGAAATATCTCCACAAAGGTGATTGATTGTCATGCCCAACCGACCAGAATGTCAGATCACAGGACATGAAGACTCATCCTCTTCGAGGATGGTGACCAGCGTAGGGACCTTATGTCATCTCCGATCAACAATTCTCCATTGGATTTAAGGCATGCTCAAACCTGTCGATTTAGGTGGAGTCAATGCCTGGTACTTGTAACCCGCAACAAACAAAATGTTGAGCATACATATATACATATAACCATCTAATCAAGCACACCGTGGAAGAGAGTCACAACGTAACAGGGTACTCACGCATGAGTAATGTGACACTGTCCCTTCCACCAATCGCATCACAAGTAACCACATAATACATGTTCATTAGAAACTAAACAACTATATAAAACATCATCAGATAATCACATAAGCACATGCTAAGATTTATCCACATAATCAATTGAGTTCGTAACCATCCATAATATAAGCATAAAACAGTAGTTCAAATAGTATCATCAGAGCAATAAACAAGTAGCATCATCAGACAGTAAATCCAAAATGTCATAATGTCTAAACAGAATAACTATCAGAAAGCCAAAATGAGGGGCACTACATATATAGTAAGTTTATCATGGTTTGATTCAATTATCAATAGGTCATGTGATAATTCATGTAGATATAGGATGTCCTCCATCTCCTAACACTATACAATAGGGTGCATAGGAGTGGGATGAGGCTAGATTAGGTATTGAGGCCACTTTCTACAGAGATACCACCATTAGAGAATGATGACCTTGATGATGATACACTTTATTCATGGACATATTTGATGTGGGTGTGATCCTAGCATATTCCAAGTGATCCATTGAGGATAGGTCCATACCCATCTATAACTAGATGCAGTAGGAGGAGATGTAAGTGTTGACCTATTTTTCCCTCTGTTCAGAGTCAAATAGTTCACCTTGTATTTTTCTTGAAAATCCTTTAGGAAATCGCCCAAAAAAGCTTAAATCCTTCAAATTATTCATGTTATGCCTTGCAAAAAATCCCAAAAATCTTACCTTGAGAATCTTTGCAGAAAACCCAGAAAAACCTAGAAATCTTTCAACTTCAAGTATTTTCCATCGTAGATATTTCGCAGTTTCATGCTTAGTATTTGTGTATGCATTTTTCAAATGTATATTTGCATATACATTTGCCATTGTATGTTTGTACATACAGGGAAAAGATGCCAGTGAATGATGCAAAGAAATGTACATCAGTGATATACATTCGCCCTTATATGTTCGCACATGCGAGGACACATACAAGGGGATCATCACTGAGACAAGCACCATCGGCAGACAAGCTAAAGATCCCGCTGATAGGCCGATGCAACATACAAAGTCGACATACAAGGGCCATATACAAAGGTGCTTGTATATCGGCAAATATGCAAAGACCGAACATACAAGTGAAGGATGCAAGTAAAATATACATTTGCCATTGTATGTTCGCACATACAAGGGACAATATACAAAGCCGATATGCAATGGAAAGTGGGGTCCACGATATACAAAGGCACTTGTATCTCGACTTGCAAAGGGCAGATACAAGGAGGAAATACAAAGCTGGGGGCCCACCAATTACATGTTTGCGATTGTATGTTTGCACATTCAATCGAATACACAAGGGGTATATGCAAGGGGTAGAATGCAGGGATTAATGTATGTTTGCATTGTATGTTCAAATGTACAATCGCACATACAAAGAAAAATATACAAGGGGGACATACGAGTTCACATACAAAAGCAAATATGAGATATAAAGTAAAGATGCATGTATGTGCCAACATACAAAGGGCAATATACATTCACAGATACAAGTCCGCACATACAAAAGTGAATGTATATCAGGTTGTACATCGGCAAGATACAAAAGGGAGCATACAAGACAGAATGTACATTGAAAAGATGCAAAGACAGAATGTATACAAGTCACATTGTATATGCGATATGCAAGGAAACATACAAGGAGGAGATGCAAAGAATGGGGCCCACCATTGCATATGTGATTGTATCTTCGCACATACAATCGCATATACAATGCGATATGCATTTTTGACATACAACCCCCGGGCCTGAAAAATTATACATTGCAACATATAAAGGCAAAAGCGATTGTATACATCTTTTGCTTGTATATTCGCTTTGTATGCAAGGAAACATACAAAGGGCAAGATACAACGGTAATATAGAAGCCGGAACTATTCTAAAGATCAAATGCAGCGAATAATCTCTTGAGTTCCGCAGTTTGTATGTAGAGGTGCTTGTATGTGCTGATATACAAAGAAAATATACAAAGGCGGACCTGACTGTAAAATCAAATTTGGCAAATTCAATGTTGGAGTCCGCATTGTATGTATACATGCGATTGTATATGTGATATACAATTGCGATATACAAGACCACATACAAAGAGATTTTGGCATGCCCTCTTGCATTGGCGACTCAATTCATAGTCTTTCCGACGACCGATAGAGGATACAGTTTTTCAGCGATGGGTCCCAACTACATTTCAGTGACAAACCAGGTGGTGCCACGTGTCAGGGGTGATACAAAGGTCGTTTCAAAAGGTAAAGCCCACATTTGCATGTTGGCATATACAAAGCGAATTAAATATGCAAAAGGTGAAAAGGAGGGAGATTACATGAATGCATAAAGTAAACCTAAAGGCATAGTCACATTGTATATACAATGGAACATACAAAGGTATATACAGCGCACAGATGCAAAGCGATATACACACATAGTTGACCGAAGCTTTGACTGACTGTATCTCCTCCATTTTGGCGAATTTCAACATGCTGCAAAAGGCAAAAATACTTATTTTTACCTCCTCTTCCATTTGGCGGGCTTTTGAGCGAGATATTTTCACTGTCAAATTTTGGATCTGGATTTGCATGCTTTATTGACTGGACGTTTCAGCGACCAATTTGGCATATGCAAATGTAGATATTTGTTGCATTTATGGATGCAGATTGATGATTCAGCAGCTTGCATTAAAGACCAGAAATATCTCTACCTACCATGTTCCAGATCTTTTATTCAATAACTTCTATAGGTAGATGTCCCTTCAGGGAGATATTTTCTAACAGAGCCCATGGGCGAAATTGATCGTAACTGACTGAGGTCAAAATGTAAAATGATATATATACATGTAAAAATAGATGTATAGGTTGTTGTTTGTTCTTCTGGGCTATTTTGTAATGGCTACTTGGCCTCTATAATCAATATAAAGTGGTATTTTTGCCTCTCTTTTGTTATTTTTAGCACTGTGTCTGCTCTTTGGATTGGTAGTTGTGTGTCATGGACAAAACGGTTCCTTTCATTCCTCCATTATTCTGTCTTGACCTCTGTTAGAATTAATATGAGTCTGTGTAAGTCTTTCCAGCTGTGAGATTATTACTGTGTCGATTCAGTTACAACCAAACACATTTAAATCTGGTGTATCACTTTCTTATTTCATTTCAGCATTCCTTCTAACCCTTTTCCCAACAAATGTCAGCACTAGGTTTAGATGCATTTCTCTGAGCATTAGGCTTAGAGAGAGGAAGTTGGCCTTCTCCGGAGGTCTGATCTCACTTCGCAAGGTCCCACACTTCGAGATCATTCCTATATTTTTTTAGATTGCTAAAGTTTCACAACTGCAACAAGGGTGCAAAATCTGGGTGATAACAATAAGTTAGTAGCAAGCAGATGGAAAGGCCACAAATGTGTATGATATTGTAGAGGAGGATCTTGAGAGGGATTATAGGGAATTAAGTTAGAATTATCCTCAACCACCCATTAGACCCTCAAGGGAGTATAATCTTTAAGGAGATATGAAACCAAATTGTGAAGGTTTAGGACCAAATTGGGATTTTGAGTTAGCATTCCAAGATTAGGGGTTCCAAGTTCAGGGTTCATGTTTAAGAGTTTGGTTTCAAGATGTAAGTTTAGGGTTCAAGTTTGAAGACCAAGTTATTGTTAGAATCTGAAAAGATTAATAACCTAGAAAACTAGTGCAAACGAATAGATATTTAAACTATGAATGCAAATGATATGAAATCAGAATAGCAACACAGAGTTAGTCTCCAAGAGAGTAATGCAAATGCTAGAAGCAAAATAGCATTAAGAGGATGCAAAAGTAAGAGATACAAAATACAAGCAATGTAGCATGCTTATATAGACTAGGGAGAGGGAGGAGGTGGCCACACTAGCCAATGAGGAGCAACCATCTATCAGACTAAAGATAGCAAAGTATCTTCCCAAGATAGCTAATAGATGCTCACATGTAGGAAGGTGACACCTCGCAACCACTCACCTAATAAGACATGCTTTATTAACCTAAGCGAGATTAATAAAAGTGTAAGAAAAACCTAGGCATATAGGGAAAATTAAATAACCCAACTAGGAAATAAAAACCTACACTAACACCCCCCATAAGCGAAGCTTAGGTGGATGTAGAAATGGGTCCCAACAAATCAAGCCTGATGAGGTACCCATGTACATACAATTCCCCCCAAAAGAGAGAGAAATCCCCCCCCAAAATAGAGAGAGAAGAGACCCCCCCAAAAGTAGAGAGAGTCAGGACTCCGAGTGAGAGGAAGAAGCCCCCTAGAAGATGAAGCATCTCGCACCCCCAGCAAAGCTCGCAAATGAAGGAACTTGCTCTTAGTGAAGGGTTTGGTGAAGATATCAGCAACCTACTCGGAAGTTGGACAGTAGCGAAGGTCGATGACGTGGCCATGGATGACCTCTCGGATGTAGTGCACATGGACCTCGATGTGTTTGGTCCGCTGATGATGGATTGGATTCCATGAGATCTAAATGGCACTCTGGTTGTCACAAAATATGACTGATGGTCATCTAATCTGGATACCAAACTCAGTGAGAAGATTTTGAAGCCAAATGGCCTCAGTGGCGACATTTACAGCCCCCCGATACTCAACCTCAGTATAAGATAGAGCAATAGCAGACTGGTTCTTGCTCGACCAACAAACAAGACCTGAACCAAGTGAGAAGTTATAACCTGAAGTAGACTTGTGATCCTGAGAATCGCCTGCCTAATCTAAATCTGTGTAGCCCACCAAGTCAAGCTCAATGCCCGCTGCGTAGTGAATCCCAAAACTGTGAGTACCCTAAATGTAGTGAAGGATCCGCTTGGTTGCTTTCCAGTGCAGCTCATGAGGCTCCTACATGAATCGAGAGAACATGTCTACAACATATGAAATGTCAGGTTTCGTTTGAGTCAAATAAATGAGACTCCCAACAAGCTGTCGGTACAAAGTGCCATCAACAAGTGGAGAAGAACACTGAGCCTCAAGTTTGACTCCAGAATGAAAGGGAGTCAGAGCAAGCTTACAGTCAGCCATATGAAACCTTGAGAGCAAATCTAGAGCATACTTGGACTGTGTGATGGTGATCCCGGAAGAACACTGAAAGATCTCAATCCTGAGAAAGTAATGCAACAAGCCCAAGTCAGTCATCAAAAACCTGTCATGAAGGGCAATTTTGACAACCCCAATGGTGGATGAAGAACTCCTTGTGATCAACAAGTCATCAACATACAAAACCAGAAATAAGAGTGAATCATCCTATTGCAGAATGTAGACATTGGGATCAAAATGGCACCAAGTGAACCCAACTGATAGAAGGAATGAATCCATCTTGGCATACCAGGTCCGAGGAGCCTGTTTGAGGCCATAGAGAGACTTCTGAAGGCGGCACAAAAGTGAAGAATCCTGAATGAACCCCTGTGGCTGCTCCATGTAGATCTCCTCCTGAAGGTCACCGTGAAGAAAAGCACTCTTCACATCCATCTGGTGTACTTCCCAACGATTAGTTGCAGTAATGGCAAGAACAAGTCAGATGGAATTCATTTAGGCAACTAGCACAAAAGTCTCAGAGTAGTCAATCCTAGGAACCTGAGAGAATCCTTTGGCGACCAAGCGAGCCTTATGCTTGTCAACTGACCCATCTGCTGCAAATTTTGTCCGATAGATCCACTTACATCAAACAAGTTTTCTTCCCTTAGGAAGAGGGACAAGATCCCAAGTGTGGTTCCTCATCAAGGAACTATACTCCTCCTGCATAGTTGTATCCCACTCAAGAATACCTGAAGCCTCATGAAAACATTGTGGATTTGAGGCAGTAGCAATGAAGACATGTGGAGCATCCTAGAACTGTGAACGAGTCTACCTGGTGTCTGATGGATCCCCAACCCAATCACCTACAGACTGCAAGGTCTGTCTAGCCCAAAGTGGACTGGAAGATGGAGAATCTGGAGGAGAATCATCAACCTCTGAATGATGACTAGGAGAGGAAGGAGGTGAGTCCTTTTAATCGCTCTCTGCATTAGAAGTGGAAGTAGAAGACTGCTCAGGTGAATCTGACTCATCAGAAGATATGTCATGTATCCCAAGTGACTCCAATGTCAAAGTAGGAGTTAGAGAAGTGATAGAAAGTGAGCTCGAAGAGCCCTCCTCAAACTAAACACTCCTCTTAATGAACAACTCATGTGTAGTAGGGTGGAGCAACTGATAACCCTTCACACCATCAGGATAACCTACAAATATGCAAGGTCTGCTCTGCAGATCCAAGGCCTTGCATTTCTCTACAGGAATGTGGGCCCATGCAGGAGAACCAAAAATTTGAAAGTGCTTAACTGATGGTTTCTGACCACTCCAAGCTTCAAAAGGAGTGACTCCCTTCAAGACTTGGTGAGGAACATAGTTCTGGATATAACAAGCACAGTTAATGGCCTCTGCCCAATACTGTGGTGCAAGAGATCTGGAGTGAATCATGCAGTTTGCCATTTCCTTCAAGGACCTATTCTTCTGTTCTGCAACACCATTCTGCTGAGGATTGTATGGAACTGAATGTTGCAAATCAATCCCCTCTAAAGTGCAAAACCTCTCAAACTGATGGTTGACATACTCACCACCATTGTCAGTGCACAAAACTTTGATGGCTTTCTTGGATTGCTTCTCTACAAAAGTTTTGAAGTCTTGAAAATGATCAAATACCTCTGACTTCTGTATGAGAAAGTACACCTAAGTATATCGAGAAAAGTCATCAATGAATGTGAGGACATATCTAGCCCTACTAAAAGAAGGATGCTAAAATGGACCAGCCAAATCACTGTGAACTAACTCCAGTATCTGTGAAGCTCTCCATGCCTTACTTTTGTCAAACTTTCCCTTAGGATGCTTACCAAGAATGTAACCTTGGCAAACACCTCCTAAAAACTGAACTGAAGGCAACCCTGTGACTATGCTCTGCTGGTTGAGCTGCTGCAAGTAGCGGAAGTTAAGATGGCCAAACTGCTCATACGATAATCTACTCACATCATTAGAATGAGTGAGCAAAACAGTCAAAGGAGGATCAGGAACAAAGTGAGAAAACAGATAGAGCTGTGACTGATGATCTGCTCTCCCAACTGCAACTGTAGAACCACTGTGCAACTCACGAATCTCCACTGAATCAGGAGTGAACTCAACCCGCTTGCTTGAACCTGTGTGAGTGATCTGGTATACCGATAGGAGATTAGTTGATAATGAGGGCACACAAAGAACATCATGGAATGTGCCATCCCCCACATCAATAGACCCTCTCCCACACACCTCAACAGGAGTGTCATCACCCATCAAAATAGAAGGCATAGTACACTGCTCCAAAGATGCAAGTTCTTCCTTAGATGAAGCCATGTGGTGCGAAACACCCGAATCAAGAACCCAAGTGGATGGTGAAGAAACAATTGCAACAAGGGCCTTGCCCTTTCCTTTCCCCTTGTTTTCTTTTGCCTTATTAGACCCTTCATTAGAACTCTGTTCGATAGACTCAGGAACATTGATATTATTCTTCTCAAGAATGTGTGTCAAGTGATCAATTTGTTTCTTCAGACATTTATGTTCATCATGACCGGGTGTTTTACAATAGGCACATTAGACCCTTTATTTCTTAGGCTTGTTGCCCTTAGAAGATTGAGTCTCATTAGTTGCTTTTGAAGCAACTGATATCTGATCCTTCTTCTCCTTGATATTCTTCTGTTTCTTATCCTTACTATTGTTGCTACTACTTTGTCCTTTCTATTCTTTTGTGTCTTGGTTGGTAGCCAAGGCATGTGACTTAGAGAACTTGAGAGTGCCCATCTGGATTATCTTGTCCTGTTCCCAAGTGAGATTGACAGCAAAATCATCTAAAGATGGCATGGTGAATTGAGTACCAAGTGCACCCTTAGTAGCATAGAAGGTAGAAACAAACACATAATATTCTGAACTTAGCTTAGAGAGAATACTAATAATCAGTTGTTCATCTTTCTTTTCAATTCCACATTGTTTTAACTACAACTTTAGTGATTTCAATTTAGTGAAGAAATCCTGGATTGTGTTGAAATTGCCTGGACTTAAACTAATTAGTTCATTTTCCAACATATGACCTCTCGTTGAATCTTGTGTGCCAAATAGTGTTTCTAGCTTTGTCCAAATTTTATTTGGTGTATTCAAAGACTCAATGTGAAAGAGAAAATCAGAAGAAACAGACAAACACAATGTTCCATATGTCTCATCACATTTGTTAAACCACTTAGGCTTATCTTCATCTTTAGCAGGTTCAGTTTCAAGTCCCATAGTTATCCTATTTAATCCAACTTTCCTTAAGTGAATTGTCATGCATGATTTCCACTCAAAGTAATTGTATGGAGTTAAGATGGGCAGATTTGTTTGATCCATGATGAAGAAATGTAGAGAAGAAATGTCGAAAAGAAGAGAACCCAACCAAGACAACCCCCCCCTTTTCACTCAATCAAAGACCCCCCCAAAAAGATATGATTTGACACTTTATATTAGTGCATTTACAACTTCCACTAACAAGAAATACCTAGTGGTCTTAATTTTAATACATTACAAAACCCTCATGAAGAGCATATGCTAAAAATATAACTTTAGCATAATACTCAGAGAAATAAACGACACCATTGCGATCTACTCAAAAAATCATGCACTTTCAAAAAAATAATTGCTTCGATATGAGGTCGTATGTGAAAGATATGATCCTCCGAAGTTCCCAAAACGAGAACTGTGCAATGTCACGACTGAGAATCTGCAATTTCTGAAAAAATCTTGGCGTCAAAATTAAAAAAAAAAAAAAAAAAACATCTACACTAGTGCATAGAGCACAAAAAAATAGCAAGAAAAAAAAAATTGTGGGAAAAGGAGTCCATATGAGCAAGAACAAAGCATTTGAAAATTGCCTTCAAAACTGCAACTACCAACAGAGAGGGGTCTTGCTGTAGCTTTCTTAGTGCATTTCTACAAAATATATAGACTGCATGCAAAAACATAAAGATACCTAGATGGTTTTTCTGTGCTGCGAACAAAACCCAGAAGATGTTTTTTTCCTGATGTACAGAAAATGTTGCTCCAGTGTAAATAGAGCACCTTTAGCTACAAAAAATGACCCCAGCAACCAAAAAATGACATGCAAAGGCTGAATCAGATACCTAAGACAAGCAATGACATGCTGGAACCTGTAATATTGATTGTAAACACCAAATATGCAAGCTGGTTGTCAGATTTGAGCTTGAAACCCCAGTTCCATAACTGTGTATGATGATCTCCGATTTCAGTGAAACGAAAGCCAAATCTGACTTTCTCAAGCCTCCTGGACGTGTTAGAATAGTCAGAAATACTGCTAGTATAACCAGAAATGCTACAATCACCCAGATTTCATAAAACACATGTGCAAACCCCAGAGATTAAAAAAAGTTTCCGTCAAACTTTTTTGATTCTCAAGATCATCCGAAGATGCAAGAGAAGAGCATGCTGGGTTTTTTGAAAAACTGCAATAAGTTTAATTAGCCCCCCCTGAATCTCTCAAATAAGGAAACTAAAATCTACTCTTGCACATAGCAAGGCTCTGATACCATGTTAGAATCTGAAAATATTATTAACCCAGAAAACTAGTGCAAACGAATAGATATTTAAACTATGAATGCAAATGATACGAAATCAAAATAGCAATACAGAGTTAGTCTCCAAGAGAGTAATGCAAATGCTAGAAGCAAAATAGCATTAAGAGGATGCAAAAGCAAGAGATACAAAATACAAGCCAGGTAGCATGCTTATATAGACTAGGGAGAGGGAGGAGGTGGCAACACCAACCAATGAGGAGCAACCATCTATCGGACTAAAGATATTAAAGTATCTTCCCAAGATAGCTAATGGATGCTCACATGTAGGAAGGTGACACCTCGCAACCACTCACCTAATAAGACATGCTTTATTAATCTAAGCGAGATTAATAGAAGTGTAGGAAAAACCTAAGAATATAGGGAAAAATAAATAACCCAACTAGGAAATAAAAACCTATACTAACAGTTATCGTTGGAGTTTTGATTTTTAGGAATGATTCAGAAATAAACATTACATCTTGCTCACCATTGCCACTAGTCGTCTAAACTTCATTAGTTGTATGATAATTATATTTATATAATATGTGATGGATCATTTCAATATATGACCTGGTGGCATATGATATATGTGGTGCATGTCTCCTCATTGGGCCATGTTTAATGGTGCTCAATGGCTTAGATAGGACCAAATTGTGTGGGTTTAGGACCAAATTGAGATTTTGAGTTAGGGTTCCAAGATTAGGGGTTCAAAGTTTAGGGTTCATGTTTAATGGTTTGGTTTCAAGATGTGAGTTTAGGGTTCAAGTTTGAAGACCTTTATGGTTGGGGTTTTGATTTTAAGCACCAAGTTTGATGTTGTATTAATATTTCATAGGTCTTGATAGCTAAAGTACTCCTAGCAAATGATTGACCGATGACCATTAGATCTTGCTCACCATTGCCACTAGTTATCTAAACTTCATTGATTGTATTCAATAATTACATTTATACAATATGCGAGGGATTGAATTTCAATAAATGACTTGGTGGCATTTGACTTGTGTTGCATGGAGATTCTCATTGGACCACATTTAATGGTGTTCAATGGCTTAGGTAGGACCAAATTGTGAGGGTTTATATTTTTTAAATGTTTGGGATTTTGAGTTAGGGTTCTAGGATTAAGGGTTCCAAGTTTAGGGTTCATGTTTAATTCTTAATATTTTGAGTTAGATTTTAGGATTAGGGGTTCCAAGTTTAGGGTCCATGTTTGACTATTTGGTTTTGGGATGCAAGTTTAGTGTTATGGTTTGGTTTGGGATGTGAGTTTAGTGGATTGGTTTGTAATTCTGAGTTATGGTTTTCAATCAATAGTTCCAAGTTTAGGGATTACAGTTTTGGATCAGTGGTTAAAATTTAAATGTTTAACAAGAATTAACAAAGTTTAAAAATAAAATTTATAAATTGATCAACTAAAAATATGAACACATAATAATATACTAAATTAAATAGTACTCAAAACACATTTATTAACTACAAATTAAAAATACACTAAGAGTCCATATCACATTTCTAAAAAAATAGAGGTCCTACGATATTCCATGTAACTGTACTACATGTTCACAAAGTTAGCCCTAATAACTACTATTTTCTTTTATTTAGTTTTGTTTCATATACCCGTCCTAGGGTTTTCATTGACATATTACAAACCCTAAACCCTAAATTTTGGGTTTACAAATTAAAATATAAAGGTCCTAGGGTTTGGGCTTTTACCAAATAAAATATATCTTACGATTTTAGGTTTCAAAACTATATATAAATTAAAAAAGACTAAAAAACACTAAAAAAACACATGAAAATGGAAAACCACTTACCTAGAAACACCTAAAGGTTGTTCTCGTGAAGGTAGGAGGTCGCAGAGGTGTGTTGGTGAGGCATTTCTAGGAGGACAAAATTACAACTTCTCAATTACTCAAGGCAATGTTCACAAAATTCATGCTATTTGGCATTCTTGGAAGCATACTTACAACAACCCATTTGGAGAATCAACAACAAAATGTCTTATCAGATACTTGGTGGACCTTTCACAAGTTGACAATAACATATACATTCAAATAAAACCCTTCAAGCAACTTAATCCCTTCAATAATAAGAGCTTGCTTTGTAGGTTGTCCTATCTTCTTGTAGCCCTTCACAGAGGCTTATTTGGACATAACTCTTCATACAAACTTCTAATCAAAATTCAAAAGACCATTCTGAGTACCCATTAAGGAGGTTGATAACATATCAAAAACTTAGAGGGTTTGTTTTGGAACATCTCAACCAAATATTTACTATCACGCTGGAAATGGTTACAATTAGCCCTACAAACTTGGTTTTTTGAGCATATCTTTTGGAGAAGGCTACAAACCCAGAAACACAATCACCTTTCTAGATACCCTTTTGGAAGTTCTTTAACATATGTTGAAATGGGCATAGGTTATTTTGAAACAACACCCTCTAAAATTGACTAGTAATTCTGGAAATAGGCCTAATTAGGCTCCTTGAAGCTAAATAGTCTTGGCAACTAAGACACTCAATACCCAAAAGGTCCTCTAATCTCCAACACAACCTTAATATCACTTAAAGATACTTCAACAAATGATTCTTGAAGGATTTTTGTGACTGTTTAATGTGAAAGATTTCAAATTTTATTAATATTATCTTATCTATGACTGTCACAATTCTGCCTTAACAGGATAACAAACAAATGGGCTCAAACACTTGTAGTTTCATCAAATCCTAACTTGCAAAGGATCACAATACTTCTTGATATCATCCTTCAAACATTTACACCAAGAATGGTTACTAGTTTTAACAACCAAAACACAAAATCCTCATTTTTATTGCCAAACCCTCAACTAGGGTTTCACATACCTATTTTTACAAGAATGGTTGTAACTTTTGTTAAATCTAATAAAAAATAATGAAACCAACTGCAAAAGAAAGCTACTTCATTGCTCTTTCCAACAAACTCAGGTTCTTATCACTTACAGTCCGTACATAATGAGATTACATATATGAGTAATCATATGTAGTTCTTTGATAGGTCATGATAGAGTTATATGAACTTTGGAAATGATTAGAAGCTTGTTGATAAAGTAAATAGATTACATGATGAATAATAATTATCATAGCCTACGATAATAAGATATGGATTAAATGACTAGAATAAGTATTTAAGTTAATCATGATGAATAAGGAGGAGAAGTAGAGGTTCATGGCATATCAACCAAACCCATAGATCGAGATGAAGGGATATGGGTGAGCAATGAGGTATAATCATGGTTAATGTCGTAGTTGGTCAAGCTAAAGACCAATATCATGGTTGATGTCGTAGTTGGTCAAGAGTGCCATCCGGCTAAAGACCGACATCATGGTTGATGCCTAAGTTGGTCAAGAGTACCATCCGGCTAAAGATCGATACATTCCCATTATCTTGTGTTGGTCAAGAGAATCATCAAGTAATGGATAGGCTCTTGTCTTGTGCTGGTCTAGAGTACCTCTCCAGGACAAGGGATGGGCCTTTGATTTGGGTTGGTCTCCGGTCAAAGGAATAATATATGGACCCCTCGATTGCTCCTTTATAAACCCTCTCTCGTTGGGCAAGTGGTATGATAAACATGTAGACCCAAGTGTACCTCTCCCAAATGGAATCATGAAATATGTTTAATGGATATCATGAAAGGTAGAATACATTTAGATTATGATTATAATATTTGATTTAATATATATTTATGAGTAATATGATTAGATAAGAAAGATTGAATACTAATGTTCTCTTTTTGTGAGTTGAAATTGTTTGCAAGGTTGCAAAAAATTTGGCTTGCGAGAAGGGGACATTACAGTTATTTTGAAACAACACTCTCTAAAATTGACTGGTAATTCTAGAAATAGGCCTAATTAGGCTCCTTGAAGCTGAACAGTCTTGGCAACTAAGACAATCAATACCCAAAAGGTCCTCTAATCTTCAACACAACCTTAATGGCACTTAAAGACACTTCAACAAATGATTCTTGAAGGATTTTTGTGACTATTTAATGTGAAAGATTTCAAATTTTATTAATATTGTCTTATTTATGACTGTCACAATTCTACCTTAACAGGACAACAAACAAATGGGCTCAAACACTTGTAGTTTCATCAAAACCTAACTTGAAAAGGATCACAATACCTTTTGATACCATCCTTCAAACATTTACACCAAGAATGGTTACTAGTTTTAACAATCAAAACACAAAATCCTCATTTTTATTGCCAAACCCTCAATTAGGGTTTCACAGACTTTTTTTTACAATAATGGCTGTAACTTTTGTTAAATCCAATAAAAATTAATGAAACCAATTGCAAAAGAAATCTACTTCATTTCTCTTTCCAACAAACTCAGGTTCTTTCCACTTAAAGTCTGTATAGGGCCATACTGTTCAAGGGAACAATAAGAAAATAGTAAAACTTCAGAAAAATAGAGTATCTTTTTATTTTTCCAACTTCAATACAAGACTCTCTTCACAAACTTCAATGGAATTTCATCCTCCCAATCTACACACATCCTCCGTGATGATACAAGCCTTATATAAACATTTCTAACAATCTTCAAGGCTCTCTAACTGCCTTTTGAGTTCCACGACTCTTCAACTTCCATTTTTTGCACTTTGTCCACATTTACAACTTTTTGACACTATTACAAAATATGACTAATTACATGATAGAAATGGTCTGTTATGACCTTATTGAACCCACAAGACTCAAAATACTCTAAACCAACCTATCAAAGACCTTGTTTGATCAAATTTGTACAAATGAACTTGGTGCCCTTACACCATACACCCGGAGAAGAAAGAAATTCAAGTCGACTTGAATAAGGAATATCATCATGCAAAATATGTTTGATAGTCTCTGACTGATGTCTTACATTTCCTGCATTCCAACCTTCTTGAAACAAAGTAATGTCTACTTCATTTTGACTCTTGGCTTTCCCAACTTCTTATTAAGGTACTTAAGTCTGTCAAATGGAATAAGCTGCTTCCTATCTGCTGCTTTGGATACCTGCACTTGAAATATAACAATGACAACTTCATTCACCAAAACAACTTGGTTTGGTACCATTACCAACAATGCATTCTTTATTTTGCTTCTCATACTCCTTTGGTGATCCCTGCAATATAACAACATCCAATTGTAAGATCAACATCAACTTTATCAGCAACATTAACAGTAATATGCCCTTCTACTTGTTCAACTTGCTCTTGAGACTCAAACAACTAAAAATGAAATGAAGGCTCATCCACAACCATGTCTACTTTGTCTTCTTCAATGCTTGATGTCAAATCAGTCATAGGTATACTCACCATTTCATTTTTTACCTCTTCCTCTATTGTTGTTGTCCTTGCTTGTCTTCTTCTTCTTTGAATAATCTTTCTAATGGGCCATGTAACCTTCCTATTAATTGATAAGTTCCAACTTAGTGCTCTTTTGAGCAACTGCTCCATCTTATCTTCCATTCTTCTTCTCGTTTCTTCCATAGCTTGACCCAATTTTTGTACCTCTTGCTTAAGACTTTCTATTTCTGCCTTGTCATCTCTTTCCTTCTTCACACTTGTCTCTTTTCTCTTCTCTTGCTTCTTCTTTTGTGAACCCTTACCCAACAAGTACCTCTTCAACAAATCCATCTTTCCTCAAGCAAGTCTCTCCTTGCTTCTCCTTGTCTTTGCCTCACCTAGGGCTCTTCTCTTCTTCTCTACCTAGTCTTTTGGCAATCATGTTCTCTCTTCAACCTGCACAAACACACACACAAACACCAAACTCTTTTGCCTAGACCTTTTGAGCTTTGATACCAATTGATGCATTGCTAGGAGGACAAAATTACAACTTCTCAATTACTCAAGGCAATGTTCACAAAATTTATGTTATTTGGCATTCTTGGAAGCATACTTACAACAACCCATTTGAAGAATCAACAACAAAATGTCTTATCCAATACTTCGTGGACCTTTCACAAGTTGACAATAACATATACATTCAAATAAAACCCTTCAAGCAACTTAATCCCTTCAACAATAAGAGCTTCCTTTGTAGGCTGTCCTATCTTCTTGTAGCCCTTCACAGAGGCTTATTTGGACATAACTCTTCATACAAACTTCCAACCAAAATTCAAAAGACTATTCTGAGTACCCATTAAGGAGGTTGATAACATATCAAAAACTTAGAAGGGTTTGTTTAGGAACATCTCAACCAAATATGGACTATCACGCTGGAAATGGTTATAATTAGCCCTACAAACTTGGTTTTTTGAGAATATCTTTTGGAGAAGGCTACAAACCAAGGAAAAAATCACCTTTCCAAATACCCTTTTGGAAGTTCTTTAACATATGTTGAAATGGGCATAGGTTATTTTAAAACAACACCCTCTAAAATTGACTGGTAATTCT
The DNA here is from genome assembly GCA_027924645.1 of Cunninghamia lanceolata. Lineage (NCBI taxonomy): Eukaryota > Viridiplantae > Streptophyta > Pinopsida > Cupressales > Cupressaceae > Cunninghamia > Cunninghamia lanceolata. The sequence continues at coordinate 6,937,146 of BSBN01000333.1, forward strand.
GGAAATAAGGCTAATTAGGCTCCTTGAAGCTAAATAGTCTTGGCAACTAAGACAATCAATACCCAAAAGGTCCACTAATCTTCAACACAACCTTAATGACACTTAAAGACACTTCAACAAATGATTCTTGAAACATTTTTGTGACTATTCAATGTGAAAAATTTCAAATTTTATTAATACTGTCTTATCTATGACTGTCACAATTCTACCTTAACAGGACAACACACAAATGGGCTCAAACACTTGTAGTTTCATCAAATCCTAACTTGAAAAGGATCACAATACTCCCTGATATCATCCTTCAAACATTTACACCAAGAATGGTTACTAGTTTAAACAACCAAAACACAAAATTCTCATTTTTATTGCCAAACCCTCAACTAGGGTTTCACAGACTTGTTTTTACAAGAATGGCTGTAACTTTTGTTAAATCCAATAAAAAATAATGAAGCCAACTACAAAAGAAAGCTACTTCATTTCTCTTTCCAACAAACTTAGGTTCTTGCCACTTATAGTCTATACAGGGCCATACTGTTCAAGGGAACAACAAGAAAATAGTAAAAACTTCAGAAAAATAGAGTATCTTTTTATTTTTCCAACTTCAATACAAGAATCTCTTCACAAACTTTAATGGAATTTCATCCTCCCAATCTACACACATTCTCCACAATGATACAAGCCTTATATAAACATTTCTAACAATCTTCAAGGCTCTCTAACTGCCTTTTGAGTTCCATGACTCTTCAATTTCCATTTTTTGCACTTTGTCCACATTTAAAACTTTTTGACACTAATACAAAATATGACTAATTACATGATAAAAATGGTCTATTATGACCTTATTGAACCCACAAGACTCAAAATACCCTAAACCAACCTATTAAAGACATTGTTTGATCAAATTTGTACAAATGAACTTGGTGCCCCTGCACCAGTTGGGGAGCTAATTTGATGTGGGCACCCATTTTCTTTTGCTATTTTCATTCGTTTTTTACATTTGAATAGTGAAAATAAACTCGTAGGCAAAAAAAAACTTTTTGTGAATGGGTGCCCATTTACAAAATGGACTCCTATTCTATAAATGAGAGCCTATATGGAATGAGCACCAGTTTAGGTTCGGGTGCTTGATCCTAAATGGGTGCCCATTCCATAGGGGTCTCATTTAGGCTTGGGCGCTCATTCCTAAATGGGTGCTTGTTATTTTCAAAACAGGTGCCCGTTTCTATCAGGATTTATTTTGCCCACATGACTTCCAGGAAAAGTGGACTCATCTTCTTGCATTTACCCATATAATATTCTATTTTGTAGAGGAGAAAAGTGTAAAAATACTTTTATTTTTTATTAAAGATCATTCAATCATATTACCCAAAAATGAATAAGTTCAAGTACAGTCCTTGTGGTCAAGGGAGCCACATTTACATATGTTCCAAATTCATATTATTCCATACAAAATATAGATAATTTGTAGCAGGCTGTGAGTCAAGAGAATAGAAAAGCTCTTCCTGTGTAGTACAAAAAGTCTGAAGCTAGTTCTGTGTTGACACAAGATATCAATCTGAGGACTGATCAGTACACTGCACATGACAAGAAGTCTCTGGGTGATTGCACACCAACATTGGATCAACCTCACAATTTTCACATTCCGTTCTTTCACTATCCCCACTGCTCTTCTAGATGTTAGAAACAATCACCTATAGACAATTACTCTACAAGTCAAGAGGCATGGAAGTCCCATGAGATGCATCAATTGTTCCTTTGTGTCTATCAGTAGTCCAGGAGTCAGATATTTGAAGAGCATTGTACTTGTTCTGTAGATCCTCTAGCCATAAATTAAAATTTTGGAATGCCTTACTTATATTTTGTGATTTCTCATCTGTCTGCATGGGATCTTCAATGCTTGTCACAAGGGAACTTTGCACAGTAATCTTTTGAAGGCTCTTAATTTGAGAATCCATTGAAAGCACAACATGTAAGAATGAGTCAGCAAGTGTGAGTCTTAAATCAGACTCAGTAAGGCTTATTTTCCTGCCTTGAAAATGGTCTTCATTTCTTCGTCTCCACAATATCGATAGAATTTCAGTTGTTAGGGATAGCCAAAAAGCATTAGTTTTAGCATTAAACTCAGAAATGGAACCAATCAAAATTTCCAACTTACATTTACCAACATTCAAAGGCCAGTTTGATACACAACCCGTGAAAAGATTCCACACTTGGCAAGCAAATGGACATTCAAAGAAGATATGATCACAAGATTTAAATACACTGCAGATTGAACAGACATAACAGTTATGACAAACAAGCAACTTCTTCAACATTAAGAACCATCTAAAACATCCTTTTTTGGGTTCTAAGTGCTTGGACCAAAATGACTTAAAGACTGCAATAAGATCCTGGACACTAACATTCAAATTCCATGCTTTGACACTATGCTCATACATCTCATATGAGTTTGTAAGTAATTTATAAATATTTTTGGATTCGCAAACTTCACCTTAAATCCAACCTTCCATGTCAGCTTTTCCAACCAATCCTCTTCCCCCAACACTTTGGGTAGAACAGGATTAATTGCAAGAACTGCCAAAACCATTGAGTAGGTCCTTTTTTGACTATCTTTCAACCCAAATTCTGATCTTAGACTGTCCCAACTTTTTATGCCATTAACAAAAAACAAATCTCAAATAGATGAAAGACCCAGTCTATGCCATTTCAGGCCTAAGTAGCTTTGGATCAAAGCCAAGGGTTTATCTTTATACCTCCAGTTCCACTAGATAGAGCAATGTCCTCCCCATTGCTTTAAGGGATAGTTAACCTCAGAAGAAGAGACTTGGCTTCTAACAACCATCCTGGCCTTCCAAATGGAGCCAAAGACCACCAACCCAAAAGGTTTAACCTTGAAATCCCCAAAAAGACAATCATAAGGATGTAAATTGCTCCAATTATGAGCCCTTCTAGGGAGAGACAACCTGATATTGTTTCTAATGAGGACTTTCCAAGGCTCATCGCCCTCCAGAGAATTAATGATCCATTTTGCCACCAAAGCCATGCCTTGAAGCCTAAGGTCCTTCAGCCCAAGACCCCCCAAATTGCTACTAACACAACACCATTTCCATTTCACAGAATGTTTCTTATTCCTACCTTTCCCATCTGACCAAAGAAAACTTCTGATCACTTTTTGAATACTTTCTATTTGAACATTTGATAATAGCCACATGGAAGCATAAAAGGTAGTGTATGCAGATAAAATCTTTTGACAAACCTAAAATCTCCCTGCCAAGGATAACACTTGCCTGTTCCAATTTTTGATCTTTACTTCAATCTTGGCAAAGAGCCAATACCACATGTGCTTTAGAGAGGGATCAATGGCAAATGGAATCCCTAGAAATCTAACCATTGTTTTGGGGCCGCCCCATTGCCATTCCCCCTCACCAACCCAATCAGGGGGAGAGTCAGACCAACCTAGAAGAATAGATTTATTGAAGGGCACTTTAGCACCTGAGACCATACAAAATGTATTTAGTTTGATCTATAAATTCTCTAAGTTTTCTTTTTCCAAGATAGGACATAGGGCAATATCATTAGCAAATTGCATGTTTAAAAGTGAATTGCAATCAGGAAGTTCAATTCCTTTAATGCTACCAGGGATTTTTTCTGTTCTCAATATGTAAAACAAGGCTTCTGAAGCAATAACAAAAAGAGCAGGGGCTAAGGGGCAGCCTTGCCTAATGGATCTCCCCATTGAAAAGGAGGAAGTAGGGGACCCATTGATTTCAATTTGAGCTGAAGCATCTCTAAACAACATCTCTACCATCTTCCTAAATTCCTGTGGAAACCCAAAAGCCTTAAGAATAGTTAAAATGAAAGAACATTCCACTTTGTCATATGCCTTCTCAAAGTCCAACAAGAGAATACCAGTATTTTGACCCAAGCACTTAGCCCAGTGAAGTGCTTCCCAACTAGTCAACTGGTTTTCAAGAATGTATCTTCCCTTGATGAAACCAGTTTGAGTCACATTAATTATGGAGGGAAGAATATCTACCAATCTTCTTGCAAAAACTTTGGCTATAATTTTATAGGAAACATTTAGAAGGGAGATAGGTCTCCAATTCCTCAAGTTGGACTTGTCACCCCCCTTTGGGAGCAGTTTAATAAGGCCTCTATTAATCTCCTTACCCAAGGAGCCAAGTCTAATAGCCTCATGATAAACCTCAGAAAGATCATCCACCACCCATTCAATATTAGCTTTATAAAATTCAACAAACAACCCATCAACCCCTGGAGACTTACAATTACTCATTGAAAGAATGACATTTTTAATTTCATCTTTAGAGATGTCTTGTTTCAATTTCTCAGCAATTGGCTCATCCACCTTCCTCGGACAAACAAGAGTACATAGATTCTGAGCATCAACACACTTAATCCTTCCATCATCTGTCTTGAAAAGATTCCCATGAAATTCTCTAAAGAGTTCCTTAATATCATTCAGATATGTGTAATTGATACCATTTTCAGTGATTGATTCTATATGTTCTTGTCTGAATTTACTTCTCAACAGATCAAAAAAATATTTAGAACCTTTGTTCCCATCCTTGATCCAGTTCATCCGGGCTCTAGTTTTTTCCCCCTGTGCCCTGTGAGTTTCAAAACACCTAAGCCTATTTTTAGTTGCCCCCAGTTGAGCAACCAAAACATCATCAAAGGGAGAAACTTGCAGCCTTCTTTCAATGTCCAAAAACTCAACTTGCAGCTCCCTTTCCTCCCTTCTTCTGTCCATGGCAGCCTTTTTACCACATATTTTGAACAACTCCTGACAAGATTTAACCTTGTTCTTCCCAATACCGAATGGCACTAGAGTTTTCCTAAGTGACTTTCAAAATATTCCTTAAACTTTTAATGCCCAACATATAGTCTCTGTTCTCCAATAGATGCACATTAAGTTTAAAAAGGTTATTTGACTTAGGCTTAGGGGCAGACTCATGGTTAATGAATATAATATATGTAGAAATGGAGTGATGATTTGATAAAGAACTCAGGGAGACTTTGATAGCATTGTCATCTTGAGGGGTGTTAAACTAAAAAAATTCTTTATTCACATACATTCTGTCCAACCTACTGTATATCCTTTTGTTACAAGACTTTGCATTGCACCAAGTATACCAAATCCCATTACTTCTACATTTGTTTCCTTCCAATGGGTCCATTAACTTGAGAAACTTTTTAAATCTTGTCCAAATTTTTTTTTATTACCTTTCCATTCTGCCTTCTTTCCACGTATTTTATCCTCATTATGTTCTACCATGTTAAAATCCCCTGCAAAAATCTAAGGGACTTTGGGAAGATGATTGGCTAACCACTCCCAGAGGGCACCCCTTTCTTTGTGATCATTAGAAGCATACATGGAACAAATACCAAAATTCATGTCTTGTCTATTAAAGGTTACCCATACACACCTATTACATGGGGAGAACCCAGACTGAGTTATGAATTGACCCCAAGCACTCTTGATAAGCAGTGTTGCACCTCCTTTTCCTTTCTCGTGCTTAGTAAATAACTTTACTGAATCTTTCCAGATGATTCTTAAAGAATTATCTAATTGAAACCCTGTAGCTTTGATTTCCTGCAGCATTAGAAAATCCATGTTTCTATGCTTATTGACAAAATCCCTGACAATGTATTTCCTACTGGGGATTCTAAGCCCCGTACATTCCAACTGTAGCACTTCATGGGAAATAGACTGGGTACTCAGTGAGACTCTTCTTTAGCTATACCCATATTATTGAAACATTTAGGGAGTTTCCCTCCCTTCACCCTTTTTCCTACACTCAACTTTTTCCTAACATATTTCCTTTTTTTTCTCCCCTCTTCATTTTTCAAGACAATCTCCTCTATATCTTCCTTCTCATCCTCTGTGCCTTCGATGGGGGTTTCACTGCTAAACTTTGTAGGGTCTGGTGGTTTGAATTGTAATGGTAAGCCACATCCTTCCAGAACTTTTTTCACACTCCTTGTCAACATATTTTCTCTCATTTTCATCAGAGCTAACTGTTGAGTGTTCTTCTTTGTTGGTGGTTTGAATTGTAAATGGTCCCCCATAGAGTTTGAAAATGATGAAGGACCTGGATTAAGATTAGAATTATCCACCTCTAAACTTTTGGTGACCGGGTTGTTTGAGTCATTTAAGAGTGAGTCCCAGATCACTCTGTCCTTATCAGAGAGAGGGGAAACAATAATTGTGGAGTCACTTGCAACCTCAATCCTTGGAGAGATCGCATTCTTAAAGAGAGGAACAACATTTTCATCAGATCCTGAACTACCAAAGATCAGCTTAGGACTATTAGAAATGGGAGTAGGGCCAAAAACTACCACAACCATCGGGGAAGAGCCTGAGGTATCCTCACAAGAAGGGAGATCATCAAGCACCAGAATCTCAAGGCTCTTATGCACTTCTCTGAGAGCCCCATCTAGAGGTTCAACACTCGAATGAATGGGTTAAGGACCAAGAACTGACTCAGAGATAGGAGGAGCAACGATTTCACTCCTAGGCCCCGGGGAACCTCCCAGTCCCCCCCATTGAGCCCAAATTCTTTTTAACTGAGACCCCTGGCGCAACATTGTGAACAGAGTTTCTTAATTTTATAATAAGGTAGTCCCTTTTTTGATGACTATCTGATTTACAGAGGAAACATGAGTTTATACCCCCCAACCCCACAACAGCACATTCAACCAATTTGTCACCAAGGTTAATCTGTAATACCTCTAGGACTCCAATCCTAGGCTTTATCGAAACCAACATCCTTGCATCCAGATGAGGTAGAGAGACCCTTGGATCCTCCACCTTGATAGTTTTTCCCAAGGGCTTTAACAAATTAGGTAAAAACGCCCACAATTGAAGCAGGAGGTCCTTAACTAGCAACCATCTCAGAACTGTGCAAAATTTAATATCTTGAGGTGATACCTCTGGGCTCCACGGGAAGACTTTGAACAAAGCCCTCCCAATATTCCAAATTTCTCTGTCTAAAACTCTTTTCTACATAGCATGTTTTTTCAAGAAGATAACCAAGATGCCTTTTGAGACCATTCTACAGAAAGACACATGGACATCCATCTTTTTTCTCCAAACAATATTTAGCCAATTATCAAAAAACCTTCTTGTAGGCAACTTTTCTAAATCTAAACAAACAAAAAATAAAGCAACCTCTTTCAATCTATTTTCCTCATCTTTAATAGCTTTTTGCATACCCAAATTTAGATGAAGCACCAACTTCTTTGGCAGCAGATAAGCCTTACCTCTTCTGACACCACCGATCTTCCCATCTTCTCCGAAACTACCGCTCCTGCAACCTCCAATGCCCTCTTCTTCCTCCTCCCACGCCTTGAAGCACGTATCTTCAGGTGGAGAGGCGGCATCTTGCACTCCTAAGGCATCCCTAAACGACCTCTTCGAGGCTTCCATATCACAATTATGGTTCACCTGCAAACTCACTAATATTATCCTGCACTTCCATTAATGCGCTCGGTCGAGGGGCAAGTGCCTCGGTCGCCTCCGTGCAGCACAAACTTTAAAATGCATAAGTGACCAAAGCATGGACTCTCGACCCAACCAGCTGGAAAACTAATAATTTAAATTCAAAAAATTTTAAACTTTAAGGAAAGACCATATAGAGAACAGACAATAAGTAAGGAAAACCTAGGGTAAAAAAATATTTAAAACCAATGCATCAAAGGAAAAACAATGAAATTTTACAAATCTTGTAGAGAAAAGAAACACAAAGACCAATTTTCAAGCCAAGGGGAAGCCCTACAACTTGCTAATAGAGGGAGAGCAACCCTCGAACAACTTGTAGAGTCCCCAAATTCTATTAACAATCTATCTAAAAATACTTTTACTCATTCACTTCTATGTTTTACACCACTTTGTGTGGATGTCCTTAATGTATGACTCTAGGATCACATCCATTTTCACTCTTTTGGTGGACTTGCTAACCCCAATCTATAATATAAAACTTATTTATGCAAAGTCCTCCAATTTATACAAAAACCTACCTAGTTCTTAGAGCTTTCTACTTCTTGGAATAGATTGCACCTGTGATCTCATCCCCTAGACTAGATTGTGGGTGCGATCAAGTCCCACAATATCAAAAATCCAAATTCTAAGTTCAATAATCAAGATATGACCATTACTTGTCGGCATGCTTGCAAAAAAAAAATTGTGTCTGGGGTTGGGTATTTAAGGATATCACTATAGATCACTTTTATTATTGATTATCATATAGAGAGAATCTTCTATCAATCACATGCATCATCTATCTTAGTTTAAATTTGTCCTAGTTTACTCAACATCTTGCATTCTTTGCTTCTTTATTTATATCTTGTTAAATGAGATTAGGGCCTTGATTGCCATAAAGCAAGTTGATTACTCTTCTCTTTGCATATAGTAGGCTTCTAAAGATGTTTTTTAGCATAACACTTTCTTCAAATGTAGGTACACCTAAAGATTCAAACAAGATTATGTGATCAATAGGTGCTCTAGACACGATCACATGTGCTAGATGTGATTGGATTAGGTGGACCAAATTACAAGTGCAATCAAGATTTAGGTCTTCAAAAGTTTAAGTTATCTTCATTTCAAATATTTAATATTTTATCTAGTTCCATATTCTATTTCTCGACTCTTTGTCACAATACTACAACATTTAATATCTTTGTCAACCCAAATTCTAAGTGAGCCCTTTAGCCTCTATCATTTTTATTTACCATCTATTTATTTGTGTTAGTGCCTAGCTCATTAATTAATTTAAGTCCTAATCACATTAATTTCTTTATCATCTCTATCATATCTATTTAAACTATCTAAATTAACTATGAAGTGTGTTTTATTTCCCTACGCATTTATTTTTATTTAACAATATTTTTTAATTTTTTCCTCAATAATAATTAATATAAATAAAAATAATAATTACTATTATAAATGAAGAAAATAATTAGTTATTATAGAAGTCATGAGATGACTAACAAAACAAGCTTTAGAAATCATCTTATTATAATTAAAAACACATCTTTTTAACAATTAGAGGGAAAAAACACATTATTTAAATAGATCGCAACATAAAAAATAAGTAAAAATACAAGTAAAAGCTCACACTTTATTTAACATAAAGAGATGATTGGGTTGTAGTTGGGTATTCACATTTTCTTTAACATAAAGAGATGATTGGGTTGTAGTTGGGTATTCACATTTTCTTTAACATAAAGAGATGATTGGGTTGTAGTGACATAATGATGATTTCTAAGTTTAAAATTTATATGGAGAAAATATTTAGAAGATAAAAAGTCTACCGATTAGATTTATTGTTCTTCTCCCTACTAACAAATGCTTAAAAGAAAAATGTTATTTGTTTGATTCTAGTGCTTGTGTGCTCAATCGCCCCTTGTCTTATAATTATTATCAATATAAATAAAAATAAAAGATGATTTTTATGATATGTAAAGTGAGAAATATGAGTCCCTCACCCATTGTTTTAATTTCCAAGAAAGGTTTACATTACAGTCCTTATATTCCAGTCTTTCCCACTTATACATTCATTCTCCTTATACTAGGTTGACATTACCTAAACTAACTAGGGCACTCATTATAAAAGGGACCCTTTTGCAATAAAAAGAGAATCACAAACATGATTACATTAGTTCAAACATGACAAACAAAACACAAATTTTGGAAGCAACCTAATAGAGATAAGGTTTCAATCTTTCATAGAAGAAGGTCCCTAACCACTACCCAAAGATTTAGCTCCACCATCAAGGATCCTTAATGAGTCCATTCTAGTAGTTTGAATAAGGAACTTAATTGCTTGATGAGATTGCTTTGCCAACTCCTTATCTTTGTATGGTTATGGAATTTTGAATTAACGATATAAAGAGTCAAAGTCAAAGATAGGAGCCTCCCTTTGCTCTTGGTCTTCTACAACCATGTAGTGGAGTCTCTCAATTTGGCTAGCCAAGGCAAGAAACCTCCCCTCTAGCACCTTGAAAGATGGCATAGAGACGCCCTTAAAATTTGTCTCTAGCTATTAGTCACACGTGTATCACACTATACATTTAAGGCCTTATTTATTGAGCTCTCCTCTTCTTGATGATGGATCATTGTGGGTGATCCAAAATGTGATGAAAACAATATATGTAGTTGAATCCAAAATCACTCTTACGATCTCCATGGACTGTGGAAAACTCATGCCTACTAATCTTTTTATCTTTTGTCATTTGTTAGCTAAATATTTGAAAAATAAAAAAACATATTTAGAAACATATATTTTCCTCATCTTGATGATGGATCATGTAGTGTGATTCAATATGTAGATGCAAAAAGCTTACAAAGTTAATTTCATGAACATACTCACTCAATTACATGGACCATGGAAACATCACATCTACTTGTAGGGGTGATAAGTGCATACTTTGCACTTTTCTTCATTTGTTTTGGACTCCCTTTGACCTCTTTGTCATTAAAATAACTAGCATATTTGAGTGAATCTAACTCCACACATCCCAAGAATCTAAATCTAATTTATAGATTTCTTAATCCCTAATCTTGGACAAATATTAAGTGTGATTTTGACATCCAAACTTTCAAATTCAACTTTAATTATGGGCCCAAGTGAACACCTTTTTGACTAGTTGTTACTTGCCGACTTGAACACAAAATGTTCAATTACACACTAGGGTCTTCTATAAAAGGACAAATCCTAATTCATTTTAAACATTCAATCCTATCCGATTGAATCCATCCCTTTGTTCATCCATTGCATCATTAGAGCACCGACTAGGAGATCGACATCTGTAGTGATGAGGACAAATTAGGAATCTTGCATGTTTGCCTAACTTGTCTTTAAACTTGTTCAAATTGTTAAATTGATCCTAGATATTTAACCAAGACAACACTCTTAGCACAAGAAACTCCAATGGTATCTTAGACATCACCAAGCTCAAATATCAAAGAAGAGAAGGTTTTTGAAGATCAATAACACATAGGCCAAAGTTATAGCAAAGGGTCATACTCAGGATCAAAGCTACATATATGGGAATTAGTTATATAGTTACGATGTTGAACTCGAGTAAAGTGCAAATCATGTAGCAACTTTTTAGAACACTACAATTTGAGTATTGATAACATAGCACTAGATAGTAACTAGCACTTGCACCTATAGGAGGGTCAAGGAATACGTCAATAGGAAGAACCGACGAGTTTAGAAAATTTTCTGGCGTGAGACAATTCCAAACAGTATATGAATAAATGAAAGATTTTACAACGCTCACATATAAAAGCCTATCGGCTAATTACGTGAACCAAAATCTTAACCGTTAAGCGCCTCTTGATGTAATTAGCTGTGCACTGGATTCAGTACAACTGCTATGTTTGAACTTAGCTGTAGCGACGGCCCCAAGCTCGACTTTGCACGTTGGTAGGCGTCGGAGTTGGAGGCCCACAATCTCAAAAATAGAGTTTAAAACCTTGACATCTACCCGCGGACAAAAGTTAATCCAAAAACGTACTTTGTCATATTTGCATTTGTTACCTGGGGTTGTTGTACTCTACAAGCAATAAGAAAATGCTGGAACCCCCACGTGAAGACTTATCCCTTCCCTTCTCTTTATTGGGATCAACAGAAGTTGCAGAAAATACAGACCCTAGCATTGATTTTTCTTTTACTCATTTAGCTTCGACTTCAATTTTAGAGCGATAAAGGTTTGAGGTTTTGGGGATTGGCTAGGGCATGACAAATATGTGATTTGTGCTGGAGGAGTCATTTCCAATCTCTGCGTACTTTTTTGGGAAATCAAGGTAATCATCAATCAAAGTGGCATTGTTGTTTGCAGATATTTTTTGATTGCACATTAAGCTTCACGTTGGTATGGTTTTTACTTTTCACCCATAATTGATCTTCTTTGATTTAATGTTCTTTTAACTTAGTGTTAAACACTGAGTGAAGTGTAATAGTATCGGGCTAAATTTGGGTTTTTGACAAAGATTGAGTATTTGGTTAGTGGAATCTATAAGGCCTGGCTTGGCTTAGTGCCCAGAGGACTGAGTTGTATCTATTCTGTCAAATTTGCCCAGAGTTTGTACAGGATTTCGTTTCTTATTTTGAATTCAATGGGAATTGAACTTAGGTGGGCATGGGTTCTTTATGATATCTATTCCACTAAATTTGAAAAGGGCATGGGTTCTTTGTGATATCTATTCCACCAAATTTGAAAAGGGCTCGACTTTGTTCTTTATTTGGTATTTATATGGGAATTGATCCTTGGTGGACGCAGGTTATTTGTGAGTGAGTGCCTTCTTGCTTCACTCTACTGCCTACTTTAGGATTTATCCCAGTTGTTAACAAATGGAAATGAAAATGAAAAATTGTCTGTACACCAAATAATCGTGTTCCTGGGAAAGCTACATTCTTGTCATTCTTCATCTCATTCATTCCATTGAATTTGTAGAAGGCAAAGGAGGCCAAGAGGAAGATAAAGATGAAGCTGGATTCTGGATGGATCGCAGCTAGATGGAAGGAAGTAAGCAATTCAGGGGAGGAGCTGACTACAACTCATCCTCCTTTGCAATCCACAAAGCCATGGATGGAGGCAGTCGTACCGGGAACGTAAGTTTTGCTTTTCTTTCTTGCACAAGTTCCTTTTTCAATCATTCGCACACCTGACTGAATATTTATTAAAATTATCACATTCATTTCATGGTCTTCCCTCGTTAAAATTCATTTGCTGCTTGTACGCTGCCATGTCTGTAATTTTCCATGGAGCAGGTAAGATTTGAATCAAGGACCTTCCCATATAATATTCCATGGAGCAGGTAAGAATTGAACCTAGGACCTTCCCATTACTATGCTTAGAAAGCTGGAATGCATTACCACTTGAGATACTGACCTCTCTGTGGTTTAGAGCATGGCCTGCTTACTTCCAACAGACTACAATATGAAATATGCTAAGCAAATAACTTCTGAGTAAATAAAATCAATGAAGTTAAAAATTCAATAAATATGAATCTCACGAGAAAGCTACACTGTTCAAAAGATTCTGGGCTTTCCTACAATACAAGAGATCTGTATGGCTTAATTATAAATATTACATGCTATTATAAAAGAATGTGCTGGGCCTTGAATGACTTTACAATTTGCATGCTTCTTATGTTATGCCAAAGAAAATCATAATAGCTACATCAGCTGGGTACCAGAGTTACACGGAAGGCCCTTTCCTATGAAAACACCAAAGCCAACATCTGTGCCTTTGCTCTAAGGGGAAAAATAAGATATGATTTTGTTTATAGGATACAACTTTCTTTAGAACATTTATTTATAAAAGAGGAGTTTCTTCGAGGTAGAAAATGATTCTGATTAGGCAAAAGCTACCAACATAGGTGCAAGAAAAGTTCCCACAAAATACATTTGCAACCCGTGGATAAGAAAATACGGCTTGTTAGTCTATAAGCTTCATTTGGAATAAGTCTGAAGGGCAAACTTTGTTATTGATACGAGGCTTTCCAATTAGTCATTTTGTGATTGGAAATGACTAAAATACTTATTAAAGAGCTGCATAGCCCATTAAAAACTTCATGAAAATGTCTACAAATTCTTTGTGATGCCTCTAAGAGCATCATCGATACATAATGATGAAATAAGTTCACAAGAAATGGCCAGTACGAGTTTCTGTAGCCTGTAAGTAACAACATTGAAAGCAGCATTACATCCTACCTGCTGTAAGTGGACATTCAAATATGGCGTGTCAAAAAGGTTCTTATAAGTACAAAAGAGAGCCCACTTGTGGAGAATTTTCTAATCAAGATGAATTATTGCATTTGGTATGAAATTCATAGTCTAGTCTGTGGTATCTTATGCTCTTGCTAAGGGATTCAAAATTATGTTAAGCATGACCTTTGAATATAGTGTTACATAAAAATGGATGCTTTATTATGTTCAGAATAAATAGGTCAAGTTACTGAACCTAAGTTTCCTTTTAAAGGGTAAAGAAACTGCCACGGTAATGTGCAGTTATTTTAAAATATGGCCGTAACTTAGTGCTCTGGAGTGTAATCTTAATTATGACATGGAATGCTCAAGAACATTGGTAACTCTGTAAAGGCAGTGCTAAATAAGTATTGATATAAGATTGCTCAGATGCTGAAAAGATAGACAAAAGATTCAACACTCTATTAAGTGCATTTCATCAATGAAAAGGGACTCAAGGAACATGCCCCGCAAGTTCAAGAGCATGTAGAGATCTTGAGTCTAAATTTTAAAGCTTTATATCCCCAGTCTGTCTCAGAGGGAATGCATTTCAAAGTATAAACACAGCGTATATCTGCATGTATAAAACAAATGGTCCTTCTTTGTTAAAAGTGGATTATCTTGTTTCTGTTCAAGCTTCTTGACATGTAAATGGGTGTTTTCATGCTTTCTATTTTCTGCAGTTTATTTATTGTTAATCTGTGATGTCTATGAAAATTAATTACTTTGACATGTATTTACTTTTCTTATTCAGTATTGGTATATAAGTTTATAGCACACAGACTTTGTATGTTTGTTATAACACATGTTAGCCGATATCTGAGTACCCTTGTAGACATCAACTGGTACCACATACAAAGCTGTTGTTTGTGGAGAGCTGTGAGTTTATTGCATTGCTGCTTTTGTGGACTTTCCTCATGATTGTAATGCTGTCTATTGTAAATTATTGATAATTTGTCATCTGTGCAGCTTTGTTGGACGCAGTCTAGAATTTTTCATAACTTTAGCGTAGAGAGAATGTGCGTGTGTGAATGTGCAGCCATTAGGATTTTATTGTGAGTAGCCTCGAGTGAGCATTGGTTCTATGCACTCTGCTAATGGTTAGCAAATAAAATTCTCATATATGAGCTTGAAGTTGCCTTTGGCTACTGGTCTTGCCTTTTTGGTAAACTTATGCAAGGAAGCTTAAATTGGGTCATGTTAAGTACATAAAGACATCTGCATAGTTTTGCAGAAATTTTTATATGGAATGTTTTCAGACCAAAAAAAGCTAGCATGGAATTTCATCTTGAGCACCATATCTAGTGTGCTAAAGAGTACAATATTGTGTTTTTTGCAGTGTTTTGGGGACCCTTTTGGTAAACAAACTAATACCTGATCCCTTCTATGGATTGGAGAATGAGGCTATACTCGATATTGCCGATTCAGGAAGAGAATACTATACCTTTTGGTTCTTCACGAGATTCCAAGCACCCATGGTATGTAATCATGTCATGAATTCCTTTTTGCCCAAATCTTCTGATGTTTATGCAAAGATTTCTTTCTATGCACAGGAGAATAAGAAAGAAACTTTAATTTTGAGTTGGTTTGGATATAAGTATATTGTTTTTATGACCTGGTGTATATAGTTTTTTTGTTTGCAAACAATTGAATGCATTGTAATTGATTAGATATTGAGTCAACTGGTTACAAGTAAGTAGTAACAATCCTTTTTATGTATTTACAAAAATTTCATACTTGTAGGCATTTTAATTTGTATCTTCGAATTTGTAGGGGAAGCAAAATGAAAAATCAAAAGGTGCAGATATATATGTGAAATTTTCTATCTAATTTGTTTTTTTTTCCTCTTAACAGTCTGCAAATGCACACGCGTGGCTGAATTTCAGAGGCATTAATTACTCTGCGGAGGTCTATTTAAATGGACACAAGAAAGTATTGCCAAAGGGAATGTTTCGGAGGCACACATTAGATGTTACAGATATTCTTCATAGTGATGGAGACAACTTTCTTGCGGTTCTTGTTCATCCACCTGATCATCCAGGACGTATTCCAATTGAAGGAGGCCAAGGTGGAGATCATGATGTATGCTCTCTACTACTGGTTTTCTTCCTAAACTTGTGACTTGTGTCTTTGCGGCACACACGAATTGTTAATTTTGTGGGCCATAGGATCTGTATTTCAATTTTTATTCTGAAGTGTTAACTGTACTTTACCATGGAAAATTTTATGGTTACTGTGGACTAGTTTTGTCATGATGCCCACAACAGTGACTTAGGAATGGTACATTTTGGCATTATTGCAAGGTAGTAACAATGTATTTTTTATTATATTCCTTAATCTCCTTGGTCTAACCTAATGGCCGAGAGGTTCACAGGATGAAGATGTAATGAAAACTTAGTGGATATTGTTCTTTAAACATTTCTTTGTATATTGTCCCAAGATTGGTATTGGTTACTCAGAATTGACATCTAAAGATGTTTTCAAAGAAACGTCATTGGATTCACAATGAGTTTTCAACTTTTGGAAAATGAATTAGTATTGTTCGAAAATATGTCACTCAAAAGGGAGAAGTAATTGACTAACAATAACTGAGATGTTTTACAAATCAACTGTTGGGTTTTTGATCTTGGCTTGGTGATCTTCACATGGACGAAAGGTATTTGTAACACCAACATTGTTGGCTACACTATTCTCAAGTACAACATTGGCATTGGAATCAACATTGACTACACTATCGCTGACATCTTAAATGCCTTTGCCCTACCTGGAGCCTGTACTGGTGACCATGTCTTTGCCAACCCAATGATGCACTTTCTAGTTGGACAAAGTACCTATGGCTTTGAAAGACTCAACCCCTCCTTGTGTGTAGTTAAGCTTTCACGAAAGTGAAGATCATGTATGCCTTCAAGGTGACCATGCTTGTGCTGCCTTCATAAATGCAATTCTGCATCTACTATACCTAGACGAATTATTGACATGGCCCTATCGTCCTTCAATTTTGCTAACTTGTTGACCATACTCCTGGTGCAGATGGATGGAGCTTGTCATAATGTCGCAATCTAGGGGTAGAAAGTTTGAACAATACATGTAGGGTGATGTGCAAAAAAATCCTTTGCTCCCGCAAAGAGTTTCATATGCCAAATTGGCAAGTTGGCTATGTCAGGATAAAAAATCACCTTCACCCTTTATAAGATGCAACTGCATTTTAACTTTTTTATGTATGAGAATTGAATCCATTGAGCTTCTCAACCATTATAATGCTTTGCATATCCTTGGTTTGTGACAAGAGTTTTTGGTCGCCTCCAATAAATTTGTATTTAAAACAAAATATTAACTTCCGCAAATTAATATAGTATCCTAAGAGACTGATTTCTGCGTTTTATTCTACCTCACTGACTACAGAAGAAAATATGAATGAATCTCTTACAAAGGAAAGTCTTGTGCAGATCATTGAACCTCTGGCTGAAAATTAACAAAGCTAAACAAAAATGAAATAAGAGTTCTAAAAACTTCTCAAAATGCACTAATTTTCAAGGATAGCCTCCCTAAAATGACCTTTCTTTAGTCTGTGGTTTTGTCTGCAAGAGACACTTAAAGCAATTTATGCCACAAGAACATGAATCTTCAATCATCATCTATAATGAAGTTTGCAAATAGCAATCTGAACCTAGAGCTTCTAATCTTTTGCAATGAAAGTCACAATAACTGTCTTACAGGATTTCAAACACACAGAATTTCTTCAAGACACTGTTTTTGAGTTACTTCTTTCATCTGCAGCTAGAGGGCCTGAAAAGTTCATTTAAAATCTGTGCTTCTGTCTTTCCAACAAATCTTCATAACTCTGCTAGCTTCTTCATGAGAAGTCAAGCTTCTTTTCATGCATGAATTTGATTTACCCATATCTTGGAATGGTTAGAATTCAAAAACACTTTGCTGATCTGAGGTACAAAACTATGAAAGTCCTCTCCTTGGCAATCAACCAAACATCCCAATATTGTAACCTTTATTTTCTCTTTTTAATTATAATATAAATTAGAAAACATTTACTATGTTATTAAAAAATACCACATGCACAAGCTCTGATATAAATAATCCATCATATATAAACATGACTATTTATACAATCTCCTCTATTGTTTGAATGCTTCATTTAAGTAGTATGACTGTTTTTATTTTTTTTTTATAATGTTGAGGATCTATCATGGGGCCTCATCCCAGCGAGAAAAGCATACAACTATACTAATAACGATACACCTGTGCAAAAACCCATGCAAGGGTGACAGGTAAGTAGTATGACTGTTATCATACATACATTCAACATTAATCAGTATACATATCAAATTGGAATTTTACTAGACAGTGCACCTGCATTTGAGGGTTGTTCCTTCCCCCAAATATGATCATCTTTTCACGCAGGCATGGTGGAGGATTCTATTGTCTCCTCTTTTTGAGTACATGTTTCCTATAGGAGGAGAGTTACTTGTCTATGAATCTTATATCTTGGTGTTCTTCATGCAACTTTATATTTACATCTTATTTTTCTCTAGCTAGTAGTTTGAAAGACACATTGGTGCAGTGCTTCTCACCATCTATAATTTTCTGCTTGGAGTTTATTAAGATAAAATCTAGATTAATGGTCACTCTCCTTGTTTTTCTCCTATTACATAGGTTTTTTCTGTCTTTAGATAATTCTTTCCAGTTCTGCTTTATTAGCTGTAGCTGTTTGCTTTGTACAAGCTTTCAGGCTTTTTTAGTTTGTAACTTCTCTATATAAAGAGCATTCGCTCTCTCATGTAATCATCTGATTATTCAATAATAATATTTTCATATTATTTCTGTCACATTTCTGGAACATGGTATCAGAGCGTAGGTTCGATCTGAGACTTTTTTGTCTTTTTTTTGGGTTGTGTATTCCTCAGTGGTAATAATCTATTATCACCTGTTTTGAGTTCACTTATTTAGGCGTCGACCTTTCTATCTAAGGACGCGTCTCAGATTTGACGTAGTTTGGCGTCATTTTTATTCTGTTCTAAACCATTCGTGGAGGTCACGAATCTTGTCTATCTGTGGTCGCGGGTGTTTTCTGTATCTGATGCTCAAAGCTTCTTGAAGGTTTTGGCAGACTCTTCCTTTTGGGACTCGCTCTGTGATCGCGACCTTCGGCGTCTTTCATCGACGTTTTTCGGTTTTATTCTCTCTTCGGCATCTGCTCATGATTTGGTTTATTTTTTGGTACCCACTTGGTGGAATCGTGATTTGAAGGTCTTGGATGTGATTTGATCATTCAGTGTTTTGTGGTTGTGCGTCTTACATTTGAGTCGTTTGTCTAGTTCTGGTTCTTTTGAAGGGCTTGGCGGTTTCTTTAATTCTTGCCGGTGGTTCTGTTTTGTAGTCAAAATCTTCGGCAGATCTATGATCAACAACATTTTTTGTTACATCCTTGTTCCTCATGCGGGTCCTCCTGTTATTTGAACGACGTCTTTCATCGTGGACTCTGTGGTTTTCTGTGGCGTCTTGCATTTCTAGTCAAGGGTTCCGTATGTCTGCCCGCGATTTTTCTCCAGTGTGATCGTTGTAAGGTTTTCTGTAGTTGGCTTCGATTCTCACTTTTGACGGGATTTAGTGGTTGTTTAGCAGTCATTTTTGACTTTTTCTTATCACCGTTTTTGCTAAATCGTGCTGTGTGCTATGTTCGATGGTAATCTTTTATGGTCATGATTTTTGATGGGTTTTGGAGATTCGTGGCTTACATTTGTTGGTAGCATGTTTTTTTGGCGGATTACTTCTGTTCATTGTTAGACTTTTGTCAGATGTTTTGTCGGAGGTCTTGTTGTGTTGAGCGCTTTGTAATTAGCCCGTGGTCACCTTTGATACAAGTGGCTAATGCCCAACAGCTTCAGCTCTAGGTTGTGGTCACATTTGCATCAGCAACTAGCACCCAGCAAGACATATAGAGTTTGTTTTGCCTTGAAATCCACGTTTAGATGTTCTGAACTTCTGCCTTCCGTATTCTCGAGATCAGTATCTTGAAATCCGTGTTCGGATTTATCTCGAGATTCGTGCCTCTGTATTTGTATTTTTGCTTTATTTCGTGTTTTCGGTATTTGTGCTTTAGTTATATTTTCCCTGTCCGTGCTGTCTATTTGCTTCGGTATTTGTGCCATCCACTTATAATTCGTTTCTTTTCGTGTCTCGGAGAAACGTGAAGTATGGCATCTTTGACCAACATTTTGTTGGAGAGCAATCAGAAGTTCGACGACAAGAATTACAACACCTGGAAGCAACAAATGATGACAATCTTCGAATATTGGCGTCTTGACCAGCTAGTTCTGGGCAAATCTACACGTCCTCAAGTGGCGGGTAAAGATCAGGAAAAATTCGATGAGCAAAATCGTGAAGCGGTGATGCTTATCAAGTTATTAGTGACCGATGATCAGCTGCCTCAGGTTCCGTCTGGAATTTTGCGAAAGAAATTTGGGATTTGTTGAAGGATCTTCATGAAACGTCCGACAAGAGCCGTGCGTTCTTCTTGAAGAGCATGCTTTTCTCAATCATGATGGATGAACAGATGTCTCTGTAGGAGCATCTCACCAAAATCAAGGACATCTGTGATCGGTTGACGGCAATTGGTCGAGACATGGACGAGGAAGATATGGTAGTTATCACTCTGAAAAGTCTACCACACTCTTAGGAGCACTTTATCGAGACACTTAACATTACTTCGACTAATGTTACACTATAGTTTTCAGATCTTTGCAACAAACTCTTGCAGCAGGATCGATGGAAACAGCAGTTCGGTAGCAGTGCAACTGCCTCCTCAGAACAGGCATTTACTGCTAAGTCCTTTCAGCAGAATCAGGGCCCCAATCAGCCCTCTCAACCTTTCAGTCAGGGTCCATCACAAGACTCTTTTCAGAGGAAAAACATCCAGTGCAATTACTGCCACAAGTTTGGCCATATGAAAAAGGATTGCCAGAAACGCTTGGTTGCTGAACAGTCCAAGTCTGAAGCATCAACACCATCAGCACATGTCGCAGAGCATACTGAGCAGAAGGAGTCTGCTTTCTACACCTTCTAGGCCATCTCTTCTGCCTGATATTGCAGTTGCTTGTGGACCAGTCTTTCTCATTTTCGGTTGTCACCATTAAGGGGGGGCAACTCAGTTTTAGTTAGTGGATTGACCATTAAGGGGGCGTATTAAGATAAAATCTAGATTAATGGTCACTCTCCTTGTTTTTCTCCTATTAGATAGGTTTTTTGCGTCTTTAGATAATTCTTTCCAGTTCTGCTTTATTAGCTGTATCTGTTTGCTTTGTACAAGCTTTCAGGCTTTTTTAGTTTGTAACTTCTCTATGTAAAGAGCATTCGCTCTCTCATGTAATCATCTGATTATTCAATAATAATATTTTCATATTATTTCTGTCACATTTCTGTAACAGAGTTTTTATATAGAAGGTATGGCAAAGTTAGTTTTTTGGTCACTGCCAAGCAATATACCAATTTGGTGTATGAAATCTTCTTTGTGGAGCTTCGAAAAGGGGCTTGTTTTTAACATTTTGTTTTCCAATTTATGTTATACAGTGTTCATATTGGGTGTACAAACTCTACCCCTTTCTGAATTCAAACTTGGTATACATGGAACATTTTGTGTCTTTACGTAAACAAAGATGACAGTTGTAGTCAGTGCACAATGCCGATTATTATGTTTTGATAATATGGTTTATTTGACTATGTATTAATTGTTTGTTGGCTTCAAGTAGTTATATGAGTTGGTTGGTCGACGGTTGTGTTCTTCTTGGCAACTGTCGGGTCCTTAAATAGATTTTTTATTGTCAAGGAAAGCAGGATGATCTAGTTCAATCGACTCTAATCCTTGGCCGACCATCTTTGGTCTACTTCTGTAATAATTTCATGTGTGAATAAAGATACACATTTACTCTATTTGGTATGCATTATTAATTCTGTTTATTATTTCAAGTACTCGGTTTATTAGGAGAGTAAACATTGGCACTGTTGCCTTAAAAAAATTGGGTCCGATATAAGATATTCATGTCCTTAGACCCCAATAAAGGCGGGAAGAGACCACAACGTGGTCAGAATCAAGAGATTAGATGATCTCTAAGGTTGGTTGAACAAAGAGAATGCAGAAGAAGACTAAGAGAGATTGTTGAAGCCAAAATCTGAAGCCGAAGTCCATCCTAAAGTAGAAGTTGGAGTCAAAGCATGAGTAGGAGTCGTAGTCAGGAGAGACAACACACTTCTACTACAAATAATCACACGAAGGCAGAGTGGGAGGAGATAGCAAGGCACCTCCCACTACCAGAAGTAGTGTGGATTGATCTTTTATCAAGTTGAAAAGTCAAGACAACCTTCTCTAGACGAGGGGAGTTGGGAGACAGAGTCAAGTTCCTTCATAGAAGCGTATGCGAGTAACTTTTGAGGCATTGAAGGGTTGTCAGTCGAAGGAGAAGTCGTCGAGCCAAGGGTGTATAAAAGAAATCTGAAGGCAAAACAAGTGCATGGAACGTTGAAGCTACGAGTGGTGGGGGATTCTCATGTGGCCAAGAGTGCGAGAGAAGCATTAGAACGTCTAAATCAAAACTCCCTAGCAAGTTGGTTCTAGGTGTTAGGTTTGCATCAGAACAAAACCATGGTAAGCCCCAACGTAGAAAAACAAAAGTTGTCCAAGTTTATAGGCAATGGATTGGAGGATCTCGTCAGGCACTGTAAGGCTTGTGAAACAATTTGGATAGCAAATGGGCAAGATGATAAAGCAATTTAGCTACGGTCTTTTCTAGCCACCTTGCAAGGTGTAGCAATTGACTAGTGTTGGGTCCCAAAATAGCTTATCCCAATCCCTAGAACATTATTCAATCTCTGAGGCCAGAGATGTCGTCAAGGAGATGAAAAGGGGTTCATTAACAGGATAAGGATGATTAAGGGCCCATGGGTAGGTGTGGGTAATCTCCTCTTCGCTTTTCGTTCAGCTAAGCCAAGGAGGGTGTTCCTAGAGGTGTCCCTTAACAGGGATTAACAACAATACAAAATGTGTTCATGAAAATATAGCAGCAGTACCAAACTACAGTTTTGACTCCAAAACTGTCACCGAATCAAAACTAACCTACTGCACTGAAAACCTCTTTTGAGCTGATGAATAGGCAGTCTTGCATAAGGGCAAAACACTGGTATGTATTTAACTATTGAGATTTGTTCATTTAAAATGTGTGTGTTTGGTTATCACCTCCAAGATTGGTGCCTATCCAGTGGGCAACAAAACCCAATTTATCAAAAGGAAAATAATAGAGCAGAAACAAAAGAAAACTGATCTAATAGCATAGAATGCATTTGTCATGTAACACCATGCATATACACATACTTAATAATCCATAACTTCACCATAAAAATCCATATGTAATTCAGAAGAGACCACCACCAACCTAGCAATGCTTTAGAATTTTGTCACATTCATCAGTGTCAAAATTACATTCATACCTTAAAATAGGGCAAGAGGAAACCCTAGCGATGGCTTAGGTATTTCCTTGAAAATGCACCCTTAGTCATGGAGACATACAATATATTGATGTTCATTACAATATCTAATCTTTCATCTGCTTTATTACTCGCCTGAAGAGATGGAATCACGACCCCTTAACCTGGAAGAATTTTCCTTTTTTGCACCTATAGCTGTCTGGGAGTGAAATGAACAACCAACTTCCTTGAATGAATTTCATTCATGTATTTATACTATTTTTTGGTCATCGCTCAATCCACATGGGATTTTGGGTAGGAAAACACATTAGGGCAACCTGAGCATAAAATTTTCCACCCACCACCCACTACCCAGGCGTTTTTGGATCCATTTTGGTGCCTTTTCCTCCTTTTGGGGAAATTCGAGAGGGTATTGGATGTGTGGAGGTTCGGGGGAGGACAGGATTTGCGGACCTTGGGGGGGTCAGGACATATCCTGGTCCTTGGAATCCCCACGGAAGAAAGGGAAGGGAAAGTTGGCGGAGAAAGAGAGGGGTCAGGGAAATCTAGGGGAAGCATGTGGATGCGGAGGTGGGAAGGAGTTCAAGATATGTCATGATCCGGGTTGGAGCTGCACTAGAGAAGACCAAGGCATGAAAGTGGGGAAGAAAGGGAGAAAGGGAAGCAGGGAAAAGATGGGTGAAAGGATACATCCGCATCCAGATAGGGGACATGCAAAAGGGGCTCAGGAGACTTCAAGGGAGAATGTGGAAGAGAAGGGGAGGCGGGGAACCAAGGGGGATGTGGATATATCCACATCCAAGGGAAGACACTACCTATCCAGGAAGGGCTAGAAGTCCCGCCAGGATCACAATTCACTTGGAAAACTTAGGATTTTGTGATGTCCCCATTTTTAAGTAACTTATAAAGGTTCTAATTTAATTTAATTTTATAAAGTATTTTAATTACTTTATAAAATTATATTTTTATTTAAGTTACTTAAATTCATTTAAAAAACACTTTATGAAATAAAGTGTTATTGTGTACACAAAAACAATTATTTAGTAAAGTTCATGTGTGACCGTGTACACAAAAACCTTTGTGAAGGTTTTAAAAGGATGCCTGGGATTCATTTGGAATCACGTTGAGTTTGTGTATTTCTGGTTTGAAGACAAGTTCTTTGTTCAGCCTGAGTTCAAGGAGATGTTCCCTTGCATTCACGGTATCAAGGAGATGATCCCTTGATAGTTAATGGTTTGGTGAGTATCTCTTACCATTGTGTTGGTGAAATTACTTCAGATTTTACAGTTGGGCTTGAAAGCATTGTTCTACATTTCTGTATGTTGGTATTTTGAGGGTTTGCAGATTTGGTGACATTGTGGAGCAGATATATTATTTGCAAATTTATTGATTTATAAATAAATATAAATTTGCAAAGTATTGATCGATATATATGTTTGGTGTTTGAAATTGGTGTTGAACTTTGATTGAATATATTATTCAGATTTGAAACTATATATATATTTCTGTTTGGTTGCTAGCTATTTGTATCCTCACAGGGGACCAATTTTGACAGCGTGGGTCCCAGACTGGTATTCGTAGCATCTTTCAATATTTGTTGGTGAATGCATATTTTAAGATTTCATTTCTTCAGTGGTACGATATCGTGAATTCCTTATTGTTGAAGCGCATATATTTGAAGAAATTGTGGAAGACAAGGGATGAAGTCCACCGCATAATTCCTGAGGACACAAGGATATTTGTTGGAATCGATTATTGTATGAAATGAATCGCAGGTATAAAGCAAATCGTGGTAATCCTAAGTGAAGTCTGCCACTGCTGGTAAAAGGAAATCGTAAGTGTTGTCATTAGTGGATCGAGAAGAGTATAGCAGATCTCATCACTGCTGTAGAGCCGTCGACTCATAAGAAAGTCATGGATATTTGAGTGTAGAAGTTGCTGATTATTGGCGCTGGAGTGAATTTGCATCATGAAGACCACTGCATCACTGAAGACGTGAAGGCATTTGATGAGGCGTCATGGAATCTTAAGGATTGTATTTGAGAGTTTATTGTAAGAACCTGTGAAGCTACAACAAAGATCATTATCTCAGACCTTTATTTCATAATTTGCAGAAGTTTGCATCAGCTTGGTATGGCATCATAAGGATTTGAATTGTAAAAGGTTATGACAGCAGTTCATTATTTTATCTCTGTTTGAATGTAATTATCTATTTCACTTCAAATCTTTAATTTGAAGTAATCTACAATTGGTTTATAAGTGTCTGAGTTTATCAAAACAAGTTGGGCATTTTGTGATTTGTTCTGAGTTATCCTATTATACTCCTATGCTGTTTTGACATTAGAAAATTTATAGAGATTCCAATTTGATAATATAGAGAATATCTATTCGGGATATTACAGATTTCCTCAAGAGTTTTTACAGAGTTTTAGCATTTTTTTACATTTTCCAAGGCACACAAAATGAGGTAAATGTAGGGACACTTTTTAGGAAAATTTTAGCGAGTTGGCATGATTATGCAACATCAATTGTTGGAAAATAGAGGTCCCAACAACTGGTATACTGAGATTGACCAAGCCTTCCGAAACACATGGAAGAGATTAATGAAGGCCTTCAAGGAAGAGTTTAAGTTGCTTCGAGATGATAATGAAAGCATAAATTTAAAATACAAGACAAGGTAAGCACAAAAACGTATAATCTTATAATCGTAGACTTAAATAACTTCTTGTAAAGTTAGAAAAAGAACTCCCTGACAAGAAACAGTGGCTTATCGAAGGTCCAATTCTATCATTAAGAAAAAAGATGAAGGTAGTACCACCCTCTTCCTATGTAGAAGCCTACCATCGGGCGATGGACATAGAGAGTGAAGACAAATGTCCTCCTGTAGTAAAAGAAAAACAAAGGAAGATGGAAGTTCAGATGACAACGACAGTGAATCAGGAACGATACAAGCGCTCCTAAGGGACATGCTACAAATGATGAAAGAATTGAAGGCGGAAAAAGAAACCAATAAAGAAACTAACGAACTATGGTCTATTGAGTGCAAATGTGAAGGTCACACCAAAGGTAATTGTCCTAAAAAAATGTTTTGTGATATTTATCAGGTTATGGGTCACTCAATAAAAGAGTGCCCATATAATTTGAAGACTAGGAATACACAAGTACTCTTTACACAGGGAGAGCAGTTCACTCTATCGAAGCCACAACATAATGGTTATCAAAATCAAAGAGGAGGAGGTCGAAGCCAAATACAGTACGACCCCAAAGGATGCCCTATCATACAATGTTGACAATGTAATGAATGGGGATACTTTGCGAGGGATTGCTAGAATAAGCAAGACAAATTGCAATTATTGTGCAAATGGTGTGGACTTGGAGACCATGAAGATGTCGGAGGTTCGAAGCAAAAGGCTACAATCAACATGATTGATATAGAGAGGCATAATGAAGTATTGTTCGTTACTTGAGCCCAAACAAAGAAGGCTGTGTACCTGGACCTGCATACAGAACAAGAAATACTTCATGAAGCAAGAGCTGAAGTGGAGCAGTCTATGGATAACGAATGTCACCACTCAAATGCAAATGCAAGTACGATAACAAATCAATTACAATCCGAGAAAAATATTGCAAGGCAAGTATTTCAAACTATCATACCAATTAAAGTAGTGGATTTATTACAAAGTATTCCTGAACTTTGAAATGTTATGACTAATATTGTATCGAGGAAGAATGAGACGCTGCAGGCTACGACCCATTTGGAATCTGGAGAGAATGAAGACCCAATAACCAAACCTCTGTTGTTGGGAGACCAAGTGATTGATCCAATGTTATTGACAGTTAACACGACAAAGAAACCAACGGTGGTAAATATGGAGATCCTTGGAAGGAATCTCACCAATACAATTGTTGATGGTGGGTCTAGTGTGAACGTACTTCCATAAGACACTTGGAGAAGTCTGGGTAAGCCGATCATCTGACCCACAACTTTTCAACTGGTGGGTGTAGATCAACAAGGTATTAAAGTACTTAGAGTTTTAATGGGCCAAAAGGTAATTATCGGAACCCAAGCATTTTTGTTGAATTTTGTGGTCATTTCATTATAGAAGAAAGTGTATGATGCATTGTTGGGTCAGGGTTGGCTAGTAGCAGCCAAAGACGACCACAACTAAAAACGGAACACAATCTCCATCAAAAACAAGGGTCAAAAATATACAATTGCTTTGAAAACCAAACAGTAAGTGAGAAAGCAACTTCCTTATATTCATTAGATTCGGACTTCGAAGAAGAATGGACATAAAAGTAGGATTAGGGTCTGATGGAATTGATCGACGAAGGGATTTTGGAATTATAGTCAAGTTCAGAGGATGAAACAAATTCTTTCTGCGACCTATTTCATTGGCAAATGTAGGATTATGAGGTATTTTTGTCGAATTGTAATTTTATTGAAGCTAGAGAGATCAACGAAGAGCAACGGATGGAAAATGATTTTGAAAAGTTGGACAGTTTATGTATGCTGGACTCAATACAATGTTCGCAAAACATGGTTGTTCCGGTTCTAGTAGAGGCCCCCCAACCTTACCGAAGATTGCAATATTAATGAAGGTACGTCTCAAAGCAATAATATTAAAATATTTACTTTCGAGCGTACAAATACTTGTCATCAAGTTAGATCAACTTTACAGGAAAATTACGGAAAAGGAAAAAATATCGTATAGTGTGCGAGACAGAAAATTATTGTAGTTAGAGCAGAAAAAATGAGGTGGGCCCTACAAAAGCAAAATGAAAAAAAATAAAAGTTCAAATTTGGAAAAAATAAATATTAAAAATCCCCTTTTTCCCCACCATACAACAGTTATTATCAAAGCAAATACAAATTAAAACAAAAATTAGAACCGTACAACCACCCAAAGATTGCATCGTATGGCCAAATAAAGGTGAATTAAAGTTTTTTAATCATTTTAATTTTTTCTCTATCGTACGGCAAAAACTAATAAAAAATTTATTTCCTATTGTACGATCTCATGCTTTCTTTATCGTATGACCATATACAGTTAAATATTTGACCGTACGACCCTTTTTAGTAGCTGTACAACCTTTTTTTTATCATTGACGTACAGTTTCCTCTTGTCTTTGCTGTACAATTTTCTATTGGTATGCTCATTGTACGGTTTTCCATCTATGACTTATGTCCAACTTTTTCCTTCCATGTTGCTGTATGGTCACTGCTATATTTTCTTCCTACTGTACGGTCTCTTCAACAACTTGCATTTTATGGATTTTTCAATCCCCCTTTGTCGTACACTATTTTACCTTCTACTGTATTGTCTGTCCAATATCAATTCAGTGGTTTACTGTCTGCTTCTACTGTATTGTCTGTCCAATATCAATTCAGTGGTTGAGTGTCTGCTGTAAGGATGCTCATGCTGCAAATCATTCAGTTGTACGACCAGTGGGTTGCTCTTGATCAATTTCCAAATAGTTCTTCCCCAGACTATGAAGTTGGTAAAAACAAGGAATTCTTCATACAGATTGGTGAAATGATTGAAATTACATTCTTGGAAAATGGGGATATTGAACACTATTTTCATGAACATAATGCTTCTAAGATGCCTATAGTACTATCTGGGTTCAGTGATCGATTGGGTACAACATTCTCTGCCTCCTATGTGCAGTCATATTGTAAGATCCCTAACCAGATCTGCCCTAAAATTCTGATTTTTCTTCTTCTCAAACCCTGAATTTGAATTCTGATTTTTATTTCTGAATTACAAATAATTGTGAACAGCGAATATACATGTGCCAAATGCTCAATTAAGCTTGCCAAAAATGTATCCTTATGATGAAATATCTACCATGAATTCTCCTGCAAGATATGATCATCCAAATGCAAACAAAATGACAAATAATTCTGATTTCTGAATATGAAAGTCTGCTGCTACAAATCTGATTATTCTGAATTGAAATTACATCAAATGTATAGGCTCAAACATGCCCAAACGTAGCCCATATTTCTGTCCTTATGAATCAGACCTAAACATAGGCTTATACATACCAAAAATGGTGAATAGTGATGTCAAATCAGCAAACCCTAGATGGGTGAATCCTCCAAATGGCGGCGCTCTCCAAGAAGATGACAAAATGCATGCAATGTGAGGGCGGCGGCTAGGGTTTGGTCCACAAAAGCTTCCCAAACATGAAATCGCCCTTCCTTGAGGTTGGTGCTCACTTCTAGGGTAAAACCCTAACAAGTATCTTATTGAAATCTTGCTCCAAAACCCTCCAAAAGGTGGAATTCCAAATCTGATCTGAAAATCTGAATATATCCTTCACTTCTCCAAATTGTATTTGGCACAATTCTCACAATTTGGTCCTAGGGTTTCTGCAGAAACAAATATGTCTTTGAAGCTCCTTTCCTTCCAAATCTCTAATGAAGTGCAAATGTGAACTCCGTATGAATTCACCTTCAAGATGGAATTGGGTTTTCATCCAATCCACCAATATTTCTTCGGGTTTTCGTCCTTGGAATATGCTGAACCAAAGTTGCAGCCACAAGAGAAAATCTCCAATGAAAAGATATGAATGTGAATGATGAAAATGACTTCCAAATTGCCTTCTTTTATAGCCATCCATTAAGAACTCATCATGGTCGACCTCTTTCTAACAATATTTATTTTATTTTATT
Organism: Cunninghamia lanceolata; assembly: GCA_027924645.1. Taxonomy (NCBI): domain Eukaryota; kingdom Viridiplantae; phylum Streptophyta; class Pinopsida; order Cupressales; family Cupressaceae; genus Cunninghamia; species Cunninghamia lanceolata. Next base: position 6,967,095 of record BSBN01000333.1, read on the forward strand.
TTATTTTCTATTTTCTTCCCTCTTGGTCAAGCTTCCTTGGCAATTTATTTTATATTTTTTATCCTCGATTTGGCCGCCCATCTTCTTGGCAATTTTCTTTATTTTATTGATTTCACCAAGAGGCTCACAAAAATAGTAAAAGTCATTTCACATCACAAATTGGTCCAGCAAAATTAGTTAAATATAAATAACTTGAAATGATTAGGATTACGTATTTAACTAATTAGATTATTCCCTTGCACTTCCGACTTAGCTAATGGGAATAAAATAGGCTAGCCGAATCCATTGGGTGATCACTCGGAAAAAGAGGACATTATAGTCCTCCCTTCCCGGAATTGCTTGTCCTCAAGCAATTGCAAACTTGGATGCTGCAGAATTTGTTCACCTTCCCAAGTAGCATCTTTAAGAGGCAAGTCTCTCCATCGAACCAAATACTCCTTGATCACCCTATTTCTCAGCCTGCGCTCCCTAACATCTAGTATAGCATCAGGAACAAGTACCTAATTCCCCTCCTCATCCAAAGGTGGAAGCTCCGGAGAAGATGTAATATGCTACCCAATTGCCCTTTTTGGGCAAGATACATGAAATACATTATGAATTCGGCTACCCTCGGGCAACTCCAACTCATATGCAACATTTCCAACTCTTCGCACGATCATGTAGGGGCCATAGAACCGAGGTTTTAGTTTTTCTGCACCACTCCTCTTCAGTGTAGATTGACGGTATGGCTGTAGGCGCAAGAAAATTAGATCGCCAACCTCAAATGTCCTCTACACTCTGTGCCTATCTGCATACATCTTCTGCTGATTTTGTGCATGGTGTAGATTATCCTTAAGTGCCTTAAGGATCTCTTGGCTATCCTGCATCATCTTCCTACCTCTGGGCGCTCTGCTGTCATCAAATGCTAAGTCTACAAAAGACATAGCGTCATAGCCATACAAGGCTCTGAAAGGAGACATGCCTATCGACATGTGATAGGTGGTATTGTAACAATGCTCTCCTAAGTACAACCATCTGATCCAAGCCTTTTGCTGCCCCGCAACATAATTGCGTAGATATCCTTCCACCCATTTGTACACAATCTCTGTCTGCCCATCTATCTGAGGGTGGTAGCTAGTGGTCGGGGTCAACTTTGTACCAGCCAATCTGAATAGCTCCTGCCAAAACACACTGAGAAATCTACTATCCCGATCGTTGACAATGGTCTTGAGAAGTCCATGGAGTCTAAACACCTCTCTAAAGAACAACTCTGCAACCTGAGGTGCCTTGTACTCAGATGAAATAGCAAAGAAATGTGCATACTTAGTCAATCTGTCAACAACCACAGATATGCAAACTTTGCCTTGGACTTTCGGAAGACCTGTAATGAAATCCATAGAGATACTCTCCCACTTATGTTCTGGAATAAGCAATGGCTGAAGTAAATCTGCTGGGAAAGTATGCTCTGACTTGTTTTGCTGACAAGTCATACTCTGTAATATGTCGCAAGACATCATCCTTGAGACCCTTCCAAGACAATCTCTCTCGCACCTGCCTGTAGGTTTTGAAGAACCTTGGATGTCCTGCGAAAGGAGTGTCATGAACAACCCTCAAAATCTTTTTCATTTTTGATTCAGGTACCAAATAGATTCTATCCTTGTACCAAATGAACAACCCTCAAAATAGGTACCTGTCGTCCTGAATTTTGCCATCCATGAGCTTGCATGCAAATGTATTTTTGGAATACTCAACCAAAAGGTGAACTTTCTAGTCAGCTAGAATCTCTGTCATAGAGCAAAGTGTGGTCTCCTAGTAATGCATTGGCAACAACATTATTCTTCCCCTTAACATACTCAATATCAAAATCATATTCTTGAATCTTACTCACCCATTTTTGTTGTCTCATTCGGATCCTTCTGCTCCATAAAGTATCTCAAGCTGTTGTGTTCAGTCCTTACCACAAACTTTCCACCCACCAAGTACTGTCTGAACTTTGCCAACGCATGCATGATCACAAGCATCTCCTTATCATAGGTGGAATACAACTGTTCCGCATCTCTCAGCTTCCTACTCTCATAGGCTATGGGATGTCTATTCTGCATGAGGACGACGCCTATGCCTTCACTTGAAGGATCACACTCCAATACAAACGACTGAGAGAAAACAGGGAGAGCCAATACTGGACAAGTGCTCATTACCTCCTTGAGTCTATCAAATGTCGCCTGAGCCTCATCCGACCATCTAAAGGTACTCTTCTTAGTGAGATCTATAAGAGGTGCTGCCAGCTGTGAAAACCCCTTCACAAGCCTTCTGTAGTAATTGCAAAGCTCGAAGAAACCTCTCAAATCTAAAATGTTCTTCAGTGGCGGCCAATCCAAAATAGCCTGTATCTTCTCCTGATGTACCTTCACTCCATCAGCGCCAATCACATGTCCCAAATATAAAATCTCCGTCATTCCAAACTCACATTTGGAAGCCTTAGCAAATAGGGACTGTGCCTCCATGATGCCCAACACCTCATCAATATGCTTGAGGTGATCCTCCCATGTCTTATTGTATATCAAGATATCATCAAAGAAAACTAATACAAACTTCCGCAACTGCCTATGGAAAATATGATTCATGCATGACTGGAAAGTCGCAGGAGCATTAGTAAGACCAAAGGGCATAACCAAGAACTCATAGTTGTATTTCAAAGAAAATATGAATATATTATAAAATTGAATGTGTTACAAGAAAGAGCGAATTCTCTTATTTAAAGAGATTACAACATCTAATAATAGACTGAAAGCTTGTACAAAGCAAAAAGCTACAACTAACAAAGCAGAACTGAAAGAGGTAAGCTAAAGACGGGAAAAAAAAACTATCTAGTAGGAAAAAACAAAGAGCGACCATTAAACTAGATATTATCTTAATAACCCCCTGTAATGGTCAATCCACTAACTAAACCAAGTTGCCTCCCTAAAGATGACAACTGTAACCGAGGTAGACTAGTCCACGGGCAACTAAAAAATCAGGCAGAAGAAATAGCCTAGAAGGCATAGAAAGCAGACTCCTCCTGCTCAGAGTGCTCGGCGACATGGTGCTGATTCTTCAGGCTTGGACTGTGCAGCAGCCAAGCGTTTCCGGCAATCTTTTTTCATATGGCCAAATTTATGGTAGTAATTGCATTGGATGTTTTTCCTCTGAAAAGAGTTCTGTGATGGACCCTCACTGGATGACTGAGAGGGCTGATTGCTGCCCTTATTCTGCTGAAAGGACTTGGCAGTAAATGCCTGCTCTGTGGAGGAACTAGCACTGCTACCAAACTGTTGTCTCCATCGATCCTGCTGTAGAAGTTTGTTGCACAGATCTGAAAACTGTAGGGTAACATTAGTCGAAGTAATGTTAAGTGTCTCGATAAAGTGCTCGTAAGACTGTGGTAGACTTTTCAAAGTGATAAGTACCATATCTTCCTCATCCATGTCTCGACCAATCACTGTCAACTGATCACGGATGTCCTTGATTTTGGTGAGATGGTCCTGTAGAGACATATGTTCATCCATCATGATCGAGAAAAGCATGTTCTTTAAAAAGAACGCACGGCTCGTCAAATGTTTCATGAAGATCCTTTAATAGATCCCAGATTTCTTTCCCTGATTTCCCAGACGGAACCTGAGGCAATTGATCATCAGTGACTGATAACTTGATAAGCATCACCGCTTCACGATTTTACTCATCGAATTTTTCCTGATCTTCACCCGCCCTTTGAGGACGTGTAGATTTGCCCAGAACTAGTTGGTCAAGACACCAATACTCGAAGATTGTCATCATGTGCTGCTTCTAGGTGTTGTAATTTTTGCCGTTGAACTTTTGACTGCTCTCCAACAGGATGTTGGTCAAAGATGCCATACTTCACGTTTTTTCGAGGCACGAAAAAAAAGGATTATAAGCTGATGGCACAGATACCGAAGCAGATAAACGGCACAGACAGGGAAATAGAACCCTTGCACGAGTTACGAGGTATAGATTTCGAAAACACGGAATAAATCTGAAACACAGAAATCGAGGCATTGATCTCAAGATAAATTCGAACACGGATTTCAAAACAAGGATCTCGAGAATACGGAAAGCATGAGCATTAGAACATCAAAACACGGATTTCAAAAAAATATTTTTTGTTCATGTCTGCTGGAAAAAGAACACCTCCCTTTGCAAAACTGAGACAAAGGAGAACCTCCCTTTGCAAAACCGAGAGAAAGGAGAACCGCTGAAGAAATAAAAGATACCCCAATGCTTTGGTCAAATAGGTGCTGGAGATAGAAAGCGATGGGCGCTTTAGAAGACTAAATTTCAACAAAAATCCTTGTAACTACTACTGAAGAGTAAACCGATTCCCAGAAATGAACCATAGTAAAAATGCACTCACAAGTTTAAATCGCGTCCATACAGGGAACCCAAAATGCCATTGAAGAAATCGTGGCCAGAGGAAAGTGAACAGCGATTGGAGAATGCCCTATGAATCCGCCAAAATGCTCGTCCTAGAAGATTCTCCTCCAAGCGGCTACCATGGAAATTTTAATATGGGCGCCTTCCAACAGCAAGCAAAAAAATTCTTCAAAAATGACGCCACAGAAGGAAAATCGCGACCTCGGATGAAAATTATCCAGTGCCACACTAAGTCGCAGAAACACTAAAGCGCCAAAAAAGCACAGAACCAAAAGAAAATGAAGTTGTGATCAGAAGTAGTCTTCAAACTCCGATCCAGACAACGACCTCAAACCAAGGACGAATCGTGATACTTCACAAAATGACGTCTTCCAAAGACGTGGATACTCAGGACGACTTCAAAGGGCCCCGCACAACCTTCAGAGGGCATAACTGTCCACGCCAAAGCCCATGCACGATTTAAACACCAGTAAATGCATAATCCTCACAGATTGAGCCAGAACGTGGATAGAAGCATGAAAGAAAAGAAATCGTGACCCGGAGAAAGATGCGTGACCTCCAAAAAGCTGACAAGACAAATTGCGATGGGACAGAGACCATGAGACCTGCATCTGTACGGTGACATACGGAAATTCTAGAGGCGCCAAAAATTCAGGGCACAGGTTTCTTGTTCGATTTTTGCTCTGATACCATGTATTTCAGAGAAAATATGAATATATTATAAAACTAAATGTGTTGCAAGAAAGAGCGAGCGAATGCTCTTATTTAAAGAGATTACAACATCTAATAATAGACTGAAAGCTTGTACAAAGCAAAAAGCTACAGCGAACAAAGCAGAACTGAAAGAGGTAAGCTAAAGACGGAAAAAAAAATAAATTATCTAATAGGAAAAAACAAAGAGTGACCATTAAACTAGATATTATCTTAATAATAGTGCCCGTAACGACATCTGAATGCAGTCTTATGAATATCCTCATCACGAACTTTAATCTGATGGTACCCTGAACAAAGATCAATCTTGGAGAAATACACTGCCCCATGTAACTCATCCAACAACTCATCAATCCTGGGTATAGGGTACTTGTTTTTGATGGTCCTCTTGTTCAAGGCATGGTAATCAATGCACATCCTCATCGTGCCATCCTTCTTCACCAAAACCACCGAAGAAGCAAAGGGATTGGAACTAGGCCTGATGTGTCCCATATCCAATAGCTCCTTAATTGTCTTCTCTATCTCCTCCTTGAATCTCTTGGAATAGTGATAAGGAGTGGTGATGACGGACGTGGAGCCCTCTAACTCAATCACATGCTTAAAGATGCGATCAGGAGGTCTACCAGGAGGAATCTCCTCAAACACCACGTGCTTATCTAGCACTGACTAGATATCCACTTGATACTGCTGGTCATTGCTAGAAGATGACGTAGAAGACACAAGACATTGAGCTGCCCATGCAACATCACCATGTCGAAACAATGTCTCCATCCTCTTCGCTATTACTATCCCTAGTGCTCCATCCGCCAATGCTCTCAACACTATCTTCCTCCCATCTGACATGAACTCCAACTCCATCTTTTGAAAATTCTGAATGTACCTGCCAAGTGAATGCAGCCATTGGATTCCTAGAACAACATCAGTATCACCAATCCCAACCACATAGAAATCATCGGTAATTGTATAGTCACCCAACTGGATACTCAACTGCGAAATCTTCTTAGTGCAACTCATCTTGAATCCATCCGCACCCATCACACTGAAGCCTGGAAACTCCTCTACCTACAATCCTCGCTTCACCACCACACCATCAATGAAGTTATGAGTGGCTCCACTGTCAACCAAACATGTGATCCGCTGTCCCTTCAGGACTTTTCTCACTCTAAAAGGATGGTACTTAGTAACTCCTGATAGTGTAGCAATAGTACCATGTACGGTGTCACCTGTAGCTGTAGCATCAAGCTCTAATTGCTGCTCCTCGTTATCGCTTTCCGAACTAGTATCTTGGATTCCATCATCATCAATGTCAGAAGTGACCTCTATGTAATGAGCTTTGCCTTTCCCGAGGCATCTATGACCGGGTTCCCAAGGTTCCTTGCATTAGAAGCATAACTTCTTCCTTAGTTCGTTCTTGGCTTCTATGTCTGGATTTGTCTTTTTAGGCCATTCCTTCTGAAAATTCCTCCTAGGATCCTTTCTTGATGCAAAGAAGGGTTTGCTTTGAAACTTGGGCTTGGTTGGTGTTGAAAATTGCATACCTCTAGCCCTCTTAATAACATCCTGCAGTGAAGGTGGATCTAGGGCTTTCACCCAACCACGAAGAGGCTCCTCAAGTCCTTAAATGAAAAGATATGTCAATCGGCTCTCTGAAACATTTGGAACCAAGATCGCAAGCTTCTAAAATTCAGATATATAGGCATCCACTAAATCCCTTTGTTTGAGTTGGGCTAACTCTCCGAAGAATTGTTTGGGGTTAGTCTTGTCAAACCTGTCAATCAGCCTCTGAGTGAAATCAACATATGTAGTGATAAGGCTATGACCTTGTGTAACAATCCCATTGTACCGCCAATCCCGTGCATCTCCCTCCAAGTGTAGAGTAGCAAATTGAATTGCTTCCTTCTTGAACATAGGGTTAAAGTGAGATAGTTATCCATCTTCTGAATCCATGCACGTGCCATGCATCTTCCTGAACCATCGAAAGGAGTAATGGTTACCTTTCCCAACTTCCTTTGCAAATCATGGTTATTATTTTCTCTCCGCTCTAGGCCTGTTCCTGTACTTCAATTGACAAAAATCTTGTAGAGACATAGCATCTTAAAACTCCTCACCCAGAGATTGCCATTCCCTCATGTAATCATTGAAGCTCTCACATGCAACCTATTGTCCACCATCTTGTGCTCCTTGCTGATCCAAGAAAGTAGGCATTAGAGGTCCACACACAGAAGTTTGAGTAGTTCTGGTGTGAGTGTCGGCATTATTTCTGGAATTGCTAGCTTCTCCATTGTTACCATTGTTTCCATTGCCTCCATGCCTCCATTGTGTCCATTGGTCGCCATGTTATGTCGCACAAATTGGGACAAAAGCTGCATTAAATCACGCTGTCCTCTAGCAATATCATTGAGGATATCTCTAGTGCTAGGATCCTCATGATTCCTGTCACCCATGATGTCTTCTCCATTGGAATCCGAGCCAATAAACTGCTGCCTTCTCCTGTAGGTAATGTACTCTCTATCCTCAGGATTCATAAGTCAACATTCTTATCATATAAACCCTTCAGGTTGGCAAGATCACTTGCTCTGATACCACTGTAAGATCCCTACCCAGATCTGCCCTAAAATTCTGATTTTTCTTCTTCTCAAATCCTAAATCTGAATTCTGACTTTTATTTCTGAATTACAAATAATTTTGGACAGTGAATATACATGTGCCAAATGCTCAATTACACATGCCAAAAATGTATCCTTATGATGAAATATCAGCCATGAATTCTCCCACAAGATATGATCATCCAATTGCAAACAAAATGACAAATAATTATGATTTCTGAATATGAAAGTCTGCTGCTACAAATCTGAATATTTTGAATGAAATTACATCAAATGTATAGGCTCAAACATGCCCAAATATAGCCCAGATTTCTGCCCTTGCAAATCAGACCTAAACATAGGCTTATACATACCGAAAATGGCGAATAGTGATGTCAAATCAGCAAACCCTAGATGGGCGAATCCTCCAAATGGCGGCGCTCTCCAAGAAGATGACAAAAGACATGCAATGTGAGGGCGGCGGCTAGGGTTTGGTCCATAAGAGCTTCCCAAACATGAAATCGTCCTTCCTTGAGGTTGGCGCTCAATTCTAGCGTAAAACCCTAACAAGTATCTTGCTGAAATCTCGCTCCAAAACCCTCCAAAAGGTGGTGCTCCAAATCTGATATGAAAATCTGAATATATCCTTCACTTCTCCAAATTGTATTTGGCACAAATCTCACAATTTGGCCCTAGGGTTTCTGCAGAAACAAATATGCCTTTGAAGCTCCTTCTTTCCTTCCAAATCTCCAATGAAGTGCAAATGTGAACTCTGTATGAATTCACCTCCAAGATGGAATTGGGTTTTTGTCCAATCCACCAATATTTCTCAGGGTTTTCGTCCTTGGAATATGCTGAACCAAAGTTGCAGTCACAAGAGAAAATCTCCAATGAAAAGATATGAATTTGAATGATGAAAATGACTTCCAAATTGCCTTATTTTATTTTATTTTCCATTTTCTTCTCTCTTGGCTGACCTAGCTTGGCAATTTATTTTATATTTTTTATCCTCAATTTGGCCACCAAGAGGCAATTTTCTTTATTTTATTTTATTTCACCAAGAGGCTCATAAAAATAGTAAAAGGCATTTCGCATCACAAATTGGTCCAGCAAAATTAGTTAAATATAAATAACCCGAAATGATTAGGATTACTTAGTATTTAAATAGTTAGGTTATTCCCTTGCACTTCCGACTTAGCCTACAGGAATAAAATAGGCTAGCTGACTCCGTTGGGTGATCACTTGGAAAAAAGGGAACATTACACATATGAGGTCCCGTGGTTGATTGGTTCTCAACATTTTCCATCTATTGGCATGTGTTTGGGATGTGTTGGCTGTACTTCTAGTTCGTGCGTACTTCCAGGTTTGCATATAGGTTCTTCGTCTACAACATCGTTATCAGCTTGGAGCACCTTACCTAATGTCACTTGACTTGTTTTTTTGTTGTTTGGAAGACAACTTTTTCTTTCGGGGAGGATGATGTAGTTAGTGTACAATGCCGATTATTATGTTTCGATAATATGGTTTATCCGACTATGTATTAATTGTTTGTCGGCTTTGGGTAGTTATACGAGTGTGTTGGTCGACGGTTGTGTTCTTCTTGGTAACCGTCGAGTCCTTTAAATAGATTTTTTATCGTCAAGGAAAGTAAGATGATCTAGTCCAATCGACTCTAATCCTTGGCTGACCATTTGTGGTCTACTTCTGTAATAATTTCATGTGCAAATAAAGATACACTCTTACTTCTCTATCTGGTATGCATTATTAATTCTGTTTATTATTTCAAGTAATTGGTTTATTAGATAGGAGAGTAAACAACAATTTTATGTGCACATTTGATTTAATGCGTGATTATGTAAGGTTCAAATATCTATAAATTACTTAACTTGCATGAGCTAGAATTCTAGTTGTTTTTTCAGGAGCTGTAGGACATGGTTGATGCTTTGGCGGGTCATATTATTATATATTTGCCTTAATGTACAAGAAAAATATGAAAGCGTAACCTCTTCTTTGTCTTCATAAAAAATATCTTTGTACGTGCTGTTTCTGCTATAGGCTAGTGTTGTTTCATTATTTGGCCATTGCTTCCAATAAGTGGAAAGATATACTGACTGACCTATGGTTTGATTTGTGTGTATACAGATTGGTAAAGACGTGGCAACACAATATGTTCAGGGCTGGGATTGGATGGCACCTATAAGGTAATCTAAAATTCTTGTTCAGAATCAGAAAAGATCTTTTCTGTGTTTACTTGTGAAAGCATTTGCAGCATTGTATGCTTCAGGGGGCGAACATTAAGCATTTCAACCTTTGTAAAATAAAATTATCTGATTTTCTGTTTGGTGTTTAATTTTTCCTAAATGTGTTGTATTGTGGCTTTGGTTTGCAGGGATAGAAATACAGGCATTTGGGATGAGGTCTCCATTTCATTTACTGGGGTGAGTTATGCTCATGGTTGTGGCTTTATTTGTAAGGAGATGATGTTGTACTGACACAAAACAATCCAGTGGAATCAGCTGTTACACCCCCTATTAACAAATGCTTAAATGTTTTTGTGTGTTGTGTGTGTCTGCCTGCCTTCTGAATATTACCAACATACATGAAGGAAAAATGTCATTAGTGTCAATGACTACTCATAGAAATCATCTTGAGACAACTTGAAACCAAATCATGCACCAAAAAAGAAAAATTCTAACAAAACATCGTTATAGAGACTCTCTTGGATGACATTTGAGTCTTAGTTATATATGCGAAATTATGGGATTGGCCCACATTTCAATAAGTAATTGGGGACCACCTTTTAATTAAACTAGGACATTAGTATCAGGTTTGCGATTGTCGTTAATATCACTGACCTTTGCTTCACCTAGTGGGGTTATGTGTATCGTCCTAAACTCCTGATACTGGGCAAGTCCTTGAAGAGCCTTTGGTAGGAAAGGGAAAAGCTCAGGCTATCTATCAAGTGCCTAAAGGTTGAGGAGATGCTTCTGTTAGTTCCCTGTCAATCACTGCAGTTCCTTCCTTTGCAGTTAATTTCCTCTTTACATATTCAGTATCTTTCGATCCATTCTGAAAGGAATAACACTTTGGGAAAGGTGGTTGTTTTTGCTGAAGTTGAATTTTCCTATCGCCACTAGAAATTATGATGATGTTTGTTTGAGTACCCATAGGTGAGCTTAGAAGGACCATTGCCACAAATTACATGGCTACTGCAATCTCTAGGTCTCTTGTACAATTGTATTTATGTAGGGGATTGTTAATTTTTACTGTTTATACACACTTTGTTTTCCTTTAGCACAACTCGTTTATATTGAATGCTAAAATTTTGGTAATTGTTGTTGTTTTGGATGACATTTTGAATGTTTTCGTGTATTTTGGAAAAAACATCCATACTTTCTGAAACATTCCACAGGACTGTACTGGTCATAAGTTTAGACTCCTGAATCTTCTGGTAGATCTTTTGGAAGTGTCACTTACTGTTTTCATAAAATGTGCAATTCAATCAAGTTTATGCTCAAATATCTCATAAGGGCACAGATAGAGATCTCCAAAGCAAGTATGCCTTGTTGATTTATTTTTTATATGTCATTATGTAAATTCTTTGTATGCAAGTTCTAATACTATAAGATGGATCAAACTGGAGTAGTGCACATATCCACTACCTATTGTGCTAAAGCAAAGTTCTTTTGCTTGGCATAGTATTAAATTTCAGTCCTATCCTTAAAGTTGTGAAAACGAATAAATTATAATAGCTAGGAAGCAGATCATTTGATTTTACAGTTGTATTTGTTTACCGTTTGATGCTTATTCTCAGCTTTTCTATTTTCAAAATCTGTATGTTCTCGAATAGGCATCACTAAAATATCTTCTTCTGTTTTCTTTTATTTTTCTTATTTTGCTCTACTTTATTTATTCTAGGGGTAAGCAATTTGGTCAATCATAATTAATCACCAGTATCTCAGTTTGTGTTTTCTCTGATCCAGTGAGTTACATTTATGCTTTTTGATGCCTTATTCCAGCTATAAGGATTTAGAGCTAATAAAAATCCTGGGAGTGTTACTATTCTGAGCACTTATTACCTTGTTGTTCTGATGCAGCCAGTAAAAATATCCGATCCCCATCTAGTTTCATCATTTTTTGATGATTTGAAGAGAGTATACTTGCACACAACAGCCGAATTTACAAATGCAAGTTCACTTGCTGCAGATTGCACCTTAAAGGTGCAAGTTTCAATTGAATTGGAGGATGGGATGTGTTTGATTGAGCATGTTGAGACACAGGAGTTAGCAATTCCAGGTGGCACCAGCGTTTTATATACTTTTCAACCAGTAAGTATGCCCTGCACATTCCTGAGACTGTAACTGGTATCTGTAATTACTTGGTAGTAATATAGGCCATAGGCATATAGATGCGGTTAGAAATATGTTAACATGGCAAGTAGGTATAAGGTAAACAAATGACTTACATGTTTGCAGGTCTATTTTTTTGTTTTTTGGTAGACTAATGAAGGACAACCATGATTAATGTGTTCTCATGAATGCATCATAATCTATTCTCTCAGTATATTAGTAAATACACTGTTAACTTGTACGTTATTGGAGTGTTATTCTAATCTATTCCAACATGTAGCTTAAGTGTTTGTTGCTTACAGATTTTTTGTAAAAAAGGATATTGGAATATTTTAAATGACAGATACTTCATGATTCTCTCCCTTTTCTGAAACAATTGGCATGTCAATATTAGGTTTATTTTTCATTGTTCGTAAAATTGTTGGTTTAATCTTTGATTCTCATGCAAAAAATAACATTCGTCTCTGTATTGTTCTGTTGGCCTTTTTTAGATTAATTGGTATTCTTGTTAATTGCTGCCTGCACACTGTATTTCGTACCAAGAATGGTAGGATCCATGTGGCAAAAGAAAAAATGTAATTCAAGCTAAGGCAGCTTTTCTGTCTGTATATAGAATTCAAGCTAATGGGGACTACCTTTTGCTAAGCTGAACACAACTTCCCATAATGTTACACATCTTCCCAATACTAAATGTGATTTATTGTGAACTTATAAAATTGAAATATTTTAAATTAACCACCTTTAAGTATTGTATGTGTATTTGGTTTGTTATTTTATACTTACCATATTTGGACATTGCTGAAATAGAAATACATTCATTTATGTAGGATTGTTGTAAAGGGTAAAATATTAGTTCATGTTGGTAATATGAGTGATCCTTATTTGTGTCTTGGTCCATTGCATACGTTTTGTTACAAATGCTCCTATGTCAATGGAGGTTGCACTAACCAAGGGTTGTTGGTAGTTCTTCGTAATTATTTGTTGTTTTGAAGCCTTGCTTACACGTCTTTTCTAGTTTAGTCATAAGCAACTAGGAATCTAGGACGATGTAAAAATTTTATTAAAAGAGGAGGGAGGGGTCTTGCTAATCCATTGATTTGTCAGGGAATATATGAAACGTATTAAGTTACAATGCGAGTCAAGTATAGTATGGTACGAAAATGGGCCCAAGTACTAAGTATCATTCAATAAATTCAAGCTTAATATGAAACATTTGGGAGCTCAAAAGTCACTTATAAACTATTAAATATATCCATTCCCAATGATAATAGAGACTTATTCTATTTTATCCTCTCCATTGTTGAGAGGAAGAACAAAACACCATCTGTGGGCAGAGATAAGGAGTTTGCTATACTTTCCATAGCTGAGAGGAGTTTCTTCCATGCCCCAACAAAGATTCTTTGCATTTTTCATTGGTGGATAAAGCATATCTATTGCTGTAGTTTTATTTATTTTTCCCATATTGGGTCTCTTTAGGGTGAATCCTGCACTTCAATTTTTTATTTGGAAGTTACTCCTTTTGGGGTAACCTTTGGCTTAGTTGCGACAATTAAGGGGTTTATCTTCAGTCAAATGTACCTGGCCTGATCCATTGGGGTACCACATGTAGCGAGTTGGATGATGTACTTTAATTTTGACACTTTGTCGTGTCTCCTAGGATTTGAACCTCCTTTGTGAAAGTCTCAGTAATTTTACCACTCAAGCTCTTCCAAAACAACATTTTCCATCATTGTAGATTGATGACATTAGAGATTGGGCACTTTAACATTTGTAGAGGACGAATACTAATTAAAATGGTGGTATCAGTCATTGTTTCAGTGTATCTACATATCTTTGATACATGTAAATAAGTGATTTCAGCTACAGGTGGCATGCCTTTCCAATATAGGAGAATGTGCTTCAGTAGAAGTTCCAGTGCAGTAGACTTGTATTTAAGGCATATACACAATGGAATCAACACAAAGGATGTAGGTGGCAATTCACAACTACAGCACTGACATGTGCTGAACTAGGGTTTTATGAACAATTTTCTGAATTTCAAATTTCAAACACGAAACCCTAGGACTGAATTCTGATTTTTATATCTGCACTTCAATTTCCCTTCTCAAACCCTAGATCTGATTTCTCTTTTTCTGATTAAAACAATGATGGACATCAAACACATATGCATGCCAGTTGCTCAAATGAACATAGCAATAATGAATCCTTATGATGATGACTTCAATCATGAACTCATTCAATAATATATGACATCAAGATGCAACATATAGAAGGAGCAAATATGATTTTCTGTATTAACAATCTGCTACTACAAAATTGTAAATGTATGGAATGAAAATTACATCAAGATCATGGCTCTAGCATAGCCAAACATCCATAAGCTGCTGTTACCAAAATTCAGAGATGAATGATGATTTCCTACATACCAATTGGTTGTCAAATGCTAATACAAGATGAGCAAATCTCTTCAAATGGATTTACCTTCAAAGAATGGGTGAATGATGCCAAAGAGACTTCAAAGGGTGGTAGATGATGATGACAAATCTGCTGTCAAGCTGATCGCTGCCCTTATGGTGTTCAATGAATGCAAATTTACCCTCCAATCAACCCTTGTGCAGATCGACCTTCTCTATGATGCTGGATGATAGCAAAATACTCTCAATTTGTTGGCATATGATATCCAAGCTGCTGTTCCAACATGTGTGATCTCCTCCAAGTTGCCAACGCACCTTAACAATGAATGGCACTCCTCAAAAGGCGGCGGCTAGGGTATGGAGATGCTGATCTGAAACAGCATGAAATCCTCCAAGATCTTGCACTAATGACTGAAATCCTTCTTCCAAGATCAGGCTCAAAGGTGAAGAGACTCTCCTAGGAATCGGCGCATCAAATGATGTAAAGAGCCTTCAATATCCACGCTTAGATATGAAATAATGTCGCTGCTGTTACGTGATGCCAGGTCTTCTATGAAATCTGCAATATCTTTCAATGATGGCGCTCAAGGATGCAATGATGTCTTCCCTCAAATCGGCACTCAAGGGATCCTCAATGTCTTCAATGATGATGTCAAAAACCTTCAACAATGGAACTCCAATCTGTAAATTATCTTCAACAATGTCTTCAATATATCCGCTGCAAAAGATGTATCTTCAATGCTCATGAAACCTTCAACAACTCTCCAATGAAGTGCAATTGGACTTTCCTCATGAAGCCTCATCAAAATGAGCTAGGTTTTCGTCCAACTTACCTAATATTCGCAAGGGTTTTCATCTTTGGAATAGATGCAACGAAGTTGCAGATCCTCAAGGGAAAATGAGAACAACTAGATTCATAATGCTCAAAAATGATTCACAATACTTGTATAAATACTTAAAATCCTTTTTTCCCAAAAGCTGGCTGACTTAGCAAGAAGATATTATTATTTTATTGGTTTGGCCGACCTTCATTCAATCTTGGTGCTCAAAGTTTAATTTGAATTTCCTTATTTTAATTCCCTCTTCGTTTGGGCCGACCTAAATAGGCCCTTTGCTAGGCCGACCATCATACCATTTTGGCGCTCAACATTTAAATTTCCTTTGCTTTCCTCAAAAAGGCTGACATAGCATTCTTTATGGCAGACCTAGGCTGACCTCAACAGTCTTGGCGCCATAAAACGATTTGAATTCATTCTAGGCCGACCCTTCCTCATGTGTTTGACACTCCAAGAAAATTTAAATGTTTATTTGAACTCTTCTTAAGCCGACCAAACGTAGATAACTTTGATGCAAATTTCAAATTAAAGATTTGAAATTCTTTTTCCCGAGTTACCTTCTCCAAAAGTGACCATTCTGAAAATGGGGACATGTCAAGCACATATCTAATTTTAGCCAATGTATTTTGGTTTTCAGTAGCCTTCCAAGTGGCTGTTGCGTCTTATTTGGGAAAGTATAGATAATCAACTCCAAATCCTTCTTGGCAACTGATGTCACTTCCTCCCCAACTTATGTCACTTGCAATATTTCCAACTGCCCAATTCATGCTGAGAATGAGTCATCTTCTACTTCTGACACAAGAATTTGATTGATATTAATCCCAGTTGAATGCCTTTTCCCCACAACCTTATGGTCCTTTTCACTTACTTACCTTCTGCTTGGTTGTTTGCCTATTCGAAGATGTGCTATCAGTGCTTTGGCATTCAAAACGGCTAATCAAGAATAATGACTGCATCTTGCCTTACGCTACCATCTCAAGTTCAAAACCAAAAAAAAACATTGCTTAGAAAAAATAATGGATTCAAAACCATCTTTTATTTCCAAACCTTCCAAGTTTGATGGTGAAC
Source organism: Cunninghamia lanceolata (assembly GCA_027924645.1). NCBI lineage: Eukaryota > Viridiplantae > Streptophyta > Pinopsida > Cupressales > Cupressaceae > Cunninghamia > Cunninghamia lanceolata. Next base: position 6,983,465 of record BSBN01000333.1, read on the forward strand.
CCAATCAAACTCAACAGTGCATTGCCTAAATTTGGAATATTATTGGATTGCCAATGGAATTTATTAATGGCAAGGCAAAATTAGAGTTCTGTGGTCTACCTAATAACATTACAAATTTACAAGACATCAATTAAGTGGTTTGATCAATTAAAAACATATGAGAACAATTTGTGGCAGAAAGTTAAAAAAACATTCACCACAGAATTCAAAAAGTGGCATACAGATGCCCGAGTCCCAAATGAAACAAAAAGTAATAAAACAAGGGAAAGATGAGTCAATAAAAAGATTACAAGAAGAAAATTTTGAATTTAGTACAAATGTTAGACAATCCCATCAAACATAACTTGAAACAACAATATTTTATAAATGGGTTATGAAAAAGTTTCAGAAAGTCGGCAAGTAGTACCAACTTTGAAGTATTAGGATATATATGAGTAAAAATTAGATGTTGAATAAGAGAACTTTTTACAAAAGAGAGATACATATGACAATGGAAATGCAGCTAAATTAAAGATACTTTAAAATTATTGACTGAGAAAAATGATAAAAAAAAGTACAAATGGGGTGAGTAGGAATTTGGTGTTTAAACTGTGAAATTGAAGGACAAAAAGAACATCCTTTCAAATATTGTGGAATATGTAATGTAAGGGCACACAATTTAAGTGAGTATATAACACCGATAAATAATGGATGATGGTGCAGAAAACTCCATCCAATGGAGGCTGCAAGAGTTAGAGAAATCAACGATCTTCAATAAATAGCAACAGTGAGAGACAAAGGCCAAAATGTTTAATTATGAATGATAAGAAGGGCAGAGCTGTCATACAGTGCTGAATATGCAATGAATGGGGACGCTTTACTAATGAATACCCAAGCACGCCAGTCCAAGTCTTGAAATTATCGACTAAATGTGGACTAAACCTTGAAATTATCCATTGAATGGTGCCTGCCTTGAAATGAAACCAGCCAACATGATTGAAATAGAAATATGTTTGAACAATGAATGCACAAAGTGAGAATTGGATGGCACACACTTCAATGAGCGAGGCTTGTAATTAGTATCAAATGGGGAAGTTCCATGGTGGTTGTACAACCAGTGATAACTTTAAGAAACCCCCCCCTCCCCCACAAATATATATATATAAACTCCTGGTGACTACTTTGGGGAAAAACAACAAATTTCGTAGTGAATTTGTTCATATTTGCCAACAATGTTGGTTTTTGTTGGTGAATTATAGATGTCTTCGAAAAAATAAAATATTTTAGTTGATGAATTATCAATTGAATTTGAAAAAATAAAATAAATTACCGAGCAAATTATCTACCGGTTTAAAATAATTTCATAATGCGGCTGGCGAAAATATTTTGGCGCTATTAAATCATTTGGTGAATCTTTAGCTTGATAAATATTGAATTGTTTGAGAAATTCTACATTGTTTGATGAATGTTGATCAATGACTTAAGTTCTATTCGAGGCTGAAGTTCTGACACACTCACATTGTGAGTTAAACTTTTTGGACTAGGCCTATTTAAAAGACAAGTGTTAACGATTGAATGGCACTTTGACTTGTTATGACTCGACATTAATATATTATAAATATTCTGCAAGTTGCATGACATGGTCTTGTCCCTAGTAGCCCTCCAAAAGCCCCTAAGAAATAGGAAGAAGTTTTCTCTTGAGCACTTATAATTGACATGTACACTTAAAAATCTTCAAAGGCATGAACAAAGTCAACAGTAAAGAGGTCCCCTTAGGGTAAATCCCCCACAAGGAGAGTAATGGTGAGGGTTTTGCCACCACCCAACCTCCTAAAATTTAAGAAATTCTCCTAAAATATAGGAAATAGTCCAAAGCTCATATATACTTATCTAGCAAACACCTCTCACCCACCAAGAAGTACAAAAATGGGCTTGTGGGTCCCGCACATATTGACTCAGTGAAAAGGGGACATCTTTGGCTCCTCCCAAGTAGCATCCTCTGTGGGTAGGCTCCTCCAATGGACCAAGGTGAGATAAACTTTCAAGTCTTGTGCTCAAATCTCCGAGATCAAAAAGATAGGTCAAGTTTACTTTCATGTTATTTATTTTCATGCAAAACCCCAGATGATTAAATTGTATAGTGTGTATAAGTAGTAAGTTTGTTCATTGTTTTAGATTTTAGGACAAGTTTAGATTAGGGAGCTTCCTCTGCAAATTTGAAGAGAAAATTTTCTGAGACATTGTTCTGGTTTGAGTTCTCCTAGAAAGGACAAAATTAAAATACTTACAAATAACTGCAGAAATTGAATGTCAGTAACATGTACTCCTAGGTGGCTAAGTTTGGATGGATTCACAGGCTCATGATCCTGTCTTTCCTACTTTCTTTGTGTATCCATGCTGAAAATGATTGTCATGGTCATTTTTTAATGCTCTGACACAGCAAACTCCCCCCGACATCATTTCCAAGTTCCCACGTCTACCGTATCCTTGAAGGTCCCTTGAAGCCGCATGAATGGTGGATGAATTATGTCAGATCTGATGATGCAGGATTGATTATATTGGGGTCTGGTTGTGCTTGTCTTTCATCATGTGTCTTGACATGTTAGTATCCCTAGCCAATATTTTCTATATTTGAGGTCTATGGTATATCACACAAACATGCTTCTAGCGATCTTGATCCATTTCATCATAAAGTGCTATCACGTTGAGAAAGCATCTTGTTTTACATTCAAGAGATTACAATTACTATATCACAGACCTGGTTCAAGACAAAAGGATTGAACTGGTGTACTGCAGCCGAAATAATCAAGCTGCAGAAATTTTCATAAATTCAGCTTCAATAAACTAAAAAATTATCGGGGTGTTAGGGATAATACTTATTTAGGTCTTAGGTGAACATATTTTTAGTATTATTTTAGGAAAGTTGTCACTAAATGGTACCGTGTGTTTATTTGAATTTTATGAGTCACAAATAAAGCAAACTTTTAGCTGGAGCATACAAACTGTCCAAAACAGTTGCATTGGTAAATTCTCCTCTTATCTCTTTTCATCTGACACGGTCATTTTTTATACATTTGATTTAAGAAATTACATATTCAGACTTGCCTTCCTCTGTTGCTGTGATTTGTATGAAATGGAAAACCAAGCACGTTCACGTTTTTTATTTCCTTATTTTGAAGATGCAATAATGATATCATAGCTTATTTTTCTTTTTGAAAATTTTGTAAAACATATGAAAATCATGTATCATAATGTCCTTATCAAAAGATTTGAAAGGTTTTTGGAGAAAGAATGTTGTAGCAGAAAAATATTTCATAAAATAATTTAGAAAAAGCGAGAGAATTAAGAGAAAAGGAAAATAATACATCCTCATATTGTCCAGGGTCATGCAAGTGTAGAATGTTTCCTTGTTCTTGTCATGTCTTTCTTTGCTGTTGTTTTTTTTTTGTGAGGATTAAGACGGCTTTCAAGATTGAAGGATAACAGGAACTAGATTGATCTTATAGGTTACCATCTTTGATCTGGAAGGTTCATTAGAATTAAGTTGCCCTGGATGCTTAACATTTTGTGCAAATTAGTAAATGAGAAATTGGGGAAATCCATGAAATGTTTTCTTTAGGAGTTCCGTTACCATGTTTTTATCTGATATAGCATCTATTGGCAGCTTTTCTTTTATAGGCCAAGCTTATGGTGGCCAAATGGCTTGGGTAAACAAGCCTTATACAAAGTGGACATCACTGTTGATGTAAAAGAGTATGGAGAGTCAGATTCTTGGAGTCAGTTATTTGGATTTCGGAAGATTGACAGTCATATAGATCCTGCAACTGGAGGAAGGTAAGCCTTCAATATCTACATCTGTGATATCCATGGGTGCATAACGTACATCACATAATAGATTGACATACAAATTGATTCTAAATTGTAATAATCTAGAATGACATTTCTTATATTACAGATTATTTAAAGTAAATGGAGAACCTGTATTTATTCGTGGAGGAAATTGGATACTGTCTGATGGCTTGCTACGGCTTTCAGAGAAACGATATAAAACAGATATAAAGTTCCATGCTGAAATGAATTTTAATATGATTCGTTGTTGGGGTGGAGGATTAGCAGAGCGTCCAGAATTTTATCATTATTGTGATGTATATGGTTTGCTGGTAATAGTTCCTAAACCCTTTTTTATATAGTTAAACATGATTTTTCTCATATTTTAAATGCCAAAACATGTGCAATGAACTTAGCTAGGTATTAATGATGCAAATGGAATAATGCTTTATTGCCAAATTGTTGAACTAGATACAGTGGATGTAAAGTCTCTATTTATGTTTGTCTTTTGCTTTTGAATCCTAATACTTTCAAGTCCTCTTTCTCTCTTTCCAACATGAGAATAAATGCTCATAAGATCAGTTCAAACATGATGCTTTCTCATTGCTTATTTGTGATGATCCTAACTTGTATTTACACAACAATTCCAAGAAGATATCAAAGCACCACAAATTTGAGCAATGAAATATAGGAATATAAATATGATAAATTCAGAATGCCAAGTGTTTCAACCAATCTCTGATTTCTGCCCTAGAATTCTGCACTTTAGGGTTCTGCCCTAACCCTAGCTCTGCTCAGAAAATCAGACTTGAACAAAGTATAGACTTCACCACAAATTATAATTATAATAAGTAGTTTGCCGAAGCATGAAGATAATTTCTATCATCAATATGCACATGAAGCTTATGGTAACATGTCATAAACACAAGGTACACAGTCTGCTGGAACAGTATGAAATCTGCTAATATAAACAAATGAGTGGCCAAATAGCCCAGCTATCAAAAAATCTTCAATGGCAACAATTACATACCAAAATGATGTCAATACAATCCCTCCAACTGGCGAATGAGCACAAACAGTCTGCTGTAGTAAAGCTGACCTGAAACCCTAATTGCAGCAGTCCTAAATCAGTCATAAACCTGCCCTAGGGCAAGTTGCCTATCTACCAAGCTGGTCGCCCAAGTGTTAGGATGATTCCTAACCAAGTTCGCTCACCAATGATGCTCAAATTCACCACAGATTAGTTCACTTCAGCCCTAGACATTTCGCCCATGACGAGTGTGCAATAGCTGATATCAATGAAGCCAAAGTGTGCTCTCCAAGCTGCTATGAATTAAGTCCAATGCTAGGTGAATGGGGTCATCTCCATTCCTTTTCAAGGGCCATCTCCTCGACACTTGAACTAAGAATCGGAATTCTCAGCCAATAGGATAGGAAAGATTACCAAGAACCTGCGACGATGTGATGTCCAAATGCAGCTCCATACCTTGCTTTTATACCCTTCCTTGTTCTAGATCTCTCCTTGATATGTGTGCTTCTCGAAGATACCAAAGGTGGCGCCTAGAGGGTCCTATACAAGTCGGCTGGCTCCAAGCTAATATTTCATCTTGTTTTGTCTTTAAAAATGGGCGCCAAGACTACTTATCTTGTGCAAATCGGCCTAGCACTCCTCCTCAAGCCAAGTCGGCCCCAACTCATAATGATTTCAGTGCTCTCCCTAGACCAAGTCGGCCTCTCAAGAAACCCAAAGCCTGTAGATGCAAAGAAGATTTGGCAAGGCCCCCAAATGGGTCTCCATGAAGACATCTCAATGACAAGATTGTGATGGCAATGTTGTATCAAGACCAAGCCAAAGTTACAAGATCATTCCCTTACCATCCTGTTAGCCTATGGGAATGGATGATAGGCTAACCAAGAACTCCATGATAGCTCACTCCGGAAATGGGGACATGATATTATTTTACCATTAGGAGTTAGGACAATAGAATCACACAATGTTTGTTGCCACGAGGAAAATAATTGTTGAATAAAAATAAAGAAAAAGATGGAATTATCTGTAAACTTGTAAAAAGTGTTAGGAAGATATAACATATACACCTCTCTAAGATAGTGATGGTTTGTTGCAAACCAAATATAATGGTTTGTAACCTTGTTAGCATTTTAAATTGTCCCTTTTAGGACAACACAAAATGAAACAATATGTAAGGATAAACCTTTTCTCAAATTAGAAGGGGAAGCTTATTAACAGAAAACAAAGCTAAACCCTAGGACCTGAGGAAACAAACATTTTGATTTTGGGTGTCTTATATTAACATTTTAAATTGTCCCTTTTAGGAGAACACAAAATGGAACATGCAAGGATAAACTTTTTTGCAAATTAGAAGGGGAAGCAAACCTTGTAACAAAAAAAATTTAAAAATCTTAGAACCTAAGGAAACAACCTCTAGCTTTTCTACAATATGTACATGTCAAACCTTTAGGTTTTGAGCACACATTACAAACAAACCAAAGAATTGACTTTAGTTCTCGGGCAAGGGGACAAGGCTTATCAATATCTATCTCAAGATGAGAGATTTTTACATCTTTTCTTGAAAGTAAAAACCTACAATAGCTAACAAATGTTCACACTCTCAAGCTACAAGCAAAGACTAGAAAGTCTGAATATAACACAAAACGTTGAATTGGATTACACACAAAAGATTTTGCAAATTGAATGGAGGAAATTGCATACAAAGCTACAATTACCAATTTGATGAAATCTGCAATACATAGCCTTCAATTTTCAAAAACAATTTCATTTACTTAAACAACACAATCAAGATCACACACAAGCTTGAAAAATAATCTTAAGTGGACAATAGGCATAAAATTACCCTTAAAAAGTGCATGTGTACAATATTTTGCATGGTAAATAAATTAAAAAACAATTGTAGTTCCTATGCTAAATACAAAATTTTCCCCAAATACATCAATTAAAATTAGAAATCTTCAAATAGATTTATGATAAGAACATATATCTCTATAAATAGACCTTCTAGAAGGTAATCTAAAAATAACACATCTCTGAATAAATCTTCTTATAAGATCATCTCGAAATAATTGCCTCCCAAAATTACGACTAAAAATAGTCATGGCTAAAAGTGACATGAATTAAAAATAGCCAATTTGATAGTTGGCTCCTTGTAGTGATTCCAATGTAGCTTCCTCATTCTGACTATGATAGAGCTCTTAAGAATCTTGAAACTAACAACTCACTAAACCATCTTGGTGACTTGAATCTAAAAACCCTAAACATGAAGAAGAAACCTTGAGAGTCCAAACTTAGTCCTTGCTTAGTAAACTCTTCAAGGTTTGCCATCCAAGCCCTCATTACCTTATGTCATGTTTGTGAACTTGGTGTTATGAAACTCTACCATAGATGTTCGAAGCATAGTTTGCATTCTCGGATTTGACACATACTCGATAGACCAAATTTTTTTGAGTTGACAAAAAAATTTGACAATATAAAAAATACTTAAAATACTTAAAAAAAAAACACAAATGTTGGGGAAGTCCTTTCTATTAGATTTGATTACAACTAGAATACAAAACCGTGAATACAACAGCTAGCTGATAACTATTATGAATTTATGATGATTGTCTTTGAAAATCATCATCATAAATTGCATATCCATGCAAGTTACAAATTACAATCATTTGCAATTTCCTCTTCCCCATTCTCATGAAAAATTGGGGAGAGGGTGAGGGTACACTCCTTACACTCAGCAATGGCTCCTTGATTGGCCTAGATGGCACTAACTCCTCTACCTCATGTCGGACATCATCTGCCATGATGTAATCTGATCCAAACTCTTCTACTTTTGCTACACCTACACCCTCCATAGCTTGCTTTTTTGAGATCAGAAAAATCGTCCACTATGAATACAAGACTCTTCTCATCTTGCACAGTCCAGACACTATAGGGATCAATATCATCCAGTCTATAAGCTCCTATGTAGATGTCTTCACATTTCTTGTACGAAGATGAAGGTTGTATTGCACAAAAATTAGGTCATTGAGGTATTGTTGAGTCAACTTGCGCTTCTTTGTGTGAATGGCCTCAAACAAGCTTTAATTGTGTTCACGTGCAGAAGCGCTACAGGTTGAGACAAAATTTAGAGGGCTAGTTTTTGAAGATTTGGGGTATTTCCACCCTAATCTGTCCACTAAGAATCTGCAAATAAAATAATCAAAAGTTTGTAAGTAAGCAATAGTAATAATTGTAATTTGTAATTTGTAAGATATTAGTAAAAACTCCAATTTTCGTTACCTAGTGTTTGGGTGGATCTCCCTCAGATAGCTAATGGTGAAGCGAAGAGCCTCCCCCAATTTGCTTGTAATTTTGCAACTTTGGAACCCTGAACGAACTGTACACGGATCAGATCTGAACCACGAACCGGGTTCGAACTGGACCTGGATCCGGCCGGTTTCCAGGCGAATTCGGTAACTTAGCACATAGTTCAGTCTCTTCTGCCACTTAAAGGCTGTCATTAATCTTCCAGTGTGCATATTGGTTGCCATCTGAAATCTGTCAAAAGCTGTTGGCATGTATTTGAGGGGTTGGTGTTATCCATAAGAGTGCCTTTTACTGTTGGGCTCACTTATGTTGCCTAAAGGATGACTTAGGTGCTATTTCCTGCCCTCCAACCACTTAAAAGTTGTTGAGGATGACTGAGGCATGCTTTTGTGTGATTTGTGTCACTTAAAGGCTTGCAAACTCCTCCAAGGCACCTGTAACAGCTGCATTTGCCACTAAAAAGATTTAATAGATCTGTTTGGTGTGCTTCCCTGTCATACTTGTCATTCAAGTGTTGATCAACTTATTTCAAGCATGCCTTTAGCCCTCTGCTGCCATTAAAGATGTCGAGGCACCTATTTGAGTTGATGTTGTCCCTAAAGTATTTTTCGTTGTATTTTTACTTTAGATTGTGGACAAAATTATGTTATTTGTTTTCCACTCAGATGCTTTGGAAACTAGGAATGTTTACACTAATCCTAGGTTAAATAAAACTTTTTGGTAAGCTAATTTCATGTGATTTAACCCAACAAATTTTAGATTGCAAGGTTTCTTCTGATGTCATCAATCTCCATATACATCTTAGCATGTCACTGAAATAAAATGTACCCTGCTTCAGGTGTGGCAAGAGTTTTGGATAACTGGAGATGTTGATGGGCGTGGTGTACCTGTTTCAAATCCAAATGGGCCGCTGGATCATAACCTTTTTCTTGAATGTGCAAGAGATACAATCAAGCTCTTGCGCAACCATGCAAGTTTGGCCTTATGGGTTGGAGGTAATGAGCAACACCCACCAGAGGACATTAATACGGCTCTGAAGAATGACCTACAGCTGCATCCTTTCTTTAAGTTACCTGGAGTTGACACAAGTTTGATTGAGTCACATTCATGGACCAGATCTTATGAAGATCCTAGCCGATACCTGGATGGGACTCGTTTATACATCCAGGGATCATTATGGGATGGCTTTGCGAATGGAAAAGGAGATTTTACAGATGGACCCTATGAAATCCAGTATCCAGAAGACTTTTTCAAGGATGACTTTTATAAATATGGCTTTAATCCAGAGGTAGGTTCTGTAGGGATTCCAGTTGCAGCCACCATAAAAAGAACAATGCCTCAAGAAGCATGGCAAATCCCACTCTTTCAGCTCTCAGATGGCTACATTAGTGAAGTACCAAATCCTGTTTGGGACTATCACAAGTATATACCATATTCTAAACCGGGAAAGGTCCATAATCAAATTGAAATGTATGGAGAGCCAAAGAGCCTAGACGATTTCTGTGAAAAGGTAGGCCAAATTTGTTATTTCCAATTTCTTTTAGAAAATAGATATTGCTATAAGTTATAACTGAAGGTGCATCTAACTTGTACGGTTCTCTGATATTTTTTCCAGGCACAACTTGTTAACTATATTCAGTATAGGGCACTTTTGGAAGGGTGGACATCACGGATGTGGACAAAATATACAGGTGTCCTAATTTGGAAAACGCAAAACCCATGGACAGGTCTAAGGGGTCAATTTTATGACCATTTTCATGATCAGACTGCAGGATTCTATGGTGCCCGTTCAGCAGCAGAGCCTATCCATGTGCAACTGAATCTAGCAACCTATTTTGTTGAGGTGATCTTGAAGTCATCGATTACTTTCTGTCTGTATCTTCATGTTTTATAGATTCATTCATGTGTATAAGTTCCTTTTTTTGTTCCTTCCAGCAATTGATGCTAGAAACATGTGGAGTTAACTTCCATTTTTGTTTTTCAGATTGTGAATACGACATCAAGCCCCCTCTCGGGAGTTATAGTGGATACATCAGTATGGGAATTGGAAGGGAGCTGCCCATACCACAAACTCAGTAAAAGCATGTCAGTGCCACCCAAAAAAACACTTCCAGTATTTGAAATGGAGTATCCAAAGACAAAGAATGCAAAGCCAGTTTATTTTCTTCTCCTCAAGCTTCTAGATAAATCGAATTCAAACATCCTATCAAGGAACTTTTATTGGCTCCATTTGGCAGGAGGAGACTACAAGCCACTAGAGGCATATAGATCTAAAACAGTTCCAATACGGACATCTGCTCAAGTAACTTTGGTAGGACAAACATTTAAAGTTGAAATGAAAGTGCATAACCTATCAAAAAATTCAGTATCTGAAGGTCAGTCTCTCCTTAATATTGAACACCATCACAACCAACAGGAACCCATTACAATTGAGAATATGACTATGAAATTGGAACCTGTAAATGAGAAAATGGAGGGACTGCTTTCAAGGATATCAAGTCGTGTGTATACAAGGAAGAAAGAGAAACAAATGCATGTGGCAGCGACCAAAGGGGACCACTCAGGGGTTGCATTTTTTCTTCATTTTTCTGTACATGCTGCTACCAATAATCTCAAAACAGGAGAAGATACACGTATACTCCCTGTCCATTACTCAGACAACTACTTCTCTTTAGTTCCTGGTGAGGTTTTGCCTATCGATATTACATTTGAAGTCCCTAAAAATACAGTACCAAAGATTGTTCTTCAAGGTTGGAACACAAATGGACATCCATTGGCAATGCAACTAAGACTTAAATAGATTTGTATTTTACCAGATTTTTACCATGCTATGCCATATTTCCTATGCAACCCTCGAATTTCTTCACAATCTATGCACGTCAGTCCTCAAATTGAAGCAGTGATTCATTCAAAAATCTACCTATTAGGATGGCTTGGTTATGAAATATCCCCAGTCAGAATTCAATAAAGGAGCAAACAAGCTGTGAAGAATCATGTCTGGCTTATTGCTGCAATTGAAAATGCATGGCAGCAAATAAAAATATTGAAATATATTAATTTAAATCCAGAGGAGACCCAAACCCTGGAGGATAATTGAGGTTCTGAAGTAATCAGCAGGTGCATTCTGTTATGATTTTAGGATATACTAAATGATTCGTTTGATTAGCACGAAGGTTGTTGAAATCATAGTAGCAGTACTCATAAAAAACTCACGACTGATTCGCATCACAAGTAAATGATGCGCCACATTCGCTGTGCTGTTTCCCAAGTTTCTCAAAAATGATTCTGAAATTTTTTACATATACCTACTTTCTTGGTTCAACTTTAAACTAAAAGCCTAGAGTGGCAGAAAAATATAGAGCACAAGCAGACTGAAAACTATGGCAGAAAAATATAGAGCACAAGCAGACTGAAAACTTACTTTCAAAGTCAAGTTTTACACCTAAGAGGGGTTTTCAAAATTTATAATTGATTATGGGTTTAGGCAATAAAAACAGAGGGCTGCCCCTGAAATATTAGTTTGTGATTGATGACACAGCTTTCTATTTTAGGGCCAGCCCTACATTTTTTACACAAATCCTCTTAGGTTTTGAAAAGTTAAAACCCTATGCATTTCGTTTTTTATCAGAAGTTTTCATCTATTATGTTTATATTTAACTCTCTGCGTTATAGTGAATATGAAATATCAATCAGTTTTTATTCCTCTATTCTTATGAATATTACATTGGCTTTTAATTTCTTTAAGTTTTTGCATGTTTTTCCCATTTAAACTTGGGTAATTGAATTCTATTGACACTTCTGCCACTTCATGTCAATGTTGTGTAAATGGAATGCAACTATGGTTGAAATCCCTTGTTTCTGGTACTGATATAGAGGCCTTACTTGAATAGTGCATTGTATTTAGCTTTTCACACTATCATGATTTGTTAAAGATCTTCCAGAGTCTATTTCTTTTTTTTTTTTCTCGAATTTGTTGTGGAGCAATCCAAAGCAAAATACACACTGAGATATTTTCAACCAGCACGATTCAAAGGAATAAAATAGAGACTATATTTCTTATTGCAATGCATATTTAAATAACGTGAGAAATTCAGACTGCAAAATTATATAGACATATTTTGCATAACGTGAGATTTCTTTAAACAACACTCCCCTTCTATGTAAGGCTGTTCTTAAATATCATCCACTTCAACATTCCAAGGTCAATTTTGGCCAATAAAAATAAGACAAATATTTACCACTTTTTGTTGTGAATGAGGTGTAAAATTATTATTGGCTGTTTGACCATTGAAGTGGATGATATTTAAATAGAGTGTCTATGTAATCTCCTCACCTGCTTTTTGTCAGCATTGTCAAAGTAATTCTAGAAGAAACAAATGGGTCTGAGTGTAGAGAAATAATATTGGAAGTGTCGTCATAGCTCTTCCCATCCTCAAGGAAGGAAGCTAACGCTTTGTCCTTGGTCTTAACACCCTCGTTGTAAACTCGTAGAGGATTATGGTTTTTCTTGTTCCATGGACATTGATAAAATCAAATCTTTTCATCTCATTGCAATGCACTTGGCGTCAACTATATAATCTGTTTGGTGCATGTGGCTTCTGTCCTTGGCTCCGAGAAATTAAATTAAGTGCAAAATGATTGAATCTTGTAAAAAAAACTAGATTAACTGATTGAATCTTAGAAAAAATAATAGATTAACTGATAGAATCTTAGAAAAAGAATAGATTGTTACTTATCTGATTATAATTGCTAGCATATTCAACTGCTCTTAATGTGACTACAAAAACAAGTATAATTTTCAAATTTGAAGGGTTCCTAGTATTTTTTTGTTGCGGTGAATGATACCACAGGCCTTTGATAGTGAAGGCTTGAAAATAACTTTTTTTTTTGTGAAATCATAAATAAAAGTGACAATTCATGTATTACATCATACTGCTTTGTATTAAATTTATTTTTGTAAAAATAATAAGTGTTAAAAGTATCTTTCGACGTACCCAAAATCTAGTGGAGATCTCTCGTGTTGCAAACACAACATTAAGGAAATTCCTTGATGTGGAATTAAGCAGAAATTTACGTTGCCTTTAAATAAGCCTTTGAAGATGTTTTTGAAGGATCATTTCTTAAGAGAAAATAAGCTTAAGAGAACTAATGCAAATTATTACAGCCTTATATTTTCTATTTTATCTTTTCTTTACTTGAAATACTTTACCTATATCCCTAGGATTTTTAATTGTCACATCTGTAATTACGGGATTAAGAGAGTTCAGCAGATCCGACTTTTTATATCTTTCTTTTCGCCATGGATCTAATTTTGACCAACTACTAGTTAAGTATTGAGTACTTAATGTAGATATAGACTGTATACTTAAAAGATTTTATCTATATTCCTAGGATTTTTAATTGTCATGGCTGGAATTGCGTGATTCAGAGAATTCAGTAGATTTCACATTTTATTTCTTTCTTTTCTCCATGGATATTATTTTGACCAACTAGTATCGAGTCCTTAATGTAGATATACACTGTATTTCGAGTCCTTAATGTAGATATACACTGTATTTCGATTAAATGTCAAGAAGCTTGACGTACAATGCTGACACTTGTAACCTTCATAGCCTGTAAAAGGTTGTATGGCCCATAAAAGATTATAGATGAATTCTCCATTAAAAATAAAGGAGTAGAAAAACTTTTTAAATAAAGGGCAATTTGCAAATTTAAGAGTGGATATTAACTAGTTAAATATGTTGTAACGATAACAAGATAGTTAAATTTACAGACAATAATTTTGAAAACAAGACCTGCAGTGAAGGCAAGTTCCTGCCAAGACTGCAAGGAATGCCCCTCAAAATACAAGTCTCTGGTTCTATTGTATTATGTAAAATAAATACCAAGTGGAAAATAAAATAAAGCTTTGGTCTGTTTAAAGTACACAATCTTAGTATTGATTATGGCATAAAGTCACTGAACTCACAAAGACAAGAATAGGCCCAAAAGTCCAAAGAAGCAATGGAAACCCAAAGTAGAGTATCCTATTCCCAATGGTATTAAAAATGAAACCCCTCTCAAACAGTTCAAACACATAACCATGTTGGGATATGTTGTCATTGATGTCAAAGGCATGAGGTCGTTAACTGATGTCATTGATGTCGAGAAGGTACATGAACAAGATTATTGTGCTTAATATCAAAGATCGAGATTGTTGGTGAGATTGTCAAAGAGTTTGTCGTGGAGATTGTTGGTCTAAGATGTATGGACGAGAATGTCAAGATAAGAATGAAGAGATTGTCGAAGTGATACCAATGTCAAATATGCATGGATAAGATAATAGTCATTGATGCCATATAATAAATGAAGAAATCATCATCATCATTATGAAGTTGAATGGGAATGAAGCAATTATATTATAGTCTAAATTAAAGATTTAAACTAGTTGAAGAAATCGATCATATATAAGTGCTTATTAGCATTACAAAGATTCCAAGTGATATGCAATATGGAGCGGTTGCTAAGTATGATTTGTAAATAAGACAAAGAATCCCAATGAGTTTTGTATAGAATAGAATAGAATAGAACAACTTTTAATGTCCACGAGGCTAAAAATAGCCTATGAGACAGACAACCCAATTAGATTTGCTTCTGCCTTTCAGTCTTCTTTTGTTCAAAGAAATAATGAGCTCACCGACCTTCTCGAGTGTCCCCTTGATAAATGGATCATGCCAAGAAACCGTAGACATGATGCCCACATACTTAACCCTGATGTCCGTGTAAGCGTCACACTCTAAGATAAAATGTTTTTCTGATTCCACTGCCCCAGAATTGCATAGCTCACACACTCTCTTCCCACGTTTCTTTAGGCCTCTTCCACCTTCTCGTTTCACATCGAAGCTGGTGGGAGTTAGTTCTAATCTAACCAATCAAAATCTTAGCTCTCTAAGGAATATCCGCCCCGATGTACGCTTTTTGCTAATGATCACACATGGGGTTAAACATCTCGAGGTAATACTTCTTCTTTCTCCCTATAGACCCATACCACAGACTTACGGAATTTATCTATGACAAAAGATTTTACCTCTTTGCCATCCGTGGGGCAAGCATTCAAAAATATATTCCATTTGTTCATCCACTTGCTATTTTGTTTCATCCAAGACTTTTTTCTTTCGCTAAAAGCCTCGTTGAAAACAACCATAGGCCACCTACTTGTTTCCATGTACTCAATTCGTTTGAGATACCTTAAGAGACACACCATAGCAGTAGCCGCCTCCATCGGAACAACCCTTGTTTCAGCTAATAAAATCTCATACGGAGTTGAAATTTTTATCCTGAACTTGCTAGTGATCATGTGCTTTTGTATTTCTCTATCTGCTTCCACTTCGACTTAGACAAACTACTAGCCCAAATCTCACACCCATAAAGAACCACAAGACCTACCAAAAGCCCAAAAAGGGTCAGAATAGTTTTCCAATCCCATAATTCTGCCTCTCTGCATATGTTTTGGAGAGCATACCATGCTTTCCAACCTCCCAGAGTTCTTTTCTTTCTACAAGTCTCCCAACTAAGCCTGTTGTTGAAGTCAATCCCGAGATACTTGTACTCATTAACTTCTTCAAGAATACTTCCCTCAAAGAAAAACGTATGATGGAATTTTATCTTTTTGTTTGAAAAAATCATGATTTTGGTTTTGCTAGAATTGACTTGCATGCCAACAGCCCTGCAAAAGTGCTCAAGAGCATAAATGTGCTCTTGTAATCCCTGGGGGGACTTAGCAATCAGAAAAAAGGTCATCGACATATAGAAGGGGTCTTATCACATATTCCCCTAGTTGCACACCATCACCACCTTGCAAATTCAGCCACTCTTCAAGCATGTCAATGTACAAGCCAAAGAGAGTGGGAGATAAAGGGCACCCTTGTTTAACTCTAATGTCACTCCTGAAACTTTTTGAGATGCCTGCTAAAGTTCTAATCTTGACGTGGACGTCTTGATAAAGCCTATGGATAGTCGCTCTCAGATGGACTGGAATGCCAAGTTCCTCCATCCTACACCCACCCTACACCATAACTTATCTCTAGGGACCGTGTCAAACGCCTTTTTGAAGTCAACAAAACAACAATAAGCTTCTTCTTTTTTGTCCCAAACTTTTTTGATGATGTGCCTCAGTGTAACACCATAGTCTAAAGTAGAATGCTTAGGCCTAAAGCCTGCCTGCCCTGTAGCTCTCTTACTTTTCGCTTCTGCCCATTTGCTGATTTTGCTTTCCACCATGCTACCAAACAATTTTGCAAACAAAGGATTGGTCATGATGGTCCTATAGTTGGAAGGATTGTTAACATCTCCACTCTTAAAGAGAGGAATCGCTATGCTAGTGATCCAATCTTTCGGGAAGCCATACTAAATAATGTTGTTGAAAATTCTAGTAATGTGAGGCGCGAGGGTCTTCACCCCCCATTTAATGTATTCTGCTTGAAGTTCAACCAAATCTTTAGCTTTCCAATACCAAGTTTCCTAATACCCACCTTGACCTCCTGTACAGTGAAAAGCCTCGTAGCCGTGTTGATCAAGGGAGGAGGCTCGATCTTTATAAGACAAAATGATTTTATGAAAGAGACAAAGTGACTTGTATATATAAGACAAAATCGTCTTACTCTAAATAGACAATCATATGGTGTTGAGCGCTTAATACAAAAGAAAAATATGTCTTATTTAAAGGATTATTTTGTTGAGTGATGAAATAAAAGAAGACCGATCATTAAGAGATGCGATTCTCCACATAAGACAACAATCTTAATATGATGCATGAAGTAATTTGGTTAAAGATTATGAAGTGAAATCATTTAATACGTATGAAGAGGCAGCGATTACTAATGACATATAATAAGACAAATCATTCATTTGAAAAAGTACGTATGAGGAATATTAAGAGGTGTGATTTGTGATAGTATACATCAATCATAATACAAGCAGTGATTAAATGGAAAAGGTGTGATGTGCAGTGATTATACAAGGAGCAATTAATATAAGGCGATTAGTATTAATGAATGGATGCGCATTGAATAAGACAAAAATGACTTTATAAGAAGTGCGATTAAGGGATTGACAGAGGTGTGTTTAACAAAAGGTGTGTTTGTTCTATTATGAAGGTGTGTCTATTATTAAGAGTCACATATATTCACAAAGAACATCTCCCTTGAGGAGTGTATAAAAGGAGTGAAGGTGAGAGTTGAGAAGGTAAGCATCCAATGATATATTTTTGAGTGTTAAAGCAGATTTGAGAAAAGAATAGAGGCAGAAATGAAGTGCAAATCGGATATCTTTTGAAGAGTATGCGCTGCCATACGAGAAGGATAAGTACAAATATATAAATGACACACATATGTGAAGATTGAGAGGTAAATGTTAAGGGGGAGAGTGCAGATTTTAAAGTGAAATTATGGATCAGATTTGTGAAAGGATTGTGTGAATAGTACTGATCAAAATTGTGAGGGAAGGAAGTGTGTGATCAGATTTGTGAGAGAAAGCTATTGTGCGGATTGTGATCAGATTTGGAAGAAGGATATTGTGTGAGTTGTAATCAGATTTGTGAGAGGAAAATCCTGTGAAGAAGCATATTATATCAACCATTGAAGGATTAATAGGTTGGAGCCTATCAAATAGAGGTTGGAGCCTCTTGCTGGGTTGGAGTTCAGTTTGTGTGGGGGTTGGAGCCTCCAATAGGTTGGAGCCTATAATTCTATCAAGTGGAGATTGGAGTCTCTAGTAGGTTGGAGCGTACAAGAAGAAGAAGATCAATCTATAATATATAAGCAATATTTTGCCGTGGTTTTCTCCCCAAAGGGTTTCCACTTAAATCGTGTGTTCTCATTGTGTACTTAATTGCTAGATCTTGCATATGTGTAATTGATGTAATTAATTGAGTTTTGAAAAGTAAAAGATTGTTAGAAATTGATTCAAACCCCCACCTCTCAGTATCACCGTGTGCTCATCAAACCAGCAGTTACTATAGGCGACTGCATGGTGTTGACCAAGTATGTGACCCAATCGAGGAAACATAAGAAGAGAGAATGACAAGAGAAGAGAAAAACAACCAAAAGGGTGACATATTTGAGGGACAACATCAATTCCTCATGGGCACCATAGGCTGTGTTGTTTAAGAGGCTTCTTCACCCTGTATGTGCTGCTGATTGGCTGCCAAACCTGAACACAGAAGGATGTTGTTGCCATCCAGGTGGATTACATTATGTTTTTCTGTCAAGTTTTAACTGCAATGATATTTTTCTTTTCATAGACCTGCACTGCCAAATTCAAACAAAACAGAATTCAATATCATTACAGATGGGTATTTTTTTGTAAGTCACATACTCAATGGTGGAAAAAATTATATACACAGCCACAAAATTCTTAGAAATAATGAGATTAAATGAAGGTTTATTCATTTTTACTAACTATCCTGAGAATTACGTGACAAAACAATTGCAAAGTTGACAATTAATCTTTAAATTCTACACTCTTGTTCTATGGACAGACTTAGAAATTCTCAACTGTTTCAATCTTATGGTGATATGCTTTCTACCCTGTCTACCTTAAAAAGACCTTTGCTTTCTATATAATATTGTTGTGGACTGCGAGATCTGTCCATGCTGGTGAGACTGATTTAGTTGCATAGGTCAAATTGCAGCTTGTTTATACACACAATAGGTATATTTTGTTTTTATATGCATATGCATAAAAACCGTGACTTAAATCCCAGTTTATGGCTATACACTGCTTTAGAAACCCATTAAAGACATTGGTCACAGAGATATCAATAGCTTTTAATTTAGAAAAATACTGGATACTTTCAAGTGAACAACAGAGAGTTTTCCTGTTGAATTTATAAGCAATTATGTGTTAAAACTTAAAAGTACAACTCTATTTATAAACAAACTATAAGAATGCAGAACTTTTGTTATATATATATATATATATATATAGCTGTTAATTTAGGAAAATACTGGATACTTTCAGGTGAACAAGTTTTCCCGTCATATAAAATATTGTTGTGGGTGCGAGATCTGTCCATGCTGACGAGACTGATTTAGTTGCATAGGTCGAGTTGCAGCTGAGTTATACACACACAATAGGTATATCTTGTTTATATATGTATATGCATAAAAACCGTGACTTAAATACCAGTGTATGGCTATATATTCCTTTAGAAATCCATTAAAGATGTTGGTTACAGAGACATCAATCGCTGTTAATTTAGAAAAATACTGGATACTTTCAAGTGAACAACTGAGAGTTTTCCCGTCATTTATAGGCAATTATGTGTTAAAAGTGCAACTCTATTTGTAAACAGACTAAGAATGCAGAACTTTGGTTGCAGAGATATCAATAGCTCTTAATTTAGAAAATACTAGATACCCTCAAGTGAACAACTGAGAGTTTTCCTGTCATTTATAAGCAATTATGTGTTAGAAGCACGACTCTATTTATAAACAAACTATAAGAATGCAGAACTCGAGCATTGAGTACAGGAGAAGTGCACATGTGAATAAAACTAAACATTATGGGCAGCGTTGTGGTTGTTGGGATATCTAAGGCTGCATTTTCATTTTGAAATGGGAAGAAGCACTGATGAAACCAAAATATCATTGGGATGGTGCACATAACGTGAATATGAGCTTCACACTAGAGATGGAACATGGGAAAAAACAACAGAAAGATTGAACAAATTGTGGCATCAAGATATGAGAAGGTAAGGTAACATAGCCACCAAAAGTTGTAGAGGCGTTGCATAGGGAAAATAAAATAAGATAACGAAAAAAATATCTTTCCTACAACAGGAACAACCTAAAGAAATTTTAAGTGTTACTTATGCAATTAGAGTTCAATTTTGCTTTTCTGGTAAAAGTAAGTGCACTTCATGTGATGTCCCGATATTAAAGCATTGTTTAAATTAAAGATTTAAACATTATAAGAAAGATGGTGAAGTCGCTTTCGTGAAATACGATGATTAGTCAATAAACATATATATATTATTTAATAAATAATATTAAATAATATTATTATTTTAATATAATTGAAATATAATATATTTATTATATTTATAAATAATAAATATGAATAACAACAATTATAAATAATAGATATAAATACTGTTATAATACTAAATTAAATGTTAAATTAAATGTTATGATCATTATAATATTATAAATATATAAAAATAAATATATTTATATATTCTATATATAATATATTAATAATATTCATTCAATAAACAACAGTGATTGATATCTGCTGTAGCAAACAGTGATTAATAAGAGGGAAATACTTATATTGAGGCAACGAATTAAAAAAAAAAAGAACAAAGGCAACAAAGATTAGCACTGGTGAATAAGACAAAAGGTCCTGTGGATGCGATGACTAAGACAAATGACTTGGCCAAGTTTCACGTGGCCATACAAACTAAAGCAATCTACTTATAAAACAAAAGACTAGTTGTATTAAAGGCAACAAGGCAGCGATTAAATAAAGAAAGCACCTTAGTTAATGGTACGATCACTATTAGATACGGCAAAATGTCTATTTAACAAGCAGGTAATATAAGATGTGATTGTTCAAAGCTACGATTGAGAGGTAGCGATCCATGAAGAGGTGCCAAGCCATTATTAGTAGAAGAGATGCATAATTAGAGATGTATCCCTTGATAGGGGTTAGGCTTTCGGGAAGCATATAAAAAGAGAATATCATTCAATTTAAAAGGGAGATAGTTAAGGATATATAATGCAGATTTACAGCAGATCTAATGAAGACTTGAGCAAATTTAGAAGGAAAAGATATAATGTATATAAAGGAAACTATCCATGAGATAGAGGGATGCATGTTGGAGAATATAAGAATAAATAGAAAGTTTATCCAACATCAACAACAGATCTGATAGACGACAGACTCACATAATATTAATAGCTGAACATAGTAGATTAGTAGAACAAATCTTTATATGACAATGAAATAGATGAAGTGTACAAATCTGTAATCAGGAATATAATGAACATATGAAAGGAAGGAATACAGTCCTTAGATCTCCAAGGATACAAATACAAGAATTATATTTCGGTATGATGTATCTAACCCTATGTTTATTATGATGAATGTCATGTGGTAAGTATTGATAAATGCATATAATTGAAAGATTGTCATTAGACATGTATATAAGCATTGTGAAACTTGCTACGAAATATATATAGGAAAACATCAATAGTTCATGCATATTATCATAATTCATTATGCATTGCTGATATGATTGTTTGCAACTATGAGTTTGATTCATTTATTATGCTTTAATGTGGATTCTCGTGTGAATGTTATGATGGAGGGAATTAAGGGCCTACAAGGAGGGGAAACGGCGTTGGGATCATCCTCTAAGTATGCCACCCCATGGTGGATGGTTGAGGCCTGCCACATGTGGGCCAAGGGGGCATAAGAGGCCGCTCTTGGGCTTAGAAGGAGTGATTTCTGGGGCACCCTGCTGTAGTGCACCCCAACCTCCCATCATGATGATTAATTGAATCATAAGTGAAAACAGAATGGTTCTGATGAGGGGAACGGTGATAGGACGCCTCACTAGGCACGCCACCCCATATGGATGGCAAGAAGCCACATGGGGCCAAGAGGGGTGAAGCACCCACTCTTGGGCCTAGGGTAGAGGGTTTCTTGGGCACCCTATCAAACCATTTTGTTCCAAGAATTAGAAACCCTAACCCTAAACTTGTAGGATTTAATTTTTTAGGGTAAAATTAGTATTGTTCCAATTGGGGACATTACAAGTGGTATCAGAGCATCTTTCCTGCCATCCTGTGTATGCTTTATATGTATTCAAATGTATTCAAGTGTATACCTTGTGATTTATGTGTATTCAAATGTATACTTCGTGGCTTATGTTTATTCGAGTGTATGCAAAGGTATACTTTGTAACTTATGTTCATATAAATACTTTGTGTATTGCATGTATTCGCATGTATGCTTCATACTCATGCATATACTTGATGACCTTGGGATGGTGGACGGGTCCACGGTGTAGTATGGGATGCATCGAATCCCCTTCCCAATTGTCTGATGGTATACTTCGTGACTATGTATTTGAGTGTACTTTTATTCAAGTGTATACTCTATGACTTTGTATTTGAGTGCATACTCTATGACTTGTATTTACCTGACTTTGTAATTGTATTTGAGTGCATACTCTATGACTTGTATTTATCTGACTTTGTAATTGCATTTGAGTGTATACTCCATGACTTTGTAATTGTATTCGAGAGTGTACGCTGACTTGACTATGTATTTGAGTGAATACTCTATATGACTTGTATTTGCATGACTTTGTAATTGTATTTGGGTGTATACTCTATGACTTTGTATTCGAGTGGATACTCTATGACTCTGCATTCAAGTGTATGCCTTTTGTATTCAAATATATTCAAGTGTCTACTTTGTGAATTATATGTATTCGAGTGTATTCATATACCTTGTGGCTTGTATTCATATGTATACCTTGCGAAATGTATATTCATTATGACTCGTGTACACTTGGTGACTTCATGTATCCATATCTTGTGGCTTAAATGTGTTCATATTTTGTGACTCCATGTATTCACCGGTGTGCTTCGTGACTTATGTGCATGTTTCCTATATGGTTCATGTTTCACTTGTATTCAAGTGAATATTTGGTGACTTACGTGTATATTTATAACTTGTATGTATACCTTGCGACTTGTATACTTTGTGACGTATGTGGGTATACTTTGTGACCGGAATATATTTCATGACTTACGTATATTCAAGTGCATACTCCATGACTTTGTGTGTTCAATTGTATACTCCATAACTTTGTGTGTTTACTCTATGACTTCATGTATATGTGTATTCAATGACTTTGTGTATTCAATTGTATTCAGGTATATGTGTATTCAAGTGTATACTAATTGACTTATGTATGATCAAATGCATATTCCATGACTTATGAATGTTCAAGTGCACACTTCATGACTTACTTGTATTCATGTGTATACTTCATATTTGTGTATTTGCATATACCTTGTGTGTTAAATGTATGCTTCATGCTTGTGTATTACGCGTGTATACCTTGTGTATCAAGTGTGTTACATACTATGTTCACGTTTCATATACTTTTGTGTATCATGTATTAAGCATATGAGCTTTGCGCTTTGTGTTTTATGTGTATACTTCATATATCACATGCTTCACATATATTTGTGTGTGTATACTTCACATATTCTGTGTATCTATGTATATGCTTCATACATGAATACTTCGTGTATCATGTACTTATGTGTATGATTCATGCCTTGCATGTAATTATGGGTATACTTCATGTCTTACATATGCATCATGTATTACATGTATCTATGTGTGTGCTTCAAGTCTAATAACAAGTTTAAACGACAAAAATTTGTCTCGAACATCACTAGTTACCAATTCTTGTTGTTGAGAGATACAAATACACAAACAAAATGAAACAACAAATTACCTCATACTTTGGAGAATGTTAACATTGACAGTTGGATTGAGACAGGAATACTAATAACAATTCTCGAAGAGATCGATTTAAGATCCTAATGGTTTTAGAAGTATTCTAAATTAAGATTGCTTGAGGACAAGCAATCTTGGGCAGGGCGGACTGTGATGTCCCGATATTAAAGCATTGTTTAAATTAAAGATTTAAACATTATAAGAAAGATGGTGAAGTCGCTTTCGTGAAATACGATGATTAGTCAATAAACATATATATATTATTTAATAAGTAATATTAAATAATATTATTATTTTAATATAATTGAAATATAATATATTTATTATATTTATAAATAATAAATATGAATAACAACAATTATAAATAATAGATATAAATATTGATATAAATACTGTTATAATACTAAATTAAATGTTATGATCATTATAATATTATAAATATATAAAAATGAATATATTTATATATTCTATATATAATATATTAATAATATTCATTCAATAAACAACAGTGATTGATATATGCTGTAGCAAACAGTGATTAATAAGAGGGAAATACTTATATTGAGGCAACAAATTAAAAAAAAAAAGAACAAAGGCAACAAAGATTAGCACTGGTGAATAATACAAAAGGTCCTGTGGATGCGATGACTAAGACAAATGACTTGGCCAAGTTTCACGTGGCCATACAAACTAAAGCAATCTACTTATAAAATAAAAGACTAGTTGTATTAAAGGCAACAAGGCAGCGATTAAATAAAGAAAGCACCTTAGTTAATGGTACGATCACTATTAGATATGGCAAAATGTCTATTTAACAAGCAGGTAATATATGATGTGATTGTTCAAAGCTACGATTGAGAGGTAGCGATCCATGAAGAGGTGCCAAAACATTATTAGTAGAAGGGATGCATAATTAGAGATGTATCCCTTGATAGGGGTTAGGCTTTTGGGAAGCATATAAAAAGAGAATATCATTCAATTTAAAAGGGAGATAGTTAAGGATATATAATGCAGATTTACAGCAGATCTAATGAAGACTTGAGCAAATTTAGAAGGAAAAGATATAATGTATATAAAGGAAACTATCCATAAGATAGAGGGATGCATGTTGGAGAATATAAGAATAAATAGAAAGTTTATCCAACATCAACAACAGATCCGATAGAGGACAGACTCACATAATATTAATAGCTGAACATAGTAGATTAGTAGAACAAACCTTTATATGACAATGAAATAGATGAAGTGTACAAATCTGTAATCAGAAATATAATGAACATATGATGAATACTTAGTCAACACTAAAGGAAGGAATACAGTCCTTAGATCTCCAAGGATACAAAGACAAGAATTATATCTCGGTATTATGTATCTAACCCTATGTCTATTATGATGAATGTCATGTGGTAAGTATTGATAAATGCATATAATTGAAAGATCGTCATTAGACATGTATATAAGCATTGTGAAACTTGCTACGAAATATATATAGGAAAACATCAATAGTTCATGCATATTATCATAATTCATTATGCATTGCTGATATGATTGTTTGCAACTATGAGTTTGATTCATTTATTATGCTTTAATGTGGATTCTCGTGTGAATGTTATGATGGAGGGAATTAAGGGCCTACAAGGAGGGGAAACGGCGTTGGGATCATCCTCTAAATACGCCACCCTATGGTGGATGGTTGAGGCCTGCCACATGTGGGCCAAGGGGGCATAAGAGGCCACTCTTGGGCTTAGAAGGAGTGATTTCCGGGACACCCTGCTGTAGTGCACCCCAACCTCCCATCATGATGATTAATTGAATCATAAGTGAAAACAGAATGGTTCTGATGAGGGGAACGGTGATAGGACGCCTCACTAGGTACGCCACCCCATATGGATGGCAAGAAGCCACATGGGGCCAAGAGGGGTGAAGCACCCGCTCTTGGGCCTAGGGTAGAGGGTTTCTTGGGCACCCTATCAAACCATTTTATTCCAAGAATTAGAAACCCTAACCCTAAACTTTTAGGATTTGATTTTTTAGGGTAAAATTAGTATTGTTCCAATTGGGGACATTACACTTCATTCGGTACCTTGGATGAGGGGAACCCTTGATGGGTTTTTGTCCATACTTCATAAGTAATCATACAAAGGAATAACTGCTAGTTTGCTACTAATGGTTGGGACTCTAGTCGATCTTTTGACTCTTACCTCAATGTAAAGATAAGTATCACATTCACAAATAGTTCAAAAATTTAAAGGAATATAGGTTATCCTTTCTTAGCACCTCTTACGACTAGCCTAACACCTATCTGATTTGGAATCTTAACACAATGAAAACAACTTTAATTTTTGGATCCAAGTAAATGGAGTGAAAATATTTGTTTCAACAAAGTGAAAAAGTTTCGATGTTAAGGACGTGGAATGTAATAACTAGCCTTTGTGTTGAGTTTGACACCTTCCAAAGCTCCTATAGCATGTTTCATCACCTTTTCTACAACACTCTCTCTTGGAAGATGAAAGTAGGGTAACTTCATGATAGTTGGCCAATTGCCGTCCATGAGACCTTGAAAAAAATAGATTTGTGGCTTATTCACGCTCTGCATTTGAAGCAAGGCTCAAGTGACTTAGTGTAGCTTGCATTCTTTACTACATTCACATGATTGATCCTATTGTGCCTATTGAAGCTGCAGGAAGTGTTCATATTTCAACCAATTTTCTATTTTCTATTTGAATTTCTTACCCATGCGCTTTACAATAATACTAGATGGGTGTTTGTATACACATGATTTGAGGGTTTGATATAAGATTTGACCGTGAGCTGGTTGTTTTAGATTCAGATTGTCTCTTGTATCCTCAATGCTATGGCAACATGTCTGTTTCCTAGTTTGATGGTTGTATGGCTGTATTTATGCATTTTTTCCCAAAACTACGAAGTAAAATTGTATTTGGTTGTATTTATGCACCTTGCCGTAAAATACAAAGTAAAATTCTATCTCATGAAGGGTTGATTTTTTCATTATTTTTTACCCTCTTCTGCTTCTCTCCGTCGCTTGGCTTCTTCCTATCTCAAAGCCACCTTGCCGCCATTGCTTACATCTACTTAAAGGCTCTTACACAATACATCAAATTTGTATTAAGGTGCCTTTGGACAGGGCTTTGGTTTGTAAGAGGATTTTCCTTCTGTCACACTTAACATTGGTTTCATTGCTTGACCGCACTAGGCTCTTCCATTATCATAAAAAATCACTTTCTATTATAAATACTCCTTCACCATGAAAATGGCTTTCAAGATAGCCTTCAGATTCCTTCATGTAGCTAAGCTTAATACAGTTGAGGCATCTACTCTTTAGGTGCCCAAATGGTGGACATCTCTTTGAATTTCTACAACTAGAACCTCAAGGCCTAACCAAAAGTAATTTAGGTTTTTTCTGCCAGAATGTATCCATCAAAAACTTGGGAATGAGGAATACAAGCATTATCGATACTTGAGGAAGATAAATGTTTGGAAAAATGAGAGTTAAGATTTCCAAAAATTTACCTTTCTCAATTATTATGGACTGTGGAAGCCTCAAATACTTAGATATCCATACTTCTGGTGCCACTTTTTAAAACATCTGTATTTTTCATAATCTGGGTTATGACAACTTAGGAAGTTATTTGCTATCAGTCGACTGTTTTCTGGTAAGCATAAAGAAACAAATACATTTGAATATTTGTATGGATGATTATAAAGCAATGCTAAATTTGACTTTGCTAATTTGTATGCGTAAATTGAAACAATTGGAAAGTGTGCCTATACTTAAAACAATCATCACGCTTCTTGTAATGTTGTAACACCACTCATCAAATTAGACATGCAACATGTTGGATGAATAGATGATGTTATTACTAATGAAAATGAAAATCCAAAAAATAGAACAATACATTTTAAGGTTGTAACACAATATTTTGTCTTCATTTTATACAAAGGACTAGGTAATAAATTTTACTAGAAATTGCAATTGGATTATGAAATGTTGTTTCTGTCACCTTGTGTGCAGCTATACAATTCTTCAATCAAACAACCCAATCACCTCCTAAAAAAACATACACCATGTGTCTATCAAACAATTTTTTTCTCTCCAATTTTTTTTTAAACTTGGATAGAAATAAATAATACTCTAATTGTTAATGTAGATGTGCAAATATTTAACATATTTTTACCTAAATGTTAGGTACACCTTTTCTAGAATTGAATTGTTGGATTAAAGCTTGTTATGCCCTTTATCCACAAAGAGGAATTAACCTTGCCTATACATAAAGATAGCGTAGTTACTCAAATTTTATAGTTTTCCATAATTATTCTACTTGCTAAAAGTGAAATGGGTGATTTCATCTCCAATATCTTATAAAAATCTAAATTCAAATCTTGTTGCTATAAATGATAAAAGAATATTATTGTACTTGATCATCCTTCATCATTGCTAACCTTGCCTATACATAAAGATAGCGTAGTTACTCAAATTTGATAGTATTCCATAATTATTCTACTTGCTAAAATTGAAATTGGTGATTTCGTCTCCAATATCTTATAAAAATGCAAATTCAAATCTTGTTGCTATAAATGATAAAAGAATATTATTGTACTTGACCATCCTTCATCATTGCTTTGGGTCATCAGTATCCCCTTGCCATGACAACTATATTTAGTGAAAAGATCAAATGCTTGAGAAATATTAGTGTTCATAGCATCATATTTATTTGTGTAGTAGAGTTGGTAAGCTCATCTTGATACAATGGCTTTGCCTTTGCTCTCATTATTTTCCTTACAAAAATACATATCTATTGAGTTGGAAAAATACAAGGTGCTTGCTCTAAGTTGTGCTTTGTTTTCTTTTCCTTGAGTTTAAAGGTTTTGGCAAGAAGAAAGAGCAACAATTGCATTGTAAATGTTGAGAAATGTGAACATAGTGACCGAGTTTGTAATTGCATGTCTCACAGGAAAATGCCACACATGACAAATAAATTCATCATAGTGCCAAACATAATAGATGTCATCAATTTTAGTCTTATTATGCTTTGTAGATGGGAACTAGAAATACCTAAGCCAATCATAATGAAACAAAATGGAATTTTAATTAGTAATCACTAAAAAATTCACATCTTTCAAATGCCAAACATGGGAACAAAATATGATAAAAAAAAAGTCTAAGGTTTAGATTTGTCGAAAAGATAGGTATTAATAATACATTAAAGGCTATATTGTGGCTATAGTTCCATGCAATGACAAGAACTACTAATATGTACTTTATCAAGTGAATAACAATAATTTATAACTAACCTAGTTGTTCTTTGGTTTGAGAGAATTAGTTAAAGATTTCTTTCTTGGTAGATGATACCATCAATATTTATTTTTAGAGAATAACAATATCAATCAAATTAGTTGTCTTGTTTTATAATCACTCTTTTAAGGTCAAATATTAGGTCTTACACATCAAGATAAGGAGAGGATGAGTACAATAGCCAAAACATAGCAAATGATATAATAATGAAAAAGAAGATAATAAAGTTGTCTTCCACTAAATCATTCTTCAAGGTTAATATTAAGTGTTTTGACTCTTCAACATCAAGATCATTGAGTACAAGTGAAACAATGAAATACAATAAAAATAGATGAAGAAAATGGAAGATGGTTTTTCTTAAAGGCTTTTCCTATATAAGTGTGATTGTGAAATTTTATCAATTCCCATTTAAATTTTGGGCCTATTTTGATAGAATGTCTTAATACGATTACATAGCAACATGTGGCACACTCTTGTGCAAGTTTGGCTTATCTCCCAATCCATATCCATTCGCATTTACTTTCACCTTCGTGCATTTCTACACATTTGATCTTATTCCTATTTTATTTGCACCTATTTCCATACATTTCCTTCATCATTAGCCCATATTTTCATATCTATTCTTGATCCCAAGGACTCACATTCCTCATCCTAGGGCAATCTTGTAGTGTGCGAGAGCGATCTCACATGGCATAGATTTGATTCAAAATTCAATTTTTAAAACTCAATTTTTTTATTCTCGCCTTTTCCTACTTGCTATTGGGAGTTGACTTGGTGCCCGTGTATGTGAATTTTTGTTGTCTTAGAATTTAAATACATTCATTTATGTGTTAATCCACATGAGAGACATTTGAAAATCTTATGCATTGAAAAGAGAAATCATTTTGGGAACATTTCATTTTGGAGCATTAAAAGGAACCACAATTTACATCTAGGACATCTACATCCTTGAGAGTGTCGTCTTCGATATTCTTTCACGACCACAAAGGTAGTCTAATCAAGGGGGTCAAATTTGAAGAACATGACTATTGCAATCAGATGATTGCCCCAAGGCATTTTTTAATACCACTAGTTCTTACACTTATGTGGACATTAGAGACAAGTGAATTAGGTCACATATGTATGTAGTCAACAAGATCAATTTCACAGGTTCAAGAATAGTTCTACACATTAGGGCATTTTCATGGAGTGCATGATCATTCATGCACAATGCAGATTCAACCTATACAAAACCTCATGACTATTACAATTCCAAGACAACAAGCAAATCGAGGACATCTATTTTTTGCATTGTGATGACCAAATTTTGTGTGATATCAAATTATTTTTCATCGTTGTTCCAAGAGCAAGTGTCTAATCCTCCTCATTTAATTTACAAGTATTTAATGTTCATTTATTAAACATTTATCAAACCTAGTTAATATTAATTAATATAGGCTAATTTATACTTCATTTGTATGTGTTTAATTGGCCTAGATTAACATTAGGAAAAGTATTTTTCCATTACATACTTAGGGAGCTGTCTATTAGGGTTTGACGTTAGGGATTTACCTTTGTTGTACCATACAAAACTTTCCTACTTTGTCAACCAGGTATCAAATAAAAATCTCATTTATCTCCCTTGATGTTTCCTAAAAGTGTTGTCTTTTGTGTGTCTTCTAGTCATATCTTCTTGCTAACCCTGTAGATCATCAAAACATTCAAAGAAGCACTCGCATATCCATGCGCCTCATCAACACGCACCTTAGGAGTCTCATGCACCAAAGGAGATCAAAATTTCCATTGTAATGGCACCCTCTCCACGAGTTCGACGCACACCTCATCAAAGGACTTTTAAACTGTTAAAATTTTGCAATTGAAGCACACGCACCTGAGAGGTAGTACGCTATGTCAAAGGAGGCAAAGTTTTAAAATAGAAATAGTATATTGGCGCGCCCTTTACTCATGCCACATGCCAATGTTGAAGCTGAACACTCCCCAAAGTGGCCCCTATCTTTGGAGTGATGGAGGCAAATAAAATTCCTTGTATTAGCCCATGCAATTATTAAAATTTCAAAGTGAATGAATGAATAACTTTTAACATCCACGAGGCTAAAAATAGTTTATGGGACCACCAGCCTTACTATTTTTGTCTTTTGTATTTCAAATTTTTTTCTTATTCAAGGCGATGATGAGCTCCCCCAACTTTTCAACAATCCTCTCGTTGAATAAATTGTACCAAGGGATAGTTGTCAAGATATTGACATATTTGTTCCCGATGTCCCTAAAAGCATCACACTCCACAATAAAGCGTTATTCTGATTCCACTACCTTGGTAGTGCAAAAAATACACATCCATTCTTCCCATGCTTCTTTAGGTCTTTTTCACTGCCCTGTTTCACATTGGAGTTGATTAGAGTTAGTTTTTAATTAAGCAATAAGAATCTTTGCTCTCCACAAAATACTAGTCCCTATGTATGCTTTTTGTTGATGATCATATGTGGGTTTGAATTCCTCAAGATAATATTTCTTCCTTCTCCCTAACACTTTCCCTTGTAAATGCTTGCGAAACTTTTCCATAACAAAATCCTTTAACTCTTTGCTATTCGTAGGGCAAGCATTCAAGTAGATATTCCATTTGTTTATCCATTTGCTATTTTGTTTCATCCATGTCATCTTTATTTCGCTTATGATGTCATTGAAAACAACCTTAGGCCATCTACCTACTTCCATTTGATCAATTTTTTTTAAATACCTTATGAGATACACCATAGCAATTGTTTCAATAGGAGTTGCCCCTGTTTCACTCAACATTATCTCATAAGGAACTGAACCTTTTATTTTGAAGTTGCTTGTGATCAAGCTTTTGAATTTTATCAATTTGTTTTCACTTTGTATTTGAGGTGTTGCTAGCCCACAATTCACACCCATAAAGCACCACCAGAAGCACTAAAAGTCCAAAAAGAACCTGAGTAGTTTTTCAATCCCATAACTTTGTCTCTCTACATCTATTTTGAAGAGCATATAATGCTTTCCATCCTCCCAAAGTTCTCTTCTTTCTGCAACCCTCCCAAGTAAGCTTGTTGTTGAAGTCAATCCTGAAGTATTTGTACTTAGTTACTTCTTCAAGAGTATTGCCTTCAAAGTAGAACGTATGTTGGCTTCGCTTCTTTTTGTTAGAGAAAATCATGATTTTGGTCTTGCTCGTATTGACTTGCATCCTGACTGCTCTGCAAAAATGTTCAAGGGCATACAAATGCTCTTGCAACTCGTGAGCCGATTTAGCAATCAAAATAAGGTCATTAGCATATAAAAGAAGCCTTATCACAAACTCTCCCAAATGGACACCATACCCTCCTTGCAAATTTAGTCACTCTTCAAGTTTGTCAATATATAATCTAAAAAGAGTAGGAGATAGTGGGCAACCTTGCTTGACTCTAATGTCACTCCTAAAACTTTCTGAAATCCCTATTGAAGTTCTAATTTTTATTCTAAACTCTTCATAGCGTCTATGGACAGCCACTCTAAATACATAGAAATCCCAAGTTCTTCCATGTTACACTATAGCTTATGCATAGGGACTGTGTCAAAAGCCTTTTTGAAGTCAACAAAACAACAAAATGCTTATTCCCTTTCCCCCCAAACTTTTTCAATGATGTGCCTTAAAGTGATTCCATGATCAACTATAGAGTGCTTAGGTCTAAAATTTGTTTATTGTTTTTCTTGCTTTTCTTTTTTTTCCACTCACTTGCTGATTCTGTTTTCGACCATACTACCAAATAGTTTCACAAAGGGTTGATCATTATGGTCGTATAATTGGAAGGATTGTTAATATCACCACTCATAAAAAGAGGTATTGCTAGGCTGGTTGTCTAATCTCTTGGGAACCCTTGCTAAATGATATTGTTGAATATTCTCATAATGTGCAATGCGAGAGTTCTCACCCCCCATTTTAGATACTTCGCTTGAAGTTTGACCAAGTCCTTTATTTTTCCTACACCCAATTTATTAATACTAGTCTCAACCTCTTGCAAGGTGAAAAGCTTTGTTGTGGTGTTGATCAAGGGGGGTCAACCTTTGATTCCTGCTCATAAAGTTGTCTTGCATAGTCAAACCATTGATTAGCTATAATGCTATTTTTAGTTTGTTTCTTTCTTGATTGAAATTCCTTTCAAAATAGCTTTGAGTTATTCTTTCACATATAGATTAGCTCTTCTTGCCTTGTGTTTATGAAATAATTTTTTTTCTTTTTTAAAATTTGCTTGTACAACTTTATATTCATCTTCTTCTTGCCTAACTCTTGCAAAGTTCTCCTTGCCATTTTGCATTCCTCATCAAACAAAAATATTTATCAGAAAGCATTTTGTTTTTGATTTCTTGTTTTTTTCTCTTTTGCACTTCCCAAGTGCTCCTTGAATTATATTTGTTAACACATGTTTGTTGAGGCCTTGAAAATGAGTTTTCTCCTTCTTAATTAACCTCTCTAGCATTGCCTTAAAGATAATAAATAATGTCCCCATTTTTTAGTAATATTGATTTGCAAGCTTTTGTTCAGTTCCAATTTTGACCATAGTAGCTTGGTGTTTGATGAGGGGATCTCCAAGATTCTTGGGGCATGCAGGTTGTGTTCTACAGAGATGTTGTCTCTTGGCAAGTGAGCTTAGTTGGTCTTGAGGACCCTTATGACACTTTTAGAAGTGAATTCCAGCTTTTGGTGTGTTCTCTAAACTTCTTGGAGAGAGCATCTATTTATAGTAAATCACCCGGTCGGCTCCGATTATCATTATTCATCATCAATATCATTCTGCTATAGTCATATTTTGTTTTTGATACTGTTTCAGTGATTTTTGCAACTCGGGTGAATTAACGAGCTTTAATTTAATTATTTCACTAAGGTTGCTTAATTTTATGAAATAATTTAAAAACAACCTAGTGGAATAGCTCGTTAGAAAGGTAATCAAAAGTTTTAAATCATGGATGCTTAGAAAAGGGACCTTGCACATCAAATATTATTATTATTTCTTTAAATGAGTCTTTTGGAGCAAAAATGGGTTATTGTATTAAAGTAAATTTTAAAATAAGGTTGCTAGAAAGTTCTTCGGGAAAGTTATAAAATGAGGTTGAGGGGCTCATTTGTGATATACTGAATATATTTTCTTGAAGAATTTGGAGAGAGCTCTTGTTTGAGCAAACCCGAAGGGAAATTGGTTTCGGTGATGCAAGATCTACCCTAGCTGATTTGTAGGTGGAATCATACAAGTTTCACGCAAGTGCATAAAGAATGAAAATCAATTGTTTGTGTTGAAGGTTTACATATTTGAAGATTTGCAAGAAAAGATCAAATATCATTGAGAAAGAAGATTGGGAGATGTTTTTAGTATGAGTTTGTTTGAATGTTCTTGAGGTTGCAATCTTCCCCATCGTCTGGCCGCTTCATTATAAGAAAGTTAAGAGTAATTTCTGGGAGGTTTCAAGGTCCTAAGTCCCAACCGTAGCTTCTATGAAGGTAGTCGCTGCATAGTAAAGAAAGAAGACATCATTCATAGTGGCGCATTGAAGAGTATTAAGGGCCTAAACCCTAGTCGTAACACTTAGTGCTAGCCACAATCCTTCATTTCTGTTGCTGATATAAGTTAAGATAATCATATAACATTGGACCCTCAACTCTAACGTGAAGGAGCTACAACCTTGAAAGGGGAATGTGTGGTTGAAAGGAGATTGTAGAGATTGGTACATAACTCATGGTGGTAATTTTACATGGGTATGTTGGTCACTTGGCTGAAAGTCTAAATCTATGTAATGTCCCACCCTAGTTTTTTTTCCTGAATTTCAGTTTGACGCTATGTTTATATGTTTTGGTTTTGTGTTGTTTTCATTGCTCATAACATAAATAGATAATATAGATGCATAGAAATGAATGTAACACCAAGGACAATGGAAATAAGTGATACCTAGATGGAGAAATATTATTAACATCAAAATAGTAACATACCCATTTGCTTGTTTATTTACTACAGGTCTGATAACAATGAAACACAATAATCTGAAAGCATAAATTTACATCCAAATGCAGTAAACCCTAGTTTATCCCACATTAAAACTCCAGCTAGCAGTAGAAGGGTCTAAATGCCTCCAAACAACCACTTTCCACCAGAAAACCCTAAGCGCTTGGTCCTTGAGATGTCACGCCCTTCCCCAGAAATGGTACAACCTGATATGGTAAGGCCCAACAGCAGCAACAATCCTAAAATTTCCCTCAAACTATCCTCAACTCCTTCTAAACACCTATGGACAAATTTCTCAACTCCCAACATCAAGAATATAGTAGAAATCAGTTTAGATAAACCCTAAATGGTCTGCAAATGGTACAACTTGCCTATGAAATGGTACGACCAGGTATGCAGTCTAAAATTTTCCTAAAACTCGCCAAAATCTACATTAAAACTCTTCACCATATTTTCTAACCTCATACTCAAAATATCATTCGAAGAATCCTTGATATTTTGCAATGAAATCTTTTCGCGAAAAACCAAAACTTCCTCAATGTGCACTAGCATAGCCCTTAATGGAACTATCAGCGATCACCCTAGAGAGGTCTTTCACTCCTAGAAATGATGATCTCTATGAGGGGTTTTGTCCTCACAAAGCCAATGGCAGAACTCTGATCAATCAACAATAACCTGTAAAAGAGTATCAATAACATAAAATGCAAATAAGCTCACAAAGACCTTTTATGCCTTCCCAAAACCCCCATGCTTCACTTGACCCATTTAATTTCACTTTATTAAAAAAAACCTTATGTCTCCCTTTTTGAATGGGATGTCACATTAAGCATTTTAATTTAACTTTATAAAATATGTCACTTTTCCCAAAGCTAGGCGCCCAAGTACAAATAATAAAGTCACCTTTAATATATTTAAGTATCACTAAGTTAAATAATTAATTTAACTTAATACATTAATGATAATTAAACTATAACAACATCGCTCCTCAAATGGACACCAATAGACATCGAGTGAAGAGACCAATCATGAAGGAGCATAACCGGTGTTGCATGGTGAAGTTAGTATTGAGCGGTGACCTTTCTAAAAATAGAAAATGTGGACCAAGTGCTCGAAAACTCTTTAGAAAGAGTCGTCACAAATCTTCTAACAACTCTGAGCTCAATGCAACATTTGTAAGAGCTAAATGACTAAATTTCCATGTCATAAATACCCTTGGAAAGAGTCCCCTATTCACCATACTAATTGTCAGATGCTTAGGAAAGGGACATTACAATCCACCCTCCCTAAAATTGCTTGTCCTCAAGCAATCTCAACTTTGGGTGCTGTATAATTTGCTCATTTTCCCATGTTGTATCTTCTACCGATAAATTCTTCCACTTTACAAGATACTCCTTGATGAACTTCCACAGAGTACGCTCCCTTGTATCAATGATCACCTCTAGAATAAGAATTAGCTTACCTTCCTCATCTAAAGGTGGAAACTCTGAAGAAGGAATAACATTGTGCCCCAGTGTCTTCCTGAGGCGAGATACATGGAAGACATTATGGATACTGCTCTATGCTGGCAACTCCAACCCATAAGCCACTTCCCCAACTCGCTTGGAGATTCTGAATGGACAATAATATAGTGGATTAAGTTTCTCTGCACCACTCTTCTTGAGAGTGGACTGTCTGTAAGGAGCTACAGTCTCAAATATACCATGTCACCTACCTCAAAAGAGTGCTCAACTCGATGTTGATCTGTGTATAACTTCTATTGGTTTTGAGCTTGTTGCAAGTTTTCCTTTAAGGATTTCATTATATCTTGGTTTTTCTACAATAAATCCTTAGCTTTGGGTACACGACTATCCCCAAACAACAAGTAAAGGAAGCTTGGGGCTTCATATCCGTAAAGTACCATGAACAGTGACATTTGAATTGACATGTGATAAGTGGTATTATAACAATAATCACCAAGATGCAACCACTTGATCTATGCTTTCTGCTGTCATGCTATGTCATTCCTAAGGTACCCTTCCACCCACTTGTTAACAATTTTTGTTTTCCCATCTGTCTGTGGGTGATAACTCATGTTGGGATTGAGTTCTATCCCACTCAATTTGAAGAGTTCCTACCAAAAGTGACTTAGGAACTTGTTGTCCCTGTCACTAACTATGCTTCTGGGCAACCCATGAAGCCTGAAAACCTCCCAGAGGAACAAATCAACAACTTGAACTACTGTGTAAGTGGCTAAAATGGCAAAGAAGTGAGCAAATTTTGTTAACCTATCAACCACAACATAGATACAATCCTTCCCCTGAACTTTGGGCAACCTAGTGATAAAATCCATCGAAATGCATTCCCACTTCTGCTTGGGTATTGGGAGGGTCTGCAACAACCCAACAGGGTATGAGTGCTCATGTTTGTTCTGCTAGCAAGTAGGGAACTCACAAACATACTTGAGGAATTCATTTTTGAGCCCTCTCTAAGTAAATCTCTCCTAGATTTGCTTGTAAGTCTTAAAATAACCTAAGTGACCAACCATGGGAGCATCATGAAAAGATATCAGAACCTTCTACTTAACCTCTAAATTGGGCAACAAGAATATCCTATCCTTGTAAATGATGAGATCATTTACAACTGTATATGTATCATCTCAGATAGTACCCTCGATAATACTAATAGCCCAAGAATCCTTAGCGTTCTCAGCTGAAACCCACTCTTTCCAGTCAGTTGTAATATCTACTAAGGAACACAAACACGATCTCCTAGATAAGACATCAACAACAATGTTCCTCTTCCCCTTGACATACACAATGTCAAAATCATATGCTTAAATTTTGTTGACCCACTTTTGCTACCTTCCATTAAGGTCCTTTTGATTGAGGAAAAACTTGAGACTATTGTGGTCAGTTTTGACAGTGAACTTACCTTCCACAAGGTACAGTCTAAATTTGGCTAAGGCATGCATAATAGCCAACATCTCCTTATCATATATGAAATATCCTCTCTTAGGTCCTCTCAACTTGTGAATCTCAAATGCTATAGGATGCTTATCCTGCATTAACATTATACCAATCCCCTCTCTGGAAGCATCACACTCCAACTCAAAGGGTCTAGAGAAATCAGGAATGGATAAAATTGGGAAAGTTCTCACTACCTGTTTGAAATGGTCAAAGAAATGCTAAGCAACTTCAATCCATGTGAAAGCCCCCTTCTTTGTCAAGTCTATAAGTAGGGAAACTACTTGTGAAAAGCCCTTGACAAACCTTATGTAAAAACCACATAATCCAAAGAATCCCTTGAGATGTGAGATATTCTTGGGTGGAGGCCAATCGATTATTACCCTGATTTTCTCAAGATCCACTCTAATTCCTGTAGAACTGATAATGTGACCAGGACATAGGAGCTCGGTCGTATTAAATTCACACTTGGACTCCTTAGCATATAGTGATTCCTGCTCAAGAATGCTCAACATCTCATCAATGTGTTTCAGGTGTTCCTCCCAAGTCCTGCTGAAAATCAAAATTCCATAAAAAATATAAGGACAAACTTCCTCAACTGATCACGAAACACCTTGTTCATACATGACTAAAATATAGTATAAGCATTGGTTAAGCCTAAAGGCATAACCAAAAACTTGAAATGCCCAAAGTGACATCTAAAATCTATCTTCTCCACATCCTCCTCTCTAACCCTAATCTGATGATAGCCAGATCTCAAATCAATCTTTGAGAAGTAACATGCTCCATGTAGCTCATTGTGAGCTCATCAATCCATGGGATAGGATACATGTTCTTGATGGTTTTCTTATTCAAAGCCATGTAATCAATACACATACGTAAAGTTCCATCCTTCTTTTTGACCAAAACTACTGATGAAGCAAAGGGTCTCTTACTTGGTCTAATGTGCCCCGTCTTGAGGAGCTCTTTGATAACCTTCTCTATCTCATCATTGTACCATTTTGGGTGTTTGTAAGGAGTAGTGATTACTGGTTTAGCACCCTCGTCCAACTGAATAATGTGCTTAATGCCTCTCTCAAGAGGCCTCCCAGAAGGTATACTACTAATACTTCGTTGTGCTTAGACAACAAGGTCTGAATGCCATGATGGTAACTATATTTTTGTTGTTATGAAACCGTAGGCATGATAAGACACTCTACTACCCATTCCACCTGGTCATGTCTAATAAGTCTCTCTATTCTTCTAAAAGATACTACCCGTAATCTACCATCAAACATCCCTCTGAGTACATGTTTCCTACCATCCACCTCAAGCTTCATTTCTATAGTACACAGGTTCAAATAGAACTCACCGATAGCACACAACCACTGCATACCAAGAACTACATCCATCCCTCCCATACTCACCACATAGAAATCAACTTTAAGTTCATAATCACTCAACTGGATACTTAGATTTGAGATCTTCCTTTTACAAGTAATGATGAATCCATCTACTATCCAAACTTTGAAGCCCTCAAAGTCTTTAGTTTTGAGACCTCTCTTCGCCACAAGCCCCTCATCAATGAAATTGTGTGTAGCTCTAGTGTCAAGAAGAGTGACGAGCCTATGACCACCTAACACCCCATGAATCCTGAATGACCCCTCTTTTTGAATGCTAGAGAGGTGGGCTACTGGACTCTTCTCTCCTTGCTCCTTATCCGACTCATCAGAGGAGTTCTCCCTTTTGAATTCTCTGAAATCTACATGCTGATCTGAATCTTCATCTACTGATTCTTCAGCTAAAAAATACTCTATCTGTTTAGCCTTGGCTTGGGCAACACACTTGTGCATTGGATCCCAAGGCTCCTTACAATGAAAACATAATTTCTTTCTTATGAGCTCATTGAGCTGGTCACTATCTAATCTCGAGGATCCCTTCTTGGGTGGATTGAAATCTCTTTGAAAAGGTTTCTTATCCTTGTCCTTCTTATGAAAGAAACCCTTAGTTTGAAATTTGTTCCTTGAGGTGGAAGATTCCATGTCTCTTACTTTCTTCAAAGCATCTTGTAAAGAAAGTGGATTAAGGGCTTTAATCCAACCTCTCAAAGGATTAGACAACCCATGAATAAATAGAACAATCAATCTCCTCTCAGAAATATCAGTCACCATCACAAATAACTTTTGGAACTTAGAAATGTAAGTATCCACTTAACCCCATTGTTTCAATTGTGCCAACTCCTTAAACTGCAACTCAGGATCCCTTTTGTCAAATATATCCATCAACCTCTCAGTAAACTTTGCATAAGAATTAATCTAATCATGGCCCAATATGACCATCCCATGGTGCCACCATTCATGAGCACTACCATCTAAACGAAGAGCTACATATGTATTGGCTTCATCCTCAGGCATAGGACTAAGCTAAAAATAGTTATCTAACCTGTGTACCCAATGTATAGCTATAGCTTTTCTCGAGCCATCAAAATAAGGAATAGATGGCTTACTAACCTTCTTCTGTAATTCCTGATTATGTAGTCTACCACCCCCACCTCTATGGGGTCTATGCCTCAATTTGATATCCATATAATCACAGAATGACATCTCAACCTGAAATTATGCCCCTGAATCCCTCCAATCCCTCATTATTAGGTCTTGTAACTCATGCTGTGTGGGTTCATTAACAACCGGAGGGTTATCTTGTGGAGGAAAGTTAGGCATACAAGGCCTAGTGTTTGCTGTTCCAATCATAGAACATTGATTTGTAGCCCTATTATTGACTGAACCATCCCCATTTTCACCATTTCTTCCATTGCCATTACCATAACCATTTATTCCATTGCCATTACTATCACCATTGTTATTGTTATTGTTATTTCCCATCATTTCCATGCCAAATGGGCACAAAGTTGATTCATATTCTGTTGCAACTCTCACTGTCCCCTAGCAAGATCATTTAGGATATCCCTTGTACTCGGTTCACCCTGATCTCTATCACCCATATTTACTTCAACCCTGTCAACAACCACAAAAGGATCTATATGTGTTGGGACTTCAAGGTTAGGGTTTGATCTGTTTCTTATCAAGTAATATTGATGAGTATTAGGCTACATTACTCAAGAAATTCACTGCATGTTCACCACTTCAACCGCACATGATGATAAGAAATATCTGTGCTCTGATTCCATTATAATGTCCCACCCTAGTTATTTTTTCTGAATTTCAGTTTGACGTTATGTTTATATGTTTTGGTTTTGCATTATTTTCATTGCTCATAACATACATAGATAGTACAGATGCATAGAAATGAATGTAACACCAAAGACAATGGAAATAAGAAATACCCAGATGGAGAAATATTATTAACATCAAAATAGTAACATACCCATTTGCTTGTTTATTTACTGTAGGTCTGATAACAATGAAATACAACAATCTGAAAGCATAAATCTACATCCAAATGCAGCAAACCTTAGTTTCTCCCACATTAAAACTCCAGCTAGCAGTAGAAGGGTCTAAATGCCTCCAATCAACCACTTTCCACCACAAAACCCTAAGCACTTGGTCCTTGAGATGTCACGTCCTTCCCCAGAAATGGTACGACCTGATATAGTACGGCCCAACAGCAGCAATAATCCCAAAATTTCCCTCAAACTATCCTCAACTCCTTCTAAACACCTGCGGAAAAATTTCTCAACTCCCAACGTCAAGAATATAGTAGAAATCAGTTTAGATAAACCCTAAATGGTTTGCAAATGGTACAACTTGCCTATGAAATGGTATGACCAGGTATGCAGTTTGAAATTTTCCTAAAACTTGCCAAAATCTGCATTAAAACTCTTCACCATATTTTCTAACCTCGTACTAAAAATATCATTCGAAGAATCCTTGATATTTTGCAGTGAAATCTTTTCACGAAAAACTAAAAACTTCCTCAATGTGCACTAGCATAGCCCTTAATGAAACTATCAGCAATCACCCTAGAGAGGTCTTTCACTCCTAGAAATGATGATCTCTATGAGGGGTTTTGTCCTCACAAAGCCAATGGCAGAACTCTGTTCAATCAACAATAACTTGTAGAAGAGTATCAATAGCATAAAATGCAAATAAGCTCACAAAGACCTTTTATGCCTTCCCAAAACCCCTACGCTTCACTTGGCACATTTAATTTCACTTTATTAAAAAAACACCTTATGTGTTCCTTTTGAATGGGACACCACATTAAGCATTTTAATTTAACTTTATAAAATATGTCACTTTTCCCAAAGCTAGGCGCCCAAGTACAAATAACAAAGTCACCTTTAATATATTTAATTATCTCTAAGTTAAATACTTAATTTAACTTAATACATTAACAATAATTAAAACATAATGACAGCCCTCCTCAAATGGACACCAAGGGGCATCGGGTGAAGAGACCAAAAATGACAAAGCATAACCAATGCCGTGTGACAAAGTTAGTGCCGAGCGGTGACCTTGCTAAAAATAGCAAATGCGGATCAAGTGTCTAAAAACTCTCCAGAAAGAGTCATCACAAATCTCCTGACAACTCTGAGCTCAATGCAATAAATGTAAGAGCCAAATGACTGAACTGCCATGTCATCAATACCCATGGAAAGAGTCCCCTAACCACCATGTTAGCCTATGGAAGCCTGAGTAATAGGCTAACCATCATGGACTGTCGGATGCTTAGGAAGGGGACATTACAATCTACAACTTCTTGATCAATTTGAAAGACTTGAGGAAGTGTTGATTGCCCATTGCTGAAACTTAAACATTATTGCTGGTCGCTCAGTTAGAGGCTCATGATATATGTATTGGGCATAATATTTGCTTCTGGTTATTGTTGTTCCTCCTTGATACATGTTTGCAATATGTTT
Organism: Cunninghamia lanceolata; assembly: GCA_027924645.1. Lineage (NCBI taxonomy): Eukaryota > Viridiplantae > Streptophyta > Pinopsida > Cupressales > Cupressaceae > Cunninghamia > Cunninghamia lanceolata. Next base: position 7,026,231 of record BSBN01000333.1, read on the forward strand.
GTTCAAATGTCCATTGAAGTATATATGAATTGATACTCATTATGCATAAGAAACACATCCCAAACAAACATTCAAACAAATTGTCCACACAACAAACTCAAAAAATTTATTGAAAACTAGCAGCATGCAAAGTATTTGACGAAATGTCAATACACCAAAAAATAAGAAAATTAAGGTCTGTGACGGCAAGTTTAGACAAGGGTTCTAACATAATACAATTTTCTTGTGTCAACAAAATTTTACCCTTTGAACGTGGTTGCTGAAGACATTGAGTTTTCTTCCCATGTGTTTCTTTTCTAGCCAAGATAACCTTAAGTAAATTGGGATATGGTTTGATTTTAAGTCCCAAATATGCTCCCCAATCATAACTTCATCTATCCTTTCAATCAAGCTTTGGAGAAAATTGCATAGTCAATGGCACTTGCTCCATTGTAGGTATTGCAAGTAAAATTTGCACACTTCTTCCATCTATCCAAATCATTGCAAATAATTAAGTCAAAAGTACCACACAAAGTAAGAAAATCCTCCCCAAAATGGTTACTATCCTTGTTGTCTTTTGAACATCTTGACCATTGGTGATTTCTTTCTTCCATAAGCCAAATAGGATTGTGATCCTCTTTGCAACATATAATGCTAGCTTGTTCATTTGTTGTCCTGGTATTGAAATTTCCCTCTAAAAGAACTTCTCCTTGTTGAGAATACATTGCAATATCTTTTTTAGGGTTGCATATGGGTCCTTGCTATTTAACCCATTATTTTTGTAAGTTTTTGAAACTTGTAGAGCAAAATAACACGTTGCAATTGTTATGTGATTTTCATTTTCTGATATTTTGAACCAAATAAATTGCTTATTTGTATCTTCTCTTTCTAGTTGAATGTTACACCCTTCTTTTTCTTTCACTAAGACCATTATTCCCCCATACCTTTTGTCATTTCCAACTGCCTTGTTCCAAGCCACCAACTTCATGTAACCTTCAAACATATGAGTCTTGCAGCCTTCATGTTCATGAGTTTCCGTGAGACAAATTATTTCTCTACGTTTTGCAATAGGCCCTAACCCAGGTCCCCTCCTCCAAGGGTAACCTCTACAATTCCAACATACTAAGATTAGGTAAACCTGGGTAGGCCTTGATTGCTATGTATTTTGGCATACAAGACTCAAAGCTGAGTCTTCACCCCTTTTTACCCATATTGGCCTTGTTGCTTTCCTTCTTACTATATCTAATCAACTATTTTTTCTTTGTTGCCAGCTTGCTGCCCTACCTTACTATGTGGCCCAAAATTGGTGATAATAGATTTTCCATTGTACAACCATGTCTTTTTGCCTTCACCTCTTGCTGCTCTTATTTTTGCCACTTCCTCCCTTCTCTCCTCTTGTTGTCTACTGGTTAAATCCTTGTCTAGAAAGAAGCGTGATCCCCTCAAGAGCTTCTTTTTGTTTAAAATATGATGTTTGTCATGTGGGCTTGCCATGACAACTTTTCTAGGCTGATCCCTCTCTTCACAAATCTTTCCCACCCTCCTCGCTTGGCAGATTTGCCCTTCCCAATGCAACTTGTCTTTTAAGAAGTCACTTACAAGATTGAAAGTGCTTTCATTTTTCCCATTATCTCTTATTCTTCTGATAATTACATTTGTTTCTCTATCTTGCCTTTCTTTGAGCTCTCTTTCTTACATTCTATCAACACTTGTGTTTGTTTCTTCCTCTATACTTCTGTAACCACTACTGACTTAAGCCCCATGTTCTGACTTCTTTTGATATGCCTTCCCTATTATTTTCTTTTATCTTCACTCCTAGAAAGCTTGTTTATTGAGGTGCTTGCACCTCAATCTTAGTTGTTTTAAAGTTTTCCACACCCCAATTTACTACTATTGATTCTTTCATGGTTTGTCAAGCTAACTTCATGTTTTTCCACTCCTGCTTCCCTATCGCTAGAGCCTCTTGTAACATTGCCACTTGTTCCTTTAAAAATTTATTACCTTCCCCTAATGACTGATTTACTACTGTGATCTCATGGATTTTGTGGTTCCTTTCCTGCTCCTTGGCTTCCAAAGCCTCTATCCTTGTCTTGCCATTTAGTAGCTCTTACACATAGAGATCTAATGACCAGGTAAGAGGTGTAGAAGTGAGACTGTAAATGATTGATTCTTCTCTACTTCTACTACCCTTAGACCTTTTTTCTCTTTGGGACTATTTTCTTCTTGCATGTTCCCATTTTAAGCGGGCAAGCCTACACTTTAAGATACCATGATATTGTTTTGCATTTACCCAAATCCACTTCCTAGTCTTATTTGATGATGTAATCTTTACTTGACTTAAGTGGTTTGTTTCCACAAAACTAGGGGTTTCCTTTCCATTTTTAACATTTACTGATGATTTTTTCCATTGCTAGTAAAATAGGTGTTTGAGAAAGCAAATAAAACAAAGGAGTTCAGATATTTGAAAAGGTGGGACTTATCTTTCATTGTCAGGTCTAAAAATACCATGCACATAGCAGACCAACCCCCAATAAAATAAATGAGTTCCTGTCACTTACTAGGCTCCCTGCTCACAGCCACACACATAGAAAAGAATAAAAGGAGAGTCCTTGGAGCCCACCAGATGCGCCTGTGTTGACATCATAGCTCTGTCAGTACCTATTGTTTGTTTGTGGGATCCACTGAAAAACCCTATTTTAAAAAAGTTGTTTTCACTGGCTCCCTCCTGTTGGACCCACTGTAAAAATTACAAAAACCTTGCTCACGTGAGAATGTGTTAGAATTAACATCCCTGATTATCATTTGATGTGCTCCATCTAACAGAGAAATTTTGTAGAGTATTGTGGTTCGCTTGGTGGTCATTTCACGTGCCACATCAAACCAAACTTTTATTCCCTTGTAAAAGTGCACTTAGTGATCACTGGATGTGCCAACAAAAAGGATGTAAAATGCTTGTCAAAGACTAGTGGTGTACCCACTTGACATCAAACAAGCCATGCCACAAAAATGATTAAAATTTTCAAGCCAATGGCATGCACGTTAGTCTTCAGGTGCATCACTTTGAAGATGCCATAGGTAGAAAATGTTGAAGTTTCAAGTGTATTGGCATGCCTAATGATCATCTCACATGCCAATACAAATGGGGTAATTTTTGAAGATTTGAACAAGCTAGTGTATTGGCATGCCTAACGATCATCTCGTGTGTCAATACAAAGGAGGAGGAAATTTTGTTGTCATTTCACCTAGTGTAATGACACTGCACGTCTAAGACTAAGGACACGCCAATACAAAGTAGGTGTGTGCTTGCCAGCAGGAGTGCACTAATACAAAGGAGGGATGAATGAATAGATTTTCAATACTTTTCAGAGGGTTCATTGTGAACAGAGAAGAAGTTGCAGAATCATCAAAGTCATCTAGAGTTGCCTATCCAGAAGTCTATTTTCAGCCCATGCTAAAACTAGCTCATGCTATTTTTAACCGTCACCATTTTCAAAGAAAAGAGCATATTGAAGAATTTTCTATTTTTAGCCATTGCTATTCATAGCCCGTGCTATTTTTAGTGTTTGCTATTTTAACATTAGCCCATATGTGATTTTTTGTTTGATCATCATGTGAGAGATGTGAGCATGATGTCATAGTTTGCAACAAATTCGATCTATAACTTAATCAAAGAATGCATGCTTGTAATATTTCAATCATCAGTTGAACTGATAGTTGCATTATTAGTGAAACAAATAATTTGTAATAATATTGCATTTCATGCAATCAATTATTCTTAGAGTAGAAGTAGTAGTTATTTATTTTCATGAAATTGTTTGTAGACATTATAAATGAGTGCTTTCTTGCACTTAGGAGTTAGTTGTATCAATTGTTTCAATCAAAGGAATGAATAGTAATTCCCATGTTTGCATTATGTTGAAATCTCTATTCTTTGAGTATTCAATTGTATTGTGATTTTGTTATTTACTTAATAGAATCTATTATGCCTATATGGCTTCTGAATATCTATTGAGATGTGTCGTTATGTGTGTTGAAAGTTAGGTTGCTTCAATGAATTTGCAAGCTTTGTATTGCAGGTGAATTTGAAGATGTAGCTCGTGGCATTGTACAGAGTCTTATTTAATTATAGCATTTGTGTTTATGTGTTAATCTATCAAATCCATGTGTACTTTCCCTACTTAGTCTTTGTTTTTAACTAAATAGCGCAGGCGCATAGTTGTAGGTTTTGATTTTAGAAAAAAAACATAAAACTCTTTGTCTCGTGTTAAAAGTGTGTTTCAACCTTTTACATGTTGCAAACCCAAAACAATTACATAGTTATGTTTTTAGCATAAACATGAAAACACCTCTTAAACAATTTAAAGTGTGTAGATTGCAAGTACATATTGTGTAGTTTTATATTAGTTTTTATTTCACAAGGAGCTTCCCCTTCTAATTTGAAGAGTAGTTTGATCACACATTTGTTCTGTTTTATGTCACATTAAAAGGTGTCAATTAAAATGATAATAACCTTCATTGGTTTTAGGGTTTTAGATCTATACTTTTTAATTGCTTTATCATTTTTTAGATTAAGGTCTGTGTTCCCACTTAGTGTTACTTCATTGATACATCTTTGTTTTGAGGTGTTAGCAAGAGTTATCATGTCAAGTGGCTAATGATATCTTGTTGTAAAGTGTCTAAAGCAATGAGATTAATACAACAAAGGAGAGATATGTAAACATTTATGCAATGTTCATTAAATAAAATAAATATTGTACACATAATACCACATAATACTCATCATTATGTTTCACCATATGCCCTTAATTCATGCATTACATATATATTTCCATACATATTGTATTTTGTTATACACTTTATATCTTACATCTCTTATTCTATTATAGCTATGTGTGATACACAATGTGTATGTATATCATTATTTGTATATGTCCCTTGTGTATGTGTGTATGTCATTAGTTTGTGTCACACTGTCATTAATTAAGCCAAACCATACTCTATGTGTTGATTGGTAATCTATTTGTGCAATATCGGTGATAGTGAATGTTGTTAGTTGCTTGAGACCATATGTTCCTACAAAAATTCCCCTTGATTCTCTTAATTTTGTCTCATCTTTGAGATAATATGGAGAAAATCTATTATAAAAGTGTAGTAAAAAATGTGGAACGAAGATCCAAGGGAGGAGAACTTGGTACTATTCCTATTAATTTTGGATCATAGAATCCCAATTTTATAGGTGTCTTGATTTGGCACAACTAGGAATCCATCTTTAGAAGTTCATATGTGGCATGCTATATTATAGATGGTCTCTTTTGCCTTGTGCTCATCTAGAAAAATCTTCCAATTCTGAGTAGTTAAGAACTTTGTCATATGGCGGTTGAGAATAGTGTCATATTCATCCCTACAACAAATGGTCAATGTTTTTTGGACTTGCTTTTGTCTACGTTCATCATGGAATGGAAGTCTCTACCACTTTGTCCATTCCAAGTCTACATCTATATTGTAGGTGGATGTTGCTAAATGATAAGCTTTTGTATGGTCCAAATCATCCTTCAATGCCTTAGTTGTTGGTGGCCAAAGAAGGGAATATGAAAAATAGATGGTTGCATTGTCCTTTACTATGTTAATTGGTCTTGCCATCTAGGTCAATTCTTGTTTCTTTTCTTATAATTTGATCATCAAAGAATTGATTGTTATCTCTATGTGTCACTATATTGCAACATCCTCGACTTTTGTTTTTGCTCCTTAGTCACCTCCATATGTGAGGAGGTTTCTTACTGATGCATACAGTTGTTCCTCTATCAACAATGTTGTTTCTACATCAAACTAACCTAGTTTGGTAGTGCTTATCTCCTTGATGAGGGTGTTAATCATTTCTTTATTTTGTAAACACATGTTCATCCAATCCATCCTTGTAATTTATTGTAGTGTATCTCCCAATTGTTGTTTTTGAAGTGGATCAAGATGACCTAAGTCAAAGTGTTGGCCTAATGCAATTGATTGAATTGTGTTAGGATATACTGTTATTATGCATAATTGTTGTCTCATGTTATAAAGGACCTTATCTTATTAAATTGTTTCCTCTTAGCTCCTTATTGCACCAATGATAAGATAAGTTTTGTTTCCTTCTCTTCCACCTTTTACTTATCTTCTTCTTACTCTTGATGATTTTACTTTTGTTTTTCTATTTTCTCTTTCTCTATCATCTTTCTCCTTTCTCCGTCCTCCTTCCTGTTTGGTTCCTCAATTTCTTTTTGGGCCTTTCCAATTTTATTTTGGGCCTCTTCTTCTACCACCTTATCTTGCTAAAATTTTTCTTCTTTTTCCTCCCTCATTTTTTCTTTGCCAACCAAATCTTTGGCTTACTTTTCTTTGGCCAATGATAAGATAAGTTTTGTTTCCTTCTCTTCCACCTTTTACCAATGATAAGATAAGAAAGAAAGTGGGGGTAGTATACCCAATCTAGTTTGTACTAACAACATGTGGATATTATCTATATCTATTCAAAATGTATATCTTGGTTGTGTTTGTTCACTATTTTGGTCGATATACTTTCTTTTTTATATGATTTTTCTCTTAATGCCTCAAAGCATGTAGCAAACCCTTACATGAATTTTACATCATCATTGTAGGTATTCAAGTAGCCTAATATTTGACTACATACTGATTTATGGGTATCCTAGTTTACTTTCCCCTGAACCCCAGTAGCTCTTTCAAAAAGTATAAAGCAATTAATCTTAACAATAAACTATAACAGAAATAATGCTTACTCTTTTTGCATTTGGCTAGACTGTCAAAGAGTTGATCCTTCAATGCATCATAGAGGTTGTAAGTAGTCCCATGTACCATCTCCCAAGCGATTTAAATACTCATGACAGTAGTGAAATATTCCCTATTCATGTAATATACCTTCCAAGTGATGGCATTGGCTACATGTATGACCTTGGTATCCTTGATTTTTCTAATGGATAGACTCTTCTTGTTTGTCACCATCCCAATGAGCTCAATTGTCTTTCAAATCTTAATTGCTCCTCTTTGATTCCAATTTTGTGTGTGTAAACCCTCACTCATTGACCCTATCACAACACGAATCACATCCTTTATAATTTAACAAGGCTAATCTAGATAAATAAAATATTTATGAACCTATCTCAATAAAATCTTGACAATCTTATTTGAGAGAATGAACATTCTAAATCAAGTCTACACATCTGATTTCATCCATTCTATCATGGTATATTTTGCTTGTACAGCGGTAGCCCAATTCCAAGATTTTCAACCATCCTTTTTTACTCATTCCCCATTGCCCAATTATTAATTTATGCTTGCTTGACATGTACGCATTTTTTTTGTCTTTGTAATACAATACTTTAGGAGGCAGTCTTGAAAATACCCCTTTTGGCTCTACCTTGCATACTTTTGATGAACACTTCTTAATTTTGGGCCGCAAGATGCTATTTTCTAAAATAATTTTAGGGATCTACATGTTTCCTATCTAATTTCCTTCCTTGCTTTGTCAATTCCTAATCAATTTCACCTAGTTTTCCACTTTATCACAAAACCCTAACTCAATATATCTATCTTTGTTTCTGTTGTTTACTTGTTCTTCTCTTAGTGTTTCTTTTCAAATGTAGTTGTGAGATATCTATTTGCTACTATCTATCTTATGTTTTACTATTTTATGTTTAACATCTCACTTTCATTAAATGAGTTTTTAGTTGTTCTTTCCCCATGCTCTGTTGCTTTGTATCAATTGCCAGATTTTTATGTTTCTTACATTTATCTAATATTTTTCCTTTCTATCTCCCTCTTATTATCAACTTTTTAAATCTACCAGGTTATATTGTTCACGAGGTTCAACTTTAATTTCCCCCTTTTTTGTTTGTTTCTTCCCACTCTTCTATCTTTTCCATTGTTTGATACATCGGGTTTTTGTTTAACACTTTATATGTCACATACATTCTTCCTCTATTATTTTGTTTGTTGTTATAAATTTTTTAGGTGTGTTGTTACTAGATTTGTTGTATCTAGTTGTCCTAGCCAACTTTTTACACATCCTTGGTAGTATTCTACAACATTATGTGGTACCACAATGGTCATCTTTTACATATTTTCTTGTAATAAACTCTCTCTATTATTCTATCATCTTTACCATACATCCAATTAGGATTATCATCTATTGAAGTTCATATTCTCTCATTCCCTTTTGGTACTACTTTCTTATATATTTTGGACTATTTCTTGGTTTTCAATTTAGGTATTCTCTGGATTGAATAGATGTTTCTAAAATCCATATTCTTTGTTATTTTGCATCTTTCCAAATTCTTCCTCTGCTCATGATTTATCCGTGTACAATCAAACCATTTCCTTGTAAGATAATCTCTTCTTCCTTTGAGCCAAATATCCCGTCGACATCAACAAACCATGCTAAGTTTAAGATTGTTCGGTAAGATGATAGGTTCTGGTTATTGAGATCTATTACCTCAAAATCTATTTGTTTCTTTACACTCACCACATTTAATTCTATATTCTTCAAAAGTCCTAATGTGTTTCTTACTATCCCATCTGATATTGCAATGGCATACTATGATTCTTATAATAATGGTCACCCTTGCTTTTCCCATGTTCTTATAAGTATGATAACATATGCTCCTAGATCTATTAATGCATTTAAATTTTCATACCATTTAATGCATTCTAAATCTTCATACCATTTACTTCCACATCCATTTCAATTATCTTTTTTCTCCATTCTTTCTTATGTCAATTTTCTTGTTTATTTGTTTTCTCCACTCTTCTCACTATTTTCTCTTCTTCTTTTATATCCCATTGTTTACAAAATTGGGTAAGTTTCTCTACTAATCCATTTTGTTAAATCAGATCTATCATTTTCTTGATACAATCTATCTCAAGTTGTTAGAACCATTATCTGATCCTTTCTAAATCACCAACTACATTCTTTTTATTTCTTAGTTTATCTATTCCATTTATTGACTTTTTCTCTTTTGCTAAATTATTGATTTTTTTCCCTTTTGAGGATCCTCTCCAATCTTCTATCTTTTCTTTCCATCCTTTCTTGTCCTTACTACTTATCCCTTCTTCACTCACGCTTTCAAAGTTTGTTCCTTTGTAATATTCGTGATAGGTAATTAACCCCTTTCCTCATACTATGTTTAGGTAATCTTTCCATCTTTATGTTGCGTCCACCATTATAGTAATATTACATGTAACTTTTGGGCAGTTGAAGGAATCATGTGTTTACCATGGCAAAATTTGTAATTTAGTTGCTTTTATTGTTCATAGTTCTTGGTGTAATGTCCATGTTTTCTACAACTACAACATGTAATATTGCCTTTTTTTGGATACTCTATGTTCCTTCTTCCTTTTGACTATAGTAGTTTCCTTAGTACCTACCTTGCTGGTATGCACTATATTGAGGTTTATTGTTATGTGGTACTACTTCTATTTGATATATCATTTGTTGTACGCATGGTGGTACTTGAGGAGGTGGTGTACTTTTATGTGATGTGGGATGGGAAATTAGTATGTTTCTTGGTTGTGGCATTAACATAATCCTTTCTTGTTGTATTCTTAGTTCTGTCATTACTACATTTGTTGTACAATTTGTGTGATAGTGGTTGTATTTTATTTGTCTAGTTGTTGGTGCTATTCGTACAAAGGGACACTATTATGTATGGTGTTGATTGCATAGTCTACATATGCCACACTGTAGGTCTTTGACCTTACCGCAACAACTTTATGGTGTCCTTCATTGTATGCAAATTCTTCCCAAGTATGTTCTTCTTGACCATATTTGGCACACCACCTACTGCAACTTATGTCTTCACAACAATGAATGTTCCCTTCTTCCTCTAGCTAGTATTTCCTATTTTAGCCTTAGTTGTACTAGTTCTTGTTGCACTTTTTCTAAATTTGTCTACACATGGGTGTCCTTTTCTCTTCTCCAAGATTGTGCTTCTATTTTGGGGGCTAGTTCTAAAGAATTTGAGAATGTGTTCAATTATTTACCATCAATTGTAATTCTTAAATATGACATCAATCCTAATACAAACCATTGTATTCTTTATTTGTTCATCATTAGTTTTTCTAATTTTTTGGCTATAAAGTTTGAAGCTTTGATCTTAGTCTTTGACAGTTTCATTTTCTCTTTGCACTAGTTCTCTTATTTTGGTTACATTGTTAGTTGGCACTTCCAAGAAATAGAAGTCATTTTAAACTTAGTTTTTAATTCATCCCAAGTTAGATTATGATTAGGGCTAACTTTCATATACCACTTAAGTGCTTCATCTCTAAATGTTGCCACAAAGCCCAATAGTTTTCCTTAAGGGTCATTAACTCATACTCTTCTCCAATATGATTCTACTATGAATAAATGTCCCTTAGAGACTTTAATATCTTTCACAAAAGCATACAATTTCATCATATTCACTACCATAACATTTATCTTTCTTAACTATTTTTTCCTCACCTTTTCTCTCTTTTCTGTATTCTCTTATTTTCTTCAATTGCCACAGGCGATGGAACCAACTATTTTCTCTCTTATCTTTACACTTCTAGGGGATATATTGATTGGGTTGTACTTTTCTATTCCTAATATCTATTTACCTTTTCTACTATTATAATTTCCTCTTATTTCCTCTTATAGTATGGGCCCAATTAAGTCTCTTCTCTTATATCCTATTCTACCTACCACACTTTCCTCTCTCTCAACACTTCTTTTTCTTTTCTTACTTTTTCTCTTCTCTTGAGACCAAGTGTCTAATATTACTTGCCTCCAGGGAGCAAGTATCATGAAATTTGACCCTAATTATTCTCCCTTCCTTCAACCAATAAGGCCCATGGGTAGACACTATTGATATTATAATTTTGTGTTAGGATTTGTGTAGTTTATCTTTCTTATTTATTATATATTCATGTTTTACCCACAAACTGTGTTTTGAGGCTAATGTTGCAGCCTAGTTTCAAGTTTGACCACTTCAGATTTTTATGATTCCTAACATTCTTATGGTACAATCCTTTTGTATTTGTTTCTTTCTTCAACTTGTCCTCTATGTTTTCTTCACTACATCCCACTATTTTATTTTCCTTGTTTAATTATTCTCCTACTTTATCTTGTATTACCCCTTTTCAGTCTTCCTTCCCCAAGCATCATAATTGTTCCTTTTCAATGGTTATGTTTATTCGGATCCCCTTCCCTTCACCATTCCTAGGTGCCTAGCTCCTTAAGGAAATAGGATCCTAGGGGTGCTATCTCATATTTTATGAATATTATCTTAACAAGTAGTAAAACTTTTGATACGAATCTTCCTTAGGTTCTTTACTCTTCTATCTGATAAAGCTAATACTTGAAATATTGAATAAAAATGAAAATGTATACCAGATAGAGTAGTAAAAATATATCTTTATTCACATTAAGTTCCTTTATAGAAGTAAACCATAGATGATTAGCCAAAGATCATATTACTTTCCTTAACTACGCAAAGGCTATTTAAAGAATGTTATAGTTGCCAAGAAAAACACAACTGTCTACCAAATGACTCCTATAACTACTTAAAAGTTGACAAACAATTAATACATAGTTGGATACAACCATATTATCAAAAAATAATAAAGACATTGTATGATAACTACATCATCCCCCCTAAAGAAAAGTTGTCTTCTAGACGACAAAGAAAATAAGTAATCATCAAGTAACATTAGGTAAGGTTTTCTGCAACTAGTGAACATTCCATGATTAAATATGAGCAACAATATACAAGGATGGTTTCAGCTAGGTGGAGAAAATATAATTGATAGATTGAAATGCACATAGAACAGTAGTAGAACTAGCATATCCAAAACGTAGGCCAATGTATGAAGTATGCATTCTCCAATGGCCATGCACTTTAATAAATTATGGTTGAGGACCAAACAAACAAAGAACCCAATCTAACTATATACCAAAGTTTTAAAATGCTTCACCTAGTCAATCTTTGAACCCAAATGATATTGTAGGCACTTCAAGATTATCCTTATTAGGAAAATTTTGTTTAGTATCCCATATGCCATGAATGTAATTTCATCCAATTCACCAACTCGAAGGAATGATTCTTTGTTTCTACCAAATTCAGAGTTTGAGGAAGAACCAATTGCATAAGGATGAGCAAGTGTAGTAGAAAATTCACTGATTATTTCAACAAGATACACAAACAAGGTCTGGGCAGTAGTAATGAAATTAGACTATGCAACTGAAGGTGAAGGAGTAGATTCTAGGATTTTAGAAGTGCATGAGAAGGGTTGTACAAAATTAGGGAGGAAAGGAAGAGAAGCTTGTACATCAACAACAACAACAACAACAGATGGAGAGAAATCACTAGACCGTACAATAGGGTGAGCAACATGTATGACAAAAGTTGGAGCAACTATTTGGTATGAGTGTTTGAAGAAGTCATACAATGAAGAAGGCTGGTTGGAGGGATCGTACGATGAGGAAAAGCGACTTTTGGATGGACTATACGGTGAAGAAAAGTAAATGTTGGATGTCAGACAAAGTGGGATGAGGAAATGCCCATACGATAGGAAATACAATGTTAATTCCATTTAAGTCCATAGTATGTTGTATGGTAGAAATTGGATGTTTATCATTTATAAGTTCTTTTTTCCTTTTAAATTTTTTTTCCAGTTGGTTGTACGGGTTGGAAAGAATTAAATTTATTATCACAAATTTTAATATGATTCACCTTGGAAGGTCATACAGTGGGGTCTCTTTTATTAGCCCACTGTATGGGAAAAACTTTATTAAATTGATTTTTTCCTTTGACTGTATTGAGAATACATGAGCTATGATGTAACATGCCTTCTCATATTACTCACATTAACTCAAGAATTTACAAGAAAGTAAATAAACATGGTAAACATGATATATATATTTAAAAAAAATACTATTTACATATTTACAAGGAAATAAATACATATAATTTTTGAATATTCTTCAACCTAGAAGATCAATATATTCAAGGATAAATCTTAATAAGAAATATTTCAATTTACAATTACAATACAAGATTTGCACTTGGCAATGAGAATAATTTTACAATACATAAATAATACTGCATCTGAAATCTTGACATCTATCGCTCAAGTCTTGGCAAGTCTTTTGCTACAGAGGGAGAGCATCATCCAAGTGCTTTACCTCCAACCACAGACCGGCGGTCCCCCGCTCACCTTCCTTCCTGTAAGTGGCCCTACCCTTCACAATAAGTATAGAAATAAGGAACCAACAAGTTTTTTTCCATCTGAGTCCTAGTGTTGTGTCCTACGTAACACAATTGATAAGACAACTCTAGACAATCTTCTAGCTAAGTATGATCCTACTGACAAGTTACGTCATCTAGACATTGTGAACTGACTAATGCATGGAGAGACAAATGCATTACTTTGGCAAAAGATTCTATATAAATAGATGTTTGCAATAAACATAGTCGTGAGTTCACTGTCATGCCCACATTTTCCATGCGGTCACGACACACAACACATGTGTCATGTCCACATTTATCATGTGGTCATGACATGAAATATAAATTTTTTTCTACGCATCCCTAGAAACCCCCTCGCACGCGTCAGCGTACTCGGTGGCAATATGCATAAGGCGTAAACATGTCAATCAATTTCGGGGCAATGCGATCACATACACAATCCCCTGCATGATGATAGCCGACTAAGGGGGTCAATGTGACGCGAGAAGCGTCGCCATTAGGGTTAGGATCGATAGATCAAAACCCTAAGTTTTCTTAGGTGAGTGATGAGATTTCGATATGAGTCAAAATCAAAACCCTAATTCTAATTTCATAAAAGAATTAAATAACCACTTAAATAAAACATCTAATTTGCAGAAACATTAAAACATTACTCAACAAAAGGGGTAAAGTTGCTAAGATAAATAACCCTAATTTCATGGAAAAATCCGGCAGCATAACGCCTTATTAGCGTTCAAAATAAATAATTTAAAAAGGTTTCCCATTAATATGTTTATAGGGAAAAAATTAGATTAAAGGTTAAATTAAATCATCTAATAAACGTTATTAAAATTAACTTTTGAATTAAATGAAATATAAATTAAATAAAATAATTAAATAATTAACCCCATAATATAAAGACCAACTAATAAATATAGTCCAAACAATTAAATTTATTCTAACAAGTCAAATATAATCTCCCCAAAGTTAGAGGACTTAAGGGTAATAACCTCACCCTAACTAAATAAATTATAATACAATTATATAATCCCTCTAAAAGTATTAAATATAATATTCTAAAAAAAAAGAAACAAATCAATCTTCCCCAACCCATAAAAATAAAAAAGGCAATTATAAGACAATAAAAAAAGATTTCTAAATTAAATAAATCAAAACCCACTTATAAAAAAAATTAATTTAGAATCCTAAAAATTAAAAGGCATAAAAAGGATGGAAAAAGCCCACATAAAATGCTAACTACATGATCCCAAAATATAATAAGACATTTAAATTAAAAATTCCTCATTTCAATATTAAATTTCTAAATATCATTAAAATCTAGTATAAATAAATCAAAACCCACCCACATGGAAATGAACCCAAGAAATAAATAAAACATAGAAATTACAATTAAATTTAAAAAGGAAAGGATGAGGAAAAAAGAAATAAAATCTAATTTAAAATACCACTTGCCCTAAAAGTTTCCCCAAATAAACAAATATTTCCTTATGAAAAGAACAAAACCCTAATCCCTATTTGTCTTCCTCTCATTCTAATCTTTTTCTCTATTTTTCTCCTCTCAACTTCTTTCTCCTCATTTTCTCTTCAAATTTGTTTGTAGGTTTGAGAGGGAGGCAGCCATGGATTCTCTTTCCTTTGTGTCACGGAGGTATACACATTTAATATAAGCATATTTGAAGTTTCCCCTTTTAATATATATATATATATATTGAATAAAAACCAGAGATAACATTTTATTTTGTTGCAAGCTGAAGAATATTCGTTGTATATATATATATATATATTTTATTATTAATATAAGAAGTAAGTTTCAGAGGTAAGGGCCGAATGGCCGTCCAAAAAGGGGGCAACGGATCTAATGGAGGATGCCGCCGGTTCTGTGCGCCGTAGATCTAATGGAAGCAAGGGTTTGGGGGGGGGGGGGGACCACCCACCCCCCACCGTATGGTGGGGAGTGGGTGGGGGATCCGTCCCCCACCCTCACTCAAGACAAAGCAAACAGTGTTGGGGGGGGGGGAGCCCAGGCCGTCGCCCCCAACCCTCTTCTTTTAATAGTAAAAAAAAAGCTTCATTAGCAACAAAACCATTAACATTAAATGGTTCCAATATATTTTTTTGTTATATTTTAGTCTTCTGGTTATAACATAAAATGTATATTATATTATTTCTTAGTTTGCCATAATGAAATTTCCAACAAGATTTCCATGCACTATATATATATATATATATATATATATATATATAATTAAAAATAGTATAATATATAAATTAAATAGTATATATATATATAATTCATTCTCACATACACAAATAGATATTTTTTATTTTTATTTGTAAGACAAGGAGATGACAGGTAGGTAAATGAAATGCAAATTATGTAGATTTTCCATGGCATATTCTTTTTAAACAAAAAGAATTTGCAACAACTATACTGTATTCTTTGGATACATTTGATTGAAAATAGCAAGATATGTACACATATATATTTTTTTATAAAGAGATAGCAACTATAAAATGAAACCAGCAATGTAAATATTTCTATTTTCTTGGAAACACATTACCATTGAGCATCAAGGTATATGTATTTTTTTTAACAGCTATTAAAGGATAAAACAACATATGCAAAGATTTTTCTTTCATTGCAACATTTCCAAAATCCCATAAAATAAAACAACCACTAAATTTTATTTGCAACTTCAAAATAAAATACATACAACCCAAAATATAACCATGTAACTTTACATAACAAGAGAGAAAAAGATCTTCTCTCTTTACTTGAAAATAAACCACACAAAGGCCAAACTTGGCCAAGGCTCACAATAGCCTAAAACATCAATGAACAGAACTTCATAAATGCCCTTCCTCCAAGCTTCAATGCCACAATAAACCTGCAATAAACAACGAGGGGAAACAAGCCATGAAGTACCACTCTCCTCCCTACCATAGACTCACTCATGAGTCACCCCCGAGCTTGGAGGTCATCCACACACAAGGATTTATTCACACCACATCACAACAAAACACAAAGATAAATAAATATGAAGAACACACATGGTTTGCACAAAATAAAACCCATAGAAATGAGTTTAAAGGGGGAGGGGTGGACATCACTCAACTCAAGAGTGTCACTCCAAATATCTCAAAACTCAACTCTAACAAGGCCTCAAGCCAACACATTTATACTAAATCTCACATATTTCTCCATGGCTCTCAAGCCATTAAAAAATGCTTATAATCACAACTTGCCCTCAAGGCCAAAATACCAAACTAGGAGGTGACCTCGAGGAGGTTCACTCCTCCCCCACCCCACACATGTTGAGCTTTTTCTCCAAATGGAGAGGCTCTTACATACACCCATAAAATCCCCACAACAAAAAAACACAAAACAACACAAAGCAACACACAAGTAAAGTAAAATACATAAAGAAAGGCATCAAACCTTGAATCCTACCTTAAATAGCCCAACAAGGAAGATAGTCGAAGAAGAGCCCTTCCAACTCCACTTCCAAGTCCTTCCTCCAAAAGTGCCTCCAAAAAACTCTCTAACTCTCCTCAAATTCAAATAAAATTAGAAAAATAAAATGAAATCAACAACCCTCTCCCTCTCTTCAAGAGGGATTAAAATAGGCTCTCCTCACGAGCCTTGAGAAATGGGAAGGTGACACATGTCACCTTCTCCTTCCTCCTCACATCCACTTGCAAGATTCATGGAATGTGGGGGTGACACATGTCACCCTCCCATTCCACCAAGTTTTGCCCCCTCCACTTGTGCTCTCACACGTGGGAGAGAAAAGTGGAGCCAAAGAAGGATGTGGGTACAACAAGTGCCCCAATCCTATCCTCCCATGAAAGCCCACAAAACCCCAAGGTACCCTCACCAATGTGAGAGGGTCTTGGAGTTGGGTCCTCCACAAATTAGGGGTCTTGAAGACTCCCCAAGGCTTGGAATGAGGTGTGGATAAGGTTGAGTGTTTGACCCAACCTTCCACTCCTTCCCAAACTTCCATTTTCGTCACTTTAGTTTAGGGTGAAGTTTAAGTGACCAAATGAGAGTTATCCTAGGGTTAGAAAAGCTCAAATGGTCCTTAGACCCTAGGGGTACAACCCAGGGTCACTTTTAACCCATTTTGAGCACCATAAGATGAGTAAAATCACATGAAAAGGGGTCACAAAAATAAAAACTCAAAAAATGAAATCAATTAAATATTACACCTTTACAACACCAATTTAAAATCAATTAAAAAAGGGTAGACCTAGCCCAAAAGACACCACACACAACATTACGAAATTTCATCAAGCATAACACAGTTGATCTTGGTTCCTCTTTGAACTAGATCGGCTTAACACGGGATTTCACAAAATGTGTGGGATGATCTCCGATTATCCGTGGCTTGGTTAGAACACCTGCACACTTAAACAAAAGATAAATCCAACATGTATATCATAGCCGAAGCAAGGGAAACATACACTCACACCATCACATAATCATATAAAACATCATAAAATCACATCATAATTAGATTCATGATTTTGCATTTATATCATCCATCTCAAGATAAAATCGCATAATAAATCCATAACATAATCTCACAACTAATATCTCAAATAATATCATAATGCAAATCACATGTCAAATCATCATTAGTGAATCAAAATCGGATCTAGTCTCATCGCAACATACTAAACAATGCTAACCAAAATAAAAGCATATAGTCTAATAATCCTGCATATCAGGGCCAATAGTCCCCAAAAGTCTAAAATGTGTCTCCAACAGTAATATGAAACGATCAAAATAAGGGAGTGAAAAGGTAGGCCTCACATTCACACACCTCTAACTTGACTTGGAATTTATTCCTAGATTCTAGGATACAAATACAATGGATAGATTTAAAAAGACTTAATCTTTCAAAAAGTCTCTCATTGCATTCTTGCAACATTGGATCTATGACTTCATGTCATTCTTCACTTCGACTCTTAAATTTAACATTCTTGGGTTTGATTTCAAGAATCAACTCTATCATTTAACTAAATATCAAAAGCTTTTTAAACTCTTCCTAGGTGTACTTGTCTTGATCTATGGATTCTCGACTAATCCATGTCAACCCTAAATACACTAGTTTGAATTAATGACATAACCATATGGAGAATCTTATGTTTACTAAACCTATTTGGGTTATTCTTATAGAATTATCTTCTCTAACCAAACATACAAAATAACATTTAAAGCTTTTGTTATCTATAGGTAAAAAATATAACATATCATATGACTATAATAAGCTCTAGTCAAGTATTTAGACAATATGGCTCTAATCAACTTCCGATTTCTCATAAAGTAAAGAACATGAGTTTCTATCTTCTTATAATAAATCTATAACTAAATTACATAGCATATATACCATTAACAAAGTTTGATATCAAAAATAGAAGATGAGTCTAAAGAGAATAATGTGTTAGGTTTCAAACTAACAGTCTTCTTCCATCCACTAACTCTTGGACAAGGAATGGTTATAAGCCTGTGCACATTATCTTGCACTCAAAGAATTATACTTTCTTAATGAGTATATAACACTATAGATATACCTTGTTGTTCCAATTATATTTAATAACATTTTGGTTTACTATGAATAAAAGGAGACCTATCCTTAAGTCTTCAATGAAAACTACAAAACTAGATTGCAAAAAGAGATAAATAGAATACATCTACTGGTCTTACTCTTATATCTCCACAAAGTACTCCAGAGGCTCAGTTTGATACAAATTGACAAATCTTCATAGTTAAAGACTAAAAACAACAATAATGTTTGCAACATGGTCTGCTATAGCCAAACCTCTCTTTAGTCTACTAAGGTAAACGCATCTCAGCTTGCTAAGTAAATATAACTCAGCCTGCTTAAGTAAACACATTATGCACTATGGAAAAGTAACACATGTATCACTCTGGTCTAAGATATCTTTCATATCTTTAACATATAGATAATTCACAAGAGAACGAGATAGTTCGATATTATGAATAACATAGGCTTATACTAGTTGTCGACCACGAATTCTCACAGTAGTTTGATAGGTTACCTAGCAATCAATTCTCAGAAGTAATAAAGAATAATGGTCATCTACGACACAAAGAATACTATAAACCTTTCGGCTATAAACTAAGTAATAACTGAACACATCGGCCTTATACCATATGGAGTTTCAGTCATAGATATATACATAGTAATAACTTAAGTTCATCGGCCTTATATCATATGGAATTCAGACATAGATATATATACAATGTTGTCAGCCTCAAACAACAAAGTTTTTGCCACTAACACATACAGGGATAATGGATTTAAATAACAGAGTTTTGAAAATATCACAAATAGGAATGTTGGCCTTAAACAACAAAATTTCTGACATACTACAGTATCATTCTAACTATAACACTCTTAGAGAATTATATAGAAATGTGAATGTAAATACGAAGAAAAGAACCTGTATATATTGGTCGAATAAGATCCTTTAATAGTCTTGGGTCCCCTACAATGAGCATTATCCACCCTTACTAATGACTTCAATACTTCTTTTAGATTGCTTCCAATTTCTCTGTGTGTATTAGGAGAAAGATCTCATGGTTTTTTACTAATCATCCTCCAAACTGCGTGCATCTCTGCTACAACTGAGCCTACATTAAATCTTCGTAGGCATGCAAATAGTGGATGTAAAGGTCATAAATGACCACTCTTCATGTTGATTGATGAGATCCTCCTTTCTCTCTAAATTGGTTAGGGAGAAAAAGAGGTCGAGCCACTCCATCAATAAAAGCTATTTGCAATATCAAGAAAACATAACTTATGCTTATAAAGAAGTTTTATTGATCACGTATAAGGTCTACTTCTCAAATAATGTATTAAATATATAAATAAACATAACCACCAGGTGAATAAAATGTAGCCAACACTTATGTTGTCACCAACATCTGTAAGGATACGAGAATGGGGTCGAGATTCTCTTCCCCTCTCTATCTCGCAAAACACTAGAGAAAGGATAAGTTATCATAATGGAACACTTACTGGAAATCTTAGATAATACCAAAAATATAGATTTAACCTCTAGTAAAATAGTTATAATAACATAAATTATAATCACAACGCGTATGGAAAAATATCGACTATTGACCACATCTTGTCAATGGGCCCTTTTCCCAACTCAGTTTTCTACAAAACCTACACTAATGGTTCTTGTCGTCAAATCGACAATCGTTGAGTTAAAACCCAATCTCTAACCAAATAGGTCAAACACAACTTACCACTAATGACGAGGTTCACTAAAGATAAATACCACAAGACTTGGATGGCAACAACTTGTTCCTCCCTTATGTCTATCCACTTCTCTCCAATGATGCTCTCCCTTTCTTTCTTAGAGGGCAGAAACATGTTTCCTAGTTGCAACTTTCAATCACCAAACTAGGATTAGTGTATCGTTAGTTAATTCACATACATCATGAATAATCACAAGAACATATAATCATGTATGTCAAAATTCTATGCATTTAATCATAAACTCATTAAATCATTGATTTATCCTGACATTTTTACTAAACGTCAAATCATTAATCCATGCAAATTATCTACTAATTGCATAAAAGTGAAATAAATCATAGTCAAAATTAGGGATGTGACATATGGAAATTGCATTTCCCTATATGGTTGTGCAATGGAAAATAAAGGAACTTTATAATTTAAAGTTTTAATATTTACCTTTTCAACCCATTTAAAAAGACTGGTATTTTTATGATTATTTTTTCCATTTTCTTCTCGTGGGGCCCACCTATTATTTTCTTCTCTAGCTTCAATATTATTTTGTCCATTCCAATGTATAATACTTTTCCCTTCATTAATTTTCTATCCAATTCATTGTACAATACTTTTTCTCTTCCACAATTTTCATATGGAGTTGATCTGACTTTGATGTCGTGCTGAAATATAAAACACGAGTACAGTCCTTTGTAACATTCATTACAACAAGTATTCGTAGTCCAAATCAAATAATTTTTAAATATTATTATTTTGAGGTGTACCTTCATTAATTTTGGGATCTTCAATGAAGTCAGGTGCCTCTACTAGAACTTTGTTAGACACACATGAACTATCCAACTTTTCAAAATCATTCTTTAATTGCTACTTTTTGTTGATCTTCCTAGCTTCAATAAAATTATCGTTTGAGGGAAATAATTCATAATCCTCCATTTGCTAGTGAAACAAGCCACAAAGGTAATTTCTTTCATCCTTCAAATTTGACCGCAATTCCAAAATTCATTCGACATTTGGCTCCATTGGCCCCTTATCATGCTTTTGTATCCACTTTTCTTTAGAGTTTGAATCTAAAAATATAAGGAAGTTGCTTCCTCATTTACTACCTGGTTCTTCAAATCAATTATGTATTTTTTACCCTTGTTTTCAATGGAGAGTGTGTTCTTTTTTTAGTTGTGGCCAATTTTGGCTACTACCATCCAAACCCAACCAAACAACACATAGTACACTTTCTTCCATAATGAGATGAACATAAAATTGAATAAAAGCATTCAAGTTCCAATGAGTACCTTTTGGGCCATTAAAACTCCCAATACCTCAATTCTTTTCTTGTTTGCACTCACTACTTGAAAAGTTGGGGGCCAAATGGTCAACTTGCTCATACTTCTCCAAGTGTCTTCTAGAAGTACATTCACATTAGACCTATCATCAAAAATTATGTTAGTGAGATTCCTTCCAAGGATCTCCATGTGCACAACTGCTATTTTTTTCCATGTTAACCATTAGTAACATGGGATCAGTCACTTGGTCTCTTGATAATGGAGGTTTGATTATGGGGTTTTCATTATCTCTAAATTCTAAATGGGCCATAGCATGCATTGTCTCATTCTTCCCAGATATAGCATTAGTCATAACATTTATGAGTTTGGGAATACTTGTTATAAAGCCACTACTTTAATTGGTATGGTAGTTTGAAGTACTTTCCTTGCAATAAATTTATGAGATTGAAATTTATTTTTTACCATACTTACATTTGCATTTGAGTGGCGGTGTTCATTATCCATAGCATGCTCCACCTCGACTCTTTCTTCATGAAGTCTTACATTTTCTATACATGGGTCTAAGTACACAACCTTCTTTGTTTGTGATCAAGTAGTAGCCAATACGTCGTGATGCCTCTCTACATAAATTATGTTGATGCTGGCCTTTTTCTTTAGACATCTAGTGTCTTCATGGTCTTAGGTCCACACCATTTGCACAACAATCCCATTTTGTCATGGTTCCTATGGTAGTCTCTAGAAAAATGTCCCATTCATCACATTGCCAACATTGTATAATGGGATGACCTTTGGAGTCATACTATATCTGACTTTGACCTCCCCCTTTTTGATTTTGATATCCACCTAGAGATGCGTTCATGTCATTCTGTGGCTTCAGTGGAGTGCTTGGTGGAGTGGACTACTCTCCTTGTGTGAAGAGCACCTATGTTTTCCTACTCTTCAGATTGTATGGGAACTCTTTTATTGAATGACCCATAACCTTACAAATATCACAAAATATTTTTCTAGGATAATTAGCTTTGATGTGACATTCACTTTTACATGTAGTAGTTATTTTATATTTTCTTTCTCCGCCTTCAACTCCTTCATCATTTGCAACATGTCTTTTCATAGTTCTTATACTATTCTTTCTTTACTATCACTACTTCCATTTGAACCATCATCTTCATCCATTTTTCTTTTAGATCGTGAAGACATCTTGTCTTCACTTTCTATGTTCATAGCTCTATTATACGCTTCATCACATGAATAAGAAGGTGGTGCAACTTTCATTTTTTCTTAATGAAGGAATAAGACCTTCAATAAACCATATTTTCTTTAACCCATCACTAGGTTCTTTTTCTAACTTTACAAACAATTCTTAAAGACTACGACTATAAGCTCTTAAATTTTCATGCTTACCTTGTTTTGTATTGTAAATTTCTTCTATGATTGTATTCTCATCTCAAAGAAATTTAAACTCTTCTTCAAAGGCCTTCTTTAATTTCTCCCATATATTTTTAGAGGTTAGTTCAATCTCTATATACTAGTCAATGGCTACACCTCACAGGGTGCTTGGAAAAGACCATAGCCAATATGTTCTATCATCTTACCCATTTGTTTCCCAAATCACTTCACAGGTCTTACAGTGTCTAACAGGACTCTTTGATCCATTTCCTATAAACTTAGGTAGCTTCTACCTTTCTATACTTGGGATTAATAGTGGAGGCACCATGGTTTTACTCTGATGCAAACTTAGTGTCTAGAATTTGATCCTCAAGAAGTTTTGATTAAGACATTTTGGTGCTCCTTCAACACTTTCAAACACATGTGAATCCTCTACTTGTCCTACAGGTTCAACATTCTACCCACTTGTTTCACCTTCAAGTTCTCTTTTGTACACTCCAACCCTTAGCCCTAGATTTTTTGGCTTCTAACAATTCTCCATTTTCCAAGGTGCCTTTGGACTCCATCTCCCAATAAAAACTTTCCTTGTCTAGAGGAGGTTGTATTGATTATTTCTACTGAACTTGGTCTGCAAGGTCAAACCATGCTTCATTTAATAATGGAAGGTGTCTTGCTATTGCCACCCATTCTTCTTTGATGTGGTTATTATTAATGGATTGAATTTTTTGTGTTTCTTGACTATGAATTCTACTCACACTCTAACTTTGACATCTATTTCAAGACCGGATTTGGATTTAGATTTGCACTACTAGAGTCTCTTTGGCTACCTCTCTTAGTCTTCTTCTCCATTCTTTTTATTCTACCAATCTTAGGGATTATCTGATCTCTTGATCCTGACCTTGTTGTGGTATCTTCCTAACTTTATTGCAGTCTAAAGGCATGAGTATCTTAAATTAGACCTAACTTCTTTAAGGAAACAATGCTAATGTTTACTCTTCTAAATGATTAAACTAATACTTGAAATAATGAATAGAAATAACAATGCATACCAGATAGAGTAGTAAAAATATATCTTTAATTCACATTAAGTTCTTTTATAGAAGTAGACTAGAGATGATCAACCAAGGATCAGATTGCTTTCCCTAACTATGCAAAGGTTATTTATAGAACATGATAGTTGCCAAGAAGAACACAACCGTCTACCAACTAACTCATATAACTAACCAAAAACTAACAAATAATTAATACATAGTCAGATACAACCATATTATCAAAACATAATAAAGGGATTTTATTCTAACTACATAGGTGTCTTCCAATAATTTTTCCTTGATGTCAAAACTAACCCACCATTCTATTGCCCAAGTGATTATAAATGAATTTAACATTTTTGAAACCAATTATCAGTAGCTTGTGTCCATAGATAGTTTAACTCTACAATGTTAGTCCACCTTTCCAAATTCCATACTATTAATCTTCTTTTTGGGTAGTTTATATAAAAAATATTGTGTGTTATCCACAACCATAGTAAATGATGAAAATTACACTAGAACTCCTTATCTTGTAGTTTGTTTTTTCTCTCTAACCTTGAACATGGAACATTTGCTATTTTATCTCTCTTCTTGAAGAATTTATTGTCTATCTTCCAACCATTCTTCAATTTACATTAGCACAAATTTTCATAGTATTGATGTCCCATTCCCTTGGGAATTAAATCACCAAGAGTTGGATGGCATCACCAAATTCTAGAAAAAAATATTAGGCCATGTGGCTAATGAGATCTTTTTGTAAAGTGTTTGAAGTAATGCAATTAATGTAACCACTGAGAGAGATGTAAATGTACATGGATTCATTAAATCAACTAAATATTATAAACATAATACAACAAAATACTTATCATTATGTATTCATCATATGTCCTTCATACATGTATTACATATATTCATCCATACATATTGTATCTTTTCGTATATACTTTATATTTTACATATTATATCTCTTATTCTATTATATCTATATGTGTGGTGCACAATAGGTATATATATACTTGTTTGGTCTATGGGACATGTTTGTACGATGTCTCCCTTGTTGTGCATATTATTAATTTGTGCTACACTATCATTAGTTAAGTCACACCATACTTTATGTGTTTATTGGTAATTTGTCTATGTAGTATTAGTGATAGTGATTGTCATTTGTTGTTTAATACTATATATTCCTACCAACATAGGGTTTGAGATTACATTTTCTAAAGTTCACTTTCACCTACTCTATCCACCCTTGTTGGGAATTTTAGGGTTTTGTTTCATATCTTATTATATCTCATTTCTTATTTATATAGGGTTTTCTACATCATTTGTCTACTCCTATTGGGGTTTTATGACTTTATTGCATAATCTTGTGGAATCTACCCTACCCACCCTTAGATATATCTTTATTGATATATATTTACATCATGGACTCTCATGGTCCCTTATCTTTGGGTGATGTTCATGTCGCCATTACAAAATTTGACTTGTTAGACAATTTCTAACATGTGATTCTTTTATATCTTATTTACTCATGACATTTTATAATAAGAATGGGATCACATTACCAATGGAAGAACTGTACCATCATATATGTAATTCTCCTCATTTAGGGATTTAGTCATTAATTTTTGTTCCCTTTTGGCTACTTTCACTACACCTATCCATGATTCTCATATGCTTCCTATTTCCTCTATGGATTGTGTTGGTACCCCTACGAAACTTTACCTGTGAGCAAGTTTGTAGTTAGTACCCATGTCATTCTTGTCATGTTAATAAATGATAGTCAAGTTATAATTATTTTCAAGTTGCAAATTTGTCAGGACTGGGTCTAGTTTGTCCATTAATAATGACTACAAATCGCTTACAAATAAAGTGTTGGGGTAGCCAAGATTAGCAAGCAAAAAACTAGAATAACTTCCACAAAAGACAATTGCACATAATAAGAAAAATAATATATTCAAAAGCTAATTAGAATGTACATAGATGCCTTTTATAAATAGACATGAGAGAGAAGGTAGGAGGGTCGAACACAACGACTGACTAACCTTCCTAAGATGTGACACTTGTGAGCTCAAGTGACAAGTGCTCATGCAAGTGGAAATTAAACATGCAAGAGGTATCTTAAAAGCATGAGGACACATGTCTCCACCACATGAGGTGAGACAAACTCTAAAATAGCTAAATAAACTTAAGCTAAATGTGAATAGGTCAATCCTAGTAAAGGTGTTATCCTAACTAGATATAATATGACCTTATTTACACTAACATAAAGATTAACAAAGAAAGAAGATCAAATTATTGAGAATTTGATAGCTTCATCACAAAATAGAAGAGGATGCAGGGTTGGAACCTTGAACCAACATGAGGAAAGAACTCTCTAGCATGCCATCTAAATGACAATGTTAGCACAAGGGAAAATAAATGAAAGATAATGAATTCACAAATCCAAACACAACTTTCTAGTGGCTTAGACATGAAAAATTCACTCCTTATTCCCAAAGTAGCAAAAATCATTACAAAGCATACCTTGGCAAGTGGAAGACTGAATCAAACAAAGGAGGCACAAATTTTAGGTCGATTGACTAGCACAAAAATGTGTCTAAGGAACAAAATGTGGCACAGACAACTCAAAATTTTCCAAGAAGGAGAAGGTTCCAAATTCAAGTGGTTGGGTCCCATGAAAAATCACACCTAATATTAAAATTGGCAAATGTAAGTCCAATTTCTCCCAAAAAATGAAGTTTGAGTGAAAATCAAATTAGGTGCACTTTTGGCATGGCTTAACCATAGTAAACCGGTGCTTAATGAGTGATTGATCAATAAGTAAATTGTGCTCAAGTTTAAGTGGATGAAAAACATAACAATATGCACACTTTTAGGGTGGTCAAGCCACTTAAAACCTCTGCCTCATTCTCGAAAAGGTGGAAAATATATAATAAAATCATGCCAATCACTTAAGTTATGAAAAAAAGACATGTAGGAACACTTTTTGTATCACTTAACCACTTAAAAAATTAGGAATGAAAGGAACCTAGGTGTGCGGAAATCGCTTCCTACACTAATCTAATGAGGAGAGGGCTATGCAAATTCAAATTAATCCTTACAACTACAACAACATAGAACATGTAAACAAGATATTGTAGCAATACACATGAACCAGAAAGAAGACAAAAGAAGAGAGACAAAAATTTACAGTGGGGAAAACCCTTATCGGGTGAAAAACCCCACACTCAGAAACCTGCACAATGTATTAACAAATATGAAAGTTGTTTACAATACACTTGCAATTCAAGCTTCAATGGTCTTCGACACTCATGTCTAAAGTCAATCTGGCAGCATAACAATACCTGTAAACCTATGATACAACTCCCTCTCCAAGCACCTGTTTATATAGAAAATATAAGGCAATTTTGGACCTATCTTGGGATGGGCGTACAACTTGGCCTCATGGCCCAAAACCCTCACCTAAGGACACTTGGTCAACATTGTAGAATGTGCCTGACACTTGTCCACATCTCCCATCCCAAAGAGGTCACCTATTTCTAAAATGGGCTATGACAGATGCTCTTACGACTGTCATAGAATCTGTCATAGCGTTTACAACTTACAGCTATAAGACAATCTGTCATACACAAGCTATAAATAGCATATTCTCTTACAACATGTCATAGTCCACCTTGGGGCACCCAAATATGCCTTATTCAAAGATGCTTCATGACACATGTCTTCACCTGTCTTACAAGCTTCTATTTCTGACTCTTACATGTCATAGATTCTGTCATAGGAATCTGTCATAACCATTTCTGTCAATATTCCCTTACACAACATGGAAGATGCCGACACATGGAAAAATGCTCCTACCACAAAGTGGGACGCCTATCTCCTCATATGAGGACAAAATTATAAGCTGTCATATTCCATGTAGGATGACACATCACCGTGCCACATCCCACAATATGACAATATGGAATTTACAAATATTTATAACAGAGGTAATTAAATAATAAATAGAAACATAAATAATGCAAGGAATTACCAAGGTTGAGACACCTTAATTCCCAACATTCTCCCACTTGTCGAACACCTTGTAAGACCCAATAGAATAACAAGATTTAACTGCTATAGGCCGAGAGGCCCATAGACTCAGAACACCATCTGAACTTCTCTGTGCCCACTGGTTTATTCAATGCATCTGTGACATTCTTCAAAGTATCTACCTTCTCCAAATTTACCTTTCCATCCTCAACCATGTCTCGCACAAAGTGAAACTGAACATCAATGTGTTTTTTTCTAGCATTGAAAGTTGGATTCTTTGCAAGGCAAATCGCACTCTGACTGTCACAACTGATCGTGATCTAACCTGCATCAACACCAATATCAGAACACAATCTCTTAAGCTAAATGGCTTCCTTACAAGCATGAGTTGCTATCATATACTTAGCTTCTGTCGTGGACAAAGAAATAATAGGTTTTCGCTTACTCATCCAACTAATAGCACCACCAAACAGTGTAAACACATAAGCACTGGTGGATCTCCTACTGTCAATGTCACCTACCCAATCTGAATCCACAAATCCACGAATATCAATAGAATGTGGAGGTCCTGAAACATTACCATGATAGCATATGGAATACTCGGAAGTATCCCTCAAATATCTGAACACTCTCTTAACTGTATCCCAATGAACTTGTCCAGGATTAGCCATAAATCGACTAAGGACTCCCACTGCTTGGGCAATGTCTAGTCTTGTGCAGACCATAGCATACATCAAACTACCAACAACACTAGCATAAGGTACTCTGCTCATGTCCTCTACCTCACTAGGAGATTTTGGACAATCATCAACAGACAACTTTGTTCCCAAAGAAATAGGAACACACAATACAATCTGCCATGCTGAACCTATTAAACACGGTCTTCTACTTACTCTGGCTTAGCCAAAGTTTTCTGTTGGTTCTGTCTCTTCTTATTTCCATTCCTAGAATGTACCTGGCTGCCCCTAAATCTTTCATTTCAAATTGTGCTGACAACTAAGATTTAAAATCAGAAATCATAATCTTACCCTTCCTAATGAGCAACATATCATCAACATACAGTGTAACAATGAGAATGCGATCACCATCAAACTTATAATACACACAGTGATCCGATTTCGATCTCACAAATCCAATAGACAACACAAAGGCATCAAACTTCAAGTACCATCTCCTAGGGGACTGTTTCAAACCATACAAAGACTTCTTAAGCTTGCAAACCAAATTTTCTTTACCTTTCACCATGTAATGCTCTGGCTGTGACATGTAGATTTCTTCCTCCAAATCACCATGAAGGAAAGCTATTTTTACATCCATCTGTTTTACCTCCAAGTCATAAGCTGCTGCGAGAGACAACAGGAATCGAATGGATGTCAGCTTTGCAACAGGAGAGAAGATCTCACCATAATCTATACCCTCCACTTGTGAATACCCCTTCGCAACCAATCTGGCCTTATACTTCTCAACACTGCCATCTACACCAAATTTCTTCTTGAACACCCATTTGCATCCAATGAGTTTCTGTCCAGAAGGTAAAGGCACCAAGTCCCAAGTTTGATTCTTTTCCAAAGAATCCATTTCATCCTCCATGGCCTCCTTCCAGGAACCTGCATCTTTCATGTCCATAGCCTCTGATACAGTTCTAGGCTCATCACTGTTAGTAAGCAAAGCAAAAGCACAACTAGAATCAAGCAATGTAAAACCAAACCTTTCAGGTTGCTTTCTTATCCATGTAGACCTCCTCAAGAGCTGAGGTTGAGGTTCATCTTCTTCATCTGAGCTTTTAGAGCTGCTAGAGCTCTCCTCATCATTAGGTCCAACATTGTCTTTCTGTTCAGTCTTCTCAGGGGTAGGAGGAAACTAAACTACATCCTCTTTCTTTTCTTTTTCTTCTGGCTGTAAAATAGTGGAAGAAGGTGTAAGCTCTCTGAAGATGACACTTCTGCTACACAACACTTTTTCAGCCACAGGGTCCCAAAGCTTGTATCCTTTCACACCGACACCATAGCCAATGAAGATACACTTAACAGCCTTGTTCTCCAATTTTGACCGCTTCTCCCTAGGCACATGTGCATATGCCTCACAACCAAAAACACAAAGATCCCTAGTTGAAGGCTTTCTACCAGACCACACCTCCATGGGTGTCTTTCCAACAAGAGCTGATGTAGGAGATCTATTAACAAGATAGTAAGCAGTGGCAACAACTTCAGCCCAAAACTTTTATTCTAGGCTAGCTCCACTAAGCATACTCCTAGCCTTCTCCATCAGTGTCCTGTTCATCCTCTCTGCAACTCCATTTTGCTGCAGGGTGTATGGAGTTGTCTTATGTCTTTCAATCCCAAGTTTCTTGCAATATTTATCGAATTCTGTAGAACAAAACTCACCACCATTGTCAGTTCTCAAACACTTAATCTTTTTACAAGTCTGATTTTCAGCAAAGGCCTTAAACTCCTTAAACTTACTATAGACTTCAGATTTGCTTCTGAGAAAATAAATCCATGTCCTTCTATTGTAGTCATCTATGAAAGATACAAAATATATAGATTTTGATAATGAAGGAACATTAATAGGACCAAATAAATCAGAATGAACAAGGTCCAACACACTAGAAGACTTGTGAGAACTTGAATAAAACTGAACATGGTTTTGCTTTCTATAAATACAATGTTCGCAAAAGTCAAACTCAAGATTACAATTATCTAACCCCTCAACGAGGTTTTTATTTTTCAGGGTACACAGACCCTTCTCACCAATGTGGCCAAATCTCGTATGCCATAACATTGTCTTTTCAGCAAGAAGTTTAACTTCCAAGGCATGATTACAAAGATCAAAACTAGAAACAACAGATCTCTTAACTGTTCATTCAGATGGTGGGGATGAAGTGACTGCTACCCTCTTCCTTGAGTCAGAAGAACTATTGCATTGTGAAATGCATGCCTCCAGCTGAAATAGAGTACCTCTTCTAGTACCCTTAGCAAGCACCATAGCTCCTCTAGTCATCTTGCATCCTTCTTTTGAAAATGCAACCTGCACACCTGCATCATTCAAGCTACTTACAGAAAGTAGGTTTCTTGCTAAGCCTGGGATATGCATAACCCCAGAGATCTCCTTCACTTGACCATCAGGGAATTGGATAGAGACTCTTCCACAACCAACAATCTTTAGATGAGAGTCGTCACCCAAGTACACCTTTCCACCATCGAAATCCTCATACTTAGTGAACCAGTCTTGATACGAGGTCATGTGGAATGATGCACCAGAGTTGATCAGCCACACATCATCAGATGCATGGGTTGCCAGGGCTACGATGAAAGCATCACCATCATCTTGTGATTTGTCAGAATCTAAATCTGGGGTCTTCTTCTTCTTTTTCTTTTCTTCTTTGGATTCCTTTCAGAAATACCCATATTTACCACAGTTCCAACATATAGCCTTGGACTTTCCAGGAGATTTGGATCTCCCATAGGATTTGGATCTACCATTCTCAGCTTTCTTGTCCTTCTTTTTCCCTTTCTCCTTGGATCTTCCACGAACTGCAAGAGCCTCCTTAGCTGCATCAAAAGACTTTCTCCACATCTCCTTGGATAACAACAAAGAAACCACTTCATCCATTTTGAAAGTGGATGTGGTGCTTCCAATAGCCATGACAAGGTGATCCCACGAGTTTGGCAAAGAACAAAGCAAGGTCATACATCGATCCTCCTCCTCCATCTTCGCACCAATAGATGTCAACTGTGCAACCAACATGTTAAAAGCATTCATATGTTCGGCAATGGATCCTCCATCCTCCACTCGAAGAGAATACAACTTCTTTCTCAGAAAAAGTTTATTAACCAGGGATTTGGCTTGATACACATCTCCCAACTTCTTCCAAAGCAAGGTTGCCATTTTCTCCTCATGGACATTTAACAACACAGAATCAACAAGACTAAGTCTTATGAGACCCTTAGCCTTCCGATCCTTGAGATCCCAATCATCTTGTGACATTGTAGCTAGTTTAGTTCCATTAACACTTTGCCAAAGGTCTCTGTCAACAAGCATGTCTTCCATGTTGAGCTTCCATAGCTCAAAATTAGTGCCATTGAATTTCTCCACTGCAAACCTTCCTGATGTGCTTGCTATCTCCTTGCTGCAATAGAAATCAGAATACTCTACACAAACTCCCACTCAACTTAAGATCAGCTCAAAAAACCCCTACCCAACAGCTAAGACCAAAACTGGCCAGGCTCTGATACCAATTGAAAGGAAGCTAGGTGTGTAGAAATCACTTCCTACACTAATCTAATGAGGAGAGGACTATGCAAATTCAAATTAATCCTTACAACTATAGCAACATAGAACATGTAAATGAGATATTGTAGCAATACACATGAACCAGAAAGAAGACAAAAGAAGAGAGACAAAGATTTACGGTGGGGAAAACCCTTATCGGGTGAAAAACCCCACACTCAAAAACCTACACAATGTATTAACAAATCTGAAAGTTGTTTACAATACACTTGCAATGCAAGATTAAATGGTCTATGACACTCATGTCTGGAGTCAATCCGACAGCATAACAGTACTTGTAAACCTGTGATACAACTCCCTCTCCAAGCACCTGTTTATATAGAAAATACAAGGCAATATTGGACCTATCTTGGGATGGGCATCCAACTTGGCCTCATGGCCCAAAACCCATGCCTAAGGACACTTGGTCAACATTGTAGAATGTGACTAACACTTTTCCATAGGTCCCATGCCAAAGAGGTCTCCTATTTCCAAAATGGGCTATGACAGATGCTCTTACGACACTTACGACCGTCATAGAATCTGTCATAGCGATTACAACTTACAGCTGTAAGAGAATCTGTCATACATAGGCTATAAATAGCATATTCTATTACAACATGTCATAGTCCACCTTGGGGTGCCCAAATATGCCTTATTCAAAGATGCTTCATGACACATGTCTTCACCTATCTTACAAGCTTCTATTTCTGACTCTTACATGTCATAGATTTTGTCATAGGAATCTGTCATAACCGTTTCGGTCAATATTCCCTTACACAACATGGAAGATGTCGACACATGGAAAAATGCTCCTACCACAAAGTGGGATGCCTATCTCCTCATATGGGGACAAAATTACAAGTTGTCATAGTCCATGTAGGATGACACATCACCGTGCCACATCCCACAAAATGACAATATAGAATTTACAAATATTTACAACATAGGCAATTAAATAATAAATAGAAACATAAATAATGCAAGGAATTACCAAGGTTGAGACACCTTAATTCCCAACAAGTAACACTTTCATGATGGATGAACCAAGGATAAATAGTGCCCAAAGTTTAAGTGTAGGCCAAAATCATAAGTAAACATGCTTTTGATGGATGAACCATTGTAAATGTACACCTAAATTTAAAACATTGCATCTAAGTTCAAAATCAATGCCTAAGCTTTAAATCTTTAAAGCAAAAATCAACCAATCACTCATATCCTTCTTCTAGTTGGCCTATGTTTGGAATAATAGTAGGAAATATCCTATTTGAAGTATTTGTTTCCTCTTTTCTACAAATAGGGATATGATTGGTTTAAAATGACTCTTTTTAGGGAATATTTTATTATTATTTCATCCCTTAAAGCTACCTCTTGTGAGCTTCGAAATAAGTTCTTTGAGCTCACATAGTTGGGAATGATACTTGATGCCAAACTTATGCTATAGAAATTGTTAGTCAAGTTATCATATTTTCATGAAAGTTAATGAATGTCGGTAGTACTCACATTTATGTTACAAAAACCATTGTTCAACAAAAGTGATTGTGTAACTATGTTTCATGTTTGTAATTTCATGAAGAAAATTGAAAGTAGTGTTATAAATGAAGGAAACCACTACAGATGAAAATCTGAAATTTAACTTGCAAATCTAAAATATAACTTATGGAATATCAATGGAGATAAACCAAACATCAAAGATAACAATAATGCTCAAAAGTCATACACATAAGACACAGATTTAACATGGAGACAACTATTTCGGGTAAAAATCTCCACCAAGAAAAGAGGGCAAATCTTTTTATTATCTTGAAAGAAGACTACAATACATCAAGTTTCCCCAATCTTGCATCCAATCCAACAACACCTAGGTACCTACAAACAAATTCCTCAACTCATGCTTTGCACTTCTCCATAGCTCATTTTATAGAATAACAGAAGCTTCATGAAGAAGCTACCAAAAGTGGTGCCATATTAGGGAGAATCCCAATGCCCTTATCAAGAAAGAACTCCTATGACACTTGTCATGAGATTCTTTGCACCCACCTGGAGATATACACTAACAGGACCAAAATAGGCTCTTACACCATCATAAGGTTCTCTTACAATATGACAGATGCTCTTACACATGACAGATTCTCATACATCTTATTATCAATTACCAATAATAGATTTGGGCGCCCCATTTTTAGTTGTGGTAATCCAGAAGTAAATAGTAAATGGTAACTACTACTAGTAAACAATTAGTTGCTGTAGACACCTAAAAATGTCTCAACCCTTTAACCATTTTTCTGCATCATCCATATCACTAATTTCCCCTTTCATCTGATTAATTAAATAAATTCATAATTATTTAATTAATTGACCCTACATTGTCCTTGACTATCCATCCTTAGCCATCCATCATCAATTTACACTTAGTCTTGAATTAATTTAATTAATTCAGCGCTATACCTTATAACTCCATCCCAATTAATTAGATAAATATGTTAAATATTTATTTGGTTAATTTGTCCATCTTCCTAAACCTGATTAATTAGATAAAACATGATTATTTAATTAATCTGCCCTATCCTACCATCTAAACCTAACCTGGTTGATTAAATATCAATTATTTAATTAGCTACCCTAGCCTACATGATCCCTAGACCAAAATTAATTAATTAAATCCTTATTTAATTAATTTTAACCCTCCATTAACCTATCCACTAATTTCTCCAGCCACATTAATTAAGTTTATCCCCTAATTAACTTGGTCAAATCATCATTAATACCTTCTCCCACACCCCCCCAAATAAAAAATTATATTTTAATCCCAAGAGTCACATGACCCTTCCACCTCACCTTTCTATTTTCATGCTAAGCTCTTCTCCATCCAATGAGATCACACATGTGAGTTCCAAAAAATGTTTAAGTGTCACATGACTCTCACATGACTCACATAAAATGGAATTTTAAATTCCATCTCATCCCAAGGAAATAATTTTTTATTTCCTCACAAGTCCTAATCACATTAAATGCAAAGCCTTCCTCAAAAATGAATAAAAGATTGCAAAATATTCCTAGACATCCAATCTTGTTGATCAAATCTCCACTCTTCATCCTCTCATCTCATCTCCACCCTTGATCTCAAATTTCAATCTCCACCATTGGATCAAATCCCCCCTTAAATTGCCTATAAATACAAGCCTCCACAAGCCATTTTCATCATCCATTTTCAAGCAATCTCATAATGCCAAAATAGCCTCCAAATCCCCTCATCCTACCCTTATCATGCTAGATTGATATTATGTTATTTGAGAAGAAATCCACATACTTCCATTGAATTTGGGTGAAGCTAAGGAGTTTGGGTGCAATTCCTTCTACCTTATCAAGGAGTGAAGGATTTCAAAGCATTTTGGGAAGGAATAAATCATGTTTTAAAGTTTCTTTTCATGCTTTTATGCTTTGCAAGTTTTTCTTCATCTTCATTTGGCACACCTAGTAGGAACCTTTGGTCCTAATCTAACTTGCATTTGAGATTTTTGTGAAGGTTTCTTGACAACAGGTCTAGATTAGCACTACCATCTCTTGCAGTTGTATTATTCATTCACATATTAGCATTATCTGCCTCTATCATAGCACTATCCATCTCTATTGTAGTGCTATACATGTCTGTATTAGCACCATTTTCCTATGACAGTACTAACATTTTTTAGTCAAGAAAATTTTTATGTCTATTTTTGTGCTTCTCATTGTTGCTTGCAGGTTTTAGCTCTATTTTTTAACAGTCTCTTGGCCCTAAGGGGTTATTATGCCTATTTTTCTTGAGATATTTTAAAAACAAATAGGTTGGAGCTATTTTTCATTATCTAACACAAGCTAACCTTGTTTTTAGCTAACCAACTGTGGCATTCACCTTTGACTAACCTTGCACGTTGTTTCATCTTTTATCTCATCATTTTGTGCAAGTTGGTTTCTATTTTTGTGCTATTTGACAGACGACAAATAAGTATAACTTGGTTTAGCGCAATTTATTTCCAATTTAGCACTATTTGTTTATGATTCAGCACTATGTGTTTGTTCAACACTATTTGTCTATTCTTTAGCGCTATTTGTATATGTTGCAGTGCTGTCTGTCTCTATTTTAACACAGATAGTGACTATTTTAGTGCCATATGCTACCTTTTTAGCACCATTAGCCTATTCCTTAGCACCATTTAACTCTGTATTAGCGCTATATTACTCTGTATTAGCGCTATTTTTCTAACAACCTTTTGAAGTTTGTGTAGGGTTCTAACAGGTTTTTGTAGGTATCGTAAATGTTTGTCCAAGACTATTTGTTAGACTATTGACTTCCTTAGTCTAGGTTACGCCAGTCCAAGATCTTGTTTTCATTTACTAGAGTAGTTGCACTAAATTAACTTAGTTGGGAATAAATCTTGTTTGCCATGTTTGGTTTGTGTGTAGACGTATGCTCTCTCCTTGCACCTTAGGGTGATCTTGGGGATCAAAAGTCTACACTCAAACATTTTATTTCTTTTAATTGTTATCCCAAAGGGGTCACTTTATTGTGTATGCTCTCCCCTTGCGTTTCATGCAATCTTAGGTGATCAAAAGCAAGGGTGATTTCTTCTTAGGAGGCCTACTTGGGGATTTCATCACCCCAAGGGATGACCTCAACCACATGTACCGGCGGGGTATATAAAGAGGGGAGAGCAAAAACTATACCTTAATGGTGAACCCGATAGGTCCAAATTGAACCCCGAGATCCTCGGTCCGTCAAGACTTGGTTTGGTGACATTTGTGGCTAGTCCCTGTGGGATCCTGTTCACGGTCTTGGGCCTCATGTACCTTATGTATGAAGAGGACTCTTTTGAAGCTTATAATATCCTAGTTTAAGACCTTTTGACCATCATACCTTGTGGTGCATCGCTGTAGTAGGAGGGGAAGATTGCTCACTATATTGCTTTACTTGATATAGGGGCTACCTTGGGCAAGATGAAAGTCTCCAAGGTAAGGGGGATAAGGTGGTCCAAGACCTTACTTTCCCTATCTATCTTAGCTAAGGCACAAAGGCCCCTTAATGGGGGTGGGAACCTTGGTTCACTATTCAGTTAAGGTTGACCCATGACCATTTTGTGAGATCTACAAGGTATGACACTCCCACTTAACTAATTACTAGGATGTTTATGTGAATGGTGTGTCTTCATTGTCAAAGCCCATATTAGGCAATTATCCAAAGTCCACCTTGAGTCAAGCCATTGTGTTCTCTTGTTTGATTTTGTGCTTGCCAAGAACCTTTGAAATTATTCAAATCCAATATTTGAACCTTTGAAATTATCCAAGTCCAACATTAGAACCTTTAACATCATCCCCATCCAACATTTGAACCAACAAATCCAAAAAAATCCAAGTTTGCCAAAGATCCAATCAAAGTTTCAATCTCTGATTGTCAATAAACACCATATGCTCATTATTTAGCACCATATGCCTGACTATTAGCACCCTCCTTTTAGCGCTATCTGTTCCCCAATCAGTGCTATCTACTCTTTTGTTAGCGATATTTGTCCTTCTGTTAGTGCCATCCGGGTTTGAATTAGTGCCACTTTTGTACCATGTCCAAAATCCATCAACTGATTTGTACCCAAAGTCCTAAGATTCATTTGACCTTAGCATTTGGAAACCTTGTCAAAATCGCCCAAAATCAAATCATCCATTTGAACCCAACCTTTGTCCATATTTCCATTTCCAACCTAGTCCATCATTTGTCCAAGTCCATTTACATCATCTCATTTGACATTAGAGAAAAATCATTTTGATCTTGGACCCTTGACCTTAGTTCATTCATTCCAAATCAATTATTGTCTCCAACCTTTGTCCACATTTCCATCTCAAACCTAGTCCATCCTTTGTCAAATTCCATTTTCATCTATCCATTTGATCTTAGAGAAACATCATTTTAATATTGGACCCTTGACCATAGTCCATTCATATCAAATCCAAATCAATTATTATTTCCAACTTTTCGCTCCATTTCCATCCCAATCCAAAAGGTTTTTCACCTCATCCAAACCCTAATCCAAGTTCATCATCCTCCATTATCTAGTTGACCTTAGAGAAATATTTAGATTTTCATTTTGGACCTTTACATCTCATCTATTTCATCCAAATTAATCATTCTCCAAACATTTCACCAACCCCCATCCAAATCAAAGTTTCAACATCACCCCAACCTTAGTCCAAGTCCAATCAACCTCATCCAAAATATCAACCAACATTTTCCAAATCCTATCAACCATCAACCAACATCAATCAAAATATAAAATCAATCAACCTTATCCAGAACATCAATCCAAAATCAAACCTATCCAAACCCAATCAACAACATCAATCATCAACATCCAAAAATCAAAATCAAACCAACATCCAAGAACATCCTTCAAATCAAGCTTGTGCAAGATTAAGTCTGTTAGGGTTAGCTGGCAGAAGATATCAATTAAATGCAAATAAAGATTAAACAGAGAAATGGAAATACACAGAATTAATAACAGCAAGAGAAAAGTTTTAACGTGGTTCACCCAAACTCGGGCTACATCCACCAAACAGAGAGTCCAATATTATTATCTAGTAAATCAAACCGATTACAACCAGCAATCCCTGCAACTCAATACCGTTGCAAATGCTACAATATAATATCTCAAAACCCTAACCCTTAGCCGCTTTTATCAAGCCTTTTTGTCGGTTACAAAAATTAGGGTTTTCTTATGTCGGTCATAAAAAATAGGATGTTTTTTATGTCGGCCCTAAAAATTTTTTTCCCGAACCCCAACAAGGATACATGGCTAGTGTACAGTACTTTCCCAATCAGTCGCCACCTACCAACAATCTCCCACTTGGAGACTGATCAAGCTCCACAGCAAACAATCTCCCACTTGGAGACTGAGCCTGGATGACACTGCTGCGCATGCAGCTCCCACTGGAAATAAGCACCCTAGACTCTACTGTTCTATTTTTATTGTTTTCAGTCTAGAAGACCAATCGAAGCTGAAGAGGAGCTCAGCTTCTCCCTTGTCATTGCCTTTGTAAACATATCCGCTGGATTTTCATCTGTATGTATCTTTTCCAACCTTAACTGTCCATTATCCAACGCCGACTGAATAAAGTGATACCTCAACTGTATGTGTTTGGTCTTTGAATGCAAGGCATAATTCTTTGCAAGATGTATGACACTCTGACTGTCTATATACAAAGAACTGTTAGCCTGTTGTTTGCCCAATTCTTCCATGAAAGATTGCAACCATATCATCTCCTTGCTCGCCTCTGTTACAGCAACATACTCTGCCTCTGTGGTGGATAAAGCAACCACCTTTTGCAACCTGGAAATCCAACTCACCAATGTTCCACCTACAGTAAAGACATAACCTGT
This sequence comes from Cunninghamia lanceolata, assembly GCA_027924645.1. NCBI lineage: Eukaryota > Viridiplantae > Streptophyta > Pinopsida > Cupressales > Cupressaceae > Cunninghamia > Cunninghamia lanceolata. The sequence continues at coordinate 7,066,161 of BSBN01000333.1, forward strand.
AGTACTCCGCTTGGTATCAATATCCCCTGCCAAATTTGAGTCTACATAACCAGCTAAATCAGTATTAGAGCCCCCAAAACATAAGTGTTTATTAGAGGTACCTCTCAAATATCTGAGAATCTATTTTACCGCATTCCAATGCTCAAATCCGGGATGACTCATATACCTGCTAACGACTCCGACAGCATGTGCAATATCCGGTCTCGTGCATACCATGGCATACATTAAACTTCCTACAGCTGAAGCATATGGTACCTTGGACATTTTTTCTTCCTCCTCTTGTGTCTTTGGACACATCTCCTTAGTCAATTTCAAATGACTAGGCAAAGGTGTGCTGACAGCTTTTGCATTCTCCATATGGAATCTCTGCAACACCTTTTCAACATAAGCAGCCTGAGATAGAGTCAATTTTTTGTTCTTCCTATCTCTGCAAATTTTCATACCAAGGATTTGTTTTGCTGCCCCCAAATCTTTCATATCAAATGACTGTGCTAACTGATGTTTTAACTCTTTGATGTGATCCATGTTAGACCTAGCTACAAGCATGTCATCAACATATAAATATAAAATAATGTAGCTGTTATTATCCAACCTCTGAAAATAAACACAATGGTCAAAATTACACCTGCTGTAGCCTTGCTCAGCCATAAAACTATCAAATTTCAAATACCATTGCCGAGGTGCTTGTTTCAGGCCATACAAACTCTTCTTCAATCTGCACACTTGTTTCTCCTTACCTTTGACCTCGAATCCCTGTGGTTGTGCTATGTATATCTCCTCCTCCAAATCACCATGGAGAAAGGTAGTTTTCACATCTAGCTGTTCCAAATGCAAATCTTCAGTAGCCACAATACTTAAAACAATACGAATAGAAGTCATCTTGACAACTGGAGAAAATATCTCATCAAAATCAATGCCCTGTTTCTGTGCAAATCCTTTTACAACTAACCTGGCCTTAAATCTCTTCTTACCTCCATCTTCCTCTTTCAGCCTGTAAACCCATTTGTTTGGTAAAGCCTTTTTACTTGCAGGTAACTTACATAATTCCCAAGTCTGATTTTTTAGCAAGGAGTCCATTTCTTCTTTCATGGCAAGCTCCCACTGAGCCTATGTATTCACCTGCATAGCTTCATCATACCCTTCTAGTTCACCAGCATCTATTAACAAAATAGAATACAAAGAGGGAGAAAACTTTTCAGGAGGTCTACTTATCCTTGTTGACCGTCTAACATTCACTGGAGTTTGTGGTATTTCTGGTTGCTGTTGTGGAGCATGAGGAACCACTGAAACATCACTATTTGGAGTATCATCCAGCACCACATAATCCTTTTCTTTCTTCTCATGCTGCTGCAACTGATCTTTGTACAACACCTTCTCATTGAATATAACATCCCTGCTTCTCACAATTTTTTGATTTTTAAAATCCTAAATCCTATAACCAAATTCATCAATGCCATATCCAACAAAGGTACACTTTTTTGATTTTGCATCTAGCTTGGTTCTATTTTTAGAATCTATATGTGCAAAAGCTTCACAACCGAAGGTTTTTAGAAAATAATAACTCACCTTCTTACCTGTCCATGCTTCCTCTGGAATACCACAGCCCAAAGGAACTGAAGGACCTCTATTAATTAAATATACATCAGTGTTGACAGCCTCTGCCCACATATTTAAGGGTAGCCCAACATGCAATCTCATGGTCCTTGCATGATCCATTATTGTCCTATTCATGCGTTCAGCCACTCCATTTTTTTGTGGAGTCCCTGGAACTATTTTCTGCCTACGAATTCCATTAAAGGAAGAATAATCTTTAAATTCTTTACTGCAATACTCACTGCCATTATCAGATCTGAGACATTTTAATCTTTTACCTGTCTCATTCTCAACCAAGCTTCTCCATTTTTTAAATGTTTCAAAAACATCAGATTTCTGCCTAAGGAAATAAATCCATACCTTCCTAGTTGCATCATCTATGAATGTAACATAATATCGAGAGCCACCAAGAGAAGATACCTGAGCTGGTCCCCAAACATCGGTATGCACAAGCTCCAATTTTTCATTTTTCTTTTGCTTCCCATCCTTGAGAAAACTGACTCTCTTTTGTTTTCCATACACACAACTTTCACAGAAATCCATATTAATACATTTCAGACCTGGTAAAACTTTCTTAGAATGAAGTACCTTCATACCTTTTTCACTCATATGCCCAAGTCTGTTATGCCACAGTGTTGTTTCAGAACCTGTAGCAACTTTTCCAGTCTCTTCCTGCAAACCTGCAGCAACTGTTCCTGAACCTGTTTGTTTTTCCTCTGTAACATCTAAAGTAGAAGGAACAGTATGACCTGTACAAAGATATAAGGTGCCTACTTTCACACCTTTTGCTACTACTAAGGCACCTTTTGAAACCTTCCAATTTTTATCAGTAAATGTAACAGTGCAACCTTGTTCAGTTAGCTGCCCTGCTGAAATTAAATTCCTACTGAGCCTTGGAACATGCCTTACCTCTTGTAGTAGCCAATGATTCCCATTCTATAACTTAATCTTGATTCTTCCCTTTCCAACAATCTGACAGGGTTTGTTATCTCGCAAATAAACCAACCCAAAATCCCCTTGGACATAATCAAGAAAATAACTTCTATGGGGTGTAGCATGAAATGAGGCCCCTGAATCTAAAACCCATGAATCATCAGCATTATCTAGGGAAAGAATCAAAGCATCATCTTCAAATTTATTACTTACCACATTTGCTTCCTTATTACCTTCTTGTTTGTCTCCTTCTTTATTTTTCTGAGACCAGCAATCTTTCTTCAGATGACCTGGTTTCCCACAGTACCAGCAATCCTTCTGTCCTCTAGTTTGGGATCTTTTGTCCCTTGATTTTCCTCGTGACTTCCCATGACCTCTAGAACCTTTTCCTCTCTCCTTTGATCTGCCCCTGCTTTCTGCATTCAAAACACTGCCTGATGTGGATCCACCTAAGCTTTTCTTATGAATTTCCTCACTCAGAATAACACCAATAACATCATCAAATTTCAGGGTATTTGAACCAGAAACAGAGTTACTAACCATCATTACCAAACTATCCCAGCTTTCAGGCAATGAACATAATATCAAGAGAGCTCTAACTTCATCAAATTTTACATTTAAAGAAGTCAATTGACTGACAATTGTATTAAATTCATTTAAATGACCTGTCACAGATCCACCTTCAACCATTTTCAAATTAAACAAACGCTTCATGAGAAATACCTTATTTGAGGCTGAGGGTTTTTCATACAATTTTGCCAAAGCTTTCATTAGACCATCTGTTGTCTTCGCTTCTGTTATATTGAATGCCACCAATGGTGCCAGGCACAACCGAATGGTTCCCAGTGCCTTTCTGTCAAGAAGATTCCAATCCTCATCAGACATTGTTGCCGGTTTCTTGGCTACTTCTTCCAACGACATCCATAAATCCTTTTGATAGAGGTAATCCTCCATCTACATCTTCCATAACTGATAGTTCTACCCATTGAATTTATCAACCTTCAATTTACCCTCGTCCGCCATTGCTCCCACTCAACCGTGAGACCTTCCTGTAGACGATAATCGAACACAACCCACTCTGATACCACTTGTTAGGGTTAGCCGGCAGAAGATATCAATTAAATGCAAATAAAGATTAAACAGAGAAATGGAAATACACAGAATTAATAATAGCAAGAGACAAGTTTTAACGTGGTTCACCCAAACTCGGGCTACATCCACCAAACAGAGAGTCCAATATTATTATCCAGTAAATCAAACTGATTACAACCAGCAATCCCTGTAACTCAATACCGTTGCAAATGCTACAATACAATATCTCAAAACCCTAACCCTTAGCCGCTTTTATCAAGCCTTTTTGTCAGTTACAAAAATTAGAGTTTTCTTATGTCGGTCATAAAAAATAGGATTTTTTTTATGTCGGCCCTAAAATTTTTTTCCCTGAACCCCGGCGAGGATACATGGCTAGTGTACAGTACTTTCCTGATCAGTCGCCACCTACCAACAAAGTCTAGATCTCATCATCCTCTAATTTATAGAGAGCTTAAGAATGTGTCTACCTTAAGTTCTTTAATAAATTAGCCTTTATCAACCCTTAGATTAATTAACTTAGGATCCTAGACAACTCCTAAGTTGGTAAACTCTAAGGCATCCCATTTTTCTTGGTGGTAATTAGTCTACCCTCAACTAAAATAATCCTTTTCCTTTTTTCTTAAGGTCATTAGTCTACCTTCGGTAAGAAGAGGACATCCTTTCCAATCCAAAAGACCTAGATTTATTTGAGTTCTCCTTTGATTTTAACATCCTTTCAAAACATCAGCAAGTTTGTCCAACATCCTTAGTCATCCAACCCCATCCAAAATCATTATCTAAATCATCCTAAGTATCCTTGGTCAATTATCATCCAAAGTTGTCCTAAGTATACCTTAGTCATCCATTCCAAAATCATCATCCCCAAGTTTACCCTAAATACCCTTTTTATCACCCATTCAAAAATCATCCTCAAATTCTATTCACCCTCACATCCATTTGCCTTTGGTCCAAATCCCTTTCTAAGGTCACCAAAATCATCCAATTATACATTCACATTTGGTCCAAAATATTTTGAAATCAATCTCTAAGGTCACCAAATAACCCATTCATCCATTTCCATTTTGTCCAAAATCATTTTCTAAGGTCATAACCTTCACTCATCTTCATCAAAATCAATTCTATCCATACCCCATCCCTCATCACTCATCTTTTTATTTATCCATCCTTTGGGTGCAATATTTCTAAATCAATTCTCTAAGGTCAAGCCTTCATTCACCTTAACATCACCAAATCAAATCAATCCATATCCAATCCATTGCATGCCCTTGAAAAGGTCCTAAGCTAGGAAAAATAAAGAAATGGAACCCTTTCGAATTAGTTTTGGGATGCCTAACACCAACCAAAATAATGTCCCTACAATCCAACAACAATCATCCCTTGATGCCAATGCTATGATAAAATCTTTTGGAATTCAACCATTAGGACCACCATCTAACACCAAGAATATTGATCAAGATGTCCTAGACTTTATGCAAGATGTTGACTCCATGGACATACTAGATAGAGTCCTAAAGTCAAACCCAAACAAATATCTTGAATTCCTAATCTAAAATGGTGCTGCAATACCCACCTCCTCACAGCCATCCTCATCCAACAATATCCCTAACACATCCCAAACTTCAAACACCACCACATCAAATCCTACCTCCACATCAACCTTATCAATCCCTATCTCCACATCAATATCAACCATAACCACATCCACTCCCCAAATCACTCTCAACATCCCTAACAACACCACATACACAAGTGCTTCCACAAGTATACCACAACTTGACGCCAACACTATAGCCTTCATGACACAATTATTTTTGCAACCACCTTACAACACATCCAACACTAATCCATGTAACAACCCTTCATCTAATTTCACATACATACAACCCCCCATTTCCCAACCTCCCATCTCACAACCACCCATTGTATCATCTTCCACCCAAACCTTGCAAATTTAAAACCAACAACATCAAATTCCATCACACATCGTACAACAACTCCTTGCTTACCAAAACCACCAAGCCCAACAAAATCAAAACCAAACTCCACCCCAACATCAAGAAATCCCCAACATCTTCAACAATTAATCCAACAATAACAAACACACGTGCCACAACCGCCCCCTACCCAGGACCTATCAAGCATTGTGCAAACCTTAATCCAAAAGGTTGAGGACATTCAACATGGGCACAAAAAAAAACAATACTCATTCGAAGATATTTTTCTCATATCCATTTGATCAAACCATCCCCATGCCACCTTTCCCTAAAATTTTTGAAACACCTAAATTCAACAACTACAAAGGGAAAGGGGGCCCTAGGGAACACCTTAGGGAGTTTTATATCGTTTTCTTAGAGGTCTCATACAGTGGCACATACTTAATGAGACTCTTTTCTAGAAGCCTAGGTGGTCAAGCCACCGAATGGTTTGCTTATCTTCCCACGGAATTAAGACATTCCATGAGCTTGCAAAAAAAATTGTTAACCATTTCTCCTACAACTTTGAACATGAAATATCTATGACAAACCTTTGCAATACAAAACAAAAAAATGGGGAATCCTTTGCTGCCTTTTTACAAAGGTGGAGAAGCCTAGCAAGCAAACTCCCTTGGCCTATTCCTGAGAAACAATTAGTCACCATGTTTGTGATGAATTTAAAAGAAGAAATGGGCTTCCATTTACAAATCCAATGTGCATCAACCTTTGAAGAGGTCATAGACAAAGGAACTACCATTGAGAGAGCCCTCATTGCTAAGGGAACCATAAAAATTTACAACAATGATAACAAAAACAACAACAACAACAAGGTCAAAAACAACACCCCAACACAAACAACAACAACTAATCCCATGAAAAACCCCACTTTTGGGGCCAAAAAAACCCTTAACAATGGTATCACCAGCGTTAAGAGTGTCCAAAATGTACAAAACACCACACCATCAAACCCATCCACAGGCAATAATGTAAATATTCCTAAGGGACAACCTAAGTAGAAAAACACACTTAAGAGGAGATTCACACCTCTAGGTGAGCTTATTGAAGATATTTTGATAAACCTTGTCAAGGTGGATTTGATAACATTGCCACCCATTGGCCCCTATGACGACAATCAATTTAAACCCTCTTGGTTTGATGAGAATGCCTATTGTGAATACCACCGTGTTAAAGGACATAAAACATCTAACTGCATGAGGTTAAAACATTACATCCAAGGCCTTGTAGATAGAGGCGACATAACCATTGATGAACCTCCAAAACAATCGCCTAATGCAAACTTAGGAGCATACAAGGATCCACTCCTTGATCACAACAAAGGAAAAGCCTCTTCCTCAAATCAAGCCTATAACATGGTCCCTCCACCCTCTTCTTTCGATTCTGTCGTGGGTCGTATAGAAGAATCATCCAACCAAGTAAACACCATTATCATTCTAGCCAAAACACCCAATTGCACCGTCACTACTCATTGCAGCCGCATCTCCATTCGAGGAGCCCCCACTAATGATCAAGCCACTACTTCCACACCTACCAATCCTCCATCCACTCATAAGTATAACCTCCTTGATCACCTTGGAAAGACCCTCGCTAAAAATTTCATACTTGAGTTACTCCATACATCACCCCTCCATAAGGATGTCCTTGATAAAGCCTTAATGGAAACCCATGTCCCTAACAACCTGAATGTCGACTAATTCCAAGCTATGGTGGGACACATTTCCTCATTACATCATCTCAAATTCTCCAAAAAAGATCTTCCCACATCTAATGCATCCCACAATGAAGCTCTTCACATCGAGGTCCTTATCCATAGACACATCATAAAATGATTCTTAATAGCTGGTGGTTTCGACTTAAATCTTTGCACTCTCAAATTATTAAAACACTTGGGATACTCTGATGTGGTTGTTGATTCTAGTGAATGCATCACCATAAAAGGATACGATAATACCGAGAGATTGTCTGAAGGCACCATTAAACTCCCCATTCAAGTGGGACAAAAGATTATAGAAACCAAATGTCATGTCCTTGATCTTGACCTCCCGTACAACATCCTCCTTGGCTAACCATGGATCTATGCCATGCAAGTCGTTCCCTCTAAATTCCACCTGTTGGTAATTATTTATGTCTAGGGTTTTAAAATTGAATGTTTGCTAATTTTCTCCTTCAAACCCTAAAATTTCTGAGTTGCGGGATCTTGTTCTGTTGCTGAAATTACTATCGGCCCCTAAAAATGTTAAAAATTTGAGTTTCATGCATTTAGCAATGCATTTCGAGCCACACTTTCCAGAACCTAAATGTTTCTAAGTGTGGCTAGAAGGGTCAAAATTGTGCCTGCGCCGTGGAACTTGACATGTGTCAATATCCGCTTGTGTTTCATAGACCCTTTAAATGTTTCCTTTGTGTTTCAAGCTGCTCGCGCGGAAGGCGCCACGTTTTGGCTTCCACTGAAGTTTCAATAAAGTTTCTAAATGTTTCAAAGTGGCACAGAAGGCACCACGTGGAGGCACCCGAGGGACACAAAAGAAAGTAACTAAAGGCCTGCGGACGGTGCCAAGTGGCAGCTTCCGCCAGTGTTTCTAAAAGGCCCTTAATGTTTCTCAATGCCTCACGGATGATGCCACGTGTCGCTCTCCATGAAGTTTCTAAAAAGTTTCCAAGTAGGGGCGGAGCATGCCATGTGTCCCTAATGGTAGCTACGGAGCTTGACAAATGTCAGCCTTCGCATAATGTTTCGTTTCTTGTTTCAGTGCTAAGTGAAGACGGGGTGGGTCCCAGTGAAGTGCCTCTGATGCTACGGATCATGCCGCGTGTAATACATGTCTCCAACATAGTTTCTATTTTTCTTCACGCGGAAGGAGCCGCGTGTCACTTGTGGAGACCCTGTTGAAAAGTTTCTTTGTGTCTGCAGAAGGTGTCACGTTTCTTTTGTAATGGATGCGGAGCCCGCCAAGTGTCAGCTCCCGTAGGAGTTTCAAAAAGGGGCTTTAAAGTTTCTAAGTGTAGCGAAACATGGAGGTGGGCCCCAGCATAAATTTTTAAGTGAGGCAGAATGTAATACGTGGTGGAGGGTCTGAAACTTTATGATTGTTTCTCTTAAGTTTCATTGTGTCTCAAGGTTGACGCGGACGATGCCATGTGTCGCAGTCCACAGAGTTTTCAAATGCCCCTTTTGTGTTTCTCAAGAATGAGGCGGAACGTGCCACTTGTCAGCTTCCGCATGTGTTTCCGCTAGAAAGTCTCTGGCATTTCAAGGGTGCCGCGGAGCTTGCCACGTGGTGGCTTCTGCGTGAGGTTCCGGCAGTAAGCTCTCGGTGGGGAAGATAAAGGAAAAAGGACCCAGCAATGGAAACTCCAAGTGTCTATGTGGCACGATTTAGTTGGTGGGCGACTTTTCAACATTTTTTGGGGCCGTAGATCTCTACGCTGGGTTTTTGATCGACGGCCACATTTTGAACCTGCAGCGTGGGTTTTTTCCCATGTATCTGCGACTATTTTTGGGCGGGAAAACTCCAGGGACTTGCCGCGGCTGCATTTCCAGAGGCTGCAGGTAGATGAAACATTAATGGCAGATTGTGGTGGCGGTATGGGTCGAGTTGATGGGTCAACCACCCGATTTATGAAGAAAGTCCCTTGGCGGCGACCCTGATCCTGATCTCACCTGTCTGTCCTCTATTTCTAGCTGTTGCATTCATTTTTGAGCGCCAATCTGATCATGCATTGCATCTGGTGGATTTTTGTCTAGCCATGTAATTAATTTGCTGAGTACACAGTTTTGCTATAAAAGGCAGACTGTGTCACTCTTTTTAGGTTGTTGAAAATTGGACATTTTGGCTCTGTAATAAGATACAACTGGTTTTGGTTGCTCTGTGCAGAAAATCTTGTGAGTTTATGTATCTCCTGTTGTGTGTCTCATGCATGAATTTACTGATTTCATGATTGATTTTATATGAGTAATGCTGTATTTGCATGTGTTTTGTTAATTCTGCCTCCAGCATTGCATGTGTCCTTCTTCTGAATCTAGATATCTAAGGGGTGTTTGGTATTCTAGAATATAGAATTCCTGTATTGAATGCTTGATCTTTCAACTTCTGCTCAAGGGGTAGATTAAATTTTTTTCAGATTAAGTATTGGGAAAGATATACTGCAATAGGGATATCATAAGTAGAGATAACTTAACACTCTGTTCTGGGAGGTATCTGTAAGGCAAATATCACAATATCCCCTTGAAATCCAGTTTTAGTGTGTTCATGCTGATCATTCACAGGTGTATGTCTACTGACTCCAAGCCCTGGATAGGCACCAATCTAGCTCTATGTTGAGGTTATACACCAGGTCCAGGTTTGCATCCAAACATAAATCAAATTCAAACTCCAAAACAACCATTAGGACTTTAGAAGTAGTTTAGGACTGAAATCCACTATCTACAACTGAAAATAGGCCCAAAGCTAGCCCCTTTGCACTTATCTCATAGTTTTGGTCTGCATAAGAGAGGATTTATCTACTTTATGTCAACATCCCAGCTAATACAAAGATGCATTTCATAGATGTTGAGTAGGGAATAGCCCCCTTGGTTTTGCAGAGCCTAAAGAAGAAGAGGAGATATTTATAGAGTCTATCTCCTATACTATTGGCCCCTGGCCCAAGAATCCTGTTGATCAATGATGGCTACCTTGTAGGGATAACTGGGAGTAAGCATCCAGTCTGGGAGAAAACCAACACCACCAATGCCTCAAATTCCCATATAATGGCACATAAGTTACTATCTACGCTGACCCTCGTCCCTTTCAATATTGCAGCTTTTTGGAAGGACATGATAGAACCTTCTACCCTTACAATAATGCCACCAAAGTATCCACCTATAATGTCAATCCAAAATCTTCCACCTCATACATCGATCCTTCAAACATCGCATTCACATCACAATCACCCACCCCTCCTGAGGTCAAGATCAAGATGATTGACATGGGATGTGGTGAATATGATCTACATGGAACATTTTATGTAGGCTTACTCCCACCATCCCCTAAGGCATTTGGTGCCCCTAATGAAAATGAAGTTTCCATTGTCATCATCAAATGCAAGCCATCCCCAATCTTCGAGCGAAATAACCTCATGGAACAAGACATCCTCAAAGATATATCCTCATGGTTATACAAAGATGAAGAGGAACAACAAGAAGCTCCCATCATCCCAACAAAGATATATGGAAAAGGTCTCGAGATTGTTAAACACATGGGTTATAAAGGACAAGGCGACATGGGCCTACATGAACAAGGGATTATTGAGCCTATTCAAGCAACGAAGAATCCTTATCTCTATGGACTAGGGTATGGAAAACAAGAATCTAGCTTCCCCAAAACTGAGTATATCTTGAGTGAGGTTGCTAAGGCTTTCCCTACGATCGATAATGTCAATGAAGAGGACCATCAAGACTCCTTTTCTGATTTCGCTGAATTCTTCGAATCCTCCATATGCACTATTTACACCCTATCAACTACACCATCAACATCCATCGACCTTCCTTTAGTCTACCCCCAACTCATAGATTGAGACCAACAAGGACCCTCTATCATTGATATCACACAAAATGATGAGGCTATTGCAAAATTCATGGGGGTTGAAAGGAAGCAAGGTGTGCAGAAAACACTTCCTACGCTAATCTAATGAGGAGAGATGTATGCAAATTCTTTTCAACCTTTACAATTATAGTTCAATGTTAACACAACAACAGAGATATTGCAGCAATACACATACACATAGAATGTAGATAGAAGAGAGAGACAAGATATAATGTGGGGAAAACCCTTTCGGGAGGAAAACCCCACACTCCAAAACTAGCACAATGTATTATCAAAACAAAAAAATGTTTACAATACACTTGCAATGCAAGTCTTCTTAGGAGTCTTTGACACTTGTATCTAGAGATATTCCAGCAACATAATAGTACTTGTCAATCACACTATGCATCTCCCATCCAAGCACCTATTTATAAAGAAGTTTCAAGGAAAAAATGGAACCTTCTTGAGATGGGCATCCATCTTGGCCTCATGGCCCAAAACCCACACCTAAGGACACTTGTCCAACACTGTAGAATGGTTCTAACACTTGTCATATCACCCCATCCCAAAGTGGGTGCCTATTCCCAAGATAGGCTATGACAGATGCTCTTACACACCTTACAACTGTCATAGAATCTGTCATAACTTACAACACTTACAGCTGTAAGAGAATCTATCATACACTGTCTAAAAATAGCATATTCATCTTACAACATGTCATAACCTCCCTTGGGCACCCAAAGATGCCTTCCTCAAACATGCTCTTCGACACATGTCTTCACCTATCATAGAATCTTCTATTCTCGACTCTTACACGTCATAGAATCTGTCATAGAATTTGTCATAGGAATCCGTCATAACACTTACGCATCATAACTCCTTACACACTGCATAAGATGCCAACACATGGCAGAAAAGCTCTACCACAATATAGGACGCCTATGTCCACTTGGGATGAGTTGACCATCCTAGTCACATTACAAGTGGAGTGACAACTCACTAGGCCACTTCACACTAAATGACAAAACAAGATGTGCAACCCAAAATACATCATAGGCAATTAAATAAATATATAATCAAATAATTAATGCTAGAAATTACCAAGGTTGAGACACCTTAATTCCCAACTTTCTCCCACTTGTTGAACACCTTGTAGGAGCCAATAGAAATAACAGGATTTAACTGCTATAGGTCGAGAGGCCCATAGACTCTGAACACCATCTAAACTTCTTTGTGCCCACTGGTTTCGTCAATGCATCTACAACATTCTTCAAAGTGTCTACCTTCTCCAGTGTCACCTTCCCATCTTCTACCATGTCTCGCACAAAATGAAACTGTACATCAATATGCTTTGTTCTAGCATGGAAAGTTGGATTCTTTGCTAAGAAAATCACACTCTGACTGTCACAACAGAGAGTAATCTGTCATGCATGAACACCAATATCTAAACACAATCTCTTAAGCCAAATGGATTCCTTACAAGCATGAGTAGATGCCATATACTCAGCTTCTTTCATGGACAAAGCAACCATAGGTTGCCGCTTACTCATCCAACTAATTGCACCACCCAACATAGTAAACACATAAGCACTGGTGGATCTCCTGCTGTCAATGTCACCTGCCCAATCAGAATCCACAAATCCACGAATACTAACAGAATGTGGAGGTCCTGTAGGATGACCATGATAACATAGGAAATACTTGAAAGTACCTCGCAAATATCTGAACACTCTCTTCACTGCATCCCAATGTACCCATCCAGGTTAGCTATAAATCGACTAAGGACTCCCACTGCTTGGGCAATGTCTGGTCTTGTGTAGACCATAGCATACATCAAACTACCAATAGCACAAGTATAAGGTACTCTGCTCATGTCCTCTGTCTCAGAAGGAGACTTTAGATAATCATTAACAGATAATTTGTCCCCAAAGAAATGAGAATACACAATGGTCTACAATTTGCCATGTTGAACCTATCCAACACGGTCTTCACATACTTACTCTGGCGTAACCAAAGTTTTTTGTTTTCTCTGTCTCTTCTGATTTCCATTCCCAGAATGTACTTGGCTGCCCCTAAGTTTTTCATATCAAACTATGCTGACAACTGAGACTTCAAATCAAAAATCATATTCTTACCATTCCTAATTAATATATCATCAACATACAATGCAATAATGACAATGCAATCATTGTCAAATTTGTAATATACACAATGATCTGATTTCGATCTTAGAAATCCAATGGACAACACAAAGGCATCAAATTTCATATACCACATCCTAGGAGATTGCTTCAAACCATACAAAGACTTCTTCATCTTGCAAAGCAAATTTTCTTTACCTTTTTCTATGTAATGCTCTGGCTGTGACATGTAAATCTCTTCCTCTAAATCACCATGAAGGAATATTGTCTTCACATCCATTTGTTCCACTTCTAAATCATAAGCTGTTGCAAGAGATAACAGGAACCAAACATATGACAGCTTTGTAACGGGAGAGAAAATTTCACCATAATCAATTCCCTCCACTTTTGAGTACCCCTTCACAAACAATCTAGCCTTGTACTTCTCAACACTGCCATCTGCACCAAATTTCTTCTTGAACACCCATTTGCATCCGATGGGTTTCCATCCATCAAGGAAAGGTACCAAGTCCCAAGTTTTATTTTTTTCCAAAGAAACTATCTCATCTTCCATGGCCTCCTTCCAAGAACCTACATCTTTCATGCCCATAGCCTCTGCAACAATTCTAGGCTCATCAGTGTTAGTAAACAAGGCAAAAGCACAACTAGAATCAAGCAATGAATAACCAAATCTATCAGGTTGCTTCTTTGTTCATGTAGACCTCCTCAAAGCCTAAGGTTGAGGTTTTGCTTCTTCTTCTGAGCTTTTAGAGCTGCTAGAGCTCTCCTCATCATTAGGTCTCACAGGGTCTATCAGTTCAGTCTTCTCAGGGGTAGTGGGAAACTGAACCACATCCTCTTTCTTTTCTTTCTCTTCTGGATGTAGAACAATGGAAGAAGGTGTTAGCTCTCTGAAAATAACACTTCTGCTATACAACACTTTTTCAGCCACAGGATCCCAAAGCTTGTATCCTTTCACACCGACACCATAGCCAATGAAGATACACTTAACAGCCTTGTTCTCCAATTTTAACCTCTTCTCCCTAGGCACATGAGCATATGCCTCACAACCATAAACACAAAGATGTCTTATTAAAGGCTTCTTACCAGACCACACCTCCATGGGTGTCTTACCAACAATAGCTGATGTAGGAGACCTGTTTACTAGGTAGCATGCACTGGCAACAGCTTCAGCCCAAAACTTCTATTCAAGGCCAGCTCCACTAAGCATACTCCTAGCCTTCTCCATCAATGTCCTGTTCATCCTCTCTGCAACTCCATTTTGCTACGGGGTGTATGGAGTTGTCTTATGTCTATCAATCCCATGTTCCTTATAGAACTTATCAAATTATGTGGAACAAAACTCACCACCGTTGTCAGTTCTCAAACACTTAATCTTTTTACTAGTCTGATTCTCAACAAAAGATTTAAACTCTTTGAACCGACTAAAGACTTCATATTTGCTTTTGAGAAAATAAATCCATGTCCTTCTACTATAATCATCTATGAAAGATACAAAATATATAGATTTAGAGATCGAAGGAATGTTAACTGGACCAAACACATTAGAATGAATAAGATCCAATACACCAGAAGACTTATGAGAACTCGAGTAAAACTAAACACAGTTTTGCTTTCCATATATACAATATTCACAAAAGTCAAAATCAAGATTACAATCATCTAACTCCTGAGGTTTTTATTTTTCAGGGTTCTAAGACCCTTCTCACTAATGTGGCCAAGTCTCTTATGCCAAAACATTGTCTTCTCAGTAGGAAGCTTGACTTCCAAAGCATGGGCACTCTTAGGTACCCAAAGAATTTGATACAACAGATCTTTTCACTGATAGTTCCAATGGTGGGGATGAAGTGACTGCAGCTCTTTTCTTTGAGTCAGAAGAACTATTGCATTGTGAAATGCATGCCTCTAGCTGAAATAGAGTACCTCTCCGAGTACCCTTCGCAAGCACCATAGCTCCTCTAGTCATCTTGCATCCTTCTTTCGAAAAGACAACCTGCACACCTGCATCATTCAATTTACTTACAGAGAGCAGGTTCCGTGCCAATCCTGGGATGTGCATGACCCAAGAGATCCCCTTCACTCGTCCATCAGGGAATCAGATTGTGACTCTTCCACGGCCAACAATCTTCAGATGAGAATCGTCACCAAGGTACACTCTTCCACCATCGAACTCTTCATACTTTGTAAACTAGTCTTGATGTGAGGTCATGTGAAAAGATGTACCAGAATAAATCAACCACACATCATCAGATGCATGGGTGGCCAAGGCTGCAATGAAAGCATCACCATCATCACCATCATCTTGGTTTCCTCTTCCTGATGATGGATCACTGAGTGTGATCCGAAACATTGAAAAAAAAACACACACAGTATAATCCAAAAGCATGATTATCAAATTCTATGGACTGTGGAAAACTCATGCCTACTATCTTGTGACTTGTCAGAATTTGAATTTGTGACATTCTTTTTCTTTTTCTTTTTCTCTTTGCATCCCTTTCAGAAATGTCTAGATTTACCACAGTTCCAATAGAGAGCCTTGGACTTTCCAGGAGATTTGGATCTCCCACAGGATTTAGATCTACCCTTCTCAGCTTTCTTGTCCTTCTTTTTCCCTTTCTCCTTAGATCTTCCATGAACCGCAAGAGCCTCTTTGGCCGACTCGGATGACTTTCTCCACATCTCTTTAGATAACATTGAAGACACCACTTCATCCATTTTGAAAGTGGATGTGGTACTCCTAATGGCCATAACAAGATGATCCCATGAATCTAGCAAAGAACAAAGCAAGGTCATACATCAATCCTCCATTTTCACACCAACAACTATCAACTATGCAACTAGCATGTTAAAAGCATTCAGATGGTCTCCAATGGATCCTCCAACTTCCATCCTTAGAGAATATAGCTTCTTCCATAGGAATAACTTGTTTACCATGGATTTGGCTTGATAAACATCACCAAGTTTCTTCCACAGCTCCTTCATGGTCTTCTCCTCATGGACATTTAACAAGACAGAACCAACCAAACAGAGTCTCACAAGACCCTTAGCTTTCTGATCCTTGTGATCCCAATCATCTTGTGACATTACCGCTAGTTTTACACCAAAAATTGCTTCCCATAGATCTCGATCAACAAGCATCTCTTCCATCTTAAGTTTCCATAATTCAAAATTGGTTCCGTTAAACTTCTCCACCTCTACTCTTTTGGATGTGCCTGTCATCTCCTTCCTGCAACAAGATTTTAGAATACTCTACATAGACTCCCACTCAATCTAAGATCAGCTCAAAAAACCCTACCCAACAACTAGGATCAAAGGTGATCAAGCTCTGATATCAACTGAAAGGAAGCAATGTGTGCGGAAAATGCTTCCTACGTTAATCTAATGAGGAGAGATGTATGCAAATTCTTTTCAACCTTTACAATTACAGTGATGTTAACACAACAACAGAGATATTGCATCAATACACATACACATAGAATGTAGAGAGAGAGAGAGAGAGAGAGAGAGAGAGAGAGAGAGAGAGAG
Organism: Cunninghamia lanceolata; assembly: GCA_027924645.1. Classification (NCBI taxonomy): domain Eukaryota; kingdom Viridiplantae; phylum Streptophyta; class Pinopsida; order Cupressales; family Cupressaceae; genus Cunninghamia; species Cunninghamia lanceolata. Next base: position 7,082,997 of record BSBN01000333.1, read on the forward strand.
AGAGAGAGAGAGAGAGAGAGAGAGAGAGAGAACCCTTTCAGGAGAAAAACCCCACACTCCAAAACCTGCACAATGTATTATCAAAACAAAGAATGTTTACAATACACTTGCAATGCAAGTCTTCTCAGGAGTCTTTGACACTTGTATCTGGAGATATTCTAGTAGCATAACAGTACCTGTCAATCACAATATGCATCTCCCATCCAAGCACCTATTTATAAAGAAGTTTAAAGGTAAAAATGGAACCTTCTTGAGATGGGCGTCCATCTTGGCCTCATGCCCCAAAACCCATGCCTAAGGACACTTGGCCAACACTATAGCATGGTTCTAACACTTGTCATATCACCCCATCCCAAAGTGGGCACCTATTCCCAAGATAGGCTATGACAGATGCTCTTACACACCTTATAGCTGTCATAGAATCCATCATAACTGACAACACTTATAGCTATAAGAGAATCTATCATACACTGTCTAAAAATAGCATATTCCTCTTACAACATGCCATAACCTCCCTTGGGCACCCAAAGATGCCGTCCTCAAAGATGCTCTTCGACACATGTCTTCACCTATCATAGAATCTTCTATTCTCAACTCTTACATGTCATATAATCTGTCATAACACTTATGCGTCATAACTCCTTACACACTACACAAGATGCCAACACATGGAAGAAAAGATCTACCATAATATGGGATGCCTATGTCCACTTGGAATGAGTTGACCATCCTAGTCACATTACAAGTGAAGTGACAACTCACTATGCCACTTCACACTAAATGACGAAACATGATGTGTAACCCAAAATACATCATATGCAATTAAATAAATACATAATCAAATAATTAATGCTAGAAATTACCAAGGGTGAGATACCTTAATTCCCAACAAGAGTTAGAGACCATATGCTCCTTGGAGATCATAGAGCCATATAAATAATAGAACTCAACACCTCTGCATACTTTGGGGAGACAATCCAATCTCTTAGTCAAAAAAGTATAAATGCAAAAATAACATCCCCTAGTGAAAACCACTTTGTGGCACTTTTGGATGATGAAAAAATCAAAATAAAGGACATATTCCCTAGTAAAAACCTCCCCGAGGCACTAGGGGATGAGAGAATGGACCTCCTTGAAGTCCCAGAACTATATCAAGAAAGGTCACCCATCCTTGTGGAAGCATCACAAGAAATGAACCTTGGTATCAAAGAAACACCTAAGATCACCTTCCAAGCAACATCCCTTACAATAGTAGAACAAAAAGCCTTCTTGGCCTTCTTCATCTTGGCCTTCTTCAAACAAAGAAGCCATAACTTTGCATGGACCTATGCTGATATACTAGGATTGGATCATGGCTTAGTGGTACACCATCTCGCTGTTCATCTTGAAGAAAAACTGGTGAAGCAAAAGATTAGAAAAATGAATCCTTAAATTGCACTTTTGGTCAAAGATGAGCTCAAGAAGCTCTTGGATGTAGGAATCATTCAACCAATCGACTATCTTGAATGGGTATTGAATATTGTCCCAATTGCCAAAGTCACTGGGGGCATCCGTGTATGCATGAATTTTAGAGATCTCAACAAAGCATGCTCGAAAGATGACTTCCCACTTCCAAACATAGACATCATTGTCGGTCTAACGGTCGGGCATGAAATGTTATCCCTCATGGATGGATTCTCTGGTTATAATTAAATCATGATAGTAGAAGATCAACACAAAAAAACACATATGTCCATGGGGAACTTACTACTGGGTCTTAATGCCCTTTGGTTTGAAAAATGCAAGAGATACATATCAGAGAGCTATGACAATGATCTTCCATGACCTATAACATAGTATAATGGAAGACTATGTATATGAATTGTTCGGGAAGTCCAAGACAAGAGAAGAACATTTGAATGTGCTAGCAAAGATCTTTGATCTCCTAGAACAATACAAGGTATGTCTGAATCCCAAGAAATGTGTCTTTGGAGTCACCTCTGGCAAACTCCTAGGATACATTGTATCAAGAAGAGGTATTGAAGTTGACCCCACAAAGGTGAAAGACATAGTGGAGATGCCTCCACCAAAAACACTCAAACAACTCTGTAGCATTCAAGGAAAGCTTCAGTCTATCAGATGCTTTATAGCCCAGCTAGCAGATAAGTGCTAGCCCTTCTAACATCTTCTCTGAAAGAATGCAACATTTGTATGGGATGAGAATTGTTAGAGGGCCTTCTAGTACTTGAAAGAATATTTCACCACACCAACCATCCTTATACCACCAAAACAACGACAAGCCCTTTTACTTTACATCTCCACAACAGAAACAACGATAGGGGCCTTGTTGGCACAACATGATGAGCAAGGAAAAGAGAGAGCTATATACTACATCAGCCACACTTTAGTGGCATATGAGCTAAACTATACTCCCATTGAACGAGCATGTCTCACTGTTGTCTTTACCTCTCATAAATTAAGACATTACATGCTCAATCATAAGACCAAGCTGATTACAAAAATTGACCCACTAAAGTACCTGTTGATGAGAGAAGCTCTCACTGGATGAATGGAAAATGGGTAATGATCCTGAGTGAGTTTGACATTGAATATACAGAACGAAAAGCCATCAAAGGATAGGTAATTGTAGATCAACTAGTCGATGCACCCATCCTAACAGAGCAACATTTGCTTGCAGAATTTCCAAATGAGTCCATCCTCACGGTAGCACCAACAAAAGAAACATGGAAGATGTATTTTGATGGATCCTATACACATCGTGGCTTGGGGACAGACATCCTATTTGTCACCCCTCAAGGAGACACCATTCCAAAGTCCTACAAAACCACCTTTCCTTGTACCAACAACGTAGCAGAATATGAAGCATTGATCATAGGACTCTATATGGCTATCTAGTGGAAAATTGAAAATCTCAAAGATTATGGCGACTCCCAGCTGGTCATAAGACAAGTCAACAATGAGTATAAAACAAAATATGATAAGCTCTTGCCATATAAAAGAATGGTTGATGACTTCAAAGACTATTTTCATGAAATCCATTTTGAACAAGTACCAAGGTTGAACAATAGAGCAACAGATGCCATGGCTACCATAAGTTCTTTGGTTGACATGAAGAAATACAACAAAAGATGTGAGTTCCTGATAGAAGATCTTCTGATGCTAACATATGATATTCCACAATTTGAGTTAGTGTGCAATATTGTTGGTCCCTTGTCCCCATGGTATTAAGAAACCTACATTTACCTCCATGACAACATCATTCTACCTAACCTTACATCTGCACAATGCCAAACCTTCATCTGCCGAGCCTCTCACTTCACCATCATAGGCAACACCCTATACCACAAAAGTATTGATGGTACTCTTCTACGATGCCTCAATTCTAGAGAAGCTAAAATGGCCTTACAAGAGGTACACGAGGGTATTTGTTGCACACATTCTAGTAGACCTTAGCAGAAAAGATTCTGAGAATAGGATACTACTGGCCTACCATGGAATGGGACGCCCATCAATTTGTGAAGAAATGTCTCCCATGTTAGCAACATGGTGATCTCATACATGCACCATCACAAGAATTGAAACCAATCATAACCCCTTGGCCCTTTTCACAATGGGGGCTCGACCTCATAGGCAAAATCCATCCATCATCATCAAATGGACATAACTTCATTATTATCGCCACTGAGTATTTCACTAAGTGGGTAGAAGCAATTCCACTCACTTATACCATTGGAATCCAAATAGCCAAGTTCATCCTCCACTACATAATATGTCGTTATGGCATCCCCCTTTCCATCATCACCAACAATGGGAAACCATTCAAGAACTAAGAATTCTGTAACCTCTGCGAAAAATTCCACATCCAGCATCACTTTTCCATGCCGTATTACCCTCAAGGTAACGATTAAGCTGAAGCATCCAATAAAACCATCTTGTGTATCCTTAAGAAGATGGTTAATGAAGTTGGTCATGACTGGCACCTCCAACTTAATCCCTCCCTTTGGACCTATTGCACAAGCATCCATACCTCTATAGGAGCCACTCCATACTCATTAGTATTTGGTTCCAAAGCCATCTTGCCAATCGAGGTTGAGCTCCTCTCTCTCAGAAACTCACTACAAAATATCATTATTGAGGAGTATCGAGTTACAAGACTAAATGAACTAGAACTTTTGGATGAGAAGTGCTTGAATGCGCTAAATCACCTACAAGCCTATCAAAATTGCCTATGTAGAAGCTATAATAAGAAGATCAAGAACCGCCAGTTTGAGATAGGTCACCTAGTCCTTATGGAAAATCAAAGGAACCTATAAGAGTGTCACAAGAAGGGTAAGTTCAAGCCTAATTGTTTGGGAGCCTATATCATCACAACTAGCTATGGATCAAGAGAATATTAGCTTGCAACACCTGAGGGGCAACCTCTAGACAAGCCTATAAACATCATGCCCCTAAAAAAGTTCTATGCCTGACCCATCTAGTATCCCAAGTCAAAAATACAAAAAAATACAAAAAGCAAAAAATACAAAAAAATAAAAAATCAAGAAAAACTTGAGTGCAATAAAGTCATCCAATGGTGAAAATCACTTCAGTGATGCCTTGGATAAGTACCATTTTGAAAACCTATCTCAGGTGCCATGTGTAGTGGTTGGTTCTACCATCTAATAAGTCCTTGCATCCGTCATATCGCTCCATATCACCTCCATCCCATGGCTTGGAATCATAAACATTCACATTTTCCATCCCATCCCAAGTTCGTGGATCCTTGTATCCCTCCTTGTATAGCATAAAATTGAAAAATTAAAAAATATCATAAAATCACCAAAATCCAAAAAAATTAGAAAACCACAAAATCCAAAAACATCAGAAAATCCAAAAAACCCCCCAAAAATAAAAAAATTATAAAATCCAAAAAATAATCATCTAACTCATCAATTCCATCATCCAACCCATAAACAAACCATCATCCAACCATCCTACATCATCACTACAAACCAGAACTACATATCATCACCACCCGCATATTAATGTGCTTTGATCACATGGATACAGGGTGTGTAGGCAGTCTGGAATATGAAGGAAGTATCCAGTATGCAAGTACATAAGATGCACCCATCCAACCCATTTGGATGGTCCCTATTTGCTGAGCTTATACTAGATCCAAGAGCAATACACTTGCTAAGCATACTCCCAAAAGCATCGCATCTCACACAAAAATCATCAATCAACAAACCAACTACAATCACGACACATGGCCTACTATCATTTTTTCCCATCTTTTGACTTTTATCCTAATCATCCAGTTGATTCATGCCTTAACGGATATATTGTTCCTACAATAGGTAGAATCCATCATCCTATCAAATCAACACTTATCTTGGCAAGAGATACAATGGATGTTTGTTTGGTTCGTTGGTATTTTGGTTATTGATTTTTATCTTTTGTCTTATCTAAGGATCACTCCAAAACTACCTTGATCTCACTATATCATGGTATGTGGTGGAAAACACCTGGAATGGGACATGGTCATTGTTTCTATATGTTATGCTTGTGGGTTAGTCTCATTACTCCAAGTCTAGTATTCATATCTTGTAAATGTAGGGTTGGTTCTAGCATATTGTTCCCCTTTTGCATCTAAGGTTCATCATACTTTTTATGTACTAAGGACTTATGCTATGAGCCCCCTTCCCTCATCTAGGCAAGATTGTACTACCTTGGGCATGCATGGGATCATCCTATTTTTTGCGGGTCTAGTCCATGCAAAGATGGATATATATCATCACCTTGCTCTTTCATACATTGGTGAAAATATCCCCTTTGCTATAATAAATCTAGGATTTCTCTCAAAAATATCAACACAATATCCCATCCTACCCATCATCCTTAATCTACCCTCATCCCCCATCCATCAAAATCATCACCTTGGCTTTGCATTTAATGAAGAAAAGGACCTAACCAATCCCATCCCCTAATCACTCAATCCCATCCCACAACCACCCTAACCAACCTAACATCCCACAACCAATCCCATCTAATTCCAACCAACCCAACAAAGCCCCTCTAACAATGTGGCATCTAGTGACTTAGTACTCACCATCTCCAACCTATTCCAATCATCCCATCCATCCCTAAACCTATCCCACCTGGCCCAACCATCCTTCAAACCTCCCAACCCCATCTCACCATGGTTCTAAGCATCACAATGTATCATGACAAACATCTATCATCCTACATACACAACATCATCATCCGCATAAACCACCATATCATTGCATTAACATCAAAAACCATATCATTGCATTACCATAATCATTACATGTTGTATTATCCATCTATCACATCACTTTCCAAACATAATATATGTTTATTAATCTAAGCAAATATTTCCATTTACATTGCAGTTATCCATCCATAATATATGTTTATTAATCTAAGCATATATATTTCCATTGCATTTATCCACACATAATATATATGTTTAATAATCTAAGCATATAACTCCATTGCATTTCATTTAGCCATACATAATATATGTTTATTAATCTAAGCATATATTTCTATTGCATTTATCCATCCATAATATATGTTTATTAACCTAAGCATATATTTCCATTTACATTACATTTATCCATCCATTATATATGTTTATTAATCTAAGCATAAATTTCTATTACATTTATCTATACATATTATATGTTTATTAATCTAAGAATATATTCCATTTTCCATCTCATAAAATCATATGCATATAATCCACATCATAATCCATAACCATAAACATGCATAAACCATAATCATCATATAGGCATCAATAACATCATAACTACATGTCACAAGTATCCATCACATACATACATCCATAACCATCACATAAGTACATCCATATACATCATCATAAGCATCATAAAACCATCCATAAATGCATAATCATACAACATATACATCCATAAACATCAATGCATAACACATCATTTATCACTACCAAAAATCATCATACATATATCGCTCAAAATAATGTCATGATACAAAATATGCCTCGAGGGTTGAAGTATATAAAAATACATAATGCCTAAAGGCATACAAATATAGATCAACCATGGGCAAAACTACCCCATGCAGAGTCAGTAGGAGAATTAGGTCGATGAGGAGGAGGTGGCCCCATAGGTGCCTACTGATGCTGAGGTGGTGGCTACTGATGCTGTGAAGGTTGTTGAACTGATTTGTGAGAGTGGCCTGATCAGTGAGAACCTGAAACCCCAGACCAACTACATTGATTGTAGCTTGGTACTCTCTATCCCTTAGGAATAGTTGTGCAATAGTGTAAATCTCTCAAACCATCACAAAAGTAAATAAAGTAAAATGAAGTAAATAATCCACTTAAATATAACATCACATTGCCAAAAGTAAAAAGATGTAAATAATCCACTTAAATACAACTTCCAAAAGATAAAAAAGGGGGTGTAATTAATCTGCTTAATTACAATATCAAAATAAATGATAATCTCGTCACTAAGATTCAATAGAGTCAATAAATCTTCATAAATAAGAATCCATAAGAATCATTAAATCTTGCAAAAGATAATCTCATCAATATAAATCAAATAAAGTCATTAAATCTTACAACTTGCGTGCTCATTCCAGGTAAAAGCACTATAAAATCATACACAAAGTCCTTTGACAACCATGCCATAATACATCCAATAATCATGAACAACATGAATAAATAAATCAATACGCTCATCAATTGCATGAACCAAGTGGTCCACCACCTGCGAGCCAAGAGACAGGAACATGACCAAGGTGCTTTTCCACCCAACCATGAAGTAATTACACTTCCCCAGATCCCTTCATGAAATGAAGGAAGCCCAACCCTGCATGAAATGTCTAACTACCTGGAAACAATTGGCAGGAGGGAACACCCGATGCAACCCTAATGTCTGAATGTGCAATTCTAAATAATAATGAAATTCAAATTGTCTCACAACAGGATGTGGCAGAGATATATATAAATAAGTTTTTCTAGACAAATAAACTTCTATTTCAATGTCATCTCGATTAGATCTAATCCTTGAAATAGTAACCTGGTTCAATTCCCGAAAAGAGGAAAAGCCATCTCTGATAATCCACATTCGACATCCTAGCCCAGAAAGTAACCCAATAACATTCCTAGATAAAAATCTACCTTCTTTCCCCAAGAAGTAAATAAGCAAGTAAATAAATAAAATCAATGAATAAAGATCCAAAATCACCTATGACCGCCTCTAATCCCTTTCCCATGCATCAATAAAGAAAGCACACTTTTCGATCAAGCAGTAATGAAGAACATCATAAATCTTTTTAAAAGCAATATAGGTTTTGTACTTCGATGCATTCAGTTGCCAAGTCAGGTCCGAATGCCCAAAGTGCCTTTATACTCTATAATGCCCCCCCTCCATAGCCCTACTATCTATAGGGGGACCCGCTATCTCCTCCCTTCCACCAATTAATCTACCCCCCTTCAATATTGTTTCTTCAATTAGTTGTTGGCACATTGGTGATGATGTCTTATCCGATCAGAAGACACAGATCGATCCAAAGATATATAATAGAGGGCCCACATTGACCTTTCTCGTGAGCTAAGAACCATTCTCAAGACTGTGATTGAGTCTATAAACGACTGACTATATAGATTGGGATTGGGATTGGGATTGGGTTTGTTTCCTTAGCCCACCACTGAGGACTAGCCATCTCATCTGCCTTACCGCTGGACAGTGGATGGATGGATGGGTGGAAGGATGTAAGGAAGGAAGGGAGGGTACTTAGATTAGTCAGTAGATTAGCAAGGTGCCCTAGGTTAGGATCGAATCTGATTATATTCTCAATTCATATTTCCATGGTTTAAATAGATTGTAGAAACTAATGATTTTACTTCATATCCAAATACTATTTCATAATTCAATAAAATCAAATGATGAGGTTTGACTACTCCACCCTCATATAATGAGGTTTCATGCATACTTATGTCAAATATTAGTTCTATCTTTCCTCAAGATCAATAAATAGAATAAAACAAATCAAAGTTCTCCTATAAATCATTTCAAATCCCTTTTCCAAAACTCTAATCAAGGAAACACACTTTCCAAGCAATAATCCATCTTTTGTTCATACAATTACATCCATAAGTTTGTCAAATTTATATAATTTCTAATCCATATTTCAGTCATATTTCATTGTATAAAAGTCATTCTCAATTTTATTCAAACCTACTGCCATTTCTACGACAGGAACTATCTTAGTCCATTTATATATAACCATATAAGTTCACAAGTCAATCAAAAACCTTACTGTCACAACTGTGACAGGAAGTCCAGAAACAATAAAATAGTCTTCCTGGCACAACTGTGGCAGGAACTATTGCAGAGATAAATTATAGAACTTATAATAACATTTAATCATCTTACTGTCATCCCAGATAGTGTTTCAAAATAGTGTTTTGGACAGCAACAATCAAGGATAGTTAAGCTACAGGAATCTCCTATTTTCTTCTAAATTTAAGAAGGTTTTAATCACTTTGTTTTAAAAAAAATAGATCGATTTTAAACATAATTGATTCCAACTAGCATAAAGAAAGAAATACAGTCATATAAATATCTAAAAAAGAATATTCTAATAGTATTACATGGGGATTAATTTATAGTTTTCAACAGTTAAGAATCAAGATTTGAAAAAGGCAATTTGCTAGGCATAGTAACAGAGATAAAACACCATGATTTGAAGGAGTTGGGCAGCTGGGAATAAGCAAAAATAGCAGATCCGTTTAGAGGAGAGAGACCCAATGCCTCAACTAGAGGTCAAATCCAATCTGGTCGCATAGAAAAGAAGCCAAATGCCATACAAAGGTTGACTTATATAGAATAAAAATAAAGGTAAACACAATGCAGGCCTAGTTTTGCAACTTAGCAGCCAAAGGGTGAGATGGGTTGACGCTAGAAGAGAGAAAAATAACAACAGACAAAGCAAATGTCTGGCGACTGGTAAATACACAAGGCAGGTCGTTCTAATCCAAACGCCATGGTCTTCCTTTTATTGATGTGTTAGAGATAAAATTTCAAGAGAGAGAGGGAGTGTATAAATTAGAAAAAGCATGCAGGTCTAGATCTGTCATTAAGCGACCAGGAGGAGTCTACAACAAGTTTGTTATAGTAGGCCGAAAAAGAATACACTCACAGGCCGATTGACAATCAAACGTAGGCCAGCAAGGGATACACACATACAGGCTGATTTTCATAAGTTCTACTGCTATTTAATAGACTTTTTAATTAATGCAAAATATAAGATAAATAACTGGATCAGTTTGCCTAAGAGGGGGTCGATCTTGTCAACTAGTCACAACAATCTTTTGTCACCTGTCGCTATCCAACCAAATTCACGTCCTCTTCCTCTCTGCTACTCATAAAAATGTCTTTCTCTGCTCAATTCTTCAGTGTTCTCCTCTCTTCTTTTTATTAAAGATATCTCCCCCTTTTGGTGATCCTCTTTTTAGGTTTAAAGACTGAAGATTGATAGCTGGTTCATACTCTAGGTCGCATGAGATTTTGACCAATCAAAACTCACAAAATTTCTATTTAATATAAAATAAAAGCTATTTTAGCTAGCTGACTGTTGCATGAATGATAGAAAGTAGATTTTAATTCTTGTATTCATTTCCTAAATATAATAAAACTATTTTTAATATAATTTAACTATTTTTAATAGACACAATTACTTTAAATAAATCAAGAAGTGAAATAATAAAATAATATATAAATATTCAAATATATCTATTATAATTTAATATAATTATTTAATTTATTTTACATATTGTCTTCCAAACATCTATAGAAACATCTATTTATTTATTTATTAATAATATAAAGCACACACAATTTTAAATATAATTCAAAAGAACATTAATATTTTTGACTAAGTCATACATTTGAAATAGACTTATTGTAATAATTGAAAACACAATATTCTCTAAGTACCCAATCATCAATCACGATTATTAACCACATATTAATGCATAAAAATAAGCCATTCAAAAATGCATATGAAACTACGTGAGTGTGTGATTGCATCAAGGTTAGCCATCCCATCAGTTCTTGCCAAGTGGCTAGAACACCTCTACCTCAACCATGTTCTCGTCTTCAATAGGTACCTGCATTCATTTGCACTCAACTCAACGTCAATATGTTAGTTCCCCAAAACATAGCTGAAGCAAATCATTACCATCATATCAATAATTTTTTAATATTTAAATCATTTTTTTCCAATTTTCACTAATATAACTTCATGATAATTACCTTCACACATATAGAATTACTTAAAGTAAAAATCAACCATAGTAATTGTAGACACCTAAAATTGGCTCAGGTTGAATTAAGTAAATATTTTGATATTTATCTTAATTCTTATTTCCTTCTGTCAATTAGAATCCCTAATTTCTTCTAATGTCCCAAGTCCTAAAATCCACCTCATCTCTTCCACCTCACCATGTTGCACATGTAATTAAATATTCTTAATATTTAATTAGCTAATATCCTCCATTTTCCAAAATAAATCTTTAAATCAATTATCCTTCACAAATTGAATATTTAATTCAATATTCCCCACTAGCCTTCACAAATTGAATATTTAATTCAATGTTCCCCACTAGCCTTCACCCATTGAATATTTTAATTCAATGTTCCCCACTATCCTCCACTATTGAATTCTTAATTCAAAGGTCATAACCCATTGTCCCCCACTCTGAATTTTTAATTCAATTGTCATAACCCATTGTCCCCCACTCTGAATTTTTAATTCATCCATTATGAATTAAAGATTCACAAATAATGAGGACCATTGATCTCATCATTTGATCCTCACCCTCCATTCTATTTTTAGAAATTCTATAAATAGAACACTCTTCTAAACCATTTGAGAGGAACTTCATTTGCACAATCACTATGCCCAAATTCTTCTAGGAAATCATTCTAGCCATTCTCATATCATCATCTTCATACCATCGTAATGCATAAATCATCATAGCCATTTCTCCTTGTCATCTTGACGAATCGAAGCAAGGAAGCAAGCTCCTTGAGGGCCCATCTTCATCATTCAAGATCAAGAAAGAATAGGCGACCAATGGAAGCCGTAGGGTAACAAGGTTGTAAGTTTCATGCTTTCATTTATCTATTCTTGTTATTCGCACATTTCATTGTTGTTTGGGTTAATTCATCTTAATAGATTTATCTCATTTTCCCATTCACAGTAATTGTTCACTAATTTAGAATAATAATGTAATCCATAAAAATGAGACGTGACAAATAGGCCCCATAGTAATACTTAGCTCTGGCTCTCTGATCTACCACTGTTGTTGCACCTGGGATAGCTACTACTAAACTATTGTGTAATCCCCCCACATCTACGCCATGTTGGTACAAAAAATGACACCCTGCATCTGTGAAACCTACTGCTACAATTGGGTCACCTGTGCCTCAACCTGATGGGCCCTACCCTCAACTCTTTACAACCGGGCCTCTGCCCCCTATCTCATCACTGTCTTAGCATCCCTCACCGCTATGATCTACACAATCTACACCTGCATATGAATTTGTAGGTGGCCAATCTGAGTCTGTAGGATTTGGATTTGCATATCACAATCTCCTCTACTCACTTCGTCTAACAGGGCCTGTAGACCTTGTAATCACTAAAGCTGCAAAAGAGCGTTGTATCATTCTACTGTAATAGTAGTCAACTCTTGCTATTGTCTAGCCACTTGATCCTCTAGGCTCACTACCTGAGCCCATAGGTTCATTGTATCCTCCTCCTCATCTCCTCTCGGCCGCACCTGCTAATGACTAGCAGATGGAGCAGGACCAAGGCCAGTACCTGATGTCCCTACGACTGAAGTCCCCACCTGGCTCACCTGTGGCCCCTGACCAACTGGTGACTATCCTATAGGTGCTTGTGTAGTTAGAACCTGTCCAATAGGTACTTGCCCAACCTGTGCCTATGCAACTAGAACTTGTCTAACGGGCACCTGCCCAACGGGTGCCTACCCCACCTTTTCTTGTTGTACCGCCGCCTGCCCTGCAACTGTTGTTGCCAAAAACTCTATCCCATCTGCCTCCTCCTCTACCTCAATCTCCTCCATCACGTACTCCTCCCACTCCTCCTCCTCCTCTTCTTCTCTGGGATTGGCCTCCAAGGATGTAAGCCATATTGGCCTAGCTCTCTGCCACCATGTGTCGTATGTAGGGGTCATCCCAGCATCCATTGTTTGACTCCCCCAATACCACTGCACTAGCTGAAGTGCTACTGAGTCCAATAACACCACTTGTGGTTGCAACTCTAAGGGCCAGGTTGGCCTAACTACTGGTACTTGTATGAAAATAGCAATGACCTAAGGCAAATCCTACCTCATCCCAAACTACCACATCGCACATGATGGAATGTATCTGTCGATCATGTGCTCCATCTACCCCATCATGTATTGAGGATGAAAGGTGTATGAAATTTGCATATGATCATCCATCCATGCCTCTACTCCTATATACGGTCACCATTGACCGTATCCATGTCATCTAGTAGTCGTTGCCAATATCTCAGGCGCCCCAGCTGTGTATGCCAGAGAGGTGCCCTATACAAAAATACAAAGGGCTCAAATTGTACCCTCACGTATGCACACTTGGGCCTCGTGATACAAATATGCTCCCATGCCCATATGTGGATCAATGTCACCCCTACCCCCAAGTTCACATACTCCTGATACACCACCAAGTGCATCTAGTGATAAAGTTGGGCCAGTAAGCAAAGCCCCCATGCAAACAATGTTTCCTGAGTCATCATAGCCTCGATAACCTGACCCCAGCCAACCAAGAAGTCCCGTGACCATCGATTAGGCATCAGTATACCATCGATCAACCCATAAACATACATCACAAAATGTTGTCCTCCCCACATGGGTGGCCACATAGTGCATCTCCCACCTATCCTGAGTGTACCTTGGTTGTGCTGGTGTAAACACTCGATCTAAGGTTGCTACTCTAGAGGGAAGATCATATGTCACCCTCTCTCCCACTATGGGGATCCTAAGGATCATCCATACATTCTCCAGGGTGATAGTGATCTCACCCGTTGGTAATAAGGAGCATGTCTCGCTCCTCCATCTCTCTACCAGGGTCGTCATCAAGGGTTTATGAGTAAATAACTGAGGTATCTCTGAGATGTTATGAAGCCCAATCCTGCGTAACCGAGTTATATTCACATTTGTAATTTTTCCCCTCAAAGCCATCATTGTAGGAACTCGTTGCTCCCATGACTACAGTGTTGGCAACATGGTCAAGAGACACTGCTGATATGTTGGAGATTTGATGTTGTCATTAATGGTAAGAACCTGACATGATTGGAAACAGTTCCTGAGACAATTTGTGTACAACAGTTTTGGTCCAGAAAGTTTGACTTAGCTAATTTAAATAAGTGTTGGTAGTTTACTGAGATGGTGATAGAGATTTGATTGGTATTCCTCCATAGATGAAGATCTTGGTGTGCAGTTTTGGTATGTTACACATAGTTATTATACAATGTTATATTCTAAGTTTCATGTCTTGACAATCTCCGGAAGCGATACTGTGAATTGCCTAAGTCCGGATAAACAAAGTTTAGTCAGGAACAGTGCATAACACCTGAGTATTTCACTCTGCATTCCTCCGGTATTGATTGTTTTGATTTTTGGTTTAGAGGTGTTGTAAACACATATGAGAAGTATCTAATTCCAGATTTGTAGATTCTAAAGTTCACCGAAAGATCATCTACAAGCTTCTAAGTATCGACATTCGGTTTGACAATGTCTCACAAAGACAGAGTTAGTAGTTCTGAGATCTGCATCTTGCCATACAAAATTATTATGATGATGCATATTGAATGTTTAGTATGAATTTTAGAGTCTTGTGTGTTCTGCATTGGGAGTTGTGATATGATAGACAATATGGTTGAGTGTATACTCAAGTATAAGGCCAACACACAGTTGGATCGATGTGCGGTAAAGATATACTGTGTGGATCATTATTCTAAGTGGTTCAATAATAGGTCTAGACCTATATGAAGGTTCGTGAAGGATTGTATAGTTTCACATTGTTGTTTGTGTAAAGAATTCAGGCCGACACAGTATAACTTTTGTGTACATGTTTCATATTTGGTATGCCAACCTAGTTTTGAGTCAAATCTTGTTGCGGATATATATACTTGATAGATTTCGATATTGGATTCAAGTGATGATGCGAATGTGTTGCGAATTTGTTGTGTAAGTGATTCTTATGATTTGAAAAGTGCAATAAGGGTACAAAGATATGCATAACAGAGCATATGTGAATAGGATAGAGAAATAGAACAAACATAATGAAGACATTTGAATCTGTATATTGAGCTATCAGTGGAACTGTATTCCAAAATACTGTAGATGCATTTGTAATAGTCTTTCTTGGCAGTGAGCCACCCTTTCTCTATCTTCTTTTCTTTTTGGCAATGAGCCTATTGCAGTGAGCATTTCTTTCGACAGTGAGTCCTTGGATAGTGATCCCCATGGCAGTGAGCCTTATGTAATCCGATATTTCTATCATAATATATTATGAGCTAACACTCATTGTGGTTTTTTAATTTTTGGGTTTTCCACATAAAAATCATGGTGTCTATGTGTTATGTCTTTATGGTTGATGTTCCTATGTTTATTTTGCTTTTATGTTATTGAAATTGGTAAATGGATTAAAGAATATGTGAAGAACTAGTTTTATAGAATATTGATTTAGTCCCCCTCTCAGTATTCCTTGTGTTCAACAATTGGTATTAGAGCAAGGTTCCTTGGAAGAAGTCTAATAGCTTGAGGAAGATCTAGGAAAGTGAACACATGGCTGCTAGACGATATCCTACCTCTCCAGAAGCAAGTTATCCAGGTAGCATTACAATTGATGATTGCATATATGTTAGTAATGAAGAACTGAAAGCTGCTCTTGAAGATCTTGATAAGTTTGAAGCAGATATCCAGGATTTGATGGAAAATGTCAAGGAAGCTGATGAGTGCATTCTAAAACTAAGGGAGCAAGTCAGGAAATCCAAGGAAAGGAGGCAAGAACTAAGTGAACAATTGAAAGTAGCAAATGAAACCCTAAGTAGTTTATCAATGTTGATTGAAGAGAAAGCAAAGGATGAGGAGCATTTAAATCAAGTTGTGAAAAGCAAGTCCGAGGAATGTGAAAAATTGGCAAAGGATGTTGAAATTCTGAAACATGATCTGGAAATAGCTAATAGCTATAAAGAAAAGTTCAAAATAAGCTCTGCAAATCTTGATGAGTTAATTGACAGCCAGAAAAGTCCAGATGATAAGCAAGGCTTGGGATTTGAAAAAGGAGAAAGTTCTAAATCAGGACAAGTTAATACTGAGATGAAGAAAGGCAATGGAAAGCAGGTCTGGAATTAGAGGAACAAACCTAGAAGACCTCCAGTCAGACAACCAAATGCTCAAAGGTACCCATCTTTCAATGGCTATTGTTTTAAATGCAATAAGTTTGGTCATAGGGCTACTCAGTGTAGGAGTAGAATGAATCAAAATGTTCCATCATTCTCTGGTTAGTGTTTCAATTACAAAAGAATTGGCCATAGAGCAAATGAATGTAGAAGTCAGATAAGGAATGGTTTCAACAATGAAAGGAACACTCAATCTTTCAATGGAAGGTGCTTTACATGCAATAGATTTGGGCATATGGCTAACCAATGCAGATCAAGAATGAATCCATTCTATGGAAGGAACCAAGAATAGAGGGATGTTGTTTGCTCCAAATCCAATAAGCCTAGACACTTTGCAAAATTCTGTAGAAGCAAGAAAGTAAAAAGAAATAATACCCCAGAAAAGAGGAATACAGAGCAAAGCGAAGACAAAGGAAAGAACAATGTTGATCTGGCAGAAACCAAGAAGGAGATGAGCAAAATCTAGATTAGGAAGGATGTAAATGAGGTCAAGGATGGATCCACACCAGCCTCTAGTGCAGATACTTCCTCCGGGAAGTAAATTGGGAGCTCTGGCTCAGGGGGAGCTTTTATTGAATATCCTGATCCCCTAGCCAGATAGTGGGTGTTGAGATCCAACACTAAGGTATGAGTTAAAGAAGTATTGGATGAATCATTTGAAGAAGAAACTGACATAAAAGATCCAATGCGGCACATTACAGAGAAATCTTGATCGACTATGCTTAACAGTGAAGTGTTTGACAACTTTTTGGAATTGTAGTCATGATATTTCCACAGTCCATGATATCATATAAGTTTTTGGCAAAAATTGTGTATTACTTTTGCTTGCATCAATGTTCCAGATCACACTCTGTGATCCATCATTAGGATGAGAAGACGAGAATGAAAAAAAATTAGGTTTATGACGATTAGGTTTTGGTAAACAAAGGTTAAAAAGGGTTGCATCCGAAGGATTAATCACGATGCATTTGAGTTTTCAAGTGTCTAAGGAGAGCAGAAATGAAACCCTAAGCGACTTTAGCAATTTCCAGCAATTCTAAGCAGACAAAACCCTAATTCGGCATAAAGAGGTATTTACAGTTTGAAACCCTACTGTGAACTTGTTTGAATTATTACGGAAATGGAGACACCACAAGTAATCGATATCACTGAGAGACCTCGACCAAAATTTAAGAAACATCCATTTAAATCTATGGAAGTTGATCTTGAAGGTGCATTTTTGGAAGTACCCTATGGTGTGATGCATGGGCAAGACATTAGGGCTTACATCCATGTTGCCTAGATGAACATAGTGACAACAAACTTGGAGATCTGTATCTAAAACATCTGTACGATGGTAGTTATGAATTAAAGGAAGAGTACAAGACATTGGTAGAAAAGAAATTCGTACAATACATAGATTTCCTAACATTTACAGAGGATGAATGGGTCCGGTATGTACTGAGAAGAATTCATGTGGCTTAACACACCCTTTATGATCACAAAGGATGCCATAAGGGTTGTAACAAGATTGAACTCCACCGGAATGGTGCCTGTGTTGAAAGCTGTGAAGAATAGCACCGTAATGGAAACCACCGGTGCTCAATTCAACAAAAGGATATTGATAGTTAACACAATTAAAGACCTTGCAGTGAGATTCGTGTCAATGGTAGTTGGTTACTAGATATACTTCACAAACTGGGAAAACTCTGTCTCCGGTATAGCCATTTGCACCGCCTATGAGATGATCAAGAAAAATGTTGATTATGATCTCTATGAGTTGCTCCGACAACAACTAATGGAAAATCTGAAGAAGACCAAGGAGCATAAGTATCCATTCAAGTTTGGTATGTTAATCATTTTCTTATTCTTCTATTTCATGCAAGAATTACCGGGAATGAAGAATTTGTTCTGGTCTAGTAGTCAACCAGTTGCCATACAAATCAGAAATAGTTTAAATAGCATAGGAAGCTGTGATGCATAGAATGCAGCCCTATGGGGTTATTTCAAAAACTTTCAAAAGGCCATGCAATCTAGGTAGAGGATACCTGAATCAATAGTTGAAAAATACAAAAATGATATATGTTTCAATGTAAACAAGGATCAATGCATAATGGTGGCTGTGGATCCAAGGACAATTTGGATCCTTCCAATGGGTTATGAAGTAGCTGGAAATGTGTTGGATGGTTATGTTGAGCTCATGTTGACAAACCCAGGGACACCATAGAAGAAAGATTTGGTACTTATGAGGAAATGTCTATAAAAGTACATGTGGAATTGAGAAAGCTTGAATCTCAAAAGAAGGTCAAGAAAACGGTGGAGGAATATGGCCAAAGCAAGGGATTCACAAAAGAACAAATTACAGAAACAAGGACAAGGGAAGAAGCATAAAGGGCAGCCAGTGAAGAGAAGAAAAATGTATAGGAAAAGGCTCTGGAAGAGCCTAAGAAGAAAACAAAGGAGCCTGTAGCAACAAAGAGGAAAACAAAAAGTTCAACTTCCACTGCATCTGCATCCTCTGGTCCCACACCTTCTATGAGTGTGGAAGTATTTGCAAAAGAAACTACTGCAAAAGAGCACAAGAGAAAGAAAACAAAAGCTAAAAGGATGCATGTTAGTATAGGAAATGATGATGAAGAGACTGAATTAGATGAGGAAGTGAAGAAAATGAAAGCTAAGGTTACTGAAACCTCTAGGAGAAAACATGACAAGCCCTCCGATAAGAGCAGAAGTAGGAAAAAGCCAAGGCAAGTAGAGCCTGAGAGTGCAGAGGCTACAATAAATTTGGAAGATGTCCTAAATGCTATGACAGTCAATGGAAATCTAAAGCCTATAGCACAACTATATGATGAGTATAGTGATGTGGATAAAGACATCATTGATACTATTATGGTTAGATATTTGGAGATGTACAACAAAGCCCTCATTGAGGTAATCACTAATCTCCTAGACAGCTTGGTAAGCATAATGTTTGCTAAGAAGGAAGTAGCAATGACTAAAGATGTGGAGGTAAGAGAATATGTCTTACTAAAGCTATGTCCAGACATAACTGCTGAGGAGAAAACCAAGGTCACCAAGACGCTTGGAGAAATGCTTGAAATAAAGAGAAGGATTAACACCCTGATGTTTGGGGATATAGAAATCCTGGTTAAAGACATAGAGAAAGTGACTCTTGATATTCTAAGAGAGTTCAACATCCCAACAATCTATGACAAGGAAGAAACAAATGTTGGTGATGACAATCCCCTTCTAGAAGTCAACTCTGAGCAAGATTTGAATGAAACAAAGATTCCTCCAGTAAGCCCAAGAAAAGATGAAGAGATGAAGGAACAAGAAGAGGATAAATCTCCTGAGAATGTTGAAGCCCCTCTGGACCAAAATGAAAATGTTGATCAGGGAAATGAGTAAGATGAATATGCTAAGAAGAGCCCTCCTTTGGAATGCAAAACTAATGAACAAGAAGTTATGGACCTAGATCCATCGGAGCAGAACAAAGAAGAAGTGGCAAGAGACACTATTTCCACTCAAGATCCCATTGACACTATTAGAGAATTTTTGGAGAAACAACAAGGTGCACAGATTATGGATTCTCTTGAGTTACTTCAAGGTCCAATAAACTTGGATTCAATGTCACCCCTGCAAAAATTGAAGTTAGGGTCAATTGTCCAAGCAAAGGATCAAGAAGAAATTTTGAAGTCCTACATTTAGGACAGTGAGCTCATTGACAAGACATCTATTTTTTTGGAGAAATTGATGCTTGGACTATAGAAAGATACATCTCTAGCACCATCTGAGCAACTCAAAAGGCTCATAAATTTTGTAAGTTCACATTTTGAATCTTTTGAAATAGTTGTTGATAATAAGGTCAGAACATAAATTCATGATAAAAGGTTAGTTGAGTTGAAGGATGAGCTAGATAAAGATGCAATTTTGTTAGACAACAACATCAAAAACATAGATACTACTATTAAGGATGCTAGTGATAAATACAAATTTTGTATAACATGGCCTGAGACAACAAAAGAAATAAAGGAGAAAATAGATGACTTGGAGCTTCAAGCTTCAATTAATAAATATCTTAGAAACTTTTGATCCTACATCTAACTCCATCATCAACAAGAAAGCAGAAATTGAAGGAATTCATGCAAACATAAACAGTCTGCAGAATAAGAAAGAGGCCACTAAGAATAGAATGTGCCAGCTTAGAGAAATAATAGAATCGAAGATTGATTCTATGATTGGTCTTCTAGCAAAGGCAACAAAGGTAAAGGCAATAATTGATGTGCCTACCATAGTACACAAAGTAGAGGAATCAGTGTTTCAAGTGAATGGAAACATTCAAACTTTGAGTAGTGCTAAGGCCAAATGGGATGGAGAGATAGCTCAATTGAAAGTCATATACTCAGACAGACTCTCCACCTTTTAGTAAGTAAGCTATATGATTGCACCTGTACATATGCGACCAAGTATAACAATTTTCCAATTTTGATACAATTTTGTTACTTGTACATACACCTTTGCCATTGATGTCAAAGGGAGAGAAGAAGAACCAGTGAAAAATGGGCAAACATCTTAAGGGAAGAAAAAAAACAGAGTGTACATGGTAAGGGGGATCAGTGTGAGAATTTTTCACTAAGTGTTGTCATCAATGCTAAAGGGGGAGATTGTTGGCAACATGGTCATGAGACACTACTGATATGTTGGAGATTTGATGTTGTCATTGATGGCAACAACCTCACATGATTGGAAACAGTTCCTAAGACAATTTGTGTACAACAGTTTTGGCCTGAAAAGTTTGACTTAGCTAATTTAACTAAGTGTTGATAGTTTACTGAGCTGGTGACAAAGATTTGATTGGTACTCCTTTGCAGATGAAGATCTTGGTGTACGGTTTTGGTATGTTACACATAGTTATTATATAATGTTATATTCCAAGTTTCATGTCTTGACAATCTCTGGAAGCCATATTGTGAATTGCCTAAGTCCAGATAAACAAAGTTTAGTCAGGAATAGTGCAGAACACCTAAGTATTTCACTCTGCATTCCTCCGGTATTGATTGTTTCGATTTGCGGTTTGGAGGTATTGTAAACACATATGAGAAGTATCCAATTCTAGATTTGTAGATTTTGAAGTTCATCGGAAGATCATCTACAAGCTTCTAAGTATCGACATTCAGTTTGACAGTGTTTCACAAAGACAAAGTTAGTAGTTCTGAGATCTGCATCTTGCCACACAATAATATTATGATCCGTGGTTATGAAGGTATGTTTGGTGATGCATATTGAATGCTTAGTAAGAATTTCAGAGTCTTGTGTGTTCCACATTGGGAGTTGTGATATGATAGACAATATGGTTGAGTGTATACTCAAGTATAAGGTCGACACACAATTGGATTGATGTGCGGTAAAGATATATTGTGTGGATCATTATTCTAAGTGGTTCAATAATAGGTCCAAACCTATATGAAGGTTTGTAAAGGATTGTATAGTTTCACATTGCTATTTGTGTAAAGAATTCAGGCCGACAAAGTATAACTTTTGTGTACACGTTTCATATTTGGTATGCTGACCTAGTTTTGAGTCAAATCTTGTTGCAGATATATATACTTGATGGATGTTGATATTGGATTCAAGTGATGATGCGAATGTGTTGCAAAGTTGTTGTTAAGTGATTCTTATGATTCAAAAAGTGCAATAAGGGTACAGAGATATGCAGAACAGAGCATATGTGAACAGGGTAGAAAAACAGAACAAGCATAATGAAGACCTTTGAATCTATATATTGAGCTATTAGTGGAACTGTATTCTAGTATACTATAGATGAATTTGTAATAGTTCTTTCTTGGTAGTGAGCCACCCTTTCTCTATCTTCTTTTCTTTTTGACAGTAAGCCTATTACAGTGAGCATTTCTTTAGACAGTGAGTCCTTGGGCTGTAGTGCCCCGCCATGAACACCTTGGAAGACAACACATCTATGCAAGCAAAGCGGAATAATTTTTTTTTTTGAATAAGATAACAAGTAAGGTTTAGCAATTCAATACACATCATTAACTATCAACTTGTCTCCCAAGGGGCCATGGTTGCATTACTTGACAAATAATCAACATTATTTACATGCATAACTAACTCTCACATCGACAAATCATCCTAACTCTATTACATTATTGATTATACATATACATCTCCATTTCGTGACATCGATTAGATAATCAACTTTAATCAAGATTACATGCACATATTCCAAGTCTATACAAATGAGTACATCATTATGCAATTTACATCATCACTATTCTGATTACATTGAATACATACAATCTGAATCAACTGATACACCGGCTAGAACATGAGCACATTAAGTGTCTTCATAAACAGGTATGAGATCTGATGTCTGATACACAAGGAGTGTCCCCCTCGCTTACAAGTAATGGCAAGGGAAAACCAATGGATAAAGCTCTTCCACCAGACCATGTGGAACCTGAGGTCCACCCCCCGAGCTAGGAGTTAACATGAGGTCCCCACTACAACATACGGTCAGGTAGACAGTAGGCTATGAGACAACACATGACTATCACAAGTCACCATCACAAATAACTCAACAGTACTTCCAGAGGCAACACTTAGCAAATGGGGAGAGTACAACTAGGGAGTGCTAGGCTGTAGTAAGGAGAGTGTCATCGCATGGTCCTAACATGGGTTACCCAAGCAGTCTCTCTCTAGACACCGGCCCCCATCTATGGTTACCCTGGCAGTCTCTCTCTAGACACCGGCCCCATAGGATGATGCATGTGGAATCATCCTTCCTTTTGTGATGACAAGGAAGTAGATCTACCAATCCCAGCCTTCTCCCCTCATCCTTAGTCTGAACTAGCACTACAGGCATGAGTGAGGAACAGAACATCTTATTATCTTGTTAGTGTGAAAACTACCCAACCCCTAGGTATTTTATTATGTTATCACTGAATTACCAACTCCCAGTGGGTTACCCTGGCTAGCCACTTGGCACCGGCCCCCACATTGGAAGCCACTCCCTTACCTACAACTAGGAAACCCTACACAACAAGCATAGCAAGACATCACAACAACGATGGTACGAAACCATGCAAGGCATTGAGCATCTTGCATAACAACTATCCTTATATAACAATACAAAGCATTAACCCTCCATAACATAATTATAAGGGCATGACTCCTAGACCATTGCCCATAATAACACATATTCATTACAACTCTAAGATCTCCGTGTCACCCTGTTCCATATCTTACCACAAAATTGGATACAAGACTAGTACAACCAGTTGGATAACAATACAACCACAAGAAGTCCATTTATCATTCATTTGTCATTTAGTCCATACATAACCAGAGATGACAAGGCTTCTTATAACATCATGATCTCAAGACATCTACAACACAACACATGAATTCAAGACATCCCAAGCTAAGCCTCTGGAACTCTAGCCACATGGGAAGATACACAATCAAAGACTATAAGAACGGTTTTATGACCCACAGCTTGAAGTAACATAATACGAGAATCAATTATACTTATGATCAAATTATGCCTTCTTACAACTAATTCCACTATAGCAATTTGCACTTGACTAAGTTGTTTCATTGGTATATCAATCATCAAGATAAATCTTGTCATTCGATTGTATTCTTACAAGGGATAAATCTATGACTTACATTAAAGTGAATTATGTTTAAACATGTATTAAAATAATCATTTAATTAATCTAAATGATACAATTATCATTGACGTAACTAAAGTAAACTTTTATTATCAGTATTATAAATCAAATTGATTAAATGAATTATAAGGAAAGTTTAAATTCATTTCATATGGATAAGATGAGTATTCCAATTTAATTTATAACCAAAAGAGGAATAATGTAAATCACATCTATGTAATTAACGATTACAACTACCTATAGATCACATATCATTGTCTATCTATCACAACATTCATGAGAATATCAAAATATATTTACAACGAATGAAATCTAGTTCAACTAGTCATTAATAAAGAGAAGGTGATAGATTAAAATACTACGTTAAATACATTTATCCATTCTACGAATCAACATATTGAATATTCATTTATTCCAAATTTGATATACAGTCTTTCCTTATGGTGTTCCATTTAAATTTATCATTTAATAATCCCAATAATAGATTATATTAATTTCGTTGGCTTGATTTAAATAAATCACGTGATACAAATAATAATAATAATAATAATAATAATAATAATAATAATAATAATAATAATATTAAAGTTCCACAATTCATTTGACATCTAATATATTTTCCATCTAAGTCATTAGACAAATAACGTTACATCCTACAACAAGTCTATTATAAATAATCCTATCGAATACATATTCCTATATATTATAAATGAAAATATAAAGGAATAGATGTAATATTCTAGAGGCCGATCAAACAACTACGACATGAATTTGGTAAGGATAATAGTAGAACATTCTAAACTCATTACACTAATGACTATATCACATTACCCTACGACTACGTTCTTTCCTAAAATAAATTACATACCTATAATGGATTTGAGAATAATATCTAACCCACTACATTCCATTCGACTCTACGACCAACAAGGTTCCCTAACATTAACAACACCAAGCGTAGGTGCTCCTTTCACACTTGGCTCCCCATCTGACGCTGCCACATGATTATCTAATGACAAGCCATGATATACCCATCGACACTTACTCAAGAAACAAGGTGACACTAAACCTACGACTGTCTACTTTTGCTAACGTCTACCCATCCACCAAAATGACCACAGCAACTCAAGTAACTTTAAATACGTGATCTCCCCACGTTGACTACCACTACAGACTCAAGGAAATGACTAATGATTAACTGACCATCGATGGACTTCCTACGATAGAGGTGAACAAAACACGACTGCTGGCCACTAAGCTTGAATGCTGATGACTCAGGAATGCAGCAACAACGCATCAAGAATTAACGACTCATAGCAAGCTGGCAAGAGACACCAAGCCGCGATGAGTAAAGGAAGAGGACAGCAAAGAGGGAGTTAGACAACGTGAGCAACATAGGGTTTGGCACGGATTGAGCGGAGGACTACCTCTGGACTGGTCGACGATAATGGAAATGGCCTGACTCAAGAAGGTGGCCCTCTACACGGGTTGGCACACTCAGAAAAAATAGCGACTAGCATTGGAAACTTCCTCAGTGTGGAGAATGGCATCATTTTCATTCCTAAATATAGAAGCATTCCCTTCCGATTTTCTAGCCACAAGGACACACAAGGTTTATTTGATCTCTCACACAGAGGTTGGTCGTTTGGATGCAGATCAGAGAAATAAGTTTAAACCTTCTTAAGCTGTTGAGGTGAAAGATGCAGATCCATCCAAAGCTCCAGATGCATCGAGGGTTCCTCATTGCCAAATACGACAGTCGAGCATTTGAAAGGAAGCGCTATGAACAAGGGTACGAACACTAACAACTTTGTTGGTAAGTTTATAGCAATGGCATTGATAGTCCTAATCGAAAGTTACAGGGGTACGCCAATGTTAAGGAGGCTGCAGAAATAGAATAGGTAGAGATTCTACTGAAGACGTGTCTTTTCCTCATATCTCTCACAAACTCTATTCTTTTCTCAACCTCTATACAGTAAAGGCCAAGAAATGTGTTGATCACAGGATTAATCAGCTTCCCTCTAATGCGATGAGGAGGCAAAAATGAAGCTTGGAACGGGTGTGGGCATCCTTCGAAGCACAAAGGATAAAGGACTCCGTCAGATAAAACTGTTGGAGCACTCTGGTGTGTAGCCCAGTATTGTAAGCTTGTGGATCTCCTAGCGCATAAGCGGCTATGCAGGTTTGATAGGCAGAAACTGAGCATGGTATACTGTCTTGCCTCCTTGGTAAATCGATTGTCACAGTTCCTACTATCATTTGTGATTCTTTTGAAGACAGTTAGGCTATCTCTGGCAGTACAGGTGATGCATGGTGAATCCCTAACAACATTGTCTCGTCAGATTGATATCATGGGATGCTATGCTTTCAGGTATTTATAGAGTGGTAGGACAGACATGGCACATTTTTCCGCTTAAGAGAGTGACTGATCTAGATGGTATCTTGGAGTGCTATGATTGAAGGATAAGGACGGAATGGGTAGGCTAAGGAGGTTCTATTACTCTAATTAATGACACCATGATATTCAGGCTGTGCAACAACATTCTACATCAATTAGTAAATTGAAATGACCTCTGGCATCCTTAGAAGCATGAGGAATGGAGGTATATGTCAATGCAATTAATTACCTGGATTGTCATGCATACAGAGCTAGATTATTAACCACCTAGAAGAGTAAAAATTTGCATTCATAGACAAAATATAAAGGAGTACAGAGATGACAAAATTGATGACAGTAAGTTGTTACTATAATGAGACTGCCTAAATCCATTAATAGGGTAATTGGACAAGTTAGATTCGAGACATTCAGAAGCACATGGGGGATTTGTGACAGGCCTCAAACTACAGATAAAAGAATTTAAACACCAGTTACTGAATAACTCTCATCAATGGAGGAAAACACAGTAATCCTAGTTCTATACAATTTCACAAGAAAATAAACATATTTGTAGTGCATACCTGAAATTATAAGCTCTGCAAGAGTCCTCTTCTCTCTCTGAATCCAATCCCCTTCTCTTCTCTTCCCCAATCTTTTTCCTCTTACTCAACCCAGACTCTATCTCCTTGGATAAATGCATAAGGCCTGCTTCTCCTTCTGACAACCCACTGTCTGAAAACATGGGTCTATTCCTTGGGTGATTGCAAGAGCCATGCCTCTCTTCTTCCAACATCCCACATTCTTGTGAGATTCTTCAATTTCACTTACCAAGGAATTCCATTCCTCAAACTTGCAGTTGACGGCAAAAGACATTAATTTTTTTACTTATCTCCAAATATTGAACTCACAAAACCAGGCGACAACCCTATTATTTAATCTTTAGAACATTACTTTTACTACCGTCAATTCATTTATTCAAAATGGTAATTGTTTAATCATCTTACATATGAATCTTACTTTCTTTTAATTAAATCCTCTTACAACTTAGGACTATTATTTCATTTTACTCATTTAATTATTTATCCAGTTTATTTATTAATTACTATTTTTTTCATATTAGTTTTACCAATTATCAATACTTAATTATTTATAATTAATAAACCACACACATACTCCCTAGCAATGTTTATTTAATTTAATCTTTAATTTAACCTTATTTAAATGAAATATTAATCATGCATGAATTGACACTTAAATTGGATATACCCTAATTCACAAGGTGATACCTGACCCAAGTGAAGCCACAGGACATAACGACCAATGACGACAACAGTCCCACTAACGGTGACGACAGGGTACAACACTGAAAACTCATCCTTCTTGAGGATGTTGACTAATTAGGGGAACCTCATGTCAACTCAAATCCACAATTCCATTGGCTAGGGCACGCTCAGACCTGGTAATTCAGGTGTAGTCAATGCCTGGTACCTGCATCCTGCAACAAACAACAAGGTTGTGCATATATCCATATATAATCATGTAATCATAGACACAATGAACGAAAATCGCAGCGTGGCAGGGTACTCGAATACGAGTAATGTGACACTATTCCGTTCATGTAAACACATCATCAATTAGCTACTTCCATTACCAGTTATACATCATAATCATGATCGAATAACATATTAAACTAAAAGTAACATTAATCCATAATCATGTCCATCAACTGTGAAAGCACAAAGTACAAGTAATCAAGCATCATCCTAACATAGATCCATAATCAGCTGGCATAATATCAAAGAGTCCATCAAGCTCAAGGAGATCATAAACCATAATGTAAAAGTCCAAACATCTCGAAACTGTAAACATGTGCTACAAGACTATTATCTAACCCAGAACTGTCATAGGAAACATGAAAATAACATCTGTCACTGGCAAAAAGCGAGGGGCATTACATGGGCAGTGAACCCCATGGTAGTGAGCCTTATTTAATCTAGTATTGCTATCATAATATATTGTGAGCTAACACTCACCGTGGTTTTTCCCTTTTTGGGTTTTCCACGTAAAAATCTTGGTGTCTATGTGTTATGTCTTTATGGTTGATGTTCCTATGTTTATTCTGATTTCATGTTATTGAAATTGGTAAATGGATTAAAGAATATGTGAAGAATTAGTTTTATAGAATATTGATTCATCCCCCTCTCAGTATTCCTTGTGTTCAACATACAACACCTCTCCATCAATCTGCATCAAAAAATCATAAATTCAAACCTTCTTTTACCCAAAACAATGTTTTGGCGCTAATCCAGAGCCACATTGCGCTAATCCAAAGGATGGCGCTAATCCAAAGCCATATTGCGCTAATCCAGAGGATGGAGCTAATCCAGAGGATGGCGCTAATCCATACCTCGATAGTGCTAATCCAGGGGATAGCGCTAATCCCCGACCACATTGCACTAATCCACCCATTAGAGCTAATCCCTAACCAAATGATGCTAATCCCCTATTACATCTAAAATACATTAAATTTCTAGCACTAAACGAGAACATATCGTGAACCTACCCCCATATTGAGCTAATCCGCCTGATAGTGCTAAAGCGCTAACAAATAGCGCTAAACCATGAAAACCCTAAATTCGTGGCACTAAACCACCTGATAGTCTAAACTGCTAGCAGATGGCACTAAACTGGACAAATTCCTTCTTTTGCCTATGGCGCTAAACCAGAGGATAGCGCTAAACCGTTCCCCAATAGCGCTATGCAGCTGCACGATAGCGCTAATCTACCTAACTACCCCTTTTCTGACACCCTAACCTAATCTGAATCCTAAAATCACAAAGTTAGGTTAGGATGACATACCCGTGGTCCAGCCTCTATCCGTCGGTAGTCCCGTACCCTCTCTGATCGATGCACGTGCCATGGGAAAGTCAATTGCGCCATAGCTTCCTCTAGTCTCCTTTCGTCCAGTTAGCTTAGAGTATGCAAATGTGGCATATTGGGCCCACATTTACTATCTA
Source organism: Cunninghamia lanceolata (assembly GCA_027924645.1). Taxonomy (NCBI): domain Eukaryota; kingdom Viridiplantae; phylum Streptophyta; class Pinopsida; order Cupressales; family Cupressaceae; genus Cunninghamia; species Cunninghamia lanceolata. The sequence continues at coordinate 7,112,579 of BSBN01000333.1, forward strand.
TAGCTGCCATGTCAGCCCTAATTCACCATTTTCTCTCCCCAGGCCACAAATCTTAACCTTTTTCCTCCATTTTTCTCCCGTCAACCCTATTTTTTGTCCCACATCTGTTTTTCACCACTATTCCCTCCTTTTCGAGAGTTCACCTAAAAAATGTAATTTTTTCACCCAACCTCTCGAGGGGGCATCCCTCATCCATTTCCACACCTTCTCGTCAGCTAGGGTAAAATTCTTTAACCTAACAACATTTCCCTACTAGGTCACGATGCCACATCAAAGATGGGTAAAATGTAGACACCTAAAAATGTCTCGACCCTTTAACCATTTTCTACATCATCCATATCACTAATTTCCCCTTTCATCTGATTAATTAAATAAATTCATAATTATTTAATTAATTGCCCCTACATCATCACTGACTATCCATCCTTATACATCCATCATCAATTTACCCTTGAATTAATTTAATTAATTTAGCACTATACCTTATAACTCCATCCCAATTAATTAGATAAATATGTTAAATATTTATTTGGTTAATTTGTCCATCTTCCTAAACCTGATTAATTAAATAAAACATGATTATTTAATTAATCTGCCATGTCCTACCATCTAAACCTAGCCTCGTTGATTAAATCTCAATTATTTAATTAGCTACCCTAGCTTACATGACCCCTAGACCAAAATTAATTAAATAAATCCTTATTTAATTAATTTTAACCCTCCATTAATCTATCCACTAATTTTCTCTAGCCACATTAATTAAGTTAATCCCCTGATTAACTTGGTCAAATCATCATTAACACCTTCTCCCACACCCCACAAATAAAAAATTACATTTTAATCCCAAGGGTCACATGACCCTTCCACCTCACCTTTCTATTTTCATGCTAAGCTCTTCTCCATGCAATGAGCTCACACATGTGAGTTCCAAAAATTCTTAAGTGTCACATGACTCTCACATGACTCACATAAAGTGGAATTTGAAATTCCATCTCATCGCAAGGAAATAATTCTTTATTTCCTCACAAGTCCTAATCACATTAAATGCAAAGCCTTCCCCAAAAATGAATAAAAGATTGCAAAATATTCCTAGCCATCCAATCTTGTTGATTAAATCTCCACCCTTCATCCTCTCAGGTCATCTCTACCCTTGATCTCAACTTTCAATCTCCACTGTTGGATCAAATCCACCCTCAAATTGCCTATAAATACAAGCCTCCACAAGCCATTTTCATCATCCAATTTTCAAGCAATCTCATAATGCCAAAATAGCCTCCAAATCTCCTCATCATACCTTTATCATGCTAAATTGATATTGTGTTATTTGAGAAGCAATCCACATACTTCCATTGAGTTTAGGTGAAGCTAAGGAGTTTGGGTGCAACTCCTTATACCTTATCAAGGAGTGAAGGACTTCAAAGTATTTTGGGAAGGTATAAATCTTGTCTTTAAGTTTATTTGCATGCTTTTATGCTTTGCAATTTTTTTTCATCTTCAGTTACTATTTCCAGTAAATAATTAATTACTGTACTAGTAAAAATAAATTACCGTGTTGGTGGATTCCTCATGCCTTAGGATTGTATTAAAAATTACAATATTAGGAGTAAATAAATAATTGGATTTACAATGTTGATGGCACCTTAATCCTAACATTCTCTCACTTGACATCATACATTGTAATTACAACCACATGAAAATATAAATCAACTAAGTACATGAAACAAAGCGCATGGCCTACTTCCACCAAGTGAACTTTTCTGTGTTGACATGTTTGGTAAGATAATCTATAACATTCAACTGATTGTCAACTTTCTTCAACTCAACATGTCCATTTGCAACCATTTCCCATACAAAGTGGTATTGAAAATCCACAAGCTTAGTCTGAGCATGAGACATTGGATTCTTGGCCAAACAAATTGCACTTTGGATATCACAACCAATCTGAATAATCCTGCAATCAAAACCAATACATGTACATAATCTTTGTAACTAAACTACCTCCTTAGAGACGAGTAGAAGCCATATACTCTACTTCAGTGGTGGACAAAACAACTTTAGGCTGCCTTTTACTCATCCAACTCATAGCTCCTCCAAACAGAGTGAACATATAGCCACTAGTGGACCTTTGACTATCCAAGTCACCTGCCCAATTTGCATCAAGAAAACCCTGTATGTCCAATGTCTTATCTTCATTGTTAGTACTAGAATAAACCAAATAGTAATCAAAAGTACCACACAAATATCTTAAAACCCTCTTTGCATAGTTCCAATGCTCTCTACCAGGGTTAGACATAAACTTTCTCAAAACTCTCATTGCTTGGGCAATATCTAGCCTAGTGCAAACCATTGCATACATAAAACTTCCTACAACACTAGCATAAGACAAATTATATATATCCTCAAAATCATCTTCACACTTGGGACAAATATCTAATGTAAGTTTAGTGCCAACTGGTAAAGGAATTCTAATTGGCTTACGATCTTGCATATTAAACCTATGCAAAATAGTACTCACATACTTTGAGATAGCCAAATCTTTCTGTTACCTTGATTGAGCTTCTGATTTCCATGCCTAGTATGTATCTAACTTCCCCTAGATCCTTTATCTCAAATGCACTTGAAAGTTGAGCTTTCATCTCACTAACCATACCCTTGGTGTAATTGAAAAACATGTCCTCCACAGACAAGGCAACAATTAGTATATGATCATCAAAACATTTGTTATGGAGTAAAAAATGGACACATGCCTTTTTACCTCCTAGTTTAGCTCCTAAGTCCCCTTGTTAACACTCTACATACAAAATATTCATCCCGATGCAAAATCCCCTGAAACCCATGTCAAATGGGAACTAGGGGCCCATTTAATGCCTTACCTCAGACCAAAAAGGCACCTTGGGACTTGGACACCCACGCCTAAGTCCTCCTTGATTGGTCAGGGTAACATTTAATTCATGTCAGCATATGACCTTTAAATAGGTCTCTCCTTGTCGGCTCTTTCAATTAAATTTACGAATGTTAATGGGAAAGCATATATAAGTGAGTGTTTGAATTCATTTTGATAAGGGTTGATGATAGCGAACTTATGATCTTGGAGCAAAGAGAATTCAAAGAATTCATTGTGTTATTGTTGCAAATTTGTGTTTGTATTGTGTGTGTTGTAGATTTGGAATCATCATCAATCTCCTTATGAGTTGGAGGATCTTCATTCTCTCAAGGACTTCACCTCTGAGGTGACATCATTGTTGTTTGAATCATTTCATCATTTGGTTTATCTTTAGCCTTTGCCCTGCTAGGGCATGCTCTCTCTCTAACAATGGTGTTGGGAAGCTTGAATGCTATGCTGAGATTTGACTGAGGCAAATCCCTAAACACCACAAGCCCCAACTTGTTTTCTTCTTGTGTGCAAGTTACATGTGCGAGGACTAAAGAAGTGAAGGTACAAGGAGGTTGTTCAAGAGAAAGGGTTTCAAGATACAAAAAAAGTTTGCAGAAATTCCTCTATGGAAGACTTGGGTGCTCACCCTGGCATCCTCCTACTAAAACAAACACTAGAATATGCATCTAGACACTCTCAGCAACATTTCTCCAGTTCTGAGTTTCTGGAGATCCTGACTTTCAAGACTTGCCCCCTGGGAGTCCTCCAACATCTCAGCTTCTGTGACATAGATTATGACATCTCATTGATCATCTTGGTACTCCTAGATCTTGGCTTTCTGTTGTCATTTGTCTATTACAAGTTGATTAACTCATAACTAGGGTTTTACTCATACTTAACCTAGGGTTTGATAAAAAGATTGGTTAAATCACATCTTTCCATAGAAAACAAGGGCACAAAATTAGTAGTCAAGTCCTCTTTCATCTTGGTAGTGACTTGGCTCTATTTTTTCCTTGAATGTGATTGTGGAAGAGGGTTTGATCTAGTGTACACAAACTAGACTTCATCATTCACCTTTTCCCCCTATAACATGTTGGTGAACTCGTAGCATCAAGCATTTGCATCTTGTTGAGTGTTGAATTTAGATCTTGCATTAATTCATATCATACTTATCATTCTTCATTGAAAAATATTGCATAATCTTGAAAAAAGTGAAAAATAAGCATTCTAGGCTTGCATAAAGGAATAGTTTTGTATTATTTTCATTGCATATCATTGGAAAATTTTGATTTTATGATTTTTACATCAGATCTGATCCTTATTGCAGCAATTCATCATTTCATGATATCACATCTTCCATTTGAAGATCTCATTTGCTAGGGTTTTGTTGAAAACTTGCATTTTTCCTATAACCTAGTCATTTGCAAAGCTAGGTTTTGTAGTCAAAATCTTATTTCAGATTTTACTACTATAATAAACATTTCAAATCAGATATTCCATTGATTTCTTTGCATATTCATTCAAAAATTTTGCATAAGTTTGGAAAAAGTGCATAATTATCATACTTTTTCAATTAAACAATGTGTATTTCAACATAAGAGAATAAGCATCTTTTTCACATATTTTACAATAAATCAAAAAAATTATCACTATCTCCTTTTGTGCAGCACTTTTAACATTAAATTCACTTGATTTGTAATGACACTAGTGTATTTTTGATCTTTACAAAAGCTTCAAAAACCCGGTTTCCTCAAACTAGTGTTGTGATGTACAAAAGCCTCTCACATTGAATGTTTTGATAAATGAATAGATCTTATTATACGTTGCTTTTCAAAAGCACTTTATTATGGCACCTTCTAATTGTTCCTCTTTTGTATCTTTGCATGCATATATCAAAGATTTTGAAAGTTTTTACAAATTTGTTAATATGTATCCTTATGTTTTGACTCATATACAATCCATGTATGATAGGGATATCTTTAAATACTCTTCATTTGAAATCCTTAATTATGTATCTGATTTGAATAATTTCATAAATCTCACAAATGAATATCCTTTGATACTAAAGGCCTTTACTAATTTCATCTCCATGAATTGTCATGAGAAAGATGATGGTGATTTGGATCCCTCTCTCAAAGTTGTTCCCACTTATGAGGACATTTTGGCGCAAGAGGATGAAATCATTGATACATTCCTTAATATCACCCTACACTGTCTTCATTCTAATGCTCTCCCTTTAAAAGACAAAGCATTGGTGGATGAAGAAAGGTCTCTCACATTAAATCCTTTAGGGATGGATGTTGAGCTTAATCAAAGTCAAAACAATGTTAATTCTATCATCACTAATAGATTTATTCAACCTACTAAGGGGATAGTGAATAAGTGTACTAATGTTCCTAAACTCATTATGAATGGGGCACATAATGCACCTCCTCACTTCAAGCTGGTGATTACAGTTCAAGGTGTTCCAACACCACCTCGACCCTATTGAAATGCACAAGACAACCAAGAGGGGGGGTGAATCAGTTGTCCCAAAACTTTAACCACTTATCAACACATCAAATATGCAATCACTGTTATTAAGATTTAACAATGAAAGCATGAAAGATGAAGCTCAACATAATAACACATTCAACACATGAGTGACCAAATTTTTACATAGAAAACTCTATAAGGGAAAAACTACGGTGGATGTTAGCCCATAGAAATATATATGTTATAACAATACCGAAAAATAGAGGCTCACTGCCTTAGGGATCACTGCCCAAAATGCTCACTACAAATGTTGAGGCTCACTGCCAAGATCAGCTCACTGCCAAGGGGTGGCTCACTTCCAAGGGTTGGTGAACTGATTTGATAGCATCTACTCCATGCCTAAGTTTAGTTCCATTGAAGCATAGTATAACTCCTTCTCTACTCTTCTTACATCTTTTCACTCATCTTTTCATTTTCGCATAAGGACCTCTTTTTCACAACTTCATTACATGTTTTTATACACTTCATCAACCTTGGAATGTACATCAAGGCCGGAATTACATTCATCAACCATTGGAACAATCTCCAAGGTCAGCATTACAAACATACATAGAAATAGGTCTAGACCTAAACAAGATTAGCTAAGGAAAAGATGTATGCGGATCATGTTATGCCTTAGTTGGGACTCCAATGCAATCTTCCATGCCACAACACGCTTCCACAATCTTCAACGCATCTCCACAAGTAGTGAAAACAACCAGGTCGGCGAAGACTTGGAGTTCCACTAAGTCTTTTAGGAACAGTCTTCATACACGATCCAAAATATTCTTCACAGACCAATCAGAAGGTAGGAACACAATTAAGAGACATCCACAAGCACATTGTAATCACCAAGAACATCTACATAACCTCTAAACACTTTATCCATAAGATTCTTCAATCAGGAACACTTGAACATAACTGTTATCCACTGTCATATAGAAAGGATCACTTGTGGACTACCAAATCATTAGCCATTAGATTTGAAGGCACATAACAACATCACAAACTTAATTCTAGAACTGCAAACTATGAAACTTCAATGTGGAGGAATGCGGAGCATAATACATTCTACCTGTCACCATTAGATATACAGAAAAAGTAGTTTTTACTCTGGTGAACATAACTCACTCAAATCTTCATATCGGAGGCTCAAACTTGGAACATAGCAACTTCAGACATGTCTCTAACTAACTTCCAATCCGCAAACAAAGATATTCATTCTACAAGAAATATGGAGCAATCTACTGGACTGTTCTGTTGTAAACAAAGATACTCTTCTATACACTATTTCCATTGGAGGAGCAAATTTTTTCAAAAGCACTTGGAAACTCAATATCAGGATCACTTACTCATTATCTCCAACACTTATATATGTAAATGCAAAGCATCTAAATCATTACAAGAAAGCATCAAAATAAGAGCACAGTTGACACCAATGACAATACTGATTTGTTGACATCAATGACAACATCGGTTAGGCACATACTTGCAACAATCTCCCCCTTTGTCATTAATGGAAACATATGATGTGAAAAACTATAAAGACCATCAAGACAAGATTCTCCCCCTTTCTCTTTATACATCTGCACTCTTTCTCCCCCTGAGTTTTTCACATGATTTCCCTCCCCCTTTGACATCAATGGCAAAGGGCACATACTTTCACTTCTTCTACTCTAATTCATTTGAACTTTCTCTGCTATCAACACTTTCTTTATCAAGAATACATACCGGCAACAACTAGCTACTCCCCCTAAGGGGTAGAACTCAAAACATCAATCCAGATCAAAAATGAGGCTTTGAACACAACTGGAATGATGCATTTCTATGCATCTTAGTTCAGAGTAGGAGGGGTAATAACCCCTAAATTTTCTCTGAGATACTCAAAAGTATCCTTAGGCAGAGGCTTGGTGAAAATATCTACAATCTGATCCTTTGTAGACACATATTCCATCTTTACTTCATTCTCTATTACCTTTTCTCTTAGAAAGTGATACCTTATAGATATATGATTTGTTCTTGAGTGCATCACTAGATTCTTTGAAATGTTTATAGCACTTATATTGTCACAAAAGATTGCAATTGAATCTTCATACACAACTTTTATGTCCTTCAAAGTCTACTTCATCCATAACACTTGAGTGCAACATGCTACTACAATATACTCTGCTTCTATAGTAGACAAGGAAATTGAATCTTGCTTCTTGCTCAGCCATGAAACCAATCTATTTCCCAAGAAGAAAGCACCTCCACTTGTAATTTTCCTATCATCAACATCTCTGGCCCAATCTACATCTGTATAAGCACTGAGAGTTACATCATTATCCTTTGGATACTGTACGCCATGATTTGATGTGCCTTTCAAATACCTCAAGATTTTCTTAACTGCCATCACATGTGACTCTCTAGGATCTTCTTGAAATCTTGCCACAAGACATACTACATGCATTATATCAGGTCTAGTTTGAGTTAGATAAAGTAATCCTCCAATCATAGATCTGTACCTTTTCTGATCTGTCTTAGGTGATTCATCAGTTTTACTCAATTTGCAATCAGTCACCATGGGAGTACATACCAGTTTTGAGTCCTCCATCCCAAACTTCTTCAACAACTCTTTCACATACTTAGACTGAGAAATGAAGATTCCTTTATTTGATTGAGTAATTTGTAGATCTAAAAAGAAATTCATTTCACCAAATATGGACATCTCAAACTCTTTTTGCATTTCCTTTGAAAATTTCATGCACATACCTTCATTGCCTCCAAAGATAATGTCATCAACAAGGACTACAACAATTAGAATTTGATTATCATTGATTTTGAGATAGAGATTATTGTCTGTAGTGCCTTTACTGAACCCTAATTGCAAAAAATACTTATCTAACCTTGCATACTAGGCTCTAGGGGTTTGCTTTAGTCCATACAAGGCCTTCTTCAATCTACATACCATGTCATCTTGTCCTGATATCTGGAATTCTTTTGGTTGTTCAATGTAGACTTCTTTCAACTCACCATTCAAGAATGTAGACTTAACATCCATATGATACACTTTGAAATCTTAGAATGCTGCAAATGCTAAAAACACTCTAATTGCTTCAATTCTTGCCACAGGAGCATAGATCTCCTCAAAATCTATCCCTTCAACCTAAGAATATCCTTTGCATACCAGTCTTGCCTTGTCCCTTACTACTTCTCCATTCTCATTCATCTTGTTTCTAAAAACCCATTTGGTACCAATCACATTTTTGTCAGCAGGTCTAGGAACCAGTTCCCAAGTTTGATTCTTCTCTATCTGCATCAGCTCCTCTTCCATAGATTTTACCCAATTTTCATCATTGCAAGATTCATTCATAGTTTTGGGTTCAACTTTTGAAAGCAAACAGTAAATCACCTGTTCTTCTGCAACTCTTTTCCTTGTCAGCACCCCTTTGCTTTTGTCACCTATAATTTGATCTTTAGAATGATTAATCCTTACATACTTGGGAGTCTTAACAACACTTCTCAGAGCCTCTTCTTCATCTTGACTGTCTTCTTGTTTAACTTTTTCCTCATTTACTATAGCCATAGGTTCATATGATTCATAGCCACTCAGATATGATATTCCTTCATTTTCTTCATCAACCTTAGCATTATCACTTTCAATGATATTTTTCAGTCTCTTGTTGTAGCACTGGTAGGCCTTACTCTTGGTGGAGTAACCAAGGAAGATTCCTTCATCACATATAGCATCAGACTTGCCTAGATCTTCTTCTCTTTTGATATAGCATTTGCTTCCAAAAACCTTGAAATATTTTACTATAGGGACTTTTCCATACCATAATTCATAAGGAGTTTTAGAGCCGTTACCTTTGACTTCAACTCTGTTTAGGATGTACACAGCACTATGTAAGGATTCTCTCCAATACACTTCTGGTAGGTCAGCTTCCTTTAATGTAGTCCTAGCCACCTATTGAACTGTCACGTTCTTTCTTTCAACAACTCCATTTTGCTGAAGATTCCTAGGTGCAAACAACTGTCTCTTTATCCCTTGTTCTTTACAGAAAATATTGAATTCATTTGATGTGAACTCACCTCCAGACCTTAAGCATTTGATCCTCAACTCTAACTCATTCTCAACCATTTCCTTAAAAACTTTGAACTTGTCTAGAGCTTTAGATTTTTCTTTTAGAAAAGTGACCCAAGTCATTCTAGAATAATCATCAATAAGCAACATAAAATACCTATCACCTTGTAGACTTCTTGTTCTTGTAGGACCACACAAATTTGTATGTACTAACTCCAGCAATCCAGCAGAGAATTGTTCTTTGATTTTGAAACTTGTTCTTGTTTGTTTCCCAATTTGACACTCCTTGAAAATGGTGTTGATAGGCTTCACAAGTTTAGGTAGATCTCTTACAGCTTGTACAAAACTTATCTTCACAAAATTGTCAAAATTGATATGACACATCCTTCTATCCCATAGCCAGCTCTCATCAATCTGAGCCAACAAACAGTAATAATTAGTTCCTCTCAAATGATAGACATTACCTCTAGTCTTCTTGCCAGTAGTAATTATTGTTCCGCGGCTCTCCATGATCCTGCATCCATTGTCCTTGAATTTTAGATCATAACCTTTGTCACACATCTGACCAACACTCAAAAGATTGTGCTTTAAACCCTTCACATATATAACATCATCAGTATTGTGCTTTCCATCAAAATAAATAGATCCTCTTCCACAAATCTTACCAGTTGTATCATCTCCAAACCTAACTAGTCCACCATCGTACTTTTCCAAACTTACAAACTTACTTTTATCACCAATCATGTGATGTGAGCATCCACTATCAATAACCCATTCATCTTTGTCTTTCTCAACCTGAACTACCAAAACACTTTCTTTCACTAGATAGTTAGCAGGATTAGTAGACATAGTTTCTTCTTTAATAGCAATAAATAAGCACTCATTTGCACTAGTACTAGCATCATCAGATTCATCAACTGTCACACCTTCATCATCAAGATCTCTAACATAGTAGCATTTCTTTGTAACCCTAGGTCTATTCTCAAATCTTTTTCTATTTCTTTCAATTCTCTCAGGACACCTAGAAGTATAGTGACCAACCTTACCATATGTAAAACATTTGAAAGGTAATTTGCCTTTGAACTTACCGGAACCTCTTTGTAGTCTGTCAACAAAGTTGGCTTCAATTTCATCAAGGTCATCAATAGGTTCCACCTTGTACTTCTCAGCTCTGGAGATCTTCTCTAAAGTGTTGGCTTTGAAAGCAGTCTCAATCTTCGGGAGAGCATCACCAAACTCTCTTATTTCAAAGGCTATAAGCTTTCCAAGCAACTGATCCTTAGTGACTCCTTGCACAATCATTACTTCTTCAATTGCAGCCACCTTGTGACTATAGGACTTAGGTAATGACCTAAGAATTGTCATCACAACTTCCTTCTCATCAATAGTTCCTCCCATACCTTTTATTCCATTGACAATTTCATCAACCTTTTGCATGTAGGCAGTTATGTTTCATCTTCGCTCATTTTTAAACTCTCATATTTCACTTTCAGGCCCTGCAATTTGGTACTTTTTAGAGATTCATCTCCTTCATTAGTTTTTTAGCTTTTCCCAGACTTCATGAGCAGTATCCAGATCCATGACCTTTACCAACTCATTGTCGGACAAGGCACTTAACAAAGCATCTCTAGCTTTTATATTTAACTCATATTCTTTGATTTCATCTTTAGTTGTTAAACCATTCTGAGGCATGGTATACTTTGTCTCTATTGCTTTCCATATTCTATAACCAAGACAAAGAAGATGGCTTTTCATTCATACCTTCCATAAAGCATAATTCATCCCATTAACCTACGAAGCTTCCTTCTTGTAAGACATCCTAGATCAACCTCAAGCTGTTAGTCTTACTTCCAAGGAACCTTGCTCTGATACCAATTGTTGAAATGTACAAGACCACTGAGAGGGGGGGTGAATCAGTTGTCCCAAAACTTTAACCACTTATCAACACATCAAATGTTCAATCGCTATTATTAAGATTTAACCATGAAAGCATGAAAGATGAAGCTCAACACAATAACACATTCAACACATGAGTCACCAAAATTTTATGGAAAACCCTATAAGGGAAAAACCACAGTAGGTGTTAGCCCACAAAAATATATATGTTATAACAATACCAAAAAAGAGAGGCTCATTGCCCAAAATGCTCACTGGAAATGTTGAGGCTTACTGCCAAGATCGGCTCACTACCAAGGGGTGGCTCATTGCCAAGGGTTGGTGAACTGATTTGATAGCATCTACTCCATGCTTGAGTTCAGTTCCATTGAAGCACAGTATAACTCCTTCTACTCTGCTCTTCTTACATCTTTTCACTTATCTTTTCATTTTCGCACAAGGACCTCTTTTTCACAACTTCATTACATGTTTTTATACACTTTATCAACCTTGGAATGTACATCAAGGTTGGCATTACATTCATCAACCATTGGAACAATCTCTAAGGTCGACATTACAAACATACATAGAAATAGGTCTGGAACTAAACAAGATTAGCTAGGGAAAACATGTATGCAGATCATGTTATGCCTTAGCTGGGACTCAAATGTAATCTTCCATGCCACAACATGCTTCCTCAATCTTAAATGCATCTCCGCAAGTAGTGAAAACAACCAGGTCAGCTAAGACTTGGAGTTAACACTAAGTCTTTTAGGAACAATCTTCATACACGATCCAAAATATTCTTTACGGACCAATCAGAAGGTAGGAACACGATCAGGAGACATCCACAAGCACATTGTAATCACCAAGAACATCCGCATAACCTCTAAACACTTTATCAATAAGATTCTTCAATCAAGAACACTTGAACATAACTGTTATCCACTGTCATATAGAAAGGATTGCTTGCGGACTACCAAATCATCAGCCATTGGAGTTGAAGGCACATAACAACATCACAAACTTAATTCCAGAACCACAGACTGTGAAACTTCAATGTAGAGGAATGCGGAGCATAATACATTCTCCCTGTCACCACCAGATATACAGAAAAAAGTAGTTTTTACTCTAGTGAACATAACTCACTCAAATCTTCTTACCGGAGGCTCAAACTTGGAACATAGCAACTTTAGACATGTCTCTAACTAACTTCCAATCCATAAACAAAGATAGTTATTCTACAAGAAATGCGGAGCAATCTATTGGACTGTTCTGTTGTAAACAAAGATACTCTTCAATACACTGTTTCCACCGGAGGAGCAAATTTTCTCAAAAGCACTTGGAAACTCAATATCAGGATCACTTACTCATTATCTCCAACACTTATATATGCTAATGCAAAGCATCTAACTCATTACAAGCAAGCATCAAAATAAGAGCACAGTTGACACCAATGACAACACTGATATGTTGACATAAATGACAACACCAGTTAGGCACATAATTGCAATAGACTCCCGGCTTACATTCTGATGCAGAGGCATGGAGGATTCACCCAAACTCACACACTTCAAACAAAAGTCTTATCTCACAAACTTCCACTATGCTTTGATGAGAGCAGCAAATAAGGTAGATTTGACATAATTTTCAGAATACAACTCAAACCCATGATCTAAAAACTGATTTAGATACCCATTATCCTCTTACACAACATATCTCAAATGAAACATAGGTTGTTTTTGGACATATGCCTCAAAAGGTGACTGTTCTACTCTTCCCTAGGTTTTGAAATGGAGCACCAAACAAAGTTTTCTTGGCTATAACTTTTGACTCAGAACTGATATCTAAAAAATCAAACCTGATTCAAATACTCATTTGGCCCTTATTTAACATATCTCAAAATGGGTAGGGGTTACTTTTGAAAGTATGCTTCAAAAATGGATTGTTATAGAGATGGAGACCCCAGTAGATTTCAGACCTGCCCTCACCAAAAATGGCATAACTTACTTAATTCTTAATAAAAATTTCCCAAACTAAAATAATATGAAACTAGACTCATATCTCCATCTTTTCCAATTGGTTTCAAACCTGTACTTGATCCATACGATCCATACCATTGCAAACAAGATGACTGTTACAGTGAACAAAACTAGAAGTGTCAATCACCAAATTCATCATAACTTTCACACAACATAATAAAAATTGATGCAACCAATGCCAAAATAAAGAAGACTTCGATATCTTTCCAAAAAATCTAATTTTGTGCTATTTGGATTCAGTACAGATCTGTACCAGCCTCAGGAACAGTAAAAAAATAGTCAAAACAATTGCAGACAACTAAACTTTTATTTCATTTCTCTTCTCTAAACTTCATCTCTCCTTCCTCTCTACCTCTTGCACAAATTTCAAGGTATAAATATTGTCTTTACATCCATCTTTATTGTTCCATCAGTCCACTCTCTTTTACATGCAAAAAGAAGAGGCTAAAAATAGCCAAACCACTAACACTACTCAACTTAGAAAGTACTAAACTTAACCAAATCTTAAAACTCCACTACAAATGACCTCTAAAACATGAAGAGTGGTCTTACATAGACCTTTATTACAAGAATAATAAAATAAAACTCCTCCAATGTGAGAAACTACCTTTTAAACTCCCTATGACCTTTCATATTCATCTTTTGTTTGCCCTTTTTTGCATTTTTTGCAATATTGACAATTTTACAATTTTTGCAATCCTTTAAAAAATAACCCCAAATCCCACTAGAACCTAATCAAATGGCTCTAATACATTTCCAATAGTCAATTCATGACCTTACTACATCATTAAAACACCAAAACTAGATTAAAACCAAAATTTGTCTCATGGAGGCTTAAAGCTAGCAAGGTGCTCCTGCACCATATTCCCGGAGAAAACAAAATTCAAGTCCTCTTGAATGCAAGTCAACTCTTTCTTCCTAGTTCTCCAATTCTTCTGCAATATGTCCTTCATCTTTGCAACTATCCTTGGGTTTTTCTTCTTCTTCTTTTTCTTATGCCTTCTCTTATTCAGCATTCTCTCAGCTTTCAGGTTCCAAAATTCCATTTCTTGTGTATATACCTCAGTAATATCATCTATGTCTTCACTGGTAGCATATTCATCTGAAAAGGAAATAATTTCCTTAAGTGTTTTGGCAACATCTTCTTCACCATCATCTTCATACATTGTAGGCACTTCTTCTTGTTCTTTATAACCTGCACATTCATAATCCAATGAAATATCAGAAATAAAATATTAAGACCTTGAGGTCTCCTACTTGCTTCCTTGTGCCATGCACTCTACTTCAACCTTGTCCTCCAAAGGTTTCCTTTGATGAACAACATTTTCTAATTCCTCCATCATAGTTATTAATTGCTTAGGACTTTCATATACAAAGTAGTATTTCTCTTTGTCCAAACTTGTCATCTCCTTCCAAAGGATGAAGAGGGCTACAAGGAAGTGAGTGGGTTTGTGAAGGAAGTGGTACAAGGAGGTACCCTCAGTGCATGTTGTGAGTTTTGTGAGCTTGGGACAGTCAAACCTAGTTAGTCTAGGGTCCCTAGAAGGTTTGGGAAGGTCCCCATATGTTTGAACCTATAAATGGTGATATTGTGTTGTGTTGTAACAATGGAGAGTAAGTGGACAGTCTTGTCCTGTTTGGTGTCAAGTGTCGCTGTTTGGTCCACTGAGGCCTAGATGAGTTGTTTTTGCCCTACCATCCCCTATATCCCTCTTCATCCTATGTTGTTTTTGTTATCCTTTGTGGTCTTTGTGTTGTGAGCTCTGCATCACATTCTCAATTTTGAAAAAAAAATTACTCAAGAAAATCAAGTTTATCAAAATGTGTCGCAACAACCCTATCACAATGTGGTTGCTCACACATACAATACGTGAAATAATAAATGAAGTAAAGAACATTCAAACATTTTGATCACTTTACCAACTTCTCAACCTATACTTCCTCAACCACCTCGTCTTACTCATAAAGGTGGTCAGGATTATGATCTTGTTGAGCTGCTTCATGCTACTCTAGCTAAGATCTATCTTTGGGAACTCATTCAAACATCACCTACATACCACAGAATGCTCTAGGAAGCTTTACAAAAGGTGATTGTACCACCCGCTGTTAAGCCTAATGATGTAGCATCTCTGTTAGATTATATGCATGTGACAAAAATGGATATTCTGTTTCAACAACATGAATTACTATCATTTGAAGTTCAAAATCAACATGATCCTCTTCTAATCTTTGTCACAATTAACAAAAAGTTGATTTAATGTGTTATGATTGATAATGGATCAACTCTTAATGTTTGTTGCATTGATTTGCTACATAAAATCAAGGTTGATACATCTTCAATTAAACCAAATAAACTTAACATCCATGGCTTTGATAATGTTGGTAGACAATCTCTGGGTACCATAACTTTACTCATAAAGGTTGGACCCATAACATTATCTACCCTTTTTCATGTCATGCTTGGTACACTTTCATATAATACGATTCTTGGTAGATCATGGATCCATGCTATGGGGGCATTTTCGTCTACCTTTCATCGATCACTAAAGTTTATTTACGAAAATAAACTTCACACCATTGAAGCCAATCCAGAGCCGAATAGTTGTTTACAAATCAAAATGCAAAAACAAGTTATCAATCATAAGACTTTGAATAACTTAAAAGTTGATCCATCAATACCTCTTACCGTAGATAATGTTGTGCAAGACTTAACATCACCATCGAATGCACTTCTTGGTGATGATTGGGGTTCATTTAAAGATTTTACTCCTTCCTTTATGGGGGAATATAAACTTAATAAACCTAATCCTGAAACATCAAAAGTTGCCTCAATCTCATCCAAGCAATCTTTGGAACTACCTAAGAAACCTAAAGTTTCTTTAGTAGAAAACAAAGATAATACTTTCACCTACACTACAGAATATGAGCCTTATGAGGCCCCGCCTTCTTCTAAAAAGACAGAGTCTCTCTATGGTCATGTATTTCAAATCCTCTACAAAAATTGTGATTACATAGGCAGTGGTTGTGGTGTAAACCAACAAGGAATCCAAGTACCTTTACAAGTTGCTGCAATTAACTACTCGGTTGTTATTGGATACCATTCTTTGAAGCCCACCAAAGTCTACCATCATCCTACTCTTAATGTTAATACAATATCAACAAGATCAAGAATAAATATGATATATCCTAAGATGATTGGCATGGATTGTCTGCCAGGAAATATCCCTTTGAATCAGGTAAGTACTCCTCCCTCATTTAACCACACTCGATGTAGCACCTAATCTAGTTTCTCTCAATGGTGGCCTCCTCCTAGATATATATGTTGTTAGAGTTGTGTTGTGTTCCCCCTATGTAGTATTAAATGTTGTTTAGGTATCTTTGCATGACCCTTGATACTCTTGTAAGGTCAAGGATACGAGGATACTACCTCTGTCGTGACACTTCTTCTATTTGTTTCTCTATTCTTCCACTTTCCTCTATCTTATTATAATTTATGTGTGTGGTACCTTGGGGGAATAATGTTGTGGAGGATGTCTTGGGGCATCTTCCCACGTTGTTGAAATGCACCAAACAACTGAGGGGGGGGTGAATCAGTTGTCCCTAAAACTTTGAACAATTATGAACATCAACTCTTCAAACACTTATTCACTGTTGTTCAAATTTAACAATGAATGCATAAAACAAGAAGCTCAACACAATAACATAATCAACACATGAGACACCAGATTTTTATGTGGAAAACCCTAAAAGGGAAAAACCACGGTGGGTGTTAGCCCACATAAATATATAAGTAATAACAATACTGAAAAATAGAGGCTCACTACCTACGGGGCTCACTGCCCAAATTGCTCACTGCAAATGATGAGGCTCACTGCCAAGAACGGTTCACTGCCAAGGATGACTCACTGCCAAGAGGTGGCTCACTACCAAAAAGATGGTGAACTAATTTGGTAGCATCTACTCCATGCCTGGGTTTAGTTCCAATGAAGCACAATAAAACTTCTTTTCTCTTCTCTTCTACACCTTCGTACTTATCTCTTCATTTTCACACCAAGACATCTTTTTCGCAACTCTATTACATGCTTTTATACAATTCATCAACCTTGGAGTGTACATCAAGGTTGGCATTACATTCATCAACCATTGGAACATTCTCCAAGGTCGGCATTACAATAATACAAAAAAATAAGTCTAGACCTAAACAAGATTTGCTAAGGTAAAGATGTATGTGGATCACATTATGCCTTAGATAGGGCTCAAATGCAATCTTTCATGCCATGACACGCTTCCACAATCTTCAATGCATCTCCCCAAGAAGTGAAAACAACCAAGTCAGCCAAGACTGGTGTTAACACTAGGTCTTCAAAGAACAGACTTCATCCATGATCTGAATTTTTCTTTGCAGACTAATCTAAAGGTAGGAACATGATCAGGAGACATCCAGAAGCACATTGTAATCACTAGGAACAACCACATGATCTCTAACTACTCTGTCAAGATGATTCTTCAAACCAGAGCATAAGAACAACACTGTCAGCCACTGTCATAAGGAATGGATAGCTTGCAGACCACTAGATCACCAACCATTGTCGTTGAAGGCACTTATCATCATTACAAACTTAATTCCAGAACCACAGACTGTAAAACATCAATGCAGAGAAATGCGGAGCATAATACTTTCCCTCTGTCACAACTGAATACATAGAAAAAGAAGGTTTCACTCTGGTAAACACAACTCACTCAAATCTTCATGCGGAGAGCTCAAACTTGAAACATAACATCATCAGACATGACTCTATATAACTTCTGAACCATAGGAAAAGATATTCAATCTTCAGGAAATGCAGAGCAAACTTTTGGATTGTTCTTCTAAGTATAATACATTGTTTCCACTACAACACACTGCTTCCACCAGAGGAGCTAATTTTCTCAATATCCTCAATATCAAGATCACTTACATAAGTAAATACAAAGAAACTCACTCATTACAAGCAAGCAAAAAATAAGAGCACAGTTGACACCAATGACAACACAGATATGTTGACATCAATGACAACACCGATTAGGCACATACTTGCAACAGTTGTAAACCCAAGTCACTTTTGTCTCCTCTCTCATTTTTACTGTTTCCATTCTTCAGTGGCTCTACTAGTCGGTGGATGACGAAAATAAATAAATACTGATAAGGACCGTGTGTCCCTTCAGCAAGAAAGCAAAAATGGACCTAGTCCATATATGAAGATCGGGTTGATATATATTACTAATGCTTGACTAGTAGAATCACTTTGTGTTGTGATTCATATTGTGAAGATTCTTGTAACAAACCTTTATAATACTCTAAATATGCTTCTATGTACTTTGGATTATTTTTTATCTCACCTTGTATCTACACTCAGTTCTGAGATACCTGCAGTATAACCTCACAGCTATAGTCGATTCCGAACCCACAAGTGTAGCCTTGGTCTATTATGTGATATGTTTGTATGTAGCTTTCATTGATTTGGTTGTTATCTTAGAGTAAGATTTTCTAACCAAAGCTTATATGTTGTTGATTATGTTAGCAAATGATAATGGTGTGTTTGTGGGAACATTCGACGATCGTGGCACATGTCACCTTTGGGGGGCATGGGCTTTGTGAAAGCTCTTGTTCCCTTGCATGTTTTCACTTTACCTTAAATGTGCTTGATTGCTTGATTATTTTAGATATTGATAAAGCGTGTTTGCATACACTTCCTTTTCACCGTAAGGCGTCTCTATGATGCGGGTGGGGTTATGTACTTTGATCTATTGCGTATACCTCCTTTTCATTGAAAGGTTTCTTTGTGATGCAGGTGAGGTTGTATACTTTGAGCACACACTTACTTTTCAATGTAAGGCATATGCGGATGTGGGTGGGGTTGCATTTTAAAAGCCCTTCTACGGAAGGCGGGATGGTGTAACTCTTGAGCTAGTTACACATCCTTTTAACAAAGTCCTCATCATGAGGCGGGGTTGGATCTCGATTCATTCACCCTTAAGCGTGTCTTTGGCAGTTGTGGCAGCGTAGCTCAACCGTTAGGTGTGTTTGGCATGTTTTAGATAGTGAAGTGCAAAAATGAGCTCTTTCCTATTGTCCATGTTTTCCATGTATAAGAGTATTCCATGTGTCTTCCTTACGTGTTTTGTGTGCTTTTGGCATGGTCTCAAGACATGTAGCGATGATCTACCCCCATGATGTGTGTGTTTTGCATTTTTTTTGCAATGGTCTAAAGACGTGTAGCGATGAGCTACCCCCACGCTGTGTGCTTTATAGTTAGAATTATATATATGCATAATTGTTTAAATCGTGTCTTCTCTTCATGTCTTCTCTATGTCTTGCATTACTATATTCATGTCTTCTTCATGTATTGCATTCTTTGACTGTCTTCTCTTTGTATTAGGTACTTCCTTACTGTATTCATTGTGTCTTGCATGACTATTAAGTGTTTTCTTATGTTTTCCTAAGCTTGGGGCTAGAAATAGTCCTTCAAACTTAGGGTGTGTTTTCATTCTAGTGTTTGATGTGCTTTGATATGCTTCGATTATATTTTAATGCATGTACCGAATCGAAAGATCACACACACATTAAAGTGGGGGCTAAATGTTATGGAGTAAAAAGTGGACACAAGCCTTTTTACCTTCTAGTTTAGCTCCTAAGTCCCCGTGTTAACACTCTACATGCAAAATATTCATTCTGATGCAAAATCCCCTGAAACCCATGTCAAATGGGAACTAGAGGCCCATTTAATGCCTTACCCTAGACCAAAAAGGCATGTTGGGACTTGGGTGCCCGTGTCCAAGTCCTCTCTGATTGGTCGTGGTAGAATTTAATTCATGTCGGCATAGGACCTTTAAATGGGTCTCTCCTTGTCAACTCCTTCAATTAAATTTACGAATGGGCAGGTACAAAAAGTTGGGGGGCCAAAAAGTGGCCAACTTTTTTTAAAAAGAGTTTTAGCCATAACACGAGTGTGTTCTAACGTGATCGCATTATAATGCGCTCATGTTATGGCTTGGTGATGCCAAGCCTAACACCAAGCCATAACAAGCTCGCATTATAACGTGAGCACATTATGCTCTACTATATTAAAAAAATTGCATTTCATTTCATAATTTGACAACATTTCATAGTAAACCTGCGGCTTGGAGAGAAGGGAGAGTGTGCTCGCATTATTGAAGGCCATATCGTCAACTATTTGTCGTCGATTCATCGTCAAAATGCCGCCAGGACATTGGCGACGTCAAAGGAGTAAGATCTATTTGCTTTCTTGTGTGAATTTGTTGCTAAATAGGTAGGTTAAAATAGTTTTTGATGTAAATTTCTTTAATTTATAGGAATTGATAATGCACCTCCTCCTCCTCCTAAAAATCCATAAAATCCTCCATCACTTGAACAACAAATACCTGCTGAAGAAGAACCCCAACAACAAACACCTCCATTCATTCCTCAATATGCCCCTGGAACACAAGAAAATATAATGGGGCAAATTGAAAACAATAAAAACAAATTGAGGACATAATTGCAAGGTTGAAAGAACCTGCAAATTCAACCTTGCATAGATCCACGCTTGCTCAATCTCTTGAATCTATGTTATCAAATGTAGATTCAATTAACAAGCAAATCTCTAGTTGGTCATAAAAGAGGAGAGAATTTAGAGAGTTCTATGCAGATAAGTTGTCCTATGAACAAGTTAAAAATGAAAAAATTACAAAGTTGGACTTGTGTTCTATTTTCATAGACCCACGAACAAATCAACCTCTACCCCTTACATGCAAGAGGTTCCCTATCCATTGGTGCAACAACCAAGCGATAAGGGACAATTTTGCACAGAGGTGGTGGATGGTTTTTGACCATCCTCCATGCAACAATAATGAGGTCCTGCAATATTTTTGGAGGAAACTCTATTGCAAGTTTGTCAAAAATAAAGTGCCAAATTATTTTTATATGCGGGAGTTCGAGGGTAGAGGTGGGGGGTTACCACAGGATAGACCAGGGGCATGTGTTGACCCACAGTGGCCAACAAGACGAGCACTCACCAGACCAGCCCATGAGAATGTGTCTATCCCTTCCATTGTGAAGGAGAGTGTTGAGGTCGAGACACTTCAGTCCATTAGTGCCTTGTCCCAGAGCATCATAGAGCATGATAGTCCTGCAGCACAGCATGGGTCAAGGGAGAGTTCAAATAGGGTTCTACCCCATACTTGTCAAGCTTGCAGGTCAGCATGTGGTTATGACCCCACAGATAGTTGGGACGCAGGTGCACATGCTACATCTGCAGTTGAGCAGATGGTGATGACAGATGCCCTCCTGAGTGAGACTTTCGGCCTTGATACTCAGGTAAATCTTAGCAAGTTCATTAAATTTAATTTATTAAATTTCATTTTTGAAATGCAAGATTAACTAATTTAGTTTGATGATTTTAATAAAATTTCAGGGTCATAGCGTTGATGCAGTTTTTAGTGGTTCTGCACCTGCATATTACAGTACATCATCTACTGTCGGGGTATGTAACTAGTAAACAATTATAAATATTACATGTGAATAGCATCGTTATATGGATGGTATTCTAATATCTGATTTTGGATGTTGAATATGTTAATATTGGAGATTTCACGGCAACACCTGCTAGTGGTGGTGGACTTCAAAGCTTCACAGAGGTAATAAAATAAATAGTTTAATGAATGAATTGTACTTACTTGATTTTTGTATTTTATATTCATATCATTGGTTACATTTCATTGCACATCTTTCGAACTCAAAGCATTACTATACATTGCATAACTAATAACTAGATGTTGATAGATGACAAAATTTCAATTACAATATAGTTATTTGAAAAAAAGCCTCAAAGAAATGTGGTCTCATGGAATGTCATGACAAGCAGATGCATAGACAAGGACATCACCATGCGACCACATTTCTTTGAGGCATCTTTTCAAATAGCTCACTGCCTTGTCTATGCTACCACATTTTCCATACATGTCTACCAAAGCTTGTTGATTCACTCCACACTATTCTTCGACAAATTCTCTCTAATAAACTCATCCAATTACCACCAATTAGACCCCAGGACATGACATCAGAGAGGGGTATGAGCCTATGACATCTTATATAGCATATGATTGACTCCAACATCATCTAGGTCCCTCCTTTGTTGACTCTAAAATTCCCCATGATGGAATGTCTTCATCATTTATCATGGCCCATACCAACTAGTTGTTACCTTAAGGCACTTCTCCTTAGATTATTTTTTGTCAACCCCTTCTAGTCCACCTCAACATTATACCAATTCCCTCTTTCACCTTTACCTATCTTATGCCTCTAAACACATTGCTGCCCCAACCCCACAACCTCTTTCTATTACTTCACCTACTCCACTAGCTATGCCCCTATCTTCCCCACCATATATCCACCTATTACTACTTCACCTTCCTCATTGACTTCTATCTGCCCTCTAACACCCCTCCAAGATAAAGTAAAAGAAAAATTGTAGGACCTTTCCCCATCCACTTCTAATAGAAGGCCCAAGAAACTTCCCCAACACTACACCCAACCTACTAACCAACCCATATCTACCCTACCTATTTCCTAATATACCCCTACCAGACGTCCCAAACCTAGTTTACTTCCAACCCACCCCCTGACAAACCTCAAGACAAACAAAATGATAAGAAATTTTTAAAATAAGGTTTTTCTTCTCCTATCTAGTATATTTCCTCCCTCATATTATCCCACAAACTCTTGATATTCCTCCTTCCCATAAACCCATAAACTTACCTAATGTCTATGTGATTTCTAGTTTAGGCATTGTCCTGTAAACCCACAAACTCTATCTTAGGCATTGTCCTACCTCCATGACTACCAAACAAACAAAAATATGAGCACAACCCTACCCCACCCTACCACCAACCTAAACCTAAACTAACACCTTCACTCCTCTAACTTCTTAAACCTAAAATTTGATGCTACTATGGTCCCTCCTTTGTTGACCCTTATACCACATAATAGTCATGAATCTTCATCTAATTTGTATATATGCATGTGACTTGTGTGCTTTATTGTGTGTACTTCCATGTTTAGGTGAACGTGTGTGTATGTTAGGAGCCATGACTTGCATCACTATTATAGTTTTCGTAATTGAATAATGTTGTTTTATTTTTAGATGATGCAGGTTGTGGAGACACCTCCTGATGTTCATAGGGCAATGGAGCATGGTGTGTCCTCTGCGATTCATAGCTCCATGCCTTTGATGAGGGTATGAGGAAGATTAGTAAATTTCAAATTACATTCATTGTTATAGTTGTTTATTTTTGAAAAATCAAATGATTATTGATTTGAAGTTTAATTTCTATCTGGATGGTTTCTATAGGACATGACATCGCCACAACCTAATCCTGGTACTGAGGCAAATGAGGAGACATATTTTCAGATAGCGGTAAGTGATTATTTTGTTAAATGTTTCATTTTTTATAATGTAATTTCTATATTTTAATGTCTATACTTTTTATTGTAATAGATACAGATCCATGAACAACTAAATAGGAGGAGCAGCCTTCGGGTTTGTAGTAGACCATCCTCATACGCGTCTCCATCCCCTTAAAGATCAAAGGCTACCCGTGATCTATTCTCTTCACCGGACATAGGGGAATGAGTTTTTATTGTGTTCCTTTGTTGTATGCATATATGGCATTTGTGGGCATATATTTTGTATTGCATATAGTTGACATTGTATGCCTATATGGCATTCTTGTAAGCCTATATGGCTATTTTGTATATATGTTATACTTTTATCGACAGATATTGATGTATGCCTATATGGATACTTAGTTAATACAAATCATTTTTTGTTGATCATTATGTAATATGGATAGGTGCAGTGTAGATCATTTTTGTATGCCTTTAGGTTTCAAAGTTTAATTGTTAAAGAATCCATCCCAATTGATGATAAGAGAATTTGAGTTTTGGGTTGAAAGTTTTAGTCTCTCAAAACTAGACATGCTCGAGAAAATAGAGAAAGAAAGATTGGTCCTGTGTGCTTGTTTTTTTAATGTTTGAATTGTATGTCTTGTGGGCCAGCACTTGTTGATAACCATCTAGTCATGAAAGGAGAGATGATTCAGATCGTGGGAGACATCACACTAGGGCATGAGGTAAGGACTGATTTTCCGATGTGTGACAACAATCCCTTATCTTCACATTATCATGTTATGACAACCAAGAGGATCAACCTTAAGGCTTATGATTTTCATGGAGACACTCATGTTGAACTTTGCACTTTGTTGTGACTGAACTATCTTGAGACCCTATATCAATTCCATGGCAATGTGACTGATTTGTAGTATTTAACTTGGCACATTGTCATAGATATATGGGAATGGAAACATTTGGTATACAAGGTTTGTATGAACTATCAACATGAAGAATAATGTAGCATAGCATGGATCATGATTGGATTAAGCCTATTGGGATTTACTTGTATGATCTTGGCACCTATTCATTTGTATTTTAACTTTTTATGACAAGATAATAGTATTTCATTATGCTTAAGGGATTGTATATTTATATGTTGTAAGAATTTATTCTTGTATAGTTTGACATCACGGTATGTTAAGGTCTGTTTAATTCATTATTGCACATAATTATTAAAGAGCCCAAGTGTAGAAAATATACATGGCACCATGTGAGATTGTAGGTTGCTTTCTTGATCGTGATTGTGTCTATTTTAATTAATGTTGACCTTTGAGATATCTTTTATTATGCATACCATGAACTAATTTAAAACATAGTCTATTATATAAACACAAAATATGTATGCATAGTCTTTTATTATGCATACCATACAAGTGATATAAACATGTATGATAAAGCATGATAAATTAATTCAAATAGAATTAAGGAAAATGTGAAGAACATGCATGTAAAGACTTGAAATACCTAAAAAATAGAGATTCGAATGGAGAGAGTACCCAATTATGTAGTATTTTTTTCTTCTTGCATCAAACTCCTCAACAATTTGAGTTTTTCACCACTTGCTTCCTTTTCAACATTAAATTGAATAACACTCAAATAGAATTAGTAACAACAATACTATTAACCAATCTATAATGTTAAATTCCTACAATTCAATCACAATTAACATTGCAACACTACAAAAATTGAAACTTGAATTGATATATATCAAATTCGATGTGAAAACTATGTTATTTCCTCCTTAAGTTGGCAAAGCAGAAAAAGATGGTGGAAAATTCATGCTAAGGTGGTAGAATGTGCAAAATGTGCATGTGAACTTCCCAACAACATGAAAACACTTTTTTTTTGTCGAAACATGAGCATAAACAGAAGAAAACAGAGCATGTGGGCTTGGATCACGAGGGTCCAGGCCTTTTTACCATTTGTACAGCAAGCCAAAATGTGAGCACATTTTGTCCTGCTATAGATTGATCCATAGTAAAATATGTGTCTAAAGCAGAAAGGAGTTTAGAAAGTTCATGTGTTACTGAGGGTTCCTTGATCCAAATACCAGTAGCTTAGTGCTTCAGAAGTGGAAGGACTGGCATGTGCATAATTCAAGGGATCATCATCCTTTTTGTAGTGGTCTAGGTATTTTATTTTGAAACTTATGAAGTGAATTAACTAAATGTAGTCTCTTTATAATGTGCCACTGAGTTGTCATGGAAAAGAAGTGCCAAGTAGCTAGAGGTGTGATATATTGTAAAATATGATAAAAAGGAGTGCCTATAAATATTTGTGCCTATCTCACCTTTGATAGCACCTTTGAAATATCTCTCACCTCTAGTTCCATTAGCTCATGTTCTATCTCTCACCTCTCCCTTAACCCTCAGCCCTAAATCCTCAACCCTAATCCCTCAATCGTAAACCCTAATCCCTCAACCCTAAACCATAAACCCTATCCCTCAACCCTTAGCCCTTAAACCTTAAACACTAAAACCTATCCCTAAACCCTCAACCCTTAACACTATATCTTAAACCCTAATCCCTTAACCCTCAACCCTAAAGCCTCAACCCTCAATCTTTAAACCTTCAACCCTAAACCCTATCCCTAATCCCTCTACCCTCGACACACTACTTTAACCCTAATCCCTTGACCCTCAACCCTATCCTTAAACCTTCAACGCTTGACCCTCAACCCTCAACCTTAAATCCTAATCCGTCAACCCTAACCCCTAATCCATCAACCCTAAACCCTATCCCTAAATCCTCAACCCTCGACACTATACCTTAAACCCTAATCCATCAACCCTAAACCCTAAACCCTATCCCTCAACCCTTAACCCTTAAACCTTAAACCCTAAATCCTATCCCTAAACCCTTGACCCTCGACACTATATCTTAAACCCTAATCCCTTAACCCTCAACCCTAAAGCCTCAACCCTCAATCCTTAAACCTTCAACCCTAAACCTTATCCCTAATCCCTCTACCCTTGACACTCTACTTTAACCCTAATCCCTCGACCCTCAACCCTATCCCTAAACCCTCACCCTTGACCCTCAACCCTCAACCTTAAACCCTAATCTATCAACCCAAAACCCTAATCCCTCAACACTATACATTAAACCCTAATCCCTCAACCCTAAACCCTAATCCCTCAACCCTAAACCTTAAACCCTATCCCTCAACCCTTAACCCTTAAACCTTAAACCCTAAAACCTATCCCTAATTCCTTGACCCTCGACACTATATCTTCAACCCTAATCCCTTAACCCTCATCCCTAAAGCCTCAACCCTCAATCTTTAAACCTTCACCCCTAAATCCTATCCCTAATCTCTCTACCCTCGACACTATACTTTAACCCTAATCCCTTGACCCTCAACCCTATCCCTAAACCCTCAACCCTCGACCCTCAACCCTTAACCTTAAACCCTAATCCGTCAACCCTAAACCCTAATCCCTCAACCCTAAACCCTATCCCTAAACCCTCAACCCTCAACACTATACCTTAAACCCTAATCCCTCAACCCTAAACCCTAATCCCTCAACCCTAAACCCTAAACCCTATCCCTCAACCCTTAACCCTTAAACCTTAAACCCTAAAACCTATCCCTAAACCCTCAACCCTCAACACTATATCTTAAACCCTAGTCCCTTAACCCTCAGCCCTAAAGCCTCAACCCTTAATCCTTAAACCTTCAACCCTAAACCCTATCCCTAATCCCTCTACCCTCGACACTCTACTTTAACCCTAATCCCTCGAACCTCAACCCTATCCCTAAACCCTCAACCCTCGACCCTCAACTCTCAACCTTAAACCCTAATCCGTCAACCCTAATCCCTAATCCCTAAACCCTAATCCCTAAACCCTCAACCTTCAATGCTATACCTTAAACCCTAATCCCTCAACCCTACCCTAATCCCTCAACCCTCAACCCTAAACCCTATCCCTCAACCCTTAACCGTTAAACCTTAAACCCTAAAACCTATCCCTAAACCCTTGACCCTCGACACTATATCTTAAACCCTAATCCCTTAACCCTTAGCCCTAAAGCCTCAACCCTCAATCCTTAAACCTTCAACCCTAAACCCTATCCCTAATCCCTCTACCCTCGACACTCTACTTTAACCCTAATCACTCGACCCTCAACCTTATCCCTAAACCCTCAACCCTCAACCTTAAACCCTAATCTATCAACCCTAAGCCCTAATCCCTCAACCCTAAACCCTATAACTAAACCCTCAACCCTCAACACTATACCTTACACCCTAATCCCTCAACCCTAAACCCTAATCCTTCAACCCTAAACCCTAATACCTCAACCCTAAACCCTAAACCCTATCCCTCAACCCTTAGCCCTTAAACCTTAAACCCTAAAACCTATCCCTAAACCCTCAACCCTCGACACTATATCTTAAACCCTAATCCCTTAACCCTTAGCCCTAAAGCCTCAACCCTCAATCCTTAAACCTTAAACCCTAAACCTTATCCCTAATCCCTCTACCCTCGACACTCTACTTTAACCCTAATCCCTCGACCCTCAACCCTATCCCTAAACCCTCAACCCTCAACCTTAAACCCTAATTTGTCAACCCTAAACCCTAAACCCTATCCCTAAACCCTAAACCATTAACACTATACCTTAAACCCTATTCCCTCAACCCTCAACCCTAATACCTCAACCCTAAACCCTAAACCCTATCCCTCAACCCTTAACCATTAAACCTTAAAGCCTAAAACCTAATCCCTTAACCCTAAACCCTAATCCCTAATCCCTAAACCATAAACCCTAATCCCTAATTATATTTTATGGTACCCTAATCCCTCAACCCTAAACCCTAATCCCTTATCCCTAAACCATAAACCATATCCCTAAATCCTTAACCCTCAACACTTAAACCTTAAATCCTAAACCCTATCCCTAAACCCTCAACCCTCTTTACTATACCTTAAACACTAATCCCTCAACCCTTTCATTTTTTCTTCATCCACAAAAGTGTAACCCACTATTGTGGGATGACCCTAGTAGTTTAGAAAGTAGACTCGGAGCACTATGAACATTATTTTGGTTGCATCTTCAAATTTTGAGTGTAACTATCCAAGGCCAACATTTCCTAATTTCAGGAAAAAAAAAGTGGCCACTTAAGACCCCTTTTTGGCCCCCCATCTTCTTGCACTTACCCGAATATTAACGAGAAAGCATATATATGTGAGTGTTTGAATTTATTTTGATAAGGGCTTATGATAGTGAACTTATGATCTTGGAACAAAGAGCATTCAAAGCATTCATTATGTTGTTGTTGTAGATTTGTGTCTGTACTGTGTGTGTTGTTGCAGATTTGGAATCATCGTCAATCTCCTTATGAGTTGGAGGATCTTTATTCTCTTAAGGACTTCACGTCTAAGGTGACATCATTGTTGTTTGAATCATTTCATCATTTGGTTTATCTTTAGCCTCTGCCTTACTAGGGCACACTCTCTCTCTAACAACGATGTTGGGAAGCTTGAATGATATCCCAAGATTTGAGAGGAAACTCCTGCAACAATATAATGAAAAATGCATGAAATAATAGAAATAGTTATGAATAGTAGAAACACAGAAGGAATTTATTGATCGCAGGCCACTTCGAGGGGGCAACCTCCTTTGAGCAAGCTCAATACAATAAATTTGTGGATGCCTTCATTGGCCTCAACATGTACTTATAGACTAAGTCTAATCTAAACAACTATTACTTCCCATGAATGTGGGATAATACAATATACTCACGGGATGACTTACAAAGCATATGCGTCCAAATGTAATATACTAACAAAGTAAAGAGAAGGGTTAAACACAGGTTCCTAACATCCCCTCCCTCTTAGAAAAGCTTTATCCTCAAAGCGTAAGATGTGGAAATTATTGTTGAATATGAAGGAGTGGTTCCCTTGTAGCAATCTCTGGGTGCATTCCATGCCACTGAATTAATACCTCTGTGATGGATCGGGAGCGAAGAGGATGAGTGCCCCTGTTGAGGATTACCTTTAGCGCTTAAAGGATGGATCCTTCATTATCCAGTTGTGGTAAAACAGTTTGTGCTCTGTCGTTGGCGCCAAGAAATTTATTTAGACAAGAGACATGAAATATTAGATGAACGCGAAAAGAAGGAGCCAGCTTATGATCCCAAATCTAATCCTGGGTGTGGAGAACCATGTCGACTACCTGAACTCGTGAACTGCTGGGGGGTATGGAAGGAGCACTGGCGGTGCCTGACCATAGACTGCTTCATTTGGAGTCATGTTAGATGCAGTGTGATAGGAGGTATTGTACCACCATTCAGTGAGAGGGAGCCACTTTGCCCACTGATGCTGTAGTTCTGAGGTAGCACATGCAGCCACAATCTGTTGAATTGCCCTATTCATTCCCTTCCAAAAGAAGTGACGCCATGCCCGCTCATAAGTTTTGAGGAACCCAGAGTGCCCTACCGATGGAGAAACATAAAATTCATAGAAGACAGCCTGCTGGACATATTCCAACCAATATGGAATAGACATAGAAATAGCTGAAAGAGAAGCTTTGTCATCACATATGCGAGAAAGAGAATCCGCCACAATATTGTCCTTACCCTTCTTGGAAGTGATCTCATAGTCATAACCAATGAGTTTACTGATCCATTTCTGTTGTGCTGGGGAGGAGACCCATTGTTCTAGGAAATATTTCAAGCTCTGGTGACCAGCCCTAATGCAAAAATGATTCCCTAGTAGGTATGGTCGCCACTTCTGTACTGCATGCAAAATAGCCATCATTTGTTGTAGAGCTGAAGGAGTAGTGGAGACCACGGATGGTTGCATCTGAATGGAGTGAAGCTGAGCGATCACACCATGTGAATTCTTCTTAAGAAGCTTTTCTAGGCGATGTGAACTTATGATGCTGAGAGACCCCAATTGTAAGCCCTTCAATGTGTGTTTGTGCCCATTGTTTGAAAACTGCATCCAAAATTCAGCAAAATCCCATAAGATGGGTCCAAGTGTGCATAACCATTGGGCGCCCAAAACCACATCACATCCGTCTAAGGGCAAAGCAAACATGTCAGAGCGCAGGTTATAATCTCCAATAGAGATACGCACATTGTGACACTTCCCTTTGCAAGGTAATGTGCCCCCATTGGTAATCATGACTTCAAAGTTTAAGCAAGGATGAACAAAACAATCAGCCTGTTTGGCTATTCAAGGGTCAATGAAGTTATGAGTACTACCAGAATCAATGAGTATTATAAGAGGGAGCTTCTTGAAGTAACCCTTGACCCGCATGGTTTGTGGGGTGGTGACTCCTGCTACAACATGGAGAGAGATCTCTAGGTTGTCTTCCTGAGAAGTAGGGTCAATAGGCGATTGTTGAGTTTCAACCTGATCAGCTACTGTATCCTAAGCATTTGCATAAACTTTAATTTCAGGCAGAGAATCCACATCCAAGAGATAGAGCTTTTGCTCAACACATCTATGTCCCTGAGTGAATTTGTCATCATAATTATAACAAAGCCATTTTTCTCTACGTGCCCGCATCTCTACTTTAGTCAAATGCTTGATAGGAGTTGTTCTAGGAGCTGGCATTATTTGAGGGCTTTAGGGATCCATATTTCTGAACGGAACAAAATTGGATTTGGAGCGTTGTTGAGCTATGATCTTGTCCTTCGCCAACTTAGCCAACCCTAAGGCTTCCATCATTGTGCTTGGATAGAACATTTTAACCTCAGAGTGAATTGCATCCTTCAAACCACTGACAAAACAACTCCTAAAGAATTCATCAGACAATCCCTCTGTGTGATTGGCTAATTTTTCAAATTCTGTCTGATATTCTCTCACAGTGCCTGTTTGGCGCAGTTTTGTAAGTGCTCCTGTGAAGTCATCAAAAGCACTAGGGCCAAATCGTTACAAAATGAGTTTGCAAAAATCTATTTGGCAGATTGAAATATTGCTCTGCCCTGTATATCCATCCAGTTCGATCATCACCATTGAAGCGAGGAAAATCAAGCTTCGGTCCACGAAAATTGCCGGAAGAAGAAAACCCTATATCTGTAGAAGACTCTGGCTGCCGTCTATTGTTCATGACTGAATGCTGAAGATTGAGCCTAAGAATTTTTTCATCTAGATCTTGGAGTTTGGTCTTGATGGCTGCAAGTTCCTCCTCTATGTTTTTTACTCCTACGCGGGTGACAACCATAACCAGGAGTTTTTTTTTTTGGAATGGGTAGAAAAACAAAAACAAAAACTTTTTTAGTAAAGGAAAATTTAGATTTGGGAAAAACTCTGATGGGTAATTGGGGTTTGACTAGGTTTTGGACACTTTCTAAGGGACAGGGAAGCAGAAAATGGGGATTTTAGAAGCGGGGTGAAAGAATGGAAAATTTTGTCCAAGAGGGACAAAGGAGCAGAAAAAGGAAATGAACACTGTGGCAAAATTTGAAGGCGAAATGATCTGCAACGGGATCGACATGGATTTGGACAGATTCAATCTATGATTTGTCAACTGGCAATAGATATGGACCCCAGGTATGTTTGGCTTCCTAAAGGTTCAGGGGATTCACTCGGCTACCAATGCTATCTAACGGCTTGCGTATTGGGGTAGTACCCCTCACTCCATGGCTCAGGTAAAACTGATAACCGCTTTGCCACAAACGACAGCTCTTGGTTTACCTCACGGATGGGAACTAGTCAATCAGGTAGGGGCCGTTGCCCTTTTTGCTGGCAGGTCCTCTCAATGGGCCAGCTACTTCAGGATTCTTGTGATACTCCTCACAATGAGTTTTAGGGCTATGCCCAGGCACTTCCCACAGTTAAGTGGATAGGGATTATTCCCTGATCCGAACCTGCAATTGAAATGAACAATACAGATGTAAAGAAAAAAGAACTACTGTAATAATCACAGTGCCTAGAGGCCACTGCGAAAAAAATTGGCAGAAATTCCACCCAGTGAGCCCAAGAAAGTGCTTTGATACCAGATGAGAGGAACCTCCTGCAACAATATAATGAAAAATGCACGAAATAATAGAAATAGATATGAATAGTAGAAACACAGAAGGAATTTATAGATCGCAGGCCACTTCGAGGGGGCAACCTCCTTTGAGCAAGCTCAATACAATAAATTTATGGATTCCTTCATTGGCCTCAACACGTACTTATATACTAAGTCTAATCTAAACAACTATTACTTCCCATGAATGTGAGATAATACAATATACTCACGGGATGACTTACAAAGCATATGCGTCCAAATGTAATATACTAACAAAGTAAAGAGAAGGGTTAAACACTGATTCCTAACAGGATTTGACTGAGGCAAATCCCTAAACACCACAACCCCCAAACCCCTTTTCTTCTTGTGTGCAGGTTACAGGTGCGAGGATTGAAGAAGTGAAGGTACAGGGAGGTTGTTCAAGAGAAAGGGTTTCAAGATCTGAAAAAAGTTTACAGAAATTCCTTTGTGGAAGACTTGGACACCCGCCCCGACATGCTCCTACTGAAATAGACATTGGAACAGGCATCTGGACACTCTCAACAACATTTCTCTAGTTCTAAGTTTCTAGAGATCCCAACTTTCAGGACTTGGCGCCTGCCCCGGAGTCCTCCGACATCTCAACTTCCATGACACGGATTATGACATCTCACTGATCATCTTGGTACTTCTAGATCTTGGCTTTCTATTGTTGTTTGTCTGTTACAAGCTGATTACCTCATAACTACCTAGTTTTACTCATACTTAACCTAGGGTTTGATAAAATGCTTGGTTAAATCACATCTTTCCATAGAAAACAAGGGCACAAAATCAGTAGTCGAGTCCTCTTTCATCTTGTTAGGGAATTGGATCAGTTTTGTCCTTGAATGTTATTGTGGAAGAGGGTTTGATCTAGTGTACACAAACTAGTCTTCATCATTCACCTTTTCTCCCTATAACAACATCTAATGTAAACAAGTGATCTTCCCTTCTCACAAAGCCCAAATTCAACATAAAGGAATCAAACTTTTGATACCACACCTGAGGGGACTGTTTCAAACCATAAAGAGATCGTTTCAATCTTCAAACTAAGTGTTCTTTTCCTTTTACCTCAAAACCTTTTGGTTGCTGCATATAAATTTCTTCCTTTAGATATCCATGCAAAAATATAGTCTTAACATCCATTTGCTCAATTTAAAAATCATAAGCAACAGTTATGGATAAAATAAATCTAATAGAAGATAATTTAGTAGTAGGAGAGAAAATTTCACCAAAATCAACTCCCTCTCTATGGGAGGATCCCTTGGCTACCAATCTAGCCTTGTACTTTTCCAATGAATAGTCTGCTCCAAATTTCTTTTTGTAGACCCACTTACAACCAACGGTCTTCCTTCCTTTGGAAAAACAAACAAGATCCCATGTATCACAAGAGTCTAAAGACATCATGTCCTCCTACATGGCTAGTTGCCAAGACTCACTATCATCTGCAAGAATAGCTTCCCTCTAGGATCTAGGCTCATCGTCAGTACTCAATATTAAAACAAATACACAATAGGAATTTGGTGGGCTATACATGTCAATAGGATTTCATTGTCTTGTGGATCTTCTCAAGGGTGGAGTAAGAGATTCTTCCTCTTGTTCTTATGTATGCTCAAATCCTTCTATAATCAGAACCTTCCTCATCAGAACTTTCACTTGAATCTTCTTCTTCTTCTCCATCCTCAAATCCATCATTATGTTCTTCCTGATGTGCATATTCTTGTTATAAATCAAAATTCACTACCTTTTTCCTTTCTTTCTCTTCTATCTTAACATCCAAAAAGCCTAATTGACTCAAAATTAAATTAAAAGCACTCAAATGCTCAACTATCGAATCACCCTCCTTCATTTTAAGAGAAAATAATTTTCTTTAAAGATACAGTTTATTTACCAGACTCTTGGCTTGATAAATCTCACCCAACCATTTTCATAAAGCATATGCAGTTTTTTCCTTAGAGACATTCAGTAGAATAGTATTTGCAAGACATAACCAGATTGTGCCTCATGCCTTTTTGTCCAATCTATCCCACTCCTTTGAACTAACATAATTGGGTTTCTTTTATTTTGATGCCACCAACCATTGATCCCTCTCTTCAAGGAGATCCTCCATTTTCAACTTCCACAGCTTGTAGTTCATCCCATTAAACTTCTCAATGTCCAAACGAGATGTAGATGCGGCTATGACTTCCACTCACACAAATTTAAAAAATAGATCTCCCACTACAACATAGAAAAACTTCAAACTTCCACCCAATAACATAGTTATCCAAGCTCTGATACCAAATGTTATAAATGAAGGAAACCACTACAAATGGAAATCTAAAATTTAACTTGCAAATCTAAAATATAACTTGTATAATATCAATGGAGATAAACCAAATATCAAAGATAACAACAATGCTCAAAAGTTATACACATAACACACAGATTTAACATGGAGAAAACCCTTTGGGCAAAAACCTCCACTAGGAAAAGAGGGCAAATCTTTGTTTTATCTTGGTAGAAGACTACAATGCATCAAGTTTCGTCAATCCTGCATCCAATCTGACAACACCTATGTACCTACAAACAAATTCCTCAACTGATGCTTTTGCACTTCTCCATAGCTCATTTTATAGAATAATAGAAGCTTCATGAAGAAGCTACCAAAAGTGGCACCATATTTGGGAGAATCCCAGTGCCCTCATCAAGAAAGAACTCTTGTGACACTTGTCATTAGATTCCTAGCGCCCAGCTAGATATATACACCACCAGGACCAAAATAGGCTCTTACACCATCATAAGATTCTCTTACAATATGACATATGCTCTTACACTGTCATAGGATGCTCAAGTACACATGACAGATTCTCTTATACCTTGTCATTTACCAATAATAGATTTAGGCACCCTATTTTTACCTATAGTAATCCCGAGGTAAATAGTAAATGGGCGCTACTGCTGGTAAACAATTAGTTACTGTTTCCAGTAAATAATTAATTACCATACCAATAAAAATAAATTATCGTGTTGATGGATTCCTTATCCCTTATGATTGTATTAACAATTACAATATTAGGAGTAAATAATTAATTGGATTTACAAGGTTGATGACACCTTAATCCTAACAAGTAGATTGTTTTAAGAGACACTTTTTATTGGAAAAATTGGCCTATTTAAATTATAGATTTGAATGCAACTTAACTATGTCCTTTATGAAATCATGTGTTGTTCATATATTTAATTATTTCCAATTGATGTAGATTTGGTAGTTTCTACATTAACCAATAGAAACCCATGTCTCTTTTCCATTCAAATATTTATGTTGCAATTGAATGTTGGTCTCTACTTTATCTAGTATTATAAGGTTATCTTTGTTTGTGCTTGATAGCTTACCCTATTTTAAAATCTTAAAATCTTGTAGTAAGGCATAAATGTTGATAGTTTGGCACTTGCATCTTGGGCAAAAAAATAGTCAATTATATATTTACATTTAATGTGAAACCCCCCATTGAAATTTTGTATAGTGTGCATGATTATAAATTTGTTCATAGCTTTAGGTTTTAGGTTTAGTTAGATATTTGAGAGCTTCCACCTATAAGTTAAAGAATGGTTCTACCATACATTCTATTTTGGTTTGAGTTTCCCTAATAAGGACAAATTAAAATGTTAATGATGATCATAATTATCCACCTCCATTTCCTTGGCCATGGGGAACCACTATTAGTCCCTTAGTACTTGCAATTCGTCATGATTTCCCATAAGAATCAAGAAATAATTTCCTAAAATTCTATGCTGACAACAAACAACACCCTAATGATCATATTTGAACATTCACCATAGCTTGTGACATCCTTGGAGTAGCACATGAAGATGTTGTACTCAATTTTTTGTTGAAAGCTTGGTTGGAGTAGCAACAAAAGGGTTCCATCATCTCACTATAGTTGCATTACCAACTAGGAGACCACGCACACAAAATTCTTACTACACTTCAATCTAGCTGAGGACAGTCATGTTTCATTTTCCCAACTCCCAAATGCCAAAAATGATAACAATGAGCCCATGAGGGAGGTTTTTGCTTGATTTAACTCACTTGTTGGAAGAATCAATATTATTTTAAGGCCTTCTCCATAAATTCTCTCAAGTTTTTCTATCATTGCCCTTCTATCAAAATTATCTTTCTAATCAAAACTTATGAAATTGATGAGCTAGATGAGACGCAGACATAAGATGTCGCGATGGAGGATGACATGATCACTACAAGTGCAATCATAAAAGATTTCATCATGCCTATGGTTCTAATTTATATCCATCCTTTGTTGTAGATAGTAGTGACTAATATGACAAACATGAAGAAACAATTTCAACAAAATGGTCTAGTGTAACAGTATTAAGGGAAACTTCAAAGGAATAGTAGAAATGACAAACTTGTTACCACATAGTTTTTCCCACCATAATTTTTTGTTCGTGTGTTATTGTTCTATTTAATTCTTTCCTTATACATTTATATTTTATTATTTATTTAACTTTATACATAATTTAATTAACTCTCTTAAAAATTAATAACTCTATCACAATATTGGGTTTTTTTACCATATAGTTTTCTCCACCATAAATTTGTATTCACCTGTTATTGTTCTATTTAACTATTTTCTAGTACATTTATATTCTGTTAGTTATTTTACTATATACATAATTCAATTAACTCTCTTAAGGAATTAATTCAACAAAAAGCATCTAGAAACCCAATTTAACTTCTAGCTACTACCAACACTAAAACCATAAACAATAAACAATAGAAAGCAAACAAGAGATGATTGAAAGCAAACCAACAACAAATGGAACCCTACTTGGCATGCAAATTCTGGGGGAAGGCGAGCAAGAAGGTGGAAAAAGAAAGAAAATGCCAAAGCTCTCGCCCACACACAATCAAAAACAACACATTTGAATCACAAATCCACAGTTGCAAAGAGCTCTAAGCTGTTTAATTGGGGTTGCAGTAGGTAAGAGAGAGAAGAAACAAGCATAAAATGAGGCAAAAAGTGCTGCGAAAGCCCTTTTATACCTTGACGGTATGATGTCCAGGCCGCCATTAATGCGACAGTTGGAGTAGGAGTGTGAGACCAAAATGGTTCCACGAACCAATGGCCAAAAGGCCGACTGGGCCCCGCGATTCTCAAAAGACTCGTCGGGAACGAGGGCCAAAGGAGAAAAAGGACCACCGGGAGGGAAAAGAGTCCATCAGGACTCGAGCTCCCGATCGGTCCAAAAAGCTGATCGGGGCCTAAGGTCCCGATCAGTCTGTTGGTATTTATTTTCGAATAAGCAGAAGGTTTGCCAGTTTCAATGCACAGGCAGATTCGGCCAACGAATACAGGAGGTTGCATGAGCTGCCTCCCCTTCACTTCTAGTTCTACCGCACCAAGGGGGGTATCTCTATAGCTAAAGATTTAACACTTTGAC
Source organism: Cunninghamia lanceolata (assembly GCA_027924645.1). NCBI lineage: Eukaryota > Viridiplantae > Streptophyta > Pinopsida > Cupressales > Cupressaceae > Cunninghamia > Cunninghamia lanceolata. The sequence continues at coordinate 7,150,868 of BSBN01000333.1, forward strand.
TCACCCAATGACATGAAGATTTAGCTTTGTGATAATAGGCAGAATACTCTCATGTATGGACCAAGATTTGAATGACAAATCACAAGTTTAGCAACACTCTTGGACATGTGTGTCTGGTTATGGATGAGAGTATGCAGGGGGTTCCTAATTCTACTCCTACAACTAACATGTTAAAATTATGGAATGGTTTGAAATTATGGTTTGGATGCAAGACAGGGGTTTTGGATCATAACTACTTCACAAGAACAGATCGCTGCCTATCTCAGGGCAAGGAGTCAACTAGACGTCTACATAAGAATGGCTTGCAATTGTCATTCGAGTTTCAATGGGTTAGGACTGGTGTTTACCTTACAAATACCACCCAAGGATAAGTATTCAACTGTCTCTACTTACAAATATCCCAGTTGACATACAATCTTCTCCATACTTAACCTAAAACGATTTAATCCACTCCTTGAATGGAAGTTAGAGATTAGGCATGTGATACAGAAATCTATACCCAAGAATCTGAGAAAGCCTTAGCAACCAAATTCAAAAGAAGAAATTGCATGCAACAAATGGAGACAAACAGATAAATACATGCAACAATGCATTTTCCATATACAATGACAAGAAACTGAACATATGTGCAAGATACACTCAGATGCAACTCATAAACTCCACAGAGATACAACAAATAGGAAATGCTTTGTATTTCATTATTTTTCCCCCAAAATTGCCCAAGTCTTCAACAACCACAAATGAGTAACACAGTCTGCTTATACAGCAAGAAGATGTACTCAGCATTAATTACAAGGCAAAAATCAAAATCTGCAAAATATCGTACACCACAAAATGGCGCTCAAAACATTAATGCATCAGGCAGAAGGAATGGTGAAGAGTTGAACTCGAGGCCCCTGCTGCCGTTTGGGCACATTCCTCATAAAATTGGTAGTTGGTCTGTCACACAATCCATCACGCCTCTACATTCTGCCATTAATGATTCAGCTACCCACGGGATGCAGCAACGAACACATTCAAAATTTTCCCGCTCAAAACAAGCCTGAGAATGCAAAGAGAACCAACGCTACAACTCCAAAACCTAGCTGTCGATCATGATTCCATCGCTGAGATTAACGGCTCCAAAACGTGCCGAGAAATCGCCCACCAATCGAAAGATGCCAAGTAAGCACTCTGCTATTCCATCGCTGACTTCTCCTCTTTCTGTTTTGCCCTTTTCGCCTTGTATATGCAAGAACGGATGCATATACAATCGCCACTGTTCCCCTTCCAAAATCCCTTGTATATGCAAAATGCATATACATGCAACAACTTAATATACAAAGCGGACCCCATGCCAGTTTAGAATAAATTGGAAAACTACTTGGGTCCGGCTTGCATCTCATTCCTTTGTATATCTGTGATATACAACACACACATACATACAAGCTGCGGACTTCAAATCATTATGCATCAGACTGTACCTCCCTTTGAAGTCCAGCTCGTATCCTTTCACTGCACACCGGCTTGTATATCAGCATATACAAGTGCTTTATACAACCCACAGACCTCAAATTTCATTCACTCCATTTCATTCCTCCATCGCGTCCGGGTTGTATGTCTTTTCTTTGTACATCAAGTTGTATGTTGCATATACAAACCCAACATACATGCGAACTGCGGACTTCAATACCTCATGAGCTACATTGCATTCTCCTTCACGTCCAGGCCTTGTATATATGCGCTTGTACATCATTCCTTCGCACATTTTGAATGTATATCACATATACATTCTCCTTTGTATATGAGATACAAAGCTCCTTGCATGTGAGGCGGACCCCACCAAATGTACATTGGCCCTTGTATCCTTATTTTTAGCATATGCATGTCAGGTCTTGCATATTTTCTTTGCATATCTACATGCAACCCAATATACAAGGCAGGAATATTCTTGGGAATCTGTGAAAGATTCCCCCTTTGTATATGCACATTCTAAGCCCGATATGCATTCAGAAATGCATCTAACTAGTTTTATACAAAGGGCGATAGAGTTTTCTGACCTGCCAATGCACATTTGACTACATGTATATACAAGCAACCCTGTATATACAAAGACATCTGCACCTTAACTAATTTTTTGTAATTTTACTACTGCAGAGGCTGAAAGTGTTAGAATTTTTTGGATTTTTTGGGAGGGTGTCTGCGAATTAAAATGCCTGAAACCTGAATGTTTATGCAGGCACCACCAGTGGCTCTGTCTGGGGATGCATGCCTCTTGCAGGCATGGCGAGAACCTCAAAATATCTGGGATGTAGACTGTTCCCTTGTCCATTGGGCACGGAGTCAAACACATACCAACCTGCATCACAAAACATATTTAGTTAAAATTTACTTGGTGGCCCCAGGCCACCAAAAAAGAAAAACTAGAATTTTCCTCTGTCAAACACTTGATTTTCTTCTAATCTCACTGGGTCAAGCCTGAAGATGTTGCCATAATTTACCCACAAACAACCCTTGTCATTTGCATATTCAACCATCTTATTTAGCTTGTCTCTGTCATCCTTATGCAAACAACCTTCAGCATCAAACAACATGTGAATGTTATATTTATCAAACAATGCATATTCATATAGCATATAAAGCTTATCATCATCTATATCAGCAATATGCATTGCAATATGATCTCCTAGCTGAACTGAAAACTGAAAGCACTCAAAGTCCACCACAAAGCTGGGAGCATCAGGCCTCATTTTATCATAAGCTGGCATATCAAAGATAAAGCTCTCAAATTTATATTTGTGCACATCATGCACACCACCATCAGTAGCACCAAACTGGAAAAGATCAGACTCAGGCACCTCTCTGCAATAACCTTCATGATGTATGTTGGCTTCTCTTTCATCAGGATGAGAACTAGAATCCACATCAACAACAATGCCTTGATTTCACCATACTCAAACAAATCATCATCATTATATGTGTCAAAAAAGGCTAATCCAGGTGTTTCAGCTTCATCATGGTATGCCGTTGGTTCATTGGTAGCAGAACATGCATTTTCATTACCAATGGATTCCCTTTGTGGAGGAGTATCAATGTGTGTGTCATAAGCAAGACAACAATCAAATAAAGAACAATCATGCTCAGCACTAGCACTTGTTTCAATCCCTGATTGCTCTTCATCATCTCCATGTGTCTGAATAAAAGGCAATGACTCAAACATGGAATTGCTCCTTTGCTTGTTGATCTCTTCTCTATCCTGAGCACAATACTCACAATCATCTCCACAAACCCATTCAAACAAGTATTCATTGCTGTCCATAACCACATCATTGTTTTCAGAACTAGACACCTCAACTTTGCAATGGGAGTTAACATTGATCCTTTCATTGGTATCCTCAACATCTATCTTTTCATTTTCATCTCTGTCTTCACATGATGCCATGATCACTAGGTCATTTACAGCCATACAACTGTTATTCACACCAAAGCCTGTGGACAGGGAATTCTGCATATGCTCATTTCTCATTTTTTCTATATTTTCTAAAAACTTGTATGCCATCTACATACTTGTTATCTTGAATTCCCTCAGTAATGCACTAGAGTCCTCCTCGAAAGCTTCAAAATATATGCCAATGCAGGCTGAAATATCAGGTCTGAAGTCTTCAGGGATTTGTGAAAGGGCAACTACAAATCTATGACTGAAATCAATAGCGGGCTCTTTATCTTGTCTTCTAATTTCCATTAATCTTGCAACAAGATCAACAATTTCTCTTGCAAATTCTTTTCTAAAACAGTCAGCAAGTTCATCCCAATAGGCAAAGGACCTCTTTGGAAAGCTCAAATACCAATCTCTAGCTCTAGCACCAAAGGATCTAACAAAAAACCTCATCCACATATCCTCATCTCTAAATGAGTGATTCTCCATAAAGCTGTGAAAATTTTGGATATGTGCACCCCCATCACATACACTATGTCCACTAAATCTAGGCATCTGATTATAAATTTGGACAGGCATACTTTCCATTTCATAGTCAACCCATGACAAATCTAGTTGGTCATTCAAAGGATCAAAAGGGCCGGCAAGAGGTTTAGCATTCTGACTGGCAGACAAAACATTATTACTATTTAACTAAGCTTGCCTAGCCTCTAAGGATATCAACCTATTCTTTATCTCTTCAATTTTTTTACATAACACTTCATCCCCCTCTTGACTGAGTGTTGGCTAACAGATTTGTCCTTATTCTGAAAACAATTTATTCTGACTCTATACCCCTCTTTTGAAAAACAAATGAGTTAAGCAACAAATGGGTGAACCTTTTAAATTAGTTCCCCTCTGAATTTAGGTACAACTCCCTTTAAGATTTTTAATGAATTTAATCTACTCAACTATCCAAACGCACTTTTAACTAGAAAATGCTTAAGGCAGACTAACATTCATACATAACCATGTTATGAACGTGATAAATTTATACAGTAACAATGAGCTATAGAATGCACAGATTCTATTTTTGGTACATTCAAATACATGAATACATTCATACGATCTTGCTGAACCAATAAATAATAGAACACATATGACGAGTTGTCCAAATAAAGAGCAATTACCAGATGAAAGGAGATTTCACACAGAAAATCAAATTCCACACATTCAGACGCACAGATCCAAATAAGCAGTAATTGTTTCTTCTTCTCATTCACAGATGAAAATTACTCAGACAATCATCACATAATGTAAAACTATGAACAGTTTAGCCAAAATTCCTTCTTCTTTTCTTTTCCTAAACTTCTATATCTATCAAAAGATTTTAAAAACCTATAAATATGAATGTCTTAATCATGTCTTTGAGTAAATCAAACCCAGAGTTAACATAACTCTGACCCGTACGGGATTTAGTTTTTAACAACTAATTTTAAAGATCCAGATTGCCGAAAATAACATAATAGAAGAACTGAAATCAAGAAAATGAGCCAATGAAGTCATGACTGGGACGACGGGTTTGTATCTCCAGATTTGTTATCGGTGGCTTGGGAAGCACGTTGGGTCTTCCACTCCTGAAAAGTAGCAATGAACTCCTGAATCTTCGGGAAGTTGGGAATACCTATATGCTTCATTCTTGACCTCCAAACTTCCTTTTCCCTTCACATTTTTCCAAATTTTTCTTTGTGTTCTGGAAGTCCGTCTATGCAGAGATAAAGTAATGACTCGACTTTAGAAATCCGGGAGAAATCCTCAATTAAAATATTGTCATTTTCTCTGACAAAGCCAATTTTATCTTTGAATGATTGTACCACTGCGTCGACATCTTCCACTGGCTTTCCATCATCTTTTATGTACTGAACATCAATACATTGCAAGTCACGTTGCAGGGATTGAGTGAATTTTATTATATCCTTAATCAGCTTTGTGAGTTCAAACCGTCCTTGCCAGGATATGGAATTCCTCCATTCAATATTTTTCTTGTTCACATATAACAAATCCTCGTCCACACCAGTCAGGTTCTTTTCTGCCAAAAACTTCTCCAGCCCATATTTCTAAACCTCATCTATTTGGTTTATTACACTCACCCACTTGCCCTCATCTTTCGCCCAAACAGCAACCTGTGCTTTAAGATCTTCAGCGGTGGCAGCAGTCAGATCATATATGCCCTTGAGTTCACGGATGTACTCGGTTCCTTTCTGCTCAATGTTATCCAACCAACTATCAAATGTTTTTGTCACCATTTTGCTTCTATGAACCCGATCTAACATCTTTTGGTTGATAGGAGATTTCAGGTCAAAAGATAGGGGAAGTTGTGAGATCGGCTGCGGGTCAGGGTTGTTAATAGCCTCAATGTACTCTGCCATTGAACGCAGAGTTTGTTTCAACTCCCTCTTGTCCTTCTCATCTTTCCATGTTCGACTGACCATCCTTTTAGTAGAAGCTTCAAGGTGGTGGACATCTGCAGCTCTAGAAGCAACACTGAGATCCACTCTTTCCACAGTAAAATCATGCACTGTTGGATCCTGCACTTCCTCCTCAGTCACTGGCTTAGCAATTTCAGCACTCCAGTTACCAGTGTTTGGATCAATGTTTATTCTGGAGGTCGTCTTGAGTTTCTTGGACTTGGGGGTTTTCCCCAAACATTTACTTACCATGTCCTCCAAAGGGACAACAAAAGGGATCACTTTTTTCTTGTCGGAGAGGGAACTCTCTAGCCACTTTGGTGCAAGGGCTAAGGTTGCCTTCTCGGGGTTCACTCCATCAGAGGATTTATTTGAAATCATTAATATTTTAGGGGTCTCCAGAATGGCCCCTGGCTGTGGCCCGGTGTCAACCTCTTCTGTTCTCTGGGGACTTAGCTCTTTGTCACCCATAGGTTCTTCTGGATCTTCCTCTGAATTCAAATCAACAATTATTGTTTCAGAAACCTATTTCTTTCTTTTCCCTTTAGTCCTCAACCTGGTAACACGAGATGGCAGAATATCTGTGAGAACTCTTCTGGACCACTTAGTGGTAGGGCTTCTTTCAGTTGATGGCTTGGAAGCACCTGCACCACAGATAGCAATGGGTTCATTAGAAGAGCTAATGGGAAGTGGTGATCCAATCATTGAGGAGATTTGTTGGGTATTTATATCCTGAAGCCCTTCCTGTCTCTTTTCTCTCAACCATTTCTCAGTTCTTCTTATCACTGGAAGAGTTTTAACTTCAATTCTATCTTCCTCCTTTTTGCTCCAGTCAACTTCTGGGATAGGTAATTGTTCTACTCTCTCAAACTGTGGGTCAATCACCTATTCATCATCATTAAAAATTCCAGAAACATCCATGTTCAAATTGAGGGTAATTATCTACCCCAAAGAAAACCTACACCACAGCCTTCTTCTGACCTCAAATTCATCTGGACAGTCTTCCCAGTAATCCTCCAGTTTAGGAAGGTGTGAATGCCCTGTTCCAGGATCTAGGTTCTCTCTGACAAATCTTTTATTGTCAAATTGAGACCTGGCAGTGAAGAACTAAAAATTGAACCTTTTAAGGTTCACCTCCAAATTCAAAGTGTCAGATTTTGATTGGCATGAATAATGCCCAAGTTTAATAGGAAAAGAAATACCAAAACCCTTTTTTGATGGGAAATTCTTATCTACATGTGCTAATTGTCTACATACCTCCATCAACACGAAACGGTCAAACACATATCTAGGTAACTTTACAGGTTCACCATCAAATCCTCCAACTCTAATGTAGGTGAACTCAGAAAACTGAATGAAGAAGCTACCATAGATACTGATCAGTTGCATTGCTTCACTGGACATTCTCTTACCTAGATTGCCTACCAGTTCATAGGTCATTTTCCCAGTGAAGACATCATTAACCCTTTTATAATTTTCATAGCAATTCCTTCTCTGCAACTGAGAATAATATTCATAAATCTACTGTTCTCAACTAAGGATGCATGAGGCAGGTCAAACCACTCTCTTGTAGATGCTAGACAATAGAACAGGTAGGAAGACATATAGAAATCTTTATCACCCAGACAATTACTCAAACCCTGATGTAGACAGTCAGCCACTATTTCGGCCCAGTCCAAATATTGTTCCCCTTGAAGGATGACTTGGATGAACAAGTACATCCAATCCTCCCAATAGTAGGCGTGTTGACTGTCTTTCAGCCTGTGTAACAATACCACAATATCCCTTACTTCTTTTATCAAATGATCTCTGGTAAGTGGCCTGGGTAACCTTGAACCACCCTTCTAAAATTTCAATAGCCAGTTTCTCGCTATTACACTTTTATAATTTGATTTCTTCTCTGAGAAATGCCCATAGGAGGAAGTAATGTCAAGGCTGGAATACACCTCTTTAGGCGGTATCTTCATCACAGACATGAGGGTTTGTCTGTTGACATGAAATAACACATCACCGCTTACATTTCTGATACAATTGTCATGGGGGTCGTACCTATTTATACACTCTTGAACGAATTCTGGGCACAATATAGCCTGAGGAAAAGCTGCAGCTTCAACTAAACCGCTGTCTACGATTTTCTTCATTGTAGGGGTTTGAACAGGGTTTCTAGTTCTTTCTTTAAATTCCTCCAAATCATATTGAACCAGTGCAGTATCCCCAAATTCTGAGTGAGAATAAGTAAGACCAGGGCTGTGTTCATCCCCCAAACACGTAGATTTCAAAGACATAGTTGGAGGATTACAATAAAACACTTGGAATTTTGAAAACAACAGAAATTCCAGAGATTCTTCTTTCCAGCATAAGAACTAGGAATAGCATATGGGAAACATAACTCACCTTCAAGATATCTGAATTCACTGCAAAAACTTGAATAAAAAGAGCCTTACACTTCTGGCGCTATCCTCCTCCGCGTTGTACAGTAAGTTTACTTGCTAAACTTGGCTTGTTCTTGGTTAATAATGGCACTAACCAGAATGAATAATTGTTGCTCGGAACAATACGTGCCAAAAATATTTGAAAAGACGTGAACTCTGATTTCTTCATTAATAGCAAGTATTATTCACGCGCCATCATGAAGTATAATGATTATCCGTAGCCTCCGCTAAGTTAGAGCTCTCGGTTTCATAATGAGTTTCTGACATAATTTCCTCCAACTTTCCCGCTAAATTTGACTTAGAAAGCCGCGGGAACAAACGGGACCAAAATCACCAAATCCTTGAACTATTGAACCATTGAACCTTTAGGACATGGTTCAATGCTTTGGTTCAATACGGTGGTTCAAACATGCCAATCGGACCATATAGATAAGCAAAGGATTGACTTACTGAAACAAGAACTTAACTCATGAACCGTTGAACTTGTGAAGACATGGTTCAATATGAAGGTTCAACGATGCAAGGGTTATGTAGACCAACACAAGTTACGCAGCTTTGGTAAAAGGCTTCCAATTATGAAATAGTGAACTATTGAACCTTGAACCATTGAACCCCGCAGCAGAGTACAAGCGGAAGGTTCAACGATATAATAATTACACAAAGTAACTGCGTGACCCGACTTATAAGAAGACAGTGAGTGCTGAACCTTAAGACCGTTGAACCATTGAACCTTGAACCCCGCTATAGAGTACAAGTGGAAGGTTCAAGTTCAACCCGAAAATTCAAAGACGCATAAGACAACCAAAACGACAACTTGCTTTATAAGACACTCCAGACATATTGAACCTTTGGACTTTGAACTTTGAGAATGGTTCGGGTTCAAAGGTTCAAACCTTAAGTAACCTTGTCTACAAAGACAACAAATGGATACAAATTGAAGGACCAAGAGCCGATTTACGAGACAAAGGTATGACCAAAAATATAACATGGTAAACCGGCTCTTTGCTCGGGAAATATTACCAATGAATAAATAAATAAGGGGCGACTCAAAAGGTAACACTGAGTATGGGTGAATATATATTGGGATTCATATAAATTTTACTTTCAGACATCCTATGTCTGCCTAAGACCTAAGGCTTCCCCTTGGCATCTAACTTATGCAATAAAACAACGGATATAAATGGGAAGGAGCTAGGTACCTTTTCTCATCTAGATGCTGAAACCATGAATAGAACATTCTTTTATCACATAACATACATCAGTCTTTCATGTGCACCAAAACTTTTTTGCAGAGTCACCACCTCTCACAGAGAGGACAATAAAATTAACAAGGCGCTTTTGTTTTCTGGATTCAACACACCAGCAGAGCACCACATGGTCATTTTTTGGTATTACTGCAACAATCTTCACTAGAAACTAAATTTTTCAGCCCTCAAATCACTTGACTCCTTCGTCCCCAGTAGAGTCGCCATCTGTTGGTATTTATTTTTGAATCAGCAGAGGGTTTGCCAGTTCCAATGCACAGGTAGATTCAGCCAATGAATATAGGAGGTTGCGTGAGCTACCTCCCCTTCACTTCTAGTTCTGCCGCACCAAGGGGGCTATCCTTATAGCTAAAGATTTAACACTTTGACTCACCCAATGACATGAAAATTTACCTTTGTGATAATAGGCAGAATACTCTCATGTATGGACCAAGATTTGAATGACAAATCACAAGTTTAGCAACACTCTTGGACATGTGTGTCTGGTTATGGATGAGAGTATGCAGGGGGTTCCTAATCCTACTACAACTAACAGGTTGAAATTATGGAATGGTTTGAAATTATGGTTTGGATGCAAGACAGGGGTTTTGGATCATAACTACTTCACAAGAACAAATCGCTGCCTATCTCAAGGCAAGGAGTCAACTAGACGTATACATAAGAATGGCTTGCAACTGTCATTCGAGTTTCAAGGAGTTAGGACTGGTGTTTGCCTTACAAATACCACCCAAAGATAAGTATTCAATTGTCTCTACTTACAAATATCCCAGTTGACATACAATCTTCTCCATACTTAACCTAAAACGATTTAATCCACTCCTTGAATGGAAGTTAGAGATTAGGCATGTGATACAGAAATCTATACCCAAGAATCTGAGAAAGCCTTAGCAACCAGATTCAAAAGAAGAAATTGCATGCAACAAATGGAGACAAACAGATAAATACATGCAACAATGCATTTTCCATATACAATGACAATAAACTAAACATATGTGCAAGATACACTCAGATGCAACTCATAAACTCCACAAAGATACAACAAATAGGAAATGCTCTGTATTTCGTTATTTTTCCCCCAAAATTGCCCAAGTCTTCAACAACCACAAATGAGTAACACAGTCTGCTTATACAGTAAGAAGATGTACTTAGCATTAATTACAAGGCAAAAATCAAAATCTGCAAAATATCGTGCACCACAAAATGGCGCTCAAAACATTAATGCAGTAGGTAGAAGGAATGGCGAAGAGGAGTTGAACTTGAGCCCTGTGCCGCCGTTTGGGGACATTCCTCATAAAATTGGTAGTTGGTCTGTCACACAATCCATCGTGCCTCTGCATTCCACCATTAATGATTTAGCTACCCGCGGGATGCAGTAACGAACACATTCAAAATTTTCCCGCACAAAACAAGCCTGAGAATGCAAAGAGAACCAACGCTACAACTCCAAAACCTGGCCGTCGATCATGATTCCATCGCTGAGATTAATGGCTCCAAAATGTGCCGAGAAATCACCCGCCAATCGAAAGATGCCAAGTAAGCACTCTGTTGTTCCATCGCTAACTTCTCCTCTTTCTATTTTGCCCTTTTCGCCTTGTATATGCAAGAACGGATGCATATACAATCGCCACTGTTCCCCTTTCAAAATCCCTTGTATATGCAAAATGCATATACATGCAACAGCTTAATATACAAAGCGAACCCCATGCCAGTTTAGAATAAATTGGAAAACTACTCGGGTCCGGCTTGCATCTCATTCCTTTGTATATCCGCGATATACAACACACACATACATACAAGCTCCAGACTTCAAATCATTATGCATCAGACTGTACCTCCCTTTGAAGTTCGGCTCGTATCCTTTCACTGCACACTGGCTTGTATATCAGCATATACAAGCGCTTTATACAACCCACGGACCTCAAATTTCATTCACTACATTTCATTCCTCCATCACGTCCGGGTTGTATGTCTTTTCTTTGTATATCAGGTTGTATGTCGCATATACAAACCCAACATACATGCGAACTGCGGACTTCAATACCTCATGAGCTACATTGCATTCTCCTTCACGTCCAGGTCTTGTATATATGCGCTTGTACATAATTCCTTCGCACATTTTGAATGTATATCACATATACATTCTCCTTTGTATATGAGATACAAAGCTCCTTGCATGTGAGGCAGACCCCACCAAATGTACATCGGCCCTTGTATCCTTATTTTTAGCATATGCATGTCGAGTCTTGCATATTTTCTTTGCATATCTACATGCAACCCGATATACAAGGCGAGAATATTATTGGGAATCTATGAAAGATTCCCCCTTTGTATATGCACATTCTAAGCCCGATATGCATTCAGAAATGCATCTAACTGGTTTTATACAAAGGGCGATAGAGTTTTCTGACCCGCCAATGCACATTTGACTGCATTTATATACAAGCAACCCTGTATATACAAAGACATCTGCACCTTAACTGATTTTTTGCAATTTTACTATTGCAGAGGCTGAAAGTGTTATAATTTTTTGGATTTTTTAGGAGGGTGCTTGTGAATTAAAATGCTTGAAACCTGAATGTTTATGCAGGCACCACCACAGTCCTCAACACTCGGTCCTGAGAACCAAGATGGGCCCAGGAACCTGCAAGTCTGGGCGTGAAAGAATTCCTGTGCCTTAATAAAGAAACTCAAAAACTCAGGCTTTTAAGGAAAAAACAAACAAGTCTCTTAGAAATTTAAGAGAAAGGATCATCTGAGGAATGACACTGAAGCCAAAAAACTAGCAAAAAGGCAGAAAGGGGGTCCCAATATGTCTCAAGGATAGGGGTGGTTATACAAGGCATAATAGACCTTAGTTGGTCCGGAGCAAGAAAAGAACATCTCAAGCCTCCAGAGAAGATCCTTGTACCAAGAAAGTAAAAATTGATACTGTTGATACCAGAAGTGAAGAAGAAATTGAGAAGGAAAAGGAAGGCTTCATCTTCAAAAGAAGAGAAGAGAAATCTGATAAATGAGTTGAGTCTCCTAAGGGAAAAGGAAAAGAAAAGAAGAAAAGAGAAAATGAAGATGTTGAAAAGGGATCAAGTCTTCCACCCCTGCAACTTGAAGCTACTGTCAGTGTTATAATAGAATATGGAAATCTAAAAGAAGTAGCAAAACTTTATGATGAAAGACTCAAATGACAAATCAATCGTTGAAACTACAATAACTAGGTACATGGATGCTTTCAATGTTACTTTAATAGATATTATTGATCAATTACTTGATAGTCTTGCTAGCTTATTAACCAAGAGAAGAGATGACGCCATGAACAAGGATTCTGAGATGAGAAGTAAGGCAACTGAGAAGATTTGTCCCTCAATTTTTTCTCAAGAAAAGAATAAGGCTATTCAAAGGTTAGCCAAAGAATTTAGGATAAAGAGAAGATTGAACACCTTAATGGCTAATGACAAAGAGGAAATAAAAAGATTAGAAAAAGGAGACCTTGAAGATAATTGTAGATATCTCGAAGGAAATGAAAATTGATACAATAGAAGAATGGACTTCTTCTGAGGAAAGAGAAAATATTGAGGACAATCCAAAGAAAAATGAAGAGACTACAACAGCAAGTATAGAACAAGATATTCTGACAGAGAAAAATGTGTCATCTCCTCCGGTGAACACTGATGCAGAGGATTAGAGTGTTGTCAATCTGCCTCCAGAGAGTATAGAGGATGTTGAAGAAAAGAAGGAGAATCTTGAGGAAGAGAAAGATAAAGAAAAAGGAGAATAGATTGAGGAGGTTGTGAAGGAAAATGAACAAGTGGAAAATGCTTTTGTTCCTCCGGAAACCTCTGGACATCAGGTTGAGATCAAATAAGGTGAAGGGACACATGAAGAAAGTTGTCCTCAAGAGAAAAAAAATCAAAGTCAAAAATAAAAAATAATCTAAGATAGATTCTAGTATCATGTAAGCTTTATAAAAATTTAGCATTTTCTTACCTTCTTCTATGTATCTATAACTATACTAGTATACCTATATTTAAAATATATACCTAAAGTACACCGAGAGATATCCTTTTCAAGGCGCCTATTCTACCTATGTGTGGTAATAATAATATTAATTATAATTAAGTAATTTTCTTTATTATATTTATTACTATTTTTATTAATATAAACATTCTCTATAATAATGTAATACTATTTCAATAATATAATAATATAAATATAATATTATTATATTTAATAATGTTTTTTAATTAATTTAGCTGGAAAAGATGGTCTAGAACCCTTTACAAACCAACCCAAAAGGTAGGGCAAAAGACAAAAATAGGCCTTGAACAGGCCAGCCATAGCACTCTAACAGCACAACAACAGTGGCCTATTAAGAGAAAAGACAAGCTACACAACCCCAGAACAAGGACCAGCAAAACGTACTGCCTTGGCCCTAGGGTGTAGAGCCGCCACAGATTTAGGCATCCCTTTCTTCGTACGCTGGACAATCATCGAAGAAAACTCTTAGTCAAAATCCTCAGAGCAAGGCGAGAGGGGGGAGTCCTCAGTTGAAGCCGCAACCACAGAAACCACCAGAGAAACAATAGGAGTAGACAGAGCAATCAGATCACGATTTGAAGGAACCGCAATAGAAGATGACAAAGGGGCAACAGCCTCCAAACCACCCCCATGCACACCTAGAATAGGAGTAGGAGTCCCCACTGGGGGTCCCGAGGCCATAGGAGTATGTAAAGGAGAAGAATCCACCGAGGACTCCTCAACTGACCTAGCCTCTAGGTTAGAAACAAACAAATGTTCAAAAGGAGCATCCTGCCACCATGACGAAGCCTTACGACGGAGTGATGAAGTTTGAAGCCAGGTGTCCAACCATGAAGTAGCGATGACAATGGAAGGGCAAACCCTCATAATCCAATAGTTGGGATTGAGAATGATCACCCACCAACAAGACAACCTCATCAGGTAGAGGCTTGGAAATATTAATATCAACAAGAACTCAAGCATAGGTGCAGAGTCCTATCAAAATTGTACATCTGTCCACCATGAGGAATCGACCAATAGAATTGCCAATTGCCTCATAGCAGGAAACCTCCCAGAAATGAAGGGGAGGATTGGGCAACCTGACCCAAACATGCCTGATATTAAGCTATTCAGAGACGAGATTGAACTCAGGAGTCCAAGGTTTGAGTAGGAGGGAATGCTCACCCCACAACTACACCCTACCATCAAGCATAGTATCCCTAGCCTCTGCAGAATCAAAAACAACAATGAAAAACCACTTGCATAGGGGAAATGTTAATATTACCCTGAACCAAGGGACTCCAAGATTCAGAAATCCACTTGTTCAAGTCTGGGAGGTATGGCCAAAGACCATTAAATCTGCTGATCAAGGCAAGTATGCTGTAGTGTTCTTCATTCTAAGAGACTTCCTCTTCACATACCACCATAGGGGAGGTACGGGAGCATAGAAGAAGGCAAGAATGGGTCTTAATATTCTCAGTAGGATGACCCTTCGCCCCCACCACAACAACAAAAGAGACCTAAGCATCAGTTGGGGACACATTGTCAGCAGCGACCTCAGGGAATAGTGTAGCAGGGGAAAAGCCTACAACAAAAACACCCACAAGCCCATGTGCCAGTGTACCCACTAGGAGATTAGAGGAGATGGGCACATAAGCTACCGTTGCACATGCGGGAGAGGGAGCAACTGGAGGCATTTTTAAATTCCAATTATATTTAATAATGTTATACGATATAATTATATATTAATTTAATTAACTTTTTATAATAATAATGCAATAATAATATAAATTTAATTATTATATTTAATAATGTTATGCTATATATTTTTGATTTAAAATAATTAGGGTTTTTAATAATTAGTACTATGAAATAGTTAGGATTTATAATAATTAATATTATATTAGTAATATTATTATTAATATACAATATAATATATAATTGTATAATGTAATAATATATATTATTATAATGAAATAATATAAATAAATTTATTATATTTGATAATGTTATATAATAATGTAATAATAATATAAAATAAAATAATATAAAAATAAAAAAATAAAGAAATAATGTGCGAAGGTGCTGAACATCAAAGTGAGGATAAGCCTCCTGATGCGGATGGAGGTGGGCAGAATCATGGCGGGAGGGAGTTGGATCAGCCCACAGGTAAGAAAGATGCAGCTTGCAGAAAGAAGAAGGGCGGTGGCACTGTGGCGAATGGAAGGGCTCAGTACGCCCTCCGCTTTGGTGCTTCCTTGAAATCTGTAGGCTCTCCTGCTCCCCTGCCTCCCATCCGTAGCTCTGACCCCCTTGATGATCGCTCTGGTGCGAAGGAGAAGCATTTGTCATCAACATCTGCGGATCTGACTTCATTCTCCATGACGAATTGCAAAAATAGGGCAAACCCGTTTCATGAATGCAGTGCTTTTTTCTTGGAACAAATTTGGTGGCAAAACCCTAACCCTAATTCGTCTCCTCCTAAAGCACCTTCATCTCTTGTAGCTCCTACTGCTGCTCACGCCAAAACGGTTTGGATCAGCATGTTGTGGGCTCCTCTTTTCCTTTCAGCGATACCGAGGTCGTCTTCTCTAATGAACCAGCTGACCTGTTGATCTCAGATGATTGCATCAATGAGGTTACTTCAAACATTGGAGCTCGTTCTTTGATCCTGAGATTCATGTGTCGGCATCCATCCATTGATTCGATATATGAGTGGGTAAAGAAATCCTGGAACAATATTCCCACTCCTAAGGTTGAATCTCTGGATTTTGGTTTTTTTCTATTTTCTTTCACCTTGGCAGATGATTGCAATTTCGTGATGCATAACGGTCCTTGGTTCTTCAGGAATTCTGGAGTATTTCTCTCCTTGGACCACCTTTTTTGACATTGCCACTGCCAAGGTCATTGAAATCCCCATGTGGATCAGGGTTTATAACCTGTCTCCTATTATGTGATCTTCGGAGCTAATCAAAATTCTGATTAATCAAGTGGGAATTTTTGTAAAGATTGATTCAGATGGGACTGATTCCTCTCGCAAGTTTATCAGGGTCTATGCATTGTTGGACATCTCCCTTCCTCTTCCTCACTCTATTCAGATCCATTCTTCCAAAGGTACTTGGACTCAATTTTTAAACTTTGAAGGGCTCCCTTTCAGATGTTTCCGTTGCAACAATTTGGGCCACAAAATTGAAGCCTGTACTGCTCAGCGTCTTCTTGGCTCGAGATGTATTAGTCTCAAAAAATGGATTAAAAAAATAGTAGAACCTTATGCTGATTTTATCTGGAAGAATTATGGAAAGTTCTTTTCCTCTCACTTTACTTCTAAGCCTGTGTCTGAGCCTCCGGTGGTGCCTTCTTCTTCTCCACTTGCTACTTCGTCGAACAATATTGATGATGATAGCCTACTTTTAACTGACTCAGAGAATGACAATGCAAATTTGTTAATCACTTCCCCTTTCTTGGAGGATTTGGAGGAGAACTTCGAGCCCTTCAAATTTGACTTCTTTCTAGCTCCTCCTCGGACACTCAGGATTTCTCAACGGGATAGCAGTAAAACAAAACCAGACTACGGGTCTGCCAGGAAGAAAGGTCAGAAAAGTGATTCGGAGAAACTTTGTTTGGAAGGTTTGGAGGTGGTGGAAGGAGGCTCCCAGTGGACTATGGAGGTCCTCCTTTCACGGCATGGGTTAAAACCCTAGTTTCTTTATGATTTGGGTGATCGCCCTGTGGGCTTGATCTCTGGTTTCCTATGTTTCTTCTAGAATGAAGTCAATTTCTTCCTCCTCTTAGTCTTCCTAGGTTCTTCTCACCTCTTCTTGTGTCTCTCCTATTCCTCTCTTCTTCATCATTCTTGGCCTACTTGGCCCTGCTGTTCTTATTTTTTATGTTGTTTATACAAAAATCTTCTTACTGATAAAAAAATAATGTAATAATAATATAAATTTAATTAAATTAATATATAATTATATCCTATAACATTATTAAATATAATAATATTATATTTATATTATTACATTATTATAATATTATTATATTATATTTATATTTATGTTTATTATTATATTATTATAAATATAATATAATATAATTATATTTATATTTATATTAGTATATATATATTTTTAAATAATATATTATTGTTATTAATAGTAACCCTAATTCTAACCCCAAGATTCTAATCATAGTTTTAACCCTAATTTTAACACTAATTATAACCATAATCCTAACTCTAATTCTAACCCTAATTGTAACCTTAACCCTAAATCCAATTATAATTCTAATCTTCATTTTATCCCTAACCCTAATTCTAACCCTAATGATAACCCCAATTCTATCCACCCTAATTCTAACGCTAACCCTTACTCTATTATTAATTCCAACCCTAATTCCAACCTTAACTCTAACCATATATATAGATATAAGCGTAAATGACCTTTCTTGTTTTATTGTAACTATAACCCTAACCCTAACGTTTAGGCCATTTATATTATTATTACATTATTAAATATAATAATATTATATTTATATTATTACATTATTATAATATTATTATATTATATTTATATTTATGTTTATTATTATATATAATAATAAATATAATATATAATATAATTATATTTATATTATTATATATACTTTTAAAAATAATATATTATTGCTATTAATAGTAACCCTAACTCTAACCTAAACCCTAACCCTAACCCTAATTATAACACTAATTATAATCGTAATCTTAACTTTAATTCTAACCCTAATTGTAACCTTAACCCTAAATCCAATTATAATTATAATCTTGATTTTATCCCTAACCCTAATTCTAACCCTAATGATAACCCCAATTCTATCCACCCTAATTCTAACCCTAACCCTTACTCTATTACTAATTCCAATCCTAATTCCAACCATACCTCTAACCATAGGTCTATATATATAGATATAAATGTAAATGACCTTTCTTGTTTTATTGTAACTATAACTCTAACCCTAACGTTTAGGCCAATACTAACCCTAATTCTAACCCCAAACCTAACCTTGATTATAATAATAGTTTTAACCCTAATTCTAACCTAAACCCTAACCCTAACCTTAATTCTAACACTAATTCTAACCTGTAATCCTAACCCTAATTCTAACTATAATTGTAACCCTAACCCTAAATCTAATTATAATTCTAATATTGAGATATCCAAGTTTGTAACCCTAACCCTAACCTTAATCATAACACTAATCCTAATCCTAACTCTAATTCTAACCTTAACGATAACCCTAATTATATCCCTAAACCTAATTTTAACCCTAAGCCTCACTCCAATACTAACCCTAACCCTAATCCTAATTGTAACCCTAATTATAACTCTAACTCTAATCCTAAATGTAATCATAACCCTAATACTATCCCTAACCCTAACCTTAATCCTAACCCTAATTCTAACCCTACCCCTTGCTCCAATACTAACCCTAACCCTAACTCTAATTGTAACCCTTAACTCTAATCCTACATTTAATCATAACCCTAATTTCATCCCTAACCCTAACATTAATCCTAACCCTAACCCTAACTTTAATCTTAACACTAATGCTAACCTTAACTCTAATTCTAACCCTAACGATAATCCTAATTCTAACCCTAACTCTCGCCCCAATACTAACCTCAATGCTAACCCTAATTGTAACCCTAATTTTAAGTTGTGTTCTCTAATCCAAAATGTAATCGTAGTCCTAAATGTAATGCTAATCCTAACTCTAATTCTAACCCTAATCCTGATTCTAACCTAAATGATAACCCTAACCCTAATTCTAACCCTAACCCCAACCCTAATTCTGGACCTAATTGTAATACTAACTATAACCCTAATGCTCATTTTCAACCTTAACCCCAAACCTAATTGTAACCGTAACTCTAACCCTTACTCTTATTATATTTGTAACCCTAATTCTATCCCTAACCCTAATTGTGTTGCTAACCTTAATTATATGCTTAACCTAGGTAACCAGGGAATTATAACCTTAATTGTAGTTGCAATTCTAATCAAAACCCTAATTCTAACCATAACATAACCCTAATTATACTTCTAACCCCATTTCTAACCCTAACTCTAATTCTAACCCTAACCCTAATTATATGTGTAACCCTAATTCTAACTCTAATCATAATTCTATCCCTAACTATAATCCTAATTGTAACTGTAACCTTAAACTTAACCCTAATATTTTTTTTGTTATATATATTTTCCTTAATTCTCTCTCTAGATAGTAGTCACTACACAACACTTGTTTTATATAAAATTCTATCTAGTTGATGTGATTAGACGTGCTGATTTGTTTTGATTTGTTTTCAAAAAATTGATATGATTAGGTGTGTTAATTTTTTTTCCTTTAAATTAATTATCATGTTTGTAGGTATAAAATTGTTATTTTCATTCCTATGTAATTAATTAATTTTTGTAATGATTACTTCTTATATAGCATTCCTTTCAATAGTTAAAAGTAAATTTTAGGTATTAAAAATAGGACAGCTATTTATCACTTTTTGCTTTGAATGAGATATAAAGTTGCTACTAACTATTTGATAATTAAATTGGATGATGTTTCACTTCCCTAACATAATTATAATTAATTTTTAAAAAATATTAATATTATCCAAACAAAATCCATTTAACTAATAGAGATGTTAAAATATAAACTTTATTGAAAATATACTATCTATACATTTCACAATTCACATGAAATTTTACATATTTTAATAATATAACAAAATTTCAAGTCTAATTCATCTTTTTCATCTTTAACATAAAATCTTCTATACAATAGAGCTATTACATGCAAGAAATTAAGAAATAAATATTTAGTATAAGAAATAAAAATTATAATATGTAATTAATTCATAAAATTTTCTCATAAAATAAGGAATGTTCAAGGTGTAAGTGGAGATAAATATAGAATAATTTTGTGGGAATGATGGAAAGAATATAGGAGAGAGTGGGGGAGACATTTAAAAAAGATAAAGGGAGAATAAGACCCTCAATCAAGTAGCCAATAGAATTATATTTTTCAATCAATTAGCTAATTAAATTGTAGATATTTTTAAATATTTTTGTTTAAAAAATTTGCATCTTTATTTTAACAAAACTTAATATAAATTGAACTCCACATGACTGTTGGTATGCAATCCTTCATGGTCTCTTGAATGAAAATTTAGGATCATTTTTTAATTTAAGATCATGGTTTATTTATATAAATATTTTGGAATGAAATGAAATAAATAAAATTAAATTTAAAAACTTTAAAAATATTATATTAAAAATAGATATAATCACCTTTAATTTTATATATATCAAATATTTTATAAATTCATTAAATATTTTTAAATAGTAGAAAACATCTTTCACTGCGTAAAAAGAAGAAAATGCAGGAATACCAAGACCAACATGAGAAAGAGGAAGTTGCAGGATGTGAAGGTATTAAGAAGAGAAGGTGAGTGATTAGTGTTGTAGTAACGATAGTAAGGATAAATTGATGAACCCTGATTAGCAATTAAAGAATGACATGGATATTAAAGATTCTCTAGCTCCTGCGGAAGAGTACAATTTTCTGAAAATATATAATTTCCAAAAAAAAGCATATATAGAGTCTAGGATATTATAATTTTTTTATTTTTTAATTTTAATTTTAATTTTTTATTTTTTGGGTAGAATCGTTTAGCTATACGGGAAGACATTACAATTTGAATTTGGAAGATTAAGCAAAATGATGAACAATGTTAATATGTGAAGTCATTATTTCAGTATTGATTAAGCAGTTGATTAGGATGTGTAAAACATGCAGAAGTGTCACTCCTGCTTTTATTTATGAAAATCTTTTTTTCAAAATGATTTGATCATTTTAGATGTTCTTTTTTGGTTTTTTTTGTTAGTTGAACTTCAAAAAGTATGCATGATAATTTTCTGTAAGTGAAAATTTGTTCATGAGATAATAAAGAAATTGAGAGACATTTTCCCATGGTTTTATAACCAGTATTGTTTTATTCTTAGGTTTCATTGTTTTTCACTGTGTTATTATTATATTTCTGCAGTGTCTAATCTATAACATATCGAAGACATCACAATTTGAGCTTGGAAGATTAAGCAAAATGATGTACCAAACACTAGTCTGCTAGATTGATGAATGATCATTGATGTTGTCAAGTACAAATTGTCGCTGAAGATAAGAATCTTCAATATAGAAGCTAAAACAATAGGAAAAAAGTTGTTCTACAATGAACTTTAGGTTTGCTATAGAAGAAGATTTTAGCACTGCATTAAATTACAACAGAAAAAATGACATCTAAGGGTGAATTTCAGCTACCTATCCTCCAATGAATGTTGTGTCTATAATGGAAGCAATTGGATTAGATGTTAATGCTGTTGGGTTCGGTGAAGTCCAAATTGGCAAGTTTTTCTCATATATTCGAAAAGGATGCCTTTTGCAACCAACTTCTTTTCGCATGTATTCGCAAAATTAGAAGTTGCCTTTTTTGATGGATTTTTCCATTTATTGGAGATGAGACTGATTTATAAATAGTTGGCTGCTACTTGAATATGTATTGTATTCAGAATTAATAAAAAGAGATAATCCCTGGAAGTGGACGTAACCATTATTGGGCGAACCACTATAAATCTTGTGTTCTTCTGTGTCTTTTAAATCTTTTAATTTCTGTTCTTATTTTCTGCAATTTTCTTTTCATTTGCTTCTGCAATTTTCATCAACAATTGGTATCAGATCTTGGTGGAGAAATTTGGTGAAGAATCTCAGTGGTGAAGCAATTCCTTGGAGATAGCTGAAGGATTTTTCAGAGCTATGGACGAAGCAGATGTGGAAGAGAGTCCCAACTGGGATGATTGGGTTCAAGCTCTCATGTCTATGTGCCATGGCCATGAAGAGAGTCATGATGAAGTGGGAGCTATTCATCAGATGTTTTTGGATGAATTAAATGATGAAGCTGATTCTATTATTGAGTAGTTTCTTGGCATGATGGAACCTGCAAGTTGTTAGATTTCTACCTAAACATACAAGTGATTGAGAGAAAGCAAAACAGAAATCAGATATGAGCTAAATAAATTGTATTCAACTCAAGAGAATGCAAAGCATTACAATAGAATGGGATGCTCATATGAGAGCAAGAGGTGGGTATATATAGGATATTCCACCCAAGAAACTCAATACACAACCAATGTGGGATAAAGTGAAAAAGTCCCTAAGTAAGCTTAACCTAGTGTGAAAAAAACTAATGTGGAGAACAAGTTAAGAAAGAGCTAGATAGCGAAGTAACCCTGTTCACACTAACACCCCCCCTTAAGTGCAACTTAGGGGGAAATGTGACAAAATGCAAAGATGGGTCCCAGCAACAAGGCCTGATGAGGTACCCATGTACAAAGAATCCCCTCAAACAGAAAAGGAAGGAGAAAACCCAATGGGAAAAAACTCCCCCATGAGAGGAAAAGAAGAGAGGCCAAGTAGCCCCCCTTCAATATAGAGTCTCCTGCACTGATGGTAGATGCCCGACAATGAATACTGAAGATGATCCACGATCGTTGAAATACGTTCCTCCCCTTAGGAAGAAACAAGACCAAGAATGTATGCAAGATTTCTTCCCATTCCTTATAGGAATATGAAGGAAGAAGAATAAATGTCTCTAAACTTTGCACATGATCCAAAGACAACAATGATGCTCCTGAAAACTACTCAAATGTCTCCAATCCACTACCAAATTGTGACTGAATAGGAGGATGAAGAACAATCTCAGAAGATGATATCTTCTCTAAAGAGAAGGAAACCTTCTCCAAATGTTGCCCAATGATCACTAAGCCAATGCCAAACTGTGAAAAATACTGATATGGATCAGGTACCATAGAAGATTCAGGTACAATAACCATGGATGTATGGTGCTCACCATCAGTAAGACAACTAGACCAATGAGAATCTGGTACTTCTGCAGAGGAAGTCAACAGGAATTATGACTGAGTCAAATATGTGGACTCATGAATATCTGTAGATATTGTCACTGTAGAAGCAAATGTAGGTAAAGAAGGAACAAGAGGGTCTGAATGTGCCCTCGAAACATCTGAAGAAGAATCAACTCCATCAAAGAAAAGAATGAAATCAATAGTGTCTCCCAAATCTGTAATGTGGGACTCAACAAACAAGGATGAGATGTCTGGTAGGATTATATCCCAAGGAACTACTTCTGGAAGACTGATGACCCTGCTGCATAGAATCATTGGAAGTCATGGATGGAGCTACACTGGACTCAGATAGAGCAACAGGTAATGAAGGAGATGAGATCTCAATGCATGTCATAGGACTACATTGTTCATCCCCAAATGATATGTCCGCACAAGATGGCTTAGTATGAACATGTGAAATATCTGCTAATGCTGGATCACATGAAGTCTCTGAAGGAGGAGTATCAGGAAAAGTCTCTATGTCATCTAGACATTCAAGTGCTTTCCATTCATCAAGCTTCATAGTTGTTTTAAAATCATATGGTAGAAAAACATCAAGTGGTTTTAAACAATCTACAAGAGGATCCTCAGGAAATGGAGACTCATCCAAGTCACCATACATCTCCCAAAGTTTGGTCCAACAAGCACGAGGGGAAGAAACCCATGTTAATGTACTCATTGTGTCAAAGTCAACATTTGAACCAAGAAATGCTACTACATAACCATTCTTTTGATGCCATACAATGCTTTTCTGAAATGATATTGGTTGAGGAACAAGTTTGTAGAGATAGGGCAGAAGATTGAGTCATCTGAAATGTTTCAGCATACCATCTCGCCAAGACTTATAGTTACCCCTTTTTAGTTCAATTATAGCTGGATGCTTTGTGATACCCATGATTACTCCTTAAATTTAGTCACACATAAGACCAATTAAGAGACTAAATCCAACAAAAGCAAGAACACCAAGGGACCCCCCAAGAAAAAATGATTTGACACTTTATAAGTAGTGCGGTTACAATGACTACTAAGAGAACGCTGAGTGGACTTGATTTCAATGCTTTTACAAATCCTCACAAAATGAACATATACTGAAATTACAATTTTGGGACAAACCCAAATGAAATTAGAAGTACCACTGCGAAGTACATGAAAAAAAATGCACTTTCAAAAAATGAATCGCCTCAATTCGAGGCTGTATGCAAAAGTTATGCACTTTTGAAAGTCCCAAAAACGGGAACTACGCAGAGTCACGTGTGAGAATCTGAGATTACTGAAAAATCTGTACACTGAAATCAAAAAATGATTGTACCAACATGTAGAGCATGAAAAATTAGCCAAAATCAAAAAAAGAAGCTCACAAATCGGAGGTCGGGAGCCCAAGTTACGGCCTTTGGAAGTTGAACTACAATTTCCAAAACGCCAATGGAGAGGGGTTTTGCTGTAGCTTTTTGATGTTGTTTCTGCAAAATATATAAGCTGTATGCAAAAACTAATAGATACCCAGATGGTTTTTCGGTGCTGCGAACAAAACCCAGAAGGCATTTTTCTCTGTGATCTATAGAAAATGTGACTCTAATTGAAAAAAATGTGTTTAGCACCAAAAAAATGGCATGCAAAGACTGAATCAGCTACCTAAGACAAATAAAGGCATGCTACAACCTGCAAGATTGATCAGAATAAATAAAATGCAAGCCGATTGTTAGATTTTAGTTCAAAGAGTCTTGAGGAAGCTATGAAAAAAACTTGCTACTGGCAAGTCAAAATATGAACCCCCCCAGAAACTAGAGTTTTCTCCACACTTTTTTGTTTCTCCAGATCATCAGAAGATGCAAGAGAAGAGCATACTCATGTGCTTCAAAACCCACAACTCACAAACTAGAGTTTTCTCCACACTTTTCTGTTTCTCCAGATCATCCGAATATGCAAGAGAAGAGCATACTCATGTGCTTCGAAAAACAACTCTACACTTTCAGATTTCTAAAAAAAATGCTAACCCACAACTCACAACCGCTCTGATACCATGTTAGATTTCTACCCAAGCATACAAGTGATTAAGAGAAAGCAAAATAGAAATCAGATATGAGCTAAATAAATTGTATTCAACTCAAGAGAATGCAAATCATTACAATAGAATGGGATGCTCATATGAGAGCAAGAGGTGGGTATATATAGGATATTCCACCCAAGAAACTCAATACACAACCAATGTGGGATAAAGTGAAAAAGTCCCTAAGTAAGCTTAACCTAGTATGAAAAGAGCTAATGTAGAGAACAAGCTAAGAAAGAGCTAAATAGCAAAGTAACCATGTTCACACTAACACAAGTGACATAGAGCAGATGCAAGAAATAAAAGGTGTTGTCACTCTTTCTGGAGGAAAGAAAAGGGTTAGATTTAATTTGCCAATGGAAATAGATGATCCTCCTGTCTGTTTGGCTGTTGTAGAGGATTTGCATGTTTTGGTAGAAGTTGAGAATAGTGATACCCAGAATGGCGGAGCTGTCGACATGGAGTCTGTTGGTACGGAGAAGGAGAAATTCTTGGCCAATAGCATAGAGGCAGCTGAAGAAATTACTAATGCTATGTCTGAGAAAAAGGTATCTTTTGCTAATCTTGTTAAGAAAAAGACCGACGGCAGCAAGGCATTGGTAAAGAGCCAGCTAGAATCTGGCACAGAGGCAAGAACACAAATTGAGCAAACAGAAGCAGATAAAGCTCCGGTTGAGAGTGTTTCTTCACTTTTCGAAAAAGATGAAATCTGGTTCAGACAAAGCAAAAGACACTGCTGAGACTATACATGATGTTTTGCGGCCACATTGGTCGCTAGCTATGGAAGGGGCCAATTTTGGGCAGGACGTTGATAATTTTAACAGTAAGGAGAGGGCTAATGGGTCTAGGGTTTTGAATCAGGATGAAGTAGATTTTGAACTTACCAATGCCATGCTTTCTATGGTGGCTGTTTGGCATGCAGGTCTGGAGAGCCTTCAGCTAGGGTCGGATTACTATGATAGGATTACGAGTGATGCGATCAGGGTTGAGGGGTTAATGAAGGGTTATAATGAGCTGGATCTTCTTGTCGTTTCTATAATTATACTGATTACCCTATGTATTTGCTACAGCACCAAGGAGAGCTCAATTTTTAACATGGTGTTGATGGCGTTGCATTTGGGGTTTATTCTCTTTATCATTGCGATTGGCTTTGCCAAGGGAGAGAACCATAACTTTTTGGAGCTGGTGAGAAGAGGGGAGGTAGCGGCTTTGGCGGCATGGGCAGGGGTTGTACCATCGCAGAGACTGGCCGTGAGGGCATCCCGCTTTCTTTTCATGCAGAACAGGGTCCGTATGATCTGTGATTGCCATGCTACTCCTGTCAGAGTTATACAGCTGGAGGAATTGAAGTAGCCCCAAAGGAATTGTTCGGTTTGTGGTGATGATGCCTGGCAAGGGTGTGGTGTAGAATGTGGGAAACTATCTAATGGGAAGAAGAAACAGGCGGAGATGTTTACAGCAGTGGATTGTTGGGGTTATAATATGACTAGATCGTTTCTAGAAGGTGTTACAATTGATTGGGAAGCTTGGAAACGATTTATATGGAGTGCCCTTGAACAGAGGTTAAAGCCCTGCAATATGGGCTTGTTTTCGAAGTGACGTTACAAGTGGAAATGTGAGGGATATCTCTGAGCAACTATTTGGTCTTCAAGTGGGAGATTGTTGGGTTCGGTGAAGCCCAAATTGGCAAGTTTCTCACATATTCAAAAATAATGCCTTTTGCAACCAACTTCTTTTTGCATGTATTCACAAAATTAGAAGTTGCTTTTTTTGATGGATTTTTCCATTTATTGGAGATGAAACTGATTTATAAATAGTTGGCTGCTCCTTGAATATGTATTGTATTCAGAATTAATAAAAAGAGATAATCCCTGAAAGTGGACGTGACCATTATTGGGCGAACCACTGTAAATCTTGTGTTCTTCTATGTCTTTTAAATCTTTTAATTTTTGTTCTTATTTTCTGCAATTTTCTTTTCATTTGCTTCTGCAATTTTCATCAACAAATGCCAATGCTGCTAGAAATGCAATTTTTGCAATCTCTCGACCAAGTTTATCTAGTGGTTTCAGTGCACTCCTGACAAAGCAGAGTATTAAATCTTAACGAGTGTCTCGGATTCTAAATATAGAAGAAAGCTAAAATTTTAGTTTATAAGATAAGTAAATGCAATGGAGGAAAATAGTTACCTGCAATCCTCAAAGAAAATTTTAAGTGGGTTCCAACTGCTCTAATTTTTTATTGGAGTTGGATTCACACCCTTCGGATTAGATTTAGATTCCATTTTGTTCTTGAGGTTAATATTAACTTTCAATAGTTTAATTGACAGGTTGGAAGATGCCAATTTAAATAGGGGCCATAAAAATGTACACACATAAAAATTCTTAGAAAAATCTATTTACTCAAAACAAATATAAATTAAAAATTAAACTTTTAACAAAAAAAAAAAATTATATATTATAATTAAAAATTAAAAATTCAAGTAAAAATCTAGAATATAAATCTCTATATAATTTTGTATAGCACTCCTATATGTCATATTGGCCTTTAGTTCTTAAACTATAAAATTCTATCATATAAAACTCTATACAACACTCCTAAAGTTTAAACATATTTTAGAACTTTTAATCTTTTAAATTAAAACAAATTTTCATTTATAGAGTAAAGTTTTAATATATTAAAATCAAAATTTATATAATAAAATTTTAATTATTTAAGCTATAAAATGAAGATAAGTTTTTTTTTACTCTAATACCTTATAAACAAAGAAATCAACCTTTTATTATTCTATTAAATGTTTAACTTAATAAAAAAATTAAATGTGTAGTATATTATATTATATTATTACTATATAGATATAGAAATGATTATATTACTATTCTTCAAAGATGATAAAAGAGATTTTATATAAATAATGATTATTTTTATAATTAAAATATCTAAAAAGATTTAATTTTTTATTTGATTAAATATATCAATTTTATAAATTGATTTAATTAACTTTACTATTTTTTTTAATCGATTTAATTGTTTATTATATCAATAATAATAATAATAATAACGCCGAGAGGCGTTATACGGTCAGAAGTAGATGTATGTACATTTTTATGGCCCTGATTTAAATTGACGTCTAATAACATGTCACAAGGTAAAGTTAAACTATGTAAAAATTATAGAGGGAATACTTTCCCTCGCCTCCCATCACCTCCCATATTCCATGAGAGAATATGGGGAAGGCTTCGTTGTGGGTAGTTATGGTTTGGGAAGCACCATTATCACATTTCATACTTTACAGTTTCAAGTTGCAAGTTCTGAGGTGAGCGTGAACATAAATTAACGTTCTTGATTTTTCTTTGAGAGAAAATGGCAATGGCGTCTTTGAGGCTTCCCCTACTGATGGTGAAGATGATGGTTGTTTCTAAGGCGCAAACAAAGGAACTAGAGAAGAAGAGCTTCATCGACTGGCTGGTAGGAAAGCTTGAAAGAGAGCAGTTAGTGGAAACTGATCCAATTCTGAAGAAGGTAGAAGGCACCGGCACCACCAATGGCAGTGCATGTCTGTTAGGAAAGGTTGTGTTGGTTTCCAAAAGGAAGGGCGTCTCACCACCACTCGAGCCTGAGAAAAAACTAGGCCTTTTCGGTGGTCTCTTTGGGAAGTGAGTCTCGTCTTACATCACTGCTAACCTTCCAATCCTATGGATAAAAACTCTTCCTGCAATGTCGATTTTCTTCTTGTATTTCTGATAGTATGTATAATTTTGTTTCGAGCATTTGTTATTTCGAGCATCTGTTAATTTTCTTCTCTGGGTTTCCACAATAACAACAAAAATGGTAACTAGTGGAAATAGATAATTGATTAAATTATGTCACCTTGCAATCCATCTAAGAACAATTTCGTGTTTGATAATGGGATTTTACATCTAAATGTTTTGCACCACATTATGTGGTTAAAATGAAATGACTTTGGTAACCAGTTTATTCATGAACTTTAGAGTGAAGTCTTGGTTCCATACCATGGTGTAACGATGTTAGCTTTTTAATACTCACTTAAGGAGAATTTATGAAGATGATCAGTACTCAAATGCTTTCAACTATCCAAGAATTCATGACTAAGTAGCTAACTAGCTTGCAACGAAAGAATCAACATCTAAATACCTATTGTTACATCCCCAACTTATGATTTAGCTTATTGTGTGGTAATCAGGATGATTAATTATAGTTAATGATTTGATGTTGTGGAGAATATCAAATAGAACCATTGATTATATGAATATTGACTAATGTTAGTTAAACATGAGATTACATGTTGATATGATTATTTAGTTACAATGATTTGCGAAACAAATGATGATACACTAATCATGGTTATATGGTTGTGAGTGTATTCAGGAAAGAATCTTCCTCTAAGAATGGAAGGAGAGTATCATCTGGGAGGAGCAGATAGATGTTTGGAAGAGGTTAGATTGCCATCAGAGTATCGAAGCTAGTCCTTAAGGAACCTTGCAGGTAGAATGAGTACGTCTTACCCTGGTTAGTCGTTTTCCTTGATTCTTTCAGTGTCGTCTTGACAAGGTGAGATATTTCGACATTTCTCACATCGATTCGACTAAATAATGTTGTTAGAACATCAATTCTAGTCGATGGGTGATCTCGTCAGGTTGTCGAGTATTTTCTTGTTTCCTTATCCAATTCTTTACTAGGATTTTGTGACTATTATTATTATTATTATTTTTTAATTTTGCTTATGGTCAACATGGCGAAGAAGAGGGAGTGGTACTCGACCGTAAAGATGCATTTTTATTGTGCCTCCCTATTGATGATGTTGTCATTTGATGACATTTTAGATTATTTTGTTTACTCTTAAACATTCGCTTAGATGCAAGGGAAACTTTATGCAATATAATTATGCTATCCCTTATGATCGGGCACCTTTATTATTAATAATATAGATGACTTATGTGGATAGGCCGACCACCACCCACGATGAGTGGAGTGAGTGGAGGCTGATGTGTAACCTATCTTAATTCCTATCCACGCTGCCACTCCATCATGGAGGATAGTCGATTGTTGGAACCCAAATAGGCCGTGGGGTGGTGAAGTTGGTTATGGGTTTTTACCTCTATGTGGAGCAAAAGGTGGTGAACTTTGTTGCATGCGATGCATGCAAAAGTATGAACCAAGCCTTTGTTGTGTGAAGGGATCAGTATGCTCTTGGTTGAGCAAGAACAGTGAGAGGTTTCTATAGGAAAAGACTGCTACAATAGTAGCTAGAAGGTGAGAACACACAAGCTCGGGATAGATCTATCGAAGGACATTCAGAAGTTGACCCTCGACAGACCGACTCCATTGTTTAAACCTTAACAGGTATGAAGCTTAGTAATAATATTACTACTGCATTCTATATGTGGTCAACTGTGTCGACATGGGATAGTACTTGGCCATTGTGTTATAGTTATAGGTCTTCGAGGCCGTAAACAATGTTGTGTTAAAACTATGATACTCCGTAAACAATGTTGTGTTAAAACTACGATACAATGTAGACAATACTGTGTTTTAACTATGATACTTCATAGACAAGGCTGTGATTAAACTATGACACTTCCATAGCCATTTCCACGAGTAAGCCACAATACCACCTACACTATGGAGTTATCTTTATAAGCCCTCGGGGCCGTATATGCATTTATTTGTAAATCTTGTAAGAATTGTTTGATAAGCAAGATGGTCGAGGCCATAAGGTCGAGCTTGTGCATTGCAGTTGCATGCAAGAAGAGTGAGTGTCAATATGTCAAGGGCTTAAAACTGTTTCTTTATTCTTGAAACTCTCATTATTATTATTTGAGCCGACTGTGCTCACTATTGAGAATATATTAAACCATAATGATTGTGTATGTGTATTATGAGGTTTATCTTGGAGTAGGCTGAGAGCCTCACGCAAACCTTGATAACATTATCATTAATTATTAACCTTTGACTATGCATGAGGCACTTAGTATTCAATCATGAAGACTACAAATAACAATGCTTGACTGTTAATGATAGTTATTATGATAACTATGATGCATCTTATGTATTTAAAAGGATATGTTGACTCCTCACTAAAGAAGGAGAAATTAGATAAGTGGTAAATTGTATTATTTTCTAGGTAGCATTAATTGCATGCCGGGTTTATTGGAGAAATTGTTTCTCCTAGATAATATTTTCTTATGAGAATGAATACTATGGTTAGTATGAAACTCTTGTATTTCAACGTAAATGAAAGCCATCTCTTTTCGAATGGCCATACCTCACAAATGAGGTATAAGATATTAAAACCCATGTGGATAGTTGAGATAGAGTCTTTTTAGTAAGACCATCTTATTAGACTATTATGATATAATTCTTAAATGACATGAATTTGAATGTAAACCTTGTGATAAGGTAAACATGAAGTCGTGAACCTAGAAAGGTCATAAGCTGGAAAACATGATTGGGCTTTTGTCTTTTTGAAAAGCAAGGAACAAAGTGACGTAGAGTCACAGGTTCCCCATTGCGAAAGCAACGTAACATAACTAAATGTACTCCTAAGATAGGAGCTGATTGTCCTAGAATTGGACTAAGAATGAACTGAACCTACCTTTTTTAGACCTAAAAAGGTTGAGCTATGATTATTGTAGGATGAGACGGCTTCTAAGTTGAGTCGAGGTGGTGGACATATGACAACATTTATTGTGAAACATTTATGTATGTATATCTTTGGCCAAAGTAATGCATCTGTCTCTATATGCATTGTCGGTCCACAGTGATCCAGATGGCATAATGTTTCCAGTAGTGTCATACATAGTTAGAGTGGATCTATAGTTGTATGACCGTAAGACATTATGAAGGACACAACACCAAATACTCAGATGGTAAACCTATAGGTTCCTTATATCTATACCCTCCGTGAAGGGTAGGGCCACTTCCAGGTAGGAAGTTGTGCGGGGGACCGCTGGTCTGTGGTTGGAGGAAAAGCACTCGGGTGATGCTCTCCTTCCCAAGTAGAAGACAAGTCGAGGCTTATGAAGACAAATGTCAAAGTTCCAGATATAATACTTTTCTTTATTTGATTTGATAGTCACTTATTATGTATATTTCTATATTTGATGCCTTGAGCATAGCTTTGTACATGTATAGTGAAGGTCATTCACTGTTGAGATATCCTTCGATATTGTAAATCTAAGTTCTGTTATGTTTTGGAAAAGAATAACATGCTTAATTATCATGATGATATTAATTCATTCATTCTTAACTGTGATTATGTTAATCATGATGTATTCTTACTCTTAGTTAAGATGGTTAATTATGGTTACTTTTGGGTAATGTGAGATGTCATGTTACACCTAGGTGCCAAACAAGTCTCATCTCCCTAAGAAGGGTTGATACCATGGCATCCTAGTGTTATAGGGTAAGAAGAGGATATATATATTTATGAATCTAAGTAAAGACAAGAACTCGACCTTCCTATACTAATCTTATTAGTAGGTCTCAATCCTCCAAGAATCCCCAAGCCACCTTCTCCCCCCATACAATCTTCCAGGGGCCCCTTTCAAACATGACATCTTTAATACATGCAAAACTTCACAAGTACCAGTAGTAACAATCAAGCAAAGGGCTCAAAAGAAAACAATAATTTTAAAAAAGATACAAATATTAATTAAAATCCAAACTAAATCTCATAAAGATAATAAAATTCCAAGTGTGGCCACCAATGCAATAACATTTCAAATTCATTTAAAAGTTCAGGCCAATGAGTCCTTGAGGCAAGGGAATATATCAAAATTAATTGGCTAAGCAACCCAAGATAATAATAATAATTTCATATTGTTGGTTGACAATTTAAAGATTTGTAATTAATAAAACAAATAAATGCATAAATTAAATAAAGAAGCAAACCAACGATCTCATAAAAAATTGTCCAACAAAATTACCTCGTGACTATACAAGCCACCCAAAGGGGAGAAGGATTATGGTAGACTCAATCTCAATAATTATTCTAAGATAACCATCACATTAGATAACCCCATACCTCTCACTGTAAAGAACATGCACTATAATCAATGCAAAATCCTAGTGCCAAAATATAACATGTGTAGGAGTATCTAAGAGATTTTAAAGCAAGTATAATATAGTCTAAATTCTCATTATGGTAACACCTAATGCTATTCAAACCCATAATTCACTATTGCATTAAAGGACAAAAGAACCATACTAGAAATAGTTTTCCCAACGCTAATATCTAATGTAGGTATCAAAAGCTTAACAAACTTGGAGTGTAACCCTCAATAAAGGTACATTAGGGACCATCACCAACACAACAATATAGTAACACGAATTAGACTTTCCCTATGCACTGATGAGCATGGTTTAACAAAAGGGAAGGTCAATCGAGAGATACGTTCACGGAATATTATTATAATCTCCCAATGAGCACCCCTTTCCTGCACATCCAAATTAACTTTGAGCCCTCAATCTATTGGAATAGAAAGAGGGAGTTAAACATGAACATCACAAACATAAGAGTAAAGGGAGCAACCCACACATTTGTATGAGAAGGAACACACCTATCCCATTCTATGCATTCAAGCTCACCAACCTCAAAAGTAGTTATTTATATGAAACAAATCAAGGAGGTACTAAATATCCTATATCATGACTAGAGATACAATCACATTAGATACTAGTGTCTACTTATCACATAATCCATTTCCACTAGCCCTATTATTTTTTGTTACTTAGATATTTCCTAAATCAATCTCATACATTGATAGAATAGTTCACCATCAATTCTCACACTCTAAGAGTAGTTACTTACACATCCAACTACATAAGGAGGAAATACATGCCTTAATTACCTACTATATGTTGTACTTCAATAATCTCAATAAAGGATCTAATTCCTCATAAATTATTCGTATATTGCAACTTGTATCTCATTTCACACTAAAACATGGTTGACCAAAGACCCATTTCATTATTTAATCTTCAATTCAACCTATTTCTTTTGGAAAATCCTACAATAATATGATATTTTTCTTACATTATGTCTTAATTCTCCCTTTCTCTTAGGAACATAGTCAAGTTAGCTATAAAAGTAAGTTAAGATATATGCTAGCACCCAAGCATTCATGATGTAGTAACCACTATATATATGTTAGATAAATATAAAAACAAGCATGCATCAATAACAACACACTATCAAGCTTCCGATAAGGGCATGGTTCAGTGGTTAAGTCTCTCGGTTGTAGTGGCGGCCACCAGAGTTCAAACCCCTGCTGGGCCAATGAGCTCGCAGGTTTTACGCCTTTGCTGGGCCAACGTGCTTGTAGGTTTGAAGTGTTTTTGCTAGGGGATGAGGTCCCCCATGTTGTGGCCTCACCAGTTCATAGCTCTGGGCAAAAAGCCTTACTGTGGAGCCGGAGGGCGTGTTGCACTAGCATCACCGGTCACATTAAAAAGTTTACCAGGCACATTATCTTAAAAAAAAAAACACTATCAAGCTTACTAATACCATCCAACATGTCCTATTATTTTATGGATGCATAAATAATGTAACATTATGTGTAATCCACATCATTATCAACTAATGTGAATGACAACAATATTTCACATTTATCCTTCATTATTGGCTAAAGATCACAATAATGCACACAAAGACGTACAATATGCTAAGTATGCTTTGATTCTTAGTCAATACTGACTCACACAATAGTCATTTGCAAAGGCTTTTCTACACATATTAACTAACAAAAGAAAGAATCCTAGTTTCACAGTCATAATTGGTTCATATAGAGCATAAATATACATATTTCTATATTCTTCTCTCTATGTGCTTTTAACATATTTGACTTTATCCTCTACCTATTGTCATTATTCTATATCCTAAAGCATTAAGTCATATAAATGATCAATACTCTGAGACTTCACATCTTTCTCGAGTAACATTCATTTATTTGAAGGGGATCAGACAACCTTATATTTCCTAACTTATAATTCACTAGAAACTATTTATTCAAAATCAAGCCTTATATGCCCTTAATCTAACTTTTTCCTAAACAATTCCACTCATCAATTATAAAAAGTGCTACTAACATTAAAAGAATTTCTAAGGGCACAAACAATTAGAAAATCACGAGGATAATTTTTTTGTGGCACCATTTAAAGATTCAAGGATAGGACAGCTAGACTCAAATTCTAAATGACCAAGGTACACTCATGAAAGATTTTAGTTTACATCCTAAACTAATGTGGACTATCTATAGCAAATTCAATTAGATCACATTTCCAAGAGGTTGGTTCCATTACAACTAGGCCTCTAGAAAAGATGCAAGGAAGTGGATTCATCAAATGAAGTAAGAAGCCAGTATCACATTAAGAAATTTTGAAAACATCAACACATATAATTATAATATTATACATAACAATCACACCCTTAAACAATCAACTTCTAACCCCTCTAAGCAATACTTCTTTAGATGACACAAGGAATTTTTCACTTACAATGAGATGTTGAACATACGATGTTTCTAGTCAATTAGATTCATTTCATTCTAATTTGACTTCAAAGTCACTATCCAAAAGGGTGATAGGGATGCACAACAATTTAACAATTATAGTTTAAAATGAACCTAAAAATTAAAAATAAATCAACCCAAGTACTTGTGTTATTACTTACATCTTATTACCTATGTAGTCATTTTCACATAAAGTGGTAACATTTCACAATTACATATTCAACAACATGATCCAAACACACTCCCAGAGTTCTCAGTGTTTGTAAACCTGGCTCTGATACCAAATGTCATGCCCACCCATACACACAAGTATAAATGGACATAAACACGATGTAAATAATTTTATTTTATCATACTACACATTAAACTGTAGTAAATACTACATTTAGTGGAAGATAATGCACACTCAATACTATTGCGTAAGCAAATATGAGGGCATACCATACATGGTTAAAGAAAAGATAATAATGCAAGCGGTGAAATCTTGTTGCAACACCCTAGACTAAGTGATGGACAACCATTGAGTGTTGACGTCACTAGGTATGGTGTCGCAAAGGAAAAAAATTGCATGAAGGATCACCTTAAGGTTGACTCTAAGAAAGTATCGAAATAGTTGCATCTCAAACGACTAGAGCGTAACACTCAGGAGCCAATCTTATGCACCAAATAATCATTGTTAAGTTATGGTTCTCATCTAAAATTATTTTTAAATGATCTAAAAAGGTTTAATGAGTTTCAACCAAGAGAAGTTGACCATAGGTACTCTGTTAAAGAATAGGGTTGTCTCACCAAAGATTTAAACATTTAAGTAAATAAATAAAATAAAATGAATGAAATGAAATAAATTTCTTAACTAAAATATTTAATTATAAATAAATCCTATAATTAAATCCATCTCTCTTTGGCATTTTAAGTTGATAAACAAACTCAATCAATACAATAATTAAATCCACTACTCCTACTTTAATAGAATATAATAAATAAAATAAAAACTTCATTTATATTAAAATTTAATAAAAACTTTAAACTAAAATAAATCATGGAATAATAAAATCTAAAATTGAAGATTAAAATTAAATAAATATTTATTTCTAAATATTAATCATATAACACTATAAATACAACTATTAAAAGACAACAATTAAAATTTAAAAATAATAATAAAGCATCCTAACTCCACTAAAGGTTTAAGCTGCTGCTTTTTAGGAGTTATTAAAGCAATTTACTATTAATATTTGGAATTTTCCACAATATTAAAACAGAGCATAAATATAAAAAATTTCTACTTAATCCTTCATTTTCTTCTAATTGTTTTTGCTCTACAAGTTTTATTTTTGTGGAGAGAAGGAGGTTATGCAAATGGATGGTAAATTTTACTAATCTCCCTTCTACCTTTTGTTTATGGATTCTTCTCATGAAATTTCTCCTTCTTGCTCTTCCTTTTGTTGAGTTTCTATTAAGTTTTATGGATCGCAATCAATACTTAAGGGTATTTGATTTATCATTTGTTTTTGTTTTGCAGGGTTTGGAGGTTTTGGTTTGCATGCAGGTTAGGAAATAGAAGAAACATCTCAAAGGGATTAAAGAATGTATATATATTTTTATGGCATGGGATCTGTATTTATCCAGATCTAGACTTTCAAAGAAAAAGGAGGTTCAAACCTCATATTTACAGGGGACATGTCTTTCAGGAAATCTTATATTTACAAGGGACATCTTTTAGGAAATCTTATATTCACATATGTATACATACTAACGGAGATAAAGTTTTATCTTCATGTTATGTAAGTTGTTTTATAGATTTTTATTTTCTACCATGGAAAGTGGAATTGAGTCTATTTCTTTTGGTAATTACTACAATGCACATGTCATATCCTTACATGGCAATCTAGTTGAGATATAGTGGGCATATAACTTGCATGACGTTGAAAGAGAGATCACTTATGGATGTAATTGTGTGGTGTTTTTAACATCAACATTTTAGATCACACTCCATGATCCTTCATCAAGATGAGGAAGAAGTTAAAAAACACCACATAATTGATGTTAAAGACACCACACAATTAATTCCATAAGCAATCCCTCTCTCACTATCATAGACAATGGAAATATTATGTCTCTTAAATTGCATGAGGTTGTTTTAAACAAACACAGGCTATAGTTTGTGTTCAATAATGGTATCATATTAATTGAAAGTAACAAGCACAATTAATAATGTTCCTTCTTAAAAAACATAGCATGAAAAGTTATAAATTGATTACATCGAATGCAAATTACAAAAATCAAATTGCATTTTAGCTACAATCATGAATACTTACTAATATAATATTTTTCTATGATACCTTGTGAAATGTTCATTTAGGCAATCATTATCAGTGCCTTCTTTACATGGTACTAGGGAATCATGTACATACTTGTG
This sequence comes from Cunninghamia lanceolata, assembly GCA_027924645.1. NCBI lineage: Eukaryota > Viridiplantae > Streptophyta > Pinopsida > Cupressales > Cupressaceae > Cunninghamia > Cunninghamia lanceolata. The sequence continues at coordinate 7,189,416 of BSBN01000333.1, forward strand.
ACACATGGTTCTAGTCTAGTATGTTGTCATAACCATGGGTGTAGTAATTAACAAATGTTTTGGCAATAAGTTGTAGGAGGCGAGGAGAGCTCTAGGTTGGTTGAGGAAGATGAAACCTATCATTCTTCATTATCACTCTTGGAGTTTATCCTTCTTTTGTGAAAACTAGTAAGATTGGTAATCTTCATTATCTTAGTAATAATTATATCTAGCTCTTGACTTTTTGATTTGGTGTCTAGTGAATAAAAATTATTTATTTTGTTTTGTTGGTTCTTTATTTTTGTTGATTTTGGTATTGAGCGTGTTAATATTTGTTTTATTTCCCTTTTTTTATTTAGTGTTCCAAGTCCCCTTTTTGGAAACTATAAAACATCCACATAAAAGATCTTCAATTGGCTAATTGAGTAGTTCTAAAGATATCTCTTAGGCATGGTAGTTTCATTAGAGACAAAGCCTATTTATGACACATGAGTTAGGAGTTATTTTAGGTGGAGGAGATGAAAAGGAAGGTAAGTGTTTATATGTGTTTTGACATGCCAACACGTTGGAAAAAAATCATTCCCCTACTTGAAAGATGTTAATCTCAAGAGTCTTCTATATGCATTTACATGTTAAAATGACACTCGAATAACATAGTAGGTTAAAATCATATCTTGTATTGCTACATCTTGCACATTTTTATTGATGTCACCATCAGTTTAAGAAGAGGTTTTATGTATAGTTGTTTAGTTTGTGGCCTTAGTGACAATTTTTGGGGTGAAGTGTACATTAGGTATAGTTACAATAATTAAGTTTTGTTTATCATCCTTTGACATCAATCTTGTTAAGGATACCTCAAGGAATATCATCCTAGGTCTAGCTAAGTCTGTCATGTCTCCATATTGATAATTCACAATTGAATCGATTATATATTATTCATCCAAATTGAAGTATATCAAAGTATGTTCAAGTCTTAATTGTTACTTCCTTTCTAATCCTCAACCTTGGATGGGGAATTACTTGTCTAGGGCGCACTAAAACCATCTCCATTCATTGAGATGGAATTACTCTGCCTCTCCCTAACAAAACCTTGCCTATCCTAGGGTTGTAGGCAATAGAAATAACTAAGTATTAACTTGAACATACTTTGATATACTTCAATTTGAATGAATAATATATAATCGATTCAATTGTGAATTATCAATATGGGGACATGACAGATCGGGGGAAAAGTAAGGGAAACATCTAATTTACATACAACTCAGAAAATATTTCTGAGTGGGAGAATATACTTAGAGGCAGATATGTGTATTAAATTACAGTAGTATATTGGCTGCAAAGGAGAATCCTTTAAGAGTTCTCAAGGTAAGATTTATCTTGGTATAATGTATCTAACTTTATGATGAATAACATGTGATCAGTAGTGACTAATACATATGATTGAAAGATTGTCGTTAGACATGAATATATATATATATACACACACATACACACACATTATGAAACTTGCTATAATGGAAAACATCAATAGACTACATTCAACACATTAAGTAATGGTATGTTCATCTCATTGCCTATTTACTTCTATTGCCTGCAACTGTAGGGTAGGTTGGTTTTGTTAGGGAAAGGCGGAGTAATTCCATCCCAATGGGATTGGAGATGGTTTAGCACGCCCTAAACAAGGTTGTTAGGGAGAGGCGGAGTAAGCCCATCCCAATTACATTGGAGAAGGTTTAGCGTGCCCTAGACAAGTAATTCCACGTCCAAGGTTGAGGATTAGAAGAGAAATAAGATTGAGATGTGAACATAGTGATCATTTGGTATGTTGAAATATATTATTATTGCTTGCAACCCTAGGGTAGGTGGTTTTGTTAGGGAGAGGCACAATAACTCCATCCTGATGGGATTGGAGATGGTTTAGCGTGCACTAGACAAGGTTTGTTAGGGAGAGGTGGAGTAATCCCATCCTAATTACATTGGAGAAGGTTTAGCGCACCCTAGACAAGTAATTCCCCATCCAAGGTTGAGGATTAGAAGATGAAATAAAAATTAAGACTTGAACATAGTCGATACGGAATTGTGTTATGAATTGAACTAAATATTATCATAATTTATTGATCGTTAATATCTCTAATTTCCCTTTCTAGTGATATTATTGTATGCAAGTGAAGAAAGCAGGAATATCCTAAAAGAGGACATTACAAAGCCAAAAGCAAAGGAGTGTATACCCATTCTCAAAAATGTTGCCTTTTGGTGACTAGTGCTCTCTCCTCTAATCTACATGCCATGACAACATAATCTAACATAGAACTTGGATTAAACATGCACACCTCATGTTGGATGTGATACTTTATCCCTCCTAGAAACAAGTCATTCAAATTTTCATTTGTGATTGTTTCCACTCACAATGATAGATTCTAGAACTGCTGAATAGAATACTTGACAGATCCTATTTAGCATAATTTTTCTAATAGGTTTCAAAGTAGTTCTCTACCATATTATCATGATACTACAACTATAATTCATTAGTAAAAACTAACCAATTGACACTAAGACCCTTCTTATTCTTAGCACGAAGATATTGATATTGAATTAATTACTCTAGTTCTAAGTATAAAGATTCCATTACCACCTTTTATCCACATTAGATTTGATGTACATAAACAAATTTTATCATTTGGTTGATCAAAGTGATTAGATCCTTCCCTTCAAACTTATTCATTTCCACTTTTGGCATCAAGTTATGTGGTCCTGAATGGATACTAGCCAAAGGCAATGGCTATGACATTTGGGATCTCATTGGGTTATGTGTTAATGGTTAGAGGTTGATTTGGTATATTTTATTGCAAGTTCAACTATTGATTGAGTCTTTGCTCAATCTAATCCAATTACTGATTGATGTTGGTCATATCAACCTAAAGGTTGTGCACACTATACTCATGCTAGCTCACTTTGTGATCAATCAAATAAAACCCTAGAACAGAAGATCCCTCAATTTCCATTTATGGCTCAACATCCTCTTTATTAAGAGTTTTTCTTGATGTGTATGAATTAGATTACCTCACCCTCTAATATGTGGCCCCCTCATCATGCAATAGAATAATTTTGCAATAAATTATATAAACAAATCCAAACAAACAAACATATTGAAGTATAATAAACATAAGTATGGAGTCCAAAGTACAATGATATTCCACCCAAACAAACATATGCAAAAAGCAAGAGCATACACCACACAAATTGTTCAACCCATTCCCCAAGGATAAGCAGCCTCATGCATACAAGATGCAAGCTATTTAAAAAATGCCTCGAAGAGATGAGGCCTCATGGAATGCTTTCTTTGTAGGGTATGTTCAAAATGTTTGTTAGAAAGGTCATAGAAACTTTTAAGCAAATGAAACTGGTGGGTGTAAGGCTAGACTCCATAGCCTTAGTGATAGCAATTCCAAATATAATTTATTAAGCATATATCAACCTTAAACATTTCCTTTTCGCCGCAACAATAAATAGTTCAAACTTAAATACTATTTTAGGAAGGTAATTGCAACCGAAGAGTGTACTTAGCTCGATGGTTGATGCTGAAGATCATCCTACATGCCTCAATCTTAACATCTCTCATTCTATTGTCATTGCCTAAAATATAATTTGAGAGTATCCATGAAAGAGATTGGTTGTCCATAATCTCCTTGTAATTCCCATACTCTACAATTGACAATTGTTTTCCTAACAGGGAGTAATATATGTGGAAAAGAATGGAAGAGAAGTTCTGCTAGTTTTGGACAAATGCTAGCTCTAACAATCCCCTGAACACTCACGCTTTGCCAGCATTATAAGTTAACCCTGCTCGTCAAAAGTCACAAGCTCATTGGCCCAACAAGGCTCCTATGAGGATGCAAGGCCTACTAGCTCATTGGCCCAATGAGGTTTGAACCTTGGTAGCCATCACAACAACTGTGCAACTAAAAACATATTAAAGCTAGAATATGATGAATAAGCAATCCTAATATAGATTAAGTTGACATTGGGGGTAAGAACTTATATAAACCCCATGTAGATATAATAATGTATCATCTATGAATGAATACAACCGAGCTCTACACAATTTGGGATCCGATGTTTTTTTATCCATAACAACTTATAAATATTCATGTGTTTATGAATAATAGTGTGTCAGTCAAGTAGAGGGTCCAAGGACTCAAGTGTGCTTTTGAATTCACAAGGTTTGGCTTAGGTCACTTGCATGTAGTTGTAAATTGGATAACATTCACATATGTATACATACTCATGGAGATAAAGTTTTATCTTCGTGTTATGTATGTTGTTTTATAGATTTTTATTTTCTACCATGGAAAGTGGAATTAAGTCTATTTCTTTTGGTAATTACTAAAATGCACATGTCATATCCTTACATGACAATCTAGTTGAGATATAGTGGGCATATAACTTGCATGATGTTGAAAGAGAGATCACTTATGGATGTAATTGTGTGGTATTTTTAACATCAACATTTTAGATTGCACTCCATGATCCTTCATCAAGACGAGGAAGAAGTTAAAAAAACCACAAAAGTGATGTTAAAAGACACCACACGATTAATTCCATAAGCAATCCCTCTCTCACTATCATGGACAATGGAAATATTATGTCTCTTATTGAATGAGGTTATTTTAAACAAACACAAGCTATAGTTTGTGTCGAATAATAGTATCATATTAATTGAAAGTAACAAGAACAATTAATAATGTTCCTTCTTAAAAAATATAGCATGAAAAGTTATAAATTGATTACATCAGTCAAATTGCATTTTAGCTACAATCATGAATACTTACTACTATAATATTTTTCTATGATACCTTGTAAAATGTTCATTTAGGCAATCATTATCACCGCCTTCTTTACACGGTACTAGGGAATCATGTACCTACTTGTGACACATGGTTCTAGTCTAGTATGTTGTCATAACCATGGGTGTAGTAATTAACAACTGTTTTGGCAATAAGTTGTATGAGGCAAGGAGATTTCTAGGTTGGTTGAGGAAGATGAAAGGCCATTCTTCATTATCGCTCTTGGAGTTTATCCTTCTTTTGTGCAAACTAGTAAGATTGGTAATCTTCATTATCTTAGTAATAATTATATCTAGCTCTCGACTTTTTGATTTGGTGTTTAGAGAATAAAAAATGTTTATTTTGTTTTGTTGGTTCTTTATTTTTGTTGATTTTGGTATTGAGCATGTTAATATTTGTTTTATTTCCCTTTTTTTCTCTAGTGTTCCAAGTCCCCTTTTTGGAAACTATGAAACCACATAAAAGATCTTCAATTGGCTAATTGAGTAATTCTAAAGATATCTCTTGGGCATGGTAGTTTCATTAGAGACAAAGCCTATTTCTGACACGACTTAGGATTTATTTTAGGTGGAGGAGATGAAAAGAAAGGTAAGTCTTTATATATGTTTTGACATGCCAACACGTTGGAACAAAAATCATTCCCCTACTTGAAAGATGTTAACCTCAAGAGTCTTCTATATGCATTTATAGGTTAAAATAACACTTGAATAACTTAGTAGGTTAAAATCATGTCTTGTATAGCTACATCTTGCACGTTTATATTGATGTCACCATCAACTTAAGAAGAGGTTTTATGTTTAGTTGTTTAGTCTGTAGCCTAGTGACAAATTTTGGGGCGAAGTGTACATTAGGTATAGTTACAATAATTAAGTTTTGTTTATCATCCTTTGACATCAATATTGTTAAAGATACCTCTAGGAACATCCTCTTAGGCCTAGCTAAGCCAAAGAAAAGGAGAGTATACCCACTCTCAAAAATTGGCCTTCAATCACTCACACTCTGTTGATGAGTTCTTGATCTACCTTCACGAAGATAAATCCTTGGCCTTGAAGATAAATTGATGCTCTATGATTGTGGGGTTGCGATTTCAGGACCCAACACCACCCGTAGGATTAGCAAACATAGGACTATCCAGTTGATATTCTCTTATGGAGAACTTAATACTATGGCATTTTCTAAAATAATTGGCTATTCCACCATCTACAAACATGACTTGAAACCTTGGAGCTAGGCATACAAAATAATTTAAATTTATAGCTAAATTACCATCGATGAAGTTATGATTACTACCTGAGTTAGTTAATATCGTTACCTTAGATATTTTTCAAAAACCCACTACCTTAAGGGTTTGTGGAGTGTTAATGCCTAAAAGTGTATGGAAATCAATAGTCGGTTGCGTTTCTTTAGTTTCTTCCCTTGTTTCCTCATCAATCTCCCCTACTAAGTCTTCATCCATTTCTTCTTCATTGGTAACTTCAATGTTGTATGATTTCTTTTCTCCACACTTATGTGCTCAATTGTACTTGCTATCATAATTAAAACATAACCATTTTTCTCTATTATCTTCAATTTATTAAGGAGTCTACTGCAACAATAAATAGTTCAAACTTAAATACTATTTTAGGAAGGTAATTGCAACAGAAGAGTGTACTTAGCTCGATGGTTGATGCTGAAGATCATCCTGCATGCCTCAATCTTAAAATTTCTCATTCTATTGTCATTACCTGAGATATAATTTGAGAGTATCCGTGAAAGGGTTTGGTTGTCCATAACCTCCTTGTAATTCCCATACTTTGCAATTGACAATTGTTTTCGTGATAGGGAGTAATATATGTGGAAAAGAATGGAAGAGAAGTTCCGCTAGTTTTGGACAAATGCTAGCTCTAACAATCGCTTGAACACTCTCATGCTTTGCCAGCATTATAAGTTGACTCTGCTCATCAAAAGCCTTCTAATAGAGTAAATAATTTCAAAATTGTGTGTTCATACAACAACGGATACATATCAACAATTCTGTTGAAAGGAAGCAAGGTATGCGGAAACGCTTCCTACACTGATCTACTGAAAAAACATTTATGCAAATTTAAACTTTTACAGTTAGAGATTAATATGCACATTAATAGAAAGGTAATAACAACATCCAAACACAAATACAAAACTAAGATTGTGCAAAGAAAGTCTTGTATGGATTCTCTCCTCCAAATTTAGTCGAAGCTGTCCATCTTATTCCACTATTCCATATTTGTCAAAGCATTCGGAGAGGCCCCAAATGAAAGGATGAATGGATCCACGTTGGTAGCAATGCAATCCATCAATAAACAAGAGACACATTGCGTCAGGTTCTTGCCGATAGGGAATGTTAAATTGTGTTGGGTAATTTGATTCGAGGTGATCTATAATTAAGGGAAGCATAATTGGTCAGTGCCCTCAAGGTTAGTGTTGTGAATGTTACCAACAAATTATCATCATTGTTAATGCCAGCTTGCCGGTAAAAAATTGTGTCAACTGTGCACATAACAAGGAGATTATATACAGCTATTAGATATATTTTAAAGTTTATTTGGATTGCATGGGTATGCACAATCTACGAGTTTTATTTATATAAAATAAGATAGAGCTTAACTTTTACCTTATTTGTTTCCCATGACAAATTATGCCCAATAATTTGTTAGAAACTTTTGTTTAACGGAAACATCTGGAACTGAATTGGATGACTAAAGATATGGTATTCAGTATGGATACAACAATCATTTGGGAAACCTTATGTATGATACAGCTGGGTGTGACACGTGTATTTGTTCACAGAGGAAAAAGCCATAATATATTAAAAATAGACATTACTGTACATACATCTCATATGTAAATGTAACTAAAATTTGAAGTGGTAGTGAAGAATAAGGCCCAGAAGCAATTTTTATAAGAGGTAAGAGCTTTTCCCAGTTAGGTCTGGCATGCTTTTGTTGTTTTTCTTTCTTAAATTTTTATCTTAGAGTTTGCAATAATGGAAAGGAAGAAACATAACAACCATAACAGATTATGTCTGCCTACTATATCCCATCCATAGCCATTTCTATATAGGGCTGCCTACCTCCTCCTCGTGCCTCTGTCATACTGTAACCAAACCTTTACTGGGTGCATATATCAAGCAATTTAGGGAAGAATATGACCTACAAAGCTCAATGCTGGGTATGACCATTGATTTTGAAGCCATGAAAGGCATGTTTGTAGAACTTTATTATATCCAGATTCCTCTTTAGTAAGAGTCTTGGTAGTGAGTAGAGCCCCGGTTGAGAAACTAAAAATGTTAAGTTTTCAACAATTTGTGTGTTTCTTATCTTTCTGGCAGATTTTATCTAATTCAATTTCTACAACACTATTATCATGCCTTTATTAATTAGGACAGACTGTCCAAAACCTCAAAAATCACCACAACCATGTATTCCAAAATAGAAATGGAAATGAAGGATAAGCCCAAAAAAGGGAAAATCATAAACGGCTCTGGAAAACAGAGTTGATGATTGTGCATGAACAAACTAGTAACCTGGAAATTATATGGGTCATGATTCATCTCCCTTCTGATAAAGGATTATCTGCCCTCGGCCAGATTCTACTTTCAAGATCAGTTTCCACAGCACCACTATCAAGTTTCTACTAAACTTGGGACATATTATCATACCGTGTTAATAAATGACCAGTTAATATTCTTTGTAAAACAAAGAGGATACATACTGATGCAAAGAAAGTTAGCATATTGCTACAGCAGGTCAATTTCTAAAATGGGAGTAGTATTTGAGAGGAGTTTAAAGCCTTTAAGTTTAATTTGACTTTGACAATATCTTAAATAGAAAAAACACACATACCATACCATAGCTAATATTGTGTGGGGTAGTTTATAAATTTGTAAGTAGTAAAGAGCACAAAAAAGTATATATTTATAAGAATCCATAACTCGATTCCAACTATTGTAGTCCAACATTGCAAATGAATCCAGAACTCCATTTCCACTATCGTAGTCGAATTTTTGCAAAAGCCAGAAAACATAAACATATGTTGCACATCATTGTAATAGTATAAACTAAAACATGGTATGTAATTTAAACAGTGTAGAGTGTTTCAAAGAGCTTTCGTGAATAAGATATATGTAACAAAAATGTGGTTTCTTATGCTTTAGCAAATGACAGATGATGCCGATATAATTCAGATTGCTTGTGATGTTGTGTTGTATTTGGGTCCTGCAAGATGAGTATGAAGATGACTATGAGCATAGTTTATTGTAGAAAACAAGCTACAGTGAGGAAACACTAATTAAAAATGCTCCAATTGAACTTCCACGTTAGACAAAAATTATCAGATTATGTACATATGAAGAAAGTCAGATGTAAACACAAATATTTTTGTAACATGATCGTTTATTGTCTTCCATTTTTTATCAAAGAAACCCTATGTTCAGACTGGAACAAAAGAACCTAAAGCTGCTGGATGGTAGCACTGAGGCAATTGCTTCCAGAGCTTGATCTATTTATGAACATGACTTTCATTTTTTCAATTACAAAGTCGTTCACAAACAAACTTGCAATCAACATATAAGATCATAAACAGAATAAATTTCGTATGGAAATAAACAACTAATGCTCAATAAATAGCTACTTTCTCATAGACAGGCGAATTAGTAAACGGTATAGACAAAATATCTTAGCTTAGAAAATCCATTCCGACTTTTGGTAGACCATTGTATTCTACAGTTATCCCTTTCCTCATGTATGCTAATGTGTATATACCATCATAACTAATGGTAATTGCAGGAACTATTAATGCAGTAGTATCAAAAAGGAATCACAAAACGAAACTCACCAAGACTGGTAAAGCCAGGCTCTATCCTTGCTTGGTTCAACAAAGTCTTTATTACTTCATCCTGACTCATGTATAGTTGTAAACATCTTTCTATCAAATTTTGCACCTGCAAGATAGTCAATACAGCAAGAAATGGGTACCGATATGGTTTCAACAACATAAACAATGGTTTAAGAGAACTTAATGCCATTGTATTGAACAGCCTAACTTCATCCTAGTTGTGCATTGTAAATTGAATTTGGCAGTACACAACTAGTTCAAACCTCTAACTTGGGCTCTTCTAGCAATAACTGTAAATGGCAAAACTAAATTTTCAAGCCTTAACACTTTTCACAAAAGATAATCTAACCATAAAAACACACAAATCCATGGTAGATAAATTTCATGGTTTCCCTACTTACAAGTTGAATATCTTCACCTGATACTTTTCTGGTTTCACCACATGAAATAGGATCTGAACCTGATTTGGTCACAGGAGTTTCACTTGACTCTTCTAATACTTGATCTCCTAGCTCTTCTGGAAATTCTAAAATTGATATTTGATCTGCAATTTCTTGAGAAATGTGTTGCTCCTCCTGGTCTTGTTGAGATTCTACAGGCTTTACCAAGAAATAATTGATAATAATATGCCAAGAAAATGTGTGATTATCAAGATACTTCTGAAATAGACAAATTTTGAAGATAGCAAATTCCTCTCTCTCCCTCTCTCATACATTCAAACACACCCCTCCACATATCACATGAACCCCCACAAATGGTTGAGGTTAGTTCCTTGATGTCATGAAAGTATACAAATATTATGCAGTCAATCCACCGAGAAATTAAAGCAAAATATAAGCCAAATTAAGAGGACTTGGAAGAAAAAATAGATAGCATTGGCTCTTCCTACTTCAAGACAAATGCTCTTGTAACTGGCTTACCATACTCACAAGTATTTCAGACGACCGAAGTCTAGGGCATCATTGAGATTATTGCTGAGAAAACTTTATCCTAGTCAATGGTAGGAAAAGAAAACAAAGAAGACGCTGAGCTGTTGGGAAGCTCTGCAGATCAGGTTTAACTACCATCTATGTTACCCATGTTCAACCTAGCCCCCATGGAAAGGGGATGCCTACATGTATCCCAAAATTATAGGTGGCACAATATATGAATAAAAAAATAGCATGGGGCTGAAGATGCAAGTGACCAGCAAGTGGAGACCTATCCCCGTGGAACATAGACTGCCATGTTCCAAATTGAAAACTAATTGACATAACCACCTCAGAGCACGAGAACTAGAAACAAGTTGCATTATGGAGGAGAGAAAACATGGCTCATTGCCAATATGAAGTTAAACATATACCATTGCATCATGCATGCATGTTTTATTCCCAATGTATCTAATTAAAGAGAAGAATATATTCCTTGTCTGTACAAAGAACTATTGGAAAACAAAAATGCAAACACAATTTAAGGCTTTACAAAAACATAAACACAAACCCTAGGCAAAAAGCAACTTGTACTCCTTTCTATTACTAATCTAGTCACAGGAATCCCAGTACCTCATTTTTGTAATATAACATGAGTAAATACCAAAACTTGAAGTTGTAGGCCTCTGAGAAGTACACTATTTTGAGGATTAAGAAGGTCTAGCTATAGAATATTCACACCCTTGGATACCTGGAAACATATATCTAAGGAGGTTGCAGTATCCAGTCTAGGTGTATCAATGATGTAGGTGAAACAACCACTAATTCTATTCTCTAACCTCCATTTTATTGAATCAACATGCATGAATTATCCCAGAACCTCATTTTTGTAATATAACATGGGTAAGTACCAAAACTTGAAGTTGTAGGCCTCTGAGAAGTACAATATTTTGAGGATTAAGAAGGTCTAGCTATAGAATCTTCACAGCCTTGGATACCTGGAAACATATATCTAAGGAGGTTGCGGTATCCAGTCTAGGTGTATCAATGATGTAGGTGAAACAACCACTAATTCTATTCTCTAACCTCCATTTTATTGAAGCAATTTTTCAGAGGCCCTGGGAAAACTGCTTTATTCTTGTTAGTCATCCTTGAACACATCAGCCACCAGGACAAAACCTCTAAGCTATTTAAACTACATATAGGTACAATCTTACTCAAGTTTTCCATGGAGAAACATAAGACATTGATTGCAGAAACTCTGATTGTCAAATTAATTTTTGTACACAAGATTTCTATTACTCAAAAGTTTATGAAGAAAGCTCCAAAAAAGGGGAGCTTAATTATCTGTCGTGAGATTTAGTGCCTGAATTTGTTTCATTATTTCTTCAGCTCTCCTGAAACCTGTGCATAACTTCAAGTATTAAAAAAGGCTACCTGTTTTCCAATAAAATGTCCCATTTCTTTTTTACTGAGCCAGAAAGTGGCATCCAACTATGGTCAACGGCACATGAGGTTGCAGGCATATATGTCTGATGATGGTCCTCAACGGTGCTGGCACAGAATATCGTGAAAGAATGTCATCTATGACAGAAAAGGTTAAGGATAGCTTCTTTTATACAGCTTCCATAACTATTGATGCAAACAATTTTTAAAACTTTAACTCCATTCAAGCATAAAAACTGTAAATAATTGACAAAAATATTTTTAGAATCTTGATCATTCTTTAGATATAATAGCTGATAAAAGGCATTACTGTTGCACTAAAGGAAGACTAAATATCATATTTCACCCTATGGATAAAAATAGAATGGAATTCAAAACATAAGGTTTTCACAGTCCATGAAAACAAAAAATAAAAAGCTTTTGGTAAAAATCTGTAGAAGATTTTAACATCAAGATTTCAGATCAGACTCGATGATCCATCATCAGGATGAAACAGATGAAGCACTGGATTTATCAGTAGGGAAATAAACAATTTTGGCCTAATACATTGATAGGAAAAAATCAAACAATATTGACTAAGAGCTACAAACCAATCATCTGAGTAATAAATTATGACTAACATCAGAAAAACACTCATCCAAGACGCATGGCACTTACTAGACAAAAACAAACCTGATATCATATCCAGATGCAAACGTCTCTCAGAACTCAACATAGAGCATAGCCAGTCATGAATCACATATGAGCAATATCATACTGGCAGAAACAAATATTTAACATAAAGGAATCTTCAATAATAATTCAACATGGATGTTCAAATGCCAATATTCAGATACAACTAAATATGGAAAATAGACAATGAAGAATGGCATATGACCAACTCAACATAGAGCATAGCCAGTGATGAATCACATATGAGCAATATCATACTGGTAGAAACAAATATTTAACATAAAGGAATCTTCAATAACAATTCAACATGGATGTTTGAATGCCAATATTCAGATACAACTAAATATGGAGAATAGACAATGAAGAATGGCATATGACCAATTTGGTGCTATCAGGAACAAACATTTAAAAGATGAGTAACCCAAATTTCTTTCAATATTTGTCAGAAATGTTAATAAAAATAAGTACCAAAGTCTACAATAGGAAAAAAGAATGCATATTGGACGGATCTAAGTCACACCCCAAACCAAAATGGGCTAGTAGCTTGAGTGGTAGATCATTCCAGTATGACAAAAAAAGTCATGAGGAGGTCCTAGGTTCAATTCCCAGCTGGACTATGCAAAATGGCATGCCATCATAGTCAACAAGTTAGCTCCCAAGGCCAAAAGTGTGGCTTGAGGAGTGTGTTGAACAGAAAGCTAGACACATCCCCCTAAAAAACAAGGAACCAGCAACCACAATGGAACAGCAACTCAGTGGTTGTTCACCCCAGTATGCACATGGGAGGCCTTATATACAAGTCCCAGCTGGTCCATGCAAAAATGAAATGGTATCTGAGCCAGACTAGAAACGCCAATTCCAGAATAGGTGGCTTGGTTTCATTAGTAACCAAGCCACAAGGACTGGTAGCCTGAGTGGCAGAGCATCTTGGCATGACCAAAGGACGTCCAAGATTCAAACCATATGATAGCCATTCAGATTTGTAAACAAATACCAAAAGTTCCTAATAGATGAAGGATGGTTATATGATAGCCCTTCAGATTTCTAAAGAAATACCAAAAGTTTCTAATAGATAAAGGATGGTTTTCGTAGACAAATAGCATTTATCCAAACATAGATGTGATCAATACGAAAATGCTATGAACTTCAAATAACAATGGTGGATGGCACAAGGCTAATTCAGTGCTATTAGTAGGAACAGTGATAAATGACACGAGTCTAATTTAATGCTATCAGGATCAGTGATAAATGGCACGAGGGTGACCCAACCCGAGAACCATGTGAGAGCCATTCACATTTATACAGAAATGTGCCAAGCTAGAAACAAAAATTTAAAAGGAAGATCTTTTATGTGGCTAGGCCTACAAAGACCAAAAAACCCAACCCGAGAACCATGTGAGAGCCATTCACATTTATACAGAACTGTGCCGAGTCTGTAATAGATAAAAGATGCTATTTTATTTAAACATAAAATGTCCAACTCCAGATTTATTCAACACAACAAAAATAGTTGACGACATAAACAAGTCTACGAGCCAATTTTCAGATATAACTCAATGCTTCGAAATCCTGCTTATGAGATAAGAGAACTTTTATAGTGATTCAGTCCAAGTTGGTAACCGAGAATTATCAAAATGCACCACTCGTTTAGACCATGATTCCTATGGGTGTCCAACATTGAAATAAGTACACTTCCTCCTTTATCTATTAAATCCAAAAAAATTAAAAAGAGTGAACAATATTTAGCTGCCTATAATTTCAAAATCTGACATTGCATTTACCAAAATTCTCAGAGTTCCTTCAAAATGTCATCAGCTCCACTGACAGTAATTGCACCGCCCTCTTCCGGCTTGAGAACCTTGACAACTCCATCATCTGCTAAAAGTGCATAGCACCTGGAACGGATCCCCAGCCCTGCCGGCTTGTCACTCAAATCCAATGGCACACGCATTGCCTTGGTAAAATCACCATTCCCATCAGTGAGCAAGAGCACCTTTTCACCCACATTAAGGTCCTTTTTCCAAGCCTTCATTACAAAAGCATCATTAACAGAAATGCAAACAACGTTATCAACTCCCTTGCTTTTCAATTCATCCGACTTCTCCACGAATCCAGGGAGATGTTTCTGTGAGCAGGTGGGAGTGAAAGCACCCGGAACAGCAAACAAAACGACCTTCTTCCCCTTGGTTAAATCTGACACTGTTATTGTTTAGAGATTGTACTCATTGTCAAAGAAGGACAATGTTGCTTCTGGTAGCTTGTCCCCAACAGAGATTGTTGCCCTAATGGTTTGGAAAGCGCCATGAGGGGTTTTACTTCTAGGGTTTAAGGGTTGTATGCTGCGGCTTAAGGGCTTGTGCTTTGGCCCTGGGCCTCCGTAGAGACCTACCAATGAGCACCTGAAGGAAGAGGGCAGTTTTGATTGTGGATTTCACGAAACTGAGCCAGCAGGCATGGAACAAGTAGGCACAGTAAGGGAAATTGAAGTGGGTGTTGACAAAGATTGAGGCTTTGATGAGACTCTGACTGAAGAAGAAAATGTGGCTGCTATGTTATTCACTGCTGCTGTCATTTCTGGGATGGGTATTTCATAATGGGTATTTTGAATAATGAAGTACTCTAGACTCTAAAGCCCTGCTCTCCAGGCGGCCTTCAACAATTTTCAAAAAAATCGACTCTTTCAAAATACATTTCCTTTATAAAAACCAAAAGAACAAAGCATGGAAGCCCTTAAATGCCCACTGTGCAGGCAACCATGAACAATAATTCAAACACTTCTTCTGTGAAGATTATAAAGACAAAAATATTTTTAGATTATAATCGATATAGAGAATCCATTACTTATCAAAATACAAACCAAACGTGCATAGATTTACTGTTATATAATTAATTATGTAATATTAAAAAATTCATTCTTAATATTTATAAACTGACTTTTAAAAATAAAACATATTTAAATGTTACCTTCAATTTCTTATCTTGGCCTAGATTTCCATAATAAACTCAGTTGGGAGACATGTAGAGCTAAAAGGATACAAGGGCCCTGGAAAGTTCTATTCTACTTGCAAAACCGGTGCAGAAGGGCCGAATTGTGGGATTGGAAAACTAAGAGAACTCTTTTTGCGCTGCTAGTGGTGCCGGTGGTGCTCTATGGCTGCAAGGTTTGGGTTGGTAATACTTCGGAGTTGAAGTGGAGACAAATAGAGAGGCTACAAAAGCATCTAATCACAAGTAGCCTTAGAATTAAAGCATCGGTCCCTTATGAGATTGCTCTAGCTGAGGCCAGGGCCTTTCCAATGGAGGCATCAGTGCTGACCCGGGTGTTAAGTTATTTAAAGAGGCTTGAGAATATGGAGGCATCCTGATGGCCCAAAGTGGCAGTAGAGGAAAAGTTAGAAAGAAGGAGGAGTACATGGATGAAACAGTGGATGAATAAGTGGGGTATTAGCATAAAAGAATGTCCAAATACAAAAGGGGATATCAAAAAATATGTGCAAGAAAAAGTCAAAGTAAGCATGTGGACAAAGCAAGTAGGAAGGAAAAAACAATATTACATAACACATCTCAATCCCTCATGGGACCACACGCAAAAAAGCTACTTAGGAGCCGGGATAAAATGGAAAGCAAAAATGTTAACGGCACAACTAAGAACTAGTTCGCACCAACTTAGATGTGACGTCGGAAGGTGGTCGAGGCCTAAAGAAGAATGGGAGGAGAGAATCTGCTGTTTATGCAATCTGGATTTAGTGGAGACGGAATGGCACTACATCATGGAGTGCTTAGCCTACGAGGATATTAGGGTCAATTACAGAGATACTTTGAATGTTGACTCCTTGTCTAGCTTGTTTGAAGCAGAGAGGTTAGCTAAACTCGCGGTGTATTTGATCAAGATACATAGCAAAAGATATAGGATCCTAAAAGCAAAAGAGTTCAGTTGGGCGCTGTGTGTGTGATCTTCCTTTTGTGGATTGTGGCCCTCCTGCAGGTTTCGGTTCTCTTTGCAACGTGTTTTGGTTTCTGTGGTCCCATAGGCTGTCTGGCCTTGTAGACGTTATTAAAAGCCTTCATTCATTCATTATTGGCTTTGCATCCATTAAAATAAAAATATTTGGACACGAGCAACGTGGCTCTTGAAAGCCTACCGCTGGTTAGTTTCATGGAACTGATGCTGAACACGTATGTTTGGTTGGCGATAGGATTTCCAAGTGTAAACCTACTACAACACCTTGTCTCCCCATCTTAACCAAATCATGCATATATTCTCATAATACCATCAATCTTTTCATTAGCATATCCTCTATATCAATAAACAAATCTGTGAATTGCTTAAACTTCAGCATGGCAACACAACAAGAGGTGAGGATGGAAGAAGGGAGAGGGAGGGGCGGAGAGGATGAAGAAACACAACGCAGGAGAGCAGCAGAAGAACCATCCAACACTACCTCGCCGCAGCGCAGGAGAACCCGATGGTGACAGTCAAGGCGGTGGAGAAACGCTAAGAGGACGCATTGAGCCCTTCAATTCAATAAATATAAATTGCCTTCTTAGATTTGCAGTATAATTTATTTACTCAAGTCTTACACGGAGAACCCACGTCTACTATTTCTGCTATTCGCCCGAAAGTGATGCAGGGCAACCAGAATGTGAGGCAACCTGAAACCCTCTCACAACAATTCCATTATTATTAGCAGTAGCATAAAATCATATAATGAGAGAGGAGAGGAGGAGAAAAATATATAGATAGTAAAATACAATTGGGCAGATCCTCATTGCAGGCGCAAAGGCCAGAGGACGGAGGATAAGGAGGTAGAGACGGCGGCGGCGGCTGCACGTATTATAGGTGAGTCTGAGCGGCGGAATTTAGAAGCAGCAGCGGATACCCTGTTACTATTTGCTGCGGAGGCGGATGCCCTTCAAATTCTTGCTCAGCTTTTGGAATTGGGGTATACATCTTTCTGCTATTTCAATTTTAGTAGGTAATGTCAGAGCATGTGCAGAGGGAACAGGCCCGCCAGATGGCTGAGAAGGCGGGAGGGACCAAAGAACCTGTGGAGCAGAAAAAATCTGTGGAGAAGAAAATGGCCGAAGCAGCAATAAATTTTGCATTCATTAAGATAAAAATTGAAAAGAAAAACAATAATTTTATTTATACACTGACTGTTCACAGAATCACAGAATCAACCAATAAGGATTCAAATAAATAGTAGTTTTTAAATTATTAAATAAGAAAAATATCTATCAAGAAAAAAAATTAATACTTTATAATGATTGGTTAGATCAAAAACAGAAATTGCATACCCCATGTATGGGGCGACATGTTGAAATGACACTTTTCGACCCATGTGCACATAACGCGTCCTACAGGGAAATGTATAAATGCCCACTCGCATACAGAAGCTATGTGCTTGACTTTTTCGACCCTATGTACTTGACATGAGTGCGCAAAGTTAGGGTGTGGGGCCCTCTTCCTTAAACTAATAATAAAACTCATAATAATTATGATAGACGAGCTATTATACAAACTGAGCAGTCATTTCTCTTCCTCGGAACATTTCCCGCTGCTTTAAACTATGTACACATGTGACACTAACTTACACGACTTTTAGCTGACGTTTCAACTTTTTAGTAGCCTAGAAAGTTGAACTCTTGGATTATTTGATATTTTCCTTTAGCACGTGAATGGTCTTGAGTCTTGACCATGCCATGAAATCTTGAATCGCGCCTCGCTTAGAAAATAAGTTAACGGGTCCAACGGGGCAGGCAAAACCTACACGTATCAACCTGAGTAAAAATCGGGATTTAAATTTGACCGGTTCACATGACTTCGTATATAATTTTTTTAATTTTCAAATACCGGTTGTTTTTAAACATAAAAATCCATTTTACTAATAAATTACTATTGCCTCCTTGACCATTAAAATGAATGAATGATGTTTAAATAAAACCTAATACCATGACAAGTGACAACTACAAAAGCACTGAGGGCCTCTGCCATTTACAACTTCTGACACGAAACTTTGCATAGCAGCGGCAATAAATCTGTTATTTACTATAAAGATTTATTTCGCAACAAGAACGAGTAAGCAATTGCATTTGTAGGTGCATTATTTCCACTTTCAGATATGAATTATTTGGAAGACTCCATCAATTGTAAAGGTCAGTTCATTCTTTTACTTATCTTCACTACGTTTATCATTGTTACATTCTCGTCCAATGAGTTGCAATACCAGAACCAGATTGATGTAGAAGCTCTGCTTCAATTAAAAATGTCTGTGAAAATGGATCCAAGTCTTTCCTTGTCCAACTGGGTAAATGGAAATAACATTTGCAACTGGACTGGAATAACTTGTGATCACAATCAAAGTGTTGTGAGTGTAGTTCTCAAATATAAGAGTCTGGCTGGGACGATACCCCTCACATTGCTAATCTCTCCTTCCTTACAATTCTCGACCTTTCTCATAATCATTTCTTTGATCAAATTCCCCAGGAGCTTGGTAAATTAGAAAAGCTGCAGTACATTAAGTTGTATGAAAACAGTTTGCAAGGTTCGATTCCAGTTACTCTGCGTGCATGCACAAATCTCTTAGAACTCCGATTAGACAATAATTTCTTGAGCGGAAGCATTCCACCTGAGCTGAGTTCCTTGCAAAAGTTGCAGAAACTCCACCTCTCTTCAAATAATTTGAGTGGTATTATCCCTCAAAACTTGGTAAATTGCAGTGCGCTTAAAAGCTTAGATCTTGGGCATAATCTTTTAACTGGCACTATCCCAAAGTCCATAAGTAACTGCACAAAATTGCGTCTCTTGTGGCTGTATGAGAATGCGCTTGAAGGACCAATTCCAACTGAGATATTAACAACATTGACCAGATTACATTATCTGGCTCTGGAGTCCAACAAACTCAACGGTACCATTCCCAAGGAGATTGGCAAATTATGGAGATTGAGGCGGCTTAACTTTGATACCAATAGTCTGACCGGTAGCATTCCCATGGCCCTGGCGAACTGTTCGTATCTGAAGGTGTTGGATTTGTCTGTCAATCACTTGTACGACATCATTCCACCAGAATTGGGTTCACTTACCCAACTGCAGCATCTATATCTCAGTCAAAATAGCCTTAGAGGATCAATCTCTTCTCTCATGAACTGTACTGAATTGAAAAGGTTGATCCTACCGGATAACAAGCTTGAAGGTACAATTCCAGAAGTTATAGGCTATAAGCTAGCCAAATTGCAAATCATGGATTTCGCGAAGAATCGGCTAAGCGGGAGCCTCCCAAAATCTCTAGGGAATTGTTCCGCGCTCTATGGTCTTCAAGTAATATATAACAATTTGAGCGGAGAAATACCCCCAGAATTGGGGATGCTCTCTCGTCTACAAGCACTTATTCTTGGTGATAACCACTTCAAGGGAAATGTTTTTCCTTTTCTGTTGAACTGTACAGAATTGCAACGGCTTGCACTGGAAGAAAACAGGTTCGTGGGCTTCATTCCTGCAGATATTGGCCTCAAGCTCACCAATTTACAATACTTTGCTGTGGGAAATAATCAATTCAGTGGGGGAATCCCAAAGTCTCTGGGAAATTGTTCTCAGCTCTCACTTCTTGATCTCTCAGAAAATCTGCTAAGTGGTGTGGTGCCTCAAGAATTGGGAGTGCTAACTGTTCTGCAGATACTGGAGCTTGGATTTAATAGCTTGTCAAGCGGAGACTGTGCTACAGTGTGTGTATTAGATGTACTTTCCAACTGCTCCATCCTCGAAGTCCTGGATCTATCATGGAACCATTTCAGTGGAACTTTGCCAAGGGGCATAGGAAACCTCTCTCCCAGGTTATCAATTCTGAACTTGGGTAGGAATGACATCACTGGCAATATACCTGAAGGGATTGGCAACCTTACAGGACTAATCACGCTCTCTCTCTATAATAACAGTGTTATTTGGAAAGTTCCCAGTGGATTAGGCAATCTGAAGAATCTGCAATCGTTGGACTTGAACTCCAATAAATTGCAAGGCAACATTCCATTAGAGTTTAAAATGCTGGTAAACCTGGAATATCTATCGCTTCAGCTAAATCATATCTCTGGAGACATTCCTTCATATTTGGGTACTCTGCTACAGCTGAGGGGACTTGACTTAAGTCATAACGAACTCACAGGAAAGATACCGAGTGCCATTGGGCAATGCTTCCGCCTGGAGAGGATTGACCTCTCATACAACAGCCTTACCGGAAGTATCCCCATGGAGATTTCAAGCCTCCATTCATTGGCGTTCTATCTCAATTTTTCACACAATTCATTGACAGGAAGATTGCCCTCACTGGGACAAATGCAACAGGTTCAAGCCATAGATGTCTCTGCTAATAAACTCTCAGGACCCATCCCTGGCGATATTGGCAGTTGCGTGGCATTGCAGTACCTGAATCTTGCCAAAAACCAATTGGAGGGAATAGTGCCAACATCAATAGGGCAGCTTAAGAACCTTGAAAGCATTGATTTGTCTTTCAATGAGCTGTCTGGGCCAGTGCCAAGTTCTATTGCAAATCTCACCATGCTCCGCCATTTAAATTTCTCCTACAACAACCTGAACGGATCAGTCCCGAATGAGGGAGCTTTCAGAAACCTAAGCGTAACATCGTTTTTAAGAAATCCTGGATTATGTGCAGTCTCAGGATGGTTGAATTTACCAAATTGCACAAGCTCTGCCAAAAAGCATAATTGGTTCAACAGGAACATTGTCTTGGTTGCTTCAATTGGCACATTCTTCGCATTGTGTTGCATTTTGGGGGCATTTTACATTTTCTACAGAGTAATGAAAAGAGCACCAATGATAAATGGTTTGTTGGGACGAGGTTTCATGCAAATTTCTAGTCAGGAACTTCACAGAGCAACCGAAGGATTTAGTGCCAATAATTTGCTAGGTGAGGGTAGCTTTGGGTCCGTTTATAAAGGACTCTTGTATGATAACACATTGGTGGCTGTTAAGCGGTTCAATCAGGACCGTCAAAATTCATACATGAATTTCGTCAGGGAATGCAAAATACTGAGCAAAATCAGGCACCGCAATCTTGTCAAAGTCTTGTCCTCTTGCTCAACTGAAGATTTCAGCGCTCTGGTACTGCAGTTCATGTCAAATGGGAGCCTAGACCAACTCCTGCACAATAATGAAACACAGAGTAGCCTGAGTTTGAAGATGAGAGTAAACATTGCACTTGATGTGGCACACGGTATGGCATATTTGCACCACGATTGTTCTCCCCCTGTTCTTCACTGTGACTTGAAGCCCTCAAATGTGTTAATGGATGAAACCATGACAGCCCATGTGGCTGATTTTGGAATTTCCCGTCTATTGACGTCCCCTCTTTCTGCAAGTGGCAGCACGTCCAGACCGAAGGGAACAGTAGGCTATATTGCTCCAGGTAAAGACCTCAGCCCAACATTCATTCCAATTTCTGTGTGTGTCTTGGCCTTTTTTTCTTAAAAGAAATTCCATGTTTTAGTTTTATTCTCAACACTGAAATCATTTTTAACTGTTGCAAGAATATGGATTGGGAGGACAAGTGAGTTCTAAGGGAGATGTGTACAGCTTCGGGATGCTTATCCTGGAAATGGTGACTAAAAGGAGACCTACCGATGATATTTTTTCTGGAGATGTTACTTTGCCCAGATGGGTGAGAAGAGCATTCCCTGAAGCAATGGAGGGAGTGGTGGACAGAGAGCTGTTGGTTGATCAGTTAGCTGTGGGCGAGTCCAGTAATGCTACACCTGAAACAACTGGTGAAGAAATGGAATCCTCTGAGCATCGAAGTTTACTGCTTAGCTTTATTGGATTGGGAGTGCAATGCACGAGGCAATATCCAGGGGATAGACCAACAATGAGAGAGGTGGAGGGTATGCTTGAAAAAATTGTGTATGGCAGTGCATATGGCAATCTTGAAGAGCATGCATCCGTCCAGAATCTATTGAGTGCAGGCAATGGAGAAGGCCATCCAAATAGCAGCTCAACTTCTTTTACTGATTAAAGCCAGAACATTTAAGCACAGGCTGGAAAAACTACTGAAATTTCACCAACACTACCCTTTAAATAATTTCTTTTTTAACGTGCGTATGAAAAACTTCTTTCAGTAGTATTATATATTTAAAAGAGATTTTATTATTTAAACTTTAAACAAGTGACGTATGGTGTGGGGTTCCTGCCCATACTGGAAATAGGAGCTGGTAATTTATATTGATATTAAAGTTATCCATATTAAAGTTTTCTATAGCAAGGGGTCATGTCATGTCATGTCCTGCCACATTATTATATATTATTAGAATAATTGTGTTTTTTAATTAGTTTATCTATTTATGGTGCAACCATAAAATGTCTGTGCATTTGAATAATTTTGCACACTTAAGAGCATGCTAATAGTTTAATCATGTTTTTTATTTACAATAAAAAAAATATATAGCTAAAAGGCATAATATATTTATGCAAAATGCACAAAAGGAGCAATCGTTGCAAAATCTTTAAGATTCAAATACAATTTTGAACAATGACAAGTGTGCTAGACCAAATAAACTATATGTATTTGTCAATATACAAATGAACTATATTGTTGTTGCAAATATACAATGTTTTTTAAGATTTCATTAAAACTACAAGACCCAGATAGAATCCAATGGTTGCAAGCAAGTTTAAAATGATGTCTTTGATTTTATGTTAGACATTCTTTTTATTTATGTTTTATAAAATTGCAATTATCTATATACTATATTTTGTATATAGTTATGCAATTACAATTTAAGATGTATTTGTCAAGCCTCAATTGGATGGCCTCAATTGGATGGATGTTGGATTCTTGTATTGTTGGTGCAAATATACAATGTTTTTTAAGATTTCATTTAAGCTATTAGAACAAGGCCAAAATACTATGTATTGGGTGTTGGCAAATTTTAAAAGTTTACATAAAATTATACATGGTTTCCATGAATGTCACTACAATTCTATTATTAGTCTTGTTTATAAAATATTTTTAGAACTACATAGTGTATATTTATATTGTTATGCAATTTCAATATAAGTTCTTAGAGTCATTATTGTCAAGAGACTATTGCAAAGATGTCAATGCAACAACATTAAATATTATCAGTTCCTATTCAAAGAACAATCAACAATATGAAGCAAAAACACCAAGTATTGCAGGTTGCAGGTACAATGAAATTGAGTCAATAAACAACTACAATTTAGATTTTGCAATGCATGAACACTATATTATTTGCAAAGTGTTCAATAAACTAGTGTATTCAACAATCTAGTGTATGTAATTTGAAAGCATGAAAAGGTGAAAGCATTAAAAGGTGAGTGAACAACATAGCAAACAAAATATCAATGCATGGAAGTGAAAGTAACAGTTCCATGCATTGAATGTGCTTGTGCAAAATGTAACTACATAATACAAAATGTAGATTTGAACAACTAAAGTATTGAATAGTGTGATTGTTTGTAAATAGGTTGTATTGTAACATAAAAAAACATAGAGTGCCCAAAACTAGATATGGATTTTTGGGAAGCTTCTGCTAGGAGTTGAGATAAAAGACAATCAAGAGAAATATATTTGTTGCTGATTTTGTTTTCCATTTGTTGCCTATAAAATGCACACAAAAAATGGAACTATGTTTTTTAAGGTTTTATTAAAGTTATAACAAGGGCCAAATAACATTTAATGGTCAAAAGCAAGTTTTAATGATGCCTTTGATTTTATGCTAACATAATGTGTTTTAGTCAAAGAAGTCATGAATGCCTTCTAGATTTGTCTGTATAGTTTTCCTATGATTCTTTCTATTCTATTTGCAAAATGTGATCTCTAATTTACATGACTAAAGAAGTAACATATCCAGTAACATTGACACTTTAAGATGCTCTAAACATAAGTTTTCTTTATTTCTAGAATGAACTATTTTAGAAGAAAGCATATTAGAATACGATGTGGGTGATCTTGCTATAGAGTTTTTGCAATAGAAACGGTCTATTTTCAGATTCTGATATGTTAATGGCATTAGAAGAGAATTGAAGAGATTCTTGGTAGTCATTATTTAACTAAATATTTTCTATTTTGTATAGGTTTGTCTTGATTGATTGATTCAAAGCTTTCATGATAATAGTCGATTGTACCATACCATTTTGGTATGTATTTTTATATTGCAAATGCCTTTTAAGAGCAATGACAAATGTTGATGTTTCACCGGTCTTCTATGGCAACATTTTTTGTATAATGTTTATGTTGACTGACACATTGACAATAGTTCTAGTCAACCCTATTTGAGGTCTTTTGTATCTTAGCTTGCATATTTGTGCAAATGCGGTTGTAAGTGAAACAAGTAACTCTTCTACCTGTATAAGCATCTTGAGATATTGCAATGGCTTGTTTATCTGGATATTTTTAGGGGTTATGTATCTAGGAAGCTTGTGCTGCTACAATGTTATATGGCATCTGTGGAAAACAAAATTTGTGGTTGTGCTATTATTTTGTGTTGTCAAGTTATAATATATTTGTTTTTCTTTGTTCTTGAAACTCATAATATATTTTTTGAAATGCAAAGTTTGGCATATTATGCATAGATGTTTTGGTGCGTCTTGTATTTTTCTTTGGAATAATTTTATTGGTGACATTGAACTATTATTTTTGGAAGTTACGTGTTTGGTTATCCGGTTAATGTGTATTTGTTGCTTGATTTTGCGAAGTGATATAAAGTCACCTGATCTAACAATGTGTTGTTTTGTTGAGCTCTAAAAACATGAATACCCTAGTAATATATGATATTGAGTATATGACAGACAAACATGGCATAATGAACTTGCTATAGTAGAAATTATATTGTTTAACATTGATGCAGAAACTTCCGGAGGTCATAACTTTTGACTCGAGGGTCCGTTGGAGCTGAAATTTGGTGGACAGATGCGTCTTGAAGAGTTGATTGAAAATCCCACCGAATTGGTAAATTTAATAGGTCTCTATTTTGACACTTTTTCAGGACCTTTTTCGATCATCTAGGGCCTCAAAATGAGGTTTTAATAATTTTTTCAAGATTTTTCCAAGTTGTTTTTCTAATTAGTTTTCAAACATTACATGCAATTAGATTAGAAAGTTGATAATTAGTCATCTTTTAGTTAGTTTTAAATAATTGGCAATTTTCATGGTCATACGGATATGGATGCGAAATTACCAAAATAGCAATTTTAGAAAGTTGCTAAAATATGCCAAAAAGGGCAATTTTTGTTTTTGTATAAATTTGGTATTTATTTTCAGTTGTAGCAAGAGGGAAGGGAATCAGGAGGATAATTTGAAAATAATTCTGAGTTTTTGAATATTTTTTCAATAATAATAGTGTTGAATCTTATGTTGTGAAGTTTGGTTACATCAAACATGCTCATAATTTAATGAACTTTATCAATATTTACTTAATTTATACTATGCTCAATGCACTTTATAATTTAAAATGCATGTTATCAATAATTACTATACCGTGCTTGGTTGTAGCTTCTAACAACTCCAATTCCTAGAACACAATCAATATTGGTAAGAATCAAATGCCATGCCAATTGATAACATTGGAGATACATGTGAAAGGAAGCTAGGTGTGCGGAAATCGCTTCCTACACTAATCTAAAGAGGAGAGAAGAATGCAAATTCATTTTATCCTTTAAAATTACAGAATGTTAACAACAACAATGGAGATATCATAGCAAACACATACACACAGAAATGAGACAGAAGAGAGAGACACAAGATATATGTGGGGAAAACCCTTATCGGGTGAAAAACTCCACACTCCAAAACCTGCACAATGTATTATCAAAACTGAAATGGTTTACAATACACTTGCAATGCAAGCTCTCAGGAGTCTTCGACACTTTATCTGGAGACAAACCGGCAACATAATAGTACCTATCAATCACATAATACATCTCTCCAAAGAACCTATTTATATAGAAAATACAAGGCAAAAATGGCTCTATCTTGAGATTGGCGTCCAACATGGCCTCGTGGACCAAAACCTACGCCTATGGACACTTGTCCAACACTGTAGGATGTTCCTGACACTTGTCAAGTCACCTCATCCCAAAGAGGTCACCTATTCCCAAGTTGGTAAATGACAGATGCTTTTACAACTCTTACAACCATCATAGAATCCCTCATACTGACATATCTTACAGCTGTAAGAGAATCTGTCATAAACAAGCTATAAATAGCATATTCTATTACATGTCATAACCCTCCTTGGGACACCCAAAGATGCCTTTTTCAAAAATGCTTCTCGACACATGTCTTCACTTGTCATAGAATCTTCCATTTACGACTCTTACGCGTCATAGAACTGTCATAGGAATCTATCATGACCGTTTCGGTCAATATTCCCTTACACACTATCCAAGATGCTGACACATGGAAAAATATTCCTACCACTAAGTGGGATTCCTATCTCCTCATGTGAGGACAAAATTACATGTGGTCATCTTCCATGTAGGATGACACATCACCGTGCCAAATCCCGCAAAATGACAACCTAGGATTTGCATCCTAATTACATAATAGGCAATAAATAAATAAATAAATACAATGAAAATAATACAAGGAATTACCAAGGTTGAGACACCTTAATTCCCACATTCTCCCACTTGTCGAACACCTTGTAAGAGCTAATGGAATTAACATGATTTAACTGCTATAGGCCGAGAGGCCCATAGACTCCGAACACCATCTAAACTTCTCTATGCCCACTAGTTTCGTCAATGCATTTGCAACATTCTTCAAAGTATCTACCTTCTCCAAATTCACCTTCCCATCCTCTACCATGTCTTGCACGAAGTGAGACTGTACATCAATATGCTTTGTTCTAGCATGGAAAGTTAGATTCTTTGCTAGGCAAATAACACTCTGACTGTCACAAAAAATCATAATTTGTCATGCATCAACACCAATATCTGAACACAATCTTTTAAGCCAAATGGCTTCCTTGCAAGCATGAGTTGCTTCTATATACTCATCTTTTGTTGTGGACAAAGCAACCATAGGTTGTCTCTTACTCATCCAACTAATTACACCACCAAACATAGTGAACACATAAGCACTGGTGGATCTCCTGTTGTCAATGGCACTTGCCCAATCAGAATCCATAAATCCATGAATATAAACTGAATGTGGAGGTCTTGTAGCATTACCATGATAGCATATGGAATACTTAGAAGTACCCCTCAAATATCTGAACACAAGCTTAACTGCATCCCAAAGTACCCGTCTAGGATTAGCCATAAATCGACTAAGGACTCCCACTACTTGGGCAATGTCTGGTCTTGTGCAGACCATATCATACATTAAAATGCCAACAACACTAGCATAAGGTACTCTGCTCATGTCCTCCACCTCACTAGGAGATTTTGGACAATCATTAATAGACAACCTTGTCCCCAATGAAACAGGAACACACAATGGTCTATAATTTGCCATTCTAAACCTATCCAACACGGTCTTCACATACTTACGCTGGCTTAACCAAAGTTTTATGTTAGCTCTGTCTCTTTGTTGTTCTCAAAATTAGTTGCACTCAATTTTGTAGACAACCCCTACGAAACGTGTCTGTTTCGTAGTCTACACTCTAAGTTCACAAATCGAGACAAGTCCTCTTGGCCTCGCGCGAAGTCCTCTAACATCGTTGAAACAATTTGCGACATTCCCCTAGATCGATTCCTCGAAAATCATGAAAATCGACTAGGTCATAAGCTTGTCAAAATGTCAATTTTGACTATTTTGGGGGTGTTAGAAATTTTTTATTTTCACATGCATTAGCGGTCAAAATTACTGCTCTTACATGTGTATTGTTGTTGAACATGTAATGACGGCCAAAATTTCTGCCAATACATGTTTTGTTTGTCATGTTTCTTGTCAGTTGATTTTGTATGCAAGGGCGGTCATATACGTCACTCCGACATGACCTAATGCATATGTAGTGTCGGGGTTTTTCGCTGTCCAAGCAGATCTTGTGAAATCTACGAACTGAAAGTAGGCATTAATGGCACTTGTGCCATGTTTAATGCACAACTTTAAGAGCCTTTTAAAGTGTTTTATTTCATTTTTGATTTGCTTATTGTTTATTTTTGAGACCTCCAACTAGATTGACACCTCCTTGATACTAGTTTGCTTCACGAAGCTTGTGTAAATTTCGGATCTAAGCATATCTTGCCTCCGTGATTGTGTTCAGGGTTTTGGTTTCGCAGACCAAGTAAGTTGTTATTTTTGTTCTTGGTTTTTGTTTTAAAGCACTAGGGTTTTGGTATGTAATTTTTCACCATTTTCTTTAAACCATAGTTTCAGTCTTGTTTTGAGCTCATGTCAAACTTAGGGTTTTGTTCCAAATGTTTTCCTAATGTGTATGGACGGTCAAATTCGCCGCCGATACACGTTTTTGCCCTTATAGATGCAAGTTCGGCAGAAACCCTCACCCTTGTCATTTCTTTATTTTGTGTTGATACTTCATGTGAGGGCAACATTTTTTGCCGCCCCTACATGAACTTTACATGTTTCTACCCTCTGATATGTAATGACGGTGGTTTTCCCTGCCTTCACATTTCTTTCATGTGTTTTGGCTTTTCCCTAACATGTAAGGGCAGTTAAAACCGACGCCCTTACACAATCCGTGTATTACCCCTAATGTGTATAAGTGGTATAAATCCCCGCTTTCACATAATAACTTGAGATTTAACAAACATATGTATTAACGGTCTTTTTGACTAACTCTACACTTGAAGATTTTCCTCCAAATATGTACTAGCGGACATTTTCACCGCTTAGACATGTGCCTTAAACTTGCTTATTTCCCTCATGTAAGGGCGGTCAAATTGACCGCCCCTACATCAAACATATATATCTTACCAAGCACATGCAATAGTGGTCAAATTGACTGACTTTACATGATAAGTGAATGGTCCTTGTGTAGGAGCGGTCATTTTGACCACCCATGCACATTTTCCTGAATTTTTCCTAACACTGGGAGAATTTGCCTTTCAAAGCCTATTGACCCGCTTTCACCTTTTACCTTGATTTGTGCGCATTCAAGCCCTTTAACGCATGTTTCCTTGTTCATGATCATTGAATCACAGTAACCCCAATTTACCCATTTTTCCCTAACTACGAGATCATGGCTTTTTGTAGTTTTCAACAAACATCTGTGGTAGACGCCGTTTCCAGTTTTCTCTTCAAAGCTGATGTCAGAGATGTCCCCATCAAAGGCTAAAATCATGAAGTACAAATACCAAGGGTTCTTCCCTGTCACTTCAGTGCAGTCTAATGTTGATGAGATCAGGGATACAGAGATAGGACATGTGGACATGGCTGAGTTCGTGGACATAACTAAATAGTCAAATCCTCCTCAGTTTATGCAAAAGATCATCAACAATAATATTCACTTTGTTGCCTCTTTTCCTATTGCTACCCACAATCCTGAGTTTGTTCTTCAAGTAGCCAGTCATTACAATAGGGATACTAGGACCATGTCTGATTCCCAAGGGAATGTGATCATGAGACTGGATGCGGAATTTCTTGACAAAATCTTCATGTGTCCTCCTATTGAAAATATAGGACAAATTGATTTTGCTAAAGGGCAAAAAGATTATGATGAAGATGTGGAAGTTGCAAGGAAGTACATAAACAATAAATGGTTGAAGATTCCTTGGAGCAATTTGACCAGATGGCCGAAAGATCCCCCAAGGATTGACTTTGTGGAGGAGGTCTGTGACTTGATTACACTGTTAAGTCGAATCAGAGGTCTACCTTCTTCATCCAAGTTTCAAGAGTGGATGTACACATATATCAAGGTGATTCTCAGGGGTACACAACAAATCTTTTGGGGAGAACAAATTAGTAATGCTTTGCATGAGCAATTGGTGAGAGTCAATACTACTTTCAAGTTTTATATGACCTCATATCTGGTGTATGTTGCTGCAAGCATGAGGAGTTTTCCTAGTCTTACTCAGGTTGGTGACAGGAGATTGGTTCCCATGTATGAATACTATCCTCAAATCACTTTAAAAGGATCAATCCATCATTTCTATAGGGTTAATGATGCTTTCTTCTCAATCTTTATGTGTTTATGGGACAATGAGCTTGTTCAGAAAAGGGTTTCAAATGAAGCTTGGGATGTTGTAAATTCTTTTGGCTGCTTGTTCTTACAATTTCCTACTTTCACATATCTCAGAGTAGGATATTATCTCGGTTATCCATACGGTATCCCAGTGACAGGATTGTTCTCATGGAATTATGTAGACAGCTGATTGTGGTGCACAATAAACAAATGGAGCTAAAAAAATTAGGGATTAAGTTTCCTAAAGAAATTGGAAGGTATTCAGTTCAGTCAGCTACCAAGGCGAAAACAGTTGAATTTGAAATGCAACTGGTCACAATGAAGACTTTCAAGAAAAGAGATCGTTTTGATTTCAGGAAGGTACAGGATAAAATGAAAAGAAAGTCAACTTTTCACATGCCAATGGTTGAGGATATTTGGGTCGATCTCAGGACCCAAAATGAAATCAAGAAACTAGACTTTTGTAGACTTCATTTGAGTCAGATCGAAGAGCTGGGCCTTGCAGACATTCTGGAAGGAATGGAAGATGATGGGAATGTTTTAGATCCCAAATATAATACTGAGAATGTTGAGTCCTCACCTCTTCCAGAGGTCAAATGGTCAGTCAAAGAGGAGACTTCAATAAGGAAAAGGTTTCAGCCAATCCTGACTAACACAAATGTATGGTTAGAGAGTAAAGGGAATAGTTTGAAGAATTCCTTACTGGATCAGAGACCGAGGTTCAAGAGCAAACATGCAAAAAGGTGGAAAACTGGACTAAGAATAAAAGTGACAGTCCCTCTTCTTCTAAAGTACAAAAGCTAAAAATCAAATTTGTATCCAAGGGAGGGAAGAAGAAAGAGGTTGCAAGAACCTCTAATGTCACTGAATCAGGTGCCGAAGACACAAATGTTGAGCAAATGGAGGTTGAAGATGTTGAAACTAAAAAGCAAAATATTGAGAAATCTAAGGATGTCCAACAAACAGAAATGTCTGATAAGTCTGATGAGGAAGGCGAAACAAAACAAGGCAAGGATGAGAATGTAGAGCAGGAACAACTTGATGATCCACATCAGTCTCCTAAGAAGAATCTTCCAACTGAATCACAAGTTTCTACACCCCTTCCTCATCCTCCTATTTCTGGTAGTTTTCCAGTAGTTTCAAGTGTTCCTATTTCACCTATTTTTGTTGTTTCTTCTGATAATACCCCTACTTCTGTAAGAATCAATTTTGAGACTATGTTTGATTCCTCTGGTTCTATTCCAAGTTTATCTTCCCCATCTTTTGATATTGGTGAACAATCTATTTTGGAACACCTTTTGGATGGTTTAGAGAAAGTTGTCGACACATGTGTATTTTTTACCAACACCAGTCCTATTATTACCATAACAGGTGTAAATATGGATCCTGCAAAATAGGTAGTGGATTCATCCTTGAATATTGGTACTTCTGTGCTTCCTCCATGGTTGTTTGCATATACTCCCAAGAGAAAGAAGCAAGCTATTTCGCCAAATGAAATTGATATTGAGAAGCTATTGCCTATTAAATCAAAGACTCTGAAGAAGAAGCCCAAGACTATCTCTAGACTCATTAATGAAAAAGGAATCAGATATGCAGAAATTGCCAAGCCACCAGAGGATGCTGCTATTGACAATTTTGATATGATTGATTATGTTGTCTCAAGAGTGGAGTTAGGTAAGCTAACTCATGAAAGCATTAAGGTAGATTTTCAAACTACTACAAGCACCTTGCTTGAGAAATATGATGAAGTCAAGAAGGAGAAAGAGCAGTATAAAGCCAAAGCAAAACAACTTGTCGCTGTTCTCCAGAAAATAGTAAAATCATCTGAGATTGTGGAGCCTATGGTGGTAACTGTAGAAGATCCTCTAATTCAAAAGGTGGAAAAAGCTCAAGCTAGAGGAAGAGTGGTTGGTGATATTGTGGAGCGGTTGCTAGCACAGGGAAGAGTTCTATTGAAGACCACCATAGAAAGAAAAGAAAAGATGGATAAAGCTAATGCTGAACTTGATAACATGGTTGACTTACTTTCTCAAGAACTGCAGGATCATGAAGAGAGATTGGAGGAGTGGATAGAGATGAAGAAGATTAAGATAAAGAATCTTATAACCATTAGGGTCATCTCAAATCAGAAGTTTTATCTTAAGACTAAAGAATCTCTTGTTCATCGTATCAATATAATAAAAGGCTTACTTGATGACTTGTGCCAAGCACATGAAAACAGTGAAGACAACAATGTCATGCTTCTACACAGGTTAGAGGAACTCCCTTGCACTCTGACAAGTGAAGATCACAAGTTTCTTTTAGCAGAGGAAATGATAGATTCTTTTGAGAAAATGGTGCAACATAAATTTGAAGATGAAGTGCCTACAATGATTTCGATGGACAACCTTTATGATCAGCATTCAACTTTTGAAAATCTGAAGGACAACCTTGACAAGCATGAGAAGGTGATAAAGGTAGTGAAAGATGCAGTTCTCCGGGCCCATACTATCTCAGAGAATATAGCCAAGCCAGATGTGTGTGAAATGGTAGCAGTGCAAAACATATATCATAACTTTTTGAAGAAGAATGATGGAGGACGCTGAAGTTCCTTTTTGATACCTTAGTTTATTTTCATTATTGTATATGTAATTTGAATTTTATTATGGACATACCCATGTGTAATTTTCCAAAATGTAATTACATGTGAGACAAAGGAAGTCCCAAGTCAAATAAGACTCTTTTGTTTGAATAAGTCAAAGTAGTTGTAAATTTCCTATTTTTGCTCTAGGCTCCTCCCTATAAATAAAGAGGGCCTCTATTGTATTTTTTTATCTTTTAGTTATTGAAGCGAAACTCTGCCAAATTGAAGAGTATTTTGAGACTTTGTGTTCAAATTATAAATCATATTTTATCAAGTGAATAGAAAAGCAAGCGATTGTTCAATCTTTGCATTGGAATAACTTGTGGTGTATTGGAAATTGTTCTTATGTCCTTTTCCTTATACTAACAGATTATTTATTTGATCGAATTGTAGTGTAAGTTTGGATAATCTGGGAGATGTTCTAAAGCTAATATTGGAGACTTTGTGCTACAATAATTATCTTTGTGTTTGTGATTTTATGTTTTGGAGTAAAAGATATTGGAAAGACTTTGAGTTGCTACTATCTTTTATGATCATGTGCTTTTATCATAGTATTTGGTGAAGACTTTGGGCTGCACCTTATCCTATTTATTTCTGAATTTTAAATCAACAAAAGGAGCAACGACAGACTTTGTGCTCTCGTGGGTTTCTTGGTGGTATTTGATTTGTATTATGAAATTGCTATTTTAAATTGTAAACATCATTTCTGAAAAAAGAGAAATGGATGATATGGATTCACCTGAAGATTAGTGTTAGAATAGATAATTTTGAAAGTAGTTAAAAAAGGGAACCTCCCCTTGTTGAGAGGAGAGATTTATCTCATCACACTGTGGTTGATATAACCATTTTGCTTTTGGTGAGTTGATAACAAAATATTCACCCAACACTCTTGTGATTTCCATTCCCAGAATGTACCTGGCTACCCCTAGATTTTTCATCTCAAATTGTGCTAACAACTAAGACTTTAAATCATAAATCATATTCTTACCATTCCCAATCAATAGCATATCATCAACATACAATGCAATAATGAGAATGCGATCATTGTCAAACTTGTAATACACACAATGATCATATTTCATTCTCAGAAATCCAATGGACAACACAAAGGCATCAAATTTCATATACCACATCCTAGGAGACTACTTCAAACCATACAAAGACTTCCTCAACTTGCAAACCAAATTTTCTTTACCTTTCTCTATGTAATGCTCTGGCTGTGACATGTAAATCTCTTCCTCCAAGTCACCATGAAGGAATGTTGTCTTCACATCCATCTGCTCCACCTCTAAGTCATAAGCAGCTGCAAAAGATAACAAGAACCAAATGGATGTCAGCTTTGCAACGGGAGAGAAAATTTCACCATAATCAATTCTCTCCACTTGTGAGTACCCCTTCGCAACCAATCTAGCCTTGTACTTTTCAACACTACCATCTGCACCAAATTTCTTCTTAAACACCCATTTGCATCCAACAGGTTTCTGTCCTTTAGGTAAAGGCACCAAGTCCCATGTTTTATTCTTCTCTAGGGAAGCCATCTCATCTTCCATGGCCTCCTTCCAGGAACCTGCATCTTTCATGCCCATAGCCTCTTTCACAATTCTAGGCTCATCAGTGTTAGTAAGCAAAGCAAAAGCACAACTAGAATCAAGTAATGAATAACCAAATCTATCAGGTTGCTTTCTTGTTCTTGTAGACCTCCTCAATGGCTGAGGTTGAGTAACTGCTTCTTCTTCTGAGATTTCAAAGCTGCTAGAGCTCTCCTCATCATTAGGTCTCATAGGGTCTGTCAGTTCAGTCTTCTCAAGGGTAGAAGGAAACTGAACCACATCTTCTTTCTTTTCTGTTTGTTCTGGCTGTAGAACAATGGAAGAAGGTGTTAACTCTCTGAAGATAGCACTTCTACTATACAACACTTTTTCAACTCCACATGATCCCAAAGCTTGTATCCTTTCACACCGACACCATAGCCAATGAAAATACACTTAACAACCTTGTTCTCCAATTTAGATTGTTTCTCCCTAGGCACATGTGCATATTTCGCCTAACCAAAAACATGAAGATGTCTAACTAAAGGCTTCTTACCAGACCACGCCTCCATAGGTGTCTTACCAACAAGAGCTGATGTAGGAGACTTGTTTACTAGGTAACAAGCAGTGGCTACATCTTTAGCCCAAAACTTTTGTTCGAGGCTTGCTCCACTAAGCATACTCCTAGCCTTCTCCATCAGTGTCCTGTTCATCCTCTCTGCAACTCCATTTTGTTGCAGGATATATGGAGTTGTCTTATGTCTTTCAATCCCTTGTTCTTTATAGAACTTATTGAACTATGTCAAACAAAACTCATGACCGTTATCAATTCTCAAACACTTAATCTTTTTACTAGTCTGATTTTCAGCAAAAGTTTTAAACTCTTTAAACTGACTAAAGACTTCAGTCTTACTTCTAATAAAATAAACCCATGTCCTTCTACTATAATCATCTATGAAAGATACAAAATATACAGATTTGGAAATCGAAGGAACATTAACTGGACCAAACACATAGAATGAATAAGATCCAATACACCAAAAGACTTGTGAGAACTAGGGTAAAACTGAACATGGTTTTGCTTTCCATATGCACAATGTTCGCAAAAGTCAAACTTGAGATTACAATCATTTAATCCATCAAAAAGGTTTTTATTTTTTAGGGTTCTAAGACCCTTCTCACCAATGTGGCCATATCTCAAATGCCATAACATAGTCTTTTCAGTAGGAAGTTTAACTTCTAAAGCATGTGCACTACCATCAGAACTAGTTACAACAGATTTCTTCACTGCTCATTCAGATGGTGGGGATGAAGTGACTGCAGCTCTTTTCTTCAAGTCAGAAGAGCTATTGCACTGTGAAGTGCATGCCTCTAGCTAAAATAGAGTACCTCTCTGAGTACCCTTCACAAGCACCATAGATCCTCTAGTCATCTTGCATCCATCCTTTGAAAAGACAACCTGCACACCTGCATCATTCAACATACTTATAGAAAGCAGGTTCTGTGCCAGGCCTGGGATGTGCATAACCCCAGTGATCCCCTTCACTTGTCCATCAGGGAATCAGATTGAGACTCTTCCACGACCAACAATTGTTAGATGAGAATCATCACCTAGGTACACTCTTCCACCATCGAACTCTTCATACTTTGTGAACCAGCTTCGATACAAGGTCATGTGGAATGATGCACTAGAATCAATTAACCACACATCATTAGATGTATGGGTGGCTAGGGCTGCGATGAAGGCATCACCATCATCTTGTGACTTGTTAGAATCTGAATCAAGGGCATTCTTCTTTTTCTTTTCCTCTTTGCATTCCTTTCAGAAATGCCCTGTTTTCCCACAGTTCCAATAGAGAGCCTTAGACTTTCTAGGAGATTTGGATCTCCCACGGGATTTGGATCTACCCTTTTCACCTTTCTTGTCCTTCTTCTTCCCTTTCTCTTTGGGTCTTCCATGAACCGCAAGAGCATCTTTGGCCGACTCGGTTATCTTTCTCGACACTTCTTTAGATAATAGCAAAGATACTACATCATCCATATTAAAGGTGGTTCTAGTGCTTCCGATAGCCATGACAAGATGTTCCCACGAATCTGGCAAATAACAAAGCAAGGTCATACATCAATCCTCCTCCTCCATTTTCACACCCACAGATGTCAACTGTGCAACAAGCATGTTAAAAGCATTCATATGGTCCGTAACAGATCCTTTGTCTTCCATTTTCAAAGCAAACAACTTCTTTTTCAAAAAGAGCTTGTTCGCCAGGAACTTGGCCTAATAAACAGATCCCAGCTTCTTCCAAAGATCTTTCACAATCTTCTCCTCATGGACATTCAATAGGACAGAATTAGCTAGACAGAGTCTTATGATACCCTTAGCCTTCTGATCTTTGAGGTCCCAATCATCTTGTGACATTTTCGTAGGTTTTGTGCCATCAACGATTTCCCATAGGTCACGATCAACAAGTAGATCTTCCATCTTGAGTTTCCACAACTCAAAATGTGTGCCATTGAACTTCTCCACCTCTACTCTTCCAGATGTGGTTGCCATCTCCTTCCTGCAACAAGATACAAAATACTCTATACAGACTCCCACTCAACCTAAGATTAGCTCAAAAAACCCCTACCCAACAGCTAGAACCAAAACTAGCCAGGCTTTGATACCAACCGAAAGGAAGCTAGGTGTGCAGAAATCACTTCCTACACTAATCTAAAGAGGACAGAAGAGTGCAAATTCATTTTATCATTTACAATTACAGAATGTTAAAAACAACAATCGAGATATTGCAGCAAACACATTCACACAGAAATGAGAAAGAGAGACACAAGATATACATGGGGGAAACCCTTATTAGGTGAAAAACCCCACACTCCAAAACCTGCACAATGTATTATCAAAAATGAAATGGTTTACAATACCCTTGCAATGCAAGCTCTTAGGAGTCTTCGACACTCATATCTGGAGACAAACTGACAGCATAATAGTACCTGTCAATCACACAATACATCTCCTCTCCAAAGCACATGTTTATATAGAAAATACAAGGCAAAAATGTCTCTATCTTGAGATGGGCATCCGACATGGCCTCATGGCCCAAAACCCATGCCTATGGACACTTGTTCAACACCGTAGGATTTTCTTGACACTTGTCAAGTCACCCCATCCCAAAGAGGTCACCTATTCCCAAGTTGGGCAATGACAGATGCTCTTACGACTCTTACAACCGTCATAGTATCTGCCATACTGACATATCTTACAACTGTAAGAGAATCTGTCATAAACATGCTATAAATAGCATATTCTATTACATGTCATAACCCTCCTTGGGGCGCCCAAATATGCCTTTTTCAAAGATGCTTCTCAACACATGCCTTCACCTGTCATAGAATCTTCCATTTATGACTCTTACGCTTCATATAACTATCATAAGAATCTGTCATGACCGTTTCGGTCAATATTCCCTTACACACTATCCAAGATGCTGACACATGGAAAAATATTCCTACCACTAAGTGGGACACCTATCTCCTCATGTGAGGACAAAATTACATGTGGTCATCTTCCATGTAGGATGACACATCACCGTGCCAAATCCCACAAGATAACCTAGGATTTGCATCCTAATTACACAATAGGTAATAAATAAATAAATACAATGAAAATAATACAAGGAATTACCAAGGTCGAGACACCTTACTTCCCAACAACATGAACACTATATTATTGGTGCAAATATACAATGTTTTTTAGGATTTCATTTAAGCTATAACAAGGTGCAAATATTATGTACTGGACACGAGCAAGTTTTAAAATTATACATAAAATTAAGTAGGTGATTTCGATGAATTTGTCACTACAATTCTATAATTACTAGTGTCTATAATTTATTCTTAGAACTATATAGTATATGTTTATATTGTTATGCAATTTCAATTTAATATCTTTTTGTTAATTTTTAGCCGAATATAGATTAGAGTGATTTTTCTCAAGAGACAATTGCAAAGATGTCAATGCAACAACATTAAATATTATCAGTTCCTATTTGTATGTATCAAAGGGCAATTAACAATATGGAGCAAATGTGCCAAGTATTTTAGGTTGTAGGCACGATGAAATTGAACCAATAAGTTCAACTAAAATTTAGATTTTGCAATGCATGCACACTATATTGTCTGCAAATTGTTCAACAAATTAGTGTATTCAACAACCTAGTATGCATACTTTGGAAGCATTAAAAGGTGAGTGATCAACTTAGATGACAATATATCAATGCAAGAAAGTGAAAGTAGCAGTTCCATACATAGAATGTGCTTGTACGAATGGTAACTACATAACAAAATAAGTAGATTTGAACAACCAAAGTGTTGAAAAGGAGGGGATTAAAATATTGAATAAATTGATAAAGGCAAAATCAGTTGGGTGGATATAAAAATTGTATACATGTAACAATATCAACCAATTTTGAATAATGTGATTATTCATAAATAGGTTGTAACTTCTAACATAAGAAATCATAGTGCCCAAACCTAGAGATGCATTTTTGGGTAGGTTGTGCCAGTAGTTGAGATAAAAGTCAATTAAGAGGAATGTATTTGTCACTGATTTTATTTTTCAATTGGTGCCTGCAAAATGTGCACAAAAAATGCTTGTATGTTATCTCTACAAAGTGTGCAATAAATTGGTGAAATGCGATCTTTGTAAAAGATGATTTAAAAGAGATTGATGTGCATGATAGATAGATTTTTTTACCTTGGAGAAAAACTATCTATTGTTTTGGATCAATGTGAATTGTACTCTTGCAGCAAAGCGTGCATGACAGGGAAAACACCCTCAATATTGAAGTAAGTAAGATCAATACCAATCCCGAAAAACTACTAGCATTCAATGATTCTTGTTCAAAGGGAAAAATAGTTGCTTAACAATAGACTGATAATCTATTTTTGAAACAAAAAAAAAGACAATGATCCAAATGCACAACTTTAAAATTTGCATGATGTGGATTTGTCAAGTGCAAATTTGTAAATAACAAAAAACATAGAAACTATTTTTTTTAAGAATAGAATCATTTAATCATAGCAATTTGTTCAGGAGCAGTATTGATTTGACTTGGATCAATATTGAGGGTCTTTTTTGTACACATGGAATTTTAGTTTAACATGTCATGAATTCAAGTGAACCAAGGAAAATAAGGCCAAGATAATAATCACTATTGATTTCAGTTGGTGCATTTCAATAAATTTTGTCCAAAATTGATCAATGGTAGGTGTTGGGGAGTAAGGAGGAAGTGATTGTGCTAAACTGAGAATAAATTGAAAAATAATGTCATGGAAGGTGAGTGATCTATTAAAATGCTTTCAATGACACCATGTTAGATGACTTGTAAATAGACATGGACCTTGTATTATATGTCTTTAAGCAGCCAAGAGTAGTGGGAGTCAAAGTTAACAATACCAAACTAAAAATTGATCCTATTAAAAAGAATGTTAAAGTTAAAAATCATCTATCTTATATTATAATTTAATGCATATCAATTTTGAGATTGCAGGTTGGTTGGTATTGTGAATAGCAAGTGGGAAAATGAAATAAATGGTTTAAATTTTAGTGGCTTTAAAAATGATGTAGAGACTGTATTTTCAGTTGATGACGTCCAACCAATTGCAAGAATGTATACAATGGAAAAGTTTGTGCAAAAATTATGGTTTGTGTGTCTAGGGATTTTTTTTTGCAATGTCTTGAATGCATTCTTTGTTGTGTATGGTTTTCATTCTGTGTCTATTTTCATTTCAAGAAACGAGTGAATTTAATGCATTGATTTTGAATTGATTTGTTATAAATGCATTGTATTCATCAATTGTGCATAGTGTGCAAGATTCAAACTTTGAAAGAGCATTGTCTTTAGAGGTATGGGGTGCACAATTTAAATAGAGTGGCAAAGAAGCAATAAAGGAACGGCACGGGTGGCAAATGACCAATGTAATTATATAGTCGATGGAAACAAAAAAGAACCAAAAGCTAAACTAGTGAACATATGCATTTGCACCATTTAGTTGTGACGTGTGAATGCATAATGTTAACAGATATGAGTTCATTTGTAGTAGGAATTACATAATGCCTCTGCAGAATCTATTCACTAGAAGCACTGAAACAAGAAAATTTTGGCTACAATGAAAATATAAGATGCAATGACAAAACCCCAATTTTCCATCATGCTTTTCTTCCTTAGTGCATGTTTAATCATGTGTTTATCTACATAGAGGGATTTGTTTTATTTCATTGAACATGAGACTCGAAAATAGCGTGTTGTATTTAGACAAGAAAACTGGACATATGCAAAGCTGCTCTTTTGCACAAAAGAGTGCGTCTGATTAATTATAATATTTAACAAATTCTCTTTACTCCTATCTCAATGATTGTCTAGAGGTGTGGGTGCATGGTTACCAATAGAGAGAAAGATGACAATAAAATCAGGGTATGCTAGTAAATAACTAAAGATATTGCTATATTATATAAATGTATTCATAAAAACTATGTATAGAAATGGGAAAGCATCCCATGTTGCTATGATAGAGTTTCCTAGTAATTATACATCTATCATATTCATGAGGTCAAAGAGTATTTAAATGTGGCCATTTTCCACCTATTTATGACTTTATTGGTAATTTGGCAGTTGTACAATGTACTAGCACTCCAGATAAAATGTTGTAGTTTTATATATCTTTACCATGTTCGCTCACTTAGGTTTCAATTTTTTTAAAGTTTGCATGGGCTATGTGATGGTGATGGACATTTGTTACCTATGCCACACCTTTGTTGCTTATTTGGCAGTTGTTTCAAATGGTTTTTCCCTAGTAGAAGAGGTGAGGGCCATAAGGGGTGTGGGCTTGTTATTAAAAGAATTAATAAAGTTCCATGATGTTCCATTTGCTCAAGTCTCAAATGTGACTTATTGCTCTATTTAATTCTTTCCTTGTATTTATATTTTATTATTTATTCTACTATATGCATATTTTAATTAACTCTCATAAAGAATTAATAACTCTATCACATGTTCTATTTGCTCAACTCTCAATTGCGAAAAAAGGACAACAATGAACCCATGAGGGAGTTTGTCACTTGATTCAACCAATTTGTTGGAAGAATCAGTAATATTTTAAGGCATTCTCATTAAATTCTCTTGAGTTGTTTCATTAATGTCCTTCTTTCAAAAATTCCTTTCTAATTAAAATTTGTGAAATTGATGAGATAGTTGAAGCCCATCCATGAGTAGTCAATTTGAAGGATGACATGATTACATGACTAGTGAAATTTAAAAAAATCCATCAATCCTATGGTTCCAACTTCCACTAATCATTTGTTGCAAAGAGTAATGATTGATATACATGAAGAGGCAATTTCAACAAAATTGTTTAGGGCAGCAATATCAAGGGTCAAATCAAAGGAATAATAGAAATGGCTAACTTAGATTACCTCCTCCACATAAAAGACTTGCATTAGAGGCACCTCATGGGGCCAACTTGAACACCTTTTTCTCCTTTCATGTGATATAATATCATGGTGCTATGTATTCTCTAGAGATGCTCACATGATGCAACTCAATAATTCCTCCAAATCAAACAATCAAAGGTTCTTGGGCAACGTCCAAAATCATCATGATGAATTTGCTAGTGAATCTATGGAATGATATATTCAAGATGGAATAGTTTGTGCCAACAAAGTAAATATATTCAATGATTCTACATGTTCATGAAATCAAGAAACTATGAAACAACAAATGTTTGAAGAAAGTAAAGTACACAAAGAGAATTCATGGGAGAATTCACCAATTATGACTTGTTTTCAAGAGCCTACATTTATTTGTACATCAAC
Source organism: Cunninghamia lanceolata (assembly GCA_027924645.1). Classification (NCBI taxonomy): domain Eukaryota; kingdom Viridiplantae; phylum Streptophyta; class Pinopsida; order Cupressales; family Cupressaceae; genus Cunninghamia; species Cunninghamia lanceolata. The sequence continues at coordinate 7,232,249 of BSBN01000333.1, forward strand.
TAATCTTGATAAGTTTGATTTCTGATCCACCTCATATCCCTTGCTTATTTTTAACATGGAGCACAAGATTCTATGTTAGAAGAAACTACATATCCTTTGTTTGTTGAAGAAGAGGGTTTCCTAAGCATATATGGAGCAAAGCAATGATTTGGTTGTTTCCACCAAGAAAGAGGATTATAACTATGATAAAATTAGAGATGAAACTTCTCTCTGCCTTTGAGGGATGATTTGGAGAACCTACATACTTAGACAACATTAAAAAACTTGAAATTGAGCATTCAATAGTTCTAAATAATTTGATGCTAGGTTTGGATATGCTTGAAGAAAAATAATGGTTAATCAATGTATATAGCAGCAACACAATTAATGTTGAAGAGTCTAATTGCTTCATCCCTTTTAGGGACATATTGTTTGAAGCTGATTGCATTGGTGAATCTAAGGAGACCCAATTTGTCTAAGGCCCACACTATGGGATGATGGATGTCAAAGTTTGTCACCAAAAGATGTTTTTTATTCAAAATGTATACTTTGATAATGGTCTACATCTTGAAGATTCACACTTCGATGGGTTGTCAAATGAAGATTAAATGGATGAAAATTCTAAGGAAATATTGCAAGCACATGGTTCACAATTGATACCCATTGTGGATCCAAAAATCAAGAAATGTAGGTGATTGAAATATTTCTTCAACCCTTTCTAGAGGGTGATTCTTTGGCTAAGTTCAAGGTTGAGTATGCCAGAGTGATGGGTGAAGAGGAGCAAATCAAATATATAAAGATCATTTTCCCATTGATGTGCTACAACCATACCTTGCTAAATACTGTGGAAAATAAGCACAATATCTCCACTTGCTAGAGAGTTTTTTCTCTATGGAAGAAGAAAATCCAAAAGTTCTTGATGCACATCAACTAGTATGTGATGATTTTCTTATGCATGATTGTATCTACCCACTTGAACCTTGGATCTTCATGAACAATTCATAGAGGGTTTTAGCACATGAGATATGAGTTGCCATGGCTAGAGTCTTGACTTCAATGAAGGGGTTGTTATTTTCCCATCCCATTAACATCTTTATTTATTTAGTGTCTTCTTTATAAATTCACGAGGTTGTAATGTTTTTCCCTTTCATGTAATGTGTTTTCTTGTCATTTTATTTTAGGTTAGGTGTTAGGATGGGATTGAATCTATTCTCTATAGATAAGACATTGGCCAAAAGTTTCTAGAGATGTTAAAGTTCCCCTATGGTCTAAGTTTGTTGGACCCTAAAAAGAGCCAATTATTGGTACCTCTATGAAAATTTTCTTGTAACAAGTTTGTAGTTAGTAGCCATGTCATTGTTGTCATGTTAAGCAATGCTAGTCAAGTTATTATTCTTGTCAAATCATAAGGTTGTTAGGACTAGGTCTAGTTTATCCACTAATAATGACTATAGATTGCTCATGGATAAAGAATAAAAAATAAAACTAATCAAATTCTTGAGAGTTTGATAGCTCTAGCACAAAATAGAAGAGTATATTGGGTTGAAGCCTTGAACTAGAATGAGGAAAGAATAACTTTCTAGGATGCCATCTAAATGGCAGTGTTAGTGCATGGGGAAATGAAGGAAAGATAATGAACTCAAAAAGCCAAGTGCAACTTTCTAGTGGCTTAGCCATGGCAAAGTCACACCTCAATTCCAAAATGGTAAAAATCAATGCAAAGCAAACCTTGAAAAGTATATGACCAAATTAAGAAAAGGAGGTGCAAAATTTTGGTGGCTTAACCAACACAAAAATGTGCCTAAGGAACAAAATGTGGCAAAGAGAACTTACAGTTTTTCCAAGAAGGAAAAGGCACCAAATTCAAGTGGTTGGACCATGGCAAGATCACACCTAATGTTAAATTGGAAAATACAAATTTGAATTTGTCCCAACAAAATAAGTGCATGAATTAGGTCCCCATGAGATCAAAGTTTGTTCAATATGCCCAACGACAAAATCATAAGAGTGTGGGGTTTATGTTAATGGATGTTATGGGTATAGTTATCTTGGTTATGACTTTGTTTGGGTGATGGGAATGATTGGTCATTCTTAGGAAATGGGTCTTGATATATCCCCATTTTCTTGTTTAGTGAAGATGATGTGTCCCTTCTATTTCAATGTCCATGCGATCAATCAAGTCTTGGATATAGTTTTTGGGTTTCATGCGCTTATTAGTAGCATGGAATTTAATCTTGTGATATTCACAATATTCATGCTCTTTGTATCAAGTTGGTTTAGGCTTACTCTCATCAAAGGTCTTGGTGAGTGGAAAGGTTATCATGTTGGATTTGACTAATTTGTGTAACACTACCTCCAATGGATCTCCCAAGGATGTGTATTGTCTCTTTTTTGCTTGTTTTTTTTATTTTGGTTGTCCAAATGGGACAGTCACATTAGGAGGATTTTGCATGACCTAAACATGCTTTGAGTTTGTAAGCCCATCACCAAATATGTTTTTTTAATTTTTGCTAAAACATTTAGGCTTATTGGGTTGGTTTTGATCTTTTGAAAATATTTTGATAGGTCCTTTCGCTACCAAGGATTTTTCAATTTGCACTTCCTTCTCAATGATTTCAATGAAAGAAGTGACACAAAGAACTTGAAAATGGAATGCCATTTCTTAGTTTAAGTGGTGATGAATATATGAACCAATTATTTTTTAGGTATTAGCCAAGGGAAGTGAATCACTTAGAAGCTTCTTCATTTGTCTAAGAAAGGAAAATATTTCTCATTCTTGGAATTGCATAAATCCAACATAGTTAGTTTGTATCCTGTTGTACCCAATCCGAAACTTGGATTACGATACACAGATCCCTGTTTTTATGTATATTAGTGGTTTATAATCGCAAGTTCGTGTCTTCAAGTCATCAAAATCTGAAGAGTCAATAAATCATCTTTGTATGTCAACCTTGTCAAATTGTAATGTCAAAATCATGTCTTGTCGTTTGTTTATAATTTTAGTTATTAATTATTTATTTTTAATTAATAAATCATTTATAATGATTATCAATTATTAATGATTTTTAAGTTAAAATTATTGTTATTTGTTGTATCCATAAAAATTTAATATTAATTAATCTATGATTAATAATTTATATTAATTGTTAATTAATTAATATTAAAATGCAAAAAAATGTTATTATTTTTGTAAATTGTCTTTGTCCATAAATAGTACGATATAGTAATTTATAATTAATATTTTATATATTAATTATTTATCAAATTTTGAAGTTAAATGTTATTGTTGTGTCCAGGGCTTAAATTTGACAGTTGTATAGCTGTATTTAGGCATTTTTGCCGTAAAATACAATCAAAATTTTAAAAAGACTGTATCATATGAAAGGAGATATTTTGGACAAACTGTCAAAATCTATATAAGATTATATATATATATATATATATATATATATATATATATATATATGGTTTTTATATGATATACTTATACTATGGCATGTCATAGTATTTGAAGGGCACCTTTGAATAAATAATTGTCATAAAAAAATTGCTTGACAGTCAAGGTTAAGCCTTGGTTGTGTCTTGTAAAAAATTGCTTTGTCATAAAATTTAAAAATCCATAAAAATTATTATTATTTTCAATATTATTATTAATTCTTCATTAATGATATTATTAAAATAATAATTAAAAAACCAAAAATAAAAATTGTTTTATTGTTTTATAATAGTTATTTCTAACTATTATTAAAAAGCAAGTTAAAATCAAAAAAATAAAACAATTAAAATCAAAAGCCCTTCATGTAAAGCTCTTTATAAATGTAAAAATAAAACAAAGCAAATAACAAGCGCTTCAAAAGAAATTCAATGTGCTTTTATGCAGAGTGCTTGCACAAGGAAATCCAAATGCTCCAAAAGCTCCAAGAAAGCGCGGGTGAAAGAGAAGGAAGTGCACAGGTGAGATGGAGGACGTGCTAGAGGAAAAGATGAATGTGCCTCACAAAGGCTCAATGCTTCATCAAGAAAAGAAACACCTCCAGATTGGATAATCCGCGCCCAGCATTCAATGCATGAAGAGAATTCAAATCTCTTCGAATCAGCATTCAACATTCTCATCAAATAGGAGCCATTCAATAGAACTTCCTCATGCCTCAGCCAGCCCAAAGTGCTCCTCTAGAACTTTATGTGTGCTTTCAATCAATAGAAAGAATATTGCACGCCACTTCAAAAGGAGAAGACGTCAAAGAATAGAATGAAAGTCTCTAACGCCTTTCATAAGATCAAAAACACCTCCATGATACCAGACGTGTCTCATGAATATGGGGGAATTAACATGTGAAGGCGCATAGGGAGATAACTACACATGCCTTATCAAAATCTAAGACTCCACTTCAGTTCAATAAAGGCGCGTGGATGAGACAAGTTTCAAATTTTAAATTAAAATAAGATCCTCCAACTTCAATTTACTCCTTATTTTTGACCGATCATTCCAGTTTTATGAAACTTTTCATGCAAGATTATTTGATTTTCTACAATTGGAGGTCACATGATCAATCATTAGTTGAACTGTAGTTGTGTGAGTTTAGCTTCAATTTAAGTAGAGCGGATTATTTGTAATAAAATTGCATTTTCATGCAATCAGTTAGAGTCCAGTTGGGAGTCAAGTTAAATTATTTTATTTATTCTCATGCATTTTGTAGAATAGTATAAATAAGTGCTTTTGCACAGGCATAAGGGGATTCTTTTTCAATGATTCATTCATGAGAGATTTTTAGAATAGATTTTTAGGAGACAGTTTTTGGTATTCAATTTCATTGTTAGTCTTTTTTTTTCGAAGCTTTCTAACAATTAGCTTTCCAGTTTTTAGTATTCAAGTATCCAGATATTTAGCGTTGTATTCAATCAATGAATAAAAAGCAAGGACAATTCTCATGCCTCATTTGCTCAGATTGTCACTCTCGTATATTCTCCTAATCATGTTATTGTTTTGTTCATTTAATGGATTTCAGTATGCCTATTTTGCTTCCAAATATCCATTAAAATGCATTATTTGTGCTGAAGGTTAGGTTGATTCAACAAATCTGCAAACTTTGCGTTGCAGGTGAAATTGAAGGAATAAGTCATATCTTTGTATCACCTTATAGTTGATCTAGTCTTGGCATTCATAATTGTGCGGTGTTAATTTGTTCAATCAATCCAATTTGTGTACTTGTTTTATTCAGCCTCTGTATTTAGCTAAACAGTGCAAGCATTTAGCCTAGGTTCTGTTTTTAGTCAAAAAGCATAAAAATCTTTGCTTCGCTGTCGAATATGTGTTTCTGCCTCTCGCACGTTGCAAACCCCAAAAAGATTGTAAAGTTTTTAATTAAGTTTTATTTTACAGGGAGCTTCCCCTACAAATTCGAAGAGCGGTTCTACTGCACATCTGTCCGTTTTGCTTTCACACCGAAAGGTGCGAAATAAAACACTAACATGTTCCACGTTGTAAGAGAAGTGCTTTACAAATCTTTTTTCTAGGTCTACAAATGTGGTAATTGATTCTTTGGGAAGGTGCAAGAACCACTCTAATGCTTGTCCCCCTAAGCTTTGAGGGAATGACCTATTTCAATATATCATAAGCCACTTGTTGATATGCCATATAGAACTCCTTCAGGTGCTCTTTTGGATCACTCTTTCCCTTATATTTGTCAAACTTGGGTATTTTAAAATATGAGGGGAAAGGTAATTGTGGCATTGTCCTATCAAATTGTGGTAAGAAAATAACTCTTCAAACTTATGTCCTTTGGTTTGATTTTGGTTTCCTACTTGTGCGCCTTTTGTTGCATCTTCATGGCTTATATTTCTTGGTCAAGTGGGATGTCAAGAGATGGAATTGGTACCAATAAGTTGGGTTGATGTAATTGGTAGCTTAGATTGGTTTGATTATTTGGATAGGTTTGATGTTGTTGATAGATTGGATTATTTGGATTACTTTGAGGTTGTTGATAGATTGGATTGTTGGGATTGATTTGAGGTTGTTGATAGGTTTGATTAGTTTGATGTTTTTGATGGGTTTGATTGTTTGGATTATTTGGATTGTTTTTATGGGTTTTCCATGGAAGTTTAGGTGATGGAGGTCTTACCTTATTTTGAATTGGAAGATCATGTTGTTGAGTTTTCCTTTTGGTGACAAGGGGCATTTTTAGATTGTCATTATTATTTTTGGTCTACATGGTTGTTGGTGTTAGTTAGAACATAATCTTATTATGGGTCATTATCCTTATGACATTTATATATTGTTCTAATATAAGGTTATAAAACCTTATGTTTATTATATTCTTTATAAATCTATACAATTTACTAAATAACAATCTAATAGTTATTAGATTATTAATTATTTACAAATAGTTTCTTTGAATAGTGTGACTACTACCCCTTCAAGTATTTTTCAACCCCTTCTATTTTAAGGAGGTTCTCTCTCATTGAGAGGTAAGAGAATTTGGAGATTTATATTGAATTATATCACTATACACATGAGGTATAATTGGCCATGTGGAAGTAAGTAGAGGAGCATCCCTAGGTTTAGTCTTTTTTAATAGACTATTATTTGTAATTGTTTTATAATAAAATGATGCTTTATAAGGTTTTTTACCCAAAAGGGTTTTCTCCATGTATATGTTGTGTAATGTGTTAACTTTATGCTTCTATAATTTCTTAGTTTATTTATTTTATATTTTATTTGTAATGATTAGTATCCTAAGATCCAAATTTCTAACATGGGATCCGAGTAGGTTAGGCTATACTAATCATTTTTACAAGTTATACTAAAGACATGTAGAACTTGATGGGAAACCTCTTTATGATCAATCAACACATGTGAAAGACCATTTGTACAATACATCTAGTGTTCCTTTGTTGAACACACCAAGATACTGAGAGGGGGGTTGAATTAGTATCTAATCAATTTTCAATTTTAACAACTTTAATTTATCCGGAGCAGAATTAAACATTAAGCATCATAGTATTAACATGAACATGAAAGATTAACACAATGCACATCAACACATAACACCATATATACATGAAAAACCCTAGAAGGGAAAAACCACAGTGAGGATTAACTCACAATATATGAAGCTCAAATAATAACTTTGTTTTAGGGGCTATAACCCAAGGAAGCTTCTACTCATTGAAGACTTTGTTTTAGGGTCACTCCCAAGGAAGCTACTACTCCTTGAAATGAGAATACACTTACAAAAGATTACGATATGATAGTCTTTCTACTGTCTAAAAAACTGACATTGAAACTCAAACTTTTGATAATTGCACTTCTGTCTCCACACACTTTCTTCTGAGGATCTGATCAGTTAGGCACACTCTATACTTGATCACTATCACAAATATGTCTTCAAGATGGATCTAGATAGCATCAACAACTTCTTCTCTTTCTCCTTCAGTCCCACATCAACAATGCATTTATTCTGCCTTTTATTTGCTTGCAAACTTTTCAGTCACATTGCAATCACTCTTGACCTTACTCACTTTGATTCACTATTTATACATAATATTACATTGACTACATTTCTTGTCAACCAGAAACAACAGGAAAGATACATTTACAAGTCAGTCAGATGACACACAATATGAAATGTGTAGAAGATAGGTCCTAAGTGAAACCACACATTACACCAGCAGAGGATCCAAGCCTTGCGGACACCAACACTTGCTTAACTAGGTCCAAAACATCCTTCATAGCTTCAAGCACCAAGGAATTACATCCGCACACTCTGCTCATTTGGAAATAGGACAACTTTAAGGAAAACACGTGAAGACTTGAAGTATAACGATCACATCAACTTGAAAACCTTGTGCACTACTGAAAATAAGAAATATCTTCATGAAACTTTATCAGATGAGTCCACACGACCCATATGACATACCCAAACACACATTTACCATCGCATATTAAAGAATTGTGCTGTACAACTTCAATCATTAAATTTGAGAACAATCTATCATCTGGAACATACTGCAACATGCTGTCATTTGAAAAATTGAGTTGTAGACCTTCAAGAAACTTGAAACTGCAAGGAAGCATGTAATACACATCTATAAACATGTCCTCAAAACTGCAAAGTAAATCATTCATTTTCATAGGAATGCAGAGCATTCCATTAGGCCTTCATCACTAGCTTACTTTGTCAGAACACATGTCGGTACTCTATCATGCATAACTTTTATAGCGGAGGAACAAATGATTTGAAAACTTGGAATTATCACCTTCACTGCATCCTGAGCACAATTCCAAAACTACATGGCCATATCTACAAATGTGGAGGAATGCAGAGCATTCCATTGTCCTACATAGAACACCTTCACAGAAGTGACGCTATCTTCAAACAATCAACAACAAAACACTCTTCCGGTAATGCAATCATCATGGAACTTGGAACAAACATACTACAGTCCATCAGTAGCATTAGCAACATATTTGATCATCTTTGTGCTTCTAATTCCCATCTTAATATGGACTATATCTTCTTCCTTCTCTTGTTGGATGGGACATGACATCTAAACATGAACACCATCACATCACCATGATAGTGTTGACATCATTGACAACCTAGTAACAGTGTTGACATCAATGACAACCAAAGAAACATATGTGTAACAATCTCCCCCTTTGGCATTGATTGCAACACATCTCTACATGTCTCCCCCTTTGACATCAAGGACAAAGGGCAATCACTGCCTCAATCACTGCCCAATTAGCAATATAAAAAATAGTTCAATAATCCCCCAAAAATGAGAGCTCAATTTTGAAGACAAGCTTAGATAGTATTGCCTAGAAGGCAACCTTTGGGAATGGAAAGTGATGGCAGAGCGGGGGCAGCGGCGCGACAGAGTATTAAGGGATTTGGTACAAATTCCCAAAACTCCACAGTCACGATGCTTCCTTCTTTTGGCAATTATCTATTGAACCATTGAACCCCTCAACTCCATCGGCACCTTATTAAACCGGCACCTCGAATGAACCTTCGCTGAACCCTGAATTCGTGAACTGTTGAACCGCTGAATCGGTTCAACTATCGCTAGTACTTAACACAATCTCTGTCGAACAGGCTTAAGTCCTTGAACCCACATGAACGGTTGAACCATTGAACCCTTGAACCCTTTAAACCATTGAACCAATTCAAAGGTTCAACCAAACTCTTTCCGCCGTCTCAAAGTTCCTTCGATGGTCTTGTTAGTGCCTGAATTGACTGACAGTTTTTGAGCAATTTTCATGCAGGCACCTTCCCAAAAAATCCAAAATGTTCTAAGTGTTGGGCCTTCTCAGTATTTTTTCAGCTGCAGCATCATATTTTCCTGAGGAGGAGATCATCATCATCATATTGTCTTCGATGATGGTCCGCATCATCATGTTCTCTGTCGACTTGTCTTTCATCAGGATCATCATATTTCGATATCGGGTGATGTTTTGATATCATCCCGATCCTGCTGATGAGCTACTATGTGCCTTAGTTTTCTTGCGGAGGGTGATTTTTCAGATATCCGGTGATCTCCCAATTATCACCTTGCCCTTTTATGATGATGATGTCACCCCGATCTTCTGAAGGGGTTATTCTCTAAGTTGTTCGACCTGACTTGTTTTTTCTTAAGGGTCGTCATCTTCATCATCATATTTCCGGTTATCACCGTGTTGCTTGCGAGGGTCATCATATTTTCTGCCTGCATGATCTTTCGCCAGGGTGATATTTTAACATCGGGTGATCTTTGTTAAGATCATCCTGATGATGTTGTTGTAAAGTTCTAAGTGTGACCCGATATTCACCGGGGTCATCATATTTGAACGTCAGGATGATCTTAGTCAATATCATCCTGATGTTGTTGTATCACTTCATGTTCGTTGTTTTATCACCCTGATGATGCTGACGTCATTCTTACGTCAGGGTGATATCCGGTTTTCTGCTGGTCTGCATCATGATATTTTCGAAGGGAGATATCCGCCTGTCGGCTTCATGCATTATCCAATGGGGGTGATCATTTCAAATATCAGTCACATATTCATATATCACCCTGATCTTATAGTGGAGCTACAGTGCAGCATCATATTTGTGCATCAGGATGATATTTCCAAATATCCGGTTACCTTCCAAATATCATCCTGATGTCGATATGATGATGACGTCATCCGGATATGAGGAGGTGCGCAGTAGGCAGATATGCTGATGATGTCAGCAGGATATGACGATGACGTCATCAGGATGTTCATCGGCCAGACTTTTGGTATCGGCTAAGCAGGAGGATCTTCCTCCGATGGATCAGGTTGTGCCGATGAAGGCGATTATCATGCAGGTGATATTGTGATATGATGCTGACGTCAGGGTGATTTTTCAAGCAACAGGATATCATGATGCTGGAGGATGATGATGAAGTCTTATACTAGTGTCGTCAGGAGCAAAAGCACCGACATCATATATGCTCATGACCTAGTATATAAAGTGTTAAAGAGGTCACCGCGGGGTGCATGTGGGATAATTCGACCCTGCATATTTTGAAATATCATGACGATGAATCTTGGCGGGAAGTGGTTGCGATCGACTGTCAGATGTTCTTCCCGAGGCCGCGGGTTGGTGCGCCATTAATGGCGATTGTTGCAGAGGTATGGGCGATGGCGTGGACGGATCTGGTACCCGATTGAAGATCTGGATCCCTAGGCGGCGGCGCAAGGCTCGAGATTTCTTCCTGTCTCCTTTCCCACCTGCTGCATTGAATGTTTGAGCACCATTTTTCTGATACTGTGTATCTGGCGGGATTTTTGGTCAACCATGTAATTAATTGTTGTGGTACACTACCTGGCTATTATAAGCAGGAAGTGTTACTCATTTGTGGTTGTTGAAAGTTGAAGATTTTTGGCTCTGTAATTCATAACAAGCTGATCTGGTTGCTCTATACAGCTTAACCTGTGAGTTTATGTATCTCTTGTTGTATGTTTTTAGCATGAACCCACTGATTTCATGATTAATCTTATATGAGAAATGCTATCTTAGCATGTGTTTTGTTAATTCTGTCTCCAGTATTGCATGTATTCTTTTTCTGAATCTGGATATTTGGGTAATGTTTAGATTCTAGAGCATAGAATTCCTATGTTGAATGTCTGATCTTTTAACTTCTGCTCAAGGGGTAGATTAAATTGTTTTCAGGTTGAACATTGGGAAGGGTATACTGCAGTAGGGATGCCATAAGTAGAGATAACTTAACACTCTATATTGGGAGATATCTGTAAGGCAGGTATCACATATATCCCCCTGAAATCCAGTTTTAGCTGTTCATGTTGATCATTCACAGGTGTATGTCTACTGACTCCAGGCCCTGGATAGGCACCAATCATGCTTTGTTCTTGTGTTATAACCATGTCCAGCTTTGCATCCAAACTTAAACTCCAAATCACAATCTAAAACAACCATTAGGACATTAGAATTAGTTTTAGGATCCTCAGTCCTCTGTCTACAACTGCAAATAGGCCCAAAGCTAGCCCCTTTGCTCTTATCTTTCAGTTTTGGTCTACTTACAGGAGGACTTATCTGCTTTCTGTCAGCATCCCAGCCTTGTATGCATATCCTCATGGATGTTGAGTAGGGAATACCCCCCTAGGTCTTGCAGAGCCTGAAGAAGAAGAGGAGATAAAATATAGAGTCTATCTCCTACACTGTTGGCCCCTGGCCCAGAGATCCTGTTGATCACTGATGGCTACCTTGTAGGGAAATCTGGGAATAAGCATCCAGTCTGGGAAAAAACCAACAGGTCTTTTCTCACTCGAAGCAAATACTTTAGCTTCTTAAACATGCATTCGTCAAACCAATGAACCTACTGTAGTCATTGAACCATTGAACCTTTGAATTGGTTCAACCACCTGCGACCATCTACTATTGGTTTCTCTGATATACTTCAACCTGATACACAGATGTAGGATATACATGAAAACGCATATTCACATACAAATGCGATATACACATGAAATGTACTCAGGTATATTAACGATACACACATTGCTTGTATCTTCAGCAAACAACAAGAGCGTAACCCAGAAGGACTTTTATACATACCTTTCTTCACAGGATATACACAGGATGATACTCGCATACAAATGCGATATACTCATGAACTGTTCCCAGCATGCAATTGACATATATACATAAAATGTACATCTGAATCTCACGCCAATAACCTCCTCCGTAATGAATCTCGTGGTTTCTATTTTGTCATGACCATGAACAAAAGGAAAACAAAACAGAAAACTATTTTACAAGACCATTCCACTGATTTCACAGAAATCCACCAGTGGAATGGCTTTAATCATACATCTCGACCATAGAAGGACTAAATTAAATACAAAATGATTCTATACAGATAAGATACATAGGACAATTCAATATATAGGGAATTTACACAAAATCTAGAATTTGTAACACACTTGACAGAATTACTATTTCTTCATTCCAACTTTTCTGAACATCTGTTGTTCACAAGGATTCCTACTTTTTCTATTTCTGAAGGTGGAAGAAGTCTCTATTCCTCGACCACCTTCCCTATTTTGTTACTGATTCCTCTCTCCTCTGTTTTCAGGATTTTGCTTAAACCAAGATTATAACAAAAAGCCCTAATTAATCACACGGCACCTATTTTTCATAATACAACAAAACATCAAATAATATGACACATTTGATTTAATCCTTCACATAATCCAACTGTCTGCTGTTATCCATGATGCTAAATACTGGCCTTGGGAAGAGATATTAAAACAAAAAATGTCAACACAATATGCTACATTTGACAATGACATACAAATGCTACATGGTAACATTCAATGTCTAAAACACATTAAAGCCTCATTCTTCTCCCTCTTGTGCATATTTATCTTGTTGAGGGGGAGCTCCTACACCATATTCCTCGGGAGAAGAGATCTCAAGCCCCTTTGAGATCAGAGTTTGAAAATCTGCACCATATTTTGTAATCTGATCTTGAGTCATCCAAACAGCCTCTGAAATAGGTTGCCCGTGCCAAGCTACCAAGTACTCCATGTACTCTTTGTCCCTTGTCTTCTTTGTTACTCTTGAGACTAATATCGTCTCCAATTTTGGTGGATCATGCTTAAGAATATCATCTTCTACTGCATCCTGCAATGGTTTTTGTTTGACATCTACATTTGGCTTGTATGGAGTCAAATCACATATATTGAAAATGGGTGATAATCCAAGATCAGGAGGAAGTTGGATCTCATAAGCATTTTGCCCACATTTCTTCAAAATCTGACATTGTCCAATCTTCCTCTGCATGAGCTTGGTATATTTACCTTTGGGGAGCCTCTCCTTCTTCAGATTAACCCACACCAAATCTCCAACATCAAACTGTACATCTCTCTTTTTCTTGTCAGCATATGCTTTGTATTTCAATATAGTCTGTTGAAGCTAGTTCTTGACTTGATCATGCACTTCTTTGATAGCTGAAGCAAAAGCTTCTCCATCTGCACTAATAGGCTCTCCTATAGGCAGATCTCTCAACTCCAAAATACCTCTTGGATGAATACCATATACCACCTGAAAAGGTGACTTCCCTGTACTCCTATTGATGGTGTCATTATAGGAAAATTTTGCTTGTGGTAGGATGTTATCCCACTTATCTCCATGCTGCCTTGTCAAACATCTTAACAGATTTCCCAATGAACGGTTAACTACTTCAGTCTACCCATCTGTTTGAGGATGGTAGGCTGATGAGAAGGATAAATTGGTTCCAAGCTTCTTCCAAAGAGTCCGCCAAAAGTGGCCAGTAAATTTTACATCTCTATCTGAGACTATGCTCAATGGCAATCCATGTATCCTTACTACTTCCTTGAAAAATAGGTCTGCAACATATGAAGCATCACAAGTGGTTTTGCATGGCAAGAAATGTGCCATTTTACTAAATCTGTCTACTACAACAAAAATACTATCATATCCCTTCCTTGTCCTAGGCAAACCCAATACAAAGTCCATGCTTATGCTCTCCCATGGCCTAGAAGGAATGGGTAGTGGCTAATACAAACCTGCATTAGTGGATCTCCCTTTTTCTTTCTGACATATCACACATGCCTTCACAAATTTCCTCACATCTGACTGTAACTTGGGCCAATAGTAATGCCGCTTCACAAGATCAAGAGTCTTATCCAAACCAAAATGTCCTGCCATGTCCCCACAATGTTTCTCCCGAATGATATTCATCATAGAACACCTTGGAATACATAACTGTCCACCTTTGAAAAGTAATCCATCTTGGGTTAGAAATTCAGAGAACTCAACATGATATTTGTCACCAAAGGAAATACATACCTTATAGGTTTCTCCAAAGTCTTCATCATCATCATACATGGCCTTTAAAGAGTCAATGCCAACACTTTCCAATTGAATCTGATTTATGGTTAGAACCCTTCTGCTCAAAGCATCTGCTACTTTGTTCTTGACCCCTTTCTTGTGCTTGAGTGTGAAGGTGAAAGCTTGCAAAGTTTCCACCCACTTCATATGCCTATGGTTCAGCTTCTCTTGACTGTTTATGAAACTAAGGGCCTGGTTATCTGTGAACACTATGAATTCTTTTGGCATCAAGTAGTGTCTCCACTTTTTGAGTGACTGTACTAGAGCGTACATCTCCAAATCATATGATGAGTATCTCTTCTTTGCATCATTTAGTTTCTCACTAAAAAATGCAATAGGCCTACCTTCTTGAGTGAGTACTGCTCCAATTGCCATGTGACTGGCATCACATTCTACTTGAAAAATCTTATTGAAGTTAGGAAGTGCAAGAACTGGCTGCTCTACCACCTTCCTCTTCAATGTTTCAAATGAATCATCTGCCTCCTTTGTCCAAGTGAACCTGCACTTCTATCTTCCTTTTATGGTGTCAAACATGGGTGCACAAACATGACTAAACCCTTTTATAAACTTCCTATAAAAGGTTCCTAACCCATGGAAACTTCTAACATCACTTAAGGTTTTAGGAGTTGGCCAAGACAATATGGCACTTACCTTCTCTTGATCCATTTTTAGTTTGTTATGTGAGATAACAAATCCCAAGTAGATGATCTCTTCCTAAATGAACAAACACTTTGCTAAGTTGATCATTAGCTGTTCTTCATGTAACCTTTTGAGGACCAAGTCTATATGGTTGAGGTGCTCTTCCCTTGTATTATTGAAAATCAGGATGTCATCTAAATATACTATGACAAATTTACCTATGAATTCCTTAGGACCTCATTCATCAACCTCATAAAGCTACTAGGGGCGTTGGACAAACCAAAAGGCATGACCTTCCACTCATATAACCCCTCATTGGTCTTAAATGCAGTTTTCCACTCATCTCCTGGCCTAATCCTAATCTGATGATAGCCACTCTTTAAATCTATTTTTGTGAAATATTTAGCACCCCCTAAGCAATCAAGCAAATCTTCTATCCTAGGTATTGGGAACCTATACCTGATTGTGATCTTGTTGATAGCCCTTGAATCAGTACAAAGTCTCCAAGTGCCTTCCTTCTTTGGTGCTAGTACAGTCGGTACTGCACATGGGCTTAAACTTTTGCCAATTGGGCCTGTCTCTAACAATTCCTCAATCTGCCTTGCTACCTCTGTATTCTGCTCTGGGGTAAGCTTGTATGCTATTTTGTTTGGAATTGTAGATCCTGGAATCAGATCTATGCAATGGCTGATGTCCCTCATAGGTGGTAGGGACCTTGGTATTCCATCAGAGATGATGCCACGGTACTTGTCCAATTACTATTGGACAACAGGATTTATGAACCTTTGCCTCTTCTCTCCCTTGACTTCTTGCTGTTGTTCCTTGTTCACCTTTAGGCATGGAATTAGAGCATATGCAACTGCTCCTTCTTCTGCTATCCTTTTCATGAATTGTTTGCCTTCTACCATCATCACTTTAACTTCTTTTCCTTTTGATACCACCTTGTTCTCCATTAATGGTAGTAGCTCTATCACCTTACCATTCTTGGTGATTAAATATGTGTTTCTAACTCCATCATGGTATGCTTTCAAGTCATACTGCCATGGTCTTCCAAATAGGAGATGGCAAGCATCCATCTTGGCAATGTCAAACAGTAACCTATCCTTGTATGGTCCAATTTGAAGTTCTACCCAAGCCTGTTCTGCCACAATTGTTTGCTGACCTTGGGTGAGCCATGAAATTTTATATGGGCAAGGATGTGGCAGTCTCCTAAGCTTAAGCTTTTCTACCATCTCAATGGACACAAAATTCTTAGTAGACCCAGAGTCAATCAGAACTTTACATACCTTTCCTCATGCCTTGCAAGTAGTTCTGAAGAGAGACTTCCTTTGTGGAGGTTCTTTTCTAGGCACCTTCATGGTGGTCATTGCTCTCCTAATCATCAAAGATTCTCCATTCTCAGGATACCCATAACTGTCAGTAGCATTCACACTTTGATTTGTGCTTGAGCTTGCTACACTTTGACAATCAGATTGATCCTCCTTTCTCCTATTGAACTTGTTGTCTTTCCTGGACATCTACTGGCTATGTGACCTTCTTGATTGCAATTGTAACATCTGATAGGTCCTCTGTCCTAAGATCTCCCTCTAAATGGTGGTCTTCTACCCCTAAAATTTCCTCTTTGACTATAACTTCCCCCTTGGTTTTGATTGTTGTCTCCTTTGCTGCTCTCCCTCTTCCTCTACTGTTTTGTTCTTGTCTTCTCTTGAATTTCTCTTCCACTTTGAGTGCCAATTGGTAGCACTTTTGGACTGTCTATGGGTTATGTAGATTTATGTCTTCTTGGATGGCAAACCTTAATCCATTTAGGTACCTTGCTACCTTCTCTTCCTCACCCTCCTTTACCTTTGTTTTGACACATAGTTTCATGAACTCTTCTGTGTATGAGCTGCCATCTAGCTCTTTTTGCTTCAAGTTTTGTTTTCTCTTATGTAATTAGATGTTGTAATCCAATGGAACATAGGCCTCCTTCACTAAAGCCATCATTTTCTTCCATGTTGTAACTCTGTTCTTTCCCTCTTTCACCCTGTCATCTTGGATGAAATTCCACCAAGTTAGTGCAGCCCCTTTCATTTTGGATTGAGAAATCTTCACCCTTTGGTGGTCTGGGATTTCCTCAGTCTCAAAGAAGTTATTCAAGAAGTCTATCCACTCCATCATTGAATCAGGTTCCATTTTCCCTGTAAACATTGGCAGGTCTACTTTCATATCCATGGTCCTTCTCTCCATGGATTTGAGGGCATTAAGTAAGGGTCTCTGCTCTGCAGGAACCTCTATCTCTTCCTGCTTAGGGATCTCCTCTTCATCCCTGTCTTCTCGTTTACTAGAATCTTCTTCCCCTTTCTCTACTCTATCCCTCAACTTCTCTACCTCCTCTTTCAAAGCCTGATTCTAAGCCCGAGTTTCTCTGCTCTCTACCATTTGCTTTCTCACTAATGCCGCCAACTCAATTTTGGTCATTTTTGCTGGGTACTCTGATGATCCCTCTTCATCTGACATTTTGTCTATTACTTCTTCCCAAAAGATACTCCTTCACTCTAATACCACTTGATGGCAGAGTGGGTAGTGGTATGGTAGAGTATTAAGGGATTTGGTACAAATTCCTGGAACTCCATAGTCACAATGCTTCCTTCTTTCAGCAATTATCTATTGAACCATTGAACCCCTCAACTCCATCGGCACCTTATTGAACCGGCACCTCGAACAAACCTTCGTTGAACCCTGAATTCGTGAACTATTAAACTGATGAACCGGTTCAACCATTGGTTCAACTATCGCTAGTACTTAACACAATCTTCATCGAACAGGCTTAAGTCCTTGAACCCACATGAACGGTCGAACTGTTGAACCCTTGAACCCTTTGAACCATTGAACTGGTTCAAAAGTTCAACCAAACTCTTTCCGCCATCTCAAAGTTCCTTCAACGGTCTTTTCTCACTCGAAGCAAATACTTTAGCTTCTTAAACATGCATTCGTCAAACCAATGAACCTGCTATAGTCGTTGAACCATTGAACCTTTGAATTGGTTCAACCACCTGCGACCATCTACTATTGGTTTCTCCGATATACTTCAACCCGATACACAGATGCAGGATATACATGTAAAAGTATATTCGCATACAAATGTGATATACACACGTATATACATAAAATGTACATCTAAATCTCACGCCAATAACCTCCTCTGTAATGAATCTCACAGTTTCTATTCTATCATGACCATGAACAAAAGGAAAACAAAACAGAAAACTATTTTACAAGGCCATTCCACTGATTTCACAGAAATCCACCAGTGGAATGGCTTTAATCGTACATCTCGACCATAGAAGGACTAAATTAAATACAAAACGATTCTATACAGATAAGATACATAGGACAATTCAATATACAGGGAATTTACATAAAATCCAGAATTTGTAACACACTTGACAGAATTACTATTTCTTCATTCCAACTTTTCTGAACATCTGTTGTTCACAAGGATTCCTACTTTTTCTATTTCTGAAGGTGGAAGAAGTCCCTATTCCTCAACCACCTTCCCTGTTTTGTTACTGATTCCTCTCTCCTCTATTTTTGGGATTTTGCTTAAACCAAGATTATAACAAAAAGCCCTAATTAATCACACGGCACCTGTTTTTCATAAGACAACAAAACATCAAATAATATGACACATTTGATTTAATCCTGCACATAATCCAACCGTCTACTGTTATCCATGATGCTAAATACTGGCCTTGGGAAGAGATATTAAAACATAAAATGTCAACACAATATGCTACATTTGACAATGACATACAAATGCTACATGGTAACATTTAATGTCTAAAACGCATTAAAGCCTTATTCTTCTCCCTCTTGTGCATAGCTATCTTGTTGAAGGGGTGCTTCTGCACCAGAAAGGCACAAACAATTAGATTTATTAAGGATTCCAAATTACCCTAATGCAATTCTAAATGAGATAAGAGCAAAGATACTGATGTTTTAGGATAATAATGTAGTCACGAGGGAGGAACGTCTAAAACACTTCATCAATATTACTCATGAATACAATATTGATCATGAGGATGTAATGATAAAGTTGTGTGCACATTCTTTGGAGTGGAGTGCAAGTGAATGGTATAAGAGCCTTCTAAATAATAACATTGATTCTTGAAAGGAGTTCATGGGATTGTTCAAATTATATTATGGGGATAGGACAGATCCCAAATTTGTTATACATGAACTTATAGCCATCAAGAAAGGAATAAATGAGGTGGTGGTGAATTTTAATAGAAGATTTATCATGACTATGAGGAAGGTACCACCAAATCTGAGACCTAATGAATCAATGTGTTTGGTTCTTTATTGTGGTGTTTTTGATGCCAAGATAGAATATTATCTTTGAGACAAGAATCCACAAACTTTAAGGGAATCTTATGCCTCTATAATAAACATTGAAAGTAATATGAGGGCATCCGAAAAACACATCAAGAGTTTTGATGTAAAAATTTCACAACTAGACAAGGGAGCTTTAAGAAAGTCTCTTACTATTGAAGACAAGATAAGTAAGCTAATGGATTCCATGAAGGACTTGTTATATAGGGTAGGTAGAAATGAGAAGGGTCTACCATCCAATAATACTACAACGTATTCCAATGAAGATCAACAACTACACAACATGCCTTATAACATTGATTGGTCTAAGAAGACATAAAAAAATGATACACAATTCAAGGAAACTACTAACTCCTTATAGAGAGACCATGTGAACCTTCAAGAAGATTCACTATGGTGTGATACATGTTATCTCCTAAATGATCCAATGAATTGTGTTGTTGCACTTATAGTGATAAAAGAGAAAGAATTCTCTAATGAGGATGGTAGTGCTAAATATCATGAGGATGATATTGATCGTTTTGATGCATTGGAATATGGTTCTATGAATGAGGAGGTTGAATATATTACTCAAGGAGCAACTAATCAACTTTTCCATTATGCTTATGACACTAATATGAACCAGTATGAGTTACTTGCCTATGAATTGAATATGTGGAAATGATATAAGAGAGCCAATCCCTCCATCAAAGATATCAAAGCTCTCACTGGTGTGGCGGTGATGCAAGTTCAAAGTGGCTATCAACTAAGGAATAGGCAAGTGCCGGCTAGAAATCATATTACTTCTATTGTCAAATCCAATGTACCTACTACAAACACAAAGAAAGAAAGACAAAGAGTAAGCATTGAGGTCAGGGAGAATGACACCTCAAAGAAGGTGAGGGAAAATAAAAGAGATCTAGTGAAAAAGAAATATGTGCCAAAAATTCATAGGCTTGTTGTGCCAATAGGTTTTACGAAAGCTTCTAAAAACAAGAACACAAATTATAATGCAAAGTATGTTCAAAAACTACAACCAAAAGAACAAGGTACAAAAGGAGAAAAGAATAATGGGCCAAAAGGTAAGGATGTTTCTTATTATGGTCAGATTATGTCATTTATTCTTGATTCAAGTGCTATAATAGCCCCTTAATCCACTCCTCTCCCTAATTACAACCCCATTGATGTAACTCAAGCGGTGCCAAGTCAAAATTTTGGTGTCTATAAGAGACATCCTTAGAATTTTTAAACATAAGGAGTGAGTTATGTCATATATCATTGTTACAAACACTTGTGGTCAACCTAATGACCTTCCCATTGACGTACCTACTCAAGAAAGCTCCCAAGATATATCCAAAGTTTGTTTAGGAACAACCCTAGTCGATAGTCAATTAAATGTTGATCCTTTCTATACGAATTTGCAAATATATAGATGGTCAATTCACAACCACACATTAGATTTTGAAGCCTCAATGTTATGCCCCTCTAAATTATGAATGAACTTGGTCTACAAGTTTCTAAATCATATGGTAAGTGTTTTGCTATGGATTCCCAAGAAGTGAATGTTATTGGAATTATGAATGGTGTGGAGGTTTAGCTTGTTGTATAACCTAGTAAAAAAATCATGATGGACATAATCATTGTTAATTGTCCTTCCAAGTGGAGTATGTTGTTACCTAGAAAGTGGGAAACATCAATTGGTGGCAACATACAGATAGACTTGTCCTATGCCACTATCCCTTTGCATGAGGAAGAAGTCAAGTTGTATAGGGAAAAGAAAATATTGGATGCTATTGAAGACACTTATAAGAACACTAATGAAGTGCTCTACTTGGATGTTAGTCCATACCATTTCATCAAATATTGTGATAAACAAGACCACGACACTATTGATCATGCTACCTACCTTATTCTTGTTTGTGATATGGATGATTTGTGGACCATGTCTTTTGATGTTTCATGCTCCAAAGATGGTACTAGTGCAACTTTTTTTTGTTAATCTTGTAGGTGAACATTTCAAATTCTCATTCAAATTGACATTCCAATGCACTAAATGTATTGTAGACTATGAAGCTTTGATGTTGGGGTTGAAAATTGACCATAAGCATGGTGTCAAGTGTTTGAAAATTCATAGTGATTCAGAATTAGCCATATCATAGGTGAGAGATGCCTATGTAGCAAAGGAAAAGAGGTTAAAAATGTATCGCAATGTTGTTTGGGACACCTTTGAGTTGTTCATGATAGTTGGTATAGAATGGATGGATAGAGCAAAGAATGTTGTAGGAGATGCCTTGGTTGTTGAGGTGTCAAATTTTGATTTGAAAGTTGTTTACCCTCATTGCTCCTATAGAGTGGAGGTCCTCATGAGGCCCACCAAACTAAATAACATATATAGCTAGCAAGTGTTAAAAAATAATCAATAAATATATAAAATTCTAAACCACATAGATGAATTTGACAACCAATTGATGGATTGGCCCCATGGTTGAGGTGCAAGATGGAAAAGAAGCCCTCTTTAGGAATGAGGTAAT
Organism: Cunninghamia lanceolata; assembly: GCA_027924645.1. NCBI lineage: Eukaryota > Viridiplantae > Streptophyta > Pinopsida > Cupressales > Cupressaceae > Cunninghamia > Cunninghamia lanceolata. The sequence goes on from BSBN01000333.1 coordinate 7,254,138, forward strand.
ACAATTGAACACTAATAGCATACCCAAATGCCTTGCTGAATTGGAAAGGATGTTTGATGATGTTGATTATTGTAAGACAAGTAGCAAACTAGTAAGCGAAGATGGTATGGAAGGTATGAACTTTGGTACAAATGAGGCACCAAAGATGGTTTATATTGGTAAGAAGTTAAAACTAGTGGAGAAGCAGATGTTGATCACCTTGTTGAAAAAGTTCCAAAAATGTTTTGCTTGGTCATACAATGAGTTGAAAGCATATAAGGAATACTTATTTCAGCATACTATTCCTCTGCAACTTAATACAAAACCCTTCCAGTAGAAGAAAAGTGATGCAAGAGCATCCAGGTCCACAAGAAATCTTGCATAAACCAAAAATATTTTTAGATTTTTGTTAAATTTTGTTGTGTTTTTGGTTTTTTGTTGTGTTGGTTTCGGGTTGTTTTGATTCAAAAGATTTGTTAGATGCTTTTTGATCAAATCAAGAACATGGGTATTGTAGAAGAGCTTAATAGGTATCCTCAGTTTAAGTTTGGTGCAATTTTGATAAACTTATGCTTTTTAATCAAATCAAAAATATGGTTATTGTAGAAGAGCTTAATGGGTATCATCAATTCAAATTTGTTGCAATTTGGATAAAATTTGGTGAAGTTAGAACATTTCGGCCAAAATTTAGGATTGCTAATTGGTTGGTTTGCTGATCACTCACTCAGTTGATCATTCACTCAACCAATCATTCACTCAACCAATCACTCACTCTCTCTCTGTCGATCATTCACTAATAGTTCACTTTGTTCACTTGGGCAATGGTTTGCTCAGTTCACTCAACCGATGGTTCACTTGGTTCACTTAGCCGATGGTTCACTCAGTTCACTCGGGAAATGGTTCACTTGGTTCACTTAGTTGATGGTTCGCTCGGTTCACTCGGTTGATGGTTCCTCAGGGCCGATGGTTCACTCATCTCACTTGATCGATGGCTCACTCAACTCACTCGTTCGATGGCTCACTTTGTCGATCGCTTAGTTCACCAGTTTCCAATACATAGTAGAACATTTTCCAAAGGTTTAGAGGTGCCAATGAAAGTTCATAAAAGTCCTACACTACCAATAGATTACAGATATGGGTAAGTGTAGGAAGATGGGGGGCCAAAAAGGGGTCTTAAGTGGCCACTTTTTTTTTGAAATCAGGAAATACTGGCCTTGGATGAGAAATTGAGCATAGTTACACTCAAAATTTGGAGATGCAACCAAAACAATGTTCGTAGTGCTCCGAGTCTACTTTCTAAACTACTATTTTGTTTTGAAAATGGCATAGATTAAGGGGTTCAAAAGAGGGAGCCACAGAAATTGGTGTTGTTTCTGTCAAAAAAACATAACATAGCATGTTTTGTGGCTCCCTCAAAAGGTCAACTTTTTTTTGATATTTTTAAAATCGCTTCAGTGAGAAATTAGCTAATAGCATATAGTTTATGCCTGATTTTTCTGATAATTTTTTGATGAATATTTGATTTTTTACTAATTTTCAAAGTGGACACATCCTAAAAAATAGAATTTTGGCCGTGCTACCCCTATAAATTTTGAAAACTAATTGAAAATTATTTTTTTATTTTTTTAATATTTGTAGAATGGAGTCTAGTTTCTAAATATGTAATTTTTTTGAAATTTGAAAGAATAGTTAATTTACAATGAAAAAAAGACCAAACAATGGTTTTTGCCTAAAAACGGACACATAAACAAAAGAAATTAAAGATGAAAGGCTTAACATTGTTAAAATGTGAAAAAAATCACATCGTCAAATAGCTAAGAGAAAGCCTAACATTACCCAAGTGTTCAATTTGTTTGACCTTGAAACACGTGCAAATCTGAGGGTTAGCACGAACGAAATTATGTGAAATTTTGAAGAATATAGAAAAACACGTCTGTGACTGTTCATAAGGCACTCCAAGCCTTTGGGTTGGAAATCCAAAGCAAATCCCAAGCCCAAGGCTTGGGATTCCCAAAGCAAGACATAACGCGAGCGTGTTATAACGCACTCGCATTATGTTTTGCTTTGCATTTTTCCTTTCCCGCAAGTCTGTTGTTTGTCATGTTTGACATAACGTGAGCACGTTATAACGCGCTCGCGTTATGTTCCCCTTAAATTTTCTTACGTTCAAGGCTATTAATCATGAGGATTAAGGGATAAGGGATAGGGTTGGAGGGTTTAGGGATAAGGGATTAGCGTTTAAGGTATAGTATCAAGCCCGTTGAGGGTCTAGGAATAGGGATAGCGTTTAGGGTTTAGGGATGAGGGATTAGAGTTGAGGGATGACAGATTAGGGTTGAGGGTTGAGGGTTTAGGGTTTAGGGATAGGGTTGAGGGTTGAGGGATCAGAGTTAAGGGTTGAGGGATTAGGGTTTGACATTGAGGGTTGAGGGTTGAGGTTCAAGGGTTAAGGGTTTAGGGATAGGGTTTAGGGTCGAGGGATTAGGGTTAAAGTAGAGTGTGGAGGGTGTAAGGATTAGGGATAGGGTTGGAGGGTTTATGGATAAGGGATTAGGGTTTAAGGTATAGTATCGAGTCTGTTGAGGGTTTAGGAATAGGGATAGCATTTAGGGTTTAGGGATGAGGGATTAGAGTTGAGGGATGATGGATTAGGGTTGAGGGTTGAGGGATTAGGGTTTAGGGATAAGGTTTAGGGTTGAGGGTTGAGGGATTAGGGTTTAAGGTATAGTGTTGAGGGTTGAGGGTTTAGGATTAGGGTTTAGGGTTGACGGATTAGCATTTAATGTCGAGGTTAGGGTTAGAGTGTCAAGGGTAGAGGGATTAGGGATAGGGTTTAGGGTTGAAGGTTTAAGGATTGAGGGTTGAGGCTTTAGGGATAAGGGTTTAAGGCTTAAGATATAGTGTCAAGTGTTGAGGGTGTAGGGATAGGGTATAAGTTTTAAGGGTTAAGGGTTGAGGGATAGGGATTAGGGTTTAAGGTATAGTGTTGAGGGTTGATGGTTTAGGGATAGGGTTTAGGTTTGAGGGATTAGGGTTTAGGGTTGATGAATTAGGGTTTAATGTTGAGAGTTGAGAGTTGAGGGTTGAGGGTAGAGGGTTGAGGGTTGAGGTTGAGGGATAGGGTTAATGGTCAAGGGATTAGGGTTAAATAAGAGTGTCGAGGGTAGAGGGATTAGGGTTTAAGGTATAGTATCGAGCCTGTTGAGGGTCTAGGAATAGGGATAGCGTTTAGGGTTTAGGGATGAGGGATTAGAGTTGAGGGATGATGGATGATGGATTAGGGTTGAGGGATTAGGGTTTAGGGACAAGGTTTAGGGTTAGGGTTGAGGGATTAGAATTTGACGTTGAGGGTTGGGGGTTTAGGGTTGAGGGTTTAGGGTTGAGGGTTTAGGGATAGGGTTGAGGGTCGAGGGATCAGAGTTAAGGGTTGAGGGATTAGGGTTTGACATTGAGGGTTGAGGGTTGAGGTTTGAGGGTCAAGGTTTTAGGGATAGGGTTGAGGTCAAGGAATTAGGGTTAAAGTAGAGTGTGGAGGGTATAAGGATTAGGGATAGGGTTGGAGGGTTTAGGGATAAGGGATTAGGGTTTAAGGTATAGTATCGAGTCTGTTGAGGGTGTAGGAATAGGGATAGCATTTAGGGTTTAGGGATGAGGGATTAGAGTGAGGGATGACGGATTAGGGTTGAGGGTTGAGGGATTAGGGTTTAGGGTTGAGAGCTGAGGGATTAGGGTTTAAGGTATAGTGTTGAGGGTTTAGGGATAGGGTTTAGGGTTGAGGGATTAGAGTGAAGGGTTGAGGGATTAGGATTTGACGTTGAGGGTTGAGGGTTTAGGGTTAGGGTTGAGAGATGGGGGATCAGAGTTAAGGGTTGAGGGATTAGGGTTTAACGTTGAGGGTTGAGGGCTAAGGTTCGAGGGTCAAGGGTTTAGGGATAGGGTTGAGGTTCAAGGGATTAGGGTTAAAGTAGAGTGTGGAGGGTATAAGGATTAGGGATAGGGTTGGAGGGTTTAGGGATAAGGGTTTAGGGTTGAGGGATTAGAGTGAAGGGTTGAGGGATTAGAATTTGATGTTGAGGGTTGAGGGTTTAGGGTCGACGGTTTAGGGATAGGGTTGAGGGTTGAGGGATCAGAGTTAAGGGTTGAGGGATTAGGGGTTGACATTGAGGGTTGAGGGTTGAGGTTCGAGGGTCAAGGGTTTAGGGATAGGGTTGAGGGTCGAGGAATTAGGGTTAAAGTAGAGTGTGGAGGGTATAAGGATTAGGGATAGGGTTGGAGGGTTTAGGGATAAGGGATTAGGGTTTAAGGTATAGTATCGAGTCTGTTGAGGGTGTAGGATTAGGGATAGCATTTAGGGTTTAGGGATGAGGGATTAGAGTTGAGGGATGATGGATTAGGGTTGAGGGTTGAGGGATTAGGTTTTAGGGATAAGGTTTAGGGTTGAGGGCTAAGGGATTAGGGTTTAAGGTATAGTGTTGAGGGTTTAGGGTTGAGGGATTAGAGTGAAGGGTTGAGGGATTAGGATTTGACGTTAAGGGTTGAGGGTTTAGGGATAGGGTTGAGGGTTGAGGGATTAGAGTGAAGGGTTGAGGTATTAGGATTTGACGTTGAGGGTTGAGGGTTGAGGGATTAGAGTTAAGGGTTGAGGGATTAGGGTTTGACTTGAGGGTTGAGGGCATTTTCTATCAAGAACTTGATTATGAGGGCTTGCCCCTTCATTGTTATGCCTATCATATGGCGGAGCATCTGGCAAGCTCTTGCAGGAAAATGATGTGATCAATGCAAAGGATGTGATCAATCTATAGTAGGACAAAACGCAAGCGCGTTATAATGCGCTCGCCTTTTGTCTTTCTATTGAAACGGTAAAAAAGTGCTTACCCCCGTGATCCAGGCCCACATGCTCTATTTTCTTACTGATTCTACACGTGCTCTGACAAAAAAGAAGTGCTTTCATGCTGTTGGGAAGTTCACATGCACATTTGACACATTGTACCACCTTTGCATGATCTTTCCACCACCTTTTCTGCTTTGCCAACTTGAGAAGGAGGAAATAACATAGTTTTCACACCAAGTTTGATATTTATCTATTCAAGTTTCAATTTTTGTAGTGTTGCAATGTTAATTGTGATTTAATTTTAGGAATTTAACATTATAGATTGGTTAATAGTATTGTTGTTAGTAATGATATTTGAGTGTTATTAAATTTAACATTGAAAAGGAAGCAAGTGGTGAAAAACTCAAATTGTTGAGGAGTTTGATGCAAGAAGATAAAAACACTAATAATTGGGTACTCTCTCCATTCAAATCTTCATTTTTTAGGTATGTCAAGTCTTTACATGCATGTTCTTTACATTTTCCTTATTTCGGATTGAATTACTTTATCATGCTTTATTATACATGTTTAAAATAGACACATTCCCAATCAAGAAAGTAGCCTACAATCTCACATGATGCCATGTATATTTTCTACACTTGGGCTCTTTAATAATTATGTGTAATAAACAAACCTTAACATACCATGATGTCAAACTATACAAGAATAAATCCTTACAACATAAAAAAAATACAATCCCACTATTATCTTGTATTCATTTCTTAGGAACTAATATTGGTCTCTTTATCATGCTACAGACAAATTCTCCGTCATGCCAAGGAAACGATCAAGAATTAAACCAACACAAGAAGAGATAGAAGCTAAGAATGCAAAGAAAGCAGTGGCTATGAGGGAACTTCGTGAGAAGAGGAAATTGGACACGATAAATGAAGACATACCAATTGAAGAGGAACCACAACCATCACAAAGAGATATGGTATTGGCGGTACAAAGAGAACAAATGCAAAAACTTCGTGGTACGAGAGATTTGAATACCATAGTTGGAGACACGTCCTCTACCGCAAGTCAACATGTAGGGACACCATCTACCACATCTCAAGTTGAGAGTACATCATCACTCACATGTGATGAATGAGGTACGCCATCATTCCCACCTCAACCTCAAGGTATGTCATCTATTCCATCTTCGATCGAAGGTATGCCATCTAACCCATCTCATTTAAATATTGATGAAATTCCTAATGTTGAGATAAATTTACCTAACTTGACACCACCTAGAATTTTGCATAGAAAGCCAAAGTATTTGATTGATATTGATGAGAATATTTTGCAGCTAATGGAAGGTAAGATTCCAAAACGCACTTGTAGAAGATATGCTAATAAGATTTGGAGATTGTTCTTTGAAAAGTTAAATGAGACTGCAAGATGTCAACTATTCATTGAAATGATGTGAAGTATAAAGTATAGGTCTATCATGAAGATTCTTGGGTTGAGAACATTAGAGGCTTCAAGTGAAAAATCTATTGTCAAGACTCTAATGAGTGTGTATGAGAGTGTGGGTAACACCTCACACACAAAAGATAGTAATGCAACACGGCGTGTGATTACATCGACTATAGTAAGTAGTCAAATGAGGAAAGCTCGTCTCATTAGAAAGACAAGTCAAGAATTGAGAATTAATAGGAAAACTTTATCAAGATCCGTTGGAAGACGCCAAAGAATTGAGGACACTAATGCCAATGAATTATGAGCGTTCTCGAGGAGACTACCATGAAAAGATAAACCAATTGTTGAAGCATTGAGATCACTAATTGAAGACTTTTGGAAGAATTACACAAGGGTATCTCCGAATCAAAGGGATGTGGTAAGAAGGAGAATCGGTAGTCAGAACCGCGAGCCACATCCAAAGCATTTTTTGGATGAGACTCAAACACAGTTTTATGGTAAATTTCTAGAGAAGTATCCTCAAATTAAAATTTGTCAAAGATATTTTGAATTGCTAAAACCTTTCTATGTTAAGATAAATCACACACGCACTACTTGTTGTTGTAGATTACATATTGAATTTTCTAACCATTTTGATGCTTATAGGTCTATATGTTTAGATAGGCATACTAACAATGATTTGCAGGGTTGTGCCATATGTGCCCCACCAACATCTTCAAGAGACTTCATATCAAGAATTTTATGTGAAAGAGAGGAAGGTCAAATATTCTACAAGAAATTATGCTTGGATGGCACATGTCATCGTTGCGGTGGCTTGCAACATTTGCCATATGTGAACATACGGAAATAACACATGCGGTTGGAAACAAACTAGTAGAGTTTGGCAAGTATAAAATAGTGGAATACAATACAAAAGATGGTAAAGAAACAAAGAGGTGTGAATTAGTTATTGAAAAGATTCCAGTGTATCAGTTTATGCCTATATTTCGTGACAGCATAGTGTATGAGTATGCAAGACATGCCCATAGAGCTCGATGGTTGGACTTGCAATTCAAGTTATGCAAGGACACATTTCCAGTTGGTAGCATTGTTTCAGTAGTCAACTTTGCAAAGAACTACAGTCTACAGCCACAGCGTGAGGTGCAATCACAATATTATAACTCCACACAGGTTTCTATATTTGTGCACATCGCATTCATTCATGCGAATGATAGTACAGAGGATGACAGAAAAATCATAAGGGAGTATAATTTCTATATTAGTGATGATCGCACGCATTCTACGGAGTTCGTGCAAGGTTGCTTTCAGGTGTTCTACAATGATTTGGCTAGAAGGGGCATATCGTTCAGTCAGCATATCATATGGTCGGATAACTGTGCGTCACAATTCAAGAACTCACAGAATTTCTATTGGCTGAGTAGGAGGTATAATTTTACATGTATTCAATATATGTGAAACTTTTGTGAGGCCGGGCATGGAAAGGGGGAGCATGATGGTGCAGGAGCATGTATCAAAAGAGCCATAGCACAAGAAGAGTTAAAGTATAAAGACAATGCAAAGTTGATAGATGCAAAATTGATTGTTGAGTGGTGTAATGCTTCCATGGGTCCAGGTAATGAAGGTAAGTCTTTAGTTCATAGATTTTTTTGGTTGATAGATGATATTAACATTGCACCGTATGAAGATTGTTGTACACTGATAGGATCAAATGAGATGCACTCTTTCAGAAGCTCAATTGTAGGTTCATGGAGTATCCATACATGAAAGATGTCATGTTTTTGTTCTTCTTGTACAATTCAAGTCTGGGATGAGTGTGAGTCAAAGGAGTGGGTTGACGAACGGCAGTTAAGTTATCTTAGCCCACTTGACACGTATCTACCCCCGACGGCACTGGAACTAACACAGATGGAATAGTCAGTTGACTTTGACCACATATCAGATTTAGTTCAACCAGGTAATATAGGGCATGTATATGCATCTAATTTCATCTAGTTCAACCAGGTAATGTCATCTTACTTTGTAGTGTTTTTGTAATGTTGACTAATTTCATCTAATTTGCTACACATATCAATGTAGGGCACGTATATGCAGTTATTGAAGATGAAGATAATGAAGAGGGAACAGATTATTACTTATGTCATTGTGTTGAGGCCAAAAAGAAATTGGAGGCCCCTGTTACAGATGGAGAAAACATTGAATACCCTACAGGCTCAGTGGTTATTACTGGAACATGGCTTAGAAGGTACCCACATAAGAGTGTTAATATTTGGCTATTTCAGGACTTTGACACGCATCGGAAGATTCTTCATTACTCGAACCTTGTCATGGCATCCAATGTTCATTTGATAAAGTATCGGGGTAGACCTTTGAACAAAATATTGTGGAAGGTGCGTGAGTCTGACCATGAAGCAATACTTGACACAATAAAGAGTAGAGCAGACCCGAATGGTTCATTGGATTAATTTGTAAGTATTCACATTGATTTTGTAAAGTTATGTTACATTGAGTTGTAAGTATGCACATTAATTTGTAAGGTTTATCTTTTTTTTATTTCCTCCTGCATTTTTACACATATGTACACATTTTTACATCATCATGTTATGCATTTTTGGTGTCCTGCTCCTAATGCGACCAAACTCATAACTCACCCTACTTCCTCTAGACACCATTTGATGATCTCTCCAACACTCTGGATCCAGGGCACCCAATCATGATGATGACCTATATACCATTCTCCCAAGGCGCTCATAATGAATGAAAAGAAGACCAAGGGCACTCAAGCTTAATAGACTTATTTCTTTCAATTTTGATGATCCAAACTCTTGCAATATGACATCCACTTTCATGCCTTTAGATCTTCCTTCACATACAGGGCACCAAATCAAGTTGAAAAATCTACATAAGGGCGCCAAACTGGATGAAAGGAGACATGAAATGCGCCTTAGGACTCCATGCTAAGGTTTGAGCCATTAAAGTCTCTTGATATTAGGCGCTCATGATGATGAAACTTAGAGCTTTTTCCTTTCCTATGCACTCATCTAAGATGTTTGAATGATAAGAAGCACCTTGACCTCTATAATGTACATTAGGCACCAAAATCAAGGTGATTTTAAGTCACTTTGAGTCATTTGGGGTCAGTTTAAGTCTTTGAGTCATGTTGCAAAAAAGTGTCAATGTTGTCAAGTTGCACAAAGCAACTTTTATATTTTTGGTGTCCTGCTTGTGATGTGACCAAACTGACTGTTCCAACGCGTCCGGATGGGTACATTTACACTAGGCATGGTCCTATTTTCACCCAAACATGTTGAAACAATCCGAGTTACATTGTACCGACGATATCCCTGAAGAGTCCAAATTGCAAAAAGGTAGCAATCTTTGACGAGATGTTACTCAAAAATCGTGTCACTTAGAAACATTCTGTCTGAGGCAACACGATCATGTAGAGTGTCTCTACAATAACCTCTCTTGGTTTTTATATCTCTGGGGCATTTGCCCGTGGTGAAAGGTTTTCTGCTGCCCCAAAAATCATCAGAAGGAGGCAGTGTAAAGTTGCAAAGGGGTGTAACTTTCATCCTGCTCTTGATGTGACCAAACTAATTATTCCAATGCATCTGAATGGGTACATTTACGCTAGGCATGGTCCTATTTTTCACCCAAACATGTCGAAACAGTCTAAGCTACATTGTACCAACGATATCCCTGAAGAGTCCAAAGTGCAAAAAGGTAGCAATCTTTGACGAGATGTTACTCAAAATCTGTGTCACTTAGAAACATTCCGTCTAAGGCAACGCGATCACGTAAAGTGCCTCTACAATAACCTCTCTTAGTTTTATATCTCTGAGGCATTTGCCCGTGGTGAAAGGTTTTCTGCTGCCCCAAAAATCGTCAGAAGGAGGCAGTGTAAAGTTGCAAAGGGGTGTAACTTTTGTCCTGCTCCTGATGCAACCAAACTGACTGTTCCAACACGTCCAAATGGGTACATTTACGCTAGGCATGGTCCTATTTTTCACCCAAACATGTCGAAACAGTCTGAGCTACATTGTACCAACGATATCCCTGAAGAGTCCAAAGTGTAAAAAGGCAGCAATCTTTGACGAGATGTTACTCAAAAACTATGTCACTTAGAAACATTCTGTCTAAGGCAACGCGATCATGTAGAGTCCCTCTACAATAACCTCTCTCAGGTTTTTATATCTCTGAGGCATTTGCCCGTAGTGAAAGGTTTTCTGCTGCCCCAAAAATCGTTAGGAGGCAGTGTAAAGTTGCAAAGGGGTGTAACTTTTGTCCTGCTCCTGATGCGACCAAACTGACTATTCCAACGCATCTGAATGGGTACATTTACACTAGGCATGGTCCTATTTTTCACCCAAACATGTCGAAACAGTCTGAGCTACATTGTACCGACGATATCCCTGAAGAGTCCAAAGTGCAAAAAGGCAGCAATCTTTGACGAGATGTTACTCAAAAACTGTGTCACTTAGAAACATTCCATCTGAGGCAACACGATCATGTAAAGTGTCTCTACAATAACCTCTCTCGGTTTTTTATATCTCTGATGCATTTGCCCATGGTGAAGGGTTTTTTGCTGCCCCAAAAATCGTCAGAAGGAGGTAGTGTAAAGTTACAAAGGGGTGTAACTTTTGTCCTGCTCCTGATGCAACCAAACTGACTATTCCAACACGTCTAGATGGGTACATTTACACTAGGCATTGTCCTTTTTTTCACCCAAACATGTCGAAACAATCCGAGCTACATTGTACCCACGATATCCCTAAAGAGTCCAAAGTGCAAAAAGGTAGCAATCTTTGACGAGATGTTACTTGAAAATCGTGTCACTTAGAAATATTTTGTTTGAGGCAACACGATCACATAGAGTGCCTCTACAATAACCTCTCTCAGTTTTTTATATCTCTGAGGCATTTGCCCGTGGTGAAAGGTTTTCTGCTGCCCCAAAAATTGTCAGAAGGAGGCAGTGTAAAGTTGCAAAGGGGTGTAACTTTCGTCTTACTCTTGATGCGACCAAACTGACTGTTCCAACGCGTCCGAATGGGTACATTTACGCTAGGGATGGTCCTGTTTTTCACCCAAACATGTCAAAACAGTCTGAGCTACATTGTACCGACGATATCCCTAAAGAGTCCAAAGTGCAAAAAGGCAGCAATCTTTGATGAGATGTTACTCGAAAACCATGTCACTTACAAACATTCTGTCTGAGGCAATGTGATCACGTAGAGTGCCTCTACAATAACCTCTCTCAGTTTTTTATATCTCTAAGACATTTGCCTGTGGTGAAAGGTTTTCTGCTACCCCAAAAATCGTTAGAAGGAGGCAGTGTATTAAGTCAGGATGAGAGCCTATTCACTCTAGGCGCCTGTTGTGACCAAATCACACATCGCGGTGGAGAATCCCAAACATGCGCCTTGAACAAGTGATGCTACAAGTGGTGAACAAAATGGGCGCCTTGAAGAATTGAGCCCTCCAAGACATCTTGCAATTGCCTAAAAGTCCAAAATTTACATAAGTGAGTTAAGGTGCCATTTTCCATCTCTAGAGCCTCCTTTGAGTGCCTTAACATGGAGTGAATGTTTTAGTCTATGAAAGATTGCGCCTAAAGAATATAACAACCCCTTGAGTCACTAGGATGAACTAAGTTAACAAAATGAACTTCATTGAGGGAGGTGCACTTGTGCATCTAGACAACTCCAGTTTAGCGCCTAAGAAAAAGCATGTTTAAAGACACCCCTCGAATGAACCCTCTAGAACCAATAACCATAGCTCAAGATCCATAACCATGAGAAGATAAAGCATTAAAAATATTCATCTAAAGGACGGGAAATACCTCTTAGATGATAGTCTACCGAGTAGACCAAGAGTGGGGAATGAGAATGCTCCTTGAAGATACACCAAGCCACAATGACTCTCTCCAATAAGAATCTTCTCTAGGTCCATAATTAACTCACGCCCATATCCAAGTGAAAGTCTCCTTGGTCTTCCTGCTAAAACCTCTAAAGGGTAACCATCTCAACAATTGTCTCTAATCCCAAGAGAACTCTAGCCTCACCCAAGTCTCGAAGTATGTATGAGAACCTACAACCAATCAATCCATGTTAAGCTCCAAATGCAACACCACATTATCATGAAGCTCCCAAGCACATGACCAATGTACTCAATACCAAGAGAACCAACAAGACCACTGTCAAAACTCCAACTACAAAATTAGGTATCCAAACATGACATCATGATCTAACATCTCCTCCTAGAAGATCACATGCACCAATACAGACATCCTAGTCTCAAGAGAAATTGTATCATGCTAATACTCTAATCTAGAATCAAGAGTCCACCAAGACACACTACCAAACACCTCTAAACCAAGGATCAACATCTACAACCACATGAAGATAACCATCTCCTAAAAATAGTAGCCAAGATGTCAAAGCACTCTCACTACAAATAATAATCATAATCCAAGAGTTTGTCCATTACACCCAACCACTATATAAGATCATCCATCACTAGGTGACGAATACACATCACTATCAAAGCTCCCACTGAACCATGATATGAACTACACATGGCATTGTGATAACCATCTCCTAAATGAAGATCACCATGGTCCACACACACTCAACTATAGTACTAATAACTCCAAAGTAGAACCAAGATCTCCAAGCTAAGAAGATAAACCATCATTACTGTCAAAAGCTCACACTAAACTATGCAACTAAGATATTCATGACATCATGATAAACATGCTACAAGTCCCAATAACCAACTATCCAATCATTCTCATCATCCATCCTCTCATCCCAATGCAACATACCAATGCGCAAATGAGCATAGATAAGGAAAAATAACAAAGTCTACATCAACATTGAATCAATCCCGTGGATATAGGCAATATGCATTCAAGTCATCCCACTACAATCAATGAGGTGTGTATCCCAAAAAAATGCATAACTTGGAGATCCCAACCATTGAAAACATGCAAAATCATCATCACATTAGTAACTTCCAAATTGAGATATCAAATAATATAACTTATAGACTTCACCAAATCAATCATAGATTTAACTTTCCAAACAAGTTTACAAATGAGTAACCATAGTCAAGGAACTAATCAAGCATCTAAGAGATAAGAACAATGTGCTAAAAGTAAACCACAACACCACCTGTAATCATGAATCAAACATCATAACCCATACCTATCAACTACAAACATGGTCAAGTCTTGCCAATGCTCAAATGTACCTACATATCCATGACACCATAATTATCATCATTGCTATACCTATGCTCAAATCCCACTGAAACAAGACTCCTAGTCTCACCATGTATCAACCATGTCCTCAAACCAGAATATTGCTGAGCCCATGGAGATTGATACACCCACTTCAATAGAATAGGCAATTAATGTACCTGATGTGTCTTCATTTAATACACTAGTAAACATCATTTGCATCCATACTTAAACCAATCTTATTGTTGTGTTTGATGTGTCCTCTTTCAAACAACCATTTAACAAAATTTGAGTCCAAACAATAAACATTTACAACCATAAACATCTCAAAGTCCAAAATCCAAACATTCTATCATCCTTAATCATTTCCATCATGGACCCTTGGTTTGAAAAAATCATTATGCAAGATAAAAACCCTATGCCTATTACCTTGTGCGAGGCTCATGCAAAACCCAAAATCACAATCAAATTAGGTCCTCAAACCATGCATCCTTTAAATGAGATCTTTTATCCAAATCAATCAAAAAATCCCTTTGACAATGATGATGATGATAGTCTTGTAGATCAAGATGATATCAAGATGACAATAGCATTAACTATGAGATCATTACATGCAAACTTTCCATAAACCTCCATCTCCCACTCATAAACATGCAAGAATATTTCAAACAAGAAATGACTAGCACTAGCTATCATGCCAATCCTAAATACACATCTAATGGTCATCCTTATGGTACCTTTGGTAAGGGAAGAACCACTTTAGACCAAGGTCCTCATATTCCATTCATATCTCCAATCCCAACCGCATGTGAGAATTGTTTATCCTATGTATCCTATTCAAATCCTCCATCTCATAATCCTTACATTCCAACTTATCCCATCAATCCAAACCCACTACATCCAAATCATCCTTTTTAGATTTCCTCCAAGGACTTCTAGTGGAGGAAAAATCTCAAACTAGAAATCACAAATTCAATTAGTGTACCTCTCCCAAGCCTATCCAAAAGTCACATAGTACCATGCCTATCCATCAAACACCACAATGCAATCAAAATCCTAACAACATGCCCATGATCCAAGATCAAGTGCAATCATGCAGAGATATTATCAATCACAAGCCTATTAAGAATGAACTAGAGTCTTCTAGTACCATACTTTTCCATCAAACACCATCATGTAATCCATGGCCTATCAAGCCTATCAAAGAAAATGCAAACATCCTATGTAATACAATCGGACTTTAAATATTTGAAGTAGCCATCTACAAATATCCATTCAAACGTGGATTTATAATGCAAGTATGGACGCCATCAGTAAAAAAGATTTGTATTAACCAAATATCCATATAGGCATACATCAATATCTATTGATATAAGTATAACATATATACAAAATAGCCAACTAGGCTTACAAGAATGCCATATAGGCATACAATGTCAACTATGTACAATACAAAATATATGCCCACAAATGCCATATAGGCATACAACAAAGGAACACAATAAAAAGTCATTCCCCTCTGGCTGGTGAAGAGAATAAATCATGAGCAGCCTTTGATCTTCTAGGGGATGGAGACGCGCATGTGGGTGGTCTACTATGAACCCGAGGGCTACTCCTCCTATTTAGGTCTTCCTGCATCTTTACCTATTACAATAAAAAGTATAGACATTAATATATAGAAATTACATGTTATAAAAAATGAAACATTTAACAAAATAATCACTTACCGCTAACATATAATCTGTCTCCTCACTTGCCTCAGTAGCAGGAATAGGCCCTGGTGATGTCATGTCCTATAGAAACCATCCAGATAGAAATTAAACTTCAAATCAATAATCTTTTGATTTTTCAAAAATAGACAACTATAACAATGAATGTAAATTGAAATTTACTAATCTGCCTCATACCCCTATCAATGCCATGGAGCTATGAATCGCAGAGGCCACACCCTACTCCATTGCCCTATGAACATGGGGAGGTGTCTCCGCAGCCTGCATCATCTAGAAATAAAACAACATTATTCAATTACGAAAACTATAATAGTGATGCAAATCATGGCTTCTAACATACACACACGTTCATCTAAACATGGAAGTACACACAATAAAGCACACAAATCACATACAAAAATTTAGTAAGTACAATTCATTCATTAAACTATTTATTTTATTACCTCCGTAAAGCTTTGAAGTCCACCACCGCTGGCAGGTGTTGCCGTGAAATCTACAGTATTAACCTATTCAACATCCAAAATCAGATATTAGAATACCATTCATATAATGATTCTATTCACATGTAATATTTATAATTGTTTACTAGTTACATACCTCGACAGTAGATGATCTAGTGAAAAATGCAGGTGGAGAACCATTGAAAACTGCATCGACGCTATGACCCTGAAATTTCATTAAAATCATCAATTTAAATTAGTTAATCTTGTATTTCAAAAATGAAATTTAATAAATTAAATTCAATAAACTTGCTAATATTTACCTGAGTATCAAGGCCGAAAGTCTCACTCAGGAGGGTATCTGTCATCACCATCTGCTCAGCTGCAGATGTAGCCTGTGCACCTGTGTCCTAACTATCCATGGGGTCATAACCACAGGCTGACCCGCAAGCCTAGCAAGTATGGGGTGGGACCCTACTCCTCGCACTATCTCCCAACCCACTCTGTGTTGCAGGACCGGCATGCTCTATGATGCTCTGGGTCAAGGCACTAATCGACTGAAGTGTATCAACCTCAACACTCTCCTTCACAATGGAAGGGATAGAAACATGCTCATGGGCTGGTCTGCTGATTACTCGTCTCACTACCCGCTATGGGTCAAGACGTGCCCCTGGTCTATCTTGTGCTGACCCCCCACCTCTACCCTAGAAGTCCCGCATATCAAAATAGTTTGGCACTTTATTGAGGACAAACTCACAGTAGAGTTTCCTCAAAAAGTATTATGGGACCTCATTATTATTACATGGAGGATGGTCAAAAATCATCCACCACCTCTGCCCGAAATTGTCCCTTATCGCTTGGTTGTTGCACCAATGGATAGGGAACCTCTTGCATGTAATGGGTGGAGGTTGATTTGTTTGTGGGTTTGTGAAAATTGAACACAAATCTAATTTTATAATTTGTAATTTTTTCACATCTTGGTATGACAACTTGTCTGCATAGTAATCTCTAAACTCTCTCTTTTTATCCGTCCAACTAGTTATTTGCTTGCTAATTGAATCTACATTTGATAACATAGACTCAAGAGATTCGGCAAGCGTGGACCTATGCAAGGTTGAAGTGGAAGGATCTTTCAACCTTGCAACTATATCTTCAATTTCCTTTTTGTTGTTTTTAATTTGCCCCATTATATTTTCTTGTGTTCCAGGGGCATGTCGAGGAATGAATGGAGGAGGTTGTTGTTCTGTAGGTATTTCCTCCTTAGGATTTTGTGGATTTTGATGAGGAGGAGGAGGAGGTGCATTAACATTTCCTGACAATTAACGAAATATACATCAAAAATCAACAAAAACCTACCTATTTAGAAACAAATTCAAACAAAAAAACAAATATAACTCACCCCTTTGGCGTGCTCGACGTCGTGGCGGCATTTTGGCGACGAATTGATAAATTTTTTGTGTTGAATGGTGTTTTGCAAAACGCGAGCGCGCTTTCGAGGGTTTGCAAGCCACGGGTAGAGAGGAGAAAACAAAAAAATGAAATTGGAAACCCTTTTTTTAATTTATATGAAGTCATAACGTGAGCGCGTTATAACGTGCTCGCGTTATGACTTAATTTTTTTTAAAATTAATTTGGCCACTTTTTGGCCCCCCATCTTCTTGCACTTACCCATATGGATTTCCATTAAAAATTGGTTATTGTGATTATCAAATAGTATTCTCTTTAATCTATTCTGGTAATTCAAAACATCAAGTGGTTGTTAAAACATTTGACCTTTCAATTCTTTAACTGACGTTGGAGCAACTATTTAACTTCCTTTTGGGAAGTATGAAAGGGGATGTTTATTCTTGTTTGAAGGAGGGGGAAATTCAGAGAGAATTCTTATATTGAAGACTCTAGTATGAGGGTCTTGAGAGTTGTATTTTGTTTGTAAAATTGTACTCTTGGAACACTAAATTGCTACAAATAATAAGACATTGTTACTCTATGAATTATTTTGTTGTGTTTGGGTATTGGCTGCTCATCCTGATTATCTGATAAGACACTTGGAATTCGATCTGCACCAAGTGGTATCAGAGCACGGTTTCCTATTTAGGATATGGACATGTCAAGGAAGGGATTCTGAATATTTTGTTGCGAGTAGAGAAGAATGAGTGCAGACCTACAACTGCAGAGAATTTGAAGAATACATGTCATAGAGAGGACATGGTAGAAGAGGAGCACCACAAGGTGGTGATATGGTGATTATGAAGATGTTGAGAGACATAACAACACAGTTAGATGCTATGGAGATGGTGCATCGTAGAGTACACATTGAAGATGTGAGTGAGGATGAAGAAGGCGAGAGAAGATGATGCGAATGAAGGAGGAGACAAACCAGAAAGGCAATTTTTGAGAGCAATGTCTAGAATAAGTAGTAGACCTCGTTTGGATCCTCCTAGTTATAATGGTAGTATAAATCTAGAATAATTGATTGACTAGATATTGAAGATGGAAAAGTACTTTGATTTTGAATTGATTAAAGACCCAAGAAAGTGAAGTTTTCTTGCATGAAGTTGAACGGTCATACCTTCCTATGGTGGGAACATGTTCAGATAGAAGACAAAGAAAGGGGAAGGAGAAAATCAAATTGTGGGAAAGAATGATAATCAAATTGATGGTCAAGTTTTTACCTTCAGACTATCAAATTAGTTTGTTCAAGAAACTACAGAACCTGAAGCAGAAGGAGAAGAATGTACAAGAATATACATAGGAATTTTATAGATTGAATATTTGGGTTGGCCCTATTGATGATGATGCTGAAAAGGTTTCTAGGTACTTCAATGGGATACAGTATTCCATCCAAGATGAAATAAATATGGTATGAATCAATAGTGTGGAAGAAGCCTATCAATATGAAATGAAGGTAGAAGATAAACTTGCAAGAAAAAAAATAATTCCATAGGAAAGGGTAGATTTTCATGTGGAAGAGGATACCAAAATAAACAAGGAGAGGCTAGTTCATCACAAACAAATACCCAGGAAAATAAAGCAAGAGGAGATTACTCAAGAGCAAGAGGTGATTATTTTAGAGGTAAAGGATCTTTTGGAAGAGGCATGGGAAGAGGATTCAGTGGTGTTTGTTTCCAATGTGGAGAGAATGGACATCAAGCATTTGAATGTCCTCAAATACAACAAAATAGTGGGAAAGGAAAAGAGCAAGAGTGAATTTGGCACAAGTCGATAATAAAAGTGGGGCTTCACCAAAATATGGAGAAGATCCTGAAGATGGAGAATCTTTGATGTTGAGAAGGATTTTGTCAAATCTAGAAAAAGGAGAAATCAGAACCAGTCCAGAGAAGAAACTTGTTTCGAACGAGATGAAAATCTAACGGAAAATGGTACAAAGTGATAGTGGGCAGTGGGAGTACAGACAATATTGTGTCTAAAGAGATGGTTAACAAACTAAAGTTGAAGAGGTTGAAACACCTAGTCCTTACAAAGTTTCTTGGTTGCAAGTGAGCAATGTCTAGTTAATTTTTAAATTGGTAGTTATAAAGATGAAATTTTGTGTGATAAAATGTTGATGGATGCATGTCATATCTTGTTGGGTAGACCATGGCAGTTTGGCAGACAAGCTATTTATGATGGGAGAACAAATACTTGTAGGGTAAAGAAGGATGTGAAAGAGTATACTTTGAATCTACTGAAGGATAAGGAAGATGAAGTAGAAAGTAGTTCCAAAGTATGTTTGATTTCTGGAAAGAAATTTTTAAAAGAGTTGAAGAAAGGGGGGACATGTTTTGCCTTTATTCCCAAGCCTATAGTAGCTATGACAACATAGAGACAAGAAGAACTATCTAGAGAAATTCAAGAGATTCTGGAAGAGTATGCAGATATAACAGTGAAGGAGTTGCCGGATGGATTTCTACCTATGAGAGACATTAGCCATTGCTTGGATTTGATACTTGGTGCAAGTTTGCCAAAAAAGGCACCATATAGGATGATGCCTATGGAAAATGAAGAGATAAATAGGCAAGTTCAAGAGTTATTGGATTAGGGGTTGATCAGGGAAAGTCTTAATCCATGTGTTGTACCAGTAGTGTTGAAAGCAAAGAAGGATGGGGAATGGCAAAAGTGTACAAGATTTGAGAGCCACCAATAAAATAACAATCAAATATATATTTCCATTGCCACGAATGGATGATATGATGGATTGCTTGAGTGAAGAAAAATACTTCACAAAGATTGACTTAAAGAGCGGGTACCATCAAATTAGAATCAGAGAAGGGGATGAGTGGAAGCCAACCTTCAAGATGAAAGATGGATTATATGAATAGATGGTGATGCCATTTGGATTGACAAATGGTCCCATCACCTTCATGAGGTTAATGAATGAAGTGTTGAAGTCTTTTTTTGGTAAGTTTTTCATTGCGTATCTTGATGATATTCTAATTTTTAGTAGGACAAAGCAAGAGCATTTATTGCATGTGAGAGCAATATTGCAGAGGATAAAAGAAGAAAAATTGTTAGTAAATTTGAAGAAATGTAGTTTCATGAAAGAAGAGTTGGTATGTTTGGGATTTATAGTTTTTGGTGATGGTCTGAAAATGGATCCTGTCACATCTCGTTTTATGGACTATATAATTATTCTAGATTAGTGAACATTTACTATGATTGTTTTTACTTTGAGTAAATTCCACGTGTGTGAAGGTAATTATCGTGATGTTATATTTGCGTAAAAATTGGAAAGTAGATTTAATATTAAATATTATCAATGTGATTATAATGTTTTGCTTCGGTTATGTTTTGGGGAACTAACCTATTGACGTCAAGTTGAGTGCGAATGAATGCAGGTACTCATCGAAGATGAGAATATGGTTAAGGTAGAGATGTTCTAGCCACTTGGCAAGAACTGTTTGGGATGGATAACCTTGATGCACTCACACACTCACATAGTCTCATATCATATTGCATTTTATGGCTTTAATATGCATTGTTGTATGGATAATGAATGTGATTTATATTTAAAACTTAGAAAAATAATGAGTTTTAATTGCTATAAAAAGTCCTTTTTGAATGCATGATTTAGTTATAAATACTAAAGTTCTTGTGATTTATATTTAAAATGGTTATTTGTATTATTTAATAATAAATAATAATAAGTGTTTTCCTTTTATATAAATATTATTATTTGAAAAACAATACTTAATTTAGACTTAAAACAATTATGTTTAAATAGATAGATATATATTATTATTATTATTATTGCAAATACTTCTTGAGCTGATTTGAGTGATTGTGTTTTATTAAAAATAGATAAATTGCATTAATAATAGTATATTATATTTAGAAATCTAAATAAAGAGAATTAAAATAAATTACTGTCATGCAAATGACATAAATATATATAGTTACTGTCATGTAAGTGATAGAAAGATAAAATAAGATTTTATTCTATTTTTGTTTTAAAAAAAAGAAATTCGAGGCCTCTAGGAATGTAAATCTCATGTGAACGTGAGAAAACTTTAGTTATCAAAAGAAAAGGAATCCTAAAAATATTGGACACCAAGTTTGGTAGGAATTTTTAATAAAAATAGGTTTTATTAGAAAAAAAAAAATATTATCTCTCTAGGCATCAACAAGATAGTTTAAGCAATAGGAAGAAGGAAGGAGATCATCTTTTCATGGGTGACATAGGCAGCAGTGAAGGGTAGCATCAGAGGTAGAATTGACCTCTCTCTCCCAGCAAAGAAACCAGTATTTTCCTTGTTTTTAACTACATTAAATTTTAGTTGAATATGACTGTTAAACCGTAGTAAAATTGGCTTGTGATCTATTCTTTTATGGTCTGCATTTTGAGTTGGGTCAGCATTCTCACATTCTGTATTGGCATGTTCTTGAAGCCATTTCACCTTACTTCTATTTTTGTTATTACCCTCTCCTTTGCCTTGTGATTGGTCTGCTATACTTAGCTTGCAGAGCAAATTTCTAAACTTATATCATTGGACCGCTAAAATATACATGCTCTAGCCTGCGTTCTTTTCATTCTTACCATTGGAGGTTTGGCCTTTTGTTTAAAGGCATTTTGCTTCTTTTTGTTCTGCCCGACCCGCTTAGATTTTAATGCTGTCGCCCATCTTTAAATCCACGATGTCTGATTCAGGTTCAGCCTGCCAAATGTGCATGAAGTTGGCCGCCTATTCTCTCATCTTGCCATTCTTGTTTCATCTCTGATTTCTTTGTTTTCTTGATTTCATGCTAAGTGAATCGGCCTTTTTTTTGGTCGTTGTCTTAACTTTTAAAATCAAAATTTAACAAGTTTCTGGTTACTGATAATTTATTCTCTGGCAATCTTAAATTCTTTCTTTCTCTATATTTACTGTTAGAAGTCACTTTGTTGCTTGGTGTCAGCCTCTACTTCTTGGTTGAACTGTTTGTCTACTATTGAAAACAACTCTTAAATTTAGGTGACAGTAATAGGTTCCTGTTGCAGTCTTGTATTGTTGTATCAGAGGTTCCTGTAGTTGTGAATTGAATACCCAGTCATATTTACTTTAATGCTGATTTAAAACTACTTGTAAGATTCCATCACATCAAGTTTAAAACCTTCCTATATCAGATTTTATTTTCTTTGGAAGCTATTTTATTTATTTATTTTAATGATGTTTCAGATCTAATTAGTTACTATCGTTAGAGTGATAATATTAAACCTATTTGTGAGTTCTGTTGCTTTATTTTTAACTTCCTGTTATAGTTCATGTCACAGTTGTGACAATAAGGTTGTTGAATGACTTAGAAAACTTATTACTTTACGAATATTTGAATGAAATATGGACCAGGAAATAAAAACCAATTTAATAACCTTTTAGATGCATTGTATGATTAAATGATGAATTACTTGCTTGAAAAGTGTGTTTTCATGATTGATGTTTTGGAAAGAGAATTAGAGATGGACTATAGGTGGATATGGGTTGTTATTTGTTTATTGTGAAAAGAAAGTAGATTTTAGCTATGAGTATTTTGGGTTACTTTTGGGCTAGGATGTCAAATGTGGATTATCAGATATGGCTTTTCCTCTTTTTAGGAATTGAACCTGTAACTATTTTTTCAAATGTTTAGGCCTAAGCGAGAAGTCATTGAAAAATATGAGTATTTGTCTAGCAAAATTTATTTATATATATCTCTGCCACATCCTATTGTGAGACAATCTGCATTTCATTATCTAGATTTGCACATTAGACATCAGGTTGCATCGGGTGTAGGGCTGGGTTTCCTTCATGTCATGAAGGGATCTGGGGAAGTGTAATTGCTTCATGGTTGGGTGGAAAAATGCTTGAGGCATGTTCTCGTCTCTCGGATCGCAGGAGAACCATGTGGGTTCATGGCGACTGGAGAGTTTTGTTTGATTTATTATACTTGTAGATATTTATTGTAACTTGTAATTGTATAAATTATGGCATGAAAGCCCATGGACTTTGTATATTCTTTTATAGTGCTATCACTTGGATTCAGCATGTGATTTTTGTAAGATTTAATGACTTTTATTGATTCATATTTATGAGATTTATCTTTTACTTGAGATGTTGTAATTAAGTGGATTATTTACTTCATGTAACTTTTATGATGGATTGAGTACTTTACAGATCCGAAAAAGGTCAAGGTGATTGTGGATTGGCCTTCACCTTGTAGTATGTTTGAAGCCAGAAGTTTTCATGGCTTGGAGAGATTCTATAGGAAGTTCATTCATAATTTTAGTGGGATTTGTGCACCTATTACTGAAACAATGAAGGGTAATAGGAGAGAGTTTGTTTGGACAACTGCAATAGAGAAGAGTTTTAGATTGTTGATAACAAAAGTAATTGAACAACGAGTGTTGGCACTTCCAAATTTTAGAAAAGTATTTCAAGTTGATTGTGATGCAAGTGGGACAATGACTAGAGGAGTCCCAAGTCAAGAAGGAAGACCAATTGCATACTTCAGTGAGAAGTAGAATGAGGCAAAGAAGAAATATTTTGTATATGACCAAGAATTCTATGCAATTGTACATGCACTCAAGAAGTGGAGGCATTATTTGCTACCGAAGGAATTTGTGTTGTATATTGATCATCATGTTTTGTAGTTCATTAACAACTAGGGTAAGTTGAATTAGAAACACATGAAATGGGTTGAATTTCTGTAGAGTTATTCCTTTGTTTTGAAACATAGGAGTGGAAAGTCTAATAGAGTAGCTAATGCATTAAGCAAGAGATGTATATTGTTGAATTAATTGAGGGTGAATGTGGTTGGTTTTGATTCGATGAGGGAATTATATGAATAGGATGTTGATCTCAAAGAACCCTGAGCTACTTGTACGAATCTAGTAGAGAATGATAGAACACCATAGTTGGAATATTTTATTCAGGAAGGTTTGTTGTTCAAAGGGAAAAGGTTGTGTATACCTCAAAAATCAATGAGGGATAATTTGATGAGAGAAAAGCATAGTGGTGGATTTAGTGGACACTTTGGTGTTGATAAAACATTGGCACAATTGAATGAAGGTTATTTTTGGCCTGGTATGGCTGCAGATGTGAAGAAGTTGGTACATGGTTGCAGAGTTTGCCAACATGCTAAGGGAGTAAGGCAGAATGCTGGTTTGTATCAACCATTGCCTATACCAGAGAGACCGTGGGAACACATAGTATGGATTTTGTTTTGGGATTACCTCAAACACAAAGAGGTAATGATTCTATTTTTGTTGTTGTTGACAAATTTTTGAAAATGGTTCATTTTATTCCATGTCAAAAGAGTAATGATGCTTCCCACATTGCTGCATTATTTTTCAAAGAGATAGTTAGGTTACATGTTTTTCCTAAAAGTATAGTTTCAGATCATGATGTGAAGTTTTTTGGTCATTTTTGGCATCCCTTGTCGAAGAAAATGGGTACACAATTGGGTTTTAGTTCAACATACCACCCTCAGAGTGATGGTCAAACTGAATTTATAAATAGGAGTTTCGGTAACTTGCTCAGATGTTTGGTAGGTGATAAGCCTAACCAGTGGGACTTGATATTGGCTCAGGTAGAGTTTGTTTATAATAATTCAGTCAATAAGAGTGTAGGGAAAAGTATTTTTTATATTGTTTATAGGTATAGCCCGAGGGGTATTGATGAGTTGAGGGATAGTGTTGATTTGACTAGAAAGAGTGTTGTAGTAGAAGATTTTGCTGAGTATATTCATAATTTGCATAGAGAAGTTAAAGAAACTTTGGAGAAGAATGTCACCAAGTACAAAGAGCATGTAGATATGCATAGGAAATAATAGGAATTTCAGGTTGGTGATTTGGTATTGGCACATTTGCAAAAGGAGAGGTTCCCATAGGGAACATATAATAAATTGAAGTGGAAAAAGATAGGGCCTTGTAAGGTGTTGCGAAAGTTTCCATCCAATTCTTATGGGATTGAACTTCCAATAAGTATAGATATTTCTCTAATATTCAATGTTTCTAATTTGTATAGATATTATGAAGGAGAATCAAGTTCACAATGGAATTCAAATTTAGACTTCTAGGATGCACCTAAGTGGATTCATCAATTGCCTAAGAAGAAATTTGAGCAAGTAGATAGAGTGATTGATTCTCAAGTGGCCAAAATAACAAGGGGAAATGAATACATAGAGTATCTTATCCGTTGGAAGGATAGACCAGAAGATGAAGCCTCTTGGATGCAAGCTTTAGAATTGACCAAGTATGGGATACCAATTTCAGACTTACCTAAATGTTCATGAGTTGCAACCTCATGGAACATTTCACTTACATGACGTGTCTAATGTAGGAGCATCCGGGTCCATAGGACATCTTGTATCAACCAAAAAGATTTGTAGATTTATGTTTAAGTTTGTTGTGTTTTTGGTTTTATGTTGTGTTGGTTTCAGGTTGTTTTTCTTCAGAAGACTTTTCATATGCTTTTTGATCAAATCAAGAACATGGGTATTATAGAAGAGCTTAATGGCTATCCACAGTTCAATTTTGGTGCAATTTGGATAAACAAATGCTTTTTGATCAAATAAAAAACATGGGTATTGTAGAAGAGCTGAATGGGTATCATTAGTTCAAGTCTGGTGCAATTTGGATAAAAAATAGTGAAGTTAGAACATTTTAGCCAAAATTCAGATTCGTTGATTGGTTGGTTCGCCAATCGCTCACTCAGTAGATCATTCACTTAGCCGATCGCTACTCTCTTTTCGATCTTTCACTTGATCGATGGTTTTCTCAATTCACATAGTCGATGGTTTACTCAGTCAATGCTTTTCTTGGTTCACTTGGCAGATGGTTCCTCAGTTCACTTGGTTGATGGTTCCTCGGTTAATGGTTCACTCGACTGATGGATCACTTTATCTATGCTTCACTTAGTTCACTCACCTGATGGTTCACTTAGCTGATGGTTCACTCGGCTCACTCAGTCGATGGCTCACTTCACCGATGGTTCACTCGGCTCACTCGGTTGATGGCTTACTCAACTCACTCATCCAATGGCTCACTTCGCCGATCACTTAGTTCATCGATTGCCAATACATAGCAGAATGTCATTTTCCAAAGGTTTAGAGGTGTCGATGAAAGTTCATTAAAGTCCTACATTGCCAATGGATTACATATATGGATTTCCATTAAAAGTGGTTATTGTGATTATCAAACAGTATTCTCATTAATATATTCTAGTAATTCGAAACATCAAGTTGTTAAAACATCTGACCTTTTACTTCTGTAACTGACATTGGATCAATTGTTTAACTTCCTTTTAGGAAGTATGAAAGGGGATATTTATTCTTGTTTGAAGGAGGGGGAAATTTGGAGAGAATTCTTATATTGAACTCCTGGTACAAGGGTCTTGAGAGTTGTATTTTTTGTAAAATTATATTCTTGAAACATTGAATTGCTGCAAATAATAAGACATTGTTATTCTGTGAATTACTTTGTTGTGTGTTTGGGTATTGGTTGCTCATCCTAATTGTTTGATAAGATAATTGGGATCTGATCTGCACCACAAAGGTTGATCAATCCAATGTTAGCTCCACAAATGCAGAAGGAATTAATGAAATTAAAGAAAGGGAGAATTATAAAGTCAATTAGGCACTCCTCATGGGTGCCTAATCTTGTTCCCGTAATGAAGAAAATGGGGACATTAAGCTTCATGTAGAATTCAATAATCTAAATACCATGTCGCTTAAGGACAACTACCCATTGCCTAGCATGGACCATTTGTTGCAAAGGGTGACCAGTTCAGAATTATTGTCAATGATTGATGTGTTATATGGTTACAATCAAGTGGTGGTAAACAAGTCTGAGCAACACAAGGCAACATTCACAACTTCTTGGGGCACCTACATTTATGTGAGAATGCCACTTGGGCTGAAAACTGCAAGTGCCACCTTCCAAAGGGTGATGGATGTTGTTTTTGTTGGTTTGATAAATGAAATCATGGAGGTCTACCAAGATGATCTTAGTTCTTACTCCAAGGATATAAGAGGTCACTACAAAAACTTGGAGCTAATCTTCAAAAGGTGTCTAGAGAATGGTATTTCTTTGAATCCCAAGAAATGTATTTTCAGTGTGGAAGAAGGTAAGCTTCTTGGGTACATTGTATCCAAAGATGGGATGAGGATAGATCTGGAGAGAGAAAAAGTAATTGACCTCATCTTTCAACCTAAGATAGTGAAGGGTGTGTAGTCCTTCAAGAAAATAAATTTTGTTAGGAGGCTCATTCCTATCATTGTAGAGAAGACTAAGACAATTTCTAAGATTTTGAAGAAAGGGCAGTTAGTTGCATGGAGTAAAGATCTTGTTGATTCATTCATGGAGATCAAATATTCACCAAAATAGGCACCTATCTTGGCACCCCCTGATTATTCAAATCCTTTCTAGCTCTTCTCCTTTGCCTTCTTTTACACAATAGTTGTTCTACTATGAAATAATGATGAAGGATATGAACAACTCATAGCCTTTATCAGCAAGTCCTTATAGAATGTAGAACTGAAATACTCGATCATGGAGAACCATGCTTATGCTCTTGTCAAAGATGTAAAAATCTTTAGGCCCTATCTCATAGAGGAAAAATTTATTGCATTTGTGCCACACACAACTGTGAATGATATCTTCACTCAACAAGAAGCCTTTGGTAAAAGATGTAGATGGATCGACAAGAACTGAGAATATGACATGGAGGTGTAGATTACAAAGCTGGTTAAAGGTCAAGGCTTAGCCAAACTCATGGCAAATGCAAACTTGGATGTAACATAAATTAATGATGTAAGTTCTGACCCACATGTACCCCTTTTCCTTCGAAGGTTGATTCATGGCATAAAGATATAATCTTGCTTGGAAAGCATCAATTGTCATCCCAAGTTGAATGACAATCAACAAAGAACATTAAAACTATAGTCACAAAAATATTTGTTGATTCAAGGTGAATTGATGTGGAGGAGCCATGATTAGTTGTTACTCAAATGTCTTAACCAAGAATAGTCCACTAAAGTAATGAACAAATGTCATGAAGAGATTTGTCGGGGACATTTTGAGGCAAAAACCACCAAACATAAGGATCTTAGAGAAAGATATTGGTGGTCAAAATTATTCAAGGATGTGATCAAAGTGGTGAGGAGATGTGATGCCTGCCAAAGATTCTTAAGTAAATTAAAGTTTGCAGGTGCCCTTCCCCTTGTGTCTATAATGGTACAAGTTCCATTCTAGCAATGGGGCACTAATTTCATTGGGGAAAACATGGAGAGAGCAATGGGTACAAGTGGATACTTGTGGCAACTGATTATTTCACCAAGTGGGTTGAGGCAGTCCCCACCTGTAATGCAACATATCAAGTAGTGGTCGATTTCTTATTGACCAATGTGATAACTAGACTAAATGTGTCTACATGGATTATTTTTGATAGTGCAATGTGTTTTGGATCTCATGAAAATTTCATAGTTATGTTCTAAGTATGGGATTAATTTAATTAACTCTTCTTCCTACCATCCCCAAGGTAAATGGGTAGGCCAAGCCTAGCAACAAAGGCCTCATGAAGATCATTAAAAGGACATTGAATGTGAATAAGAAGAGGTGGGATGACAAATTGAAGTACACACTATAGGTATATATAATCATATATACCTAGAGCCATTTGTAGGAGCCCATTTGAGCTAGTTTATGGAATGGAAGCCAAGATGCCAATCTACCTAGAGTTGTCAATATACAAACTAATGTAGGAAGTTGGAGGAGAAGAAAATAATGCCATCTCCTTAAGAGTGCATGAGCTAACAAAGATGGATAAAAATAGAAGAGCTACACATGACAAAATGCTATCACAATAGTAGAGGATGAAGCACTTATTTGATAAAAGAGCAATTTAGAGAAATTTTCAAGTAGGAGATGTGGTCCTCATATGGAATGCTAGATCAAAGGATAGAAGAAAACGTGGGAAATTTGGATGGAAATATCATGGAGCTATCAATTCATGGCCAACATATTAAATATTATTTCTCCTAAATGATGAAATAGTTTGATGTTGTACATATTCTTTCTGTTCTTATGTTGTCTTTGTGTGGCTATGATCCTTGTTGGTCGTATTCAAGCATGTTTGTCCTAGGTCCTTCCTTTTGCTCCTTTTTATGGTTAGTTTTGTGTTGGTCCTACTATCCACTTTGTCATTTTAGTCTACCTCTTTCTCACTATGCTTGTAAGAGGCACACATCCTCAAGTAGTGCCTATGTTTGGACCCATTCTTATGGTTCAAAATTATCTATCTTGTGGCCCTTGTGTTGCCTTCACTTTATTTAGCCCACCATTAATATCCAATCATATGTTTCTTTCAATGGCCCCCGTTGGTCAAATTGTGCTTAGGAGTTGTCATACATCCCCTAATGTCTTGGTCATGTGCCCAAATTGCAAAAGAATTAAAAAATTAAATAAGTTCGTTAAGTCCATTTCTGGCCTAGTGGGTACCTCTTCGTTCTTTCCCCCATTCCCCAAAACCTTGCCTTGTCTTCATTGTTGGGATCTAGGCTTTTCTTTACCCACATACTGTGTTGAAAGGAATCCCATTTCCCTACGCCCCGCACTTTACCTTTCTCTTTTCTTCCTATGGCAGGATTTCATACTTATCATTACTATCTTTGTGGCATCCTATTCCGTGGAATACCATTTCCTTAAACTCCACCTTGCCTGTTTCTACCTACTAGGGTTTCGAGCTTTTGCCTAATGGTATCCCTTATTTCCCTTCCTCGTGCATTTGTTTTCCCTTCTTCCTTTCAGCTTTATGAACCTTCAGACATTTAGCTAACCTTGTACCTCGTAGATGGTAAGCCTAATTCCCATACCCTGACAAGCTTTCCTTCCCTCAATACACTTGGTGTCAGATTTCTCGATGTCATGCTTCCCTGTTTGATGCAGACAGAATTCGGGGGCAAAATTTACACAAACATTAGCTTATCCATCTTTTGAATTTCAGACATTCAAGTTTAAAATTCGCAAAAATATGTGAAATAAATTACTGTCTATTCAATTTCTCCAGCCTATATGCAAAAATTACAATTTGATTCCTTCTCAGATTTGCATTCAATGCTAAATCTGTATTCTTTGTATCCACTCTTCTCATTCTGCTAAGATAGTATTTTCCTTTTAGATTAGAGATAGAACTAATGGCAATCTTTCTTCATTGTTCCTTTCTGAGTAACCTTTTGTGCCTTTGTTCTGCTCCATATCTATCTTCATCTTCCTTTTTGTCTTATTCCTTTCTCCCTCTCTTTCACATCAACCCTTTCTCTCTTATTTTCCTCCGTTCTCTTCTCTTCATCCACGACTTCTTTCTTATTCTTTTCTTTTCTCACTGTATTTTTCTTTATTCTCTGTATATACTTAATTTCTCCAATCCACGGCCTCCTCTCTATCTTCTTTCCATTCTGAAAATTTTTTAAAGAAAAGGAACTTTCTAAAATTTTCCACGCTTCTCTCTCTTTGTATCTTTTTTAATAAAAAATGAAAAATCTTTAAAAACATCTTCTCCCTTTCCTTACGCCCCCTCTTCTTCTTTTCTTCTTTTTACTTCTTAATTTTAAAAAAAAAAACTCTACGCCTCCTTTTTCTCTTCAGTTTTATCTTCTTCCACGGTTTTTTTTAAAATTATATCCTAGATAAAAATCTGCCTTTTTCATGCGCCTATACCTAATCTAGAGCTCCCATTATGGAACTGGCACAAAAGACACTACAACTACCACTATGGCGTTTCATTTCCCAAGCTCATTTGCTTAGCATTTGACTCGAGATTCCCAACTTTTCATATTTCGTGGAATAGTACATATATGGCTGCCATTTTCGTAGGCACATTACAATTAAAAATTGCATCCTCTATTGTGCAGCTCCTTTATAGACTTCATCAAATAATTAACTTGTTGGGCATGACTGTTGATCTTCTTGCCGATGTATACAGCTTCTGTCAACAATGAACTACCATTGATGATTGCTAGAGTCCCATATTTTTCTTACCTGCATGATGATATTGATTTCATATTTTAGATACACTTTGGCTGATATCTATGTGCATTCTCTAGTCATCGATTAGCACATTATCTATCTTGAAATATGTTGCCTCACATGCCTCTTGTGTCTCGAATTCGATAAAAACATAACATAAATTGTCTCCCATATTGTAGTCTCTTATAATATCAATCGATATTACTTTCCCAAAGCGTGAAAAGAGCACTTCAAGGTCCTCTTCTTGAGTTAGAGGATTCAATTTACAAACAAACAAAACATTCTCAGGGGTTTTATTTTTGCAACCATCTCTAAAACAATAGGTCGTGAATGTGCTTCCTTCCTGCACAATGACTTCTTAAGCTCTTATAGATCTTGTTGTTCATTCATAGGGATATAATCATCTTCCAGACGCACTTCTTCTCCTTCCTCAAGTGGCATTTGCTCTGGAGAATTTACTGGGATAAGATAAAAAATGAACTGAAAAACTGGAAACATAAATTGTAAATTTTTTTGGTTGATGTAGTATTACACGTGGACCTGGATGCTCCTGCATCATTGTTGGTCCTTCCAAAACCATTTGCAAGCATTCAGAACATTTTTCTCCCCCATTCCTCTTCTCCTTCCCTCATCATCAATATGAGGTACTCCTTTTCTCTAATCCCTGACCACTTTCACTTCTATTGCAGGTTTTCAAACCTCTCACCTCCTCCCCAAAGCGCATCAAGCACCTAGTAGTCTCAAAATCCAACCCCCACCACTCCATTCATGCAATCTTCTCAGGCCTTTGGTATTTCCTTTCCCTTCTTGCTTTTCTTCCTGTGGTAACAGGTATGCAGTTTCCCTAACTCCCAAATCCTAATCCTCCTTGGTATCCTAGTGTGTGATTTACTGAACTCTTGTCTATTGATCGTAACATTGTTTAAGCATGCATCTTTGTGGACCTCACCATTTAGGTGCATTATTAGTACCTGTCTTGGCATGGGTATTAATGCATTGGATTTGCAATACTGTTGCAGTGCTTTCAACTGTTGACCACTCATATGTTTTTATTTTTGTTGTGGCTATAGTTTGTAGTCTTTGCCAAAAAAAAATGATTGGCTGAGAGATTTTACCTCTTATTGCTGCCTTGCCAACATGATATACTAAAGTCAATATCAACCAATCTCAGCCATACCAATATTAAATGGAATGACTATTGTCCATACCTTAAATCAATTGAGAAAAGAAATATAGTGTAAACGTGTCAAAGTGATCCATACCTAATAAATAAAGCAATAAATATGGCCATACTGAAAATAAAAGCTATCATTTACATTTTACTAAAAACTATCAAATTTCAAAATAAAACAAATTGACCTTTCAAAAGTTTTGGATAATTTAACTATAAAATCAATTCATGAAATAAATATAGTCTATACGTGTCACTCATAACCAAACAAATAAAATTAATGTCATGCCAATATAATAAATTTTGTTTTAATTGCTAGTCAATATCATCTGCATTCATTTTTCAAAAGTGAGTCATACCTTATAAATATGGTCCATACTGAAAATTAAAGCAAACAGTTACATTGTCCTCTATGATATGAAATTTAAAAATAAAAAATTAACATTTTTCTTTAAAATTAATGTCATGCCAATATAATAATTTTTATTTCAATTGCTAGTCAATACCATGTGCATTCATTTTTCAAAACTGAGCCATAAGGTCCACACTGTAAATTAAGGCAAACAGTTACATTGTCCTCTATAATATCCAATTTAAAAATAAAAAAATAACATTTCTATTTAATAGTTGTTGGAAAGGGTTTAGATGGATTCATGCACGTACAGTTATCTACCTGTCCACTGGTAAATTTTTCTTGGGCTTTGCAGTCATTTTTGGGACTATCTATTTTCCTTTGTATGACAATCAAAGAGGTCTAACTCATCGTTCTTTGACTTGCAGAATTTTCTGTCAAATTCTGTACACGGCTGCTCTGAAACAAAAGAAAGAAAATTTTGTAGATATTCTCGTGAAGTCCGCGGTAATTGAGAGCAGATTGTTTGAGAATTTGACTAAGAGCTTGAACTTTTTCTTATCGCAATGCAGTTTTGACAGTTCCAAATTATTCTAGGTATCATTTTTAGCAAAGAATATCTAATAGTCAAGTGATTTATATATTTAAAATAGTGATAAATGGCGAGCCCCGTTAATGTCATTGCTGCCTTTGACTTTGTAATAACGGAGCAGAAGCGTATTGCAAAGGGGCACTTTCTTTGTGTAGTGGGATTTGTCACTCATGGTAACCCAAATTGAGTCCTTCCATTTCCTGCAATTATTGCGGGTGTGCTTTTGGAATATAATGGGGGTCGCAAACAGTTACACACCACAATTAACTCTCCTTGTTGGGTTATCCGTAGTGAGCCCACAAAGTCTCCGAAACCCAAGTTACTGGTGCACCGACATGCAATCTCAACAAAACCATTTCCCACCTTCCGCTCAACCAGACCCTCCAGATCTTCCCTGCTAAAAAAATCAATCACTATGGCTGCTACTGGTACTGTGGTTGCTTGCTTCTTCCATGGCATTCTATTATTGCTGCAGCTTTATTTTGTTGTAGCTGCTTTTCACTGATCCAAATCCTACCTGGACCCTAGTTTGCCATGCAAAAGGGTTTTTATAGAGGTCATTTGTTATAGATAAAGAAACTCTTTTTCTAGTTTTAGGAGTCTTTCCAAGCACTTAAGGTAGTATGCGAAAGCTTTTTCGGCCCTTGCACGATGGAATTATGCAAGATAAATCTTGTGTTTTAAAAAATTCAAACAATTGCTTCAGCTGTTATAAAAACTGGCACTTGCACGATTGCACCCATAGAAGGTTCAAGGAATACGCCGATAGGAACAACCGACGATTTTGGAAAATTTCCCGGCATGAATTTTTTTTACGGCGTCAGACAATTCCGACTACTATAAAGGTCACATATAAAAGCCTATCGGCTAAAAAGTCTGCAATCTCATAATATCACTTTTAAAGTGTTCATTTTCCTTTGCAGATCTCATAATACTAGTATATTTATATTTAAAAAATATATCTATATGTGGAGACATATCTTCCAATTTTTTTTGTTTTTTGGCTTGTGATTTTTTTATTTTTTATTTTTTATAAATTAAATGCAAGCATTTCATTTCCCATTTAAATATATTTCTTATTCTTTGCATTTATAAATTATTTGCATCTAGAATATTTACATTTTGGCTTAAAATAGTACAAGCATCTTATAAATTACTCACATCTAAAATATTTGTATTTTAGTTTAAAATAGAAAAAAAATCTTTGAAAGTGGTGTCACATTTAGTGGTGCATTTATTGTGCCATTTCATTATGATCCTCTATTTAATAATCTCATGCATATAAATCTTTTTTATTTTTTATTTTTTAGATTGGAATCTTATAAAATTACACGGAATCTTGGAATCTTTCAGCTCTTTAACTCCACCTTACTGTGAATGTAGAACGCCTCTCAGTGTAATCACTTTTAAAGTGTTCATTTTCCCTCCCTTTAGCTCAACTAGAGTCTTGCAATTGGATATGCTAGTATCACTTGCTTGCTTTCAACCATTTTCCCTTTCCTTTTCCTTTGTAAAAACAAAAATTTAGGCGGGGGCATTTAAACGAAGTGAGACTTTTTCTGTCAAGATTTTTAAAGACGTCAAAACAAGTTTAGAAAATTTACCGGCATGATTTCTTTAATCCGTGTGAAAAAACAACGTCAGACAATTTTTGGAGTAGTATAATGCTGACATATAACGGAGGAATTTTAGAAAATTTGCTGGCGTGAATTTTTTAAACGGCGTTAGACAATTCCAAGCACTATAATGCTCACATATAAAAGCCTATCGGCTAAATATTCCGTTCCTTATTACACTAAAATTGTTGATATAATGCTGACATATAATGGATGAATTTTAGAAAATCTGTAGGTGTGAATTTTTTAAACGGCGTTAGACAATTCCAAGCACTATAATGCTCACATATAAAAGCCTATCGGCTAAATATCCGTTCCTTATTACACTAAAATTGTTGATGCAATACTGATGTTCTAAACTACTATCAAAATTATATCATTAATCATGTGTTGCCATCACAGTCTAACATATCCTTTTTATTTATCTAAATAATTAAATTATTTAAATGACTACTTTTTAATTTCAAATAGAGTTGTAATTTTTTTTATAGGTTCACAAACATATTGTTTAATTCTGGAACTAGTTAATTGTGCTTCAAAACAAAGAGATGTACAATGTCCACAAATAAGGTAACTAGTCTTCATTACTTCTCTTTTAATGTTGGTAATGAATACAAAAATTATTTTAAAAAACTACAATCAAATTAATCTTACAATGTTTTTTTTTTTTGCCGATAAGGGTGTGGTTCGGTGGTTAAGTCGCTCGGTTGTAGTGGCGGCCACCAGAGTTCAAACCCCCGCTGGGCCAACGAGCTCGCAGGCTTTACGCCTTTGCTGGGCCAACGAGCTCGCGAGTTTGAAGTGTTCTTGCTAGGGGATGAGGTCCCCCATGTTGTGGCATCACCAGTTCATTGCTCTGGGCAAAAGCATTTGTGTGGAGCCGGAGGGCGCGTCGCACCAGCGTCGCCGGTCACGTTAAAAAGTTTACTAGGCGCATTTAAAAAAAAATAAAAATCTTACAATGTTTTTAACATCTATCTTTTACATACTGATTGCTAATTTCAAGTTTTCAATGTTTATTCAGATAGACTTAAAGTTGACATCTTCTCTTCACATGTGAACAAATCCTTCAATTTAAAAAATTAGGTACTAAGCATACAATACTCCCCTTTGCATTATTCATTTAAACAAGTATTATTCGAGAAATTCATAGCACTTCAATTTTAATACATGTTACAATGCCTGAAACTATAGATGTTGACAAATACAATTTTTCCAAAAAAAAGTCGAGTCCAACAATTGATCAAGCTTTGAGAGAACAAAACTTATTTCGATTAGATTCTCTCTTACATGGTAGGCAATTGTTTGTTTGATACAATAGAAGTCTTGCTTCATTGTCGTTACACATCAATTGAAATACGAAATGGATTAATTGACCACTTCTTAATATGTCAAGCATTGCGAGCATTTTCAAATGAATTGCATCCAGAATTGCTGTATGAATTACATGGAATAGACAATGCCAACATTTATTTCAATAAAATGAGATTCTCTGCTTCAAATACTCAATCTGAAGAAGAAAGAGGACTTTGGGGCGACACTTTTTGCATACGATGGATATGCGAATGGTTAAAAATATCAATCACATTATGGTCAATATCAACAAAGAGAAGATATTTACGATTCAATGAAAATTCAAATGGAAATGTCTACTCTATTTTATTTCATGATGGAAACCCCCTTCGTGGTCATTATGAGCCATTACTTTCGGAAAAAAACTTTACAAAGAAACATACAAATGTCAACAAGTCAACTTTCAAATCTTTGTACAAATCTTGACAACACTTGGCAATCTATTGCAAGTGAAATGCAATATTATGGTCTAAAAAAGCCAACTAGAGCTACAACAAATTGTGGTGATAGTCTTTTCAATGCAATATGCTATTTGATCCAAGATGACTTGTATATTCAATCTCTAAGACTTTACATAGCAAAAAAAGGTAGTGACCACAATGCCAACTATTGCCTCAAAAATTATTTATGAGACAATATCCTGGAAAATAATATGTGCATTGCAAATTGGCAAGGCTATATTGTAAAATTAGGAATGCCATATCCAGAAGGAAAAATTGAAGGAGATGTATTCTCATTACAATGGCTTGCAAATATATTCAAGGTAAAAATTCAATTATGGTCATCACATTATAGACAAATTGAGAATGTGTGTTGCACTCAAATTAATGCAATAACTACATATAACATTATTTCATTTAGAACTGATACAACACATGTACATTATGAACCATTACTCATGACAAAAATTAGTCTAACTTTGCAAAGTGCCTACATGGACTCTACATTGAAATAGAAACCAAAAGAATACAACCTAGTTCAAAGAAAAGAAACCGAGATGAAAATTCACAAAAAATGCTTAATACACATTTCACTTATTCGAAAATTTCAAATTCAAAAATGGATGCTCAAAAA
The DNA here is from genome assembly GCA_027924645.1 of Cunninghamia lanceolata. NCBI lineage: Eukaryota > Viridiplantae > Streptophyta > Pinopsida > Cupressales > Cupressaceae > Cunninghamia > Cunninghamia lanceolata. Next base: position 7,291,437 of record BSBN01000333.1, read on the forward strand.
TGTGATAACAAGAGTACTGACCAAAATAATATAATTCTACTTCAATTAAAAAAGATACTACGTAGTAATGAAGACTCAAGAATAGGACCTTGCACAAGAAAATTTTGTAGGCAAAAAAAAACTCCAATAGAAAGATATTGGACTAAAATTGAGGACATGCGAAGATATCAGTGCTTAATATGTCAACAACTACAGTTTGGACACAAGATGAAGAAAATGACTCGACAAGAATGACAAACTTATCAAAGTTTTGAAAATCATAATGTACTAAGTTCGCTTATGAAAGTATGTTCTTCTTACAAAACATATCTTTGTAATGATAAATTACCATGTTTAGCTACACCACAATTGATAAGAAGAAATAAACCATTGAAATTTGTCATGTCTTTATCAGAACTTGAAGAAAGACTCATATCACCACGTATTGCTTTTGCTCAGATTAGGCAATTTGGGGATACAAACGATCACAAATGGGATTGACATGATCAATAATTAATGTACCTACAAATATTAACATTATACAAAAAGAACTCCCACGTTTAATTGACAATACAATAACAATTGCTATTGCATTGAAAAGGAAGCTAGAATACAAAAATGCATACCAAACTAGAACTATTCATCCAACACTATTAATGAAAGGATTAAAGCTTCTATGTAGAAGACAACTATATAAGATAGAAAATATTTCTATAGACCATAATTGGATACAAACTTTGAAAAAAATAAATATGAATGAAACTGCAATAGAAGAGAAATATAGTGATAGTGATACTGATGACAATGAACAACCGACTACTACACTAGTACATGGATTCATAGAATCTCGATTTGTGTATGACCTAAATGAAAAGATACTTGAAATAGCACCTACTGAAGCAAATCATCCAATTGGAATATTTAAGGACAAGTATGCAGAAGAAATGAACTTTCTAACTTTATTCTTTGGACTTCCAAGAGATGATGACATAATCAAAAGGTTCATTTACTCAGCAATAAAAACAATATTGTAAACCATGAATGTGCTCATACTCCTTAGGATCTTCATCATTTTCATGTTCTTTTGGTTTCTCACCATTCCTCTAAATGTTAGGACAGCACTTTGTGTGCACTATATCAAATTTATGTAACAAATCTCTACCACCATCCAATGAACTATAAAATTTGCTCTTAGGAATCTTCATTGTCAAAATAGATTGAAAAAAAATAAAGGCAAGGGTGAACTTACCCTAAGAGTTTGTAAGGAACCTTCTCTTGCCCTAAAACATTTTATCATTTATAACCCTTCATAAGTGTCACAAAATTTTAGTTGAGAGATTAAATTATAGCCTATTAAGGTCTTTACGAGAACACGACAAAACCAAACAAAATTTCACACATGTAATGCCATTCTTATTGTCTCACCCACTTTTATTACCAAAAAAGATAAACCAAATATCTTCAAGCATATTTACAATAAAAAAGAGATGTTCAGTAAATTCATTAGAATTACAAAATTGACAAACATATGCACTAACACCAACATCTTTCAATACAAAATGCACACCATTTTTTTAAGATCAACAACCACCTAAAACAAGATTTTTTGGATCAAGCCAAGAAAACCATAGATGAACCAAGATGGATTATTAGTCCTTATTAGACAAAGATGAGTTCCACAAGAGATTTAACATATCAAAAACTTCATGGGTGTCAATCAATAGATTATATACTAATAATCTTAGCTATCAACAAGGGTGAGCCATTTCTCCACATGATATTATTCCAATTTTTTGTGTTGAAACCAAGTTGTACAGGAAATTTAACATCATACATTTTTTAAGGATAGAATATGTTTTCTTTTATGTTGTAAAAATTTGGAATTTTGTTTGGACTTCATTACAGTAGATCATAGCATTCCATGCCCTAGCAAAACAACTTCTAGTGAGGGATAATGGCTTGTTATTATATGGAAGGCTCCAACAAATAGATCTATAGCTAACAAAAGTACCCTCAACCTTCGAGAAAGCATCACATTTAGTAGTCAAGTGTCTCACAAACTCCTAAGCCCTCCATATGTTGTAAAACAATGGAGCCAACATGCTTGACAAAGACTTTCCCAAACAAAATACCATGAAGGCAAAGACCTTTCTACCCCTATTCTTCTTAGGAGTAGCCAAACAGATGTTGCTTCTAATTAATATTTTTCAAGGTTTTGGGACCTTGAGAGCCTTGAGGGTCCATTTAACTACCAATCCGAATCCTTGAAGTTTTAGGTCTTTCAGTCCCATACGCCCTATTTCTTGGCAAGCTAGCACTATCTCCAATTTACTTCATGTCTTTTTTTACTACCCTTCCCTGCCCATCTAACCACAAATTTGTTTTGACCATTCTCTAAATTTTCTCACCTTGTGTACTCCCAAATAACCAGACAAAATTACAATATATACTATAAGAAGACAAGACTTTTTGGCATACTTGAGCTCTCCCAACAAGCAAGAGAAGTTGCCCATGCCATTACCTATATTTTTCTTTTCAATCTTATGATATACCCATTCCTGCATATCCTTAAGAGAAAGTTCTACTGCAAAAGGGATGCCTAAGTATTTATAATTTTATTAGAGTTTCCCCAATCCCACCCCAGTTTTAGAAACTAGTCAAGAGGGTATACATTCCAACTGACCATTGTTGATTTGGTGCAAAAGATCTTGGAACTAGAGGTCAAATAGTATATTTCAAGTCTATTTAGTAAATTAGCAATATTGTAAATCAGAAAATTAGATTTTTAACAACTCACTACTATCGTGAAGGGTAAGCCTTTTGATAGAACTGATTTTAAATATTCTAAAAATATATTGCAAATCTTTTGAAACAATCACAAATAAAGAGGGAGTGAGGAAGATACTTATTTGATGGACCTTTGAAGAAGAAAGGGCTCAACCAATTCACCATTCATTTCCACTTGAAAAAATCAAAAAATAATTCTTCAACCACCCTACAAAAGTTTTCACGAAATCCTATTGCTCTAAACATCATCATTATAAAGGTTCATTCAATTATATATATGTATTCTCAAAATCTAGTAATTCCATGCAAATACTTTATCCAAATTTCCTAGCCCAATAAGTCACTCTCAATTAGCAATGAGATTTTCTTAAATATATGTCAATTTAATAGATTTAGCTTGTATAGGTGATATAATTTTTAGGAGCAGTTCTTAAGCCTAGTTGACAAAGCCTTAGCCATAATTTTGTAGGACACTCCAATTTTTTTATTAAGACATTATCACCCTATTTGGGCAATAATTTAATAACACCTCTATTGATTTCACTTCCTAAAGTCCCCACATTAATTGTCTCATTATAGACATTTAGAAGATCTAGCACAATCCTGTTAATATGTGATTTCTAGACTTCAATATGCAGCCCATCCCAACTACGAAATTTCCTATTTTTGAAAGATTTGAAAAATAAACAAATCTCTTCTTTTGAAAAGTCTTTTTCAAGCACATATGCATCATCTCTGTTCACTTTTTGGGGGATGACTCTCCTACAAAACTCTCTAGCATCCACATTTATTTTACTATACTTAGAGTAGAACAGGTCCTTGTAAAAATTCATGAAGCCATTTTTATTTCATCCAGGTCAACATTTAGTTTGTCATTTATATTGCTAAGACCAACCTTTTCTTTAGAAAACTTAGATTTCAACATGTCAAAAATGTATTTGGTGCCTTTGTCAACCCCTTTAATCTAGTTTATCTTAGCTCTCATTTTAGCTCCGTGCATAGTGTATCTCTGATGGCATCTCTATCTATGTCTTATTTCTACCAATCTATTTTGTAGTTCAACATCACTAGGGTTTGTTTGAAAAAATTCTTCACATTCAACCATTCTCTCATTCAATATCAATTCTCCTTGTCATTTCTTCCTACCAATAGTGCTAAGAAAGTTTTTCCAACACATTGTCAGATTTCCCCAAAATTCAATAGCAGATTTGGAAGGGAAAATGCACTTGTTAATATTTTTGATGGTCTAAACCACATTAGACGATCATTATAAACAAAGCTAACATTCATTTTGTATAGTCCCCTCTTAAATATTTTATCCTCTATGGCATTTCCTTAAAATGTAACCAACACCTCAATGGGATGGGGGTTAGAAATGGTTGAGAGGACTACTTTCACACAATTATTTTCTTCCTCATTATAGGCCTGAAAAAAGTGCTTCCTCATGTAAATCTATCTAATATAAAATATAGCCTTCCATCTCCCTTTTGATTATTACACCAAATAAACTAGATACTTTTGTTGTCCTTTTTATTTTTTTAATGGGTCTAAGAAGTCTCTTCCACTTGAATAAAAAAGAATTCATTACCTTTCCAAGTTAAGTTATTTCCACGTAGTTTATCTTCCTTATGCTCGACCATGTTGAAATCACATCCAATAATCTAAGGAACCTTAAACATATTAGCATTCATCCATCTCCATAACTCACTCATCTCTCTATAGTAATTTGATGCATATATAGAAGCAATGCAAATTTTCTTATTTTTAATTTCTAAAATAATCCATAAAATTCTATAATAGGGGGAACACTCACAATTAACAATATGGGGGGACAATATATTATCAACTAAAATAACAATCCAACCCTTCCCTTTGTTATGATTGGAGAACAAAATATTTGAATCTCTCCAAGAAAATTTCAAACAACACTCTAAATTGAATCCAATAGCCTTAACTTTCTAGGGTAGCATATATTAAGCACACACTAAAACTGAGAGGGGGGTGAATCAGTATAAGATAATATTTTACTTAATAAAATTTAATATCCACAATAACAACATTCACACAAGATCTAACAATTAAGAAACACAAGATTTACATGGAAACCCTTTCTGGGAATAAAACCACAAAGAAAGGATGCTTGGATCTACTGTCCAAATCTAGCCACAAAATAAAATTCTTTTACAAAATTTGTAGGCACCAACCTACTGGAGACATCAATTCCCACTACTAAGAACCAACTTAACAAGAGACACAGATCTCTTCTTTTAGGAGGCACCGACCTCCAAAGAAACAAGGTTCCACATTCTGAACGTTGCTTCTTCAACAGATGATGGCCATTTTGATCTCCTTCATAAAAATATGCTTGTATTTGAAAAATAAAACATTTTATTCCACTCAATTTCTACTTTTGATAAGTAATAATATTTATTTACTCCATGATGTTCGATATTACTCTTCCTCCTTGAATGATCTCCATATATATCTTATTCACTCTATTGCATTTACTCCATTACATTCACTCCATTGCTGATATATCTTTCATTATTTTTTTCTATTCTCAATTAATGGTCTCCCCTTTTATTGTTGAATACACAAGACAACTAAGAGGGGGGGTGAATCAGTTGTAGCTTAAAATTTCAAAACCCTCACATACATTTAGATCCACATAGATTCAATTAACCCTTAGACTGTTATGATGATTAAGCATGAAAAGAAAATAACAAAAATTGAATCAAACCAACATCAAACACAAGAGAACACTAGATTTACATGGAAAACCCAAGAAGGGAAAAACCACAATAAGGATTAGCTCACAATATACAGTAGTATCGACACCGAATTACAAAAGGCTCACTGCCCAGAAGAAAGGCTCACTGCCAAAGTTGAACTGTTATAATTGCATCTAACATATGAAAGGAGTACAGTTCCAATGAATCTCAAACTACATAACCAATATTCACCACAATACCAACATCACCTCCGCAACATCACTGAAGAATAGTAGACACCTTCTACTCACTGCATCCAGTAATCTAACACATGAAGGCTTGTACTGCACCACACACTCAACCGCACTATTACTCACATCACATCCATCACACCCACACAAAATCATGATCCCTTGACACTCACTTATACTCTCATCAACCTTGAGAACATTCTCCAAGGTTAACAAACACCTTAAGCCAGAAAATTCAAATTAGGTATGGACCTAAATATTCCCATGGTGGAAAGGAATGAAGCTGGACCATAACACATCTTAGCTCAGACCTAAATTCATACAAGCATGCCACCACATGCTTTCACAATCAGCAAAGTACATCTGCAATTAGTGTAAAAACCCAAGGTCAGCCAAACCTGTGTTACCACAATAAACTTTTAAGTACATGCTTCCTCAAACCCAAAGATGACTTGCAGACCACATGCAAAGCTTCAACACAATCTAGAGTATTCCACGAACATCCTGAAACATCATGATATCCAACAAATTCCTCCGCAACAACTTTCACCTGCCACACAACCTTATCATGTTTATCCAGCATGCTTAACTATCTCTACCATATATTGTATCTCTAGAAATTGACTTCCAGAGCACCAAACCAAGAACAACTTCAATAGAAGAAAGATATAAACCTTATAAGCACAATTCTAGAACCGCAAGACTAAAACTTCTTTGCAGAGAAATGCGGATCAAAGACATTTCTCCCAGACACCTCTGCAACACTCAGAAACACAATCTTCATACTGGTGAACACAACTTCTTTTGCACAACGAACTAGAGCATAAAATTTGGAATATAACATCTCTAAGCATCCATGAACATATCCAAGCCGCAAAGACAGAACTTCAACATAGAAGAAACACGGAGCAAAATAAGAATACTACTCAGTTAAGCCAAATAGTCTCTTCAACGTATTGTTTCCTTTATTAATCATTTTTTTTTCAAAAGCACTTAGAAACCAACCAATAGAAACATATTCTTAACATCTTCAGCACCTCTTCAAGGAAACCAAATCATCTTCAGCAAAGCAACTCAACCAAATAGCTCATACCATTGCAACAACCTCATCTCAGAGACGATATCCACTCAACACTAACTACTCATACTCTTGCACCACAAGCAACTCACACAAATGACATAGTTAACACCAATGACAACACATGTTGACATCAATGACAAAACCGATTACACATACTTGCAACATTTATATCTTGTTTCTTCGTGAGTCACAACCTTTCTCACACCCATTGACTTTAGATAACTATAATTTAATTTTAATTAATTATTCCTTCTTACAAATCACATGTGTAGTATTAGCACCACTTTCTTATTTTCCTTTATTCTTGACTTACACTGCCTTAATTTCCTTTGGCAGCTTCTCTTTGTTCAATTGCTCTCAACAAGAATGTTGTATCAATTAGTTCATATTCTCTTGGTCTTTGGATTCTACAAAAAATTATCTTGCGCAAAAGCTTCAGGGGCAACAACACCAAATTCATCATCTTTTGAATATTTCCATTCCATTGCAGACTTCCCTGCGATGGCATCTTGTTCACTAGCATCGACATCAACATGCCTTCCGACATGTAAGATCCCTTACAAGATCTGCCCTAAATTCTGAATTTTATTTTCTAATTTCTGCCCTAGATTTATACACTTTAGAATTATGCTCCAAACCCTAAAATTATGATTTATTTTTCTGGTTGCAAACAAGTGTGGACAATGAACATATATGCATCCAAAATACTCAAATAATATGCCAAATAATGAACCCTTATGATAATAGCTTCAATCATGAACTCAACCACTATATATGAACATCCACAATGCAAACAAAATGGGAAACAAATCAGATTTATGATTATATCAGACTGCTACTACAAATCAGAATAGCTAAATATGCAATTACATCAATTACATAGGCTCAAACATGCCCAAATATAGCCTAAAAATCTGCCCTTACAATTCATACCTAATAATAGGTTTGTACATACCAAAATGATGTAGAATGATGTCTCCAATCAAACCCTAGCTGGGCAAATTTCTTCAGCTAGACGATGCTCATTTAGAAATGACAAACACATGCAAAATGAAGGTGGCTAGGGCTAGGACTGATCAACAATGTTCCCACATGAAATTGCCCTTCTTTGGCACTCAATCTAGGGTGAAACCCTAGCTCTATCAATGCACAAATCCCTCTAAATGATGGCGCTTCAAGTCTGATCTGAATATATCTGATTTTTATCTTCACTTCTCCAAATTGTATTTGGCACAAATCTCACAATTTGGCCTTAGGGTTTCTGTAGAAACAAATATGGCTTTGTTGGTCCTATCCTGGCAAATCTCCAATGAAGCACAATTATGAACTCCGTATGAGTCCACCTCTAAGATGTGATTAGGTTTTCATCCAATCCACCTATCTTCCTAAGGGTTTTTATCCTTGGAAGGTGCTGAACCAAAAGTCGCAGCCAAGAGATAAATCTCCAAAGAAAAGGATATGAAAGAATGATGATGGAAAATGCCTCAATTGACCTTATATTTATACATGAATCCTCTCCTTTCCTCAAGCTGGCCGAGCACCCTTTATAAACATACTTTATTTCACTTTTCTCCCTTTCCTTAGGCCGACCTCATGCTAGGCACCCAAAATACAAAAGAAATATTATATTTTATTTTTCTTCTTCTTCCTTGACCGACCCAGACAGGATGTTTTATTTTTTATATTGTTTCTTTCCTTTCTCCAAGTGGGGCAAACCACTTAGGCATGTGATACATCATATTTTGACCTCAAATTGAGTTGTCCTCCTCAAGGTGAAATATCATAAATTATTCTTATTTTTCCAAAGGCATTACAAGATCTCCAAAAGGTATTTTCCAACTATTTTCTTCTTTTTCCATTCTCCTCCTTGATCACTCCACATTAGGGCAATTTATTTTATTTGTGTTGACTTCACCAAAAGACTCACAAAACAGGCCAAGTCATCTCCCATAATCATTTTTCCCTACAAAATTGGCTAAGTATGAAATCTTGTTGTTATGTCATAAAAAGTTTCCCTATGACTTTTTACCTCCTAGTTTAGCTCCTAGGTCCCCTTAACATCATTATGCATGTTTAAAACTCATCTCAGAACAATTTCCCCCAAAACCCATGTCAAATGGAACTTAGGGGTCCACTTTAATGCTTAATCATGACTCAAATCATGCCTTGGGACTTGGACGTCCGTGCCAAGTCCAAGTTGATTTGTCGAGACCCAAATTTAAATTTGTCAACATGGGACCTTTAACAAGGTTTCCCTATGTTGGTCTTTTCAATTTGAATTACGAAATTTAGTGGGAATGTATATATAAGTGAGTTTATATCTTCATTTTACACCTAGATGGATAATGTGAACTTGTGATATTGAGCTAAGGGATTTCAAGGCATTCATTATGTTGCAAAGCAAAATTGTGTTGTTATTATGTTTGTTTGTTGCATATTTGGCTTCATCAATCCATCTCCTCATGGTGTGAAAGATCTTTATCTCCGTGAGGGCTTCACCTCCGAGATGACATCTATTTGTGTTTCAATCAATCTATTTCATCATTTGATTTGGCCTCTATTTTCCAAGGACACGCACTCTATCTAACAACGGTGTTGGAAGACTTGAATTTTATTCTGGGGCTTGACCAAGGTAAGCTCCTAAACACCACGACCCCCAAACCCCTCTCTTTGTGATTGCAGGTTACAGGTGCGGGATTTGGTGAAATGGAGTTGCAAAGAAACAGAGTAGAGGATAGAGATTCAGGATCTGAAAAGAAATTGCAGAGAATCAACCCTACTGGACTAGGGCGCCCACCCCATAGTCCTCCTGAATGGCATTTCTGAAAACTCTAAAGAAAGTTACAGTCTTACACATTCCACTATTCCAGATCTATAAAAAAACTACCCTATTGGACTTGGGCACCCGCCCTGTTGTCCCTAAATTTTTTGCCTCTAGAAATTTGAATCTTGATATGTTTCTAATCTATATTTAGTGCCTTCCTATGTGATCATCTATCGTACTTTATTCGTTTGTACCCGATTTCATTACAATTAGGGTTTAAGGCTTATTAGATCTAGGGTTTGACAAATCTATCAATCTAATATATCTTTCCATATCATTCCTAAGTGATATCAATCTGCAGCTGAGTCCTCTCCATCTGTAGTGACTTGGCTCGATTGTTGTCCTTTAATGTTATTGTGAAAGGAGGGTTTTATTGGACATCTTTAACACTATCTTCCATCTTTCCCACATTTTCACATATAACATTTTGGTTCAAACCTGTGTTTTTATTGAACTTGCATCTTGCTAAGTGTTGTAATCAATCATTGCATTCATCCATATCATATTCATCATCATACATTCAAAAATCTTGCATACATTTAAAATTTTTGAAAAAAATAAGCATTCTAGGCTTGCATTAAGGCATAGTTTGTGCTATTTTCCTTGCATATCATTGAGAACATTTAATTTTCTGATATTTACATCAGATCTGAGATAAATTATAACATTTCATCATTTCATGATATTTTACCTTGCATTTGCATATCTCATTTGCTAGGGTTTTACTTCAAATTTGCATTTTTTCATATAACCTAGTAATTCTAAAAGCTAGGGTTTGTAGTTAAAATATTATTTCAGATTTTACTACTTATTTGAACACTCTTTCAAATCTGATATTGGATTGTAGTGTTGCATCATTGTGTGATTTTAAATTTTGCAAATTGATACATTGTGTATTTCAACAAAAATAAACACATTCATCCATTCTTCCATAATTTTGATTGTGCATTGAGCATTGTAGGATTTTGACATCCTTTTTGCATCAGATCTAACCTATTTTACACATTATATTTGATTAGATTCCATTCATTCATCATTTTGCATAGTCTCATAGCATCTTTTGTGAATTTACATTGAAAAAGGTGAAAAAAAAAACTGAGCATTTTAGGTTCATAAACAAGCATAGACTTTTATTCTTTCATTACATTTGTCATAAATATCTTTCATTTTAGATCTTGCATTCATTTTCAAGCATATATCCATTGGTCATTTAAAATTTTTGCATCATTTCATATTATTGTGTGGAAATTGGCATATTTTTAATTACAGAGTGTGTTTCAACACTAAGGGTTTACACACTCTATTTACATATTTTAACAAAAAACCTCTAAAACCATTCATCTTGCCTTGTTGTGTAGCACTAATTCAATCTTATTTACTTGTTTTTCTATGAAATTAGTGTATTTTTATCTTTTAAAACCTGATTTCCTCAAACTATTGTATACCAAGAAGTTATACTTTCATCATGGATGCCTCTTGTTATTCATCTTTGGAAGCTTTGTTTACATACATCATAGATGTTGATAATTTCTATAAATTCATTGATAAATATCCTCAAGTCCTACAACAAATAGCATACATTCATGATATTAACATGAGTTCCGCATATGAAATCCTCTATTACATATCTAATTTTGAAAGCTTCACCACTCTCATGGGTATTTATCCTGCGATCTTGGAGAATCTCACTAATTTCATGAAAGATCTGGTGGAAGGTAATGATGAAGACATTCTTCCTTCTCTTCCTACATTCCATGATGATATAATGGACATCATCTCTAAGACATATGAGGCTGACATAGCCTTATGTGACTCATCTAATGATTTGGAGCCTTCTCCTAACATAAACTCACCTTGTGAGGATATTTTGGTGCAAGAAGAAGAAACCATTGAAACATTCCTTAACACCACTCTTACATCTCTTCATGATCTCCCTAGCTAGGATGAAGCATTGGATGATGCAGACTCTCTTTGTGAACAACTCCTTCAGCCTATTAATACTAAAAATTCATCAACCGATCTTCAAACACTTCTTAACTACTTAGACAAAGAAACAGATTACCCACTCTTACCCAAACACTTACATGCCTTGGAAACTACTAACAATTTGAAGAACATAAATAAACATACTATTCCTAACAACCAAGGTACTACAACACGACCTAAACTGGTTGAAATATGCATTTTCTTGGCTCCCTCCTTACCTCACTCAACTAAAATAGGAGTCTATAAGGCTCCTTGTTTGTCAATTCCTATGATTCCCCCTTCACAAATTTAGGGAAATGTAGATAACATAATTCAACAAGAAAGAAGAACAAGGGACAAAGCATTGACAATAAGTGTAAAGATCAAGATTAGAGATAACAGGTAAGTATTTCTAACCCTTCTTAGCCACCTTTGTCGTAGCATACCTTTTCTCACTTACGTGGCCTCCTCTTATGTGTTGTGTTCCCCCGTGATGTGTTATGTGTTGTTTAGGTCTCTTAGGATGACCCTTGGTACTCTTTTAAGGTCAAGGATACTGGGAGATTGCCTCTGTTGTGACTATTCTTCTATTTGTTTCATCATTCTTCTATCCTTCTATTCTCTATTTTATTGTTGTGTGTCGTGCCTTACGGGCATAGTGTTGCGGTTGATGTCTTGGGGGCATCCTCTTACATGGTGTTCCTAAGGCACTTGTTCTCCTCTCTCATTTTATTGTTTACCTTCTTCGGTGGTTCTACCTAGTCGGCGGATGACAAAAATAAATAAATACTGATAAGGATCATGTGTCCCTTTAGTGAATAAGCAAAAATGGACCTAGTCCATATATGAAGATGGGGTTGATATATATATTCGATGCTTGACTAGTAGAGTCACTCCGTGTGATGCATCATGTTGTATTATCTCTTCTAACAAACATTTGCAATATAGATGCTCTGTGCACTTTGGATTGTTTTGTATCTCACCTTGTTGTTACACTTGATTCTGAGATGCCTATAGTATAAGCCCAATGGCTATACTCGGATCTGAACCTGTAAGTGTAGCCTTGGTTCCTTGAATGTGATCTAATACATGCATAACTTTCATGATTTGATTTGGTTATTATCTTAGAGTAAGATGTTCTAACCTTATCTCTTGTTGATTATCTTAGCATATCTTATCAATGTGTTTGTGGGAACATTCGATGATCATGGCACATGTCACCTTTGGGGGCATAGGCTTTGTGAGAGCTCTTGTTCCCTTGCATGTTTTCACTCTACCTTAATGTGCTTGATATCATTAAGCAACATCAACCACCTTAAGGTGGGGGCATATATAATGGTGTCCACTTAATTATTTTGACATTGACAAAGCATGTTTTTGCCCTCTCCGTGAGGAGGGATGTTGTATCTATAGTGCGAGTACACATCCTTTTATAAAAAGCAAATTGCCCTCTCTGTGAGGAGGGATGACGTATCTCTTGAGCTAGTGCGCATCCTTTTACAAAAAGCCCTCATCCCGGGGCAGGATGGTGTATCTCTTGAGCTAGTGCACATCCTTTTATACAAAGTCCTCTGCAGAGGCAGGGTTGGATCTTGAGTCATCCTCCCTTAAGCATGTCTTTGGCTGTTGTGGTAGCGTAGCTCAACTGTCAAGTGTGTTTGGCATGTTTTAGATGGTCTAGGACTTAGTAATAAGCTCCTTCCACTGCTCGTGTTTGCCGTGTATAAGACGTATAGTGTGTCTATAGCATACTATGCGACTGTATTTCATGTTTCTTCCTTGTGTGTTTGGTGTGTCTTCCCCCAAGTGTGGTCTAAAGGCACATGGCGACGAGTCCCCTCCACATTCGGGTCTTTGTTTGGCATGTCTTTCCCCGAGTGTGGTCTAAAGGCATGTGGCGATGAGCCCCCTCCACCCCTTAATGTAGGATTTATTTTAAATATTATATCAAATGTATTCTTCATGTATTGTGTAATTGCTCTCATGTCTTCATCGTTTATTATGTGCTTCCACTGTATTCTCTGTGTTTTTTGTGTTTCTTACTGTCTTGATTGTGTCTTGCATGTCTTCCATGTGTTTTCTACTACTTACCTAAGATTGGGGGCTAGAAATAGTCCTCCAACCTTTGGGGTATGCCTTAGCTTATGTGCCTAGTGTGTTTGATGTGCTTTCGACTGTACTTTAATGCATGTATGGATCGTAAGATCATACATACATTAAATTGGGGGTTAAATGTTTGTCATAAAAAGTTTCCCTATGACTTTTTACCTCCTAGTTTACCTCCTAGGTCCCCTTAACATCATTATGCATGTTTAAAACTCATCCTAAAGTAATTTCCCCCGAAACCCATATCAAATGGGACTTAGGGGTCCACTTTAATGCTTTATCATGACTTAAATCATGCCTTGGGACTTGGACGCCCGTGCCCTAGTCTAGAATGATTTGTCGGGACCCAATTTAAGTTTGTTGGCATGGGACCTTTAACAAGGTTTCCCTCTATCAGCCTTTTCAATTTGAATTACGAAAGTTAGAAGGAATGCATATATAAGTGAGTTTATGTCTTCATTTTACACCTAGATGGATAATATGAACTTGTGATATTGGCTAAGGGATTTCAAGGTATTCATTGTGCTGCAGAGCAGAATTATATTGTTATTGTGTTTGTTTGTTGCAGATTTGGCTTCATCAATCCATCTCCTCATGGTGTGAAATATCTTCGTCTCCATGAGGGCTTCACCACCAAGGTGACATCTATTTGTGTTTCAATCAATCTATTTCATCATTTGATTTGGCCTCTCTCCTCCAAGGACACACACTTTATCTAACAATGGTGTTGGAAGACTTGAATGTCATTCCGGGGCTTGACTAAGGGAAGCTCCTAAACACCCCAACCCCCGAACCCCTCTTTGTGATTGCAGGTTATAGTGTGGGATTTGGTAAATTGGAGTTGTAGAGAAGTAGAGCAGAAGATAGAGATTCAAGATCTGAGAAGCAATTGTAGAGAATCAACCCTACTGGAATAGGGCGCCCGCCTTGTAGTCCTCCCAAATGGCATTTCTAGAAAATCTAAAGCAGGTTGCGGTCTTACACATTCCACTGTTCCAGATCTACAAAAAAATTGCCCTATTGGACTTGGGCGCCCACTTTGTTGTCCTCAAAGTTTCTGTCTTTGAAAATCTATATCTTGGTATGTTTCTAATCTGTATTTAGTGCCTTCTTGTGTCATCATCTGTCATATTTTGTTCGTCTGTACCTGATTTCATTACAATTAGGGTTTAGGCTTAGTGGATCTAGGGTTTGACAAATCTATCAACTTAATATATATTTCCATATCATTCCTAAGTGACATCAATCTGTAGCTGAGTCCTCTCCATCTGTAGGGATTTGGCTCGATTGTTGTCCTTGAATGTTATTGTGAAAGGAGGGTTTGATTGGACATATTTAACACTATCTTCCATCTTTCCCACATTTTCACATATAACACCCACCAATTAGGTCATCCCTTCAGCCCTTTAGCCTAGCCTATGGGAATGGAAATAGTCTAGCCAACTCTACTAGGTGATCACTCTGAAAATGGGGACATTACTGTCCTCCATTCCCATAATTGCTTGCCCACAAGCAATTGCAAACCTATATAATGCAAAATATCATCAAGTGGCAAGTATCCCCATCCAATCAAATGCTTTGTGATCACCCTGCTCCTCAACCTATGGCTACATCTCACAAAGAGATTATGAAGAATGATATGCAAAGTGAGCTTTGGTGGCCAGCAATGAGACAAAACTAGCCATACACACTCAAACTCAATTTGGCTCCATCCCCCAAATTCTGAAATCCTTCTCTTCCTCCATGTGCTCTACCTGTGTAACTATAGGAACAAGAATGCCAAATCATCAATCACAAGTGTCAACAACTCCCTTCCTCCGAAGGCTCCACTATCCATGAGTGTTAAGTCTATCAAAGACAAAACACTATACATATCCAATGCCCTAAAGACGGTCATGCCCATCAACAAGTGATATGAGATATGATCTCTGAAGCACAACCACCTATACCAAACCAATTGCTGCTCCACTCTGATATAAACATCACTAAGCCAAGATTTGTGAAGCAACTCACCAAGAACCCTGTGAAATAGTGTACCAAATACATGAATACCTGGATCCCAAATCACCACACTATCACACCAGTGGAAAGTGAAGATATAGATGTCTCTCATCATGTCATTATCACCAACTATCCATCTAAATCTAAATGATATTATATGGATGTGAAAAGTGTCCATCACAAGTGCATAAACAAATATGCCAATCAACTCTAGGATACTGATATAAATCAGAACACTAGGAAAACATAAAATCATAACTATGATGGTGTCAAAAACACCTCTACTGTCATAGGATGATTGGATCTCATCTACACGCAAGCCTCCAACACTGTAGTAGCAATCCCAACCACTCCAATCCATCTAAACAGCTACAAACATCAATGCATAATCTGGAAACTCCGTGATCAACAAAGTAGAACAACCATCAACCAACCATGTGTGAGCTAGAAACCAATAGATTAGGGCTAGAAAATTTCTTCCCTCATGCTCATCTCCATACCTTGGACTATAGTCCAACTGAAACTTAATACCTCTAAGCATATACCACTCAAATGTCTCCATGACATTTCCTTCATATGTCTCAAGTCCTAAAATTAGGACAGCCTCATGCTCCATCAAGGAATCATCATCATGATGGTGTTGTGTCAAAACACAAGTAGACTTATTGAGCTCTCCAAAGGTGGCTAGAGTCCCAACCAAATTTGAATCACAAATGTCTTCTTCTACACATGCATGCATATCATTATTGGCTGGCCCACAAGGTGTATGCACAACTACCTCCTCCAAAGCCATGACTTGAGCCTTCAATGGGCTCTCCAAAAGGTGTGACTCGTGATCCTCATGATGAAGATTACTTGCACAAAATGAAATTTTTGAATCATATATCTCATCAAGGCCATGCAAATATGATTGCTCCTCATGCTTGATCATCATAAGAGACTCATCTCGCACATGCTCACCCTCCATAGCTTCTTCCCTTGGAAGAAATAGGGATCGAAGAAATGTCATTCTCTGCTGCCTCTCATGATCTATGTGACTACATTGTTCCTTGACCTTTTGCAGGTGTTGTTTTTCTTGGGCAGCCAACAACTTAGCTTCTCTAGCTCTCTATAGCCACTCATCACATGTGCTTTGAGTCCTCTTCACCTCTTCTATGCCATGGTGTACAAGATCCGACCGTGCTTGTGGCTTGTATCCACAACAAGTACCTTATGTTCATCCCTCAAATCTTCAGTGTCAACAATGGAAGACTTCTTACCACTATCATCCTCATGTGTAATGGTTGCCATATCATGATGATGTGAAGGCAAAGGACTGCTGTTGCAAATTAGAAAATCAGACTTTACCTCATGCCTTTGCATGATGTCTTCATAGGTCTTAAGCACCTCTTCTTCCATGGTGGGAGGGTCATCAAACACATGTTGGTCCAAGAGATGTATCCAACTGAAACCCAAGTGTATCACTTGTCATAACTTCTATCCCATGGCTGCAAGGCATATCTTCATGTGGACATTTCTCTTCCATCCTTGAGACTTCACAATGGGGTCTATCAAATTCTTCATTCATTTGTCTATTCTTCACAATCTTTGTATTGGATTGTTGTTCTTTGGATGTGGCTTCCACAGATGACTAAATTTCTGATTTGGATGGTGAAGAATGTGTCAAGATCAACTCCAAACAAATCTCATCAACTTGATTTTCTGATTCTTGAAGGATCATTTGAGTGCTCTTCAAGGAATCCGTAGTAACCTTAAGATCAAAGGTAAGCTTATCAACTTCATCTTCTTTTTCCTCTCAATGCATCAAAATATATTTCATCAAGCTTGAAGAGATGATCTCTATCTAAAAGTAGATGTAAGTAATTTGATTTCATTACTACCAAAGCTTCTTTGAGTACCTGTAAGTCTGCAAGAGATAATTCTTCTTCAATACTTTTGTGTCTCCCTTGAGCCTTCCAACAATAATCAACTATCATCTTATGAGTATTATCAAAATGAGTTAGGGTTGCAACAATTATATCCTCATTGACCTTCATTTGACCTTCCAAATGATGTGACTCATGGGGCCTACCATCTTCATATAAATTTTGTGATTTGTCTTCACAATCATGCCTCCCAAAATCAGCTACCTCCATGACATATTTTTCACACAACTCATTTTTCGAACCTAGGTCAACTTCAAACTCAATCAAGGAATCATTATCACAATACTGAGTAGAATCATCTTCAACACGCTCTTCTTCAATTTCTGGTCTAAAGAGTGTATGCATAGCTATTACTTCCTTAATCATAAAGTGATCATTCAACTCTTGCAATGCTAAATCAATTTTATCAAAGTCCCTTTGTTCACTACATAACAAAATTTCTGAATTGCCTTCGTATGTATGACACAACATCAACTTCAAAGTCACCCAATTCATAAATTGTTTCCTTGACATTATGATGTAGAGATGGTGAAGCAACACTACCATTAGTAGAATTCATACCTTCATATAACTGATCAATCACTACTTGTTTGGCAAATTCCATGACAACATACCCTTCAACATTGTGGTCATCATGAAGACTCATGTGCTCTTCACTTTTAGATGCAAGAGGTGATTCTTCTTTGTCCATATCATTATCCCGTTGAAGTAAACTTATGGCTTCATCTTCTTTAGGGCTTCCACATGTATGCTAGACTAGGTGTCCAAACTTCAATGCATGTGAAGCAAAGTTGTTCTCTCCTTAATTGATTTTTGTTCTTCTTATGATCACCTATAGGCGGCAAATCACAAGGAAGCAATTCATCTTCTATCTTTTTCTTTTCACAAGGATAACTTTTGATTTTTCTTCTTCTCTTCTCAAATTTCTAATGTAATCATATAAATATCTCTTTCCTGAATGATTGCATTCTTGAAATCAATTGATAAACCATGGTATTCCTCAATGATTTTTGTGGCCTCTTTCTTCATTACTACCTCCTTATCTTCTCTCTTTGGTAAGAACTTTTGGAGAGTTCTCATCATCTTATTTTTACTTTCCCTAAGAGATTCAAGAAAAGAATCCATCTCTCTATTTTCCATGATTCATAAGGGTATGTGCAGGATCATCGCAGGCCAAACAGTGGCAATGGAAAAAAAATAGCATCTTTACTTAGCCAAATTCGTGAATTGCCCAACTTTGACTTTCATAGGTATGTTAAAAATATCCATTTTGGCTTGGATACCAAACCAAAATGGATATCCATTTTGTGGGTCCCAAAACGGATATCCGTTTCTTGGAACTATAAAAATGGTTTTGTTATTCTTTACATTGTGCATAGATAAACATGAAACTATAAAAATGGAACTATAAAAAAGGTCACATAGATAAACATGTGCATGTTGTGTAGGATAAAGAAACAAGATCATTGAGTGCTAGAGTAGAAGGTGCAAATCTAGAGGCTAGGGAAAACTTGATGATGAACATTGTTTTGTTGAAACTTGCATGAAAGGATGATGAACCATGGTTTAGAAAGAGTCTCTTCTAACTAAGTGTAAGTTTAGAGGAAAGTGTTGCAATCTAATCATTAATGGATGCACCACAAACACATTAGTATCAATAAAGATTATGCATAAGTTTGGGATGAAGATAGTCATGCAAATCACACAATACAATCTCATGGCTACAAAAGGGATAGTAACTCATGATGACATAGTAACATTAAGTTACATTCTACCTTGAAGGATATGAAAATGAGGTATGGTGTGATGTGATTTTGATGTATCCGTACCATGTGTTACTAGGAAATCCTTGGTAGTATGATCGATGCATTGTGCATAGGGGCACAAGAACACCTTCACCATCAAGAAGGATGGGAAATTTTTGAGTTACTTCCCATGAAGGATGAGGAAGAGTTCATGTAGAAGGCCAAGGCACGTTGCTATTATCAAAAAGAAATTTTCTTAAGGAGATAGAAGATTTGAAATACTACTATGCACAAGTAGTCAATCCCACATAGAAGGAGTAGATTGAGCCACAACTTAGAGGAGACAAGTTGTGATCCTACATGAGGACTTCATAGATGTGATTTGTGAAGGAATTCTAGTTAGATTTCCACCAATATGTAGCATCTCATACTGATGGATATGATTCTAAGTTCTAGTTTTTTGAACAAGCTTATATATGCCTTAAAAAGGAGGTAGGAATTATTATATGTAATGATGGTTAAACTAGTGGGCATGGAGGTGATGAAGGATATCTACACCAAAAATCTATATTTTACAGATACATGGAATGCATTAGTAGAACCCTAGATGGGAGATATAGTCTTATATGAGGAATAATTTGCATGAGGGATGCCTATTCAAGAGTTGATAATTGTCCATATTGTAGAATTATAGGAGGGAGAATATCATTAGAGAGTTACATTAAGGTGGACTTGGAGGATATTTTCATGTAGAAAAGACATGATCCATGTTGGAGTAGGTGTATCACTAGCTAAGTTTGAACAAAGATGTACATATATTCATTTAAAGATGTATCATCTACCAAAAATAAAGATAATTACATAAAACATTGGGTTTTATAAGCCATTGTGCATGCCAAATAGATTGTGGGAGGAACTATCTATATTTTGTCCTTGGATCTATGCACATAGAGGGCCAATGATTCTATCTTCATAGTGGTATTTTTTCCTAAATGTAACACTTCATTCCTTGTGTGTAGTTGAATGAGACATTCTGAATAGCGGATTTATTCTTCAAGGAGATGTTTTGGTTGCATGGGTTGCTATGGAGCATAACATCTGATCATGACATGAAGTTCCATAGCCAGTTTTAGCACAACCTATGGAATAAATTAGGTACAAATCTCAATTATATCTCTATGTATCATTTGCAAATGGATAGATAGACATAGGTTGTTAATCAAAGTCTTGGAAATATACTTAGATGTGTGGTAGGGGAAATTATTATGTTGTGGAACTCTATGTTGGTGCAAGTAGAGTTTGTGTACAACTCCCAAAGCCAATGAACACTCCCATGGCTATCGGATGTAAGTTGAGCAAAGATGATGACTCTCCTAAGACAGATCAGACAAAGTACAAATCAATGATTGGTGGATTACTATATCTCACTCAGACTAGACCAGATATAATGCAGGCTGTTGGTCTTGTGGCGAGATTCCAAGCTGATCCCAGAGAATCTCATGTCATGGCAATCAAAAGAATTTTTAGGTACTTGAAAGGAACAGTTGAGTATGGCCTATGGTATCCCAGAGATCATGACTTTTCTCTTCATGCATATACAGATGCAGATTGGGCATGAGATGTGGATGATAGGAAGAGCACAAGTGGAGGAGCATTCTTTTTGGGAAAAAGGTTGGTTTCTTGGCTAAGCAAGAAACAAGAAGCAATATCCCTATCTACAACAGAAGCAGAATACATTGCAGTAGCAGGTAGTTGCACTCAACTTTTGTGGATGAAGCAAATGCTAAGAGATATTCAAGTAGAATATGAGGAGCCTATCACAATTTTCTGTGATAATTCAAGTGCAACAAATATTTCTAAGAATCCGGTATTGCATTCTAAGACCAAGCATATATCTATCAAATTTCACTTTTTGAGAGAACAAGTGAACAAGGGTGAAGTCAAATTGGAGTATGTGCCCTCTAAGGATCAGCTTGCAAATATTTTCACTAAACCTCTTCCCAAGGACTCTTTTGAGTATCTTAGAGAGAAGTTAGGGGTCATGGCCCCTCCGGTGATGAACTAAGATGCACTGATGTGCATCAGTCCGGTGGATATCACAGTCATATCTTGTGATCTGGATTGATGATGGGGAGCTGCTACTAAGGGGAAGCAGCTGGTATGATTCTGATGTGTTAGAATTGCAAGTATGAGCCCTTTGCCATTGAAGTCAAAGGGGGAGAGAAGACATGTGAAAAATAAGTGCTTGATGATCAAAGGGGGAGCAATAAAGGAAGAGAAGACATGTGAAGAGTTGTTGCTGATAGGGGGAGCTATGACAGAAAGGAGAAGTTTTTGTCTTGATGGTTTTTCACACCATATGTTGCCATCAATGACAAAGGGGGAGATTGTTGCAAGTATGAGGTTAACCAGTGTTGTCATTGATGTCAACATACTCATATTGCATTGATAAGAAGGATTGGATGAGCTGTATGCTGAGGATATTGAGAAAATTAGTCTCAATCAGGAACAGTGAAGAACAGTGATAAGAAGAAGGCAAAACTACTCAGTGGGTTGAGAATCAGAGGATGCAGATTAAAGGGTTTGTATATATGAGTCTTGAGATGTTCCAGTTAAGATTTCAGAGGTCCGCATGAAGATCTGAAGAAGTTAAGTTTGCCCAAGTAGAACCAGTTCTGATAGGCGTTCAGTAGTGACAGAGTGTCACAAATTGGTCTGGTGAGTTCCGGAATTACATTATCTCATTCTGTGGATTGGAAGGAGTGTTGAAGAAGTCAGTGTGAAGTGACAACTTGATTTGTGCATTGTTTGGAGGTCTGGAAGAACCTTTTGCATTATGACAGTGGTGACAAACTATGTTCTTGAAGTTCTGGATTAAGAAGAGAAGAATTCCAGTAAGCTAATAAAGTGTGGATGTTCTTAATGACTCAGGAAAGGTTTCGGTGATCCTTGGATCATGTACAATTCTTATTAGCAATCCGCATTGAAGTTAGAGTTTGGATTTGATGTAAAGACCACTGGTTGTTGGTGTTCTTCTTGAGACAGGCCGACCGGATGTATTACACGTCTTGCGAATGATCTTGTAGGTGTTTGCCGACTTAGATGATTGTTCCTAAGTCGATGCCTTATATAAATAAGGGTTTGTGAATTTATTTTGAAGTGTGTCTTGCGGTGATGAGAGTGATATAGTGAAGAGAAGTGAGAAAGGCAGAGCAAGAGTTTTGGGCTTAAATGGAACTGATCTAGGCATGGTAAAGATGTCAATCTCCAGTTCAAGTTTGTAATAATTGTTATCTTGTAGACAGTGGGTCTCTTGTAGACAGTGTGCCTCCTTGTGAGTAGTGTGCTCAGGCAGTGAGCCCTAATTGGCATGTGCCATCTATTTTTCTTATTCTTCTAACAGAGAATAATCCTTGGGTTAATCACCCCGTGGTTTTTCCCTTAACCAGGTTTTCCACGTCAAAATCTTGGTGTCTCATGTGTTGATGTGTATCTGCTCTGGTGTTTATGCTTTATGCTTTCATGAATGATTAATTGCTATGCTATTGATTAACAAAGTGGATTTAAGTGTTTGAATTGAAAGCAAATTAAGGATAATTGATTCACCCCCCTCTCAGTTATCAACAATGGATAGTAGCAAAAAATAGAGCAAACCTAAAGGTATATCAAATGCAGACTAGGTAAGTGTTTATAAGAAGGCTTGAGGTACTATAAGGTTGTCTTGATTATGTTCTCTTGAATGTTTCTAATGAAACTATTGCATTTTATTTATGGAAGAGCATAGGTGAAATATATCAAACAAATATATTCATTAATAAATTTTATATCTTAAAAGGAAATTACATCCATTAGAAATGAAGGAAGAAGACTTTATTGTAGAACACTTGAATGGATTCCATTTAATCTTGAGTTAGTTACAGTCTATTGACATGTTAAGATTGAGGAAGAGGATAAATGTATTTTACTACCTTGTTCATTACCTGATTCTTGGTAGATATTAATTGTTTCTCTTAGTGGTTCTACTACAAATTTGAAACAAGATGCCCTTGTTTTGACCTTACTTATAGAAGAGATGTAGAGGAATTCAAATGATGATAGTTCAAAGGAGGCATTAAATGTGAGAGGAAGACCTAAGGAAAAGGGTGGTGATAAGAAAATGGGGGTAAGGATAAGTCTAAAGATAGATCTAAATTTAAGGGTAGATCCAAAATCCTTGGTCAGAGATGGTTGGGTTATTAGAACTATGATAAGTGGGGATATAATTCCCCAAGATTTCAGTTAAGACATTAATGAACAAACACTAGATGAGCAATTTTTTTAGTTACAGATTTGACATCGACATGCCACATTGTACACCTACATTCATAAGATGTCATGATACATACAACACATGACACATGTAATCGCCAATGTATGACATAGGGTGACACAATCATAAGACTTACTACACCATGGGCCAAATTCACCATGACAAGCTCACCTATTGAGACTTAGTAGAGATATAGAGTTCTCAAGAAAACTTGCAAACCATAATTTTAAACTTAATACAAAAGATAATTTTCCTCAACCATGGTTCCTTGTCTTCTTTGGCAAGTTTAAGCAAAACCATGTGCAACATCAAGTTCTCTCTACCTTCCAATGTCACTCTTTGTGTCACTCACTGCTTGACTCATTAATTTTTTGTGTAATGTGCACCCTCTTCTTAGTGTGTACTTGTTATTTTTTCTTTTGGACATTTAAATTCCTTATGTCCGACTTCTCTAAATTTGTAATAATTAACAAAGAAAGTCCATCCTTGAAATCCTCTATCTTTTCCTTCCTATTTCTTTGAATCCCACTCCTCTCTACAACCTTGTGGATTACCATTGGAGGTTGTAGTCTCCTTTTGTGTGCCTCCCTACTTTTTATTTACGTGTTCCTTCTACTATTTTCCTTTCCCTACACTCCACATCTTCTTGAATTGATTCTCCTTTTCCCTTAGCACAAGTTGCTAGGCACCCTCAATGAATTGAATTCCAAAAAATAAATCTCATCTTATATCTTGGTCCTCAACCCATTCAAATAATGACTTAGGTTTAGGGTTTAGGGTTTAGGGAGATAGAGGTTTAGGGTTTCTTAGGTTTAGGGTTTAGGGGTTACGGGTTAGGAGTTAGGGATTAGGGGCATTATTTAGGGTTGAGGGATTTAGAAAGAGAGAGACTTCTTTTGACATGCAACCGTAAACCCTTAATAATGCCCCTAAACCCTAAACCTGAGCAACCAAAAACCTCTAAACCTTAAATAATGCCCCTAAACCCTAAACCCTAACCCCTAACCCCTAAACCATAAACCCTAAATAATGCCCCTAATCCCTAACCCCTAACCCATAAACCCTAAACCTAAGAAACCCTAAATCCTAAACCCCAAACCCCTAAATCCTAAACCCCAAACCCCTAAACCCTAAACACTAAACCCAAGCAACCCTAAACCTCTATCTCCCTATCTCCCTATCTCTACCGTTCCTTTACCTCTCAATCTCTCTCTCTCTCTCTATGTCTTTGGCCATGTCCCTTACTCTCTATATCTCCCTATTGGTCCTCTCTCTCTATACACTAAACGGGTAAGTGCAAGAAGACGGGGGGCCAAAAAGGGGTCTTAAGTGGCCACTTTTTTTCTGAAATCAGGAAATACTGGCCTTGGATGAGAAATTGAGCATAGTTATACTCAAAATTTGGAGATGCAATCAAAACAATGTTCGTAGTGCTCCGAGTCTACTTTCTAAACTACTATTTTTTTTAAATGGCATAGATTAAGGGGTTCAAAAGAGGGAGCCATAGAAATTGGTGTTGTTTCTGTCAAAAAAACATAACATAGCATGTTTTGTGGCACCCTCAAAAGGTCAAATTTTTTTTGGTATTTTAAAAATTACTTTAGTGAGAAATTAGCTAATAGCATGTAGTTTATGCCCAATTTTTCTGATAATTTCTTGATGAATATTTGATTTTTTACTAATTTTCAAAGTGGACACATCCTTAAAAATAGAATTTTGGCCGTGCTACCCCTATAAATTTTGAAAACTAATTGCAAATCATTTTTTTCTTTTTTTAATATGTGTAGAATGGAGTCTAGTTTCTCAATATGTATTTTTTTTTAAATTTCAATGAATAGTTAATTTACAATGAAAAAAAGACCAAACAGTGGTTTTTGCCCAAAAACGGACACACAAACAAAAGAAATTAAAGATGAAAGGCTTAACATTGTTAAAATGTGAAAAAAAATCACATCGTCAAATAGCTAAGAGAAAGCCTAACATTATCCAGGTCTTCAATTTGTTCGACCTTGAAACACGTGCAAATCTGAGGGTTATCACGAACGAAATTATGTGAAATCTTGAAGAATATGGAAAAACACGTCTGTGGATGTTGAAAAGGCACTCCAAGCCTTTGGGTTGGAAATCCAAAGCAAATCCCAAGCCCAAGGCTTGGGATTCCCAAAGCAAAACAGAACGCGCTTGTGTTATTGTTTGCTTTGCATTTTCCCTTCCCGCAAAAAGTTTGTGTTGTTTGTCATGTTTTAAATAACGCGAGTGCGTTATAACATGCTCGCGTTATGTTCCCCTTGAATTTTTTTATGTTCAAGGTTATTAATCATGTATGTATGTATGTATGTATGCCTAAATGTATGTATGTATAGTGTCGAGGGTAGAGGAGGATAGAGATGGGAGTGAGCCAGATAGGGGAGGAGAGGGGTGGATAAGGATTGAGTGATTAAGGTTTAAGGTTGAGGGTTTAGGGATAGGATTTAGAGTTTAGGGATAAGGGATTAGAGTTTAGGACCTTGAGGGATTAGGGTTTAGGGTTGAGGCTTTAGGGATAGCATTTAGGGTTAAGGGTTGAGGGATTAGGGTTAAGGTAGAGTGTTGAGGGTAGAGGGATTAGGGATAGGGTTTAGGGTTCAAAGTTTAGGGTTGAGGGATTAGGGTTTAAGGTATAGTTTTGAGGGTTGAGGGTTTAGGGATAGGGTTTAGGATTTAAGGGTTAAGGGTTGAGGGATAGGGATTAGGGTTTAAGGTATAGTTTTGAGGGTTGATGGTTTATGGATAGGGTTTAGGTTTGAGGGATTAGGGTTTAGGGTTGATGAATTAGGGTTTAATGTTGAGAGTTGAGGGTTGAGGGTTGAGGGTTGAGGGTTTAGGGTTTAGGGATAGGGTTGATGGTCAAGGGATTAGGGTTAAAGAAGAGTGTCGAGGGTAGAGGGATTAGGGATAGGGTTTAGGGTTGAAGGTTTAAGGATTTAGGGTTGAGGCTTTAGGGATGAGGGTTAAGGGATTAGGGTTTAAGATATAGTGTCGAGTGTTGAGCGTGTAGGGATAGGTTTTAGGGTTCAAGTTTTAAGGGTTAAGGGATCAGAGTTAAGGGTTGAGGGATTAGGCTTTGACGTCGAGGGTATAAGGATTAGGGATAGGGTTGGAGGGTTTAGGGATAAGGGATTAGGGTTTAAGGTATAGTATCGAACCCGTTGAGGGATTAGGAATAGGGATAGTATTTAGGGTTTAGGTATAATAGATTAGAGTTTAGGGATGATAGATTAGGGTTGAGGGTTGAGGGATTAGGGTTTAAGTTATATTGTTAAGGGTTTAGGGTTGAGGGATTAGAGTGAAGGGTTGAGGGATTAGGATTTGACGTTGAGGGTTGAGGGTTGAGGCTTTAGGGTTTAGGGTTTAGGGATAGGGTTGAGGATCAAGGGATTAGAGTTAAAGGTTGAGGGATTAGGGTTTGATGTTAAGGGTTGAGGGTTGAGGTTCAAGGGTCGAGGGTTGAGGGATTAGGGTTGAGGGTTGAGGGATTAGGGTTTAAGGTATAGTGTCGAGGGTTGAGAGTTTATTGATAGTGTTTAGGGTTGAGCGTTAAGGGATTAGGTTTTAGGGTTGATGGATTAGGGTTTAAGGTATAGTGTTAAGGGTTGAGGGTTTAGGAATGGGGTTTAGGGTTGACGGATTAGCATTTAATGTCGAGGTTAGGGTTAGAGTGTCAAGGGTAGAGGGATTAGGGATAGGGTTTAGGGTTGAAGGTTTAAGGATTGAGGGTTGAGGCTTTAGGGATGAGGGTTTAAGGCTTAAGATATAGTGTCAAGTGTTGAGGGTGTAGGGATAGGGTTTAAGTTTTAAGTTTTAAGGGTTAAGGGATAGGGATTAGGGTTTAAGGTATAGTGTTGAGGGTTGATGGTTTAGGGATAAGGTTTAGGTTTGAGGGATTAGGGTTTAGGGTTGATGAATTAGGGTTTAATGTTGAGAGTTGAGGGTTGAGGGTTGAGGGTTTAGGGATAGGGTTGATGGTCAAGGGATAGTTTTAAAGAAGAGTGTCGAGGGTTTAGGGTTTAAGGTATAGTGTTGAGGGTTTAGGGATAGGGTTTCGGGTTGAGGGATTAGAGTGAAGGGTTAAGGGATTAGGATTTGACATTGAGGATTGAGGGATTAGGATTTGATGTTGAGGGTTGAGGGTTGAGGGTTTAGGGTTTAGGGTTTAGGGATAGGGTTGAGGGTTGAGGGATTAGAGTTAAGGGTTGAGGGATTAGGGTTTGATGTTGAGGGTTGAGGGTTGAGGGTCGAGGGTCGAGGGTTGAGGGATTAGGGTTGAGGGTTTATTGATAGTGTTTAGGGTTGAGGGTTGAGGGATTAGGTTTTAGGGTTGATGGATTAGGGTTTAAGGTATAGTGTTGAGGGTTGAGGGTTTAGGGATAGGGTTTAGGGTTGACGGATTAGGGTTTAGGATTGACGGATTAGGGTTTAGGGTTGACGGATTAGCGTTTAATGTCAAGGTTAGGGTTAGATTGTCGAGGGTAGAGGGATTAGGGATAGGGTTTAGGGTTGAAGGTTTAAGGATTGTGGATTGAGGTTTTAGGGATGAGGGTTTAAGGCTTAAGATATAGTGTCAAGTGTTGAGGGTGTAGGGATAGGGTTTAAGTTTTAAGGGTTAAGGGTTGAGGGATAGGGATTAGGGTTTAAGGTATAGTGTTGAGGGTTGATGGTTTAGGGATGGGGTTTAGGTTTGAGGGATTAGGGTTTAGGGTTGATGAATTAGGGTTGAGGGTTGAGGGTTGTGGATTTAGGGATAGGGTTGATGGTCAAGGGATAGTTTTAAAGAAGAGTGTCGAGGGTTTAGGGATAGGGTTTAGGGTTTAAGGTATAGTGTTGAGGGTTTAGGGATAGGGTTTAGGGTTGAGGGATCAGAGTGAAGGGTTGAGGGATTATGATTTGATGTTGAGGGTTGAGGGATTAGGATTTGACATTGAGGGTTGAGGGTTGAGGCTTTAGGGTTTAGGGTTTAGGGATAGGGTTGAGGGTCGAGGGATTAGAGTTAAGGGTTGAGGGATTAGGGTTTGACGTTGAGGGTTAAGGGTTGAAGTTCAAGGGCCGAGGGTTAAGGGATTAGGGTTGAGGATTGAGGGATTAGGGTTTAAGGTATAATGTCAAGGGTTGAGGGTTTATTGATAGTGTTTAGGGTTGAGGGTTGAGGGATTAGGTTTTAGGGTTGATGGATTAGGGTTTAAGGTATAGTTTTGAGGGTTGAGGGTTTAGGGATAGGGTTTAGGGTTGACGGATTAGGGTTTAGGGTTGACGGATTAGCGTTTAATGTCGAGGTTAGGGTTAGAGTGTTGAGGGTAGAGGGATTAGGGATAGGGTTTAGGGTTGAAGGTTTAAGGATTGAGGGTTGAGGCTTTAGGGATGAGGGTTTAAGGCTTAAGATATAGTGTCAAGTGTTGAGGGTGCAGGGATAGGGTTTAAGCTTTAAGGGTTAAGGGTTGAGGGATAGGGATTAGGGTTTAAGGTATAGTGTTGAGGGTTGATGATTTAGGGATAGGGTTTAGGTTTAAGGGATTAGGGTTTAGGGTTGATGAATTAGGGTTTAATGTTGAGAGTTGAGGGTTGAGGGTGTAGGGATAGGGTTAATGGTCAAGGGATTAGGGTTAAAGAAGAGTGTTGAGGGTAGAGGGATTAGGGATAGGGTTTAGGGTTGAAGGTTTATGGATTTAGGGTTGAGGCTTTAGGGATGAGGGTTAAGGGATTAGGGTTTAAGATATAGTGTCGAGTGTCGAGCATGTAGGGATAGGTTTTAGGGTTCAAGTTTTAAGGGTTAAGGGTCGAGGGATTAGAGTTAAGGGTTGAGGGATTAGGGTTTGACGTCGAGGGTATAAGGATTAGGGATAGGGTTGGAGGGTTTAGGGATAAGGGATTAGGGTTTAAGGTATAGTATCGATCCCGTTGAGGGTTTAGGAATAGGGATAGCATTTAGGTTTTAGGGATAAGAGATTAGAGTTGAGGGATGATAGATTAGGGTTGAGGGTTGAGGGATTAGGGTTTAAGGTATAGTGTTGAGGGTTTAAACATAGGGTTTAGGGTTGAGGGATTAGAGTGAAGGGTTGAGGGATTAGGATTTGACGTTGAGGGTTGAGGGTTAAGGCTTTAGGTTTTAGGGTTTAGGGATAGGGTTGAGGGTCGAGGGATTAGAATTAAGGGTTGAGGGATTAGGGTTTGACGTTGAGGGTTGAGTACATTAAGGTTCGAGGGTTGAGGGATTAGGGTTAAAGTAGAGTGTCAAGGGTATAAGGATTAGGGATAGGGTTGGAGGGTTTAGGGATAAGGGATTAGGGTTTAAGGTATAGTATCAAGCCCATTGAGGGTTTAGGAATAGGGATAGTGTTTAGGGTTTAGGGATGAGGGATTAGAGTTGAGGGTTGAGGGATTATGGTTTAGGGATAAGGTTTAGGGTTGAGGTAGACAAGAAGTGACTGAGAGACATAGAGAGAGGAGAGGTAGAGAGGTGAGGGGGAGAGATAAGTGAGATATAGAACATGAGCTAATGGAACTAGAGGTGAGATATTGTAAAGGTGCTATCGAAGGTCAGATAGGCACAAATATTTATGGATCAATCTATAGCAGGACAAAACGCGAGCGCATTATAACATGAGTGTGTTATATTGTCCTTCTATAGAAAAGGTAAAAAAGTGTTGACCCCCATGTTTCAGGCCCACATGCTCTGTTTTCATGCTGATTATGCGCGTGCTTTGACAAAAAAGAAGTGCTTTCATGCTGTTGTGAAGTTCACATGTAGGATTTTACACATTCTACCACCTTTGCATGATCTTTCCACCACCTTTTCTGCTTTGCCAACTTGAGAAGGAGGAAATAACATAGTTTTCACACCAAGTTTGATATATATCTATTCAAGTTTCAATTTTTGTAGTGTTACAATGTTAATTGTGATTCAATTTTAGGAATTTAACATTATAGATTGGTTAATAGTATTGTTGTTAGTAATTATATTTGAGTTTTATTCAATTTAACATTGAAAAGGAAGCAAGTGGTGAAAAAATCAAATTGTTGAGGAGTTTGATGCAAGAAGAAAAAAAACACTACATAATTGGGTGCTCTCTCCATTCGAATCTTCATTTTTTAGGTATGTCAAGTCTTTACATGCATGTTCCTTACATTTTCCTTAATTATATTTGAATTACTTTATCATGCTTTATCATACATGTTTAAAATAGACACATTCCCAATCAAGAAAGCAGCCTACAATCTTACATGATGCCATGTATATTTTCTACACTTGGGCTCTTTAATAATTATGTGTAATAAACAGACCTTAACATACCATGATGTCAAACTATACAAGAATAAATCCTTACAACATAATAAAAATACAATCCCACTATTATCTTGTCATATTAACAAGTTAAAATACAAATGAATAGGTGCCAAGATCATGGAAGTACACACATGACATGATTTGTATGCACATATCTTGGGCTAGGACATTCCTTATGCACCTATTCATGAGGATTTGTACATGCACATGACACAACAATTGTTGTCTATTCCTTCACAAACCACCAAAATCCTAGTATCCCTAGTACCAACAAAACACCTTCTCAATTCCAAATCCTAGTAGCCCTAGTAACAACAAACATGTCAAATTGGGTTTGCCTCAACCTTTTCAAGCATAAAGTCCCATATACTCTTTTCATGGCTGCAATAATTTTCTTTGTATGCTTTGTACCTATTTTGGTTGAGTGACATTTACTCTTTTACATGATGATTGTATGTACATTTACTATGAAGGGTTGAATGACATATATTTTAGTTATTTGTATGGATTCATTTCTTAGGAACTAATATTGGTCTCTTTATCATGCTACAGACAAATTCTCTGTCATGCCGAGGAAACGATCAAAAATTAAACCAACATAGGAAGAGATAGAAGCTAAGAATGCAAAGAAAGCAGTGGCTATGAGGGAACTTCGCAAGAAGAGGAAATTGGACACGATAAATGAAGACATGCCAATTGAAGAGGAACCACAACCATCACAAAGAGATATGGTATTGGCGGCACAAAGAGAATGAATGCAAAAACTTCGTGCTATGAGAGATTTGAATACCATAGTTGGAGACACGTCCTCTACCGCAAGTCAACATGTAGGGACACCATCTACCACATCTAAAGTTGAGAGTACATCATCACTCACATGTGATGAAGGAGGTACACCATCGTTCCCACCTCAACCTCAAGGTACGTCATCTATTCCATCTTCGATCGAAGGTATGCCATATAGCCCATCTCATTTAAATATTGATGAAATTCCTAATGTTGAGATGAATTTATCTAACTTAACACTACCTAGAATTTTGCATAGAAAGCCAAAGTATTTGATTGATACTGATGAGAATATTTTGCAGCCAATGGAAGGTAAGATTCCAAAATGCACTTGTAGAAGATATGCTCATAAGATTTGGAGATTGTTCTTTGAAAAGTTAAATGAGACTGCAAGATGTCAACTATTCCTTGAAATGATGCGAAGTATAAAGTATAGGTCCATCATAAAGATTCTTGGGTTGAGAACATCAGAGGCTTCAAGTGAAAAATCTATTGTCAAGAATCTAATGAGTGCATATGAGAGTGTGGGTAACACCTCACGCACAAAAGATAGTAATGCAACACGGCGTGTGATTACATCGACTATAGTAAGTAGTCAAATGAGGAAAGCTCGTCTCATTAGAAAGACGAGTCAAGAATTGAGAATTAATAGGAAAAATTTATCAAGATCCATTGGAAGACGCCAAAGAATTGAGGACACTAATGCCAATGAATTATGGGCGTTCTTGGGGAGACTACCATGAAAAGATAAACCAATTGTTGAAGTATTGAGATCACTAATTGAAGACTTTTGGAAGAATTACACAAGGGTATCTCCAAATCAAAGGGATGTGGTAAGAAGGAGAATCGGTAGGCAGAACCGTGAGCCACATCCAAAGCATTTTTTGGATGAGACTCAAACACAGTTTTATGGTAAATTTTTAGAGAAGTATCCTCAAATTAAAATTTGTCAAAGATATTTTGAAATGATAAAACCTTTCTATGTCAAGATAAATCACACACGCACTACTTGTTGTAGATTACATATTGAATTTTCTAACCATTTTGATGTTTATAGGTCTATATGTTTAGATATGCATACTAACAATGATTTGTAGGGTTGTGCCATACGTGCCCCACCAACATCTTCAAGAGACTTCATATCAAGAGTTTTATGTGAAAGAGAGGAAGGTCAAATATTCTACAAGAAAATATGCTTGGATGGCACATGTCATCATTGCCGTGGCTTGCAACATTTGCCAATATGTGAATATATGGAAAGAACACATGCGGTTGGAAATGAACTAGTAAAGTTTGGCAAGTATAAAATAGTGGCATACAATACAAAAGATGGTAAAGAAGCAAAGAGGTGTGAATTGGTTATTGAAAAGATTCCAATGTATCAGTTTATGCCTATATTTTGTGATAGCATAGTGTATGAGTATGCAAGACATGCCCATAGAGCTCGATGGTTGGACTTGCAATCAAGTTATGTAAGGACACATTTCTAGTTGGTAGCATTGTTTCAGTCATCGACTTTGTAGAGAACTACAGTCTACAGCCACAACGTGAGGTGTAATCACAATAGTACAACTCCACACAAGTTTCTATATTTGTGCACATCACATTCATCCATGCGAATGATAGTACAGAGGATGACAGAAAGATCATAAGGGAGTATAATTTCTATATTAGTGATGATCGCACGCATTCTACGGAGTTCTTGCAAGGTTTCTTTCAGGTGTTCTACAATGATTTGGCTAGAAGGGGCATATCATTCAGTCAGTATATCATATGGTCAGATAACTGTGCGTCACAATTCAAGAACTCACAGAATTTCTATTGGCTGAGTAGGAGGCATAATTTTATAGGTATTCAGCATATGTGGAACTTTTGTGAGGCCGAGCATGGAAAGGGGGAGCATGATGGTGCAGGAGCATGTATCAAAAGAGCCATAGCACGAGAAGAGTTAAAGTATAAAGACAATGCAAAGTTGATAGATGCAAAATCGATTGTTGAGTGGTGTAATGCTTCCATGGGTCCAGGTAATGAACGTAAGTCTTCAGTTCATAGATTTTTTTGGTTGATAGATGATACTAACATTGCACCATATGACGACCATTGTACACTGACAGGATCAAATGAGATGCACTCTTTCAGAAGCTCAATTGTAGGTTCATGGAGTATCCATATGCGAAAGATGTCATACTTTTGTTCTTCCTATACAATTCAAGCCTGGGATGAGTGCGAGTCAAAGGAGTGGGTTGACGAATGATAGTTAAGTTATCTTAGCCCACTTGACACATATCGACCCCCGACAGCACTGGAACTAACACAGATGGAATCATCAGTTGACTTTGACCACATATCAGATCTAGTTCAACCAGGTAATATATCTATTTGCATAGTTTTTGAAATTCCTAATGTCATCTTACTTTGTAGTGTTTTTGTAATGTTGACTAATTTCATCTAATTTTCTAGCTATATCAATGTAGGGCACGTATATACAGTTATTACAGATGAAGATAATGAAGAGGGAACAGATTATTACTTATGTTGTTGTGTTGAGGCTAAAAAGAAATTGGAGGCCCCAGTTACAGATGGAGAAAACATAGAATACCCTATAGGCTCAGTGGTTATTACTGGAACATGGCTTAGAAGGTACCCACATAAGAGTGTTAATGTTTGGTTGTTTCAGGACTTTGACACGCATCGGAAGATTCTTCATTACTCAAACCTTGTCGTGGCATCCAATTTTCATTTGATATAGTATTGGGGTAGACCTTTAAACAAAATCTTGTGGAAGGTGCGTGAGTCTGACCATGAAGCAATACTTGACACAATAAAGAGTAGAGCAGACCCGGATGGTTCATTGGATTAATTTGTAAGTATTCACATTGATTTTGTAAAGTCAAGTTACATTGAGTTGTAAGTATGCACATTAATTTGTAAGGTTTGTCTTTTTTTATTTCCTGCTACACTTTTACACATATACACATTTTTACATCATCATTACTTACTTAGGTGCTCATGATGACTTATTCACTCTTTTACATGCTTCCTACATCAAGGCGCCAAATCATATCAGAAACCTTCATAAGGGCGCCAAAAGGAGTAAGTATTGATGAACCCTGCGCCTTAATTTATTGCTTAGTCTTTCATTATTCCCAATTTGCTTGTCCTCCTCTAAAACTTTCACATTGGAACATCCACTCCAAAAGTTTCAACCTTCATACCTTTAAAACACTCAAAATGACTTTTTCTTCATTCTAGTTTGTCCTAAGAACCTTAGGCGCACTTATAAGGCAACTGTGATTCAAAGGAGTGCCTTGGATCTTTGGAGACTTACATACTTCTCCTCTCTGAGTGCCTAAAGGTGATCAAACTTCCAAACAAGGGCGCCTTATGATCTTCATCCAACTACAAGGCACCTTATGATCTTCATCCAACTACAGGGTGCCAAATCAAGTCAAGAACCCATATGAGGGCGCCAAGGTGGAGAGAAGGAGGCATACAATGTGCCTTAGGGATTTATGCTTTGCATGAGTTATTTAAAGGCGCTACCCCTTTGGAAGTTTTAACTTGGTGTTCTATCTTAGCATGCATTCATGGATGAAGGCCCTCTAAGGCAGGCGCCAAAACTCATAACTCACCCTATTTCCTCTAGACACCATTTGATGATCTCTCCAACACTCTAGATCTAGGGCACCCAATCATGATGATGACCTATATACCATTCTCCCAAGGTGCTCATAATGCACCCAAGCTTAATAGACTTATTTCTTTCAATTTTGATGATCCAAACTCTTGAAAAATGACATCCACTTTTATGCCTTTAGATCTTCCTTCACATACAAGGTGCCAAATCAAGTTGAAAAATTTACATAAGGGCACCAAAATGGATTAAAGGAGACATGAAATGCGCCTTAGGAATCCATGCTAAGGTTTGAGCCATTAAAGTCTCTTGATATTAGGCACTCATGATGATGAATCTTAGAGTTTTTTCATTTCCTAGGCACTCATCTAAGATGTTTGAATGATAAGGAGCACCGAGACCTCTATAATGTACATTGGCCACCAAAATCAAGGTGATTTTGGTAGCAAAGGGCACCTAGAATCTCCAGATTTGGATTTAGGCATTTAGAAAATCTCAACACAAGGTGTTACCTTTTGGAGCTCTACCTTTGGCACTCATATGATGTATCCTTATTACCCTAGATGCTTTTCATGCCAGGGTGCCAAAAATTGGTCAAAAATCCAAGAAAAAGCGCCTCAATCCATAATTTTGCCATTTGACACTTCACAACATCACTCTTCCTCTTCCCGGATCTAGGGCACTCTTACTTATTGAAACAAATAACTCTTAGGGAGTCTCTATATAGGATTTGCAAAGCTTGCTCAGTGAACCTACTCCAAGGTGAAATAAAAAACTAGGGGGTCCCCATCATGATGGGGTGATGTGTGATTGGGTCACAATAAGTCCTTCAATTGCACTAATGGTGCAGGGGCACCTAGGTTGTCATGCCTCCAAGACGGGTCAAAAAATGAAATTTTGTTTTGATTGAGTCAATTGTATGTAATAAGGTCTTCTAAGACCATTTCATTTCTTTTTAAGCCAATCATTTGGGGTCAGTTTGAGTCTTTGAGTCATGTTGCAAAAAAGTGTCAATGTTGTCAAGTTGCACAAAACAACTTTTGCATTTTTGGTGTCTTGCTCCTAATGTGACCAAACTGACAGTTCCAATGCGTTCGGATGGGTACATTTAGGCTAGGCATGGTTCTATTTTCCACCCAAACATGTCAAAACAGTCTGAGCTACATTGTGCCGACGATATCCTTGAAGAGTCCAAAGTGCTAAAAGGCAGCAATCTTTGACAAGATGTTACTTGAAAACCATGTCACTTAGAAATATTATCTAAGGTAACACAATCATGTAGAGTGCCTCTACAATAACCTCTCTCAGTTTTTTATATCTCTGAGGCATTTGCCCGTGGTGAAAGGTTTTCTCCTGCCCCAAAAATCATCAGAAGGAGGCAATGTAAAGTTGCAAAGGGGTGTAACTTTCATCCTGCTCCTGATGCGACCAAACTGATAGTTCCAACACATCTGGATGGGTACATTTATGCTAGGCATGGTCCTTTTTTTAACCCAAACATGTCGAAACAGTCCGAACTACATTGTACCGATGATATCCCTGAAGAGTCCAAAGTGCAAAAAGGCAGCAATCCTTGACGAGATGTTACTTGAAAACCATGTCACTTAGAAACATTCCATCTGAGGCAACATGATCATGTAGAGTGCCTCTACAATAACCTCTCTCAGTTTTTTATATCTCTGAGGCATTTGCCCGTGGTGAAAGGTTTTCTGCTGCCCCCAAAATTGTCAGGAGGTAGTGTAAAGTTGCAAAGGGGTGTAACTTTCGTCCTACTCCTGATGCGACCAAACTGACCATTCCACCATGTCCAGATGGGTACATTCACATTAGGCATGGTCCTTTTTTTCACCCAAACATGTCAAAACAGTCTGAGCTACATTGTACCGACGATATCCCTGAAGAGTCCAAAGTGCAAAAAGGTAGCAATCTTTGACGAGATGTTACTCAAAAACCATGTCACTTAGAAAATTTTTGTTTGAGGCAAAACGATTATGTAGAGTGTCTCTACAATAACCTCTCTCAGTTTTTTATATCTCTAAGGCATTTTCCCGTGGTGAAAGGTTCTCTGCTGCCCCAAAAATTGTCAAGAGGCAGTGTAAAGTTGCAAAAGGGTGTAACTTTCATCTTGCTCCTAATGCGACCAAACTGACTATTCCAACATGTTCGGATGGGTACATTTACGCTAGGCATGGTCCTATTTTTCACCCAAACATGTTGAAACAGTCCGAGCTACATTGTACCGACGATATCCCTGAAGAGTCCAAAGTGCAAAAAGGTAACAATCTTTGACGAGATGTTACTCAAAAACTATATCACTTAGAAACATTCTATTTGAGGCAACACGATCATGTAGAGTGCCTCTACAATAACCTCTCTTCATTTTTTATATCTCTGAGGCATTTGCCCGTGGTGAAAGGTTTTCTGCTGCCCCAAAAATCGTCAAAAGGAGGCAGTGTAAAGTTGCAAAAGGGTGTAACTTTCATCCTGCTCCACGGTGCAAGTTTTAAGTTGATTTCCTCCAAGGCGACAATGTGAGGTTGTTTTGCTGGCAAAGGGCACCTTGATTCATGATGTTGAATCTCCTTCCTCCTAGGCGCCAAAATGGATAGTTTAGACAAGAAAAGGCACCTTAGTATACTTAGCTCATTTCTTGGCAATTTGATGGCTTTAATCACTTGTTCAAACCTATAGGAGACCATTTTACACTTAGACGCTAGATCTTAGGATTTAGAACATCTTCCTTCAAGGCGCCAAAATGAGGTTATTTAGACACAAAAGTGCACCTCCATACAAGATGCTTATTCTCCTTCCACTTAGGCGCTCATTCATGATAATCTAAGTGACAATAGGCACCTACACTTCCTTTGG
Organism: Cunninghamia lanceolata; assembly: GCA_027924645.1. NCBI lineage: Eukaryota > Viridiplantae > Streptophyta > Pinopsida > Cupressales > Cupressaceae > Cunninghamia > Cunninghamia lanceolata. The sequence goes on from BSBN01000333.1 coordinate 7,329,727, forward strand.
TAAGATTTAGTCATTTTGAAGGTTCTAACACTAGGCGCTACAGTTGGAAGTGATTTGAAGTTCATTTTCCTCTAGGTGCCCAAAATGGATGGTGGAGACAAGAAAAGGGGCCTAGGCTTCTTTTGACGATTTTCAAAGTCTTCTTAAGTTATATTATGTTATATTGACCCTTAGGCGCAAATGGATGATCTAGGATGACTCTAGGTGCATATCCAAGGTGATATCTTTCTAGGCACAATCTTCACTAAGTTTAGACTTCACTTTACATCAAGGTGCCAAAATGGATAGTTTAGAGAGAGGCAAAAATGTGCCTAGAGGTATGATGCTCAGTTTGATGTGTTTGATCAACTTTGATAATCAAGATGAATTGCCTCCCTTAAGGCGCCCTCCTTTATACTTTGAAACATCCTTTCAATATCAAGGCGCAATTTTAAGGTTGTTTGGATGATGAAAGGCACCTTGAGTTCTAGGCAGAGTTTTGAGGTTGTGCAAGTAGAGAAATGCACCTAAGGTCTTAAAGCAAATTTGTGCCTAAAACTGAAAATCCCTGAGGTATGACTTATGGAAGTCTATAGCCCCAATGTTATGTTGCATACTAAAATTAGGTAAGACTCAATGTAATCTCATAACCTCGCCTTATATGCAAGAGGAATTACATTTAATAACCACAATGGTTATCAGGTGCTCATAAGCATATGATTTTGACTATCTTATTCAAAACAACGAACATACTCTTTGCATCCCAATATGGTATAATAACAAGAAATTAAGAAATATTTTCAATTGACCAACTCATAAAGAATATGGATCAGCATACTCATTTGAATATTTTCAATTGAGCAACTCATAAAGAATATTAATATTTTCTGTTCAACATGATGATTCTTTTTTTTTTTAAATATAACTTTTATCTTTTAGTTCCAAAATGAGGTTTAGGTGATACTTGAATAACAATAGCTAGCTTATTGGATCAACAAACATCCTATGTAATACAATTGGACTTTAAATATTTGAAGTAGCCATCTACAAATATCCATTCAAACATGGATTTATAATGCAAGTATGGACGCCTTCAATAAAAAAGATTTGTATTAACCAAATATCCATATAGGCATACATCAATATCTGTCGATATAAGTATAACATATATACAAAATAGCCATATAGGCTTACAAGAATGCCATATAGACATACACTGTCAACTATATGCAATACAAAATATATGTCCACAAATGCCATTTAGGCATACAACAAAGGAACACAATAAAAAGTCATTCCCCTCTGGCTGGTGAAGAGAATAGATCATGGGAAGCCTTTGATCTTCTAGGGGATGGAGACGCACATGTGGGTGGTCTACTACGAACCCAAGGGCTGCTCCTCCTATTTAGTTCTTCCTGCATCTTTAGTTGTTACAATAAAAAGTATAGACATTAATATATAGAAATTACATGTTATAAAAAATGAAACATTTAACAAAATAATCACTTACCGCTACCATATAATCTGTCTCCTCACTTGCCTCAATAGCAGGAATAGGCCGTGGTGATGTCATGTCCTATAGAAACCATCCAGATAGAAATTAAACTTCAAATCAATAATCTTTTGATTTTTAAGAAATAAACAACTTAACAATGAATGTAAATTGAAATTTACTAATCTACCTCATACCCCTGTCAATGCCATGGAGCTATGAATCGTAGAGGTCACACCATGATCCATTGCCCTATGAACATCAGGAGGTGTCTTCGCAGCCTGCATCATCTGGAAATAAAACAACATTATTCAATTACGAAAACTATAATAGTGATGCAAATCATGTCTCCTAACATACACACATGTTCATCTAAACATGGAAGTACACACAATAAAGCACACAAGTCACATACAAAAATCTAGTAAGTACAATTCATTCATTAAACTATTTATTTTATTACCTTCGTGAAGCTTTGAAGTCCACCACTGCTAGCAGGGGTTGCCATGAAATCTCTAATATTAACCTATTTAACATCCAAAATTAGATATTAGAATACCATTCATATAACAATGCTATTCACATGTAATATTTATAATTGTTTACTAGTTACATACCCTGACAATAGATGATTTAGTGTATTATGCAGGTGGAGAACCACTGAAAACTGCATCAATGCTATGACCCTAACATTTTATTAAAATCATCAAACTAAATTAGTTAGTCTTGCATTTCAAAAATAAAATTTAATAAATTAAATTCAAAAAACCGTCTACTTGAGTATCAAGGCCGAAAGTCTCACTCAGGAGGGTATCTGTCATCAGCATCTACTCAGCTACAGATGTAGCCTATGCACCTGCGTCCTGACTATCCATGGGGTCATAACTACAGGCTAACCTGCAAGTCTGACAAGCATGGGGTGAAACCCTACTCCTCACACTATCTCCCAACCCACTCTATGTTGCAGGATTGGCATGCTCTATGATGCTCTGGGTCAAGGCACTAATGGATTGAAGTGTATTGACCTCAACACTCTCCTTCACAATGAAGGGATAGAAACATGCTCATGGGCTGGTCTGTTGATTACTCGTCTCACTGCCCATTGTGGGTCAACACGTGCCCCTGGTCTATCTTGTGCTGACCCCCCACCTCTACCTTGGAAGTCCCGCATATCAAAATAGTTTGGCACTTTATTGAGGACAAACTCGCAGTAGAGTTTCCTCAAAAAATATTGTGGGACCTCATTATTATTGCATGGAGGATGGTCAAAAACCATCCACCACCTCTGCCCAAATTGTCCCTTATCACTTGGTTGTTGCACCAATGGATAGGGAACCTTTTGCATGTAATGGATGGAGGTTGATTTGTTTGTGGGTTTGTGAAAGTTGAACACAAGTCTAATTTTGTAATTTGTAATTTTTTCACATCTTGGTATGACAGCTTGTCTACATAATAGTCTCTAAACTCTCTCCTCTTATCCATCCAACTGGTTATTTGCTTGCTAATTGAATCTACGCTTGATAACATAGATTCAAGAGATTCAACAAGCGTGGACCTATGCAAGGTTGAAGTGGAAAGATCTCTCAACCTTGCAATTATATCTTTAATTTCTTTTTTGTTGTTTTCAATTTGCCCCATTATATTTTCTTGTGTTCCAGGGGCATGTTGAGGAATGGATGGAGGAGGTTGTTGTTCCGTAGGTATTTCCTCCTCAGGATTTTGTAGATTTTGAGGAGGAGGAGGAGGAGGTGCATTAACATTTCCTGACAATTAACAAAATTTAAATCAAAAATCAACTCAAACCTACCTATTTAGAAACAAATTCAAACAAAAAAATAAATAAAACTCACTCCTTTGGCATGCTCGACGTCGTGGCAACATTTTGGTGACGAATTGGTAAGATTTTGGTGTTGAATTATCTTTTCCAAAATGTGAGCGCGCTTCCTAGGGTTTGCAGGCTGCGGGTATAGAGGAGAAAAAAGAAATGAAATGAGATAGAAAAACTTTTTTTTTTTAATTTATAACAAGTAATAATGCGCTCGCATTATGCATTATTTTTTTTGAAAACAATTTGGCCACTTTTTGGCCCCCTATCTTTTTGCACTTACCCAAACCCTAAACCTCTAAACCTTAACCCCTAAACCCTAAACCCTAAACCCTAAATAATGCCCTTAAACCTTAAACCTCAACCCCTAAAACCTAAACTCAAGAAACCCTAAACCCCTATCTCCCTATCTTTCCCTTATCTCCCTATCTCTATTGTCCCTCTATCTCTCAATCCTTCTCCCTATCTCTCTGGGCATCTCACTCACTCTCTATCTCCCTATCTCTCCCCTCTATCTCCTCTATCTCTCCCTATATGTCTCCTCTCTCTCTCTCTATTTAGCTATCTCCAAACTTGGGCAACCCTAAACCCCTAAACCCTATATCCAAGAAACTCTAAACCTCTATCTCCCTATCTCTCCCCTATCTCCCTATCTCTATCATCCCTCTACCTCTCAATCTCTCTCCCTATGTCCCTAGACATGTGCCTCACTCTCTATCTCCATGTCTCTCTCCTCAGTCTCCTCTATATCTCCCTATCATTCCTCTCTCTATAAACCCTAAACCTCTAAACCTAAACCCCTAACCCCTAAACAATAAACCCTAAACCCTAAATAATGCCCTTAAACCCTTAAACCCTAAATCCCAAACCCTTAAACCCAAGTAACCCTAAACCTCTATCTCCCTATCTCACCCCTATCTCCCTATCGCCTTTGTCCCTCTACCTCTCAATCTCTCTCACTATGTCTCTAGCCATGTCCCTCACTCTCTATCTCCCTATTGGTCCTCTATCTCTCTCTAAACCCTAAACCTCTAAACCTTAACCCCTAACCCCAAAACCATAAACCCTAAACCCTAAATAATGCCCCTAAACCCAAGCAACCCTAAACCTCTATCTCCCTATCTCTCCCTATCTTCCTATCTCTATCATCCCTCTACCTCTCAATATCTCTCTATATGTCTCTGGACATGTCTCACTCTCTATCTCCCTATCTCTCCCCTCTATCTCCTCTATCTTTCCCAATCTCTATCAGTCTCCTTTCTCTATCTCTCTTTAAACCCTAAACCTAAGCAACCCTAAACCCTAAATAATTCCCTAAACCCTAAGCAATGCCCCTAACCCCAAGCAACTCTCCCCCTCTCTCTCTCTCTCAAAACCCCAAAACCCTAAATAATACCCCTAACCCCTAAACCCTAAACCTGAGCAACCCTAAACCTCTATCTCCCTATCTCTATTGTCCCTCTACCTCTCAATCCTTCTCCCTATCTCTCTGGACGTCTCACTCACTCTCTATCTCCCTATCTATCCCCTCTGTCTCCTCTATCTCTCCATATTTGTCTCCTCTCTCTCTCTCTAGCTATATCTCTATCTCTTGCCTCTCTCTCCCCTATCATTCCTCTATCTCCCTATCTCTCCCCTCTATCTCTCCCTTTCCCTTATTGACGAAGGAAATGAAAACAAGAAAACTAGGACTCTCTCTCTCTCTCTCTCTCTCTCTCTCTCTCTCTCTCTCTCTCTCTCTCCTAGGGAAGTTGGAAAGGAAAAGGAAAGCTAGGAAAAGGATTTAACTAGGAGGTAGATAGGTCAGAGAGAGAGAGAGACGGATATCCAAAAATGTAGAAGTGTAGAGTCAAGGTGCACTTTTGCCAACTTAATTTTATCTTAACATTCCCAAAGTCTTACATGATTAAAAGTAATGTTAATCTATTTGGTGGAAAAGTGGAACCTTTGCAAAGTCGTAGATGGAAAACATGACTCCACTTCCCAAAATCTCGTAAGTATATAAATGAAGGTTTTGAAAATAATTATGCATCAACAATGCAAAATCCTAATGCACTCATCCACAAACTTGTAAATTGCAGTGAAGTTCAACATCCCCATGCTTCATAAAGTTCCACAACATTCATTTACCAAAAGACCAACTATTATGTGTAGACTTTTCTTATGTTTACATACATTTCAAAAAAGAACTTACAAAGTGCCAACATTACAATGCATAACTGTAACATCCAGTTTCTATAAACATAGTAAAATAAAATAAAAATTACCATGAAGTAATTTTAACAAGGTAAACAAAATGAGATAGAAATTTTTTTTCTTTTATTCAATATCAAATCAAGTAATTACAATTACAAGATTTCTCAATACAAATATAATAAACTATATTGTTCATCACAAGTACAATTGTTTACAAAAGTAAATCAATTACAGTATAAAAACTTTGGAATATTTACTGCTTTTGAATATCCGACATCTTTATCACAAGTCCTGGCATGTTTTCTGCTTGGAGAGAGAGCATCTTTCCAGTGATTTACCTCCATCCACAAACCGGCAGTCTCCCATAGATCTTCCACATAGGAAGTGGCCCTACCCTTCACGAGGAATATAGACCATAGGTGACCAGTGGTTATTTGCCTTTTCCAAGTACATAGTGTTGTATTCTACTCAACTCTATCAATCATACAACCCTAGATACCCTCTAGCTAAGTATGATTTCTGATATGTTGAGTAATCCGAATACAGTGAACCGACAATGCATGCAGAAAACAAATGCATTACTTTGGCCAAAGTTTTTAACTATAAATAACGTTCATATGAACGTAGTCGTTGTTTCACCCACCCCTACTCGACTTGGATAATGTCATATTCATGCAGTTATTCACTCTGACTATCTATACATAATTGGTTTAATCATCATGACTTGATAATAGTCTACTTAGACTTAGTTAAGTCTAAATGACATTAACCCTCATTTGGTCCAAATCAACTCTAGGGTATTTAAACAACCATTGAGTCCTATAACATTTCTACTTTATCATTCAACATAAAAGATTTAGAAAAGACCTTTGGTTTAACCCAACCATAACTAGGTTTACAATACATATTGCTAAGGTATTGTCCTCTACTCAACGAGAATATGAGTACCTATTCAATTCAACCATACATGAAGCCTATGCTCTTCACTTCATATTTATACCCTTATATGCTTTATACAAGTTTATTCCACATAGACTTGGTCTATTTTTGCATATTGGTTTACTAGTGACCGAACTCATCATGGTTCTAGTTTAGATAGGAGAAGAACATTGACTCAATATCCTTTTCAACTAACTATCAATAGTTATTCTATCATTTCAAAGGATACCTCTTAGTCACCATTCTTCTCCATGAATCTAGTTTCTTGGATAAGATACCATTTAGACAAAACATAGAAAAGAAAACATGATTGGTTTCAATACCATTGACTTCACTAATACTCTATTCTGTATTACTCTTGAATGGAGAGTTTTACTAATGAAATCCCTTTACACTATTCTCATAATAATTCCATACATATTTCACCTATGATAAGAATAGTTGACTTATTCTTGAAGATTACTCTTCTCACTGTGTGACTGGTTTTCTAATTGATAGACGACTATAACTATTTCTAAGAAAATTTGTTTATAATAAACTGAACAATAGAAGAGTCTACCTATCAGTGAAAGATAGTTGTATTATCAACTCACTATGATTATTCAAAACTGAATACACTACTAGAGTTAGCATCGGCCCATTACAGGCTAAATGATGCTACTCACATATACTAAAACTCACCTTTACCATCAACTTAGACAAATAGTCACAATGATAGTAATAAAGTTAACAAAAATAGTTTATAGCATAGTTTACATTTAACACTGACAGAATAACTAAACATAGATAACGATTACTCATAACAATTATTCAATATGTTTATCTCTGTCTAATAAAACAACATACATGAATGTCTACCTGACAACGTCAGCTTACTGAGTATTAAACCGATGATAAGCTACTATGTTTGTCCCTGATGACCACACTATTACTTAACTTAACCAACTTCCTCACTGCCCACTACGAACTCTCTTCTACCTTCTCCTCTGACCTCTCTCTCTACAAAAACTTAAACACTTACCCGATATCCCCATTGACCAGCCAAGCTGTGGCTTTTAAGAGGTTAAAATAGAATCATAAAGAGTCGTTCTATCTGTTCGCTCCCAGTCTAAAATAGTTACCAAACCCATAACAAATCCAATGGTAAAGACCAACGGTTCGACTTCAACTTAGCTAAAAATGTGTAAACATTGACAAATGTTATTGATGGATACATCATTTGAGGAGATTAGCGATAGTGGTGGAGTCATCCGAAACTCCTATACGAGGCCGCCAACTTCTCAAAACTAACCAAAGCAATTAGTTACTCTTAATGAGTAAGTTTGATCCATCATGCTTAAATCATTTAAAGCATTCCTCAAAAGATGCCTTTAGCTGCTCAACTAAAAACCAAACTATTAAATCATGAGGTATTTCCTCATTCGACTCATTCATTTATATATATGTTTTGACCAAATCAAATATTATTTAGATAACATTATCTCTATTCGATTTGATGATTTAATCAATAAGAGAATAATACTAAAATGAAAGTTACGGATAACGTGATTGAGTTGAGCTAGTCTCCTCATCACGATCCGTCAACAAAGCAAGTCATCTTAACTCGACGATAAAGTCTTAACATTAAGAATGGGTTAAAACACTTCAAAAGACTTAGTAATAATATGATAACCCTTTTACGACAATAACGTCGTAATATTTACGTTAAGCGTAAATAGTCATAAATCAACTTAATGATGTTGTTAACGTATTTAACGACCTAAACAACTTAATATGACTAAGAATGATTGTAAAACAATATCGAATACCTGTCGATTAGGTTCAAAAGTGAACTGACAAACTGAGCTTACCTCATACGACACATTGGTTCACTTTTTTGTTAAACACTTTTAACTCAGTTTGGCAAATAAACCATTCGTATCCCAAGGTCTATATCTCTCTCCTAGAAAGATACTCTCTCTCTTCTCCGAGAGTCATCTGATAGCCTGTAATCCTGTTTCACTTGTCATCAAACAATACATGTGATCAGTGCATCATTATTCAATTAATTCAACTAATAAATCAAATCTCATTGAACAATTATTAAATCAATATTAACATAATCATTCCTATAATTTCAATAAATGACATTCAATATAATCCATATTTTTCCTTGTCATTAATCTAAATATCATAATGAATTTACTTATGTCCAAGTAAAAAGTAAAAGTAAAGCAAAGCCAAAATTGGGCATGTAGCATATCCTTCCCCTAAAGATTCATCATCCTTGATGATGTAAGGTATTAAAAGTATCTAAAAAGAAAGTTCATTGTTTTCAAATGGTAACATTATTAAATAAATGAGGAAATTTTTGATAATATTCATGGTAATCCTCCCATGTAGCATTTTCCTCAACATACTGGTCCCATTGGACCTTGCATTGCAAGACTTCTCTGTTACGCAAGCGGAGCTTGCATGTTTCTAACACTTTGAGTGGTTCGATCATGACTACCCCTGGGTCTTGTATCTGTAAAGAATTCCAAGTCAAAATATGATTATTACATGCAATATATTTTCTTCAAATAAGACACATGAAAAACATTGTGCATTCTAGATAAGCCTGGTGGTAGAGCAATTTTGTAGGCAACCAGAATGACTACTTCAAGCACTTCAAAGGGTCCCACGTATCGACAGGCCAACTTAGAAGATTTCCCAAATTTAATAGAACTTTTCTGAGGTTTAACCCTCAAAAGAACTTTTTCTCCTACGGAGAACTGCCTTGGAACACGTTTTGCATCCGCATAGCTCTTTTGCCTATCATTGGCTTCTGCCAATCTTTTTCTGATCAGCTTAACTTTCTCTTCCATTTCAGCTTGCATTTCTGGCTTGATGCTAATCATATCCTCTAGCTTATCCCAGCTTATAGGAGTTTGACATCTTCTTCCATACAATGCTTCGAATGGCGCCATCTTAATAGTGGAATGATAGGAATTGTTGTAAGCAAATTCTACAAGTGTTAAATATTCTTCCCACTAATATTACTGATCCATACAATACATATGCAACAAATCTTCCAAGACTTGGTTAACTCGCTCAGTTTTCCCATTGGTTTCAGGATGGTAAGATGTACTCACATTGAGTTTAGTTCCTAGTGCAGAAAATAAAGTTTGTCAAAACCTTGACGTTACACGCACATCTCTATTTGAGATAATCTTTTCAGGGAATCCATGCAATCTAAATACCTCTTGCACAAATCTACGAACTAAAACAGGTGCTCCATCAGTCAAATTACTTGGTATGAAATGTGCTACCTTTGTGAGTTTATCAACTACCACCAAAATGGCATCATGTCGATTCCTTGACATAGGAAGTCCTTGAACAAAATCCATGCTAATAACTTGTCATTTCCACCCTGGTACATCATGCAGATATAAAAATCTTGTGGGGTGATGATGCTCTTCTTTTACCCTTTGGCATTCTAAACAACTTGCTACAAATCTTGCAGCATCAGTCTTCATTCCTTTCCATAAATAAAGAGGTTTAACATCCTCTAGAAGTTTAGTTACTCCTAGATGTCCAGAATACGGGGATGTATGAACTTCTTTCCATACCAAGTCCCTTAATCTAGCTGAATCAGGGACAAAAATTCTATCTTTATACCTCATTAATCCATCTAACTCAAACAGAAAACCATCATATCTTGGATCTTTAGGATTCTTTCAGACCCTGCATAACATGTTTATAAAACTCATCACCTAAAAAAATTTGCAATACCAAATCCTTAAAATTTCCACAAATAGAAATAATAGATGTTATATGTCTTCTACGACTCAAAGCATCAACTACTCTATTCTCTTTTCCTTTGATGTAGTTTATCTCAAAGTCATACTCAGATATCAATTCTAACCATCTCCTTTTTCGTGCATTTAAATGTGGTTGAGAGAAAATATACTTAAAACTTTGATGGTCTGATTTTAGTATAAAGTCTTTCCCAACAAATAATGTCTCCACATTTGCAAGGCATGAATTACTACTACCATTTCTAGATCATGCAGTGCATAATTTTTCTGATAAGATTTCAATTTCCTTGACTCATATGCTATGACTCTTCCTTCTTGCATAAGCACTCCTCCTAATCCTTCTCCCAAGGCATCTGTGATTACCTCAAATTGTGCTTCGGGGTCAGGAACTTTTAAAATTGGAGCTGAAGTTAACTTTTCTTTTAAGAGATCAAATGCTTCCTGACATTTATCTGTCCATTCAAATCTCTTTGCTTTCCTCTATAGGGTAGTGATTGGACTAGCAATACTGGAGAAATTTAGAGACAAACTTTCTATAATAGCCTGCTAGGCCCATGAAACTATGCACCTCATGTACATTTGTTGGTACAGGCCAATCTAGAATAGCTATGATTTTTGCAGGATCAACATATATTCCATTAGCTGTTATAATATGTCCTAGATATTGAATCTCCTTCTGGAAGAATGTGCATTTAGATAGCTTCCCAAATAACTTATGTTCTCTTAACCTTTGCAGAACTATTTGTAGGTGTCGATGATGTTCCTCCTCATTCCTAGAATAAATAAGTATATCATCCAGAAAGACTAGAACAAACTTATCCAAACAATCCCTAAATATACTATTCATGAGATTCATAAATGCGGTAGGTGCATTTGTCAAACCCAATGGCAACACTGTGAACTCATAGTGTCCATATCTGGTTCTAAAAGTTGTCTTATGAATATCTTCATCCTTGAGTCTTAACTGATGATATCCTGATCACAAATCAATCTTTGAAAACATGACAGCTTCCCTCATCTGATAAAAAATATCATCAATACGTGGCAAAGGGTATTTATTCTTTACTGTTTCTTTGTTAAGCATACGATAATTTATACACAAACGAAGGGTTCCATCCTTCATCTTAACAAAAATAACTAGGGCACCCCAAGGTGAAACATTGGGTCTGATTAAACCTTTAGCCAACAATGCTTGTAACTATGCTTTCAATTCCATTAACTCAGTTGTCGTCATACGATAGGGTGCTTTTGATACAAGGTAGGATCCTAGTTTAATATCAATAGCAAAGTCAAACACCCTCTTGGGAGGCAATCCCGGAAGTTCTTCTGGAAACACATCCTAAAATTCCTGAAGAAAAGGATACTTTTCTCCAAAAGCTAAACTAGGGTTTCCTACCCCTTCTTCCACATGTTCCATCTTAACTGTAAACAATTGACAACCTTTCCTTCTAGCCCATTTTAATTGCTTAGCAGAGATAGTCCTGATTTTAACTTCTCTTTGAATCCCTTGGATTTGGGTCAGATTTCCCAAGTCATCTAAGCATTCAACTATTTTTGAAAAAAAATAGTCAACCTTAGCTCTATGTTTCCATAACCAGTTCATCCTAAGGATCACATCATAAGAACCTAAGGGAGCTACATACAGATTTACTTCAGTTGAGAAACTAGGAAGGTCAACTTTGGCTTTGAACAAACATTTCTCTACCTGAGCCTTAGATTGGTTAGCATATTCAACTAACCAAGGTTTAGACATGTAACCAGCTTTTCTAGAAAATTTATTCAAAATTCTAGGAGAAATAAAGTTTTTAGTGGCTCATGTATCAATCAAAATAGATATAGGGACTTCAATCAAAGTACCTTTCATCTCAATGGGTGTGATTTGATACCCGGCTTGATGATTGTCGAGAGATGCATAAATCCTTTGCTGGAATGCTTCTTGCTAAGTAGGTGGTGCAATACCGCTTTGTTGACCATTTAGATTCTTGTTAGGGTAATGATTTGCATAGTGGTCACCCCCACAAGTAAAGCATCCCCAAATGGGTCCTTTCTTATATGAAGTCTTCCCATTATTATCCTCATTTCTTTTATAATTGCCATATTTCTTCTCATTACCTGATCCACCTTTGTTCTTCTGAGGTCCTTTATCTTTTCTCTTGTTATCATGATTCTTTTCATATCTTTTCTTGTAGGGTTGAGTGTTAGGAGTTCTGTTAAACCTCTTACGACTTCTTTCATGATAAGCCGAGATGGATTTCAGCTTTTGCTCTTGCTTAATCACCTTCTCATACACTTGATCCATTGTGGTAGGGCTATGAACATCCAATTCACCACCTATTTGAGCATTTAAGCCCATGATGAATTTCCCGATCCGAAATGTCTCATCCCTTTGATATTGTGGAAAATATTTCAGGAGTCGAGTGAATTTTTCTCCCATATTCTACCACTATCATATCTCCTTGCCAAAGATTCTAGAAATCAGTAAGTTTCTAATCAAAATAAAGTTGTAGTAACCACCTCTTGCGAAAGAGTTCCACGAACTCATCCCAAGTTACCCTTAGAGAGCTTAAATTCAATTCCATCTTTTAATTCATCCACCAAGTCGATGCTTCTCCCACCAATTGGAATGCTCCCCATATTGCCTTGGTCACCTCCGAGTAATTTCTTATCTCGAAGTAATTTTCCATCTCTGTTAACCAAGCTTCTGTAGTATCTCTGGTTTCTGTCCCATCAAATTTTGGTGGAACAACCTTCTTCATATCCTTTGAAAGCTCCAAGGTCAATCTATCCCTTTCCTCTTTATGAGTTTCAGTACTTTTACTCTAATCTTCATGCTTTTCTCCACTTTCACCATGAGATTTTTCACCTCCTCCCTCAGTATTCCCTTTATCATCCACCTTCTTTTCCAAATCACCCAATCTTTTCTTTGTTTCCTCAAGCATGGTTATGAATTGGTCCAACTTATTATCTGGCAGGTGGTTTCCCTCTTCACTTTCTCCCTAGTTAGGTCTTGTCTTCACCATGTTTATCAATTTCTCACACTTGAGAATATTGAGTTGTCCATTAGTTCAAGATTATAATGTAGCCCATTAAATCTAAACATAAAACTCAATTTAAACAATAGTTTGGCACAAAACAACTATTTTATTTATAATTTCTTTTTCAAAAGTAAAGAGTTTCCTTCTTTCTTTTTTTTTACAAGAAATGACTTCAAAAATCATGATCCAGAGGAGTATATCCCTCAGACTCATTTTCAGATACATAATCTCAAGGTATATAACCTTCTGACTTATTATCGGACCTAACTTCTATGATCTCAACAGTTGACGGAATGCGGGGATCTCGCCCTACCATAGTTGTTTCCTCATATGACTTATACTCTATGATTTTGGTAGTGATCTTAACTCTTTCTTTATCTTCCCTTCTCACTCGCTTAATTTAAGTTAAGGCAGTTGCCAGACTTTCAGTATCACTCAGCCAAATGTCACTCTCATCATTGGTTCCCTCAAAGGTTTTAATAATGGCCTCATGTTCTCTTTTAGCTTTAAGGAAATGCTGGCTTTAATTGATAGACTTTCTTGATGTTTTCTTAAAGTGTACCATCCTGGCACAGAAATTTTCCAAACATTAGCTAACTACTTAATGTTGACTATAGGCAAGCATAGTGGTCTCATAAGCCCTAGTGCTGAACCTGGTAGCTCTAATACCATATGTAACATCTAGTTTCTATAGACATACTAAAATAAAAAAAAATACCATGAAGTAATTTAGCAAGGTAAACAAAATGAGATAGAGAAAATTTTTCTTTTATTCAATATCAAATCAAGTAACTACAATTACATGATTTCTCAATACAAATACAATAAACTATAATGTTCATCACAAGTACAATTGTTTACAAAAGTAAATGAATTACAATATAAAAACTTTAGAATATTTACAGCATCTGAATATCTGACATCTTTATCACAAGTCTTGGCATGTTTCCTACTTGGAGAGAGAACATCTTTCGAGTGATTTACCTCCATCCACAGGCCGACGGTCTCCCACACATCTTCCACATAGGAAGTGGCCCTACCCTTCACGAGGAATATAGACCATAGGTGACCAGTGGTTATTTGCCTTTTTTGAGTACATAGTGTTGTATCTACTCAACTCTATCAATCATACAACCCTAGATACCCTCTAGATAAGTATGATTTCTTATATGTTGAGTAATCTGAATGCAGTGAACCGACAATGCATACAGAAAACAAATGCATTACTTTGGCCTAAGTTTTTAACTATAAATAACATTCATATGAATGTAGTCGTTGTGTTCACCCACCCCTACTCAACTTGGATAATATCATATTCATGCAGTTATTCACTTTGACTATCTATACATAATTGTTTTAATGATCATGACTTGATAATAGTCTACTTAGACTTAGTTAAGTCTAAATGACATTAACCCTCATTTGGTCCAAATCGACTCTAGGGTATTTAAACAACCATTGAGTCCTATAACATTTCTACTTTATCATTCAACATAAAAGATTTGGAAAGACCTTTAGTTTAACCCAACCATAACTAGGTTTACAATACATATTACTAAGGTATTGTCCTCTACTCAATGAGAATATGAGTACCTATTCAATTCAACCATACATGAAGCCTATTCTCATCACTTCATATTTATATCCTTATATGCTTTATAAAAGTTTATTCCATATAGACTTGGTCTATTTCTGCATATTGGTTTACTAGTGACCGAACTCATCATGGTTCTAGTTTAGATAGGAGAAGAACTTTGACTCAATATCCTGTTCAACTAACTATCAATAGTTATTCTATCGTTTCAAAGGATACCTCTTAATCACCATTGTTCTGCATGAATCTAGTTTCTTGGAAAAGATACCATTTAGAGAAAACACAGAAAAGAAAACATGATTGGTTTCAATACCATTGACTTCACTAATACTCTATTCTATATTACTCTTGAATGGAGAGTTTTACTAATGAAATCCCTTTACACTATTCTCATAAGAATTCCATACATATTTCACCTATGATAAGAATAGTCGACTTATTCCTGAAGATTACTCTTCTCACTGTGCGACTGGTTTTCTAATTGATAGAAGACTATAAGTGTTTCTAAGAAAATTTGTTTATAATAAACTGAAGAATAGAAGAGTCTACCTATTGGTGAAAGATAGTTGTATTATCAACTCACTGTGATTATTCAAAACTGATTACATTGCCAGAGTTAGCATCGGCCCATAACAAGCTAAACGACACTACTCACATATACTAAAACTCACCTTTACCATCGATTCAGACAGATAGTCACAACGATAGTAATAAAGTTAACACAAACAATTTATAGTATAGCTTACATTTAACACCAGGACAGAATAACCAAAATTAGATAATGATTACTCATAACAAATATTCAATATGTTTATCTCTGTCTACTAAAACAACATACAGGGATGTCTACTTGACAACGTTGGCTTACTGAGTATTAGACCAGTGTAATCTACTGTGTTCATCCTCGATGACCACATTGTTAATTAACTTAACCAGCTTCCTCACTGCCCACTGCGAACTCTCTTCTACCTTCTCCTCTGACCCCTCTCTCTACAAAAACTTATACACTTACCCGATATCGCCATCAACCAACCAAGCCGTGGCTTTTAAGAGCTTAAAGCAGACTCATAAAGAGTTGTTCTATCTGTTCACTCCCAATCTAAAATAGGTATCAAAACCCATAACAAATCCAACGGTAAAGACCAACGGTTCGACTTCAACTTAGCTAAAATGTGTAAACATTGACAAGTGATAATGATGGATACATCATTTGAGGAGATCAACGATAGTGGTGGAGTCATCCGCCACTCCTCCTATACGAGGCCACCAACTTCTCAAAACTAACCAAAGCAATCAGTTACTCTTAATGAGTAAGTTCGATCCATCATGCTTTTATCATTTAAAGCATTCCTCAAAAGATGCCTTTAGCTGCTCAACTAAAAACCAAACTATTAAATCATGAGGTATTTCCTCATTTGACTCATTCATTTATATATATATTTCAACCAAATCAAATATTATTTATATAACATTATCTATATTCGATTTCATGATTTAATCAATAAGAGAATAATACTAAAATGAAAGTTATGGATAACGTGATTGAGTTGAGCTAGTCTCCTCATTACGATCTGTCGACAAAGCAAGTCATCTTAACTCGATGATAAAGTCTTAATGTTAAGAATGGGTTAAAACACTTCAAAAGAATTAGTAATAATATGACAGCCCTTTTACGACAATAACATCGTAATATTTACGTTAAGTGTAAATAATTGTAAATCAACTTAATGACGTCGTTAACGTATTTAGCGACCTAAACAACTTAATATGACTAAGAATGATTGTAAAACAATATCGACTACCTGTTGATTAGGTTCAAAAGTGAACTGACAAACTAAGCTTACCTCATACGACACATTGGTTCACTTTTTTGTTAAACATTTTTAACTCGGTTTGGCAAATAAACCAATCGTATCCTAAGGTCTATATCTCTCTCCTAGAAAGATACTCTCTCTCTTCTCTGAGATTCATCTGATAGCCTATAATCATGTTTCACTTGATCAGTGCATCATTATTCAGTTAATTCAACTAATAAATCAAATCTCATAGAACAATTATTAAATCGATATTAACATAATCATTCCTATAATTTCAATAAATGACATTCAATATAATCCATATTTTTCCTTGTCATTAATCTAAATATCATAATGAATTTACTTATGTCCAAGTACAAAGTAAAAGTAAAGCAAAGCCAAAATTGGGAATGTAACATATCCTTCCCCTAAAGATTCATCGTCCTCGATGATGTAAGGTATTAAAAGTATCTAAAAAGCAAGTTCATTGTTTTCAACTAGTAACATTATTAAATAAATGAGGAAATTTTTGATAAAATTCATGGTAATCCTCCCATGTAGCATTTTCCTCAGCATACTGGTCCCATTGGATCTTGCATTGCAAGACTTCTCTATTACGCAAGCGGAGCTTGCGCATTTCAAACACTTTGAGTGGTTTGATCGTGACCACCCCTGGGTCCTACTTCTGTAAAGAACTCTAAGTCAAAATATGATTATTACCTACAATATATTTCTTCAAATAAGACACATGAAAAACATTTTGCATTCTAGATAAGACTAGTGGTAGAGAGATTTTGTAGGCAACCGGATTGATTACTTCAAGCATTTCAAAGGGTCCTACGTATCGAGGGGCCAACTTAGAAGATTTCCCAAATTTAATAGAACTTTTCTGAGGTTTAACCCTCAAAAGAACTTTTTCTCCTACGGAGAATTGCCTTGGAACACGTTTTGCATCCGCATAGCTCTTTTGCCTATCATTGGCTTCTACCAATCTTTTTCTGATCAGCTTAACTTTCTCTTCCATTTCAACTAGTATTTATGGCCCGATGCTTATCCTATCCTCTATCTTATCCCAGCTTATATGAGTTTGACATCTTCTTCCATACAATGCTTCGAATGGTGCCATCTTAATAGCAGAATGATAGGAATTGTTGTAAGCAAATTCCACAAGTGGTAAGTATTCTTCCCACTTATATTGCTGATCCATACAATACATACGCAACAAATCTTCCAAGACTTGGTTAATTCTCTCAGTTTGCTCATCAATTTCAGGATGGTAAGTTGAAATCACATTGAGTTTAGTCCGTAGCCCAGAAAACAAAGTTTGCCAAAACCTTGACGTTACACCCACATCTCTATCCGCGATAATTTTTTCAAGGAATCCATACAATCTAAATACCTCTTGCACAAATCTACGAGCTAAAACAAGTGCTCCATCAGTCAAATTCCCTAGTATGAAATGTGCTACCTTTGTGAGTTTATCAACTACCACCAAAATGGCATCATGTCGATTCCTTGACATAGGAAGTCCTTGAACAAAATCCATGCTAATAAATTGCCATTTCTACTCTGGTACATCATGCGGATATAACAATCCTGTGGGGTGATGATGCTCTGCTTTTACCCTTTGGCATTCTAAACAATTTGCTACAAATCTCGTAGCATCATTCTTCATTCCTTTCCAGAAATAAAGAGGTTTAACATCCGCTAGAAGTTTATTTACTCCTAGATGTCCAGAATATGGGGCTGTATGAACTTCTTTCCATACCAAGTCCCTTAATCCAGCTGAATCAGGCACATAAATTCTATTTTTATACCTCATTAATCCATCTGACTCAAACAGATAACCATCATTTCTTGGATCTTTAGGATTATCTTTCAGAGCCTGCATAACTTGTTTATAAAACTCATCACCTGACAAATTTTGCAATACCAAATCCTTAAAATTTCCACGAATAGGAATAATAGATGCTATATGTCTTCTACGACTCAAAGCATCAGCTACTCTATTCTCTTTTACTTTGATGTAGTTTATCTCAAAGTCATACTCAGATATCAATTCTAACCATCTCCTTTTTCGTGCATTTAAATGTGGTTGAGAGAAAATATACTTAAGACTTTGATGGTCTGATTTCAGTATAAAAGTCTTTCCCAACAAATAATGTCTCAACATTTGCAAGGCATGAATTACTACTGCCATTTCCAGATCATGCAGTGCATAATTTTTCTCATAAGATTTCAATTTCCTTGACTCATATGCTATGACTCTTCCTTCTTGCATAAGCACTCCTCCTAATCCTTCTCCCAAGGCATCTATGATTACCTCAAATTGTCCTTCGGGGTCAGGAACTTTTAAAATTGGAGCTGAAGTTAACTTTTCTTTTAAGAGATCAAATGCTTCCTGACATTTGTCTGTCCATTCGAATCTCTTTCCTTTCCTCTGCAAGGTAGTGATTGGACTAGCAATACTGGAGAAATTTAGAACAAACTTTCTATAATAGCCTACAGGCCCATGAAACTATGTACCTCATGTACGTTTGTTGGTACAGGCCAATATAGAATAGCTGTGATTTTTGCAGGATCAACAAATATTCCATTAACTGTTATAATATGCCCTAGATATTGAATCTCCTTCTGGAAGAATGTGCATTTAGATAGATTCCCAAATAACTTATGTTCTCTTAACCTTTGCAGAACTATTTGCAGGTGTCGATGATGTTCCTCCTCATTCCTAGAATAAATGAGTATATCATCCAGAAAGACTAGAACAAACTTATCCAAACAATCCTTGAATATACTATTCATGAGATTCATAAATGCGGAGGTGCATTTGTCAAACCAAATGGCAACACTGTGAACTCATAGTGTCTCAATCTGGTTCTAAAAGCTGTCTTATGAATATCTTCATCCTTCAGTCTTAACTGATGATATCCTGATCGCAAATCAATCTTTGAAAACACGACAGGTTACCTCATCTGATCAAAAAGATCATCAATACGTGGCAAAGGGTATTTATTCTTTACTATTTCTTTTTTAAGCATACAATAATTTATACACAAACGAAGGTTTCCATCCTTCTTAACAAAAATAACTAGGGCACCCCAAGGTGAAACACTAGGTCTGATTAAACCTTTAACCAACAATTCTTGTAACTGTGCTTTCAATTCCATTAACTCAGTTGTCGTCATACGATAGGGTGCTTTTGATACAGGCTCAAATCCTAGTTTAATATCAATAGCAAAGTCAAACAACCTCTTGGGAGGCAATCCAGGAAGTTCTTCTAGAAACACATCCTGAAATTCTTGAAGAAAAGGATACCTTTCCCCAAAAGATAAACTATGGTTTTCTACCCCTTCTTCCACTTGGAATATTTACTGCCTCTGAATATCCGACATCTTTATCACAAGTCCTGGCATGTTTCTTGCTTGGAGAGAGAGCATCTTTCCAATGATTTACCTCCATCCACAGTCTAGCGGTCTCCCACACATCTTCCACATAGGAAGTGGCCCTACCCTTCACGAGGAATATAGACCATAGGTGACCAATGGTTATTTTCCTTTTCTGAGTACATAATGTTGTATTCTACTCAACTCTATCAATCATACAACCCCAAATACCCTCTAGCTAAGTATGATTTTTGATATGTTGAGTAATCTGAATATAGTGAACCGACAATGCATGCAGAAAATAACTGCATTACTTTGGCCAAAGTTTTTAACTATAAATAACATTCATATGAATGTAGTCGTTGTGTTCACCCACCACTACTAGACTTGGATAATGTCATGTTCATACAGTTATTCACTCTGACTATCTATACATAATTGGTCTAATCATCATGACCTGATAATAGTCTACTTAGACGTAGTTAAGTCTAAAAGACATTAACCCTCATTTGGTCCAAATCAACTCTAGGGTATTTAAACAACCATTGAGTCCTATAACATTTCTACTTTATCATTCAACATAAAAGATTTAGAAAAGACCTTTGGTTTAACCCAGCCATAACTAGGTTTACAATACATATTGCTAAGGTATGTCCTCTACTCAACAAGAATATGAGTACGTATTCAATTCAACCATACATGAAGCCTATGCTCATCACTTCATATTTATACCCTTATATTCTTTATACAAGTTTATTCCATATAGACTTGGTTTATTTCTGCATATTGGTTTACTAGTGACCGAACTCATCATGGTTCTAGTTTAGATAGGAGAAGAAATTTGACTCAATATCCTATTCAGCTATCAATAGTTATTGTATCATTTCAAAGTATACCTCTTAGTCACTATTGTTCTCCATGAATCTAGTTTCTTGGATAAGATACCATTTAGACAAAACACAGAAAAAAAAAACATGATTGGTTTCAACACCATTGACTTCACTAATACTCTATTCCATATTACTCTTGAATAGAAAGTTTTACTAATGAAATCCCTTTACACTATTCTCATAATAATTCCATACATATTTCACCTATGATAAGAATAGTTGACTTATTCCTGAAGATTACTCTTCTCACTATGTGACTGGTTTTCTAATTGATAGAAGACTATAACTGTTTCTAAGAAAATCTGTTTATAATAAACTGAACAATAGTAGAGTCTACCTATCGGTGAAAGATAGTTGTATTATCGACTCATTGTGATTATTCAAAACTAAATACACTACCAAAGTTAGCATCGGCCCATAACAGGCTAAACGACACTAGTCACATATACTAAAACTCACCTGTACCATCGACTCAGACAAATAGTCACAAAGATAGTAATAAAGTTAACACAAACGGTTTATAGTATAGCTTAAATTTAACACTGATAGAATAAGTAAACTTAGATAATGATTACTCATAACAAATATTCAATATGTTTATCTCTATTTAATAAAACAACATGTAGGAATGTCTACCTGACAACGTTGGCTTACTGAGTATTAGACCGGTGATAAGCTACTATGTTCATCCCCGATGACCACACTGTTACTTTACTTAACCAGCTTCCTCGCTGCCCGTTGCGAACTCTCTTCTACCTTCTCCTCTGACCTCTCTCTCTCTACAAAAATTTAAACACTTACCTGATATCCCCATCGACCAGCCAAGCCGTGACTTTTAAGAGCTTAAAACAGACTCATAAAGAGTCGTTCTATCTGTTCGCTCCCAATCTAAAACAGTTATCAAAACCCATAACAAATCCAACGGTAAAGACCAATAGTTCATCTTCAACTTAGCTAAAAATGTGTAAACATGGACAAATGTTAATGATGGATACATCATTTGAGGAGATCAACGATAGTGGTGGAGTCATCCGCCACTCCTCCTATACGAGGCCGCTAACTTCTCAAAACTAACCAAAGCAATCAGTTACTCTTAATGAGTAAGTTTGATTCATCATGCTTTTAGTATTTAAAGCATTCCTCGAAAGATGCCTTTAGTTGCTCAACTAAAAACCAAACTATTAAATCATGAGGTATTTCCTCATTTGACTCATTCATTTATATATATGTTTCGACCAAATCAAATATTATTTATATAACATTATCTTTATTCGATTTCATGTTTTAATCAATAAGAGAATAATACTAAAATGAAAGTTACGGATAATGTGATTGAGTTGAGCTAGTCTCCTCATCACGATCCATCGATAAAGCAAGTCATTTTAACTCGACGATAAAGTCTTAATATTAAGAATGTGTTAAAACACTTCAAAAGACTTAGAAATAATATGACAACCCTTTTACGACAATAACGTCATAATATTTACGTTAAACATAAATAGTCGTAAATCAACTTAACAAAGTCGTTAATGTATTTAATGACCTAAACAACTTAATATGACTAAGAATGATTGTAAAACAGTATCGACTACCTGTCGATTAGGTTCAAAAGTGAACTGACAAACTAAGCTTACCTCATACGACACATTGGTTCACTTTTTAGTTAAACACTTTTAACTCGGTTTGGCAAATAAACCATTCATATCCCAAGGTCTATATCTCTCTCCTGGAAAGATACTATCTCTCTTCTCTTAAAGTCATCTGATAGCCTGTAATCATGTTTCTATTGTCATCAAACAATACATGTGATCAGTGCATCATTATTCAATTAATTCAACTAATAAATCAAATCTCATAGAACAATTATTAAATTGATATTAACATAATCATTCCTATAATTTCAATAAATGACATTCAGTATAATCCATATTTCTCCTTGTCGTTAATCTAAATATCATAATGAATTTACTTATGTCCAAGTAAAAAGTAAAAGTAAAGTAAAGCCAAAATTGGGGATGTAACATATCCTTCCCCTAAAGATTCATCATCCTCGATGATGTAAGGTATTAGAAGTATCTAAAAAGCAAGTTCATTGTTTTCAACTAGTAACATTATTAAATAAATGACAAATTTTTTGATAAAATTCATGGTAATCGTCCCATGTAGCATTTTCCTCAACATACTGGTCCCATTGGACCTTGCATTGCAAGACTTCTATGTTACGCAAGCGGAGCTTGCGCATTTCTAACACTTTGAGTGGTTCGATCATGACCACCCCTGGGTCTTGCATCTAGAAAGAATTCCAAGTCAAAATATGATTATTACCTGCAATATATTTCTTCAAATAAGACACATGAAAAACATTGTACATTCTAGATAAGACTGGTGGTAGAGCGATTTTGTAGGCAACCGGATTGACTACCTCAAGCACTTCAGAGGGTCCCACGTATCGAGGGGACAACTTAGAAGATTTCCCAAATTTAATAGAACTTTTCTGATGTTTAACCCTCAAAAGAACTTTTTCTCCTATGGAGAATTGCCTTGGAACGCATTTTGCATCCGCATAGCTCTTTTGCCTATCATTGGCTTCTGCCAATCTTTTTCTGATCAGCTTAACTTTCTCTTCCATTTCAGCTTGCATTTCTGGCTGGAGGCTAATCCTATCCTCTAGCTTATCCTAGCTTATAGGAGTTCGACATCTTCTTCCATACAATGCTTCAAATGGTGCCATCTTAATAGCGGAATGATAGGAATCGTTGTTTGCAAATTCCACAAGTGGTAAGTATTCTTCCCACTTATATTGCTGATCCATACAATACATACGCAACAAATCTTCCAAGACTTGGTTAACTCTCTCAGTTTGCCCATCGGTTTCAGGATGGTAAGCTATACTCACATTGAGTTTAGTCCCTAGCGCAAAAAACAAAGTTTGCCAAAACCTTGACGTTACACGCGCATCTCTATCCGAGATAATCTTTTTAGGGAATCCATGCAATCTAAATACCTCTTGCACAAATATATGAGCTAAAATAGGTGCTCCATCAGTCAAATTCCCTGGTATGAAATGTGCTACCTTTGTGAGTTTATCAACTACCACCAAAATGGCATCATGTCGATTCCTTGACATAGGAAGTCCTTGAACAAAATCCATGCTAATAACTTGCCATTTCCACCCTAGTACATCATGCAGATATAACAATCCTGCGAGGTGATGATGCTTTACTTTTACCCTTTGGCATTCTAAACAACTTGATACAAATCTTGCAGCATCATTCTTCATTCCTTTCCAGAAATAGAGAGCTTTAACATCTGCTAGAAGTTTAGTTACTCCTAGATGTCCAAAATACGGGGTTGTATGAACTTCTTTCCATACCAAGTCCCTTAATCCAGTTGAATCAAGCACATAAATTCTATCTTTATACCTCATTAATCCATCTGACTCAAACAGAAAACCATCATTTCTTGGATCTTTAGGATTATCTTTCAGAGCCTGCATAACTTGTTTATAAAACTCATCACCTGACAAATTTTGCAACACCAAATCCTTAAAATTTCCACGAATAGGAATAATAGATGCTATATGTCTTCTACGACTCAAAGCATCAGCTACTCTATTCTCTTTTACTTTGATGTAGTTTATCTCAAAGTCATACTCAGATATCAATTCTAACCATCTCCTTTGTCGTGCATTTAAATGTGGTTGAGATAAAATATACTTAAGACTTTGATGGTCTGATTTCAGTATAAAAGTCTTTCCCAACAAATAATGTCTCAACATTTGCAAGGCATGAATTACTACTGCCATTTCCAGATCATGCAGTGCATAATTTTTCTCATAATATTTCAATTTCCTTGACTCATATGCTATGACTCTTCCTTCTTGCATAAGCACTCCTCCTAATCCTTCTCCCAAGGCATCTGTGATTACCTCAAATTGTCCTTCGAGGTCAGGAACTTTTAAAATTGAAGTTGAAGTTAACTTTTCTTTTAAGAGATCAAATGCTTCCTGACATTTGTCTGTCCATTCGAATCTCTTTCCTTTCCTCTGCAAGGTAGTGATTGGACTAGCAATACTGGAGAAATTTAGAACAAACTTTCTATAATAGCCTACAGGCCCATGAAACTATGTACCTCATGTACGTTTGTTGGTACAGGCCAATACAGAATAGCTATGATTTTTGCAGAATTAACAAATATTCCATTAACTATTATAATATGCCCTAGATATTGAATCTCCTTCTGGAAGAATGTGCATTTAGATAGATTCTCAAATAACTTATGTTCTCTTAACCTTTGCAGAACTATTTGCAGGTGTCGATGATGTTCCTCCTCATTCCTAGAATAAATGATATATCATCTAGAAAGACTAGAACAAACTTATCCAAATAATCCCTGAATATACTATTCATGAGATTCATAAATGCGGTAAGTGCATTTGTCAAACCAAATGGCAACACTGTGAAATCATAGTGTCGATATATGGTTCTAAAAGCTATCTTATGAATATCTTCATCCTTTAGTCTTAACTGATGATATCCTGATCGCAAATCAATATTTGAAAACACGGAAGCTTCCCTCATCTGATCAAAAAGATCATCAATACGTGGCAAAGGGTATTTATTCTTTACTGTTTCTTTGTTAAGCATACGATAATTTATACACAAATGAAGGGTTCCATCCTTCTTCTTAACAAAATTAACCGAGGCACCCCAAGGTGAAACATTGGGTCTGATTAAACCTTTAGCCAACAATTCTTGTAACTGTGCTTTCAATTCATTAACTCAGTTGTCATCATACGATAGGGTGCTTTTGATACAGGCTCAGATCCTGGTTTAATATCAATAGCAAAGTCAAACACCCTCTTGGGAGGCAATCCCGGAAGTTCTTCTGGAAACACATCCTAAAATTCTTGAAGAAAATGATACTTTTCCCCAAAAGATAAACTAGGGTTTCCTACCCCTTCTTCCACTTGTTCCATCTTAACTGCAAACAACTGACAGCCTTTCCTTCTAGCCCTTTTTAATTGCTTAGTAGAGATAGTCCTAATTTTAACTTCTCTTTGAATCCCTTGGATTTGGATCAGATTTCCCAAGTCATCTAAGCATTCAACTGTTTCTAAAAAAAATAGTCAACCTTAGCTCTATGTTTCCATAACCAATTCATCCCAAGGATCACATCATAAGAACCTAAGGGAGATACATACAGATTTACTTCAGTTGAGAAACTAGGAAGGTCAACTTTGCCTTCAAACAAACATTGCTCTACCTGAGCCTTAGATTGGTTAGCATATTCAATTGACCAAGGTTTAGACATGTAACCAACTTTTCTAGAAAATTTATTCAAAATTCTAGGAGAAACAAAGTTTTCAGTGGCTCATGTATCAATCAAAATAGATATAGGGACTTCAAACAAAGTACCTATCATCTCAATGGGTGTGATTTGATACTTAGCTTGACGATTGTCGAGAGATACATGAATCCTTTGCTGGAATGCTTCTTGCTGAGTAGACAGTGTAGTACCTCTTTGTTGACCATTTAGATTCTTGTTAGGGCAACGATTTGCATAGTGGTCGCCCCCACAAGTAAAGCATCCCCCAATGGGTCCTTTCTTATCTGAAGTCTTCCCATTGTTATCCTCATTTCTTTTATAATTGCCATATATTTTCTCATTGCCTGATCCACCTTTGTTCTTCTAAGGTCCTTTATCTTTTCTCTTGTTATCATGATTATTTTCATATCTTTTCTTGTAGGATTGATTGTTAGGAGTTCCGTTAAACCTCTTACGGCTTCTTTCACGATAAGCCGAGATGGATTTTATCTTTTGCTCTTGCTTAATCACCTTCTCATATACTTGATCCATTGTGGTAGGGCCATGAACATCCACTTCACCACCTATTTGAGCATTTAAGCCCATGATGAATTTCCTGATCTGGAATCTCTCATCTCTTTGATATTGTGGAACATATTTCAGGAGTCGAGTGAATTTTTCTTCCATATTCTACCACTGTCATATCTCCTTGCCAAAGATTTTGAAAATTAGTAAGTTTCTGATCAAAGTAAGGTTGTGGTAACCACCTCTTGTGAAAGAGTTCCATGAACTCATCCCAAGTTACCCTTAGAGAGCTTAAATTCAATTCCATCTTTTTATTCATCCACCATGTGCATGCTTCTCCCGCCAGTTGGAATGCTCCCCATAATGCCTTGGTCACCTCCGAGTAATTTCTTATCTCAAAGTAATTTTCCATCTCTGTTAACCGAGCTTCTGCAGCATCTCCAGTTTCTGTCCCATCAAATTTTGGTGGAACAACCTTCTTCATATCCTTTGAGAGCTCCAAGGTCAATCTATCCCTTGCCTCTTTATGAGTGTCAGTACTTTTACTCTGATCTTCATGATTTTCTCTGCTTTCACCATGAGAATTTTCACCTCCTCCCTCAGTATTCCCTTTATCATCCAACCTGTTTTCCAAATCACCCAATCTTTTCTTGGTTTCCTCAATCATGGTTATGATTTGGTCCAGATTATTATCCGGCCGGGGGTTTCCCTCTTCACTTTCTCCTTGGTTAGTTCTTGTCCGCACCATGTTTATTGATTTCTCACACCTGAGAATATTGAGTTGTCCATTAGTTCAAGATTATAATGTAGCCCATTAAATCTAAACATAAAACTCAATTTAAACAATAGTTTGGCACAAAACAACTCTTTTATTTATAATTTCTTTTTCAAAAGTAAAGAGTTTCCTTCTTTCTTTTTTTTACAAGAAATGACTTCAAAAGTCATGATCCAGAGGAGTATATCCCTCAGACTCATTTTTAGATACATAATCTTGAGGTATATAACCTTCTGACTCACTATCAGACCTAACTTCTATGATCTCGACAGTTGACGGAATGCGGGGATCTTGCCCTATCATAACTCTTTCCTCATCTAACTTATACTCTATGATTTTGGCAGTGATCTTAACTCTTTGTTTATCTTCCCTTCTCACTCGCTTAATTCGAGTTAAGGCAGTTGCCAGAGTTTCAGTATCACTCAGCCAAATGTCACTCTCATCATTGGTTCCCTCAAAGCTCTTAATAATCACCTCACATTCTCTTTTAGCTTTAAGGAACCGCTGGCTTGAATTGACAGACTTTCTTGCTATCTTCTTAAAGCGTACCATCCTGGCACAGAAATTTCCAAACATTAGCTAACCGCTTAATGTTGACTATAAGCAAGCATAGTGGTCTCATAAGCCCTAGTGCTGAACCTGGTAGCTCTAATACCATATGTAACATCTAGTTTCTATAGACAGTAAAATTTAAAAAAATTACCATGAAGTAATTTTAACAAGGTAAACAAAATGAGATAGAGAATTTTTCTTTTATTCAATATCAAATCAAGTAACTACAATTACAAGATTTCTCAATACAAATACAATAAACTATATTGTTCATCACAAGTACAATTGTTTACAAAAGTAAATCAATTACAATATAAAAACTTTGGAATATTTACTACCTCTGAATATCTGGCATCTTTATCACAAGTCTTGGCATGCTTCTTGCTTGGAGAGAGAGCATCTTTCCAGTGATTTACCTCCATCCACAGACCGGTGGTCTCCCACACATCTTCCACATAGGAAGTGGCCCTACCCTTCACGAGGAATATAGACCATAGGTGACCAATGGTTATTTTCCTTTTCCGAGTACATAGTGTTGTATTCTACTCAACTCTATCAATCATACAACCCCAGATACCCTCTAGCTAAGTATGATTTCTGATATGTTGAGTAATCCGAATACAGTGAACCAACAATGCATGCAAAAAATAAATGCATTACTTTGGCCAAAGTGTTTAACTATAAATAACGTTCATATGAACATAGTCGTTGTGTTCACCCACCCCTACTTGACTTGGATAATGTCATATTCATGCAGTTATTCACTCTGACTATCTATACATAATTGGTTTAATCATCATGACATGATAATAGTCTACTTAAACTTAGTTAAGTCTAAATGACATTAACCCTCATTTGGTCCAAATCAACTCTAGGGTATTTAAAAAACCATTGAGTCCTATAACATTTCTACTTTATCATTCAACATAAAAGATTTAGAAAAGACCTTTGGTTTAACCCAACCATAACTAGGTTTACAATACATATTGCAAAGGTATTGTCCTCTACTCAACGAGAATATGAGTACCTATTCAATTCAACCATACATGAAGCCTATGCTCATCACTTCATATTTATATCCTTATATGCTTTATACAAGTTTATTCCATATAGACTTGGTCTATTTCTGCATATTGGTTTACTAGTGACCGAACTCATCATGGTTCTAGTTTAGATAGGAGAAGAACTTTGACTCAATATATTGTTCAACTAACTATCAATAGTTATTCTATCATTTCAAAGGATACCTCTTAGTCACCATTCTTCTCCATGAATCTAGTTTCTTGGATAAGATACCATTTAGACAAAACATAGAAAAGAAAACATGATTGGTTTCAATACCATTGACTTCACTAATACTCGATTCCATATTACTCTTGAATGGAGAGTTTTACTAATGAAATCCCTTTACACTATTCTCATAAGAATTCCATACATATTTCACCTATGATAAGAATAGTTGACTTATTCTTGAAGATTACTCTTCTCACTATGCGACTGGTTTTCTTTTGATAGAAGACTATAACTATTTCTAAGAAAATTTGTTTATAATAAACTGAACAATAGAAGAGTCTACCTATCAGTGAAAGATAGTTGTATTATCGACTCGCTGTGATTATTCAAAACTGAATACACTGCCAGAGTTAGCATCAGCCCATAACAAGCTAAATGACGCTACTCACATATACTAAAACTCACCTTTACCATCGACTCAAACAAATAATCACGATAGTAATAAAGTTAACACAAATGGTTTATAGCATAGCTTACATTTAACACTGACATAATAACCAAACTTAGATAATGATTACTCATAACAAATATTCAATATGTTTATCTCTGTCTAATAAAACAACATACAGGAATGTCTACTTGACAATGTCGGCTTACTTAGTATTAGACCGGTGATAAGCTGCTCTATTCATCCCTGACAACCACACTATTACTTAACTTAACCAGCTTCCTCACTGCCCTCCACGAACTCTCTTCTTCCTTCTCCTCTGACCTCTCTCTCTCTCTCTACAAAAACCTAAACACTTACCCGATATCCCCATCGACCAGCCAAGCCGTGGCTTTTAAGAGCTTAAAATAGACTCATAAAGAGTCATTCTATCTGTTCACTCCCAGTCCAAAACAGTTATCAAAACCCATAACAAATCCAACGGTAAAGACCAACAGTTCGACTTCAACTTAGCTAAAAATGTGTAAACATTGACAAATGTTAATGATGGATACATCATTTGAGGAGATCATCGATAGTGGTGGCATCATCTGCCACTCCTCCTATACGAGGCCACCAAATTCTCAAAACTAACCAAATCAGTTACTCTTAATGAGTAAGTTTGATCCATCATGCTTTTATCATTTAAAGCATTCCTCGAAAGATGCCTTTAGCTGCTCAACT
The DNA here is from genome assembly GCA_027924645.1 of Cunninghamia lanceolata. Classification (NCBI taxonomy): domain Eukaryota; kingdom Viridiplantae; phylum Streptophyta; class Pinopsida; order Cupressales; family Cupressaceae; genus Cunninghamia; species Cunninghamia lanceolata. The sequence goes on from BSBN01000333.1 coordinate 7,360,201, forward strand.
AAAAACCAAACTCTTAAATCATGAGGTATTTCCTCATTCGACTCATTCATTTATATATATGTTTCAACCAAATCAAATATTATTTATATAACATTATCTCTATTCGATTTCATGATTTAATCAATAAGAGAATAATACTAAAATGAAAATTACAGATAGCATGATTGAGTTGAGCTAGTCTCCTCATCACAATCCGTCGACAAAGCAAGTCATCTTAACTTGACGATAAAGTCTTAACGTTAAGAATGGGTTAAAAAACTTCAAAAGACTTAGTAATAATATGACAACCCTTTTACAACAATAACGTCGTAATATTTATGTTAAACGTAAATAGTTGCAAATCAACTTAACGACGTCGTTAACGTATTTAACGACCTAAACAACTTAATATGACTAAGAATGATTGTAAAACAATATCGACTTCCTATTGATTAGGTTCAAAAGTGAACTGACAAACTAAGCTTACCTCATATGACACATTGGTTCACTTTTTAGTTAAACACTTTTAACTCGGTTTGGCAAATAAACCATTCGTATCCCAAGGTCTATATCTCTCTCCTGGAAAGATACTCTCTCTCTTCTCTGAGAGTCATCTGATAGCCTGTAATCCTGTTTCGCTTGTCATCAAACAATACATGTGATCAGTGCATCATTATTCAATTAGTTCAACTAATAAATCAAATCTCATAGAACAATTATTAAATCGATATTAACATAATCATTCCTATAATTTCAATAAATGACATTCAATATAATCCATAGTTTTCCTTTTCATTAATCTAAATATCATAATGAATTTACTTATGTCCAAGTAAAAATTAAAAGTAAAGCAAAGCCAAAATTGGGGATGTAACAATAACATAATGAAATTTGTTGAAATTGTTTAAAAAAACTTCAAACAAATATAGTCGACTTGTATATAGCCAAACTCCATGATCTTTTCTACTATCTTATTTACTTACATCAAAGGAAGGGTACATGGGCATCCATCAAAAGAATAATGATAGAGGGATTCTTATCAAATATTATATTTGGTAACTTTCTAGTAAATATTTATAAAAACTATGGAAACATAGACAAGGCATTGCTAACTATTTGATAGAATACCACAAAAAAATGTGATTTCATAGACTACCATGATTATAAGAAATGCAAAAAATGGATCTAAAGTTGGACATTACAATGTTGTTATCAATGCTCTTTACAAAACTTAGAAAATAGACAAGCCTTTTCGATCATAGATGAAATTAGATGCAATGGTTATAAGAATATGGCGGGATATCGATAGACCACCTTTTTAGCATTTTACACAAAGCTAAAGATGAATTCTTACGACCATTGCAGGATATCGATAGACCACCTTTTGAGAGAGAGAGAGAGAAACATATAGGGTAAAGCAAAATGGATATCCGTTTTGAGCAACTAGCTAAAACGGATATCTATTTTGTAAAACATAAAAAAGGAAAATGATATTTTACCAAACCAAAATGTCGTTTTGCTTCGCTTTTGCCTTGTATGTAGGCTTGGGACTGTCATAGTTGACTTTCCCTCAATTCTAATGTTTTTACAAGTTTCATTCTCTTCTTCGAACTTCACCCTTTGTGTTGAAGACTTTTTTTTATGCAAAATTGATAAAACAAAAAGGGTTTATAGAAGAAACTGTCAGCTTTCGAAAAATATAAGATTTTTTTGGTTATCATTTTATTAAATAATTATTAATAATTTTCTATATAGTGTGTGTCTGAAATCCTAATGGACACACTGATTGAAAAACATCCATAACTTTAAACCGTTTCACCTTTTTGAGATCCGAAAGCTGTGTCACTCTATGCTCTTCTGGCTATAGTTTTAAAAAAAATGAATTCTGATTTTTTTTTATCGAGTTAGGTTGGCTGGAAAATTACTTTTTAGTTTTAAAAAAATGTCACAGTAAAAAAATCATAACTAATTATTTTATTGGAAAAAAATTTCAAAAAAATATGCATCACATCCAGGCATGGGTCCTCTACTTATTTTGAAAGTTTCAAAAAAAAAAAAATTTTTTGCTCATAGTTAGGTTGGCTGGAATGACACCCAATTTTTTTTTTTTCTGAAAAATTTAATAGTTGTTCATTGAAATATTCATTTTTCACTAAGTAAATTTTTTTTTTTAAAATAGTAGCCCATAAACTAGATTCAATTCTCTACAAATTTCATTCTTACATATTTTTCAAATTGTGTAGATAATCCATTCAAATTTTCACATGAACTTGATTAAGTCTGTTTTTTTGTATTTTCATTGCCACTAAGAGGTATAGTTTGGCCCATCATGATCCTGCACATACCCATAAGTCAATCCTATATGCAAGACACCTTCTCAAAGTGGTGGTGCTCACCTTAGGGCAAACCCCTTGGCAAACTCCACAAAATATGGCACTGAAAATATCTTCTTCAATCTTCAGAATTCATGTATGATCAAACCCTTTAGGCTGGCAAGATCAAAGCTCTGATACCATTGTAAGATCCCTTACAAGATCTGCCCTAAATTCTAAATTTTATTTTCTAATTTCTGCCCTATATTTATGCACTTTAGAATTCTACTCCAAACCCTAGAATTCTGATTTATTTTTCTCATTGCAAACAAGTGTGGACAACAAACATATATGCATCCAAAATACTCAAATAATATGCCCATAATGAACCCTTATGATAATAGCTTGAATCATGAACTCAACCACTGTATATGAACATCCACAATACAAACAAAATGGGAAACAAATCTGATTTCTGATTATATCAGATTGTTGTTACAAATCAGAATATCTGAATATGCAATTACATAGGCTCAAACATGCCCAAATATAGCCTAGAAATCTACCCTTACAATTCAGACCTAATAATAGGTTTGGACATACCAAAATGATTTAGAATAACATCTCCAATCAAACCCTAGTTCTATGAACTTCTTCAGCTAGGTGACGCTCCATTAGAAATAAGAAACACATGCAAAATGAGGGCGACTAGGGCTAGGACTGATAAACAAGGTTCCCACATGAAATCACCCTTCTTTGGCACTTAATCTAGGGTGAAACCCTAGCTCTATCAATGCACAAATCCCTCCAAATGATGGTGCTCCAAGTCTGATCTGAATATCTAATTTTTTTTCTTCACTTCTCCAAATTGTATTTGGCACAAATCTCACAATTTGGCCTCCCTGTTTCTGTAGAAACAAATATGGCTTTGTCGCTCCTTTTTGTTGCAAGTATGAGGTGAGCCATTGTTGTCATTGATGTCAACATACTCATACTGCATTGACAAGAAGGATTTGATGAGCTTTGTGCTGAGGATATTGAGAAAATTAGCCTCAGTCAGGAACAGTGAAGAACAGTGATGAGAAGAAGGTAAATATACTGTATAGGATGAGAACCGGAGGATGCGGATTAAAGGGTTAGTAGATATGAGTCTTGAGATGCTACAGTTAAGATTTCAGAGGTCCGCATGAAGATCTGAAGGAGTTATGGCTGCCGGTATAGAACCGGGTCCGGCAAGTATCCGGAGGTGACAGAGGATCACAAAAAGGTCCGGTGAGGTCCGGAATTGTATCATCCTAATCTGCGGATTGGACGGAGTGTTTGAGATGTCCTTGTGATGTGTCATCCTGATTTGTGTGTGATTTGGAGGTCCGGATGTACCTCCTGCATTATGACAGTGGCGACAGACTGTGTTCTTGAAGTTCCGGATGAGGAAGACAAGAGATCCCAGTAAGCAGAGAAAGTGCGGATGTATCCGGACATTCAGACAGACTTGTGAAGGTTCTTGAATCATGTTTAGGTTGTGTTGTTGGTCCGCATTGATGGTAGAGCCCGGAATTGAAGTTACTCTTCCGGATGAAGTTATTGCTCTGTTTAGCCGACCGGATGAGTTGTTCATCCTGCGAATGTTCTTGTGATAGCCGACCGGATGTGTTATTCATCTTGCGGATACTCCTATGGTTGTTTGCCGACTTAGATGCTTGTTCCTAAGTCGATGTCTTGTATAAATAATGATTTGTGAATTCATTTCAGTGAGGAGCATGTGGATGAGCATGGTGTAGCGAAGAAAGGTGCGAAAGGCAGAGCAGAGATTGTTGGGCTTAATTGGAACTGATCCGGACATGGTAGAGATGTCATTCTCCAGTTCAAGACTGTGATTTTTATCACTCTGTAGACAGTGTGTCTCCTTGTAGGCAGTGGGCCTCTTTGTGAGCAGTGTGCTCGGGCAGTGAGCCCTTATTGGCATGTGCCATTCATTTTTTTTTTTTATTCTTCTAACAGAGAATAATTCTTGGGTTAATCACCCCGTGGTTTTTCCCTTAACCGGGTTTTCCACGTCAAAATCTTGGTGTTCAATGTGTTGATGCTTATCTACTCTTGTGTTTATGTATTGTGCTTCCATGAATGATTATTTGATATGCTGCTAACTAACAACAGAGAATAAAGTGTTTGAAATAGAACAAGTTCTATACAACTGATTCACCCCCCCCCCTCTCAGTTGTATGCCCTAGATCCAACAATTGGTATCAGAGCCAAGTTCCTCTGATAGGAGCTTAACCGCTTGAGGTGATCCAGGATGTCGTCATACAAGAAGGATAGTCCGAAGTTCGATGGAACCAACTTCACTCTCTGGAAAGGTCGCATGAAGTGTCATTTGGAATGTATGGGAAAAGCATACTTGGCTATGATTTCAAAACCATATATACCCCCACAAGGTGGTCCGACAACTCCAGATGAAACCACAGAAGCTGAAAACAATCTGCGGACTAAGGAAGCTCTTCTAAGCGCATTGAATGACTCAGATCTCTTGAATGTCATTGACCTACCAACTGCATATGAGATCCTAACTAAACTGGAACTTCTGTATGAAGGAGATGAGTTTGTCAAAAGTGCAAGATTGCAAAGTCTGAAAGGGAAATTTGAAAGATTGAAAATGAGAGATGATGAAAACATTACTACCTTTATGCCAAGGGTAAATGAGTTGGTATGTGGAATCAGAAATGCTGGTGGAACTCTAGATGAAAATGAGATTGTTTGCAAAATTCTAAGATCCCTTCCTGCTGCCTACAAAATCAAAGTTGCTGCCATTGATGAATTCAGAGCCCACACAACAGTCACAAGAGAACAACTGGCTGGCAAACTAGCTGCATTTGAAATGACCGAGTTTGGAGATGATCCTCCCAAGACTGAATCTGCTTTCAAAGCCAGTGCCTATGTGAAAGGCAAACAGAGATTTGATCCGGGTGAAAACTCATCAAGGAAAATGTCATGGTATGATCAAGCAAGAAGAGACATGGAAGAAGAAGAAGCAGAAACAGCTCAACTTGAAGCCCTCATTGCAAAGAGACTGCCAAGAGGATCCGGTAAGTATGAAGGAAAACTACCCTTTAAGTGTTTTAACTGCAATAAGATTGGTCATTTTGCCTCAAGATGTCCGGAGAGATCTGCAAGATCTAATACTCACAGACAAAGGTTTCAAAAGAATTGCTATTATGTTCATGAAGAAGATGACAATGAAGGAGTAACAGATGATGAATCAGATCCAGGAAGCAAATCCGGAAATGAGTGGGTGTTTATAGCCATCAAGGAAGAAGATTCCTTTCTCTCTGAATCTGTCAATCACAAAGTTGTTGAAAAAGCCTTGGCTGCTCAAGTGGAAGAAAAGGATGATTGGGTTATTGACAGTGGATGCTCTCACCATATGACTGGTGACAAGAATAAGTTCTTAGACTTGGAAAGATATGAAGGAGGAATGGTAAAGTTTGGTGACAATTCTGCTGGCAGAATCAGAGGTAGGGGAACTATTTCCTTTGATGGTAAGAGCAAAACAGGTAATGTACTATATGTTGAAGGATTGAAGCACAATCTTCTCAGTGTTGGTCAGTTAGTGGACAAAGGCTATGATCTCCGGTTCAAGAATGGAAAATGCAGAATCTTTACAAGCTCCGGAACTGAAATTGCATCCGGTACTCAGACAAGAGGTAACATCTTTCATCTGGTTGGTTCAAATAAAAGTTGTTTGTTTGTTCAAATTGATCAGAGTTGGTTATGGCATAGAAGAATGTGTCATGTAAATTTTGATAACATCATCAAAATAAGCAATACTCAGGCTGTGAGAGATCTTCCAAAGTTGATAAAACCTACAAACAGTGTGTGTAAAGAATGTCAGTTAGGCAAACAAAGCAGAGTCTCTTTTAAAAGCAAAGATCAGTCTTCTACCGGATTGTTGGAATTAGTACATACTGATCTATGTGGTCCGACAAGAATCAAGAGTCTGCAAGGTGATAGATATTTCATGTTGTTAATTGATGATCATTCCCGGATGATGTGGGTTACCTTTCTGAAAGAAAAATCAGAAGCTTTTGAGAAGTTCAAAATCTTCAAAGCTATGGTGGAGAATCAAACCGGATTGAAACTAAAGTGTCTAAGGTCTGATAGAGGTGGTGAATTTACATCTGGTGAATTCATTGACTTTTGTGAGAAACAGGGTATAAGGAGACAGTTGTCTGCTCCTAAGACTCCACAGCAGAATGGAGTAGTTGAGAGAAAGAACCGGACCATCCAGGAAGCTGCTAGGACAATGATGTTGGAAGCAAATGTTCCTCAAATGTTTTGGAAAGAAGCTATCAGCACTGCAGTCTACACTCTCAATCGAGTTCAAATCAGAAACAACACCGGTAAGACCCCCTATGAACTTTGGTTTGGCATCACTCCTACTGTGAAATATTTCAGGGTATTTGGTAGCAAGTGTTATATTAAAAGAGATGAAGATCTAGGAAAGTTTGATGCTAGAAGTGATGAAGGAATTTTCTTGGGCTACTCCACTCAAAGCAAAGCATATCGGTGTTACAATAAGAGATTGAGGAAGATGATAGAAAGTACCAATGTAAAGGTTGATGAAGGAATTGAGAAGCCTTCAAGATTTTATGAATTTGATGAAGATGACCAAGATAGTGTTCAAGGAACTCAATCCTCTCCGGTGAAACAGAGTCAGCCTGATCCGGTAAATCAGGAAGAAGAGTTAGGTTTAAATGAGCCTGATCAAGAAACAGCAGTACTGGATACTCCCAAAATTCCAAGGTATGTAAAACTGAATCACTCTGAAGATCAGATCATAGGTGACAGAAGCAAAGGTGTACAAACTAGAAGGAATATTGCTCAAGATCAGAATGAATGTTGTCTGATTTCAAGGATTGAACCTAAAACAATAAATGAAGCCTGCAATGATGAAAATTGGACCAAAGCAATGGAAGATGAACTGATGCAAATTGAGAAAAATCATACTTGGGATCTTGTTCCCAGATCTAGAGATAGGAATGTAATTGGAACCAAGTGGGTCTTCCGGAACAAACTAAATGAAGCTGGTGAAGTAATCAGAAACAAAGCTAGATTGGTCTGCAAAGGCTACTCTCAAATAGAAGGAATTGACTTTGAAGAGACTTTTGCTCCGGTAGCAAGAATTGAAGCAGTCAGATTACTTCTTGCATTTGCTGCCTTCAAAGATTTCAAGGTATATCAGATGGATGTCAAGTCTGCCTTCTTAAATGGTGATCTGGAAGAAGAAGTCTACATTGAACAACCGGATGGATTTCAATTGTCTGATAATAATGATATGGTCTGCAAGTTGAAGAAAGCTTTGTATGGATTGAAGCAAGCCCCAAGAGCATGGTATGAAAGGTTGGATAAGCATCTTGTGCAGATTGGATTCAACAAAGGTACTGCTGACAGCAACTTATATTTCAAAATTGATCATGAAAACATTCTGATTGTTGAAGTGTTTGTGGATGATATCATTTTTGGAGGAAGAGATAGTATGTGTAAAACTTTTGCAAATCAGATGAAAAGTGAGTTTGAAATGTCTATGCTTGGTGAAATGAATTTCTTCTTGGGTCTGCAAATTACTCAAACAAAAGAAGGGATCTTCATTTCTCAGACCAAATATGTGAAAGAATTGTTAAAGAAATTTGGTATGGAAGACTCAAAGCCTATGAACACTCCTATGGCAACCGGATGTAAGTTAAGCAAAGATGATGATTCTCCAAAGGCAGATCAGACAAAGTATAGATCAATGATTGGTGGATTGTTGTATCTCACTCAAACTAGACCAGATATAATGCAAGCTGTTGGTCTTGTGGCAAGATTCCAGGCTGATCCTAGAGAATCTCATGTTATGGCAATCAAAAGAATTTTTAGATACTTGAAAGGGACAGTTGAGTATGGTCTATGGTATCCTAGAGATCCGGATTTCTCTCTTCATGCTTACACAGATGCAGATTGGGCAGGAGATGTGGATGACCGGAAGAGCACTAGTGGTGGAGCATTCTTTTTGGGGAAGAGATTGGTTTCTTGGCTAAGCAAGAAACAAGATGCAATATCTCTGTCTACAACTGAAGCAGAATACATTGCAGCAGCAGGTAGTTGCACTCAAATCTTGTGGATGAAGCAGATGCTAAGAGACATCAAAGTTGAATATGAGGAGCCTATTACAATTTTCTGTGATAATTCAAGTGCAATTAATATTTCCAAGAATCCGGTATTGCATTCTAAGACTAAGCACATATCTATCAAATTTCACTTTTTGAGAGAACAAGTAAACAAGGAAGAAGTCAGATTGGAGTATGTTCCCTCCAAGGATCAGATTGCAGATATCTTTACAAAACCTCTTCCCAAGGACTCTTTTGAATATCTCCGGGAGAAGTTAGGGGTCATGGCCCCTCCGGTGATGAACTAAGATGCACTGATGTGCATCAGTCCGGTGGCAATCACAGTCATATCTTGTGATCCGGACTAATGGGGAGCTGCAACTAAGGGGGAGCAGCTGGTATTATTCTGATGCATAAGAGTTGCAAGTGTGAGCCCTTTGCCATTGATGTCAAAGGGGGAGAGAAGACATGTGAAAAACAAGTGGTTGATGATCAAAGGGGGAGCAGCAAAGGAAGACATGTGAAGAGTTGTTGTTGATAGGGGGAGCTGTGACAGAAAAGAGAAGTTCTTGTCTTGATGGTTTTTCACATCATATGTTGCCATCAATGACAAAGGGGGAGATTGTTGCAAGTATGAGGTGAGCCATTGTTGTCATTGATGTCAACATACTCATACTGCATTGACAAGAAGGATTTGATGAGCTTTGTGCTGAGGATATTGAGAAAATTAGCCTCAGTCAGGAACAGTGAAGAACAGTGATGAGAAGAAGGTAAATATACTGTATAGGATGAGAACCGGAGGATGCGGATTAAAGGGTTAGTAGATATGAGTCTTGAGATGCTACAGTTAAGATTTCAGAGGTCCGCATGAAGATCTGAAGGAGTTATGGCTGCCGGTATAGAACCGGGTCCGGCAAGTATCCGGAGGTGACAGAGGATCACAAAAAGGTCCGGTGAGGTCCGGAATTGTATCATCCTAATCTGCGGATTGGACGGAGTGTTTGAGATGTCCTTGTGATGTGTCATCCTGATTTGTGTGTGATTTGGAGGTCCGGATGTACCTCCTGCATTATGACAGTGGCGACAGACTGTGTTCTTGAAGTTCCGGATGAGGAAGACAAGAGATCCCAGTAAGCAGAGAAAGTGCGGATGTATCCGGACATTCAGACAGACTTGTGAAGGTTCTTGAATCATGTTTAGGTTGTGTTGTTGGTCCGCATTGATGGTAGAGCCCGGAATTGAAGTTACTCTTCCGGATGAAGTTATTGCTCTGTTTAGCCGACCGGATGAGTTGTTCATCCTGCGAATGTTCTTGTGATAGCCGACCGGATGTGTTATTCATCTTGCGGATACTCCTATGGTTGTTTGCCGACTTAGATGCTTGTTCCTAAGTCGATGTCTTGTATAAATAATGATTTGTGAATTCATTTCAGTGAGGAGCATGTGGATGAGCATGGTGTAGCGAAGAAAGGTGCGAAAGGCAGAGCAGAGATTGTTGGGCTTAATTGGAACTGATCCGGACATGGTAGAGATGTCATTCTCCAGTTCAAGACTGTGATTTTTATCACTCTGTAGACAGTGTGTCTCCTTGTAGGCAGTGGGCCTCTTTGTGAGCAGTGTGCTCGGGCAGTGAGCCCTTATTGGCATGTGCCATTCATTTTTTTTTTTTATTCTTCTAACAGAGAATAATTCTTGGGTTAATCACCCCGTGGTTTTTCCCTTAACCGGGTTTTCCACGTCAAAATCTTGGTGTTCAATGTGTTGATGCTTATCTACTCTTGTGTTTATGTATTGTGCTTCCATGAATGATTATTTGATATGCTGCTAACTAACAACAGAGAATAAAGTGTTTGAAATAGAACAAGTTCTATACAACTGATTCACCCCCCCCCCTCTCAGTTGTATGCCCTAGATCCAACACTTTTATCCTAGCAAATCTCCAATGAAGCACAATTATGAACTCCGTATGAGTCCACCTCCAAGAGGTGATTGGGTTTTCATCCAATCCACCTATCTTCCTAAGGGTTTTCATCCTTGGAGGTGTTGAACCAAAAGTTACAGCCAAGAGATAAATCTCCAAAGAAAAGGATATGAATGAATGATGATGGAAAATGCCTCAATTGACTTTATATTTATACATGATTCTTCTCATTTCCTCAAGCTGGTCAACTACCCTTTGTAAACATACTTTATTTCACTTTTCTCCCTTTCCTACGGCCAACCTCATGCTAGGCACCCAAAATACAAAAGAGATATTATGTTTTATTTTTCTTCTTCTTCCTTGGCCAACCCAAGCAGGATGTTTTATTTTTACATTGTTTATTTCCCTTCTCCAAGTGGGGTGAACCACTTAGGCATGTGATACATCATATTTTGACCTCAAATTGAGTCGTCCTCCTCAAGGTGAAATATCACAAATTGTTCTTATTTTCCAAAGGCATTACAAGATCTCCAAAAGGTATTTTCCAACTATTTTCTTCTTTTTCCATTCTCCTCCTTGGTCGCTCCACATTAGGGAAATTTATTTTATTTGTGTTAACTTCACCAAAAGACTCACAAAATAGGCCAAATCATCTCCCATAATCATTTTGCCCTACAAATTGGCTAAGTATGAAATCTCACCAATTAGGTCATCCCCTCAGCATTCTGGCCTAGCCTACGAGAATGGAAATATGCTAGCTGACTCTACTAGATGATCACTCCAAAAATGGGGACATTACACGACACCTAGGTCCTCACTCGTAGTACCATTTAAATCAAAATCATCATCTTCTATTTCAGCGCGGGCTGGGATTCCTTTGACACCTGCGATTGTTGTGACGACATAGGTGAGGTTTTCCCATACAAAACTACCTCATCATCATCATCATCAAATTGCTCATAAATCCATGACCTATACCTCAGCCCTGAAATGAAGGCTTCTAACTGAAATATTTAATCATGGCATAGAAAGGATTTCAATTCCGGGTGAATGGCATCAAGCCTCTTTATTATATGTGCTCTTGCTTTGATTTTGTTGGTAGCTTTTTCTCTCGACCGGATGGAGACCGAGCCTAATGCTAGTGTCACTTCCATAAGCATTATCTTCCTTTACTCCTGCGATTAATCAATGCAATAACTACATCTCTTACATTAGTCTTCATTTCCATTATTTTGTGGTTGTCCCATCGCCTCACAAGCTCTCTCAACATAAGCTCGTCATGTTTTTTCCTTAAAGAGGGTAACACCATTGAATTAATATATTTGTCGAAAGACTCTCTATATCTATCATAAAGTTGTTGCAAGTAGTCATGTGGAGGCTTCTGTGTGCACATGTTGTAGATAGTTTTGTAAAGGTGCACATAATGTTCTAAATTGAAATGTTGCTCAAGTATTCTCTCTAATATGTTCTTTAACTTTGTAATACCATTGTGCATAAACTCAATTGATAGAATCGATGGATGTGGCTCGTTCTCATCCATCACATAACCCTATAAACATTTGAATGCAATTGTAGTACAATTGGGATCCACAAAGTCCACGAAGCACAATACAACATAAAAGATAATCTTTTTCTCAATTTTTTTGTGTTTGATCTGTCCTTACGACCCTCAATCCTTTGTAGCCCCAGAAATGACGAAACACGTGAGTTGCCTCTCTTTGATTGTAGTCAGCAAGAAAACCTTTCACAAAAAACATATTCAACGAATCCACAGGCAGAGCCAACTGTGAAGAGCGACAGATTCGGTTGACGATAAGCCAAGGCGAGATACATAATCATCATATTCGTATTCACTGTGAGGCGCTTAGCGTGGGAAATAGAAACCATATGATTGTCACTCTTGCCTGTAAATCTCCTCATCCTTTTTAAAGCTTGGAAAAATAGTAGCAAGTGTCGTAACAGTAAACTCCTATCCACAATTCAAACGAAGTCAATAAATTTGTTGTATAATCTAAGATCACCGAAGAATGTCCTTCACAAGCACTAACAGTTGACAATGCTTTTCTTTTTGTTTGTATACTTTGGAACACTCTTAAATTCCATACTCCTTCAAATTGTTTCTTATATCATCCTTTGTCCACGTCTTGCAAATATTTCCTACATAGAGTGTGTCATTGTCTTGGCTTGGAGAGTCAACACATCGCTTCTCTCTCACCTTGAGTAGGGTTCTTCAGTTTGGCCCAGGCCTTTTTTTCCTTGCTCAACAGTTGTATATTGTATGAATGCAAAACCTTTGTTCTTCTGAGTTGTAGGATTCCTTGACATCTGTACCTCTATGATTTCACCAACTTCACCAAATAATTTCTTTAGATCTGATCTTTCCTTTGACATCAATGATAATATTTTAAACAATCTCCCCTTTTGTCATTGATGGCAACCTTGCCAAGAAAAAGTCTGTGAAGATTGAAAGAACAAAATTCACCCCCTTGCTGTAACTCCCCCACTTTCTATAATTCTCCCCCTTTGACATCAATGGAAAAGGGATGTTCATTACTATCACTAACAATATTCATCAGCCCATTTTTCTTTGAGTTGTCTTCTGGATGTATATCTCCCTTGATCTCACTAAGCATGTATAGGTTATTTGTTGTTCTATTTGCATCTGCAACTAATTTTCATGTACCTGCCTTCCTGATCTCACAACCTTGAGCATAAAATGTGAGGGTGTGTCCTTGATCACACATTTGACTAACACTAAGAAGATTATGCTTCAAAACTTCAACATACAAAACATTTTCTATCTTTGTCTTTCCATTATCAAGACTAAGAGTACCTTTTCCAGTTATCCTTGTCGTAGCATCATCTCCAAATTTTACAGTGTCTCCATTTACTTCCTTCAAACAGAGAAACTTGCTTTTGTCCCCTACCATGTGGCTCGAGCATCCACTGTTGATGTGCAATTGGTGTCCTTAATTTTGTGCATAAAATGCAATTTGCACAAGCATAGATTTCTCCTTCTTTTGATTATCTTGCTCTTGCTTCCTTTTCCAAACTTTTGTAGATTCTCCTTTTTGTTTAGCAAGGGCATCCACTTTCTTGTTTTGTCTGGGAGATTCTATAAAACCACTTCTACAAAAGTGTGCTATATGACCACACTTATAACATATAATATCATTCTCATTGTAATCTGATAAAGGAACAAATGAATTGTAGTTTCTATTTGAAAACCCATAAGAACTTCTATTTTTGTTCCATACATAACTATTTCTCGCACATGCCCTACAATCTATTGCTTTATGGCCAAAATGATTACAAAAAAAATAATAACCAAAAAAGGAACTCTGGAACTTGGTCATATGAGACTATCTTGGAGGGAATGATCTTATGAATATATTTTTATTGATGTGGATGTTCTCACCTTTGTTGTGGGTAAATGCAAAAAGATGGGGGGCCAAAAAGTGGCCAAATTGTTTTCAAAAAAAATTAATGCATAACGCGAGCGCGTTATATGGTTTGGTAATGACGAGCATAAGGCTCGTCATTACCGAACCATAACGTGAGTGCGTTATTACTTGTTATAAATTTAAAAAAAAAACTTATCTATCTCATTTCATTTCTTTTTTCTCCTCTATACCCTCGGCTTGCAAACCCTAGGAAGCGCGCTCGCATTTTGGAAAAGACAATTCAACACCAAAACCTTACCAATTCCTTGCCAAAATGCCGCCATGACGTCGAGCATGCCAAAGGAGTGAGTTTTATTTATTTTTTTGTTTGAATTTGTTTCTAAATAGGTAGGTTTGAGTTGATTTTTTATTTAAATTTTGTTAATTGTCAGGAAATGTTAATGCACCTCCTCCTCCTCCTCCTCCTCAAAATCCACAAAATCTTGAGGAGGAAATACCTGTGGAACAACAACCTCCTCCATCCATTCCTCAACATGCCCTTGGAACACAAGAAAATATAATGGGGCAAATTGAAAACAACAAAAAAGAAATTGAAGATATAATTGCAAGGTTGAAAGATCCTTCCACTTCAACCTTGCATAGGTCCACGCTTGCTGAATCTCTTGAATCTATGTTATCAAGCGTAGATTCAATTAGTAAGAAAATATCCAGTTGGACGAATAAGAGGAGAGAGTTTAGAGACTATTATGTAGACAAGTTGTCATACCAAGATGTGAAAAAAATACAAATTACAAAATTAGACTTGTGTTCGATTTTCACAAACCCACAAACAAATCAACCTCCACCCATTACATGCAAGAGGTTCCCTATCCATTGGTGCAACAACCAAGCAATAAGGGACAATTTTGGGCAGAGGTGGTGGATGGTTTTTGACCATCCTCCATGCAATAATAATGAGGTCCCGTAATACTTTTTGAGGAAACTCTACTGCGAGTTTGTCCTCAATAAAGTGCCAAACTATTTTGATATGCAGGACTTCCAGGGTAGAGGTGGGGGGTCAGCACAAGATAGACCAGGGGCACGTGTTGACCCACAGATGGCAGTGAGATGAGTAATCAGCAGACCAGCCCATGAGCATGTTTCTATCCCTTCCATTGTGAAGGAGAGTGTTGAGATCGATACACTTCAGTCCATTAGTGCCCTGACCCATAGCATCATAGAGCATGCCAGTCCTACAACACAGAGTGGGTTGGGAGATAGTGCGAGGAGTAGGGTCCCACCCCATGCTTGTCAAACTTGCAGGTTAGCCTGTGGTTATGACCCCATGGATAGTCAGGACATAGGTGCATAGGCTACATCTGCAGCTGAGCAGATGGTGATGACAGATACCCTCCTGAGTGAGACTTTCGGCCTTGATACTCAGGTAAATATTAGTTAGTTTATTGAATTGAATTTATTAAATTTCATTTTTAAAATGCAAGATTAACTAATTTAGTTTGATGATTTTAATGAAATTTCAGGGTCATAGCGTTGATGCAGTTTTCAGTGGTTCTCCACTTGCATATTACACTAGATCATCTGCTGTCGGGGTATATAACTAGTAAACAATTATAAATATTACATGTGAATAGCATCGTTATATGAATGGTAATCTAATATTTGATTTTGGATGTTGAATAGGTTAATATTGGAGATTTCACAGCAACACCTGCCAGCGGTGGTTGACTTCAAAGCTTCATAGAGGTAATAAAATAAATAGTTTAATGAATGAATTGTACTTACTAGATTTTTGTATGTGACTTGTGTGCTTTATTGTGTGTACTTCCATGTTTAGATGAACGTGTGTGTATGTTAGGAGCCATGATTTGTATCACTATTATAGTTTCCTAATTGAATAATGTTGTTTTATTTCCAGATGATGCAGGCTGCATAGACACCTCCTGATGTTCATAGGGCAATGGAGCATGGTGTGACCTCTACGATTCATAGCTCCATGGCATTGACAGGGGTATGAGGCAGATTAGTAAATTTCAATTTACATTCATTGTTATAGTTGTTTATTTTTGAAAAATTAAAAGATTATTGATTTGAAGTTTAATTTCTATCTGGATGGTTTCTATAGGACATGACATCACCACGACCTATTCCTGCTACTAAGGCAAGTGAGGAGACAAATTATCTGGTAGCGGTAAGTGATTATTTTGTTAAATGTTTCATTTTTTATAACATGTAATTTCTATATATTAATATCTATACTTTTTATTGTAACAACTAAAGATGTAGGAAGAACTAAATAGGAGGAGCATCCCTTGGGTTCGTAGTAGACCACCCACATGCGCGTCTCCATCCCCTAGAAGATCAAAGGCTGCCCGTGATCTATTCTCTTCACCAGCCAGAGGGGAATGACTTTTTATTGTGTTTCTTTGTTGTATGCCTATATGGCATTTGTGGACATATATTTTGTATTGCATATAGTTGACATTGTATGCCTATATGGCATTCTTGTAAGCCTATATGGCTATTTTGTATATATGTTATACTTATATCGACAGATATTGATGTATGCCTATATGGATATTTGGTTAATACAAATCTTTTTTATTGATGGCATCCATACTTGCATTATAAATCCACGTTTGAATGGATATTTATAGATGGCTACTTCAAATATTTAAAGTCCAATTGTATTACATAGGATGTTTGTTGATCCAATAAGCTAGCTATTGTTATTCAAGTATCACCTAAACCTCATTTTGGAACTAAAAGATAAAAGTTGTATTTAAAAAAAAAATGAATCATCATGTTGAACAGAAAATATTAATATTATTTACGAGTTGCTCAATTGAAAATATTCAAATGAGTATGCTGATCCATATTCTTTATGAGTTGGTCAATTGAAAATATTTCTTAATTTCTTGTTATTATACCATATTGGGATGCAAAGAGTATGTTTGTTGTTTTGAATAAGATAGTCAAAATCATATGCTTATGAGCACCTGATGACCATTGTGGTTATTAAATGTAATTCCTCTTGCATATAAGGCAAGGTTATGAGATTACATTGAGTCTTACCTAATTTTAGTATGCAACATAACATTGGGGCTATAGGCTTCCATAAGTCATACCTCGGGGATTTTCAGTTTTAGGAGCAAATTTTCTTTAAGACCTTAGGTGCATTTCTCTACTTGCACAACCTCAAAACTCCGCCTAGAACTCAAGGCACCTTTCATCATCCAAACAACCTCAAAATTATGCCTTGATATTGAAAGGATGTTTCAAAGTATAAAGAGGGCGCCTTAAGGGAGGCAATTCATCTTGATTATCAAAGTTGATCAAACACATCAAATTGAGCATCATACCTCTAGGTACATTTTTGCCTCTCTAAACTATCCATTTTGGTGCCTTGATGTAAAGTGAAGTCTAAACTTAGTGAAGATTGCGCCTAGAAAGATATCACCTTGGATATACGCCTAGAGTCATCCTAGATCATCCATTTGTGCCTAAGGGTCAATATAACATAATATAACTTACGAAGACTTTAAAAATCGTCAAAAGAAGCCTAGGCGCCTTTTCTTGTCTCCACCATCCATTTTGGGCGCCTAGAGGAAAATGAACTTCAAATCACTTCCAACTGTAGTGCCTAGTGTTGGAACCTTCAAAATGACTAAATCTTACCAAAGGAAGTCTAGGCATCTATTGTCACTTGGATCATCATGAATGAGCGCCTAAGTGGAAGGAGAATAAGAATCTTGTATGGAGGCGCACTTTTGTGTCTAAATAACCTCATTTTGACACCTTGAAGGAAGATGTTTTAAATCCTAAGATCTAGCGCCTAAGTGTAAAATGGTCTCCTATAGGTTTGAACAAGTGATTGAAGCCATCAAATTGCCAAGAAATGAGCTAAGTATACTAAGGCACCTTTTCTTGTCTAAACTATCCATTTTGGTGCCTAGGAGGAAGGAGATTCAACATCATGAATCAAGGTGCCCTTTGCCATCAAAACAACCTCACATTGACACCTTGGAGGAAATCAACTTAAAACTTGCACCATGGAGCAGGATGAAAGTTACACCCCTTTGCAACTCTACACTACCTCCTTCTGATGATTTTTGGGGCAGCAGAAAACCTTTCACCATGGGCAAATGCTTCAGAGATATAAAAAAATTGAGAGAGATTATTGTAGAGGCACTCTACGCGATAGTGTTGCCTCAGACGGAATGTTTCTAAGTGACACAGTTTTCGAGTAACATCTCGTCAAAGATTGCTGCCTTTTTGCAATTTGGACTCTTCAGGGATATTGTCGGTACAATGTAGCTCAGACTGTTTCGACATGTTTGGGTGAAAAATAGGACCATGCCTAGCGTAAATGTACCCATCCGGATGCGTTGGAACAGTCAGTTTGATCGCATCAAGAGCAGGATGAAAGTTACACCCCTTTGCAACTTTACACTGCCTCCTTCTGACGATTTTTGGGGCAGCAGAAAACCTTTCACCACGAGCAAATGCTTCAGAGATATTAAAAACCGAGAGAGGTTATTGTAGAGGCACTCTACGTGATCATGTTTCCTTAAATAGAATTTTTCTAAGTGACATGGTTTTCGAGTAACATCTTGTCAAAGATTGCTGCCTTTTTGCACTTTGGACTCTTCAGGGATATCGTCAGTACAATGTAGCTAGGACTGTTTCGACATGTTTAGGTGAAAAACAGGACCATCCCTAGCGTAAATGTACCCATCCGAATGCGTTGGAATAGTTAGTTTGGTCACATCAGGAGTAGGATGAAAGTTACACCCCTTTGCAACTTTACACTGCCTCCTTCTAACGATTTTTGGGGCAGCAGAAAACCTTTCACTATGAGCAAATGCCTCAGAGATATAAAAAACTGAGAGAGGTTATTGTAGAGGCACTCTATGTGATCGTGGTGCCTTAGACAGAATGTTTCTAAGTGACACAGTTTTTGAGTAACATCTCATCAAAGATTGCTGCCTTTTTGCACTTTGGACTCTTCAGGGATATCGTCGGTACAATGTAGCTCGGACTGTTTCAACATGTTTGGGTGAAAAATAGAACCATGCCTAGCCTAAACGTACCCATCTGGACGCATTGGAACTGTTAGTTTGGTTGCATCAGGAGCAGGACACCAAAAATGCAAAAGTTGCTTTGTGCAACTTGACAACATTGACATTTTTTTGCAACATGACTCAAAGACTCAAACTGACCCCAAATGACTCAAAGTGACTTAAAAAGAAATCAAATGGTCTTAGAAGACCTTATTACATACAATTGACTCAATCAAAACAAAATTTTATTTTTTGACCCCTCTTGGAGGCATGACAACCTAGGTGCCCCTACACCATTAGTGCAACTGAAGGACTTGTGACAAAATCACACATCACCCCATCATGATGGGGACCCCCTAGTTTTTGATTTCACCTTGGAGTAGGTTTACTGAGCAAGATTTATAAATCCTATATAGAGACTCCCTGAGAGTTATTTGTTTCAATAAGTAAGAGTGCCCTAGATCCGGGAAGAGGAAGAGTGATGTTGTGAAGTATCGAATGGAAAAATTATGGATTGAGGCACTTTTTCTTAGATTTTTGACCAATTTCTAGCGCCCTAACATGAAAAGCATCTAGGGTAATAAGGATACATCATATGAGCGCCAAAGGCAGAGCCCCAAAAGGTAACACCTTGTGTTGAGATTTTCTAAATGCCTAAATCCAAATCTGGAGATTCTAGGTGCCCTTTGCTACCAAAATCACCTTGATTTTGGCACCCAATGTACATTATAGAGGTCTAGGTGCTTCTTATCATTCAAACATCTTAGATGAACACTTAGGAAAGGAAAAAACTCTAAGTTTCATCATCATGAGTGCCTAATATCAAGAGACTTTAATGGCTCAAACCTTAGCATGGAGTCCTAAGGCGCATTTCATGTCTCCTTTCATCCATTTTGGCACCCTTATGTAGATTTTTCAACTTGATTTGGCACCCTGTATGTGAAGGAAGATCTAAAGGCATGAAAGTGGATGTCGTTTTGCAAGAGTTTGGATCATCAAAATTGAAATAAATAAGTCTATTAAGCTTGGGCGCCCTTGGTCTTCTTTTCATTCATTATGAGCGCCTTGGGAGAATGGTATATAGGTCATCATCATGATTGGGCGCCCTAGATCCAGAGTGTTGGAGAGATCATCAAATGGTGTCTAGAGGAAGTAGGGTGAGTTATGAGTTTTGGCGCCCACCTTAGAGGGCCTTCATCCATGAATGCATGCTAAGATAGAACACCAAGTTAAAACTTCCAAAGGGGTAGCGCCTTTAAATAACTCATGCAAAGCATAAATCCCTAAGGCGCATTGTATGCCTCCTGCTGTCCACCTTGGCACCCTCATATGGGTTCTTGACTTGATTTGGTGCCATGTAGTTGGATGAAGATCATAAGGCGCCCTTGTTTGGAAGTATGATCACCTTTAGGCACTCAGAGAGGAGAAGTATGTAAGTCTCCAAAGATCCAAGGCGCTCCTTTGAATCACAGTTGCCTTATAAGTACGCCTAAGGTTCTTAGGACAAACTAGAATGAAGAAAAAGTCATTTTGAGCGTTTTAAAGGTATGAAGGTTGAAACTTTTGGAGTGGATGTTCCAATGTGAAAGTTTTAGAGGAGGACAAGCAAATTGGGAATAATGAAAGACTGAGCAATAAATTAAGGCACAGGGTTCATCAATACTTACTCCTTTTGGCACCCTTATGAAGGTTTCTGATATGATTTGGCGCCTTGATGTAGGAAGCATGCAAAAGAGTGAATAAGTCATCATGAGCACCTAAGTAAGTAATGATGATGTAAAAATGTGTATATGTGTAAAAGTGCAGTAGGAAATAAAAAAAGACAAACCTTACAAATTAATGTGCATACTTACAACTCAATGTAACATGACTTTACAAAATCAATGTGAATACTTACAAATTAATCCAATGAACCATCCAGGTCTACTCTACTCTTTATTGTGTCAAGTATTGCTTCATGGTCAGACTCACACACCTTCCACAAGATTTTGTTCAAAGGTCTACCTCGATACTATATCAAATGAACATTGGATGCCACGACAAGGTTCGAGTAATGAAGAATCTTCCGATGCGTGTCAAAGTCCTGAAACAACCAAACATTAACACTCTTATGTGGGTACCTTCTAAGCCATGTTCTAGTAATAACCACTAAGCCTGTAGGGTATTCAATGTTTTCTCCATCTATAACTAGGGCCTCCAATTTCTTTTTGGCCTCAACACAACGAAATAAGTAATAATCTGTTCCCTCTTCATTATCTTCATCTGCAATAACTGCATATACGTGCCCTACATTGATATAGCTAGCAAATTAGATGAAATTAGTCAACATTACAAAAACACTACAAAGTAAGATGACATTAGGAATTTCAAAAACTATGCAAATAGAAATATTACTTGGTTGAACTAGATCTGATATGCGGTCAAAGTCAACTAATGATTCCATCTATGTTAGTTCCAGTGTCGTCGGGGGTTGATACGTGTCAAGTGGGCTAAGATAACTTAACTGCCATTCGTCAACCCACTCCTTTGACTCGCACTCATCCTAGGCTTGAATAGTATAGGAAGAACAAAAGCATGACATCTTTCGCGTATGGATACTCCATGAACCTGCAATTGAGCTTCTGAAAGAGTGCATCTCATTTGATCCTGTCAGTGTAGAACAGTCCTCATATGGTGCAATGTTAGTATCATCTATCAACCAAAAAAATCTACGAACTGAAGACTTACCTTCATTACCTGGACCCATGGAAGCATTACACCACTCAACAATCGATTTTACATCTGTCAACTTTGCATTGTCTTTATACTTTAACTCTTCTCGTGCTATGGCTCTTTTGATACATGCTCCTGCACCATCATGCTCCCCCTTTCCATGCCCGGCCTCACAAAAGTTTTACATATGTTGAATACATGTAAAATTATACCTCCTACTCAGCCAATAGAAATTCTGTGAGTTCTTGAATTGTGACGCACAGTTATCTGACCATATGATATGCTGACTGAACGATATGCCCCTTCTAGCCAAATCATTGTAGAACACCTGAAAGCAACCTTGCACGAACTCCGTAGAATGCGTGCGATCATCACTAATATAGAAATTATACTCCCTTATGATCTTTCTATCATCCTCTGTACTATCATTTGCATGGATGAATGTGATGTGCACAAATATAGAAACCTGTGTGGGTTGTAATATTGTGATTGTACCTCACACTGTGGCTGTAGACTATAGTTCTCTGCAAAGTTGATGACTTAAACAATGCTACCAACTAGAAATGTGTCCTTGCATAACTTGAATTGCAAGTCCAACCATTGAGCTCTATGGGCATGTCTTGCATACTCATACACTATGCTATCACGAAATATAGGCATAAACTGATACACTGGAATCTTTTCAATAACCAATTCACACCTCTTTGCTTCTTTACCATCTTTTGTATTGTATGCCACTATTTTATACTTGCCAAACTCTACTAGTTCATTTCCAACCGGATGTGTTCTTACCATATGTTCACATATTGGCAAATGTTGCAAGCCACCGCAACGATGACATGTGCCATCCAAGCATAATTTCTTGTAGAATATTTGACCTTCCTCTCTTTCACATAAAATTCTTGATATAAAGTCTCTTGAAGATGTTGGTGGGGCACGTATGGCACAACTCTGCAAAACATTGTTAGTATGCATATCTAAACATATAGACCTATAAACATCAAAATGATTAGAAAATTCAATATGTAATCTACAACAACAAGTAGTGCGTGTGTGATTTATCTTGACATAGAAAGGTTTTAGCATTTCAAAATATCTTTGACAAATTTTAATTTGAGGATACTTCTCTAGAAATTTACCATAAAATTGTGTTTGAGTCTCATCCAAAAAATGCTTTGAATGTGGCTCATGGTTCTGGCTACCGATTCTCCTTCTTACCACATCCCTTTGATTCGAAGATACCCTTGTGTTATTCTTCCAAAAGTCTTCAGTTAGTGATCTCAATGCTTCAACAATTAGTTTATCTTTTCGTAGTAGTCTCCCCTAGAACGCCCATAATTCATTGGCATTAGTGTCCTCAATTCTTTGGCATCTTCCAACGGCTCTTGATAAAGTTTTCCTATTAATTCTCAATTCTTGATTCGTCTTTCTAATGAGATGAGCTTTCCTCATTTGATTATTTACTATAGTCGATGTAATCACATGCCGTGTTGCATTACTATCTTTTGTGCGTGAGGTGTTACCCACACTCTCATACGCACTCATTAGATTCTTGACAATAGATTTTTCACTTGAAGCCTCTGATGTTCTCAACCCAAGAATCTTCATGATGGACCTATACTTTATACTTTGCATCATTTCAAGGAATAGTTGACATCTTGCAGTCTCATTTAACTTTTCAAAGAATAATCTCCAAATCTTATGAGCATATCTTCTACAAGTGCGTTTTGGAATCTTACCTTCCATTGGCTACAAAATATTCTCACCAATATCAATCAAATACTTTGGCTTTCTATGCAAAATTCTAGGTGGTGTTAAGTTAGATAAATTCATCTCAACATTAGGAATTTCATCAATATTTAAATGAGATGGGCTATATGGTATACCTTCAATCGAAGATGGAATAGATGACATACCTTGAGGTTGAGGTGGGAACGATGGTGTACCTCCTTCATCACATGTGAGTGATGATGTACTCTCAACTTGAGATGTGGTAGATGGTGTCCCTACATGTTGACTTGCGGTAGAGGACGTGTCTCCAACTATGGTATTCAAATCTCTCATAGCACGAAGTTTTTGCATTCGTTCTCTTTATGCCGCCAATACCATATCTCTTTGTGATGGTTGTGGTTCCTCTTCAATTGGCATGTTTTCATTTATCGTGTCCAATTTCCTCTTCTCACGAAGTTCCCTCATAGCCACTGCTTTCTTTGCATTCTTAGCTTCTATCTCTTCCTGTGTTGATTTAATTCTTGATCGTTTCCTCGGCATGACGGAGAATTTGTCTATAGCATGATAAAGAGACCAATATTAGTTCCTAAGAAATGAATCCTTACAAATAACTAAAATATGTCATTCAACCCTTCATAGTAAATGTACATACAATCATCAAGTAAAAGAGTAAATGTCACTCAACCAAAATAGGTACAAAGCATACAAAGAAAATTATTGCAGCCATGAAAATAGTACATGGGACTTCATGCTTGAAAAGGTTGAGGCAGACCCAATTTGACATGTTTGTTGTTACTAGGGCTACTAGGATTTGGAATTGAGAAGGTGTTTTGTTGGTACTAGGGATACTAGGATTTGGGTAGTTTGTGAAGGAATAGACAACAATTGTTGTGTCATGTGCATGTACAAATCATCATGAATAGGTGCATAAGGAATGTCCTAGCCCAAGATATGTGCATACAAATCATCATGTCATGTGCATACTTGTATGATCTTGGCACCTATTCATTTGTATTTTAACTTGTTAATATGACAAGATAATAGTGGGATTGTATTTTTATTATGTTGTAAGGATTTATTCTTGTATAGTTTGACATCATGGTATGTTAAGGTCTATTTATTACACATAATTATTAAAGAGCCCAAGTGTAGAAAATATACATGGCATCATGTAAGATTGTAGGCTGCTTTCTTGATTGGGAATGTGTCTATTTTAAACATGTATGAGAAAGCATGATAAAGTAATTCAAATAGAATTAAGGAAAATGTAAAGAACATGCATGTAAAGACTTGACATACCTAAAAAATAAAGATTCGAATGGAGAGAGTACCCAATTATTTAGTGTTTTTTTCTTCTTGCATCAAACTCCTCAACAATTTGAGTTTTTCACCACTTGCTTCCTTTTCAATGTTAAATTGAATAACACTCAAATATAATTACTAACAACAATACTATTAACCAATCTATAATGTTAAATTCCTAAAATTTGATCACAATTAACATTGCAACACTACAAAATTGAAACTTGAATAGATATATATCAAACTTGGTGTGAAAACTATGTTATTTCCTCCTTCTCAAGTTGGCAAAGTAGAAAAGGTGGTGGAAAGATCATGCAAAGGTGGTAGAATGTGTAAAATCCTGCATGTGAACTTCCCAATAGCATGAAAGTACTTCTTTGTCGGAGCACACGCATAATCAACATGAAAACAGAGCATGTGGGCCTAGAACACGGGGTCAACACTTTTTTACCGTTTCTATAGAAGGACAAAACACGAGCGTGTTATAACGCGCTCACGTTTTGTCCTACTATAGATTGATCCATAAATATTTGTGCCTATCTCACCTTCGATAGCACCTTTACAATATCTCACCTCTAGTTCCATTAGCTCATGTTCTATATCTCACTTATCTCTCCCCCTCACCTCTCTACCTCTCCCCTCTTTATGTCTCTCAGTCACTCCTTGTCTACCTCAACCCTAAACCTTATCCCTAAACCCTAATCCCTCAATCCTCAACTCTAATCCCTCATCCCTAAACCCTAAACACTATCCCTATTCCTAAACCCTCAATGGGCTTGATACTATACCTTAAACCCTAATCTATTATCCCTAAACCCTCCAACCCTATCCCTAATCCTTATATCCTCAACACTCTACTTTAACCCTAATCCCTTAACCCTCAAACCTTAATGTACTCAACCCTCAATGTCAAACCCTAATCCCTCAACCCTTAATTTTGATCCCTTGACCCTCAACCCTATCCCTAAACCCTAAACCCTAAAGCCTTAACCCTCAACCCTCAACGTCAAATCCTAATCCCTCAACCCTTCACTCTAATCTGTCAACCCTAAACCCTATCCCTAAACCCTCAACACTATACCTTAAACCCTAATCCCTCAACCCTCAACCCTAAACCTTATCCGTAAACCCTAATCCCTCAACCCTCAACCCTCAACATCAAACCCTAATCCCTCAACCCTTAACTCTAATCGCTCGACCCTCAACCCTATCCCTAAACGCTAAACCCTAAAGCCTTAACCCTTAACATCAAATCCTAATCCCTAAACCCTAAACCCTCAACACTATACCTTAAACTGTAATCCCTCAACCCTCAACCCTAAACCTTATCCCTAAACCCTAATCCTTGAACCCTCAACCCTCAACCCTAATCCATCATACTTCAACTCTAATATCTTATCCCTAAACCCTAAATGCTATCCCTATTCCTAAACCCTCAACGGGCTCGATACTATACCTTAAACCCTAATCCCTTATCCCTAAACCCTCCAACCCTATCCCTAATTCTTATATCCTCGACACTCTACTTTAACCCTAATCCCTCAACCCTCGAACCTCAATGTACTCAACCCTCAATGTCAAACCCTAATCCCTCAACCCTTAATTTTGATCCCTCGACCCTCAACCCTATCCCTAAACCCTAAACCCTAAAGCCTTAACCCTCAACCCTCAACGTCAAATCCTAATCCCTCAACCCTTCACTCTAATCCGTCAACCCTAAACCCTATCCCTAAACCCTCAACACTATACCTTAAACCCTAATCCCTCAACCCTCAACTCTAAACCTTATCCCTAAACCCTAATCCCTCAACCCTCAACCCTCAACATCAAACCCTAATCCCTCAACCCTTAACTCTAATCCCTCAACCCTCAACCCTATCCCTAAACCCTAAACCCTAAAGCCTTAACCCTCAACGTCAAATCCTAATCCCTCAACCCTTCACTCTAATCCCTCAACCCTAAACCCTATCCCTAAACCCTCAACACTATACCTTAAACTGTAATCCCTCAACCCTCAACCCTAAACCTTATCCCTAAACCCTAATCTTTGAACCCTCAGCCCTCAACCCTAATCCGTCATCCCTCAACTCTAATATCTTATCCCTAAACCCTAAATGCTATCCCTATTCCTAAACCCTCAACGGGCTCGATACTATACCTTAAACCCTAATCCCTTATCCCTAAACCCTCCAACCCTATCCCTAATCCTTATACCCTCGATGTCAAGCCCTAATCCCTCAACCCCTAACTCTGATCCCTCGACCCTTAACCCTTAAAACTTGAACCCTAAAACCTATCCCTACACGCTCGACACTCGACACTATATCTTAAACCCTAATCCCTTAACCCTCATCCCTAAAGCCTCAAACCTAAATCCCTAAACCTTTAACCCTAAACCCTATCCCTAATCCCTCTACCCTCGACACTCTTCTTTAACCCTAATCCCTTGACCATCAACCCTATCCCTAAACCCTAAACCCTCAACCCTCAACCCTCAACTCTCAACATTAAACCCTAATTCATCAACCCTAAACCCTAATCCCTCAAACTTAAACCCTATCCCTAAACCATCAACCCTCAACACTATACCTTAAATCCTCAACCCTCAACACTTAAACCTTAAATCCTAAACCCTATCCCTAAACCCTCAACCCTCAAAACTATATCTTAAACCCTAATCCCTCAACCCTAAACTTTCAACCCTAAACCCTATCCCTAATCCCTCTACCCTCAACACTCTACCTTAACTCTAATCCCTAAACCCTAAACCCTAAACCCTCAAGCCTTAACCCTCGACCCTCAACCCTATCCCTAAACCCTAAACCCTAAAGCCTTAACCCTCAACCCTCAACATTAAATCCTAATCCCTCAACCCTTCACTCTAATCCCTCAACCCTAAACCCTATCCCTAAACCCTCAACACTATACCTTAAACCCTAATCCCTCAACCCTCAACCCTAAACCTTATCCCTAAACCCTAATCCCTCAACCCTCAACCCTAATTTGTCATTCCTCAACTCTAATCTCTTATCCCTAAACCCTAAATGTTATCCCTATTCCTAAACCCTCAACGGGCTCGATACAATACCTTAAACCCTAATCCCTTATCCCTAAACCCTCCAACCCTATCCCTAATCCTTATACCCTCAACGTCAAACCCTAATCCTCAACCCTTAACTCTGATCCCTCGACCCTTAACCCTTAAAACTTGAACCCTAAAACTTATCCCTACACGCTCGACACTCGACACTATATCTTGAACCCTAATCCCTTAACCCTCATCCCTAAAGCCTCAACCCTAAATCCTTAAACCTTCAACCCTAAACCCTATCCCTAATCCCTCTACCCTCGACACTCTTCTTTAACCCTAATCCCTTGACCATCAACCCTATCCCTAAACCCTCAACCCTCAACCCTCAACCCTCAACTCTCAATATTAAACCCTAATCCCTCAAACCTAAACCCTATCCCTAAACCATCAACCCTCAACACTATACCTTAAACCCTAATCCCTATCCCTCAACCCTTAACGCTTAAAATGTAAACCCTATCCCTGCACCCTCAACACTTGACACTATATCTTAAGCCTTAAACCCTCATCCCTAAAGCCTCAACCCTCAATCCTTAAACCTTCAACCCTAAACCCTATCCCTAATCCCTCTACCCTCGACTCTCTAACCCTAACCTCGACATTAAACGCTAACCCATCAACCCTAAACCCTAATCCGTCAACCCTAAACCCTATCCCTAAACCCTCAACCCTCAACACTATACCTTAAACCCTAATCCATCAACCCTAAAACCTAATCCCTCAACCCTCGAGACTATACCTTAAACCCTAATCCATCAACCCTAAAATGTAATCCCTCAACCCTCAACCCTAAACATTATCAATAAACCCTCAACCCTTGACACTATACCTTAAACCCTAATCCCTCAATCCTCAACCCTAATCCCTCAACCCTCAAACCTCAACCCTCAACGTCAAACCCTAATCCCTTAACCCTTAACTCTAATCCCTTGACCCTCAACCCTATCCCTAAACCCTAAACCCTAAAGCCTCAATGCCAAATCCTAATCCCTCAACCCTTCACTCTAATCCCTCAACCCTAAACCCTATCCCTAAACCCTCAACAATATACCTTAAACCCTAATCCCTCAACCCTAAACCCTAAATCTTATCCCTAAACCCTAATCCCTAAATCCTCAACCCTCAACCCTAATCCGTCATCCCTCAACTCTAATCTCTTATCCCTAAACCCTAAATGCTATCCCTATTCCTAAACCCTCAATGGGCTCGATACTATACCTTAAACCCTAATCCCTTATCTCTAAACCCTCCAACCCTATCCCTAATCCTTATACCCTTGATGTCAAACCCTAATCCCTCAACCCTTAACTCTAATCCCTCAACCCTTAACCCTTAAAACTTGAACCCTAAAACCTATCCCTACACGCTCGACACTCGACACTATATCTTAAATGCTAATCCCTTAACCCTCATCCCTAAAGCCTCAACCCTAAATCATTAAACCTTCAACCCTAAACCCTATCCCTAATCCCTCTACCCTCGACAATCTTCTTTAACCCTAATCCCTTGACCATCAACCCTATCCCTAAACCCTCAACCCTCAACGCTCAACCCTCAACTCTCAACATTAAACCCTAATTCATCAACCCTAAACCCTAATCCCTCAAACCTAAACCCTATCCCTAAACCATCAACCCTCAACACTATACCTTAAATCCTCAACCCTCAACACTTAAACCTTAAATCCTAAACCCTATCCCTAAACCCTTAACCCTCAAAACTATACCTTAAACCCTAATCCCTCTACCCTCAACACTCTACCTTAACCCTAATCCCTTGACCCTTAACCCTAAATGTTATCCCTAAATCCTCAACCCTAAACCCTAATCCCTCAAGGTCCTAAACTCTAATCCCTTATCCCTAAACTCTAAATCCTATCCCTAAACCCTCAACCCTCAACCTTAAACCTTAATCACTCAATCCTTATCCACCCCTCTCCTCCCCTATCTGGCTCACTCCCATCTCTACCCTCCTCTACCCTCGACGCTATACATACATACATTTAGGCATACATACATGATTAATAACCTTGAACATAAAAAAATTCAAGGGGAACATAACACAAGTGCATTATAGCGCGCTTGCATTATTTAAAACATGACAAACAAGACAAACTTTTGCAGAGAAGGGAAAATGCAAAGCAAACAATAATGCGAGCACGTTATAACGTGCTTGTGTTATGTTTTGCTTTGGGAATCCCAAGCCTTGGGCTTGGGATTTGCTTTGGATTTCCAACCCAAAGGCTTGGAGTGCCTTTTCAACATCCACAGACGTGTTTTTCCATATTCTTCAAGATTTTACATAATTTCGTTCGTGCTAACCCTCAGATTTGCACTTGTTTCAAGGTCGAACATATCAAACACCTGGGTAATGTTAGGCTTTCTCTTAGCTATTTGACGATGTGATGTTTTTCACATTTTAACAATGTTAAGCCTTTCACCTTTAACTTCTTTTGTTTGTTTGTCTGTTTTTGGGCAAAAACCACTGTTTGGTCTTTTTTTCATTGTAAATTAACTATTCATTGAAATTTCAAAAAAATTACATATTTAGAAACTAGACTCCATTCTACTAATATTAAAAGAAGAAAAAAATGATTTTCAATTAGTTTTCAAAATTTATAGGGGTAGCACGGCCAAAATTCTATTTTGAAGGATGTGTCCACTTTGAAAATTAGTAAAAAATCAAATATTCATCAAAAAATTATCAGAAAAATCGAGCATAAACTACATGCTATTAGCTAATTTCTCACCGAAGCGATTTTAAAAATACCAAAAAATAGTTGACCTTTTGAGGGAGCCACAAAACATGCTATGTTATGTTTTTTTGACAGAAACAACAATTTTTGTGGCTCCCTCTTTTGAACCCCTTAATCTATGCCATTTTCAAAAAAAAAAAGTAGTTTAGAAAGTAGACTCGGAGCACTACGAACATTGTTTTGGTTGCATCTACAAATTTTGAGTGTAACTATGGTCAATTTCTCATCCAAGGCCAGCATTTCCTGATTTCAGAAAAAAAGTGGCCACTTAAGACCCCTTTTTGGCCCCCCATCTTCTTGCACTTACCCTTGTCTTTGTGAGGAATGCTGGTTTTCTGAGGAATATTATTCTTTTTCTTCTTGTTTCTTTCATTATTGATGGACTCCTTGAGTGCATTTGTGTAGCTTCTAGGCCTTTCTACATTTTTCTTCTTCGGTGGCTCTATGGCCTTTGAATTTTGATCTTCTTTAGTAATCTTCTAGTTTTCTTTGTAGCCAAGACCAGTCTTAATGAATGTTGACCTTTGGCAATTGATAATATCATCTAGTATTTTGGTGCTCTTCTCAAACTTTAAGCTTCTTTTCAACTAGGCAAATGTTTTCTCTAGTTCTTCCCTTAAGGAAACAATTTCATATTCTCGCTTCTTTCAAATGTCTTCCTTTGTCTTCAGTTGGGTTCTCACCTCCTCTTCTATCTTTTTCGCCTCTTCTAGTTGAATCTTTAGGCTAATGATAATATTTTCTGATTCTTCAAGACTTTGTGACATCTTTGTTTTTGAATCAACATCTTCTTTTTCATATTTTTGAAGCTGCAACTTTTGTTTCAAATTATTTTTCTTAAGCTTCTTGATCTCGCTTAAGGCACAAATGAGTTCTTCTTCAAGATCTACTTCTCCTTCATTTTCAACATATTCTTCTTTTTCTAAATCCGTCTTTTCTTTTCCTTCTCTCACAAAGTTGTCTTCACCTGCCACGACATCACTCCTTGTTTCTATTGTCATGAATAGAGTTTCTTCTCAGTCACTATCTAAGATACTTTCATTGCTCTCAAATGAGCTACTATCCCTTTTGGAATAGAGATTTTTCTTGTGCTTATCAAAGTTCTTCTTTCCATATCTACTTTGTTTGTAGCTCTTTTTGTATTAATGGTGCATGCTTCCATTCTTCTTGTTATGATCTTCTTCATCATCACTATTATCCTTTTTTGTGCATGTGGACACTTAGCAAAAAAATGTCCTATTTTTCGACAGTTAAAATATTTGAAAGGTACCTTACCTTTGTATTTTCCAGATCCTTTCTTAAGCTTTCTAACAAAATGAGCTTCCTTTGCATCTGATTCATTGCTGGTGCTATAGCTTGATTTGGGCTCTTCATTCTTCACCTTCTTTGAAGCTTTGAAGGCTACTTCTTGTTTTGATGGCTTCTCTTTTTCAGTCCTCATTTCATACGTCGTGAAGATCCCATGCAACTCATCCATTGTCAATGAGTTAAGGTCCTTTATTTCTTCAATGGCGGAAACTTTTTCATCAAATCTTAAGGGGAGTGACCTTAGCACCTTTTGCATGATCATTGATTCTTCAACTTTTTCACCAAGTCCTCTAATGGTGTTGACGATTTCATGCACATGAAGAAGATAGGCTGCAACATTTTCTTCGTCTTTCATATTCAAGCTTTCGAACTGTCTTCTGAGTTTGGAGTTTAGCCTTCTTAACTTTGTCATCACCTTCATAGATGTTTTTAAGTTTGTCCCAAATTTCTTTTGCCGAGTCACAGTGCATTACCTTGACAAACTTTGATTTTGACAAACCACACAATATAGTATTCATGGCTTTTGCATTGTTTTCACTAGCCTTCTTTCCAACCTCATCCATCAGTGGAGGTCTTGGAGCTTTATAACCACTCACTACTAATTGTCAAATATCAAAACCAAGAGCCATTAGATAAGTTCGCATCCTTATGCTCCATAATGCATAATTTGTTCCATCAAACAACAGAGCTCTATTTGTAGAAAAACCTTCTTAACTAGCCATGTGTGCTCTCGAGATAGATACCTTCCAGTGGTTAGACTATTTCTGAAGGAACCCGCTCTGATACGAATGTTTAAGCACACACTTATACTAAGAGGGGGGGTGAATCA
Source organism: Cunninghamia lanceolata (assembly GCA_027924645.1). Taxonomy (NCBI): domain Eukaryota; kingdom Viridiplantae; phylum Streptophyta; class Pinopsida; order Cupressales; family Cupressaceae; genus Cunninghamia; species Cunninghamia lanceolata. The sequence goes on from BSBN01000333.1 coordinate 7,392,748, forward strand.
GTATAAGATAATCTTTACTTATAATATTTAATATCCAATAGCATTCACACAAGATCTAACAATTAAGAAACACAAAATTTACATGGAAACCCTTTCTGGGAATAAAACTACAAAGAAAGGCTGCTTGGATCTACTGTCCAAATCTAGCCACAAAATAGAATTCTTTTACAAAATTTGTAGGCACCAACCTACTAGAGACACCAATCCCCACTGCTAAGCGTGCAAACTTAGCAAGAGACACTAGTCTCTTCTTTTAGGAGGCACCAACCTCCAAAGAAACAAGGTTCCACCTTCTGAATATTGCTTCTTCAACAGATGATGGTCATTTCGATCTCCATAAAAATCTTCTTATAATTGAAAAAAAAACATTTTATTCCACTCAATTTCTACTTGTGATAAGTAATAATATTTATTTACTCCATGATGTTCGATATTACTCTTACTCCTTGACTGATCTCCATATATATCTTATTCACTCTATTGCATTCATTCTATTACTCCATTACATTCACTCCATTGCTGATATCTTTTATTGATTTTTCTATTCTTAATGAATGGTCTCCCCTTTTATATCTTGTTGCTTCATCAGTCACAACCTTTCTCACACCCATTGACTTTAGATAACTATAATTTAATTTTAATTAATTATTCCTTATTACAAATCGCAAGTGTAGTATTGGCGTCACTTTCTTATTTTCCCTTAATCCTAACTTACGCTACCTTAATTTCCTTTGGCATCTTCTCTTTGTTTAATTCCTTTGGTGTCTGAAAGATATCGACGAGAATGGCGTATCGATTAGTTCATATTCTCTTGTTCTCTGGATTCTCCAAAAAATTATCTTGTGCAGAAGCTTCAGGGACAGTAGCACCAAATTCATTAGCTTCTGAATAATTCCATTTCATTTTAGACTTCTCTACGATGGCATCTTATTCACTAGCATCGAAATCAACATGCCTTGTGACACCTAGGTCCTCACTTCTGGTACCATTTAAATCAAAATCATTATCTTCTATTTCGGCAGGCTGGGATTCTTTGACACCTGCAGTTGCTATGACGACGTAGGCTAGGATTTCTCATACGAAACTACCTCATCATCATCATCATCATCATCAAATTGCTCATAAATCAGTTTAGACGTGAGGGTTGCAAATGAAGAGATCTAATGTCTCAAATTACTGTTTGGAACCTCATTCATTCTTTTCATTGGTTTTCTTCATAGCCATCGGGTTGACATGCTCTATCAGACTGACATGCTCTAGCTTCTCTGATCGATATGTGTCATACCATACCGATAAGATATTTCTATCGGCATAAGGTTGGCCGTCGGCAAAAGCTTGTGGTAGTCACTTTGACAGTTTGGGTTACTCCGATGGGAGTTGGCATTGGAGATTAATGTATCAATGTGAGAACTACTATCGGCCCAGCTTTGAGAAGTCACTCCGATAGTTTTGAGTTACTCCGATGGAAGTTAGCATCGGAGATCAATGTATCGGGATGAGAAGCATTGTCGGTCTAAGGTTTGGAAGTCCCTCTGATGTTAACTGTCACTCCGATGAAGGGTTGTTGGCATCGGTGTGAGAAGCCATGTCGATCTGAGTTTTGGAAGTCCTTCCGATGTTAACTATCACTCCGATGAAGGGTTGGTGAAGCGTTGGCGTCGATGGGACAAGGAACCATTGGTGTAAATGGTGGAGTGATCTCTGATGGTTTGGGCTATCCCGATGAAGCTTAGACTGGCATCGTCGGCAACAAAATTGTCGATGATAGTCTTACAGTGTGTTCGGGTATATAAACCTGGATGTTAAACTTGACCTGGTGAATGTGGGACTAAAGGTTTCACATGAATACGAACAGTTGCAACGGTTGAGAGAAAGTGATGCTAGGTCAGTTGAAACAAACAGTTAGGGCAGAAGTTAAAAAAGGTTTTGCTCTTGAAGACTATGAATATATATACAGATCTGGTGATGTCGTCTAAGTTGATGAAGAGATTCAATCATATTGTTCATTTTTGTAGATGTATAGTGGAAGTGAACTGTTTTGTATGATTTGAGAATCGATACCTAAATGAGAAGGCTGGGATCTTTATTGTAATCTTTCTAAGCTTACTGTAAATAAAGATTCTCTCTCTTGTGGTGGTGGGTTTTTTACCTGAAAGGGTTTTCCCATGTACATCTGGTGTTCTCTGTTATCTTGCATGTTTATTCTATTTTTCTGATGTGTTCATCTGTGTATTTGAATTAAACGTTACCTGTCTGCATTATCCCCTTTGAATTGACATTAGGGAAGCTGTATTCTGCACCTCTGCTTTCCTTACAAGTGGTATCAAAGCTTGGCTAGTTGTGCTATCCTTGTTGGTAGGTTGGGTTTTTTGTGTTAGTTCTATGAGTGGGAGTTCTGTAGAGGTCTATTTTGTTAAATAAGATGGCAAGTACATCAAGAAAAATAGACATTAAAAAGTTCAATGGCACAAACTTTGAGTTGTGGAAGCTTAAGGTTGAAGATGTGCTGGTTACAGAGATCTTTGGGTTGCTGTGTCTGAAACTAAACCTCCAACCATGAAGCAAGAAGACTGGGACTTGGCAGATAGGAAAGCCAGAGGACTGATAAGATTAAGTTTAGCAGATTTTGTTCTGTTGAACGTCCATGAGGAGAAGACTGCAAATGCTTTGTGGAAGAAGTTGGGAGATATTTATCAGGGCAACTCCTTGGTGAATAAACATTTCCTCAGAAAGAAGTTGTACTCTCTGAAGATGGATGAAGGAGCATCTGTAGTAGACCATCTGAACTCATTTAATATGATTGTTGCATAGTTGACATCTGTAGGTGTAAAAATAGAAGAGGAGGACCGCTGTATGCTTCTGTTGTGTTCCTTACCTGACTCATGGGATCATCTTGTGATGGCTATTGGAAGTACAACAACCACGTTTACAACTGAAGTAGTTGTTACCTCACTGTTATCTGAAGAGATGCGGAGGAAATCTTCTGAGATGGACAAAGAGGCCCTGTCTGTTCGAGGTAGATCAAAGGAAAGAGGCAAGAAGGACAAGAAGTCTAAGTCCAAATCAGAGGGGAGATTGAAATCTCCTGGCACAAAGTCCAAGATGAAGTGCTGGAATTGTGGGCAGAAAGGACACATCAGAAGAAACTACAAAGAGGAGAAAAAGAAGAAGAAGAACTTCTCTGACAACGATTCTTCTCAGAGTGATGTTGATGCCTTCATTGCTGCCTTGGCAACGCCTGCATCTGAAGATGTATGGCTGGTGGATTCAGGAGCATCTTTTCATATGACATCTCATAGAGAATGGTTCACAAAGTATGAACCATATGCTGGTGGGAAGGTGTTCCTGGCAAGTGATTCGACACTAGAAATTGTTGGCCGAGGAAGAGTTAGAATCTAGTTCCCGGATGGTAGAATAAAGGGAATGAATGGAGTATTACACATACCAGGTCTGGCTCAAAATTTACTTTCTGTTAGTAAGCTTAATGATGTTGGAGTGCAAGTTACTTTTGTGAATGGTGGCTGTAAGATGACTAGAGGTTCTATTGTACTAGAAAAGGGTGAACGCATTGGAACTTTGTATAGGTTAGATGCTAAACCAATGTGCTGTAATAGTGTCTTTGTAAAATCTGAAAAAGCTACTATTGTAACACATGATGCAAACTCTATGGAAGTTAAACTTCCTGCAGAGAAAACAATGCTTTGGCATCATAGACTTGGTCACATAGGTGAAAAAGGTTTAAAAACCTTGAAAAACAAAAACCTGGTAGATGGGCTGATTGATTGTAATCTAGAGTTCGATTTCTACGAACATTGCATATATGGAAAACAGAATCGTGTTTCTTTTTACTCTAGTTCTCATAAATCTTCTAGTGTTCTAGACTATGTACATTTTGATGTTTTTGGTCCAGTTAATGTTCCTTCTCTATCTAAATCAAGATACTATGTATCATTTATTGATGATTATTCAACGAGGGCATATGTATATTTTTTGAAAAATAAATCAAAAGTGTTCATTTGGTTTAAAGAATTTAAAACTCTTGTGGAAAATCAGACTGGTGGAAAAATAAAATGTTTGAGAACGGATAATGGTGGTGAATATTGCAATGCAGATTTTGATAAATATTGTATTGATCATGGAATAAAAAGGCATAAGACTACACCTTATACTCCACAACAAAATGGATTTGCTGAAAGGTTGAATCGATCATTGATGGAGAAAGAAAGAAGTATGTTGAGTTATGTTGCTCTTGGACAAAGGTTCTGGGTTGAGGCAGTTGCTACAGCTTGTTACTTGTTGAATCATTCTCCTGCTTCGGCATTGGTTGATAAGACGCCTATGGAAGCATGGTCTGGAAAGAAGCCCTCTCTAAGACATCTTCGTGTCTTTGGCTGTGAGGCATATGCTCATATTCCTGAGGTAAAAAGATCTAAGCTGGATTACAAGGCAGTCAAATGTATCTTTATTGGCTATGGAGTCGGTGTTAAAGGGTACAAGCTTTGGAATCCTGAAATTGAAAAAGTAATTTACAGTAGGAATATAATTTTTAGAGAGCTAAAACCTTTGGTTATTGATCCTCAGCCGGAGAAGACAGAAAAGAAGAAAGAAAAGAGTGTTGTTAATATCCCTCTGACCCCTATAAAAGAGGAACAACAAGCACCAAGTCTAGATGATTCAGAAGTGAGTTCGAGTAGCTCCGAAGATTCAGATGCAAAGCAAGAACCTAAACCTGCACCTCAGCCATTGAGGCAGTCTACACGTGAAAGAAGACAACCAGATAGGTATGGATTTTCAGTACTTGATTCAAGTTGTGCCTATGCTTTGCTTACTGATACTGATGAACCTAGGACTGTGAAAGAAGCTATTAGTTTACCTGATTCAGATTCTTGGTTGGAAGCTGTGGATAACGAAATGTCATCATTGGAGAAAAATGGAACCTAGGATCTAGTGCTCTTGCCTGAAGGTAGAAAACCTGTAGGCTGTAATTGGGTATTTAAAATGAAATATGGTCCAGATGGTAGTATTGAAAAGTACAAGGCAAGACTGGTTGCTAAGGGGTATTCTCAAAAGGAAGGTATAGATTATGGAGAAATTTTTTCTCCTGTAGCTAAGCTAACATCCATTAGATTTCTGTTGTCACTGCAGCAGCATATGACTTTGAAATTGAGTAGATGGATGTGACAACAACATTTCTTCATGGGGACCTTGAAGAAGAAATTTATATGTCCCAGCCAGAACATTTTGTGGTAAAAGGTAAAGAACATCTGGTATGTAAACTTAAAAAGTCTCTTTATGGTTTGAAACAATCTCCCAGAATGTGGTATCAAAAATTCAATACGTATGTTTTATCTTTGGGATATGTGAGATCTAAATCTGATCATTGTGTCTATTATAAAACTGATGGTGATCGGATTCTTATAATTGCACTGTATGTGGATGACATGTTATTCATTGGCAATGGTAAGGAGATGATCTCAGATTTAAAATCTCAGTTGTCCTTGAAATTTGAAATGAAGAATCTGGGGGCAGCGAAGTACATTCTGGGAATGGAAATCAAAAGAGACAGATCTAAGAGAAAGCTTTGGCTCAACTAGAGCAAGTATATTACCAATGTTCTTAATAAATTTAATATGTCTGATTGCAAACAGTTAGTTGTTCCAATTTTACAGGGAACGAAACTATTTGTTGAAGATTGTCCAAAATCTTCGAATGAAAATGACGACATGAAAAAAGTGCCTTATGCAAGTGTTGTTGGCAGTTTAATGTACACAATGGTCTGTACCAGACCAGACATTGCCCAAGCAGTGGGAGTTTTGATGGCAAATCCAGGCAAATCACATTGGGATGCTGTAAAGAGAGTTATGAGGTATTTGAAGGGAACTTCTGACTATGCTATTTGCTATAATGGAAACTCAGTTGGGTCTCAGAGATCTATCAGCATTCAAGGATATGTTGATTCTGATTGGGCAGGGGACATTGACAGTAGAAGATCCACCAGTGGATATGTATTCACGTTAAATGGTGGTGCTATCAGTTGGATGAGCAAGCAGCAGGCTATAGTCACTTTGTCCACAACAGAGGCAGAGTACATGGCAGCTACTCGTGCATGCCAAGAAGCTGTTTGGTTGAAGAGGTTGTGTTCTGATGTCAGTTTTGATGTAGGGCAGATACAAATTCGTTGTGACAGTCAAAGTGCTATCTATTTGGCAAAAAATCCTACTTTTCACGCTAGGACAAAACATATTGATGTCCAATATCACTTTGTTCATGATATGGTGGAAGACAAAAAGGTAAAGCTGGAAAAGGTTGATACTTTGGAAAATGTTGCAGATGCCTTGACTAAACCAGTGAGCACGACCAAGTTCAAATGGTGTTCAGATGAAATGGGTCTTCGGGCCCATAATTCTCAGTAATTGAATGAGGATTAAGAGGTAGCAGTAATCTCTTCAACAAGTGGGAGATTGAAGAGATCTAATGTCTCAAATTACTGTTTGGAACCTCATTCATTCATTTCATTGGTTTTGTTCATAGCCATCGGGTTGACATGCTCTATCGGATTGACATGCTCTAGCTTCTCCAATTGATATGTGTCATACCGATAAGATATGTCTATCGGCATAAGGTTGGTCGTCGGCAAAGCTTGTGGTAGCCACTTCGACAATTTGGGTTACTCCGATGGGAGTTGGGATCGGAGATCAATGTATCGGCGTGAGAACTACTATCAACCCAGCTTTGAGAAGTCACTCCGATAGTTTTGAGTTACTCCGATGGAAGTTAGCATTGGAGATCAATGTATCGGCGTGAGAAGCATTGTCGATCTAAGGTTTGGAAGTCCCTCCGATGTTAATTGTCACTCTGATGAAGGGTTGTTGGGGTCGGGGTGAGAAGCGTTATCGGTCTGAGTTTTGGAAGTCCTTCCGATGTTAACTGTCACTCTGATGAAGGGTTGGCGAAGCATTGGCGTCGTTGGGACAAGAAACCATCGGTGTAAATGGTGGAGTGATCTCTGATGGTTTGGGCTATCCCGATGAAGCTTAGATTGGCATCATTGGCAACAAAATTGCCGACGATAGTCTTACAGTGTGTTTGGGTATATAAACCTGGATGTTAAACTCAACCTGGTGAATGTGGGACTAAAGGTTTCACATGAATAGGAACAGTTGCGACGGTTGAGAGAAAGCGATGCTGGGTCAATTGAAACGAATAGTTAGGGCAGAAGTTAAAAATGGTTTTGCTCTTGAAGACTGTGAATATATATACAGATCTGGTGATGTCTAAGTTGATGAAGAGATTCGATCATATTGTTCATTTTTGTAGATGTACAGTGGAAGTGAACTGTTTTGTATGATTTGAGAATCGATACCTAAGTGAGAAGGCTGGGATCTTTATTGTAATCTTTCTAAGCTTACTGTAAATAAAGATTGTCTCTCTCGTGGTGGTGGGTTTTTTACCTGAAAGGGTTTTCCCACGTACATCTGGTGTTGTTCTCTGTTATCTTGCATGTTTATTCTATTTTTCTGGTGTGTTCATATGTGTATTTGAATTAAACGTTACCTGTATGCATTATCCCCTTTGAATTAACATTAGGGAAGCTATATTCTGCACCTCTGCTTTCCTTACAGCAAATGGATTGTTAGAATTCACAGTGGAATTTCCACCAAGACGTCAGCATACAGATCTCCAAATTCCTCTTCTTCCATGGGATTTTGTACTAAAAATTGAAATCTGAACTCGGAACTCGAATCCACGAGCTATACCTCAGCCTTGAAATGAAGGCTTCTAACTGGATTATTTAATCATGGCATAGAAATGATTTAAATTATGGGTGAATGGCTCATGCCTCTTTGTTATATGTGCTCCTGCTTTGATTTTGTTGGTAGTTATTTCTTTCGACTGTATGGAAAATGAGACTAATACTAGCATCACTTCCATAAGCATTATCTTCCTTTACTCCTACGATTAATCAATGCAATAACTGCATCTCTTACATTAGTTGATGTAGGAGCATCCAGGTGCACAAGCAATCAACATTACCCAAAAATATTTTAGGTTTTCAGTTTCATTTTTGTTCAGTTTTTGTTGTGCTTTGTCTTCTTCTGTATTGGTTTTGGTCTTTTACTTTAGGAGGCAAATTCATGTAAATTTGGCCAAGTTAAGAGCATCATCATGTAGAAGAGCCAATTGGGTATCTCTAGTTCCAATTTGGTGAAATTTGCATGAAAATTGGCTAAGTTATAGCCAGTCGGAGAATTTCCTAGTTTGCAAACAATTTAGTTCACCAACTTGGTAATTCGGCGATGCCTCACTTTGCCAATAAAGATTTAAGGGTTGGACTCGAAGTCTCTGTGGTTCGATGATTTGGACAACCCCCGACAAAGTTTTCTCTTCATTCGGCTGAAACATAAGTTCACGAACTTATTAGTTCGTTGATTAAGAAAATCGTCGACAAGCTTTGGAAGGAAGTTTAAATTTTGTAAAGTTCTGCCAATTTCATAAAGGACAACTTTCCCAAGTTTGTGGAATGGTAAACTCGTCGACAAAAGGGCTGAATGTTGGTCAAGTGTGTTATCGACGTTTTAGATGGTTTGCAAATCCTTAAGTTCCCCGATACAACATTTCACCGATAAAGACTATAAGGAGAAGAGTTCATAGTTTATTGAATTTGCCGATAGGCAATGAAGTAGAAGATTAAAATACTCTAAGTCTGTGAGACCTGATTCCAAAGTTTGAGGAGAGAAGATATCTCCAATAGAAGAAAAGACTTAAGTCTTTGGCCAGTTCCTGAGTTCTAAAAGTTTTTGATTCACCAACAAGCTTATGAACGAAGTTTTTGAGAAGACAAAGTTTGGAAAAGACAAGATTCGCCGATAAATACAGGTTTAACTTGATATCAGCAAACCTTTCCGCTTGAGAACTAGTTCATGGTTTTAGAAACTTGCCAATATGCCGACAAGGTTCAGGAAAGGCAAGTTTTGTCGATAAAGGGGGCTTGATGGCTAAAGGCCGATACAGTTAGTTGGTGAAATGTCACTTTTTCTGACAACATTACTATGTGGTGCGTCGGGATGGCATGGAAGATAAAAATGGTTTGTGGACAGATAACCTGTCTATGGATTCATAAATATAGGGTTTTATCAAAAGGCGTTTATTTTGATAATCAAATAGTATTATCAATAATATGTTTATTAATCTCAAACATCAAAAGACTGCTTGAATACATGTCTGTTCGGATTCATAACTGAATAACTCCATAACTGTCCAACTTCTACTCAAGAAGAATAAGAAGGCGATTGTCATCCTTGTTTGGGCAGATTTCTCATAGGGAGATTTTCAGAGAAGATTCAAGAGAATGAAGGGAGGCTCGGCCCAAGGTAGGAGGAAACTTGTAGAGAATGTAAGATAAGGAGCGAGGCTGCAAGACTGTGGGAGATTTGATCTCAATGTTGGTGAAAGGTGATTTGGTACTGTAAGCACATAATCAGTTGAGTATTGCATTATAAAGCCTAAAGTTGAGGTCTAGAAGGTCAATATGTTTGTAATTGCCGGTATAGTGAATTTTAATAAAAGAGTTTCAGATTTGTTTATGAGTTCATGTTTCTATTGTGTCATTGAGCTGCGTGATTGGGTTGCCTGATAAAGTCCCCTGGTCACGACTGCATTAAGTGGTATTAGAGCCATGGTCTTGAGTGTGTAGATAGAACACCGAAAGTGAGGCAATCTACACTAGGCCCTGCGGGTGGAGAGTGAAGCAGATGTGTTGTCCGAGGAGCTCGAGAGAATTGTTGCAAGTGTACGAGGAGTCTTGAGCAATTGAGAGATGAGAAAAGACATTGAAGTTGTGAGAAAGAGTTGGTTGTGATTTGCTGTGTACCTGTAATTGTGTGTAGGTTGTAGAGAATTGGTTTGTTGTGTGGGAGAGAGTGTTGGACAAAATGTCTTGGAAGCCAGGAGAATGTTTTATGATGAAGAAAGAATTTTTGAAGCCGCAAAAAGAGAAGCAAGAGCCCGTCTAGAGGAATAATGTGTTTTAAACTATTTGCAAGTCAGGTGGAAAGTGCTACAGAGTGGTTGTGGATAGCAGTAGCACAGATAATTTGGTGCCATTGGAGATGGTCGAGAAGCTGAGTCTGAAGAGAAGAAAGCATCCTAACCCTTACAGTATTTCATGGTTGCAAGGAGATCGTCAGATATGGGTAAGTGAACAATGTATTGTTGATTTTCAAATTCGTAGATATAAGGATGAAATTGTATGTGATGTAATACCTATGGATATATGTCATGTGTTGTTGGGTGGACCTTGGCTTTGGGATATCGAAGCTATGCATGATGATAGGAAGAATACATATAGCATAATAAATGATAGGGAAGAATATGTTTTGAGTACATTGCACGATAAGCAGAAAGAGGTGGTGAAACAAGTTGAAGATGTGAAGACTAAAGAGGAAAATATGGGTATGAAGGAGTCCCATTATTTTTCTAACAAAGATGTGTTTGCAAGTAACGATGTGTATGCAGGTAAAGCAGAAGAAGAAAGAAGTAATGAAGGGATTGCAACAGTATGCCATGATGAAGGCATGAATAGAGAGAGTGAGAAAGAGGAAGGTGTAGCAGTGGCTAAGGATAAAGAGGAAAGAGAAGAGATTGTAGTAGAGGTTATAGAGGATGAGAAGAGGAATGCAGATAATAAGATTGCAATAGTTGAAAGTGAGCATAATGTTGTAGTAGTTAAGGACATGAAGGTAGTGATAGCAGTGGATGGTGAAAATGAAAACATTGCAGTGAATATTGAAGAAGGAAAAGTTGCAACAATGAAGAAGGATGCAGTAATTTTTTTATTTTGAATTCAATTATGATGATTTACCTTCAATGGTGGGAGTGGAAGAGGATGTTGTTATAGAGGATGAAGTTGCAATAACATATTTATATATTGCATGTTTGTGTATAGAGGTTGTGAAAGATGATGCAGGTGGAACTTGGTGGAGGTGGTTGGTTTGTGGTGGGTTGGATCCTATGAAAGAGGAGAGAGTATTTGGAGGAGAGGAAGAGAGAGACTTTGGTGAAGGAGGACGGTCTATAGTGGATGTGAGTCCATGATAGGAAGGAGGAAGAAGGTGCACACTTAGAGGAGGAGGACAGAAAGTGTCTCAGTCAGATGCTAGAGGAGGCGAAGGAAAAAAGTTTCTGATGAACCTGTTACAGTGATGGAGATTGTTGAAGGTTGTTGCAACCTGGAAGGCTAGTTCTGCTATTCATCTCCATTTTGTGAGCCCATGCTCACAAATGTTTTACTCGGCGTGTCTGATGCAGGAGTATCTGGGTCCACAAGCAATCAACATCACCCAAAAATATTTCAGGTTTTCAGTTTCATTTCTGTTCAGTTTTTGTTGTGCTTTGTCTTCTTTTGTGTTGGTTTTGGTCTTTTGCTTCAGGAGGAAAATTCATGTAAATTCGGCCAAGTTAAGAGCATCATCATGTAGAAGAGCCAATTAGGTATCTCCAGTTCCAATTTAGTGAAATTTGGCTAAAAATTGGCTAAGTTATAGCTAGTCGGAGAATTTCTTAGTTTGCGAACTATTCAGTTCGCCAACCCGACAATTCGACGATGCCTCACTTTGTCGATAATGCTTTAAGGGTTGGACTCGAAGTCTCTGTGATTTGATGATTTGGACAACCCCTGACAAAGTTTTCTCTTCAATCGGCCGAAACATAAGTTCGCGAACTTATTAGTTCACTGATTAAGAAAATCGCTGACAAGATTTGGAAGGAAGTTTAAATTTTGTAAAGTTCTGCCGATTGCATAAAGGACAACTTTCCCAAGTTTGTGGAATGGTAAACTCGCTGGCAGAAGGGCTGAATGTTGGTCAAGTGTGTTATCGACGTTTTAGATGGTTTGCGAATCCTTAGGTTCATTGATACAACATTTCACCGATAAAGGCTATAAGGAGTGGAGTTCCTAGTTTATTGAATTCATCGATAGGCAATGAAGTAGAAGATTAAATTACTCTAAGTCCGTGAGGCCTAATTCCAAAGTTCAGGGAGAGAAGAAATTGCCGATAGAAGAAAAGAGTTAAGTCTTCGGCCAGTTCTCAAGTTCTAAAAGCTGTCAATTTGCTGACAAGCTTATGAAAGAAGTTTTTGAGAAGAAGACAGAGTTTGGAAAAGACAAGATTCACCAATAAAGAGGTTTAACTTGATATCGGAAAACCTTTTCGCTTGCGAACTAGTTCATAGTTTTAGAAACTTGCCGATATGCTGACAAGGTTCGAGAAAGGCAAGTTTTGTCGATAAAGGGGGCTTTATGGCTAAAGGCTGATTCAATTAGTTGACAAAATGTCACTTTTGCCGACAACATTACTATGTGGTGTATCGAGATGCCGCGGAAGATATAAATGGTTCATGAACAGATAACCTGCCTATGGATTCATAAATATAGGGTTTTATCAAAAGGTGTTTATTTTGATAATCAAATAGTATTATCATTAATATGTTTATTAATCTAAAATGTCAAAAGACTATTTGAATACCTGTCTGTTCAGTTCCATAACCGAATATCTCCATAACTATCCAACTTCCACTTAGGAAGGATAAAAAGGCGATTGTCATCCTTGTTTGCGCAGATTTCTCATAGGGAGATTTCTCAGAGAGATTTCTTGGAGCAGATTCGAGAGAAGGAAGGGAGGATCAACCTAAGAGCAGGAGGAAGCTTGCAGACAATGTAAGGTAAGGAGTGATGTTGCGAGGCTGTGGGAGATTTGATCTCAGTGTTGGTGAAAGGCGGTTTGGTGTTGTAAGCACATAATGAATTGAGTATTGCATTGTAAAGCCTGTGGCTAAGGTCTAGAAGGTCAATATGTTTGTAATTGCCAGTGAATTGAATTTTAATAAAATAGTTTTAGATTTGTTTATCAGTTCATGTTTCTGTTGTGTCGTTGAGTTGCGTGATTGTTAGATTTTGTTATGAAATCACAACCCAAAATATAGAAAGCTAAAGGCAAGCACAAAGAGAAGATTGCAAAAGAGATCATATCAGAATAGTCTGAATAGATTGCTCACAAAATAGAAAACAATAGCATGGAAATTACAAAATACAAGATAGGTACTAAGTTTAAATAGACTAAAGAGGGGTGGAGGTGGCAAAACCAACCAATAAGAAGCAACCATCTATCGGACTAAAGATAGCAAAAGCATCTTCCCAAGATAGCTAATGGATGCTCACTTGTAGGAAGGCGACACCTCATAACCTACTCACCTAATTAAACTCACTTTATTAACCTAAGTAAGCTTAATAATATGTGTAGGAAAAACCTTATGAAAAGGAATAAAAAACCTACACTAACACCCCCCTTAAATGTAGCTTAGGTGGGTGAAAAGATGGGTCCCGACAAATGAAGCTTGATGAGGTACCCATGTACAATGATATCCCCCCAAAAGAGAAGAAGCCCCCCCAAAACAAAGGAATAGAAGCCCCCTCCCACAAATAGAGAGAGAACACCCCCCCAGAATAGAGAGAGAAAATAGAACGACTAAAAAGCCCCCCCGAAGTGAAGAAAATGTGCTAATGGTGGATGCTCCTAACTGGATGGAGAAGATGATCCACACTCACCAAACAATATTTCTCCCCTTGGGAAGAAACAAAACCAAAGGTGTATGAAGAATGTCTTACCAATCCTCAAAGGAATATGAAGGAAGAAAGCTCAAGATGTATGAGATCTCTAAAAACTGCTTATGTGTCTCCATGTCGATGCTGAAGGATACCATGACCAAATCAGGAGAAAGTGACAAACCAGAACCAAGTGGAAACTGAAATAGAACAGGATCCAAAGATGAAGATATCTCCTCTAAAGACAAGGATGCCTCCTCCAAATGTTGCTCAATGATCTCTAAGCCAATGCCAAACTGTGACAAATACTGATATGGATCAGGTACCATAGAAGATGCTAGTACTTTCGCAAAGGATGCCAACATGAATAATGATTGAGTCGGATGTGTGGACTCATGAGTATCTACAGAAACAGTCACTGTAGAAGCAAATATAGGCAAAGAAGGAATAGGAGGGTCTCAATGTGCCCTTGAAACATATGAAGAATCAACTCCATCAAAGAGAAGGTAAATGCAATTAATAGTGTCTCCCAAATCTGTAATGTGGGACTCTACAAACAAAGATGAGATGTCTGGTAGGAATACATCCCAAGCAACTATCTTTGGAAGACTGATATGATCCTACTGCTCAGAATCACTAGAAGTCATGAAAGGAGCTACATTGGACTCGGATAGAGAAACAGGTAATGAAGGAGGAGATAATATCTCAATGCATCTCATTAGACTACATTGTTCATCCCCAAATAATATGTCCACTCAAGATGGCTTAGTATGAACATGTGAAATATCTGCTAATTTTGGATTGCATGAAGTCTCTGAAGGAGGAGTATCATGGGAAGTCTCTATGTCATCTAGGCATTCAAGTGCTTTCCATTCATCAAGCTTCATAGCTATTTTAAAATCATTTGGTAGAAAAACATCAAGTGGTTTTAAACAGTCTGCAACAGGATCCTCTGGAAATGGAGACTCATCCAAGTCACCATACATCTCCCAAGTTTGGTCCAATGAGCACTAGGGGAAGAAACCCATGTCAATGTACTCATTGTGTCAAAGTCAACATTTGAACCAAGAAATGTTGCTACATAACCATTCTTTTGATGCCATACCATACTTGCCTGAAATGATACAAGTTGAGGAATAAGTTCATAGAGATAGGGCGAAGATTAAGCCATTTGAAATGTTTTAGCATACCATCTCCCCAAGACTTAAAGTTACCTATTTTTAGTTCAATTACAGTTGGATGCTTTGTGATATCCATGATTACTCCTTAAATTTAGTCACACATAGGACCAATTAAGAGACTAAATACAACAAAAGAAAGAACACCAAGGGAACCCCCGAATAACTCAATCAAGAACCCCCCAACAAAAATGATTTGACACTTTATAGATCAGTGCGTTTACAATGTTGGAGTTGAGTTTTCTAGAGTTTTATAATGTCCAAAATGGACCCAACTACTGAAAGTATAGAAATATCCCATAATTAGAACCTCAAAATAGCACCAATGTGTAGTGCTCATAAAAATATCAACTTTCAAAAAAATAATGACCTCGATCCAAGATCATATGTGAAAGTTATAGCTGTTTGAAGTTCTAAAAATTGAAATTGCCTGTCAGATCTGATGAGAAAATAGATTTTTTGGAAAAATGGGATCACCTGAGCAAAAACTGGTCACACCACTATGAAGAGCACAAAATTATTCCCTTTTAAAAAAAATTGCACAAAAAAATACCTCCGTATGACCGAGAACGAGCCTCTCGAAGTTCAGGTGCAAAACTGAAAACTGCAATGGTGAGGGGGTTTGTTGTAGCTTTCCAATTTTGTTTCTATAAAATATATAAGCTACATTCGAAAAGTAACAGATACCTAGATGGTTTTTCAATGCTGCGAACAAAACCCAAAAGGCATTTTTCTTTCTGAAGTACAAAAGATGTGGATCTAATGTAAAAAATGCTTTTAGCAACAAAAAATGACCCCAACAACCAAAAAACAACACACAAAGACTAAATAAGCTACCTAAGACAAGCAAAGGCATGTTGCAACCTACAAGATTGATCAAAACATAAAATATGCAAGCCAATTGTCAGATTTGAGCTCAGAAAGTCTCCAAGAAGCTCTGAAAGAACCTGCAACACAAAGCCACATACAAAACCCTCCCCAGAAACTAGTATTTATATCATTTTTTATGATTCTCTAGGTCATCATCGGATGCAAGAGAAGAGCATACTCAAATTTCAAGAGCAACCAAGATCTCAAATCCTAGATCTTCTAAATGACTAACCAAAGGCATTCACCTGCTCTAATACTATGTTAGATTTTGTTATGAAATCACAACCCAAAATATAGAAAGATAAAGGCAAGCACAAAGGGAAGATTGCAAAATAGATCATATCATAATAGTCTAAATAGATTACTCACAAAATAGAAAACAATAGCATGAAAATTACAAAATACAAGCTGGGTAGTGAGTTTAAATAGACTAGAGAGAGGGGTGGAGGTGGCAATACCAACCAATAAGAAGAAACCATCTATCGGACTAAAGATAGCAAAAGCATCTTCCCAAGATAGCTAATGGATGCTCACTTGTAGGAAGGTGACACCTCATAACCTACTCACCTAATTAAACTCACTTTATTAACCTAAGCAAGATTAATAATATGTGTAGGAAAAACCTTCTAAAAAGGAATAAAAAACCTACACTAATAGTGATTGGGTTGCCTAATAAGGTCCCCTAGTCACGACTGCATCATTAATCTTCATTTCTATTATTTTGTGGTTATCCCATCGCCTCACAAGCTCTCTCAACATAAACTCGTCATGTTTTTCCATTAAAGAGGGTAACACCATTGAATTAATATATTCTTTGAAAGACTCTCTATATCTGTCATAAAGTTGTTGCAAGTAGTCATGTGGATGCTTCTATGTGCACATGTTGTAGATAGTTGTGTAAAGGTGCACATAATGTTCTGAATTGAAAGGCTCCTCAGGTATTTCCTCTAATATGTTCTTTAACTTTGTAATACCATTGTGCCAAAATTCAATCAAGAGAATCGATGGATATGGCTCATTTTCATCCATCACATAACCCTGTAAACATTTGAACGCAATTGCAATGCATTTGGGATCCACAAAGTCCACTAAGCACAATACAACATAATGACAATTTTTTTCTCCATTTTTTGAGTTTGGTCTTTCCTTACGACCCTCAATCCTTTGTAGCCCCGGAAATGGCGAAATATGTGATCTGCCTCTCTTTGATTGCAATCAGCAAGCAAACCTTTCACAAACAACATATTCAACGAATCCACAGGCAGAGGTGACTATGAAGAGTGAGAGATTCGGTTGACGTTAAGCCAAGGTGAGATACATAATCATCATATTTGTATTCATTGCGAGGGCTCTTAGTGCTAGAAATGGAAACCATACGCTCTTGCCCGTAAGTCTCCTCATCCTATTTAAAGCTTAGAAAAATAGTAGCAAGTATCGTTTCTGTATACACCTAAAAATGTCTTGAGATGAATTAAATAAATATTTTATATTTATTTTATTCTTATTCTTCTATCAATAAATAAACATACTAATTTATTTATTTGATTCACGTTCATCATTTTCCTCTAACGATTAAATACCTTAAATTCCTCTAAAGACATCTCTAATTAATATAATCATCATTATTTAATTATTTCCTCTAAGACAAAGTCCCATGTCTAAAATCCACATCATTCATCCAACTCATTCTCCACATCATTGGACACCTCACCATGTTGCACCAATAATTAAATATTCTTAATATTTAAATAAGTATTTATCCTCTCAACATGTGCTCTATTTCCTCTCAACCATCCCATGGTCAATGTTGACTATGAGATACTTGTCTCATAAATCCTATATTCCCTCTCACATTCCAACAACCAAAGACTCCTTCCTCCATGTTCTTCTCATGGTCTTCCACCTTTATCGCATTGGTCCTTGTGAGCATCATGCTATGTGGCTCCTTGTCCCTCCTATCCCTCCACCTTGTCATCGTAGTAGGAACATCTTCCACCTTTATCTCTCCTCACCCAACCAATTTGATCTTGATTGTACATGTCACAAGACTTATTCTTCAACTGTGGATCTTTTGACACTTGGATTTGAGCCATCATTGGCTTATAAAAGCAAGCTCCTCACCTTCATTTTGAATCACAAGAGCTATAGTACTTACATGCTATAGAAATTCTATCAAGTATCCAAGCATGCCTTTGGCCCCCATTTGCATATCAATATCATAATATCCATTGTTGCATTATCATCTAGCTTCATAGTATCATTTAGTTGCATATCCTTATCCTCATATCAATCATTATCAATAACATTGCATTAGCTTTTATCAAAATCATCATCATTATCATTAGTCTTGCATTGTAGGATTGTTTGCATTGCATTTGAATCCACAATTCCATTCATCTCATAGTCATCTTGAAAAGCAAAGAAGTGCAATTCTGAGAGCACCATCATAATCAACAAGATCTTGAGAAGATAGGAGACAATGGAACATGAAGGATAAATTAGAGTTTGCAAGGTATAATTCATGTTTTCTGTATTTTTCCTAGTTTCATTGGTGATTTGAATTTGAGTAGGAATTTAGAGTAATTGTGGTATCTTATTAGGTTCTTATAGTTGTTTCAAATAATCAATCACATTTTGGCACCCACCGTGGGGCCTTGCCCCGAATTTAATATCCAAATTTGAGTTTTTGGTGTCCGTACAGTCGTAAAAGGTCATTTCTGTGCATTTGAGCTCCAGTCCTACGCATCCATGCCAAAAGAAGAGCCTACAGGAAGAAAAAAAATTACAGTCATGCGCATATGATCATTTATGTTGCGCATATAATACTCCTACGTATTTGATTCATTCTGTTGTGCATCTATGCTCTATTCCTGCGCATCTAAATTTTGCCAAGTTTTAGTATATATTTTTGCAAAATCTTTTTACTAACATTGTTGCAGCTATCATCGATTGTCAAAAGAAGGGTTCTCAAACTATTAATAAATTATTTTTGTAGGTTTAGGGCTTTGGTTTAGACATCATTGTTGCATTGCTAATCTAGTGGCATCTAGTCTAAATTAGGAGGAGTAATCATACAATCTTGCATACTATCTTGCATACAATCATAACTTAGTCTAAATTAGGAGTAACTCTATCTTGCATGCAAATCACAACATAGTCTAAATTGTAAGGAAAGCACAGGTGCGGAAAACAGCTTCCCTAATGTTAATTCCCAGGGGACAGTGTAGACCAGTCACTTTTGAAATTACAATAACACAGATGAATACACAAGAGAAACCAAAATAGACAATAGTTAGAACACAGACACACAGAATTACGTGGGAAAACCCTTACGGGTAAAAAACCCACCACCACAAGAAAACAATCTTTATTACAGTAAGATATACAGTTACAATAAAGAACTCAGCTTCTTGCTCTGGTGTTTGATTCTCGACATCATACACAGTTCATCTCCCTGTACATTTACAGAACGAACCTTTATTCAAGTCTCATCATCATAATACCAACGACACCTATAGACATATCATTCTATTTCCAATCTGCAAGAACAAGAGTCGTTACAGACTTCTGCTCTAACTGATAGAACAAATTCCTCATACGTCGCTGCCATCTAACCGTCGCAACGGTTCACATTTCAGTGAGGCGTTTAGTCCCACATGTAACAAGTCGCAAAGGACTTTGCAGTTTATAACCGCCAACAGACGAAAGAGTATTGTCAGCAATTTTGTTGCCGACAATACCAAGCCTCCAAGTCCATCGGCATAACAACTCCCATCGGCCCTCAGACTTCACCTCCCACCGATGAGCATTGTCTCCCCGATCACCAAGGTTACCATCGGTATGACATTCTCCATCGGCGAAAGATCTAGCCCTCGCTCCGACAGAGGTTTGTCTCACCGATACCAATAAGACTTCCATCAGGATGTCCGCAGTACATCGGCCCAACACCTTTAGCCGACGGGTATTCTCTTGCCGATAGACATACGCCATCGGAGTGACTACTCCTGTCGGAGTAACTCTACAGAGTTTGGCCGACAGGCCCTTGTCTTGCCGACGACCGTAACCTTCGTCGGAGTGACTACTCCTGTCGGAGTAATTCCACAAAGGTTGGCCGATAGGCCTTGTCTTGCCGACGGTTGAATGCTTCCATCGGGGTGACACTCAGCATCGGACAAACCTTCGATGCTTATTCTGACGGCCCTTGTCTCACCGATGCCAATGGTCTTCAACACGGTCCTGCCGATAGTGCTTCGTCACAGCGATACCAACATCGCATATCCTCAAACCAATGAACCAAGGAACAGTTGAACTAAAATTCATTGAACCTACCAAATGAACTCTAGAAAGGTTCAACAAAGGGGTTCAAACAAGGGGTTCAACTAAGAGGTTCAAGTAGTAATTTGAGACACAAGTTCTCTTCAATCTCCCACTTGTCGAAGACATTACTGCTACCTCTTAGTCCTCATTCGATTATTGAGAACTATGGGCCCGAAGACCCATTTCATCTGAGCACCATTTGAACTTGGCTGTGTTCACTGGTTTAGTTAAGGCATCAGCAACATTTTCCAAAGTGTCAACTTTTTCCAGCTTCACCTTCCTGTCTTCCACCATATCACGAACAAAGTGATATTGGACATCAATATGTTTTGTCCTAGCATGAAATGTAGGATTCTTTGCCAAACATATGGCACTTTGACTGTCACAATGAATTTGTATTTGCCCTGCATTAAAGCCAACATCAGAACACAACCTTTTCAACCAAACAGCTTCTTGGCATGCACGAGTGGCTGCCATGTACTTTGCCTCTGTTGTGGACAAAGCGACTACAGCCTGTCGCTTGCTCATCCAACTGATAGCACCACCATGTAACATGAACACGTATCCACTGGTGGATCTCTGACTGTCAATGTCCCCTGCCCAATCAGAATCAACATATCCCTGAATACTGATAGATCTCTTAGACCCTTCTGAGTTTCCATGATAACAAATAGCATAGTCAGAAGTTCCCTTCAAATACCTCATAACTCTTTTCACAGCATCCCAATGTGATCTGCCTGGATTCGCCATAAATCGGCTCAAAACTCCCACTGCTTGGGCAATGTCTGGTCTGGTACAGACCATTGCATACATTAAACTGCCAACAGCACTTGCATAAGGTACTCTCTTCATGTCATCAATTTCATTTGAAGATTCTGGACAATCTTCAACAGATAATTTCGTTCCCTGCAAAACTGGAACAACTAACTGTTTAGAATCAGACATATGAAACTTATCAAGAACATTGGTAATATACTTCCTCTGGCTGAGCCAAATTTTTCTCTTAGATCTGTCCCTTTTGATCTCCATTCCCAGAATGTACTTTGCTGCCCCCAGATTTTTCATTTCAAATTTCAAGGACAACTGAGATTTTAATTCTGAGATCATCCCCTTACCATTGCCAATGAACAACATGTCATCCACATATAGTGCAATTATAAGAATCTGGTCACCTTCAGTTTTATAATAGACACAATGATCAGATTTAGATCTCACATACCCCAAGGATAAAACATACGTATCAAACTTTTGATACCACATTCTGGGAGACTGTTTCAAACCATAAAGAGACTTCTTAAGTTTGCATACCAGATGTTCTTTACCTTTTTCCACAAAATGCTCTGGCTGAGACATATAAATTTCTTCTTCAAGGTCTCCATGAAGAAACGCTGTTGTCACATCCATCTGCTCAATTTCAAAATCATATGCTGCTGCAAGTGACAACAGAAATCTAATGGATGTCAACTTAGCTACAGGAGAAAAGATTTCTCCATAATCAATACCTTCCTTTTGGGAATACCCCTTAGCAACCAGTCTTGCCTTGTACTTCTCAATACTACCATCTGGACCATATTTCTTCTTAAATACCCACTTACAGCCTACAGGTTTTCTTCCTTCAGGCAAGGGCACCAGATCCCAGGTTCCATTCTTCTCCAATGATGTCATTTCACTATGCATGGCTTCCAACCAGGAATCTGAATCAGGTACACTAATAGCTTCTTTCACAGTCCTAGGTTCATCAGTATTAGTAAGTAAAGCATAGGCACAAGTTGAATCAGGTACTGAAAATCCATACCTATTTGGTTGTCTTCTTTCACGTGTAGATCTCCTCACAGGTTGAGGTGCAGGTTCAGGTTCTTGCTCTGGATCAGAATCTTCGGAGCTACTTGAACTCTTATCTGAACCATCTACACTTGGTGCTTGTTGTTCCTCTTTTACAGGAGTCAGAGGAACATTCACAACACTCTTTTCTTTCTTTTCTTCTGTCTTTTCTGGCTGAGGATCAACAACCAATGGTTTCAGCTCTCTGAAAATTACATTCCTGCTGTAGATTACCTTTTCAGTTTCAGGATTCCAAAGCTTGTATCCTTTAATACCGACTCCATAGCCAACAAAGATACATTTAACTGCCTTGTTATCCAACTTAGATCTTTTAACTTCAGGAATATGAGCATATGCCTCACAGCCAAAGACTCGAATATGTCTTAGAGAGGGCTTCTTACCAGACCATGCTTCCATAGGTGTCTTATCAACCAATGCTGATGTAGGAGAACGATTCAGCAAGTAACAAGCTGTAGCAACTGCCTCAGCCCAGAACTTCTGTTCAAGACCAGCATAACTCAACATACTTCTTGCTTTCTCCATCAACGATCGATTTAACCTTTCAGCAACTCCATTCTGTTGTGGAGTATAAGGTGTAGTTTTATGCCTTTTAATTCCATGGTCTACACAATACTTATCAAAATCCGCATTGCAATATTCACCACCGTTATCTGTTCTCAAGCATTTTAGTTTTCTACCAGTCTGATTTTCCACAAGAGTTTTAAATTCTTTAAATCGACTGAACACTTCTGATTTGTTTTTCAAAAAATATACAAATGCCCTTCTTGAATAATCATCAATGAACGATACATAGTATCTTGATTTAGATAAAGAAGGAACATCAACTGGACCAAAAACATCAGAATGCACATAGTCCAGAACACCAGAAGATTTATGAGAACTAGAGTAAAATGAAACACGGTTTTGCTTTCCATATATACAATGTTCGCAGAAATCGAACTCCAGATTACAATCAATCAGCCCATCTACCAGATTTTTGTTTTTCAAGGTTTTTAAACCTTTCTCACCTATGTGACCAAGTCTATGATGCCAGAGCATTGTTTTCTCTGCAGGAAGTTTAACTTCCATAGAATTTACGTCATGTGTTACAATAGTAGCCTTTTCAGATTTTGCAGAGACATTATTACAGCACACTGGTTTAGCATCTAACCTATACAGAGTTCCAATGCGTTCACCTTTTGCCAGAACAATAGAACTTCTAGTCATCTTACAGCCACCATTCACAAAAGTAACTTGCACTCCAACATCATTAAGTTTACTAACAGAAAGTAAATTTCGAGCCAGACCTGGTATATGAAGAACTTCATTCATTCCCTTTATTCTGCCATCCGGGAACTGGATTCTGACTCGACCTCGGCCAACAATTTCCAGTGTTGAATCACTAGCCAGGAACACCTTGCCACCAGCATAGGGTTCATACTTTGTGAACCACTCTCTATGAGATGTCATATGAAAGGATGCTCCTGAATCAATCAGCCAAACATCTTCAGAAGCAGGTGTTGCCAGAGCAGCAATGAAAGCATCAGCATCACTGTGTGAAGACTCAGAGTCAGAGAAGTTCTTCTTCTTCTTTTTCTCCTCTTTGCAGTCTTTCTTGACATGACCTTTCTGTCCACAATTCCAGCACTTCACCTTGGACTTCTTGCCAGGAGATTTTGATTTCCCCTCTGATTTGGACTTAGACTTCTTGTCCTTCTTCTTGCCTCTTTCCTTTGATCTACCACGAACTGACAGAGCCTCTTTGGCCATTCCAGAAGATTTCCTCCGCATCTCTTCAGACAACAAAGAGGCAACAATAGTTTCCTGAGAAAACGTAGTTGTTGTACTTCCAATAGCCATCACCAGATGGTCCCACGAGTCAGGTAAGGAACATAACAGAAGCATACATCGATCTTCCTCTTCTATTTTTACACCTATAGATGTCAACTGAGCAACAATCGTATTGAATGCACTCAGATGTTCTGCTACAGATGCACCTTCATCCATCTTCAGAGAATACAATTTCTTTCTGAGGAAAAGTTTATTTACCAAGGACTTGCCCTGATAAATATTATTCAACTTTTTCCACAAATCACTTGCAGATTTCTCCTCATGGATATTCAATAGAACAGAGTCAGATAAACTCAGTCTTATCAGTCCTTTGGCTTTTCTGCATATCAGTTCCCAATCTTCTTGCTTCATGCCTGTAGGTTGAACTCCAGACACAGCAACCCAAAGATCTCTATAGACTAACATGTCTTCAACTTTAAGTTTCCACAACTCAAAGTTTGTGCCATTGAATTTCTCAATGTCTATTTTGTCTGATGTACTTGCCATCTCTATTTAATTTAAAAAATAACTTTCTACAGAACTCCCACACAACAGAATTAACACAAAAAACCCAAACTACCGACAAGGATAACACAACGGGCCAGGCTCTGATACCACTTGTAAGGAAAGCACAGGTGCAGAAAATAGCTTCCCTAATGTTAATTCCCAGGGGACAGTGTAGACCAGTCACTTTTGAAATTACAATAACACAGATGAATACACAAGAGAAACCAAAATAGACAATAGTTAGAACACAGACACACAGAATTACGTGGGAAAACCCTTACGGGTAAAAAACCCACCACCACAAGAAAACAATCTTTATTACAGTAAGATATACAGTTACAATAAAGAACTCAGCTTCTTGCTCTGGTGTTTGATTATCGACATCATACACAGTTCATCTCCCTGTACATTTACAGAACGAACCTTTATTCAAGTCTCATCATCATAATACCAACGACACCTATAGACATATCATTCTATTTCCAATCTGCAAGAACAAGAGTCGTTACAGACTTCTGCTCTAACTGATAGAACAAATTCCTCATACGTCGCTGCCATCTAACCGTCGCAACGGTTCACATTTCAGTGAGGCGTTTAGTCCCACATGTAACAAGTCGCAAAGGACTTTGCAGTTTATAACCGCCAACAGACGAAAGAGTATTGTCAGCAATTTTGTTGCCGACAATACCAAGCCTCCAAGTCCATCGGCATAACAACTCCCATCGGCCCTCAGACTTCACCTCCCACCGATGAGCATTGTCTCCCCGATCACCAAGGTTACCATCGGTATGACATTCTCCATCGGCGAAAGATCTAGCCCTCGCTCCGACAGAGGTTTGTCTCACCGATACCAATAAGACTTCCATCAGGATGTCCGCAGTACATCGGCCCAACACCTTTAGCCGACGGGTATTCTCTTGCCGATAGACATACGCCATCGGAGTGACTACTCCTGTCGGAGTAACTCTACAGAGTTTGGCCGACAGGCCCTTGTCTTGCCGACGACCGTAACCTTCGTCGGAGTGACTACTCCTGTCGGAGTAATTCCACAAAGGTTGGCCGATAGGCCTTGTCTTGCCGACGGTTGAATGCTTCCATCGGGGTGACACTCAGCATCGGACAAACCTTCGATGCTTATTCCGACGGCCCTTGTCTCACCGATGCCAATGGTCTTCAACACGGTCCTGCCGATAGTGCTTCGTCACAGCGATACCAACATCGCATATCCTCAAACCAATGAACCAAGGAACAGTTGAACTAAAATTCATTGAACCTACCAAATGAACTCTAGAAAGGTTCAACAAAGGGGTTCAAACAAGGGGTTCAACTAAGAGGTTCAAGTAGTAATTTGAGACACAAGTTCTCTTCATAAATTAGGAGGTTTAATTGGACAAATCTTGCATACAATAATCACATAGTCTAATTTAGGAAAGCAAATTGAACAATCTTGCATACAATCATCACATAGTCTAAATTAGGAGGTTTAATTGGACAATCTTGCATACAAATCATCGCATAGTCTAAATTAGGAAGGTTAATTGGACAATCTTACATACAATCTTGCATACAATCAAAACATAGCATAAATAGGGGAAAGTAATTTCATCCAATCTTGAATGCAATCATAACTTAGTTTAATTTAGAGGCCAAATTTGACTATCTTTTGTTTTTCCGTTATCATGCAAAAATGGCATCTTGTGTTGTTAGATTAGTCACACTTAGCTTAATCTAGATGGTTAATAAACAAGTGTTTGTTGTGCCTGTAAAGGTGATAGGTATATGCTCTCCCCTTGCAACATCTTGGGTGATCAAAAAGCTAGACTCATCTATTCATTTCTTGTTTATCCTTTAGAAAGGCCTGCTTTTGGATTGCGCTTCATCCAAAAGGGATGACCTTAAGCGGATTTTTCCTTTGAACCGCTATATAAATTGGATAAGGTGAAAGCCAAGTCCTAACCAACGTCAGCCTTGCCTTACAATGCCAAATCGAAAAGAGGTGTACCAACACTTTGTGAAAATGATTTTTGCATTGTGTGACGTATATGATACTCTTAGTAGGATTGGTCAAAGCTTTTAGTAGGTTGCTGCATGCTCGCACGGTGTTGGTCCCTCAAAGTTACTAAGAACCCCTTAGCTAGTGGCCACCCGACTCACCTTCAAATGTTGCAGTAATTTTCAGTGCAAGGGGAATCGATACAAGCCCTCAAGATTACTCACCATTGCCTCCCTTGAGATGAGATAGTAATCATCGGCTACCATAAGCTCTTGTCGCCTACTTGAGATTTTCTGGGGAAAGGGTGAGATATCCCTATCTATCCCCTCTCGCAAAGATGATATAATGCTCACATGTGCTTACCTATGTGATGTCATTTGAGTCAATGGAGATCTAAGTTGTGAGTTGATGTACCACAATGAAGCCTTGTCTTTAGGGATAAAAAGTGTTTGTTTTGTTTACAAATTGTGTTAGACGCGTGAAAACTTGGGCTTTTTATAAGTCTTGAACATACACTAAATGTCACTAATAGCCATTGTATTTTACTGTCTGCTGTGTTTTCTTGCCTAAAAATAGAAAAAATCATCACAAAAACATTAGGTTACCTAGAAAAACATGCCAAAAACAAGCAAAATTGATCATACACTGCCATTTACATAGAGCTGCGCATTTGAAACATCTTGTTGTGCATTTACCATTTCGATGCATTTGAAACATCTTGCTACACATTTAAACCGTTCTGCTACACATACAACATTACTACACATGTATAACTTTCCTACGCACATAAACAACAGTACTGCACATTTATACTCTATTCTTGTGCATTCAGACCTGCGCATATACCACATTTTCCTGTGCATATACAATCTGTTCCTGCACACTTAAACCTGCACATCTACAATAGTGAGCTATTCCTGAGGTTTTGTGCAAATAACCAAATCAGTTTTGGATACCCATTTTGACTTAGAATTCATTTGAGAAGTCAGTAAAACCATATAGATACATCTCATATCCATTTCAAACATTTCACTTGCATCTCATACTTAACCTTTCCAAAAGCAAACAAAAACAAGATTTTCCCAAAAGTGTTGTTGAGATCTTCTTATTCAAACAAACAATCTAGTTAGTTTCCCTATCAGGATCAATCATCCTTCACCTAGGAACTACACTAAACATCTTGACAAGGTTAGTCTACACCAATAGTGATTTCAATCATACCTATTTTGACTTACTTTGGATCAACACTTTGATAGCTATACATCATAGCTCAAGACTATTGTTTGAACAAAGATCAAAACAACCTTTAGAAAATCTCACCACCAACACATTCAATCCAATCTTTCATCCAACCAATACCCCATCAAAAACATCACTTATATCCACAAGTCTCTCATTCAACTTTGTTCATATCAAAATTTGTATGGTTGAAACTAGGTCTCAAGCCAAAAGACGAAAATAAATGGATCTATCCAACAATAGTGAACACTCTTCTAGTGATGGAGGAAGAAATCCCTCAAGAAGAAATTTTTAATGCCTTACAAGATCCAAAATTTCAAAAATTAATGGATAAGGTCATAACAATGGACCCACACAAATACTTCCTCTTGCTTGCACAACAAGGAGCCAAGTTACCTGCCGATTTCGACATTACCAAATTGACAGAAACAACCCAATCAAACAAAACTAAAGCTCCCAAGAACGAGAAGGCTGAGGATATGACAAATCCGTTAGATACACTCACACAACAAATCCAATCCTTACAACAATAATTTGTGGACTTACAAACTGGAACCTCCACAAAATATTATTCATTAGAGGATATATCCCCATATCCTTTTGACAAAAGCTTGGTTATGGTACCTTTCCCTTAAGGATTCAAAGTCCCTAAATTTGACAAATATAGGGGGAAAGGTGATTCTCGTGACCACATTAGAGAATTTAGTGTTGCATGTTTAGAAGTCGCTCGCAATGAGACATATCTAGTGTGACTTTTCCCACGTAGCTTAGGAGGTGAATCCATGGAATGGTTCTCTTGTCTACCTCCCGGAATCCAAACATTCAATGAATTAGTGGACAAATTTGTGACACACTTCTCGTATAACATTGAACATGAGATTTCAATGTTAGATCTATGCAACAACAAACAAAAGGGTGGAGAATCCTTTGCCACTTTCTTGCAAATATGGAGACAACTTGCAAGCAAATGTCCTTACCACATCGGGACCGAAAAGAAAATGATCAAAATGTTTGTTCATAACTTGAACATGGAGCTAAGCTTTCAAATTCAAATCTAATGTCCTACTTCTTTTAGTAAGGTCACTGAGATGGGATTACTTATTGAAAAATCTTTGATAGCTAAAGGAAAAATCAAAATCTATAAGGATGTCCCTGTTCAAGTAACAACACATAAATCTAGGTTTTGGACTAAGAACAAGAATATTGTCAATGATGGAGTTGTAGATGCAAAACATGTGACACCAAAACAACCCATTCTAAATCTATCAAGTTCACACAACAATGCATCCTCAAACAAACCCACAAACAATGAACCTAGGTCAACAAACTATAATCCTCCTCGCAGAAAATTTACACCATTGGGAGAATCCATTGAATTTGCCCTAAGGAAGCTAATCGCAAATAATCTCATAATGCTTCCTACGGTAAGAGAATATGAACCCAAGTTTAAACCCTCTTGGTGGAAAGATTCTGACTTTTGTGAATTCCATAGAAGCAAAGGTCACAAGACAAACGATTGCCAAAGATTGAAAAACACCATCCAAGACTTGATAGATAGAGGAGATATATCAATTGATGGTCATACATCCAATGATGAACATGTGGCATTCAAAAATCCACTCCCTAACTATGAGAAGGGAGGTACCTCGAAACCAAACAATAATGGTGGTAATAATGCCAATTACACGAACGTATCCTATGAATATACCGTTAACCACATATCTGAAAGTGATTCACATGTAAATGTGATTACTATAAATAACAAGCATGATTGTAATGTTACCACTCGTTGTGGAAAGATTACTCTCCAAGGGGCTCCACCCAAACCATCTTCCGTATCCAATCAGTACAACATCCTAGACCAACTCCAAAAGACACCTACACACATATCTATTTTGGAGCTTTTGATTCTTTCACCATCCCATAAGGCTATCCTAGAAAAGGCTCTATTGGAAACCACCATGCCAACAAATCTAGACCAAGAGCAATTTCAAGCCATGGTAGGACATCTCACTACCCCTCACTTCTTATCTTTTACCGAAAAAGATGACATGTCCATTACTCAACCTCATAATGCATCCCTCCACATCGAAGCCCTCATTCATAAGCATAGAATCAAACGAGTGCTAATAGATGGAGGAGCAGGTTTAAATATATGCACACTAAAATTAATCCTTGCATTGGGGTTCTCTGAAAATGTTGTTGATCCAAAGAAGAAGATCACAATCAAGGCATATGCTGAAGAAGAAAGAACATCTAAAGGCACTGTTGTCTTACCAATACAAATTGGACCGGTGGAGAAAGACGTGGTTTGCCAAGTCCTTGACATGGAACTAGCCTACAATATTCTCCTTGGCTGACCTTGGATACATGCAATGAAAGTCGTGCCTACAATAGATGGAGGAGCACGTTTAAATATATGCACACTAAAATTAGTCCTTGCATTGGGGTTCCCTGAACATGTTGTTGATCCAAAGATCACAATCAAGGCATATGATGAAGAAAGAACATCTAAAGGCACTATTGTCTTACCAATACAAATTGGACCGGTGGAGAAAGACGTGGTTTGCCAAGTCCTTGACATGGAACTAGCCTACAATATTCTCCTTAGCTGACCTTGGATACATGCAATGAAAGCCGTGCCATCTACCTATCATCAATGCATAAAGTTTCCATACAACGACCAAGAGATTACTATCCAAGGTGATCCCGATCCATTTCAATACTGTAATACAATCAAACCAAAGCCCGAAGTTGTCATACCTACCAACCGTACAACCTCATCTACTACGACCCGTGTTGACCCAAGCTCATTACCTTCTACATCCAAAACTGCTGAACTAAAAGTCAAGCTCAAAGACAAAGGTGTAGGAGAATATTCCATTGAACAAACCCTTTGTCTTGCACAATTACCCTTATCACCCAAGTCTTATGGACAAACATTTATGACCAAACAACAGTCTTTTAAGACTCCTAAAGTTCCTTTTATCAAATGGGGTAATCTGTCAGAAGAAAGTGAAGAGAAAGATGTCCTTCAATGGCTATACAAAGAAGATAGTGAACCCAAGCCACAAGATCAACAACCCCAATTACAAACTGAACACTATGGCTCAGGTTTCACTATCTTGCAGAGAATGGGATATGATGGGCACAGTCCCATAGGCTTGAGAAAAGAAGGTATCATTGAACCCATACAACCTTCTTCCTTATCAGCCCAAGACACTACAAGGCTAGGATATAAAGGAAAAGATATGGAAAAGGCTACTACCAACTTAGTGGAGCGAATTCACAAATTGCAAGAAGGAAGTGAAACGGACCCTAATGAATGGGAATGAGAAAGTCTTTTTGAGTTATCTTGTGAGGATAAAGGTATTGATTTAGTTCAATCATATAGCTCCACCAATACATACCATGAGGGACAAAGTTTGAGGTCTAGACCACTAGAGTTAGATTCGCATAATATTGAGAGTGAGTCTCATGAGGAAGGTCGGATGTCCCACTTGATAGATAATACTGAGGAGAGTACTGTTTTAGACCTTGTAAATACCCCCACAGACCAAGACAACTCTTCCATCCTAACCATCATTACCCTTGAGTCAGACCAACCCGATGATCCTCTTCCACTAGTACATCCCAAACTTATAGATTGGGAACTGCAACAGGCCCCTAAACTGGATACCTTCCAAAATGATGATGCTATTATTGACTATCTAGAACTAAGGGATCATTTACCTTTAGGAGATCATAAAGCTGGATTCACTATAGAACTCAATAATGTGGCTTATTTTGGAGAGAGTGCCAACCCTTTTAGTCGCAAAAATGTAAAAATAAAAAATGGATTTAATGGTAAAACCGCTCTACGACAGTATTTGATCATGAAAAAGACAAAATAAAGGATGAATCTAATGGTGAAAACCTCTCTGAGGCGCCAAAGGATGAAAGGCTTGACACTCTCCCCAACCCTACACATCATAAGAGGTCCTCAGTTTTAATAGAACTAGTGAAGATTGGTACAGAAGACAACCCGAAGATAATCCATCTAGTAGAATCTTAATCTGAGTAAGAAAAGAAATAATTCATCCAATTCTTCAAAGAGATACTGATTAATTTTTCTTGTTCTTATGCGGATATGTCTGGCCTTGATCCAAATCTCATCATGCATCACTTATCACTAGCTCAAGGAGCTAAACCAGTAAAATAAAAGCTAAGAAAGATGCATCTGCATATAACACTGTTAGTAAAAGAAGAATTGAAGAAGTTGTTAGATGTCAGGTTTATCAAATCAATTGACTATCCAGAATGAATTTCCAATATTGTTCTTGTTTCAAATCCAGACAAGAGGATTAGACTTTGCAATGATTTCAGGGATTTGAATAAAGCATGCCCCAAGGATGATTTTCTTTTACGTAATATCAACATCATTGTGGATTTGACAACATGGCATACTATGTTGTCTTTAATGGATGGATTTTCTGGCTACAATCAGATCAAAATAGTGCTAGAAGACCAACACAAGACGGATTTTACATGTCCATGGGGTACATATTGCTAGAATGTGATGTTGTTTGGACTGAAAAACGTAGGAGCAACATACCAGAGAGTAATGACCACAATTTTCCATGATATGATGCACACTATTATGGAAGATTATGTGGATACATTCTAGGCAAAACACTCACACGGGAAGAACACCTGCATGTTTTAGACAAGATCTTTCAGAGACTGGAGAAATTCAATGTTCGTTTGAATCCAAAGAAGTGTGTGTTCAGAGTCAAATCCAACAAACTTTTAGGATACATAGTTTCAGTAAATGGAATCGAGGTGGATCCAGCAAAAGTAAAAGATATAATGGAAATGCCACCACCCAAAAATATCAGTCAACTAGGGTCATTACAAGGAAAATTGCAGTCTATCCGTCAGTTTATTTCACAATTAGCTAACAAATGTCATGCTTTCACTCATCTCCTTCACAAGAACACTCCTTTCAGATGGGATGAGATGTGTGAACAAGATTTTCAACTCTTGAAAGAGTATCTGATGAATCCTCCAATCTTGATGCCACCAATCCAAGGCAACCCACTCTTGCTTTATATTTCAACTACACCAACAGCTCTAGGGGCTCTATTGGCACAACAAGATTATGAAGGAAAGCAACGAGCTATTTACTACATCAATCGGACATTGGTAGGCTATGAGCTACAATACACACCTATTGAACGAGCATATCTTGCCATAGTTTTTGCATCCCAAAAGCTAAGACATTATATGCTCACTCATTCAATCAAGTTGGTAGCAAAAATAGATCCGTTGAAGTATTTGCTCAGTAAGGCAACCCTGATAGGTAGATTATCAAAGTGGGTAATGATTCTTAGCGAGTTCAACATTGAATAGGTGGATAGAAGAGCAATAAAAGGCCAAGTGATTGCGGATCAGTTAGCAGATGCACCACTGAATGATGAGAATCCATTAATTTTTGAGTTTCCAGATGAATCCATCTTCAGCATAACAACTCAAGCATGGAAGTTCTATTTTGATGGATCTTATACATAGCATGGGTCAGGAGAAGGCATTTGTTGGTCACAGCTCAAGGAGATACAATCCTGAAATCATATAGACTACTCTTCCCTTGTACCAACAATGTAGCATAATATGAAGCATTGGTCATTGGTCTCAAGATGGATGTAGAATGGAAAGTCTGAGAGCTGCATGTTTATGGAGATTCGCAACTAGTCATCAATCAAGTAAATGATGACTATTAGACCAAGGATGATAAGTTAATACCTTACAAGCATATGGTAGAAAGAGTATTTTGTTGTGATTTCTTTTGAACAGATACCTAGACTGGAGAATAAAGCTACATATGCCATGGCAACCATCGCCTCACTCCTGCATATACTAGAAAATCAGTCGCGTTATGAGTTCTTAGTGGAGCCAGTGTTTAATCTTGCATATGATACCCCTGAAACATGAATTATATTTCACATAGTAGGATATGATTCCCCTTTGTATGGAAACATCTATACTTACCTTAAAGATAACACATCTCCCTGCAGCTCTGTAATCTGGCCCTGTAGCTGCACAATCTAGCCCTGTATCTGGCCAACCTGTCCCTGAAGTTGAGCCACTTGGGATCGCAATGCAACCATCTCCCCATCATCTTGACCCTGCACCTGTCCCTATATTGGACCCTGGTCATGTGCCTGCACCTGAGGCTGAGGTTGTACCTGTAGCACCCTCTCCACTCTTTGTCTAACCCTCCTTTGTCCTCCATCACCTCCATCATCTCCATCCCCTCCATCATCCCCACCGTCCCCACCACCTCTGTCACCTCCGTCATCTCATGCACCTCTGTCACCTCACTGTCACCTCCTCCTCCTCCACTGTGGAGCATCATCATCCTCATTCCCATCCTCTAATATGGGAGCTAACTATCCAGGTCCAGAGTATCAAGGAAATGGGTGAGCTGTGAAATGTGTTGAGTAATCTATAGTCATCCCAACATCCACAATATCTCATCGCAAATCCCAAGCCTGATAAGAAATCTGTAAGAAGTCAGATCTAGCCTGCTCATATGATGCAACAAGACCCCACCATGGATGCTCCTTGTGCGTCTGAGCAAATACAACAGTACCCTGGGGCATCCCCTGGACCTTGCCGAATTATCGGTACACATGAGAAACAATGTGATGCTCAAGAATGTATGGTGTCCTCCCTATCAACCATCATGTCTGAAAGCAAAAAGGTAACTCAATAGCATCATCATCCCATGCCTCACAGTCTAGATAAGGCCGCCACTCCACTGTATCCACATTATCCAATGCGTGTCTCCAGTACTCAAGCTTTCCCAGCTTAGGTTGGGAAAGGCTCTCCTGATACATGTAAGAGTAAGGTTTATCCCAGCCTCTCACTCCCGTGCCTAAAGGCCATGTAATTTCTATGCCCATATCTGTAGTAATGAAACCCTTGCAAATAAACTCGCAGCCCCATCATATACAAACTAATGCAGATCATGATATAAGTGTGCAAGTAAATAAATGCCCCATGCAAAGTGTGTCCCCTCAGTCACCATCCTCTCCAAAGTCCTCCCCCATCCAACAACAAATCCATGTGATCTCCTGTCAAGGCAGATCATGCCTCCAACCAATCCTACTAGTATCAACGGCAGGGGCTCATAATAATCAACCATATCCGCCCAACTGATCTCCATCCCCTCAATGTCCTCATCATCAAACACTCGATGACACTCCTCTAGTCCATCTCCTGCGTGTGTCTCATACTCCACCAACTCCCTAAATATCAGAATCCTTAGGATCCGGTGCACATCCTGTAGCGTCACTGTCATCTCTCTAGTCGGCAAGTGAAATGTACAATGCTCACTATGCCATCTCTCAGTCAGAGCAGTCAACATCCCAAGGTTCACCCGAATCTCGGGTATGAAGGTCACATACTATAATCCGGTCGATCCCAGAACCAAATGATCGGTCTCTGTCAAATAAGGTCATAACAACTGTGTCATGGGAAATCTCTCCCGAGACATCATCATGTCTAGTTCATCCTGCAATTAATAACACAAGCGCATTAATCAACCAACTAAATTGCATATCTAACGAATCTATCAAAATAGTTACTTAGCTATCCTATCAATAACCTATCCTATCATCTCTTCTGAGATTCTATCAATCTCAAAGATGACCTATCAATTGGCCAACATCGATCACAATGCCGACTCAATCAATCTAGCTAAGTAGTTTGACCTTTTGAGTCAGATGCGCGGATTTAGTCATCAAAAGCCTAGCTTTATCACAGATGTGCAGAATCAAGAGTAATATGTGCAATTTCATGTGTATGCGCCGAAACCAGAGTCAGATACATAGATCTATACCGGATGCGCAACATCCCCAATTATATGTGTGGGATTGGAATAAATGCACAAGACTGCTATTCATATGCAAAAATAACGCAAATGTGCAACTTTGGGGCTTAGATGCACAGCAAAATAACACATATGCGTAGAAAAAATCCTATTGTGCATACAAAACCGTGGACTTTGACCTTAGATTTTGACCCTAATAAATGCACTTCACGCAAAATTAAATGCATACATATTGAGGGTCCATACTCTGTTGGGTGCCCAAATCGACGGATCCTCTCGAACCTGTGGTTAGCTACTGGAATCTGTTGCATCTTCGCAGACTACTCTGCTCTGCTATGCTCTAAGGCTCCCTACAATCTCTCTTCAAATGACAAGTGTACAAATGACTAAGAAAGAGACCCCACATCCTAATTTATAGCCAAATGAACCCTAATTGGAGGTGTTTTGACCTTGCACATGCATGCTATGTTTGTCATCCATTTCTCATTCTCCATCACTTGTATTTTTCACCTATGTATCATGTCGTTCGTTATTGTTCATCGTGAGATCGTTCATTATCATTTTGCAAAATTCATCCCAACCAATCTCTCGATGGGGCATCCTACTGTCATCAAACTTGTACCAGGGGCAAATTGGGGCATGTATCATACTCATAAAAATTTTATTCTTTGAAACAACGTGATAAAACACATTGTCTCAAAGAGGGGCAAAACGTATACACCTAAAATGACTCGAGATGAATTAAATAAATATTTTATATTTATTCTTCTATCAATAAATAAACATACTAATTTATTTATTTGATTCACGTTCATCATATTCCTCTAACGATTAAATATCTTAAATTCCTCTAAAAACATCTCTAATTAAATAATCATCATTATTTAATTATTTCCTCTAAGACAAAGTCCTATGTCTAAAATCCACATCACTGGACACCTCACTATGTTGCACCAATAATTAAATATTCTTAATATTTAAATAAGTATTTATCCTCTCAACCATCCCCATGGCCAATGTTGACTATGAGACAATTGTCTCATAAATCCTATATTCCCTCTCACATTCCAACAACCAAAGACTCCTTCCTCCATGTTCTTCTCATGGTCTTCCATGTTTATCTCATTGGTCCTTGTGAGCATCATGCCATGTGGCTCCTTGTCCCTCCTATCCCTCCACCTTGTCATCGTAGTAGGAACATCTTCCACCTTTATCTCTCCTCACCCAACCAATTTGATCTTGACTGTACATGTCACAAGACTTATTCTTCAACCGTGGATCTTTTGACACTTGGATTTGAGCCATCTTTGGCCTATAAAATCAAGCTCCTCGCCTTCATTTTGCATCACAAGAGCTATAGTACTTACATGCTACAGAAATTCTATCACATATCCAAGTGTGCCTTTGGCCCCCATTTGCATATCAATATCATAATCTCCATTGTTGCATTATCATCTAGCTTCATAGTATCATTTAGTTGCATATCCTTATCCTCATATCAATCATTATCAATAACAATGTATTAGCTTTTATTAAAATCATCATCATCATTATCATTAGTCTTGCATTGTAGGATTGTTTAAATTGCATTTGAATCCACAATTCCATTCATCTCGTAGTCATCTTGAAAACCAAAGAAGTGCAATTTTGAGAGAACCATCATAATCAACAAGATCTTGAGAAGATAGGAGAAAATTGAACATGAAAGATAAATCAAAGTTTGCAAGGTATAATTCATGTTTTCTGTATTTTTCTTAGTTTCATTGGTGATTTGAATTTGAGTAGAAATTTAGAGTAATTGTTGAAAGGAAGCTAGGTGTGCGGAAATCGCTTCCTACACTAATCTAATGAGGGGAGAAGAGTGCAAATTCAATTTTATTTTTACAATTACAAATTACGTTAACTCACTAACAGAGATATTGTAGCGAACACATACACAAGAATGTAAGATGGAAGAAGAGAGACACAAGATATACGTGGGGAAAACCCTTACGAGTGAAAAACCCCACACTCCAAAACACAACTCAAATGTATTTCATAAACAAAGAAGGTTACACTACAATCATAGAGCCAATGCTCTTGTAGGAGTCTTTGACACTCGTATCTGGAGATGTTCCGACAGCATAGTAGTACCTGTCAAACCTGTAGTACTTCTCCTCTCCAAAGCACATGATTATAAAGAGATTACAAGGCAAAAATGGCTCCACATTGAGATGGGCGTCCAACATGGCCTCATGGCCCAAAACCCGTGCCTATGGACACTTGTCCAACACTGTAGGATGTCCCTGACACTTGTGAAGTCACCCCATCCCAAGGAGGTCGCCTATTTCTAAAATGGGCTATGACAGATGCTCTTACAACTCTTACAACCGTCATAGAATCTGTCATAGTTGTCATAACTTATAGCTGTAAGAGAATCTGTCAGACACAGGCTATAAATAGCATATTCTCTTACAAAATGTCATAGTCCACCTTGGGGTGCCCAAAGATGCCTTTTTCAAAGATGCTTCTCGACACATGTCTTCACTTGTCATAGGATCTTCTATTTCCAACTCTTACATGTCATAACTTTGTCATAGGAATTTGTCATGACCGTTTCGGTCAATATTCCCTTACACACATTCCAAGATGCCGACACATGGCAAAAAATTCCTACCACTAAGTGGGATGCCTATCTCCTCATGTGAGGACAAAATTACATGTGGTCATATACCATGTAGGATGACACATCACCGTGCCAACTCCCACAATATGACAACATAGGATTTGCATCCAAATTATACAATAGGCAATAAATGAATAAATACAAGGAATTACCAAGGTTGAGACACCTTAATTCCCAACATTCTCCCACTTGTCGAACACCTTGTAAGAGCCAATAGAATTAATAGGATCTAACTGCTATAGGTCGAGAGGCCCATAGACTCCGAACACCATCTGAACTTCTATGTGCCCACTGGTTTCGTTAATGCATCTGCAACATTCTTCAAAGTATCTACCTTCTTCAAATTTACCTTCCCATCCTCTACCATGTCTCGCACGAAGTGAAACTATACATCAATATGCTTTGTTCTGGCATGGAAAGTTGGATTTTTCGCAAGGCAAATTGCACTATGACTGTCACAAAATATCATAATTTGTCCTGCATCAACACCAATATCTGAACACAATCTCTTAATCCATATGGCTTCTTTGCAAGCATGAGTTGCTTCCATGTACTCAGCTTCTGTCGTGGACAAAGTAACCACAGGTTGTCGCTTACTCATCCAACTAATTGCACTACCAAACATAATGAACACATAGGCATTGGTGGATCTCCTGCTGTCAATGTCACCTGCCCAATTAGAATCCACAAATCCACGAATACAAACTGAATGTGGAGGTCCTAGAGCATTGCCATGATAGCAAATGGAATACTTGGAAGTACCCCTCAAATATCTGAACAGTCGCTTAACTGCATCCCAATGTACCTGTCCAAGATTAGCCATAAATCGACTAAGGACTCCCACTGCTTGGGCAATGTTTGGTCTTGTGCAGACCATAGCATACATCAAACTGCCAACAACACTAGCATAAGGTACTCTGCTCATGTCCTCCAGCTCACTAGGAGATTTTGGACAATCATTAATAGACAACTTTGTACCCATTGAAACAGGAACACATAATGGTCTACAATCTGCCATGCTGAACCTATCCAACACGGTCTTCACATACTTACTCTAGCTTAACCAAAGTTTTATGTTAGCTCTGTCTCTTCTCATTTCCATCCCCAAAATGTACTTGGCTGCCCCAAGATTTTTCATCTCAAATTGTGCTGACAACTGAGACTTCATATCAGAAATCATATTCTTACCATTCCCAATCAACAGCATATCATCAACATACAATGCAATAATGATAATGTGATCATTGTCAAATTTGTAATACACACAATGATTTGATTTCAATCTCAAATATCCAATCGACAACACAAAGGCATCAAACTTCAAGTACCACATCCTAGGAGATTGCTTCAAACCATACAAAGACTTCTTTAACTTGCAAACCAAATTTTATTTACCTTTCTCTATGTAATGCTCTGGCTGTGACATGTAAATCTCTTCATCCAAATCACCATGAAGGAAAGTTGTCTTCACATCCATCTGTTCTACCTCTAAGTTATAAGCAACTGCAAGAGATAACAGAAATCGAATGGATGTCAGCTTTGCAACGGGAGAGAAAATTTCACCATAATCAATTCCCTCCACTTGTGAATACCCCTTTGCAACCAATCTAGCCTTGTACTTTTCAACACTGCCATCTGCACCGAATTTCTTCTTGAACACCCATTTGTATCCAACGGGTTTCCATCCATCAAGCAAAGGCACCAAGTCCCATGTTTTATTCTTTTCCAAAGAAGTCATCTCATCTTCCATGGCCTCCTTCCAGGAACCTACTTTTATCTTTCATGCCCATAGCCTCTTTCACATATCTAGGCTCATCAGTGTTAGTAAGTAAAGCAAAAGCACAGCTAGAATCAAGTAATGAATAACCAAACCTATCAGGTTGCTTTCTTGTTCGTGTAGACCTCCTCAATGGCTGAGGTTGAGGTTCCGCTTCTTCTTCTGAGCTTTTAGAGCTGCTAGAGCTCTCCTCATCATTAGGTCTCATAGGTTCTGTATGTTCAGTCTTCTCAGGGGTAGAAGGAAATTGAACCACATCCTCTTTCTTTTCTGTCTGTTCTAGTTGTAGAACAAGGGAAGAAGTTGTTAGCTCTCTGAAGATAACACTTTTGCTATACAACACTTTTTTAGCCATAGATCCCAAAGATTGTATCCTTTCACACCGACACCATAGCCAATGAA
The DNA here is from genome assembly GCA_027924645.1 of Cunninghamia lanceolata. Taxonomy (NCBI): domain Eukaryota; kingdom Viridiplantae; phylum Streptophyta; class Pinopsida; order Cupressales; family Cupressaceae; genus Cunninghamia; species Cunninghamia lanceolata. The sequence goes on from BSBN01000333.1 coordinate 7,432,820, forward strand.
AATACATTTAACAACCTTGTTTTCCAATTTAGACCGTTTCTCCCTAGGCACATGTGCATATGCCTCAACCAAAAACACGAAGATGCCTAACTGAAGGCTTCTCACCAGACCACACCTCCATAGGTGTCTTACCAACAAGAGTTGATGTAGGAGACTTGTTTACCAGGTAGCAAGCAGTGGCTATAGCTTCAACCCAAAAATTTTGTTCGAGGCTTGCTCCACTAAGCATACTCCTAGCCTTCTCCATCTGTGTGTTGTTCATCCTCTCTACAACTCCATTTTGCTGCGAGGTGTATGGAGTTGTCTTATGTCTTTCAATCCCTTGCTCTTTACAAAACTTATTGAACTCTGCCGAACAAAACTCACCACCGTTGTCAATTCTCAAACACTTAATCTTTTTACTAGTCTGATTTTAAGCAAAGGCTTTAAACTCTTTAAACCGACTAAGGACTTCAATCTTGCTTCTGATAAAATAAACCCATGTAATCATCTATGAAAGATACAAAATATACAGATTTGGAAATTGAAGGAACATTAACAGGACCAAACACATCAGAATGAATAAGATCCAATACACCAAAAGACTTGTAAGAACTAGAGTAAAACTGAACATGGTTTTGCTTTCCATATACACAATGTTCGCAAAAGTCAAACTCGAGATTAAAATCATTTAGCCCCTCAACGAGGTTTTTATTTTTCAGGGTTCACAGACCCTTCTCATCAATGTGGCCATATCTCAAATGCCATAACATAGTCTTTTCAGCAGGAAGTTTAACTTCCAAAGCATGTGCACTACCATCAGAAAGTGTTACAATAGATTTCTTCACTGCTAGTTCAGATGGTGGGGATGAAGTGACTGCAGCTCTTTTCTTCGAGTCAGAAGAACTATTGCACTATGAAGTGCATGCCTCCAGCTGAAACAGAGTAGCTCTCCGAGTACCCTTCGCAAGCACCATAGATCCTCTAGTCATCTTGCATCCATCCTTCAAAAAGACAACCTGCACACCTGCATCATTCAACATACTTACAGAAAGCAGGTTCTGTGCTAAGCCTGGGATGTGCATAACCCCAGTGATCCCCTTCACTCGTCCATCAAGGAATCGGATTTAGACTCTTCCATGACCAACAATCTTCAGATGAGAATCGTCACCCAGGTACACTCTTCCACCATCGAACTCTTCATACTTCGTGAACCAGTCTCGATCCAAGGTCATGTGGAATGATGCACCAAAATCAATCAACCACACATCATCAGATGCATGTGTGGCCAGGGCTGCGATGAAGGCATCACCATCATCTTATGATTTGTCAGAATCTGAATCGAGAGAGTTCTTCTTCTTCTTTTTCTTCTCTTTGCATTCCTTTTAGAAATGCCTAGTTTTCCCACAGTTTCAACAAAGAGCCTTGGACTTTCTAGGAGATTTGGATCTCCCACGAGATTTAGATTTGCCCTTTTCACCTTTCTTGTCCTTCTTCTTCCCTTTCTCTTTGGGTCTTCCACGAACCGCAGGAGCTTCTTTGGCTGCCTCAGAAGACTTTCTCCGCATCTCTTCAGATAACAATGAAGACACCACATCTTCCATCTTGAAGGTGGTAGTGGTGCTTTCGATAGCCATGACAAGATGATCCCACGAATCTGGCAAAGAACAAAGTAGGTTCATACATCAATCCTCCTCCTCCATTTTCACACCCACAGATGTCAACTATGCAACAATCATGTTAAAAGCATTCATGTGGTCCGCAACAGATCCTCTGTCTTCCATCTTCAGAGCAAACAACTCCTTTTTTAGAAAAAGCTTGTTCACCAAGGACTTGGCCTGATAAACATCACCCAGCTTCTTCCAAAGGTCTTTCGTGCTCTTCTCCTCATGGACATTCAACAGGACAGTCAGCTAAACAGAGTCTTATGAGACCCTTATCCTTCCGATCTTTGAGGTCCCAATCAGCTTGTGAAATTGCTGTAGGTTTTACACTGGATACAGTTTCCCATAGGTCACGATCAACAAGTAGGTCTTCCACCTTGAGTTTCCACAACTTGAAATTAGTGCCATTAAATTTCTCCACATCTAATCTTTCGGATGTGGTTGCCATCTCCTTCCTGCAACAAGATACAAAATACTCTGCACAAACTCCCACTCAACCTAAGATTAGCTTAAAAAATCCCTACCTAGCAGCTAGAACCAAAACTGGCCAAGCTCTGATACCAACTGAAAGGAAGCTAGGTATATGAAAATTATTTCCTACACTAATCTAATGAGGGGAGGAGAGTGCAAATTCAATTTTATCTTTACAATTAAAAATTATGTTAACCCACTAATAGAGATATTGCAGCAAACACATATACAAGAATGTAAGATAGAAGAAGAGAGACACAAGATATACGTGGGGAAAACCCTTACGGGTGAAAAACCCCACACTCCAAAACACAGCTCAAATGTATTTCGTAAACAAATAAGGTTACAATATAATCACAAAGCCAATGCTCTTGCAGGAGGCTTCGACACTCGTATCTGGAGATGTTTCAGCAACATAACAGTACCTATCAAACTTGTAGTACTTATCCTCTCCAAAGCACCTGTTTATAAAGATATTACAAGGCAAAAATGGCTCCACATTGATATGGGTGTCCAACATGGCCTCATGGCCCAAAACCCATGCCTATGGACACTTGTCCAACACTGTAGGATGTCCTTGACACTTGTCAAGTCACCCCATCCCAAGGAGGTCGCCTATTTCCAAAATGGGCTATGACAGATGCTCTTACGACTCTTACAATTGTCATAGAATCTGTCATTACTTAGAGTTGTAAGAGAATCTATCATACACAGGCTATAAATAGCATATTCTCTTACAACATATCGTAGTCCACCTTGGGGCGCCCAAAGATGCCTTTTTCAAAGATGCTTCTCGACACATGTCTTCACCTGTCATAGGATCTTCTATTTCCAACTCTTACATGTCATAACTTTGTCATAGGAATCTATCATGACCGTTTCGGTCAATATTCCCTTACACACATTCCAAGATGCCGACACATGGAAAAATATTCCTACCACTAAGTGGGACGCCTATCTCCTCGTGAGGACAAAATTACATCTGGTCATATGCCATGTAGGATGACACATCACCGTGCCAACTCCCACAATATGACAACATAGAATTTGCATCCAAATTATACAATAGGCAATAAATGAATAAATACAATGAATTAATACAAGGAATTACCAAGGTTGAGACAACTTAATTCCCAACAATTGTGGTATCTTATTAGTTTCTTACAGTTGTTTCAAGTAATCAATGACAGTTTCAATAAACTCCTGTCCTAAATTCAAAGGAAGTCGATAAATTTGTTGTATAACTTGAGATCACCAAAGAATGTCCTTCACAAGCACTAGCAATCGACACCACTTTTCTTTTTGTTTGTATACTTTGGAACACTCTTCAATTCCATACTCCTTCGATTATTTTCTTAGATCATCCTTTGTCCACGTCTTGCAAATATTTCCTACATAGAGTGTGTCATTGTCTTGACTTGGAGAGACACCACATCCCTTCTCTCTCACCTCAGGCTTCTTCAGTTCGGCCAAGGCCTTTTTTTGCTTGCTCAATAGTTGCATATTGTATGAATGCAAAACATTTGTTCTTCTAAGTTGTAGGATTCCTTGACATCCGTACCTCTATGATTTCACCAACTTCAACAAATACTTTCTTCAAATCCGATCTCTCCTTTGACATCAATGACAATATTTCCAACAACATACAACCAAACACACTCATAGAATTACGAGATGATTTAATAAACATACTTCCTTCCAAAGGCTTCAAGGCCCCTAACATTCCAACTTATGCAATTAATCTCCATTTAAACCGTAGGGAAGGAGAGGGCTTTGACACTTTGTATAGCCTTTCAAAAGAACTTGGGATATTTTCTTCCTTTCCTCATTTCCATGTTTTAGGGTTTCTAGAGGATGGCTTGGTTTTATTTTCGTAAAGTTATCCACTATTTTATCAAATATTATCTTCATTTTTCTTTTCCATCTATCTTTATCCGAACTAGGCAATATACTTCCCACTTCCTGTAACAGATTTGCAATAGAGATCTCTTACCTCTTTGCTCCTCCCACAAAAATAATTTGACCTTGCTAAACTTGCATGCCTAGACCAGACTGTCATGCATTATTTGGGTGACTAGGGAATTGCGGATTTTAATTCATTCACCTTATTCTCTATAATAAGTGATCCATTCAGTGGATCAATCCTCATTTTATGAAGCTTTTCCTTAATACTATTTTTACAATCCTTGTTGACTAGAGCAAGTTCAACTAGCATGAAATTATTTTCTATGGAGGAAGAGGAGTCATGCCTTTTACATGGGCTCTCTATCATTTCCACAAATATCCTGTGTTATTTAGTTTCACTCTTGACTAACAGATTATTTTCCTTGCACAGACAGGTACTCTCGACATCTATAAGACCATTAGGTTTTTTAACAATTTTTGAGCAATCTTCCCTCTAACGCATGTCACATTTGCATAGAGAGCATGCATTAAGCCCTCCTACTTGGCAAATTTCACACTAATTAGCTTTGTTCTCAAACTACAAACACAATATCTCAAGGATGTACTTCTTGGGGTTTACAACTAGTTGGACTGTTATAGGAGTAGCAATTATATGAGGCAAACTAAACCTACTATCCTCAACTAGTAAGATATCGCCAAGAGATTTTAGAGCATGGGGCATGAGAGGCCAAGGTTAAGACAATGCATTTTTATTTCTACCCCCTCAGAGATACCTGACAAGAACCTCACAAGGAGTGAGTTTAGAATTCTATGGAACTACTCTAAAAATTGACATCCCCATATTCCAAAAGGCTTTATTCAACACTATTTTTTACATGTTGAAACTTTTGAAGAAGACAATGAACAAACCCTATTGCACCATTCTAAAAAAAGAGACATACAACCCCCTTTTCTACCCCAAATGTTAGCCACCCAATCATCAAAGAATATTCTAAATGACAAAGCCTCTTATCTAAACACATAAAATAACAATGCTCTTAAGATGTCCTTCCTTTTTAATTACTACTATGTTAGGATTAGGTTTAACAAGAAGCATTTTGAGGCAAGAGGATTCCTGACCAAGTTCATTTCTTCTATTGCTAAGACTACTTCTCTTGCCATTGTTTTTTACCACACTTCCATTGCAATAGCTCACTATAAATATGGTTGCCTCTACCACAAGGATCACTCATTTTGCTCATACAGCATTCCTATGTGTTTTCCTTAGAACTTCCAAATATTGACTATTCTCTTTCTTTCTATCACCATTAACATTATCATGGTAGTTGAGGTTGCAACAAATCCCATGACTTCTTTGGATTCTTCTGATCGACTCTCAGCTCCATTGTCTGCTCCTACTTCGGGCCAGATTCCTACTTCATCAATTCCAGTTATATCTTAGGATATACCTACTTTTGGTTTGGCTTCTCTGCGTGAGAAATTTATGGTTGCGATGTCTGTTGAGGATCCCCTCCTCTCACCTCGCTTTGAGGATTTAGACTCAGAGGTTTCCTGGACAATGGTTCAACATAGAAAGAAAGGACTCCCCAAATCTGTTGTTGCTTTACGCCCTAGGGTCAAGGGAGATAGATTTGCTAGCTCAAGATCTGGTGTAGTTTAGATCCCTTGTTTGATTATCTTACAATAGGTGTTTGTGTGTTGTTTTTGTGTTGTTGTTGACCTGTTTATGGCCAATTCTGTTTTTCCTTGGAGGCTTGTTGTAAAGGGTTCAACACCCTAGTTTGCTGCTTATCTTAATCAAAAACATTGTCATGGCTCTGCAACTTAATTGATGCCATTTAGCTTATCTCTTCTAGACTCCCATTCAATACTTCACATCATATCTCACATTGACAAAGTTTGATATGCTATTAATCTAGATCAAGTAAGGAGACGAATGATTAGGGAATTGGTGCTACCAATGCAACAACCTAAGTCTTGAAATTTGCACAATTAAATATGCCTAAAAGGCTGGCGAGGGCAGGAAGTACCCCACCAACAACCAACTATAAAATTCAAAAATTTAAACTCAAAGTTCAAAGATGATGACAATCATAGCACCTTAGCACCAAAAACTTAACAACACCATACACATTATATCCCAAAAAACCACCAAAATCAACCCAATATAATACAAAAGGCACAAATAAGAGTTGTAAATGAGAAGCGCAAAGCAACAAAAATAACTAAATGGTTTCAATCACATGAGAAAATGAGGCTTCAAGAGCAACAATAAAGAATAAGTATTCATTTACCTCACCAAATTCCAAAGCACCACCTTCATCTCTCTATCTCTCTGAATAATTTCTTGAAAAGTACCCTTAATTATGGGGGGTTGGGGTGCGGGTGCGGGTGCGGGTGGGGGAGGTGGGCAGGCTTTAATATAATTGAAAATAAAAATGACAAGTATGGGGGTCTAAACTTAGAGTTGAATGTAAATGAATTATTTTTCTAGTCTAAGATCAAGAGAGTCTTAAGCCATAGAGATCATAGTAAGCGCATCTGGTTCACATGGCATAATAATTAGACTAGCAATAAAATACTTTATTTTGAGCTTGATAGGTTTATATTAATAAAGATTTTTCAGACCCTACACTTCTACTGATAATAATATTTTCACTTCTACCTTTCACATTGTCTAACCATCACCTAATTGAAATCATTTTTGATAAAGTCAGTTGGAAAAGAGGGTCCAGATCCCTTTACAGACCAGCCCAAAAGGCAGGGCAAAAGACAAAAGATAGGCCCCAAACAGGCCAACACCAGCACTCTAACAACACAACAACATGTTGAAAGAAAAGACCAGCTAAACTACCCCTAAACAAGGGCCAGCAAATCAAACTGCCTTGGCCCTAGGGCATAAAGCAGTCACAGATTTGGGAAGCCATTTCTTCCTATGCTAAACCACCCTCCAAGAAAACTCTGAGTCAAAATCCTCGGAGCAAGGCAAGAGGAGGGAATCCTCGAACAATACCGCCACCGCAGAACTCTCAAGCAAAGAAGAGGGCAGAGCCGGAGAAACAATAGGAGCAGTCGAAGAAGCAATCAGAACACGGTCCAAAGTAACCACAACAAGATTCGAAGAAGGGGACATGGCAAGTGAAACAACCGCCAACACACCTTCAAGTACAACCTGAACAGAAGCAGAGGTCCCTGCAGGGGGTCGAGAAGCCACAGGAGTATGTGAAGGAGAAGAATCAACCCGGGACTCCTCAACTGACCCAACCTCTGAATCAATGATAGTCAAATGTTCCAAACAAGCATCCCGCCACCAACACAACGCCTTATGACAAGAGTGATGGCAATTCGAAGCCAAGTGTCCAACCGTGAAGCAACGACAACGGAAGGGCAAACCCTCATAGTCCAGCAGCTGGGATCGAGGACAATTCCCCACCATCAAGACAACCTCTCCATGAAGAGCCTTGGAGATATCAATATCAACAAGAATGCGAGCATATGTACAAAGTCCCATCAGAATTGTAGATCTGTCCACCATAAGGAAGTGACCGATAGAGTTGCCAATCACCTCATAGCAAGGCACTTCCCAGAACTGTAAGAGCAGATTGTGCAACATGACCTAAACATGCCTGATATTAAGCAGTTTAGAAATGGGATTGAACACAGGAGTCCAAGGTTTGAGCAAAAGGGAATTCTCACCCCATAACCACACCCTCCCATCAAGCACAGTATCCCTAGCCTCACCAGAATCAAAAGCAACAATGAAAAAACCCCTTGCACAGCGAAAAATGCTAATATTACCTTGAACAAAAGGACTCCAAGATTCATAAATCCACTTATTCAGGTTCGGGAGGGATGGCCAAAGACAATTAAATCTGTTAATCAAGGCAAGCATGTCATAATGTTCTTCATTCTCAGAAACTTCATGTCCACATACCACCACAGGGGAGGTATGGGAGCAAGGAAGAGGGCGAGAATGGGTCTTATCCCTCTCAGTTGAACGGCCATTCCCTCCAACAACTCCAACAAAAGAGAGACCCCGAGCACTTGCAGGGGACATAGCATCCACATAGGCAACGACAACCTCCGAGAAGAGTGTGGTAGGGGAGACGCTACAGCCACTAGGAAGGCCCTCAACAAATCCACCCACGAACCCAATAGACGAATGGGGAAGGTGTACCGGTGTATCCATAAGAAGACTAGCGTTCGAAGTGAACCCAGCCACGATCGTTGTGCAAGCAAAAAGAGGAGCGGCCTGTAGCATTTTGAAATATGTTTTGACTGCACAATACACACGTTGAAATCTCATACCTAATTGAAATTGTTAAGGTAAGAAAAAAGAGATTATTTAGGGGAAAAGGTATAGAGAAGAGGGGCCTTTTAAATTGAACACTAGTCTAATAAAGGATGAAAACTATTTGAATGGAGCCAAGATTATTAGAACCTTTGTTAAGAGTTTTGATCCTACGTTTTCTTGCATTTCTTAATGTAATAGTTGTATTGTTGCTTGGTAGAAATTCTTTATAACTATTGGTAATTTTTTTTAAAAACTAGTTTACAAAAATAGGTCAACACTACAAAGCTTTCAAAACTTTGTAGCACATAAGCTTAAAATTAAGTCCAAAATGAAATGGCTTAGAATGGTGATAAAAGTCTAAGTATTTTTTCAACCTACATAGAGTGAAATTTTCCAGGAAGAAATTTGGCCATGACAATGTGTCTAGGACCTAACAGATAACGCTTAAGGGATAACTGATATTTTTTTTTGCTTTCTATAAGGGTGCTGCCACAATAGTGTGTCCCACTTATAGGACATCTTGATTTTTGTCTAAAATCACATATTTTTTGGAAAAAATAATGATTTAAGCCTTGAGGGGTTCCATCTAAAGGGGTTTAATTGAAGGGGGTTAGATAAAAACCCCCTTAGATCGAATCTCCTTAGAAAGAACCCTCGTAGTCTTAAATCAAACCCTCGACGAAGTCTCCTCCGCACCTATCAAAATGCTAAAAAAAAAACTAATTTTGCTTCACCTTTTGGGGGATCAACTGAAGTCATTTAAAAATTATACTTTGTAAATATGTAGCCCTTAGTATAAGCTTTCCAAAAAATATGATCTTGAATATGTTTCATTTGATTTTATATTTATTTTCTATTTTCTAGTGAACGCAGGTTTTTTATTGAACATCAAAGTCTCTATTCCACACACGTGGAAAAATTAAAAAATAGAGGAAAAAAATTCTAAAAAATATTTGTGCATTACGTATTGATGTCCTTGTTTCAACAAAAAAAGAAGTTAATTTGGATACATATAGAAAAACTTATGTTGTATGGTATAAACCTATGTCTGAATTATAATTAATCTCACTTCAAAAATTAATTAAAAAAATATACAACAAAAAATTATGAAAAAATATCTGCGCACTAGTTATTGGTGTTACAAATCTGTTTAAAAATTTATAATTTTATCATTTCTATAAAAAAAGTTATGTTGTATGGTATGAACATCTTTGTCTAAAAAATGCTATTAATTATAAAAAAATAAGTTATTAAAAGTTACGTATAAAAATTCACATATTATTTCTTTTCAAAAAAAAAAAACATTTAGAATCTACACATGTAATCTCAAAAGTCACTAGTTCACATCATTTTCAAATTATGAATGATTTAGTTGTTATATGTGTCAAAAAGTGGAAATTTGGTTTAAAATGTTGATTTCAATGTCCTACTTTGGCCAAAAAGTGGGACAGTATCGTGGGATCACCCATAAGAACTTGTTTACATTTAATGGGAGTAATGGAAATATTGGAAGAGCTAGGAGACTATGCATTATTATTATTCAAAGGAAGTTCAAAGAATTTGATGTTGTTCCTCTTCATAATAACATAAATATTGAAAAAAAAAAGCTTTGTTATTAAATCATTAAAGAATGATAAGTCCCCAAGAATTGTTGGTTTTCCTAGTGAATTCTACAAATACAATGTTGAATGGTTAACAAAGAACCTTCTTGAAGTATACAAAGAGGAGCTATAGGATATAAATAGAATTATTATGTTGCTCCCAAAAGATGGTGATAGGTCTCTAGTGAAAAATTGAAGACATGTTATTCTTCTTAACGTCTCCCATAAAAGTTTGGCCAAAGTAATTAGAGTCAGATTAAAGAAAATTACCTTAAGATTATTTATTGGTCTCAAACAAGTTTTGTGAAAGGTATGTATATCTTGGAGAACCCCTTGACAAATTGGTGAGGTTTGGATTTGACTAAATCCTCTAGACCAAATATTTGTATGTCTTTGTTGGACTTGAAGAAGGCATATGATACAATATATTGGTCATTTAGTCTGTTAGTCTTAAGAGTTTTGGGTTTCAAGTAAAAAAGTAGATTTATATATTGGAGAACCCCTTGACAAGTTGGCGAGGTTTGGATTTGGCTAAATCCTCTAGACAAAATGTTTTTTTTGTCTTTGTTCAACTTTAAGAAGGCATATGATACAATATATTGGTCATTTATTCTATTAATCTTAAGATCTTCGAGTTTCAAGGAAAAAAGTTGTATCTTCCTTCAATATAGATTATGCTTCTACTTGGCATTTTGGAAGTTGCCAAATTGAAAATTTGCATAAAATGATAAGAGGTTTCCTATGGTAAGATAGAAAAAGAAGTAGAAAAAACATGCAATTAACTAGTAATGTTGTTGCTTTGCAAAGAAATTGGGGGTATGAAGCTTAAGAACTTAAAATTGCACGGAATTTCCTTATAATAAAATGGATTCTAAAATCTTTGGGAGATCTAACCTTGGAAATTTTTTTATTAAAAACAATATCTATAATGTTGTCCCTTAAAATAAAAAGATTGGAAGGGTCTTCACCATCATCTCTTGTTTGGGAAATTTCCCATGAAGCCAACAGGTTCAACAATCTTCTATAGTATTTCAAGTGGATGGGAATCAATCAAACTTGTTTTGTTAAGACAAGAATTTTGTCTAAAGAGATGGAAGTATACAAAGCTTTAGGTCACTTTGGTGGAACTTGTACCATAACAATAAGAAACAACACAAGCCGTAAGCGATGAGGTTTGCTATGAAGGTGGTGCAATTGGTTGCTTTGAGGTGATAGGTTATGGGGAATGATTGCATGTTTTGGCAATTTATGCCTTTTGGATCTTTTTCTAATAGCTCTTATCAACACTATTCATATGTAATAGTGGTTTTAGTTTGTGGCAATATTGGTAATGTGTTTCTTTTTTGGCTCTCTAAAGCTATACACTAAGCAATATTTTCTTCTTTCGAAAGTAAAGCCCTAATAAATCCTCAGCTAGTTTCTCTAAAAATAATAATTAACATATGACTCTCATTAAAGGTTGCCCTAAAGGAGCTTATTATACTAAAGAATTCCAAAATCTTGATTTGTTTATGAATGGCCAACAAATTCCTTCGGAGGAAGCTTAAAGCAAATTTATGCCCTCTAAGTCGCCAAAAAAATCTTCTCCATATTGATGAAGGTTGTTATTGGTCTTCCTTCGTAGATTGACACTTTAACACTTGTCTTGGATAACATCAATTGGACTAATATTGAGCTTTTGACAAACGGATCAAGGAACGCGATGGAGACGCTGGCGATGAGCAGGAAACTGGAGATTTGAACAACGTTGTGCGAGAGCTCTCATGTGCGTCTGAGCAGGGGTTGCCTGCTGGCCTGGTGGTTCAACCTGTGTTGGGTGTTTAGACCCTCATCTCACAAGGTTTAAACACTATTGCTAGACGGATTTATAGTTCTCGGCCTTCTCCACAAGAGACGGGGGTTCTCTCTGCGTCGATTAATTTCGTGGAGATGCAGCCTGGGCTAGCTTTTGGACATCCATCTCAGGGGGTTAGTGGTGTTGGGCCCCAGCGCCTCTGGCTGCCCTCAAAAATCCTTTCCTAAATCTATTAACGGCTCAAGAGCTCATGCACACCCTTCTCAGGCCAAGGCTAGGCCTATTCCTTGTGCCTACTCATCTCATGTGGTGATGTGTGGCCTTGACGTCTCTGAAAATGACGGTTATTATTCGAAGCGTAGAGTGATCTGTAGATTTAATGGTTTTTGGCCCTCCCCAATCTCCATTCCTGCGTCATGGAATCTTGGAAACCCCTTGTTGTTGGTCAGATTGAGCTTTTTCCCAGCGCAAGGGGGTTCTTCATAACGACTTTTGCTTCCATTCAGGAAAGAGACTTAGTGTTGGACAGGGCTTGGATGTCAGGTGATCATTCCTTATCCATCAAACCATGGGCTCGCTCCTTCAATCCTCTCACCAAGCCGCTTAATACCAAACCAATATGGGTGCGACTGCCGAATCGCCCTCTTCATTTTGGGAGGATTCTTACTATGAAGCTATTGGCAATGCTATAGGGCGCTTCTTGAAGGTTGACTCTACGACCTTAGATTTAGGGGCACACTACGGTTGCCCACATATTAGTAGACATTGACATCTCCAAACCTCTCCATGGAGATGTTGTTTTGATGGTTGAAGACAAGCCATGGACGCAACTGTTGGACTATGAGGGTCTCCCTTTTAGGTGCAAGAGATGTTTCTCTATTGGTCACTTAGCCTCTGGTTGCCTTCATTCTTGCCGCAAGGGTGCGGCAACTTGGTGGAAGAATGCACATGCTAATAATTTAACTATTTGTGCTTCCCCGACAGATGGCTCTTCCTAGGAGGGTGAGTCTTCCCTGGAGGGTGTTTCTCCCCAGGAGAACGACCCTTCCCAAGATTCTATGTTGGCTGCCCCTCGTGTGGAGCATTTGGCGAATAGGTTTGTTGTTGATGTTCATGCAGGGTCTCCTTCAAATCCCCTTTTGGTTCCATCCGCTATGGGTCGGGATACTTCTTTCCATTCCCTACTTCTTCTGTGCTGCCAGGTTCTCGCTCAACGCATGATGTTTCTTTGGATGCGATTTCTGTTGAGGATTCCCACCTCTCGCCTTATCTAAGGATTTTGACTCTGAGCTGGCTTAGACTGTTGTGCAGAGAAAGAAGAAAGGTCTCCCCAAATCTGTCGCAGCTTCGCAACAGAGGGTTAAGGGAGTTGGATTTTTGCCCTCAGGCTTTTAGTGTTGTTTAGTTTGTTTTGCAACTAGGTTGTTGTTTGTTTGCAGTTTCTGTACTGCTTCTGTGTTGTGTCTGGCCTACTTGTGGCCTGTTTTGTTCTACCCTAGGGGCCTTGTTTGTAAAGGGTTCAGCCCCTTGTTAGCTGCTTATCTTAATCAAAAACATCAATTGGACTAATGGAAATTCACTAACCAAGATTACTAATAGGACTATACGAATTACTAACTAGTATCTAAGAAATATTTAAGTTTCTAAACCATAAATGGAGGATTGAATTATTTGGCCTTGAATGGAAAAACAAACTATATGTTGTTTGGTCTCCATGGATTGAACCTAAAAAAGCCTACTTTCATTGGTTGTTGCTACTTCAGAAATCGGATGTATGTTCTATTTTAAATGCCACTAGATTTAAAGTTGTTTGTTCTATTTGCAATGTTCAAGAATCTTTTATCCATTTATTTTTTGAATGTCCTTTTACACAAAGTTATAGGTTTTTTATCAAGAGATATATTAAGTGGGCCAGTAAAGAATATATTTATTGGATTGATAATTTTTTCGGTTATGTTAAAGGTCTATATAAAAAGCATTATAAAATAGGTTTTGCACTACATTTCTAGAGCTAGGAATAATTAGTTGTTTCAAAGTAAAAGGAGGTTGCTTGTTAACATGTGTTATTGTCTCTCATGTTACAATGTTTCTTGACATCTCAAAAGAAGAATTTTATAAACTAATTAATCATGGTTCCATAAATCACACTAAGGATTATATCAAGCATATAGAATGGTGGCCAAATTTTAAACATGAGGAAACAATTGAAAACAATGGGATTGCACATGAAGGGCAGAATGATGTTATGTTTGAAAACAAGATTAACTCTCCTTGCAATGCCATAAAGCAAAGACAAATAGTTAATGATTATGGTTGTCATGTCCCTATACTAATGACTTTGATTATGTTAAAGATATGAATCTATTATTATAAATCGTAAATTGAATATATTTAAATTAAATATTACATATTGTTAAATGTATTTAAATATATTCAAAATAAAATATTATATAAATTAAATACTTAAATATCATAAATGAAATATTATTATTTATATTTAATGAAAATCTATTATTAATATAATAGATATTATTAAATAAGCAAAGATATTATTATATATATATAAATATAAATATAATTAAATATTATTATAAAAGGATTAAGAATAAGCAAAGGAAGAGGGTCGATTTCATAAGAAATCGGGCCTAGTTAGCAGTTCCAACGATTAATAATGAGAAACAATGAGAGGCTGATATTAATACATATTACAAAGATGCAGCGATCAATAATATAGGTGATTCGTTGTCTATGTTAAAAGGGGGCGAGTTACTAAAGGATGCAACGATTATATTAGAAAAGGCAGCAGTCATGACTTTTTGAAGAGTCGTGACTCTTTTAAAAGGGGTTGTCTCTAGCATAGAGAGGAAGGATATATATATATATATATATATATATATATATATATATATATATATATATATATATATATATGGAGGGATAAGGTGCAGTGAGGGGCAAAAAAGAATATAGAATTAAGAAGAATGAATATAATACTCAAAAAACTGATATGCAGGGCTGCAAGAAGAGAATACAATAAAAGATATCAAATAATTTAAGAAGAAATATTATTTCTGATATAGGAGACACATATTTCTGATTTTAGATATATTGGAGCACAGCAAGAGGAAAGCGGAACTACATATATATACATAGAGGTCTAAAATTTGATTATGGTAGACTTATGTAACATGGATCATGCATTTATGATATCATTCTCATAATTTATTATGTATTGTTGATATAATTATTTGAATTGATAAGATTGGTTATGCATAAATCTATACCATGATAAGAGGAAGGGAAAGTACAAAGCGAATATAGGACCCTCTCTTAGGTACGCACCCAAAAGGAAATGTAATGAACTCACATGAGCCAAGGGGGTTCTACCTATTGGTTGAAGGGTTCTGCCTTTGGGTCTAGGAGAGATGTGCTCTTCTAGATATGCCACTCATGATGAAAAACGATAAGTCCACATAAGCCAAAGGGATTTTGCCTTTGGGTCTAAAGAGAGATGTGCTCTTCTAGACACGCCACTTATGATGGAAATAATAAGTTCACATGGGCCGAAGGGGTTCTGCCTTTGGGTCTAGAGAGAGATGTGCTCTTCTAGATACGCCACTCATGATGGAAATGAAATGTTCACTTGGGCCAAAGGGGTTCTGCCTTCTAGTTGAAGGGTTCTGCCTTTGGGCCTGGAGAGTTGGATCACTAGGACACCCTTTTGAGACCTCACTCCCCTATCATGGGTATAGTGTTATAAGGAGGCCAATCATGAGGAAATAAGGAAAGATGGCAAGATAAGGGGATAACGGATAAATTAGAATTCTCACTAGGTACGCCACCTCATATGAATGGCATGGGCCACATGAGGCCAAGGGGGTTCTGCCTTTGAGTTGAAGGGTTCTGCCCTTGGGCCTAGAGAGGCTAAGTCACCCCATTGAGTCACTCTCTTCCATGCTTTCCTATGATTGATCATCCTAAGGTAAGATCCAATTGAGTTTATTAAATTGTTATGGACTTACTGATCAATGTTTAAGATTTCTAATTTGTTTGCAGGAAGTTAAATCAAGCCAAGGTACTCTCTAAACCTTTGTTGCTTGGAAATTGATAATTTAGGAAAAAATTAGTGTTGTCCCAAAAGGGGACATTACAATGGCCCAGATGATTGGATATGTGATGCTAAATGCATGCTAAAATTGAACAATTATTGGTGGACCATTTCTTTTCATCCAATGATGTTTGTTCTTTAGTTGGTCAAGCAAATGTTGGTGAAATTTGATCAAAGAACATGATTAAAAAACTAGAATAAAAATATGACTAAGATTGTTATTATATTGCAATCTCTAACATATATTGTTGATGGCACTTTAGATGTCTCCTGATCTAGTTGCTTTTGACTGCTGCACTTAATTTTTATGGTGTTGATATGTGTCATAACTATGATTAGTAGTTGCTTGTTTCAGCATTGTGGCTAACATATTGTAACCTTTTTGTTAACTATTATGCAATATTAAAAACACAAATGTTTCCAAACTGAGAACTTGCAACTTTCAAGATGGAAATCTCCATACTTTTACAACACTTCTACCATACTCTTATGCATAGAGAATGGGATGTCTAATTAGGATGATGTTGAACAGCAAGGGATTAATCAACCATAAGCTAGATTTAGAAAAAACAAACACCATTCTATAGTTCACATACTTGAACTTGGCAAAAACTCGTCAACTTAAAAAAATTCTTAAATTTCATTAAAAACACAATATTTTTTGCAAAATTCAATGACAGTGTATCCAATGAGTCCATAAATTAGTATAGAAATGTTTTCTATTATAATTGATCTATGTTCCATGGAGTTTCTTGACGGGGAGATGGTTTCGGGGATGAGGGGAACAATGGCCTAGGGGACGATGGCGAGATGGTGGCAGGATGGTGGTGGGTGCAGGTCTCGGGGCAGAGCCCCAACGAGGTCGAGGGGCAGCACCCCTCGTAGGGGTCTGGGGGCAGCGCCTCCAATGGGGTCAAGGGGCAACAAGGGTTTGGGGGCAACACCCTCAATGGGGTCGAGGGGCATTGCCCAAATTAAGGCCTTCAATAACACACAAATCTTCATGGCGCTCGTCATTTTCATAATTTTATCACTGTATTTTCTACAATATGAAGTCCGTACTTTTCCTATCTTAATACTCTCACACTTGCAGCCTTTAGCCTTTCTCACTTTTTTCACTTTTGTGACTACTTAGGGTGTGGGTGGGGCCCACAGACCATTAGGGTTTGGGTTACTAGCATGAAACTCCAAAAAAAATCTGATTTAACTAAAAAAAAAAAAAACTTTTTGCCTTAGTTGTCGCATATGGCGAGTTTTCTACCCAGACTCGCCAAGCTTCTAGCGAGTACTTGCCAAAAAATCAGCAACTCACTAGATAAAAAAAAATGGCAAGTACTCACCGAATCTGTAATCTATGCACGGTTCCATGAATTTATTCCATTTAAAATGCATGAAAGATGATGAAGCTAACTTTCAACATGGAAGTCTTCATGCCTTCTTACACACAGAGAATGCCATGTCTATTACAATGAAACGTGAAAGCATAGATGATGTTGAATGGCAAGGGATTAATCAATAATAAGAAAAGCAAAATAAACATCAATCCATGGATTTATCCTGTTCAAAAAGCAAAACAGGTGATGAAGCTGTCATAATAATAACAGTAACATTCTATACTCAGAATTAGAAAGCACGTTGAAAGGAAAGAATCAGTGAGTGTCACATGTTTTCATTTGTAATGAGAACATTTAGTGAACCTAATACATAGATTTCTTGGAACCCTGTAGACATCGCATCATTTCACTGGAACTAGTCTTTTCAAAAAAAACAGCTCACAGAACACTTTAACAACAAAACAACATTTGGATGTGCTATTTTCATCAAATATATTGAAAGATAATAATAGTGCTAATGTAACCTATACTATACCGCACACCCGGAAACACATTAAGAACAACTTATGTATCTTGCTTCACTCCAAAAGAAATATAGTTAACATCTGTATTATCTGATAATTTCCAACTTTGCCTCAAAGGGTCATAGGTAAGCCCTGCCATCTCCTGGACCTGTTTGTGTTTGCCAACATAGTATTACATAACAAACACCATAGATTTAAGAATAATGATTCTCAATACAATATATTTTTTCATCCTTACCATAATAGAAGCATGCTTCATGAGCAAAACAAGCTCGTTTGGAGTAATTAGATTGGACCAATCATGTGTTCCTCTTGGAAGCTGCAGATTATGAAACGATTTCCATGCCAGTAATAGATGACATAGGAAATTCATATTAATTCAACAGTGTTCTATTATTTCTATACAAACTTGAAAAAGGTTCTAATATCAATGCTTTAAGAAAATACGTTTTGAACATTCTAAATACATCCTCTATATTTCTGAGTTTCAGTGTGGTGTTGGTACAAGAATTCAATAACAATATATTTTCCTGGTGGCCCAATCTGTATTTCAGTTTGCAGTCTGATCTGCCCTTACATATACATACATGTATGCTAAAACTCGTACAAATGTTACAAAATGATCCACAAAATAACTCCCTAAATTTTCTTTGTTTCTTTTAACCATCCCTGCCCAATCTAGCATGAGATATCACTTAACCATACATCCATGATTCAAATTTTGAATCTCAAAGTTTCAAAACTACAGGACTCAAATAGAAAGGATTTCCACAATTTATTCATGGTTTGAATTTCATACGCAACACACAAACAATTGACAAACAAAATAGAGAAGAATTCCCATAAAAACATTAGACATGCATGCATTCATATTTCTTTAGGAAAAAAGTGTTGTGTTTTCTATATTTCCAAGCTGGCATTCATAATTTAAGTTTGTATTCCAACACATCACATACAATCTGCTACACCCTTAACCTGTACTGTACATGGGGATATGTGTAGCTGACATGTGACATGTGGCTAACATCAATCTTAATTATCTGATTATTTACAGCCTTATATAGGTAGTTAGGTTGGCCTAGGTAGCATCCATGACATAAGTATGGTATATATAGGAGGTAATGGTTAGTTTATTATCATCGTATCGTAAATTTTTTTTTTATTGAAGACTTTGGAGGTTTGCCCCCTCGAAGTGGCTTATTATTATTAAATATTTGCAACATATTTTATATGATATTCTTCTTTTGTGCAAGTAATTTCATTACAAGTAGTATTAGAGCATGATCTTAGCATCCGAAAGGCAAGTAACAAGGTGATTTTTTTTTTATTCAAGAGGTCAGATTGTCAAACACATCTCTTTCAATTTGGCAATTTTTTTCCTTTAATTTGAAGGGTTGATCAAGGACATATTGAACCTGCTACAGTCCAGATTTGAGATCATTTGACACAATTTTTAATTAGTTATTGCAAAATTAAGCTTTTCACCAAGCTTGCTCCCAAGGCTACAAATCAGCAAATTTCATGGAAAGTTTATCAGAAAAGTGAGTTCCTAGTAGAGGTAAGTTACAATAAAAATTTCAACTTATTTTGATTTGTTTTGAGTAAGTTATTGTGAAATCTATTTTTGTGACATCGTGGCGGGGGCTTCAACAAGAGGCAAAGGAAGGAAGAAGGATTCCAGTCACTCCTAGGAAGACTCCTAACAAGGATGATCCAATATTAGAGGAGATCGATCCCATAACCATTGAAGATATAAAAGAAGCAACCACTAAGTTTAAGGGGGAAAGCTTGTCAAAATGATAGAGAAGATTGATACAGTATTCAAACAATTATCTTATATCCAAAGTTCTATAGACTCCCAAAGGGCAGATTCACACCACAAGACTTGGGATGCAAATGTGTCTCCAAAGGGACATGAAGCTTCTTGTTTTGACTCAGATCTAAAGGAGAACCATCACATAGATAATTCTATTGGCAACTCAAGGCACTTCATGCCAAGAATGGAGATGCACAAGTTTGATGTAAAAGATCCAACGAATTGGCTATGCCAAATGGAGCAATTATTTAATCTTCATCATGTTCCATGTCAATAGAAGGTTGCAAGTGCATCATTATATTTGGTACTAGATCCATTCATTTGGTATCGTTCGCTATGTGATGAGAAGAAAAATGAGGGATGTGTTGTCACATGGTTTGTTTTCCAAGAGGAACTCACAACACAATGGCAATAATCTTATGGACAGCTACTTCAGCCAAATCACCAAATTAAGGCAAATAGGTACATTTCTCATGCCCCCATTTCCGGAGTGATCACCTATGGAGGAGATTGTTAGCCTATTCACCATTCTCGTAGGCTAACTCTAGTGGTAAGGGAACAATTTGTGGTTAAGCTAGGACCTTGGAGGCTTGGAGAATAGAAAGTTGGTTCAACTAGCTTTATTTCACTTGTATTTTTGGCTAATGGTATTTTATAATACCAAAAATAATATTATATTCAATCAAGGCAAAATTGAAGGATGGAAAAAGTGAAAGTTGGACAATGTTTACCGCAATATGGTGTGTTTCACAGAATATGAAGTAAACAGAATTAAGTAGTATAGTGCATAACACATAACATGAAATTATAACAGCATGGCACAAAATAAAGCATTGTTCCCATTCATTGAATATATCAGTATTACCTACAATGTTACAATGCTGTGGGGTCGCCCCGACTACAAAGTATTAAGCCAATATATAACTTGGCCAAGGTTGGTTGAGATACCAACCGTTGGCAACGACTCTATAACTATCCAACCGTTGGGGTTAATTCCTGATAACACTCCTAACATAACAACACTAATTAATTTATGATTATTTACTTGGCCGACTACAGCCGACTACAATTATGACCGACTACATCATCCCCCCCACAAAATTAGTCGTCTTCCAGACGACAGAAAACCATCAAGTGGCATTAAGTAAGCTTTTGCCGACAACAACGCTGAAGTAGGAGCTGTGTAAAAGTAGAACCAACACATTTGGAACACCTGCCAGTAGACCAGCCAACCAAGGGACCCAATCTGATAGCACACTGAATGCTGCGAATGTTGCACCCCATTGCTCACTGGATCAAAATAGTACTGATTTGATGGGGGTTTGGGGGCAACACCCCCAACGGGGTCAAGGGGCAGCGCCCCTCGCGGGGGTTTGGGGGCAGCGCCCCCAACGGGGGTCTGGGGGCAGCGCCCCTCGCGGGGTCCGGGGGCAGCAATATGACAAGGATGAGGCATTATTGGGCAGCAATATGACAAGGGGTCCATCCTTAAGCCATAATTCTTTAGAAATCTTCTATAGTATCCAGAAAAGATGACAAGGATGAGGCATTATTGTGTCCCATTTCAATATTAAAAACAAATTGGGTTGAAAAAGCGAGATGATTAGAGTGGCAGCAATATGTTGCCACGTGGAATCTCATTCAATAATTGTAGAATGATCCGAGCAGCTCAGATAAGTTTTCTTGAAAGGAAGATTCCCTATGGTATAAAGAGAGATTGTAACTATGCAAAAATTCCACCCTCAAACAAAAGATTCTACAGGAGCTCCATGGTTCTCCAATTGGGGGTCACTTAGGATTTTTGAAGACATATCAACAAATCAAGTAGGATTTCTTTTGGGAAGGGCTTAAAAGTGATGTTCAATGGCAAAATGTCTAGTATGTCAAAGAAATTAAGGTGAGTCAATTAAGACACTTGGTCTTTTGCAACCTTTGGTTATTCCTAGCCAACAATGGGAAGAGATCTCCATGGATTTCATCACAGGCCTTCCAGAGTCTAAAGGTAAGAGTGTCGTCATGGTAGTAGTAGATATACTTACCAAATATGCCCATTTTTTGTGCACTATCCAATTCTTTTACAACAAGTATAGTGGCAAAAGCATTTATCAAGAATATATAGAAGTTACATGGTACTCCAAAGGTTACCATGAGTGATAGTGATTCTATATTTACAAGTTTTTTAACAGATTTATTCTCTTCTTTGGGTACTCAATTGGCTTGAGTGATAGTGATTCTATATTTACAAGTTTTTTAACAGATTTATTCTCTTCTTTGGGTACTCAATTGGCTTGAGTGATTGTGATTCTATATTTACAAGTTTTTTAACAGATTTATTCTCTTCTTTGGGTACTCAATTGGCTTGCAACTCTTCATACCATCACCAATCAGATGGGCAAATTGAGGTATTCAACAAGTGCTTGTAGGGGTATCTACATTATTTTACAAATTCGATAAGCAATCTCAATGGATGGCTTGGCTATCACTAGCAAAATGATGGTATAACACTTCCATAGTACTTAAATGTCCCCATTTATGGCATTATATGGATAATATTCCCCATCCATCACATCATCATTGAAGGTTAATCAAGAGTTCAAGCTATGGAAGACCACATGAATCATCAACAACAAGTACTTTCAAGTCTCAAGGAAAATTTGGCCATAGCACAAAGCCAAATGAAACAGCAAGCTGACCAACACCATACCAAAAGCAATTTTGAAGTGGAAGATTGAGTTTTTCTAAGGTTGCAACTATATATGCAAATGCCATTGAAACTACAATAGAAGAATAGCAAACTCTCACCTAAAGATTATGGTCCATTTTGCAAAAGATTGGTGGAGTAGCATACAAGCTTGAGTTACCTCCAACAACAAAAATACATCCAATTTTTCATGTTTCATTTCTCATGGTTTTGTCCTCTTAATATTTCAAGGGTCAAGGATAGTTGCTTTTTGCTATTAGGTTTTAGTCTTTTTCTTGACTTAAGATAATTAAAAAATGTTTTGTTTTCATGTTAGGGTACTCAAGTTCAAATAGGGCATTGGGTGGCCCATCTTGGGTATGTCCTAGGTTTGTTTGAGACAAACCCAACACATATCCAAACAGGGAACCCAAAATCAGATTTACTTGGGCTTTTTCAGTACGAAACCCGGCATAGGACCCATACCCAATTCAAACCATGTCTAGTTACAAGGGGTTTGGCGGGAGAATCCAATAATGTCGTACCCAAGTTGTGCCAAACATGGGTAAAAGAATATTGGTGAACCATTGTACCAAGATCTGCAATTTAGCTCTTAACAATAAGCACCATTGACATGCTGGTTTTTTTTATATTTTACTGCAAAATATATTTAATAAAATGGAAAATGCACATAATTGCTAGCTTTGACCTTAGCAGGATTCAACGGCATGACATTTCTTTTTGTATGATTTTTTTACAATTCAGCTCAAAGTAGGAACAAAGACCAAAAGAGTCTTTAAGCATAGAACTTATAATAAAGCATTGTGTTTTACAGTTTACCCATACAAAATTTTCTTTTGTATTAAGTCATCTTTCAAGTGAAATTCTTGTTTATGCCTTGCTTTGTGAGTTGTTAACTCCGTACCTCCCATGGTCATGAATATTGTCGTGTTATTTCTAGTCAACACCTTTGCAAGGTCAATGAAAGAAGTTTTCCCAATGCATCAGGTAAGGCAAAGATGAGAACTTGGATTATGAAGCAAAGGCAAAGGCATTCAAAGGCAAGGAAATGGTCATCAAGGCTCTTGGAGTATGCCTAAACAAAGGAAGGACATTTTTTTATGTTTTCAAGTTAAAAAAAGTGCATAAGTGATGAGGAGCGCACCTAGGAGAGAGAATGCCATGTTTGAGCATCAAAACACACAAAAAAGGTGCTTAAGTTGTCAAGGAGTGCACTTTTGCGTGAGGGTCAATTTTGAAGAACTTTGAGTGTAAAAATGACTCAAGTGGAAAAAGTGCATGATGCATCCAATTTCAATGACAAATTAGAACAAAAATACACTGACGCAAAGGGGCACTCTTTCACTTGGAAAGCAAAGTGAACATCAAATTAGAATAGAAATGCACCATGAACCCCAAAAGCATGTTAGGAGAGAGAAAATCACTTAAGTGAGTGATGAAATATAACAAAAAGTGCATCAAGGCCCCTAGGAGCGCACCCAAGTCACATAATTCAAAAACATGAAAAAGTGCAACAAAGGCTAAAAGAATGCACTCCGTGACTTGAATGACAAAAACTCAACTCCAAAATGTGAAAAAAATTGCCCATAAGTGATAAAGTGTGTGCTTAAGATATATGAGGGCAAGTTTTAAGTGAAAAGCATAAGGAAAACTGGAAAAAGTGGTGCAAAAGTCTAAAAGCGCACGCTTCAAGAGAGTTATGCAAGTTTCAAGTTCAAAAAAGTGCTTACCAGGGTCAACGAGTGTGCTTATGCATGGAAGAGGTTATTTTTCAAGTTGAAAACATAAGACAAAAGCACATGGAATCTCCAAAAGCACGCCTAGGAGAGAGAAGAGGGAAAAACACAAGTTCAAAATAGAAAATTTCCCATCCATCTTCATAATAGTGTTTTCTTGTCTTATTTTATCATTGTTGAGCAAGGGTTTTGTTGCTAGCAAGGAAAAAGACCATTGGAGCAAGTTCTCAGTATCTTGTTGATCGTTACTAGTAGATATTTCAAGTTTCATTGTTGTTTTCCAAGGATTGGCACTTGTTTGCATCCTTTGAGCACCTACAACAATCATCATGGGGAACCTTATCATTTCCTTCACTCTTCATCCAAGGCACTTCAAGATTGATGATTTGTCTCATAAACGGTTTTCATCATTGGCAAGGTCTAGGGTGTAGAACACTGAATTTTACAACTTTTTGAGGAAGGAATTAGATTTAGTTAAATTAAGATTGTTTGTGAAGTCATTGATGGTCATTAGGGTTTCAAGTTTGTTTCAAGAAACTGCATTAGAATCATTGGGATGAGCCAGCCACTAGATTGCCCATTTTAGTTTGTGTTGTGTTTAGCCACAACTATTTTTAGCTATTGTTATTTTTCGGAGACAACTATTCTTAGATGATTTTCCAGAAGATTTATTCAAAGACGTCCTATTTTTGACATTCTTATTTTAAACAATGTATTTGAAGACAATTTTGTATTTAAATCGCTTTGTGTGCAAGCAAGCTATTCTTAGCATAGGAACTACAATTGTTTTTTACTTTATTTATCATACAAAATTAGTATAAACACCTATAAATAAATGCTATTTGCAATTAGATAATGGAATGGTGATTTTTATGCCTATTTTCCACTAAGATTACCATTCAAGATTTCGTGTGATCTTGTCCATGTGTTGTTTGAGTAAATCGAATTGCTTTTATTGAAATTTGTCGGCTTTGTATTGTAGATTTCATCAAAGTGGTGATTGTAGCTTTGTATATGATTCCCTCCATTTGATTTCCTTAACCTTTTGTGTGCAATCCAATTCTAAGTTTTGTGTCGCACTCATGCTTTCTAGTCTATACTTTTAGCTAGAGAGCGCAAGCATTTGTTAGCTATTGTAGATGTATACTTTCAAGAAAATATATAAAAATCTTGTCTTGAGTAGAAGTGTTAATAAGCCTTGTGCATTTGCTTGAGAACTAAAAAATTATAAGCCATTTAATTAGTTTGTTTACAATGCATGCTCAAAATCAGAGAACCCTAGGTTCTATAGTTTTGTTTGGATTTCTGCTACATAGAAGCTTCCACTATTCTAATTTAATGAAAGGTTTATCCTTGCATTTTGTTCAATTTTGTGTTGTCCTAAAAGGGACAAATTAAAATGTAAACACATTGGCAAAGGTTTCGAGTCTGTCTGCACCATCCTAAACTTAGAATAAAAACTCTTAACATTTATAGACATTTAAAGCAATACTATCTATAAACCATTGCATGTAAATAAATGAAGGAAATTTATTGCTACTTCTACCCTAGGAATAACTTGATTGTATGAATCGAAGCTTTATTACAAAATATTCTATCTACTAATAATAAATTTAAATGCATGCAACTATTAGTTAGGCTGACAATTGAGATTATTACAAAAAGTAACAATAGCTTATCCAAAGTTCATATCACTTGCATGACAAAAAATCTAAGAATAGATTTCTCTTAAAAATAGAGTTCTCTTGAAATAGATTTCTCTTAAAAATAGAATTCTTCTTAAAGAGATTTCCCTTAAAATAGCACACTAGGCTAAAAATAGAGATATCTAAAAATAGCTATTCAACAACCTCACTAGAATTCCCTAGTGCTGAAATTTTCTAGAAACTTTGAAGGCATTGATCCGCCTTGGCTTCTCTTGGCACTGACATTGAATCCAATTGCATGATCTAAGTTCGAATAATAAACTCAACTTTATAAATCAATTTCACAAGGGTTTTTTATTCTTTAAAAATGAAATGTGATACTTGCCAAAATATACATGTTATCCCAAATCTCTCTTTGATCAATTACTGAAATTATCCTTGTACTTCATCTTGGTCATGAATGATTCCTTCCTCATTATGTAATAGGCCACCCCTATTTGTATTTTATATTGCTGATCTGTGTCTGATTTTTTCTCACTGTTTGGGTTTTTATGGTTTAGTTGTAACCTACTTGCGTTTGGTGTTTTGCATTTTGACAAGAAAACACATGCATGCATATATTTTTGAAAACACAATAAAATGAAAGTACTCAGATGATTTAATTTATTGCAAATACATTACAAAGTACTTATAAGCAATACCCATAAGATAGAAAGCCAAAAATATGGATTTTCTTACATACCCATATCGCCGTCCATGAAAGATAATGCTGGAAATGAAGGTACAGCAGTCATGTCATATGAATCCCCTCCAAATACAATCAATACTCAGATTAATTACTCAGTTCAACGAGGTACAATGCAAATACAACAAGAATAGCCCTTATGGAGGCCACACAACAATACCCAACTCGCTGTAGATGATATAGAAATTGTACCCAAAACCCTTTATTGCTGGTACGGCCCTACTGTGTACCAAAAACAGTGATGGCAGCCTCAAAACTAATTCAAACTTCTATGCCAAAACCTGCAATCAATTCCTTGATATCCTTTTCAAATTATCGTGCCAAGAAACTGTGAAAACCTGCAAGATAAACTCTCCGTGACTGATCTCCAAACTCCCAAACTAAATGAAAATGAAGCACAAATACAACCACTAAGTATCTCTGCTCATAAGCACCCTTGGATGGTCTCTCACACCTGTGGAATGCTGTCACTAATGGAGGATTTCGTCTCCAAAAGCCATGGATGGTTTTCTCAAACCCTTGCTCTCTTTGCAGAGCAAATGTCATAAAAATGTAATAGTCAAGAATGAATAAAATGAACTTCAAATGCCCTTTTATAATTTCTCAATTTGCATTTGACTTTCATTTCATTTAATTTACTTTCATTTCCCACCTTTCATTCTTTTAATTTCGGTGCACAACTTTATAATATAAAATATACTTTAAAAGTCACTTATATCTCCCCTTTTAAAATGACACTTTAACTTATATTATAAAGTATACTTTAAAATCACTTATATCCCCTTTATAATAAAGTCCCAAAGTCCAATATTAAATAAAATCTAACCTCCCCGGGGACGCGTCCCCTGCCCTAGGAGGCCCTGTACCGTCCCAGGTTCTGAGGACGTGGGGACGGGCAAGAAATGTCCCCTGACCGTCCCCGTTTCCCCGCGGACGTCCCCTTTTCTACAAGAAACGCAGGGGACGGCTAGACGTCCCCGATACGGCCGGGATGTCCCCTGACCATCCCAGGGACAGCTAGCCGTCCCTTCCGGCCCAACAACATAAAGACACATTTGAAACAAAAAAAAAATCACATTTAAAAAAAAAAGGATTGGGAGGGGCCACAAGGACCCCTAGCCCCACAGAAACATGATTTTTTTATGGTATGGAGAAAATATAAATGAGAAATAATAATATGCATACCAAGGAAGACATATGAAAGACTCTTTAGCATAATTGCCTTTTTCAAGCTAGAAGCTAGCTGCAAGAACTGTAGAGAGAAGCAGAGGGAACACTAATATACTTTATAGTTGCTATAATTGAAACATGAATGCCATTTCAGAAAATGCAATTACTAGCACATTGCTTATAAATGTCAAGGAAAATATGTGTTAGAAATGCTTAACATGGAAAGCTTCTTTTTCAAAATGGGCACGAGCCATAACAACTGTAGAAAAGGAACAGAAACAACTAAAATACTTTACAGTACCAAAGGATTTTAAACAGAACATTGCAGAAAATGCATTTATAAGTGCACTGCTCTGTCTGAAAACTAGCAGGCCAGCAAACATAATAGGGTGGCTTTCAGAACCACTTGTTGAAAGTTATGTTTGCCAATTATCATGTGACAAGTTGAAAACTAAGTTCAAGTGTAATGTTATGGTTATGTATTCATGTTTTAAGGTTCTATAATGTCTATAATGAATGCCTTACCAATGTTATCATATAAATATTTGAAATTTCCAGTAGTACAAGGGGGCTCTAGCTTCGTCCCCGTCCCCTGTGACGTTTCCGAGATGGGGGGACGGCTGGGGACGTCCCCTTGGCGTCCCCAGTAAAATGCAAAATCCCGAAACGTCTCGGGAATGTGCAGAAAAAATTGGGGATAGCGGGTAGTGGATCGGGGATGCTGGCCGTCCCGGCGACGACCAGGCGTCCCCCGACGTCTTAACGCATACAACCCATTTTTTTTTAATTTTAATTGGGGCGTGGGGTCCACAAACCCTCCCACACCCCTTCCAAAACCCTAAAATCATGATATTGATAGTCTGAATGAGGCATAGATATTAGTCTTTAGATTGTTGTATTTTTTAAGTTTGAGACTGTGGGTTTAACAATTAACTTTATCTCTAATTTTGAAGTTTGAAGTTTGAACTTTAATTTTAGAATTTGAACAACAAAATACTTTAATATTGCTGTTATAAATCTTCAATCTCATGATTATCATTAATTCTATTGTTGTTTAGATTGTTGTTATACTAGTGTTTAATCATTAATGCTCATTGTTTATTGTTTAAACTTTATAGTTTATAGTTAGCCGATAGGCTTTTATATGTGAGCATTATAGTGCTCAGAATTGTCTCACGCCATAAAAAAAAATTCACGCCAGAAAGTTTTCTAAACTCGTCGGTTGTTCCTATCGACGTATTCCTTGAACCTCTCCTATGGGTGCAAGTGCTAGTTATACTGCTGTTATACTGTTGTTACACTATTGCTGTCATGATTTATTCACATATTGATATTGTTGTTAAGTTATTAACATATATGATATCTCTATTTCATATTGATATTTTGAAAAATTCATATATATATATATATATATATATAAATTCATATATCGCCGTCCCCAAAACGCGTCCCCTCATCCCCGTCCCCAAAACGCCGTGGAACATAGGAAATTTCCTTATATTTTTAATAAAATCTTTTTTTTAAATAGCCGTCCCCTGCCGTGCCCTAAAAAATGGCCCAAAAAAATGCTGGCCCCGAAACGTGTCTCCCCATCCCCGCCCGTCCCTGTCCCCGAAACACGGAGGAGCATAGATAAATATTAATAATTTACGGACTTTAAAACAGAGGCCCAAATGATCTCGAAATCCAGTGATCTATAGATTGTTGGAAAGGTCTCGCCAAAACACTTCATCTCCAACACTGAAAATCCCGAAATGGACAAAAACCCTAATTTGCCAAAAATAGTAAGAATGGCCCAAAAGTCCGAAATCCCCTGGAAAGACATTACCGCAAACCATCTGATATCATTGAGCTCAATGTAACACCTAAAAAGGTCCCGACATGGCTGAACTGCCATGTCACCAAAACAGTGTCCAAACTGACACTTACTATAAATAGCAGTGTTCTTTGAGGACCAAAGAGAACCCAGAAAAACCCAAAAAGATTGTTGCCATGCAAGCACTTACTATAAATAGTAAGTACAGACAAGTCGTCCGAAATCCCTCCGAAAAGTGTCATACAACTCCACTGGATCACCTGAGCACACTGGTGACATCGAAAAGCTCCTCTGATTAGGTTGTCACTAACTCAGAAAGTCAACTCCAACTGTGCTGCAAGAGGACCCAAAAATGGGGACATTACACATTAGCATACTTATATGAAATTTGAGTCACAAATCTAGAAACTAACTTCTCTACCTGAAATAATTTATTCTTTTGTTTTTTGTGAAAATAGATGAAGAGGGAAGAATCATCTTGGGTCTTGAATTAATTCTCCAGACATGCACAAAGAAGTTGAGGACTAGAACAATCACAAAGTACCTCATTAAGTGCAAGAATTTGTCTATTGAAGATGCCACATGGGAAGATAAAGATTTGTGCAAAAGCATCCACATTTGATGAACGTCAACAACAATGCTTATGTGAAGGGGCGGGAGGGAATGCTATAGCCTTAACCTATAGCGTTCATGGGAATATGTGTAGACGACTTGTGGCTAGCATAAACCTTAATTAAGTTATATGATCTATCAGAAGATGTAAACAAAGAAGGAATAAAGAGAAACTAGAATGCACACTTTGAGATTTTGTGTCCTTATTTTATTATGCTAGGAGTGGTTACAATATAGTTGAGATAGTTCATAACCAACTGCAAGTTACAAAACCACCAACATTCAAGTCTATATATTCAATATCCCCCTTTAATGACTAAACCAAAAACCTATGTTCCCTAGGGATGCATCCCCTACAAAATTGGACCCATCCCCTATAGGGGACGTTTTAGGGAAGCAAGGATGGGTATGAAAAAAATTAGGTAGAGGATGGCTACCATCTCCTATGGCCCAACAAACAAAACACTCTAATTTAAAAAAAAAACACACAATTTTAAAAAAAGGTTGGGGATGGGGGGGATAGGGGGGCCCACAAGGACCCCCACATCCCTTTACACAAAACCTAAACATAAAATTCGAACACTACCAAATAAAATAAAAAAAGAAACTCATTTTGCCATTTTTCAGCTTGTGAAAAGGAAACGAAGAAGGAGAACATCTATGAGATAAGAAGGGAACAACAACAACAAGAGGGCAAGAGAGAACCAAATCTACATCATTTGAGGTAAGTTCACTATCTACTGTTTATTTTCACACATTCGTTTGCATTTTCTTTTTTGGTCAAAGTTTCAAACACTTAGGGAGGGTTTTTTGTTTTATGTTTGCACTTGTAGATGTCATTTGAATTTTCAACCAAAAAAACAATGAGCAACAGCAATTAGGGTAGCACAAGGGTGAAGAATTCAAACTCAACAAAGAGCCTATAGTGGTAGAAATAATGTTGGAGTATTGCAACGGCAATTAGTTCAAGTAACCCATTTGAATGCCCTTTTGAACTCCTTAAAACTTATACAAAAGGCCCATTTAATCCAAAAAAAACCTCTTTTACAATTTGCAACACACATAGACGAAGATAAGAAAAACATTTCGAGGGGAGGGGGGGTAGAGTATGACTATCATTTGTGCAACAAAGACTATAGGGGCAGCTGCACAAGGGTTTGCTTTCATCTTTTGTGCACAGGTAGACTAGGGGTAAAAGGGTGTGAACGAATAGCCCTAGCTAAGAAGGTCGAGGTGACTAGGTTGCACATGGAGAGTGAAGCATGAAGGAAGGGCATGTCAATAGAGTCTATGCAACTTGGTGTGTCAATGCCTACCCAATCCACAAATGTTGAGAGTTAAAGAGGAGAGGGTTCTACCAAGGGAAAGAAAAGGACCACTAGTGTTGTAGGCATGTTTAATATGCAATCACGAAAAGTGGTTGAGCCTTCTATTGCCAAATTTTTCTACGCCAATGACATCATTTCATGTGGCACATTTTCCATATTTTTAACAAATGTTCAAGGATGCAATTGCTATTGGTCCTCCATTTGCCCCCTTGGAGAACATAAGCTATGCACCTCTCTCCTTGATAGAGAGATTTCCAAGGTGAGTATAGTGATGGAGGAGATGAAACAAATTTGGATAAGGGATGGCTGCTCTTAGAAAGAGGGAAAGAGAAGAGATGGCAACCATGTGAAAAACACACAATTATACTAAGAGTGGGAGGCGAATCAGTATAAAACAAACTTTTACTTTTTCACAACTTCACAACCACAACAATATCAATCACACAAGATCTATCAATGATGCACCACAAGAATACAAGATTTACATGGAAACCCTTACGGGAGAAAACCACGGCAAAATATTGCTTATATATAAATCTCTTTTACAATCTTAGTAGGCTCCAACCTACAAGAGACACCAATCCCCTCTTATATGATTTGTGAGCACCAACCCACAGGAGACACCAATCCCCACTTGTAGATTTCGTGAGCACCAATCCGCAATTGAGTACCTGTTGTGACGTTTTCACACATTGCCCCATTGCAAATGGGGACCCCCTCTTTTTTTGGCCTGGTTCCAGTTTTGCTTTGATTTCGTAGTTTGTTGCTCAGTTTCCACTTGGCCAGGGAAGAATTTCCAAGTGCTTAGCTCACAGGGAACATGAAGAATGCTTGAAGTGGTGAAGTGTAATGTCCCCTTTTTAGCGTGATCCTGTTTTATGATGGTTTAGCCTATCACTGGCCCTCGTAGGCTAACTCAAATGGTTAGAGGGTTCCTTTTGGCAAAGATCAACGTGTTTTCTCCATCAGAGCTCAGTATGGGTTTAGGTTTGGCCTTTGTTGGACTCAGTTCTACGCACTTACTATTTATAGTAAGTCATCTTTCCTGAGTTTCTATTTATAGCAGGGTATCTGATCATGTGGTGATTCCAGTGTTGTTCCCCAGTTTCAGCTAGGGATAAGGTTGTTTAGAGGTCTCTGGTCCCATATTGGAGGCTCTTGCTATTTTTGGCCAACAGAGGTTAATAGAGATGGACCCCTGCTATTTTTGGTAAGATGGTTGGATGCACAGAGGGTACCATGGTGAAACCCCAGGTTCAGACGAAATTGGAAAATGATGTTTAATTAAGGAGATATTAATATTTTAAGTGGCATTAATGATATTGTATTTATTAATGATATATTATAAAGTTATCATTTAACTTTATAATTCAATGTTGAGTTTGGAGCCACTTAAATGATTAAAAGGTATATTATAAAGTTATGATTTAACTTTATAAGTGGGCCATTTTGAGTCAATGAGTCATTAATGAATTTATGGAAAAAGTACACCCATTTATGAGACTTATAATAAAGTTTTTATTAAAAACCTAAAGTGGAGTTGAAAGTGGAATTAAAAGCTATTAAGGAGATTGAGGTTATAAAAGGACTCAAAAGGCAAATGAAAATTCATTCAATCATTTGATACTTATGCTTTTTGGTGTGATGGCTGTGAGGAGAAGTGCTAGGGTTTCTGCACTATTTGGTCATTGAGAACGAAAACTCTCTTTGATTTTTGCATTCTGAGGTGGTGAAAGATCCATTGAAGAACTGCTTATTTGTGGGCTTCATTCAGAGGTCCAATTTGTGCACATTGGTAAAGATATTTGCAAGTATTTTCAAGAGTTTCAAAATATAATTAATGCAGATCAGAATTTGATGTAAGGATGCTTCAGTGGCGTGAACAGTGCCACGCTACAGTAAACACTACAGTATTAAAGCATTTTAGAGGAATTTGTCACTAGGGTTTACAAGGGTTTGATAGATTAACATTGAAGAACTTTGTGGAAATTAGCTGCTGTTAATGTTCACTGCTGTATTAACACATTTGGGCGGAATTTAGCACATTTCAGGTTGAAGTCTGCATTTATCAGCTAAGTGTCTTTCTACCTACAGTTGGAGTTTCATCTAGCAGCCAAAATGCCTTGATATTAGTGCATTCACCACTTCCTTTGGAGGCGTCCAGGCATATCAAATCATCTGCAGCCATTATAAGGGTGGAGAAATCATTTACAGTGGCAGTTCGATTTAATAATCAGACATTTATATTGCTGAAACACTTCCAGAATTTGCTGTCATTACTTTCTCAAACTTGCACTCAATCTTTTCATGATTCCGGGTATGAGAATCAATGTTTTGACAAGTTTAATATTGTGTGTTATGGTATATGTATTGTAAATGCAAGGAAATGTTAAATCTGGACTGTTATAAATGTCTTCATGCTGTTAAAGTAATCTGTTCTTTTACAAATTGATATCATTACTCCCTTTGGCATTGGTATTCATGAATGTTTAATTGCATTATTTCTATATAATTCCTAGCCATTATCATTTTGAAAACCCAAACAAGCAAGCTTTCAAGAGGCAAACAATTGAACCTAGGCAGAAAATTTGTGTTAGGCTATATTCCACCTGGGTGGGATATTACATGAAGTAAAAGATTGATTTACCTGAGGATAATTGAAACCCTAACTAT
The DNA here is from genome assembly GCA_027924645.1 of Cunninghamia lanceolata. NCBI lineage: Eukaryota > Viridiplantae > Streptophyta > Pinopsida > Cupressales > Cupressaceae > Cunninghamia > Cunninghamia lanceolata. The sequence continues at coordinate 7,466,738 of BSBN01000333.1, forward strand.
CATTCCTCGATCAAATCTGGCCAATCCATGGCATAAGTCCATCATTCCATAGGAAATGTCTAAGTCCCTCACTCTGAGCACAAGAATCCGTGATGAATAGGCTATCCTGTTCCAAAGTTCCAATCTAGGAATCCTGTTCCAAAGTTCCAATCTAGGAATCCTGTTCCAAGAGTTCCAATCCAAGAATCATGTTCCAAAGTTCCAATCCAAGAATCTCTGCCCACAATTCCAATCCATAGCTCCAATCCAGAAGTCCAATCTAGATTCCCATTCCAAGTTCTATCCGGAATCTTGTTCCACAGTTCCAAATCCAAGGTCTTGAATTCGACAAAGCTTGTCACTCCATGTCAAAGTTCATCTTTCCTTTGGGAAATCCTAAATTCCTGGCTCAAAAACACGGAGAATTCCACAACACAACTCTAGGAAATCCTTAGCAAAATTTGGAAAATCCTTGTCAAAACGACAAAATCCTGACTAAGCTGAGTCCAAATCCATGGAAACAGGGGATGTACGCCTAAGGAAAAATCCAAGACAAGGAATTTCAACTCAGGAAAATTCCATGACTGGAGTGCAGGTGCGCCTTGGACAAGGAATTCCAACTCAGGAAAAATCCAAGACAAAGAATTCCAGCTCAGAAAAATTCCACAACTGGAGTGCAGCCGACCCTTGGAAAAGGAATTCCAGACAAGAAAAATTCCATGACTGAGATCCAGGTGCGCCTTGGATAAGGAATTCCAAAGTAAGGAGAAGTTTGTGATAAGGATAAGGAATTCCCATCCAGGACCTGAGTAAATCCACGCACTGATGAAATATGCACCTAAGGAAAGGAAAAGATTTCCAAGGAATTAAGAATCCATGACTTCCTAAAATCCCCAACTTGGCCACAGGTGCGCCTTGGACAAGGAAAATCCAAGACATCACAATATCCCCAACTTAGCCACAGGTGCGCCTAAGAGAAGGAATTCTAGACATGGAAGAATCCACGACATAGTGAAATCCGCGACCTTGCCAAATCCGCGCTCTTGGACAAGAAAATCCATGATGAAGTGGAAAGTGCGACAGGGAATTTTCCATAACTTCCCCAAAGGTGCGACATGGAAATTCCAAAGATAAGTGAAACATGCGACAAGGAATTTGTCCAAGAGAAGACAAGAGGTGCGACCTAGGAGAAATTTCACAAGAGGACAAAAAGTGCGCTCCAAGTGAAAATGAATTCAAGGAATACTCATTCTAGGTCGCAAAATCCACGACATCATGGAAAATGCGCTCTAGGATGAATCATTCCAGGACGTGATGAAATCCACAACCTAAGGTAAAGTGCGCTCCATAGCATGAAGAAATCCATAAGGTGGACTTGGAATGTGAAGCATAAAGAAATCCCTAACACCATAAAATCCGCGCCCTTCCACTGACAAAAATCCACAAACACATGGTAAGTGCGCTATGGACAAAGAATTCCAAGGCGTAGTAAAATTCGCGCCATGATTGGAATGACGACTTGGGAAATCCAAGGCAATGAGAAACTTGCAACGTGGATAAAGGATATCCTCAACATGGAAGAATCCACGACCTCATGAAATCCCCGACTTAGGGTCTCTCAGGCGGTGGCCGACCTCAAGCAAAAAAAACCACCACTTGGAATTTAAGTGAAAAGGCATCAAAAACTTCATTATCTAAGTCGGCCAAATGTTCTCCTCACTCAAGTCAGCCTAGTAACTGAAATTCGACTAGGTATATATATGGGCGCTTGAGGCCACAATTCAAAAACAAATCATAACACAATTCCAAAGCAGATTTTTATCAAAATCAGAGCAGATTTCAACTTGGCAAGGGCAGAGTTTCCATTTCAAAGAAGCGAATTGAAATAAAAAGCAGGGAATTCTTCTTAAGGAGCAGAAATCCACATTGAAGGAGCAGAAATACATCTAAAAAATAGCAGAAATTTCACTTGGACAAGGACGAATCTTCATTAAAGGAGCAGATTTCTTCAGAAAAGGTGTGAAATTCCCTGATTCACTTGATTTTGAGAAATGAAATTTGTCCACAAGACACTTAGAAATGCGATTTTCTCCAAGGATAAAATCCAAGACAACAAGGGATGTGCGACCTAGAATTTTCCATAATCCTCCAAGAGTACGCCTAGAATGCCTAGCTGACTTGAACACAAAATGATGAAATTCAATGAATATCTAAGGAAAGTGAAGTAAATCTTTTGTTTACTCAAGAATTCGTGAATGTAACTAGTCAATCATGCAAGTTTATCTCATGTTTTATCTTAGCATTGCATTGCATTTAAGGATTTTGTTCATCATGACTACTCGAGGTTTTCTTATTTTGCAGGATTCGAGGACAAGGATTATGTTCCATGCAGAGGATGCTCGACGAAAATCCAGATGTTCGAGGTGGATACAAAGAGTTCCAATGCTAGAAAAGGAGACTTCACAGGTCCAGAACAGGACATCACTCCATTCCAGTGCCCGCCTTTCTCCCCCTGACACTCAACATGATTGGCACAAGGCAACATCAAGGATTTTAGTTCAGTGACAAGGAAACTTCGCATGAATGATGAAGGAAGATCAAAAATCCTTTCAAGATTTCAATGACACAGAGAATCCATCAAGGATAACAGGATGGAAGAGATCACTCCAAGTCCAATATCATGGATTCTAGTTCCGGACAAAAAGATCAATCCTTGAAGAGCCAAGACAAGAATCCACGTCAAGAACAAGAATCCATGCTGATGCAAAGAGTTCCAAAGGCTGGAGAAGGAAATTATCTTGCGTCAAGGAGACTTCACCAATCCACAACAGGATACACTTCAAGTTCCACGTCAAGGATTCCAGTTCCAGATGGGAAGATCAATCCAAGAAGTCAAGGACAAAATTCCAAGTCCAAAGTTCACTCAAAGGACAAGACAAGGTGGTGCCCTAGGACAGATGGCACTTTTCTATTTGACAGAATGTTGGTAGTTCCACCTACCCTCCTTCTTAGGGTTTCTTTGACCTAATTCTGGGTGTGGATTTCAAGGAAAACAGATCTTGCCCCTTTTTGTACTCTTGGATGCCTATATAAAGGGCCCATATGCCTCATTTTCAGGATTCATTAGAGGGTAGAGAGGGAGGAGAATAGGAAAAAGAATAGTATTCTGTTGTTCATTACTGTAATACTCCATTTTTGAGAGCAAGGAACTTTGAGATATCAGTAAGACTGTTGTGAAACACATTTCCGAATCAATATATGAACATTGAAGATTGGTGTTCTTGATATTCTTTGGATTGTGGCATGGTTTTCTGATTTCTTTGAAGCAAATCATAAGCTCCAAGTTCTGAACTGTTTCATTTCTATTATCTTTCAATTTTCATTAGTTAGAATGATGGAAAACATTGTTGTTGGTGCATGATTGAAACTCCTAGTTCATACCATTTGTGATTTGTGGCTTGCAAATCACAGTGCATGGTTAGCCTGAACTCCTTTTAAGCTTAACTTCGATTGCTTTCTACATTTTTCATTTCCATGTTCTATGTTCAAGCAATTTGAAAATCATCACAGACACATCAGAAGATTGCACCATTTCTATGTAGTTGTCGTCTCATGACGAAGCAGAGCGTGGTTCCAGTTTCCATGGATCAGCAATAGTCTTTTGCATCAGAGTGGATTTCTAAACCCTTTCCCCCTTTTTGCCTATTCTTTTAAATCTGTTTGAGGAAGTTCCGTTCATTCACAAATCCAATGAGTAAGGAGTAGATTTCATTCCTAAGAAAGGAGCAATTTCACGTAAGTCCCTTTGTGATTACCAGCAAGATCACATCATTTCACTGAGTCTATCCATGTACACATCAAGACCTGACATTCGAGGAACCTTGGAGCAGTCTCACTTGATCACGAAGTTCAGCGTTTGAGATGCTTTGTTCAAGAGAGGATAGAGCACTTAGTGTTTTATTCTAAATGTTGCTGCTGTCATAAAAACCACATCAACAGTACCAACCCAGTAAGAGACACCAATCTCTTATTAAGGCACCAACCTTCTACGGATCTGGATCACTATCTTCTACAAATCTGATCGCAACTCACACAATATTCTTCTTTTCAAATCTAATCCAAATCACACAATGTTCTTCCTTTCAAATCTGATCCAAAAGATGCACAAGTTCTTTTCTCAAATCTGATCACAATTATAACACTATATTCTCATAAATCTCTGCCTTGAGATCTGCCCAAACTCGTCTTTATATCTGCATAATCTTCTTCAAATCTGCCTTTATACTTCTCTATAAAGCTGCCATATACTCCTCTTTAAATCTGCATCAATCTTCTTTAATGATCTTCTTTCAAGCTTTCATATGCAAATCTGAAAGTGAATGCTAGATATCTTCTTTTATTTCCTCACTCTCTTCTTTTTAAATCTGTTCTTACTCCGAAATAACTCATTGGAATTGCTTGCCTTCAAAACATATTTTCTCTTACCTTTTATATCTTCTCAAAGCAAGAGACAGACACACTCTTCCATAAGAAACACCTCCTTTCACATAGGACATACCCTTTCAATCATAGTCGCTGCCTTTTCAAAAATAATCGCTGCACTTTTAAAAATAATCGCTGCTCATTTTTAATGTAAATCGCACCCTTCTTTTAATATTAATCGCTGTCCTCAAATCGCATATCTTTTTGTTTATTTATTATAAGACTTTTGTCTTATAGCGCTCACCTTGGGTGAGTCTGCCCTAAGGGAGTCGGCCACTTTTTAATAAGTCTTTTGATTTTAAATTTAAACTTCAAGAAGGATGGCACCAAGGGAAATATGGGTCGGCCCTCCTTACATGGGATTTAATCTTTTGAAAAAACAAATCAGCCAGCTTTAATAAATTTAAATTATGTCTATGTATGTTTAAATCTTTAATTTAAACATTGATCTTTCCAACAGTAATGAATGACTCTCCAACGGGGATGTATAACGGGCCATTCTTCTTTGCCTTGACATTAATGACTTCATTTATGATCCCGTGCCTTTGACATCAATGACAACATATTCCAACACCATGGGCCAAGAAGAGACTTCTACTTCTAAACTTCCTCCATTGTCTTCAAGTTCAAGCACTAGTGTTGGCCCTAGAGTTTGTGGATCAAGATTGAATTCCTATATTTTATCACGCACTTCTCCAAGTTCTCAACCATCAATTGAAAACATGGGTTGATATAAAGAAAAACAAAAGGCGGCAAGGAGTGCTAATAGAGATTTTTTAATTCTATTGTTCAATTGTGTTTCAAGTGGCTAGGTAATTAGTTCTGATCACCTCATTTTCAAAGAGGCCACTTAAATATTATTTAAAAAGTGCTTTTGACTCATTATTCAAAATGTAATTCAAAAAGGGGTCTTTGGATGTAATTTAAAAGTATTTTTAAATACTTGGAAGGTAAAAGCAAAAGAAATAAAAAATAAATAAACTAGAGGTCCCGAGGTAAAGCACCTATAAAAGAAGTCAAGACTCACATCAAATCATCCATTATCAATTATTATTATTTTCAAATTCGAATTTCAAATTTGCATTCAAGGACAAAAACCATAGTTTCCAGGAAACTCCATTATGGGAACATAGACAAAGTACCAATACCCGTACCCAAAACTTTTAGTGATTCATTTACATATAAAATAGCCGTCTCCTTATTCATTTACTCACGTACCCCAATTTGATTAGCGTCCCCATCCCCGTATCGATACCAATACCCTGCGTCCCCTGGTAACTATGACAAAAACCCTTGGTTGGCAATTTCCGGAGGACAAAAACCCTCTTGAAATGACTTTGGATTTGAGAACAAAAACTCTTATCTCCAATGGAGCAATTCTACACAAGGATCGCAATTATGCTTCAGCTGGAGAACGATTTAGATTTGCACACAAATTCCATTTCAACAACATTATTGATAATTTGAATTTCATGTTTGACAAATTATATTCCTATATTGCAGGTTTTCAATATTATTTCTGCTATGAAAGATTTATTATTTTTAAGATTTTAATATTGTTTGCTGGTTATAATATTATTATATATTATTGCTCATCAATTAATATATTATTGCTGATTAAATCAGTTATTTGAATAAGATTTAATTTGCTGAATATAATATTATTTGTTGTTTTAACTATTTATCAGCAGAATAATATCATTATGGTTATTTTGGTTAATCAATAGCTGTCGTACCAATCTACATATGAGATCACAACATATTAAAGCAAGGATTTATATTTAAGGCTGCCGTTTGTATTTTTGGAGGTCCCCTCCATATATTATTTAGGGCTATGTGATATTAACAGCCAGCTGTACACTCTCCTTAGCAGCTGGCCATGTGGTTTAATATTTGGATTTTGTTTGTAAGTCTTTGTTGATTGGAATAAAGGCTAAATAAATATATATTATATGTTGTCTGCTGCCAATAATTATTACGGATTTCTTTGGTTGTCTTTTGGTACATTTTGAGTAATATGTTTTGGATATTACTAATTTTCAAATTAGTATTAATTCTGATTTGGCATTTGCTGATAATTAATTAGGTATAGCATTAACTAAATATTATTATCGCTGTTTAAAAATATCTGAATATTTTAGAAGTGCTGATTTTATTGTTATATTGCTTGGTTGGTAATGTCGATTAAGGGTCTCATATAATACCAAATTCATCTAGGCACTGATGTTTGTATACCAAGTTTAATAAACTGAAAATGGTTTGATAGTATATACTGTTGTAGGTTAACCATTAATTTTGCATTAGCATAGGGTTGCCCTAGTTACTTTCCACATTATTTTTAGTGATTTATACTAAGTATCAGCTAGCCCTTCAGTCTGAAAATTTACATATTATTGTTTAGCATTAGTCTAGAGTTTGAATTTTCAAAAATCATAAAAAAGAACATTACATTTTTGCTTGAAAATATAGTTTTTGATTTATTTATATTTCTTGATTTTTAAAAGTGAATGCTTTGTGATTTTGTTTTATTTGAGATCTCCTTAATGGCAAACTTTAGCAGATGCCATTGTTGTTGAGGCAAGGTTCAAAACCCCTAATAATGAAGAGATAAAGGGCCTAATTTTGAATGAAAATTTGGCAGATGTGAGGTACATAATTGATGAGCAGTATGGCATATTGCTGAAAAAAGGTCACACCATCATGCCTAATTCTTGCAGTGAGAGGAAAAACATGATGCCATCAAATTTTCTTGTTTCTTCCTCAAGTAAAGTCATTGTTGTGCAAGTAATTACAAATAATGCAACAAATTATGTTGTTAAAAATGGACTTCTAGTATAGAGACATCATTTTTTTTGGACTCCTTGTTCCACTCATTCACTTGACCTTATATTGGAGGCTATTTGCAGACTTCCATGGGTCAAATCTATTGCAGATCATGGTCACAATATCTGCAGATATATATACAACCATGGTTGGGTACTCGATTTATTGAGAAACCGTACAAATAAGGAGTTGGTTTGTTATGATGTGACCCACTTTGTGACCAATTTTATCATGTTGTAGTCTTTGCTTCAATCAAATGTTGCTTTGAAAAGTATATTTGTTAGCGAGAAGCGGTCCCAACCTTCATAGTCAAGCAACAATTTTGGAGTTAGAGTTGTGGATTCGATCTTTGATGAACACTATTTTTGGCCTCCAATGAAAGATCATAGATGTAAGATCTTAGTTGATTCCTCCTTTGCCTACTTTACTAGTTTTATGTTCTTTTTATTTGTTTATGATATGTGTTCTTCTTGAATCCCACTATTTATTTATGATCTTTTTGTTGCAAGTATGTGCCTAACCGGTGTTGTCATTGATGTCAACATATCTGTGTTGTCATTGGTGTCAACTGTGCTCTTATTTTGTTGCTTGTGATGAATATTGCTTTGCATAAGTCCTAAAGATCATAAGAATATGTTTCTAATATTGAGTTTCCAAGTGCTTTTGAGAAAATTTGCTCTCCTAGTGGAAACAGTGTGTTACAGAGTATCTTGGTTTGATGATGAACAGTCCAGTGGTTTGCTCCGCATTTCTTACAGAATGAATATCTTTTTCTGCGGATTGGAAGTTATTTAGAGGCATGTCTAAATATGTTATGTTCCAAGTTTGAGCCTCTGGTATGAAGATATGAGTAAGTTATGTTCACTAGAGTAAAAACTGTTTTTTCTGTGCATTCAGTGGTGATAGGGAGAAAGTATTTTGCTCTGCATTCCTCCGCATCGAAGTATTTTGGTTTACGGTTCTAGAGTTAAGTCTGGGATGATGTTATGTGCCTTCAACTCAAATGGTTCGTGATTTGGTGGTCCACAAGCGATCTTTTCTTTATGACAGTAGCTAACAGTGTTGTTTATGTGCTCCGGTTTGAAGAATCTTCTTGACAAAGTGGTTAGAGGTTGTACGGTTGTTCCTGATGATTACAATGTGCTTGTGGATGTCTCCTGATCATGTTCGTACCTTCTGATTGGTCCGCAAAGAGTAATTTGGATCGTGGATGAAGACTATTCCTAAAAGACTTAGTGTTAACTCCAAGTCTTGGCCGACCTGGTTGTTTTCACTACTTGCAGAGATGCATTGAAGATTGTGGAAGCGTGTTGTGCCGTGGAAGATTGCATTTCAGTCCCAGCTAAGACATAATGTGATCCGCATATATTTTTTCCTTAGCTAATTTTGTTTAGGTCCAGACCTATTCTAATGTATGTTTGTAATGTTTGTAATGCCGACCTTGGAGATTGTTCCAATGGTTGATGATTGTAATGCCGACCTTGGAGATTGTTCCAATGGTTGATTGTAATGCCGACCTTGATGATCATTCCAAGGTTGATGAATTGTATAAATATTTGTAATGAAATCGTGAAAATGTATCAAATTGTGAAGATACGAAGATAAGTGTGAAGTGTAAAGGCAGAGCAAAATAGAGAATAAATTGCATTTCAATGGAACTGAACTCAGGTATGGAATAAATGCTACCAAATCAGTTCACAAACCTTTGGCAGTGAGCCCTAACTTTTGCAGTGGGCATTTTGGACAGTGAGCCTCTGATTTTCGGTATTGCTATAACATATTTATTTTGTGAGCTAACACTCACAGTGGTTTTTCCCCTCTGGGGTTTTCCAAGTAAAAAATCTAGTGTTTCCTGTGTTGAATGTGTGAATATGTTTAAGTTCCTGTTTCATGCTTTCATGATTAAATTACAAATGCAGTGTTAATTGGTTGATGTTTTAATGGTTTTGAAATATTGGCTACAATTGATTCACCCCCCCCTCCCAGTTGTATTGCTCTTTTCAACACTTTTTAATAGTTAGCTTCTTTCGTGTTGTTAATAGGGAGAAGCCCATGAATGGGTTGTGTATAAAGGCATGGATAAGGTCAAGAAAGCTATCCAAGCGATCTATGGTGGGTTGATGGCACATATTGTGTAATGTCCCCTTTTTCCAAGTGATCACCTAATGGAGTCGGTTAGCCTATCCTATTCCCATAAGCTAAGCCGGAGGGCTAGGGAATGACCTAATTGATTAAATACTATATTTAATCAGTTTATTTGGGCAAATTGAAGATGTGAAATGAATTCTTATATTTTTGTGAGCCATTTGGAAAAATAAAATAAATTAAATAAAATTGCCCAAGAGGTGGACAACCTGGGAGAGGTCTAAAAATTAAATAAAAGGTGCCAAAAAGGGGTTCACTCCTCTTGGAGAAAATAATAAAAATAAAATATGAATATTTTATTTATTCTTGGCGCCTAGCATGAGGTCGGCCAAATTGTGTCATGTCCCTTAATTTCAGTTCATAACAGTTTATAGTTTTCCAAATAAAGATTGAAAAGAAGATTAGTTTATCTTGAAGGTTACATATATTTTCATACTTAGCCAAATTTCATGGCAAGAAGAAAAGACAAAATAAGAATAAGACAAAGGCTAACTTGGCACTAAAAGACAAATCATATTTGTTTTAATAAAATAAAGGCAATTATGAAAAGATCGAATAAATCACTAAGGATCGATCATCATTAAGGAGATAAATGTAATTAAATGAGTTTAATGAAGAGGCATGAAGGCCTAAGGGTCTCCATCGATGGCTCCTCCACACCATAAAAGGAGGATTCATCATTCATCATTGGAAGGGGGCATTTGAGCATTCATAATTCATAATTCATAATTCATTCGAAGGAAGAGAAGCATACCTGCATAAGTGGTATGATAGAACAGCAATAAGGAATTCTGAGTTTTTGAGGACATCCATTCCAATAGCAGATATTGTTATTAATTTATTCAAGAACATCATTTCGAGACTGCCACTCATCTTCTATTAACAAGTAAGCACTTTATGATATTTAATTCTGATGGTGGCCGTACCGACATAGGTATGTAGAATTCATATTCTTGTTTCATCATCGATAGCAAATAGTATGCTGGTAGTCATATGCATCTATTCATGTTAATGTATTTACATCGGTTATGATAACTCTTAGTCTGACTAGTCATATGATAACTCTCATAGATGTATCAATTCTGATTTATGATGGTCATCATATGCTTATTCTCAAAATGTATCTGTCATGATAATATTGATTTGTGCACAGCCATGCTTATGTAAGGCAATGTATACATCCCATTATCCATGATGATATAATCATCATGAATAATGACATGTAAATAATCATATAGAGGAATCATTTATAATGTATTTATTATGCAATATTTCAAGTGAATTATCTTGTAAACAATCATATACCATGATATGTGATTTGCTAACCTCCTATGAGAGATGGAAGGAAATTACCAAGAGGCCACATGGGTAGTATTGAGGCCTTTGTCACATGAGGTATAAGGTACCCATGATGCAAAGGATGATCATCACATAGAGGCCTTGTCACATGAGGTATAAGGTACCCATAGTGCAAGGATAGTGATATATAGGCCTTGGTTACTTGATGTAAGGCATCATAAGAGTACCAAGGAGTCTCATAGAGGCCTTGACTCTAAGGTATTAAGGTTACCCTATTGAGTCTAAGGATAGAGACCATAGAGCCCCATAGTAGATAACGATAACTCTCCTCCAATCTCCCATAAGCTGTTAGTAACTGGCATATAGACCAGTAGATTATAATTTGTATTGATGAATATCCTAGATCATGTGAAATGTCATGATAAGAATATGCAAGGCATATTAATGTGGATCATGAAAGTAACATATGAAATGTTAATGATATGCAAGGCATATTAATGTGGATCATGAAAGTAACATATGAAATGTTAATGATATGCAAGGCATATGCATGATGATCATAAGACTAACTTGTGAAATACAAAGAGCATTGAAAGCAATAATGAGATTAGCAATGATGATATGCATTGAAAATAGCTATGAATTCATAATAGTGATATGCATAGAAAATTATCATAGATGAATAATAGTAACTTGCATAGTAATGTATATTGATGAAAATCGGTTTTGAACTAAATGGTAAAGCAATATTCTGTGTGAATTTTATATATTGGCTTTAAATGAAAATGTACTAATGTTCCTTTGTTGCAAGTTGAAATTTTTGGACAAAGGAAAACAGGAATTCTGATTTGTGACAAGGGTACATTACAAATTGGAAGAAGAAAAACAAAATAAAATAAAATATATTTCCAAGAGGTCGGCTAGGAGGAGGTCGGCCAAGGTTGAGTTGGGAGGAAAGAATGGCTATAAATAAAGGTTCATTTGGAGTCATTTCATCATCCAATCATATCATATTTTCATTTGGAGATTCTTTTCTTTGGCTGCAACATTGTTGGGCTATATTCCAAGGAGCAAAACCCTTGTGAATATCGGTGAGTTGGACGAAAACCTAGCTCATCTTGTGGTGGACTCATAACGGAGTTCAATTTGCACTTCAATGGAGACTTGGAGCATATTTGCATATTTAGATTTTCGGATCAGAATTGGAGCAGCATTATTTGGTGGTATTTGTGTTGTCATTGTATTAGGGTTTCACCCTAGATTGGAGCGCCACCTTTGGAGGAGGGCAATTTTGCTTGTGGGAGGCGATTTCACCATTTGGAGGGTTTCCAAACCCTAAATCTAGTAGCCGCTATCATCCTTGCAAGCGCCACCATTTTGGAGGATTTGTTGTGCATCATTCTTCATCATTTGGGATGTACAAACCTATGGTTTAGATCTGATTTGGACAACAGCTTTCCGGGCCATGTTTGATCATGTTTAGTCCATGATTTGATGTAATTTTCAGTCTTCATCTTCAGTTTTGTAACAGCGGAGTTATATTCAAAAAATCAGACTTTGTGTTGCAATTGGATGGCTATATATTGTGTATTTCATGGTGAAATTCATGACTGATGTGATCATCATTTAGTAGCATCATTTGGCATGTTTATTTGGCATATTTGGGACTTTGTTCGCTGTTATATTTGTTTTGCAAATTAGAAATAAAAAATCAGAATTCAGAATTTAGGGTTTGAGCAGAAATAAAAATCAGAATTTTAGGGCAGATCCAGTTAGGGATTTAGCTATTGCCCATAGGAAATCATTGTTCTTTGATAGCACCATCAATTTCATAAGTCATTACATACAAGTTATTTCCTAAATCTAGCATTCCAATTCCACTCAGATTCCAAGGTTGATGAGAAGGTTTTGCGTGGGCTCTACATAGTCAATGAATGGATAGAAGGGGATTTGTAGATTAAAGAAACAATTATCTCCAAGATCGAGATCGAGATCTCTAGACTTGCACAAGGCAACTTCTTTGCGAGAGATATATACAGGACAACATAGATGACTTTGCAACCAAGGAAAAGTTAAATAACATTGTACTTTTTGATTTCTTGCATTAATGTCAAAATATGAGCTTAAGTCTTTTGGATTTCAGATGCATTGGTAGAGGAGGTTTGGTTCTAAGGAGCTAAATCTTCAAAGGATTTCATTTGTATATTGAGCCAACAATGCAACGATTTAATATGTGAATGCAATTGGAGTATGCTTCAGCACTTACACTCCAAGAAACATAATAGATTAACAGTGCAAAAGTCGCATGACCTTATCTACATTCACTACAACCTTTGCATTCATCACAAGCAAATTTGAGGCTCTGACTTACCTCCCATTTCATGGGAGGAGGTTGATCCACCATCAGATTAAATCAATGAGGCTAGGGATCCTGTGTTTACTGAGAATGACCACATATAAGTTGATCAAGTTGAGTTTGAGGCAAAGGAAATACCAACGCAGGAAGAGATAGCATGAACAAATCTCGTGAATGTTGCAAACACACACACAAGTATCATTAATGAACTATCTAAGATGCGAGGACAAGAAACAACGTAGAACTGCTAATGTTGAGTCGAGTGGTGTCCGCTCTCTCTACCATAGTCCATGACTCCATGTTGTACTTTTTGTTTTTACTGCCATGGATATCCAAATCATTGATTTTTGTACACCAAACACTCATGGATATCCATATATTTAAAATCTTATTTCCTTCAAGATCAAATTTGCTTTTGTACTAATTAGTTTGATGTATACTTGTGTTTGTGAGAAAAGTAGCATGTAATTGATTAGATTTTTATATCTTTAAATTTGATTTCGAGAAGAGTGCATAGAAAACATGACCTTCCTTACAAAACTATAAATATCATGTGTTTTTCAAATTGCCAAGTATATGCAAAGTTCGAGTTAGAGCCCAAAATCAGCCTGTTGAGTCTATGGTGTGTCCAAGTCGAGTAATTATGGTTGTAGGAGAATATGGAATTTTAAAGTCTTGATAAGTCATTGTGTAATGTCCCCTTTTTGAGCAAGGTTGGAAAAATGAATGTTGTTGAGGCTTGGAGAAAGGAATGTTGAATTTTATGGCTTCAACTAATTTTGCTAGCTGAAACGAAGTGGTATTTTGACTTGTGGTATTTTTGTGCAAATTATTGATAAGTAAAAATAATAAAATAAAATTGGCAAGAGGAAAAACGTCCCAAGTGGGAAGATGGAAAATAACTTAAAGGTGGAAAAATTGAAGTTTGGGGTGTTTATTAAAATATAATATTTTTAATATTAAAATATTATATTAATTTCCACCAAATTGGCGCACATGAGGAAAAAGAGAAAAAATAAGGAAAAAATAAAAAGGATGGCAAAAGACAATAAATAATATTTTATTATTTAGAATATTATTTTATTAAGCTCAAGGGAGAAAAAAGAAAAATAATAAAATAATATTATTTTATTATTATTCATGTGGGACGTCCAAATTGGAGAAAAAGAAAATAAATTAATAATATTTTCTTTTGGCGGTGGACTTGAAAAAATATTATATTTTGTTGCAATTGGGCGCCCAAGGTGAAGAGGATAAAAGGAGGTCATTTGGAGTCATTTTCGTATCATTGTTCATTTTGACATTTTCACTTCTTGGAGAATTTCTTTTGGCTGCAACTTTGTTTCAGCGATATTTTAAGGACGAAAACCCTTGGATTCTAGTGGTTTGGATGAAAACCCATCCCACTTTGAGAGACGGATTCACCTAGGATCCATTATTGAGCTAATTTGCAGGTTTTTCATGGAGTTGAAGGCTTCAAACAGGTAGGGTTTCAAGAGGATTGCATAATCAGCCAGGGTTTGAAGATATGTTGCAGGTTGAAGGCATATTTATTCAGATTTGAAGGGATTAAAATGTGTATTTTCATCATTTGCTTCCATGGCTAGGGTTTGTTGAGGTTTCTACATCATTTGGTGGTTACACTGTTGAACAAATTGATTTCCTTGCACTCAGAAAATTATATCAGACCGCTGCAATTCTTTATCAGACCTCTGCAATTTCATTTCAGTCACAGATCGGAGGTTTCCCAGCCACGACTTTGAGGTTAGTTGGTCATATTTTCATTCTATACCCTAAGCTACATTCTTGGGCAAATTCGCTAGGGTTTGGAGGTGATTTGAGCTTGAATCGGCTAGGGTTTTGTGGGCAGATTTCATCAGCAGCTATAGGTTTCATATCAGCCACATTTTGTTGGATTTGTCTTCATTTCTACATAAGGGATCATCATATTTAAGGCGGCCAAAAAAGGAGGACATTACCACTTCATCGTATGAGGGTTTGGAACACATTTTGGGCATTTTTATATGTATTTGTATGTCTGATTTTATAATCAGACTTGACTGTTGTAACCTGCCATCTTCATTGGATGTAATCAGCCATCATCATCAATTGAAAGAATAAATGTCAAGCTTCCTTCATTCGGGTATGTCAAGCTGTGTGCTTAATTTGAAATCATTGGTCTAATTTGGTGTCATTTGAATGTTATTTTGTTATCTTTTCATCTTCATATCATTGCAAAAACATATGTGAAAACGAAACGTCAAAACTCCAACCACAACTTCCAAAAATCAAATCAAAAAATTCAGGACAGAGAGTTAAAATTCAGTTCAGATCTAGTCAGGGTTCTTACAGTGGTATCAGAGCTCATTTAGAAATCAGAAAATTTATGGTTTTGAACAAGAATCTGGTTTAGGGTTCTTACACATTGCAATATTGATCTTTAGGGAAAATTCAACAGCTGATACATGATGGTGCCTTAATGGTTCAGGATCCATGTACTTGTAACCTCTTGCATCAAATTGTTGTCATAGCCATATTTTCTAACTCCTCTTTTTATTTTTATAATTCTATTATTTTTAAAATATTTGAAGTTTTACTTAGTATTGACTTTGCTTCAATTGGTTGCAAGTTCCTCTTCACTTGAGCAAAACTAGGGTGCATACTCTTTTATTTTAAGAACAACCTGTTGGAAACCAAATAAGGTAGAAAAATTGGTGCATGTGCATTCCAACTTGAGCCTCACATCATATGAGCAAGTCGAGTCCAAGGGGTTAGGAGGATGTGTTGGGATGTAGAGCTAGACCATCCCAACTTGGATGTTTCCTTGCAAATATTTTCTGAGTTGACATTGCTATAGAGGGCATGAGACTTGACGTTCTAGACAACTAGTACTATTTATCATTCGTTGAAGAGTGCATTAAATCATCAAATTAACATCCCTAGGTAAAAGTTTGGTGTTTGCAAAAATATCAATCACTATACAAAAGTGTCGATGCAATAAACACTAAAATGAGAGAACATTTAACTAACAAAAACAAAGAAATGATATAATAGCACAACTAGTTTATGGGAATAGAATACATATTTCATCATAAGCTATGAATTAGATATTTATCAGAATAGAATTTTTTGTTCATGTCACAACATTCATCAAAATGACAATTAGCCAGTTCATAATTTAAGATTAGCTCCCAATAATTCAATGGAAAACAAAACAATATAAAAAGGCTGCTAAAACATACCCAACCTAGTATATACTCAGCTGCAACAATGGCAGTAATATATGATCGTATTGTCCGATTAATAGTTGAGATAAATATGGCTCCATTATCAATAGTCAATGCTGCCAAAGATTTGCAAAATTCCTGAGGGTTTGCAACGTGCTCAATCACCTGCAAGGAAATTAAATTAGTTGCAAGAAAATCTTGTAACTTTGAATAGTGTGCATGTTCAATTTCTTGTAACTATGAATGAGAGGGCCATCAGTCACAGAAATATCACTGCACCTGTCTTTAGTTCTTGTTCATTCAAATTAATCCATTTTCCTGGTCTAGTTGTGATTTATCAATTACCTTTCCTGGAAGTTGACCCTACTTACAGTAAAGATAATCACTGAGTAGATATAGAAATAATTCATATGATGTTTCATATGAAGCAGTTACATCCAGTCAATAAAATGAGGCGACACTCATATATGGGGTCAGAGAGTGAAAGAAGTTAAATTCAAGGTTATCATACTTACTGTAAGGATAATCACTGAACAACTATAGTTATAATTCATATGATGTTTCTTATGAAGCAGTTAAATCCAGAGAATCAAATGAGGCGATACTCATAAATAGGGCCACAATGAAAGCAATTAAATTACGAAATTAAATCAGATGCAAGCAAATATTATAACTTCATATAGTTTACATTTCAATTTTTGTGAGAAAAATACATATTGAACATGTAAACTATGAATGCGAAGCTAACAACCATTGTTTACAGAGATGTCACTGCACTTATCTTCAGTTCTTTTTCATTCAAATTAAACAATTGTTCTAGTCTAGTTGTCACTTCCGAATTTCATTTCCTGAAAGATGACCCTACTAAAAGTAAAGATAATCATTGAACGACTACAGAAATAATTCATATGATTCTCTTATGAAGCAAGGAAATCCAAAGGATGAAATGAAAATTAAGACAGTGAAATTTAAGAAACGTGATCAGATGCAAACAAATCTTAACTTTGTATGCTGTGAATACTCAATTTTTGTTAGAAAGAAGAACAAACAACTGCAAACCATCATTCACAGAGATATCACTGCATTTATCATCCATCCTTTTTCATTTAAATTAATCAATTTTTCTAGTCATCACTTCTTAATTGCATTTCCTAGGAGACAACCATACTTATGTCAAAACCAGAGATCACAGAGAAAAATGAAACCTAAAATTTACATCATGAATAATATAAATGAACACATGAGAAATATATTATGTGGGGTCATTTACATCTTTGATACAATAGCTTATATAAGCCTCTCTTTTCAACCACCCAAATAACCTCCCAAGCAACCACCATTCTAACTACTAACACATTAACCATCCACTAACATGATTTAAACATATTACTATCACTAATATTATATTACAAACACAAAACATAGGTTATGAAAAGTTCAAATACTAATACACTCACACCTATCACAATACAAAAAAAACACACTTTTGGATCATATCAACCATAGTTGAAAAATCGCCAAAAGCAAAAACTCGCCAAGCCCAAAAAACTTGACTCGGCAAAAAACTTGGAAAAACTCGGCAAAAAACTTGGCAACTTAAAAAATTGTTTAAATTTCATTAAAAACGCATTGTTTTTGTAAAATTCAATGATTAGATGCATCCAATGAGTCAATAAATGAGAAACAAGCTAAGTCTAGTTGTATTTGATTGATTTCAAAGCAAATTGGGTACAAAATGGCATCCTCATGTGGAATGCGCTGATACTGATTGTCTGAAACAAAATGGAAATAGCAAATTGTTTTTGTAAAACTGAAAGTAAATACTAAATAGTAAAATACTACATCTTCCTCTTCCCAAGTCCTAGGAATCTGTTGTGGCTCCTCCATCCTCAGCATGACAGATTGTGGCTCAACGTTCATCTTGGATGTAGATGTTGGTAGTGGTCCTGGTGGCAATGTCTCCTGATCCTCATCCTCCTCATCCTCAATGTCATCCAATGAGAATCCCAATCCATCGATTCCAGCGGCAGCCCCCTCCTCCATTGCCTGTCTCTCCAAATCATAGATCTCATCCTCAGAAAACAATGAAGGCTGCTCATCCTGCCCTGTCCAATCACTATAAGGATCTTTCTCATCCAAATCAATTAGATCATTTGATATTTCCTCTACCCTTCTTGTGCACAGCCGAAGATTATATTGCACATAGACAAGGTCATTGAGGCGTTTCTGAGCTAGCTTGTTCCTCTTCTTCATGTGGATGGCCTGAAATAAGCTCCAGTTGCGCTCACAATTGGATGAACTACAAGGTTGGCATAAGACACGAAGGGCAAATCTCTGGAGATTTGGGGTATTTCCACCCCAATTTGTCCACCAAACCTCTACAAAAAAAAATATTGAAGAGTTAGAAACTTAGAAAGGAAAGTCAAAAGTTCAAAACATATTAAATATCAAATTATCAATAGTTGTAACTTGTAAATTTGAAATTTTATACCTGGTGACTGATTGCTTATTGCTCGTGTAGCCAGGTCTGAAGAAAAGAGCCTACCCCTTCTTTCCTTATAAGCTTGCAATTCATCAACAATGAGGTCTGCCACCTCAGCCTGGGGTGTCATCATTTGAATGCAAGAAGTGAGGCCCTCTATAACCTCTCCAATAGGATCTGAGAAGGTGCCTGAATGGAAGAAAAGGGGGTTCAAAAAGTACCCTGCTGCATGGATGGGTTGGTGGAGTTGATTGTTCCACCTCCTATCAATAATCTCCCATATGGGATCAAATTGGAGGCTGTCCTCCTTATAATAATTTCTTATAGCCTCCGTGGCCCTATCCATGGCCTCATAAAGATACCCCATTAGGGTTTTATCCCCATCTACCAAGCGAAGGACTCTAACCAAGGGCTCCGACACCTACAATATAAAAATGCAAAAAGATTAAAGTTACAAATTTACAATGAAAGACATTAAAAATAAATAAATATTCAATTTGAATTTAAATTCGAAGTTTTGAAGTTACCTTCACAATCTCTGCAGCTCTTTTTGCAAATACTTATGTCGAAGACAATGCATGCAACCCTGTCTCCTTCTGGCTTCTTCACATAAGATGACTCTGTCCATTTTGGGCACACAAACATTTGTTTCAAAGTCGCCAATGGACCAAGAATGCTTTGCAACGTTAAGAAAACCGTTGCAAACCTTGTCACACCGGATCTCACCAACTCTTTCCCTTGGGTGTAATCCCTCATCATGTGAAGAACCCAAGGGTGGTTGTAGATAAATTTTGTGATCCTCCTTGCATCCTCTACAATCGGTGTGACCCAATCAAGCTTGCCTATGTCCTCCAAAAGAAGTTCAAGGACATGTGTTGCACAAGGTGTCCAAAAAATTGTGTGGTGTCTCTCCTGGACGATTCTACCAGCTGCCACATATGTTGCTGCATTGTCAGTAATTATTTGCACAACATTTTCAATCCCAACCTCCATGCAAACTTGCTCCAACATTTTAGCCAAATTTTCTACATTTTTCACTATGTTGGAGGCATCCACTAATTTCAAGAACACCACTTCATTCTTGCAAGCTACCAAACAATTAATGATGGTGCGGTTTTTACCATCCATCCACCCATCGGAAAGAATAGAGCAGCCATATTTTTCCATTCATTTCTTTGGTCTTCCACCACTGCCCTTGCCCTATCTCTTGCATTTGTAAGCAACCTACAAGTACAAAGTGAAATTAAGTACACAAATTTTGTTTGTAAACAAAAAAGAGCTTAAATTCATCATAAATTTCTATAAATTAAAGAACATAAATTTATCAAAAACTTAAAACTTAAAAGATTATATTAACTGACCTCCCACTCAAGTCTGTGCGAGAAGGTGCCTCGAAGCCCTTTCCTACAACCGTCAATGCAGTAACCAAATTATGCCAATAAGGAGAATTTGCCACATTGAAAGGGATATTGTTGAAATACCAAAAATCGGCACAAGCAATGTATGCATGCTCATGCACCTCCTTATTCCACCTAGTTGCCTCTAAGGAAGTTTGTGCTCCAGGTGTGTTTCTAGGCACAAAAAAACTATCTACTGTGCGGGTAGGTGCTGATCCTTGTGCTCTACTGGAAGTAGAGCATGGGCTCGCGGTGGTGGTGGGTTGCCTTCGGTTACGTGGACCACGAAGAGAGCCCACTATGCCCTGAAGTGCATCATCATCCGACTCAAGGTTGACTGGAGCACCTTGAGAAGAAGCTATGGATGCTTGCATGCCTGCCTTTGCCTTCTCCCTTTGTAATTTTATTTCTTCTACGGCTGCAAGTATGGCATTCATTTGTTTTTTTATTTCTTCCGTGGTTTTAGTACAAGCCTTCGCATCACGACGACTGATGCCTGCAAGATAGTATTTGAGGCAGTTAATGCCTCCACGGTATACGTTTTCGCATTGGATGCAAAAAACTGAGCCAGGGTACGGTCCTAGATAGGCATATTTCCACGCAGGATCTCTAGCTCTTGGAGGATGTTTGCCTACAAATGATGATCATGCGGCAAGGCCTAAGGCTGAACCGGATATAGAAGCATCTCTATCTGCCATTATAAATTAACCTGCACATACAAAGAGAAAGCACAAGTTGTCAGTTATTTAATAGAAAATTAAAAAACAACCTAAATTAGATTTCTAATTAATAGATTAAATTTAAACTAACATAAAATTCTAAAGTTAAACATTTTGTTCCAAAAGAACGGATTCAACCAAAAAAAAATTAACTAGGGTTTGGAAAAAATATGAAAACAATGAAGAAATAAAAAAATTACTCTAAATTACTAAAAATGCAAACTAATCTAAGACTTAAACATTTTCTTCAAAAAAAAATGGATTCAAATACGAAAAACGAAGAAAAATGAAAAAAAATGTGAAAAAAATGAAAAAATCGGAAAAAATGCAAACAAAACAGTGATGAATCTTGTTTCTATGAATATAAATCTTGTTTTGATCAATACAAATCCATTTATACTACATTCATGATGTTTTTTAAACTTAGATGCTTCAAAAATGAAGAAGAAATTTGAAAAAAAGAAAGAGAAAGAAAAAAAACAAAAACCTACCTGGAAATCTGATTTGCCTTTCAAATTCGATTGAAATCTCCCTCAAATCTTGTTTGCTTGACGCCAAATCGCTGCAAATACCTGTAAAATGCTTGGGAGGGGGTTTTTTCTCATATGGAGCAAGTGAAATGACCAAAAATGAGTCATAAAATGCCTTTAAATGCCGCTGAAAACGCCTTTTTGGCGATGGACGAATTTTTTCTGCGGATTAGCGAGTTTTTCTGAAAAACTTGGAAATTCAAACTGGCGAGTTTTTACCTGTACTACTTGCCTCTCAAAAAGACTCGCAAGTTTTTCAAAACTCGACGAGTAAATGGCGAGTGTTGCAACTATGATATCAACCACAAAAGCCAACAAACACCCCTTCCCACATCGCCCCACCCGTCCATTGCTACTCTCCCCCTCCCCCTTGGCCAAAAAGGGGTAAACCAAATGATCTAAAGTATCTAATAGCTATTTTGTGACTCCAAAAACCTACTTTCTTACAATTGGTCTGTAATGTCCCCATTTTCAAGTTCCCTTGCAGTTCAGTCAGAGTTGACTTTCTGGGTTGGTGACAGCATAATCAGAGTATTTTGATGTCACCAAGGTGTTTGGGTGGTCCAGTGGAGTTGGTTGACACTTTCCGGAGAGATTCCGAACAACTTGTCCGTACTTACTATTTATAGTAATGCTTGCATGTTGGCAATCTTCCTGGGTTTTTCTGGGTTTGTTCTTTTTGGTCCTCAGGGAACACTGCTATTTTTAGTAAGTGTCAGTTTGGCACTGATTTGGTGACTTGGCAGTCAACTATTGGCTCTCCCAGTCGTTGCATTGAACTCAGGGTTATCAGATGGTTTGTGGATCCAGTTGACACCCTCCGAGTTGGCTCAGTTTTCTTTGGCCGTTATATTTTTAGTAAGTTTGGGATTGGCACCGGAACAGAATTTTGAGAGTGGGGTTGGATTCGTTTTGTCAAGACCTTTCCAACAAGCTATAGATCATTGGTTTCCGACATTATCTTAGCCTCCATTTTAAAATCCGTAAATTAAACATTATTATTTAATATTGGACCTTGGTGCCTAGGCTCGACAACTTAATGTTGTTTTAAAAGAGGGGACTTTAAGGGTGATGTTGAGAAAAGAATTAAAGAGAATTATAATATTTTAAAATGTATTTTCCCTCTCATGTTTTATCCCATATGCAAGAGGATTTTAGAGACTCCCAGATGAAAAAGTATAAAAGGAGGAAAAGGCTCTTCATTTGATATGCTTGGATATTGATTTTTCTCTCTTGTTGAGATATTCCCGTGAAGATTTTTGGTGCTTGGCTCCCTGGTTTGGTATTGTCTTGTTGAGACGAAAACCTCTGCAAGATAGGATTTGATCTTTGGCTTTGTGGACGAAAACCCACTTGGTCAATTTCTTGGAGGCTTCATCCAGAGGTCTCATTTGTGCATCCACCGGAGGTAGTTTGATAAGGGTTTGAGGAGAATACATTCATTTTGATGAAGAATTCATGAGCAGCTGAGAAGTACCAAGTTACCAGCGATTTTATGATATTTATGCATTGTTTTGGAGCTGCCATTCATTGTTACAGCAGGCTGTACCATCATTTCTGCAAGCCATACTGTGTATGAGTCCGTACCATTTCCCAAGTGAACATTTGATGCTTGTTTGGGTTCGAATGGAGTTAGAAGGTGGTCGCCATTAGTGGGAATACCTTGTTGATATAACACAGATGTATTTGAAGGAGATTTCAGTTGGATGTTTGCTGATTTATGCTGCTACATAGGCTGTACTAGCTGAGACAATTCGTGGGTTTTCTGGTAATTGAAAGAGTTACTTCTTGGGACATTTCTACTCACCAAAGGAGGCAACTTGGGCAAGGTTTTGAGTTTCTCTTCATTGCAAAAGCTAACTGCTGGATTCCCCGAAGTTGTGAGTGAATTCCTATGTCTTGTATGGCTGGCCCTCCATCAGCATTTGTATGAAGTTGTGAAACTCCATCTGGGTATGTTATGATAATTCATATTTTGGCTTCCTTCAATCTAGGTCTTTGTTAGTTTGTTGATATCTATTATAGATTTTTTGGGTTTATACTATATGCTCTTTATTTCATGTATTCAATGCAAATATCAAACATGCAATATATTCAATGAAACCCTAAACTCGGAACAATCAGAAAAAACAAAAAGTTAGCATCAAAATATATACACAATAGGGGTGTATATTACAGTGGTATCAGAGCTGGTGTATCTTGCCAGCCTGTTGGGTTACTTCTCATTCATTGCAGATTTTCAAAGTGTGGAACAAATTTCACCCTGCGTGTGAGTGATCAGCACTTACATGCGTGTTCAGTAATTTGGCAGTTGAGAGATTTTTATCAGTGAATGTGAATTCATGGCATTCCTCGTGAAGGGTGATCTATGGGAAAAACTTTTTGATGCAGGATGGAAACTGAAATTTTTGCCATGGACAAATGATATTCTCAGCACTTTGGAAGAAATTGAGAAACATTTATCTAAGATCCCTCAAGCACCTTCTGAGTCAATGCGGAGGGCTTTGGTTCCTTCAAAGATTTCGCTATGTAGGCCCGAGTTGTTGAGACATCCAGACAAAAATGTAAGATTAGCGGTTATCACATGCATTAGTGAAATCATGAGAATTTCAGCTCCCGAAACACCCTATAAAGATGACTTAATGAAGGAGATTGTACAGCTGATTATTGAAAGTTTTCATGGCTTGAGTGATACTAGAAGCTTATCTTTTAAAAAGTGTTAGCGTTTAATTTCGCACCTTTCGGTGAGAAAGAAAAACGGACAACGTGTACAGTAGGATTGTTCTTCGAATTAGGAAGGGAAGCTCCCTCAACAAGAAAATTAAAAAGATGTTTACAAAATAACCTATCTTTTTGTTTCTCAAGGCACGAGCACAAGGCAATGAAGCTCTTCTGCAAGGCTATAAGATTTTCTAAAGCTTTCCAGAAGAAAATAACTAACTTTATCTTTTAAAACAATTCTGATTTCTTCAAGTAAATTCAGAGCATAAAGAAATCAGAAGAACAACTTGGAGGTTTTCAAAACAAAAGAACAAATACAACTCACAATAATTGCTCATGCACAAAGTCATGAACAATTTACATAACTCTTGACAACAATATAGATCTCTGAAACCATGATTTGTATTCTCATTAATCAAAAAGCAAGAATCAATAACAGTGTTTGAACAATAAAATGCAAGCAAAAACTAGTCTCAGCATTTACCAGTGATAGTTTTTGTGTGTAGAATACACTTATTTATACCTAAAAAGCAAAGATGCAAGGAAATAAAAGGAAGAGTTAACTAACACTCTTCACTCTAGATCTAATTGCTGCATGAGAAGCATGCAAGCTTATTAGCAATTAAAACTAAAAGTATCTTGTCATGCAAATTTCAGTTAACTGAACTTGCATGTTATTACACAATGAGTTCCAACTCAAAGATATTTTGCATGATTTCCAAAAGTAAAATCTAAAAATAAATTTAACTTTAGTTAACAAAGACAATTCTCAAAATAGAAGCTGCTTGGGAAATCTCTCCTGCTGCCAAAAATAATTTCCTCCTGCAAAATGTGAAAAATAAGCTAAGTCTGAGAAGTGAGATTTCTCCCTAATTCCTCAGCTTTGGCTTCATTTGGTATGATCATGGACTCAAGGTGGACCGTCCTCATTTGCAGGTCTATGGCAACATCCTCTGTGATTTTCTCGAACACTTTAAAGTCTTTTTCAGCCTTGGCACACTTTGATACAATATCAACCAGGAGGTACATTTCGTCTATGTGAAGATCACCACAAAACTTTCTGCGGATCAGCCGAATGAACTCCTCCTGTAAAACATGAATGAGGCAATTTACGTCTTCCTCACTGAAATACCTGCATGGAATGTTTTGGACAAGATCATGTTTGAGCAAAGATTTGGCCTCGATGGTGACTGACGAATATTGCATGATGACTTGAAGAGGTTCGTTCTGATGACCTTTATGCACTGAAAATGGACAATCTGGTTCTCTGTGTGTTTGCTGCCCAAGAAAAACAATTTTTCTTTTCGCTGTCCAAAATTTAATTTTTGTAAAAAAAAATTAAAATTTTGCCCTTGGAAAATGAAATTTTCAAGCCACATCCTCAAAGATTCAACAGATCTGAGATCAAACTGGTCTAAGAAAATGGAAAATGCCTTTTGCCGAGGTGGGTATGTGTCAAAAATGAGAAATTTTGGACAAATAAGCCTCAAAAATCAATTTTATCTTGACTGTAGGTGGTGATTTTGCCTTCGAAAAACCATAACCAGCGGTGAAAATCCTTGAAAATTTATCAAAAATGACCTCCTGGGTTTGGACGTTGCCTTAGGAACATGAAGATGGACCCTAGGATGAAGGAGAATGAAGAAAATGATGCTTTGAAGTGACCAATCTGCCTCCTTTAAGCTTGCTAATCCAAAAAAGTGCCTTTAAACCTGAAATAAGAAGCTTGAAACCCTCATCAATGGCCGCCAATGTGAAGAAATGGTCTCCCCGTGAACAAATATGCCTTGGAATGCGAGAGGAAGGTATAGAAAGATGCAAGAATGTGTAATCCTTGCCTTGGAATGCTAGATCAACTCCTCAAGGCCTTTCAATCTACTCTTTGCAAGCTTTCAATCCTCCATTAATGGCTGCCTAGCTTTGAACGCTGCCTTTACTCCTTTGCTATGCCTTTGAAAATAACAATAATAGTGAATAGGAGCCTCCTTTATAGTGAATGCCACCTTTTAGGGTTTCCAATGTGCCTTTCTCTAAAAATAGAATGCTTTTTCATTCTCCTCTATACAAAAAAGAATAAGTGAAATAAGAAAAGGAGTGCATTTTGGCAAAAAGGCTCGCCTTTTTTTGGAGGCATAAAAAGGAGTGCATTTTGGCAAAAAGGCTCGCCTTTTTTAAGTTTTGCAAAAAGGAGTGCATTTTGGCAAAAAGGCTCGCCTTTTTGGAGTTATGCAAAAAGGAGTGCAAATGATCAATAATAGGCGCCTTTCTCCTTTGTCAAATAGGCATGCCTTTTGGTGAATGTAGGCGCCATTTATCTATGGCAAAAAGGCGTGTGTTTTCATGCTTTTAGGCGCCATAGGAAAACAAGGAAAAGGCGTGAGTTTCTAGCCATATGAGCGCCTTTTGGAAGTGAGTTAAAAAGGCGTGGAAATTAGGCAAAGTGAGCGCCTTTTTTTGTGGCAAAAAGGCGTGGATATTTCTCTTTTTGAGCGCCTTTTGGGAGTGAAACAAAAGGCGTGGGTTTTGCTAGGAATGGGCGCCTTTTGAAGTTTGATTTTGAGTGTCTTGGTGGAAGTATATTTCAAAATACATTTAAGTATATGCTCAAATATTGAATTTCCTATACTTTAAATATTTTGAAATATACTTCCAAGATGTTTGAGATAGGTCCCGGATCCATGGGATTTAACATGCAGATTTTAGATTTTTGAGGATCCACCAAATTTCAGACTTAGATTTCAGGATCTCAGAACATCCAGTTTCAGGACACCAGACTTAGCCAATTTCAGGGCTCAAATTTATGATTCTTGACCTTGAAAAACTTTGAAGTTGGCCTTGACCATTTTGATGGAGGCTGCCTAGATCACTGTTGTTTGCCTCTGCCTCTGGAGCTTATTTTTGCCGTAACTTCTTCATCTGATGAAGGAATGTCTTGAAGTTGGAAACCAAGCTCATATGATCTAAAACTATCATTGAAGCTCTTCCTCCATGGATGATACTCAAAAATGGTGCTCATTCAAGGCAAGAACGCCCAAAAATGCCTTAGAAATTTTTTTGAAATTTTCCAAAATTTCAAAATTGAATTTTGACTTGCTAGATGATATTGCATTGCTTCCCTTGGTTCCTTTATGTCATTTTGGCTTCCAATTCACCACTTTGACGTCCTCTTTTTGACGTTCTTTCAATGCTTTGTGCCTGATTAGCTTGTCAGAATCTCCTTCATTCGGGCATTGGATCAATATCTTTCGAAATATCTTTGTACCTGCAGGGTTAGCACAGTAATGACAAGGCTACACGGTGCTTAGGAGGTATGTTTGGGCACATACGAAAAAATTTCGTATGGGTACAACAAAAAGATTGCTAAAATGTTAGAGATTATGGCTCAGGTCAGGTCATATGTCTTGTTGATTGATCTTAAGTGTGATAATTTAATTCTCGAAATGTTCCATTGTTTCTTTGACAAAATCAGAACATATCATGCGGATGATGTTAAAGGAGCAATGCAAACTATCTTGTCTATGATTTTAGATGAAGATGCTAATATCTCCAAGTTGTTATTATCTAATTTGCTAAGTATTTGGAGAAAAGAACATGTTTCACTTGCAGCACATTGGTTGAGCAAAAAATTGAGAAAATTAGATATCTGTTGACAGAAGAAGAACGTATTGCTTGTGGTTTACAAGTTACAAAGATTTCTATAATGAGCAAGAACCAAATGAGAAAACTCTATGCTTCTCTTGCAAAGAAATTCGAGAGCCTAACCACCAATGCACAGATAAAAGGGACTCACAAATTGATGTTGGTTTGGCAAATGAAGTTACTTTCAACACTCAAGAGGTTGTTATCAGCCCTGATAACAATTCTGATTTTTATGACAGCAGTCATTCTCTTGAGTGTAGTAGTGATTTAAGTGTTATGGCACAAGAGGGAAAAGTTGTAGAAGATAAATTCTCATGTTGGCACGCAAAATATGAGTGTCAATCACGAGGAAAACCAGGAGGATACAAGCCATAACAGTTCTGAATTTTGTGACAGCAGTTTGATCTCTTTGCATCAGCGTGAGGATACTGCTATTACACATGATGATGATGGTTGTGTGGAGTCACCCAATGCAAACACTCCCGTTTTGGGTGATATTGATGCAATTCATGCTACAATGAGTTTGATTTGGTATATCAGACCTTGGAATTTGGGAGTAGAACTAAAGAGCTGCCTCATAGAGATGATTCCGAGGATTGTTTGACGGATGTGCATGCATCTATTTTGATAGGGGAGGTAAGCATTGATATTGGCGATTCAGCAGCCTCTAGCATGTCAGTTGAGCCATCCCAGGCGATTCATAACAGCAGTACACTTGACGAGGACGTGTGTGAAGTTGATAGCACACATGAGGATGCTTACCAATCGGTGAGTGATGATGATTCAACCTCTTTCCATAGTGCAGAATACAAATCAGAAAATTTGTATGGAGACAAATTGTCAGAGGGGTCTACTCATTTGGTAGGGCAATTGAAGGTGAGCGAAGGCATGGTTGCTTTAGCCTTAGAACACTTTGATGTTGCACAACAGTTGGTGACACATGGTTGTTGGACTCCAGGTATATATGAGCACCTTGATAGTGGACTTTCCCTCACTGAGTTTTAGGCACTTAGAGATACAATTGGGATCATGAAGAATAATTACCTACAGCTGTTATCTGATAGAGATCATCTTCTCAGGATTGATGGTATTTATCATGATGCTCTAAGGGGAAAGGAAGAGGAGGTTGATGAGCTCACATATGAGCTCGAGGTCACCATAGACTCTTTGAAGAGTACTCAATCAGTCGTTCAAGAGTCAAAGCTACGGATAGATGAGCTTACCGTGGAGTTGAGCTTGGCACAGTCTTCACCATGTACAGATACAGTTTAGGTTTCTATGGCAACAGTGGGTGAGGAGCATATATCCACAGATTATGGTTGTGAGCAGGTTGAGGATATGGTTACATCCATTGCAGATACAGGTGCAGTTGATACAGATGGGATGGATGCTTTAGTTGAGAGTATCAGGGAACCAGATGTTGCATTAGGGGTCTCTGAGGTTAGTCCCATTTCAGGTGATGTAGAGCAGATGATTGATAGCTCTTGCAAAGAGTTGATGGATTTCCCCGAGAGTTGTGTGACAGATCACCACACTACTCCATCTTTTTCACAGGAGACATGCAGGGCATCTTTCAGTGGGGAGATCGATTCTCATGAGGATTTGTTTCCCTCTCTTGGAAGCAAATCAGAGATTGCATCCTATGCAGCTGATAGTGATCAACGGCTTACTAGACCACAGGGTTGGAGAGATCAGTTGAAGGTTACAAGAGAGAAGGTTGATTCAACCTTGTCTCATCTAGATTGCACTCATGGGAATGTTGAGAACCTTCTTTGGAAAGTAGAGTTGGAGGAGAGACGGTATGGGGTCTCGACTAGTACTCACATTCATGATTTGCAGTTCATCAGGAGTGCTTTGGAGGAGGTAAAATCAGAATATCTCCAATTATTTCATGATAGGGAGTATGCTATTGGTTACGTAGAGAGGATTGCTAGAGTATCTACCCAATTAGCTATTCAGGATCAGAGACATGAGCCATCTTCTGATTTGTGTGATGATGGTTGTGAGGAGTGTGTTTCCCATGACTATGACAGTTAATCGTTGACACAAGCAGGTGTTTTTTATTTTGACTGCATAGTGAGGAGTACTCATCATTTTTCCTTTAGTACACACACAGATGACTTGATGACGCGTAAGTGTGGATTGGCTCAGAATTTTTACCATCCTTTGTGGGATGAAAGGTTGCCATCTACAGAGGATGGAACTAGAGATTGCAGGTGGCTGACTCAGATACATACAGAGGATTATTTGCAAGGTCAGAGATCAGATTACCATCATGGTGATATGCATCAGACAGAGTTTGCAACTTCTTTGTCTCGAAAATTTCCATTGGAGACATGGCTTCAGAGAGGTTGCAGTGTCAATAGGCATAATGGCAGATTTAGTTTTTACAGCGGTGATGGAGGAAAGTTTTTTCATTCCCTTGATTTGAGAGGAGCAGTTTCATATCTTCCAGCAACTATGTTGGATAGTCAGTACATCCATAGGAGTTTTGTAGAGGATGGAAGGGGATGTGTTGGTTCAAACACTTCGACACTTACCTCTTCATGATAGTTGGATGTGAGATTCTGATGTGTTGGGATCCAGGTGGTGACAGGTTTGGCATGATAGTTCAGTTGGATTCCGATGTGTTGCTTCACCACTCTCTGCATGGTGAAGGATTTATCAGAGTAGTGCAGCGTCAACGTGGTGGTTCTATGCTGAGAATAACTTGGGACCCTGGGATCATTTTTGGTTTTAGTTTGGTTCAGGCTGTTGTTTGGAGGCTGTATTGGCATTGCTTGAGGACACACAATCTTTAGGAAGGGCGGACTGTAATGTCCCCATTTTCGAGTTCTCTTCCAGTTCAGTCAGAGTGAACTTTCTGGGTTGGTGACAGCATAATCAAACGAGTATTTCGATGTCACCAGGGTGTTTGGGTGGTCCAGTGGAGCTGGTTGACACTTTCTGGAGAGATTCCGGACAACTTGTCCATACTTACTATTTATAGTAAGTGCTTGCATGTCGGCAATCTTTCTGGGTTTTTCTGGGTTTGTTCTCTTTAGTCCTCGTGGAACACTGCTATTTTTAGTAAGTGTCAGTTTGGCACTGTTTTGGTGACTTGGTAGTCAACTGTTTGCTCTCCCAGTCGTTGCATTGAACTCAGGGTTATCAGATGGTTTGTGGATCCAGTTGGCACCCTCCGAGTTGGCTCAGTTTGCTTATGGCCGTTACTATTTTTAGTAAGTTCGAGATTGGCACCAGAACGGGATTTTGAGAGTGGGGTTGGATTCGTTTTGTCAAGACCTTTCCACTAAGCTATAGATCATTCGTTTCCGACATCATCTTGGCCTCCGTTTTAAAGTCCGTAAATTAAACATTATTATGTAATATTGGACCTTGGTGCCTAGGCTCGACAACTTAATGTTGTTTTAAAAGAGGGGACTTTAAGGGTGATGTTGAGAAAAGAATTAAAGAGAATTATAATATTTTAAAATGTATTTTCCCTCTAATGTTTTATCCCATATGCAAGAGGATTTTAGAGACTCCCAGATGAAAAAGTATAAAAGGAGGAAAAGGCTCTTCATTTGATATGCTTGGATATTGATTTTTCTCTCTTGTTGAGATATTCCCGTGAGGGTTTTTGGAGCTTGGCTCCCTGGTTTGGTATTGTCTTGCTGAGACGAAAACCTCTAAAAAATAGGATTTGACCTTTGGCTTTGTGGACGAAAACCCACTTGGTCAATTTCTTGGAGGCTTCATCTAGAGGTCTCATTTGTGCATCCACTGGAGGTAGTTTGATGAGGGTTTGAGAAGAATACATTCATTTTGATGAAGAATTCATGAGCAGCTAAGAAGGACCAAGTTACCAGTGATTTTATGAAATTTATGCATTGTTTTGGAGATACCATTCATTGTTACAGCAGGCTGTACCATCATTTCTGCAGGCCGTACTGTGTATGAGGCCGTACCATTTCCCAAGTCAAGATTTGATGCTTGTTTGGGTTCGAATGGAGTTAGAAGGTGGTTGCCATTAGTGGAAATACCTTGCTGATATATCACAGATGTATTTGAAGGAGATTTCAGTTGGATGTTTGCTGATTTATGCTAATACATAGGTCATACCAACTGAGACAGTTTGTGGGTTTTCTTGTAATTGAAAGAGCTGCTGCTTGGGACATTTTTACTCACCAAATGAGGCGACTTGGGCAAGGTTTTGAGTTTCTCTTCATTGCAAAAGCTAATTGCTGCATTCCCGGAAGTTGTGAGTGAATTCCTATGTCTTGTATGGCTGGCCCTCCGTCAACATTTGTATGAACTTGTGAAACTCCATCTCAATATGTTATGATAATTCATATTTTGGCTTCCTTCAATCTGGGTCTTTGTTAGTTTGTTGATATCTATTATAGATTTTCTGGGTTTATGCTATATGCTCTTTATTTCATGTATTCAATGCAAATATCAAACATGCAATATATTCAATGAAATCCTAAACTTAGAACAATCAGAAAAAACAAAAAGTTGGCATCAAAATATATACACAACAGGGGTGTATATTACATGGTGCTGGTCAACATGTGCCTCTCACCCTGACATGATCATGTTGAAGTATCATCCACTCAACATGCCTCTAACCATCTATACCTGCATACAATGTAAACAACATATGTGTTGCTCAAGCACAGTAACCCTATATCTGTTAATCAACTTGTACCTATAATCATTGGATATATCCACATAAGATTGCCTAAACTTATTGCTTTGCATCCTCTATGAGCAACACTTATCAAATCGTATTGGTCACCAAAAGCATCCCCCACCAATCATGATAGAGAAATGATAACATATACACCACCTCCACTCCTCATCAAAGCTTAAAAAGAAAAAACCGAAACTGAACACACTAACAAGCCAAAATTTCAACACGCATTGCAACAACTATAAGCCAAAAATAGAAACACCATCTAGTCCTACCAAAATTGCTTCTCAAGTAATACACCCATGTAATAGCCCCTTTTTACTCAATCAACACATGTGGGGCCCACAAGCCCATTTCTACACTTCTCAGTGGTTGAAGGGTGATTGCTAGAGACATTTATTGGCGAGGATTGGTTTCATTTATTTATCCCTAGTATTTTTGAGTTTTGGACCATTTCCTATATTTTAGGGGCATTTCCTAAATTTTATGAGATCAGTTGGAGGTGGGACCCTCATCATTAGTCTCATGGGTTGTTACCATAAGGCAACGTTTATACTGTTGAGATTGTTCATGCCCTTGGAGATTTTAAGTGTACATGTCCATTATAAGTGCCCTAAGGAAACCTTGTTCCTATTTCTTAGGGACTTTTTGTAATAACCACCCCAAATTTTTTTATTTTTGCACTAAATAAAATACAACAATGCAATGCCCTTAACACTTTCTGATTACTCAGTTCCCAAAATGGGAAAGGTGAGAACATACGATGTATAGGACCACACCCAATTATCTTAAAGAATGCAACAACAAGAAGTGATCTAATCAACTAAAGCACACAAGCCAACAAAGCAATCCAAATCTACACTTCTTTAGTGGAGTGTGATTGATGCAAGAAACCGAAAGAAGCACACTAGACTAACTGAAAGTCTTTATATAATATTGCATCCTTCTTGAATCCTTCTCCATGCTTCCAATGGAAATTTGAGTCAACTTTAACTTGTTAGCGTTTAATTTCGCACCTTTTGGTGAGAAAGAAAAACGGACAGCGTGTACAGTAGGATTGTTCTTCAAATGAGGAGGGGAAGCTCCCTCAACAAGTAAATTAAAAAGACATTTACAAAATTACCTATCTTTTTGGTTTCTCAGAGCACGAGCACAAGGCAATTGAAGCTCTTCTGCAAGGCTATAAAATTTTTCTAAAGTATTGCAAAAGAAAATAACTAACTCTATCTAAAAACACTTCCAATTCCTTTAAGTAAATCCATAGCATAAAGAAATTGAAGAGACAACTTGGAGATTTCAACACAAAGGAACAATGATAATCTGACAGCAATCGTTCATGCATAAAGTCATGAACAATTCTCACAACCCTCAATAACAAGATAGATCTCAGAAACCATGATGCATATTCTCATTAATCAAAAGACAAGAACAAATAACACTGCTTGAACAATAAAATGCGAGCAAAAATTAGTCTCAGCATTTACCATTAGAGAGTTTAAGTGTGTAGAATACACTTATTTATACCCTAAAAAGCAAAGAAGCAAGCAAATAAAAGGAAGAGTTAACTAACACTCTTCACTTTAGATCTAATTTTGCATGAGAAGCATGCAAGCTTATTAGCAATTAAAAATAAAAATATCTTGTCATGCAATTCAGTTAACTGAACTTGCATGTTATTACACAATGAGTTCCAACAAATTTTGCATGATTTCCAAAAGCAAAATCCAAAAATAGATTTAACTCTAGCTAGCAAAGTTAGTTCTCAAAATAGAAACTACTTTGGAAATCTCTCCTTCTGCCAAAAATAGATTGCTCCTACAAATAGTGAAAAATTGGCTTAAGTCTAAGAGCTGAGATTTCTCTCAAATTCATCAACTCTGGCCTCATTGGGTATATTGATAGAATCAAGATTAATTGTCCTCATCTGCAGGTCAGTGGAAGCATCCTCAGTGATTTTCTCAAAATCTTCAAACTCTTTTTCAACCTTGGCGAACTTTGATGCAATTTCTACCAGGAGATGCATCTTGTCGACGTGGGGTCACCACAAAACCTTAGGCGGATCAACTGAATGAACTCTTCCTACAAATTATGAACAAGGCAATTTACGCCTTTGTCATTGAAATACCTGCAAGGAATGTTTTGGACAAATGAGTGGCTATGGAAAATGAACCGGCTTGGATGAGCCCTGAATTCTTCAAGTTCTTCGCTGCCATATTGCCTGAGCTTATCAATGGTTCCAGGTCAAAACCTTCAGGGGAAACCTGACACAAGTATGTTTCTCTGACCTTGGAATATTCATATTTAAGCAAGGATTTAGCCTCAATGGTGACCGATGAATATTGCATGATAACTTTATGGCCTGGAGGGGTCTTGTTCTAATGTTTTTTTGCCTTGAAAATTTGTCAATCTAGACCTCTATGTGTTTGCTGTCCAAGAAAATCAGGTTTCCTTCTCGCTGTCCAAAATTTGATTTTTTGTGAAAAATTTAACTTTTTGCCCTTGGAAAATGAGAATTTGTAGTTGCAACCTCAAAGATTCAATGGATCTGAGCTCAAAACGGCCCAAGATGGAAAACGCCTTTTGCCGAAGTGGGTATGCGCTAGAAATGAGAAATTTTGGACATGTAGGCCTCAAAAATCACTTTTATTTTGGCTGTAGGTGGTGATTTTGCCCATGAACAGTCATAACCAGCAGAGAAAAACCTTGAAAAATCATCAAAAATGGACTCCTAGACTTGGGTGTTGCCTCCTAAGTGCACAAATGGGCCTTGGAATGATGGAGGATGAAGAGAAAAGTGCCCTGAAGTTATAAATCTGCCTCTTGGATACTTTGCTGGTCCAAAAAGTGCCTTTAAAACCTGCAATAAAAAGCTTGAAACCCTCAACAATGGCCGCCAAGGCAAATAAATGGTCTTCCTGTGAACAAATATGCCATGGAGTGTGAGGGAAGGTATAGAATGATGCAAGAATGTGTAAACTTTGCCCCGTATGCGAAGATCCACTCCTCAAAGCCTTTGAATCTGCCCTTTGCAAGCTTTCAATCTTCCATTAATGGCCACCATATGTGAAATGCAACCTTTAGACCCTTCTCTTGCCTTTGGAAAATGATAACTTGAGGTCTTCCTTATAGTGAGTGCCAACCTTCTAAGGTTTTCAATGTGTCCTTTTCTAAAAATAAGATGCTCTTATTTTTGGTTCCATGCACAAATGAAAGGTGAGGAAGAAGTGAGGGGTAAACCTCTATTTATAGGCTTGAATCATCTCTCTCCTAGGCGCCCACCTTTCTCTCTCCTCAACGCCCACCTCATGCAAATTTTGGTGTTTAAAATGGACTGCAAATTGCTCAAATGGAGCGCTTTTCCTCTAGGCCAAAAAGGCATGAGATTTGGGTAATTTGAGCGCCTTTTGTACATGCCAAAAAGATGTGAGATTTGGACAAAATAGGCGCAATTTTGAGGTGATGAAAAGGCGTGCATTTTGGGCTATTTAGGCGCCTTTTTGAGAGGTTGAAAAAGGCGTGGGTTTCTTAGGATTTAGGCGCCTTTTATGTATGCCAAAAAGGCTTGAAAATTGGGTGAAATAGGCGCCTTTTAGGAGGTTCAAAATGGCATGAGAAATGGAGGTTTTGGGCGCTTTTTTTCAAGGATGAAAAGGCGTGGCTTTTGGGCAAGTTGAGCGCCATTTTGGAGTTTGATTTTGAGTATCCTGGGTGGAAGTATATTTGAAAATATATTTAAGTATACTTTAAATATTTTGAAATATACTTCCAGGATGTTTGAGATAGATCCCGGATCCATGGGATTTAACATGCAGATTCTAGATTTTTGAGGATCCACCAGATTTCAGACTTAGACAGTTTTCAGGATCTCAGAACATCAGGCTTCAGGACACCAGACTTAGCCAATTTCAGGGCTCATTCTTTATGATTCTTGACCTTGGAAAACTTTGAACTTTGCCTTGGCCATTTTTATGGAGGCTCCCTGGATCACTGTCGTTTGCCTCTGCCTCTGGAGCTTATTTTTGCCATAACTTCATCTGATGACAGAATGTCTTGAAGTTTGGAAATCAGGCTCATATGATCCGAAGCTC
This sequence comes from Cunninghamia lanceolata, assembly GCA_027924645.1. Lineage (NCBI taxonomy): Eukaryota > Viridiplantae > Streptophyta > Pinopsida > Cupressales > Cupressaceae > Cunninghamia > Cunninghamia lanceolata. Next base: position 7,503,303 of record BSBN01000333.1, read on the forward strand.
TCATTGAAGCCTCTCCTCCATGAATTATACTCCAAGATGGAGCACATTTTAGCCAAGAATGTCCAAAAATGCCTCAGAAAAATTTTCAGAATTTCTCAAAATTTCAAAATTTTCAAAATTGAATTTTGATTTGCCAGATGCATTTGCATTGCTTCCCTTGGTTCCTTTGTCGTTTTGGCCTTCAATTCATCACTTTGACTTCCTCTTTTTTGATGTTCTTTCACTGCTCCAGGCCTGATTAGCTAGCCAGAATCTCCCTCCATTTGAGCCTTGAATCGCCATCTTTTGATATGTCTTGTACCTATAGGGTTAGTGCAGTAATGACAAAGCTACATGGTGTTTGGGAGGTGTGTTTGGGCACATATACGAAAAATTTTGTATGGGTACAACATAACTTCTTGAAGCTTAGCCATGATAGCATCACAAACTATGCACCTAAGAACAATTGGTGTCTCAATATTCAACTCAAAAAATGGATTATCAAATGTCAAATTAGCATCCATTTCCAAGAGTGGATTATCAAATAGCTAGAAATCATATTTAGACCCCTGGCTTAGCCAATCTTCTTGCGGAACAGATTTTGAACTTGCATTTTTAGTTGTTTTGAAATTTCTAGCAAGCTCAATGCTTCTTTTTGGAGACCTCTTGAGCAATATACTACTGAAAACTTCACTATGCTCATTCAGTATTGCTTGCACATCTACATGATGCTCATTTTTCCCTTCAGAAGAGAAAATAGGCATGATCGACCATTGAGATGCACTCAATTTGCCTATTGTGAAAAATTCTCTCCATCCCTTTTGTAGTGGGGACACGAGATGCACCATTTGTTATTCCTCTCAAGATGATTGTTCTACCATCAACTTGGAACTTGAGCTCCATGGTTTGTAGGTTCAATGAAATCTCCCCCAAAGAATGGAGCCATTGGACCCCAAGGACAACGTCAGTATATCCAATACTTACTACATGAAAGACATCCTTTACCTCATAATTTCCTAGCTGGAGACTCATGTTTGGAATCCTTCTTGTGCATCAAAGAGTAAACCCATCTGCAACCATAACATTGAATCCCTCAAACTCCTCCATCTTGAGGCCTTTCCGTGCAACAACTCCTTCGTCAATGAAGTTGTGTGTAGCACCAGTATCAATTTGTGCAATGATTCGTTGTCACATAGCACACCACGGACCCTAAAAGGATCATTATTTAAATGACAGGATAATTGGGAAAAAATGCTATCGTTAACCTTCTTCTTTCCAGGCTCTTCTAGGGCTTTTTCTTCCTCACTTTCCTCTAAATCAGCTTGTTGTTCTGATTTTTCTAGTTTTTTTTTATTTTGAATCATCAGCAGAATACACCTCTAAGAACTTAGCTTGACCCTTTCCATAACATTTATGGCCTGGGGCCCAAGGTTCTTTGCATTGGAAACAAAGTTTCTTCCACCTTAGCTCATTTCTTATGTCATCATCCATCTTTGACGGAAAACTATTGGGCTGATTTGAATTCTCTGGTAAATACTTCTTGTCCTTTTGTGGAAAGGTATTTGACTAAAATTTACTCTTGGGAATGGAAAACTCCATGTTCCTGGCTCTATTGATTGAATCTTGTAAAGTAGGTAGGTCAAAAGCTTTTACCCACCCCCTAAGAGGTTCTGTGAATCCTTCAATGAAACAAACAATAAGTCTTCTCTCTAAAATATCTGGAACCATCACGGTGAGTCTCTGGAAATCAGCTATGTAGGCATCTATTGTCCCATGCTGCCTCAACTGTTCCAACACTCTGAATTGCGGTTTTGGGTCTTTCTTGTTGAATCTCTCGATGAGCCTTCTAGTGAACTCATCATAAGTATCAATGAGATTGTGACATTGTGTCACCAACCCATGGTACCACCATTCATGTGCAACCCCTCTAAGAGAAGAGTGGCAAATTTAATGGCTTCTTCTAGCATTGGCTTAAGAGACAAAAAGGTATCCAACTTCTGGACCCATGCACATGATGTGCACTTGTCACTCCCATCAAAAGGAGAAAGTGTTACCTTTCCTAAGGCATGCTGAAAATCCCTCTGATATGCTTGACCTCTAATCTCTTGTCTACCTCCACCTATTTTTTTCTTTTGATTCATGAACCAATCAAGAGACAATATGTCTCAAATCTCCTTCAAAAGAGTCTTGTATTCAGCATAACTTGTCAGGACTTCCTCTGCCATAGGAACTTGATTTTCTTGTTAAGGAGGAGGCTCCTCCCTACATGAAAACGCAGGTTGGTAAAGCCTAGCAGCAAACCCAGCCATCGTTCTAGTAGAATGATTGTTGTTCCCTTGATGATTATGACCATTCAAAGTGCTAGCTTCACCATTCTGGTTTTGGGGAACATTTGTGTTCTGATTCTTGTGGAGAAGCTGGGTCATCATATCCAGCATGACATCAAACTTTATGTTCTCATATTTGGGCCTTCTGGGGTATTTGTACCTTTATCTTTCACTGCCATGTTTTCTGAAGCAATTTCTGCGGCAAATGTGAGAATCCAACGAGCAGCTACATCTTCTGAAAATGTCTCTTCTAATGGATTTCTTAGAAACTGATACTGCTTTCTCTGCTCTCTCTCATAGTACCTCTTTTCTCTTTAACAACCGTGCATAGAGAATAGGTTGCATGACAAGATTAACTTCATAGGCTAGCAAGATCACCAACTTTGATACCACTGTAATAACCACCCCAAAAAAATTTATTTTTGCACTACGGTGAGAGCATACGATGTATAGGACCACACCCAATTATCTTAAAAAATGCAACAACAAGAAGTGATCTAATCAACTAAAGCACACAAGGCAGCAGAGCCAGACAAGTCTACACTTCTTCAGTGGAGTGTGCTTGATGCAAGAAATTGAAAGAAACACACTAGGCGGCAAAGCCATCCAACTCTACGCTTATTTAGTAGAGTGTGCAATTACAACAAGTAAAACAAGCACACAAAGCAGCAAGCCAACCTTATCTACGCTTATTCAACGGAGTGTGCAATTACATTGAAATGTCAATATGAATCCACTGGCAGTACTACCATCCAAGGTATTACATATATGAATATTGCAACTAATTAAGATATTACAATGAATAAATGGCTGAAATAATAATCTTTATTAATCTGTTTCAGACTGATCAAGATTGTTGCAATAAATTATCAAGATAATGAGGTATTGAAAATCATTCAAATCAATATTAAAATCATACCCACTGAAGCTCTGATGTTGCAAATGAAGATGGATGCCTCAAACACACTGTAAGCTCATTAAACCCACTGAAATTACTAAAAAAGCAAGTCTGATACAAAATGCAATAGAATATAAGTTTGAAAATGAAACACTGCAAACCCTAACCAGCAAGGAAACTCTCCAAATCTGATTTATTCCATCCCAAAAATGATTCAAACTGCATTCTCACACCTGGGTGCCACCAAACCAGCAAAGAGGGTCTGAAAATGATAGGCGCTTTGACCCCAAACTCCCACACCTAGCATCAAGAGCCGGTACGGCCTGTCCTAGAAGGTACACCATGCTACAACCTTCAGATTTGCCTTGTGCAAATAGAAACAAACAATATTATAAGCAACTTAAGGGTAAAAGTACAAAGTTGTCACACTTTTATAAAGGAAACGGCCAACACTGATCCAACTTTTAAACTTGAATCACTAAAAAATGACATATGTTTTGAATTTTAAAATCATGTAAACTAATAAAATATTTATTTTGAGTATATTTTATGTTTGTATTTTTTTGAAAAAATAGCAAAAATTATTTGAATATAGTTTTTAATAAATTGACACTATAATTTAGTTGCTGATAAAATGCTAAAAAATGAAGTTACATGAGACGTCAATCTTTATATAGTAAATTTTATTTTTTTCTTCAAATTTTTTGTATGTATTTATAACTTAAAACTTTAGTGCATGGATATTATTTTTTCCAATTTTGATAAATATATATTTTTAAATAAATATTAAAATGTGTGTATTAAAATGTAGTTGTTTCCATTCGACGTCAACTTTCATATTAACTATTTATCTAAAATAGAAAAAAAATTATACCATCTTGATATAGATTCTTTTATCTCGTGCATCATATTTTTTTCAATTTTTTTAATAAGTTTTACTATTTTTCCTTGACATGGTAATCGACTTAATGTTTTGTGCTAATAACCTACTTTTAGTAAAAATAAAAAGGAAAATATAAATAATAATTAAACTATTAAAATATATATATTTGAAAACTAAACTTATAGATCTACAAAAGGGTATTTTTATATTTTTTTTAAAATGTTATTTACATAAGTAGAAGTTGAAATATCAAGTTTTTCAAATAATTTTTTTTTTTTGGTAAATTGGCCTCATTGTGGTGCTACATATGCATTTAGCCAGCAATTTTAGTTGGAAAAGTTGTGGACATATCTAACTTGGCTAGAATGAATCTTACAAGATCATATGTTTGACCAAAATTGATTTTTAGTTAGATGTAATGTGCCGTACCTGTTTGTATATTTTATGAATCTTTTATGTGTGATATTTTATTATTATTTTGTGTGGTCTTTCAGATAGATAGAAGATGCAGAAGGGGTTTTATGTTTTCCTGCAGATGTGTTGCCGTAGCATACAATATAGAGCATATATAGAAAACCCAGAAAAAATACAATGAATTTGCACAAACAAACAATGACCCAAATCACCAAATCCACAAATATTAATTATCATTACATACCCATGTCAAGTTTTGCACTTTGATATTTCTGCTGTAGCCGAACCAGCAAATGGGCATAACCAGAAATCACTCCAAACTCCAAAGAATACAAAGATGAACATACAAATTGATAATAGCAATAAATAAGGCTCTAGACGCCTCATTCAATACAGAATAGAAGCTGCCCGCGAAGAGAAATGAAGCTCAAAACTCCCAACTTCATGTCTGGATGTGTACGGCCATGGCTGGAAGTGTATATCAGCAGCAAGAAGGTTTTACATAGCAGCAATAACTCGCCTCAACCACAACAAAATCTGCCTTTAAAATAGTCCTTCCAATCTGCACACATAAATCTCCATTAAACTGCAAAGAATGTATCAAGAATTGCATCAAACTTTCAATCCATCAACTCTATTGAAACACATTTGTGAATACTGAATATATCCACCATAGAAGGCACCGTTGGGTGATCTTTCACACCTATGGGATACCACTACTCAGGGAGGTTTCCGTCTCCAAGAGCCTCTGGTTTGAATCCTTAAACCCTAGAGCCAAAGCTCCAAAACCCTAGCAAGGGAAATCTCAAAGAGAAGAAAATAATAAACCAAGCATATCCAAATAAGAGCACTTTTCCTCCTTTTATACTTTTCCAACTGGGAGTCTCTAAAATCCTCTTGCATATGGGATAAAACATAAGAGGGAAAATACATTATAATTCTCTTTAATTCTTTTCTCAACATCACCCTTAAAGTCCCCTCTTTTAAAACAACATTAAGTTGTTGAGCCTAAGCACCAAGGTCCAATATCAAATAATAATGTTTAATTTACAGACTTTAAAACGGAGGCCAAAATGATGTCGGAAACCAATGATCTATAGCTCGTTGGAAAGGTCTTGACAAGACGAATCCAACCCCACTCTCAAAATCCCGTTCCGGTGCCAATCCCGAACTTACTAAAAATAGTAATGGCCATAAGCAAACTGAGCCAACTCAGAGGGTGCAAATTGGATCCACAAACCATCTGATAACTCCGAGCTCAATGCAATGTCTATGAGAGCCAACAACCGACTGCCAAGTCGCCCAAACAGCGCCAAATTGCCACTTACTAAAAATAGCAGTGACCACCGGGGACCAAAGAGAACAAACCCAGAAAAACCCAGAAAGATTAATGACATGCAAGCACTTACTATAAATAGTAAGTACAGACAAGTTGTCTGAAATCCCTTCGGAAAGTGTTAACCATCTCCATTGGACCACCCAAACACCCTGGTGACATCGAAATATTCCTCTGATTATGCTGTCACCAACCCAGAAAGTCAGCTCTGACTGAACTGCAAGAGAACCCAAAAATGGGGACATTACAGTCTGCCCTTCCCAAAGATTGCTTGTCCTCAAGCAATGCCAATACAACCTCCAAGCAACAGACTAAACCCAACTGAAACCCAAAATGATCCCAGGGTCCCAAGTTATTCTCAACATAGAACCACCACGTCGACGTTGCCCTACTCTGATAAAACCTTCACCATGCAGACAGTGGTGAAGCAACACATCGGAATCCAACTTAACTGTCATGCCAAACCTATCACCACTTGGATCCCAACACATTAGAACCTCACATCCATCAATCATGAAGAGGAAATTAGCCCTCGAAGTGTCCAAACCACAACCTTCCCCTCTATCCTCTACAAAACTCCTATGGATGTACTGACTACACAACATTGGTGCTAGAAGATATGAAACTACTCCTCTCAGAACGAGGGAATAAATAAACTCTCCTCCGTCACCGCTGTAAAGACTAAACATGCCATCATGCTTACTGACACTACAACCTCTCAAAAGCCATGTCTCTAATGGAAATTTAGGAGACCAAGAAGCTGCAAACTCTGTCTGATACATATCACCATGATGGTAATCTGATCTCTAACTCTGCAAATAATCCTCTGAATGTATCTGCGTCAGCCACCTGCAATCTCTAGCTCCACCTTCTGTAGATGGAAACCCTTCATCCCATAATGGATGGTATAAATCCTGAGCCAATCCACACTCACGCATCATTAGGTCATCTGTGTGTGGACTAAAGGAGAAATGATGAGCACTCCTCACTATGCAGTCAGAATAAAAAGCACCTGCTTGTGTCAACGGTTGACTGCCATAGTCATGGGGAACACACTCGTCATCACTCACATCACCTGGATCAGAATATGGCTCATGTCTCTGATCCTGAATAGCTAACTGGGTAGATACTCTGGCAGCCTTCTCTGCGTACCCAATAGCATACTCCCTATCACGATACAATTGGAGATATTCTGATTTTACCTCCTCCAAAGCACTCCTGATGAATTGCAAATCACGAATGTGAGTACCAGCCGAGACCCCATACTGTCTCTCCTCCAACTTTGCTGTCCAAAGAAGGTTCTCAACATTCCTATGAGTGTAATCTAAACGAGATAAGGTTGAGTCAACCTTCTCTCCAGTAACCTCCAGCTAATCTCTCCATTTCTGTGGCTCAATAAGCTGTCGATCAAAATTAGCTACATGGGATGTAGACTCTAATTTGCTTCCACGAGAGGGAAACAAATCAACATGAGGACCGATCACTCCACTGGATGATGCCCTGCATATCTCCTGTGAAAATGATGAAATAGTGTGGTGATCTATCACACAACTCTCTGGAAAATTCACTACTACACCACAAGAGCCATCAACAACTTGCTCTGCATCACCTGTCATGGGACTAACCTCAAGAGAACCTAGTGCATCATGTGGTCCTCTACAACTCTCAACCAATGCACTCATCCTATCTATGTCACCTGCACTAGTAAATGAAATGGATGTGACCACATCCTCCACATGCTCATTACCACTATCCGTGGATGTATGCTCATCACTACATACTGCCATAGATCTCTGAATTGTATCTGTAGGTGATGAAGACTATGTCAATCTCAACTCCATGGTAAGCTCATCTACCTGTAACTTTGACTCTTGAAGGGCTGTTTGAGCATTCTTCAAAGAGTCTGCAGCGACCTCAAGCTCATAGGTGAGCTCATCAACCTCCTCTTCTTTTCCCCTTAGAGCATCATGATAAATACCGTCAAGCCTGAGAAGATGATCTCTATCTGATAACAACTATAGGTAATTATTCTTCATGATCCCAACTGCATCTCTAAGTGCTTGAAATTCAGCAAGGGAAAGTCCTCTATCATCATGTTCCTCCATCTCAGGAGTACTCCAACCAAAGGTTGTCAACATCTGTCTAGCAACATCAAAATGTTCCAAAGCTGTAGCAATCATTGTCATTAACTTTCAATTGCCCAGTCAAATGATGATACCCCTGTGACAAACCATCTCCACACAAATCTTCCGATTTGTAATCTGCACTATTGAAAGAGGTTGAATCATTATCACTCACTGATTGATAAGCATCCTCATGTGTGCTATCAGTTCTGCACACTTCCTCAACAAAGGTACTGCTGTTATGTACCTCACGAGATGGCTCCAATGACACAATAGAAGCTGCTGATTAGACATCACCAATGCTCACTGCTGCCTCCAAAGTAGACACATGCTCATCCAAAGAGCTATCCTGGGACCCGTCATTAAAAAGTAAATTTTCTGATTTGTTCACATCATCTAAAGTCTGATTTACCAAATCAAATTCGTTGTGGCATGAATCCCCAACACCTATTACATCACTATCACCCGAAACTGGAGTGTCTGCATTGGATGACTCCACACAACCAACATCATCATGTGTAATAGCAGTATCTTCATGCTGATGCAAACCAATCAAACTGCTGTCACAAAATTCAGAACTGTTATGGCTTGTATCCTCATGGTTTTCCTCGTGTTTGACACTCATATTTTGCGTGCCAACACTAGAAGTATCTTTTACAACTTTTTTCTCTTGTGCCATAACATTTAAATCACTACTACACTAAAGAGAATGACTGCTGTCATAAAAATCAGAACTATTATCAGGGCTGATAACAACCTCTTGAGTGCTGAAAGTAACCTCATTTGCCAAACCAACATCAATTTGTGAGTCCCTTTTATCGGTGCATTGGTGGTTAGGCTCCCGAAATTCTTTGCAAGAGAAGCATAGGCCTTGTCTTCTCACGTGATTCTTGCTCAATTTCCTCTGCAACTCTTGGTTCTGAGGTCTACCTCCCCTGCGGGGTCTAGTCTTTATCCTGATGTGAGAGTACTCGGCAAATGTCAACTCAGCTCTGAACTCTTCACTGGACGCTCTCCAATCCCTCAGAATCTCCTCTTGAAACTCCGCCTCTGTGGGATCCTGTTCAGGAACTTGGTTCCTGGGAGCAAATGTAGTGATACCAGGTCTGTCACCCGCTGTAAACTGTGAAGCCCTCCTATGAGTAACTGAGGCCTCATCCTCATCATCATGCAACTGTCGAAGGACCCGTGTTATCTTCGCCCGTGATTCTCTCAACTCCTGTCGAGACGTCCTCATCTCTCAGGTGAGTGCATTCAAGATCTCACGCAAACTGGGTTTGTCACCTTCCCTGTCACCCATTTCCTCTATCACTATTATATCTGTACCTGCAAAAGGATCAATCTGGAAAACCTGTATGTGTATTCATGCAAGTGTTGATCACTCACATGCAAAGCTAAGCTGTATGTCTGTAATGTCCCTCTTTCTAGAGGAAACATTTAAACCTGAATTTGCATTCAAAATGATTCTCAAGGAGACATTAGAAACATTATAGATTAATAATTTTCGATGATAAGATCAAATAAGATCAATGACAATGTATTTACATCATTCCTTGTTGAAAGATTATTTATTTCCTAATTGTCACTTGCTATTGATGACTATTCTATAATACGTTCCATAATTCAATCATGCATATTTGTCTTATTACTCTTCCTCATGGAACTAGGCTTTACATGTATAGGGCGCGTTGAGACCATCTCTTGACCCAGCCTACGGGAACTATGTCCCAGCCTACGGGCTTTAATACAGATGGGATTACTCCGCCTCTCCCTCACAACACCTCTCATTCCTTAAAAGATGAAATAATAGAGAAATATATATAGAAGTAACAACTATGTTTGTCTCTCCATGTCATCTTCCTTCTATTCCTTAACCATGGATGGGGAATTATATGTCTAGGGCGCGTTGAACCCTCTCCAATGCATTATGAATGGAATTACTTTGCCTTTCCCTAGCATTCTAGTCTAGGATGCGTTAAACCCTCTCTAATGTATTGTGATGGAATTACCTCGCCTTTCCCTAACAAAACCGCCTCTCCTATAGTTATAGGAATTGGAAGTGATGAGATGGTCATGTTTTTCTCCTCAAGTTTCATAATGTATATATATGTCTCAATCATGTTTCTTTATTTAAGAATATACTTCAATCAACTATTTGTTCACATAGTATAGTTCTATTTTGCTATATAGTGGGTTTCACTATTTTCTAACATATAAGTTCATTTTCCTTATTTGAGTAATATCTGAACATACATTCAGATTTATACTATGAATTTACCTTATGTCACACATCTATATTCTTATACAAATTCCTATATATAATATATATTACTTGACTTCTATTAAATATAAAATATACATTATTCAACATACCTGTTCGCTGCCTTATTATTCTCTTATTCTTTCTGTTTCCTTAATTCGCTGCTGATTGTTATTTTCTGGTTTTTTCCTCCTTTTTTGTGATTGATCGATGCCCCTTTATATGGTTAGAAGGGGCCAATGGTCATGTCTTTCCAAATGGATCGCAGCTTTACCTTAACCAAATCATGGCTCTTCTTAATAATTTTGTCTTCTAGAAAAATAGTAATCGCAGCCTTTCTAATTATCATTCTATGAGTTGCCTTGGATAATAGAATTGTTCTCTATTTTCAAATGTGTCTTCATGCATCGTATTCACTAGTCTATTTTTTATAATAAGACTTGTCTTATATACAAGTCATTGCTGCACTTATGTAAATATTTATATTTATATTACTTATATTTATAATTATATATATTGTTACTCTATAAAATCTAATTTAATAATATTTATAAAATATCTTCATTAATATTATATTATTATATAATAAATGATAATTAATATTTATATTAATATTATTTATATTCTATGTATATATTTATATATATTATATATTATATTTAATAATATATTATATTATAATTATTATAATATTATTTAATTTGATAAAATTTATGTTTGTATTTATATTTATTTTTTATAAATACAATAGATATATTATATTTTGATTATATAAACATATTTATAAAATAATATTATTTAATATTATTACATATTAATAATATTATATATGTTTATTATATATTAATATATATGATTATCACCGAAACACCATATTTGATAAAAGTGACGTATTTGTCTTTGTCATAATGTTTAAATCTTTAAATAATGTCTTAATATCGGGACATGACAATGTCTGTTCAACCTCACAGGATGGCAAGATCATAGCTCTGATACCACTGTAATGTGCCGTACCTGTTTGTATATTTTATGAATCTTTTATGTGTGATATTTTATTATTATTTTGTGTGGTCTTTCAGATAGATAGAAGATGCAGAAGGGGTTTTATGTTTTCCTGCAGATGTGTTGCCGTAGCATACAATATAGAGCATATATAGAAAACCCAGAAAAAGTACAATGAATTTGCACAAACAAACAATGACCGAGATCACCAAATCCACAAATATTAATTATCGTTACATACCCATGTCAAGTTTTGCACTTTGATATTTCTGCTGTAGCCGGACCAGCAAATGGGCATAGCCAGAAATCACTCCAAACTCCAAAGAATACAAAGATGAACATACAAATTGATAACAGCAATAAATAAGGCTCTAGACGCCTCATTCAATGCAGAATAGAAACTGCCTGCAAAGAGAAATGAAGCTCAAAACTCCCAACTTCATGCCTGGATGTGTACGGCCATGGCTGGAAGTGTATATCAGCAACAAGAAGGTTTTACATAACAGCAATAACTCGCCTCAACCACAACAAAATCTGCCTTTAAAATAGTCCTTCCAATCTGCACACATAAATCTCCATTAAACTGCAAAGGATGTATCAAGAATTGCATCAAACCTTCAATCCGTCAACTCCATTGAAGCACATTTGTGAATACTCAATATATCCACCATAGAAGGCACGGTTGGGTGATCTTTCACACCTGTGGGATACCGCTACTCAGGGAGGTTTCCGTCTCCAAGAGCCTCTGGTTTGAATCCTCAAACCCTAGAGCCAAAGCTCCAAAACCCTAGCAAGGGAAATCTCAAAGAGAGAAGAAAATAATAAACCAAGCATATCCAAATAAGAGTACTTTTCCTCCTTTTGTACTTTTCCAACTGCGAGTCTCTAAAATCCTCTTGCATATGGGATAAAACATGAAAGGGAAAATACATTATAATTCTCTTTAATTTTTTTCTCAACATCACCCTTAAAGTCCCCTCTTTTAAAACAACATTAAGTTGTTGAGCCTAGGCACCAAGGTCCAATATCAAATAATAATGTTTAATTTACGGACTTTAAAACGGAGGCCAAGATGATGTCGGAAACCAATGATCTATAGCTCGTTGGAAAGGTCTTGACAAGACGAATCCAACCCCACTCTCAAAATCCCGTTCCGGTGCCAATCCCAAACTTACTAAAAATAGTAACGGCCATAAGCAAACTGAGCCAACTCAGAGGGTGCCAATTGGATCCACAAACCATCTGATAACTCCGAGCTCAATGCAATGTCTATGAAAGCCAACAACTGACTGCCAAGTCGCCCAAACAGCGCCAAACTGCCACTTATTAAAAATAGCAGTGACCACCGGGGACCAAAGAGAACAAACCCAGAAAAACCCAGAAAGATTAATGGCATGCAAGCACTTACTATAAATAGTAAGTACAGACAAGTTGTCTGAAATCCCTCCGAAAAGTGTCAACCATCTCCATTGGATCACCCAAACACCCTGGTGACATCGAAATATTCCTCTGATTATGCGGTCACCAACCCAGAAAGTCAGCTCTGACTGAACTGCAAGAAAACCCAAAAATGGGGACATTACATTAGAAATACTTAAATTCACTTGTGTTGATAAGTTGGTTAAAAGTGTGACACAACTTTGTGCTTTTACCCTTAAAAATCTTACGCCATGATTAGAGAATGAAAACTCCAATAAATAGTTCTTTGACCACCAAACTCAGCTCCATTAATGTTGTACGACCTGCAACAGGAAGAAATGGTATGGCCCACAAGGAAAATCAATTCTTTGCTAAGATGAAACCATACATCCCAATCAGATGAAAATACATCAAAGGACTCCATTGCAGCACACTTGTAATTTTTGTATGAAATTACCAAGACTAGCTAGGGGAATTTCGTCCCCAAAACCAGTATTTTTGAGAGGGTTTTCGTCCTCAAGAAAACCATAGATGAACACAGGTTCACTCAAATGCAGAAGCAAAATATCATATCAAGTCTAACCTCAACAATGAGCTCAACACCTCCTTGTATAACTTTTCTTGGGAGAATAAAATATTATTTCCTTATGTCTCCATATTCCCCTCAAAATAATAAATCATTTCATTTTATTATGTGCAAAGTCCCCTTATGACGCCTTGAGATTAGCATTGCACAACTTAAAGACCTTTTTATTAAATAATTACACATAAGTTGTCTTTTTGATATATTCACTTTTCAACAACTTAAGTAATAACTATTTAATAATTTTAATTATCATCCAATGTTGCAAAAAGCATCAAAATAAATCAAATATGAATTTCTGATCATACCAAAGATACCCCTATGTAATGTCCCCATTTTCAGAGTGATCATCTAATGGAGTTGGTTAGCCTATCCTATTCTCGTAGGCTAAGCCGGAGGGCTAAGGGAATAACCTAATTAACTAGATATCATATTTAGTGAATATTATTAGGGCAAATTGATGATGAGAGATGGCTTTGTATATTTTTGTGATTGGTGAATTCAAAATAAATAAAATAATTTGCCCTAGAGATGAGCGACCAAGGAGAGGTAAAAAGGAATGAAAGGATGGAAGAAAAAATGATGGAAATGCCATTGGATATTTTGAGGAAAAATAAAATAAATTTCCCTTGAGATGGACGACCTAGGTGAAGGTCAAAAACATGAAATATGGATTGCATAAGTGGTTCGCTCCTCTTGGAGGAAGGAAAGAAACTAAGGCAAATAAAATACCTTGTCTAGGTTGGCCAAGCTAGAGGAAGGAAAAAAAACAAAATAAAATACTTTTATTTGTGCACTTGGGCGCCTAGCATGAGGTCGACCCTATGGAGGGAAAAAAGAAGACTTTTAAGAGGTGGTCGGCCAGCCTTGAGGACGGAAAAGAATTGCATATAAATACAAGGTCGTTTGGAGGCTTTTCATCATCATTTTCATATCATAATTTCTTCTTGAGTTTCTACTTTTTGGCTGCAACTTAGGTTGGGCTTCATTCCAAGGACGAAAACCCTTGTGAATGTGGTGAGTTGGACGAAACCCTAGCTCATCATTGTGGAGGACTCTTCACGGAGTTCTACTTGTGCTTCATTGGAGACTTTTGGAGGACTAGAGTGTCATTGCAAATTCAAATTTGAAGATCAGTTTTGGAGCAGCACTATTGTGGCATTTTGTGAGCATTTTGCATTAGGGTTTTGCCCTAATTAGAGCACCACTTTTGGAGCAGACTTGTGTGCCCATCTTGGAGAGCGATTTTGGCATGTTTTGGAGCAGCTAACCCTAGGCACTTGTCAAGGAAGGATTCGCCCAGCTAGGGTTGGATATTTGCCATCTATTTTGCATATTCTTGGTATGTATAAACCTAGTTCTAGGTCTGATTTATAGTGCAGAAATCTGGGCATTTGTTTGGCATGTTTGAGCCCAAGAATTTATTGTAAAATCAGGCCAGAATATTCAGATTTGTAACAGCAGAAGCTTCCTACAGAAAATCATTTTTGTTTGTTGCATTTGGATGCCCTACATTGTGTTTTTTATGGTGGATTTCATGTTTCTTATGAATATCAATTGGTAGCATCATTTGCCATGTTTATTTGTCATGTTTGGGCACTTGTATTTTCACTGTGATAAATTGTTTGAAATCAGAATTCAGAATTAGGTTTTCAGCAGAAATAAAGATCAGAATTTTAGGGCAGATCCCATTGGCGATATTACACCCTAGGATTTAGGGTGATGAAATGTATGCAACTTGGTGCTTTCCAAAAATATCAGGCTTCTCCAAGAAGTGTGGAGTGCTCCCAGAAAGACGGAATTGCACTTGGAAAGTGCCATTGAGCTCATGAAGGTCTCCTGAACTCATTGCCACTATTAAAAATATCATTTGTTCATCCTGATGAGCACACAATGATACTGAGAAGGGGGGGTGAATCAGTATAACACAATCTTTTACTTTTCAAAACTTAATAATCACAATTATAATACACTTGCAAGATCTAACAATTATGAACACAGTAAGAACACACTATTTACGTGGAAACCCTTGCGGGAGAAAACCATGTCACAATATTGCTTATTTATTAGTTTTCTTTCGTAGGCACCAACCTACTAGAGACATCAATCCCCACTTGTAGAATCTGTGAGCACCAACCCACTGGAGACACCAATCCCCGCTTGTAGAAGTTGTAAGCACCAACCCATTGGAGACACCAATCCCCACAACTGAGCACCAACTCAGCAAGAGACACCAATCTCTTATTTGATATGCACCAACCTACAAATTCTTCAACGGATGATATCATTCTCCTTTACTCACAATCTGATTACCACTTCTAATCCTGAATGATGTAAAGTCTTATCTTTGCAAATCAAATCCACACACATTCTTCCCTTCAAATCTGATCCAAATCATGCACAACTTTGTTACACAAAACTGATCATAATCGAGCCAATATCTTCATATAAATTTCTGCTCATATCATCCTTAACATTAAGCTCTTAATCTTCACATATATTTGTCATATATATTTGCATTTGTCCTTCATACAATGGCAGCATATACTACTCAAAATATATCTGATATGCACTTCATTTTCTGCCCCTTCTTTTCTCTCAATTCTGCTCTTAACTCAGAAATAAAACATTGAAATTACTTTCATCTAAACATACCTCTTCTCACCTTTTATGCTTCACCCAAGGGAGGTGACCTTTAGTAATTGTTGTCTTTTACAAAGAGTATTGACTCTTTATTAATCATACCTCTTCAAAATATAATTTACATCTTTTCATAGCGATCGCTGCCCTTTACAAATTGCTTCTTTTGATAATAAACAATTCGTATCACTTCATAATGTTAAGTGCTGCCTTTTATTAATAACTTACTTCACAAAACAAATCTTAATTCATATGTCTAATCTCTTTCATAAGTCGCATATTATCAACCTTAAATCGCATCACATTGTATTACAAATCACATCCTCTTTTTTTTTATCTTTTTCTTAAGACATGTTTTTTTGTCTTATATGTAAAAGACTTTTAATGTGTAGATTGCACCACTTATCATTTCATATTATTAACTTAAGACATTCTTGTCTTATGTAGAGCGCTTCACCTATGAGAAAATCGCTCACTTCTTAATAATTATCATTTCAAGATAGTTTAATTTTTTTTGAACTTTCACTTTATGCATCCTTCCACCTTATTATTTATCAAACTTTAAACTCCAATATGGGTCGGCCCATATATATAAATTCAATTTGTCTTCATTCTAACTCAAGACGCCAATCTAGGAAGGAGTCTTGTATAAGTTTAAATCTTTAATTTAAACTTTACCATAATCACCCATATTAATGTGTTTATTCTTCACCAAATATTCTCAAATAGAGACGTCTCATAACAACCATAACAACCACTGAATGTAATATGATGATGATGATATATTGGTCGTTTGCATTTTTCTTGTCACTAACACCACATTGTCTACATCTCTAGGTATCACCATGTAACTTATTCATTGAACATACTCCATCCTTTGACATCAATGATGTCCTTTGACAATCTCTTCATTCTTCCTTTGACATCAACGACAATACTTACTTTGGCATTCTCGTCATACATCTTGGACAACTAATCCAACAATCTCCACAACAAACTCTTTGACATCAATGACAACAATCTTGTTATTAGTCTCGTTCATACTTTTGACATCAATGACAACCATCTTGTCCATGCACTTTTGACATCAATGACAACTATCCTGTAAATGCACATTTGACATCAATGACAACATTTCCAACAATCTCCCCCTTTATCATTGATGGCAACACAAACATAATTTTCTCCTTTTGCATTGCTCCTCCTTTCTTTATCTCTCCCCCTTTGACATCAATGGCAAAGGGATGTAACATGCTTCTCTCCTTCATGATGTGATTTTCCTTATTTTCTATGATGCTCCCCCTGTCTGTAAAGCTCCTCCTTTGTCTCTATGCCACTTGGGTGATATGTTTAGTCAAAAATTATTTGGATCATCTTCTTAAGTTTAACAAATCAGGAACTTGTTTTGTTATCCCATCATTCTCTATGCATCTTACAAGATGTAGAATACCTTCAACTCTTCACAAAGAATCTCCCCCTTTCTGTAATGCTTCCTCTTGACATCAACAACATCATTCTCTTTTCCTTATAACTCTTGTTGTAACTCTTCCTCTTTCTTTACTGCTCCTCCTTTCTCTAATTCTCAGCCTTTGTCATTAATAGTAACGGGATGTTCAATATACTTCCATCCATGTCTTCTATGCAATTCCTTTAATGTGAAGTCGAACATAAGCATCAACACATCCATCCAACTTTCCACTATCAATTTCTTTTGCTTTTGACAACACATGTTCTAGCCAAATTGTCACAAACATACTCTTCAGGCAAAGACTCCTTTGGATCATTCTCATCCTCCTGTTAGGCTTTTGGAAATCTCTCTCATCAAGAACCATCTTTATCACAATTTCTTCCTTCTCTCATTGTCTCAAGTCTTCTAGGTTCTCTATTATTTTGACATCAATTCACTTTCATTTCAATATATGGTAACTTAATATGTATTCTGCTACTACCATATCATTCTCTTTTCTTATAACTCTTCCCCTTTGATCAATGATAACGAAATGCTCATATAGAATATACATTAGCTGATCTATCTTGAATTATCTTCTTCGTGGAGTTGAAAGAGAATGCAATGGTTAGCTCCCCCGAACTCGTACTTCTTATGAACTTGGCGATACCACTTGTGCATGAAGTATAGTTTGCACAATTATAGATTCTTCCTTCTTCTCATTAACTTGCTCTTGTTTCATTCTCCATACTTTTGTATTTTCTTCCTTTTGATTATCCACGGCTTCCACTTTCTTGTTCTGCCTAGGGGATTCCATAAAACCACTTCTACAGAAGCATGCTATATGTCCATAGTTGTTGCACTTGTAGCACACAACATTGTAATCCAACAAAGGAGTAAAGGAGTTATAGTTTCTTTCATAAGAACTCCTATTCTTGTTCCAACCAACACTTCTTGCTCGTGTTCTACAATCTCTTGCCTTATGACCAAAGTTGTTCTTATTTGACAACCCATAAGAACTTCTATTCTTGTTCCAATCAAATCTTCTTGCATGTGTCCAACAATCTATTGCTTTATGACCAAAGTTATTACAAAAATAGCAATAACCATAGAAAGAATGTTGAAACTTGTTCATTTGTGTTTGTCTTGGAGGAAAGGACTTTCTGAACTTCTCCTTAAAATCTTTTGGAGGGATGTAGGTCTTCTGTGGGAGTTGCTTCTCTTCCTTGTTGTCTTCCTTTTTGAAGGGATTTTTGAAAACATGTGCATAGTTTTTTGGTTTTTACTCATTTCCCTTCTCTGGTGTCTCCACGGAATCTTTTGTAATCTTTTGATTTTCTTTATAACCAAGACCTGTCTTAATGTGTGGTGACTTTTGGCTATTGATGATATTATCCAATGTTTCGGTGCTTCTCATC
Organism: Cunninghamia lanceolata; assembly: GCA_027924645.1. Lineage (NCBI taxonomy): Eukaryota > Viridiplantae > Streptophyta > Pinopsida > Cupressales > Cupressaceae > Cunninghamia > Cunninghamia lanceolata. The sequence goes on from BSBN01000333.1 coordinate 7,522,032, forward strand.
CTTCAGGTCTTTGTTCAATTGAGTATTTGCTTTTTCCAATTCCTTTCTTAGGGAAACATTCTCAAATTCCAACTTCTCGCAATTTTCTTCTTTTTTCTTCAAATGTGTAAGAACCCCACCTTATTCTGCCATGTTTTTCTCAATGCTTATCTGAATTTCTGATTAGGGTTTCTTGATTATTTTGAATGGTTTTATGAGTTTTCAATGAAAGGATGCATTTGCCATATAATGATAACAATATAGAACCATTTTGAAATGAAATGTCAACAAACTAATGAACTGAAAATATATATCAGAGATCTGATTTCACTCAGAACAACAAGATATTTTATTTCAAATTAAAGATTTGAAATGATTACATCAACCAATTGTTGCATAAACATACCCGATTGAATTCTCCACACTTGGGTACAAGTTTTTTGTCAAATAGAGATATGCAAAGGTCTGATTTTGTGTCTAGATCTGATTGTACCTTGCTGTTGTAAAGTTCTGAGTTGCTGATATAAAATTCTGAGTGCGTACAATGCTGAAATATGCCAAATATCACCTCCAAAATGAAGCGATGGATTCCAATGCAAGCCGCCAATGCTAGGATGATGGAAAATGTCAAAAGATGATGCAATTATCTCTATCACCAAATCTGAAAATGTCTGCAACTGCTCATACAAACCCTAGGTGACTGAAATATACCTTTCCACACCTCAAAACTCCTCAAAAATTGCAGCGACTTGTTCTAGGATGGAGCGATGAGTTCCTAGAGGGAGAATAATGTATCACAATTGTAGAAATTGTGAAACCAATCTCACAGGACCCAATGAACACCTACAAAACCTAAGATTAACCTTCCACAAGAGAAAAAAACAAAGAGAGCAATTTGCACAAAAAAATGATGTAATTAATGAAATGGATTAATGAATTACATGAGAGAACTTGCTCTTATATTTGCAAGTTAGATAACCCTAATGTGAGATTCCTAAGTTTAGCTTAAGTGAAATAAAGTAAAAGTGACTTAATTAATTAATCAATATGATTAAATTAATTAAGTAAAGAACCTATTACTCTAACACCCCCCTTAAGATGAACTTAGGGAGAAGCTAAAAAACTAAGGACAAATGCATGAAAGCAAAGATGGGTCCCAACAACTAGGCCTGATGAGGTACCCATGTACAAAAAAGTCTCACAAATAGAGAAAAGGAGAAAACCACGTGGGAAAAACTCCTCCCCAAAAGAGAGAACAAACCTCCCTACAAGAGAGAGAAAGAGTGAAGGACTAAGAAGCCTCCACAAAAGACGTCCCAAAAGAATAGGAACATGAAGATGAACATGAAGAACTTCACTGAAACATGAAGAAGCTGTAAACACTGTCGAAGACTGACTGCTATAGTGCTGAAAGAAGAACCTCCTCTAAAACAAGATGAAGATCAGAATCAAGAAGACAAGAATCTGCATGAGTGCCCCCAACGACACTAGTCAAATCAGATGGCAAATAAAGGCAAAACATCTGGAACTTGAAGATACAAATGGCACAGGTACCAAAGTCTGAAGAACTGATCAAGTGAAAATAGAAGGTCGCCTCCACAAAAGGAATGCAAGAGTGTCCATATGGTAAATGATCCATCTCACCGAAATGCATGGGTAACCAACCACTGATGTACGCTGTATCCGCCTAATACATAGGAACAAATACTAGATACATAACTCCTCCAACGCGAAACCAAGGAAGCATTAGCACCAACAGTAGAAACCCCCCCATAATGCGGACAAGGAAGAGCCATGACAGGTACACTGAAATTGTGTGAAAACAAGAAGTGCATGTAGAAGAAACAGGAACATATGAACGTGCAAACATGAAAATACCAGCAAATAAAAGGGTGTGCAAACCAAGGCACACACGCAACAATGTGATTCACTGCTGTCATGGAAGGGACACTCACTTGACAAAGGTGTGATGGAAAAACAAAAGGCAAACATCAACCCCCCATGGCACTTTATATCATAGTGCGAGTACAATAAGGCACAAAATGATGTCCAATATCTCAAGAATACATGTACAATGCTGAAGCATTTTATTTTAGTGCATTTACATATGAGAAGTGCTTACAATGGAAGCTCACAATGTTTAAAAAAAGAACCACATGCTGAAAATACAATTCTCTGACAGAAATAGAGGAAACTGATAGCACCATGATGAAGTACACAGAAAAACATGCACTTTCAAAAAAATGAGACCCAAAAAGGAGTCTGAATGCAGAAGATATGGCCCGTCAAAGTCTACAAAACAAGAACTGCACAGCAACAGCATTGAGAAAACAGATTTCTGGAAAAAACCGGAAGTCAAAAATGAAAACCACCTGCACCACTACAAAGATCAGGAAATTCTACCCAATTTCAAAAAAATTGCACTGAAAAATATGTTTGTATGGCCAAGATATCGTCATTTGAAAATCAGGTGCAAAAGTGAAACTGCCAATGGTGAAGGGTAGATTTGGCAAAAAGTCAACCTCTGCCAAATTTAGCAAAATAGCTGCTAAATATGGAGGTCCGCCAAATATAGAAACCCTGTCAAACTGGTTAGCTGTAGCCAAAGAAAAGACTTCCAAATAAATTGACCATTTGCTAAAGTTGGAAAAAATCGCCAAATAAACCTGTAAAATAGAGGTGCTGTTAAAAAAACACCAAATAGCACAAATCCCGGACATGCAAATACAGCACATGTTTTTTTTAATAAAAAAATAGGTAAAAATTTATTGCATGTGGTTTTTTTAGTTAAAAAAACTGCATGTTTTTTTAATATAAAAAAAACATTAAAAAAATATTTTATTTTTTTATTTTTTTTAAATTAATAAAAGGGCCAACGGGGGCAGAGCCCACCACCGCCACCCCTGGCGAGGCCCGAGGGGCCGCTGCCTGCGACAAATGTGGCAGGGGTGGTACCCCCGTACCCTCTCACAGAGGGGCAGGGCCAAGGGGCCGCTACCCTGCCACAGTATGGCAGGGGGCAATACCCACGGGTACCCCCTTTTAAAAAAAAATTTCAACCTTTTTTTAATAAAAGTTTTAACAATTAAAAACCCTGCAATTATAAAAAATATTTTTTAACGTGATTTTTAAAAAAAAAAATACAAGGCAAGGAAAACTATATATTTTTTTTACACAATCACCTCGATTTGTGTGCTGGGGACGCCATACGGCTTCCCTAGCAAAAAAAATTTGCCCCAGATGAGCCCGAGGCCAATTTCGACGATTTGACAATCGATCTTAAGCTTTTTGGGCCTTCTGAGCGCAATGGTGAGGTCCATTTGGGCCCAAAAAGCTTCGAAAAATAGCTTTCCTCCAGATCCCAAAAAAAAACACCCGCTGGATCTGACCTACGAAGCTCAAATCAAGCCAAATAAAAGGCTAATCTAACTATTTCGACTGCTCTGAATCCAATGGAATACTCCGTTTTACACAAAAACACACCCAACGAACGACTCTTGCTCAAAATTTTCTCCAAATCTGAGAAGGGGCTTGCAGATCTAGAGCTTTGATACCATGTAGAAGTTGTGAAACCAACCTCACAAGACCCAATGGACACCTACAAAACCTAAGATTAACCTTCCACAAGAGAAAAAAGCAAAGAGAGCAATTTGCATAAAAAAAGGATGCAATTAATGAAATGGATTAATGAATTACATGAGAGAACTTGCTTTTATATTTGCAAGTTAGAAAACCCTAAGATGAGATTCCTAAGTTTAGCTTAAGTGAAATAAAGTAAAGGTGACTTAATTAATCAATATGATTAAATTAATTAAGTAAAGAACCTATTACTATAACAACAATATCAAATACAACCTCAAAACCCTTCGATATGAATTCTGAAATGGAATTTCTGAAGTCTGATATTCAAATCTGCATACTAATGGATGACTTTCATCACCAACAAACCCTTCAATACATGGCGCTTCACCTCCAATGACTAGCAATGAATGTTATGATCAAAATGCACCAAGAAAACCTTCAGATCTAAATCATAAAGTCCTCAACCTGCAAGAAAAGCTTCAAACCCTAGCTGATATGATGATCTTCTTTCAAACCCTAGCTGATATGAAGCTCCAACATGAAGTAAACCTGCAATTAAGCCCAATAATGATCCCTGGATGGATTCATCTCACCAAATGGAATGGGTTTTCGTCCAAACCACAAATTATAAGGGTTTTCGTCCTTAGAAGCTTGTTGAAACTCTGTTACAGCCAAGGGGAAACTCTCCAAATATCAAATGACAATATGAAAAGATAATGAAAATGACCTCCAAATGCCATATTTTATAATTCTCAACTTGGGCGCCCAATGCCACTATATTTTTATGCATTTTCAAGTCCACCATCATAAAAATAGATTTTATTTTAATTTTCTTTTATTTTCCTCAAGTTGGGGGCCCACATGGAGAAATAAAAAGAATAATATTTTATTATTTTTACCCGTTAGACTTGGGCAGTCACTTTAGGAGCAAATATAATTATATTTTAATAAATAAAATATTATATTTTATTGTCATTTGCTTTTTCCTTTATTTCTCTTTTTCTTCCTTATTTTTCCACCCTCCAAGTGGTTCGCTCCTACCCTTGGCAATTTATTTTAATATTTTTGACTTCTCCAAAATTAACACAAAAATACACCAAGTCATTTGCCGACTTCATTTTGCCAAGAAAAAATAGTTGAAGCTATATAAATTGACTTTCCATTCTCCAAACTTCAACACAGTCATTCCCTTACCAATTGAATTAGCCTACAGGAATGGTGAATAGGCTAACTCTCTCCTCGCTAGGTGATCATGCCGGAAATGGGGACATTACAAAATGGCTTCTTACTTCCTCAATCCTTTTTGCTTCTTTGATTTGAACTTTTAGATCTATTATCATCTTTTCCACTTCTTCAAGGGCTTGAGATGCTTTGGCCTTGGATTCATCATCTTCTTGAATCTTTGATCTTAGTCTCGAGTTTCTTCTTTGAAGCCTTTCGACCCATAGTGATGTCTATCCACAATATGTATATAGTGTAGTCATTGATGTCAACCCATAGTGATGTCTATCCACAATATGATGTAGATTTAGCATGATGTTTTGAGTATGGCAAGGTATGTTGCAGAAGCAGACAAGATGACAGAGTATGTTGTAGATGCAGAGTCAACATTACTGAGATCCAAAAGAATGAAGAATGACTTGTAAGCACCCTATCTTCTAAAGCTCATATTGAACTTCCTCATACTTGGTATGCACCCATAAGTGTCTTTTAGGAGGTTGTGGAGCAGTGGTATTCTTATCTTTTCATCCAAGTGCTTTTGAGAAAATTGTCTAAGGCATGAACAAAGTATTTTTCCAAGACACGGGATCAATAATTTGTTCCGCATTTCTCCACATTGCAACATCTTGGCCTGTAGTTCTAGAATAAGCATTGTGAGTCTTCAAGGAGTCTAATTCCAAAGTTTCAGCTATTAACTCCTTCTGCAATAAAAGTTAGAAGCAACAGAGTACCGGACTATGCAGACAAAGCTTGGAGTTGCAGATATCAAATTGGAATGCTCCGCATTCCACCGCATTTGATCCTTTTGGCATGCGGTTTTCAGGAGATGATCAGTAGTAGTTGAAGTTAACTCTATCCAAATTTCAGAGTGTTTGGTGTTCTGCAAGTACCATTTCTTATAAACAGTTGGTAGTTTCTTGCTTTATCTTCACTGGCATCTGTGTGCAGACCTGACCTAACTGACTTGGTGATTGAGCGGTGACTATTCATATGGATAGAAGAATTATAAGGGTGATTGAAGGGTGTGCCGACCTATTTTGGTGAAGTTCATATTATGTTTCATCTCCACAAGTGCATATGGTGATGTTTTGAAGTGTGCATAGGCCGACTTACCACAAACTACACGTTTCATCCTTTTGGCCGACCTAATTAATGTTTTGAAGTATTGCGGAGGATATTTATAGAAGATCAAATTCATTTTGTGAGGTGTAGATGTGAATGCGAATATAGCAGAGCAGAGTGTAAGACATGAAGTGTGCAAAATCAGTTTGAAGGCATGTATTGAGCAGAAAAAGTAGACTGCATTATCAGCATAAGTCAGATGTCTACTTTGCAGTAGTCCATATATCTATTCTTGTAAATCCAAGTGCAGTGAGCAGGATATTCAGGGAGTAGTAGCTTCCTTGGGTTCCACCCTAAATCAAAGTTGTAATACAGAGAGTAGTAGCTTCCTTGGGTTGCAGCCCAAAAACAAAATTGTAACATTTTTGCAGTGAGCATAATATATTGTGAGCTAACACTCACCGTGGTTTTTCCCCGTCTTAGGGTTTTCCACGTAAAAATATTGGTGTCCTTGTGTTGATTCTTATGTTGCATAATTTGCTTTCTACTCTTTAAGTTATTCAGTTTTATCTGCAGACATTTGTTTAAAATTTTTGTGTGCTGATTCACCCCCCCCGTCTCAACACATCATTGTGTTCAACACTCTTCAAGATCCACTTCTTCATCATCTTCTTCATATTCTTCTTCTGAATCTTTCTCTTCTTTTCTTTCGTCGTCGCTTTTGACCTGCACACATTCAGAAGCATTATGATCAGTTTTACCACAATTAAATCATTTATACTTACCTTTGTATATGTTGGATCCTTCTTCCTTTGCATCCAACTCATCCTTGGCGCTATCACTTGATTCATGCTTTGAATTCTTCATCTCCTTTGATGCTTTGAACATTGCCTCTCTTTTAGATGAATTCTCTTCTTCTAACTCCATTTCTTCTTTTCTTTCACTCACAAGGTTGTCTCCATCTGTCACAATATCATTCTTTGTTTCTATTGCCATGTGTATTTCATTTGTCACCTCATCACCTCTTCTTACTTCTATGTCATCACTTGCATTTGGTTTGTTGGAGCTAGTTGATCAATATTCTGCTTAGTATTTCCTTTTCCCTTATTTCCTTTTCTTTTTCCCATATGTGCTCTTAAGATCTTCCTTCTAGCATTTAAACTATTTGAATTTGCAGATGGTATGGCCCGATTTATCACCTGCACAAGGGTGAATGCAGCTTGAAAATGAAGCATAAACCCTCACTAAACTATATCGCCTGATGGAGAGAGTTGCGACTACGTTTGGATTGTTTCCAAGTGTTAAATATCCCTCCAGACTATTGTACAACCTTCTACAGGTCATTGCGACTGGTACAACCAACCTTCAAACAGTACGGCCCAAAAAAATGACCATAAACTATTGTGATTTGTTGTTGATGAGGTACAACAGCTACAAGAAGTTGTACGACTAGTATTTGGGGCTACAAATTGGTACAGCCATGTACATAGCATGTACAGCCCAACAGCTACAAGGAAAAGCGATTTCGATTTGCCAAGGCAAATAAATGATATCTGATTAATCTTCTTCCCAAATCAGCAATAGCAAACATTAACTCCACACAAACTTAACTGGAATATAACACATAAATTCTAGAAACAATCTAATATTTATTTATTTTTGTATTTTTTGGAAATCCCACACCACACAAACAACTAAAAATTTTCACACCAAACTGAAAACTGAAAGTACAATGTAAATATTAGCTCATAGGTAATCACTAAGTGGAATTACTCCATGGAATGGAAGGTTTTCGTCCTCAACTTCATTTGCCAATAGGGTTTTCGTCCTAGGGCAAAGAAATTAACACAAAGGCTCTATTTCGAAAACAAAGGTTTGATAGATAAAATGGCGAAGAGTTGCAAATGAGCCGTCACTCCCTTTTTATAGACTCTTGGGGGAATTAAAATAATAATATTTGTTTTTCCCCCCAAAAGCTTATTTTAAATTTAATTTTTTGTAACTGTACCCCAAAAATAATAAAACATTACTGAGTTACAAAAGGCTTTATTATGGCCCATTTAGGCAGCCCAGAAAATATGAATAAAGTTGTCTTTTACAATGCTTGCAAAAATATTATTAAAACAAGCTTTAATCATTATTTATTAAAAATATTTCTCTAATCCAACCCCTTAACCTACAGGAAATCAAAAATAGGCTAAGGGACAAAGTCAAATGCTTAGGGCCTAAAAGGGGACATGACACAAGTCCTAGCTATGTAGGCTAGAGGCATACCTCCAGACTCGAATTCAAATTATTAAATATTTTATGCAGGCGAGATCCTAGCTATCAAGGTCCATATAGAATAAACTACTCTTAGATTGGTGGCACAGTCATAAGAATATGCTTGATACCAAAGACAACAAAGACAATCAGATCACTCAATGTGATGAATTCAAATCTGTCGTAAAGAAAAAGTACTACTTGTAGCTTCCCTTTTAGTGGCACCCTTCGATATGGTGCATCAGCACCTTGATGCATATTTTAATCATCAAGCCACTCCACTTTGATCAAGGAGACTTTATTTGGACTAGTACTGGTTGTATAATTTAGAGTTATGACTGCACAGTACTAGAGATGACAAAATATCCAAACTAGATATTTTATTCTAACACTTTGGAATATTCAATAGCCCTTATATAGACTATGATGCTCTAGTTGTATTATTTACATTTAAGATTACACACTACTAGAGACAACAAAATATCCATACTAGATATTTTATTCTAACACTAGGATATTTAATAGCCCTTATCTAGACAATGATGCTTCGTAGATTTGATGATATTATATACATAAGATAAAATCTATATTCATTTTGATGATGACGATGGTGATAACAATTAAATGTTGATTAACATATTTAAGATGTAATATTTTGATTATATGTGTACACTAACTAAGGTGGCCCACTATTCACTAGCCACTTTACACAAGTCAATATTCATTGTTTGTTGTGGCATTTATGGTTGAAATGATGCTAAGCATATTTTATTTTGGAGGTAGTAAATAATTTTTTATTATGATGACTAGTGGTCTCAACATATACTTGATGACATTGTTTGCCATTTTCATGCTGATTATATGTTTTGTTGGAATGGGTAATGCTTTGATGAGCACATCTTTTTGTTATACAAGATAAAGAGGTCTATGGCATTTATCGAGTTATTTAAACTTAAATTATACTGATCATATGGATCGAATGCACTTTAAGTGGCCATCATGACACACATTTAAAAGTAAAGGGTATTTATAAAAGCATGGAATCATAAACGTGATCCGCTTCCTATGCTTACTGTTTTGGTAAGTAATAACTATATTTGCCATAGTTGCATTTTAACCCTTTTGTGTACCAGCTCACATAGTGAGATGATAAGGCAAGTTGTGGCATGACAGTGTTATAAGTAGCAATGTTGTGACACATGGAGATGAGACAAACATGAGGTGTCATTGATGTGACATGGAATTAAGAAGCATGAGCAGCCATAAGCATACATATTGGCTAAGTCACAAGGTTCGAGTTCGACAACCATAAAATTCGGATTAAATTCAGTAAGGAAAAAATTGGAAAAAAAAATTCATGATTAAATTCGACTAATAGAAATTTAATTTGAATATTTTAAATATATTAAATTAAAATTATTATAAATTTAAAGATATTATAATAAATTTAAAATATTAAAAATATAAATAAATTTAAGTATTGTATATATATTAAATATATTAATAATTAAAAATCTAAATTAAACATTTTAAATCATGAAGTTTTACTATTAGAAATAAAAATAAAATTTATCAATTGGTCCTTCAACTTAAAGAAAGCAAGCGGGACTTCTACTTTGAAAGGTAGAGTTTGGACGATGGACGATGAAAGTTGTAGCGAGTCCAGTCATTCTCAAATTCACCAAGTTGTGGGGATGGGCCAACTCAAGATATCAACTACGCACTCGGAGGCACTGTCTTCCCTGCTTTCATTTAAGTCAAGCTAAGCCAAACCTGCAGGCATCAGCACGATTCCATCTAGGGGCTTTCTTCGATCAATCTTTGTCTCAGCCGCCATGTCGGGTATGCCCAACAAATCCCTCATTATCTCTGAGCCACAAACGCCCGACCCGAGCTGCACTTATTCGTTCATTAGATATTCCACCAGTGAGCGGCCGTATTTTTAAATATATTTTTAAAAAAGACCTAAACTCTTTGCTCTACGAATTTAAAGGCGAACCAAGACGACTTTTTTATGTTTCCTTTAAGTTCGCCAGATTCCAAACCCCATGGACTAAATTCAATGAATCCTATGACTTAGCATACTGGTGACATCAATTGGGCAAGAGATTTCAAACTTTCAACAATTACAATCCTATTATCATTCTATACTAAGCAATTTTCTTCTAACATTTTTCCTTGTCTCTTTATTTTCTTCTACCACAAAATTCCAATTATGACCACTTCAGACTCGAACTGATGGATAGGACTCTAATATGCGATTGTAACTATTAGATCTTACTTCACAGTGGTTTTCCTTTTTCTAATGTTAGTGATGCAGAAAACCCACAGCATGATTTGTGCCCACTTTCATGAACAAGGAATCATAAAAGAATCCACTCTTAAATTACCATTATGTTCTTATACACAGAAAAACAAACCTCAAGTGAAATTACAGCATCAAAGTGTTCTTCCTCTTGTACCAGCTGCTCTGTTCAAATAATATGCATAAATGTTAATTGTATATCATAAGCTCAAATATAACTATTGTGTCACCAATGTATTTAAAAGATCAAGATCAAATAAACTATTTATCTCTGAATCTGCTAGCTAGCATGTTACTATATCAACTAATAAATAGCAATAAAGTTTGTGATTTAACTGACAACCAAAAGTAGATAATTTAGGTGCACATACTATTAGAATTAGTATGACTATCACCTTTTAATAAGAAAAATAAGTACTTGTATTAATACAAGATAACTACAAAATTGCAAACCTTTTCAGTCTGCTAAAGACACATCAAAGAAATAGGTGCATCTAAAAAAACAACACCCAAATGTGACATACATAATATAATGCAAATAGAATCTATAAAAGCGAACTATTGAATAAAAGCCATAGAACCCCAAAAGTTGCAACAGACCAAACTCTGAACATGGATTTTAAAAAAAATGATAGGAGGTGAAATGACTATCATGAAAAAGACACAATCAAGGCCGACATGTTCATTCTTCTGCTTTTGGATTTTACTGTTTGATTTTTCTCCTGTAATGTTTCAAGAATCTATTTATCTTGTTGTTTTATCATGACTTTGGATCAGAACCTGAGAATCGATAACAATATTCTGACTATGCAACCTAAAAGGAAAAAATTTACACATTCCAATGCAGAGATCGTTAAAATTGTTCTTATAAGGATCCTTCATTATGTGATAGTTTGTTATTTATTCTACCTATATATCATCACAAAGTATTTGCTCTCCAGCCTTCAATCAAGAGTGGGGAAATAAGGTAACACTGCAAAATAAAATTTTCTCAAATCATCTAAAGTGAAACTTCACTTCCATGACAATAGTAATATTATCTATCAGCATTCTGAGGCATCCACTTATTATAAACAATCAATAGATAGAATCATGCCCTATGATAAGTACAAACTTGTCCTCTCTTCCAATCATAAATTCTAAAAGTATACACACTTATAGTAAGTAATTGCTTTCATATTTAGTAAAAAAAATGTCAAACACAATTATATGTTAAGTGTCACTTGAGAGGACAAATTTGAAATTTGATCTTCTAAATACCATGCATGTTCTTCTTGAATTAAGAAGGGCAGACATTCATGCTTGACTATTTTTGCATGCATCAATGTTCTCACTAAATTGCATCCTGTTGTACCCATACAAAACTTTTGTATGTTGTCAAACCTATCAAGCAAAAGTCTTATTTTGTCACCCTTAAAGCATTGCCTTTTTGCATCATATTGTATCTTTTTTCACTAACTCTACAAGGTTATCAAAGCTCTTAACTAGTAAAAGAGACATCATTTCATCTATTTGGTCTCCAAAACAATGAAGAGGCGCCTCCTAGAGTCAGTTTACACGCCTCGCTAAGGATATCAAGGTTTTCAAAAGTGCATAAACGCGCCTGTTAGAGATATTATGTACCTAAACAAGGAGAAACTAAGAACAAAGACTAAAAGCATGCCTAGAGCTCCTTCTACACGCCACAATAAAGAGACTGAATTTCGAAAAGGAAGTTGATGCATAAAAGCGCATTTATCTTTCTTTCCGCAGTAGCACCTATTACATCCAACGGACGTCATTTTGAAGGAGGAAATTTTGCTTGGCGCATATTCAAGCACACTTCATTGGGGGAAAATAAGGAGCATCCAAATTACTTGTAAAAAATCACGCTTTCCACACCAAGCTCGTCCCAGTGAAGGGTAATCCTCTTTGCAAAAGCGTACCTTATGCCATCTTCATACATCATTAAAAGAAAGACTGATTGCAAAGACTAAAAGCGCATACAACTCACAATGCCACGCACCTCTATAAAGAGAAAAGTGTGCCTGATTGAAGTCTTATGTCCCTGTACAGGAGAAAAGCACACCTCCTAAAGACTTGACACGCCTAAACAAGGAAGGCTAAAAGGTTAAGGGTGAAGAATGCTAGTGTAAAGGCACACCAGTTTGGCATTACACGTGCTCAAACAAAGAAGGATGAAGTGCAGAGGCAGGCCTAATGACAACGGAGTGTGCCAATAAAAATGAGGGATGAATGAATAGATTTTCAAGGATTTTCAGGGGGTTTGCTATAGAATTATCAAAGTCATCTAGAGCCGCCTATCCAAAAGTCTATTTTTAGCCCGTAATAAAAATAAATTTGTTATTTTTAGCAAGTCACCATTTTCAAAGAGAAGAACATATTCGAAAACTTGTTATTTTTGGCCAAAGCTATTTTAGCAATCTCTATTTTAGCGTTAACTTGGAGTTGACTTTTGTTTGATCATCATGCAAAAGATGTGAGCATGAAGTCATGGTTTGCAACAAATTCAATCTATAGTTTAACCGGAGGTTGCATGTTTTAATCGTCAGTTGATCTGGCAATTGCATGTTTGTAATTTAGAACTAGTGGGCTAGATAAATTGTAATAAAGTTTGCATGTCATGCAAACAGTTAGTGTTAGGATAGGAATGTAGTTAATTATTTTATTTATTTTCATGCAATAGCTTTCTAAACAGTATAAATAAGTGTTTTTTGCTCCTAGTAGCGAAGATAAGTGGTAGGAGTTTTATCAATTATTATCAATCAATGAATAGAGATGAATGGCAACTCTCATGCCTGCATTATGCTGAAATTGATAGTTGCCAATTATTCAATTGTATTGTGATTTTGTTATTCACTCAATAGAATTTCTTATGTCGGCTTTGTTTCTAAATATCTATTGAGATGTGTCGTTATGTGTAATGTCCCATTTTGCATAGTCAATAAAAGGTGAAAAAAAATGAATCATGGGCATAAAGAAATAGAGGCGCTGCATTCTTTGAAGACTTGGGTGGGCCCAAAGACCAGCAGCACCTTTCTAAAGGTTGGGAAATCACTTAAAGCTGGCCGCTCTTTTATTGTGTGCTGCAGACTTCTGGGAGCTGATTAAGGTTATCGTACAGATTTGAATGGGCTGTCTTTGATTAGAATTCAATGATTATCAGTCTGAAATAATTTGTATATGGAGCTTCATCATTGTATTCTCTTTGATGACTGATTTCAGACTGTCTACAGGTGCTAGGCAGAATTTTTGAGTGCTTTTTTAATCATTTTTATGTACCATCAATCAATAAACAACTCCAACTCAGTGCTAGAGATCCTCATATATTCAGATTTCAGTTGTATGAGAGGAATTTCAATAATATATTGCAACTACAGCTTTGGTTTACAGTGAAAGTGTGCAGGTCAAGCAACAACAAGTTCTCAGTTCAGTTTATATCAATTCCAGCAAACTTACTTCATTAATTATGATATACATATACTGACAGGATGCAATGTACTTGCTGATTACAGTATTATGAAATAATATTTCCAGATTTTCATCATCTTGCCATGTCGATCTTGAGAGGTCAGAATTATGTTTACTTTTGTTTTATGTGCTTGTATACATGTCAATTGAATATCATTACCAGCAGTTAGTGGAGTTAATTTGTCCCTGTAATCTTTGGTTCATCATAACTGATTACATTATCTGGAATAACCAATTACTGTAACATCTGATCTTGTAAAACAATTGGCATTTTTATTATCAATTCATCAAATAGTTGCCAAAATACAAACCCATTAGTGCAAGAAATATTGACTGGTGCCATGTTCCACCAACTATTTAACGAAATGTCTATGAGCTAAAGTTGAAAAATTTGCAAGTTTGTCGAATAATTTTGGTAGGAACATTACATTATGCATGCTAAACAATTAAGTTATTTCAACTAAGTTTGTAAGCTTTGTATTGCAAGCGAACTTGAAAATGTAGCTCGTGGCTTTGTACTAAGTCTTACACTAGATTTAATCATAGCATTTGTGACTATATGTTTATATGTTAACCTATTCAATCTATCCCATCCTCGTGTACTTGTGTTGCTTAGTCTCTAAATTTAACAAAACAGTGTAAGCAACTAGCAGTAGAGTTTCCAATTCAAGTCAAAAAGCACAAAACCCTTGCTTCGTGAGGAAAAAGAATTTCAACCTTTTACATGTCGCAAACCAAAAAAGATTGCAAATCTATGTTTTATTCAGCATGAACATGAAAACACCTCTAAAAACTTTTTAGTCTGTAAATTACAAGTACATATTGTACAGCTTTAGATTAGTTTTATTTTACAGGGAGCTTCCCCTTCTAATTCGAAGAGCAGTTTTACCACACATCTGTTCCATTTTGTGTTGCATTGAAAGGTGCAAATTAAAACACTAACAAATCAATACTTGATACAAACTTGACGAGCAAGATAGCATATGAAATGAAATGAATAGTTTTATTTTACAAGGAGCTTCCCCTTCTAATTCGAATAGCAGTTTTACCACACATCTGTTCTATTTTGTGTTGCATTGAAAGGTGCAAATTAGAACACTAACAAATCAATACTTGATATAAACTTGACGAGCAAGATAGCATATGAAATGAAATTAAATTAATAAATTATATTAATGTCCACATATGAGCAAAAATATTCCAAAGGGTTAGAAAGTATGTGTAGTTACAATAGGAAAGTTCCAGAGTAGAAAGAACCCTACTAGGTCTAGGAAGGGAACCAAATGCTAAAAGCTTAAAACATTAAGCCAATAACTCATGTGCAACCATTTAAAGGGACTCACAAAAGACAATGTGTGAAATGTTTTGGCAACCAAGTGATTGGAAAAATTAGATTCTACACACTCAAATAAAACAAACATTTGTTTACTCTAGTATAAAATCTTGCAAGGCAAAAAGGTGGTGGCAAATTTACACACATCTAGGCAACCAAGCTCCTTTTCTCAAGAAAACTCCTCATCATACTAAGAACCCTAGTGTCATTGTATTAACATAGTTGCAATATTTGTCGAATACTTGCAAACTCTGAGTACTCATGACTATTTTGGCAAAACAATTAACTTAGGATCGAACTCATGACTCAAAGAAAACAAGTTTTGGCGAGTCCACATTATAGACTTGCCGCGAGCACTCAACGAATCTGCCACGCAAACTCGCCAAACACGAGAAAAATGTTGCAAATCCTCAAATTTTTGGTATTTTTTACATATTCACCCATGCCATTTTCTCACATAGCATTCACAAGTTTGCTTGAATGAATTCAAGCAAGTTCATTCAAGCAAGTTCGAAGCAGATTTGAAGAGCAAATTTATGCAATTTCAGAATTCCAAGTCAGAATTGTTTTCTCTTTTTTCTTTTTTTCCCAAGCATCACAAAAATACATGGTAGCAGGGAGACACGCACCCTGCTACCTGGGACGCGACTCCCATCTCCGAGACGCAGGAGAGACATCCCGTCGTCTCAGGAGACGCTGAGTCGCGCACCCCACCAGACTCCGAGTACCCTGCGAAACAGTCAGGGCAAAATATCAACGTTTTAAAGGAAAAAAAGCGTTTCTTTCGACTTTTTTCATTTACGCCGGCACTCACTGCAACTCCTACGACCCCTGAAACTCCCACGATGCCTGCACTTGCACTTGCACCCGTATAAGTAATTTCTCCTTTTTAATTACTAGCACTTGCACCCGTAGGAGGTTCAAGGAATATGCCGATACAAACAACCGACGAGTTTAGAAAATTTTACCGGCATGTTTTTACGACGTGAGACAATTCCAAGCATTATATTGCTCACATATATTAGCCGATATTAAGTTTTAACTTTTAACATTATATATATGTTATAATTTATATTATATATATCTATAATTATAATTTATTATATATCTATATTATTATACAATAAATTATTAATATATATTATTTATTTATATATATATATATCTTAATATTTATATTTATATTTATATTTATATAAAATTGGCATCTCTAAGTACCCCGGTCCCCTTTATTTCAAAAAACGATGTACCAGTACCAATACCAGTCTCCCATACCAGTACCGGTACCAGTCTCGGTGCAACTATGCAAAAATATAATTTCTTTTCAAAATGTTAGATTTAGATTTTTAAAGATGTTTTGAAAGCATTGAATTCAATTTGCATAAATTTTAACACCGATTTAAGCTATTGTTTATGAATGAAATTGCTGATTTTTTTCTAGGTAGGGTTTAGGTTTTCAGGTATAAAGAACCGCAATTTTGCTAAAATTAGTTAATGTTATTGCACAATTCAACTATGTTCGAAATGCATTTTCTGTTAATTTAACCTTATGTATCATATTCAAATTACTATTGTTTAATTTTAAATGTTTCTTTGTACTTAAACATGCTATTTTTGTTTAAATGATATTATGAATATCAGGTCAGCATACAATGGCATCAGCACCAAGAAGTGGAAGCTGACCCGTGGACACCACTTGGAAACATGGCACACCTAGACTGATCTCTTTCAACAAGAGGCAGTTTCAAAGCCTCCACTATTAACAATTTTTCACCTTTCATCTTCCAAAAGCCATAACTTTTGCATACAAACTTAAAATGAGATGCCTTCTTTTAAAATTGCATTACATTTTGAGAGGAATGTGAATATGTAAACATATTCAACATTTATTGCCATATAAGTATAGTTTTTGGCCCTGCAACACACCGAAGTCTCTTTCCCATTAAGCATGAGCTTTACTCCTATATCTAATATGGATCAAGATCCATCTGATTTGGCCTTTTGCCCACAAAAGTTGGATTGGCCTATGAATGAGTAGATTTTGAAGCAAACTTATTATTTGGTTTCAACTTTTGGGTCCACTTGTGTCTTTCCCTGAGAGAAAAGGAGAGATAATTCTCCACTTTCCTAAGCTTCTATCCTTGTAGGCATATCCACAAAATTTTGGGGTCTATGTTAGTGAGTATTCCCATTCCAACTCTCTTCTCAAAATCTCACATTCTTGTCATTTCCAATCTGCCAAGCAAGCCCCTATTACAGTTCTTTATAAATGCAATGGATATGTCTGGCAATTGTGAAGAGATTTCCTTTCCAAACAATCTTGTGGAGATTATCTAAATTCTCAAGATTGTAGTTTTGACAAAAGATTTGGGCTGATTTATACGTTTGCAAGGACCTTCCAAGCATATTTAATTGCAAGTGCTTGGTTAAAAAGACCAGACTCTTTAAAATTAAATTCCCCCCTCTTCCCCTGGACACACCTTCCATCCTCCCCCTATCTTTTAGGCTTAGTTACCTGTGTCCAGCCAACCAAAGGGTATTTAAATTTAGCTTTAGCTCCCCACCAGAGAAAGTTCTATTGCAGTTTTACAATATCTTCCTCAACACTTCGAAGAACAATGAGCAAGTTCATTAGGTAGATTAGAATGGCTTGTGGGACAGCTCTAATCAGATGTTTCCTTCTAGGCTCCAAGAACTAGCCATTCCTCCAATGGTTGAGTTTACTCATCATTTTCCGAATTCAAGGATGAGTGAGCAAGTTCATTAAGTAGATTAGAATGGACTACAGGACTACTCTTATCAGTTGTATCTTTCCAACCATTGGAAGCCAAAGAATTGTACAATGACAGTTTACTCAAACTTCTGTTTGATATTTCCCATAGAAGAGTTTTGTTTCTGATGTTATAAGGGAATCCCAAATAGGTGGATGGGAGTTGACCTTCTAACCAAACAGTGAGCAAGTTGATTAGGTAGATTTGACTAGATTGCAGGAACCCTCTAATCAATAGTATCCTTCCATCAACTAAGAGCCAACAATTCATTCAATGACTGAGTTTACTCATCATCTTCCTTGTTCAACGAAGAGTGAGCAAGTCCATTATGTAGATTGGAATGAATTGCAAGATTAAGAAGTGTTATCCATCCAGCCATTGGGAGAGAGCAATTCGTCCAATGATCGAGTTTACTCTTCTTCCTTTTAATATTTTCCCATAGAAGAGTTGAGTTTTTTATGTGAAGAGGGAATCCCAGATAGGTGGATGTGAGTTGACCTTCTTTGCAACCTAGTATATCTAGGATTTGATTCATGCAGTGCAATCGAACTAAATTGTAATATCCCCTTTCTATGATTTTAGTATTTTTCTAATTTTTTAGTATTTTCTGTTTTTTTTTTTAAAGTAAATGTAAGATCCCTAACAGGATCTGCCCTAAATTCTGAGTTTAATTTTCTGATTTCTGCACTTTAGAACTATGCTCCAAACTCTAGAATTCTGATTTATTTTTCTGAGTATAAACAAGTGTGGGCAGCGAACATATATATGCAATATTGCTCAAATAAACATGCCAATGATGAACCCTTATGACAATAGCATCAACCATGAACTCATCCACAATATATGAACATCCAATTGCAAACAAAATGGGAAACAAATCTGATTTCTCAATTTATCAAACTCCTGCTACAAATCAGAATAATCTGAGTTTGCAATTACATCAAATATATAGGCCAAACATGCCCAAATATAGGTCAGAAATCTGTCCTTACAAATCAGACCTAATCATAGGTTGTACATACCACAAATGATGAACAATGATGCTCCACAAACCCTCCAAAATGATGGCGCTTGGGCTGCTGCTAGGGATCGAGTTTAGAAACCCTAAACTGCCTCCAAAGCCAAGTCGCCCTTCTCTAGATGTGGCGCTCCAACTAGGGCAAGCCCTAATGCAATGTGCACACAAAAATGCCACAATAATGTTCCTCCAAGGTGGCGCTCAACTCTAGGGTGAAATCCTAGTGCCAAATGAAACAAAATGCCACAAGAAAACCTCCTCCAATGCTGATCCAAAATCTGAATATGCAATCAAGCTCTTCTCCTCCAAAGTCACCAATGAAGCACAATTATGAACTCCATATGTATCCACCTCCAAGATGAGATTGGGTTTTCGTCCTTGGAATATGCTGCTCCAAAAGTTGTAGCCAAAGAGATGAACCTCCAAAAGAAGTGATATGAATGAATGATGATAGAATGAGCTCAAAACACCTTATATTTATACATGATTTTATCTCCTCCTCAAGCTGGCCGACCACATAGGATATTCCCTTTTTATTTTCTTTTTATTTCCTTCTCCTTAGGCCGACCTCCTTTTGCGCGCCAAACATAAGAAAATATCATTTTTTATTTTATGCTATTTTCCCAACTTGGGCGAACCTCTTAGGCACATGGTGCATCATATTTTTGACCTCAAATGAAGTCATCCTCCTCAAGGAAAAACATCATAAATTATTCTTATTTTTCCAAAGGCATTTTCCATTTTTTCTTCTATTTTCATTCTCCTTCTTGGTCACTCCACATTAGGGCAAATTATCTTAATTGTTTTGACTTCATCAAAACTCTCACAAAAATATACCAATTCATCTCCCATGCTCATTTTGCCCTACAAAATTGGCTAAGTGTGAAATCTTGCCAATTAGGTCATTCCTTGAGCCCTTCGACTTAGCCTACGGAAATAGGATAGGCTAGCCAACTCCACTAGGTGATCACTCCGAAAATGGGGACATTACAGTAAACAAACTGGAACAGCAACTAAAACTTGTAATATAAATGTTGATTACAACTACCAAGCTGGAAACTTCACAAAAACCCTCAAATAACCCCAAATTACACTCAAATTTGATTCCAATCAATATGATAATAGCAACAGCATTGATTTTATTTAATTTCAATATGGGAAAATGATATACAATACTAATATGCAAGCTGGAAACAAGTTTCAGAATTACAACTTTCCCAAATCAACTCACAAGTGAGCGAATGATGAAATGTGTGCAATAAGGCTGCTGGTACAGCACTCGAAATGATTTTCCCAAACTCAGGTACAGCACTATAAATGTGTGATACAACCCTCTTATGACTGGTACAACATTGTCAATGCTTGATATAAATTTTAGATACAACACCCTAGATGACTAGTATAGTTGTAATGTCAATGAAGGATTCAATGTAGCAACAAATGTTGGCTGGTAAAGCCACCTCCCTGCTGTATAGACTGTTGTGCAATCCCAAAAACCTCTGTATGATGCTGCAATACCTCCCAGAAAAGCTAGCACTCAGCCAATAAGTGGCAATTAGCAAGGATAAGGGGGCAATCAGCCCTGCAATGAAGGCAACTAGTCACATCCCAATTTTTTTCACTTAGAATAAAAAAGTTTATTAATGTATTTAATTATAGATTAGTGAACAATCATGAAATATAATTTGATTTTGTTGATTATTTTATGGAATTAGAAATTATTAGAAAACTCTCTCAGGATTGGAGAGAGAGGGTATCATTGGGAGAGGATTCCTTGTAATCCGTGGGAACCCGTTTCACCTTCCTTGGCCCAGTTTAGTAAATCAGAGCATCGGAAAATTCTAAATTTTCCTAAGGATGGGGTATAAAAATGCTAAGGTTAATGGTTGTTGACCTAGGTGATGCCACCTTCGTTGAATGCATTATGGGCAAGTCATGTATTTCTTTTTACATTAATAAAAAATGGTGATATAGTTAAAAATCTTTAGAACAAAATTTATACATTAATTATATTTTAATGTATAAATATTAAAAAAAAATTAATCTTTTAGCTCAAAGATTTATGAAAAGAAAATATTGTGTTTCTACTAAAGCAGTTGTTGTGATAATAATCTTTTTTTTCCTTGGCATGGGAATTCTTTGGTTTCCCCAAAAATCTAGTGATCAAAGGAATGACACCTCGTTGAGGCTCTCTGTCAAACGGTAGCACGTGCCTTGTTTTTGTACTTCCACTTTTTGTGTTTATGTCTCATCCAATAAATTGTTCTTTTCCTTATGCCTGGGGAGGTAGCACAGACAAAGAGGGAGATAGGAGGGAGGACGGAAGCATCTACTAAAGAAAACTCTGCTCTGTAAGTCAGCAGCAAGTTTTATTCAAATTGTTCCAATTTGAAGGTATGTGAATGATTTATTTCTTATGCATACAAAGATGAATTCAATTCTGGTTTTAAATGGTTGTGGGTAATGAGTATGCAAATGATTTTAAACAGAGATAATTTTAATTCTCAATTAAGTTTGGTTATGGGTATTGTCAATGAATGAATGAATGAAGAATTTTAATGACGTCCACGAGGCCGCAGCAGCCTATGGGACCCAGAAACCACACGCAGGCCCACCAAAGACGGAATAGCAGAACAAGAACTGCCTAAGACGTCTGTAGATCTTTCTTGAGATCCTCCCTTCTGCTATGCAAATTGATCAAGAGGTTCGCTGTTCTGCATACCTTTGCTTCTTCAAACAAGGTGCTTAGGTTGGTGATATTCAAAGTGTCTCCATAACTGGAACGAATGTCAATATATGCCTCACACTCCAAGAGGAAGTGTCATTCCCTTTCCACCACTCCTTTGTCGCAAAAAAGGCATATTCTCTTTTCCCACTCCTCTTTAGGAATCTGTCATCTACCCATTTCACATCTAAGATGGTGCGAACTCATCCTAAGTTGAGCTATCAACATTTTCTCTTTCCATTTAATATCCGCTCCAATATAGGCTTTTTCTTCATGATCCCCCATGGGGTTAAATTCTTTGATATAGTACTCCTTTTTACCTCCCATTTGTCTTGTCCACATGGTGTACCTAAATTTTTCTCACATATTTTTTTATTTCTTCTCTAGCATTTGGGCAATCTTGCATATTAGTGTCCCACTTCTTTATCCATTTGTCATTTTGCTTCCTCCAAGTGTTCTTTCTTCTAGTTAACTCTTCCTCCATGATTAGCCTAGGCCACCTGTGTCTCTCCATATTTTGAATCTTCTTGAGGTAGCTTAGCAACCGAATCATCACCGATGCCTCCAAGGGGAAGGACCCCGTTTCAACTAATAGGATCTCATACGGAACAGCATTCTTAACTTTGAGACTACTGATGATAAAGTGCTTCTGGATTCTTTCTATCTGCTTCCATTTCTGATCTGACATACTGCTGCCCCAAATTTCACACCCAAATAGAATCACCGGAGTAACTAGCAAACCAAAAAGTGTTCTCTTAGTTTTCCAATCCCACAACTCTGCAATCCTACATCTATTTTGAAGAGAGTACAATGCTTTCCAACCTCCCTGAATTGTTTTTTCTCTACACGTTTCCCAACTGAGCAAACTAGCAAACCAAAAAGTGTTCTCTTAGTTTTCCAATCCCACAACTCTAGAATCCTATATCTATTTTAAAGAGAGTACAATGCTTTCCAACCTCCCTAAATTATTTTTGCTCTACACGTTTCCCAATTGGATTTTCTTGGTGAAATTGAAGTCTAAATCTTTTTTTTTTTGGAATTAAGAAAATCTGAGCAGTGCATGTGAAATTATACATAGTTTGGTTTCAAAATTTTCCATGGGATTTCACTATTGGGTAAATTCATAAATACCCACTTCCAAATTTTGAAGGATTGATAGTTTTTCAAGGAGAGTCTCTAGAAAATTTAGATTTGACATTATTTTGTTTAGTTCAATTTCACAACTGCAAACATTACCGGTTAAATTGCATGCTTTTGTTCATATGAATACTCAAAACAATATTTCAAAAGCCCAGATCATGTGTTTGCCAACAGATGGAAAACCAAAATCATGATTATTTATTTTTATGAGTAACAGGCAACTCTCTATTTCTGGTTGGAGTTTAAACAGAAAAGTGAACAAATTATGAACTATTCAATACTTCAAGAGTATGAGTTAATTTGAGAAATTATTTAAATGATCTTTGCTTGTGTTGGGCGGTTGGGAGAAATTATTGCCAACATATCATATAATTCATATTCTTTTATTTTATGGGCAAGAATTGAGACACCCAGGAAAGGAGATATATTCCTTGTTTGCAAAGAAGGAAAGAACTCTTAATAAGAGTTTAAAGCAACTCCAAGTGCTGGGCTGCACCCAGCAAAGAGAGGCAATCCCTCTACAGGCCGCCCCTCATTTTTAACTGTTAAATCAATTTTCTTTTATCTTTTAAAATTGTTGTTCTGAAATTTATAATTTGTTCTAGTAATTTCAGATTTGAAATTTAGAATTACTTGTTTCTAAATTGGGATTAGTTATTCCAGTGCTAGTAGCTAAAACTTCATGTAGGAATCATTGAAATTTATTATTAATGCCTTGTTAATTTTATATGGTTTAAATGTGGTATGTTGTTAAAAGTTAAACAAGGGTTCGATCTTATAAAGGATATAACGAGGGCAGCCATACAAACAAAAACTGGGATGCAATGTGTAAGAGACTTATTTTATATGACTAAAAATGAAGTCAACTTTAGATAAGATTTCTTGCACAAAACCACATAAACATTCAAATACAATCATACATATATGTAACCATGAAACATCATTGCATATATCATTGATTCAATATGAAAAGATATCAAAAGCTTGCTGCTGATTGTATAAATCAGTCACTGTCATAATCAGATCAGACTTGAACAACTTATAAAAAATGTCAACCAAGTGCCACCAAATGTCCTTGTAACCCTAAAACATGAAAGAGCTATCAATGTCCAATGGAAATAGACTTCAAATATCACTGTTGCAGCCTCATAAAATGCACTGATTACATCATATCGACTGCTGTTATGTCTGATACAAAATGTATATATGCCCAGAAATCTTCTAGAGATCAAAACAACGGCAAAAACTCCTCTTGAAGCCAAATGATGGAACCCTAGATGCAATATCTTGTGTCAACAATGCTCCCAAGCCAATATCTTCAATCAAAGCTTGCATAAGGGCCCTTAAATACCATTATCAGCTGGCTGTTGTAAGAAATCAAAACTGAAAATATATGTTAAATCTTCATATAATGATGATCTCTCCAAATCAACTACCTTGGTGTGACATCCACAATGACTAAGGGTTATAATAATGTCAAGTTCACTTCAAATGCTCCTTAAACCTGCAATATTAAGCTCAAATAGTGAATTCTGTATGAAATCACTTCACAACTAGTATGGGGTCATCTCCATACATAAACAAGGGGTCATCACCTTGCCAATAAAATGAAAATCGGAATTCTCATTTATAAACAACAAGAAAAAAAACATACCATAGCATCATACATTTCAAATTGATGTTCAAGTCCTCTATTTAAACTCCTCAAGCATGGACGCCCCTCTTTTTGGCATTTTAGAATGTATCTCGAATTCCACCAATGATGAGCAATGAACTTGAACAATATTGAATGAGTTACATCTAAAACACACTTATTTAAAACAATCTTTAATTGTTTAAATGAGATACATCTATTACATTTATAATTCTCACACCTTACCTTGGCGTCTCCCAACAACTTGCATGCAATCATTTAATATCCTTCAAAGCATTTAAAATCTTGATCCTTGACATAACCGACTAGATATTTGGCATTCAATTTATGAACTTGCATTTAAAATGCTCCTCTATACTTGCATCGATCCACAACTACCTCATGTGCATGCATTAAATGATGATATTTGCATTTAATAAAACCCTTGCCTTAGCCGCCGATCCTTGCATAGGCGTATGCATTGAATTCCATACAATTGTTATTTTAAATGCATTAGACTTGGGCGAATGCTCCAACCATTAGCTTCATGTTGGGCGATCAAATGCAATCATTAAATAAATGAACTTTGCTTCTAAAAAATATAACTTACACCTTGGCGAATGCACCTTGACTTAGCCGTTGGGATCTCTTGGAATGGATTGCTCCTCTCTAAGGAATCGTCTATCTCCTAAGTAGTCGTTGGCTCCTTAAACAATGCATAATTTAATTTGAATTTCATCAATTGTGCCAATTCATTCACATGGTGCCGTTGAAAATAGCTTGGACCTATTCTTTCACTGGGCGAACATCTTTATTCCACACATGCTCCATAAAAATAGATTAGAGAAAATGTAATTAAAGATTCCATTTTCCCTCTTATTCCATCATTTGAAACTTCAAATCAAATAATTGAAAATACAATTTTAATATTGCATTTCCCATATAGCTCAATAACATACTAGTTGATCCAACTTTCCGGTTCTCCATGCATAGAAACAAAATCAACTAGCATATATAACTTGGCTCAAAATGGGGACATTACACAATGGTAAAGATTGAAGAGATCTAAGTCTCATGGAACCCTTTTGTTATACATGACTTCTTTGAAGAGATTTTCATTACAGCTCTTCCCAAGGAAATTGAGTGCCCTTTCGTTTTGGTCACAATGGTCATTTTCTACTAAATGCCAGCATTGTGGAAACAATGAGTCTTTGAGTTAAAGAAATTTATGGCACTAAAATACCTTTCATACATCAATCTGTGTTTGTGCATTGAAATTTGGTCACATAAAAATCTATCACGCAACACAAGGATCTAAGGGCACTACTGGAGGAAGGAAAATTAAGATCTTTAGTATGATTTTATTTTCTGAAAATGCTAACCTTGTGCATATATTTTTTTTAAAAGAACATAGATTGAATTTCATTGGGTCAAGCTTAGTGTAATGTCCCCATTTTCATGAGTATCAGTTCGCACAGGGTTTACCCTATTCCTGGCTCTCGTAGGCTAATACGGTTTGATTAGAGGGTCTTCTTGGCAGTTACCCGATTAGCGGTTGGCTTTCTTTTATGGATTTGGTGATTATATGGAGGTTCTACTATGTTATTACGAATGTTTCTAATTTGGAAAACCTCATGTTATGTTTTGACATTATGTTTTGCACTTTATATATTTTAATGTTATATTATAATATTATAATAAAGTGCATATATAAAGTATATCTTTTATCCCACATTGACAAGAAAGTGTGTGAGCTTCCCCAAGAAAAGAATAAAAGGATCTTATGGGCTCATTCTTGGACATGAAGAATTGGATATTTGACTTAAGTTTGTTTGGTGGTGAGTCCAGCTAGGGTTCTGCCATTTTTCCAGCCATTGGGAACGAAAACTCCCAATTGGTTATGCAATTTTGAGGTTGTGAAATATCAGCTGAATTATTGTTTCATTGTGGGCTTCACTTCAGGGGTCCAATCTGTGCTACATTGGAGGATTTACATATTTTTAATTAGAGTTTATTTTCAGTCATTCGAAGGGTTTTTTGAGGTCTGCAATTTTACATCAGTCTGTTGTTATGGGGTTTGAACAGCCTATGTGAGACATGGATATTTGCTCATTGTGCACTGCTGAAGCATCAAATCGTTCTGAGTATTTGAGCAATCAATTCCTTTTGCCAAGACAATCATTTCAAGGGCAAACTGGAGGAGGTTCAAGGCTGCAATTAATTAATTTTGAGGATTGATATACTACAGCAAGGGTGCCATTGGAAAGACATTTTTGTTCAAATCTCATCATTGAAGCATCCTATGGTTCTGGGCATTGTTACATTTTGATACTTTAGTCCTACCGATCATTTCAGGTGCCAAGAAGTGGAGTTTTATTGCTGCATTTATTTATCTAAAATATTGCCAGGCAAGGGTAGGGGTGACTTCACACATAGAGGGGCTATTTCACCATTTTTAGTGGGGTTTCATCATCAACAAGTGCTGCTCCAATATCTCAGGCATATCGACTATGTGTATCAGGTTCCTTAATGTTTTGTTAAAGTATTTGCGTTGTTAAGTCAATTTGCATTAGGTGCTACTGTAGATGAACATTTATATCAGATTGGCATTGTATTGGGATTTCATTGTAAGTCAAGAGTATTGGCTAGTTATATCAACATTGTACTAGAGATTGCATTCAATTAAGAAGGGGAAATTTGTATGCCAATTATTTGATGGAATGCTTATATTGATCGAGCTCTACATTATCATATGAGTATGCATGCCAAATGTTTGTGAAAATGCCTATTGGCTGAAGGTGGTTGTTTGTATAGTGATTTGCATATTTCATCAAGAGCCTTTGCTTGCCAAGTGCTTGCATAAATGCCTAGTGGCTGTGGGTGTATATTGGCTATATTGGGGTGCATGGAAAGTGTTTCTCTTAATGTCAACTAGCAGTACTAGTTAAATACAGTCACTTATATGTATGCCAAAGGTCTGAAACAGCTAGTATATCATTTCTATAACAACCTTGCATTGTTAGAAGCATTCAATAACGTCATTAGCAGCCTATGAACTCAAAGAAGACAATCACAAAATTCATAACAGCAGGTTCAGACTTTGAATGCCAAGTGTTTGACAATATTCCTTGAGCTTTATATCAGCATATTGAGTTCAAAAGTGGCAAAGGATATTAAATTTAGACAACATTCATGTTATGGGTGAAAAATCCACAACTAGGAAAACAATGAAAAATTCTGTTATGACTTGCTGCAGAATTTTGCTTCAACTTTATGTGCAAACAAGGATGTGGTTAGAATGTAGGGTGCTTGTGTCCTTTAAACATCATGGTGACTTGCAATTATATAATTTTATTCAACTAGCAAGCTTTCAATTTGAAATATGAGCAATATGTAAGAGTAGGACTGCATGTAATATAAATAGACATACAGGTTATCTTTCTTTGGCCTGGAATGGACCTTAGACCTAAGTTTACGGTCTTGATTAACAAAGAAAATCTTTCACCATATACAATGTGTGCTGAGTAATTCCTTTTTCTCTGTCATGTCCCCATTTATGGAGTGATCACCTATGGAGGAGTTGATTAGCCTGTGCACCATTCCCGTAGGCTAATGCTAGTGATGAGGGAATGATTTTGGGTTGAGCTTGGTATTGAAGGATGGAAAACTATAATGTTGACTCAATACTTGTTTTATTTGGATTTTGGCTAGTATTATTTTATGGTATTTTTCATAAAGCCAAAATATTATCATTTTCAAGTCAAGGCAAAAAGTGAAGGATGGGAAAACTAAACGTTGGACTACTTGAAGATTGAAAAAGGCGAAAAGGTCGAAAAAAAAAATGCAATCTTTAATTGTATTTTATTATTTTTCCCAATGCCAAAGGAGAGAAAAAGAAAATAAATAATAAAATATTATATTTTATTATTTAAGCCAAAATCACCGCCCAAGGAAAAAAGAGAAAAAAAATATTATTTTAATTGGAGAAAATCGACGCTTGGAGAAGGAGAAGAAATTAAAATAAAATAATATTTTATTTGGGTTTTTTTTAAATGTGGAAGACTTAAGGAGAGAGAAAAAATAATAAAATATTATTATTTTATTGTTTTTTAAATGAAGGTGGTTTTGAGGAGAAATCCATTTAAAATTGACAAATTGAAAATTGCATTTCATTGGTAGACTTGAAAATTTTCACAATTTGGCAAATTGGGACACCTGTGGAGAGAGGAGAATAAATAGATGGTCTTGGCTTCATTTTGGAACTATTGATCATTTGGAAAATTTTGTGTTTCAGAGTTTTCTCTTGACTAAAAGTGAATTTCAGTTTTCTCAAGGTGATGTTCCCTCGGCATTTTGTGGTTTGGTGATGCTCCCATTCCACTATGATGAGGTGAATTCGCATGGAGTTCATCATGCAACTTGAATTGAGTGTTTTCATGGAGTTTATTATGCAGATTTGGCTTGTACATGGAGCTATTTTCATCAACAATTAATATTAGAGGGTTTGTGGTTGGATCGCTTGGCATATAGAGGGTTATTTTATCATTTCCAGCCTTCATCTACATTCTGATTTTTTGGAACAGCAGCTACAGCAGGGTTTAATCTTCAGATCTAAGTATTGTTTCACATCTTTTGGAGGGTTTGAACATCATACAAGCTTCCAAACCCTAATCACTTTCATCCTAGGCTTAGCCGCTTGCATTTGGAGCTCTATTTTGGCACATTTTGAAGATAATTGAAATAAGGGTTTCATATCAGCAGGTTATAGGTTCATATCAGTTTATAAATCAAACTTCATTTGGCTTGATTATCATTGGCATTCATCATCAGCTAGTTGGCATTTGTTTTGACTTCATTGGAGATCAATTGTACATGATTTGGGTCATCATTGGACACAATTTTTAGTCATAAACTTGTCTGATTTTTATATCAGACCTTTTGTTTTTGTAATCAGCCAACCACTATTGAATAAAGAAGTCTAATTCTCCATCCGGGTATGTTCATTCATGTTTTGTGTTGATATTATGTTATGTTAGTAAGCTGGTTATTGCATTTTCAGTCATTTTTGGTGTTACTTTATTGTTATACTACAACCTTTTCATCTACAAAACATTGCAAAGATATTGGCAAAGACAAATTGTGAAAACCCTAAGGCATTTGGAAGGAAAACAAATCAGAAAATTTCAGACCAGCAAGTGAAAAAAATTCAGTTAGATAAGACAGGGTTCTTACATTCTTTAACCCCCTAGGAGAAGGGGGAATCAATTTCAAAAATAGTCTTTAGATGTAGGTTAATATGATGTTTGTTTTTACTTGTTTACCTAGCATTTGGCACAATTATTGTAAATATGAATAACTTAAGAATTGTATTACCTTCATGATATATTTAGATTCCCTCTACTTATTGGGTAAGGTTCGAAATAGTTATAGCTCTCTTGTAGACTCTAGATCAGTGAATTAAAATGAACTCTTGGTATGTCCCAAAGATTTTATTTAAACCAAGTGCTTGGATGTGATTTTGTCACGATGATATGTCTAGGATGGGGAATTTGAATTGCTATATATTATACATCTTGTTGAAAGTCGAGATATCATTGTAAGATGATAGGACAATCTTCACTTATTGAATGTCAAGATATCATAGTGAAATGATTAGGACTTTATAATGTGGGGATTGATAACCATTAATACGTGTAACAGGGTTTTATAAATCTATTAAACTAAATGTGTTGAAAGCTAGTTTGTCTAAAACATTATGTAACTTGATGAAGAGTTGAGTTATCGAACAACGAAGCCTCTGCGCATTACGTGGGCAAGGCCATTTTGGATGAGCCCCCGAGGCCTAGGTCTAGCCCTTAGGAGGGGTCCATTTTCATGTTTGTGAACTCTTAAGATCCTTGGTGAGATAAAGCACCAAATAAGTTACTCAAGTTGAGTAAGATGTGGGCTAGTTTGTCTAGCCTTATTATGTTGTTGAATATGAGTTATTCTTCCCTTATCAGTTTACTAATGAGTTAAGGTATTATGAAATTACTATTTTAGGGATGCATTGTGTAATTATTGATTTCATAATGTATCACTTGTATGAAATAAGATTTATTTACCTTGATATCCTTATGAGTGATGGATATAGTTGATGTCAGACGTGCTCTTAATTGTGGCATTATTGTAGTAATGCCTTTATTTATTTGTTAATTGTGTGTTAATTGGAGGGTCTTTACACAACTAGCAAGATAAAGTTGTCCAAGGGTGGGTGGATGACATACTATTGAATGGCACCTTCCAATGATGCAAATCACAACCTTCAAACTTGTCCAAAACCCTTCCAAACTGCAATTCACCATCCAAAGTGTCTCCAAACCTGCCAATATGCAAATCGCAGCCCTAGAGGGCTCCAAAAATGATGCCAAATGGTCCTTCGCCCTTAAAAAATGGAATTCGCCATCCAAGGATTCGGTGCAACTGCCTCAAATTATGCAAACAATGACCTCAAACAGCAGCAAAACCCTGAAAATCTGCAAATAAATAAATATGATGAACTTCCCAAGTGTGACACTCAAAGCAAATGATAGAAATCAACACCAACAACAGCAATCTATGATTTTCTTGCAAATATCCCTTCGTCAAACCCTAAAAATGTACACAAATTTGCCAAATCAACACACCATGCAATTTCCGTGCGGAATTGCCAATGATGGAAATGAGAGTTTTCATCCTCACCTTAAAAAAAGAAATCCAAGAGGATTTTCGCCCTCAAAGTTTTCTAAAAAACAGCCAAGGGTTTTTTTTCCTTGCATAAGTAGAATGAACAATCCAAAAAGTGAAATAAATGTCAAAGTGAATGCTAGATGTCAAATGAAGCCAAGTGCCCTCCTTTTAAACCTTTCCAATTTGAGCCCTTGATTAAATTTCCCTCCAATTAGTATTAAAAGTACTTTTTATTTTATTTTTAGTATTTAAAAATATTTTTTATTTTATTTTTTAGTATTTAAAAATAATTTTTATGTTAATATTAGTGTTTAAAAATGCTTTTTATTTTAATAATATTATTCAAGTTACCCCTTAAATTAGAAATTACCGGGCCCAACTTAAAATAATATTAAAAGTTATTTCGCTTGCTTTACCCTTTAGCCTACAAGAAATGAGAATAGGCTAGAGGTCTTCTCCATGGCTTTATTTTTAAAAAGGGGACATGACATAAATGGTAAATAACGGGTCAATTTGTTCTGGTAACTTATAACATGTGTTGATGAATTTTAAAATTGCTCTAGTTATGTTTTTACCTTGTTAATTTATTTTAAGACCAGAATTGACAAGAGAATCGTGTAATCAATAAACTGAAATCTTGTAAAGCATTGTCCTCCCTCCAGGACAGGTAACCTAAATATTTGACCACTTTGTTAGTCCTTCTGGAGTAGAAGCAGAAGGTGTTAAAAAGATAAGGGCTTATATGATCACCTTGCCTTAGTTCTCTAGAAGAGTTGAACTCGTGATCAATATGCCCATTGGTCTCTATTCTAAAGATGTAAGGTGTGAGACAGCTTTGAATCCACTTATTAACAAGGTTACATAACCCATAGGCAGCCAATATTTCATAAAATTCGAGGACCAACTACAACAATCAAAAGCTTTTGACATCTCAAGATTTAGCAAAGCTGCAAAACTCCCAATCTTTTTTGGGATGTAATTGAGTGGATTATCTCTTGAACAGCAATGACATTTGTTATTTGTTTTTGTGGAACAATGGCAGATTTGTTTTTTCAAATCATCTTTTATAGCAAAATTCTCAATCTTCTCGCTATGATTTTGGCAATGATTTTCTATGCAATCTTACATAGGGAGATTGGTCTGAATCCATTCAAAGTATGAACTCTAGTTATTTCGGAATCAAGGCCACTCTTGTTGCATTCCAATACGAGAACATTTTCCAATTTGTCCCTGACTCTTCATGACCTCAAAAAGTTTGGTTTTTATTGATTCCCAAAAGTGTTAGAATAAAAGTGAGGACAATCCATCAGGTACACGTGTTTAAAATTTTGTCTTTGTTGAAAGAGAAGACAGTGGAATTGTGAAAGATCCCTAACCAATTCTGATCTGAATTTTCTGATTTTTTTGAAACTGCTGATTGTTTGTTTCAATTTTTGTCTTTGACCAGCTAAGTGTAAATTGGTGTTTTTGCTTGAGTGATGATTTGCTTGATGTTTGTGTTTAAATGTTTGTTTGTTTTAGGACCAAATCATAAGGAAACCATAGAAACATAGAAGAGAACTATTGCATAAGTAAAAGATAACACTTGCACATCAAAGGAACACCTTTAAACTGATTATATCAGATCTGATTACAAATTCAGAGGTCAGATTTCCACTAAATCAGACTATAACAGCAACCAAAAGACTTCTATTAAATGCAATATTAAACTATCCCAATGATAATCACATACCCAGGAACCAACGCATACTTTATGGCATATGTAGTTGCTGAAACCCCAATTTCCAGCGAAGATTTGAGTGAATATGATTCCTATTTTGTACGGCCAGCTAGTATAGGTACTGGAATGAGGATATATGTTGATAAATAGACCCAATCTACACTTATAACCTGTTAATCCACTGCTGCAATCACTCCAGCTGTAATTACAACCTGTAAATAAGGCCAATGACGTCCAAACGGAAACCCAGTGTAGATTTCCCTGTAATGTGAACTAGGTTGTCGTCCAATCCACTGTCCTCTAAGGGTTTTCGTCCTCAGAAGAGCTGCAACCTGCTGAAACTCTATCCAGAGCTCCAAACCTGCACTTGTATTTTTAGAAAATGAAGAATGAATGCCCAAAAGAGAGCCCCATTCATTACTTTATAGATTCCATCTCCTTTTTTCTATTCACAGCAATAAAATATTCCCACTAAAGGGTACGCCCACCTTGAGGGTCACCTCCTCATGAAAAAGAAACACCATTTTTTAAAAACAACATTCTTTCTACTAGGAATGGGAACCTTTTCACTATTCTCCTTCTAATTTGTTGTTACTGTTCACTTTCACTATTCACATCAAGGCAAACCTTTAGTGTTTTCAATTTAACTCTTGAAATCCTCATCTAACATCAAACTGAAGGTCTCGGAAGGTTCCCTGCAAAACGCCAACACCCTCTGTCGGGTTCCCTAACCAACCTATTGACCTACAGGAACCCAATAGTAGGTCAACCTCTGCTGAAGTCTGGGCGATCTAAAGAAGGGACATTACAGCCCTCCCTTCTCGGGATTGCTTGCCCTCAAGCAACTGTAAAGCTGGATGCTAAAGTATCATCTCTCCTTCCCACGTGCCATCCTCCAACGGCAAATCCCTCCATCGCACCAAATACTCTCTGATCACTCGGCTACACAACCTCTTCTCCCTCATGTCCAGAATCTCTGCAGGTGTTAACACTAATCGGCCCTCCTCATCTAATGGGGGCAAAACAGGTGAAGAGATAATGTGTTGTCCCAAAGCCTTCTTCAAGCAAGATACATGAAATACATTATGTATTTTACTTTCGGTAGGTAGCTCAAGCTCATATGCAACCTCACCAATCCTCCTCAATACTCTGTATGGACCATAAAACCGAGGCTTGAGCTTTTCTGCCCCACTCCTCTTGAGGGTACTCTGTCTGTAGGGCTGTAGGCGCAAGAAAACCAAATCTCCCACCTCAAAGGTCCTCTCAACTCGATGTCGGTCAGCATATATCTTCTGTTGGTTCTGTGCATGCTGAATATTATCCTTAAGTACCTTAAGGATATCCTGATGGTCCTGTAACCAATCCCGAGCTCTAGGCACTCTGCTATCACCTAACGCCAAGTCCACAAATGATAAGGTATCATAACCATATAACGCTCGGAAGGGAGTCATACCGATCGACATGTGATATGTGGTATTATAACAATGCTCGCCCAAATACAACCATCGCACCCAAGCCTTCTGCTGTCCTAAAATGTAGTTACGTAAGTAACCCTCAACCCACTTATTAACTATCTCCGTCTGTCCATCTGTCTGAGGGTGGTAACTAGTACTGGGTGTCAACTCTGTACCTGCTAATCGGAATAGCTCCTGCCAAAAGATGCTCATAAACCTACTATCCCGATCACTGACAATGGTCCTGGGGAGTCCATGGAGTCTAAACACCTCACGGAAGAATAATTCTGCCACCTAAGATGCTGTAAAGTCGATTGCAATAGGAAAGAAGTGTGCAAACTTCGTCAACCTATCCACAACCACATAAATGCAATCCTTTCCTTGAACTCTCGAAAGACCCGTAATGAAGTCCATCGATATACTTTCCCACCTCTGCTCTGGAATATGCAATGGTTGCAGAAGACCTGCCGGAAAAGTATGTTCTGACTTGTTCTGTTGACAAGTCATACACTCACGTACATAGCGCAAGACATCATCCTTGAGCGCCTTCCATGAAAATCTCTCTCACCTGCCGATATGTCTTCAAATATCCAGGATGTCCTGCCATTGGTGTGTCACGGGTGACTCGTAAAATCTTGTTCTTCAGTTTTGATCCAGGTACCAAATAAATCCTGTTCTTATAATAGATAACATCATCAATCACCGTGTATCTATCATCCTGAATCTTGCCATCCATAATCTCACATGCAAATTGATTCTTGGAATACTCAACAATTAGTTGAGACTTCCAATCTGTTGAAATCTCACTCAAAGAACAAAGTGCAGCCACTGCAGGCTTCCTAGAAAGTGCATCGGCAACAATATTCTTTTTCCCCTTGACATACTCAATGTCAAAATCATATGCCTGTATCTTGCTGACCCATTTTTGTTGGCGCTCATTAAGTTCTTTCTACTCCAAGAAATATTTCAAACTGTTGTGGTCAGTCCTCACCACAAACTTCCCACCCACCAAATATTGTCGAAACTTCGCCAAAGCATGCATAATGGCGAGCATTTCCTTGTCATAGGTGGAATACAATCTCTCATTATCCCTCAACTTCCTACTCTCGTAGGCAATGGGATGACAGTTCTGCATAAGGACCGCTCCAATACCCTCTCTGGATGCATCACACTCTAACACAAAAGGCTGAGAGATATCTGGAAGTGCCAAAACTGGACAAGTACTCATGACCTGTTTGAGCTTATCAAATACAACCTGTACCACCTCTGTCCATATGAATGCACCCTTTCGTGTGAGATCTGCCAAAGGGACTGCAAGTTGTGAATACCCCTTCACAAATGTCCTGTAATAACCACATAGGCCTAAGAAACCCCTCAACTCTGAAATGTTCCTAGGTGGTGGCCAATCAAGGATGGACTAAATCTTTTCCTGATGTACCTTGACCCCATCACAACCAATCACATGCCCCAAGTACAAGATCTCTGTAAGTCCAAATTCACATTTGGACATCTTGGCAAATAGAGACTGGGCTTCCATAATGCCAAGAACCTCATCCATATGCCTCATGTGCTCCTCCCAATTCCTGCTGTAAATCAATATATTATCGAAGAACACAAGTACATACTTACGTAGCTGCTTATTAAATATATGGTTCATGCATGATTGGAAAGTAGCAGGTGCGTTAGTCAGGCCAAAAGGCATCACCAAGAACTCATAGTGCCCATAATGACATCTGAATGCTGTCTTATGTATGTCCTCACGCACTCGAATTTGATGATACCCTGATTGAAGGTCAATCTTTGAGAAATACACCGCACCATGAAGCTCGTCCAATAACTCATCTATGCGCGGAATAGGATATCTGTTCTTGATTGTTTTCTTGTTTAATGCACGGTAATCAATGCACATACGCATAGTGCCATCCTTCTTTTTCACTAACACCACAGAAGAAGCAAAGGGGCTCGAACTAGGTCTAATGTGCTCCATATCCAGCAGCACATGGATGGTCTTCTCTATTTCATCCTTAAATCTCTTAGGATGATGATAACGAGTGCTAATCACAGGCTTGGCGCCCTCCTCTAACTCTATCACGTGCTCAAATCCACGGTCAGGAGGTCTACCAGAAGGAATATCACCAAATACTACTCCGTGTTTGTCCAATACTGTCTGGACATCAATGTGGAATGGCTGGTCATCCTGTGAAGGTGGTGTCTTGGAGGAAACAAAATACTATGCTGCCCACGCCGCATCTCCATGCCTGAAAATGGATTCCATCCTCCGTGCTGAAACCACCATGTGTCCACCATCACAAAGAGCCTTTAGCACAATCTTCTTACCCCCAACTATAAACTCCAGCTGCCTCCTCTGGAAATCCTGTATATATCTGCCAAGTGATTGCAACCATTGGACACCTAGCACTGCATCAATGTCACCCAAACCCACAACATAAAAATCATCGGTCAAGGTGTAATCTCCCAACTGTATACTAAGCTCTGGAACTACCCTAGTGCACTGCATAGAAAATCCATCTGCTATTGTCACACTGAAACCAGGAAAATCCTTTGCCTGCAATTCTCGCTTAGCAACCAGTCCCTCATCAATAAAGTTGTGCGTGGCACCACTGTCAACAAGGCAAGTCACACGTTGACCCTTAATCACTCCCTTTAAGCGAAAGGGATGGTATCTGGGGACTCCTGAAAGGGTGGCAATGACAGGATTGGGTGTATCTGATGTGTCACCCACTCCAAGCTCCACCTGTGAGGCCTCCTATTCGTCCTCACCATCGCTGCCCTCTAAATCAGTATCCTGTATATGCTCATCCTCCACATCAGACACAATCTCAATGAGATGCACTTTGCCCTTCCCAAGGCATCGGTGTCCAGGCTCCCAAGGTTCCTTACATGTGAAGCATAGCTTCTTCCTCCTTAACTCATTACGTGTCTCCTGGTCCATCCTGGGGGGAGGTGGTGCACTCCTATGCTGTGTCGAAGCTCTCTAAAAAGGCTTGGAACCTTTGCAGAACTTCTTAGTCTGTTGATGAGAAGAAGTAGGAGGTGGTGAAGTATCAAGGTCTAGTGCAATCTGAATAGCCTCATGTAAAGTCTTAGGCTTAAGAGCCTTGACC
Organism: Cunninghamia lanceolata; assembly: GCA_027924645.1. Taxonomy (NCBI): domain Eukaryota; kingdom Viridiplantae; phylum Streptophyta; class Pinopsida; order Cupressales; family Cupressaceae; genus Cunninghamia; species Cunninghamia lanceolata. The sequence goes on from BSBN01000333.1 coordinate 7,559,541, forward strand.
AAACCCCGTAATCTATCATGTAATCCTTCTATGAATAGCATCACCACACGTCTTTCTGGCATCTCAGGAACCATAACAGAAATTCGTTGAAACTCATTAATGTAAGTTTCAGCATGTCCAGTCTGTCGCAATAATGCTAAATCCCTGAAGTACACCTCAACATCCTTACGGTCAAGTCTGGCAATCAGCCGCTCAGTGAACTCCCTGTAAGAATGAATGAGTCTATGGTTTTGGGTAGCCAAACCATAATGCCACCACTCATAAGCGATACCCTCCAAATGTAGTACTGCAAACTGAATGGCCTCGTCCTCAGGCATCGGCTTAAGTGAAAGGTAGATGTCAAGCTTGTGCACCCAAGTTCGGGCGGTGATCTTCTCACTACCATCGAAGGAAGATATAGTGAGCTTGCTAGTAGCTCGATGGAGGTAACTATTTTGTTGTTGCCCCCTACCACCACAGTGTCTCATGCTATCTCTTCGCTGGGAACAATACTGATGTAAAGGGAAGGCCTCTCTAACATGCACTGGAAGACGTGTCCACTCATCATTTGCTGCCATAACAGTATCCTGGAACTCCACACCCTCAAGCGGATCAACTGGGGTTGGCTCATCTCTAGGAGGAAAATGCGGCTGCATGGGCCTATCAGCTATGCGTGAATGAGTCCTATCACGCCTAGGAGAACCAAGAACACTATCCATCGATGAGGGAGCCCTACTACTCCCACGATTGTCTGCAACTGAAATAGACCTGTCAACCCTATCATGTCTGTCGTGTCTACCATGTCTATCCCTACGCCGACCCATATCCATTCTGTCAAGGGTATTCTGAAGTCTGTCTAATGCCTATACAATCCTTGGTTTTGTATTAACCAGAGTTCTGAATACCTCACGGTCACGGTCAATATCCTCCTGTAGATTCTGTCTTTCCCTTTGACGAGGACTTCTACTGCCCTCATGGCTGTCCCCCATAGTTGTACCCTGAATACCAGTGTCAACCCCAAATTGTATATGTGCTCTTCTACAAGTATAATACCTGTGTGGACCCACCTCTCTAGGATGCATAGAGCTGAACAAAACACCCTCAGGCTGGCAAGATCATGGCTCTGATACCACTGAAAGATCCCTAACCAATTCTAATCTGAATTTTCTGATTTTTTTGAAACTGCTGATTTGTTTGTTTCAATTTTTGTCTTTGACCAGCGAAGTGTAAGTTGGTGTTTTTGCTTGAGTGATGATTTGCTTGATGTTTGTGTTTAAATGTTTGTTTGTTTTAGGACCAAATCATAAGGAAACCATAGAAACATTGAAGAGAGCTATTGCATAAGTAAAAGATAACACTTGCACATCAAAGGAACACCTTTAAACTGATTATATCAGATCTGATTACAAATTCAGAGGTCTGATTTCCACTAAATCAGACTATAACAGCAACCAAAAGACTTCTATTAAATGCAATATTAAACTATCCTAATGATAATCACATACCCGGGAACCAACGCATACTTTATGGCATATGTAGTTGCTGAAACCCCAATTTCCAGCGAAGATTTGAGTGAATATGATTCCTGTTTTGTACGGCCAGCTAGTATAGGTACTGGAATGAGGATATATGCTGATAAATAGACCCAATCTACACTTATACCCTGTTAATCCACTGCTGCAATCACTCCAGCTGTAATTACAACCTGTAAATAAGGCCAATGACGTCCAAACAGAAACCCAGTGTAGATTTCCCTGTAATGTGAACTGGGTTGTCGTCCAATCTACTGTCCTCTAAGGGTTTTCGTCCTCAGAAGAGCTGCAACCTGCTGAAACTCTATCCAGAGCTCCAAACCTGCACTTGTATTTTTAGAAAATGATGAATGAATGCCCAAAAGAGAGCCCCATTCATTACTTTATAGATTCCATCTCCTTTTTTTTATTCACAGCAATAAAATATTCCCACTAAAGGGTACGCCCACCTTGAGGGTCACCTCATGAAAAAGAAACACCATTTTTTAAAAACAACATTCTTTCTACTAGGAATGGGAACCTTTTCACTATTCTCCTTCTAATTTGCTGTTACTGTTCACTTTCACTATTCACATCAAGGCAAACCTTTAGTGTTTTCAATTTAACTCTTGAAATCCTCATCTAACATCAAACTGAAGGTCTCGGAAGGTTCCCTGCAAAGCGCCAACACCCTCGGTCGGGTTCCCTAACCAACCTATTGACCTACGGGAACCCAATAGTAGGTCAACCTCTACTGAAGTCTGGGCGATCTAAGGAAGGGACATTACAAATTGAGCTCACTTTTGTAACTTCAACATTGATCATGGCATTGTTTGGCTCATTTATTAACTTGGGAATGTTTGGTATTATCTTGTCCTTGGCTTTAGGCTTGTCTTGCTGATTAGGGCATTCTGCAAGGAGTTGTTCATGGTAATCGGTTGCATACTTCACCATTTCTTTTGGACCAATGCTAGTCCACCTACAGGAAAAGAGAATAGTTGCTTTCGCCAAATGATCAATCCTCCAGAAATCAATTTCTCTTTAAAATAAATGTAAGGTAGGCTATAGTTGTTCAAAGAAAGAACCCTAATATGCCATTTCATGGGTTCCTTCCATGTACACAGAATGCTATAAACATGGATCCAAGAATACTTGGAAGCCAGTGGCAGCAGTTGAAACTTTGATGATGTGTAAAGGATACTTGTGGTAGTATTGAAATCCAAGCAAGAAAGAGAGTCTTTGAAGGACCCTAGTTCCTCAACAAATCTGGGCATTTCATTAAGCACTAGGCCCTTAGTGTTAAAACTCACAACTTGGCAAAACTCAGAAAACTAAAAAATACTTAAATTCATTAACTCAGCAAAATTAAGCTAAAGTCGGTAAAACTCGGTGTAGGTGAGTAAATGGGCAACTTTCAGGCATGGACTCACCACGAGTTCCAGCTTGCAACTCACTGAAACTCGCCCACGAATGGGCAAGTTACTCAGTGCCCTCTACAACTCACTAGTACTTGCAATTTTGGGGAATTTTTGACAAGTTTTGCATCTATGAATACACCCATAATTACCATGAGACAAGGATGAGTATCAGTTCACAATTTTTTTTTGAAATGTCAAATGGGTAACTTGGAGACGAAAAAAATAATAATAATATATACAGATAACTTAAATTTATAAAACAAAATATACAATGGCTATGCAACTTACAAAAACATCAAATGCTTGAAAATTAAAAATCTAAAATTTAAAATTTATAAAAAAGTCAACTAAAGAAAAGATGAATTAAATTGAAATTTGGGAATAAACATCAAGACATAAACAGTTTAATTTATCCCAGCAAGCCTGGAGATAGCAGAGGACCAGGACAAGAATGATATTATTTTAAAAACAAAGTATGAGGGTACCCAAAGATGGCTATATTTCCAATCAATTGATAAAGCTTTAGTGCATGTAAACATCTTAAGCCTTTTTTTTCTCTTCTAAGAAGTACCTCTTTAGATTTTGATAAGAAACTTTTTTGAAAAGTTAGTAAATTTTCGTGCAAAAAATAAAAAATTACAAGTCTATAAGTGTATTTCTTTAGTTTGCTCGTCAACCATACATCAGCACTTAAGAAAAAAACCAATGTAATGTATATGATATCTCACAGAAACTTCCACAATAAGTTTCTCAATTTTCAAGGGACATTTCTAGAAGACATAGACACAAAGAAACTTCATCTCACATTATCTGAGACAGTGATGTGTTTTTGATATAGAAGACGAGTACCAAGGATCAGTGTACAAGACTCTGCGCAACTATGACTAAGACCAAGAATTCCACCCAACAAAAGATCTCCAAAGCATGGTTCCTGTCTGAGTTCGTCTACCACTCAGATGAACCAAAACCCACTTCTAAGATGAACCGAAACCCACGAGTCCTAAATTATGCCCACATCTGTGTCAACCTGAACTTGGGTAAACCACTCCCAAATAGGATCATTATTGATCTAGATAGAATCGAATGGGAACAACCTTTTCATTATGAGAATGTCCCTTTTAGGTGCTTGAACTGTAATCGGTATGAACAATTGGGAAGAGCTTGTCAGTCAGGTGAAAACCAGCACCATCAGAGCCTATTAAAGATGGTCAAGAGACACACATCAACATCACTAGTGAAGATGAGCTTCATACACAGCCTGCAAAAGATACTCCAAAACAACAGCAAAACGATGAGAATAAATTTAGCAAAGCATATACCACAAAAAGCAAGGGCAAACCAATGTCTAACTCAGTGGCACAGCCAACCAATCTGTGTCAACCTGAACTTGTGTAAACCACTCTCAAATAGGATCATTATTGATCTACATAGAATTGAATGGGAACAACCTCTTGACTATGAGAATGTTCCTTTTAGGTGCCGGAACTGTAATCACTATATGAACATATGTGAAGAGCTTGTCAGTCATGTGAAAACCAGCACCATTCAGAGCCCGTTCAAAACAGTCCAGAGACACATCTCAACCTCACTAGTGAAGATGAGTTTCATACACAGCCTACAAAAGATACTTCAAAACAGAAGCAAAATGTTGAGAATAAATTTAGCAAGCACATGCCACAAAAAGTGAGGACAAACCAATCTCCAAATCAGTGGCACACAGCCAACCAGTTTCCCTCATTAGGCAACCTACAAGAAACAGATCTAGAGGAGATGCAAAAGGAAACGGACAAGGACAATTCTAAGATCCAATCAGCAAAGATGAGAAAACCCAACAAAAGAAGATGTAAATCTTATTGAAAGCTCATCTTAGTACCAAGGGCCAACACAACGAAGCAAAAGGTACACTGTAAGGGAGCCTGGCTATTACTTGCTATTCCAACTCAGACATGAAAGGTGACAAGTGACAACAAATATCTCCTTGGACAAAAGAAAAGAAAATCCAATATGGAGTTTGTATCTCCAAATCTACGTTGGAGCCAATAAAACAAATACCTTAGAGCTTTGGACTCCCAAAGCTACTTATTCGGAAGCGGACGAAGATATTGACATCACCGATCCTAAAATGTAATTTTACTGAATATTCTGTCATGGAATATAAGAAGGATAGATGACCCCAATAAACAGAATCTATTTCATAGCAAAGCAATGGAGTACACTATATAATTGATTTTTCTTCAAGAGACAACCATCTAAGGACTTGAGAAGGGCCAATTTCATCAGCCCATGGGGCAACAACGAGCTACACTACTGCAAAAAATGAACTCGCCATTCTAAGGAACCCTCAAAGGTATGATCAAATCTCTCACACCACTCGCCTGTGGGAAGTGACTAAGTCTTTTTATTTCAGTGTACCATAAGATGCAGTTTTGCAATGTCAATGTCAATATTCTTCCAATATGAATATACAAACAAAACTGTATAGACAACAAATTATATAATTTAAAAAAATGCTTCTTCTTTAAGTAGTGTTAAAGAAAAGGTAATAGATGAATAGGTGGAAGATAATTATATAGTAGTATCCAACCAAAAAAATAGTTCAAAGCATTTTGCAAAATGAAGCACTAACAAGGACTCAACACATACCAGCTGTGCTGCACCGATAATCTATAGATGCGGTCAATGGATCTCTCACCTGCATAATAGAAGAAAAAGCTTAATCGTCACCTCCATATCAAAAACCTGAAGACCAAGTATTAAGCATCACTCAAATTAAAAAGACTAGAAAGACACAACGATGAGAAAACCTTCAATGCCAAGCAAGAGTATAATTATTCTCAGCACTAGTAGTAAACCTAATGTTGGTGTTAATTTTCCCATGAAATCGTAAACCCTAGATATATGTAATGTTGTAAGATACCCAACTAATTCTACCAAAATTTTTCTTACTTAGACAATTTTACTTGCTATCAACTCATCAACTATTTCAACAACACAAAGAAATACATCAAAGATAACTATTTGAATGAATCAACCTTAAGCTGGGTACTTAATTTATTACTTGATTCAATCAACTTCACAATGTCTTATTACATGGATAATGCTTTCAATGGCATGAAGTTACACTTTATTCAAATGGAATTACAAAAGCAGGCCTTGGAGCCTTGATGATTACAATGCCTTGCACACTAGATCAACTTAATCAAACTCAATGATGTCAACTGAATGTCAACACCTCACAGTACAACAAGGGAGCATCACCTTGTCAGTTGAGGGAGCATCACCCCAACACTTGAAACTCGCAGGCCTCAAGATTACAAGCTCAACAGCTTTGCAGAGAGAGTTTTGTCAAATGCATAGATGCAAATGAATGAGAGAGCTCCTCCTTTTATAGGCCTTCCGAAGGCAATGAAGGCACGTTTTTCAAGAAGCATATCCAAGGGAATATTCCATCTTATGACTCATTCTAAGTTGGCAAGCTCATCTAGAGACCTTGACACGGATCCCGAAGACATTCTGTCGACCAATGAGAGCTCAAGTTGTGTAACTACATAAACCACCTCAGCTTAGGCGTACTTTCAAGTGTCCTTCTGAGTGGGCGCCAAGTTTAAGTATCTTGAGTGTCAAGTGCGCCCATCATGAGGTTGCGCCTATCTAGAAAGAATTCCTGAAGGTTGTTGGAGAGATCCAGAAGAGAATCATGATACTTCATTCACCTAATCTGTCCAAGGCGCTCACTGAAACTTGATCAAAATGCTACTTGATGTTGGGCGCCAGAATGATGCTTCATGGGCACAGAAGTGCGCCTTGGATGAAGATTAACTTTGCTTGGTGTTCCTTCAAGACTTGATGTTCAAGGGGGTGGAATGCTTCATCTGGAAGTGAGCGCCTAACTGGGGAAGACTTTCAAGTGTTGCTTCCTTGCTCTAAAGAGGTATCTGGACACTCAGTTTATCCAATCTCCTTAAGGCGCTCATTGAGATTGATCAAGGCGCCACTGGGGTTTAGGCGCCACCAAGGAAGTGCGCCATACCTTGACTGCAATCCTGGAAGTCCAACTAGACCCTAGGCGCCAAAATGACTTTGCCACTGCTTAGCTTTCAAGACCAAATGCCAACTGGAGATGATATTGCACCTTGCTAGGGTTAGGCGCCAAATAGAATCAGTGTTTTAAAAGCTAGGCGCCAAAGCTTGGTCAAATGCACTGGAAAATGCGCCTAAGGATGACAGGATCATGAAATGCCAAGTCAACCTGCTTGAGGCGCTCTCCTGAGAGAGTGTAGAGGATACTAGCGCATCATGTTGGATTCAATTCCATGCATGTAGAAACACTTACTCACCAAGCGCCTTGACAATAGGGAGTGATTGGAAACTTCCTTCCAACTCAGGCGCTTGCTTGGAAGATTTGCAGTAGATTTGGCGCTCATGACTTACCTCCTTTGAAGATGCTTTTGGCGCACATCTTTTCAAGGTAGATTGAAAGCAACTGAACTTCAATTGGATTGATCTTGCCTCCTTGAAGGAGCGCCTTGTATCTAGACTGCATTTGAGGACTTACTCCCACCTTAGGCGCACTAAGGTCACTTCATCAAACAATCTTGATCTACATTGAACATCAAACTAACATAAGGCGCTATTTAGGGTTTGCTTCTGTCATGATCTAGCGCCTAGGCGCCTTTAGGAGATTACCTCAACAAGAAATGGCGCCTTGTCACTTGCCTTCACAAGTAACTTCTGATCTAGGGCGCATATCTAGAGTGCCAGTAATTCAATCTAACACCTTAGCTTTCACAGGAGATTCTTTGAACAAGAAATGGCGCCTTTAGCCTTAGGCGCCTATTTGAAGTTATACAACATCATTTGGTAATTTAAGTTCACCTTCACAACTCAACCATACTCGCCTCCGACAAAACTCCTTCTTCAACCTTGGGCGCAAATTCAATGTCCTGAAATCATGCATTGGCGCCTTCTGATTCTTAGGCGCCCAAAGTGAGTAGGCCCTCTTCAACATCCAATTTGGAGACTTATCAAACTTTTCTATCAAGGCGCCCTGTTGGATGCTTCAAAACCCAGGGCGCTCACTTAGGTGAAGTCTACATGACATTGGCGCCTTAGCATAGAAACTTCATTCCTCATCAACTTAGCTCATCTAAGAACTAGGCGCTGGGTTGGAGAAGGTTAACCACAAAGAGCGCCTTCAGTTTGAATGCTATATTGAGAGTTTAAAATGAGCTTTGGAAGTTGGGCGCCAAAGTGAACCTGATTTGTCAAGGAGTGCGCCTGGCAATGGTGATCACTGGGGTTGATGAAACTACTCCCAGACTTGGTCAATTTACAAGTTTCTGACTTTGCTCCTGCAAAACAAAAGGTTAAGTTAGTCAAAAACCAGTTCATTCCCTCATTACTTAGAATTAGCCTCCGAGAATGAGGAATAGGCTAATCCATTATACACTTGATGATCAGGCCGGAAACGGGGACATGACAAATGTCCCTTCCTTAGTCCGTCCAGACTTTAGCAGAGGTTGACCTACTATTGGGTTCCCGTAGGTCAATAGGTTGGTTAGGGAACCCGACCGAGGGTGTTGGAGCTTTGCAGGGAACCTTCCAAGACCTTCAGTTTGATGTTAGATGATGATTTCAAGAGTTGAATTGAAAACACTAAAGGTTTGCCTTGATGTGAATAGTGAAAGTGAACAGTAACAGAGAATTAGAAGGAGAATAGTGAAAAGGTCCCCATCCTAGTAGCCCTAATGTTGTTTTGAAAGATGGTGTTTCTTTTTCATGAGGAAGTAACCCTCAAGGTGGGTGTACCCTTTTAGTGGGATTATTTTATTGTTATTAGTGGAAAATGGAGATGGAATCTATAAAGCAATGAATGGGGCTATCTTTTGGTCATTCAATCATCATTTTCTTAAAACACAAGTGCAGGTTTGGAGCTCTGGATAGAGTTTTCAGCAAGTTGCAGCTCTTCTGAGGACGAAAACCCTTAGAGGACAATGGATTAGACGACAACCCAGTTCACATTACAGGGAAATCTACACTGGGTTTCTGTTTGGGCGTCATTGCACTTATTTACAGGTTGTAATTGCAGCTGGAGTGATTGCAGCAGTGGATTATCAGGGTATAAGTGCAGATTGGGTCTACTTATCAGCATATATCCTCATTTCAGAACCTTTACCAGCTGGTCGTACACAACAGGAGTCATATTCAATCAAATCCTAGCTGGGAATTGGGGTTTCAGCAACTACATATTCCATAATTAATGTGTTGGTTCCCGGGTATGTGATTGTCATTGGGATAGTTTAATATTGCATTTCATAGCGGTCTTTTGATTGCTGTTATAGTCTGATTTAGTGGAAATCAGACCTCTGAATTTGTAATCAGATTTGATATAATCAGTTTAAAGGGGTTCTTTTGATGTGCAAGTGTTGTCTTTTAATTATTCAATAATTCTCTTCCATGTTTCTATGGTTTCCTTATGATTTGGTCCTAAAACAAACAATCATTTAAACTCAAACATCAAACAAATCAGCACTCAAGCAAAGACACCAACTTACACTTTGCTGGTCAAAGACAAAAATTGAAACAAACAAATCAGCAGATTCCAAAAAAATCAGAAAATTTCAAAGCAGAATTGGTTAGGGATCTTTCAGTGGTATCAGAGCTTTAAAATTTCAGTCCAATATCCATTAGGGATCTTTCAATATATTAACACAATCTATAGCCGCACCCTTATAAACAACAGATCTAATCCTACCAAATCTCTGCTAAAAGGACACACTACCAACAGACAAGGAGGCTATGGTTCCCTCACATGGGCATGGCCCCTCAATGCCCACACAAACTCAAAACTTCAAGGAAGCTATCACCCCTGAAACAACCTATATATATGACAAGAATCTACATTGATTTATCAAATACCATGCTCAAAGAACAATCTCAAAACCCATTCTCCCTTCCAAAATGAAAATGAGTGCCATTTGAAGATTGTGAACCCCTCAAAATCAGTTTTCTAGGGAAGAGATGGAGTATTGGCTGTGGCTTCTCAAAGGATGGACCCTAATCTGTAGTTTTAATGGAGTTTTCCATGGACTCAAAACTCTAAAGGAATAAGCACATGAAAATTCAATGCCTGCAAGGTTAGCAGATCTACTATTGCCGCACAAGCAGTCCCTGGCCTCTTCATGAAACGTGGGTCCCTAGCCTTCAACCCAACATCAACTATAATCCCGGTCTAGGTAAAAATTTCTACACTACCAAATGAATACTGGTAGTCAACAGCCCTTCAAAAATTAAGAAGGGACCATTTTAAATCAACACCAATTATATTTAAAGGAAGACAATTAATCACCATTCTTGCTTTCCTTATTTTGATTTCAAAATGATTATGAACAATAAAACATGAGCAAGAGTACTGAGAAGATGATCTCATCAAACCTGTTTGTTGAAGTTCAATGACCTGATTCCAAACTTCAGTATCATCTTCTTTGTTGATCACAATGTTCTTTTTCCTTGGACTAGCCTATTGTCTATGGTAGGATTTTCAGCCTCAGGAGAGTCTCTTTCCCAGAACTGTAAGGGATGTTTTATACATAACCAATCAATTTTTATCTTTAATTCAGCAGCTCGTGACTCAAGATTGACTGGAATAGAAAACTGTAACTGATTTAGGATTTGGCGTACTTGCTTGGCCTTATTAATTTGTTGCTCTTGCTAATATATGTCTCTGATTGAAGGGTTTATCCATTGAGCTTTTAGTTTTTCTCTCACAATTGCTTGCTGAAGCCTGGCATTGTTATAGCATGGCTCTGGATGTTGGCTCTGGATGTTGCAGACTTAACAATTTTCAAGGCTATATGGACAAATAAAATCCGTGAAAGGACCTCCTAGCCCAATATCATATCCAAAAGCATATCAATCTGAACAAAGTTTGTAATATGTATATACAACCTGATTTCCTATAGAAATCAGAACATTAGTAATGAAGTAATGCAAATCTCTTCTACCATTAATTCTTTGTACACGGTGTGGTGAAGGATGATAAACCCAATTCTTGAAGACATGGTTTTGCAAAGTTCAACCTGGCAACTGTGTCTTTAAATGCATCAAACTTTTTAAAATCTAAGTTTTTGTCAACTGCAATATGAACAGGTACATATACAACAGCTTTGGCTTGCATTAATATATAGATTTGATGCTGCTCAGTGCGGAAGGCTATTGGCAATTTGGCACATTGAGAGGTGACTTGATATGCTGGACTAGAGGTTTGATAAAATGCTTTTAGGATATGCAGAAAGTCTTTGGATTTTTGGAGGGATCATACCTAGAGATGGTAGACTTTTCCCATTCTGATCTTGAATTGTTGTCAAAAGAAATACTAACAGATTCTTTAGAGAAACTTTGTTCTTCAGTCTCAAATTATGTTTCCACTGCTTTGCAGCTATGTTACCCCAAGTTTCAAGGACAGGAATGGCAAGGGATGGGGGGATGCAATTCGGGGACGGCTTTTTTGGGGGCCATTTTTGAGGATGGCAAAGGGGACTGCTATATAAAAAATAGGGAAAATTTCCAAAATATAGAAAAATTTCAAATATTCATATGATAACATTGATAAGGCATTCATCATATACATTATAGATCCTTAATACATAACATTAGTGTTGAATTGAGAGTTTAGATGAGACTTGACAAACAAATTAACAAAATTTAATTGCTTTGATTGTCAATAAGCATATATATTATATAAAAATTACAACAAAATGCCCAAAGGCTGCAAGTTTCAACTACAAAATTAAAAAAACATAGCAAATGTGCTGCTGCCCCTAATCAACATCTGCTAACATTGCATCAAAATCAAAGTCTAAGTCACTACCACTATGAGGGACTACCTCATCCAATGGAACCCCAACAAATCCCTCTTGTGCCTCCTCCTTATCAACCTATTTGGTATCTTCAGGATCAAAATCTCAACATGTAGCTAGAGTCTAACGATACTCAGGACCATGTTGATCTTGAAGTCACAAGGCACTATGCACAACCACCAACTTCTCCAATTGTAAAGTGGTGAGTTGATTCCTCTTGATTAACTATATGTATATAAAGTGTAAGTGGGGTCTAGGGGCAATGTCCCTTGCAGGGGTCTGGGGGAAGCGCCCCCAATGGGGTCGAGGGGCAGCGCATATGTCATTTTACATAATTTTATGGCTTTCAAGATTGTTAGTGTGAATGGGGTATATTATCTAACTAGTTCATTTCTTAGCTAGTTCTCCACTTAGGTCCTTTTCACACTAGGTACTTAGGGACTATTTACACATAATCCACGGAGACCTCCAATGGGTGCAACCAACAAATGGAGGATGGTACGGCTCCCAAGAGGATCTCAAAATCAGCACAAGTAATGTAATGTCCCCTTCTCCCAAGTCCAAATTTTCACAATCTTGTACACAATTTCAACTTGCAAAAAGAGAACATTAGTACACTAATCTTTCTTTGATTTCCAACTGATTGTAATATATATAAGAAATATTCAAATTACATAATGACATTGCCCTTATAATCTTATAAACTTATGATCAACATCAAATATACATTTCACATTTTTTAACAATAATCATATGATCACTAAATTAGTATACATTTCTCATTCCCCTCACTATTCTCATATTCACTATATATATATATATATATATATATATATATATATATATATATATTTCTCATTTTCTATCATTATCCATCATATTGGATTCAAGCATTAACCCTTAACTTCATATGAGATGAGGTGATAGGATGCTCTTTGGCCAATCATGGGTCCACTATTAATCCTTTGACTCAAGGGGTGGATATTCACCAACTGGAGTCAAGGCCTCTATGATATTCCTTGGTACGAGGGGTGACTTTTTCACCAACTGGAACCAAGGCCACTATATAATAATCCTTTGGCACGAGGGGTGACTTTTTCACCAACTGGAACCAAAGCCCACTTCCAATTGTCCAAGGGGTGCCATTGCACCAACTGAGACAAGGGCCATATCCGCTTGTCCAAGGGGTACCTTTCGTACCTACTAGGACAAGGGCCATATCCGCTTGTCCAAGGGATACCTTTTGTACCTACTGAGACAAGGGCCAGTTATTACCCATGCTAGTTACTATACATCTCAGATTCACCATCTCATATGAGGTTAATGGATTAATTCCATTATTTAATATTAACAAAATCCCTAAAGTTAAGTTCTATATGCAATGCTTACAATTTAATTGTTCAATTTTGATGTAGGGATCGCATATATATATATATATATATATATATATATATATATATATATATCTTACCACTTATATTTACCAACTATAGATTAAACAAATTAAATATAAATACTTACTTACCTGCTGGAGCTTTACCTCATATTTCTTACCTATCGTTGCGGACTTCTTTCTATTTTCCAATGTTTTCCTTGCTCGATGGAATGACTGATATTATTTTTATTATATTGCTGTTGCTGTATATATATTTTATAATATATACTTTTCACATCCCTTTCCCATCATACTCCTTTATGCCCTTTTATATATTTCCAAGGGTTTACCGTGGGTAAAAGGATATACCCTTTCCAATCGTTGCGGCTTTAATAATGTTTGTCTTTTTTTAATTTATTATTTATTAAGGTGATCGCTGGTGTCAACCAACTTAATAGCCGTATACATACTTTTATTTATATTTGATTGCCTTATATAAGATCATTGATTTTATTTCATAGGAACTACTTCTTCACTTTATATAATTAAAGGATAATAATAATATTATTATTTATTAGATAATAAGTATTAATAATAATATATATTTACTTAAATATATATTTTACCAAAGCAATTTCATTGACTTTAATATGTTGTTTAAATCTTTAATTTAAACAATGTCTTAATATCGGGTCCTGATAGACTTTATAATATTTATAATAATTAACTTATAATATTGTATTTATGTTTTTTCTTATATAATATAATAATATATATATTATAATAATATTTATTAATATTTATATTTATAAACATGTATTGTTATATTATAATCATAATAATAATTAATATTAATATTTATATTTATTATCATATATTGTTATTATATAATAATAATATGCTATTTTAATATTTATATTTATATTAATGATTATAATTGTTATTTATATTTAGAATTTATAGATAATATCATATAATATTATATATATTTATTAATGAACTATGGCTAAATCTTAATTTAAACAGTTCCTTGATGTGGGGACATTTTAAGTAAATCCCTGCAACTCTTCTTATAATAACAATCAGACTTGCTAAAAAAATCTTCAAGAAAAATCATCAAATGTTTTAACCAAATCTATTGAAGCACAAATGTGATCTCTAAATGAAATCACCAATTCCAACTAGGAGGGTTTCCATCCCCGAAACTAGTATTCTCAAGAGGGTTTTCATCCTCGAGAAAATCAAGAGAACACAAGTTCTCACTCAAATGCAGAAGCGAAATAACATATTCAGTCTAACCCCAACATTGAGCTCAACACCTCCATTTATAAACTCGAGGGAATAAAATATTAATTTCCCTTATCCCTCCATATTTTCCTCAAAAAAGTGGAACATATCATTTTATTATGCGCAGAAGTCCCCGTATGTCCCTTTGAGTCTAATGCCACTTAACTACACAACTTTAAGATCTTTTTATCAAATAATTAATAAGTTGTCTTTTGCTTTATTCTTTTTTTGACAACTTAAGTAATAACTATTTAATAATCTTATTACTTTCCGCACAACAACTAATGTTACAAAAAATATCAAAATGACTTCAAATATGGATTTTGACCATACCATAATGACCCATAGCTCTTAGAATGATGAACTGTATGCATATTGATGCTTTCCAAAAATAACAGTCTCCTCCAATAAGTTTGGAATGCACTCAGAAAGTCGGAATTGCATCCAAAAGTACCTTTGGGCTCATCTTGGTCTCCTGAACTTACTACCACTACCAAAAACCCTACCTGATTAAACAAGCGCTCTCCAAGAAATGTGGAGTGCTCTCAGAAAAACGAAATTGCATCCGGGAAGTGCCATTGAGTTCATCTTGGTCTCCCAAACTGCCACTGTCAAAATCCCATCATGATCAACCCAACGCTCTCCAAGAAAGTTGGGGTTTTCCAATGAAGTTGGAATGGCCCCAAAAAGGGACATTACAATGGATCCTTGGGATCTGCAAACCCCAAATCTAGGGGCTCAGCGCTTAAGCGTACGGCCTTTGGGTTCGGTCGTCGTGGCCCATATCTCATTTTTTTTAATTTTTTAATTTAAAATAAAATTACTCCCTATACCTCCTCGGCCTGTGTGGCCTGATTAGTAGTTTGGCGGTTGTGCCAAAAATAGCAGTTTTTCTAAACTAGCAAACCCTCTAACAGTGCATCCAAATTTAGCAACGGTTTCAAATTTAGCAAAGCTTTCCAGATTTATTGGAGACAGTTAAAGTTGGCAAAACTACTATATTTGATGGTGGGTGGCTTTTCAAAATTTTGCCCCTCTCCGTTGGCAAGTTTCAATTTGAAGCCCAACTTCAAAAGGATGTAACTTGGGCTCAAGACCTCCTTTTTCCAAGAATTTTTTTTTCATTTGAGCTAATTTTTCATGCTCTATGCATTTGTGCAAACGATTTCATATTTTGATGCATGGATTTTATAGAATTTACAAAGTGTCATAGGTGTTGCTACACAGTTCTCGTTTTGAGAACTTCCAGAGCTCCATTTAGGCTCATACGGGCTCCTTTACAAGTGCAATTTTTTTTGAAAGTGCATAATTGTTCGTCTATTTTAAAGTGGTACTATCAAATTGTACTCAATGTAAATAAAAAATTGCACTTCTAGCGTAAGGCCTTATTTTGGCAAGTTGTAAAGCATTGAAATCCAACTCCACCTTGTGTTTCTTGCTAGTGGCAGTTGTAACCGCACTAAATAAAAAGTGTCAAACCATATTTGCTTGGGGATTCTTTCATTGAGGGGGCGGTGTTCTGTGTGTTTTCCTTCTTACATTTTCTTGCACTACAACAACAATCTAAAATGTATAAACCTATTCCTCTACTCACACCTTACAATTACTTTGAGTGGAAAAATGAAATGGAACTTCACTTGAGAAAGTTAAAATTGTATAGGATAACAATGGGTATTGATACAAAACCTACAGCTGATGAAGAAAAGCCTAAATGGTTTAACAAATGTGATGAAGCTTTTGGCACCTTGTGTATGGTTGTATCTCGTGATTTATGCTTTCATATTATGTCTGCAAAATCACCAAATGAAGTGTGGACTACATTGAACACTCTCTTTGGTACACAGGATGATTTGCGAACCCATTCATTGGAGAACAAGCTCATAGGATTGAGCCCTTATAACTTCGACACAATGCAGGATTTCTTTCCTAAATTAAATGCCATAAGATTGCAATTAGAACAATGTGGAATTAAAAAGCATGACTCACAGTTGATTTTAAGTATTCTCTTGAAACTTGGTTTGGATTATGGTGTGTTTGATTCTACATTTCATGCAATGAAAAGAGCCTTAGTGAAATCATTTAAGATGCCTTCTCTAGGTGAGTTTGTTGCAGATTTCACAAAGGAGCAAGTTAAAATGATTCAAATGGTCATTATTAAACCTTCTAAGTCTCATGCCTTGGCTGCAAAACAGGGCACTGGCAAGCAAAGAAAGAAACAAAAGAACCAAAAAAACAAAAAAAATGATTTCGATCAATCCTCGTTTACTTCTAAAGTAGACTCCAAATCCTCTTCAAAGGAGGAATCATCTAAGAAGGAGAAGCCTACTTGTGCATACTGAAAAAAGGTTGGACATGAAGAACGTTATTGTTATAAGGACATTGATGAACTAAAACATCTTCTTGAGAAGAACAAAATCAGTCTATCTTCTCGAATGTCTAATTTAGCTTCTTCCTCTCATTCTAAAAATTCAAAAGTCAGAATTTGATAAGGAAAAAGGGCATACTGCTGGGATAGGTAAAACAAAAGGTAAAGCTCTTTGTGTTTCTACAGGTCTTGGATCAGGGAGATGGCTCCTAGATTCTGGAGCTTGACACCATATGGCTTCTTCACAATCTATATTCTCTTCTTTTGAACCTTATGTTATGCCACCTATTTTGATGGGCAACAGTACTTAAATGAATGTAATTGGAAGGAGAATCTATTGATATTGGGGATGGCACTTTCAATGATGTTTTGTGTGTAACTCATTTGTCAAATAATGTAATGTCCCCTTCTTGTCCTCAACTCCTATGGTTGAGTCTTCTAGATAGTTAGATTGAGTTGAATTAATAATGCCATTATTAGTTTGTTAATCATGTTAACTTCATTGTGAAATATTATTGAAAGTATTTTCTAAATTGATTTGTAATTCCTCAAATTCCCGGAACATAGCAGATCACTTTCTATTTATTAAAATAGGTAATTATACGGCAAATTCATTAACATTCAATTATGCCCTAAATACAATAAAGTGTTTAAAACTAAACAATGAACATACATTTATCAAATCGGGATTTTTAAAATCCATAACCGAATATAATCTAACTTATAAAGAAATAATTTAACAAATAATTGTATTAATTCAATTTATCAACGCAAATGAATATATTAAACAAGGCAAATAAATATATAAATTCAATCTCAATAATTGGTATAACTGAGAAGATAATACTTATCTGTATGTAATTAGCAAGAATCCAAAGATTGTTGGAATGGACCCTGGTTCAGCATCTTCCGACTGTGAGCAATCTGGGAGAAATAAGCGAACTTTGCCGCTCTACACGAGTGTTGGTTCCTCTGGAACAATGCTCAACACTCGTGCAATACCCAAGCCCTGGCCAGGACTGCCCTGAGTGAACCTCTGTACCCCAAGTTGGATACACACATAAGATGTGCCCCCTTCTCCGTCTTGCTCACAGCCTACTAACCTGGAATCCCTATTCCCGCAATGTACAGTGCTTCCTTATTATTTTTTTTCTTTCATGTCTCACATAAATACTTATATTAACCATTAAAGGGTGGTTTTCCAAACCATCACACCCTTTCACAAGAGTTTCATTTTAATAATTATTTAATAAATAATTATTCTCCCTTTCATAAAAGAGTTCTCTTAAATATTCTTCATTACTCTTTATTTAAACTAAAGAAGCATATTATCCTTTATTCTTTTTGCATCTCCTTTTTTAATTCTAAAGGGTTATTTCATCACTTTATCTTCTCTTGGGGAAAAACTCACATAACATGATTGCAGGAATCAAATCAAGACAAGGTACTCTCTAAATCTTTGTTTGCTTGGAAATTGATAATTTTGGGTAAAATTAGTATTGTTCCTGTAAGGGACATTACATTTACTTCAATCAGGATAGAACATGATGACGATGTTGTGGCAGCCATGCAAAACATTATGGTTTTGACTATTAATGAGAGTGAAGATGTGTCACAGCCACTGTTTTCTATCCTATCAACTAATGTCACGTCTCAAATTCTGATACATTATGAACTTAATATATTTAGAACTATTTATGGATAATTATATTTGGATTAAATAAATGTTAGCTAATGGACTTGAATTAAATAGATAGACACTTATTTTATGCCGATTTGAATTAAATAGATGGTATTTTATTTTAATTTGAAAGATGGAATAAGTGAATATTATTTGAAATGATAAAGTGAATATTATTTTATTAAATAAATTGTTATGCTTCGACTATTGGTCACTAACCTATTAATGGAAATTCAAGTTTCATGAGTTGCAGGTTGTCGAAGACAAGGGTGTGGTCAAGGTTGAGGTGGTTAGCTCCCTGGCAGGGTTAGGATGGAGGGGATACTCTCGAATACACACACACACATGTAGATGGCATGTAGATGTAATGTAGATACAATGTTGTTCCTTAGAATTTTATTAGAAAAGATTCTTTATATTTTCTAGTTATTATTTTATTTATATTAAAAATATTATAAAGTAAAATTAAATTATATATTTTTTATAGATATATATTTATACATTTAATTTTAAATGATATGTGAGTTATAAAGTAAATTAAATTATATAATTATATAGATATATTTATATATTTTATTTAAATTGTATGTGGGAAAATATTATTATTATTATTATTATTATTATTATTATTATTATTATTATTTTAGAAATAAATTATGTGGCAAATGTATTATTAGAATCACATTAGTTATTAAAATTATGCCTTTTTCGAAATTAGAATTATTATCTATATTTATTCCAAGATTGAGTAATAAATTAAGTTAGTCCTATATGTGAGTTACAAAATTAGAAAAATTTGTTTTAATTGACAATTAGAAATAAAGAACTTAGAAAAAGAAAACAAAATTAGAAAATCAAAAAAATTAAAAAAAAAGTTAAAAAGACAAACAAATAGAAAACTGGAAAAAGACAGATTTAGAAAAAGACAAAATCTATACAAAAATTAGAAACTGGGAAATATAGTAAGGAAAATGGAAAAAGGAAATAAAGGAATTTAAATAAAGATTTAACTCTCATTATTCACACACAGAAAATATTGACAGGAATTTGGAAGCCAAAGAGAAAATTAGTGCAAAAAGAGAGAACAAAGAAGAGGAAAAAATAGAGGAAAAGAGAAATATCAAGAGATCATAGAAGAATAGCAAAACCAGGTTCCTATGCTTAATTTATTTATATATATTCGATCATTTTTCTGTGAAAACTTAAAATCGTTTTCTTTTATCAAATTTCAATTTTATATATTCATATATTTATAAACTTAATATCACTGTTGTATTTATATTATTATTTTTATCTATCACATAGATCTGAAGTTATTGAGAAAGCATTTTCTCAGATATGTAATGATGATTGTAGTAAAATTATAATTTTATATATATATAAAATATTAATTTTTATGCAATATAAATATATATTTACATACAAACAATATATTCATATATATATATATATATATATATATATATATATATATATATATATATATATAGAACATCCGATTCATTTAATAAAATCACTTACAAATTTTACATGTTGCACATTATAATTTATTATTGAATGATTTTTACTGTTGCTCCCACTAAAGATATTTAATATTATACATTAAGTTAAATTCTGTTTCAACGTGTTTTCATATGTCGAATGTTAGTTTTTCTATGAGGATTATTCGCTGGAAATTATACTATTTGCTGGTCTTTTATCATTCGCTGAAACTTCTATCCATAATATTTGCTGGAAATTCTGAGCTAGAATCATTCGCTGATATATATATACATATTATTTAATCTATATATATTTGGAATTAAATTAGTATATATTCAGTTTAATTGATTTCTATAGAAATATATTTATTTTACTCTATTTTTATAATGGGATATATATAT
Source organism: Cunninghamia lanceolata (assembly GCA_027924645.1). Taxonomy (NCBI): domain Eukaryota; kingdom Viridiplantae; phylum Streptophyta; class Pinopsida; order Cupressales; family Cupressaceae; genus Cunninghamia; species Cunninghamia lanceolata. The sequence continues at coordinate 7,579,898 of BSBN01000333.1, forward strand.
ATTTAAATGATTATATCTATGGAATTGTATTAACATATATTTAATTCAGTTAGTTGATTTTATCAAAAATATAAATGTTTTACTTGAAAATTTTCATGGAATATAAATGAATTTATTATTTCTTTCAAAAATTGGATAATAATAAATATAATTGATTAAAAACTTTCTATGTTGGTTTTGTAGAAAAACATGTTAGTGGGATCATATTGTCCAACTTTTTATCCGAAAATATACTGAACCCAATAGGATGAAAATGGACCAGCACCAAAGTAAAATAATAGAATTAACTTTTGTTTCAACAATAATTTCTTACCAAATTAGGAAACGTCTATTTTTTGAAAGATCATTATAACCCTTTAGATTTTTTTTTAACCTTAAAAACTATGAAGCATTACTTTAAACTTTGGAAATTGATTTATTCCTTCTGTCTGGATAAATTCTATGTTATATTGGAGAGTTACTTTACTTCCAGAACAGGATGCCGAATGTGGGCTCCAGAGACGGTAATCTACTTTTTCTAGATTACTATTTTGTTTTGTTAAGCTTGGTCAAGCTGTTAGACCATTGAAAAAGATGGATTTGAAAAGCCTAGAATTATATATATATATATATATATATATATATATATATATATATATATATATATCTGCCACATCCTATTGCGAGAGTTATGTCATTTCTAGTATAGTTTAGGAATGCATACATACATACATATATATATATATGTCTCTGCCACATCCTATTGCGAGAGTTATGTCATTTCTAGTATAGTTTAGGAATGCATACAGGCACTAGGCATGCATCGAGAGCTCCCTCCTGCCTTTACCGTTTCAAATTGCTAGGCTCCTCTTGCAGGGTCGGTGCTTCCTTCGAGTTAGGAAGGAAACCGGGGAAGTCTAGTACTTCGTGGTTGGGTGGAAAAAGCACCTTGACCACATTCTTGACCTCAACTTGCGGAAGACCATTGGGGTCATGGCGGTTGAGATCAGAGGATTCTTTATATATATATGATTCTTATGGATATACTTGTACTAATTTTGTATGGCTTGCTCAAGCCCAATTGTAATTGTACTTTTATTGAAGTAACTGAAATATTGATACAATCTCTTGTAACCTGGTATCAAATGTCTTGAAACACCCTTTTTGGTGAAAGTATATGGAAATGTAATTTATTGATTGATTAAATTTGTACTTCATTATTGGAACTTGCTATCTTTATGCAACTATGAATATTTGAGTATTGAATCATTTTTCTTTCCAAATTTAGAATTGCATTTTCTTTTGAGTTCCTAGTTTTAGTAAGATTTTAGCGTCATTACATTTGGTATCAGAGCTCCCAGGTTCAACACTCAGGCCTGGAGTCTCCTACGCTTAGTAATGCAAACTTGTTGATGACCTAAAGTCGTAGGTGCATCAAGTGTATTGAGGACCCTAGTTATGGGTTAAAGATTCTTTTGATGAGATAGAATCTTGTTGATTCTTAGATGGTTCAGTTGGAACCAAGTAGAAGCTTAGATGAAGTTCGATCGTTCTATGTCTAGAAATGTTATTAACTGATTTAGTCCTCAATGCTTCAGTTGTGTTTTCCATAGGACTCTCTACAAAAATTATGGATTGGAAATCATTTTGGAATTAAAAGGGTGAATGATGAGGTAAGTTGGATAGCTATACCTGATTCGGGAAAGATATGGTGACAACACAAGAGTGACAATGTGAATTAATAGAAAAATATTGAGAAGAGAGATCTCTCTAATAATGTAAAGGTTCGATAAGTTGATAAGAGGAAGAAGGAAAATCACCTGTGAAATAAAGTCGATAATGTTGGATACATTTTTTTGGTTGAGCCTTCTCGGAGGAAGGAAATCTTAAGATGGATGTTTTAAAAGTAAGAATGTTTGTATCAGTACTAGGCTTTGGGAAAGTTGAATGTTGAGAAACATCTTATTCTTTCAGGATGTGAGTATGGATCTAGTAGAATCCATGAGATCTTTGGAGAATGCATGGTTAAGATGTCCTAAGGATCTTCATTAATGATTCATGATAGAAGTTATTCCGATCTATCTTATAGGCAAGAATGATGGATGTTGTGAGTCCTGTATGTTTGATTGTTATTAGTGTCGATGATTCGTAGTATTGTTGTCTCTGTGCGAGTGATGCACTAGAGTAAGTTATTGATTCTTTTGAGCACTTGAGTAATGATTGCCTTCATAATTTGTGTATGAGATGCACCTTTTGTATTCATTGCGTTAAATGGGTCGAGTGATGATCCCTATAATCATGCATGTTAGGCATATTTCATATTTTGTGTGAGAGATGCACTTATCATAATTATTATACTTGTACTTGAACGAGTAATGTTCATAGAGAGTAATTCCTTGTGCAAGTGATGCACTACAAGTATGTGTGATATACTTTTCGTGAATGATGCATATGTATTCTTACCCTGTCTAAGCTATGCACCTAGGGTTCGTGTATTCATGATTGCTAATTATTCATGATATGTGCACTGTGTGACTGCGTGTTCATGAATGAGTAATCTTATATGTTTGTTCTAATATGTTACTTCATAACTTAGTAAGCAAGTGATGCATTAGGAATAAGGAATGCTTATGAGATAGATATGTGTGGAAAATTTTCTTGTTTGAATTGAAAAGTATTTTGAAGAATTGCAGTATGTATTATTTGAAAAGAATTAGGCACTTAATACTATGCAGTGTACTTCTATACAAATGAAACTTAGTTTTACTTTAAGAAAACTTGAAAAAAATCTTTTTGGCAATTTAGTCATATATTATGTGATGATGATTTGACTTATCCGTGATTGTTTATCTTTCACAACCATAATGATTTCTCTATGTTATTGAAGATCTTCTTATCACCTTTTCTTTAATGATGATGAGTTTCTTTGACTAAATATTTCAAAATTTGACAAACCTTTCTTGACGGTTTTGATTGTGTTTGATTATGTGTAAATTCTTTCTTGTCAACCACATTAGTTGGTTGGTGATGAAACTTGATAACCTTTGATGAGATGCTAATCTTTTACATTCAGGATTTAATGTTGAATCTAGTTTTATTTTTGAAAACTCCTTGTTGACTAAGTCGGTCAAATAATAAACTCTACCAACCAAGTGTTGACTTCCATTCTCAATGTCAAACCCTTAAGGCTAGTGTAATCATTTCAACTGATTATATTTATGGCAACCTTCTATGTTGAGTTGATAACAATTGTTGAAGTCTTTCCTTGCTTGACCATTTTCAATCAATTGAAATGATGTGGCTTCACTTACTTTTGAGATTTGACTCTCCATGATTTAAAAGTTTGAATGTCTACCTTTGAGATTTAATTCTCTTTTGACTTAAGAGTCTTGTTGATATAAAATACATCTATTGAAATATTCCTTTTGATTTAGTGATGAAAATTATGATGATTCTTTTGACTTTCAATGAACTAGTTTTCAATCATCTTGTTTAGTGCTACTTAATCTATGAATTAGTATCAAGATCATGATGACCTACATAACCTCCAATATTCTTGGTTTAGTGTTGTAATCAAGTTAAAATTCTTATTCTAGTATGGATGATCTTTTGTGAGTGATGATCTTCAATGATTTAGTATTGAAGACTTGTTGATCTTCACACTTCAATGTTGATCTTCGATGATCTTCTTATCTTTTATGTTGCTGATCATGTTGATGATCTTGTTGTAATTTATTGTTGAAACACATTTTAAAATGTAGTGTTGATATTTCCTTGAATCTTAATGATTGAAACTTTTTCTTTTTGTTTAGTGTTGTTTATTTTCCAATGATGATAACAAGCAGTATGGGATGCTTGTTTATCAGCATAGTGGTAATTGTTCAGATGTCTCATGCAAGTAGGCATGTTGACAAAATGAACAGATTGTATTCTTTCTATATGGGTGACTTTTTGCGATTTAGTACATAGTTATACCTCTTGAGTAAGTATGTTGGATAGAAATCGATGGTATGCAAATGTCTTAGCTTGTGATAAGACTTGTTTGAATCTTTGTATGTAGAAATGATAAGAAACAATTATGTCTAACATCTAGAACCATGCTAGAAGAATAGAGATCCTAGAACAATGAGTATGTAGACTTGTATGCATGTGATCAGATTTGGAATAATTATAACTTCATTTATGTAATAAAAGATGTGGTGTTTGATGTATAGATCAATGAAGAATACCTTGAGTAGGTAGCAATTTTGCATAACTTGAGTTATGATTAATATATCTTCTTAAGTGTTGACATTTCTAGGGTACAATTATATGATACCTGGTTTAATAAATACTTCTGTATAGGACAACTATGTAAAACTTTAGAAATGATAGTGGGTTAGAACTAGAATGTTAAGAAGTGGGTCTCCTATCTTAATTGGTTGTGCATATGAATGAATCTAGGATTTGAACTTTTATCTTCCTTTATTACTTAATTTTGGAATTGCACTCATACTTTGTGTACTTTATCCAAGTAATACATCTTGTGTGATGAACTTGTAAATAATAATTATCTCTTCATGCTTGACTTATCTATAAAGGTTCGATGCAATCTTGTTTGCGCTAATGAAATAGCTTCAAAAAGGTTATTTAATTTTACCTACTAATGATCTAACTACTTGTGCAAGTGATGATTGTTAGACACAAGGACTTGTTGTTTAAGCATCAGATACTTTTGAAATAATCAACCTCTTGGTTAGGTGGACTAGTTGTAACGTTAAGGTAAAAACAAGTTGGAAAAAGGTATGCAATTGTTTTATGTTCAATATATTTGAAATTTCAACATAAACTTTTTCTTTTCGTATAATTATGACTTAGTTATCTTATTGATATTGGTTGTATAAGATATTTTTTTTATGTAGATGTGTTGTAATAAGACATCGAGACGATGTCTCTTCCAAGTGGGGAAGGATGTCACGTCTCAAATTCTGATACATTATGAACTTACTATATTTAGAACTATTTATGGATAATTATGTGTGGATTAAATAAATGTTAGTTAATGGACTTGAATTAAATAGATAGACACTTATTTTATGCCGATTTGAATTAAATAGATGGTATTTTATTTTAATTTGAAAGATGGAATAAGTGAATATTATTTGAAATGATAAAGTGAATATTATTTTATTAAATAAATTGTTATGCTTCGGCTATTGGTCACTAACCTATTAATGGAAATTCGAGTTTCATGAGTTGCAGGTTGTCGAAGACAAGGGTGTGGTCAAAGTTGAGGTGGTTAGCTCCCTAGCAGGGTTAGGATGGAGGGGATACTCTCGAATACACACACACACACACATGTAGATGGCATGTAGATGTCATGTAGATGCAATGTTGTTCCTTAGTATTTTATTAAAAAAGATTCTTTATATTTTCTAGTTATTATTTTATTTATATTAAAAATATTATAAAGTAAAATTAAATTATATATTTTTCATAGATATATATTTATACATTTAATTTTAAATGATATGTGAGTTATAAAGTAAATTAAATTATATAATTATATAGATATATTTATATATTTTATTTAAATTGTATGTGGAAAAATAATTATATTATTATTATTATTATTACTATTATTTTAGAAATAAGTTATGTGGCAAATTTATTATTAGAATCACATTAGTTATTAAAATTATGCCTTTTTTGAAATTAGAATTATTATCTATATTTATTCCAAGATTGAGTAATAAATTGAGTTTGTCCTATATGTGAGTTACAAAATTAGAAAAATCTGTTTTAATTGACAATTAGAAATAAAGAACTTAGAAAAAGAAAACAAAATTAGAAAATAAAAAAAATAAAAAATAAAAGTAAAAAAGATAGAAACAAATAGAAAACTGGAAAAAGACAGATTTAGAAAAAGACAATCTATACAAAAATTAGAAACTGGGAAATATAGTAAGGAAATTGGAAAAAGGAAATAAAGGAATTTAAATAAAGATTTAACTCTCATTATTCACACAGAAAATATTGACAGGAATTTGGAAGCCAAAGAGAAAATTAGTGCAAAAAGAGAAAACAAAGAAGAGGAAAAGAGGAATATCAAGAGATCATCAGAAGAATAGCAAAACCAGGTTCCTATGCTTAATTTATTTATATATATTCAATCATTTTTCTGTGAAAACTTAAAATCGTTTTCTTTTATCAAATTTCAATTTTATATATTCATATATTTATAAACTTAATATCACTGTTGTATTTATATTATTATTTTTATCTATCACATAGATCTGAAGTTATTGAGAAAGCATTTTCTCAGATATGTAATGATGATTGTAGTAAAATTATAATTTTATATATATAAAATATTAATTTTTATGTAATATAAATATATATTTATATACAAACAGTATATATATATATATATTTATATAGAACATCCGATTCATTTAATAAAATCACTTACAAATTTTACATGTTGCACATTATAATTTATTATTGAATGATTTTTACTATTGCTCCCACTAAAGATATTTAATATTATACATTAAGTTAAATTCTGTTTCAACGTGCTTTCATATGCCGAATGTTAGTTTTTCTATGAGGATTATTCGCTGGAAATTATACTATTTGCTGGTCTTTTATCATTCGCTGAAACTTCTATCTATAATATTTGCTGGAAATTCTGAGCTAGAATATATATATATATATATATATATATATATATACATATTATTTAATCTATATATATTTGGAATTAAATTAGTATATATTCAGTTTAATTGATTTCTATAGAAATATATTTATTTTACTCTATTTTTATAATGGGATATATATATATATATATAAATGATTATATCTATGGAATTGTATTAACATATATTTAATTCAGTTAGTTGATTTTATCAAAAATATAAATGTTTTACTTGAAAATTTTCATGGAATATAAATGAATTTATTATTTCTTTCAAAAATTGGATAATAATGAATATAATTGATTAAAAACTTTCTATGTTGGTTATGTAGAAAAACATGTTAGTGGGATCATATTGTCCAACTTTTTATCCGAAAATATACTAAACCCAATAGGATGAAAATGGACCAGCACCAAAGTAAAATAATAGAATTAACTTTTGTTTCAACAATAATTTCTTACCAAATTAGGAAACGTCTATTTTTCGAAAGATCATTATAACCCTTTAGATTTTTTTTTAACCTTAAAAACTATGAAGCATTACTTTAAACATTGGAAATTGATTTATTCCTTCTGTCTGGATAAATTCTATGTTATATTGGAGAGTTACTTTACTTCCGGGACAGGATGCCGAATGTGGGCTCTAGAGATGGTAATCTACTTTTTCTAGATTACTATTTTGTTTTGTTAAGCTTGGCCAAGCTGTTAGACCATTGAAAAAGATGGATTTGAAAAGCCTAGAATTATATATATGTCTCTGCCACATCCTATTGCAAGAGTTATGTCATTTCTAGTATAGTTTAGGAATGCATACAGGCACTAGGCATGCATCGAGAGCTCCCTCCTGCCTTTACCATTTCAGGTTGCTAGGCTCCTCTTGCAGGGTCGGTGCTTCCTTCGAGTTAGGAAGAAAACCGGGGAAGTCTAGTACTTCGTGGTTGGGTGGAAAAAGCACCTTGACCACATTCTTGACCTCAACTTGCGGAAGACCATTGGGGTCATGGCGGTTGAGATTAGAGGATTCTTTATATATATATGATTCTTATGGATATACTTGTACTAATTTTGTATGGCTTGCTCAAGCCCAATTATAATTGTACTTTTATTGAAGTAACTGAAATATTGATACAATCTCTTGTAACCTGGAATCAAATGTCTTGAAACACCCTTTTTGGTGAAAGTATATGGAAATGTAATTTATTGATTGATTAAATTTGTACTTCATTATTGGAACTTGCTATCTTTATGCAACTATGAATATTTGAGTATTGAATCATTTTTCTTTCCAAATTTAGAATTGCATTTTCTTTTGAGTTCCTAGTTTTAGTAAGATTGATTTTAGCGTCGTTACAACTAATAGGAAAAATGGGATTCTTGGAATTCCGTTAGTTAAAGGGAGATTAGCTAGAAGGGTGATTGAACAATGTGATAAGAAATTGAAACCTTTCTTGGATAGTGAAAAGTAGGAAAATGAAAAGACGATTATGGCAGAACATTTGGATGGAGATGGTGCCTTGACTCATGAGGACTATGTGACAGGGCTTCAGGATGATTCTTTGGTCATGCATGCAGGTACTACGGATGAGGCGGTGCATGAAGAAAAGGACAAAACAGCAGCTTTGGTTCCTAGTTCGGTTTCAACTAGTGATGATTCTAATGACTTGATGATTCCTATAGAACAGATGATTGTGTTGAGTTCACTCATGTATTTTCAGATGAAGGGCATGGAGAAAGCAAATATGATGATGACTTCAAAACAGCTTTTGATGATCCTTTATCTTATTCCAGTGAGGATAATACAGGTGGCCTTGGATTTAATTTTCAAACCAAGCCCCTGGAGTGTGATTTATTTAGAAAGGCAACATCACAGGAGGAGCACAGTGAACAAAACAATCAGCCTTTTAACACATGGGATCCAAGTGTGATGACACCTAAGTATGATGAGGATCCTACATGGGATGAATTTCCTTTTGATCGTAATGATGTTCAAATTTTAGAACACAATGCATGCAGCGAGAATAGCATTGATGGTGTTGATTTATTTCTTGAGAACAAATCTGATTTATCAACACATGAAGCTAACTTTGAACAAAGGTTTAGTGATTTTGATAATTTGAATCCACAATTTACTGCTGAAAATGATAATGAGAAGACTCAAGTGATTTGGGACAGCCTTGGAGTCAATGAAGACAGGTATGAAGGTTCTAATTTTAGTGTTCATCATAGCAACGGTTCATTTCCTTTGCATGAATATGATTGCAAGAATAAATGTGTGGTGATTGCTGATGACCCGTTATTTGAGATGGGTGTTGATATGACTTATGACAATCCACTCTTTGAGTTGGATGATGGAGCTGTTTCCGGTTGTAGTATTGCACTTGGGGAAAATAACAAGCTATGGGATCCACGAGAAGATTCAAAACTTGAGTTGGAGTGTGGTGCTCAACTTGGTTTTGATTAAGGTTCACTTTATGAGGAATTTGGTTACCCTCCTGGAGACCACCGAATATGAATGTGCAAATAAGGAGACAGATGAAGTTTGCATTTGGGATGATATGACACGCAGAGGCATCATCATTCCTTTCTACATGAGGAATTGGAAGGTAACTTGGATATGCAAATCAATGATTTCAGTTGAGGATCATTTCTCTGTTGGTATTCATTATGAGTTGCTTCATTCCTGCATGAGGTTTGCTCTTGAGGTTTGGAGCTGGCCAACAAGTGTGTCGTTTCATACCTTAACTGAGTTGATGAGTAGTATTGCATGCTTTCCATATGTAGTTGGTAATGCATTTCCTTCATGAGATATATTGATTCTGGGAGATCATTCTTGGTTGGGTATCCATGCTTGGAATTCTCAACAAGGATTGTCAGAGAGTATTGGGAGCCATAAGAGTGATCTTTGGAGGGATAAGGATCAAAATCTTAGACTTAATAATGTTGTTCCTTCCCTTACCAGCCATTTGGTTATTCCATTTGTTCATCTACAAATGGATTGGAGAGAAATTTCAAGTAAGGATTGGGGTAGTGAACGAATGGTCACTATTGGGTGTGTTCCTTGACAAAGATTGGATCAATCTTTCCATTTTGAGCTTGTTGTTTGGTGGCAGGTCAGCAAGTTCATTTTTTGGTTTGCTTTCATTCAGAGAAGTTGGTACATTATTCTTTGTCAAGGAAGTAAAATTTTTTCAGTTGGAAATTGCTTGGAAGTGTTTCCCAGCTACTTCTAAGTTGATTTGGAGAAGCACAATGCTTTTCACACATGCTTATATTTGGGAAATGTATTGGAGCCGCTGTTGTCCTTGGTGTAGAGCACTAAAATCATATTGTACCTCTCTGATTTCAGTTTTGGACAGCAGTCATTATTGTTTACTTCAGACCTTCCTAACTCAGAGAATTCATCTTATGAAGGTTTGTGATGTAAACTTTGATAGTTTGCCCTCAGTGTGGGTTCAGGATAGCGAGTTTCCACATGCTATAATTCATCTTTTAGAGAGTCTTGGAGTTGTAACCATTAGTGTTAGCACCGCTGTCCACTTTCCGATCAGCCTACACATGACGCCCGCTCTTGACCCGCAGCTGTGTTGGATTGTCTTTTTAGAGAAGCAGTGGAGTATTTGGTGGTTGGAGTTGGTTGCTGGAGGTGATTTGATCATAGGAGATGACTCTTTGGTTACTTCCATACTCATGCCTCCTATATTTTCAATTGGATTTCAGATGGATTGCCGCTGTCCTTATATTTCCACGATGGCTATCGTGACATATTTTATTCAGCCAATTGGTTGAGCTTTGGTAGGCTTTTGGGCAGCTAATTGTGAGAGTTTCTCCGACCACAGTTCAGTTATTTCTAGTTTCCACTTTGGTGAGTGATGGTTGCTACATGCATTTCATGGTGTTGGCATGCATATCATCAGACGATGCTTTGATGATTGCAATGGGTTGGGTGTGTTGGTGTGTTCGGAACCGTTCTTTTGACACTTGGAGGTTAAGTGTCGATGATATGATTTTAGTTGGCAACAGTAGAAATTCCCGCCTTGGCAGACTTCAGAGTGATGACTGTGATTGGACTACTTCATCTTTGGGATGTCATGAGACGTTTCGTTGAGTTTATTTCCTTATGGCGGAGCGGGTTTAATTTTTTGTTGCCCAAATTCGTGATAGGCAATGAGATTGCAAATGTGGACCTTACTGTGATGTTTCAGAAGGAGTTGTTTCATGGTATAGGTTTCAACCTTTCCAGGTATTTCAGTTTGGGTTTTGACGATGGTCACTTTTTGGGGTTCCAGGAGAGGATAGTGCAGTTTTGGCACAATGGTTTTATAGTCATGATCAGAGTGGCGCAACGTCAGCATGGTGGTTCTTTCCTGAGATTGACATGGGACCCTGGGATCATTTTTGGTTTTAGTTCGACCAGTCTGATGATTGCAAGGGTTGTTTTGGCATTGCTTGAGGACAAGCAATCTTTGGGGAGGGCGGACTGTAATGTCCCAATTTTCAAGTTTTGTTGCAGTACAGTTCGCACTGACCTTGTGGGTGTGTGTCAACGTTATCATAGGGGTTATTTAATGACTCCAATGAGCTCAGTTGGTCTAGAGGACTCATATGCCGCTTTCCGAGGTGATTTCCGGTTTCTGGTGTGCTCTCCAAGAATCTTGGAGAAGGCGTCTATTTATAGTAAGTCGCCCGATTGGCTCCGTTTATCATTATTCTTCATCGGGATCATGCCAGTACAATTAGTTTTCAATTTCGATGCATTCCGATAGTTTCCGCAAAATGAGTGTATTAATGGCTTTATTTAATTATTTTACTAAGGTTGCTAAATATTATTTAAATTATTTTAAAAGCACCTTAGTGTTATAGCTCATCGAAATCGGGATGAAATGTTTTAAATTATGGATGCATTAAACAGAGACTTGTGTGTCAAATTATCATTATTTTAATTAAAAGGTCTTTTTCGGAGCTAAAATGGAGTTTTAATTAAAAAGTGAATTTTAAAATAGAAGCTTCTAAAGAGTTTGGCGGAAAATAAAAACACATTTGAGGGGCTCATTTGGATTATGCAGTTTATTTTATTTCTCTGATTGAAACCCTTGTGGTTCTAGAGATGGAACTTGGTTCATCTCAGCCTTCTTGAGGACAAAAACCCTCTTGGAGATAATCAACCTCAGTGGTGAAAGATCCTCTCAGGTTGATTGCCAGTAGTTTCGCACAGAGGCTACGCATTGTTCTTCATTGCATATCGAAGGTTTAATGCTGGTGCTGAGAGAGATATTCTACAGGTTTTGGTATTTATTTGCAGGGCAAAGATAAATTTGGATTTTACAGATCGGAGGTATTGCAGGTTGTCACGGACAAGTTATCCAGTGCGAATATCATATTTTTCTCCATGATAATTTAATAGACATATTGGAGGTAATGTCGACTGAATTTCAGACATTATAGAGCAGATTTGAGTGGGTTTTGCTGTAGGGTTTGTTACCCTTGCTGGCTGTACCAATTTCTCTACTAGCTGTACCATTCTGGCATTCATTTGGGAGCTGTTTTTAATTGCTTTCTCCACCTTTTATGCTGTTGTATGAAGTTGAGGTTAGCATACCAAGTGAAAACAGATTTCAGCACAAAGATCAAGGATTTGGAGGAGTAAATGTTTATGACAGCAGTCTGATATCATGCTACAGCAGCTTATGTGTACTTGGGAATTTCATATTTTCATTTGTGGAGTGTTCTTTTGGCATTGTACTTCCATGGTGGATTACTGAACTTTGTAACAGCAAGCTATTCTATCACAGATCAATATATTATTGCTGGATCCAAGGTCAGATTTGTGTTTCATTGTTATTTCTATTGCATGCAAAGTGTTTGTTATAATGTCTATGTTGTTTATCTGCAAATTTGAGATGTTTCTTGTGTACTTTCAATTCCCAACTGCATATTGAATGCTCGCAAACACAAATACATTGAAATGCATTCGAAACAACACCAAAACAACAAACAAAAAAGTGTTCGACGAAATGTCAGCTCACTAGAAGTCAGTAATCTTACTGGGTGTTTAAGAAAAAAAAAAAACTTGTTCCAAACTAAGGTGTATATTACATTAGTTTATCTAGAACGAGATTTCCAATATTTTTTGGGAGACAACTGAGGTATTAAATTTTTAAATGTTCATTCCTTTCTAAGTTTAAAGAACAGATTTTTTTGCTGATATTCAACTGAAAAAATTTCAAACTAGGAAATATCACAGCATTTCATGCCTGCAAGGAGAATTTGGTTTATTTCTTCTTTTTCTCTTAACTTGGGACAAATTCTGCAACAATAGCATTTACCAATCCCTGAAGGCTCACCCCTAATGTACTAGGCATGGCAACTTCAAGTACAGTTTGATTGGTGCATTTGTTGAAGGGTATAAAAACGATTTGTCTATAGTACTATTATATCTGATGCGTTTGGGTCCCATCAATAATTGAAAACAGTGAACAACTACTATTGACAGGAATCATATTCTAAGATGTTGGTGAAATAACAGGTTGGCAAACCCTTCTACTTATATTTACATTATGTACAGTCACTTGGACCATGTGCAGTTCTGATTCATTCTTTGACTGCTTGCGTGTTATAAGGGGAAACAAGGACTTTCCTAGCTTTTTGGAAGGAGTAGCCAATGGCTTGTTGACTAAGCAGAAAACTATAGGGATTCTAATTTATCGGTAGGCTTTACAGGACTAGAACTACGAATTTCAAAATATTGTTTTTTAGCTTCCTCTATTTCTTTCTTTTCTTCTTCATTTTCTCTAGATAATAATTCAAAGCATTCATATTTTGATTGATTGCCTGTAACTCTGATTCTACCATAGTGACTTTGTCAAACAATCTGTCAATCTTAGCTTCTGATAGATTGTCCAATTTACCAGATAATTCAAATGCCTAACTTCACCTTTCTGATTTGATGAAGAAATCATTGAATCTCTAAGCAAATATGACAAATCTTCTCTTGAAGATGGTTGTTCTTTGTCAAGTACTGAAGTGCAGAAAGCAGTCTTTGGTTGCCAATTCCCAAATTTAACAAAAAATTTACTATTGTATTTCCCTTGAATAGAAATGAACCATCAAGTTTAGGAAACCTAAATGATTAGGCCACATTGATGATTTGAACATTTTTATCAGTATCACCACTGAACAAGATTCTAGGTTTTGTATTGGTTGCATGGACAACAATGCTGGACACTGTGGATGGTAATACATTTCTCTGTACATCACAATTAGGAGAAGAGGTTGCTGTGGGAGGAGGAGTATGTAGGTCTGTTGTACCAACACATTGGGTGTTATATCTAGTTTTAAGTGATAACAAAGGTTTCTAACAGGAAGTGCTTGAAAGGTTGCAGATGCAAAATATTGTTGGATTAATGGATAGCCTACAGAAAAGTCTTGCAACATTTCTTACAATCGCTTTTGAATATGAAAAGAGCTCATTGCCACCTCATAAAAATGATTCATTCACTTCCCAATAAATTGATATTCCTGATAGCCAACCGATTAAATTTGATGATGAAATATGGAAAGAAGCTGAATTAATGTGTTTGGAATCTTTGGACTGTCTAAACTGTTTGTGAAGCCTAACAGACAGATTTCTTCAACATTGGTACATTGATGAATAAAGTGATCATCTGTACAAATAGTTTTATGTTAAACATGACATGTAGACACCACATGCAACAGACCTGGTACTGATGCAGGACCCATGATCATTTTTTAGATTTGTATAGATTTGAAATTATTAGTTTTATTATTTGCTTTCTGGCACTGCTTCATCTAGATGCCACATATACACCTCTTTGCATCCATTGTAAGGCATTGGATTTGAGAAATTTGTAAGTGGCTGCTTCTTCTTGTACTTATAAGTTATTGTTCAAGTAATAAAAGCCTATTGAACAGACCCTACTCAAAGCAGTTCTGCAACCTGTTTACATTCTCCTCATACATAGTGAACCTGCAATTTTGCTCTTTAGTTTTGTCTAGGCTTAGAAGAAAAGCTCTTTAGCCTGCCTTTGCACTAGTGTTTCTATCAGTTTCTGGGACGGAGGGGCAGAGTTTTGGGGACAGAAAAAAAATTCCTATATTTTGGGGACGGTGAAGGGACAGCTTATAAAATGGTAGAAAAAAATTATTTAAAACTAAAAATAGTTTAAATTAAAAGAAGTGATCCAAAAATCCATTTGATAATCATAATGACATAAATGATAATATGATTTTTCAATTTTATTATATCAATGGAAGTTACAAAGTATGAGAGTACAAACGAACTAAGAATCACAACTATAGCCTGCGGCCTATTACATCTCTTTGTTAGTGTGAATCATTTTGGGATGGCTCTTGGACAGGATGTTCTAATCCCAATAGTAGAACTAAAGACCCCAAGGAACATTATACCCACCACTTGTTATAGCATCTGGAGACGATGAAAGGAGACTCAGTGTTAATTGCATAGCAACATGTACACAGAATGCAGAGGCATCTGGTTATAATTAACATTTTGAGCTGTAAGGAGATACAAAGGAATTTTTCGTTTTCAATTTTTTCTATAAAAGTGACCATTTGTGGGCTTATATAATTTGCAATAAAAACATTGAACATGCATCCAAAAGTAAGTACAAGTGGCAATGATATGTGTTATGGCCAGAGAGGGCAAACATACTTGCAATGTGAGAGATGAATATTTAATTTTAGTGTAATATCCCGTATGGATATTGCTCTGAAATTTTTTGATCAAACACTAGACAAACTCGTTGTTATCTCCCTGAGTTTTCAATATCTTAGGATGAACTGTGCAATCTATATATATTGGTTGCTGAGTATACTGACAAATGATCCCTGCTGTAATCACTCTGAATAGACAGATAAGTCTTTGCAATGATTGCTATGCCGAATTGCTATTTAATTCACTGGATGCTTGGAATTTTTCAATACACTCCTTGACCAATAATCCTTAACTCCTCACGCAGCATAAACATATATATATCATGTGTTAAATTGCCAAACTAGCATGCCACAACTATTGCTTAATCAGCACTCCAGAAATACAACTGTCCTGTGCTCAGATGCTTATGGTTCTATGCAACAAAGATCTCCATATGAAATCCACACACAAGGATACATGACTCAAGCTTAGGACATTGCCAGATGACTTCATATGCTGGAAACTGTGCTTACAGAGCTGTGTTCTTTCAATGATTCTGAAACCTGTGATTCCTCTTTCCACGACTTCCCTTATACTCGCTTATAAAATCTGAGTGTTGCATGGCGATCAATCTGAAGCGGCAACTTGAAACTCAAGGTTCAAACTCCAGTGCATTCCTTTAGAGACCCACGAAAGGATGAAATCGCAGTTCTAATAAACAAGCAGTTAAAACTTTATTGAATAGTTTGCACTTCTTTATGTCCCTGTCGAATATCCTGAAGGCTGCAAATCTCTTCAAAGAAACCACGATGTATTCCTCTATTTCAAAACTCTCGATCTCACTTGCTTAGCGTGGCTTTCCTATAATGTGTGGTGTCCTTAGAAATTGCCATGCGCCACTAAATACTCTTTTGCTAATTGTCAACAATTCATACACTTCCTTCCAAGTGGCGGTGGAGAAGGTTATAAACCCAGATCACAACAAGTGTTATCCCTTAAGAAGTGGCGATCATTCAAAGTCTTCAAAAATTATTACTTCCCTTACAAAACCCACGATACATGACGTAAACTGCGATTTCATAAATTATGAAACATTTGATAACACAATACACTCAGTAGGACCCACAAAACACTAACAAAGAAACTCTACTGGAATATGTCAAAGATTGTCTCCCTTTAAACAAGCAAGCTTAATCAATAGATTTCATAGTTCTGATTCAATGAAAATATTAAACAAAAGTCTCTCAAACTAGAATCCATTACTTTCAATACTCCACAAAATATCTGATATAAATCTGAAACACATATATATCGATCCACACTTGCAAATTTATATTTATTTATAAATCAATAAATTTGCAACAAAACCCTCTGCATAAAACAATGTCTTCAAACAAAGATTTTCAATGAAGCTTTACAAATGGTCTCTGACCAAATATCGAAAACCCAAATACTATGAAGCACAACTGTGAAATCTGAAATAATTTCACCTCAAGAATGGTAAGGGAACATCACCAAACCATCAACTACCAAGGGATCATCTCCTTGATACCATGAATGTAAAGGAACATCTCCTTGAACTCAAGCTATTAGTCTTCAAACCAAGAACATACAAACTCAACATGATTCCAAATGAATCCCAGGCATCTTTTTTAAAAGCCTTCACAAATTAGGACGGACCTAATTTTATTAAATGAAGGTTTTTGTGTACACGATCACACTTGCACTTTTTAAATGCTTACACTTGAACTTTTTTAAATGTTTGTTTTTGTGCACACAATAACACTTTATTTTAAAAAGTGTTTTAAAATTGACTCAAGTAACTTAATAAAATTATTAATTTTATAAAGCAATTAAAATACTTCATAAAATTAATTCACAATTAGAACCTTTTTAAGTTACTTGAAAAATGGGGACATCACATTTAGTTACACTATTTGACATAGGAAGATCACTATCAGCAGTTGGACAAACCTTTGATGCTAGTAATGAGCCATTGCAGAAAACATCCAGAAGCTCTCATGGTTAGGGAGATGCAAAATGAGAGAAGACACAAACATGATCTCAAGATGGGGCACAATATAGTATATACAGCCAAAGATAATAGCAAAACGGTGGCACAATGTGCATATTTCCACTCAACTCTAAAAATGCTTACAAGAAGGAAGATAGAAAGGGTTAAATGAAAAAATTAGGATGGGAAATAAATAAGTAATTACCAAATATTTAGTAAACAAACCAAAGCTGAAAAGATGTACAACTACTCGTGAAATAGAGATACAGTTATTTGGATATGCTTACTGCGTGCACTGATGCTATGCTGATATTTTTCTCCAGTGCATCAATTCCTGTCACTTGTGCCCCCATTCTCGCTAAGGGCTGCAAGTTTAAATTAAAAAGAAAAGGCCGGGTAAGAGTGATTCCTCTAGAACTTATGATTATCATGTATAACAAACAAAGACCAGTTTTAAGCAAGTGTGTCTCTCCTATCCTGAAGAGGCCTTTTTGTTCCAAAAACAAAACATTCATAATAACATAGATATATGATACATTGCTTAAAGGAGCAATTTTAGGATTTGTCATTAGCGCTATCTAATAAAAGAATTCTCTTGCTTCTATCAACTTTCTCTTCAACATATTTCAAACTGTATTCAAAACAATTAGTATTTAAATAACTGCTACCCTAAACTGTCTAACATTAAGTTACATAAAACATTAAAGACTGCATTTGAAATCTATGTCAATGCTAACAGCACAGGTTTATAATACATAAAATCCTAAATACTCTGAAATATTTTCAAGTTAAAAACTCCCCAAAGTTTAGCAGACACCAACAATAATTAAAGCTTTAAATCATATCTATAGCAACCCAAGCAGTGTTAACCATGCATGAGCAACATTAAATGCTTCAGAAATAATTATGTGTATCTTCAGGATGAGGATGAAAGAGCTTAAAAATGTCAACAGCTATCTAGGAACCTTTGAAGATGAAATCACCGGACACCATCTATAAAACATATATAAGCTCCTATAGCAAGTCTGCACTAAGGTTTAGATGTGGAATCAGTTCACTTCAACACAAAAAAAAATGGGGAATTGAAAAGAAAATTAATAATGTACATTCCAACAAGGTGCCTTGTTTTTCACACAAATCAGTCAGTTTCTGCTCATTTACAATATTTATAGCCCAATGAAAAGACAAAGTGGGGATGAATAGTTCTTGCCATTTCCACCATGGCTTTAGAATCTTAGATCCCTTCCCTAGGGACCTCTCATTATTGCATAGCTTTTTTCACACAATAATGAATTACTGCAAATTATAATTTTTTGACTAAAGTGAAGTATAGTGGTCTTCGGCCCTTTGGGGTTTCAAGAAAAGAGATGCAAAGTTCAGAATTCCCCAGAATCGATTCCTCTCAAATATTGAAATAAACAAATTAAAAATTCTGAGTGTTGAAGTCCAAGGTGCATCTGAAACCTCATAAAGTCTTAAGTCTCCTGCCAATTTATGGTTTAAGTATAGTCCCAAAATCCAATAAAGCTTCTCTCAAAATTTAATATCCCAAATGGATATTGCCCTAAATTTCTGATTTTAAACTTGTGAATTCTGCCCTAAATTTCTGCATTTTCATTTTCTGTTCAAACCCTAGATTCTGATCAGAATTTCTGCACTTCTTATTCCAAATTCTGCCCTAACGCAAGTCTGAAAACCGATTTATTTTTCTGAATAAGAGCACTTATGAACAGCCAATAAAACATGTGCCAAACATCCACAAATGAGCTTGACAAGTAGATAGTATTAGCTAGGATTGCAATTATGAATAACAAGCATTCAAGAGACAAACAATTGACAAACAAATCTGATTTCTCAGTATGCAAGTCTGCTGCTTCACACAGAATATATGGAGATGGAAATTACATCAAGTTTTAGGGCTCAAACATGCCTAAGCATTGCTGTCCTTACAATTCCAACCCAACAAGAGTATTATCATGCCAAAAACAATACCAATTGATATTCCACAAACCTCCAAATGCTGGCGCTCCTATCTAGGGTTAAACCCTAGTATCATGTGACATAAACCATAATGAAAATGCTGCTCCCAAGGGTGCTCAGATCTTCTACTACAAATTAGGGTTTTAGAAGATCCTAGGCAATGAAGGATATGCCTCACACCACCGAATGATCCTAACGGAGTGCGCACAGGTCTGCTCCAATTTTCTGCTCCAAAGGATGTCTAAGTTCTGCTCAATGATGCTGATCTGCTGCTGATCCAAGATGGCGAACAGGTCTGATTCGAAATGCTGAAGACTTCAAATGCTAAAACTCCTCAAATTCGCCCAAATTGGCCCTCAAATGTAATTCGCCCTTCCTTGAATATGGCACTAAGGTTTTAGGGATTAAACCCTAACAAAGGCTGCTCCAAAGTTAATTAGAATTCTGCTCAAATGATGATAAAATTCTGCTCCAACCGATATGCAATTCTGCTCCAAACATCGTAGTTCTCCAATGAAGTGCAATTGTGAATTCTGTATGAATCCACCTCCAAGATGAGATTGGATTTTCATCCAATCCACCTTATTTTCACAAGGGTTTTTGTCCTTGGAAAATAGATGCAAACAAGTTGCCAATCCACAAGGGAAGTAAAATGATATAAGCTGAATGATATGATATGTTGAAAAATGCCACAAAGATCTTATATTTATACATGAATTACACCTTCTACACATGCTGGCCGACCAAGGCAGAATTTACCATTTTATTTTATTATTTTCCCTCTCAAGGAAGGCCGACCTCCCTTAGGCAATCTTGGAGCTCAATAAAAACAAATTAAAGATTTTTTTTTTGGTGTTTACTTCTCCTAGGCCGACCTAGGTAAAACTTTACCTTTCTCCTTCTAACTAGGTCAACCTCCTTCTTATCAAATGGGCGCTCAACAATAGATGCATCATTATTATTTAATTCTCCCTCTTTCCTTCTCCAAGGCCGACATGGGATGACATGTTCTATATTATTATTTTCTGATTTCCCCTTCTCCAAGGGCGGCACCTTAGGCATTTGAAACCTCATACCTTTGACCTCAAATGAAGTCGTCACCTACAAGAAACATCTTCACAATTTATTCCTTATTTTTCCCAAGGCAAATTTCACATTTTCCTTCATCCTTTATCCTCCAAATGGGTCACTCATCTCTAGGGCAAATTATTTGACCCAAGTTGACTTCACCAAAATTACTACAAAAATACTCCAAGTCATAATCTAACTCCATTTTCACAAGGAAAAATAGTTATTTCCAATTTTCCAAATATCTAAGTCATTTTGCAACAATGGCTCAAAAGGGGACACTACACAAAAACCTAAGTTTGGAAAGAGCTTGGTCCCAAAGAAAAGTGCCAAAAGCTAAGTATGCACACCTAACATATAATAGTATGGTGTGTTAGCATGTTAATTCATACCTTTGAATGCAACACAAAATGGAACAAATGTGTAGTAGAACTGCTCTTCGAATTAGAAGGGAAAGGTAACCTAATTTAAACAATATGTACTTGCTATTTACAATTTGTATAGTGTTTTTTGGAGTGACTCACACATAACAAACAAAACTAAAGGTTTGTCTTTTTAGATTCACCTAGGGCAAAAGCCCTGTTGGTTTTTCTTCTGAATCAGCATTAGGGTTTGTCAATTCTAATGCACAGGCAGATTCAACCAACAAAATACAGGAGGTTGCGTGAGCTCCTCCCCTTCACTTCTGGTTCTGCCACACCAAGGGGGGTTTCCCTATTTGATAAAGATATGACCTTGACTAGCTCAATAACAGAAGGATTTAACTTGACAGCAACAGGCAGAATACTCTCATGTATGGACCAAGATTTGTGTAACAAATCACAAGGTTGGCAACATTCTTGGACATATGTGTCTGGTTAGAGATGAGAGCATGCAGGGGTTTTCCTACTCCTACTCCTACGACTAACAGGTGGAAGTATGAAATGGTTTGAATCGATGTTTGAGTTATGGGACTTTCCTAGACCCTTTGAACAGACAGATTCCCAAACCAGTGCCTTATTTGGGCAGCAGAGTCAAATCTACAAATGTAAATGTTCCCCTATGACAACATGAATTCATATCCAGAGGACTTGAGAAGAATGTTAATGCCTAACAGCAACATGTCCAAGAAAGAGTATTACCTATGATCATACTTTGCAAATCCTGTGATGCAATCTATTTTCCTTTGTATCTGATCAAAAGCCTATTTAACCACTCCTTGAGCAGACGCAATAAATCAGACACACAGTATGCATATACTGAAAAAACTTGGAAGCCGACAACCTTGTTTGAAAAGAAAACAAATGACATACAGGAGACAATCATAAACAATACACACAGCAGGTGTTTTTCATTTAAATTCAATCTGCATAGAAAATCATCATACAGGAAATTATCATTTACAAGACAGGATAGACTGATACACTAGACCAAGGACCGAATCTGTAACAAAAAATGCCTTTCAAAACATGAACACCTTGTGTTCAAAGTCAGAGCAGAAAGCCCAAAAACATCCAACCCCTGTAGAATGGCCATGGATTCCTTTTTCAAGGAGCACACAAGCTTCCGGCCACCTACACACTGACAGACTTCATAAATGCAGAGATCATCCTCCCTAGATTTTCAAAGAAACAATCAGATCCTCATAAATTCCAGTCGTTGAAGCAGTCAAATTCACCATGAAAGCCAGCGGTGCAAGCAACCCGGACCTCGAACAAATGAGCAGATGTGACATTCTTTCCATTGCCGTGCAGTAGGTTCGCTGAATGTGGAGAGAACGCGCAAAAGGGCGCCAACCAGACAGTTATTTGAAATATTAAATCTTAGTCGCAGGATCGGGTTTCAAGTATGCAAGATCAACGGTCGAAACCTGCCCATCCATTTTAAAAAATCCACATCGGCACCCGAACAGTCCATCGCCAGTGGGAACCCGCCACGTAGGCAGCCGCGATCCATCGCTGAATTTTCAAACCTTGTGAGATCAAAAATCCCACATTCGTCCTGCAGGGACCCTACTAACACTTAATAAGCACAGCCGCATGTAAACCAAGTGTCGAGCGTTTTGCCCCGCTCAACCCACGAACCCACCGCCAATAGCCTATCGGCCAAACCCCTCATATCGGCCAATCGAAAATTTCCCCCCGCCGATACACATGTCATCCCGATACAACCCGATCGGCGAGAAAACCACCGTCGGCCCAGCGCTTTCCACCTTCGCCGACGCACCAACTCTCACCAACGGGCACACCGTCGGCCAAACATTAACCATCGGCGAACAACCTGTTTGTCTGCCCGATACCTTTCATCATGCCGATGACCACACTCTCGCAACCCTTGAGCCATCTGCCATCGGCCAGACTAGCCCCATCGGAGGATCCTCCATCAGCTGGGCCGATACATAATGTTACACCGATGAACATCTCTATCGGCACAATCCCCCTCGGCAAAACACAAACCATCGGAGGGCCAGAAAAACGCTGAGCCGATGTCAAAAGTTATTCTGATGCGCATCTCCATCGGCCAGACCAGCCAACATCGGCAAACCACAAAATTCCTCTGCCGATAGCAATACTCCCGCCGATGACCACTCTGAACGACCCTCATCGGCCTGACCATCATCATCAATGAGACACGTAACACTGCTGCCGATGGATAAAGTCTTGGCGATGGTACAAATATATCAAGTGAAGAACGTGGTCGCCAAGACAAAAGTGAACTCACACCGATGGCCATAGAAATTTTTTGGATTTTTTGGGAAGGTGCCTGCATGAAAAATTGCTCGAAAACTGACAGTCAATTCAGGCACCAACAAGGCTAATACGCACTTCAACTCAAGCCAAAGGGATTTATGTTTTTTTCACTAGAAATAAACTTTACGATAACTACATGCTTATGGTGCTCAGCTAAAGGCAGAGATTAAGAAGTGCAATACACATAAAGCTAGGTTTTTGTTGTAACAATAGAAACTTAGTAAATTATAAGAGGGGTACCGCATACAAAGCTACAAGACCCACTTTACTGCAACCTACAATACAAGGTCTGCAGTTAATAGTAAAAAATTTCAATTTATTTTATCTACACAATACACAAGATATTATAAGTTAAACAAGTAGTTGCATTCCAAGCTACAACGACCAACCTAACAACTACTGCAATAGAAAGCTTTCAGTAAATGCCAAGCAATTTTCAACTCATAAAAATACAATAACACAAGACTATAGAACACTTCAACAGCAATTTCGAACCAAGATAGCCATACTAAATTTTATTGAATGAATGATATTGAATCCACACTAATAATCACCTCCACTAAGTGACCAAAAGCACTTATTCATAAGCATTTACAATGCATTGCATAAAAAATAATAAAAAAAAGCTAACTACAACTTCTACCCTAAGAATAGCCTAATTGCATGCAATGCATGCTTTATTACAATATTTTATCTACTAATACTAAACCTAACTCAAACAATCTTCAGTAAGACTCCTGGTAAGGACAACTATCATCTAACAATAGCTTTTCCAGAAGATCATCCAAAAATAGCCAACCGAAAAATAGCCTTCTCAAAATATGATTGTTTCATTGAAAATGATGAAGACTAAAAATAGTGAATCTTGACAAGCTGCTCTGGATGATGATTCTAACAAAGTTTTAGTGTTTTGTCCATGCCAAACTTTCTGAAGAAATTCTAAAACTGTAACATTCTGATGCTTTAAATCTGATAGATCCTTCGTTTTTTCAGTAAATCTGCAATCTTGAATATTCTGAAAACCCTAGAGTATGTTGAAATAAGGCTCTCCAATCATGGCAACATCATGATCTCATGTATGCTGATATCTTGCATTTGGCCAATCAAGATCATGCTAAAACCATGATAAAACCTTAACTAAAATCTGAAGGTTTTCGGCAAAATTAAGGATTCATCCTTGTTGAAACCCTAGCAATCTGGGAGTGATCAGCAACAACAAAAATATGAGTTTTGGTGACAAAAAATCTTGCTGTTGTATGACTTAACTGTGAACAACTTGATGTGACAGCAGCCTATGGTTCGAATGTGGATGTCTGAGAATTGATCAACACCCTAGCTTCTGCTTTTGTGTGAATATCTGAATTTTATGAGTTATGATAATAAAACCTTTGTCAAAAGAATTACAGTTGCTCAAATTTGATACAAATAACTGCTGATATCAGGTGCCTTTGATGGAGATTGATAAGAAATTCGCTTGATATACAATTTCCCAACCAAAGACCTTGAACACTCGCTGAATTTCTGATGAAAACCTGCTGCAGATGACTAAATCCTACTGATAATTGATAAGAATCCTTTAAAATTGAGTCACTTTAACCAAGATTGATAAGGAATTAGCTGCAAAAGGAATTCATGATGATTGCTGCTCTGCTGATTATCAAAGAAACCCTGCTGATCTGCTCAAATTTGCACCTGCTCTGCTGATTTCTTTTGAGACTCTAAATTTTAATGACTAAAACCTTGTGGAAGATAGAATCTGCTGGAAATGTGAAACGATGTTGGACAACGGATGTATCTGCTGATCTGCCATTGTAATAGAGTGAGCTTCTATTAATAGGTGTTTTTTTGCTTTTCTGACTTTGTCTACTAACAAACAGGCATCCTCCTTAAATAGTTTTCACTGTTTTTTATACTTGGTCAGATTTAAGTTTTTAACTCATAGGTGCGCACCTATAAATGATTTTTAAACATTTTTACAAGCATTAGTTGGCTCAATCATACAGACATGCCAATATATAGGTTTGCAACTTTTATCATCCTAAATTGTTTTTCATTAACTGGTGCAAACCAATGAGTGCATTTGCTGCCTCTTGAAACATGCAAGTTTGTTTGTTATTTATAAGGTGCGAACCTATGTGCTAGTCTTATGCGGTTTTTTAAACTTTTACGCATTTCCTTTACAAGTGTGTGCCACTATATAATCTTTGCAAATTTTAGCTTGAAACATATATTTTCTGCATACCAGTGCACTTCATAGCATGTTTTGCACATTTGTGGCTGAAACTATCTTTTCCTTCATATTGGCACATGCCAATGCACAGCTATACAACCTTTGTCTTTGATTGAAATCTGCCTTTCCCATCATCTGGTGTGCACCTCATGATGGTGCTGCAAGCTTAAACATCCAAAATTTGATTGTTCCTTCGTTCTGGGGTGCGCCTATATTCTCAAATGCGAGTTTCGTTTGGACTTCATTTTTTCATGTTATATGGTGCACTTCTGACAATGCATTCGCAAGTTTAGATCTTGAACACTTACCTTCATGCTTCCAAGCACGTGCCAATACACCTACTTGCAGAGCCATTGACCTTCAAACTCACTTTGACACTCAAGGCACATGCCCATATGAGTCCATGCAAATTTAACTCGCTTTATCTGTTTTGCCTCTATTAGGCATGCACCTATATAGGTGTTTGCAACCTTTTGAAATACAAATTTTTTCTTCTATATGGAGGCACGTGCTTCTAAGTGGAAAAGCATGTTTCATGATACTTAACAATCAGCTACACTATCAAGCACGTGCCTGATTGCATTTACAAATTTCACAAATTCAACCTTGTGTAAGGTATGCCTATCTATGCAATCTTTTGACGAAAGGCTTAATTTCTTGATTGTTTCATGCACCCATATAAAGGAATGTTGTTTTCGCTTCTTCTTCATTGACTCATTTGATAGCTCCAATCGTTGATCCTGCAAAGGCACGATGACAAGACAAAAACCCGATACATGACTTGTGATTGTTGAAAAGACAAGGGTTTTAACTGAAAAATTCAATACAATAGAAAAATATATATATATGGCTACAATGTGGTGTATGGAAACTCTCAATCAGCAACTGCCACATTGTGGATG
The DNA here is from genome assembly GCA_027924645.1 of Cunninghamia lanceolata. NCBI lineage: Eukaryota > Viridiplantae > Streptophyta > Pinopsida > Cupressales > Cupressaceae > Cunninghamia > Cunninghamia lanceolata. The sequence goes on from BSBN01000333.1 coordinate 7,606,150, forward strand.
TCCAATAAGACATCCACTCACCCAAATGCCACATCACCCATGGCACAACATAAACAAGTCAAAGCAAACCTATATCAAGAAGATGAGTGTTTTGAGATCTTGATCCTATTTCATCCATATTTTCTTCATACAGCATTGTCTTTCAGTGCTGCCAATCATGTTGCGGAGCTGGTTCAGAGGAATTCTTGATGATCAACAACTTGGGATAACTCAATATCATTTCCAGCACAACAGTTTCATAGAGTTCCTTTCAAAAATTAATGTTTGAGAAACAAGTTAACACAAAATGAAAACTCTCAAATCGGTGACAGCCACATCATGAATGTCCAATAAGAAAGCCACCCAACCAATGCCATGTCACCCATGGCACCACATCAGCAAGAGAACCAAAGTTATGTGAAGACAAGTGTTTTGACGTCTTTATAATTTGACCATAGCTTCCACATACAGTGTTGCTTTTAGTGCAATCAATTGTTTTAGAGAGCTGAATCAGCGCGCTATTTGATAATCAATGATTCGGGATAACCTGATATCAATTTCCCGCACAGTTCTTTAGAGTTAGTTTAAATATTATTATGATTGAGAACAAAGTCAAATGCAGATGGAAAAGGGATACTTGAGGCTATCATGCACCCCAGAACTAGGTAGAGTCCCTAGACAAAGCCATTGTTGTCTCCCTCATGTGTACTCCATGCGCTTATGCCCTGGTCAAAATCCAATATTCCATAATTCAGCTAGCAACGACTAATGCATCTAAGATCTTATAAACTTTTGCAAAGTTGCATGTACTAAAAAGACAAATTATTATGTCCATTCATGAACTAGTAGAAATGCTATTAGCCATGACATATATAATTGTTAGGACTTCATGACATTGTTCCACAAAGAAGCGCCCTCTCCCATTTAAGAGACGAAATGTCCCTCCTGAATACCCATTTTCTCCACCTTTCCTTGTTGTCCCCAAGATATTTTGGCCCCTGTAGGAGCTGTCTTTTATTGCATTTTCTGCAACATCATAGCATCCCTGGGATGTTAGTGCGTTGTCCCGAACTGCTGGAGGCATCCTTCCCCCAACTTGTATGGGAGATATCACATCGCCCCCAAGTTGTGAATATCCCTCCACCATCCATGGGATGTAAAAAAATCCCAAAAATGTCAACTTAAAAAATAAAAAAACTCTAGACTTCTAATTTTCATGGCTAAGCATTTTGTGATGGCTGAAATACAATTGTTATATTTTGATTCTCTCATTTATGTGACTCTTATAGTTCATATACATATTTTTATTTAATATCTAACACTCAAATATGTTGTACCCATATGAAACTTTCATATCGTGTCAAGTTTTTAAACCAAAATCTTCATTTACCTACCTCTAACAAGTTTCAAACCTTCTATGCTTCGCATCATCTTGTCGTCCTTCGGTTCTTTTCTAACCCTCACAGAATCATAAATGCTCATCAAAGATCCGACATGCACCAATATAAAGAAGTTGAATTTTTCAAAAACTTTAAGTCTTGAGAATTGGCACGCGCCTGGACAGTGGCATGCGCCTGGACAGTGGCGCGCGCCTAATAAGGGAAGAGTAAAACGGGTGCATGAAGCAAGATTAGAGTATAGGTGCACGTCAAGTAACCATGGCGCACCTATGCAAAGGATTAGAGTCAAACAATGTCGAGACGCATCTACTAATAGAAGCATGTGCCAGTATAAAGTGTTTTGCAGTCTTTAGGAGCACACCTAAACTGTGGGGCGCGCCAATACGAAGGCACTCGAAGCTTGTTTAAATATTAAAATTCTGCCCCAATAATGTGTGTCTCATAATAAAGACGTCCCTATACGAGGCACATGTTTTCAACAACAACATTCATTAAAAATATAATGATTGTTATTTTTGGCCAACTAAACTCAATAAAGGGAGCTGCAAGCTTATGAAGGTTCTTGTCATTTTTTGCAAGACAAACAAGAATGAGCGAATTGCACCAAAAGAAGACTAAGAATCAACACTCTTGAACAAATAAAACAAATCATCATCCAATCGGCATTTCATTTTGAAAGTTGAGGCCAAGTCACATAGAAAAATCAGAGGCCAAGTAAAAAAAGAGGCACACCAATACAAATGACGGTCGATTTACCCTTCGATCTGATAAAACAAATAGTTGAATTAATGAACAGAATTAACAATGCATACCACATAGAGGACTAAAAGTATATCTTTATTCACACATGAAGTTATTACAGAAGTAGACCAGAGATGGTCGGCCAAGGATAAGAGTCGATCAGACTAGATCATACTATTTTCCTTGATGATACAAAGACTATTTAAAAGACCCGACAGTTGCCAAGAGAAACACAACCGTTGACAAACCGACTCCGACTACAACCGCCAACTAACCAACTCCGACTACAACCGTCGACTAACCGACTCTTATAACTACTCGAAAGCCGACAAACAATTAATACGTAGTCGAATAACCCATATTATCAAATATAATAATAGTCATCATACACTAACTACATCACCCCCCTGAAAGAAAAAGTCGTCTTCCGAACGACAGAAAACAAGTAAGCATCAAGTGACATTAGGTAAGGTGTGCCAAACTGGTGACGACGCTGGAGACGAAGAACCTGTATGCAAACTTGGAAGTACACACGAAGTTGAAGTAGAACCAACATATCCCGGATGCATGCCAGTAGCTTGAGAATGTTGAAGACCAATCGACCAAGGAACCTAATCTAACGACACACTAGAGTCTATGAATGTTGCACCCAAGCGATCATTGAACGCAGATAATACTACAGGCATCTCAAAAGCATTATGTTCATGAAAATAGTGTTCAGTACCCCATTTTCCAATAATGTAATTTCAATCACTTCACCAATTTGTATGAAGAATTCTGTGTTTTTACCAACATCATAGTCTGGGGCAGAACTATTTGGAAACTGATCAGGACCAGCCCACAATGGCTTTACAACTAAATGATTTGCAGCATGAGCATCCTATATAGAAAAAAATGAACCACTGAATTGATATTGGATAGACTGTACAGCAGAAGGTAAAATAGTGTACGGCAAAATGTGATTGAAAAATCCGTACAATGTAAGTTGCTAAAGGGATCATACGGTTGGAAGAAAGTATAGCAATGATCGTACAACAGTATGAAAGGAAAAAGTTGGACGTACGAAAAACATAAGAAACCGTATAGTGAGCATACGGATAGAAAATCGTACGCTAGGATGAAGATAAAATGGTCATACAACAGCTATTGGAGGAGATCGTACGGTGGCGATGAAAAAGTGAGATCATACGACGACAACAAAAAATTGAGTATGAACGATAGTCAAAGGGAATGTTATTAACTAGCGTTTTTCATATGATCAACACAAGGAGTGTAATTAGTGTATTTTCCATTTTAAAAGAATTCTCCTTGGTCGTACGATCAAGGATCACACTATTATTTATTTGAATATATTTTACTCTTGATTGCGGTAGGTGCGGGTCTCTTTGAGCTTGTCGTACGATAGAAAATTTTAAAATTTTATAATTTAATTTTTTTATTTTTTCCTTTGTCATCCACTTTAAAAAATTTAAACTTGTATTTTTCCCAATTTCTCTATCATTTGTGATGATGTTATTTTATTTTAATAGATAGTTTAGCATTTTCATCAAAAAAAAATTCTCTATTATTTTTTTCATTATTTTTATGTGGGGCCCAACTATTATTTTCCGTTCTAATATTTTTTATGTTTTTCTCAAGTGTGATCCACCTATTATTTCCCACTCTGGGTGCAAAAATTTTCTATCCTGCATACTACACAATATTTTCCCCTTTTCCGTAATTTTCTAGTGAAGTTGATCTAGCCTAATGACAAGTATCTGTACGCTCCAAATTAAATGTTTTAATATCATTGCTTTGAGACGTGCGTTCATTAATATTGCAATCATTGGTAAAGTTTGTGCCTCTACTGGAACCCGAACTGCCATCTTTTGCGAACGTTGTATTGCATCCTGCACACATAAATTGTCTAGATTTTTAAAATCGTTCATCTGTTGCTCTTCACTAATCTCTGTAGTTTTGATAAAATTACAGTGTGACAAAGATACCTCGTAGTCGTCCATTTGCCAATGAAACAAACCACGAGGAGACTTTTTTCCAACCTCCGAACACGATTGCAATTCCAAAACCCTTCGTCGTTCGACTCCATCGCACCCTGATCATGCTTCTCCATCCATTGTTCTTCGGAATCTAAATCCGACAAATCCAAGGAAGCTACTTCCTCGTTGACTGCTTGGTTCTTCAAATCAATTATATACTTCCAACACTTGTTTTCGATGGAGAGTGTGTTCTTTGTAATATCCCCAAATTTGAGCTAAGTATTATTTTAGCACTTCATAAAGCAAATTCAATTGAGGGGAAAATGAAATCTTTAATTACATTTTCCATAATCTATTCTTATGGAGTTTAATATAGGTCCAATCTAAATGCATCCTTCACCAATCGATTTGGAGGGAAACACAATTCAAATTCAAATGAGCCTTCAAAAAGAGTAAGCGGTTATCATAAAAGGAGGGAGTTCAAATTCAAAATTGAATCTCACTTACTCCAAGATAGCATCGACTACAAAGGCTTGGGATCATACTAATAGCCCCAACGGCTATGCTTAGGATCATGCGCCAAAAACAAAGGAGACTCAAACGGTTAGATGCAACTTCAAAAAGCACCTAGGGTCATGAGCCAACAGCTAGCTTATGAAGACAATTCATTGGTGTAAGATATTCACATTGGATCATGTGGTAACTAGAAGCATTCGCTCAGCCAAGAGCTATTCACCCATGCCAAGAGATATGAATTCGCCAAGGATGCATTAGACATTGCTCAAGAAGGATCAATGCATAAGAAAGAGCAATGCATTCGCCCATGAAAGACAAGCATTCAATACTGTTTGCCAAGAGAGATTCCATAGGATCAGCTAAAGGGTGAGAATAGCACTAAAGGGTAAAGACAATAGTCAAGCACATTCGCCTATGGCAAGAGTATTCGCCCAAGCCCAACAATCATTTGGGGGTTTCGAATGCATTCGCCCAAGGTAAGGGTCTAAATGCATTCGCCAAGGAAATGACGCCTTCACCTATAAGGAGGAATCGGCCAAAGAAGGGGAAGCTTTAAATTAGATGCGATGGATAAGATCACTCAATTGCATTGAAGATGGGACCAACAGTCACAAAGGAGAGACTCGCCAATGATGAAGGATAATGCATTTGCCGAGGACATAAGGAGGATTCACTCATGGAGAAAAGAAAAACATTTAAACAATAATCAATGCCAATCACATTCGCCAAGGAAGATTTGCCCTATGATACCAAAGCCCTTCAATGCACAATAGGAGAAGAACAAATAGGAGACTTCATCACCTCTCAAGACATGACTGATTTGGTATGTTTTTCCTATTCATTTCAAGCTTGAAGATTCCGATTTTCATTGCTTTCTTGCAAGGAGATGTGCCCTTGCCAATAGGGAGATGACCCCCTATGATTTATGAGGTGATATTGCTCTAATTTCACCATTGGATTCAAACTTGTAGGTATTAGGAGAGATAGAGAGTATTGGCGATCATTGTTGAAGGTTTGGTGTTAAGATCTTGGACATTCGAACATTCACTATTCTTGTTGATTGCATACAGTATTTTCAGTCACTTGCAACAGTCATAACAGCCAGCATACAGTGTCATTGGAAGGAGTTACAAGGCTCATTGAGTGTTGAAGCTACTTGGCATTCATTTGGCAACCTTCCTCTATTATCGGGCTATCATTAGAGCCTATATTGAAGACAATTGTAATTGGTTGAAGGTCTGATTTGATTTCTGTATGTCACTGTCACAGTGGACAGCAAACTATTGATTGTATTCACATCATTTCTCTTGAAGGAATAAAGCATTTTGAGTTGGGTTTCATTGAGTATTTGTGTACTTGTTCAATTTCATTTGAGTGGGTTAATTGTTTGCAAGTATTCTTGGTTAAGTTGCAATATAAAATTCAGTACAACCACTAAGGAACATTATACTCTTTTTCCAGTTGTGGTCGGCCTCGGTTGCTACCAGCGAACCCTGAACCAACAATGCATCATACACTTTCTTCCGTAATGAAATGACCACAAAATTCATTAAAAATGCTTGGATTCTGATAATTACCTTTTGACCCATTAAAACTCCAAGGACTTTAATACCTTGTTGGTCTGCACCCACCAGTTGAAAAGTTTGGGGCAAGATAGTCGTCTTACCCAAACTTCTCAAGGTGTCTTCCGGAAGTACGTTAACATGGGATCAATCACTTGGTTGCCCAACAACGAAGGTCGGTTATTGGATCTTCACTCTCCAGATTCCAAATGGCCCATAGCATGCACTGTCTCATTCTTCCCAGATACAATATTAGTCATAGCATTTCAAAGTTCAAGAATACTTTGTAATAAATCCACTCCTTTAATTGGTACAGCAGTTTGAAGTACTTGCCTTGCAATATTTTTAACGGATTGTAATTGATTTGTTATCGTACTTGTGTTTGCATTTGAGTGGCGTCATTCGTTATCCATAGCCTGCTCCACTTCGGCTCTTGCTTTATATATTCTTTCTTGTTTTGTACGTGGGTCCGGGTATATAGCCTTCTTTGCTTGAGCTCGAGTAACGGTCAATACTTCGTTATGCCTCTCAACATCAATCATGTTGATGCTGGCATTTTGCTGCGGACATCCTGCATCTTCATGGTCTCCAAGTCCACACCATTTGCACAATAATTGCAATTTGTCCTGCTTGTTCTGGCAGTCTCTCGCAAAGTGTCCCCATTTGTTACAATGTTGGCATTGTATGATAGGGCCTCTTTTGGGGTCATTGTAATATCCCAAAATGGGATATTTTGGACAATTTTGGATTTACGGACTTTCCAAAATATCTAAATTAGATTTCTGCCCAAACCCTAATTTCTGAGGTAAAAATCAGACTTGAACAAACAACTAGGGCAACCCGCAAAACATCTCAAATCCGCATATTATCATTGCAAACATAATAATCCATAATGTACTTGTATTCCACAATCATACAACCAACAAATTTGTAATGTCCCCTTCTTAGCCAGATTGACAGGTGGAGCAGTTAGCCTATTCCTGGGTTCTAGTAGGCTAATGGAGGGTTGGTTAGGGAACCTCTTTGGTCACATTTTTCTAGGATTTACTATTTATAGTAAGTCATGCAGGGGGTCACTGGTGGAATTTACCCAACTTCCATATTTACCTTTACCGGTTGGAGTAACTAGCACACTTCACTTGGAATTTGAATGGATCGAGGAGTGAAATATTAATGTCGAGTATTAAGTTAAATTAAAGATTTAACTTATAAGCTTAATATATATGTATTACTTTATATTATAAAGTAATGTTGAAAAAGCGGAGATATAAGTTGTTTTTAAAAAGTTAAAGTGCTAGGATATGGGCGACCATTTCATGAGGACATAAGGGACTCAAGTCATTAAAAATAAAAATAATAAATTATTCCTCTTGGGCGTTGGGAGTGAGGAAACAAAAGGAAAAAATGAGAAGTCATTTGCATTCATTCATTCACTCTTTGAAACTTTGTCGTGCAAGCTTGGGCTTTGAGCAAGAACAAGGGTTTTGCAGGGACGAGAACCTCTGTAGAACACACTCTCTTCATGGTTGGAAGACACCATCAGGAGGGTTCACTGGTGGCTTCATTCAGAGGCTACGCTTGAATTCACGGGATGCAATTTTGTGAAGTTTTCATATATTTTCACATTCAGTTTTGATGGACAGCAAATGATAGGAAATATAAATGCAGATTTCAAGGTATTGGGATGATCTTTTGGCATTTTAGACTCTTCTCCAAGCTGGCCATACACCCTACAGGCCATACCATTCTGCAGATTTTATAGTGGTTTATGGACAGCACTTAAAACCTTCTTTGTGGACAGATTTGACATGGGAATTTGCTGTTATAGAGACTGACAGAAAACAGTGCAAAGAACAGGGATTTTTAGAGTATTTGATGCTGATATTGCTCCCAGCCAGGTCATACCAGGCATCTTGAGGGACGTGGGACCTATAGTGGGAGTCGCTGCCTTTGGGGAATGCATTCCACTTGTGTTAGGGGCGTTGAAAGTATTGGAACTGTTCTCTTTCAATTGTACTGGGAGATTCTTGAAGGTTGGTGAGTTTGGAGTCATTTTCTGTGACAAACCCTAGTTGGTTCATGTATGACAAACCTGCAACTTAATGAAATGCAAATGGTTATGTTACCATAATTATATTTGAGCAATTTTATGATTTAGGTATTCTTCATTTTATGTGTTTCCACTATACTTTTTTCTGGGTATTGTTGCATGTCTCGTATTTCATTTCTATATTTCAAATATTACATGCAAAACACAAACAAATACCAAAACACTCAGCAGTGAATACAAGAAACCAAAACAGGAAAAACTTGGCATCAAAAAACCCTACCGGACAGGTGCATATTACAAAATCCACTTAAATGATCCACACAATTGATTGAAAATTAATGAAGAAGTCTGCTGCTATAAAACTGAATATATTATGTCTTCAATTACAATCACATATTAGGGCAATCATGATAAACATGCCCAGCAAAGTTCTGCCCTAAATATGAATGTTGTACATACCATAAACAATGCAAATTGACCTTACAAAATGATAGGAAAAGGCCTCTAATGCTGCTGTTCCAATTAGGGCATCAAACCCTAGATCTTCAAGGCTCAAATGCAATAGAAAAACCTCAAGTGGTGCACTCAGGTCTGCTCTGCTGCTATAATTATTTCTGCCCTGCTCAAACGCTAAATCAGCAATACAAACTCCACAAAATGAACCTCCAATGGTGGCGCTCCAAGGTAGGGTTGGAACCCTAAGAAAAATGACAATAATTCACCAAGGAATCTTCTTCAACAAGAGCGAATTCTAATCTGCACTTCTGCTGGTCCAATTTCTACTCTTCTCTAACCCTAATCAGCAAAGATAATCTCCAAAAATGCAAATAACCTTCCTCCAATGGGCAGCACTCCAAGTCTAGGGTAAACCCTAGTCAATAATGCATCAATCCACGCCAAGAGAGGTCTTCAAAAATGATCTTACAATCTGATTTAGCAATCTGCTCTTCTTCAACAATTAACCATGAAGTACAAATGAACTCCCATCACGGAATCCTCCAAAGGAAAAGCTAGGTTTTCGTCCAACTTCTCCCAAGAACTCAAGGTTTTCGTCTCAAGTCCTTCTTCAAGAGATAAACTCCAAATAATGAATGAATGAATGCTTGATTGATTCCCTCAAATGCCACAAATTCAACTTATATTTATACATGTTTTGTTTCCTCCAAGAGTTGGCTGACCTAGGGAGAATTATAATTATTTTATTGTTTTCTTTCATCTTGGCTGACCCAAATATGATGGCTAGGTGCCCAAACTAGCTTGGGCCAACCTAGGACTTAATTCTTCTTTTTTTTCTGAATTGTCTTTCCTCAAACAGGCCGACCAGCAACAAGTCACTTTGGTGTCAAGGAAAATTCAAATTAAATATATGAATTTGTCTTCTTTATTTCCTCCAATCTCCCTTCCACCAAGCGCCAAGGGATAGGTAGTATTTTATTCTTCATTTTTCCTCCAAATGCATCAATTGGATCCTCCTCCAAGCTGGTGTACACATGACCAAATAAACCAAGGTGGCATCAACATCGAACAACATACACAAGGTCCAAGCATGATCATTTATTCTTCTTCAAGATGGCATTAGATGTTATCCATTCACATACGAAAAACCCTTCAATATGACAAGTCTCCATACTCAACTCTCCTCAAGAATCATTCGGTCCATGGAAAGAGAAATATATTAAATGAAATGAACATATCCAAACCATTAGAAAAATATGTTAAATCATCTCCAAACCTCGATTCTCCTTCCAAAACTCCCAGAGTGTGAAAACCAACCCCTCTGCTCTCCAATGGCGACCATTCTGAAAATGGGGACATTACAGTCGTACTGTATTTGACTTCAACCTCCGCCTCTTTGATTTCGATAACCTTCTGGAGATGCGTTATATGGCTTCGATGGAGTGGATTGCTCTTCTTGTGTAAAGAGTACTTGTGTACTCCTAGTCTTCAAATTATATGGACAATCATTTATTGAATGACCCATAACCTAGCAAATCTAGCAAATTTGAATGTCCCCAATTCCGGAATGATGTTACATGGAGATATTTGGTTAGCCTATCATCTATTCCCGTAGGCTAATGGATTGGTAAGGGAATAATTGGCTAGTTGAGTTGGCTTCTACACATGGAGATTTGGAAAGTTAGCTTAACTAGTGTATTTGAGCTTTATGAAAAATGCAATATTAAAATTGTATTTTCATTCATTTGAATTTGAATTTGAATATGATGAATAAGGAGGGAAAATGAAATCTTTGATTTTATTTTCTCTAATCTATTTTTGTGGAGATGATGTAAATATGGTTAGCTCCAGGTAGGACCTATTTGTGAAGGAATAATGACAAGCCCAATTCAATGTCAAAGATCAAGGTATATGGATCAATGCATGAAGGATATTTAATATTATGTGTTTTGAGCCTTGTTTTTAGAGCCAACGACTATGCTTGAAGAGGTTCAATTTGTATAGAGGAATGCCAAATCCCATTCGCCAAGGTTTGAAGACATTGAATATTGCAAAGACATCATTAAGGGAAGTGCCCACGGCCTTGAGGAAGGCGTTCAAACAGCAAACATCATTTAAAATGTTTAGTTAAACATTTTAAATGTATTACACTCTTGCAAGGAGCGGCAGCGGTCATGCATGGAGCGGCTATGAAGTAAAAGCATTTAAAAATTGCTTTGTTTGATATTTTAAATGCAAACATCCATGTATGAAGTGGCGATGGCTAAGGAAAAGAAGATTTTAAATGCAAACTCCCTCATCAAATGCATTCGCACTAGCAACAAGAGGTTCTATGGGTAGTTGAAGGAAATTAAATGCATTTCAAATACAAAATTAAATGCATATGGCTGGTCGCCCAAGCAATAAAGAGGATTTTAAATGATTGCAATTCGAAAATTCAATGCAAGAGTTCAAATGCCAAGCTCTAGAGGATCGATCCATAGAGGAGGAGTAAATTCATTTAAAATAATTGAAGATTGTTTTAAATGAAAGCATATTTGGTGAAGACCATTCAATATTGTTCCAATTCCTTGATTTTCATTGATGGATTTCAAAATACATTCCAAAATTGCCAAGAGGATGGACGTCCAAGCTTGAGGAGTTTAAATAGATGACTTGAGCTTCATTTTGCAACTTTTGATCTTATGGTAAGCTTTTGCATTTTATCTATTTTAGCTGGAAATTGCATTTTCTAGTTATTTTCTTCAAGGAGATGATCCCTTGAATGTTGTGGTGATGATCCCATAACAATTTGTGAGATGTTGTCATACAGATTTCATCATTGGATTAAATTTGCAGGTTATTTGAAGAGTTTGGAAGTGATATTGATATCTATTTGAAGGTCTTGGTGTAGAGGATTGACTACCAAAGTAGTTTAGTGAAGTTGGAGTACATTTTGGATGGTATTTTCATATTATGCAGGGTCTGATTTTGCAACAGCAGGGTCTGATTTTTATAACAGTGACTTTACATTGGAATTTCAGGGGTTTTTAGGTGGATTTGATCAAGGGTTTGAAGGTTGAAGAGTTGTGCTTGATAGAAGACCTTCCTATGCACCCATAGAATGCATTTGGAGGAGATATTTCATGATATTTCATTGTAAACCCTTGGCTAGGTTAAAAGTTCATTTTCAGCAGTCATATCAGCGTACAGAAAGTTTATATCAGAAATTTATTGAAGCTTTTTCAAGACTGTTTTGTGTCCATTTGATAGCCATCATCATTCTAGAGGCTTTGGGCTATATTTGTATGCAAAGTTTGATGTATTTGGGCTTCATATTGATTTGTAATTAAGTCTGATATAAAATCAGACATGGACTGAAATAAATTCCAGCCACTTGACTTTTCATGTTTCATTTATTTGTTGGTTTCATATATGCAAAGTTGATGTGGGTTTGATATGCTACAATTCCTTGTTCATTTGATGATGTTATTGAATTGAAGGGTGCAAGAAATCTTATCTAAATTGGCAAAAAATTTCAGTCATTTCTAGAAGGGTATTTTACAACTTGTGTACTCCTAGTCTTCAAATTATATGGACAATCATTTATTGAATGACCCATAACCTAGCAAATCTCACAAAAAAAAATTCTAGGACAGTTACCTTTGGCGTGACCTTCATTTTTGTACTCAGTACACCATAGTTCATTGGATTCTTTGTTGGTTTCTTTCTCCGCCTTCAATTCTTTCATCATCTGGAGCACTTGTACCATTCCTAATTCACCGTCACTATTGTCATCTAAAGTGTCGTCTTCCTCTGTTTTTCTTTTACCTCGAGAGGACATTTTATCTTCACTTTCTATGTCCATCGCTCGATTGTAGGCTTCTACATAAGAATAGGGTGGTACTACCTGTTGGTTTTTTCCTAGACTGGATGCTTATTCCCAGATTTCCCTACAAGGTAGCCATCAATGATCAACAGGATCTCTGGGCCAGGGGCCAACAGTGTAGGAGATAGACTCTATATTTTATCTCCTCTTCTTCTTCAGGCTCTGCAAAACCTAGGGGGGTATTCCCTACTCAACATCCATGGGGATATGCATACAAAGGCTGGGATGCTGACAGAAAGCAGATAAGTCCTCCTGTAAGTAGACCAAAACTGAAAGATAAGAGCAAAGGGGCTAGCTTTGGGCCTATTTGCAATTGTAGACAAAGGACTGAGGATCCTAAAACTAATTCTAATGTCCTAAAGGTTGTTTTAGATTTTGATTTTGAATTTAAGTTTGGATGCAAAGCTGGACATGGTTGTAACACAAACACAAAGCAAGATTGGTGCCTATCCAGGGCCCGGAGTCAGTAGACATACACCTGTAAATGATATGCATGAACAACTAAAACTAGATTTCAGGGGGACACATATGATACCTGCCTTACAGATATCTCCCAATACAAAGTGTTAAGCTATATATACTTATGGCATCCCTACTGCAGTATACCCTTCTCAATGTTCAATCTGAAAACAGTTTAATCTCCCACTTGAGCAGAAGTTAAAAGATCAGACATTCAACACAGGAATTCTATGTTCTAGAATCTCAAACATTCCTTAAATATCCAGACTCAGAAGAAAGATACATGCAATACTGGAGACAGAATTAACAAAACACATGCCAACATAGCATTTCTCATATAAAATTAACCATGAAATCAGTGGATTCATGCAAAAACATACAACAAGAGATACATAGACTCACAAGTTTTTATGGACAGAGCAGCCAAAACCAACTGTATTGTATCACAGAGCCAAAATGTTCAACTTTCAACAACCAAAAAATGAGTAACACTTCCTGCTTATAACAGCCAGAGAAGCATACTCAGCATTAATTACATGGCCTTGACAAAAAATCTGCCAGATACAGTCCTCGGAAGGAATGGCGCTCAGGAAATATTAATGCAGCAAACAAAGGGGGGCCTCGAGCCATGCGCCACCATCTGGAAGTCCTCATGCCAAAAATCGGGTACATGACTGTTCAACAACTCGCCCATGCCCCTGCTACAGTCGCCATTGATGGCTCAACCACCCACGGTCGCTTGAAAACTGTCGCAGCAGTCAAAAAAGAAATTCCCGCCAAAACGTGTTCAATCGCAGTTTCAAATGTGCAGGAAAAATAGTCCCACATTGGTGCCGCGGAGACTCCTTCATTACTTTATAAACATGGCCACTAACATACTAAATGTCGAGCTCTTTTGCCGCGCTCGACCCACGGTCCTCCTCCAAAGCCCGTCGCCCAGACCCAAGCCATCGGCTCGCGTCAAAAACCTCCTGCCGACCTCCGTTGTCTCACCGACCTCTACACTACAATCCCCTCCATCGGCCAGAGATGTACCATCGGGCCAACCTTCCAAACTTCCACCGATAGCATGAGTCTCTCCGATCGCTACTCCAAACCACCCCGTCGGTGTGACTTACACCGTCGAAGCAACCAAAATCTCCCCAGCCGATCTCACTAGTTACGCCGATAGACATCGGCCTCCCATCTCCGTCGGTATGACCAAAGCCATCGGCTAACCTCAAAATGCCTATGCCGATACTCAATCTCACTCCGATGGCATTCCACATCCTAGGTCTTCGGCGAGACCATCCACCCTCGGAGCAACAAGAAAATCCCTGGCCGATAGCACAAGCCCTGCCAACAACCACCTTGAACATCCCTCATCGGCCAGACACCTTACATCGGCAGCCCAAAAATTCGCTTCGCCGATAGCCAAACACACGCCGATGACCACTCCAAATCCTCATCGGCATGACACTACCCCATCGGCGGACCCTCCAACGGCTAGCCCGATATAAAACCTCACTCCGATGGCATTCCCCATCGGGGTGACCTCCTTCCATCGACAAACCACAAAAGACTGCTGCCGATATGCCAAAGCTCGCCGATAAACACTTGACTTACCCCCATCGGCAAGACACACGCCGATGACTCCTCATCGGCCAAACATCCACAGTCGGCCGAACAAGAAACTGCTTCGCCGATAGCATAAAACACACCGATGGCACCACCGGCAAGAACAATCCCGTCGAGGAACCAGAAAAAACCCTCGCCGATGACAATCATTACGCTGATAGTACAAAGTCACAGTGACATACAAAGAACACACCACAATCCCCATCGGTGAGATCAAAACTGTCGGAATAACAAAAAGTTTCCCTCCCGATAGGCAAAGTCTAAGCGATGACACCATCCCTGCCATCAACCTGATCGCCAAAACACCTGCGAGGTCTTGCCGATGGGCAAGAAAATATAGGGTTTAAATGAAGAAACCCTCTAAACATGCAAAATCAGCCTCCAGGTCAAAATGAGTGCCAACACTACCTCAATCTTTTTTCTTAATGATGGAATTAGACCTTCGATGAACCACCTTTTCTTGAGACGTCAATAGGTTCTTTTTCAACTTTACAAGTAGTTCTTTAAATCTACGATTATAAGCTCGTACGTTTTCGTGCTTACCTTGTCTTGTATTGTAAATTTTTGCTACTATTTCATTATCATCTCGAAGCAACTTAAACTCTTCCTCGAAGGCCTTCTTTAATTTGTCCCATGTATTTCGGGAGGCTTGGTCAAGTTTTGTATACCAGCCAATTGCTACACCTCACAAGGTGGCTGGAAAAGACTGTAGCCAAATTGCTTTGTCATCTTGCCCATTTGCTATCTAAATTGTTTAACAAGTCTTACAGTGCTTGATAGGATCCTCTGATCCATTGCCTGTAAACTTGGGCAAATTTTCCTTTTCTACACTAGGGCTTACCATGGTTTTATTCCGATGCAAACCTGTTACTTGGAACCTGCTTGCTAGAGAGTTTTGATTCAAACGTTCCGGTGATGCTCTCGCACTCTCGGACACATGAGAATCCTCCACTCTTTCCACAGCTTCAACATTTTGCACACTTGTTTCGCCTTCAAATTTTCTTTTATACACCGTTGGCTCGACTTCTCCTTCTATGGACAACCCTTCGATGCCACGAAGGTTGCTCTCGTACACTTCTGTGGAGGAATCTAACTCCGACTCCCAACTTCCCTCGTCTAGAGAAGATTGTCTTGACTTTTCAACTTGATCTAAAAGATCAATCCACGCTTTATTTGGTAGTGTAAGGTGCCTTGCTATCTCCTCCCACTATGTCTTTGTTTGACTATTTGTAGTGGAAATGTGTTGTCTCTCCCGACTATGACTCCTACTCATGCTTTGACTTCAACTTCAACTTTGGGATGGACTTCGACTTCGACTATCTCTCTTAGTCTTCTTTTGTGTTCTCTTTGTTCCACCAGCCTTAGAGATCGTCGGATCTCTTGATCCTAACCACATGGTCTCTTCCCGCCTTTATTAGTGTCTAAGGTCATGAATATCTTATAACGGACATGATTTCTATTAAGGCAACCTCGCCAATGTTTAACCTTTAATTTGATAAAACAAATACTTGAAATAATGAACAAAATTAACAATGCATATGAGATAGAAGAGTAAAAGTATATCTTTATTCGCACATGAAGTTATTATAGAAGTAGACCAGATATGGTCAGCCAAGGATGAAAGTCGATCATATTAGATCATACCACTTTTCTTGACGATACAAAGACTATTTAAAATTCCTAACGGTTGCCAAAAGAAACACAACCGTTGACTAACCGAATCCGACTACAACCGTCGACTAACCGACTCTTATAACTACCCGAAAGCCAACAAACAATTAATACATAGTAGAATAACCCATATTATCAAATATAATAATAGTCATCATACACTGACTACATAGTCAAGATCACAATGTTCAAGCATGTGAAGAAGAAGCGTGAATAGGTGCGTGGAAAAGGGTTCAAGCGTGCCTTAGGAGGTATGTTAGCATTTTAATTCGCACCTTTTAGTGCGACACAAAATGGAATAGCATGCACAATAAAACTAGTCTTCGAATTAGGAGGGGAAGCTTCCTCTTGCAAACTTTTAAAAAAATAAACTTAAATTCCTATCTTTTGCTTTTCTCAGGTACGAGCACAAGGCGATTTTCAACACTTTTGCGATAGGAGAGAATTTGTATATGAAAACTTTTATATAATACAGAAAATTCTTCCACCTTTGCTTCACCTGGTACTATCATGGAATCTAAGTGTACAATTTGTTGTTGAAGAACAATTTCTCCCTCTTCAACTGTCATATTGATTTCGTTACTCTTTCTCTGCTTTCTCAAACATCACTGTTATTTCTGCTAAGAGGTACATTTTGTCGATCTGAGGATCACTGCAAAATCGTTCTCTGACCAATTGTTGGAATTCACCTTGCACTTCATCCACGTGGCAAACATGACCGTCTTCATTGAAGTACCTACATGGAATTTGTTGGACAAATTCGGAATAGAATTTGTCGACTCTAAATAATTTCTCCTTCCACTCAATGAAGACTAGTGCAACCTCATTTGAGATTTTCTTCAAGAAGGCGCATTGATCCCTCCATGTGAAAATCTTATCCTTTTGTTCCTTGGTCAATTTTTGCATGCTTATTGCCTTCAAATTTCTAGGAATATTCTCATAGGTAAGCAACATCTTCGTCATACATTTTTCCATACTGGTCGTATCCTGGATGACCCTCTAGATTCTGCCACCATCTGAAATAATTTTGCAAGTATACTGGTACCTCTACTAACAAAATCCTCGAACCAATCTCTCAAGTGTTTGCCATAAACAACTAGCTGATTTAGTTGTTTCTGGTTGTCTATAGACTCAAGGACTTGCGGTAGAAACAACGTTGGTTGTGAAGTAGAATCAAGAAGATGCGAAATATATTCCCTTAGTTGTTTCACCTCGGCCTTCAAGGAAGCCTTATCTTCTCCGTCTTTGATAACCTTGTCTTTGAGGTTTCCTGCTGCGACCTCCAACATATTAACATCGGCATGCCTAGTACGCCAGCCCAAATTGGCCTTGGTTATCTGAAAATCATCAAGCTCCACATCGAGAATAGTCTTATCCTTGGGCTGGATAGTTGTCTCCAGAATCAAATCTACTTCGGGAGTCTTTGATATCCTCATTTGTCGTTTAGGCTTTTTGGCTATGGGTTCCTTGAAAACATTATCAAGCATGCAGAAATCAACCTGGTATGAGGGCTTCTTACTTTTCTTTCCAATGACCTACTGCAACCAAGTGGGGGCCTCTTCTCTCACCTCTACCTTTGTCTCTTCAACTCCTCATGAGTCAAATGGTGTGGAAATATTCTGCACAGGAGATGATTCAGGTTCTGATTGCCTTGAATTAGATGTAGTAGTCTTCAGGGAAGGCCCTACTGGTGATGAAGCAATTAATGTGGCTTGTTCATAATGTATTGGCGAAGCAATGCCAATCCTAGATTTCTAAATTTCCCTCAAGATTCTCATCTTAGGAAGACTATCATTTCCTTCATCTTCATCAACCACTTTTTCTCTCAACTTAGTCTTTGGTCTAAGAGGTAGAGGTAAAACTCCACATGATGGCGTCTCTGTTGGAATACTGAGGATCACTGAGAGGGGGGGTGAATCAGTGATCTGATAAAACTAATTTATTCATCATCCCAATATGAATGCAATTAACATCAACATACCATAACACAAATGTTTAAAGTGGAAAACCCTATCCATGGAAAAACCACTATCCAACCTCACCAAAGCTTTATTAGGTCTCATTGACCAAAATCTCACTGATTACATACATGCCTCACTGGTTAGGATCTCACTGATCACATCAACTCCAATCTCAGAACAAGAAGATAACACAGAGTACTACTCTGTTTACAATGATATCAATGGTTATAGATGAATTCTATAACACATTTGTTCAAGCACCTCTATGTGCAGATGTTCAAAACAGTACAACATTCTTTCTTTACAAGAAACTCCTTATATCACCAATTACATGCAAAACTAAAAGCATACATGAAAAAGATCAAACATTCAATCATTCAATCATTCAGATCTTATACCTCCTTGTACACTTGTATGAAGATCTCTTTACAAGCAACCCCTTGACTTGTCAAACATAAACAAGATTCAAACTAGTATGCATAAGGACAATGAATTCATTGAATCTCTAAAACATGTTGACTGCAACCTCATGGATGATCAAATGGCAAACACAAAGGATACAATCATATCCTTCACCCAGCTTAAAGATACTATATAGACATCATGAACTGAACTCAAGATAAAACAAAAGATACCTGATTGTAATTTGTATACTCTGCCTCTATCACATTCTCGTGTTCAAGGTCCTCAGGCATTCTTCACAAAACATATCCTCACACATTGCCATCACACTGCAAAAGACAACTCATACTCTGACATCTGCCTTTGACACTTCTGCATCTTCACTATTTTCATTGTTGCCTTCATTGTTCTATCAACAACATGAAACCATGAATGGAATGAATAAACTGATACCCTCTGTCATCTTTTACATTTTCTGTCTGTTGTTTCTCACAAAAGGTTTCATAATGTCATTTCCTTCTTTGCATTCTTTCAACAAAACATACTTTTCATCTGCATATCCCCTTACAGCAATACAATACACCATCTGCATTCACTGAGGTATCTATATACTCTCTCATCCACCTTAAAACTGTTCTTTCATCTGTCATGTCCCCATTTCTGGAGTGACTTCATATGGAGTTGACGATTAGCCTATCATCCATTCCCGTAGGCTAATGTATTGGTAAGGGAATGATTTGCTAGTTGATTTTATTTCTATGCATGGAGAACCGGAAAGTTGGATCAACTAGTGTGTTATTGAGCTACATGGAAAATGCAATATTGAAATTGTATTTTCATTTTATTTGATAGATTTTAGAAAATGCAATCTTTAATTTCATCTTCTCTAATCGATTGCTATGGAGATGTAAATATGAATAAGGGTATTCGCCCAATCAAAGAATAGGCCCAAGCTAAAACCCAACGGTCATCATAAGGATCGATTGGTTTGAAATTCCAAGGGAATCAATTTGCATTGGTGATGATGAGGATCATTTAATAAAGTGGTTTATGCATTGCTCAAGGAGCTAACGGCTAGGAGATGATCGATTCTCATTGTAGAAGGCAATTTACATTGGATCATGTGCCAAGGAATGGGACCGAAGCCATGAGGAGCATTCGCCAAGATGAAAGCATTTAAAAACATGTGCAATGAAATTCAATGCAAGCGCCTATGCAAGGATCGGCGGTAAGGTATAGAGATGGTTTCAAATGCAAATTGGATTTATTAAATGTTTGCATTTGAGCGATTGATGGTTTTAAATGCTAACACCACCATTGAGGAGGGTCGTTCAAGCCAAAGAAGTGTTATTCAAATACAAAATCAAATATTAAATGATTGCATTCAAGCAACCGCCGCCAAGCAAGGAGATAATGGATTGATGCATATGAGGATGATGTTGTTCATTTAAAATAATTAAAGATTGTTTTAAATGAATGAGTTTAGATTGAAATTCATTTACAAAGGTTCAAGTCAAGCAATTATCATTGGTGGATTTCAAATTCCAATCCAAAACACCAAAGAAGAGGACATCCATACTTGGAGAGTTTAAATAGAAGACTTGAACTTCAATTTGGCACTTTTGATGCATTGGTATGTTTTTATCTCTTTCATTTTAAGCTGATAATTCTGATTTTCAGTTTATTGGCAAGGTGATGACCCCTTGTATATGTATGGTGATATCCCCATACAATTTGTGAGGTGATATTGTTCTAATATTCACCATTGAGCTTAACTTTGCAGGTTTAGAGGAGTGATTGAAGCTATTTGGATGATATATTGAAGCCCTTGATTCATTGGTGTCATTGTCAAGGTAGCAATTGGGCTTATTACATCATTGGAGTGAGATTTTTGTATGTTGTAGGGACTGAAAATTCATAACACCGAGCTATTCATTTTGTTTTAGGGCTTTTTGAACACTCTACAAAGATTCCAAGAGCTGGTAATTGCATAAGAACATCATCGCTTGGCTTAGGAGTGAAGATTTGAGGGTTTGGAAGCATATGTTTATTGGCTGGGCAAAAAGTGCATCTTCAGCAGTTGGAACAGCGAACTGTCTTTTCATATCAGTCAATTATATCTTTAATTCTGGGGCTGTTTTGTTCAATCTTTGGCTTGGAATCAATTGCCAAGTGTTTGTACATGATACTACTTGTAAAAGAAGTCATTTGGATGTCATTTTGATGTGGAAGACTTGATGTAATGGTCTGATCTGAATATCAGAGTGACTGATTTTTGTAACAGCAGCAAATAAGTGAAGACATTTGGAGCTCTATTCATGATATATCCATTGGTTGATCATAATTTCATGTGTATTTGATTGTATGTTAAATTGGGTTTTTAGTTAGTGCAAGAAATCTTATCTAAAGTACTTTACATTTTCAGTCATATATAATAAGGTCTCTTACATCATCTTAAAGTTTTAAAACCTCTGTGCCCTCTGAGTATTCGGTTCCTGTAGTGCATCCTTTTTTTAGAAGAGGTGGGTGCTGCACAATTTATGCATGTCCACCATAATCATTGTTATCAGTGGAGGTTATAAAAACTGTCAGAAACCTGCACGCTAACCATAACACTTCAACCGCTTGTCAAAGTTTGTTCTCGGCGAATAACCATTTATATTTAAAACATTTTTAAATCTGCATCGTTGATCAAAGTTTCGCGCCTTCGAAGTCTTTTAATCACAGCCACTGATTTAGCTTTGGCGCTCACTTTTGGCTTTATGCCCTGAGAGTCCGGTATCCTCTAGGAAGAGGGGCCGGTCAAACTATGACATAGAACCCATAAAGTTATGACTTAAGTGGCCTTGTGACCTGCTAGCACAAGTCACCGTTAAAACATAAAAAGCAACTGCCCGTCATAACATACTTATAAACTAGGGTTTACTTTGCAAACATAGGGTTTTAGGAACTTAGAACTTAGAGACCCTTAGGTTTTTAGAGGATTTAGGAGTTTATGATATTTAAATCTGTACTGTCACGATCTCAACCTTTGACACTGCTTCTCACAGGAATGATAAAAGACATTTTAGGGTCTTTAGAATAAACCTTAGGGTTTTGATCATAGGGACTTAGCGTTTTTGTGAGATATTAGGCTTTTAGTACCTTGGACTTTAGACATTCATTAAACCCTAATTTCTTGCACCATCCATAAAAGTAAGAAACCCTCTGATGCTACTGCCATAACAACAACCTTCAAATCTGCCAAAAGAATGAAAGGAGGACATCAAGACATCACTCTAAAAGGCAATTGTGCAAAGACATTACTACAGAAAAATATAGATTTGTATCAACCATCAAATGTGCCTTGGGAGGTTTACATCAATGCATCCAACACATTCAACTCTGCCATATCAATGAAACACCATCACTGCAACAACACCATTTCACTTTGCATCAACATACACCATGAAATAGAAACAAGTACCTTTGATACCCTGACATTACTATACAATTCCTTTGGTCCTCTGATCTCCAGACAAACTTGTCATAAAGCACTGCAACTCTTTGCACTATACAAGCATCTCATCTTACTGTGCATCAAGCATCAACAAAGGATCCTGGAAGCAACACACTTTGTGGACAAGAATCCAAGTGTCTTTGACATCAAACTCTTGTGATGAAACAATCCTTTTGCATGAACAACATCAACCCCTGATTCATGAACAACATATCATGAATATGCATGAACACCACGTGACATGAACACCAGATCATAACATAGAGATGATCAACAAGGGAGCATGACAAACATTATAAAGCATGAACCATGAATGACCTTTTGACATCAATGACAAACCTCATTCCAACAGTCTCTACAACTAGTGTCTTCCCTTTATGTACTTTCACTCTTCTAGTCATCTTGGAATTTAGGAAGAACTTACTACGCTTTACAATCTCACAGGTTCTCTCTTGAATCGGAGTTCCTTCCTTTACTGACCAATCCACTTGAGGCAATGGTTGTTGCTCGATATTTTCCCTCACAAACTTACGAGACAAAACATCTCCATCATCATCCAAAATGCCATCAACATCTTCTGATAGAAACTTTGCAATTAGATGTATGGTGAACCTCTTGTGATCCCTTCGACGCACCTCAAACTCATCTTCACAATTCGCCCAAAAGTCTTCGATCCTAGGAATATGTGCAAACTTACTTCCCAACCTCGATCACATGACCTCTTTGGGATCATAGGTTCGCTTCTCCTTGAGAGTCTTGAAATGGAATCTAGCCATCTCTTCGCCAACTGACTTGGCATCTGATGCGGTTTTGCATTTATAAAATGCCCAATTGGATTGGAAATCCAACTCCATGCTTATGCCAGCTTCACAAAAGTGTATGCACCTCCGAGCTCTGACATAGGTATTCCATGAAAATGACTTCATCAGATGGATACTTCGGAAGCATATATGCATATGAAGAGAAACCATATACTCTAAGGTAGGTGAAAGTGGGAAATTGGATAAACCAATCTGCCCAATCAGCAATGACTGCCCTGGCTTCTTCTGAAATCCTCATATGCATCCGATTCTCCATATCTCGCATTGAATACATAAGAAATGCATCATTGACCCTCCTAAAATGCTTTTGTAACTCGAAATACTCCAACTATGGAAAATGTTTGTAGATTCAAGTGCGCTGAAGTGACCCTATAAAGTTCAATCCCTTGAAGTTGTCGTGATGAGCCATCATGTATATCAGGTATGAAGACATTCTAAACTCACGAGTTTGGGGAAACCGAGTTATCTGTTTGTGAAGGCAATCGTTGACTGGATCTGCCCAATCAAAATTTTCGCTACCATTACTAATGTTTGCTTCAGCACAGAGCTTCAAACCATGGATGTTTTATCTCATCAACAACATTTCGGGAGGGTCACAAAAGCAAATGGCATACGTCAATGAGGCTGATGACATAGGTCCACAAACATTTGAATGAATCAGATCTAGAATCCCCCTCGACTTGGGCACACTGCTCAAAAAAGAGGCCTCGGCATGCTTGTCGAGTTCACATCCCTTGCACACCACTTTCTTCTCCACCTTGAAGTAAGTGAATCC
The DNA here is from genome assembly GCA_027924645.1 of Cunninghamia lanceolata. Classification (NCBI taxonomy): domain Eukaryota; kingdom Viridiplantae; phylum Streptophyta; class Pinopsida; order Cupressales; family Cupressaceae; genus Cunninghamia; species Cunninghamia lanceolata. The sequence continues at coordinate 7,629,903 of BSBN01000333.1, forward strand.
AACCTCCATATCCTTCAAAAGAGGCAATGATCCATAGTTTAGGTGCCCAAATCTGTCATGTCCCCATTCCCGAAGTGATTTCACATGGAGTTGATGATTAGCCTATCATCCATTCCCATAGGCTAATGTATTGGTAAGGGAATGATTTCTAGTTTGAGCTTATTTCTATACATGGAGAATTAGAATGTTGGCTCAACTAGTGTTTTGATTGATTTGAAATAAGTGGGTGATGACAAATGAAATCTTTAATTACATTTGTCAAATATCTATTTGCTCTTGTGATGAATTTTGCCAAGGTGGAGTTTTCATAGTGTTTGTGCAAATCGATGGATCAAGGAAACTCTTCATGTCATCTGCCCAAAGGAAAGTAGGTCCAAGCTATCATATTATGTGCCACCAATTGGAATTGGATATTGGATCATGTGCTATCGATGGGAAGTTTGCATTGAAGAAAGTGTCAACGCCAAGGATAGATTCGCCCAAGGATAAAAATGTACACGGTGAGAATAATTCATTGGATCATGTGTTATAAAAGTGTACACGGTAGAGGTTAGAGTAAAAGTGTACACGATGGAAGCAATTTGCACTGGAACATGAGTCATCGATTCATGTTTAAGAGGTGAAATTAGCATTGACAAAAGTGCCAACGGCTATGTGGAGGATCGATCCAAATGAAGATGGAGTATTTTAAATGCCAAATGTCCAAGTGATTGCATGCGCCCAAAATAGAAGAGGAATTTTATTAAATAAAATGCATAGTGCTAATGTGGATGCATTCGCCCAGCCATGAGCCGCCGATTCTCGAGCATTTAAAATTGATCAAAAAGAGAAGATATCATTGGTGGAATCCAAAATTCATTCCAAAATGTCAAAGAGGAGGAGCACTCAGCCATGAGGACTATATATATTGAGGATTCCACTCTCAATTGAATAGCATGATCAATCTGGTATGTTTTCTTATTCATGTTATTACTGGAAATTCATGTTTTCTAGTAATTTTATGCATGGAGATGACCCCTTGTTGATATGGTGATAGCCCCATATCTTATTTAGAGGTGATATTATTCAGATATTCACCATTTGTGCTTAATTTGCAGGTTGTTTTGAGTGATTTGGAGTGAAGTTGATTGATATTGAAACCCTTGGTCATGATGGAGCTCAACCAAGGTAGTTGATTAGTGAATTGTGGAGTTTATGGCATGATTGTATTGACTGACTTTTCATTCCAGCCAGCGGATAAATTGTTATACAGGGTTTTTATGATCAACATCATATCATGGGATAATTTGTGAAGACATTTGATGCATTGGATGATCCATCGCTTGCATAAGGAGGTGATAAATTGTGGTTTTGATGCAAACTGGGTATGCTACAGCAGATGACATTTGTTACAGTCACATACAGGTCTGATAACAGAGAGCTTTTGAAGACATTTAGTCATTTTGAAGCCTTTGAAGACCTTCCTACACCCATCGCTATAGCCTAGAGTCCCATCGCTTGGCATAGAAGGAGGCAATTGTGAAGTTTATATGATAGATCATTCAGCTGGGCAAGCACAAAGATGACAGCTGTGACTGTGGTCTGATACACAGAGCCTTTCATGCATAATAGAGCTCATGTCATGCTGCAATTAGGTTCAGTTGTATAGAGATTCATTCCCCATACTTTGCTATTGATGGTATAGGGTTTATATGTGATTTGATTGACATTTCATCATGATTACATGGTCTGATATCAAACAGTAACAGTCTGATATATGGAACAGCGAGCATTACATTTGTATTGATCATCATTGAAAGGTTCAATAAAGCTTTGAAGTGTTGCATTTGATTGTTTATGTATTATTGAATTTACATTGCTTTCATAATTGATATTTGGAGTAATATTGGCAAAAATGTCAAGACAAATTGTAGTAGGGTCTTTACAAAATCTTTTGTGCCAAATATTGCACAAATTGTCACTACAGGTCAACAAAACTCTCCACTTCCCTAGATCTACAAGCAACCTGTAAAGGCCACCCTCTCAAATTACACTGGCAAAGACTCGACTAGGTCGGGGCTATGTTTCCTGATGATTACTTGTTCATCATCAAACTCAGCCCTACACTTCAAATCTGTTAGACAAGAAACTGAAAGGAGATTCTTAGTTGTGCCAAGAACATACAGTACCTCGTTTAGCTCTAGAACTTCTCCTACTGGCATGGGGAATGAGATAGACCCTATCCCGATCACTAAGGACTTGGTATTATCACCAAGCTAAACCTGCATGCTAGTATCCTATTCCTCCATTCTGAAGAAGGATGACCTATTCGAAGTCATATGTCTTGAACCTTCATTGTCAACATACCATCCAATACCTAAGACTGTGTTGGTGAAAAGGCACAACACCATGGCAAATGTTGTGTCAAGCCTAGCAATCAACTTGTCTACTCCTGAAGTTTCTACACTTCCTACAAACTATTTTTGTCAATGTTATTGCTTGCCCTTCCCTTTCTTCTTCTATGGACATTTAGAACCATAGTGACCATGCTTATTGCAGTTGAAGCACTTGATATGACTCAAATCCTTCTTCTAGGTATCACAAGACCCTAAGTCTTCTTTCTTCTTCTAACCTTTCCTTGATCCTTTCTTTCCTCCCTTCCTCGCCTTCCCAATTAGGGTGTGATCTAAAACATCATGCTTGAGACCTGTTGTAGTCTCATCTCTTCTCCAACGATAGCATTGTTGTGACGTTTTCACACATCGCCCCATTGCAAATGGGGACCCCCCCCCCCCTTTTTTTTTCTCGCTTTCGCCGTCGTTTTTGCTTTGATCTTGCAGTTTCTTGCCCCAATCCATGAAGCTAGGAAAGAATGTCCGAGCAGTCAGCTCATAGGGAACATTAGGAATGCTTGAAATAGTGAATTTCTCCTGAGGATGAATAATGCCCTACCTATCATTCCTCGATTAAATCTAAATAGTCCATGGAAGGAGTCCATCATCCCATAGAGGAAATGTCCAAGTCCTTCACCCTCAGCATAAGGCTCCATGATGAATAAGAAATCCTGTTCCAAGACTTCAGTCCGGAAGTCCCTGTCCAAGTTCCTGTTTGGGAATCCTGTCCCAAAGTTCCTATCCAAGAATCCTATTCCAAAGTTCCTGTCTGGATTCTTGTCCCGAAGTTCCAATCCAGGGTCCTGAATTCAATAAAGCTTGTCATTTCCATGTCAAAACCCATCTTTCCACCTTAGAACCCTCTCCATTCCTGGCATGGAACTCAATTCTAATCTTGTTCCAAGACTCCATGTCCCACTCAGGAAGTCATTCCTGGACTCCAGTCCAGGAATCCAGCCCGGAGGTCCAGTCCGGAGTCTTGTTCGGAAGTACCTATCCCGGAGTCTCGTTCAAGGAATTCCGGCTTGGAATCCCGTTTCAAAGTTTATCTAGATTCTTCTTCCAACCAAGATTGCGGAGTTCAACAGAGACTGTCACTCCTTGGCATGATCATCCTTCAGTCATGGAACTTAGTCCCGGCCTGACAACTCTAGTCCGAAAGGTCAAAACCAAGGGATATCTCTTTAAATCTCAGTCCGGCACTCAACCTCATTTCATAGCTCGAAAGATTCGCAAATCGAAGACTTAGGGCAATTTCAGGAGAGAATCAGCATTTCATGAATCCCCCTCCGGTAGGCTGGAATTGCGACAGGAGACTTATCCCTGGTCGCATAATCCAGCTGGTACTGGATTATGTGCCCAGGATAGATTTTTGTCCTAGTCGCAAAATCCAGTACCTACTGGGTTTTGCGCCCAGGACAACTTTTTGTCCTGGGCGCAAAATCCAATACCTACTAGATTTTGTGCTAAAGGACAACTTTGCCATTTTTTCAGTGTCTCTTAGGGTAAAGGTATATTAAAAAATATATTTAAGTATAAGTTGAGAGATTGAATTTCTTATACTTTAAATATTTTTCAATATACCTTTCAAGATGTTTGAGATAGGTCTCAAATCCACCGGATTTAACATGCAAAATCTAGAATTTGGAGGATCCCCCAGATTTCAGATTTAGTCAATTTTTCAGGATTTCAGGATTTCAGGCTACCAGACTTAGCCAATTCCAAACAGGTAAGTTGAAAGATGGAACAAATGAACATCTATCCTTCAGTCGTAGAGATAGCAGATTTCCAGAGGATGGAAGAAACGAAGGATGAAACAAACGAACTTTGTGCCTCGCCAACAGATTCCGCGAGGATGGAAGGAACGAAGGATGGAAGAAACGAACCTCGTGTCTCGCCATCAGATTCCCGGAGGATGGAAGAAACGAAGGATGGAGGGAACGAAGGATGGAAGAAACGAACTTCGCATCCCGCCTTGGAAGTAACAGATTCCCGAAGGATGGAGGGAACGAAGGATGGAAGAAACGAACTTCGCATCCCGCCTTGGAAGTAACAGATTCCCGGAGGATGGAAGGAACGAAGGATGGAACAAACGAACCTCTCATCCCACCTTGGAAGTGACAGATTCTGCGAGGATGGAAGAAACGAAGGATGGAACAAATGAACCTCGTGTCTCACCATCGAAAACAGACTCTCGAAGGATGGAACAAACAAGGATGGAACAAACAAAAGATGGAACAGACGAACTTCGTGTCTCGCCATCGAAAAGAGACTCTCGGAGGATGGAAGAAACGAAGGATGGAACAAACGAACTTCGCATCCCACCTTGGAAATAACAGATTCCACGAGGATGGAAGGAACGAGGATGGAAGAAATAAACTCTGTTTTATGATCCTGTATCAACATCTGAACCTCCATGGAGTAGCTAGGAGAATGAATCTACCGCAAAACTAGAACCCCACTTCGAAACTCAGGAAAATGCAAATCCTTGACTTAGATTCCCTGAAACTGAACTCCAAAGGCAAGTGGCGCAAATTCCAGCACCTGTAGGATTCTGCGCTCCAGGACAAATTTTGTCCTGGGCGCAAATTCCTTAACCTTCCGGATTCTGCGCTCCAGGACAAATTTTGTCCTGAGCGCAAATTCCTTAACCTTCTGGATTCTGCGCTCCAGGACAAATTTTGTCCTGGGCGCAAAATCCTTGACCTTCTGGATTCTGCGCCCTTGGACATTCCTGATCCAGTCTGGAATGGGAGACCTGCAGGATGAAATTCTGGAACCCAGTCTGCCAGCTCTTGCATGGAAGAATTCCTCGCCTGTTGTACCTCGGAGTCCGGAATCCCTAAAGGAGATGGAAGGTACTTCTGGTTTTAAAAATGATGGAGTCTCTAATCCCAGTATAAGAAAATCTATCCCTGCCAAAACAGAGTGATGAAACCCTTAGCAAATATCCAAAAGACTGAACATAAAAGTCCAAGGACACATCCCGCCATGTTCCTCCACAAAAAGCAAAATTGCAACCTTCCATCTGAGTAAGATTCCATAAGAGAATATTCCAGGACTTAGCTAGATTTTAGCAAAAGTTCTAGAGTTGTGCTGGGGAAGAAAATCCTAAACCTCAGGAATTCCCCGACATTCCAAATTCCCCAACATCCCAAATTCCCGACATGCATAAATCCCCGACCACCGACATGGGAGAAAAGGACAAAAAGCTAAGTCGGCCAGTGATAAGGTATGGCGGCTAAATTTCTCCTCCTCCAACCTAGGTCGGCCAAGTGGCAAAGAAGGACAACTTACCTATAAAAGGAGGGCGCCCAAGTCATTTACAATCATTCAAATTCAATTCCAGAGCAAGGAGGGCAAAAATTCATCCTCCAAGGGCAGAAATTCATCCTCCGGGACAAGTGGAATTCCAGGATGAGCAAGAATCCCCGACTCCCAGGAATCCCCGACCAACTGAAATTCCTCCTGTCCATGCCTAGTAACCCTGGAATGAAGGAAAAGTCAGTCGAGTATGAAGAATGCCGGAGAATGAGGGAAATCCTTTGTTTGTTCAGGAATTTATAAGTGAAATTGATCAAAACTTGCAAAATCATTCATGTTTCATTTCATATTGTATTGTATTTATGGATTTTGTGCATCATGACTATTTGAGGTTTCCCATGTTTTGCAGGAATCCAAGACGAGGATAAGTTCCATGAGGAGCATGAACGAGGATGATCCGGGGCAAGCAGGATGGATGCAAAGAGTTCAAGCGCCAGAAATGATGACCATTTCAAGGATCCAGGAGTTCCGACAATAAGAAGACTACACATGCATACCGAGGGAAGGGAAGGCAACATCAAAGATTCTAGTTCGGCGACAGGGAGCCTTCGCACAAAGGGATAAGGAAGATCAAGATGTCCTTCCAAAGATTTCAAATGACAGAGAATGCCTGCATCAAGGATGGCGGAATGGGAGAAATCACTCCAAGTCTAGTATCAGGGATTCCAGTTCCGAACAGGAGGATCAATCCTTGGAGAGCCAAGAACAAAAGTACAGTTCGCCATCCATCAGGAAGGACGGGAATCCACGCCAAGGATGAGGAATTCCAACCCAGGAATCCAAGACAGGGAATTCTATTCCACGACAAGGAATTCCAACTCATGAAGGAATTCCATTCCAGGACCCTAAGGAAAGTGCGCCCCTGCTCAAGGAAGGATTCCTCCACATAAAAATCCTGTTCACCCTGGAATCTGCGTTCAAGATAAAGGACTCCAGGACATCATGAAATTTGCGACCAAGGAAGTTCCAGACAGACAGGACATTTCTATCCAGGAGTCCTAGACAAGTGGCGACCAAGACAGCCGGAAGTTTTCCTTGCACATTCTGACGACCAGGACAGGTGGCAGTCACCTACATGTGGATCCTGACAACCCCACCTGCTTTTCTAGAAGATATGACCCAGGGCACATGTTTTAAGGAAATATGATTTCCTTTTGCCCTAAGATATTTTTGAGAGCCTATATAAAGGCTGAGGGATGCCTCATTGTAACTCTCTCTCTCTCTTTTCCATCAGTCTGATGCTCCTAGAGCACCTTAGTAGCTAGCTTTTATTTCTGCATTGTTCTTCTTGAGCTGAAACTCCAAAGATCAGTCAGATTGTTGTAATACAGACTTCTGAAGCAATAATATATGCATTGAAGAATGGTGTTCATATATGTCTTTAGATTTTTGGCATGGTCTTATTGATTTCTTGGAGCAAATCTGAAAGATATTAAAGTTCTCTCTTGTATTTTCTTACTTTCATTAGATAGATACGATGGAAAAGTTCTTGTTGAATGATTGAAGTTGATTAGTTCATACCATTTGTGATCTGTGGCTTGCAAATCACTTTGTATGGTTAGTCTGAACATGATCCATGCTTAACTTCGGCTGTTTCTGTATGATCAGTTCCATGTTCCATGACAGGACAATATGAAAACCTCTACCTTTACCCCAGAAGATTGCACCATCCCTGCCTAGTTGTCTCATGGCGAAGCAGAGGACTGGTTCTAGTTTCATCTTCAACAGCAGTCATTTCCATTGATTAGATTCCTAAACCCTTACCTCATCTTTTGCATTTTCTTTTAGATTTTCACTAGGATTAGTTTTCTAGAAGCTTCATTGCCAAATCATCCGCCTAAACCAGAGAGTGGAACCTAGGAATTCCAAGCTGTCCATTTGTGAAAGAGTTCCATTCGCCCACAAGTCCAAGTCCCAAGAGTGAATTCCATGTCTACGAAGGAGTAAGCCCACGTAAGTCCCCCTCGTGATTACCAGCAAATCACATCATTCCACTGAGTCTATCCCTATGCACGTCAAGACCTGACACAAAAGGAACCTTGGAGCAGTCTCATTCGATCACGTAGTTCAGCGTCTGAGAAGCTTTATTCAAGAGAGGATAGGATACTCTATGTTTTATTCTAATGTTGTTGTAGTCACAAAAACCTCATCAACAAGCATCCCACAATTGCTCAAAGGCAGGTAACTTCTCCCGACCACAAATAAACTAAACAATGTTGTGCCATAGTGGACTAAAGCCATTCAAAGCAAGCCAGACTAGCTCATTACCTTGACTTCATCACCAACTACACCAATGTGATCTCTAAGCTCTGTTAGCTTCATCAGATAGCTTGCCATTGTATCTATCTTGCTCATGCAAGTAGTGTTGAGCTTGTTCCTCGGAAGCATCACCCTCAAATTTCAATACATTCACACTTTGGTACAAGGTTCCCAAGGCACTGTACATCTCCTTGCCAGTTGTTTTGGTGGCAATATGAGGGATCAAATGGTCCTTCACCAAATCCAACAAGATTCGTTTCACATCCACTACCTTCTTGTTGTGCTCTGTCAAATCTTTGGGATGTATGGGAGGCGAAACCTTCTTCTCCAAAATGTACCATAATTCCAGGACATTCCGCAATCTTACTTCCACAACACATAGTTAGAATAAAAAGCGACTCACATATTGGGAGTTGCCATTGCTACAACTATTTCAACAGACTTCAATCTACAATCATTTGGTCAACTAGGGTTTCACACCCCACAACCCTTCACAACTGTACATGCCAATTACTGACATAATTCTGCTTCAATCACTAAAGCTTGGACATGCCGGCCATTAAAATCCTCCAACTGCTCTCTACAACAGACAGCTAGCCTCTCCATACATGGGATTTGGAAGATTTCAAAAACTAAGCTCTGATACCATGTTGAAAATTCCTCTACACCATGGTAAGTAGACACTGATCTTAAACAACCCTAAACTAGATAACTGAAAGCCAGTCAAAATTTCTAAACTTTAAATGCTAGAATCTACAAACACATACAGTAGAGAAAAACTAAGTGTAAAATAGTCATACCTGCTCCAAATCACATCAATGTTTTATTAACTGGAAAACAAAAGTTACAATGCTTTAGAACGCATTCTAAAAAGCTAAATGAATAAAACAACTACCCTAGGCCTTCTTATATAATGGAAGAAGAGACCCTACAAATATTTTTGGATCCTAAAACTGGATCCATCAACCCTTGATCTATATTTATCCTAGGAATCTGTGCCCTTAAATCAGTGTTACGAGACTCGCCAAAACTCGGTGAGTCCGAGGCGAGGCACCCTGGCTGAGTCTGGGGGACTCGGACCCGGACTCGGTCAATTTTTTCAAAAACTCGCCGGTTTTCGTAGTCTCGCCGGACTCGGCGATTCTCGATGGGTAGACTCGGACGCACAGCAGGACGTCAAAAAGTTCAAAAAAAAAAAGGGTTGCTTTAACTTTTTTTTTTTTTTGGACTTATATTTCCTCCTCCACCCTAAAAGCAACATCATTTTATTTTGAAGCCAAAGGGGAAGGAGAAAAGAGAGTTGTGAGCAAAATTTGGAGTGCATTGTAGGGAAACCGGCAAGGAGGTAGAACAAAAATCGATTGTTGAATCACATTGGGGCAGCTTCGTAGCTACTTTTGGTGCATCTAGAGGTGTCTACGAAGGATTGGAAGGAGCTCTCTATTGATTTCAAGCTAGATTTAAGAGGTAAGTTTCTATTTTGAAAGTTTTTTTGTGTTTTTTTTACCAAAAATTGCATTTTTCTTTACATTTCATTTCTTCTTTCTATTTTATTTTAGTAGATCAAAAAAAGAACCCTAGGTGTTTTGATTTCTTTTTTTATTAAACCTTAGGTGTTTTTGTAAGCAAACCCTACATTTTGTTTTATTACTTTAATAATTATAAATCACAAATGTTAATTTTTTTGTATTTATAAATTTTATATGTTATTGCAGCAGTGTTGAGATTTTCAAATCATCTTTATCATAATGTCCAAAGAGAAAGTTAAAAGGGACCCTTGTTGGAAACATGCTGAAATTATGCCTGGCCAAAAGAAAGAAGTAAAATGTTTTTATTGCAAAACAATTTTTCGTGGAGGCATTAATAGATTGAAATACCATCTTGCACAAATACCAATCCATGATGCTAACCCATGCGGAAATGCGCGTCTTGAGGTTATACGAGAGGTGAAAGTGCAACTAGAAACATTTGAGCAAAAATAAGAATTGAAAAGGAGGCAAATAGAGGAAATGACAACTGTTGGTGGTAGTGGAGAGTCTTCTTCCATGCCTCCATTTCGTCCTCCAGGTTTTGGCCCTGGTGGTGCTAGTGTTAGAAGTGGAACTGTTGACCTATTTTCCTCTGTCCAAAGTTAAATAGCTCACCTTGTATTTTCCTTGAAAATCCTTTAGGAAGTAACCCTACAAGGCTTAAATCCTTCAATTACTCATGTTGTGCCTTACAAAAAATCCCAAAATCTCGCCTGCGAAATCTTTGCCAAAAACCCAGAAAAACCCAGAAATATTTTAGCTTCAAGTATTTTCCATCGCAAGGATTTCTCTGTTTCATGCTTAGTATTTGTGTATGTATTTTTGAATGTATATTCGCATATACATTCGCCATTGTATGTTTCTTTGTATGTATGTTCGCGTTGTATGTTCATATATACAATCGCACATACAAAGGTAATATACAAGGCAAATATGCAAAGGCCATATGCAAAGGTAAATATACATCGGCAACATACAAAGGGAATATACAAGGCAGACATACAAGTCAATGTACAAGGAGAAGATACAAAAGGTGGGGTCTGCACATACAAAGGCGATTGTATCTCATATACAAGTCGGCGACATACAAAGGGAATATACAAGGCAAACATACAAAGGGAATATGCAAAAGGTGAGATACAAGGAAATGTACATCGCCAAGATGCAAAGACAGAATGTACATTGGAAAGATACATGATGAAGCATACAAGTCACAGACGCAAAGGTGAATGTATATCAGACATACAAAGGAAACATACAATGAGGAGATGCAAAGGATGGGGCCCACCATTTGCATGTATATGCGATTGTATCTTTGAACATACAATCTGCATATACATTGCAATATACATTCTTGATATGCAAGCCCCGGACCCGAGAGGAAAATGCATTCTGGTCGATAATAGTACAAACGATTGTATGCATATTTTTGTTTGTATGTTCGCATTTGTATGTTTAAATATACAAAGGCAATATGCAAGGTAATATACAAAGGGCAGGTACAAGTTCAAATGCACATTTGTATGCAAGTGTTTGCATGCAGTTTTCCTTTGTATATTTCGCATTGTATATGCGATATACAAATGTTAGATACAAAGGCAATGTACAAAGCGGACCCGACTAGAAAATGTAAATTGGCAAACTCAAAGGTGGGGTCTGCAGTTTGTATGTTAAGTGCATTGTATATGCCGATATGCAAGGGGAAGAGATATAAGCCGGACCTGTTGCAAGGTTCCAATATAGTTCATAAACCTTTGAGTTCCGCATTGTATGTATATGCGATTGTATCTCATATACAATTGCGATATACAAGACAGACATACAAGGACTTTCGGCAAGACAATGACCATCGGCGGCCCATTTTAAGGTCTTTCCGACTGCCGATGGAAGATGCAGTTTTTCAGCGATGGGTCTCAAAGCTCAACTCAGCGACCAATCAGGTGGTGCCACGTGTCAGGGCCGATCCAAAGGCCAATTCAAAAGGGGCCCGCTCTTGTATGTAGCCATTGTATTGTATATGCAAGGCGACATACAATTGAATATACGAAGGCATTTCAAAGGCCGATTTAGATGCCGAATGCAAGCGCACATACAATGAACATTTCGACGTGACATGCCCATCGGCAGCTCAACTGGAGGTCACCCCGACAGCCCGATACATACAAAACAGTTTTCATATGCAAAGGCAGATTCAAAGGGTCATTCAGATGGCGATTCAGGTCACATGTGCAAAGCGATATACAGATGCAGTTACCGTAACTTTGACTGCCCATATCTCCTCCATTCTGGCGAATTTCGACATGCTTCAAAAGGCAAATATGCTTGTTTTTGCCTCCTCTTTCATCTGACGGGCTTTATGGAGGATATTCTCACTTTCAAAATTTGGATCTGGATTTGCATGCTTTGGCGACAAGACATTTCAGCGGCCGAATTCAAGCTTTGCAGAGGGCCCGATGGTGCAGATATTTGTTGCATTTTTGGGTGCAGGTCGATGTTCAGCAGCTCGCATTGATGACCAGAAATATCTCTCAACCGCCTTGCTTCAGATTTTTTTTTATTCATTGTTGAAGATGGATGTTTTGAGCTGCCGACATTCATGTCCCCAGAAAATATCTTCCATCTGCCCTGTTCCAGATATTTCACGCCATAACTTCATGCAGATGGACGTCCCTTCAGAGGCAGATATTTCCTGACAGAGCCCATGAGGCGAGTTCTTTGTAACTGACTTAGGTCATTTTAAAATGCTATATAGGCATTAGTTTGAGATGTAAATAAGGTTGGAAATTTTTAGCATTCAGTCTTTCTGTTTCCAAACAAAACTTTCCTCTATTGTAACTATGCCTTCTTATTGAATATATGCAAGTTATTTTTACCTCTTTTACTGATTTTTAGTTCAGTGGGAATCTGCATATGATTGTCTGTGAACATTTTGTTCCTCTCAACCATTTTGTTTCTCACCTCTGCTAGAATCATTTGAATTTGTGTATGTCTACTTGCTGTATCTGGTCATGTTGTGCATCTTCTCAGTACTATGAGGGTTCTTTTATTCAACTTGGTGAATCACCTTTACTTTCAAGTTTTTCCAGTTTTATCTTTCATTTAAAAGCATTCCTTCTCCCTTTTCCTTTGCAAATTCAGTAGATTTTAGGTGATAACCAGCTAGGAAGCCGGCCTTCTCCGGAGGTTCTTTCCAAATACAGGTGACCCACAAACCTTGGAAAGATCCCATGTTTCTCCAGATTGCCAAAGTTTTATAACTGCAGCAAGGGTGCAAATCTGGGTGATAACAAGAACACCTGCTACTGCTAGTGCCACTGCCAGCGGCAGTGATCTTGGGCCTAGAGTTCGTAAATCTAGGAATCTTGATTCATATATTTTGCCACACACCACTCCAGGTTCCCAACTGTCGCTTGAGAGCATGGGTTAGAACAAGGACGTACATGATGCAGCTAAACGTGCAATCGGAGACTTTTGGTACTATTGCACCATTCCATTCCATGCAGCGAGGTAATTCTTTTTTGTTTGATTGTTTTAAAATTTATAGCTTGATTCTTTCTCTTGAATTTTTATATTTAGAGATATGTCGAATTCAAATTTAAACTCTTCATTTTATAATACTTATTTAATTTAATTTATTTGTGACATGTGTTAGGTCTCCTTATTGGCAAAACATGGTTGATGCCATTACTGTTTGTGGGGCGGAGTTCAAAGCCCCTAGTGAAGATAACATAAAGGGCCCAATTTTGACACAAAATGTGGCTAATGTAAAAGCCACAATAGAGGAGCAATGGTTGATATGGAGGACGAAGGGTTGCACCATCATGACCGATGGTTGGACTGATAGAAGAAATAGGACATTGCTAAATTTTCTTGTTTCTTCCTCAGGTGATTCTACTTCCTACAATGCATTGATTTAGTAATTAATATTTTTAATTTATGCTTTATTGAATCATTGATTTTGTTTCTTTTTCAGGTGGCACTGTATTCATCAAATCTATTGATGCTTCAGGACATGTTAAAAATGCCACATTCCTTTGTGAAGCTATAGAGGAAGTCATAGCTGAGGTGGGTGCGGAGAATGTGGTGCAAGTGGTGACGGATAATGCAACAAATTATGTTGTTGCGGGTAGACTATTGATGGAGAGGCACCCATCATTATTTTGGACTCCATGTGCTGCCCATTGCCTTGACCTCACATTGGAGGATATTGGCAAGATTCCATGGATCAAAACATGTGTGGAGATGGCAAGAAATATTTGTAAATTCATATACAATCACACATGGGTCCTCAACCTAATGAAGCAATTCACGCAGCAAAAGGAGTTGGCTCGTCTTGGCATAACCCGATTTGCAACAAATTTCATCACATTACAATCCTTGCTTCAGTCAAAAAAAGCTTTGAGGTGCATGTTTGTTGATGAGGAGTGGACTTCCTCATCCTATGCTAATACCAATGCAGGGGCTGAAGTAACAAATTGGATCTTTGATGAGGCAAGATTTTGGACACCTATTGAGGAGATTGTAAAGGTAAATGAAAATCTAATTATACATTATGTTTTAATTTTTATTCATATTTTTCTTTTATTTGCCTATTTTTGTTCACACTTAAGTTAATGTTTCACAATAATTGCAGGTCACTAAGGCTCTAGTAGTTCTCCTACGAGTTGTTGATGGGGAGAAGCCTGCAATGGGCTACATATATGAGGGCATGGATAGGGCCAAGGAGGCCATTAGATCCATCTATGGGGGAGTTGAGGGTAAGTATCGTCCCATTTGGGAGATCATTGATAGGAGATGGCACCACCAGCTTCACAAGCCCCTACACGCAGCCGCTTATTACCTCAATCCAGCATTTCAATTCCGCCCTGATTTCAAGGTGGATGAGGAGGTTCTGAGTGGGCTCTACACAGTGTTAGAGCGGATGTCGGCTAATTCAACACAGATAGTCCATGAGCTTGAGACCTTTAGACTTGCACAAGGAGATCTCTTTACTCATGAGATGTGCAAAAACAATCGGTCAACATTGCAGCCAGGTAAAATTATATTAAGAGCATAATTTAAGTTTAAAAATCTAATAAACTTTTCCTCTTTTTATATTATTAAATGTTGAAACTTAAAGTTGGATAATGAGATTGATTTTTTTCTTTTTCTCATCTCAGATGCATGGTGGGATATGTTTGGTGCTAAGGTACCAAATCTTCAGAAGATTGCAATTCGAATATTGAGCCAACCATGCAGTGCTTTGGGTTGTGAGCGCAATTGGAGTATGTTTGAGCACATACACTCCAAGAAGCGCAAGAGACTGTCTGTGCAAAGGTTGAATGATCTAGTCTTTGTTCATTACAACCTTCGTCTTCACCACAAACAAATTTTGGGCACTGACTCCACCCCCATCACGTTAGAGGAGGTTGATCCACAATCTGATTGGATCACTGAGGCTGAGGATCCTATCTTTAGTGATGAGGACCTCGATTGGGTTGACTAGGCGGATAGAGAGGCTAAGGTTGTAGCCATGGCAGAGGAGGAGGTTAGAGCACGAGTAGAGTCAGCAGACACATTACATGATGTGGGTGGCATAGAGACAGAGGCAGATATTATGGCTGCATCATCATCCAGGACCTATCTTAGACACCTTCGTAAGAAGGGTGCACTTGCAAGCTCCTCTGAGCCATAGACTTCTAGTTTTTGTTTTGATATTTGTTTGGAACTTTTGATGCCATGGATTTCATATTCCATGACTTTTGTATACATTTGACAATATTTATATATCTAAGTGTGTTATTTGAATTTCCTTCAGCTACAATTTGCGTTTATACTTATGTGATCGACGTATACTTGTGTATGTGATCAAATTAGCTTCTATTTGATGATGTTATTGTGTCTTTAAGGTTTATTTATTAAAGGGTGCATGAAACAAGTTTTAAATCCTTAAAAATCTCTGAATTTCTTGGGTTTTTCAATTTGCCTAGTCTTTGCCGAGTTTTTGCCGAGTCTAGGCGCCGAGTCCGAGTCCGAGTCCAAGTCCAAAATCAGCTTGCCAAGTCCGATCCGAGTAACTATGCCTTAAATACACAAAGTCAAACTGCTATTCTAAAACTAAAAAACAAACTACACAAAAGCATCTGCTAAATCTGGACAGCCATGAATAGAACTGCTGTTCTCTATGACTGTATGTTCTGCTGAAGTGTGTGTAGGTTCCAAATGGGTGCCCTGCTGTAGGATGCATTCTGAGGTACCATAATCTAACATGATTGTTGTGTTTAAATTAGTTGTTGATCCCATCAGTTGTGTGTCATAAAATATAAAATCTCATCTCTGAGAGAAGAGTTGATCTCAGTATTGTGCTCCCAAGGCCAAAAAGATAAGGCAAGTTTAGTTCAGTTAATTTCACTTTGTGACAAAACCCCCAGAGAATTATTGTGCATAATGTGAGTACTTGTAGATTTTGTCCATAGTCTAGTGACTAGGGTTAATTTTAGTTACAAGGGGGCTTCCCCTTCCAATTTGAAGATAGGTTACCTCACATACTATTCCATTTTGTGTTGTACTAGAAGGTACAAATTAAAACGCTAACAAGATGTATTACATGCTCAAGAGACCAAGGTCAGGAGCATCCATATGCCAATTGTCAAAGATGTCAAAGAAGCAATCAAGAAATTTCAAGTCTATGAATATAAAGACTTTGATAAAGTCACAATAGATCTCACACCAAAAAAGTCAGCTCACTGCTCCAAAGGATGAGTTATTCAATGGATATTATTTGACTTTATCAACAACTTAATTAATTTTATGTAATTAATGTGTAACTCAAAGTTATTTGTAGAGATAAAAAGTTGATCGTGGATATTTTAAAGGGTAACAGTGGAATTGAAAACAATTACAACATCAAGTATTTTTTATAATTTTCAATGACACAGAAATTTCAAAGCTGAGGGATTACAAAATATTGATTCTGAATTTTGTTTCAGTTAATATTTTGTGTTGAATGTGCTATTCGCTCATTACTCTTAACATATCAACCTTTTATATGTTGAATTTCAATCATTTGAATTTGAAAGTATAAGCAGATCTCCCTTATAGATAAACATGCATGCCATTTCTTGATTTTAATTTTACTTAGAAACGCATGCATTTATATTGTTATAAGAAAAACCATCAAAAAAACATTGCATGCAATATCCATATGCTATTTTGGTTCGGATGAGCTTGTCAATTGTCTTTTGTTCCATTTGCACGTCATTTATTTTTGAAGCATGTATAACCCTTCATATGAGAAACTCTACAAATAGTGTAAATATGTTTTTTAGCTTTCAATACAGGGAGCATCCCCTTAAAATAGAGATACTTGGTCTTGCACACCGCACATTATATATTTTGTTGGCCACACAAAATAAAACATTAACAAGAGCACAACATTTATCAACATTTCAGAAAAGTGAACCTTTAACTGCCACCACATCTTGTTAAATCCACTTGCCTTCATTCTTTAGATGAACGTATCCAGTTATCATCCTCAAGCAATGATTTGATATGTATATCATAATAACCACCAAATCAATATAACAATTTTCAACTAAAGCTTGATCACTGCACTTCCAATCAGTCTTTAGATGTCTGATGAATTTGTCCAATTATCAACCTTCAAGAAATCATTTAATCTATATATCCTGACGAGCACCAAATCAATATAATAATTAGGAAAGAAAAAATTCAAAAGTACCTCAGAAAGTAAACCACCTCCACATCCAATGTCAATAATTCTCAATCCTTCAAAAGGCCTTGCGTTATTTGGATCTTTTCTGAGGAAAAATCAATGGATGGAAGGAGTCAATCAAGTACAAAGATGTTTTAACAAATGATAAAGAAAAATTTATAATTTATAACTCTAAAACTATATAAGAAATGCCCTAATTCATATTAAACCTGTTCAAAGATTTAGTATAGGTAACATACCTTTGTGAGTGTCAAAACATATTTCTTTCTGCAAATATAAAATTTCAAAGTTCCAGATTCATTGAATTAAATGTACTCAAATGTCAAATCCATCAAAGCTTAAATACAATAGGTCTAGTCTACTCTAGTCATAATGATTGCATAAGTCTTCTAGAATAATAGAAGTCTCTGGTGTAAAGTAGAAATCAATAGCACTACCAAGGACTTACAAGTTTGACAAGTTGGCATTTCATTGGTATGCAGCTTCTAACAACATGACACAGTAATATAGTTAAGATGCATAATTTAAGAGTATTTATTATCAAAGGAGTGTTCTTATAAATTAAAATGCTGTGAAAAAAAGGTCTCACAATGCTTAGCTTCAATAAATAATATATCATTTATGCAACTTCTGAATGAACTCATGTATGGGTAGTACAACCAACAATCCACTCAGTATTTATGCCTCTCATATATGACATTGCATGATCAGAGTTAAGGAAACCATATTTATAGTTTCAATATCCAATTTAGTTAAATATACTTCCACTGTGATCGATGACATTTTCATTGGCTCCTCCAATGCATCTTAGAACACTAACACTTGAAGAGATCTCTCTTGGTTTCTGAGAAACAGTGCCTTCCTCTAAGAAAATTGATGCCATTTTTGTGTAAACATAGTCCATTTTTCAACCTCAGGGTTGAGTTGTTTCCTCTTCAATTCTATTTCACTCAAACTCTCTTGCATACAGTCTAACTCAGTAGTTTGTTTGACAATTTCCTGGTCAGCCTGTTTAATCTTTTCTTCATATTGGCTGGTTCCAGATGTTTGGTCAATTCTTAAGGCTCTTTAACCTTAGCAGCTACTCGATTCTGCATCACTATGAATCTCTTTTACAAAGTCCATCTTGCCAAGTACCAAGTCTCTCTTCATTGCAAGGAGTCCTCTCCTTACTGCCAACAGTCCTCTCCTTACTGCCAACAGTCCCCTTTACTTCAACAATTGCAAATCCCACTGCCACAACCCCAGCACACTTGGCCACTGTTGCTCTATCCTTTTCATCAAGAATTTGCAGAGTATCATTCAACATGGATATCCTACTAGAAATATGGTTATGGCTCAAGTTACACATTCCATCCAAGGCATGATTCCTAAGTATAGTTAGGAAGTTTGAGCAACACCTCTAATATCAAAAACACTCACTACCAAACTGTCCTCGAATCTCGTCTGGTGCCCCAGCAATTCTCTTAGAAGCTTCTTAAAGAAATTAAGCTATTAACAGTATCCTCACTGACAACATTAGAATCTGCCCCATTTCTTTCATCTGCAAGAATGCCACCTTTAAAATTCAGATTCTTCTTGTTTTGGACTCCAAGCTTGTTGAGACATGGACGAGCTAAGACTCGAACCTAGGACCTTCCATACGCTGCTGGAGTGCTCTACCACTGAGCTACTGGCCCCTCTTGGACCAGCCCATCGTCGGTCCAGGTGTGGCTTATTTCCAACACCAACACCCCCCCTTAGGCCACACCTCTTGTGTGCTTGGGGCTCCTAGCCTAGGCCTGGCTCTGATACCATATTACACAGATAAATGGTAGAATGCTGGATGATATTCACATAGAGCAAAGGCTCTTAAATAGGTTACAAGTAATTACAAAGAAAGCAAGTTTCTATATTTAGAAACTGCCAAAGACTGCCAGAGATCAACACACGATCTTGTCATAATTACATACCATTACAAGAAACTGACCATTAACTAAAAATAGGAGATTCTAAGTATAAAAGAATATCTTAATACCCTCCCTTAATGGTCAACCTATTCACTACACCAAGAGACCCCCTAAATTTTACAAACTTGTCAGGACTAAGGGACTTGGTGAGAATGTCAGCTGTCTGATCCTCGGTCGGAACATACATTAACTGAACTGAACCGTCTTCAACCAACGATCTGATGAAGTGACAATGCGTCTCTACATGCTTGGTTCTTTCATGGAAGACCGGATTCTTGGCAAGTTTGAGAACTCCCTGATTGTCACAAAACAAGGGAGTCGGACCTGCTTGAGATAGTTGCATATCTGCAAGCATCCGACAAAGCCAAACTGCCTCACAAGCTGCCTTCACTGCACCTCAATACTCAGCTTCTGTGGAGGAGAGTGCTACAACCTGCTGCTTCTTACTGGTCCATGTGACGGCACCGGATCCCAAACTGAACACATACCTAGAAGTTGATTTTCTGTCATCAACTAAACCTGCCCAATCTGAATCTGTGAAGCCTCTAAGGCTGGGATCAGAATTCCTTGTGTAAAGAATTCCAAAGTCAGAAGTGCCTTTCACGTACCGCAGCACATGCTTAGCCGCTACCCAATGAACAGCCTTAGGAGCTGTCGAAAATCGTGAAATGTAGCTGACTGCAAAACTGATGTCGGGTCTAGTAGCAGTCAGGTAGATAAGACTGCCTACTAGCTGTCTAAACAGAGACTCATCAACCACTGGTGAGGCAGACTGAGCGGACAGCTTAAGTCCTTTTTCCATCGGGGTGGAGGCTGGTTTGCAGTCCTGCATGCAAAACCTATCTAGAAGACTGCGAGCATACTTCGACTGAGAGATGAAGATGTTGTTCTGAGTTTGCCAAATCTCAACACCTAGACAATAGTGTGAAAGTCCCAAATCTGTCATATCAAAGGATTTGCACAGATCCTGTTTGATCTTATCGATTAGGTGTGCCGAGCTACCAGTAATGAGCAAGTCATCCACATAGACAACGAGCAACAAGATATCATTACCAGTATGTTTGATGTACAAATTGGGGTCAGATGGACTCCGCTGAAAGCCATGATCTGTGAGGTACTAGTCCATTTTGATGTACCATGCTCTTGGAGCCTACTTCAAGCCATAAAGTGCTTTGACCAGTCTACAGACTTTTTGTTCTTGTCCGGCAACCTTGAAACCAGGAGGCTGCGTCATATAGACTTCTTCCTGCAACTCACCGTTGAGAAAGGCACTTTTGACGTCCATCTGATGGACTTTCCATCCAAACTGGGCTGCTAAGGCAAGGACAAGCCGTATGGTACTCATCTTGGCTATAGGAGCAAAAGTCTCCTCATAGTCGATGCCTTCTTTCTGTGAGAAACCCCGAGCAAAAAGCCGTGCTTTGTACTTGTCCAGGGTTCCGTCAGCCTTGTACTTAACTTTATACACCCATTTGTAGCTAATGGGTTTCTTCCCTGGAGGAAGATCTGAAAGGACCCAGGTGTGGTTCTTCTGAAGGCTCTGGAGTTCTGATTCCATCGCCGTATCCCACTCTAGAATACCTTTAGCCTCTGAATAAGTCTGAGGCTCATAGACACTATGCAGGTTGGCCATGAGAGCAAAGTTTACTGTATGCTGTTGTTTGCTCTTATTCTGGGAGGATCTACCCTCAACAAGTTCATCATCATGAAGATTGGCAATCGTCTGAGACCACCATTTGGGACGACGGGTAGATGGGCCAACATCAGGTTCAACAGGAGGTTCTGGAGCAGGGGCAACAGGTAGAACAGGTGCATCAGGAGGATACTCAGGATCATCCTTAGGGATGTCAAACTGAGAAGTATCGGAATCTGAAGAATTATCAGCATCCCTCCCATAAGGTGGACCTAATGAAAGACAGACACCCAAGTCAGGAGCCTTCAAAGGCTGATCTTCAGATTGCTGCACAGAAGAGGGAGAGAAGGGTCCCCGCTCTTCATCAAAAACCACATCACGACTGAAGATGAGACTGTCTGTCTCAATGTCAATGAACCGATAGGCCTTGTGGTTATCACTGTATCCTGTGAACATTAATTTTTGACTCTTGGAGTCCAGTTTAGAGCGCTTGGCATCGGGAATCCAAACATAGGCAAGAGAGCCAAAAAATTTCAGATGACTGACCCACGGCGTGCGGCCAGTCCAGACTTCTTCTGGAGTTTTATCCTTAACTCCATAGGTCGGAGACTGGTTAAGGAGGTAAACTGCAGTGAAAACTGCTTCTGCCCAAAATTTCTTAGGAACACATCTGTGCTCCTTCATGGAATGGGCTAACTCAGTGATAGTGCGGTTGCGCCGCTCTACAATACTGTTTTGTTGAGTGTAGGGTGTGGTCAATTGGCGTTTGATGCCATGTGTATCACAGAAGTTGGAGAACGCATTTGAACAAAATTCCCCCCCATTATCTAACCTAAGAGTTACAATGGAACAACCGGACTCTTTTTCTACTAAGGCCTTAAACTTCTAAAAAACTAAAAACACATCTAATTTCTGTCTAAGAAAGTAAACCCACATTTTCCTACTGAAATCATCAACAAACAGTAAAAAGTATTTGCATCCAATAACTGAAAGAGTATTCATAGGTCCACAAACATCAACATGAACCAACTGAAGTACCTTGGATGCGCGCCAGGAGTCGCTAGTCGGGAATGGCGTGCGGTGTTGTTTCCTAGCTTGACACGATCCACAAACACCGAAGTTCTAAGCCTGAATCTCAGGGAGCCCATCTACGAGGTGCTGTCGGGAGAGCTGAGACAGGTAGTGCACATTTAGGTGCCCATACCGCTGATGCCAGAGACTGGTAACCGAAGAGTGTCGAGCTGCTAGGGCTGATTCAGGAGGACCATCCGAATCCACAAGTCGATAAAGACCATGGTCCTCAATACTAATAGCTATAGTGCATTTGGTCTCCCGGTCGATGATCGAGCACTTGTGAGCGCTGAACACCACATCAAGTTGTGGAGAGTGTTTCATGATCTGGCTGACTGAAAGCAAGTTACGTTCCATACCAGGAACATAATATACGTTGAGGAATATGATTTTCCTCTCACCAGACTGAAGCTGAACAATGCCCTTACCGGCAACTGTGTACACTTCTCCACCACCGAAGACTACTAAATCACTAAAAGGAGAGAGTTCTGTAAACCAGTCACGACAATGAGTGAAGTGATGCGAAGCACCTGAATCAATGTACCAGGCAGAGGATTTTGCATGGTCTGTAGGTGTTTTAGCCATGAAGGCGTAAAACACAGACTCCTTCTGCTCAGTGTGCTCCGCACTGTTGGCCTTTTGCTGAGACCCTCCCTGCTTCTTTTGTTCAGAAGCGATACGTGCGCGGCAATCTTTCTTGATGTGTCCAAACTTGTGACAGTAGTTACACTGAATGTTCTTCTTACCACTGTCCTGAGATGGCGCCAGCGAATGATTCTGTGGTGAAGGCTGACTTTTGCCTTTATTCGGAGCCTAAAACTTGGCTGCAAAAGCCTACTCTGAAGAGGACGAAGAAGCACTACTACCAAACTGTTGTTTCCAGCGATCCTGCTGCAAGAGGATAGTACAGAGTTCTGGAAACTTCATATCAACATTAGCTGATGTAATGTTGAGAGTCTCAATGAAATGTTCATAGGACTTAGGTAGACTTTTCAAAGTGATCACAACCAGGTCTTCTTCCTCCATTTTTCTACCAATAGCCACCAGCTGATCTCTGATCTCCTGGATTTTGTTCAGGTGCGTCTGCAAAGATGTCTTCTCATCCATCATGATAGAAAACAGTATACTTTTCAAGAACGCACGGCTCTTGTCGGAAGTTTCATGCAAACCCTTCAGATGGTCCCAAATCTCCTTCGTTGTTTTTCCAGCCAGAATCTGAGGTAGCTGATCATCTATGACTGACAGCTTAATGCGCATGACTGCTTCACGAGTTTGTTCATCAAACTTATCCTGGTCTTTACCCGCCGTTGCGAGACGAGTGGTAGTGCCTAGAATGATTTCAACGAGGCAGCGATATTCAAAGATGGTCATCATTCGCTGCTTCCAAGTGTTGTAATTTTTGTCATTAAATCGCTAACTGCCTTCCAACATGATGTTGGTCAAACTTGCCATCTTGCACGCTTTTCGAGGCACGAAAAATGAGGTACTGAGAAGAGGCTAAATACACAAAACCTAAAGCACAAATGCCAATGCACAGGATGCTGAGGCAATGTATGGGCACAAACTTCGAGACAAATCCGTCGGCACAAATTTCAAGGCACGGATTTCGAGGCACCCAGAAAAATCCAACAGTACCCAGAAATTGTCTCGAAAAACCCACCAAGAATCTGCAATCGAAAAAAATTTCTGACTAGAGCCAGAGGGTCAAAACCCTAGCCGAAAAAAAAATCAGAGGCCTTAGGCGGCTATGAAAGCACCGAGATTTCTAGAAAAATGAAAGACCAGCGTGCACCTTTGAAACCCTAGCCGCAGAAGAACATGAAAGCGCGGGTAAAGTGATAGAGAATTCGCGCCAAGTAGAGATGCATAAAATCGCGAAAATCCACAACAGTAAAAAAAGTCGAAACTAACACCCACAGTGAAGTCACGACCAGAAGCACCAAAGAAGATTCACGATCTTCAGAAGGTAGTTTCCAAAATCGCGATTAAACAGAAACCACCGAAGGAAAAATCAATGGCAGCAAAAAAAAAACCCGACCCAAAACTTAAAAAACAGCGACCACGATTCTTTTATAATGACTTCAAAACGTCACAGAATGGTGCAAAAGAGCCCCAAAACCCTCTAGAACCAGACAAAACGCGATCAGCCCCCACGAAATCTGTCTGCAACAAAAGAACGCCACCTCCAAGAGGAATAAAATCACAATCCGGACACAGAAAAACGCGACTTGAAAAAGGAACACGATTTCAAACCCTAGGGCACAATTTTTATTCAGATCCTCCACACAGAAGAAAAAAATGGCGACTGCAGAAATTAACAAGGCACGACCGTCCGTAAAAACGTCGTACATTCCGTACGTTGTACGAAATACGAAGAGCACAGGAAAAAAATTTCCAACACCAACAAAGCTAGCCATTCCTTTTGGAAAGGTAATAATGGCATCAACATCTCATCATCTAAGATCTGAGCATTTCCAAAATATTGCACAAGATTAGTAGATCCAAACAATTGATCACGTATTTTAACCACATCCTGCAAAAGTGGTTCTTCAATAGACATCCAAGTCTCTTCAAGTTTTTCGTGTTCCTGTCTTGGAACATTAACTTTGTCCTGATCAGCTTTCTCATTCTTCTCTCCAACCATATCTTCTCTTTCTCTAATATTATGTGAGACTTCATCCTTTGAGTTGTCTTCTCCACAGAGCTGAAAGATAATGCAATAATTAGCTCCCGCTGAATTCGTACTTCTCCTTATGAACTTAGTGACACCTCTTGTGCATGAAATGCAGTTTGCACAAGCATAGATTTCTCCTTTTTTTGTTTTTCTTACTCTTGCTTCCTCTTCCAAATTTTTGTAGGTTTTCCTTTATGTTTATCCATGGTTTCCACTTTCTTGTTCTGCCTAGAGGGTTTCACAAAACCACTTCTACAGAAGCGTGTTGTATGTCCATAGTTGTTGCACTTATAGCATATAACATTGTAATCCACTAAAGGAGCAAATGAATTATAGTTCCTATTTGACAACCCATAAGGACTTCTATTCATGTTCCAACCAAAATTTCTTGCACGAGCCCTACAATCTCTTGCATTATGACCAAAATGGTTACAAGAATAGGAATAACCAAAGAAAGAATTTTGGAACCTAGTCATGTGAGACTGCCTTGGAGGGAAAGATCTTTTGAATTTATCTTTGTTGTTTTGGGGAGGAATGTTGGTTTTCTGCGAGATATCATTTTCTTTGTTCTTGATGCTTTCATTATTGGTGGGTCTCTTGAATGTATCTGCATAGCCTTTAAGCTTTTCTTCATATATCTTCTTTGGTGATTGTGTAGCCTTTGGATTTTGATCTTCTTTAGTATTCCCTTGATTTTCTCAATATCCAATACCCATTTTCATAAATGTTGGCCTTTGACAATTGATAATATCATCTAGAATTTCAGTGCTCTTCTCAAATTTTAAGCTTTTGTTCAATTGAGCAGTTGTTTTCTCCAATTCCTTCCTTAATGAAACAATTTCAGATTTTAACTTCTCGCAATTTTCTTCCTTAATTTTTAGTTGAGTTCTCACTTCTCTAATGTTCTACCCCAAAAAAATTTCAGATTGTCCAACACTAACAAACAGTGTTAGCAAATGAGATGGAACCATGTAACTCCTCCATTCTGATCACCAAGTTCCCAAAATGGACGAGGTGAGAGCATACAAGTGCTTCAGGCTAAACCAATATAATGCAGTGCAATCAAATACAACTTCCGCTTATTCAGCGAGCATCCACTTATTCAGTGAGCATTCACCACTTATTCAGTGGGAGTAATAAAATTAAGAACATAGGCACTTCCGCTTATTCAGTGGGAAGCCTAACAATGAACCACTTATTCAATGGGGCAAGTAATATAAACAAGAATCATTCAGTTCCCACTGGAGGTAATACCATCCAGGGTTCAATCACCAAAAATAGAGTTATTTATCACTAGTTACAATGCTGATTAACATAGAAATAATTCAGACTTGTGAACAAACCCTGTTGCAATCATAAAATGAACACAAAACATGTCATATCATCAAAACTCTTCAATCATGGGGCTAACAAAGTCTACACCAAAATGATATGCAACAACTTATTCAGAAAATACTCTCCAAAAACTGCTCACAATCATCAACATCCACTGCTGTTGAAAATCAGAACTAAACAAGCCCCTGTAGCATGTTGTACAGTCAACCCAAAGTGCTCAGAAATCCCTTTAACCACCAAGAATCACATGAAATGATTCCTCAACATGTACGGCTTCCCTAAGAAGTGATCGCCCAGCCAAGATAGGTGTTTTACAATACTAAAAAAGGCAGCGACTTCAATAGATATCCTCATGCCCAGCAATATGAGTACGACGGCAATGAGTTGCTGGTTGCTTTTGTCTTCTTTTGAAACCTTCAATGCATTCAATAAAACCATCACTTCAACCTCAACAAAGAACCTAACACATCACACTTCCTCGCATCATTAAATGGGATCGCTGAAAATGTACGGTCACCATGGAAAGAAGCTCCAGCAATTAAAAACTTCACAAATCTTCTTCAAAATGATCAAAATCCTTTCACATACCACCAGAACATGTAGAATAACATTATAAACATCAGAAAACATCAAAACTAATTAACTCCATTGAAAGCAAGAGTGATCTCTGTGCGAAATCACTTCTTTCATCTAGGGTGGATCTTTCATAAACAAAATTAAACTTCTTCAAGAGGATTTTCGTTGTCAAGAAGGAATGTAAGAACTCACGGGGTCAATCCGGCAACCTAACAATATCAAATCAATAGCATCACTAAACAATGAGCCCTCACTTCTCTTATATAGACACTTTGGAAGTTACACAAGAATATAATTCTTTCTTGGAAATAATTACTTTTTTCCCTCCAACTTAATTATTTCTTTTTTCCCATGTAAAGGCGCTCACTTTGATATGCACAATCAAATAATAAAACATTTTCCCTTTCCAACGAGCTATAACACTTAAGTCACTTTAATTTAATTCCAACCTAAGGTGACTTAAGTGAAAATAATAATAAAATACCTCAATTAATCACCCTAACTTACGGAAAATCCCAAACTGTAGCAAACTGCAAAATAAACCATACCAACACCATTCAGGAGGTTTGGGATAAAGAATGACGCCAACTGGGTGACTTTCTAAAAATAGGCAGCTTCTCCAAGAAGTTTGGAGAACAATCCGGATAGCCGAAAACACTTCTGAAAGCTACATTGCAATCCTGAACATCAACTAAGCTCAATGCCATAGAAAAGAATCCACTCCAAGAATGGAACACCACTTTATAATTAATATTACACTAAGTTGCTAATACTTAATCCAAACCTTAGGCAACCTTAGTGAAATATTAATTAATTGTCAGTAAATAGTCCTAAACTACAGAAAGCATAAAAATGCACTGATCGAATCAACTCTGACCATACCAAAGTGCAACAGATGACTTGGGACGAAAATTGGAGGTCGTCAGGTGACTGTCTAAAAATAGAATGTTTCTCCAAGAAAGTTGGAGAGAACCCACGAGGTCGGAACTGAATTGCGAAAGCATCTATGAACTCCAAATGACTAGCCGAACTCAAAACCACGAACAATTGCTCTGCAAGACTGAGCCACAGCCATTCCCAGAATGTTGGAGTTCTCCCAAACAAGATGAATAGCCTCCGAAAGACTAGGAACAAGCATAATGCGCACAAAGGGTCTATGTGCCAAAAAGGGGACATTACAACTTCCTCTTCTATCCTTTTTGCCTCTTCTAGTTGAATCTTTAAGTCGATGATAATGTTTTCGGATTCCTCAAGGTTTTGTGACATCTTTGCTCTTGAATCACGATCCTCTTCATATTTCTGAAGCTGCAATTTTTCTTTCAAATTTATTTTCTTAAGCTTCTTGATATCGCTTAAGGCACAAATGAGTTCTCCTTCAACATCCACTTCTCCTTCATTTTCGTCATATTCTTCTTCTTCTAAATCCATCTCTTATTTTTCTTCACTCACAAAGTTGTCTTCATCTGCCACAACATCACTCCTTGTTTCTATTGCCATGTGTGCTCCCGAAATCTACCTTCCAACGGTTAGACTGTTTCTGAAGGAACCAGCTCTAATACCAATTGATGAGCACACACTTATACTAAGAGAGGGGCGGTGAATCAATATAAGCCAATCTTCTACTTATTTAAAAAACTTAATCAACCACAACAACAACAAACATGCAAGATCTAACAATTAAGAACACCAGATTTAAGTGGAAAACCCTTTCGGGAAAAAACCACGGAGAAGAGTGCTTGGATCTACTATCCAAATCCAGTCACAACAAAAATCAATATTCTTTTACAGATCCTTTTTGTAGGCACCAACCCACTGGAGACGCCAATCCCCACTACTAAGCACCAACTTAGCAAGAGACACCAATCTCTTCTTTTGAGAGGCACCAACCTCCAAAGATTTCACCTTCTTGAATGTAGCTTCTTCAATGGATGATAATCATTTAAAACTTCTTCATAAGATCTGATTGTGGATGATGCAACATATATACTCTCCTTCACAAATTTAATGTCATCTTCTTCAACATATATTCTCCTTTATAAATCTGCTTCAACTTCCTTCAATACAAATCTGCAATACTCTTCGTATTTTCTGCTCCAACTTCCTTCAATACAAATTTGCAATACTCTTCATATTTTCTGCTATAGGTCTCCTCAAATTCGAAATATTTCACATTTCCTTGCTTGCTTTTTCTACCACATCTTATCTCCTTTTATACGACATCATATGTCTCTTCAAAAGGATGTGATCCTTCACAAGGGAGGTCGGCCGTAATAAAAGGTAATAATTTTCTCTTTGAATCCCAATGTAGACACATTAAATTGCAGGTCGGCCAGCAATTAGAACAGATTAATTTATTTAACTTTAAACTCTTCAAAGTGGCCATCACACATGAGGAGGGTCGGCCTAAGGAAGATGATAATTCCTTAAAGAGGTCGGACCAACCAAGAACCAATAATGTTATTTTAATTTCACCCTTATGCAAGCAATACTTTAGGTGTAGTTTCAGCGCTGCAATAACTTGAATGAAGTCGGCCATGATCTCAATGGTTTTCCTCTTCCCTTCTTTGACATCAATGACAACAATTTCCAACAGCCTAGAAGCAGGAAGTTTGATAGTTTTAAAGAAAACTAAATCAAATTTTAATGCTTTCCTGGAGGCGCCTAGTAGCTGGAAGTTTAGTTGTTTTAATGAGGAAATTGATTTCCTGAATATGCATGAGAGGAGCAGCTAAAATGGAGAGGTTGCGCCCCATGTAAGAGGAATTAACCCTAGGAAATGGGGCAACCTTGTGGACATTTGTCCATTTTTATTAAGTTTTATTGTTGTGCACTTATCCATAGAAAAATGAAATTCTTTTACTCTAAAATTTACATCTGGTGAGTTGTCCAATCTGAGACAAAGATTATACCATTCAAACATAGAAATTT
Source organism: Cunninghamia lanceolata (assembly GCA_027924645.1). NCBI lineage: Eukaryota > Viridiplantae > Streptophyta > Pinopsida > Cupressales > Cupressaceae > Cunninghamia > Cunninghamia lanceolata. The sequence continues at coordinate 7,659,267 of BSBN01000333.1, forward strand.
TTGACAGATTACTCTTGCAATAGGTATAATTTTTCATGCCTGAAATGAGTAAAAATTTAATAGAAGTTGAAGTTCTTCCCTACCAAAAGTTTGTGTCTGGATTGACAAAGTATTTGTTATCCAATTTTAACTTTCCTTATTAGAAATTAGTTTTCGATTGTTTAAAATCATCTCTATTTTACTGTATAAAATTGCTATGCAGGTATGAGAGCAAGTGTAATGTCCCTTTTTGGCGCATAGCCGATTTGTGCGCTAATAGCCAGTTTCCAAGTCTTCCGGAGGCTAATTGGTTAGTTGGGGAGAACTCCAACGTTCTTGGAGAAGCTTTGATCAGTCTTGTGGAGCAATTGTACTTGGTTTTGAGTTAGATGGTTAGATGGAGCCTCTTGATGCTTTCATAATCGATTTCCGACCTTTTGGGTGCTCTCCAAACTTCTTGGAGGAGCTAGCTATTTTTAGTAAGTCTCTCGGTTGCCACCGATCATCGTCCTAAGTCTTTGATATCATACTGATATGATCAGAATTGCAAAATTATATCATTTGGATGCTTTCCGCAACTTGGGTATATTATTAGTTATTTAATTAATTATTCACTTACGTTGTCTAATGATGGAAATATTAAATGGACAACTAAGTGTGATAGCTCATTTTAAAGGTATTGAAAAGTATTTTCAAGTGGATGCTTTGGAAAAGGGACTTTATTCATGGAAAAATATTATTATTCCTCAAAAACGTGAAAGTGCTCCATAAAATTAATTATGGATTTTTATAAAAGGAGTTTTTGAAGCAAAAATGAGAAAAGTAATATTTTATTGCTCGAGAAAAAAATTATAAAAGGAGATTTGGAGACTCACTTTATTCATTCTTGTCATTTAATTTAATTTGAAGTCTCTTTGAGAGCTGGACCCTTTGGTTCTTCAAACCCTAGGACGAAAACCCTAGTGGAAAGTTGATTTCGGAAGTGAAAGATCTTCCCTAGTCAATTTGTAGGTGGAGTCATTCAGATTTCACGCTTGTGCTGAACGTATGTGCCATTTGATTCTGTAGTGTTTAGTTATTGCTTTGTGGAGTATTTCCAGGTATTTGGTTTTAGTTGTAATTTTTGGGGTTTTCAAAGATATTTTCAGATTTGTGTGCAAATTGATTCAGGTTCGAAGGTTTGTGCGGAAGGTTATATCATTTCACAGATTTTGGGTATTTGTGTCAAAAGGATTTACAATGCCAAATTTATTGATTTGCAAGCAAATATAAATTTGGAGTTTGAGTGAAGATTGTATTGAAGTATTTGTTGAGGGTTTACACTAAAGTCTAGCGCCCATATATTGGATGAGATTTATTAAGGAAGCGCCTAGCAAAGGTAGATTATTGGGATGTAAGAGACCTTACAATCTCTACCAATTTTTTTGCCAAATCATCAACCAATTATCAAAATGAAACATATAATCACATGAGGAAGTAGTACTTGGAACCTTCAAATCTTGTTATTGATTTAAATGAACAAAACACAATTGACAATAAGCTGGTCTGATATATCAGCAGTGACTGGAATTTGCATCAGTCAATATACAAAGTTGAATTGGAGCAAAAACAAGCATATAATGATGTGTCAAAGATACAATGAAGACAAGTCACGGTAGAATGAAACTATGACTGAAAATGATCTTCAATCTTCTGATTTCTCTCTGATATGACTGCTGAACATGCATATAACAACCCAGATTTGTGAATTAAGCCTCCAAAGTGCCAAAATGAAGCCCAATATGCAAACAATGGCTCTTAGGAAGGGAGCAGTTAGAGTACAATCGATGAAAATGGCTTTCAACCCTCGATATGCTCCAAAAGAGATGTTTCAGACTCTGTATCGGACCCGTTCCACTGCCCAGATCCAAGCAAATGACCAAAACCAATGTAAGATGATGCCTCTCCAAGCTAGCAATTGATTTAGGAGTGAAGCGACTAGCTCTAGGAATGTTCCAAAGCACATAAATCTTCAATATCTGATGTATAAAACCCTGTGATCACAAAATACAGTCTGCTGTCTCAAAATCAGAAAATTAAGTTATCACAAAAACACATAAAATGGCTCTTCAATCTAGTCGACTACCTTGGTAGTCTTCAAATATAACCAAGGGCTTCCACTTCACTGTTTTCCTCTTTCAAACTATCCAATATGAACCTGCAATTTCAAAACAATGATGAATTCTTTGTGAAATCACCTCACTAATGAATGGGATCGTCTCCATTCTATAATCAAGGGGCCATCACCTTGATCAAATACTGAAAACACACAATTTCCAGTCAAAAACAAGTAATAAGAGAACATACCATAGGAATCAATCATGTCAAATTGATAGCAAATGATGCTATTTATCCTTCTCTTGAGGTAGGCGTCCCAATATGCCCCAATTTGCAATGTTTTGAAATCCATCAATGAAGTACAATCCTCCTTGAACAGTTTTAAATGCTTTTGCACATTGAAGTACATCATTTAAAAACAATCCTTGATTTTATTAAATGATTTCTCATATCAATCCCAACGCCTAGAGCCAATAACCAACTTTCTTGCATTTTTAAATGTTTGGCATCAATGAAAAACAACATTTAAAATATTTTCTTTGTTTTTATTAAATGAAAGCTCCTTGAAACAACCAATCCATAACAACCTCTTGAAACATTTTAAATGTTTCCTCCTGAAGCGCAGCCCACCAAGAGTCAAATCAATAAACACAAAAACAATATTTAAAATTGTTTCAACAACCTCCTTGGAAAGCGAACCCAAAACAAACTTGATAATCTTGCATTTAAAATATCCTCACCAAATCTTGGCGTCTCCCAACAAATTTGCACAAGCATTTAAAATCCCTTCAAACACTATTTTAAATGATTTGTCTTTGGCGGCGGCAGCGAGCACATGAAGTCGATTGGCATTTAAAACTCCTTTAATAAACAATGCTTTTACCTTGGGCAATCCTCATAAGCTTGGGCAAATATACATAATCCAATAGAATCACCTCAATACACAAGGCGTGGGCACACTAAACAATGCATACACTTCTCCCCATGGTGTCAATCCTTCTAGATAGCCGTTTGAAGTTTACTTGGACCTATTTCTTCATGGGCAAACACATCACCTTATTCTATTTACAACTCCATAGAAATCGATTTAGAGAAACTGCAATTAAAGATTCCATTTTCTATAATTTATCAAATCAAATGAAAATACAATTTCAATATTCCATTTTCCAAATAGCCCAATACCATACTAGTTGATCCAACTTTCCAGTTCTCCATGTATAGAAACAAATTCAACTAGCAAATCATCACTTTCAAAATGGGGACATTACATGGGAGGAGAAGTCTCATATTGGGGATTCCTAAATCCTTGGTGCAGAAATTCATTACCAGCCACAGCCCATATTAGACTACAGCAGATTAAGGAGTCGCAGCTACTAAATAGAGGGCCGCCATCCTCTAAGAAGAGGCATGAGAGTTGATGAGGTAAGTCGCCTCATGTGGAGAAAGTTTGGAGTCATTTCCATGAACAATACCTCATACTCATTTAATATATAGCTATAAGAAGGTGCGCTTGAAAGCTGGAAGGAGTCTGGTTGGTTCCTTCAACATTGGCATCCAAATACATGTTCAGATAAGCAGCTTCAGCAGCAAGGAAACCTATATCAGTCAACAAGGGAAAGATTACAGTCAACCTTGCAAGGTTAGGAAGTAAATTTAATATCTCTGTAATTCTGATTTTTAATATCAGAATGTGTTTTTGCTCTTGGTGTTCAAATTTTATATATATTGGAAGACTGCAAATTGTTTGACAAAATGTTCATTATTTATCCTTGAATGTTACAATGCAATTGTGAACGTTACATGTTCCCAAACCTTCACACAAGCTGTTCTAAACCACATAAACTCAGAAATACAGTTTATTAATATCAGCAAGTGTTTTTGCTCTTGGTATTCAAATTTTATATATATTGGAAGGCTGCAAATTGTTTGACAAAATGTTCATTATTTATCCTTGAATGTTCTAAACCACATAAACTCAGAAATACAGTTTAATGGGCAAAATGCAAACTGTTTGATGAAATGTCAATGTGGAAGAAATCAGAAAATTGGTGGTTTTGAGCATAAATCTTGGTAGGGGATTTTACAGCAAGCCATGATTCTAGTTAAACTCTGCAAAACATGCTTATGTAACATGTATATTACTTTTGGTTTGATAATGATCTTAACAAAAGTAAAGCTATAATTGTTATTGGACCATATAATGATCTGAACATAAAGTATAACCGCAACTATTTTTTGACCTTACAATGGTCTGTGCACAATGCATACACCTGCATTTATATCTAACCATATAATGGTTTGCGCATATAGTATGATTGTAACTATTTTTGGACCATATAATGGTCTATGTACAATTCATGTGTTTGTATTTGTTTTAGCCATTATGTGGCCTGCACAAGGGTATATTTGATAATTGCTCTGTTAAGTCGACCCTCTTGGCTAAACAACAAACTATGCTTAGTAGATTTAGGGATATTGCTGGGTTGTTTTGTAAAATGACCCCATATGTACATGGTTGAATCTTCAGTTATCTATTCTGTTATCTTTGTTGACAAGTCACTTGTTGGTTATCTTGAGAGGTCCCGGCATATGTAACAGAGAGCTAGTGTATATATATATATTTGATTGGTTACGGTATAGGTGCGCCAGAAAGCATGTGAATTTATATTTTGTTTAGCTTTTGTATTTCTACAAAGGAATATGGATGGAATATTTGGTTTAGTCATTGAGTATGTGACAGAGGTCTAATGATGTTATCATCATCAAATGTTATTCTTATGTGACTATCATCCATCGATTGGTGTGATTGTGTAGTTATATTCATATTGGGCTGAGTATGTCAAGTTGTATCTGTAATTATCTTTTGTGAATTTAAAATATATATTGGGAGTGAATATTGGTCGATCCTTATCAATGATTTTCATTGAAAAAATATACTCTGGCAATTATAGTTGTCCTTTTTCGGGACTATATTCAGTTTGAAGGCAGTGAAACTGTTGTTTTATATTATTATGTATGTCATAGGGTCTCAAAACTTTAATAGTCCCTTATCTAAGTTTTCCGAAAGTTTACCTTACCAGTAAAGGGTGGTCGACTGTAACCCATTATTGGAGTTGTAGCTGTGTATAGCATTAAATTTTAATGAGTTATATGCTAATATGACAAGACATCATCCGTGAGATGATTAGGATATGAATACCCTATGTTTATGATGTAGAATAGCATCCTTAGAGGTCTATTCAGTAAACATTATTCTATGAAATATTTTATTAAATTTACTCTTATAAGACAAAAAGGCAGTAATGGGCATTGTCTTTGGATATATTATCCATCAACTTGAATGACAAGCTATCATGGTGAGATGATAGGACAATCATAAGCCGTAGGCTTTGATTGTCGTTGTATATTTCTTATGGTTTGGGAAGAAAGCCTAGATACTTGTTATGAAATCTAATTTTCAATTGATTATTGTTCCAATTTGAGTAATATGCCTAAGACAACCAAGATTTGTTGGAAGACCTAGTGGCAAACTACGAAGCCTTTGATCACATTACGAAGGCAAGGCCATCTTGGATGAGCCCCTAAGGCATAGGTTTGGCCCCCAGGATGGGTCCATCTTTGTGTTTGTAAATTCTTAAGATCCTTGGTGAGATAAAGCACCAGATAATTACTCAAGTTGAGTAAGATGTGGGCTAGTGTGTCTAGCCTTATTATATTATTGAATATAAGTTATTCTTACCTTATCGGATTACTAGTGTAATCGTTGATGAGATAAGGTATTATGACAATACTATTTCAGGGATGCACTATGTAATTATTGATTTCATAGTGTATCACTTATGTGGAGTCAGTGAAATAAGAAATACTTTCATTGATATCCTTATGATTGAATGGTCATGTGTTGCTGTAAATCTTGATCTAATGAGTGCATTGTTGTTATTTATATCTTTATTTATGATGTTATTTGTGTATTAATTGGGGTGTCTTTACATATGGTTCTCTTGGAATAATAGGAAGAAAGGCTTCTGTAATAAAGTAGAGCACCTAGACAAGTCTCTGGAGTCAATAGAGTGGCCTAGAAATGAATGATGCTAAAAGTCATCTATTTTCCCACTTGCAGATTGTGATCACTTTCCCATTTGCTTGCATGTTTCTTTGCATTCTTTGTCATTCCAAATGTCCATTCAAGTTTGAACTAATGTGACCTCAGCACCCGAATCCTAAGGCGGCAATGTCCTCGTGGTGGGCAGCTCGTCCTTCTAATGGTTCGATCATGTTCAATTTTTCTAATTAATTGAAATTTGTAAATCTTTGCTTGTTTGGAATAAGGATGTCTTCGGCAATATATTTGTGTCTAAGGCTTTGATTGATCAGAAGTTAGCTGAGTTTGGTCAGAGATTCAAGTTTCAAGGCTCACCAATGATCTCCCAGTAGAGGAATCTCATTTGTTATCCCTTCAAGAGGAGGTGCTAGCTAAGGAAGATTTTTTTTGGCATCAAAAATCCAAGGATCAAAGGGTGCAAGACAGAGATTGTAGCTCAAAATATTTTCATTCATTCAAAGCAGCTAGGCAACAAGTGAAATAGGAATTCAAGTATCATTACTGGTTCAGGCTCTCTCCTCTTTGTTCCTAAAGATATTGCAAGTGAATTTGTGAGTTTTTTCAAATATTTTTTCTCGTCCTAAGAGGAGCTAGATAGGGGCTTTTCTACAAGGCTTTTGGAATGTATGCTGAGTATTATTAGCGATTTGGAGAATAGGGGGATTGTGGAGATTTGGAGAATAAGGGCCTTGTGGATCCTTTTTAAGAGAAGAAAACTTGTGGGGTGATGTTTGCTTTGAAAGGGAACAAAGCACCAGGTCCTAATAGTTTTCAAGCAACCTTATTTCAAACATTTTGTGATTTGATTGGGCAAGATATTACAATGGTTGTTAATGGCTCCTTGCAGTCGAGCATAGCGCTAAAAGATTTCAATTACCTTTGTGGCCTTGCTCCCGAAAAAAGTTAATCTTTCTTCCTTCTTTGATCTTAGAACCTTTGTGTTATGTAAACTATCAACAAAATTATCTCCACAACAATTGCCGAAATACTTAAATTGCTTCTCTCAAAGATAATTTCGCAGGAATAAGGTGCTTTGTCCATGGTTCACAAATTTTGGATGGTATTATTATTACTCATGAAATCCTCCACTCACTAAAATAGTCTAGGATCAAAAGGACAGTAATCAACCTTGATATTGCAAAAGCCTATGAAAGGATGTGTGCATCCTATCTCTCTTTGGTTCTCGAGTCTTTTGATTTTTACCAAGCTTAGATTGCTTGTCCCAAGTTCAATCACAGGGGCCTGATTCTCAGTCCTAGTGAATGGAAATCCAACACACTTCATCAAGCATTCTAGAGGGATTCGTCAAGGAAATCCCTTTTCTCCTTATTTTTTTATTATCATGGTAAAGCTCCTTGAGAAATTTTTCAAAGCTAAGAGCCTTGAGGGAGATCTTTCTGGCATTTCTTTGTCATCTCATTTGGACCCAGTTTCTCATTTACAATTTGTCGATGATACGACCTTGTTCGGGGCAACTAAGGTTGTTGAATCTCTCTCCTTTAAATTCATTTTGGAGTGTTATGGATTGGCCTCAAGTCAATTTATTAATGAGGATAAATCAAAATACTTCTTCAATGTTGCTCCCTGCACTCAAACCAAGATTTGTGAGGATCTGGGTTTTCAGCTTGTCATCCCTGTAAGTATTTGGGCATCCCTCTACCAAGCAATGTAGATTTCTTGTTTGGAATGAAACGATAGAGACAATTCAAGGGAAGTTGGCTTCTTGGAGTGGAAAATGGCTTAGTTTAGCAAGTCGTCTTCGTAATATTAAAGTTGTTCTCCATGCAATCCCTATTTATCTCCTTTTGATCTTGCATATCACCAAGTTGTTTTTGTAGGAGTACAATTAACACTGAGAGGGGGGGTGAATCAGTGTTAATATAATAATTCAATTTTCTCACCTTTTACAAATAGTCAATGAACTTTATTATGAACTGAGATCAAATATGAACTTCACAGTCATCAAATTGTTAAACACCAATTATTAATGCAGAGAAACAACACAAGAAGTTTAACTCAAAGATATACCGAGTGGAAAACCCTCCAGGGGTAGAAAAACCACTCAAACTGCCTCACTGGCTTAAATGAAAAACTTCAAGTTTACAAATGTCTCACTGACATATACAGAGGTCTCACTGACCACAAGCCTCACTAGCATAGGAAGGTCTCACTGACCACAAGCCTCACTGGCATAGTGTGCCTCACTGGCAAACTCAATCACCAATAGAAATGATAAACAAAATCAGAGGGTTACTCTGTTTCCATTCAATTCATTATCCCAGCTCTGCATAATACAAACTCCATTTGTAATTTCTCCATGTGTATGTCTTCAACCTGCATCTGATGCTCAATCAATTCACCTGATTTAGATAACACTGCACATTCAATTGCATATTGTCTTCATACTTGATTTTATTCAATCTGTGTCATACAAGTGGTCTTCATATTAGTTCACATTCATTATAACTATATCATCAATTTTTTCTTTTCATTGATATGCACAACCACACCTTCATCAAAACCCCTGTAATGTCATTAAATATCAAATGACCTTTCACATTCAACTCTTCTCTGCTTTTACAATTTCACTTTCATTTTCTTCTTTTCAAAAATATATTCCACCTGCAAAAATAAAAACATATATATATTTCTTCTCTGTATCCATGTAAGAGAAAATAAAAACTTTTCATATTCCATTGATATTTTCTCCGAATAACCTTTCAACTCTCTCTGTATACTTTAAACAATTTTGCCCTGTTCAATTTCATCTCCCTTGCAAAATCACATTCTCTGATTGCAAACAAAATCAATAAATATTCTTCAAATTCTTTTATTTCATCTTGAATTCTCTTTGTTTTCTCCAATCTAAAAAAGATTAGTCTTCAATAATAATATCTTCATCCAATTTACCAATCTTCAAAGAATTCTTCAATATGTGAAAATCATCTTCTCTAATATGAATAATATCCATCATATCAAATCTTCAAAAATATCTTCAAAATCTTTAACCAATTTGCCCTTCCATCTGCAAGAGAAATAAAACAGTTCTCCAAAAAAAATCTTTTAATCTTCTCACACCATAAAAGAAACTTTCTCCTTTATCAAAAAAATCTCCTCCTTTAGCTTTTTAAAGCCTCAAAAATCTCACCAATGAAGTCATAAAAAAATCTTCCAAAGCTTTCTTATGAAGACACCACCAAAGCCTTGAAAGAAAAATAGAAAAGATCTTCTTTAAAAATAAGTTTTTAAATTTCACCAAAAATTGTCTTTTTGAAGGCCTATAAAATAGGATATGAAAAAGTTTATAAATTTAAGACTAAAGCCATTTATGGCTTATTCTCGATCCCTTAATAAAGACCTTGGAAACTTCATAAAACACATTCAAACCAAAAATATTCGATACATTTTATAAAAAAAAAACCTCCATTAAATATCTTTGAATGATATGCATTTTTATGATATTGGATGGCTTTGTATAAATCGGGCTCTCCATAAGGCAATTCGATGCCTTTATTAAAATCATTGAATAGCCTTTCCAAATAAAACGATGACCGATGCAATATGTTAAAGAGCCAAGGGGACCAGTGGCATATATGGGAAAAGAACCCTCTACAAGGTCACACTTAAGTGACATGACCTGCAATAACAGGTCAACTCCATTTTAGAACAAAAAGTGCAACTCAAAAGATACAGGCAGATTAGGAAATAATATGTCTTATGTTAGGATTTATGCATATTTTTAACTCTCAAGAACTATGATCCCTTTGAAAACTCAAAAACATCTTGAGCAAATATCTGTCAAGAATTCCTCTACACAGGAGCATGAATCTGCCAAGTAAAATGTAATGACAAGCAAGATGACTTCAATCTTGATGTCTTGTATGAATGAAGCAAAGACCAACATCACTTTTCCAAAACAACACATTCACAATCTTTGAGGCACATCAACCACAACTTTATCAAGATCTATTCATGAAGTCTTTGCACAAGATCAACCACAACTTTATCAAGTATCAAACAATATATTGTCTATGCATCCCTGAAACATTCTCTGCAAGACCACTGATCAAACAAGTCCTGAAGAACCATAAAAACTATACTTGATGAAGACATTATGAAGAATAAAAACCTGCACCGTCAAGAAACCATCTCTAAACAAGAAACAACTTACTGAAGACACATTGTGCTCTTGAGAACATATTATCAACATGAAGAGATCCTGAACACACTGAAGCAACACACATCCTATCATGAAGCAACAACTCCAAACCATCAATGGTAGACAACTCAACACCCTCAATACCTTTTTGACATCAATGACAACCTAACTCCATCAGTTTTTGCCTAAGCTTTCTAATATTTGTAGGAATCTTTTGTGGCAAGGGATTAGGAAAGAGAGAAAATTCCTTCTTCTAAGCTAGGAAAAGGTATGTCGCAATAAGTCTCAAGGTAATGCTAAGTTAAAGGATTTGGGCCTTCAAAACCAAGCCTAGGGGTCTAAGTTGTTGTGGCGCTTTCTAGTGGATGCAAATCATTTCTAGAGCTCTCTATTGCAACACAAATATTCAAGGGATCAAGCTATCCTATGCTTCTTTACCAATGATGATCTTCCTCATAGTTCCTCTTTCTAGAATTTCATGATCAACTCTCACGATGTCATTCCCTCTAAATTGTTATGGAATCTAGGAGATAACTCCTCAACAAATTTTTGGTTGGACTCTTGGGTAGGGAATCACCCTCTGTGCAACACTCTCAGCCTCGATCATGCTCAAGATTGCCTCTTGAAGCTTTCGGGATCAACATTTGCAACTATTGGGATACAATTTTGTGAGATGGAAGGCTTAGAAAGTGTTGGAAATATTTTAGTTCCTTGCCTTTTCCTCAAGGCTCACACGCAAAAGGATCTTCTTTCTTCAATCCTCAGAGGTATCAAAATTCCCCAATAATCTAGTTCAGATGCAATTAGAAGGATTGGGTATCCCTCTGGTGGGCATAAGGTCAAAGTAAGCCATGAATTGTTGATGGATAAGCATTTTCCTCCCCTCGAAGATTGGCATGTGGATATGATTTGGTGTAACTTGATACCCCTTAAGTGCAATGCCTTTGTCTACTTGGCAACACTAAACAAAATCCTAACCTATGATAATTTGGTGAAAAGGTGCTTTCATAGCACTTCTCAATGTATGCTTTGTAATTCAAATGGTGAATTAACCAACCACTTACTCCATTACCCCTACACTTCGACCATTTGGAATCATGTTCTCAAATTAGGGATGAGATGGATCTTTATTGATTCTTTGCAGCAACATATTTGTTGTTGATTGAAAGGTACTCAGCAATTGAGCCCATTATGGAAGACAGTGTTGGCTTGTTCCCTCTAGGGTTTATGGTTGAAATGCAATACGCGAGTCTTTTGGGATGTTTCTTTGCCCTAGCAAAGGTATTGGGCATTGATTGAAGGATCTATTCTAGAGTATGTTAAATTAGTGTTATCAAAAAAGGTTGGTTCTCTCTAGTATGGAGGTTAGTATTTTGCAACCATGGAATTTATCCTTCTCTCCCCCTATTCATGGGGTAATGGATAAATAGTGCGCTAGGAAAAAAGCAAATTGGTTGTGTCCTCCAAGGGGTTTTTTCAAGATATTTTTTTATGGTGCTTCTAGAGGTAAGCTGGCTTTGGCAAGGGTTGGCGTGGTACTCAAAGATTCTTGAGGCCATTTTGTGAAAGGTGGTTGTTTCTTCTTGGGGCCTATATCGAATAATGAAGCAAAATGGTAAGTGGTGGTAGTGGGTCTATCTATGGCTTTTGTCATGGGTTGTAAGAAGCTCTTAGTTGAGCGTGATTCATCTATAGTTATTTAGGGCCTGAATAAAATGGACAAAAGGCTATGGACCTAAGCAAAGGACTTTTTGGTGAATGTTGGTATTGAGCAATCTCCATTTTCCACCCTCATCAATGATTGTTTGAACACCTAGGTTGGGTTTAGCCAAATTTCTCTGATAACAAACCTCCTTAGAGGGGTTCCCCCTTTATTGTTATGTGAGCTGATACCTTTTTCTTTTCCCCTACAATGATTGGTTCTTTATAAATTGGCCTTCCTACAACATCCCCCTTCAAATTTGGGGATGGCTCTTCTCATCATGGAAACTATATTATATTGAATGGTTGCAGATTTCGTGCACTTGGTGGCAAAATTGTCTCATCCCTCTCTAATGTCAATACAAGTCTTACAATAGGTGTTTGCTACATACGGAGGTGTCGCTTCAATTTTTGCTAGCATTTGTTTTGGCTTCTTGGGCTAGGTTTTTTGTTTGTCAAATCTATTGGTTTCTAAGGCTGTTAGGTGTAGTTTTGGGTTTTTGTGTCGCTGTGTAGGGATGAGGATGGCATGTAGGGGCCATCCTAGCAAACCTCATGACCCCTTTCTTAAGGACAAGGTTTCAAATGATCGCTTGTGTTCTATCTTTAAGGATCTTGATTCTTTATCCCTCAGTTTGGTTAAGAACATTCTCTCCCCTCAAGGTTTAGAAGATGTAGGTGTGTTGTGCTCTCGAGCGACAATTGTTTCTACTTTTCATTCTAAGTTGGAGTCTGTGGTACCATCTCCAAAAATGAGGAGTTGGGTCCTTCAACTCTTTGCTCATCTCCCCTCTTGGAGAGGGTGGTTTTGATGAGGAAGGGTTTGCAAAATGTAATTCAGCTCTAAGTGGTTTGGGAGCATAGACAATAATGGAAGACCTTAGGGCTCTATATAAAGAACTCTTGGCTATGAACAGGGAGTTGCAAAACTTGAAACCCTTTTGCTTGGATCTTCATATGATTGCGAAGTATCTTTGACTCTCCCATGATCAGGGGAAGCTAGAAGTTACTAGTGCTTTTATTCTATCATCTCTTGCACGAGGAATGTTGCAACATGCTTCCAAAAGGGAGAAAATTATCCATGGTGATAAATTCTTACCCTGGCTAGTTGTGGTGGGGGTAGAGCAAATGTTCCAAAGTCTAAGGCAGCAACAATCTACTCAGACGTGTTAGATGCAAGCGGAGTCGACAATGGTTTTGTGCAAGGGGTGAGTGCTTGGGAGTTTCTTGAGCATCATAGCTCTGCTTTCTTTAATTCTTCCCTAGTGTTGGCTCTCGCTATTGAAGCATTTTAGGTGGTTCAGGATTGGTCGTTGGTTTTTCATTGTTTCCTCATACATAGGCTTGGTTGTATCTTTTGCTTATTGCTTGTTTAGTTGGTATGACAATTATTTTGTTGTAATCGATTTTTAAATGTTCTATGGGTGAGGGCCCCAATATAACCTTCGCTAACTAAAAATAATAAAAAATCTAAAACAAAACGTTTAAATATATTATATAAAAGAAATATAAAATTAAATATTATATAACATCCATTTATTAAAATAAAAAGTAAATATAAAACTAAAACTAATGCAATATAAGAAAAATACAAAACAAAAGAAATATAAAAATATAAAAACTAGAAATATAAAACTAAAAATAATAAATTACAACAAAATCCCCCGATAATTGGATAATCAGAATTCAAAAGCAAAGAATTAGTACCGTACGAAAAAGTCCTCCGAAGGGGTTTATGAAGCTCAATTTTGATGAGGACTCCATGGGAATCCCAATCAAGTAGGTGCAAGGTGTCTTCTCAGAAATTCTTTACGTAAGTTTGTAAAAGGTGGCTCTTCCTTTCAAGGCCTTAAATCAAATAATAAAAAGAAGATCGAAGCTTTGTTTGAAAGTCTGAATTCAGCTATATCGGTGGGTTACAAGAAATTTGTCATCGAGGAAGATTCATGTCCATCATTAACTCAGAAGTTTACCTTTCGAAGGCCTGCAAATTAATCAAGGGATTGGAGGAGACAATTTTTGTTCACTATTACAAAGATTGTGATAAACTTGCAAACCTTTTAGCTAATGCAAGGGTAGATTAACTCCTTTTGGAGGTGGTGACTGATTGGTCGGAAGCCTAGAGTGATTTGCCCCACTCCTCTTAAGCGAGCAGCCCCCTTAAGTTGAATCTTTAAGGGTCCAATCCCCTATCGATCAATTAGTTCAAGGATTATAATATTGTTGATGAAATCTTATTAGGGAATTAGGAAAGGTGGCAAGGAGTCAAGATGTGGAAAGGACACCTTATCGTGTAATGGTTTTGAGAGCACATGATAGAAGATCAAGTGCAGTGGCAAAGTTGTTTTTAAATGCAAACTTTAATTCCCCTTTACTGACACATGTGGGGAAGCCATTATCTGATTTGTAGGGCCTGATCTTTGTCCAAATTTCATTCATTATGTTTTGGTTGTAGTGTGAGCCTCCAAGTAAAAGAGATGACAACCTAAGGCGTGTAGTCTTAGAGTCACAGCCTTCGAGATGCATTTTACAAGGGTGTATATGGGTGTGGTCTCTAATTGTTGCCTCAAAAATACCTTCTCCACCCTAGATTTGGAAACGTTTAAACTCATCAAACATATACTTGGACGAAAGGGAATTTGCAAGACAAGGGAGTTAAGACCTCGAGCTACCATTGTGGTGGAATGGAAGGAAGGTGGCAAAGACATGTAAGGAAAGTAAGACAAAGAAGTGAGCAAAATGCAAGAGGATATTAGGATATTGCAGCAAGAAATTAGATTGTTTACATGCAAAAAGAAGATTTGATTGCTTACAGCAAGGACTTGGCAATGTATATCACCAGGTTAAGATTGATCCACTAAAAATGAGCTTTGCAGTTTCCAATCTCTACACTCTCTCAGAGCTATCAAATGTTTGGTTAGAGCTTTGAAGTGTGCATTCGTTGAGCTTGGTGTCCAATTTCATTTTGCAAAAGATTTCAACTTGAAGTATGTTACGAAAGGGGAGGGGTGTTGTTCTAGAGGTGCTGTTAAGGCAAAGGGCGGTTGTAGAATACTTGCAAAAGGACAATCACCTGTGTCTACTTTATGAAGGGGAGGCATGAAGAACACACAATTATACTGAGAGGGGGGGTGAATCAGTATAATACAAACTTTTACTTTTTACAACTTAACAATCATAACAATATCAATCACACAAGATCTATCAATGATGCACCATGAGAAGAACACAAGATTTATATGGAAACCCTTACAGGAGAAAACCACAGCAAAATATTGTTTATATATATAAATCTCTTTTACAATCTTTTGTAGGCTCCAACCTACATGGGACACCAATCCCTCTTATATGATTTGTGAGCACCAACCCACTGGAGACACCAATCCCCACTTGTAGATTTCATGAGTACCAATCCGCAACTGAGCACCAACCCAATAAGAGACACCAATCTCTTGTTAAGGCACCAACCTTCTATGGATCTTGATCACTTTCTTCTACAAATCTGATCGCAACTCACACAATATCTTTTCTTCCAAATTTGATCCAAATCACACAATGTTCTTCCTTCCAAATCTGATCCAACATATGCACAACTTCCTTTCTCAAATCTGATTACAATTATGCTTACTCTCTTCCTTCAAATCTGATCCGAACTATGTACCACTTCTTCACACAAAACTGGCCATAATCATAGCATCAATTCTTCACAACTTTCTACCTTGCGATCTGCCCAAACTTGTCCTCTATCTCTGCATAAACTTCTCCTCTTATTTCTGCCCAAACTCTTCTCTCAAATCTGCTCTAGCTTTTCTTTTATCCCCGCAAAGTCTTCTTCTTTATCTCAGCATCATCTTCCTCTTTATGTCAACATTACCTTCTCCTTCATCTCTGCATAATCCTCTTTTATATCTGCATGAATATAACCTTTATATCTCCCACAAATATGTCTTTTATCCTCACTCATAAATGCTTCAACATTTATTGCAAATCTGTCATCAACTTTCTCACAAATCCGCCTTATAAATCTGGTCACATCTGCCTCATAATCTGTTCATAACTCTGCCCATAATCTCTTCATAAATCTGCTGTTGAGTATTTGATATATCCTTTTGTCTTCACTCAAACTCTTCCTTCTCTACACTCACACCTCCATTTCCTTCTCCTTTTTATATTTCCATATCCAAGTGAAGTGATACATCTCTTTGAATAGAGATCTCTCTAAAGAGTCATCACCTTTTATAAAGAGGTGATCTTATCTTTTTGAAACTATTTTATAATCCCTTTTATTCTTTACTCAAGCGCTGCCTTTAACAAATAAAAATTGCTACCTTTGTTAATAAAACACATCTCCAAACAAATCGCACCCCATATGTATGAACCGCATGCCTTTCATAAAATAGCTTCATTCATTATAAAATCGCATCCTTCTTAAAATTAATCACTGTCCATAAAACTGCTGCCTTGTCTTATATCACTCCAAATATTAATAGCATTCCTTATATCTTTTTAATTAGCATATTATATGTCTATTAAATAAGACATTTCTGTCTTACATGGAGAGCACCATAGGAGGTCAACCTCCTCTTAAAAAACATTTGTTTAAATGAAATTTAAACTTCAGATCAGCGCCAATATAGGACCGACCAAAACATTTGTTTTGTTTAAATCTTCACATTTACTTTGGCGCCACATTAAGGAAATCGGCCATATTAAAATTGTTGTTTAAATCTTTAATTTAAACAATACAATCTTTATGTCGGCCTTCCAACTTCAATGGTGTAATGGATTAATCTTATTTCCTTTGACATCAATGATTCCGTTAATAGCTCCGTGTCTTGCATTCAATCATATTGCAATGTTGACATCAATGACAACCATGTCTTATACTCTCGTCTGTTCATTAATTATAACAATCATGACTACCTTCCTGACATCAATGACAACATGTCCAACAAGGCAAACCCCTCCTCGGTCCTAATCATTGATCGATCCTTGCCAAGGTCCCTTGCGCCTTGCTCTCCCCTTCACTTGTTTGCCATAAAACAAGCATTATAGTGGGAATAACCATCTTTTGAAAAGTTATACATTGAGAGCATATGGGTTTGGCTGCAGCTATCCTAGGGCCAATGAAGACTGTAAGGTAGTGGTTGTCTTTTTTGGTAGTTTCAATGGCAAGCCTTTCCACCCTTTTTGTAATATGTATTAGATTGTTTCTATATAAAAATAGTGAACACCCAAATAGAACCCTCAATTTACTGATAAAAAAATAACTTAAAATAAAATGCTATAAAAATTGTAAAACCTACTAAAATTACTTATTAATAATTGAAAATTATTAATTAAATACTAAAATCTAATCAAAATTAACTATTAACAAGAAAATTAACAAAAGTTAGAAATTATTAATAATTCACAAATAATAATAAAATGTTACTATTAATAATTTTAATCAATAGTTTAAAAAGATGTAAAAGCCCCCCCTTAATGGGGTAATTGTCAAGCAATTTGTTAGAAAGAGAAATTCTTGGTCGAAACCCCTTGTGGGCACTCTCAAGCTCAATTTGGATGAAGCCTATTAGAGATGAGAAGTGCCTCCCCATGAAAGGCAATTCACTTTTCTTGGCAATAGATCTAATAATGAAGCTAAATGGGAAGTGGTTATAGCTAGACTAGTTATGACTTCTTCAGTGGATTGTAAATGGCTTGTGGTAGAAGGATTCTTCAATAGTGGTTTAGGTGTTCGATAAGATGGGTTTTCCTAATTCGATCCTTAAGTGTTTTCTCAAAAAGGCATTGGGCATGTGTCAAGGTTTTGATGACATTTTATTTCCTCACTATTATCGTGTATTAGAATAATATCTTTCTATTTATGTTATTAATGGTCATCCAGTAGTTTCTGTTAGTGTAGGTTTTTATTTCCTAGATGGGTTATTTATTTTTCCTATATTCCTAGGTTTTTCCTACACTTCTATTAATCTCGCTTAGGTTAATAAAGCATGTCTTATTAGGTGAGTGGTTGCGAGGTGTCACCTTCCTACATGTGAGCATCCATTAGCTATCTTGGGAAGATACTTTGCTATCTATAGTCCGATAGATGGTTGCTCCTCATTGGTCGGTGTTGCCACCTCCTCTCTCTTCCTAGTCTATATAAGCATGCTACCTGGCTTGTATTTGGTATCTTTTACTTTTGCATCCTCTTAATGCTATTTTGCTTCTAGCATTTGCATTACTCTCTTGGAGACTAACTCTGTGTTGCTATTTTGATTTCGTATCATTTGTATTCATAGTTTTAATATCTATTCTTTGCACTAGTTTTCTGGGTTATTAATCTTTTCAGATTCTAACATGGTATCAGAGCTATTCTATGTGCAAGAGTAGATTTTAGTTTCCATATTTGAGAGATTCGGGGGGGGCTAATAAATCTTATTACAGTTTTTCGAAGAACCCAGTATGCTCTTCTCTTGCATCTTCGGATGATCTTGAGAATCAGAAAAGTTTGACGGAAATTTTTTTAATCTCTGGGGTTTGCACATGTGTTTTATGAAATCTGGGTGATTGCAGCATTTCTGGTCATACTGGCAGCACTTCCAGCTGTTCCAACGCGTCCAGAAGGCTTGAGAAAGTCAGATTTGGCTTTCGTTTCACCGAAATCGGAGATCGTCATACACAGTTGCGGAACTGAGGTTTCGAACTTAAATCTGACAACCAGCTTGCATATTTGATCTTTTGAATCAATATTGCAGGTTCCAGCATCTGATTCATCCTTTGCATGTCATTTTTTGGTTGCTGGGGTCGTTTTTTATAGCTAAAGGCGTTCATTTTACACTAGAGCAACATTGTCTGTGAATTTGCAAGAAAAACGCCTTCTGGGTTTTGTTCGCATCACAGAAAAACCATCTGGGTATCTTTCTGTTTTTGCATGCAGTCTGTATATTTTGCAGAAACACGCTCAGAAAGCTACAACAGGACCCCTCTCCGTTGGCAGCTTCAGTTTTGAAGAAAGTTTCAAATGCTCCGTTCTTGCTCATACGGACTCCTTTTCCCACGAAAGTTTTTTTGATTTTGGCTATTTTTTTGTGCTCTATGCACTAGTGCAGTCGTTTTTTGATTTTGATGCCAAGATTTTTCAGAAATTGCAGATTCTCAGTTGTGACATTGCACGGTTCTCGTTTTGGGAATTTCGGAGGATCATAACTTTCACATACGACCTCGTATTGAGGCGATTCTTTTTTTGAAAGTGCATGATTTTTTGAGTAGATCGCAGTGGTGCTGTTTATTTCTCTGGATATTATGCCAAAGTTGTATTTTCAGCATATGCTCTTCATGAGAGTTTTGTAATGCATTGAAATCAAGACCACTTAGTATTTATTGCTAGTGGTAGTTGTAAACGCACTCATATAAAGTGTCAAATCATATTTTCTTGGGGGGGTTCTTTGATTGAGTGAAAAGGGGGGGGGGGCGGGGGGGGGGGGGGGGGGTTGTCTTGGTTGGGTTCTCTTCTTTTCGACACTTCTTCTCTACATTTCTTCATCATGGATCAAACAAATCTGCCTATCCTAACTCCATACAATTACTTTGAGTGGAAATCACGCATGACAATTCACTTAAGGAAAGCTAGATTAAATAGGATAACTATGGGACTTGAAACTGAACCTGCTAAAGATGAAGATAAGCCTAAGTGGTTTAACAAATGTGATGAGGCATATGGAACATTGTGTTTGTCTCTTACTCCTAATTTGCTCTTTCACATTGAGTCTTTGAATACACCAAATGAAATCTAGACAAAGCTAGAAACACTATTTGGCACACAAGATTCAATGAGGGGTCATATGTTGGAAAATGAACTAATTAGTTTAAGTCCAGGCAATTTCAACACAATCTAGGATTTCTTCACCAAATTGAAATCACTAAGGCTGCAGTTAAAACAATGTGGAATTGAAAAGAAAGATGAACAACTGATTCTTAGTATTCTCTCTAAGCTAAGTTCAGAATATTCTGTGTTTGTTTCTACTTTCTATGCTACTAAGGGTGCACTTGGTACTCAATTCACCATGCCATCTTTAGATGATTTTGCTGTCAATCTCACTCGGGAACAGGACAAGCTAATCCAGATGGGCACTCTTAAGTCCTCTAAGTCACATGCCTTGGCTGCCAACCAAGGCACAAAAGAACAGAAAGGACAAAGTAGTAACAACAATAGTAAGGATAAGAAACAAAAGAATAGCAAGGAGAAGAAGGATCAGATAACGGTTGCTTCAAAAGCAACTAATGAGACCCAATATTCCAAGGGTGACAAGCCTAAGAAAGAGAGGGTCCAATGTGCCTATTGTAAAAGACCCGGTCATGATGAACATAAATGTCTAAAGAAACAAATTGATCACTTGACACACATTCTTGAGAAGAATAATATCAGTGTTCCTGAGTCTATCAAACAGAGTTCTAATGAGGGGTCTAATAAGGCAAAAGAAAACAGCAAGGGAAAAGGAAAGGGCAAGGCCCTTGTTGCAGTTGCTTCTTCACCATCCACTTCGGTTCTTGATTCGGGTGCTTCGCACCACATGGCTTCATCTAAGGAAGAACTTGCATCCTTGGAGCCGTGTACTATGCCTTCTATTTTGATGGGTGATAACACTCCTGTTGAGGTGTGTGGGAGAGGGTCTGTTGATGTGGGGGATGGCACATTCCATGATGTTCTTTGTGTGCCCTCATTATCAACTAATCTCCTATCTGTATACCAGATCACTCACACAGGTTCAGGCAAGCGGGTCGAGTTCACTCCTGATTCAGTGGAGATTCATGAGTTGCACAGTGGTTCTACAATTGCAGTTGGGAGAGCAGATCATCAGTCACGGCTCTATCTGTTTTCTCACTTTGTTCCTGATCCTCCTTCGACTGTTTTGCTCACTCATTCTAATGATGTGAGTAGATTATGGCATGAGCGGTTTGGCCATCTTAACTTCCGCTACTTGCAACAGCTCAACCAGCAGAGCATGGTCACAGGGTTGCCTTCAGTTCAGTTTTCAGGTGGTGTTTGCCAAGGTTGCATTCTTGGTAAGCATCCTAAGGAAAAGTTTGGCAAAGGTAAGGCATGGAGAGCTTCACAGATACTGGAGTTAGTTCACAGTGATTTGGCTGGTCCATTTCAGCATGCTTCTTTCAGCAGGGCTAGATATGTCCTCACATTCATTGATGACTTTTCTCGAAATACTTGGGTGTACTTTCTCAAACAGAAGTCAGAGGTATTTGATCATTTTCAAGACTTCAAGAATTTTGTAGAGAAGCAATCCGGGAAAGCCATCAAAGTTTTGCGCACTGACAATGGTGGTGAGTACATCAACCATCGGTTTGCGAGGTTTTGCACTTCAGAGGGGATTGATTTGCAGCATTCAGTTCCATATAATCCTCAGCAGAACGGTGTTGCAGAACGGAAGAATAGGTCCTTGAAGGAAATGGCGAACTGCATGATTCACTCCAGATCTCTTGCACCACAGTATTGGGCAGAGGCCATTAATTGTGCTTGTTATATCCAGAACCGTGTTCCTCACCGAGCCTTGAAGGGAGTCACTCCTTTTGAAGCTTGGACCGGTCGGAAACCATCAGTTAAGCACTTTCGAGTTTTTGGTTCTCCTGCATGGGCCCACATTCCTACAGAGAAACGCAAGGCCTTGGATCCGCAGAGCAGACCTTGCATATTTGTAGGTTATCCTGATGGTGTGAAGGGTTATCGGTTGCTCCACCCTACTACACATGAGTTGTTCATTGAGAGGAGTGTTCAATTTGAGGAGGGCTCTTCGAGCTCACTTTCTATCACTTCTCCAACTCCTTCTACTTTGACATTGGAGTCACTTGGGATACATGACAGATCTTCTGATGAGTCAGATTCACCTGAGCAGTCTTCTACCTCCACTTCTGATGCAGAGAGTGATTCAGAGAACTTACCTCCTTCCTCTCCTAGTCATCATTCAGAGGTTGATGATTCTCCTCCAGATTCTCCATCTTCCGGTCCACTTTGGGCTAGACAGACCTTGCAGTCTGGAGGTGATTGGGTTGGGGATCCATCAGACACCAGGCGAACTCGTTCACAGTTCCAGGATGCTCCACATGTCTTCATTGCTACTACCTCAGATCCACAGTCTTTTCATGAGGCTTCTGGTATTCCTGAGTGGGATATAGCTATGCAGGGGGAGTATAGTTCCTTGATGAGGAACCACACTTGGGATCTTGTCCCTCTTCCTAAGGGAAGAAAACTTGTTCGATGTAAGTGGATCTATCGGACAAAATTTGCAGCAGATGGGTCGGTTGACAAGCATAAGGCTCGCTTGGTCGCCAAAGGATTCTCCCAGGTTCCTGGGATTGACTACTCTGAGACTTTTGCGCCAGTTGCCCGAATGAATTCCATCCGACTTGTTCTTGCCATTGCTGCAGCTAATCGTTGGGAAGTACACCAGATGGATGTGAAGAGTGCTTTTCTTCACGGTGACCTTCAGGAGGAGATATACATGGAGCAGCCACAGGGGTTCCTTCAGGATTCTTCACTTGTGTGCCGTCTTCGGAAGTCTCTCTATGGCCTTAAACAGGCTCCTCGGGCCTGGTATGCCAAGATGGACTCATTCCTTCTATCAGTTGGGTTCACTCGGTGCCATTCTGATCCCAATGTCTACATTCTGCAGCAGGATGATTCACTCCTATTTCTGGTTCTGTATGTTGATGACTTGCTGATCACAGGGAGTTCTTCATCCACCATTGGGGCTGTCAAAACTGCCCTTCATGACAGGTTTTTGATGACTGACTTGGGCTTGTTGCATTACTTTCTCGGGATTGAGATCTACCAGTCTTCTTCTGGGATCACCATCACACAGTCCAAGTATGCTCTAGATTTGCTCTCGAGGTTTCATATGGCTGACTGTAAGCCTGCTCCGACTCCCTTTCTTTCTGGAGTCAAACTTGAGGCTCAATGTTCTTCTCCACTTGTTAATGGCACTTTGTACCGACAGCTTGTTGGGAGTCTCATTTATCTGACTCATACGAGACCCGACATTTCATATGCTGTAGGCATGGTCTCTCGATTCATGTAGGAGCCTCATGAGCTGCACTGGAAAGCAGCCAAGTGGATCCTTCACTACATTCAGGGTACTCACAGTTTTGGGATTCACTATGCAGCGAGCATTGAGCTTGACTTGGTGGGCTACACAGATTCAGATTGGGCGGGCGATTCTCAAAATCGCAAGTCTACTTCAGGTTACAGCTTCTCACTTGGTTCAAGTCCTGTTTGTTGGTCGAGCAAGAAGCAGTCTGCTATTGCTCTATCTTCTACTAAGCCCGAGTATCGGGGGACTGTGAATGCCGCCACTGAGGCCATTTGGCTTCAGAATCTTCTCACTGAGTTTGGTATCCAGATCAGACGGCCATCAGTCATATTTTGTGACAACCAGAGTGCCATTCAGATCTCACGGAATCCGGTCCATCATCAGCGGACCAAACACATAGAGGTCCACATGCACTACATCCGGGAGCTCATCCATGGCCACGTCATCGACCTTCGCTACTGTCTGACTTCTGAGCAGGTTGCTGATATCTTCACCAAACCCTTCACTGAGAGCAAGTTCCTTCATTTGCGAGCTTTGCTGGGGGTGCGGGATGCTTCATCTTCTGGGGGGGCTTCTTCCTCTCACTCAGAGTCTTGACTCTCTCTACTTTTGGGGGGGTCTCTTTTCTCTCTCTTTGGGGGGGTATTTTATGTACATGGGTACCTCATCAGGCTTGATTTGCCGGGACCCATTTCTACATCCACCTAAGCTTCGCTTATGGGGGGGTGTTAGTGTAGGTTTTTATTTCCTAGATGGGTTATTTATTTTTCCTATATTCCTAGGTTTTTCCTACACTTCTATTAATCTCGCTTAGGTTAATAAAGCATGTCTTATTAGGTGAGTGGTTGCGAGGTGTCACCTACCTACATGTGAGCATCCATTAGCTATCTTGGGAAGATACTTTGCTATCTTTAGTCCGATAGATGGTTGCTCCTCATTGGTCGGTGTTGCCACCTCCTCTCTCTTCCTAGTCTATATAAGCATGCTACCTGGCTTGTATTTGGTATCTTTTACTTTTGCATCCTCTTAATGCTATTTTGCTTCTAGCATTTGCATTACTCTCTTAGAGACTAACTCTGTGTTGCTATTTTGATTTCGTATCATTTGTATTCATAGTTTTAATATCTATTCTTTGCACTAGTTTTCTGGGTTATTAATCTTTTCAGATTGTAACAGTTTCTAACTTCGTCTCTTGTTAACAATTGTTTCTTTTAGAAACATTTGTCTTTGTAATTCTATTTAAGGAGCCTTTGTCTCCTCTGTATAATGAACAACATCGATTCTTTGTAACATGGTATCAGAGCCGATCTGAGTCGGACTCCCTCACGGGAGGGCTCAGGATCTTGGGAGGGCTCTTTGTTTTTCAGAATTTGGCAAATTTTTTTAAATTCGTGGCCTCTTGCTTTTTAGCGATTTTTTTTTTTTTAAATTCGTGGAGCATTTTTTTTGTTCTGAAATTTGAGGGTTTGCTGCAAATTCGTGGGACCTGTTTGCTGGAGAAATCTAAGGGTTGGAGATTAAAAAAATCGTGTAAGGAAGAGACGCGATTTTAAAATCGCGGGTTTTCTATAACATGCATTTTTCGTTTGAAAAATTCGTCTCTTTCTCTGATAATTCCGTGTCTCTAAGGCGTGTGTCCTTCAAGCTTTTTGGTGCGGATTTTTTTCTTCTCATCCTTATTTGCTGCGTTTTTTGAGCGTTTCCTATTTTTCCAGAAATTCGTGCTTTTGTTCTGGGCGGATTTTTGCCTCGAATTTGTTCCGGTCTGAGGATTTTTGGTTCTCGTCTACCTAAAAGGTTTTTGATAAATTTTAGCGGCTAGGGTTTTAATAAATCCTCTGTTTTTTTCTAGGTGCCTCGTAATCGATGTTTCTGGGTTTTAATAATTTTGTCCTCAAAAATTATTTGGTGGGTTTATAATTTTTTCCTTAAAAAAATTATTTATGGGTTTTAATAATTTTTCTCCTTCAAAATTCCGTATGGTTTTCAAAATCATGGGAGGGTTTATAATTTTTTCCTCAAAAATTAAGGGTCTGCTCCTATATGCCCTAGTTAGGTTTTTTTTCAGTTCAAGAGGGCTCTCTGGTTTCTGGAAAGGTTTTACCGTTTTTCTCCTTAAAAACGATGATTTGTATTCTGATCCATGTCTCGAATTTCGTGTCTAGTTTTGATCGATTTTTCACCTTAAAAATCGTGTCCGGTTTTGATCAATTTTTATCCTCAAAAATCATGTTTGGTTTTTACCATGTGTAAGCATCTTGGGTTTGGCATTTTTTTCCTCAAAAATTGTACTTTGCTGCAGTTTGTCTTAAGTCGCACCTGGAGTTGTTGTGTGAACATCTGCACCAGTGGTTTTTGCAGTCTGTTTTCGGGCATCTTGCTCATCTGCAACAGTTTGGAGGGTTTGCCGATTTTTTCCTCAAAATCGTGGCAGCTATTCTCGATGTGTCTCTGGTTACAGGGAGGGACAGTTCTCCAACATCAGGTTGGACGGTTGTTGTTGTTTTTGGTTATTTCCAGAAGTTCTGCAGTTTCTGGGATGGTTGGTGGCAGATTCATCTCAAGTGGCAAAGTCAGTGGCAGGCTCTTGTCTTTTGTTGCAGAAGCGTTCTAAGAAGGAGGCAGCCTTCTCTGTTATCTCTTTGGGTAGTTAGAATGATGACCATTAAGGGAGGGTATTAGAATAATATTTTTCTATTTATGTTATTAATGGTCATCCAGTAGTTTCTAACTTCGTCTCTTGTTAACAATTGTTTCTTTTAGAAACATTTGTCTCTGTAATTCTATTTAAGGAGCCTTTGTCTCCTCTATATAATGAACAACATCGATTCTTTGTAACATCGTGAGATCAACTCAATGGTAGATTTATTAGCCAATGCAGGCACTGATCATGCATCTTATTTGGCTCTTTATAGTGATCGAGTGGACACATGGACGGGGATTGGATATTTTCTTTTGATTTTCGACAACCTTCAGTTATCCATGTGATTTATTATTCCCTACCCCATGGTGGGTGTAGCTCTTGAAATGAGAATTAATTTCCCTTTATTCTATTCTTTGGTTTTGATTGGTTGTTTGAGGTGAGGACATACTTTAAAGAGCGTGTACAATCTTCTAATGAGCTCTTCAATGCTATCTTTTTGGCATGTGCGAGAAGAACAAACCGTAGGAGTCAACATAAGTCTATTTATGGATCTCAATTTGTGGCTTTTTGGCATTGTCTACTCTTGTTCATTTTCTTGTGGTTGTACGGATTTCTGTTGGGATTTTTTGTTGATTTTTGGGGCAGAGCTGGTGTCTTGGCTTCGTCGTAGTAAGCAAAGGTTTGTTGGCACTGCTTTGGGAAACCCAAGGACCCCTATATCAGGGGCCGAGCCTCAAATTGGCATCTGTACTTTATCTTTTACTTTCCAAACAATGATTCCCTTAGCCTAGTTAAGCATTTGTTGGGTTCTAGGGTTCGAGATTCTGGTGCAGCTCATTCCAAGGCCTTGATTTGTGAGGATTTTTCGACAAAATATGCCATGGTAGTGCTGTCTTGCGAGGTCAGTAAGTGTTCGGAAGGTGGAGTTGTTGTCATCCCCAAGTGGTTTCAATATGGTGGCTACTATGGGGGATGTTCATGTTGTAAGCAAGGAGGTGGTAACAATTTATCTTCAGCTATAAGAGCTCAAAGACTTTGTTTAGACTTGAGGATGGTGTTGAAAATTTTGTTGGTCACTCGTACTAGAGGCACAACGGATATTACCAACACATTTACCCTGTCAATGTGGGAGAATGGTGTGTTGGTCTGTACAAAAAAAGGTAGTAGGTTATTCATGGCTTGACAGAATCTCGAAGTTTGATATTGATGTAAGAGGTGTTCCTACCATGGAGAAGAAGAACGGGGTGATCCGGGTTGCACCTTTGGCTTCGGATGGTTGAGGTGGTGATATTGTGAATGGGGTGGGTGGTCGAGGAATTTCTAAGGCTAATGCAGCATCCTCTTCCTTGTAATGCCCCCTAATTGGTTGTTCTTGTCTAGTTTGTTCTGTGTTATGGTTGTTTCTACGTGGTTGATGTTTTCTCTTGCTTTGGGGGGGCTTTTGTTGTATGATCATTTTGTTAGTTGGTTAGCTCAACCAATTTGATTGTACTTGTTTGTAGTTTACCTTTTCTTGGGAGGAGTCTATAGCACCCTCACTATACTATCAAAATAAAAAGATGTAAAATGTAAATTAAAAACATTGTATGAAAAAAAGTTTAAATTAAAAGAGAGTTGTATAAAATAGGTTAAGCCAAAATTAAAAAATGTTACAAAAAGCACAACACATTTTCACTCCAGCTTCACAAGAGCACGAACCCTAACGGAAACACATAGTAGTTTTAAACACTACAAAATACTACCAAAAGTCCAGCAAACTCAGTAGCAAAATGGAGAGAGTTGAAACTACAAAAAATTCACGCCAAATTTTCACAAAACCCAAGAAAACCCTAAAGAATGCCAGTGTTTTATATTTTTATTCAAAGTCAAAACCCTAACAATTGTAAACATTTTTAGTGTTTTTGATCTGTACAAATTTATTGGTCCAACTTTAAAGAAATTTTTATGTTTTTATAAGTTCACTGAATTTCGAATATTTACAATAAAATTTGAAAAACTTTGTGACACTGCCTTAGAGCCATATGATCTTCCATATTCCAACCCCATGTTTCTATGAGCAATCAGTTGTCTGATAGTCCTCCCACGTGGTCCAAAGACACCCCAGCCAATTCAAATTGCCCTCCAGGGATACAAAGGTGACACTGTAGACAAGATGAATAACAAAATTGATCCTCCTCCAGCCCCCATTCTTTGCTCTGATTTTCTGGAACAATGCATTATTAATCAGGACCAACAAAAGTCAACATCTTGTAACCAGTAACCAGTATCTAGTGGCAAGCAACATAACATCTAGGAACCAGCAGTCAGAAGTTAGGACCATCAAATATTAGAAATCATGCTGCAAAGATTGGAGGTCATTGCCAATCTTGTTTTGTTGGTCATTATTTGCATATGAAATGCTTAGGATGTGCAGCTACCCATGATACCCATGATGACTCAACCCTCCTCCAAAAAGTAGGTTTTATGGCAGATCCTTTCTGATGTGGACATTTATCAAACCGCCCCAACTTGACCTTCTCTAGTTTTGGACATGCTACTTGGGCAACCCTCTGAGTTGCCACTATGGTGATGGAAAAGGCCATGCATGATTGTATACATAGTACATCAAAGAACCCCTAATGGTGCAGGATTTTATGGCTTTTTCAAGGTTTAGAATCCTGGTAAATACCCTGGAGATTCAGGGATTTTTATCTTCATTTTGGTGATCTTGTGATCAAAACATTTACTAATTTGTGTCTGCTACAAGTGGCTCAAATTAAATTGATAAAAATTTTGATGAAATTTCAGTAGATATGCCTCTCGGAAAAAACTTAGGATAACAAAGAAGAAGATAAGATGAGTAGCATAAATGATAAAAGTAATCACCAAATTACTGCAAAAACTAACTAAAGAAAAATTAGAAAATAAACCAAAAGAAGAAAGATCAAACTTTTGGTGTTCAAATTGCTGCAGGGAAGAGTATAACATGAGGAAGAATATAATAAAATAGTAATACTAGACCACATAATTTCAAGACACGACATAAATGAATCCATTCAACTTTTAAAAACGATCAGAGTAAAGAATCTGCATGTATGCACAACAAACTCCTACACCTAAAGGACATAAAAATCAAAAGAAATAACCATTCTGAAATTAATGGAAGTAACAAAAGCAGAAGGACAAGGTCTCCAACTCCAAGATACAAGGGAAAACCTAGGATCCCATGTAGGAACTGTGCAAATGGGGACCCTTCGCTCAGGAATGTCTAAATAATAGAAAGAAAATACACAAATTATGCACAGAATGTAGTTTTAGTGCTCATGAGGTGGTGAAATGCCTGAAAATTAAAGTCGCCAATATAGTAGAAAGAAATCTGAAATAGAGAAACAAGAGAAAAGCAAGTACCTGTCATAGTATCAATAATCCGGAAAAACTAACAAATAATTGCAAACCAGAGAAAATCTTGTGCAGTTCTACCCTGCTGCATAGCATAGGAGTAAAACCAAGGATATACTCAATCAAACTTGCTGGTTATTAAAAAATGATGCTTTTTTCAAAAATCAAAAATAAACTGCAATTTCTCACTCAACTGCACTTTTTTCAAAAATCCATTCTCTTTTTTCTGTTATATGGTTCTGTTGATTCTTGAGGTCATTTTGGCACTCAAAGCACA
This sequence comes from Cunninghamia lanceolata, assembly GCA_027924645.1. NCBI lineage: Eukaryota > Viridiplantae > Streptophyta > Pinopsida > Cupressales > Cupressaceae > Cunninghamia > Cunninghamia lanceolata. Next base: position 7,688,691 of record BSBN01000333.1, read on the forward strand.
GAAATTCACCACGTCTCTCCTGTTTAAACCCAGGTAATTGAAAAACGCTTACACATTTGCCACTGTCAATGCAGTGTAAATTGAATGCTACCAGGGTAGTTGTGAACAGTACCTACAAGAGATGCTAGAACAAACGAAAAGTTGGATATGTTATAAGAAAAACAGTGAATGCAACGTGCAGCATAACCTGTACAAAGATATCAACCATCAATCAAAAAATGTAGGGTAGGAGCAGCAAGGACAACACAAATACGAATGGGCAGATCCCAAGTAAAAGAAAACAATATAAATAGAGCACGAGAGTCAAAGGTCCATCAATCCAACAATCATGATAACCAATGGAACCATGGTGATGGTGACACATAGGTTATTAATAGACTGTCTACCACATTGGCCCATGCTCAAAGATTGGAGCCAGCAAACAAAGCACCAATGTTGGCACAAGCACCAGCAACAAATGAAGAAGATACAACATCCTAATGCAAGGAAAGGACAGGATACCAATTTTCAATTAAAATAGGAAAACTCGAGCTGAAATATACTTTGTGGTTTAACAATTGGCAGTGAATAAAGGTATAAACTTCCAAAAGAAGCATGGAAAAAACTAGGAAAACCTCCATTGCTACCAGCGGACTTCATAAAAAAATGGCAAATCAAATACATATTAATCCACTCAGTGTCTTGCCATGTCAAGACATTATAACTCCAGGTAAACAACAATCATGTATATTTGTGATAATACAAATGAAAGCATATACTACAACATTATGTTGCAATTTTGGGCAGACCTTGGCTAGAGCAAGTCAAGACAATTCATGATTGGGAACACATAACAATTGCATTCAAGATTGAATGGTGCTAATGAATGTGTTAAGGGATGAAGTAATAGTAAAAGAACAATCAAGTTTAATTCCTGGCTTTGATTCAAAACAGCAATTTGAACCCATTGATGATGGAGCCTTTGCACTTGAATTACTGTTAAGAAGACAGTAGTTACTCTAACCAAGTACAGCTACATTTGCAGATGGGTCAGTAAGAAATAGTTAAACCTGCATTCATGATTGAGGCAGAACCTAAAAATAATAAGATGGACACGGAATAACAAAGGTCCAACCAGGAACTGGAGAAGAATTGGTGAGACTGAGATAACTCTCTGAAAACTTGCAGCCCGCTATGGATACTAAAAGTTTACTTGCAGAAATATAGCTGCAAGTTGAGTATTGAATTTGGAAAAAACAGATTGATTATGAAAAATTAGTGTTTCAATGTCGTAATTGTTTTAGGGTTGGCTATATGGCAGCTGAATGTATGAAAAATAAACCTAAGGCCCATTCTCCACCGACCTGGTGGAAAGATGCTCTTCTAGCTTATTTAACCGTCTCTGGGGATGCAGATAAGGCTTCCAAGGTTCCCTCTACTGTTGCCTCTGTTCCTATTATCACCTCCTCCTGCCCTGGTCCTGTTAAGAATCCTACAGAGGTTGCTCCTACAGCTGTTCAATCTTCTCCAGCTCTCCTCCACGCTTTGCAGATGTGGTGCAGTCCTCTCTAGCAGTGTTCACCCCTGATGTTTCTGGTGTGGTTAAATCTCCTGCTTCTGTCGAGCAGTCACACCCTTCTACCTTGGCTTTTCCTACACTACCTACCTATCTGGTTTCTTCATCTGTGAACACTGTGCATCCTGCAGTCTTGATGGATAGCTCCGCTGGATTTGAAAATTCTGTTTTGCAACAGCTTCCTGTGGGGGCTACTTCTTCCCCTCACAATTACTTTCTGATGCTAATGAGGATGAACACATAGACTGGACTCCTGTTCCTACAAGGAAATCTACTTCTAGGAAGACTAATTCAAGCATAGGCTCTACATTCCCACAAAATGAAGAAAGGGATTTTTGTTTAGCCCAGATGGCAGATATGTTGAGATGTCCATCTTTGCTGTTTAGTGCTTTTCAACCTGTCACTTTAGCAGGCTTTTGTTGCTTTTATGGTGCTCTTGCCTGTTATGACCTGATGTGGTTGTTTATATAGACTTCTAGTTTGTTTTATAGTTAAAAACAAATGAACGTCCAACCATTGTACTTACTTGACATTGAGCTAGAAAAAACAAATCCTATGATACATCAAGGTGAATACCAATTAATAATTGACAATAGAATCAAAGATTAACATCCCTAATGGAGAAAAATGGGGTAAGCAGTTAAACCATACAGCCATTCTCATTCTAGAGAGACATTCTACTCCTTAATACATATCGCAGAGTAGCAGTAAAAATTATATAAAGGGGTGTCTATGGCAGAGTTTTGGATCCACACCTGTTACCCGTTGTGAATGCACTGATGTTAGGTCATGGTGTTACTAATCTTCATGTTTGAGAAAATCATACAAATCCATCTCCTCAAAAGTAGGGCCTCTCAGCTCTCAGCCTCTCACCATTCATCAGTTCTATGTTTAAATGTGATTGATAGATAACCTTTTGTGCTTGCATATGGGCCATCTCACAGACTTATCAATATGTTTTATTGTACAACTGCATGCCACTTGGATCACTTGAGGTGTTTTATGATGCTGCCCTGATTTCGGGAGCCTTTTTCTTGAGTTTGGCTTGAATTAAATATATAAAAAATGTTGCATCACAAGTGGACTGTGAAATGTTGTTGTTTCTTGGTGAGTTTGTGCATAAGCTTCTCCACTCAGCATATGCCATCTTGATAATTTGTGATATTTTGGAAAGAAAGGGTGGAACTGGAGAGTCATTGTTGATTTTAACCCTGATGGGTAACTATTACCATCTTGCAAATGATTCAATCGCATCTTGAGAGTAGAATTGACCACTCTTACAGGATTTTTTGAATAGGATGATTTGGAGGTGTTGTGACCTAATCACACATCACCCCATTGCAAATGGGGACCCCCTTTTTTTTATGCTTTTTGTCTTTGTTTTGCTTTGGGTTTAGGTTTTCTTTGAGCTTGTAAGGTTTTGGTAGTGTTGTTTTGCCCAAGTCTCGATATGTGCTAAGGAGTTTGTATCTTCTCATTTTGATGCATGTCCTGAAGTCCTGAAAATTGACTAAGTTTGGAATCCTGATGTTCTGAAAATTGACTAAGTCTGAAATCTGGTGGATCCTCAAAAATCTAGAATCTGCATGTTAAATCCCATGGATCCAGGACCTATCTCAAACATCCTGGAAGTATATTTCAAAATATTTAAAGTATAGGAAATTCACTATCTGAGCATATACTTAGATATATTTTTAAATATACTTCCATCCACAACAAGTCAAAATCAAGCGGAAAAAGTTGAAGTCTTGGACCTTGGGCGGAAATTTCCTATGACCATGCAATATGTGCCCAGGATGAGCAGAAATTCCTTGCTCATGAACAATATCCGCCCAAGCAAAAGTAATGAGACTTCGTCAATTCAAGCAACAGAGAAGATCAAAACGTGAAAATTTGGCTAAGTGTTGACAAATGGGGAAAATGTTCTCACACATGCATTATGCGCCCTAGAAGATGAGTTTGAGGGTGGAAAATGTTCTGCCTCGTGCAATATGTGCCCTAGGTTGAAGGTCTCCATTTTCAAATGCATGATTGCTTTAAGACAAAATCTTTAAAATACTTGCAAAAAACATGACAAATTGCTTTATGGAGTTGGAAGAAAGTTGAAGATTGATGAAAATGTTCAAGTGCAAACAGAGGAGAATGTTCTGGGGCATGCAATTTCCGCCCAAGCTTGTAACAAGGAATTTTGGCGAAGTGTTTGAAAGATGAAGGTCATGATCAAATGCATAAGGTTGAAACAATTTTCAAGAAGGTGGAAAATGTTCTTAAGTTTGCATTATGCGCCCATGCAAGAAGAGTGCTTTCACATTCCTTCAAAGATCAAGGTGAAAACTTCAAAATTTGACTAAGTATGGAAATTCAAAACGGTGGAAAATGTTCTGCCAACTACATTATGCGCCTTGGGAATGGAGGCATTTAGGCATGAAACTTGCAAAATGATGAAGTTTGATCATTGAAAACCCTTTGAAATCCCTTGAAGAGTACATTGACACTTAGAGAATTTCAATGACAAAGAGGGCGGAAAATGTTCTCCACCTTGCACAATGCGCCCATGTGGATTTGACGTTTGTGAGGACAAAACAATGCAGTGATAGTTCTCCTTAGACAATTTCATGAAGATCCAAGGCTTAAGAGTTGAAAATTTCACTAAGGCATGAGTAAAGTTCAAGGGATAACAAGTCTAAGGAAAAGTGGGGACAATGTTCTGCCATCTGCAATATCCGCCCTTACAAAGGAGACAATTTCACTCATTACAAATGCAAATTACCTATCTTTGAAGATGAGTTCGCCAAGGGAGGAAAGTTGGACAAGTACAAACCAAGAAATATTCTAAGTGAGAATTGGAGAAATTTCTCATAGGCAAGGAAATCCTGCCCTTCTAAGGGCGCATAATGTTCTGCCAGCTACAATTTCCGCCCAAGATAATGTTCTTAACATTGCAAAATCCTCTCAGCTCAAGACCCAAGTCGGCCTAAAGGAGAAAAATAGGTTTTGATGAAAAGGTACCTAATGTGCTGGCTGACCTGCCTTAGAGGAAACTTTAAGCGCTATATATAGAGGATGAGATTTTCATTTCAAATTCAAAACAAAAAGGCAGAGATAAAAGTGCAGATCAGAGCAGAGCAGTGAATAAGAAGGGCAGATTTCAACAAAGAGAAACAGATTTTATCAAAGGTTTGTCTGTGAGTGCTTCAAAGGAAAGGAGAAATTTCTTCATTTGTATCAAGTTTGAATGGGAAAATCGGACCTGCAGGGCAGACTTTAGGAGCAGAACTTCACTAAGAAAGGCAAATTTTATCCAATTATCCAAGAAGTAAGGCAAATTTCCCAAAAACAAGAAGGAAGAGAGGCAGCGCTATAAGGGAAGGACTGAAATTCTTCATTTCACACTTAAATTTAATCTGAAAAAGCAGAAAATTTAGAGCAGAGCACCAGGGTAAGAGCAGAAATTTTCCAAGAGCAATTGAATTGGACAAAACTTCAAAAATTGACTATGGTGAACAAAAGGTGGAAAATGTTCTACTCCTTGCATTTTGCGCCCTAGCTTGAAGATGAGTTGGAAATGAAGGAAATTGTTCTAGACCATGCAAAAGCTGCCCTGGGATGAAAATGTCAAGCAACACCTCAAAATCCAACGATTGTTCTGTAAACATCAAGAGCGGAAGGCTAAGTGAAAGATGAAGATGTTCATCCAAACTTGAAGAGTTTTTCAAGGAGGACCACAAAATGCTCTGCACCTTGCATTATACGCCCTAGGAATTTCATGATAAATGCATGAAGTATGAAGGATGTTGAAACTCAATCCATGTTTAAGGCGGTGAAGGTAGTCCAAGGTAGAAGATTTACTCAACATTTGAAATTTGAAGGAAAAACCTAAGTACCAAATGAAGGAAAATACATGGACTCATGCAATATGCGCCTTGCATAAGAAGTGGTTTCATGAAGATCCAATGATTAAGATGTTAAAATTTCACCAAGGCGTGGGTAGAGATCAAAGGAAGGCTAGTGTTCACAAGTTCAAGTGAAGAAGAGGAAAAGGAAGATTGGAAGGTCGGAAATTTCCCTTTAGCATGCAATATGCGCCCTTGTAGAAGAGACAATTTCACTCATTACAAATGCAAAATTGAATGTAAGATCATTGGAATTGAGGGAGAATTCACCAAAAGAAGACGAAAAACTTGAAGGTGAGAACAAGAAAAAATTCTAAGTGTCAAATTTGCAAGATGGGAAAATGTTCTAGAGCTTGCATTTTGCGCCCTGGAAAGGGCGCATATTCCATGGACCCAAACATTTTCCACTTTTTTTGAAAACTTTCATAGAAAAAACAAAATCACTTTGCATAATTGAATAAGTTGGCTTAAATTGTGAATTGTCTGATGAATATACGGAAATTGTTTTATTTGTCCCACATTCGTGAGGAAGGTGAATTTAGTAGTGGAAATTCCTTTATATCATGTATCATGTTGATGTATTGACTTGAGGTGTTTTGCTTGTAGGTTGGCGATGAATGTTGAAGGAGAGCGAGATCAAGTGAAAGAGTGAAGTATGCGAAGCGAGGAAGTGATTCAAAGGAACGTCCAGAGGATCAAAATGCCATCAAGCTGATTCATCCTGCATCCGAAGAAAGTCTGCCATCATCCAACTTCCAGAGGAAAATTTCACCGAAGAGACAAGAACTTCATCATTTTGCAAGCTCAATCATCCGGAAGCGAAGGATTATCATTCCACCTTGCATGTTCATCAATGATCCAAGTTCATCATCACACTTCCATCGGAGAACTTCGTCAAGTCTACTTGCAAGAATCTTACACAAGAATTCAAGAGCACAAGTCTGCTAACACATCACAAGAGCGACAAACTCCTGAAGATCTCAAGTTCACTTGCAAGAATTCAAGCAGAGGCATCATCCATTTCATCAAATCTACTCCAGAAGTGAAAGTACATGACATCTCCTTGCATTGTCCAGAGTTGAAGCTTGCACATGAAATAAGAATTTCACAAAGTTGAGATCATCAAGAAATCAAGAAATTTTACTAAGGCATGACAACTTGAAGAATTCCAAAATTTCCAAGTTTTCAAATTTCAAAATTTTCCAAATTTGCAAGTTTAAGATGCAAAGTTCCAACGTTGAAAATCCTAAATTCAAAAATTTCATAATTTGGAAAAATGTTTCAAGCAGTGTGAATAGGGAGAAGATCAAACTGGTTCACTCAATGCTGAGGTGGCATGTATACATCATCAGGGCAATCACATTTTAACATGTCACTTATCATCTTGGAAAGTGTGCCTTCATTGCCTCTCTTGTTGTCTAAAAATAATAATTTTTGTAACAAACTGCCGATATGGCATGATCTGGGCCATTGATTTGCAAATTAATCCTGGCCACTCATGTAATTTATGAAGTCTATAAAAGGCTCACTTCTCTCATTTGTAAGAGGATACATTAGAATTAGAGTTCTGTAGGAGTAGAGTAGAGGAGACTTCCTAAAGTCATTAAAGAGACTTTGAAATTGTTGTCAAAATACTTCCAAGATCAATACAAGCTCATTGTTGGTTGTTTCATGGTGATTTTGTGTGATTGCGGGATGTTAAAATGGTTTCTAATTTCTTGGATGTGATGGAGAGATGTTTCCAAGTAGAGTTAGATTAGAAGTTCATTGATGTGATGCCAATATGTTAAGATATTTGATGAATTCCTTAATGGTTCATACTTTTTGTGGATTGTCGATGGCAACTCACTTTGCAAAGTTAGCCTGAACCTTTACATGCTTTAGTTCAGTTGTGAAGATTGTTCAAGCTGCGCCAGCTGTGGGTGTTTGGATGAATGCTTCGCAATTTGAAAATCCTTGAGTTACCCTAGAAGATTGCACCGAACTTTGTGTAGTTGTTGGTCCTTATGGCGAAGCGGAGTTGGGTTATATGAGGAATTTGTCTATCTTGACATGATCCATCACTTCATTGTCCTTAGATTAGCTTTCTCAACCCTTGTCTTTTGCATTTTCTTTTCGTAGCCAGTTAGAAGAAGTTCCATTTCATAAGGAAGAAGTAACACATTTGAGTGGAATAAGGAGCATAATCAGCGTAAGCCCCTTTGTGATTACAAGCAAATCACATCAACTACTGAATCTATCCATAGCAAAAACACGATCAAGGAACCTTGGAGTTGTCTCGATTGATCACATTGTTTAGCATTCGAGAGACTTTATTCAAGAGAGGATAGAATACTTAATATTTTATTCTGAGTTGGCATGTGTAAGGAAAACACATCAATAGGAGGGTCGCCATTTATTGATGCTATCAATGAAGAAAAGGAATTGCTTGGAAGAGGATACTGCTATCCCTTGATTCATTTGTTTTGGAACTCATTTGGCTAGGCAGGGCAATCATCATTGCCTTCTAATAGACTAGAGTAGCAGGGCCTATGTTTGTGTTAAATGCTCCTTACTGTGTTTGGGTACATATGAAGTTTAATCAAGCATTGGCTTCAAACCTCTCCCCAATGATGGATCTTGTGGTTTGACTTGAAATGGTGGACTTTTATTTATTGATGCAGATTTTTCCAGATGGCTTACCTAGTGAAAATCAAGACTAAAATCAGAGATTTAATGTTTTGTCCTTGGGCCTTGCATCCATCTTAGCACATTATAAATTTTCTTAATGAAGATACAATCCTTGGCTGGTTTGTGGATGGCCTTGATGCTTTGAAATGAAATGCCATATTTGGGGTTGGTTTGATGGATGCATATTAGATGCTTTGATGATTTACAGGTTCGTAGGATGCCTAGTTGGATGCCTTTACCTGTAATCTGCATTTTGACCTCTTCATGGATATGCAATGAGTTAGTTGATATGAGCTTGTTGATATCTGTAGGACTCTTTGTTACATAAGATGGACATGATGAGGCATCTTGATGACAGCTATATGGTGACACATTGATGGGCCTGTTTATGCCTGTTTATTGATTCTCCAGCTTTAGAGTAATTAAACCAGTGACTGTGCCTTGAGGTTGTATGATGGTATGGCAATCTGCACTCAATGTTTTAGGTGATTACTACTATGATTTTTCAAATTGGTGCACAGTTTGATTCTTTCTTATTTGTACTTAGCCATTGCTGCACTTTGGTACTTGCTTCTGGGCAGATGGAACTTTCATTGTGTATACATTGACATTTACACTCTTTGATTATTGCTTCTCAGAGGGGGGAACTTTCTTATGGACACTTGATTTTTGCTTCTGGTGTTCTTGTTTTGATATTTGCTCAAGTTGGCAGGCTTCATGCTTTAATCTATGATTATGGACACTTCTTATGGCATGGACTACCAAGTTATGGAGTTGCTTCTTGTGTCATGTGTGATCCCAGTCACTTCAATCACAGAGAACCATTTGTGACTTTTGAGTTGCTTCTTGTGTCAACTCTTTGCCTACAATTTGTGACTTTAAATCTCAATCTACATTATCAGATTGCCTAAAACCACCCCCCATGACTGAACCAAAACAATCCAGGTACTAATCCTAGTTTGGCTCTCCCTGAAATATCCAAGGCTTTTATGAAATGTTGAGCCCTTCCAGAAAACATTGTCAACGTTTTATGGAGGTTTCGTGATGATTCGCAAGACAAACCTGCTGCAGGGGTCTATTAAAAGTTTTAAAAGACCAATAAATAAATGAATAAAAAGCAAACTAAACCTAAAAGGCTAAATCATAAAGTGCAATTTATATTCTCAATTAGTGTTTTCTTAAATTATTATTTTTTGTTGTTTTATCCCGGGTTATATGAAAATTTGATATCTGATGAATTTTCTTTGTATTTTTTAGACTTTGTGTGTGAAGTTGTGAACATTTCCAAGACAAACCATACCCAGGGTCCCAAAAATTCAGAGTTTTTCCTTTAATTAGCTTTACTTAGCAAAAAGAAAGCTTGACAATATTATTTTCTGAATGTCTAAAACACCAATGCTTTAACTATATAACATTTTAACTCTAGAAGTTGCCATCAAACATGACTGAAAAAAATAAAATTAGCTATAAAATGGAGTTCATTCCATGATTCTATATCATATAACTATGCATAGTGAGAAATATTTGCATGTGCATGTTCTTAACAGTGCATGAAAGCCAAGTTCTGTATTTTAAGTTCGATTCTAATTCAGAATTCTATTTAGAATGGTTTGCTTCAGAACAATTTTCCTCGTTTCAGATTTTCTTTTAAAAACACAACACAATTTCTCTAAATGGACAGAGGGTTAACTTATCAACAATACCACTAGAAAACAAAATACATATAGACAATATTAAGATAATAACAGTTCCAATAAGGATAGAAGTACAGAGCCCATAAAGAAAGTCCACCTATAATAAAAATGATATGTGCAAACCTGAAGTGTTGACAAAGTGCTGAGCGAATAAAGGATATTCTAGTAGGGTTCATCAAATGCAGAGGTTTGTATGGCCCTTCATAATCCCACCTAGCGATTATACAACCAACAATAATTTGTAATAATATAAGAAAACAAAACAACAATACACATAACATTCAACATCTCAATCACAATAAACAGCCTAGTGTTTCTTTGAAGTTCGAATGACGTTTTGAGCATATAAACAATTCAAATTTGTAATTATAGAATAATCAACTTATATGATATTAACCTAAAAAAAAGGAAAAACCTTAGACTACACATTGTCAAAAGAACTAATTTAAATTCATATAAAATGTGAATTTAGAGGAATATATCCACTCACTTAGTGACAATGGAAATTTGGAAATGAAGGTTGCCCCAGGTGAAGCATGTGAAGCAATAATATCTGGTAATCCTTTGTGATGCATCATTTTTCCATTTTCTAAGTGCATTCAGATAGATGTCACCTAAACCTTATTATTCACTGTCAGGTGTTGCCTTGGTTATTCAACATGAACGTCTCATTTTTCAACCATCATAGAATACACCCCTCTCGAACTATCTTCCCACTCATCATTTTTATGTTCTAGATCATCCCTAATTATTGTAATTTGATTTCTTATCCCCTTTCCTCATTATATTTTTGATGACATTTCCTTTGATACCTTCGACAATCTCCATAAATATCCTCCTCTTTTCCATGGCAAAGAACATCTTCACATTGTGCATTCAAATGAATTGATTTATTTTGCAAAGTCAAACAATAACAATGAATGCAAATATGCTTAAATACATACAGGATGGGGTGTAATGTCCCCATTTTCTAAGTGATCACCTGATGGAGTCGGTTAGCCTATCTTATTCCCGTAGGCTAAGTCGTAGGGCTAAGGGAATGACCTAATTGATTAAATATTATATTTAATCAATTTATTAGGGCAACTTGATGATGAGAGATGACTTTGTATATTTTTGAGAGCTTATTGGTGAATTCAAAATAAATAAAATAATTTGCCCTAGAGATAGCGACCAAGGAGAGAGAAAAAAGGAAATAAATAAAGGAAGATAAATGGAAGAAATATCAAGGATGGTTGGCCAAATTGAAGGAGAAAAATAAGATAAATCCAAATAAAATTCCCTTGAGGTGGATGACCTAGTGAGAGGCCAAGAAATGAAATATTTAATGCCAAAATTGGTTTGCCCCAATTGGAGAAAGGAATAAAAAATAAAATAAAATATTTTATTTGTGTTTTTGGGCCTCTAGCATGCATTGCATGAGGTCGGCCCTAAGGAGGAGGGAAAAAGCAAATAAAATAAAATAATCTAGAGGAGGTCGGCCAAATTTGAGTGGGAGAAGAATTGGCTATAAATATAAGGTCTTTGGAGGTTATTTATCATCCATTCATATCATATTTTCTTATTGTGTTTTTACTCTTTGGCTGCAACTTTTGTTGGCCTTCATTCCAAGGACGAAAACCCTTGTGAATGCGGTGAGTTGGACGAAACCCTAGCTCATCTTGTGGAGGACTCATAACGGAGTTCTAATTGCACTTCAATGGAGACATTTGGAGGTTTGGAGCATCGTTGCATAATCAGATTTGCAGATCAGATTTGGAGCAGCATTGTTGTGGTATTTTCTGTGCATATTGCATTAGGGTTTTGCCCTAATTTGGAGCGTCACTTTGGAGCAGACTTGAGCGCCCATCTCTGGAGGGCTATTTTGCATGTTTTGGAGCAGCAAACCCTAAGCGCTTGCCAAGGAGGATTCGCCCATCTAGGGTTTGATTATTGAAGGCTATTTTGCATATATTTGGTATGTATAATCCTAGTTTTTTGGTCTGATTTATAGAGCAGAAATCTGGGCATATGTTTGGCATGTTTGAGCCCATGAAATCATTGTAAAATCAGTCCAGAATATTCAGATTTGTAACAGCAGAAGTTTTCTACAGAAAATCAGATTTGTTTGTTGCATTTGGATGCCCTATTTTGTGTTTTTCACGGTGGATTTCATGTTTGATATGAATATCAATTGGTAGCATCATTTGGCATGTTATTTGTCATGTTTGGGCACTTGTATGTTCGCTGTGATATTTTATTTGAAATCAGAAAATAAAATTAGAATTAGGGTTTGAGCAGAATTAAAAATTAGAATTTTAGGGCAGATCCCACTGGGGATATTAGATGGGGGGCCTTAAGCTTTGCAAATAGACATATACAATGGCATGCTTCATTAAACTATCAGCACAAAGCAAGCAATCATATTGTAAATGTTCTTATGACAATTCTTTTGCCATATGGGTGTGTAGTATTGTTCTAAGCATGGCATTTTATCATGATTTGTTTGTAACAAAGTGCTTTCAAACCATTTTAATCTATTACATGCTTGTGAAAAGAGTCAAGATTGAGAAACAATCAGTGCAAATACATGACGACCCAACTTTATTGTTGGGCAGGATTTGTGGGATCTTTTCAGAACAGAACCCAAATAGTTAATGAATGTGTAGGTATATATGGGACCAGAGGTCATAACTCTTGAAAATAGACATGCATTCATGCCCCATTACATGACCCGCAACAATTATCAATCAAACTGTAATTATTTTCACAACAGTTTTTCTGCAAAATGGGTGTGGTAATGTTCTAATAATGGTATTTATTCAATATTTTTTAGGAACAAAAGTCGTCATAACATTCTAATATATCGCATGCTTGTGAAAAGAAACAAGATTAACTCACAATCAGTGCAAATATATGATGACCCAGCCCTTTTATGGGAAAATATGTGAAGGATTTTTTCGGAGTGCAACAAATATAATCAACAAATCAAGATATACACAACAAAGTATAAGTTTGCTAATTACCACAAAGCCATCATTAACACTGACATAGATTCATTAGAAGAATTCTACTCCAATAAATGAATAGTCAAGATATTTGACTAGCACAACAAAAAATACCATGGACAATGTCCAATTGCACAACCCATAGCTGGCATTTTGACTTGCCATCAAGTCATGTGGCATGATCTGTAAAGTTAGGGAGATTATGCTCATCCAAAAACCCACAAGATGTTGCATGTCAATGATCTAGTGAGAAGCTACAAAATTCAATGTATAAGCCCTTGTTGCAGAAGATGTTAGATGCAACCAGCAGTTATTACTTATTCCATACATTCTTCTTGTAGAATTACAATGTGTGATTGTATTACATATCTACAAAATTCATTAGATTCAAGTTGCATCTTATACTTCTAGTGCTATGGTCAAAGCACTACTCAAACCCTTGTTATCTATACATTCAATGCAATTAACCAAGGCAACATAATGAAATGAGGTCAATGCATTTTATCTGTTTTGCTTGTGTTCTTCGTTGGTTTTTTTGTGTATTTCGCCTGGTTTTAGGAGGCTAACGGGGGACCGCCTGTGACTAGGTTTTCATGCAACGTACAACTATCGCTAGTGGTCTCAAACGCCCGTGGCTATGTCTAGGGGGGCCAAAGGGCCCTCGTCTCTTTTCTTTCAAAGATGTTGTTTAGGCTAATAAGCCCACGACCACTAATCACGAAAATGTCATTAGTTTTTTTATGCAAGCCACAAATGATTTCAAATTTGACCAAAAGGTTGAGAAACATCCACGGCCCAATCCTTGCTTGCAAAAAAGTGAAAATTGACCTATTCTTGTCATCAATGCAGACCTGATTGCAGATGATGTGCTATATTTGTCAAAGCATGTTTTGATCTGCAAGTTTATGGGTATTGAAGTCTTGTTGCCTTTCCTAGAAAGTTGGGGCCCGTCAAACTCGGCAACCCGAGGGGGACATGGAGGTTATTCTAGCCACGAATGTATATTTCTTTGTGGTTTTCTCTAGAATGGTTTATCGAAATATGGCCTTCGAAGGAGGCCCTTATTTCTACAATCAAAAGGCTTTATTCATCAAATCGTAGCATGTGGGTTTTGATCCTATGGAAGAGCTTCCCTCACGAATTCCTATATAGATCTGTCTTTTTCGGTTGCCCATGGAGTTCTAGAGACCTGACATTCTTCAATCCATTGTTCTGGTCCTTGGGAAATGATGTAGAGGCACTAGGATAGATAGAGGATTCCACAAATTGACAAGGTTTTCTTCACACTCTAAAACCAAATTCAAGGATCAACTTGCAAAAGTGGGAACAGCAATTAACATCTTTGAAACCATCATGGAAAGGTTGGTTTGACATGCCATGGGACCTATCCAGACCATTGGCAAAGGCTAAACAAACTTGGTTTTGGTACTTCCTTCTTTAGGCCACTAAACTCCTTGTAGCCCTTGAAACAGGAACAGTCAACAATAACTTTTGATACAGGCCTGCAAACTCAGATCTTAGACAATCCTAAGATACCCATTTGGACTCCCCACAACATATCCCAAATTGGGTATGGGTTGTTTTGGACAATATGGTCCAACCTATAACCCTTCCTAGTGGCCTAGAGCCCCAATTAGGTCTATTTTGTGAAGCAACCACCCTTTCAGAGACTCACAAAACTCAACCAATCATTTGGACATCTCAGGGGCATGATAAAACCAAGGATTCTTCAGGTTTTGGGTCCCCAAAATGGACTGCAACTGATTGGTCCTATGTTGTTTCCTTACTAAGCTTCTACTTAACACATGAGGATGTTAGGTTTCTTCAACAAAACCTCCCTCTTCTCAAATCCCCTGCCCATATCTCATTATGATACATGAAGACAGATAACAACAAGTCCATTCCACTTATCAAGGGCGAATCAAACCAGTGGAATGGAGAACAAAAGCATAGTTTCTGTCAGAAACCCTAGGTTAGGTTTTGGTAATCAGTTTTTAGAGAAGTGCAGAGAATTCAAACACAGATATGTTTCAAGACTTCTAACCACTTGCAACAAGGACTTAACTCATACCTCTAACATTGCACAAGCATTGACCTTATGATGTTTCCGTACAAAGCAGTACCACAGGCAGGAACAGCGAAAAACACAGAAATTTGGCAGAAAACTGAGATTTCTCTACTTATTTCTCCTTCCAACTTACTGTCTTCTCTCTTTCACATTACAATGATCCTGTTCAAGGCTATTTAAACCTGCATACACCTTGACAGACCCCTTGGGAGACAGTTTTGGTCGATGGGAAGTTTTATAACTGTTCTTCAACCATCGCTGCCTGTTTTGTTAGCATTTGACATGGGTTTGTATTGTGGTTACAAATGTATTATCCCTGTTTGGGATGTGTAGACTGTTTTTCCAAGAATGACAAGCCTTTAACAAGGCATGGAACTCATGACTACCTCCTACATGCCTTAGAAAGGCTTACAAATATGACTGCCTCAACCATGACAGTAACATGAAGAATTTTGGACATAGTCCTTATTACAAACAAGTGAATGGTCTTCCAAGACCTTATTGAAGCAACAAGACAACATGAACACAAACAAGAAGACAAGACATAAATCATATGGTCTCCTTGGTTCTCCCGCACCAGGAAACCCATTGGTTCCTTGCATCTCACACTAAAAAGGAAGGTAACTACATATGTCTATATTTGTGTTGAAATTGATATAAATAAGCCCCTACCTAATTCTCTACAGATCAAATTAGGAAACATGCAATGGATTCAACAAATAAATTATGAAGCCCTCCCCTTTCGTTGTCAAGTCTATAATGCCTATGAGCACTTACAAAGAGAGTGTCCAGAAAGGGTTACAATTTCCTCCAAATCACTTCTAGACAGTTATACAGATCAAACCAAGATGGATTCACGCCTATGAAAACCCACAATAGAGGAAAGCAACAAAATCACCTAAAAGGAAACTTATCAAGAGGAAAGCTCAATAATAGATTTGAGGTCCTAGAAAATACTAAGGAACCAAACCCTACTATGGATAAGCAGACCCTAGTGATCCTGTCGTTTCTTCCCGCTTGACAGAAACTCACAATGCTCCTGATTTGCAGGTGCCCCTAAATGTGAGTATCCCTATCTCTACTTGTTGCATGGAGGATTTTGTCATGCATCAAGAAGCTGATAATGCAGACACCACTATGACTGTTGCCTCTCCTTTCACTACAAATGATCTCATTGAAGACAACCCTAATTTTGTCCTACCAAAAGGATTTTTGCCCCATGGCTCTATTAATTAATACTTAGTTATTGGTCAATCTTTGTCTTTTCTTAGCTGTCATTCTAAGTTTAGTTTATTCTGCTTTTGTCTATTTTTAGACTCTGTATTCTCTATATAAAGAGTGTTTGCTCTTCTTTGTAATATATCAATTATTCAATAATAACATGGTATCAGAGCCAGAAGGCGGGAAACCTATTTGTTTATTCTGCTTTTTTCCTCCTCTGTTCGTATTCCGTACAGGTCGTACGACCTACAGATCTGAAGAAAATCATGTTTGTTCTCATCCTCATCCCGTTTTCTGCTAATCACGATTTGTTTCTAGCAGGATTTTTTATCCTGGTCACATTTTTTTGCCTGTGCATGAGAGTTTCTGTCTGAAGGTCACCATTTTTGGCTTCTACATTATCGGTGTAGTTCTGGATCGTTGTGTGGTCACATTTCACCTTCAGTACTCGCGCCTTTGTTCCTTCACCGTGTCTTTCTTCTAGGGCGTTTTTGTCTGGCGATTTCCAAACCTTTGGTCGCGTCATCTTCTATGGTCACTACTTCAGGTTATTTCATCCTGTCGCATTTGCTTTCGATTATGTAGTGCTCATCTACATCTGTGGCAATCATCTCTAAAGGTTTCGTCACCAGACCCGTAGATTCCACCTACTCGCGGTTTGGTTTGTGATTGGTCGCCTCTGCTGTGTTTTGATCAGCATTCTAAAGCGATTGACTGGATAAGGCGCGATCTTCTTTGTCTTATATGATATTCGGTGGCGACTTATGTATTTCTGCGCCAATATTCCTGATCTGCATTAGCAGATATTAAATCTTATTGGCAAATATCTGTATTTCGGGTTGCCTTTTCTGGTTTATTTTCCACTTTCTACTGGACTTTTCCTCTACAAAAGCTGAAAGGCAGTGTATGATGAAGTTGATGGAGTATTTGCTTATTTGGTTTTTTTCCTCGACACCTGCGCTAGGGTTTGAGTGTGTTTTCCAAGCTCTTGGGATTTTCTACTATGTGTTTGTTTTCATCCTCCAGTGTTTCGTTTTTCGTGCTCCGAAAAACATGAAGATAGTGCCTTGTGCCAAACAGAAGAAGTCTGAGCATTATGCTTTTATGGCTAAACACCCTACAGATCATATCAAATCCTTTGCCTGGTAGATTGATTCAGGTGCTTCTCGCCATTTCACACATCGGCGAGACTGGTTCACTAAGTACATGCCATTCAAAGACTCTGTCGTCTTTGGAGGAGGCGAAGAGTACACCGTTGTTGGAAAAGGCACCGTGCAGATTCAGTCTAGTAGGAGAAATTTAATATTTCTCGATGTATACTTTGTACCTGGCATGGAGCTAAACCTTCTCTCAGTCAGTCAGATCATGCAACACTCACCTCATCTGGATGTTGTCTTCAGTATGCACTCATGAAGCATAGTGGACCGTGAGACACGCACCACCGTTGCCCAGGCTCTTAAGGATCATGGTCTATATAGACTTGTGGATTCTAGTGATTCTCCAAAGCAAGCAATGGCAGCCAGGAGCACTTCCATCAGTAAACTCTGGCATCAGCGTTATGGGCACCTCAACATGCACTATCTCTCTCAGTTAGCTCCGGAGAGTCTGGTTGGTGGTCTTCCAGAAATTCAAACTCAACTTCATGGCGTTTGCGACGCATGTCAAGATGGCAAGCAGCATAGGACTCCATTTCCCGATGGTGACAAATGGCGGGCATCCAAAGTTTTGCAGCTAGTTCACGCTGATGTATGCGGACCAATGAACACTCCTTCAGTTACTGGGTGCAGATATTTTTGGTTTTTTGTTGATGATTTCAGCAGAAAGATGTGGGTGTATTTCTTGAAAAGGAAATCCGATGTACTTAGTACATTTCAGCAATTCAAAGCCTTGGTAGAAAAAGAGTCAGGCTGTCAAATCATCTCTCTTTGATCTGATAATGGGGGGGAGCTTTGTTCCTCTACCTTCACTCATTTCTGTGCAGCACATGGCATCAAACGTCAACTTACTACACCTTACACACCTCAACAGAATGGTGTTGTTGAGCGTCGCAATCGCACTATTACAGAAATGGCACGTTCTATGTTGGAACATAGAAGTGTTCCTAAGAAGTTCTGGGCTGAAGCAATCTACACTGCTGTCTATCTTCTGAACTGGTCTCCCACCTATGCTGTCAGAAAGATGACTCCTGAAGAACCCTGGTCTGGACGTAAACCTCACGTCAATCATCTAAAATTTTTTGGCTCCACTGCTCATGTTTGGATTCCAAATGTCAAGCGTACTAAGTTGGACTCCAAAAGCTAGAAACTCATGTTCACTGGGTATAGTGAAAATCATAAGGCATACAGACTGATTGATGTAGACATTGATCGTCTCATATTCAGTCGTGATGTAATCATTGATGAGACTACTAGGCCCTTTCTCTTTTCTACTTCGTCTATTCATTCTGAGGATCAGCCTTTGGAGGCTTCAGATTCAGGTGTTCGCATTTCTCTAGCTCCACCTGATGGGAGGGTTCCTGCAGTGCCCGCACCTCAGCCCGTTGTTCAAGCACCCGCCCCTCCTCCGAATATTCTGGATCCTCCAGATCTTGTTCCTACCCCTCCTGGTGATGTTGATGCACCTAATTCAGATGGTGATTCATCTGCTCTTCGGCCTAAATGGTGGGCCAAAACAATTGGTGATCTTCATGATAATGAACTCATCGAACGTAGATATGCTCGGAAGAAGAGCAAGCAGCAAAATACTGTCAATTTTGCCCTCATGGCCAATCTTCACAACATCTCAGAGCCTCAAACATATTCTGAGGCTAAAGGCGTACCTGAATGGGAAAAGGCTATGAATGATGAGCACTATAGTCTTCTGAAAAATAATACTTGGGTTCTTTCTAATCTTCCTCCTGGGAAGAAGCCCATTGGATGCAAATGGGTGTACAAAGTCAAGTACAAGGCTGATGGGACTCTTGATAAATATAAGGCTCGGTTGGTTGCCAAAGGGTACTCACAAAAAGAGGGTGTTGACTATGAGGAGACATTTGCTCCTACAGCCAAAATGAGTACCATTCAGCTTGTCCTTGCTATGGCAGCCCAGTTTGGGTGGAAAGTCCATCAAATGGACATCAAGAGTGCCTTCCTCAATGGAGATTTGCAGGAAGTTTACATGACGCAACCTCCTGGCTTCAAGGTTGCTGGGAAAGAACACCAAGTGTGCAAACTGATGAAAGCCCTCTATGGTCTAAAACAGGCTCCAAGGGCATGGTACCTCAAGATTGATAAGTATCTCATTGATCATGGTTTTCAGCGGAGTCCTTCTAATTCCAATCTGTATGTCAACCAGTATGCCGATGATAGTCTTCTCATTGTTGTGTAAGTTGATGATCTGAGAATTACTAGCAGCTCAGAGCCATTGATTCACAATATCAAACATGATCTCAGTCACACGTTTGACATGACAGACTTGGGACTCCTGCATTATTGCCTACGTATTGAGGTTTGGCAGCAACCTGACAGCATCTTCAACTCTCAGTCAAAGTATGCTAGAAGTCTGTTGGACAAATTCCGGATGACCGACTACAAACCTGCTTCTACACCTATGGAGAAAGAGCTGAAGCTCTCAGCTACTTCAGACTCTCCTGTAGAAAATGAATCTGCTTTCAGACAGTTAGTGGGGCCTCATCTATCTTACTGCCACTAGACCTGATCTTAGCTTTACAGTAAGCTATATCTCTCACTTCATGACAGCCCCCAAAGCTGAACATTGGTTTGCCACAAAGCGAGTGTTGAGATATGTGCAAGGCACTTCTGACTTTGGCATTCTATATGGCAGGAGCAAAGATCCTTAGCTGATCGGTTTTACAGATTCAGATTGGGCAGGTTTTGTTGACGACAAAAAGCCTACCTCTAGGTATGTTTTCAGTTTGGGCACAGGTGCCGTCACATGGGCCAGCAAGAAGCAGCAGGCAGTAGCTCTCTCCTCTACAGAAGCTGAATATAGGGGAGTTGTTAAAGCAGCCTGTGAGGCAGTTTGGCTTTGACGGATGCTTTCAGACATGCAGATGTCTCCAGCAGGGCCCTCACCCTTGCATTGTGACAATCAAGGGGTGCTCAAACTTGCCAAAAATCCCGTCTTCCATGAACAGACAAAACATGTTGATCTTCATTGTCACTTCATTCGCCAGCTTGTCGAAGACGGATCCGTTGTTCTGCAGTATGTTCCTACAGAAGATCAGACTGCTGATATCCTCACCAAGTCTCTGAGCCTGGATAAGTTTGTGAAATTTAGGGGGCATCTTGGTGTAGTTGACCGATTGACCATTAAGGGAGGGTATTAAGATAATATTTAGTTATTGGTCAATGTGTCTTTTCTTAGCTGTCATTCTAAGTTTAGTTTATTCTGCTTTTGTCTATTTTTAGACTCTGTATTCTCTATATAAAGAGCGTTCGCTCTTCTTTGTAATATATCGATTATTCAATAATAACAGGCTCAAAAGATTAGTTTAAGAGGAAAAATCCTCTTCTTCTAGGCCTTCATTAGAAAAATCTCAAAAGAGCTCCTCAAAGAACTCCAAAGCTAGAAAGAAACAAGATCAGGAAAAGGTGAAGATGATTGGGGAATCTCTGGTGGAATCTAGTGTCATTTGCACACTCGATGCTCACTTCTCTACTCCCCATTAATGATTGTTATTTCTTGGAATATCGGGGGTTTGGGCAGCTCCCCTCATCAAAAAGCTATCTGGGATCTTATTTGGGAGCATAATCTGTAATGTCCCCATTTTGAGCTAAGTGATATTTTCTAGTTGAGCTTGTTTCTATACATGGAGAACCGGAAAGTTGGTAAATATCTATACATGGAGAACCAGAAAGTTGGCTCAACTAGTATTTTGCTTGAGTTTTATTATGTGAATAAAAGGGAAAATGAAATCTTTAATTACATTTTCTCTAATCTATTATTATGGAGTTTTGAGTGGAATAAGGAGTTACTCCAGGTGGGACCTATTTTATAATGTCATCTATTGTAGCCAACATTGAAGGAGAGGATTCGCCCATGAAGAATAGGTCCAAGCAAATTCCAATGACTATCACATTTGATCGATTGGCATTTTAGATGAAATTTCAAGAGGATCAATTGATGTTATGAGGTGGCATTTCCATTGGTTCTTGTGTCATGAGAAGAATCGATGCTAGAAAAGAATAAAGATATTTTAAATAATATTTGTGCATTCAAAGGCGAGCCAACGGCTATAATGATCAATCGATCCAATCCAGGACAAAATTAAATGCAAGCAAGACAAATTTAAAAGCAATGAGTGGGATCGACGCCAAGGATGGAGAGCCAACGGTTGGAGCATTTGCCAAGTCAAAGATATTCAAAAAACAACTATTTTAAATGCAAATTTATTTTATTAAATGCTTGCATTTGGATAGATTGGTTTATTTAATGCATTTCATGAAGTGGTTAGTGATCGTCCAAGGCATGGAATGATTTTCAATGCAAAATCAAAATATTTAATGATTGCACACAAGCCGCCGCCGCCCATGCAAGAAGAGTACATTGCTATTGGATCAATCCATTTGGAGTTGTAATTCATTTAAAATAATTGAAGATTGTTTTAAATGAAAGAGTTTGATTGTAATTCATTTACAATTGTTCAAGTTCGTTGATTCTCATTGGTGGAATTCAAATTTCAATTCAAAATTCCCAAGGAGATGGATGCCTATCCATGGAGGAGTTAAATAGAGGACTTGAACATCAATTTGCAAATTATAATGCTATGGTATGTTTTCTTTCTTATTGTTTATGAATGAGAATTCCGATTTTCATTTTATTGGCAAGGTGATGACCCCTTGTTTTTTTGTATGGAGATGATCCCATACTAGTTGTGAAGTGATTTCATTCAGAATTTACTATTTGTGCTTCATTTATAGGTTTAGAGGAGCGATTGAAAGTATAATTGATATCATATTGAAGCCCTTGATTCGTTGAAGCATTATCAAGGTAGTTTTGGGCTTATGGTATCAATGGAGTGAAATTTATATGATTTGCAATGTTCTGATTTTTCATGACAGTCAAACAATCACATTGTTTCAGGGCTTTTTGAGAAGGTTAGACAAGTCTAGAAGGATTGTGCAAGTTACAAGTTGCATATAGAATCCATTGCTAGCCTTTGGAGTTGATATATTGGTATATTCTTCAAATCTGGGCACTTTCCAGCCAACTATAGGACTGTTCCAGCCAGCTACAGGTCCAAGGATGTTTGATGTGAAGACTTAATCCACGATAGATTGAAGTTCCAAGTTGATAGAGTCAATTGGCATCAAAATCAAGCCTACCGATTTGCATATTAGGGTATTTGGAGGCCTTGTTTGCAAGATATCTCTATTATATCATTGGCTGCCTTTTCATTGGTGAAATCAGAATTATATCAGAGATCTGATCAGACATATCAGTCAGCTAATAAGTCATTTGTATTGATGTTATTTGGCCTATTATTGGCTGAGTTCATTCTTCATTGATTGGGCAATCATTGTAGTGAGTTTGGATGTAATTGTACATCATTTTCATGCATATTTGAGGTCTGTTATATGTATGACAGTGACTGATATTTAATAACAGCAGTTTGTAATGGGAGTCATTTCATTTCCAATCAATGATAAATGCAAAGGAGTTTGGTAGTTTCATATATGTGTAATTGAAATTTGATTTTGGTGAAATCTTGTGCAAGAAATCTTATCTAAAAGTTGGCCAAAAAAAAAAAATTCAGTCATTCTAGAAAGGTATTTTACATAATCTTGATATCATTTTTCTTCAAGAAACGAAGTTATTAGTAGAGGAAATGGCCTCCATATCCTCTAAGCTTTGGAAAAGCATCCAACGCCAAAGTTTTGGGGCTAAAGGATCTTCAAGCCACCTAGAATGTTTATGGGATCCCCGTTATCTTACTCCTTCCCTTTGGGTAGCTGGCAGAAATTTTATCCCCTTCGTCAACTCCTGCTTTGAATCTAGTAAATTCATATTCCTAACTAATGTCTATGCGCCTACAAGTTTTCACGGTAATAACTTCCTTTAGACTCATCTCAAATTTGTTCATTCTTTGTTCCCTTCCTTTCCCCAAATCGTGGCAAGAATTTCAATGCCATCCTTAGCTTGGATGAAAAGTGGGCAGTTTTAATCAGTTAGACCCTTCTTCCTCCTTTTAAAAGAAAACCTGTCATTTCTTAATCTTGTTGATGTTAAACCCAGATCTGATCTTTTTACTTGGAATAATAGGTGTGGATTGGATTCTATCTCTAAGCGCCTTGACAATTTCTTGGTTTTTTATTGTTGGTTTGGTGATTCTTTGGTCTCTTCCTTGGATATTTTGCACTGGAAAGGATGGAATCATTGGCCTATCAAGTTTTCTTCCTTCTTCTTCTCCCAACTGAAAAATCCACCTTTCAAGTGTCAATTGATGTCGCTCAAAGATCAGACAATTCAAGAATGCATTGTTGCCTGGTGGTTGGAGGAGAAGCCCCCTTTTGGTATTGCTATGTATTCTTTCTTCAAAAGGCTCCAATTTGTGAATGTAATGTTCCCATTTTCGGAGTGATCACCTAGTGATGACCTAATTGACAAGTTTTCACACTTGGCCATTTTTGTAGAGCAAATCGAGGATGGAATATGACTTGGTATAATTTTGTGGTATTTTTGGTGGAGTCAATGTTGATAAAATAAATTGCCCTATAGAAGAACGACCCGATTGGAGGTTGGAAAGATGAGTAAATAAGCATAAAATAAAATAATGTTTTATCTCATGTATGGGCGCCCAAATGGAGGCCGGCATAAGGAAGGAATAACACAAAGGACAAATCTTTAATTTGTCATTTTGAGCGCCTAACTTATCTTAGGAGGGTCGGCCAAACTTGGAGATAAAAATTAATAAAAAGAAAAGGAATTTCATGCTAGGTCGGCTTAGAAGGAGGAAAGAGGATCATGTATAAATATAAGATCTTTTACTGGCATTTTGGCATATCTGACATTCATATTTCTCTTGGAGTTTATCTCTTTTGGCTGCAACGAAAGTTGAGCTTGAATCCAAGGACGAAAACCCTTGTGATTCTAAGTGAATTGGACGAAAACCTAATTCATCTTGTGGAGGTTTCATGACGAAAGCCTATTTGCACTTCATTGGAGATTCATGAAGGAGAAGAGCGGAAATTCATATTCAGATTTTAAGATCAGATTTGGAGCAGCAGATTTGTGCATCCTTTGGCCTAGGGTTTAACCCTAGCATTGAGCGCCACCTTGAGGAGAAGGCGATTTGATTTGTGAAGGGCGAATTTGGTGTTGGAGGGCAGATTTAATCTTGATTGGGATTTCCTGAACCCTAGTTATTTGCAGCAGACCTAACACCACCTTTGGAGAGGGTTTTGGAGCAGCATTCTCCATATTTTGCATGCGATTTGTCATCATAACCTAGCTGATGTAATTCGCCCAGCTAGGGTTTGTATTGGAGCATCTTGTTCATCATATTTTGGTATGTACAAACCTAATTAGAGCTCTGATTTGTAACAGCAGAGATCTGATTGGTATTTTGGCATGTTTGGCCTATGCATTGGATGTAATTACATTTCCAGAATTTTCAGTTTGTAGCAGCAGAAGTTTAATTCAGAAAATCAGACTTGTGTTGCCATTTTGGTTGCCCTACATTGTGTAATTCATGGTGTAATTCATGCCTATGATGAATGTCAACTTGTAATATCATTTGCCATCATTATTTGCCATGTTTGGATGTGTTTTGTGTTCGCTAGAATATTTTAATTAAGAGCAGAAAATCAGATCAGATATTAGGGTTTCAGCAGAAAACCAAAGGAGCAGAAAACTAGGGCAGAAATCAGAATTTTAGGGCAGATCCTATTGGGGATATTTCAGTGAAGTTCAAGCTTAAACAATGGAATAGATCGTATTTTGGAAACATTTTTGAGAAAAAGAAACAGGTGGAAGAGGAGTTGGATACCATCACCTTTCAAATCAAGGAAAAGGGCATGACTAGAGATCATCTTTTTAGGGAATCCTCCCTTTCTAAGGAGCTGAATGAATGGCTCTTAAGGGAGGAGAACTTCTACTAACAGAAATTGAGAATTGATTGGCTGTGCGAGGGCAACAGGAATACTTCATTTTTTCATAATTCGGTCAAAGAGAGAAGTGAGAACATTATAAGTAATCTCAGCTCAACCCAAGGAAACCATCTATCCTCCCTTCATGATATAAGTGGGAAAGCAGTTTAACATTTTTCCTCTCTTCCAAGAATGTGGCCCTTTGGCCATGGAGGACGAATAGGCCATTCTACATTTATCCCTCCTCTAGTCTATGCAGATATGAACAACTCACTCATGAGTCCCATCTCTCTCGGGGAGCTTGAGCATGTGGTGTTCTAGATGAAGAAAGCGAAAACTCTTGGCCCAAATGGTTTCCCCATTGAATTCTTTCAAGAATTTTGGGACATCTTGAAGCTTGATCTTTTGGAGGTGGTTTGAGAATCTCACGCTAACAAGAGGATGCTCAAAGCGCTTAATACCAAGTTTGTTGGCTTTGATTCCTAAAAAGGAGGGTGCCAACTCTTTTGATTTGTTTCGTCCTGTTGCTCTCTGCTATGTCACCTATAAGATCATCACCCAACTCATTGCAGATCGCCTAAAGCAAATTATGGCTTCTCTCATCTCTCTGAAGCAAGGTGGGTTTGTGAAAGGGCGTCAATTCTTTGATGGTATTTTTATAGTCGCCAAGGCCATTCACTCTATGCCTCACTCCAAAGAAACCTATGTTTATCAAGCTGGATATGTTCAAGGCTTATGACAGGGTCAAATGGTCATTTCTCAGGAACACTCTTTTGGCCTTTGGTTTCTCCTCAGAATGAATTGAATGGGTGATCAACTGTGTGGGATCTCCATCCTTTTTTGTCTTAGTTAATGGTATTCCCTCCCCCCTCTTCTCTGCCTCTAGAGGGTTGCAACAAGGCGATCCCTAATCCCCTTACCACTTTATCCTCACAGATGAAGGTGTTGACACTACATTCACGGTTGGACTATTGCTCAAAATCTGGATCCTCAAACTCATCTTCAATTTGTTGATGACACAACTTTGTTGGGTGTAGCTAAGATTCAAGAAGCAATAAATCTTAGAAAAGCTCTACATATTTATTTGGTTGCTTCTAGTAAACAGATTAATGAGGATAAGTCCAATATCTTCTTCTTTAATATCCCCTTGAGCATCCATTAGTGAATTGCTTTTATTCTCCAATTCAAAATAGGGCAGCTTTCGTTTGATTATCTTGGCATTCCCTTAACTGTTGCTAATCCCAAGAGGGATCGGTGGAAGATCATCAACAAATTTAGAATGAAGATTGGTCACTAGACCTTCAAATGGCTATTCTTTGTTGGCCGATTAACTTTTCTGAAGTCTATTCTACAAGCTCTGCCTATCTACAAATTCCTTATTTTATCTGCCCCCAAAAGCATCCTTAATGATTTTGATGCCCTCTGCAAAAAAAAATTATGAGCAAGCAACCTGGATTCTCAAAAATGGAGTCTTATTAGCTGGGATCAAGTGTGCAGGCCTAAGCAGGGTGGTGGCCTAGGTCTTAGGCGAACCATACTCAATACCCTTGGTAGCTAAGCTGTTTGCAAATGGTGTAAGCATCTAGATCATCATAGGCTAAAATGTTGAATTTCAAATACTTGGGTGGGTTGTTGATTCTAGGCTCCAGAGAATGGATCTGGTTGGAAGAGGTTTTGTAGTTTGGAATACAATTAAAAATGGGGCTTCACTGGTTAAGAATGGTCTCTTCTAAATTGTTAAGAATGGTTAGAGAGATCTCTTCTAGAAAGATGTATGGGATCTTCACCCCCAACTCCTCTCTTCTTTTCCTCTTCTTCAACCTTTGAGCCAAGCCTTTATAGTGGCCGAATGGTCTAAAATTAGACTTTAAGAGCACTCTTGAGATGGGAAGTTCCTTGATCTATCATTTGAAAGACTCTAGCAGTTGGATTTAAGGGGGAGCTCCTGAAGCTCTAGCCACCCTATCTTCCATTCTTATAGATCAGCCATGCTGGTCTCTTGAGGATGTTGATGTTTTTGTGTGGGGCCATGATCCTAAATGAACTTATATGGTGGCTCTTGGATACACTACCCTTGACAGGGAAAAAGGTGAGAATAGAGAATTTCCTTGCTGGAGAAAAATTTGGAACAAATTCAACTAGCCTAAATGCAGCTTCTTCATGTGGCTTCTTTGTCACAATAAATGTCTCACTTGGCGTAATATTAAAAAGCAAGGATTCCAGGGCCCTTCAAAATGTGTTCTATGCAGTACTAAGGAAGAATCTATTGTTCACCTATTCTTCCAATGCCCTTTCGCTATTAGTATTTGGGGACAATGGTGGCAGATCTGGAATTGCCCCATTATCCATGCTACTTCCTTGTCTGAGTTCTGAGCTAGCATGGGTCGACCACCTTCTATGGATAACACTCTCAAGGGGGCCTCAAAGTTGGGTCCTATTTTCATCCTCTGGCAAATTTTGACTTGAACAAAATCGTTAAATTTTTCAATGTCATCTACATCTCATCTCACAAATCTCACTGAAGGCTTTGGATTCTATTAAAGAGACCGTTGGTGCCAAGTGTTCTATGGATGAAGAACTACTACCACATTGTAAGAAAAGAGGACTACTACCACATTTGAGATCATTTTAGGACCAACAGACTCCTCAAAAAAGTCCAAAGCCATCTACCAAATTTACAAGGAAGCTTCTAAGAGAATAGAGATGTACATAAAGATATGTACAACATTTTTATCCCATGTGACTACGAAAAGGATTTAATAAAATATACTAGCTCATGTTAGTATATTTAATAAAATATAGCTATCCACAAGGATGTCTTCTCAGCCCCAAACCTTGCATCCTAGACATCTTGGATACAACAAGACAGGGAAGGGAGGAAAAATCCCCCGCCATCACCAACATTTAAGCCCCAACAAGGTGACATCCCTATAGAACAAGGACATCCTATCATCCCCAAGATGGTAACGAGGACATTCAAGCTTCCCTCGACTGTCTTGGGGAGTCTCTACTATCTTGGGGACTCTACAGATTGTGAACTGCAAAAGACCCAAAATACAAAAAAATAAAGCTTAAAATAACCTAAACCCTAAAGTAGGGCTTATCTCTATGAAAGCAAAGAAGCTTGTGGTTGTACATGGTGCTTTCCATCTCATGCATAGCAAGATAATTAAGTAAAAGGAAAATCTAGCAGCATGGTGGGATGTAAAGTCTAAGGAATTGATGCAAACTAATGAGGATCCAGCCGTGTATGCAAGATTGGTCAAGCACCATCACAAAAGCTAAGTGAGTAGCAATTCCAATGATGAGGAATATGCCACAATATCTGCATCAGACAAAGAGTTGGATTAGTCGTATTTTGTGTGCAACTTTGTACTTTGTACCTTTAACTTGATGAATAATATAAATGTTATACTACAGATGCTTGTCATTGATCATTGAATCAATTGATTGTTAAATTGCAAATAAAACTTTTAATTTATATTAAAAAATAATAATCGTCCCCAAATCCCTAAAACCATAGTTCACAAACTCGCCGAGTACTCGTGAATTTTTTTTGCTGCTGAGTACTCACAGGGTTAACTCACCAATTCTTTTTGCCGGTCGAGCCCAACAACTTGACTCGCCATACTAGGAACATGTCAAAATTGCAAAAAAAAACATGGCTTAAACACACCAAAAACTATGTTTTTTTGGCTTTATAAGCATTGTTTTTTGCCTTTTAAAAAATTATGAAAATAGTGTGTGCCATGAAGGTCTGTGTGGTTTTGAAGGTCTTCATTTGGGCTTGGTGGCGGGGGCTCCGCCCCTCAACCCCGCCCTGTCTCACGATAGGGAACGCGCCAAGGGCACTACCCCCGGACCCCGCGAGGGGTGCTGCCCCTCGACCCCACTGGGGGCATTGCCCACAGACCCCCACGAGGGGCGCTGCCCCTCGATCCCATTGTGGGCATTGCCCCCAAACCCTCAACCAATCTCATTTGGTACACTTTCTAGCTGTATTTGCATAAAATTTATTTTCTTTTCAAAAATTTAAGTGATTTTTAAGTTGCTAAGTTTTGTCAAGTACTCTCCGAGTCGGAAATTTTGGGCTTGCCGAGTACTCTCCGAGTCCGAGTTTTTGAACTATGCCTGAAACCATGTCGCCCCTTCCCCCATCACTAAAAACTTGGAGAAACACTAATGATGTAAAGTAGCAAATGTGACAATATCTCATCATTTCCTCCCTGCATAAGGGAAATTGTCCTCAATTTCAATAGATGATCAAAACCATCACATAACTTCAAAGATGACCTAGAAGAAAAACGAATTTGAGAAATCAATTGCAGAAATCAAGTGCATGGCAAGCAGATATAGTGATAGTGAAGTCCTTGAAACAATGGAATCCAAATGTTGCAAGAGTGGAGTTGGAACACCTAAGAATGAAATGTCTTGGAGAAAGAGATGCTTTTTAAATAACAAAAGAATCCTCATATGAAGATTCAAGCTCCAGAAATTGTTAATCTCATTGAATATCTTCACACTATGAAGATAGTATTGTATTTGTGTGAGGTATGGCTTGCTTGACAAAGGAATCAATCATAGAAGTCACTTAATGAGAAGCTGCTCGGTATCCTATTTGCTTAATATTTGAACCTATGGTAGGCATTGAAGTAAGACGCTGTGAAAAAATCCATCTTAGAGTTGTAATGAAGCTTGCTCAGGATCAAGACCTATTGTCCACTAAGGAAAGGTATGAACAATACTTTGTTCATCACCAATTTGTAAATATTTTGACTATACTAAGAAGAGTGAATTGTAGTGGGAAAGATAGACTTGCTCACAATTGGATACTGCTGTAAGACATTGTTTCTCCAAGATTCCAAGACAAGGACACGAGGGGACATGGCGACATGGTTTTGGAGATAGTAAAAAATCTTCCCAAATTTTGGGGATGGCAATGGGACAATAGAGAGACAGCTATTAAAATTAATGAAAAAGACAAAAAACCTATGTTACACCAAATTTCCGGGATGGGGATGGTAGAGGATGGATGGATGAATTTCTATGACAGATTTTTTGGGAGGCCATTTTAGGGCACAGTAGGGAACAACTATTAAAAGATAGGAAAATTTTAAAAATATAGGAAATTTATTTCAAATATTCATATGATAACATTGATGAGGCATTCATCATATACATTATAGAACCTTATAACATTAGAGCTGAATTGAGATTTCACATGAGAGACGACATACAAATTAACAAAATTTCATTGCTGTCATTGTCAATGTGCATATACATTATATAAAAATTACAACAAAATGCCCAAAAGCTACAAGTTAAAACTACAAAAAACCAATAAAGACTGATTTTCTAGTAAATATATGACACGTAATTGTCAAAGGCCTCTCAGAAAATCAATGTCTAGTGTTTATTTTATCTTGTGTCTACAAATCTATTTTTCCACAATGAGAACACTGCTACTTCTACATGAAGATAGAAAATATTACCCTCTAGAGATTTTCATGGATCCTCTACTTTGTGAAAACTAGAATGCCTATGCTTGTGTGCCTCATATAAGTACAAACTTTGTGCAGCCATACTAGCAGTTGTAAATTTTCCTTATAAGTTGCCTTCCCAGACAAGTTTGTTTTCATCAATCAAGTAGTCTCAGAAACGTAGTCATCTAAGTTCCTTCAGCTTAAGTGCTAGGAATTATCACTTTGTCTATAATATAATAATAATTTAACATTGAGTTAATTCATTCCATATTAAGGGTTTAATGAAGTCATGCTAGTGAGTTAAGAGTTATGAGTCAGTTGTGTGAGGGCAGGCGGCTAACCTATGATATGGTTAATATATGTGAATGTCCATATATTAAAGCTTTTGGTACATCAATACATTTTGCCATTACAATATTTCTATCTCCAATGTTACTTCCTTCTATCAGTTAATATTTTCACAATCATTAAGAATGATTCTTAATACTACATTAGTTTATCAGTGAAAATGAATACACTGATCCATGTTCATTGAATTACTATAAGCTTCTATTTAATCTTCTACCATAAGAGAACCTAATCCTCTTCAACTAGAAAATAAATATTGAGTTAAAATAAACTCTATAGACATGGAATTCCTGATCTTGCTCTGATGTAAATATAAGGTAACTGTTGATGATTGTTTTTCGACAAGTCAACAATAGAGTGAAAACACTAAGTATCCAACCCTCTCTTGAATAAAGCCTCTCGAATGCTAAACAAAGTGATCAATCAAGACAACTCCAAGGTTCCTTATTTATGATTCGTGATGTGCATTGGATGGACTCCGTGATTACATGTGATCTTGCTGATTATCACAAAGGGACTTACATTAGACTTCTTCATACTTCATTTAGCTTATTCCTCCTTTCAGTGTGGATAGCATATTTACAAGGTCTCAATAACAAAGAAATAGAAAAAAGATAAGGGTTTAGAAAACTAATCTAAGGTCAATGAAGCAATGATGATTGTACGAATAGACAAACTCCTTAATTAACCTAACTCCACTTCGCCAAGGATGCCTACAACTATATGAAGCTGGTGCAATCTCCTAAGGTATGCGAATGTTTTTCAAATCATGAAGGCTCATATAAGCACACATCGAATGGCGCAGCTCAAACAAACGTCCACAATCGAACTTAAGCAAATGAGGCTCAGACTAGCTTTACACAACACTTCACCAGCGATGAATGTCAAAAGCATGAGCTAGGAGTTGATCAAATATTCAATACAACATACATAACACCAAAGAGCTTCTAATCTACTTCTAATCTAATTGAAACATCTCTCCATTTCATCAAAGTACAAGAAACCATGTTATTTCACAAGACAACACTTAACACCAAATAATGCTCCAATGTCTTTGCATTAATCTTGAGAAATATTTACAACAATCTCCAAGTCCTCTCAGAGAATTTCGAGAGTCTCTTCCTACTCTACTCCTACTTGCCTACTGACTAATAATTTACAAATGAGGCAACAAGGCCTTTATATAGTGGTCCAGAAATACAATGAATGGCTAAGATCATTTCATGTAGCCAAGGGCTTAGATCATGCCACCTCAATAGGTAGTTACAACAACTTGCTATTTTTAGTACATGAGAGAGGCAATGAAGGCACGTTTTCCAAGAAGATAAGATAAGATAGAATCTTTTAGAGCATCTTCCACATAGGCGTCCCTTTGGCTTCTTGTTTGTTGTAGATGCATTGAATGTAGTCATATGATGTGGCTGATTATGATTGGATGATAATGTGTACTTGCCACATAGGTGCCATCTCAACAAACTTGTGGATTTCAACTATTTATACAATTTGTTCTGTGGGCATATTCCCAAATTGTATCATCTGTATGATATCTTCGATGTGATTGCTTTGATGATGAACACTTGAGATGTATCTTGTTGATCTTGCCTTGTTCATTGTAAATAGATATATGATACTTGTCGCTCATTTATCTAACACTGTGACATTCCTTCTTGCAGGTAGGTCGATGTTGATCTTCTTCCTTGCCTCTTCATGAAGAGTAGAGTTATGATAATGATGCTTGATTGAGTAGGAGACTCTTTTGATACTTGAAGTTGAATGGAACTTGAAGTATGATGGATGAATGTCTTCAATGTAGAAGTTGATGAAGTAAGCCTTCACGATGATCTTTGAAGTGGCCCTTTGGAGTGTAGATGATAACACCTTCTTTGGATGTGAAGTAGATGACCTCTCAAGGAGACTTTGAAACTTGATGAATCTTGAAGCTTAATGAGTGAAGTGTCCTCGAACATAATGCAGATGTGGAACTTAATGATTTTGAAAGAGTAGCAACATGATGTCTCTTCTTGTAATGACCACCTCTTTAACTTTATTCCTTGCATGAAGGTTAACTTTGAATGCTTGACTCCTTGAATGACTCCACGCTCCATGTTCCTGCAAAACCAACAAAGAAACAACATCAATTACTTTATAAGCATTTATTTCATAACATAGAAGCATGTTTGTTAAGCATCCAACACCCTTCTGGGTCTAGGCGCTCATTCATGGTTGAATGGAAGCAAAAGTGCGCCTAAGCCATACAACTTCATAATTGTTATTTCTTATGACTTCAGTCAATTATAATGGTTTAAAATGATTTATCCTCTCATAGTGTTCACTTTTAGACATGAATTTGAGTGATTCTCCTTAAGGCGCCAATTTAGGTTGGCATGGAGGCGAAAGGGCGCCTTACCCTTTTGGCCTTAATTTTGTCATTTCAAACTCAAATTGATGATTATGACTTTCCACTTTAACAAGGTGAAGTCCTTTAGACTTGATTCTTGCCTTCACAAGGCTAGGCGCCAATTTGGAGTTGCAAAAACAGGGAAATGCGCCTAGGTTTAATTGGACTCTTCTTGCTATTTTTATGCTTCCAAATGATTGAATGTCTTCTTATAACCCTCCTTACCTAGGCGCTAATTGAAGTGTCCACAAACACTATGTTCCTAAGGCGCTAGAAATGATCTGTGAAGGTAAGAAAGGGCGCCTAGACCAATTTGGGTTGCTTTTGGGCATTTATGATCTCAAATCATAATATTGATGTTTAGAGGACTCCCTACCTCAAGATGTGATCATACTACATAGTTTTTATGTCCTTTTTTGCAAGGCGCTCACTTAGATGTCAAGGGATCATGTCTCTCAAGCCTAGGCGCTAAAACTAGTTGCATAGATGTGGATTGGAGCCTAGGGATACTTAGCTAGTTTCTTAGTCCTCAAAACTTCAAAATTGATCAAGGCGCCCAAACTAGCAAAATGAGTAAGGAAGTGCGCCTTGTATTGTCTTGTTCAAAAGGCTTTAATGTTGTTTGACTTATAATCTCCTCCTAGGCGCTTGAGATGATGATAGCAGCAAGAAATTGCGCCTAATATTGATGTAACCTTTTACTTCACAATTTCATGAACTTATGACCTGTATATGCTCTTGTGAACTTGCCAGACTCAACACCTTCAATGTTGATAGATTCAAACATAGCTTCCCTCTTAGGCGCCAAAAAATAGCTTCTTCAATCCATCACACTTCTAGGCGCTCAAATTCCTTAAGGTAATCATTCCCTACTCTAGGCGCAATTTGGGGTTAGTATAGGTATCAACTGGCGCCTAGATATGATAAATGTTCTCTCCAACTATAGGCGCTATTTAAGGCAAAATGGGTTAAAGAGTGTGACTGACCTTTACTTAATGTAACTTGACACTTAGGTGATTAAAATGGATCCTAGTAAATCTAAACTCTCTAAGGCGCATTCTTGATCAAGTTCATAGGCCTAGATGCACCTTCATCTCTACCAATATTCTCCAAAATTCTCTAAACTAACAACTCCTTTGGGCGCAAATTTGGATGTCTTTCATTCACTCCATGATCAAGGCACCAAAAATAGGGTTGCACAGAGGTAAAATGCGCCTAGATTCCCTTAGGGGATTCTTTCTAATTATCAATAATTTCAATCAAATGCCAAGTGTCTAAGGAAGCTTTTGTCTTAAGATGACGATTAAAGCTTGAGGTTCAAATCCCTTTATCAATCAAGGCGCAATCTGAGTGTTGTATAGATGAAACTTGACTTCAACTTGGGCGCTCATTTGAGTTGGGAAGAGCTAGCATTTGATGATGATCTAAAGTTTCTCTACCAAGGTGCATTTTGATGATTTTAACACTTAGGCTTCAAGGCGCCAATACAAGGTTCTTTTGAAGGCAAAGGGTGCCTAAGGTTCAAGAGATGATAATCTAGTTCAGTTTAAAGGTTTCAACGCAACACAAAGGTATCTAGAGGATTCTCCACCTTAGACAACATTAAATTTCATATTCTCATGCCTCCTCATGGCTTAGGCGCCATTTATCATTGGTTGAAACATCTCTTTCATGCCAAGGCGCCAAAATGAGGTAGTCTAATGCATGAAGGGCGCCTAGACTTAAATTTGCTCATTCTTGATATCTTTAAGGCTCTTCAACACTTGATTATACCCCTGTGAGACCACCTCATCCTCAGGCGCTATCTATCATTGATTTAAACTTCATCCCACATCAAGGCGCCCAAAAATGGTGGCTACACATGCAGAATGCGCCTAGACTTGAGGGATGAATTGGCGCCTAACTTAAGTTGTCTTATTTTGTCAAATTTTCAATGCCTAAAGTCTTTTGGCAACTTTTTCCATCAAGGCGCCTTAATCTTCACTTCTCCTTGCTCAAGGCGCACATTTGGATTGCTACCTTTAGGCGCCCAATTTGAGTTTGCAAAGGTGAGATATGCGCCTAACTTCTTAGAATGAATTCGTGCCTAGAAGTGGAAGTCCCAAAGAGCAAGGTATATTGAAAAATATATTAAAGTATAAGTTGAGAGATTGAATTTCTTATACTTTAAATATTTTTCAATATACCTTTCAGGATGTTTGAGATAGGTCTTGGATCCATCAGATTTAACATGTAGATTCTGGATTTTTGAGGATCCACCAGATTTCAGACTTAGCCAATTTTCAAGATTTTCAGGATCAGGATACCAGACTTAGTCATTTTCAGGATCTCAAACATCAGGATCAGGTCATCAGGGGACTATAGGACTCAAATACTACTGACTTCATCATGCAATAAACTAAAGACATCATCAAAAAAACTTAATGCAAAGCACGAGAGCTCAAAAAAAGGGGGTCCCCATTTGTAATGGGGCGATGTGTGATTTGGTCACAACAGCACCCTGCACATCTCACACACAGAAAGTGAATTTGTATAGGGACTCACACCAAACAATAGGAACCAGCCCCGTATACAGGGCATCAGTCACAAATAATGCCCAACAAGAGGCAAAAATGAGTCCAAATGAGGATCTCTTCTGCACCTTAGGAGCCATTTCCTCACATTTCCAGAAAAAAAAAATTGACGTCACAAGGATGTTTCCTATTTTAGTTGCAAATCGAGACAGCTGGTGAATGTTTCCAACCCATTAACATGTCCCAAAAACGTTTCCAGTAGGGAATGGGTTTGAAAATGTAGGGGACACATCCCGAAGGTACATAGCTAAAAATGGATAAAATTTTAAAAAGTTATAACAATGTGCTGAATTTGCAATGATAATCCTCCTTTTAGCTTTTTTAGGGGTTTTTAGCATTTTTTCTTTTAAAAGTTATCCTTTTTATTTTATGCACCAAATGGAGCAAGTTGTCTGGTCTTGAAAAAAAGAGATGTCCCCTCCAAGTCCTCAAATACCCAAGGCATTCGGCACATCACCCAAACCGCTGGAGACGTGTCTAAAACACTACTATAAGAGAGTTATAGTCTCCAAATAATATCTTCATAAGGATCCTTTGGCTAATCATATGAGGAGTGCACAATGCATCTTCGTTAGAATGGCAAGAATCCTATTGAGATGGTAGTGAATGAGAATCATCTGATGGCTTAAAAACTATAGAAAGTGAAGACGACAATCTTGGTTGTAGGTGGAGTTAGGGTGGTAAGTGGAACCATTGTGGAGGTGTCCTACCATTCTCTTGATCTTCATAGATACATAATCTAGAACACTCTCATTATTTCCTGTATTAGCTTGGTTTGGTGCTCAGCCTAACTAATTTGTTGAAGAGTCCTATCATGACAAAGAAAAGTTCGTTCAAGAGTTCTAATAGTCATTGATTTCTGTGAGGATTCCCTTGTAGATTTTGAATCCATTCGATATCAAATCTTAGATCGAGAAAAAGCATCCACAAAGGTTTTACATATAATGGTTTGAAAACAAACCCTCTAGGCAAGTACTTATGAAAACGTCCTCACTACAAAAAAACATGATTGATTTCCCAACCCAAATTTCAAGTATGCAATTTTTTGGTTTTTTCTAAATCACAATTGGAAAAAAAAAATAGTACAATAGCTCCAAAAGTCTCAGTTCTCAAGGTTGTAGATACCTCATCACAGATTGAAATGTTTGATTTGACCACTTGTCACAATGTAATGTCCTCTTTTCAAGCATAATCAATTTGAGAACAATTAGCCTATTTTCCGAGTTTTCCCGTAGGCTAATTGATTGAGCAAGGGAGAACTCCAACTTTCTTGGAGAGCACAGGTGCAAGCAAGCATTGGTTTTATTCATGGCAGTGAGTTTAGGTGATCTTAGTGAGCCCCATGACACTTTCAGAATGCAATTTCGTCCTATTGAGAGCACTCCACACTTCTTGGAGAAGCCAACTATTTTTGGAAAGTGCTAGTTGCATACAATTCATCACCCTAAATCCTAGGAGTATCTTTGGTATGATCAGAAATTCATATTTGGTTCATTTTGATGCTTTCCGCAACATTGGATGATAATTAAAATATTAAATAGTTATTACTTAAGTTGTTAATTCAAAAAGACAACTTATGTGTAATTATTTAATAAAAAGGTCTCTAAGTTGTGCATTCAGGAGGCGCTAGGCTAAAGGGGGCATAAGGGGACTTTGCACACATAATGAATCATTAGTTTATTTTGAGGAGCTTTGGAAGGAAAAGAGAAAGTGTAATGTCCCCATTTTCGGCATGATCGCCTAATAGGAGTTTGGGTTAGCCTATTCTTCATTCCCGTAGGCT
This sequence comes from Cunninghamia lanceolata, assembly GCA_027924645.1. Lineage (NCBI taxonomy): Eukaryota > Viridiplantae > Streptophyta > Pinopsida > Cupressales > Cupressaceae > Cunninghamia > Cunninghamia lanceolata. Next base: position 7,726,453 of record BSBN01000333.1, read on the forward strand.
AATTCTTTTGGTAAGGGAATGTTTTGGTTTTGAATGTCGGCTTGGCCTTAATTTCAGAAAATTGAATTTTATGGGGCTCAACTAATTTTTCTAGACATGGCGACTTCGGGAGATGGCATAATATATTTTTGTATTATTTATTGAGGGGTCAAAAATATTTAATTAATTTTGCTACATGTGGAATGACCCACTTGGAGAATTTGGATGGCCAAATAATAATATTTAATTATTGGTTTTGAGCGCTCAAAAAAGGGAGAATAAGTCAGCCAAAATAATGATATTTTATTTGTTTTCTTGGACGCCCAAGTTGGTCAGCCCTATTGGAGAGAAAAGAAGAGTTCTAAAAATTTGATTGTCGGCTTCTTGTAATAATAAAACAATATACTTTCTTGATGGCCGACTTGGAGGAAAGAAGTGAGTTTTAATTCAAATCTTTAACTTGAAATTGGCACCTAGTTGTGGTCGGCCTACTCTTGGACAGAAAGGTAAATTCAAATCAAATGTTGGGCGACTTGCATAAATAGAGGAGGCCTTTGGTGGATTAAGGATCACGAATTTTTGGCATCTATTCTATTTTGCATTTGCATCTTGTTGCAGGACTTTTCCAAGGACGAAAACCCTTGCGGAAAGAAGGTGGATTGGACGAAAACCCAATTGCATCTCGGAGGTGGATTCATACGGAGTTCACAATTGCACTTCATTGGAGGATTTTGAAGGAATTCTTGAGCATTCATGTCATATCCTTTGTAGCAGATTTGGATGCCTATTTTGGAGATCATTTGCATCATTTGGAGCGCTAAATCTTGAGGAGAAATATTTCATGCTTAAGCGCCGATTTTGTGGAGCAGATTTCATCATCTTGAGCGCCGATTTTGGGAGTTTGCATGCTGATTTCAGATCAGACTTTGTTGGAGAATCCAAAACCCTAGCCGCTGCCTTTCTTGCATGCCAATTCCATTTTTTAAGGAGCACAAGCTTTGTGGAGGGACTCGCTTACTTGGGATCAGCCATAGACATCCTTCAGATCTGCATTTTGACATCACTAAGGAGAATCGATCAGCATTGAGGCATCATTTGATATCATTTGTGGAGCGCCATTGAAGACTTTGACATTATTCATCATCCTTGAGGAGCGTCGATCACCTTGGAGGGATTCACTCATGTTTGACTAGCATTTTGTCATCATTATTCAGTATGAATTAGTTCTGATTTGTAGCAGCAGCATTGTGGATGATTTTTGGCCATGTTAGAGCCATAAATTTGATGTAACTGCATAGTTGAGAAGTCTGATTTCATAACAGCAATATTCTGATCTGATTTGCTCATCAAATTGCTATCCATTTGGTGTTCGATCTATGTGTAATTCATTGTGTAATTCACCTAGGGTTTGAATATGTATTTTGGCATGATGAATATGATGTATTAGACAAGTTACATGGCTGTATTAAGTATATGATCAGATCTGAAACAATAAGTCAGAATATCAGATCTAGGGTTTCACATCAGATTTTGGAAAAATCAAAAAAAAAATGGCAAATACCCTAGGTAGGATATTTCAGAAAGTAATATGTTATTCTCACAAAAAGGTTATAACAGGAGGTATTGAGCTCATTGTTGGGGTTAGACTTGATATGATACTTGGCTTCTGCATTTGAGTGAACCTGTGTTCATCTCTAATTTTCTTGAGGACAAAAACCCTCTCAAAAATACTAGTTTCAGTGACGAAACCCCCTAGCTAGACTTGGTAATTTCATATAAAAATTACAAGTGTGCTGCAATGGAGACTTTTGATGTATTTTGATCTAATTGGGATGTGTGGTTTCATCTTAGCAAAGAATTGATTTTCCTTGTGGGCCATACCATTTCTTCTTGTTGCAAGCCGTACACCAATAATGGCGCTGAGCTTGGTGATCAAAAAACTATTTATTGGTGTTTTCATTCTCTAATCATGGCGCAGGGTTTTTAAGTTGCATATAATATTGTCTGTTGTTGTTTGCACAAGGCGAATTTGAAGGTTGTGGCAGGCCGTACCTTTTAGGACAGGTCGTACCAGCTCTTGATGCTAGGTGTGGGAATTTGGGGTCAAAGCACCTATCATTTTCAGACCCTCTTTGCTGGTTTGGTGGCGCCCAATTGTGAGAATGCAGTTTGAATCATTTTTGGGATGGAATAAATCAGTTTTGGGGAGTTTCTTTGCTGGTTAGGGTTTGCAGTGTTTCATTTTCAAACTTACATTCTACTGCATTTTGTATCAGACCTGCATTTTCAGTAATTTCAATGGGTTTAATGAGCTTACAGTGTGTTTGAGACATCCATCTTTATCTACAACATCAGAGCTTCGGTGGGTATGATTTCTAGTATTGATTTGAATGATTTCAGTGCTTCATTATCTTGATAATTTGTTGCAGCAGTATTGTTTAGTTTGGACCAGATTATTATAAGAATATTATTGCAGCCATTACTTATTGTTATATCTTATATTAGTTGCAATATTGTTATCTTGTAATACCCTAGATGGTAGTGTCGCCAGTGGTTTCATATTTGCATTCTAATTTAATTGCACACTCCGTTGAATAAGCGTAGAAGTGGTTGCCATTGCCGCCTAGTGTGTTTCCTTTCAGTTTCTTGCATCAAGCACACTCCACTGAAGAAGTGTATGTAGACTTGGCTAGCTCTGCCACCTTATGTGCTTTAGTTGATTAGATCCCTTCTTGTTGTTGCATTATTTAAGATATTTGGGTGTGGTCCTACACATTGTATGCTCTCACCTTGCCCACACTAGGATCTAGGTGATCAGAAGGTGTTAAGGACGTTGCATTGTAGTTTGGCTTCAGTTGAAAATTTTAAAATTAATTGGGGGAGGTTATTACACACAAAGTTCTCGAAGAATACTTTTTGATGGTACAAGAAGCGTACTAATGGGACAATTCTTCTAGGAGAAATATTCATTACAAGATGATACATTTGTCTTTAAAAATTCAAAAAAAATGAGTAGAACATCAACACAAACTTGAGAAGCTATTCCCTGGTAAGCAATTGCAATGTTGTTTGATGAACACATTTGTTGAAGCGACTCCAAAGATCCTAAGACTATGAAATGATTAGATTTACTAGAAAGTAAGGGGTAGAAGTTCTCAAGGAGACTACATCTAGTGCCTTCATAAGGAGAGGCCTAAGGGAATTAGATTTAGAAAAAGGTGAAAAACGAAAATCTTTGAGAGGTCTAGATATAAAGGCCACAATTGATAGGTTCTGAAGTGAGTTAGCAAGAAAAGGATCTAGTGGAGGATAGGAAGCAAAAACCCTCATGAAGACTAGAATGAAAGCCTTGAACAAGAGTCCTAAAAGTGTTAGATCTAGTAAGGGTGAATGGGAACCTTTGAGAGGAATACCAATTAATTGGTGTCAATACCAAATCCTATGAGCACAATTGAAGTAACAAAAGGGAACACAAGCGATCGTCATTATTCTACATGATGTAACTCATTTGTATTATGTATATATAAATTGCAAAAGATGTATAGGAAGCTTCTACAAGAAGGAAGCTCTAAGATAACAAAGATGTACATAGTGATAAGGAGTTTCCATCCTCTATTCTGTGGATAATTTGTTGTTCTAGCTTGTTATCTTAAGCTTTTGCAGATGACATATAGAGGTACTCTGGATGATTTGGATGACTTGAATCAAAGTTTGCACATAATCTTTGCTTACTCAATGGTAAAGGTACATTTAAGGTATTTCTTGTATCTAGCTCTTGTTGAGACTACTAGACTCTTTCAAAGATGATAACAATCTCAGAAGCTTTATCGTTGGAGATGCATATAGGCTTGGATGCCTTATATTGGTTGCTTCTACATCTATAATCACTTCTTCATGAGATGATTCTTTTCAAGAGGGCCATGTTAGGGCACTTTTGAAGAGAAAAGATATCCATAAATCAGTGTAGGAGAAGCAATGCTATGAGAATCTTAAATGCAATAGGAAGAAAATAATGGCACACTCACAAATAACACAATTATTTACTATAGGGAAACCTTATCGGATAAACCCAACAAAAACAACACTCACTATATTAACTCAATTGTTCAAAATACAATAAGATATATCTTACTTGTGCATGTGCTTGTTCTTATTGTTTAAACCTAATCCATGTGCAAGTATTTACAGGCACATTACCATAGAAAACTACTAAATTGTATTAGAATATAATGGGCATAAACCATGGGGCGAAAACCACCTATAAAGGCCCTTCATATTCCCACACATGAACCCTCATATTCCGTAGTCAAGGTGCACTAAGAATGGTGGGATGCAAATTATATGACACATCCAACAAACCTCCCATGTGTTGAATACTTTGCATAGGCGACGTGCATACATAGATCAGTTGCTAAGAGCAACTATGCCAATAGATTACATGCACCAAGAAAACTTCTCAATACCAAGTGACTCTATCAATGAGTCAGCAACATTATTCAAGGTATAAACCTTCAACATTACATTTTTGTCTTAACCATGTCTCTAACAAAATGATATTGCACATCAATATGCTCCATTCAAGTATACTAAGTAGGGTTCTTTGCCAACCAAATTGCACTTTTACTATCGCAATATATCCTTATAGTTTTTGTAAGAAACCAACATCTAAACAACCTTTGTAAACATATAGCTTCCTTGCATACATGAATGGCTACCATATACTCATCTTTTGTAGTTGATAATGCAACAATTGCCTACCTCTTGTTCATCCTACTACAACTCCACCAAACCAAGTAAAACACAACTACTTGTAGATCTTCAACAATCAATATCTCCAACCCAATAAGCATCAGTAAAGCCTTATACATCTACTAATTTGTCCATCTCGAGTCTTCCTTGGTAGCAAATTGCATAACTTGAAGTGCCATGCAAATATCTGAAGATCTTCTTTACTATAGTTCAATGTTCATTTCCCGGGTTTAACATATATCTAATCAAAACTCCCACTGCACAGGAAATGTCTAGTCTCATACATGCACGGTATACATTAGACTTCAACAGCACTTGCATAAGGAACATGGCACATGTCCTCAATATCCTCTTGTGATTTGGAACACTATTCTACAAATAACTTTAAACCAACAAAAATGGGAACATTAACAAGTTTCCATTCCAACATTATAAACCTCTATAGTACAATATCAACAAATTTGCTTTGACTGAACTAGAGTTTCCTTTTTAAATGATCCCTTCTAATTTCCATGTCCAAAATAAAGTTTGTAGCACCAAGATCCTTCATATCAAATTGTGATAAGAGCTGATATTTAGCATCCTTGATCATTTCCTTATTGCTTCCAATTAGCAACATATCATCAATATATAATACCACAATAACAAAATGGTCACCTTCTTTGAAATATGTGCAGTGATCAGTTTTTCTTCGTATAAATCCATGTCAAACTTCTAATACCACATCCTTGGAGATTGTTTTAGGCCAGAACGAGACTTCTTCAACCTACAAACCAAGTCCTCCTTTCTTTTAACTGCGACATTATATTCCTTCTTCAAGATCCCCAAAGTTGTCACCACATTCAACTATTCTCCTTCAAGATCAAATGCAATAGTAATATGAATGGATCCTAAAAAATTGTACTATAAAAGAGAGAATTTTCATGGACAAGTGTTGACAGTGCTACAGTGCTGAAAAACAGAAGGATTCTAACATGAATGCAGAAGCATCCTGGACAGGACGACGTTTGAGAAAGCGTCCACTGACAACATGGATGCTAGAACTTGGAATCTGAACCAAATAGGCGTCGTTTTAGCTTTCCATGACTATAGATTTTTTTTCTTGGGCACAGAACTACTCTACTATGCATAGGTTTCTATAAATAAGTGCTTGTATTGGGTTGTAAGAAGGCATGGGAGGATAATTCAATGTTGTACCTACTCGGATTGAGGTATGGAGAGTGTAATCATGTGTTGCATCTTCTTCATCCAAAATTTAGGAGAGAATGTAATCATGTGTTGCATCTTCTTCTGCCATAACTGAGGAGAACAAGCATGTGCTGTATTTCTGAAGATGAGAGGCAAAAGGAAAGGAGCATAGAAGCATAATGCAAACAAGGGAGACATGCAAGTAATCAAGCAAGGGGCAGATTGCATCTATAACCAAGGTCTTAATCGAATGGAACAAGAGGCAGATTGTATCCATATCATTTGCATACTCATTGTAAGCCTCCAAAAAATAGGTTGTAGGCAATTGCTACTGCCACAATCTGGTTTTTCTTTCTTTGGAGGATTTCTAAAATAATATGGTATTTTAATTCTCCTCTTCCCCTCTTTTTAAACTGTCATTTAATTTCTTATTAAGTACCATGGTCCAAATTTCTTGCTTCGTGCTTTCAACAATTTGTAGGGTTGAAAATTATGGACCAATTTGGTACCACGGCAAAGTGTGAACCCTTCGGATTTGTGGGGCTGCACAAAGGGCACTGCTGGATTTAGAAAAAGGAAAGAAGCGCAAGTTGTTGTCACTTGTATGGGCATTTGATTACCAAACATTTATGTAAATCTAGTAATGTTCAAGAAGGTTGATTCAACCTCAAGAAAGCATGTAAAAATTTCTACCACTTGTTGTGTGTAGTAGGCACGAAAAAAATTGTAAATTTCTAACCCAAGCTAATACACAAGAGCTATTGTGGTTTCAACACAAGCTAATACAGATGGAAATCTCAAAAATGGGGGAAAGTTTCCCATCTCGAATTTAAGCCTTTGTCAGACCAAAAGCTCCTTTAATAACCAAGGTGTGATCTGAAAAAAAATTGCACTGTAAAAGATAGGAATTTTCATGGAATACAAATTTTCGTGGACAAGTGTTGATAGTGTTGCAAAGCAGGAAAAACATGGGGACTGTACCACAATTTTGGAAGCATCCTTGACAGAACTGCATTTGTGAAAATGTCCACTGACAGTACAGATACCAAAACTTAGAATCTGAACCGAACAAGTGTCATTTTAGCTTCCTATGACAGTAAAAAATGTTCTTGGGCCTGAGAGAACTCTGTTGTGCATAGGTTTCTATAAATAAGTGCTTCTATTGGGTTGTAAAAAGACATGGGAGGACAATTGTATGCTGTACCTACCCGGATTGAGGGTTGAGAGTGTTGCATCTTCTTCATCCAGAATTTAGGCGAAAGCGTAAAATGTGTTGCATCTTCTTCTTCCACAATTGAGGAGAACAGTTGTGTCTTGCATTTCCGAAAGATGAGAGGCAAAAGGAAAGGAGCGTACAAGCATAAGGCAAACAAGGGAGATATGCAGCTAATGGAGCATGGGGCAGATTGCATCCATAGCCAAGGTCTTGATCGAATGAAACAAGGGGCAGATTGTATCCATATATTTGCATACTCATTGTAAATTGCCAATTTACTACAACATAATAGTTATAGGTAGTAGGCAATTGCCACTGCCATTGTCTAGTTTTTCTCTCTTTGGAGGGTTTTCAAGATAAATATGGTGTTTTAATGACTCCTCTTCCATTCTTTTTAACCTATCATTTAATTTCTCATTAAGTAGCACAATAAAGATTTCTTGTTTCATGATTTCTACAATTTGTAGGGTTCAGAAATTACAGACCAAACAGCAACAACCAAAAGAAATCTAATAGAATTTAACTTAGCAATAAGAGAAAAAATCTCACCAAAATCAACTCCCTCCATTTAGGAATATCCCTTTGCCATCAAACAAGCTTTGAACTTCTCTACTTTACCTAAAAATGAAGGTTTGAACTTCTCCACATCATGGGTTGCATGGCGAACTAAAATTGAAGATTTGTGCATATTTGGTTTGGGCGATTGGATTTGCAAGCAAATTTGTTGATTGGCATATGGAGGGTTTTATTGTTCAATTTTCAGAATTTATTGTTGTTGTTCATCACCATTTTTGGCTAGATCTGGAGCACCATTTTGTGGAGGAGATTATCAACATCATTTCCAGTCATTACCAAATGCTAGGTTGCTGATATACCAGTTGCTTCTGCATATTTTATTGTTGATTTTGGCACATTTTCTGTAGTGTTCTACCCCAAATCTGTCCTGAATTTTCGGATTTTATTGGTTTGACATTTCGTCAAACATTTGGCATTTGGCTCATCTGACAACATTTCCAGTCTGTTTTGTTATAGATCAACTTCCCCTTATGGATATTTGTGTAATTTGAAGGATTTGTTGATTGATTGTACGAGTTTCAATGGATTGCTTTCAGCATATAATGAAATACCAAAACATAGATTGCAACAAGAAACCACCTCATACAATTTTCTGAATTATCATTGATTTCTGAAGAAATATTATAATTCAAGATTGAGACATTTGCATACAAATGAGATATCCAAACTAAGGTCTTTCCGAATAGATGTTTTCAGATTTTCACCTACAATGCATATATCTAAGTTCAGAAATTTATAGAATAACATTCCATACAAATAATTGCTGCCTATAAGTAACTTGTCATACTGTTTTGCTATCCCAGTAAACTGTAGCTCATAGGTAAAGACATCACTCAGCTGTGGATATTCAAATGCCATCAACCTGTATTTCACCCAGCAAGGAGAGAGACAAGTCTGCAATATTCAGTCACCAACATAAGAGTGCAGATTGGCCAGCAATAAATCTTATCACAGCTGTTCCAGAAATGGTGTCACAAACCCTGTGTTGTATACTATAATAGTGGCTGGAAGTGATTGCCTCATACACACATAATCATACTATTAGCTATAAATCTGAATGGAAAAGACTCGCTCCACAAACAGTACTATGCCCAGTTTATTGCAGCGACCAGCAAATATAATGGATATTAGTCTTCTTTGATCAGATTGGAATGGAAATGGCTCAAGGATGATGAGTTGCCCTCCTATCATAAGTTGCAGCACCCAGCTCTTTCAAACAATCAGTGATAATCTCACAAGGGCGACTAGGGTTTATTCAACAAACCCTTCAAAACAGGCTGATACCTCAGTTTGGTTCCAAATGACTCCCTTTAGTCTTGTTCGCCTCCAATTAATCGCACAAACAAGTGAAAATGCACTGTAGCGGCGGTACTGGCTACTGTAGCAATGGTACGAATCACTGTAACAGTGGTACTGACTACTGTGGCAGCGGTTCGGATCACTGTAGCAATCTTCAAAATCTTCATTAACTTCAACTCACCAAAATTGGTCAAAAATCTGGAAGTATTATTTCAATACAAATCTCCACAAAAACCCTGAATTTTGAAGCCTTTCCTGCAATCGATTGAAGCACAAGCACAACCCCTGAACGAAGTTGTCAGCTAGCAGCCTTGGGAGATCTTTCACTCCTGTAGCATGCTGTTCCTCATGAGGGTTTCCGTTCTCAATGAAGCCAAGATTTTCAGACTTTCCAGTCCAACCAGCAAAACCTTTAACAATTTTCTTCTCAACATGAATGTGCAAATGAGCTCACAAATGGGCTTTTATATTCCCCTCCAATTCCCACGCCCAAGTTGGCAAATTAAACTATTTCATTTAATTTGTTTCCCACCTAATATCTCCCTTAAGTTGGCGCCCAACTTTATATTATAAAATAATCTTTTAAAACTCCTTATAACGCCCTTTTATCAAAAGTCATTAAAATATATAAATAACACAATAAGTTATATATTTAATTTAACTTTATTATTAACGTTATTTAAATTTAATACTTATGAACATGATAAATGTCAGGATAACTTCATGGTGAGAATCCACCAACTTTCTTGATATAGAAATACTACCAACTGACCAAGACGCTGACCCCCTGTGACTTACTAAAAATAGTAAGTATGGACAAAGTGTCCAAATCAAGCTCCGGAAGGTACACAGCTAAAACCCTGGTAACGCTAAGCTGGGAAACACCAATTGAGCTCAAATGGTTGACTGACCAAGTCCACAAACACCCTCGGAGGGCCCCCTAACCACCCTGTTAGTCCATGGGGACCAAGTGATGGACTAACCTCTGCAACTGATAACTGCCTAGGAGAAGGGAACATTACATTTTCCTAGAGCACCTGCCCTAGGACAGATTTGTACCATTCTAAGGCACTTTGGAGTGACCTTACAAATTCAAAGGCATCATTAATTGTCAATTTTGGAGGGCGATCAGCATTGCAGGGTTTGCACCAGCCATATTGGGGTTAGAGGGAGTCGTACATGCCATCATTTGCTGTTGTGCAGCCTTTGACATCCTGTTTCCCAATCATACTAGTCATAATTGCATGTCATACACTTTTTGCAGCAGGTTGTACATCATTTGTTGTTGTTTACCAATCATTTTCAGTCGCCAATCTACATTTTCAGCACCTTATCATTCCGTACAACATTTCGTACAAATGGATTTCAATTGGGAGTTGAACATACAAGTTTGAATTCATTGCTAGTGTTGATCTACAAATCCGTACGGTTGTTGTCCCTCCATATTCAGTCAACCTGTGAGTGGATTTGTATTATAATTCTAAAATTTTATGTTGCAGCCCTGCATAACAACATTGTACTTCTCACTATTTGTAAAATCCCTAACTGGATCTGCCCTAGAATTCTGTTTTATTTTTCTGCTCAAACCCTAATTTCTGAATTCTGATTTTTATTTCTGATTTATAAACAAATATAGCAGTGAATGTACAAGTGCCGATAATGCCAAATAATACTTCTAAATGAAGATCACATCAAACATGAATTCCAACATGAAATACAAAAGATATAGCCAGCAACACAAAAGTCTGATTTTCTGAGTATAAATCTGCTGCTACGAATCAGAAAATGATGACTGGAAATTACATCAAATCATGGGCTCAAACATGACCAAACATAGCCCGGAATGCTGCTGTCCAAATCAGACCTAAAGCATAGGTTTGTACATACCAAATAATGAAGAATGATTGACAACAAACCCTCCAAGATGATGGCGCTTGCAAGGATGATGGCGGCTGCTAGGGTTAGGGTTCCAAAACCCTCCAAATGATGAAATCGCCTCACACAAGCCAAAGTCGCCCTCCTCCAAAGGTGTCGCTCCAAATTAGGGTAAAACCCTAATGCAATGACAACACAAAATACCACCAAAGATGCTGCTCCAATGCTGATCGGAAAATCTGAATATGCAATCAAGCTCCAAGTCTCCAATGAAGTACAAATTAAACTCCGGGATGAGTCCACCTCAAGATGAGCTAGGTTTTCGTCCAACTCACCAATATTCACAAGGGTTTTCGTCCTTGGAATAATGCTCAACAAATGTTGCAGCCAAATGAGAAAACTCAATGAAGAAATGATAATGAATGGATCATCAAATGACTCCAAAAGTTCCTTTATTTATAGCCATCTTTTCCTCCTCCACTATTCTTGGCCGACCTCATGCTAGGCGCCAAAAATTAAATCATTTTATTTCATTTAAATTTTCTCAACTTGGGCGAACCCTTTTTGGCACATGTTATTTCATTTTTTGACCTCTTCCTAGGTTGTCCACCTCAAAAGAAAATTATTTTGATTTATTTTATTTTTTCCCAAGGCTCACAAAAATATCCAAAGTCATTTCTCATCATCAATTAGCCCGACAAAATTAGTTAAATATATTATTTAACTAATCAGAATATTCCCTTGCTTCTTCAACCTAGCCCACAGAAATAAAATAGGCTAGCCGACTCCAATGGGTGATCATTGGGAAAAAGGGGACATTACACTATTGAATAAACATCATTTCTAAAATGATGTTTCTCACACTATAAATCCATTTCAATTCTCAGATTTGACTCATTTTTTAGTATGAGGGTTTCATTTTGGTCGTCCATTGAGTTAGAGGGTTCGATGCAAGTATTTTCAATCATTTATTGTTTGTGATCAGAATTGCAAATAATTTTCAGTTTGCTGTTTCAGTTTGCATTTTTGTTCAAAATATGCAGAAAGCACCAAAAAAATCAGAAAAATACAAAAATTATAAATTGGGGACATTACATGAAACCTATATTTTTTGAAGGATTTACAGCTTGGTTAAAAGTTAAAACCAACAAAATTATGAAAATTGACGTGCAACATGAAGACCCTTGTTAAGGCCATAATTTCAGCTTGGTGGTGAAGGCGTCGCCTATCGACTCCACCATATTGCAACAAGGAACATCCTAAGGCTGATGCCCCCAGCACCCCACTAGGGGCTGCTGCCCCCAAACCCCCACTTTAGTTATATGAAGAAAAAAAAAATTGTTTTGGCCTGTGCCAGATAGATATACTTTAATTTTGACTCCATAGTCCAAAGGATACAATCTTGTTCCTGAGTTTGACAATAAACAAGCAAGCTTACCGAATAAGTTACCAAAAATGTAGTAAAATTTAAATGCTATGCCTTTATACTATTGTAATTTTGATTTTAGGCTTACTTACATAAGCCTTTAAAATAAAAACAAGGTGGATAAATTGTAAGCTAAAGTTAAACCTATAATACTAAAAAGGAAGGCATGGGCCTAATAAAGCAGTAATTTTATAGTTAGATGTATCTTATCTCTACACACTTTATTTGGCATGAAATTTAAAAAAAAAAATTAATAACCTTTTTTTCCCTATTTTGATGAATATTTTTATGTTCTTTTAGTTTGCCAATTTTTTTCCAATTAAATCCAGAGTAAATGAATTTCATTTAGACTTTTGGTTTGTCAAGTCGATCCCAAGTTCCAGCAATGCTACAATGCTTTTGATTATAAAGCATTCAAGCATAAACCCTGAATTAAAGATTACATGAGGCATGGTTACCGTTAAAGCATAACTTGAGACTCTGCTAGTCTAAAGGAAAGCCAGTAAGTCCCAAGCCCAGAAAGCGCTAGCCAATCCAGTTGACTCGACTTAGGACACTTGCAACTCAATAATAACACACCCAAAATTAAAGGGGAAAAACCTGAACGTTCGAAAATTTCATCTATCTCCTCTTTTTAACATCTAACTTATGTTTGGCAGCACTCACAAGAGAAAAAACGTGATTTAAACATTAAGGGCTCTTTCTGATGATTTGTGTCAATTTTTGGTTGATTTTGATTAGATCTTGAAAGATTTTTTTTGCCAGCGTTTCTAATGGAATCCGATTCTGAAATGGGCCTTCTCCATACTGTGTTGAGATACAACATCCATTTCAAAACGATAGGTTTTGGACCCGGGGTTCCGCTTGGGAATACCATTTTCTCTTACCCTTAAACTTATCTCATTCAACATCCCTAATCCTAAATCTTCCTTTGTAAGTAATAACCTAATAAAAGCATGGCCGTCGACATGGGAAACAGCGTAAGATTAAATGGTATGCGGAGAGAAGTGTAAAATTACCATTTGTCCGCAATTGCAGCGAATTTGGCAGCTTCCGCCGCTTTCAAAGAGCTGTTAAGAATAGAGGAAGGCGTAGAAGCATAATTTCTGCTGGTGTTTTGGTAGAGAAGAAATGAAAAAGAGGATATGAATCCCTTTCCTCTTCCCATTATGGTCCTGCACATCGCCATTACCGTCTGGACAATAAAATTCAAAACCTCAATTCTAAATTTATTAATACAACCGAGAAAAAACAAAATCTTTAAAAGCAGCAGCGCGGCAACTTGTCCCTGCTATGGCTATTGTTGTTATTAAGTCTTCGTAATTTTCTCAACTGAATAAATCTTTCAAAAATAATTTAAAAATTCTCCTTTGAAATCAAGTTCAACTGGAAATGGATCCTTTTATAGTCACTACCTCATTTCCAATCAAATTCAAATGGAAATGAATTCTTTTATAGTCACTACCTCATACAGGGGGCTTATAACATATGAGACTACCTTATACTACACTAATTGTGCTTCTAATATGAAGACCTCTCTTTTAAGAGGGCAAGTTTTTCACCAAACAGAGTAACTCAAATTAAATACATTGTTTTTCACCAACACTAAATTTTTTAAGAAAAAGTCTTACCCTTCAAATTAAATGCATTTAAAATGTGCCACTAAAATTACTATGACTATAAAATCTCTCACTAAATTTTAAAGGTATTTTTAAGGTGTTACTATTGGCTATTTCCTTTTTATATTTGTATGACAAATTTGTTCCATTTTATTATAATTTTCATTATTTGGTAATGATAATCACTTTAAAATAGAGAATAGGTCAACAATAAAATAAATAACTATTTATTAAAACACAAATTAAACAAATAAATATATTTTTATTTTGTGTTGATTGTTTTAAAATATTTAAATTTAAATTTAATATAAAAAATATATATTTTACTTGTCTTTTTGTTTTATATGTATTTTGGTCTTTTTTAAGATATATTGTTCTAATATTTAATTTCATCTATTTTTACACTTAAGTTGATGAAATCTTGAAACTATCCCTCCATTAGTCTATTCTAACTTCTATTGAGTTATATCATAACTCATTTCACTTGTTTCTACATCTTAAACTCAATCATATAATCACTCATCCTCTAAGATCATTAAATACTTGATAAATATGCACCAAGACAATTTATTCTATTCTCTTCTGAAAGGTAATCAAAGTGTGAGATACCACTTGTTGGTACCTAGATTTGCTACCCCTAAAAAATGTGTTTAATCATATTTGTAGCCAAATGTCAGGTCATTCTTATCACATCAATATCTACTATGTTATCTTTCTTGTCAAAGTGGTTAAGTCCTTAGATATTGGTCTATCTTGGCCTACTAACAATATATGTACGTTGTTCATCACAAAGGTTATCAAGTTATGAATCTTAAAGGAGGCTTCAACTCCAACACCGGAAGAGGAAAGAAAGGGTGAAGTTTAAAGAAACATTATGATCACATATACCAAGCACATGCAAGAAAAATTATGGCTAAGGCAAATGTTCTCCAACACATTGAGACAAAAATCGTATATGAAGATTGTCTTCCAAACATAAAGTTGTCACTTCAAAGGCTCCAATATTCAAGACAAATAGCTTTAGTGATGCAGGAACATTCGGGTTCACTAGCAATCCTGTGTCACCAAAAATATGTTTTATTTCCTAAGTTGTTTTTGGCTTTGTTTCCTTCCAAAGTTGGTTTTTGTGTTTCAGGAGCAATTTCAGATTTATTTGGTCAATTTCAAGGCATCATCTTGGAGAAGTTAGAGCCAATTGGAGAATTTTCCAGTTCACAAACTGTTAAGTTTGTTGACGGATCAGTTCATCGACAGTCAGTTCACTGACAGCCTATTTCGTCGATGGGTGATTTCTCCAACAAGCCTTTATCCAAAGTTCACTTTTCAAGTTTTCTAAGGGAAGCCTTTCAGTCGGCAAAATCCTGAGTTCTCTTAAGTTCGCCAACGGCTCAGTTCGTCGATGGGAACTTTCACCAACTAAGCTTGAAGGAAAGTTCGCAATTGTCTCCCAGTTGTTGAAGGGAACTTCAATTAGCAAAGTTTGAAGTTCAAGAACTTTGTCGACAACATCACTAGTTTGCGAACTCTTAAGTTCGCTAATGGTTCATTTCGCCGACAAGCCTTGCAAAGTTGAAGTCAAAGTTCATTGGTTCGTGGAGAGGTGAAATTGTCGATAGAAGATTACTTTGGTTAGTTCATGGAGAGGTGAAATTGCCGATAGAAGATGACTTTGGTTAGTTCGCGGGTTCTGAAAATGGCCGATACGCTGATCAAATGATAGAAGCAGTCACTTTTGTCAATAGGAGTGGATCGCTTAATCGGCAAACTTTCTTATTTACAAACTAGTTCATGATTCCCCAAATTTGCTGATATGTCATCCAAGGTTTGAGGAAGTCACAATTTGCCAATAACTAAGGTTTACACTAGCAAGTGGTTAGTTTGTGAAATCATTACTTTGCTGATAGCATGGATGGAGAACTTCTCAGTTAGCAAAAGACTACATGTGCCGATAATCTCCCTCTTGATGTGTCGGAGAATATTAAAGTTGGCAAACTTGAACAAAAGCTTATACAAGACTTTATGGTTCGTGGAAAGGGCATTTCACCACTCACTATTTCAAGCTTGGATTTGTATCAACAGTTGTGTGCACCTAGTGGTGATTGTTGTATGCTCACGAAGGGATTTAATGATGATGGTTTAGCATTGAAACTATTCCATGGATTTGACAATTCATTTTTTGTTATGACAGTTTATTTAGTTTCCTAACAAATGGGGTAGTTAAATTGTTTTGGACAGAGTATCATAGATACCTTCTTCTACTTCTGAGGAGAGGTTCAGTCAATTGGATGGTTCCTGGTTCGATCTCTTGGAGAAAAGAGATGTTGGAGAAGTTTTAGTAAACAAAGATTGATGCATCTTGAGACTGTGTTACAAATTTTTGTACTCCTATAATCATTTGTTGTTGCTAATAAATAGTTCATTTTGTGGTGGCGTGGTTGTTTGTGCTACTGTTTGTATTTTGTTGCTTAATTCGGTAGTATGATAAGACCCCTGAATTTAGACATGCATCATCTAGTGAGTTCAAAGATCAAACTTTCTATTTTAAAAAAGTTTATATTTTTTGAAAAAGTTGCTTTTTGCTTTTTCGCTTGTGTCATTGATTGAGGAGATAAACATGAAAATCACAACTTTCTATTTTCAAAAGTTATTTTTTAATTTTTTTCAGCTTTTTCAATGAAAAGTGGTAAATAACAATAGTAGAAGGTCAACATTATAAATTCAAGCTTTACCAAGCAAAAATGGTTTTAGAAGGTAGTAAAATGATGGAAAACTCATCAAAGTTAGAGGTTTCATGGCACAATTTTCATGAATGGAAAAATAGAGCAATTTTAATGAAAGGTCAAATTTTCTCCAAAATTTTTTAAAGACTCATCAAAAAGACTCCAAGTGCCCATGCCTTGTTCATTTTTAGCGTTGACATTAGTAAATCCCTGATGAGAATCATATTAAAAAAATAATTGGATGCCTAAGTTCTTCTAGGCACTAAAATAACATGTTTTTCTTGTCAAAACAAAGATAGAAACAAAAAAAATGTGGTGCCCAAGTTAGTATATCCACTAAAGGGAAGATTGGAACGAAAATAAAGTGAAATAAATCTTTAAAAAATTGATGAAAAAAGTGATGAATTTGAGTCCTTCATTCAAAGTGACATCCAAGCCAAGATTAAGAATCAATTAAAGTAAATTCAAGATAAAATCAAAAGATCAAAGCCCCTAATTCAGATGGATGCTCAATATGAGAATTATAAATGGAAAGAAAGTAATATTTTATATTATTTTCAAAGGATGAGGATAGAATTGATTTCAAAGCAATTATTTTTATTATTTTTTAAGCTTCAAGAAGTTGTTAGGATTAAGGTGCCATCAACCTTGTAAATCCTATGTAATTAATTACTCCTAGTATTGTTTGTAAATCACCCATAAGGGATGAAAGGTTTCACCAACATCGGTCTTGTTTCAACTACATGTTTATATCCGGTACACGACGTTCACTTGTTCGTGACAGGGGGTCGTAGGGGGTTTCCTCCTGCAAG
Organism: Cunninghamia lanceolata; assembly: GCA_027924645.1. Lineage (NCBI taxonomy): Eukaryota > Viridiplantae > Streptophyta > Pinopsida > Cupressales > Cupressaceae > Cunninghamia > Cunninghamia lanceolata. The sequence continues at coordinate 7,743,912 of BSBN01000333.1, forward strand.
GGGTTCGGTCGTTCGTCATTAGGTCACAGATCTGATGGTTGATATTTTGTCAATTATCTTGCTCTAGAAGGCAACCCCCTTTTATAAGGATATTTGTACTACATTTTTATCAGATTAGAGAGTAACAGGGGTTGTTGAATTAAAGACTGAAGAAGAGAGGAAGTGCATGTATTGTAATCTCATATTTGAAGATAATACAACTTGGAGCCTCTTTTCTTGGTGGAGTTTTTTACCCAAAAGGGTTTTCTCCACGTTACATACTGTGTTATGTGTTCAGTTCTTAGTGCACGTTATTTTTGTGTAATGGGTTTTGATTTCTGTTGCAATCTTCATCGATTCTACATTGTTTAGAGGATAAATAAGGTTTGAATTAGATTTCCGTTGTGTGGTTTGAACCTTCACTTCTAACATTTTACACATAATTTGAAATGAGAGTTGATGTCAAAATTATGTTGCAGAGATTGTCACTCAAATTATAAGTTATATTAGATTGTGTTAAGTGTTTGTGTAAAGAATGTGAAGTTGAAGCTTGCTTATGCTGCTAAGATTTCTATTCAAGTCCAATGCCAAGTGTTGTAATCATTCAAGGAAGAATCTAATTAATAGGAAGATCCATGTTAACTTTGTGGGACATCGATGTTTGAATCTATGAAGCAACTTTGAATGCTCTATGATAATTAATTGTCTTCTTCCATTCTTCTTCTAGGCATTGTTATTTCCATGTGTTATGTTGTCTTTGAGATCAAATTAATCATTGATACAACTCCAAAGATCTCTATTTTAATCCTTGGATAGTATTCTTGCTTACGTTTTAACTATCATAAATTGAGAAAAATCATTGGTGAGAATAGGAGTTCTTTAAAGTCTTGTGCTCTAGCCTCTAAGATCAAAAATAGATAGGTCAAGTTAGCTTAGTCATTTTATCTTTATGCAAAACCTTAAAGAAAAAATTGTATAGTATTCATATTAACATGCTTGTTTTAGATTTTAGAGTAGATAAAATCAAGGAGCTTTCCCTACAAATTTGAAGAGAGGATTTCCTCATCCACTATTATGTTTTGTGTTTTCATGAAAGTGACAAATTAAAACACCAACACAACCTATCTTTTGATACATACGATTGTCTTATCTTGTATGATTACTAGAATGAATATTCATCAACATTCACTTTCATATTCATTAGCATATAGTATCGGTACATTAATGTTAAGATCACTTTTCGTTATCCCTATTGATTATATTCATCACTCGTAGTTGTGGATAAGTTTTATAAGTCACATTAACAAGTGCATGTTGAGCCCTTAATGCCCTAGTTAAATTATTGCATTAGGTACCATACCATTGTCTCATCACTTTGATATGTGGTGAGTTTTATGATCTCAGTATTTCAATCATCATACCTTATTAATCCAATGTTGCCTCAATTTCAATGTATATTTTTAAAGAACACAAAAATGTTCCCTTGTGATTCTCAAATTGCTACTAACAATTACCAATGAGAGCTTCTAGATACTACCCCACAATCATTAATCCTTGATTATCTTTAAACAAAAAATAAGGTTTGCATTAAACTTCTAATTTCCAAATAAACAACATTGTTGGTAATAGCAATTAGATTCCTTAAGAAACACAATCAATGAATTATCTTACACATTATCAAGACATTCTCATATACAATAGTAACAAATTCTTTTCGTAATAAATTCACATTTTCCTTAGTAATAGAATTCTAGCACTTAACTCATCATACCTAAAATCTTACCATTACAAGGTAACTTAATTCTCATACCAATAATTCCTATTTATTTCCAAGTTCCTTTTTAGGGCATTACTTCATTATTACAATAATTGTTCTATTAGTAACATCTAGTTTAATAATGTGTGTGGGGTGTGCTCAAGTGGCTGAGCCACTTGGTTCTCATAATGGAGACTGAGGTTCAAGTCTTTCTGAGAACACATTACTACTAAACATTATTTCTCAACTCCCCTAGTCATACTTAGATGATTCAACCCACTAACTATAATAGTGGTATCTGTTGACCTATTTTCCCCTTCCCAAAAAAATAGTCCACCTTGAAAATATTGAAAATCTTGTTGAAATCCCTTAAGTGCCTAATAATCTTCAGATTTTAGGGTGTTTTCTTTGTAAAAATCCCAAAAATTCCCTAAGGAAAAACCCTGAAAAAACCCAGCAATTTCTAAGTTTCTGCCTTAGTTTTTTTGCCTTAGTCGATAAAAAGTCGGGTTCACAAACCCGCCCGTTCACTGACTGGCCGGTTCACCAACTAAGAAAAGAAAGGCTCCAAAATTAGCTAAGGCAAAAAACAAGTTCCCCTTTATTGGCAATTTTTAAATTTTGCGAACTCATCCCATGGTTTGATTTTTCAAACATTCGCCGATCAGATGAATCGCCGACCAAAGAGCCAAGCGGGAAGACTTGCAAAAATTTGTCTAAGGCAAAGAAGAAGGAAGAATGACTTTATCAGGAAGTTGGGGAAAACTCAAACTTGTCCAATGGTTCAGTTTTTCCTAGGTTCGTCGATAAGGCGAATCATCGACAGGGCGAGGAAAGGTCAAAGGTGAGAGGCTTCTTCAAAAAATGGCTAAGGCAAGATGGTTCATGAAGTAAAGAAATCACCAACCAAGGGAAGGTTGCGAAAAAGGAGGACTCAAAATTTGACTAAGGCAAAATAAAAGGGAACGCTCTATCGGCGAATCGGCCAAGGTTTGAACTCTTGAAAAGTTTGAAGTTTCTTAAAATTGTCAATAGGGTGATTCATCAGTGAAAATGGAAGGACAAAGGTGGCCAAGTTCAAAAATTGGGAACTTTGCTGACAGAGTGAAGAAGCAAATAGAGAACAAGGCAAAAGTTCATAAAAATCAGGATTTGTCTATAAGGCAAAAAGTAGGCTTGGTTCGAAGAATTGTAACTTTTCCGACCAAGGGAGAAAGCAAGACAAGTTTGGAAAGTCAGGATTTGCCGATAAAGAAGCAAGAAAGCGCAGTTCGAAAAGATGAAGTTTTGCCGATAAGGGCAAAAAAGGGAAGAACAAGCCAAAGTTCAATAAATCAAGAAATCGTCAATGAAAGAAAGAGATACAAAGAGGAGCCAGAGATAGTTCGCAAAAGTGAACTTTTGCTGACTGAAGGGACAAACTAAAGAGTAGAAGCATAAATGGTTCATAAAAGTCAAATTTTGCCGATAAGGCAAAATAAAGGCAGAATTTTAAATAAAGTAGAAATCAATGAAAATAGAGGTTGTAATATAAATGTAGACTTTAAATATTTGAAATTAAATATTTAAAGTGTTGTAAATGCTTTGTACAGGGTTTTGGCGGGAAAACATATTTGAATTATCTTCTTCAACCATTAATGCATATCAGATCTGCCCAGCTACTCCATCTCTAGATATTTCACATTTATTATTGTAGATGATGAATCAACTGCTTCCATTAAGGCAACAAATATCTCCCAGCTACTTCAAAGATCAGATATTTTCTACATTTATGTTCTGTAGACAGACATTCCTTTTAGCAGAAATATCTTTTGACAGGCCCATGGGGTGAATTAATTGTAATGAATGACTTAGGTCAGTAATGAAATGTTATATATACATGAAATGAAGATGTAATGAGGGTTGGATATAGAGAATTATTTCCGTGTTCAAACAGAACTCTCCTCTGCTGTAATCGTGCCTTTTAATCAATACAACACTGTGTTTTTACCTTTTCATGTTGTTCTTTAACTTTGTGTAATCTAGAACTGCTTTGTTTGTGAATGTTTATTTACTTGCAAATCTATTATATTCCTTACCTCCGTTAAAATCTGCAAGATTTGTGTGAGTTTATCAATTGTATTTCATTATTCTGTGCATTTTTTATTTGTGGGTGTTCTATATTCAAACCAGGTGAATCACCTTTAATTTTTAGTTTCTCCTTCTTCCCCTTTTCCTAGTGGTGATTAGATTAGGTTTAGTCTTAGGCTACTCTGAATTATATATTCAAAGGAAGGAACCATCCTTCTCTAGAGGTTTGATTTCCTTTGCAAGGTCCCACACCTAGAAATCACTCCAATGTTTCACTAGATTGTTGTCGCATAAGCGTTTCAACACAGGGTGCAAATTCAAGTGACAACAGTTTCTGGAATGCTCGGTGGGACCATTTTTAATTTGAATTAAGAATTAGGTTGAGAAATTGGTGTTGTTCTCAATATTCTATAGTTTGGTAGGCAAATTTCATGCACTTGGTGACTCTATAGGCTCTTGTTTCAAATCAGTCCAACATTATATGCTTGTGCAGACGTGAGCTTCTTCGAGAGGTGATAATCATCAATTTGTTGAATTGCTTGTTGTTGCTTCAAGGATAAGAACCAGGTTATCTAGGTCTCCTACAAGAAGAAATAACAGTGTTGTTCCATCTCACCCAAGAGCTCAATCTACACCTCCTCCTGTTAGGTTTCAATACTCAAGAAAGGGTTTACACATACCTAGAATAAATTTGAATACCCTAAATATGGTTATGCCAAGAAACCTACCCTTTGTGACCTTCAATGGAGGCAACCCTTTAGACTTGGCTGCACATAATGATATACCTACATCAACCCTGAAGAGTATGTCATTCTTTTTGGGTGATGGTTCTACTACACCTGCTAAACATATCAAATGTATGTTCAGTCTGCCATATTCAACATGAAGATGTGGTTGTTAGACTTACGGTTTCATCCTGTAAAGGAGAGCTCTTCAATGGTTTAAGAGTTTACCCCTTGCTTCAATACATGATTGGGATGAGCTGGGAGAAGTAGCCTAAAAGCAGTTCGGAGAAAGAGTAGACAATGTTTCTCTGCTGAAACAATTGACAACCATAACGAGGGTTCCCAGCGAGATGATGGCGGACTTCAACTTCTGATTTCAGAGGATGTGGGAAAGAATCCTAGCTCTCCTTAGGTTGTCTCTACAAGGTGCCTTCTTATATTTTTTAAGAGCTTTAAATTCTGATATTGTTGTTATGATGCAATCTATGGGTGTTGTTACCTTACTCGATGCATATGAAATAGATTTGGCTAAAAATTGCTTGATACAGGCTAAGAAAATTGCTCCCAGACCTCCTGTCCCTATTTTCCCAAAACTACCTTCACAGTTTCAACAACCTACCATTGCTCCCATCCCAAAACCTAAAGCCTCTACATATGCTCTTCCACAAGAAGACAATGGCTTTAAAACCCTAATGGCCAACAACATCAGTACTATAGCCATTCAAACTGCCCCTAAACCCCATCAAAATTATAACCAGGGACAGTCTTCCAATTAGAATTGGAATTAGGGCTATAATTCCAATAGAAATCAAAACTAGAACCAGGGTTACTAGCCAAATAGGTACCAAAATAATAATCCTTCTCAGCCTTGCAAATAGTCAGACCTATCCAACAAATACCAGTTGTCAATCCAGTTAGGGCCTTGGTTCCTACTCAAAACAATTTGACCCAAGAGGTAGATTGGTGTTATCCTTGTAACCAACCTCACAATCAATCCACCTTTGTATTTGGAGCACAAGAACAAGCCCAAATGGTGCAAAATTTTCACACTCAACAAGCATCATTGGTGGAAGCAGCCAATAGCAACCCCGAGGTACCAAATGAGGTTGCTTCTGATTCCAATCTAATGCTTTGGACTCTTGAGGACTTTTGCGCTATTAATCAGCGTATGGATAGTGTGATCATGCCTATAAGCAGTATTGCAGACAACACAAGATCCAAGAAGAGACAATTGGAGGATAACCTTATGCCTACTATATTACAAAAATAACCTATGTCAAAGGCAAAAGGGGCTAGTGCTGCAAATTGAATTCAAAGCAGCAGGCATGTTGTTGCAAAAGAGGTTCCATCATCTCCAAAAATGTTTTAACAAGATACAGAGCAGTCGAAGAGGGGAACATGGATTCCTTCCATGCATAAAACAACTTTTCCCCTGAATATTGTAGAACAAATGAAAAAGACGAATCTAAATGTGTCAATGTTAGAGGTATTATCAATCTCCTCGCAAAGGGATTTGTTGCGAGAGGCCTTAGAGAAATTCCCATCAGCTGAATCAACAGTCTAGAGGGAAAAGGGCCTAGTTAATCTTGTACAACCAAGGGAAGAGCAGGGGATCCAACAAAGAAGCCATCCCCATTTTATTTGTCTCTAATCATTTGGAAATTCCTGGTACACAATTGCATGATAGATTCAGGGGCTAGTGTTTTAGCCATGCCCAAGAAGATAGCAGATGCATTAGGCATCAAATATACCCCTATTTCATCAGGTATATTATAGCTAGATGGCACTTCTATCAACACTGTTGGAGTGATCAAAGGATTGGATTTGACCTTACATGCCTATCCAGACTTGATTTTTAGTCAAGATATTTCAGTCATTGATCTTCCTCCTTTCTTTGCTATCTATTTGTTAAGAGACTTCGTAGCTAAGATAGGTGGATACCTTTTTTCTGCCTGGTCTCATATGTTGATGAGGACAAGATATGGCACAAGGTTCACCATTAAGACTGAACCAGTTTCAAATTATCATTAAGAGAATTATGATCATAACCTAGTGAACCCTCATTGCATGATTCAAGGTGAGGAAGTGCATGATTCAGGGTCTCTCAAGACAATATCTTCACCCCTTCCAACCCCAAATCTTTTCCTTGATGAGTAGGCAAAGGATCACTTTGATTTTGGTCCTTATGACACCACTAAGACAACTGGGTTAGGCACCTACATGATTCACGAGAGGAATTCCTCAGTCCCCTCTATATTAAAACTTGATGATGACTCTGATGGCCCATGGAAAATGTTCTTTGATGGTGCAAAGAGTAGAAATGGAGCTGGTGCAGGGGTGTTACTCATCTCTCCGATGGGTAAGAATCTACATTTTGCTCATAGACTGCAATTTTCATGCACAAATAATGTTGCAGAGTATGAAGCATTGGTCCATGGCCTGTTGATTGCCAAAAAGAAGAAAATCAAGCATCTAGAAATCTTTGGAGATACTAAGTTGGTGGTCAACCAGGTCAGGGAAAGATGTGCAACAAAGAATCAACTCCTAAGAGCTTATAGGCATAGAGTTTGGGGCTTCTTTGAGAGTTTTGATGCCCTCGACCTACATGTGATCCCAAGGAAATTAAATACTGAGGCAGACCAATTGGCAATTGTTGGTGCCAGATTTCTCCTCCTACAGACCTCTTTTAAGGCCCTGGTCAACATGTCAAAATAGTGGTTAGGCCCTCAGTTCTTGATAATGATGTAAACTGGCAAATTTTTTACAACAATGAACAAATTGTGAGCTTCATCTAGAATGAAGTTGAGTTCTCATTAATGGAGTAGTCCAGGCTGCAAGAAGGGTATGTCAACTAGATCATGCAATTGAAAATGAACAAGTTGCCCAAGGGTTTAGTCACCCTTGAGGCTATTTTCAATCATGATGACAAATTCAAGGGCAAAGAGAGGAACATCATGTGCAAACAAGAGGATTATTAGAATGTTTATGTTGCCCAAGGCAAAGATCTATTGCTGGGAAAGGTATGTCGTGATGATGAACAACAAGATTTTATTCTCCTTTTCGATAAATACGTCGATGTTTTTGCAAGGGGTTATGAAGATCTGAAGGGTTTCGACCCAAATGTTGCCCAGCATGCCATAGATCTTGACCCAGCCATCAAACTCATCTGCTAGAAACAACAACCCATAAACCCCAAAATTGAGCCCCTGATGAGGAAGGAGCTTGCAAAGCTCATTCATGCCAGAATTATTTTCCCCATCAAATACTCCACTTTGGTAGCTAATTTAGTACCAGTGAGGATTAAAATGGTGAGATAAGGTTGTGCATGGATTTTCGGGACATGAATCACGCCTCTTTGAAGGACCACTATCCTCTGTCGTCCATGGACAAAATCTTGCAGATTGTTGTAGGGGCAGAAAGGTTTTCATTACTTGATGGTTTTTTTTGTTATAACCAGATATTTGTGAAAGAGGAGGACAAATTCAAGACAACATTTACAACTAAGTGGGGAACTATGGCATGTGCAAAAATGCCATTTGGGCTCTCTAATGTTGGTGCCACTTTTCAGAGGGCAATGGACATTGCTTTCAAGGGTTTTATTAACAAGTTCATCCTAATCTATATGGATGATATCACAATCATCTCCAAGAGAGGAGAAAATCATATATTGCATCTGGAGAAGGTTTTCGAAGGATGCAGGGAGTTTGGGGTGTCTCTGAACCCCAAAAAATGTATTTTCATTGTTGCTCGGGGCAAGCTTCTGGGCAACTTGGTGTCAAAAAATGGAATCACCATAGATCTAGAAAGAACTTTAGTCCTTCTTGCTCTTCCTCTGCCTGCTCATAAAAAACCTCTACAGTTATTTATGGGGAAGATTAATTTTATTAGGAAATTCATTCTTAACTGCGTTGGTTTGGTCAAACCCCTAACCCTTATGCTTAGAAAGTGTTGGTTCCCAAATCTGAACACATCAAACTCTAAAGATTTGCCACTTCTTATGCTCAAGATCGATGGAAGACTCGGCCAATAGAGTGGGAGATTATCTCATATCTCCCCTTCACTTCAGGCTCTGTCACACCTAGGGGGTATCCCTAATTCACAATCCATAAATATAACTTTTCATTACCAAGGAAAATGCTCTTATGTGTGCACCAAGATTTATATGATTAACCCCAGATTGGCAATGTTCTTGGATTATCTAACTTATTCACATCAGAGAACATGCAAGACCCTAACCTAAAATAAAATAAAACATGAAATGGTTTGTATGGTTTGCTTTTTAAATTGTTAGGTTTCTTGGACCTTTGGGCAAACAAATTCTAGATCGATGTTTTATCTAAGCAACAGAGTCAGACTCAACAATGTAAATGTTTCCAAATGACAGCAGAAACTCATAACCAGAGGACTAAAAATAATGAAATTATTGTCTAATGGTAGTTTGTTCAAGAAAAAGAATCATCTATGACCATATGTTTCAATAATCCCTTGATATTACACATTTTCCTCCATGTCTGATCCAAAGCAAATTTAATCTACTCCTTGAATAGATGCAAAAAATCAAACATGCAACATAGCAAATATATATTGAAGAACTCGGAAGCCCTTAGCAACTTTGTTCAAAAGAAAAATGCAAATACCCAAGGAGACAGTCATAAACAATCCACACAGAATGCATTACTCATATAATTCAACCTGGAAAGAAAGTTGTCATTCAGAAATTACTCACTTACACAACAAAATATGCCTCTGCAACCCAAAATCCAGTCACCTGCTCCTACAGAATGCTATCTCCCAAATGTGTGAATACCTTGTATTTAGAGTCCAGCAAAATTCCCCCTTTACAAAGTGGAACAACATGCTCTCTTATAGAAACAAGAGCATGTTGCCCTAAAAATTAATTACATCCTGGCAATTAGGTGAGTCTTACATTACAAGTTGCTGCCAATGAGCCTGGAGAAATTAAAAATTCACAAAAATGAGGAGAAGAGAAAAAAATATAAAATATGGAGCTAAAAGTTTTTAATTTATCCTTCCCCCTTTTGACTTTGTCCACATTTTAAATTTGCAACTACCAGACGTCAACTTTGCCTCAATCCTCTGCCCTGTTGCACCATCGCAGCCGCACACCAGAAGGTTCTTCATCCTCCTGCGACGTCGTGAAATGAGGCCGCGTGGCCTCTTTTCAAGCTTCTTTGATTGAACTCAGCCCTTTTAAAATACAGAGAACAGATTATAGCAGCTCCACATAGTGTATTCAATTCAATTTTTTTCATTGTTGGGTCATTTTTTCTGATGTAGGGGCGTTTTTAGCCATTATGGCAACCAAAAATCTCCACAAACATGCATAAAATCCTTGTCCAAGCATTAGGAAAGGTCAGGGGATGAATTTAAACCATGAAACAACAATTTTGGGCCAAATAGAGCCTCCAAACATGTGTCAGAGAGCAAAAAAGTGATCAACAGCTTCACTCTGCAACGATTCCTGCTTGAAGCTGCCCAAAAGACCTCAAAAGGCCACCTGCAAAGATCAATAACCCCAGATTGGCAATGTTCTTGGATTATCTAACTTATTCACATCAGAGAACATGCAAGACCCTAACCTAAAATAAAATAAAACATGAAATGGTTTGTATGGTTTGCTTTTTAAATTGTTGGGTTTCTTGGAACTTTGGGCAAACAGATTCTAGATCGATGTTTTATCTAAGCAACGGAGTCAGACTCAACAATCTAAATGTTTCCAAATGACAGCAGAAACTCATAACCAGAGGACTAAAAATAATGAAATTATTGTCTAATGGTAGTTTGTTCAAGAAAAAGAATCATCTATGACCATATGTTTCAATAATCCCTTGATATTACACATTTTCCTCCATGTCTGATCCAAAGCAAATTTAATCTACTCCTTGAATAGATGCAAAAAATCAAACATGCAACATAGCAAATGTATATTGAAGAACTCGGAAGCCCTTAGCAACTTTGTTCAAAAGAAAAATGCAAATACCCAAGGAGACAGTCATAAACAATCCACACATAATGCATTACTCATATAACTCAACCTGGAAAGAAAGTTGTCATTCAGAAAGTACTCACTTACACAACAAAATATGCCTCTGCAACCCAAAATCCAGTCACCTGCTCCTACAGAATGCTATCTCCCAAATGTGTGAATACCTTGTATTTAGAGTCCAGCAAAATTCCCCCTTTACAAAGTGGAACAACATGCTCTCTTATAGAAACAAGAGCATGTTGCCCTAAAAATTAATTACATCCTGGCAATTAGGTGAGTCTTACATTACAAGTTGCTGCCAATGAGCCTGGAGATATTAAAAATTCACAAAAATGAGGAGAAGAGAAAAAAAATATAAAATATGGAGCTAAAAGTTTTTAATTTATCCTTCCCCCTTTTGACTTTGTCCACATTTTAAATTTGCAACTGCCAGACATCAACTTTGCCTCAATCCTCTGCCCTGTTGCACCATCGCAGCCGCACACCAGAAGGTTCTTCATCCTCCTGCGACGTCGTGAAATGAGGTCGCGTGGCCTCTTTTCAAGCTTCTTTGATTGAACTCAGCCCTTTTAAAATACAGAGAACAGATTATAGCAGCTCCACATAGTGTATTCAATTCAATTTTTTCGTTGTTGGGTCATTTTTTCTGATGTAGGGGCGTTTTTAGCCATTATGGCAACCAAAAATCTCCACAAACATGCATAAAATCCTTGCCCAAGCATTAGGAAAGGTCAGGGGATGAATTTAAACCATGAAACAACAATTTTGGGCCAAATAGAGCCTCCAAACATGTGTCAGAGAGCAAAAAACGTGATCAACAGCTTCACTCTGCAACGATTCCTGCTTGAAGCTGCCCAAAAGACCTCAAAAGGCCACCTGCGAAGATCAAGAGGTGTTAAATTTCACCGCAAAAGAGACAACATGTTAAAATCTGCCCAAAAATGGTGATTTCACACCATCGCACAACAGAGGAATGGAGAGAGCAACAGTCGTGCGATGGTACGATAAGCTAGTAAAATGCTTTATTTTTTGCCTTAACATTATAACATAATGTTATAATATTCAATTCATAACATTTGCTTTTTAAATCATTAAAATATTCCAATAAATATTTTTAAAATTACATTTTTAAATTTTGGCAAATGGCAATTTTTTAATTTCTCCACCTAGGCAAATGGTGCCTGTTCACTGCGGGCACATGGACTATCAGAGGGTTGTGAAAATTTGCATAGGGTCATTATCAATTATTTAGAGCAAACCCATTTGCTCAAAATCTGCATCGCCGAAAGATTTCAAGGACTTCCTTTGTAAACTGGCATGTCGTATGCCTTCGCCACAACTGAAAAACATTAAATAATGCATCATATGATCTTCAATTTTGATGAAACGGGAACTTGAGAATTGTTGGACCAAAGTGAGAAATGGGTCACCCTCAGAATTATGATATTTGAAACTTTTTGAAACACCAAATCTAGCCCGGTCGCAGTCAGAAAAGAATTAATTAGCCCATCAAAACTCATCCTGGAAGCACAAAACTGAGCAGACATGTTACCATATGTGCCCAAAAACTTCCCACCATATAGATTTGCAAGATGACTTCTGAAATGCAAGATTTTAATCGGCGAAGGCGGGCTCCGGGGTAGATTAAGCAACATGTCAACTTGGCCTCTATCGACACATTGAAAGGATATAGGCACTTCAAATTTGCAAAATTTGAGGGTGCTAATAGAAAGGATGCTATTTTTAGGTGGACTAAGGAAGGTAAGGATGGTTTCGAGAAGATAAAGGAAGAAATTGCTCAAGCTCCTACTCTCATGAATCCTAATTATGAGAAGTGTTGGAGCAATCAACCACCAGGATCAAATCTGCAAAACCAAATAACCTTCCACATAAGAGAGACAAGCAAAAAGAATGCTATATTGCTATGATACAACAATGTACTAGTTTACATAATGTATAATGAGGCCTTGGTTATAAAGAACAAGGTGAAATACAAGATGATGTAGTCATGTGACAAGTGTCTTAATCCTATGTCATATGACAACTATAGGATAAGATGACAACTATCAACAACTAGACAAACTAAAAACATCTAGAAGACAACTAGAATGCTTCCTAAGTCAACTTAAGATGTGAACATGTGTGTGAGTATTATTTAACTAATAAATAGTTAAATAATATGAATTATCCACACAATCAAAGGTTAAATCGGATAGGTAATAACCAAGTTCACACCAACACCCCTCCTTAAGTGCAACTTAGGGAGGAACAAACAAATGCAAAGATGGGTCTCGGCAACAAGGCCATGTTAGGTACCCATGTACAAACAATCTCTCACAAGCGGAGAAAAGGAGAAAACCTCATGGGAAAAAACTCCTCTCCAAAAAAGAGAAAAACATGCAAAGAAAAAGCATGAAAAAGTGAAGGAAGGAGGACTCAAGAAGACCCCCCAAGGACAACTTCCTTCACCCCAAGCATCGATCACAACTGAATATAACAAGGCGATGCCAAAGGTTTAGTGAAGATGTCCGCAACCTGCTCCTCGGTAGGCAAGTACTCCAAGCTGAAAACACCATCCTGGATGAGCTGCCTGATGAAGTGCATGTGGATCTTGATGTGCTTAGTATGCTGATGCTCCATGAGGTTGTGAGAAATGTGAATGGCACTATGATTATCACACCAAAGAGTAGTGGGATGATCTGGAGGAAATTCAAACTCAGTCATCAACTGTCGAAGCCAAAGAACCTCCTAGCTAGCCAAAACTGCACCTCGATACTCCGCCTCTGTCAATGATAATGCAATAATTGTCTACTTCTTGCAAGACCATGCAATCAGCCGGAACCAAGGCAGAAAACAAAGCCAGAAGTGGACTTCCGATCATTAACATCACCAACCCAATCTGAGTCAGTGAAGCCCATAATCAAAGAAGCTCCTTATGTGTAATGAATGCCAAAGTGTGATGTGCCTTGAATATAACTCAAGATATGTTTGGCTGCCTTCCAATGACTCTCATGTGGCTCTTGAGAGAACCGGGAGACAAGTCCAACTGCAAAGGAAATATCAGGATGACTGTGTGTCAAGTACAAAAGACTGCCAACCAACTGCCGATACAATGTAGAATAAACTGTGGGAGTAGTGCAACTAGTAGACAGTATAACACCTGACTGAAATGGTGTAGGGACAAGCTTACAATCAGCCATGCCAAATCTATGAAGCAAATCAAGAGCATACTTTTGCTGAAAAATGAAGATCCCCTCAATAGTCTAGCGAACCTGAAGACCAAGGCAGTAGTGCAGAAGACCAAGATCTGTCATATCAAAGCGCTCCATCAATGCTTGCTGAATACTCTAGATCATGGAAGTAGAACTGCCTGTGAGAATCAAATCATCCACATAAAGCACGAGGATCAAAAGATCATCTCCACATCTCTAAGTGTAAACTATAGGGTCAGAATGGCATTGTGTGAAACCAGAAGCAAGAAGGAAACTATCCATCTTCTCATACCAAGCCCTAGGAGCTTGTTTGAGACCATATAATGAACGACGAAGCCTGCAAACAAGTGAAAAGTCTTGCACAAAACCTGGAGGTTGCTCCATGTAGATATCTTCATGAAGATCACTGTGCAAGAAGGCACTCTTCACATCCATTTGATACACTGACCATCCTATAGATGCAGCAAGAGAAAGTACAAGACGAATGGAATCTATCTTGGCGACAGGAGCAAAGGTCTCAGAGTAGTCAATACCCTCAACCTGAGAAAACCCCTTAGCAACAAGATGAGCCTTGTACTTGTCTATAGAACCATCAGCTACATATTTGGTGCAGTACACCCACTTGCACTGAACCAATTTTCTTCCCTTAGGAAGAGGAACAAGATCCCAAGTATGATTCTTCATTAAAGAAGAATACTCCTCAACCATTGCACTGTCCCACTCTGGAATACCTGCGGCATCTGAAAACTTCTGAGGATCTGTGGAAATGGCATGACTCAAACGACTAACACCTGTTGTCTGTGAACGAGTGCGGTGAGTATCTATGGGATCACCAACAAGAGGACCAACCTCCTCAAGAGTAGTGCGGGCCCATCGGGGCAAAATTGGTGCTTGAGGAGGTGGTGGAGCAGGACCTTCATCTATATCATCCTAAAGAAGCCAAACATCCTCAAGTGATGATGAAGTAGGCTGAGTATGTAGTGAGGAAGAAGAAGTGGTGGAAGAATCCACTTGTGTGAAGGACTCATCAGAATGGACATCTCTACGAAAGTAGACATCCTAAGTGACAGGATCAAATAACCTGTAAGCCTTCACATCCTCACAATAGCCAACAAAAATCAAAGGTTGACTCTTCTTCTCCATAGCCTTACGCTGACCATTCAGAATGAATGCCCAAGCCTCACTACCGAGTACTCTGAAGAAGGATACATTAGGCTTGACATGGGACCAAGCCTCCTCGGGAGTCATATGATGCACTGCCTTGTGAGGCATATGATTCTGAATATAGTTGGCACAATTGACTGCTTCAGCCCAAAAGGCGGGATCCATAAACCTAGACTGTAGCATTCAATTTGCCATTTCTTGTAATGTCATGTTCTTTCTCTCAGCCACACCATTCTGCTGAGGAGTGTAAGGAACTGAAAACTGATGCTGAATTCCATGCTAACTGCAGAAATCCTGAAAAGCTTGGTTCACATATTCCCCCCCATTATCTGTGTGTATCCGTCAAAGAGAAAGACTTGACTGCTTCTCCACAAACGCCTTGTATGTCCTGAATGTGTCAAAAACATCACTTTTGTACTTAAGAAAGTACACCCATGTGCGTCTTGAGAAATCATCAATGAAAGTGAGCACATACTTGACCCCTAAAAATGAAGGAGTTGAAAAAGACATGAGATCACTATGAACCAACTCCAAGGGTGCCGAAGCTCTAGTAGCCTTACCCTTAGGAAAGGGATCTTGATGATGTTTGCCAAGTACACAACCTGGACAAACTCCATCTCTACAAGAAATCTTAGGTAGACCAACAACCAACTTCTTTGTGCTCATCTACTAAAGATAACTGTAATTCAGATGTCCAAATCTCTCATGCCAAAGCTTTCTCAAGGCATCGGGATGTGCTATAAGAGATGATCCTAATGAAGACTCAAATCCATCAAATATGTATAGTCGAGATGCATGATCCACTCGCCCTGTAGCAATAACTGTCTCAGGATCCGATAGCTGTCTAATAACCACATTGTGAGGACTAAACTCAACTTTCTTCCCATCCCCAGAATGTCAAATCTGATATATGGGGAGAAGATTAGTAGAAATCTTAGGAACAAAAAGAACATCCTCAATACAACCATCTTGCAATTGAACGGTGCCTGTCCCCATGACTTAAATCTGTGAAGAGTTCCCCACTGCAATGTGAGAAGTGCTAGTATCAGAAAGAGTCTCAAGTAGATCAAGTGAATTGGTCATATGATGTGAAGCCCCTGAATCAAGTATCCAGCTATCTGAAGATGCAAGCAAGCCATGCGCCGACAGAGCATGTCCTTTGCTTGTAGAGGAGGGCTTGGGAAGAGAAATCTTGTGCTTCTTCATAGCTTCCTCAAAAGCCTCTAACCTCTTAAAACAATGAGACTCATCATGACCTGTTACGCCACAAAAAGAACAAGTGCCACCTTTCTTCTTCTTTGTCTTGGAGGAAGACTCACCAAATTTGGAAGGATTAGGTAGAGGAGTGGGCTTCTGATCATTCTTCGGCTTTGGTTTGAAGGGACAGTCACTACCTGAAGGAGATTCTGTCTTGGGCTTCTTCTTATTCTTACCTTTACCCTTGGAGGATGAGGCCATCAAGGCTTGACTCTTAGAACTAGGAAGTGCATCCATTTGAAGTAACTTGGTTTTCTCCCTAGTAAGACGCTCACAAAATAGCTCAAAGCTAGGCATCTTAAAGTCTTTCCCAAAGGCATCCATAGTAGAATAGAAGGTAGATGAAAACACCTAAAATGGGCCCTTCAACTTCGACAAAATCAAGAAGATACATTCCTTTTCAGTTTTATCATGCCCACATCCTTTCAATTGTGACAAGATCATCTTGAATTTCTCTAGAAAATCTTGGATAGTAGGAAAACTTTCTGGAGAGAGTGCTGTCAATTCTGCCTCAAGTTGCAAGATTCAAAATTCATTGATAGTACCATATAATTCTACAAGATTATCCCAAATTTGCTTAGGTGTTTTACACTCCACAATATGATACAACAAGTTGTCTGATACATGCAATCCTATGATTCCCATAGCTTCATCTAATTTATTCTTATAAGCAAATCTTTCAAACTCCTTAGTGAAACCAGGTGGATTATCCTCTAGCATTTGCCAAAGTCCTTTAGATTGCACCAGTGGTTTCAGTTTTAACTTCCATGTGTGGTAATTATGTGGAGTAAGTGGTTTTATAGACACACTTTCCACCATGTGTACCAAAAAAAACACCAAGAACCAAAGACACAAGGGCACTTAAATTGTGCCTTTTCACCCCCCCCAAAATATATTAACTATGTAATTGTAAACCCCTAGCAAAGTACAATGAATGAATTTGTACAATCGACAAGCTTAAATCAACCGTTTATAACACACGGTGATTTTTACAATTTTGGAGAAAAAATAGCTTGTCAAGGGAAAAAATAGAAGTTACAATCAGATTCCTTGCAATTTTTTGAGCAATTTCAAAAATAATATCACCAAATTTCTACACTGTATGAAAAAGTTACGTCAGTTGCAAGAAAAAAGCAAATTGTACCTTCAAGCTACTAAAACTGGCAAAAAATGATGAAATCTAAAACAATCACCTATTCCACAGCAAAGTTCACCAAACCACCTTTCTGATGACCATAAGAACGCGAACAAATGCCTCCTGGTTTGCAAGATATGGCAAAAAGAAAAAATCTCTTTGTCAAATTTTGCAAAAAAATGGATTGTGTATAGTTTTGAGAACTGTCTCGTTTTGGGACAGACTGTCCAGGCGGACAAGACGTCCCTCTGGTTATCCGGCTAAGTCTTCAAGGCCAGTAAGTCTAGTGGCCAAGTCTCCAAATCTCCTCTATGATCAACAATGATGGGATTCAGGCCTGGTTACGGGCTATTGAAGAGTGGTGGTCGCCAAAGAACAAACAACTACCAAACACAGTGACTGCTGATGCAACAACGACCAAAGGAGTTGTAAACCATGCACAAGAAAATAATTTAGATCATACTAACTATCGCCGGAAGTGGAAACTACCTATGTAGAGGCCGTCAGTACAAAAAATCTTCAACAACTCCGCAGGTTTTTTACTGCTCTTTATGAATGCTCAAAATTTTGCAGAGAATGGGCCGTATGGAGCAGTCTAGGTCTCCAAGGGATTGTTGTGGATCTAGTGAAATGAACTCAGACAAGGAATCATTAGCCACCAGGATAATACAAACAAGCTTGTGCACCTCAGAATGATATTATCCTGGCTCAGATCGAAGGTATATAGGTTCGACGCCTTGAAGGAGCCACAATGTATGTTTAACCAAAAAATTGACCAAACAAAATCTAATGCTCAAAATCCAGAGAAGTTGTTGTGTATGCCACGAAAAAGGAGGATCAATGCAGGATCATTGTCGATCTTTCACATAGAATGCTGAACATCTTTCACTGAACACAAAATGTTGAACGATCACCAATGGGCACGCTAATACCGCTGAGGTGATTGGTGAACGCTTGATTTAAAGGCTAACTGGAAAGTATATGTAGACTGTTGCTGAGAAGACTAGATCTGCAAATGAAGGCTGATCAATGCAAAGAGACTGAGCAAGTCAAATATCAGCCAAAGGGGCTCAAAACAAAGGACCTAAGGAGGAACGAGTTGGGAGATCCACAAATGGTCGACACAGACATATATCAACTAGAGCTGATTGGTGCCAAGAGCCCCAGGGCCAGATCTGCAAATGGGTGCAGATCAAAAGGACCATGTCTCGAATATAGGTTGGAATGACCGAAGAGCCTGGAGAATAGCTCAAACAGGGACAAATGAGCTCAAAATATAGATCGAGCTAAATCAAGCCAAAGATGCCTTCGAAACAGGGTCTACAGGATCAAAATCAAATCCAATCTCATCGCCAAAAAAAAGGGGCCAGGACAACCAAGCCAATGTTAAGGTAGGGTGACTGATCGTGGCAAAATAGGCCGATCTAGGTGAAAGAAAAGCCATTAAGGCCAAAAAACTAGGCCAATCCAAAAACCAAGGCTGACCTATTTGAAGAACACCACTGGAGAGTGGGAGCTGAGCAGTTAATAAAACTGCCTTATGAAGCCCGCTGAGAATTTGCCGGATCTTCTGTGTAGCACAGAGATCTTGATTTGCAAATCGAGCAAGATGTCTCACAGTCCAAAAAATTGTCTTAGACCAAAGGCCGAATAGGCCAAAAAAATAACTTGAAACAATGCCAAAAAAATGACCCAAGAACCAAAATTGCCAAATTTGTAGAGGCTAGATCTAAGCCAAATCTCATCCAAAAAGGCTAAAAAAATAATGGATCTGATCTATTACATTGCAAATGAAGCAGAAATTGCAGGGGGCAAAATGGCCCTCTGCTAAAAAAATTTTACCTTTTGGACAAAAAATTTTCTGCAGAAATGCATATAAGAGCCCAAAAAAGTTGAAAAATTACCTATGTCCAAAATCAAGTTTTGGATAGTCAATCCTTACAAATTTGGGTGATCTGAACTCAACGGTGAGCTCCATTTTGGGCAAAGATGCACAAGCAAAAAGTTTACAACAAGATCTCTCAACAAAAATGAGAAGGGGCTTGCAGGATCAAAGCTCTAATACCATGTTGGAGCAATCAACCACCAGGATCAAATCTGCAAAACCAAATAACCTTCCACACAAGAGAGACAAGCAAAAAGAATGCTATATTTCCATGATACAACAATGTATTGGTTTACATAATGTACAATGAGGCCTTGGTTATAAAGACCAAGGTGAAATACAAGATGATGTAGTCATGTGACAAGTGTCTTAATCCTATGTCATATGACAACTATAGGATAAGATGACAACAATCAACAACTAGACAAACTAGAAACATCTAGAAGACAACCAGAATGCTTCTTAAGTCAACTTAAGATGTGAACATGTGTGTGAGTATTATTTAACTAATAAATAGTTAAATAATATGAATTATCCACACAATCAAAGGTTAAACCGGATAGGTAATAACTAAGTTCACACCAACAAGAAGGACTTTGTCCTTTATGCCCTTGGAGGAGAGAGCAACGTTACAGCTGTACTGATGCAATAAAATGACCAGGGTATGGAGCAACCACTAGCCTTTTTCAGTCAGGCATTGAAGGACTATGAGGTCAGGTATAGTTCCTTGGACAAATAGGTATTTGCCATTATAAGAGTGTTATGTCATAAAATGTCCCTTTAGGACTTTTACCTCCCGAGTCCCTTAGTTTTTCATCATGCATGTTAGAAATGAATCCTGAGACAAAATACCCTGAAACTCATGACAAATGGGACATAGGGGACATTGTAGAGCTTAACCTTGTCCCAAAATAGGTCACAGAACAAGGGCGCCCGTGCTCGCGCCCTGCCCTATTTTGGCGGGGTCCCAAATTTTAATGTCAGTAAAGTTACCATTAAAGGTGTTCCTTGCCGACATCTTAAGTTTGAATTACAAAATTAAAGTGAGAATGCATATATAAGCATGTTTAGGACTTCATTTGCAAACTAGAAAGTGATTATGAGATTTTGGCAAACTTATGCTTTAGAGCATTCAAGGCATTTATTTTGTTGCAGAGCAGACTTGTGTTATTGTGTTTGTTATTACAGATTTGGCTTCATCTTCTCATGTTGTGAAAGATCTTCATCTATTTGTGAGCTACACCTCCAAGGTGATATCTATTTGTGCTTCAATCAATCATTTATCAATTTGTTTTTGCCTTTGTCCTGCAAGGACACGCACTCTCTATCTAACAATGGTGTTGGAAGGCTTGAATGCCATTCTGGGGCTTGACCAAGGCAAGCTCCTGAACACCACAACCCCCAACCCCTCTCTTGTGATTGCGGGTGATAGGTGTCAGATCTTGAAGAGTGGAGTTGTAGAGGACTATGGTAGAGCATAAGGAATCATGATTTGCAGAAAAAGGTGGGAAATAGCTCAGGAAGGGCTTGGGTGCCCGCTCTTTAGCCACTCAATTTCATGTCACGGAGAATATTTGAAATGGTGCAGTCAATGATGGAAAACATCCCAAAGCCCTTAGAAAAAGTAGTACCCTGGGCTTGGGCACCCGCTCTTTAGCCCCCAACTTTTCCGTACTCTGAAACTCAAAAATTGGTATGTGTCTAATCTATATTTAGTCTATCTATGTGCAAGCATTTATCAAGTTTCATCTGTTTATTTATAATTTTGCATAATTAGGGTTTTAAGCTAGATCAGACTAAAATTAATACATTTATCAATCAATTCCAAATTTCCCTATCATTACAAGTGACAGCCAACTTGTAGCTGAATTCTCTTGTAGAAGTTGTGATTCAACTCGGTTAAATGTCCTTGAATGTGTGTAGTGAAAGGAGGATCTAGCTAAATCATCCATCAAATTCCATCTTCCCCCTTTTTCTACATTACAAAGAGCATTAAAAAAGTTATATGCTAGCAAATAACCATACCAAAGTGTTAGTTTCTCATCCTAGCGTGAGAGACTATATAATGGGAATTGAAATCAGTGAAAAGAGAGCAAGTTGGGTACTAAGATTGGTGCAGGAGCACCCCTTCAACAGGATAAAGATGCACAAGAGGGAGAAGAATAAGGTTTTAACATATATTTTGACATTTCATGTTACCTGGTAGCATTTGTATGTCACTAACTAATGTGACATTTTATGTTGGCATTTCCTGTTTTCAGACATCTTGGGTGTTGTGAAGGGTTAAACAAGGTGTCTTGTCGTTAGGAGTTTTGCTGTCTTCTACAAAGCAGATGTCATGGGATTAATTAGGGTTTCTGCTAATAATCTTGGTTAATTCAAAATCCCGCAAATCAAAATCCTGAAAACAGAGGTGACGGGGTTAACAAAAACAGGGAGAGATGGTCGAGAAAGGGGGTCTTTTTCATTTTTCGTTCTGGAACTGATAAAATGTAAGGAACTGGAAAGAGGGAATAGAAATTCTGTAAATTGTGTTTTGAAAGGTCTGAATTCTGTGTAAATTCCCTTTACATTAAATTACTCTGTATAGGATTGTTGTTATATTAGATTTAATTCTTCTGCGGCTGAGATGCTCAATTAAATCCATTTCACAGGTGGACTTCAGTGAAATCTGTGGAATGAAGTATGTATATTAGTTTCTGTTTGTTTTCTCTTGTCCAATAAGTATGGCAGAATAGGAATTATGAAATCTATGTCTAACTGTGCATTTGATGTATATACACCTATTACATGTGGAGGTCCGCCACCTGTGTATATTGTTTGAGGAAATATATTTCCTGTGCATAGGTCAATGGTATGTCACAGACAGTGTTTGTAGATATCGCAATTGTATGAAGGTATTTCCTTTGTGTATATTGCTATTGTATCTTAGTATCACCTTGTGTGTATATGCCCAATGTATGTCCTAGACAGTTGTGAATATACTACATTGGTCAATGGAAGAGGCATCGGCGTGAGAAGAGTCATCGGGTGGACGAAATTGTGTTGAGCCGATAGCATATAGTCTCACCGATGTAGGAAGTCTGAAGATTGAGTGGTCGGCAAGAGTATCATCATCAGAGAATAAGATTAAGGTCTGGCCGAAGAAGTGAGTCTGGCCGATGAGGGAGTTGGCGTAAAGGGTTTCGGGGTGACAAGTGATGTCGGCAGAGGGAATGAAGTCTTCTCTGATAGTTAAATGTCTTGGCGATGAGGAGCTTGTCATTGGCGTGGGGTAAGGCATCGGGATGACACGAGGAGCGGTGGCCAATAGCGGAGATCATACCGATGGTCAACAGGTCAAGGGTATGTATCAGCGTGAGTTAGGCGATCGAGTGGACGAATTTGTGTTAAGCTGATAGTAGAGCTCTCACCGATCGGTGTGACAACTGTAAGTGTCACCGATGAAGAGTATATCAGCGTGAGACGGTGCGTCAGTAGGAGTTTGCAAACGGTTACTGAGAGGGAGAGTGTTGTCGATACGTCGGAGAGATAATAGCCGTCGAGGTAACATTTCTGAAGGAGGCCGATAACAAGTGTTTGGCCGATGTGCATAAAGGTTTCGGCAAGAGAGAAATTATCGGGGAGAAAGAATGTGGGAAGGCCGACAAGGCAAGTCAGGCTGATAAGGCTAAGGATATGATAGTTGAGAGTCACATATCGATATATGTGAGTTGCCGACGATGGAGTTTAGGGTTAGCATATCGGTATGAGATGTGCATCGGTGGAAGAAGTTGAGAGTCACAGCGAATGACCAGATCACACCGATGGAAGGCACATCGGTGTAAGAAGTTAGGAGTCTTGTCGATAATGATAGAAGGGATTATTTTGTGACTATTTCCGTTGTGAGTACCCACTCTGCATCAAAGTGGTATCAGAGCAAGGAGTATCTATTGGGTAGAAGGAGAGTACAAGATGTTAGAAGGAGAAACATCTGAAACGTATCCAGCAAAGATGACTTATGCTGAATTGATAGCCTTGGTAAGAAAGCAAATAGCAGAGAGCAGAGCTGATAGAGCTCAGAATCAAGCATTGAAAGAAGAACTAGAGAAGTTGAGGGACAGAGTGGAGAAAGGGGAAGAAAACTCTGGTGAACGAGAAGATGGGGATGTAGAGGAGACCCCAAAGCAGGAAGAGATAGTGGTTCCTGCAGACCACAGACCCTTACTCAATGTCCTCAAGTCCATGGAAAGAAGGACCATGGATATGAAAATAGACCTGCCAGTGTTTGTAGGAAAAATGGAACCTGATTCGGTGATGGAGTGGATAGACTCCTTGAATAATTTCTTTGAGACCGAGGAAATACCAGACCACCAAAGAGTGAAGATGGCTCAGTCCAAAATGAAGGGACCTGCATTGACTTGGTGGAATTTCATCCAAGATGATAGGGTGAAAGAGGGAAAGAACAAAGTTGCAACATGGAAGAGAATGATGGCTTTAGTGAAGGAAGCCTATGTTCCATTGGATTATAATATCCAATTACATAAGAGGAAACAAAATTTGAAGTAGAAGGAGCTAGATATCAGATCATACATAGAAGAGTTCATGAAACTGTGTAAAAACAAAGGTAAAGGAAGGTGAGGAAGAAAAGGTAGCAAGATACCTCAATGGATTGAGGTTTAATATCCAAGAAGACATAAGTATGCATAACCTAGAGACAATTCAAAAGTGCTATCAATTAGCACTCAAAGTGGAAGAAAAATTAAAGAGAAGGCATGAGCAGAACAATAGAAGTAGAGGGAGACAGCAGAGAGGAGGAAGAAGTCCTTTTAGAGGCAGAGGATCTGGATACCAAAGTGAATCCAACCAAGAGAACAGCAGAGGAGATAGCAATCAAAATCAAGGGGGGAGCTACAATCAAAGAGGAAACTTTAGAGGCAGAAGACCACCATTCAGGGGAAGATCTCAGGGCAGAGAACTGATTAGATGCTATAATTGCAATCAAGAAGGCCATATAGCCAGCAGATGTCCAACAAAGACAATAAGTTCAATAGGAGAAAAGAGGATCAATCTGATCCAAGAATTTGATTATCAGAGTGTAGCAAGCTCAAGCACTAATCAAAGTGTGAATGCTCCTGACAGTTATGGGTATCCTGAGAATGGAGAATCTTTGATGATTAGGAGAGCAATGACCACCATGAAGGTGCCTGGAAAAGAACCTCCACAAAGGAAGTCTCTCTTCAAAACTACTTGCAAGGCAGGAGGAAAGGTATGTAAAGTTCTGATTGACTCTGGATCTACTGAGAATTTTGTGTCCATTGAGATGGTAGAAAAGCTTAAGCTTAGGAGACTACCACATCCTTGCCCATACAAGATCTCATGGCTCCACCAAGGTCAGCAAACAGTTATAGAAGAACAGGCTTGGGTAGAATTGCAGATTGGCCCATACAAGGATAGGTTATTGTTTGACATTGCCAAGATGGATGCTTGCCATCTCCTATTTGGAAGACCATGGTAGTATGACTTGAAAGCATACCATGATGGAGTTAGAAACACCTATTCAATTACCAAGAATGGTAAGGTGATAGAATTGCTTCCATTAATGGAGAATGAGGTGGAATCAAAAGGAAAAGAAGTCAAAGTGATGATGGTAGAAGGCAAACAATTCATGAAAGGGTTAGGAGAAGAAGGAGCAGTTACATATGCTCTAATCCCTTGCCTAAAGGTAAACAAAGAACAGTAGCAACAAGTCAAGGGAGAGAAGAGACAAAAATTCATAGACCCAGCTGTCCAAGAGCTATTGGACAAGTACAAAGGCATTATCTCTGATGGAATGCCAAGTTCCCTACCACCTATTAGGGACATTAGCCATTGTATAGATCTGATCCCAGGATCTACACTTCCAAACAAAGCAGCATATAAGCTCACTCCAGATCAGAATACAGAGGTAGCAAGGCAAATTGAAGAGTTGGAGATAGGCCTAATTGGCAAAAGTCTAAGTCCATGTGCAGTACCGGCTGTACTAGCACCAAAGAAGGAAGGCACTTGGAGACTTTGCACTGATTCAAGGGTGATCAACAAGATAACCATCAGGTATAGGTTTCAAATCCCTAGGATAGAAGATTTGCTTGATTGTTTGGGGGGTGCTAAATATTTCTCAAAAATAGATTTGAAAAGTAGCTATCATCAAATTAGGATTAGACTTGGTGATGAATGGAAAACTGCATTTAAGACTAATGAGGGGTTATATGAGTGTAAGGTCATGCCTTTTGGTTTATCCAACGCCCCTAGTACCTTTATGAGGCTGATGAATGAGGTCTCGAGGGAATTCATGGGAAAATTTGTCATAGTATATCTAGATGACATCCTGATTTTCAGTAATATGAGGGAAGAACACCTCATCCATATAGACTTGGTTCTCAAAAGATTATACGAAGAGTAGCTAATGATCAATTTAGCAAAGTGTCTGTTTATGCAGGAAGAGATCATCTACTTGGGATTTGTTATCTCACATAACAAACTGAAAATGGATCAAGAGAAGGTAAGTGCCATATTGTCTTGGCCAACTCCCAAAACCTTAAATGATGTTAGAAGTTTCCATGGGTTAGCAACCTTTTATAGAAAGTTTATAAAGGGATTTAGTCATATTTGTGCACCCATGCTTGACACTATAAAGGGAGGACAGAAGTGCAAGTTTACATGGACAAAGGAGGCAGATAATTCCTTTGAAACATTGAAGAAGAAGGCGGCAGAGCAGCCAGTTCTTGCATTTCCTGACTTCAACAAGATTTTTCAAGTAGAATGTGATGCAAGTCATATTGCAATTGGAGTAGTACTCAACTAAGAAGGTAGGCCTATTGCATTCTTTAGTGAGAAATTAAATGATGCCAAGAAGAGATACTCATCCTATGATTTGGAGATGTATGTTCTAGTCCAGTCACTTAAGAAATGGAGGCATTACTTAATGCCAAAAGAATTCATAGTGTTCACAGATAATTAGGCCCTCAGTTTCATAAACAATCAAGAGAAGCTGAACCATAGGCATATGAAGTGGGTGGAAACTTTGCAAGATTTCACTTTCATGCTCAAGCACAAGAAAGGGGTTAAGAACAAAGTGGCAGATGCTTTGAGTAGGAGAGTTCTGACCATCAATCAAATCCAATTGGAGAGTGTTGGGATTGATTCTTTGAAGACAATGTATGATGATGATGAAGACTTTGGCAAGATCTACAAGGTATGTACTTCTTTTGGAGACAAATATCATGTTGAGTTCTCTGAATTTCTGATCCAAGATGGATTACTTTTCAAGGGTGGACAGTTATGTATTCCAAGATGTTCTATGAGACTCAATATTATTCAGGAGAAACATTATGGGGCCATGGCAGGACATTTTGGTCTTGATAAAACTCTTGATCTTGTGAAGAGGCATTACTATTGGCCTAAGCTGCAGTCAGATGTGAGAAGATTTATGGAAGCATGTGTAATATGTCAGAAATCCAAAGGAAGGTCCACAAATGCAGGTTTGTATCAGCCATTACCCATTCCTTCTAGGCCATGGGAGAGCATAAGCATGGATTTTGTACTAGGTTTGCCTAGGACAAGGAAAGGATATGATAGTGTTTTTGGGGTAGTAGATGGATTTAGTAAAATGGCACATTTCTTGCCATGCAAAACCACTTGTGATGCTTCGTATGTTGCAAACCTGTTTTTCAAGGAAATAGTGAGGATCCATGGATTGCCATTGAGCATAGTCTCAGACAGAGATGTAAAGTTTATTGGCCACTTTTGGCGGACTCTTTGGAAAAAGATTGGAACCAATTTGTCCTTCTCATCAGCCTACCATCCTCAAACAGATGGGCAGACTGAAGTTGTTAATCGTTCATTGGGAAATCTATTAAGATGTTTGACAAGGCAGCATGGAGAGAAGTGGGATAATATCCTACCCCAAGCAGAATTCTCCTATAATGACACCATCAATAGGAGTACAGGAAAGTCACCTTTTCAGATAGTGTATGGAATTCATCCAAGGGGTATCCTAGAACTGAGAGATCTACCTACAGGAGAGCCTATTAGTGCAGATGTAGAAGATTTTGCTTCAGCCATCAAAGAAGTACATGATCAAGTGAAGCACCAACTCTAACAAAATACATTGCAGTACAAAACCTATGCTGACAAAAAGAAAAGAGATTTACAGTTTGCGGTTGGAGATTTGGTGTGGGTAAATCTGAAGAAGGAGAGACTCCCCAAAGGTAAGTATACCAAGCTCATGCAGAGGAAGATTGGACCATGTCAGATTTTAAAGAAGTGTGGGCAGAATGCTTATGAGATCCAACTTCCTCCTAATCTTGGATTGTCACCCATTTTCAATGTATGTGATTTGACTCCATACAAGCCAAATGCAGATATAGAACAGGAACCATTGCAGGATGCAGGAGATGATGATATTCCTAAGCATGCTCCACCAAAGTTGAAGCATATCTTAGACTCAAGAGTGATAAAGAAGATAAGAAATAAAGAATACCTGGAGTATTTGGTGACTTGGCATGGGCAACCTGACTCAAAGGCCGTTTGGATGATTGCAGATCAGATTACAAACCATGGTGCATACCTCCCAACTTTGATCTCAAAGGGGCTTGAGATCTCTTCTCCCGGGGAGTATGGTGCAAGAGCACCCCTTCAACAGGATAAAGATGCACAAGAGGGAGAAGAATAAGGTTTTAAAATATATTTTGACATTTCATGTTACCTAGTAGCATTTGTATGTCACTAACTAATGTGACATTTTATGTTGGCATTTCCTGTTTTCAGACATCTTAGGTGTTGTGAAGGGTTAAACAAGGTGTCTTGTCGTTAGGAGTTTTGTTGTCTTCTACAAAGCAGATGTCATGGGATTAATTAGGGTTTCTGCTAATAATCTTGGTTAATTCAAAATCTCACAGATCAAAATCCCAAAAACAAAGGTGACAGGGTTCACAAAAACAGGGAGAGATGGTCGAGAAAGGGGGTCTTTTTCATTTTTTGTTCTGGAACTGATAAAATGTAAGGAACTGGAAAGAGGGAATAAAAATTCTACAAATTATGTTTTGAAAGGTCTGAATTCTGTGTAAATTACCTGTACATTATATTACTCTGTATATTATCTGTATAGGATTGTTGTTATATTAGATTTAATTCTTCTGCGATCGAGATGCTCAATTAAATCCATTTCACAGGTGGACTTCAGTGAAATCTGTGGAATGAAGTATGTATATTAGTTTTTGTTTGTTTTCTCTTGTCCAATAAGTATGGCAAAATAGGAATTATGAAATCTATGTCTAACTGTGCATTTGATGTATATACACCTATTACATGTGGAGGTCCGCTGCCTGTGTATATTGTTTGAGGAAATATATTTCCTATGCATAGGTCAATGGTATGTCACAGACAGTATCTGTATATATTGCAACTATATGAAGGTATTTCCTCTGTGTATATTTCTGTTGTATCTTGGTATCACCTTGTGTGTATATGCCCAATGTATGTCCTAAACAGTTGTGAATATACTACATTGGTCAATGGAAGAGGCATCGGCGTGAGAAGAGTCATTGGGTGGACAAAATTGTGTTGAGCTGATAGCATATAGTCTCACCGATGGAGGAAGTTTGAAGATTGAGTGGTCGGCAAGAGTATCATCATCAGAGAATAAGATTAAGGTCTGGCCGAAGAAGTGAGTCTGGCCGATGAGGGAGTTGGCGTAAAGGGTTTCGGGGTGACAAGTGATGTCGGCAGAGGGAATGAAGTCTTTGCCGATAGTTAAATGTCTTGCCGATGAGGATCTTGTCATCAGCGTGAGGTAAGGCATCGGGATGACACGAGGCGCAGTGGCCGATAGCGGAGGTCATACTGATGGTCAATAGGTCAAGGGTATGTATTGGCGTGAGTTAGGCGATCGGGTGGACGAATTTGTGTTAAGCTGACAGTAGAGCTCTCACTGATCGGTGTGACAACTGTAAGTGTCACCGATGAAGAGTATATAGGCATGAGATGGTGCATCGGTAGGAGTTTGCAAATGATTACCGAGGGGGAGTGTGTTGCCGATACGTCAGAGAGACAATAGCCATCGGGGTAACATTTCTGAAGGAGGCCGATAACAAGTGTTTGGCCGATGTGCATAAAGGTTTTGGCGAGAGAGAAACCGTCGGGGAGAAAGAATGTGGGAAGGCCGACAAGGCAAGTCAGGCCAATAAGGCTAAGGATAGGATAGTTGAGAGTCACATATCGGTATATGTGAGTTGCCGACGATGGAGTTTGGGGTTAGCATATCGGTATGAGATGTGCATCGGTGGAAGAAGTTGAGAGTCACAACGAATGACCGGATCACACCGATAGAAGGCACATCGGTGTAAGAAGTTAGAAGTCTTGCTGATAATGATAGAAGGGATTATTTTGTGACTATTTCCATTGTGAGTACCCGCTCTGCATCAAAGATCCTAGAGAATGATGTTATTATCAAAGCCACTAAGTTGATTAGAGGGAGAGGATTATGTGAATAGTTGGCTTAGACTACTGTGGATGAAGTGAAATCATCCTATTACTTGAATGAGGCAGAACCTATAGTTGACCCAACAATTGTGAGTTCTTAGACAACAGACCTGGCCAGGTTCCTATCCACCAGTGAGTATCCTTATGGATTGGACAGAACTAAGAGAAGACATTTCAGGTTGCAGTCCATTCCTTATGCCTTGGTGGATGGTGTTATCTTTAAGAAGAACCTGGATGGATTCCTACTAAGATGTATTGAGGAAGATCAGATTGACAGACTGCTCAGTGAATTTCATGCTGGTCTAGTTGGAGGCCACTTCTCTGCAAGAGATACAACAATGAAAAGAATGAGGGCAAGTTACTTTTGGCCCACATTATTCAATTATACCCATGTATGGGTAAGAAAATGCAAAGAGTGTTCTCTCTTTGTTGGGAAGAAAAGATTAGCAGCCCTCCCACTTCATCCTATTCAGGCAGATCAACCTTTCTCACAGTGGGGCCTAGATTTTATTGGCATGATCAACCCTACATCTAATGCTAGACAAAAATGGGTTTTAACTACAATGAACTACTTCACCAGGTGGGTTGAATTTGTCCCACTTACAGAGGCTACAAAATTAGCAATCATGGATTTCTTGGAAGAAATCATGACAAGGTTTGGAGCTCCTCACACTACCATCTCTGATAATGCAAGAGCTTTTACTAGTTTTAGGATAGTTGATTGGGATTTGAAATATGATGTGTTCTTGAAGACTTCATATAACTATTATCCCCAAGGTAATGGTTTAGTTGAATCTACTAACAAGAACCTGATCAGAATTCTAAAGAGAACTATGGAAACAAACCAGAGGCAGTGGCATAATAAGATCATATTAGCTCTTTGGGCTAATAGAATCACCTATAAAAGAGCCATTGGTAACTCCCCTTTTGTTCTTGTATATGGAAGAGAGGCTAGATTGCCTATAGCTTTGGAGTTTCCTTCACTAGAATTGGCTCAACAATTAGAATTAGAAGGTGAAGATGCTAGGTTTGTAAGGATGGATGAATTAACTGAATTAGATGAACTGAGACAGTCAGCCATGGCTACCTTGGAAGAACACCAAATGCAGACCAAGAAATACTTTGACAAGAGAGCCAAAGATCAAATTTTCAAAGAAGGAGACCTTGTTTTAAAATGGGATGCTGAGAGAGCCAAGCCTAGAGGCCACACTAAATTTGATGCTATCTGGAGTGGCCCATATATCATCATCAGTTGCAAGCAAGCCAATGCTTTCAATCTTTCAAAGCTGGATGGTGAAGTTCTACCGATCGCAGTCAATGGGATCCATCTCAAACCTTACTTCTAAGGTTGGTTTGAGATTTTGTATATATTATTTTGTTTTATTTTTGCTTTAGTTTTTCCGCTTTTCCCTAAGTGTTGTTGCATAGGAGGCACTCTTATTGAGAGAATGCAGGCCCCGTTTCCCTTTTTGGTGTTGTTTTGAAGGCAAGGTTTTTGTTGTTTTTGACCTACTATAGTCTCTATTGACTCAATGCCCAATGGATTCTTAAGGCCACTGGTTCTTTGTTTAGCAGACAAACATCCTTGAGAGGTCACCAAAATGTTGACCTATTTTCTCCTTCCCAGAAAATAGCCCAACTTGAAAATATTGAAAATCTTGTTGAAATCCCTTAAGTGCCTAGTATTCATCAGATTTCAAGGTGTTTTCTTTGTAAAAATCCCCAAATTTCCCTAAGGAAAAACCCAAAAATTTCTAAGATTTTGCCTATTTTTCTGCCTTAGTCGGCAAAAAGTCAGGTTCGCGAACCTGCTGGTTTTCCGACTAAGAAAAGAAAGGCTCAGAAAATAGCTAAGGCAAAAAACAAGTTCCCCTTTTTCGACAATTTTCAAATTTTGTGAACTCATCCAATGGTTCAATTTTTCAAAGGTTCGTTGATCGGGCGAATCGCTGACCAAAGGGCTAGGCAGGAAGACTTGCAAAAATTTGTCTAAGGCAAAGAAGAAGGAAGAATGGCTTTATTGGGAAGTTGGGGAAAATTTGAACTTGTCCAATGGTTCAGTTTTTCTTAGGTTTTCCAATAAGGTGAATCGCCGACAAGGCGAGGAAAGGTCAAAGGCGAGAGGCTTCTTCACAAAATGGCTAAGGCAAGATGGTTCATGAAGGAAAGAAATCACCGACCAAGGGAAGGCTGCGAAAAAGGAGGGCTCAAAATTTGACTAAGTCAAAATAAAAGGGAACACTCTATCGGCGAATCGGCCAAGGTTCGAACTCTTGAAAAGATTGAAGTTTCTTAAATTCGCTAATAGGGTGATTCATCGGTGAAGATGGAAGGACAAAGGCAGCCAAGTTCACAAATTGGGAACCTTGCCGATAGAGTGAAGAAGCAAAGAGAGAACAAGGCAAAAGTTCGTAAAAATCATGATTTGCTGATAAGGCAAAAAACAGGCTTGGTTCGAAGAATTGTAACTTTGCTGAATGATGAAGCCATGATTTGTCTTATTTTTCTTGCTTTAAGTACCTAGTTCCTAAGACATTTCCAAACTTCTATATACACTAATTATGTCTATGATTATCCTTAAGACATTGAAAGAATGAAGATGGGTATATAATATGTTGTTAATTAATTATGTGTGAATGGTTGATTGCTCATGAAATATGTTAGTAATTTATGTTGATTTTAGTGATAGTGATGTATAGACACCATGTGATGTACGAACTCCTCATGCAACAAGAATGTGGCTTCATGTCATGAAGATCACTGAACAACCCGCAGCTGAAGGAGATGCTGATATCCATAGTAGATGATACAGGCACCTGCAGCCAAATGAAGAAGACTCCGAATTGATTGGGATGAGTCATCCATAAACTCTCCACTCTGTGACTGTTATCCTTTGACAGATGATGCAATCTTAAATAATGAAGGAATCTTAGATCGTACTCTATGTTTTGTTTCTAGTCTTGATTGTTCTTCATGGGTACTAGAGAGAGAGTTATAGTAGGACTGTATCATCCATGCCACCTTCATCATAGTTTAGTTTCCTATTCCTATTTTTCTTTTTAATAAAGTCCTCTTCCTACGTTTTTGGATAATAGACAGCTATAGCATTTATTGTTCAATAGTTTTGTTCAAATAGACAATGCTGATCTCATCTATGACAAATTAGATTTTGCTACATTCAAGTTAGACAGAGATAGTAGTATCAGATTTCATTGTTGTATTTTTTGCTTCAACATTAAATAAAGGAATACATGTTTTGAGTTTCGTCAGTGATTACAAGGATACAGTAAAGATTTAGCTAGATTTTGTGGGATCATAGTTACTCAAGCAGGCCACTTGAGGTACTATGTCTCTCCACTTTGTTTATATGTTTAGTTTATGATTATAAGTTTATATATGTATGATTAATGCATGTGTAATGAGTTATGTTATGAGAATTAGTTGGACTTTGATAATCTTTGTTGTTGAGTCTTATTGAGTCAAGGTGATCATCGAACCAACTGTTAGCTGCTCTTTTATCTAGAAGTTACATAAGACCATTTAATTACAGCTGTGTTGAATAAGCTTTAGTTATTTCCTACCAATCCTGCTTACTTAGAGTATTGTCAATTCTTGTAATTGGAATTGTGTTTCTTTTAGTTAGTTTATTCCCTTACAAAACCTCTAGATTAAAACTCATAAATCCTTAACTGTACACATAGTACATGCATCATCCAAGAAGAGTATGATTCTATGGTTTGACAATGTAAATGTAACACATTATATAGCCAATAGGTTGCTTGATATAGGATCTGTTGGTCTATTGAGTAGTGTGCATGCCCTTTCTGCATCAATGTATTGGTTAATAATGGAGTTCGACACCGACCAAGGGAGAAAGCAATCCGAGTTTGGAAAAGTTAGGATTTATTGATAAAGAAGCAAGCAAGCAAAGTTCGAAAAGAAGAAGTTTTGCTAATAAGAGCGAAAAAGGGAAGAACAAGCGAAAGTTCGATAATCAAGAAATTGTCGATGAAAGAAAGAGATACAAATAGGAGCTAGAGATAGTTCACAAAAGTGAAATTTTTCTGACTGAAGGGACAAATTGAATAGCAGAAGCAGAAATGGTTCATAAAAGTTAGATTTTCTGATAAGGCAAAATAAAGGTGGAATTTTAAGTAAAGTAGAAATCAATGAAAATAGAGCTTGTAATATAAATGTAGACTTTAAATATTTGAAATTAAATATTTAAATTATTGTAAAAGCTCTGTACAGGGTTTTGGCGGGAAAACATATTTGAATTATCTTCTTCAGCGATTAATGCATATCAGATTTGCCCAGCTACTCCATCTCTAGATAATTCACATTTATTGTTGCATATGATGAATCGGTTGCTTCCATTAAGACAACAAATATCTCCCAGCTACTTCAAAGTTAAGATATTTTCTGCATTCATGTTTTGCAGACAAACATTCCTTTTAGCACAAATATCTTTTGACAGGCCCTTGCGGTGAATTAATTGTAATGAATGACTTAGGTCAATAATGAAATGCTATATATACATGAAAATGAGTTGTATTGAGGGTTGGATACAGAGACTTATTTTTGTGTTCAAAAAGAACTCTCCTCTACTGTAACTGTGCCTTCTTAATCAATACAACACTATATTTTTACCTTTTCATGCTATTCTTTAACTTTGTGTAATCTTGAACTGCTTTATTTGTGAATGTTTATTTCCTTGCAAATTTGTTCTATTCCTTACCTTTGTAAAAACCTGCAAGATTTGTGTGAGTTTATCAGTTGTATTTCATTATTTTGTGTATTTTTTTCTCTGTGGGTGTTATATATTCAAACCTGGTGAATCTCCTTTAATTTTTAGTTTCTCTGTCTTCCCCTTTTCCCAGTCGTAATCAGACTAGGTTTAGTCTTAGACTACTCTAAATTGTATATTTAAGGAAGGAACTAGCCTTCTCTAGAGGTTTGATTTCCTTTGTAGGGTCCCACACCTAGAAATCACTCCAATGTTTCACTGGATTGTTGAGTGCTTCAACACAGGGTGCAAATCCAAGTGACAACAATATCTAATCCAACAAGAACTTTTTACCATGCTAGATATTTTAAACTCAAATATAATTCTAATATTGAATCTTCCAACATTTTCATCATACAAGATAACAATTCCAAATTTTAGTATCATTAACTCTTATCTAAAATATGTCAAGTTAAGAAGACATAAACCATATTATGATTCATTTATTTTACATCTACACCTATTTTTATTATATCTAGTTGTAAACATCTTTTTTAAATTAATAACTTGGTCCCTTCTTTCATTGTAACCAATATAATAGTGTCTACTCACACAATCACATGTATGCATAAATTAGGGTTGACAATGTTTTGTCTAATTTAGTATTCCCTGATCCCTTTGATTTCGTTCATGTGGGTTTTTATTCTCTTATTAACTATAGTCATCCTACTCTTACACATTAAAAATATCCTTAAGAATGCATTTGTAAGCTTCACCTAGATATTAGCTCAACTTCTACTTCATTATCATTGCACCAAAATAGGGTTTTCCCTATTTATCCTATTGGTAAATAGATTTGCTATATCAAATCCCAACAATTATTAGGATAAAACCCCTCCTCAAGATGGCGAGGTTGTCTTTATTGAAAGCTAAACTTTGTAAAAGCATGTACAATTGTACACTTTACAAGGATTTTTCTAGGGTTTTATGGAGTTCAATTAAAAATAAAATGTTACAATAGTAAATAGCACAATAATTTGCCAAATAGAAGGCAAAGTTTGACAGAGTGTGCAAAGAGGTAAGGTTTTAAGAATATGTAGATTCAACAAGTAGAAAATAAAGTTTGATAAACCTACACACAATAGTGTTTTTGGAATAGAAAGATCTAGATGAATTCACAACAAATCTGAAAAGTTAACATGAAGATTCCATGGAAACAACAAAGGTGTTTGACATAAAAAAAGACATTATTGCCACTACATCCAACACGAGAAAAAATATAATGATAATCTCACATAAAACATAAGAAACTAAAATGAAATTATATATTCCTCTGGAATCTCAAAAGTTCAAAGTCTTGTTTTTCAAGTATAACTTTACAAAAAATTGCCATAGGTTCAATACCTTTTACAACAATTAGGCTTTAACTTTTATAGGAAAAATTTCCCTTCCTCTTGCAACTGCCTCATTTTTGGGCTCACAAATGATATTCAAATAATCAATCTCCATATACATTCACTGGTGTAAATTTAATGGGCACATGACTATCATAGCATGTAATGTCCCCTTTTTGAGCCATTGTTGCAAAGTGACCTTGACATTTGGAAAGTTGGTTACAATGACTTATTTATAACTAAAGTGACTTAGATATTCCTTGATATTTGGAAAGATGGAAAATAGCTTAAATATGGAGATTTGGAAAGTTGGAAAGTCACTTTAAAAAAAGGGGAAAAGAAATTAAAATAAAATGACAAAATAAAATAATATTTTATTGTCAAATTGAACACCCCACTTGGAGAAAAGAAATTAAAATAAAATAATATTTTAATTCATAATTGGGACGTCCCAATTGGAGAAGGGAAAAATAAAATAAAATATTATTTTCTTATGACGGTGGACATGAAATGCAAATAAAATTTGGAAGGCATTTGGAGGTCATTTATCATCATTGTGTATTTGTCATTTGATATTGGAGATTTTTCCTTTGAGTTGCAACATTGGTTTAGCCATTTTCTAAGGATGAAAACCCTTGGAAAAATTAGTGGATTGGATGAAAACCTAATGCCACTTGAGAGGTGAATCCATACAGGGTTTACTATTGAGCATATTTGCAAGATTTAGCATCATATTGGAGCTACAAAGATATATCTTTTTTTGCAGGTTATACCAGCTAGGGTTTGAAGGTCAAATTGATATGGTTTGTGCCAAATTATCAATTTGATGTTGAGGATTGAAGGTTAATAGATTGTAGGCCATTGAGATAAGAGTTTGTGAAGGAATCGATACATTTTGAAGGTAGATCTGCATTGCACCATTGTTGGTCGCTAGGGTTTTTATAGCAATTGATATCATAGAGGGCGAATTGTAGATTTGGGTGCTCACATAGGTAGAACGTGGGTTTTTTTTAAGGATGAACATCATCTTTCTCATTGCTTATCATTGGGAGTCAAGCGCTTTGTCATAGAAGGAGAATTATGGCATGTGAATGAGGATTTTCAGTCATTGTCACATTAGAAAATTTGTATCAGACATTTTTGATTTGGCGAATCAGGTGTTTGGTAGCACATTCATCATCCATTGGTCCTTAGGGTTTGAGCGCTCCATTTGAGAACTTAGCGCTAACATTTGGAGGAGGTTCGTGGCTAGTTTGGAGTAGTTTTATCATTGTCATCATCTGCAAATTGGTATTAGATTTCATTGTGAGTAGCAGTCATCTAAATCAGTCATCTATTTGCTTTGTATGGTTTCATATGGCACCTAGAAGTACTATTCAATCAAATATGTTGTAAACAAACTCCATATTCAAATCTTTAATTTGAATAGGATTTATCAATATTTATAATAGGTTTGGTCCCCCCAACCCAGATGGTTCAAACTCAATTTCAATGGAGCGTCTAAAGGGAACCTGGGTCAGGCGGGTGGGGTGGCCTCATAAGGGATAGTGAAGGAAGGATTTTTGGAGCTTATGCTGAGAACCTGGGAACCCAAACCAATAATTTTACGGAAGCTAATGCTTCTTATCAAGGTATATGTATGGCTTTAGACCATGGTGCCAAGAAGTTGATAGTGGAAGGTGACTCCAAAAACTTCATTAATATGCTACTATCCAAAGCCTTTCCCAATTGGTCCCTCAAGGACTTAATTGATTTAAGCAAGCATAAGCTGAATACCTTACAAAAATTTGAAATTTGACACACTTATAGACAAGGAAATGGTAAATTCTATGCCTTAGCAAACATAGGAACTAAGGTTAAAGATATCCTTAGCTGGAAATTTGGTGAGGTCATTCCTGACCTGTTTAAATCCATCATCAATAATGAAGGGAGTAATCCAACCCAAGGAAATGAATGTCCCAGCGATGAAGGGGACTAAACACATGAGGCAGCTCAACTAAAGGACTGCCAATGATCATGGCAAGAAAAGACCCGCTCTCCTAGCTTCTTTTATTCATTACATCAAGATCATTCTCTGGCTTATCCTTCTTTGCAGAGCTAGATTGGAAATTTAGGTTGCAGATCTTATCAATATGGGAGGTGACTTGAATTAGACTGAACCAACTGGTTATAACAACATCAAGAATGATGTGGAGCTCTGTAACATCCTTGAGAGAGGTAATTTCACCTAGTATATTGAAGCATTGAGTGGGTTTGACATGCTATTGTCCATGGAGTTTGCTATATCTTGGAAGGCTGGGGTGGCATATGTTAGAGTGATATCCTTCAGGGTAATGGAGGAGCTTATAGCAGAGGTGATGGTCTTGTGTATGGAAGGAACCAGACTTCTGAAAAAGGTCAAGGGGAACTATCAACAGGACATGAAGAAATTCCTTCAAGATGGTGAGACTGTTAGCATACTTCAAAATGGGTTTAATTGTGAGGATCTCCTCAGAGTTTGGAAGAGGGTGGCTGAAGTCTTGATGAGGTATGTCACATTAGAAGGTAGGTTTAAAAGGTTCCATACATATATTTTTCCCCTTCTTAATCACTTTAGGCATGATTTGAAAATAAATTTCCCTTTCTGTCTTTTTACATCTTTGGAGGATTCTTTTCAGAGAGTGTTGTTGGGTGAGAAAACCCTTCCCTTGCATCAAAGTTTAATCTACTCTATCTATAGATTTGAGCTCTCCCTTACTCCTGCTTTGGATTTTAAACCAAGAATATATAATCCCCAATTGGTTGAGAAAATTCCCAAAGACTCTGGAAGATTTTTTACTGGTAATAGGTATGATTTTATAGTCGAAACCCTAACCAGAAGGGAGAGCGCGACACATGCCAATACTCACGAATCCTCTACATCTAAGACCCAGCCTAACAAAAAGGCTCGTAAGGATTCTAATGACCTTGAGATTTGCCTAAGGAGGGAGACTGCTGAAACCCCTAGCAAGAGCCCGAAAGCCTCTGCTTCTAAGACCCAGCCGAGCTATAAGGCCCGTAAGGAAACAAATGATCATGGGATATGTTTAGGGAAGGAGACTGGTGAAACCTCCAACAAGCTCAAATAATAAGTCAGCAAGGACCCCCTGTCAAGGGGGCTTAGAACAAAGGGAAGGGGTTAGCTAAATTTGACTCCCCTACTCAGGCTGAAAAGAGTAAGGTCAAAGAAATTATTAGAGAGGTTACTAGTGTGGTGGATTTGACTTAGAAGAAGGGTAAGAGGAAAATTACATAAACTATTGATTTGGATAACACTGAGATTAGTTTTGGGAAGGTTACTGCTATAACCCCTAGAATTCCCAAGATGAGTGTTAGCAAGGACCCATATGCCAAGGGAGATCAGGTTAAAGGGAAGAATGTTGTTAAGATTGACCCCCCTGCTCAGCTTGGTAAGAGCAAAGGTAAAGCCATAATAAGAGAGGATACTCCAGACGGGGACAAAGAGAACCTTCAGATTGGTAATAAGAAGGTTAATGACAATGTAGAGAATCAAGGCAATAAGCCTAAGGGCCATGATCTCCTTTCTAAGAAGGCCCAGGATACTAGTCCTCCTACCTTCCAAGGGGGAATGAAGAATGACTGTAGTTTGTGTAAACATTTGGAGGGGTAGGTAGCCACTCTATTTGAGGCTCTGGATTTGCAAAATAAGGTCCTAAAGTGGCAACTAGCACATTTGCATCATGCAAAGTGCAAGATTCATCATCTTGAGGTGATAACTCAGGTTGAGACGACGGATTGGCCCAATGACAATGATGATCAGTTGTGGATTAAAGTTTAGAATATGGCTAGAAAGTTTGAGAAATGGGAGGGCATGGAGGTTGAAATTGACAAATTAAAAGCCAACCAAGAGTAGATCAATAAAAACATGGCTGAGATTGTGGTGTTCAGTAGAGAGACTGTGAAAAATTTGGCCACTACCCTATATGTTTTCCAAGAGGAGATGGAAAAGAGGAGGGCTTTGAGAGAAGCCAAAACAGGGGTGACTGCTAAAGATAATGAGAACCAGACTAACACAGGCCCAACCAACAGAACCAGGGCCAAAAGCAAAACTTCAAAAGGCAAGCAGATCAACATTCATATTCAGGAGGAACATGAGAAGAAAAAGGAGGAGAACACGTTTGAGGACAAACTAAACTTCCTGAACTGTGAGTGGCAGGTGATCAGTGGACTGAAGACTTTGGCTAACCAGTGACTTTCTTTTTTGGTCTTTTGCTAGTCTTTTTGGGTTTAGCTAGCTCTCCTGGCTCTTTCTTTGTTTAAGCAGGTTTTTTTGTTGTGGTTATTGTGTTTTACTCCTTGTAAAACTTGATCAGTTCACCTTTTGGCTTTTGTACATGGGTTCGAGCCCTTTCCGGTTACTATAATCAAAACATTTCTTATAGGTTTAATTAGTCTGCTATACTATGTATCAGAATTGATTATCAATGTAATCATACCTGTACCAACAATAAATAAAGCCAAATTTAGTGTTGAATCATTGATATTTGTTTATGTGAGTATTTGTCTATCGTTTCTATGTATTTGCAAATGTTTGTCATTGAAAATCATTCAAACAAACATTACAAAACAATCAAACAATTACAAATCAAAATTTAGCTACCTCGCATGACAAGTGTTTGACAAAATGTCAAACCACTCAAACTAAAAATTCAGGGCAGAATAAGACAAGGATCTTACATAACACTTGTCCAACAATTAAATTGTCTTCTTTTTGGGGATCTAGAGGTCCATGGGTTTGCATTCCAATGGGTGTAATTCGACCACAAGTGACCAAGGAATCAAGAATCTAGGTGCAA
Organism: Cunninghamia lanceolata; assembly: GCA_027924645.1. Classification (NCBI taxonomy): domain Eukaryota; kingdom Viridiplantae; phylum Streptophyta; class Pinopsida; order Cupressales; family Cupressaceae; genus Cunninghamia; species Cunninghamia lanceolata. The sequence goes on from BSBN01000333.1 coordinate 7,784,557, forward strand.
GAAGGCTAGGCATACTAGGAAGCAAAAGTCTATGGTCCCAAGAGAATATAGTGTCAAGAACTCAATAAATTAGGGATCAAAATACTCACATACCAATTCTACAAGAAGGAAGATGGCATGGAAAACTTCGAAGATTTGAAAACCCAATTGAAAGTTTATATTGAGAGGAGCTGGGGATTAAAGTTTTAGTATACATGATGCCAAAGGATGAGGTGAAAGAAAACCTGAAAGCCCATTGGGGTGGTGGGGTTCAAGATTTTGGATAATGTGAAATCGAGTGTCAATTTGGGAATGAGGGATGAGATAATCTGAGAACTGACAAGTGACTTTAGAAGAATAAAACTATTGGGTTTCAATGATCAAGGTTCCTAGATGCTCATTCCCTTTTAAGTATGATGGTAAAGAAAAGTCTACAAATGTGTCCCGTAACCTAGATTGGGACTCAGGGAAATCAAATCCTCTAGGACCACCGCAAATGGGGAAGGGAAACTCTAAAAACACACAAGGAACAATGGATTGGGAAGGAAAGAATTGGCACACATTCCTACTAAGGAAATGATTTTTGAATAATGGCAAGCCAACATGAGGAAGTCTAAAAGCCTATAGAAACAAGACTCTCAAGAATTGGGAAACTAGGAACTTGGAGGAAAAGGTAGATGAGTAAGGTAATTCCTAAAAACTTGACGAAAGCCAAAAATTGACCCAAAGCTTCTCATAATTAAATAATTTTGACATTTTTAGATTTAAGAACATGTCATAAGTATGAGAGGAGACAAAACATGACACTTAGAAAAATATTGACCAAGGGGTACAAAATGCCAACACCTTTATTACCTTCTTGGAAAGTGAGGATTGAGATTTGGAGATACCCGATACCAAAGTGTAAGAAGGAAAGAAAACTCTAAAGGCCATCAGGAGTCAATGTTGAAGATTCCACGATACAAAATTCCTCATAATAGTGTAGAGAAAAGCTCGTGGGTTCATGAAGGGCAACAAAAGTCAAGATTCAAACTTTAGGCCTAACACTTACATGGTATAAAGTTAACTAGATCCTTGAAGACTTGAATTTGAACAAATAGAAAGCTAGAAAGAGTTGGGGATCAGGAGTGTACAAGAAATGATAGCGATGCAAACAAGTAAGCCAGTAAGCAAAAACATAGAACTCTAATGAGCTAAACAAAGGGGAGAATCAAGGAATGAAAAGAAAGTATGACAATACATGAAGGGCCAAAATTTTCCTAAATAGGATAGTGAGGGGGTTGATGAATGGGAAACCTAAGGGAAAGGTACTCATGTAAGAGAAAATTTGAAACCTTGACTAAAGACAGAGACTAACTCAAAATCCTTGACACTTAGAAATTTTTGACATTTTGACATTCAAGCAAATGACAAGGACATGGAAAATATGGTATTGTGGGGTAATGAATTAATGATATGTCTTGACCTAGGAAATGAAAATTTCAAAACAAATTCTATGAGGTTAAAAATGGGGATAACGGTTGGCTCTAACTAGGGACAAGGTCCCTGCAGACACAATAGAAACCTAGAATCTCTAGCAATGAGCTGTGTTTTACCCATTGGGACATGTATAGTCAAAAGGTTACAAAATTACTTGGTCAAAAGGCCCTAAGACAAGAACCTAAAAATGGGACAAACAACAAAACCAAAAAAAGGGGGACAAAACCTAATTACCTATTTACTATACAAGGGATAAATTGTTTCACTATTTCAATAGCTTCAAGTATAATAGGCATTGTAAGGTAAGGGCAATTGAGTACCATCAAGATATGTCAAGTGGTAGTTGTTGCCACCATAGAATTGTTGGATCTAGAATGGTTTCATCCAAAGAGAATCAAACTTCCCATGATTGCCTCTTGGCTCCCTTCTCTTATCCCATACCAACATTAGGTTACCAACTAGGAACTCTCTTTTCTTAGCTCTTATATCAAATATCCATTTAACTTTGGTCTAATGTTCTGTAATTATATCTACCATTGTTTCTCTTTGTCCTTCCATTTTTGTCAAGTATAAGATTATTTTCTCCAATGAATCTTTGAATTGTTCTTCTTTGATAACTTTCTCCAATTGTAGTGCAGAAAGTTCCAAAGGTATGGGACACTTACTACCAATCCCATAAACAAGTTCAAATGGGGACATGCCAGTAGCTCTTTTTGGTGTGATTATGTCTACCCAAAGTTCATCAAAGAGATTTTTATGCTAATTTTTCTAGTTATCATTGACCAACTTATGAATAATGGTTTTACGGTTCTTGTTACTTGACTTTGCTTGACCATTACCTTATGGGTAGTAATCTTATGAGTGTGTTATGATGATGTTATGCTTGTAACAAAATGAAATGAAGTAGAGGTGTGAAATATGCTTCCTACACTAATCTATTTGAGGAGGTATGTGCAAAAATTAAACTAATCATACAATTACATGGAAATAAACATAAAAGCAATAACCATAACACAATGATTTATGCGAAGAAAACCATTTTGGTAGAAAAAATCCATTTTCAAAAGCAACTCAATGTATTATTCAATAATCAATGTTTACAATACACTTGTAAATTCTAAGGCTTTATCGGACTATCACCAACCAAAGATCTAGAGTAGTTCCAATAGCATAACAATACCTAGAAAACTCACTATCAAAACCTCCATCTCAGGCACCCAATAAATAGGAGAGGAAATACATGAAACCATCAAATGGTACTTAGGAAACCACGAGATAAAATCACCCAAAATGTGGTGCCCAAATCTCTGTTGAACACCTAGAATACTGAGAGGGGGGGGTGAATCAGTATTCTGTTAAACCATTTACCCTTCAAAAATTTAATCCATCTAGCATATACAATTGCATTAAAGGAAATTAAGCATAAAACATACAACCACAACTCATAACACATGAACATTAGGATTTTACGTGGAAAACCCAAGAAGGGAAAAACCACAGTGAGGAATAGCTCACAATATAAAGTAATAACAACACTGAATTACAAAAGGCTCACTACCCAAAGAGAAAGAGAGAGAAAGAATAAGTGGCTCACTACCAAGATTTGAACTGTTATAATTGCATCTGACTTATGCATGGAGTACAGTTCCAATGAAGCTCAAAATACATAACCAATATTCACCACAATACCAACATCACATTCACAATTTCACTGAAAAAATAGTAGACACCTTCTGCTTACTGCATCCAGTAATCTAGCACATGAAGGCTTGTACTACTTCACACACTCAACCACATTGTTACTCACATCACGTGCACACTTGATCACAATCCCTTGACACTCATTTATACTTTCATCAACCTTGAGAACATTCTCCAAGGTCAATAAATCACCTTAACCCAAAAAATTCAAATTAGGTTTGACCTAAGCATCCCCGTGATGGAAAGGAATGAAGGAGAACCATAACACATCTTAGCTTGGACCTAAATCCATCCAAGCACACTACTCCACACTTTCACAATCACCAAAGCAACTCCGCAATTAGTGTAAACACCCAAGGTTGGCCAAACATATGTTAACACAATGTTCTTTTAAGTACATGCTTTCTCAAACCCAAAAACAACTTGCGGACCACATGAAAGGCTTCACCACAATCTAGAGTATTCCATGAGCATCCTAAAACATCCTAAAATCCAAAAAAAAATTCTTCAACAACTTTCACCTGATTGAAGTTCACACTGGAGCACTCAAACAACAATGTCATACACTGCAACTCAAGAAAACAACTTGCGGAGCACCAATCCATGAAAAACTTGAACTGAAGAAATAAATAAGCATCATAAGGACAAATCCATAACTGCAAGGCTAGAAACAAATTTGTGAAGACATGCGGAGCAAAACAGTTTCTCCCAGACATCACTGCAACTCTCAAAAACACAGTCCACACACTGGTAAACACAGCTTCCTCTACACAACCAACTAGAGCACCAAATTTAGAATATAACATCTCTGAACATCCCGAACAACATATCCAAACCACAAAGACAGACCTTCAATATATAAGAAATGCAGAGGGAAACCATAACACTACTCTGTTAAGCCAAATAGTCTCCTCAACACATTGTTTCCTTTATTAGTCAAATTTTCTCACAAGCATTTAGAAACCAACCATCAAAAACATATTCCTAACATATTCAACACTTCTTCAAAGAAACCAAATCATCTTCAACAAAGCAACTCAACCAAACAACTCATACTATTGCAACAACCTCATCTCTGCTCAACCAACCTCATACCTTATCTCTACTCACTATTGCAACAACCTCATCTTTGCTCAACCAACCTCATACCTTATCTTTGCTCAACCAACCTCATTTTTGTTCAACCAGTTGAGAAAGTTGACACCAATGATAACACAAGCTTGTTGACATCAATGACAACACTGACTGCACATACTCGAAACAATCTCCCCCTTTGTCATTGATGGCAACACAATGTGAAAAACCATCAAGACACAACTCTGCACCAAACTTCTTTTCTTTCATAGTCTCTCCCCCTTTCTTTTACACATCTTACTCTTTCTCTAACAACTGACTCTTTCCTTTTTCACATTGCTCTCTCTCCCCCTTTGACATCAATGGCAAAGGGTGACACACCATTTCTCTCACTCTTAGCAGGTCTTAGCATTTTGCTCTATCTGGGTTTAAAATGAACACGTGTCTTTATCATCACACTTGGTTTTGGGTATAAAATGAACTTGTACTTGAATTTCTTGGTGGTTTCGAGTACAATTTAGGGTGTGTATGATCTTCCCATGCACTTCGTGTGACCTTTGGAATCAAACACATCCCTTCATCCATTCATATTCACACACACATTTCAATTTCTAAGGGTCAATTAACATCTACGAGTGTGAGTCAAGTGTGTGAGATAAAAAACACCACTTGATTTGCTTTTGCCACCCTTCTTAGGAGGCTCGTTTGGACACACACCACTCTAAGGGACAACCTCAACTCTAGTTCTGACGAAGTATAAAAAGTGAGGAGTGAATCGAAAGACACACGTCTTGAAATTTGGAATATTGTCATTCGGGATAAGCCCCTAAGAACTTTATACCTTGGGGAAGTGAAGATGAAGGGTGGGTTACCCTCTTCTACTGGTTGTGTGGCATTATTTCACTTTCATTTCATGGAATTGGGCCCCCCATACCTTGTGTATATTGGGGACATCCTAAGACAACTTGTTTATCCTAGCTTAAGACCTCTTGGCCACACCCATTTGACTAATATTAGGCTTGTTGATGTGTCTTCAAGTGTTTTCATAATCACAACAATTAATATTGAAAAGTCAAACTTGCCATTGTGTCTTGTGTGTGTGATTTATGCATGTACATGTGAAATCTTTTGTTTGCAAGTTGCCTAAGTCAAGCTATCAACACACTTTCCACATCCTTAATTGTCCTTATCATCACTTTCATCCTAATCCAAATCCTAATTATCCAATCCATATCCACATCATCATAATCCTCATCCAATCCAATTCAACTCCTTCTAATTCTCACCACAATCTAATCCCATTCTTGAGCCCCATCTAATCCATCACTTGTCAAAATGGTTATGATCATTAACAAACCTAGGTCAAATCCAAAACCCAAAATCCACATCCTAGGAGGTTATCCTTCAAACTCCAATAATGGTGAGCACCTTGTAGATCATGATGTCTATTTTGAGGAACAAGCCGAAATACAAAGACTTAAACATATGTATCAACCCATTCCACCAATAGAAAACATGAACCTAGATCAAGCTCATTATGGCATTCAAAAAATGTTTGATAAACTTAGGATGTCATATAAAACAGAGCAACAAAACCAACAATTCCAATAACTCCTAGCCACCTACCAGCTCTACACTCAACAAACACAACCACAAACACAACCCCTCTCCATTCAACAACCACAACCTTCACCTTCATATAACACATCATCCACTATACCGTTACCCATACAACATCAAGAAATTCCTCCTTAATCTTATGTGTCATCCCCCTTAACTTCATACCAACCAACCACACATCATGTTAGCCCTACATCAACTTATCCCACTTCTTCCAATGTTAACCGATATCTATATCAATCCGTACCTCAAGAACATCCAACCCAACCTAATCCAACCACATATCATGTTACCCCTACATCAACCTATCCCACTTCTTCCAATGTTAACCCCTATCTATATCAATTCATACCTCAAGAACATCCAACTCCTTATCTTAACATTGTACCTCACCACCAAATCCATTCACAAGGATATCAAGTTCCTTCACAAAAAAAACAAGCAAGTCTAAGTTACCCTTTGCACCAAAATCAAGTCTGCTTAAGTCCTTATAGTACCTTTGACAAGGGGAACACCACTATAGCTTATGCATCCTATGGGTACCCTACATCATCATCCAATCAAATGCCAATTCAAGAGCCTACTAGTCTTATCCCAACACCACCATGTAGTCCCTATCATAGACCATTGGTCTGGATCAACCATCTAATCCATCAATCCCTTCATTCCCTTCGTCCCCATGTTCCTCCAATCTTCCACCAAAGGATCCCATGGAGATAACCCTCTGACAATTGATCCAAAAAACATTACTTGAGCTACCCTCGATAAAACCATCCAATTCAAATCCTAGTATGTCCAATACCCTTATCCCTCCACCTAATCCTACAACACCTTCCACCCTTATTATCCCTCCACCTAATTGTAATCCTAAGCCTACAACACCATCCACCATTATTATCCATCCATTATATTGTCCACCACCCATACACTTATGAAGGATGTGATCCAATGGCTATTAGCAAGGAATCAACCATCTCCATGTCATCAAACACCTATCCAAGAACATATCAAAGAGAATTCAAAAAACATATCTTGTCCTCCAAATACATCATATAGTCCACAACCTATCAAGCCTATGGAAGATATCCTACCATGAGTCCAAGTCTAGATCCATTGTACCTTCATGTTATTGACCATCAAGAGCCTATCAAGCCTATCCAAGAGTGGTGCAGGAGCACCTTGACAAATTGATACTTCCATAGGAGTTTGATTGAAATTTGATGATTTAACAATGGAATGAGATAATTTAAGTCATTTTCCTTTTATTAAAGTCACTAAGAGAGGTCTAAGTTCAAATTTGTGTAAATGATGCAAAATTGTAAAGTTGCAAATGATGCAAACTTGGAATATGAAAGGTCATTTTGGTTCTAGGCATTGATAGGCAGTTAGAAATTAGTTGGAATGTGAGGAGTCATGATGTAATTCCTTTAAAAGGCCTTGTATCCATTTGTGAAGGCAGAGGGGAGAAGGTTGGAGAATGCGGGTTGTTACATTTTGATGTGATATCAATAAAAGATACCCTTGTTTCTACATTTCTGAATGTTAAACTGCTGTTTCAGAGATTGGTATGGGTTTGTATAGATTTTATATGACCATAATGTGGTATAAATGGAAAGAGTATTGAGTCTACTTTCCATTTCTTTTTGTTTCATCAAATTTCATTAAGATTTGAATAAGTTATGGCATTTTTATTGAGGGTAGGTCTGCAGAGTTTAATTTACTAAAAATGTAGTATGAAAATATGCATGGTACGGCCTGGTAAAGCCTCACATTGATACATATAATAGATGGATGGAAAGATATGTGTTTCTAGTTTACAATTATTTTGGTTTGGTATAATTTCATTAAGTTTTGTGAGAGATATTGCAATTTTGGTGAGGGTAGGTCTGAACGCTGCCTAGGGTTTGCAGTTTTGGGAAAAAAATCATAACCTTCTCCCCTACCATTGGATCTTCATGAAAATTAGAGAAAAAATATGTATTAATGTTCTCTTCAACCTGACCAAAACAATTGGATTAGTTCTTTGATTTGTTAATGTTATTGAGGATAGTTTTGGTCCTCCAACCACTCTGCATCAAATTGGTATCAGAGCTGGCGAAAGATTTGGGTGGTGTGTATTTGTTTCCTATCACTGAGAAGGCAGGTGAAGAACTAAAGGAAAGCTGAAGAGTTGTGTTGGTGACCATTATTTTGTTTTCTAAGTTGTTTGGTTGCAGGTGCTTGGTCCATCTAGCTGCGAGAAATAAGTTTCTGAGGTTGTGTGTGAGGGCAGACAAGAGAAGGTCTGTCATGACCATTCTCCAATGGAGATTAGGCTGGATAAGGGTGAAAAGAGAAGCCACTGAGGAGAGAGTGGTAGGATACATCACCAGAATCTACTGTTGGGTGAGATGGATGGTTTGGTGAGTTGGTGTGGTAAGGCAGTAGAGAGATGGATACCTGACTGAAGAAGCACTTGATGTTGCAGCCTGAAGAGTACTCCACTGATGGGAGTAGAGGGAGCCTGAAGATGCTCTAAGATGATGGTAGTTCAGATTTTGTTGGTTGGTTGGTCACCTTTCTATTTGTGTGAAGATTGAAACCTGAAGCTAAAGATGAAGAGACAGATAGAGATGCAGAAAAAGAGTTTTGTTTTACAGATACATTTCCAAGGGACTTGGAAATCTTTGTTGGTTGGTTGTATGGTGCAGGAGCACCTTGACAAATTGATACTTCTATAGGAGTTTGATTGAAATTTGATGATTTAATAATGTAATGAGATAATTTAAGTCATTTTCCTTTTATTAAAGTCACTAAGAGAGGTCTAAGTTCAAATTTGTGTAAATGATGCAAAATTGTAAAGTTGCAAATGATGCAAACTTGGAATATGAAAGGTCATTTTGGTTCTAGGCGTTGATAGGCAGTTAGAAATTAGTTGGAATGTGAGGAGTCATGATGTAATTCCTTTAAAAGGCCTTGTATCCATTTGTGAAGGCAGAGGGGAGAAGGTTGGAGAATGTGGGTTGTTACATTTTGATGTGATATCAATAAAAGATACCCTTGTTTCTATATTTCTAAATGTTAAACTGCTGTTTCAGAGATTGGTATGGGTTTGTATAGATTTTATATGACCATAATGTGGTATATATGGAAAGAGTATTGAGTCTACTTTCCATTTATTTTTGTTTCATCAAATTTCATTAAGATTTGAATAAGTTATGGCATTTTTATTGAGGGTAGGTCTGCAGAGTTTAATTTTCTAAAAATGCAGTCTAAAAATATGCATGGTACAGCCTGGTAAAGCCTCACATTGATACATATAATAGATGGATGGAAAGATATGTGTTTCTAGTTTACAATTATTTTTGTTGGTATAATGTCATTAAGTTTTGTGAGAGATATTGCAATTTTGGTGAGGGTAGGTCTGAACGCTGCCTAGGGTTTGCAGTTTTGGGAAAAAAATCATAACTTTCTCCCCTACCATTGGATCTTCATGAAAATTGAAGAAAAAATATGTATTAATGTTCTCTTCAACCTGACCAAAGCAATTGGATTAGTTCTTTGATTTGTTAATGCTATTGAGGATAGTTTTGGTCCTCCAACCACTCTGCATCAAAGAGTCTCCCACTTTAACTTCCATTCAAGAAAATCAAGAGCTATGTAAGGAGTATAATCTAAAGCATGTGGAAACATCAACCCTTTATCTAAATCAAGATCAAAGCAACTCCATCTAACCCATCCATAACCTATATATTCTATATGATCAAGATATTATCTATGATGAAGATCCTATACATGAGCAAATTGATCCCATCCATAGCACACTTAATCCTATCTATGATCAAGATCCCATCTATGATCAAGAGAACCATGATGATCCTCTTAGCCAACTTTATGCATTCCATGGTCAAAAGATTATCTCTGTACCTATCCATAATCCCACACCTATACATAACCAAGATATCCAAAATATCACTATCCATCCTCTACCTAGTCCTATCCATGATCCAACAACATCCACTTTCCTTGATGAGACACTTGGACCCCAAGTAAACATAGATGATCAAATAAATAGCTTGGATCTTAATGAGCATAATTATAATCAAGATCCTAATAATCTTGCATCACCCACTATTAACCATATTTCAAATCCACCATCATATACCCTTGGTCTTATCACCTTCATCCATGAATTTTCTTCCGTAGGAGAGAAACAACCATTATCTACCACCTCACCTTCCCAATCAAATAATGAGCTAGTGTCTAGTGTCCAAAATACCCATAATCCCATTGTCCATCATATACTCCAAAAAATGAACTATCAAGGTAAAGGCTTAGGCTTTCATGAACAAGGTAATTTGGAGCCTACCCATGTCAAAGTCCCTCCACACTCATATGGCCTTGGATATATACCCCAAGAAAAATAATCTAAATACATTGGTACTCCCTCCATGCTTTCTAAATTCACTCCTTTCCATCACAAATCACATCATATTCCCAAAACATATGTTGCCATCCCTCCTCCATCATCCTACAAATCCCAAAATTATGTGACCATACACCTTCCACCATCCATTTTACCTCCACTTCTTCCAACTCCTAACATCCCTATCCTCCAATCCACTCTACCTCCACTTCTCCCAATGCCTAATATCCCCATCTTCAAATCCCCTTATCCTTCTATCCATAAATCCACTTTTAATCCCTCCATCCCCTAAAATTCCCAATCATGATCAAAAAATGCACACATCAACCAATCATGAAGCTTCCACCAAGTCCACGGGATTCAAAAATAAAAATTTAGGTGCCTCCATTCATAAAGAAAAAAATCCTATTGATTACCATGCCTTAGAGCACAAATACAAAGCATTAATGCAAAATCCATCCAAAAGTCTACCCAAGCCCATACCTTCACAAGAAAAGTCCAAAAATAAAATGATTTGGGTCCCTAAGCAAAAAGAAATCAAGTCACATGAAGAATGCACATCCCAAATATCCCAAAAATCTCACTTCATCCAAAAATCTCAAGTTCCTTCATCCCAAAAATTCCACAACTCTCACTTCATCCAAAAATCCCAAATTCCTTCATCCCATAAATCCCAATGCAAAAATCATAAAAATCCTAAGTCTGTGTGGGTACCTAAATTCCTACATCGACCATCCCCTATGAAAACAAGTCCATTACTTCCTACACCTTTTTCTAATAAAAACCTTCAATGTTTATCATAGTGTGTGCAACCGTTGGTCTTAGTTCCTTTCCATTCCACAACATTTCCACATACCTCCATCTCCCCATCTTTTATCCACTATCCCACATATTTCACCCATCATATCCCTATGGTCCATGCTTTTTCATAATCCTTCCATACATAATCCACATCAAAATCCAATATCCTTCCATATATAATCTACATCAAAATCCATAATCCACTATCCTTCCATTTATAATCTACCTCATAATCCACTATCCTTGCATACATAATCCACATGAAAATCCACCATCCCCAATCCTTGCATAAACCTTTCATAATCCACATTAAAATTCACTATCTACCATACTCGACCTCCCTCTCATGCAATCCCCTACCAACATCTATGAGCATAATGACATTTGACATGGTCCATGTATGTCATCCATATTTAAGTAGGACTATCACCTTTCATGGCACTAGACGCTTGAGTCCTTGTTGTCCATATCCACCTATGCCATCCACGTATTCCAAAAAAAAGAAAAAGAAAAAAAAGAGAGAAAAAGAAAAAATCAAAATAGTAAAGAGAAATCCTTCATCCAATGGTGAAAACTTGGCAAACAGGCACCTTGGATAAGTACCATGATGAAAACCTAGCAAACAGGCATCATGTGTAGATTGATTGTCTATGTACCTTACACTTGGGGGCATGTTGTCTCATCTACCCATCGTATCATTCCTTCTACCTATCCTTCCTATCATATCTTCCTTATCCATTATATCCGCATAATTATCCCCTTGATCCAATTCATCCTCCTTTCCTTCTTTTTAATCTTGATACAGATAGGGGCAAAATGTTGAAACATGCTTTGGACATCTCTTGATATACCTCATCATATCCAACCAATCCAATCAATCCTATCGTCATAAGCTTGTCATGTAAAATCCTAAGCATTATAACTAGAATGGGGCATGTTATTCCTATGCAACATAGTCTTTGGCAATCACATCCTAAACACCTCATCCATTCCATCCACTATTGCCTATTCTTTAATTCATCCATCTATCATGAATCTTCCATCCCATTTACTATCTCCTATCCTTTTATCCATTCATCCAATCCCATCTACATCCTTTGCATCTAGACTTGGTTGTCTCTTGTCATTGGTATCTAGCATTTAGGCTATCCAAATTATTATCCAATGTCATCCCATAATATTTCAAAATCCAAAAACATCATAACATTCAAAAATCCAGAAAATCCCAAAATTTAAAAAAATATAGAAAATTCTCAAAAATAATCATAAATCATCATCTCCATCTCAATCCATCAACACTTTCATCTCTCTTCTTCCATCTATCACAGTCTATCCTATCACCCTGACTTGACTAACTCAAGTAGAAAACGAACTATGCATCCTTTGAAAGCTCAAGTACTTATCAAACCAAAAGCAAAAGACTACTCCTAAAGCCATACATTGTCCTACATACCCATTGCTACATCTGCTACAACAATCCATCTATCCTAGATCAACAGCCTTTAACTGTTATATCTTTCCTACAATAAGGCTTCATCTACCCTATCTACCCTAAGCAACCTGTTTGGCAAGAGAATATGTTGGCTGTGTTTACTTTATTAGTCAGTCAATTTGTTTTTGGTTTATCTTTTGTTCCTTTCTAATTACCTATTCAATACTATCATGATTTTTCTATATCTTGGTATGTTGCGATGAAGTATGGATTGGGGCATAGTCATTGCTTCCGTATGCTGTGTTTGTGGGATGTTCTTATTATCCTACTATAGATAATATTTATCTTGTGTGTGTTAACACTTAGTATCTTGCATATTAATATTATTTTGCATTTAAGGATCTGTAAAGGCCTTATGTGTATTAAGTTTTGTAAGCAAGGGTTTAGGATTTCAAACATGCATAAATGAAACTAATACAAACCCTAACTACAATAGAAAGCAATCTAGCCTAGAAATCTGTCAAAAAAGCATGCAAAACAACTAAATCTAAGCTAACATTGACTAACTTCTATTGTCCTCCTCCGTATTTGCATTGTATTCTCAGATTTACAAGTTCATGCAACATCATGAGAAGCTCATGTATTTGATTTGCAAGATTTTGGAGGGTTTGTAGCCGATTCAGAGCTCAGAAAATGTCTTCTAAGAGCCATCAGGGGGCAAAATGAGGCAAAATGAGGTTTTTATAGAAGAGGGAATTTGAATGGAGGGCTAGGATTCATTGTTGAATTTGGAGGCAAATCAACGGTGGAGATGAGTTAGGGTTTTCTCCTCACAAGAGGAAAAAAGTGAATTTAAAACTCACAAATATGATGAGAGGGAGGATGTTTAGATTAAATAAACTTAGTTAGTCTATTTAATTTATTTGAGGAAGGGGACACGTGAAAAGGGATTTTTTGATTGGATTTGATCTATTTGTTTAAATAAATCAAGTAAGGGGACATTAGGATATGATCAAATAATTAAATAATTAGTTGAAATTAATTATTTAATTATGGAAGAATATGGTCAAGTTGACAAAAGAGATGAAATTGAACTAGTTGAATAATGGGATTCGAAGGGTAAATTGTCTTGTCGCATTTGCAACATGAGGACATTTTTCAGTGTCTACATTTTGCCCCTCTTTGAGATGATGTTGTGACCAAGTAACATCATTTCAAAGAAGTCGAGGAAATGGATAGAGGAAAAGGACGATGATAGAAAGATAGTAACATTGACTAACTTCTATTGTCCTCCTCCATCTTTGCATTGTATTCTCAGATTTGCAAGTTCATGCAACATCATGAGAAACTCATGTATTTGATTTGCAAGATTTTGGAGGGTTTGCAGTTGATTTAGAGCTAAGAAAATGTCTGCTAAGAGTCATTAGGGGGAAAAATGAGGCTGAATGAGGTGTTTTATAGAAGAGGGAATTTGAATGGAGGGCCAGGATTCATTGTTGAATTTGGAGGCAAATCAACGATGGAGATGAGTTAAGGTTTTCTCCTCACAAGAGGACAAAAGTGAATTTAAAATTCACAAATATGATGAGATGGAATATGTTTAGATTAAATAAACTTAGTCTATTTAATTTTTTTGAGGAAGGGGACATGTGAAAAGGGATTTTTTGATGGGATTTGATCTATTTGTTTAAATAAATCAAGTAAGGGGACATTAGGATATGATCGAATAATTAAATAATGAATTGAAATTAATTATTTAATTATGGAAGAATATGGTCAAGTTGACAAAAGGGATGAAATTGAACTAGTTGAATAATGGGATTCGAAGGGGAAATTGTCTTGTTGCATTTGGGACATGAGGACATTTTTCAATGTCTACATTTTGCCCCTCTTTGAGATGATGTTGTGACCAAGTAACATCATTTCAAAGAAGTCGAGGAAATGGATAGAGGAAAAGGATGATGATAGAAAGATAGTAACATTGACTAACTTCTATTGTCCTCCTCCATCTTTGCATTGTATTCTTAGATTTGCAAGTTCATGCAACATCATGAGAAGCTCATGTATTTGATTTACAAGATTCTGGAGGGTTTGCAGCTGATTCAGAGCTAAGAAAATGTTTGCTAAGAGTCATTAGGGGGAAAAATGAGGTTGAATGAGGTGTTTTATAGAAGAGGGAATTTGAATGGAGGGCCAGGATTCATTGTTGAATTTGGAGGCAAATCAACGATGGAGATGAGTTAAGGTTTTCTCCTCACAAGAGGACAAAAGTGAATTTAAAATTCACAAATATGATGAGATGGAGGATGTTTAGATTAAATAAACTTAGTTAGTCTATTTAATTTATTTGAGGAAGGGGACATGTGAAAAGGGATTTTTTGATGGGATTTGATCTATTTTTTTAAATAAATCAAGTAAGGGGACATTAGGATATGATCGAATAATTAAATAATGAATTGAAATTAATTATTTAATTATGGAAGAATATGGTCAAGTTGACAAAAGGGATGAAATTGAACTAGTTGAATAATGGGATTCGAAGGGGAAATTGTCTTGTCGCATTTGCGACATGAGGACATTTTTCAGTGTCTACATTTTGCCCCTCTTTGAGATGATGTTGTGACCAAGTAACATCATTTCAAAGAAGTCAAGGAAATGGATAGAGGAAAAGGATGATGATAGAAAGATAGGACGATGATGCCCCCTCGAGAGGATAGGCGGGTTGGACAAACATGGGTAGGCTCTCAAAATGAAAGGGATTGGTTAAGGAAATGGATAGAGGAAATGAAAGGTATGGTAGGCTGCAATGAAGATTGAGGAATGAAGATGTGAGAGAGAGTGTGGTGGAGGAATGAAAGATTGGCTAGAAGAATGGAAATGAGATCTTGCTTTGATAGATTTTTGGGCTTCTCACTTGTAATTTTTCTACTTATAATCATAGAACTTATTATGTCAAAGGGCGACAATCACCGTGGCATGTCAAAGGCCAAAGTGGAAAGTGTAGTCCCTTGCGAAACAGGCACATGACAGACAAGGATTGCCTGACTCAGACTAGGAACTGTGATACCTTGTCGGAACATGTGATTAGATAACTGTGAGGTGTGCAAGTCCTGATGCAAGGAAGCATTATTCTTTCCAATGCATAGGATGTCTTTGAGTCACACCTAGTGGAATCCCAATAACATGCAAGGCACCAAGGTACCCCAGTCATTTTGCCAAGACAAACCGCAAACAACAATCAAAGAAAAAGGTCTCGCCCTATCCTCGCTTCTCTTCATCACTTAGGGCTTGCCTCAAGAAGCATAAGAATGAGACTGCAAAACAATCCAATAAAAGATAAGACAAACTAGACCAACAGCCAGTTGGAGCTTTTGCCAAGTGATATGTGTTTGATTGATTGTGATTGGATGAAGAAGGCTTGGTTTCAGGAAAGAAACATGTCGTATAAGATGCCTAGTCTGGTTTCAACAATGCCACATCCTGTATAAGGCAAGTGATTGATTGAGAATGGAGAAAGAGCTTGGTTTCAAGAAAGAAACATGTCGTATAAGATGCCTAGTCTGGTTTCAACAATGCCCCTACTTGTCTAAGGGAAGTGATTGATTGAATGACACTAGTGTTGTTGGTCATACGAGCAACACTAGGGTTTGAGTGATGATTGATTTTGGAAATGACACATGTCGTATAAGGAACATAATCCTAGTTTTGACAATGCCCCATTCTATGCAAGGTATGTGGTGGTTGATATTGATAGTGACATATGATTATCACTAGGTGATTGACTAATTTGAGTGATTGTAATAGCTTGTCTTTGTTGATGTTGGGATTGATTTTGAAGTGTGTTTTGCTATGAAAGATTGATTGTCTGATCAAAGTGTCCATATCATGAAGGGACAACTTATTATTATGGTTGACAGGACGAACCCTAAGGGACTGACCTAATGCCTCGGGGGCGCATCGAAGATGGCCTTGCCTACGTGAAAGCTTAGAGGCGACGTAGTTCGACTATGCGGACTGTGGATGATCGGAAGAACTGATTTGGATGATATGATGATGTGATTGATTAGGATGTCTGAATGGATTGATCTAGAGATTTGATTGAGTGATTTGAAGGAGTGATAGAAGAATTGATTTGGTTGGAATTGAATGTTGTGAAGAATTGATTTGGTTAGGATGATGTGATGAATGATTTTATTGCTCAGATTTTTTTGGTTGATATTTGATTTTTTGTGATTTTGGAGATGTTTTGGGATTTTGAAGATATTTGAATGTTTTTGGATTTTTGGAATGTTTTGACTTTTTTGTGGTTTTTGAAAATATTGATTTTTTTTGTATTTTTGGAAATGTTTTGATTTTTTTGTATTTTTGGAAATGTTTTGATTTTTTTGGTTTTTTGGGAATATTGCAATTTTTTTTGGATTTTTGGAATATTGTGATTTTTTTTGGATTTTTGGAATATTGTGATTTTTTTTGGATTTTTGGAATATTGTGATTTTTTGGATTTTGCCATGTGATGATTTTTTTTTCTGTTTTTGGAATGTTTTGATTTTTTTTGTGTTTTGAAGGTATTTGATTTTTTGGATTTTTGAGAATATTTGGATGTTTTTGTGTTTTTTGAATGTTTAGGGGATGTCCAAGGATGAGAATCGTGATAGCCTTTATGTTAAATACCAATGACAAGGGAGGGCCAAGTCTAGGTGCAAGAAGGATGGATGGATAAAATGATAGGTGATAATGGATGGAATGGAACGTATGTGGAAGGGAGCAAGGATGTGATCTCCAAAGACTATGTCGCATAGGAATAACATGCTCCATTTGAGTTAGGATTTGACATGACAAGGATTATGACTTGGATGGTGGGATGGATCATTTGGAAAGGATGAGGTATATCAAGAGATAACCAAAGCATTTGTCAACATGTTGCCCCCAATCTTTATCAAGATCAAAAGAGGAAGGGAGGATGGATGGGTGCGATATGATAGGTAAGTGTATGTGAGTGGAGGGAAATGGCATGATAGGTTAGAAATGATAGGATGAAAGTGATATGTTGGATGGGATAACGTGCCCCCCAAGCTTAAGTGATGTAGAAGATCAACTTACACATGACGCCTGTTTGCTAGGTTTTCATCATGGTACTTATCCAAGGCGCCTGTTTGCCAGATTTTCACCGTTGGACGAAGGGATTTATCTTTACTTTTTTGATTTTTTAATTTTTTGACTTTTTGACTTTTTTTGACTTTTTGGATGGGAGAGGTGGAATATGGATAGGAGGGACTCAAGTGTCTAGTGCCATGAAGATGATAGTCCCGTTTGAGAGTGAAGTCGTCGCAAATGGACCATGCCAAATGTCATTGTGCTCATCGATGTTGGTAAGGGATTGTATGAAATGAGATGGATTAGGTGGATAGTGAATTATGAAGGGAATGATAGTGGATTATGATGTGGATTATGTAGGGAACGAAAGTGGATTATGTAAGGGACAGAAGTGGATTATGATGTGGATTATGTAGGGCTTATGTAAAAGCATGGACCATAGGGATATGATAAGGTAGATATGTAGGGTAATGATTGAATGATGGGGTGATGGAGGTTCGAAAGGAATCGTGACCAACGGTTGCACACACTGTGATAAACATGGAAGCTTTTGATTGGATGGTGGTGTAGGAAGCAATGATGATGTTTGCTTAGTGGATGGATGATTTGAGCTTTTTGGGACCCACATAGACTTAGTATTTATGATCTTTGCTTGACTTGTGGGTTTTTGTATATGAAATGGGATTTTTGAATGGAGTAGATGGAAGAGGGTGGTTGGGATTTTTTAGAAGTGGATGCATCATTTGACTTGTTTGATTTTTGTTTAGGTACCCATATCATTAGGTTTGGATGGATTTTTGAATGTACCGTACTTTAATTTTTTGAATTGATGTCCTAAGGCATGAAGGTCCTTAGGATTTTTGGATTTATGAGTGAAGGCATCCAAATGTTTATTTTTGAATCCCATGGGGTGAATGGAAGTGGGGTTGGTGGAAGCTTTATGTTCACATAATATGTGCATTTGTTGGTCATGATTAGGATATTGAGGTGATTTATGAATGATTGGTATATTAGGTGTTGGAAGTAATGGTGGCAAAGTGGATGGAGGAACATTAGCAGTCGGAAGGAGTGGAGGCAAAGTGGATGGAGGAAGTTGTATGGTCACATGCTCTTGACATTTGTAGGATGAGGGAGGTGGAATGACGACATACGTTTTGGGAATATGATGAGGTTTGCGATGGAAAGACGTAGATTTAGGATGTATGGAGGAAGTACCAACATCGTTAGATTGTTGACCTTGAGGTGTGGATCGAAGGCCATATGAGCGCGAGGGGACTTTAACATGTATTGTCTCCATAATACCTTGTTTTGGAGCATGGGATTGACAATGGGACTATGTGTGGTATGGACACTAGACTTGAGTAGATTATTTGATGGAGAAGGTGAAGTGGCAGATAATGGTTGTGTTCCTAGGGAGGAACATTCATGTATGAATGTGGATAAATTGATAGGATATGAAAATGGATTTGAAACGGGATTGATGGTGGATGTGGAAGAATCATTAGGATATTTATTATGTTTGATCTTTTATGTATGCTTGGGAGGCACATGTCTCATCATGGGAAGTGGATGTTGGTGAATCATGGATAGGTGGAGTGGCAAGCTCTTGACCATGGAGTGTATAGAGTTGGCTAAGTGGATCATCATGGCCTTCTTGATCATGGAGGGGATCGTGAGAATGGGATCAAGTGTGTTATGAATAGGTTGAATGGAAGTGGTTTGATCTTGATTAGAATTAGGAGATAATGGTTCCATATGCTTTGGATTAGACCCTTGACATATCTCTTGACTTGGAAGGGAAGCAGATGACTCTTGAATAGGTTGGATGGGTTGCAAATGACATGGTGGACTTGAAGGACTAGGCATGGTGTTTGAGGACTCTTTTGTAGGCTCAAGCATATGTGTTGGATGATGTGGAGATAGTTTATTCCATAGTTTATTCCGTGCTAGTAACCTTTGGATCACATCCTTGGTAGGTAGGTGGGTGATGGAAAGATAATATAATGGATGGATGATGAGGGTAGATGATGTGGATTCAAATTAGGAGTGCGGTGGTAGAATGTACTCATGATGGATGAGGTAGACTTATGTTTCCATTGTCAAAGGTAGAATGAGAATTTAAAGGCTCTTTGTCTTGTTGCCAAGGTGTACTTGGATAATCTTGTGAATAGGCTTGGGGTACTAGAACCTTGTTCTCTAGGATTGTCATGGAACGATGCATGTCTTCATATTATTGTATGTCTTCTTGTGGGATTAGGACCATGTTGTGCTTGACTAGGATGAATTATGAGATGGAATGATTGGGATGAATGAGATGTGATAGAGTGTGGGATTGATTGGATGATTAGATGCGTGATTAGGGATGATTAGGGTATGGTTATGGTGACTTGGAAATGATTAGGATATGATTAGAGGTGATGTCGATTGGATGACAAGGATGATGTGGAATGTTGAGGATGAATAGGGATAGCTAGGAGGATCGACTCCCTTTCTCTTCTTTTTGCGACCATGTCTATACCAAGTGAGGCTTGTGAAATGCGGGATGTTATGGGGATGACAATGGAATGTGATGAGGCCCAGGCTATAATAGAGGCTGATGATATTAGTCTTCAAAAAGTCTAGCTCCACAAGGGTACTCTCGTCTACTAATGACCTTTCAAAGCGCAAGTTGGTTTTGTCGAGACCTTGAGGTATGGAAGAAATGATTGATAGAGTGAACCCATGAGTTTCAGAATTCACTTGTGAGGATGGACTTAAACTAGCCGTGGATTATTAAGCCCAAGTTTAGATTGATGTGAAAAGATGTCAAGGTCTCTTGGTCTGAATTTGTACTTGTGATACAGTCAAGCTTTGACAGTTTCTCACTATGTTTCAACCTTAGGAAGACTAATGTTTTAGGGTCCTCTTCTATATGTCAAGGACCGAATGAAATTGAGTATGTAGTGGAATGAAATTGATTATGTAGTGGGATGAAATTGAATATGCAAGTCTATAAGGTTTTGACACGGTTGTGATCGATTTGATAGGGAGTGTAGATGCTCAAAGTTTTCCCTATGGTTGGCGTGTATTGTGATTGGAAAATATTAGGATGAATTGGATTGGAGAATGGTGATGATGACTTGGGTATGTTTAGAATATGTGATAGTGATATGACGTGGAATGATAATATGAAATTGATTAGAAGAAAGTGACAAGGGATGATTAAAGGTTTGAGTTATGACGACTTGGGTATGATTATGATAATGATTAGGGATGATTAAGATGATGTGGATTGGATGAGGATGGTGATATGGAATGACAAGAATGATGATTAGGACATGATTAGGATGTGGTGGAATGGTTTGGGATGATGAATAGAACGTGATTAATATGTGGTGGAATGGTTTGGGATGATGAATAGAACATGATTAGTATGTGGTTGAATGATCAGGGGTGATGTGTAATGAGTAAGAATGATGATGATTGGATAGTGTAGAATGTGGTTGAATGATTAGGATTGGATTGGGATGACAATGTGTAATGGTTATGCATGATGAATTGGATAGGATCATTATGATTAGGCTATAATTGGGATGAGGGGGAATGATTTGGACCGATGAATAGAATATGATTAGGATATGGTGTAATGATTAGGTATGATGAATAGGACATGATTGGGATAATGTGGAATGGTTAGGATGAAGAGGATATGATTATGAAGAAGTGGAATGATTAGGAATGAGGAATATGATAGATTGGGGTGAGGTGGAGTGATTAGAAAATGAGAAGAATTTTATTAGGATATGATATGACGAGGTTGGATGATGTGGAATGACAATATTGGGTGACTTGGATTGATTAGGGTGATGACTAGGATGATTAGGATATGATGAAGTGGGATAAGGATAAGATGAAGTGTAATGATGAGGATATGATGACTAGGATGGATTAGGGAACGTTTAGGATGAAGATGGTGTTGTTCAATGATGAGATTAGATGACGATGTGTAATGATTAGGGAGGATGACTTGGATGGATTAGGATGAAGTGCAAGTAGGATGATTACGATGTGGATGGTTATGCATGATGAATTGGATATGATTATGATGCTTGGGATATAATTGGGACGAGGTGGAATGATTTGGAACGATGAATAGAATATGATTAGGATATGGTATGATGTGGTCAAGGACATGAAGGTCGAACGATGAAGGGATGAGTAGGAATGTGATTAGGATATGATGAGTTGGCATGGCAAATATGCTATGATGTGGAATGGATGTAATGATTAGGGTATAAATATGATGAGGTGGCATGAAGAAGATATGACATGAATGTGATTAGGAATGATTAGGATCGATGTTTTTGGAAATGTGAAATGATGATTAGGAAGGGTGATTAGGATATGATTGTGATGAGGTGTAACGATGATTAGGAAATGTGATTAGGATAGGTGATTAGGATAATGTGATTAGGGTAATGTGATTAGGATAATATGGAATGGTAAGATGAAATTGATTGGTTTGAATGGGGTTGATGTGGAATGATTGCATTTGATTGGATGAATTGAAAGATGTGCCTTGATTTTATGGATGATTTGATGTGATGTTTTGGAAGAATTAAGTGGAATGAATGAATTGGATAGATTTTATTGCTTGGATTTTGGTAGTTATTTGATTTTTGTGTTTTTGATGACTAACTACAATAGAAAGCAATCCAGTCTAGAAATCTGTCAAACAAGCATGCAAAACAACTAAAATCTAAGCTAACATTAACTAACTTCTATTGTCCTCCTCCATCTTTGCATTGTATTCTCAGATTTGCAAGTTCATGCAACATCATGAGAAGCTCATGTATTTGATTTGCAAGATTTTGGAGGGTTTGCAGCTGATTCAGAGCTAAGAAAATGTCTTCTAAGAGCCATTAGGGGGCAAAATGAGGCTGAATGATGTGTTTTATAGAAGAGGGAATTTGAATGGAGGGCTAGGATTCATTGTTGAATTTGGAGGCAAATCAACGATGGAGATGAGTTAGGGTTTTCTCCTCACAAGAGGAAAAAAGTGAATTTAAAATTCACAAATATGATGATATGGAGGATGTTTAGATTAAATAAACTTAGTCTATTTAATTTATTTAAGGAAGGGGACATGTGAAAAGGGATTTTTTGATGGGATTTGATCTATTTGTTTAAATAAATCAAGTAAGGGGACATTAGGATATGATCGAATAATTAAATAATCAATTGAAATTAATTATTTAATTATGGAATAATATGGTCAAGTTGACAAAAGGGATGAAATTGAACTAGTTGAATAATGGGATTCAAAGGGGAAATTGTCTTGTCGCATTTGCGACATGAGGACATTTTTCAGCGTCTACAAGTTTTTTTTATGCTAAGACTATTGTTCATTCACATATCCAACAAGGTTATATTATGTCTAATAGATATAAATTCAAATCATGTGTTTGCAGAGTCAACGCCCTCGCATTGGATATATCAACACCTTGGTCTTTTATACCTTGGTGCATACTATCCATGTGCTATATCAAAAATAAGGATTGCTCTTTATAAATATTTGTAAAACCATTGCAACATCCTATCTATACACCCATCCATATATCCAAAATCAAAATATAGCTTTCATGAAGATTGATTAATCATCATTTCTTTATTCTACGATATCAGTTCTTCTCGTCTTTTTCCATTTATCTTCCATCTTCCATCTAAATTTTCATCTTCATCTCTTCTTTCATTTAGAGAGCACACTTGTGTTCTTTGAACCCAACTTTCCTCTCAAGGGGGCATCTTCATTATCATCATCATTCATCTTATCGATATACCTCATCCTTTCCATACCAATCTAGCTAATCAATCTAGCCAAATTATCCAATCACATCCTCTGGTCTTGATCCTAATCTTGTCGTAAATCAATCATCAATCCATCATCAATGGGATATATTGTTCCCACATCCTTGTGTTGATCTAGGGATATATCGTTCCCCATAATGACAATACTATCCTTATCAATCATCATCAATTAATCATTGGTTTACAACTTGACATAGACAATACCTTGTTTGTTTTTGAATCATCATCATCATCATTCATCTTATTCATTAAACTTACCATTATCTTTCCTTCTCACCCTCGCTTTTGAGTGACTAGGGCATCACCATCTCTAATCCAATCATTTTCTTCCAACCAATTTCTTCTAAATCAGTCTTCTTCTACCAATCAAACACTATGTTTTAAACTTCTTTGAAATGATGTTACTTTGCAACACCATCTCAAAGAGGGGCAAAATTTAATTAAATTATCCCTTCCAATCTTCAAATCCACATTAATTAAATAAATCTAATTATTTAGTTAATTCATCACTTAAATTCCTTTTATCCATAACAATTAAATAATTTTTAATTATTTAATTAGATAAATATTCTCTTAAATTTAAATAAATTATTCAAATTTATTTAAGTTGACATTATCTTCTAAAAATAAATAAAATTAATATTTTATTTATATTCCTCTATCATTTAAAATAAATTAAATGAATTTATTTGTTTAATTTAATCTTCATATCTTATCCTTTCTTCCATCATGCACAATTAATTAAATAAATTTATTTATTTAATTTGTTTTATCTTTCAAATTCTTCTAAAAATATCATTTTCTTCTATGTGCACAATCAGTGTTATTTTTAGCATGTCAAAAATTGAATCTAAACTTGAGTTAATTGGCTTTAATCTTATTTTTACCAATCAACTCATAAATTAGAAAAAGACATTCTAAATTTATGAAATTAAATCCTATTTTTATCTAAGCAAGCAGTTAACTCAACAAAGTAGCTTTAAAGCATGACACATGTCGTGTGCATATTCATCATGTCCTCTCAAATTATCTCAACCATCCATTTCATTGAGTTATCTCTACCATTGATCGATCTTTCCCTGAAAGCTATATATACGCCCATTCATCTCTTCATAAATCCTCTTCGATCATTTAAGCTTTGGGTATTCATATAGTGCTTTGAGCATTCTAGCATCATTGAGCACATATTTGAGCACATTATCATCATCACGTCCACTTGTTGCAACCATGGGTATGCAATTCATTGAGCAATCCATAAAAGACCAAGTAAACTATAAAATCTAGGTGAAAGCTTTCATTGTTTTGTGTTATTCATTGATTATTGGTTATTATCTAGATCATTTTCTTGAAGGTTATAGGTTGAGTTTATTGTTCATTGCTTGATCATTATTTACTTGATTTTTACCTATACACACACTCTATTAAAAAAGTGAGGATGGCAGGGGTGGGATGAAAGCTCAGCTAGGGGAATAGCTTGATGGAAGGGGATGTGGTTTGATTGGTGGGAGAGGATAAAGGGAGGTGGGTTGATAACGGGCTTGATTTTTACTTTTCTATTACTCGGTTTCTTGTGCAACATATGCAAGTTGGTGATGGGGGGATGTATATTTTGGGAATGATGGATAGTTGAATTTATGGAATGGTTGAAGCTCAGGTAGCGGGACTAATGGGGAATGGATGAAGTGGATGGGATAGACGAACAATGGATCTGGATTGAACCTACCCATGATGCTTGTAAATAGGTTTTCATCATGGTACTTGCCCAAGGTGCCACGAGGAGTACTTTTCACCATAGGATGAATTATTTTTCTTTACTTTTTGATTTTTTAATTTTTTGTTAATTTTTGACATTTTTTGATTTTTTTGTATTTTTGATTTGGGGTATTCAATAGTCTAGCTTGTTGCAAGTATGGGCCTAATTGGTGTTGTCATTGATGTCAATATACTCCTGTTGCATTAATGATAAGGTTTGGATGAGCCATGAGCTGAGGATATTGAGAAAATTAGTCTCAATCAGGAACAGTGATGATAGTAAGGCAAAAGTCCAAGATAGGATGAGGATCAGAGGATGCGGATTAAAGGGTTTGTAGATATGTGTTTGTAGATGATCCAGTAGAGATTTCAAAGGTCCACATGAAGATATGAAGAAGTTGTGGCCGCTCAAGTAGAACCAGTTCCGGTAGGTGTTCAGAGGTGACTGAGTGTAACAAGAAAGGTCCGGTGAGATCCAGAAATGAAGTTTCCTGCTCTGCGGATTTGAGGGATTATTAAGGAAGTCCTTGTGATGTGTCAACTCGATTTGTTCATGAATGGAAGGTTCAGAAGTATCCATTCTTTGGTGACAGTGGTGACAGACTGTGTTCTTGATGCTCCAGATGAAAGAGAGAAGGATTTCAGTATGCAGATGAAGTGTGGATGTTCTTGGTGATTCAGGAAACCTTGTGAAGAACTTTGGATTGTGTCCAGCATGTGTTAGTGGTCCGCATTGGAGTTGGATCTCGCTATTGAAGATTAACCTCCGGATGATGATGTTCTTCCTGAGACTGGCTGACTGGATAAGTTACACTTCTTGTGGATGTTCTGGTAGATGTTTGCCAACTTAGATGATTATTCCTAAGTTGATGTCTTATACAAATAAGGGGTGCGAAGTCATTTCAAAGTTGTCCTTGTGGTGATGAGAGTGTGGTAGTGAGGAGGAGAGCAAAAGGCAGAGCAGAAGTATTGGGCTTAAATGGAACTGATTCAAGCATGGTGAAGATGCTATTCTCCAGTTCATGTATGTGATATTTATTTCTTTATAGACAATATGTCTCTTGTAGGTAGTGAGCCTCTTGTGAGCAGTGTGCTCGGGTAGTGAGCCCTAATTGGCATGTGCCATTTGTTCTTTCTATTCTTCTAATAGAGAATACAATCTTGGGTTAATCACTCCGTGGTTTTTCCCTTAACCGGGTTTTCCACGTCAAAATCTTGGTGTCTTATGTGTTGATGTGTTTCTGCTCTTGATTTGAAGGCATTATGGTTCATTATTAATATACTGCTAATCACTAAGAAGATTTAAGTGTTTTATTGGAGAAAGTTTTGCACAACTGATTCACCCCCCCTCTCAGTTGTGTGCCCTAAGTCTAACATAGCTATGGCACTGCTTTAGGTGGATGATGTTCATAGATTCTTCAAGCTCTTCTCCTTCAATAGTAGAAAGGCGGTATGCTCTTGAACCATATTTATCTATGATGACATAGGGAACCAACCAATTAGGCTCAAATTTCTCTTTCTTGTCTCGCTCTGAGAGATTCCTTTGATTTTCTTTTAAGATCAAGTCTTCTACTGCAAACTCTCTGGCATAGATTTTCTTGTTGTAGGATCTGTGAAGATGATTTTGGTATGCTTGGAGATGATTCAAGGCGTTGAGGCACCATTCATCCAATAGCTTTAACTCTTGGAGGCGTGCAATATGGTATTCTTTGTCAGTGATGACATTACAAAAAGAGATGCATAATGAGGGAAATTTAATCTCGATTGGTAGGATAGCTTTGGCTCCAAAGACAAGGGAGTATGGAGTGGCTCCCGTAGGTGTGGATACTAGTGCAATAGGCCCAAAGGGCGGGATGGATGAAGAGGTGCCAATCAGGACTAGTTTCATTGACAACTTTCTTGAGGATTTTGTGCAAGGTTTTATTAGTTGCCTCGGCTTGGCCGTTACCTTGGGAATAATATGGAGTGGACCAATGATGTTGAATATGGAATTGTTCACAAAGAGTACAAACATCATTATTTTAAAATGGTTTTCCATTATCTGTGACAAGGGAAAATGGGATACCATAGCGACAGATGGTATGGTAAAGGATGAATTTGGTGATTTGATTACCAGTGGTGAAAGTGAGAGGAATGAATTTGACCCACTTGGTAAAGTATTCAGTGGCGGTGATGATGAATTTGTGTCCATCAAAAGAGGGGGGTGGATTTTGCCAACGAGATCTAGGCCCCGTTGAGAAAAAGACCATAGTGTGGTGATTGGTTGCAATGCTTGAGAGGGAGAATGAACAAGATCTCCATGCTACTGACAAGGCTTGCATTTCTTTACATACATGCATCATGCTCCATGATTGGCCAGTAATATAGATTATACATAATAGTTTTTTATCTAGTACAATATTGCTTGTGTGAGCACTGTAGATACTTGCATGGACTTCGTGTGGTATGAGGGAATCTTCTTCTATGTTTAGACATCATAGGAGAGTGTCATCATAGCTTCAGCAATAAAGGGTATTAGTGAGAATGGTGTAGCGAGAGGCTCGATGGATGAGTGATCATTGTTGTTTGCAAAAGGATTCAGATGGGAAAGTGTGATGTTGGAGGTAGACATAAATGTCATGGTACCAAGGATTTTTCAAGACCAACAATATCACATATAACTTCTAACTTGGTGACACAATATGCTGGCATGAGGATTTGTTCCACAAGAAACTCACATTGTTGACTATCATGAGGCATATCCAGGAGAGAACCAATAGTGGCCATGGCATCAACTTATTTGTTGTGAAGGCGAGGCACTTGTTCAAACTAAATGTAGTTGAAGAGCAACTTGTATTCATCAACCATTTGTTTATAGGGTATCAATTTGTCATCCTTAGCGAGGTATTCACCATTGACTTGTTTGATAACCAACTGAGAATCTCCATAGACCTATAGCTACTGGATGTTCCACTGAGATGTTGTTTTGAGACCAATGATCAAGGCTTCATATTCAACCACATTGTTTGTGCAAGGGAAGGCAAGCCTATATGCTTTGGGAATATAGTATCCTTGAGGAGTGACCAAGAATATTCCTACCCCTAAACCATGATTTGTGAAGGATCCATCAAAGTATAGTTTCTAGATTACTGATTCTATCATAGTTAAGATGGATTCATTTGGGAAATCAATGGAGAGTGGTTGATGATCTGTGAGAGGTGCTTCATCTAACTGATTTGCTACAAATTTTCCTTTGATTGCTCTTTGATCAACCTACTCAATGTCAAACTTGCTAAGTAACATTACCCATTTTGCCATTCGTCCTGTGAGCGAGGTCTTGAAAAGCATGTATTTGAGAGGGTCGACTTTGGAGATGAGCTTGATTGAGTGACTCAACATGTAGTGTCATAATTTTTGAGAACAAAAAATGATAGCTAGGCATGCTCATTCCATAGGTGTATAATTAATCTCATAGTTGACAAGGGCCTTGCTGATGTAGTATATAGCCCTTTTGTGGCCGGTGTCATCATTTTGTGCTAAAAGTTCCGCCAATGCTACTGAAGTTGTAGATATGTACAATAGTAGTGGCTTTCCAGGGATAGGTGCTAGAAGGACTAGCGGCGAAGCCAAGTATTCCTTGATGCGGTCAAATGTTTTCTGATAATTTTGATCCCATTTGAAGTGCACTTCCTTATGAAGCAAGTGGGAAAAGGGTTGGCATTTATCTACGAGTTGAGAGATGAACCTCCGGATAGCCTAGAGATTTCCTTGTAGACTACGAAGTTGTTTGAGAGTCTTTGGTGGTGGTATTTCTGTTATAGCAGTGACCTTAGCCGTATCCACTTCAATACCCCTACGGGAGACAATGAACCCCAAGGATTTTCCTAATGTGATGCCAAGGACACATTTCTTAGGATTGAGATGGAGCTTGTACTCCCTAAGGCATTCAAATAGCTGTTGTAGAACCTCAGGGTGTTCTTCTCTTGTCCTTGATTTCCCAAAGAGATCATCTACACAATCCTCCATAATTTTGTGTAGCATGTGGTGAAAGATAGTGGTCATGGCTCATTGATAAGTTGCTCCAACATTTTTAAGGCCAAAAGGCATGAATTGCCAGCAATAAGTACCCCAATGACATGTGAAAGTTGTTTTATGTTGATCTTCAAGAGAAATTCTAATTTAGTTATATCCCGAGAAGCCATCCATGAGGGAAAGCATTTCATGTCCAGCCATGAGATCCACAATGATGTCTATTTTAGGAAGCGGGAAGTCATCTTTTAGACATTCTTTGTTGAGGTCGCGAAAATTTGTACATACTCGGATGCCCCCAGGTTTCTTAGCAATTGGAGCAATATTGGAGACCCATTTCGGGTAGTCTATAGGGTAGATTAAGCCAACTTCCAACAGTTTCTATAATTCTTCTTTGACGAGCAGGGCGACTTGAGGATGCATCTTGTGGAATTTTTGTTTGACTGGTCGTACTTCTAGATGTACCACAAGGTGATGTACTACTAAGGAGGGATCTAATCCTGGCATGTCTGCATATGACCAAGCAAAGACATCAGGTGCCTTGTGGAGGGCGATTGAAAGATTGGATTTTTCTTAGATGGCAAGACTTTCTACAATATGAGTGAGCTTAGGTTGTTCCTGTGTTCTGAGGTTGATTTCTTGTGTGCCTTCAATTAGGATAGTGGAAGATTCCTACCAATAGGAAGGTATAGGGGGAAGATAGAGATCCTCATCTCCTAGTGCCTCAAATAGGTTTTCACCAGGAGATATGTCTTTATTTTTCTCTTTTGTGTCTAAAAGTGCCTCAGAGAGATTTTCAATAGGGGACAATTTTCTATTTTTTAATTTTTGATTTTGACTAAGGTTCTCCTCTTCCTCAAAATAGGCATTAGCGTGCAAGGATATGCCATACTGTGAGGTGTCGTGGAGTTCTAGGAATGCGGAGAGGGCCTCATCATTTTGGAACATATCGAGAGGTGGTGATCCTTGATAATCCCAAGCAATGAGATTGGGATGAACGAGAGGAAGGTCGATGAGGAAGATGGTGTTGTTAGGGAAGATGCATGAGATATCAAGATCTTTGCATGAAGCTATGATGACACTCAACGTAACATTTTCAACAATAGAAGAGGATTCGATCACTTCTACCGAAGTTTTAGCAGGTCCATGGATTGTCATAGTAGGCAGTGCATATCCTAAACTGAAATACTTGGCATATTGCTTAGGAGATGTGGGATCAATTGGAATAGGCTTGGTGGTGCCTTGTTCATCAATGCCAAGCCCTTTTCCATGGTAGGACATCATGGTACATATTTGGAATGGTACAAGATATTTTTCCTTGAAGTATTCAAGATCAACTTTTGCTGGAGGGGTCTCATCATGGTACAACCAATCATTCAAGGATGTTTCTTTGGCTTCTTCTTGAGAGAGACCTATGCTAGGATGAAGGGGATCTTATCATCAATCTTGTGTTGTTGTTCTTGAGCCTTCTTTTGTAGATGACGACCATGGGAGCAGGGGGACAAAGGCAATTGTCCCACATGAAAGGCATTATGAAGCTCATATTCACCACACCCTTTGTCTATGATCTTGACCAGGAATACTTGAGGGGTTGGAGTGGAGGATGAAGTGGAAGCATTTGATGGATCGGTGGTGACAGATGGAGTTGATGAAGGATGATATGAGGTAGATGGTATGGACGAGGGGTCTTTGAGATGTTCCCCATATGTACTTGGGAAATGAAATTGTCTATCATAGAAAACCTCCAAAGCTTTACAGTACTCAAACGGTTGTTGATTGGCAGGAATAGTGACTTCTGCACCGTTATGGGGAAACTTAAGACATTGGTGATATGTGGAGGGAATGACTTGCATGGCATGTAACCATGGTTGGCCTAGGAGAAGATTGTAGGGGAGATCAAGATCAACCACATGGCGTAGAGTGGGTAACGTGAGAGGACCCACTTTGATAGGGAGACATATGGTGCCTTCTGATTCTTGCTCTGTGTTGTCATATGCTTTGATGGAAATGACCAAAGACTCCAAATTAGTTGCTGAATACCCCAAAAAGTTTTATGAACTTTAATGTACATATATTCAAACTAGATCCATTATCCAAGAGGACCCTCTTGACTTTGTGATTGGTGATTTGGACTTCGATATGGAGTTGATTTATTATGAATGGGATTGATAAGTGGCATGTCGGATTGGCTAAAAGTGAGATGGTAGGATGAGGACAATTGGGCCACTAGGTTTTGGAATTATGTGGGAGGAATGTTGGTGGGGACATGGACTCTTGGAGAGCCTTGTCAAGGATTTCACGGTGGATGGTAGATGTCTTAAGGAGTTCCAAGATGGAGATTTGTGTGGGGGTCTTCCCAAGATGGTCAAGGAGATTGTATTTGGAAGTGGTAGTGGTGGAGGATGGCGATGGTCCCTTGATGGTTACACACCCACATCAGTGGTAATGGAACATTTGGGAGTATTACTTTTGATCTTGATGGTGGTGATATGAGTAGAGTCGAAATCAATATGGACTACTACATTATCATAAGGAGGTGGAACATTGTTATAGTTGATGTTGTTGGCTTGGTTATTGGGATTGGTGTTGGAGGATGATGGTTTGGATATGGATTGGTTATTGCGATTGGGGAGAGGGTCTTGGTAGACTCCTAAGCCATTGGTGGGTGAGGTATTGTTGTTTCCTTCCACTTGGATATCATCGTGATCGATGAGGTCTTGGAAATAGTTTTTTAATTTCATACATTTTCTAGTGGTATGTCCTTTGATACGATCATAGTCACAATACTCATTTTCCTTGTATCATGTGGGTTTAGGTTGGTTTTCATCAAAGGGTTTGGTCGTGGGATACTCAACCATGTTAGCTTGGACAAGTTTTTGGAACACAACTTTGAGTGGTTCACCCAAAGGAGTGTATTTGTGTTTTGGATTGTTGGGAGGATTACGTTTTAGTAGAGTGGATGGCACCGAGACATTGTTTGAAACATTTTGTACAACATGTGCCTCTTTGGGTTTAGGAGTGCCTATTTGAATGAACTTGGAATCAGTAGCACCATCTCCTACAATATTTTTGTTTTTAGCCCAAAACTTAGGTTTGTCATTAGATGATTTTTCATTATCATTTCAATTGTAGATTTTGACCAAACCTTTTGCGATAAGGGCCTTTTCGATGGTGACACCTTTTTCTATGATTTCATTGAAGGTGGATGCACAATATACTTGCAAGTGGAAGGCCATTTCGTGGTTAAAGTTTTGAATGAAGATGTGTACAAGTTATTTTTCAGGTGTTGTCCAAGGTAGCCTACTAGCAAGGGCTCTCCATCTTTCTAAGTATGGAGAAAAAGTCTCACCATTTCGTTGTTTAGTGTTGCAAAGGTTGAGCATGGTGATTTTGTGCTCTACTTTGTATGAGAAATGGGTGATAAATTTTTCTGATAGGTCGGCAAAGGTGGATGTGGAGCCATAAGGCAAGTGCATAAACCATTCGATGGCTTGCCCTCGTAAGATTCGTGGGAAAAGATGGAGGAATTGACCATCATAGGAGACTTCCTGGCATGCCATGAAGAACTCCTTGATGTGGTCATGGGATCTCCTTTTCCTTTGTATTTATCGAATTTGGGTACTTCAAAGTGTTGAGGAAAAGGTATGGTTGTCATATTTTGATCGAATGGATAGGGACATAAGTCTTTAAATTATAATGTTTCTTTTGGGTCCCTAGTTGGATGTTTTTGAGCGTGTTTTTCATCTCTTGCCATTTTTGATCGAAAGGAGTGGCAAGGGGAGATTGTGATATGGATTGAAGTGGCAGTTGTTGTGATTGTTGGTGGAATGATGATTGTTGTTGTGGGATGGTGTATTGTTGTGTGATATACGGAGGTAGGCCTATAGTTTGTGAATAACCATGAGACCCATATGTTTTATGTTGTGCTATGGTGTGAGCGGATGAATGATATGCATGTTGTGTTTGGAAGGGTGGTTGTTGATGTTGGGTGGTATGTTAATGTTGCATGGAAGTACCATGGGGAGGTTGTTGATGAATGGTATGTTGATGTTGCATGGAAGTACCATGTGGAGGTTGTTGATGAGTGGTCGAATGATATGTTTGAGCGGGGTTCATGTAGCTTGTTAATGGGTTTTGAGATTGATGTGGTGGCTGTGATGTTAATGGATGTTGGGATTGGAGATAGGTCTGTGAAGGTACCATAGGTAATGTTGTTTGGGTGATAGTCATCCTTTGCGGGATGACTAAGGGAGGAAGTGTTGAGTAATGGTAATGACGTTAGAAGTGTTTTGAGGAATGGTGGTGACATTGGAAGTGTTTTGAGGAATGGTGGTGACATTGGAAGTGTTTTGAGGAATGTTGGCAATATTGGAAGTGTTTTGAGGCATGTTGGATGCATTTTGAGGAATATTGGATGCGGTTTGAGGAATGTTGGATGCAGTTTGATGAATACTGATATTTGGATTAGTGGGCATGTTGGTGTTGGGCATTAAATGCGATGGCATGCCATAAGGTTATTCTGATACTTGTGTTTGTGAAATGGTATTACCCCCTACATGTTGGTCAATGGTATGGATGGCATTGGTATTTGTAGTGAAGTTAGCCTATGAATTTTCATAGATGAGATTGTTGGAATTAGGGACACGACCCCATGGTTTATCGAGGATGGGTGATGGCGGTTTATCATGTATGATAGTTTTGAGTTTGTATTGGCCATATGAGTGGGGGAGGTGTGCTCCATGTTCAATGAGGCGTTCAAGGAATTAATCCTTATGATTGTCAAGGAATTGATTAAATTTATCATGCAACCCTCTCTCATTAAGGAAATTAATGAAGGTGGGTGAATACATGTGGTGATGTATGGATGCTTCATCCATTTTGGGTTGGTTGACATATCCCTCCATGTTTCTTGTGGTGGAGCCGTGTAGAGAGAGGGGTTGATAGCGAGTGTCCATTTTTTTCTTAGCTTGTGATCGTGTGATGGGAGGCATAAAAGGATGACTATGATTGGAACCAATGATGTAACCAAATGTTTAGAGATGGTGATTTTAGTAATTTCAAAATCTAGATCACTTGGGAGTGTAGATCAAAGCTTATCCTTATGAACTTAGGGTGGACAAAGAGCCTAAGCAAGGGGATAACGAGATTGTCTTACTTGGGGTAGACAAGATGCACCAAGCAAAACAAAATTCTTGAATTCCACCAACTTAGGAAGTGTCTAAGTTCCTAAGCTAATTTATCCAAGTGGGATGATTTCAAGTTTATATCAAGCTTAAGATAGACAAGTTCTTAAGTCTAATACAAACAAGAGGATAAAATGATCTAGATCCTAACTTTAGAAATATTTGATTTGATATGGATGTATGATTGATTTGAATTTGGATGAAGGTTGGTTTGATTTGGATAATTGAAGTTGATTTGATTTGGGATAATGGATTTTGATTTTGGAACAATGATTGGATCACAAGCTAAAGCTTAAATGGGAATGGATGATTGAAAATGATGATAATATGAATGGATTTGGGTGTGAAAGGATGTTGGATGAAGTGGGATGACCAATTTGACAACCAAAATGATGAATGCCTTAGGTTATGTGAGATTTCAAAACTGGGCACTAAAATAGGAAGTTTAGGCACTGACATAGAAGGAATAGATGCTAAAGGGCTTAGAATGGGCGCTGATAAAGACCTAGGTGAGTGATGATAGAGACCCAGTTGGGCACTGACAGAGGCCAACTAGGTGCTAACAGAGGGTGGATGGGCGCTAAAAGGTGAAAATTGGGCGTTGATTGGAGTTGTTTGGATTTTTGAAATGTTTGTGTTTGGATTTTGGCAAGATTTTCAATCAATAAACATAATGGTTGTTTTGACTTTCTTAGAAATGGGTGTGAAAGGCTATGAACCTTCATGGATAACAAATGGCTTATACGGGTATATCACATGAAAACACACCAAACACTTGTTTACAAACCTAGTATTTATTCAAGCAAGGTGTGTCATATCCCGCGGACTCACTCAAGTGTGACTTCAACCCCCACTAATTAGATAATGATGGTTTCCATCCTCTTGATACTACTTATCATTAGTTGGATAGATAGGGAATGCAAGGTCATGTACCACTTACACCCCTTACTTTGGAGACAAAAGTCTTGCCTAAAGTGTATTCTATCTCACCTAATGAAGGTACAAGTGTGAGATGTTGTCCTCCATATAGTTGCGATTCACCAAAGGATATGACAGTCGAAGGTCTTAACTAGGCTAAACAAGGCTTCTAGGGGGTGTACCAATATACGTGAGGTACGGGGGATGAATCTATTAACGAGGGTGTCCCTATCCAACCAATTGCCAACCAACACAAGTCTCGACAGACTAAGGGTCTTAGGGTCTTTACAAGGTGGGAGAGAGTCCTTCCTTTTAAGTGAGTCTTTTGATTCTCACAATGCTTATATACCACACCAGAACACGCAGTAGAGGTCATACCCTTGGGGATGAATTCTAAGGCATGCCCCCTAATGGGAAGGATTCAAGATGCTTTTGATCACCCAAGATCACATGAAGTGCAAGGGGAGAGCATACACATGAGAAATCCTAAGATAAAAATAAGTAAAGATTGGATCAAAGGTTTTTAATCTCTAAGATTGCTAAATGGAACGAGAAGAGAGAAAACACCTTGTTGGCGTTTCAATTCGCACCTTTGGAATGTGAGTTGGAAACAGATAACTATGCATAGATAAACTGTTCTCCTATTATGAGGGGGACTTCCCTTTTTGATAATGTTCATTTGAAAGATAAATAAAACAAATTTGCCTATCTTCTTTTTTATTCTCTACTGCGAGCACAAGGTTATAAAACTCTATTTCGCTGCAGAAGAGGTTTTTCCTTTTTAAAACATCTAACTACAGCTAGGCCTAAACTAAACGACGCTTTTAATATCCTGAGTAAATTCAGAGCAAAGGGATTAAAAGTGGACAAGGAATGATTTGTTGTAACACAAAAACTTAAATAAATTTCTTCCAGATTCACATCACATGACTTTTTGTACTTTAATGATGAAAGCTGAAATTAAATTTACAGAAGCCACACATCTGACGACAAAACTTGATGATTAGTGAGATAGAAAATCAAAGCAAAAGGCCGGCATGAGACTTCTATTCCAATATCATAAAGTTGATACAACTCTAGGACAACAGTACTGTAGCAAAAGGTAGGCATACAATAAGCGATCAAATACTGGAGAATAGATAACATAGAGTGAACAAGTAGTTGAAATAATAATTTCTGTAGGCTAGAATAGGCACAACAAATTTTCTATCACAATTACCATTACCGTTACTTACAATGGGCAAGGTTACCCTTATTTATACTAAATCAAAGGAGTAGGGAACCCTAAAATCTCCTTGATTTTATCTAACTAACTTGCCAACTCGCAAGCTTTATTTCTATTCTAAGACAAAGATTACAACTAACAAATACTTTAAAGCAAAGAAAACTCCAACTAATACAAAGTGATTTCTTTCTAAATAAAGAATGAATGAGCTTTGAATGAAAGCAAATGCTTTAAAACAAAAAGCATTTGAGTTAAAGCTGCTTTCTTTTGAATCACATCCTCATCAACATTCTTGCTTTTTGGTGATGTCATCCATTGATATTCTAAGAAATAATATCTTCTAAAAAGTGAGTGATCGCATCTTTGCCAGGAACACTGATACTCTCTAGAATGATATTCTAATTCTCTAACATTTCTTCAACATTGGCAACCATCTGAAGGAATACATGAACTTCACCCACAGCTTTGTCAAACTTCACTGTCATTGCAGCAAAATGATCCATCTTGCCGGCACTGATATCACCATTAAAATTGCTATGGATGAGAGTCTGGAACTCTGCTTGCACTTCCTTGAGATCATACAGGGTACCATCTTCTTTTTTATACAAACACAGGATTTGAGAGACAAAAGATCTGACAAACTTGAGAGCATTTACCACTTTTTCTTTCCACTCTACCAACTCTGAGATTACATTGTCATAAGTTTTTACTGTGAAAAGATATTGTGCTAAAAATGTTTCCTTGGACAAACGGGGCTGCACACAAGTGTTAGTAGTTTCTTGAGATGTCTTGGACAAGCATATGATGCTGCAAAATAAAAATTAGTCCAAGCAAATGCAAGAAACCTAACAAATGCTAAAAAAAGAACTTAGGTGCTGAAACAAATTGTCTCGATGCTAATAGAGCTAGATGCTAAGACAAATAGTTTGGGCACTCCATCTTGGAGGTTAGGCGCTAAACCAAAAAATGAAAGCGCTGAAAGAAGACTGGTTATACCTTTGGGTCTGAGCATTGATTCTGACTGGTTGAGAGTTGCTATAGGTTTTGTGGGCACTGATGTGGTAGGGATGGTATGAGGGCTTTCAAAATAATCTAAACTTGCAAGACAAAGAGCAACAACCTGCAAAAGTGTTGATTATCAGGATTAGTGCATCTCAAAATCTAAAAACTTAGTGATTAGTCCCTTAATAAATGAAAATGCAAAGTTTAAGAAGTCCTAGAACTGGGCGCTGATATGTCTGAGATGGTGCTAAAGCCTTTGTGTTCAGCATTGAAACGTGTTGGGAAGCATAACATTTTGTAATTTCACAATTTCCTATAAAATAGAGAGTTAAACTACCCAATTTTGTTGTTTAGAAGGTTAGTGGTCACATAAAAATCTAATAACATCACAACTATGTAAGAAAATGATAAAATGATGACCTTTTTACCTCCCTGAGACTAGGCATTGAAACAGGCTGAATGGGCATAGATGTAGATTGATTGGGTGCTGAACAACAAAATCCAAGCGTTGAAGTGCGTTTAGGGGACTTGCAGAACTCGACGTTGATACAAAAGACTTAAGCACTGACAGAGAGCTGCTCGATGTTGTTCTGCAAAATTCTAGCACTGACCCAACCTACAAACATAGAAACAAGCCAAAATCCAACATAAAAAAGATAGTTAAGGTGGTAGGGTCCCAGCGAGCATGCCAAAAATGTCAACAAGAAAGAGTGAACCACCTAGGACAAGCTAAAACAAGTCTAACCTACCCAATTCACTAATTCAAGCAACTTGTAGTTTAGACTAAATAGAAATGCACAATTAAACATATTTGCACCCTATCTAGATGCATCCCTATTGAGATGTCTTAATGATAATATACTAAGCTATATGATGTGCTAAAATTAGCTATGTGAGTGCTGAAATTGACAAAATTTATTTGCATTCTAATTGCTTGTTGGAAATGGATGGGAGAGGCTCAATTTATAGATTTTTGGAGGTGAGGATGGAGGTCTAGGATTGAATTGAAGGATCAAGGGCTCAAATTGCTTGAAGATACTCAAGCAAGGAGAATTGGACAAGTGTCATTGAGAGGTTGGATGAGGGAAATGCTCCAAGATTCAAGGGGAGATCAATGGATGGAATTGAATGGTTGAATGGATGGATGGCTAGGATTGGGTAGGTGTATGGCATGTAAGGCTTCATTTATGAAAAGGTATGGTTTGGATTTTGTGAAGAATTTAAAATTAGGAGGAGAGGACAATTGGAATTTAAAATTGGATGAACAGTGAATGAATAATGCCATATGGAATTTAAAATTCCATGAATAGTGACACTTGGAGTGGAAGAAAACAAAATGGGACAAATGTATACTTTTGGAAGATTTGCCCATGCTTCAAAAGTACCACTTGTCATGTACATGCATGTACATTGAATGACAAGTGGACTTCTAGAAACATGGGGAGATGTAATTGTGAGTTAATTTTAATTAACCCATGTGCACATGATTAAGAGGATAATAATGATGATTACTAAAAGTAATCAAAAGTGCACAAAATAGGGAATTAAATAAATAGGGATATTTATTTAATTTTTGGGAGTGTGTATGAATTATAGTTGTCAAAAATATTTAAATTTTTGAACTATAGTAGAGGAAATTGATTTTTTTTAGTGATGGGGGAAAAAGATGAAAATATTAATTAAATAATTATGAATTATTTAATTAATGTGTATGGGTGAAATCCTGTGAATTGTCAGGTTTAGAATGCGGAGGATAGATGAAGGTGGTTGTGACCATTTTTAGGTGTCTACAATCTTTATGGGTTGGCACAATGTGGGTTTTTCTCTTTCAAACTTTAGGGACTTCTGGGAGGAACTTGAACCCTAGGAGAGAGGATGTGAGGCCCAAATTCTCTTACAATCTCATTTACATTGATGTACCTATTTTTGGATACTAATATTAGTTGATTCACACATTTATATTTTTGGATTATATTCATTATGATAGATTAGCATGGATAGTGTGGATTTTGATTAGAGTAGCATGATTTATGAGTATATGATGTTGATTTAGATTAGTTGATGCTTGTGGGTAATTATTATCATTCTGATATTAGATGTGTAATTGAGATTAGATGATTTTATTCTCATGGGATTCACCTTGCAACATGTTCATTATATATGAGATTTCACATTTTTACTCTATTTTTTCATGTTTGGATTAAATGCAGATGATTGATATGTGTGTTTTGGATGCAATATTTACTTAATTTTTAATATTAATTTGATAGTTATGATTCGGTAAATTTTACAATTTGCATGGTCTAACTTTAGGAAATTGTATGAGAAATTGAATTATTTAATTTGAGTAATTAGGGTACTTAAGTAGGATGTATTGAGAAAGTTATGCAAATGAATGAATTTTCTATTACAAATGGATATGTTTAAGTTACTGTCACATACTGCTTTGACCATCTTTCAGATGTCTATTTGACATTCATTCAAGTGTGTAGGTGAATATAATTTGCTAATGGATATACTGGAGGTCCTCTAAAAGCCTATTGTCTTTCTTGGTTACAGCTTAGCCTTATCCCATGAGGGACTAAGGCTTTCTTATGTGAAATTATTGTAATTATGAATTATCTATTTTAATTTTGATTATTTTGGTACAAAATAAAATGTGGAGGATTATTAGTGATGATTTTGATTAGTGTTATGTGTTAGGTTAGGCATGCAATAAGGGATTAAGGGTCCCTTAATGATTAAGACTCGGATTTGCACACAAGGGGAATTTTAAATGGTTGGAAGAAGTCAACTTTCTTTATTTTATGGCTTAAAAAACTCCCTTGGACATGTATCTAGGGGAAAGGTCTATTTTTGCATAGGTTTGTGGAGTGTAAGGTGGGTTTTGTGCCCACCTAACTCCTTGGGAGATGGGCATGCGATCTTTTGGAAAATAGGATATGGAGGTGGATTTAAAGATCCACCTCACATCTCTCTTTCTAAGGGCTTGGTATAATAAAGTGAAGTGCTCCATGCTCCACTCAACCAAATCTATCCATGTGGATGCATATGGGGAAGAGTGTGTTCTTTCTTTGAGAAAATTGGAGAATCGAGAAGAAGGATGTGGGTGCCCCATGTCCTCATCCTATGGGATGAGGATGAATGACAAGACATCCTATTTTTAGGACTCCTTCATGGCTCTTAGAAGGGGCTTTTTGCTCATTCTTTATTTTTTTGGAGAGTTGGAGCTTTCTTGGAAGGGTTGGGGAAGACTATTGTGAAGGATTTAATCAAGGAAGGAGCCATCCTCTTTGAATCTATTGTAGAGGTAGGCTTCCATTATTTTTCCTTTGTTGTATAGTATGTATAAAATTTCCTTTTATGAATGTTTGTATGACTATTATCTCTATTTGTGTAGTGAAATGTTGTTGTTTACTTTTTGTGTATGTGTAAAAATTATTGCAATGGGGGTATGTTGGGAGAATATTTGTGTGTGTATATGTTATCCTAGGCTCTTCCAATTAGATGAGAGCAAATCATGTGAGGGGTGATGAGATGATGCTAAACCTCGTACTTTAATAGATAATCATCTTGTCAACCTAGGTGGTGTTTGAAGGCTATATGCAAAAAGGTAGTTTAGAGTCCTTTCTTGGGAGTTGTTCTACTCTATTTGAAAGGAAATGCACACACACACACACACTAATCAAATTAGCTAAATTTAAAAAACTAACTAGGTCTAGCTATGAAATTGAAATGCTTATATGCTTAATTGAAAAGACTAACTACATAATAGAAATGCTTATGCTTTTACAACAAGAAATACTAAAAATTAAACTTCTCTAACAATCCAAATGATTGTTGAAAATGAAACCACAACTATCTAAAAATCTCTTTTTGATAGTTTTCTGAAGAACAAATAACAAATGGAAACAATTGAAATTTTCAACACTCTTTTTCCTCTTTTTCTGAGTTTTCCTTATAAAATTTGAAAATGAAAGAAACTTCACATGCAAACACAATGGTGACTAACATAATAAACTTGCAAGTAACATAATATAAAACAACAACATTTACTTTAACATATTCATGCAATAATCATCAAAATACTTATCTACAGTAATAAAGGTTCTTCCTCTCCAATGAGTGGTCAACTCTCCAGAGATTGGAACGTCTTTTAAACCATCACATTCAACCCAAAACTTACAAAAATTAAAAAATAACACTATCTTCATTCATGGTCTCATAACATATGCTACTTGATTTGCTTCTAGTCTAGATTATGTTGAACTGAAAAGATAATAATCCATCTTTTTACATGACAATGATAAAAAATATAGTAGCTAACACTATTGCCTAATTAACTACCACTACTCAACTAAATATTTATGAAGGATCCTTATAATACAATGACATGTTGAACATGCATGTGCTATTCAAATATTATCGGAAGTCTTAATTGAAAGGAAATACACAAGTTTGTTATCAAATTAATATAAAGTTTGTTCTTAAGCATAAAATAAGGAAAGTGTCTTCAAGGATGACTCCTAATAGGAGTCTACTATCTATAGAGGTTACTTCTATAATTAGTAAATTGGGTTCACCGATCCTACTTCCATGCATGAGGAATTCGACA
This sequence comes from Cunninghamia lanceolata, assembly GCA_027924645.1. NCBI lineage: Eukaryota > Viridiplantae > Streptophyta > Pinopsida > Cupressales > Cupressaceae > Cunninghamia > Cunninghamia lanceolata. The sequence continues at coordinate 7,826,692 of BSBN01000333.1, forward strand.
CAAGCAAACTAGAACTTTGTTGCTAAGTGTATATTCATTTTGGAGTCTAAGGGCTTTATGTTGTAACTGCTTTCTCTGAAGTATAGAGCCTTTAGAGCTAACAAGACCACTTACCCATTTTTCTAGAGCTCATAACCTTCAGAATTGGTGATACTATCTCTGATGTACTCGAAACCTCCAAATATCATCGAATAATTTTGGAGTTGAGTAGAATTCTCCAAAAACTACCAAAGTGTCCTAGACCCAACTAAAAACACATCTTTTGTGCAACATATTATAAACATTTTGATCCTTATTAATCAACAACTACTAAACTAAAAATATGCAATCTATTCTATTTCAAAGTAATTGATAATCTCCTATGCAAACACCAATTTAGCATGAAAAGGGTATGAACAGGGAAAAATGGATATTTTGTTTATGGAATTGATGAGGCCAAGATTATCCTCATCAAGGGATTTGAGGGAGGTGAGAAGAACCTATTTTGGTAAGCCTTATTGTACATGATGTGGTTTAGGGAAGAATGGGTGGTGAAGTAGAGTTGTTTTGTGAAGGGGTTTGGCTTGTTGGGTGGAATGATGTCTTGAACAAGAGTTGTGAATGGGTTATGAAAGGATGATGTTCTTTTATTTTGGAGGTATGATGTAAGGTTGATTTATATTTTCTTCTCAAATAGTTAGTTTCTCCCCTCTAGTCCCCATATTTGTGAATCATATATTGATTCAATAATGTTGTTCAAACCATGTGAAGTGTTGTGTGAATGTTGATTTTTGTGTTGTATTTATTGTTTTGTGAACTATGGTTTATAGAGGGCCTCCTGGCTTGGGAGTGGGTTTGATTTAAACCCTATGGTTGGGAAGTGAGCACCTCCATTGACAAATTTGTCATTGTGAAAATCAATTATAGGTTTTGTGAAGACAAGGGTGAAGACAACTTTGTTTAAGTGAAGATTATTTATTTGTTTTTTAAACTCTTCCATGGGTCTTATGGAGCTTATAGTGTCCTCATTTTAATAAAAGAAATCTTCTATATTATTATTGTGTGTGCAAGACCATTTGGAAATTATGGAAAACATCATTGTGTTGAAACCTTGCAAAATCTCATTGTCAAAAAGATATTGTATTCTCATCAAAATATTTGTTGTGTACATTCTCCATTATTCTTTGCTATTATTTAAAAAAGAGAGAAAATATGTTGTTAAATTTACTTGTAAAAATAAAAATAAAAAGAGAAGAGATTTACTTTGATGTTTTTACATTACTGTATCAATTTTTTAAAGTGTATATTAACCTTAAGTTGATTGTTTCATAAAAAAGGTATAATAATGTAATATGTATATATACATATATATTCACAAGTAAATATATATTTAAGTTTATGCTTATTTTTTTATGATAAACCTAGTAGATTCAAGAACCTAAAAAAAGGGCAAAACCACTTGAATGCTAGCAAAAAATGGCTAGGTCCATATTCATAAACATCTAAAACTATCTACATGTCTACTCAACAAATGAGCTATCAATCAAAGACATAAATTTCATATCACTAGCCCAATAGGAAGATGAAGGATCAAACCATAGCCACACCCAACCAAAACATATATACATAAATGTTAAAAAGTCTGCAACTACCCTACTAAACTGAGAAATAGACTTTATAAAACTGGGTTTGAAATGGAGGCCAAGGAAAATAATGTAGGCCCTAAGACACCCCTAGAAGCAAAATTAATTTCATGCAAGGAAGAGACATACCTAATAGAGCCACCATCTCCACATCCTTTGAGCCCTCATTGTCACAACAATTAGAAAATCTAGAATAACATCCTTTGGAAGCGCCACTTTCAAACCCTTATCCAATTCCTCCATTGTCGAATGCAAACATAGTTGCCACTTCTTAGAAGAATGTAAATGATCAAGGACACAAATAAAATAAACCTTTTCCTAGTGACCCACATCTTAAATATCATCATGTAACAAGTATGAGCTAGCTACATTAGAAAGCAAAGAGGCACAAGACAATGTCTGAGCCACGTCAAAAACATTCCACCTCCCTTGAGTGTGCCTAGGGTCGAGTAGGAGATTGGCCATGGTAGAGTGAGTCCCCATACTCATAGCCCTATCCATATCTTTAGCAAGTTCCCAAATCCTAATTACTTAGTGCCAAAGATCTAGGTCCTTAATTTCCTTCTCAATAAACACCATAAAGTCAATAATCATCTCCTCATCGCAAACTTGGCGTTTCCTCTACTTTGGTTTGCTCTCAACAAACTTAGCCTTTCCCTTCCCTCCCATCTTACTAGCCATTGCATGCAAACCCTCTAGAGAAGCTATACATAATAGAAACAACCAAAAATAAGTATAGTGAAATACCTATCGATGCCAACATAAAACATGCTACCACCTAACAAAATCATAAATATGAAAGGACTGGAGCATAAATGTAGATGTAAAAAATAAACTCCTACCACCACTTATCCAACCCATTATTTGGTGACTACCCATTGAGATTTCCCTGAGTAAGCATCAAAGCCTCCCAAGGAAAATGCTCCCACCAACAAACCCTGGCTTGACCAACCTTCAATCTCAAATATACTCCTTTGTTGGATGCCTAATAAAAATAACATTCTCTTTCTAGCTAATATGATTGAATATAATCTCATCAAATAAGGCCACTACCACCTTGGCCTCTGAGAGAATAAAATCTAGCTTCCAGTTTTGAGTCTTCTCTCCATTCATGGTGCTAATAACTAGTTTGGAATCCCCTTCAACCCAAAGCTTCTTCCATCCTTTCTCTCTGGTTATCATTGTCCCCCACAACATAGCCCTAGCCTCAACCATATTATTGGAATCCACATCAAAATCAAAGGCAATAATACTCACTTGTATTTTCCAATCTCATTCCTAAAAACACATCCCCCTTGCCCTTTCGAGATTGTCTTTGGCATCCATATCAAAATTGAATTTAACCCATCCATAGTTGGGACACCTCCAAATGCAAGGGAAGACTAGATTCATTTTGCCACTCAAAGAACTATCCAACCATAAAAACTAGGGCCAAACATCAACCCAACTCTTTTCCTTCTTTGAAATATGCTAGTCCTCACCCATATAGCATTCACCTAACTCCAAGATAGCATACTCCAAATTATCCTAGATCCTTTCCATCAACATTTATTTTCTTGAAAAATCCTTCTATTCCTTTCTAACCAAATGTTCCAAATGACCAAAGTTAGAAAGCAATCCCAAATCAACTTAAACCCCTAACTATGAATATTCATGTACCATCTATCCATGAGACAAGAGATGTCAGGAAGTATAGCCTAGAACAACCCCCATCTATGGAGGAACCAATGCCATAACTTAACAGAAAAGTCACAATGCACAAAAAGGTGATCATTGCATTCCTCCTCCATCTTGCACAAAACACAATGGGAGGGGCCTGAATTTCCAAGTCTCTATAGCCTATCCTAGGTAAGAGCATGATAATTTAAACCATGACTCATAAAAAAGCACAAGCCTTAGGAAGACACTTGCACTACCAAACCTTATCCCTTAGGAAGGGAGGGTGAGCCCTATTCATCCCAATGAATAGATGGCATGCTGAACTAACAATGATCTTGCTATTGTTGTGGCCATCCCACACCAAGGAGTCCTCATTACCATGAAGATGAATAGGCCTATTGGAAACTTAGTGTTTAGGAAGAAGAATTCCTCTTTAAGTTCTTCAATGGGAATAGAAAGATGTATCTAACTCCACCGATTGTCAATATGTGACCAGTAGTCCTTCACCATAGTACCGATACAACCTTGAGTGGATCAAGGTCTAAATTCCTCAGTATTCACCAAATCTAATTAATGAAGTCAGATATCCTACCAGAATCTAATCTTATCCTACTTACCCAACCTCCACCCAACACTAGGACTAATCAGTCTACAACAACTTCTTAGAAAATTCCAAATACTAGACCCGAGTGGGAGTAAATCGACAGATATTTAATCTGAGGGGCTCTACTCCACATCTTGTACTTCTCCCCATAAATTTTCCATACTAGTTTGGAACCCATGGACATGTTCATCCATCTGCAATGTCTAAAACTCAAACCCCCCATCTTTTTAGGCTTGCAAACATCATCCCACTTGATCAAGCTATATCTATGAATAGAGTCACTGCCACACTAGAGAAAGATTCTTTGTGTGGCCTCGAATACCTTAGTCACCTTGTTGGGGATTTGTAATAAAAACATAACATAGATTAGGATAGTAGAAAGAGAAGCTTTGATAAAAGTGAGCTTGCTTGCTAGGGAGAGTTATTTACCTTTCCACGAGGCAGCCTTGCCTTGCACTTTTTCAATCACTACTTTCTATTCTATTTCAAAGGTTCTTTTGTCCATGAGTGACATTACAGAATACTTACTAGGAAGTTTATCCATAGCATATCCCAAAATTCTTTGAACCTCTAGGATTTTAATACAATGGTCCTTAAGAAAGAAGATCATGGACTTAATTGGATTAAATTTTTGACCAACTACCTTTTCATATTACTCCAAAACATTCTTGATCACCCTAGCCTCTTTAGTCATGTCCTCCCCAAAAAGGAGCATGTCATCCATAAATTGGAGATGAGTCATATTCCTGACCCCTCTAAAAAATTGAAATAATTTTAAATTTCCCAAGACTATTTTAGCCTTCAAAGACCTACCTAAAATCTCTGCCACAATGAGGAATAGGAACAGGTAAAGGGAGTCACCTTGCTGCAACCCCCGTTTGGCTTGGGAGAAGTCCATAGAGGAATCATTGATTAAAATTGAGAAGGAGACCATAGAGATACAAGAATATATCCATTTGCACTAGTCTTCATAGAAGCCAAACCTTTTCATGACCTTCATAAAAAAATCTCACAAAATTCTATCATACGCCTTGTTCATATCAAGTTTGAGAATAATACCTTATTTATTTTTATGTTTGATGGAGTGAATGGTCTCATGGAAAATGATAATACCATCTAGGATCTGCCTAGCCTTCAAAAAACCACTTTGCTTCTCAGAAATAAACCCCTCCAAGCATTTCTTTAGCTTGGTAGCCATTACCTTAGTAACAGTCTTGAAAACTGTATTGCAAAGAGCTACGGGTCTAAATTTATCAAAATGTTTTGGACTCTTCTTTTTTAGGATGAGAGATAAAAAAGTAGAGTACGATACTCTCAACATGGCCTTCCTGTTTCTGCATTCTTCTGTTGCCAACCAAATCCTCCCCAACAACATCCTAGAATCTTTGAAAAAACCCTTCTAAAGACCATTTGGCCTGTGAGCTTTTCTCACACCAAGTGAAAAAGTAGCCTTCTGAATCTCCTCCATCATGAAAGGTTTCATCAAATATTCATTCTGAGTATCATTAACAAATAATGGGGATCTTCTTCAACATCGCCTCTTGGGCCAACAAATCCTCTAGAGGGGCTGAGGCAAGCAACTCCTTAAAAAATCTAATACCTTCATTCCTGATAGCTTTCATATCATTAACAACATTACTTGAGGGAGATTGGATGCTGACAATTTTGTTAAACTATCTTCTAATATTGGTGGAGAGATGAAAACATTTGTATTGTGGTCCCCCCTCCTAAATCCACTTAACCCTAGATTTTTGATGCTAGAAAATCTCCTTTGTTCTTAAAATCTTATTTAGTTCTTCAGAAAAAAGAATTTTTAGAAGACATCATCTTGGAAGTAAACCTCAAATAAGAGATGATGGCCTCAATGGTCTGCAACTCAAACTCCACCCAACTCTTGTTGGAAAAGAGATTTCCAACCTTCTCCTCGTTCCATTTTTTAGATTTTTCTAACTTTGACCAGCTTCTTGTGAAGCTTGAATATTTAATATCCTTTAATATCAACCTTCCACCACTTGTTATGACATTTCTTCAAAATAAATGTAAAAATTAGTAAAATAACAGATCACTTCGAGGCAGTGACCCCCAATAATTAGAAAATGATATTTGAATTCAATATTAGATGATATGATGATTTGGGAGAGTCTCTCTCTCATTATTTTTATGCATAACTATGTAGGGACACACCCCTTCATGCTAACTAATTTATCTTAAGGAATAACTAAGACTAATAAATGCATCTATTAATGTTAAGCATGCCACAAGTGCTTATCCTTATTCTAATTAGGAATATAGCATATTAGGATCCTCACATTCCCATCTCCTTCAAAAAGCATTGCCCTCAATGCTTTGAACCTCTAGAATCTTTTGTATGAATTGTTCATCATTCCATATTTTACTATATATGAAGATATCCTCAAAGAATAAAAGCACCATGTTTTGAAAAAATGGGTGGAACATTAAATTTATGAGGCTTTGAAAAGTTGATTGGGTATTAATGACACCAAATGACATAAATAATAATTTATAATGACCCTCATGTGTTCTAGATGTAGTCTTATTTATATCATCTTGCTTTAGTTGAATTTGATGATAATCTAAATACAAATCTAACCTGGTAAAGAAAACTAGATTATTAGATTTATCTACCAATTCATCAATACTAGGAATATGAAACTTGTCATTAAAAGTGAGCTTGTTGAGCTCCCTATAATGTGGGCATATTCTCCATGTATCATACTTCTTGTTAACCATAATCATTGGGGATGAATAGGCACTTTTATTGGGATGAACAATACTTCTTGGTATTAATTCAATGGCACAATCATGATCTTTGACTGTGGGTAGACCCTTAGGTTTTTGAAATGCATGTTGATGGTGTTGAATGATCTCCTAAATCTTTGGTTGATCTTGAATTTTCACATCTTATGCTTGTACAAAATGTAGTTGTGCCCTTGTGCTATAAGAACCTTTCTTAAGTAGTTTCTCATCCTATGGGAGCTAATAATTTGACTTGGTGGTGATTGTATCCCTCTAAGTTTATAGTTTTTCCCATGTGTACTAAAAACCATGGATAAGTCTTGGAAATTGAAAGTAATTGTTCCTAACTGTCTAAGCCATTGTACACCCAAAACTCATCTACTCCCCCAATTGGGATAGAGAACATTTCTGAATCTATTTGATAATTTTTCATTGAGAGTTTTATATGATGGCATTTACCACCACAAGAGAGTCATTTCCCATCAACTATCATGACTTGAAAATTAGATATTGGATACACAAAACAATTGAGCTCATTAGCTAATCTTCTGTCAATAAAGTTGTGTACTACTTGAATCAAGCAACATTGTCACCTTTTGCCTTTGGATATAGCCAATTACTTTGAGTGTTTGTGGTGCACTTGTGCCATTTAATGCATGTAGGGAGATAGTAGTACATTCTACTTCCTTAGAATTCTCATGCCAAAGCTCCACATTTGGTTCTTTTGTAGACACTTCTTTCTCTTGTTCAACCTCATTCTTGATAGTCATTAGTGTTTTCTCACTATTAGTACACTTATGACTTCTAGGCCATTTCCTACCACCATTCCAACAAGAGGTGTAGAGGTTACTACTTTTTCTTAGGTTAAATAAGTTATCCCCATTTCTTTCAATAGATTTTTTTTTGTCTTTTAATCCCATTGTTTGACCTTGAGTGTAACTTCTAGTGATGGAGTTTTGTTGCTAAAGTTCCACATTTGGTTCTTTTGTAGTTACTTCTCTCTCTTCTTCAACCCGATTCTTGATAATTGTTATTATTTTATCACTATTGGCATAGTTATGACGCCAAAACCATTTTCTATCACAATTCAAGCATAGATCCTTTTCTCTTTTATTTTCCTCTTGTTGAGGAGAGTGCTTAGTAATTTTTCTTAGGTTAAGTAAGTTGTCCTCATTTATATCAATAGGATTAGTCATAATTTTATCTTCCAATCCTATGGTTTGACCTTGTGTGGTACCTTTGGTGGTGGATTTATGTTTCTCAATATGCAATGCTTGTTGCATAGCTCTCCTAACTGTGCAATGTTCCAACAAAAAAACATCATGTTTAATTTGGTCATTATGTCCATTGATGTAGAGTTGTAGCCTTTGATAAGGTGTCACATCTTGAGCTTGACTTGCTAATCTCATATTCTCAACATTATATTTAGCTACATACCTTACTTGTTTTAAATTTGTTATTTGGGTAAAATATATTCCATTCCTTGGTTGCTCATAATGGGCTATTGAGTCATTTATAAATTCTTTCCAACTAATCATTTGCCCTTGCTTTTTACTCATCATCCATTGATACCATTGATATAAGGTTCATATTCTAAATATCATGAGGCTATTTCAATTGTTGCATTGTCTGCTATATTATGAATCTTAAAGTATTCTTCCATGAGACTTATCGATGAAGTTACATTAGTACCATCAAACTTAGGAATATTTATTTTGGGTAGGTTCAATTTTGGATCTTGAAAAGGTTATTTTATCCCTTGATTTTGTCTATTAGGGTTGTACTCGCCTAGGTGGGTTTGTTGGGACTTCAATTCATGTAATAGTTCTTGTTTAAACCTATCTAAACCTTTATTGAAAGATGATGCAAATGGGTCAATCAAATTATCCTTAATACAATGTACCATTGTTTCACATTCAATTTTAGGTGGTGGAGAATCAAGGTCATTGGATACAATTTTTTTAGAAAAGTCTTTGAATCCTAAAGATGACATGGATTTTTATGTGTATGTATTTTAAACTCTAGTTTTTCAATATCTTTCCAAAAATATAAAAAAAATCTAAAAATTCCAAAAATTGTAGCCTATAGAGCAGAATAATAAAATATGTTGACCTAACTTTGACCACTAAATTACAGACTATCTTTTATCTCCAATAATAAATTCCAAAGAACTAACCCCACCTAAATCTTAATACTCTTTCCAAAAATGTAATTTAAAAAAAAAATTCAAAATTTGCAACCTGTAGAGCTAATTAATGAAAAAAATGAAATTAAAATAATTTGTATAAAACTTATGATAAAACTTTGAAATCTTACTTGGAACCTTACCTACCAAATACCTCAAAACCTAGAAAAAATTAGGTCCAAATTTGCAATGGTTTGAAAGTTATGGTGGAAACAAAAATCTTGGCCCAATTGTAGTTTTGATACCACTTGTTATGATATTTCTTGGAAATAAATGTAAAACTTGGAGAAAAATAGTAGGCCATTTTGAGGGGGTGAACTCCAATAATCAGAAAATAATATTTGAATTCAATATTAGATGATATGATGGTTTGGGAGAGTCTCTCTCTCATTATTTATATGTATAACTATGTAGGGACACACCCCTTCATCCTAACTAAGTTATCTTAAGGAATAACTAAGACTAATAAATGCATCTATTAAGATTAAGCATGCCACAAGTGCTTAGCTGTATTCTAATTAGGAATATAACATACTAGGATCCTCACAACACCCCTTTACAACATCCAAAAAATGAGGATATTCATACCAGAAAGCCTCCATCTTAAAGGGGCATCCCTTCAGGTTCTTACTGCTGAGCTTGACTATCTAAAGAGGCCAATGATCTAAGCCACCAAATTGAATAACCCTAGAAATAAAAGAGATTGAAGACATAATCCAATCTAAATTCACCAGAAATCTATCCAACCTACATAAAATGTTCTCTTCCCTAATGTGCATATTGTTCCATGTAAACCACCCATATTTGGGAATAATATCCATCAAAATAGGTCACCACAAAGTTCCCTAGAAGAAGGGGAACCAATCATTGAGGCCCTATTGCATCCCTTTTTCTCTTCTAGGCTAAGGATGTCATTGAAGCCACTATCAAAGATCCAATACACATATCAATCCATTGCCCTCAAGGCCTGTAACTCTTCCCACACATATACCCTGTCCACTTCCACATTAGGTCTATAAAGATTTGTCACAAGAAAGGGCTCACTCTCTTCTAGATCAAAAAAGCTAACCAAAATATAATGATGAGATTGTGAAACCAATGAGCCATCCATGTTGGAGTCATTCCATAGAACCACCAACCCCTCGTAGTGCCAACAACATCCACCATAAGACCCACACCATTCATCCAAATTTAGGGAAGAATCTCTTGAACACCTTCTACCTTAGTCTCCTAAATCAAAATAATATCTATAGCCTCCATCTCAATGAGATGCTTGAGTAAATGATGTTTATTGGGACTATTAAGATCCCTAACATTCTAGCTTATAACCTTCATTACTTCTTGTGCACAAGGAGGTGCTTACCTATAGATTTAATGAACTTCCTCATAGATGCTTGAGTGTCATTTTCCAGGTCCTCCAATGCCTTCAAATTTTCTTTGTACTTGCATCAATTTTCCTTCCCTTGGCATTATTGCCTCCTTTATCCATCGAATTGCTATATATGCTTTTCCCCTGTCTCTTCTACATCTTCAAGTGGCCACACACTAGTATACTATATTTTCCTTGTCCTCCAAGGAGTCGTTAAATGATTCCTATTCACTTTCTGTAGGTTTATGCACCAAGGCTTTCCCATCCAAGTTTTCCAAAGGGCCCAATCCAACTATTTTCCCAGGCTCCAGAACCTTTTCCTCTAATACATTATTCTCTAGCTCCCTAAGAGAAATAATATCTGGGATCACATCTTCACTACCTCAAGTTAGAATATCCTTCTAAGGGGAAGACGGGCATGCCACAAGCCTTCTCTCCCTCACCCCATTCATGAGAGGAGAAACATCCTTATCACCCCTATAAATATTACATCTTTTTGCAATATGACCAACCTTCCAACAATGGAAACACTTGATAGGAAGGCATTCATAATCAAGTTCCTACTACCAGAATCCCATAATAGAATTTAACTTAATTGGTTTGCTCAAGTCCACCTTAACATAAATTGTAGCATAAGTCACCAATTGCCCAACAATAGTGGCATTGGAACTATTACCATATTCTCCTAAAGAATCTCCAATCATTCTAAACACCTCCTCTTACCATAATTCTTGAGGGATCTTGTACATTTTGATCCACAAGGGGGCATCCTTGATCAACTCCTCATGAGAATCAAACCTAGGAGTCCAAGCCCAAATATAAAGACCCGCATTCCCTATAAATCAGATATCACACTTAAGAATATTATCGCTCTCAAATTTTAGATTGAAAAATAATTTGAATGAACCCTAATGCCAAAACAATTACCTCAGGGAAAGGGTAATGCCACTTTTGACTTATCTAGTATCTGATTCTTTCCATTATGGTCTAGATGCCATTGAATTTAGCAATCACTACATTTTTCTTTAGTTTCTTGACCTTCAAGTTCAGAAAATTATCTAAGGAGTTGATGCTCAAAATGTCCCCATCCACCTTGACATTGAAATTGAACACTAAGATTCTACGATTATTCAACCTAAACCCTTCCATCACCTTTTCCTTGGTCATTTCATTATCCTCCTTAACAAACAACCTGCCCAACTCTTGACAATTGTTTACACAACCAACCCCCAACCTGCGCGAAGCAAAACTACATGGCCCATCACATAACCATCGCAACACTAGAACTGCTCAAACTTATGTCTATGCTTACCATACATTGCTGAATCTTAATATATATGTTAATATATACACATACATTTATTTCCCATGATCTACATAAATAATACTGCCAATAATATATATATTAAAAAAATAATAATATAAATATTGTGTGTATACATAAATATATATTATTGATTTTAGACATTATTATATTTAATATAATAATATAGTATATTAAGGAGAATGGAGAGCGTCTGAGCCAAAGGGCTGATCTTAAATGTCATCCACTTCAATATTTAATGGTAAATTCTGGCCAATGAAAAGTTTTCCTATATTTAACACTTTTTGTTGTGAATGAAATAGAAAAATGCTATTGGCTGTTTGACCAATTCAACTCTGAAAGTGGATGACATTTACATAGAGCGGAGCCAAAGTAGGAGCCCTCACAACTAGCGACAAGTGCAAGGATGAAAAATGTCATGATGGGTGGGATCTGAGTGAAAGTTTAATCCAAGGAGGAACTAGGCCAGAACGAAAACATAAACATTTCCATCGAATGCGCAAATGATATAGAAATGTTCAGGCAATCAGCTATACTCTGTCACTTCATTGACCCAAAAGTTAAGAGGGATCTGGTTCAAACATGGGTATGAGATAACTGGAAATCACATTGCGTTATCAAATTTTTGCTGAAGGGTTTCTTCAGCGCGATCTTCTTGTCGGAAGAAGACAGGGCAAAGATCTTGACAGGCAGAACATGGAAAATGGGTGAGGTGCCCCCGTATATTTGAAAATGGATCCTGAATTTCAATCCTACACAAATTGATCCTTATGATAGTCCTAAATGGATTTGCCTTTACAACAAACCCCTGGAGTTTGGCAAAGATCGGATGATCACTGGGAACCCTAACAGACATAGACATGAATTTATTAGAAAAGGATTCTTATCTATACACATGAATTCAAGTTGCCATGATCAAAAAAATTCCACCGGTGACATCTCTCCATTCATCTAATCATAAATGGATTTAGATGCTTGAAATAGAAGAACCAAAATTTTATTGTTTGAATTGTGGCAGAAGGAACCATACGACAAGCCGATGCCCGTTACAACCTGAGGTGAGGGAGGATCGACTGCCAAACAAAGGAGAAAAAAATGAGCATAGGTGGCTTTGGAGGAGGAACCAAAAACACAAGACTCTCAGCTTCGAAGCACTAAAGGACAAGGACTGGGACCAATCCATCAAATTGCCTCATCTAGCATGGCGGGTAGTGATGTAGAAATTAGCAACCAAAAGAACGGTGAAATGGAGGTGTCAAGAAATCCAAAATTAAATTTAGTAATCAAGGGCTTGGTATTGATTGAAGGGGGTAAACCAAGAAAAGGAACTCTGAACACAAAGTATTGTGGGATTGAGAAGCCAAAGATCCCACAATTGACTGCCAATACACCAATCTATAATAACAATGGAAATAAGAAGACAAACAAGATGGGAACGGAGGACCATGCAAAGGAAAGAGGTGTATCAATTAGTGAGTTTTTGAGGAGGATTAGGGAGAATGCCTCCTCCCCTCCAAGACAGTAATCAACTTGAGTGACCAGGAGTTGGGGGCTCCTAGTTTGAAGCATTTCAACAAAACACCAGTTGAACTAAACCGAGTCAAATCAAATATTTTCTAAACCCTTGAGCAAGAGACAATTGATTGAGGTGCCTTGCATTGTGAGCCTGTAGCCTCTTACATAGACGATACCATGAATTTGAAGTCCCTAGATATGAAGATCTACCTTTTTAGAAACGAGGGCAACCCAAGGAAGTACTACACAAGAATCATGTCCCTTCCTAGAAAAACAAAATTCTCCTAGTCGACTTTACAACTAGAGGAAACTTGTTACTATGACCAGAAGTGATTCTCGATGGAGTTACCAATTCTAAGAATATGACAAAGAATCTACCACAATATCTTTGACAAGCACTTAGGCCCCAAGGACGACTCTTGACACTCACAAGGAAACTATTGCATGCAAAGTTGGCGGTAAGAGAGGACGCTCAAATCGGGAATTGCAGGTAGTAATGTTGCAGCTTTTCTTTCACGGGAGATTCAATAACCAATGAGACACTATCTATATAAGGGATTGGTGAGTTTTGATATGCAATACCAAATCATGGCAGAACGCATGTCCATCGAATGCATTTGTGCATGTAGCCAAGAGAGGGATGATGAGACAGATAATGAGTGGGAAGAAGGAGAAGAGGAGTTAGAAGAGGCTGAGGAGGAAACACCAGAGGAATAGATTGGACACCTCTTTAATGCTGAGAAGGAGGGAGTACTAGTAGTGATCAAGCAGGTCATCATCACCCACATCTTCATGGACGAGCATCTCCATGACGAATTCCTTTATGAGGAATTCTTGATGAATACCGTGCTCATTTTAGGAAGGAAGGCAAGCAGAAAGATTATGGAAAATGCCTTAGTTAGGGAAGACATGAAGGAAGCAGCGTACATGGCCATATCTGCTTTCAATGAAAAGCCAAAACAAGGATCCTTAGTGGGGGTTTTTGACGCAGCGGCGGTGAATAAGAACAAGGTTACTGCTCAGTTGTTGTGTTTGTTTAGAGAAGATATCCAGAGGAATAACATGGAAATGTTTACCTACTTTCTAAGTCAATATGATTATTTACTATCACCATCTCAGATTGAAAGAGCATCTGAGATTGGTGAAGGCCTGCGTTTTCTTTGGCACGTCCCCACCTAGAGTATATATATATATATATATTATTAATTTTATTAAAATATATAACTCAAAATATATTTTATTAACTACATATGTAACTTTATATAAATATTATAAATAAAATTTAACCAAAAAAAACATTGTGAAGGGTGCTCAGACCCCTTTCCCCATGTGATGGGGAGGGGGAAGCCCCCCATGTTATCCAAGTGCAGTGCTTGGCAAGGGGGTTGGGGGGGGGAGCCACAACCCCCCAAAAAGAGGCATGACTACCATGGGAGGAGTTGCTGCTCCCGCCTGATGTTTTCTATTTTAAGAAAAATAGATTAATATTTATTTATTTTTAAATCCATTATACCAAAAACATGTGCATACATGTATGCATGTGCACACACATACACACACATAAACAAAATAAGGGGGAGGGTTTTCTTGCAAATTTAAAAACTTTCTTCTCTTTCAACACGTAACTTGTAGCCATGAAAAATAGTAAAAGAAAAAAAAGAAAAAATATAATGTATAGAAAGGAGATATATATACATATATTAAAAGAAGTGAGAAGAGGGTTTTTTGATGCAATCCAAAACTCTCTTCCAAATTGTAGCCATGGAATATATTTAAAAAAGAGAGAAAAAACTAGGGTTTTATTGGAACAAATATAAAAAGGGAGAAAATTTATACCTGAAATTGTAGAACTTAGATCTTTGGCATGCTTAATCTTCTTCTGAAATTTGCAAATGAAATAGATGGAGGGTTGAGCTTTTGAGGTTGCCTCTATTTTCTTGATGGAACGTTGAACTTGCCTCTATTTTTCTTCCTCTCCTACAAACCTGAAAAGTGTAAAATGAAAGGAAATAGAAGAATACGGTTTGAATCATGATGCACTTTCGGGTAGTTTTAGAGTTGTTGTGATGCAGGAGCATCCAGGCGGACTAGCAATCGACATCGACCAAAAAAAATTGTAGTTTGTTTTATTTCAATTTTTTTTTGGTGTTCTTGATATCTCTCAGCATCAGGAAGCAACGTGTGTGATCAGAATTGCAAAATTTGAATTTTCACCGATTCGGTGTTTTAGAGTCTCCGTAGGCAGTTTTATGGAAACAATTGTTTCCAGAGATCCGTAAGAGCTAGGAGAAATACTTTCAAAGGAAGATTTTTGATTGCATTTTACCTAACGTGCAAAAAGAATCATAGCCAAATTCTTAGCCGTTTGGGAGATTTAATGCCAGAAGTTTATGTTGATGGTTTTACGGGAATTTTAAATTCTCAATATTTTTAAAAGCTAGAGCAAAATCCTTTTATGGGGAGCTTAAGGAGGTCATCACACTCATCTTGACCATTTTTTGTGCAAAAGGAAGCTTCTGGGTAAGAGCTATGCAAAAAGTTGGTTTCCGACACCTTGGCACATAGAGTCGAAGTCGCGTATTTGGAATTTTTTTCCAAATAGTGTATGCAGCCTCACAAGTTTCATATTCATCTTTTGAAGCCAATTGAAAATTTAAAATGGGCAGTGGTGAAGGATTTTCTATTCTTGCTGTAATTTCACCTTTTCATTATATAATCGCTCCCTAGCAAAACAAAAATAAAATCAATTAGTGGGAGAATATTCAAGAAAATAAAATATGGTTGATTGCATATTGAATGTGCATTAAAAACAAATATTAAAGGATGTAATTTATTGGTAAGGCATTGCCCAGCTAAGGAAGTTGAATGGTTTTGAAACCTTTCAATTCTCATCTCTATAGTGATAAAAAAACCAATGTATGGCTGCAAAGAAGTTCGCTGCCAAAAGAAAAAAAATACAGAAGGTAGAGAGAGGGAAGTGGTGCCAGAGGAAGAGCGCCATAGTGGGTTTTCAAATTGGAGAAGAGATAAGGAAGAATTGGTTCACTGCCAAACAGAAAAAGTGTGAAGTCATTGAAGTTCGTTGCCCAAAAAAAAAAAAAGATGTGAATGATTGATGCAGAGCAAAAGAGGATGGAATAGCAGTCATCAAACAAAAAAAGTGCATATTGGAGAGAGAGGGAATGAAGATTTTGATTGAAGATTGGAGTATGCATACAAGTGTAAGCTAAGAAAGGTCATTTGAAGACCTTGTTTTGTAAATTTGGTCATTGATTCATAGTTGTGTTGGTTTGAAGTAATAAAATTCAATTATGTTGCAATCTCATATGGTTTTGGGGGCAAAATATTGCCCATGTGTGTGTGTTTTTGATAGTGTGAATTTGTGTGAAAGTTTTTTGTGTTTGGAGAGGGTATGAGATCCCCTCTTGCATTACTTGACTTTTAAATTTGAAATTAGGAAAATTAACTGGTTTATATTTAAATTGACTTGATTGATCTTTTTTCCTCTTCTTTTTATTTATTTTTATTATTACTTATTTAATTTTATCTCATGTGTATAAATTGTAAGATGGAAATGTTTAAATAAATTAAATGTAATTAAGGAAAAATTTTCAGAGTATTTCATTTAATTTTTATGAAAATCTAAAAATTTCATTTATCTATTTTAGATTAGTCAAGTAATTTAATTAATCATAATTTTAATGTTAGAATGAGTTTTAATTAGAAATTAATTCAATATGAATTTTATTTATTTTTGATCAGTGTACGCTTTTGACTAGAGCTATGAACCGGTGAGGCCACAACACGGGGGGCCTCATCCCCGGGCATTAACACCTGGCTTGAACACCTGCAACACAGGGGACCTTAGCCCCTTTTGGCTTGAACGCCTGCATCAACGCTGAAAGTTCAAACCCGCGAGCTCGTTGGCCCAGCGAAGGTACATAGCCTACGAGCATGCTAGCCCAGCGAAGGTGAGAAGGGGTACACACACCTACGAGCATGACAGCCCATCGAAGGCATGCATGACTTGCGAGCTCATTGGCCTAGTGGGGGTTTGAACCTTGGTGGCCGCCACTACAACCGAGCGACTTGACCATCGAACCATGCCATCAACGACCAATATGAAATTTAATTATGGAATTAATTTTCAATTTAAAATTTTTATCGTGTCAATCAATTGGTCATTAATGATTAATTTTAGTTCATATTTTATTAATTTAATGTTTGCAATGATGTGGATTATACTCACAATTTTAGTAGAAATTACATTTGATGATGTGAGGCCCACTTTTTCTTGCCATATCATATGCATTATTGTATTTATTTTTGGATACTAATATTAATTGATTCACATGCATATTTTTTTGGATTATGTTCATTATGAAAAATTAGCATGGATAGTGTGGAATATGATTAGAGTAGTCTAATTTATGAGTATATGATGTTGATTTAGATTAGTGGATGCTTCTTAATTATTATCATTCTAAAATTAAATGAGTAATTGAGATTAGATGATTCTAGTCTCATGGGACTAACCTTGTAGCATGTTCATTAGATATGAGATTTCTCAAATTCTCTCTATTTATCCATGTTTAGATTAAATACATATGACTAATATGTGCATTTTGGATGTAATAATTTAACAATTTACATATTTAGTGAATTTAACAATTTGCATAGACTAACATTAGAAATTGTATGAGAAATTGAATTTTTTAATTTGTTTAATTAGGGTGCTTAAGTAGGATGTATTGTGAAAGTTATGCAAATGAATGAATTTTCTATTACAAACAGATATGTTTACGTTACTACTACATATTGCTTTGGCTATCTTCTAGATGTATATGATAGTCATTCAAGTGTGCAGGTGGATATGATTTTCCAATAGAAATATTGGAGGTCCTCTAAAAGCTTATTATGTCCTTTTTCATTACACCTTAGCCTTAGCCCCGTGAGGGGACTAAGGCTTTCTTTATGTGAATTTGTTGTAATTGTGAATTATTTATGTTTATTCAATTGTTTTTGTACAAAATAAAATGTGATGGATTATTTGTGATAATTTTGATTAGTGTTATGTGTTGAGTTAATCATGCAATGAGGGCTTAAAGGCCCCTTAATGATGCAGACTCAGATTTACACTTTAAGAGAATTTAAATGTGGAATAATATTTTTTCTTTATTTTATAGTCTAAAAAGTCCCCTTAGACATGTATCTAGGGGAAAGATATCTTCTTGCACTGCTTTGTGGGGTTTTGGGTGGATTTTGTGCCCATGTAACTCCATGAGAAAAGGGCATGCCATCTTTTGACAAATAGGAGATAGAAGTGGATTTATAAATCCACCTCACATATCTCATCCCAAGGGCTTGGTGTAAGAAAGTCGAGTTCTCTACAATCCATTCAACCAAGTCTAGCAATGTGCATGCACATCGTGATGTGTGTTTTTCTTTCTTTGAGGAAATTAGAGAATGGAATAGGAGTTGGGTGCCATGTGTCCTCATCCTATGAGATGAAGATGGATGACAAGGCATACTCCTTATAAGCCTCCTTCATGGCTCTTAGAAGGGGATTTTTTTGGCTCATTCTTTAGATTGGAGAGTGAGAGGAGAGATTTGGAGCTTTCTTGGAAGGGCTTGGAAGGTTATTGTGAAGAATTTATCAAGAAGTCATTATCTTGGAAGCCATTATAGAGGTATGCTCCATTCTTTTCTTTTCTACATAAGTATGTTTAAGAATTTGGCATGGTTGATTTTATGGCTATTTTTCCTTCATTGGTGTGGTGGATTGGTTTTTTCTATGTGTAGTTTGTGAATTGCTTCAATGAGGTTATGATGGGTAGGGATTTGTGTGTGTATGTGTTGGTTTAGGCTCTCTCAGTTAGGTGAAATAAAACCATGTGAGGGGTAGAGGGAGGTGAGGGGAACCTACTTGGGAAAGCCTTATTTTTGTGTATTTGGTGTGGCTTGGGAGGAATGAAAGTTAATAAAAGGAAATAGTTTTTTGTGAAGGGGTTTAGCTTTCTTGGGTAGAATGATGTGTTGGAGAAGAGTTGTATGTGATTTGTGGAAGCATGATGTTCATTTTGAAAGCCTTGTGTAAAGACAATTTATATATTGTTTCCCAAGTAGTTGTTTCTTCCCTCTATTGCCCCCATTTGTGAACCATACATTGATTCAATAGTGTTGTTCAACCATGTGAAGTGTTGTGTAAATGCTACTTTTTGTTGGAAATGAAGGTGAACAACTATAGAATGGAAATCTGATTTGAACTATTATAAATCTAATGTAGAACCAAATGGAGATCATAGGAAATCAAATAAGTGATACAAAGAAATAAAGGAATAGAAAAACTAAACACATAACACAATGTTTACATGGAGAAACCCTTTCAGAAAAAAAATCCACACAAGAAGAGATGCAGGCCAGTCTGTATTAACTTCAATAGAGTTTACAATACATCAATAACAACCTCCTCTTCAGTCTTCAATCTAGCAACACCTATTTTTTTCAGTTTCAACTCTCTACCACACCCCAGCCGTACAAACTTGTGTCACACTTTTATAAAGGAAACAACCAACACTGATCTAACTTTTTAACTTGAATCACTACAAAGTGACGTATATGCTCTGAATTTTAAAATGAAGTAAACTTAATAAAATGTAGATTTTTTAGTGTAATTTATGTTTCTATTTTAAAAAAGAAATAAAAAATTATTTAAAAGTAGTATTTTATAAAATTGACACTATAATTTAGTTTATGATAAAATGCTAAAAAATAAGGTTGAATGGGACATCACACTTTATATAGTAAATTTCATTTGTTTTCCTTCTATATTTTTTTTGTGTATTCATAGATCAAAACTTTAGTGCATGGATTATTTTCTTCCCCAACTTGATAAATATATATTTTAAAATAAATCTTGGAAGTTGCGTGTAATGAAAACATAACTGTTTCAATGGGACGTCAACTTTTGTCTTCATTATTTATCCAAAATAGGAAAACAATTATGTCATCTTGACAAGGAATCTCTCCTCTAGTGCATCATATTTTTTTCAATTTTTTTGATAAACTTTACTATTTTCTCTTGAGAGGATAATCGACACCATATTTTGGTGCTGATGACCTACTTTTAGTAGACTAAAAAATAAAATATAAACACTAATTGAAAGGTTTAAAAAAATATATTATTACAAAGTAGATGTGATGTCCCAATATTAAGGTATTGTTTAAATTAAAGATTTAAACATCATAATAAAGACGGTGAAGTCACTTTCGTCAAATATGGTATTTAGTCAATTTGAATGATAGAGATAATTGCTTATGTATTAATATTTTAATAAACATGTATTATTAATATATATTATTTAATAAATAATATTATTATATAAGTACTTTAATATAATTGAAATCTAATATATTTATTATATTTATAAATAATAAATATGAATACAATTATAAAACATAAAACTAATATAAAAATAAATATATTTACAATAAATTCAATTTATAAGTATAGTAGTAAAATATGAAACATATACTATATTACTATAAAATATTTAAATATAAAATAATGTACATTTTTGGAAGGAAATACAATTATTAAGGTTAATACAACAAGACAAAAGTATTATTTAGTTATGATGTGATTAATAAAAGCAAATCGATCAATGCATATGAGATAAGACAAAAGTCTTATTTAAATGGAAAGTAAGTCACACGATTAATATTAAGGAAGTGACTATTTTAAAAGAAACATACTAAGGTAGTGATCTCCATCAGCAAGATGCAGCGGTGTATTTTAATAAAAGAAAAGTGATTTGTTTGGAGTAGACAACAATTTAATAAAGGAAAGAGATTTTTAGTATTGAGGACAACGATTTATTTTGTGTGAAGAAAATAATTAACAAAGGCATACATTTTGTGAAAAGTTGTGATCAATATGAAGGGTAATCTCCTAGGTAAAAAGACATAACCATTTGTTGAAGACATCTCCCTTGAGATGTATAAAGTGTGAAAGGAAGTTTGGTTAGAGGGTGAAGGAATAGATAATTCTGAGTCTGATATATATATATATATATATATATCTATATATATATATATATATATATATATATATATATATATATATATATATATATATATATATATATATATATAGATAATTCTGAGTCTGAAAGATATATATATATATATATATATATATATATATATATTCTGGACAACAAGAAAGTAATAAGTAAAATATGATATAAAAGGCAAGCAAGTAATAATACATTTCTGGCATAAAGAAGGAAAGAGAATAAAGATATATCAAGAAGACACACTTATATTTGCATAAATGAGAGTTTAAAAGGTAGATATAGAAGATAGATCAAACAAGCAACATTTAGCATCTGCAAAATACAAAGCAGAACCAAGGAATAATAAGCAAGCAATGACATACATATTCTGATTTGTGAACAGTTGTATACAAATGAGAATATATGGGAACAAGACTTAGATCTACATATGTATATATGGGGAATCTTAAGGAATTATTACCGAGTTTATAGCAGAAAGGAAAGCAATAAAAATCTTTATACAAAAAAGATAATATCATGGTAATATGGAGTACATATATGGTAGATAAAAGGCAGATTTATAGGCAGAGGTAAAGTAGATAAAGTCAACACTAAAGGAAGACAATCCTTAGATCTCCAAGGATATCAAGGAAAGAATTATATACTTGGTATGATATATCTAACCCTATGTCTATTATGATGAATGCCACGTGGTAAGTCATGACAAATGCATATAGTTGAAAGATTGTCATTAGTATCATAAACATTGTGAAAATTGCTATGAATTATAGATTATATGCACAACACATTTGACATGATTGTTTGCAACTATGAGTTTGATTAGTTTATTATGCATTAATGTGGATCCTTGTATGAATGTTATGATGAAAGAAATGTGGAGCAAGAGGGGTACGGTGATGGGGCTCTCTTCTAGGTATGCCACTCCAAGGGGATTGGATAATCCCAAGGGGCTAAGAGGGTACAAGGGTACTGCCCTTGGGCTTAGAAGAGATGGCTTCCAGGGCACCCTTTTGTGATCTCATTCTCCTGGAGGAAAGAGGGAGCAAGAGGGGTATAGTGATGGGGCACTCTTCTAGGTACGCCACTCCAAGGGGATTGGATAATCCCAAGGGGCCAAGGGGGTACAAGGGTACTGCCTTTGGGCTTAGAAGTGATGGCTTCCAGGGCACCCTTTTGTGACCTAATTCTCCTATCATAGACATACAGGTTAAAGGGAATCAATCATAGAGAAAGGGAAAGGAAATGACAAAACGAGGGGGAACAGGATAACATATGCCTCATTAGGTACACCACCTCATATGGATGGCATGTCCCACATGAGGCCAAGGGGGATGGTATATCTACTCTTGGGCCTGGGGTAGAGGATCCGGGACACACCATCAAAGTCACACTCCTCAACTCTCTTATGGTTGAGTCTCTTAGATAGTTAGATTTAGCTGGATTAATAATGCCATTGTGAGTTTGTTAATCATGTTAACTTAACTGTGGGGAAATATTATTGTAAGTATTTTCTAACTTGTTTGCAGGAATTAAATCAAGCCAAGGTACTCTCTAAACCTTTGTTTGCTTGGAAATTGATAATTTAATGTAAAATTAGTATTGTTCCTATAAGGGACATTACAAGTGGTATCAGAGCATCTTTCCTGCCATCCTATGTATGCTTATGTGTATTCAAATATATTCAAGTGTATACCTTGAGGCTTATGTGTATTCAAATGTATTCAAGTGTCTATCTTGTCGCTCATGTGTATTCAAATGTATTGATGCAATACAAAGAAGAAAAACAACTTATCTCATTCTCATTTGAAAAAACTCAAAACAAGCTTTGTTTGTTTACTCTTTTCATGTTCACTTTTTCCTTTACACAACTCAACTTAAAGACTTAAATGTGCATTCAGAGTTTCAATTTCTTCAATGACCTTTAAAACACATTTACCATCATATTAATGATTGATTCAAATCAATTCGATTCTTAAAACATCAGTTTATGACCACTTTACTTAACTGTCCTTAATGTGCAACTATGGCACTCACAAACCATTCCAACTCCAAGTTTTGCTTCTTAAGACACAAGTCACTGTTTCAACACTTTGGACACCTTCATTTGAGTTAAAATAACAATGCTAACACTTTTCCAACCTCAACAATGCAGACCATTCACATTTTCACAATTTCATTATGACTGTCCTTAATCTACCACCATGGCACATAATGTCTACAAACACTAACTTAATCTTCAATGGCATATATATGGACTACTCCCACACTTGTAATATGGTTAAATCAACATGAATCAACTCTCCACAAATTTAAATAACAGTGGTATCTTATTTAAGTTATAGTTCCTTCATTAACTGCCTCATCTCTAGTAGCCATTAAATACAAGATTGTCAAACATATCTTTCAGTATAGACTAACTTCAAACTGTGGTTAGCTTTTTTTAGATACCCTTTTAAGGGATTTAAATCATATAAAAAATCTAGGGTACATTGTTTTGGAGAATATGTCTCAATCAAGGCTGGTAACGTGCTAGTTAGGCCTAATTAGGCTAGGGTAGCACAAGGTCTTATTGATTCTACTAACTCTAGTATCAAATTCTCTTAACCACCACTTGGAACATGCTAGAATAGTTCTACACATGCTCTAATGATTGATTCCTAACCTTCTTGAATGCATATACATCAAATACCAACCTGGAACCACCAATTCTCATGGCAACATTCAGAAAATTCTGTGAGGACATCAATAAGATCTTTGCATATTTACTTTCCCTGCACCTGCCAATACACTCAACACTTAAAACATCCTAATTTAATCTACTCCACCAAACTACAATTCCTAAATTGGTGGAGTAGTCATTAAACCCTAATTAGACTCTCAAAACCCTTACTGTGAGGGTTACAAAATAGTCACTATAGAATATGCTCTTAATTGCTTTAAACTAAATGAAAATTCCTCAAATCTTCTCCAAATAGGAACTAACACTGAGTATTATGAGAGAAAATTGAAAATGGAGTCTAAGAGTCACTGTACAGTCCATATAAGGCCTAAAATAGAGAAAAAGAAAAGTTGTCTTGGTAGAACAGAGTGCTTTTATTATCAAAATAACTTCTAGATACAATCTCTCTCCCACATCTCACTTTTACAAGGTTTTAAATAGATGTTTACATCAGTTATAATAACTGCCCCTTCACCTTCATCGTTCAAATCTTCCTATTTCAACATAACTCTTCATTTTCTTGCAAAAAAATGCAATTTTGCATCAAATAACAACCTTTGTAACTTGACATATCTAACCTCCTAGAGACTTATTTGAGATTATGACCTCCTCATGACCATTTTTTACATGCTTTTACATTTGAAAACACAAACTTTACAATTTTGCCTTGTGAAGGCATTCAGTGAACAAGGTGCTCCTGCACCATACAACCAACCTGCAAAAAGTTTCCAAGTCCCTTTGGAAACATGTAGTATCAACCTTGTCTGTTCTTGCACCTGCATATCAACTTCAAATTTATCCTGGGCTGCTTCTTCTTCCCTTCTCTTATCTTGGTTCCATCCTTTGTCTTCAATTGTGTCTTCATTTCTTTGTCTCTTGCCTTTCTCTTTTTCTGCCATCAGGTTCATTAATCACTCTTCTCATTCAAAAGGACACAGGACTATCCTTTCACATTGCTTCTCTAAGCAATCTCCCCTTTCTTTCAACAGTTCCTTCTTGACCTTCTCTAACCAAGCATCTCTTCATCTACTCCCATTAGCGGAGTACTCTCAAACTGACTTTGAATTCTTTAAAAGGCTGCAGACTTAAGTGCTTCTCAGATAGGTGTCCATCTCCCTCACTGCCTCACCACACAACCTTAGCAAACCATCCATCTTACCCAATAGTACATCCTGGAAGATGCACCTACCACCTTTTCTCCCAATGGCCTCAGTCTCTCTGCACCTTCTCCCTAGCTTAATCTCCATTAGAGGATGGTGAACACATACTCATCCTTGTCTGTAACCAACACACAACTTCCTCACTACAGTTTTAAGATGGATCAAGAACCTAGAACCAACAACTCAACAACAACTTAACAAACACCAGATCAACTAGCTCTAATACCAATTTGATGCAATACAAGGAGGAAAAACAACTTATCTCATTCTCCTTTGACAAAACTCAAAACAAGCTTTGTTTGTTTACTCCTTTCATGTTCACTTTTTCCTTTACACAACTCAACTTAAACACTTAAATGTGCATTCAGAGTTTCAATTTCTTCAATGACCTTTAAAACACCTTTACCATCATATTAATGATTGATTCAAATCAATTGGATTCCTTAAAACATCAGTTTATGACCACTTTACTTAACTATCCTTAATGTGCAACTATGGCACTCACAAACCATTCCAACTCTAAGTTTTGCTTCTCAAGACACAAGTCACTGTTTCAACACTTTGGACACCTTCATTTGAGTTAAAATAACAATGCTAACACTTTTCCAACCTCAACAATGCAGACCATTCACATTTTCACCATTTCATTATGACTGTCCTTAATCTACCACCATGGCACATAATGGCTACAAACACTAACTTAATCTTCAATGGCATATATATGGACTACTCCCACACTTGTAACACGGTTAAATCAACATGAATCAACTCTCCACAAATTCAAATAACATTGGTATCTTATTTAAGTTATAGTTCCTTCATTAACTGCCTCATCTCTAGTAACCATTAAATACAAGACTGTCAAACATATCCTTCAGTATAGACTAACTTCAAATTGTGGTTAGCTTTTTTTAGATACCCTTTTAAGGGCTTTAAATCATATCAGAAATCTAGGGTACATTGTTTTGGAGAATATGTCTCAATCAAGGCTGGTAACGTGCTAGTTAGGCCTAATTAGGCCAGGGTAGCACAAGGTCTTATCGGTTCTACTAACTCCAGTATCAAATTCTCTTAACCACCACTTGGAACATGCTAGAATAGTTTTGTACATTCTCTAATGATTGATTCCTAACCTTCTTGAATGCATATACATCAAATACCAACCTGGAACCACCAATTCTCATGGCAACATTCAGAAAATTCTATGAGGACAACAATAAGATCTTTGCATATTTACTTTCCCTGCACCTGCCAATACACTCAACACTTAAAACATCCTAATTTAACCTACTCCACCGAACTACAATGCCTAAATCGACGGAGTAGTCATTAAACCCTAATTAGACTCTCAAAACCCTTACTTTGAGGGTTACAAATCAGTCACTATAGAATATGCTCTTAATTGCTTTAAACTAAATGAAAATTCCTCAAATCTTCTCCAAATAGGAACTAACACTAAGTATTATGAGAGAAAATTAAAAATGGAGTCTAAGAGTCACCATACAGTCTGTACAAGGCCTGAAACAGAGAAAAAGAAAAGATGTCTTGGTAGAATAGAGTGCTTTTATTATCAAAATAACTTCCAAATACAATCTCTCTCCCACATATTGCTTTTACAAGGTTTTAAATAGATGTTTACATCAGTTATAATAACTGCCCCTTCACCTTCATCGTTCAAATCTTCCTATTTCAACATAACTCTTCATTTTCTTGCAAAAAAATGCAATTTTGCATCAAATAACAGCCTTTGTAAATTGACATATCTAACCTCCTCGAGACCTATTTGAGATTATGACCTCCTCATGACCTTTTTTTACATGCTTTTACATTTGAAAACTCAAACTTTACAATTTTGCCTTGTGAAGGCATTCAGTGAACAAGGTGCTCCTGCACCATGTATTCAAGTGTATACCTTGTGATTTATGTGTATTCAAGTGTATTCAAATGTATACTTTGTGGCTTATATCTATTCGAGTGTATTCAAAGGTATACTTTGTGACTTATGTGTATGCTTTGTAACATACGTTCATGTGAATACTTTGTGGGTTATGCGTATTTGTGTGTATGCTTCATGCTTGTTGTGTATACTCATGTGTATACTTGGTGACTTTGGGATGGTGGACGGACCCGCGGTGTAGTATGGGATGCATCGAATCCCCTTCCCAGTTGTCTACTTACATGTATTAATGCAACTTACACACATTCATATTTTATGACTAGCATATACTTCATGACTATGTATTTGAGTGTATACTCTATAACTTTATATTTGTATTTGAGAGTATACTCTATGAATTTGTATTCAAGTGCATACTTTATGACTATGTATTCAAGTGTATACTCTATGACTCTGTACTCAAGTGTATACTTCATGATTATTTATTCGAGTGTATACTCTATAACTTTGTATTTGTATTTGAGTGTATACTCTATGACTTTGTATTCAAGTGCATACTTTATGACTATGTATTCAAGTGTATACTCTATGACTTTGTACTCAAGTGTATACTTCATGATTATGTATTCGAGTGTATACTCTATGACTTTGTATTTGTATTTGAGTGTATACTCTATGACTTTGTATTCAAGTGCATACTTTATGACTATGTATTCAGGTGTATACTCTATGACTTTGTACTCAAGTGTATACTTCATGACTATGTATTTGAGTGTATACTCTGTGACTTTGTAGTTGTATTCGAGTGTATACTCCATGAATTTGTATGTTCAAGTGTATACTATATGATTTATGTGTGTTCAAATGCATACTCCATGACTTATGTATGTTCAAGCGCACACTTCATGTGTATACTTGATATTCGTGTATTATGTAAGTATACTTTGCATGTTACATGTATGCTTCATGCCTTATGTATTACGTGCATATACTTTGTATGCTTCACACTTTGTGTATCAAGTGTATGCTATATGTTTCATGTATTACGTACGTATACTTGTTCATGCTTCATGCTTCGTATACTTTTGTATTCCATACTCCATGTATTAAGCGTATAAGCTTGTGTATGGTTCATGTATTACGTGTATTTATGCTTTGTGTTTTACATGTATACTTCATATATCACGTGTACGATTCATGCTTCACATATATTTGTGTGTGTATATTTTGCATATTCCGTATATCTATGTATATGCTTAGTGTATCACATGTACTTATGTGTATGATTCATGCCTCGCATATATTTAGGGGTATACTTCATGTCTTACGTATCACATATGCATCATGTATTACGTATATCTATGTGTGTGCTTCAAGTCTAATAACAAGTTTAAACGAGAGAAACTTGTCTTGAGCATCACTAGTTACCAATTCTTGTTGTTGAGAAATATTGGGAAATACAAATACACGAACAAAATGGAACAATAAATTACCTCATACTTTAGAGAATGCTAACATTGACAGTTGGATTGAGACAAGAATACTAACAACAATTCTCAAAGAGATCAATTTAGAATCCTGATGGTTTTAGAAGTATTCTAAATTATGATTGCTTGAGGACAAGCAATCTTAGGCGGGGCATACTGTGATGTCTCGATATTAAGGTATTGTTTAAATTAAAGATTTAAACATCATAATAAAGACGGTGAAGTCGCTTTCGTGAAATACGGTGTTTAGTCAATTTGAATGATAGAGATAATTGCTTATGTATTAATATTTTAATAAACATGTATTATTAATATATATTATTTAATAAATAATATTATTATATAAGTACTTTAATATAATTGAAATATAATATATTTATTATATTTATAAATAATAAATATGAATACAATTATAAAACATAAAACTAATATAAAAATAAATATATTGACAATAAATTCAATTTATAAGTATAGTAGTAAAATATGAAACATATACTATATTAATATAAAATATTTAAATATAAAATAATATACATTTTTGGAAGGAAATACAATTATTAAGGTTAATACAACAAGACAAAAGTATTATTCAGTTATGATGTGATTAATAAAAGCAAACCGATCAATGCATATGAGATAAGACAAAAGTCTTATTTAAATGAAAAGTAAGTCACACGATTAATATTAAGGAAGTGACTATTTTAAAAGAAACATACTAAGGCAGTGATCTCCATCAACAAGATGCAGCAGTGCATTTTAATAAAAGAAAAGTGATTTGTTTGGAGTAGACAACGATTTAATAAAGGAAAGAGATTTTTAGTATTGAGGACAACGATTTATTTTGTGTGAAGAAAATAATTAACAAAGGCATACATTTTGTGAAAATCTGCTGTTAATATGAAGGGTAATCTCCTAGATAACAAGACATAACCATTTGTTGAACACATCTCCCTTGAGATGTATAAAGTGTGAAAGGAAGTTTGTTTAGAGGGTGAAGGAATGGATCATTCTGACTCTAAAAGATATATATATATATATATATATATATATATATATATATTTTGGACAACAAGAAAGTAATAAATAAAATATGATATAAAAGGCAAGCAAGTAATAATACATTTCTGAGCATAAAGAAGGAAAGAGAATAAAGATATATCAAGAAGACACACTTAGATCTGCATATGAGAGTTTAAAAGGCAGATATATAAGATAGATCAAATAGGCAACATTTAGCATCTGCAAAATACAGAGCAGAACCAAGGAATAATAAGTAAGAAATAACATACATATTCTGATTTGTGAACAGTTGTATACAAATGAGAATATATGGGAACAAGACTTAGATCTACATATGTATATATGGCGAATCTTAAGGAATTATTACTGAGTTTATAGCAAAAAGGAAAGCAATAAAAATCTTTATACAAATAAGATAATATCATGGTAATGTGGAGCAGATATATGGCAGATTTATAGGTAGAGGTAAAGTAGATAAAGTCAACACTAAAGGAAGACAATCCTTAGATCTCCAAGGATATCAAGGAAAGAATTATATACTTGGTATGATATATCTAACCCTATGTCTATTGTGATGAATACCACATTTTAAGTCATGACAAATACATATAGTTGAAAGATTGTCATTAGTATCATAAACATTGTGAAAATTGCTATGAATTATAGATTATATTCACAACACATTTGACATGATTGTTTGCAACTATGAGTTTGATTAGTTTATTATGCATTAATGTGGATCCTTGTATGAATGTTATGATGAAGGAAATGTGGAGCAAGAGGGGTATGGTGATGGGGCACTCTTCTAGGTACGCCACTACAAGGGGATTGGATGATCCAAAGGGGCCAAGGGGGTACAAGGGTACTGCCCTTAGGCTTAGAAGAGATGGCTTCCAGGGCACCCTTTTGTGATCTAATTCTCCTGGAGGAAATAGGGAGCAAGAGGGGTACGGTGATGGGGCACTCTTCTAGGTATGCCACTCCAAGGGGATTAGATAATCCCAAGGGGCCAAGGGGGTACAAGGTTACTGCCCTTGGGCTTAGAAGTGATGGCTTCCAGGGCACTCTTTTGTGACTTGATTCTCCTATCATAGACATGCAAGTTTTAGGGAATCAATCATAGAGAAAGGGAAAGGAAATGACAAAACAAGGGGGAACGAGATAACAAATGCTTCATTAGGTACACCACCTCATATGGATGGCATGCACCACATGAGGCCAAGGGGGATGGTATATCCACTCTTGGGCCTAGGGTAGAGGATCCGGGACACCCCATCTAAGTCACACTCCTCAACTCTCTTATGATTGAGTCTCTTAGATAGTTAGATTTAGCTAGATTAATAATGCCATTGTGAGTTTGTTAATCATGTTAACTTGACTGTGGGGAAATATTATTGTAAGTATTTTCTAACTTGTTTGTAGAAATTAAATCAAGCCAAGGTACTCTCTAAACCTTTGTTTGCTTGGAAATTGATAATTTAATGTAAAATTAGTATTGTTCCTCTAAGGGGAATTACAGTAGATTGATTGATCTACAAAAGGGTATTTTTAAAATCTTTTAAAATGATTATTTGCACGAGTAGGTGTTGTTAGAGCATCAAGTTTTTCAAATAATTTCATTTTTTTGGTAAATGAGCCCCAAAGTGATGCTACATATGTTTTTAGTGGATGTTTCCAATTAGAAAAGTTGTGGCCTAGATCTAATTTAGCTAGAATGAATCCAGATAGAACATAAGTTTCTCCAAAATTGACTTTTAGTTGGAAATACTTAAATTCGTTTATGCTGATAAGTTGGCCCAAATTGTGACACAACTTTGAACTTTTACATACAATGCCCTCATTAAAAGAGTGTTTCCATCTAGGAGAAAGAAACCCTAACATAACTTCTACCATCAGATCTGTGAACTAATGATGAACGATTTAGATTGATTATGAAATTACAATATTTTACAAGGCAATTTTCTAAAAAAAAATTCTTCGGGGACGCTTCCCCCAAACCCTTGCCAGGGGGATGACATTGCCTCCTTGGACCCCCTGTCAAGTATTGGGATCCAAATGTGGTTGAAACACGACTATTGCTTGGTGAATACATCTTCCCTTATGGAAATTTACAAACAACATTAGCAATAATTAATTACATAGGATTTACAAGGTTGATGGCATTTTAATCCTAACACTTTTTTGTTGTATTTGTTGTTTTGTGACCTTTGGTTTATAGAGGGACTCCTAGCTTGAGGGTGAGTTTGTTGTCAAACCCTATGGTTAGGAGGTGAGCAACTCCATTGACAATTTTTAAAAGTATCTATATATATATTGCAATTTTGAAGAAGAGACCACTTGTCAAGTGGAGTCAACCATCTTTGTAAACTATGTTTATATGAGTTTCATAGAGCATTGAGACTGCTCATTATGATGGAAATAATTTTTCCATATTACTAGTGTTATGTGTAGAAATTTGTTGATTTATTATGAAAATGAAAAGAATACTATTTTACTTTTGTTTATTATAGTTTTGAATGTGTACATTGAATTTTATGTTGCTTGATGTTTCATAAAAAAACATGTAGTTTAAATGCAAATATTTTTAACTATTGATGTTAAAAGAAAAGAAAAGAAAAATATATGTGTATGTGAAAAATATTTTCAACTATTGATATTAAAAGAAAAGAAAAGAAAACGATATGTGTATATGAAATATATGTATATATTAGTACATACACATATATGTTTCCTATGAGATATGCATGTAAAATAATATATAAAAAATATACACATTTATATATGTATATATTTATATATATATATTTGCATATTAAAAATATATATTGTTAGGTATATATACATTTATATATCTTTGTGTGTAAATATAAATTTATATATGTATTTGTATATATAAATGTATATATAGTCATATTTTAATAAATAAATAATATTTAATATTGAATATATTAAATAAATAAGATCTATAAATTGAATATTTTTAAATTAAATAAAAAATTTAAAAAATAGAGGCGGCTCGACCCCCCATGCAATGGGGAGGGGGAAGCCCCCCTACGCAAACATTTTTATTTTTCTTAAATGAAAAAATTTATCATTTATTTGTGACCATGTTCATCCTAGAAACTGTGGCCCTCTTTCTCCCTTTTAGTTAAGGGCTTGGTCTCCTTCACCTACATCATCTAAACCCATACCCACACATACACTTCCTCCTTGATATCTTTCTAGACTACTACCTACTCCTCTCATCCATGCATGATAGACATGTCCTACCTCTGTAGTCCCTCCCTCTAAATGCTACCTTATCTTTTCATCTTGATCCCCTCATCTCCACCTCACACTCTTTTATTTTAGCTTCTTCTAGACTTCCACCTTTACTACCTGCTCTTGATACTACACCTATTAACCCTCCCTTCCTCACACATGTCCTTCTTCTAGTTCTACTCCTACCCCATCTCAACCTAAACATAAACTACAAGTCATCCCATGTATGTATTAGAATGAGTTAAGTTGTAGACTACTTCTATCATTTGACCCTCCTAATTCTACACCAATATCTATTCATACCTTTACTTCCATTGCCTATTCTTCATCATATAATACCATTCCTCTTGATCTTTGTCCAATTGTTACTACTTCCAAGGATCCAATTATCGCATTTGAGCCCCATGCCATAACCATTGATGACACCCTTATCCACCATTTAAACTCTCTCCACCTTGATCATTCTTCCCTTCCTCCAACTGAATCTATTTTGACCACTATTGTTGAGACACCCTTCTCCATCCATGATAGTTTGTTTGGCACAGTTTTTGATGTCCCACCCGTTTCTTTTATTTTCACCCCTAGTGTTGACACAAACTTAGCTAGCCTTGTGACATTTGTAGATATAACCTTAGAACATGATGACCTTATGGTTCATGAGTTCCCACATAGTGGTGATCCTTAGATACCTCTTTTATTACCCTATTTTGTATACAACCTCCATTATCCTTACTCTTATATTTGCATTTATTTTCCATGTTATGTGGTTGAGCTACTAGACATGCCAATACTTGGGGGGTAATGTGTGGTGTGATATGTTTTACTCCCTTTTCCTCAATTTTTTGCTTGACCTAGTTCTTCTTTATACATGTTTTTTCTATCTTCCTTTCATTATGTTTGGAGATGATACAAAGCATTAGGGCTTCACACCCTCTTCATGTTGACCTAAACATTGTTAAAGTGCCTCTACATTTGTTTCCCATTTATTTCTATTTTTTTATCCTATCAGGTGTCTTTCAATTGTATGTTGTTTTAACTCTTTGGGTTTTCCTCCTATGTCTCATGGGGACAATGCAAAATATCAAGGAAATAACACCCCTTTTTCATGTTGAACTAAACAAGACATCTTTATCCACTTTAGTCCTTGATGTATTGTGCTTGTGTATCCTAATATTTTCTTCCCTATGATTGAGTTGTTCTATGAAATATGGATATTAGCTTACACTCATTTTTGCATACTATACAATATTAGGAATGATTCCATCTTAATAGAACCCTTTGTTTTATTCTCCCACATATCCTACATTAGATTATTACACTTCTTTTTATCCCATTTATGTATCCCTATCTCATTCATCTTTTATAACATATGTAAATATATTGCTTCTATCTATTATATTTCATTGTTTAAATTTAATCTATGTCATTCTAGTCATTGGTTCCTCTACTATTTGCCTCTACTATTTGTTGCACACACACATGCACTATTAGGACCAACTCCTCCTTACTAGGACCCTTTATTTTATTCTCCCACATATCCTACATTGGATTATTACACTTCTCTTTATCCTATTTATGTATCCCTATCTCACTCATCTTTTATAGTATATGTATATGTATTGCTTCTATCTACTATATCTCATTGTTTAAATATCATCTATGTCATAATAATTGATTCCTCTACTATTTATCTATTTCATCATATCTTATTATTACTATTGTTATCACCATTCCTCTTTATATATAATTCCTCATCCTTCTATGACACACACAAACACATTTCACATCCTACACCTAGAGTGTGTCCTCTTCTATTATACATGATTTCTTATCATATCCTCACTAGGACTTTATCACATAGATGTAGATATATCTAGTAACATCCATTTCACATGCTACACCTAGATTATGTCCTATTCTAGTATACAATATTGCTTATCATCTCCTCACTAGGAATCTATCACATAGACCTATAGATATACCTAGTCATAGACACACACACACACACACACAAAGACTCAAACACACACACACACACACACACATTTCACATGCTACACCTAGACTATGTCCTCTTCTATTATACATTATTGCTTATTATCTCCTCACTGGGAATTTGTCATATAGATGTAGATATTTCACATGCTACACCTGAACTATGTTCTCTTCTATTATACATTATCGCTTATCCTTTCCTCATAATGACTATCACATAGATGTAGATATACCTAGTGATAACCTTTATTTTTGCACATTAGAAGGAAAAAAATTTGTTGACTTTGATAATTCCTCATAACTATATATCATGCTTATATACATTCACTCATTTTCATACACACACACACATTTCACATGCTACATCTAGACTATGTCCTCTTATATTATACATTATTGCTTATCATTTTATCGCTAGAACTATATCACATAGATGTAGATATACCTAGTGACATCCTTTGTTTTTGCACCAGAAGGCAAAATTTTTGTTGACATTAATAATTCCTTATAGCTATATATCATGCTTATATACATTCACTCATTTTGTACCTTCTAGTCACATCCTCCCTCATATTTACTATAGCATATTTATCTCATGCTTATCTCTTCCTTGTCTAAAATAGTTTCATAAACCTAGTCATGAATTATTCTACAATTTTGTACTTTTCATCTACTAGATCACCATTATAATTTTTACTAATAGCCCTATTCAAATTCACTACCCTATGTTAGCTAGAATTTTTCTATGCTTGAAATTTCCCCCTTACTTTCTTGATATTTGATCTCACTTGTTATTCCTATAATCTTGTAGGAAGATCTCAATTTTATTGATCAAGCGTTGAGTCCCAAAGAGTTAGCCTACTACGAGTTGTGAGAAAAGGAATGCATTCTTCTAAAGCTATTTGGATGAAGGGGGTAAATGATAAAACACACAACAACAAAAATTGTACACATAAAATAGAATGCTCTTTTATTGATTTAAACAACTCATTACATTACAGAAGCTTAAATACAATCAAAGGAATCAATCCTCTACAGGGTGCAACACATTACAACTTCCTATCACCAGGATTTGGAATCTTCTACCTTTTGTAACCCCCAAATTAGCTAGGGCTTCTGCTTTCTTGCCTATTCTTGACTCTACACTTTCCCCCTTAACTCTACTACTACCCAGAGTTCCAAAAAATAGTCATAAATAGTCCTTTTGGCGGCCTCTAGCTAAATTTCAAAATTTGCAACTCCCTCCAAAAGTGGGTCAACTTCCGGGAAGCATAACTTTTGATCTGGACGTCTGATTGACGTAATGTTTGAAGCGTTGGAAAGCTCGTGAAGTGAACTACATGCCAAAAATGCATAAATGGATTTTTGTCAAGTTTTTGGGATGTTATGGGATGTTTTAGTGCCTCAATATGGTTTTAGAAAAATTCAGGGGCTTTTCAAAAAATAGAAACTTTAATATCTTTCAGCTCACAAATGATCTTTGCCCGATTCCTAATTCGCCAAAGGTCTTATATTTCAATTACGAAGCTTTCTATAAATTTTCACTTCAACCCATGCCCAAATGCAAACTTTCCAGAAATGGTAGTTAAACTTTCCAAAAATAGCAGTTTGGAAAAATTGAAAGTCCTACATCATTATTCAAGAGATTATGGAATAAGAAATACTAATTATGGAAAGAAATGAAAACAACTTCAATGATTTTGAATCAACATCTTTTTGGGTGATGCAAGATTTCCCTTACACCACTAGATGCTCTTGCATCAGACACCCAGGGTAATTTGAGAAGTGACCCTGTCACGTCTCAGGTGTTTGAGGAAAACCCAAATAGTCAACCTTTGCCTTCCTTTCTATTTCACCAAATATTCTTCATATTGCCTATTCTGAGTACTTCTTCCCACATGACTATCCAAGATCTCTTCTATCTCCTCCGTTGAAGTAGATGCTAAAATACTCCATTGTTCTTCTATTGGTCCATCCTCTGTGCCACCTTCATGATATTTTGTTAAATCAACAATGTTAAACACAGGGGAAATATTGATCCCACTCGGCAGCTCTACCTCATATGTATTTCCTGAATCATGTTTCTTCAAAATCCTGCATGGTCCAAATTTCTTCATTTTTAACTTATTATATGTTCTAATTGGGAACCTTTCTTTTCTCAAGTGAACCATGACTTCATCTCCTACCTGGAACTCCTTATATCTCCTCTTCTGATCTGGCTTAGCCTTGTATAGAATATTCATCTTATTAATGTGCTTTCTCACCTCTTCATGCAAATTCTTCAGGTGTTCTGCAAAGTCTTTGGCTTCAACACTTGTCTTTTCTCCCTTGTCCAACTTCCTTAACTCTGAAGCATTTCTTGGACTATTCCCATATACAATTTGGAATGGTGATTTACTAGTACTCATATTGACAGAATTGTTGTAGGAAAATTCTACCTGTGGTAAAATCAAATCCCATCCCTTGGGCTTATCTCCTACTAAGTATCGTAGCAGGTTACCCAAACTCCTATTCACCACTTCTATCTATCCATCAGTTTGTGGATGGTGTGCAAAACTGAACTTCAAATTTGTCTTCAACTTCTTCCACAATGTCCTCCAGAAATAACCAACAAACTTGGTATCTCGATTTGAAACTATGCTCTTAGGTAGACCATGTAATCTCACCACCTCCTTAAAAAATAACTCAGCAATATGAACAGCATCATTAGTCTTCTTGCCAGCAATAAAATGTGCCATCTTTGAGAATCTGTCCACCACCACAAAAATGGAATCATGTTTTCTCTGTGTCCTTGGTAAACTAAGAATAAAATCCATACTAATATCATCCCATGGCTTCTCTCGTACAGGTAATGGCTAATATAGCCCTATATTCTAACTTGTTCCTTTTGCCATCTGACACACTTTGCAACTCTGCACAAATTTCCTCACATCCTATTGTAATTGTGGCTAATAATAATACTCACCAACAATAGAAATGGTCTTATCTCGACCAAAGTGTCCAGCTAATCCCCCACTATGCTTCTCCTTAATTAGGTTCTCTCTCATGGAACTCCTCAGAATGCACAATTGGCTTCCTCTAAACAACATGCCATCTTGGATTATGAAATCCAACCATTTTGTCTTGTCCAAAGTAACAGGGTCCAAACAAGCTTTCCAAGCCTCTACAAAATCTGGATCTTTAGGATACAAACTTTTGAGCTCATCGAACCCAACAATCTTTATCTTCATTTCTGTCAACAAATTTTACCTTATGCTCAAGGCATCTGCAACTCTGTTGGACTTCCCATTCCTGTGCTTCAAAACAAAAGTATAGCTCTGCAAAAACTCAACCCATTTTAAGTGCCTTTGGTTCAAATTTCTTTGACTATTAAGATACTACAAAGCCTGATGATCAGTATATAAAACAAACTCTTTTGGCAACAAATAATGTCTCCATTTCTTTAAAGCATGAACTATTGCATAAAACTCCTGATCATAAAAAAATACTTTTCTTGGCATCATTAAGCTTCTCACTGAAATAGGTAATGGGCTTACCTTCTTGGCTCAAAAAGACTCCTATAGCACTGCCACTAGCATCACAATCTACCTGAAATACCTTATTGAAATCTGGAAGTGCCAATACAGGTTGTTCTGTGACTTTCTGCTTCAATGTATCAAATCTTTTGTTTGCT
This sequence comes from Cunninghamia lanceolata, assembly GCA_027924645.1. Taxonomy (NCBI): domain Eukaryota; kingdom Viridiplantae; phylum Streptophyta; class Pinopsida; order Cupressales; family Cupressaceae; genus Cunninghamia; species Cunninghamia lanceolata. Next base: position 7,865,017 of record BSBN01000333.1, read on the forward strand.
CCTTTAGTCCATCTAAACTCTTTTCTATCCCCTCTCATTGTCTCCGTTAGGGGTGCACAAATGCTACTAGAATTCCTAATAAACTTTCTGTAAAAACTTGCCAAACCATGAAAAGATCATACCTCTGTAGCACTCCTTGGCGTAGGCCATTCAATGATAGCACTCAACTTCTCTAAGTCCATCTTAAGACCTTCCTCTGAGACAACAAATCCCAGGTAGACCAACTCCTTCTTTGCAAAACTACATTTCTTCAGATTAATCAATAATTTCTCCTCCCTCAGCTTCTCTAAAACTCTTCTGATATGCATTAGATGCTCATCCCAAGTCTTACTGATAATCAAAATATCATCTAAATAAACAATAACAAAACTTCCCAAAAACTCTTTCAGTACCTCGTTCATGAGTCACATGAATGTGATCGGTGCATTGGTTAGCCCAAATGGCATGACTAACCACTCATACAAACCTTCCTTTGTCTTAAAGGTTGTCTTCCATTCATCTCCTTCTCTGATGCGGATCTGGTGATACCCACTCTTCAGGTCAATCTTCGTGAAGTACTTGGCTCCACTCAAACAATCCATTATGTCATCCATTCTAGGCAATGAAAATTTGTACTTGATTGTGATCTTATTGATGGCCTGAGAATTTGTACACATTCTCCACTCTCCATCTTTCTTCGGTGCTAGTACTGTAGGTACCACACATGGACTTAGGCTCTCTCTTATCAGTCCCTTCTTTAACAGTTCATGAACTTGTCTGTTCATCTCTTCATTCTCTGCAGGAGTCATTCTGTGGGCTGCCTTATTCGACAAACTAGCTCCTGGTATCAAATCCATTTGATGACTTATCTTCCTCACTGGTGGTAAACCTTTTGGTACATTATCAGAGACAATATCCTGAAATTCTTCCAACAGATCTGAGACTTCTGCTGGTACATCTTCACATTTCTCTTGACTAATCTTAGGAATCAACCCAAAGCAATGACGCTCATGCTTCATACTCTCCAAAAATTTTCTACCATCTACGAAGCAAATTCTAGCAGTACTACATACCTTTTCTTCCACCTCCTTCAAGGGATTCAACTTATGATGAACTCTATCCTTTGTTAGGGGATATGTGTTTGCACGACCATCATGGACAGCGCACCTATCATACTACCATGGCCTTCCCAACAGCATATGACATGCATCCATCGGAATGATATCACATAACACCTCATCATGGTAGTCCCAAATCTTGAACTTCATTAGACACTGTTCATTGACCAAAGCTCTATGATCCTTCTACAACCATGCAATTTGGTATGGATGTGGATGCTTTCTTCTTGTCAACTTCAACTTGTCAACCATCTCCTCTGAAACAAGATTGTCAGTTTTTCCACTGTCAATAATAATATCACAACACTTACCTTCACATTTGCACCTTGTGCAGAATAAACTCTTCCTCTGATTGGGTTCTTTCTCCTCATTCGACAAAGTTCTTCTGACAACTAGGGTTTCTCCCCTTTCAACATCTTTAGAACACTCAGACTGTGCATCTTCATCTACATGTGCAACTCGTGCATTACCTTTAGGTATTCTGTTTGTCCTTCCTTGATATTGCGGACACTCGTATGCTCAATGCCCTTCCTCTCCACATTGGAAACATGTTCCTTTGAAACCTCCTCTTCCAGGTCCTTTCCTAGGTCTGCCTCTTCCTCTTCCTCTTTGTTCACCATTATTTTGGTCACGAGGGTGGTAGGTATTATCTCCTCTTTGATTTTGACTGGTGCCAACTTCTTCACTTTTTTTTGGATCTTCATTTTGGCCTCCATAGGGTCTTCCACCAGTCCTTTTTCCTTGACCTCTGCCCCTTTACTTGCTGTCAAATCCTTTATTCAGCTTCTCTTCCACCTTAAAGGAAAATTGGTACGCATCTTCTATGGTGGTCACTCTGACCAGCCTTATCTCCTCTTAAATACTTGGCCTCAACCCATTAATGTAATGGGCTACCTTCTCCTTGTTGATATCTGCATGGCCTGTCTTGATAGTAATATTATAAAACTCTTCTGTATACTCCTTAAGAGACTTGTTACCTTGCTTCAGTCCTTGCAGCTTCTTCAACAACTCCATCTCATAGTCCACAGGAATGAATTGCTTCTTCAGTTTCTCCACCATTCAATCCCATCTGGTGATCTTTCCTTTTCCTCTTCTATTTCTCTCTAACTGGACCTCCTTCCACCAAATACTGGCATGGCCCTTCAACTTTGTTTTTGCAAACTTGACCCGATCTGGGTCCTCCACATCTTCATACTCGAAATAATCCTCCATATCATTGATCCAATCAATAAGTTGTTCTGGATTCAAATCTCTAGAATATGTAGAAACTTTGATCCTGGGCCTCTTTCCAATCTTAGAAATGGCCCTCAACAATCTAACTTTTGCAGAATCTCCTGTAGCTTCTTGTTCTTCCTCAGATAGCTCTTCTTCAGCTTCATCCTCACTTTCTTCTCTTGCTCTCGGCTCAAACCCTCTTCTCAGCTCCTCTTGCAATGCATCGATTTGCCTTTGTAGGGCTCTAAAACCCTTTTTCATCAAAGCATTCCTCCTAATACTATTTCTTCATGGAGGCATCTTGATCTCCATAACAAACCCACAACCTCAGGTCCTAGTGCAAACTGCCTCATGGTCAGCGATTTGTCTACACACTTAGGAACTTGGCTCTACTACCACTTGGTGAAGGGTAAATGATAAAACACACAACAACAGAAATTGCACACAGAAAATAGAATCCTCTTTTATTGATTTGGACAACTCATTACATTATAGAAGCTCAAATACAATAAAAGGAATCGATCCTCTACAGACTGCAACATATTATAGCTTCCTATCACCAGGCTCTGGAATCTTTTGCCTTCTGTAACCCCCAAATCAGCTAGGGTTTCTACTTTCCTGACTATTCTTGACTCAACACTTTCCCCCTTAACTCTACTACTGCCCAGAGTTCCCAAAAATAGCCCTTTTGGTGGCCTCTAGCTAAATTTTGAAATTTGTAAATCCCTCCAAAAGTAGGTCAACTTCTGAGAAGCATAACTTTTGATCCAGGCGTCCGATTGATGCGCCGTTTGAAGCGTTGAAAATCTTGCAAAGTGAAATATCATGCTAGAAATTTGTAAATAGATTTCTATCAACTTTTCATGATGTTATGGGATGTTTAGTGCCTCATATCTGGTTTCAAAAAATTTCAGGGGCTTTTCAGAAAACATAAACTTTAATATCTTTCAGCTCACAAATGATCTTTGGTTGATTCCTTCACTAAAGGTCTTATATTTCAATTATGAAGTTTCCTATAAATTTTTGCTTCAACCTGTGCCTAAATGCAAACTTTCTAGAAATGGCAGTTAAACTTTGTAAAAATAGCAATTTTCTATTTTTAGCAATTTGGAAAAACTGAAAGTCCTACATCATTATTCAAGAGATTATGGAACCAAAAATACTAATTATGGAAAGAAATGAAAACAACTTCAATGATTTTGAATCAACATCTTTTTGGGTGATACAAGATTGCCCTTACACCACTAGATGCTCCTGCATCATATTCACTCATTTGTATGCATATCTATTTATCGTGTCATTTCTTGCATAGTCTAATCTTCAGTGACGAGCCCTTGGATCTTATTAGTTGCATGGGGTTAGACTTAGGAGGTATTGAGATTTAAAGTCACAGTAATAATAAAAAGCTTTCCATTCAAATAAAAGATACAAAATGAAAACTAAAAGCATAAATTCAAAAAGTAAGCGCTATAATAGCATAAAGAAAAATTATAAAACAAAGAAAACAAAAGCATATATACATTCATATTAGTACTTGCATAATGCATTCCCTTTATTTCATAAAATTTCTTTAGGCAAATTATTCTTGACGAGTCTTATTCTTCCCTTTAATCCATTCTAGTAGCTCTCAAGGTGTGACTTGTGATTTGAGGATGCCTTTGTTCCCTTTCTTATTACCAGCATGGACTTTATCTGGTTTCCTATTTAGCATTTCCTCCATTCCATTTATATTCCTTTTTTCATTATCACGTTTCTTCTTTTTTCTCTTTGGAATCAAAGACTACATGTTGACTCATTCTTTGAATTGTTATGGCAACCTCACTTTATACTCAATTATAGCCCATCTTTCTTTCTTCTACTATATACTGTCCCTTGCATTCCTATTATTTCCATTTATCACCCCTTACATATAGCTTATGATGTAGTTATGGTTAGACAAACTTGTTTGCAATATTGGTGCATAAAATTAGAGTGTTGTCAAGGAATCTCCACATTTTCAATCAATTGGACTATATCTATCTTATCCTCTTTCCTATCTTCCCACACCCTTGTTTTATATATATATATATATATATATATTGATTTCCTACTCCTATTATCCACATCTCTCATTATTTATTATGATTATTGACCTCTTCACTTCTATCTTTTGTTCTCTTTCCCTTTGGGGCATTACCTAGTGTTCCCCTCTTACCCTTACATCTACATCTACATCATCTTATACAACTCTTCGATATCACATCTATGTTATCTCTTTTCTCATCACTCACTATACATTTTCCTATGATCATCATCATTTCCCTTTTACTAAGGGAATTTCTTTACCTTGTGAACTTGGCACATTACCTCAATTATATGTTCCCTATCTTACTCTCCTATATCACAATCCTATTCTCTACGACACTCCCCACATTATTCTTATCTATCACATATGGGCAGTTCTAGGGGCACCCTATCTTACCTTATCCTTTTTCCATCATTGAGGACATAACCTACATGTTCCATTCTTACCAATTCTCATCCCCTATATATATTAGCATATTATCTTTTATCCCCTTATAATCTATCTTAAATTGACTAGTTCTCGATCCTATCACCAATAAATTCAAGGGGGCATATCCTATCTACATAGTTTACATCACAAAGATATCGACATTATTAACGTTTAGACTTGGCTTAGCCTCTTTATCAAATGGGTGGCTATTGTTCAATCTTTGACATCATCACGACTTTTTACCTTTTCTAGGGGTGGTGTGGCCCCTTTTACCTTTTACCTTTGGGCCTAGCCCAACCTTTTTTGAGGTGGAAACTACATATAGTAGATGGTAACCACATAGCTGCCATAGTTTACTTTTTAGGTAGTTTTATCACCTGAAATTGCACCCTGCTTGAAGCTCGTTCAAGCATTCTAGTGACACATGGGATTGGTCTCAATGTGTGGGATCTTGTAGTTGAGACCAAACCTCCAGAGAAGGTTGGTTCCTCTTTTTGAGCTTAAGGCTCAGAGAATTAAGCTAAATCTAATGCTACACTTACCAGGGGAAAAGGGATAGAAGGGATGCATAAAGGAAAATGGTGATGCACCAGATTTAGGATGTTTAGCTGGAACTGACATAACACAGTAGTGATTTCAAGGTATGAATAAACTAACACAGACTCATCCAATATTTAAAAGAGGCCAAAACAAAATGCTGAAACTTATAGAGGGACCGTTTTATCCATAAGATAAAAGAGCAGCATTCAAACAGACACAGAGTAGAAGATAATGAGAGAGGAAGAATCAGTTGCTTGTATTAATCACAGAGGCTAAATAGCCATTACAAAGATAGAAAAGATAAATACAGATCGGGAAGACACAAAATGATAATTTTCCCTTCATTGTTGAACTAGAAATGAAGATAGAGAGGCCCAAAAGAGGACACAGTCGATCAGATTCATTTTTATTCTGGGAAACATCACGAGTTCAAGATCAAACATCAAGCACTTCAGTATGAATAATAACCCAATGGCCAACCAAAAACTACCAATACATCTTTTACATATGCATATATAGAAATTTTATCCATCGTGTAGCCCTGGGCGTTTGAAAGTCAGTCAACAAGTCGTGCCCATGCTGCATTTAATTTTGGCCCAGAAACCTGTTAGGAAATCTATAGAATTTGAAGAATGTCCATACCCTGGCATTGATTTGTCTTTGGAAGGACTTGTAGAAGCATGGGTTGCAGAGGGTAATTCATCTGATTCATTCATTTCTAGTACTTGTGCATTGAATTTCTCCACTGTTTCAGCTACCTAGATGACCCTAGCCTACAACAATGGCGTCACCTGGAAGCGCGTCTTAAGGCACCTAGAAAAGTCACGCCTTTTAAAAGCCTTTTCAATACTTAAAAATATTTTAAACTTACTTTAAAATATTTTAAAGCAATACATTATAGTACATGCTTTGATATTACATTAATTTTTACTTTATTTCGCCTTTATTTTTCCTTATCGCCAAAATCTTCATTTTGAGAACCACTTAGCTTTTGCTTTTGCCTTATCAACAAAATCTTCATTTTGAGAACCACTTAGCTTTTGCTTTTTCCTTATCGATAAAAGCTTCATTTTGAGAACCACTTAGCTTTTGCTTTTGCCTTATCGGAAAAATCTTCATTTTGAGAACTAGGCTCTCTTTTGCTTTTTGGGCTTCTTGGTCTTCTCCTACACCTTATCAGTGATTTTGCATTTCCACGAACCAACCATGCCTTAGCCGATTTTCTTTTCTATTTTTGCCTTATCGGCAAAGTTCCACTTTTGTGAACTTTTCCTATCTTCTTATTTCTCCTTGTCTTCCTTGGTTGGCAAAGTTTCCCTTTTGTGAACCACTAAGCCAGCCCTCTTTGTCTTCCATTTTGCCTTATCAGCAAAATCTCTCTTTTTCTGGCTTCCTTCTTCTTTATCGATGAAATGTTGATTTCGCGAACCAACTTTGCTTCTTGCTTTTATTCTTTCATTTTGACTTATCGGAAAAAACTCCATTTCGCTAACCATTTTTCCTTTTGCATAATCTTCTATTTTTCCTTATCAACAAACCTTCCATTTGGTGAACTTGACCTTAATGTCACCTTATCGATGAATTTCCATTTTTACGAACCTGTTGGCAAGTTTGTCTTTTTGCCGATTCAGTGACTCACCACCCTTCATCACTTTTTTGCCTTCTCAGCGAATCTCTCATTTGACGAACCAATGTCTTTGCTACAACATCTTCTTTCCTTAGCTTTTCCTTCAGTCAGTGAAATCTCCTTTTCACTAACTACTACCTTTGGCGCTTTGCCCTTCATCGCTTTATCGGCAAAATCTCCTCACCACGAACCAAGCATGCCTTCAACTTTCTCCTTATCAGTGAATCCTTCGTTTGGTGAACCATTGCCTCTATCGCTTTGCCTTTCTTCCTTTCGGGCCCTTCAGTGGGCGAATCACCCCGTCGGTGAGCCTTTGAAAACATGAACCATTTGGCGGGTTTGAATTTCCTCCGATCTCCTGATGGAGCCTTTTCTTTCCTTTTTGCCTTAGTCATTTCCCGCTACCATGCCCCTTCTTTGAAGTCATCCCGCTGATTGCTTGCCTTGCTTAGTCAGTGAATTCACCGATCGGTGAACCAAGAGGTTTGTAAACCCAGAGATTTACTAATAAAGCACTCCCTTTGTCTTCTTTTACTTTGCCTTAGACTTCCTTTTGCTTGCTTTGCCTTATTTGTTTTCACTGCCTGTGCACCCCTTGGTTAGCAAATCAATGAATCGACGAATCAGTGAAACAACAAACGACCGAACCAAAGGTTCGCCAAATGAGAATTTTGCCGACTAAGGCAAAATAAAAGACAAAACACTTAGAATTTTTTGGGGGTTTTTTCTAGGATTTTCTAAGGGGAACATCCTTCCATTTAGGATTTCTCAGATTAGATTTCTTTGATGGAAGGAGGGATTTTTGGGATATTTTGGGTTTGGGAAAAATATGACAACAGGTAGCTAGCTAGAAATTGCATTTAGTTGAGTGCTAGTCACATAACTGTTATCATCATCATCATTATTAGTGAGCTTTTTACTTTTGGCTTGGACTAGCCTTATAAATTGGGTGGTGACCTTAGAGTCATTATCATCATGAGAATTATCCTATCCTATCCTAGATCAATCTTTGCAAATGTCGTCTTTCCTATGTGAACCAATCATATCCTATTCATCTCTACCTCTCATCACACATGTTGGTGCTCTAATCATTTCATTGTATTTCTACAAGATTAAATCTCTTAGACTTGGGGTATAAAGTCAGGCTAAAATGATTAAGTGATTCTTTATGATTAAAATATAGGTGGGTTGGGCCAATTGACAAGAGTAGGTACAACTCTTCTACACTACAAGCTTTGCAAAACTTAGGAAGGTGATCCTTTAGAGATCCCACATATATAATTAAAGAGGATTATTTAAAACCTGATACAGAAAAAAGCTAAACCTTAAGACTTATATTTGATTTCTATTTATTTTATCAGTACCTCTTTCTATGTTAGATTTTATTGATTTTATAGGCAAATATCTTTTAAGAAAATTAAAATTGAAGGTTTACAAGTGTACAAGTAAAGAACATAAGAAATATGGATTTGTTCCATGTTTCTTTATACCGTTAAGTTCTCAACAAACCTATGTATCATGTAAATTGCACATATTATATATTCATTAATTAGAATTTTGATCCATAACTATTTAATACTAATGCCTAATATTTTAGAGATAGATTCAATAAAATGAATTCTAATTACAAGTAGAGCACAAATTACTTCAGTTTTAGATGGCCTTAACAACCATTTTATCTTACAAAACTTAAACCCTTAAAGACATTACTAACATTTACAAACCATTCATAGTAATCACACTACTTGACACAATACTCCACATATTAAGAAATAAAAATATTACAATCACCTTGATGGAATACTAACTATTATTAAAACAAGATAACAAATGTAATCCTAGAGACTTGTCAAATCCCTTGAAAACATTGATCAAACTACAATAGTTTTTCACTACAATGGAAAAAATCTCTTCTTGTCTTGGTATCTTGTTAATCATTTCTCACTACTCGGTTACCCCCTTTTTCCTTATTATTTTTTGTGTGCTACTAAGTGTTTTGGAAGCCTTTGGAGGCTTGGAGTAGTGCACACCATCGAATCTGCCACATCATCTTCAATCTAATGATGTAGGGGGATTTAAGGTCTAACATAAAAAAGTTTCCAAGGCAAAGTCCTAACATTGTGCAACATGAATAGTCCAGGATGACCACAAGTATTTTATCTCTTTGAAGTGATGTCTAAAGCAAACAACATGTTCCTTTTCACTAGTAATGATAAAGTGGCTTAGTAACCAATGCACAACTTTGGGCCTACAGTCTTTTGTTATTTTGCTAATCAAGGCTAACTGTTGATCTTGGGCTTGCAGTCTTTTATTTTTAGTGTCAGAAAGTCTTCATTAGTGGCAAGGCCCACATCCTTTCCTTTAACAATTTTTTGCCACAGAGTCTTTTGAAAGTGTTCCATGTGGTGCACTCCCATGGATTCAAGAAAAAAGGGCAAGGGATTATCTTGAGAAGTAGGGGGATCCATCCATATTGACATGTTAGCTCAAATCTAATAGCCTATGATAAATGAAAGCATTTCTCAACCATTTTCATGTGATTGTGCTTGTTAACCATTTTTAATGAAGAAGCATTTAGGGGAGGATTCAAAGGCATTTGTTAGGCCATTTAGTGTGTGACAAACTTTTCCACGCTAACCTAACCATTTATAGTTACTAAGAAATTAACCAATTAGGAATTCTCCTAAATTTTAAATCCCCAATCACTACTTTAGGTGTGGAAAAGACATGCGACCACTCCTACACGAGATCCAACAAACCATTAAATTTTGGTGGTTGCATGCATAGAGTGGGAGGTAATTGAAATAGAGATTAAAATGGAGCACTCCAACAACTAGCAAGGTATTGATCACTATTATTATTCCTAGTCCTTTGCCTCTTTGTCACACAACATTCAAATGGGGATTTTCCTTTATTAGCATGAATTTTGAATCTTGTATTTTGGGGGGAAATTTTGCTAGTTTTGGGTGTTTCTTCTATAAATAAAGGGCCTCATGCCCAATTTAAACCTGAATTTTACTTTGTAGACCCAAGATTAAAGAGCCTTGTATGCAATTTAATTTCTCAAGTTCTTGTTTTAAGCCCTAAAGGAACCTTTGTATGTCCATAAATTCCTATCTTTTCATATATATATATATAAACTCATTTAAAAATATTCAATATAAGAAGTTGCGATTTTTATAATCCTAATTCCTGAGGTTGTCTATGGATAAATTGTCTTTGCATTTTTATGAAGATGCTTTAATTTATTTTTGTTATCTATTATTTAGTGTGTTTAATAGATATGTGAGAGACTAACAAATAAGTATTTGTTTTGTTGCATCACCTTTTGGTTTAAATCATTTACTTCTTCTCCCCTTTTTGTTGATCAAAATTAGGTCTTAAGCTAGACTAGACAAGGAGCTGACCTCTTTATCCAAATGTTATCTTGTAGATTAGTCCCACATTTACAAGACTTTCCATGCTTAACACCTTTTGTGGTGCAGGTTGTTGAAAGACAAATATAGGCATTAATAGTTTTTGACATGCCTAGTGGGACCCTGTGTTCCACACTGATTAAGATTTCAGTGAAAATCTTAGTTTACTTCTTTTCCGAAGCATAGATTATTCCTTCATCTAGTGACTATATAAAAAGGGCTCTCAATGGCCTCTAAGATTGAGAATTGTTACTAGATCTATATTAGTGTCATAACCTCAAGCCCTTGTCAACCCTTTACCTTCCAATAAAAGACCATAACCTAACTAGACCTAGCCTTAAGGCTACCCTAGTTATAACTCTTTCAATTGAGACCCTTGCAAATCAATCCCATATCATAGCTATGGATAGAAATTAATATTTTGTGTCATGGGATAATGTAATTCCCTTGACGCACTAGTACCTCAACTATTTGGAACCCCATCCTAGTATCTACAGAAAAAGCTCTAACTTTCTACAAGGGGAAAATTCTACAACCCATGTTGACCACTTACAAGATATTGCTAATTTATGTGTAGTCCATGATGTAACACATCATGCTGTGGCCCTAATATTGCTAGCAACATCCTTTAAGTGGAAGGCATTAGACCAGTATACTTGAACAAGCATGTTCTAACTCTATTACAACTTAGGATCATGTAATGTCCCTTTTTTAATTGATTTAATTTTGTTGATAAAATGCTCATTCTTATATTTCTTGGGTTAAGAAGAAATTTCTAGGGAAATAAATTCAATTAAAATTTTGATTATTTGGACCTGAATTAATTATTATTTCTCATTTTCAATAAAAGGGACCAATTAATTAATAAATTATTATTATTCTTGAGTATTTTCTCAAGGAAGGGCATGATAATTCATGGAGATGGGATAATGTAACTTCCAAATCATTTGCATCTTATTTTATGACATATTCTATGACAGGTTCATGGCAGTTTTTATGACAACCCATTTTTAAGGAGTTATAAGTTGGATTTTATGACAAAATGGGAGCTATTTTTGTGGGAGGAATATTTTATGACAAGGAAATTAGTGAGGAGTTACAAATTTTATTATTTGATAAGCATCTTCATAATTATTTATGACAATTCTAAGTGGGTGTAAGAAGAGCAACTTTGGCTAGATAAATATAGCTAGGTGTAAGAGGAGCCTATGGCAACTCTTTATGGGGCCTATTTTGAGAGGAAATATTTTAAAATATTTTTTATTAAGATTTATTTTGGCCTAGTGGGACATTGGGATTTTTTCCCACAACTGCTATATAAGTTAGGAAGCTTCACCAATTTGTATCTTTTACCAATTAATCAAATTTTCTTCACTGCTTGAGCACTTGTGTTCAACTACAAGATTTGAGGACGAAATCCCTTGGATTATTGGAGATCAAAGGATAAAAATATTTGGTTTCTTGAGAGAAATATCACTCAAAGGTTGCATTTTCACTTCAAATCTTTATTTGTATTTTTAGCATATATTTTCAATAGTTTGTATTTGCAAGATTACATAAAAGGAAGCTCCAACATACAAAATATTATTTTAGATTTATCCATCATTTGTATAGCTGTAATATTTGATATATTTTAGTATTTTGATGCAAATATTTTAGTTTTTGTGAGCAAATCTACATAGTTTATTTAGTTTTATCACCATATGTTGTCACCTTGCATTCATGGGATCTTGATGATCATAAAGATATTAAAATATGTTGTAGATCATTGTTTGTTGGTTGCATAAGAGTTTCAAATCATATTGCAGAATAGTCTATTTGTTTGGGTCATGGTAGTGCATGACTAGTTTTTAGGTGGATTTGAGTGCAAATCTCTTTTTAATTATTGTGGGTATTTGAAATTTCAACATATTTAATACTTGGTTGTTCAAAATCATTTGATTATTTCAGATCCAAATATATAAATTAGGAGAGGCTCTCCATAATAGATTTAGAGAAAAGGGAGATAACCTTTGGATGATAGAGCAATCGAAAACTATAAAGATGGATCCGGTGGAGACAATGAACAACTTTAACACCAATTTTCATAAGACCTAGAACAGAATGTCTCAAAAGGTGAGGCCTCTTTCTCATATGTCATTTTTATATTACTTAAAATTATTTAGTCTTGAGATCGATGTCATGTATTAATCTATGGAAGGCATTGACTTGCCTACAACTTATGCCATAACTATTATGGTATAAAATATCCTAATATAGGTAGGGAAACTTATACCAAGGACAACAATGTCATTGTATCCTAATATCTATGCATTGTGAATATGCCTATGCAAATCCATGCATCTATTGTAGCCCATATTCCTGAAAGCTCTTAAGCTACCTTACAACCAACTACAGGTTTATAGGATAAAGAGTATTTTGAGAATATAATCTCTAATGAGCTAAATGATATTAAGAGGTAACAAGTTGTTCCCTTTCCTAGGATTCTTATTTGAACAATTGAGGGTAGAGTCCACATAACCAATATTAGAATAGGGTCAACCCACAATACTGTGTCCCACTTTTTGGCCAAAGTGGTACATTGAAATCAACATTTTAAACCAAATCTTCACTTTCTGACACCTATAGTAGCTAAACCATTAAGACCTCGAAGATGATGCGAACTAGTGATTTGTGAGATTTTGAGTGTAGATTCTAAATATATTTATTTAAAAAAAATTAGAAATAAATTGTGAATTTTTTAATGTAATTTTTAATAACTTGTTTTTTTATAGTAAACAACATTTTTAAAAAGTAATGTTTATGTCATAACACAACTTTTTTCATAGAAATGATAAAATTCTAATTTTTAAAATATAGATTTGTAACACCAATATCTAGGGCATGGATATTTTTCATAAAATTTTGTTGCATATTTTTAATTAATTTTTGAAGTGAGCTTAATTATATTTTGGACACAAGTTTATGTCATAATGCATAACTTGTTTTGTATGCATCAAAATTTAATTTTTTTTGGTTGAAACAAGGACATCAATGCCTAGGTCTTAGATATTTTTTATAATTTTTTTTCTCTATTTTTTAATTTTTCTGCTTGTGTGGAATAAAGACCTTGTTGTTCGGTGAAAAACTTATGTTCACTAGAAAACAAAAAATAAATATAATAATCCAACTAAATTATTCAAAATTATAACTTTTAGAAAGTCTATACAAAGGGATACATAATTAAAAAGTATAATTTATAAATGACTTCATTTGACCCCCTAAAAGGTGAAGCAAAGTTGGCTTTTTTCAGTATTTTGATAGGTGCAGAGGAGACTCCATCAAGGGTTTAATTTAAGACTAGGAGGGTTCTATCCAAGGGGGTTTGATCTAAGGGGGGTTTTATCTAACTCCTTTCAATTAAACCCCTTTAGATGGAACCCCTCAAGGCTTAAATTATTAATTTTTCTTAAAAAATATGTGATTTCAGGCAAAAATCAGGGTGTCCCATAAGTGAGACACAGTATTGTGGGTTAACCTAATAAGAAAAAAAAATATCCCAATCAACCCCTTAGCTCATAGATTATTTTTTCCACATGCCTTTGTAACAAGTCCCTTCTAATAACCACACAACATACCTTTTCCTAGTATAGAAAAACATTGTTGAATACCATAATATCTGGTGTTAGCCTTGTGCAACCATCGATGATCTTAGCTATATTGTCCTAGAGAAAATCCTTAGTAGTTCCTTTAGGATGAAAGGTAAAATGTAGCTCTTATTTCCTAAGTGCAAGGGATTTATCTTGATACACTTGACTAGGCTCTAGTCTCTTGGGATGAGGATGAGGTCTATGCAATCAATGAGATAAAATCTACATTTGGTAGACTACTAGTGTAGTTTGACTACCTCACCAGTTCTAAGAAGAATATGCTATAAGAACAACCAAAGGCCAACTATGTAGGCATGAGTGGGTAAGGAATTAACTATTTTCCAAAGAAAAGCATAATCATTTCCCCAAAGCAACAAGAAAATGTACCAAACTAGATCCAACCTAGAGCTACCTATCCCTTGGTTGAAAATCCAAGAAACTAGTGGATGCCTTATGCCTAAAAAGCACATTCAACTACTCCTTTCAACACATTTGATCAAATAAATAAGGCTACAACCAAAATCTATCTCTGAGATATTATATCAATGACTAAGAAAATTGACATGCTAAAAGAGGCCTTGAAGCAACAAGAAAAGGAAAAATATAAAGATCAAGATCCCCTTTTGAGAAAAAATATCCTAGGATTCTCCAAGTGACTAGTCTAGAGGTAGGTAAAAATAAACCTATGCAATATTATGTACATATAGTCCTAGGGTATAGTAAATAAGTGTAATAATATATATTTCTTTTGTAGAATCTAAACAATCATCCTAGAGATGAATTAAATGGTCATGTTATGTTGTTAAATATGTACTTCTCAAACACATGTTTAAATGAACACAATTTGGGTTTGCATTTCCATTTTTGTCTTGCATTTTCATAATCTAGTTTCTTGGCTTGATATTGGTATCAGAGCACAATCATTTTTTTTCATTTTTCTTCGTCACTTTTTTTTATCATCCTCCAAATCCCCATGTTCTCCATGAATATGGTAGTAGGGATATTCAAATTCTCCTTTACACCTTTTAGAACCCTATATTTCTATCACTCTCCCCTTGTTGAAATATAATTCAATGTTGATAAACATGCAGGTCATAGGTTCCAGTTTTGAAGCAAGCTCATTCTACTCTTGTTGTCTCATCAAAGAAGAAAAGGTCACTCTATGAACTAAGTGGCTTAAGAACCACATCAAATTTCCTAACACATCAAAGGTCAACACAATTTTGTTTTTTTTCCTTTCTTCTATCTTTAAGCTTTGTCTCTATTTTCCACTATTCATCTACTTGCTCCCATATGAAATACATATTTTCATAAAATTGCATCCATTCTCTTGTAGTACTCCACATGCATTCCCTAAAATTTAATCTCATCATGCTCTAACATAAAATTGCATCCATTTTTCTTCAAATAGCTACAAATCACGTCTATTTCCCTATGATGTCCACACATAGATAGATAATAAATATTTTGGGTTTTGTAATTTGAAACAGTTCCCAATATTTTGGGTCCAGACCATGGAAATTAACAACGAAAGGACTAGTTTTTAGAATTTGTTTCATCTTCCATTAAGGTGTTTAAGAGAAAGCAATAAGATGGCCATTTAATTTCCATTTGTGGGTCAAAATTATAAGTTCTATTTTTCATTCAAACTCAACAAATATTTTATGGGATATAGTTATTTATTTTTTTTTTTTGGAGGAAAAGTTCTTTCCAAAAAAATAGTTTAAAAAAAAAGTATTTCAGAGGATATTCAAATAATATTTTTCATTTGAAAGGATTTTTATTATCTCTTATTTTGACATATAAAAAATAAGTTATTTTGGTGCAATAAAAATTCAAAATTCAAACAAAATTTGTAAGCCTAAGGAAAATTGTAGTGTTTAGTATACATGATGTCCTTGGTTCACATTTATGGGTAAAATTGTCATGATTGAACTATTACATGTAATGCCTAACATAATTGCAACAACAATGCCTAAGGCTCAGACCCTATAGATTGTTAGGGAGAAATAAGGACACAAAAATCTTATTTTCCATTTCCCTCAAGCACCCATTCGTCTATCGTTAGATGTAAACCCTGACAATAAAAAATCTGAGTAGGGTTTCTTTCTACTTATAGGTGTCATTAACAAGGAAAATCTTTTTCATGTGCTATCTAAGAACTATATACCACTCTACTCTATCATACTTTAAAACTTCTTTCACATATCGATGGGTATATTGAAAGGACAAGCTTCTAATTTCATGTATTGATGGATATATTGGAAGGGTGAGCATATCGAGAGATTTGGTATATCAATTTGGTGATATACAAAAAAAGAAACCTATTAGAGTGATAAGGAACCAATCCATCTCCCTTTGACAATAAAACACATTCAATTACATTAGTTTTTGGTATAACAGTAACTAAGGAGGACACTTGGTTAGAATGGTCAAAACAAGTTTAGAATACTCTCATCTTCAATGATTTGTGGTTTGAAATTTATAATGGAGACACACAAATAGAGATGAACCAAAATAAAATGTAGAAAAATAAATCTAGAGACATAAAAATTCTAAGGCATTGACCTTGATGAGGGCCTTGGTTGATGGACAAGACTTCTGTTATGTACAAGGGTGCAACACACCATGTAAAGTACTACATAAGTTAAAGGATTTGTATGATCCTCATTCAAAATTGGAACTCATACAATTGCAATTGAAGTTGTTCAAAATTGAGTTGAAAATGGTGATGTAATGAGTTTAGCTTTAGAAATTCAAGTAATCTAGCATGATGTTGAAGCTCTTGGTGCTAAAATTGATATATATATATATATTATATTAATGTTTGCCTTCATAAAATATCTTCATCCCACATATTCAACCTATTTGGATTCATTGCAAGTAAGCAATCAATTGAAGACACTCACTTTTGATTAGTTAGTAAAAAATATGGTAGAAAGAGAAAAGGCTTTTGGAAGAAAGACTGAAACCACATGAGATAATATTTACTATGCTCATAAAAAAGACAAATATTCTAATAAAGTTTCATCTTCCAAGAATGAAGGAAATGATAGAGGCAATGGAGGAAATAGAGGATGAGGAAGCATGATTGGAAAAAAAAATGGTCAACATCATGAGAAACAAAATAACAGACAAAACTTGTTTTTGAAATGATGTGGTAGAAAAGGGAGTCATGAGGCTCATGAATTCCAAACATCATGGGATAATATTTAGGCCTATCAAAAATAAAAGGAAGCAAATAAGGGAAAGAAGAAAATTTTAGAATTAGATTCAACATAGTTTGCAATTGAATGTGTGCTTTCTATATTAGATGATGTCAACTATGTCTTAGTGAATTCAACCTGGTATAATGCTTGGGTCCTAGATATTGGTGCCACACAACACATGAATTTTTGAAGGGTCTTCTTTGAGGAGTTTCATGACAAAAGATGTGGTCCTATAGATTTGGAAAATAGAACAAGTTTTCAAGCCAAAGGAAAAGGGATATTTTAATTCAAGTCACTAGGACTTCCAAATTTCATTCTGTATAATGTCCTATACCTTCCTCAAGTAAAATGAAAATTTTTGTCCCTGGAAATCATTTGACAACAAGGCCACTCTATTTTGCTAGATGATGGAGATGTAATAATCAAAATAAAATGTGATAATATAGTTGCCTTCAATTTCAAGAAAATTTTCTCATCTCATTGAAGGAGGAATGTCAACAGGTCTTTTGTAGCATGCAATATTTGGGTATGCCAACTATGATAAGATTCATATAATGCAAAAGAATGGTGTTGTAAATTTACTGAATCTACCTAAAACAATTGAAAAATGTGAAGCATGCATCTTGGCTAAACAACAAAGAGAGCCATTTTAAAAATCAAATTGGAGAGCTAAAAGGAAATTATAGTTGATCCACTCTGATTAGTGCGATCCAATACCGGTTCCTTTTGTTGGTGCTAATAAGTACTTCATGTTGTCAATTAATGGCTACAAGAGAATGACCCGGATCTAGTTTTTGAAGCAAAAATAAAAATATTTCAAAACTTTTCAAGAGTTTCACACAATGATTGAAAATGATGCACAATCCCATATTGGCACACTAAGGATTGATAATAGTGGTGAATTCACATTAAAGGTGTTTGAAGACTATTTCAAGAAAAATAGGATCAAGCATCATCTCACAATTTCTCACACTCAATAAAATGTATTTGAAAATTTGAAAATAAATTTGAGATGAATATGGTTTAGGCAATATTTTATTTTAAAGGAGTAAACTTGCATTTCTAGGCAAAATCAACTTAAACCATAGTCTATCTCTGCAATCGGTCACCCTCTCCAACTTTTCATTGAAAATGATGCACAATCCCATATTGGCACACTAAGGCTTGATAACAATGGTGAATTCACATAAAAAGGTGTTTGAAGACTATTTCAAGAAAAATTGGATCAAGTGTCATCTCACAATTCCTCACACTCCTCAACGAAATGTAGTTGAAAAAATGAACAAAATTGAGATGAATATGGTTTAGGTAATGTTGTATTTTAAAGAGTACAAAATGGGCAAAAGTAGCTCAAACCATAGTCTATCTTTACAATAGGTCACCTTCAACAACTTTTCAAATGAGGACTCCATATAAAATTTGGTGTGGCCATCTTATGTTAATGCGACATCTTCAAGTTTTTGGATCCACCTACTATGAATTGATTTCTAGGGAAAAAAGGAAGTAGTTGGAACACAAGAGTAAAAAATACATCCTTCTGGGATATTTAGAATCCTTAAAGGCCTATACACTATTTGGTAAGGAAAAACAAGAAATTTCTCATTGAAAGAGATGTTTTTTTTGTGAAACCATAAGGGACATAGTCAAAATCGATTAACAATTGAGTTAACTTGCAAAATTTATAAAATTTGATGTTTTTAAAGAGAATTACATGGAGATTCCAAGAATTAAGGGTTGGACATATAGTTTGGAATTTGTTGAATCTGTTTTCTCTCCAGTAATTGAAAATAAACTCCCTCTGTATAATAAATTGAAACTTCATTAGAAGATGAAAATTTGTTTTTGGAGAAATAACTAGAAGATGAGGGACCTTCAAATTAAGAAAATGAGGCACTAATTGTTCCACAAGAAACACAAAAATTTAATGCCAAAATGGGCCACAAAGACATTGAAATATGTCAAACCTAATGAAGTTGGGAAAACATGCACTAGAAGTGCATACAAAGACAAAAAATAAGAAGAGAAGTCCCTAAAAGATATTCAAAATAAGCTAGCAAATCATACCTTAGGAGGGCATTTTGAGGAAGAAATCAATATTGCTTTTGATTCATAAACAACTTCCTTCAAACAAGTTGAAAAACTTGATGTATGGAGAAAAGCAAAGAAAATTGAATATTATTCCATGGTCAAGAATGACACTTGGGAGTTGGTTGATCCTCCACTCAATTGTAAAGCTATTGGTTGCAAGTGGGTCTTTCAAAACAAATACAAGGTATATGGCTCACTTGACAAATGCAAAGCAAGGCTTATAGTAAATGGATATGCTTAAAAAGAAGGAATAAGCTATGGGAAGAGCTTTAATCCAAAAAAAAGGATCATCGTTTAGGTTTTGTTGGATTTGGTAGCACAAAATAAATAGAAAGTTCATCAGATGGACATGAATACTACTTTTCTAAAAGGTGATCTCAAATAAATGATTTACTTGACTTAGCTAGAAGGTTTTTCAATTGAAGGTCAAGAACACAAAGTGTGTAAGTTGGTAAAATCATTGAGTGGTTTAAAACAAGCCCCAAGAGATTGGTATGAAAAAATCATTGAGCACCTCTTGAGCATGAACTTCAAGTATTTTGAATTTAAAGATGCCACTCTTTCTGTCAAGACAATTGAAAAAATAAATGTATAACTAGTTGTGTATGTACAACTGATGAAAGGTTTTGAAATGATAGATTTGGGTCATCTTCATTATTATTAGGATATTGAAGTGATTTAAAAATATAAGTATATTTCATCACATAATAGAAGTATATTGGTGAAATTCTAAGTAAATTTGGAATGACAGACTGTAAACCACTCAACACACCCATGGAACAAAATATAAAGTTGATATTGTAGAGTTTGAAGATGCAAATAAGTATAGATAGCTCATTGGAAGTCTAAGCTACTTAACCACAATTATACCAACCATTTATTTTGTTGTAGGTGTTCTCTCTAGCTTTGTGCAACAACCAAGAGAAAGTCACTGGCTAGCAAAAGAGAGGGTTCTCCAATATTTGAAGGGAATTCAAAATTTTGGGATCAAATACTCTAAGACAACAAATTTCAAATGACTTATATATTTAGATTTAGACTATGTTGATGATATATTTAAGAGTCCTTCAATATATGGAAGATTCAAAGGTAAACCATGGAAATATTGTGGCTCAAAAGGACTCTTAAATATTTACAAGAAAAATAGGTTTCTTCAACACAACTCATGGTCAACAACACCTTTGCAATCAAAATGGCATGAAATCTAGTATTTCATGTCTCAACCAAGCACATCAAGACCAAATTCAATTTTATTCAACATTGTGTAAAAGATGGTAGTATCAAATTGATACATTGTCCAACTGTAAAGAAACCAGAGGATATCCTGACAAAAATGCTTGGAAGAAGAGAAATTTAAAAAATTAGAGGCATGTTTGGTCTCACCATAACCCCTACAGATCCGAGGGAATGTAATATTATGTATATAATCATAAGGTATAGTAAATGTGTAATAATAATATTATATTAATACAAAATTTTAATAGAATCTCAACAATCATCTTGGAGATGAACTGAATAATTATCCTAGAGATGAATCAAATGGTCATGTTTTGTTGTTAAATATGTACTTCTCAAACACATTTTAAATCAATACAATTTGGGTTTGCATTTCCATTTTATCATGCATTTTCATAGTCTAGTTTCCTTGCCTAGAAACCTATGCTAATTTATATTACTCTAAGGATTTGGTAAAAAACTACTACACAACTATGCAGTTGACTTAGGGACTAGTAACTTTGTGATGCCTAAGAGAGTAGTAGATGTCATAGGATTGACCTATGAACCCATTGAAAAAGGAGTTATCCAATTAGATGGCAATGCTATTAATACCTTAGGAATAATTAAAGACCTACCTCTCACCTTGTATGCCTACCCAAACATAACTATGCCCCAAGAACTTATCACCATAAAAATACTAGCAATGTTTAGAATTTGTTTATCTGGGGACTTCATAACCAAATTTGGGGAAAATTTATCTTTGGATTGGATCCACATGTTTCTAAGATCAAGATATAAAACCAAGGTTGAAATCCTAGTAGAACCTATAGCCATACACCATATTGAGCATGATCCCTAACCCAAAGTTGACCCAAACTATGCATTGGTAGCTAAAGATGAACCTTCTTCATTCGACTTCTTTGTTGAAGAAAACCAAATAGTTGTTCCTATAGACTAACTAGATGCATGGGTTGTAGAAATTTGGGAATCTGACACCTATGATACATTTGATGCTATAGGCATGGGTACCTATGTGATCCATAAAGAGAACCCCTTCATCACTCAAATTTCAAAAGAAACCTCAAATAGTTCAAGGATTTGGACGTTATACTTTGATGGTTCCAAGAGAAAAATTGGAGTAGGGGTTGGTGTTTCCCTAGTTTCACCAAAAGGATAAAAGTACTTGTAGACTAGTATGTTATAATTTAATTGCACTAATAATGTAGCTGAATATGAAGTGTTTGTACATGAGCTGGAATTTTCTAAAAGCAAAAGGATTAAGCTACTACAAGTTTATTGTGACATTGAGTTCATCATAAGGTAAGTGAGGTCATAATGTGTATCAAATAATTCTCTAATCAAAGCTTACAAATATAGAGTTGGGATTTGGTGGAATGCTAGGATGCCATAAATATTTTGGCAATCCCAAGGAAGCAAAATGTTGAAGATAATTAGATGGCTATGATTGGCTCCTAAATTGATCATGTGGAGTATTTCATAGAAAAATGGTTCATGTAAAGCTAGTAGTCAAGTCAATTATCCTAGCTAATTTTTCTCATTGGATGTTGGTTGAAAGTGATGAACAAATTGCTCACTTTATTCAATAGTTTATTGGATTTGTATATGAGTTAGCTCCTAAGATTGAGCATGCTTGTGTCGATTAGATTCTCTAGTTGAAGAGTAAAAAATGGCCTAGAGGTATAGTAACTCTTGAGAGTATGTTAAGTCCTAATGACTAGTGCAGGGAAAAGAGAAAAATGACTGCAGATAAAAAGGACTACAAGGATGTAGAGATCGTCCTAGGCTAAATGGTGAAGCTAGCAAAAGTTTGCACAGTTCAAGAGAAATATTTTTTTCTCTACCTACGAAGTATGATTAAGTCATGACCTAGGACAATAAGGAATTGGAAGGTTATGACAAGGAAGTAATGTAGCACACCATTCATCTTCTCCTTGAAGCGAAGCTTGTGAGACACAAATAGAGGCTAGTTAACTCAAAAGTGGTGCTTATCATGAAACAAGAATTGGAAAATCTTGTCAATTCAAAGATTATCTACCCCATCAAACACTCTACTTAGGTTTCTAATATTAGAAAGAGAATGACAAGACAAGTTTCTATGTTATTTTAGAGATCTAAATAGGGCATATCTAAAGGATTACTATCCCTTGCCCTCCATAGATTAGATTCTATAAAAAATAGTAGGATTAGATAGGTTCTCCATGTTAGATGGTTTTTTTTGGTATAATCAAATCCTAGTTAAAGAAGAAGACCAACATAAGAATGCATTGACTACCAAGTGAGGCACATTTGCATACTAAAATATGTATTTTGGCCTATCTAATAAAGGAGCCACAATGCAAAGAGCAATGGACATTGCTTTTAAAGATCTAATTAATGAGATTATTCTAATATACCTTGATGATTTGACCATGTTTTCTAAAAATAGGGAATATCACTTCCAACATTTAGAGATGGTATTTCAGAGGTGCCAACAATTTAGTATTTCTTTAAATCCCAAGCAATGTATCTTCGTGGTCCCACAAAAAATATTGGGACATGTTTCAAAGGTAGGTATAGCTATTGATCATGAAAGTGTTCAAGCTATCCTTGAACTTTCTTTACCATAGTACAAGAAAGGTATTCAATCTTTTCTAAAGAAGATCAACTTTATGAGAAAGTTCATCTCAAATTTTGTAGGATTAGTAAGGCCAATCACCCTCATTCTCAAGAAGGACTATCCTTTTAGATAGACAAAGGAGGGGATATAAGCCTTTGAATTGATTAAAAAAACCACTACCAAGGTGCTTGCATTATAAAATCTAGACATCAACAAAGGATTCAATATCTATGCCTATGGAGGATAGTCAAACATTGTTTTTATATGCACTCAAAATGGAGATGCTAATCTAGAAGAGCACCCCATTGCCTTCTTCAACCAAACCCTAAAAGACTGAGGTAAAGTACAACTTTGTTGAAAAATAAACATGTTTAGTAAAGGGTTTGAAACAGTTTAGGCATCTAGTCTCTGGTAACAAGATCATTACCATGGTAGTCCAACATAGTATCAAAGAATATATCACCTATGTCAACACTTGAATGAATATGTGATTATTCCTAAAAAAGTAAAAAATATGCAAGAGAAAGAAGAAATTTGCATGCTAAATAAATCCAAAGAGCATGGGACCAAATAGATTGAGAATAGAACCAATATTTACAAATGAGGTAATTCCCTATTGGTTTAAATGTAGCCAAGAGAAGGGCTTAGAGACTACAAACAACACTATTTAGGCTCATTGATGGCATTCTTTTAGAAGAAATTTTGATGGAATTATGTTGAGATGCATAAAAGAAGAGAAGGTCCTAATGCTGCTACAAGAGTTCCATTGGGGCCTCTTAGGATGAAATTACTTGCTCAAAACACTGACGAGCACACACTTATACTGAGAGGGGGGGTGAATCAGTATAAGACAAACTTTTAAATTTTCAAAACTTAACAACCATAACAATAGCAATCACACTAGATCTATCAATTATGCAACACAATAAGAACACAAGATTTATGTGGAAACCCTTTTGGGAGAAAACCACAGAAAAATAATGCTTATATAAAATTCTCTTTACAAGCTTTGTAGACACCAACCTACTAGAGGCACCAACCCCCACTGCTAAGCACCAACTTAGCAAGAGACACCAATCTCTTCTGTTTGTAGGTACCAACCCACTGGAGACATTGGAGTCCCCATAAATAACCAATTTGTAGGCACCAACCCACTAGAGTCACCAATCCCCACAATTGGACACCAACTCAGAAAGAGACACCAATCTCTTCTTTGGGGAAGCACCAACTTCCAAAACAAAGTTCCACTTTCAAGATGTTGCTTCTTCAATGGATGATGGACATATGATTTGCCTTGACAAACTCTTCTTGTAAATGATATACTCTTCACAAAATTGATGCACTTGATTTTATGTACTTTCCTCTACTAATCTACATAGACTCCCTTTCAAATCTGCATACTACTCTTTTTAAATATGCATACTCCTCTTTCAAATTTGCATACTCATACATATACTTCTTTTAGATCTGCATATACTCCTCTTTTATATCTACATATACTTCTCTTTTAAATCTACCTTTTAATGCAGATCTGTTGGTGTAAGTCTGATATATCTTTTTATTTCCACACCACTCTCTTCAACTACATTCCAAAAACTCTACTTGTATATACTTGGAGAGAGGTGACTTATTCAAAAGACAAATGCATTGACAAGGGAGGTGTCTTTATTTATATGAGTGTCCATTCATAACAAATTTGGGCACTTACCATGAGGGGTCGACCCCTTTAAAGAAATATTAAATTATTCTTAATTCCCAAAGTTGGGCAGCCTTATAAAGGGAGGTTGGCTAGGAGCTATAAAATATATAAAGAGTTGCTTTTGTTTATAACTAACAATACCTTCATCTTATATTAATTGTTGCACATTTGTTAAGTGCTTCCTTCTTACTTTAATCACTGCTCTTTGTTCTTCTATAATTTCTGCCTTTAATCCATTTTCTAATCACTGCTTCTCTAACATTTTCAAGCACACTTAACTTTGGCAATTTTAAATTTATTTATATATGACTTAAAGTTGTGTGGTCAACCAACATTAACATTGAATGTCTTTGTCTTGGGCGCCAAGGATAAAGGGAGTCAACCTTCTTTATGGTGAACTTATTCAACATAAGTTTAAATCCATGACTTCATATGAGAGTCAAACACCATTATCAAATCTTCTTAAGCACCAAATAGGATGGAGGTTAGCCATAATCAATGCTTATGTTTATGTTCATGATGATGGATGTGGCCATCATGATCTTCACTTTGAATTTTCTGTACAATCTTCAGATTCAATCCTTTGCAAGTAAAAGCCACTAATTCCAAGGACATAGTCCATATCAACAACACCAAACTTGGTGTACATAACACAAGCCAACCCATTGATCCACTTGATCCTCTTCATCAAAGCTTTTGTCTCTGCCTCACCAACCAAGTCAGACTTGTTAAGTATAATGCAGTCAGCATATGCGATGCTCCACAACCTTGTTCACTACTCCTTTTAGCTTAACCTCCTCTAAATGCCTTTGACATCAATGACAACATTTCCAACAATCTCCCCCTTTGTCATTGATGGCAACATAATTTCCCCTCTTTCTCTATCTCTCCCCCTTTGACATCAATGGGAAATGGATGTAACATACTTCTCTCATGATGTGATTCTCCCTCTTTTCCGTGATTCTCCCCCTATCTGTAAAGCTTCCCTTTTCTGTAACTCTCCTTTTTACATCAATGGCATCACTCTTCCTTTTTTTATAGCCCTCCCTTTCTAAAACTCTCCCTTTGACATCAATGGTAAAGGGATGCTCATTACCCTCATATAGAATATGTATTAGTTGATCTATCTCTGAATTGTCTTCTCCACGGAGTTGAAAAATAATGCAATGATTACCTCCCCTTGAATTCATACTTCTCATGAACTTAGTGATACCTCTTGTGCATGCAATGCAGTTTGCACAAGCATAGTGTAGATACCTAAATTTGACCATGTCTTACAACATTGCCTTTTGACGTCCCCTTGTATCCTCTTGCGACACTTAGTGACACCTTGTCCTAGGTCCCCTTTCACGACCCCTTGCAATTGGTTAAACAAATTATATTCATTTAACTAATTTATCCCCTCTAGTCAAATTAAATAAATTCTATTTATTTAAATCCAATTTTTCCTCCATCATCCAATTTAAATAAATTAAATATTTATTTAGATTCCACATGTCTCTCATAAATTAAATAATTTTATTATTTAAATTATTTATCCCCACTCACATCCCTATTTTTAACCTCATTCATTGTGCGTCATAAGCACTTCCTCTTCAAAATCAATTAAAAATCCTATTTATTCCCACTCCCATCCTTATTTTAGTCACCTGTCATCCTCATTTATGGTGCTGCATAAGCACTAAAATTGACTTTCAATCCTATCCATCTACCTCATTCCTCACCCTTCTAATCTTAGCCATCCATTTGATTCCCTCTCCTATAAATCAAACTTCCATTTTCATTTCAAACCCTCACATATTCTCATCATAATTTCGTATGTATGTTCATATCATTCTCTATCATTTTCATAGCAGAGTTATGCTGGTTGTGTGAGTAGCCCACAAATCATCCACAAGACAAATCAATGGAGCTTGGGTGCACTCCATTCCATCTTATTAGAAATCTAGTTTTGTGCAAGGTTTGAAGGTATTACATTATTATTTTATCTGCATGTTTTATTTCATTTGCTTTGCATGATTTTTTGGGTTTCATTTTGGCATGCCCGATTATTTGTTATTGACTCACATCCCTTGATCTAGCTTGCTTTTTGCAGATTTTATTAACTTTTGGTTGTAGGTTTATGCCATTTTTGGACAAAATCTAGTTTCTAAAGATTTCATCATACCTTCCAAATAGCTACAATTTTTTCTACACGATTTTAATAGAAGTTGTTGGATCATCTAAGGAAGCTACAACAGAAAAATCACATTTTTATCATTAATTTTGCATGAGTTATAATGATTTTATGTTTTTCATAAATCCACATTTCTGTAAGCAAATTAGTGAATTTTTTAGAAATTTTTACATTTATGGAAAGATCTTGAAATTCTAAATGGGTCTATTCTTTACAATTTTAATTTTGAGGTCAAATAAGGTACAAAATAATCAGATCTTTGTTGACTATAGGTTTTTCATAAATCTGCATTTCTCAGTGTAAATTAAGGAATTTTTAAGAAATTTTTATATTTCTAGAAAGGTCTCAGAAAATTAGTAGGGGTCTCTTCTTTGTATTTTTAATTTTCAGATCAAAAAAGTTTCAAAATAATCAGATCTATGTCAACTATGTAAAAAAAATGTATCTGAAATTGCAATCTTGTGATGAACATATCTTTTTATGGTTACATTATAACATTATTTTCTAATTTTGTAGGGGTTTCATTATCATTTCTAATACATTTTCTTGCAGCAAAATCATTTATCCAAGATTATCTTTTTCAAAATAACATACTTGTTTTGTAGCTTTCGCTTGCCAAATATCAAATCATTGAAACTACTAACAAGTTGTTGTAGATTCACATGTCAAAAAAATCTTTTTATCACTAATCTAGGCACTTAGTTTTGTTTCAGATAGGTTGTCATTGATGTCAACAGTAGTATGAAGTGCTGCGGTATGGAAGATTGCAGGTGATGTCAAAGGAGATTGCAGCAGTGTGATGATCAATGAAGATAGTAGGATAAGCATTGTGAGACAGACAAGTAAATTGATGAATATGTGCTAAGATACTTAAAGGAGCAGGCATAGAAAGCTGATCTAGTCATACCTTATCTGCCAAAGTTCATGTGTAAGTTCATATCTTACTTATGTTGTGAAAATGACTGTGTTTGAAGTGTTTGATTAGTAGAGTTGGATTTCGGCTACACGATGATGATATGAACTCATAATGGTTGCCATCGGATAAGGAAAGTTGTGAAAATTTGAAGGAAATTTGCCTAAGTAAAACTCTAGTCAGTAAAGGGGCCATAGGCTTAGATAAATGTACCGCATATCTCCATTGTTGAAGATTCTATCCTGCAGATTGGAAGATAAGCAATAATAGGTGCAAGGAATGTATAGTCCAAATTTTAGAATAGAGAAGTCATACTTTGAAGTTACAAGAGCGAAGGCATTTGTGAAACAAAGTAAGTACTACCATAGAGAAACAAAAGAATGCTCCACATTCCTCTGTAGATGAAGATATGACTTGGCAGTTTGGAGAACAAGTAAATATGAGTGTCCGATATGCATTTATCAAGTTTCAAGTAATTATATGGTCCACAATTGCATCTCTGGAGTCTGCTGTGTGAAGACATGCCTTAGTGCTAAGTAAGAAGAGGAAGATAGCTGATGTTACTACTATTCACCGCACAATGCTAATTGGTCCTGTTGATTTAATGACAAGCTCCTATTACTGGTTGGTATGTGATGTTCAAGTTTCAAGTGATTGTGTTTACCGAAAGTATGTTGTTCACAGTTTTATCCTAAGTTTGTGTATGCAAAGGTTGTTGAGGACACCAACATTAGAGATCAAGTGATTGCGCCAGCATGGAACATCTTGAGATGATAAGCGAAGTATACAAGAATGTTTTGCAAGTCATATAATACTCAGTATGTGGTCTGCATGATGTAATTTTGTCTTCTTCGGTACCACTTTGGGTCTGGAGTCACATACAAATAAGGATAGGTGTTGTGGTGCTGACTTGGTACATAATGAAGACTTCGTTATGTGTAAGGGGTGTGCTCCAGCTTGGAAGAGTGTGCAAAGGTAAGATAGGACCTGATTATGTTCTGCTCTTCAACCGCATTGGAATTTTATTTACCACATATGTTTGGGAGTCGATTGTTATAGCTATTACATATTTCATGCTACACATTTCATGTTGGCTGACCAAGATGACAGTTTTGAGGCTTGCAGAGGATATATATGAAGAATCAAAGTTGTTTAAGGATAAGGAAGTAGTGAATTATAGAATAGAATCGATATTGTGTGAATATACTTACAGCAGAAACATAGCTCATGATGAAATGTGGAGATCAGTTTATATAACATAATAGTGCCGCGGAGATAATTTTTTTTGATATTAATAAGCTACAAACAAGGGTACAAATCCCTATATAATAAAAACCCAAAGGGCAGCCAACCAGACCAAAGGCCACAAACAACACAAAAATAACAATTTAACAACAAGAGTTCATAATAGTATCAAAATATAACAAGGACCAGAAACAAGAACAAAAGTAAAAACTAATGAAGCAGATCCTTCCAATCATCATTCAAAAACTTCAACAGTTCCTCCTTGCTCTCGATCTTCGCATCCTTATCAGCATGGTGGTCTTCCTGTAGAGTGGTAAACATAGTAGCCGCCTGATGAATGACTTTCAGACAAACAATCACCAACACCTTGGCCTTAGCCTCCATAGCCAAGTCTTAACCTCCCCTAATTCATGCATGAGTTGATTATTGGAGTCACTATCCTTGGCACTTTCCACCTCTTTCTTAGGGTTCTCCAGAATCTCCACATCTTCCTGCTCCGTATCATAATAAGAATTGTTCATCGATTCAAAATGGATGGCTCCCTCTTGATCCTACACAGGGGTTGATTTCACTTCCTTTATCTCAATTTCATTCTCTGGATTGTCAGGGTAAGACATGGAGGAGTAATCAACAATTTTTAACACAGGGGGCTTCCCCCCAGCTAACCTGCTCGACCTACAAATGCTAGGTCTCCTCACAGTAATCTCCTTACCCTCAGCCATCTCCTTGACTTCAGCTATGTCATCCTCTCTTTTCTCTTGGGGGTTGTCTTGTCCTTTCTCAACCTCTGGTTCCACATTCTTCACACCCTCATCCCATTTTTTGTTTTTATTTTTCCTCCTTACTAGAATTGGGATGATCTTGCAGACCTTTGCGCTTCTTGCCTCCAGATGGCGAAGGGCAATTCTTTAGCCCACAGAGACCTTCAACAACATCTTTTCGAGCTTGGCCTTGGGACCCTTCAACACCCCCTGAAATTGAAACCGTAGGGGCCCGACTAGTTTGATGGGCCCAAGGGGTAGAGGTTTCATTCTTCTTGTGGGGTCAAGGATTAGGGATTGCAGGAGGGTTTGGGGGCCAGTAGGATTTAGAGGATCGACATCAACATGGCAAGAAGAATTGTTGACAATATGAAGGAGAATAGTTTCTGAGGTTATTATTCTGGTGGAGATTGATATTGAAAATATGCAGAAATGAGATAGTTGTGCAAAGGTTGATGTGGTCAACATTTAGTTTTGTATGAATAACATTGAGATAAGTTGTGCAAAGATTGTAACTGTTTAGGAGAGTTGTAGCTTCCTTTGGGTTGTAGCCCATAAATTATATTGTAATCATGTTTTATTTGTGAGGCTAGATTTGGACATTAGATCCAAGTAGCTTGCTCACAATGGTTTTTTCCTTCTAGGGTTTTCCACATAAATTTGGTGTTATGGATGTATTCTTCTGTGTTCTTATTCTTTTCTTGTTCTAAATGTTTAAGGTGGTTAGAATAAAGTTAAAAAGAGCAGAGTTTGAATAAGTACTGAGTCACCCCCCTCTCAGTACTTCTATGTGTTCAACAAGTGAAATCTAGGGGGATAGTAATTAAACATTGTTTGTTTTGTCTTCAGATTTTGAAAAGGGTGTATGCTCTCTCCTTGCACCTTTTGGTGATCTTGGAGATCAAAAATCCCTTCATTATCCATTTGTTTATTTGTTCAATCCCAGGGGCATTATCTCACATATGCTCTCCCCTTGCGCTTCGTGTGAGCCTGGGGATCAAAAGTGAGTAGTGTTCCTTCCCTTTAAGAGGCCTGCTAGGGGATTTCATCACCCTTAGGGATGACATCAACCATATGTTCTGGTGAGGTATATCAGAGGGGGGAGAGCGAAAGTTGTATGTCAATCTAGCTACGTAGTCATCGGGTTAGCCTTGGGGCCCTTAGTGATTCCAAACACAAGGTGAAGTGGTGTTTACTTAATAACTTATGCCACATCCCTTCAACAGGCTAGTGTTCACAGACTTGGGCCTTATTGTGCCTTGCGTATTTGAGAGGACCCCCTAGAATATCATAAAATCCTAGTTAAGACCCTTCAACCATCATATATTATGTTGCATCACTGCAACAAGAGGAGAAGAGCTCACACTATTACCTCCATTTTTTGAGATAGAATAAACTTTGGGCAAGACTTTAGTCTCCAAGGTAAGGGGTGTAAGGTGGTACATGACCTTGCATTCCCTATCTATCTAAGCAATGGTAAATGATATCAAGGGGATGGAAATCACCATTATCTAATAGTGGAGATTGAAATCGCACCTGAGTGAGTCCATGGGATATGACACTCCTACTTGAATAATTCTAGGTTTGTTCATGTGCTTGGTGTGTTTTCCTTGTGCAATACTAGTAAAAGCCACTTTAGCCATGAATCAATTCGCACCAACTTCCTTGTTAAGTCAAGTTAGCCATTGTCTTTTTGTATTTCTTTTTCTAACCAAAATATCTCAAAATCCAAAAAACCAAAATATCTCCTAAAATCCAAAAAAATCAATCTTCCAACCAAATCTAGCATTCATCCTAATCATTCCCTTGCATCATAATTTCCCATCTAATTTTATTATCCCAATCATCTTTTCATCCAATCCAATCAATTTTACCCTACTCATCGATATGGCACTCGAAGATCCTTATGACACCCACAAAATGTTTGATGAAGTCAAAAGATTATATGGAAAGTATCCAGTCACTCTTACATCATCATCCCTTACCTCAGATGTCACAAGTCCCTAACCATGTTTCATATTCAACCAAGAACACCATGGATTCTTATACCGAAATGAAACTACAAGCCCTCCTCCAACAACTCATCCAACAACAACAACAACAACAACAACAACAACAAGCCCTTCTTCAACAACTCATAGCCTATGAAACACAAACACGACAACAACCTTTATCCTTTCAACAACCACAACCTTTATCCCATATGTCATCCTCATCAACTTCATACCAACCTAGTCCAACCGCATATCGAGCTAATACTACCTCAACCTATCCCACTTCTTCTAATATCAACCAATATCCACATCAATCCATGCCTCAATGTCATCCAACTATTTATTCCAACATTTCACCTCAACCCCAAATCCATTTACAAGACTATCTTGTTCCTTCACAACAAGAACATGCAAGTCCAAGTTACCCTTTGCACCAAGATCAAGTGTCCTTAAGTCATCATGCTACCTTTGACAAGGGGAATACCACTCCTGCTTATGAATCCTATGAGTATCCTCCATCATCATCCAATCAAATGCCTACCCAAGAGCCTCCTAGTCCTATACCAACACTAGCATCTAATCCTAATCCTCATCCATTGGTCCATAAACCTTCTAATCCATCAACTCCTTCAATCCCTTCATCAACATGTTCCTCCAACCCTCCACCAAAGGATCCCATGGAGATAACCTTACAACAATTGGTCCAAGCAAATTTGATTGAGATACCACTGATAATAGAAAACCACATTAAAATTCCTTGGCATAATGAAAAAAAATATTGCAAATACCATAGGGATAAGGGCCATAAGACATTCAATTATGCGAAACTTAGGAGATTGATCCAAAACCTCATAAATTTTGGTAAAGTGGTGCCTACAACATCCCCTCCTATTATCCCTCTACCCAATCCTAATCCAAATCCTATTTCCTCCAATCCCATTATCCATCCTCCACCTAATCCTAATCCTACAACATCCACCATTATTGTCCATCCACCCATACACTTATGAAGGATGTGATCCAATGGCTATTAGCAAGGAATCAACCATCTCCATGTCATCAAACACCCATCCTTGAACCTATCCAAGAACCTTCAAGCAATATGCCTATTCCTCCAAAATCATCTTATAGTCCACAACCCATCAAGCCTCTTGAAGATCCCCTTACCATGACTTCAAGTGAAGATCTATCATGTAGCCATGTTGTTAATCATCTAAAGCCTATCAAGCCTATCCAAGAGTTGCTCACTCCCATTCAAGAAAATCAAGAGCTATGTCAAGAGTCTAGTCTAAAGCATGTGGAAACATCAACCCCTCATCCTAATCAAGATCTAAACACCCTATCTAATTCCATTCTCAATTCCATTCCATCATATGATCAACCTATCCATATCCAATATCTTCTCTATGATCAACATATTATCTATGATCACGAGCCTATCCATGAGAAAATTTATACCATCCATAGTACACTTAATCCCAAACCCACCACTTCCAACACTAGTCCTATCCATCCTCCAACTAATCCTATCCATCATCCAGTAACATCCACTTCCCTTGATGAGACACTTGGTCCCCAAGAAAATATAGACAATCAACTTCTTACTGAGCATAATGTTGATCACCATCCTCTATTGATCCCATTCCAAATCCATCATCCTATCCTCTTGGATCCAACACCTTCATTCATGGTGGCTCTCTTGTAGGAGATAAACAACTTCTATCCACCACTCCACCCTCCCCATGTACTAATGGACTCATGTCTCATGTCCTAAATAATAAACATCCCATTGCACATCACATGCTCCAAAACATGAATTATCATGGCAAAGGCTTAGACCTTCATGAAAAAGGTATTTTGGAGCCCATCCATGTCAAAGTTCCTCCACGATCACATGGCCTTGGCTATATACCCCAAGGAAAACAATCCCAAGATGTTGGTACCACCTCCATTCCTTCTAAATCCACTTCTTTCCATCCCAAGCCCCATGTATCCCATCACACCACCAAAACATATGTTGTTATCCCTCCTCCATCATCACACAAATCCCAAAAGCATGTGACCATACACTTTCCTCCATCTAATTTACCTCCACTTCTCCCAACTCCTAATATCCCCATCCTCACATCCCCTTATCCTTTTATCCACAAGTCCACTAATCCCTCCATCCATACATCACATTCCATTAAAACCCCTAAAATTCCTACTCATGATCAACAAATGCACACATCGACTGAACATGAAGCTATCACAACCTCATGGGATTCAAAAAAAGAAATTTGGATGCCTCCTTACATCAAACAAAAAATCATAAAGATCCTCATGCCATAGGGTACCAATGCAAAGAATCAAGGCAAAATTCATCCAAAAGGCTACCCAAGCCCACACCTCCAAAATAAAAGTCCAAAACTGAAATGGTTTGGGTCCCCAAGTAAAAAATACTTAATCCAAATGGAGCACCACAATCCAACAATCTCAAAAATCTCATTCCCTATGACAAAATCCTATAATTCCTAAGACCATTTGGGTCCCAAAATTACTAAATCAACCATCCCCTTAGAAAACATCTTCATTAATCCCAACTCCTACTTCCATTCAAAAGCTTCAAAATCCAATTCGGTGTGTGCAACTATTGGTCTTGGTTCCTTTCCATTCCACAATATTCCCACATACCTCCATCTCCCCATCTTCTATCTACTATTTTGCATATTTCCCCCATCATATCCCTATTGTCCATGCTTTTGCATAATCCTCCATCCATAATCCACATCATAATCCACTATCCTTCCCTGCATAATTTACTATCTATCCTACTCCACCTCCCTCTCATGCAATCCTCTACCAATATCCATGCGCAAAATGAAACTTGACATGATCCATGTGCGACATCCCTCTATAATGGGACATTATCATCTTTCAAGGAAATAGACGCTTGAGCCCCTATCCTCTTCCAAATATCTCTTATCCATATTCCCCTATCCCATCCAAAAATCCCAAAAAAAAAGAAAAAAATCAAAATAGTAAGAGAAATCCCTCCATCTAATTGTGAAAACCACCTCGGTGGCACCTTGGATAAGTACCATGATGAAAATCTGGCAAACATGCGTCATGTGTAGATTCCTCATCTATGTGTCTTACACTTGGGGGCATGTTGTCTCATCTATCCCATCCTATTATTTTCCTCCTATCCTATCATCATATCCTCATACCTACCTATGCCATTTACCTATCCACATACCTATCTTCCATTCCTCCTTTTGATCTTGATACATACATGGGGGCAATATGTTGAAAAATGCTTTGGACATCTCTTGATCTAGCTCATCCTTTCTATCCAATCCTATCATCCTATCGTCATAAGCTTTTTCATGTAAAATCCTAAGCATTATACCTAGAGTGGGGCATGTTATTCCTATGCGACATAGTCCTCGGAGATCACATCTTGAATTCTTTCATCCATATATCCTTTATGTATTTCCCACATATATTATCCACTATTACCCATCCTTCTACTTATCCATCCATTTTACACTTCCTATCCCTCCTATCCACTTCCACCCATCCTTCTACTTATCCATCCATTTTACACTTCCTATCCCTCCCATCCACTAGTGCCCATCCATCTACCTATTCATGATTTTCCCTTGTCATTAGTATCTAGCATCTAGGCTATACAAACTGCAATCCAATGTCATCCCATTATAGTCCCAAAAAATACCAAAAAAAATAAAATATTTCCGAAAATCCAAAAAAAATCAAAACATTTCCGAAAATCCAAAAAAATCAAAACATTCCCAAAAAATCCAAAAAATTTAAAACATTTTCAAAACTCCAAAAAAATAAAAACATACCAAAAATACAAAAAAATTAAATATCCAAAAAAATCCAAGCAATAAATCCAAATGCAAATCGTCCTTAATCCATACCAATCTAGCTAAACAATCTATCCAAATTATCCAATCGCATCCTTGGTCTTGTTTCCAATCTTGCTGTCAACCCAATCAATCAATCAGTCATCATCATCATCATCAATGGGATATATCTTTCCCACATCCTTGTGTTGATCCAAGGATATATCGTTCCCCAAAATGACAACACTATCTCAATCAATCAATCAATCGATCATCGGTTTACATCTTGACAGGGGCAATCATATTGTTTGGTTTTGAATCATTTGTGCATGCTTGCTTGATTGCTTGTGTGTGTTATCATTTTATCTTGCATTTATATCAAGTTCTTCTTACTCTAGCTAATATTCATATCTTGTGTCTAGACAAGGTTGTATTACGCTGGGCAAATATGTGCAAATGATACAAAGTCACCTTGGTCCCTTATACCTTGGTGCATAATATCATATTTCTATATCAAACTAGGGCTTCTCTACACATTATACGAGCATAACTATATCTTCTCTATCCACTATATCCATTATGACTATAACTTATCCATTTCCAAATCCTATTCTAGAGCATTCTTCACCTCTCAACCTATCTTATCCACTATCTATTTCACCTCTCTTTCAACTTAAACCTTAGCCTTTTCCATCCAACCTCTTTTCATCCATTTCGAGAGCGTACCCATGTTCTCCTAGCCTGCCTATCCTCTCGAGGGGGCATCCTATCCTTACATCTTTCCTCCTCGTCACTCCTTCAAGTGGTTGGGGTATCCTTTCCCCTCCATCCATACCTTTTCTTCTTTGAAATGATATTACTTCTCTTAGTTGCAACATCATCTCAAAGAGGAGAAAATGTAGACACCTAAATTTGACCATGTCTTACAACATTGCCTTTCGACATCCCCTTGCATCCTCTTGTGACACTTAGCGACACCTTGTCCTAGGTCCCCTTTCATGACCCCTTCCAATTAGTTAAAAAAATTATATTCATTTAACTAATTTATCACCTCTGGTCAATTAAATAAATTTTATTTATTTCTCTCATTTTTCCTCCATCATCCAATTTAAATAAATTAAATATTTATTTATATTCCACATGTCTCTCATAAATTAAATAATTTTATTATTCAAATTATTTATCCCCACTCACATCCCTATTTTTAACCTCATTCTTGTGTTTCATAAGCACTTCCTCTCCAAAATCAATTTAAAATCCTATTTTTTCCCACTCCCATCCTTATTTTAGTCACTCGTCATCCTCATTTATGGTGCGTCATAAGCACTAAAATTAACTTTCGATCCTATTCGTCCACCTCATTCCTCACCCTTCTAATCTTGGCCATCCATTTGATTCCCCCTCCTATAAATCAAACTTCTATTTTCATTTCAAACCCTCACACTCTCTCATAAAATTTCGTACACACGTTCATATCATATTTTCTATCATTTTCATAGCAGACTTATGCTAGTTGTGTGAGCAGCCCACAATCATCCATAGGACAAATCTATGGAGCTTGGGTGCACTCAAATCCATCCTATAAGAAATTTGGTTTTGTTTAAGGTTTGAAGTTGCTTTGTTGTTTTTTTTGCATGTTTTATTTCATTTGCTTGTGCACTATTTTCTAGGTTTCACATAGGTCTTTCCTTATTTTTCTCTTACTTCCTCTTCCAAACTTTTGTAGATTCTTTCTTTTTCTTGCCACAGGTATCTACCTTTTTGTTTTGTCTAGGAGGTTCCATAGAACCACTTCTACAGAACCATGTTATATGCCCATAGTTATTGCACTTATAGCATATGACATTGTAATCCACTAAAGTAACAAATGAATTATAGTTCCTACTTGAGAACCCATAAGGACTTCTGTCTTTGTTCCAACCAAAATTTCTTGCACAAGTCCTACAATCTCTTGCTTTATGACCAAAATGATTACAAGAATAGCAATAACCATAAAAGGAATTCTGGAACATGGTCATATGCACTTGCCTCAAAGGAAAGGACTTCCTGAATCTATCCTTGTTATCTTTTGGAGGAGTGCTTGTTATTTGTGGGACTTGATTCTCTTTCTTCTTGCTGATAGGACTTTTGAGAGCATTAGCATAACTCTTCGGTTTTTCCTCATTTGTCTTCTTTGGTGGCTCTTTGTGATCTTCTTTGTTGGCCATCTCATTTTCTTTATATCCAAGACCCGTCTTTATAAGTGGTGATCTCTTCCCATTGATGATATTATCTAAGATCTCAATACTCATCAAACTTGAGGCTTTGGTTCAACTTAGTAATTGTCTTTTCTAGTTCCTTTCTCAAGGAAACAATTTATGACTCTAACCTTTCACAATTTTCTTCCTTTTCCCTCAATTGAATTCTTAGTTCTTCCTCAATTCTTTTTGCTTCTTCAATTTGAATTTTTAGATTGATGATCATCTTCTTTGACTCCTCAAGACTTTGTGATATTTTTTCCTTAGATTCACATTCTTCTTGAAGCTGTAATTTTTGCTTCAAATTCTTCTTCTTAAGTCCCTTGATCTCACCTAGGGCAAAGATGAGTTCTCCTTCCAAATCAACTTCCGCATCCGTTTCGACATTCTCTTCGCCTTCTAACTCTTCTTCCCTTTCTTGGCCTTCATTTTTCAAGATACGATCTTTTGTTTCTATTGCCATGAATAGAAACTCTTCTCTATTGTTATCGGAGATACTTTCATTGCTCTCTTTGGATGAGCTACTTTCCTCTTTGAAATAAAGGCTTTTCTTATATTTGTGAAAGCTCTCTTCTTTTCACGTTTTCCCTATTTGTAGCCCTTTTTTTATGTTGATGATGTTTTCTATCTTTCTTCATGTTATGCTCTTCTTATCCTCACTACTTTCACTTTTTGCATCTGGGCATTTGGTAGCAAAATGTCCTACATTTCCACAATTAAAGCATTTGAAAGGAAACTTGCCCTTGTACTTGCCCGATCCTTTCTTCATCTTTCTCACAAAATGATCTTCTTCTTCATCTGATTCATCATTGGAACTATTGCTTGATTTGGGCTCTCTATTCTTCATCCTTTTTGAGGCTTTGAAGGCTGCATCTTTCTTAGAAGATTTCTCCTTTTCGGTCCTCTCTCATAGGCTGTGAGAATCCCATGTAGTTCATCCATTGTTAATTTTTCTAGATCCTTCATTTCTTCAATTGTGGAAACTTTGGCATCAAATCTCAAAGGGAGAGACATTAGCACCTTTTGCACAATATTTGATTCTTTCACCTCTTCTCCAAGACCTTTGACAATGTTAACAATTTCATCTACGCGAAGCAGATAGGCGGCAATGTTTTCTTCATCCTTCATTTTCAAGCTTTCAAATTGACTCCTATGAGTTTGAAGCTTGGCTTTCTTTACCTTATCATCACCTTCGTAGATATTTTTAAGTTTATCCCAGATCTCCTTTGTTGAATTGCAATTCATCACTTTTACAAATTCTGATTTTGAAAAACCACACAAGATTGCATTCATGGCTCTCACATTATTCTTGCTAGCCTTCTTTCCATCCTTATTCGTTGGTGGAGATGTAGGAGTTTTATAACCACTTTCTATCGATTGCTAAATATCAAACCCTAGAGCCATTAAGTAGGTGCGCATCCTTATACTCCAAAAAACATAGTTTATTCCATCGAACAATGGAGACCTGTTTGAGGAGAATCCAAATCCTTCTTGACCAGCCATGTGTGCTCTTGAGATCTACCTTCAAGCAGTTAAACTATTTCCAAAGGAACCCACTCTGATACCAATTGATGAACACACACTTATACTAAGAGGGGTGGTGAATCAATATAAGACAAACTTTTACTTTTTCAAAACTTAACAACCATAACAAGAGCAATCACACTAGATCTATCAATTATGCAACACAAGAACACAAGATTTACGTGGAAACCCTTTCGAGAGAAAACCACGACAAAATATTGCTTATATAAAATTTTCTTTACAAGCTTTGTAGGCACCAACCCCCACTGCTAAGCACCAACTTAGCAAGAGACACCAATCTCTTATGTTTGTAGGCACCAACCCACTAGAGACACCAATCCCCATACTTGAGCACCAACTTGGCAAGAGACACCAATCTATTCTTTTGAGAAGAACCAACTTCTAAAACAAAGTTCCACTTTCAACATGTTGCTTCTTCAATAGATGATGGACATCTAATTTGCCTTGACAAACTCTTCTTGTAAATGATATACTCTTAACAAATTTGATACACTTGATTTCATGTACTTTCCTCTACTAATTTGCATAAACTCCCTTTCAAATCTGCATACTCATACATATACTTCTTTTAAATCTTCATATACTCTTCTTTTAGATCTGCATATACTCCTCTTTTAAATCTGCCTTGTAATGCAGATCTGCTGATATAAGTCTGATATATCTTTTTATTTCCACACCACTCTCTTTAACCACATTCCAAAAACTCTACTTGTATATACTTGGAGAGAGGCGACTTATTCAAAAGACACATACATTGACAAGGGAGGTGTCTTTATTTATATGAGTGTCCCTTCATAAAAAAAATTGGGTGCTTACCATGAGGGGTCGGCCCCTTTAAAGAAATATTAAATTATTATTAATTCCCAAAGTTGGGCGGCCTTATAAAGGGAGGTCAGCTCTATAAAATATATAAAGACTTGCTTTTGTTTACAACTAACAATGCCTTCATCTTATATTAACCTCTGGACATTTGTTAAGTGCTTCCTTCTTACTTTAATCACTGCTCTTTGTTGTTCTTTAATTGTTGCCTTTAATCCATTTTCTAGTCGCTGCTTCTCTAACATTTTCAAGCATACTTAACTTTGGCGATATTAACTTTATTTATATATGACTTAAAGTTGTGTGGTCGACCAACATTAACATTGAATGTCTTTCTTGGGCGCCAAGGATAAAGGGAGTCAGCCTTCTTTATGGTGAACTTATTCAACATAAGTCTAAATCCATGACTCCATATGACAGTCGGCCACCATTATCAATCTTCTTAAGCGCCAAACAGGATGGAGGTCGGCCATAATCAATCCTTATGTTCATGTTCATGATGATGGTTGTGGTCATCATGATCTTCACTTGAATTTTCTGTACAAACTTCAGATTCAATCCTTTGCAGGTAAAAGCCACCAATTCCAAGGACATAGTCCATATCAACAACACCAAACTTGGTGTACATAACACGAGCCAACCCATTGATCCGCTTTATCCTCTCCATCAAAGCTTTTGTCTCTGCCTCACCAACCAAGTCAGTCTTGTTAAGTATAATGCGGTCAGCATATGCGATGCTCCACAACCTCGTTCACTACTCCTTTTGGCTTAACCTCCTCTAAATGCCTTTGACATCAATGGCAACAAACTTGGACAACGAATTCCTTCTTGACATCAATGACAAGATTTGCAACAATCTCCCATACGCCTTTGACATCAATGAGAACATTTCCAACAAACACAATGATCAAGAACATTACAGATGGGTAGTATTGGTCCAATATGTTTTATGATGCCCACAAATGGGTTAAAAGTTTCCAAGAAAGCTAGTTCTACACTAGAAAGAAATGAAATGTGCTTCTTCTCTTAAAGCCCATCTCTATTGATCAAACTTTTGCTCAATGGCGATTGGATTTTGTTAGGACGATCAATCCTCATTCTAGTGCTTGGTACAAATTTATATTGAGTGCTATTTATTATTTCATTAGGTGGACCAAAGTAGTGGAATTGCAGGAGGCAACTAAGGCAGTTATAATTAATTTCTTAAAGAACATCATCACCAAGTTTGGCATTCATGACACTATTATAATTTACAATGCCAAAGCCTTTTTGGAGAAGGGATAACCAAATTTGTCTTGAATTATGACATTTACCTAAAATCTTAATCAAACTATTACCCTCAAGGAAATAAACTAGTAAAATCGACTAATAAGAACCTGCTAAGGATCAACAAAAAGGCTGGGTCATACTATAAGAGAGGATGGAACTTGCATTTGAAAAAGGCTCTATGTGTGGATAGTATAACTTCCAAATAGGCTATAGGAACTTATTCCTTGGTTTATGGGAAAGAAGCTAAATTGCTTACTTTTGTTATGCTCTTAACATTAGAGACCATTCACAAGATGGAAGTAGATGAGAATGGTGTAATAGTAGTTAGGATGGCAAAATTGCTACAATTGGAAGAGAAAGAGAGCTAGCCAGAGACAAAATGAGTAAGCACTAGGAAGTAGTCAAGAGATGGTTTGACAAAAGAACCATGGTTTAGATCTTCAAGGTTAAGGACCTTGTTCTAAAATGGGATGAGGACAAAGCAAAACTCAGATGCCACAACAAATTTGACTTGCTTTGGAGTGTTCCTTACATCATCTTGGCCGATAAGAAAGCAAATTCCTTTGAGTTGTCAACTCCTAGTGGTCATGTATTACCAATCTTAGTCAATGGGATTTATTTAAAGCCTAATTTGTAATCCCATTTTCCCCTCTACATACTAGTTTTTTTTTCTTCGGTGTGTGTTCCTATATATATGTATTGTAGTTCATCCTACCCTGTCCTAATGTCTGTTTCGTTGAATCAAATACAAAATTTAAAGAATAAAGGAAATAATTAGTTTATTGAATACCATTGTAATCCCAAATTCATCATGTCCAAACAAATTTAATATGCCAGAGTTCCTTTAGTGCAGGATCTCTAATATCTTTTATGTTAGGTGGCAACTTTGTGCAAAATTGGTTGTTTTGGCAAAGGTTGTAAGGGAAAAGATTTATCATTTTAATAAGTGATGAGATGAGTGCATGCCATTGGATTGAGCCACATCATCTTGATTAGATGACTCTTATACTTTAAGAAGTTTTTGTCCATTATAAAGCATAAAATTGATGTCCTTTCGATCAAATTAAAGATATAACATGACCCATTGAAAGTCTTATATGAGAAGATTTATTGTAAAGAAAAGTAGTACAACCCTTTTGTTTCTAATGTCACAAGTGTGGGGAAAGAAGGAAGAAAAGAAGGATGTCGAAACCATTAAGTAGTGCTATTGATCAACATCATTAAAGAATATTGGTGTGAATGGGGTATATTACCTAACCAGTTTCCCTGTTAGGTCCTATTCACACTAATTTACTTAGGGCAGACTTAGGAGAGTTATCACTTTGTGTCTCATGTAATATGATTAAGACACTTGTCGTCATCCTATGTAGTCCTATCTCTTAGTCATGCCTATATAAGCAAGGTCCCTCATGTACTTTTTGTATCATGGTATCATAATATCGTAATTCCATTTTGCACCACAATCAAGCAATTCATCCTCTTGATACTCTATTGTTGAAGGCTAATCAAGCTTACTTAGGTCACTTTTAGGGTACACAGAAGATACTTATCTCTTTGTGTCTCTTGTCATATGATTATGACACTTGTCATAATCCTATCTTGTCATATGTCTCACCTCGGTCTATATAACCAAGGTCTCTCATTGTACTACTATACACAACATATTCTATTGCATCTTTTGTATAGATTGTTATTCTATCAAGTTGATCTTCTTTGATTCTTGTGATTATCTCTTAGGCATCTTGATCTTGGGAGAGCTACCTCCAAAGCTACTTCCTAAAATTTTTCCTTTATCCCCTGTATTAATTTTGTATTCACTAGTTAAAGTTTATTTTCAGTGATTTTTTTATTTTTTCTATAGTATTTTTGGATACCACCGTACCTTGCCTACACAGAGAACCTACTACTCATGGAGTGCCACATGGCCAGTCCAGCCCTGCCAACCTTTCTCAG
Source organism: Cunninghamia lanceolata (assembly GCA_027924645.1). NCBI lineage: Eukaryota > Viridiplantae > Streptophyta > Pinopsida > Cupressales > Cupressaceae > Cunninghamia > Cunninghamia lanceolata. The sequence goes on from BSBN01000333.1 coordinate 7,908,629, forward strand.
TGACCAACTCCACCATCAACAAGGTATATTCTCAGTTGGCACCATAAAACAACCTCTAGTCATCGTCAACAACTTGTTGACCCCTTACCACGTTCCACAAATATTCCAACTGAATATACCAGAGAGATTTCCCTACAAAACAACTACAAGCCACTGAAACAACCTTGAACAAATCGGTGAGTGATTTCATGGTACATTCCGACGGTTTCAAACATCAAGAAAGTGGCCCAGTTTTGCAAAAACAACTAGCTATTTTGAAGATAGCAGAGAATATTTCATCAGTTTAAAAAATATTTTGTCAACATCTGCTAACATCATTGGGACTTTTTCAAATTTATCCCCCCTCATGATTGTAGTTTTATTTTTGCACTTGATCTTCAAACAACGATATCTTAGCCATACAAAGGTATTTTTTAGAGCATTTTTAAAATAGGGAATAATTTCATTCTTTTCACAATGGTGGAAGTAATTTTCAATTTGGACTTCTGATTTTTTAGAATTTTAGTTTTCTCAGTGATCTTGCTGTATAATTCTCATTTGGGAACATTGACGGGACATAACTTTTGCATATGGACTCCTTTTTGGGTCATTTTTTTTTGAAAGTGCATATTTTTTTGCGTACATCACAGTGGTGCCATTGGTTTTCTCTTATCTTCTAATATAATTGTATTTTAGCATGTGGTTATTTTTGGACATTGTAAGCATCTATTGAATGGACTTTTTGATTTGTAAATGCACTAAAATAAAGTGCCACATATTGTATTTGTATTTTAGGGATCTTGCACATCATGGTGTGTCATTTTTGTACTCACACTACTTTATAAAGTTCCATGGGGTTTTTTTGTGTGTGCCTTGTTATTTGCAATCACAACCTTGTCTACCTTCATGCAAATACGCCTTGTCTTTGTACACCCTTTATAACAACGTCCGTGAGAGTGACCATATTCTAGTTACATGTACTTCTTTGTGCATCTTTTGTACTTGCTTCTTCACCTTCTTGCACTACATTGTGACACATAGTTTCAGTAGAGCTACCATACCTCTCCCTTGTCAACATTATGGGGGGTAACATATTGTTTATGCTAATCCTTCATTGGTTTCACTTGGAGTGAGCTATGTATTTTGTTTTTGTTCTTATATACTAAGCAGATGCAATTGTTGGTTACCCATGCATTTCAGTGATATGAAACACATACCACATAGACACTCTTGCATTCCTATTTATGGAGGCAACCTTCTACCTTATGCAGATGATTAGAGTTCTTGAGACTATTGACATTTTTTCAACTGCTAGATTATTGCCTTATTGTAGTATATTGGTTTAATTTCACCATTTGTGCATTGGTTGAGTATTGTTGTTGGGGTCACTTATACAGATTGATGTACCATCTGCATCTTCGACTATTAAATTATTGTCTTATGTGGCATTTGTACTTTGTTCAAGTAGTGTCGTTGGGGCCACTCATGCAAATTTGTGTCTCTTTGATCATGATCTTCATCCTAATTTCAGTGAAGGTTTTTCAGTTTCAACAGTATAGAAGTTGTTCTTCGACAGTTATTTGTAGCTTTTTTGTGCTTTAGTGGAGTTCTTCATGTTCATCTTCATGTTCCTAATCTTTTTGGGACATCTTTTGTGGAGGCTTCTTCGTCCTCTTGTTTTATCTCCTATGGGAGGGATATCTATTGTATCATTGTGATGGAAGTAGTCTTTAGGGGGTCATGTCGAGTCCTCCTTCTTTCATTCCTTCACTTTTACATGCTTTCTTTGCATCTCTCTTTTGGGGAGGAGTTTTTTCCTATGGGTTTTCTCCTTTTCTCTATTTATGAGAGACTTGCTTTGTACATGGGTACCTCATCGAGCCTTTGTTGTCAGGACCCATCTTTGCATCATTGCATTTGTTTAATCCTCCCTAAGTTGCACTTAAGGGGGGTGTTAGTGTAAAAAGGGTTATTCCCTAACCAGTTCCCTCTAGCACCTATTCACACTTAGTTGTTAAGCTTACTTAGGGCACTTTTAGGGTACAAATAAGATACTTATCTCTTTGTGTCTCATGTCATATGATCCTATCTTGTCCTATGTCTCACCTTGGCCTATATAACCAAGGTTTCTCATTGTACTACCACACACAACATATTCTATTGCATCTTTTGTATAGATTGTTATTCTATCATGTTGATCTTCTTTGATTCTTGTGATTAGCTCTTAGGCATCTTGATCTTGGGATAGCTACCTCCATATCTAATTTCTAACAAAGAGAACCAACCAAATGCATTTTTTGATAAATTTGAAAAATTGGCTCAATCTACCCACTAATGGAAGAATTCACTGCAAGAGAATTTAATGTTAGGGTTTTTCTCCAACAATTGGGTTCACAAAGGTATATATTTGGGAATACCCCTTTTCCACTAATATTTCTTTATACTTTTCCAAATTTCCTTTTGAAGACCCATTTGAAACCAACAACCTTTCTTCCTTTAAGCAACTTCACCAAATCCCAAGTCTAATTTTTATCTAAGGCATCCATATTTTCCTTCATTGGCCTTTTCCAAAACTTGCTCTCATTCAATGACATACCGCCATGCACAAATCTAGGATCATCGTTAGTGGTAGATAAAACAAAAATGCAACAAAAATCAACTAGGTTATTCCTTTCCGGTTGCTTTCTTTCTCTTGTGGACCATTTCAAGAGTGGAGTATGATACTCTGTCTTTTTTGACTCCCTATTTGAATCATCTTCTAAATCTTACCCATCTTCTTCTTGTCCACCAACCTCAATAGGTTTATATTCATATACTAGTTTTATTCGTTTGCATCAAACTATCTCTCTTTTTTTAACACTTTTCTTTTCACTTTCCTTTTGTTGTCCATCAATAGAAGAAACTATGATCTCTCTAAAAATCGAATCCCTATTATGAACTTCAAAGAAACAAGATTCCTCAGCACATAGCCCTTTATATTTTTGCTATAGCCAACGAAAATACATTTTTCACTTTATTATCTAACTTGGCTCTTTTCTTCTTAGCTACATGCACATATGCATTACAACCAAATATTATTAAATGAATAAGAGGAGGTTTTTTATTGCTTTAAACGTTATATGGATTCTTCTCAACAATTTTTCAAATAGGAGACCTATTGACGAGATAACACTTACCACTTTAGCCCAACACTTTCTTTAGAAAAGAACACCACTTAACATTCTTCTAGAATTCTAAATTGATTTTCTATTCAACCTTTTATCCATTCATGTTGTTGAAGTGTTTATACAATAGTATTTTATCTTGCTATCCTATTGTGCTTGCAAAACTTCTCAAAATTAACCAAGCAAAACTCTCTTCCATTGTTTGTTCTTAGAATCTTTATGTTCCTCCATGTTCGGTTTGTTGGAAATATTGTCATTGATGTCAAAGGTGTATGAAGGAGACTATCAACAAGATTGTTATGTCAAAGACGTATAATGAGGTTAGAAGATTGTTGGATGTGTTGTCATTGATGTCAAAGTAGCAATATCATGTAAATGTTGTCATCATCATTTAGTGGAATGTCTAAGGAAAATTGGATCAATCGTTGAGCAGAGGTTGATAGAGAAGATAATGTTTAAATTGAATATTTAAACATTGGTTAGAAATGGTTGAATAAAAGACTTATTTAGTGTGATCAATTTTAAAGGACAACAAACATTCAGTTATATGGCCGACCATTCTTACAAAAGTAGTGATTAGATGTTGTAAATTAAAACAGTTATGTAGCGACAAGATATTAGTTTAAATTAAAACATTTAAACTATTATAAGTGTGGCCGACTTCCATAGAAGAGCCAACGTTGAAGTTCAAATTTAATCCAAGGTGGCCGACTTTATGATAGCATTATGTGGTGCGATCAAAAGAAAAGATGCAAATTAAAAGGAGCATGTGAAGCGATCAGTTTTGAAATAAATTAGATGGAAGATTAGAGGATGCTGATTTATTTAAGGGAGAAGTGCTCCTCATATGAGGACAAAAGTGATTTTACTAAAAGACAAAAAATTTGTCTTACATAAAGTTTGTGAAAAGGTGTGATTCAGACACAATGCTGGCTGACCTCCTTTGAGGAGTCATAACCCTTGGGTGAAATGATATTTGATGAGTATAAAAGGAACATAAGGTATGATTAGAAAGGTAAGCAATCAATGATTTATTTCTGAGTTTTGAGGTCAGAATTAGAAGAAATATAAGGACAAAAAATTGAAGTGTATTTCAGACTTGTTTTGAAAGAGTATATGCAGCCCATATATGAAGGATAAATGCAAATATATGTGAAGAATATATGAGAAGATTAAGAGTAGATTGTTAAGAAACTAGAGTAGATATAAAGGCAGAAATTTATGTGAACATATTGACATACTTATGATTAGTTTTTGAGAAGAGATTGTGTATGATTTGGACAGGATTTGTGAAGGAAGGATATTGTGTTGGTTGTGATTAGATTTGTGGAAGGAAGAGTATTAACATTTAGATCTTGTGAAGACATATCATCCATTGAAGAATTCGTAGGTTGGTGCCTATCAAAGAAGAGATTGGAGTCTCTTACTGAGTTGGAGCTTAGTTGTGGGGATTGGTGTCTCCAGTGGGTTGGTGCCTACAAATTTTACAAGTGAGAATTGGTGTCTCCAGTGGGTTGATGCTCACAAAAGAAGTATTGTAAAAGAAGTAGGTTGGTGCCTATAGAAGAAGATCAATATATAAGCAAATTTTGTCGTGGTTTTCTCCTACAAGGGTTTCCACGAAAATCGTGTGTTCTTCTTGTATTGCATAATTGTTAGATCTTGCATGTGTATTGTAGTTGTGGTTGATTAAGTTTTGATAAGTAAAAGATTGTATTATACTGATTCACCCTCCTCTCAAGAGTCTTAAGTTTCTTAAACCTATTGCAAAAATTAGATTTATGTTTTAGAAAGAACACCCAATATATTGTAGATTGATCATCAATGAAAGAAACATAAGGGTGTGTGTAAGAAGTTGAGTCCACTTTTTAGACAAAAAGCGAAAGAGTTTTTCCTGAAAATCAAAGTTTGTCATAGTTGGACTAAATATTCGAAGCACTTACACATAATCTTAAAAAGGTCCAATAATATGAAATGTAGAAATTTGAGTCTAGTTTTCAAATATGTAATTTATTCTAATACTCATATGATACAAATTAATTTTGTATAGGCTTGTACAAAAATCACTTTTTAGAAGTCACTTTTTTAGGACCATACCATGCACGTGTCTAACAAGCATAATTTGACCTAAATAAAAGTTTTTTTCTATTTCCTTTTGAGAAAAGATGTATATTATATTGAATATTGATGAGGATATTTTTTATAATTTTTTTCCAAATATATTTTTATTGGCCCTAATTGCTATTTCTGAAAACCCCGTGTCTGGCAAGCATAATTTGAGCTAAAATAATCATTTTTTGATTTTTTTTTCATTGCGTAAAGAATTATGTGTAGATTGATGACATATATTTTTTTAAAAAGAAACTTAAAAAATTAAAAGTTATTAAAAAAATACGAACACCTGACATTTCAAGTTTATGAACCAGTTTCCTCATAAGTTAATTAAAAAATAGAAAAACAAATTCAATCATAAAAAAATTACATATTTGAAAACTAGACATCGTCGTCTATAATGAATTTTAATTTCATAAAAAAAGTTAAAAAATAAAGTCGTCAACCATATTGCCAAAGTCAATTTTTTCTCTTGCTATTGACATGACCTTGTACTTGTAGGTCCAAGGCTAAGGCTTGGGTTACCATGCCTTTCCCGAGCCTAAAACCAAATCTAAAAGGCGGGTTAGCATTTCATTTTTTTTGGAACGAGTCCCCGCTTTAAAACAAGTACCTGTTCGTGTTAAACGAACACCCGTTTTAAAGCGGGTACCCATTCCAAAATAGAATGGGTACCCGTTTCAATTATATATCCATTTCTAAAAAATAAATAAGCTTGCATGCCATTTAAAAAAAAATACTTTTTACAAACAGGGCCCTATTTAGAAATGGGGTCTTGTTTCTAAGTGGGAACCCGTTTAAAAGTGGGATCTCGTTTAGAAGTAGGATCCCATTTAGGCCGGGATCCCGAATCGTAAGGAGTTCCCATTTGTAAACGCGGTCCCGTTTAGGATCGAGACCCCGATCCTAAATAGGATCTTGTTCCTATCGGGTTCTTTTTTTTGCCTGACACTTCCCCTATATGTGGACCCTCGATCCTAAACGGGACCCCGTTCCTATCGGGTTCTTTTTTTGCCCAACACTTCCCTTATATGTGGACCCAACTTCTTGGGGGTACCCATAATACATATATATTCTAAAAGAATACATTTACATGACCAAACTTGTCACCATGTACCAAATCTAAAATCTCGTCAATTTTAGAATAATTAGAAGAAAAAATTTACTCTATTTTACTTTCCATACACAGTGTTGAAAAAATCAAAATCAAGAGAACAATCTTCAAGGCCTTCTCCCATAGCCTTTGATTTCAAGACACACTAATGTAATCTTATTTTTCATTCACAACATGGTTTTATTTGCAGGTAACTTGTTGTCTGTTTCATAGACCCTAAAAGACTTGTAATTATCCTTCACGGTACCAGCCTCAAATTTGAAAATATTTTTATGCCAAACACACTTTGTAAAAACCAAAGATCCTCTCACCATTTTACAATTTTCCTTCATTAATACTTGCATCATTCATCTTGCTTACTAAAATCAAGTTTCTAGTTAATCTCAGAATATTCAAGACCCTTGAAAGACCTTTGTCCTACCGTCTTTCAATAGCAAATTAGCTTTCTCATGCCCTATTATCTTGTGAATAGTGTCATCACCAAGATACACTTCACCTCCATTAAACTTTTTGTATTTTGCAAATCACTCTCTATGAGGAGTTGTGTTAAGATGCTCACGAAACAATTAACTAAGTATCATCACATACATGGATATTAGAGGAAACATGGATATTAGAGGAAGTAACAAAAGGACCACTTACTTCTTCATTGGAGGATTTTGAATCAAAGCAAGAAGTATCTTCATCCTTGTCATGCTTCTTGAATCTACACTGCATCTTGAAATGTCTTGTTTTCTCACAATTCCAACATTTTTGACTTGTTAGGAGACTTACCTTTGGATTTAGTTCTCTTTTTGATTCCTCCCCTTTCCTTTGGACTTTACTCTCACCATGAGAACATCCTTTTCACCACCATCCATAGAATTTCTTCACACCAATTTTAACAGTAGAGAAAACACCACTTTCTCAATCTTTAAATTTGTAGAAGTGCTACTAATTGCCATGACAAGATTATCCCATGAATTTGGAAGGGAAGAAAGCAATGTTGTACATTTATCCTTTTAATCCATATTCACATCTATTGATGCTAATTTACTTAAAATGACGTTGAATGAATTTAAATGATCAGTAATGGAGTCTTCATCACCCATTCTCAAAGAATACAATTTCTTCCTAAAAAAATGTTCACAAGAGACTTTGCTTGATACGAATTCACTAATTTCTTCTACAACTTGTGTTGCATCTTCATCTGCTAGATTCAACACCACCAAATCAACAAGACACAATCTAATGGCGCTCCTTACTTTCCTATCAAGTTTTTGCCAATCTTCATCAGTTGTTCCAAAGGGTTTTTGCTCTGTAACTACTATTTATTGATCTCTCTCAATCAAGAGATCCTCCATCTTGAGTTTCCACAACTCAAAGTGTTGTCCTCTAAAATTTTCAACTTTAATTCTCAATGTATTTGCCATGACTAAAAAAAATGAGACAAGGCACAAAACACTCCCACTAAAACCATGGATTTCCTAGGACAAGATTATCCTCCTAAAGGATCAAGCTACAATTGAGCTTTGATACCACTCAATGTGATTTAGGAGTTGATTTGTTGTTTTATATCAGATTTTCATTAGACTTATAATAACCATAGATATAAAATATGAAAATGAATCAACAACTATGGAGATTGAAACAATCACACATAGAATGCACAACACTTTATATACCCTAGGAAAACCCTTTCAAGGCAAAATCAACATTAAATCAATACCACTCACTATATTATCAATGAAATATGATTACAATACAATGAGAAAGTGGATTTAAGTGTCTTCCTCTTTATGCTCCAAATCTAGCAAAATTTTGATAGCACCTCCTTATTCCAAAAGCAATACTATGAAAACCACTAACCCAAGCCTCTTATTTATAGGCATGAGTGACACAAGAAACCACTAATGGTTTCTAAAACCAAGAACCCAAACCCATGGGTCCACATCATCCAAAACACCCCATGTGTGTCCCTTCACATGCCCTTGTGACTCTTCACATAAGACTTTTCACCTCCCAAGGCTCATTAGGTCCACCTAGAGAATGGCCCCCAAGTTATGACTCTTCAACTTTCATCTTGGATTGTTTTTGTCTTGTTGTAACCCCAACATGATGTGCAATGTCCATGTCATACAACACTCTAAAAGTGATCCAAAATAGTTTTGGTGTCCATCCGAAGATGAACACACTTAACCGCCAACATTAATTGATAGTTATGCAATGTATACATCACCTATCCCAACATAATGTGCAAGCCTAGTTAACTTTGCATAATGAGTCATAGAGCTGTAAAAACAACACAATTTGCATCCTTAATGTTGTTATATTAAGCATAGAAATTCTAAACACTGTGTGAAAAAATGATTCATGTTAATGAATCTTACAATGGAACATCCAAGTTGGTTACAAATCATATATAATCTTATCCCTAACCTATACTTTGGGATTAAATTGTATCTAGTTTCTTGGACATTAATCTAAGAAGTTAGGGTATGTAAGATATTTGTATATTTTGGATATATTGATCATGACCTTGACATGCCTCATGGATTGTACAACAATTTTACTATCATCTTCCTAGCAACAAGGCAAAAGTAAATTTTTGAGTTCAAAGGAGTTCATAAGAAAATAGAAGTCCACGAGATGAAGCCAATTATCTAAAACACAAAAAAAAATTCCTTCAAAGATTGGATAATCAAGTTTACTTGTACATCACAATGTTTGTCTTGTAAACAACTTCTTAGTTGATGAAGACAAACTCAATGATAATTGTACTCTCTACAAGAGTTGTGTGAAGTGATAAAGAATCCCATCTTATTCCCAATCAAAGTGTCATGTTGTTTATCTTTTTCTTGCTGCAAAATGTCTTCCATCATTTCATGGTACTATTTCAATTCAAGCATCTCAAATGTTGATTTCTAAGCAATATGGTAAGGTTGTGTAAAATGCTTACAAAGATAAGATGGAGTTCAATGTATTTCAACACTGACATTCCTGTGGCAAGGACTTGAATGAGTGTGTGTACAAATCTAGATTGGTAGAATAGAGATGACATTCCTATGGCAAGGACTTGAATGAGTGTGTACAAATCTAGATTGGTAGAATAGAGATTTGACAAATCAAATGTAAGACTCAACTAAAAGTTATAAAATAGATGTCTCTTTTAACAAATAGCTATTGTATGTAGTTATTAAGGAAGGTAAGGAATAATTTGGCAATACAAGAGGACAAATCACCATTCTTTAATTGGTTAATATTCCATGTTCTATCATTTTTTGGCAGCATTACAAAACAATTGGTCATAATAGTGCTAACATTGTTGGTACTTGGAAGTTCCTTATATGTTGAGTTGGGCTCTAGGCTTTTAACCATGCACATTTGAGACTATGATGAAACCCATGGTACATACCACATCTAACTTTGTACTATCATGATAACATGTGACAATTAAGCTCTTAAAGCCCTTAGGTTAGAGTGTTTCGAATTTCAAATTTTGACTCTTCAAAATTTTCAATATGAAAGAATGTTTATATGGCTTGGAAAACTAAGAGGCGATGTTTCGAATTATTTTAAAAAATTGTAATTTTTAAAATTGGATTTGGAAGGTTCATAGGCAAATCTCCAAGAGACGTAAGTTTTGCATACAAGCTCCATTTTCACCCCATCTAAACTTTTAGAAAACTAGAATATCCATTATAGTGGTGGAGGTTTAATCAAATTTTGAGCAGATGTTGCAAATTGATAAGAAATTCAAGTATAGCTTCCATTTAGGAGTTACAATCCATAATGGGCAAATATATGCGACATTAGAGCAATTAATTGTGGAACTTATGATGAGACAGATTATAGAGGACTTGTCAAGGTAAAGAAGACAATCCAACAAATGCTACAAATCTTGTTAAGTACAATCTCAATTATCATTTGCATGCATTCTCCATTGCTACCACTCCCCTCACCTTTTCATCCTAATAATTAAATGATTAGTATTATTCATGAGACCACTTACATGATTGTTCATTGCTAGATTCATGTTCCATCAATCACTTCTATCAATGTTCTTCACTAGTTTCTAAATTCATGTTTCTACAATTCTATCAATCATGTATTTATATAATTGACAGAGTCTGACTTGGTTTAGTAGATTCAATTTGTACCATATCAATATCGGTGTACTACATCATGGTGGAAGGTCACCAACACAAATCCTTTCTATTCAAAGTGCACTAAATCTGCTTTCTATCAAATTCTCGACTAGGAAAGACCTAGACAAACATAGTTAACCATACAACCAAAGAACTTCACTAGCAATTGCACTATGGTCAAAATGACTACTCTTTCCCCTTCCACCTACTAGAAAAATGGTAAATAAAATTGTGTTATTATTTTATATGACAACATAACTAATGAGTTTGATGTTGGACCATCCAGGGTGTAAGAACAATCTTGCATCAACTAAAAAAAATGTTTCTCTTAATGTTTGTTTGATTTGCAAGTATTTTGTTAATTTACAAGTATATTGCAATAGTATAAGTCAAGTTTGACACCCCACGTATCATCGCACTCATATCTTCAAGATTCAGGACCTCATAACTACAACTGTAAGCACTGTCAGGTCATTAGAAGCACCACAAATCACCACAATTGGTTCTCATTGGTTTCGGTTGGAATCACCGGTTGTACTATCTATATAGAACCTTCATTTTGATTTCTATGTATTATTGATCACCGCACATATGTTGTTCACCTGAGGAAGCTAGTTAAAACTAATACCAGTTATTTACTGTATAATGGTGATTTGTTTCATCAATGCGACGAGTATTTGAAACTTGCATCAATTCTTAATGTTACCTATTCACTATAGGTCCTAGCAAGTGTTATATATGGAACCACATTAAAATTAGAGACTTCTAGTTCATCGAGGACAATAACACATGTTACCGAAAAACCTGCACGCTATGCAAAGCACTGACTCCCAAGGTAAACAGTAGAGAAAAACATTTAATTTTTGGGACCACTGATCTTTATCACATTTCGCCATCAGTGTGGATCATGATATTAACTGCCACATTATGTTCTACCTCTATATATAGAGAAGTTTGATATGATTTGGGGATAGAGGAAGGAGGACAAAAATTAGAGAGATTGAAGACAAAGATCAAAGAAAGAAGCTAGCAGACTAAATCAGAGAGCTTGCTAAGAAGAAACTGACTGAGAGTCTAAGAAGAAAGAAATACATTGAGTGAGATCATATGATCTAGTTGTAATTCATGACTGATGTCTAGAACTTGTACAACTTTTTGATGAATAAAGTACAGTTGTTTTCCTTAAGTGATTTTTTATTCACTATGGAATTAAATAAGGTTTAGATAAAATAAATATATTAGCTGGAGGGATGAATAATCTTTATTCGACCCTTCGACCTTGACTACAATAGATGGTATAAGACCCAAGTTTAGGTGTTGGTTGACCCAGAACAAGTTTCATGAATTATGATGTGAGGTTAGAAAATAAAGGCATATCAGGAAAGACACTGCCGCAGTAAGTCTTCCAGCAGGAGAGTATTGGGTAGAAGATTCTTGAGACTTGAATTGTCTGTGTACAGTTTGCTGAACTTGAGGCAGTTCACATAAATAAATATAATTTCTTTTTACTTGACAAAAAGCAATTAACATTGCAGCCTTGAGATATTAAAACCAATCCAATCAATACATTCCAAGCTTCAAATCCTTTTTTATTTTCTACATCAGGGCCATTGCCTAAACAAACAGGATCTTTGTTCTGGACAAAACCCAGCCATGGACAATCACTCATTTCCTAACTAAAAGAGCTCAGTAGTTTGCACAGATGTCATCCATGACTGTAGTGTCATTAAAGTACTATCAAAGTCAACAAATGGAGGCATTTGGTGCTTACTGAGTTACTTTGTATTTGAATTCAATTTCCAATGAATTATCTGAAAGTGCTATTTCACACACATACATACAAAAAACGGACTCCAAATTTCATTTTCTTTTTGGCTTTTATTTTATGTTTTTCCAAGTTACTTGCACCTTATAAGATCATAAATCAATATAAACAATAACTTTTATAAACTACTCATTCATAAAATGCCACAATCCTTGGAATAAAAATTTTCATTTATGGAAGTAATCATTCCATATGTTGCAATGAATTTCTAGCTGTTATTGTCAGCCCATGGAATGCGTCATCACATTCTGTGATATCTGAAAACAACTAAAATACCAAAGCTGTAACTTTGAAACCATCCAATACTGCATTATGAGAATGCTTATTATTACATTCAAATGGTATAATTTCTACAGCTTGTAAATTTACGTTTTACAGAACAATCTGATCAAATACCCCTCAGCAGAACCTGATTATGGTGTGTGAACCACCCTGACAATATAGTGACACGTGATTTGGAAAGCAGACTGGAATTAACTGATCCGTGCTTTCTGTGATTCATTGATGCTAAAGATGTACACAATGCCCAAGAATGCCATCTAATTGTGATAACTGGCCTCAACACACCAGAATATTAAAAAAGCTCTGACAATTGCTGGACAACATCTGCATTATAAGTAGATGGGTTAGCTTCTCCATACATGTACAAACTCATGGGTGCTCAAAGTAGTAACCGTCATTAAGAAAATAAAATGAAGACAAATTATCAGGATGACATCCAATTTTTTAAACAAGTGCATAGAAGTCAAAAAAACAAATCACTTCCATGCACAAATTAGGAGGATTGATGCAAATCACTGACATGTCCACTACAATTGGATATATGTTTTTACCTTGAAGTATAGTTGGCGTTGTCTGAAATTCCTGATAAAGACATTGATTGGAAGACAAATCAAAATTGAGAAATTTGGCAGCAAGAAATGTGGCTCCAGCTGCAATATGCTGAGGCTTAAATTGGAGACAGAGAGAGCTTCGAAGCCTGCAAAGCTTTCAAAACATTTCAGTGATGTCTAAAAAATTCTGAAAAATAGCATAGAGACCCCACATACACGTCTTATGAATATTTGCATGCATGATAATGTCAAATGGTAGATGAATATAACTAAAAAGTAATCCTTTCCATTCAAGAACAAAATGCTGATGAAAATTACAGGATATGTGGATGATCAGCAGAAACCAAGTTCAAACCAAAAAATGAAAAATTAGCATCAAACCTTATTATGCAGATAAAAACTTGCATACATCCTAGGAAATCCCTGCAGATGAATTCATACAAGACACATATCTTTGAAAAATGTCACAATCGTAGCCAGGCTTGGAATAATATTAAATAAACTTCTAGACACAAGGCATCTAGCAACTAGTCATCTATTCAAATTGTTGAATAGTGTCTTCCATACTAATCAAAAGTTGAAGTAACAACTTCTGCACATACAAAGGCCGCCTGCAAACTGTCAAAATTAAAAATGCTGCATGGATAAGCCATGCAATGACTCTATAGTGCAAGGAAGTTTATAGTCTGTAAGAAAACATTTCCTGTATACTATTATGGTAAAAAGTAAAACAAATAATGATGCTATTGCACGAAACCTGTATCTGGTTTAATAAGGCTCTCTTCAACATGCAGTGAGATTTGAAAGTTGAAACCAATAGTATGAACGCTGTTTGAATCACATCCTTTGTAACATAAAATCTCATAGGAACATTTTCAAAAAGATTTAGATATGAAAACCTGCTTAGAGATTCACAGTAAATTCTAAAGCATGAAAGTTTAGAAAGGAGAGAAAGAACTCCAGCAATAAATCTTGGCACTCTGCATAAACAGAAGGAAAGAGCACAGATGAAACTGAGAAGAATATATGGCATGGAAAATGTTTGAGTAACACTGGTAGAGGAGTGGATGTAAGAAAAATAGGGATAATACGAAACAGTGGGAAGCAGAGTTACAGAGCATCTCTAAGAATTCAATGACCTGCAATTTAATTGCAATATTACTTGTCATATCCATCAAAAACAAAGAAGGAAAAAGAGAAGCTCAAATTAACATATCTAGAATTACACGCATGTTAACAATCTTTGCCTCCTCAGGCAATTATCATAGTCAAGTACATGAAAATGGCCAAGTTCACAATGTTCAGAAAAACAGCACTTCAAAATCAACAAGGAAACTACAAAAGCTCAATGTTAGTCATGATTTGGTAAGATGTGTTGCAAAGCCCTGAAGTACATGTAAATGTTGCTTGAACAGTAACCTATAGAGATTCAAAAGAGAAACATTTGTTACACCTTAAGATCTACACAAATGGAAATTATTTTTGTAAATGAAATACCATCTGCAGGCAAGATGTGGTTGCCTGCCAAAATTTTGATTCAACAGCAAGTTAAAGTACAAACTCCAGAAGGTAAACTTCAGAATATAATACCAAGGCCCTCCGCCATTCCACAAGAAAATGCTCCTTGCAAAACTTGTATTGCAAAAACATTTTAGATGCAAATGGTACCTACTCAACTGTACTAACGTCAAGAATATAAGGACCATGTTCTATACAAGATAAAATGTAAACAAGGCTGTAAAACTAGCATTATCAATCTTCAGTGCATTTACAAATCATTTTCCTCCTTCCTGCAGTTTTATTGAACTTTCCATTTCTGCAGCTTAGAACAAGACACATAAAAACCAGTACATTTGTCAAGGTCTTAGATCACTGTCTAGATCTTATGTCCTTTACTACAGTCTCTCTTTCCAGAGAAATCAACACACACCATATCATACCCGGATTTCAGGGTAGAAGCACTAAATAAAAACTTGGTATTTTTCTACCAATCATACACACTTTGCAATGACGATATGCTAGAAACTTTGATTTCTCCAGAAAAATTAGAAACTACAAGAAATTAAAAAGTAGATTACAGCACAAGACAGAGGCACTATGTTCAAAGCCTGAGAAATTCTAGAATTCATATAAATGCCAGTAAATAAACTGAGAACACCAGGTTTGCAGCATTTTTGATACAATGCAATTTAGGTAAGTAATCCAGTTTTGAAGCTTAAAAGATGTCCATGCCATATCAATGATATGATGCAGATCATGCAGCCAGAGAATGGACACCAGAGCAAACTCACGGACATGCCAATTAAGAGACTATCCACCAATGGCATTGAAAGGTAACACATTTTTGTCTCATGCCAGGACTAGATTGAATGTTCATTAGAGTTGCTACATGTAATGGAAATTACATTCAAATCTTTCCTATATTCTTCTCTTTATAGATTTGAGCAGTTCTTTCTGCCCATGTTAAGCATTATGTACACCCTCCTGAAATTTGATAAAAATTTTCAGATCCACACATGTTAAGGATCCACATACTGCATTGACTAGAGAGACAAACTAATTACTGACCTGACTCACCTTGTAGCATATGCCCTGCTAAACTATTCCTTAGTTGAACAAGGAACTTCAGGGATCACTATTAGTAATCCATGATATGTCTCCAAACCTCTTTTCATAATTCTGACTTCCACATGCACATTACCATATCTATGTTCACATTTCAACAAAATAAAAGCAGTCTTGCCAACATCCCACACACGTCAGCAGAAAGAATTAGTACACATAAAAAATATGCTTATCTATTATGATGGATCATGACAATATTGTCAACACCAAAAATACAGCCAACCCTAGCATAACTGCAAAGACAAAATTGCATAGAAAATCCTTGCAACATTACATGTCTGCCCTTCCATTCATAATATATTAGTAATAGTTCACATAGTGAGCTATCCTCAGAACAAGTTTCTCATTATATGCAATCTGGAAGTAAAAATAGGTTTCGAAATGCATACATGTCAACTACTCATCGAATTCATACAAGGTATAACCTCAACATAGAACTGCAGTTTCAGAGGTTGGCCTAATTTAGAAATGTGAAACTTGCTAACAGTTTTAAGCAGGGACCTATCAAATTTTGGGCAGGTATCATTTTCAGATCATTGTGTTATGAGATACACATTTTGGAGATCATTTATTGGGTTGATAAAATGCAAGGTGACATTTAAGACTCCTAAAATTTGAAAGTGAAATTTTCATTGTTGATGGATGACATCGCAGTCTAGGACTGTACTGAGCTCCCATGTTCTTGAGGGTGTACTATATCTGCTGAGGGTGTACTATATCTGCTGTAGGGACCCAAATCAAGATGTTTTCTCTCTTTGATTGCAAGAGGAAGTAGGGATCTTTTAAGCCCTTGATGGCCTACTTCGTTTTATGTTTGTGATATAAGGAATGGTTTTATGCTAAGTTACCGATCCTAGTTCTGGTTTCGGTTCGGGTTCGGTCAAAAAAAAATTTGGGTGTGGGTTCGTTTTGGGTTCATCCATACAAAAACATATAAAAATCAGAAATATATTCATATTTGCAGCAGTAATTAAGTTCAGAATACTATAGCATCATGAATATGATCATATAATAAACAAAACCACACTAGTATTAAAAATTAAAAACACTACAATGTCAATTAGTCAAACAGGAATGTAATGATATATATTACAATTCAAAATTAGAATGTCAAATGTCAACAATCAGCCATCATTAATTAGGCATCAGCGTCATAAGGGTCTTCAAAAATATCATCATCATAATCCATATTAGATGATGCGGGTATTGGTATATTAGAAGAACCACAAAACGTGGCACTAGCACTAGCACTGGCACTGGCACTGGCACTGGCACTGGCGCTAAAATGGCTGCATGGGGGAAAGAGCATCAAAACCCTAGATCAAAGGAAACAAATTAATTTAAACTTTGGAGGTGGAGCATTCTGGTTTGGAAGCTTGTTATCTACAGTGTGTTGATGGAGAGAACAACCTAATCATCTTGAAATTTCATAGCAATACAACTATACAAGGCATTTTTGATCTTTGTACTGCATATGGTGCCATATTTGTTGTACCTGCAACAAACAAAAATGACTTCATGGTGGACAGAGCACTGAAACCCTAGATCAAAGGAAACAAATTAATTGGAACTTTGGAGGTGGAGCATTCTGGTTTGGAAGTTTGTTATCTACAGTGTTGAGAAAAAGAACAACCTAATTAGATCTTGAAATTTCATAGCAATACAAATATACAAGGCATTTTTGATCTTTGTACTCCACATGGTGCCATATTTGTTGTATGTGCAACAAACATGAATACTCTTTAATTGTCCTACAACTTACATCTAAGATCACAAGACTCTGCTTGTGAACTGGTGGGTACCATTGTGCTGGAAATCTTAAAATCTGAAATTTGCATGCAGCCCAAGGAGGACTGGACCAGGATTAACCCTAAATTGGACCTCAAAACAACTTAGAGCACAAAATCTGAAATACTCTCTAACATATTTGTTGTATGTTTGGCCGGGTTCTCCCGGGTTTGGCCCGGACGGACCCAAAGGTCAAAAGCAGAAACCTAGCCGAATCCCCGGGAGGACCGGACCAGGATTCGGACCAGGGCCGTACCGGACCGGTACCCTGGTGAGTCTACTGAAGAACCGGTAACATAGGTTTTATGCAAAGAAAAACAAATGAAAACTAAGGTTTGTGCTCAGTCAACCATTTAAACAATCTGAAAATAGATTGAGCTGAAAATTCACGTGCTTGCTGGTAAACCCCAAGTTATGTGGCAAGTTGGCCACTTGAACAATCTGATAAAGTCAAATTGCATTATCATTGGTATAGATTAAAGAAAATAAAGAAGCAGTTATCTTTGTAATGCTTCAAACTGCAGACAGTTGCATCAGTTACATCTCACAAAAATAATGAATACCCTGAATAGTTGTGGTGCTTCAGATTAATGAAACATTTCTTGTATTTCAATTTCTTATACACATCAAATGCCACAAACAACTGATGAAGAAAATTGTTAATGGTGTTTATGGCATATGGAAGCAATATCAAATTCTGCATGTTAAGTAGAGATTTTTAAAGATCTACCATGCTAGAAAGAAAAACGCAACTTATAATTTTTTAGAACCAGAGAAGAGAAAGTTTGTTTGCATTTAACCACATGAACTGTGGGACACATTTTTTCCATTAATGCATATATTATCACCAAATATTTTTCTATCTAACTAGAATCCTACATAAACATATATTCTAGGACTGAAAGCCACAACCTCTTGAAAGAAAAGGACCAGGCACCTCTGATCAGGACAAGTGGAAGAAAGTGGATTAAGAGATTCCTGGGTCTTTGTATAGATAATGATGCCTCCCTTGTTGGACCCCTAGTCTGCACCCCTGGGCAACTTAACACAAAGGAACTTTATTAACTAAAGATTGGTCATGAAAATGACCGGTAACAATGGAATCCTCAGACACACATGGCACAAGGATGGACAGAGTCCCTTTCAGTTTGGATTCTAACAAAAAATTTTCAAAACCATGAAGACTCAGACTAGACAAGAACTCTTGGATCCGAACAATTTTATATAATTAGTTTTATTTTTCCCAGATTGCTGTCACTAAGAAGGTGAAACACATATTCAGGTAGAAAATGTAAAGATCTACTTAAATTCAAAGGCAAGATGCCCTTGGATGTTCAATTAAAGCATTAAATATATTTAAATCAGGATTCATCATCAGATAGACAAGCATATAGTCAAAGCACTTAATAATATTTGTTAAAATCCCAAGGCTCCTCATAAATCTTCAATTAAGCACATAGAGGACATAAGAAAAAGGAAATGAAGGTATAAAGAAAGTTGTTGATAGCTTGATACAATTGCCATGGATCGTGCCTATACTGCAGAATGGAACAGAAGAATTGAAACATTATAAGTACCAGTTCTACAAAATACTATTGAACATTCATAGATCTAAAATACACAAATTGAATAAAAAGATTATCATGATCACTAAATTTTCCCATTTCGAGAATTACTGAGTTAAATCATGTAATGTAAACTGTTTCTTACTACTTTGAACTCAATGTGGCGATCAAATGAGACATGGTACTTCAGCATCCAAATCTGTAATTGTTTGAGGACAAGCAATTCGGGAAAGGAGGACTGTAATGTCCCCTTCGTGGGCATGATTGATCAGTGAAGACCCTTAGCCTAATTTAATTCTTGCAGGCTAATTGGGATTATGGTAAGGGAATAATTAATTAATTAAATTGTCTTGAATTATCCTTTTATGGGCAACTTATATTTAATTAATTATTTTATTATAAAGTGACTTATTGGGTCTAAAAAGCAAATTAAAATAAAAAGCCACTTTATGAGAAAATAAAATATGATTTTCTAGAAAGTTCTTAAGGTGGTTACAAAATGTAATTTCTAGAAAGATCCAAAGGGGTTATAAAAAGGAGGCTATTAAGAGAGATTTTCATATTCTTCGCATTTGCATTTCTAATCCCCAGTTGTGGAGATTGAACAATTTTGTTCAACTTTCAGCCTAGGACGAAAACCCTACAGTGAAGATTGGTTTCGAGGAAGGAATCCCTCCTAGCCAATATTGGGTGGATTCATATAGGATTCATAGGTGTGCTAAATAATAGGGATTTGTGGAGATTTGTGTGGAAGAGTAAGTTCATTTCCAGATTTGTATTTGGTACAAATTCTAATTGAAGATTTCAATTTGATGGGAAATTTTGTTGGAATTCATTGAAATATTTATATGGCAAATTATTTTATATTTCAATATGATATACAGCTTCCAATTTTAATTGTGAAGAGGCCAAACCTTATCGTACTTTTCATAAAATGGTAGTTGTAAGATGGCCGCTCCCTTTTATGACCAAACTGTACCAAATATTATGAAAAGAGCAGCTGTTTGAAATTCTTAAAGGGACGGATGTGCATTGGAAGGAATCGTGAGAGCATAAAGGGGAATCATTCACATTAATAAAGCTCTTTCCTAGCCGCTACCTTGGAAAGGCCTGAAATAAGATTTAAAGAAGGTGCATAAGACTTGGAGCCGTGGGAATTCCAAAGAAGGAAGCTATACATATTTTGGTGGGCCCTTGAAGCCTTCAAGCCAGCCGCCACATTGGACAGGCACTAAGCAAGGAAAAAAACAAGGTTTAGCTTTAGCAGTAGTCTGATTGGAGATTCACAGTGATTTGGAGCAAATTTTACTGTTATTTCAGTCTGAAGTATTCCTAACAGCAGTTGGAAGTGATTGTAGCAGTGTTCTGAAGAGGTTACAGATCTGAAAAGGAGGGCAGAAAAGGATCATTTGGTCTGTACTTATTTACAACAGCATTTCTCTGTACTGTCCAGCATATACAAGGTCAGAATTGTCTCTAATTAATCTGCGTATACATTGTATTCATTTCCAGCAATGTTAGCAATGAATTAATGTAGCAAATCTGAGTGCTTTGCATTGAATGAAATTTATTGTAATAACTTGTTGAATCGCAAATATATGTATATCAGTTTCAGTTGAATTGTTGAATGCTCAATTTGTCAAACATTTGCAAAAATATACAAAAAATTAGTGCTGGCATTTCGTCAAAAGTTCCTCGAATTTGGCCTAGCACATTACAAATCTACACCACCTATGGATCTAGACAACCCGACTCCACTCCTAGCAAGCCTTGTGATTTGACATTCTCTCACATCTTGGACCTTCTCAAGAACTCTCCAACTCACAAGACTGCTCTCCTGTAATGTCCCCCCTTTTTGTCTTCCTTAGCTGAGCCGACTTCACCTAAGCCAAATTGAAGTTAAATTGAGCCAATTTTGAAAAGTACTTTATAAAGTGACTTTATAACAACTCGGAGAAAGGAAACCCAATTAAGTGTAGCAAAAATGACTTGAAGAAAGGAAAGTCACTTTGTAAAAAGGAAAAGTAAAATATAATAAAATGACAAATAAAACATTATTTTAATTGGCAAATGGGCCGACCCATTTGAGGGAGTGAAAAGTGAATTAAAAAAATATTTTATTTACACATGGTGGTGCACCTCTTATGGACTTCAAAATTATATCAAATTGGGCAAATGAGGTCGATCCTCTTGGAGGCTTTAAAAGGAGGTGTTTGGAAGTTCATTTTATCATATTGTATTTTGTCATTTGCATATTGGATATTTTCATTTGAGCTGCAACAACAGGTTCAGCCATTTCTAAGGACGAAAACCCTTGAAAACTAGTGGTTTGGATGAAAACCCAATTCCACTTGAGAGGTAAATCCACCTAGGGTTTACTATTGAGCATCATTGCAAGATTTTGGCATTGTTGAGGAGCTGGAAAAAACATTAATTTGCAGGTCACAGCTGCTAGGATTTCATTACCAAAATTGGTGATTTGACATCAAATCAATTTTGGGTTTTGAAGGATTTATTTGCAGGGCTTTGTGCGGGTTTATATCAGCAATTGGAAGGATTTATAATGCATATCTATGAAGGGTTTTTATGGTTGTAGGATTGATTTTCTTTACAAACCCTAGTTGTACAAGATTGGGCATAAAGTTTATATTTTGCATCTTCATTTCCAGTCGTAGCAAGGGTTAAGAAGTTCGGCCTCATTGAAGGAACAAATCGCTGCATTTTGGGAAGTCAAATCTGCCATTAGGGAAGAGTTTGATCAGCATTTCAAGTGTCAAGTGTCAAGTTTAATCTAGAAGGAATCACCTTTGATGAGCATGAACAGCGCTGCCATTAGAAGTTGAATCATCATCAAAAATAAGGAGTTTAACCATTTATGAAGGTATTTCCATCTAGCTTGCTGGTCGATCAGATGTGAAGGAGAATTGCTGCCCAAGGAAGTCAATTTCAGACATAACAACATTCCAGCCATATCTGTTATTTTATATCAGATTGCTGAATCATTATTTCAGTCATCATCTTTGGCTGTTTGGTTTATATTCTTACATGCTTCATGGAGATTCAAAATCAGGTATGTCATTGTGAAGAGCTTACTTCAAATCTTTAATTTGTACATCTATTTGTACTGCTGTCATAGTTATATCAGACTG
The DNA here is from genome assembly GCA_027924645.1 of Cunninghamia lanceolata. Lineage (NCBI taxonomy): Eukaryota > Viridiplantae > Streptophyta > Pinopsida > Cupressales > Cupressaceae > Cunninghamia > Cunninghamia lanceolata. The sequence goes on from BSBN01000333.1 coordinate 7,930,910, forward strand.
TCATTATTCATATCAGACCTGATATATTTTGTAACCAGACCTATTATGATGACAATAAATGCATTGTTTTGGATGATGGTATATGATTATCTTTGATTTCAAAGTTGTTGGCAATGTTTCCTTTTGTTTGGCATTTATATTTGCATTAAAATCATCTCAAACAAGCAACGAACCAACACACAAACACAGTGATCAGACATCAGCAAGGTTGCATGACAAATGTTTGACAAAATGTCAAGCAATCAAAACTGAAAATTCAGGACAGAATAAGAAGGGGTTCTTACATCTCCTTAGTGCCATAGGTTTGGGTCATCTACCACGGCTGATTCAACCTCTCCAATCAATCATGTTGACCTTAATCTTCACCCTCCTAGTTCTACCCATAATGATACTAATTTTACCTTTGATTTCAGATAGTTGCCTTCTAACAATGACATTTCTAGATGAGGTAATCGTGCCCTTTACTTAGAGGTTTGGGTGTACATTAATTGCATTAAGCACCTTATCATCGATGACATGGCTATAATCAATGCAGTCTCCCTTTTCCCCTCTGGGATACAATGAATTGCCCATTACTTGCACTAGTAATACCTTAGAGGCTGAGATAACCTTAAGACTCATGCCATTGGGAAGATTAAACCCCCTATCATTGTTGGTCCTCAAACCCTACCCACAGAGTTCTTTGCCATAAAGAGAGAAATCAGAAAAAATATGATTCTAGGACGGCCTTGGATTCATATGATTAATGCTATCCCCTCTACTATGTTTTAGGAAGTCCACCTTGGACAGGTTCATGTTATCAAGAGGGATCCTAATACTTTTAGCGCTTATAGAGTTGAGCAGAATAGGAAGAAAGTTGCATCTACCCAAGCTTGTGAGGCCTCCACAAGTCAAAATGGACCTAGTACAAGTCAATCTAGACTCAATGTTAGTCAAGCTAAGGTCATTAACAGTTAAGCCTTAACTAAGTCTGAGCCAAAAGCTAAAGCCAAAAAGAATGAAACTCCTTAAGAGAGTCCTGACACAATTGCCACTACTGAAATCTTTAAACTGCTAGAAGGGGATCAGTCTACTATTTATCCTTTTGATCCTCATTTGATAGGCACCTATGTACCTACAAGCCTTTCTTCTATTCCCATCTAGGACACTCCGGATACTTGTGCAATTGGAACTTCAACATATGGAGACCCCCCCATCAAAAGGCTAGCCATCCTATTCTATGAGTCCTACCTTATATTAGTAGGAGGATCTGGGTGAGGTGACATTTCTAACTCAGGGTTTTGACCCTAAGAGGCTTAACCCCGGGCCTGGTTGTTTAAACCCACATGATTTTAATAGATGATTTGTTTGATGCACAATTTCTTGTCTATACACACAGGAGGTAAAAATGAACACATGCATTTCATTCTAGTGCCACATCACAGTTAGAGCTCAGAATTGCATTATAGTTTACTTTTCAGCATTTGTCTTACAAAGTCTCAGACACTCTACTTGCTTTACACTATTTGAGACTATGTGGCTTCCTCATTCCAAGATCTTGACATCATCTTTATATCCTACTTCTTCCACCTTGAGCGAAAGATTGACTCTGGCCCATATTTGTACTATTTCCCATCTCCCTAATCAAATATCCAAGCCTACAATCTGTATTAGAAGCCACCCTTCCAATTTTACCTTATCAAGAGTTGATTCGAAAAATCCCAGCCTAACATGAGCTTTGTTTACAAAAGGGGCATTGTTAGTATTTTAACTTGTTTGTAGCCAGACAACACAAAATAGAACAGCACATATGGTAGAACTATTCTTCAAATTGTAAAGGAAAGCGCCATAAGATCTAATTAAACCTAAAACTAATAGAATTTACAAGTATGCACATTGTACATGATTTCATGGGGCATTTTGCATTAAATGTAAATTGCTAACTGACTATGTTTTTACCTCAAATGCAAGCAAAAAATGCCGATAGCTCAAATTAGAACAAGCTCGCACCATCTTAGATGTGAAACGGGTAGATGGCTGATTCATAAAGAGGAGTGGGAAAAGAGAATATGCCTTTTTGCAACAAAGGCATGGTGGAAACGGAGCGGCACTTCCTCTTGGAGTGCGATGCATATAACGACATTTGTTCCAGTTATGGTGACACTTTGAAAATCACTAGCCTACCTTGTTTGAAGAGGCAAGGTTGTGTAGAACTACGAACCTCTTGATCAAATTGCATAGCAGAAGGGAGGATCTCAAGAAATATTGACAGGCGTCTTAAGGGGTGTTTGTTCTGTTGTTTCGTTTTTGACGGGACTGCGTGCGGTTTCTAGGTCCCATAGGCTGTTGTGGCCTCGAGGACGTTATTAAAATTCTTCATTCATTCATTCAAGTGCTAGACTATCAATACTCAATAGTCAAACCCTATAACGAGATTTTCAAATTAAGGAGGATAAACTAATTCAAGCACAAACGAAGATAACTTCCTACTTGCTAAAACAAAGACCAATATTTGGCTATAACAAAGCTTTAACAAAATGACACCAACATGTGCCAACTATTGGCAAAATCAAAGACCAATATTCTGCACCAAGCAATGATTAAATGGTCGAACATCACACCATTCCAAAATATAAATTGTTAAAGAAATACACAAGGTTATTACTTTCATGAATAACGAACATCAATGCAAAGCTTAACATAGTTACTCAATTCAATTTAATTCTTGGAATCACAAACAGACAATCAATGACCTCAACATAAGCTTTTAGAGCATAGGCTTAACATCAACTTAAATATGTTCATTCAATAAGAAAAACACAAAGACTTGACTTCACAACTCAAATGACAATCTTTGCAACGTAAGTTTGGCATCAACTCTCACTATAAATTGTGCACTCAAGGCACATATTTATAAACTCATCTAAGGCAACTTTAAGGATCAAATAATAATTAAATAATCTCCATAAAGCCCCGGTTTAAAACAATCCTACTCTATCTATTGCAAAGAGGAAATAAAAGTAAAACACTTAAAACAGCCCAAAATAGGCTCTCCTCTATTTTAAATCTACTATCTTGTTGACACATGTTGATTGTGATGATGAATGGCTATGATTTATTAATTTTTGCTTTTACAATTCTTGACTTGAGAGTTAGATTTGAGGTTGTTGATTTGGGCAATAAAACACTGACTTGGGCGCAATTTTGAGGTGGTTGTGCTACTCAAAACACAATTTTTTACTTAAGTTGTCCTTTTTTGTCATTGTTGGAACTTTCATGTGGCAATCCACTCAAAAAATGCAAAATTCTGATGTTCTAACTATCATCCACTTAATTGCCTTTCTCTAATGCTCGTGCCACTTTTAAATTGCATTTTTGTACTAGCGGAATTGCTGGTACCCATACGAAACTTTTGTATGTCATCAAACCAATCAAGAACCTTACTTTGTCACCCTTAAAGCGTTGCCTGTTGCGTCATGTTGTGTCTCTTTCTGCTAATGTTGCAAGGTTACCAAAGCACTTAACTTGTTCACGAGACATCACTTCATCCATTTGGTCTCCAAAACAATGAATAGGCTCTTCCTAGAGTAAAATTACACGCCAAATGAATCAAGGATAAAGTTGAGTTTAAAAGTGCATCCCCTTAATACTTTGCATGCCTCACTAGGGATATCAAGGTTTTCAAAGAGCAAAAGTGCACCCTTTTGGCCATCCTCACGCAGCATCAAAGGAGAAACTGAGAACATGGTCATAAAGTGCGCCTAACCAGCATGTCACGCGATAAGACAAAGGCTAGAAATTTTTAAATGGTGCGCCATTTCTCATCAGGCAAGTTCCCCTTCACAAGTACAAAAGAGCACACCTCTATGGAGTTTCACGCACATAAGTGAAGGTTTTTGAAATAAGAGGTTTTAATACAAAAGCGCGTGTTTCAGCCACAAAGGAAAGATGAAAAGTGCTCCAGTATGATACCAAATGCTCCATGATAAAGAACTCCATGAAGAATGGTGCGTCATGGTGCGTCCTTGTCTTTTCTTGCACATCATAATGAAAGATTTAAAATGAATGTTTGTCATTGCGAAAGTGTGTTCTTTTGCCTTCCCACGTGCCACTCCAAGCTCAAACAGGAAGAACTCACATGAATAAAGCATGTCTCTTTTCATCCGAGCATGCTAAGGGGGTAGAATGTAACTAAGTTTCAAAGCGTGTCTTATCTGCTTCAGGCGTGCCTAATGTCTTTCCAATGCATCGCAATGAAAAGGAAGACCAGTAATATGACATGCACATAGGGTTCTAGACACACCAAACATAAGATGTTTTTCAATGATCATGTAAAAGCACCACATCAAAGATTCCACGTGTCGCTTTAAGGTATTTAAAATGGTGCACCTAGCAATTGTAGGATGCGTCTAGTCAAAGTAGCATTGAAGATGCAATTTGGCACATGTTTGGGCCATCCCACGCATCCATACAAAGAGGATATTTTGTTTTAGAAAAACGACTTCCTTTTAGCCCCTAAATCTGGCCGACCAATGCAAGTTAAGGACATGGCACCAATTCATGCAAAGAGACATGATTCTTAATTGAAAAACAAGTGCTATTTATAAAGGCAAATCTGCAATTACATTCCAAAACAAATTAAAAGCAAATCTAAATAAAGGAGAAAAGCAGTGACTTCTTTTCTTATAAGAAGAGCACCTTCCTATTCATCTTTTATAACATACAAGAGCTGAAAGTTCCTTTGCAAGCAATGTATATAAGGAAGAAATTGTTCAAATTTATGTTTTTCATTAGAGATAGGCAAATTCAATGCAGACAGAGGATAGCTATTTTTAGTTTAATCAGATATTTCAAGAGGTATATTTTGAGAACTGTTAGTTTACTAAAGAGGATCTATTTTTGGATCTCCCTTGTCATGCAAATTGTAAACTCTAGTTAATTATTTTTGTAATGAATGTAACTGTCAATTTAGTTGATGTTGTATGTTTTAGATTCATTTTTAGAGGATAGGATTAGTTCAAGAGTAAAGCTTGCATGCCTACAAAGCTATCTTAGGATAGGAGTAGCAATGAACTCCTTTTATTTCCATGCAAGTCTTTGTAAACAATATAAATAAGTGATTTTTGCACACAGGAGTGACTAGTATTCAAGTGAGTGGTATTTGAGTAAAGTTGTATTCAATATTTTTGAGTCATATCAGTGAATGAATATCAAGAAATGGCAATTCTCATGCCTACATTATTCTGATATTGTTATTCACTGAATATCCAGTCTTATTGTGATTTTGTGATCGATTCAATGACATTTATTATGCCTATTTTGGTTATGATTGTTTATCGAAATGTGTTATCATGTGTGCTAAAAGTTAAGTCGCTTCAATGAATTTGCAAGCTTTGTGTTGCCGACTATTGTACGGTGTACCCATACGAATTTTTTTTGTTTATGTATACATCCTTCCAAAAGTTATACCAAACCCATACCTCAAACATCGTTTTACCTTGTTGATTTCTTCTTACCCCGCAATTTGATAAATTTCAAGGCGACTTGAGCATGCCTAGACTCAGGCACGCCATGATGAAGGAGCTCCATGAAGAAGAAATACGCCAACTAAAAAGCACGTCCAAGGAAGGTCAAGTCACCAAGGCGGATTCAAAGTCTCAACGCCAAGATGAGGAAAGATGGAGAAGTCAAAGTTCAAGTGAAAGATTTCGCCAAATAAAAAATCAAAAAGGCAAAAATCGGCTAAGGCAAATCAAAATTTGGCACACCTAGCCCATGGCACGCATGCACTTGGGCCTAGGCGCGCCTAGAGGAAGAATGGAGCAAAGTTGTCAAAATTCAAACATAAAGGAAAAAGCGCGCCTATTTGGTGACAAGCGCACCAAAATGAGAGATTAAGCGCTAAAAGCGCATGATGCAAAAGGAGAGCACATTATGGAAGGACGAATAAATGTTTTGTTTTCTTTGAAGGCAAGAAAAGTGCGCTTCAAAGAAGGTGCACGTGCCATTTGTAAAGTGTGTCCTACCTCTCCAAAGCACGCTAGATCACTCAAGTTTAAGACCAGAAGGAAAACAAAAGAGACGACAGTGTTAAGGAGCATCACGGGAGATGAAGGTGCCTCATTCAAAAGGTGCGCCCGCCGTAAAGGAGCATTCCAAAAATGTCTATCGAACGCAAGTAGCATCATGTTTATTTTGGCGAAAGGATAAGCCCAGTGGTGTGCGCGTCAAGAGCATCAAATGCCAAAGGAGAACCATACAAAGCGCCAAGCAAATGGAGATTTTTGAAGGCAAAAGCGTGCCTATCACTAGGCGTGTCCGCCTAGTGGTAGGCGCGTGCCTTTTCAAGGCGCCATTTGGCACGCTTTTTATGCTTTTTTTGAGTGTTTTAAAGCAAAACAAATCTATAATTAGAATTGGCCGACCAGCTTCATGAAGGGACGCCACACTTGGCAAATTCATGGATTTTTCAAGCTATTTATAGTGGATTCCAACTCCACTTGAACTCAAATTGATTTTTGCATGTCTAGGTGTAATGTGCTACCCCAAAAATTTTTATTTATTTTTATTTAAACAATCTATCACAACAAGGTTAGAATAGTGCATGCAAACAACTAAAACACCTCCACACTTTCTGATCACCAAGTTCCCAAGATGGGCGAGGTGAAAGCATGCAATGCTTTGTCTTACAAAACAATGCTTTGCAAATGAAACTGAATACAATCATCTGCTATATAGCAGGCATCCGCTTATTCAGCGGGAATCCACTTATGCAGTGGGAATACTCCACTTATTCAATGGGTAATTGAATTAAGAAAGATAAACAATATTTTTCTCCACATTGGTGGTAAACCATCCAGGGGTTATAAGAGTTTTTTGCATGCAATGAAGGTCCCTTCGGTGGTGCTACCATCCGAAGTTACAAGTTTAACAATGCATTACAAATAGATAAATACAAGTAGTTTTGCATCAAACTAGAACTAATATTCTGATATATAAAAATTCAGATTGCTGCTACAGAAAAATCAGTTCAATTAAACTCAGGATATCATGATGGAAGTATGCTTTCATTGGTCGATTCCTGATGCACACTGAATATACCTTTGAAACGATAATTGCAAGTCTAATAACACACTACTCTGCTGATATCTCTGCTAAAATCAGACTGAAACCACCTCTGAAAACATTCAGAAAAACCAAGTGCATTCTAGTGACAAAGTCTGAAAACCTCTTCACTCTGCCCCACACACACTATAGCTGATTGCAACATTAACTCAGAACAGTTCTGATATAATATCAGAAATAATGACAGCAGAAACAACCTTGTAGGACATTTTTCACTTTCCAAACTCTCATTCAAAGAGACAAGACAAACCAAAGACGATTTGGTGGTCCCCACTCCTCTACATAGGACAATAAACAAGCACTTCCCCTTTTTTTAAAAACTCTTACATACCAAACGAAATGGTATGGCACTATAGAAAGTGGGAAGGGATTAAAAACAAACTTTAAAAAAAGTTTAAACATCAATCTTCAGATTTAAGGTGGCCCACCACATAGTTTTACAAGAGCAAGCTTTAAATAACACAAAGTATAAAAGCTTCCACCTTTATCAAATTCCCACGAACCCTGCTTCCACATTTCTTTGGAATTACTTGTCATGAATAGGCCCCACCAAAGAGTGGAGAGTTGCCAAAAAACACAAACAAAATTCTGAATCACCATCACCAAAGAAAAGGTACGGCAGCAAGGAAAGGAGTTTGTAATAAATAAAGTTCAAGAAATCTTAATCTCCAAATAGAAGCAGCCCCACCAAAATTCAGAAATGATTAAAGAAATTAATCACAGCCTTCACATAGACTCTCAGCACCCTCTTTGGATGTACAACTGTGCAAGGTATGGACAATACAAAAACCCCAAAATCTACAAGATCAGATCTCAGAAAATATTCAAACAGTGTCACCCAAGTCTGATTATTAGACTCTATAACATTGCAATAACAAAATCATTTCAAACTCCACAGAAATTATTGCATAATAGAAGGTACGGCTCTATTTGGTACGGCCTCCTATGTATTATTCTGCTTCATAAAGCAATCTTCCACCAAACCATTGGAGACTCAATCACAACAATCCACAATACAAGCATGATATCAATGAATCAACATCAAATCCCAATAGCACAAACTTTTTTATAGCACAATGTGATTTCTGTGTGAAACCACCCCTCATTAGCTAGGGTGGATCTCTCACCACCGAAACTGGTCATCTCCAAGAGGGTTTTCGTCATCAAGAAGGAAAATGGAAGAACTCAGGGTCAATCCTTCTGCAACAATATCAAATCCAAAAGCTTCTCCAAATGAGCGCTCATTCTCTTTATAAAGACACTTTAAGAGTTACAAAGGAAATGAATTATTTTTTGAAAATAATAACCTTTTCCCTCCAACTTAAATAATTCCTTTTTTCTCCACTTGAGTACTCACTTTTAAGTGCCTAAATAAAAGAACATATATTTCCCCTTTCCAATGAACTATAACACTTAATTACTTTTCAATTATTTTCACCCTTAGGAACTTAAGTGAAAATAATAATTAAAATAGCTCATTAAATATTACCTTTTGCGGAAAATCCCAAACTTCATCCAATTGCCAAATAAACTGAACCAATATGCTCTGTAGGGTTTGGGATGCGAAACGATGCCTTCCGAGTGACTTTCCAAAAATACACGGCTCCTCCAATAATCTTGGAGAGCAATCCGAGCGCCCGATCAAACTTCTAAAACCATCACTGTAACCTTGGACATCCACTGAGCTCAATGCCATAGAAAATTAGTCCATTTCTAGAAGGAAACCCGTTTTAATAATTAATATTACACTAAGTTACTATAATTAATTATCTGAATAATGGTCCCAAGCCATATAAAGCAATAGAAATGCACTGATTAAACAACTTCGACCATCCCTTGGTGAAATCGAAGACTTGAGACACAATTGTTCTGTAGACTGAACCACGACCACTCCAAGAACATTGGAGTTCTCCCAAACATGCCGAATAGCCTCCAAAAGACTAGGAACAAGCATAATGTGCACAACAATCTATGCGCCAAAAAAGGGACATCACACTAGGGCAGAAAAAAAAGCACTCTTATTTTTAGAATAAAAGCATATTTGAAAGCTTATAAGGGCAACACTCCATTTGTGAACGCATTATTGTCATAAAAGCTTATATTTTTGGAGACTGAAGCTCGTTTTGCATTGCTACAACAGAGAAGAAGGTGATTTTGATCATTCCCAACTATATAGAGGTTGATTTCGAAGCTATTTTGGAGAAAAACTTCCATTTTTGTGCAGGTCCAGCTTGAAAGAAGGCAAATTTTATTGTTTTAGAGCATCAAGAGGTCGAATTTCAAGGGATTTCGAATTTCAAGGGATTTCGAATTTCAAGGGATTTTTGAAGGAAATTCATCACAAAGTGCAAGGGCAGCGTTCAAAAGGGCAAAAATCTGACTTTTGAGTCACTTTTCTTCCATTTTTGAGCAGGCCCAGCCACCTTCCAGGGCAAAATCTTGACCTAAAAGCGTCATTTTTAGTGTTTTTGTGCTTTCCTAGCAACTAAAAACACTTCAAATCAACCTTTGCATCCATTTCTAGGGGTAAAATTGAAGAAGAAACTCAAAAATTTCGCTTCCCAAGGTCAAAATATTCATTTTTTTTCCAAAATTTTTGGGTTTGGCAGCGAAGAAAAGGGTATGATTTTTCGTAACAGCAAGCAAGGAAAGGTCTGATTTTGCATTATATAGTGCGGACAGCGAAAAAGAACACTTCTACAAACCCAAAAGTCAACATGCAATACTCTTCTATCACCATGGAGCAAATCAGCATTCATTCATGAGTACCCGAAGGTCAAGGAGGCTGATTTATGCCAAGTTGCCCCCGAGGGTTTTGACTTGGATGCTCTGATGAGAGCTAGTAGTACTGCGGTGAAGAACCTAATTTACTTTGAGGTTACTCAAGCCGGCTCTTTCCCTATCTCGGTTCAATGCCTAGAGTTCGTACTTGCTTGCATAAAGCATTACGACCCTGAGACAAGGGAAATTAGAGCAGTTGATCGATGAGTGTTAGCTAGTCTCAAATCAGAGGACATCGAGTTTGCCTTTTGCATTCTGCCGTTTGAGGAATCCCTCAATCTAGATCTTGAGGAGTGTGATAGGGTATGGAGCACTTAGGTTGATAAGTGCCGGAAAGGAGCGGCAAAGTGGTTGAAGGAGAAGAGAAACACACTTCCGAGGAATGTAAGCTGCGGAGAATTCAAAGATGAATTCGCCATCATGATCACCTTGCTCAACCGCATCACAGGGCAAGCTAAAGCACGAAGTTTTAGAACATGGATGTTCTATATTATCAACAATGTGGTCAATGGCAGCGAGACTAATGATTGGGCTTCCCTCATAAGCTATTGCATTCATAGACAGATCATGGAGTTCCTTCGAACTCGTGAGTTCAAGATGATATCATTCTTGGTCTACATGGTAGCGAAGCAGCGCAACTTTGCCAGATTGAACTTCATAGGTCCATCACAGAATTCCAAGATATTCAGACTCTATCCATAGTTGGAGTTTTTAGAGTCACTGAGGCACTTTCGTCGGGTCAATGATGCATTTTTAATGCATATAGTGCGTGACTTAGATAATCAGATGCATGTGCGCATTTCAGAGGAGGCAAGGGCCGTCATCTTAGATTGGGCGGATTGGTTCATACAGTGTCCTACCTTTTCATACATCTGAGTGTATGGGTTTACCTCTTATCCATACGTGCTCCCGAGATATCCTTCCGATGAGGTTATATTCATGGAGTTCCCGCGCCAGAGTTTAGAGGTTCATACTTTCCTACGCAACAGGCATAAGCATGGAGTTAGTTTCCCTATCCAACTCAGTATCTACAAGTGTAAATCTGCTGCCGACGCTAAGGTGATTGGGGAAGAGATGGCTAGATTTGGCCTCAAGACATTCAAGGAGAAGCGCACCTACGATCCCAAGGAGGTAATGAAGTCCAGAGTTGGTGGCAAGTTCGCCCATATGCACAACATTGAAGATTATTGGGCCAATTGCGAAGATGAGTTCAAGGTTCGCCGACGTCGTTACAGCAGCTTCACATTGGAGCCAATCCCAGCGTTCCTACATGAGGATGTTAGAGGATTGACAGATGAGGAGAATAATGTTCTTTCTCCTAAGTTCATTAAGGAGAAAATTGATCAGTAGCCTTTGTCGCAGATAGACCAGTCCATCAAGGAATCAATCTCCATCACAGATAGGACGCGCGCGGTTGTAAAGTGCAGTTAGATGTTCTTGAATGCACAGAGGGAAAAGAGAGCCAAAGTCCGCAAGCACAAAACCCCTGCAGTAGAGCTGCCATCTTCTTCTCACTTGGTGACACGATTGAAATCTAAGGTGATAGGCGAGAAGGACAAAGGAGTCAGTATCCCTGCGAAAGAACCCCTGAGGGTGATCCAGAAGGTTAGAACTCAATCCTGGGCACCAGTTCAGCAGCAACCTGATGCAATCAATTTATCATCAGTAGAGTCGTCTTCGCCTTCTTCTTCCGATGAGGACTCACCATCATGTAATATGCTACCTTGATTTTTTTTTTTTTGAAACACAAGATGACAACACTGAATGTCAGGAGCAATGATATCTTCCACACTCTTCCGATCACCCAAATCCCGATGTGGGCAACGTGAGAGCATACAAGTGTTTTAGAGTTACCATTCAAAATCATAAAGCAACTGAAGTAACAATCTTCCACTTATTCAGTGGGCATCCACTCAATCGTGGGAATAAGCATAAAAGTAAACATACACTTGTGCAGTGGGCAACCACTTATTCAGTGGGAGTACAAGAAATGTAAAAACCAGGTGCATCCACTTATTCAGCAGGAATCTGAGCCATGAAGTACAAGAAATGAAAGAGGCACATCCACTTATTTAGTGGGAAGCCTTTACAAAGAAAATAGAAACTAATCTCACTAGCACATCCACTTGTTCAGTGGGAAGCCATTACAAAGTTTGTAACAATGAAAGTATTACAAGGAAGATTCAGCATGTTTCACACTTAAGAGGATTAGCTCAGAAAACCCCATAATTAGTGATGAAGAATATAACAATAAACAAGGCTAGAAAAATACTTCAAAACTGATCATACCATAATACCATGCTACTGTCAACAAACTGTGCTCAGAATATCTCTGTTGTTGTTGTATGACGGTGCATGTAGAGAGATAGTCATGCATCAAATGCAAGGGACTTCATCAAGTGTTCTTCCCTCATAGTTTCCAACTCAACTATTGAGTTTAACGCCTCAGAAACACTGCTTTCAGCCTTCTAAACTTCAGCAACCAAATCTGAAATCCTCACATCCATACTGTACCTTGTACAGCCTGCTGTGATGGTACGGCAGAGGTAGATAAATCTGTAACAGCAACTAATAATCTGCAACTTGTTCAGAAGTGGTGGTCTACCACATACAAAGCGTTATAAGTCTTCAACAAAGGCAATGTTGTACCCATATGAAATTTTCCGTCCATGCATACAAACACCCCCAAAGTGATATTAATGCCCTCAAGCACCGAGTCGCCTTGTCATTATTTTCTAACCCCGCAAGTACAAGATATATCAAAGGAGATCAAAAGAAGGCTAGAACAAAGAGAAGTTTCAAGAAGCCAAAATGGCGACAGGCTATGAAAGATTGTCAAGAAGTGGAGGTCAGAAGCATTGAATTGAAGACCAAAACACTACTAGTAAATGACAAAAGGCGCAGAGGAAAGACCAAGCAATTCAAGGATCAGGAGTGAAAATTTCAAAAAAAATTTGAAGGCATTTTGGCGTGTCTAGCCTATGGCGCACGTGCCTAAGGAAGGAGGTCGAAAGCGCACTCCAAAGAATTTAAGTGTAATGTCCCCATTTTCGCAAGCATCAGTTTTCTAAGGATTAGCCTATCATTTGACCCTCGTAGGCTAATGGAGTTGTTCAGAGGGTCTTGTTTGGCAGTTCTGGTTGCCTTCTTCTTCTTCAGAGCAGAGTTGGTTCAGGTTGGGCCTTCGTTTGATGTTCCTGGACTTAGTTTTACACACTTACTATTTACAGTAAGTCACCTGGTCATGAGAGTCCAGTATTGCTATGTATAGTAAGGCACTTGAGAGGGCTAAGGATGCAGTGTCGATTTCCATGTTCTGTTGGATGGGCAAATTATTGAGCATTACTAAGTTATTATCATTAAAGTTCCTTTAATGATAAAGTCATAATATAATGTTTTTAAGTGTACTTTATATCCAATGGGGCCATGACCCTCAATTTAAGTCACCTAAAGTACATTAATGAAATATTAAAAGGAGGAGCCTATTTATTGATGTATTTGCTAAAGTCAAAAGGCAAACATTAATTATGTTATTAAGTGATTATAAAGGCATTACTTTGGGCGTCCACTCCAAGGAGTTATATTAAAGCATTTGATAAAGTTATTGGAGAAACATTAAATATCATTTTAAATGATTTAAAAGTGCCTCATGGGGAAATCGACCAGCTTATGAGAAGTATATAAAGTCACATCAAAAGCTATTTCTCATGCATTCACTCATTAGTTAATTGGAAGATTTTGGCTTTGTCTCTTGAGCTCTTCTCTTGGAGAAGATGAACCAGGGTTTGCTCGTTTAGCCTTGGAGAATGTAAACTCTTCATGGTTTTGCAATTCTGAGGTGGTGAAAGATCCATTGAAGAACTGCTTAATTGTGGGCTTCATTCAGAGGTCCAATTTGTGCACATTGGTGAGGATATTTGCAAGTATTTCAAAGGTTTCAAGGTTGTGTGTTTGCAAATCAGAATGTTTGAAGTATTCCCATCGAAGACATTATTGGAGAGCCTCCATTGTTAGCTGTGCCATTCCTACAAGGGCACGTGGTTCACATTTACTGCTGTTTGCATTAATTGAGGCCCAAACGCCTAAGTTCCAGGCAGATTTCTGGCTTCTTGGAGGAAGTCTATGCAGGTAGTGTAGCAGCAATTATATGCTGAGGAAAAGCATTTAATGAGGGAGACGTGTGAGGGTTTAGGCTCCAGTATGCTGGGCGCTTAAGTTAATGACTATTTCAAGGGTTTTTAACGGAAGGTTGTGGTGTTAGATCAGATTGCAATCAATATCAAGATGGAGAGACTACAGTTGGCTGCAATCAATCATTTTATCAAACCTATACCTGGCTGCTAGCATTTCCAGAATTCAGTAAAGTGATTGTCTTCTAATTTCCGGGTATGCATTTACATTATAAGAAACTATTGGAGATATATGGCTGCTTTTGAATATATTTTGCAAATAATAAAATATCATAAATTGAAGAATCATTCTAGTTTCAGATTATCTCTATTTGCTACTTGCATTTGTTACTTGGCATTTTATGAGTGAAAAATACAATAAAAACAAACTTTGTTTCAAAACCCAAGTCAACAAGACACAAAGGTAGATAAATTTGTGTTGGCAAGAGTTCCACCTAGGGTGGGATATTACATAAAGTGCGCCATACTACAAAGGAATGCTTCAGAATGTTCTTCACAAGTATAAGTTGAAAGCGCACTTTCTCCAAGACGCGCGCTCCAACCCCAAAACGCTCCAAGGTCAAGGAGAAAGGCCTAAGGCAAATCCAAGGCACGAAGCAAAGAGCACCCTCAAGATGACACGTACTCCAATGCCAAAACACTCCAGGATCAAGGTGAAATTTCTAGAGGAATGAAAGACTTCAAAAAGCAAATTCAATTAAAGATGAAGCACCACCATCCAAGCACACGCACCGGCAACGAATGGCTCCAAAAGCGCATTCTAACTCCCCCAAGCGCGCTCAAAGAAGAAGTTAAAAATTCCTAAGGCAAAGTTGGAGCGCTTGAGAAGGCTAAAAAAGCATCAAAAAAGTTTCAAAGTTGTTAAAAATTTCTAAGGCATGATGACTAGAAAAACATCCAAGGCAAAGGAAGAGAGGCGCACATAGAAGCGGTGCACTCCACCATTGACGCACGCGCCAAGAGAGAAAGGTGCCAGCTCACAAGAGAAGTGGCGCCAAAAAGCAAAAAGAAACCACCTAAAACAAATTGGCCGACTCCCTACAAAGAAGGGACGCACTCTTTCATAGATGGCATGTTTTGTGCTATTTATAAGAGGTTTTTAACTTCATTAAAAAACCAAACTGATTTTTGCATGATCGTACCTCTACATGAAGCTATTTTTGGCTTTAGACTTCAAGTTAAAATCACTTCTCAAGTTTGCATGTGCAAAGAAATAAAAGCAAGAGGTAGTGCTTCAGTTTAGGAGTCCTGCTTTTATTTTCAAAAACAAAAAAAAAGCATTCTAAAAATAAATAAAAGCAGATTGAAGACCTAGAAGGGGGTCGCTGATCTATATGAAGGCATTCGGGCTTTATTTTTTCCATTTTCAAAGCAGATTGGAAGCATAGGAAGGGAGCGCTACATATTCGAAAGAGGTCTTGTTCATCTTCTTCATAAAAACTCAGAAATTTTACAGAGAAGCAGCAGTTTGGAGGTGATTCATTGTTTGCAAAGGCAGATTTTTCTTTTCCAGCCATAGAGAAGTCCATATTGGAGCTAATTTCACTAGGACAGCATCATTTCATGCAGGGACGACATCATATAGAGGCAGAATTCATCATTTCCAGCAGTGAATAAGGCAGTTTTGAAGGTTTTCTAAAGCAAAAACTCCATTTTTGAGCAGTTCCAGCCACCTTCTAGGGCAAGATTTTGACCTAAAAGTGACATTTTTAGTGTTTTTGTGCTTTCCCAGCACCTAAAAACATTTCAAATCGATATTTGCATCCATTTCTAGGGGCCAAATTGAAGACAAAACTCAGAATTTTCACTTTTTCAAAGCAAAGTATACACTTTTTCAAGTAATTCTGAGTTGGACAGCGAAGGAAAAGTTTTGATTTTCCAGGAGAGAGAGCTAAAGGAGGTCTGATTTTGCATTTTTCAGTGCGGGACAGCGAAAAGGAACACCTCTCTAAGCCTCAAAGTCATCATGCAATATTCTTCCATCACCATTGAGGCCAAATCGACACTCATTCATGAATATTCTAAGGTGAAGGAGACGGATTTGTGCCAAGTTTCCCCCGAGGGTTTTGACTTGGAGACTGATGAGAGCTGGCAATGTTTCGGCAAAGAACTTGATTTACTTCGGGCTAACTCAAGCCGACTCTTTCCCTATCTCGGTTCAGTGCCTAGAGTTCGTACTTGATTGCATAAAGCATTATGACCCTGAGACAAGGGAAATTAGAGCAGTGGATGGAAATCAGACGACATCAAGTTTGCCTTTGGTATTCCACCTTTTGAGCATTCCCTCAACCTCGACCTTGAAGATTGTGATAGAGTATGGAGTACATAGGTTGATAAGTGTCAGAAAATAGCATCCAAGTGGTTGAAGGAGAAAATAAGCACACTTCCAAGGAATGTAGGTCGAGGAGAATTCAAGGATGAATTCGCTATCATGATTACATTGCTTAATCGCATCACAGGGCAAGCTGAAGCGCGTAGTTTTAGAACTTGGATGTTCTATATTATCAACAATGTAATCAATGGTAGTGAGACTTATGATCGGGCTTCCCTCATAAGCAATTGCATTCACCGGCAGATCATGGAGTTCCCTCGAACTCGTGACTTCAGAGAGATATCATTTTTGGTATACATGGTGGCGAAGCAACACAACTTTGCCGGGTTGAACTTTGTAGGCTCCTCACAAAACTCTAGGATTTTCAGGCTATATCCTCAATTGGAGTTCTTAGATTCCCTAAGGCATTTCCGTCGAGTCAATGATGCATTTGTGATGTATACAATACGTGACTTGCACAATCAAATGCATGTGTGCATTTCAGAAGAGGCGAGGGCCATAATCTTAGAGTGGGCGGATTGGTTCATACAGTTCCCCACATTTTCATACATCCGAGTGTATGGGTTCACCTCATATCCATACATGCTCCCAAGGTATCCTTCCAATGAGGTGGTGTTCATGGAGTCCCTGCATCAGAGTTCAAAAGTTCACACTTTTCTACGCAACAGGCATAAGCATGGAGTTGGTTTTCCTATACAACTCGGTATCTACAAATGCAAGAATGTTGCCGATGCCAAGATAATTGGAGAAGAGATAGCTAAATTTGGCTTTAAAACTTTCAAGGAAAAGCGCACCTATGATTGCAAGGAGGTGATGAAGTCTAGGGTTGGCAGCAAGTTTGCTCATATGCCTACCATTGAGGATTATTGGGCTAATTGCGAGGATGAGTTCGAGGTTCGCCGGCGGAGTTATAGTCGCTTCACATTGAGCAGATACCTGATTTTCTAGAAGAGGATGTTAGAGGCTTGGAAGAGGATAATAGTGTTCTTTCTCCTAAATTTATTAGAGAGAAAATTGATCAGCGGCCTTTACCACAGATAGATTGGTCCATCAAGGAATCAGTCTCTATCATCGAGAGGACTCAAGTTGTTGTGAAGCGCAGTTGGATGTTCCTCAATACTTAGAGGGAAAAGAGAGCTAAAGTCCGCAAGGACAAAACTCCTACAGTAGAGCCACCATCTTCTTCTTCTTGCTTGGTGACATGATTGAAATCAAAGGTAAGAGGCAAGAAGACTACGGAGGTTGACATTCCTAAGAAAGAACCCCCGAGGGTGATCTAGAAGGTTAGAACTCAGTCTAAGGCACCAGTTCAACAGCTTCCGGATGCAATTAATTTATCATCAACATAGCTGAGTTCGCCTACCACTCCCTCTTCTACTTCTTCTTTCGATGAGGATTCACCATCATCACTGATGGTGTCTGAGCCGCATGAGTCTCCCATACTTAATACTTCCACACCCCTTTGTCTCATCAGGAGTCGAGGAGACCGAAGTTGAGCCAGAAATTGAGCCAGATGTTGCACCTGAGGTTGAGCCCACACCTGATCTAGAAGTTGAAGTGGAAGCCCATCCAAAGCTAGAGCTTGAAAAGGCTACTCCCACTTGGCTTCGCACGACAATTGGAGAGAAGAAGAAAAGGCCTTCATATCAGCGAGATTTCAGCGCTCTCGCTACATCATACAGGGAACCCTCTGCGAAGAAATTAAAGAAACAGTCAAGGATTTTGAGGACTCCTGAGGGCGACATGATTTTGGAGACCGCCATTCCTCCTCAGGATAAGACGGTGGTGGATGTTGAGCCTGATGATTGCTAGATCATCAAGGCTAACTTGGGCAGAAGCACTCGACATGTCGTGGTGAACATATTGGAGGTTGCCACTGATATTATGAGAGATAGAGTGCTGAAGGATGGAGAGGACAAGGCTGCCCTCAAAGCGGAAAACAAACAGTTGCGGCAATACATTTCTCAACTTTTACATACTCCTTCACAGCCTTCACTTCTCTTGCCGTAGGTAATGGAGTCTTCTGATGATCAGAGACAGTTGACCCAATTAGTGGTATATGGCAAGCACGTGAAGGATTGGATAGAGGACTTCATAGTGAAGGGTATTGATTTTCTTGCAAAGTTGACTGCAGCAGTGGTGAATTCTAAGGATATTCTCCTTGGGATTGATAGTACGTTGGATTTCATGACGGAGATGACACCTATTTATGATATGATTTTGGTGAGGTTGCAAGCCCTTGGCTTGAGGCCCATGACAGTAGAGCATAGATCCACAGTCTTTTCGTGGACACATCAGTATTTCTTTTTTATTCATATCTCAAAGGACATAGCCTCAAAGTTGGCTACATGGAAGGAGAAACTTCTCAATATTGAGAAGTATGTGATTGATTTCATCCAGCGCATCCCTTGCAGGTACTTCTCTGACGACGATGTAAATTGCCTTGTACGTGATTTGCAGAATGAGTTTATATGGCTAATCCGTGAGAGATTTTGTGGAGATCTTCATGTAGCAAAGATGTCCCTTTTGGCGGAAATCACAGTAAAATTTGATAAGGTTGAAAAGGAGTATATGGATCTATTGAAGATGCAAGTGTCATCCTACAGATGAAGATTGTTCACCTTGACTCCATTATTATTCCAAGTGAGGCTAAAGTTGATGAATTGGAGGAAAATCTCAATTCTCAGACTTAGCCATTTTTTAGTGTTTGCAGGAGAATCTATTTTGAGCAACTGGAGAGATTTCCAAAGCAGTTTCTATTTTGAGAGCTGACTTTGCTTCTCAAAGATAAATTTATTTTTGGATTTGTTTTGGAAGTCATGCAAAATATCTATTTGTGGAACTCTTTTTATAATAACATGCAAGTTCAGATAACTGAATTGCATGAGACTTATTTTATATTTTTAAATGCTAATAAGCTCACATGCTTGCGTGCAGCATTAGGGTTAGGTTGGAAAGGATTAGTTAACTCTTCTTTTCTATTTCATGCATCTTTTTCTTAGAGTATAAATAAGTGTATTCTACACACTTAATTTCCTAATGGTAAATGTTGAAGCTTTTAATGCTCTCATTTTATTGTTCAATTGTGTTGCGTAATTTATTACTTTGAGAATAGATGTATGCTTTAAATTTCTGCAAGCTTTGTGTTGTTGAGGTTAGAAGCGAATGTCTGTAATTTTATGCATAAACATTCGTCTTTGATCTTCTTATGTTCTTTGTGTTTCCTTTAAAATCAGCTCACCTATGTTCTTGTGTTTCCTTCAATCTCTGGATTTAGTTGAAGAAAGCATAAGTGTGTGTTTTAGACTAAGATATTCCTTTTGCAATACTTGAAAAACTTCTCATAGCATTGCAGAAGAGCTTGAATTGCCTTGTGCTTATGCCTCTGAGAAACAAAAAGATAGGTTACTCGTATTGTCTTTTAAAATTTCTTGTTTGAGGGAGCTTCCCCTCCTAATTCAAAGAACAGTTCTACTGTACACATTGTTCTATTTTGTGTTGCACTGAAAGGTGCAAATTAAAACGCTAACAGGCAATACCATCAACCCTACTCACTACAACTTCAAAGCTCATGCTGTTGTACGGCTTGGTACTGTACGACCAACATAAGGAAATACAAGGAACAACAAATAAACTCCAAACCCACTCCAAAATCTCACTAACATCATAGCACCAGATAACACAATCACCATCAAAACCAAAACTCATCACAAACATCAAACTCCATGAAGCTCAGTGTGATTCCTGGGTGAAATCACCTCAAACCAGCTAGGGTGGATCTTTCACCACCGAAACTGATCTTCTCCAAGAGGGTTTTCGTCCTCAAGAAGGAGAGGAAGAACACATAGCTTCAATCCAACAGAGTAACAATACAATTTCTAGCATAAAGAGCAAATTGAGCTCTCAACCCCTTTATATAGGCACCTTTTAGGAGTTTGCACAATAAAATGAATTATTAAATAGAAAATATACTTTTTCCCTCAAACTCCAATATTTCACCACATTAGCTCACTTTTATGTGCCTAAGTAAAAGAGTGACTTTTCCCCTTTCCAATGAGCTATCATACCCTTGCACTTTATAATTATTTTCCAACTCATAAGCCTAAGTGCAAATAATTAACTATTAGCTCATTAAAATACTTGCTTTTTGCGGAAAATCCCAAACTTCACCAAAATGCCAAATAAACTGTACCAGCGTGCTCCATATGGTTTGGGATGACTAACGACGCCATCCTGAGACATCACCGAGCTCAAAGCCAAAGCATGACATCACAAATAACTGAACCTGTGCTCTCCAAGACTTAAGGAGCTCCCTAACCAAGCCAAATAGCTTACTGAAGCTCAAGGAAATAGGCTATTGGCACAAACTTGGCTAAACGCCAATTAGGAACATTATACATCATCACCTACGGTGCCTGGGCCTCATGAGTCTCCTGTACTTAATACTTCCACACCTTTTGACTCATCAGGAGTCAAGGAGACAGAGGTTGAGCCTATAGTTGAGTTGGAAGTAGAGCCGAAAGTAGAGACGAAAGCCGAGCCGAAACCGGAGCTTGAAAGGGCTACTCCCACTTGGTTGCACAGGGTGATTGGAGAGAAGAGGAGTCCCTCTTATTAGCTGGATTTTAGTACCTTTGACAGTTCATACAAGGAACCTTCAACGAAGAAATTGAAGAAGCAGTCAAGGATTTTGAGAACTCCTGAGGGTGATATGATTCTAGAGACCACCATTCCTCCACAAGATAAGCAGTTGTATATGATTGGAGGTTACAACTGACACTTTGAGAGAAAGAGTGTTGAAAGATGGAGAGGACAAGGTTGTCCTCAAAGCGGAGAACAAACAACTGCAGTAGTATATTTCTCAGCTTTTGCATACTTCTACACAACCTTCTCTTCTTTTGCCACAAGTTATGGAGTCTTCTAATGACCAGAGGCAGTTGAGCCAGTTGGTGGTTTACGAAAAGCACACTAAGGACTGGATAGAAGACTTCATAGTGAAGGGTGCCGACTTTTTTGCAAAGTTGACCGCAGCAGTGGCAAATTCCAAGGATATTATCCTTGGAATTGATAGTATGTTGGACTGCATGACTGAGATGGCGCCTATTTATGATAGGCTTTTGGTGAAGTTGGAGACCCTTGGCATGAAGCCAATGACAGCAGAGCAGGGATCTGTAGTATTTTCATGGATGCATCAGTATTCCTTTTTGGTTCAGTCCTCTAAAGACAGCCTTAATTTTGGCTACATGGAAGGACAAGCTTCTCGATGTGGAGATGTGATTGACTTCATTCAACGCATCCCTCGCAGGTATTTCACAGACTAAGGTGTGTATTGCCTTTTACACAACTTGCAGGATGAGTTTATACATTTGATCCGTGAGAGGTTTTGTGGAGATCCTCATGTAGCGAAGATGTACCTTTTGGCCGAAATCACTGTAAAATTCGACAAGGCAAAAAAGGAATATTTGGATCTCTTGAAAACAATAGAAGAGGCGAATGTCATCCTGCAGATAAAGACTGTGCACCTTGATTCTATCATTATTCCAGAGGAGGCTAATGTTGATGAATTTGAGTAAAATCCCAATTCTCAGACTTAGCCATTTTTCAGTGTTTGCAGGAAAATCTATTTTGGGCAACTAAAGGGATTTCCAAAGCAGATTCTATTTTGAAAACTGATTTTGCTTTTCAAAAATATATTTATTTTTAGATTTGTTTTAGAAATCATGCAAATCATGTACTTGTGGAACTCTTTTTGTAATAACATGCAAGTTCAGTTAATTGAATTGCTGCAATTCAACATATTTTTATATTTTTAATATGCTAATAAGCTCACATGCTTACGTGCAGCTTTAGGTTTAGGTTGAAGAGTATTAGTTCAACTCTTATTTTCTCTTTCATGCACCTTTTGTTTTAGGGTATAAATAATTGTATTCTGTTGGTTCCCAAAAAAACTGCAACACAACTCTAAAACATCCCTAAAACACCCAGGCCAGGGATTGTCGTCAAGGTGAAAGGAAGAGGTTTATCAACAAGTAAAGGGGAATTTTGGCCAACTACAGGAGTGGGTAAACTCCTATGCTCTTTAGGCTAGCTAGACCTAGGAGGGATATTCCTATAGGCATGAAATGAAATACAAATAAACATACACAGCCATACCCAATGTACACTTGATCCCAAAGCTGTCACTAGATCAAGACAAACTGGCTGCACATGCCTCTCATTAAGCTGATTCAACTGTGCGAATGTACATGCATAGGAAAGATGGTTTTTACCCTTCACCACAAATGAAAGATTTGTTTAATTTAAAAGAGTGTTTGATCCCTCTCCAATATGGACCAATGCCTACTCTATTGGGCAACTGAGTCATAAGCGATAAAGAGGGGGGAAAGGACAGAACTAGCATCAATAGAAGGGTGAAAATGTATTCACATACACTTCCCAAATTATATTTCGTACACTGGACATACTTAATGATCTAGAACTAGACTACAATGACCCATTT
This sequence comes from Cunninghamia lanceolata, assembly GCA_027924645.1. Taxonomy (NCBI): domain Eukaryota; kingdom Viridiplantae; phylum Streptophyta; class Pinopsida; order Cupressales; family Cupressaceae; genus Cunninghamia; species Cunninghamia lanceolata. The sequence continues at coordinate 7,953,816 of BSBN01000333.1, forward strand.
GCAATAAAGAAATGATCCAACACAAAGCATGCATGGATTTAAATGTTCACACATTATCAAGTCTATTACAATCGCACCAGCAAATGTGGTGAGAGAAAACATACAATTGCAATTATACATTCCCTTGAATCATTACAAATGATCATGGAGACATACAGATGCATAAAATAAGCTTTACAATTCCATTCCTACGCTGCACTGAAAACACAATCCTCCATTCACTGCCTAGACCAGCTTGATTTGAAGCCCTGAAACTCTCCTAAGGCACTGCAGACCAAACAATTGGCTCAGCGACCAACCCTGAAAATATCTAAAAAAACATGTATATATAGCAATACAATTCTCGTGCAACCCCAGGCGTTGAAACTGTGTCAACAAACAACACCCACGCTACATTAAATTTAGGCCCACTCCCTTGTCAGAAGATTTGCACACTGGGAAGAAAACCCATGCCCTGCAACCCTGAGAATGTCAGAAGGAAGTTGCCCACACGCCTTGGCGCCCTTCAAGAATGAAAGTACCTGCAGAAAGATTTGTCTGCTGAAATACTTTATCCCTACATTTAATTCTGGTCCCTTTGCATTGAGGATATCTACTATTTCATCTACCTGCAACTGACAGATCACTTGCAATCATGACGCGTTTTCAGGCAGATAGGCGCTTGAAATATGATCCGCCAAAACTGCTCGTGTAAAGCTCTTTACACTATTCTAAAATATTTTAAACTATGTTTAAAATATTTCAAACTATGTTTAAAATATTTCAAACTATTACATTTGTTATTTGCTTTACAAAACATTTGATTTTCCTTTTAATTTTCTGGCTTTGAATCTGTTTTGCCCTTTTATCGGCGAATTTTCTCTTTCAGGAACCTCTGTGCCTTCCTTATTTTCCTTCCTTTTATCTCCCTACATCATCCTGGGTATTATTCTGCCTTATCGGCAAATACTGCTTTCTTGAACTTGGCTTGTCTTCTCTCTTTTGGCAAATTTTCTACTTATCGGCAAAAACCTATTTTGCCGAACTCTTTCCTTTCTGTGCCTTTGTTGGCAAAATGCAACATTTATGAACCGATCCCCTTTATCGGCGATTTCACATTTTGCTAAACTCTTCATCTTTTCTTCACTGTCAGCGAAAAGGCCCATCGACAAACTTATAAAATTCTGAACTGCACCTTAGTTCGGCCCTTTGCCGATTCCCCAACAAAGGCATACTTTCCTATCTTTCCTTAGTCGAATTCTTTCTTTTCCTTGGGTCCCATTTGCCTTATCAGCAAAAGTGAAGAATCACGAACCTGGCCCCTTATTCCTTACATTTTTGCCTTTATCGGCGCAACTGCATTTTTTAGAGCAAAGGGCCTGGCGCCAATTCTCCCTTATCGGCAAAATTGCCTTTTGCCGAACTATCTTTTGCTTCCCTTTTTACCATGTCGACAAAAACACCTATCGGCGAACCACCTCAATTCCGAACTAGTTCCTTAGTTCGACCATCCACTGATTTGCCGACTAAAAACTTTCTTCGCCTTTATGCCTTAGACAATTTTGCCTTTATCGGCAAAATGAAACTTTTTAGAACCTTGTCCTCATTCTTTATGCTACGCCCTTTGTCGGCGAAATGGTTGTCGGTGAAAGTAACTTTGCCAAAACAAATCGTCTCGTGCCTTTTGTATTGTCGGCAAATACAAATATTGGCGAATCGGCAAGAAAAGGAACTTGGAAACAAGTTCAAAAGTTAGAACTTTTGCCGACTTGCCGATAATGAGCCAAATATGAAGATTTTTGACCAAGGCAAAAAACATAAAAGACCAAACTTTGACCAAGCATAACTTCTTCATTTTAAAGAATTTTGAGGTGGTTCAAAAGGCAAAGTTGCCCAGAATTGGATTCTCTATCCAATGGTGACCTTGGCTATGCAATTTTCACATGATTTTTGGATTTTGGGGGCAAAATGGACACAATGGGAATAAAAATTTTGCAGGTGCCAACATATTCTACACACTTTATTTCTGAATGGTAAATGTTGAAGCTTTTATTGCTCTCATATTATTGTTCAATTTGTGTTGTGTAATTTATTGCTTTGAGGATGGATGTATGCTTTAACTTTATGCAAGTCTATATTGTTAAGGTTGGAAGCGAATGTTTGTGATTTCATGCATAATCATTCGTCTTTAATCTTCCATTGTTGTCTGTGTTTTCCTTTAAATCAACTCGCCTATGTTCATTTGCCTTCTTCAATCTCTAGATTTAATTGAAGAAAGCAAAAGTGTGTTTTAGATTATGTTATTCTTCTGCAGTACTTGAAAACTTCTCATAGGATTGTAGAAGAGCTGAATTGCCTTGTGCTCGTGCCTCTAAGAAACAAAAAAGACAGGTTATTCATGTTTGTCTTTTAAAATTTCTTGTCTGAGGGAGCTTCCCCTCATAATTTGAAGAACAGTTTACTGTACACGTCCCATTTTGTGTTGCACTGAAAGGTGCAAATTAAAACGCTAACACCGACGAACTTGACAATGTAGCTCATGGCTTTGTACCAAATCATACATACGATTTAACCATAGCACTCATATTTTTGCATTAATCTATACAGTTTGTGTGTACTTGCCCTACTCAATCTTTGCTTTTAATTGAACGGTGTAAGCATCTAGTTGCAGGGTTTGATTTTAGTCAAAAAGCACAAAATACTTGTCGCTTGATTAAAAGTGTGTTTCAACCTTTTGCACGTCACAAACCCAAAAAGACTATATTTATGTTTTATTCATCATAGACATGAAAACACTGTAAAGTTTGTAGCTTCCAAGTACATGTACAGTTTTAGGTTAGATTTTGATTTACAAGGAGCTTCCCCTTCTAATTTGAGAGCGGTTCTACTGCACATTTGTTATGTTTTGTGTCGCATAGAAAGGTGTGAATTAAAACACTATCAGGAACCATGCAAAAAGTGTGAAATTTCACTTAACATCTCTTTTTGCCAATTTGAACTAGCTTTGCCACTACCAAATTGCAATTTTTGGTTGGCAAAGCCACCCTAAATATGTGAAATTTACTTAATCTTTGCCAAGAGTGATTTTAACTTGTCTTTGTCACTTTGTTTGTTAGGGATTTGAGTTACTCATGCCACATTTGTTAAAACTTTAGTCTAGTTTAACCCTTCTAATTGTGCAACACTTAAGTGACAATTTGCCTTAAAGTGATTGGCATGCTTTTGCAATGTTTTTGCCACTATAATAACCATTTCCTAATGGTTATGCCATTTGATTTTAGTGCCAAGTTGGGTATCTTTAATGTCTTTTCTTAGGGGTATAAATTTATGAAATTATGACCTCTCTACCACTTCTTTTGTCACATATTTTTGCTGGCAATGCCACTTAAAAACTACAATATTCACGTAAGTCCTTTTACTTATCATGTTGGTCGTGCTTTTACCTTGGTTTTGCCACTCTTGTTTAGCGCCCAACTTTGGTATTCTTTCCTTTGCACTTTACTCCACCTACTACCACCCTTATGTCGCCATTTGGAGCTAGCTTCGTCACCTAAAAAGTGCAACATCTTTTGCTTAGTCTTTACTTCTCTCCTTGGTAGGGATTTTTCAAGGTAATACCAGCTTGTTGATCATTTCCTTTTACTTTGTTAGCAAATGTATGTATCAAGTGCCTTTGATCTATGTTACCGGATTTGCAGGTCGCCCGGCCGAATCCGGGTCCAGTTCGCATCGGGTTTGCGGTCCGGTCCGGTCCGCCTGTGGGTCCGGATTAACGCCTCCAAACATATGTTTAGTGCAATGGTTACAAATGACACTTCTTCGCTTTGGACCTGGTGTCCCATGTTTCCAGCAAGGGTCCTTAGTTTTGCCACTGGTTCTTCTACCTCCAGTTCCACTTGCAGAAGCCATAAGTTATAACCTGTTACCTATCAAAAAAGAGAGAACAAAAAAAAGTTCAATTAAAAATTTTAATTCAACAATAACACAGTTGACTGTTGTATAGCAGCATAGCTGTATTTTGACATTTTTGCTATAAAAAACAATCGAAATTATAAAAAGTCTGTATCATATGAAAGGAGAGATTTTGGACTGTGTTATTTATAATTTTATAAAATAAAGTCTAACTCTAGACTGTTTTATTTTATATAATATAATTATATCATAATCCTATATAAATTTTGACAGTAATTTATTTGCAACAGTATTATAAAAAAATCAAAATTTTAAAATGACTATCATATGAAAGAAGAGTTTTACTGTTTTTGGACGAATTGTCAAAAATTCAAAATTTATATAGGATTATGATGATTTTTATTTTTGACAGTTCGTCCAAAAACTCTCCTTTCATATGATACAGTCATAAATTTTATAAATAATAAAAAAATCAAAATTTTAAAAAGATTATCATATGAAAGGAGAGATTTTGGACGAACTGTCAAAATTTAATTTTAAAAAGACTGTATCAATGTATCATATGAAAGGAGACATTTTGGACGAAATGTAAAAATTTATAATTTTAAATTTTTATATCATAAATTTTATAAATAATAAAAAATCAAAATTTTATAAAGACTATATCACAGTTCACTATCATATGAAAGGAGAGATTTTGGACGAACTGTCAAAATTTAATTTTAAAAACTTAAAGACTGTATCATATGAAAGGAGAGATTTTGGGCGAAATGTCAAAATTTATATAAATTTTGACAGTTCGTCCAAAATCTCTCCTTTCATATGATACAGTCTTTAACTTTTAAGTTTATAATCGATCTGGATCATCATCAATTTATCATTTCAATTTTCGTCATATGATATATATTATATTGGATATCCTATATAAATTTTAACAGTTCGTCCAAAATCTCTCCTTTTAAATTTTAACAGTTCGTCCAAAATCTCAAACAGTAGACTTACCTTTGTAACTTGTTCGACTGAATCACACAATGTTTTTAACTTTTTAGTGTGCCGCCAAGAGAAAGGGTTTCGCGCTGCTGCGTGCAAGGGTTTCGAACTTTCGCGGAATAAAGAAAATGAACCTTGTAATGACGTTTTTAACTTTTGCGTTTTTCTTTTATACTTTTAACCTATTTTTCCGCGCCGAGTTTTTGCAGGAAATCCCCGCGATTCAGGCGATTTTTCTACCATTTTTCGATCAAAAACTCGGGCCGAGTTTTTGATCAAAAAACCTGCGGCCGGAATGGACTCGCAATTATGGCGAGTTTCATGCGAGTTTTTCATCTATGGTATGAATGAACCCAACCCCCCAAAAAAATTTGGTTGAATCCGCAAACCCAAACCCGAACTGGCAACTTAGCCTTTGATCAATTTCTTCATGCTCTAACTTCTTTCATCTTTTTTCTTCATGCAAGGCTGGTAAAACTGCCTCCCTCATTCCAGTTTCATCTATCTCCTCCGTTGTTTCCATAGCTTGGATCTTCAATTTCCTATAAATTATGTTAGTAAACAAGATCATGACAAGGTGAACTTTATGTAGACTAACTAGAAGGACAACAATTGATTTGGACCCGATGCAGAACTAAGATTTAATAACAAACTAACAAAAGGAGGACTAAAAATGGAATTTCGTAGGGGGTACCAACAAGCATCATAAGCCATTCAAGTAAAAAATGATAATAACTCTCTTGCCTTCTTTGTCCTTTGGTGATAATCCCTCACATCTTAATGGTTGTGTGGGGGCAAGTTAAAGGGGACTGAGCAAAAAAGTGCAAAAAATGCAAAACCAAAGTGTAAAACTCAAAATTCAAAGTAAGCGCAAAAATGCAAAAAATAAAAAGGCAAAATTCAAAACCAAAGTCAAAGGAAATCCAATCAAAAGTCCAAACAAAAGCAAGCAAATCAAATCAAAAGCATGTAAAATTGAAAGCTAAGCAAAGCTAAGGAACTTGATGGCATATAAATGCATTCCTTATCAACCACAATTGATTTAAGCAAATCCTCTTGATTGAGCTACCCCTTCCCCTTTGTGTTGGATTGGAAGCTGAAGATATCTATCTCCCTTCTTTCATGGGCCTAGAGTTGATCTTTTCCCCATTATGGCGCTCACCCATCATCTTTCTCACTCCTTACAAATGATATGTCCTATGCCACATTAACCTCAAAACAAATCAAAAAAAGAATAATGTCTAATTTCTTGGCAAGGCTAGCATCATTTAACGCAATATATTTAAAAAGAAAAAAGAAAAATCAATACATTTGTTGCATTTGATCTAGGCATTGCATGGCTATATATAGATCTCATACATAGCATAGCATAAAATCATAATAAACATGTGTGCATAAATAGAAAGAAAAACATCATAACAAATCACAAATCACAAATAACAGCAACAATTTAAGTTAGCATTAGCATCTTTAACTTGCTCTTGGTCTTCAACATTCAGTTGCAAGTTAGGATTTTATTTGTTTTTGCATAGTATAGTTTAGTATTTAGTTTGATTAATTAGTAGATAGATTGTTTATTAGTAGCTAGATTAATATATAGGATAGATTTGTTTATTAGTTTAGATTAGTTTATAATTCATTTTTCTGTATTTCTTTGATACAAGCATCAATGGACTCTGCACTTCTGTTGCCCCGCACACGTGCACACGCACGCGCGCGCACACACACACACACACAATGGAAATCAATCAAAGGGGACTCTACCCATCACCTCATGGCTGCAACATATTGTTTCAGCCTCTAATCATCACACAATCTTGAAAACCAATTATACACTCCTCTCTTTCTGCATAAGGCCTCTTCAACATCATTTTGGATCTCCCAAGGTCCCACATCAAAACATTTAAATCCCTGCTCCATCATATTTGGCAGCCTTAAACAATTGCAAATCATTGATTTAGCATAAAACACATTGAACAAAAACTGTTTGCAGCCTTCCAAGGCCTTGCTACATGCTGTCCAATCTTAGTGGCAACCTCAAACACAGTTGGAACCATTTTGTTACTTTTATGAGAGCCTTCTAAGGCCCCATTATTCCTGTCCATACTTTTAAATAGCCCCCATGCATGCTAGACATTTATTCACACATTGAATTTCAACGTGCAAATTGTCAGCAGATTTCTAAGGCTCTTGAAACTTTGTCTTGGCACCATTTGTAGCCTTCTAAGGGTCAGTCATTCATTGTCCATCAGTGTGGCAGACTTCAACAACACATTTGCAGCTTTCCAAGGTTTGTTCTTTGCTGTCTAAATTACTCTTACAACCTCTTGAAAACTGCCCATATGCAATTATTATTTGATTCATCAAGAGCACACTGCCCAAACATAGTGAACATTCAACAATCTTACAAGTAAACCAACATCAACATTCAAACCACATTGCAAACGAACGATCAAATTTACACATTCAATCTGCAACCACCGAGCAAACTTTCTCGGTCAAACAAGGTCTTGTGAGAAAACTCATTCCTTGGAGTTTCTCCTCCGTATTCTGTGGGTGTTGATCTTGAGTCTCTTCTTTGAGATATCAAGTGATCCCCAACAGCTTGCTCTAGCACAACCTCAAGAAGCTACATATGCCCTCTTTGGTGTTGTGTGTCCAGTTTGTTGCACATAGGTTCACCCAAAGTCTTGCCTTGAGCATCTAGGTTCAACTCAGATACATCTAAGCATACCCAGGATGAATTCAAAGGCCTCAGGTAGGATCTTGAGTGAACCGAATCCAGACTCGAACCAGGATAAAAACCCAGTCTGGACCAATTCAGGTTCGGCCAAGGTTCCTACAAAACCTGGAAATATAGCTAAGAATAAAAGTGTTGTAGGAAACCCTTTTGAATGCTCTTTAACCATTGTCAATAAAAATGCAAAATGCCCATTCAAACCCACAAAACCCTTGTAGTATGTCACATTTTGGAGAAACACGAGTCCAAAAATTTAAGAGTAGTTGTGTCATATATGCTAAAACTAATTTCCATGGGAATTATAGTCAGGTTGGTCAGCATTTATTAGGCATGAGTGGACATGGGTTTGCAAAGATATAACTTTAAAAGAGAGGCTGAAATGTTAAAGCGAACGGTGAAGTTTTTCAAAATTACAACTAAAGTTAAAACAAACATTCTAAAATTCTTACCTCACAGTGGACCAGCAAGCATCATCAAGTACCTTTTGTCTCATCTTCTTACCTTCTTACTTTGACTCAACCCACTTTTTCCACTCCTCACAAATCGTCATGGATTTCAGAGCCTCCTGCACCTCCAACATTTTCTCCAGCAAAATGAAATAACTAGCATATCTAGTGTCCACTAGTTTGAGAAATTACTTCTTTGAAAAAGTCTTGAATAGTGCAAGTAATAAATGGTGGTTGCCTACAAACATTTGTATGTCTCTAGCTTCAACCACCACTATCGTCACTCAAGCTATCTTCTCAATGTCTTTCAAATCATTATTTAATGCATGAACATAACATAGGGTCCAAAACATATGTTTGTAAGCACTCTCCACCATCAGGCCAACTAACTCACAAACATGAATTAAATCAGTCACAACCTGCACAATATTTAAAGGCTTCACATTCTCTATAGCCTTCCTCAAAAGATGAAATTGGAAGTCTGCATTACTGCATTTCCCAAAACAATCAATAAATCTAAGAAAATATGAGCTAGTTGAACATGTAACAATAATATTAATGAGTGTTCGATGTCAAATATCAGTCCAGCCATCCATGACAATGCAGATACTTGTACTTATCAATGCTTGTCTCATGTCTTCTATCAACAAGTTCACCTTCAAGTATTGTTTGTCAAAGAGGGAGGTATGCAATCTATGTTCTCCAAAGGGGCAAATGATGATCCAATTATGTTTATTCTTTTCAACATTTCCTTCAAATATGGACAATGTGCCACATGAAATGAGAAGGCATGGGCATATAAGAATTCAGTTATACCATCACCAACATCCTCATGTGCTTGCATGTTCTACAACCATACAATTATATTTTTCTTGCTACTAGTTCACTTCCTCTTCCCTGTACTAGAAGCCTCTCCCCTCACAACATGTCTACTAGTAGTAGACAACACATTGGAATACTTTGCCATAGATTGTAAAGGTGCACCTCTAGCTCTTGCCTCACTCTCCCCGACCAACCTAACCATTTCAGCCCTCTTTAAGTTATATCTCAATAAACCCTAACCCCATGTCCACTCATGCCTAATAAATGATGATTAACCCCACTACAATTCCCATGGAAATCAATTCTGCATTTAGGAAGCAACCAATGTCTCCTACCCCTTGAATTTTTGAGTTTGTGTTTGTCCAAAATGGTGACATTTGAAACAAGGGTTTGTGATGGCCCGATATTTAGGCTGTGTTTAAATTAAAGATTTAAACATCATGATAAAAGACGGTGTTTAGTCAATTTGAATGATAGAGACAATCGCGTATATATATAATATTATTTATTTAATAAATAATATTAAATAATATTATTATATAAATATCTTAATATAATTAAACTATAAATAGATATATTGGCAATTATAAGAAAGGCCCAATTCCTTTATAAAGAGCGCTCAAGTCCTAAGCAGCGATTCATATCAAAAGATGCGTTAGGAAGAGCAAACGATGGAAATTAGAAGGCAGTGGATACCTAAAATTAATGAATAAGGGTCATTAGAAGAGGTGTGATCTCTTAAAAGAAAATTCAATTAACTATTTAAGTTTTGTTATAAATAGTCAAAAGCTACATAGAAAGGTTGTGTCTCATAGTGAAATAATGATATAAAGTGTAAATCATTTCAATGAGGTGAGGACACCAAGGAATGGATAAAAAGAAGTGAGGAGTTATATAAGTCAGCGAATATATAAGTCAGCAGCAAATGTAGAAGTCATCGAATATGGAAGTCAGCAAATATAAGTGGCAGTTTTGAGTCCGAGCAAATCCTTTGTAGGATATCGTGGCTGCCTGGGAACTCAGCCTCTGCAGATTTATACCAGTGCCGCCATTAAGGATATCATCAGTGCCTTCCAGCCATTATAGTGATCTGGTATATAACATGGAACCAAGGAAAGATATAACAATTCTAAGTTCTAATCTGCAAAAAGCATAAGAGATCAGCGGTCCAAAACACAAGAAAAAGAATAAGAATAATCAAATCATAAAAGGGAATATCTCATAAAGGGAACAGGAATCAAGAGAAGACATATATACGGATCAGCAATCAAGATATATATAGAAAAGGCATCAAACTGTGGTAAGATCTATATAGGAATATAATGTATAGTTTAGATACGATCATGCAGATTTATAATTTATGATATCATCTTCATGATTCATTTTGTATGGCTGATAGGATTATTTGCAACTGATATAAGATCTCTCATAATGTGTTAATATGGAAATTTGTATGAATGTTATGGTTACTATGATGGAGGAAATGTGGTGCAATAAAGGTAACGGCGATGGGGCACTTTTCTAGGTACGCCACCCCTCTAGGGGGGATTGAATAATTCCATTGGGGCCAAGGGGGAACAAAGGGTACAAAGGGTACTGCCCTTGGGCTTAGAAGAGATGGCTTCCGGGGCACCTTTTGTGATCTCATTCTCCTATCATAGACATGCAGATTCAAAGGAACCAATCATAGAGAAGGGAAAGAAAATAATAAGATGAGGGGATAACGGGATAACGGATACCTCACTAGGTAGACCACCTCATATGGATGGCATGCACCACATGAGGCCAAGGGGGATGGTATATCCGCTCTTGGGCCTAGGGTAGAGGATCCGAGACACCCCATCAAAGTCACGTTCCTCAACTCTCTTATGGTTGAGTCTCCTAAACAGTTAGATTGAGTTGAATTAATAATGCGATTATGAGTTTGTTAATCATATTAACTTGATTGTGAAATATTATTGTAAGTATTTTCTACTTGTTTGCAGGAATTAAATCAAAACAAGGTACTCTCTAAATCTTTGTTTGCTTGGAAATTGATAATTTAGGGTAAAATTAGTATTGTTCCTATAAGAGGCATTACAAGTGGTATTAGAGCATCTTTCCTGCCATCCTGTGTATGTTTTATGTGTATTCAACTGTATTCAAGTGTATACCTTGTGACTTATATGTATCCAAGTGTATTCAAGTGTATACTTTGTGGCTTATGTGTATTCAAGTGTATACCTTGTGACTTATATGTAACCAAGTGTACACTTTGTGACTTAGGTGTATTCAAGTGTATACTTTGTGGCCTATGTGTATTCGAGTGTATACTCTATGACTTTGTATTTGTATTCAAGTGTATACTCTATGGCTTTGTATTCAATTCGGGATTTTTAGGAAAAATGCCCCGTATCCAGCTAAAAGCCAATTAAAAAAGCATAGATTCATAAAAAAAATCCAACAACTTGTGTTTCCCTACGTGAGAGTCGCGATTTTTGCCGTTGTGAGAACTCTTTCTCATAGGATTTTTTCCCCGAGTGAGAATCGCGATTTTTCCCTGTCGTGAGAACAACCGACGAGTTTAGGAAATTTCCCAGCGAATTTTTTTTCCGTGTGAGACAATTTTCCGAGCACTATAATGCTCACATATAAAAGCCATTTCAACTTTTTCTGACACAAATTTTTCTCGACGTGAGAAAAACCGACGAGTCTAGAAAATTTACGAGCGTGAGACAACTTCCCGAGTAGAAAATTTTCTGGCGTGAGACAATTCCGAGCACTATAATGCTCACATAGAAATTAATCTTATTGAATTTTTTAATTCCAAGCACTATAATGTTTAAAATTAATCTTCATAAATTTTTTTAAACTTTAATATTTTATTAATAATTATAATGTGTATTTTAATTAAAATATATTATATGTATTATAATTAATTTTTAAATTTAATACTTTTAATATTTATTAATACTTATAGATGGGTATTAATCAAGAGTAGTAATAAAAAAAGGTGGCGACAATGTGCGAAGGTGATTGCACAAAGATTATTGACGGCGCGAAGGCTAGGGCGGAGGTGACTAGTGCCGCAGGTAAGCAGGCTCAGAAATGTCCAGGCAGAGGAGGGCGAGCTCCCTCTCAGGCGAAGGATGCAGGTGTGGGGTGGCAGCACTACCAACTAAGGTCTGGTTCTTGCGAGGATGGGGCAACTGGTGATTCTGTGAGATATCCCTCCTATCTTCTAAGATAATTTTATGCAACTGCTGGTCTGATTTTTTTTGTGTTTTGTAGTTTTATGCTTTTTTTTGTATTTTTTCACATAGAAATGCAATATGGACAAATGCAAAGATAATAATTACAGACGCTGATATAAAAATTGCACAACAAGAGAAGGTATATGCAAACTATAGAATCAATGTTGCTGCAATAGATATTTCATATTCAATAGGTTCATCTTCATTGACTTTTACATTGAAAGGCATACCTGGTGATTGAAGACAATGCATGTATTGATTTCTGGAAATTATGGCAGCAAATTATAAACCCTTGAATGATCGATTTGATGCAAATATAGCTTTCTCCACCTCAAAAATTGTCCAAACTGTCTTTGTTGGAATAGCTGCCCATCATGAGGAAGAATAAGCCCAAAAGACAAGGCATTTTTGGCTAATGGTTCACACACCTAGGGCAGAAGATAGTACGGCAGCCATGAAAGATGATGTACAACCCTTAATTTGTATGCCAAATGAATTATAAATGCAGCTTCAATAATGGTTTGTCTTTCACAATGAAAATCTGCTTGAAACCCTTAGATGAAACCCCTCAAATCTGCCCACTGCTGAACTCTGGGTGAAGCCAATCTATTATGCAATCTTCAGCTGATGTTGCACAACCTCAGAAAGCAAGAACAAAGAAGAATGCCTGTTCTCCCATGTCTGAAAGCTCTAGAAATGCAGAAACCCTTGGTTTCTCTCCTCCAACGCCAAAGAACTCATAAAGAGAAATTATCAAATGCTCAATCATTAATGAGATCTATTTGCTTTTTGGAGGCCTCTTATACTTCTCTCATATGGCACGATTTCCCATGTTGCTTTTTAACATTTAAATGATATTCATTATTTGCTTTTGTTGACTTTAATATATTTCTCCAACATAAGGCGTGCTTTTTTTTTAATGAAGTATTAATTGCACATCAACATTAAATGGCCCCCACTTTTATAAAGTTATAAATAACTTTATAATATCTCTTTTAATAATTAAATATCATTTTAAGGCTATTAAAATATTAATAACTCATTAAATACTTATGATTTTCCAATTCCGTCTGAGCAAGGAGGTTCACCATTGTACCCTTTGTGCATCCAACCGCCTTACCAAAAATAACAAGGGTCCCTCTCTACAACCACAATCTTACTATAAATAGTAAGTGTGTCAAACTGAGCCCAACGAAGGTCAACCCTGAACCAGATATAGCACTGAAGAGAAGTAATGTCACCATAGACCAAGTAACTACCTTTGAAGACCCTCTATCCATATCCATTAGCCTACGAGGGTCGAAATAATAGGCTAACCCCTCTGCAACTGGAACTGACTACGAAGGGGACATTACACTCTGCGCCCCCGCTCCCCTCCAATCTGTCTAGAGATCCGGTGTAGGTTGAGACCGAAAGAAAATCATTTGAGGATTGCAAAAACAGTGGAAACCCCTTTCATGAATGCAATGATTTTTGTTTGGCTCAGATCCAGACTTCAAACCCTAACCCCCCGCCTCCCAAGCCACCAGATCCTGCTTCTATTTCGAAGGAGTCTAATGTTCATAAAATTTTTGATCTATCTTTCGGCGATGTGAAGGTTGCTATTGCGAAAGAAACTGCTGCCTTTCATATTTCTAATGATAGTTTAAACTCTATCTCAGCAGATGCAGGGAGCCGTTCTTTGATTTTTCGACTTCTGCGGAAGCAGCCTTCCCTGGAGGATGTTCAGGCTTGGGTCTTGTCCGTATGGAATAACTTCCCTCCCCCGAAGGTACATTCTCTGCAGTTCGGTTTTTTTCTACTAATCTTCTCTTCTGCAGAGGATTGTAAATTTGTTTCTCAAAATGGTCCCTGGTTTATGAAGAATTATGGTCTGTTCCTCACCCCCTGGACTCCCTTCTTCGATCCTGCCACGACTGTAATTTCGGAGTTCCCGATCTGGATCAGGCTATACAACCTTCCCCTGGTGATGAGGAATTATGAGCTTATAGGGCAGATGATCAATCAGGTTGGATCCTTCGTTAAGATCAACACAGAGGAAAAGGCTTCACGCAGATTCACAAGGGTTTGTGCCCTCATGGACATTTCAAAACCCCTCCTTGGTTCGATTCAGATTCATTCCTCTCATGGCACATGGATGCAATTCTTAAATTTCGAGGGCTTGCCCTTTAGATGTTTCCATCGCAATGCTCTAGGGCACAAGATTGGGGCCTGTTCCGCACCAAGACCGCATGGTTCCAGATGTTTCAGTCTCAAAAAATGGATTAGAAAACCTGGGTCTCCGGATGTAGATTTCGTTTGGCGCAATCACGGCAAATTCTTCGACCCCCTTTTCGCTTCGAGGACTGAATCAACGGCTCCTTCTGATCCTTCCTTAGCACAATCCTCAGGCCCTATTGACCCTCCTATCCTTAATTTGGATATTATCCCTGTTGACGAGGATCAAGAGGATTCAGAGTCAGAAAGCAGTTTCCCATTTATGGAAGATCTAGATGATCCTACTCCTGATTTTTTTGATGATTTTACGGTGGCTCCTTCTCTGAAATTGGGACTTTCTTAGACTGAATCGAAAAAGTTAAAACCTAATTGTGGGGATTCAAAGCACAAAAAAGGAAGGAAATCTGAGGCTGAAAAACTCCGTATCAAAGGAAAAGAAGCGGTGGAGGGCTCTCAATGGACCATGGAGGCTCTCTTCTCCCGAAAAAATGTTAAAAATTAGCTTGTCTTTGGCCGATTGGCCTTAGTTCTCTTTCATGTTTGGTCTGATTCTTTTCCTCCTCTGTAGCTTCTGTTGGGTTGCTTTGGTTGTGCTTCTTCTAAAAGTTGTGGAATTGTAGTTGGGTGGTTTGTAGTCTATCCATATGGATAGTTTATGCTCCCCTTACTTTAAGGGCTTGCTTTATGTTGTTCTGATTTTATTTTTTCATATACAAAAAACTCTTATGAATCAAAAAAATAAAAATTATTAATACTTATTTTATATATATATATATTAATATTTATAATATGTATTATAATTAATATTTAAATTTAATATTTTAATACTTTTAATAAATATATATAATTTATTATTTTATAATAGCATATTATATATTATATGCTATTATAAAATCATAAATTATATTTTAATATAATATATCATAAAATATATATATATTTGTTGTATCTAGCCCTAGCCGTATCCAGCCGTATCCATATCGGGGGGATCTTCAAAATTAGCCGTATCCGTATCGAATACCATGCCCGTATCGGATACCGTATCCGTGTCCATGCAACATTGCTCTGTCTTTGTATTTGTATTCGAGCGTATACTCTATGATTTTGTATTTGTATTCGACTGTATACTCTATGGCTTTGTATTTGTATTTGAGTGTATACTCTATGACTTTGTACTTAAGTGTATGCTTCATGACTATGTATTCGAGTGCATAGTTCGCAAACTCGGACTCGGAGAGTACTCGGCAAGCCAAAAATTTCCAACTTAGAGAGTACTTGGTAAAAACTCGGCAAAAACTCAACAAAACTGGGCAACTTAAAGAACACTTAAATTTTTTTTGAAATTTAAATATTTGAAAAGAACATAAATTTTATGCAAAATATAGCTAGAAAATGTACGAAATGAGTTTGGTTGGGGGTTTGGGGGCAACGCCCCCAGTGGGGTCGAGAGGCAGTGTCCAAATGAAGACCTTCAAAACCACACAAACCTTCATGGCGCACACCATTTTCATAATTTTTTAAAAAGACAAAAAACAATGCTTATAACACCAAAAAAACAGAGTTTTGGAGTGTTTTTTTCCGCGATTTTGATGGATTGCTGACGCAACAAGTCAAGTATTTGGAAAAACTTGGCGAGTTTTTGGTGAGTCTCGGCGAGTACTCACCAAAAACTCGGCGAGTTTTTCCAAATACTCGGCAAAAAAACTCGGAGAGTAAACCTTGTGAGTACTCGCGGAGCAAAAAATCTCGAGAGTTCTCGGCGACTCGGAGACTACTAGGAGAGTTTGCAAACTATGTTCGAGTGTATACTCCATGACTTTGTGTATTCAATTGTATACTCTATGACTTCGTGTATACGTGTATTCAAGTGTATACTCCATGACTTTGTATGTTCAAGTGTATACTACATGACTGTGTATGTTATTGATGTTATGGATAATGATATGAATTTGGCAATAATTGGTCAAGGAAAGGATGAGGTAGGACTATAAGGAGAGGGAACAGTGAATGAGCCCCTCACTAGGTATGCCACCTCATGATGATGGTTAAAGACCATCGGTTAAGGACCACATGAGGCCAACGGAGGATAAGGTCCTACTGTTGGGCCTAGGGTTGAGAATCTAAGACACCCTATTGCAACCTCCTGGATTATTCCCACTTGAATCAATTATTGAAATAAATGAAAAGGACGATCTTCAATCATAAGAGGAAAGGATGGTGTGATGGAGAGGAACAGCGTAAAGCCCTCACTAGGTACGCCACCTCATGATGATGGGTAAGGACCACATGAGGCCAATGGAGGATAAGGTCTTGTTGTTGCGCCTAGGGTAGAGGAAACTTGGGACACCTCATCACATTCCACTCCCCCCTCTTTATGGTTGAACCCACATAGTCCTTGAGACTTGTTACATTGTTATATATGATCTTTCTTATATTTAGAATTAAATATATTTTATTCATATAATGTGGTTGGAGGTTTCCATGAACAGATTTATATACCTCTTACATGATTTGAATAGATAATTTATTATATATGTTTTGATCTAATGAATTATATTTCCAATGTTATCTAACATGATTACAGGCCTAAACCAGGATTTATTTTGCTTACAGCATTGGATTGGTAAGTTGTAACCCTAACTTGTGATTCTAGGGCAATATGTAGGGTAATCCCAAAAGGCGACATTACAATCTTCAAGATTCTATGGCTTGTGTGGACTATTATTAGAGGACATAATAAAGACAACTCAACTCTTTAGGAGCCCACAAATGGGGAGAAAGATCTTAAAAGAAATGTGGAAATTTATAATAAGATATATTCATCAAACTTAATTGTTCTATCCATTTAGAACGAGATCAAGTGTACAAACAAGCGATCTATCCCCCACTCATTGAAACAATGATGAAACAATCCAGTCCATATCATATGATCTACCTTGTAACTTATAACGTTGATCTAGTGAACTTTGTCTTATTTTTCCTACATGTGATATCTAGGGTAGATCATTTCATCCAAGGGTCTTCTTCTCTTAAGCTCTTTAGAGTAACCCTTCATTCATGATTAAAGATCAAGGATATCAGTATTAGGTTCATAAGTACCTTCGATAAAATTAATACACATCAAGTCATACCAAATTTGTGACGTAAGGATCCTTATCATTTACCAAACCTTGAATTAATTGATATTGTACTTTCCCAAAATATGAGAAAACAAATTTAGTACCAAAACATAGAGATATGTAAAGAGGAGGATAAAACCCCAATGGAATTGAAAGATAGGACAGAATTGAATATTAGACTAAACCTATAGAGGTAAGTCCTATTACTTGCTAAGGAATGACTAACTATTGTAAATCTTTCATTTAGCAATTTGTACATATAGGTATAACAGATATTTGGCTAAGATAAGAAATCAGCTTATTGCAAACCTTGTTTGAATACTTACACAAATTTTCTCTCTATGACATCATATAATCAATTATTCCTCAAAACATGGTTATCTTTTCCTATCATCATTGGATTTGAACATGACTCTTCTTTGGGGTCAATAACTTATCAAAGGGTAAAAACTACAAGATAACAAATACAAGATTGAATTTCGGGATCAAAGATCAAAATGTCTTTTGGATCCTTCTCTCTAAGGACAAGAGAAAACTTATCTTCCGTTACAGACATCATTAGTTACCAACGCTTGTTGTTGAGAGATATTGGAAAATACAAACACATGAACTAAAAGAATGTTTGCCATTTAGGGGACATCATCAACCTTATGATCTTAAAGAACAATGAGGGCAGTGGAACTAAGGTAAGTATACTAACAACAATCCCTCAAGGGAATTGAATTGGAATCTTTAAAAAAAAAATTGATTCCTTGAGGACAAGCAATCTTGGGCGGGGTGGATTGTGATGTCCCGATAGTTAGGCATTGTTTAAATTAAAGATTTAAACATCATGATAAAAGACGACGTTTAGTCAATTTGAATGATAAAGACAATCGCATATATATATAATATTATTTATTTAATAAATAATATTATTATATAAATATCTTAATATAATTAAACTATAAATAGATATATTGGCAATTATAAGAAAGGCCCAATTCCTTTATAAAGAGCGCTCAAGTCCTAAGCAGCGATTCATATCAAAAGATGTGTTAGGAAGAGCAAATGATGGAAATTAGAAGGCAGCGGATATCTAAAATTAATGAATAAAGGTCATTAGAAGAGGTGTGATCTCTTAAAAGAAAATTCCATTAAATATTTAAGTTTTGTTATAAATAGTCAAAAGCTACATAGAAAGGTTGTGTCTCATAGTGAGACAATGATATAAAGTGTAAATCATTTCAATGAGGTGAGGACACCAAGGAATGGATAAAAAGAAGTGAGGAGTTATATAAGTCAGCAGCAAATGTAGAAGTAATCGAATATGGAAGTCAGCAAATATAAACGGCAGTTCTGAGTCTGAGCGAATCCTTTGTAGGATATCGTGGCTGCCTGGGAACTCAGCCTCTGTAGATTTATAACAGCGCCGCCATTAAGGATATCATCAGCGCCTTCCAGCCATTATAGTGATCTGGTATATAACATGGAACCAAGGAAAGATATAACAGTTCTAAGTTCTAATCTGCAATAAGCATAAGAGATCATCGGTCCAAAACACAGGAAAAAGAATAAGAATAAATAAATCATAACAGGGAATATCTCATAAAGGGAACAAGAAATCAAGAGAAGACATATATACGGATCAGCAATCAAGATATATATAGAAAAGGCATCAAACTGTGGTAAGATCTATATAGGAATATAATGTATAGTTTAGATATGATCATGCAAATTTATAATTTATGATATCATCTTCACGATTCATTTTGTATGGCTGATAGGATTATTTGCAACTGATATAAGATCTCTCATAATGTGTTAATATGGAAATTTGTATGACTGTTATGGTTACTATGATGGAGGAAATGTGTTGCAAGAAGGGTAACAGCGATGGGGCACTCTTCTAGGTACGCCATCCCTCTAAGGGGGATTGAATAATCCCATTGGGGCCAAGGGGGTACAAGGGTACAAAGGGTACTGCCCTTGGGCTTCGAAGAGATGGCTTCCGGGGCACCTTTTGTGATCTCATTCTCCTATCATAGACATGCAGATTCAAAGGAACCAATTATAGAGAAAGGGAAAGGAAATGATAAGATGAGGGGATAACGGGCTAACGGATACCTCACTAGGTAGACCACCTCATATGGATGGCATGCACCACATGGGGCCAAGGGGGATGGTATATCCGCTCTTGGGCCTAGGGTAGAGGATCGGAAACACCCCATCGAAGTCACATTCCTCAACTCTCTTATGGTTGAGTTTCCTACATAGTTAGATTGAGTTGAATTAATAATGCCATTATGAGTTTGCTAATCATGTTAACTTGATTGTGAAATATTATTGTAAGTATTTTCTAACTTGTTTGCAGGAATTAAATCAAGCCAATGTACTCTCTAAATCTTTGTTTGCTTGGAAATTGATAATTTAGGGTAAAATTAGTATTGTTCTTATAAGGGACATTACAGGGTTTCATGCGTTTGAATTGGCCTTTTGCATATTTGTTGACAATGGTTGGAGGGCATTCGAAGGCTTTGCTACAACACTTGTATTCTTACAAGAGACCCCAACACTTGCTTTATTTATATTCCCAATCACTTCCTTGGCCTCCACCTTATACTTATCACTGCTGCTCATTTTGATTTGTTAAAAAAAAGGTTATACCAAACAGAAAAAACAGCAAAATGAATCCCAAAGGTTTTTGGCGAAAAAAAATTGGAAACAAATAAAAAATCGGCACCCATTTTCAGCCATGGTGATTGTAGCTTACATGGGAATGAATGATCACATGACGAATGATTACAGATGCTGAAAATGACTCATCCTTCCTTCCTCTTCTTTCTCATAGCTACAAAATTGGTTGTGGCAATTATGAGTGGCAATGTAAATGGGTGTGGGTTACATAAAGGGGGCATCTCACAGCTTTTTTTTAATGTTTTTTTAAAGTGACTACATCCAATTAATTAAAAAGAGGGGCATAAAACTGTCCCAGGAACAGGGGGGCATGGGGTGGAGGAGTGGGGATGCATCCCTGTGCATTACGTAATAAGTGTGCATCAGTCTGTCTAGAATATCTTCAACTGAGATCTTCTATTTTAGAAGTTTTCTGAGCACTTTTGCATTTACAATTTCTGGTACCTTGGGTCTGTCATAGAGTTCGCCAAATTTTTATTCAACAAGATTAAAATCCATTTAAAGTTGCCCTAAAAATTTGAGCAGCTCGAAAACCCTAAGAAACATTTCTTTGGTGATGAGAGGTTGAATTGCTTGATGATATTTAGGCATAATGTCAATATTTTACAGGAAAATTATTTATATAGGCTAAAATAGGATGGACATGTAGTGACTGCTAAGTGCTAATAAACAAGAAAAATAACTTATTTCTCAAAGGCTAACAATTGTATGAAAGGGATCTCTGGTCATGCATATGGATCCTTACGAAAAGGAATCCCATCAAGGTACATCCTTTAAAAGATAAAACTATTGATGTAAAATCCAAATCAAAATCCATTGAAAGATCTCTTTGACAAGCAAAATGATTATTACAAAGCTGCAGTTCTGAAAAGGAATTTTCAACCTTATCCCGATGTCAAGAAAGCTAGATGGACCTGTAAGATCCCTCACAACCACAAACTTTTGAGCTGCCTCTCATAAAGGAGAATCAGAATAGTGTATCATGTACATATAGAATCTATGCACTACATGATGAAAAATTTGAACACCAAGGAAAGGAACAAAAGCCGAAATTACCATGAAAAACATGTTTCACAATGAATCGATGTCAATATGGAAGCTAGGCATAGTACATTATAGATTTTGATAACAAGAAACGGAGAAACCAAAAGAAAACAAAGCACAGAATTTTACAAATGTCCTAAGGCATATGTAAAACATGGAAACAAGAATCATGAAAATATAGCAAAAAGAAAATAAATGAAGATTCCTGTTAGTGTTTAGGGAAGCAAGGAAAACTTCTAGAGCACAAGATAACTAAGTAATATCAACACAAGTCCTCATGCATATAATTTATGTTTTGGCATCTTGGGTCAATAAATTGCAAAATGCAGGCCAGAAAAGTTGTCAGTCATCTCATTTCAATAAATAGAAATTCTCCAGGGTGACAAAGCCTGATTAACATCAAAAATCTATCTCCAATGCTTGAAAGAAAGAGGATGTTTCCAATTAGTTACCATATCTGTGAGATAAATGCTGTTCATCAGGACCCCACACTTATGCATTATCCAACAGAGATACAAAACAAAGGAATGCAAGAGCACACCAGATTGCTGGAATCCTTAAGGCTAATTTAATTTTGCAGAAATGTGCATAATGTAAATTTTAGTTGAAATCTTTCTGGAACCAACAGAGGTTGCTTGTTTGTCAGAGAATGTGGGCCACGCATTCAACTGTAATAATACACAACCTTCTATAAAGCCTTTTATGCAAAGTTCTTGAAACTTGAAGATGCCTTGTTTCTTCTACAAATAAGTCCTGTAATTTAAATTACTTCCTAAAATCAGCTACTAGTAATCATTTCAATCCAAAGACCTTGACTCTTCTTACTTCAGGTAATAGCATAGGAGCATGCCAGTAGAGACTGATTTTCTAGTAAATATATGACACATCATTGTCTAAGGCCTTTCAGGAAGCCATTGTCTAATGATTATTTTATCTTGTATTCTACAAATCTATTTTTCCATAATAAGAATGTTGCTACTTCCACATGGAAATGGAAAATATTACCCCCTAGAGATTTTCATGGATCAATTGATCCTCTACTTTGACAAAATCTGGAATGCCCATGCTTGTGTGTGTCATATAAGTACAAACTTTGTGCAGCCATACCAGCAGGTGTAAGTTTTCCTCACAAGTTGCCCTCCCAGACAAGTTTGTCTTCATCAACCATCAAGTAGTTCCAAAAACATAGACATCCAGGTTCCATCAGCTTAAGTGCTAGGAATTAGAACTTTGTCTACAATATAATAATAATAATAATAATAATTTAACATTGAGTTAATGCAGTCCATCTTTATGGGTTTAATGAAGACATATTAGCGAGTTAAGAGTTAATGAATCAGTTGTGGAAGGGCAGGCAGCTAACCTACAACATGGTCAATATATATCCATTTTGCCATTATAATATTTCTGTCTCGAATGCTACTTCATTCTATCAGTTAATATTTTGACATTATCATTAAGAATTATTCACAACACCACAGTAGTTTATCAGCGGAAATGAATACACAGATCCATGTTCATTGATTTACTGTCAGGTTCTGCTTAATCTTCTACCACATGAGAACCCAATCCTCTTCAATCAGAAAATAAACATAGACTTATAGTAAACTCCATAGGCATGGAATTTCTGAATTTGCTCAGATGTAAATATAAGGTAGACTGCACATCTTACACACACAAAGTGAATTTGTATAGGGACTCAAACCAAACAATAGGGGTCATGCCCATATACAGGGCATCAGACACAAATACCGCCCAACAAGAGGCAAAAATGAATCCAAATGGGGATCTCTTCTGCATCCCAAAAGGTGATCGCAATATTTCTTCAGAATTTAAGCAGACTTGAATTTTTTTGGAATGTGAAAACTTTTGAAACCAAAAAGGCATCTGATGCGTATAAAAAGAATGTAGAGAATTCCACAATATTGTGTTCAAGTTTGACAGTTCATCTTATGGGAAACTTTTTGTTTCTTGTTGATTTTTTATGAAATGTAAACTATCACAATATTATAATGGTTTTTAATCCCACAATATGAACTAATCCCATATCCGAAACATTGAAATCTGTTTAACCAGTGAAGACCACTTTTGCAAATTAGAACTTGTCAATAGTAGATTCTACTAATCTTGTTGCATTATGGCTTATATCAACATAAACATCTCATTGAGATTGCTTCTATTGAATTGTTCAAATGTGAGCTTTCTTGGAGAATGTCACCAATTCATTGTCTAGTGAGATTGCTTCCTTTGATGGTTCAATTGTTAGATTTCTTCAGCATAAACTTTTTTGAGAGGGAAGCAGGGAAGTGTCATCTATGCAATGGCCTCCATTACTGAGAAACAGAGAAAACAGTATCAGCATTTTTCCATGTACATTGATTGTAGGCTTGATTTTCCAGGGCATATTGAAAGTAAAGTTTATCACAAACAAGGAGGACTTCCAGAAGACTACTTTCCAATGCTAACCATGCCAAAACATAACACAAACAACAATTGGATGGTATAGCAAGTTTAATATGTTCTTTGCAACCCCCGAGAATTAAAAAGGCACTGAAAAGCTGAAAATTATGTACCATGTGAGACAACTGAATATGTTACAATAAACTAATTTGCAAATTTTGTATAGCAATATATAGCGCTACTGTTATCTTGAATAAACAGTAGACAGCTTTGTATTTTCAATATAGTTTGAAGAGCTGGTTCTCTTAAACCCTGCGAAAAGTGTCATAGACCTGGTCAGAGCCTCAGTGGTCACTATAATTGCTAATGGAGAACAACCATTACTCAAGGAAGAAATTCAAACCAGAATCAATCAGCACAAGTGACAATACAATAAAGTTTAGTTTCGTATTGCAGACAAATGGACGAGCTTACTCCTCCATTCATTGTTGAAGTCAATACCCTGTTTTTTAAATACAGCTCTCATTGACCTGTTCCAACCACTAACCATAAAAGCATATTTAGTAAATAATACCCGAGTCAGAACTTCTGTATATAAGCCTCCTTCAAAAAATGTATACAAAATTGCCAATTTCACTACTTCCTATGTAGCAGTACAACGCCACAAAGCTTCCCCTGCAATGAATGCATTCATTAACAGCATTTTCCCTGAAACACAGCAAAGGTAGGAAAAATGTTTGTTATATTGAAACATAACCGTGCCCACAGTCTGGGCCACTGTTACCCATTTCTAACATGCCATATCATGAACTATTTGCTCTTATTTATAAATGAAGAATTTTCCTCTGATTATGTTCATCCTTGATTAATTTTATCTGATCCAACTTCCAATTCCCTCAAGGAAAAGTGCAGGCTGACCTATAATTGTAGATCACTGCAAAATAATATTCTCCTCCCCAACCAAATTCATCATCACATTTCATGCAAGTCTTGACCACCAATTCTTTCACTGATAAATTGCTAGAAGTAATATGTTTAAAACAGCTGATATTTATTGGAACCTCAAACCTGCCCCCTGCTGCCACATTGGTATATACTAGACTCTGATAGAGCTTCAGAAAGCAACTGAGACAAGGATAAATCCTGGGGTCTTGTGGAGGCTTGAAAGTTGTATGGAAGGCAGGTAATTTGAAGCTCAAGATCGAAGGTAACTCAAATTATTATCAAGGCTATGATGAAAAGTGGTACCCCAAATAGGAAGATCAATACCATCCCTCAATGAAGAAAAATTTCTCCTCACTCATATCCAGGATGTCTCATATCGCCATTGTTACTGAGAAGCAAACAAACCTGCCAATTGCCTTGCAAATTTTGGGGTGAACCAATCCATCAATGAGCCCCCTTGTTAGTCAAAGGCTCATCACATGGAAGGGGCTCACTTCCCTCATATCCCAAGATAAAATAAAATGAGTGCAAATGCAAATTAATTCTTATAGCCCCTACAGCTGATTAATTCCTGCTGGAAATAAATAAAGATTTTAAAGCAAATGGTTATTGGAAATTGAGATAAATGAATGTCGTACATGAGGTTTTCACAGTCCATTAGATTGAAAAGAAGAGCCTCTAACTGAATGTCTTCAACGAGGTTTACTTGGGTAATAGAAAGATCTTTCATGAGCTGTTTTTGCTCAAAAAATACCAAACTGATATTTATTCCAGGAAATGAGCTACATTTTGTCATCATTTAAGTGTCTTGGAAAATCTGTATAGGTGAGAAAGAAAGAAATTATATTAATTTCCATGTAGACTAAAAATAGATTAAAGGGACTGGAATGTATAGAGGGCATAGGAGGCCCTAGACACAAAGCTAAAATGAAAAAGCATGAAAGGCCAGAAAAAAAAATATAAACACCAGGGTTAACCTAAAAAGAGTAACCCCCAAACTAGTACAATTATAAATTGATAAGTGGGGGAAGACTCCACAAAGCAATAGAATATTAGATATGGATGAAAACTAAGTAGGTTGGGAACCAAAATCCTTAGGCATCGGTGTCCAAGGATGTATTGGAGGAGCCAACCATATTATCATCAATCACTATAGGAGTACCAATGCAAAGTCTACAAATGCTCATTGGGGAAAGTATGGAGCTAAGGGGTCTGAGCTAGACAATCTTAGGAGGGAATTGATTCCACATAAAACCTCTCTTAACATTCAAAGCCAAAAAAACTACTGGTAATAGGGAAAAAAATGGTAACATGATCATTGCCTCTGAGAAAATTGTCATGGAAGAGGACTGTTAGAGGGTCCCCAACAATGAGAAAAGATAGTGCCACAACCATTATACTGAGAGTCAGTTGTGCCAATGAACCTTAAGCATAATAGATTGCAAGCATAAACAATGCCTCACCGATCTATCTCGATCTGTACATGAATTAATAATATCCAAAGGTCACTTTAAGCCTCTAGTTATCTGTGATGGATTGAAAGAATTAATCAATCTAGTATATGGGACCATCACAGAGAGATCTATGCCTGAACTTGGTGGACTCACAAAGAAAAAGGGCCATGCACCTCTAATCAGAGTACCAAAAGAAAGTGGATAGAGAACTACCGAAATCACTATATAAATAATAGTATCGCCCACAGATTTCATAATAGATTGGACAATAGAAAATAAAATGCTCCTTAGACTCCACCTTTTGAAGAGAACAAAAGTGCTTAAATCTTTCACTCCACTAGTCTCAACACTAAGCTAATGGGAGTGTTGCACCCATACGAAATTTTTCGTATTGGGTCATTATTCAAGTCAAAAGAAAAACATGTTTCGTCTTAAAGTCATTGATGGAATCTTTGTCTCCCATCATCATGAATGTTGTGTTTGTAAGCTCTTCGTCTTAAAGTCATTGATGGAATCTTTGTCTCCCGTCATCATGAATGTTGTGTTTGTAAGCTCTAATCAATTCTTTGCATAGCTGATCAAATGAGCTTTCAAACATATCAGATAAAGTGAAGAACATAGTTTGGATGTGAGAGAAATGGGTAGAAAATGTGGCACGATAATGGACATCCCAATGCATTGGAGCACTCCAATACACTAAGTGTCCCAACAAAGTGATAAACATGCCATCAAGACTAGAGAAGCACAACAATATGAAGGAGGCCAAGTTTGAAGGTTGAAAAGTGGCATTTGGAGTGCACCACAATGAAAACTATCCAAAAGTTTCAAATCACAAAAACGGGGCACTAAGAGCAAAAGCATGTGCCCTAACGGGAGTTGTCCAAAAGTCAAAAAAGGCGTAGTTAGAGTTCAAGACCAAACCTCAGTAGGGAAGGTTCAAAATGAAGTTGAAATTAAAAAAAAGGGGGCTCAAAATGGTTTCAGAAGTCACAAAATGGGGCAAGTGATTGCTTGGAGTGCACCTTTGTAAAGAGTGACCAAGACTCAGACTCAGACTCGGCTCAGACTCGACAAGCTGATTTTTGACCTGGACTCAGACTCGGCTCTAAGACTTGGCAAAGACTCAGCAAATTGAAAAAACCATGAACTGTAGAGATTTTTAAGCATTTAAAGCTTGTTCAATGCACCCTTTAATAAATAAACTTTAAATACACAATAAACCAATCAAATAGAAGCTACTTTGATCACATACACAAGCAGACATCAATCACATGAGTATAAAGGCAGATTTTAGCTGAAGGAAACAACAATTTTAGATATATAAATATTGTCAAGTGTTTTAGGTGTACAAAATTCATGGATTATGATATCCATGGCATCAAAAACAAAAACCACAATATGGAGTCATGAACTATGGTAGAAAGGAGCTTGTATCACCCAGCCCAGCATTGCTAGCTCTATGTGGAGTCATGTGTTTGTATCTCAGACAAGTCTGCAAATGCTACTACAGCCATAGGAGTATTACTTAGGATAGGGATTGACTTAGCAAACTAGAAGTATAAATATAATTCAATTACTTGGGATTTAATTAAAAAAAAGTCAAAAGAACAAGAAAATGTTGCCCCTCCAACATTGCCCAAAATGATTTTTATTTTTGCTTTTTAAAACTAGAGCAAGGTTTTGGGGGCAGCACCCAAATTAAAGCCTTTGAAACCACACAGACCTTCATAGCACGTCATTTTTCATAATTTTATCATTTTTAACCGTCCTTCAAAAGTCCTCCAAACCCTTCAAAAAACACTTGACTTTCACGCTTTTATGTTTAACCGTTTTCTATTTTTTATTCTTTTTTTCCTTGATTTTCATTGACTTCACTAAGTCTTCCAAGCAGGACTCACTGAGTCCAGCAAGTCTAGTCAGACTCGCCGAGTACCCGGGTCACGAGTCCCTGGGACCTGTTTTGACCTACTCGCCTTAGGACTCGCTGAGTCTTGGCGAGCCCTTGCGAGTCTTGTAACTATGATCAAAAGTTTGCATGTTGCTAACTTGGGCATTTGGCGCATGCCATTCTAAACGAGGACGAAAATTTTGAAACAAAAAGTATCAAATAACCCCCAGAAGCTCAGTAATGTGATGAGAGGCCCAGGCTTGTTTTCAAGCATCTACAGCACTATTGCAGCAGGTTTGGCGGCAATACGCCGTCATTTGCTGCCATTACAAACATCTTTGGCAGTTTTTCAAATGCAATTGCAGATTTTGGAACATATTCCAGCAGCATTGTTGCATCTTCATAAGTGTGGATCTCCCATTCCAAACACTTTCAGCAGGTTTTTCGAGCAGCAGAAATTTGTTTGTTTTCCATTTTCAAGGGTTGTTGCAGGTATCTACAATAGTTTTCGGCAAATTTTCAGTCGTCAAAAATCACTAAACAAGGCACCTAGCACTTCATGACATCTTTCCACTCTTCATTCAAAGTACCTAAGCTTTGATGATATGATTTTCATTGAAGGAGACAGTGTGAAGGAGGCCCAGGCTTGTTTTCAAGCATCTACAGCAGTATTGCGGCAGGTTTGGCAGCAATACGCCATCATTTGCTGTCATTACAAAATCTTCAGCAGTTTTTCAAATGCAATTGCAGATTTTGAAGCATATTCCAGCAGCGTTGTTGTATCTTCATAAGTGTGGATCTCCCATTCCAAACACTTTCAGCAGGTTTTTCGAGCAGCAGAAATTTGTTTGTTTTCCATTTTCAAAAGATTTTCCAGGTATCTACAATAGTTTTCAGCAAATTTTCAGTCATCAAAAAACACTAAACAGGGCACCTAGCATTTCATGACATCTTTCCACTCTTCATTCAAAGTATCTAAGGTTTGATGATATGATTTTCATTAAAGGAAACCATGTGAAGGTGGCATATTTGAAGAGTTATGAGATATTGAGTTGCAGATATGTGTCAATGTAATGTTCCATTTTTGGCCCATTGATTATTGTGAGCATTTTGGCTTGTTCTTAGTCTCTTAGTAGCTATCCGGCTTTGTTGGGAGGACTCCAATGTTCTTGGAGTGGCCACAGATCAGTTTTACAGAGCAATTGGTTATAACTTTGAGCCCAGATGGTGTTTAGGATCACAGTGATGCTTTCTAATATTTGATCGGGTTCCCGGTTTGCTCTCCAAGATTCTTGGAGAGGCCGTCTATTTTTAGAAAGTCACCCGGAAGGCATCATTCATCTTCCCAAACATCATGGAGTATGATGATATTTGGGATTTTCCGTAACATCAGTTGATTTAATGAGCTAAACAATTAATTATTGCACTTAAGTTAAAAAGGTTGGGAAATGTGCATTTAACACTTAAGTGTTATAGCTCGTTGGAAAAGGGATGGAAAGCTTTAAATCATGAATGCATCATTTTGGGACCTTGCGAATCAAATATTTCATTTATTTTGATAAAAGGGGTCTTTGGAGCTAAAAGGAGCTTTTAATTAAAAAGGCGACTTTAAGTTGTGCACAAATAATGAATTATTTTTATATTTTGTTGAGGAGAAATATGAAGGTATAAAAGAAATAATATTTTATTTCCCTCAAAAAGGTTATAAAAGGAGGTGATAGGCTCATTGTTTGTCATGCTTGGGATTTGTATTGTTATTCTTCCGAATTGAACCTGAGTGTTCTTCCATATTCTCGAGGACGAAAACCCTCTTGTGGAATGCTCTTGAGGACGAAAACCCTCTTGAGATTGAGTGTGATTTCAATGTAGGAATCACCATTGTGCTGAAGACGGATTTGGAGCAAGCTCATTCAGAGTTTGCCATAGAGCTTAATGGATTTTGGTGGTTTTCACTCAGAAAATCACATGGCGCTGATTGGAATCGATAGATGTTTGAAAAAAAATTGTTTTGTGCTTTCAGTTATACATTCCAATGCTATGTTTGATTATTTTTGGAGTGGTGTTGAAACTTGCTTCCTGAGTTCTGAAGATTTTTCTGCCTTGGCCGTACATGTTGATTTGGGGTCGATTCTCATTAGAAATCATTGAACATGTTTTTGTTTCAAAGCTTGTTTGTAATGCTTTTAGATGGTTATGGTGCCTCATTCAAGGGTATTTTCAGTAGTTTTGGTGCTATTTTGTGATGGTTGTGTGGAATCCGTACCATGCTGAGCCGTACGGACCTGCAACTGCATTTAATAAATTTCAAATGAAATCTTTATTGAAATGAGTCTCCTTTAGTATTCATTTTGAATGTTATGGTATGTCAATGAAGTTGTAGGAGAGAGTTTGCTCAAAGATTTCTGCATTATGAGTTGTGATTTTATGATTGGGTTTCCGGTGGTGCCATACAGCAGGAGTTATGGTTTCTGTTGAGTGCAGTTTGTTTTGGCCTGAGATTAAATGGACAGTTTGGGCTTTAGACAGTTTATGTATGATCTGCAATAACAGTTATAAGTGGGTTGATCTTCATAGTTTTGGTGTCGTTGATCTATGACAGGGCTGGCCATACTATTGATAAGAGGCAGAGTTTTCAAGTTATCTTTATTAGCGGTCCTCATGAACAGTACTCATTGAGATAGCTGATTTTCCAAGGCAAGGATTAACTTGTGTGTGTCTGATTTTTGCAGTAGAGACCTGAACAGCAGAAGAAACTTCAATGATATCAGCATTTGGGCAGTTTGAATATGTGTGGTATGATGTTAATCTTTATGGTGCAGGGTATAATGTGGTGGTAGTCCATTTCATTGATACTTTGATGAATATTGCATTTCATATGTTATAGCTCTCAGCTGATGCACTTGTTCTTTATCATTTTATGTTGCATAAACACATAAGAACCCCTGGATGGTTTACCGCCAGTGTGGAGTAATTGAACTCTTCTTTTCTTTCTTCTACCTACCCACTAGATAAGTGGTGAATACCCACTAAATAAGTGGATGATTTGTAATTCCATTCTTGTAATCATACCCACTGAAAAGTGGTGAATCTCCACTGTACAAGTGGATGCCCGCCGCAGCGGATGAATTGTATTTACTTGTTGCATAATTGCTTAGTTGTAAGCCAAGCACTATATGCTCTCACCTTGGCCATCCTAGGATCTGGATGATCAGAAAGTGTGAGACATTTAGTTAGTTATGCATTTGTGCTGACATTGTGATCATCCTTGTTACATTTTTGAAAAACTTTGGGGTAGCATCTTACAGTGGTATTAGAGCTGATATGTTCTTACTAGCTTGTTGGGGAGCTAATTTGTTGCAAATCTTTCAGTTGAGCAAGTCAGTTTTCAGCCTTGCATGTGAGTGATCAACACTTGCATGTTGTTCAGTGTGTGGCAGTTGAACGAGGTTGTTCAATGATTGTTAGATTATGGCATCTCTTAAGAGAAGTGAGACAAATGTTCTATTTGATTCTCTTAGGCAAAGTCAGGATGAATTAGAAAGAGCAGTTCAAGAGAAGTTGGATCGAAGAAAGTATCATCAAGAGGCCATAAAAATTATTGAAAAATATAAAGGTCTATCTGACTTTAAGCATCAAATCCCTTGGGATGTTTTTTTGGAAATCATCAAAAAGGGTAATCCTAACAAAAAGGGATTTATAGAATACATTCAGAAGATAAGGAAGGAAGAGGAGAGGAAGAAAATGTCTTTATGCAAGCCTGAGTTAACTACTCCAATGGCAAGGACCAAGAAATTTTCCAAGACATCACCTTCCAGCTCACCGAACAAGAAACCTCTCATTTCAAGAAAGAAAGAGGTCAGCAAGAATGAACTCAGGAGAAGAAGTCTTTGTTTCCTATGCAAAGATTCATGGGAGCCTAACCACCAATGCAAGGACAAAGAAGACGAACCAGCAATCTTCACCAAATTTTCTTTCCTTTCGAATGATGTGGAGTCTAAAAGGGGAGAAGTTGAAGTCCTGATACCTGAAAAACATAAGACTGAGCCTCTGTATGATGAAGAGAAGGTCACTAATCAAGAAGCATGCATAGAGGAGTTTGCTGATTTGGAGAAGTCTACAACAGAAATTAGTGAAGCTGACCCTTGCTTTGACGAAAAACCAGAAGTGTTGGACTTAGCAAGTCCTTTATTTGATGAAGATCTTGAAGATGCCACTACAATTGAGGAGAAGAAGATGATCAATAGACTGCTAGAAGGTGATTGTGCAAGCGAGCCTGAGAGCATTGAAGTGAAGTGTTTATTTGGCATGGGAAACAATGAAATTGAATAAGTTAGTGCTGCTGAAACTCTCAGGACAGCCCCTAATGAGGAGTATCTTCACTATGCTTGTGAAGGTAATTCAGATTATGAGTGAGAAATTTCCATGTCAAATGAAGAACTGATTGATGCCTCAAAGATCCAGGATGAAGAGTATGATGATGAAGACTTTAAATCAGCCATTGGTGATGATTCAGTGTTTGAATAAGAGACTGCCATATCATTTGATCTAAGTGATGAAGAAGAAGATTCAATTCCCATGCAATTTGAAGAAACTAGTGTCCTTGCAGGAGAGTCAATTGATGATCATGTTGTTGAGAAGTTTGTTGGAAGATTTGGATCAGCCTCAGAGGTTGGCTTAACATTGGATTTCAGTGACGCTACTTCTTGTAGTCAAAGTGGCCATGAAGATAACAACTTAAAAGCAGTTGATTTCAAGGATCATGCCTCTAAGGATATAACAGAAAATTTATTGTGTGCAGCTGATTTAGATTTTAAGAATCAGTTGTTAGTCACCGAAGATAAGATTGTGCAAGTTCTAACACATTTAGATAGCTCACATAAGTTTGTTGAAGATCACATTTGCAGAGCTCAAGTCGAAAGAAGGCAAATGGGCATGGAAAAAGGATATTCACTTGAAGATTGGAGTGTAGTCAAAGAGGCATTAGAAGCATTGAAATCTGATTATTTGAACCTGCTTATTGATAGAGATCATGTCCTTGAGTTTGCTGGTTGAATATGTGAAGCATTGAAGGGACGAGATGCTGAAATTGATAAGCTTACATTTAAGCTTAAAACAACTATGGATTCTTTAAAGAGTACCCAAATGGCTTTCTTAAGAGGTTGAAAGCCAGCTTGTTGATGAACATCAATTCAAGGAGCAAGATAAAGTTGCAAAAGCTAATGATAACAAGCTGATGACTGAAGAGCTTGATTTGCTCCAAGGAGATTTTGACTTAGAACAATTTCATAAGTATGATGATCAAGAGTTGGAGCAAAATGATGGGACCAACTTTCAATCATTTGATCATTATGATGATCAAGAGTTGGAGCAAAATGATGGGAACAACTTCCAATCATTTGATCATTTCCTTCTTATGATGGAAGTTCAGTTAATTAAAGACAATTCACCTCTCATGTTGAATGATGAAGACCAAATTGGAGTTTGCAACATGGAGGAAGATAGTAACAGGATATGGGATCCTAGTGCAAAGCATTCATGGAATGTTACTGTGCACAAAAACTTCTTCAACTGCAAGTTTTCATCAGTTGTTGAAGATGGGCATAAGGTTCCGGTATGCAATGGATTAGGTTCAATGATGGCTTACTTTCATAATGGAGTTTATTTGCAAGGTTCCATGGAGGATAGTGGTGTTGATAAGATTGTTTTATAGAAGATTTTGGAGTCAAATTTATGTCATGAAGCTATTGTCCTTATTCATATCAGCTATCATAAGTTGTCAATTGCATACATTTTTATGGATTGGAGAGAAATTTTGGTCATGACTTTGATGTATTTTGGTTGTGGCTGGCCTAAATTTCTTGTTGTTCTCGGAAGATTTCAATTTTGTTGTTGCTGTCCCATTTTGAGATTACTAAAATCTGATTTTCAGGAGATTAATTCAGATTTTTGCAGCCATGAGATTGATCATTTTGTTGTTTTTAGCTCTTTGTGGGAAGATGATAGGAGTGTTCAGCCGAAAAGAACAAGTATTACAGCTATTATTGCTATTTTGCATGATGAGAATTAGGTGATTCATGGTTGTTCGGAGTTACTTTCAGCTTATGTTCAAGCTGATTTGTGTTCTTCCTTGGAAAAACATTTCATAGTTTGGTTCCCAGCAGTAGTTTCAAATTGGATACATTGTATTGATGACTTGTTCGAGGATGCTAACTCATGCACTTTCAGAGTTAGTGATGTTATAGATGTTTGGGATCCAAAAAGATTTATGAATGAAAGAATGTTTCAGTGTTGTAAGAGAGCACCAGCTGTGTAGTTCACAAATATATCAGAGTGGTGCAGCAAAAGCAGTGTGAAGGATTCTTGAGATTTATTTGGGATCCAGGTATATTATTGATAATCATGCAGGTATCTTGGTTGGATAGCATGAATTGCTTGAGGACAAGCAATCTTGAGCGGGGAGAACTGTAATATTCCATTTTTGGCGCATTCATTATTATGAGCATTTTGGCTTGTTCTTAATCTCTTAGTGGCTATCCGGCTTTGTTGGGAGGACTCCAATGTTCTTGGAGTGGCCACAGATCAGTTTTACAAAACAATTGGTTATGACTTTGAGCTCAGATGGTGTTTAGGATCGCAATGATGCTTTCTGATATTTGATCAAGTTCTCGGTTTGCTCTCCAAGATTCTTGGAGAGGCCGTCTATTTTTAGAAAGTCACTTGGAAGGCATCATTCATCTTCCCAAACATCATGGAGTATGTTGGTATGCTTAATTTTGCAGTTTGGTGATATTTGGGATTTTCCGTAAAATCAGTTGATTTAATGAGCTAAACAATTAATTATTTCACTTAAGTTACATTTTTGAAAAAATTTGGGGTAGCATCTTACACTCAAATAACGGCACCTAAGGTTTTGTAATCAACTTTTTGGTAAACAATTGTGCTAAGGATGGATTTTCAGTCATCTTTGACAAAACCTAGGGTTTCAAAACACTAAGTTTTGTAAGTTTTCAAAGGCTGCTAGGGTTTGTAAGTGCATTTTCAGTAGGAAATCAAGTTCAAGTAACCAAGATTGTTTGAAGATTTGTCAATTGTCATTAAAGTCTCAAGCTTCTTCCAAGGGTTTATCAATTTCAAGACAAGGAAGCCACTCTTGCTGCATTGGAGTCACTAAGAGGAGTGATCAACATTTCAGACTGGCTATTTTTAGTTGGTGCTAGTATTAGAGGATAGCTATTCTTAGATGATCTTCTAAAAGGATTACCTTGAGACATTATATATGTTCAGATGTAATTCATTTTAAGATTTCTTAATTTAGATGACATACTTTTAGACAATTTTGTATTTAGAGCTTGCTTTGATTGCAAGAAAAGTATTTTTGGCACAGAAACTTAAGTAGTTTGCTTTTTATTTATCTTGAATAAACAGCTTTACTAGAGCATGCAAAGCATTGTAAACACTTATAAACAAGTGTTTATGCACTTAGATTGAAGCCAACAGTAATTTTACGCCTACTTACTGAAATTGTTGGTCAAGCCCACTTATGTGATTTTGGGAGTTGAATATTGCTTGATAGTTTTTGTGGGCTTTGTATTACAGTAGCTATTCTTGATTGAGCACCTCTATCCTTGGAATAAGGTGATGAGAACATAAGGAGTACTTGAAGGGAGGAAGTTGCTCCAAAGAAATGTCGATAGACTAGACAAGCAAACAATCTCAAAAAACCAACAATACCAACATCCAAGGGGACCCAATGAGGGGATCTCCTCCAAGGAATAGAATGCCAAAAAAGAATACCTCCCACAAGATGTAGCAAAAACACCCATTGATCTTGTGTATGAACTAGGTGAGTCTGAAAATACACTTCAGACAAAGGTGTTGGGCAGAAAATTTGACTTGGACAATATATTGAAGAACTGTCCATTTGCATTGGATCATATGCTGAAGTATAATTGTTTGAACCCTCTCAATCTATGCCTAGTCACAAGAACCCAAGCTAAGGCCTCAAACCCCAAAACTATACAATGTTGTAGGATTAATCATTACATTGAAAAAGTGTATCTTCAAAAGATTATCTTGGAAATGTACCTAAAACCATTGGTACTCAAGAACAAAGAGTATGGCATATCCCTTGCCAATATAAGACTAAGAAGTAGGCCAAAAGGAGAGAAATGTACCTATAAACTGATCTCCTAGATAAGTATAAATACTCATTGCCTACCTCCAAAGGGCCCCCCTTTGTAGAAGATATGAAACCTAGAAAGAGCATCCTTGGTGGTGTTGAAGACCGTGACCTTTGTTTTATTAAGGTCGACCACAAGCTAGCAAAGATCAAAGATTACCAAAGATTACCAATCTAATATTTATCACAGAAAATGAGCTACACTTTTTTGTCATTGTGTCTTGAAAATTATATTCAAGTGAGCATTGTACTATATTTCCCTTGAACAACCATTTTTCAATAGAAGCATAGAGTGGAAGGTATTTAAATTTTAAACCATATATTCTTTACTTAAAGAAAAGCCTTGCTCAAGTTTATCCTTCTCAATGCTCAGGATGACCAGATGGAGTTTGTTGTTGTTTGAGCCTCTAC
Organism: Cunninghamia lanceolata; assembly: GCA_027924645.1. Lineage (NCBI taxonomy): Eukaryota > Viridiplantae > Streptophyta > Pinopsida > Cupressales > Cupressaceae > Cunninghamia > Cunninghamia lanceolata. The sequence continues at coordinate 7,990,271 of BSBN01000333.1, forward strand.
ACTGCAAAGTGGTCTATTTGCATTGGCTTGTGTATTTCTCAAACTAAACATCTTATAGTTCCACTCAAAAAAGTCACTATATTCTTGTTCATGTAATGAACATATGAAATTGGTTAGGGAAGTAGATCAATTTCCTACCACATCTGATAAAGATTTTGTAAGGAGTTTACCTGTTTCCTTAGCTGATTTGGAATTTATAAAGATGTTGTAGACATATTTGTCACCATATCAAAGACATTCCTACACCCAAAAAATTTTGTGTCCCACATCATATTCTTAAAGGATTTTTCCAGATTAGACCCTTCCAAACTTTCCAAATCTTGGTCACACTACTATGAGTTCAAATAGAGTGTAGGATGTCAAATTTTAGTCATTTATGAATTTATGTCTAGTACCATTTTATTCTATGTTTCTACATGCTTCCAAAATACGAGGAAATAGGAATACATATTGGAATAGAAAAAGTTTTCCCATATTTAATTAACTACATATGTTGCCATGTCTAGTGATGTGTTCAACTTCTCCTTCCTCCATTGAACAATGGGCTGAGTTTACTTAAAATAGGATGCTAAGGTGTGGTCTCTCACAAATTGCAAACCCCATCTAGCTAAGTACACTATAAATCGTCTCATTTATCTCCCTAAGGTTAGGAGAGTCAAATTCATCATATGTAATCACAGTAAAAACAAGGAATATAAAGGATATAATGTACCTTAAATCTGCATGAAAATCATCTATAACCACCACATCCTTCACTTTCTCACCCTATTCTATCTTGGACTTAATTTCACTCTTGAGTCATAATCAAAAGTTGCAAGGGCTCCTACAACTGAAGCATCCATTCCAATAATATTAAATACGAGGTAAATTACCTCTTAAAAGATTTATACAATTCTTTCCTCGAAAAAGACCAAAACAATGCCACAAAGGTGTAATGGTTGCATAAAAACATTTGCACCTCCAACACTCATCACCACCTATTTCATGCAATCAATGCCGACAATTTCTCTTAAATCATTGGTCATCACACCCACACAAGAGGTCCAACAGATGTGCCTATAGGAAGAACCACTCAACATTCCTATTGCTCTACATGCATAAGCTACATCTACAACCACTTGCACAACATTGGTGAGGTCAACCTCATCTATAGCATCCTTCAATATCAAAAAACAGAAAATAATCATCCTTCACATGTGACAATTATATTTATGAGAGAGTGTAATGTCCCCTTTTGAGCGAGCATCAGATTTGGTGGTTTAGCCTATCATCGGGTCCTCATAGGCTAATAATGGTGTTTTGAGTGCCCAGTGTTGGTGTTGCTAGCCCCTCATTCGGTAGTTGGCAGTGGTCAGTTGCAATTTGGGTGCCTTGTGGCGTACTTACTATTTTTAGTAAGTTCAGGTTCGGTGCCGGATTAGGATTTTCAGTGTTGGAGATGGAGCGTCTCGTCGAGACCTTTCCAGCGAGCTATAGATCATTGAATTCCGAGTTCGTCTTGGTTTTTATTTTAAAGTCCGAAGTTATGTAATATTTATTTGACAAGACTTTAATAAAATGATAAGTTATGTGACTTTATAATATAATGTTAAGTCATAACTTAAAAAGTGGTCCCCCTAGGAGATGGGCGCCCATGGGAGACATAAGGGGATAAATAATAAAATGAAATAAATAAATTAACTCCTCATTCTTGGGCGTTGGGGAAATGGCAGAAATAAAAAGGCAAAAGTGAGCCTCATTTGCATATGCTTAGATATTGATTTTCTCTCTTATTGAGATATCCCCGTAAGGGTTTCTGGAGCTTGGCTCCCTGGTTTGATATTGTCTTGCTGAGATGAAAACCTCTGCAAGATAGGATTTTATTTTCGGCTTTGTGGACGAAAACCCACTTGGTCAATTCTTGGAGGCTTCATCCAGAGGCTTTAGTTGTGCATCAACGGAAGACATTTTGACAAAGTTTTGATATGCAGATTGGAAGATTAATTTCTAAGGAGCAGACTTGATAGTTTCCAGAGGTTATTAGTGACTGAGATTGCAATTTCCAGCTGGGTCAAACATTTACTTGATGGTCGTACCTGTCCTTTAACAGGCCGTACCTCTGTGTGAGCATTATTGGTGGGTTTTATGAAGTTTTTTTGTCCTTTCTTCATTCAGATATGCTCGCCTATAGCCTGCAACCTTATTCAAACTAGAACAGCACTAAATAGGGTCATTTCTCATGAGTTGGTATTGAGATAGCGCTGCAGCCAGGCCGTACTTGCTGGTACAACTCATTGGATTTTCAGAACAGCGAAGATTCTTATTTGGGGTCTTATTCTTCTTGCAATCTTGGCGCCAAGGGTTGGTTATTGAGCTGCTGATAATTGTTATTAAATATCCCTTTCATTTCTCGGAGTCAAAGCACATTTCCTGTGACTTGTAGTGTTGGCTCTCCGTCAGCACTGGTACGAAGTTGTAAAACTCCATCTGGGTATGTCAATATAATTCATATTTTAGCTCATTGCTATCTGGGTAGTCGTTATTTTGTTGATATCTACTTAAAATTTTATGGGTTTATGCTATATGCTCTTTATTTCATGTATTCAATGCAAATATCAAACATGCAATATATTCAACGAAACCCTACACTCAGAACAATCAGAAAAAACAAAAATTTGGCATCAAATATAAAAACAACAGGGGTGTATACTACATAGAGATGCCCAATGTTTGTCCAAGCATCCATGATAATAGAACCCGCTATTTTATTTTCACCCATGTTGCCTTCATCTCTTCCATCAACGTAGTAACTTTTGCATTGTTTTTATAAAGAATTAAGGTTCTTGATTTGTCTTCTCCAAGAAGCACATAAGAATGACCTGATTTACATACCTTATAGAATGCCTTCTTGAAATAAGAACACCTAACAACATGAAAGGGGATACCACTACAAAGAAGAGTTTACCGATTGTCATCTACCTCCTACATGCTTGCATATTACTCAAATTTGTGAGCAAATTTGAATTTGAAGCCTTCCTTTTTCCTTTGGATGACCCTTCTCCCAATTCCATGTGAATATTTGCAACTATAGGATTAAGAAACAAACCTAGAAGCACGCCTCAAAGAAGTCCTATGAAGGATGAGGACACAAGATGCAACAGCGGTAGGAATTGTCCCCCTTAAACAGCATTTGCATTTCAGCCCTCTTGTCAAAAGAAAAAATTATGCAGTGACCTTTGAATGCTCACCTTCCAATCATCATTGCAAATACCATAATTCACATAGTGACTGCCCCATAATTAATTGCCGTGTTCATGTCAAAAACAGTCACAAATTAAAGTAAAGGTTTGTTTGCTTTCATATGGCTTCAACAATGGTGACAGGTAAACAATTTGGATGGTACTCTGAACTGAAATTTGTATTTGAGTATCTTCTTCCCTTCTTCCGCCACCCAACTTCTGCTCACTATTTCCCTTATTTCCACCTCCTAGTCACTTCTTAAACTCTTGTATATTGCTGAAAAAATATAAATGCTTTTTTTATGAACACCTTCAAAAAAGTAAAAGATGCATGGCAAATGCAATAACCTCTTGAACCTGCTCACAAATGTGCTGTAAATTCCTCCTCTGGATAGCAAGTTTCTCCCCTTGCCTTCAAAGTACTTCTCTCTTCTTCTTTCTGATATTTCCCTTTTTTCATGCAAATGATTGTAGCAACTGATTTTACAGTTTGGGAGCTAGGAAGTGTATTTATTGTGGGGAGGGTGGGGCACTTAGTGGGCAGCCCACTATTTTTTTTGTTTTGAAATTTGGGAACAGGCCTCAAACATCCCAAGGAGGCATCCCATCTCTGAAAATGCAATAAAATAGGGGATATCCCTCAGACAGCTCCCAAAGGCATCAATACATCCTAGGGACAAAAAGGAAAGATGGAAAAGACAAGATGCAAGCTGGACATTTCGTCCTTATTCCCATGTTACCTTCTAAAAAATTGTAATTTCTTAAGACACATGAAAAGGGAGAAGAACAAGGAAAAGGAGAAAGGGAGACAAGGGCAACAAGGGTTGTGTCTCTACTGTTAGGCAAACATAAAATACCGTTATCCTTTAAAAAAGTCACGTCACTTCTCCTCTTGAACTCTCTCAACCATCAGTTAGAGAAAAGAACCAACTATTCCTCCTACTTGCAGAGAGCTTTTATCATCTTTCTAAGGATACACAAATATAGGGAGGAGGGCCAGAGAATTAACACCAAAAAGAGGTCAAATCAAAACCCAACATTTCAAACTCAGAAAAAACAGACCTGGAAAAACCAAAGAAAGGTCATACATGGGAAGACCTGGCCTTGGCAGATGGCAAAATTAAAAAAAAAAGCCGAATCTCATCATGACGTGACATGATAGGCATCATATCAATGTATGAGAGGAGAGTGCCATACCCTTCCAAAGAAATATATCAGATTTTCATCATAGGATCATTTTCAGAGATAATCCATTCACATTTTTAAAACATTTTCTTATTCTTTCTTTTAAAAAATATATATTTTATATGCACAACTAAATTTGGAAATTACCTACGTACACATCTACCACTATTCTTTTTCAAGGCTGTCCTGGCACTCAGGGAATATAAGGCCCTCAAACTCACCCTCAAAATGTGCAGACCAGTTCCTTTCAATGGCATTGAGAGACATATTTGTATATATAGTGGGGAGAACCTCCAAAATGAACTGAATCAGTCCCAAGCCTTGGATCATTTTTTATTCACTAAAATTATCAAGTTCCTCCAATCCACAAGTTGTTCCAATCCTTGTCTCTCACTATAGTTGTATCTTTTAATCAAGCTAAGGCCTCTACATGGTTATTGATCTGCCAGCCATTATGAATTAAAAAGATTAGATTGCTTGTCCTTTATCTATTTTCTATTTTTTATGTTATTTTGTCTAGATATTTTTAATATATAGTATTAGCATTTAATTGGTCTCTTTTGACATATATGTCATATCACTTAGTTCTGAACATTCCTCATCCAATTCCCATATTTGTCCATCTTGGATTGGATCATGCCCAAGCAATTTTGTCCTTTAGCCTAGACTACATCCATGGTCTTGGCCCTCTATTTTAAAAACCAAATTTAACCATTTCCCATTTTGAGTTCTTCAAAAAATAAACACAAGCAAACGACCTCAAAAAACCAACAATACCAACATCCAAGGGGACCTAATGAGGGGATCTCCTCCAAGGAATAAAGCATAGAAGCAGAAATCGGGTTAAAATCGCGAATCGGGATTAGAGCAGATTTTTACCCCGATTTAATACCCGATTTTCTGTAAAAGGTTGACCCGATTTTCAACGCTTAAATCAAGTTTAAATCGCGTAAAAAATGGTGTATAAATCACGTATTCATCGCGGTTTTTCCCCTGCGACTTACCCGTGCAGTTTTGGCACGCAATTTCAAGTTTTCGTGCATATTTGAAGGGTTTTCTGCGACGTTTAGGTACAAAATAGAGTTGCAGGGTTTTCCGGCGACGTTTAGATATGCCAATAGCTATAGTTTAGGTTTAGGATTGAATACGCCGATAGGAACAACCGACGAGTTTAGAAAATTTCTCGGCGTGAATTTTTTTTACGGCGTGAGACAATTTCGAGCACTATAATGCTCACATATAAAAGCCTATCGGCTAATTTATAGTATTTATTATATATTATTATATTTTAATTTATATATTATTAATAGTTATATATTATAATATTTAAATATAATATTTATATTATTTATATATATTATTATTTTATTAATATTTATAATATTTTATACATTAATATATTATAATAATATAATATGATATATATATATATATATATATATATATATTTATTATAAATAAAATATATTATTATATTTATATATTATAATTAATATATTAATACTTATATATTATAACTATTAATAATATAATATATAAATATAATAATTTATAAAATTATAAATATTAATAATATATAATATTAAGGCCGTTAAGGGCATGGTTGGGTGGTTAAGTCGCTTGGTTGTAGGGGTGGCCACCAAGGTTCAAATCCCAAAGTGGTCATGCTTGGGGATGAGGTACCCGTGTTGTGGCCTCACCGACCAAAAAATAATAATAATAATATATAATATTAAAATATAATATTTATATTATCAATATATTCTAGTATAATATTTATAATTTTATACATTATTATATTTATATATTATATTATTTATAGTTGTAATATATTTATACATATATATGTATTATTAATATTTATTATTCTATTATATATTAATAATATTATATTAGAATATATTAATAATAGTCTGCGCGACCACAATATGTCCTAATGGGCCCAGGGATCGGATTGTGTGGTGTGTAGCGAGCTCTGAGCGCTATTATGCAAAAATGGGATACGTGGTACTGTGCCAACGGAAAGAAAGGAATTGGTCAAATAATCTGTGCTAAGGAAAGGATATCCTAGCAAAGGTTGGTGCCTTCGCCTGGACAGCGTTATGGTCCATTGGCATTCAGGGTCCCTCTAGATGTATCTTGTGCAAAACGGTATCCAAAACCGTGGATCACCTCCTCATCAATTGCTTGTTTGCAATCGCTTGTTGGGACCGGCTCCAAAATCTAGTGGCGTGGTTTGGCCCAAGACCGTGGGGGCTGAAACAATGGTTTGAATCGTGGCCAGCTCCGAAGCGCACCTCACTATGGGATAGTATCTAGGCAATCGGCCCCTCCATGGTGGTCTAGCGAAACCATAGAATTTTCCAAGACAAGGCCTTGTCCAGAGAGAAGGTAATTGATGGGATTGAGAGGGGAATATGTGAGTGTATGATGGCGGCGGCAAAGAAACGGATGACACTGCCTTTCTCTTGTTGGGATAATGAGATCATGAAGCGATTACCGCTCCTCCAAATTCCTTCTAGCTATGCACCAGCAGTCCCTAGCAAAGCCAAAAGGAAGAACGCCAAATGGATGGCCCCACCCAGTGGCCATTTGAAGCTCAACTTCGATTGGGCCTCTAAAGGCAACCCTGGTATTTTTACCGTGGGGTGTGTGATCAAGGACAAACATCGTAAATTGGTTTGGGCACTGTCTAAGAAAATTCCATGGGCCACTAATAATCTTGTGGAATTCGAGGCACTCATTGCCGATCTCCTTGTCTATCCGCTATTTGAAACTCGCTGGCAAAAATACCAGACTTCACAATCTCCCACATCTTTAGAGAAGCAAACAAAGCAGCAGACCTACTAGCAAATCTGGGCGCTCTCCAAACAGAATCAGTCATTTTGGACTTCACTGGTGCCAGAATGAAGTAATCGCTTCAGATAATGGTAGCATTCTTTGAATTGATTTTCCCCATCCTTTGGTACATCTATAGAGATGATGGGGCTATGTAATTAGCTGTAATCAAGAAAGAGCCTAACACAGGACAGATTGTACATTTGGAATTTTATATTAATACAAAGGGGCTACCCCCACTGGTAACACTTATACACCAAAAAAAAAACTATTAATAATATAATATATAAATATAATAATGTATAATATTAATAATATTATATTAGAATATATTGATAATATAAATATTATATTTAATATTATAATATATAACTATTAATATATTAATTATAATATATATATATATATATATATAAAACCCACCCCCAAAAAAAATTTAAAAACAACAAATTTTCCTCTCTTTTTTGCATTTTTCTACGTTTTTTGGAAATCTGATTTTTGCATACACCACTTGATCCTATATACTTCAGGTTCCTATTGAGGATGATACAATTGTACCATGCAATTCGATGACACCCACATAGCGGCAACAGACCCCATAGTTGGGAAACTCAGACCCAGCAAAAACTTGGGAGACCCAAAATTTGCGACTCGGCAAAAACTCGACAAAAATCTCAACAGCTTAAAATATAAAAAATAACTTAAATTTATTTAAAAACACAACCTTTTTACAAAATTCAATGGTAAAATGTATCCAATGAATCCATAAATGAGTACAAAAGTGTTTTCTATTAGATTTGATCTATGTTCCACGGAGTTTCTTCATGGGAAGATGGGGGAGCGGGTTTCAAGATGAGGGGACCAAGGGCCTAAGTTTGGGGAAGACAGGGGGGCAGTGGTGGATGGGGGTTTGGGGGCAGACAAACCTTCATGGTGCACGTCATTTTCTAAATTTTATCACTATGTTTTCTGCAATACCAAGTCCTTACTTTTCCTATCCTAATACTCATAGTCACTCTTGCAGCCTTTAGCCTTTCTCATTTTTTTCACTTTTGTGACTACTTAGGGTGTGGGTTGGGCCCATAGACCATTAGGGTTAGGGTTACTAGCACAAAGATCCAAAACACTTCTAATTTATTAAAAAAAACTTTTTGCCTCTTGTTGCTCACCGAGTTTTTGGCAAGTTTTCGCCAAAACTCGCGAGTTAAATGGTGAGTAACTCGCCATTGCAAAAAACTAGCAAGTACTCGCCGAGTTTGCCAACTATGACAGACCCTTCTTAGCTTTAGTGGTAGAAAAAAATTATAATTTGTAATTTTTATTGATATTGAAACTTGAAGTCCATGTGTATAGAACTCATTTTTTATCCATGATGTGTATTGAACTCTAATTTTGATCTATATATGAAGGAAATTAGTAATATGTTCTATAAAATCGTAATATGCATGTTTTTGAAAAATATTTTTAAAAATTAATGTATTTTATTATGTTTGAAAAATTTGCCAAGTCCCGAGTTTTTCAAAATGTTGGGTTGGTTGAGTTATTACCAAGTCTGAGCTTTTCAACTATGCTCTATGCAAACTCCTTCACCAACTAACATATGATTGCCTTAAGTGGTTCATATTGATGTTGGTGTCATTGGTGTAGCACCATTGATACTTGGAACAAGTGTGGTGTAATATCTTCATGCCAATACCATTTACATTGGTGCCATTGATGCCCTGAATGAGTGACTATCAAAGAGGTGTATCAACATACATTCTTTGGTTTGGGAGGATTTGCCACATGCAATGGGAAGGCTAGGGTCCACTTGTCTTGCTTCAACTACAAGTCGGTATAGGGTCTCCCTATGACCACATGATTTTCTATCCTATTTCCACCAACCCCATTCTCGAGGGTTCTATTTTATTATTTTAAGTTTTAAGAGGGGACGATTCCTCTTTGTAAATGTGCTAGGGGATGTGGTGGAAACGTCCCCAAGTAGTGTCCAATTCCATAACTCACTACGTCCCCTCATGATTTTCTATCCTATTTCCACCAACCCCATTCTCGAGGGTTTTATTTTATTATTTTAAGTTCTAAGAGGGGACGATTCCTCTTTGTAAATGTGCTAGGGGATGTGGTGGAAATGTCCCCAAGTAGCGTCCAATTCCATAACTCACTACGTCCCCTCATTCTCGATCCCTAAGGAACACATCTCCATGGAACATAGGCTGCAAGTGCGACCTCCCAAGTGTGCATGAAACCCTCCAATGATGTCAAATCAGCAATGAAACCCTTGAAGAAAAATCTGAAAATAAAGTGAATCCACAATTGAAGCACAAATGATATCCCCAGGTGGAATTGCCTCAATGGAGATGAGGGTTTTCATCCCAAAATCCAAAAAGAAGCCCTAGAGGGTTTTCGTCCTCAATCTTCAAACAACAACCAAGGATTTTCGTCCTCAAGGATCTTCAAACAACAACCAATGGCTTTCGTCCTTGAAAGCCAAATCAAGCCAAAGCTCACAATGAAAAATGTCCAAATGAAATCATGATCATCAAATGAAGATAGACGCCTCCTTGATATACCTTTTCAAAATTGGTCCGTAGGTCCTAAATTTCCCTCCAAGTATTAAAAGTACTTTTAGTTTTTATTTTATTTTATTTTATTTTTTATTTTAAGTATTTAAAAATCCTTTATTTTAGTACTAGTGTTTAAAAACACCTTTTATTTTAATTATAATAATATTATTAATATAACCTTAAAATTAGAAATTATTGAGCCCGACTTAAATAATATTATTAATTATTTAGTCCGAAAAAGGGGACATGACATATTACATTTCTGATACTCATCCTGATATCTAGGCATCTGTCGCAGCATTTTATCAGAAACACAGCAAAGCTTTGCCAAAAAATTGTTACATTAGAACAATAGCAAGGAGAAACATGACCGCAACCATACTTGGGGTCACCAATACACAGCTCTAAAATACATCCTGATATCTAGGCATCTGTCGCAGCATTTTATCAGAAACACAGCAAAGCTTTGCCAAAAAATTGTTACATTAGAACAATAGCAAGGAGAAACATGACCGCAACCATACTTGGGGTCACCAATACACAGCTCTAAAATACCATGTCAAAACTATTTGCTCTTAATACAAGTTCAGAACTTTCTTCTAATTATTTCTTCTTTAGTCAATTTTTATCTGATCCCATATCCACTTCACCTTAAGGAAAAGTACAGACTGACATGTAATTGTAGATCACTGCCAAATAATATCCTCCTCCCCAACCAACTCCATCAGCATTTCCCATGCAAGCCTTAACCACTAATTGTCATGGCAATGTTACTTTTTTTTCACACTCAGCTGATCTATAGGCCACCATCACAGCATCTCAGCCACCTTATGGAAGATATACTTTGCAATTCTTAAATTTGGCTTGTGATTTTCCATTGTCAAGGAAAAAGTATTCTACGTTAGATGTGCAGTTGCCAGCCCACTGGGGGAATCTACCTATTATCAAGCACGTGCAATGTGGATACTCTGTCTATGCCTATCTACAAACACCCTTCCCCATGTTTCTAATACAATGCAACTAAAGCCTTAATTCTCCTGTCTCATAAAAACCAAGTTTCATTCAATCCAACCTCACCATCAATGGTTGACAGACTGTCAGTATATATGATGGGACAGGAAAAACATTAATACCGATAACCTGGTGGTCATGTACTCAAGTTCTTCATTCTAGAGGAAGAACAGTTTTTTCCTTGCTCTTCTTGTTATGCTTTCCTAACATGCATCAATAGGAATCACTGGAAAGAAACTGATTATTATTACCCCGCATTTCATTTGCTCCCATTTCTCAAAATCCATTGACATCTCATTCTCTAAGGTGGGAAGACTACTATTCTTAAAACTTTATCAAGATACTTGAGACCTGAGAGTGGCTCCCTGAAAAGTTCTCTTTAGGAAAGTGAAAAGGGGTTCTGTGATTTTTCTTTTCACCTGACCATACGTGCACTGTCCATGCAAAATGCCGCCTATAATGTCAAACTAAAGCAATAATGCAGAAGCAATGCCCAAAGCTTATAAGTATATGCTATAGACTGGTGGAATAAAAAATGACCTATGCAAAGACAACAATCACACAGGTAAAGCACAAAAGCAGGGACCAAGCAGTACGAGAATGAACTAAAAGGTTGACTAGAGTATATAAATTAAGGAATAGCTTGTTTGGAAACATAAGGTTGTAATGACGCTGCTTTGCACACTAGAATGGTATATAGAAAGGTAGTTATTTCTGCAGATTGAAGGTTTATATCTCTTCTCTATTTCCAACCAGGACGTTGGTCATCTTCTTTGCAACTCCAACCTCAAGATAAGCCAAAAGGGCTCCAGTGGAATAAAAATTTGAATCTTCTTAATTTAATCTTCTTACTTTTCAAATCCAACCCTCCCAAGAATTCTAATTCAATGTGCTTACCCTTCGCTGACCAAGTTCCATGCCACATGTACCAGAACAGTTTGGGCCAGTCCAATCTTGTTCAAGACTGACATGAGAGGGTTATAAGGATGCTCAATAGTAAGCTCAAAATCCAAGGTGGTTAGTACCATTTGTTCAGCTTCTAGAACCCGTTGCTTATACTGCTCAAACCAATCCTGCAAGAGAAGGAAAAATCTCAGCTAAATTCATGAAAAGGTTCCAAGTTTCAATATCATGCATTAAGAAGAAATAGATATTACATTCCAGAACCAAATTGGAAATTAGGCACCATTATAACAAAAATATATGTTAACAAGGTCAAAAAAAGAGATACTACAGTTCCATGGCCATAATATTGAATCTTCTCTTGACACAGTTTTTACCCAGAAGTTTTTTCCCTAAAGATCAAAATAATTTCATTATGAGAGCATAAGATGTTTTATACTGCAAAGAACATCTTTCATGTTTCAGCTATTTTAAGACTCAAAAAGCCACTCCACAACTTGTGATTAGCAGCATCTAATTAAAAATTCGTATATGGAAATAAATTGAACTGCATAGCCAAAAATAATAAGACGAGAATAAAAAAACTAATGAGTTCATGAGAATCAGAAGCTTACAATTGGAAGTAAATAGTGGAAATTTTCCAATTCATGCTTATGACAAATCTCATATGACATGAAAAGTAAACTATTCAGGGGACGAGGAGTTTCCTCTGACTTTGCTGCCAAGAACAAGGCAGCGGTTGCAATTAACTGCCAACAAAAGGATATTTACAAGTTAGTGACCCTAATAACGTTTAAAAAGAGAACATTGTGAAAAAAGAAAATGATCCTACAGATAAATCAGGACTGTAATTGAGCTTTAATAATGTTAAATCAGTTAAAAAAGATAACAGTATGAAAAACGAAAAAAAACCTTACAGATAAATCAGGAATGTAATTTGGCACTTGAAATTTGTTGAGTCCAATATAATTGATCACAAGTCTACATATACCTTTTACAATTGTTATTTGTTACTATAATCCTTAAACCCTTATCTCAGAGTCGAATAATTTCTACATAGAGAGGATGTCAATGGGGTTCAATCTTAGGTTACACTGAGTACTATTCATCAACATTTTCAACCTTCATATTGTCATCTTTGGTGGTGTCATTATTTAACTTCTCTTTACTTTGAATTTATTTTTCAAATGAATTTAGAACATCCATTTGAGATACAACTGTTGACAAGAAGAACACTTGGACCCTATGCAAGTGAATATAGGTGAACTCAATGTACGGTAATAACCACAAGGATTAAAGAAATTCAGATCTAGTTTGAGAGTAATCTTAAGTTCTTGAGTTTTTTAGTTCAGTTCGGAACTTCTGCACAAGTTCAGTGTAAACATGCAAGTAGTTTGAGTTATTTCTATTTTGTAATTCACTTAAGTGATAAAAGTAAAAATCTCTTATTTAATTAATTAAGTCTAATAAAGTGTGAATAAGCACTAATGACTTAGACTTATCTTCCAAGCCATCGCCTACATGAGATAAGGTTGCTTTCTTTTTAACAGATAAGAATGCTTTCTTGGAAGATTAGATTTTTTGCTGAATAGTATACAGATAGATACAAGATAGAAGTTTAATAACTCATTACAGTATAATAATTCCATGCAACTATTAGTTTGACAGTTGTGGAGGTTGCCTTGTAAGCTTTCGAAAGAATGCAAAGCTGATTTGAGGGTCTAAATTATCCATTTGATGTTCCTCGTTTTCGCAATTGAATTTCAATGATTTGTGTGATTAATTCAATGTTCTTTAAGCATCAGGTAATTAGTCATCGTGATTGGAATTTTAACATGGTATCAGAGCCTTTTAAAAGCAAGAAGAATTCGCAGCCTTGGAGAAGGAATTTCAAGAGATTTTTTGTGAGAAAATTGTTGCAGGTCGAAGGGAAAATTTTCGCGGCCAGCTGATAAACATGCAAGTATTTTTTGTGTAAAATCGCGTTCGGAATTTCTTCATAAAGCTCATAGAGGTTTTCCAAAACAAATCGCGACTAGTTTTGCGGCTAGTTTTAAGGAAACTTCACAAGATTTTATTGAATAAAGTCACGGGTGAGTTTCTCACAATTTCACAGGTATTTTTAGTGCAAAATCGCAACCCTTGTTTTGCTAAAGATCGCACCAGATTTTCGGCGGATAAAATCACGCCGGGAAGGAAAAGAAAAGTCGCAGGCCTTCTTCAATTTCGCAAGGTTTTCTTTGTAGAAAAATTGCAACTATTTGAGTGCTTTGTTACTGACGGCCAGAATACAGAGATTACTTTGTCCTCTAAAAACCTTTTTTATAAAAAGAAAGTCGTTTTTGTGAAACAATGGCTAGAACAACTGTGGCTAGGGCACAGTACGACCAAGGGTTTTGCAAAGATGTCAGCTAAGTTTTTTAAAGTTTTTTATTTTTTCTGGCATAAAGTAGTGATTGATGGTCTGCCTTCCTTGATACCACTATGGTATCACTCTACAATTCCTGTATCACAACTGAATCTAGAGATAACTCGACTGGCTTACTTGTATTAGCGTGAGTGATCTAATATACCAATAGGAGATTAGTTGACAAAGAGGGGATACTAAACATTGTGAAATGTTCCTCACCTATGTCAATAGGCCCTCTCCAATAAACATTGACTGAAGAGTAATCACCCATCAAAATCTGAGGTATCAAACATGGCTCCAATGATCAGAACTCATCCTATGATAGCGAAGTCAATATTTATGCTCTGGAAATAGAGCTGCAACTGCCGCAGGGGCCTTGGCCTTACCTTTCTCTTACTAAGAAGACATGGAAGTAGATGAACCCTTGGAGAAGGAATCTATAAGAATGACATTATTCTTCTGAAGAATGTTTGTACACTAATCTATCTATTTCTTCATGCCTTTAGGTTCGTCATGACCTACCTTCTTACAATAGGGACATTTGACCTTCTCTTTCTTCTGAGTATCACCCTTTGAAGAGGTCTCTAATTCTACTTTGGAAGCAATAGACTTTTGTTGTTTTTGTGTGCCATTCTTTGTGTTGTTGTTTGACTTATTATTCTGTTTCTTCTCTTTGCTACATTAAGCCTTCTGGTCTTTAGTGTTTTGGTTGGCAACCAAAGCATGATTTTGAAGGCTTCTTTGTGCCCATCTAGATTAGTTTGTCTTGCTATCTGGTAAGTGCCTTGACAAAGGCACCACAAGAGGGCATGGCGAACTCTGCTCCTATGGCAGCCTTAGCAGCGTGAAAGGTGTACAGAAACGCTAAATAATCAGGTCTAAGCTTAGATAGCACACTTACCACTAATTGAGAGTCCTCAATTTTACAATCTTTTCAATTGTGTTCTTAGAGACTTAAATTCTGTGATGAAATCTTGGATGTTGTCAAATTTGCATGGATTTAGACTAATTAGTTCATTCTCTAGTTGATGAACCCTAATCTGATGTGTTTGTCCAAACAAGTTTCGTAGTGTATCCCATATAGCCTTAGGAGTATGTAATGCTTCAACATGAAAAAACAAACCAAGAGACACATCAAGACATAGGAAACCAAAAGCTTCATCACATTTGTTTAGTCATTTTATCTTATCCACTTCTTGCATGGGTTTGATTTCTATTTCTAGTGTTACTCTACAATCATTTAACCCTTGGTAACATTGTCATCTTTGTTTTCTATGAGTAGTAGTTGTTAAGTTTTACAATTGGTATAGTTTGTTGTTCCATAATACAAAAGTGAAAAGATAGAACACAAAATGCAAGCTACCACACAAGTACAACCCCCCTCGTTATTACTTGATGAAAGAACCTCCCCCAACAAGTACAAGATTGGCACTTTACAACTAGCACTTGCACCAAAAGGAGGTGCAATGGTTATGCCGATAGAAAACTATATGCAAGAAAATATGACAAAGACTACAATTCAACTTGTGCATACAGGACACATTATTTTTTTACCAATTTTTGTATATAAAGTAATATTTAAAATATGGTGCATTAGATTTTTTTTGTGTAGAATATTATTTTTATAGGGTTACTTTTATTTGTAGATTATATTAATATTGATGAGAAATAGATGTCCAAAGGGGCTATTTCATTTGCAATTTTGAAATATAGCTTTAAAATGCATGTGAAAAGTGCATTGCCATATGCATAGTGTGGGATGGAGGAAAGGAAGAAAAGGCAAAGATAGACTAAACTTTTAAAAAGTTGTAGAGCTGTGCACCAGATTTCTATTTCAACACCTTTTATTTTCTTCATTAACTATAATTCCCAAGCAAGTGTACAACCTATGTAATCAAGTATTTAATGCGTTTAAAAACTAGGTCTGATTATGCTTTGGCAAATGAGGAATGTGATAAACTATGGAGAAGTAGCATGGAGGGCATGTACATTCTTTGGCCAATTTCTAGGTGGTCAATATGTGCCAAATCGGATAGAATAGAATAGAATAGATTAGATTAGATGAGGCTACAAATAACAAGGCTACTTTGATCATCAGGTGGTGAGCATTCGAGGAAAAGAGAAGAGCAGCGGCAGTGACAAATAATGCAGTCAAGTTGTCAACCAATGGCCGCTTAAATTTTCCCTATTCAAGGTATCAACCCATATGCAATCAATAACGGTAAAACTATACCATCAACCATTAGCACTACAGTCAACAAGGGTACACAAAAATCTGCTTGTAAGTGTCATGTCCCCTTTTTCCAACTAAGGGTATTAATACATATCATTTATCGGAGCAAATTCATATACTGCAATACATATCATATATTGAGGTGAATTCATATACTGCAGTACATATCATATTTTAAGGCGATTTTATATATTGCAGTACATTCAATAAATTAATAATTTAAGTTGCCGAAAGTAACTTTATTTTATTAAACCAACTTATCTTCTATTATTAAAAAAATGTTTTTAAAAAAGGACCTAAAGTGATGTTACAAAGTGTCGTTAGGCATGGGGTACAGCATGATATTATTTTAAAAGGTTCTTAAGTCACTTTATTTTATTTTGGGGGGTGGGGGAAGTGAAAATAAAAAAGAAATAATATTGTGTTGGCCTCAAAGTGTCTATAAAAGAAGGATTTAAGAGTAGAAAGGGCTATTGTTGAATTTAAGAAAACCTTTGTTTCGAAGATTGAACTATGTTCATCTTCTTCTGACTAAGACAAAAACTCTTTGTTAAAGAATGGTTTCGAGGATGAAAACCCTAATAGCCATTAGAGTGATTTCATTCAGGTATCACAAATGAGCTGAATGTTGGTATTTTTCCAATTGTTTGGTGTTGTGGTATTTTCCAAAATAAATATTTTATGCAGTGCAGTGTGTTTCAGATATCCTATGTTGTGTTCCAGTTTAATATGTTGTGTTTTGTGTGAGTTAATTATCAAATTTGTGGAGTTTCCTGTGACAAATTTTCTTGCAAATATTATTGAAGTTCTCTTTGAAGAAGAGTCAAACCTTCTGGCCATTCCATTTTCTTATGCTAGGTCTTGCCATTTCAGATTGCTATCAATTGTGCCTGGTCGTACCTTGGGTTGCTGTATCTATTTCCTAAATTGGTCATACAGCTATATTTTCTAGTTGTACCATGTTAAGAGACTTCAATTAGATTTTAGTTGTTGCAATTTTTTGTCAAGGTCGTACCTCCTATAATAAGGCACCATACAATATGGCATCTTGCCGTATATGTCGAAAGATGTCAAAAATATTGAGGTTAGCACATAAAGGTAAATTGCTTATATTCCTTTGTCAATTGTTTCATGTTCAAGTGGGTCAAATGAGGTAATAAAGCTGCCCGGTCATTCAACAAACTGTCCTACCATTAATCTTACTGAGTATTATATATTTGAAGGCTGGGAATTTACTTTCAACAACAGCTATTGGGTTTTCAGGAGTTTGTAAAATAAACCTCAGCATTTGGGACAAGTCTGAAATCAAACTTTTTTTGGTCTGCCAAGTCTTAGAGTGGAAGGTGGGCTCCAAACCCTTATTTTGTCTGTTGTGCTGGAAACTACTGTTATACTTATCTCAATCACTGCCTTTTGGAAAGAATCTACTGGCTGTTCTATTCTTAATACTGCTGTACAACAACTGTTAGCAATATTTTCTGTTAATCTCCAGTTAAATCAGGCAGTATATTAATGAGTTATGGTTCATATTTCATGGGAGATTGGATGATAACTGCTTCACCATACTTCTGTTTATTATCTGAGTTTAAATTCAGCTTTGCTCAGTGATCTTACCTCTGTTGAAGGATGCAAACTCTGCTACAGAAGTTCTGGTATGATGGAATAACACTACAGATTCACCCTTATTGCTAAATTTGAGTATATTTGCTTATCTTTATTACTGGAACTCATATGAAAGCTATTTTCAGCTGCTGCAATCAGTTCAGTCTAGAGTTGTTACATTAATAATTGTTGTTGGTATCTTCAAAGGTTTATCTCATACAAATTCAGTGTAAATACATATGGAATAGATTGTAAAACTGGACGGTTCTCCACCAGTTGCATTTGATACTGTAAAAGGACTCCTAAAGGCTTACCGCTAGTTCCTTATTTGCATCTGCATATGATTATCAGCCTCTTGTGGCATTGATCAGGTCCGCTTGTTATTAACCAATTTGGCTTGATCGAACCTGCTTGTAATCCACTAGTGGATTTTTGCATACATGCATACTTGTCTGCCAAAGAGGTGTTGATCTGGACGGCTATGTCTATATGCTCTGGTCGGCTATGCCACCTGTTTACTTTACCAACATTGTATTTAGATAGACAGTGTTTACAAACACCGTATGCTCTCACCTTGCCCACATCAAGATCTAAGTGATCAGAAAGTGTGAGGACTTGCATTTGCATCATTCAAATATTGTAAAAATTCAAAAAAACTAGTTGGGGTCATTACAGTAGTGTCCCTAGAAACTACTTGCATCACTCTAGAGTCTAAACACATTGCATTTATTGCTTAAATTGAATTATACTGGTTAGACCTAAAGTGGATATATAACATACATTACAAAATTTGATCACTCTAATTTTAATGTGTAAATGAGTTTCATAATGGATTACAATTTGTCAATTTGATTGATGTCTGGGTATAGTGAAATCCCATGTTAATGGTCTATAAAGAAGCTCTATGCAACCCTGATATTATCTCAGTTTTTCTTGAATGTTATTATTTGTATTAACTAACTCTTTTAACAAAGAAATATTTTGCAATAACACATATCTCTATCATTTTCCCTTGATTCCCTTGTCTCTATTGTCATCTTTTAACAAATATAAATTTCATATGTATGTTATATATTTGTTTTCTTTTTTCCCTTGACTCTATAGTTTAAGAAGGAAAATAAAGTGGTTGATCAATTTATTAAGCACTTAATCATTCGCCCCCGAAATCATAAATGTAAGGAGTGCTACATAGCATCGTTGTTGTCATTGAACACTTATTGTTCATTAAATTTTCTCACATAATCTTTAAAACTAAATCACCCCCTTCCCTCGTGGTAGTTGGTTGTTGTCTCAACGTCATTACAGTGACTCTATCACTCAGTTTTTAATGTGTTCATACTGTTGAGACATGGACCAGCTAGGACTCGAACCTAGGACCTTCCATTCGCTGCTGGAGTGCTCTACCACTGAGCTACTGGTCCCTCTTGGACCAATCCATCGTCGGTCCGGGTGTGGCTTATTTCCAACACCAACACCCCCCCTTAAGCCACACCTCTCGTGTGCTTGGAGCTCCTAGCCTGGCCTAGCTCTGATACCATGTTGAGACATGGACCAGCTAGGAATCGAACCTAGGACCTTCCATTCGCTGCTAGAGTGCTCTACCACTGAGCTACTGGCCCCCCTTGGACCAATCCATCGTCGGTCCGGGTGTGGCTTATTTCCAACACCAACACATACATTGCGTAGACTTGTTTCATATGTATGACTAAGTTCATGTTAGTTTGAAAACAAAACCTATCCTCAACGAGTTTTAGTTTTGGGACAAGGGACGAGATATAGCCATGGCACTCGTAATTCCACCCCACAAGCATACATGTCAAAGGGAAAGTGCATGCAAGCTTCAATGTGTTACATCATTTAATTTTGCTACAAGGCATTGTTCATCCCACTGACAACCCAACAAATTGTCGGGTTCAAGCCCGCTTTCACCCTATATGATATGTGTGTTGCTAGGTGCTTGCCTCGTCTGTGTAGTTATACAAATGGGTATGATGTAAAAGTTTTTGGATGCAACCCTCTTACCCATAGGTGTGATATTGATGGGTTAATACCATGATTATCTAGTTTACATATCGTCCACCATTCTAAGACCACCATTATAGATGTCACTAACATCAACAAGTGGTTATGGGTGCAAGCCATTATGAAGGTGAATCCTTTATCTATTATTAATATCATTGCAAAGAATTACAAGTTTAATTGGATATAAATTTGTAAGAAATGATGAAGAACAACATAATGGCGTCAACGCTTTTGGCCTCCCCTGCCATAACTCTATGCTCTGTGGTGGGATTACTATTGGGAGTGGGAAGCCAACCTGACAAATTTACTTTGCATGGGAAGAGGGGAGCGATGATATCGTTTCTCAAATGTTTGTTGGTCTTGCTATGTTTTCTTGTGGCGTTCGTATCCCACACTCCATGTGTGTGCTATTACAACCATGAGAATTTTCTGATAACCACACTGCCCTTAAAGGCAGAGAAGGAGAGCGTTGATGCTCATGTTGAGTATGTGATCACAATATTCAACAAAGGGGCTTATTTTTGGTCCCTCAGATTGCGAGCGTTTTACTTCTCATTGCCTCTATTTTTCCAAAATTTTGGACCCATTCCAATGTTAGTATCGCCGTGCTTGTTGCTCTCCTTTCTGCACACTCTCAACCCAACAACCAAAAATATTAGTCCAATTTACAACGATGGAGACAAAGATGGAGTCATCAATTGAGGAATGTTATATTATTGCGAAAAACAAACAGCATGTATTTCACTCTTTTCTCTTCTTTGCCTGTCTATCTTTTTACTCTTTGTCACTCTAAATTGTGCTTTTTATCACAAATGAAAATAGAGATAATTAGGCTTGTTGACACGAGTACAAAAGATTTCAGAAGATGAAGATATATTCAGGGAATACGCTAGGATAGGCCAAAGTTCACAAGCCGAAAATACAAAGACTTCAAGGATTATTTGTGAGTGTTTTTGTTGTGATTGAGATCTAATGTGAATAGGCAAATGAGCAATAAAAAAATTCTGTTTTTAAAATAAGAATCCTGGACTTAAAGGAAGAATGAGTATCTGTAAAGATGAAAAACCTCAAGGAGAAAATTTAGATTTAAAATATAAACAAGTGGCTGATTCATTGCATAACCAAAATGTAGACGAACAAGAACAAATTGTGCCTATAATACAGAATAGTAAATATTGCATCTTTACACATAAAAAAAAGGCTCATGCCCGAAAAAAGATGCACAAGGATAGTCGGCGAAAGGAAGATCAAAAGTCTTTTATAAAGGTGAGTGATGAGGCAAGTCCCTCAAGGATTGAAGAAAATTTTGAGGAGGTGGATGCAACAGTCTCCAACCTCCTAGACTGCACCATCATTCGGAGGTTCTTTGGAGGAAAATCACCAAGATGCAATATTCAAGAATGGAACTCGTTGACATTAACATTCAACCATACCTTAATCTTCTTCTCCAAAGGGTCATTCACTACCACCTTCGAAACTAGGACGGATCGGGACTATGTCCTGCAAAATGTGTCATGGCAACTGCAGAATGCCACTTTATTCATGAACAAGTGGTGCCTAAATTTCAATCCGTTGGCCTATGGTCCATAGTGCAAACCTTGTTGGATTCAATTATAAAACTTACCGCTTGAATACTAGTTATCATAATGTATCACAAAAATTGGCAACAATATTGGATACATGGATGCCATAGATTTGGAAATGCTAGAAGGCAATTAATATTTGTATGTCAGGATCTGGATTATATCCATATATAAGATCCCAAAGGAGATCATCCTATCTTCCCCCACGAGGGAATGGCGCCAACCAATGGAAGTGGAGGATCCAAAAACAATTTGCCTAAATTGCAGAAGTCGTGCTCACATGGAAATCATTTGCTCCAAGGTGGCACAGAAGTGTTGGAGTACAGGACCACTGACAGGGGGGGTGAATCAATGATCTATGAAATTTAACATTTCAAAACTTAACTCAAAGATCTTGTGCAAAGAAACTCATTTAAAACATAGTCATCAAGATATGCAAACTAGAATACAAAAACATAAATAAGGATGACCAAATAGATACAATATAATCAACCATAAAGAGAAGACATGACACAAATTTTTGATGAGTGGAAAACCCTCATAGGGATGAAAAACCACTCTAAAGTGCCTCACTAGCTTAATCATGGAAATCACCAATTACAGAGCCTCACTGGCTGATGAATGCCTCACTGGCAACAAATAGGTCTCATTGACCATGCAAGCCTCACTGGCTACAATATGCCTCACTGGCAAAATATACTTTAGATTAATAAAAAATTCAGAGGGTTTCTCTATTTCAATACAATGCTCATAACCACATCATTCTTTCTTAGTCTAGAAATCAAATTGCTCTACATATGTGCTCCATAATGTCTTCTCAATGTACTTGAATCACCTGCAATATCATCTCATACTTCTCAATTCTCAGACAAAACATTCTCACTTCCCCTTCTATTTTTCTCTTCAAAAACCACACATCTCATAACATAATTTTCTCGCCAAGACATATCTTCTATTGCATATATCATTCCTGCAATAACATATATCACAAAGCACCTGCAATAAAATTATAAAAAGAATGACCCTTGATATTCCTCTCCTCTTTGCATATTCATTTTCCCAACTCTTCAATAACCTTCAATCTGTACAAAAAAAAATGGCTCCCATAATAAAAAATAATGTCTTCAAAAAGACACTATATACTGCACAAAAAACTCCTCGGTCACCTGTCCATCTTCTCTGCATTAAAGATTTCTTTTCAAAAAGAAAATCATTACCAAAGAAACTCTCCCTTTAAAAAAACAATCGATATTGCATATAAATTCTTAAAATAGAAAAAGAATTTATTCCTTATCTGCACGAAGGGATCTATATTAAGAAAAAATCTCCTTAAAATTATGCTTTATGCAATTAAAGCTCCTAAAAAGACTACAAGAGAAAAGGGCTAAAAATAGCCTTAGAAAAGTCTTATTCAATGCAGACAAAAACACTTTTGACGGCCACAGACCCGTCAAATATGAATTAGGGGAGCAAGGTCTACAATTTAAATATTGACCATTGATTTTTCATCACGCGCCCATCGAGCTTTTAAAAAGAGCCTTCGATTTTGTTTTGGAGCCCCGCACTCAAAGGAGGTGACTGCTGCTAGCGTTGGAGAGGGTTGAGGTGACCGGTAAGGGGATGACTTAACACCCCTTTAGCAGGTAACCATTAGTGACATGACCTGCGATCACAGGTCAACAACACGATATAACAAAAAGTGCAACATGGAGAGGACGGGTGTAAATAAGGTCTTAAGAAAATATAACTTAGGATATTAGGGTTAGATTTAAGGTTTTGCAAAATGGATTAAGGGAATAAATCAACCCTAATTAGATCAGGCCCTTATGAATTAAGGCAGAGAGATAAACTCTGATAGTCCCTGATATGACAAAGATAAACAGCATTTACAAAGAAGATGCCACCAACCTTTTACTTTGCCAATCATATCAACACCATATGCCATCAACATAACCTCTCATAACTCAACCTTTGCTCTTGACAGGCCAACCCAAGACACAGCCATCAAACAAATCCACTTCAAAGAATCTGAAACACTGTAAGCTAGAGATGGAAACATAGAGACCTTTGATAACTTTATCATTGAATAATACTGTTTCATAATGATGATTGTCACTTCAATACACAACACTGTCAAGAAACTAACATGATACCTACAACTGATGTGATACAAAGCACATTTGTAATAATTTCACTTGTCTTGAAAGCAATGAGTGTTATGTATGTAAATTGAGATAATCCTGATCAAAAAGACAGCAACAACACCATGGAATGTAAGGCTCCGAGATCTTCAGTCTTTTTCTGAGTCATCTTGCATGATCAAAGGCAAAACATGAGCATCATATCATGAACAAAGACAAAGTATTATATCAACTTTGAGCAACACCTCTACTCCTGTTGAACCAAGAAGCATGAAACAAACATCATGACTAATGAAGCATGAGAATTCTATTAACTCTGCAATATGATGTATGAAGATCATGACAAATCAAGCTATCACTGCAACCTCTAACTAGCTAAGACTTTGATGTATCTGCATGAGTGATCATATGAATATCTCTCTGATCAACAATGATAATTTGCATCAACAACTCAACACCTTTTTAACATCAATGACAATCAACCTCCATCAATCTCCCCCTTTGTCATTGATGGCAAAACTACATGATGCATTCTCTCTCTCTCTCCCCCTTTTTGACATCGGATGACAAAGGCTATTATCTCCCCCTGTGAAAAATAACTCATATACAGCATTAGCAAGAGACTAGCAAACTATGTTGATATCAATCAACTGCCTACCTATTTCTCGGATCACATGCACTATTACTAACCTTGTTATCTTTATACCAACCATAATGATTACACAAAAAATATGATTATTAACCTTGTAAGCATTTGACCAAATGCATATGATCACTATCCTTGTAAACACTGCCATGTAATCAAAATCACAACCAAGAATTGAGATAACACCTACCCAAATTATTGATACCACTGGTCTCTGTCAAAAAATTTGTAATAACCTGCACCTATTGTTCTTTTGATTTATCTTTTTAATGTTATTATTTTTTTAAGTTTTTTCTGTGATCTTTCAGAACTACATAGAAGATGCAAAAGGGGGTATCTGTTTTCTTGAAGTGTGTATGTCAGAATACAAGGAATATAGCATACAACTGAAAACCCAGAAAAACTATAACAGATATGAACTCAATAATAAAGACCCAGTTCATAGAATGGCATAAAATGAATAACCATTACATACCCATGTCAAAATAAGCATCTTCATATTTCTGTTGTTGACGGACCAGCAACATGACAATGGAGTTTTGCATTGAAAGTATCAGCAAATGCAAGGAAACAATCTACAACTATCAGCATAGACCCTTAAGTCAAAAACAACCACTAAGCAAGGAAGAACAGCCCCAATAAACTCCAAACAGCTGCTCCAAGAAGTACGGCCAGCATATGAAGTGGTACGGCCTACAAATAAAGAGGTACGGCCAGCAAAATGAAGAAATGGCAGTCCCAACCCTTCTCAAATCTGCAATACAATCCGTCACTAATACTCTTCCTCAACTGCAACAAAACTACAATAAGATATATCTTGTTATCTCCATCTCCATCAATGGTGGTATCAAAATGAAGCTCAAATACAGCCACTGAGTATGGCTGCTCCAAAATCCTCTTGAGTGATCTTTCACACCTGCGGAAGATTGCTACCAATGGTGGTTTCCGTCACCAAACGCCCTGGCTGGAAGAAATCCCCCAAACCCTCATTTGCAGAGCAAATAGAAGCATAAAATGTAATATCAAGAATGAATAACTTTTCCCACTCTTGCCTTTTTATAACTCCACAAGTGCGTCGACCCATATGAGAGGGAAATGTTATTTTTAAATTTGCTTTTTATTCCTCAAAGGGGCACCCAAATCCCTTAGTGACTTATTTTTGCATTTTTCCTTATTTCTCCAAAGTCACCGACATTAATTAATTAAAGTCCAAATATAATAATAAAATATAACTTACAGACTTTAATATGAAACCCCAAACGGTCACAGAATCCCATGAGTTATAGACCGTTGGAAAGATCTCGGCGAAATGCTCCATCTCCAATAAAGAGTTTCCCAAAATAGCCAACTTTGCGACTTACTAAAAATAGTAAGTCCCAGCCAGAATGTCAGAAACCGACCAAACGAACTCCCAAAGTTCCCTAACCACTTTGGTTAGTCTACGGGAACCAAGTATAGACTAACTCACTAGAAAAAGGGGGCATTACAAAATCGAAGGCACTGATCACTGAAATGAATGATTACCGTAGTGAGTAATCACAAGGAAGTGTAAGAACATTGTCCAATCATCAATTGTCACTTTGAACTGCCATAGTATTCAACATATTCAAGAGAATAGTAACACGGTCACTTTGCATATGAGACAAGCTACTGCAAACCATTGTCAAAGACAAACAACAATGTTCTTAACTGTCATATCAGACACCTCTAACCTCTTGCAATCTTTCAATGATATGACTATCATAGGATCAATAAATGCTGATTCTGTCCTCTATCCTTTGTGAGTGTATAGTTAAGACATTTAAGTGTCAAAGAATGCAGCTCATCATCAAGCTATCAGACACAAGAACCAAGAATAGTGATTATCCTTATACAAATGAAATACATGTCTACAAGACATTGTCAGTTCTGTCATTATCTTTTCATACTCTGTCTTTTGTTTATGCCTTCTACAAGCTCCCACAGGACTCATCACTAACTTCTTAGAATTTGATGACTATGAAGTTCTTTCACCATTCTACACTGCTACCAACATTGTTGTATTCAATCCATTTGAGATTTCTACAAATGACTACTTTTCTCAGCATACTATAATACTGTACCTTTTGCCATTTGCTGTCCTAAACTTATCTTGAAAGCTCTGTCCTTGTACATCTGCATATTGAACAACTTGAACACCACTGTCATATTCTTTATCACTTGCCGACTTCATTTTCCTGACTATCCACTGTGAATAGAAGTATATCACTGATTTAATGACTAATGACTGTCAATTACACTGTCAAGATATAACTGTCCTTATACTGCAGCATAGACAAATCACACCATTTAATGATATCATAGTCATAGAGCATTCATAGATTAGTTGTCTTTTGACTCACTAATACATAAGGCTTCTAACTTTGTCATGGTTCTATTCACTTGCAAAAGACATTTACACTGTTATGATGCAGATTTTATGACTGTCATAGTGACTGTCCTGATCAGTACTGTAGACAATGAAATGCTTCTCCATTTTCTGCAACATGCATGGTCTTCTTTGAAGAAGTGAATGTCCATTCTACTACATATTTGCATGCAAGCTTATCAAGAAACTTAATAAAAGAAGTGTGCTGCATCTTCACTGTCCTTATGTCAACTTGCCAAATGTTATTGAAGTCTTATCTCTATCTATTCTGACTCCTAATGTCTTTTGAAAGTCACTGATCATCAGCTTCAATACAAACTAGCACTGCCATATGAACTGTCGATAATGCCATGACAACTGATAATTAACTCAAATGAATATCTTAACATTCTCATTTGATACCACCTTCATAAATAGAAGCACACAACTTGCACATGCCTTCCTAAAGCCTATCAATGAAGAAGCCCATCAAAGAAACATGTCAAACTATCACACCAAGAACTCTTCCAAATGATCATGGATTAACATTTCCAGTCCACCATCTTCTTTTGACACTATCTCCAAACCTCATGAAAGCTCCACCTCTCATGCATGACACATAACTTAAAACACATGATGATCAACACTTCACATTCTCACTAACATATCAAGAACATTCTGAACCCTGAACATCTTATCAACATCTTGTTTGCACTGATCCCCTGTATTACTGACATACATTGAAGATCAACATAGTTATCAACACCATCATCAACTACACGAACTTCATTTCATAAGACTGATATGAGTAGCAACTTGACATAAAACATTATAGCAAATATTATCAAGCATGAATCCAATAGCATGATAAACAAAACAAAATCACCATATAGACAAGCACCAAATGATCTCCTCCTAAAACTTCTTGGGGTTAAGTGATAGGACATAGGACAACTCCCCCTATCCTCATGCTATATCTTATGCAACTAATGATATGACTTGTGCAAGATGCACAAGTTTAGGATCCTCCATGTTTTGCTCAGGTTTTCTTCTCCATACTTTTATAGATTCTCTCTTTTGATCAGGTTTCTTCCTCTTCCAACCTTTCAAACCAGGTGAAGCTTTTCTGCAACTGTGTGCTTTGTGTCCAAGAGAATTGCATATATAACAAACTCTATTGTAATCCAAATCAAATAAATGAAAGTTCCTCTGTGACTGCCTATGACCACTTCTATTGCGATTCCATGTATGATCATGTCTCCCATGCATTCTACAGTTTCTTTATATGTGACCAACATTGTTGCACTTATAACACACTAGATCATCATTAGATTGACTTCTTCTACAATCAACTACTTTGTGTCCAAAATGATTACAGGTATAACAATAACCAAAAAATGAGTAATTATACCTATACATATATGCTTGCCTTGCTGGAGCAGTTCTTCTAAGATTTCTCCTTTGGTTGTGCATTTTGACAAACTCTTCTTTGGTTTTCACCTCAACTTCAATCTTCTTTTTGCCTTCAGGAGCAGCAGCATGATAGTCCAAATTTATCTTCTTTCTTGGAGTTTCTCTAACTTCAGAAGAGTGTCCATTTTCATAGCCAAGTCCAGTAGTGTCCGTATGTTGTTTTTGTTTACCGAGCATCTCATATAACTTGGTGGTGCTCTCTTCAAACTCCTGACTTTTCTTTGACATACTCTTGAGATTTTCAATATATTTTCTCAAGTTGACAATTTCAGCCTCTATTTTTAGGCATTCAATAAATTTGATTTCACATTTAGACTTAGTAACATCTGTTATTCTCTTAGCCTCTTCAATCTCAATTTTTAGGCTAATAATCAATTTACCTGATTCTTCAACTTGTGTTCTTAAATTCTCAATCTGATTTCTTGCCTCTTCAAGATATGAAGACTCTTTCAAGGTCTGAAAGTGCTTTGTCTTTTGAGTCTTTTTCCTGTTGTAGCTTCAACCCTAATCTCTGGTTCTCCTTTTTGTATTTCTTGATCTCACCCAAAGCACACGAGTTCTCCTTCAACATCAACCTCACATTCTTGTTCATCATACTCTTGATCATAATCACTCATAATGTGACCTTTTGAATCAGATTGTACATCATCTCCTTCATGTGAATGTCTTCTATCATTGTCACTTTCCTTAGACACCAAGTTGTCCTCTCCTTCAAGTGCATCACCTTGATAAATTCTTATCAATTCCTTCCACACATCCTAAGTTGTTTCACAATGCATAACTTTAGAGGAAACTTCATTAAATAATCCAGACAAAATGGCCTTCTTTGTTGTATGATTGCATTCATAAGCCTCTTTGTTACTTGTAGTATTAGGTGATTGAGAAGAAATAAAATACCCATTCTCAACTGACATCCACACTCCATATCCTAAAGAGGATAGATAGACTTGCATTCTAATACACCAAATAGAAAAATCTGAACCATCAAAGAAAGGAACTCCAGAAAACTCTTTCTCTAATTTAATACCTGACATAACTTGTGAGACATTTCTATCAACTGATTCTAGATCACCATTTGAATTTGGTATAGACAGTGGCTTCGTATTTTTCTTTTCTCTATTTCTTTTACACTTTCCCATGGTACTCCACTATCAGGACCTACCCAAGCCGGTTAGACTTCTATAGGGAACCTATGCTCTGATACCACTTGTTGGAGTACCGGACCACTGAGAGGGGGAGTGAATCAGTGGTCTATGAAATTTAACATTTCAAAACTTAACTCAAAGATCTTGTGCAAAGAAACTCATTTAAAACATAGTCATCAAGATATGCAAACTAGAATACAAAAACTTAAATAAGGATGACCAAATAGATACAATATAATCAACCATAAAGAGAAGACATGACAGATTTTTGATGAGTGGAAAACCCTCATAGGGATGAAAAACCACTCGAAACTGCCTCACTAGCTTAGTCATGAAAATCACCAATTACAGAGCCTCACTGGCTGATGAATGCCTCACTGGCAACAAATAGGTCTCACTGACCATGCAAGCCTCACTGGCTACAATATGCCTCACTGGCAAAATATACAACTTCAAATTAATAAAAAATTCATAGGGTTTCTCTAATTCAATACAATGCTCATAACCACATATCATTCTTTCTTAGTCTAGAAATCAAATTGCTTTGCATATGTGCTCCATAATGTCTTCTCAATGTACTTGAATCACCTGCAATATCATCTCGTATACTTCTCAATTCTCAGACAAAACAATCTCACTTCCCCTTCTATTTTTCTCTTCAAAAACCACACATCTCATAACATAATTTTCTTGCCAAAACATATCTTCTAGTGCATATATCATTCCTGCAATAATATATATCACAAAGCGCCTGCAATAAAATTATAAAAGGAATAACCCTTGATATTCCTCTCCTCTTTGCATATTCTTTTTCCCAATTCTTCAATAACCTTCAATCTATACCCAAAAAAAATGGCTCCCATAATGAAAAATGTCTTCAAAAAGACACTATATACTACACAAAAAACTCCTCGGTCACCTGTCCATCTTCTCTGCATTAAAGATTTCTTTTCAAAAAGAAAATCATTACCAAAGAAACTCTCCCTCTAAAAAAACAATCAATATTGCATATAAATTCTTAAAATAGAAAAAGAATTTATTCATTCCCTTATCTGCACGAAGGGATCTATATTAAGAAAAAATCTCCTTAAAATTATGCTTTATGCAATTAAAGCTCCTAAAAAGACTGCAAGAGAAAAGGGCTAAAAATAGCCTTAGAAAAGTCTTATTCAATGCAGACAAAAACACTTTTGACGGCCACAGACCCATCAAATATGAATTAGGGGAGCGAGGTCTACAATTTAAATATCGACCATTGATTTATCATCACACGCCCATCGAGCTTTTAAAAAGAGCCTTCGATTTTGTTTTGGCGCCCCGCACTCAAAGGAGGTGACTGCTGCTAGCAGTGGAGAGGGTCGAGGGGACTGGTAAGGGGATGACTTAACACCCCTTTAGCAAATAACCATTAGTGACATGACCTGCGATCGCAGATCAACAACAAGATATAACAATAAGTGCAACATGGAGAGGACGGGTGTAAATAAGGTCTTAAGAAAATATAACTTAGGATATTAGGGTTAGATTTAAGGTTTTGCAAAATGGATTAAGGGAATAAATCAACCCTAATTAGATCAGACCCTTATGAATTAAGACAGAGAGATAAACTCTGATAGTCCCTGATATGATAGAGATAAACAACATTTACAAAGAAGATGCCACCAACCTTTTACTTTGCCAATCATATCAACACCATATGCCATCAACATAACCTCTCATAACTCAACCTCTGCTCTTGACAGGCCAACCCAAGACATAGCCATCAAACAAATCCACTTCAAAGAATCTAAAACACTATAAGCTAGAGATGGAAACATAGAGACCTCTGATAACTTTATCACTAAATAATACCGTTTCATAATGATGATTGTCACTTCAATACACAACACTGTCAAGAAACTAACATGATACCTGCAACTGATGTGATACAAAACACATTTGTAATAATTTCACTTGTCTTGAAAGCAATGAGTTCTGTATGTAAATTGAGATAATCCTGATCATGAAGACAACAACACCATGGAATGTAAGGCTCTGAGATCTTCACAGTCTTTTTGTGAGTATCTTGCATGATCAAAGGCAAAACATGAGCATCATATCATGAACAAAGACAGTATGAACATCATATCAACTTTGAGCAATACCTCAACTCCTGCTGAACCAAGAAGCATGAAACAAACATCATGACTGATGAAGCATGAGACTTCTGTGAACTCTGCAATATGATGTATGAAGATCATGACAACTCAAGCTATCACTGCAACCTCTAACTAGCTAAGACTTTGATGTATCTGCATGAGTGATCATATGAATATCTCTCTGATCAACAATGACAACTAACTTTGCATCAACAACTCAACACCTTTTTGACATCAATGACAATCAACCTCCATCAAGAAGAAGCAAAGGTAGAGATGGGTGGCAAGAAGAATCCAAAAAAGACTATTGACGATGATGAAGTGGAAAATGAATCAAACAAGTTGGCAGAAAAAGTAATGGTGACTGGTAGCTCAATGGCATACCCTGGGGAATCAATGAAGATGGCTATCATTCCATATATCGATCATCAAACAAATAATTTGCAGTTGGATGAAGAGGAGGAAGAAGAAGTGGATCAATGGTCAAGCTCAAAAAATGAGGAGCTTGAAGCATTGGACATCAATGAAATGTAGGGCATCAGCCAATCAGCCTCAAAATTACTTAGTGCCAATTTAGGATCTAGGAAGAATCGAGGAAGGAAAACCAACAAGTGAAAAAGGGAAGAAAATGCTTTGACAAAAGGCCAATCAAATATTAAGGAATACGTGATGAGATCCAAGGGAGGGAGACGCTCCCTTAGAGAACAATGAAGCTCACCCCATGGAATGTTAGGGACCTGAACACCCCTAACAAGCAGCCCATGACCAAGCACCATTTTGAAATTTTATTGGTCAACCTTAATCTTCTGCAAAGAAACAAATTTGAAAGAATCAGAAGCAAAACTCTTTATTCACCACTACAAAGGATGGTAGGGGTTTTGTGTGGATGCGGCAGGAGCACCTAGAGGTCTTGGTTTTTTATGGAATCCTTGTCAAACATTAGTTGAACTTATTGGCTCTTCCCCAAGTTGGATGTTTTGCAAGATAAGAAGTCATCTATCTGATTTATCCTTCCTTTTACCAAATGCTTATGGACCAACAAAGACAAAGGAAAAAGTCCGGGTATGGAATGAGTTACAGGTTATAATGCATTTGCAACCAAATGAAAAAGTTCATTCTTGGTGGTGATTTTAATGTGATCCTCTCTTTCTGAAAAAAGTGGCAGACTAACAAGGACGTCCCAAACCCGGATCGATTTTCAAAAATTTGTCGAAGATACTTAACTTTTGGATGCGGTGCCCAAAAACGGTTCATACACCTAAACCAATAAGAGAGCAGGTCTTACAAATATTTCTGAAAGGTTGGACAAATTCTTTTACACTTCCAATTGGCTCCAGTCATCACATCTAATCAAATCACACATACGGTTGATGTCTAGCTCTGTAATGACCACACTATTTTTTTTTCAACAATATGTAAATGCATACAATGCAAACCCTCAACACTTTCTGATCGCCCAGATCCCGAGATGAGCAAGGTGAGAGCATACATTGCGTTGGATTCCACACACAACTATTAAGAGCAGCTACTAGAGTAAATGCATTACAATGCTCACTACGACACACTAGGCGGCCAAGCCGTCCACAATTTGTGTTTGTTCAGCGGAGTGTGTCGATGCAATCACAGAA
Source organism: Cunninghamia lanceolata (assembly GCA_027924645.1). Classification (NCBI taxonomy): domain Eukaryota; kingdom Viridiplantae; phylum Streptophyta; class Pinopsida; order Cupressales; family Cupressaceae; genus Cunninghamia; species Cunninghamia lanceolata. The sequence continues at coordinate 8,023,397 of BSBN01000333.1, forward strand.
TGAGCACACAGGTTGGCCGAGCCAAACTTATCAACACTTATTCAACGGATGTGTGCAAAGCAATAGAATGAAGGCACGCAAAGCGGCAAGCCAACCTAATCTACACCTCTTCAGTGGAAAGCATGCTTGCAAGCCACTGGCAGAATGTCTAAACTTGCTCAAACCAAAATGGTTGATATAGCAAGTTTGTTCATGCCAAAATGGGCTGAAAGAAAATGCTATAATGACTAGCGGTAAAACATCCAGTTTTACAATATGTAAATGCATGCAATAAAGACCACTAGTGGTACTACCATCCAAGGTATTACAGAATGTGATTATTGCAACTAAAATAAAATATAACGAGTAATGGCTGCAATAATAATCTTAATATTCTGATTTCAGAATGAAATATACTGCTACAACAATTAATCATTGTGTAGAGGTACATAAATCCATTCCAAACAATATTAAGAGCATACCCATTAAAGATTTGATGTTGTAGATAGAGGATATTGAATCATAACTCAAAACACTCAAGATACCTCTAAATTCACTACAGGACAGGTCTGATATGAATTTGCAACAACATGAGGGTTTGTAGATGACACAGTAAAACCCTAACTAGCAAAGTGCTCTCCACAAGAAACTAATTTTGACTTCAAATATTTCAGATTTTCACTCCATAGAATGTGGTGCCTCCCAACAGCAAGGTAAACTACCAAAAAATGTTGAGAAACCCCTTCAAACAAAATCGTTCTTCCTCAAAAATGGGTGCGGCTCTGCACCAAATCAAGACGGTACAGCCTCTTGGCTGCTATATTGTATCAAACACCCAAAACTCACCACAAAATGTCAACAAAACATAAATATTTTCTTCATAGACTTCCTCTGAATACATAAAATACTCAACATAAAAACAAACTTATCCAAATCCCCTGCAACACAATGGGAAATTATCTGCACTCGACCAAATCTCCAAAATACTAGAAATCATGAAAACTTCACACAACAATCAATGGCACAAATCGTTTAGCACAATGGCAACCTCTGTATGAAATTGCTCCAATGGATATGAGGGTTTTCATCCTCAAACCCAATATCTTCCTGCATTCAGCACAAATGTGATTCTATATGAAACCACCAAGTCCAACTACGAGGGTTTCCGTCTCCAAAATTGGTATCTTCAAGAGGGTTTTTGTCCTCAAGAAAATATGAGAACACAAGTTCTCACTCAAAGCAGAAGCAAATGAAACATCATGTCTGACCTCACAAATGAGCTCCAACACTCCTTTTATAACTTTTTGGAGTGAATATAATAATATTTTTTCTTATTTCCCTCCAGAAACTCCTTTTTGAAAAAAAACAATAAACTTATTTTCAAAATAATAATTCTTTTTCATGAGCAAAGTCCCCCATGTGCCTAGCACCCTTGTAAGCACAACTTGAACACCTTTCAAATGAGTAGTTACACATAAGTTGTCTTTTTTGAATAATACTTTTTAAGACAACTTAAGTAATAACCATTTAATTATTAAATTATCCACCCAAGTTGCGGAAAGCATCGGAATAAACCAAATATGAATTTCTAATCATACCATAATGCTCTAGAGGGCCAAGGATGATGATCCGAACCAACTTGGTGTCAATCTAAAAATAACCTACTTCTCCAAGAAGTGCGGAGAGCTCCCAGAATGGTGGAATTGCATTCTGAAAGAAACATGGGACTCATCAAGATCTCTTGAACTCACTGCCACTGTCAGAAATGTAACCTGACTACTCATGTGTTCTCAAAGAATTGTGGAGTGCTCTCAAAGAGATAGAATCACACTCAAAAAGTGTCATTGGGCTCATGATGGCTTCCTAAACTCACTGCCATGAATAAAACTGTTGCTAGAACAATCCTGTGCTCTCCAAGAAAAATGGAGTTCTTCCTTACACCACCAATTAGCCTACGGGAAAACTCAGAAATAGGCTAATTGTTCACAAACAGGTTATGCGCAAAATGGGGGCATTACAGTCCTCCCTCCCCAAGATTGCTTGTCCTCACGCAATCACAACTCAATCACTGTTTAATCCCAAATAAACCAAATGAAATTCTAGGATCCCAAATCAATCTAGCAGGTTTGTGAGTCCTCATGATTGATGTCTCATGTTGCATCACATATGCAAATGAAACCTCCTTCACTCTTCTTGCTAAAAGAAAATCAATCTTTTGCAAGAATTCAGTGAACTCTCCGAAAATCTACTTGGCTCTACCATGCTTCCATTGTACTACTCTGATATAAACTGGAAGATCTGTGAAAACATTCATTGTTTCCATTCCAAGAGTCTCTAAATGATGGTCATAAACATGTAGAAGTCTATTGTCCTGAATAAGCTCCAAAGATAACACATTAAGATCCACAACACATTCCTTTGCAAATTGATCTTCGTTAATGATGTTAAGGATTATCTCTTCCAAACAAGGATATAAATCAGCATTGGTGCAGGCTGAAAGCAAATTATCACAGCCACAAATCACCAAAATTAGATTCGTATTGACTGGAGTATCCATTCTCTTCAGCTGATAATATTTTCCAACATTCTTTAAAAGTTCCCTGAGCTCAAAGGAATTAAACTTACTACTGTTCAAGTTTGAATTTATCAACTTAAAATCTGGTTTTATCAAGATTAACATCCTAAAAATCGGACAGAAGCTATAATAATGAAATCTCCTTGCACTAAAATGAAATATGTGCTTTCTAATGACAGAGAATACCTTTGCTAAGCCCAAAAATTCTTTTTCCAAAATCGTCAACTGAAAAATGCTCCATCCCTTAACTGAAATTACTTGCCAATTCCCCTGAAAATTTGCAAATGAAATCATGTGATCATTGATCTGCATTAAAACAGCAGTACTAAATCTGAAAATTTGAAATATAATTCGCCATGGTACATCCCTCACCATAACCCTCCAACATGCTTTGTCTGTGACCCCTTGCATGAATACTAAGAAATGAAGCAACTCCACCATGCTTATGTTGCGCTACTTTGGTATTCATGTTAGCTTCATCCGAAGACCTTCTAGTGATACTTAAAACATCTTCACTAGAAAGAATGCTTCTCGCACAACCAAATTTTGCCTCATGATAGTATTTATCACTTTATAGTGAACTTGAAAAACCATCGTGAAAAAGTCTCTCCTCTTGCTCCATGAGATTGCACCCTTGATGTTCTACCCAAGTGCCATCAACATGTTGAATCTCCATGGTGCTAGGAATGCTGAAGTCATTGTACAATATTTCATCCTTTTGAATCCTTCTTCATGCATCCAATGGAAATTTGAATAAACTTCTTCTTCTTCTTGAAGCTTAGCCATGATAGGATCACGAACTATTGGCCTTGGACCAATTGATGTCTCAATATTCCACTCAAAATGTGGGTTATCATTTGTCATTTCAGCATCCATTTTAAAGAGTGGATTATCAAATAGCTGAAAATCATTGATGGACCCCTTGCTTACAATTTCTCATCTTCTTGGAGAGTGATCTAGGTCAAAATCCTCATGAAGTTCATCAAGCTCATCAATAACTTGTTGGATTTCATCTGTCTATGCTTCATTTTCTTGCATTGTAATATCTTTTACAGCCTCAAGTTGATCTTCTACTTCCAATAGTGTCATTTGAACATTTTCTAACGAATCCTTTTTTGACCAAGCTCAAAAGTGAGCTCATCAACCCGTCCTCTCCTTTTCTTTGAATGCACTATAGGCCTCTTCTGTAAACTTGATGGCATGATCTCGATCTTTGATCAAATGCAAGTACTCTGATTTCATTGTTTCCAATGAATCTTTTATAGTTTGCAAGTTTGAAGAAGTAACTCTACCCTCAATGCCTTTCTGCATGAGGTCTTCAAGGATCTTGTGTGTGCTGTCCAAACTTACGAGAACTTGTATCTCTTTCTCATTTGTGATCCAGAGTTGATCCTTCAATTTATGCAGCTCTCTAAGTCCTTGTTCTGTAAAATGACTTTGGTCTCCATGTAGCAAAAATCTAGAAATATCTTCATTAACAGGTGCAACATGGTCTTCAAAAACAGCCTCCTTACAAACTCCTTGATCAGATGTTATGGCAGCATTATGTTTAAGCAACAAATCATCAAGAGACTGCATATTGAATGAATATTGGTTTAGATATTGAATGAATATTGTTACAAACTGAAATTGAATGATCCCATTTCCAAAACAAACTGGAATACATTGAAAACAATTACTATGCAAAGTGTTTAACGAAATGCCTGCATGATAGAAGTCAAACATATGTGGGTTTTCGGGAAAAAATTGGCTTCAATTTGAGGTGGAACATTACAATGGTATCAGAGCTGGTTTTTCCTGCCAGCCTGTCGGAGTTCTAACAATTGCTACAGTTTCTTCAGTTGCATGATTAAGTTTCATCAGTTGTTTATTAGTGTTCAATAACTCTGGAGTTGAAAATTTGAAAGTGATTGTAAATCATGAAGCCACTCGATGAAGAAGAAATTTTTTGGGAGGTTTTGAAAGAATACCGAGCAGTGGGAGCAAAGTTTCATGATTTAATGTCATTGGCAGATTTCATGCAATTTAAGTTACAGAATAGACCTCGTAGAGGTGGAGGATTTCAGAATCAGAATTGGCAAAGAAAGGAAGAAAATGGATTGTGTGAGAGACTCTACAATGAAGGCAAGAAACTGGAACATTTGCCTCAGTCAAAGGATGATTTACTTTGCATATTGGAGGAAGTTGGGACTTGTTTATTCATGTTAGGTTCATTCAAATCAGCAAGGATACAAATGGCTGACTCCATTAGTAAAAAATATAGTTAAGCCAGAGCTTATGAGACATCTAGATGAGGAGGTAAGACTTGTTACTCTTTGTGCTATTGAAATTATGAAATTCACAGCTCCTCAGATTTCATACAATGATGTTTGTAATGTCCCCTTTTGGCGCATAGCCGATTTGTGCCCATTTAGCCAGTTTCCAAGTCTTTTAGAGGTTAATTGGTTAGTTGGGGAGAACTCCAACGTTCTTGAAGAAGCTTTGATTAGTCTTGCAGAGCAATTGTTCTTGGCAATGAACTCAATTGGTCTTGAAAACTTTCATGACACTTTTAGAAGAGATTTCCGGCCTTCAATGTGTTCTCCTAACTTCTTGGAGAGAGCGTCTATTTTTAGTAAGTCACTTGGTTGGCTCCAATTATCATTGTTCATCATCAGTATCATTCTAGTATAGTCAGATTTTGATTTCAATACTGTTTTAGTGGTTTCCGCAACTCGGGTGAGTTAATAAGTAATTATTTAATTATTTCACTAAGGTTGCTTAATTTTATGAAATAATTTTAAAAGCAACTTAGTGTAATATGTTAGCATAATACATATTACATTGTTTACTATTCTACGTAACTACATTTCATAGTTACGTTAGTTACTGCAGTTATCCTATAACTGCCAATTACTATGTCCACCGTGCATAGTATTTATACTCATGTTCTATTTGTTTCTATCATCGAATACATTTTCTTCTCCTTGCTTATCATTAAATGGTATCAGAGCAGGCATGGTCTGTGTAGGAGTGCAGCAAGCGCGATGTGAAGCACTACTCCTCCTGCGTGGAAGAAGACACCCAAAGCAACTAGATGGAGTTCTGTTGAGTTGCAAGGAGAAAGCGCCCACGGTGCAGGCCAGAAGCAAGAAGGGAGGAAGGCCCGCGTTGGAAAGCAAACAGTCGTTGGCAGGCCCGTCAGTAAAGAGAGGATCATTTTCTGATTGTAGTCATTTGCAGGAATGTTGAAGATGCTCTCTGCTGTAGAGATTGTTTTCTAGTCTGTAATTTCTCCATCTTTGGCATTTGTTGCACCCTTCATAAGTCACTCGAGTTGAGGCGTGTAAAGGAAGACAAGGAAGTCAGTCTGAAAGGGAGACAAGGCACTTGAAAGAGGAAGACATTTTGAAAAACCAAGCAATCAATCAAAAGTGGATGTCCACCGCACCAGATGCCAGCAGTGTGGCCAGTAATCATGCAAATGAGCCACCTCGAGGCAGACCTGTTGTTTCAGAAAGCTCAAGCTTCTATTTTGCCCTTCTAGATGCCCTGCAAAACACCGGTAATCTTCAATTCGATGAATTGTTTAGGCAAGGATTGTTAGATTACTTTCTATTTGATGTACAATGTCAAGCAAGGAAGATTAGAGCAAAACTTGACGAGGGTTATGATGCTGATGACGAAGATGAGGTAGAACACACTCCCAAGCGTCCCCGTCTCACAGCATAGGCCTATCGTGCTCATCTCCGTGCTATAATTTCTTCTTGAAAGTGAATGTACTGACAAATAAAATAATAATAAATTTGTTGTCTGGACTAGTTTTTTCTATTTGTGGTGAACAATGTCAGCCCCGAAATTGCTTCTCTCTAATGCTCAACTTTTGAAAGGGCCAAATTATGCCGCATGGAAAACAAAGATGCGGACAATTCTCATTTTTGAGGAGCTATGGGGAATTGTCATTGGTGACATAACCAGACCGGAAGACCCAGATGAAAGGCAAAAGTTTGACAAGGCCGATGCCAAAGCATTGATGTTGATAACACTCAGCATCACCGATGAAGTTCAACCTCACATTCGAGATGCGGAAACATCAAAGGTGGCATGGGATTCTCTCTCCACAATCTACCAAGCGAAGAACCAAATGAAGATCCTCCATCTACAGTCCAAGCTACATACACTCTGTATGCAAGCCGGTGAGAAAGTTGAGGAATTCTTACGGCGGGTATCTGAACTGTGAGCTGAGCTTGTTGCACTTGGAGAAAAGGTGGAGGACAAACTAGTTGTCCCAATTACGCTGAGAGCTCTGTCATCTCAGTTCAAAATCTCTGTCACCACGCTGAACATCACAAAGAAAAAGGTGTCATTTGACGAATTGGTGAATTTGTTGCAGCAGGAAGAAGCTATTCAATCAATCCAAGGTGAACTTGAGGACAAGGCCCTGATCTCCAGACAATCAAAAGGTCAAAAGTTTCGCGGAAAGCAGCCATAGAAACAACTTGAACATCAACAGTCGAAGCCTCCAAAGGCAAACCGATGGTGTCATATATGCAACAAGAACAATCATGACACTATCAACTGTTGGTACAATGCCTTAACACAAGGCAATTCAAGTAAAGAAGGCTTTTCTGGTTGCAATGATACTCAGCCATCCAAACGCCCTCATCGTCGCAGAAAGCACAAAGGCAATGTAGCGGCCCAACAGGATGATGCATCAGAAGAAGATGAACCAGAAACAGCCAACTGTGGCACTCATCACAATCTAGTCCTTGTCTCCCAAACCTCGCAGCCCACGAGGGATATTTGGTTGATAGACTTGGGTGCCAGCAAGCATATGACAGGCAACCGTGAGCTGTTCGATGCACTGACAGAACCTACTGGAGATAGAGTTCGAATTGCTGACAACAAGGAGTATGTTGCAGAGGGAATAGGCAAGGTCGTCATTCCTCTTGGGACAAGCCATTGTACCCTCACCAAGGTGCTGTATGTTCCTGGTTTGACAACAAACCTGCTATCTGTCAATCAGCTTCTGAACCACAAACTGAAAGTTGAGTTCCAGGTGAAAGACAGGGTCAAGACCTGTCTAATCTCAAGAGAAGGTATGATACTTGCTACGCATTTATGAAGGATAGACTGTTTGCATTAGATGTTGTCTCCTCCCCTACAGTAGCTCTATCAGCTTCAACAATAGAATCTACGGGACTTTGGCACTATCGCTATGGGCACCTTTCAGTCAGCTCCTTGCATCAGCTCAGCTCCAAACAAATGGTAAGAGGACTTCCCCCAATTTCAAATTCATTGCCTATATGTCCTGGATGCCTTGCAGGGAAACAACACCAAGATCCGTTCGAGGCTAGTAGCTTCCATGCTAAACATACCGATCTGTGCGGACCCATGCCTGCTTCATTTTCAGGACATAAGTACTTCCAATTGTTCGTGGATGACTTCTCATGAAAGACCTAGGTGTACTTTCTCAAGAAGAAAGATGAAGCCTTTGCCAACTTTCAAGACTTTCACAAGCAAGTTGTCAAAGAAGCAGGCCAGTCTCTTCTTGTCCTCCGCTTAGATCGAGGGGGGGAATTCACCTCCAAGGAGTTTGTGGCATACCTGAAGCATCATGGCATCAAGCAGCACCTAGCTGCTCCCTATACACCCCAGCAGAATGGAGTTGTAGAACATCGCAATCAGAGTGTCATGGAGATGGCTTGATGCATGCTCTCCACAACCAAGTTAGAGAAAAGATTTTGGACAAAAGCAGTGCGGACAGCTGTATACCTCATCAACAGGGCACCAACAAAGATCCTGCAACACAAGACACCTGAAGAGATATGGACTGGACAAAAGCCTTCAATTTCTCATCTAAGGGTGTTTGGTTGCACAACATACATGCATGTCCCTGGCAATAAGAGAAAGAAGATTGATCCTAAGACACTCCAGTGTATATTGTTGGGATACAGTATTACATCAAAAGCATATCGTCTCATAGATCCTGAGACAAAGAAGATACATGAGAGTCAAGATGTGGTGTGTGATGAATCGTCATTCAATTCCTTATCACAAAAAGAAGAGCAACAGCCTCCTACTCATAAATTGCTCTCACAATCAGATGAGAGCATATGGAAGACTCTCACAGAGAAAGTGAACTACAAGGAGAGTTGTATGTTGATTTGGGCCCTCTAGAAAACATTACACACCAGCAGTAGCACAGTCAACCTCCAAAGTGGGTCCAAAGTACAATCAGGGACTCTAACCTACACACTCTTCCAGACACTTCGTCAGGAATCAGAACCAGGAGTCAGACAAAAAACGAAGTGAATCTTGCGCTCATGAGTACTGTTGTTGACAGCATTGAACCTGACACAATTCGAGAGGCATTAAGCCAACCTCAGTGGAAGAAGGCTATGGATGCAGAGTATAATTCTCTGATGCTCCTAGGGCATGGTACATTAAGATTGATGGTCACCTATTGCAGCATGGATTCACCCGTAGCCCCTCCGATCCTAATTTGTATATTAAGAAGGTAGGCACAAAGATTGTCATTCTGGTTTTGTATGTGGATGATCTTATTCTCACTGGCAGCTCAAACAGTCTCATTGATGATGTAAAGAATGATCTCAAGAACTCCTTCGACATGACAGATTTGGGGCTACTTCATTATTGTCTTGGCTTGGAGATATGGCAGAAGAAGAACCACATATTCATCTCCCAAATGAAATATGCCAAGACTCTCCTGGAAAAGTATAGAATGGTCAACTGTAACCCTGTTTCCACTCCAATGGAGAAAGGTTTGCAACTATCCCGTTTCCAGGATTCACGTCAAGTAGATGCCACTCTCTACAGGCAGCTGGTTGGGAGCCTCATCTACTTGGCCTACACCAGACCAGAATTGTGTTTTGTTGTCAGCTATCTCTCTAGATTCATGCAGGAGCCAAAGAAGTGTCATTGGGTTGTAGCAAAGCATGTGTTGAGATATATCCGAGGCACAGTTGATTATGGTCTGGAATATAAGAACAATCAATTCTTCTTACAGGGATATACAGACTCGGAGTATGCAGGATCTGTAGATGAAAGGAAGTCAACCTCAAATTATGTTTTTCATCTCGGATCTAGGCCAATTTCGTGGGTTAGTAAGAAGCAAACTGTTGTTGCTCTTTCATCCACTGAGGTTGAATATCGCGCCGCACGAGGAGCTGTGTGTGAAGCGATTTGGTTACGTCGCATTCTGGCAGATATGGACATTCCTGAAGAGAAGTCACCAGTTCTCTATTGCAACAATCAGGGTGTGTTAAAACTTGTGAAGAATCCAGTTTTCCATGAGCGCACTAAGCATATTGAGGTTGAGTGTCATTACATTCGGGACCAAATTTTGAAGCACCACATCCAACTCCAATACTGCCCTACAGACTCTCAAATAGCAAATATGTTCACCAAATCTCTTGGTAGGATCAAATTTGAACTATTTAAGGGGTACATTTGTAAAAGCAATGTAATAAGGGGGGGAATGTTAGCATAATACATACTACATTGTTTACTATTCTACGTAACTACATTTCATAGTTACGTTAGTTACTGCAGTTATCCTATAACTGCTAACTACTATGTCCACCATGCATAGTATTTATACTTATGTTGTATCTGTTTCTATCATCGAATACATTTTCTTCAGCTTGCTTATCATTAAATTCACAACGCATTTGTGGAAGATGTTCCTCAGCCTGGAGAAAGCGGTCTTCTTGTGGTGCTTGTAGAGCAAGCGGACCTGCTACTCAATGATCTTTCCACTGTGAAAAAATAGCATTGAAGATTGTATTCAAAAAAAAATGTGTTGAAGATCAGATTGTTGTCAATTCCAGTTTCTAAATCATTGTCATCTTCCTATTCATTACTGCCTGGAGAGAATGGTAATGGTGGCGTAAGAGATTTGCTGAGCAGAATGTAGAGTTGCGACCTATTTTTGTTTGTTTTAAGTCACTGCATCATCTTTGATTAAAAATGCCAAGATATGCATACTGGTGAAATAAGTTGGACTGCCTCGAAGACGAGTGGTTTTAAATACGACCCACAGCATTGAGAACAACTGTAAGTTTTGGAGAGATCTAGCATGTATCCTAGACGTGTATGTTGAGTTGATGTTGGGTAAGTATTCAACAAACCTTGCATATAAATGTGTGAAAAGGGGTATTCTAGTCATTTTATATCCACTGAACACTGTCTGAGTTTTAGATATCTTTCTTGAGGGAGGAAAGAAAATCTTCTTTCTATTCATGAAAATAAAGGTGTGTTTATGGAGGTATAAGGTTGATTAGTGTATGGGCCTATCATTAGTTCAAATTGACATTATCATCATGAATGCACATATGTCAAAGATCGCTTATGCTTTCAAGGACATCTTTTCTATTCCTGATGAGGCCTCCAAAGACTCATCCAAGACATCAGTTGGTTAAAGTGTAACAAAGTCATATTGGAGGCAGGCGGCATCGGAAGATGGAGGATTTTCCATCATCTCAAGTTAGCTTCTCGCTTTGAGATGATGCTTTGCATGAGAAGCGTTTTTGGTTTTGGTTGTTTTGTTTTTCTTTGTTGATGTTGACGAAGCTGACAGATTTGAAGAATGTATGTTTTGTCAAGATTTTGTTTTGGAGACAGGTTTGGGATTTGGTGTTGAGCTCAATATGGATTGTTGTCCAGCGAGCTTCAAAAAGTATATGATCTTGAATTATACCCTTTCGCGGTCACTAGACAATGGCAGAGATCTGTCGTATCTCTTAGGGTTCATTGTCGAATAATTCAAGACTCTGTGATTTGACAGCTTGGGACTAAAGAGCTCAAGAACACAGCTCGAAGCTATGCCTTTCCGAGGGCAGACGAGACAGCATGATGGAGCCCCGCTTGGTTCAGGATTTGTTCTTTGGGAGAAGATCTTTTATAAAATATGTATTCATATTATGTAATCAACTTTGTTGAGTATTTTAGCATTAAGGGGGGATACCTTGGTACTATTGCAGGAACAATGTAATAAGGGAGGGAATGTTGGCATATTACATTGTTATGGTTCGGTTCGGTTGGTAGTTCGGTATAACCATATAAATGAATAACTGTCAACTCCCTCAGAGTTTATATACATTGTTTTGTATCTGCATATCATCGAATAAATGAATAAAGTTTCATGACACTTTCAGAAGAGATTTCCGGCCTTCAATGTGTTCTCCTAACTTCTTGGAGAGAGCGTCTATTTTTAGTAAGTCACCTGGTTGGCTCCAATTATCATTGTTCATCATCAGTATCATTCCAGTATAGTTAGATTTTGATTTCAATACTGTTTTAGTGGTTTCCACAACTCGGGTGAGTTAATAAGTAATTATTTAATTATTTCACTAAGGTTGCTTAATTTTATGAAATAATTTTAAAAGCAACTTAGTGTAATAGCCCGTTGGAAAGGTAATTAAATGTTTCAAATGATGGACGCTTGGAAAGGGGACCTTTGCACATGAAATAATATTATTATCTCAATAAGCTCTTTGTGAGGGAAATAAAGTGAATTATAATATTTTAAATTGTATATTTCCCTCCTGAAAAGTTATAAAAGGAGGTTGAGGGCTCATTGTTGAGGATTATTGATGAATTGATATTGTTATGCTGCTGAAATGAACCTAAGTTCTTCCAATCCTTCTTGAGGACGAAAACCCTCTTGGAGAGACTAATTTCGGTGGTGAAAGGTCCTCCCTAGTTAGACTCGGTGATTTCACTACAGGAATCACAGTGGAGCTAAAAAGGAGTATGATATTTTCTAATTTGGATGTTAGGGTTTTGGTGTGAAGTTTATTGTTCATTTTGGTTTGGTTTTGGTTTGAAGTTACTGATATTTCTATTTGGAGTTTGTAAAGAGTTTGTTCCTGTTGGGTGTCCTCATGTTATCTAGGCATGCCGTACAGTTTGAAGACAATGAATGATGAAATTTGATGCAAATGTAAGAATGATACAAAGGAACACTTACTAGTTGTTGGTCATCATTATTCCTGCAAACTTTAGAGGATTTTTAAGGAGTTTAGTAGATTAAAATGAATATCTTTTGTTGGCCACACTGCTACAACAGGGGTCGTACTTGCTGATCGAGGGCGTGGGGTTATTTCAGTTGGAATGCCTCACATTTTTTTTGATACCTTTCTTTGTTTGGCGGCACCTTGGGTAGTATTTGTTGTTTGTGGTGTTTGGGAGTTGTGAAGTAATTTTGGGGACTGCTGCTAGGGTATTTCAATGCTGCAACAGTATATCATATCTGCAATAGCAGTGATTTCAGTGGGTTTCAGTTTCAATTAGACTTTCGGTTCAGCTTGGAATGGTATATCATATAGTGCTTTCAGTTTAGATGCTATTTCATGCTTTCAATCATATTATCTTGTGATTTCAGTGAGTTTTCCTTGTGTTGCAGTAGTGCTTTCAATAGATAACAAAAATAAAGTTGATATTGTAGCTTCTCCAATCATTGTATTTACATTTTAAGTTACAACTATTCTGTGTTTGTAACCCCGGATGGTAATATCGCCAATGGATGTTAATGCATGCTTCATTTTGTAAGATTGGATGGTTTACCGCCAATCCCTATAGCATTTCATAACAGGCCAAGTCTAGTATTAACAACCATTTTGGTCTAAATCGAGACTTGCACCATGCCAGTACCTTGCATACTCATTCTGTCTATCATGCACTCCGCTGAAAAAGCGTAGAAGTGGTCGGCTACGCCGCCTAGTGCATGCTTGTGTTGCACATTACACACTCCGAGGCATGTGGTCGTCGTGGACGACTGGTGTGTACGTAAACATTCGTATTGCATTCAATTCCGTAGCATATGAGTAGAAGTGTGATTCGAACACCATATGGTTGTCGTGGATGCCTGGTGTGTACGCAAACATTTGCATTGCATTCAATTCCGTAGCAGATGAGTAGAAGTGTGATTCAAACACCATATGCTCTCACCTTGCCCACCTTAGGATCTTGGTGATCAGAAAGTGTTTTGAAGATTGCTTGTGCTTTGGATTTCAGCTGACATTATTTTGAAAAAAAAAAAACTAAGCTGGTCATTACAATGGCATAATGAAGAAAGTTTTTCAGTTGATTGTGGAGAGTTTCAGTGGCTTGGATGATAATGATTTTAGTCCTCCTTTTGCTAAGAGGGTAATGATTTTAGAAACAACTGCAAAAATCAGATCATGTGTTCTTATGATAGATCTTGATTGTAAGGATCTTACTCTTTAAATGTTTCATCATTTCCTTGCTACTACCAGTGAGAATCATACAATGAATATTGTTATAGCAATGCAGGCCATTATGTCATTAATTTTGAATGGAAGTGATGATATCTCCCAACCAATCTTATCTATGTTATTGGTTGTTTTGAGCCAAGAACATGTTACTTCTTCAGCTGCATATGAATTGGTTAACAGTGTTTTCAAACAATGTGAGTAGAAATTGAAGCCATAGAGGAAGGAGGATCACATGTTGTATCCACAAGTAAACATCAGGATGGGAAAATTTCTGAAATTGTTAAAAGAAATGAAGAACTCTCCTACGAAGAAGCAGATGACTTACTTCACGAGACATACATGACAAAGTACCAAAATGACTTCATAGAAAAACATACAGCTACATATGATGGGTATGTTAATTTGGAGTTTGCTAAATCAACAATTGTTGACAAGACACATAAAGATGAAGACATGAACTTCTCCAATACCAAGTACAATATTCTGAAGACAAAAGGTTGTCTGAATACCTCACCAAAATTTTCAGAATTGGAGCATGTTGATTTTGAGGATGTTGCAGTTTTTAAATCAGCATTTAATACTGAACACATACATCATTTTAATGATGATAATTCAGAAGTTGAGTGGGAAACATCCATGCAAGATGTGTATCAGATTGACTCCCAAAAGGATTCCATTGAGAGGAGTGTTCTTGACAGAGGAGCTGAGTTTTCAGTTCAGTTTGAAAGAGTTGGTTTTAGTTTTGATCCAAATCAGTTTGAAGGTGATGTGTTGAAGAAATCATCCATTCAAGGAGTGCTTGATGAGCCTATTTGTTCAGAACAAAATTAGAAATACATAAGACCATGTGATCCAGGTGTTTTGCCTCCTAAATGCAATGAAGGGAAAGCAAATGATGATTTTGTGTTAGAGCATAGTGCTGTCCTACCTTCATATCATAAAATATGCAAAGAGAATGTTAAAGACATAGCTGATTTTAATAAACATGCCCTTGAAGACAAATCAGAAAAAAATTTTGTGTGAAGATGATTTTGATCAAAGGCTTAGAGAATTAAAATTGTCGGTCAATGAAAAAAAGATTGTGCAAGCCTTAGTTCATTTTGCTAGCACACGCAAATGCATTGAAGATCACTTATGGAAGACTCAAGTTGAAGAGAAACAGAAGGGTATTCAGGTTGGAGCTACTTCATCAAATCTGCAAACTATTAAAGTTGCTTTAGAAATAATGAAATTAGATTTCTTGCATTTGCTTACTGACAGAGATCATGTTATTAAGTTTGGAGAAGAGACCTTGGATGCTTTACCAAGAGAAGGTGAATAAGGTTGATGAGCTCACCTTGAGCTTAAATCAGTGAAGCTTTCTTTAGAAAATGTCCAAGGGACATTACTAGAAGTTAAAAAAAAGCTTGATGTTGCAGAGCAATTCAGGAAGCAAGAGGATGAAGAAGGAGCTAAAGAAATCAAGTAATTGATGAGCTTGATATTCTTCTAAAGGAATTTGATTTAGAGGTCTTACCAAAGAATTCAGAAGTTGCATGTGCAAATTTGGATCACCTAGATGGGTTTGAGCAAGAAGGTAGAGGTAATTTTCAGTTTGCTGATAATCCTCTTTTTGAGATGGATGCAGAGTTATCTTTTAATAATCCACTCTTTGAGTTGGATACTAAAGCACTTTCTACTAATTTTGGTGACACAAGTGATGACAACATTAAGATATTGAATATTGATGTGGAGTTCAGACATGAGGTAGAAAATGAAGTTTCAACATGGAATATGCTGAAACATGAAGACTTCATCATTCATAACGGTGGGAAGTTACAAAAAGGTGATTTTGAACTTGCTGAAATTTTCAGAACAGCAGTAGAAAAAGCAAATTCAGATCTTGTATTGCATAAGGATTTGGTAAGACAAGGGCCTAAACATGGTTTCTTCTCTTTGCACAATCCACCTCTTGGATTGGAAGTTGATTTGACTTATGATAGTCTCAAAATTCCTAGTGATTTGAAAATTCATTCGGTTGATAGCACTTGGATTCATTGCATGAGAGGAATTCATTGTGGAAAAGATGCTTTTGGGAGCATTAGAAGATCTTCTGATGAGGCACACATGAATAGCAGAGTTGCACAACACAAGCTCAGTGGAGTTGTTTCATCTCAACGAATTCATGTTAGAGGTCACCAATGGAGTATATTGGAAGGCTGTAGTGACTAGAGAGATGTTCCATGGCATGAAATAGTTCAAAATTTCAGTTTTGACTCGGCTGTTTGGTTGCAGATCAGCCACCATATGATTCCATTTGCTTTCTTGCAAGTGGATTGGAAAGAAATCCTAGTCAAGAATTGGAACATTTTCCAATTTGTGACTTTGGAAGAGATAATTTCAGCCAATAGAATGTTTACATTTCTTGTTTTGGCTAACAAATTTCAGTTATGCAACAATGGTTACATTGACAGGGTGCTGATTTTCAAAAAATCAGATTGTCAGATGTTGATTTTAGACTTGGACAGCTGCAAAAGAATTCATTTTTTATGCCACTCAAGTTTCGCAAAAGGATGGCATATGCTTCCAGATGTAGAGGATGATTACTACAGCCATGTTAATTTTGATTTGGGTGAAAAATCAGAAGTTCTAGAAGTGTTAACAAAGAAATTTAGCACCAACTTTCCAAATTGTATCAGAGTGGCACAACAGAAACGTGGAAGGATAAAACAGTTTGATGGAGAGTTTGCTAAATTCATGCAGAGAATAGTTATGCTTATGTCCAGGAGAGATAAGGTGTTATTTGCAAGTATGTTGCAGCATAGTGCATCAAAAAGATCATACAAACCTCCTAGATTGATTTGGGATCCTAGAGCTACATTGTTTATTCAAAGTTGATATGTTGGTTGAGATGGCAATTGCTTGAGGGCAAGCAATTCTAGGGAGGGAGGACCATAATGTCTCAATTTTTTAGTAATTTCGATTTGCAAGCTTTAGTCCAGTTCCAGTTTTGACTGAAGCAGCTTGGTGTTTGATGAGGGGATCTCCAAGGTTCTTGGAGCATGCAGGATGTGTTCTGCAAAGATCTTTGTTTTTGGCAATGAGCTCAATTGGTCTTGAGGACCCTTATGACACTTTCACAAGTGAATTCCGACTTTCAGTGTGTTCTCCAAACTTCTTGGAGAGAGTGTCTATTTATAGTAAGTCACCCAATCGGCTCCAATCATCATTATTCATTATCAGTATCATTCCGGTATAGTCAGATTTTGATTCCAATACTGTTTCAATGGTTTCCGCAACTCGAGTGGATTAATGAGCTTTTATTTAATAATTTCACTAATCAGCGTTTATTTAATAATTTATTGTAATGGCTCGTTGGAAAGGTAATCAAAAGTTTTAAATCATGAACAGTTAAAAAGGGGACCTCGCACATCAAAAATATTGTTATTTCATAAAGGGGTCTTTTGGAGCAAAATGAAGTATTTTAAAAGTGAATTTAAAAATATAACTTTTGGAAAGTCAGGCAAGAAAAAAAAAGTATAAAAGAAGATTTAGAGAGCTCATTTGGATATGCAGATTATTATTATTTTTCCTCTTATGAAACCCATGTGGTTCTGTGAGATTGAACTTGGTTCATCTCAGCCTTCTTGAGGATGAAAACCCTCTTGGAGAAGATTGGCCACGGTGGTGAAAGATCCTCCCTGGTTAATACTGTGTGACTCATTTCAAAGTTAAAATTTGTGCAGAAAGGTTTTTGCAGGCAGATTTATCTAGAGTCTACGCTTGTGCTGTTTGGTAAGGATTTGGAGCAATTTCATACAAAGATTGTCTGGTGCTGAATGTTGTCCGGTAATGGTAATTGTGTCGAATATCTATATTTTTCCAGTGCTTAAGGTTTTACAAATTTATTGGACATTTGATAAATAATAAATTTGTGGAGACTAATGCTAATTTTCCTTGAGAATAGTATGATGGATTTGATAGGTGATTTGCAGTGAGTTCTTCTATATCAGCCATGGGATTTTATGGGTTCCTAAACCCTTGTCTTGGTACATGGTGCTTTACCTTGGACGCCTCATCTCCTAGGTAAAATGTGACAAATTATGGAGGCAGCGATCTGATTTTGACTGGTTTTTGGAGGGGGTTTAAATGCCAGCTGCCCTCATTTGGTGCACATTTATATATTTTACAAGTCACGTGGGGATCTTGGGACTAGCGCAGGAGTATTGTGGTGAGAAGGCAGTCTATGATAGGCGTTGGAAGCTTGTTTTGTTAGTGCAGCCCTGCTAAGTGATTTTAATCACCTTCAAGTCTGCTGCTCACATCTTTGGAGCATGGAAATCAGATCTGGGTTGAATGCAGTGGTTGGAGCTTGTGGAAATTAATAAATATCAGCCGCCCATGCACTTCAAAGGACATTCTTTGATAGTAAAGCAGTTTGGGGAGTGAATCACACTTTTGCAAGGGCAATCTGTACATTTCTAGCAACATCATCCTTATTTCTCATTGCTGTTTACAGTTAAAGGATATTATAATTTGAGCAGAAAATAGCGCTGTTGGAGCAGCCTCTGAAGTCAAACTTTGGAGAAATCCCTCACATTCTGAGTTGTATTCAAACTACACCTTCTTCCAATAATTGTAACAGCAACTATTGATCAATATAAATTGCTGGGCATCTTCATTTGAGGTCAGATTTTACTGTTGTTTGCTTTCTGTTCATATGCAATCTATTTGATTAAATGTCTATGCTGCTACTGTGCATATTGATTTAGATATTGAATGAATATTGTTACAAACTGCATATTGAATGATCCCATTTCCAAAACAAACTGGAATACATTGAAAACAATTACTATGCAAAGTGTTTGACGAAATGCCTACATGATAAAAGTCAGAAACATATGTGGGTTTTCGGGAAAAAATTGGCTTCAATTTGGGTTGGAACATTACACACAACAGAGTGTGAAACAAGGAGATGGACAACATATGCGGATTCTTAAGAAAGCCTATGGGTATTTTGTACTGGGTGATGGAAAAAGAGAGGCACTTAGTAATAGAATACTCTGCTTACAGCAACATATGGTCCTGATATGCCAACCCTTTAAAGGTTGATTTTTCATTGGAACTATATGAAGAGTCAATAGTAGAAAAGACGGGATTATCTGATCAAAAAACAGCAGCAAAAGAACCGCCATTAAAAAGGAGTTGGTAGGGTCTTGAAGCTTCTTTCTACTCTTGATCACTTCTGGTTTTGTAAATGTGTAGAAACACATGCATGCATGCTATGGCTTTGTAACAATGTGATCCCACGGACATTTTTTGGCCTTGCCATGTAATTAAAATCATCTTAGTTTCATCCTGCAGTGTGGCTGCTACTGTTTTCTCTTTCATGTTTTCAATTTTGTATTAGCATTGATAGGCTATAGATAGAGTAATGAAAGGTAATGTTCACAGGCTTATCACCAATAAAGGAACTACCCCTAAACAAATTTGCTAGTTCCCATTTCGCTGACACGGTCTTTCCCACTCATCCATATGAAAATTCATGACATGCTAAATAAGAACCAAGAAGGATACTTCGATTCCTTGAATCAGCTTCCATTTGATAACATCCTAGGAACCTCTATCACCACTTCTTGCAACATATATACCTAAGCTTTTGTGAGTATTTCAAAATACGTAAGTTATGTCCAATTATAAATTTTGTATCCAAATATTAGGTCTCTAAAAAAACACCATAAAGCTGGTGCTACATTTCTTAACTTACATAGAAGAGTGGTCTATTTCACAGTGTGTCAAAAAAAAAATCAAAGAGATTGAAATGGTGTAATTCATCTAACTTGTTGAATTTTTAGCTTTGTTCAGAACTTCTGCACAAGTTCAGTGTGAACGTGCAAGTAGTTCGAGTTATTTCTATTTTGTAATTCACTTAAATTATAAAGTGAAAATCTTTTATTTAGTTAATCAAGTCTAATAAAGTGCAAATAAGCACTAATGATTTAGACTTGTCTTCCAAGTCATCTCCTACGTGAGATAAGATTGCTATTCTTGGAAGATTAGACTTTTAGCTGAATAGTATAAAGATAGGTGCAAAATAGAAGAACAATAACTCAATACGGTGTAATAATTCCGTGCAGATGTTAGTTTGACAGTTCTAAAGGTTTCCTTGTAAGCTTTCAAAGGATAACTCATTTGAAGGTGTAAATTATCTATTTATTGTTCTTCATTTCTACAGTTGAATTTCAATGATTTGTCTGATTAATTCAATGTTTTTTGAACATTAGGTAATTAGTCATCGTGATTGGAATTTCCACATGGTATCAAAGCGTCGGGAAAAAAAAACCGTGCAAGGTATTTTAGTTAAAATTGCATTGCCAATACAAGAAAATTCAGGGCATTTTTGGAAATTCGCAATTTCTTTCCGAAAAATCACGACCAAATTTGTAAAAAATAGCATGCGGTTTTGTTTGAGGAATCGCATTGGTTTTAAGCTAGAAATTATGACATTTTTTACCAAAGGAAATCGCAATAGGAATAAACGAAAAAATCGTGCGCTTGGAGGGTGGAAGATCCGCGCCATTTTTACGGAAAAACTGCGACTTTGGTTTTTTGATTTCCATGCTTAGGGCTCAGTTGCAGACCCGCAACCAATACGGGTTTTGTTTTTTTTTTTCCAAAAATCATGGCGAATCTATGCAAGTGCGACTAGGGTTTTAGAGGTCATGTCTGTTATCAGAATATGTGAAACATATATTATTAAAACTGAATGTGTCTCTTACAAAGATAGAGCGGAGCTCTATTTATAGAGAGAATGAAGAAGTTACTAAAAAGAAGCGGGAGTTTCACAAGGAAACTACAGGTAAACAAAGCAAAAAAGATAGGAAAAAGCTAAACGAAGAACAGAAATAGAAAAAAACTAAGATTGACCATTATCTAATAGAGATAACTAAACTTTATCTTAATACCCCCCCTTAATGGTCAATCTACTAACTAAACTGAGTTGCCCCCCTAAAGATGACAACCGAGACTGACTAAAACAGAATTGCCCCCTCTGAATGGAGACAACAGAAATAGATATAGGCAGATCCACGAGCAACTGACAAAACAGACAGAGGAGATAGGCCTAAAAGGCATAGAAAGCAGACTCCTTCTGCTCAGTATGTTCTGCGACGTGCGCTGATGGAGTTGAAGCTTCAGATTTGGACTGCTCAGCAGCCAAGCATTTCTAGCAATCCTTTTTCATATGCCCAAACTTGTGACAGTAATTGCACTGGATGTTGTATTTCTTGGATGGGTCCTGTGACTGACCCTGACTGAACTGCTGAGAGGGCTGATTAGGACCCTGATACTGCTGGAAGGACTTGGCAGTAAATGCCTGTTCTGAGGAGGAAGAAGCACTGCTACCAAACTGTTGTTTCCATCGATCCTGCTGCAAGAGTTTGTTGCACAGATCGGGGAACGTCAGACTAACATTAGATGAAGTAATGTTAAGAGTTTCAATAAAGTGCTCATAAGATGATGGTAGACTTTTCAGAGTGATCACTACCATATCTTCTTCCATCTTCCGACCAATCACCGTCAACTGATCACAGATGCCTTGATTTTTGTGAGATGCTCCTATAGAGACATGTGATCATCCATCATCATTGAGAAGAGCATGTTCTTGAGAAAGAATGCTCGGCTTTTGTTAGAGGTTTCATGAAGGTCCTTTAGTGATTCCCAAATTTCTTTTGTCGTTTTCCCAGACGGAACCTGAGGCAGCTGATCATCGGTGATCGATAGCTTGATAAGCATTACCGCTTCACGATTTTGCTCATCGAATCTATCCTGATCCTTACCCGCCACTTGAGGACGTGTAGTTGTACCCAAAACAATCTGGTCCAAACACCGATACTCAAAAATAGTCATCATCCGCTGCTTCCAGGTGTTGTAATTTTTGCCGTTGAATCTCTAACTGCCCTCCAACAGAATGTTGGTCAACGGAGCCATGCTTCACGTTTTCCGAGACACGAAAAGACGAATTATAAGCAGTGGGCATAGAAACTAAAGCAGATAGACGGCACAGACAGCAAACAGAAAATACTTGCACAGATTATAGAGCGTTGATTCCGAAGACACGGAATAAAGCTGAGATACAGAAATAGAGGCACGGATTTCAAGATACTGATCTCGAGAATATGAAAGGCAGAGTCTCAGAACATCCGAATATGGACTTCAAGGCAAAGATTTGAAACAGGAAACAAGATGCTGGTCTGCACCATGACGGCATGTAACGAACCAAAAGACAAAAGAGAATGCTTGCTGATCAAATAAACCCGAACCACGAGCCAAAGACAGAAATAATGGTAGAACAGGTCACTTGAAGTAATTCACTATTTAAGCATACAAACAGCTAAACAAAAAACTGCCAGAATATAGTCAAATGGGCCCACGAAGAGAAAGACAGAGGTCAAAAACTAGAATCTCAATCCTTTAAACGCCAAAAATAACCGCCACAAATGCCGCCAAATAAACTGTGACCAAACCCGTAGGATCTCAAAACAGAGATAAAGCTGCTAAAAAAAGGAAATTTGCCGCCGATTTCAAAGTAGTCATAATATCGCGATCATAGAAGGAATCTAGACCCCGCCTTCAAGAGCCGCCGACACCACAGACACAAATAGCAGATGATCACCAAGATATCATTGATGGAAAATCGCGAGTCCATACCAGAGATCCCAACCAGAAAAAAAAAACGCTTCCAAAGAACCAACGTTGACTTCCAGAAATTGAAATTGCCGACACTTTTAACAAAAACGAGAGCTGCAAATCGCGCAGAACCTCCAGCGGGTTTTTTTTTGTTCAAGCGCTCTTCAAAAAAGAACAACCCAGATTTAGAGTCTTTGAAGCTTTCAATGAACAGACAAATCGACGAACCCAGCTCGACCGCCTCCCACACTTGACCTCTTCACACGCGACCAAGTAGAGAACAAAAATCGCGAAGAAAAACGTGATTTAGAGAGTCAATGCCCACAAAAATTGATATTGCAGGGATCCACGACTCTTCGAAAACAAATGCGTGCCAGAAATAGATGAAAATGGCAAACTCGCAACCCACGACCTCCAAAAACGTGAGCATAGAGATAAAATGCGACCAGGAGAGATCTCGACCCAGAAATAATCACGACCCACAGAAAAAATGACTTCTCCATGACCTCACCCGGGCTCTGATACCATGTTATCAGAATATGTGAAACATATATTATTAAAACTGAATGTGTCTCTTACAAAGATAGAGCGGAGCTCTATTTATAGAGAGATTGCAGAAGTTACTAAAAAGAAGCGGGAGTTTCACAAGGAAACTATAGGTAAACAAAGCAGAAAAGATAGGAAAAAGCTAAACGAAGAACAGAAATAGAAAAAAACTAAGATTGACCATTATCTAATAGAGATAACTAAACTTTATCTTAATAACGTCAAGATTATTAACAGCTAGGGCATAGTTGCCTATGATCTGAACCTGTGGCTAGGGTTTTAGAGGTCACGAAATTTTTAGTAGCTCAAGTTTTATTAAGCCAACAGAAAAACTAGGGTTTACATAACCTAGGGTTTGAAAGAAATTCAAATTTTTTGAGCAGATTAATTATTTTCAGCTTTGCAAGTTTGTTTTTATAGAAAAACATTTTTAATGGTGTCACCTAGTCTCCGTTTCGAGAATAGGTTGGATGGCGCATTAAATTTCTTGCCTTGGAAAGTTAGGGTGACTTTGTTACTAGAGGAAATTAAAGCCAAATGGATGATACTAGTTGCAATAAAGGATCATTTATTACTCATTTAACAGAGATTAAAAAAACTAAGGAGATGCTCAACGATCTGGTTAGTCTTTTCCAAAATGAGAACATTAACAAGAAAATGATATTGAGAAACAGACTCAAATCCATAGAGATGTCTAGTTTGGATACAATTACCAATTACCTGATGAAAGTCACATAACTTCACTACTAGCTTGCAGCAGTCGGCGAAAAGGTGGAAGATGTAGAGATAGTGAACTTAGCTTTGAATGGATTCTCATCTTCATGGCATGCTTTTGTTCAGGGAACTTGGTATGTGGGTAGTGGGGACTCTAGACATATGACATTAGCGCAACAATGTTTTACCAAACTGGAAGAACACAACTCTGGAGTTCAAGTTGAGCTCGGTAATAATGCCAAGTATCCAATAGAAGTTGGTTAAATTTCCTTACGTTTACAATTAGGTAACTCTTTGGAGTTTGACGATGTTTTGCTTGTTCCTAGTCTTAGGAAAAATTTGCTTTCAGTTTTAATAATGGAGAATAAGGGCATTGCAGTTGAATTCAAGGATCAACAAGTTCTTATTAGGCCAAAGGAATCTAACCCAGTTATAACACAAGTTATAGGGGTTAGGAAAAGACAACCTTTATAGTTTCTAGGATAAACCAGTTTCAGCTCTAGTTCATAACAGTGACAATTTGTGTGTGTAGTGAACCCTAGTTCTTCCTTAATCGACTTCTTGCAACTCCTGGTCTATGTTTTATGTGTTTTTGAAGTTCTCGAAGATTTTATCAAATAATGCATAAAAACCCAAACAAATGCAATAGAGAAATGTCGAAAGCAATTGTAATATTATATCGGAGTTGTGAAATTACATTGGAAGCATTCATACTCGGGAACAATCCTCTGATGATGAAGCCTTTATTTCTGAATCTCTCTGTAAATCCGATGAAGCACAAATAGAACTCCTGAATGAAGCTCTCACAGGCAATGATTCGGCTGATCTTTCACAGCCTCAAGATTGCTAATACATTGAAGATTTTTTCGTCCTCCAATGGCTGAAGATGACTGAAACCCTTGGTCTCCATGTCAAATCCCAAGAACACCAAAATGACAAAGTCAAGTAATCATCAAGAATGAGGTTGATTTGCTTTTGATGCTCTATTTATACTTCTCCCAAACAATTCCATCCAAATTGTGCTTTTTGATCATTTAAATATTTGCTTTTTGTTGACTTTATAATATATCCTCAAGATATGGCGTACTTTTTCATAAAGGCATTAATTGCTCATTAATATTAAAATGGCCCCCACTTTTATAAAGTTACGTTATAACTTTATAATATCACTTTATAACATTTAATATAATTTAAGCCATATAAACATTAATATCTCCTCAAATACTCATTATTTCGCCACGCCATCTAAAACTGAAGTCAACACCGCTAATCACCATGCGTCTAGGTACCATGCTAAATATAGTGACTCCAAGCTCAACTGCCAAGGTGACTTACTATAAATGGTAAGTACATCAATCTAAGTCCACAAATCCTTGTCAAGGCCAAATCCTGAACCTAGCAAAGCACTGGAGAGAAGTAATGTCACCAATCGACCAAGTAACTATCTCAGAGGACCCTCTATCCATATCTATTAGCCTATGAGGGTCAAGAAATAGGCTAATCCCTCTAAAAACTGATGCTCGCAAAAATGGGGACATTACAGTCCGCCCTCCCTGAGATTGCAAGTCCCCAAGCAATCACGACTGCAAAGAAACTCCACAACACTGGAAATCCAAAGGAAGACTGTGAAATGTCCCACACTGAAGCACAACTATCGCAACATCAGCATAGCCACAACTACGCAAAGATGAACACCAAACCAACTGTCCCATCCCTATGCCCTGAAACTGTGCATCTCAAACGAATCATGTACATGGGAACCAAAAGGTCAAATAGCAAGTAATCCTCACCATGTACATACTGCAATACTCCCCAATGAACCCAAACTGGAACCCCGATGCACACATAGGATCCCACAGTACACTGAAGAGTGTCCAACCAAAAATACCTGGATCCCAAATCCAGAATAAAAACCTGCTAAGAAGAGCACTCTTAGACTTCCACTACTCAAATCTGATCTCAACTTCACCATGCTGCAGATAGTGAAGCAAACCCATGGGACCCATCTAAACTGCAACACTAACTCTGTCACCCCCTGGATCCCAATGCAATCTATAAACACATCCATCCGTCTTGTGGAGATATGAATATCTAAAAGTGTCTGTAACACAACAACTACCTCCATCCTCTGCTAAACTCCCATGGATGAGCTGACTCTGCAAGTAATACCCCTCAAAAGACGGTCTGCAACACTAACTCTGTCACCACCTAGATCCCAATGCAATCTATACACACATCCATCCGTCCTATGGAGATATGAATATTTGAAAGTGTCTGTAACACAACAACTACCTCCATCCTCTGCTAAACTCCCATGGATGTGATGACTCTGCAAGTAATACCCCTCAAAAGACGGTCTCGGGTACTTGCAACCACTAATTCCATCTGCTGAAGATGGTGAATACCCATCCACCAACGGATGGTATAACCCCGAAGTCAACCCACACCGATGCGTCATCAAGTCCTGCGTGTGTGGATCAGAAGAAAAATGATGAGCGTTCCCCACTATGTAATTACAGTAGTAGGCTCCAACCTCGGTCAATGGCTCATCACATACAAAAAAGGAATCAGGAGATGGCTCCAATCTCTAATCCCGAATCACTAATTGGGTAGGGCCTGTGGCAACCTGCTCTGCAAACCCAACCACAAAATCTCTGAGGAAACATTGTAGTCAAAGTACCTACAATGACTCCCACAAAACGTCTGATAGCGCATGAACCCTGAATGAGAGTATCCCTCGTGACCCCAAACGGACCCTCCTGAAACTCCGGACTCTCAAGCAGGTACTCAGGAAATGTGTCGGCGCAGTAAAAACAAAATAAGGCTAGATCAACCTTATCCTCTGAAACCGCTGATCACTCTGACTCTGAGACACAACAAGCTGGCGTCCAAAATCAGCTACATGAGATGAAGTAACAAATTTGCTTCCAAGAGAGGGAAACAAATCAACATGAGAACCATACTCCCAACCAGATGACACCCTATGAATCCCCTGTGAAGATGATGGAGTAGCGTCGTGTACTAACACAACTCTCTGGAGAATCCACCACAACCACACAAGAGCTATCAGCAATCTGACCGGCATCATATGGCATAGTACTGACCTTGGGAGAACCTGATACAACAAGTGGTTCTCTCCTGCTCTCACCCAAAGTACTCATCCCAACTGAGACTACTGCACCTGAATCTGTGATAGATGTAACTACATCCTCACTACAACCCGTGGATATCAAATCATCACCAGCTACCACTGTAGGAAACTGTACTATAACTGCAGGTGGTGAAGACTGTGCTCAGCTCAACTCCACAGTAAGCTCCTCCAACTATGACCGTGACTCTTGAAGGGCCAACTGAGCGGTCTGCAATGAGCCCAAAGTCACCTCAAGCTCATGAGTGAGCTCGTCAACCTCCTCTTCCTTCCCCTTCAATGCATCGTAACAGATGCTATCCCATTCGAGAAGATAATCTCTGTCAGCTAGTAACTGGAAGTAATTATGTTTCATCTTTCCAATCGCTTCTCGTAGTGCATGGAACTCTGCAAGGGAAAGGCCACTATCACCGTGCTCATCTAACATAGGAGTACCCCAACCAATCGTAGCCAACATCTGACGAGCAACGTCAAAGTGCTCTATGGCTGTGGCAATCATACTATCATTGACCTTAAGTTGCCCAACCAAATGATGAGGTCTCTGAAACTCATGACTCCCATGCAAACTCTCTGAATCAAAGTTTGCACTGTGATATGAGGCTATATCCAAATCACTCACCACATGATCAGCAACAACATGTGTGCTATCATCAGTGCACACATCAACAACCAAGGTACTGCTGCTAAGCACCTCATCAGAAGGCTCAACTGGCAAGGTAGAAGCTGCTGATATGACAGTATCTTCACACACTTCCACTTCCAATGTAACTGTATCACCATCCAACTCATGATCCTGGGATCCCATGCCAACAAATGATTCTTCTAACTTGTTTTCTAAGGTCTGATCTGAAAAATCAGACTCATTATGGCATGAATCTTCATCAACCAATCCATCATTGATACCCGAAACTGAAGTATCAACATTTGAAGACTCCACAATACTATCATCCTTGCGTGAAATGGCTTCTGTCACATGACGATAAAAGGAAATAGGACTGCTGTCACAAAGATCAGAACTGTTATGGATTAACCTTTGCATGCAATCTTCATTCTGCTGCAAGCTACGAGCTAATCTTTGTTGTGAAAGCGTAAGTTTTTCCTGGATATTATTCAGGATGCTCTCAACACTTGGCTGCTCACATTTCTTTGATTTTCTTTTTTGCTTGCCACAATCCAACCGATACTCCATATATTGCTCGAAGTCTAGACGATCTTTGACCTTAACTGGAAGTGCTCTATACTCCTCATAAGCAACCATTACCTCATCAACAAATTTAGAAGCCATCTTTTTATTGAAGCTGATCAAAGAGTGATCCACCCTGTTTGACTGATTTTTCGAATTCTTTCTCTAACTTGACAATGTTATTTGTCAAATTATCCTCAAATTTTGACGATTAAACTCTAATATGTGCAGATAAAGATTGTCAAATGGAACAATCTTTTTGTCAAACAATTCCAAGCAGGTTGCAAACAATAGTTCTTATTCTCTGCTGTAGCAAATCTCAGTAGTTCTTATTCTCTGCTGTAGCAAATCTCAGTGCTGATGACAGACCTGTAGGTATTTGGTGTTCCTTCACAACTGCTGTCCCAATGTATGTCAGTGTTTACAAACGTATTGACAGATTTAATAAAACCACAATAAGCCTCCAAACTAGACTATAGCAACAGAAACTCCTCCTCAGATGGTAATGAGCTGAAATGTAATAGTTTTCTGTTATTAAGGAGAGCTGAAGTGCACATATTGCAGGCCACAATTCTGTCTGTTCCAAATCTGCAGAGTGTATATTAATTTATTCCTTAGTTGTTGTACAAGATCTATTATGAAACACTCCATAGGCTGTCCCAAAGTCAGCGGTTCCCTATGTGGTTGCTTGTGGGGCCTACACTCCACTTATCTTCAGTTCATTCCAATTGCTCATCTTGCAACCCAAAAAACACAAAAGAATTACTTTAATCCTCACGTAGCTTTGCTATATGTTGAAGATCTCGAGGGTCCCACGTTCCACTAACAACTTGCACTTGAATTCTTAATTTATTCTTCTCAAATTGCTGACTGGACTTATTTGTCAGATCTGGTTCCCTATTCATACAGCATTACCCATATTAAATCTATCAATGAATTTCACAAATTTGATTTACCCTTTTGAAGCGCTGCATATCAATTTGATATCACAACGTATAAAATCTGCCAACTCTCAATCCTTCCATCTCAGACTTCAACTCTTACGCTGGGACCCACAATTCAACAAATGATTTCATAAAATTCTCACACCTGGAAATGTATGTAGTGACTGGAATTCGAAAGCAGCAATCATGAGAGTATTTCAGACCTGGCCTCAAACTTAATATGCTGTGCATAAACAGATAGCTCCTCACAGTAGCAGCAGTAGGTCTGTAGTAATGAAAGAGTCTTTGAATTAAGAGATGCCTAGTTGCAAGCGGCGTCCCATATACTCAGATTAGATTCTATATGCAATTGAATATTTTGCCACTTCCTTTTATTTGACTGCTCTGACCATGTTAAGCTGCGCTAGCATGTGAATTAGTATTATAAATGCCAAAGCTGCTCCCGATTAATTTTGGTTTGTCCTAATCTGTAGTTTTTGTCTTTATTGGCCCCTATGTTTTTCTCATATCATTTTTGGTCTTATTTGTTGAGCCTCTGAATTTTGTCTTTAGCTGTGCTGACTGGGATTTGTCTTATGTGCATACCCTAAAGATTTTTTTTTTTTTTTTTTGTCTTTTCTGAGTTTGTTTGCTTTTGACGTCAGGTTGGATGTCTTCGACCCCTTGTAAATAATATTAACTCCTTATTTCAGTTCGATTCCTTCAGGAATGAATCCCACGATTTCTTTATTCCTTTGTCCTTTCTGCCGCCTCAGACAAAGGTTATCGACCTACTTGTCTTTTCCTTACGCCAACTTGAACTATCGAATTGACTCCTTTATATGTTATGTTAATCGGCTCCCAATTTCGTCAGATTTTAGCCTTCCATTCCTTAAACTTGTCCCCTTTTTTCCACCAAAATGAATAACAAATGCAGAAAATTCAGAAACTGGTCTTCAACCAATAATAACAATATTCTGCAAAGTCGGATAAATTCTTCAAACCCTAAAGAAGAAAACTTCTTTACACAGGATGGCACAATCAAAGCTCTGATACTACTGTAGTGAACCCTAGGTCTTCCTGAATCGACTTCTTGCAACTGCTGGTCTATGTTTTATGTGTTTTTGAAGTTTTCGAAGATTTTACCAGATAATGCATAAAAACCCAAACAAATGCAATAGAGAAATGCCGAAAGCAATTGTAATATTATATCAGAGTTGTGAAATTACATTGGAAGCATTCATACCTGGAAACAATTCTCTGATGATGAAGCCCTTATTACTGAATCTCTCTGTAAATCCGATGAAGCACAAATAGAACTCCTGAATGAAGATCTCACAGGCAATGATTCGGCTGATCTTTCACAGCCTCAAGATTGCTAATACATTGAAGAGTTTTTCGTTCTCCAATGGCTTAAGATGACTAAAACCCTTGGTCTCCATGTCAAATCCCAAGAACACCAAAATGACAAAGTCAAGTACTCATCAAGAATGAGGTTGATTTGCTTTTGATGCTCTATTTATACTTCTCCCAACCAAATTGTGTTTTTGATCATTTAAATATTTGCTTTTTGTTGACTTTATAATATATTCTCAAGATATGGCGTACTTTTTCATAAAAGCATTAATTGCTCATTAACATTAAAATGGCCCCCACTTTTATAAAGTTATGTTATAACTTTATAATATCACTTTATAACGCTAATCACCACGTGTCTAGATGCCCTGCTAAATATAGTGACTCCAAGCTCAACTGCCAAAGTGACTTACTATAAATGGTAAGTACGTCAATCTGAGTCCACAAATCCCTGTCAAGGCCAAATCCTGAACCTAGCAAAGCACTGGAGAGAAGTAATGTCACCAATCGACCAAGTAACTATCTCAGAGGACCCTCTATCCATAACTATTAGCCTACGAGGGTCAAGAAATAGGCTAATCCCTCTGAAAACTGATGCTCGCAAAAATGGGGACATTACAGTGTGAGCTATCGCACAAGAGCAGGGGGCATCTACATCACGCAACGTTGCCTATTCTTAAAGAGATTGTCACAAGACTTCCAAAGTTCAATATTGAATAGCTAGGATTTTGTAGAGGATGCACACTTGGCAAGCATGCCAAGGCTGCTTTTCCAAGAAACGAGCATAGGTCTAAAGGGATTTTAGACTTAGTACATTTAGATGTGTGTGGACCGACATCAGTAGGATCAATTGTAGGAAGCGTGTACCATGTTTCCTTCATTGATGATTTCTCTCACAAGATGTGGATCTACTTCTTAAAGACCAAGGATGAGGTCTTTAGCAGGTTTCAGGAGTTCAAAGCTCTAGTTGAGAACCTGACAAGGATGTACATCAAGGTCTTGAGATCTGACAATGGGCGTGAGTATACCTCCAAGGAGTTCGAGGGTTTCTACAAGGAAGCAGGGATAAAGAGGGAGTTAACAATTCCGTACAACCCACAGCAAAATGGGGTTGAAGAGTAGAAGAATCGATCCATCATAGGGGCTACTAAGGCCATTCATGACTTGGACTTGCCGATGTTTCTTTGGGCAGAAGCATGTCTTACAGCAATCTACATCCAGAATAGGTATCCTCACAGGGTCTTGGAGGATAAGACACTAGAGGAGGCATTTAGTGGCGTGAAGCCAGAGGTGAGTCATTTCTGCATCTTTGGTTGATGCAAAGCAGGGGATAAGTTCAACATGGACTACACTGATCTTTGGACTAATCAAGTATGGTTTGGACTGCTCTCTCTCTCACAACACACGCTTTCAATGCTTGGGAAAGGTAACACAACATGGTTTGAATGCATGGACCACTTGCCAACCTTCCAAGACACCTGAGACCACATTAATATGACTGGTTAACACTAATGAACCCCACCAAGAATCCTAATCACAGATCCTTCTTACTGTTCCTTTGCAAATAGCCCTATTTGCTTGTAGCCCTTCGAATAGGGTTTTTCATGCATAACTGGCAGAATACTTGGCAAACCCATGAACAAATTGACTTTCTAGATACCCATTAAGCTCCTACACAACATATCAGACATGCAGTATAGGTTCCTTTGGAACAAAGGCCTCAAAAAGTTACTCTACCTGCTCTTTTAGGCCTAATTAGGCCTTTTTTACAAAGCAAGTGTATGCTAAACTTGCTCCAAACTTCCAAGATGTACTCCAGGGCATGAATTAGGTTGAAAATGGATTGATTATGTTGGTTTGAGGGATCCTAGCTCATCCCAAGTCAACTTTTCATCAAATCACTACTCTACCTATGCTAGAAGACCTAATACATGAGGATATTAGGCTTAATTAGCTTCAAAAGACACTTCGCTGCAGTCCCCTACTTCTACAATGAAAACAAAAAGAAAATACAACCTAACTAGAGCCATTCCACCCATTTTAGGCCTATGACACAGGTGGAATGGGTCAAAAACCCATCGTTTTGCCCAAAACCCTCCAAACTAGGGTTTTAGACCAAGTTTCAGAAATCCGATTATAAAATACTTCAAGAACAATGAAAATCCTCTAAATCAGTTGCAAGTGAAAGGTAACTCAACTCATTTCAACATTTTGGGCATTAGAAATCATGACAGTTTGGTACGGAATAGTACAGGACGTAGGAACAACAAAAAAAGACAAAAAAGATGCAGAAAACTGGAAAATCTCTATTATTCCTTCACCAAATCTTCTTCTCTCATCTGCCTCGAGGTGTGTGAAGCATAAATAACATGTTTCCAAAGTAACTCCCATGTTTTCTATCTCCATCATCATGGAAAAGCCAAAAAGAAGGCATAAACAGCTTGTCCACTACAATGCCAAAATAGACTGTCCTAAACTTAAGCAATATTCAAGACACTAACCTCCACTACATCAAAAATGTCTTTAATAAACTTTATTACATCAGTTATGAAGAAAACCTTCCACCTAGGCTCTCATTGAGACCAAAAAATCAAAATTTGTCTTGGTGCCCCTGCACCATTGGTTGTCCAATATATATCCATATACTTGTAGAGAAGAGGACAAAATTGCAATCTTCCAGCAGGAAGGGTTTATTTGTAGCTTACAATGAGAATTCAAGGGCCTACAAGGTCTACATTCTAAAGCTAAGGAAAGTTGTAGTCAGCAGGGATGTAAAGTTTGCGGACATTGCATGCAAAAAGCCTCATGAATTTATTCCAATAACAAAAGATGAGGAGCAAAAAGCTTTGAAAGTTGAATCTCCAAAGATTCCAGTTGCTCCAAGTTCAGGACAGCAGCCTATAGGTGAGGAGGGAGAAACTTCAACCCCTTCTTCTTCTATTGGGAGACCTCAATGGTTCGAATAGACATTGAGGGATGCTCAAGAGCACGTTGAGGCTCCTACGATCACATTCAGGGAGTGTAGGCCTCCGAAGAAGTTTCCCAACTACATAGCATTGATGAGCAACATCATTGAGTCGTCCAGCCTCCAAGAAGCAGTGGATTAGTAATTAGCTGATATTTTGACCAAGCCCTTAGCAAAAAGAAAGTTTGAAGCATACAGAGACAGACTTAGATTGGTGTAGAATTCCTTCCTTGCTAAGAGGGAGTGTTGAGTTTTTAACTCAGTTCGGAACTTTTGCATAGGTTCAATCTAGATTGGTGTAGAATTCCTTCCTTGCTAAGAGGGAGTGTTGAGTTTTTAACTCAGTTCGGAACTTTTGCATAGGTTCAATCTGAATGTGCAAGTAGTTCGAGTTATTTCTATTTTGTAATTCACTTAAGTTATAAAGTGAAACTCTTTTATTTAGTTAATTAAGTCTAATAAAGTGCGGATAATCACTAAAGATTTAGACTTATCTTCCACGTCATCTCCTATGTGAGATAAGATTGCTATTCTTGGAAGATTAGTTTTTAGCTGAATAGTATAAAGATAGGTGCAAAATAGTAGAACAATAACTCTGTATAGTGTAATAATTATGTGCAGCTGTTAGTTTGACAGTTGTGGAGGTTTCCTTGTAAGCTTTCCAAGGAATGCAAAGCTGATTTGAAGGTGTAAATTATCTATCTGTTGTTCTTCGTTTCTGCAATTGAATTTCAATGATTTGTGTGATTGATTCATTGTTTTTTGAACATTAGGTAATTAGTCGTCGTGATCAGAATTTCTACATACCTTACCTTCCAACACGTGAATTCATAAAGGTTTTACTCTCTATAGTAAAGAGACTACAAGAAGGGAAACACAAATTGTATTTTATATCATTTATACTGAATGCAGTTTACCAAAAAAAAATTGAATGACAAATGGCATCAAATGTACTTATGTTGTTTCAACTTTCAAGTGTTAGTGTGATTCTAAATTGTGGAAAAGAGTTTACACTACAAGATCAACTTGACACAGAAAATATCAGCTTGAAATTACAATAACTCACAAATCTGTCATGAGTCGCATGAGATCGCCATAGGAAAAAACGATGGCAGAAAACCATGGCAGAAGCAATTGTTGTCTGTGGACTGCACACAACATCTCTGTTAGTGAAGACTTGAGAAACCACAAAGATGACAGACACAAGTAGGCCCATATCAATTCATGAATGCAGTAACTTCATTGGCACTTAATACAAGCTGATCTCAGAGTCATTGACTCTACAAGCATAGTTGTTATTCCAGAGCACAAAAAAAAATCAGTGTGATGTGTGTGATCATGGAATGATTTACCTATCAAAAACAGTATACATGCCCATAGTTATGTTAGTCATACATTTTCATGAACAATAATGAATGCATTAAAAAATTAACCACCTTGTTTTCAATAAAGCTCTAGTGATTACATTTTGCTTTTATTCATTAGATATAATTTTAGAAATATAGTATAATCATATCTACATTCCAAGACAAAAGTTCCTACTATGACAAGTGCAACAATCTTTCGAAAATTTTGTTGTACAACTCAGAATAAAAACGCATTTCTTGTTCAAAGAAGGATTAGACAGCTAGGAACAAATTAATACAAGATCAACAGTATTTATTGAGAAATGGGTTTAAAGATACAATCAAAATTCTGATACATGTTTACACAATTGTAAATGAAGAATATGATTAAATCACTATCTCACTCTGAAGTTAAAACCTGTAGCCTTGCTAATACATGTTAGTGAGGACTGTAACCATTTGTACATGATATATTTAACAACGTGTAGGTAGAGTGTCAAGAATCTAATCATATTAACTATACGTTATAAATTTAGAAGTTTAAAATCAAATGAGGAATTTTACAAAGGAATTGTCAAATTCTTTCATGCCAGAATGCATATGTGACACATTGAAAATATTAACAGGATACAGTTCTGTGCTTGATTCTGTATTGAAAATACTTTCAAACCTTATGGTTTATATGCTAAATGTCTTTAGTTCAAGTCCTTCCTTGAAAGTTTATTCCAATCACAAATATTACTGTATTTTTTGCTCTATGAAGTATTTTGCAAAACTTTCTAACTCACAAATCAGCTTGAAATTTATTCAGAAAAGAACATAATCATAACCATGATATCAATTTTGAATTTCTGGATTCTACCAATACCACCTCAATTTTTCTAATAAAGTCTGAGGAAAAAACAGATTTCAAACTGGAAAGAGGAAATAAAATAGAATAAATTTATTGCCATATTATTCATGTCTAAATCTTCATGTTAGAATAAAAACCATGCACAATATAGCACAGAAAAACAAAATGTCAGATCGAGATACGTTGTTTCTTTTACAATGCACGCAGCACAGTTGAAAACATTTATTTAATTTAACATATTATTACCATCTTAACAAACATAACTTCAAACCATATAATTAATCCTTTAAATTTTATTAGCTTGTTAGCATTTTATTTCGCACCTTTCAGTGCAAAGATAAAACAGACGGATGTGCGGTAAAACCACTCTTCAAATTAGCAAGGGAAGCTCTATGTAACATTAAAACTAACTTAAAATTGTACAATATGAAATTGCAAATTTACAGACTTTACAGTGCTTTCACGCTTACACTGAAGAAAACATAAATATGCGATGTTTTTGCGTTTGTGACATGCAAAAGGCGAAGACACACTTTTGACCATGAGGCAAGGGTTTTGTGTTTTTTCACTGGAATAAAAACCTACTATTAGACGCTTGCACTATTCAGCTAAATTCAGAGGCTGAAAGGGCAAGTACACACGGCTTGGATTGATTAACACAAAAATATACAATTATGAATGCTATAATTAAATCACACATAAGGTGGTACAAAGCCAGAACTTATGTCTTCAATTTCGCTATGACACAAAGTTCACGGATTCATTGAAGTGACTTAACCTTAGCACTGATGACAACACATTCCAATAGATTCTTCAAAGCAAGACAAGCGTAATGAGATCTATTGAACAGGTAACAATATCACAATCACATGAATATATGATGAATAACAACTTCAACAAATTGCAGACATGAGAATTGTCATTGCCCTTTTATTCATTGACTGATCATAATACAACACTGATATTTGAATACTAAATAATGAATAATGAATGAATTCTTATTCCCCCAAATCTGTGCAAAAGCACTTATTTAAAATGCTTACAAAGCAACTATCTGAAAATAAATAACTAAACTCTAACATAGTTGACTACTATTTGCATGTCATGCAAACTTATTACAAGTTATTTGCTCCACTCAAACTAAACTGAAATCATGCAATTGTCGGCTCAACCAAAGCTTAAAACATGCAACCTCCGGTTTAAACTGAAGATCGAATTTGTTGTGATCTATGACTTCGTGCTCACATCCTCTGCATGTTGGTCAGGGAAAAATCTAACTCAAGTTGACGCTAAAAATAGTGAATGCCAAAAATAGCAAATTTTGAATGTGCTTTTTCTCCTTGATGTCGACCTATTTTTAGCGCGGGCTAAAAATAAGCTGTTATATGCGGCTCTGGACATTTCTAGTGAAGCTTTCATGGCGAATCCTTTTGAAATCTAGCAAACTTTTGACGAGGTGTTGAAAATTCATTTTAGCAAAGAATCTTGGTGACTCGAATCTACAGATGTCTGTTTAGAATTTTGAATAGATCATGAATGTGTGTACCATCTGAATTGAAACGATCTATGGTGTTAGATCATTTTTGGCCTTCCACTACTCAACTAATTTGATTAGATATCATTCGCCTCTTTTCTAAGCTCACTCCACATTATACTTACCGCCATCAGCTTACCAAGCAATTTTATCTTCTTTTTCTATGCCGGCTTTGCTTTGCCATGGTTGTATTGAATCTAACTTACTTTCTGTGATTTTAAACTTCATTGATAGCATCCTATTACCTTTGTTCTTTTTATTATCATGCTTAGCTGATCTAGTTGACTTTTCTTCTTTACTTGTTGACTTCTTTATGTTTCCAAGCCGCCCAAGGCCTTGACTAGGCGTGTAATTATATGTTAGCAGGACTCCTTTGGGGAATGGCACATTCCTTTCACCTGCGTTTAATTTAATTTGTTTTTTCTTACTTTGTTTGCTTTTCAACAGGCTCGACTCCCTCCAAATTGGTGTATTGATTCTCTATTGTGAGCGCTCTAACCTTTTATTTCTTGTTTTGATTGACTTCATCTTTCCAAAGGCATGCCAAAGGGTGTAAATGTCACTTTGACTACTAATTGGCGCCTTTGTTGCCAATCTGGGGTGCTTTGTGTTAGAACATAATGTTATTAGGGGTCATACCCTTATAACAATTATATATTGTTCTAATATAAGGTTATAAAGCCTTACGATTATTATATGCTTTATAAAGCATATACCATTTAATAATTAATAATCTAATAACTATTAGATTATTAATTATTTACAAATGGTAGCATTCAAAAGGTGTGACTAATACCCCTTCACGTATTTTGCGACCCTTTCTCCTATATGTAAGGAGTTTCTCTCTCATTTGAGAGGTAAGGGAATTTGGAGATTTATAGTATATTATATCACTATGCACATGAGGTATTAATTGGCCATGTGGAAGTATGTAGAGGAGTATATCTCCAGGTTCGATCTAGTTTTTTTTTTTTGCAAGTGTTTTAATAAAATGATGCTTTATGGGGTTTTTTACCCGAAAAGGTTTCCCCATGTATATCTTGTGTAATGTGTTAAGCTCATGCTTGTATAATTCTCATTTATATTTATTTTATATTTTGTTTATAATGATTGGTATCCTAAGATCCTAATTTCTAACATGGTATCAAAGCGGGTTAGGCTATACTAATCATTTTTACAGGTTATACTAAAAGACATGTAGAACTTGATGGGAAACCTCTTTATGCTCAATCAACACATGTGCAAGGCCATTAGTGCCAAACATCTAGTGTGTCTTTTCTATTGTTTTAAAATCAATTCATCAAGAGCTAAGTTAGGAAATTTTAATAATTTTCTTTATAGATAATATTTGAGAGAATTTTCATACTAATCTTTTTTCCTAACATATTCATATAGGATAGGATTGTGGTTGCCATCTATTTGATTGTTAAGTGATGTATGATCTTTTATGTCGTAATTAATTCAAAATTATTCTATTATCCCTAGACCTACAATATTCTTATAATCAAATCATAAAACCTTTTGAAAATACCTATTCTATAGCAAGTTCTACTTCTTTTAACAGATCAATATCTTTTATAAAAATAAAAATACTATTTTTTAACATGAGGACAGTAGTCATAAGTCATGACCCTTGTCGACCTCCTCCCATGTGGATTTAGTGTGTTGCCACATAATTTCAAATGGTCATCAATACAATAAAAATCTTCAAAATACATTCTAATCTTCATTCAGTTTTGATTCTTTCAAAATAACGAATTATTTTTTTAAACATATTTACAACAAAAATATAGAAAATCTGTCGAAGAGGAGAATTATAAGAGCATTTATAATATTGTCAAAGCCATTTCAAAAAAAAACCTATGCCCATCTTTCTAGGCCCTCCATAACCAACTTCTTTGAAAGACTAAATTATTAAAGCCATTTTCATTATTATTAGATTTCTTGCATTGCCAATCTCTACACTTTTATTGCAATGTCATTTTATTTTTTAAATTTCATAGTCTTTACCCAAATCTGGAAATCATTCTTTTATAGAGAGATGAAATTACATTAGTCGCTTCCTTAATAAAGTCACATCCCTTCTATAATAAAAAGTCGATTTCTTAATGAATAAGGACTATACATTTTTCTTAGATGAAAGTCACTCTCAACGAATCAAACCATTAACACAATAAATAGGCCGCATCCTTTTAAGAAAATCACTTCGTTATTCCCATTACATAAGAAAAGTCGAATTAAAACTGTTAATATGATAAACGCCTCATCCCTCATTTAAGGGAGGTCGTATCCTTTAATAGATACATTATCTTTTAAAGAGATTTGTTATCTTTAAAGTGGCATAACATTTATAAAAGTGTTGCATCCTTTCCTTTCTTCAAGGAGATCACTCCTCCTACAAATTGGAACCATCATATAATATAATATAAGTTGCAACCTTTCATTAAGTCTCGAATCCCTTAAGGAAGTCATTATATATGGGAAGTTTTTTTTTAATATAATGAGAGTCTTTCTTAAGGAGATTTGTTTCCTTTAAGTGAAATGTAAAGGTAAGTCTAATAAAAATACCAGACTATTTTTCTAATGAAAAGGTAAAGAGTAATAAAAACTAATAAGATTAATAAAAAAAAGTTAGAATAATAAAAAACAAATATTTATAAAAAAAATAAAAGTATTTTTATTTTCATTGCTCATTTTTTAAAGAGTCAATTCTTTCTATCATGATGTTGAATGACGTGTTCATGGACCATGGGGTGAATAAGTATGGAAGGATGTTGTTATGAGAGTGCAAATAGATTTGGTAAGTAACCCTTTTTTTTTGCAAATTTTGTAATTTCTAAAATTGTTCCATTTTGTTCAAAAATGAAGAGTATTATTTTAACAAAATTGTTAACGTAACTTGCTTACCCATTATTCTCAATCTTATTCAAATCCTTCTTAACAAGAAATTTCAATCTTTTTGCATAACATTTTACCATAATCCTTTATTTTAATGAGCATGAATAAGAGCCAACTTTTCTAGGTCATAAACATGGAGTAATTATTTATGCTCTTCAACTTTGAAATCAAATTGCAATATGAAAGGTTAAGTTGTAAAAAATGGAGAGCTATTTGTTATACTGCAAAATGAATTTGCACATCATTTAATCACTCTCACTTCATATTCGTGCCTTATGGCATTAAGGGGGAGTTAAACCCAGAAAACACTCTTATGAGTGCTCATCATTATGCACCACAATCATTTCACATGCTTATATAGCTCAAAGTTGAAATCAAATACTTTTTGTCACCTCCAACTAACTCACTTTCAAGAGTTTGTTATACAAAAAATGAAAATGAAAATGTTATAGTCTCCTCTCAAGGCAAGAAACCTAAAACAAGTTCCTATATTTTTCTCTTTAATATACATTACGATTCTTGCTATGACCATGGACAATATGATGTTTAGAGGCAAATTGACGAAACAATTGGAGTTCTGACTTAATGGGTTCCCCTTGTCCATTAAAAGTAGATCTTATTGGTTAACCTTTTAGAAGGTAATATTAAATTTTGCTTTCTTCAAGGCTAAGAAATTAGAGATCCCCTTAATCTAATTCATCATGACCTCCTTGGAATTTTTCTAAACTTTTAATCATCCATTTTTATTTTGAACAGTGTTCTTAACAAGTAGTTAATTTAGTATTTCTAGTGGTTTAATTAGATTGACTTGACTTAGTACTATGTGCATGGCCACTTCAAAAAATATATACCATTCTTATGATTGAGCTTTCAACTTTCCTAGATCATTTATAGATCAG
Source organism: Cunninghamia lanceolata (assembly GCA_027924645.1). Classification (NCBI taxonomy): domain Eukaryota; kingdom Viridiplantae; phylum Streptophyta; class Pinopsida; order Cupressales; family Cupressaceae; genus Cunninghamia; species Cunninghamia lanceolata. The sequence continues at coordinate 8,064,223 of BSBN01000333.1, forward strand.
ATAGAAATATTTACAATACATTTGTTTTTTCTCATCTCCCTTTGGTTAACTTAAATAACAATCATATCATACTCATATGGTTCCAAGGATTATAGGACTGTGATAAGATGGTAGTGGAAAGACCTAGCACGTACATTAGAGAGACCATAAATGGAAATCCTTCCATCACTAGAGCTATAAAAATTGAAGAACTAACTTCATTGATTCTAAACCTGACATCTCTTATGAGCTACTAAAGCTAAATGAGTCAGACCCCATCATGCTATATGTTTGAACATTTTTATATATTAAAACTAACTTTAGAGATATATACTATTATAGACAACAATAGTTGATAGATCCTTGAGAATGTTGATGATGCAAGCAACACCTAAAAACATAACCATATTCTTAGTTCTGTTATAACCATAGAGGATGTTTTTGTTGTTAAAGAGAATCATCACCTCTAAATGCATATAAAGTATTGTCTAGACTCTATGTAAAGGCTCCAATTATAGATAATTATCTTGTATATGAAATAATTTGATAAAAACTTTGGATGAGCTTGCATGTCTAGGGGATTAATAACATTTGATATTAGTTACTTGAAGATTTTTATATCACAACTAACATAATGAAGGAACAATTTTATCCTACAAGTCATAGAGACGAGAGGTCCATTAAGAGACAATACTACGAGTATAAAAAGATATGTCCAAATGGGTAAAGACATCCAAGAGGATGACATTCTGATAAAGTACATATGAGTTTTCACAACAATCTAAAAAATACCTGGCGTTTGAATGTTTGGCACTCTATTGGGCGCGTATAGATGTTGACTCAAGCACTTATGTTGTGGCGTCAAAATTCTCCATCTTTGATGGCGTTTTTGATCTGAGCTGGGACAACTTCTTTCTTTGTAGAAGCACGTGACTTCCTTCCCTGTAGCGCTTTCACCCTTTGAATGGTGCAGACTTTGTTTTTATCTTCTTTGACATCCTTAAAGCGTGTTTGATTTTTGTTTTGTTTTTTATTTTTACCTTGATTCACCTTTTGAACAGGTACGTTCTTTTTCATTTGGTGTTCATTGCCTTTGGATAGGCACGTGACTTTGGATAGGCACACGCCTATTCAAAGGCATGATTTTTTATTTTTTTTAGATTTTTAGATCTTTACTTATCATTTTAAATAATTATTATTATTAACAATATGAGATTATTAATAATATTATTATAAAAAAAAAAATATTATTTAATGAATCTTCAACACTTAATACTAGTTTTGATTTTAATATCATTAATAAATTATTAATTATTAACCAATAATATTAAAATTTACGGACAAACAACTAATACACGGAAACTTAACATTTTGGATTTTAATGAAATAGTTTTGACAATTTGACATCCCACCCTTCCATGATTACGACAAGACATATCCTAACATGACGACGTCCACATGACTCCACAATTTGACGTTTTAACAACTTGAACAAGTGACGGACATTTTGACAAGAGCACTCACCTTGCAATTTTGATGAACAATCAACTTTGAGATCGAACTTGAGATGACAACAATAACCGTTTCGATATACAAAAATATCGATATGACTAGTGACGCACATAGAATTGAAGAATCTTGTATCGCAATTTGAAATTTTGGATTGGGTACAACAAGGCTGAAACATTTCAGAAAAATGATTGTCCACTGTTATCCTCAAATTTTGTATTTATCATGTCTTTTAAAATCATAAGCATTGAAACAATATTGTTTATCTACATTTACATATACCACACATGTTTTATTTTTCACTTGAAACTATTATACAGAAGATATAAAACCCAATCCATATACAAATTAGGATATAAGTTTTTGAACAACAGATAATTGTATGAAATTGAATTTTGATGGGGCAACTCAGGGTAGACCAGAGTTCCACTCTTAGGTGATTTTAAGAAGTCCGGTCCTAGGTGATTTTACGAAAAGTCTTGTTCTAGGTGATTAGGAAAATGTACTGACTCTATTGCCCAACTCATAAGACACTAATCTGCACTATAAACCCAGAGATTCAGGGGTCCTCCTATGCCGCAAGTATACACCATGGTCCCTGGACAGAGCCTAATGTTGTACCCATACGAAATTTTTTCGTGTATGTGCCCAAACACACCTCCCAAGCACCATGTAGCCTTGTCATTAATGCACTAACCCTGTACGTACAAGACATATCAAAAGATAGCGATCCAAGGCTCAAATGGGGCGAGATTCTAACAAGCCAATCAGGGTTGGAGCAGTGAAAGAACATCTAAAAGAGGAGGTCAAAGTGATGGATCGAAGGCCAAAATGACATAAAGGAACCAAGGGAAGCAATGCAAATACATCTGCCAAATCAAAATTCAATTTTGAAATTTTGGAAAATTTCTAAAATTTTTCTAAGGCATTTTTGGGCATTTTTTGCTAAAAAGTGCTCCATCTTGGAGTATAATTCATGGAGGAGAGGCTTCAATGAGAGCTTCGGATCATATGAGCCTGATTTCCAAACTTCAAGACATTCCGTCATCAGATGAAGAAATTAAGGCAAAAATAAGCTCTAGAGGCAGAGGCAAGCGGCAGTGATTTAGGTAGCCTCCGTCAAAATGGCCAAGACAAAGTTCAAAGTTTTCCAAGGTCAAGAATCATAAAGAATGAGCCCTGAAATCGGCTAAGTCTGGTGTCCTGAAGCCTGATGTTCTGAGATCTTGAAAACTGTCTAAGTCTGAAATCTGGTGGATCCTCAAAAATCTAGAATTTGCATGTTAAATCCCATGATCCGGGACCTATCTCAAACATCCTGGAAGTATATTTCAAAATATTTGAAGTCATATACTTAAATATATTTTTAAATATACTTCCACCCAGGACAATTCGAAATCAGGCGGAAAAAGTTTAAGTCTTGAGATTTTCAAAAGGCCAAATAGCAAGAAAATGTATAAGGAAAACCATGATGCAAAAGGTGCTCATATTGAGCAAATCCCACGCCTTTCTTCACCTCCCAAAAGGTGCCTTATTCAAGCCTTTCTCACGCCTTTTTGTCACCTTGCAAAAGGCACTCAAAACCAAGAAATCCCACGCCTTTTTCAAACTCCAAAATGGCGCTCAATTTGCCCATAATCCACGCCTTTTTGGTCATGGCAAAAGGCACCTAAAACCTCCAAATCTCACGCCTATTTTCACCTTGAAAAAGGTGCTCAAAACCTCTCAAAAGCACACCATTTTGGCATAGGAGAAAGGCGCTCAATTAGGCCCATTTGCACTCCATTTTTGGGCGCTCGAGATTGAAGTTGGACGTTCTAGAGAGAGAAGATGAGGCACCTAGGAGAGAGAAACTTCAAAATTATAAATAGAGGTTGATCCCTCATTTCTAATTCATTCTTCTTTGGTGCATGGAGCTAAAAATAAAAGCTCTCTATTTGTAGAAAAGGCACATTGAAACCTTAGAAAGGGAAAGCAAGCTATAAAGGAGATTCTTCTTCATTGTTATTATCATTTCCTAAGGCAACTAGAAGATATAGAGGCAGCATTCAACTTGGAGGCAGCCATTGATGAAGGTTTTGAAGCTTTTAAAGACAAATGGAAGAATTGGAGGAGAGGCGCTTCACCTAGAAGGCCAAGATCACACATTGTAGCATTATTCAGTATCTCTTTCTCACATCCCAAAGCACATCCACACATGGGAAAACCTTGTCTTCACATTGGCAGCCATTAACGAGGGTTTCAAGCTTTTCTAATGGCAGATTTGAAGCACTTCTTGGGTCAGCAAAGCATCTAAAGGGCAGATTGGTCACTTCAAGGCATCATTTTCTCCACTCTCCTTCATTCCAAGGCTCTTTTTCATGCATAGAAGACAACACCCAAGTCGTGGAGGCAATTTTTGAAAATTTTTCGAGATATCCCTTTGCTGGTTGACTGTTCATGCCCAAAATCACCACCTACAGCCAAAATAAAAGTGGTTTTTGAGGTCTATATGTCCAAAATTTCTCATTTCTATCGCCTACCCACCTCAGAAAAAGGCGTTTTCCACCATTCTTGACTGTCTAGAGCTCAGATCCGGCAAATTTTTGGGGTTGCAGCTACAAATTTTCACTTTCCAAAGCCCAAAAATATATTTTTTCACAAAAAATCAAAGTTTGGAAAGTGAAAGTAGAAACTTGATTTTCTCGAACAGCGAGCATACAGAGGCCTAGTTTGATCTTTTTGAAGCAAAACAGTGAAGAAGAAAGGCTTTTCTTGAAGCCTAAAAATCCATCATGCAATATTCATCAGTCACCGTTGAGGCCAAATCTTTGCTCAAACATGAATATTCCAAGGTCAAAGAAACAGACTCGTGCCAGGTTTCACCTAAAGGTTTTGACCTAGAACCATTGATAAGCTCAGGCAATATGGCAGCAAAGAACTTAAAGAATTCAAGGCTCATCCAAGCTAATTCATTTTCCATAGCCGCTCATTTGTCCAAAACATTCCTTCCAGGTATTTTGGCGATGAAGGCGTAAATTGCCTTGTTCATAATTTGCAAGAGGAGTTCATACAGCTGATCCGCGGAAGGTTTTGTGGTGATTCCCACGTAGACAAGATGTACCTTCTGGTTGAAATTGCATCAAAGTTCGCCAAGGTTGAAAAAGAGTTTGAAGATTTTGCGAAAATCACTAAGGATGTTTACATTGATCTGCAAATGAGGACAGTTCATCTTGATTCTATCAATATACCCAATGAGGCCAGAGTTGATGAATTCGAGAGAAATCTCAATTCTCAGACTTAGCCAATTTTTCACTATCTGCAGGAGCGATCTATTTTTGGCAGTGGGTGAGGTTTCCAAAGCAGTTTCTATTTTGAGAACTGACTTTGCTTTCTTAAGTTAAATCTATTTTTGGATTTTGCTTTTGGAGATCATGCAAATTTTCTTTGAGTGGAACTCATTGTGTAATAACATGCAAGTTCAGTTAACTGAATTGCATGACAAGATATTTTTATTTTTAATTGCTAATAAGCTTGCATGCTTCCCATGCAACATTAGATCTAGAGTGAAGAGTGTTAGTTAACTCTTCCTTTTATTTCCTTGCATCTTTGCTTTTTAGGGTATAAATAAGTGTATTCTACACACTTAAACTCTCTAATGGTAAATGTTGAGACTAATTTTTGCTCGCATTTTATTGTTCAAGCAGTGTTATTTGTTTTTATCTCTTTGATTAATGAGAATATGCATCATGGTTTCTAAGATCTATCTTGTTATCGAAGGTTGTGAGAATTGTTCATGACTTTGTGCATGAACGATTGTTGTCAGATTATCATTGTTCCTTTGTGCTGAAATCTCCAAGTTGTCTCTTCAATTTCTTTATGCTCTGGATTTACTTAAAGGGATTGGAAGTGTGTTTTGATAAAGTTAGTTATTTTCTTCTGCAATACTTTAGAAAAAATTTTATAGCCTTGCGGAAGAGCTTCATTGCCTTGTGCTCGTGCTCTAAGAAACCAAAAAGATAGGTTATTTTGTAAACATCTTTTTAATTTCTTTGTTGAGGGAGAGTCCCCTCCGAATTTGAAGAACAATCCTACTGTACACGCTGTCCATTTTTCTTTCTCACCGAAAGGTGCGAAATTAAACGCTAACAATTTCGTAATGGTTTGTCCTTCAGACAAGTGGTGACTTCGAACAGTGTTGGCATGAAATACCATTCCCAATATACAGTGGCATAAGTGTTCATGTAGAGCTTCTTTGATGATACTTTATGTGGTGCATTCTGTCTGCAAATCCAGCTCATTTACTACCATATAAGGCTGGGCATTATTGAAGGGGGTGGTACCTTATGGTGCATGTGTAGGCATTATGCTTGCTTCATGGTGGCACATAGGGTGTATGATCTATGATTGGGAGCTGCACGGAAGTTTTATTTCTTAAGTAAGGTAGTGGTAAGGAGTGCGTCGGCTACAAGGTTGGCTGAGGTGCTTTCATTTTTCTAGCTCCCTCTGAATTTCCAAGTTTCTGGTGCTATCTTTGGTTGGGCTCCTTGGCAGGTCATGGATAGTCAACCTCAATTTCATCAAGGAGGAGTAATGCTTTTGCAAGGAGACATTTCTGTTTGCCGACTGCAAAATAACTATGTTTGCTAGGAGCCAGCCATGCTAGGTTTTGTAAAAATTGTCCTAGGTGATCAGTTGCTGCAGGATGGTCATCATTATAAAGCATTGATCAAAGAGGCTTGTTAGCATTTTAATTTGCACCTTTTAGTGCAACACAAAACAAAAGAGATGTGCAATAGGTTTGAATTAGGAGGGAAAGCTCACAGTAAAATAAAAATTAACCTACTATGAACAATATGTACTTGCAATTTACAATCTTTACAATGTTTTTCTGTCGATTTCAAGTTCAAGCTAAATAAACTTTAAATGCATATCTTTTTGGATTTTCCTGGGTAAAAAGATAAGACATCCTTTCAACACAAGGCAAAGGATTTTATACATTTTTTACTAAAAATAAATCCTAGGACTAGACGCTTGTGCTATTCAACTAAAAAGAAAGACTAAACAATGCAAGGACAACATAAGGATTAAAATAGGATACAACACATACACAAGACGTTATCCTCATCCTGTCCTATCCAATCTCTATAAGAATCAATGTCATCCAAATCAATGACCTCCTCCACCTTTCTTATGCGAAGCCAAAGGTTGTATTGTACAAAGTCCAAATCATTGAGGCATTTTTGAGTTAACTTATTCCAGTTCTTCGTGTGAATCAAACAAACTTTGTCATGTTTTAACCTCTACCATGTTCTTGCTACATTTGATAAGTTTTTTTCTCGAACTTGTCGAGTTTTTGGCAAGTACTCTCTAGCGTAAGAAAACGACAAGTACTCGCCGAGAATGTAAACTATGGTTCTAATGAAGCTTTTCCCCTATTCTAATCATCGCGAATTTTGATAACACTCTGAAACCTTATGATGATATGCCAAACGCTGAAACTTGAGTATTCTACCATGGCAACTTCATGCTTGAAAGATGACCTCTTTACAGTTTTGGAGGAACTTTTTGCTACGAACATCACCAAAAAGTGCACCCCACTATCAACACATTTTATTTTTATTTTCATTTTAGAGGAAACTTTTACTTCAATTATTGCCAAAAAGTGTGCCTCAATATCAACACTTTTTTTTTGGAGGAACTTTTTATTACGATCATTGCCCAAAAGTGTGTTTGGAGTAACTTTTTATTACAGTTGTCACCAAAAAGTGAGCTTTATAGAATTTTTTTAACTCTGGGCACAATTTTTGAACCTTGGCCACATTTTTTTGAAAGATGACAAACACTTATAAAGAGTGCACTTTATAATTTCTTAACCAAGGTTCATTTTTTGAACCTTGGCCACACTTTTTAAAAGATGACAAACAATTATAAAAAGTGCACTTTATAATTTTTAAATGACTTGTGCTAAATCATCCAATGTCAAAAAGGTGTGCCTTCTTCCTTCCTAACTGTAAGAGTCAATATGACTCAGCAAGCCAAGATCCCCCGCAATCAAGACAACCTTCCACACAAAGATAACAGAGAAGATGCTAAAACGATAGAGCAAGATTCTATACAACAAAGTGTATGAAACCGTATGAAATACAATGAGAGATAGCCTTGCTTATAAAGGCAAGGATGACAACCAAGGAGTTGTAGTCATGTGACAAGTGTCACATTCCTATCACATGTGACAACTAGAGGATAGGAAGCCAACTAGAGTACATGTGTAGGATAAGACAACTCGCTACAACTATCAACAACTAGAAACAACGAGTGACATCTAGAAAACTCACTAAGTCAACTTAACATGTGAATTATGTGTGATGTGTGAATATTATTTAACTAATAAATAGTTAAATAATATAAATTATCCACACAAGGGTAAACCGGTTAGGTGATAACCCTGATCACACCAACACCCCCCTTAAGTGCAACTTAGGGAGTAGTTGACTAAAACAAAGATGCAATGATGGATGGGTCCCGGCTACTAGGCCATGTTAGGTACCCATGTACAACAAATCTCAAGTGGAGAAAAGGAGAAAACCTTATGGGACAAAACTCCTCTCCAAAAGTGAATGCAGAAAACAAATGAAATGAAAGATGCGATGGAAGGAGGACTTAAGACCCCCCCAAGAACTACATCCAACACATATGTACAATCAATTACCCCCCCCCATAGGAGAGCAAGTGTGAGACTATAGGTCCCCCCCACAACAAAGTATACATCACTGCATACTTTGTTTCAACTACAACGTCCTCAACTGCTGCAACTTTACTCACAACTGCTCCTGTACTCTGTACAATCTCCTCAATGCTCATTTCTAGAACCCGTCCATCTTCAGCCAATGCTGCAACAAATTTCTCTTCTTCACTTTTCTCCTCTTCTTTCATGCTTTCATTCAAGCATACCGCTGCAACTTCTTCAGCTTCCTCATGAATAACTTCTTCATCTTTATCTTCCTTACCTACACACAAATAATCATCTGTAAACAAAACAATGTTAGCATAATCATGGGACATATCTTCTCCCATCTGCATCTTCTCCATCCCCTTATCACCTTCATCTGACACTTGCCCTTCAAATAAGATATCTTTCTCATCTCTTCTTTGAATAGATCTTCTTCATCTTCCCCAAATTCTTCACCAAACATAGGACCCTCAAAGTCTATCATCTCATCTTTCACATCTTGAGTATCTTCTTGGCTTGTCACAGAAACTTCTACGTCTTCTATACCTTCACCTTCTTCGGGCATGTCTTCAATCACATCTCCATCTTCAATATCTTCCTCTTCAACATAACTCTCACTTTCTTCATCAGGTTCCTTTAATTTGAACTCTGAACTTCTAGTTTTATTTCTAACTAGTCTGGTCAGCATTGCCACCCTGTTCGTGAGATCCTTCATGCCATTCTGCACCATCTCTCTCATATCTGCAAGATTATTCTTTCCTCTATTCTTCTTCTCCTTTCCAGCAATTTTTTCTTTCAATTAAAATTCCAAAGGTCTCTTCCATTATCTCATCAATCGTACATGCCATTTTTCTTATCTCTATCATTTGCTCCTGAAATCTACAGAAATCAATTCTTTCTTCTAACTGGACAATCCGAACTCTCAATCTCACATTTATTCCCTTCATTTTCTTTTCAACGCTCAGAGACTTCCTCTTCGCAATCTAACCCTCAGGTCCTCGCGCAGACTGCCTCAAACTGACGGTTTTGTCCACACACTCAGAAGCTACTGTTCTAATATCTACCTCTACCTCTACCTCACGGGGCCACTCTCGAAGACACTTTCTCACAACCGACAACTCACAAGTCCTGCTACAAGCTGCCTCACGTTCGGCGATCTGCCTGCAGACTTAGGAACAACCCACTCTGATACCACTGAAGCAACAAGAACAGTCCCACATGCATTTCCAAACTCACAACTCACAAACAACTACGCAGAGGCTCTCTGCCATAGTACATCTCAACATGCAAATTGCAAACATGTAAATAACAAGGAAGCTCATTTTTATTGAATTCAAATCAATGTTTTACCAAGCCAAAACATCTCTTCAAGCATTTCTTAATCCTTCAACTACATTCAAATTATAAATTACCAACACAAACATTACTGCCTTACTCATCACTCTACGAATTCATCAGGAAAGCCTAAGCATTGAGATTTCAGTTGCCACATGGAATAATTTACCCTACAGGAGCTTCTTCCCATAGATCTGGGTAGAGTCGCATCCACGACACATATTCAGACAACTATTGGCTTTCACAGCCTACTCTGCAGACTCGCGTATTCACGGACTCATGTATTCACAGCGGGTCATACATCAAGTCCCATTTGGAGTTATATCAACATTCAGGGACAAATCACATACCTGTTGTTCATAACAACAAGTTATTACATCTTAACATATGTGCCTGCAAACAAAATCAAAATTCTCAATTGTGTCACTTCACCGTTCAAATTCTTGGAGAGTCTAAAATAATATCTCCTCATGCTAGCTCGCCCGCCATCCCAGTCAAATGTGAATATGACCTTAAATAAGTGTGAAGACTCTATTTTGGGAGGTCGCTGCCATATTGAAGACGCCATATAGCCACCTCCACTATTATTAGCTGCCACCATGCCAAAGTTAAGTCGCCACCATTTATGAATTTCATCTTAAATTGAAATTGCTAGGAATAAGATATTGCGAATTCTAGCTGCTGCCGCCCACGAAATAAGTCACTACCTGCTCACTCGAGAAGGAAATGCCAAATTTAAGATTCCACTATCTACAAAGCCTCAGCCTCTGCAGATTACCATTGCCAATTTAATTAGCTACAGGACCATTAAGAGGAGTGGAAATAATTGCCAGACCGGACTGCGCCTCCACAACTAGCCCACAAACCAAAATAAGAACAAGCATTAAAGTCAAAGAAAAACCATCGCCAAAATTAGATTCTTCCAACGTGGAGGTCGATGCCCCTGCATCACATAGAGATGGTAGTTTCAGCACTCTCTTTCATGTTTGCCTCTAAGTGGTTTGAAACTTGTGTCTTTTTTATGGTAGGCCCATGGGTCATCTATTCCAAAAATGCCTTTAACACCCTCTTGTTGTTTAACCATGGTTTGCACCATACAAATTTGTTTGACTTGTTATAATGTCTTAGTTACAAGAACGATAGTTATAATCAAAAACGGTTACAAAATGGTTGGGTTTCAATAATTGTTGATAGTTCACCTTCCTGTGGGTGTATCTATCCATCTCCCAAATAGATGTTGTGCAAGCAAATATATTAACATAGTGGAATTCTTGGAAGCGTTTCAGCACTCTCTTTCATGTTTGCCTCTAAGTGGTTTGAAACTTGTGTCTTTTTGATGGTAGGCCCATGGGTCATCTGTTCCAAAAATGCCTTTAACACCCTCTTGTTCTTTAACCATGGTTTGCACCATCCAAATTTGTTTGACTTGTTATAATGTCTTAGTTACAAGAACGATAGTTATAATCAAAAACGGTTACAAAATGGTTGGGTTTCAATAATTGTTGATAGTTCACCTACCTGTGGGTGTATCTATCCATCTCCCAAATAGATGTTGTGCAAGCAAATATGTTAACATAGTGGAATTCTTGGAAGTGTGATTTGACAAGGCATGATGTGATGCAGACATCCTACGTGGCATGTAAGTCACGTACATTGTTGTTGTGCACCAAGCATAGATGATGCAAACAAGCTAAGCACAAAATGCAATGTGTTGTGTTGTATAATGCTAATATCCTTATGTGACAGTGTGGACATTAGATCCCCTTGAATCATATCGAACGCTCCACACCTTAAAGGACAAAGGCAGCGACACTATTGGCTCTAGGCAAAATTGTGTTCTGCAAATGGACCTTAGCGATTTGGTATGTAGGTGTCTAGGAAACTAACAGATACAATGATGAAGACCACATAAGTTGTTGAGCCTCAACTGAGCTTATGCATTTTACATTGTGCGCTTACTCAAGGAATGTAATCAAGTTATGAGCTAGCATTGGGGTGGCCAACTAAGGTGGCATTGGTCTTAGCTAATAGAGTATTAAGCTACAAAAGAGTCATGTTGCTTGGAGTTGAGTGGCCTGGTGCCAAGAGTGAGCTTTATGCAAAAGACTTCCTACATAACCAAATGATGACAAGGGTGGTGCTATGAGGGTGTTATGTTCTAATCATTTGAACAAATTTACATCAAGCACTTGAATTTCTTCATTGATGACAATGGTATACATGCAAATCCCGATAAAGTTAAGATCCTTTGTAAGCTGCCCTTTCTATCTGGCATTTCAAATTTGAAGAGTGTCCTGAGAGGCATGATATTTCTATAAGAAGTTCATTTGTAACTACTCACATGTTGCCCACCCCCTTTATCAACTCACTCATCAAAAAAATAATACATGGAATCCACAAGTTAATCAAGCTTTCAAATGTTTGAACCATAGTTGGAAGACTCTTTGGACTCGCCGCGGACTCGCGAGTCCCTGGGCTGGCCGAGTCAACTCGGCACAGACTCGCAAGCCGAGTCCAGGCGAGTCCCGTTTAGGGACTCGCAAGTCCGGCCTCAAGACTCGCACGAGTCCTGAGGTCGAACTCGCAAGTCCCATGAAGGGACTCCCGCCGACAACTGAGACGGCAGAAATAAAGATAAAACCCTGCTTTTTTTTGTTTTTTTTTGGCTCATTTCACAACTCTAGTTTGCAAAAAACAGGTTTGCAACTATGAGTATGAATGATGAAATTTCAATTATTGAGTGTTTGATGATCATATGACGTGTAATCTTTGAATTATGACAAATTGATAATCAAATTAGGCTCTTATGTTCTCTAAATGCATTAATTTCTTTTTTTTTTTAAACTACAGTTTTTTTTTTTTTGCCGAGTCCTAGCCGAGTTTTTTCCCGAGTCCGTGCCTAGTCCTGAGTCCGAGTCCTATTTTGGGCTGCCAAGTCCGCGCCGAGTACGAGTTTTCCAACTTTGGTTTGAACGATGCTTTTTGCACTGCTCCTATGCTTGCTCTCCCTGACCTGTAACAACCATCTAAGCTTAACACCAATACTTCTAAATATGCCATAAGCAAATTCATCATGAAAGCAGCAAAGACATCCAATAGCTTATCGTTCTAAAGCTTTGATAGAGGCCAAATTCAATTACAGTACAAATCATATTAGCAGAAATTGCAACTCAGCATGCACGCCAATTTTTTAATTCACAAAAGTGCATTTTTAAAAAAAACGGTCAAATGAGTTTTGACCCGATAAATCACAAGTAAATTGCAATTTCCCACAATTTTTTGGCAATTTTTTCGAGAGGGTTTCTGGGTTTTCCTGATATCTGTGGCGATTTTTTCATATTTTCCCTAGCCTAACCCAATTTCTCCCTAACCGTAGTTCTAACCCAATTTTTTCCTTATTTCTTCCCGATTAATTAAAAAATATTTATCTTTTGGTTTGCCAAGTTATTCCCAACAAAGAATTTTGCTACTATGGTACAAACAATAGTTAATTCTATGCTTTAATCCAAGCCTTCAAGCACTCAACTAGTATTGTCACTCTTCTCGGTAAGGTCATTCTGCCACAGATCACTGAACCCTTCAGTGCTTTAACTCACTCCAAGATTCTAGAATATCACTATTTGAAGTGAACATCTTATATTCATCAGCATTTTCATCTGATGATCAAAGTACAGGAAAGAAATCACCAACAAGGTGGCAATGATCTGATTAAGTTGGTAATTCAAGGAACGTTACAATCATTGTGGAAAAAACTAGAACAAAAAAGAATTGACAATTACTGGATAGCTGCACAAGGTAGAATTTTATTTCAACTAAGAGCTTATACAAAATGGGAAAACTCTATAGGAAAGATGTATGTCTTTTACAAAGCCTTAATGCTATGGACTTAGTTATTATAAAGCTTTATACTAAAAAAAATTGAAAATTTACTTAAAATAATACATTAGGTTGCCTATTGGTAACTGACAAGTCGCCACACTTGGTAATAACTTGTGTCCTTGGAAATTAAAATATGCAATAAGATAGGACAAATTTATTAGAAAATTGAAAATGTCAGTTGGAGTTATTTATTTTTGGTAACCCCACTTGCTAGAATCATAACTATTACGCAAAAATGAGAGAACATCTAAAGTTTGGGAGTTATCGAAAGCATACCAAGAAACCAATATATTAAGTTATACAGTCAATGAACAAGGCAAACAAGAACACATAACTAGATATAGGAATTAAGAAACAATTCTTAACTAAGATGGAATTGACCCCTAGGATGTATGCTCAACCAAAAATACACAAAGGTGCACTAATGAGAATGATTATTGAAACTTGATACCATAAATTGAATTCCCTTACAGATCAATTGGCTTCTTTTCTAGTGGAGACACTTGAATAATTAGTGGGTAACACTTCTTCCTAAATAAAGGACTGTTCTTCGGTTGTTTAATTCATAAACGAACAAAGGGTGGGTAAACATGGAAAGGTCAATAGCTTCGATGTCATATCACTTTTTACAAAATCCCAACAAATGAAGCAATTGAAATCATTGGTCAGATAACTGATAGTGATACTATTAAACTTGTCAAGTTATGTCTTTATTCAACCTTTAACTTGAAGAAGAATTATATAAGCAAACTGAAGGTTTAGCTATGGAATCGCCCCTCTCCAATCATGGAAAACTTATATATGGAGAATTTTGACAAGAAAGCACTTGAAACATACCCATTGAAACCAAGTTGGTGGAAGAGGTTTATGGATGACACGAAAGTATTTTGGCATCATGGAAAAGATAGAATCAATGATTTCCTTATGCAATTTAGTAATTTTTCACATCCTATAAGGTTCACAAACAAATTGGAGGAAGATGATCTTATTCTGTTTCATGATGTTTTGGTAGGTAGCAAAGATGATAGAACCTTGACACATTGAGTCTATATAAATAAAAAGACACATACAAATCTCTACCTGCAAGTTGACTCCCACTGTCACCCAGAACAAAAAGGTGGTGTTTCAAAAACATTGGCAACCAGAACCTTGAGGATTTTTAACTTGGACAGGGAACACCTTGTAAGAATTCTCAAAAAAAAATTAGTACAAAGAAAAACAAATTAAGAAAGCATTTCAAAATGTTAAAAAAGATAAAGAAAAAAAGACCCGGGAATGAAAATGACACTTATGGAGATGAACATAAACAAAAGGCATTTTTGCTAACATAAAGAACACAGCAGATAGAAGTGCAAAAATACTGAAAAGAAAAGGAATTGAAAACACTTTCCTGGCCATCAATAACCTGAAGAACAAGTTAAGATCTGCAAAGAACAAATGTGACCCTAAAAAGAGTAGGGGTGTGTGCATGATAAAATGCTCGTGTGGAAGACCATAAATTGGGTAAACTGGTAGATCCATCTAAACTTGAATCAAGAAGTGTGATAAAGATACTAAACATGATAGGATCAAACTATTGGCCTTAGCGGAACACTGTTTCACAAGAAAACATGATTTTGCATTAACAAGGCAAAGATGTCAACCAGAGAAGGGCACCATGTGAAAAGACATTTAGGAGAGCCCATAGAAATAACGCATCATGAAAATTAATAGGAATGGAGGTTGAAACATTAGAGATGATTACAGGACTTTGAGCCACAACATTAAACATTTTATAAACCAAGCTCTTTAAAATATCTTATTATCCTCACTAACTAGGAGCATTAATCACTTCAATTTTTAGCTAACTCTCGTTCAGAAAACTCTTACATCTTCTATTTAAGGACTAAAGAAAGCAATCCAAAAATAATATCTTTGATCTAAAATTTCCTTGAAGAGAGATCTTAAAGGAGACTTGCAATGTTGAAAGTAAAAATCTATAGGCAGCCATATCCAGATAAACTTCATTATGTTTACCCTGGAAATCTCAAATCATTAGATCCTCATAATTGTTCTTGATAATCTTAAATTCTACAATAGGATATCTTGTCTTGCTTGTGCCTGGGTATACATTATGCTATTGTATGCTCATATTTGTCATGCCCCGCCAGAATAATTAAATAATTATAATACAAAAATATATATATATATATATATATATATATATATATATATATATATATATATATATATATATCCTAAACGCTGGACAAGGAAATCACATAAGGAATGCGATTAAAAAGAGATAAGGCAAAGTGGCGATTAAGAAAGTGGCGCCTAAAACCTACGATTTGAAATAATGATTGGTTAAATTAAAATTAATTTAAAACTATATAAGAGCAAGGCAGCGGCTGCATGATATGAAGAGATGCAACTTTTTAAGGGGTATCGACTGTCACAATCCCATCTAATTCCTCTACTTGCCGTTTGGAGGAAGTGCCAATCATATAGTCCATGATTGAGGCGCTAGCAAAATTAATTAATAAAATCTTAATTTATACAAAGAGATGGCAGCACATATTTGGGAAATTATTATTTCCAAAGGGCAGCAGAGGTGATGCACCTCTTTAAGAGGCAGCAGGTACCTATGAGGAGGTGCGACTCCCCTCCGAAGAAGGATATAAAAAGGAAATCACCAAAACATTTGGAGGACATAATTTTGAGGAGTCAATCAACCATCAAGCAGAAATAAATAAAGATATATAAAAAGATCTACAGCAGATAACAACAAACATATACAGCAGAAAATCATTTATTGCAGTCATTAAAGAACAATCTTGTCCATCCATCAAGAGGTAGTCAATCAGCAATCATCTAGCAAATTCACTAACCAATCAATTTTGAATTTAAGGAAGAGTCTTGCAAATAGGAAGGATGGCCCCCCTTCCGGTTCACGAGAGATGAGAGGATGGCCCCCCTCTCATGCTCTTATCAAGTTATGGACCGGAATTGGAAGGACGGCCAGCCTTTCATGCTCCAAGTCTGACAAGAGTTGGAAGGACGGCCAGCCTTCCATGCTCTTAGGCTTGATCAAGGAGGACAGCCAGCCTCCAAGGTGGACTGAGAGTGGGAAGGATGGCCCACCTTCCCTGCTCTCGGCAAGTCAAGGACGACCAGCCTTGATATTGCCATTTGCAAGTAATTCCAAGAAATTCCCAATGTGATTGGCTGTGAGAATTATGCTATGATGTATTGATCTGAGTATTAATGATGCTATAACGTCTTGATCTGAATACTAATGGTGCTATGATGTATTAATCTGAATATTAATGATGCTAAGATGTATTGATCTGAATATTAATAATGCTAGGATGTATTGATCTAAATATCATCATAATCTTTTATATATCTAATACATTTCTAGTGATTGTTATTGTTTGCAGGTTAAGAAATCAGGAATATCCCCAAAAGGGACATTACGATATTGTATTTGCTAAAGAATTGACATCAAAAGTGAAAAAGAATGCAAATAAGAGAAGAGTGAAGAGACAAACATAGTGAAAAAATTGTGTTTCCTCTAGAAAATAAAAGGAAAATGTATATGCTGTTCACATAAAACTAGCTCCAATCTCTTAGGAGTGCAAGGCATTATTCATCAATTGTAACAAGAGTATAACAATTAAATGGCCTAGGGTAATCCATACTTACAGTTGCATTCGCATGCCCAAAGTTTGAAGAAAAGCACAATAAGAGTATCTGAAATAAGTTTCTTTCTGTAAGTCAATTCCATCCCTTCTTGAAGGGGAGCATCTCTCTATCTCTTCCCTTGATAAGTAGTGATCAAAACCATCAGAGTTGTTACCAACTCCAATGATAAATTCATCAGTTCTGGTTAAGATAGGGCCGCTATTAGAGTTTACCACATCAGAAAGTTTTTCTTCAAGTCTCCATGAGAAAACAGAGGAGCTGTTAAAGCTCATCCCATTACAATAGCTTTCCTCTGTTCTACCAGTAAAAGTAGGGTAGTTGTTAATTCCCCATGAGTTACAAACACCATCTTCCAATCTCCTTGCAAATGGAAGGTGGTTGTCAAAACTTAATGGATTGCTTAAGTAAACTTCTCTTCTCTTCTTTGAAGCTGGTCCACTGTCATAGCATCCTGTACCATGGAAGCTTTCTTGAAATTTTCTTGTAAGATTACGAGCATTATTCTGAAAATGTCCTTCATTCCTTATCACAAGGGGAACTCTTTCATAGCTTGATGAAGGCCTCAAAATATTGTTCCCATTTCGTAAAGGCAAGTGATTATAACCTCGGGCATGCTCCATAATCAAAAACAAATACTGATTTGCACAGCTAAGGGAAAACCTGCCAAAAATTTTAAGAGGCATCAAATATCTTTAAGAGTTCACACATATGCATCTAACGTAATCTGCAGGAATCATCCAAAGATTTACAGAGACGCCCAAGGTTTTATCCAAAACACAGACAGCGCACCAATATCAGACACTAAGCTTCTGGACTCTTAATTTTGTCACAAGCAACATAGACATCTTAATAGCATAAATGCGCACAGAAACAAATTCAACAGACTAGTCTGGCATTTATAATTTCTCATTAATGTTCAAATTAGAGAAAGTCATGGGTCAGTGAAATGCGATTAAATAAATTGAAAACATGGTATGTCACAAAGAACTGAATATTGCCCCTGTCTAGGAACTTCTGACAGAAATGTTTCCATGTTTTCATCTCAACCTGAGGCATTACTAAGCAAACTCTTCCCGGTACAAAACGCCTAATTAAAGCTGAAGTTGAATACAACATAAACAAAAACATCTTGAACAAATTATTGGACAAACCATGCCTTGCAAAAATGTAAAAATACCTGACTTGCCAAAGAGAAACAAGGGCACTAAATGTTGGCTACATCTCTAGCTTGCCTGGTCAAACTTAAAACACATGAGAAATCAGCTTCCTAAATATCCACAATTCGCAGAACGTTTTGAATGTAAAAGCAATTTATTGCCACCTTCCAGCCAACTAAGGTGACATTCAGAAACCTCGTATACGCTATATGTAAGCATCCCAAACGTTTCCTCTTTTAACTGCACTATCCAACACAATCTGCACAGGTACAATTCAAGGGAAATATTCAATTTAAAAGGTTTAGCCCATTTATTACCTTAAGCTGAAGGTAAGAAAATCAAGAATGCTGCTGCATGTACATACACAGTAATCAATTACCAACATGTTGCAAGAAAAAAGGTACAGATGTTCAGAAATTACAAATCTAAATAAGCTATCAATAATAAATATGTATCCATTACTTTAGAGGCAGCAACTATGATTCAGCTGCTGGGCTATCCAAAGGAAACAGAAGACGTGGATATTAACTGGTAGCCCAGGATGGTAGTTGCAGAAGAGCTAAAAACAGGAGGAAGAGCACTTGGATGAAACAAAACATTAAGTAAATGAGCAAGTGGAGAATTAAACTACAGAAATGCCCATGCATCAATCAGAAAAAAATTAAAGATATGGGAGCAAAAAGTTCAGGTTAAATATGTGTACATTGGTACAATGAAACTCGGTAGAGCGAAAATACTGCATCAATAAATTCAACTCCGTGTATCAGCACTGGTTAAGAATCTACATTGGGGCAGAAATCAAGTGGAAACTGAAAGATGTGTGATAGAAAAAGTCAGGCTAAACATGTGGACAAGGAAACTCGGTAGAAGAGAGAATAATACATCAACAAATTCAACCCTACATGTGGGCAGAAGATCTACAGCGGGGCAGAAATCAACTGGAAATTGAAAGATATGTGAGAAAAAAATCCAAGATAAACATGTGGACGATAAAGACCAGTAGGAAGAGCAAACACCACATCAATCAAATCAACCCCACCTACGAGCACCAGAAGAAAATATCCATTGAGGCAGAAACCTAGTGGAAGGCAAAAATGTCGACAGCTCAATTGAAAAACTATCTCACATCAACTTGGGTGTAATACGCGTAGATGGGCAGCACCCAAGGAAGAGTTCGGCAGAGACAGATTGGCATTAAATTATGGAGTGCTCAGTCTACAAAAACATCAAAATCAAATAAACGAACAACCTGAGAATTGACCCTTCGACTGCTTCTCAAAAACACGAGATTACCAAAAACAGGGGAATTACTTACCAATATCAATAATAAGAGATTCAAGCTCAACAAGCGACACCATCTCAAAATCAACTCAACTAACCTTATACAATTTTCCTAGGTATGGTGCACACTTTTCCCCGATGTCTCTTGCAAGTCCTATAGACCTTTGGGTCAGATAAAAGTTATTAAAATCTTTCAATTCATTTCATGATCCTTCCCAATCCATACCTCAATCAATTTCCAAAGCCTGGCAAACACATTCCCTAGGTCCTTTCCTTTCCTTTCTCTCCCAATTACAGAAAAAAGACAAAATTAAATTTATTTATTTTTAATTTTAAAAAACCAAAAACGCAGTCATTAACAGGTGCTAGCTACAAGGACATTTACCAGCAAGGCCTGAACCTGAACCCCTTTTCCTCTTAATTTTATTGTTTATCGATGCAAATAATCTTCGATTAGACAAAGAATTCATCAACATTACAAACAAGCAAACGAATTCTCCTCTCCTCCTTCCACACGGAAGGAATTACGGACGCTTTTGCTCTGCTCTAATCTAATCAAACAAACAAAATTGTGAAGAAAATACCTCAAAATTTAACAGCTTCACCAGATCGTCACGGAATTAAACCCTGAGAGGCCCTTTCGAATCCACTACATGTAATGCTTTTACTTTTCTCTGCAAACAATCATTTTGCCCTCCTTTCGCTTCTTCGCTCTCCAGGCATAACGTCACGTCACCTTTTTAGCTCCCAGCAGTTTATGTTAATATTTATGCAGGCATGTGAGGCATCATACCTGCTTGGTTAACAATCTTTGTTAAAGATTTTAAAATAAACGGCTATGCACAAAAAGGGATCGCAAAAATTTAATTATATATTTTTCATATCCTTTTGGGATGAAATAAAAAGACAGGATTTAGTTGTTTCTCGGAGCATAAATATTTATCCCTTTAATTTATTATTATATATAGATATTTTTATTGATAATAATTGGGACAATAACATGTTCTATTTAGATTCACAACATATTCTATTTAGATATTTTATTTCTGCAAAGATAAAAAGTGTATTCCTAGCACTTTTTTTCTTTTATTTATACCACTTTGTATTGGTATTCTAAATATATTATTTAGCATATGATTTTTATTGTTTTGGTGTTCTCACTCACATTTAGATTTAGACTCACCAATCTTGTCTTAAGAACATTTCCAACTCTTATACCATTGTTTCCTCTATCACATTCAAGACTGCACCTACAGTTGTGACCGAGTTTAGAGTCATTGGTGTGACCTTGACCCACTTTGTCTAATTTCAAAATTAATTATGACCTTAAGACAACTCAGTTCCAACTAGCCATCATTTGTCGACTCCTATGCCAAAAAGTTCAAATTGTGCACCTAGGACATGTTTAAAAGGACATCACTCCTAGGTCATTTCTATAATCGGTCACCAAGAGAATACCCTCTATTCATGCACTAAAATACTTAAAATCACTCACAACTTTGTCATAGCTCTATTTTGCATCAAACATTTTAATTACATATACAAATATCAAAACACTAGTTCTTGCACTAGTTCACTCTATCCTTCAGTGCACTTTGTTCAAGATTCAAGCTCTCATTATCATTGAACTTCCTCATCGTCGACTATTTATATATTTATTGCATACGCTTTTTAATGTATCTTCCATCTTTTTATCAAAATCACCCAATCAATCAATGGGGTTTGACTAAGGCACAAGGTGCGAAGCTAACCAACTTCCCATTCCTAGCATTGAAAGCTCCAACATTTTCACACCACTAAGTCTTTTATTTGTAGGTGCAGGTATAGGTCAACATTTATTGCAAGTTCCAAAGTTCTACAGACTCTAAGATCAAGGTAGCACAAAAGTTTTGGGTCCACACTTTCCAAATCAAGGCTACAGATGGAGGATTCAAGGCCACAAGTGTGGGTTTGATCCAAGTTCATGCACGGTTCCAGATTTCACAAATTGTGGTTGTTTCAATTTGTTCATTATAGATTTAGGCTTTAACTTCAAGTATAAATCCTTTGTCGCAATCAAATGAGCCTCCTCTCTACTTTTAAGGTACACATTTATTTTTATGATTTTTTCCTATTTTAGTTCCAAATCCAAGTACACAAAAAAAAACCTAATTTACGTGTCTAGGTTAATATGTTTATTATTGCTTATTTGTATTTATTAACCCTATATAATTGTGAAAGTAAAGGTTTTATTTCTTTTAATTTTGGTGAACTTAATTAATCTTACACCCTTATGGTTTTATCCCTCTACATTATTATTTTAGATTTGATATTTTAATTGCTTTAAGTTTTCATTTCAAATTTGATTTACATTGATTATGGGTTGGATTCATCCTTGTGTACTCTCGTTACTAGTTTTTTATTGTCAAAGTCTTTTTCCCCATCCTAGCCACATCTTCCTCCTATTTCCTTATGCTTTATTATGTAGCCATATATTTATTCGGTGTATCTCAGGATGTTGATATATATGATAATTTTTCAAATCCATTGACTATTCATGATGTTGGTGATCTACAAGCCATTAGGTTGATAACATAATGGCACATCAAATATGGATTCCTAGACTAACTCTTCCTCACAACTCTCAACAACTACTCTTGAAAGGATTAAATCAATTGTAGTAGTATGAAATTTGAATAACAAGAAGGGAAATAACAATTAATAAAACACATTCACATGAGAAAACAAATAACATGACATAAAGATTCATATGGACAAAACCCAAAATGGGTCAAAAACTCTAAGAAGGGTATGCATTCAACATACCCTCACTGTCTGGTGGCAATACATGGAGTACAATGTCATTTCAATGGCCTTTTGGAATGGTACAATAAAACATTCACGTTCCTCAGCCTCCACTCTATTGTTGCAAACACCTTATCTTTGATCAAATCATCAATGAGTCAATTTCTTGAGCTAATTGAACCTTAGAATGACTTAATGTTTATCCCTTCTCTAGCCACATGACACAAGGGGAAAGATGGATGGTTGCATTGGAATAGGAATGACTGCACATTTACAACTATCCAACAACCCACTCATCCACATTTCCACCCAAACAACTATCATCTCAAGCCTAATGATCACCAACAAGGATTAGAAACATTGCCCACTATACAAAATGTGGGGGATAGGGATATGTCTCAACCCATGGGAAGGTCCTGCAATGTCCAAGAGTGGGCAAAAGTTTCACATCCTAAAGGGAGTCAAAGTTCCACAATTCTTGAGGGGGTCCAAACTTACACCAGGGACAGGAAAACTTAGAATTTTTTGGAAAGTTCATGCAGGTATATATGTAAAATATAACATTTAAGTATAAGTTTACATTTACTCTTTTACATTTACTTTCTTATACTTTAATTTATATTTTATGTATATACTATCAAGATGTTTAAGAGTGGTTTTAGATCCATGGGAGTTAAACTACAAATTCCAAGATTTGGAGGATCTCACAGATTTCAGACTCAACCAAATTTTTAGAGATTTCAGGCGACGGCAATAGACACACAAAAAAGGGTGAATACACAAGAACTCCTTCGGAAAATTTTGAGGAATTTGACAAGATTTTGCAATTTTGAGGCATGGAAAATAGGAGTTCAACAACTTCTTTTACCATAAGAGAATGTGTTGGTTAGGAAGTTGTATCCTACTAAGGCTACAAAGCATAAGGAGCTAAGGGTCCATTGAAAATAGATTTAGGAGTTGAGGAGACCTCCAAGATAGCATGTCAAGATGAACAAAGTTTAGCTTTGGCATCTTTCTTTGATGGAATTGAGGTATAATAAAGAGGCTATGTAATACCCTTCTATTAGCACTATGATGTTCCATTTCATAGTAGTACTGCCACCATGTATTTACTTTGGCAGCAAACTATGATGACACATCTTGCACTTGTCCTATCTTATTTCTCTTTACCCAGTGATCCTTTGTACCTTTGAGATTAAATTCACAGAGTTGGGTGTAGAAATAGAAATACTTTTCCTCCAAATGAGGATTTATTTTTAATGTCTTAGATGCTATAAACATTATCATTTGACTTTTGAGTTTAATAGCTTGGTCTAGCTATTGGGATATTTTCTAAAAGTCAAGGGAAGACCTATAAGATCACAAAAAGCTTTGAGATCAGAACAAGATGTATGCATAAAACCTACAAATTTGTTCTTGGACACCTTAATAATAAAGATGTCTTCGATGTTGTAACGCCATTGGGTCATCATTTAGTTGTAAGGACATGTCAGATTGTAGCTTCTATTTTTTTTAATAATTATGCTTCATCACTTGGAATAATGAGGTATCCATGGAGCTTTGCAAAGAACCGCTTTCTCTATAACATTGTCAAAATCATGCTCTAAGATATCATGTTGTCACATTAGTCCCATGGCGACAAGATGCATGGTATAATGATAGGGCAACTAGGTAATAGGTTTAGAGAACTCGTGGACTCGAATCTTTCTATGTATGGTGAAATAAAACTAGCCTATAGGGAGAACAAATTAGGATACTCTTTATGAGGGGACCAAGAATTCATCTATATCATAGGGGATTTAGCAAATGAAATAATCACCTAGGAGGAGGCTAACCATGGGTGTTCTAGAAAATTTGTGACAAACTCAGAGAATGTGTTGGAATCGATATCCAACTTAGCAATCCATTCAATTATTAGAATATCTCCTTTGTGTCATGTCCTCATCTCCGGAATGGTCACAGGGTAGGGTTAGCTTGTATTCTTCAGTAGACTTCGAGATATTTGGAGAGGCTAGGCTTCATCATAACACTTCGGGATGCTTCCTTTGGACATCTTGTCATATGGTCACGGAGATCGTTGTTCATGTTATCATGGAGATCAGCACTCAATTCGCCCTCATCATAGATATTCTTCCCATGCACTCCTTAATGGACTACTACATTTCCCAATGATTGGTGGAATAAAATAATTAATTAATTATTATTCATCGTGTCTAAACAAGCGCTTGAAGGGAATATAGAATAATAAAACAAATAATATATTTAATGATTTGTTGGGCGCCCTTAAGGAAGATGGATGGTTGACCTTTGGAGGGAGAATTTATAATTTGAAATTATATACTACTAATGGATCAGCCTAGAGGGAAAGGTAAAATGAACCATGTATATATACTTGATCATGTGGCATTACAAAAGCATCATCCAGCATTCAGTGCTTCACTTCTTGGAGAGCAATCTCATTGGAGAGCTTGGGACGAAAACCTCAAGACTCTTAAGAGGAATTGGGCAAAAATCTAATTTCTCTTCTAGTGGATTCTGTGACAGGGATTCAAGTGAGCTTCATATCTTCATCAAGGGCAGAAATTCCATCATCTTTGAGAGCAACTTGAGGCACCTTGCTCCTAGGGCTAAGGAAAACTACTTTAAGGAGGAGTGACCCTCATTTGTGGAGGATTCATAGTAGATTTAGACTATTGGTTGCTAGGGATTAAGCCAGATTTCTGAAGCAGCAGACTATAGATTGGTGTGACCTCATTGTGGGGCTTCATTCTTGCATATTTATCATTCCTTTGGTATGTAAACATTGCTACTAGCATTTGCCATTTGTAGGGCTTGTGGTAATTTCCCTAGCCATCTATAATTATAATTGAAGACTACATATTTATTCAAATTTGTTTCAGAAGACCTAGCCATTTACATTGGAGATGTTTATCATGGTTATTCATGCTTGTTTCATGATGTAATTCCTTTCTATGTTTGGGCACACCATGTGAGGCTTTCCTTTGATGCTTGTTTGTGATATTTTATGAATTTATTGCATACTAAAATTATAAAATTAGAACTCAGACCTTAGGTTAGGGCAAAAAACCAAAAAGTATTGTGTAATTCCCATTTGGGACATGACAAGTGGTATCAGAGCGATGATCCTGCCAGCCTAGAGGGTTTGATTAGTCACTATGGGTTTATCTTTCACCATGGACGAAGAGTGGAACCGTGCATCTGCATCTTTTTGGCAAATACAAGAGAGGCTACACAGAACATTGGATCGATGGAAGCAAAAAGAAGCAAAAAGATTCAAAGTTCCCATAGGAGAAAAGGTCGAAAAGAAAGAAGACTTGCGGCCCACAAAGGATCAAGAGGAGAACATAAACCAATCCATGCATGTTGAAGATCGAGCCCCAAGCCCTAAAGAAGTCAAAGCCCTAGGTACACATCAGCCCCATGAAGATACAATGGAAGAGGTTGTCATGGAAGGAAAAGAACTACTTGTTGATATAGGCGAGGAAGCATCAAACATGGCAACTGGTGAATACCTAAGACATTATGATGACTACACGATTGAAGAAGTTACGACCGTGGAGATTTTCAAGCCGACCATATTGGATCAACTACAAGAAGGTATGAATTCATTTGGTGCTCCCTTGGTTGAGCCTAGCATAGTTTTATTACCTCTACATCATAATGACATGGAATCAAATGGTGGTATGGCTATCCTTAGGATGAATATTGTTCATAAGGATAATTTAGAAGATTCAGCGGGAAGTGGTCAAAGTGGGTTAGACAAGATTGATTCAACATGGCAAGATAAAGAGGTCACAACGGTGCACATATCTCCTAGATCAGCCCTTGAGGAAGATCATGAGGTAGAAGACTCTACCTACTACTTTGATGGAGATCCTTTGATACAGCATAATGAAGACTTCGTTTTCACACTTGGACATAATGAAGAAGATGATTCGTGGAGGCATGATCAAACTATGTTTGAGCCACATCACATGGAGGAGCAAGTGAAGACCAAGGAAGGGAAGGATGAACACTTTGACGAAGACCTCTACCTCACCCAGTTTCAAGAGTTTCAAAAGGTTGTGGTTATGATAAATGACAACTACTTGCATCCACCTACGGATAGTGATCATCTCTTCAAGATGTGCGAGATATATGTGAGTGCCTTGAGAAGGGAGGAAGATAGATACACATCAGTAATTCAGACTTATATGGCTACCACACTCAAGGAAGGACAATGCAACATGAAGAAGGCGAAGAACGAAGACATGGAGGAAGAGCTTAAGGCATCCTATGAAGAAATCATTGAAGGGATGGATACACATTCAGCTTGCAGCCATGGGACTGAACCTGTGACACATGGTACACCTGATTTTCCATTGAAGACATCATATGGACCTACCCTAGTTGATGATCACTCATTCATGAGGAAAGAGAAGGCTAAGGTCTACAAGGATGTCACTCAACAACATAATGTAAGGTCTGATTTTTAGATATATAACAACAGTCCTTTACTTTCAGAATATCAAGACATGGCAGAGGTATAGTTCAGAATTAAGGCAAGTAAGTTTCACGTAGAACCCCTTCTTGGATCTACATTTGTGAGAGGACACATGGCCAAGGAACAAGAGGTGATTAAGGAGCTAGAGGACAGTTGAACAAGGTATGCTAATAGGTTTGATTTTCTAATGTATGGTAGCAGTCCTTTGTCCTCACATTACTATGTTATGATAGCCAAAGGGATCAGCCTTGAGGCTTGTGATTTGTATGGAGAAGGTCATGTTGGATCTACCTTGGATGGAGAACATGCAACAACGATAAGGGAGAGGCTTGAGAAGGGTAAAAGCGCTACAAAAAGATATGGCAAGAGTTTTGATTTTTGGGACAACATTCTTTCACTCTTGCATACTTATATGTTGATGGCCCTTGCACACAAAAATGAGTTTGCGAAGAACCCTCCTATCATTGGCTTTCATTTTGAACCCAAGTTAGTTCGGCATGACATATGGTTGAGTCTTGTATGGAGGCCAAGCAAGTGGAGCAATTTGATTTGAGCATGGAACACGCATTATCAGCTACTAGTGTTGTGACCATTGAGGAAGGCATGTGTGATGCAAACTTGGATGGATATTTGGTTCTTTATGGAGCTCTTGAGGAAGTTTGTGATGAGTTCCATCATGTTGATGACTCTTGGGGTGAATCTGTAGCTATCTTATTTTGTATGCATGCCATGGAGACTCTTGCTTTTGTTGGGCATACTATGGAGATGCAGCTGAGCTATAACATGAGGTATGGAGGTATTGCTATGATGTTTGGTTTGGAGTTACTAGTGCATGTGTTGAAGTTGGGATATGGAAGAAAACATGTAGATCTTGATACTCCAGCCCTAGTCTATGAGGATACCTTCCATACTTTGCTAGGAGATGGTTGTTCTACTACATGGTGCATAGATTTTTGGTGAACAACAGCTGCTCAGGAGCTTGGTAGAGTTGTTGAGACTATACTGATTGGATCAACCACTAATATATGGGCTTCACTCGAAGAGGGAGTCATAAGGGATGATTCTTGGATCATTCATGCAGGAGGTATAGAGTCGAGTAATACCGTGATACAACTCCATCATTCTTTGGTTGTACTTGATGCTATACCATGCTTGACACTTGTTTTTGAGGAGCACACTTCGAAAGTATGGGTGATTATTGCACCAAGGTATGATGTTTCCATCTCTACCTTGGAGGTGTTAGGGTTTGTCACACAGTTAGCATGTGACATTGCAGTTGGCACTATGCATGATGCCACTAACATCCTTGCCCTAGCACATGAGATTGTCTTGCATATTTGGATGGTAGATGTTGCATGGTGCACAGGAGTGTGGATGTTGCATCACCTCTTCATCACAAAAGGATGGCATTTGAATGATACCCCATCATTCTATGTCATTAGAGGGATTGTTGACAGTCACATGGAGATGGATTTCAATTGGGATCCACCTTTCATGGTACATGTGTTGATACTTCTATGCACTGTCGAGAGGCTGACTGATGTTGGATGGCAGGCTAATGATAACATTGCGAGGTGCTTTCCTCTCTTCATGATTGACAAGTGCGTGCTAGGGTGGTTTGGGATCTTAGTGCAGGTATGTTTTACACACCACCTCATTGGAGTGTTGATGATTTTTCTCACACTCCCAATGAGTATATCAGAGTAGCGTAACGGAGGTTTGGAGACTTGTGGTTATGCTTTGAAGATTCCATCTTTCATCACATGTTCTTTGAGATTCTGGGTCGTACCTACTATTGTTTCTCAGGAGGTGGCACCTTGGGAGCATTGGAGGTCATGACACTTATGGTTGCGAGCATGTTTCTCGAAGGATGCAACCACCAGTGTAAGTTTTGTATAGTCACTGGGAATGCGAGCAGATGGAGATACATGTCATTTGACACTATCTCATAGCATACACACTTGCCATTGCTTGAGGACAAGCAATTTTAGGGAGGAAGGATTGTCATGTCCACATCTCCAGAATGGTCACTATTTAGGGTTAGCTTGTATTCTTCAATAGACTTCAAGATATTTGGAGAGGTTGGGCTTCATCATGACACTTCGAGTTGCTTCCTTTGGATACCTTGTCATATGGTCACGAAGATCATTGTTCATGTTATCATGGAGATCAGCACTCAGTTTGCCCTTATCATAGATATTCTTTCCATGCGCTCCTTAATGGACTTCTACGTTTCCCAATGATTAGTGGAATAAAATAATTAATTAATTAGTATTCATCATGTCTAGACAATTTCTTGAAGGGAAGATAGAATAATAAAACAAATCATATCTTTAATTTGATTTTTTGGGCACCCTTAAGGAAGATGGATGGCCAGCCTTTGGAGGGAGAATTTATAATTTGAAATTATATACTACTAATGGGTTGACCTAGAGGGAAAGGTAAAATGAACCATGTATATATACTTGATCATGTGGCATTCCAAAAGCATCATTCATCATTCATTCCTTCACTTATTGGAGAGAAATCTCATTAGAGAGCTTGGGACGAAAACCTCAAGACTCTTAAGAGGAATTGGGCAAAAATCTGATTTCTCTCCTCGTGGATTATGTGACAGGGATTCAAGTGAGCTTCATATCTTCATCAAGGGTAGAATTTCCATCAACTTTGAGAGCAACTTGAGGCACCTTGCTCCTAGGGCTAAGGCAAATTACTTTGAGGAGGAGCGAACCTCATTGGTAGAGGATTCATAGTAGATTTAGACTATTGGTCGCTAGGGTTTAAGGTAGATTTCTGGAGCACCAAACTGTAGATTGGTGCGACCTCATTGTGGGCTTCATTATTGCATATTTATTATTCCTTTAGTATGTAAACATTGCTACTAGCATTCACCATTTGTAGGGCTTGTGGCAATTGCCCCAACCATCTATAATTATAATTGAAGACTACATATTTATTCAGATTTTTTTCAGCAAACCTAGCCATTTACATTGGAGATGTTTATCATGGTTATTCATGTTTGTTTCATGATGTAATTCATCTCTATGTTTGGGCATACCATGTGAGGCTTTCCTTTGATGCTTGTTTGTGATATTTATGAAGTTATTGCATATTGAAATTAAAAAACTAGAACTCAAACCTAGGGTTAGGGCAGAAAACTAGAAAGTATTGTGTAATTCCCATTTGGGACACTATATTTTGAGGCTTTAACTATTGCACTTGATGTCCATGCACCTTATTGATGAGACATTCTTATGTATAATAGGTATGTTAAGAGAGACAACAACCTGAAGGTGTTATCAGTTTTGAATCTCTCAGGCTACCTAGACATGAAAAAAATAATGTCCTATGCTACATTGTGTAATGTCCCCTTTTAGGTTATCCTTGATCTCTTGACCTGCACACAAGAATAACTACTAGAAAGGGACATTAGTACTATTAAAGATCAATTTAGTGATGAAATCAATACATCATAATCATAATCAATGACAATGAATAAGAATATAATGTTACTTGTGCATACATATACTCCAAACTTGCAATCAAAGACATTAACAACATATACAAATACATATATCCATTTATAATAATTAGGGTTAGCGATATCATAATCAAGGATAATGAACAAGTACATATATTCAGATGTATTTCCTCATAATTACACTTTAACCATGTTTTGCCTCGTGATATACTTTGGGAATGGCAATGTCAAGCCTGGTCGTTAATCTAGCCCAATCATCTACCCTAGCGGAGGAGGGGAAAATATTATGTTTAGAGCGTCAGATAATCATACTCCACTATCGTAGGCCCAAGGGTTTCATGCTCGCCCGACAATACCACCACTTAGAAATCACCTACCATGCAAGCCATTAAATAATAATAATAACAAACCGTACATCTAACAACCCAAATGTCCTTTGTAGGGGCAAAGGTGAAAGATTAAAAATGTAGCAAGGCTGTGCTCATCCCTCATATATCATGAGTTAGGTTAGTATAACTATTAGGTTTAATCTTATGAGTTAGAGAGATCGTACTGATATGAGATTCGTCTTCTCGAATGATTTGAGATATTCAAGTGATCCTATGGATCATGAAGATAATACTTTCTTATGAATATTGTTCCTTCTTTGGGAACTAGATAATATACCATCACTATCAGATGGATAAATATATGGCAGTTGCTTGCTCTAGTATATCATATTTACCAATATATATATATATATATATATATATATATATATATATATATATATATTGATTAAATTGTTGATAATGATGTTCATATAATAATGTTATTGATTGATAGATAATGTTGAAGTGAATACCATATAAAATTGGGTTGAATGATAACTTGCTGCTACCTGGAATAAATATTATAAGTGCTGATATAAGAGATTTATATATGCTATATGGAACACTTTTGATTCTTGAAGATGGACTATTGATAAGATGAGTTGTTGATACAGTTCTCACTGTTCTTGTTGATAAATAATACTTGATCCAGTTGTTCGATACCTGATTAGATTGCTTGATGATGTGTACTACTCATTCCATCGATGATAAAGAGATATTTACTAAGGGATGAGATGATATATTCACTGATGGATGAGATGATTCGATGATGTCCCACACAATGCCTACGATCCCTTCTTATATCCTTTGAGCAATTGCAACTCATGACAAGTCGCATCCCTTCATGATCTATTGTCGGCTTTTAGTAAGCACTTAACATTCTTTAATCATAATTAATGCCTCTACCAATTACGTTGTTTTGTCCTTATTATCATGTAGTTGCTATTTTGTCTCTTTATATGATAGTTATTTGTCTTATTCTAAATGATCGCCGCCTTTGGATCCTTACCTTATTCTCTTTGCATTTCATATTAAATGTTGATTTTGCTTACGTAGATAACTTCCCCTTAAGTGGCATGTATGGTTCCATTATTCATGTTCATCTTGACATATATAGGAAACGACATATGAAAGAAATGTATTCTTTATAAATCTTTGGCTTCATTGCAAATCAGCGCCTTAGTTATTTACCATTATCATATGTGCATTGATAGGGAGTCATCCATGTTATATTGAAATCTCTTTGTATTTGAAACTGATCTGACTAAGAGTAATTTTGACTTCTCTTTATACTTAGTATATGAATTGACAATCTCTCTCTTATGGTCTTTGGCTTATATATAAGAAATGAATTTATATTTATATAATGTAATAATATATATTATAATAATATTGAAATTATTAATATTTATAATATATATACTATATTATATTTGATTTATAACATTTAATAGTTGATTCAATAAAGGGACATGACACATTGAATCCCTAAGGCTACCTAAACATGACAAAAAATCTCCTAGGGTTTAGGGATGCTAAGGGTAACCTTCTTCTAGAAGATAGGATGACCCTCAATTCTTTGGCCCTTGAAGCATGCCTCTAGCTTTTCAAATTTGATGGAATTCTACTTATTAGGGTTGGAAGACCAAGATCATTCCATATGGTGCTTTCATTGAGATCAAAGATAATCTTACCATTAAGGTCCTTGACCTTGTGAGACTTGACACTGAATTGCTCAACATAGAGTCGAAAGAACTCTAGCATTGTATCAACTTGTTTAGGGACCACCTGACTAGGACTAGTGGTCTAGATGTAAATATATTATTTACCCAAGGTCACTCCATGCTATGTGGTTGTGGCTAAAGTCACAGTCCAATTTTTTTGGGCTTTGTAAGTGACCTTGGGGTCACAGATGTCTTTTAGCAAGTCAATTACAATGAGTTCAGGCTCTTTAGGCCTTTACATTCATTCTACAGCCACATATGAAGTGGAATAAATAGACATCTATCTATAACTCTCTCACTAAGAAATCATGCTCCCTAGCAGGTCACCACTCCTTCACAATATACGAAATTGAAGAGGAAGGGGATTGAGATCTTCCTCAAAAGGCACGTCTTCAAAATAACTTGTTGGTTAGATTGTAAGTAATAATAAGCTCACACAACAAAGATTGTAGGTAGCAACTCAAACACACTATGCCTTACACACTTTTGAACGATAGTGTTATCAAAAGAAAACAAATGGTAGTTCTGAAGGAAGCTAAGGCATAAAAATCTAGGGTCCATAACTCAATACACTTGGAGAAGGAATGCATGTAGTAGCCATTTTAAAAATGCATATGGAAGGACTACATGAGCTGTGAAATGAGTTGAGGAAGCCACATGGCCATAAAAAAGGGAACACACTGAATAATTAAGGTAGTTATCATTAGAAGTGCAAAAACACAAAAAAGTGACACTTAATCAATAGTCACCATCATTGAATTCTCACTCAATGACATTAGGTGCCTCGAGAATTATAATTTCCTAGTAGTAGGTAACACTTAAACATCTAATACATAGATTATCACATGACCAAGGGAGTGCTATTAGAAGAAATGTCAAAATATAATATCTACCAAAGGGGAGGAATTTTGAATATTATACAACATGCCATGAGGAAACATGACAACCTGGTAAGAAAAAAACACTTTCCAAGGTGGTAAAACAAACCAAGAGGATCAAAATAAATATACAATGAGAAGAAAGGAGGGGAGATGTAAACAAAATTTTATGAGGAAGGGAGATGAGAGAGAGAATTGATGAAGGAAAATGAGGGAAAATAAGTATACACGATGAAAGAGGGAAAATGATATATACAATATACACATGATACAAGGATTCTCTCTTTTAATGCATAATATTTGAGATACATACTATTTACTAGGATGGGAAAGGTGAATCTAAACATATCAAAAAGCTCAAATTCATCACCTTGTTGGGATGTGTTGATCTGGTAGGGTCCACTCCATAGCATTCCAAATTTCAAATAAAAACATGACT
Organism: Cunninghamia lanceolata; assembly: GCA_027924645.1. Classification (NCBI taxonomy): domain Eukaryota; kingdom Viridiplantae; phylum Streptophyta; class Pinopsida; order Cupressales; family Cupressaceae; genus Cunninghamia; species Cunninghamia lanceolata. Next base: position 8,097,943 of record BSBN01000333.1, read on the forward strand.
TAGCTTAGTTCTCATCCCACTTCAAGGCTAAGTCACCAATTGTGAAGCTTTTTGAAGTAGAATGCCAATCAAACCATCTTTTTTTAGTTTATTAACATTTCTTAAACTAAATATCTACTTTCTTTCTTTTTTCTTGTAGTTGAAGCTTCTACCAGTTCTTCTACTCTCAATAACTCCATAGCAGGGAGTTTAGTATGAATAGGAAATCTAGTCTCCATATTGTAGACTACACATAATGAGAAGTGACTATGGTGCTCTTTGTTGTAATAAATTGACCCATAAGGCACAATGAAGTAGAACACTCTATATGCACAAATTATCCTTGATATTCTGGCTAATCATCTACTTAAACTTCTTGTTGTTGACTCTGCCAACCCTTTACCCTAGGGATAATAAGTGGACAAGGTCTTGAGGTATATTCCATACCTAAATCAAGTTTTGTAACTTTCAATCCTATAGATTATTTTTCATTGTTTGAGATAATTTGTAGTTGGGGCATCAAAATGAATCACAATTTCTTCAAGAATTTTGATGACCAAATCCTCCTTAGCATATATTAATGTAATTTTCTTATTCCTGTTGGGATTAGGTGTGTCATGCACCTTGGAAGTCCTAATGTTTGGATTATCAATAAAATTGCATTTATTACTTATTTCACCCTCATTTGGGAAATTGAGCATCCCACTTTGTGTTTTCATTTTATGTCACATGTTGGTTATCTTGTAATGTGTGTAAGAAGTTGTAAGAGCATCTAATGTCATTATAACATTGTTGTAAGATGTATAGGTTAATTATAATAGATTTTATGGCACATGTAAGAGCATGATTATAGGGAGTTACAAAGTGGACTAGGAATCTTGACCCACTTATGATGCATCACAGAGCATCTTTCTAAAGGAGGTAAATGACAAATAATGAGTCTAAAATGGGGTGTGGCTCATGAGAATTTTTACGATGCCATTTTGGGACCTTCTTTAGGCCCATGGTAATTCCTTTTGGCAGTTTTCTAAGCCTCCTTGAGTCCATATATTTAGGGCTTTAGATGGAAGCATCAAGGCATTTTCATTGCAAGGCTATGCTATTGGATTTCTCTAGAAAAGTAAGATGTTGATCTCCATGTTAAGGATTTGAGCCTGTAAGTGTATTGTAACTAATTTTGTTGTTGAATAATTCATTGGTTTAGTACTTTAGAGGGTGGGGTACTTTTACTTGAAAGGATTTTCTCCACATACATTAGTGTCTCTTTTCTTTTGTCTATGCTTCTTCTATTCTTCTCTTAGTCTTTTTTCTAGAGTGTTGATTTACATGTTATCGTGTTACTAAAATTTCTATAAATCTAATATCTACATTTCTCTCCTCATAGGTTTAATGTGGGGAATGAATCTGTGTCCTATTTCCTCTTTATGGGTATAGTTTGTTGCACTTGTATCAAGCTTTTGTTTAGTAAATCTTATGTTACCAGAGGAACATACCTAGTATTTTCCTTAGAAGTACACCTAGTGAAATAACTTGTAGTAGCTAACAAGTATCCACTTATGTTGATCATTGACTCATAATGCTAATGAAATCAATCTCCCATTATTAGAAGGGGACATCTACTAAAATAGGTTTCAATGTAAAGTAGCATTCTTCTATCTCCTAGTGAATCACTTGTAGGGTTCACATACTCGGACTAGCTTGTGTGCATCATGAAACATGGTGGGCCAAAAATATCTAGCTTGCAATATATTTGTGGTTGTTGTTTTAGCTAAATTATACCTTTCGAGAATTTTGCAAAATTCATGCATAAGTCTCTCGGTCTACTCAAGTTTAACACATCTTAACAATACTCAATCGAGGGTCCACTTGAACGAGATGCCTTTGATGAGTTTGTACATTACACAAGATAGGTGGAAACACCATCTCCGTGTCTTGTCAAGACTAGATGGAACGAGTCTCATTTCAAAGTATCACTAGATCTCAAAGATCTAATCTTTCTCCACCATAAGTGAACTATTTTTTTTCTTATGCTTGAAGCATTGTTTCCTTGTGGTTATCATCTTCAAATAGATTCAATGAAACTAGATACTTTGTTAGGTGTTAAGAAAGCCCGTGACCTATAGCTAACTTGGTTAGGTATATTTTTTTTTGTCATATTCTATTATTTTAGTCATACTTCTACTTGATTTTCTAATATCTCAAGTGGAGAACATAATCCCAAGCACTAGGATGGATTACAAATGTTTGCACTTTACTATGGGAGAAAAGATGTCAAAAGTAATTCAAATACTTCATAAGAACTATTACCTGTGTGTACTCCCCGACCCAAATTGGCAACCTAGATATCAAGGTCTTGTCTTGAAGGTTATTTCTTGTCTTAGTTGTCTTTTTGTAATACAAGCGTGAAAAGGTATAAGGTGATGTGGTATGTTTCATAAGTTAAAGAGGGTTTTGGAGGAATCTTGAAGCGTCTTTTAAACTCTAAACTATCAAATATTACCCTGACATTATTTAAAGATCATGAAAACATGTTTTAACTATCTTTAAAATGTTAGAATTGCCAAATTCACTTTTATTTTTTCCAAAGGGACCTTTTTCCACGTAGAAATGCATACTTTATTTGAGTCAAAGGGTCAAAAGTCCGTGTTTCTATGTCCATTTAACCTTTTTTTTTCCAAAATCCTCATTCAAAAGCATGGAGGGAAAATCTTCTCTTTGAGTTTGGTCACTTTAAGAGGATAAAATCACCTTTCATGGGTTGGGTCTTGGTTTAGGTCTAGGGATTTGTCTTCCTCCTTTTGAGTCTTCTTTTAGTGTTTTCTAGTTTTCTTCTAGGGTTTTTTGTGATGTTGGAAGTCCTATCATGGAGAAAAATTGTTCATACATGTGCATGGCATGTTGAAAACAAGGAGAACAATCTCCAAAGGAGGTTTTGAAGTTATGGAGCAAGATAAAGGATAGGAGAATAGTGAAGAGACCTACACACGATTCAAGAACTTTTGCTTTAGATGTGTTAAATCTAATGAAGCCTGCATACTCATGTCTTAGTCCAAGGAACAATGGATAGATTAAATACAAGGATACGTGAGTATTGTTGCTATATGCCATGTGGATATGGTGGGTCTTTAAGGTTAAAGGCTTTGTCAAGCTCCTGCCGGTCTATAATAGTGATTAGAAGACAATCAACAAGAGAAAAGATCATGTTAGAACAGTAAGCTAGACATCAAAATCAGTGAATAGACATCAAGAAGTATGCAAAGATTAGTCACACAATGATTGAGAATAGAGACTTATCAAGATTCAAAGATCTATTACAAAGCATACGATTCAAAGATCTATATATAGTTGCAAAGAACTTGATCCAAAGGACTACAAAAGATTAAGAATGCAAGGTAGATACTTGTCAAATTTTAAAATAGCATAGAGCTCTGTGATAGTCAGAAAGAATGTTGTTAAAACCCTAGGAAGCTTAAAGAATTGTCATATCTTAATAAGCTTGCACGAACCAAAAAGATGTCTACACAACTACAAGTAAGTTGGAAAATATTGTCAAGGGTTAAAGAAGTTGTGACAGTTATGAAGAGGTCATCTATTGACATGTAAAGAACAAGTTATGTAAATTAGCCAAGCTTTTAGAGGTCTACAAGATCATTAAGGGATAATTTATGGTCTTTGAAGGATTGTTAGAGCCTGTAGAGCCTTCATTAGGCTTCCATCAACCAAATAAGTAGGTATAGGGTTTGTGAAGTTTTTAACAAACTTATCTCCATAAACCATGGCCTACACAACAACAAATACGGTCAGTCAAACCTTTTTAAAGCTTGTAACATACTAGAATGCTTCTCAATTAAAAGGTTTGTATGAAGTAAAAGGTATACATCAGAGTATAGTCTTAGGTCAAGTTTGTGTGACTATTTGATGAGTTTGTCTTAAGTGTTGCAGGGTCATATGAATTAAAGAGATCTCCAATTCAAAACAAGCTTGCAAATATAGAAGTCATCAAAGATATGTTAAAATGTATAGGGGTATCAAATGAAGACAGAGATATGACACTATATAAGTGCACAGAGACAATATGAAATATGGTAGAGGTTCGAGCTCTTAGATTAGGTTGAAGGCCCATTTGGCAGTTTCAAAATCCTTAACCAATTTTAGGTCCTTGTTGAGATTTTGAAGATCTAAACCTAAACCATCATTTGAAAATCCTACATAGTCAATACATGACTTGGAAATATAAGGATATAATGAAGGTACATATACTGAACATCTTCTAGGGATTATGTAAGTCTGAAAAATTTATCCAAGGTATTATGACAGTGAGCTATCATGTGGCAGGGCAGAGGAATTTTCAAGAATGGAGATATTGTCAATGTCAAGACATTGTCAAGCATTATCAAAACATTGATAGGTGGAAGACAACTCAGAGACTGAGCTATGGAGCCAATAGTGTGTACTTCATCCTAGGTGAAATACATAATGTGTTTTCAACCTAGTGAGATTGGTAGGAGTAAAAATAACTTCTTATCCTTCCAAAGATACTTTCACCTGATCCAAAGCTCTAAATTCCCTATGTACACACAGTCAAACACCTGCAGGAGTTCTCATGCAGACCATATGGTTGATGAGGCATTGAGAGGGTGTTAAAGTCATCCAAGGGTGAGATCTAATAAGCCATAATGCCATCATGAGGTTAAGACAGACAACAACGTTCAGAGCAACACAATTTTCAACTCTGTTGAATAACACGACGTGTTTTTCAACATAGTCGAAGAACACACTATGTTTTCATCCTTTTGGGACTAGTAGAGGAGAAATAGATCCAACATTCCTCTAGTGTCTTGAACAACTACTCCAATCATTTTTTCCAGCTATGAGGAGGCGTCAAGGTTGCTATAGGTGGTGATAATGAAAATAAAGCAATTTTGAGAGTCCTAAAAGGACTAGGAAGAAATGGAGTCAAACACCTTCCAAATGCCAAGATGACCCAGTGTTGAAATACACATTGTGTATTTCAACTTGGGGAATGATAGGAAAGAGGAGACTTTTTCTTCATGCCTAAAGGATATTTGACCATTTAGAGGGTAAATTCAGGTCTAAAAAGTCATGTCAACGACCTTGTATATGATGAAGGTCAGTGTCAAGATCTTGCAGGTGTCTAACATGCAGAGCAGTGATTAGAGAAGCACTAAAAGAGCCATTTCACGAGTAGTTTATGGCAGTTTGAAGCCCTTTCACGCCCTCAAAGAGTTTAAATTAGATTTAAACTCAAGAAAACATGTCCTATTTATGTTAAAGTGGCAATTGGAAAGAATAAAGGCCAGCCAGTGTAGTTGTGACAACACTAGAGGTAGTTTTGACATTGTGCAAGTATTTAGGAGAGTGGAGACTACTGATTTGAGTCTTTTTAAGAACATGCAAAGTTGAAAGAGTTGGAAAACAACAAGGACACCTTCCCTCAATGCCTTATTGAAGCATTTCAAGGGGGAAAATCAAGAAATCAAGCTCCCAAGCGCCCCTAAGGAGCTAGATCAAGCAAGTGAAAGCATGCAAAATGATTTTTGATCTTAGAGTTATGTCCTAGATTCACTCTTAAGGTTGAATAGACAAAAAAAGATGCTTAGGGTAGTTAGTTTTCAGTTCTTTCAAGTTGAAAAACTTAGCATTGTAACTCAATTTTTTCAAAGAAATACAACATTGTAATCCATTTTTTGAAGAAATATCATTATTTTCATACTTGTATAAGCTATATATTGTACCTTTTGATCAATAATAAAGACAATCTTTACCTTCTCAAGAATTGTGTATTGTGCAAAATCCAGAAAATGGTTGATGTGATCCTGTGGTAATGTTTTATCCTTGATTTCTAGTCCTATGTTCATTGCCTTTATGAAGAGTTATATGTGAATGTGCAGGTTATAGTTTGTGAACTGAGTACATGCATGTTTTAGTTGTGAAAACTATTGAATTTTTTCTTCTAAATGTTGTCATAAACTCAAATTCCTTCCTATGAAACACTTATGCCTAAAAACATATCAAAATCATGATTTGTGTATGCCATAGGTCAACATATTGCTCACATTGTGTGTCAAAATAGCAGTCAAAGTTCCTAATATTTGGTGTATCAAAACATCTGTAGGTTTTAATTTCAGTTTAGTATAATTTCTATCTCTTTTCCCAGCAAACAATAGTAGTTTAGAGTTAATTTTAGGTGATCCATCAAGGGAACCAACCTTCTTTTGAGGTTCATTTCAATCATAGGTCACCCACAACATTGAAGTGATCCCATTGTATCAATTGAGTGAAGAAGATTGAAGATCTTCTTCAAGGGCGCAACTCATAGTGATAATAGTTTTTGGCACTCCTGGTGGGACCACTCCACTCCAAGTTGGAGTTACAGCTAAGAGATTTGGTGTTGTTCTTAGCATATTGCAAGCATGTACCGTACCTGGCAACTCTACAAGTGAAAAAAATACTAGTATACACAGTCCAAGTTGCTTAAAGAACATCAAGGATCAATATTTTGGTGTTGTTCTTGATCCTCTCTTCTGTGAAGCCTCTTAATCACCTGGTATGTACTTATTTTCCAAAAAATTAGACATGGTTTTTCCTATTTTTAAGGAATATTTCACAAAATTTCAGCTCATTTAAATAATCAAGCATGCCAAACTATCAAGGAAAATATGTCCCTTTGCCTCCTTTTCACCAAAATACAGTTTTAGAGCTTTCCCAATAACCATATCAGGCTGATAATATTGTTGGCTTCATCCCAAACAACCCTATCATAGCAGAATACAACATTCTTATCATGATTGCCACCCTCCCACCCCTGCTCAACCTTCTTGGTATCATAATAATGCTTATAATCAGCCTCAAAAAGGCTATTTTTCTCATAACCAACATATCTACCCTCTTAGCCAGCCTCGAGATGACGACAACATGAGCCTAAAAGATATTATGTTAAACTTGCAAAAATAGTTAGATGATGTTAAAAGAAAGCATGAGTATAACCAACAACAGGAAGATCTTACTTATCAAGCCTATCTCCACAAGTAGGAGATGGAGGCACAGGTGAGGTATGAAGAAGAACATTTTGCTAGATAGGTTGCAGAAAAAGAAGAATAGGTGAGGCGACCACTTACCCAAATCCAGAAGATGGAATCCCAATCAACAACCTCCTTTATTCCCAGTTTCAAACCAACACCTCTTACAATAATGATTCAACCTGTGAAAGAAGAGGTTTCCAAGTTTAAAATCCCAAGTTTCAATCAAGGAAAACCTTCTGAATCTTCAAGTAAGTCTTCTTGTGCCAAAATTCCAAGTTTTGGATACACACATCCTTTGCAAGAGCCTATACCTTCACAAATTCAACCTATGATCTCTCAGAAGTAACCCTCTCAAGAGCCTATTAATCTTCAAGAGACTCAACAACCCCTTCAAATCCCCATGTCAAATCAGTTTTCTTGTCCTAGCACCATTTCATGTTTCAAGGGTGGACCAATTATGTGGCAAGCTAATTGATTTGATGGGAAAGAGGAGCTAGTTGAGGGAAAAGAACAACCATTTGCTATCTATGAACCTCCATATGCTATAAAAGATGAAAAATCAGACCTTTTACAAGGAGTTAAGTATGAGAATGAAGCTATAACTCATGAAGAAGAACAAGAGGTTATTGTTGTTTGTCTAGTGTTTCCAGCTGACTCTGAGCATAATGAATGTGTAGAGGGTGCTAATTCATCCTTAACATTGAATCCCTTACATTGTGATTCATTTGATTGCTTTTCTCTTGCTTTTGATGAGATGAATGAAGACAGGATGCAAAAGTTGCATGGTGAGAGTCTTTAGTTATAAAGATAAATTGTGCAAAATCTAGTGGATATTGAATCAATTAATGGTACAGAAGAATTGGTTTTCTTATTTGACCAGTTGCCTCACTTTGTGAACAAAGAAAAAGAAAACATGCCTATGCCCACATCAATAATAGACTTGGAGCAACAAGAAGATGTTAAAAAATTTGATGAGTTGTTGATCCATGAAGAAAAAAATGAAAATAGAGTTTCAACTCATGAGGAAGAACATGAGGGTGGTCCTATTCTAGGAGATCGAGAAATTGATAGCACGGATTTGTTTGAGGAGCTTCTATTTTTTGTGGAGGATAGCGTTATAGAGATTGGGCATTAGCAAGAACAAATGAAAGATTTGTTCTTGATTATACAATAGGGTATCAGCTTCTCAATGGTGAAGCCTTCGCCATTGAGTGCCTCCAAGGATTCTTTTTAGAGCCCACTTCAAAAGTGTTGTACACATCCAAAATTTTCTTATGGTGGCTAAAACTAGATATGTTTTCTTCTCAAATCCTATATTGCTTGCACTAATCCTGCAGATCATATCACTCATAGAAGATGTCTGAGGTAGGAAGCATGCCTTGGAGTCATAAAATGTTCTAAAGCAACTTGGAAACATGTTCAAGCATGAAGGTTGGACACTCAAACTAGTAAAGATGCACTAGGAAGTAGATAGGCGTGCCCAGAATAGTGAGGTGCCCTAAGGGCAAAATTGGTGCACTTGGAGCCACAGAGGCTCACCTAGAGATAGGGAGATGCGCCAAGGGAACATAAAATCATTCCTGGTCCAATCAAATGCATCAAGAAGGAAAAAGATGTTTCCATTTGCAGTGAAGAGCATCTAAGTATAGACAGGTGCTTTGCAGACATATCCTTTTTAGTTCAAAACATTAAATGTTGACAATGGCACATCCATACCACCAAAAGCGAGTCCATATTATCATAGGCACTTCAAATTCTAGAGACGTGTGTTCATCAATAAAGGAGCACGTCATGTCAAAAGAGGACATGCCTAGAAGATCTGACACATGTAGAACATGTTTAAAGTGCCTAAATTAAGGCAAGCATGCCAAGGGTCAATAAAGTGCGCTAGGCACATTGCAAGCGTGCTTGAGAAGATAAGGGTGCACTTACTAAGTCCAAGGAATTTCCAAGGTGTTCTAAGGTTGAAGAAAAGGCTCAACAATTTGAATAAAAGTGCTCAAAGTGAAGACGCATTTGAAGTTGAAATGGAGTGCCATGTCAAAAAGAGCACGTCTAGAGGATCTAGCACACGCCTAGAAAATGTTTGAAGCACCTTAAATAAGGTAATACGCCAAAAGACCAGGAAGTGTGTCATTAACCCAGGAGGAGTGCTTTTGTTCAAATCAAGACGACAAGTGTAAAGTTGAAGGAAAGCACCCAAGAGAGATGTGCCTAGTGGTGGAGTGGTGCGACAAATTTGAAAGAAGTGCACCAAGAAGATGAAGTGCGCCAAAGACCATTCAAAACACACAAAGGAGGAAAACACGCTCACGAAGAGGAGGACGCATCAAGAAGTAGGCACGCATGCTAAAGATGGGACGCATCCATTTGAAGAAGAGAATTCCAAACACCAAAGGAGAGCGCACAATCTAAAAGAAGAGAAAACAAGTTCATGAAGAGGATGCACCTCCAATTAGGCACGTTCGCCATTCAATAGGCGCGTCAAAGGAAACTCAAGCGCACTTGGGGATCAAGAAATGCGTCTAGACAAGGATAGGCATGCTATCATGGAGGCACACACGCCAGGAGGAAGGCACGTCCACCAAAATAGAGGCACATCCTAAACACTATCTTTGGAGCACACCTTTCATGCCAGATTTCGTGCATTTTTTCAAATCTATTTATATTGAATTTGACTTTAGTTCGTTAACTCCAAGGTGGCCAACTTCATGCAATTTTAGAACAAAATTTGTAATAAACATGCAATAATCAATTAATTGATTTTTGCATGGCTTTAGGATTATTTTATTATTTGTTTTAGTTACAAATAATACTTGCATGCATGCAAGTCCAATTCTAGAGCGAAGAGTATTAGTTAAACTCTTCTTTCCCTTTCATGCATTTGCTTTGTAGTAGTATAAATAAGTACTTTTGCACAAGTACAGGGGGAGAGATTTTAGAATTCAAATTCATTGTTAGTTAGCTTTTTTTGAAGCTTTTTAAGAGTTAGCATTTTTTAGTATTCAATATTAGAGTTGGAGAAATCAATTGTACTCATGAAAGAACATTAATGAAAATTGCAATTCTCATGCCTTCATTATGCTGAAGTTGTTAAGTCACCTGGTGTTCGAGTTGTGATTCTTGTGTCTCATTCAAGAACATTAATTATGCTTGTTTTTGCTAATGGATGTTATTGCATTATGTTGTTGTCTATATTTAATCTGTGTGAACTTTGTGTCATAGCGAAGTCATTCGTGATCATATGTTCTTGTGTTGTTTGTTCAATCTGTCTAATCCAATCTGTGTGTACTTGCTCTGCTCAGCTGTAATAGCCCAAATAAGATATTAACTGAATTTTTTGATTTTAGGGTTCTGGAATTTAACCTTATTTTTTATTTTCTAATTTTTTGTTGAAACCCTAATTTTTTGAAGTTTTTGATTTCTAAATTAGACTTATACAAACACTTATAATAACCACTTAAACATGCCAAAACATCATAATAATCATGCCAACACATGTACCAGTATCATAGTTGAATTACATAATGAAATACACAATGAATCAACATCCAAATGCAACCAATATGACTGAAAATCTAGATCATATGTCTGCTATTATAAATTAGAATTATGAAGTCTTAAAATACATCAAAATATCATGGGCAACAAGCCAAACATGCCCAGCTATAAATCTACTATAAACCCTAGAGTTTATACATACCAATATCAAACCAAAATAACCTCTGAATGATGGGAAACCATCCTCCAAAGTGTGGCACTCAAGACAGGGCTTGAAACCCTAGTGCAATGATCTTCAAACACACAAGGAAGTTGCTCCAAATGAGGCACACAGGTCTGCTAGGGTTTGCTAAATGATGACAAATGGTGCCAAAGGATGTTACAACAACCCTCCAATCTCCTCCAAGTGATGGCACTCGAAAGTAGGGTTAAACCCTAACACAAATGATGAGCCTTAACACCAAGATCACTCCTCAACAAGGGTGAATCAGGTCTACTATAATGTTGTTCCAAATTTGAATATTCTTCAAACTCTAACAATAAACAAACTCCCAAAATTGCCTCCAAAACCAAATCGCTCCAAGCATAGATGATGGTGCTCAACTCCTAGGGTGAAACCCTAGCCAATGTGCAATGAATCCCGCCAAATGATAGATTATCCAAGTCTGATTTGCAAATTTGATATTCAATTTCTACTTTTACCAACAATCCACAATGAAGTGCAAGTAGATCCCCATCATAGAATCTCCAATGGACGAGCTAGGTTTTCGTCTAACTCACCTTGAAACACAAGGGTTTCCATCCTTGGTTCTGTAGCTCAACTTTCATAGTAGCCAAGAGAGTAAAAACTAAAATCAAATGAAGTATCAAAGATATGATCAAATGCCACTAATTCACCTTATATTTATACAAGTCTTCCTCCTCCCTTCTAGCTGACCTAGGCATGAGTTTATTTTTTATTTGAAGTTGTCTTTATCCTCCAATTAGGCTGAAACTATTTCAGTGACCAATTCAAGTTAAAGATTTGTATTGTTATATTATATTTCCTCTCCTTCTCAAGTTGTCATCCTCAAGGGGGCCCAAAATAAACAATCATTGACTTATTATTTTAAGGCCTTCATAAGAATGGCACTCACATGGGACCAATATTATGTTATGAATTACAAGTTTCTTCCCTCCAAGGCACACATGAAATGACAATTTCCATACTTATTTCCATCTCTAGATGGTTCACTCGACATGAGGGCAATTTTAGTTATCCAAAGTAAATACATCAAAATCACTAGAAAAATATCACAATTCATTTTTCATCCTCAATTTGCCCACTAAAAATCCCAAAGTATAGAAATTGGCCTCTTAGTTCTTCTTCTATGATCACTCTGAAAATGGGGACATTACATCAGCCTTTGAATTTAGCTGAATAGTGCAAGGGTGTAGTCATAGGTTCTGATTTCAGTCAAAAAAGCACAAAAATCTTTGCTTCACTATCGAATGTGTGTCTCAGCATTTTTGCATGTTGCAAAACCAAAAAGTTTGCATATTTCTGTTGTATTCAACATAAGTATGAAAAACCCCTAAAAAACACTGTACATACTTTGTAGTTTTAAGTTTGTTTTATTTTACAGGGAGCTTCCCCTTCAAATTCAAAGAGCGGTTCTACCGCACATCTGTCCATTTTTATTTCCCACCGAAAGGTGTGAAATAAAATTATAACAAGAAGGAAATCAAGAACAACAAGAACATAAGTTAGAAGAAACCATATATCCAAAGAAAGAGACTCATGAATAACATAAACACAAGGAGAAGATGGTCATTTTTCCAAGTAAGAACTACAAGTGCATAAACATCAAACTAGCATTGATTTTATGAATATTGGCTTGTCAAAAGGATGTCCTATCAGGCATCTAGCTTAGTTGGAGGCTAACGAGAAGGAGTCATCCCATGTCATATTTGATCCAAAGCACAAGACTGAGCATCTAGGATAGCAGGATCAACCTACTTACACACTTCAAGATAGTTGTATTACCAGTCAACTTGAGTGGGTGGGTGGATTTATTTTCATTCTTGGAGAACTAGGTCAGTAGTGTGTTGGATACCCACTCTTTCTTCATCTCTTGTTGGCTTCTTACAAGCATGAAAATCATTTAAAGTTGATTAAGAAAGTGTTATGGAGTAAAATGTATACACTAGCATTTTACACCTAGTTTAGCACCTAGTTAGACCTAATTTGTTGCCTTTGCTAATCATGACCTATTTTAACTCCTTTTTGAGATTAAAATGATAAAATCTCAATCCCAGTGAATAAACCCAATGGAATCAACTTAGGACCGGACTAAGCCCACTATATTTTGCACTCCCCATAGTTGTGGGGCTAAAGGCCCAAGGTGCCTGAGCGCCTTGGTCCCAGTTGGGATTTTTAGCCCCTTTTTTGTAGTGTCAGCTTAGGACACTTCCTTAGTTTTCATTTGTTGGCCTGATTGTGTTTTATTTGTCGTAAGTGAGCGGGAATGCATATTTAGAGGATTTTTGTATTTCATTTTACACCTAGATGAAAATTGCAAGTTTGCTCTCATATTGTGTTCTATGCTAAAGTGTTCTTCATGCTTAGAAGTGTTATCTACTTGTGGATGCTATTGAAGTCTGTATGTGGGTCTTGAAGGGAGTTGTTGACTCCCAAAATAACTGCAACCCAAAACCCTAAAACATTTTATAATCACCTAGGCCAGTGGCATCATCAGGGTGACTAAAAGAGGTTCATCAACACATTTGGGGTAATTTTGGACAACCTACAGGAGTGGGTAGGCTCCTCTGCACTTTGAGCTCAACTTAGACTCGGGAGGGATATTCCAAGGGGTATACCTGAATAGGTATTAGCTTTAACACTAGATGAACAACTAAAAATGAAAGGACAACCAAACCCTAATCATCTTCTAGGCCCCAAAGATTGTCACTAGACCTGGAATGACTGGTTGTCACTAAATGAACCCTATATAGTTGATGAGAGGGCACTCCCATTAATAATGGAAAGTATAGGTATGCTTTTTTGGTCTGTAAAGAGCTGATACTTCAAATATTCTCTTACAATATTTCTTGTTCAATACAAAACCACAACAATGCATACAAAACTAACTACCAACTTCACACATGATGAATTTGTTTTGATTTTAAAGAGTGTGGGTGATCAAACACTTTAGACCGGTGCCTAATATTGGGTTATAGAGTCCACAGTTCAGCAGAAGGAAGAAAATAACAAAAAAATGAAACATGCACTTTTTGGATACTCAGATGCAAGAAAGACAACTATCAATGAAGAATATACTTAGTAATCCTTTGTCAACATACAATCATTCATCTACAACCATAAAAAAGATCATCACATAGCATGTAATGTTTTAAGACTCTGTTTATTCATTTGATCAATGGTTATAGTCATACCACGAAGTGTGGCAAGAGGAAACCCTAAAAGAAACTCAAGATTTCCTTGAAAGATCACATAAGAAAAAGGAGAAGTTTGTACACTGATAGTTGAAATCAATATGAAAAACCTTTCATGACCTGTGTCTTATCCATTGGAGAACTAAAACTTTTGCTCTTTGAAGCCCTAGAGAGCTTAGCACTTAGTCGCCTGAAAATGCCAAATAGACCAACCCTTGAAAAGAGTTCAAGTCCTACCTTTATGGCACAAGCAAATCTGATCTGAGAATGAATTGGGTGCCAAAACCCTCAACCACCCCAACTACTACATTAAAAACATTGAATTCATCTACCCACTTTGCAATAATGGCACTGTTAGAAGCAGTCAGCGCGTTCCCAGGTGGTTGGAGAAGTTTGGAAGGCCAGGAAGCCAACCTTCGAAAAATTAGACTTTTAGACTTTGAAATTTCAGCCTTTGTCCTTCTTCCTACATCTTTTTTCTTCAATCTCTTTATTTCCCTTTACCAAATTGGACTTTGAACTTCGGTTGTTCCACATTTCTCCTTCAAAAGGGAAGAAAGAAGGAAATGGAAACTCCAGCCTTCCGATGCCCGCAACACTTAGAATATTTCTAGCCCTATCGGATTTTGGCCTTCGAGCCTTCACTATTTTTCCTTCCAAAGGAATAAGAGAAAACATCACAACACTAACCCCCTGAAGTTTGCCTCATACTTAGAAAATTCTTTAGACCTTAGGCAGACTTTGGCCTTTCGGCCTTGCACTTGTCTTAAAGAAGAGGGAGAGCCTAATCCCTGACTCCCGATCTCTAAAACACTCAGTCAAACTTTGAAAATATCGGGGGTCACCCCCCAGGCTTTGGATCTACCACCTTCCCTTTGGAAGAGAAAAGAGAAGAGGCCCACCATCCACTAAAACTACCACGTGTCCTCTTTCTGCCGTTCCGTAGGCTAGCCTGCGGGCCCACCAAAGGCTCTGCAAAATGGCAGAATGCCTTAGGAAACCTTACTCGTCGGGGGTCGGCCATTGGGTATTCCTCTTTTTGCCTTCCAAAAGGAAGAAAGAAGAGCCAAACTCTGAATTCCACCGAATACTTGATACTTAAAATGTTTTCCATGTAAACCTATTGGACTTTGGCCCTCGGGGCCTCATCCCGATGCTTGCCACAAGGAAGATAGAAGAGAGTAACTCCGACCTTTGAAAATCCACCGAATACTTGAAGTTTTCAACACTTAGGCAATCTTTAGGGACCAAAAGGGGAACTAGGAAGGAAGGAGGAAGCTCGAATCTCTGACCTCTGACAAAGGGGAAAAACACAAGGGGAAACTTAGGATATTTAGACTTAGCCAATTTTTGGGCTTTTCCCTTGTACCTTTGAAATGGAAAACACATGAAAACCTATGAAAAATGTCTCTGATCGGTTATAAGCTATGGATTAAAGTGGGATTTCAAATGGAACTTGAGGGGAAAAAAGGGGCATTCTGAGAAATGATTTTTCAGGTGTCAATAGGAGTTTCAAGCCTTCTTCATCACTCTCCTTTGTTGGTGTGAGATCTTGAGTCATCTTCATCAGCTAGGGTTATACCTCTTGTGGTAATAATAATCATCATTCATATTTCTATCATATTATTACAGATCTGGCCTCTACCCTCCTAGGGCACGCACTCTTGGATCTAATCATTATTGTAGTGGACGTGGAAACACCAACACATGGTTTGACTGAGGCAAGCCCGTATACACAACACAACATTTTCCTCTTTCCTTGTGTGCAAGTCAGAGAAATAGGTTTCTAGAGTTGATTTCTGGGAAGAAGACAGAGCAAACAAGTACATGTTTGGTGATACCCAAGATTCTAGAAAACCCTAAAAAAGGCCTAGGATGCCCAAGCACCCTAGTCCTTGGCATTTCTACTCCAAGATCTAGGTTTTGAACTATTCCCTGATCTCTTCTGTGCTTTTGGTTTTCTAGGATCTATTTCCATTTGTTAGTTATAAGGTGATATTTTTCTATTAGGGTTTTGACTATTTATCTTAGCTTGTTTGCTTGACCTTGGTTGAACTTGGTTGACTCATCTATATACAATAAAAGGGCAAAACCCATGTAGTTTGGCTCTCCTTCTTAGGTAGAAGCCAAGCTCAGTTTTGCATCCTAATGTTTGTAGAAGAAGGTTTGACCTAGTTTAATTCTTTAGTCTAGATCGTGCTCTATTTTCCACATAACAGAAAGGAAGTTATTTTGATAAACCGATCAATGGTTTTATTTGATTGATACTTCTTGTTGGTTAGTTTTAGGTTAGGATAGTTTTGTTGTGTCAAATAAGTGTTGTGCACATTTAGTTTGTCCTATTAGAGGATTGTTTTGATTAGTTTCTTAGTGTTTTTGTTTTGGTTTGTAGTTGTTTTGAGGTATTGACATCTGTGTTTGAAGTTTGATTATAGTTTGTTTCATGTATTCTTGACTCTTTTTGCCTAATGGAATGTCAAAGGCTACTAGTCTTCTAAGTTTTAGCAGGCAAAAATCCCATAAAGGTCGCCAAAAATGTTAATGTTTTTTGTCTCCTTGACTCAGATATTCAATAAGGGTACCATGGTAGTGTTTATAGGTCTAAGATCTTGTTTTAGAGTTCATTGAAAGCTTCAATTAGGTCTTAAGAAATCTCCTTAATCCAAAGGGTATATCAAATATCTTGTTTTCATGATATTTGGACTGAAAGGTCCAAAATCAACCTTGAAATATCAAAAAACCCATGTATATTAGAGTCCAACCTTGTCAAAATTACTTTAAACAATTCAAAACTACCTGTACTCACCATGGAGGGAATTTCATTCACATGTTGGTCGTGATTTTGAAAAAATGCTTGTATCTTTAGGTTAGGTTGAGATGTTTTAGTATTAGGGTTGGGTCTCTTTTGCTTTATCTTGTATTTTAGGGTTTTCCTAAGTGGATTTGCAGGTCTCTTCCATGGAGGAGGCGCCATTAGATAGTGAAGATCTCACTAAGAGAACATGTGAATATTGAAAGAAGAAATCATATGACTGTTCTTAATGGCATATTCTAGTCATAAAGGATTAGAATGAAGTTTTGGGGATCTTGGGAGAATTTTTATATCCCCATGCAAAAAGCACGAATGTAAGATGTTGCTTTGGAGTTCCTTTTTGTGAAGAGATCAGAAGACTGTCAGATGATTTAATAATCTGGACAAAGGTCTTGACTTTGTTTATGAAGAGTATCAGAGTCAAGAAAGGATACACAGTCATATACAAGTCCTTTGAACATCTGAAGGTATTAGAACTTTGTGAAGATGCTACAAAGATTGAACTTGACCTTACATATCGAGAGACACACATATACAAAGATCTAAGATAGTATAAAGATGTAGTTTCCCTATTATACAAGGCCAATAGAACAAGGTTTACATCTTTAGCTAAATTATCTTTCATCAATACTCATGATGGAGTTGCACAATAAGGCTTTCTTGAGGAAATAATAGTGATGAGTTCATTGAAGTACATGTAGACAGAATATGATGACTGTTAGCACTCTATCAAACCCTAAGAAGCCTCCAAATGTAAAATATCCTACACATTGACCTATAAGCCTGTGAGATCCTAAAAGTTTGTCTAATATTTTACACTCTTCAGTGAGTTTCCAAGTTATAAGTATCATTAGTATCATGGATCCTAGGTCAAACAGTCTATAACTCCTGCTTAGAGGATGTCAAGTGTTCAAGAAGGGAGCTTAAAGTTTACACTTTCATGACGATCTCTTTTGAAACATTAGCAACCTTGAAAATTCATTAAAAATCACTATCAAACATTCTATGATGTAGAATATCTTATAAACAGTCTACACAAATAGTCCATTGCTATTCTTCAAAGAATACAGAGAGATCTTGAACACTAAACAATGAAGAGAGACACTGAGGGTGAAGAACTATGGCAGAGGATAATGAAGAGTAGATAGAGAGGTTGACAGTCCATGTAAATAGTGAAGAGCTAGAAGAGGATAGTGCTTAAATACTTAACATCCTCCATGGTTGACAGTGGACAAGGAAGAGGAGTGAAATGCAAAAAGAGAACTTGTCAAGGAACTGTTGGTCTCTAAAATTAACAGCTAGAGATACAACCTATGGGAAGTTCTGCAAATGAGGGACTAGGATGCACTCTGCAGAATGACCTCCAGGGTTTAGAAGCTGGCTCTTTAGATGTTCACTGGGAAGGGAAAAGGGAATGAGAGGAGCTAATAAAATAAAATCTACACTAAGGCAATGTGTCGAAACTAAGATAGTTCATTCATTGGAGACAACATAATATAATTCTAGTTTTATTAACTTAGAGGAAGTTTGAAAGAGTATTAAAAATGATTCAAAGCACCCTCAACATCACATAAACCGAAAGCTATAAAATCTTGAAATACAACAACAAATGATTATAACAATTCCTTAATACACACAGAGCGACATACTTAGTAGATTCAATAGAAAATAACACAGCATAGAGGCAGGAATTTGCACAGTTGATGTCTTATATTCTATTTAACAGCTTGAAATGCTAAGGTCTCAGAATTATATTACAATCAAAAGACTACCAAGATATCAGAGAAACTATCCTTCTCCAAAAGTGGTGAACCCCTAAAAAGATAACATTGCTCCCTCTTAAAGAAAACACCCTTGACGAGAGAGAGGGAGTAACCAAAAAGATCCACCCACGACGCCAACAAGGTACCCATCATGGCTGCTGTTGTAACTGCCAACCGAGAGGATAAGCCCACCTCCGCCCTTTCCAACGCTGGTTCCACCTGTTGCAGAATGTTGAACACCTGCTAAGAAGAAGATACGTGGCACCATGCAAGTGAAACACACAACTTTCCATGCATTTTCTAGCAGCTTTGTGAAGAAAAATAGACCAATGGCACACTGAGAAAGCTTTCCAAGCGATAGAGATACCCTGACCCGTGCCTAGATGACACATGGCGCGTTCTGCTGGCTCCATGCGTCGAAACAAATAGAACCAACAACCTTTCCAAATAAAAAATGGGCTAGACATGTGGCACGCTGGTGTAACCCAGAGAGAGTATTGCCCCTACTTTAGATAGAAAATCCGTTGTGCCAACACGTGGCGCGATCCGCGGGCGACAAAAGATAAAAAGTGAAAACATGCGTCTTAAAGACCGCTACTCAATGGTGATGCCACATGTCACCTCCACACAAGTTCAAAAGGAAAAAGGGCCTGTGAACATTAGAAAATGCATTTCTTTGACACATGGTGCACTCCGCAGACAACATAACTTAGGAACCTTTCGGGGCCGCAATAAAGAACAAAACAAGGCAGAAGGCTGCAGGAAAATGAAGTGTACAACTCTTGGTGACTCCTCAGGGACCTCTACCTGCAGAGGTAAGAACCTAGAAACTCTGGTTCACAAAAAAGAATGGATACCCAACATCACATCTTTGATAGAGCCAACTGCAAAGGCTCCCAATCAGTTTATGTGGGCTATGCCTTTTGTTGCAATGCCTCAAAAGCTTGGTCAAGATCAATCATCTATTTGAAAGATTAGACGCTTAGCGTGGATAATGTAGCTTCAATGTGGAATTTTAAATGTGCTAAAGGGTAAAGAATTACATCCACTTCTGAATTGTTGGGAGAAGAACTTAGAGCCTGGAAAATAGATTGATTCTGTTGCTGGTGCTCCAAAAGTTGCTTCATCTGAGCCTTCGCCATGATCGACCCATCCGACAGGAATGGGGAAGGGAGTCCAAGTTGGACCAGCTACTCAGTATGCCCCTTCATCTACTTCACTGTTCACTCCAAAGCTTAATGACACTCCTTGGCTTTTATGGCTGCCATATTATACTTGATGAACTCATTGGCCTTCTTCGCCACTAGCCTTCTATCACTTATTCCCGTTGCTGTCAAAGAATCATTAGAAGTAGTATACAACTTTTGAACTAATAGTTGCAACTCGGCCACCTTCAGGGTGATAGAGGTCAAAATTTGCTCAATGTTGGAGTTAGCTTTCACACTTACCTCCTAAGTGTCTACAATGAATCTCAAAACAGACCAAAGGGCCATGGCAACTGCCTTGATTTTCTCCCAATAAGAAAAATATAAATGCTGTAATGTTAGAAGAATGTTGGTTTGCTACGCAGAGCTTACCAATGAACTTTGCAGCTACTGGATCTGCAAATCCTTATTTTTGTCCTCTAGTTGTAGTTTTGCAATCTGGTCCTCAACCTCCTTTTCTGTCACGACCTTTGAGGTGGTGTTAGAAAGGTTCATTTCAACCTGTGCTAGCTCCTGCTTCTTAGTCTACAGCTTTGAATCAAGCCTTTCTTTCTCTTTCTTCTCTGCTAATGCTTCGGCCTAGACCCGATCCAGCTTTGTTTGTAATTTACCTCTTGCGGTTTGTTCTGTCTCCAAGGCTCCTTTCGATTTTATCTTGTAATTCCCTATAGAGTCGATCTATCTCCACATCCTTGCCCTTGCTCTCAGCATTGAGCTGCTCCACCATGGCCTTAACATTTTTTAGCTCTTGCTCCTTCTTCCCAACCTGTTAGTTGTCCTTCAGATAATCTATTGTGACGACCCTTTGGGTCTCCTCCATTAGCTCAACTCTATCCTGCGGGTGAGCCTGACTAAGGTTGAGACTGGCAGCATGGACTGTGTAATCATCGGGCTTCATCTGCCCTTCTGTCTTGTTGACGTTGGGGGTCATTGATGATGTCAACATAGTTTGTTGCACTTTGTCATACACAATACTCATCTTAGGGGTCACTGGCCTCTGTGCATCCTTTTGTCTTCTTTTTTTGTATCCTCTCCTCCCGAGCCTTCTTGGTCGCATCAATTTGGTTGCTATACTGCCTGGGGGATTGGATATATTGCCCAACAAAAGGTGTTCTAGCAGGAAGACCAAAAGGAATGGGCACAATAGAAGATGCTGCTTGAGTCCCCATGGATGCAGATAATGAAAAGCTTGGAGTGGAAGGGTAGAAAGGTAGAATGCTCTGTAGGCGAGTCAGATAGACATGTGGAGGCATGGGAGAAAACATGGGAGTAGAGGAGATCGACATCGTCAAGGTGACCTATGCGGAGGATGAAACTTTAGGGGGGAAGACGTCGTAAGAGAGATGGATGCAGACACAGGAGATGAGGGCAGCAAGTGAGTAGAAGAAACAACTGTAGTGGTAGAGTTTGCAGTAGACATGATTTGGAAACCAAAGATTGGGAAGAGAGAAGGGTAGGAGTAAAACATACCTGTGCTGTGGGAGCTGCGGAGGTCTATGTGACATCAACTATATCCTCCTCGTCTATCAGGTTGCTTAAGTCAGCCTTTCTATGCTCCACCCTTTTATCAGGTTAAGAGGATACCTCCAAAGGAGATCCCTCTACTGTGGAACTTGAAGAAGCTGCTTTCTTTCACTTCATTGTCTGTGTGGCCCTCTGAAAAAGCTACATCATGAATTTATGGTCCCTGGGTAGACGACGACTCAGTAGGCCTCTCCTCAACACTTATGGACCGGGGTTCACTTACTATTGTCGGAGCAGTCAGTGTTAAATGCCCCTCCTCCCATTTAGTATTGAATACATCATCAATATCAAGGGAGTCATAAGGGGGTATTTAGGTCATGTATCTCTTGACGATACACCCAAAAAGCTATAATCTTCTCGTCATCCCAACCCTCATTCTCCAAGTGACTCTTCAGTCCCTTGTGAATTTTAACCATGAGGTTGTAATCCTTCTTTAGATTGTAAAAAGAGAACCACGCTAGCCTCAGCTACACCATGGGTATATGCGCCAGGCCAACAAAAGTTGTAATAGAGTCATCACTCGGGGATTGTCAGTCATCCCATTATTTCCACAGCTTATTCGCAATTTACGTTGTTATGTTCATTTTCACAGAACACCCATCAGGGTTATAATTCCATTGGTCGCAAATTATATCCAGACCGAGCTCGGTGAGTTTGAATGCCAACAACTTTTTCGATGACCTCTTCTTTATTGTCACTCCTACCCTAATTGGTGGAGTGGAATATAATGTTGCTTTCTTTCTTTCAGCTCCCCATTCTCTATCAATAATACTTAGCTGTTGGGCTAGCTCCAGGACCAGCGTCCTGTCGGTTAAGTATGTGAGCGGCCTGAAGTGCTCCCCCTTGAAACCATGCATTCTGACAAAAGTGAAGTTGGTTCCAAAGAACTAGTTGGAGGGAGGCTTGTTATTTGTCATCCAGGTCCACTAATGGTCTTCAATCTAGGCTAGCTTGCCTCGACGGGACAGGTCTAAGAGTGCTGGAGTTAAAAACAAGTCAGAAAATGAATAGTAGTCAAAGGAAGTGGATAACACATGGGTCCATGTGGATATCAGGATGGCCTTTGTAGGGTTGGACTCATCCGTCATGGCTAAATCAATATAAGATGTAAAGAATTTAACATTTTGGTGTATCATCATATGTGCCAAGAAATAAGAATACTTGAAATAATATTGAGTGGGGTATGCCGCTAGTTGTGCATGCATGGGGTTAGCTATGACATCTGCAAAATCCATTTTGAACTCTTCCTTTTGTTTCCTCAAACAGAAACCTAACACCAGCTAGAAATCAGAGACATGAGAATCACTATTCAGGCCAAAGATTAAAGCAAGCATAGAAAAGATATCTTGCATTTCATGCTATCAGAAGTTTGTGAGCGCAAGGGGCATCTTTGCATTGGTTGTGTCTTCCTTATCCCTGCTGAGCTCATGGTTGAAAAACTTAATTTGGTCCCTTCTTCTAGCCTAATAATATTCTAGCTTTTGTTGATCACACACCTCAATCGATAGGCTGGAAGGAAAACATAGCATGTCTCAGATGGCCTAGGCGCATATAACAGCCCTAAGATGATCCCTGGTGATAATCCCGCTATCGGGGTCATACACTTGCGCATAGGCATCTATTAGTTTGGGGCAAGGATAGACCATTAGGACCATGAATGAAGGTAGACCATAGTTCCATAGCCAGAAATCTAGACTCACATAATCTCCTTTTGCTGCTTTGGCTAACATCCTCTCATGGGCACTTGAGCAGAGACCCCTTGGGCTTCTATGCAGTCTAGGGTCATATATTTCATCCACATAGTCCACCACCAAACTTTCATCCCTACAATTCCCCTTAAGTAGCCTCCTCGTGTTTGGCAGTCACGGCCTTGGTGGGATAGGAGCAAAGGCATATGATTTTCTCTTTGAAACATCAGGGAAGAAGCCTACAACTCCTACCTCGGTGCTAGAAGATTCTCTGACTGGGTCCATAGTTTCAAATCTTCTACCTGGAACTCTATTCTGCTGGTAATTTCTTGGCGTGACAAACAATTCACACTCCTCTTTTAAGAAAACACGATCTTCGATGCTTAAACACTCTAAAAAGATTTACAAATACTTCACTATGCACTTTGAACTCACTACTGCATTGAAAGCTCAATACTTAGATTGCTTTTGCACTGGATTGTTTCAATCGCTGGAAAACTACAAATGCTCATAATACTGCAAATGAGCTAAGGGAGAAGTATTTAACTGCCAATGCTTAATGCATTCATGTGAATTAACTTAGTTTCCCTTGGGAAGTGCAGACCCTTAGTGGGCAGGTAAGGTATGACTCATGGCGCCACCTTTTTGGGAAACTCAAAGCCAAGAGCATAGCAGAAGGGGACAGGTGGCAAGCTGCATTAAACAGGCCTAAGAGTGGCTAATGGGGACATCTCTTTTCAAGATCTCTTAGTCAGCAAAAGATGAGTTAGCAAGACACTTGATAGAAGGACAAAAAGCACATGCACAAGATGCTTATTGAAGGGAAACACACAAGTGAAAGCAAACAAGCAAACTATTTACAAAGGAACTGAACAAAGGCGCATCATTAATTAAAATGCTTAAGATGGATCCTGTTCACCAAAATCTTGAGGGCATTTCCCTCCAAATCTTTAAGTTCAAAAGTGTTGCTCTCCTTGCAGTTGGTAATGTGAAAAGGGCCTTTCCGTAGCGTATCAAATTTGACATGTTGTCCTGGTTTAGCAGCTCGTTCATCATATTTCAGGACCAAATCTCCCTCACAAAAACCTGGATTAGATGCCTTTTTTTAAAACCATCTTTTGACTACTTGCTAGCGGTTGATCATGGCATTGTGAGCATTTTCCGTAGTTTATTGTACACTGAGTAGTTGTGCTAGCCTTACTTCCATAGCGTCATTTTCTTCGGTCTCCAGAGACTTAAGCAATTGTAATGCCGGGATTTCCATAGAAATTGGCAACACGACTTCCTTCCCATAGACTAACTCATACAGAGAAGCCTTCAAAATTTGCTTAGGAGTAATTTGGTTGGCGCAGAGCGCTGTTTGCAAGTGCCTGTGCCATTCCCACTGATTATCTGCACCTATTCGTTTGATCAACCTAATCAAATTCTTGTTTGTGGATTTTGCGAGTCCATTGCCTTGTGGATAGTAGTTAGACGAGGTCTTAAGAAAGATCCTGTTGCTGAGTGCAAATTTTGATATTTTAGAACCCAGGAAAGCTCTTGCATTATCTGAAATGATGATTTTTAGGGGACTGAAACATGCCACCAATTCTTCTAGGAAGGTGAGGATCTTGTTTGAAACTGCTTCCGACCACCTGGTGAAGTAATCCATTACTATAAGGATCCTTTTATGCCCAGAATTAGATGTCGGGTTGATCATCCCTATGAAGTCCAAGCCCCATTGAGAGAAAGGTTCGTCAAGCACAATCAGGTTCAAAGGCATAGCTAAATTTCTGCATTTGCCAAAGAAGAATTGGCATTGCTAACATTTCCTAACTAGATTATGGCAATCCAAGAATAGATTCGACCAATAATATCCTGTGCGCATGATTTTGGTTGCAGCTATTTTTGCGAAGAAATGACTGCCCACAGGGCTATTGTGGAACTCATGCAGGATCCTGGTTTCTTGGAGATTATCCACACATCGAAGGAAAACTCTATCAAAGTTCCTTTTGAACATGGCTCCTTTAATTAATGCATAACTAGTCCCCTGTAATCTATAAAATCTCCTTTTATGAGAAGGAAGGTTGTCGGGGTACTTACTAGTTTCCATGAATCAGATTCTATCTGCAACCCACGATCCCTCTAATTCAAATTGATTGATCAAAGCATTCTTCAGAACTACTTCTTCGGTTGGAGGTTCAGCTGCATGTGCCAAGTATTCACATAGTCCTCTCCCTCAGATTACTTTCGTAGGCCTAACCTCTATGTCATATTCCAAAATTTTTGTAATCCAATTTGCTTTCTTATTAGTGATCTCTCCTTCCATGATATCCTCCTGGACACTTGAAATTCATGACGTAAATCATCACCTTGCTTCCTATAATTAGGCGTCTAAATTTCTTTAGACCTTTTACTATAGCAAATGCCTAGTTTTCTATGAAATTATATTTAGCCTCATATTCCTATAAGGCCTTCAAATGGAAGGTGATGGGGTGTTCTCCCTTCATCTCTACATCTTTCTGTGTTAGCACCGCAGTGATGCTATGTTTACTACCGTAAACATACATGATGAAGTCTTTTGAAAAGTCATGATTAACTAGCATCAAAGCCAAGGAAATTGCCTCTTTGACTTCTTCAAAAGATGCTCTTCCTTTGGGAGTCCACTTAGAAGCTTGATCTCTTTTTGACATGAGGGTGGTCAGTCGAACCAGATCAGAGAAGTCAGATATGAATCTACTAACGAAATTAATCTTTCAGAGAAAAGATTGGACTCCTTTCTTATTCACAAGCAAGGGCAATCCCTTGATAGCATGCACTCTTTTGGGGTCTATGGAGATTCCTTCTTTAGATACCACATATCCAAGTAGATTTCCTTCCGGAACTCTGAATAGACATTTTTTTGGATTCAAGGACACTCCAAATTCTTGGCATCTCTAGAAAACCTTCTCCAAGTGATCAAAATGATCATCTTTTGATTTAGATACGACCATCTAGGTAGATACATATGATCACATTGATCAAGCCTTTGAAAGCAATGTCCATTGCTTGCTGGAAGGTCCCTCCAGCATTAGAGAGGCTGAAGGGCATTTTAGCATATGCGAAGTTTCCCCATTTGGCGGTGAATGTGGTCTTGTGTTGGTCTTCTTCCTTTACCCAGACTTGGTTGTATCCGAAGAAACCATCTAACAAAGAAAACATTTCAGAACCTACAACAGTTTGCAAGATCTGCTCCATGGAAGGTAACGGGTAATGATCCTTCAAAGATGCCCTGTTTAAATCCCTGAAGTCCATACACAACCTAATGTCTCCATTTTTCATTCAGACGGGGACCAAATTGGATACCCAAGTAGAGTGCTTGATCAGGTATATTATTTTTTAATCCATAAGCTTCCTTAGCTCCTGACCCATCAAGGACTCTATCCTTGGATTGACTAGCCTTTACTTCTGGCAGATGGGTTTGGCTCCTTCAACTAGATCAATGGTATGTTGGATCACATTGCGATCGTAACCTTTGAGATCATCATAAGTCTATGGTATTGCTCTATCATATTTTTCACAAAAGGATATCAACCTTTCTTTGTCTCTTTGTGAGACCTCCTTTTTTACTTTCAGCTTCCTGCCACCTTTGATATCAAGATCAACATAATCTCCTTTATCTGCAACAAACTTTCTCTTGTTGTTTCTAACATCATCAAAATCAAATAGGTTTTCTAGCATGATCAAACCTTTCGAGAGCTTATTTTTTCTAAGTTGAATGATCTGATCTTCATAGGCTTCTTCGACATTCAGATGCAATTACTCTGCAAACTCGTAGGATTGCTAGATAAAATCAGCAATCTAGTTGTTGCTCTCGAAAACTTGCTAGTTTTGATCATTGTCAGGGATAGCTGGTCTCACAATTACCCTTACTGAATGTTTATTGACCTGGAGGTCTATGACTATGTCAAATTGTGATCCAATCATAGCCAATCTATCAACGTCTACATTCTGAGACCTCGAGATTGCTTGAATATTGAAGGCCTCAAATCCTTCGATCAGGTCCCATACCCTATGTTAGTAGGATCACATTTGCACATATTTTGCTGCTGTAGTCCCTCTCACTTGCTTTATTACCAGTTCAGAATGAATAAAAACACTCAACTACTTCACTCCCATTCTCTCTGCTAGACTAAGGCCTTGGACTAGGCCTTCATACTTGGCCTTGTTGTTGGTGTAGGTGAATTGGAAGTAGAAAGCTCAGAGAGTCTCTTCCCCAATAGGAGATACTAGTCAGATGCCACTTCCTGAACCATTCTTGCATCTTGCGCCATCAAAGTGCACTGTCCATAGACCGAATTGATCACTGAGATCTCCTTCATGACTGTCCTGGATTTTGGTGATCTGAGGGATGATTTTATCTTCATTGTAGATCACATATGTTCTAAGGCCAGTGGCATGGTAATCGTTGAAAGGGTCTTCTTGCATGAAAGTATTGATCAGGGCTTCTTCTTCTTCACTTCTTTTTCTTGTCACTTATTCATCCTCTAGCAGTTCTACATGATGCATCTCATCCTAAGAGAAAGATGTATGGGTAGCTTCAAAGTTTATCATGGCTTGATCAACTATATGTTCTACGTGTAGTGGTTCTGACAGAACCTTCATTTTAGAGCCATACTTAGTCCTTACAATTAGGTGAGACCAATCAAGAGACAAATATCCTCCAATCTTTGAAGTAAAATCTTGGGATAAGCATATGCCAAAAATAGGGGGAATGTCTATTATGACCACTTCCTGAGATACTGTGATGCTGGGGCATGAGAATAGGGTCATTGGGAGATCTTTGATTATCCCTAGAGTCTAAACCATATTTCCATCAAGCTACATAACTCCTTTATTTAAAGGCTCATGTTGTAATTTTAATGCCTCAGCTATCTGTTTAGGCATGACCGTGGTGCTAGCACCTGAGTCAATCATGAAATTATGTAGTAGTTTATCCCCTATAATTAGAGTTAGGTAAAAGGGAGTAGGTTTTGGCTTACCTATTTCTTTCTTTGCTTTCTCTTATTTGGAAATTGTGAAAGCTACAACCACTTGTTTCGGCACGCCTTGTGCTCCGATAACCAGTTCCTTGTTTTTTGTTTGAGTGCATTCCACAATTGCTGTCATTTGCATGGGCTTTTCATTTCCTTCTGGAGCTTCCCACAACAGAGACTTCTACTCAAGAATGGCTAGGATATCCCATATGGACACATTGGAGGGGACCTTTTTCAATTGCTCGACCACATTAAGTGATCCTAGCGGTTGAACCTTTGGCTCCTTTAGTCTGTAAGAGAATGTCTCTTTCAACTTTTGGAAGGGTTGGGTCACCACCGGTGAGTCAGGACTCATTCCAAAAAGTAGCTTGGGTTGTTGCTCCTAAGGTATAGGCTCACCAGTGAGTCTCCTCTTAGAGCGGGTGTTATAGTCAGATTGAACCTGCAGGATCTTTGATGGGAAGACCCCATTAGTAAACACTGCATCTTCTTCTTCCATCCAAGAGAAAAGAGTGGTCTAGGGTAATTTCTCCTTCATGCTCAAGGGACATTCCTTGGATCTGGGCTACCAACACAACACTTTCTACTCCTGGAGACTAGTAAGAGTAAACTCCTGTGTTAGGTGTAAACCCTTGGCTCCGCAATTCCACCACCTTCTATTGAATGTTGCCTCTAGGGCAATTGCGAGGCATGTGAGCGACATTGCAAGGGGAGCACCATACGTTGACGTCATCCGCTAAGTTGTTTTGGCTTGTCATCAGCTCTCAATTTTGGTTCAGAGGTACCACCTGGAGTGGAGTCGGGACTGGCACTATTTGATTTAGAGGTTGAGCTTGATTATACGGCTGCGGACCTCCTTGATAATGATTATGCTGGAAAGGGGGTCTTTTGCCTTGGTAGTTTTGATAAGGAGGCTTCGGGGGTATGGTCTGCTGTCTTTTGAGGTTGATTATCTCATTTAAAAAATTTTGAAGCAAAGACTTCACGTTGTTCATCTCCATAGCTAGTGAAGACGAGGCAGGGGTGCTTGTCTGAGTACTAGGGTATACATACATGGAAGGTGGTGTAGTAGACATACTTAGAGCATCATCTTCTGGTGACTGAGGTGGTATTTCAAGGAATACCGATATGGGCGATCGCTGAGGCAACTTCCCAGCATCTATCAGGTTGTTCTTTGCCCTAACAACTAGGTCATTAGCATCAGAGAGTGTTTGACCTCCCAATAACTAGATCATCACAACTATGTCAGAGTTGAAAGCCTTTAAGTAGAAGATAAATGCCATGTTTGCTGGGGGTCGAGCCGCTATTGGAATCCTTTGCCAGGTCTTATGAAACCTAGTGTTAAAATCAGACAACCTCCTGCGGCACTCTCTTAATGGTTATTAACTGCTGCAGCAAAGAAGATCTGTCTCCTTTCTCCGTAAAACATGCAAAGAAGGGGTCTCCAAGCTGATCCCAGGTACCAATAGAACTAGTAGGCAAGGATCTATACCAATCCTGGGCCTTCCCTTTGAAGGAAGCAACAAGGAGTCTGAGTGCCACATTTTGCTGCATGACATGGTGGATGGTGTAAACATCAGCTACATCTTGAAGATGTTCCGCAGGCATCTTAAAGCCTTCTACGACGAACTTAGGAAGTGCTTTTAAAGGCATTGGGAGGGATATGGTCCCATACCGGGGGAGGAACCAGAGGGATGAGCGTGCTACCACTATTCCACTCAACAAAATTTCTAGGCAGGTGAATAACTATACCTGTGGGTGCTAATTATATTTGAGCTTGGGTTTGAGTTTGAATTCGTGCTTGCGTTGCTTCACCTCTCATAGCTTTCTGCCCTCCTACAGCTACCACTGATGGTAAGAGTAGTCTATGTGTGTTTGCTGCTGATGACCTTGTAAAGGGCTTTCAGCTCATAAACTAGCTTCTAGACCAGGAGAAGGCTATCCCACTGGGCGTGCCAAAAAAGAACTATTGATCTCTAAAACTAACATCTAGAGATACAACCTATGGGAAGTTCTGCAAATGGGGGACTGGGATGTGCTTTGCAGAACGACCTCTGGGGTTTTAGAAGCTGGCTCTTCGGATGTTCACTGGGAAGGGAAAAGGGAAAGAGAGGAGTTGATAAAACAAAATCTACACTAAGGTGATGTGCCAAAACGGAGATAGTTCATTCACCAGACAACATAATATAATTCCAATTTTATTAACTTAGAGGAAGTTTGAAAAAGTATTAAACATGATTCAAAGCACCCTCAGCATCACGTAAATCGAAAGCTATAAAAGCTTGAAACACAACAACAAATGATTAAAACAATTCCTTAATAAACACAGAGTGATATATTTAGTAGATTCAATAGAAAATAACACAGCATAGAGGCAAAAATTTGCATAGTTGATGCATTAGATTCTATTTAATATCTTGAAACACTAAGGTCTCAGAATTATATTACAATCAAAAGACTGCCAGGATATCAAAGAAACTATCCTTCTCCAAAAGTGATAAACCCCTAAAAAGATAACATTGCTCCCTCTTAAAGAAAACACCCTCGAAGAGAGAGAGGGAGCAACCGAAAAGATCTTACCATGACTCCAGTGAGGTACCCATCATGGCGACCGTTGCAACTACCAACCGAGAGGATAAGCCTACCTTTGCCCTTTTCGATGCTAGTGCCACCTTTTGCAGAATGTTGAACACTTGCCGAGAAGAAGATATGTGGTACCATGCAAGTGAAACACACAGCAACTTTCCATGCATCTACTAGCAGCTTCACCAAGAAAAATAGACCAATGGCACATTGAGAAAGCTTCCCAAGCCTTAGAGATACCCGGCCTGCGCCTAGCTGACACACGACACATTTTGTTGGCTACACGTGCCACAAAAATAGAACCAACGACCTTTTTGAACTGAAAATAGGTTGGACATGTGGCGTGCTGGTGCAACCTGGAGAGAGTCTTGCCCCTACTTTAGATAGAAAATGCAATGTGATGACACGTGGCGCGATCCACGGGTGGAAAAAGATAGAAAGTGAAAACTAGCGTCTCAAAGACCACTACTCAATGGTGATGACACGTGTCACCTCTATGCAAGTCCAAAAGGAAAAAGGGCCTGTGAACATTAGAAAATGCGCCACTCTAACACGTGGTGCGCTCCATGGACAACATAACTTAGGAGCCTTTTGGGGCCACAACAAAGAACAAAACAAGGCAGAAGGCTGTTGGAAAATGAAGTGTATAGGAACACAAAGCCAATGACAAGAGATAATTTGACAATGATTTTCAAAACCCTTCAATATACAAAGATGATCAAGACTGTGGAAAGACAGTGAAGGGAGCAGACTTGACATAGTGAAGATATAAGTCTTGATAGAGATTGAAAAAAATAGACTTGAAATTCTTCATTACTAATAGTGGTAAAGCATATGACAATCCACAGAGTTTGTCCACAAGAGAACTTGGCTAGAAGAGGGATAAATAGTGGACAAAGGAATGTATAACAGTGAAGACACAGTGGTATGAGATTCAAAGAGAGTGAAGACTGAAGCTATGATAAGGAGAAACTTGACAATGAAGGGTAACTATGATAGTAAACAGAGACAAGAACTTGGCAGTGTTCATCACTAGTAAGTCTGCCCACATAATATGAAGTTTTTGAAAGTTTTACACAAGAAGTGACAAGGCTTAAGGATGAAGAGTTAAGACATGAATATTTAGCTTGGTATCTAATCTTACAACTTCTTTGCTAACCCTCAAACACTGCTCAATCATTGAGAAGATAAAGTAATAGTGGACAGTCCATGTATACATTGATGGGTAACAGTAGATAACGAAAGAGGACAGTGGTAAATGACCACTGGACTAGTGGAGATTGTCAACAGTCCAAGAACATGAGAAGGTAGTAAGGATAGTGAAAGAAGGTCTTGACAATGAATGTACACACAGATAAACACTTACAAGAGTGAGAATATAGAGAAAGGTCTAGAGGGTATACAAAGATGTCAAACAAGACGCTGTCAAACATTGACAAAGGTGTATAAGTAGATTGAGATATCTGACAATGCAATGGTGAAAGTGACATTGAGTACTTGTATGTTAATAAATATCATGAAGAAGATCTCTATTGAAGATATATATAGTCAAATAATATATTGAAAGTGATGCAAGAACTCTCTGCCATACAACTCATTCACACACTTACACAAAAGCTTAAAATCAAACCACACTTTATTTCAATTTAATTTCATCAAATAAAATGATTACATGCATCTGCAACAAAACTACATCTTTAACCTTTCATTGCAACACCCAATCCACACCTTAGCATTCCTCATGTCTCTTTATTATCTGTAGCCTTCATACGGGCACTCAAACTTCTTCCAAAACTTGCACTTTATCTTCACAAACCTGGCCCTAATATTTTTCTACATGTTGGGCACTCCCCCTTATGGAAGATTCCCCTCTAATTTGTTTATGACTTCACACAAGCATCTCCCCCTCTTTCTCATGCCCCCTCTCTTCCATACAACTCATTCACATACTTACACAAATTCTTGCACAAATCTTAACATCAAACCACACTTGATTTCAATTTAATTTCATCAAATAAAATGATTACATGCATCTGCAACAAAACTACATCTTTAACCTTTCATTGCAACACTTAATCCACACCTTAGCATTCCTCATGTCTCTTTACTATTTGTAGCCTTCATACAGGCACTCGAACTTCTTCCAAAACCTGCACTTTATCCTCACAAACCTGGCCCTGATTTTCTACATGTTGGGTGCTCCCCCTTATGGCAGATTCCCCTCTAGTTTGTTTATGCCTTCACACAAGCATCTCCCCCTCTTTCTCATGCCCCCTCTCTTCCTTTAATCTACATAAATCTAAAATATGTAAAGCCTCAAGAGAGGCGTTTCATCTTGTTTTCCTTGCACTCTACTCACACACAATTAGGGCTGCATTTTTTTTCTAAAAAGGTATGCCTCATATGAGGCGTTAAACCTTCTCCTATGATGCCTTCCATACATTAAAATAAATGATTAAAATAATGAAGATATTCAAATGCCTCCTTTCTACACTTCTTTCCACACCACACTTTAGAAATATAACTCTAAAAGATAGTGTCTCATCTTCCTTTCTTTGGCTGCATCAAGTTTTTAAAATATTTCATTTCTAGATTTTCAATGCCCATATCTGAATATGAGTGCGTTCCTTACCACATAAACATATCATTTAGGACTAGTTAAATGTCATAGTTTTCAAACTATAATTTTCCCTGTATGCAGCCTCAATAATAATTAAAAATGTTTTTCCTCATGAAGCTAAACAACAATTTAGGCAAAATATTACTCTTTGCGACTTCGTCACTCTATGTCGATAAACCAAAAATTTGACTTTTGCATAACTCTTACCTAGAAGATCCTTTTTGCATGACAACTGGTCAAGATGAGTGTGATGACCTCCTTAAGCTCCCCATAAAAGGATTTTTCTCTAGCTTTTAAAAATCTCAAAAATTAATTATTTCTGTAACTTGTTGGGCAAATTTTTTTGATTTTAAAATCTCCCAAATGGTGAAGAATTTTGTCATGAAACCTTCACCACATTATGAGAAATGCATTCAAAAATATCCCTTTAAAAGTACTTTAACCCAAATCTTACGGATTTTTGGAAACAATTATTTCCATAAAACTACCCTGCAGGGCCTTAAAACAATGATCCATCGAAAACTTAAATTTTGAAAATTTGACCACATGAAAAATTTCCTAATGTTGAGAGATTCCAAGAACCACCAAAACAAACTAAAATAAAGAAAAACAACAACAAATTTGTTGGGCAATGTAGGATCGCCTGTGGACCCGAATGCTCCTGCATCAGACACATCTGGTAAGGAAAATTTTGTGAATGTTGTTGATAACTGAGAGGGGGGGGGGGTGAATCAGTTATCCTAATTATTTCCCTTATTGAACTTTCTTATTAATTGATGCAGCATTGAATCAAACACAAAAACATTACCATGAAATAAGAAACACATAACACAGTATTTTTGACGTGGAAACCCTGTTAAGGGAGAAAACCACGGGGTGATTAACCCAAAATTATTCTCTGTTAGAAGAATAGGAGATTACAAAAAATGGCACTTGCCAATTAGGGCTCACTGCCCGAGCACACTGCTCACAAGAGGCCCACTGCCTACAAGAAGACACACTGTCTACAAAGTGATAAGAATCACAGTCTTGAACTGATTGGAAGCATCTGCATATGCTGGAGTTCAGTTCCGGTTAGGCTCAGTACACTGATCTGCTGCACTTCATCTTTCCTCTGTTCTTTATTCTGCTATCTTTCACATACCGGATCCTTTTTGCTACTTCTGCTCTGTTCTGGACTTATTCGCATATATATTAATTGCTTCACCCTCTTCACAACTAAATCCATCCTCTATATATATCCGCACAGGTAATTTCATCACCTTTCTAGTCGGCATCCGGAACAGTCTAGTTTCTTACAAACTTTGTTCTGTCGGCTGAATCCTTGCTCACCAAGCAATGTGGATCAAGCATATACTAGTAGATGTCATTAATCATGTCGGCCAAACATGATTCATGCCTTCACAACTTTTATCATCAACAGTAACACATCCGGAAAGTAGTCTGATACTCTGTCAATCAGTTCTTCCTCTGTTCTGACTGTGTCTCAGGAATCCGGTACTCAACTATTCATATCTTTTTCCTTGTCCATCACCGGAGGCTAAATCCTTGGAATATACCACTCAAGGTAGTCCTCTTGACTTCCCCAAATCCGCACTGTACCAAGACACTTCCTCTGAGAGATCCGGATCAATCTGTCGGACCTTGCCACATGCTCTGTTCTTGTTCACCGGACTACAACAATCTTTATTCTGACTTCCGGTAGAGACACATTATGACTTGCGGATATGTGGGATGACCTTTGTTGCCATCAATGACAACAACCATGAATCCATATAGTGTCTCTTGCCAACAATCTCCCCCTTTGGCATTGATGGCAACACTTAGTGAAAAATGACTAAGTGTTTTCACTATGCTCCCCCTTTGCTGATGCTCTGTCTTTATATACAATTTCCGGAACTCCCCCTTAGTTGGATTCCTCATTTTTCACTGCTCCTCACTCCCCCTTTGACATCAATGGCAAAGGGTGGGGTCCGCACACCAAAATTTTCAAAAAATTTCTATACATAGCCGCATATTTACATACTCACATATACTGAAGAATGTCTGCAAAGGATGTCTGCAATTGGATCATTTCTGTAGCCCAACTTTGCTTCATTCTGTCCAAAATTGAAATGTGACCACTCAACAAAAATGCAAAAGCTTCTGCCCGCTTGAGATCTGTCGGATCTTTTGTTTGGGCGGTGGTCTGAGCATCACTGATGGCCTCATGCATAGTTTCCAACTTAGGGATTATAATCCTTCTAAGTTCTCCCATCCGGTTAGTGATATTCTTCCTTTCCTTCTCAAGATTCTTTATTTCATTCAAGACTGCAATAGTCTGACATTCTTGATTTATTATGGAGGAAGAGAGAGGATCAAAACTTTGAGATAAGCTTTGTAGCTTGTCCTGTTCCTCTTTTATTTTCTTATCAATTGCTGCTGTTGCCTTTGGCCAGGATATACAAAATTTGTAGATGTCACCGCCATCCTTAAGAGCATTCTCTAAGCTCTTTATTCCAATGCT
The DNA here is from genome assembly GCA_027924645.1 of Cunninghamia lanceolata. Classification (NCBI taxonomy): domain Eukaryota; kingdom Viridiplantae; phylum Streptophyta; class Pinopsida; order Cupressales; family Cupressaceae; genus Cunninghamia; species Cunninghamia lanceolata. Next base: position 8,133,596 of record BSBN01000333.1, read on the forward strand.
CACAATCTTCCTATCTTTAGAGATTAATTCTAATACTTCTGAAAATCTTTTATCCAAAAATTCCTTCCGGACCTTTTCTTCAGCTGATTTTTCTAGAGAATCAAAATGTGTATCAACACTGCTGACTAAGGTTTTTAGATTACCGGAAGAGGAGGCTGTCGGATCTATCTGGATTGATGGCATAATCTTTACAAGTACTCCGGAAGCAGCCTCTATCAACTCACAGTCTTCCATATGAGACTTTAGGAGTTTTTCATTTGCCTTGGCATTTGCAAATGAAGCTATCTTCATTGTTTGTACCGGAGAGAGAGAGTCAAAGTCGAATGGGCCTTTTAGAAGCTCCGGTTCATCAATCTCTAAAGTTTCTTTGCTCAAAAATTGTTGAACAGTTTGTGCAGTGTCTCTTGCCGGAGACAGATGTTTCTTTTCTTCTGCAGTCTTGGAACTGTCAACCTCTTTATCTTTCACCCCTGCTTCCTTCTCCTGTAATTGCTCTTCTTCTTTGGATCCGGAGACTGTAGGGGAAACTAGAGGAGAGATGCTTGTATGTTCAGGGCCCACTTCTTCCGGAACAGATGATTCCAAATCCGCAGCTGTTTCTGCACCTAAGTCCTCTACAACAGGAAGATTGAACCTTTTGAAGGCCTTCCGGAGGATCTCTTCTGTCTCTTGGGCCACTTTGTCAGTCTCACCAAGCATGAGTTGATTCATCCTGGCTTTACTTCTGAACTCATCTTTGCAGTCCTTGAAGATTATGTTCATTGTCTTGGGATCAATTTGAGGATATAGCTGAATAGCTATCTGCTCCCGGATCTCAAGATCTTTTGCATGAGCATTGTTCTTTCTTACTTCCAATTCCTTTTCTAGGCTTTTAGGAATAAGAGATATGATCTCAATGAAAGCCTTATTATATATGTTCAGATATTTGACTGTGGCTTCCTGCAGAGTCTTTTGGTCAGCTTCACTGAAGTCATCATAAGATTCAGTCATTGGTTGAAGGTTTCCATCCACCGTGACCGACTTGATTACATTCTCTAGAGACAGAGTGGGCTTTTCAACAGATACCTCTGCCATTTCATCCTTGTCTTGTCCTGAGGAGGGTTTACCGGATCCTTTCTTCTTCTGCTTCTTTATTTCTTTTACTCCCTCATCTGACTCTGTTTCCTCTTCATCCTTTTGGCTTTTATAAGCCCTTGTGGCTTTTGTCTTGGATCTTTTACCAGATGCCTGGACTTCCGGTTTTGAACTTTTGGTTGAGGGAGGTGCAGATCTTTTTGATGATCTGGTCCGGGTGGGAGTTTCAACCGGAACACTTTCTTTACTTTTCTCTTCTTCCTCAGCCTTCCTCCTCTTTTCCCGGCTGGCATCAAGTGCCTCTTTTGAGATGCCTAGGCCTTGAGCAATATGCTCAACTTCTTTTCTTACCTTCCTCTTTATCTCCGGTTCCCTGAGTTCTACATGTAACTTTACACTCAGTTCCTCAAAGGTTCCAAACCTTTCTGCCTTAGGATCTTTGGGCTGGCTTAGCATGTGTTGAACATGCAGCTCTACTATCTGTTCATCCACTTCATACCCCATGGGCATGATCCAAACAGTCCTTGGCTCTACTGCCTCCATTAGACACTGATCTGTTTCAACCATGAAGCATACTATGTCTTTGTACTTTTCTACAAGGGATTGGGGTATTCTTTCTCTTGCATGCATCATGCTTTGGAAGTTTTTGAAGTATCCCCATAGAGCTGTATTTCTTGCTTTGGCATCCCCAAGTCCATGCAAATAGTCTCTGATTTGGATGGCAACCGGTCTGTCATTTTGCCATACCCATCCACTGGATCCGGGAAGCTCATTCATGTAGTAAAAGAAGAGACAAAGGATCAGATTGCCATATTTGAAGGAGTTTTTCTTGTCCTTCTTAATCTTCTACAGATTTTCAAAGAGTTGGTTTACTAGAAGCTCGCACAAGTCATAGTCTGCATTCTCCTTTAACATCTGATAGGCTGTGTAGATTGCAGTTCCCGGTACTGAATTTTCCCTACTGGAGTGATAGATTTTGTAACCAATTATCATAGCTACAAATTTGACATCCGGTTCAATGATGTCATCAACTGTCATAGCTCTCTTGTCAAACTTGGATCCGGTTGCATCACTGACTGTCTGATTTTTGACAGATTTGAGAACAGGTAATCCACCGGATGAGTGCAGACCGGTTACAGCCCTAATTGCGTCCTTGGTGATCTTGAAGGGCTTGTTCAACCATAGGAAGTTGTCATGTACTCTACTTAGTACATACCGGACCCATTCATCTTCTTCAAAACAGGGGAAATGAATGCACTGTGCAAAGTGTTTGTCCTGGATGGCTTTATACTGAGGTTTGATCTCAAAGGAGTCATCTATCAATTGTTTGTGATAGATATCCATCAGTTTTGATTCTCCAAAGTCTTCAAGATTCGCATGGATGTAAACCCTAATATCTTCCGTATGCAATACACCATGAGGAACACTAGAGAAGGCTCCTAGTGGATCTACCTCCAATGATTTGTAAGGATGTTTCTTGAATGAGGGGCGAGGTCTATCAGAGATCTTAACTATATTTGGAGTAGCCATTCTTCAAAGATTTGCAGTGAGGTAATGAAAAATGGAGAATACCTTATGCGCCTTCGATTTGCACGGAGTGATTGGATTGATTTCTTTATGCAATGACTTCGGCAGGAGATCCTTGGTGTGCTTGATGAATCTTGTTGCGGAGATCCACTATTTGCTTCTTCTTGAGTGCAGAATGAGCAAATGACTTTTGAGAAATCCCTTATATTGCTTCGCGAACCCTAATATCTGTCTGCAATAAATGCTTCACCTACATTATTCCGGTTTGCCTTGTCTGGATAGCTTGGAGTATCCTGGATTAGTCCTGATCTGTGAATATCATCCGGATCTTTCAATCATGAATAAATCGAGGTAACATATTACAAGAACATCCCAAACACTCTGTCCAATCCGCAGAACAAGATAGTGCACTTCCGGATCTCTCCGGACCTTTTTGTAATCCTTTGTCATACCGGAGCATCTCCCTGAACAGGTCTTATTTGATCGATCACAGCTTCTTCATAACTCCAAGCGGACCTCTGAAAACTTGACTGAAGCATCTCAAGGCTCATATCTACAAACCCTTTAATCCGCATCTTGTGCCACATCCGGCACCACTTGTTTGGCTGGGGGAACAGGATTTTCTTTGAGTCTCCCCCTGAGCCTGAGCTCACTTTTTAATTTCTGGAAGAAATATCAGCACCAGAGTCTGGTGCGGATCCAACCTCTACATTCTCTGAACTTTTCTTCACCCAAATCTTGCTCATCTGATTCCTAACTTCATCTGCATTCATCTTTTGTTTACCCTTGTCTTGATTCTGATTATACACCGGACCTCTTTTGTCCTGATACTTGTTTCTGCAGACTTTAGCATTATGACCGGACCTATTGCAGATTTGGCAAATAACATTTCTTTGCATATTTGACTAATATCCTCTTGATCTGCATTGATTAGCCATATGACCTACTCTATTGCATGTAAAGCATCTACCTTTGAATGATTTGTTTACTTGCATAATTCTGCATTCATGGGATTTGTGTCCATACCTTTTGCAGTTGAAGCACTGTCCGGAGAAGGATGAATTAATCTGATTCATTCTCATTTTGCACTGATTAGCTTTGTGACCAAAGTGGTTGCAGCTGTGGCAGTATCCATTGAAGGATGGGTATCTTTGAGCATTTGGCTGTCTTACCGGAGGTCTTCTAGGCCTGCTCCTTGGATTTTCTGATCCAAGATTCTTCTGACCGGATCCGGAGCTTTCTCCTTTCTCATATCCCAAACCATACTTGTCATCTGTCCTCTTTTGACTTCCAAGAAGAACTTCAAGTTGAGCAGAACTTATCTTGAATTTCTCTTTATATTCATTTGCTGTTTGAAGGTCTCTTTTGAGAGAGGCAATTTGATCCTCAAGTTTTTCTTCATTATCTTTGGCATCTTCAAGATCAGATTCAAGATGTCTGATAATCCTGTCCATCTGGTGGCATTCTTCTGATTTTTCTTTAAGAGATTGTCTTAGATTGTCTTCAGCCTTTCTTTTTTCTTCAATCTCTTGAGTAAACTTTATAGTTCCTGATTCCATTTCATGTCTTAACATAATGACTTCTTTTGATAACTTTTCACATAACTTGGTTTGCTCAGTCAATTCTTCATTTGTATTGCTTTCTTCACTTTGTCTTGCCAACTGTTGGAGCAGCTCCTTTCTCTTTTTCATAGAGAGACTTAATTTGTCTTTTAATTCTCTCATGAATTCATCAGCCTGTTTGAGTCTTTCCTTTAATTCATTGACTTCAGAATTTGACTGTTCAAGATCCTCAAGAGCAGTCTTGAGTTGCTCCCTTAAACCATATGCATCCATTTGAACTCCCAGATCTTCCTCAAGCTGTTAGGCTCTATTAGGAGGAACTTAGCTCTGATACCAATTGTTGATAACTGAGAGGGGGGGGGGGTGAATCAGTTATCCTAATTATTTCCCTTATTGAACTTTCTTATTAATTGATGCAGCATTGAATCAAACACAAAAACATTACCATGAAATAAGAAACACATAACACAGTATTTTTGACGTGGAAACCCTGTTAAGGGAGAAAACCACGGGGTGATTAACCCAAAATTATTCTCTGTTAGGAGAATAGGAGATTACAAAAAATGGCACTTGCCAATTAGGGCTCACTGCCCGAGCACACTGCTCACAAGAGGCCCACTGCCTACAAGAAGACACACTGTCTACAAAGTGATAAGAATCATAGTCTTGAACTGATTGGAAGCATCTGCATATGCTGGAGTTCAGTTCCGGTTAGGCTCAGTACACTGATCTGCTGCACTTCATCTTTCCTCTGTTCTTTATTCTGCTATCTTTCACATACCGGATCCTTTTTGCTACTTCTGCTCTGTTCTGGACTTATTCGCATATATATTAATTGCTTCACCCTCTTCACAACTAAATCCATCCTCTATATATATCCGCACAGGTAATTTCATCACCTTTCTAGTCGGCATCCGGAACAGTCTAGTTTCTTACAAACTTTGTTCTGTCGGCTGAATCCTTGCTCACCAAGCAATGCGGATCAAGCATATACTAGTAGATGTCATTAATCATGTCGGCCAAACATGATTCATGCCTTCACAACTTTTATCATCAATAGTAACACATCCGGAAAGTAGTCTGATACTCTGTCAGTCAGTTCTTCCTCTGTTCTGACTGTGTCTCAGGAATCCGGTACTCAACTATTCATATCTTTTTCCTTGTCCATCACCGGAGGCTAAATCCTTGGAATATACCACTCAAGGTAGTCCTCTTGACTTCCCCAAATCCGCACTGTACCAAGACACTTCCTCTGAGAGATCCGGATCAATCTGTCGGACCTTGCCACATGCTCTGTTCTTGTTCACCGGACCACAACAATCTTTATTCTGACTTCCGGTAGAGACACATTATGACTTGCGGATATGTGGGATGACCTTTGTTGCCATCAATGACAACAACCATGAATCCATATAGTGTCTCTTGCCAACAAATGTGACTCACAAATGGAGGTGAATGGTAGTACCACCCTTCCAAGTTGCATGAAACTACAACAATCTCCATCACTGAATCAAGTCCATCAAAAAATTTCTTCCTTAGCCTCTTCCAGCATCTCACTGGGACAAGTGTCGTCCTCCTCCACCAAGTGTGCTCTTCCTTCCTCCTTCCTCTTATGGACTCATGTCCACCATAGCTTGACCTCCTCCAAATACTCTCTCCACTTTTCTCCTCTTTCATGGGATCCAACCCACCATCATCCAGCCTCCTCCACCAAAATCACTCTTCCCAATAGGCCTCATCCACACCACAACCTGCAACATCTGCATACAAATCTAAATGGAATACATCCATTTGATCCTTTGCATTCACCTCCTCTTTTTCTACATCCTCTTCTACTCTCACCATTGAAGATAAATCATAAATAAATTCAATTTTTTTAAAAATTACCTCTTCTTCCTTCGCTGCTGCAACATTCGTCTTCTCACTCTTGGATGCAAATGTTTTATCTTCACTATCCACTCCTATCACCATCCTCATGTCCTCAACTTCTACAACATTACTCTCACCTTCAACTACTGCAATCTCATTATTTGTATCCTTCTTCTCATCCTTTGCTGCAATCTCTTCTCTTTCCTCTTCATCCTCGGCCACTACTGCACCTTTGTCTTCCTCGACCTCTTTCTCTATGCCTCCATCAGGGCATACCACTACAACTTTTTCTATTTCCTCTTTACCTGCATACACATCATCACTTGCAAACACATCTTTGTCAGAAAAATAATGGGACCCCATACCCATATTTTTCTCTTTAGCGTTCACAACCTCAACTTGTTTCGCTACCTCATCTTGCTTGTCCTACAACGAAGCCAAAACATATTCTTCCCCATCCTTCATTATGCTATAGGTATTCTCCCTACCATCATGTATAGATTCTCTATCCCAAATCCAAGGTAAACCCAATAGGACATGACATACATCCATGGGTACTACATCACATTCAATCTCATCCCTGTATCTACCAATATGCAAATTAACAACACATTGCTCACTTCCCAATCTAATAATCTCCTTGCAACCAAGAAATGTAGTATGGGCTAGGATGCTTCTTTGCCTTTAATTTCATCTTTTCCACCATTTCTAGAGATGCCAAGTTGTCTGTACTGCTGCTGTCCACAATCACCTTGCAACATTTTCCACCTGACTTGCATACTGTCCGAAACAAATTCTTCCTCTGTATAGGCTCCTGCTTCTCTTTCTGTGGCTTCAAAAATATTTTCTTCATCATCAAACACTCTTCTTGCCCCCAAGACACTTTGTCAAATAATTGTTGCACACTCTCAATCTACAACTTGCACAAAACACATAATCAATTATTCGTGGCTTCCCAACTCTCAATTGCTCAGGACTCCTCACACACCTGCAACAATTCTCTAGAGCTCTTCAACACAACTATTCTCTCTACTCGTAGGTCCTGGTGTAGACTCTACACTCTCAAGAACTTTTGGCTTTGGTATCATTTGATGCAAGAACTCTCTGCCATACAACTCATTCACACACTTACACAAATTCTTACACAAAGCTTACACAAAATCTTAACATCAAACCACACTTTATTTCAATTTAATTTCACCAAATAAAATGATTACATGCATCTACAACAAAACTACATCTTTAACCTTTCATGGCAATACTCAATCCACACCTTAGCATTCCTCATGTCTCTTTACTATCTATAGCCTTCATACAAGCACTCTAACTTCTTCCAAAACCTGCACTTTATCCTCACAAACCTAGCCTTGATTTTCTACATGTTGGGCACTCCCCCTTATGGTAAATTCCCCTCTAATTTGTTTATGCCTTCACATAGACATCTACCCCTCTTTCTCATGCCCCCTCTCTGCCTATAATCTACATAGATCTAAAATGTGTAAAGCCTTAAGAGAGGCATTTCATCTTCTTTTCCTTGCACTCTACTCACACACACTTAGGGCTGCATTTTTTTTTCTAAAAAGGTATGCATCATATGAGGCATTAAACCTTCTCCTATGGCACCTTCCTTACATTAAAATAAATGATTAAAATAATGCAGATATTCAAATACCTCCTTTCTCCACTTCTTTCTACACCAAACTTTAAAAATATAACTCTAAAAGATGGCATCTCCTCTTCCTTTCTTTGGTTGCATCAAGTTTTTAAAATATTTCATTTCTAGATTTTCAACGCCCATATCTGAATATGAGTGCCTTCCTAGCCACATAAGCATATCATTTAGGAGTAGTTAAATGTCATAGTTTTCAAACTATAATTTTCCCTATATCCAACCTCAATAATAATAAAAAATGTTTTTCCTCATGAAGTTGAACAACAATTTAGGCGAAAAATTACTCTTTGTGACTTCGTCACTTTATGCAGAGAAGCCGAAAAATCAAATTTTGTATGACTCTTACCTAGAAGCTCCTTTTTGCACAAAAATTGGTCAAGATGAGTGTGATGACCTCCTTAAGCTCCCCATAAAAGGATTTTTCTCCAGCTTTTAAAAATCTCAAAAATTAATTGTTTTCGTAGCCCGTTGGGCAAAATTTTTTGATTTTAAATTCTCCCAAACTGTGAAGAATTTGGTCGCAAAACCTTCACCACATTATGAGAAATACATTCAAGAATATCCATTTAAAAATATTTTAACCCAGCTCTTACGAATTTTTGGAAACAATTGTTTCCATAAAACTGCCCTGCAAAGCGTTAAAACAACAATCCGACGAAAACTCAAATTTTGAAAATTTGAGCACATGAGAAATTTTGTGATGCTGAGAGATGCCAAGAACCACCAAACCAAACCAAAATAAAGGAAAAAAACAACAATTTTTTTTGGGCGATGCAGGATCGCCTGTGACCTAGATGCTCCTGCATCAGAAAGACATTGATGGAACATTGATAAGGCATTATCAAAGTAAGAATGACTTAGAAGAGAGGCCATGAGGCCATCATTATCATAGGAAAGAAAGCAGTGTTTAGAATTGCTCCAAATTTCAACTTTGTTGATTAACACAGTGTGTAGTTCAACCTAGTTAAAAAACACACTGTATTATCATCCTTTTGGAATCGATAGGAATGGAAAAGCTTCAACATTGCTCCGATGACTTGAACAACCACTCCAATCATATTTTCAAGCTATGAGGAGGTGTCAAAGTTCCTGTATGTGATGATAATAAAAGCAAGTTGTTGAGACAAGAATGAAAGAATTTATTTATGAAGTAGTTTAAACTTCTAAAGGGACTAAGTCTTCTCCCCACGCCTCCTAGGAGTCCTACTCTAATCAAACTCACAAGGGACATCTGCCCTATGAATGTGCAAGTGGAATGAGAAGTCTTTAAGAGTAGCTGGAGTAGTTTTAAGAACTTTGATGACCTTGAGGACAACTTGGACCATCTTGCAAGGATCTAGGAGACAAATAAACAGCATGCAGAGTGGATAAAGGCTAAAGAAGTCAAAACACAACTAGAAGACCCTTCCTCAATTCCTACCAAGAGCTGTTCAAAGAGCTAGACCAAAGAAGGACTCTCCTAGGTGCCCAAGGAGGTTTGACCCAGCAAAAAAATGTATTTAATTTTCATAGATGATGTCCTAGATTCTCTCCCATGTTGGGATTGAGAAGGTGTATGCCTAGGGTAGAGCAGTTGAGTTCTTCAAGTTTAGACTTAGCATTGTAACTCAATTTTTTAGAGAAGAGTTATGATTTTCTGGGCAACGGCTTTCATTTTCTAAGGAGAATGCATTGTAAAGATCTTGTATCAGATGTAAGAGTACCTTTTGATCAATAAAAAATTTAATTTTCTGCCTTCATCTTATCTTTTGTATTGTGTACTGTTGAATGGACTTGGGATTAACTTGTGAAACATTGCTTTCCTTGTAATTTCAACTTCATTTTTGACCTTTACAAGAGCTCATAAGTGTTGTGCAAATACTAATTAGCTGATTGAGATCATTTGTGTATAAGAAAACTAATTTAGTAGTTCATCCAAAAATATTTGATGCTTTGCCTTCTTTCATACTGTCAATCTTTTTGAATATTGTGAGATTTTGAGTTGTTGATCTTTACTTGTGGATACTTTTCTTCCCTAGTACTGTTGTCCAACCATTTTCACTCTATTTTACAGGTTGTATGCTGTGTAGTTTTCTTACCTCCATGCAATATACTTATGTAATTGTTGAGAAAGTTGTAGATTAGGTGAAAGTCATGTGATTTCTCATTAGTTCTAAGGATTCCCTGTGCTATCCCAACAAATAGAAACACTCACAAATCAATTTGGTGTATCACCATCCTTATCATTTTAGCTATTTTCATTCTTCCTTTTTTCCATTGATGAAATTAGAGTAAGGTTAGACTTAGTTTTAGTTTTCAAGTCTTAGTTTAGATAAGGAAACGACCCTTTATCTAGAGGTTTAGCTTCAGTTTGCAAGGTCCCACACCTAGAAGCTACTGCCATTGTATCACAGGATTTGTTGAATCTATTTCAACAAAAGGGTGCAATCTTAGTGATAACAAGAACATATGCTTGTTTTTGAAGAAGTGTATCTTCCCTCATAGTCCTTAATATTTGTGCTCATAAATTAGTTATTAGATGTTCATCTTCATTTGCATTCTTTTGAGTTATGATGGTTTTATGCTATGATCTATGTGGAAGGCATATAGGATAAAATCCTTTAAAAATTTGAGATCGGTGAGGAATGAGACTTCAACAATGGCTTTCTTAATGAGCTATAATGACTCCTTAGCTTCTTGTGTCCATAGAATAATACATATTTCTTTAATAATATTGTAATGGGCCATATAAGCCTATAAAAGTTATAAATTAACCTCTAACAAATTTAACCTTTTCAAGGAAAGACTGAAGAATTTTCTTTCTACAAGGTACAAATAGGTTATTGATAGGTTACACACAATCAAGGTCTATTGATAGACTATGTTTGGAAACAATGTCTCACAAAAGCTTACCTTTAAATATAATGAAGATGCATTTCCTTGAGTTAAGACAAATGCCAAACTCTTGACAATGTTCAAACACTTTTTTAAAATGATGAAGATGATCTTAGAGTGGTGTGGAGTACTCAGTGATGTTATCCAATTATAAAAGAATATAATCATTTATGATTCTCTTGAACATGACATCCATGTCTCGTTGAAAGGTAGCACCTACATTAGTTAGGTCAAAAGGCACTCACAAATAGGTGAATGTACTCCATTTATTGGTGAATGTTGGTTTAAATTGATCTTCATCCTTCACCAACATTTGATTGTAACCAAAGAAGCCATCCAACAAGGAATACATTGTTCAATTAGTTACTCTTCAAAATTTGATCCATGGGGCGACAAGACAATGATCTTTAACTAACACTCTATTGAGATCACAAAAATCAACACAAAATCAAATTTCACCATTCTTCTAAGATTAATTTAGTCTCAAGCTAGGAATTTCATCTATAAAGCATTAATGCTAATGTAAATTGTATTAATATTATAATTAATGACAAGGATTGTTCCTCTTCACAGAAACATCATTCTGCGTTACTATGCATAAAACTAGATACATAGATTTATCATGGGATGTTAATATGGAGAAGAGAAAAAATGTTTTATTATATGTAATACACTAATTTTAATAATGAAAAATCACTAGTTTTCAACCATAATTATCATTTCTAAATTTCTAAATGATGTACAAGGATTTCCTTGTCATTCTCTTCTAGTCTACATAATCTTAACATTTCACTTACTTCCCTATAGTTAGTGTTCAATCTATCTTGATAATTGAGTTACGGGAATAAGATAGTTTAAACATGATTAAAATAACCCCATTACACTTATTCATTCAATCAATTAGAGAGAAAATAATAGATTTAAATACTTGAAAATGATGAATCTTCTCTGATTTTTTTCCTTCAAAACTTTCACTATTATCCTCTGCCCTTTGTTTTCTTTCTCTTCACTCTACTTTCTCTCTACCTCTTATTGATCCAAAGGAGTGGATATATAATACTCTATTCCCAAATTTTCAAGCAACTCCATTATGAATCTTACCTTGGGGCTATCCATTTTTATCCATTACTAATAAATTTTGATGTTTTCATTGACTTCCCATGTGCCAACGTCTATAGAGTAAATGTTTTCATTAATAATTTGTACCCAATTTGGTTTTCCCATGTGTTAGTGTCTTTGGAAAAAAAATAAATGCTTTTATATCTATCACCCAGTTTCCCACAAGTTTTCTAGCATTTCAATAGTAATAAAAGTGAACATAACTTTATATATTGATCTACATTTAATATCCTAAACATGATTTAAGAGATTTGCTATATCAACATATTCTAATTTTTGCATTTAAAAATTAATTAATATTTAGATTTATTTAGCCACTTGTTATCATCAACATGAGACGTATTACACTAGAACTAAATGTTGGTGTCATGGATTCATTGGAAATATTGGGTTGATCTAGGCTTAGATCAATCTTTATACTGACTTTGAAATAAATCATTGAAAATAACTTGTAACATTCAACCTACTACCCACTTAATATCTTAATCTGTATATATTTTTTCCTTAATATGCATGTTTAATAGGTTATGTTAAGATTTCCAAGTGATATGTTAAGACAAGTGGCATAGTCCAAGAGCAAGTTTCACTCAAAAACCTCTAGCAGGGTTCACCTATCAATGCACTCACTTAAATATTTACTAATGCAAGTGTTAGTTTTATATATAGAATCACAAATTTTTACATGCTTTATGTGAAGGTCATTTTTACAAAAGCTCTAATATCTACCTCTAACTTTACATTATATGTATATGTGCTCTCACTAATAATAATTACGACACAACCCGTTTTATTTAGATTTTTTCTATTATAATATCTAACTATTGTTTTTTAAATGAAAGAATAAGAATCACTAGAGATATTTACTTCAAATGTGGAGAGTATATCATAATGGAATTATATACAAATGTGTAATTAGGTCTAAAATATATGTGATGTAATAATTATGAAACATAAAAGATATATATGGCTCTCTAAGAATTATAATCCATTCTTAATGAGCTAGTTAAGAAATATCTTTGATAGTTCACAGATCAAGTTGGTATCAAAGAAAGTTCATTTCTTTTAGTAGGTGTCTTGTGAGTGTTTTGTAGATTCATGCCTAGAAGTACATCAAGTGGAAAAGGGAGTTTAAAATCAAGGAAGGAGGACATTGTATAGATGTTAAATGCAAGATTCCATCAGATGGAGTATGTCATTGTAAGTTTATCCTAGTCCATGGAGATTAGGAAGAGCCTTATGGAAGTCCTCTTTGATAGATTGGACAAATACAATGGTTCAGTGAGGAAGAGGAAGCACCCAAAGTCCACATAAGTCTACCAAAAAATCCTTAATTTAAGTTAAAGGCCAAGATTGAGATACCATCATTCAAAGGATATGTGGATGTAGAGAAACATGGCAATGTGATTACACAGTTTGGGGTATATTTAAATTTTCATACTCTCACTTTATATCAAGAGATCTGATCTGCTAGACTAAGGTTAGTAAACATGCTTTATTTTTCTTTGAAAGTCTATGTTATTTCATGGATTTTAAAAAACTTCTATAGGTTATTGGGAACATTTTGAACAATTAATTAGGAAGAAATTCTATCCATTACATTACAAAGAGGAAAAGAGTATGGAATAACAAATTATAAAATAGGAAGAGACACAAAGTGTACAAGAATATACTAATGAGTTTTGTAGAAGGGTTATACAAATGTGTAAAGATGTGTTAGAAGAAGTACTAGTTAAATACATAGGAGGTCTTCATAATCATCTTCATAGGTCTATATTATTTTCCAAACTAGTACACATAGATAAAGCATGTTCACATGCTCATTAGCTTAAGATATATGTTTATGATTCTTTGCCCAAGTCTAATAAAGTAGTGCCAAAAAAATTATAGAAGGGTGAATTCCACTAGCACTAGGAAGAAATTTGTACATTGTGACCATTGCAATAAGGATGGTTATGAAGAGCCATCTTGTTGGGGATTGCATTTAGAAAAGAACCCTTACAAGCAAGGTAAAAAGGGTAAGAAAACCTCAATACCCTCTACACATGAAGATAATGCAATGATTCATAAGGGTAAGGAGATGGAATGCAATTCTTAAATTTTGTGTACCACTAAGAAGGTTTATATGATGGATAGAGAAGTGTTATTTATCATCAAGATGCATGTTAATGTATAAGGCCAAAAATTTGCCTACTTTGTAATCTCCACCTTAAGTTTCTAAACTTGTTTTGGTGTCCACTCCCCTGGTGTCTTTTTAGGACCATTTCACTTGATTCTAGTTGTAGACACCTAAAATTATCTGCTCATCATTCAACCACAATCAGGACATCACTACACCACTTTCTTCCATAATTAACTGGATAAACATCTATCTAGATAGTTAATTATCCAATCCCCTTTCTGATAGTGATTAAATAATATTTTATTATTAAATCACTATTCATGCACTATTCATCTATACCATCTCCTAGTATTAATTAAATAAAAATAATTATTTATTCAATTAACCAATCCTTCTGCATAGTCCAACATTAGATAAAAATTCATTTATCTAATATCCTTATCCCCATCAATGAATTAAATAAATATTTCAATTTATTTAATTCCTTATTTTGTGAACTTTTGATTAAGTTGATTAAAATCACTTAATCACTTGCTTGCACATTCCTAACCATGCTTTAACCCATTCAAACCTCTCACATCTTCCAACATGTACAAAGGCATGGGCTTTTGTACAAGACCACATGGATCTCTTACAAAGGGATGGGCAAGTCCTTTTTACAAGAGGTCCTTTTGTCCTCCTTTGATCTCATCCATCCCCTTCTTCACATACCATCCTCCACCCTTGATCTCTCCTTGATCCAAGGACCATCTTTATCCTCCAATCAAATTGTGCCACTTGGTGGCCTCTCATAAATCCAATCCTCTCAACCATCCTCAACCATTGATCTTTCAAATCAATCCTAGCCCTCCATCAACCATCTAAAAAATCTATCGACTCAACATCAACCAAACTATTTTCAAGTCTCCATGCAATGCAAAGTTATGCTTTCATTTTGAAGAGAAATCAACATATCCAACATCAAGGAGCACATCCACAAATCAAGGTTTGCATTTGAAGTTCATAGTTTAGATTCATTTGGTATATGCATGCATCTCTTTAGCTCAATCATGAGATTGCATTAGTTAATGAATTAAATAGGTTAGCATTAGTTTAACTTGTTTCTTATAGTTCATTTTCTATATGTGTACATTTTGGCATGCCTGGTGGGACCTTAGGGTCTAAATCTAATCATCTTTTGTTGTTTCAAGCTTGTGTCAAGGTTGTAGGACCTATCTGAGTGCATCCATGGACATTTGATCACCTCCATCACCTTTTTGAGCACCCCTGTACCTATTTGAGCATCTCTATCTTAGACAACTGCCTATATAGGGTGTTTGAGCACCATTGTTTTAAGCTTGGGGGTCGACATCATAAATCTCCCATCCTTCATTTTTGGGCTTAAAACTAACTTTTTTGGGGTCTAATCAAGTTGTTTTGCAAGGTTTTCTTGTCCTAACATATTATATGTCATCCTAACCCTTTGTTTTGACCCCTAACCATCTTTTTTGTACCTAAAATCATGTTTTTTTAGCCCCTTTCACATACAAGCACCTTTGTAAAAACTAAACACATGTGTAGGATAACTAAGTGCCTTTGTATCTAGGTTTTCAAATAACATTTTCATCAAATTTTGGGGGTCTAACTCTCAGTTTTTAATAGGGGTGACTTTTACAGGGATAAACTCTACCAAAATTTCCTAAAATGAATTAAAATCATCTTTTTTTATTGCAAATGTCATGTTTTAGGATTGTTTGCATATCTAAGCGCCTACGTAGCATAACTAAGCCCCTCTATATGTAGATAAGCACCTGTGTGATTAGTGAAAAATTTAATCATTTATCTTGGGATTTGTGCCATCTAACCTCTAAAATTTGTCAATATATGCTTGTTCCTATTTTTCTAACATCATTTTGTGCAACTATCATTGGTCCAAGATAAAAAAATCAACTACTAACACGTGTTTTTAGCATACTTGTCCAAGGATCTATCTTTTAGCACTAATCATTAGGAACATTTAATTTCTAAGAGGTTAAAATAATCTTACTATCTTTTTTTGAGATCAATCTAAATTGTATGCTCTCTCCTCGCACCATTTGGTGATCTTGGAGATCAAAAACTTTGACTTGATCTAATCTTGTTTATCATTGTTCAATCTCAAGATCCTAGTGTGTGTATGCTCTCTCCTTGCGCCATTTGGTGATATTGGAGATCAAAAACACCTAGGCTTCTTCCCTCTGGCAACCCTTCCTTGGATTTCATCACCAAGGAGATGACCTGAACCCACGTGTTCAAGCGAGGTATACAAATTTGGGAGAGAATTAAAAGACTCTCCCATTGGGGACATTTGTCGCTTGGGATAAGCTTGCACAAACTTTATATCTTGCAAAGTGAATTAGGAGAGTGGGTTCCCCCTCTAGCACCATGCCATTAGACATACTCATCATCTCATGGGCTTGAGCCCCACATACCTTGCGTATATCAAGGACATCTTTATAAGCCTTGTTCATCCTAACATAAGACCTTTTGGCCGTGCTTCCTTGTGGTGCATCAGATACTGGTTAGCCCCAAGAAGTTACACCATACATTCATAGTGGGGAGATAAAACTCACTTTGGTCAAGGATTTGGTCTCTAAGGCAAGGGGTGCATAGGTTATACATGACCTTGTGTTCCCTAGCTATCCATCTCTTGATAAATAGTATATTGTGGGTTGACAAGGATTGACACTCCCACTTAAATAATATAGGATGTTATTGTGCTTGGCATGTCTTCATTTGTCGAAACCCGTGCACTCCCTTAATCCAAAATCAAAATCCTTTTCAAACTTGTGTGTGCTATGTAAAATTTATTGTTTGCAAATTTCCCAAGGTCAAGCCATCCCTAATCACCAACCATCCAATCCACTTTATCTAAATCCAAATCCAACCTATCCTAATCATTATCCCTAATCACCTTCTAATCATCCATCCTCATCCAAATCCAAACTATCCAACTTATCTTAATCATCCCAATCCAACTTCCTCCTAATCATCCCAATTATCTCCTAATCATCCCAATTATCTCCTAATCATCCTAATCACTCTATACACATCATCCCAATCTATCTTAATCCAACATTGATCCCTCATCTTGGACCATAATCCTAATCAATTTACCAAATCTAATCAAGATCCTTATTTTAATCTTTTTTATCCACCTAATCCACTTCCCAATCCCATCATCATCCTAATCAATCCCATCATTGAGCTTAGTCAAGTCCCTCATCATTCTAATCACTTCCTAATTCAATCCCTAGTCTATCATCCATCATCTATTATCATCCATAATCCACATCATAATCCATTATCCTTAATCCAATTTCATCATTCATCCTTAGCCTAATCATAACCTCATCCATTATCATCCTTAATCACATCATAATCCATTATCCTAATCCAATTTCATCTCCATCCTAATCCAATCCCATTATCATAATCATTGCATCCATTAACCAACCATAATCATATTCCCACCATTGAGCTTAATCCAATTCATCCATTATCTATCCCTAATCCACATCATAATCGACTATCCCGATCCACATAATAATGCACTATCCTAATCCACTTTCATCATCCATTCTTATCCTAATCATTTCATCCCTAATCGTAATCCAATCCATTATCCCTAATCATAATCCCATCATTGATCTTAATCCAATCCATCACCATCTTAATCCAATTCCCCTTTATTCATCTAATACCCTTTCATCCAAATCCTAAGCTAATCCGCTCATCCCTTATCCAAATTCAATCATCCATTATCCCTCTATCCATCCCTAATCAACATCAAATCCCAATCCTTAATAAAAAAATCATCCTTTGAAAATCAAAATTTGGTTAAGGATTTAAACCTCTTTCAAACCAATCCAAAATTCATCCAAACCCTAATCATAATTCCTCCAAATCATCACCCAAACTATCATCCAAGGTTCCTACACCTAATCCCTAATCAATCCCCATCAATTTCCATCCAAACCCATCAAATTCAAGCCTAAACATCAACCTTAAGACCTTTCTTTCATAAACAAGTGCCTTTGTAACTCCTAATTTCACAAACAAGCACCTTTGTAGTCTACTTGAGCACCTTTGTAAAATTCAAGCTCCTTTGTATGATATTAGGGCATGTTGGCTAAAAATCCCAAATCATACCCTTCTTGTCAATCAAACATCGAAAGGGCTTTTGGCCTAATCAAATCCAATCCAATACAATCATCCATGGACCTTGGGCTAATCCAAAATCAATTGTAATCAATCCAAATCCAATCAAGATCAGGTTTCATATATCTTTGACCTTGATTAATCCAATCCAATCAAATCCAAATCATCCAATTCAAGCATCAAACGTCATATATCGTTGACCTTGATCAATCCAAAATCACCCAATCCAAATCGATCAAACCCCCTAATTCTCCAAATCAAAATCAAAATCATCAACTCATCCCAAATCACATCATCACAAATCCAAACCCAATCATGAATCCATCCTACAATTCCAATGATGATGAAAGTCTTGTTGACCAAGATGAAAGCAGAATTGAAAACCTTGATGAAATTATCGCAAGTAAGCCTACCATAAATTACCCTCGCTCATCTATAAGCATACAAGAACCCTTTGACCATGCATTGGCTAGCACATGCTATGTCCCCATGCCTAATTTCATACCTTATGATCATCCTTACGCTACCCTTGACAAGGGATATCCATTCTATCCCCCATCCATATCCCAACACCCATTCTCGTATGAGGTCCCCTCACCTCCACCTCTTATCCACATCCTCCATCCCTTATCAACCAAATCCACCATCTCATTATCCACCAACCTTGATATCCACTCAACCATCTAATCCATCATCCAATTCTCCCACTAAATCCAAATTATCCTTTTTGAGCTTTCTCCAAAGAATCCTAGATAATGATATTGAGAAAATTATGAAACCAAGCTTGTGGAGTCATGCCACCCCACTAATCCAAATCCATCCATATGTGATGTTAACGATACCATCACCACCTAACACCCATCAAAATAATACCATCCTCTTTCTCCTTCCTATCAAAAGTCCTATCACAAATATTTCTTATCCCTCCATCTCTCCAATATGAGCAGCCTATTCAAATAATTGAAACTAAACACTCCTCCCCTATAGCACCATCCATGCAAATCCAACTATGTCCAAAACCTAGTCAGAATCATGTTGAAACATTGATCCCCCTTCCCGATCAAGATCCAAGCATCCCAAATCATCCCTTATCGACCCTCCACCATCTCCCATTGACCCTTTACCATCTCCCATTGATCCCATCCCAAATCCATCATCCTATCCCCTTGGTCCCGCTACCTTCATTCGTGGTGGTTCTATTTTAGGAGAAGAACAACTTCTATCCACCATCCATCCTTCCCCATCTAATAATGGACTCACATCATGTTTCTAAAACAACAAACATCCTATCACACATTGCATGCTCTAAAACGTGAATTATCAAGGCAAAGGCTTAGGCCTTCATGAACAAGGCATTTTGGAGCCTATCCATGTCAAAATCCATCCATGACCACATGGCCTTGGTTATATATCCCAAGGAAAACAATCCAAGAATGTTTGTACTGCCTTCTTACCTTCTAAATCCACTTCTTCCAATCCCAATATAGGTGCCTCTCATCGCACCTCCAAACTATTTGTTGCCATCCCTCTCCCTTATCATACAAATCCAAAAAGCATACCACTATCCCTCCTCCATCTTATTCCATCCATAAATCTAAACATCCTCCCATCCCTAAATCTACTATTGCTCCCATTCTCCCAACCCCTAATACCCCCATCCTCAAATCCGCTAATCCCTTCATTCTCAAATCCTCCCATCCTCAAATACTCTAATCCTCCCATTCTCAACATCCCCATCCATAAATCCCATATTCCTAAACACCCCAATCCCCTATCCCCCAAAATCCCTAATCAAGACCAACAAGCCCACACCTCATCTAAATATGAAGATACCACCCAACCCATGGAATTCCAAAACAATATTTTGGGTGCCTCCACACATAAAGAAAAAATCAACAAAATCCTAAAGATTATCATGCCATAGGCCATAGATACACAACATCCAAGAAAAATCCATCTAAAAGACCACAAACGCCCACACCTTAAAAAGCATAAATAAAAAACAATGTGGATCCCCAAGCAACAAGCAATAAATCAAAATGGAGCATCCAAATCCCACTCCATCCTCAAATTCCAACATCCTTATCCCTCATTCTACACGCAATCAAAAAATGCTAAAATCTTAAGTCCATTTGGGCCCCTAAGTCCCCAAATCGACAATGTCACAACACCCCATCCCTATCCCATAATAAAAAATCCACTATCCCCATGAATCCCAAATCACCATTACTCCCCACACCCCATAAAAATCAAAAGCTTCAAAATCCAACACGATGTGTGCAAATGTTGGTCTTGGTTCCCCTTGACCCCACAACATTACCTCATACCTTCATCCTTCCATCCTATCCTCACCATCCACTATATATCTCCCATCCCATCCCTATGATCCATGCTTTCATATAATCCATCCATCCTTCAATCATCTACACCATCCACTCCATCTACATCTCATGCGACCATATACCAACATCTATGCATGTAATGACACTTGACATGGTCTATGTGTCGCATCCATCCATAATGTGACACTACCTCTTTTCTATGAAAATAGATGCTTGAGTCCCCATCCCCATCCAAATCATCTTCTCCATCCACATCCACCCATCTCATCCAAATATCAAAACATAAAAAAAAAAAAAAATAAAAAAAAAAAAATAAAAAAACAAATTAATAATTAAAAAAAGTAAATAGAAAAAAATTGTCCAATGGTGAAAACCACTTCTTACGACACCTTGGGCAAGTACCATGATGAAAACTCCTCATGGGCATCCTGTATGATCCTCCATCCATTTGCACCCTACAATTGAGGGTAAATATCGCCTATCCTATCACTCCCATCCCCTATATCTCCCTATCTATCCTATCATCTCCCATCCATCCCATCCACTACCTCCCTATCTATCCTAACATATCCCATCCATTCCATCTCCTATATCTCCCTATCTATCCTATCGTCTTCCCATCATTTGTTCCTTTTTTTGATTTTGATAAGGACAAGGGAAAAATATCCAAAACATGCTTTGGACACCTCTTGGCATACATCCATCTCTAGCATATCCTTAAACATCCATCCCACCCACGCATTTTAATGCATTATCATGAGAGACACATATATAGAGTGGGATATCTTATTCCTATGTGATGTAGACCTTGGAGATCACATTCAAATCCCACCATCCATCTATCCTCAATCCTCTATCTAACATATATCCTATACCCATACTTTCCTTCTATACATTATCACCTTATCAACCTATCACTTCATCACGCCATCCAAATTATCCATTATCCCCTTATCACCCCATCCAAATCATCCTATTTTCCCTTGTCTATAGACTTAGATTTCCCTTGTCATTGCTATCTAGTTAAAGAATACCCAAATGCAATCCGATGCAATCCCTCCCAGTGATCCAAATCTCCCGAATATCCAAATCTCCCAAACATCCAAACATTGCAAGAAAATCCTAATCAATGCACATGTCAAGCTAGAATTGTATGTAAAATTATCCAATCACATACAATCGGTCTTACTTCCAGCCTTATTGCAAGCCTTGATCAAATTTCCATCATCATCATCATCGAGATATATTGTTCCTAATCCTCATTATGTTCTTATCATTAACAATTCTATCCAACATCATCAATCTATCAATCTTTGTATTTTCAAATCGACTAGGTGCAACATCATGTTTGTCTTTGCATCATTTTGTGCATGCATGCTTGCTTGTGTGTGCATTATCATTTTTGTCTTGCATTTGCATCGGTTCCTATAACCTACCTACCACAACAGCATCATGGTCTTCCATATCATGGTGCTATATGGCATAGGGTTGCTTGTGACCTTATCAATTGTCTCATCACAATACCCATCAAGGTCATCAAACGCCTTGTGATATGTTGGGGCATCCTATTATACATGGGACACCTTTTCACCTTGGTTTCTCATACCCTGGTACATAATGTCTCATGCAATATTAAATAAGATTGCTCAAAATACAATACAACATAACACATAACTATCAACCCATCCATTTGTATCTTTCTTCATCCTTTTATCCACCATCATTCTTTCCTCCAATCTGAAAGGAAGCAAGGTACGTGGGACACAATTCCGACACCAACCTAATGAGGGGAATAGTATGCAAATTATTTTAAATCCTTACAATTGCAGCAATGTTAAATACAACATAAAGATTACAACAACACAACACATAGAAAGAGATTGACACAAGATATATCATGGGGAAACCTTTTCAAGTAAATAACCCCACACTCCAAAACCTGCACAATGTATTATCAAATCTAAAAATGGATTACAATACACTTGCAATGCATGTTCTTCCAGAAATTTGCAAATGTCATTTCTGGAACGATTCTGGCAACATAACAGTACCTGTACAAACACTATGCAACTACTACTCCAAAACAATGCATTATATAGAGTTACAAGGCAAATTTGAGAAGCCTCTAGAGATGGGCGTCCATCTTGGCCACATGACCATTTACCCAGTCAAAGGACACTTGTCCAACATGATTTCAACTCTCTTACATCTGTCATAACATGGAAGATTTGACTTCCCAAGGTAGAGCACTCCAAGGCTAAAAATAGGCAATGACAGATGCTCTTACGCATCTTACAATTGTCATAAAAATATGCAACATGACAACACTTAATGTTGTAAGAGAATCTGTCATACACAACTAAAAATAGCAAATTCCTCTTACAACATGTCATAGCCCAACTTGGGCGCCCAAAGATGCCTTCTCTACATGCAAAGATACTTTTTGACACTTGTCTTCACTTGTCATAGGAATATCTATACTTGACTCTTACACGTCATAGATTCTGTCATACACAATAACACCTTTGTCATACTACAAGATGCCAACACATGGCATAATAATGCCACCTCAAATGGGAAACCCAAATCCACATGTGTTTGACTTAACCATCCATGTCACATTATAAGTAGGATGACATGTCACAATGTCACCTAATACTAAATGACAAAACAAGATGTGCAAGTAAATACAAATTAGGCAATAAATAAATACACAATTAAAATATCAATGCTAGGAAATTGCAAAGGTTGAGACACCTTAATTCCCAACATTCTCCCACTTGTCGAACACCTTGCAAGAGCTAATAGAATGACAAGATTTAGCTTCTAGGGGCCAAGAGGCCCATAGACTCTGAACACCATCTGAACTTATCTATTCCCACAGGTTTAGTCAATGCATCAGTAACATTCTTCAAAGTGTCTACCTTCTCCAATATCACCTTCCCATCTTCTATCATATCACAAACAAAATGATACTGAACATGAATGTGCTTTATTTTGGCATGGAAAGTAGGATTCTATGCTAAGCAAATCGCACTCTAACTTTCACAACAAATAGTAAGTTGTCTTGCATCAAAACCAATATCTGAACACAACCTCTTAAGCCAAATGGCTTCCTTACAAGCATGAGTTGCTGCCATGTACTCTGCTTCTGTAGTGGACAAAGCAACCACATGTTGTCGCTTACTCATCCAACTAATAACACCACCAAACATGGTAAACACATAAGCACTGGTGGATCTCCTGCTGTCAATGTCACCTGCCCAATCAGAGTCCACAAATCCATGAATACTCATGGAATGCTGAGGTCCTGTAGGATAACCATGATAACATAAGGAATACTCGGAAGTACCCCTCAAATATCTGAACACTCTCTTAACTGCATCCCAATGTACCCATCCAGGATTAGCCATAAACCGACTAAGGACTCCCACTGCTTGGGAAATGTCTGGTCATGTACAAACCATAGCATACATCAAGCTGCCAACTGCACTAGCATAAGGTACTATGCTCATATCCTCCATATCAGAAGGAGACTTTGGACAATCATTAACATATAACTTTATCCCCAATGAAACAAGAACACACAATGGTCTGCAATCTACCATGTTGAATCTCTCTAACACAGTCTTTACATACTTACTCTGGCTTAACCAAAGTTTTCTGTTTGCTTTGTCTCTTATGATCTCCATCCCTAGAATGTACCTGGCTGCCCTCAAGTTTTTCATCTCAAACTGTGCTGACAACTGAGACTTCAAATCAGAAATCATATTCTTACCATTCCCAATCAGCAACATATCATCAACATACAGTGCAATAATGAGAATACGATCATTGTCAAACTTGTAATACACACAATGATCTGATTTCGATCTTAGAAACATGATAGACAACACAAAGGCGTCAAACTTCAAGTACCACATCCTAGGAGATTGTTTCAAACCATACAAAGACTTCTTTAACTTACAAACCAAATTTTCTTTACCTTTCACCACGTAGTGCTCTAGCTATGACATATAGATTTCTTCATCCAAGTCACCATGAAGGAAAGCTGTCTTCACATCCATTTGTTCCACTTCTAAGTCATAAGATGATGCAAGAGATAACAAGAACCGAATAGATGTCTGGTGTAAGAGCACCCTTAGAGCCTTGGTCAAACTTGGTCAAGGCTAGTGTTTTGTTTTCTCTTGTGTCATTTTTGTAATAAGGCCATTGTGAGGCCCATTATTATCCATTTTTGGTCATTTGGATCCATTGATTGTAACCATGGGGTTAAGAGATTGTAAAATGTCCTAGAAGTGCCAATTTGAAGGCATTATTGTAAACACCCTTTCAAAAGAGGCCAAAAAAGGGTAGTTTGGGTGGTTGTACTGTATCATCTAAGTGTGGAGGCTTTAAATATCATGGATTTGTATGGATCCAAGGTTGGTGAATGAGTTTTTAGTAGTAAAAGCAATAAAACTTCTAATTTTTCTGCATTTTCAAACATTTTAATGTTGTTCCAGGCTATGGTACGGATCCATACGATCCTGTCACAAGACCAAACCAATTGGGGATGGTAGTGGCATGCATCTATTTTCATTTCCATTTTTTTGCACATGATTTCATCAAATTTCAAGAAAGTTATAGAGTTTTTGGTGAAAATTGTCTGGAAATGTCAAAACCCTAGTCTAGGGTAAACAATGAGACAATAAATTGCATAAAAACTCTTCTCATGGGTGGATGACACTAAAACCTTGGGAAATGGCTTGTATTGGCATATATTTTGTTTGTTCAAACTTGTAGGATCAGAAGTACAACTTGGCACGTGTGGAGGAGTTGTGAAGGTCTGATGTCTTCATATATCAGACTGAAATAGTGAAGAAAAAAGTGGATTTTGAGTGGTTGGATGTTGGTTCCACTCTCCTTCATGGTTGGTGATGTTGGGTAAGGGTGTGAAAAGTTCAGAGGAAGCATAAAAAGTCAAGTATTTGGTCATTTATTAGGGTTTGTGTCCATTCTTATTGACTGTCCTGTTATGACAGTGTTGGGCTGAGTTTGTCAAGTATGCATAAAACCCAATTTGGAGTCCTCCACTTAGAACCAATGCAAAAGTCACTTGAGGTGTATCAGATGGAGGGTTGTGAATGGTTGTAACTCTATTTTGAAGTCCTTTGTCTCAAATTTTGATTGGTGTCATAGTGGACTAGAGTGGACCAAGTCTAGGAGGCCTAATTAGGCCTAACTGCACAAAGGACAGTCAAATTTAGGGATAGTCCGTACAAAGTGACCCAACACCATTTCCTATTATGTGATGTAAGGCCATAAAGGGTATCTAGAACATGTCTTACTTTTTGAAGGTCAGGCCTACAACAAAAGTTATGTCAAAAAATGTCTCTGCAGAAGGCTACAAGAAAAAGGGGTCAGTTATGAAGGAATGCCTTATGGATAGAGGTCTAGGGTTTTGGTGAGTGATTGTTTGGTGTTGTCTTGATGTCCTTTCCCCTACTTTGCATTAATGTCAGCTTTGAAATGGGAGAGAAAATCTCACCATAATCAATTCCCTCCACTTGTGAATACCCCTTCGCAACCAATCTGGCCTTGTACTTCTCAACACTGCCATCTGCTTTGAATTTCTTCTTGAACACCCATTTACGTCCAATAGGTTTCCATCCATCAGGCAAAGGCACCAGGTCCCAAGTTTTTATTTTTTTCCAAAGAAGCCATCTCATCTTCCATGGCCTCCTTCCGGGAACCTGCATCTTTCATGTCCATAGCCTCTGTCATAGTTCTAGGCTCATCAATGTTAGTAATCAAGGCATAAGCACAACTAGAATCTAGCAATGTATAACCAAACCTATCAGGTTGCTTCATGTTTCATGTAGACCTCCTCAAAGGCTGAGGTGGAGGTTGTTCTTCCTCTTCTGAACTTTCAGAGCTGCTAGAGCTCTCCTCATCATCAGGTCCAACAAGGTCTTTCAGTTCAGTCTTCTCAGGGGTAGTGGAAAACTGAACCACATCCTCTTTCTTCTCTTTTTCTTTTGGTTGTAAAACAACAGGAGAAGGAGATACTTCTTTGAAGATAACACTTCTGCTATACAACACTTTTTCGGTTACAAAATCCCAAAGCTTGTACTCTTTCACACCGACACCATAGCCATTGAAGATACACTTAACTGCCTTGTTTTCCAATTTTGACCTCTTCTCCTTAGGCACATGTGTATATGCCTCACAACCAAAAACACGAAGATGTCTCAATGAGGGCTTCTTACCAGACCACACCTCCATGGGTGTCTTATCAATGAGCACTGAAGTGGGAGACTTGTTAACCAGGTAGCAAGCAGTGGCTACAGCTTCAGCCCGAAACATCTGTTCGAGGCTAGCACCACTAAGCATACTCCTAGCCCTGTCCATCAATGTTCTGTTCATCCTCTGCAATTCCATTTTGCTGCGAGGTATAAGGAGTTGTCTTTTGTATTTCAATCCCATGTTCTTTACAGAACTTGTCGAACTCTGTGGAACAAAACTCACCACTGTTATCAGTTCTCAAACACTTAATCTTTTTACTAGTCTGATTCTCTACAAAAGCTTTAAACTCTTTGAACCGACTAAAGACTTCAGATTTTCTTATGAGAAAATAAACCCATGTCCTTCTACTATAAGCATCAGTGAATGATACAAAATATAATGATTTATAAATTGAAGGAACATTCATAGGATGAAACATATCAGAATGAATAAGATCCAAAACAATAGAAGACTTGTGAGAACTAGAGTTAAACTGAACACGATTTTTCTTTCCATATATAGAATGTTCGCAAAAGTCAAACTCAAGATTACAATCATTTAACCCCTCAATGAGGTTTTTATTTTCAGGGTTCTAAGACCCTTCTCACCAATGTGACCAAGTCTCTTATGCCACAAAATTGTCTTCTCAGTAGGAAGTTTCATTTCCAAAGCATGAGCACCCTTAGGTACCTAGGAAACACTACCATCGGAAGTTGAAGCAACACATTTCTTTACTGCTGGTTCCAATGGTGAGGATGAAGAATCTGAAGCTCTTTTCTTCAAAGAAGAAGAAATATTGTACTGAGTAGTGCATGTATCCAACTAAAACAAAGTACCTCTCCAAGTACCCTTAGCAAGCACCATAGCTCCTCTTGTCATCTTGCATCCTCCACCCGAGAAGACAACCTGCACACCTACATCATTCAATTTACTTACAGAGAGCAGGTTTCGTGCTAAACCAAGGATGTGCATCACCCCATTGATCCCCTTCACTCATGTATCAGGGAATTGGATCAAGACTCTTCCACAACCAACTATCTTCAGGTGAGAGTCATCACCCAGGTACACCTTCCCACCATCGAACTCTTCATACTTTGTAAACCAACCTTGATTTGAGGTCATGTGGAAGAAAGCACCAGAGTCAATCAACCACATATCTTCTAATGCATGGGTAGCCAGGGCAACAATAAAAGCATCACCATCATCTTGTGATTTGTTAGAATCTGAATCAGAGGTGTTCTTCTTTTTCTTCTTCTCCTCCTTGCACTCCTTTCAGAAGTGCCCAATTTTTCCATAGTTCCAACACACTGCCTTAGACTTTCCAGGAGATTTGGATCTCCCACAGGATTTGGATTTGCCCTTTTTAGCTTTCTTGTCTTTCTTTTTCCCTTTCTCTTTGGGCCTACCACAAACCGCGAGAGCCTCCTTTACTGATTCAGAAGACTTTCTTTGCATTTCTTTAGATAGCAGCAAATATACTACTTCATCCATCTTGAAGGTGGTTGTAGTACTCCCAATGGCCATAACAAGGTGGTCCCACGAATCTGGCAAAGAACAAAGCAAGGTCATGCAATGATCCTCCTCCTCCATCTTCACACCAATGAAACTCAATTGTGCAACTAACATGTTGAAGGCATTCAGGTGATCTGCAACCGATCCTCCATCTTCCATCCTCAGAGAATACAACGTCTTTCTCAGAAATAACTTGTTTACCAGGGATTTGGCCTGATAAACATCACCAAGTTTCTTCCATAGCTCTTTCGCGGTCTTCTCTTCATGAACATTTAACATGATGGAATCAGCTAAATAGAGTCTCACAAGACCCTTAGCTTTACGATCTTTGAGATCCCAATCTACCTGTGCCATTGTGGTTGGTTTTGTTCCAAAAATTGTTTCCCATAGATCTTTGTCAACAATCATGTCTTCCATTTTAAGTTTCCACAACTCAAAATTGTTGCCATTAAACTTTTCCAAATCTATCCTTCCTGATGTGCCTGCCATCTTCTTCTGCAACAAGATTATAGAATACTCTACACAGACTCCCACTCAATCGAAGATTAGCTCAAAAAACCCCTACCCAACAACTAGGATCAAAGGTGATCAAGCTCTGATACCAACTGAAAGGAAGCAAGGTACGCAGAACGCACTTGGACTACACCAACCTAATGAAGGGAATAGTATGCAAATTCTTTTAAATCCTTACAATTACAGCAACATTAAACACATAACATAAATATTACATCAGCAACACAACACATAGAAAGAGATTGACAAAAGATATATCATGGGGAAAACCTTTTCAGGTAAAAAACCACACACTCCAAAACCTGCATAATGTATTATCAAATATGAAAACGGATTACAATACACTTGCAATGCAAGTTCTTCTAGGAGTCTGCAAATGTTGTTTTTGGAGTGATTCCGACAGCATAACAATACCTATACAAACACTATGCAACTACTACTCCAAAATAATGTATTATATAGAGTTACAAGGCAAATTTGAAAAGCCTCTAGAGATGGGCGTCCATCTTGGCCAGATGGCCATTTACCTAGTCAAACGACACTTGTCCAACATGATTTCAACTCTCTTACATTTGTCATAACATGGCAGATTTGACTTCCCAAGGTAGAGCGCTCTAAGGCTAAAATAGGCAATGACAGATGCTCTTATGCATCTTACAGCTGTCATAAAAATCTGCAACATGACAACACTTAATGTTGTACGAGAATCTGTCATACACGACTAAAAATAACATATTCCTCTTACAACATGTCATAGCCCAACTTGGGTGCCCAAAGATGCCTTCTCCACATGTAAAGATGCTTTTCGACACTTGTCTTCACTTGTCATAGGAATCTCTATACTTGGCTCTTACGCATCATAGATTTTGTCATACACAATAACACCTCTATCATACTACAAGATGCTGACACATGGCATATTAGAGCCACCTCAAATGGGATGCCCAAATCCACATGTGTTTGACTTGACCATCCATGTCACATTACAAGTAGGATGACATGTCACAATGTCACCTTATACTAAATGACAAAACATGATGTGCAAGTAAATACAAATTAGGCAATAAATAAATACACAATTAAAATATCAATGCTAGGAAATTGCAAAGGTTGAGACACCTTAATTCCCAACACAATCCCCTGCATCTAATCTCTTATATCCTCCCAATCCATTTTTATTTAAATTCCACTATTTTCTTTCTGATCTAGCTATCTTCATCCTTCCGAGAGCAAACCCATGTTCTTCGAACTTACTTGCCCTCTCAAGCAACATCATCCCTACCATCATTCCTCCTTATCACTCTCACTTTGAGTGGCTAGGGAATCATCGTCCCTAATCCTACCATCTTATTCTAACCCAGTGCTATTCATTATCATTCTTTGAAATGATGTTGCTTCTCAATGCCTTATCAAAGAGGGGCAAAATGTAGACACCTAAAATTGTCTGCCCATCATTCAATCCCAATTAGGATATCACTAAACCATTTTCATCCATAATTAATTGGATAAACACCTATTTATATAGTTAATTATCCAATCCCCTTTCTGATAGTGATTAAATAATATTTTCTTATTGAATAAATTTTCATGCACTATTCATTCATACCATCTCCTATTATTAATTGAATAAAATTAATCATTTATTTAATTAATCAATCCTTCTCCATAGTCCAACATTAGATAAATATTCATTTATCTAATATCCTTACTCCCATCCATGAATTAAATAAATATTTCTATTTATTTAATTCCCTATTTTGTGCACTTTTGATTAAGTTGATTAAAACCACTTAATCAACTTAATCACATGCTTGCACATTCCTAACCATACTTTAACCCATTCAAACCTCTCACATCTTCCAACATGTACAAAGGCATGGGATTTTGTACAAGACCACATGGGTCTCTTATAAAGGGATGGGCAAGTCCTTTGTACAAAAGGTCCTTTTGTCCTCCTTTGATCTCATCCATCCCCTTCTTCCAAGACCATCCTCCACCTTTGATCTATCCTTGATCCAAGGACCATTTTATCCTCTAATAAAATTGTGTCATTTGGTGGTATCTCATCAATCCAATGCTCTCAACCATCCTCAACCATTGATCTTCCAAATAAATCTTAGCCCTCCATCCACCATCTCAAAAATCTATAAATTTAACACCAACCAAACCATTTTCAAGTCTCCATGCAATGCAAAGTTATGCTGTTATTTTGAGGAGAAATAACATATCCAACATCAAGGAGCACATCTAGAAATCAAGGTTTGCATTTGAGGTTCATAGTTTAGCTTCATTTAGTATATGCATGAATTCCTTTAGCTCAATCATGAGGTTGCATTAGTTAATAAATGAAATAGGTTAACATTAGTTTAACTTGTTTCTTATAGTTCATTTTCTATATGTATAAAATAGCATTTTCCTTGATCACATAATGATAATGCAGGTGGTCGCAACCTCAAGATCAACCCATTTATCAACTTTGCAAGTTTGGACTCTCAACACTCTAAGGATGTGTGGTACCCAACGCTAGTGTTACCACACCTAGACCTAGTGCTACAATTCATGTTTAAATTTGAAAGAGTAGCTTTGCTGACCTCTTCATGCCTTAATCCTTACCACATTTTCAACAATTATTCTTGCAAAAACTTAGTATGAACCTATTTTTGACCCATTTTCAAAACATTCACTCATATCACTTATAATTAACGAGTTACTACTAGTCCACTCTTTCAAAATGTAGGTGATTTGTAGAGACTCCATCAAAGGGCTAAAAAACAAGACAAATATGCAAAGTCTAAATATTTTGAAGCCCATCGTGCAATTCAAGTTATGGACTTCTTGTGATCTCCTTTCTTCTTTCTATTTCTCTCATCCATTTCACCATTATCCTTATAAAAAGCCATTAGAAACCACCACCTTTCATCCTTCCCAATTCATAAATATAAAAACCTTTCCATTGCTCCCCCCAATTAGATCTAAACTATTCAACATCATTTTCCCTCATTTTCATCCTTTTTCATGATCTTCGTCACCCTCTTTTGTATCCATCAAATCACACACCACATTGTTCTTAGTTTTCCCCTAAGATTTTTTCTTATGGCCATTGTATCTTGGACACACAACATACAATTTGCACTAGGTTTTCAAACACCTTGTATTTCCTTGTTATGCTCTAAGAAGGTTGAAATGCACCAAAACGAGGACTAGCTAAGGAAGTTCCTTTACAACACGTCATTTCTTCCCTATCCAATACTTCAACTCAAGTTATTTTTATCATCAAGATCATATGTGCACATTTTTCAAGTGAGGATGATTGGGGACTAAACGTGAGTGACTCCTACAAGTTTCAAATCTCTTGGAGCCCTAGACACCAACACCCTTGACAAGTAGTGGCACCCACAAACATAGCTATAGTACTCATATTTAAAAAAAAATAGAATAGGTCACAAACTTCATCAAAGCAATCTTTTAGCCTCATCAATCCATTTCCAAAGTTATAAATCACATTTTCCAAACACACACGTTCTTTTATGCATTTCATTTCTACAACATTTCTATTTACACCTATTATTTCCTAACACCTTTGCATTCTACTGTAGATCAAATTTAGTTAAGTTGATGATTTATTTTGCTTTAACAATATAATTTTCTTCATAGTTAGTACAAAAAAGAATTTGGATGTCCTAGGTCACTTAAACGCTTAGGAGGTTCCCAAAATGATCTTTCATTTGGTGAAGCTAATACTTGACATGCTTATTTTCATTTTTTTGTGTACAAACAAACAAACACTTCATTCCTATTTATGTTTTATTTTCATCACTTTTTCTCCTACTTTCCTCTTTCATTGCCTATCATTTACATCCTCAATCCCTAGGTTACATTCTTCACCACTTACCTTCTAGTTTTTGCTCTAGTTTCTCATTCACAGAATTCACTTCCTTCTTAACAACACCCCTTCATCTTTTCCAAAGCCTTAGTTTTCCCATACCTTATTTGACTTTTCCTTTACTCCTAGGTTGTCGTAACCCCCACTTTACTTTACCCAAACCATCCTCATTGGTTCACTTGCCTTAGTTCATCTATTCTCATAGCTACACCTTTTCCTTAAGCCTTCCCAACACTATTCTTTTCTAATCCTCCCCTTTCCCATTTATCTTATACCCTTAGATCACCTTCCCTAGCACTCTTTTCCTATCTCTTTAGTCACTTCTTTCTCTAATTCCCTTCAAACCCTCCCCACCCCTAGTTTGCCTTTACTTCTTAGTTCCCCATTGTAAGATTTGGCCATGGAGATAGCCACCAAAGATCAAAAAGGCCTAAAGGAAAGCATAAAGAACTTGAAATATCAATATGATAGAATAAATTATATTATAATCAAACAATGCAATACAATAAGCATGAGAGATTGCTCATATGAGAGCAAGAAGTGGGTATATATATGATACCCCACTAAGAGACGTCAATGTACAATCTATATGGGATAAAGGAGATGTAGTCACATGTGTGCACAATATCTCCACCAAATAAGGAAAGTACAAGCCACATGATGCAAGCACAACCCGCCGAGTAAGCTATCCCATCTTAGGATCATAATATGCAATAAAATAAATAAACTAAATGCAAGAAAATAGAATAATGCACCAAAACCCCCATAAGCATATCTTAGGTGGGCAAGATAGAAGGAAGGATGAGTCTCAACAAATGTGTAACCATGTTAGGTACCCATGTACAAAATAATCTCGTTGAAAAATAAGAGGCTAAAACATGTAGGAAAAGCTCCTCCTAAGAGAGGACAAAGAGAGTAGGGCAAGGTGACCCCATGTGAAAGATGGAGAAGGATAAAACTTCATGCAAGAAAAAACCTCCCCCTTAGAATAGAGAGAAGAAGAGAGACCATGCAAGCCCTCCTCGATATGTAGTCTCTTCCATCAATGGTGGATGGTCAACTTTGAATGTTGAAGATGATACAAGATCATAAACAATATTTCTCCCCTTAGGAATAAATCAATGTAGTGATGAATGTAGAAGATCTTACCATAAGTGAATATAAGTGAAGAAGATAGAAGATAATCTCTGGAATCTACTTAAATGCCACCATGCTAGTGTTGAAATGTACCAGAATCAAATTAGGAGTCCCAACTTTAACTAAAGAAGATGACCTCTCATAACCATGTGGAAGTAGATGAAGAATATGTACCATAGATATGAATGATGCCTCTAGAAACCATTCAAGCTTCTCCAAACTAATTCCAAACTATGAAAAACGTTGATAGGATGAATTACCTGTACCATGTAAGATTTAGGTACACTAACTATGGACATATGATTCTCATCATATGTAATACAACTGAACTAATAAGAATTTGATACTCTTGTAGAAGGTGTTAACATTAACGATGACATAGTGATATACGTAGACTCATGAGTATCTACAAGATCTCACCATAGAAGCATGAATAAGTGGAGAAAGAATGGGAGGGCTTGAGTGTGCCCTCATGACATCCAAAGAAGAAGATGCAACTCCATGCAAGTTATCATCAAAGATGAGATAAATGTACTCAATGGTGTTTTAGTTTGTCACTTTTGTGAAAACACAAAAATAATAGTGGATGAGGAAACCCTCTCTTCAAATTCACAAGGAAAGCACCTTGATTTAATCTACTCTAAAATATAAAACAAAAACAAGCTTGCTAATATGCATACTATACAATCTATTCTTTGGGGTTTTGCATAAGGGTAGAATAAATAAGAAAACTTTACCTATATGTTTTGATCTAAGGTTAGAGCATGAAACTTTGAATAACTCCTATTCTCACTAATGAATTTTCTCTGTTTATAACAAAAACCTAAACAAAAATATTATACAAAGATTAAAATAGAGATCTTTGGAGTTGTATCAATGATTAATTTGATATCAAAGAAAACATAACACATGGAAATAACACTGCCTATAACAAGAATGGGTGAATACAATTAATTATTACAAAACATTCAAAGCCACTTCATGGATTACAACACCAATGTCACACAAAGTTAACACAAATCTTCTTGTTAACTGGATTCTTCCTTGAGTGATTACAATACTTGGAATTGGATTTGAATAGAAATCTTAGTAGCATAAAAAAATTTCAACTTCACATTCTTTACACAAAAACACTTCAAACAATTTAATCTAACTTAGAACTTGAATGTCAAATTCTATAGCATAAGCCTATCATCAAATTTCACTAAATTTTATATGTAAATGACACATTTATTGCCTTTAGTTGTAGCTTCTTGAAGTTTCAAAAATAATAAAATAATTGTTTTGGAAGTAATTCTATCCTCATCCTCTGAAAATTGTAAAAAATATTATTTTCTTTCCATTTTTGTGTTAGAAATCTGAAACACATGTATAATTGAAGAACTTTTTAAGAGAAATTTTAAGCTATGAAAATTATAATTGCATAAACAAAAATAGACCAAAGATTTCAAGAGATATGCAAAATTCCAAGATGAAAAATCTACATTATGAGCTCACAAAGAGAAGCTATTGGAAAAAGATTACCAAATACAAGCTAGGTAGTGAGTTTATATATACCAAGGAGAGGGTGGAGGTGGCAAATCCAACCAATAGGGAGAGACCACCAAACAATCTAAACATAATAAATGTAACTCCCTTGGAAGATGACAACACCTCAACACTTCACTCAATTAAACTTACTTTATTAACCTAAGCAATATTAACAAATGTGTAAGAAAAATATTCTGAAGAGGAAATAAAAACCTACACTACACCCCACCTTAAGCGTAGCTTAGGTGGGTGAAAAGATGGGTCCAAAAAATAAATCCTGATGAGGTGGCCATGTACATAAAGATCCATCGAAAGAGAAGTAGCCCCCAACAAAAGAGAGTACACCCCTCTCAGAGAGAGAGAGAGAGAGAGAGAGAGAGAGAGAGAGAGAGAGAGAGAGAGAGAGAGACCTTGAAAGTGGACACTTGCCGCAACTCAAGCAAAGCTTGCAAATGAAGGAACTTGCTCTCAATGAAGGGTTTTGATGAGGGGGTCAATCCCATAATGCACAATAACACATATTGCACACATAAAATAGGAAAGTTCTTTTATTGAACTAAACAACACATTACATTATAGAAACCAAAATCAAATTAGAGGATGAATCCTCAACAAGTTGCAACACATTACAACTTCCCTACTTTGGATTCTGGAGCCTTATGTAGCTTCATATCTGCTAGGGTTTCTATTTTCCCTTCTTTTCCCAACTCTCCACTTCCCCCCTTTCTCTACTGCCTAAAGGATTCCCAAAAAGGTCATAAATAGTCATTATTGGTGCCTTCCAGCCAAAATTTTGAAATTTGTACCTCCCTCCAAAAATAGGTCAACTTCCAAGAGCCATAACCTTTGATTCGAGTGTCCAATTGATGAACCGTTTGATGTGTTGGAAATCTCGTGAAGTGCTCTATGCCTTTAGAATCCACTCTACTAATTTCACCCATTTATGGGGCCGTACGGGGCCTCTACGTGCCTCATATTTGACTTTGAAACCTTTTTAGGGGTTTTTAAAGAAATGAAAACATTATATCTTTTAGCCCACAAGTGATCTTTGGTCAATTCCTTCACCAAAGGTTATATTTTTCAATTACAAAGCTTTGAGTAAATTTCTACTTCAATACATGCTCAAATACAAACTTTCTAAAAAATAGCAGTTTGCTATTTTTAGTAGGTTGGGAAAACTGAAGGTTCTACATCATTATTCAAGCAATTAGGTATCCGAAAATATAAAAATTGAAAAGAACAGAAAATAAAATCATCATTTTTTGGGTGATGCAATATTTCCCTTACACTAGTAGATGCTCCTACATCAGACACCTAGGGTAATTTGAGAAGTGACCTTATCACATCTTAGGTGTTCGAGGAAAACCCAAATGGTCAACCTCTGCCTTAGACAACCAAGAAGAATCTTTGACAGGCCTTCATTTCCACTTCACCAAATATTCTTCATATTGCTTGTTCTGAATACTTCTTCCCACATGACTATCCAAGATTTCTTCTATCTCCTCCCTTGAAGTAGATGCTGGGATACTCCACTATTCTTTTGTTGGTCCATCCTCTATGCCACCTTCATGATACTTAGTTAAATCAACAATGTTGAACATAGGGGAAATGTTGATTCCACTCGGTAACTCTACCTCATATGCATTTCTTGAATCATGCTTCTGCAGGATCCTGCATGGCCCAAATTTCATCTTCAACTTATTAATGTCCCCATTGGGAACCTTTCTTTCATTAGGTGAACCATGACTTCATCACCAACCTTGAATTCCTTAAACTTTCACTTCTAATCTATCTTAGTGTAATGCCCCCTTTTTTTAGCTATATTGATTTGTAAGCTTTTGTCTAGCTCCAATTCTGTCCGAAGCGGCCTAGTATTTTATGAGGGGAACTCCAAGGTTCTTGGAGCATGCAGGTTGTGTTTTGTAGGGATGTCTGTTGTTGGAAATTAGCTTAGTTAGTCTTGAGGACTCCTATGACACTTTCTAAAGTGAATTATGACTTTCAGTGTGTTCTCCAAGATTCTTGGAGAGAGCGTCTATTTATAGAAAGTCACTCGGTTGACCATGATTATCATTATTCATCATCAGTATCATTCCAGTATAGTCAGATTTTGATTTCAATGTTGTTCGGTGGTTTTCGCAACTCAGGTGAATTAATGAGGTTTAATTTAATTATTTCACTAAGGTTGCTTAATTTTATAAAATAATTCAAAAAGCAACTTGGTGTAATAGCTCGTTGGAAAGGTAATTAAAAGTTTTAATTCATGGATGCTTGAAAAAGGGACCTTGCATATCAAATATTATTATTATTTCTCAAAGAGGGCCTTTTGGAGCAAAAAGAGTTATTCTTATTAAAAGTGAATTTAAAAATAAAGCTTCTCGAAAGTTCAACGAAAAAAGTATAAAAGGAGGTTGTGAGAGCTCATTTGGATATGCAGATTATTATATTTTCCTCTGATGAAACCCTAATGGTTCTGGGAGATTGAACTTGGTTCATCTCCGCGTTCTTGAGGACGAAAACCCTCTTGGAGAAGATTAGCCACGGTGGTGAAAGATCCTCCCTGGTTAATACTGTGTGACTCATTCAGAGTTACAGTTGTGCAAGAAAGGTTTGCTGGTAGATTTATCCAAAATCTATGCTTGTGCTGAATGCTGGAGTATTGGAGAAATTTCATATAGAGATTGCATGTGTGTTTCATTACAAATTTTTGGAGTTTGTCGCTAAGAGTTTACTGTGCAAATTTATTGGAGATTCTTCAAATAATAAATTATGATTGAAAGATATTGCTAAGAGTGTTTGAGATCTTGGTTCTTGTTGTATTGGGCGTTGGCACCATGGATCGAGCTGAATAAATTTTATTTAATGTTAGCCACAACCCTTTCCTTGAAGTCGTAGCATACATAAGGCATCTAGTATAAAATATTTGGAGTAGAGTGTAGCTATACAACTGGGAAATATTACTATTTGGTGGTGATGGGAGGTGTGGAATAGGCATATCTTTCATATTTTCATCTACAACACCATTGTTTCAAGCTACAACATGTATTTATGTGATAACAACATAATAACATTGTGGATTTACACCATTTGATATTATATCACAACTATTGTAATTCTGGGTTTGTAACAACAAGCATAGCAATTGAAGATCAATATATAATGCAGGAGTTTGAGGTTAGATTGTTGTTATTAATTGTTTCTTTATGTATGCAAAGGGTTTGTTGAAATGTTAAAAAAAAATATGTATTGTGAGTTTTCTATTTGAACAAATATTGTTTCAAATTGCATTTTGAATGATCCCATTCCCAAACACATTGAAAATACATTGGAGCAATCACTATGCAAAGTGTTTGCTGAAATACCTGCATGATAGAAGATAGAAACTTGTGGGTGTTGAAAAAAATTTGGTTTCAAAATTAGGGTTGGTTATTACAGTGGTATTAGAGTAGTGTATCTTGCCAGCCTGTTGGGTAGTTGGTATATTAGTTCAACAGTGATTTATCATTTAGAGGATTGTCTAAGGTTAATTCTTCTAGGGTATGAATTATGGCATCAT
Source organism: Cunninghamia lanceolata (assembly GCA_027924645.1). Lineage (NCBI taxonomy): Eukaryota > Viridiplantae > Streptophyta > Pinopsida > Cupressales > Cupressaceae > Cunninghamia > Cunninghamia lanceolata. Next base: position 8,172,331 of record BSBN01000333.1, read on the forward strand.
TTAGTGAAGAAGATGTGGGAAAGAAGATTTATAGAGTAGGTAAGAAACTTGAACACTTGCCACAGTCCAGGAATGATCTACTTTGTATTTTAGAAGTGGAGATGTGCTTATTCATGATAGATCAACGAGTTTCTAAGAGGCTGCAATATGCCATGGCTCTATCAGTGAATTTTTTAGTTAAGCTAGAGCTCATGAGACATCCAAATGAGGAGGTAAGACTTGCAGTTACTTTTTGTGTTAATGAAATTATGAAATTAACAGCTCCATAGGAAACTTATAACAACAATATTATGAAGAAGGTTTTTCAGTTGATTGTAGAAAGCTTCAAAGGTTTGCATGATTTTAATAGTCCAACTTTGGCTAAAAGGATCTTAATTCTAGAAACTGTTGCAAAAATTAGATCTTGTGTCATTATGTTGGATTTGGGTTGTGAAGATCTTATTCTTGAAATGTTTCAACATTTCTTGGTTGTTGTTTGTGAGAATCAAATTAAAAATGTTATATCCTCTATGCAGACCATCATGACTTTGATTATCAATGAGAGTGATCAAGATTCACAATCACTCTTATTTTCTCTATTTGCTGTTTTGAGACAAGAACAAGTTACTTCTTCAGCTACACATGAATTGGTTAACAATGTTGTCAACAATGTGAACAAAAGTTAATGCCACACTTATTAGTTGACATGTTAGAGGAAGAAGAATCATGTGATGCATCCATGAGTGTACATGAAGAAGACAATGACTTATTTCAAGAGGCAAGTAGGACAGAGCTCCAGAATGACTCCATTGAAGGATTTACAACTACAAATGATGGGTTTGAGCTTGAAGGAAATTTTAGAACAACAATCTTGGTTACAAATTCAAATTAATCCAGTAAAGACTATGAGATCTATGGTTCCCATGATGACACCATTGGAAGGTATGCAAATGATAAGAACTTTGAAATCACTAATGATGAAATTGGGTTGGTTGAAAATTCCAAATTAGTATGTAACTTTGAACACTCAGATAATTCTAATGAAGCTAATTCAGAAATTGAAGAATTTAGCAAGGCTAGTAATGGAGAGGAAGCTGATTTTGAAATGCATGCCAATGAAGACAAATTAGAAAATTTGAGATTTGATGAGCAAAGTTTCTTTGTTGATTATGATCAAGGGCCTAAGGAGCTACAAGTTTTAAGGGACAAATTATTGGTTTCAGAAGAGAAGGTTGTGAAAGCCTTGACTAGGTTTGATAACTCACACAACTTAGTTGAAAACCTCTTCTAGAAGGTTCAAGTTAAGGAGAGACATAATGGCATTAAGGATAGAGCTACCCTTGCAAATCTACAAACCATCAAAGATGATTTACAGGTAATGAAATCAGATTATTTGCATTTTCTTTTTGATAGGGATCATGCCATCAAGTTTGCATAAGAGACCTTGGATGCATACCAAGAGAAGGAGAATGAGGTTGATAGGCTTTGCCTTGACCTTAGCCTAGCTTACTTCTCTCTCTACCAAGCTGAAAATCAGTCAACTATTATAGCCATGAACAAGGAGCAAGTATCAGATGCGAGATTCATGGAGATCAAGCAATTGGTTGAAGGAATTGATGAACTCCAAAAGGATTCTCATTTGGAGCCAAATTGTCCACCGATTTATGAAGGAGAATTAAACAAGGATAAAGTATTGCATGATGATTGTTGCATACCACTTGTTGAAGATTTGGGTACATATCACAAGGAAGTGCCAAGCCTTGTGGTTGGTAATCCTCTAGGGAGACCACTTGATAAGGAATGTGTAAATTGGGTGGAAGATGAGGACTTCACTTGGAATGTGATGTTGCATGGAGGCAACAACATTCCTAACTTTGAAAGGGTTTCAAAAGGAGATTTTGAGCTTGTTTGGATTTTCATAAAAGCAACAGAAAAAGCAAGTTCAGAACTTATCTTGCATGAAGATTTGTTAGGACAAGGGTCTAAGCATGATTCCTTTTCACTAGATAGTCTGCCTCTTGGATTGGATGCTGATTTGACTTATGGTAGTTTCAAAACTCCTAGTGCTTTGAAGGTTCATTTGGTTGATAGCACTTGGATTCATTGCATGAGAGGGATTCATTTTGGAAAAGATGCTTTTGAAAGCATTAGAAGATTTTTTGATGAGGCACACACGAATAGTAGAGTTGCACACCACAAGCATGGTGGAGTCATTTCTTCACTATGAATTCATGATAGAGGGCACTAATAGAATTTGTTGGAAGGCTATGGTGACCAGAGAGATGTTCCATGGCATGAAATAGTTTAAATTTCTAGCTTTGTTTCTGTTGTTTGGTTGCAAATCAGCTACTACACATTTATGATGGTTCACATATATGAAGTTTGTCAAGGAATTTTAGTCAAAGAGTGGAGAAGCTATCAATTGGCAGTTGTTTCAGAGTTTTTTCCAACCTCTTTTGAGTTAATTTTGAGAGTTACAATGCTCACCATTCATGATCATATGGGGAATTTAAAAATTGTAGTTGTTGTTCCACTAACAGGGTGCTGATTTTGCCAAAATTAGATCATTATTTATTACTTTCAGACTTGGACAACAGTAAGATGGGTCATTTTGAAGGTACAAAACATTTGCTAAATGTTGATAAGTGTTTCCAACTGAAGAAAATGGATATTCCAACCAACACAATCTTGTTTTTGGGAAATAATCAGGTGAGTTTTGACTGTCATAAATTGTTTCCAGCTTGCACCCATGTTGTTCTAGATCTTTTTTTAGAAGGAGAACCCTTCAGATTCATTAATGAAGGGTGTGTTGCAAAGAATTGGATTGAAAATTGTAGTAGAATATATTTGGAGCTTATTCAAGACAACAATCTTCCATTTGTTTTCAACCGTTATTCAGAGAAACTTGGTTTGGAAATAGTGAATAGTCTAACAAAATTCCCAGATTATATCAGAGTAGTGTAGCGGAAGCTTGGTAACGCAAAAGTATGTGATGGTGAGTTTTCTAGTTTCATGTAGAGTATGGCTTCACTTCTAGCTAGGACAGATAAGGAGGTGTTAATTGCAGGTATGTTACAGCACAGTGCATCAAATAGAAGATTATACAAACCTCCTAGATTGATTTGGGATCTTGGAGCCACATTGTTTATTTAGAGTTGAGCTATTGGTTGAGTTGGAAATTGCTTGAGGGCAAGTAATTCTGGGGAGGGAGGAATGTAATCTCCCCATTTTATTAATATGTTGTCATACCTGTTCGTACGAGATCTTCAAGTGCTCTACAAAGTCTTGGCCTCAACACTACTCATCTCTCCTTTGTCTATCTTTCTCAACTCAAAATCATTTCTTATACTACTCCCCTATACAATTTGGAATGGGGATTTCCTAGTACTCATGTTGATAGAATTGTTATATGCAAATGCCACCTGTGGTAATATCAAATCCCATCCTTTGGGCTTATCTCCTACTAAGCATCTCAACAGGTTGCCCAAACTTTGATTCACTACCTCTGTCTATCCATCAGTCTGGGGATGATGTGAAGAACTCAACTTCAACTCAGGCTTCAACTTCTTCCATAAGGCCCTTTAGAAATACTAACAAACTTGGTTTCTCTATCTAAAACTATACTCCTTGGTAGACCATGTAGTCTAATCACCTCTCTGAAAAACAACTCTACAATGTGAACAACATCACTAGTTTTCTGACATGGAATGAAATGTGTCATCTTTGAAAATTTGTCAACCACCACAAATATTGAATCATGCCCTCTTTGTGTCCTTGATAAACCAAGAACAAAGTCCATGCTGATATCCTCCCATGGACCTTTTGGTACAGGTAATTGTTGATATAGCCCAGTATTCTGACTCACTGAGTTGGCCATCTGACATACCTTGCAACTTTTCACAAATTTATTCACATATTGGTGTTAACTATGGCCAGTAATAATTCTCACTAACAAGAGCAATGATCTTATCTCGACCAAAGTGTCTTGCTGATCCTCCACTATGCTTCTCCTTGATAAGGTTCTCTCTCATGGAACTCCTCGGAATGCACAACTAGCTTCCTTTGAACAACATACCATCTTGGATTATGTAATCCAACCATCTTGCCCCATCCATGATAAGAGGCTCCAAACAAGATTTCCAAGCCTTTGCAAAGTCTGGATCTTTAGGGTACAAATTCTTGAGTTCAATGAATCTAACAATCTCTATCTTCATCTCTGTCAACAAATTTTGCCTTCTACTTAAGGCATTTGCAACTCTGTTGGAATTCCCACTCATGTGTTTCAAAACAAAAGTATAACTCTATAAAAACTCAACCCATTTTAAGTGCCTCTGATTTAACTTTCCTTTACTATTAAGATATTGCAAATCTTGATGATCAGTATATAGAACAAACTCTTTCGACAACAAATAATGTCTCCATTTCTTCAAATCCTGAACTATAGCATAAAACTCTTGATCATAAACAAAATACTTTTTCTTGGCATCATTAATCTTCTCATTGAAATAGGCAATGGACTTACCTTCTTGACTCAAAACAACTCCTATAACATTGCCACTAACATCGCAATCTACCTGAAATACCTCACTGAACTCTGGAAGTGCCAAAATAGGTTGCTCTGTGACTTTCTATTTCAATGTATCAAAACTCATGGCTACTCCTGTAGTCAATTTAAACTCCTGATAAATGTCTCAATTAGGGGTGCACAAATGCTACTAAAATTCCTGATAAATTTTCTATAAAAACTTGCCAAACCATGAAAAGATCATACCTTTGTAACACTCCTTGGGGTAGGCCATTCAATGATAGCCCTCACCTTATTTGGATCCATTTTAATACCCTCAACTAAGATAACAAATCCCAGGTACACCAACTCCTTCATGAAACTACATTTCTTTAAATAAATCAACTTTTCTTCTCTCAGCTTCTCAAAAACTTTTCGAACATACATCAAGTGCCCCTCCAAAGTCTAACTAAAAATCAAAATATCATCTAAATAAATAATGAAAAATTTACCCAAAAACTCTTTCAATACTTCGTTCATGAGCCACATGAATGTGCTTGACGTATTGGTTAGCTCAAATGGCATTACTAGGCCCTCCATAGTCTTGAAGTTTGTCTTCAATTCATCTCCTTCTCTGATTCAGATCTACTGATATCCAATTTTTAAATCAATCTTCGTAAAGTGCTTGGCTCCACTCAAGCAATTCATAATATCATCCATCCTTGGAAATGGAAATTTGTACTTGATTGTAATTTTGTTGATGGCTCAAGAATTTGTACACATTCTCCACTCTCCATCTTTGTTTGGTGCTAGTACTGCAGGTACCGAACATGGACTTAGGCTCTCCCTTATCAGTCCTTTCCTTGAAAGCTCATGAACTTATCTGTTCAACTCTTCATTCTCTGTAGGAGTCATTCTATGGGTTGCCTTATTCAGCAAACTAGGTCCTGGTATCAAATCCATTTGGTGACTTATCTTCCTCATCGATGGTAAACCTTCCAGTACATCTTCACATTTCTCTTGGCCAATCTTAGGAATCAATGCAAAGCAATGACGCTCGTGCTTCATACCATCCAAAAATTTCCTACCATCTACCAAGCAAATTTTGGTAGTACTACATACCTTTTCTTCCACATCCTTCAAGGGCTTCAACTTATGATGAACTCCATCCTTTGTTAGGGAATAGGTATTTGCATGGTCATCATGGACAACACACCTATCATATTGCCATGAACTTCCCAATAGCATATGACATGCATCCATCACCTCATCATGGTAGTCTCCAATCTTGAACTTGACTAAACACTGCTCATTGACCAAAGGTCTATGGTCCTTCTGCAACCATGCAATCTAATATGGATGTGGATGCCTTCTCCTTGTCAACTTCAACTTGTTAACCATCTCATATGAAACAAGATTATCAGTGCTTCCACTATAAATAATAATATCACAACACTTACCTTCACACTTGCGCCTTATGCAGAATAAATTCTTCCTCTAATCCAGTTCTTTCTCCTCATTTAGCAAGGCTTTTCTAACAACTAGGGTTTCTCCCCTTTCAGCATCTTTAGAATTCTCAGACTGTGCATCTTCATCTACATGTGCAACTCGTGCATTATCTTCAGGTCTTCTATTTGCCCTTTTTTGATGTTGGGGACACACGTAGGCTCGATGTCCTTCTCCACATAAGAAACAGGTTCCTTTGAAACCTCATCTTCCAAGTCCTTGCCCAGGTCTTCCTCTTCCTCTTCCTCTTTGCTCACCATTATTTTGGTCACGAGGGTGGTAGACATTATCTCCTTTTTTTATTTCAACTGTTGCCTGCTTCTTAACTTTTCTTTTGATCTTCATTTCAGCCACCATAAGATCTTGCACCAGTTCTTCCGCCATGACCTCTTCCTCTTTGTTTTCTTTCAAATATTTTATTCAACTTTTCTTCCACCTTCAAGGAAAACTGGTACGCATCTTCTATGGCGGTCATTCTAATGAGGCTCAACTCCTTTTGAATACTTGGCCTCAACCCATTAATATAATGAGCTACCTTCTCCTTGTTGGCCTTTGCATGGTCCATTCTGATAATAATCTTATAAAACTCTTCTGTATACTCCTTAATAGACTTGTTACCTTGCTTCAATCCTTGTAGCTTCTTCAACAACTCCAACTCATAGTCCACAGGAATGAACTGCTTCTATAGTTTTCCACCATCCGATCCCATTTGGCAATATTTCCTTTTCCTCTTCTATTTGTCTCTGACTAGACCTCCTTCCAGCAAATACTGGCATGGCCCTTCAACTTCATTTTTGTAAACTTGACCCATTCTGGATCCTCCACATCTTCATACTCGAAATATTCCTCCATATCGTTTATCCAATCAATAAGCTCCTCTGGATTTAGATCCACATAATAAGAAGAAACTTCAATCCTAAGCCTCTTTCCAATCTTCAAAATAGTCTTCAACAACCTAACTTACACAGGATCTCCTGCATCATATTGTTCTTCCTCGGATAGCTCTTCTCCTTCAGCTTCATCTTCACTTTCTTCTCTTATTTCTAGCTCAAATCCTCTTCCCATCTCCTCTTGCAATGCATCGAGTTACCTTTGTAGGGATCTAAAACCCTCTTCTATCAAAGCATATCCCACCATAGTTACTTTGTGGAGGTATTTTGATCTCCATAGAAAACCCACAACCTCAGGTCCTGGTACAAACTGCCTCACGGTCGATGATTTGTCTACACACTCAGGAACCCTTGCTTTGATACCAATTAATGAGGGGGTCAATCCCAGGATGTACAATAACACAGATTGAACACAAAAAAAAAGGTTCTTTTATTGAATTAAACAACACATCACATTATAGAAACCAGAATCAAATCATGGGATGAATTCTCAATAGGCTGCAACACATTATAGATTCCCTCCTTTGGATTCTAGAATCTTCTACCTTTTGTAGCTTCAAATCTGCTTGGGTTTCTATTTTCCCTCCTTTTCCTGACTCTCCACTTTCCCTCCCTTTCTCTACTGCCTAAAGGATTCCCAAAAACAGTCATAAATAGTTGTTTTTGGTGCCTTCTAGCCAAAATTTTGAAATTTGTAGCTCCCTCCAAAAATAGGTCAACTTCTGGGAGCCATAACTTTTGATATGTGTGTCTGATTGATGAACCATTTGATGTGTTGGAAATCTTGTGAAGTGGTCTATGCCCTAAGAATTGTCTTTGCCAGTTCCACCCATTTTCAAGGCCATACAAAGCCTTTAAGTGCTTCATATCTGACTTTGAAACTTTTTTAGGGGTTTTTAAAGAAATGAAAACTTTAATATCTTTCAACCCGTAAGTGATCATTGGCCAATTCCTTCACCAAAGGTTATATTTTTCAATTCCAAATCTTTGAGTAAATTTTCACTTCCATACGTGCTCAAATGCAAACTTTCTTAAAATAACAGTTTGCTATTTTTAGGAGGTTGGGAAAACTAAAGGCTCTACATCATTATTCAAGCAATTGGGTATCTGAAAATACAAAAATAAAAAGAACAGAAAACTAAATCATCATTTTTTTGGGTTATGCAATATTTCCCTTGCACCACTAGATGCTCCTACATTAGGTTTGGTGAAGATGTCTATAATCTGCTCTAATGTTAGACAATATTGAAGATCAATGATTTGCTCATGAATCATCTCTCAAATGTAGTGCTTATGGATTTCAATGTGTTTAGTCTACTAGCGATGGACTAGATTACAAGAGATCTGTATCATACTTTCGCTATCATAAAAGATGACTATAGCCTTTCAGAAGGGAATGTCAAACTCAGTGAGAATGTTTCAAAGCCAGATGGCTTCAGTAGCATTAACTGATCCTCGATACTCAACCTTTATAGATGAAAGAGAAATTATAAACTACTTCTTGCTTGACCAAGAAACTAGATTAGAACTAAGAGAGAAGCAATACCCTGAAGTAGACTTGTGATCCTTAGAATCGTCTACCTAATTTGAATCTATGTGTCACATGAAGTCAATATCCACGCTCACTGCATAGTGAATCTCATAACTACGAGTGCCTTGCACATAGTGGAGAATCTTCTTAGCTACTTTCAAGTGCATCTCATGTGGCTCCTGCATGAATATGGAGACCAATCCCATGGTATATGAAAGATCAATCCTCGTGTGAGTCAAGTATATGAGACTCCCAACTAATTGGTGATACAAAGTAGCATCCACCAATAGTGAACAATGGTGAGCTTCAAGTTTGACCCCTAACAGAAATGGAATCGATGCAGGTTTATAGTTGGTCGTGTGAAATCTAGAGAGCGTATCAAGAACATACTTACGATGTGCAATGAAGAGACTAGAAGGAGAAAGAGTGATCCCAATCCCTAAGAAGTAATGTAGAAGGCCCAAGTCTGACATCAAAAAATGATCATGAAGTATAATTTTCATTGCCTTAGTTGTGGATGAGTGACTCTCTATAATCAACAAGTCATCAAAATAGAGAACAAGGTGAGAGTATGATCCTGCTATAGTATGTAAACATTCAGATCAGAATGGCATCGAGTGAACCCAACTGACAAAAGGAAGGAGTCCATCTTGGTATACTAGGCCCGAGGGGACTATGTGAGGCCCACTCCATTCCCTCTTGTTCTCATCTTATTTTAATGGACTTGTTTGTATAAAACTTTCATGGATGTGCAATTTTACCGTATTCTAATCATAGATAGTTTAGACATTGATATTATATTTATAATAGTATTTGATTATGGTTGTGAACATGAATAGGTTGATTAATTATGGACTTAATTATATTTGTTAGATTAGAGTTAGAAATTATAAATAGTTGTCTCTATGGATTGATTTTAGAATGAACATAATTGTGAGTGATAAATCCAAATTATATTTGATTAAATATTATTTGTTTGTGATTTTGTATTAATATGATGAATTAAAGTTGTTATTTGTTTTTTATTTAATTACAATAATATTATTAATTATAAAATATTTATGATGCATATATTAATTTAATTATGAATGTTGCTTCAATTATTATCTTGAATATATTAACGTTTGTGTGCAAGTGCACAAGTTAAATTCCATGACCAATGGAAAAATTATAGAGGTTCCCTAAAAACCATTTTTGTGTTTCCCCGATGTACCTAGGCCTTATCATAAGAGAAGATTAAGGTCTTTTTGTATAAAAGTGTTGTGAGTGTGATTGTGTTAATAAATTTTCTAATTTTATTTTATTATCTAATGCAGAGTGTGGTCAAATTCTCTTAAATGTCAAATTTTAGATTTGAACTTAAGAGGGAGATTTTGAGGTCATAAAGTATTTTTTTATATTATTTATGTAAAATTAAACCCCTATAGTGATAACCTATGAGTGGGGGCCCATATTTGAATATTTAAAAAGTGTTTTGGAAGTCTCTAGAGCCTAGAAAAGTGCCTTGGAAGGTAAGTGACGAGTTGTTGGAGGAAAAATCTGATTTGAATTACAAGGTCAAACTTAACCCTAGGTTCATTGTATCTAGACATTTGTCTTTAATTTAATCCCTTATTGAAGCTTTGTGTGGATTTGGTCTTTACATTGTAAAAAATTTCTACTTTGAAGAACAAGGGTTTTGGAAGAGAAGAGATGAGAGGAAAAGCTTGGGAGCTTGGAGAGGATGAAGAATTTGGATCAAGGTTTCACCTAACTTGGTTGAAACATTGAAAATTTTTCTATTTTGAAGAGCAAGGATCTTGTAAGAGGAAAAATGAGAGGAAAAGGTGCAGAGCTTAGAGAAAATGAAGAAATTGGATCAAAGCTTCACCTAATTTGGTTGAAGCATTGAGGTAGGCTTTTAAGCTATTTTTAGATTATGGTAGTGTTGTTTGTGAATATTTTAAAAAAATATGGTTTCTGACTTTTCTATGGATCTTCTTGTTTTTGCATGTTGAAAACCCCTTTGTGTATTGATTATTTTGGGTATGGGGTTCTGTTGGGTGTTGATCTTCCCGCTTGGGTTAAGATCCACCCATGTATTGGGGTTGAGAGAGGTGTGGACCCTCTCTTGGAGAAACATTCTATTGTATGGTGTTTTGAAATTATTGCCTTTGTGTATGGTGATTGAGTTGTGGAGAGAAGTTGAATATTTTTGTGGGATATCTGTGTTGTGGTAGATATGTTTTTTGGCATGAGTGTCTTTGTGTATGGTGATTGGGTTGTGAAGAGGATTGAATACTTTTGTAGATTATTTATGTTGTGATTGATATGTGATTTGGATTATGGATTATTGTGATGAATTGGAGAGTTGTGGTAATATTTGATTTATGAGGAGATGGAGATTGTTGTTATACTTTGATTCTTCTCCAAGAGGTTAGCGAGTCCCTTTCACTCCCTCTTATTAATGAATCTTGAGAAAATCTATTTGTGTTTGTTATACATTGGGTAGTTTTCATATTTATGTGTACTTGTGTTGTAAAACTAGTTTCTTGGGAGCCTCCTAGCTTGGGGGTGGACCTGCTTGCAAGTCCTACGATTGGAAGGTGATCTATCCTTGATCATGAGAGACTTTGTGGATATTTGAGTTGCAGGTTTAAACTACTTTATGGATGGGAATCGTATTGTGAAGTTATGATGTTTAATTTCTTATTATCTTTTAAACACCCTAATTGTTGAGAGGTTCATGTAATTTTACCCATTTTGGATTTGGCGCATTATTTTTTATTAAAGAATTGAATCTATATTGTAAATAGGATTACTATTATATTTTACATTGTAACTATTCTTTTTAGAAGAGAAACATACATCTTTGTATTCCTTGAAGATTTGAAATGTATAAGTCTCCTTTCAACATTTCTAAATTATATGATTGTGACAGAGGACAACAATGTTTTGACTATAAGTGTTAATTGATCAACTGGGTTAAAGCATAATTTTTGGATATGTTGTTTTGAACTAAGGATTATAAAAACTCTTTAAATTGTATCTCTCAATCATATGTCAATTATTATCTATGAATAAATGTAGAGGACTATTTTATAGCAGTTTTGTAACAAACTTTTATGAAGATTTGTAGACATTTTTAATTCATAATACTTTGTGAGACTGTAAAAAAAATTATGGGTTTTGCATTACTTTAATTCTTGTTTATTTTCCATATTAAAACTTAGAAAAATGTTATGTTTTGATCAACTCATGATAATTTTATTCTAGGCTATAATTGTGTGAGTGCAACCTCTTTTTGCATGACGAGGCTAATTTGTTTGCACCATTGAAAATGTCTTGGAAGTTTTTAATTTTATTTGAGTTTTTGAAAAGTTTCTAAAGTCATTTCTAAAAATCAATTTCATGTTTATTTCACCTTCATGGCATTCCACATGACCATTATTCTTGAAGCTGTTTCATCCAACAATTCCTATGCCTCCTTACACTTAATTTTTTTTGAAATATTTGGTCAAACAAACTACACACCTCCACTGTAGGTACACATTTCATGATGTACTTTGTCAAACAATTCACTTGCATTCGTAACTTTCATGGAAGTTTATGTTGGTGTGAACAGGGTTATCACCTAACCGGTTTACCCTTGTGTGGATAATTTATATTATTTAACTATTTATTAGTTAAATAATATTCACACATCACACCTAATTCACACATGTTAAGTTGACTTAGTGAGTCTACTAGATGTTTCTAGTTGTGTCTAGTTGTTGATAGTTGTCATCTTATCCTATAGTTGTCATATGTCATAGGATAATGACACTTGTCACACGACTACAACATCCTACATTTCATCCTTGTCTTTATAAGCAAGGCATATCATGTACATTGTAAAAACAATCTAACAACAATCTTGTAATCTTTTGCATCCATTGATAGAATAGAATTATTCTCTCATTTGATCTCTCTTGTGCTTTCATGACGTCCTAGATCCTAGGTGGCTCCAATCATAGCCAACTCTAACATGGTATCAGAGCTTTAGGAAGAATCACTTTGTGTTAGTCAATTTGAGAGATCTTGAGTGCAATTCATGGTGGATCTTGATAGTTGAGTATGCTCTTCTCTTGCATCGAATGATGACCTGGAGAATCAGAAAAACTTGATAGAAATACCAGATTTGTGAGGGTTTCCTCTTTGTAGCCTTGTATTGCAGGTTCATTTTGGAGAGTGTTGCTACCAATATGAGCACACTATTGTGTTCAGGAGGTCCGAAATAGTCAAGATCAACTTTTGTTTCATCCAAATCTGACATCAAAGGCCAAATCTATGAGGTTTTCAATCTGGGGAATGAATACCTGATCCGGGAGGCATCTACAATTTTAGAGCAATTTGGGCAAAAACTGACCCTACCATCTCACTCAGGAGGCCCAAAAACCCTAAGATTGACTATCAATTCGTCGAAATCAAACAAAGTTACAACAAAAGGCCAAAAAAATTTGCTTCACGACTGTAAGGAATTTTTGCAGGGAATATTCCTTGTCGCAATTGGCATATTCCAGAAGAATCTTTGGCAAGCGAATCAGAATCTTCAAAAAAATCCATTGGTAATAAGTTTTAATCTCTGTGTTTTTTAATAGTCTATGGTTGTTTTAAGTTTTCTGCGGATTATTTTTTTATCAGGGTATTGTTATACCCTGACCGTAGGGTACCCACCTGCAAATCGCAGGTACTTCAGTCAGCATCAAGGCACCACATGGTGTGGGCCCCTGACCAGACTTCATCGGATTCCTTGGAGGCGGCACATCCAGTGGTTAAACATACACTGCCATCGCAGATCAACCATCAAACATTGGTCAAAGCTTCTCAGTAGCAGTCTGCATTAAATCGTGACTGTCAACAATCTGACAAGCAGAGGTTTAAAGTTTAATTGGCAACCATAAATCTCATGTCAGAGTCAAAATCTCACGATAGCTTATGATCGACTGACATCCAAACTGCGGTGGGCACCTTCAAGATCCACCAGTAGTATAAGGTTTCTCAGCGGCCATAAAAATAGTGGCTACCATACCCTGACCTACATCTAAGCTCCACCCGACAATCTAGCAACTGGCAGTCAAATCTAAAACCTTCGCAGAGATCTTTATCCTTAGGATCAGCGGTCAGCATTTGACGGTAGATACAAACCGCCCACCATAAGTGGCAACACTAGCGGATTACACAAACCATAACCGTCGACTTCTAGCTCACCTTCCCGGTGGACTTCTAGCATCTCGGTGGGCTTATTTCACGGCGGGCGCCTTGAACAAACTCGTCAACAGTTTTTAAAAATTGGTAGTTATCTTCTCATCGACAACCATTTAAAAATTCCCTGCAGCTTCAAAACTTCACTAGAAAATGGCGGTTTCCAATTAAGTCGAGCAGTTTCAGCTGAGTGGAAGGGCGGCTTTCAAACCACAAAAGGCAATTTTCCATGTTTTCTGGCAATCAAACAAGGTGGTTTTTGAATTTCTCGAGCAGTTTCGTACAAACCGGTGAATATTTTTTTGCGAGAGATGACGTCATGCTGATGTTACTATTCGGCAGGTGACATCATTCACTAGAAAATGCAGGGAATATTCTAGCAACTGAAAGCATATTCTAACGATCTTTACTGACGTCAGCATTGTGTCAGTGCCAGGGGGCTTGTTTTGCCCCTCAAAGTCCTAAGGAAGGACTTTTTTTTCTTTTTGCAAAACTTTTGCCCATAGTGTCGAAATCGGGCAAACAGGATATCGACGGAAAGATGACAGAGAGCACTTCACATTGGTATTGGTCATTTTCACAAATTTTGTTGTTTGACATCATTTATTTCAGGTTGAAGATAGATCTCTCTTTTTGGCTCTCGAGCTCATAACTTTTTGCCACAATCTCCAATTTCGTGATTCTTGCGGCTATGGAAAGGTATTCAAGAGCTCTTCAAATCCATCTGTGCACTTTTCTCAAATTTAGTTCCAGGTTTATTTTATTTAATTTGTTAGTTTTTTGGCTTTTGAGTGATAACTTGGGCATTTTGAAACTTGAGGAGGTGAAACTTGTTTTGAAGAGATTTGTTTACTATGGTAAGTCATTGTGAGTGACTGTACTCTCCCTTGAATCTCATTTTTAAGAGATTTTAATGTTTTCCCAATTTTGGTCCTTTGAGGACAATTGTAAATCATACTAAGTATAAAGTGCCACAATCATTCTTTTTTGGGGGGTGATCTCTTTGATTGAGTAAAAGGGGGTTGCACTTGTGTTCTTTTTTGTACTCTTGCATCATGGATCCAAACAAACTTCCTCTACACACACCATATAACTAAAATGAGTGGAAAACTAAAATGGAGATTCATTTAAGAAGTTTGAAAATTCATAGAGTAACAATGGGTACATAAATTGAACCAACAGTAGCTGCAAAAAAGAGAAAGTAGTACAATAGATGTGATCAAGCCTATGGAACACTATGCTTGTCTATCTCTCCCAATCTTCTTTTTCATATAGAATCTTGTACTACACCTAATGAAGTGTGGACTACCTTAGAAAATCTCTTTGGTAAACAAGATACTATGAGAGGTTTCAAATTGGAGAATGGACTAACTGGTTTGAATCCAACCAACTTTAAGAGCATCCAAGACTTCTTCACAAAACTAAAGTCACTTAGATTGCAGCTCAAACAATGTGGAATTGAGAATGAGGACACAATTGATTCTTTCAATCCTTGCCAAGCTTGGTCCTAACTATTCAGTCTTTGTTTCTACCTTTTATGCTACTATGGATGCACTTGGGAAAGCTTTCACAATGCCTTCACTTGATGAGTTTTCTGCATCACTCACAAGGGAGCAAGCTAAGTTAGTACACATGGGCACTGTTAGGTCACAAAAACATAGGTTGTTAACCCTAAGAGGTTGCCAAGCTCTCTTAACGCTTTTAGCTAACGACATGGGGCAAATATGGCGAAAACCCCCTTCTCTTTATGCTTTGCTAGACCTAGGCAGGTGTACCTTGATAGCTAGTACAGATTTGTGTAACCTTAGTGATCTCACATTGGCATGTAGATGAGAGACAGATATAAGGCTGATAGTTATTCCTAATACTAATGTGTGAGATTCTAAATATGTGAAAATGTTATTTTGAATGACCAGTGATTTATCTATTTTGGGGCAACGGAGTCAGGATGTGTATGATAGATGTATCCTCCTTCTTGATTTAACTCTAATTATTTGGCACTTTTAAGTGTTTATACCTTGTATAAATGTGCAAGGTTGTCGGTTACTTGTGCTCTTCTTACCAAATCCCAATGATATTTTCCCAAGTTACTGTGAACAACTAAAAGGAATTTTAATTCTAACAGGAAGGAACCAATTAAGATGATCCATTCAAAGGATTTTAATTCTGGGCGGAAACCAGTAAACTGAAATCACTTAAGAGGACTTAAATCAACTTCTCTTAGAAACCAATCAAGTAGCACACATAGAATCAACAAATGTGATCAGATAAATCAAGTATATCCTTGATATATTAATTTAAATAACATGGGAGAACCACTATGGAGATAGCACAGATAACACATGTGAATGAATATTAACAAATAATTGAACACCAGAAAGGCTGGACATCAGATTATTATATTCCTTCTCTGTTTAATTTCTTGAAAAGATTTTATAATGTGCATAGAAAGTCTTCATTATTGTATTTTATTTTCTAACCCTAATGCTTGTTGGTCTTGTTGGTTGACTCTACTGCTGATGATTCATCCTTTCCTGATTCTTCGATTTGTATCTCCCATTTATATTTTGCAATTTTAGGGTTATGATCCTTTACACATCCATCTGGTGCAGCTTTTCATTTAATTAATTATTTTCTGTGGATAGAATAATTAATTAACTCAACTTGTCTCGGCATTCCTATGAGAAAATAAAGTATAATACTTTAATCTTAATCCTTTTGTTGGCAAATTTCTTCATTATATCCACCTGTATGCATTTTCACCTTTGTTTGGCCAAAGTATAAATTTTGGATAAAAATGATTACCCCTCCTTAACTTCTTTGGTGAAAATATTTTCACGGGTTATTAAATGCAGAGTATTCTTTTAGGTAAAATAATTACCCATTTAGTTCATTCTTCACTTTCGAAAAATATTTTTAACAATTTTCCACCTTATAACTCCTTGGATGAAAGTGTGAAATTCACTTTTATCTTACTATAATCACACTTCATCATTTACACCTTTTGCTAACATTTATTTTCCCTTTTGATAATGTTCATGCTTCCTTTATTACTCCATTAGGTTTTTGGGGGAACTGGGAAATCACTTACTCCAATGTTTATAAGTCATTCCGATATTCTTTATGCCTTTTGATCTCCATAATATTTATTAATTAATGTCTTTCAGGACCCATCTTATGATCTTGGAAAATGTGAAATCTTCATTTTTTTTACTATAATCATACTTTATTTAATATTTCAATATTTTTCCTTTTGAAAACGTTTATACTTCTTTTGTTACTCTATCAGGATATCGAAGAGATCATACTTTAGTCATGCCGATATGCAGATTTTAGGGTTTATGCCCTTGGTTCTGTATCTCTAATAGCTCTCCCTTTGATATTTAAAATTTCTCCAATATTTATTTTTTGGTAATATTTATTAGTAGCATTTGTTGGGGACCCACCTTATCGGCATATCGGAGTGACTTATTTTTAGTCATTCTAAATGCTCGATATTAGGGTTTTGTCAATAGTGTACCCTTCTCTATCTCCTGATGCTTAAGCACCATTGCTCATTGTTGTGTGCCGTGTTAGGTTATGCTTGGCATCTCCTCTTTGATGCACTCTCTCCTTCCTAATGCAAAGTCAGTATCACTCTCAACTGTATTACCTTTATTTTTAACAATCTAAGAAAGATAAGTACCCAATCTGAACATTGCATCATCGTCAAACTCACTATCCATGTCATCTGAGTTTCCTGTTCATTTAGAATTTTTCTTTTGAAGTGCTGGTTCCATTTGATCTTTGCTCTAAATAGAGGGTAGTTGTGCCTTTGTTCTTGAGGCTCTGATTTTATTATCGCCTTAATGATTCCAACAGGCTGTGACAATCTTAGAGGTTGAGCCTTCATTTCATATTTGTTGTGTTTGCTCTCTTAGCGCCATGCTTTTAACATATTTTGCACCATTATTTTTGCTAGGGTGCTATGTTCTTCAATGGCTGCATCATGTATCTGAACTTGTGCTTTGATTTGGATCTGTGCCATACTTATAGAGGTCGCGCCATTATATTGGGATGCACCTAGACTTAGAGGCTTGTTTCTCCTTTTAGAGGTCGTGCCTCATTCTTTTATGAGTAGCATGCCTCATTCAACAGTGGTTGAGTCTTGGTATTATGTAGGCAACCTTTTGATTATATGTTAAGGCTATGCCTTTAATATAATGACTACGCTAGAGTTTGGAATGGCTCATGCATGATTATGGTTGAAGTTGCCTCTTATTTGAATAGTTGAGTGCCTTTCTCTTAGAACTGCCTGTGTATTGATCTTAAATAGTTGAGCATTTGACTTTTGCACTATGTCTCATAGGTAGCACCTTCACGTTTATATTTCTTATTATATGGCTACATCCTTTTATGGCTTGTGCCATCTTTGTTAATGAGCTGACTTCATAATTCTAAAAATCAAATTGGGACAATATTACCTTTGTAAGATGTAAAACAAACCTTATCTCTTCCTTGTCTTGACTAGGCCAACAAGGGACATGTGCATCATCCTGCTACAATATTTGTATGGCACATGTCGGGTAACATTGTGGGCCTGACTAAAAATTTCCATTTCAAAATAATTTTTTTGTCCTAAATTAATCTAGGACCATTCCAATGTGCTTCTGAAGTGAAAAATTGAAATGGGTTGTCATCAAAATCCTCCTTCTGGTATTGTGTTGTGAGCAAAACAAGCCAAGTAGCCTCCAGAATTGCCCTGAAAAACTGATCAAATCATCTCCTGGAGTTATGAAAAAGCACTGGAATGTATATTTTTGACCCAATAATTCAGTGTAACAAATGGTTCGGCCAAATACATTGTGAGATGCAAGATATTATCATTCAAAGTAGCCCTTTCAGCCTTTTCTAAAACTGCACCTGTCAAAACCTAATTAGGGCTCATCAACTTGCTATTTTGAAAAAATATCAAATCTAATTATGGGAAGCTACAACTTGGTGAATTAGCTCATTTAGGTATAATGAGTATGCGTGCAAGTGGGTTTCTTTCCAATCCACTTTCTTCATTGAATATTAAAGGCCAAAGTTGACCCTCCTAAAACTTTCTGGAAGTGTAGACATCAAAACTACATAAAATCAATTTGCTTTTGATTTTGAAAAAATAGCAAACGAGGTGCTGGGGCCTTGAAAACTAACATGGGAGCACATTATCATGGGGGAATTTGGAACACTGATTGGTTTGCCATGAAAATCTTCCAGTTGATAAATATTTGCCATCAAAGTTGACCTCCTGGGCAGATTTAACACTGTGCAAACATCAAACCTTCTCAGAACCATTCAACTTGGCACTTCAAAACCTTGTCAAATCTAGTCACATGAGGCTAAAATCGGACATACATGCTAACATATGGTAGATAAACATGCTTGTCAAGTGATTTGGCATGAAACTGAGCAGGCTTCAAAATATGACCCTCCAGAGTAGGTCACTGAGGCAATTTTTTTAAGGTGCATTCCTGGGCGCTGAGATTGATTTTTTCATCATGGGACCTTCAAATTTTACAAAAAATTGAAGGTTCCAATAGGCACATTGAAGTATCCTAGACCTCAAGCACTTCTTGCTAGTCAAGGTACAAAGGATCAAAAGACTTCATCTAACAAAGGCAAGAAACATAAAAATGAGGATTTCAAGAACAATGGGCAAGCAAAAAAGTCAACCAAATCACCTAAGTCCTCATCCTCTACTAAGGAGGAATCATCTAAGAAGGAGAGACCAAAGTGTGCATATTGCAAGAAACTAGGACATGATGAGCATAACTGTTATGAGAAGAAAATTGATGAGTTGACTCACATTATTCAAAAGCACAATATCAAAATGCCATCATCATCACCTAGTACATCCTCTTCTTCGACACCATCATCATCTACACATACAGACACATCAAGCATTGTAAATGGGACAAAAAAGGAAAAGAACAAGCACTCTTTACTTCTACAAGTCTACAGTCAGAGAGATGGCTTCTTGATTCAGGAGCTTCTCATCATGTGACATCTTCACAAGGGATTTTCTTTTCATTTCAGTCATGTACTTTACCACCTATCTTGATGGGTTACAATACATACATGCATGCAATTGGTAAAGGAACCATTGATGTTGGTGAGAATACATTCAACAATGTGTTGTGTGTACCTTCCTTGACATCCAATCTCCTTTCCATCTACCAAATTACTCATTGTGGTGCGGGTAAGACAATTGAGTTCACTCCTGATTCAATGATCATTCGGGACTTGGAGAATAGAGATATCATTGCTATTGGGATGGATGATCATGCATCTCGCCTATATACTTTCTCCCATTTTGCTTCTTCCGATGATGTAGATCTATTGATTGATATTCACTCATGCATCAAGTGTGAATCATGTTTTCGGGGAGAAGTTTGGTCACTTGAACCTTGGTGTAGTTTCACCCACTTCGGTTCTTGAGACTAGTGCTGAGCTTCCATCACCTCAACCTCCTGCTTCTTCAGAGATCGACATCGACATGGTTGCTTCTACTTCAATTGAGAAGGATCATACATGTCTTTTAGACACAACTATGTGGGATACTTTCTTGGCAGGTATATCAAACTTGTTTTGTGAGTCTCATATTGTAGATTTGGAGGACACACTTGAGGGGTTATCTCTCCTCTTTGATGATAGTTACAACACAACTGTTATCCCAACTACTTCATCTTTGGAGGTTTTTCTTCATGAGTCTACCTAAGATTTTGGATTGGTCACACCTCAATTCATTGTGCCATTCTTTGCTTCTAACATGTGGACACTTGAGCAGTCTTCCAAAACATCCATCACATGAGACTTCTTCCCTCATCTCTCTTCTTGAAGATGGAGTTTCTTCTACACTAGCCTTTGGATTGGTTTCTTCCTAAGGGGAGGAATGTTGTTTGCAAGTACAGGACTCTTTCTAGTGTTCTTCTTCAGGCATTCATCATCAGCACATGAGCTACTTCATTGTGGGGGGACTTATAGTCTCACACTTTCTCTCCTATGGGGGGTAATTGATTGTACATATGTGATAGAAGTTGTCCTTGGGGGATCATGTTGAGTCCTCCTACTATCACTTCTTCTTTCACTTTCATTTGTTTCATGCATTCTCACTTTTGGAGAGGAGTTTTTTCCCATGAGATTTTCTCCTTTTCTCCACTTGATATTTGTTTGTACATGGGTACCTAACATGGCATAGTAGCCGGGACCCATCATCATCATCCATCATTGCATCTTGCTTTAGTCATCTACTCCCTAAGTTGCACTTAAGGGGGGGGGGTGTTGGTGTGAACAGGGTTATCACCTAACCGGTTTACCCTTGTGTGGATAATTCATATTATTTAACTATTTATTAGTTAAATAATATTCACACATCACACCTAATTCACACATGTTAAGTTGACTTAGTGAGTCTACTAGATGTTTCTAGTTGTGCCTAGTTGTGTCTAGTTGTTGATAGTTGTCATCTTATCCTATAGTTGTCACATGTCATAGGATAATGACACTTGTCACATAACTACAACATCCTACATTTCATCCTGGTCTTTATAAGCAAGGCATATCATGTACATTGTAAGAACAATCTAACAACAATATTGTAATCTTTTGCATTCATTTATAAAATAGAATTATTCTCTCATTTGATCTCTCTTGTGCTTTCATGAAGTCCTAGGTCCTGGGTGGCTCCAATCATAGCCAACTCTAATAGTTTACTTGAGTGGTTGTAGTAATATTCCCCACACAATCTCTATATCCATATGCTTTTGTGGATATCCTCTAATCAAATTTTCAATCACAAAAGTTGTTGAGTTTAAGTCCAATTATTTTTAATTGATGTACTCTATTGTGGTGCCCTTCTCTTTTGCATTGTTCTTAGCTTTTAAATGGTATTGCATTGTAAAATATGGCAGCACCTTAGTTTTCTCCCATTGGTGGTATTATTTTATGCCTCAATTTATATGGTTGTTGTGTTGGATCTGACTATGCTTCATCTTGATTTTCTTTTACTCGAGTCATATATGAAATACAAGAAAAAATAAGTTAATAGTTAATTCAAAATTTTCCTACACCTTTTGGATGGCTTGAGATTTGAAGGCTCATGCAAAGTTTCATGCTTGCTCAACTTGTGTGAGTTCTCTATATGGCCAAGCCATTGAATTTTGTATTGTTAATAAGAATTAACTCATTTGGCTTGATGTTGCATTTATGAGTGATGTAATATCATTTTTTATGAGTAGTATATAGTTATAGTATATTAATTAATTGTACAAGATCACTATAGTCTATTATGTAGATTTACTCATTCTGATAAGTAATGTTGCATCAAATAAAATTTACAAAGTTAACAATATGATCTCTAGTTAGAATTGATTATTATGGATTGAATGGTTGATATGGAATAACTATAATTGTATCATAGACATATTACTGCAAGAGTAATTCTTAAAAGGTTTGATCTCTTTTTCCTAAGTTTTGACTGTTTTGTATGTTCACACTTGGCTAATGATGAGAGTAAAAGGAAAGTGTGGTAGACTTCATTTATCATAATTTCAAAGCAATAGAATTCCTATGATATTGTTGTGTATTGTACTTCAGTGTATATGTTTAGAAAATTTTGTAACTAAAAATAATATGAATTTTATTAGTATGTTTTGTCACAACATAACTAAATACTATAATTAGATAATGGAAAAGTTATTAAAATTCTTGCCTTGCTCCCTGGTTTAGGATTGAAGCTTGTATAAAATGAGATTAGTGGGTAAATGATGGGTTTATCTTATTTGTAATTTATTAGATAGTTGTATATTTTATAGCCGACTAATCTCTTATTTTGTGGCTTGTTTAAGTGACATGAATTTAAGTTGATTTATCTATGTAGTCCATAACTATTGATTGTATATTGAGTTTAAAGACTATTTAAACAATGCTAGATGCCTAGTTAGATTTAATATTAAATTAGGTTTTTTTTTTTTTGGACTCTTAGAATTTATTGATCAAGTCACTTTAAGGTGATGATGAATTACCACTTCCTCTTAGGAAGCTTAGAGGGAAAATATTCGTGAGTTTTTTTCTTCCCTTTGTGATGCCATGCATAATAATGTCAACACCTTGTTAGATTGTCTTTACTTTTCTATGGAATTGTAAATGAGGTTCCATCACACATGCTTTTGTTATTATTTCTCATTGCCTTGAGTGGTATGTTCTCATTCGGTTACATGTACAACAATTTTAAGTGTGCATAATCCACTAATGTGAGTAGTGCAACTCTTAGTATCTAGTGTTATAAACAAAAAAAGTTAGTTGCATTGTGTTTATGCCTATCTGTACATGTATGTATAGGTGGGCATGACTGTTGCAAGTATGTGCTAATCGGTGTTGTCATTAATGTCAACATGTTTGTGTTTTCATTGATGTCAACATGTTTGTGTTGTCATTAGTGTCAGCTGTGCTCTTGTTTTGTTACTTATTTGTGATGAGTTAGTTGCTTTGTATTGTGTTCTATAAGTGTTGAAAATGATAAGAATATGTTCATGATATTAAGTATTCAAGTGCTTTTGAGAAAATTTGGTTCATATTGAAGACAGAGGTGTGAAGATATATTCTGACTTACTGGATATTATCTGATTTTTGCTCCACATTTATTCTGTGTTGAAGACCAAAGTATTAGATTTAGATATGTTTTAGAGAAGTGTTGGAAGATGCTAAATACATAATTTGGTGGTCTGGATCATTATGTAGTAGAAGTTCTATTCACCAATATGAAGACTATGCCTAGAAACATTTGTAGTGTGACAGGGAGAAAGTATTTTACCCCGCTTTTCTCCATAGTTTGGTTTTTGGTCTTGCAGTTTTGGACATATGTTTATAATGTCCTTAGCTATCTTAATTCCAAAGGATTTGTGATTTGGTGCTCTAGAAAGTAAGTTATTGTTTAGCAGAGTTCGACAGTGTTTGTTGTGAGCAGTCTGTGATCTGTCTTCAAGTGATATTTGTTGTCTTCAAGTGAGATCTGTTGTGGTTGGATTTGTCAGCTACTAAGTGATTTTATATTGTTTGTGGATGTCTCTAGATTGTGTTAAAGGCCTATGTTTGATCCGCAAGCTATGATGAAGTTCTTGGAAGCACGTGTCTAAGTATTCTTGGTGTTTGCACTAGTTTGGCCGACTTGGGTGCTAACACTCTTTGTGGATGTGTTTCGTGGATTGTAAAAGCATGTGAAGATGTATTTGAGTCTGAGCTAAGCTGTGAAGTGTTCTTCTTTCATTCATTTTCTCTGCAAGTTTGGTTAGGTCTAGACCTAATCTGAATTATGTATGTTTGCCGACCTTGGAGACTATACCAATGGTTGTAGATTGTAATGCCAACCTTGATGTATATTCCAAGGTTGATGATTGGTATAAATAAATGTAATTAATCCATGTGTTGGTCTGGGGGATGTGAAGATGCAAAGATGAGTGTGTGTGTGTGTTGTAAGGGTAGCGAAGGTGATTTGTATTGTGCTTCAATGGAATCAAACTCAGGCATGTTGTAGATGCTATTATATTAGTTCATGGCAGTGAGCCAACCCTCTTGGCAGTGAGCCAACCCTCGGCAGTGAGCCACCCTAATGGCAGTGAGCCCTATTTGTAGTGAGCATTTCTTTGGACAGTGAGTCCTTGGGTAGTGACCCCTTTGGCAGTGAGCCTCTTTTGTAATTCGATATTGTTACTACATTATATTGTGAGCTAACACTCACCTTGACTTTTCCCTTTTAGGGTTTTCCATGTAAAAATCTAGTGTTCATGTGTGTATGGTGTTGATGTGTTTAAGTTTTGTTTCTGCACTTCATGTTTAATCTTCATAATAGATTAAGGGGTTAAAGTAAGTGAATGTGAATGTGATATTGTTTAACAAAAGTTAAAGTTTTGGATACAACTAATTCACCCTGCCTCTCAGTTGTCTTGTGCCTTCAACAATTGGTATCAGAGTAGGGTTCCTTGGAAGAAAGCCTAACAACTTAAGGTAGATCTGGGATGGTGTACAAAGACATTCCTTGGTTTGATGGATCTGACTATGCCTTCTAGAAGGTATGAATGCAAACTTATCTTGTCTCCATTAGTTTTAATGTCTAGAGAATAGTTGAAGATGACTACAAAATACCTAATGGTGGTCCGAAGAATGCAAGTGAAATTAGGGCCTATGAGATTAATGGCAAAGCTAAAAATGCTCTACTAAATGCTTTATCTAACACTAAAATGGTGAAAGTTGTGGATCTGGAAATTGCTCATGAGATCTGGGAAAAGTTGAAAAGTATCTATGAAGGTGATGCCTCTGTCAACAAGGCCAAGTTGCAGAACTTAAAGAACAGATATGAACTATGCGGATGTCTAAAGATGAGAACATAACAAGTTACATTCAGAGGATTGATGAAGTTGTTAGCAGCATCAAGGGTCTTTGTGGAAAGATAAATGATATGGATGTTGTAGATAAGGTACTCATAACTCTCCCCAAATCTTATAGTCAATAGGTATTTGCCATTGAAGAATTATTTGATATGAATAAGCTTTCAAAAGATCAATTGCTTGGTAAACTGACTGCTTTTGAAATGAGAGAATTTGGTACTACTAATGGCTTTGTGAAAACTGAGACTACTTTTAAGGCCAAGGAAGAAAAGATTGCTAGATCAGATAAATATGCTATGGAATCAGATGAAGAAGACCTTGATGAGCTTGAGGCAAAATTTTCAAGTAGAATGAAAAGAGGCAGTGGAAAATTCAAAGGTAAGTTACCTTTCAAATGTTTCAATTGTGGTAAAATTGGTCACTATGCTTCAAGATGTCATGATAGAACTTTAAAGATCAAAAACCATGAAAGTAAAGGTAAGATGATAAGAAAGAGTTACTATGTTGGAGATGATGATGGTGTAACTGATGATGAACCTGATTCTGAAGATGGTAATGGTAGTGAATGCTTGTTATTGCCCTAAGAGAAGAACCTGTTTCTACTAATCTTGCTAGTTGTGCGAAGGAAGTAAGTCCGGAAGAAGAAAAGGAGATATCTGCATTTCATGCTAAAGAGGAAAAGGATGAATGGGTCATTGACAACAAACGTTCAAATTACATGACTGGAGATAAGAGTAAGTTTGTCAAATTGGAAAGGTATGATGGAGGACTAGTTAGATTTGGTGATGATGCAGCTGATAAGATATGTGGAAAAAGGGTCAATTACTTTTGATGGCAAGCATAACATAGATGATGTTCTTTATGTCAAAGGCCTGAAGCATAATCTTCTAAGTGTTGGACAGATGTGTGATAAAGGATATAATCTAGTATTTAAAGACAATTGGTGTGAGATAAGGAAAAGCTCTGGAACATTAATTACTGCTGGTAAGAAGACTCATGGTAATGTTTATCATTTGAAAGGTACTAAGAATTGTTTCTTGTTGGCTTAGACAAATGAATGATGGATATGGCATAGGAGAATGTGTCACATTAACTTTGATAATCTAGTGAGAATAAGTCCAGCTCAAGCTGTAAGACACCTAACTAAGATTGTGAAGCCTGCTAATGCCATATGCAAAGAATGTCAGTCTGGGATGCAAACAAAGATAAGTTTCAAGATGAAGGAACAATCATCTACTAATCTATTGGAGTTGGTGCATACAGACCTGTGTTGTCCTACAAGAACAAGAAGTCTACAAGGTGATAGGTATTTCATGGTTCTTATTGATGATTATTCAAGAATGACTTGGGTTACTTTCCTTAAAGAAAAATTAGAAGCCCTAGACAAGTTCAAGGCATTTAAAGAAATGATTGAGAATAAAAAACATACGACGTTTGACATCACAATGGTTCGAAAGGTCTTAATTTTAATGTACAAAGTCCTTTATCACAAATATTTTTACTTTGAATTTTTTCAAGATTCTGATGCTGAAACATTGAAAACATTAGTAGCATACAACAATACTCTTGTTACTATCCTTAGAGTTGTACTAGAAAATAAAATCATAAAATATTTGAATTTAGATTCGAAAGAAACTATTAAGATACTGCAAGACATTATTGGTACAGGTTTGAAAACAGTTCAATTTATACTTCTTGCAATACGTAACAGAATGCAAGATGAAATAAAAAGGTTTTCGATTTTTAAGAAAGCATTGCAAGAGCATCAAATTTCTCTTCTGTTGCCTCCTTATCTGGAAGATAGAGATGGGAAGAATTACGGGTCTAAAATGAAAATAATGGATCTAGAAGTACAAAAAATCGCGCTTAATATTTAAGAAGCCCTAGCTTTGAATATACTTTATAATTTAAATAAACAGTTAGTAAACTTAAAAAATCAATTACTTTCACAAGATAAGTTCTTGAAAGTAGTGGCGGTAAACTTAGTGAAAATGGAACTTTGTTTTTCGGAAGAAAAAAGACAAATAAAAAAAATAAAAAGAAGATTTCCTTTTTATCCAGGATATGATCCAGAGGCAGATTACTTTTTATGGCGCCGAAAACATATGGCAATCTGTTTGATGCAAAAACATCTGGTCTCCAAAGAATTTAAATATTGGTTTCAAAATCATTGTGGTTTCCTGGAAGGATCAGGATATCATTTTGGTTCTGATAGTATAGTAGAATACGTTAAAAAACAAGATCGCTATCAATGTGATAATATCAAAGATCATGATATGGATGATGATACACTCTATAGTCAAAATAGTAGGGAGTTATTTCACGAAATAGAGGATCTCTACCTCCATCACAAGAATAATGAAAAAGAGTGTCAAAATAATGAAAAAGAGTGTCAAAATAATGAAAAAGAGTGTCAGAATAATGAAAAAGATTGTCAGAATAAGATCTTGTCGTATACTGAACATACTCAAAGAATTTATTTCTATTTACTAGAGATAATGAAAGAGTTATCTACATTAGCACTAGATAGCAAAGACAAATTTTCTAAGAAAAAAGAGGTTTCTCTAGAAGATACTGAAGATATTGAAGATCCTAAAGATAGTGAAGAAAAATTTCCTTTAACTTATAACGATTTAACTGAAGAACAAAAAGCGTATGTTGATGCTACCAAAGAACGAATAAGGCAGATGCTTAATCTAGGAAAGCAAGAATATACAGACATAGATAAACAATCTTATAAAGATTATAACACTTCCTATCAAAAAGTTACATGAAAAATGCTGGGTTTCTGCCATAACATGTGACCATAAAGTAACCAAAGAAAATAACTTGGAAAGTGAAAGTGAAAAACCTCCTTTTTTTTGCCAAATTGAAAGGTGAATCGCGTTCCACACGTGAACAGAATATTTTTGTAACTTTGACAAATAGAATTTGTCCGCTCAACCATCCGGCTGCGGTGCTTAGCAGAAATAAAAGGTTTCCGCTATATCTAAACAGCATCATGTTTACTAATCTTGTATACACAGATCTGCTGAAAAGGGCAGGATTAAGCAATTGTAGAGTTACTCCAAGAAAAAACTCTATTCTTGGATTGTTAACCCCAAGCAACAATAGATTGAAGGAGAATAACCTAATCAAAAGAAAGAAAAAGACTGGTACAAACATTAGAGTCATCACATGAGGTTTGTATATCGATGTATAAATAGGGCAAAGATAAATGGATGAGAAGACTACAAGTTGTCCTACAAAAGAACCGCTAAGAATCAATTTTCGCATAGGAATTATTCTATTATTCCTGTCTATTATCTTATCTTGTATCAAAATGGACCTGACGTAATACATCTGAGCTGGACCAATTGACAATGTTGCTAAAAAACCATAATAGAAACCAAACAATATTATTGGGCTACATCTTTGTAGCCAAGACAATGCAAAAGTGGTGATCATATCCCTCCTGTGGTAGTGGTATTTAAAATAATTTTTGTTGCATTAAAAAAAATATTATTAGTCAAATTTAAGTATCTTATTCTTTCAATTTGTTTTTCCCTATTTTAAAAAAAAGTATTCTGAAGAAAAGAATACTTATATCAGTAGGATGATCAAAGCCTACTGATATAGACATACTCTGAATAGTATGTCAGATAGGAGGTGATGAGAAGAGAAAAGGAGGCATTAATAAGATCCTCCTAACCCAATCCCAGACACTCCAAGATCCTTTTTCGATCCTGCTTCTCCCATTGTTCATTAGGAGACGCATAAAGATTTCCTAATGCACTGATCTGGGGATTGTTCATAGTGATTGAGTGAGTCGAAGACCAAGGAAGTATTTACTTCCAATATTATTTCTCCTCTTCTTATAACTAGAAGTAGTCTCCCGACCGAAAAATTGAGAAAAAAAGAAAATGTTCTCATTTATTCCTTTCAGGAAGGGAAGATTTGGAAAAGGAAATCTTATACTATGGATTTCCCGCATCCTACGGAAAAAGCATGAAAAGACTCGAATGATATGATCCCTCCGTCACCCTAGAAAGGTGATCTCGTAGTTCTTGGTCTATGAAGATGCGTTGTTCGGTGCTTTTTTGACACATTTAGGCTTAATATTCAGCATGTGCTCGAGAGATAGCCTTCCATACACTGATAAGATATGTATGGATTCTCGATAAAAAAGTAGCCAAAAATACTTGGCTAGCTGGGACTGCCCAGATCCCACAAATGAATAGAAAATTCGATCTACATTCGATCTTACCTTAATAACCCCCATCTATCCTTCTGATAAGAAAGTCAGTTTCAAACCCTGATTCAAACAGAAGGAGTACGCCATGCTAATGTGCCTTGGATGATCCACACACATCTCTGGGTCAGGCGTTGATGAGCACATTGAACTATCCATGTGGCTGATAGCCTTCACAGCCCACGCACAACGATGCAATTATCAGGGGCACGCTCTACCATTGAGCTAATAGCCCAGTAGGCCTCTCCAGTAGGAGGGGAGGCCTGCCAACCAAAAGCAAGAGAAACCCTCCCTCTTGCTCGCTTGCCTTTTTATGTTTTCCCTTCTTTCTTTGTTAACTTGAAATTAAAATGAATTCAATATTGATTCAATTTGTTGACTAAATCATAAACAAGTTTTCACTTAATAAAACATTAAGGAAAAAATTATTAAACTTAACAATGTTTCTACTTTTAAGTATGACATTTTTACCTCTTAAAAATAAAGAGAAATAGAGAAATTATTTCAATAATTTCTCTATTTAAAATGAAATATTAAATAAATGAATAAACTAAAACAAACATGGAAAATAGGAACCTATCCACTTGTCTCGACCTAGGATAATGAGCTCACTTATGAACTTCACTCTTATTTACGTCACTATACAAGTAACAAACTTCACTGCCGATAAACGACAAAAGACTTCATCTCTTGCAGATGCATCCTCGTGTCATTCGCTCTCTTTTGCAAGCGTAATAGTGTATGAGCTCAACAAGCATTAGCTCTCCCTGAAAAGGAGGTAATCCAGTCCTAGGCAAGCCGACCTCCTTATAACAGCCGGAACTGTTACCATGAAAATGGCTCCTTCTTTAGTGAGATTATATGAACAAATGCCCGAACCAAAATATGTAATTGCTATGGGAGCATGTACTATTACAGGAGGAATGTTTAGTACAGATTCTTATAGTACCGTTCGCGGAGTAGATAAGTTAATTCCTGTGGATATCTATTTGTCGGGTTGTCCTCCTAAACCAGAAGCTATTATAGATGCTATAATAAAACTTCGTGAAAAAATAGCTCAAGAGATATCTGAAGATAGGACCAAGTTTCAACAAGGAAAGAGATATTTCACTAGAAAACATAGGTTTCATATTGGGTCCAGTATTCATACTAAAAATAAGGAGGATAAGTTTTTTCATCAATCATATGAATCTCGGTTTGAATCCACTTTAGAGATAACTCCCAAAACATCTGAATCCATTTCAGAGATATCATACCCTTTGAAAAACTTGAAAATACGAGAGTTCGCTGGTGAATGAATATAAAAAGTAACGAGCAGGAAATCAATTTTTGAAATTCCATTAGAAATGTCAAATCCTTATACAAATACTTTGACAATAAATAGTAATCAAATGCAAGGTCGATTATCTGCTTGGCTAGCCAAGCATAAGTTAGCTCATAGACCTTTGGGTTTTGATTACCAAGGCACATAAACATTACAGATCAAATCTGAGGATTGGGCCTCTATAGTCGTTGCTCTATATGTTTATGGTTTTAATTATCTCTGTTCTCAGTGTGCTTATGATGTAGCACCACGGGGATCCTTAGCTAGTGTATATCATCTTATGAGAATAAAGGATAATGCAAATCAACCTGAAGAGGTGTGTATAAAAGTTTTTGTCCCAAGGGAAGATCCCAGAATCCCGTCTGTTCTACGTATTTGGAAAGGTGCTAATTTCCAGGAACGGGAATCTTATGATATGTTGGGAATATTTTATGAAAGTCATCCATGTCTAAAACGTATATTGATGCCTGAAAGTTGGATTGGGTGGCCTTTGCGCAAAGATTATATTGCACCTGATTTTTATGAAATACAAGATTCTCATTGA
Source organism: Cunninghamia lanceolata (assembly GCA_027924645.1). Lineage (NCBI taxonomy): Eukaryota > Viridiplantae > Streptophyta > Pinopsida > Cupressales > Cupressaceae > Cunninghamia > Cunninghamia lanceolata. The sequence goes on from BSBN01000333.1 coordinate 8,203,468, forward strand.
GTGCAAAAAAATATCTGTATATATATATATATATATATATATATATATATATATATATATATATATGCAATCATAGATATATCTTATATCTAATTTCTTCCAGTATAAGATAAGACTCTGGCCGCAAGCAAATTATTATTCATTTGTATTCTCCTATATTCTTGAATGAATATAGGATGAATAAAATAGTTTTATTCATATAGCAATAATTATTTACTACACATATCTCATGTGTAAAATTTGATAAAACTGGATCTGTTTTTGTGTCCTTTAGAGACATCCCTCTTTTGATTTTATTCAAAATAGAAGAAATAGAAATGGCTTTAGAAGCTTTCTTAGAAGCTGTCTTCTTAAAAGACAATTTATTAATTTTCTTTCTACTTGTCTTTTTCTTAACGCTGAATTCTTCCATTTCCTCTGGTTTCTCTTCTAGAGGACCCTAAAGAAAGGATCTTTGGTCATTCCATTTAGTAATGAAAAATGCTGGGTTTCTGCCATAACATGTGACCATAAAGTAACCAAAGAAAATAACTTGGAAAGTGAAAGCGAAAAACCTCCTTTTTTTTGCCAAATTGAAAGGTGAATCGCGTTCCACACGTGAACAGAATATTTTTGTAACTTTGACAAATAGAATTTGTCCGCCCAACCATCCGGCTGCGGTGCTTAGCAGAAATAAAAGGTTTCCGCTATATCTAAATAGCATCATGTTTACTAATCTTGTATACACAGATCTGCTGAAAAGGGCAGGATTAAGCAATTGTAGAGTTACTCCAAGAAAAAACTCTATTCCTGGATTGTTAACCCCAGGCAACAATAGATTGAAGGAGAATAACCTAATCAAAAGAAAGAAAAAGACTGGTACAAACATTAGAGTCATCACATGAGGTTTGTATATCGATGTATAAATAGGGCAAAGATAAATGGATGAGAAGACTATAAGTTGTCCTACAAAAGAACTGCTAAGAATCAATTTTCGCGTAGGAATTATTCTATTATTCTTGTCTATTATCTTATCTTGTATCAAAATGAACCTGACGTAATACATCTGAGCTGGACCAATTGGCAATGTTGCTAAAAAAACCATGATAGAAACCAAACAATATTATTGGGCTACATCTTTGTAGCCAAGACAATGCAAAAGTGGTGATCATATCCCTCCTGTGGTAGTGGTATTTAAAATAATTTTTGTTGCATTAAAAAAAATATTATTAGTCAATTTTAAGTATCTTATTCTTTCAATTTGTTCTTTTTGTTTTTCCCTATTTAAAAAAAAAGTATTCTAAAGAAAAGAATACGTATATCAGTAGGACGATCAAAGCCTACTGATATAGACATACTCCGAATAGTATGTCAGATAGGAGGTACCAAGACCTATCTGACATACTATTCTAAAATATTATGTGCGTGTGAGGACTTTTGTGAGTTGAAGAAGAAAGGAACATTATATCAGTGGGGCTCGATCCCAGTAGGGTTTGTCAGCGGGATCTCGATTCCAGTCTTTGTCAATTTGGGTTATGATCCATCCTCAGTAGGATTTGAGCCTACTACTAATTCCTACTACTGATATAACATCTCCGAATATTATGTCAGATAGGAGGTACCAAGCCCTATCTGACACACTATTCAGAAATGAGGATCAATTCAGTGATCGGCTGTTTGTAGATGCAAACATAATATTTCTATGTTACATTATAGGTAATATTATCATTATTTGACAAGCTTTGTTTCATTATTGCTCGTAACATTTAAGCAACGCAACACAATATCTCTATTTATCATTATTACAATGCCATCATTGTATTTGTCAAGTTTTGACAAGTTTTGTTTCATTATTGCTCGTAACATGTTTTGTAAACAACACAACACAATATCTCTATGTATCATTATAGAATGCCATCATTGTATTTGGCAAGTTTTGACAAGTTTTGTTTCATTATTGCTCGTAACATGTTTTGTAAACAATGCAACACAATATCTCTATGTATCATTATATAATGTCATCATTGTATTTGGCAAGTTTTGTTTCATTATTGCTCGTAATATTAAAAAGCATATTAATTAGTTACAATATATATAAATAATAATATATATAAATAATATAGAATAGGTTTCTCGCAATCAAAATTTCTTTATACTTACCATACCTTTATTATATTTATAATAATTTCTTTCTGTCAATTAGCATTATACACAGATCATTTATTTCTTTCTTTGAATCCACACAATTTGTTATTTTTTTTTATTGATTAGAGAACTCCTAACTTCCATCTCATGCATATTATTTTTACCAATAAATAAATAAGATTCCTATCTAATTATATAAAGTATTACAAATTTATTCTTCTTCACTTATTCATTATAAGTTAATTAGATATCGCACTTTAGGCACGTACAAATTTATTCTAATTAACTTATTCATTATAAGTTAATTAGATATCGCACTTTAGGCACGCTAATTTTCATGGTAACTAGTTGCTAATTTTCGATGGTCGGCAAGTATGATGGTTTTAATGATGATCCTTCATGTATTCCGTGTTTATCTAACAGGTGGATTCAAAAAACCTCACGAATTAACTTGGGTTACGGGTGTAATTCTAGCTGTATTAACCGTATCTTTCGGTGTAACTGGGTATTCTTTGCCCTGGGATCAAATTGGTTATTGGGCAGTCAAAATTGTGACCGGTGTGCCTGAGGCCATTCCGTTAATAGGAGCTCCTTTGGTAGAGTTATTACGCGGAAGTGTTAGTGTGGGTCAATCTACCTTGACTCGTTTTTATAGTTTACACACTTTCATATTACCCCTTCTTACTGCTGTATTTATGTTAATGCATTTTCTAATGATCTGCAAGCAAGGTATTTCAGGTCCTTTATAGAGAGGAAATATAAATTTTGAATAAGTATTCAAAACATATTATTTTACGATATATCAATATCATTGCCGCGAATATTTCTTATTGGAAATATGGAAATAAGAAAGCATGTTTCTCAGATTTCTCCTTTCAATTATTAAGTATTCTTTATTTAATACAAAGAATTGAAGTAGATACTCATTTCAGATGGAGAAAATGGATTATGGGAGTGTGTGACTTGAACTATTGGTCAGGCCGTGCAGATCAATTTTTGGATCTGTCATATAAAGATTAATTGTGTCTCTGTCCCAATTTTCTTCCCAAAAATAGGAAGTTTAGAACCTGGGTAAAAGGGGAGCACTTTGTTGTGTTCCAAGAGAGTTATTTCTATGATCGAATCCGAATTAGGCTCCGTGAGATCCAGGTAATAGTAATAACATTCATAAGTAAAATTTATTACTTACTTATTCTTTCATTTTCATAGTATGAAAATGCATGCATTTCCCTTGCATTTCAATAGGGTAAACTATCGGAGTAAAAAAGGGGTCTAAAGAAAGAAAAAGGCCAGATCAGTAACAAGTCAATACCTTGTATAAAAAAAAAAAAAGAAATAAAAAAAGAATTGTGGAGGTCGAGATACACACAGATTACAAGGAATAAGATGACCCAAAAGGCATATTGATCATGATCGAATTTGTGAGCTTACTTGGGTACTGAGCATTTAATACGAAATAATCAAATTATGAAGAATGGTATAGATCTTCTTAATTCTTATTCTAACAATACGCCCTTCATCATTTTGATTTCAATTATTGCTCGAGCCGGATGATCAAAATTGGCATGTCCGGTTCTTTCGGGGGATAGATTCATTGATAAGAATCTACTTATCCCAATAACAAAGAAACCTGACTTGAATGATCCTGTATTAAGGGCTAAATTAGCTAAAGGCATGGGGCATAATTATTATGGTGAACCACTTGGCTACATCCGCCCCAAACTAATTGACAGTCTCTGTCTACGATCATTCCAAGAAGAATTGTTCTAAGTCCCAAAAATGGACTAATGTATTATTAGTTATTAGTTCGTCAGTTTAGTTGGCAAGCTCTGACCAGACATTAAAGTGATGCATTGCAAGATAAATCACCTTCAATGCAACTTTCGAACAAGTTAGTTGTATTTCTTTATTTGTTTATTGAAAACAAAACAATAGTCAAATTGGGTACCCAATTTAAGATCTGAGCCGATACTTATGATTATGAAAATCAAATTTTTTTTTGCATCCATGGCTGAATGGTAAAAGCACCCAACTCATAATTGGGAAGTCGCGGGTTCAATTCCTGCTGGATGCACAATAAACAGTTATTGCACTCTGCTCGCAATAACTTTTAGATGGAAAAAAGCAGTACCAAACCTTTTGGTTTTGGTACTATTTTTTTCCCTTTTCAAGAATTGAAACACATTAACAATCCATTGGACTGAGTAATTAGCCGTCTATAGAATTAGCTTCAACAGCAGCTAGATCCAGAGGGAAGTTGTGAGCGTTACGTTCGTGCATAACTTCCATACCAAGGTTAGCACAATTAATGATATTGGCCCAAGTGTTAATTACACGACCTTGACTGTCAACAATAGATTGGTTGAAATTGAATCCATTTAAGTTGAAAGCCATAGTGCTAATGCCCAGAGCAGTAAACCAGATACCTACTACTGGCCAAGCAGCTAAAAAGAAATGTAGAGAACGGGAGTTATTGAAACTAGCATATTGGAAGATCAATCGACCGAAATAACCGTGAGCAGCTACAATATTGTAGGTTTCTTCTTCCTGACCAAATTTGTAACCTGCATTAGCAGACTCATTTTTGGTAGTTTCCCTGATCAAACTTGAAGTTACCAAGGAACCATGCATAGCACTAAATAGAGAGCCGCCGAATATGCCAGCTACACCTAACATATGAAATGGATGCATAAGAATATTGTGTTCAGCCTGGAATACGATCATGAGATTGAAAGTGCCAGAGATTCCTAGAGGCATACCATCAGAGAAGCTTCCTTGACCGATAGGGTAAATCAAGAAAACAGCAGTAGCTGCTGCTACTGGAGCTGAGTATGCAACAGTAATCCAAGGATGCATACCTAGATGGAAGCTAAGCTCCCACTCATGACCCATATAGCAAGCTACACCAAGTAGGAAGTGTAGAACGATTAGCTCATAGGGACCCCCGTTGTATAGCCATTCATCAACAGAAGCTACTTCCCAGATGGGATAGAAATGCAGACCAATGGCTGCAGAGGTAGGAATAATAGCACCGAAAATAATATTGTTTCCATAAAGAAGAGAACTGGAAACAGGTTCATGAATACCATCAATATCTACTGGAGGAGCTGCAATGAAAGCGATAATGAATACAGAGGTTGCAGTCAATAGGGTAGGAATCATCAAGACACCAAACCATCCAATGTAAAGATGGTTTTCAGTGCTAGTGATCCAATCACAAAAACGATTCCATAGGCTTGCGCTTTCGCGTCTTTCTAGAATTGCGGTCATGGTTATAACTTGGTTTATTTAATCATTAGAAGCTCCCAAGCATACACATAAGGCTTGTTATTCAACAGTATAATATGATTCATATCTGTATGTCAACTAATATTTTTACATCTTTATGAATACTATAGAAATTTAGAATCTCTTCTTCCATAAGCTATATCCTTATTTCGTACACATATTTCAACACTATATACCCGTAGATATTAATACCTTAATACACTCTATTAGCATTCCTTTTTTCTTTATGGTTGAAGGTAATAATATTATTTTCACTTTTTCTAAAAACGAACGAAGTTCAATGTGATTGGAGAAAACTATTTCCATGAGTGAGAAAAACCTTATCATTTCTCAAAATGATTTCCGAATAGTGGGATATTTACTCTCTTGCTTGTTAAGAGCAATAGTATAATATGAATTGGATTGGATCCAGAATAAGCAGATAAAAATACCTCTAGGTACTAGATTCTAGTAATCTGGGTTGCCCGGGACTTGAACCCGGAGCTCGTCGGATGGAGTGGATTATCTGCTCCTTTTATAAGAGCAAGAAATCTCTCCCCAAACCGTGCTTGCAATTTTCATTGCACACGGCTTTCCCCATGTAGTAATTTATTAATCATTTGGATTCCCGGATGGATGACAAAATTCATAGGATCATAAATTGATCCTAGCAATTGCTCAATAAGCATTTCATTGGTCAAATCAGTTTTCTATTTGTTTATTCTGTATCTTTTGCCAGAAATTAGCCAGGGGATTTATCTGGCTAATATCTGAATTCCAAATTCGTTCTCTCTGTGAACGAGTTTTTGAAAAGGATGAAGAAATGAATTCTCGTTCTTTTGAAAATGATTTTGTAAAAAGTTTCAAACCTAATTCTTCCCGAACTACATGTATTGTACTTTTATGTTTACAGGCTAAAGTTTTAGCACATGAAAGTAGAAGTATATACTTTATATGGTATAAACCATCTTGATTGATTGATCCGCTGTAGTAATAAAAAAGATTTTTCCAAATTCAATCGAATCAATCGAGGATATCATCATCTGATAGACCGGTCCAAGACAATTTACTAATTGGCCGCCCTGAGATGTCACAAAACTTTTCTTTAGCCAAAAAGAAAAGAATTGATCTAATCAGAGCTATTGGGTTTAATTCAATAGTAATGAGATCGGTAATGAATAAATCATCTAGCATTTTGGCCCTAACTACGAGAGGTTTCATTTTAACATGCAGAAAATAACCTAAAAAAGAAGAATAAGTCTTGGATAATTCAAGACTACATACCCTATATGGTTGAAAGTGCTTTTACGTAACAAAGGGCTCTACTTGAAAAAAGAGTGGAACTGCTACGATGAATTTAGATTAAATACCAAAGGTTTTACTACACGAGATTTAGCAAACCTTGCTAATTATATATTGCTAATTAGCATTAATCAAAATACTTCAGCTATAGACAATGATATAATTGGAGTAGCTTTGTATAGATCAAGTTGGGGTCCTTGCAATTATAACCTGAAATTTAGTGCTATTTCTAAAGTACTTCCCTATAAGATAGGAAAAGCTATTATACAAAATAAACTTACGTATTTAAAATTTTTTCTAAGGCTTACTCTAGATTTCTAGGGTCGAAGGGCAAACTATTTGCATTAATGGTATTTAGAACCTTCAGTTGCTGGAACAGCTGCGAAGGAATTCACCATATTCTATCATATTTTGGGTTGCTTGGCCAGATCAGTAGCTTAAGATTGTTGGTTTCTATCGGAATCAAATAAAGAGAATTAGACTCCATTTGATCCTTTCATTGCAAATGATTTCATTCTAGCTTCAAGTCTTTTACAGGGTCTTTTGGAAGAGTTTCCATGGTTGGCAATATATCGAGGTAATTCTGACTACATTAGCTAGAATTACACCCGTAACCCAAGTATTAACTGTATTAGCTGTTAAAATGGTAACTCTCAATGATTATTGACTGATCAACTGATTACAGAGCATTTGTATTTTTTAGCTTTTTTGCTAGTATTAGCAATTGGAATCAATATCCTTTTTTGTATTTTTTTTTTTATGAAAAACAATCCTTTTGTTCTTGGGGTTTCCACACTTGTAGAAAAGAAGGCAGGACGTATTGCTCAAATCATCGGCCCAATACTAGATGTATCTTTCCCTCTAGGTAATATGCCTAGAATTTATAATTCCTTGATAGTTAAGGATAACGATACGACTGGTCAGCCAATAAGTGTTACTTGTGAGGTACAACAATTGTTAGGAAATAATAAGGTTAGAGCTGTAGCTATGAGTGCTACAGATGGTTTGATGAGAGGAATGAGAGTAATTGATACAGGAGGTCCACTTAGTGTTCTAGTTGGTGAAAGTACTCTCAGGAGAATTTTTAATGTTCTTGGAGAACCCGTTGATGATTTAGGTCCTGTAGATGCTCTCACAACATCTCCTATTCATAGATTTGCTCCTGCCTTTACACAGTTGGAGACCAAATTTTCAATCTTTGAAACAGGCATTAAAGTAGTGGATCTTTTAGCTCCTTACCGGCGTGGAGGAAAAATTGGATTATTTGGGGGAGCTGGAGTGGGTAAAACAGTGTTAATTATGGAATTAATCAACAACATTGCTAAGGCTCATGGAGGTGTTTCTATATTTGGCGGAGTAGGAGAACGTACCCGTGAAGGAAATGATCTTTACAAGGAAATGAAAGAATCAGGAGTCATTAATGAACAAAATATATCAGAATCCAAAGTAGCTCTGGTCTATGGTTAGATGAATGAACCACCAGGAGCTCGTATGAGAGTTGGTTTAACTGCTTTAACCATGGCTGAATATTTTTGAGATGTCAATAAACAAGATGTACTCCTATTTATTGACAATATCTTCCGCTTTGTCCAAGCAGGCTCAGAGGTATCCGCATTATTAGGAAGAATGCCTTCCGCCGTGGGTTATCAGCCAACTCTTAGCACGGAAATGGGTTCTTTACAAGAGAGAATATCTTCTACCAAAGAGGGATCTATAACCTCCATTCAAGCAGTTTAAGTACCTGTAGATGACTTGACTGATCCCGCTCCTGCTACAACATTCACACATATAATGCATACAGCTCTAGTTTCTGGTTGGGCCGGTTTAATGGCTCTTTATGAATTAGCAGTTTTCGACCCGTCCGATCCTGTTCTTGATCCAATGTGGAGACAAGGTATGTTCGTTATACCTTTTATGACTCGTTTAGGAATAAAGGATTCATGGGGTGGATGGAGTATAACCGGAGAAACTGTATCTAATCCAGGTATTTGGAGTTATGAAGGTGTGGCTGGGGCACATATTGTGTTTTCTGGCATATGCTTTTTAGCAGCTATCTGGCATTGGGTATATTGGGATCTAGATGTATTCTGTGATTCCTGTACAGGAAAACCTTCTTTAGATTTGCCTAAGATTTTGGAATTCATTTATTCCTCTCAGGAGCAGCTTGTTTCAGATTCAGAGCGTTTCATGTAACGGGTTTGTATGGCCCTGGAATATGGGTGTCTGACCCTTATGGACTAACTGGAAAAATACAACCTGTAAATCCAGCATGGGGAGCTGAAGGTTTTGATCCTTTTGTTCCGGGAGGAATAGCTTCTCATCATATTGCAGCAGGTATATTGGGTATATTAGCAGGTCTATTCCATCTCAGTGTTCATCCTCCCCAACGTTTATACAAAGGATTACGTATGGGAAATATTGAAACTGTTCTATCCAGCAGTATTGCTGCTGTATTTTTTGTAGCTTTCATTGTGGCCGGAACAATGTGGTATGGTTCCGCAACCACTCCGATCGAATTATTTGGTCCTACTCGTTACCACCTTTCCAAATACGTAGAACAGACGGGATTCTGGGATCTTCCCTTGGGACAAAAACTTTTATACACACATCTTCAGGTTGATCTGCATTATCCTTTATTCTCGTAAGATGATATACACTAGCTAAGGATCCCCCTGGTGCTACATCATAAGCACACTGAGAACGGAGATAATTAAAACCATAAACATATAGAGCAACGACTATAGAGGCCCAATCCTCAGATTTGATCTGTAATGTTTTTGTGCCTTGGTAATCAAAACCCAAAGGTCTATGAGCTAACTTATGCTTGGCTAGCCAAGCAGATAATCGACCTTGCATTTGATTACTATTTATTGTCAAAGTATCTGTATAAGGATTTGACATTTCTAATGGAATTTCAAAAATTGATTTCCTGCTCGTTACTTTTTATATTCATTCACCAGCAAACTCTCGTATTTTCAAGTTTTTCAAAGGGTATGATATCTCTGAAATGGATTCAGATGTTTTGGGAGTTATCTCTAAAGTAGATTCAAACCAAGATTCATAAGATTGATGAAAAAACTTATCCTCCTTATTTTCAGTATGAATACTGGACCCAATATGAAACCTATGGTTTCTAGTGAAATATCTCTTTCCTTGTTGAAACTCAGTCCTATCTTCAGATATCTCTTGAGCTATTTTTTCACGAAGTTTTATTATAGCATCTATAATAGCTTCTGGTTTAGGAGGACAACTCGGCAAATAGATATCCACAGGAATTAACTTATCTACTCTGCGAACGGTACTATAAGAATCTATACTAAACATTCCTCCTGTAATAGTACATGCTCCCATAGCAATTACATATTTTGGTTTGGGCATTTGTTCATATAATCTCACTAAAGAAGGAGCCATTTTCATGGTAACAGTTCCGGCTGTTATAAGGAGGTCGGCTTGCCTAGGACTGGATCTTGGCACCAAACCGTAACGATCAAAGTCGAATCGTGAACCTATTAATGAAGCAAATTCGATGAAACAACAACTAGTACCATAAAGGAGCGGCCATAAACTACAGAGTCTTGCCCAATTTGATAGATCGTTTAGAGTAGTTGAAATAATTGAATTTGGAGTTGCTTGATCAAGCAAAGATGACTCTATAGGATTTATCGCCAGCTTTAGATAATTTTCTACTTGCCTTTTACCACTCAAAAATTTGGGAGTTAAGACCATTCCAATGCTCCTTTTCTCCATGCATAAACTAAACCAACAATTAAGATAATCACGAAAATAAAAGCTTCTATAAATGTAAATAGACCCAAAATATCAAAACTCATAGCCCACGGATAGAGAAAGACTATTTCCACATCAAAAACAACGAAAACTAAAGCAAACATATAATAACGAATTCTAAATTGGATCCAGGTATCTCCCATTGGTTCTATTCCTGATTCATAACTAGTGGCTTTCTCCGGCCCTTTACTTATTGGAGCCAAACTTCTGGAAATCGAGAATGCCAGAATCGGAATAAGGCTGGATATGAATAAATATACCCAAAAAGTATCATATTTAGAAAATAGAAACATAAATAAATTCCTGTTTAAATAGAGAAAATTCTTCTATTTATTGTCAATTTATTAATCGCTCTTCTCCCCTCCCAAATAATTGATTATAATTGATTAATATAATTCAATGTTTCGTCTGTGACTTAATACAAAAATTAATATAAGAATATCTATGTATTTAATACATTAAGAGAACCTGTGCAGTTCAGCAGACTCCACGTTGGTTTGTGTTGTAACGTGTGAGGTTGATGTAAGGGAATTTTGTCTATTCAAATCAGGGGTCTTTCAGGGTTGTTGTTTCTAATAATGTGAGATGCGCTAACAAGGAAAACTTAATCTCTCGGATTAAAAGACTAAAGAAAAGGGCTTATTATGTTCATTCATAAGCCTCATTCTGCCTCCTTGGGTATACCTCAAAGGGGTTAAAGTACAATCCATTTATTTGAACTAAACTATACTTGTTCAGGTGATGAGACAAATTAGATTCATTTTGTGACTTTCATTCAGACCTATCAACCGAAATGGTGAACATTATGGATAGAAAATGTTCAAAGGGGAATCAACCACAGTTTTCAAAAATTTGAAATGAAAAAAAATAAAAATTAATAATAATAATAATTTGAATGCATGTTGATGCTTCAGTTTATTCTACGAATAGCATGGTTCAGAGAATATATTTGAATTGTTTATTCAAAGTATCCATCGAAGAATGAAGAACCTTGTAAAAAAAAGAAAAAGAAAAAAAGAATTGAATAAAAATAAAACAAAATTTATATTTTATCTGTTCAAAGTTGTACATTAACAATATCTAGAAAAAAATAGAGGAAAATGTTTGAGGAAAACAAGGATTCTGAAAATATTGAAACAAAGGAAAACAAAGATTTTGAAAATATTGAAACAAAGGAAAACAAAGATTCTGAAAATATTGAAACAAAAACCGTAGAAGACATATTCAATCCGGAACGTTTTAAGCATTTGTGGCTTTTGTGTGAAAATTGTTTCTTTCTTCATTATAAGAAATCGTTACTAGAACAAAAAGGTGTTTGTTCAGAATGTGGAGCAACTCTGCCAATTACTAGTTCAGAACGAATTGACCTATTAATTGATAATGACACTTGGTGTCCTATGGACGTTAATTTCTCTGCCATAGATCTTTTAGATAAAAAAACATACGACGTTTGACATCACAATGGTTCGAAAGGTCTCAATTTTAATGTACAAAGTCCTTTATCACAAATATTTTTACTTTGAATTTTTTAATTAATCATTGTATATTTAATTAAATCAGAATATTAACTATCAATCAATATACGTAATGTCGAAGTACAAGTCAGAAAAGGCGGACAATTAGCTAGAGCAACAGGTGCTGTGGCAGAATTGATTGCAAAAGGTCGATTAATTATTGGTTCATTGATTAACAGGTGATATTGCAGAACATGTACGAGCCCCGTTCACCGGAAAAATTGAATTCAATGAAAATTTGGTTTATCCTACAGGTACTCGTCATGGGCATCCTGCTTATATATGTCATAATAGTTTATATGTGACTATTGATAATAAAAAGAAAGTACAAAACTTAACCATTCCACTAGAAAGTTTGCTTTTCATTCAGAATAATCAACTCATGGAATCGGAACAAGTTATTGCCGAGGTTCGTGCTAAAAAACCTCCCTTCAAAGAAAAAGTCGAGAAATATATATATTCTGGCCTAACAGGAGAAATGGACCGAAGTCTCCCTATGTCTAATTTTATATTAAAGACAACTCATTTATGGGTATTATCGGGAAATATATATGAATCTGTTGTAGTACCTTTTTCTTCATTTTATAAAGATCAAGATCAAGTGGAATAGTATAAACAGTACGAATAATGAACAAATAAAGCTAGTATTACAAGATACGGTTAATACAGCTAATTACTAGTTACACCGAAAGATACGGTTAATACAGCTAGAATTACACCCATAACCCAAGTTAATTCGCGAGGTTTTTTGAATCCACCTGTTAGATAAACACGGAATACATGCAAGATCATCATTAAAACTACTATCAGGTATTTCAAAGTTTTTGGAAGCAAGTGCTATATCAGAAGAGATGAAGAATTGGGAAAGTTTGATGCTAGATGTGATGAAGGCATATTTCTTGGGTACTCTACTAAAAGCAAAGCTTACCAATGTTATAACAAAAGATTGAGGAAGATTATTGAAATTATAAATGTGAAGGTAGATGAAGATGTTCAAAAAGTTTCAGAGCTGAATGGATACAAGTCAGATGGATCTACTGATTTAGAGAAAATTGGAGAAAAAGACAAGGAAGTTTAGATTGAAGTGCAAATAGTTCCAGAAGAAGAAGCTCAAATTGAAGAACAAGAAGCTCTGGAAAGAGTTCCTAAAACCCCCAGGTATGTGTAAATAAACCATTCTGAAGATCAAATCATTGGTGACAAGAGGAAAGGAGTGTTGACAAGAAAAGGAGCTGTAGAAGAACATGCAAATGTTTGCTTGATTTCAAAGGTTGAACCTAAGACAGTTTTTGAAGCATGTAAAGATGAACACTGGGTCAAGGCAATGGAAGAAGAATTGATGCAAATTGAAAAGAACAAGACTTAGGAGCTTGTACCTAGGTCCACAGATAAGAATGTGATTGGAATAAAGTGGGTTTTCAGGAATAAGTTAAATGAGATTGGAGAAGTGGTAAGAAACAAAGCTAGATTTGTTTGCAAAGGCTACTCACAAGTAGGAGGAATAGATTATGAAGAAATTTTTTCTCTGGTGGCAAGACTGGAAGCTATTAGATTATTTCTGGCCTATGCAGCACATAAAGATTTCAAAGTATATCAGATGGATGTGAAGTCTACCTTTCTGAATGGAGAGTTGGAAGAGGAAGTATATATAGAGCAAACAAATGGATTTCAGTTATTAGACATACCAGACATGGTATGCAGATTGAAGAAGGCATTGTATGGTCTAAAGCAAGCTCCTAGAGCTTGGTATGCAAGATTGGATAAGTATTTGTTGCAACAGGGATTCAGTAAAGGGTCTGCATACAGTAACTTGTATATCAAGGTAAGAAAAGATCAAATTCTAATTATTGAAGTCTATTTAGATGATATAATCTTTGGTGGAAATGAAGGTATGTGTAAGAACTTTGTAGATGAGATGCAAAAAGAATTTGAGATGTCAATGTGTGGTGAGATGAACTTTTTTCTTAGACTGTAAATTAATCAGACAGATAAGGGCATTTTCATTTCACAATCTAAGTATGTCAAGGAATTGTTGAAGAAGTTTGGAATGGAAGAATCTAAACTAGTTTGTACTCCCATGGCAACTAGTTGCAAGCTCAACAAAGATGATGAATCTCCTAAGGCTGATCAGAGAAAGTATAGGTCTATGATTGGAGGATTACTATAACTAACTGCCACTAGACATGATATCATGCATGCAGTTTGTCTTGTGGCCAGATTTCAAGAAGATCCTAAAGAGTCACATGTTATGGCAATAAAGAGGATATTCAAGTACTTGAAAGGCACTTCTGATTATGGTTTGTGGTATCCCAAGAACGATGACTTCAACTGAAGTGCATACACAGATGCAGATTGGGCTGAATGTATAGATGACATGAAAAGTACAAGCGGTGGTGTTTTCTTTCTTGAAGACAGAGTTGTGTCTTGGCAAAGCAAGAAGCATGATTCAATATCCTTATCGACTGCTGAGGTAGAATACATTGCAACAACATCATGTTGCACACAAGTGCTATGGATGAGACAAACTTTGAAGGATATCAAAGTTGAGTATAAGGATCCAATTCCTATCTTTCGTGATAACACTAGGGCCATTAACATTTCAAATAATCCAATGATGCATTCAAGGAAAAAGCATATTTCTATCAGATATCACTTTCTGAGAGGGAAGGTTGCAGAGAAAGAAGTGAAGCTTGAGTATGTGCCTACAAAAGATCAGGTTGTTGACATATTCACCAAAGCTCTTCCTAAGGACACATTTTAAATATCTTTAGGAAAAGTTAGGGGTTATTGCCCCTCCTTAGTTGAACTAGATGCATAAGGAAGTGCATCATTCCAGTATGGTTTAGGAGTCATTCTTTTTTAGACTGATGATGGAGTCTACCTCTTAGGGGGAGAAGGAAGTGATACTAAAGAATGTTGCAAACTGAAGGAAGCATTTAGGGCAGTTAAGAACAAGTGCAAGTATGTGCAGTGGAAAGATATGTGTTGCCCTTTGCCATTGATGTCAAAGGGGAAGAGAGTTCATGTGAAAACTTTAGAGAAAAAGAAAGCATTCAGTGATTAGAGAGAGTTCAAATGTGTAAAGAGAAAGGGAGAGTTCTGATGCAGAGTTGTGTCTTGATGGTGGAATATGTTGTTCAATTTTTCACATCATATGTTGCCATCAATCACAAAGGGGGAGATTGTTGTAAGTATGTGCTAATCGGTGTTGTCATTGATGTCAACATGTTTGTGTTGTTATTAGTGTCAACTATGCTCTTGTTTTGTTACTTAATTGTGATGAGTTAGTATATTTGTATTGTGTTATATAAGTGCTAAAGATGATAAGAATATCTTCCTGATATTGAGTATTCAAGTGGTTTTGAGAAAATCTGGTTCATACTGAAGACAGGTGTGAAGATATATTCTGACTTACTGGATACTGTTTGAGTTTTGCTCCACATTTCTTCTATGTTGAAGGCCGGAGTATGAGATTTGGATATGTTTTAGAGAAGTTTTTGAAGATGATAAATCCAGAATTTGGTGGTTCGGATCATTGTGCAGTAGAAGTTCTATTCACCAGTATGAAGATTGTGCTTAGCAGCATTTGTAGTGTGACAGGGAGAAAGTATTTTGCTACTCATTTCTCCATAGTTTGGTTTTTGGTCTTGTAGTTTTGGACATATGTTTATAAGGTCCTTAGCTATCTTCATCCCAAAGGATTTGTGATTTGGTGTTATGGAAATCAAGTTATTATTTAGCAGAGTTTGTGTTTGTTGTGAGTAGTCTGTGATTTGTCTTCAAGTGATATTTGTTGTCTTCAAGTAAGATCTATTGTGGCTACATTTGTCAGCTCCCAGGTGATTTTATGTTGTTCATGGATGTCTCCAGATTGTGTTAAAGGCTTGTGCTTGATTTGCAAGCTATGATGAAGTTCTTGGAAGTGTGTGTCTAAGTAATCTTAGTGTTTGCACTAGTTTGGCCGACTTGGGTGCTAACACTCTTTGTAAATGTGTTTCATGGATTGTAGAAGCATGTGAAGATGTATTTGGGTCTGAGCTAAGCTATGAAGTATTCTTCTTTCATTCATTTGCTCCACAAGTTTGGATAGGTCCAGACCTAATCTAAATTATGTATGTTTGCCAACCTTGGAGATTGTTCCAATAGTTGTAAATTGTAATGCCAACCTTGATGTATATTGCAAGGTTGATGATTGGTATAAATAAATGTAATGAATCCATGTGTTGGTTTGGGGGATGCAAAGATGCAAAGACGAGTGTGTTTTTTGTAAGGGCAACGAAGGTGATTTGTATTGTGCTTCAATGGAACTGAACTCAAGCATGTTGTAGATGCTATTATATCAGTTCATGGCAGTGATCCACCCCTCTTGACAGTGAGCCAACCCTTGGTAGTGAGCCACCCTAATGGCAGTGAGCCCCATTTGTAGTGAACAATTCTTTGGATAGTGAGTCCTTGGGCAGTGAGCCCTTTGGTAGTGAGCCTCTTTTGTAATTCGGTATTGTTACTACATTATATTGTGAGCTAACACTCACCGTGGTTTTTCTCTTTTAGAGTTTTCCACATAAAAAATCTGGTGTTCATGTGTGTATGGTGTTGATGTGTTTAAGTTTTGTTTTTACAATTCATGTTTAATCGTCATAATAGATTAATGGGTTAAAGTAAGTGAATGTGAATGTGATATTGTTTAAGAAAAGTTAAAGTTTTGGATACAGCTAATTCACCCCCCCTCTCAGTTGTCTTGTGCCTTCAACAATGATAGCTTATTTGAGGCCATAGAGAGACTTTCAAATATGGTAAACAAGTGAAGGATCCTATACGAACCCTTATGGCTACTCCATGTATATCTCATCCTGAAATTGGCTGCGAAGAAAAACACTCTTCACATCTATCTGATGAACTTCCCTAAGGTGGGATGTAGCAATAGAAAGGACAAGTCATATGGAATTAATTTTGGCAACTGGTGCAAAAGTCTTAGAGTAGTTAATCCTAGGAACCTAGGAGAATCCCTTGGTGACCAAGTGAGCCTTATGCTTATCAACCAACCCACCAACAATAAATTTTGTCTGATAGATCCACTTGCATTGAACAAGTTTCCTTCCTTTAGTAAGGGGGACTAAATCCCAAATATGGTTTCTCTCCAAGGAACTAAACTCTTCATGCATAGCAACATCCCACTCATGGACACCAAAAGCTTCCTGAAATAATTATAGATTGAAAGTTGAAGCAATGAAGAGAGGTGGAGCATTTGAAACTGTTGCTCTTGTAGTATCTAAAGGATCACCAACCTGGTTACATGTTGACTCTAATGTTTGACAAGCCCAAAGAGGTCTAGTGGTTAGAGAATTAGAAGAATCTAGAGGAGAATTACCATCCTCTGAATGATGACTAAGAGAGGAGGAAGATGAATCCTCATCATCGTCATCCCCATCTTATGTGGAGGAAGAAGACTCTTCATCAAGACTAAGAGGATTGAGACCGTGTGAAGAACTATCATCATCTTGTAGTGTCTCCAATGTAATGGTTGATGGAAAAGTGGTAGGAGAAGAACTAGAAGCATCCTCAAAATGAACACTCTTCTTGATGAACAACTCATTAGTGGTGGGGTAGGAAATCTTGTAGCCTTTGACACCATCTAGGTACCTGACAAAAATACAAGGCTTGCTTTGTGGATCCATAGCCCATTTCTCTACTAGAATGTGGGCCTAGGTAGGAGCTCCAAACACTCAAAAGTGCTTTACTATGGGTTTCTGACAAGTTGAATCTTGAAAAGGAGGTACCTCCTTCACAGCTCAGTGAGGAACACGGTTCACGAATATAACATGCATAGTTGATGACCTCTACCTAGTATTGAGGTGCTAACAATCTAGAGTGAATTATATAGTTGACCATCTCTTTCAAGGACTTTCTCTTGCATTTTACAACACCTTTCTGCTAAGGACTATAGGGAACTATGCAGTGTATGTCAATACCCTTAGAAGCACAAAATTGTTTAAATTGATGGTTGATATGTTCCCTTCCATTATCCGTGAACAGAACCTTGATGGCCTTCCATGATTTTTCTAAGAAATCTTTGAAGTTTTGAAAAGACTCAAAAATCTTAGGCTTCTATTTGAAAAAATATACCCATCTATATTTGGAAAGATCATGACTGAAAGTCAACATATTTAGCACTAATAATATATGGATGTGGAAATGGCCCTACCAAATCACAACGTACTAACTCTAGAAGTTGTGTGGTCCTCCATGATTTACCTTTTCCTTATTTCTCCTCAATATGCTTACCAATAATGCACCCCTACCAAACTCCTTTATAAAATTGAATAGAAGGCAACTTTGAAACCATGTCATTTTGATTGAGTTGTTGTAAGTAGCAATAGTTCAAGTGGTCAAAACGTTGATGCTACAAATGGCTCACCTCATTTGAGTGAGTGAGTAATGAAACTGAAGGAGAATCAGAAGCAAATGAGAAAATTGATAAAATATGGATTGATGATCAAATTTCCCCATGATAATTGTAGATCCACTATGCAACTCACTATTACCATTGTGTCTGGTGTGAACTCAACCTACTTATCAAAGTTAGTGTGAGTAATTTGATAAACAAATAGGATATTAGTTGACAAGGATCAAACACAAAGAACATTCTAAAATATTCCTTCATTGACATCAACATGCCCTCTCCCATTTACTTCAATAGGAGTTTAACCACCCATTAGTATGGCTGGCATAGAACATGGCTCTAATGACACAAAACTATCTTGTGATGAAGCCATGTGGTACGAATCACCTAAGTCAATGATCTAGGTATTGTGCTATGAAGCAACAACAACTAGGGACTTACCCTTTTCTTTCCCCTTTGTGTCCTTAGAAGACCCCTAAGATGAACCCTATTTGATTGAGTAATGCATTTTGATGTTGTTTTTTTCAACAAGATGTTTAAAAGGTGATAAATCTTCTTCCTTAAACACTCATATTCATCATGACCAGGCTTCTCGCAATAGGCACACTTTACCTTCTCCTTCTTAGGCTTATTGCCTTTGGAAGAATATGCTTCATTAGTTGTATTAGAGACAACTAGTTTTTAATGTTATTTCTTCTCTCCTTGGTTCTTTTGTTTCTTATTTTATTTTCCAAAACCTTTGTTTTCTATCCCAGACTATTTTAACTACAATCTAATAGCTTTCATCTTTGTGAAAAACTCTTGAATTATATAAAAATTACATGGATTTTACCCTATGAGTTTATTCTCTAGTTGATGACCCCTTAATTCATTGTGTTTACTTAAGAGACCTTTCAATGTAGTCCATGCCTTATTTGGAGTAGTTGCAACTTCAAGATGAAAAAGTAAGTTAGAAGAGACAAACATGCATAAAATATCATACACTTCATTAGATTTGTTGAACCATTTTGGATTTTCTGCATCTACAGATGATTCAATTTCAAGCCCTATTATTACCCAATGTAGCCCCAACTTCTCTAGATGTATAGTCATTTTGGACTTCTAATCAAAATATTTGTAGGGTGTGTGTGTAAGAACTATTGGTTGATCCATTTTAGAGTAGAAAAGTAGATTGTAAGTAGTGTAGAAAAAAGAATGCAAGAGAGAAAAAACACAAGACACCCCCCTTTTTCACTAGTCTCAAAAATCACCCCCAAGAAAATGATTTGGCACTTTATAATTAATGCAATTACAATTGCCACTAGAAAGAAATGCAAAGTGGACTTTATTCTAATGCTTTAAAAATGCTTAAAGAAGGCTATATGTTGAAAGTATAATTATGGAATAAAATCATGTGAAATAATTAACACCACTACAAAGTACACAAAAAATCACACTTTAAAAAAAGTTCACTAGAAAAGGTGCCCTTATATGCTAGAATAGAGCCTCTCAATTTCCCAAAACAAGAACTGCGCAATGTCACCTATGAGAATATACAAACTTTGGTCAAACCATGCATCAAAATTAGGAAAATACCTACACTAGCACATAGAGCACAAAAAATTAGCCCATATAAGAAAAAAGTCAAAAAATGGAGCTCATATGGCCAATAAATAAGCCTTTGAAGTTGGACTTCAAAAACCAAAACTACATCCATGAGGGGGCAGGACTAGAGGGTACAAAATAATGACATCACATTGATGTTAGCAAGAAATATTCTAAAATTTTCTCAGAATATTCTCTATCACCAAAATATTCCAAAACAACCCTTAAAATGTTCTAAAATCACTTTTAGAGGTCTTATTTATGCTTGTTAGGTCTTACATCCAAGGATTTAGCCATATATATAATGTGTAGATGTCTTATTTTTTACCTTTTACATCTTGAGGGGTTATATATAATGTGTAGAGGTCTTATGTTATGCCTTTTGGGTCTTAATCTTCAGGGGTTATATATAATGTGTAGAGGTCTTATGTTATGCCTTTTGGGTCTTACATCTTGAGGGGTTATATATAATGTGTAGAGGTCTTATGTTATGCCTTTTGGGTCTTACATCCTGAGGTACCATTGCCATGCACACTCCCCCTCAATGGAAACTCCTTATGGCCAAGCATTGATTTTAATTTAGATAATTTGGTACTACACAGAGGTTTGATGCTATACTGCATTGATGATTCTTTTTACTAGGAATCTAGCCTAATTTTTCTAATCATAGTTTATCTTCCATCTGATAATCAATTTGGTAGAACTAGAGAATAATATTAAAATGGAAAGATTTTTCTTGAATGTAGTGCCCTTGAACTTCAAATGTGCTTAATGTTTAGAAATATGAGTCTTTGGTAAGAGTAAATAGCTTTGGTTATCATATAATAAAGTGGGATTTGTAATAGTACCTAGATGAAAAACTCTTTTTGTAATCTCCTATGCCACATTGATTCTTTTGTAGCTACTTTTGTAGTCATCTTTTGATTAAAGGGATATAGAAGATAGCTATTTAAATATTACTCCATCTATGTGATAGCATCTACACCATATTTTGAAGATATGGTTTGAGGTATATGTACTATCAATAGGATCACCAAAATAGTCAATAACATGATAATCAATAAATCTTATTTTTGGTGCAGGAATAATAAAATCTCACAATTAATTTAATAAGAAGTCAACATATAATATGCCATGACAATACTTAAAAAAATGATGTGACGATCTTATCAAGGCGATCATATGGAATTTTCATAAGCATAAGCATGTGTAATTTACCATGTTTTTACAAAAAAAAAGTCATCCTACTAAACATATGAATTCTTTTTAAAGCAATGGGTGATCTATCATTTCCAAGCTTGTTCCTTGAATAGTTTACTAGGGCAATAACCACCCATTACATGTAGGTGCTTTAATATCCAAGAATTTTTGAGTTTTTAGAGCAAATACTGACCTCCTTAGATAGTTGTGAAAAAACACCTATGTGTTGTTTTAAAATGTCATCTTCTTAGATATCTTTACCCATTTGGACATACCTTTTTGTTGCAAATATGTGCCTAAGGGGTGTTGTCATTGATGTCAACATATTCTTGTTGTCATTGGTGTCAATTATGCCTTATTTTGTTGCCTGTTCAGGAGACTGGAATGTTGAGGATATTGAGAAAATTAATGAAGACTCAATGTTCGCGGACCATATGGCTATGTAGAGGATTGTCAAAGGTTGTTCCAGTTAAGAATTGAGAAGTCCGCATGAAGATTTGAAGAAGTTATGGCCATCTGTGTAGAACTGGATTTTGTAGTATTCAGAAGAGACAGTGACAGTAAGTTGGTCCAGATTGCTCCACAGTGTAATATTATGGTCTGTGAATCTGAAGGCATGTTTGGGAAGTCAGTGTGTATCATCAACTCCAGTGGTTCATAGTTTGGAGGTCCGCAAGCCATCCTTCTAGTTTGACAGTCATGGCATATAGTGTTCTTGAGGTTCCAGAGGAAGATACAAATGATTCTGGTAATTTGGTTTAGAGTGGATGTTATTGGTGAATTCAATGTGCTTGTGGAGGTCTCTGGATCATGTGGCTACTGTGTTAGAGGTCCGCATTGGAGTTTGATCTTGTTATTGAAGATTTCCTCTTTGAAGTTGATGTTCTTCCTAGTCTCTACCGACCAGATGTCCTAGCGTGTTGCAGATGATCTAAAGATCATTTTATGAAGCATGGTGTGTTAGTAGAGGAAGATTCAAGTCTCAGCCATGTTTGGCCAACAGTGTAAAGATCTGCGTTAAGTTTAGCTGACCTTGTTGATCATTCCAAGGTTGATGAAGTGTATAAATACTTGTTGAAGAGTTGTTAAAAATCATCCTTGAGAAAAATGGATTAAACACGAATAAAGGATCAGAAGTAGAGAAGAGAAGAAAAAGAGCGAGAGCAGTATAGAGTGAAAATTTAGTGAAGAAGAATTTGGGGCAAAGCAAAAGTTTTGTGAGCATTCATTGAAACTGAACCAGGCATGAAGTAGATGTTATTTCTCAGTTAATTCTTTCTATTCTAAATAAATTCTGTAGGCAGTGAGCCTCTCTTTTGAGCAGTGAGCTCTGGGCAGTGTGCCTGAAGGCATGTGCCTTCTACTTTCTAAAGTACTTTTAATAGGGTACAAATCTTTGTGGGTTAGCCCCCACCATGGTTTTTCCCTTAACCGGGTTTCCACGTCAAAATCTTGGTGTCAAGTGTGTTGTTTATGTTTCTGCTCATATGTTGTTGATCTATGCTTTAATGTTTACATCATTAATCTGATAGTAAGTTAATAAAGAAGGTTAAAAGTAGAAAAAGTTTATTTTGTGTGACAACTGATTCACCCCCCCTCTTAGTTGTCTGGTCTAATTCCAACACTTTTTAGCTTGTAGTATTGCTCCTTAATCGACCTCTCTTCTCCATGGCATATAGGATATAATTCCTTCTTAATTATAAAAATATTCAAATAACTAGTATCAAATGTTATCAATCCCATAGCCATGCAAACTCATCCAAGATTTTATCAATTTAATTCATAATTATCTAAAATTGGAGCCTTTACCTATGGCAATATCTTATATGCATGATAATGTAAATTATATGACATCTCTTATTTTAGAGATGATGATTCTCTTTAACATAAAAACATCCTCTATGGTTAAACATAAATAATAATAAAGTTATGTTTTTAGGTGTTGCTTGCATCTTTTAAAAACATCAACAATATCAAGGATTTATCAACTATTGTTGTCTATAGTAGTATATATTTGTAAATTTAGTTTCAATGTATATAAATGTTCAAACATGGAGCATGATGGAGTTTGGCTTATTTATCTTTAGTAGCTCATAAGAGATGTTAGGTTTATAATCAATGAAGTTAGTCCTTCAACTTCCATAGCTTTGTTGATGGAATGGTTTCCATTTATGGCCTCTCTAATGTATGTACTAGGCCTTCCCATTTGCATCTTACTATAGTCCTATTATTATTGGGACCATATGAGTATGATATGATTGTCATACAAGTTAACCAAAGGGAGCTAAGAAATCCAAATAACTTCATAATAAACATTTCTACCAGATATAAATGATCTAAGAAAGTTGGAAACTCAATCAAAAGAATGGCATATTTTTCTTGAAGTGGCCATGCGCTTATTATTAAGTCAAGTCAACCCAATTTAAAACCAATTTAACTACTTGTTAAGAACACTTATTTTTAATTATAAATATAAATAGAAAGACAAAAAAGATGGCTAATTAAATGTTTAATAAAAAATATTCCAAGGAGGTGATGACGAATTAGATTGAGCGGATCTCTAATTTTTGACCTTGGAGAGTGCAAGGTTTATTGTTACCCTCTAGAATGTTATCCAATAAGCTCTACCTTCATAGAGACAAGGAAAGCCCGTTAAGCCAGAACACCAATTGCTTCATCAAGTTGCCTCTAAACATCATATTGTCCATGGTCATAACAAGAATCATTAAGTATATTTAAAGAGGGAAATATAGAAACTTGTTTTAGGTTTCTTCACTTGAGAGAAGATACAACATTTACATTTTTGTATAATATGGTATACATATGTATGGTTTGATATTAAAAAATTCTTGAAAGAGAGTCAGTTGGAGGTGATAAAAAGTGTCTAATTTAAACTTTGAGCCATATAAGCATGTGAAATGATTGAGGGGCACAATCAAGAGCACTCATTAGAGTGTTTCCTAGGTGCAAATCCCCCTTAATGCCATATTCATTATAACTCTAATGAATATGAAGTGATAGCAATTAAAGGATATGTTAAAAAGGCAACCCTAGGTAGCTTGAGAATGATGAAGCTAAACCCATGCCACATGAATTATTAACCAACACACACACACAAATATATATATATAACCCAAAGACATCATTTATATATAAAGGGTGAGGATATGAACTACTCTTCTTAGGGCACATATTATATTGGGAAAAGTTGGTTAAAGATCTAATAAAAAGACAATTGATTAAACCAAAGATATGTTCATGCTACAAGCAAAATGAAACTAGTTATCATTTATTTATCTAATGTTTGACAACCATTTCAAACCATGTGGCAACATACTCAATCTTCATGGGAGGAGGGTGACAAAGGCCAGGTCGTGATTTATGACTATTGCCCTCACGTTAAAAGAAACATCTTTTGATTTTTATAAAGGTCATTGATCTATTAAGAGAAGCACAACTTGTTATAGAATAGGCAATAAAAGGTTTTTTGATAATGCAATCTTATTATAATGGAATAATTTTGAACTAATTAGATTATGAAATATAATACTCAAGAATAAACATCATACATCACTTAACAGTCAAATAGTTGACAATCACAATCCTATGCTATATGAATATGCTATAAAAAGAGATTAGTATGAAAATTCTTTTGGATATCACCTGTAAAAATGATTAGAATTTCCTAACTTGACTCTGATGAATTGATTTTAAAACAATAGAAAAGGCACAGAAGATGTACTACACAAATGGCCTTGCATATGTGTTGATAGATCATAAAGAGATTTCCCATCAAGTTCTACGCATTTTCTAGTATAACCTGTAAAAATGATTAGTATAACCTAGCCTTCTTAGATACCATGTTAGAAATTAGGATTTTA
Organism: Cunninghamia lanceolata; assembly: GCA_027924645.1. Taxonomy (NCBI): domain Eukaryota; kingdom Viridiplantae; phylum Streptophyta; class Pinopsida; order Cupressales; family Cupressaceae; genus Cunninghamia; species Cunninghamia lanceolata. Next base: position 8,228,526 of record BSBN01000333.1, read on the forward strand.
GGATACTATAAAGCATCATTTTATTATAAAACACTTACAAAAAATAGTCTATTTAAAATAGACAAAACTTGTGGACACTTCTCTACTTATTTCCACATGGCCAATATTACCTACTATGCATAGTGATAGAATTCACTGTAAATCTCCAAATTCACTTACCTCTCAAATGAGAGAGAACCTCCTTAAATATAACAGAAGGGGTGGCAAAATAATTGAAGGGTTATTAGTCACACCTATTCAAATAACCATTTGTAAATAATTAATAATCTAATAGTTATTAGATTATTAATTATTAAATGGTATATGCTTTATAAAGTATATGATAAACATAAGGTTTTATAACCTTATATTAGAACAATATATAAATGTTATAAGGGTATTGACCCCTAATAACATTATGTTCTAACAATATGCAAAATGCCAGGATGACAAATCTACATTACAAGCTCACAAAGAGAAGTTGTTGCAAAAAGATTACCAAATACAAGCTAGGTAGTGAGTTTATATAGACCAAGGAGAGGGTGGAGGTGGTAAAGCCAACCAATAGGGAGAGACCACCAAATGGTGTAAACATAGTAAATGCAACTCCCTTGAAAGATGATGACACCTCAACCCTCCACTCACTTAATTAAACTCACTTTATTAACATAAGCAAGCATAATAAAAGTGTAGGAAAAACCTTAGGAAAAGGAAATAAAAACCTACACTAATATTTTGCTTCTTGTCTCGAGTGTCCATTTGAATCAAGCGCTTTTATCTCTTGATTTTTATTTAATTTTCTTTAATCGATCCTTGTCACATCTGAAAATAATAAAGACCGATATGCTTAATCATGGGTTTCACTTTGAATTGAGGGCTCAGATTCATTATTTTTTTATTTTATTTTTATTTATTTGATGTTCATCTTTCACTTGGGTGGCTGCCACTTTTGCTTTGTTTCCCACTTCATTTTGGCAAGAAAAAAATGTTATTTTGGTGTCTAGATGAACTTAGGTACCGATTGGCTAAAAAATTCCATTGCAGTAAAGAAGGTCATGAGGTCCAGTCTCCCCCTGTCCCCGTGGTACTGGAGGGCGTGTCGTGCCAGCGTCACCAGTCACGTGAAAAAAGTTTACCAGGTGCACTGCAATTTATAGGGGGGCTACCCGATTCCTGCAGTCTAAAAAAAAAAAAACTTAGGTACCCAATTGTTTTTGTTTTTAACTTGAAAGCCTCATAAAACATTCTAATTTGATTCCCCTTCGGGATTTGCTTATATGGACACCAATTTTGAGTTACTTTGATTTTGATGTTCATCGAGGATTTTCCCTGTTGGACACCAAATTTGGGATTTGGACCACTTAATACCAAACTGGTACTCATTGGGAATTTTCCCTAAGGGATGCCAAATCAGGAATTCCATGCTTCAAATGCCTAAAAAAAGTTAGCGCTCATCAACAATTTTCTCTAATGGACGCCAAAATTGAAGATTTTAAAATGTGATGCCAAAAATGAATAAAGCATGGGCACTTGGAGTGCCTCTTGATGAGTTTTCAAATAATTTCACAAAAAAATTAACCTTCCATTAAAATTGCTCCATTTTTCTATTCTTGAACGCTACACCATGAATAGTTGATTTTAATGAGTTTCCCATCATTTTACTGCATCTTAAAATTATTTTAGCCTGATGAAGCTTGAATCTGTACAATGGACTTCTACCATTGCCATGAATTACTTTTCACTGAAAATGTAAAAAAACAACTTTCTAAAAATAGAAAGTTGAAATTTTCATACTTGTCTCCTCAATTTAGGACACAATGAAAAAAGCAAAAATTAAAAATTAAAAAGCAATTTTTTTCCCTAAAAAGCAATTTTTTTCCCTAAAAAGTAGAAACTTTCAAAAAATAGGAAGTTTGATTTCTAGACTTCAATGAAACTTATTGTCTTGAATATCGAGTCATCCATATTGACAATTTTATGCTTGAAACATAACCTCCTTATATGATCCTTTCTTAGTGTGTCGAGAAAGATTTGCCTTAACCTCAATCCTTCCTTTTCTTGACATGTGCCACCATAGCCTTTCTTTTAACTTCATTCCTTCCTTTGATTGCCTATGTTGGAGCCTTCTTAGAATTCAAATCTTGATAATCTTCATGAAAATAGTTTGCATACGTCATTAGTGGATCAAGACAAACCAACACTTATGGACTTAACCATTTGATAGGAAGGACAACATATCTGGCAATAATGTGACAAGAATGACGTTTGGCTATAAACATGATTGAAGCAAAGTTTTGAAGGGGTACCAAAATTAGTACCAATAATGGCTCTTTCTGGGGACCATGGAACATACTTGGGCCATAGGAGAACTTCAGAATCTTTGAAAAATATTTAGGCTAGTTTCTTATCTGTGAGCAATAGAGTCAATCCTAACAACTAACACACCTAAAATGAAACAATGAGTAAACACATCACTAGAAAGGAAAAACACTACAACACCATGAATACATGGAAATGAAATTTAATAACCTACCTACTTACCTAGAGACATAATGAAACACATGACTAAATGAAGCCATTCATAGGCTAGGAAAAGTAACATCCCTTCTATTTGAGTTGGGGTTCTAATAATGACAATTCATATTTTGAAAATATCTGTAAATTACTCATGAAGATCCCAGGTTCAAGTGGATAGGAACATTCATATAGTAAAAAAATTAACTCAAATTGATTGATGAGCATTGGTTTTGGATGATGTTCTTACATGTTAAACATTTGCACATTTGTTGGAACATTGAACTTCACATATCTTATTTGATCCTTATCACATGTCCCTTTTGCATACTCAACCTTGAACTCAAGAAAACTATTAACCTCTAGGAAAGGTTAAATTTGTTGAAAGATTTTTTTTTTTACCTATTCATGACTTGTTGAATCCACCATTAATATCAGTGGGACACTTTGTGGTGGGAACACTTCTTGATCATCTTCATCAATTCAACCTTCAATTGACAAACCATATAGGACTAAATCTAAGAGACCATCAAGATCTGAATCTTCAGCTGATAAGTTATTATCAAAGTATACATACTAAAAACATTATCTTTTGATAACTCACTTTATTGTTCATTATTCCATAGTGTCAATCCTTGGACAACCTGAGTTTTTTTAGTTTCATCAGTGTATCCAACTCCAATTAATATCTTTATGAGGGAGAAAAAGGTTCTTCAATATTAATCCTAACATTGTTGTCTCCTATCACTTAGGCCAGAGTATGAATATGTTTCTCTAATGGCATTTCATTTTCTTTGATTGGTCATTCCTCTTCTTCTTTGATATCTTGAAGAAAAATTCCCACTTCTTCACTGATATATATGAGATCTATTGAAGATGAGGACGAGTCAAAACTCATAAGAGAGTTCATCATGTCTTCCACTAAAAGATTTCTCTCAAGGACTTGTAGAAAATTATTAAGATTTGGTATTGAATCCTTCTCATGGGCTTTTGATTTGACAAGTGTCTTTATAGTTGAACCATGTCCATGAAATTATTCTTCATCTAAATGTGATTTGTCATTGGCATCAAGAATAATGTCAACCTCTTGGAATTGAGACTTCTAATTAAAACCACTCTTTGAATCCATAAAACTTATAGACGTAACCACTTGAGACAAAGAAACATCTAGGTCTTCTAAAAATAGAGTTAGATGCTAAAGAAAAACATTAATTTCTAGAATGATATGCATTGTTTCATCATTAGATTTATATTGAAGTGCCTTATGATTAGTGTTAGGATTAAGGTGACATCAACCTTGTAAATCCTATGCAATTAATTACTCCTAATATTATATTTCTAAATCATTCATAAGGGATGAAGTATTCACCAAGTAGCATGTAATGTCCCACCCCTGATTTTTTTTTGTTTCTTTTGTTTGTGCTTTGGTTTTGTTTATGTTTTTGGAAGAAGACAAAAATTCATGAGTGTTTTGACAATAGATATAATAAAAAATCAAATAACATCTAAAATAACCTCATAGAACACTTATTTCGAATACCCATTTCAACTAAAATCAAAAAGTACAATATCTTGACTAAATAAGAAGTACCCAAATTGGGAAATCACATTACAATGCCAAAATCAACATACCCATTTGTTGGTTATTTTTTTGTGAGTCTGAAAATAGTGCAAAGAACAACCGTAGCTATTAAATCATCTCCAAAGTTAGCAAACCACCTATTTTTCCTCGCTGGAATTGATGCACAACTATAAACAAACCCTAGGCACCTCAAATGAACCAAAAATCTTACCCAAACCCTAGGTATTTTGGTCCCTAAATTCTCATGCCTTGCTGAGATGGTGGTACAACCTGTTGTGAGAGGAATAACAATAGAAAACACTTTAAAATCCCTTCAAAACTCTACTCTAAACCGTCCCTAACACCTGCAAGTCTTGTTCTGTCCTCCACACCACAAGGAAAGAGATATAACACTCCAAAAAGGCTCCCAAACTAGCAAAGATATGGTACGACCTCCTCAAGAAGTGGTACGACCCAACAACAGAAATAAATTAGACTTCAATAACTTTCAAACCCTCCAAAAACACATAGCTAAACACTTCAATTTGATTTCACAATGCCATCAATGATTTGCAGTTAATCCTTGCTCAAAATAATCAAAATCTTCAACATTGAAAGCTCCAACATAACCCCTGAATGGAGTTATCAGCAAAGTATTCTTGGCTGATCTTTCACACTTGCAAATATTGTTCCTCTTGAGGGTTTCATCCTCAAAAAGCCAAGAACCAAAATTCATTCTCCAACCTGTATAAGAAAGTAATTTTTCCAAGAATAATAGAATGAGCATTCAAAAAGCTCTTTTGTTCTCCTTCAAACTTATGCTCAAGTTGGGAATTAATAAATTTTTTTGTTTTGTTTTGTTTTAACTACTTATACCTCCCATAAAGTGGGTGTCCATCTCAAAATGACATATATTTCATGTTTTTCCACTTTATTAATTCCCTATTCTCACTTTATAATGTTACGAATTTACAGGTAGATCAAACCAATTCCTCATAACCCAAAGGAGATAATGATGTATACAATCTTATAGATTTACCATAATGCAAATATAAATAGACAATAAATAAGATAACACAAGATATACCCTAGGAAAACCCTCATTGAGGGGAAAACCTAGCCTCCAAAACTATCCATACTCAATGTATTATTCAACAATAAGATATTTCAATACACTTACAAAGTCTCCATGAACACCTTTGACACATCAAGCTCCTCTAATGCATCCTCCATGTATCCAGGCATGAATCCACACATCCCATGCCATGCTTTATAATATGCACTTACAAGAGAAAACTCAATATAATGATAGCTTCTCACACAACCTACAAAATAAGAGCCAACCCAAACCACTAACCATGTGCTTGCTTTTATAGACTCAAGCTCACACAAATACAACTTGTGGTATTGGATAAAACGATTGACCCTAAAATTAATTATTTTGCACAAATAATAAATATTTGCCTTATGTCTCCCAATGTTACATACAACTTTTACAAGTGACACCAAATAAATATTTAATGTGGCTAAACACATCAATTAAGATGCACCGCAAAAGAATATTTATTTTACATAATTAAATTAATTAATGTTATGCAAGGTGAACAACACCTTTTTCCCAACATTCTCCCACTTGTTGTATACATTGCATAAGGGTCAATCAATGAAATACATCATCATAGGCAAACATGAAACCACATGAATCTCCAACATGCTCTCATGCTCCATCAAGATACCTACAATAAAATCAAATTAACCACCATCTCAAGCAAGAACTCCTTTCATCCTCCAACATGCCACCTATGGAAGAAAAGGAACATGCCAAGGTGAAGATGCACCAATCTAAAGAACACAAGCATCAAATCCAAGTGATAACAAAGGTTCCAAGTAGCTATCAAAGGTGAAAACCCACATGACTGGAAATACAATATGCTAATACATTCAACCATTAACAACATCAGTAAATTCATGCCAACAACATATCAAATCCATAAACTGCAATCATAAACTCCATGTATAAAACCTGTCAATGAAGAAAGCATACATCCAAGAACTCCCACTGCATGGGTAATGTCAAATCTAAAAATAGATCCAAGGCATACCAAGTCTATCAATCAACACTCAAACCAAGGTGTGCCTAATCAACAAGTCAATGTAGTATCAACAACAATCACAATGATCCACACATGGATGATAAATCGCTGCATAGTCTCTCACAACATGTCACCATAACTCTCCCAAGTCCAACCATATCAACATGATCCTCAGGAAGTAGCCATAAGACAAAGAGAGAAAACCTATAAATCATAATTTGTCCTTCTACAAATACCTCAAAGTGCTAAGTTGTGTCAAGTATGATCTCCTCTACAACCCCAAATGAAAATCCTCAAGAACACCCAACCATTCAATCTCATAGATCAAATGAACATATGTAACATGTAACAAACATGGATGCAAGCCTCTCTAACCAAGGTAGATCAAATTCATAACCATCCCATAACCAATAATATGTTGGCAAGAGACACTATATGGATTCATGAATGTTGTCATTAATGGAAACAAAGGTTATCCCACACATCCGCAAGAGATGATGAGTCTCTACCGGAAGTCAGATTGAAGAAGTGTTATGATCTGGTAAGTAAGAACAAAGCAGTCAGCAAGGTCCTATAGTCAGGTCCGGATCTCTCAGAGGAAGTATTTTAGTGAAGTGCGGATTTGGTGAAGTCAAGAGGAGTACCTTGACTAATAGATTCCAAGGATTTAGCCTCCGGTGATGGAAGGGTGAAGAGATATGAACACTTGAGTGTTGGGTTCCTGTTTGACAGAGCAGACAAAGGAAGAACTGTACCGACAGAGTGTCAGACTCGAATCCAGAAGAGAGATTGCTAATGACTAAGTTTCTTGAGGTATCATTCATGATTGGCCGACATGATTGAAGACTTCTACAAGCATATTCTTGATCCGCATTACTTAGTATGCAAGGATTCAGCTGATAGACCAGAGTTTGAGATAATATTGACTATTCTGGATGCCGACTAGAAAAGTGTTGAAATCACTTGTGCGGATATATATACAAGATGGATTTAGATATGAAGGTGTGTGTTGTGTAACAATTGAAGTGCGAATAAAAGCAGAATAGTATAATAGGCAGAAAAATAGGTTCAGAATGTAAGAGGACAACAACACTTAAGGAGAGCAAGAATGAAGTGCAGCAGATCAGTCTATTGAGCTTAACCGGAACTGAACTTCAGCATGTGTGGATGCTTCTCATCAGTTCAAGTTTTCTTCGTGTATATAGTAAGTCTTTTGTAGGTAGTGAGCCTCTTGTGAGCAGTGTGCTCGAGCAGTGAGCCCTAATTGGCAAGTGCCATTTTGTATCTTCTATTCTTCTAATAGAGAATAATATCTTGGGTTAATCACCCCATGGTTTTTCCCTTAACAGGGTTTCCACGTCAAAATCATTGTGTCATGTGTATTGGTGTTATTTCTATTTCATGATTATGCTTGTTTATTTGATCTGATGTTACATTAACTGTTAAGAAAGCACAGAAAGTTAAAATTATTAGGATAACTGATTCACCCCCCCTCTCAGTTATCAACAATTGGTATTAGAGCCAAGTTCCTCCTAACAGAGCCTAATAGCTTGAGGAAGACCTGGGAATTCAAATGGATGTATATGGTATAAAGGAGCAACTCAAGACTGCCCTTGATGATCTTGAGCAGTCAAACTCTGAAGTCAATGAATTGAAGGAAAGACTCAAACAGGCTGATGATTTCATAAAAGAACTAAAAGATAAATTGAGTCTCTCTATGAAAAAGAGAAAGGAGCTACTTCAGCAATTGGCAAGTCAAGGTGAAGCAAATGATACAAATGAAGATCTGAAAGACAAAACCAAGTTATGTGAAAAGTTATCAAAAGAAATCATCATGGTAAGACATGAAATGGAATCAAGAGTTATGAAGTTCACCCAAGAAATTGAAGAAAGAAGAAAATCTGAAGATGATCTAAGACAATCTCTCAAGGAAAAATCAGAAGACTGCCACAAGATGGATAGAATAATCAGACATCTTGAATTTGATCTTGAAGATGCTAAAGATAATGAAGAAAAAATTGAGGATCAAATTGTCTCTCTTAAAAGGGATCTTCAAACAGCAAATGAATACAAAGAGAAATTCAAGATAAGCTCTGCTCAACTTGAAGTTCTTCTTGAAAGCCAAAAGAGGGTAGATGACAAGTGTGGCCTGGGGTATGAAAAAGGTGAAAGCTCTGGATCTGGTCAGAAGAATTTTGGATCAGAAAATCCAAGGAACAGGCCTAGAAGACCTCCAGTAAGGTAGCCTAATGCTCAAAGATATCCATCCTTCAATGGATACTGCCACAACTACAATAACTTTGGTCATAAAGCTAATCAGTGCAGAAAGAGAATGAATCAGACTAATACATCCTTCTCCGGACAGTGTTTCAATTGCAAAAGGTATGGTCACAAATCTCATGAATGCAGAAATATGCAAATGAACAATTCATTCAATGGTAGATGCTTTGCATGCAATAGAATGGGTCATATGGATAATCAATGTAGATCAAGAGGATATCAATCAAATATGCAAAGAAATGTTGTTTGCCAAATTTGCAATAGATCCGGTCATATTGCAAAATTCTGTAGAAGCAAGAATCAGGACAAAAGAGGTCCGGTATATCATAATCAGAATCAAGATAAGGGAAAACAAAAAGTGAATGCAGATGAAGTTCAAAGTGAGATGAACAAGATCTAGGTGAAGAAAAGTACAGAGAATGTAGGGGATGGATCCGCACTAGACTCTGGTGCTAATATTCCTTTTGAAAATTAAAAAGTGAGCTCTGGCTCAAGGGGAGACACAAAGAAAACCTTGTTCCCCCAGCCAGTCAATTAGTGCTGGAACTAGCACAAGGAGAGTTGCGGATTAAAGGGTTCATAAGAGAAACATCTAAATAAACTATGGTTAAGATTTGGAAGATCCGCAAGATGTTTAAGATCAAGATTGATCTGGTTCTTCAAGTCATTTGAATAAGGCAAACCGGAATGACTTAGGTCAAGCATTTATTGCAACTTGATATTAGGGTTTGCAGAGCAATATAAGGGTTTTCTCATAAGCATTTGTTCATTCTGCATTCAAGAAGAAACAAAAAGAAGCTCTGCAACAGAAATTCCTCAAGCCCATCAAAGATCATCTACAGAATCTGATTCATCCAACAATTGATCTGGCTCACTTCGTGTAACCTAGAAGCATAAAAGGTATTTTCCATTCTTAATATCTCTCTGCAAATCTTTGAAAGATGGCTACTCCAAATATAGTGAAGATTTTTGATAGGCCTCGCCCTAAATTTAAGAAGCATCCATATAAATCCCTAGAAGTTGATCCCCTAGGTGCTTTGTCAAGCATTCCGCATGGGATTTTGCATGTAGAAGATGTTAGGGCATATATTCATGCGAGTATTGAAGGATTTGGGGAATCTAAGTTGGTCAATATCTACCACAAGCAATTGACAGATGACTCATTCGAACTCAAAACCCAGTATAAAGCTATCTGGGACAAACATTTTGCACAGTGCATTCATTTCCCCTATTTTCCAGAAGATGAATGGGTCTGGTATATTCTAAGCCGAATGCATGACAACTTCATGTGGTTGAACAGGCCATTTAAAATCACTAAGGATGCCATTAAGGCTGTAACCAGATTACACTCAACCGGTGAGATGCCCATTCTCAAATCTGTCAAAAACCAAATTGTAAGTGAGGCTACCGGATCAAAGTTTGATAAAAGAGCTATGACTATTGAGGATATCACAAATCTGGATATCAAGTTTGCATCAATGATAATTGGATATAAGATATATCACTCCAGTAGGGAGAATTCAGTTTCTGAAACTGCTATATATACTGCTTATGAAATGTTGAGGAAGAATGTAGACTATGATCTTTGTGAGCTCCTTCTGAACCAACTATTTGAGAATCTACAGAAGATAAAGAAGGATAAGAAGAACTTCAAATACAGTGGTTTGATACTCTGTCTTTTCTTTTATTACATGAATGAGCTTCCTGGATCCAGTGGTTGGGTATGGTAGAATGATAGGCCAGTAGCCATTCAGATCAGAGATTATATACATGGGCTTGGTGATGCCATGGCACATAATACAGCTCTCTGGGGATATTTCAAGAATTTTCAAAGCATGATGCAAGCTAGAGAGAGAATTCCCCAATCTCTAGTTGAGAAATACAAAGACACAGTATGCTTTATGGTAGAGACTGATCAGTGCCTAATGGAGGCAGTGGAACCAAGAACAGTGTGGATCATGCCAATGGGGTATGAGGTGGATGAGAAAATCGTAGAGCTACATGTTCAACACATGCTTAGTAAACCAAAGGATCCCAAGCCAGAAAGGTTTGGAACCTTTGAAGAATTGAGTGTGAAGATCCATGTTGAGCTAAGGCAACCAGAGATGAAAAGAAAGGTAAGAAAAGAAGTAGAAAACATTGCCAAAAGCTTTGGCATTGCAAAAGAGGCACTTGATGCCAATAGGGAATAGAAGGAAAGGATTAAGAAAGGAAAGAAAGAGGCAGAAAAGCAAAGTGTTCCAGTAGAATCCTCCTCCCGGACCAGATCTTCTAAGAGCTCTGCTCCTACCACTGATAAGAGCTAAAATAAATCAAAATTGGAAGCAAAATCATCCGGTAAAGTAGAGAAAAGAACTAAGACAAAGGCCATAGAAAGATGAAGAAGAGACAAAATCTGATGAAGAGATCAAGAAGATGAAGAAGAAGAAGAAAGTATCTAGTGCAGATAAGGTGGCAGAGGCAGAAGAGTTTGTTGAAAAGCCCCACTCTGTCCCTAGATGATGTAGTCAAAGCTGTTACTATGGATGGGAACCTGCAACCAATAACAGAATTCTATGATGCATATAATGATGCAGATAGAAAAATCTTGGAGGAAGCCACAGTTAAGTACTTAAACACATACAATAAATCCTTGATTGAAATAATTTCCCTAATTCCTAAAAGTTTAGAAGAGGAACTTGAAATGAGAAAAGAAAATGCTAAGGCTAAGGACTTAGAAATTAGAGAACAGATAGCTATTTAGCTCTACCCTTCAATTACTCCAAAGCAAATGGATATGATCTTCAAAGATTGCAAGGATGAGTTCTGGAGTAAGACTAGAATGAATCAGCTCATGCTTGGAGAAACTGATAAAGTGGCAAAACAAATAGAAGAAATCCTGTGGAAGGCATGCTCAAGATTCAATATTCCTATTATAGAGGACTTGGGTGTTGATTCCTTGGCTACAAGTGTTGAAAAAGAATCTATTGAGGCAATGACAGAAGAAGTAATGGACTCCGGTGAAGGTAAAGATAAGGGCTTGGAATCCTCTACTCTGGAAGAGGTGGCTCATGAACAAACAAACATCTCTCCTCCGGTTTCCTCTGCTGACTCTGGATCCAAAGGAGAAGAAAGATTAGAGGATAAAGAAAAAGAAGTGAAGGGAAAAGAAGATGACAGCTCTAAGACTGTAGAAGAAAAGAAAACTCTATCTCCGGCAAGAGACACTGCAGAAATTGTCAAGGAATTATTAAACAAAGAGACATTGGAGATTGATGAACCAGAACTTCTACTAGGACCATTTGATTTTGATTCTCTTTCCCTGGTACAAACAATGAAGATAGCTTCATTTGCTAATGCAAAGGCAAAAGAAAAACTCCTGAAGTCTCACATGGAAGACTGTGAGCTAATAGAAGTTGCATCCAGTGTGCTTGAAAAGATCATGCCATCCTTTCTGAAGGATTCATTGGCTTCCTCATTAGGTAATCTTAAATCTCTTGTTAGTTTAGTCAGCACTCATTTTGAGTCCTTAGAGAAATCAGCTGAGGAAAAGGTCCGGAAAGAGTTTTTGGATAAAAGATTCTCTGAAGTACTAAGTCTAATATCAAATGATAGAAGAAATATGGATATAGGGATAAAGAGCTTAGAAAATGCTCTTAAAGATGGCGGGGAAATATATAAATTTTGTCTATCATGGTCCAAAGCAACAATGGAGATTGAGAAGAAAATGAAAGAACAGGAGATCAAACTAACAAAACTTTCTCAAAATTTTGATCCATTTACCTCATCCATAGTAAATCGATAATGTCAGACTATTGCAGTCTTGGATGAAATTAAGAAGCTAGAGAAAGAAAAGAAAAATAGAATCGGCAGGTTAAATGAGCTTAGAAGAATAATCATTCCTAAGTTGGAGGCCATGCATGAGGCCCTAAGTGATACTCAAACCACTGCCAAGATAAGTGATCTGATAGATCTGAAGAAGGCAGAAGCTTTTGCATTCCTGTTGAGTGGTCACATATTAATTTTGGACAAGATGAAGCTGAGTTGGGCAACCGAAGTTGTACAATTGAAAAACACTTTTGCAGACATACTAAAGTATATGTAGAGTGCAACCGGATGATATACTTATGCGACTAAGTTAATTTTTGAAAATTTTGGTGTGCGAACCCCACCCTTTTCCATTGATGTCAAAGGGGGAGTGATGAGTAGTGAAAAATGATGAATCCAACTAAGGGGGAGCTCCGGAAAATGTACATAGAGATAAAGCATTAGCCAAGGGGGAGTATAGTGTGACACTTAGTCATTTTTCACTAAGTGTTGCCATCAATGCCAAAGGGGGAGATTGTTGGCAAGAGACACTATATGGATTCATGAATGTTATCATTGATGGAAACAAAGGTTATCCCACACATCCACAAGACATGATGAGTCTCTACCAGAAGTCAGATTGAAGAAGTGTTATGATCTGGTAAGCAAGAACAGAGCAGTCAGCAAGGTCCGACAGTCAGGTCCGGATCTCTCAGAGGAAGTATTTCAGTGAAGTGCGGATTTGGTGAAGTCAAGAGGAGTACCTTGAATAATAGATTCCAAGGATTTAGCCTCTGGTGATGGAAGGGTGAAGAGATATGAACACTTGAGTGTTGGGTTCCTGTTTGACAGAGCAGACAGAGAAAGAACTGTACCGGCAGAGTGTCAGACTTGAATCCGGAAGAGAGATTGCTAATGACTAAGTTTCTTGAGGTATCATTCATGATTGGCCGACATGATTGAAGACTTCTACAAGCATATTCTTGATCCACATTACTTAGTATGCAAGGATTCAGCTGGCAGACCAGAGTTTGAGATAATATTGACTATTCTGGATGCCGACTAGAAAAGTGTTGAAATCACTTGTGCGGATATATATACAAGATGGATTTAGATATGAAGGTGTGTGTTGTGTAACAATAAAAGTGCAAATAAAAGTACAATAGTATAAAAGGCAGAAAAATAGGTTCAGAATGTAAGAGGACAGCAGCACGTAAGGAGAGCAAGAATGAAGTGCAGCAGATCAGTCTATTGAGCTTAACCGGAACTGAACTTCAGCATGTGTGGATGCTTCTCATCAGTTCAAGTTTTCTTCATGTATACAGTAAGTCTTTTGTAGGCAGTGAGCCTCTTGTGAGCAGTGTGCTCGGGCAATGAGCCCTAATTGGCAAGTGCCATTTTGTATCTTCTATTCTTCTAACAGAGAATAATATCTTGGGTTAATCACCCCGTGGTTTTTTCCTTAAGAGGGTTTCCACGTCAAAATCATTGTGTCATGTGTATTAGTGTTATTTCCATTTCATGATTATGCTTGCTTATTTGATCTGATGTTACATTAACTATTAAGAAAGCACATAAAGTTAAAATTATTAGGATAACTGATTCACCCCCTTCTCAGTTATCAACAGAATAAGCCCAATCACATCTCCTAAACTCCTCATAATGGACATCATAAATCAAACCATATGACCAAAGAGATAACCATGCTAATATCCCTCAAACGAACCCTCCAGAACCAATAACCATAGCTCAAGATCCATAACCACGAGAAGATAAAACATAAAGAAAAATGCATCTAAAAGGATGGGCAATACCTTATAGATGATAAATCACCGAGTAGACCAAGAGTGGGGAATGAGAATGCCCCTCTAGGATACACCAAGTCACAAGACTCTCTCTAAGAACAATCTCCTCTAGGTCCATAATGAACTCATGTCCATATCTAGGTGTAGGCTCCTCGGTCTATTTGCTGAAACCTCCAATGAGTAACTATCTCAACAAGTGTCTCTAATCCAAAGAGAACTCCATCCTCACCTACGTCTCCAAGTATCCAAGAGTACCTCCATGATCATTCCATACTAAACTCCAAATGCAACATCGCACTATAACAAAGCTCCCAAGCACATGATCAATGTAGTCAATACCAAGAGAACCATACAAGACCAGAGTCAAAGCTCTAATTACACATCTGCATAATTAAGGAACCCATCATGACATCATGATCTAACCATCTCCTTCTAGGAGATCACATGCATCAATGCACACATCTTGTCTCAAGAGAACCTGTATCACGTCAACACTCTAATCTAGAATCAAGAGTCCATAAAGACACAATACCAACACCTCTAAAATAAGGATCAACATCTCCAATCACATGAAGATAATCATCTACTAACAATAAAACTCAAGATGTCAAAGCACTCTCACAGAAACATGAATCATAATCCAAGAGCCTCTCCAAGACACCCACAACCACTAAAGAAGATCATCCATCACTAATGATGAATCCATATCACTACCAAAGCTCCCACTGAATCGTGACACCAAGATATACATGGAAACAAAGTAACCATCTCCTAAATGAAGATCATCCATGGCCCCAACACAATCAAGGAATTCTGATGTAACATCAATAACTCCCAAAAGGTAAAGTAGAACTATGATCTCCAAACTAAGAAGATAAAACCATCACTGTCAAAAGCTCACATAAAACCATGTATCCAAGCTATCCATGACATCGTGATAAACATGCTATAAGTCCCAATAACTGACTATCCAGGCACTCTAATCATCCATCCTCTCATCTCAATGCAACATACCAGTGTACACATGACCACAAACAAGGCCAACTAACAAAGTTTGCATAAACACTGAATCAATATCTTGGATAAATACAGTCCATATACAAGTCATCCCATTGTAGCCAAGGGGTAGCTAATCCACAAAACTACATAACTCAAAGATCCAAAACACATGTAACATGCAAACTCATCATCACGTTAGTAACATGCAAAGTTCTGAGCTATCAAAGAAGATAACCTGTAGACTCCAAGACTCAAACACCAAATCAATGCTAGATTCAATTTTCCAACAAGTCCACAAACAAGTAACCATAGTCAAGGAACTACCAAGCATCCAGAAGATAATAACAATCCCCTAAAACTACTCCACAACACCACTTGTAATCATGAATCAAACGTCATAGCCCAAACCTGTCAATCGCATGCATGATCATGTTGTGCCAATGCAAAAGTGTACATGCATATCCATGACACCATAATCATTATCAAAATTGTACCTATACTCAACTCCCACTAAAACGAGACTCCAAGTCTCACACTTGTATCAACCATGTCCTCAAACCAGAAGACAACCTATGTACCTATCTCTATCAGAGCTCAAACTCTAAAAACACCTGTAAACCTATAACTGGAAGCACCAAATCTGAAAACCTATTATACCATGCTGATGGTCTCATAACAACATGCACTCCCACAAGTTTGTGCCCAAAAATCCATCTGAATGCTTTCATAATCGTACCCTAAATCTCAGGCTCCCACAAGTGATCAAACAAGTACCAAACTCTCTCTACACACCAAACTAAAATCTACACAATCTAATCTATAATATACAATAATATCTCTCCAACACCTATATGAAATCAAAAATCTAATTCTGTATGCAAAAGTTATGAGCATAAAATTGTCTCAAAGCAATGCCTAAATTCAAGCACCAAATTCTGACACAAATAGAAAAATCTAACAACCAAACTTGCATCACTATGTAGTTCTCAGAGAGACCTTTTAGATGCCTATAAGAAGTCAAAAATTTGATAACGTGGGCAAACGTTATGCCTCCCGGAAGAAAATGCCCTCTGAGGGCTAAAAGGGGACCCCTGGTGGGACCCTGTCTGTAATGCTAATGCAATTGTTGACGTCATCGCTGACTGGGTGAGTGACTGGGCGTGAGGTGGTGCTAACATGGTGTACTAGCTGGTGTCATCACTTTGATTAGCAGATTTCAAAAAGTTTCAAAATTGTTTAAAAGTTTTTTCATGCCACACAGGCGGGCCCCAAAAATAATTTAAGGGTTTAATATTTTTTTTTTGTTTTAAAAGTCTGTCGTTTAAATTTTTTTTGGTGCCCACAGGGCCGCCTGCTGGTCGGGCCTGTCGGTTTGGCGGCCGGGACTGGGGGCCTTAGGGCTCGCCGGCCACAGTTTAGTTGACTGGCGGCCAACTGTTGTCCAGTGGGGACCAACCAGTATTTACACTGGTGGTACCCATCCTGCCACTACTGTCTACTGATACGGTCGGTGGTATGGGGTCTGTGTACCTTGTACTACCCCCCGTATAATTCTTTTTTGTTTTTAAATCTTTTAAAAGATTTTTCTATAGTTTAAATTTTAATTTTAATTTTTTTCAAAGCCATAGAAAAACTTTTACTTGAGCAGGGAATTTTTTTTTAATTTTTTTTTCATAGTCATACCTGCAAATCTATACGACGGTACAGTCGACCTAGGAGAGGGTAAAAAATTTTGCATTTTTCTCTAGTGACCTAAATAGGTCAAATTTTATATCAATCTTCACCTGTTCGGCCTCTTGAATCCAACAATGAGGTCCATTTTGTCCCAGGAGGTCATTTGTGAAAACTTCCTCCTCAAAACCTTCATTGAGCCGATCTAAGAAACCCTCTTCATCCATGACTTTTCAATCATTAAATCTGCAAAATACACAACTTTGCAATACCCAAAACCCTAAATCTGCAACACAACCTGCACAAAACCTTGTAATGTCTCAAATCCTTTCCTGCATTGTCATGGATTTAGTTTTGCACCAGATCTACACAAACAAGGGTTATACCAAAACATAGATTTTTGAAACCCTACAATCTCAACCATGGTTCTGATAATATCGCTACTAATCTCATAGATCTAAAAAATAGTGTTAACACACAGAAGATCTACTGCAACCCACAATTCCTTCCAACAGATTCTCAAGATGGAGGAAAAACACCCAGAACCATAATTGTATATATATATATCACATGCAAGCACATACAAGCAACATGCAAGTTCATGCAAGTACATGCAACTCACATGCAAGCTCATGCAAGCCACATGCAAGTCCATGCAACTCACATGCAAGTACATGCAAGCCATGAAAAGCCTTAAAGCTCTGATACCACTTGTTAGGAATTTACAAGTAGATCAAACCAATTCCACATAACCCAAAGGAGATAATGATACATACAATCTTACAGATTTATCATAATGTAAGGATCAATAAACAATCAACAAGATAGCAACAGATATACCCTGGGAAAACCCTCATTGAGGGAAAAAACCCCAACCTCCAAAAGCATCCACACTCAATGTGTTATTCAACAATAAGATATTACAATACACTTACATAGTCTCCATCAACACCTCTGAAACATCAAGCTCCTCTAATGCATCCTCCATGTATCCAAGCATGAATCCACACATCCCATGCCATGCTTTACAATATGCACTTACAAGAGAAACTCAATACAATGATAGCCTCTCACACAACCTACAAAATAAGAGCCAACCCGAACCACTAACCATGCACTTGCTTTTATAGACTCAAGCTCACACAAATACAACTTGTGGTATTGGATAAAACCAATGTGACTCAAAACCATTAGCACAAAACTATTGACCCTAAAATTAATTATTTTGCACAAATAATAAATATTTGCCTTATGTCTCCCAATGTTACATACAACTTTTACAAGTGACACAAAATAAATATTTAATGTGGCTAAACAAATCAATTAAGGTGCACCACAAAAGAATATTTATTTTATATAATTAAATTAATTAATGTTATGCAAGGTGAACAACACCTTTTTCCCAACATATAAAATATATCAAATAACGATAAAGTTATATCTTCAATTTAACTTTATAACTTATCGTTATTTAATCTAAAAACGCTTGACTATACCAAATATCAAAAAGTTGATGTCCATGGCTCCCACTGACACATCTAAAAATAGTAATCGTATTAGCTGACTCAGTCGGTGCCTGAAACTAACTTACTAAACATAGTAAGTATTGGACTCAGCCAAAATCACCCCAGAAAAAGGCGTTGTGCATATCATAACCATCTGAGCTCAAAAAACACATCAAAACTGCCAATATGCTAGATAAACCATCATCCCAAAGTTCCCTAACCCAAATATATTAACCTATGGGAACCACAGAATAGACTAACTGTCCATCAAACTACCTGATTAGGAAGGGGACATTACATAGTGATCTTGTTATTGCCACATGTTTGATCCCAATACCTGATGGATGTAGGTTATTTAGGGGGTGCAAGGGGTACCCCCTTGTGGGGCCTGAGAGGACCATCCCCCCAGCAGGGGGTCCAGGGGCCATGCGCCCCAATGGGGGTTCAAGGGAAATGCCCCTGGAAGCCACAATTTATATATAAATTACCATTATAAATTTGGACTGTTCATCATTGAGTCACAGATCTGACAGTAGAGGTTATGTTAGGGCTTTTTTTCCCTAGAAGGAGACACTCTTTTAATGAGGGCATTGTATTATGGCTATGAATGAGTATTACATGCATTGTTGGATTGAAGATTGAAGAGGAGATTGATAGTGTTGTATTGTAAACTCTATTGAAGTTAATACAGACTGGTACATCTCTTCTTGTGTGGAGTTTTTTCTTGAAAGGGTTTCTCCATGTAAACACTATGTTATGTGTTTGATCTTTTATTCTATTATTTCTTTGTGTTGATTTCAAACTAAATCCATTTTGGTTCTGCACAATTAAATATCTATATTACAATTGTAATCAATTTTCTATTGATAGTGGTTTACCTTCATTTCTAACAATTAGTGCTTATGGAAAATGCTAAATTTGAATCTAAAGACATCTCAAAGAGAAAAAATATATTTGTCTTCTTTGATTGCATCTAGTGCAAACTTTTTGAACAACCCTTCAAATGAAGAAAATAAGCTATTGGAATCATCATCCTCCCTAGCACAACTAATTTCTTACTCCTCGATGAAATACCTAGATCTTCATCATGTTCTATGGATTCTTGGGAGATTGTATCCTCATCATCAAACAAATGATATGCGCTCTCTTGAAAATAGTCACAATTAGTGGCTTCTCCAAGGGATGATGCTCTTACATATTCTCTTCTTGAAATCCTTGCTCTTTCACAATCACTTGATTCCACAAACATACATAATAATTGAATGTATTTACTTTATTATCACACACTAGTCTATCTTGATTATATTCTGTCATAAAGTCACCATCAGATGCATCTTAAAGATTTTGAAGGTTACTTGTAAACCTTTGATAATTTGATCTGGAAGCTACCAATAGATGCATCATGTGATACTTATCTAGAAAATTCCAAGCATTATGATTGCTTGTCTCATGGAAATAGCAAAAAATATTTGTGTTATCCCTTTGGTGTTGCCCTTGAAATTGTTGAGCTAAAACTTTCTACTGAAACTATCTTTTCATGTTGGTGATACCAATCACCACTTTCTAAAACAAAGGCTTAGCGAGACTCAAAACCATGAGCTTAATGGTACCTTTTTTATTTCTCTTATCATGATCATGTCATCTTTGAGCTAAATTTCTCATGTTTGGGCCTCTTCTAACTTATCTACTTCATTAGTTTTGAGAAAGAAAGTAAATTTTGAAGGAAGATCGTTAATGAATTAGCTCATGATAATTTGTCAAGGCCTTAAAGAATTACTAATTCTTCCAACAAGTCATTTGAGTAATTGTATTATCTTCCTCATAGGTTCATTGTGATCTTTATTTATGTTTTAAAGTTGATCAAAAAATCATAGACATGATAAATCTTGTCTTGCCATACAAACTTCTACCAATAGATACTTGGTTGAGGAACAAGTCTATAGGGACAAGGAAAGAGGTTAAGTCATCTAAAATGCTTATTATACCATATTTCCAAGACTTGTAGTTCCCTCTTCTCAATAAAATAATAGAAGGATGAGTTGAAATAGCAATGAATAATAATGACATTCTCCTCAAATCAGTCAAGCAATATACTAGTCAATAGACTAATAAACAAAGGAAAATTGCAAAACCACTATAGAACTCTCCCAAAATTACTCAATCATGAAACCCTCTAACAAATTTGATTGTGGTACTTTATATATAGTGTATTTTAAGTTACCATTTACTAAGAACACAAAGAGGTATTGTGATGTAGGAGCATCTGGGTTCACTAGCAATCCTGCATCACCAAAAACACATTTTATTTTCTAAGTTGCTTTTCTACTTTGTTTTCTTTGCAGAGTTGGTTTTGTGTTTTAGGAGGTAAATTCAGATTAATCTAGCCAAGTTTAGAGCAACATCTTGTCCAAGAGCTAATTAGGTATCTCCCATTAAAATTTGGTGAAGTTTGGATGAAAATGGCTAAGTTAGAACAAGTCAGCTAATTTTCTAGTTCATGAACTGCTTAGTTCACCAATCCAATGGTTTGTTGATAGCCTAGTTCACCAATGGACGATTTCAGGCCTTTGGTTAGTAAAGTTTCTAGTTCACGAACTATTTAGTTTGTCGATCCAACAGTTTTTGGTAGCTTAGTTCACTGATGGGAACTTTTGCCAAATATCTTTTCGTGAGTTGGACCAAGTTTCATTTGTTGTCGACAAAGTTGAAGGATTGCAAACTTCTGTTTTTGCCAAGAAAGACGTGTGCAAACATGAAAGCTCACAAGTGGATAAGTCACTGACTGAATGAAAGTCTTAAGTATTGGCAAGTTCGGGAGTTTTGAAAGTTGTTGATTTGTTGATTTGGTGACAAAGTGAATAAGAAGCACCTTTTGCCAAGTTCAGAAAAGATGTAAATTGCCGATAGAAGGAAAGTGAGCAGTATCGGCTAGTTCATAAGTTTTGGAAATCGCCGATTCGCCGCTAAGTGCTTGAGCGGAGTCTTTGTAAGTTTGTGAAGTCAGGGATTTTTTGATAAGAAGGTTTCTCTGTCCTATAAGTTCGTCGATCACTTACTTTAGTGACAACTACTTGAGATGAGAAAGACAAGGTAAGTTCATGGTGTTCAAACATTGTTGATGAGCATCTGTTGATATGGTGGTAAGGAAGATCGAGGCCTTGATAGGTAGAAGAATAGTCATGTGGGCTGATAGAAGAAGTTCCACATTTATGAAGATTCACCGAAGGGTATTTTATGGGGATTTGACACCAATGGAATACAATTCTTGGAGTTCGGTATTGTGCAAAAGGAAATCCTTGTGATGGATGGCGAATATATATATGCTCAAATATCTTTAAATTCTTTATGAAGAATGTAGTGATTTGGTGAGACACTTGGGTGTTTGGTATTGCCATAGGAAGTATAACGATTATTTTAGTTTCATAACCGTTTGTGATGGATCGGTTCGACTTCTTTGTCAGGATAGTATAAAGGGATTCAATTGTCTCTGTTGAGGGTTAGACTTCCTATAGAAGAGAGGTGTCACAGAAGAGTTCTATAGAGGGCATTAGTGTATCAGTTAAGAAGTGTGATTGTGTGAAGAATTCATACTCCTGTAACTATCTTATTGCTGCAGAACTAAATAGATACAATTGTTGTGGTTGTGGATATTGTTTTGTGTTGATATTTGAGTTTTGTTGCTTAATTCAATAGTTTAATAAAACCCCTAAATTTTGTACTGTATCAAGCGGTATCAGAGCAAGTTTCTAATGAAAACTGTGGTGGTGTCATAGAGAAGGATTCTGAGGAATTTGTTGTGGGTAAAGAAGAAGAGTGTGGGCCTGCAACTACAAAGAATTTGGTGGAAACATGGCACAAAGAGGATGTGGTAGAGGAAGAGCACCACAACCAGTGACTTGGCAATGGTGGAGATGATGAGAGGCATTGTAGCATGATTAGATGCAACAGAAGCATCCCAGAGAAGAGGATTACTAGTAGATGATGTCAACGAGGATGAAACCAAATTTGAAGCACCAGAGATTGATATAGAAGATGATGTTTATAAAAAACTAGAAAGGAGATTTATTTGAGCGATGTCTAGTATCAGTAGCAAGCCTCGTTTGGATCCTCCAAGTTATAATGGTAGTTTAAACCCAAAAGAATTGATTGACTGGGTTGTGGAGATGGACAAATATTTTGATTTCGAATCAATTGAAGACCCCAAAGGGTAAAATTTTCTTGCACAAAGTTGAAAGTTCATGCCTCTTTGTGGTGGGAACATGTTCAGACAGAGAGACAAAGGAAAGGCAAAGAGAAGATTAAATTTTGGGAACACATGGTGACGAAAGTGAAGGTGAATTTTCTACCTGCGGATTACCAAATCAGTCTTTTTAAGAAATTGCAAAATTTGAAGCAAAAGGAGAAGAATGTTCAAGAATACATAGAGGAATTCTATAGGCTGAGTATCTGGGCATGTCATGTGGATGATGATGCTGAGAAAGTTTCTAGGTATTTGAATGGATTTCACTATACTATCCAAGATGAGATAAGTATGTTGAAAATTAATACTATGGATGAAGCGTATCAATATGCCTTGAAGGCTGAAGATAAAGAAAATAATTCCAGAGGTAAAGGGAAATTCACTTGTGGGAGAAGATAGTCAAGTGCTGGAAGAGGATATTAGAACAAACCAGGAGAGAGCAGCTCTTCACAAGCTAACACCCAAGAGAATAAAGGTAGAGGAGATTCATCCCATGGAAGAGGTGATTATTCTAGAGGCAAAGGATCATTTGGAAGAGGTAGAGGAAGGGGATTCAGTGGTACTTGTTTTCAGTGTGGAGAGATTGGATATAGGGCATTTGAGTGCCCTTAGATTCAACAGAGTACTAGAACATGACAAACATTGAAAGTGAAAGTGTGGCTTCACTACCATGTGGAGAAGACCTGGAAGGTGGGGGGAGTCTTTAATGTTCAGAAGGATTTTGTTAAATCCTAAGAAAGAGAAGTATGAACCAGTATAGTGAAGGAATTTATTCCAAACCAAATGCAAGGCAGGAGGTAAATGTTGCAAGGTGATCGTTGATAGTGGCAACATAGACAATATTGTTTCCAAAGAGATGGTGAATAAACTAAAGTTGAGGAGATTGAGACACCCTAATCCCTATAAAGTTTCATGGTTGCAGAATAAACATCAATTAATGGTGAAAGAACAATGTCGGGTAAGTTTTCAGATAGGTAATTATAAGGATGAAATTTTGTGTGATATCATGCCAATAGATGCATGCCATAATTTGCTGGGTAGACCATGACAATTTGATAAATAGGCTATGCATGATGGGAGAACAAAGACATACAAAATTATGAAGGATGGGAAAAAGTATACCTTGAATCCATTGAAGGATAGGGATGAAGGGGTAGAGAGCAGTCTAAAAATTTGTTTTATTTCATGTAAGAAATTTTTGAAAGAGATGAAGAAAGAGAGAGCATGATTTGCCTTCATTCCTAAGCCTACCATAGCCATGAAAATGGAGAAAGAAGAGAAACTACTAGACGAGATTCAGGAAATCTTGGATGAATATTCATAAATAATGATGAAGGATTTGTCTGATGGATTGCCACCAGTAAGGGATATCAACCACTGTATGGATTTGATCCTCGGTGTGAGTTTACCAAATAAAGCACCGTACCGAATGACACCAATGGAGAATGCTTAAATAAATAGGTAAGTACATGAGTTGTTAGATAAGGGACTGATAAGGGAAGTTTGAGTCCATGTGTTAAACCAATAGTGTTGATGCCAAAGAAGGATGGAGAATGGCAAATGTGTAGAGACTTACGAGCCTAAATAAAATCACAATAAAATATAGATTTCCATTACCATAGATGGATGATATGATGGACTATTTGAGTGGACCCAAATACTTCACAAAAATAATTCTGAAAAGTGGATATCATCAGATTTGGATAAGAGAAGGTGATGAGTGGAAAACTACATTCAAAACCAAGGATGGCTTGTATGAATGGTTGGTGATGCCATTCGAGTTGACAAATGCTACCAACACATTCATGAGATTGATGAAGGAGGTGTTGAAACCGTTTGTCGGTAAGTTTGTCATAGTATATCTTGATGATATTTTAATTTTTAGTAAAACCAAGGAAGAGCATTTGTTGCATGTCAGAGTAGTTCTGTAGAGATTAAAAGAAGAAAAGTTATTGGTTAATTTCAAGAAATGTAGTTTTATGAATGAGGAACTTGTGTATTTGGAGTTTGTAGTTCCCAGTGATGGTTTGAAGATAGACCTGGAAAAGGTCAAGGCAATTGTGGATTGGCCTTCACCTCACAGTATGTTTGAAGCGAGGAGTTTCCATGGCTTACCGAGCTTCTATAGGAAGTTCATTCGTAATTTTAGTGGAATATGTGCACCTATTACAAAAACCATGAAAGGTAATAGGAAGGAGTTTGTGTGGACAACAGTAGCTGAAAAGAGTTTCAAAATTTTGAAGAGCAAGGTGACTGAACAACTAGTGTTGGTGCTCCCTAATTTTGGGAAAGTTTTTCAAGTAGATTGTGATGCTAGTGGGACAGCGATCGGAGGTGTCCTTAGTCAAGAGGGGAAACCAATTGCATACTTCAGCGAAAAGTTAAATGAAGCCAAGAGAAAGCATTATGTATATGACAAGGAATTTTATGCAATTGTACAGACACTCAAGAAGTGGAGGCACTATTTGCTACCGAAAGAATTTGTAATGTACACTGATCATCACGCTTTGTAGTTTATTAATAGTCAAGGTAAGTTGAATCAAAAGCACATGAAGTGGGTTGAATTTCTGCAAAGTTATTCATTTGTTTTAAAGCATATAAGTTGGAAATCAAATTGAGTAGCTAATGCATTAAGTAGAAGGTGTTTGTTGGTGAATGGGTTGAAAGTGAATGTAGTTGGTTTTTATTCCATGAGAGAGTTGTATAAAATAGACCCAGATTTCAATGAAGCATGGACAATATGCATGAATCTAGTAGAGCAGGACAGAATGCCATGGTTGGAATATTTTGTGTAGGAAGGTTTGTTGTTTAAAGGAAAAAAGTTGTGCATACCTCAAGGATCATTGAGGGATAATTTGAAAAGAGAAAAACATAGTAGTGGTTTGAGTGGGCATTTTGGTGTTGATAAGATGTTGGCTCAGTTGAATGAGAGTTATTTCTGGCCAGGTATGGTTGTTGATGTAAAGAAATTAGTGCAGGATTGTAGAGTGTGCCGACATGCCAAAGGAGTGAGGCAAAACACTGGGTTGTACCAACCGTTGCCTATACTGAAGAGACCATGGGAGTATATTAATATGGACTTTGTTTTGCGATTACCTCACACACAAAGAGGTAATGATTCTATTTTTGTTGTAGTTGATAAGTTTTTGAAGATGGCACATTTTATTCCATGTCAAAAGTGTAATGATACTTCTCATATTGCTTCCTTATTTTTCAAAGTAGTTAGGTTGCATGGTTTGCATAGGAGTATAGTTTCTAATTGTGATTTGAAGTTTGTTGGCTATTTTTGGTATACTTTGTGGAGAAAATTGGACACATAATTGGGCTTCAGTTCAACATACCATCCACAAACCGATGGTCAAACTAAAGTTGTAAACAAAAGTTTGGGTAATTTATTGAGATGTTTGGTAGGGAATAAGCCAAACTAGTGGGACTTAGTTTTGGCTCTAGAAGAGTTTACATACAATAACTCAATCAATAGGAGTGTGGGAAAGAGTCCCTTTCACATTGTGTATGGTTACAGTCCCAAAGGGGTAGATGAATTGCGAGATAGTGCTGATTTGACTTGAAAGAGTGTTGTAGCTGAAGATTTTTTAGAATTTATTCATGGTTTGCATAAACAAGTGAAAGAAACTTTGGAGAAGAGTGCCACTAAATACAAGGAGCATGCCGATATGCATCAGAGAGAGCAAGAGTTTCAGGTTGGAGATTTGGTCTTGGCACATTTGTTGGAGAGGTTCTCGTAGGGAACTTACAACAAATTGAAATAGAACAAGATTGGACCTTGTAAAGTCTTGCATAAGTTTTCATCCAATGCTTACTAAATAGAACTTCCAATAGGTATAGATATGTCACCCATTTTCAATGTGGTAGATTTGTATAGATATTATGAAGGGGACTCAAGCACACAAGAGGGTTTCAGTTTAGATGTTCAGGATAAATGTGAATGGATAGATCAATTTCTTGAAAAGCAATTTGAATAGGTTGATCAAGTGATTGATTCTAGTGTGTCTAAACAAACAAAGGGAAAAGTATACATGAAATATCTTGTCTGATGGAAGGGTAAACCAACTGATGAAGCCTCTTGGATGAAAGTTTCTAAGTTGGCTAAGTATGGGATTTCTATTCCTGACTTACCAAAATGTTCTTGAGGTGCAACCTCAAGAAACATTTCTCTTACCCATCGTGTCTGATGCAAGAGCATTCGGGTTCACTAGCAATCCTACATCACCAAAAACACATTTTATTTTCTAAGTTGGTTTTCTACTTTGTTTTCTTTGTAGAGTTGGTTTTGTGTTTTAGGAGGCAAATTTAGATTAACCTGGCCAAGTTTAGAGCATCATCTTGTCAAAGAGATAATTGGGTATCTCCCATTCAAATTTGGTGAAGTTTGGATGAAAATTGGCTAAGTTAGAACAAGTCGGCTAATTTTCTAGTCGTGAACTACTTAGTTTGTCGTTCCAGCAATTTGCTGATAGACTAGTTCGTCGATGGATGATTTCAGGCCTTTGGTTGGCAAAGTTTCTAGTTCACGAACTGTTTAGTTCACTGATCCAATAGTTTATTGATAGCTTAGTTCACTGATGGGAACTTTTATCGATTACCTTTTCATGAGTTGGACCAAGTTTTATTTGTTGTCAGCAAATTTGAAGGATTGTGAACTTGTGTTTTTACCGATAAAGACGTGCGCAAACTTGAAAGCTCACAAGTGGATAAGTCACCGACTGAATGAAAGTCTTAAGTATCGGCAAGTTTGGGAGTTTTGAAAGTTGTCGATTTGCCAATTTGAGTGACAAAGTGAATAAGAACCACCTTTCACCATGTTTGGGAAGGATGAAAATCGTCGATAGAAGGAAAGTGAGTAATATCAACTAGTTTGCAAGTTTTGGAAATGATTGATTCACCAATAAGTGCTTGAGTGGAGTCTTGGTAAGTTTGTGAAGTCGAGGATTTGCCGATAAGAAGGTTTCTCTATCCTATAAGTTCACCGATCTCTTACTTTAGCGACAACTACTTGGGAGGAGAAAGATAAGGTAAGTTCATGGTGTTCAAACATTCTTGATGAGCAACTGGTGATATGGTGATAAGGAAGATTGAAGCCTTGATAGGTTGAAGAATAGTCATGTGGGCTAATAGAAGAAGTTCCACATTTCTGAAGATTCACTGAAGGGTATTTTATGGGGATTTGACACCAACAGAATACAATTCTAGGAGTCCAGTATTGTGCAAAAGGAAATCCTTGTAATGGATGGTGAATATATATATTCTCAAATATCTTTAAATTCCTAATGAATAATGTAGTGATTGTAGCATTGTAAAATGTGTACACTAGCATTTTACACCTAGTTTAGCTCCTAGGGTGGACCTAGTTTGTTGCTTTTGTTAATTAAGACCTATTTTAACACCTTTTTGAGCTCTAAATGATAAATATCTTGATCCTGACAAATAAACTTGGCATAATCAACTTATGACTGGACTAAGCCCTTGTTAAAAGACACTTTGCAAAGTTTATGGGCTAAAGGTCCAGGGTGCCCAAGCGCCCTGGTCCCACTTGGGATTTTAGCCCCACTTTGTGGTGTCATCTTGGGACACTCCTCTAGTTAGTATTTGTCAGCCTAAAGTTTTTTTATTTGCTGAAGGTGAGAAGGAATGCATATTTAAGTGTGTGTTGCAATTCATTTACACCTAACGAAATGAATGTGAAATTGCTCTCATGTGATGCTTGGTACTCAAGGATTCTTCATGTTCAGATTGTCTTCTACTTGTGAATGATATTGAAGTTGTTTGCAGGCTTTGAAGGAAGTTTGAAGCACTCTTCATCACTCTCCTTTGTTGGTGCTAAGTCTTCATCAACTAAGGTTGGACATCTTGTGGTTCTTATCATCATTATCTATCATATTGTTGCAGATCTGGCCTCTGCCTTGCTAGGGCATGCACTCTTGGATCTTATCAATCATTGTTGTGTAGGTGGGAACACCAACATAGGGTTTGACTGAGGCAAACCCTTAAAATAGCACAACCTTTTCCTTCTTTTAGTGGGTGTAGGTGAGGAGAACAGGTTTTAGAGTCTAGTTTTCGGGAAGAAGGTAGTGCAGATGAATATAGATCCGACAAAGTTTGAAGTTCTGCCTAATCCTAAAAAGGGACCAGGGCTCCCAAGCATGTCTGTCCTAGGCATTTCTGCTAAACTTTCTAGGTTCTAAATTACTTTCTTACCTCTGATGTACTTGATGATCTTTGTGGTTCATTTCATGTAGTCTATTATAGCCTGTTATTTATCATATGGTCATTTAATCTTAGTCTTGGATTGCTTGTTGAGATTTGGTTAATCTTGGTTGGTCCTTATATATACAACAAAAGGACAGAACCCCTATAGTTTGGCTCTGCTCCTTAGGTAGAAGCCATGCTCAGTTTGTGCCCCAATGTTTTGTAGAAGAGGGATGAACTAGTCTAACTCTTTAGGCTTGTGATGTCTTTTCTACATCACAGTGATTTGGCAGGACACTTAGGTGTTTGGCATTGTTGTAGGAAGTATAACGACTATTTTAATTTCATAACCATTTGTGATGGATTGGTTCAACTTCTCTGTTGGGATAGTATAAAGGGATTCAATTATCTTTGTTAAGGGTTCAACTTCCTAGAGAAGAGAGGTGTCACAAAAGCGTTCTATAGAGGAGGCTGGTGTATCGGTTAAGAAGTGTGATTGTGTGAAGAATTCATACTCCTATAACTATTTTGTTGTTGCAGAAATAAATAGAAACAATTGTTGTGGTTGTAGATACTGTTTTGTGTTGATATTTGAGTTTTGCTACTTAATTTAGTAGTTTGATAAAACCCTTGAATTTTGTATTGCACCATATTAATTTTAATGTTTTACAATTGCCAACAAAGGATACAATATAGAAAGTACAATTCATATCACAATGAGTACAAACTAATAGCACCACAACAAGGTACATGAAAAAACATGCACTTTGAAAAAATGCATCTTAAAAGGAGTTTGTATAAGCCCAAATATAGCCTTAGAAGGTCCCAAAATGGGAATTGTACAACAACACCCATGATAAATTATAAATTCTATAAAAATCATGCATTAAAATTAGAAACTATTTGCACGACGATGAAGTATGAAGAAAACTAGCCAAAATAAAAAAATTTCTTAGAAAAAGGAGATCACATGGTGTTAAATAGAGCATTTGAAGTTTAGGAGCAAGATAGAAAACTCTAACCCTGAAGGGTTTTAATTAGGGAGAAAAAACCTACTAATATCAACATGATGCTACCACCAAACTTAGCATAATAGCTACTATATTTGGTGGTATGTCCAATGTAGAGATTGTCAGCTTTAACTAGAGGTCTGTTATATTGGTGTGATTGTCAAATATAGTTGGGTGCAACTAACTTTAAAGATCTTTCCAAGTTTAGAGTATTGGTGATAAATGTAGTGAAGTGCTAGGTGTTAGGAAAGGTGTCTCGACCTTGCAATTACAAAAAAAAGTATGACTTTTAAGTTATCAAATTGAATAAACTCAATTTCTAGGCTATAGGGTTGTTTTTTGGCCAAAATAAAAATTCCAGGTTGTTCGCCATTGCCTATGAGGTGCCCAATGTGTAGGTCTTTTTGAGATCTACAATTTAAAAACAAATGGACCCAATCAGCCTCCCCGATCAAAAGTTATGGACTTGGGAAGTTGGTCCTCCCGTAATAGGAAATGTAAAAATGTGTTAGACATAACAAAGAGTTGTAAGGGGGAGTTACACATGTTGATGCATGTTATGACACATCATATGTCATCTTTGGTTGGAGATAATGGAACCCTAAGGATTTGCGTGCCACTTTTGAGTGGTTTTAGCACATGGTTTTGTAATTTATGTTTGATAGTTTCATGTATTATATCTCCTATATATTAGGTGCTTGAGATGGAGGTTATGTGAGAGAGTCTTATAGATGTTGAGTTGCCTCCAGATCTTTGGTTGGTGATGTTGGAGTTGAGGATCTTCTAGATAGAACACTAGCACTGGATGGGGAACAAATGACAAGCAATTGCATGTCCTGTAAATAACGAAAAATAGAAAATATTACAATGCACAAAATTAGAATGAGTCAAACTTAATAATTAATATTATGAACAATGTTTGTACAAATAGGAGAAGTGGTTGAATAGCATAAGAATTTGACTCATACTCCCTAATAGTGGTTGTGAGTTTGCTCTGCCACATAGCAAGAGGTTTCACCACATACCTTGGAAGAGTTTGAACAACTCTTCAAGTCAACACATAGTCACCTAAGATGGCTTAATGCCAAGTGTAGAAATACATGCATAATTACTTAATAAGTAATTAATTAATAATTTTCTACACTAACACCCCCCTTAAGCATAGCCTAGGTGGGCACAAAGAAAGATGGATCCTGACAACTAGGCCTGATGAGTTACCCATGTATAGTGAAATCTCTCATAACTTAGTGGAGAAAGGAAGAAAACCTTGTGGGAAAAAGTTCCCTCCAAAAGAGAGAAAAAGTGGAAGTGTACTAGACATGACACAAAACATCCAAACATGATAGTCCTAAAATCCCTGTGAGATAGGGCCCATGTGTGCCTCCATAAAGAAGAGAAAGTCAACACAAAATGTCACATGGCAAATGTTGTAGTAGGTCCTCTATAATAAATGATCAATCTTCCTTTCAAAAGATATAAACCCTGAGCTATCAAACTATTGAATTCCCACTCAAGTGGAATGTATGAAGGAATCAGGATGTATGGTTCTAGAAGCTGCTCATGTTTCCCAATGTTGATGTTGAAATGAGTCACAACCAATGATGTGTCTCAAATTCATGTGAAAACTGATGAAGAGCGGGATCTAAAGAAGTGATGTGTGGAATGTCAATATATGCCATGTGGCCATAATCCAATTCTCACATGAAGTCCTTCTATAAAGAATCTTTGGAAGCCCTCATTGAAGCCTCACTGAACTCTATAAAAGAACTGTCATCAAAGAGAAGACTTATTTCCTCAATAGTGTCGTCTAGATCTGAAATGTGGGACTCTACAAACAAACAAGAGATGTCTGGTAGAAATTGGTCCCAATGAGGTGAATCTAGAAAATGAACCTACTACAAAGAATCACTGGAATCTCTCGAAGAAGCAACTCTAAACTTTGAAGTAGCAATGGGTATTATAGATGGGGTATCAATGTATGTCAACCAAATAAACTGATCATCTCATAAGGATGTGTCCACACAATATGGGGCAACATAATTATCAGTATTATCCACAAGAGCCTGGTCATCCACAGAAACACCACTATCAGATGAAGATCCAAAGTCTCCATACAATTGCTGGATGATGGTCCAAGCAGTGAAAGGGTACTCAGTGTGCTCTATGTGATGTACAAAATACTTAGAAATAGTAAAACCTATTAGTCCATAGACCATTCCATTTTGTTAAACCATGCATTCTTCTTTTTATAGTCACTTGGCTCAAGAGCAAGTCTAAGGAGATAAGGCAATAGATCCTACTCAAGATAGTGATTCTTTATCCCTTATTTTTAGGACAAATAGTTCTCTCAAGTTAGATTGACAACAAAAGGATGAAAAAAACCATGATGAACCACAACACAACGTAAGTGTGCTAGACATGACACAATACACCCCTGATAATTCAATATTTCTATCCCCCCTAAATTTTTTGCACTTTATGAGTTTAGTGCATAAGTGTGATCAATTTAGAACAAAAAATGACACTTTATAACAATAGTGTGAAATCGTGTCCAATGGATTTAGCTTGAAAAAAAACACTTTCAAAAAAATGGCACTCAAATACAAGTTGCATATCAAAGGTTATTACAAATTTTTGATTTGGCCTCTTTCCTATTTTTGACACTAAATTTTTTTATTATTTTTTAAATGCCTTCCAAAAACTTTTGACAATTTTGTTTTAAAAGTTTCACAAAAAAATAAAAAAAGGAGAGAATGGAGGTGGAGTTAAGCCCCCTTTGGTTGGGTACGACCACACCCCATATGACTAAGGGGCTAAGAGATTTGGTGGCTATCCCCCCCCTTAATGCCAGTGGAGTTGTTGATTTCAGAAATTTCCACTTTTTGAGAATGAATAGTGCTCCTTTCCTCTGGTTTTATTTTGATGGCTTGCATAAGAAAATAATAAATGCAAAAAAATCAAACATAAATGCAATGCAATCTACCTTTCCTGGGAAAAAATGCCCCTTCTTTGTAAAAACTAAAATGCCTCTACCCATAAAAATGCCTCTCTACAATCATCTAGAATAAAAAACACCTCTTTTCTATCAATAAAAACATTTGCAAAAAAATGCCTCTTTCTGCAAATTATAAAATGACTTTTCTGTAGATGCCTTCAAAGAGGCCACAGGCTTCCACCTTGCCACATGAGTTTTTTAACTCGCCACGTAGGCACAAAAATGCCCTCAATCACCTCTAGTTTAGAATTGTGTGCAAACAAAAACTTGCTGAACAATGGACAACCAACACAAATTCTAGAATGCAATACTCTATTAAATTAAACAATGCAATATATCGAACTACCATCTTAAACCAAAACCTTTCTCTGATACCATGTTGGAGTTGAGGATCTTTTGGATAGAACATTAGGACTA
This sequence comes from Cunninghamia lanceolata, assembly GCA_027924645.1. Taxonomy (NCBI): domain Eukaryota; kingdom Viridiplantae; phylum Streptophyta; class Pinopsida; order Cupressales; family Cupressaceae; genus Cunninghamia; species Cunninghamia lanceolata. The sequence goes on from BSBN01000333.1 coordinate 8,261,588, forward strand.
GAATGGGGAGCAAATGACAAGCAATCACATGCCTTGCAAGTTACGAGACAGAAAATATTGCAATGCAAATAATAGGCACGAAATTGGAATGAGCTGAACTTATTAATGAATATTATGAAAAATGTTTGTACATATAGGAGAAGTGGTTAAGTTGCATAATAAGTTGACTCATACTCGCTAATAGTGGTGGCGAGTTTGCTCCACCACATAGCAAGAGGTTGTGCCACATACCTTGGAAGAGTTTGAACAACTCTCCAAGTCGCCACATAGCCATCTAAGATGGCATAATGCCAAGTGTAGAAATACATATGTAATTACTTAATAAGTAATTATTTAATAAGTAATTACTTAATAATCTTCTACACTAACAAGTGATACTCCTATGAAAGATTGCTCTACAAGTGTATTGTAATCAAGTGTTAATATATTGAGGTACTTTTGGAGTGTGAGGTTTTTCTCCTGAAAGCATTTTTCACACGTAAGTCACTGTGTTGTGGCATAATTTCTATTTATGTTTATTTCTATAACTATTGTAAAGATCTATTAAGTTTTGCATAACCCTCCTCTTAAGAATAGTGTAGGAAGTTGTTCCCTTACCTTATCTTCCTTATAAGTGGTACCAGAGCTTGATCACCTTTAGTTTCAGTTGCAGGTTGTTGGGATTTTTTGAACTAATCCAATTTTGAGTGGGAGCTTCTACAGAAGATACTGTGTGATCTTGTTATAAGAATTTTTAGATGACGAGCACATCAGGGAGAATAGAGGTAGAGAAGTTTTCTAGTAACAATTTTGAGATGTAGAAGTTGAAGATGGAGGATCTGTTAATTGATCGAGATTTGTGGGATATTGTTGATGAGAATGTTTCAAGGCTAATAGATGCCACTTTGTCTGCTCAATATGATGTTATGGACCATAAAGCCAAGGGTCAAATTAGATTGTGCCTAGTAGATTCATTTTTAATCAATGTCCATGAAGAGTTCTCTGTGAAGAAACTATGGAAGAAACTTGGTGAGATATATCAAGCCAAGTCTTTAGTGAACAAGATTTTCTTGAGGAAGAAGTTGTATTCCTTGAGAATGGAAGAGGGTGGACAAAATGTAGACCACCAAAGCATTTAATATGTTGGTGGCTCAATTAGAATTAGTTGGTGTAAAAATGGATGAGGAGAGATGTTACATCTCGCTTTGTTCTTTATCTGATTCATGGGATTCTCTTGTTATTATTGGCACATTATTGTCATTGATGTCAAGGGATGCCATTGGTTGTCAAAATGATGTCAAGATGATGCAAAACGAATGTGTAGATCATGTCTGACAGGGTTGAAAAATATTGTCAATGTTTACTTAATAATCTTCTACACTAACAAGTGATACTCCTGTGAAAGATTACTCTACAAGTGTATTGTAATCAAGTGTTAAGATATTGAGGTGCTTTTGGAGTGTGAGGTTTTTCTACCGAAAGCATTTTTTGCACGTAAGTCACTATGTTGTGGTATAATTTCTATTTATGTTTATTTCTATAACTATTGTAAAGATCTATTAAGTTTTGCATAACCCTCCGCTTAAGAATAGTGTAGGAAGTTGTTCCCTTACCTTATCTTCCTTATAAGTGGTACCAGAGCTTGATCACCTTTAGTTTCAATTGCGGGTTGTTGGGTTTTTTGAATTAATCCAATTTTGAGTGGGAGCTTTTGCAGAAGATACTTTGTGATCTTGTTGCAGGAATTTTTAGATGGTGAGCTTATCAGTTAGAACAGAGGTAGAGAAGTTTTCTAGTAACAATTTTGAGATGTAGAAGTTGAAGATGGACAATATGTTAATTGATCGAGATCTGTGGGATGTTGTTGATGAGAATGTTTCAAGGCTAATAGATGCCACTTTGTCTGCTTAATATGATGTTATGGACCGTAAAGCCAAGGGTCAAATTAGATTGTGCCTAGTAGACTCATTTTTAATCAATGTCCATGAAGATTTCTTTGTGAAGAAACTATGGAAGAAACTTGGTGAGATATATCAAGCCAAATCTTTAGTGAACAAGATTTTCTTGAGGAAGAAGTTGTATTCCTTGAGAATGGAAGAGGGTGGACAAATTGTAGACCACCAAAGCATTTAATATGTTGGTGGCTCAATTAGAATTAGTTGGTGTAAAAATGGATGAGGAGGAGAGATGTTACATCTCGCTTTGTTCTTTGTCTGATTCATGGGATTCTCTTGCTATTGTTGGCACATTATTGTCATTGATGTCAAGGGATGTCATTGATTGTCAAAATGATGTCAAGATGATGCAAAATGAATGTGTAAGTGGTGTTTGACAGGGTTGAAAAGTATTGTCAATGTTGTCATTGCAAGTTGTCAATATTCTATCAGTTACAAAGGATTTGATATTAAAGGGTTTCATCATTCTAAAACCCTAATCCCTTAATATTGTTTAAGTCTACAGGCACTTTTATTCTAATTTGCAGGTGACTTAGTATCGACAGTTACCATGACTTAAGTTGTCACTTAAGTACCTTTCTATTGTGCTTTGATTGGCCTCATTTCCTAATGGTTACTGGCTCTGACAGTATTTCATTTTATGGTCTGCGAAAGAGAATATAGTGCTACAAGCACTTCAGTGTTGATCCAACGGTGTGCATCGATTCTTCAAGATCAAATGGCTAGCACATGCATGCAAGGAAGAAAAGTAAAAATCCTCTATTGGTGTGTGAGTGCAACATCATGCCATGTGTCAGGTCTACACATCCCCACAAGGTCATGGAGATCATAGAATGGTAACTCCATGCACTTGCGCAATGCCGACAAGTGGTAAGCCTCAAATGCAAGCAATTAGCATGGCAACTTCTCATTGACTAAAGACTTTTCAAAGGGCTAGCATGTAAAGGCAATTTCAAATCAACAGTGCATGATAAAGGAGGAGATCAGATGGCTATCACAGTAACACATAGCAATACATATTTCTTAATCATCGACTACGATGGTACGAGATAATGACATGTGTCCACTCAAGATGGCGAGAAAGGTGAGATCAACGGTCAACATTTAAAGTTAGCAAACAACTATTTCCTGAAGCTAAAATTTGACTGGTAGTTACAAAGAGGAAGTCGGTTCAACTGCATTAATGAAAGATTGTTCCTGTAACAGTTTTGATGGAATGCGAAGTAGTAAAGGGTAGTTGTAACTATGAAACAGTTACTTTCTGGTTGTTGTACCCAACCAAAATTTTTGCTTCATCAAGGCATTTTGAAACAAGTATAGAAAATTTTTTGTCAAAAAGTCAAAAAAGCAAAATTTCTAAAAATAGAAATTTCTGGGTTTCTTGAGATATGGATGTTGGCAAAACTTTCTAAAAATAGAAAGTTTCTAGAAATAGAATCTCCAAATCAGGTGTCGCACTCGATTCTCATTGGTCGATTTTCCTTCACGATCGGCACGGTTCAGACGGAATCTTCAAACTAAAAATAGACGTCGAGTTAGGTTTTCTGGGTTTCTTGAGATATGGATGTTGGCAAAACTTTCTAAAAATAGAAAGTTTCTAAAAATAGAATCTCCAAATCAGGTGTCGCGCTCGATTCTCATTGGCCGATTTTCCTTCACGATCGGCACGGTTCAGACGGAATCTTCAAACGACCAAGTTTTCTCTACTGGGTCATTTTTGCTTTTTCACAAGGTGAAGCATGAGCTTGAAAGTCATCAACACAGAAAAGTTCACCTGCCAAATCTCTTCGACGAGTTTCCAATGCTGTTTCAACGACACAAAACTGACAAACGGTCGTTGACTCGACGATGCACGTAAAACGATGCAAGATGGATCCAAGGTGAAGTGAAAAGTTGGAAAATCAAAAAATTGGCTAAGTCTGGTGAAACTGGGCACCCTTGGAGGCTTGGGGTGCCCATCCTCTCCTGTGTTAGTTTTTTTCACGTTTTTCAAGAAACGTCGAAAATGCTTTCGTCAGCTCCTTTCCGATTGGTCAAACTTGGTCAAACTTGGTCAAAAGTCAGTCAAAGCCAGGATTTCATCACAAATATGTTCAGACTACTTAGATCACCCTCCGTCCCACCTCGACAGTCGTCAGAACGACCGAAATCGAAGACCGAACTGGAGCCGTGGGCACGGAAATCAAGAAAAGGTACAAAATTGAAAATTTTTGCAAAAAATGGCTAAGTGTTGACAAAATGGGCGCCCCAGGAGGCTAAGGGAGACCATCCTCACCAGTGTTAGTTTATTTTTCATGTTTTTCTTGAAAAACGCAAATCTCCTTCCGTCTGCCCGCTCCGGTTCAGTGTTGATCAGTTTGGCACATTTTTCGAGGCAAACGGAAGGTATGATCAGCTTAGTTTTCATCAGGCTTGCATATTTTCCAGATCATCAGACTCATTTCCATCCCAGTTGATAGAAATCAACAGCCAAACAGGGGTCCTGTGCCTCCGGAACGCGCACGCAAACCAAGAAATTGAAAAAGTTGAAAAAACTAAAAAAATGGCTAAGTGTTGGGAAACTGGGCACCCCAGGAGCCTTGGGGCGCCCATCTTGAGCAGTGTTAGAATATTTTTGTGTTTTCAGTGTTTTCCGACATGCCTTGTTATCAATCTTCGCCCGGTGGCAGTTTCGGGGAGGTCAAACTTGGTCAAACGATGTCAGATCGTCGAATGGAGGCAGGGGATGGAATCTCAGTTGATCAATCTTCAAAATGTCAGGATCAGTTAGCTTTTTCAGTTCATGATGACATTTTTCCACCTTGTCAAAGTCGGAGACAGGCCATATTTGAGTCAAAACGAGTGTTGAAGTGTCGAAAATGAAGAAAATTTTGTTAACACTTCTTCCAACTCGCGCATTTGATGACATCATCAAAAAAGATATTTTTTGTCATCTTGCACATGAAGCCATAGGCTCCTACAAGATAGGGATTCTTCCTATTCAAAGATTTTTGCTTTAAAAGTTGCTTTCTTCATGGATGAGGATGAAGTTTTCTTCTCACACAAGTAAAGCTGCTTTTTCGACCAAAAGATTTAGAAAGACAAGCTTTGGCTTCTTTATTTCATTTTCTTTTACAGGTTGCATCCAGAGGAAAGACTTTATTTTTCTTTCAATGAAGATTCAAAGACCCAAACTAGGTGCTTTTTCAGTGTTCTTCATAGATTCGGGTTGAGGAAGAAGAAAGGCTTGCTTTTTCAGGGTCCTTGTTTCAAGGAGATCATTTTTCAGAAATCCGACCAGAGCTTTTTCATTTTTCGTCAAGATGGGTCCATCCAGATTATCCTCCTCTTGAAGATTGGGAGTTGTGCTTTTTTTTGGGAAACTACTTTTTTCCTGCTTTTTCGAGAAAATCTCCGCTTTTTCAAAATCCGACGATCTGGGTTGCTTCAAAACAGAATTGCCTACAAAACCCATGTGCCAGCTTTTTTCACTCAGAATCAGCTTTTTTTAGAAGAAATCAGCAAAAGAATATCAATGGATGACGTCACCAAAAAGCAAGAATGTTGATGAGGATGCATTTCAAAAGAAAGCAGCTTTAAAACATATGCTTTTTGTTTTAAAGCATGTGCTTTTATCCTAAGCTCATCCATTCTATATTTAGAAAGAAAGCACCTTGTGATAGTTGGAATCTTTTTGCTTTAAAGCATTTGTTTATTGTATCTTTGTCTTAGAATAGTAATAAAGCTTGCGAGTTGGCAAGTTAGGGTTAATCAAGGAGATTTTAGGGTTCCCTACTCCTTTGATTTTAGTATAAATAAGGGCATCCTTTCCCATTGTTTGTAATGGTAGTTGTGATAGCAAATTTGCTGTGCGTATTCTAGCCTGCAAACATTGTTATTCCAAGTGTCTGTTCATTTGTGTTCAGTGTTCTCCGGTGTTTGATCGCTTACTGTATGCCTACCTTTTGCTGCAGTCTGGCTGTCCTGGAGTTGTATTAAACTTTCTGATATTGAATAGAAATCTCAATGCGCCCCAATCAAAGCAATACAACTAGTCTAGGTGCTTGACATTGAAAGGGAAAAGAACAAAATGTTAGAATTAAACTACTATAAATAGAATTATAAAAATGAGTAACAAAAATAGAAAAAGACAAGCAAGTGGAACCTATAGTCAAAAGGAGGATCTCACTACCCTAAATGATAGCACAGTATGAGGATATCCGCACTGGCCGCTAGAGTCCAAAATGTCCAGAAAATAAAAAGTACCAATTCTATAGGATTCCAAAACACTTGCACAGCACAACAATAAACAAAAAAGATACCCAACAACCTCTAGGTAACACAAATTCCAAAATGAAGTTGAAATGACTGAAAAATGAAATACAATAAAGTAAGGTGAAAAGAGCATAAAAGCCCAACAAAACCTCTGTACGATTGAAGTTCTTTCACTCTCAACGAACACCTACAAAAGGAGAAGAAAAGAAGGGTTGTGCTTCTTAGGGACTTGCCTCAATCAAGTCCCAATTTTGGTCTTCTGACCTCCATGAGCAACGATTTGATAAAAGAATAAAACCAACAAGGAAAATGAAGGGTGTGTGCTCCTATCCTAAGTACATCTATTAAGGTAAGATAAGTGACATATATAAATGAAATAAAAGATTTACTTCCTTGGTTTACGAGGAAGAAAACCCACAAACATGCAGCTAGTGCTAAGCATCAAAATGGTGGTCTACACCATAAATTGAAAGCAAATAGCAAAACTGTATGCTAATTGATTGAAAGATATTGCATTGAATGTTAATAATGAAACAATATTACCATCTTGGATGAGAAGAAGGAGATTGCAATTCATCTAGCGCAAGAATCTGGCTATACAACTTCTAAAACCCCAAAAGAAGAGCTTTCCAATGGATGCAACATGAGAACTAATCTCCAAGAAGTGGTAGAAACAAAATGCAACTCAAAAGTGCCTGGAAAATCATGAACAACTATTGTAGAGAAGGATATTCACAAGAAATTTCACAACGTAGAGTTGTAGAGAGTCAAAGTGTGAGAATGTTATTTTTTTCAAATTCTTCCCAAATCTACCAAGAGACTGAAGGAATCTGAAAAATACATGCAAAGAGATGTTATGTGCCTCAGAGAGGAATTTATATGGAGTGAAATGATCACCAAAGGTCGGTAGTAATGCTTATAAATAACTACCTGCCAACAAGTAGACATGGGATGCTAGCACGTCATGCAAACGTCTGAGTGGAGCTCTCAGGTCTAGGCAAAACCAGCTTCTGGTCACACAAGATGCCTTAGGATCAAGTGACTAACTAAGCATCAGAGTGATTTTGAGAGTGATGAGAGAAAGAAGTCTATAATCAAACAAGCATTAGCATATAATGTAGAGAGAAGGTGCGATCTCTAAGGTGGTTGCAAAATGTAGCGTGAAATTGCAAGGGTATGTAATTTTCTACATCACATTTAGCCCCCACTTTAGCGAGCGTATGACACTACGTGCATATGAAAACTAAATTAAAAGTATAATACTAAAAGTAAATAACATCATAACACCAAAAGGATACTGTAGAGGAAGCAAACTCTTCAAGCCCCTAGACTGAGAACTTGCAAAACAAGTACTTTAAACAACAAAAACTTGCAAGACCAAAGTGTTAGAAATCATAAACCTACAAAACCACTATGTCAAAGCATCACAAACATACATAAACATCACATACATAAAGGATAAAAGCACACATCAGGCGAAGAAAATTTTTGAGTCAGCAAAGTGAAAGAGACCTCAATGTGAAAGGTTATCTCAATAGTATGCGTTGTCTCCAAAATCCAACAACAAAAATAAATAAAACCAAAAAATAGAAGAATTCTTAAGCAGAAAGAAGAATATAATGAGTCGATCAATTGCTTTAAAGAGATAAGACATACAAATAGATAGGGAAGCAGTCACTACAAATGAAAGAGAGTACATGACTCGGACACTAGCATACTCTATTGCTAGGGGTCATGTAAATCACAATACCCTCATGGATCACAGACTAGCAAGATGCATTGTGCTAGGTGACTATGAATGTAAATGGGTAGATCATATTGATGCAGGAGCATCCCAGGCTAAAAGGCAATCTTGCATCAACCAAAAACATTTGATTTATTTTCTTTTCTTGCATTTCAGTTAGTTGTAGTTTCAGCGTTTTGCACTATATTTTACCACATCATCATTTATAGCTCGCGGAGCAAGATTTAAACTCTACACTATGTTATCTACATCATATTCAGATTTCATGAGATTGGAAGTGGTTGCAAAGATTTATTGCTATCAGAACTCATAGAACAGATCATTCAACATTCAGTATGAGCATACAAGGTTTGTGGAGCATTTATGTGACTTGTGGAGCCAAATGGAACATCTCACAAGGTAGTATGGGACCAAATAGACCTTCATTAAGAACTGCAACACATTTCATCCATTTGTAGAGCATTACCACATGTTGTAGGCTGACCTACATGTTTCATCATGCATTAGAGTTTGGAATGTCTTGATGCTGATGCAGAGGATTCTTTGAGCTAGAAGATAATATATAAGCATTCATTAGATGGACTAGGATGATATACAATATGATAGAAAGTTTTTAGTCTTTAGTTGTGGATTTGTGCAAGGCACTTCAAATCTATATCTTTCCTGTAATTTATATTCTACCGAAGAATAGGCCTGCAAGCCCATAACAGTCTGCATGTTTTTGGCATATGAGTATTGTAACTATCTGATATATTAAATCTATAAATATTCCATTTCAATCTATTCTTGTGTTATTCTTGTGTTGTTTCCATTGTGTTTACTCAAGATGCATAGTTGGATAGTCCATTCTTTGGACTCTCCATCTATGAATGCACCAAGTGATATCAGAGTGAAGTTTTTGAATCCTTTGGGAGAGAGGGCATTCCAGAAGATCTTGAAGTGAATAGATTGCTGACCTGAGGCGGTCTACTTGTGCTTGTCAATAGAGTGCTGATTGTGAGGTAGTTGCAACCTTGTAGTCAGATCGTTGAATTGAGGCAGTTGCACCGAGTCTGAGGAAGAGATGCCACCAAGGAGGATGCCTGCTATGGCCAATGTTTCCAGAAGAATGGAAGAAATGATAGAGATGATGAGAACAATGAAAGTTAGATTGGATGTTGTAGAAGAGGATAGAAGGAGAGGACAAAACCCTAGACATGAGGATGAGAGTGATGATGATGAATTTCAAGTTATCGACCAAAATGAAGAAACCCTAGAAGAAGAAGAATAAGATCAAATAAAGATGTTGAAGGCTATTTCTAAGATTGGCAAGAGACCTAGAATGGAAATTTCAAACTATACCAGAAATTTAAACCTTGAGGAATTGATTGATTGGATAAATGACATGGAGGAATATTTTGATTATGAGGAAATTGAAGATCCGAAAAGAGTGAGATTTGTAAAAACTAAGTTGAAAGGACATGTTGCTATTTGGTGGAAAGAAGTTCAATTGGATAGAAAAAGGAGAGGAAAAGAGAAAATCATAAAATGAGATAGAATGGTGACAAAATTGAAGAATCAGTTCATACCTACTGACTATGAGTTGGAATTGTTGAAGAGATTGCAAAACTTGAGGCAAAAGGAGAAGACAGTGAAGGAGTACATGGAAGATTTCCACAAGATGATTATTAGGACAAGACATAGTGGAGCAAGCAAGGAGAAAGTGGCATGGTACATAAATGGACCGAGGAAAAACATTCAAGAAGAACTAAGTTTAGTAAGGATGACAAAGTGGAAGAGGTATATCAATTTGCACTGAAAGTTAAAGAAAAGATGAGTAAGAGACATGAACAAAGATAGAGAGTTAGAGGAGGAAAATTTCAGAGAGGTAGAACACATTCTAGAGAAGGAAGACAATATGTGGAGCAAAACAAGGAGACTAGCCCATACCACAAAGAAGAAAGAGACAACAATTCATACCACAGAGGGAGAGATGACAAAAATTTCTACCGCAACAACAGAGGAAGTCATAATTCTTACCGCAATGAAGGATACCAGAGAGATGAAAGAGGATGTGACAAGAGATCATTCAAAGGAACATGTTTCAAGTGTGGAGGTGAAGGACACCGAGCATTTGAATGTCATCAAGGGAGTACTAGAAAAAGGATAAAGAATAGTGCAAGAGCAACATATGTAGAGGAAGAACTGGTTGGATCACCTAGTTCAGTGGGAAAGCTGGAGAAGGGAAAATCATTAGTCATGATGAGAGTTTTGTTCCAAGCAGAAAAAAATGAGGAGACACGGCAAAGGAAAAGTTTGTTCTAGGCAAGATGCAAATCAGGAGGTAAATTTTGTAAAGTTATCATTGATAGTGGTAGTACAGATAATTTTGTTTTAGAGAAGATAGTGACGAAGCTAAATCTAGAGAGGTGGAAACATCCAAAGCCCTACAAGATAGCATGGATTCAAGATGAACACAAGGTACTGGTGAGTGAACAATGTTTGGTGAAATTTCATATAGGATCTTATAATGATGAGGTACTGTGTGATATTATGTTGATGGATGTATGTCATATATTGTTGGGAAGACCATGGCAGTATGATAGAAAGACAATACATGATGGAAGGAAGAACACCTATTCTAAAACATCAAATTGGAAAAGACATATCTTGATACCTTTGGAAGAAGAGCCTAAAAGTGAAGTATGCGGCAATGCTAGAATCTGTTTAGTGGATGGAAGGAAATTTTTGGATAGATTGAGACATGAGAACGTATGTTTTGCATTGATTCTAAAGAAGTGCAACACCCTAAGTGTAGAAACTGCCACCATAAAGGAAGAGGAACCACCGCCGGAGGAGGTAACTGAATTGTTGACAGAGTACCAAGATATAATATCAGAGAATCAGTCATCATATGGATCTCATACCTAGAGCTAGTTTTCTAAACAAAGCGGCACATAGGATGACACCAGCAGAAAATGTGAAGCTAAATAGACAAATACAGGAGCTGTTGAGGAAAGGATTGATTAGAGAAAGTTTAAGCCCATGTGTGATACTTACAATAATAGCACCAAAGAAGGATGGAGAATGGAGGATGTGTACAAAATGAAGAGAAATCAATAAGATCACAGTCAAAAATAGATTTCCATTGCCAAGGATGGATGATATCATGAATTGTTTGAGTGGAGCAAAATATTTCACAAAGATAGACCTAAAGAGTGGATACCATCAGATTAGAATCATAGAAGGAGATGAGTGGAAGACCGCATTCAAGTCAAATAAAGGATTGTATGAGTAGTTAGTCATGCCTTTTGGATTAACTAATGCACCAAGTACTTTCATGAGGTTGATGAATGAGGTTTTGAAGAAATTCTTGGGTAAGTTTGTTATTATCTACTTGGATGATATTCTGATTTTCAGTAGAACAAGGGAAGAACATTTGTGGCATATTAGACAAGTATTTTAGAGGTTGAGAGAAGAGAAATTGTTGATTAACATCATGAAATGTAGTTTCATGAAGATAGAATTGGTATATTTGGGATTTGTGATTTCTGCGGAAGGATTGAAGATGGACCTAGAGAAAGTGAGAGCAATTGTTGAGTGGCCAACACCTGTGAACATTGGAAAGGTAAGATCTTTTCATGGACTAGCAAGTTTCTATCGGAAGTTCATCAAAAAATTTAGTATTGTATGCACACCAATGACAGAGATAATGAGAGGTGCTTGAAAGAATTTAAAGTGGACAAAAGGACCACATAAGAGTTTTGAATTGTTGAAGCAAAAGGTGACAGGGCAACCGGTGTTAGCATTACCACATTTTGACAAAGTATTTCAAGTTGATTGTCATGCTAGTGGGAATACAATAGGAGCATTGTTAAGTTAAGAAGGGAGACCAGTAACATGTTTTAGTGAGAATTTGAATGATGCAAGGAGGAGATATTTAGTTTATGATTAGGAGTTCTATGCCATAATTCAAGCATTGAAGAAGTCGAGACATTACTTGTTGCCAAAGGAATTTGTGTTGTACACTAACCATCAAGATTTGCAGTATTTGAACAGTCAGGGTAAGTTGAATCAGAGACACATGAGATGGGTAGAGTTCATGCAGAGTTAACACATTTGTATTGAAGCACTGGAGTGGAAAGTCAAACAAAGTTGCAGATGAATTAAGCAGAAGAAGTTTGTTGATAGAGATGAGGGTAGAAGTACTAGGTTTTGAAGAACTTAAGCACATGTACGAGGATGAGCTTGATTTTGCAAAAGTATGGAAAGCATGTAGAGAACTTGTAGTGAAAGATAGAAGGAAGTGGTTGATTATTTTATTAAGGAGAATATGTTGTTCAAAGGAAATCAATTGTGTATACCTGGAGCTCAATGAGAGAGAATTTGATCAAAGAGAAACATAATGGTGGATTAGTAGGATATTTTGGTATTGACAAGATAGTAGCTTTGGTGAATGAACATTATTTTTCCCCTCAAATATATGTTAGCATACAATTTTGTCACTACAGAAATAACTCCATTCACCCAAGAAGGAAGCAACAAAAGATGCTAATAAATGGAGGAATCGTTGCCAGTGCAATGATTCTCCCCTACGTTTGAGAGGGGAAGCTCCCTCATATGATGGCGTGTTTGGATTTTAGGTGCTTTTAACTAGAAAGTATGAAAAGGTAGCAAAAATATAAAAAAGAGAGATGAGAGGGAAAGGGAAGAAATCTGCCTGTGAGCATAGGCAACACATCACAAACTCCTTGAGGAAAGATAAACTAAACTAAAAAGAGACGAGTACAAAGTCTCCAAGAGAGAGAGAGAAACCAACAACAAAGGCACAAAGTCCTCTAAAAACACCTCCAAATCAGAGCAAAGAACGAGGAAATAGATGCAAAGAAACTAACTAGACATAGGAATAATCAGCTTCCAAAGGAATGTAGACATAAGACCAAATTTTCTTTATTAAAATGAACACACAACATAAAGTTTCTAGTTTTTCCCCATTATAGAGCCTCCTCCCTACAGGCAGCCAAAAAAAAGATCCCCTACAAATAAAAAGCCTTTCAGCTTTATAGACTCTCCCTAGATAGGAAACTTAAAGGCCATCCGTTACTCCAAAAGAAATTTCAAAATAATAGAAAACAAAGATTTGTGGATGACCCTTCGCATTCTACTCCTCTCTTCTTTATTGATATGTTGTGGTAGAGGAAATTGTATTCAAACACCATGGATAAATGGATTATTCTTAATAGCCTTAGAGCTTCATCTTCACTGAAATGTTCGGGAAAATCAATCTCTAGCAATATGATTTCCATCTCTTCACAAGTCCCCCCCCCACTTATGCTCTATTTCACTGCACTATTCAGACCATGTAATAACTAGTATTATGTTGGCCTTTGTCCTAAATATCACAATGACCTGTAACTGTTAGTAATTTCATTATTTTCCTGATTGCTACTATTCTACCTTCATCACAGAGTGTAAACCTTCCAAGTTGTGGAAAATCAGAGAACTTTTCAACACAAATTCAAGAATTGACCTGAATGTGGCACACCACAATTTTCACTTGAGCCCTGTTTGGCATCACAACCAAACCTTCTCCTACCCTTACAATACCTGACCAAATAGAAACATTTATCCTCCAGTAAGTGCAATTCTCCTTGTACCTTTCAATCAAGGACTTTAAAAACTTCTACCTCTTCTTATGTCATGAAGAGAGACCTTAGTATATGAAACATCATGATCTGCAACATTCATCTTTGTGCATTTGTAGCCTTAGAAAGAATAAAATAGTCTCAGCTGAATGTTCATATTGTGGATCATGTTTATCATCAGTTCATGTCAACATGTAGTGGAGAGTCCCTTTTACATACTTCTCAGTGTCTTTGCTTAGATGTGAATTATTTAATCATGGAGTAAAGATTAGCCTTTCTTTTGATGTTTTCAACATTATCTTGACCTCTTTGGTTTTGTGTCAAAAGATCTCCATCACAGGGACAGTGGCGACTGTAAGAAACGTAGAGAATTTGAAGTTTGCTCTTTAAAATATCATCCAAATGTTGCTCGAGCTCTTCTACAAGAGTCATGAAAACAAATTTTGGGGACACATAATGCATGCTTAGCATTTGAAGGTTGAATGGATATCATACAACTGTTTTTGGTTTTGCTCCTCCACAATGTATTTTGTAATTCTAGCAATATGATCTTCCTATCCTGTTATAATATTTTGGCTCTTTGTAAATGGATACCTCTTCAACTTCCACTACTCACGCTGCCCACATAGACATCACCACCTTTCCATTGCTTTCTCCACTTGGAATTGCAACCTCGTTGCGGTTCCATATGCAACAGCCTCAAGATTGATGCTCCCAGGCTACACTTTTCCATTTAAGAGGTTCTTTATATAAACAATCAATGTCAACGGTCACTTGACCAGTGAATGAAATGGGTCTTTTTGCTCTCCATCCAATGTTTGCAAAGAATAAACCTATGAAAATCATCTTCTGGTGTTTCCAAGAACCATTTTGGAATGTGAATAACATGGGTTTGAATATTCTCACTTACTAAATCATAATTACTTCCTCCATACCTATTCATACAATCATTATTCATCCCATGTTTCACAACTTCAAAGTTAAATTCAAAATGAGGTGATTCAAGAGTAAAATCGTTGCTAACCTTTACTTGCAGCTTTGGCTCTTCATGATTCAATATGGGAACTTTAGCAACTTCACACTTCAACTTGTATCAATTATAACTTCATTATCTACACCAGGACTCAGAAAGAAAACATCAAAAATGAAACACTCTTTCTGCAAATTGCATGATGAATCAATCTTTGGAAATGTGACTGTTGATTGTGATTTTTGAATATCACATTCTAGAAGCATGGGATCAAGTTTGATAGAATGAACTTCTTCTCCTCTTACACAAGTAAAATAATCACCAAGAGGATAAGCAGATTGGGAATGCAATTTATCCATTCCCTCACTAGAAACCTCCTCTTGTGATTTTTTGTCTTCTTCATCAAGAAACCCAAATGTTGAGTATTCAGGAGAAGTGCAAAGATTTGATTGTTTCACTTCTTCAGATGTTAAATCAATATCATCAAAGACAAAGACTTCCATGTCTAAACTATGATTTAAAAACCCTTTTTCATCCTCATAAGAAATACTTTCTATCATTTGGTCTTTTTCATCCATATCAAAGTTAAAGATTTCTGATTCAAGAGAAATTGAAGGAATAGATACAGTACCATTCATACCTTCTTTCATATCATTGGAGACACAAGTGGCCGCACTTAGTTCAATTTCAGTAATGTGACCATCTTCATCTAGGACTCCACATAAAAAGTCATCATTCGATTTCTCCATGCACCAATTTGGAATAAGAATGACATTGGGTTCTTCTAATAGTACCTTTTCATTATTCTTTTCAAGAAAAGCATATGATTGTTTGATCTCACTCATTTACATGCATGTCAAGAAAGATTCTGATCCTAAGTATCTTCAGCCTGGTTCAAAATTCCATGGCACTAACAAATCTCTGGGTTCAACCAATGTTTGCACAAAAATCTTGTTCACCAAGAACTAAAAAGTTATAAGAAATTCAATCTTCGTTCTCTGGTTCTTCTTTGAGTAATCTTAATCTTTCTACAGGCAGGCAACTGATGAATCTTTTGTTCAAGGTCTTTGAGAAGGTAAAACCTGCAATGCAAACTTCTAAGCAGTAATGTGGATTGGTAATATTTGGATGGATGCAGCCTTTTATTTTCTACTTTAAAGATGCTTGCTTTGAGACTGCTCCACAATGAATGTAGTATCTTATTGTCTTCATCCAATATCTCTTCAATTGTTGGCATAGGCTGTCTTTTGGCTTTGGATTGATTTCTTTGATTTGCCTTGTATTGAACCTTTTTTTTAGATCTTCAAATAAAACAGAGTCACCAACCTCACTTCTTTGATGAGGTACCTTCAAAATACTAGAGAATAAGGATGCACCAATCTTCACGTCCCCAGCGGAGTCGCCAAAAACTGTTAGCATACAGTTTTGTCACTCCATTCACCCAAGAAGATAGCAACAAAAGATGCTAACAAATGGAGGAATCATTGCAAGTGCAATGATTCTCCTCTGCATTTGAGAGGGGAAGCTCCCTCGTAAATGGGGTTTTTGGATTTTAGGTACTTTTAACCAGAAAGTACAAAAAGGTAGCAAAATGATCAAAAGAGAGATGAGAGGGAAAGGGAAGAAATTTGCCTGTGAGCATAGGCAATATGGCACAAACTCCTTGATGAAAGATAAACTAAACTAAAAAGAGAGGAGTACAAAGTCTCCAAGAGAGAGAGAGAGAGACCAACAGAAAAGGCACAAAGTCCTCTGAAAACACCTGCAAATCAAAGCAAAGAACGAGGAAATAGATGCAAAGAAACTAACTAGACATAGGAATAATCAGCTTCCAAAGGAATGTAGACATAAGGCCAACAATCCTTTATTAAAATGAACATAGAACACAAAGTTTCTAGTTTTTCCCCATTACAGAGCCTCCTCCCTATAGGCAGCCAAAAAAATGATCCCCTGCAATTGAAAAGTCGTTCAGTTTTGTAGACTCTCCCTAGATAGGAAACTTAAAGGCCATCCATTCCTCTAAAATAAATTACAAAATAATAGAAAACAAGTAGTTGCAGATGACCCTTCGCATTCTACTCTCTTCTTTATTGATATGTTGCGGTAGAGGAAGTTGTATTCAAACACCATGGATAAATGGATTATTCTTAATAGCCTTAGAGCTTCATATTCACTGAAATGTTTAGGCAAATCAATCTCTGGGAATATGATTCCCATCTCTTCACAAGTCCCCCCCACTTATGCTCCGTTTCACTGCACTATTTAGACCATGCAATAACTAGTATTATGTTGGCCATTGTCCTAAATATCACAATGACCTATAACTGTTGGTAATTTCATTATTTTCCCAATTGCTACTATTCTACCTTCACCATGGAGTGTAAACCTTCCAAGATGTGGAACATCAGAGAAATTTTCAACACAAATTAAAGCATTGACCTGAATATGGCACACCACAATTTTTACTTGAGCCCTGTTTGGCATCACAACCAAACCTTCTCCTACCCTTACAGTACCTGATCAAATAGAAGCATTTATCCTCTAGCAAGTGCAATTCCCCTTACACCTTTCCATCAAGGACTTTAAAACCTTCTACCTCTTCTTCTGTCATGAAGAGAGGCCTTAGTATATGAAACATCATGATCTGCAACATTCATCTTTGTGCATTTGTAGCCTTAGAAAGAACAGAAGTGCCTCAACCGAACGTTCATATTGTGGATCATGTTTATCATTAGTTCATGTCAACATGTAGTGGAGAGTCCCTTTTACATACTTCTCAGTGTCTTTGCTTAGCTGTGAATTCTTCAATCATGGAGTAAAGATTAGCCTTTCTTTTGATGTTTTCAACATTATCTTGACCTCTTTGGTTTTGTGTCAAAGGATCTCCATCACAGGGACAATGGTGGATGTAAGCAATGTAGAGATTTTGAAGTTTGCTCTTTAAATTATCATCCAAATGTTGCTCTAGCTCTTCTACAAGAGTCATGAAAACAAATTTGGGGGACACATAATGCATGCTTAGCATTTGAAGCTTGACATGGATATCATACAATTGTTTTGGGTTTTGCTCCTCCATAATGCATTTTACAATTCTGGCAATATGATTTTCCTATCCTGTTATAATATTTTGGCTCTCTGTAAATGGATACCTCTTCAACTTCCACTGCTCATGCTGCCCACACAGACATCACCACCTTTCCATTGCTTTTTCCACTTGGAATTACAACCTACACTGTGGCTCCATTTGCAACGGCCTCAAGATTGATGCTTCTATGTTGCACTTTCCCATTTAAGAGGTTCTTTATATAAACAATTGATGTCAATGGTCGCCTGACCAGTGAATGAAAGGGGTCTTTTTGCTCTCCATCCAATGTTTGCAAAGAGTAAACCTGTGACAGTATTCGTTGAAGGTACTTCATCCTGCCGACCAATCAGAAACACAAACTAAATCATTGATGCTTGCTTGAATTCAACCCACTTCTCATTAACTGATACAATTCCCATACAGGCTTTCAAGCCTAGAATTCTAGAAAAAAACTTCTAATCTCGGTATGCAGCGTTACGCTACCAATTGTATTTGCATGCAAATTTCTAAAGCTTTTTCAACATATCCATTCATGCATATTTCGCTATCATTGCATCTTTTTGAAATGACTCATAAAGGCCGCGGCTTTATTGCTTTTATACTTCCACATTCACATGCATTCTGTCCACTAGCATTTCCAATTATAATATTTGACAGAAATTTTCTTTGCTGCTATTTTCCTATGGTGCAGGCTAAAAATGTGCATGCCGAAGAATAAGGGAATTGGCATTACACAAGCCAGTGATAGTTGCTTGAAAGTTTCTAAATCTTTTTTAAAAAATCCATTTTGAGTATATCCTTTGGTAATTACTTACACTATCATTCCCACATTAAAATGGGTAGGAAATAAGTTGGCAAGATTCATGAAAATGGTGTTACAACTACCCATTGCATGCCTGTGCTTCCACAATTTGCATATCTGTTTACTAGATCTTTTCTGACTAAAAATCCATTTTCAACTTCCAACTTCTATTTTAGTTCAGGCAGAGAGATTCTAGCAAACTTATTGGAATAGGCGTTACCCTTGTCAATTTCATTTGCTTTTAACCTTCTAAAGCTTTTCACCAAAATCATATTGTACATATCTTGCAACCAGCACAAAAAGCTTGCATGCCTTTTCCATCTTTTGAATACTTATTTGGTGGATTGGTGCGGCCAAAGAGGAGACAGCTGGCAAAGTTTTTAAGATTTGAAGTTACAATTGCATCTCACACGTACCCACCAACTTGAGCATTTACCACTATAATATCTGCCATGTCACATTTGTAGAAATTTTGAGCTTCTTCAACAAATCAGTTTCGTTCATATCCTATGATCAAGTAGCTTGCAAATGAGACCATTTGTCTAATAAAACTTACTTACCTCCTTTGTACTCCCACACTGACAAGATCATTTCCAACTATATTATCTGTCAATTGCATTTGCTTGCAAGTTTCTAAACCTTGTCGACAAATCCATATGTGCATATCATGTGATCATCGTGCACTAAAACACGACCTTTGCCATTATCCAACCCCAATACATTATAAGGCATGATGAATAGGTAGAAAATCATGTCAAATTGGCAATAATACATGCTACAACTGGCACACATATGTAAGCAGAATGATTACACATGATTCGATGAAGAAAAATTGCCTTAGGTCATCATTTGGTATGGCATGGAGAATGATCTCATTCTACTGAATCATGTGAATTGTAAAGCCTTTCACACAAGGCTTCCAGTTGTGCTAAGCTCTCCATCACTCACAACAAGCCAAGATAAACAAAAAACAAAATTTCCAAGTTCTATGAAACATAATTATTTCTTTTTCTTGTCCCCAACAAATAACGTTCAACCTCCATTTATTGGTCACATATTTATCCAACTATCATTTCAAATTTTATCTCCTAGCCAACACATTTTTGATCCCCAATAATTTATATCCATGTCTGGACATGTGCTTCTTTCTTCTTGTCTGACTATGCACCAAAGCTAATTCATCACTCAAAGGAATCCATTATTGAAAAGCAAGGCTGGAGTTGTGATCTGTGCTATAACAGGTTGTTGGATTCACCAATAACATGAATACATTGTGAACCTTTATGAGCAAGATATAGTGTTTAACAAACAGAGATGAGAGGAGAAGAATAATACATCAGGGTATTTAAGTTGACAAAATGTGAAACAGACAAAATCTTAAAATTTTTAATTTCAAAAATTTGGGTAACAACACGCTCTAATTGGGGACGAGGATTGCCAAGGACGAAGAGAATCCCAGAATCTTGGGTTAGACAAGTGTTGATCTATTGGGCAAATAGAGTGAAGGAGAACAAAGGGAGATCTGAACAAATCCAAAACTAAAATGAAACAAGACCACACACAACAGGGAAAAAGAGAGCAAACTAAGACTCCTATGTACCCATACTAGGTACAACAAACCCCAACCTCTCAAGAAATTATGCAAAGCCATTAACTAGCTAGGAGAAATATATGCCAGTCTGAAATAGAGGTGTGCACTTTTGAGGTGCCTGCAAGATCAGAATTGGCTTCTTGATCATGAACATAAACCTGATGCTTATGAAGTAAAAGAGGTTCTTGAAAGATGTACGAAAGAGTCATTCTTCATCAGAAACCTCTAAAGTTTCCTGTGAACTATTTTCAATATCAACTCCTTTTGAAATAGCTAGAAGAATCACATCATGGACAACAACCTTATAAAATTTGGGAACATTCTCAAATAAAATGATTTCACTTTTATTTTCACTATTTGATTCATCCTTCTCTATGGACAGCTCTATATTTATAGATTTATCACCCAAACCATCTTTTTCCATAGCCTGCAAAGAAGACACAACCACCTCTTCTCCACATAGAAAATCATCTTCTGGTGTTTCCAAGCACCATTTTGGAATGTGAATAACATGGGGATGAACATTCTCATTTACTACATCAGCATTACTTCCTCCATACCTATTCATACAATCATTCTTCATTCCATGTTTCACAACTTCAAAATTAAATTCAAAATGAGGTGATTCAAGAGTAAAATCGTTGCTAACCTTTGCTTGCAGCTTTGGCTCTTCATGATTCAATATGGGAACTTTAGCAACTTCACACTTCAACTGTGTTCAATCATAACTTCATTATCTACACCAGGACTCAGAAAGAAAACATCAGAAATGAAACACTCTTTCTATAAATTGCGTGATGAATCAATATGTGGAAATGTGACTATGGATTGTGATTTTTGAATATCACATTCTACAAGCATGGGATCAAGTTTGATAGAAAGAACTTCTTCTCCTCTTACACAACGAAAATCATCACCAGGAGGATAAGCATAATGGGAATGCAATTTATCCATTCCCTCACCAAGCTCAATCATCATATTATCAAATTTTTCAGTTTCATTTCTACATGCATACATTTCCTTCACTAGATCAACACCATAGGTAATAGGAAATTGAAATGAAACCATATGAGCTTGTGTAATGTCTCCTCTGGAAAAACAATTTTTGAAAATGGAAAGACATGTTACCTCCCCTTGTGATTTTTTGTCTTCTTCATCAAGAAACCCAAATGTTGAGTATTCAGGAGAAGTACAAAGATTCGATTGTTTCACTTCTTCAGATGTTAAAACAGTATCATCAAAGACAAAGACTTCCATGTCTAAACTATGATTTAAAAACCCTTTTTCATCCTCATAAGAAATACTTTCTATCATTTGGTCTTTTTCATCCATATCAAAGTTATAGATTTCTGATTCAAGAGAAATTGAAGGAATAGATACGTTACCATTCATACCTTCTTTCATATCATTGGAGACACAAGTGGTTGCACTTAGTTCAATTTCAGTAATGTGACCATCTTCATCTAGGACTCCACATAAAAAGTCATCATTCTATTTCTCCAGGCACTAGTTTGGAATAAGAATGACATTGGGTTCTCCTGATAGTAGCTTTTCATTATTCTTTTCAAGAAAAGTACATGATTGTTTGATCTCACTCATTTGTATGCATGTCAAGAAAGATTCTAATCCTTTATCTTCAGTTTGGTTCAAGATTCTTCTTTGTTGCTGATTGTGATTCCATGGCACTAACAAATCTCTGGGTTCAACCAATGTTTGCACAAAGTCTTGTTCACCAAGAATAGAAAAGTTATAATAAACTTGATCTTCGTTCTCCTGTTCTTCTTTGAGCAATCTTAATCTTTCTACAGCTGCCTGTAACTGATGAATCTTTTGTTCAAGGTCTTTGAGAAGCTAAAACCTGCAATGCAAACTCTTGAGCAGTAATGTGGATTGGTAATCTTTTGATGGATGCAGCCTTTTCTTTTTTGCTTCAGAGATTCTTGCTTTGAGACTTCTCCACAATGAATGTAGTATCTTATCGTCTTCAGCCAATATCTCTTCAATTGTTGGCATAGGTTGTCTTTTGGCTTTGGGTTGATTTCTTTGATTTGCCTTGTATTGAACCATTTTTTTTTTAGATCTTCATATAAAACAGATTCACCAACCTCACTTCTTTGATGAGGTACCTTCGAAATACTGGAAAATAAGGAAGCACCAATCTTCACGTTCCCAGCAGAGTCGCCAAAAACTGTTAGCATACAGTTTTGTCACTGCAGAAATAACTCCATTCACCTAAGAAGGCAGCAACAAAATATGCTAACAAATGGAGGAATCATTGCAAGTGCAATGATTCTCCTTTGCGTTTGAGAGGGGTAGCTCCCTCATATGATGGGGTTTTTGGATTTTAGGTACTTTTAACCAGAAAGTTGAAATATTCCGAGCCAATTTTTTTTTGTTTTTTCAAATTACAAATTACAAACCAATGCACCCGTTAAGGTTAGCAGCTAAACCAAAACGTTGCTGAAGCAACTCTAACCAGAATGTACACCAGGATCCCGATGTGGGCAAGGTGTGAGCATTCGTCAGAGGATCTTAATCAAAATACTTATGCAATAACTCTAAACAAGAATGGCTCCGATGATGGCGAGCATATGGTCAGAGGGTCTTCTACACTAAGTACTGAAAGAGAACTCGACACCAAGTATGTGCTACCCAATCCAATATGGAGTTGAGGCGACCATATGGCGGAGTATTACAAATTACAATGCTTGAAAGAAATAACTGTAATGTTGAAAGTACTCAACACCCAGAATGTGCTTTCTATCCCGAAATGGAAAAGTAGCTACCATAGGGCGGAGGTAAAGTAAATACAAAAGCAAATACTGGAAGTAGAGTTGAGCATTACAAATCAGAATTGAACAAGATTGAGAATTACTGCCAGTACTATTGCCAGTTTACAAAATGAAGCTCATTCACCTTTAAATTAAAACCAGCAACCTATGAATTTACTCATATGCTCATATCTCCCTCATAACTCATCCGACTGACTTGAAACAAAATGCAATATTCCCTAAGAATGATGATGCTTAGGATAGAACACTGAAAATAGATCAAAATGCCATGTATTATTTATGCACAGATTCCAATGCACTAGCAGATGGTACGGCCTTCAAGAAAGGGTGATCTGTCTTTAAAAAAATCACAGCTATCTCAAAAAAATCTACAAACTGGAGGAAAGTGACGCCTTGACCAGACAATGAGAATAAGAGAATACCCAGAACAATATTTTTGTTGTTTTTTGACTTATGAATAAAACACAAATCTGTTGTAGCTAAAAATGCAATGCTGGAAAAAACTCTAATATGCAAAACTGAACTAAAGCCAAAAGCTGATTACAATGCACAAATCCCAATGTAAACTCACAAACTAGACTATTTCACCACTAGTCACTATCTTTCAAGCGAGAAGCAATGCCAAGCTAGGAGGCATACATTCCTCGAAGCAATCCCAAGGCCAATCCGGCAGCATAACATTATCAAGATTTCGGATGCCGAAATGAGAGCACTCTTCCTCCTTTTATACTTTTCCAACTGGGAGTCTCTAAAATCCTCTTGCATATGGGATAAAACATGAGAGGGAAAATAATATAATCCTCTTTTTCAACCTCACCCTTAAAGTCCCCTCTTTTAAAACAACATTAATATTAAATAATAATGTTTAATTTACAGACTTTAAAATGGAGGCCAAGATGAAGTCAGAATTCAATGATCTATAGCTCGTTGGAAAGGTCTTGACAAGACGCATCCAACCCCACTCTCAAAATCCTGATCTGGTGCCAATCCTAAACTTACTAAAAATAGCCGTAACCAATAGGGACTAAGGAAAACAAACCTGAAAAGAAACCGCCAACCAAACCACAATCCATGAACAAAAGCAACCACCAAAACATTAAACCCCAATTTCAACCTCCAAGTAGCCTACGGGTCTCCGGAATAGGCCATTGGTCAACTGTAAAAGATCAAGCTAGAAAACAAAACATTACAGTCCGCCCTTCCCAAGATTGTTTGTCCTCAAGCAATTGCAAGCCTGGATGCTACAGAATCTCATCATTCTCCCAAGTAGCATCCTCCATAGGCAAGTTCTTCCACTTCACCAAATACTCTCTAATAGTTCTTTTCCTCAAGGAACGCTCCCTGGAATCAAGAATCTCTTCTAGAATCAAAACTAACTGTCCTTCTTCATCCAAAGGTGGCAACTGTGATGAAGCAACAACATTGTGTCCAAGTGCCTTCTTGAGGCGAGACACGTGGAATACATTGTGCACTCTGCTATCCGAAGGTAGCTCCAACTCATAAGCTACTGCCCCCACCTTCCTAGTGACCTTGAACGGCCCATAGAAACGTGGTTTGAGCTTCTCAGCTCCACTTTTCTTGAGAGTGGACTGTCTATAAGGTTGTAGTCGAAGATAAACCATATCTCCAACTTCAAAAGAGCGCTCAACACGCCGCTGATCAGCGTACATCTTCTGCTGATTGTGTGCAATCTGAAGATTGTTCTTCAATGAGTTCAAGATATCTTGACTCTGCTGCAACAAATCTTTGGCCTGAGGGGCTTTGCTATCACCAAACACCAAATCAGCAAAGCTAGGAGCCTCATAACCGTAAAGAGCCATCAAAGGTGACATCCTTATTGACATGTGAAAAGTAGAATTATAACAATACTCGCCCATGTGAAGCCACTTCACCCAAGCTCTTTGCTGCTCCGAAACATAGTTTCTCAGGTAACCTTCCAACCACTTGTTCACTATCTCCATCTGTCCATCGGTTTGAGGGTGATAACTAGTGCTTGGAGTAAGCACTGTACCACTCATTCTGAAAACCTCTTGCCAAAAAGTGCTTAGGAACTTGCTGTCCCTATCACTCACAATATTTTTTGGCAACCCATGTAATCTAAACACCTCATGAAAAAATAGATCTACAACTTGGGCTGCTGAAAAAGAGCTGGCAATGGCGAAGAAGTGAGCAAATTTTGTTAATCTGTCCATTACATCATAGATACAGTCTTTACCTTGAACCTTGGGCAACCCTGTGATGAAGTCCATCGATATGCTTTCCCATTTTTGATTGGGAATGGGAAGAGGTTGCAGAAGACCAGCTGGTAAAGTATGCTCATTTTTGTTCATCTGACAAGTGGGACACTCCTGAATGTATCGTTGAACCTCCCCTTTCAGCCCTTTCCAAGAAAATCTTTTCCTGATCTGCCTATATGTCTTGAAAAACCCTTGATGACCAGCAAGTGGAATGTCATGAAAGGTCAACAAAATCTTCTTTTTGAGCTTAGAATCAACCACCACAAAGATTCTACCCTTGTAGTGTATCAGCCCTTCGACCACTTTGTACCTTTCGTCAAGAAAAGTACCCTCAATGATGCTAGTTGCAAACTAATTTTTGGCATAATCAGCAAGCAACATGTCCCTCCAATTAGCTGTAAGCTCACACAATGAGCTCAAATGAGGTCTCCTAGATAGAGCATCAGCCACAATATTGTTTTTCCCTTTGACATATTCGATGTCAAAATCGTAAGCTTGAAGCTTACTCACCCACTTTTGTTGCCTCTCATTCAAATCTCTTTGATGCATGAAGTGCTTGAGGCTATTGTGATCAGTCTTGACCACAAACTTGCTTCCCACCAAGTATTGTCTGAACTTAGCTAATGCATGCATAATGGCAAGCATCTCCTTGTCGTAGATGGAGTAGGTCCTTTCAACACCTCTTAATTTCCTGCTTTCAAACACAATGGGATGTTTGTCTTGCATCAAAACAACCCCAACTCCTTCACCAGATGCATCACACTGTAGCTCGAACGGCTTGGAGAAGTCTGGGATAGCTAACATTGGACAAGAGCTCATGATCCCTTTAAATTTATCAAAAGTAGTTTGAGCCTTTTCTGACCAATAAAAGGCACCCTTTTTCGTGAGGTCAGTAAGAGGAGCAGCATTCTGAGAGTAGCCCATCACAAATCTTCTGTAGAATCCACAAAGACTCAAAAATCCTTTCAGATGAGTCAAATTCTCAGGAGGTGGCCAATCAACAATTGCCTTGATCTTTTCAGGATCAACCTTCACTCCTTCAGCACTGATTATATGGCCAAGGTAAAGTAACTCCTTCATTCCAAATTCACATTTGGATTCTTTGGCAAACAAACTCTCTGATTCCAGGATGCTAAGCACTTCCTCCAAGTGCTTGAGATGTTCTTCCCATGTTTTGCTGTAGATCAGGATGTCATCAAAAAATATCAATACAAACTTCCTCAACTGCTTCTGAAAGATTTTGTTCATACATGACTGGAAGGTAGCAGGAGCATTAGTCAACCCAAATGGCATGACTAGAAACTCGAAGTGGCCATAGTGACATCTAAATGCTGTCTTCTCAACATCGGATCCTCTCATCCGAATCTGGTAATAACCCGATCTCAAATCGATCTTTGAAAAGAACTTGGCTCCATGTAGCTCATCAATGAGCTCATCTATCCTCGGGATGGGATATCGATTTTTGATGGTGCTTTGATTCAAAGCACGATAGTCCACACACATGCGGATGGTACCGTCCTTCTTCTTTACTAGGACAACTGCCGAAGCAAAGGGGCTCTTGCTTGGACGAATGAAGCCCATCTCCAAGAGTTCTCGAATGTTTTTCTCAATCTCGTCCTTTTGCTTCTTAGGATACTGATAAGGAGTTGTAATAACTAGTTTAGCTCCTTCCTTGAGCTCTATGACATGCTCCGAACCTCGATCAGGAGGTGGTCCAGGAGGTAAATCAGCAAACACCTTGCTCTTCTTTGTGAGTAAAGACTGAATATCAGGAGGGTAGTCTCTCTTTGTTTCAATCGGACTAGCAGGAAGAATCATACACTCTGCAGCCCACTCAACTTGATCATGATGAATCAGCCTCGCCATCCTCTTGAATGACACAATCTGAGGACCACCATTGGACATTCCTCTTATCACTACATTCTTTCCTTCGGATTGAAACTTGAGCTCCATGGTTTGCAGATTTAGAGTGATCTCCCCGAGTGAACGCAGCCATTGAATGCCTAGGATGACATCCGTATCTCCAATTTTGACTACATAGAAGTCGTCCTTGACTTCATAGTTTCCCACTTGCATGGTCATGTTTGAGATCTTCTTGGTGCAGGTGATGTGAAAACCATCAGCAACCATAACCTTAAAGCCTTCAAACTCTTCTGTTTGCAGCCCCTTCTTTGCCACTACAGCTTCATCAATGAAGTTATGCGTTGCTCCAGTGTCAATCAAAGCAACTATGCGTTGCCCCTTAATCATCCCTCGAACTTTGAAGGATTCATTCCTTTGAAAGCTTGAAAGTTGAGCCAAAGTGCCTCCACTTCCCTTTTCATCTTTGGATTCCTTTGGGACCTTTTCCACTTCACTATCTTCAGAATCAGACTACTGGTCTGACAAATCAGAATTACTTTCTTCAGCTGAATAGTATTCAATTTGATGAAATTTGCCTCCTTTTGGGCAAACATGATCTTGGGACCATTTTTCTCTACACCGGATACATAACCCTTTTCTTCTGAGTTCATTAAGTGTCTCGGGATCCAACCTTGTGACATGAGGTTGATGCTGTTTGAACTCCTTATGCTGGGTCTTTTTCCTTTATCTCTTTTGTGAAATGATGGCTTGGGTTGAAACTTTTCTTTAGGAGCAACCCACTCCATGTTTCTTGCCTTCTTCATTGCCTCTTGTAGAGAAGGTGGATCAAAAGCTTTAATCCAACCCTTGAGTGGCCCCGTCAATCCTTCACTGAATAGGATCACCAAGCGCCTCTCAGTGACTCCTGTGACCATGACTGAAAGCCTTTGAAACTCAGCTATGTAGGCATCAACTGTACCATATTGCTTAAGTTGTGCCAATTCTCTAAAATGCACTTCTGGATCTTTTTTCTCAAATCTCTCTATGAGCTTATTGGTAAACTCATCATAGGTAGTGATAGACCGATGACCCAAGGTGACTAGACCATGGTACCACCACTCGTGCGCCACCCCACCCAGGTGTAGCGTAGCGAACTTAATCGCCTCCTCCTCCTCCATGGGTCTAAGAGCTAGATAGTTGTCTAACTTCTGTATCCAAGCTCTGGCTGAACTATTGTCACTCCCATCAAAATGTGGAAGCATAACCTTGTTGATAGCTTGATGCAAATCCCCATGAACTATTGTCCTCCTTTGTTCATAATGTCTTCCTTGTCCTCTATCCTTCCTTTTATGATCCATAAAATTATTATAAGACATATCTGCCTTAATTTCATCAGGTAGAGAATCATACTCAGCACGACCGAGTCTCAACTGTTCAACAAATGACACATTTTCTTCTGGATCAAGATGAGGTTTTACTGGTGCCAAGAAAGTGGGTTTGAATGGCCTGGAAGAAATGTTTGTGTTATTTGAAGCAGTCTAAGTAGCATGTCCGTTATGCTGGTTGGTGGCACTGTGTTCTCCACCATGTCCTGAATTGTTCAGTAGAGGTTGGTTCTGACCCATTCTCCCCATCATGAGAGATATCATATCCATTAAAGTATCCATCTTCCTCTCGAACCTCTTTGCCGGACTTAATGATCTTTCTCTTCCTTTCCCATTATTATCTTTGTTACCTCCCGACGTCCCCTCATTATCCCCCATTTCTCCTTCAGGAGAAGACTCCCAATTGGCTCTTAATACCTCTGAAGCTGTCTGACCTTCTCGGGCCTAATGCCAATGAAACTGACTGGTAGCCTTCTTGTATTCTCTTGCTAAGTACCTCTGTTCTCTGTCACTCATAGAAGGTTGTTTTCACAGGATGGCAGGATGCGTGGCTTTGATACCACTGAAATATTCCGAGCCAAATTTTTTTTATTTTTTCAAATTACAAATTACAAACCAATGCACCCGTTAAGGTTAGCAGCTAAACCAAAACGTTGCTGAAGCAACTCTAACCAGAATGTACACCAGGATCCCGATGTGGGCAAGGTGTGAGCATTGGTCAGAGGATCTTAATCAAAATGCTTATGTAATAACTCTAACCAAGAATGGCGCCAATGATGGCGAGCATATGGTCAGAGGGTCTTCTACACTAAGTACTGAAAGAGAACTCGACACCAAGTATGTGCTACCCAATCCAATATGGAGTTGAGGCGACCATATGGCGAAGTATTACAAATTACAATGCTTGAAAGAAATAACTGTAATGCTGAAAGTACTCAACACCCAGAATGTGCTTTCTATCCCGGAATGGAAAAGTAGCTACCATAGGGCGGAGGTAAAGTAAATACAAAAGCAAATACTGGAAGTAGAGTTGAGCATTACAAATCAGAATTGAACAAGATTGAGAATTACTGCGAGTACTACTGCCAGTTTACAAAATGAAGCTCATTCGCCTTTAAATTAAAACCAGCAACCTATGAATTTACTCATATGCTCATATCTCCCTCATAACTCATCCGACTGACTTGAAACAAAATGTAATATTCCCTAAGAATGATGATGCTTAGGATAGAACACTGAAAACAGATCAAAATGCCATGTATTATTTATGCACAGATTCCAATGCACCAGCAGATGGTATGGCCTTCAAGAAAGGGCGATCTGTCTTTAAAAAAATCACAGCTATCTCAAAAAAATCTGCAAACTGGAGGAAAGTGACGCCTTGACCAGACAATGAGAATAAGAGAATACCCAAAACAATATTTTTGTTGTTTTTTGACTTATGAATAAAACACAAATCTGCTGTAGCTAAAAATGCAATGCTGGAAAAAACTCTAATATGCAAAACTGAACTAAAGCCAAAAGCTAATTACAATGCACAAATCCCAATGTAAACTCACAAACTAGACTATTTCACCACTAGTTGCTATCTTTCAAGCGAGAAGCAATGCCAAGCTAGGAGGTATACATTCCTCGAAGCAATCCCAAGGCCAATCCGGCAGCATAACATTATCAAGATTTCGAATGCCGAAATGAGAGCACTCTTCCTCCTTTTATACTTTTCCAACTGGGAGTCTCTAAAATCCTCTTGCATATGGGATAAAACATGAGAGGGAAAATAATATAATCCTCTTTTTCAACCTCACCCTTAAAGTCCCCTCTTTTAAAACAACATTAATATTAAATAATAATGTTTAATTTACGGACTTTAAAACGGAGGCCAAGATGAAGTCGGAATTCAATGATCTATAGCTCATTGGAAAGGTCTTGATAAGACGAATCCAACCCCACTCTCAAAATCCCGATCTGGTGCCAATCCTGAACTTACTAAAAATAGCCGTAACCAATAGGGACTAAGGAAAACAAACCTGAAAAGAAACCGCCAACCAAACCACAATCCACGAACAAAAGCAACCACCAAAACATTAAACCCCAATTTCAACCTCCAAGTAGCCTACGGGTCTCCGGAATAGGCCATCGGTCAACTGTAAAAGATCAAGCTAGAAAACGGAACATTACAAAAGTACAAAAAGGTAGCAAAAAGATAAAAAGAGAGATGAGAGGGAAAGGGAAGAAATCTGTCTATGAGCATCGACAACACAGCACAAACTCCTTGATGAAAGATAAACTAATCTAAAAAGAGAGGAGTACAAAGTCTCCAAGAGAGAGAGAGACCAACAACAAAGGCACAAAGTCCTCCGAAAACACCTTCAAATTAGAGCAAAGAATGAGGAAATAGATGCAAAGAAACTAACTAGACATAGGAATAATCAGCTTCCAAAGGAATGTAGACATAAGACCAACAATCCTTTATTAAAATGAACATAGAACACAAAATTTCTAGTTTTTCCCCATTACAGAGCCTCCTCCCTACGGGAAGCCCAAAAAATGATCCCCTACAAATGAAAAGCCTTTCAGTTTTATAGACTCTCCCTAGATAGGAAATCTAAAGGCCATCCGTTCCTCCAAAATAAATTACAAAATAATAGAAAACAACGAGTCATGGATGACCCTTCGCATTCTAGTCCTCTCTTCTTTATTGATATGTTGTAGTAGAGGAAGTTGTATTCAAACACCATGGATAAATGGATTATTCGTAATAGCCTTAGAGCTTCATCTTCACTGAAATGTTCAGGCATATCAATCTCTGGCAATATGATTCCCATCTCTTCACAAGTCCCCCCAACTTATGCTTTGTTTCACTGCACTATTCAAACCATGTAATAACCAGTATTATGTTGGCCTTTGTCTTGAATATCACAATGACCTGTAATTGTTGGTAATTTCATTATTTTCCCGATTGCTACTATTCTACCTTCATCACAGAGTGTAAACCTTCCAAGTTGTTGAACATCAGAGAACTTTTCAACACAAATTGAAGTATTGACTTGAATGTGGCACACCACAATTTTTACTTGAGCCTTGTTTGGCATCACAACCAAACCTTCTCCTACCCTTATAGTACCTGAACAAATAGAAACATTTATCCTCCAGCAAGTGTAATTCCCCTTTCACCTTTCCATCAAGGACTTTAAAACCTTCTAACTCTTCTTCTGTCATGATGAGAGGCCTTAGTATATGAAACATCATGATCTACATCATTCATCTTTGTGCATTTGTAGCCTTAGAAAGAACAGAAGAGCCTCAGTCAAACGTTCATATTGTGGATCATGTTTATCATCAGTTCATGTCAACATGTAGTGGAGAGTCCCTTTTACATACTTCTCAGTGTCTTTGCTTAGCTATGAATTCTTCAATCATGGAGTAAAGATTAGCCTTTCTTTTGATGTTTTCAACATTATCTTGACCTCTTTGGTTTTGTGTCAAAGGATCTCCATCACAGGGACAGTGGCGACTGTAAGCAACACAGAGATTTTGAAGTTTTCTCTTTAAATTATCATCCAAATGTTTCTCAAGCTCTTCTACAAGAGTCGTGAAAACAAATTTGGGGGACACATAATGCATGTTTAGCATTTGAAGCTTGACACAGATATCATACAACTGTTTTGGGTTTTTCTCCTCCACAATGTATTTTGTCATTTTGGAAATATGATCTTCCTATCCTGTTATAATATTTGGCTCTCTGTAAATGGATACCTCTTCAACTTCTACTGCTCACACTGCCCACATAGACATCACCACCTTTTCATTGCTTTCTCCATTTGGAATTGCAACCTGCACTACAGCTCCATATGCAACGGCCTCAGGATTGATGCTCCTGCACTGCACTTTTCCATTTAAGAGGTTCTTTATATAATAAATTGATGTCAATGGTCTCCTGACCAGTGAATGAAAGGGGTCTTTTTGCTCTTCATCCAATGTTTGCAAAGAATAAACCTGCGACAGTATTCATTGAAAGCACTTCACCCTGCCGGCCAATCAGAAACACAAATCGAATCATAGATGCTTGCTTGAATTCAAACCAGTTCTCATTAACTGATACAATTTTCATACAGGCTTTCAAGCCTAGAATTCTAGAAAAAATCTTCTAATCTCGGTATGGAGCATTACGCTGGCAATTGTATTTGCTTGCAAATTTCTAAAGCTTTTTCAATGGATCCATTCGTGCATATTCTGTTATCATTGCATCTTTTTGAAATCACTCATAAAGGCCGCGGCTTTATTGCTTTTATACTTCCATGTTCACATGCATTCTATCCACTAGCATTTCCAATTATAATATCTGACAGAAATTTACTTTGCTACTATTTTCCTATGGTGTAGGCTGAGAATGTGCATGCCGAAGAATGCGTGAATTGGCGTTACACAAGCCAGTGATATTTGCTTGAAAGTTTCTAAAGATTTTTAAACAAATCCATTTTGATTATATCCTTTGGTAATTACATACACATTCAATCCCACTTTGGCATGGGTACGAAACAAGCTAGCAAGGTTCACGAAAATGGCGTTACAACTACCCATTGCATGTCTGTGCTTCCACGATTTGCATAGATGTTTACTAGATCTTTTCTGACTAAAAATCCATTTTCAACTTCCAACTTCTATTTTAGTTCAGGCAGAGAGATTCTGGAAAACTTATTGGAATAGGTGTTACCCTTGTCAATTTCATTTGCTTTTAAACTTCTAAATCTTTTCACCGAAATCATATTGTACATATCTTGCAACCAACACAAATAGCTTACATACCTTTTCCATTTTTTGAATACTTATCTGGTGGATTGGTGTGGCCAAAGAGGAGACAACTGGCAAAGTTTGTAAGATTTGAATTTACAATTGCATCTCACGTGTACCCGCCAACTTGAGCATTTCCCACTATAATAATTGCGACATCACATTTGTAGAAATTTGGAGTTTCTTCAACAAATCAGTTTCGTGCATATCCTATGATCAAGTAGCTTGCAAATGAGACCATTTGTCTGATAAAACCCGCTTACCTCCTTTGTGCTCCGACACTGACAAGATCATTTCCATCTATATTATATGTCAATTGCATTTGCTTGCAAGTTTCTAAACCTTGTCGACAAATCTATACGTGCATATCCTATGATCATCGTGCACTAAAACACGACATTTGCCATCATACAACCCTAATACATTATAAGGCATGCTTATATAACAATTACAACTCAGATTCAGCCACACAAGCATGAAGAACAGGTATCAAATCATGTCAAATCGGCAATAATACATGCTACAAATGGCACACATATGTAAGCAGAATGATTACAAATGATTTGATGAAGAAAAATTACCTTAGGTCATCATTTGGTAGGGCAAGGAGAATGATCTCATTGTACTAAATCCTGTGAAAATTAAAGCCTTTCACACAAGGCTTCTGGTTGTGCTAAGCTCTCCATTATAGAAAGCCAAGATAAATAGCAAACAAAATTTCCAAGTTCTATGAACCATAATCATTTTTTTTTCTTGCCCCCAACAAATAAGGTTCAACCTCCATATACTGGTCACATATTTATCCAACTATCATTTCAAATTTTATCTCCTAGCCAACACATTTTTGATCTCCAATAATTTATATCCATGTTTGGACATGTGTTCCTTTCTTCTTGTCTGACTGTGCACCAAAGCTAATTCATCACTCAAAGGAATCCATTATTGAAATGCAAGGCTGGAGTTGTGATCTGTGCTACAACGAGTTGTTCGATTCGCTAATAACATGAAACAATTGTGAACCTTTACGAGTAGGATACAGTGTTTAACAATCAAAGATGAGAGGAGAAGAATAATACATCATGGTATTTAAGTTGACAAAATGTGAAACGGACAAAATTTTAAAATTTTCAATTTCAAAATTTTGGGTAACAATATATAAGGATGTAAAGAAGTTTGTTCAAAGTTGCAGATTTTGTCAAGTTGCAAAAGGAAGTAGTCACAATACTGGATTGTACAAACCTTTGATAGTACCGAAGAGACCTTGGGAATATATAAACATGGATTTCATATTAGGTTTACCAAGAACAGAGAGGGGACATGATTCTATATTTTTAGTAGTGGATAGATTTTCAAAGATGGTGCATTTCATTCCTTATAAGAAGACAAATGATGTTGTACATGTTGCTGACCTATTTTTCAAGGAGATTGTGAGATTGCGTGGATTACCAAAGAGTATAATTTCAGACTGGGATACAAGGCTCATAGGATATTTTTAGAGGACATTGTGGAAGAAGATGAAGACATACCTAAAATTCAATCCAACATTTCACCCATAGATAGATGGACAAATAGAAGTGGTAAATAGGAGTTTTGGTAACTTGTTGAGATACTTAGTTGGAGATAAGGTAGGAAATTGGGATATAATTCTACCGCAAGCAGAGTTTGCATACAATAACTCAATGAACAGAAGTATAGGGAAGACACCATTTGAAGTTGTGACTAGAGTACAACCTAGAGGAGTTGTAGAGCTAAGAGACATCAGTATGGATAACAAAAGGAGTGTGGAGGTAGAAGAATTTGAAGGATACATGGAAATAGTACACACTCAGGTCCGGAAGCATTTGGAAGAGATGAATAACAAATATAAGGGACAAGTAGATGAAAAGAGGAGACAAGGAATTTTCTGTTGGAGATGAAGTTATGGTATATCTTAGAAAGGAATGATTTCTAGTAGGGACATACAACAAGATAAGGATGAGAAAGTTTGGACCATGTAGGATTCTTAGGAAATTTGATTTAGGAAATGCATATGAAGTGGAGTTACCAGAAGCATTTGGTATATCACCTATATTTAATATTGTAGATTTATATCAGTATCATGAGGGAGAAACAAGTGATCGCATTGAAGTTGGATTGAAGGATCAGTTACCACAGCAATAACCAAAGAAGTTAGAGCAGATTTTGGATAGTAGAATTGGATGCAGCACCAAAGGCAAGCAGTATAAAGAGTACCCGGATAAGTGGAAAGGAAGACTGGAGGAAGATTAATCATGGATTTCTCAAGCTGAGGTAGACCGCCTTGGTTTTCCTCTAGCCCCAGCAAAGTGAGGGACTCACTTTTCAAACAACCCCAGGTGTCTGATGCAGGAGCATCCCAGATTGAAAGTCAATCTTGCATTAACCAAAAACATTTGATTTCTTTTCTTTTCTTGCATTTCAGTTAGTTGCAGTTTCAGCATTTTGCACCACATTTTGTCGCATCATCATTTCATAGCTTGCAGAGTAGGATTTAGACTCTACACTATGTCATCTACATCATATTTAGATTTCATGAGGTTTGGAAGTGGCTGTAGAGAGTTATCACTATCAAAACATCATCAGAACTCACTGAACATAGCATTCAACATTTAGTATGAGCATACAAGGTTTGCAGAGCATTTTCATGACTTACGGAGCTAAATGGAACATCTCACAAGATAGTATAAGACTGGATAGACCTTCATTGAGAACCACACCACGTTTCATCCATTTGCGGAGCATTACCACATGTTGTAGGTTGACCTACATGTTTCATCATGCATTAGAGTTTGGAACCTCTTGATGCCGACATGGAGCATTCTTTGAGCTAGAAGATGATATATAAGCAATCATTAGATGCACTAGGATGATATACAATATGATAGAAAGTTTTTAGTCTTTAGTTGTGGATTTGCGGAGGGCACTTCAAAGCTATATCTTTCATGTAATTTGTATTCTACTGGAGGACAGGCCTGCGAGCCCATAACAGTCCACATGTTGCTGGCATATGAGTATTGTAACTATATGAGATATTGAATCTATAAATATTCCATTGCAATCTATTCTTGTGTTATTCTTGTGTTGTTTCAGTTGTGTTCACTCAGGCTACATGGTTGCACAGTCCATTCTCTGGACCCTCCATCCATGACTGCACCACATATGAAGCACACAAACTAGTAAGTTGTATTATGCTAGGTGGATCACATGTTACAATGCCTTAGGGAGCGTATCAAAAACTAACGCCTCAAGGAGCATTTCAAACATCAATGCCTCAGTATCAAACACCAACACCGTAGGGGTGAACACTTTGGGGAGTGTTAAAATAAACAAAACCACAGGGGGTGAATTGAGAAGCTACACCTTATGTTGGGAATTAAGGTGTCTCAACCTTTGCAAATTCCTAATGTTGTATTTATTTATCCCATGTTGAGTTGGCATAGTCAGCACCTTGTGTATATGCAACAAGATAAATTTTGGTGACTTTGGCAGCTGCGGTTTCCCCCTTGAATAATTAACAGGGGTTTGGGGGTAGCGCCCCCAAGATAGGGTCAAGGGGCGTAGCCCCTTGCGGGGTCGAGGAGCAGCGCCCTTGTGGGGGCTCAGGGGCAACGCCCCTGAAACCTCAAACGATTTTTAATTAATGACAAGTGTCGGTAAGTATCTTTGCATGAGAGAGAGACATCTTTGGGTGGTCAAAGGAGGTTATGACATGTTGTAAGAGGAATATGATATTTTTAGTCAGTGTATGATAGATTCTCTTACAGCTGTAAGTGTTGTCAGTTATAACGGATTCTATGACAACTGTAAGGTGCGTAAGAGCATCTGTCGTAACCTATCTTGGGACCAGGCGCCCACTTCAAGATGGAATGTTGGACAAGTGGCCTTAGGCGTGGGTTTTGGGGCATGAGTCCAAGATGGATGCCCATCTCTAGAAGGTTCCAGATTTGCCTTGTAAACTATATATAAACAGGTGCTTGGATTGGAGATAGAGAACTTTGGTACAAGTATTGTTATGCTGCCAGAATATCTCCAGATTTGACATTCAAAGACTCCTAAAAGAGCATTGGCTCTGAAACTGTATTATAATCTGCTATTGTTTACTGTAATACATTTGAGCTGTGTTTTGGAGTGTGGGGTTTTTCACCTGTAAGGGTTTTCCCCACGTATATCTTGTCTCTCTCTCTTCTGTCTATTTTCTGTGTGTATGTGTATTTCTGCAATATCTCTGTTAGATGTTCTATGTTGCTGTAGTTGTAAGAATTAAAGTTGAATTTGCATACATCTCTCCTCATTAGATTAGTGTAGGAAGCGAATTCCGCACACCTAGCTTCCTTTCACCTTAGGGGGTGCAAGTAAAGGAAGGTGCATGTATGGATTCATATATGAGGAGAATATATGCCCCCCTTAAATATTAGCATGTATGATATATATAGATATTTTAAGATAAAGAAAAGGGAAAGAAAGAAGAGGGGGAATCCTTAGAAAGAATGCATACCCATAGAGCAAGTTGTCTCTTCCCCCCAAAATATGGGTGAGGAGAACCATGAAAAAGAATATCATGTTGTTACCAAAATCAAAGTATGGTTGCACATGAGATTGTACCATCATGAATGGAAACAAGCAAACAAAGAAAGCTACAGGTGCCACAAAGTGGGTAGCAACATAATAGTCTTGTGAGAAAAGTGAGGAAGAATAATGAACCAGATAGAGGCCATGCTCAACATCACTTGTCATGTAGAAGAAACAGGTGCTTCAACAATAGGAAGAGTGAGAGCACCCATGTTAATAAAGTGTTGAATTTTGTATTTCTAGTGGAATGGCCAACCACTCGATGATATGCACAAAAATGAAGTGTTGGTTCAATGTGTTTAGAAAACTTTTTATGTGTAGGAAGGGGAAGGGTGATCAAGTGGGCCTTGAGTAACCTCAACAAAATACACTCTTGTTTAGTAAAAGAGAAGTAGGAGTAGGAAGCAACCCTTTTTGTTGTGGGGCAAGGTTTTATTTAGAACAAGAAGTCATAGAGACCTCAAACAATGGAGGAGGGGATGTAGATAGAGGAGAAGGCTAGGAACCTAGACCCACTGTAGAAGGCAAGTGCGGTGTAGGTTCCACAGGGATTTTAACTCCTTGTTCCATGCACCCTAAACCATTTCCATTGTATCCATATTTAGAAGGAATTTTATATCTAAACCCATAACTTGTCTCTAAATTAGAAAGAGGGGAGGAACTTAGAAACATGGAAATCATAATAAGATCTATCTAGTCATGGTAAGAGGCTTTAGAGGGTCGAGTAGGATGGTATCCAAGACCCGATGCAGAGCCATGTGGACTAGGCTCTAAAGGGATCTTGATACCCTATTATTTTTGTTCACATCCATTACCTTTATAACCTGTACTGGAGAGAATATGAAAAGTCTTTGTTGATGTAGAAGACTTGTTTAGAAATAAAGAATTAGAAAAATTTGTTGGAATGTCAGAATGAGAGGGGTTGAATTTATACTCTCCAACAAAGGAGGATGTAAAGTCTAAGGAACCCCAATCATCACCTAGACATGTGTATAAGGATTAATCAATGTCATTGTCAACTTCTTGAGTAGGAGTCGAGGATGGGGAATCATCTTTGATAGAAGAAGAAGGAATGAGGTTCTCAAGATTAGTAGAAGTGACAGGCTGTCATAGAATCTGTATGTTGACAATATTGCATAGGATCCAGATTAACTTTAGTTGTATAAGTTTTAGTTTCTAAAACAAGTTTGATTGAATGATGTAAAGTAGAGGGTAACACACCCATAGCATGGATCCACAGTCTACCAAGGAGATTGTAGGATAAGGCCCGAGAATGACATGCACTAGGGTAGGCAACATCACTAGATCCAATTGAAAAGCTATGGATGGAAAGAGTATTAGGGGATATTAAAGACGTATCGATATTAAGATGATTCAGCAGGTATATCCCACAAATATTAAGACCGAAACCGTTGTCAATAAGGTATGTTTCACTCTAAAATTATTAATTCCAACAATAATGAGTAGAGGATCATTCTTCTTTTGTACCTCCAAGGAAGATAGTTCATATTGTTGAAACACAATATTGGTAGTATGTGTAAATACAATCGAGCAAAGCAGCTACATCCTTTGGCCTAGCAGAATATGCTACATGGATATTCTATAAAGCTTCTTGGAGCATGTCGTGATAGGTTGGTGAAGTTTGAACTAGCTCCCAAAGAGAGATCTTAGAAGGAGTAGCATAGAGTTGCTTGACAAGATTATACTCTCCAATAGTCTTTTGAGTAAGACAGGGAAGTTGAAGGAAGAATATGATGTGTTGTAGGAAGGGAAACAAGGGCAATAGTAACTTGTTTGTTTCACTAAGTATTATATGTGTGGACTGCTGTATGGTAGTGAGGAGATCCAAACACATTTATAATTATGGACTTTGCAACTTCTATCAAGTAATTCGAAAGTCGAGGTGTGTTTGAAGCACCTTGAGTAATGATTATATGACAAGAAGGTGAGGGCGGATCAAGGGCCCCATGAACAATGATTTTAAGAATAGAAGAAAAATTTTGAACATTAATGTACTTATCCAACATCCTCTTAGCAGGTGGGATAAGTCTATTAACAATGATGGAACTAACACCAGTATCTCCTTGGGAAATACATTATGTAGGATAAGATATAGAATTAGTATGCTCAACATCTATCTGTGGGGGATCCAATGTGAGGTGAAACTCATCATCCACTAGCGCTTCATATCTAGTAGGGAGAGCATTGGAATGAAGAGAAGGTAAAGTAACATTAAGAAAAGTGTCAATGATTTCACCCTCTTGCACCAAAATATCCTCATAAGTGGGAGGGATATTGGGAGAGGGATCAAGGAAAAATAGTGACAGGAAAAAATAAGTCACTTTCACATGCTTGTAAGAGAAGCTCTTGAAACTTCTTGACAAAGTTGGAAAGTGATAGAAGAGAAGAAAATAAGAAATGCATTTAGAAATTAGAAATTACATGAAGAAGAAGGTGTAATACATCTGGTTCACAAAAATGTAGTGTAGGAAAAATGACTTCTCAATTGAATGAATTCAATCGAGTAAATCTTCCACTAACAACTACACTTGGGCTCTGTGATCTAAGGTATTAGATATACAAGATCCTGCACTAGGACTTGACAGAACCACTATGTGTCCCAATCAAAGCAATACAACTAGTCTAGGTGCTTAACACTGAAAGGGAAAAGAATAAAATGCTAGAATTAAACTATTGTAAATAGAATTTGGAAAATTGAGCAACAAAAATAGAAAAAGACAAGCAAGTGGAACTTGTAGCTAGAAGGAGGAGCTCACTTCCCTGGACGATAGAGCGGCACGAGGATGTCTGCGCTGGGCACTAGAGTCCAAAATGTATAGAAAATAAAAAGTGCCAACTCTATATAATTCCAGAACACCTGCATAGCATAATAATAAAGAGAAAAGATACCCAACAACCTCTACGTAACACAGATTCCAAAATGAAGCTGCAATGACTATGAAAAATGAAATACAATAAAGTAATATGAAAAGAGAATAAAAGCCCAACAAAACCTCCATGCAATTGAAGTGCTTTCACTCTCAACAAATACCTGCAAAAGGAGAAGAAAAGAAGGGTTGTGTTGCTTAGGGACTTGCCTTAGTCAAGTCTCGGTTTTGGTCTTCCGACCTCCATGAGTAGCGACTTGATAAAAGAATAAAACCAGCAAGGAAAATGAATAGTATGTGCTCCTATCCTAAGTGCACCTAGGAAGGTAAGAGCAGTGACATAAACAAATGAAATAAATGATTTACTTCCTTGGTCTACAGGGAAGAAAACCCACAAACATGCAGCCAATGATAAGAAACAAAATGGTGGTCTACACCATAAACTGAAAGCAAATAGTGAAGATGTATGATAATAGATTTAAAGATATTGCATTGAATGTTAAGAATAAAACAATATTACCAGCTTAGACGAGAAGAAGGAGATTGTAGCTCCTCCAGTGCAAGAATCTAGCTATACGACTTCTAAAGCCCCAAAAGAAGAGTTTTCCGATGGTGCAACATGAGAACCAATCTCCAAGAAGTGGTAGGAACAACATGCAACTCAAAAGTGCCTAGAAGATCTTGAACAACTACTGTAGAGAAAGAGATTCATGAGAAATTTCACAAAGTAGAGTTGTAGAGAGTCAAAGTGTGAGAGAATGAGTGTGAATGAATGTTGTCTTTTTTCAAATTCTTCCCAAATCTACCAAGTGAGGCAAGGAATCTTAAAAATGCATGCAAAGAGGCATTCTATGCCTTGGAGAGGAATTTCTCTAGCACAAAATGATCACAAAGATTGGTAATAATGATTAGAAATAGTTTCTTATCAGCAAGTGGATGCGAGACACTAGTGTGTCGTGTGGATGTCTGCACGGAGCGCTTGAGTCCAAGTGAAACCAGCTCCTGGTCACACAGGATGCCTTAGGATCAAGTGACTAAGCAAACATCAAAATGAATTTTGAGAATGATGAGAGAAAGAAGTCTAAAATAAAATAAACCTTAGTATATAATGCAGAGAGAATGTGCAAGCTGCGCTAAGGTGGTTGCAAAATGTAGTGCAAAATTGCAAGGGTATGCAGTTTTCTATGTTACACTCCTAATAGAGATTAGTTTTTTGAATATAAAGAATTTGATGGAGATAAGGTGTACTTGGATGATGATTCTTATTTAAATATTGTTGGCTTTGGTAAAGTTAAAATCAAGTTTCCTGATGTTAGAGTAGAAAGGATTAAAGGTGTGTTGCATATCCCTGAGTTAACATGAAATTTATTATCTGTGAACAAACTAATAGATGTAGGTGTGCAGGCAATCGTTTCTAATGCATGATGAAAGATGGTCAAAGGTGCTATGGTGATAGCTAGAAGCATCAAATTTGGCACATTGTATTAGCTTGATGCATTCATTATTGAGTGCAATAGTACTTCTGTGAAAATCAAATATGTGACTACTTCATTGGAAAAAGTGAGGGTTTCCTCTTCAATGGATGGTCGTGGCTTCTGGGTACCTAAGGGTGCTCTTTCTTCTAAATCAAAATTACTTATAGAGAAGACTATGTTATTGCACCAGAGATCAGGTCACATTAAAGAAAAGGGTCTAAGGACCTTGAAAAATAAAAAACCTTGTTGAAGGGTTAAATGATTGTAATCTTGGTTTTGATTTCTGTGAGCATTGTATTTATGGTAAACAAAACCATGTTCAGTTTTACTCGAGTTCTCATAAATCTTGTGGTGTATTAGATCTT
Source organism: Cunninghamia lanceolata (assembly GCA_027924645.1). Classification (NCBI taxonomy): domain Eukaryota; kingdom Viridiplantae; phylum Streptophyta; class Pinopsida; order Cupressales; family Cupressaceae; genus Cunninghamia; species Cunninghamia lanceolata. Next base: position 8,303,954 of record BSBN01000333.1, read on the forward strand.
ATTCATTCTAATGTGTTTGGTCTTGTAGATGTTCCTCCCATTGGAAAATCCTCATATTATGTTTCATTTATTAATGATTATAGTAGAAGGACATGGGTATATTTTCTAAAGAGTAAATATAAAGTTTTTAGTCGATTTAAAGAATTTAAAGCAATGGTTGAGTTGCAAACTAGAAAGAAAATAAAATGTTTGAGGATTGACAATGTTGATGAATTTTTCTCTAATGATTTTGATATATTATGTAAAGATTGTGGCATTCAGAGATAAAAGACAACTCTATATTCTCCAAAATAAAATGGAGTTGCAAAAATAATGTATAGGACACTAATGGAGAAAGCTAGGAGTATGCTTAGTGGTGCTAATCTAGAAAAAAAGTTTTGGGTTGAAGTTGTTGCCACTACTTGCTACCTGATTAACAAGTCTCCTACATCAGTTCTTGTTGATAACACACCCATGGAGGCATGGTCTTGTCACAAGCCTTCATTGATATTGTTGACCCATTTTCCTCTAACTAGAGTCAAATAGTTCACCTCTAAAATATTCTGGATGTCCCTTGGAATATGGCCTTACAGGCCTTAAATCCTTCAAAACCCAGTGTTCCACTTTGCAAAATCCCTAAAATATCGTCTATAGAATCCTTGCAAAAAACCAAAAAACCCAGAAACCTTTTGCCTTTAATGTCTTCTTTCACAGGGATTTTCATCTTCATACTTGGTCATTTTGGTATGGATATTCAATGTCTAGATATCTAGATCTTAGTTAACATCTGGATATTGTCTTGATATCTGAACCTTAACAAAATCCTGATATCTTTCGAGTATTCGGACCTTAGTTAATATCCAGATGTTTTCCTAACATCCGAATCTTAACTAACATTTGGATACTTCCTGAATGTGTAGACCTTAGTTAATATCTGGATGTTTTTCTAACATCTGGATATTTCCTAATGTCTAAATCTTTCCCAATATCCATGACCTTACAAATGTCTTGCTGACGTCATCCATTCCCCTCCCCAAAGAAGTGCATATGACGATGACGTCATCCAGACATTCTACCTTGGGCATATTATCCTACATTGTTAATATCCTGATGATGCCATCCAAATTTCCTCTTCAAGGAAACTCTCCATGCCGATGACATCATCAGGATATTCATAAAAGGGCATCTAGATATTAAGTTAGCACCCGAATATTAAAAGTTAATATCCATGCAGATGATGGTTTTTCCGTGTTGCGAAGGTAAATTTGATGGGTGCATATCTGGATATTAGGATTATGAAGGCCCTTGTGTTTGACCTAGATATATCATCCAGATATTTGCGAATGTGCAGACCTAGGGGACATTCATGATTTCACATTCCTGTAGATCACTGAAGTTGATGTCATGTTCCCACTGCGCAGTTGCGAGATGATGACACATGGATTTCCCTATGCCCATTGACTGTAGCTTTGATCGCAGATATCTCCCTCATCCTGAGGAATTTCTATATGATCCAAAAGGAAAAAGTGCTTAGAGTTTCCTCCTCTTTCATTTGGCAAGCTTTTGGGGGGATTTTCTCATTTCAAAATATGATCCAAACTTTATGATCCAGATTTGTGCATTCGGATATCAGGGTGGTCACCGACTGAAAATGAATATGCAGTCTCGGCCAACAAGACATCTCAGCGACTGATTTAAAGTGTTGCGAGGACTTTCCAGATGTAGATATCTGTTACATTTATGGTGGCAGATCGGTGATTCAGCAGCTCACATTGAAGTCCCAAAATATCTCCCATCTGCCCAGGCTCCAGATATTTTCTGCAATGAATTCTTGCAGGCCGACATTCCTTTTGGCAAAGATATTTTTTGACATAGCCCATGGGGCAATTTATTGTGACCTAATTAGGTCATTTGGAATCAGATGTTATATATGCATGAATGTAAGATGTAATAAAGGTTGGAAAATAGTTAGTCTTGTGCTTCTGTATTCCAAACAAAACTTTCCTCTGCTATAATTGTGTCTCTTGATCAATACATATGGTGTTTTACTTTTTCATGCTTTTTAACTCTGTGTAGTCTTAGAATTGGCTATTGTTTGTGAATGTTTAATTCTTGGCAATCCATTCTTTACCTCTATTAAAATCTCCTTGATCTATGTAAGTTTATCAGCTGTATTTATTTATTTGTGCATCTTAGCTCTGTGAACGTTCTTTATTCAAACCTGGTGTATCACCTCCCCTTTATTTTCAAATTTTAATCCCTCTTCCTCTTTTCATATTAGGTGCATAGATTAGGTTTAGTCTTAGGATCACTAAATTTCTCTCATTCAGTAAAGGAACCAGCCTCTCTCTAGAGATTCAGCCTCCCTGTAGAGCCCCACACCTGGAGGTCGTCTCAACATTTCACTAGATTGTTGGAGCCCTAAAAGCCTCCAACACTTGGTGCAAATCTATGTGACAACAGTTTCTGGCACACCTGGTGGGACACTAAACATAAGCAATGAAAGAATCAAGTTGAGAATTTGATGTTCTTCTTAGTACTCTGCATCTTGGCAGACATTTCATGCACCTGGCAACTCTACAAGCTACTGGTTCTTATCAGTGCCATCTTTTATGCCTATGCAAACTAGGGCATCTTCAAGAGGTAATTTCCAATTTGTTGAATTATATGTTGTTGCTTCAAGGAGAAGGTCGAGGTTGTCTAGGTCTCCTGCAATAAGGAACAACCATCTCACTTTACCTCTTTCAAAGGCTCAATCTACACCCCCTCCTATTAGGTTTCAATATAATAGAAGAAGCTTGCATATCCCTAAATTGAATCCGAACATTCCTAGGATGGCAAGGAATTTGCCTTTTGTAACCTTCAATGGAGGAAGTCCATTAGATTTGGCTGCATATAATGACATACCTGCCATAGCCCTGACAAGTGTCTCATCCTTCATGGGTGATGGTTCTATAACCCCTGCAGAGCATATCAAAGATATAACTAACGTATGTTGGGTCCATCATATACAACATGAATATGTTGCAGTTCGTCTCATGGTCTCATCTTTCAAGGGGAGAGCTCTTCAATGGTTTAGGAGCTTAACCCTTGCTTCAATACATACATGGGACGAGCTGGGAGAATCCCTCTACAAATAGTTTGGAGAGAGGGTAGACAATGTTTCATTGCTTGAGCAATTGACGACTATCAAGAGGGCTCCAAGTTAGATGCTGGTAGATTTAAACTTCAAATTCCAGAGCACATGGGAGAGAATTCTAGCTACCCTCATGCCATCCCCACAAGGTGCTTTCTTGTATTATCTAAGAGCTTTGAATTCTAACATTACAGTGATGATGTAATCAATGGGTGTTGAAACCCTGCCAAATGGCTATGAGACAACTTTGAAGGCTAAAATTATTTAATACAGGCTGGGAAAATTGCTCCCAAGCCTCCTGTTCTACTTTTTCTAGAGCTACCTTCCTCATCCCAACAGCCCATTATTGCTCCCATCCAAGAGCCTAAGGCTTCAGCATCCTCTCTTTCTTAGGAAGAGGGTGATCTTAAGACCCTAATGTCTAATTTAACCAACAAGGTGAATAGTATAGCTATTTAAACTGCTCCCAAACCCTATTAGAACTATAACCAGGGGCATACATCTAATCAGAATTGGAACCAAGGGTATAATTCTAATAGAAATTAAAATTGGGACCAGGGTTACCAACAAAATAGATACCAAAATCTTAACCCTACACAGCCTTTACAAACTATTAGACCTATCCAACAAATACCTATTATGAATCTAGTCAAGGCCTTAGTCCCTACTCAGAACAATCTGGCCCAGGAGGCAGATTGGTGCTACCCTTGCAATCAACCGCATAATCAGTCCTTTGGAGTTTTTGGAGCACAAGAGAGGGCTTTAATGGTGCATAACTTCTACACTCGGCAGGCATCACTATTAGAGCCAGCAAATAGCATTCCTGAAGTGTCAAATGAGGTTATCAATGATGCTAGTATGATGCTATGGACTGCAAAAGAATTTTGTGTTGTTAATCATCCCAAGGATAGTGTTGTTATGCCCATTGCAGACAACATCAGGTCAAAAAAGAGGGAGTTGGAGGCTAGTCCAATGCGTACTGTGTTACAAAAAGAGCTTGTTCCAAAGGCTAAAGTGGCCAGTGCCACAGTCCCAATTCAAAGCAGCAAACCTACTATTATGAAAGAAGTTCCATCAGGCTTAAAGGTGTCTGAACAACCTATAGAGAATTTAAAGAAGGGAACTTGGATTCTCTCCATGCACAAGGCGGCCACTGTTCCATTAAATATTGTGGAGCAAATGAAGAAAACAAATATCAATGTCTTGATGTGGGAAGTGATGTCCATTCCCTCTCAGAAGGATCTATTACAAGAAGCCTTGAGGCACTTCCCATCAGCCGAGTTAACAACATCAAATCCATCATCAAAATAGAAAGAGAAGGCCCCTGTCAGTCTTGTGCAACCAAGTGAAAGACAAGTAAGTACAGTCAAGAAGCCATCTCCTTTCTACTTGTCCTTGATCATTAGCAAATGTTTAGTGCACAACTACATGATAGACTTTGGGGCTAGTGTTTCAGTCATGCCCAACAAGATGCATTAGGCATCAAGTATACCCCTATTAAATCAGGAGTATTGCAGTTGGATAGGAGTGATCAAGGGATTGGACTTGACTCTACATGCATGTCCTAACCTAACTTTCAAACAAGACATTTCAGTCATTGATCTTCCTCCTTTCTTTGTTATCTGTCTGTCAAGGGATTTCACAGCCAAGGTGGGTGGCTACCTTTCTTTTGACTAGTCTCATATGTTGCTGAGGACCAGATACGGCACACAATTCACCACCAAGGCTGAACCAATTTCAGAATATCATGTGGAGAATTACGACCACAGCCTTGTGAACCCACATGTGATGATTCAGAGTGAGGAAGTGCATGACTCAGAACCTTCACCTCTTCCTATCCCTGATCTATTTTTGATGAATGGGTAAGGGATCATGAAAATTTTGACCCTTATGCTACCACTAAGGTGATTGACTTGGGCAACTACATGATCCATGAAGAGGATTTTTCACTCCCTCCTATACTCAAGCCAAATGATGACTCCAGCAGCCCATGGAAGATGTTTTTTTATGGAGTGAAGAGCAAAAATGGAACTGGTGCGGGTGTTTTGCTAGTCTCCCCGACTGGTAAGAAATTGCATTGGTCATAGGTTGCACTTTTCTTGCACCAATAATGTAGTAGAGTATGAGGCATTGGTCCATGACCTGCTGATTGCTGAAAAGAAGAATATCAAGCATCTAGAGACCTTTGGTGATACTGAATTGGTAGTCAACCAAGTCAGAAAGAGATGTACTACAAACCAGCTTCTAACAGCTTACATAGAGTTCGGGGCCTGTTTGAGAGTTTTGATGCTCTCAATCTATACGTAATCCCAGTAAAATTAAATTTAGAGGTTGATCAATTAGCAACGGTGGGAACTCAATTTTCTCCACCTAAGGATTTGTTTCAGGGTCTCGATCAGCATGTGAAAATGGTCATCAGGCCCTTTGTTCCTGACAATGATATTCAGTAGCAAATTTTTGATAGTGATGAGTAGATCGCATGTTTCATCCAGAACGAGGCTGAGTTCTCTTCAAGGGCACATCCTAGATTGTAAGAGTGCTATGGTGATTAGATCATCCAACTCAAATCAAACAAGTTGCCTAAGGGTCTAGTCACCCTAGAGGCCATCTTCAACTATGATGATGAATTTAGGGGAAATAGAAGTAACATAACCTCCAAGAAAAAAGATTATCAGAAGGTGGTTGTTGCCCTAGATAAGGAACTATTGCTAGGGAAGGTATGCGGTGATGTAGAAGAGCAAGAGTTCATAAAGCTTGTCTAGAAGTACAATGATGTCCTGGCATGGACATATGAATATCTTAAAGGATTTAATCTGAGTCTGGCTCAGCATGCCATTGACCTGGATCCTAATTGTAGGCCAGTTTGCCAAAAGCAGTGACCCATAAATCCAAAAATTGAGCCACTCATGAGGAAAGAGCTTGCTAAGCTCATACAAGCAAGGATTATCTTCCCCATCAAATATTCTACTTGGGTGGCTAATCTGGTTCCTATGACAAAGAAAAATAGAGAGATTAGGCTCTGCGTAGACTTCAGGGACCTAAATTGTGCTTCTTTGAAAGATCATTACCCTCTATGGATCAAATCTTACAAACAGTTGTAGGAGAAGAAAGGTTTTCATTATTAGATGGTTTCTCTGGCTATAATCAAAGCTTTTTCAGAGAGGAGGATAGATTTAAGATAGCATTCACAACCAAATGAGGAACCATGGTATATGCAAAGATGTCATTTGGTCTGTCTAATGCTGGTGCCACATTTCAAAGGGCAATGGATATTGCCTTCAAAGGATTTATAAACAGGTTCATCCTGATTTATCTTGATGACATCATAGTCTTCTCCAAGAAGGGGGAGAACCATATGGAGCATCTAGAAAAGGTTTTCCATAGATGCAAAGAGTTTGGGGTATCTCTAAACCCCAACAAATGTATTTTTTTATTGCCCAAGGTAAGCTTTTGGGTCACATAGTGTCTAAGGATGGGATATACATAGACCCCGAGAGGACATCAACTCTCCTTTCTCTTCCCCTACCCGCTCACAAAAAAAATTTAGAATCATTTTTAGGGCAGATCAACTTTGTTAGGAAGTTCATTCCTAACTGCACTAGCTTGGTGAAGCCTCTAACCCTTATGCTCAAGAAAGATGCAGTCTTTAGATGGACTAAAGAAGGGAAGGATGGTTTTGAGAAGATCAAGGAGGAGATTGCCCAAGCACCTACTCTCATGAACCCAAATTATGAGGACTTTGTCCTCTATGCATATGGAGGAGAGAACAATATTGTTGTTGTCCTGATGCAGCAAAATGAATATGGACTGGAGCAGCCCCTGGCCTTCTTCAGTCAGACCTTGAAGGACTATGAGGTTAGGTATAGCCCCATGAATAAACAAGTATTTGGCATTGTTAGAGCTTTAAAAAAATTTAGATATATGTTGGCGAATAACCATATTAAATTTTTAGTTTCTCATCCTAGTGTGAGAGATTATATAAAGAGGATTGAGATTAGTGAAAAGAGAGCCAGTTGGATCACAAGGATTCTGGAGTATGATGTGATTGTCAAATCCACTAAGTTGATTAGAGGCAGAGGATTGTGTGAACAACTAGCTCAGATGTCAGTAGGCGAAGTGAATTCATCCTACCATTTGAATGAGGAGGAACCTATAGCTGAGCTATCAGTTGTGAGTTATTGGATGACAAATATGGCTAGTTTCCTCTCCACTGGTAAATACCCCTATAGATTGGATAGAACCAAAAGAAGACATTTCAGGATACAGTTTATCCCTTATGCTTTGGTAGATGATGTTCTCTTCAAGAGAAACTTAGATGGAGTCTTACTGAGATGCATAGAAGAAGATCAGGTTGATAGACTTCTTGGTGAGTTTCATGCTGGACCAGTTGGTGGCCATTTCTCTGCTAGAGCTACAATAATGAAAATAATGAGGGCAGGTTACTTTTGGCCCACATTATTCAATGATGCCCATGTATGGGTAAGAAGATGCAAAGAGTGTGCTCTCTTTGCAAGAAAGAAAAGATTAACGAAACTTCCACTTCACCCTATTTAGGTTGATCAACCCTTCTCACAGTGGGGATTAGACTTCATCGGCATGATAAACCCCTCTTCTAGTGCTAGCCACAAGTGGGTTGTGACTGCAACGGATTACTTCACTAGGTGGGTTTAAGTAGTCCCACTCAGGGAGGCCACTGAGTCATCTATCATGGATTTCTTGGAAGAAATCATGACAAGGTTTGGAACTCCTCATACTATTATTTATGATAATGTGAAAGCATTTATTAGTTTTAGGATTGTTGATTGGGCTCTAAAGTACAATGTGTTTTTAAAGACTTCATCTAACTATTACCCCCAAGGTAATGGGATGGTTGAGTCCACTAACAAGAACCTGATCAGGATCCTGAAAAGGACCATGGAGACAAACCAGAGGTAATGGCACAATAAGACCAGATTAGCGCTTTGGGCTGATAGGATCACATACAAGAGAGCCATTGGGAACTCCCCTTTTGTTTTGGTGTATGGAAGAGAGGCTAGATTGCCTATATCCTTAGAATTTATTGTACTAGATCTGGCTCATCAGTTGGCATTAGAAGGAGAGGATGCAAGGTCTGTCAAGATGGCTGAATTAATTGAATTAGAAGAGAAAAGACATATAGCCATGATCACATTAGAAGAACATCAGATGCAGACCAAAAAGTATTTTGACAAAAAGCCCAAGGTCCAGACCTTCAAAGAAGGTGATCTTGTCCTAAAATGGGATGCTAACCGAGCCAAACTCAGAGGCCACACCAAATTTGATGCACTTTGGAGTGGGCCTTATGCCATCATCATCTACAAACAAGCAAATGCCTTCATTCTTTTAGGGCTGGATGGTGAATTTCTACTAATCTCAGTGAATGGAATCCATCTCAAACCTTACCATTAAGATTGGTATGATATCTTGTACATATTGTTCTAGTTTATTTTAATTTTAGGTTTCCCTTTCCCTAAGTGCTTTTGCACAGGCTGCATTTTTATTAGGAGAATGCATGCCTCCTTTTGTGTTTTGGAGGCAGGTTTCACTTGTCTTGACTCTTTGATTCCTCTTTTTGACTCTATACCCAATGGATGCTTAAGGCCACTAATATAATTGTTTAGCAGGCAAACATCCCTGAGAGGTCACCAAAATGTTGACCCATTTTCCTCTGACCAGAGTCAAATAGTTCACCTCAAAAATCTCCTGGATGTCCCTTGGAATATGGTCCTACAGGCCATAAATCCTTCAAAACCCAGTATTCCACTTTGTAAAATCCGTGAAATCTCGTCTATAGAATCTTGTAAAAGACAGAAAAACCTAGAAACCTTTTGCCTTCAATGTCTTCCTTCGCAGGGATTTTCATCTTCATACTTGGTCATTTTAGTATGGATATTCAATGTCCGAATATGTGGATCTTAGTTAACATCTGGATATTGTCTTGATATCTAGACCTTAGCCAAAATCTTGATATCTTTCAAGTATATAGACCTTAGTTAATATCCAGATGTTTTCCTAACATCTAGATCTTAACTAACATCCGGATACTTCCCGAATGTGCAGACCTTAGTTAATATCCAGATGTTTGCCTAACATCCAGATATTTCCTAATGTCTAAATCTTTCCCAATATCCATGACCTTGTGAATGTCCTAATGAGGTCATCCAGTCCCCTCCCCAAAGAAGTGCATATGACGATGACATCATCCAGGCATTTTGCCTTTGGCATATTATCCTACAGTGTTAATATCCTGATGATGTCATCTAGATCTCCTCTTCAACAAAACTCTCCATGCCGATGACGTCATCAGGATATTCACAAAAGGGCATTCAAATATTAAGTTAGCACCCGGATATTAAAAGTTAATAACCATGCATATGATGGTTTTTCCGTGCTGCGAAGGTAAATTTAACAGGTGGATATCTGGATATCAGGATTATGAAGACCCTTGTGTTCGATCTGGATATATCATCCAGATATTTGTGAATGTGTAGACCTCGGGGACATTCATGATTTCATGTATCCGTAGATAGTTGAAGCTGATGTCATGTTCCCACTGCACGGTTGCGAGATGATGAAACATGGATATGTAGGAGTCAAGGACAACACTAAGAGGGGGTGAATCAGTGTTGTGTGAATTTTCAAATCTTTTTACAAACTTTATCTTGCAGAGCACAAGGAGAGAAAGCTATCATTGATTTGTCAAACACATATGCACATAATTGAGAATGAAAAACAAAAAACTCATGAGTAAAACATACAACCACAGAGAGAAGGTCAATATGAATCAAGAAACAAGAATTGCACGAGTGGAAAACCCTCCAGGGGTAGAAAAACCACTCCAGAACTGCCTCACTGGCTTATCTGATAAAATATGCCTCACTGGCTACAATATGTATCTAGGAGCACCAACTCCTTATGGAGTACCAACTCCAATACCAAATAGAAGCACCCACTTCCAACACTGATATACCTCACTGGTAAACAAATAGGTCTCACTAACCAACAAGCCTCACTGGCTAATACAAGGCCTCACTGGCAAACCAAGTCACCAATAGATGTAATAAACAAAATCAGAGGGACACTCTGTTTCCATTCAATTCAATATTTCATCTCTGCATAATACAACCTCAATTTGTGATTTCTCCATGTGTATGTCTCCAATCCTACATCTGATGCTAAAACAATTCATTCCTGCATATTCAATTTCATATTATCTTCTTGCTTAATTCAATCTATATCATTCAAGAGGATGTCATAGAAAATGTCTTCATTTTGTATATAGTTTCACACTCTGTCAATGTACTTATAAAGCAAATAAAATAGGAGATTGAAGCCAATAAAATCCCTCTCTGCATTCTACAAAATCAATTTCATATGACCTTTCATATTCCAAACTAAATAGCTTCTTCTTTATTTTTGTTTCACTTTCACCTTTTGACCCTTGACATCTACATAAAAAAAACATCTTAAGAAAAATGAAATCAATCAATGTCCTGTTAATAAAAACTCATGGATCTTCTTCATATTCTCTCTTCTTCATATTCTCTTCTCTCTGCAAAAGATTAGTCTTCAAAAACTTTATCCAATCTGCCTTTCAAAAGAAAATCACCTTATTTGTATCCAAATCTCAAGAATAGAAATAAATCTTCCATCTCAAAATAACTCCTCAAAAAAAATCTCAAAAAATCACTTTACTAGATGATATCTCAAGGAGTCAACAATTTAGGAGGTAAAAGAATTAAGTTTCTAATTTTAAAAAAAACTTATCATCTCCAAAAATATTCGGTGGCCTTTTAATATAAATGTCATAAACATATGACATAAAGGGAGCAATTTAAATACAAAGTTTTCTAGTTTAACAAAGCTATTAATATGGCTTGTTCTAACATCCTTGTCTCCCCTTTTGAATAAAACAAAAAAGCACTTAAAAAACTTATTCAATACTCCATATCACGAGCTTTCATTTTAATGCTTTTTAAACCAAAAGAAATCGGGCTCCAAAAATAACATTCTTATATAAAGAATGTTCCTTTTTTAATAGAAATCATCGGTTCTCTTTTAGAAACAATAACCTTACCTACCACCGGTTTGCTTTTTCTTGCCGCCAACAAATACAATATGAGACTTGTGCCATCGGTGAGGAGGAGGGAAGGGACCAGTCACCATAATGGCCCAAAAGGCCTTCAACAGGTAATTTTTAAGTTAGAAACTTGCTATACTAAGTCCCCTATATTTTAAAACATAAAGTGCAAAATGATAACCCTTGTATTTTGATAAAGCTTGGATTTTGGTATAGGTCACAATTACGCCGAAGGCGTTCCCTTTGTGAACAAGAGGGCTGACTTTTAGAATCTAAGGTTGAGAAAAGTCCACATTAGTGCCAAGATGATTGAAATAATCTCCAGCATCTGTTTTTTCAGTCATGGGCAATAAATGCCAAGATGGTTCCCACGCCGGAAAAAAAAGGTGTCAGAAGTGTTCACCGATCATAGATACGAAGTGAGTTTCACCGATAGAAAGTATATCGGCAGAGATTAGTGGTCGGAGTGACAAGGGCCATCGGCGGAAGAAATTTTGAAGTTGTTGATAGTATATTATCTTGCCGATATGGAGAAATTTAATTTTGAAGTTGCCGATAGTTGATTTTTTTATATGTTGAAAGTATATCGGGCAAAGATTAGTGATCGGAATGACTTATTTAAAGAGCCCCGACGATGTAAGTTTCGCCGATGAGGAAAGAAAGATGCAAAGTAAATAAATGTATATGCTAAGTCCAAAGGTCGGAACCAAAGTTGTTGGAATCATTGTTCATCAAAGAAGAACTACGGCACATGAGAACAATAAATAAAACTTAAATAAGTGTAGATTATTTTAACAGGAAAATCTTATGGCATGAAAGAGCAAAATGAAATTGTTGGTGTTTTGACCTGTACGCATGAAGGTCATGCCAACAATAAAATATTTTGAATTTCACTAAAAAAAATTATATTATTATTATGTATAATAACATATATAATTAAAGTATAAATCCCATAACAATATATTTATAATTTGATAATATCTACCAACAAAGAAAATATCTTTATAATTTGATAATATCTACCAACAAAGAAAATATCTTTATAATTTGATAGTATCTACCAACAAAGAAAATATCTGTGATAAAGATATGCAGTTAATTCTATGACCCAATGATCCATTCAAAATTTACTATCTTAGATATTTTATTCTATGTATTAAATGACTTTTTGCCAACCTGTTTAGCCACATATGTACCATCTACGGTATAATCAATGCTCTTTAGGCGGTGACAAAACTGGAAAAAAAGCTTATATATACGCTTAGTTTTACAGTTTTTATTAGATTTGCATTCAGAAATCACTACACTCTTTTACTGTAAAGCTTATAATAGAGGTATGTTTTATTTCTAAGTTTCAACTATTAGTAGTTTTGGATAGAAATATTTTCCCATATCTTATATTTTGAATTTATTGAATGAGGAAGGCCTCTCAAAACAAACTTTTCATTTTGAATATTTTTGTTCTATAGTTGTAACTTTTGATCTTTGTATCATGTCTTAAGGGCACTATATGTTTGGTTTAGCTTTTACAAATTAGATGAAGTTGGCTTTAGTTGTTTATAACATAACATTATTGCTGTATACAGCTTGCAATTGTTCATCTTTTCTTATTGTTGTATACAACTTGCAATTGTTCATCCAATATGTGAACTGTTCTAAGCTTTTTGGTAAACTTTGATGGATTCTATTTGACTCACATTCCAATCCTGAACAGACAATGAAATTGAGTGAGACCTAAAATTTTATTATCAACTAAAAATTTATTGGCCCTTCTTACTTATGATTAATTATAATAATAAGTTTTTCCTATACAAATTTTTATAATATAATTTATATGATTTAAGCCTTAACAAACATGGTCTCAACCCTGTATGTAATGGCCGTTTGAATTGTATATAGGTTTTGGGTCGTCCTAATACAAGATGGCTATGACCTATCATGTTCCCTACAACTGTGCCCCAATGTAAGTTTGTGCCTGCTGAAATTAGTTGAATATATTATTAGTAGAAAATATTATAATATTTTATTAGAAATGATATATAGTTGATATTTTAATAAATATCTATTTATTGGTATAGAATATATATATATATATATATTAAAATTTATGCTAAAATTAAAACTATATTAAAAATTATACTAAAATTAAAATTAAAACTAAGTTAATATTTAAAACTATGTTAAAAGATTTTAAACTAAGATTAAAAAAAAGAGTCTATTAAACTATCTAAATATTAGAAACTAAATTAGAAACTATACGTAATTAGGTTAAAAAACTTTCTGAGGCAATAATTAGTTTCATGTATATTTCGAATTTCACATTGAACAAAGTACTATTATTATCCCAATAACTACATGCCAAACTAACTATTGCCTCATAAAGTTTTTTAACCTAATTACATATAGTTTTTAATTTAGTTTCTAATATTTAGATAGTTTAATATATGAATGTTAGATCTGACATATAAGCTACATTCAAATTAAGAAAGCAAAGGGTAACTTATTTTGACATATGTGCCACAGAGCAAAACTGGAAACCTAGAATCAAATGGCTGTAGCTAAAGAAATTCATGAACTGCTAAACCACCTATGGTGCATCTTCAAATGTACTCTTAACGGCATGACAAGCAAAGATGGTATAACAAAGAAAGCCTAGATGCTTACTAAAAATGTTAAATAAACTAAGCATTTGTGGTTGGCCTACTGTGGATTCAACTATTGAGGAATTTGTGGTCTGTCTACGGTGGACTGCCTTTTCTGTTATAATTCTCTTTTCTACTCTAAGTCCTCCTAAAGGCTTTAGTGTCAAATTCGAGTATACCAATAAGTGTGCCAACTCTAGCATTTTTCCTTCCATGTAATTTTTTTGGAAACTTTTAGGTTTTGATTCTAGGATATAAATTAGAACATAGGTAATAACCATGCATTGAGGGCCAGTGTACGCCCCCAGAGGTTGAAGACTTTAAGGTATTCAATCCATACCTGGTAAAAAACAATCCCTTCTAGTGTAGAGGAGAAGAAGCAATGGGTGCCGAAATGCTTCTATTTGACAGAGATTTGAATTTCTTAATCCCTGCCTCTCTAAATAAGTCTGCATCTGCCACTATCACTAATGGCTACCTTACAAAGTTGAATCTGCAATTACAAACATAATCATATACATGCGATAATCATACCTGACAAAACTAATATACCAATGACGATTTTATAATGCCTTTATTATCAAATACTGCACATTACATATATAATCAGCACAACACCTTGGAGAGTTCGTTGTGAAGTGAGTGACCAAAATACCCAATTGTAATGATCGCAAAATATGCACAAACTAGATTCTATCTTGTGTTGTTAATTAATGGGGCTCTATTGTTCTTGTCAGTACTGATGTTTTGAAGTAAATTACAAGACTTGAAAGTTTGACTCTAAATATCTGTGGCATTTAGGTCTTACAGAAATTTATATAGAATTTCCATTAAAAATTTATATAGATAAAATCTAAATCAAGATTACCTTTCTCCTTGGTGACCTTCAGCTAAGACAAATTGATTATGTATTTTACAGCTTCATCGAGTCCAACCAAATGTTTGTTCATCTCTATTGGAACATTTCTCATCACCTTTAATATAGAATTCACTAATACTCTTAAAACAGTCTCCATGATCACTAAACATATGCAATAAAATTAAAAACAAAATGAAGAACCGCACAAAATAGAACGTAGAGAGAATAAATGAGATGTACGCTATGATAAGTAGGTAAGGTAGACTATACTTGTCTGTATTGCCTCTGCTCCTCACGCCCTTGTTCATGTTCAGAAACCACAGTATGCACTGAGTTTGCAAAGAGAATATCTCTTAATTTTGATAGACATTGTCATCAGAAAATCTCTACTCCATATGCATACCGACTGTGAAACCACCAAAAACTTGACACATCAAGACATTGAATCCCTTAATGAGTGTGCCCTCACCATTTTTTACACAGCACGCTTCCCAGTAATGGTTTCCTTGCACACATGCAAGCTAAGACAAGGCGCATGGGTAGGCACGTGGAGTGCCGAACAAGGTGCCTCAAAGACGTGACATCCCCAAACACCGATCGGTATAACATGTTACTATCGGCGAACACTTTACAAGCCCTCCCGACAGTATAAGTCATGCCGATGATAGAGTTTGTAGTACTCTCACTGAGCATCCAGTGGAACAGAAGGAATTACTGATCATCGGCAAGAAATGAACATCGGAGTGAAAGATTGATGAGTCTCCAATATTCTAAAGTCTCGGCGATCGTCCGTACTAATAGACTTTAATAAATTAATGTATTTTCAACAAGGCAATTTATTATTTGACTCAAAATAAAATTTTGATAGGCTTTGAATTGTTTTTCCTTCTAAATATATTTTTTCTTGTTGGAGCGGAGAGCGAGAGCCAAAATAGAAAATAGATTTCATGCTAGGGTTTGAATTATTTTCTGTTTTTATATTTTTTCTTTTCTGTTGAATTGGAAGATAATACAAAGGCTAAAATTGCGTGTAGACAGGGTTTGAATTATTTTTTCTTATGTTTATTTTCTCCTGTTGAATTGGAAGCGAAATGCTTTAATTATTTTCAAGGTGAAATTACTCATATCTTGAAATATCTGTGTAGCATGAATTGATTTCATTTAAAGTTTAAATTCCATTAAATTGGTAAAATGGAAACCAAAAGAGGATAACTACCCTTTACCTAAACAAATCTTGTTTGGGTTTGATTATTATTTTCTTTATATATATTTTGTTAAATTGGTAACTTGGACAGTAGAATGGAGGGTAAGTTTTATTATTGGTAAATTCTTTTTGAGCTGTGTCATAGGGCTTGCACCTGTTTGCAATGCCATGATTGAGGGGTATCTATTACATAACATTTACCAGGGCTTGTACCTGTTTGTGTCTGTTGGAGTGAATACTTGGATATGTAGAATAGTAGTTTACCCAATTAAACACTTAACATTTGTACATATATGCATTTAACATGTCTCTTGAAGAATTAAGTATGGGTTTCCCCTATGAAAGCTTCGGTGATTTACAACTTGAGTGCATCCCATTTTACATGTTGTGAAATTGCCATTAGTTGAGAAGATCATTTTAGGGTTTGATTTCATTTTTCCTATACATTTTATTTCCATTTAATTGTAGAATTTAAATTTCTTTTTAGGGTTTGAATTATTATTTTTTGTCAAACTGGTAATTTGGGTAAAATTACTTAGTTAGAAAATTTGTTAGGGCCTTTTAATTGGGATTAGGTTTTAATGTTTTTGTTTTCAAGAAAAGATAAGAGTAGTTTCCATTTGAAGAAGATCATAATAAATATAATATAGATTGTTATGTAATATAAGAATTATTATGTAAGGGAGGCATAGTTATGATTTAGTGGGTAGTAAATGATAGATTTAAATACATATATACAAAAAATCGCTTTTATCAAGATTAGAAAGTAATAATCTTTTCTTGCTAATCATGAAATTGTATGATTATTTATTATATGCAAGAACATTATTTTTGTTTGAAATTTCATGGGTATAAGTATGATAACAGATATAACATGTATAGGCAAATCATAGCAAACAATAACACACATAACATGTCTAGACAAATCATAGTAAACATAAAATGTGTAACAAGTAAAAAAATTTACCAATAATGATTACACCCAAAAAAATGGGCCCAAAATTTTTCAATAATGATTATATGACTTTAATTAAATTAACTATGTGTATTTTTTTATGCTTGACTTCAACTAAATATAATTACATTAGATTAGATTAGATAATATACATTATATTAAATATTATATATTGTATTTAAAATAAATATAATTAAATTTTAATTAAATATTTAATATAAATATACATTTTTATAATTTAATATTATTTACAAATATATTAATTAATGTACATTATATAAAATATACTATATAACAATAAATAATATTTTATTTGATATTATATATTATATATTATATATAAAATAACTTAAAATTTTATAGTATTCATAATTATATATTTTTAGTTCTATAAAATATAACTAAATTATAAAAAAAAAAATATTTAATATTTAAGATATTTAATCTAAATATACAATTTAAAAATATTCAATTTGATATGGTATATAATATTATTTTATAATATTGTAGTTGAAGTTGTAAGGTTGCATTTTTAAATATACAATATATATATATATATATATATATATATATATATATATATATATATATATATATATATATATATATATATATATATATATATATATATATATATATTAAATACAATTGAAATATAAATATTAAATATATAATATTTTTACTTTAAATATACAATTTTATAATATTAATTTGATATGGTATATAATATTAATTTATAATATTATATTTGAAGTTTTAGGGTTTCATTTTTAATATAGAATGTCAATAAGAAATTTAAATCCATAGTTGTTTAAATGAGAAGATCAATTGCCATGTCTTAATGGATTTATGGATACAAGACAAACATCATTTTTAATGCAACCATGGACCTATAGGGCAAGAAGAAATAGATAATTTGAACTATACACTAAAGATAAATATAATCAATTTGTGGATGACATGGATTTGTTGAGATTATTTTTTATTTATCCCTTTTATTTCAAATCCATTTGTTGGGATTATTTTTTTACTTCTTCCTTGTAATTTTAAATTAAATCTTTGCCTAATTCAAATATTGTTTAACTAACTATCACATGTGTTTGCAGTATTTATGAAAGTACATGGTTTTTAGGTTGAAAATTTAAGATTTATATACATATTATATAAGTTTTGCTATATCACAAATACATTACATGTTTTGTGTTACATAACTTTTATGAAATGTTTTTTTAATATTCCCGTTTTATGGATTAATAATTAGGAAATGGTTTTCTATTAATGTATGGAGTATCATTCAAATTAATGAGAGAATATAAGTATTAGAATTTGATTTGATGGTGATTTTGTTTGTTAAGTTTTTAAATTTGTTTTCAAATATTAATAACAAGATAATTTAATTGTAAAATAGGGAAGTAAAAATGGAATTAACTCAGAACACCCAAACTTGCTCCTTGCCAAGGAAGCTTGTGCAACTAATTGGACCAAATAAGGAAAGTAGGCTTTTGTCAAACAAAACACTCAGTGCACTCACTCCCTAGATAATTTGAACTTTGTTTGGTTCTCTTAAAAGAAATCTTCTTCTTTGAAGAAGAATGATTCCAACAACTTTGGTTCCATGGCTTCAAAATTTGCGAAGAGCTACGGCACATGAGAGCAGTAAATAAAACTTAGATTATTTTTACAGGAAAATCATATGGCATGAAAGAGCAAAATAAAATTAGTGGTGTTTTGACTTGTATGCATGAAAAATAATAAAATATTTTGAATTTCTCTAAAAAAATTATATTATAAAAATAAATATTATTATTATTGTTAATTTTTTTTATTTAAAATAAATATTTTGTTTTAATTGACAAATGAAATAATGTTAGTGTTACAAATAAAATTATTTTCTTTTCTACTTATATGTTCTTATTTATGCACTCTTATCAGGAAATGGCTGAACCCATACATGCCAATGACACCATTGAGATATCTAGCACAGATAAAAGCAACAGCATAGTGAACCCCTTCAAACCACTTGATGCCCCAAACATGCAAGTAGAGTCATGTTCATCAGTGAACAAGCCAAAAGACTTTCGAAGTGACGTCCAACGTCTTGCTGCGCATGTAACATCAAGTTGCCAAGAAATTGTACGCAAATCCAAAAAAGTGTGTGAGACAACACCTTTTGTAGAAACATTGGATATTGAAACATTATATGACACCATGTCAACATTCCATGATACCTCGACTAAGCTAGAAGGCCTCTACACTTTCCTTAGGGAACTATATTATGATAAATACTATGGAGGAGATGACACCCCCCATATCATTCGCTCATTTGAGATGTACTTGAAAAACATGTGACAAGTCTTATATCTTTTTGAAATGTAGCTTTTGAATACGTATATATGTAAATCTATAATAAGAGCATTACTATGGAGACAATGCAACCCCTGATAACATTTGCTCATATTAGCTTGACTTGCCAAATGTTTGCACAAGTATTATACGATTTTTGCAATGATGCTTTTTGACAAGGATATATGTAAGTAATCTCCGAACTAGAAAAGAACGTCTTTTGAATCCTATGATCCAACATTTGTATACCTGTCAATGTAACTGCGCCATGAAATAAAAAAAAAACTTCAATTTTGAAAGGACATATTATATCTTTGCCTACCAACATGCAGTTGAGTACATTTGAACTTTTCGCATAATAAGAACATGATGCCTATTTTTTGTTAAAATTGGGCACATTCTTACACATTTTTTCAAACTAATTTAATATCGCTGAATCCGATACAAGACGGGTATGTTTCCAATGTTGTCTTGCATTTAAATACCTTAGTTTTACATTTTTAAAAATATATACCATAAATATGTAGTAATAATTTTCAATTTGAATTTGTCTATCGACTTGCTTCTAAATCGATTGTCATAAATGCAATTGAAGTATAGACCTTTTATTAAATAACAAGATATTATTTATATTTCTATTAAGTATAGACCTTCTATTTGAAATGTACCTTTAATACATATATATGTACATCTAGAATGAGTGTTACTATGGAAATAATGCAACCCCTGATAACATTTGCTCGCTTGAACTTTTCTTGCCAAATGCACGCACAAGAATTATACCTTTTTTTACAATGTTGCCCTCTTTACACGAATATATGTAAGTGGTCTCCAAAATAGGAAATAATGTGTTTGAATCCTATGATTAGACATTCAAATACCTGTCAATCTAAATGCACCATGAAATAAATAAAGAGGGTTCAAGTTTTAATTGGCATATTATATGTTTGCCTACCAACATGCAATTAGGTAAATTTGAACTCTTCACCTAATAATATGTGGATTAATCTTTGTCCCTAACTTTCCTACTCCATTTTACTCGCAGGCCAATTGCTTTCTGTTAATTTTAACTTCATGACAACAGTGTTAACTACAAATGCCATAGCCAACATACTTGTAGGCATGGATAGTCTAAACCCTTGTTTACAAGTTACATCTGTAGACTCCATCCATCAAGAATGCTCTGCAAATGTCAAATATCGCTTGCAACTCTTCGATGGAATGCACACACACCATGCTATACTTCCAGAGCAGTTCAACTATCTTGTTACAGAAGAGGCCCTAGCCAAAGGCTCAATTATTTGTCTTCAAGATTACACTTGCAAGATGCTCCACAAATTCACGTACGCTCAAACATTCAAGATTCATTTATATTGCTCTATCTGTTTGACTTATAACTTCTTATTAAATTATTGATTTTCCTTTTGTTGTAGGGCTATCATAATTACTAAGTTTGATATAATCTCAAATAGTGAAACAACAGTTGGAACTCCAGTACCTCTCCTCCAAGCTCCGGAGTACCTCCCACAAAATACCTTCAAACAAAAATTGGCCCCTTATGGATCTGAAGGTTGTTCACTCCAAGAAGGCAATAGATTTGAATCCCAACAAAAGATTGGCCCTTTTCAAACAATGCCAATTCTAAAGTTGACTACATACCATAGGAAATGGTCCATCGAAGGTAGGGCCTTGGCACAAACTCCAATCCATGAATTCCCAAATGCTGGTCGTGATGGTAAAGTTTTTGGCTTCGATTTCATAGACAGAGCAGGAACTGAAATACATATAACTTGCTTCAATGAACTTGTTGATGAGTTCTATGATGTTGTTCAAAGTGATGCCCTCTACCTCGTATCAAATGGTTGTGTAAAAGTGGCTAACACAAAATATAGTAGCTCCACAAACCCTTTTGAGATATTCCTACACAACTCATCAACAATAACTCCTTCCACATGCATTGACTCTAACATACCCACTCATAGTTACCATATAAAGAGCATAGATATACTGGAGTCAATGCCTATTAATTCCCTTGTTGATGTCATAGGTTTGCTTTTATCTATCTCACCTAGATCAACCATACGTAAAAGAGATGGGACTGAAATAATTAAATGTACTGCTACAATCATAGACATGTCAAGTTGTAGCATAGGTGTTACACTATGGGGTCGCCATTGTCAAATTGAGGGGAAACAAATCTCAGGAATGTGCCTTCAACTAGACCCCCCCATTCTTCTTGTGAAATCTGGCCGTATTACCTCATGGCATGGAAAATCAATCGACACTATCTTCCCAACTGCAATTCTAATCAATCCAGACTTGTTAGAGGCCTCAACATTGAAGACATGGTATTCCACTTTAGAGCTTCTCTAGCCTCTAATTACCTTGTTGAATAACCCGCTCAACCCCCACAAATTTGCAAATCCTATTGATATTTCAGTGATTGTTACTACAAGGCTTGCCGAGAAAAAAAATGCTTGTGTAAAGGCCATTATCTCCAAGCTCCACTTGGACAACTTCTACTACCTTTCTTACCCCTTGTTGGTTGAGAATAAGAAATGTAAGAAAAAAGTAATTCAAGTTTCTACCAATCATTTTCATTGCCCAAAGTGTTCTACTAATCTCTTAGCATGTGATTTTAGCTACATGCTTAAAATGGACTTGCAGGACGACACTGGTGAACTTCTTAAAGTTACTGCATTTGAAGGACCAGCGAATGCTTTGTTGGGTGTCAGTGCAGAAAATTTTTAGCTTCTCCTAGCAGAGCCTGACGGAGCCAAACAAATTTTAGATTGTGTTGTTGGTTGCCAATTCCTACTTGATCTTTCTATCAAGATGAATTCATTTTCTGGACAAGAAACACACAGCATTGTTGTTATAGCCATTCAACTCAATTAAAACATGCACTACACTCTTTTTTGTACAATAACATAACGATTTGAATGACTCCTCTGATGTTATGTACCTCAAACAATGTAAAGCTCACTTCTAACTATTGTACGTTTCCCTTTTTTCAAAGATGGGTAGCTTCATATAAACATATATAGGGATATGTTCCCCTATTTTTCCTATTTGCATTGTTAGCTTTTAACAATGTATTTGCTTCTTAAATTGTCTATAATGATTGTAAAGTTCTGTTCGAACAAAAAACAATTTCCATTATGTTTATTACCTTGTTATTGGTTTCTTATATTTTGTACACATTAATGTCGATTGCCATGTTACAATATTGCTTTTGCATACTTTTATATCTTCAATTCCCATACTTCAAAATGTGATATATATTTGCATGTGCATGATGTACAGATAGTTCAAAACCCTCAAATCTTCAAGATTCCCTACAATGGAAGTAGAAGATGCAAGGATGCTAGCAAAGCAAACCCATACAAATGAAATGCAGCGTATACAATATCATGCAAGGAAAACTAATATTAACAAAAGAAGACAACAAAACGAACATATCCTTCAGAGTGAGGCCTCAGCATCAACACTATCTCCTTCCTCCAACGTCCCACACCTTCAAACACTTGCCCCTCAGTCACAATATGGCGTACAACCCACCCCATCAACCCAGCTTTGTCCTCCTCTATGTTTCCCTGAAAATTATTACACTGCTAGAGAAAAATTTAGGTCAAGATTGGATAGCCTCTCAAAAATGTCAACATGCTTAGTTTACATGGAAAAATATCCAAGCATTAAAACTAGGAAATCAAATGGAGTCCCTACTTGTTATAGATGCATATCAGAAAAAAATGGCCATCGCTTCTCTAAGTGGAACAACATGGACCTTGGTAATCAACCTACTTGTTTACAAAAACTAAGTCAAATCGAGGAGATGTTGATAGCAAAGATTAGCCCGGTTCTTCAAGTAACATATGCACGGGGGGGCAACTAAAATATAGTGGTCACACTATCTGCTTTCCACAAGATATTTCTAGCATAGCAACCTCCTTACCTAGGTGTATAGATGAACTAGACATCATTATAATAAACAAACAAAATGTTGAACAACAAAAGTATAGCTTCTATGTTAGTAGGTCACGTGTTCATGAGGCATTGACATATAAGCTCCAAAACGATCCATACTACAAAGATGTGTAGTTGAATGAGCATGCGTTGTCATCTTTGCCTCATGAATCCACTGATATTTCAGAACTTATATATGCAACAACTTCTAATCCTATTCCCACAAATCTAGAGTCCCTACAAACAAATTTTGATGAAGATGAAACAATTGAAAGTACAACCTCGTTTGTAGCAAACCTACCACCGTCACATAGAGAAATGGAAGAAGTGCGAGCCTACTTACAACTAGGGAATGGACGACAAGCTCCTGTTATAGAATGGCCTCCCATTTCTACCTCCCCAATAAATGAATACACCACTGAAGGCTTGTTTGCAATGGCATTCCCCACTCTGTTTCCAACTAGCACAGCCACCTTCAAGCAACACCGCATGAAAGAAATTAAGCTACATGAATATGCTCTTCATCTACTAAGATATCATGATAATAGATTTGGCCAACCCCCACGCTTCACATATTTCCTTCTCAACATAATTATGCGCCATCGTAGCCAAGCCACAGCATCGGTGTTTGTTAACAAACAGGTAAACGATACACTTTCGACAACAATTGCTGACCTCTGCCAAAGATTGAAGGACCTACCTGATGAAAGGCTCGCCGATCAACTCATGCGCTTTAGCTCAGCACTTTGTGGCACACGGCCATTTTGGAATAAATGTAGAGGGGAGCTTTCTGACATGGTCATTCAAATTGGTTGCCCAACACTTTTCTTCACCTTAAGTGCAGCAAATACAAAATGGCCTGACTTACATTGCATTATGCCAACTACCATTCCTACGGATTCTTCAAAGGCTTCCAAATGGAGGGTACAAAATATAATTCGCAATCCACACCTTGTTGCACTCTACATGCACCATAGATTTACAACATTTCGTGAAGAGGTCTTGGAGAAACTACTCGGTGCAAGTGACTACTGGTACAGGTATATGCCTTCCACTTACCAAAATCACTTTTTTTTTTTCTTTACTTCTTGCTAACAAACTCTCAAATCTAGGTACGAATGGCAACATAGAGGATCTGCACATATTCACAGTTTCCTCTGGCTCCAAGAAGTGCCTGACATTGGAAAATTACAATGGAACAACCTTCAATTTGTACAAAGAACAATTGACTACATTGATAGATATGTCTCTGCCTAGAACCCACGCAGTCTTCAACTCAGGAACCAAAATTTCCATCGAACTATCTTGGATGACCCTTGCTTGATGGACACAGGAATGATAAAAGCAATGAGCCCTTCCACTGATTACAATGAATTGGTCAATTGTGTGCAACGCCATACAAAATGTACCCAGCTAACATGCTTGCAGAGGAAGGGGACATCTCTTGCGTGTCGTTATAAAGCCCCTTGGAACTTACAAGAGAGATCAAGTCTTACAATTGTTGAGAATGGGCAACCTAAACACACCCCTGCCCGCAATGATGACCGCTTGAATCTTCACAACCCATATATCCTTTCTATATGGAGAGCCAATGTGGATTGCCAACCTGTTCTTTCAACCAATGCAGTGCTCAAATATATTGCAAAATATGCAACAAAAGTTGAGCACCAATCTGAAACATACCACAATATGATGACTCGCATTTCAACCAATTCAGACTCTGATAAGCCAGCACCAATAGCTTTTCGCAAAATGCTATCTGAAAGCCTTGTACATCGTGACATTGGTGCCCAAGAGACTTGCCACCTTCTGCAAAAACTACCCCTGTCCATATCTAGCAGACCATTTGTTTGTTTGAATGTTAGCCAAAAACATTACCAACATGTTACAATCTCAAACACTTCCACTACCCCCTCCCCTACTTTCATTGACTCATACATGGTGCGACCTATGGAGCTGGATGCTCTGTCACTCATTGAAATGACACAGAAATGGACCTTCAAAGCATCACGCAAAAACTTCCAATGGAGAGAGCGCTCCACATCAGCCATTGTCTGTGTAATCCCACAGTTCACAACTGTCCCAGCAAAAGATGACAGGTGTTTTGAAGCGTTCTACTGGAGTGAACTATTGCTCTACCACCCATTTCGTAGCATTCATGATGATAATGGCATATTAGCACCATAGATTATTGCAAATTGGGAAAGATTCTCATACAACTTCCATCAATGGCATGTGCATCGCACACCGACTGATCCACTATCAGATACTAATGATACCGATGATGGCAGTACTTCAACTAATGAATATGTCATGGAAGATAACAATCTTGATGAATGGCAAGTGTTATCAAGCTTGCATCCAGGCATATCATTTCAGTTAGACAGCCTTGACATGCTTGGTCGTCGTCGCATTGACCTGAACCATGACTGGACAACTCTGAGCTTTAATCCAATACTAAAAGCTACAGCTACTGATTTCATTGACTCTTATCGGCCAACCTTTCAAGTCCAACATGTTTTTGCTCAAGCATCACAGAGCAACCTCTATATCCAACAGCAGAAAGCATATGATATTATTGTTTCGCACTTCTCTGCCAGTAGTTTCTAGCCACCACTAAAAATAATTGTTCAAGGAACTGCAGGTACTGGAAAGTCACATTTGATCTCAAGCATCAAATCCACACTCATGGGAGCAGCTCCACATGGCCAATCACCTTTGCTACTCCTCGCACCAACTGGTGTTGCAGCTTTCAACATTCAAGCGTCTACAATTCATTCTGCACTCCACATACCGATCAGAGAATGAATCCCCTACAAGGACAAACACTTGCAACATTCCAGGAGAGCATGTACTTCATTCGTTACATTCTGATAGACGAGATGAGCTTTATTGGCCCAAAGTTGATACAAAGAATTGACATACGATTGCATGAGGCATTCCCTAGCCACAATCATATCCCATTTAGGGGACACTCAATCATTCTCTTTGGTGACCTTGGCCAGCTCCCACCAGTCAAAGATATCCCCATGTATGCTTCAAACTCCTATGGAGGGACACTATGGCGAAGCTTCACCACAGTTATTACATTGACCAAGATATTGAGGGACACAAAGATATATATATATATAGACACACACACACACACACACACACACATAATTAGATAGAGGGAGAGAGCTAGAGAAAGATAGAGAGGAAGAGAAAAGAGAGAGCTACAGAGAGAGAGTATGCTTTTATGCAGATATAACATAATTGAGTGGTATACTCAAATGATGCAAATAAACTTTTGCACCCCAGTTCTAAGAAACAAAGAAAGGATATTGATCCCCTTTAGATAAATAGGCTTCAAAACCTAGAATATAATTTGAAATGTTTTGCACTAATAATTTTATTTTTATATAACTTATAATTTTGATACACTAAAACATGGTATTTTAAAATATGTTACGTATTCATGAAAAACATAATGTCTCTTATTTCAAACCCTTCTTATTCATGAAATGCCCTTCATTTTTTGTAGAAATATATATTGTTATTATATATACATTTTATATAATTTAAATATGATATAGTATAATATAATTATATTTAAATATCTTTTTAATATAATTATATATTTATTTTACATATAAAATCTATACTATAATAATATTTATTATTATATTATACTTTAAATACTAGTAAAAAGATAAAACCGTATTTCATCTTGAACACATCCAAAATCTAAAATCAAGAGTTTTTATTGCTTATTTGCAACATCACTCAAGGAACACATATAAATCTACATAGCTCCTCAAAGGTGTTCATCGATAATGCAAGTCTAATTATTACACAACGTAAGATGAACCGATATTTAGATCACAAAACATATCAAGTCAATTTCACACAACATGGATTGAAATTACATCCATATGAAACCCATTACAAAAATTAGGGCTCCTAACTAAATACATGCCCATAGACCAATATATAGACAAGCAATACCTCAGAATATCTGCAAACACTCTCAAGCTATAGGGAAAGCATGATTACCATCAACCACCTCTTCCACCTAAGGCTTCACATCATTTGTAGACCAACCTCTATAATGAACCACTAAAGAAGGAAAGCACACACCATAGTAGATCTCTCATTGGCACTAAGACCTATGCAATATCACCGCCAACTTCTAGCCACTAACAATGATGATGAACATGTCAACTAGATAAAACTTTGCCCACATCTCTAACAAAATCCTACAGAACCCTAACTTCACAACTCAACTATTTTGTCCACATTACCTGGTCACAAAGCTAGAGTGGAAGCAAAGCCTTCCTCCTCCAATTTCATAGGCTTCAATTCCATACCTACCTCCAAACTTTCATTATGCAAAGATATCCCTCTCTCTCTCTCTCCTTCTCTCTACCTCTATCTCTCCTACTCTCCTCACCCCTCTCACCCATCCTCTCTCTCACTCTCTCTACCCTTCTCTCTTTCTCTCTTCTTTCTCTCTACCTTTATCTATATCTCTATACATCTCTCTATGTACCTCTCTCCCTCTCTCAATCCCTCTCTATATATATCTTTCTCCCTCTCTCTCTATGTCTCTCTCCCTCTCTCTATACTTCTCTATCTATGTTCCACTTTATCGCTACATAAAGCTTATTCATTTGACAGAGTGATATGACTCCATGAATAGTTGGCAACTTCAAATTGATTTTTCTTTTGTAAAAATAAATATCACAAATGAATGTAGTACTAAATTATTGGAGAGATAGAGAGAGGGGAGAGACATGGAGATATAGAGTTATATATTTGTTTCTCATTTATAACCAACATATCATGCATGGTACCCCTCTCCTTTCACTGCCTATTCACTCGGTCTGAAATATGACAAAATAAATTAAACTACCTCACAAATGTATCTAAGCATGAAGGGACCAACAATATTGAGTAAAAATACCTTTTTAAGAGAATTGTGTAAATTTGCATGATAGGAGCTCATTGTGTTCAATCTTGCTCTAGCAAAACTTCTGTAAAGGGAACTAGACATTGAATGCACACCATTTTTTAGGTCTCGAGATCATTCCCATATCATTTGCAAATTCAAACAAATCAAAAAGCTTTTCCCTTGAAATTTTATATTTTTAAATAATTAGGAATTCTCAATCTAAAATTATAACATGTCTAACTTTAATTTTCATCCATTTGACATCCAAATTATGCAAAGGTGTGAAATTATAAAACTAATGAGGGTCACAAAGTTTGATAGATCTTTTGTATTATGTAATGTCCCCATTAGAGGATGCACAATGGTACACTAGATAACAAATGAACATGATGTAGGTGGTGGTCATGCTTATATTTGCAACGTGCAATGCCTATTAAATGCAGGTGATGACTAATCTAATACAATTGAACCCAGGTGCAATGCATGAACAAGAATCTAGAAAGGGGATGTATGCAAATAGAGACTACACACCAAACATAAAATCTCACACATTTGAAGTAGCTACTAAGAAAAACATGGGGATCTTGAAATCCATTAAGATTATGCAAATTAATTCACGATAAAACAAAAAACAACATAGGCCATAGGGATCCAAGATAGTCATCATTTACTTAAAGACATGACAATTTAGCCTAACCAAAACATGCTTGTCGGCCAGACATTTCTCATTGGTGAACTACAACTTTGCTCGACCGATACGCCGATACATTGAACATTTCTCACGCTGGAATATATTGGCCGGAAAGTCTTAAGAGCTCGTCACCGCTTTGAAGATCTTTATCAAAGCGTGCCAGGTGTTTTTGTCGTGTAAAGAAAAATAAATTTCATGATCTGCGGTTGTCTTTCCCCATGTCCGGTGTTCTTGAAATATACAATAAAAAAGTCTTGAACGAGATTGTGGAGTTTGGAGCAAAAATATCTGAGTCGTTCAACTATTGCCTTCCCAGTCGCTATATAACAAGTTATTTCAACACAATAAATCAGTGGATTATGTTGATTTAATACAATCCTCTCTTAAACCTTACCATTCATACATGCAAATGTCCATTTTATTAGATGTGTACATTCTATTCAACAGTTACATATCCATCCATCAGCAAAATGAAAACTATCTTACAAAGTTACATATCTTTAACTTGTTAAAGCCCTACTTTTAGACCCACTTATTAATTCAAAGAAAAATAATAATAAAGAGAAAAGCAGAGAATTTATCTTACTAGCATGTTTGGTTTGTTTACATGCCATGATTTCATAACCATTACACAAAAAGGTTTATCTGATTTGAAAGGAGGAGCAGACTGCATTGTCATGTGCTTCTATGACTTTCAACATTTATATATCTTTTCATCTTTATGAGAAATGGACTTTTTTTAATTACTAATGTGAAATTGAGTAATGTTTATGGGCTTTTAATAATTATCACTTCAAATTATTATTAATAAATATACTTAAAAAAATTAAATATTTATTTAAAATATTCTTTAAAAAATATAAAATTATTATTAAATTAAAATCCAAATAATCTTAATAAAATAAAATCAGTACTATATGTATATCTTTTTAATATAAAGGAGACAAAGAGATGGAGAGATAAAGGAGAGAGAGAGAGAGAGAGAGTATTAAATCACTCCCCCCACCTTTTTACAATATAGCATGCTTATATACATTTTTTTATTTGACTAAATACAAATTTTGGGACATTGATTTTTTAAATACATTTTTTCCCTTCATTATAGTTGGTTTTTTAGTTTTCCTTCTCTATAGGTATTTTACAAATTGGCCATCTATTTTTTTTGTTGATTTTTTATTTTTTATTATCATCATATATAGA
The DNA here is from genome assembly GCA_027924645.1 of Cunninghamia lanceolata. Classification (NCBI taxonomy): domain Eukaryota; kingdom Viridiplantae; phylum Streptophyta; class Pinopsida; order Cupressales; family Cupressaceae; genus Cunninghamia; species Cunninghamia lanceolata. The sequence goes on from BSBN01000333.1 coordinate 8,333,960, forward strand.
TGGCTATAAGAGAATGTACGCTGACAAGACAATATGTTTGCACATACCCCCACCAATTGATGGGGACAGAGATGCTGTAGTATTATATATTTAATACTTATATATTTATTAGGAGAGGTATGTAGAGAGATGATTGAAGGAAATCTAGCCGTCCATTTTTTTGTCAGTTTTTCATTCGTTGTTTTTTCCCCACTCCTTTCCGTCTATAAAAGCGTCGTTTATTTTTTTCATTCTACTTTTATTATCATCATATATAGATGGCTATGAGAAAACGTACACTAACAAGACAATACATTTGCACATACCCCCATTAATTGATGGTGATAGATAATGTTGTATACGCAGTGGATGATAGCTCTATAGCCTACAAATATCATACCAAATTTAGTTGTCATTCCCAAAAGAATCCATTTTTTATTCAAGTGTTTTAAACACCATTTTTAAGAATTAGTCCTGTAAATATATTCTATAGCATAATAGAATAAATATTAGAGTCTTAAGCCCCATGAATGGTGCTTTTTCTTACAGTTTAGCCTCATCAATAGTGATCCTCCTTAAATATACTTTATTAAAAATATAATATAAAATTTTGTGGGTAGATATGTCTGAGTTTCCAATAATAGATAGTAGATGGTACAAATTCCTCTTAGTTAAAAGATTTTATAATTTACCTTATAAAATGCACTATATAACACTAAATATGATTATATATTATATATAAAATACATTAGGGTGGTAGTAGAAGCACTGTGTGTTCCATGGTCATTGTTGTCTCTTGCTGATCTGAAATCCTCACATACACAAGCATGGGCATATATATGCACTCATATGCTCCTACACGTTAACGTATACAATTAAAACCATAATCTTCCCCCTTGCTCTTTGAGCTAGAGATTGGGATCATAGAGATTCTTGGTGAGTGATGGAAATCAAATAATTAGTGTCTCAGTTCACACAAACTCGAAGAAGCACACTCATAGTTTACTAGCATTTCAATCCATTTTCATTTTTACCAAAAAAAAATGTATCAATAAGTAGATTATAAATATTGCAACTAACTAACTATGAAATTTTATAATTTCATTACTTTGTAATGGAAGGTTTAACTCTACTATTAGGGGTGGTCAATTTGATTGCAATTAAAAGAGCATGACTCTTATGAGATCAACTTACTTGAACCTATTATGAGTAGAGACGAGGGATTCAAAAATGATGTTGGCTCTTTGCAAGTAGGTTCAAGAGCAAATATATTGGCCCTTTTCTTATCATGTTTAACATATAGCCTCTTAAATGTGGTACTCGTTTGTTCTTCTACATGTACTATGCGATGCATGAATTTTAAGATTGACAAAACAAAGAAAAATAAAATGTGACATTTGCAATAAACATGCATCTTCTCCTCAAAAGAATAACTTGGAGCTAATTTCATGACCACTACTTGCATAAGATTTCCTTTGATATCAATAATTTGTAATCTATGCAAATCAGGTATATCCTAAATAGATAAATTCTTCCAATACATATTTGTCAAGACACCAATGGACTAGAATTTAGCATACTAAAAACTAAACACTTATTTTATTACAAAAGAAGGGTTCAATTCTACCATCAAAAAATCATATCAATATCAAGCTCAAACATATGGTCCAATATAGCTTAACAACAAATATGCTTTGGAAAAATCAAGTCTATAGAATGCCTTGAAATATTCTATGAAGATTGGCATTTCTCTTACTTATTGCATGTACTTCATTAATGTATGAGCATTCCTTTTACCATTAATTGGATGCATTTCATCATTTAGAGTAAATATGAGTCGATATTGTTTGCATAAATGCTTTTCCTACACGCTAAAATTACTTAGATGCTATGAATTACTTTTTAAGACACTCTCAAAACAATGGAGGCAACTACAAAAATACACTATAAATCAAGAATGGTCAACCATATAATGCAATGTGGAAAACAACCATGCTCTCTTCTCAAGAAATTCCAATGTTCAATGGAGGGATTGAATGCACATGGACCGCATTAAAAACCACATGAAAGGAGTGAAATAAAATCAATGATGGTTGAGCCAACATCAAGAGCACATGTCAAGGCCTTGATGAAATGATTTATTCAATTGGATGGCAAACTTCTTTTTAACTAACAAAAGTTTTGCCAAAGCAAGATTGAACATAATGGGCTCCCATGACATAAAATGCATGCCATTTTTGAGGTCTCGAGATCATTCCCATATCATCTGCAAATTCAAACAAATCAAAAGTATTTCCCTTCAAATTAAATATATTTAGACAATTACGAATTTTCAATCTAAAATTATACCTTGTCTAAATTTAATTTTAATCTATTTAAGCTCCAAATTATAATGTAGGTGTCAAGATGTGAAATATGAGGCTTATGATAAACAGAAATACATGCTTCAAATAATACGTATAGGTGTTGACTAATGGAATGCAGGTGAACCCAAGTGTAATGCATGAACAAGAATCTAGAAAGGAGATGCATGCAAATAGAGACTATACACCAAACATGGAAGCTCACGCATTTGAAGTAGATAATAAGAAAAATAAAAGGAACTTGAAATCCATTAAGATTATGTAAATTAATTCACAACACTCGAGAAAACAAAAAATTACATGTGCCATAGGGATACAAGACAATAATCATTCACTTAAAGACAGCAATTGAACTTCCAAAACTCTTCGGTGTACCTATTGCACACCAAACAAGCATATAAACCAACATAAGAATGTGGGGTAAGTGCATAAAGATGGGGGACCAAAAGGGAGTCTTAAGTGGCCACTTTTTTTTTTGAAATCAAGAAAAACTGATGTTGGATGAGAAATTGAATATAGTTACATTCAAAATTTGAAGATGCAACAAAAATAAAAGTCATAGTGCTCTGAATCTAGTTTCTAAACTACTATTTTTTTAAATGGTTGACATTAAGGAGTTCAAAAAGGGTGGTCACACAAATTGGTCCTATTTTTTTCAAAAAAAAACATAACATAGTGGCTGGTATGGCCCCCCTAAAATGTTAACTTCTTTTAGTATTTTGAATATCGCTTCAGTGAGAAATTATCTAACACCATGTAGTTTATCTTATTTTTTAATAATTTTTTCATGAATAATTGATTTTTTACTAATTTTCAAAGTGGACACATCCTAAAAAATAGAAAATTGAGCGTGCTCCCCACTAAATTTTTTGAAAACTAATTGAAAATCCAATTTTTTTTTAATACATGTAGAATGGAGTTTAGTTTCTAAAAATGTAATTTATTTGAGATTTCGATGAATGGTTAAAAATAAAGTCAAAAATACCACACACTAGTTTTTGACAAAAAATAGATACACTGACAAAATAAATTAATGATGAAAACCTTAACATACTCAAAACGTGAAAAAAATTATATGGTTAGAAAGCTAAGAGAGAGCTTAACATTATCGTGGTATTTTTTTGACATGTCATTCAAACAAGTGCAAACTTTATGGGGAGCACGCTCAAGATTATGTAATTTTTTTTACAATGTGCAAAAACATGTCTTTGGATGTTCAAAACTCAGTCCAAGCCTTTGGGTTGGAAGCCCAAGGCAAATCCAAGCCAAAGGCTTAGAAATTACCAAAGCAAACAATAAAACGAGAATGTTATAACACTATAACGCGCTCACGTTATTGTGAAATAAAATCACCTCACTCTTACATTCTCTCTCTCTCTCTCCCACTCTCTATCAATCCTTCCCTCTCTTCTCTCTCACTCACCTCTCTCTGTGCCCACACTAGGTCTCTCCCTCTCTACCTCTCCCTCCCTCCCTCCTTACCCCTCTCTATTATTCTCTCTCTTCCTCTATTCTCTCTCTTCCCTCCCTAGGTTGGTACCTCTCTCTCCCTCCCCTCCTCTCTCTCTCTCTCACGTCTTTACCTCCTACCATCTCTCTCTCTCTCTCTCTCTCTCTCTCTCTCTCTCTCTCTCTCTCTCTCTCTCTCTCTCTCTCTCTCTCTCTCTCTCTCTCTCTCTCTCTCTCTCTCTCTCTCTCTCTCTCTCTCTCTCTCTCTCTCTCTCTCTCTCTCTCTACTACCCCCTCTCTCTTTGGTTGAGTGTACATAGGGTCAAGGGTCTAGCATATAGGCTTTAAGGCATAGGGTTGAGGGATAGGGTTTAGGGTTGAGGGTATTGGTTATAGGGTATTTAGTAATTTAGGGATAGTGAAAATTTTATCATAATAGTAATTTTAGAATTTAGACAACACTTAAAACTTTCAATGAATGACAAAACACGCTCTTGTAACACGAGCACGTTTCAGGAACCAAAAAAAGACAAAAAGCACGTGTAAAACGTCAATTAGACCCACATTCTTTGTTATTCTCTGCTTCAACCAAAAAAACACTTTTCATGGTGTTGACATTTGCAAAATCATTGTTTACTTAATCCACCACCTTGTTTTTGGTTCTTCAACATAGAAGAAGTAAATTGGATGTTTTTAGACAAAATTTGATTATTTGAACTAATATTTTCATGTTTCATATTGTTTGAATGCTAATTTTCATGTATTTAGATTGAATTTGATGATATAGATTTGTTTTTGTTCATAAAATTGACTAATCATATTAGAGTTATATAGAATTCAACATTGAATACAAAGGAACGTGCCAAAAAGATCAAAATTTCCAATTGGGCAACACAAATTTCAAATTCTAAGGCATGTTCTTTATGTATTCATTTACTTCACTTTATGATTATGTTAGCATGAACTCTTATTAAATATGTTAATGATATGTGGACACCTAATTTATCTCCAAATTCATCTATATATTATGAAGATAATAATGCAAGTTTTCTTAACACAAAATGATGACCTTTGTAGTTTTGAGCTTCAACAAAATGATCCTATTATGGCACACCCAAAAACGTAAAATAAGATCCTATTGGAAATTTCTCACTAAAGCCATAGACATTAAAAACCTATTATGTATTAACGATGTATTAAAATCCTATGAAATTAAATCTAGTTTATCCATTTATTGGATGTATTTCATCATTTAGGAAAAAAAAATATGTTAGTTTTATTGGATGTACATTTCATCATCTAGGAAAAGCAAGGCACTCTTCTTTCTCAAGAGTTAACTAAGTTTGAGGATGTCCAACCAATCACCTCTTGAAGAAAAAGAGTTATGTTAACTTGATAACGAGACCTTAGCTTTGGCTATGGTCAAGAATAAGATATTTTCCTCTAAGCATAAGATTTCTAGATTCATACATAATATTCAACCAAATGCAGGAGCAATTGAGTGTTGAAGATCCTAGAAACATATCAAAGATACATATACAAGATGGTTCTTGCCTGATTCCTACATGGTTTGGAATGAACCAAGTGGAATAAAAAGATCATTATTAGAAGATAGAGAGAGTTGAAACTTTTAAAATTCCACTATGGTAGTTAACTAGTTTGATGCTCATATTAAGAGCTTTATCATATTTTAGAATAAGAAGTTGTTCTATGAAATGTTACCTCCTGTGGTGTTAATCTTTGACTATTTATTGATTCATGAAGTCACGACAGTGTTGTAATTTTACTCCATAGAGTGTTATGAGAACTTTTGTATGAAAAGTCACATATTCTTTTTAAGACCATAATGAAGATTTGAAGGATGCTTTGCATGTTCAAGAAAAACCCAAGGACAAAGGTGGGTTTAAAGAGGATTGAAAAAAATCAAAAGATAAGTACGAGTCAAAAAGATAGTCTGAAACCCTTGAGAAGAGGAGAGTAAAGGGTTAAGGTTGTGAGAAGAGAAGACGTGAAGAATGAATGAAGATACAAAATACTTCCTAGGATGATTCCTCCATAGAGAAAAACAGTGATAATGATGCATTGTTCATTTCTGTGAACACAACTATTAAGAAAATAGTTCGTGACGGGGACCTCTCACCAATAATTTCTAGAGAGATCCATTTTCCATGAAACTAGCAAGCTTGTAGTTGGCCCCACCAAGCATCTGACTTGCCTTGACTTGACTTTGAATAATTTCTAGAGAGATCCATCTTCCAAGAAACATCTGACTTCTCTTTAAATTTTCCCCACCGAGAGTCTGACTTTTCTTTAAATTTTCTGAAGTTGGAAACCACATTGCTGGTGCGTTTATTGATTTGGTAGCAACTTCCCAGCAGTTTCACCCTACAAAGTCCGCAAATGCTATGAAAGTCCTCGGATTCTTCAAAGAAAAGATACATGAATGAATAAATGCTTTTGCCCGTTTTATAACATAAGAAGGGCATCACACCCGATCACGACACAGTGGAAACTGGAAGCCATCTGAGTCCATCTTTTATTTTGAAGCTATTTTCGTTTGTGCTGAAAGGAGGGCCCCATGGATCGACCTTCTTCTTTACCTGCAACTAAATCTCAAAGCGATATTGAGAGCGGCCTTCAACTGGAGATGCAGATACAACAGGTGGTCAACCAGAAATGGAACTACATTGCTTTCGCATTGGCCTTGTGGGAAATCTCTCTCATCTTTTACCTCACTGCATCACTCCAACACACCCAGCGCCTTACCTCAATACTAGTACAGATTTCCTTGTGATTGTTTCTACCATCTTTGCAGTGCTCCTCTGCATTATATATCAGAAAATTGTGGAGGAAGATCGATTAAAATCCAAGGGTTCCCAGATTTCATTCCAGCAATGCATTTTCATCTGTTTGGCGTGTTTGATATTTGTAGATCACATTTTCTGTGGCATCAACGCCTTGAAGAAAATATAATATGCTCTAGAATAGTGCATCCATGAGCATAAGCATGGACAAGTGTATTGCAAATTAAAAAAGCAACCTGTATTGCTAGCTACCTATTACTTCTTCTATGATAGGAGAGCTCTGGTCTACAAATGTTTGGATTAAATGAAATGCCTTTTTTTGAAATGTGGCCCAGATAAGTGTCCTATCTGATTGTGTGAAGTTATTCTCTCCCAGGCCTTTACATAGAGTAGGGGTTATTCTCATGAGGGGTTGTTCTTTGGTGGGCCTTTACATAAATTATGGGTATGTCTAGTTAAAGGTTTCATTTAAAGAATTAATATGGGTATCTATAAAAATATGACAATTATTTATTATTTTTGTATAACAAACAAGTCTTACATCAAAACCCACCTTCTATAAAATTCTAGGAAGAATGGATTTTAACAAAACTGGTGATTAGTTCTCAGTTGTAAAGAGTAATTAGATTGGGGTATCTATTTATTTCACATCCAAATACAACTCTCAGAATTCAGCCTAATCTTTGTATTTTCATGAGTTGAATCACAACTGTTGTAATATTTTCTTCATTAATAACATATATACAAGTTCTATTCTTACCAATTTTGGTGTCTTTTACACAGCGATTTAAGTTGAGTCCATGATGATCAACTATATAAATATTTATAGTAATTACCTAGTGCATTTTATCAAACATAAATTGAAAAAATTATTTAAAAAAGTTTCTACCCTTACACTTTGGAAAATTTATTCTACCATCGAAAGCAATCTTCTAAACAAGTAAAAATTCTTTGATAGGAATGCGGCTTAGAGGATTTGAGAGTACCCATCTAGATTAGCTTATCTTGCTTCCTAGTGAGAACGGTGGTAGTTAGTTCTAAAGATGGCATTGTGAACTAATCTTCTAGAGCACCCTTTGTGACATATAAGGTAGAGACACATATTGAATAGTTGAAATAAAGTTTCGAGAGAATATTAAGGACCAACTGTATGTCTTCTTTTTTAGTTCCACACTATTTTAACTACAATCTCAATGATTTCAATTTGGTGAAGAAGTGCTAAGTGGTGTCAAAACTGCTAGGACTCAAATTAATTTCACTCTCTAATTGGTGACCTCTCATGACATTTTAAACCCCAAATAAACTAGCCAACTTAGTTCAAATATGATTAGGAGAATTTAAGGACTCAATGTGAAATAGAAGGTTAGGAGATAGAGAGAAACACAATCCATAGGCCTCATCAAATTTGTTAAACCATTTGATTTTCTCTAAATCTATAGTAGGCTCTATCTCTATACCCATAGTTATTTTAAATAATTTGTTGCTCTTTATCAAGTTAGTAGTTTAGATTTCCATTCATAATAGTTGTGTGATGTAAGAAAATAAATTGGCAATTGATCCATAGTGTAGAAAAAAAAGTGCGAGAACGTAGAGGAAAACAAGAGACCACATAACAACCCCCTATAACTAATTATTGAAATGACCTCCCATTAATTACAATGTTTGGCATTTTATAATTAATGCATTTTACAATGTGAAAACTAGATTTATAGAGTTTCATAGGGCCCAAAAGTGGCCAAAATGCTAAAAGTATAGTTTAGATATAAAATGAGAAGTAGAGAGCACTAATGTGAAGTAAACAAAAAATATACATTTTAAAAAAGGGGAACCCAAAAAGGAGTCTATTTACATAAGACATGTTGCTCTAAAAGTCTCAAAATGAGAACTACACACCAAAACCTATAAAAAAATTCAATTTATAAAAAAATTGAATGTTAAATAAAAAAACCAACCACACCACTACAAAGAGTACAAACTTTTGTCTCATTTCAACAAAATTGCACCAAAAATAACCTTTTGACAACTAAGTTATGGCCTCAAAGTTGCAATCCTACCCTAAAAATTGCACTACAAAGGGCATAAGGGCCCCAATGGTATAAGGGTAGTGTACAAGTGGCAGATGGAAATGTCATTAGTGGTAGTGATGTGCAACATAGGTGGGGTGACAGACTAGTGCAAATAGGTGGCCAATAGGGACCGATTGAGCTAACCACTAAAGGGGCAACAAATGAGGCATGGAGCAGTTGCGATGGTGATAGAGCTATAGAATCTAGTGGCTAGGTGGTGGATGGGTTGTGGGTTGATGGCCAAAATGCTGGGACTCGACTATGTCTAGCTTGGGTTGACTAAGCCAACTTGAGCCTTATGGGTGCTGGTTGGCCCAAGCCCCCAAAAGCTCATGGCTTGAATTTTAAGTTGCAGGTATCTTGAATGGGTTGCTTAGTATTAAAATAGGTTGTGGTCCCTATTCTAAGGACGTTGTACTCCCTTTGATTTTTTTAATTTTTTTTTTTAATTTAAAAGAAAGTACAATAGACCTTATGGCCGTATGACCATATGGCCCACCTAGATAAAAAGAAAATTCTCTCAAATGCTCCTACAAATTTTTTTGATGATTTTACTATTAATCCACATTTTTTTTATGCCTCTTGGACACTACATTATTTGTTTGGGTTAAAAATGTCCCCAAAAATAGTTATTCCACTAAGGTCATGTTCAAATCCTTCAGTGCAAACTAGCTACCTGAACTCTAATTTTAGTGAAATGGAAGCTAAACAATGAATTCCACTTACAGCTTGTGATCACCAAAACAGATGATGTTTATAAACGTAGTTGAATAAATAGAAAATCATCTCACGCTGGTCTTTCTTACTTCAGTAGTTCATCCATGCCAATTTGAAAGAGCTTGCTTCAGTAGTTCATCCATGTAGACACTCTTATCTTTACGCCATTCCTATCATTACATTAGCTTTATAAACTTACCTTTACACTTAGCCAATTTGAACTGAAACTTGAGTATGAGGTCTGGCTTTATGTAGAGCCCAAGCCGAGGGCAAATCCTCAATACAGATATCCAATCTACCTTCGTAGTAATAAAAATATTAGGTCCAAGCACTTACTATATTCCAAGCATTATTCTATATAAAGATATAATTTGTTGCTTTTTATGTCACAGCTCTGGAATTCAGATCATGGACATATGCTTAACTGAGTTTCATGAATTTCTTTAGCTACAGCAATGTCATTCTAGGTTTCCAATTTTGCTCTGTGGCACATATGTCAAAATAAGTTATTATGGGCTTTGCTTTCTTCTATGGCTGCATTAGATATGGATATTAGATCTGACTTATAAGCTACATTCAAATTAAGAAAGCAAAGGGTAATTTTATCATGTGGAAAACAATGCAAAAGTTGTAACTCGCATTACATATTTTTTTTGTTGTATTTATCCCAGCATACATATGGGCTTACTCTAATATAATAAACTTTTGTTATAGTCTTCACTTGATCAGAATAAAGAATCCGAATGTTTCAACACATTAACTTATTGATAGAAAAACTTTCAAAATAATCTCTTATATTATTAAACTTCACACAGTTCAATTGTCATTGACAAATTTAACATTCCAGAATTCTCCACATTTAATGGATAAAGAGGTCAGATTGATTTACAAGTCAATATTCTCCCTCTTTTCATTCTAATTTTCAGAGTGTTGTATACTTTTCTCTTGCGGGGAAATCTTGTCTGTAGATGGGTTATCTTATGTCAAATTCACCTATGACTTGCCAGTAGCCTTGACTATTGATATGAGAAATAATGTGTATATGCATATCCATGATTTGCCCAAGACTTGCCAGCAGCCTTGACTGTTGATATGAGAAATAATGTGTATATGCAGATCCATTGTATAACTAGAAATCAATAGAAAAAATGTCCAAGACAAGCAAACATAGTTTGACAGGTCCTACTTACTATTTTGGCTTTAAGGACATTGAAAATGGAACTATCTTATCTTGTTACTTCCTTGTAATGAAATGAAATGGAATTTCTGTGCAATGTAAAAAAAAAGGTTCGGTCTTGCTTTGGTAAGGTGCAAGAGAGAGAATACCACCGTAGTCATTCCTGCTTTGTTTCAAAACTTTCAAAAAAAAGTGTTTATTCTATATTTTGGGCAATTGCTGGTGTTTATTCTATTGTCATGTTTAAAGAAAAGAATAATTTAAAAGAAATTTCAAGTCTGGATAGAGCCGGATCTGGTGTATGAATTTTTGTGATTAAGCTTTGCAATTTTGATGTTGTTCTCATAGAGGGAGAGAGAAAATATATATATGTATGTACATTAACTAACTAGATGCCACAAATGCAAGTTGCAGCAATTAATGCACCTTCCACTTGATTTTTAGTTGCAATATTGGCATCTTCAATCTCTCCTCCTTCATAGTCAGTTTAAAATTTGCATATCCCCTTTTGTTCATACTCTCTCTCTTATGCTCTGTATATCTCTTCCTGTATACATTACTGTTGGCATGCATTTTTTTCTTACAATCGGCGCGAGTTCTTATCGTCAGGACGATTTTACAATTTCCAGCCGATCACCCTTTGTTTGGCCGAAATTGGGTTCTGAATCAGCAAAAATCGCATCCAAAATGCATGTACAGTGCTAGAAAATGATCGGGTTAACCTTCGTTGACCGAAAAATGCTATCGGGCTCCAAAAATTGATCTCAAAATACCATCGCTTTGTCTTTTCCCGCCCAAAGGCGTGATATAACACTATCAGCGAGTCCAAAAATTTCTTGGCTGATATCTAATGTTATACCGATGAGCTTCCTTCTATGTTATCGGCGTTAGATTACTCATCGCCAAGACAAAACCAAACATTGTCGATATTGAAAGTTATGCCGATGACCAATGTTATCGAAAAGATTTCATATACCTCTCACGACATTAGGATGCTTAATGAGCTCCAGCATGCATATTTCCTGTTTAATCTACACAGAGAATAAATCACGCAGGCTCAGTATATAAAAAGATTTCAATTGTTTCGAACCAAAACCTTTTCTATTGTGCATTTCCTTACATGACTGACGATTTTGTATTGGAAAACCTTCTCCTTGTCCAAGATTTTCACGGCATAGCTCTGCCCTGTTTCCACGTTAATGGCTAATTTAACCTTGGTGAAATTCCCCTCTCCTAGAGTCCTTCCTAGCTCATATTTTCCAGTCTGGTTTTTTATGTTCACTCCCATTTGCTTGTTCGCCAGAGGTGAAGCCCGAAGGATCGTATCACAGACCTAGGCTTACTCAGGAGTGACTCCATTTTCTGTAATGGAAGCTTCTATTTCATTACCTGGGAGGTAGGGGAAATAATGGCTTATGATTTGGAGCGGTGGGCGTCGAGAATTCTGGAAGCTCTGATTGGGGAGGAGGATCTGGCGTTTGGGCGAATTGTGGGCTATCGGGGAGACTATGCTTTTCGGGGAGAAAACGCCAAACTCAACCGATAAGGAATGTTACACCGATGGTAAAATTCATCGGCGAGAGACAACCTTTGGGGAGACAATTCCTAACATTGCCGATAGGCAATGTTATACCGATGAAGGCAAGCACTTGTATCCCCGGATATGTAAGTGGGAAATATACAACGATTCAATTCTTCTTAACTTCCCTTCGCGTCCGCATAATGTTTACTTTGTTGTATGTTATAATGTAGGTATGAAATATACATTGCGCCAAATATCAAATGTATTAACATTGTTTCATAACCCCTTGGGTCTGCCATTTTATAAGTGCATCTGTGCATTTTTATTTATTTTATATTTTCACTTTATATTTTGCATTCTAATATTAATAATAAAAAATAACAAACTACAATCTACCTTTCGATTAATTTTTTGCATGCACAAATTTTAGTTTCCTTATTGTTTCTTATATCCTCCTTAAAAATTAGGTATTGCTTATATATTCTTAAGATTTAGGAATGTGATGGAAATTATTGATTCGAATCTACCTTAAAATTACATACTACTTTTAAACCTTCGTTATCAATATATTAAAACTCGCATTTCACTTTGCATTGTCCCCATCGGTCATAGTACAATTTATTTCAACATGTTCGAATAGTTTAATGGTTCTGAACAAATTTAGGTCACTTCAACTTTCCACGGCGTACCCATTGCACACTATAGTGCAATTGCTAGTTTAGAGTTTTGCTTAAGTGTTTAGGTTCACACTTGTCTTTTGAGCATGAATAAGCAAGTGTCTTTTCATGAAAGACCATATAACCCTGTATCTCTGCACATGAGAAGTCTGCAAAAACTCTTCAACATCTATGTCATCAAGACATCAAATATGTTGAACTCCTATTCAATGAAGACCATCATGACAATACATGTCTTTAGAATAGTATATGTCTTCACTGCATAAAATACCAACATCAAGATAAAGTTCAAACTCTCCAACATCCTTTATCATGAAACATATGATCTTGAATTTCAAACAATGAAACTACAAACATTTCAACCCCCATGAACATTTCAACATTTGTTTGTATGATGATCAACTCACAAATGAAGACTATGCCATTGAATATTGAGATCAACTCACAACTAAAGACTATGCCATTGAATACTGAGATCAAATGACCAAGTCACTGCCACTGTATGTCATTTGTATCACCCTGATGTAATCCTGCAACAACACACAAGATGATATACTTTTGATGATGTACTCCTGCAATAACACACAAGATGATGTACTCCTGAAATATTCTCTGCAAGTACTACTGATCAAACAAGTCCTTCACTTTCGTTACACACTGACACAATAAAGATCCACTGAAGATATGAGCATGCATCCTTAATAGGATCCTATATCTGATTTCACATGATCCAAGATGATCCAACAACATTCCATCACATATAAAGATATCATTATGATGCAAATCTCCTGATAGAAACTTGACATATCAAATGCAAGGAAGTAGTAATGATCACATCTGAATTTACCTCAAACATATGAAGACATCATGATGAATACCTCATTAACCATCTCTTGAACACTTTTGACATCAATGACAACCTAACACCATCAGGATATCCCTATGCCCATTGACCGCAACTTTGATCACAGATATCTCCCTCATCCTGAGGAATTTCTATATGATCCAAAAGGCAAAAGTGCTTAGAATTTCCTCCTCTTTCATCTGGCGAGCTTTTGGGGGGATTTTCTCATTTCAAAATATGATCCAAACTTCATGATCTAGATTTGCACATCTGGATATCAGGGTGGTCGTCGACTGAAAATGAATATGCAGTCTCGGCCAACAAGACATCTTAGCGACCAATTTAAAGTGTTGAGAGGACTTTCCAGATGCAGATATGTGTTGCATTTATGGTGGTAGATCAGTAATTCAGCACCTCGCATTGAAGTCCCAAACTATCTCCCATTTGTCCAGACTCCAGATATTTTCTACAGTGAATTTTTACAGGCCGACATTCCTTTTAGCAGAGATATTTTATGACAGATCCCATGGGGCAATTTATTGTGACCTAATTAGGTCATTTGGAATTAGATGTTATGTATGCATGAATGTAAGATTTAATAAAGGTTGGAAAATAGTTAGTCTTGTGCTTCTGTATTCCAAACAGAACTTTCCTCTGTTGTAACTATGCCTCTTGATCAATACATATGGTGTTTTACTTTTTCATGCTTTTTAACTCTACGTAGTCTTAGAATTGACTATTGTTTGTGAATGTTTAATTCCTGGCAATCTATTCTTTACCTATGTTAAAATCTCCATGATCTATGTAATTTTATTAGTTGTATTTCTTTATTTATGTATCTTAGCTCTGTTAATGTTCTTTATTCAAACCTGGTGTATCACCTCCCCTTTATTTTCAATTTTTACTCCCTCTTCCTCTTTCCTATTAGGTGGATAGATTAGGTTTAGTCGTAGGATCACTGAATTTCTCTCATTCAGCAAAGGAACCAGAGAGATTCAACCTCCCTGTAGGGTCCCACACCTGGAGGTCATCTCAACGTTTCACCAGATTGTTGGATCCCTAAAAGCCTCCAACACTGGGTGCAAATCTATGTGACAATAGATACATATTATATTTTTTGGTTGTGAGGCATATGCACATGTGCCAAGGAGAAGCGAACAAAGTTGGAGAACAAGGCTATGAAATGTATCTTCATCAGTTACAGTTATGGTGTGAAAGGATACAAGCTTTGGGATCTTGTTGCATAGAAGGTAAATATAGTATAAGAGTGATTTTTTGAGAAACTAAGCCTTCTTCTGTTACATTGCATCCAGAATAAATTAAACATAAAGATGTGATTTATCGTCCTTATACATCTGAGAAAGTTGAATCAAGGCCCCTAGATAGACAACAAGTAAGAGGAAAGTTCATCTAGCTCTAAATCTTTAGAAGAGGAGGAAGAACCTCCAACTTAACTTGTTTGAAGGTCTATAAGGAATAAACAACCACCTAAAGGGTATTCACTTGATGACTGGAGATGTATTTTTACTTTGAATACTAACATGGATGAACCTAGATCTATAGAAGAGGCATTAGGTATGAATGATATAGAATCCTAGAAGATTGCCATGGATGAAGAAATGACAGCTTTGAAAAAGAATGATACATCAGACCTAGTATCATTGCCTAAATGATGAAAACCTATTGGTTGCAAATGGGTGTTCAAGAAAAAAATTGATTAAAATAGAGGTATCGAGAAGTACAAAGTTGTTGCAAAAGGTTACTCTCAGGTTGTGGGCGTTGATTACGGTGAGCTATTTTCTCCTATTACAAAAATGGCATCCATTAGATTCATGCTTTCTATTTTTGTTGCTTATGATCTAGATGTTGAGCAAATGGATGTGAAAATGACATTCTTTCATGGAGATTTGGAGGAGGATATTTATATGACACAGTCAGGACATTATGTGGTGAAAGGTAAAAGTAATTTAGTTTGTAAATTGAATAAATATTTGTATGGCCTCAAAAAAAGTCCTCGGATGTGGTACCAAAAATTTGATGGATATGTGTTGAGTTTGGGATTTGATCATTCTAGATTAGATCACTGTGTTTATCATAAATTTGATAGTGATCATTTCCTGTTTGTGCATTTTATGTTGATGATATGTTATTTATTAGTAAAGATAAAGGACTGATTTCAGAACTAAAGTTTCAACTTGCAGCTAAATTTGAAATGAAGGATCTTGGTGTAACTAAACACATTATTGGGATGGAAATTAGAAGAGATAGAGTGAACAAAAAACTATGGCTTGGCTAGAGTGAGTATGTCAATTTAGTTTTACAAATGTTTGAAATGCAGGATTATAGACCATTATGTGTTCCTCTTATAGTTGTGTTGGTAAATAAATTTGCCACTGTAGATTTCAAAGTGACTCACCCAACAGGCAGTGACAAATGCCCCAACAACTGGATAAGTTGTTTTTGGACAAACAACTATCCTTTGCATTTGAGAGGGACAACTCCCTTGTATGATGGGATTTTAAGGTTTTTGTGTACTTTTAACTTGAAAGTACAAAAAGGAGAAAAGGGAAAACTAACAAGAAAGATTGGTTAACAGAAACCTTGATAGTAGACACACAAATATTGGTTTGGATTTCACAAACTCATGACAAATTACAAGGGGATTTCACCATAGAATCTAGAAACTACGTTCCTAAACCTATATGATGAATTTTACAACAATATGTTTTAATATGCAATGATGATGAAAGAAAGATGATGAACCTCAACATATTAAGTGATAGATTTCTCCAGCACATTCAAATCAAGACAACAAGATATGATTGCGTTTCATTACATCAATTACACGTTTTATATTAATGCTTCAACAAATGACTAATGATTTACACAAAGACAAAGGATTACCATTTTAACATATGAGAAACTAGTAATGAAAACACAGAAGCACAATTGAACATACGAACCAAATACACTCTTTATTATCTTCATGAAATTATACAACTTCATAAAGTCCTTTGTACAAGATGTGAGCTCAAAAGTCTCTGAAAAGTCCCATCATAAGAGTCTCTCATAAGAGTCCCCCCCCTCGTTTACATTACAAAATAGCCTCTTATATAGGCTTACATTTGGTAGTAACTATCTTGTAACTACCTCAATTACCTTTCTGTAATATTATAAAATAATAAACCTTATTTTAGTTTATGTTTTACATAACTTTTCCAAGAATAAGGTTCATTTTCTAACTTTACATTACAAAGAGTGACTTAACTCGCTTTTCAAAAAAACAACTTGAAACTTGAAATTTAGAAAGAAAAGACAAGTTATTGGTTTGTTGAGGTGGGTATTGTGTCTTCTTTCACCTGAAATTTGTTATTCTTCGAACACTCCTTAATAGGCTCCATACATTTCTTGAAAAAAATCATACTAAGTTCCTCAAACCTAACCCTTCCTGCGGCTATCTCTAATGCTTCGTGGAACTCCTTGCTAAAGTAATTTCTGACCATTAGTTCCAACCTCAAGACTATAGCTAAAACACTTATCATCATTATTATCTCCCATAAACCACATGAAAGCTATGTAAATAGGTGTCTGCCCAGCTAAAATACTTCAAAATGTAAGCAAAAGAGCTACCTAAAATAATTGAATACAGTTAACATCCATGTATCATTCTCAACCTCATAGGAATTTGACTTTACACATCGATAGTTGAAAGTGCAACCACAATGCATATCCACCTTATGACAATCTCTCAGATGATCTACAAGAAAAGGAATGTCTCCAGTTACAGTAAACTCATAACTAACATATGGGCAATTTGCATGGCCTAAAAATATAACGACCCTCATGATTTTCTTTTCTTTAGAAAGGAAATAATTTATGGCAACCATGCTTCTGGTACTTACAAGGAAGCTCAGGGGAAGCTCCTACCTTTTCCAAGGTCAAACATTTGATATTACCATGATCATGCATGCATGTAGGACAATGGTTGTAAACTCTGGATTTACATTGAGAACATAGTGTATGACTCTGAAATTCTAGTAGTTCATGGGCACTACTCACAGCATTGATATTAGATTTGGCTGGAAGGATAATAGAAATTTTCACTTCATGTACATTATACTCTATAGGGTTTGGAGGAGTTGGATTAATAACTTCTGGCACTTCATGCATGTCTGCACAATGGATATTCCCTGATGCCATTACCACTCTCAGATAGGAAATTCGGTCATACTTGCAAACTCAAGACATAAATCTCCAAGGTATTTAGAATCCTATCTAATCCAATAGTAAGAATGATGATTTTTAACAAAGAGATCATCAAAGTACAGTCAGATTCTCATACAGGCTACCCTAATGAGCTAACTACCATGCCAAAATTATCTATACTCCGTTCCAAAACTCTGATTTCAGCATAGGTTGAGAGGATACTAGTAAGGTGGTATTGGCTTTACAAGAGCCAGTTGCATTTTATTAAAATTTTCTAAACCCTTTTCAATAAATCCATTTTGTACATATCCTACAGTCATTGCATTCCATGAGACCACATTTCCCTGAGGCATTTTGTCAAATGGTTCACGTGCCTTGCATATGCTCTCATGCTTTGCCTACACGTCTAACAAAGCATTAGCAACTATAATATCTAATAACAACCTCCTTCCATTATGCTTTAATAGACGTCTATACCTCATTCAAAGGCTTCCATTTTGGTGTAGCTGCCAACAAGAGGTCTTGGGACTAGCATTACACCTACCAAGTGCATTTCCTTGAAAGATTCTAAAATCTTTACAATGGATTCATTTAGTAGTATGCTACAATCAGTGCATTCCATTCAGTCACATTTCATTAAAGCATTCTGTCAAAAAGTTTGTGTTCCTTATCTAGGCTTCCATGTGTGTACTATGCATACGTGTCTACCAGGACATTTTAATTTACAATATCAACAAAAGTCTAATTCCATTATGTTTTGCTGGATGTCCATACCTCATTCTAAAGTTCCCATTTGAGCACAGATTGTGAGGATGCTGGCAAAGGTTGTGGATGGATTTATACATGTGGTTTGCATTTCCCTGAAGTTTTTAAACCTTTTATAACACATCCATCATGAGCAGATCATGTAGTCATTGCAATCAACCAGAGATTTTGGAAGTTATAAGAACTACTTTCTTGTTAGTTCATTATCAGTATTTTAAGAGCTTTACAAAACCTCCTCGGATGTCGATGAAAGTTTTAGAACCAATCCTTACACTCGATGAATGAAGAGATCACCTTTTTGAAGGGCTTTGTCGGTAGCTTAGAAAGCTTTTAAAAATTTGGTGGATATGGATTAAGAGTTTCAAAACTGAGATCTACTTGTCATTGATGTTTGGAGAGGTTATTAAAACTTTGTTGGAAATTGATGATGTTGTTGAAACTATCATTGATGTTTGGATGCTTTCTGGCACATTTACCTATCGAACAAGAGAACATTTATCTCAAACCGTGGGGCATCTAAACCTTGAGAAATGGGCAAGAAAAAGACTCAGGGTTTTCAAACCTAGAAACTAAACACAGTGAAACTACATATAGTGCAAACTGGGCTTTATGGGGAGTAGTATAGTATTGCAAGAAATGGGTTCATCGACAGGGCAATTATTTAAGATTTTAGTAGGGGAACCGGGAGGCAAGGGTGGACCAAAGTCCACAGAAGAGATTAAAAAGGCACCACATGCAGATATGATAGTGCCATATGGCATTACATATACCGTAAGTAAACAAGATACTCCTTTCATAACTGCTGGGGTTTTGGAGTCATTCCTGCACTATCAAAAGTAGGGATATACTCAAGTCAAAAACACAGGCATGGGGGAAACCCTTACATTTGTTAATGCCAAGCAGTATAGGAGGATTTTACAATGTAGATAGGTTAAAATAGTGAGAAGGCTAAAATAGCTGGGAAATAATAAATTCATCACAATCCTTCCAAAGTTATAAAATTTCATTTGGGCAACAGATAACTTTGAGGCAATGCAAGAGCAGGTAGAGCCATCGGTAGAAGGGCATGATAATCAAGAAAACCTTGAAACCTAGATAGAGATAGTGACACAACTGGACAGCAAGCTTAGCCCAAAGAGGGGTACCAAAGGTGGGTGATCAGAGAACCTCCACAATAAAGGAAGTGACAATGTGAAGCAACAGGAAGTAGAGGCAGAGCTAGAGGCTGAAAATGGGGACAAGCATGATCAATATAGTCCTGACTCTACTCCGCTAATATGGTTGTCAGAACTGTATGTTAGGGAGCTAATGGGCCTAAAGAGGAGGCTTGAAAGCATAGAGGTGTTGGGGCTTGTGATAGATAACAAACTTCAAGAGATCATGGCAGCAAACTGACAAATCACTCTAAAAAACAAGCTACTTAAGGATGAAATAATCCAATTGCAAGCTATCATGAAAATAGGACAGCAAGAAATTTAACAATAAAGCAAAAAATAAAGCAAGTCAGCATAAAAAATATTCCTAGTGTAATAGAGGAGAAAGATATTACACCGTTAAAAGAGTTTCAAGCAGCCATGGCAAGCATGGAAATCAAGGAAGCTATGTTAAAGGAGTAGCTGGAAGAAGCTAAGTCGTGGGCATAAGTAGCAAAAGGGCCAGTAGTGAACCAAAAGGAGCTCATAGAGAAGCATGTCAAACTACAAATGTGGGAGGAAAAAAATAGACATGATAAAGCAGTAAACATAATAATAAAGGGTTTGAAAGACCACGAGGAAGGTGAACACACAGACAAGTTAATAAAAGACTTTCTCGTTGACAAGTTGGAGTGGGCAGGGCACATTCATCAAGCAAACAGAATTGGAAGAATGACAAAAGAGGGCTGAAATAGGAATGTAAGAGTAACCTTGAAAAACATGGAGGACAAGAACATAATTTTAAGAAACAAACGGTTCCTTAAAGGCACACAATACTATATAGATGAGGATTTAACCCCATCACAGTTAGAAGAAAGAAGGAAGGAGTAGGAAAAAGTTGTAGTAGCAAGAAAGGCAGGAAATGACGTGTGGTTGTATAGAGGGAAAGCCCAATTTAGTAACAAAATAATGCATGCTAAATAGGAAGGCGGGGCCCCCCAAGAACACCTCTCAATGGTAAGCTGGAACTGTTGGGGTTACCCTTGGAGGAGAGGTCCTAGGCTAGGGCCCATAGCAGAGGGAAAAGACTTCATTGTCATCACTGAGATACATGAGCATGAGGGCTGTAAGGTTCCAGATTTTAAGGGTTATAGGAAGTTTTCAGTTTGGAATGAGCTAACCAAAAGCAACAATGGTCATGGGGGTGTGATAGTGTTGGTGACAGAGTATTGGGAGAGAGTCATACAAGTTGAAAAAGAAGACAAAAACAAACAATACATATGGACAAAAGTGAAAGAAAAAGAATCCACAATATACCTTGTTGCATGTTACTTTGCTCCTCGTGGCTCAAAATTTTATAAGAGGAGGAACCTAGACAAAGAGGATCCATATGCAGCCCTAAAAAAGGACATACATGGCTATAGTGCGGTAGGTGACATCATTTTAATGGGAGATTTCAATGCAAGAACAGAAAATAGCCAAGCTCTATACCTTAAGAACCAAGAAGGGGTAAAAGAGAATCCTTTATGGTTAGAAGAGGTAGAGAACCAAAAGTGAGAAAGAGACTCTCAAGACATAAAAGGTGGTATCTCACAGTACGGGGTAGAATTGCTAGGGATATGCATCTTGTACGATTTAATTATTTGCAATGGCATCAAAATGTGGCCAAGTTCAGGGAATATTACATGTCAAACATACAATGGGCAAAGTGTGGTAGATTATGTTATTTCTTCTTAGAATCTTTTGGCAAGTCTAACAGAAGTTGAGGTGAGAGAGTGTCCTATAGAAATGAATTCTGATCACAATCCCATTTATGTAGAGATCAACATGCAAAAAGATACTCAACATCAACATCAAAATAGATCAAAACATAACCAAAAGAAAATGGTACCTCAAGGTAAATCCTCCTGACCCAGGAAAACCAGGAGATCTTTAGAACAACACTTGAAAAACAAATGCAAGGAATAAAAGATACCAGGATAGCCAATATATGTAGGAGGACAATAGGAAGCGATAAGTTGACATTGATAATTCACAATGCTCTCAACCTGTGCAAGAGGTCTAAGCCTAAAAGAAGCTTCAAAAATAGTTTTCCGGCTAACTCGTGGTATGATGAAGATTGCAAGACAGCAAAGAGAAAGTTGAAAATCCATGGAAATAAAAGGGAATATGGAAAGTTAGTTAGAATGAGAAAAGAGGCCTACATGCAAACAAGAATAAAAGAGTTGATTTCTCTTGGGAAATGCAACCTGAAAGGCTTCTAGAAAGAATTGCAACAAAAAAACACAACTGCTGAAAATGATATTACAGATTCCCAATGGTTAGATTATGCAAAGCGGATGTATGAGTGCGATCAAAGTAAGGATGTCCCCCCAGTTACCAACTCAATGGCCAAACTTTTTTTTATAAAAGACATTAAAGAAGGAATTATAAAGCTGGAAGTGGGTAAAGTGTGTGACATAGATGGTTTACAAGAAGAGTACATAAAATGGGGCTTGGAAGTCCTCACACCGCACATCAAAAGAATATTTAATGGGGTCATCTAGAATGGTTTCCCTACAAATTGGATGACCAGTTTTGTCATTCCTTTGCTTAAAAGTGGAGATGTTAATAACCCTTCGAACTACCACACTATAATGATCAATCCTCTTTTTGGAAAACTCTTTGGGAGTATGGTTGAGCACCATATCAGTATGTGGGCAGAAAAAGAGGGAAAGAGAGTTAAAGGGCAAGTCGGTTTTAGGCCAAAGCATTCTAGAATTGATCATAGCATTACCCTTAAACACTTGATTAAAAAGGTTTGGGATAAGTAAGGGGAAGAGATCTTCCGTTGTTTTGTCAACTTCAAGAAGGCGTTTGACACGGTTCCTAGAAGCAAATTATGGAGCAGAATGGAAGAGCTCAGAATTTTGGAAAAATATATGGCTGCTGTTCATAGGTTGTATGATCAGGTGTGAGCCAAAATTAGAACCAAGCAAGGATTATCAGAGTGCTTCGGGAGTGACATTGGGGTAAAACAGGGTTTTCCATTATCCCCTACCTTGTTTGGTCTGTGCATTGACAAATTAGAGGAGTGGATAGACAAGTTTGATGGAGGGGGTGTTCACTTGGCTAGCTATGTTATAAAGTTGCTTTTATATGCAGATGATCTTATCCTAATGGCAAAAATAGCGCACAACTTGAAGGAACACCTGAAAGCTCTAGAATCATTTTGCCAAGAAGTTTGGATGCAAGTGAACACTAGTAAAACTAAGATCGTGATCTTTACCTTGAAAAGAAAGAAGGCTTCGATGCAATCCTTCTTCAATGGCAGCCCCCTATAGGTGGTCAATGAATACAAATATCTTGGTCTAGATTTCCACAATAAGGTCAGTTGGGAGACATGTAGAGCTAAAAGGATACAAGGGGGTTGGAAAGCTCTATTCTCTTTGCAAAATAAGTGTAGAAGGGCTAAATTGTGGGATTGGAAAACTAAGAGAACTCTTTTTGGGTTGCTTGTGGTGCCGATGGTGCTTTATGGTTGTGAGGTTTGGGGTGGTAATACTTCTCAGATGAAGTGGAGACAAATAAAGAGGCTATAAAAGAATCTAATCACAAGTAGCTTCAGAACTAAAGCATCAGTCCCTTATGAGATTACGCTAGCTGAGGCTGGTGCCTTTCCTATGGAGGCATTAGCATTGACTCAGGTGTTAAGTTATTTAAAGAGGCTTGAGAACATGGAGACATCCCGATGGCCCAAAATGGCAGCGGAGGAAAAGTTAGAAAGAAGGAAGAGTACGTGGATGAAACAAAATGACAGGTGGATGAATAAGTGGGGTATTAGCATAAAAGAATGCCTAAAGACTAAAGAAGATATCAAAAAATATGTGCAAGAAAAATTCAAAGTAAGCATGTGGACAAGGCAATTAGGAAGGAAAAGGCAATATTACATAACACATTTCAATCCCTCATATGACCACACACAAAAGAGCTACTTAGGAGCAGACATAAAGTGGAAAGTGAAAATGTTAATGGCCCAACTAAGGACTAGTCCGCACCAACTTAGATGTGAAACTGAAAGGTGGATGAGGCCCAAAGAAGAATGGGAGGAGAGAATCTATTGTTTATGCAATCTAGATTTAGTGGAGACAGAATGGCACTACATTATGGAGTGCTCAGTGACAAGGGTCGTTGGTCCTTGGCATTTAATCATGTTTTCATGTGTCAAGTCCAAGGCTGTGTCCTTGGCTATTTGTAATTAGGGATCCTATAGTTACCAGTCTATTTAACTAATTCTGCTAATCTTATTTGCTCTGGGAATTAATGCTGTTGATTTATCTGCTATGAAACTAAATTCTAAAAGTACTAAAAACAAAGTTGAAACAGTAAATTGCTAACATTTACCTATTGTAATCCACACAACTGAAACATACATTTATCTATGTGAAAGCAATAACTATTTTCCTAAGTAGAATCTGAAACAAGGTAATGAACAAACAAATACTAGCCTCCTGTCTTGAATGGCGAGAGTGGGACCTTGCTCCTAGCCCTCAGGACTGAAGACTAAAGCAATAAATCAGTACAGGAATAAAGTATCACAATCTTTCTTTAGTCTAATTTCATCAGTATGCTTTGTATTCAGAAAATGTATCCAATCTGGAAAAATTGAGATTACAACAATTCAATGATAATTATCTCCATCCTGCTTCTACCTTATATATCTATATATCAAATCAAGTGATGAGATATCACTCTAATTATCAGTTTATCTATGAGATAGCATCAATCTCTTATTCTATCAATTATTTAACTACAGAGTAAAATCATGCAACTGAAATAGACTTTAGTGGTACAGCAGTACCACTAAATCTGGTGTCTTAGTTAAAATACAACTGGGCAGCGAGGCCTTGAAAATATAGGTATTTAATAAGTCTTTTAGGAACTCGTGCAAAATCAATAAAAGAGGAATTAGACCTCTAGCAGTCAACTAAAGTCTTTGCCTGATCATTCAGGTGTTGGCTGAGTAATCCCTGGAGCACTCTAATTGCCCCCGAAAGTGTTGACTCATAGCAGCGCTGGAAACTTTGTATTGTCTTAAGGAGGGCTCTGAAGGTGTGTACTTTTGTCTGGAGCTCCAGATATGCACTTATGACTTCTATCCAGCTCTAGAGATGATCCACCCTTGGTCCTCCTAGTTCAAAATATCTCCAATCATATTGGAAAAATAATGGAGTCTGGTGCAGTATCCCTCATGTCAGCTCTGGAGACTGTTAAGACCATCTCTACAGATGATCAAAATTGCCTTTGCCTATACAACTACACCTGTAGATGCAAAAAGAGAGAATTTCTGCATATTTCCATTAATTTGATGCACATTAGTCCTTCAATCAAAAATCATGACTTTTGGTAATTCATCTCTTATTAATTTAATTAGAACAAACCTTATCAGTCTACTATGATGCAATTACCAGGACAACAGAATAAGAAGGATGGAAAAGAGAGGTAAAAAGGGTATATTATTCTAGGTGCTACCTAGCACTCATCATCCCCCTGAACTTGAAGGTTAGCAAGTCCTCCTGCTCTTCAAAACCTAGACTTATTTAAGTGGGATATTCTATCAATCAAATTGAAATTGTTTGCATATGTGGACCAAGTAGTGTTGTTTGTATTGCAATTCCCCCTGAACTGCTCAACCTGCCTCAGCCATTCTTGAAATCTGGCATCTTCCATTTGTTCCGCCCATATAGGCAGAGGTTCAATAATGAGAGGAGGATTGAAACGGCCACCTATCCAATCTTGTTTGTATTGGTCCATCGATTTGGACACTGCCCTGGCTTTCCTGATAAATAACCTTAGGTTGGCAGGGGACACTATTTCTCTCGTCTTTTGTTTTGTAGTTAAATTATTTCATCTTCTCTTTGCCACTAGAAGCATTTGATTGGATAAATTGTTCATGAGGAAACCAAAATCAATAGCACATTCCTGCAGATGTTTCTGACATAGAGGCAAAATCTTTGTCTTACCTTCTGGGGAATAAATGTTTAGCCTGAAATGAATCTCAAAATCCCTGGGGTTTGGACATTCCCTCCTGAGGAAGAGGCTTGTTTCTGCATCCTTATTTGTGTAAGCTTCCATCCTTTTGTTCCAAATCTGATGATTTCTCATTAATGACATGAATGCCCTGAGTTGGCATTCCCCCAAAAAGTAGTTGATAAAGAAGGTATGATTGTTGATGCAAAAACCATACAAATATAGCTCACATAGGAAATCTTTATCCTCAATAGGACCTTTCATGTATGCCTCCATGAAGCTTGCCTCAATTTCTATGTCCTCAGTTAAATTAGACAAAATCAATGATATCTTCCTCTGGAGGATTCATTCTTGTAAAAACAAAGCATAACTACCACTGGGAGGTTTGCAAGATATGATTTCAGCTGAAATGGTGGCTACCTAGGTGACCTTTTTCTCCAAGGTTTGTACTTTTTGTGACATGGCAGTCACTGCTTTTTGTAGCTGCAGCATTGGCTTTGATTCCTCGTATTCCTAACATCTTCTTGCCCAATGAAACAGGGCCTTAGGGATGTCTATTAGAAGCACCCCTAGGTATGGGTCTATTTGAATCCCTTGTTCCATAGTTGCAGTTGGGCTAGTCAGCTCGTGAATGTATTCTTCTTGATCATCTATCTTGTTATTGTCCCATGTCAACTATTTGGCTTGACCTTGTGTCTTTTCAATGAGTGCTGCAATTAATGTGAGACTATTGTCTCTAGCTTTCACAATATCAAAAATATTTTGTGCTGCTTCCTCTTCTTTTTCTCTGATTTCCACCTTTCTCCTAAATTATCTTTTGTTTGTCTTTGAGTTCTACTTGCAGCCCTTCAATTATCTTCTTTTGTTCCATTTCTTTCTCTTTCAGGACCTTTTTGAGGTCAGTGATGATTAATTTTTCCCCCCACATCAATCTCTTTAGACTATCAATTTCCTCTAACAACTATTGTTCTCTTGGAACCTCTATATCCTCCTGATCAGAGGCGTGAGAGTAACTCCCTATTTCTCCCTCTTCTACTCTTTCCTCATTAGGGGTTTCAATGGCTTTTTGCTCCACATTGTCAGCTGCATCATCTTGTTCCTTCTCATTTTCCCCTGAAGTCTCCTTATCCTGAACTTCCTCTTGGCTTACTTCTGCAAATGTTGGGGCTGATGAAGGTCCAACCTCAGCCATGGAAGTTCAAAAGCCCATGAGGACCTCAACTAAGAGAGTAGTATCCTTTTCAGCCTGAGTAGGTTGTCTCTTTCTCTAATTTCTTCGTAGCACTGATGGAGCTTGTGCCTCTGAAGCAGGTACATTATCCTCAGAGTCTCAAGGACTGGTAAAGGTTTCTTTGTCTACTATCTCTGGAGCTTGCGAATGCTATGGATCTGGAGTCTAAGACCTCGAATGAACAGGTGACTCTAGGGGAGTTCCCTTAACTACTTTTCTTTGTTTTCATTTCCTCACCAAAGGAACTTCATCTAAATCATCAAATTCTTCCTCAGCCCTGTAATGTCTGCTAGACTCAAGTGTCTTCGGAGTTCTTTTTTCTTTCTTAATCTACCTTGTTCCTTTCCCTTGCTTTTCGTGGCTAGAAGTCTAGGTAGAGGCCAGTGTAATTTCTTCTTCCACAACAAGAGCTTCCCATGTTTGCTTGGCTGGAATGGACTCCTTAGCCAAGGTTATCATTCATTTTTCCAAGTGGGTCATATGGAAGAGTTGCTCTGTAATAGGTTCTTTCAGTTGTTCTGTGGCAGTTGAGGCTTCTCCCAAAATTTCTTTCCCTTTTCTTTTGTTGTTAGTAACAGGGGCAAAAGTTGGTGTTTCTTCCATTGTTTGTTTCTTGCTCTTGCCTTTTTCAGTAGCTAGGGAGGAAGTAGAAGGCATTGCTTCCTCATCTTGCTGAGTAGATGAAGTCTCATCTATACCCTGTGCTCTGCTTGGTGTCCCGTCCTATGGTTTGTTTTCTAAAAATGTCTACCATAAAGCCTCTCCATCAGCTTGGGACAGGAAATGATGTTTTACAATCAAGAAAATGAGGCCGTGGTTTTTCATGGGACCCTTTCCCTGTTGATACTTGTTTGCCAAGGCTATAATAGCAGAATACAAAAATTTTGGGATATTTATTCTAAATTCTAGATGGGCATTCCCATGCCTCAGAAAAATTAACATTTTCATGATTGGTCCTAAAACTATAGAGAATTGCCCATCACATGTAAAATATTTCATTAACCACATAGCTAGAGATTTCCATGGTTGTGGAAGTGAGGTCCTAACAAATCGTTTGACTTCATTTTTTCTTAAATGCAATTGTATTTCAAGTTCACCTTCTTCAGAGAAATTTTAAATCAAATCAGTGTACAGGGTTTTTAGATGGTAGAACCTCACCTTGTTCTGGTAGCCCTAAAATATGGCTCATAATGGTGGACAAGACATTGATTTGAATCCCTCACTGTAGTTTGATTATTCTTCAAGTTGTGTAGGAAATCATCTACACTGTCCTCCTAAAATCCTTCAAACTTCTCCAAAAAATCCAACCACCCAGCATTCCTTAAGATGTCTGCTGCAATTTGGTCTTGCAACAGACCTGTTACACTCTCTAGCTCTAACTTCTTTTTCACCCCCATCTTCCTTTCTTATTTCCCCTCCTCTGGTCTTCTCTTGATTCCCTTTGTAGTTGTTTTCTTTTTCTTTTTACCTTATGAAAGACTATGGCAGTAAAACTTTGAAGATTACCTCTGAGATTTTGGGAAATTCTACAATTTTTGAACTAGGTTTGGTATCCGTTAATTGCAACTACATAGATTATGGGAAGGTGGATTAAAATTAGTTATGAATTGATTGTTCAGTCATCATTGCAGGGGGTGATATGACACTCCGGAGAAAGGTTGACAGTGTGGCAATGAAGGCGGCATGTATGAGTTAAAAGGGAAATAATGGCAGGGACATGTGTTGAAGTAAATGCACCTAAAAATCGAAATGATAAGACAATAATAATTAACTTAATTCGAGTGAATTACCTGGATCACTTTTCATGATGATGGCCCGATGTACTTGGTTGATACGCTGCGACTTTGATGAGGTTTGATGTGACCTAGCACATGAGCAGCCCCTACGTGGCTTGGACTAGCGTCAGCATCTTCATTGTCATGTGGCCTGAAATCCTTCCCGCTGAGTAGATTTGGAAATGACATGTTGTCAAGTGACATCAGGAGAGATATCCATGATGACTTGCGCATATGGTAGTAATTGTCTTTTTGATTGCTAACGATGTGTGCGTTGACCTCACCGTCATTTATTTCAAAAAGTGGAGGATGAGTCATGCTGACCTCATTATTTGATGTCCCCACTTTAATACCTAGAGAGGTGGATCCCCTCCTTCCTCTTATTCCTTAAAATGATTCCTTATTGGTGAAGTGCCAAAGGTGCTCCTAGATTACGACAGAGATGTGTCGTAGTGGCTCCTGGTGCCTAATTGGCTCCGTAGATCAATTATTGAAATCCTCCAAGAAGAAGGGAATCGCTTACTGGTTTTCAATCCCCTTGGTTGAGAAAGATGGTCATTTACTAGTTTTACATCTTCCTCTCTTTTTTTAAAAGGCTGCCATTTGTTGGTTTTCAACCTTTTTTTTATTATTGTCCTTAAATATTTCAATCTGTGACAGAGGTTGTGACCCCTATCACTAAGCACAAGTCCTTGGTAAATTCCTCCTTAGTTGATGGCCTTGTATAGAGTCAAATTCTGTGACCAATTACTAAGAATGAATATGTGCTTCCATCAATGGGTGCTAGCAAAACCGTTCCATTTTCATAAACTTCCCTTACTTGATAAGGGCCAATCCAGTGAGTTTGTAACTTCCCTTTGAACTCCTTAAACTTAGAATCATATAGGAGAACCCAATCACCCTGTTAAAATATCCTCCTTTTGATGTGTTGGTCATGCCATTGTTTCCTTTGATATTGAACAAGTTCTGTTTGTTGTATAGCTTTTGTCTGAATTTCATCTAACTCACTGAGTTAAAGAATCATGTTCTTCTATGCTATAGAAAATGGTAGGCCAATATCTAATGAAGTTTTGAATGTCTGCAATTCAAGTTCTATAGACAAAATGGGTTTCTTCCCATAAACCAATTCATATGGTGAGAACTTGGTTGTGGACTTCCAAGTGGTATTATAAGCCCAAACTACTTCAGGTAACCTGCTAGCCCAATCCTTTCTATTCATGGCCATTGTCCTTGTCAAGATATTTTCCAGTTCCCTATTAGTCACTTCCACCTGCCCATTAGCTTGGGGGTGGTAAGGTGAAGATTTCTTGTGTTTAACTTGATATAGATCTGTGAATGCTTTGATTACCTGAGAAGTGAATTGGGGTCCTATGTCTGAAACTACTGATCTTGGGGCTCCAAACCTTAAGAAGATTCTGTTATAGAGGAAATCAGCAATTTTTTCTTCTCTTGCAAATTGCAATGCATAAACCTCTACCCATTTAGTTACATAGTCTGTGCATACTAGAATGTATTCTTTGCCTAAATATGGTGGAGAAATTGGTCCCACAAAGTCTAGACCCCATTGCTAAAATGGTTCCAGCACTACTTGAGGATGAAATGACATTTCCTGGGTAAAGGTTGGCTACCCCATCCTTTGCCACTGATCACACTGCTGCACATACTTCTTGGTATCCTTATGAAGAGAGGGCCAGTAGTAACCAGCTCCCAGAATCTTGTGAATGCTTCTGTGTGAGGAATAATGCCCACCAGATGGTTCATCATGACATGCCCTTAAGACATCAAAAAATTTATCAACTCTTAAACACCTGCGTAAAATGAAATCAGGACCACACTTAAATAGTAAACCATTTAACCATTTGTAAGATAAGCTTTCTTTTAGCAATCGCTTCTTTTGTTTTGAGGTGAAATGAGATGGATACAAGCCTGTAGCTAAGAGATTAGCTATGTTTGCAAACCAACGTACAATAGAGGAGATAGCAAAAAGATGTTCATCTGGAAATTTGTCCTCCACTGGTTGGTTCTCTCCACCTATATGCAATCTTGACAGAAAGTTAGCAACCAAATTGAATTTCCCTAGATTATCAACTATGCTAATGTCAAATTCCTGCAATAGCAATAGCCATCTAATTATCCTTGCACCCACTACCAGTTTGTTCATTAAGTATTTGATAGCTGCATGATCAATATGTACAAATATTTTGTATCCGGTGATATAATGTCTAAATTTATTTATAGCATATATGACTGCCAAGAATTCTTTTTCAGTTGTGGTATAGTTTCTTTCTGCAGAGGTAAGGTTTTTATTGATCTAGTAGATGGCATGCATACCTTCTCCCTCCTCTTTCTGTCCTAGGACTACCCCAATAGATTCATTTGAAGCATCAGTTTGTATGTGACATGGCAAAGTCCAATTGGGCCCTCTCAAAACAGGTGTGACAATAAGTTTCTCTTTAAGGGTTTCAAATGTTGATTAACAATCTTTTGTCCATGAGAAGTCAGTGTCCTTGGTAAGTAGGGCAAACATAGGAGTAGCTATTCTGCTAAAATTTTCTATAAATCTCCTATAGTAACCTGCATGACCTAGAAAACTTCTAACATCTATCTGGTTTTTACGTGAGGGTAACTGTTTTATCACTTCTATTTTGTTTTGGTCTACTTTGATCCCTTTTGCTGAGATGTGATGTCCCAATACAATTCCCTCCTCTACCATCATAAAGCATTTTTTATGGCTTAGGGATAGTCATTTTTTTCCACAACATTGTAGTACCTTCTCTAGGTTTATGAGAGCTTCTTCAAAGTTTTCTCCATACACAGTAAAGTCATCCATATAGACTTCCATACACTCATTAGCTAATTCAGCAAAAATGGCTAAAACAAGCCTCTGAAATGTAGCTAGAGCATTACATAATCCAAATGGAAGAACTTCGTAGGTGAAAGTTACCCAAGAACAAGTGAAAGTGATTTTATCTTGGTCCTCAGGTGCTACTTGAATTTGGTTATATCCACTAAACCCATCCAAAAATGAGAAGTACTTTCTCCCTGCAAGGTTGTCTAGCACTTGGTCAATGAATGGTAAAGGAAAGTAGTCCTTCTTTGTGTCTTTGTTTAGTTCTCTATAATCAATACACACTCTCCACTTCCCATTCTTTTTAGGTACTATGACTAGGGGTGAGACCCATTGACTGTCCGAGATTGGATATATGAACCCTGCTTGCAGCAATTTTTCTATCTCAGTCTTAACATCTTTTAAAGTAGGATTTAATCTTCTCTGGGGTTGTCTGACAACTTTGACATCTTCAGTGTATATATGATGAGTATAGATCTCAGAAGGGATGCCCTTTATATCTTGGTATTCCCAAGAAAAAGTTGTTGAATGGGAGACTAGGAGTTTGAGAAGTGCTTCTTCTTGTTTTTCTGCTAACTGGGTGTTGATATTTAGTGTTTTCCCAGGTAAAATCATGACCTATTTTGTAATCCATAGATGTCCTCAATCCATATCCTGGAGTCATAGTATCGAGGGGACAAGAATGTGAGAGCAACATATGGAATGTGGTTAAGTCTCTATAAAAGGTCTCTCCACAAGGAATAACGTTTGCTAGGGTACAATGAGTAGCAGTGAGAAATTCTCTATTTGAATCTTGGGCTAGTTTCATTATATCTTCTTTAATAAGAATATGGGTGATATCTTCTGTTGTATCATAGTTGATTTCTTCTTCTAACTCACCCAAATGTTCCTTGATGGTAACCATAGCTACTGAGGCACTGGTTTCCATGTTATTTAGCTCATCTACCCACACTTTTCCTGAATAATGTATTGATGGTTTAGCTGGAGGGTATAAAGAAATTTTCTTCAAATCTATTCCATTGGAAATGACCATATCCCCTGTTCGACAATCAATAGATGTTGTTGTTGTAGCTAGCCATGGCCTTCCCAATATTAATGGGTATGAATTTCACTAGTTTCTAGGTTCTAATATCAGAAAGTCTACTGGGAATTCCCATGACTCTACCACAACTGAGACATCAATTAACACCCCTTTTTTAATTGCTACCGACTGGTCAGCCAGTTGGAGGATTGTGGATGTGGCCTGGACACCTGTTAGAGCTAATTTGTCTAGGGTGTGCACTATCATTACATTTTTTGTTGCTCCCAAATCAACCAAAACATTAGATATTTCCACCCCTGAGATATAGACAGTTATGACAGGGTTCCTAGGGTCTCCATATTCTGGGAGGAGCATTTCTCCCATTAGGAGTTCTACTACTTTTCCTTCCACCTGGATGGTCGCAGGAAAGTTTTTCTTTCTACCCTGGATTTTAATGCAATGTTGTTTGATGAATTGGTTCAGTTTAGGCACATCTCTAATTGCTTGTAGGAGTGGAATTTCAATGTTCAATTGTCTGATTTCTTGTAGAAGTTTTGATTCCATGGTAGGTTAGACTTGATTTTGTAGGACCTTTTTCTAAGGGACATGTTGGTTGAGCTGTTCTAGGTATGGTGCTGGTTTTTCTATCTTCAAAACAGCTCTGGAGTTCTTAACAAAAGTATTTCTAGAGGTGTTCTCCGGAGTTGTTCCTTTAGGAGGAACTCCAGAGTTACCCAAGGATGGTTCTTTTAGCATAGTTTTGATAGTAATCTCCTCCTGAAGCTGAGTGGATGGATTTTCAGGCTCCACATCATTGGTTACTTTAACTATAATTGGAAGAGATGGTCTTGGAAGTGCTTTCCCAGAACGTAGTTGGAGATTATTGGAATATATAGCGTTGATACCAACTATATTTACTTGTTTTCTCATGTAAATAGCTGCTCCCTATTTATTTCGTGGGTTTGGTATAGGTTGGGCTAGTAAAGGTGGCTGGCTAACTGGCTCATTTTGTGAATGTCCCTATCTATTGGATGGTCTAGTTAGTAGTGCTTGTTGTTGAGGTTGGAAACGTCTAGGTTGTCTCTAGTATTGTTGATTATAACCCTGTTGAGGGCCCCAATGAAATTGCATGTTTTGTAATCCAAACTATTATGGCCATTGATGATTTCCCCAAGGCTGATTTTGCCAGTGTTGGTTCTACCATTGCTGGTTTGACCAATCTTGTGGTCCCCAAGGGAGAATATTCTGAGGCCCATGCCACACTGGATTCCATTGATTATTTCCCAATTCAAAGGGCCCCTGTAAGAAGCCTAGTTTGGATACTGATTATAAGGGAAATACCCAACTTGTTTTTGTCCTACATAATTCAACTCCTCTTCTATAATGGTGTTCTTTTTAGTCAACTTTTTTAAGGTTGGGAGCTAATCACACTAACTGGTAGGATGTTCCCTATCATAGATCTAACAGATTTCTGATTTATCTAAAGGGCATTCTCTCAACAGGTGTTTGTTCCTACACCTAGGATAATATATGGAGAGTGGTTGAGTTGTTCTATTGTGATCGGTTGCTCTAATTTTTGCCTAAATCCCATCTAATGTGGTATTCAGTTGGACTAGAATGTCTATTTTAAGATTTGCAATCTCCTCCATTAACTGTCCTATTTCATGCATCCCTTTGAAAGATTTGGGTGTTCTCACTCCATCTTGGGTTCTGGAATAGTTCTTGCAGAGTTCTTCTATAGCAGGCATATCCATTTTGTTAATGTTCCCTTTTCCCATTAGATCCAATGCCTGTTTTGATTCTTTGTCCAATCCTTTTACAAACAGTGTTCTGGCCAAAAGATGAGCCACAGGATTGCCATACCTTCTCAAAGCAAAGTTGAACCTATCCACATAGTCCTCTAAGATTTCATCCTCTCTTTGTTTAATTTTGAACAGTTCCTTATTTTTATCACTAACCCTACAGTAATCTTGGTACTTTCCCAAAAAATTATATTTCCATCTGATCCCAGGAGTGAATGGAGTTTTGGGGTAAACCCATGAACCATTTCATAGCAGAATCTTTCAGGATTGATGGGAAAAGTTCAAGTTTTTATTATCTAATCCATAATCATAAGTCTGGCATACCACTTTGAATTCAAACAAAAACTGATCTAGATCCTCAGAAGCAAGACCCCTAAAATTTGACAAATGTGAAGGTGAAATATTCTTCATTGGGGCATTATCTCCAGCAGCCAGGACAATGGGGTATGAGAAGGTTCTTGGAGCCTAATTGTCCTCCTCCTCATGATTATCATCCATGTCTGACACTTGTTTTTCTCCTTGAGATTCAGTGTGAGGTTCTGAGGAATTAGTTTTTGCTAAAGGATCTACCTAGAATCTTTCTTGCAATTCTTGGATATATTTAGAGAGTGAAGGACTTTGAGGATTTGAGGGAATATCGAGTTGGGGTGTAGCTTCCAAGGTAGGTTTTAGGTGCCTCTCTTCAATAAAGATCTTGTGCCACCCTACTGCTTTCTCCTATACTTTGCTACTGGGTGTCTATTTTATGTATCTACCTTTTGAATCCCTAGATCTAACCATGCAGATTCAATTTAACCTAAAAACTGTTAACTAAGTTTTCCTAATTAACACAAACTCCTCGGCAATGATGCCAAAAATGACAAGGGCTGTTGGTCCTTGGCATTTAATCATGTTTTCATGTGTCAAGTCCAGGGCTGTGTCCTTGGCTATCTGCAATTAGGGATTCTATAGTTACCAATCTATTTAACTAATTTTGCTAATCTTATTTGCTCTAGGAATTAATACTGCTGATTTATCTGCTATGAAAGTAAATTCTGAAAGTACTTAAAACAAAGCTGAAATAGTAAATTGCTAACATTTACCTATTCTAATCCACACAACTGAAACATACATTTATCTATGTGAAAACAATAATTATTTTCCTAAGTAGAATCTGAAACAAGGTAATGAACAAACAAATACTAGCCTCCTGTCTTGAATGGCAGGAGTGGGCCCTTGCTCCTCGCCCTTAGGACTGGAGACTAAAGAAATAAATTAGTATAGGAATAAAGTATCACAATCTTTCTTCAGTCTAATTTCATTAGTATGCTTTGTATTCAAAAAATGTATCTAATCTAGAAAAATTGAGATTACAACAATTCAATGATAATTATCTCCATCCCGCTTCTACCTTATATATCTATATATCAAATCAAGAGATGAGATATCACTCTACTCTAACTATCAGTTTATCTATGAGAGAGCATCAATCTCTTATTCTATTAATTGTTTAACTGCAGAGTAAAATCATGCAACTAAAATTGGAGTCTTAGTTTAAATACAACTGGGCAGCGAGGCCCTAAAAATATAGGTATTTAATAAGTCTTTTAGGAACTCATGCAAAATCAATAAAAGAGGAATTGGACCTCTGGCAGTCAACTAGAGTCTTCACCTGATCATTCGGGTGTTGGCTGAGTAATCCCCAGAGCACTCCAATTGTCCTTGAAAGTGTTGACTGATAGCTACGCTAGAAACTCTGCATTGTCTTGAGGGCTCCAAAGGTGTGTACTTTAGTCTAGAGCTCCAGATATGCGCTTATGACTTCGGTCTAGCTCCGGAGATGATCCACCCTTGGTCCTCCTATTTCAAAATATCTCCAATCATATTGGAAAAACATTGTAGTCTAGTGTAGTATCCCTCATGTCAGCTCTGGAGACTATTAGGACCATCTCCGAAGATGCTCAAAATTGCCTTTGCCCGTACAAATACACCTGTAGACACAAAAAGAGAGAATTTATGCATATTTCCATTAATTTCCTGCACATTAGTCCTTCAATCAAAAATCATGACTTTTGGTAATTCATCTCTTATTAATGTAATTAGAACAAACCTTATCAGTCTACTTATATGGTACAATTACTAGGACAACAGAATAAGAAGGATGGAAAAGAGAGGTAAAAAGGGTATATTATTCTAGGTGCTACCTGGCACTCATCACCCAGCTTACGAGGATATTAGGCCAATTACAGGGATACCTTAAATGTTGACTCCTTGACCAACTTGTTTGAAGAAGAGAGGCTAACTAAACTTGATGTCTATTTTATCAAGATACATAGCAGAAGATCTAAGATCCAAAAAATAAAGGAGTTTAGTTCGGTGTTGTGTGGGCAGTCTATCTTTTGCGGCTCATGGTTTTCCTACGGGTTTTGGCTCTCTCTGTAGTGTGTTTTGGTTTATGTGGTTCATTCAATACTTAGAATAGGTTTAGAAAGCTCTTAACGTGACCGATATATATTTATTCTTCAAATAGTGTAAAGTCAAAACTGTAGGCACCGAGTCTTCGTCAGAGAGTAGAGATGCTTCTAAAACTTTGAAAATTGCTAATTAAAGTTTTAAAGTTGAGTGGCATGCCTAATTTATAGCCTTTTGAAAGGTTTTGTCAGCAGTCAAAGCATGTTTTGAAATCTTTGAAGTTGTTGATATTACTTAGAAAACTATTCGTACTATCTGATGTTATAAGTAAGCTCTCTTCTTATTGGTGTTTTAAAGGTGATTCATAATTTTTTTGAAAATGCATTAAAACTTTTGAAACCATCCACTTATTCCGATGATACAATAATTTCCTTCATCGACATTTAAGATTACTTTCAAAACCTTTATGTTAGATGACAACCACCTTTTATATTAGAAGAAGTCGATCTCAATATAGCCTCATCAGCATTTTAAAGGCTATTAAAAACTTTTATAAAGAGCCAATTAAAGTTTTAAAATCCATTCAAGAATATCTGATAAAGGAATAGATAGCCTTTCAAAAAGGCTTTGTCAACATTAAAAGTATGTTTTGAAAGTTTATAGGCTACCAATATTACTTAGAAAACCATCCCATCATCCGACGATATAAGCAAGGTCTTCTTCATTGTTGGGATGTGAGGAAACTTTTGAAACCAACACTTATGAAGTTGTTCATATTTCATGATGGCACAAGTAAACTTCTCTTCTCATCGGCATTTTTTTAAGGAATTAATAACTTCATAGATGTCATATTTAAACTTTTGAAACTAACTACCTTGCCTGACGCTACTCAAAAAACTTCATAAAAATCGCTTGATTGATCTCCAAGCATGAAAATGGAAAAAGATGCACAACTTTTGACTGAGATAATATTTTCTCACAAAATCTTGGTACATCGTCAATAATGACGTTACAAAACCTCTTGTCAGATGATCTTGCTCCAACACCCATAAAACTCATGTTTTAATTGTTTCCACAAATTCCTGAAGGAAAATCAAAAACTTAAAATCTCCCCAATCGTGAGGTGTTCTAACCTAGAAACTTGTCACATTTGTACAAAATGAATTTGTGATCACAACCATAATAGGAATTTTCCTACATCTATGATGAGGAGTCAAAGTGAGAAACAATGTGAGGTTCAACAGCCTTTGCCTTTCGGCCAGAAAAATACCATCAATCTTCCTTGAATGTGTCACTCTGACATCGCGTCTCTCACCGATGGGTGGCTCCATGCTTCTTGCCTATCGTCAAGAAAAGTGCTATCGGCGACCTTTGAAACTATTTTGCCGAACACCAAGTCTGTCTGATACCTCCTATCGGCGAGACTACTTCTTCATTCAGCCGACAATTAGTTCCACAGTAACAAATCTTTCATCGATGTGACCCTTATCATCGGCAAGCACTTACAACCTCTGGTTGATACCTCGATGACGGTTAAGTCCTCCTCGCCTTAACCGTAATGGCTTCCCTGCCGGTTAGATGCAACTGTATCAGTATGACTCACCCTATCAGCAGAACTTTGAACTTGTCTCCCGATGCACCGATGGCATTATCTTCAATGAGACTATTCTCATTGGTGAATGCTTATCAACTTACGCCGATACACTGATGGACCAACCCCCCCTCTTCGGTGTGACTTGACCTATCGGTGGGACTTACTCTAGAGTTGCTGATACGTCAATTCCTCCCAATGGATCTCCATTGATGTAAGTCATCCCTTCTCACTCTGATGCCCTCGATCGGTAAGACCAACACTGTCGGTCCAACGTCAAGTTGTCTACCTAATGCGCTGATACTCTTGAATCCATTTGACTTCGACAAAAACTCAGTTCTGAGTCCCAGCGATACGCCAATAGGGTTGTCACTCTCACACAGTCTGATCTACAGTCTACGCCTAGCACATAGAGATGCTAGGGCATGCTACTATGCACACTCCTCAGTCTGGAACATCTGCCCCTCCAAATAAGTAAATGAAAAGAAAAACAAACAAAAATATGTATAGACTGATGCCATTCCACTGATTTCTTTGGAAATCCACTAGTGGAATGGTTATCTACTCATCTTCGACAATTTAGACTAACTATTTCAATTCAGAGAACAGAAAGCTATTATGAACAGTTAGGAAATATTTACAACACAGATCAAACATAGAAAATGACAGACAAAAGTTATTATTTCTTAGATGATTTCCAATTCACAGTCCTCAAATCTACAGCACCCTTCTCAGTTGCTCCTCTGTGCTTTTATTAAGCCAGAGTTGGAAGATCAACGGTTGCTCGACAGTTAGAGAAGGCCAATTGCCCTGAATCCCAACCGACTCCTTGTTGATCTTTTCAGATTCTATTAGATACAAAAAATGTGTCCATTATTTGCCAAATGGAATACAAAGATTTCTAGGATTTAGAAAACAAAACATGAACAAAATGACATGGCCAAATAGGCCTTATTTCAACATAGTAGATTTTACTATGGTGCCCTTGCACCATACTCCCCAGAAGAAAAATGTCTCAAGTCCTCTTAGAGACCAAGTCATGTACATCTCTGCCTTGCTTTAGAATGTCTTTCTCCAACATCCATGTAGCTTCTGAATTTGGAAGCCCTTGCCACTTAACCAGATGTTCAAAGTATGTTTTGTGCCTTGTCTTCCTAGCTTGTCTACTTTCCAAAATGTACTCCATTTTTGGCAGCTCCCTAGAAGGTAAGTGCTGCAGCCAGTCTTCATTTTCCTAGACAGAGTCTTCTGCATTCTCCCCTGTATTAGGACTTCTATACAATGTCAAATCAACAATGTTGAATATGGGTGAAATGGCAATATCATCAGGAAGCTCAATCTTGTAAGCATTTGGACCGTACTTCTCCAGAATTTGACAGGGTCTAATCTTCCTCATCATCAGTTTGTTGTGGCCTCCTTTTGGCAATCTATTTTTGTTCAGATGAACCATGACCAAATCGCCTACCTGATACTGCACATCCCTCCTCCTTTGATCCATGCGAGCCTTTGTCTTCTGGCTATTCTGGTGTAAAGTATCTCTGACCTATTGGTGTATTTCTTTCATGGCTTCAGTAAATGCATCACCATGACCACTCCTTTTGTCCAACCCCTGGACGTCTCTCAATTCAAAAATACCCCTGGGGTGACTGCCATATACAATTTCAAAGGGACTCAGACCTGTGCTCCTGTTTGTCGAGTCATTATAAGCATATTCTGCTTATGGGAGTATCAGATCCCAACTGCTGCCATGTTCTTTTGTTAAGCATCTAAGGAGATTGCCTAATGACCTATTCACAACCTTAGTTTGGCCATCAATCTGAGGATGATAGGCTGAGCTAAAAGACAAGTTTGTACCCAATCTTTTCCACAAGGTTCTCCAAAAATGTCCTACAAATTTGCTATCCCTATCAAACATAATGCTCAAGGGTAGCCCATGAATCCTGACAACTTATTTAAAGAACAAACCTGCAATGTAGCTAGCATCATTAGTGGTCCTGCAAGGAATGAAATGAGCCATCTTGCTGAATCGGTCTACCACTACAAACACACTGTCACAACCTATCCTTGTTTTGGGTAACCCCATCACAAAATCCATACTCAGACATTCCCAAGGCCTATTGGGTATTGGCAAAGGTTGATACAATCCTGCATTGGTTGAGACTCCTTTTGCTCTTTGGCATACTATGCAACTTTCAACAAATTTTTTGATGTCAGACTGCATTCTTGGCCAGAAATTAAATCTCCTTACCAGATCTAAAGTCTTATTCAACCCAAAATGTCCACCTAAACCACCACTATGTTTTCCTTCACAATATTATCCCTCATTGAGCATTTAGGGATACACAACTAACATCCTTTGAACAATAGTCCATTCTACAATGTAAAATCTGAAAACTTACTATGAAAAGTATTAGCAAATTCATTGCATACCTTGTAGATTTCTCTGAAATCCTAATCTTCTTCATACAATTCCTTGAGTGACTCAACACCCATGCTTTGCAACTGCACTTCTTGGACTGTCAACACCCTCCTGCTGAGAGCATCTGCCGCCTTGTTTGTGACTCCTTTCTTATGCTTAATGGTGAAAGTGTATGCTTGTAGACTTTCCACCCATTTCATATGTCTGTGGCTGAGTTTGTCCTGCCCATTCAAAAAACTGAGAGCATGGTTATCTGTATACACAATAAATTCCTTGGGAAGCAGGTAATGTCTCCACTTTTTCAGAGCTTGTACCATAGCATACAACTCTAAGTCATAAGAGGAGTATTTCCTCTTGGCTTCATTTAACTTTTCACTGAAGAAGGCCACTGGTCTCCCTTCGTGGCTCAACACTGCTCCAATGGCCAGCCCACTTGCATCACATTCAATTGTGAAAACCTTATTGAAATTAGGTAATACTAAGATAGGGAATTTAGCAACTTTCTGTTTCAGACTCTCAAATCTCTTATCTGCTTCTCTCGTCCACATAAACTTCACCTTACAACCACCCTTGATGGTTTCCAACATAGGTGCACAAACATCACTGTAATTCTTAATGAATTTCCTATAGAATGTGGCCAAACCATGGAAACTCCTGACCTCCCTTGTTGTCTTAGGTGTGGGCCAATTCAGAATAGCCTCCACCTTTGAAGGATCCATCTTCAGATCACCTTTGGAAATGACAAAACCCAAGTAGATCAACTCTTGTTTCATGAAATCACATTTGTCCAAGTTTATCAATAGCTTCTGGTCTTGCAGCCTCTTCAAGACTATTTCCAAATGTTTCAAGTGCTCTTCCTTGCTCTTGTTGAACACTAGGATATCATCAAGGTAGACTACCACAAACTTCCCTATGAACTCCTGCAATACTTCATTCATTAGCCTCATAAAAGTGCTAGGAGCATTAGACAAACCAAAAGGCAATACAATCCATTCATATAACCCTTCATTGGTTTTGAATGTTGTTTTCCATTCATCCCCCTCTCTTATCCTTATTTGATGCTACCCACTCTTCAAGTCTATCTTAGAGAAATAGGTAGCACCTCCCAAATAGTCCATTAGGTCTTCAATTCTAGGAATAGGAAACCTGTATCTGATTGTTATCCTATTTATTGCCCTGGAATCAGTACACAGTCTCCATTTCCCATCTTTCTTTGGTGCTAAAATAGTGGGGACTGCACATGGACTCAAACTCTTCCTTATTAACCCCTTGTCTAAAAGTTTTCGAACCTACCTGGCTATCTCCTCATTCTGTTGAGGGGTCATCTTATAGGCTGCCTTATTGGGAAGTACAGCTCCCGGTATGAGATCAATCTGATGGCTGATATCTCTAATAGGTGGTAGTGAGTCTGGTATATCTGCTGCAATTATTTCCTTATAACTCTCAAGTAGTTCTCTGACCTCCCTAGGTCCTATCTCTCTCATATTTTCTCTTTTCTTCTCCTTAGGTTTCACAACCAGAGCAAAACCTACTCCACCTGATTCTTCTAGTGTGTCAAGAATTCCTTCTCTCCTACCATCATTATACTAGATCCTACAGACTGTGGATCCCCTTCTACTAATGACTGTATCCTATAAGTTACATCATCCTTTTGGAATGAGTAAGCATTCTTTTCTCCATCATGATGAGCCTTTCTATCAAACTGCCATGGTTTGCCCAGCAGAAGATGGCAAGCATCCATTGGAAGGATGTCACACAAAATCTTGTCTCTATACCCCCCAATACTAAATTCTATGCATGCTTGTTCATTAATGACTATATGTTGTCCCTTGTTTAACCAACTGACCTTATATGGATAGCTATGGGGTATCTTATCTAATTTCAATTTATCTACTACTTCCAAAGATATAATATTGTTAGTAGAACTAGAGTCAATAATAACTTTACAAACCTTACCTTGGATCTTGCAGTTGACTTTGAACAAAGCTCTTCTTTGTGATGGTTTAGTCTGCACTGGTTCTTTGAGCAGTGTCCTCTTGATCATCAGATTTTCTCCCATCTCTTATGTCAAATTCACTTCAGGAGATGTCACACTCCCTACATCCTCTTGAGTCAAAGTGGTTCTTCTCTCATTACCATGAGAAGTTGAGGCCTTCTCTGGACACTTATAAGCCGAGTGCCCTATCTGATTGCAAT
Organism: Cunninghamia lanceolata; assembly: GCA_027924645.1. Taxonomy (NCBI): domain Eukaryota; kingdom Viridiplantae; phylum Streptophyta; class Pinopsida; order Cupressales; family Cupressaceae; genus Cunninghamia; species Cunninghamia lanceolata. Next base: position 8,376,945 of record BSBN01000333.1, read on the forward strand.
TATAACATCTCATATTGGAGAACTTGGATCCTCTACCTAATCCATTTGTCCCACCTCTTCCATTAGGCCTTCTTCCTCGGTAGCCTCCTCTTCTACTTGAGTCCCCAACTTGCTCTCCTTGGCCAGACTCACCATTAGGCCTCTAGTTAGGACTTCTTCCTCCAAAACTACCTCTGCCTCTAAAATTTCTGCCACCTCTTCCTCTACCTTGTTGCTCACCTTTCCTCTGCAGCTTCTCTTCAGCTCTTAATGCTACTTGAAAGCATTTTTCCACGGTTTCAGGGGTCAATAAACTTATCTCATCTTGAATATTGAACCTCAGACCATTTAGATACCTTGCTACCTTGGCCTTTTCATCCTCCATGTACCCACAACAAAGAGTGTATTTGTGAAACTCCTCGGTGTAAGTAGCTACATCCATATCTTTTTTCTTGAGGTTCTGCATTTTCCTGTAAATCTGCACCTCGTAGTCAGATGGAAGGAACTAGGACTTGATCTTCTCCAGCATTCTGCTCCACGAAGAGATCATACTCTTCCCATTCTTTACCCTCTCTCCTTGGGTGTAATTCCACCATGTAAGGGCAACACCTTTGAGTTTAGTTTTTGCAACCTTAACTCTCTTACTTTCAAGAACTTCCTTATATTTGAAGTAGTTGTTCAGAGCCTCAATCCATTCCATGACTTCATCAGCATTCATCTTTCCACTGAACATGGGGATATCTATCCAAGCCTCTGAAGAGTCCTTGCCAATAGCCTTAATAGCTTCTAGGAATTGCTTTTGTTCAGCCGGTATCTCTACCTCTTCTTGTTCCTCTTCTTCTTCCTCTCCATCAGATTCATCATCTGATTTCTTTCCTATCTTTATTGCCTTCAACTCAGCCTGGAGTGTTTCCTTGACTCCAATCTTGATCATCTCTTCCATCTCTTGGAACTTCTTAAGCACTTCTGTTGTCATCCCCTTTGGAGGCATGATGCTAGCCTCTCCTTCACTCTCCTCTACTGACATATACTATTCACAGATAGCACCCAAACGCCAACACTCTTGCAAATCCTCAATTCGACTTGCCACCCAAATCTTAACCTAGCTCTGATACCAATATGATGAGGAGTCAAAGTGAGAAACAATGTGAGGTTCAACAGTCTTTGCCTTTCGTCCAGAAAAACACCATCGGTCTTCCTTGAACGTGTCACTCTGACATTGCGTCTCTCACTGATGGGTGGCTCCATGCTTCTTGCCTATCAGCAAGAAAAGTGCTATCGGCAACCTTTGATCATCGGCAAGCACTTACAACCTCTGGCCGATACCCCAATGATGGTTAAGTCCTCGCCTTAACCGTAATGGCTTCTCCGCCGATTAGATGCAACTGTATCGGTATGACTCACCCTGTCGGTAGAACTTTGAACTTGTCTCCTGATGCACCGATGGCATTATCTTCGATGAGACTATTATCATCTGCGAATGCTTATCAACTTACGCTGATTCACCGATGGACCTGTTAGCACTCATTTTGACCTGGGGTTGATTTTCATGATCAGGGGGTTTCTTCATTTGAACCCTTTATCTTCTTGCCCATTTTCCTAAGTGTTGGACCTCCTCAGCATTTTTCAGCTGCAGCATCATATTTTCTTTGAGGAGGAGATCATCATCATCATCTTATCTTCGATGATGGTCTGCATTATCATGTTTTCTGTCGACTTGTTTTTTATCAGGATCATCATATTTCAATATCGGGTGATGTCTGGATATCATCCTGATCCTGCTGATGAGCTACAGTACGCCCTGATTTGCTTGCGGGGGTGATGTTTCAAGTATCCGGTGATCTTCCAATTATCACCTTGCCCAAACATGATGATGATGTTGCCCCGATATTCTGAAGGGGTTATTCTCTAAGTTGTTCGACCTGACTTATTCTTTCTTAGGGGTCTTCATCGTCATCATCATATTTCCAGTTATCACCGTGTTGATTGCGGGGGTCATCATATTTTCTGCCTTCATGATATTTCGCCGGGGTGATATTTTTATCATCGGGTGATCTTGGTTATGATCATCCTGATAATGTTGTTGAAGAGTTCTAAGTGCGACCCGATATTCACTGGGGTCATCATATTTTGAACGTCAGGATGATCTTAGTCAATATCATCCTGATGATGTTGTATCACTTCATGTTCGTTGTTTTGTCATCCTGATGATGCTGACGTCATTCTTATGTCAGGGTGATATCTTTTTCTCTGCCTATCTGCATCATGATATTTCCGAAGGAGGGGGTGATATTTTCATATCACCCGGGTGTATGTTTGCTCCAGCGTCATGATGATGCTGATATCAAGGAGATATCCGCCTGCCGGCTTCGTGCATTATCTAGTGGGGGTGATCTTTTCGAGCATCATCATATTCATCTATCGCCCCGATCTTATAGTGGAGCTACAGTGCAACCTGATATTTTGTACATCAGGATGATATTTCCAAATATCCGGTTGTCTTCCGAATATCATCCTGATGTTAATATGATGATGACGTCATCGAGGTCCGGGGGGTCATATTTCTAACACAGATCATCTTGTGGAGATCCCCCGATATTTGCAAACATGATGATGACGTCATCCGGATATGAGGAGGTGCGCAGTAGGCAGATATGATGATGACATCAGCAGGATATGATGATGATGTCATCAGGATGTTCATCGGCCAGACTTTTGGTATAGGCTCAGCAGGAGGATGTTCCTCCGATGGATCAGGTTGTGCGGATGAAGGCAATTATCATGCAGGTTATATTGCGATATGATGCTGACGTCAGGGTGATATTTCAAGCAACAGGATATCATGCTGCTGGAGGATGATGATGATGAAGTCTTATACAAGTGTCGTCAGGGGCAAAAGCACCGACATCATATATGCTCATGACCTAGTATATAAAGTGTTAATGAGGTCATCGCGGGGTGCATGTGGGATAATTGATATCCTGCATTTTCAAATATCATGATGATGAATCTCGACGGGAAATGGTTGCGATCGACTGTTAGATGTTCTTCCCAAGGCCGCGGGTTGGTGCGCCATTAATGGCGAAGGTTGCAGGGGTATGGGCGGATCTGGTACCCGATTGAAGGTGTACATCAGCGGACAGTGGCGCAGGGCTCGAGATATCTTCCTGTCTCCTCCCCTACCTGTTGCATTCATGTTTGGGCGCCAATCTGGTAATGTGTTTGAGCGTCATTTTCCTGATACTGTGCATCTGGCAGGATTTTTGGTCAACCATGTAATTAATTGCTTTGGTACACTACCTGGCTGTTATAAGAAGGAAGTGTTACTCATTTGTTGTTGTTGAAAGTTGAAGATTTTTGGCTCTGTAATTCAAAACAAGCTGATCTGGTTGTTCTGTACAGCTTAACCTGTGAGTTTATGTATCTCTTGTTGTATGTTTTTGGCATGAACCCACTGATTTCATGATTAATCTTATATGAGAAATGCTATCTTTGCATGTGTTTTTTTAATTCTGTCTCCAGTATTGCATGTATTCTTCTTCTGAATCTGGATATTTGGGTAATGTTTAGATTCTAGAGCATAGAATTCCTATGTTGAATGTCTGATCTTTTAACTTCTGCTCAAGGGGTAGATTAAACTGTTTTCAGGTTGAACATTGGGAAGGGTATACTGCAATAGGGATGCCATAAGTAGAGATAACTCAACACTCTGTATTAGGAGATATCTGTAAGGCAGATATCACATATATCCCCTTGAAATCCAGTTTTAGCTGTTCATGCTGATCATTCACAGGTGTATGTCTACTGACTCCAAGCCCTGGATAGGCACCAATCATGCTTTGTTTTGTGTTATAACCATGTCTAGCTTTGCATCCAAACTTAAAATCCAAATCAAAATCTAAAACAACCATTAGGACATTAGAGCTAGTTTTAGGATCCTCAGTCCTCTGTCTACAACTGCAAATAGGCCCAAAGCTAGCCCCTTTGCTCTTATCTTTCAGTTTTGGTCTACTTACAGGAGGACTTATCTGCTTTCTGTCAGCATCCCAGCCTTATATGCATATCCTCATGGATGTTGAGTAGGGAATACCCCCCTAGGTCTTGCAGAGCCTGAAGAAGAGGAGATAAAATATAGAGTCTATCTCCTACACTGTTGGCCCCTGGCCCAGAGATCCTGTTGATCACTGATGGCTACCTTGTAGGGAAATCTGGGAATAAGCATCCAGTCTGGGAAAAAACCAACAGAAATTGGCGACTCTACTGGGGAACCTTGTGAAAGAACCCTGATTTTCAGAAGAAAACAGTTCCTAGTAATAGGTGGCGACTCCGAAGTAATCTCCCAACCGGTCAAAGTAAAATTTATATGCAGGGGAGAAGATCCCAACAAAATCCTTTATTTGAAGAGTTACCAATAACAAAAAGAACGATGTACAGAAGAAAGGGAACTGTCTCAGTTAGTCATGAGAGTTCCCCCAGAAAAGGTGATGATGTACAAGATAACCCTAGGCCATCAGGACAGCATGCGCCTTATTTTTCAAATGCAGAAGCTGATATTCAAGGTGCATATGAGAGGCAACAAGGTGGTAGCATGAGAATGAGGTCAGAGGTGTTCCAAGAACGCCCTTTTCTAGACCCAAGTGAAAGGTTTGAGGAGGCAGAGTCTCTGAGGGATGATGAAGACGATGACCAGAATGGTATGAGACCATCTACCTCCAGACCTAAGGATGAACAGTTAGCTGAAGAAATCAGAAGTCTAAGAGCAGAACTAGAATACCTACAAGCCATGAAAATTAGAGATGATATAAAGCAGAAAGTGCAAGCCTTAAGAACTGCCCAAAATGATTCAGTTCCTACCCTAGAGAATGCAAATGTGCAGAGACATCAACAAAGATATGAAGTGCAACATCAGCATCATGATGAGAGACAAAATGTGAATGATGCTAGGATACCACTGAACAATGCAGGAAACCAGAATGCAAACAGAAATGTTAATGTTAATCAGCCAAACAGACAGCCCATGCAGTTAGATAGATTCAGGCAGCTGGTGTTTGATGGTATTCCTGGGTATCCTAACCCCATTGATAAGCATCTGAGGCTGCAAGTGCCTAAATTTTCAGGAAACAACACAGTGTCGGGAGAAGATCATCTAAAAGCCTTTCAAAATGTCATGGATAATTTTGAGGTTGAGCATGAGGATGTTTTCATGAAGTCATTCATGCAATCCTTAATAGATGAGGCAAGAGAATGGTACAGGAATCTGCCTGACCGGAGTATTTCATCATGGGATGATTTTAAAAGGATATTCAAGGAGCAATATGGTGATAAAACTGACCCTAGCTTTTTTGTAAATGAGTTCACCAGCATCACTAAAGGGTCAAATGAGCAGGTTGCAGATTTTAATGCAAGATTTACTAAAGTGTTGAACAAATTGCCACACCACATGAGGCCAAATGAACCAATGTGCATAATTCTGTATATCAATGCCTTTGATGCAAAAACTGCATATGGATTAAGAGATAAAGGTCCTGCTACTCTCAGGGATGCTTTCAGAATTGCAGTGAATATTGAAAACAATAGGAAAGCATCGGGCAAGACAAATAGAAGGGATGATATAAAAATTCTGCAGAATCCAAATAAGCCTCAGAACACTCAAGGTAGTACATCTGCCCCTGAAGATAAGATAGACAAATTGGCAAATGTTGTTAAGGACCTAAGCTATAGATTAGCTAGAAGTGAAAAAGGGATGGGTCCTGATAGGCAAGTCTATCAAAGGCAGGAAAAGAGGCCATCATTACATGATATGCCTTATAACACCAATTGGCATGATGGTAAGCCTGTATTCCCACGTAACAACACAAGTCAGAGGGCTCAACATGTCAAAGAAACTCCTGATCCTCTAAAGAAAGCTATAAATATTGTTGATGATGCTCCGTGGTGTATAATTTGTCAGATGCCACATTCACAGTCACAGTGTATGATTGCTCAATCCTTGTATGATAATGCTACATCTTGTAATGAATGCAATGAGCCACATCATGTGCAGGATGATGATGTTAATATGATGTCCATAGGCAATGGATACACTCTTTATGATGCTGATGAGAATACAGATCATCAAATTCAGGCCTGCCAACAGTTCCCATATGATGAAGATAATGAAGATAACTATGTGTATGCTCAGAACTCACACAATTTTCTGAGTAACTTACAACGGCCTTCTGATGAGGAAATTAGAGCCTTCACAGCTGCAGCAGTTGCTCAAGTCAAAAGCAACTACAATCTCAGAGGTAAAAATCAAGTAGGCAACCCACATCAGCCAGAAGATTTTTCTGCAGGTCAGCTAATGCATGGTCATAAAGGAATTGAACCACAAAAAAGGCAGTGGGTAAATAATAAACAGAACTTTAGACACAGAACAGGTCATGAATTTCAAGGACCAGAAAACAAAATCCCTCAGGCTGAAGATCAAAGTAAAGGTTCCCAAGACAAGAATGATGATCAGGGAACTATGAAAATGAAAGCTAAATCAGCTCAGGATAAAAACAAGATTGTGGAGCAAGCTACAACTGTTATACAAAACTATGCTCCATTTGATATAGCTCAGATCCTCTCTCAGGTAAAGGTCTCTGTTCCACTTATGGAACTCATGAAAGTGGAAGAGATCAAGAATAGGACAATATCCCTAATCTCAGGGGTACCTTTTCAAGCTAAACAAAATGTTCAGACCCAGGGTGAAAAACATGTCATGTGTAATGAAGAAGATGAGACTCCTGAAGTCTATTTAGGAGTGACCATGACAAAGTGTCCTTCACAAGTGGAACCATTTTATGTTTCCCTGGTTATAAATGGAAAAATAATTAGAAATTGTATGCTTGACTCTGGAGCATCTACAAATGTCATGCCTTTGGCCATCATGCAACAAACTGGATTGAAAATTGACAAGGCATGTGGAAAATGTTATGCAATGGATGCCAGAGAGGTACCAGTTATTGGAATCATGAAGGATGTAGATTTCAAACTGGCAGCATTTCCTGAAAAGAGATATAAAATGAATATAACAGTGGTTGACATCAAGCCACAGTACGGTATGTTGTTGTCAAGAAGATGGGCAGCACTAATTGGTGGAAGTATGCAGCTGGACCTGTCATATGCCATGATTCCAATGAATGGCAGGGATGTCAAGCTAATCAGAGAGCAAAGATCATCAGAGACAGTGGAAGACCAGGAAGCAAATGAACAGGTATGCTTTGTAGACACTGACTGTGATAACTTCAAGGTTGTCTCAGATGATACAGAAGATAAAAAGAAAAATGTCTACATTGAAGAGCTGGATCAGCAAGGCTTATGGACCATGTTTTTTGATGGAGCTTGTGCAAAAGAAGGCTCTGGAGCTGGAGTTGTTTTCCTGTCTCCAACTGGTAAGCTCCTCAAATTCTCTTTCTTGCTGAGGTTTGATTGCACAAACAATATTGCAGAATATGAGGCTTTACTCTTAGGCCTAAATATTGCTCTCAAACATGGAATTAAGATGTTAAGAGTATTTGGGGATTCTGAGCTGATTGTATCCCAAATCAGAAATAAGTATGCTGCAAAAAATTAAAGATTGAAACAATACAAGCATGCTGTTTGGGATACCATTGAATTATTTGATGCATTTTCAATAGGCTGGGTAGAAAGGTCAAAAAATGTTATGGCTGATTTCTTAGCCAATGTTGCAATAAGGCCAGATGACATCACTCTGTCAGGTGTTACAAATGTAGAAGTTAAAATTAGGCCTGCAATACCAGAAAATATATGCAGTTGGCAAGTGTTTAATGATGATAGGGATTTGTTGAAATTTTTGCACTGCATAGATGAATATGAGAATCAACAGATTGATTTCCAAGCTTTTGTAGAGACTGTAGATGGAAAAGAAACTCTTGTGGGAAAAGAGATCATTCAATTGAAGACTAATAAAATCCCTAGAGGGTTGGTAGCTTTGGAAAGAGCTTTTGACAGTAGAGATAAAATGGTCACAAGGACATCTCCCACAAATAAGGAAGATTTAGAGGAGATAAATTTGGGGACATCTCAGGCCCCTCAGAAGGTATACATTGGTAAACAGCTCAAACCACACATTAGGAGTATGCTGATTGCATTACTGAAAAGGTATAAACATGTTTTTGCTTGGTCATATGAGGACCTAAAAGCCTATAGGGAAGATTTATTCCAGCATGAGATCCCATTGAAGCCTGGAGCTAAGCCATTTAGACAAAAGCAAAGACCTATTAATCCTACCTTAGCTCCCAAGATGCAAGAAGAACTCAAAAGGCTCAGGGAGGCTGGAATAATTGTGCCAATCAGACATTCAACTTGGGTGTCTAACCTTGTCCCAGTCAGAAAAAAGAATGGTGATATTAGGCTTTGTGTTGATTTCAGGAACTTGAATGTATCCTCTTTAAAGGATAACTATCCACTGCCTAATATGGAAGCTATGTTGCAGAGAGTGACTGGTTGTGAACTCTTATCCATGATGGATGGATTTTCAGGATATAATCAGGTGAAGGTAAAGGAATTAGAACAGTATAAAACTGCCTTTACCACTCCATGGGGAACTTATGTGTATGTTAGAATGCCATTTGGACTAACAAATGCAGGTGCTACATTTCAAAGAGCAATGGATGTTGCTTTTGCAGGGCTGATTGATTCAATCCTAGCTGTATATCAGGATGACTTGACTGCTTACTCAAAGAAAGAAGAGCAGCATTGTTTGCATCTGGAGCAGATTTTCATAAGAGCACTAGAGTATGGTATTTCTTTAAATCCAAAGAAGTGTGCCTTTGGAGTAGTTGAAGGAAAGCTTCTGGGACATATTGTTTCCAAGGATGGAGTCAGGATAGATCCAGAGAGAGTGGCTGCTATTGACAGGATTCAAATGCCAAAAACTGTAAAAGGAGTTCAGTCCTTCTTTGGACAGATAAATTTTGTTAGAAGATTTGTTCCCAACTTTGCAGAAACCACAAGGAACATTTCCAAGATGATGAAGAAGGACGCAACTGTCAACTGGGAAAGGGAAGCAATAGAATCATTTCAGAATATCAAAGAGGCAATCAAGATGGCCCCTGTTCTTAAATCTCCTGATTTTTCTAGGCCATTCCAAGTATTTTCATTTGCTTCCTTTCATACTGTTGCTGCATGTTTGTTACAGAAAAACGAAGATGGTTTTGAACAGCCCATCGCTTTCTTCAGTATGTCCTTGCAGGCCTCTGAGTTGAAGTATGATATTATGGAAAAACAGGCATATGCACTAGTCAGAGCCATCAAAAGTTTCAGACCATACTTGGTAGGATCATATGTAATTGCATATGTACCTCATGCAGCAGTCAAAGACATATTCACTCAGCAGGAGGTGACTGGAAGAAGGTGTAGATGGATAAACAAACTGCAAGAGTTCAACATAGACATACAAGTTACTAAGTTGATAAGAGGACAAGGATTAGCCAAGATGATGGCACAGTCAAACTTGGAAGCATGCCAAGTTAATGCAGTCCAAGATGAGAGTGTAAGTGTATCAGGATCTGAATGGTACAAGGATATTATTTACTACTTGCAAAATCTGAATTGTCCTTCCCATTTCAGTGACAGTCAAAAGAGGACTTTAAAGTTACATGCAATCAGGTATGTTATTGTTCAAGGTGAGCTGTACTGGAAAAACCCTGATGGTGTGCTGCTGAGATGTGTGGATGAGGATATGGCTAACAATGTTTTGATTGATCTGCATAAAGGATTGTGTGGTGGACATTATACTGCCCAAACAACAGCTCATAAAATTCTCAGGGCAGGATATTGGTGGCCCACTCTCTTTTCAGATGCACAAAGGTTAGTGAGAAAGTGTGACCCTTGCCAAAGATTTTCAGGAAAGCTGAAATATGATGGTTCTTTACCCCTCAGAACTGTAACTGTGGATGTTCCATTCCAGCAATGGGGAATTGACTTCATAGGGGAAATTGCAGACAAATCAAGTGGGGGACACAGTTGGATTTTGGTGGCAACTGATTACTTTACCAAATGGATTGAGGCCATTCCAACTAAGAGAGCTACAAGTAAGGTGGTGACAGATTTCATACTAGAAAACATCATCATCAGGTTTGGAGTACCATTTAGGATAGTCACTGATAATGCTATGTGCTTCAGATCAGGTGAATTTGTTGATTTTTGCAACAGGTATGGGATAAATCTATCATATACATCACCATATCACCCACAAGGAAATGGTCAAGCAGAATCAAGCAATAAAAGCATCATGAAAATTATCAAGAGGATACTGGACAAGAACAAGAGAGCTTGGGACTCAAAATTGAACTTAGCAATATGGGCTGACAGAGTGACAGTGAAAAGGGCTGTTGGGAAGTCACCTTTTGAACTAGTATATGGTGCATCAGCCAGATTGCCCATAAACAATCTCCTACCAGTTTACAGATTCATTTAGGAAAATGATGAGGAGATTGAAGATTCCATGACAGAAAGAGTGAATCAGCTGGTTGCATTGGATGAAGACAGAAGGAAAGCCCACCAGATCAATCTCAAAAGACAACGAGATGTGAAATATCAGTTTGACAGGAGAACTACAAAAAGGAAGTTTCAAGTCAATGATCTGGTGCTCATTTGGAATGCTAAAGGTCAGGAAAAGGGTAAACATGGTAAATTTGAACCCTTATGGATGGGCCCATATCAGGTTTGCAATACTCATGGGGAGGATTCTTATTTCCTCCAGGCCCTAGATGGTGAAGTTCTGGAATTGCCTGTGCATGGCCAATTCCTTAAGTTCTATTTTGCATAAATGACTTGTTGCTGTGCACATTTGTAAAAACATGTATGTAGTGTGAATGCCTTGTACAGCTCGTGCTTTTTGGCTTTTTGTCTGGTCTGCCCGGAGATCTGGTTCTCGCTGCAGGTTTTCACCTGCACGTCCCCATTCGGAGCCACTGTTAGCACTCATTTTGACCTGGGGTTGATTTTCATGATCAGGGGGTTTCTTCATTTGAACCCTTTATCTTCTTGCCCATTTTCCTAAGTGTTGGACCTCCTCAGCATTTTTCAGCTGCAGCATCATATTTTCTTTGAGGAGGAGATCATCATCATCATCTTGTCTTCGATGATGGTCTGCATTATCATGTTTTCTGTCGACTTGTTTTTTATCAGGATCATCATATTTCAATATCGGGTGATGTCTGGATATCATCATGATCCTTCTGATGAGCTACAGTACGCCCTGATTTGCTTGCGGGGGTGATGTTTCAAGTATCCGGTGATCTTCCAATTATCACCTTGCCCAAACATGATGATGATGTTGCCCCGATATTCTGAAGGGGTTATTCTCTAAGTTGTTCGACCTGACTTATTCTTTCTTAGGGGTCTTCATCGTCATCATCATATTTCCAGTTATCACCGTGTTGATTGCGGGGGTCATCATATTTTCTGCCTTCATGATATTTCGCCGGGGTGATATTTTTATCATCGGGTGATCTTGGTTATGATCATCCTGATAATGTTGTTGAAGAGTTCTAAGTGCGACCCGATATTCACTGGGGTCATCATATTTTGAACGTCAGGATGATCTTAGTCAATATCATCCTGATGATGTTGTATCACTTCATGTTCGTTGTTTTGTCATCCTGATGATGCTGACGTCATTCTTATGTCAGGGTGATATCTTTTTCTCTGCCTATCTGCATCATGATATTTCCGAAGGAGGGGGTGATATTTTCATATCACCCGGGTGTATGTTTGTTCCAGCGTCATGATGATGCTGATATCAAGGAGATATCCGCCTGCCGGCTTCGTGCATTATCTAGTGGGGGTGATCTTTTCGAGCATCATCATAGTCATCTATCACCCCGATCTTATAGTGGAGCTACAGTGCAACCTGATATTTTGTACATCAGGATGATATTTCCAAATATCCGGTTGTCTTCCGAATATCATCCTGATGTTAATATGATGATGACGTCATCGAGGTCCGGGGGGTCATATTTCTAACACAGATCATCTTGTGGAGATCCCCCGATATTTGCAAACATGATGATGACGTCATCCGGATATGAGGAGGTGCGCAGTAGGCAGATATGATGATGACATCAGCAGGATATGATGATGATGTCATCAGGATGTTCATCGGCCAGACTTTTGGTATAGGCTCAGCAGGAGGATGTTCCTCCGATGGATCAGGTTGTGCGGATGAAGGCAATTATCATGCAGGTTATATTGCGATATGATGCTGACGTCAGGGTGATATTTCAAGCAACAGGATATCATGCTGCTGAAGGATGATGATGATGAAGTCTTATACAAGTGTCGTCAGGGGCAAAAGCACCGACATCATATATGCTCATGACCTAGTATATAAAGTGTTAATGAGGTCATCGCAGGGTGCATGTGGGATAATTGATATCCTGCATTTTCAAATATCATGATGATGAATCTCGGCGGGAAATGGTTGCGATCGACTGTTAGATGTTCTTCCCAAGGCCGCGGGTTGGTGCGCCATTAATGGCGAAGGTTGCAGGGGTATGGGCGGATCTGGTACCCGATTGAAGGTGTACATCAGCGGACAGTGGCGCAGGGCTCGAGATATCTTCCTGTCTCCTCCCCTACCTGCTGCATTCATGTTTGGGCGCCAATCTGGTAATGTGTTTGAGCGTCATTTTCCTGATACTGTGCATCTGGCGGGATTTTTGGTCAACCATGTAATTAATTGCTTTGGTACACTACCTGGCTGTTATAAGCAGGAAGTGTTACTCATTTGTTGTTGTTGAAAGTTGAAGATTTTTGGCTCTGTAATTCAAAACAAGCTGATCTGGTTGTTCTGTACAGCTTAACCTGTGAGTTTATGTATCTCTTGTTGTATGTTTTTGGCATGAAGCCACTGATTTCATGATTAATCTTATATGAGAAATGCTATCTTTGCATGTGTTTTGTTAATTCTGTCTCCAGTATTGCATGTATTCTTCTTCTGAATCTGGATATTTGGGTAATGTTTAGATTCTAGAGCATAGAATTCCTATGTTGAATGTCTGATCTTTTAACTTCTGCTCAAGGGGTAGATTAAACTGTTTTCAGGTTGAACATTGGGAAGGGTATACTGCAATAGGGATGCCATAAGTAGAGATAACTCAACACTCTGTATTGGGAGATATCTGTAAGGCAGATATCACATATATCCCCTTGAAATCCAGTTTTAGCTGTTCATGCTGATCATTCACAGGTGTATGTCTACTGACTCCAGGCCCTGGATAGGCACCAATCATGCTTTGTTTTGTGTTATAACCATGTCTAGCTTTGCATCCAAACTTAAAATCCAAATCAAAATCTAAAACAACCATTAGGACATTAGAGCTAGTTTTAGGATCCTCAGTCCTCTGTCTACAACTGCAAATAGGCCCAAAGCTAGCCCCTTTGCTCTTATCTTTCAGTTTTGGTCTACTTACAGGAGGACTTATCTGCTTTCTGTCAGCATCCCAGCCTTATATGCATATCCTCATGGATGTTGAGTAGGGAATACCCCCCTAGGTCTTGCAGAGCCTGAAGAAGAAGAGGAGATAAAATATAGAGTCTATCTCCTACACTGTTGGCCCCTGGCCCAGAGATCCTGTTGATCACTGATGGCTACCTTGTAGGGAAATCTGGGAATAAGCATCCAGTCTGGGAAAAAACCAACAGGACCAACCCCCCCTCTTCAGCGTGACTTGACCTATCGGTGGGACTTACTCCAGAGTTGTTGATCGTCAATTCCTCCCGATGGATCTCCGTCGATGTAAGTTATCCCTTCTCACTTCGATGCCCTCGATTGGTAAGACCAACACTGTCGGTCCAACGTCAAGTTGTCTACCCAATGCGTCGATCCTCTTGACTCTGTTTGACTTCAGTGGAAACTCGGTTCTGAGTCCCAGCGATACGCCAATAGGGTTGTCACTCTCACACAGTCTGATCTACAGTCTACGCCTAGCACATAGAGATGCTAGGGCATGCTCCTGTGCACACTCCTCAGTCTGGAACATCTGCCCCTTCAAACAAGTAAATGAAAAGAGAAATAAACAAAAATATGTACAAACTGATGCCATTCCACTAATTTCTTTGGAAATCCACCAGTGGAATGGTTATCTACTCATCTTCGACAATTTAGACTAACTATTTCAATTCAGAGAATAGAAAGCTATTATGAACAGTTAGGAAATATTTACAACACAGATCAAACACAGAAAATGATGGACATAAGTTATTATTTCTCAGATGATTTCCAATTCACAATCCTCAAATCTAGAACACCCTTCTCGATTGCTCCTCTGTGCTTTTATTAAGCCAGAGTTGGAAGATCAACAGTTTCTCAACAATTAGGGAAGGCCAACTGCCCTGAATCCCAACCGACTCCTTGTTGATCTTTTCGGATTCTATTAGATACAAAAAATGTATCCATTATTTGCCAAATGGAATACAAAGACTTCTAGGATTTAGAAAACAAAACATGAACAAAATGACATGGCCAAATAGGCCTTATTTCGACATAGTAGATTTTACTATGGTGCCCTTGCACCAATCTATCACAAATTTTGATGTTTAATCATTTCCGTAAAATTTGTCAATTTGTGCAACACCTTAAGAAGTTGTGGCTGAAACAAAGATGCATAACTCCTTATGAGTTGATGTAATTACCTCAAATGAGTGTGACTATACATGAACATTACTGAAATAGGCAATTATGACAACTGGCAGGGAAAAAGATGCAAAAAGTTTTAAAATTAAGTTAAAAAATGTGAACAACAAGTTGGAATGAAGTTGTTTGCTTCACAATGTGCAACATCCCCGTCAGAGATGGAAGACATGAGTAGAATGCCTTACTAGAGTGTAGTTAGAAGTTTGAAGTATGTTATGGTCTGCACTAGACCAAACATTACCTAAGCAATTGGAGTTATTTCTAAATATATGTCTAATCCTGGTAGAGTTTGTTCAAATGTAGTTAAAAGAGTCTTCAGATATTTATGAGAAACCTCATAATATTCCTTGTGTTATCACGGTAATTTGATAGGATACGAGCATTCTCTTTATATTCATGATTATGTGAATTGAGATTGGGCATGTGATGTTGATAGTATAAGATCCGCCAGTGCTTATGTGTACTTTATTTGGTGGTGCAATTTGTTGGATGAGTAAGCAACAGGTTGTGGTTGTTTTGTCCACTACTAAGGCTAAGTATATGGTAGCTATTCATGCTTGTAAAGAAGCCATTTGGATTAAGAGACTGTATTCAGATATTGGAATAAAATAAGGTGAATTGATAGTTTATTATGATAGTCAAAGTGTGATCTACCTTGCTAAGAACTTGACATTTCATGCCAAGACCAATCACATTGATTTACAGTATCATTTTTTCAGGGATATGATTGAGGATGGTAGGGTGAAGCTAGTTCAGATAGAGACTTTGATGAATGTTGCAGATTCATTCACTAAGCCTTTGAGCATAGAGAAGTTTAGATGGTGTTCAGAGTCTATGGGCTTCTCAGTCCCTAGCAATTAAATCATGGTGTTGATACTCCCTTTGCTCTTGTAAGGTGTTTGACAAGTGGGAGAATATTAGGAAAGGTGTCTCAACCTTACAATTACAAAAGTGTATTTTTTTGTTATCAAACTGAATAAACTTAATTTTTAGGCTATAGGCTTTTTTTTGCCAAAATAATAAAAATAAGGTTGTTTTGCGCCATCTATGGAATTCCCGGTGCGTAGATCTCTTCAAGCTCTATAATTTAGAAAAAAGGGCCCAATCAGTCTCCCAAATCAAAACTTATGGCCTGCAGAAGTTGGGCCTCCCATATTTGACAATGTAAAAATGTGTTGGACATAGGAAAGAGTTGTAAGGGGGAGTTACATGTGTTGATGTGTGTTATGAAACATCATAAGACATCTTTTACTAGAGATAATGGAACCCTAAGGATTTTGGTGCCACTTTTGGCTGGTTTTAGCTCATAGTTTTGTAATTACCGTTTGACAATTTCATGTATTATATCTCCTATATATTAGGTATTTGAGATAGAGTTTGTGTGGGAGAGTCTTATAGATGTTGAGTTGCCTCTGGATCTCTAGTTGATGATACTCCTATGAAAGATTGCTCTACAAGTTTATTGTAATCTTGTTAATATATTGAGCTACTTTTGGAGTGTAGGGTTTTTCTTCTGAAAGGGTTTTCACACATAAATTATTGTGTTGTATGATTTCTATTTATGTTTATTTATGTAATTGTTGTAAATATCTAAAAAGTTTTGCATAACCCTCCTCTCAAGATTAGTGTAGGAATTTGTTCCACTACCTTAGCATCCTTACACTAGGAAATTTTGTGGACGACTATTTTAGTGGAATGCAAAAAGTGCCACCAAATTCAGCATCCCATTGCTAATGCCATGTAGGCCTGGTAGTAAGGGGTCTGGTGGTTGTTATACAATCCATTTGGGCTACTACAAGTGTTTATGGACCTTGTGATGGATTGCAACCCTACTAATTGAAGGCAACCAACCTTAATACAAAGGTTGATATCTTTTAAGCAAACTACCAAGGTTGGGGAGCCATGACTAATATGATTCCCTTCAACAATTAATTTAATGTTTTTATTAAAAAATACACTATCAGAAGTAAAATCACATAAAAGATCGATACCTACGTGTTTATTTGTGTTTTGGCCCAAAAACATGTTGGAACAGTGAAAGTTCCCCTACTTGAAAGGCTTAATGCCTCAAGAGTCTTCTTTTAATATTCTCTTAGTCATAAGACCAAAATATCTTAGTAGGTGAGCTCTAGGCTATCCCATTCAAGGGGCTCCAATGGAACTTTTAGAATTTCAAAGTTATAAGGAAATCCCAAAATTTTTCAACAAATCTTGCTATAATTCAATTTTAGATTTCAAGGACAAATTTCAATAATAATTGTAACGACATAGATTTCCACAATTTAATTGTAACACATCTATCCATTTTGAGTGGTTCACAATATCCAAGAATCACCAAAATGCCAATAGTCACAATTGGAATATGAAAAATCACGAAGTAATAACCTTAAAACACAAAGATTTCTTATGTCAAATTTGTTCAACAAATGATAACAAAGTTCTAAGGAGCATTTTATATAAAACCCACAAAATAACTTTGAAAATATACAAATTTTATCAACAACATGAATTTTGAAGATTCAAACGTGAACTTGCTTTTCAAAGAATTGGGCCCTCTTGATAGAAACTCTAAAACTAAAACAAGTGTGAGAAAATAAAATCTACACTACTACTCTAACCGCAATTGCAAAAAGAAAAGAAAAAAGAAGGGCAGAAGAAATGGGTTAGAAAATCCAAGCATGCAACCCCTATCCTTCACACATTGTTCTATAAATGGACAAATTTGATTTAAACTATTCCTCGCATGACCCATCATCATGCTCACCATGTAGGAAGGTGCAGTCTTCTATAGAGAAATTTGTGTGTATAAGATAAAATTTTACAAACTCAGCCACAACAATATGTTTTAAATTACCACACAAGATGCCTCACAATCAGCCAAGTGTGAGTAGCTCTAACACATATCAAACTCATCAACATTCAGTGAACTAAGCTATAATAATTTTTTTAATACTAGTATCTTGCATTTAATAATAGCAAAACATAAAATTCATTTAAAATAAAAAAAAATATCAAATAATTACAAACAAACAATTTTAATCCCTTCAAAATGTATTTACAAGATACAAAATTAATTTTACATAATTAGATTTTTGTAAAATCATATGGACAATCCCAAACTAAAATATTAAGTTGCAAAAGCTTAAATGATTAGAATAAGTATTTTGTTGCTTTTGTGCAAATCAGAGTTTGGGCCCGATTTGCAAGTTGCAAACCGAAGTTCAGACTTGTTTTTCTCTTTGCAACTATTACTATAAACTGCAAAAACTTTTGAGAATTTGGATTACAACCAGAGTTCAAACTCCAATTGTAGTTTGCATAATGACCAACTCTTCCATATTTAAAACATTTGAAAGGTAACTTACCTTTATACTTGCCTGAACCCTTCTTTAACTTTCTCACAAAGTTTGTTTCTTCTTCCTCGGATTCACTTCGTGGACCAGATGTTCCTTCTCCCTTCACAGCTTTGAAATTAGCTTCTATTTTGGATGTACCTTGGACTTCATTTCTCATCTCATAGGTAGTGAGGGACCCAAACAACTCTTCCATGGTAAGTGTCTTCAGATCTTTGGCTTCTTCAATAGCAGAAACTTTTGAATCAAACCTGTGAGGGAGAGTTCTCAAGACTTTCTTCACAACCACTGACTCACCCACTTCTTCACCTAGCCCTCTAATTCCATTG
Organism: Cunninghamia lanceolata; assembly: GCA_027924645.1. NCBI lineage: Eukaryota > Viridiplantae > Streptophyta > Pinopsida > Cupressales > Cupressaceae > Cunninghamia > Cunninghamia lanceolata. Next base: position 8,395,295 of record BSBN01000333.1, read on the forward strand.
ACAAATTTTGGCAAATGGTCAGCACTCCTCGTGGGATTCATGACATGGACTAACAGCCTCTCATGGATTCATTAACTCTGGCACTTGTATTGGAAATTGATAGGTCGACCTTTTGGTTTAACGACAATCATGGGCCAACAATTGGTATCAAAGCGAAAGGTCACGGGTTTGAATCCCCCTAGGTAATGCTAGAGGGGAGTTTGTTGGCAAATGGTCAGTGCTCCTCATGGGATTTGTGACATGGACTAACTGCCTCCCATGGATTCATTAACTCTAGCACTTGTATTTGAAATTGATAGGTTGACCTTTTGGTTTAACGACAATTGTGGGCCAACAACAACTTCATCTACTCAGAACAAATAGCTAGCAATGTTTTCATCTTCTTTTATCCTTAGATTCTCAAACATTTCTCTGTAAATTTGTAATCTTGCTTGATTTACACTATCATTTCCTTCATACAGATTTTTGAGTTTATCCCATATCTCCTTGGTTGTCTTACATTGCACTACCTTGACAAGCTCTAAACTGGTTAGACCACTTAAGATAGCATTCTTGGCTTTAGCATTGTCTTCATGAGCCTTCTTCTCATCTGAATTTGTAATAGGGTGAGAAGGTTTAGTATAAGCATCCATTGCAGCTCTCCAAACATCATACCCTGGCAAGGTAAGATAAGCTTCCATCCTTACACTCCAGAAGTTATAGTTGGATCCATCTGAAAGGAAGCTAGGTGTGCGGAAATCGCTTCCTAAATTAATCTAATGAGGGGAGAGGTATGTAAATTCATTTTAACCCTTACAATTATAGCAATATTAAACTTATGTTAGAGATATTATAGCAGCAAACACAATACAAGAATGTAGACAGAGAGTAGACACAAGATGTATCATGGGGAAAACCTTTTCAGGTGAAAAACCCCACACTCTAAAACCTGCACAATGTATTATCTGAAACAATTATAGTTTACAATACACTTGCGATGCAAGTTCTTCCAAGAGTCTTCAAATGTTGAATCTAGAGTTATTCCGACAGCATAACAGTACCTGTAAAAACACTATACGACTACAACTTCAAACTATGCAATATATAGAGATTACAAGGCAAATATTGGAAGCATCTTGGGATAGGCGTCCACCTTGGCCACATGGCCATAATTCCACATCAAAGGACACTTGTCCTTGCTGCAAAAACATCCCTTACATCTGTCATACATGGCAGATTTGACTTTCCTAAAATAGGAGTGCTCCATGCTAAAAATAGACTATGACAGATGATCTTATGCATCTTACAGTTGTCATAGATTTTCCCAAGATAACAACCTTTAATGTTGTAAGAGAATTTGTCATACAATGCTAAATATAGCATATTCCTCTTACAACATGTCATAGCCCAAACTTGGGCGCGCTGCCCAAATATTCCTTTCCCTCATGCAAAGATCCTCACTGACACTTGTCATCACTTGTCATAGGAATCTCTAAACTTGGCTCTTACGCATCATAGATTTTGTCATATGGAATATTGTCTTCCACACACTACAAATGCTGACACATGGCATATTAGTGCCACCTCAAATGGGACGCTCAAATCTATGTAGGTTTGACTTGACCATTCAAGTCACATTCCAAGTAAGATGACATGTCACCATGCCACATCAACTATGTGACCAAACTGAATGTGCAAGTAATTACAACATTTGGTAATAAATAAATATATAAATAAATAAACAATGTTAGGAATTTGCAAAGGTTGAGACACCTTAATTTCCAACATTCTGCCACTTGTCGAACAGCTAGCAAGAGCGAAAAGAAATGACAAGATTTAACTACTAGAGGCCAAGAGGCCCATAGACTCCGAACACCATCTGAACTTCTTCGTGCCCACTGGTTTCATCAATGCATATGTAACATTCTTCAAAGTGTCTACTTTCTCCAATATCACCTTCCCATCCTCTACCATGTCTCGAACAAAATGAAACTATACATCAATATGCTTTGTTTTGGCATGGAAAGTCAGATTCTTTGCTAAGTAAATCACACTCTGACTGTCACAACATATAGTAATCTATCCTGCATCAACACCAATATTTGAACACAACCTCTTAATCCAAATGACTTCCTTACAAGCATGAGTTGCTGCCATATACTCAGCTTCTGTCATGGACAAAGCAACCATAGGTTGTCACTTACTCATCCAACTAATTGCACCACTAAACATAGTAAACCCATAAGCACTGGTGGATCTCCTGCTGTCAATGTCACCTGGCCAATCAGAATCCATGAATCCACGAATACATACAGAATGCGGAGGTCCTATAGGGTGACCATGATAACATAGGGAATACTCGGAAGTACCCCATAAATATCTGAACACTCTCTTTACTGCATCCCAATGTACCCATCCAGGATTAGCCATAAACTAAATAAGGACTCCCACTGCTTGGGCAATGTCTGATCTTGTACAGACCATAGCATACATCAAACTACCAACAACACCATAATAAGGTACTTTGCTCATATCCTCCATCTCAGAAGGAGACTTTGGACAATCATTAACAGATAACTTTGTCCCCAAAGAAATAGCAATAGACAATGGTCTACAATCTGCCATGCTGAATCTATCCAACACAGTCTTCACATACTTACTCTGGCTTAACCAAAGTTTTTTGTTTACTCTGTCTCTTCTAATTTCCATTCCTAGAGTGTACCTGGCTGTCCCTAAGTTTTTCATCTCAAACTGTGCTGACAATTGAGACTTCAAATCAGAAATCATATTCTTACCATTCCCAATCAGCAACATATCATCAACATATAGTGCAATAATGAGAATACGATCATTGTCAAACTTGTAATACATAATGATCTAATTTCAATCTCAGAAATCCAATAGACAACACAAAGGCATCAAACTTCAAGTACCACATTCTAGGAAATTGTTTCAATCCATACAAAGATTTCTTTAACTTGCAAACCAAATTTTCTTTACCTCTTTCTATGTAATGCTCTAGTTGTGACATATAAATCTCTTCCTCCAAGTCACCATGAAGGAATGTTGTCTTCACATCCATCTACTCCACTTCTAAATCATAAGTTGCTACAAGAGATAACAGGAACCGAATAGATGTCAGCTTTGCAACAGGAGAGAAAATTTCACCATAATCAATCCCCTCCACTTGTGGGTACCCCTTCGCAACCAATCTGGCTTTATACTTCTCAACACTGCCATCTGCACCAAATTTCTTCTTGAAAACCCATTTTCATCCAACAGGTTTTCGTCCATTAGGCAATGGCACCAAGTCCCAAGTTTTATTCTTTTCGAAAGAAGCCATCTCATCTTCCATGGCCTCCTTCCAGGAACCTACATCTTTCATTCCCATAGCCTCTGTCACAGTTCTAGGCTCATCAACATTAGTAAGCAAAGCAAAAGCACAACTAGAATAAAGCAATGTATAACCAAACCTTTTAGGTTGCTTCTTGATTCATGTGGACCTCCTCAAAGGCTAAGGTTGAGGTTCTACTTCTTCTTATGAGCTTTCAGAGCTGCTAGAGCTCTCCTCATCATTAGGTCTCATAGGGTTTGTCAATTCAGTTTTCTCAGGGGTAGTGGGAAACTGAACCACATCCTCTTTCTTTTCTTTCTCTTCTGGCTGTAGACAAGTGGAAGAAGGTGTTAGCTCTCTGAAAACAACACTTCTACTATACAACACGTTTTCAGCCACAGGATCCCAAAGCTTGTATCCTTTCACACAGACACCATAGCCAATGAAGATACACTTAACAGCCTTGTTCTCCAACTTTTACCTCTTCTCCCTAGGCACATGAGCATATGCCTCACAACCAAAAACATGAAGATGTCTTATTGAAGGATTCTTACCAGATCACACCTCCATGGGTGTCTTACCAACAAGAGCTGATGTAGGAGACCTATTTACCAGGTAGCAAGTAGTGGCAACAACTTCAACCCAAAACTTTTGTTCGAGGACAGCTCCACTAAGCATACTCCTAGCCTTCTCCATCAGTGTCTTGTTCATCCTCTCTGCAAATCCATTTTGCTATGAAGTGTATGGAGTTGTCTTATGTCTTTCAGTCCCATGTTCTTTGCAGAACTTATCAAATTTTGTGGAACAGAACTCACCACTGTTGTCAGTTCTCAAACACTTAATCTTTTTACTAGTCTGATTCTCAACAAAAGCTTTAAACTCTTTGAACTGACTAAAGACTTCATATTTGCTTCTAAGAAAATAAATTCATGTTGTTCTATTGTAATCCTCTATGAAAGATACAAAATATATAGATTTAGAGATCAAAGGAACATTAACTGGACTAAACACATCAGAATGAATAAGATCCAATACACCAGAAGACTTATGAGAACTCGAGTAAAGCTGAAGACGGTTTTGCTTTCCATATATTAAATGTTCACAAAAGTCAAAATCGAGATTACAATCATCTAACCCCTCAATGAGGTTTTTTATTTTTTAGGGTTCTAAGACCCTTCTCACCAATGTGGCCAAGTCTCTTATGCCATAACATTGTTTTCTTAGTAGGAAGCTTAACTTCCAAAGCATGAGCACCCTTAGGTACCCAAAATGTACTACCATCAGAATTTGATACAATAGATCTTTTAGTTGCTGGTTCCAATGGTGGGGATGAAGCGACTGCAACTCTTTTCTCCAAGTTAGAAGAACTATTGCATTGTGAAATGCATGCCTCTAGTTGAAACAGAGTATCTCTCCAAGTACCCTTCGCAAGAACCATAGCTCCTCTAGTCATCTTGCATCCTTCTTTCGAGAAGATAACTTGCACACATGCATCATTCAATTTACTTACAAAAAGCAGGTTCCATGCCAAGCCTAGGATGTGCATGACCCCAGAGATCCCCTTCACTCATCCATCAGGGAATCGAATTGTGACTCTTCCATGGCCACCTATCTTTAGATGAGAATCATCACCCAAGTACACTCTTCCACCATCGAACTCTTCATGCTTTGTAAACCAGTCTCGATGTGAGGTCATGTGGAAAGAGGCACCAGAATCAATCAGCCGCACATCATCAGATGCATGGGTGGCCAAGGCTGTAATGAAGGCATCACCATCATCTTGTGACTTGTCAGAATTTGAATCTGGGACATTCTTCTTCTTTTTATTTTTCTCCTCTTTGCATTCCTTTGAGAAATGTCTAGTTTTCCCACAATTCCAACACAGTGCCTTGGACTTTCCAGGATATTTGGATCTCCCATAGGATTTGGATATACCCTTCTCAGTTTTCTTGTCTTTTTTTTCCCTTTCTCCTTGGGTCTTCCACGAACTGTAAGAGCTCCTTTGGCCGACTCGGATGACTTTCTCTGCATCTCTTCAAATAACAGTGAAGACACCACTTCATCCATTTTGAAAGTGGATGTGGTACTCTCGATGGCAATAACAAGATGTCCCACGAATTTGGTAAAGAACAAAGCAGGGTCATACACTGATCCTCCTCCATATTCACACCAACGGATGTCAATTGTGAAACTAACATATTAAAAGCATTCATGTGATTAGCAACAGATCCTCCATCTTCTATTCTCAGAGAATATAGCTTCTTCCATAGGAATAACTTGTTTACTAGGGACTTAGCCTAATAAACATCACCAAGTTTCTTCCATAGATCCTTCGTAGTTTTCTCTTCATGAACATTTAACAGGATAGAATCAGCCAAACAGAGTCTCACAAGACCCTTGGCTTTACGATCTTTGAGATCCCAATCATCTTGCGACATTGCTGCTAGTTTTACACTGGAAATTGCTTCCCATAGGTCTTTATCAACAAGCATGTCTTCCATTTTGAGTTTCCACAACTCGAAATTGCTGCCATTAAACTTTTCCACCTCTATTCTTCTGGATGTGCCTGCCATCTCCTTCCTGCAACAAGATTACAGAATACTCTATACAGAATCCCACTCAATCTAAGATTAGTACAAAAAACCCCTACCCAGTAGCTAGGACCAAAATTGGCCAGGCTCTGATACCAACTGAAAGGAAGCTAGGTGTGTGGAAATTGCTTCCTAAACTAATCTAATGAGGGCCTGAGAGGTATGCAAATTCATTTGAACCCTTACAATTGCAGCAGTATTAAACTTATATCAAAGATATTACAGCAGCAAACACAATACAAGAATGTAGACAGAGAGAAGTAGACACAAGATGTATCATGGGGAAAACCTTTTAAGGTGAAAAACCCAACACTCTAAAACCTGCACAGTGTATTATCTGAAATAGTTATAGTTTACAATACACTTGCACTATAAGTTCTTCCAAGAGTCTTCAAATGTCGAATCTGGAGTTATTCCAGGAGCATAACAGTACCTGTAAAAACACTATACGACAACTCCAAACTATGCAATATATAGATATTACAACGCAAATATTGGAAGCATCTTGGGATGGGCATCCACCTTGGCCACATGGCCATAATTCCACATCAAAGGACACTTATCCTTGCAGCAAAACATCCCTTACATCTGTCATACATGGCAGATTTTACTTTCCCAACATAGGAGCGCTCCATGCTAAAAATAGACTATGATAGATGCTCTTACGCATCTTACAGTTGTCATAGATTTTCCCAAGATAACAACCTTTAATGTTGTAAGAGAATCCGCCATACAATGCTAAATATAACATATTCCTCTTACAACATGTCATAGCCCAACTTGGGCGCCCAAAGATGCCTTTCCCTCATGCAAAGATCCTCACCGACACTTGTCATCACTTGTCATAGGAATCTCTAAACTTGGCTCTTATGCATCATAGATTCTGTCATATGGAATATTGTCTTCCACACACCACAAGATGCCGACACATGGCATATTAGTGCCACCTCAAATGGGACACCCAAATCCATGTAAGTTTGACTTGACCATTCAAGTCACATTCCAAGTAAGATGACATGTCACCGTGCCACCTCAACTATGTGACCAAACTGAATGTGCAAGTAATTACAACATTAGGCAATAAATAAATATACAAATAAATAAACAATGTTAGGAATTTGCAAAGGTTGAGACACCTTAATTCCCAACACCATCAAATAGCAATGCCTTACTCAAAGAAGAGGACTCTCTTTGAGCCATGTGTTCTACTCCAAGATCTACCATCAGCTGTTAGGCTACACCAAGGAATTTAGTTCTGATACCAATTGTTAGAACACTTTGATAAACTGAGAGGGGGGGTGAATCAGTATATGCTACAATTTAATCCAATTCAACTTTATCAACCAAATCTTTCTACTGCCTTAAAAAAATTATGAAGCAAACTATGTAACACAAAAACAATCACACAACCACACAACCATAACACTAGATTTACGTGGAAAACCCTAGAAGGGAAAAACCACGGTGAGCAAGCTGCTTGGATCTACTATCCAAATCCAACCTCACAAATTAAAACAGGATTACAACAAGTTTTATGGGCTACAACCCAAAGGAAGATACAACTCCCTGATACATTATTTTATGGGCTCCAACCCAAAGGAAGCTACAACTCCCCAATACATAGTTTTATGGGCTCTAACCCAAAGGAAGGTACGACTCCCTAAAGTGCTACAAAACTTACAAGAAGAAGCTCCAACTTCTGCACAAAAAACACTTGACTGATTTTGTTGGTTCAATCACCTTCGCAGCAACACCTTTGCTCAAACAACTCTTCTATCTTCAACATACTTCCACAACACAACCTCTGTTATAAATCATGCAATACAATCACCATATTTCCTTCTCAACTTCTGGATCACTTATCTCCTTCACACACACACACACTCACTCTTCACACTCGCACATACATCCTCGTACACTCTCACACACTCTCATACCTTTGAAACAAACTTGATCTTTCATTTATATCCTCCGCAAGTCTTCAAAACATCACCTTTGTTGGCCAAGATGAAATGTGTAACATGAAACGTGCAATGGCCTAGTTGGTTGACACCCAAATCATTTGCGGTAATGTAGGAATTAAACTCCATTAAGCAGTTCATAACAAATGATCACTAGGTCCTATTTTACCTTAGCATATATCTCCACGCTGGCACACACTTCTAAACACATGACACAATCTCCTAAACACACCAAGTCGGCTTCACAAACACTTATTTCTTGCACACATTAGCTCCAAACTTAAAGCGGTGCTTGAGACACAAAATTATATCATGCGGTTCATACACTAAGCATTATATGACTTTCAAAACATTCCCATACATTCCTTTTACCCACTCATGCTACTTCCTACTGGCACAAACAATCAAACTCTGAAGCCAATATCTCTTGAATACTCTGATTACACTGTCTGGATATATAACATTGAAAATCATAATTGCGGTACTCCTCAACACCTAAAACTTGAATTGTGCACACATACAATTAATCTAAACTTATTCTTCAAACAACAAGGTTAAACATCATAATGAGGTGAAATGTGGTGGCTTTCACTTTCTCCTTCTGACAACCCTAATCAGCAAGAAGACTTGTCTCAACTCAACGGACTCTGAAGAACCTCTACGGTACATCTTATCATTTGAAACTTGAATATAACATGCCAGTTATCTGTATCCAACTATCCTTCAAGCCTCAAGACCACATCTTCAAATGTGGATAAATGTGGAGCGTTATGCTACCTCTTTGTGACTACAACAACATTGTACCACTGTCTTCACCCTGCTAGCTCTAGAAACTTCTACGTTAACTTTTATGCTTTGAAATTAGGATCATGCATACTTCACATCTCTCTCTGTCTAACCTCCAAACTACATGGCCATATCTTCAAATACGAAGGAATGCAGAGCATTCTCCTAGGCTTCTTCAGTGCAACTTCATGTGCCTTTGACAGTTTGAAACCTTATACACTTTCTTTCATATCTCATTCAATACTTTTCAATAAGAGACAATGGATACAACATTCTCAACACCATAGACAACAATCACAACTCTTTTCATAAAAAAATGGAAACCACAACTTCTTCATGTAAACATATCCTTCAACTTGACAACTTTCACCTGTCCATGAACTTTAGAAGATAAGGTACAACTCTGTATAGATGATACTGATCCAACAAGATGTTGCAAGTATGTGCCTAATCAGTGTTGTAATTGATGTCAACATATATGTGTTGTCATTGGTACCAACTGTATCCTTATCTTTTGATTGATTATAAGCCTTATATGTTAAGGACATTAAGAAAATTAGCCCCTCTGGAAGAATCAGAAAGCAAACAGTGAATCACAGTGAAGACAGTGACTTGCATATTGAAGAACAATCCAGAAGATTGGTCCGCATTTCTTGTAGATTGAAGATCTTGGTCTGCGAATTGGAATTTATTTAGAGGCATGTCTAAAGATGCTAAATCCTAAGTTTGAGCCTCTGGTATGAAGAATTGAGTTACATTCACCAGAGTAAAACCTGCTTTTTCTAATTATTCATTGGTGACATGGAGAAAGTATTTTGGTCCACATTCCTCCGCATTGAAGTATTTTTCTCTATGGTTCTAGAAGGAAGTCTGGGATGATGATAAGTGCTTGCAACTATAATGGTTCATGATTTGGCAGTTTGCAAGCTATCTTTCTTTTATGACAGTTGAAGATAGTGAAGTTCATGTGCTCTGGTGTGAAGAATTTCATGGATAAAATGGTTAGAGTTTGTGCGGTTGCTCCTGAAGATTACAACATGCTTATAGATACCTCATGATCGTGTTCCTACCTTTACATTGGTCCGCGTTAAGGAATTGAGATTGTGTTTGAAGTTTATTCCCAGATAACATAGCGTGTAACCAGTCTTACCCAACTTGGTTAATTCCAACTTGGTTAATTCCAGTTATTGTGGAGATATATTGAAGATTGTAGAAGCATGTCATGGAGTGGAAGATCATGTTTGAGTCCTAACTAAGGCATGGCATGATTCGCATACATCTTTACTACATTTCCTTAGCATAATTTTGTATTAGGTCAAGACCTATTTTGTAAATGTTTGTAATGCCGACCTTGGAGATTGTTCCAACGGTTGATGAATGTAATGCTGACCTTGATGTATATTCCAAGGTTGATGAATGATATATATACTTGTAATTTGGTCATGGAAAACATGTCCTTGTGTGAAGATGCGAAGTTAAGTGAACTATAGAAGGTAGAGCAGAGCAAAGGAAGAGTATTGTACTTCAATGGAACTAAATTCAGGCACGGAGTAGATGCTATTATCTCAGTTCAAAACCTTTGGGAGTGAGCCTTTTTCTGGGTAGTGAGCCCTATTGGCAGTGAGCCTCTGATTTTTAGCATTGTTATAACTTATATATCTTGTGGATTAACATCCACTGTGGTTTTTCCCTTAACAGGGTTTTCCACGTAAAAATCTGGTGTCTCTTGTGTATGATCTTGCAATTGTGTTTATATTTCTAAGTTTATACTTTCATGATAACAAACAGTGGACAAGTGTTTCATGTTTTAAGGTGCAGAATTAGTTAAAGATTTGAGACAACTGATTCACCCCCCTCTTAGTTGTTTGGTTCATTTCAACAATTGGTATCAGAGCAAGGTTCCTCAGAGGCAAGCTTAACCACTTGAGGCAGATCCAGGATGTCTGGCAAGAAGGAAAGTCCATAGTTTGATGGAACAAATTATTCCATTTGGAAGATCCGCATGCAAACCCATCTCACCTGCTTAGTTTTGATATATGGAAAATAACCTAATCAAAGTATGAAGTATCAAAGGATGGTCCTAAAACTGAAGATGAGATCAAGGAGTATGAGTTGAATATCAAAGCTAAAGATGCCCTTTTGAATGCCTTATCTGACACAAACATGATAAAGATCATTGAACTAGATACTGCTCATGAAATTTGGGAGAAGTTGAAGAACCTGTATGAAGGAGATGAATATGTGAAAAGTGCCAAGTTGCAAAGCTTGAAGACGAAATATGAAAGTTTGAAGATGAGTGAAGATGAGAACATTTCATCCTATATGCAAAAGATTGATGAGCTTGTAAATGGCATCAAAAGTGTGGGTGGTAAGATTGAAGAACCTGAAATTGTGAATAAAACTCTGAGATCATTACCTAAATCCTATTGTCATAAGGTGGCTGCAATTGAAGAAATAATGACAGTGACAACAATTACAAAAGATCAGTTGCTTGGGAAGCTAACAACTTTTGAGATGAGGGAACTTAGTGATTCACTTCCTAAGACAGAGACTGTTTTCAGGGCCAATACTTCACAAAGGCCTTCTAGACTTGATAAGTATAAGGTGGAACTGGATTATGAGCTTGAAGAAATGGAGGCAAATTTTGTCAGCAATCTACCTAGAGGTACTGGTAAGTTCAAAGGCAAATTACCTTTCAAATGTTTTACTTGTGGTAAAATTGGTCATTATGCCTCTAGATGTCCTGAGAGAATTCCAAAAAGGTTTGAGAATAGACCTAGGATTCCAAAGAAATGTTATTATGTTAAAGATTTTGATGATGCAAGAGTAACAGATGATGAATCAGATAATGGTAGTATTACTGAAAATGAATGCTTGTTCATTGCTATTAAAGAAGAACCTGTGTCTACTAATCCTGCTAGTTGTGTGAAGGAAGAAAAACCAGTGGAGGAAAGTGCCTTGGTTGTTCAGGTTGTGCAAGACAAAGATGAATGGGTTATTGATAGTGGATGCTCTCATCACATGACTGGTGACAAAAGTAAGTTCATAAGTTTGGAAAGATATGATGGGGGACTGGTTAGGTTTGGTGATGATACAACTGGTAAGATTTATGGAAAAGGATCTATTTCTTTTGATGGCAAGCATAACACTGATGATGTCTTATATGTGAAGGGATTAAAACACAATCTCTTGAGTGTTGGTCAGACGTGTGGAAAAGATTATGATCTCAGATTCAAGGACAATGGATGCAAGATCTTGGAAAGCTCCAGAACAGTGATTGCAACTGGTAAGAAGACAAGAGGTACCATTTATCATTTGAAAGGGACTAATGAATATTGTTTGTTGGCTCAAAATGATGAAAGTTGGTTGTGGCATAGAAGGTTGTGTCATATCAATTTTGACAACATTGTGAAGATAAGTTCCACTCAGGCTGTAAGAGATTTGCCCAAGCTTGTGAAGCCTGCTGATACATTGTACAAGGAGTGCCAATTTGGAAAATAGACAAGAACAAGTTTCAAGAGCAAGGACCAATCTATTGATGGATTGCTAGAATTAGTGCATACAGATCTATGTGGACCTACCAGAGTAAGAAGTCTACAAGGAGACAGGTATTTCATGTTGTTAATTGATGATTATTCTAGAATGACTTGGGTTACCTTCTTAAAAGAAAAAGCAAAAGCCCTAGAAAAGTTCAAAGCATTCAAGGCAATGGTTGAGAATGAGCTAGATTTGAAGATCAAGTCCTTGAGGTCTGATAGAGGTGGAGAGTTTACATCAAATGAGTTTAACTTCTTTTGTGAGGAACAAGGGATAAAGAGACAATTATATGCACCTAGGACTCCAAAACAAAATGGAGTAGTTGAAAGGAAGAACAAGACAATTCAAGAGGTTGCTAGAACAATGATGAAGGAGGCTGACCTACCGGAAGTATATTGGAGAGACACAATTCACACTATTGTATACATCCTAAATAGAATCCAAGTCAAAGGTAACAATTCTAAGACTCCTTATGAATTGTGGCACGGTAAAGTTCCTACTGTGAAATATTTCAAAGTTTTTGGTAGTAAGTTTTATATCAGAAGACATGAAGATCTAGGTAAGTTTGATGCAAGATGTGATGAAGGTATCTTCCTTGGATACTCTACCAAGAGCAAGGCCTACCGTTGCTTAAATAACAGGTTGAAGAAGATCATTGAGAGTGCAAATGTCAAAGTTGATGAAAGCAAGGAAAAGGTATCAAGTGGATATGAATCTGATGAACCAGATGTCCCTGCAAGTAAAGTAGTAGTGCAGCAAGAATAAAACTCAGAGGAAGAAGGAGAACAAGCTCTGAAAATCATTACTAAAACACCCAGGTATGTGAAGTTAAATCACTCTGAAGATCAAATCATAGGAGATAAGAGTAAAGGAGTTCATACCATAAGAAGAGTTGTTGAAGAATAGGTTAATTATTGTTTGATTTCCCAAGTGGAACCTAAAAATGTAAATAAAGCATGTAGTGCTGAAAAATAGGTAAATGCTATGAAAGAAGAATTGATGCAGATAGAAAAGAATCAAACTTGGGATCTTGTCCCTAGACCAGTAGACAAGAATGTGATTGGTACCAAATGGGTCTTTAGGAACAAAATGAATGAGAATGGTAAAGTAGTAAGAAACAAAACAAAGTTGGTATGCAAGGGATACTCTCAGGTTGAAGGAATAGATTTTGAGGAAACTTTTACACGTGTGGAAAGGATTGAAGTAGTAAGAATGTTTTTAGCATTCGCAGCCTACATGGATTTCAAGGTATATCAGATGGATGTCAAGTCAGCATTCTTGAATGGAGAATTGGATGAAAAAGTTTACATTGAACAACTGGAAGGATTTCAATCATCAGATCAGGTAACATGGTGTGCAGATTGAAGAAAGCATTGTATGGATTGAAACAAGCTCCTAGACCCTGGTATGCAAGGTTAGATAAGCATTTGTTACAATTGGGGTTCAGTAAAGGTACTGCGGATATCTATCTCTATTTCAAAATCAATGATGAACAAATCCTAATTGTTGTAATCTTTATTGATGACATTATCTTTGGAGGCAATGAAGGTATGTGCATGAAGTTTGTTGGTGATATGCAAAGTGAATTTGAAATGTCTATGTTTGGTGAGATGAATTTCTTCTTAGGTCTGCAAATTAATCAATCAGATAAAGGTATCTTCATTTCTTAGTCTAAGTATTTGAAAGAGTTGTTGAAGAAGTTTGGGATGGAGGACTCCAAACCAGTAAACACTCCCATGGTGATTGGTTGCAAACTAAGAAAAAATGATGATTCACCTATGGCAGATCAGAAAAGGTACAGACCCACGATTGGAGGATTACTTTATTTGACTCAAACCAGACCTGACATAATGCATGTAGTTTCTCTTGTGGCAAGATTTCAAGCAGAGCCTAAAGAGTCACATGTGATGGCAGTCAAGAGGATATTGAGATATTTGAAGGACACACCAGAGCATGGCTTGTGGTATCCAAAGGATAATGATTTCACCCTCAGAGCATACACAGATGTTGATTGGGATGGAGATATGGATGACAGGAAAAGTACTAGTGGAGGTGCATTCTTCTTGGGAAGTAGATTGGTTTCATGGTTGAGCAATAAGCAAGACTCAATCTCCTTGTCCACTACAGAAGCAGAGTACATTGTAGTAGCGTGTAGTTGCACTCAAGTTTTATGGATGAAGCAAACATTAAAGGATATCAGAGTTATGCACGAAGATCCAATTGCAATCTTTTGTGACAATACAAGTGCCATAAACATATCCAAGAATCTGATGATGCACTCAAGGACAAAACACATATCCATAAGATATCATTTCTTGAGGGAAAAGGTGATAGAGAATGAAGTCAAGTTGGAGTATGTATCTACAAAAGATTAGATTGCAGACATCTTCACTAAGCCTCTACCTAAGGATACTTTTGAGTATCTCAGAGAAAAGTTAGGGGTCGTCACCCCTCCTACTCTGAACTAAGGTGCACATAAGTGCATCAATCCAGTGGTGCTTACAATTTCATTCTTTAAACTGGATTGATGTTTTGGTAGCTACATCTCAGGGGGAGTAGCTAATGAGATCAGTAAGTATTGCAGTATTGTTGATAGGGGGAGTAATAAAGAAAAGCAAGGTTAGAGAAAAGTTTGGTTCTATCAGAGCAGTAGAATGCAAGTATGTGCCCTTTGCCATTGATGTCAAAGGGGGAGAGAATTCATGTGAAAAACTCAAGTAGGAAAGAATGTAGATGTGTGAAGAGTAAGGGGGAGAATCTTGTCTTAATGGTAGTTTCATTTTTTCACATCATATGTTGCCATCAATGACAAAGGGGGAGATTGTTGCAAGTATGTGCCTAATCGGTGTTGTCATTGATGTCAACATATCTGTGTTGTCATTGGTGTCAACTGTATCCTTATCTTTTGATTGATTAGAATCCTTATATGTTGAGGACATTGAGAAAATTAGCCCCTCCAGAAGAATCAGAAAGGAAACAGTGAATCACAGCGAAGACAGTGAGTTGCATACTGAAGAACAATCTAGAAGATTGCTCCTTATTTCTTGTAGATTGAAGATCTTGGTCTGCAGATTGGAATTTATTTAGAGGCATGTCTAAAGATGCTAAATCCTGAGTTTGAGCCTCGGATATGAAGAATTGAGTGAGTTACATTCACTAGAGTAAAACTTGATTTTTCTGATTATTCACTAGTGACAGGGAGAAAGTATTTTGCTCCGCATTCCTCCGCATTGAAGTATTTTTCTTTGTGGTTCTAGAAGGAAGTCTGGGATGATGATAAGTGCCTACAACTACAATGGTTCATGATTTGGTGGTCCGCAAGCTATCTTTCTTTTATGAGAGTTGAAGACAATGAAGTTCATGTGCTCTGGTGTGAAGAATCTCATGGATAAAGTGGTTAGATTTTGTGTGGTTGCTCCTAGTGATTACAACGTGCTTGTCCTCCTGATCATGTTGTTTCCTTTACATTGGTTTGCGTTAAGGAATTGAGATTATGTTTGAAGTTTATTCCCAAATAACGTAGCGTGTAACTAGTCTTAGCTGACTTGGTTAATTCCAGTGATTGCGGAGATCTATTGAAGATTGTAGAAGCATGTCATGGCCTGGAAGATCATGTTTATGTCCCAGCTAAGGTGTGGTGTGATCCGCATACATCTTTACTACATTTCCTTAGCATAATTTTGTATTAGGTCAAGACCTATTTTGTAAATGTTTGTAATGTTGACCTTGGAGATTGTTCCAACAGTTGATGAATGTAATGCCAACCTTGATGTACATTCCAAGGTTGATGAATGATATATATACTTGTAGTTTGGTCATGGAAAACATGTCCTTGTGTGAAGATGCGAAGTTAAGTGAAGAAGTGTAGAAGGCAGAGCAGAGCAGAGGAAGAGTATTGTGCTTCAATGGAACTAAATTCGGGCATGGAGTAGATGTTATTATCTCAGTTCAAAACCTTTGGCAGTGAGCCACCCCTTGGTAGTGAGCCTTTTTCTAGGTAGTGAGCCCTATTAGCAGTGAGCCTTTGATTTTTGGTATTGTTATAACTTATATATCTTGTGGACTAACATCCACCGTGGTTTTTCCCTTAGCAGGGTTTTCCACATAAAAATATGGTATCTCTTGTGTATGATCTTGCAATTGTGTTTACATTTATGAGTTTATACTTTCATGATAACAAACAGTGGACAAGTATTTAATGTTTTAAGGTGCAGAATTAGTTAAAGATTTGAGACAACTAATTCACCCCCTGCTCTAAGTTGTCTGGTTCATTTCAACACAACATGCTCATGCTTTTCATTACCATATCCTTCACCTCACAACTTCTCTTATTATCACTCCTTTGTCTGCTCCTCTAATCATCACTCTTTTGTATGCTCCTATGATCATCACTACTTGATAGAATATACACATCACTATGCTTTCCATCTCACAACCCTTCTGATCACTTACTCTTTTGACATCATTGAACACCATTCTATTGACATCATATACAATAGTATGCCTTCTCCATCACAACTCTGTTGACATCAATAACAACATATGCAACATAGGTGTGTGGTTTACACCTTGAATCCTTGTAAATGTTGTAACTCAAATTAGAATGGCTAATATTGGGTGCACTTCTCTAGATAATTATTGGAATTATACAATAACTTAATTCCTAGTTTTATTGGAGTTGAGATTACTTGCATTACAAGTTTGCTTTAACTCACAACTAAGGTTTTCTTTTAAAGAATCTTATTCTTGGTAGATGGATTTATCTTTATCCTTTTTTTCTCACATTAGAGTGCTCAAGTTGATTGGATGAATAATGAAATTTGGTTATAAATCCAATGTTGGGTTTAGAGTTGGTATGATAGATTCGAAGTAGGTAATTGTTGATAGGACTATTCTAGGGAGTTGGTGGTTGTGTTGCTACCTAAAGCTTGCTCATGTTGAAGATCTTCTAATAGGATGAGCTTGGTTCCTATTGTATCATAATATTCTTGTACTATGAATACAATATGAATAGTGCCATTATTTGTTACATTTTTTTCTTGTAAGGGTTTATTAGGTTAAATTTTATATTATTTGTTATTTCATTTTGAATGGTTTTATATTCTATAACTTTATAGTAACGTTTTTGTGGAGATTAGGTTGGATTGTGTTCGTAATTCCTTTCATTTGGTATTATTGTCTAATCAACTCTTTATCATAGTTTAGAAAGTGAAAAAATCTTATTTTTAATATTTGATTTTAATGAGAGTTTTTTGCACAGGTGAATGTTTATTAGGTACAAAGAAATGACTAGTACTTATAGAAGAATGGAATTTGAAAAATTCAATCGAATGAATTTTGAGCTATGGAAGCTTAAAAATGGAGACTTCCTAGTTGATCATGAAAAGTGGATTGTTGTGGTCAATAAAAAACCCTCACAAAAATATTAGGTCAACCATCAAGCTATGCCTTTTTTGAATTAGTACTTTGGAATGCCTCTAGAGAGAATATTATTGAAAATCTATGGAAAAAAGATTGTTTCTTTGTATTAGATAGAATCGTTGGTTAAAAAGCATTTATCTAAAAAAAAATATTCATTGAGAATGTCAGATGATGATTTAGTTATAGAAAATTTGAATGCTCTAAATATCCCAACAAGTCAATTGGAATTCATTGATGTCAGGTTGGATGAAGGAGATCAGTGCATAATCTTATTATGTTCTTTGTTAGATTTGTGGGAAAATCTTGTTATGGCAATCAACAACACCACTTAAAAGTTGAAACTTGATGATGCTTTTGGAGATTTAATATATGAGGAAAAACAATGAAAATCCATATATTTTGTAAACAATGCTTTATTTATTAGAGTTCGTGTGAAGGAGAAATACAAGAGAAGGGGAGAAAAAGATAGAAGTCCAAAGTTAGGTCAAAGTCTCTAGGAAAATTTAAGGTGAAATGTTGGAACTATGGTAACACACAAAAATAACTATTTAAAGAAAAGTAGAAGATGTGTGAGTAGGAAGAATCAAGTTAGGATGATCAAACAATACAAGTCAAACCCAATCCTACCACCTTCAAAGAATCCATCTAAATGACACAAAAATGCAAACAAATTGAAGGAAAATCACCTAGATTGTTGACTCCTTGGTTGGATTTGTGGATTGCTTCTCAATTGTAGACAATCATAAGTGCTAAAGCTGCCATGATGATGGATAAAATTGCTCAAAATGCTCAATGGATGCTAATGGAAGTGTTATGCTTGAGACTATACTCTAGATGCTATATGATGAGATATGAAATAATGGGAATGAGTGGGTGTATATATAACACTCAACAAGAGTTGATCAACAGTGGAGATTAGGTGGCTATGTGAACGGTTGAGATGAATTCATGATCATAGGTGAATATGCACAAGACAAGTGTAAAGAAGAGGATAAAGCACATGTGTGATTATGTACACAAATACTTTTATTTCATAAGTTTAAATGTGATAGTGTCCATAAAAAGTACTACATATGTTAATGTGTACACAAAAGGTACTACCACACATGATTCAAATGGAAGATGGACAAGTGTCGGAATATGATGGAAGGTGAGAACAATTAATTAAATAAATAAAATTTATTTAATTAATTTTATATTACAGGATAAGGATAAGATTGAGATGAAATTTATTTAATTAAAATGAGAGAATGGAAATATTATTAAATAATTAAAGATTATTTAATTATAAATAGAAGAAAAATAGATAATGAATTAATAGTAAACATGATGTTTCCACAGTCCATCAAATGAAAGTTTTTGGTTTAAACTGTGTTGCTTTTTTTTGCATCGACGTTTCAGATCACACTCCGTGATCCATCATCAAGAAAAAAATGAGAATGAGATAGTAAAATTGCACGCTTAGTTTAACTTAAAAAGAGAGAGAGAGGGGAGTCTCAAGGCACGGAGTGCTAGGTTGACATGAGCTAAGGAAACTAAAAAATAAAGAAAAATGGACAAATATAAATCCACCAATTAGAGTTAATAAAAACAAGAGAGGAAAAAGTGGATGATAAAGAATAAAAATACAAAAAACAGAGAGGAAAGAGTTGTAGAGGACAAAAAAGATATAAGAAATATAAAGTATTAAGAAATGTAAGAAATAAAAGGAAAATAAAATAAAATATAAATCAAAATATACAATAAAAATAGAGAGAGGAGATTAAAAGAGAAAGGAATATAAGTAAATAAATAAGAAAATTTAAGCCATAAGGGGATTATTAGAAATTGAGGATAATAAAGCACGGAGTCTAGAAGGTAAAGAAGAGCAAGAAAGAGACAAATGAGGAAATGAAACAAAAGATTAGGTAATCAAAACACAAACTCGCTAAATAAATAAAGTTAAACCAAAAAATAAAAATATAAAAAAATGACCAAAACAAAGATGGGTAAATGATAAAGACCAGGAAAGAGTGAAAGGAGCGGAAAGAGCAAGAGCAAGCAACCAAGAGGGGAGTATAGGAAGGGAAGATCGAAGAAAGGAATCAACGAAGAAGAAGAGGAGGGAGGGGAGAGAAATTACTTAGAGGGGGCAACAATGAATAAGAAGAAAGCACTGAGAAGAAGAGAAAGAGAAAAGAGAGAGAGCGGGGAGAAGGTGGGAAAAAATAAAGCTCAACGATGAAAAAGTAAAGAGGAGATGTGTAAAGGGGAAGGCCAACTAAAAACTAGCAGACAAACGGGAGACGAGAAGAAAGACACAGAAAAGAAAAGACAAAAGGTTGGAGTGAAGCACGAAAGTTAAGACCAACAACTAGAACCTAAAAGGCAGAAAGATAGACGAAAGTAAGTATAATGAAAAAAGGAGTGAGCGTGCAACAAAAGACAAACCAAAAGCTAGAGAAGAAGGCCCGAGATGAAGAACCAAAGCCACAAGAAGAAAGAAGTCAGGAAGAAAAAAGACAAATAAGAAAATCGAAGAGGACAAAGGTGACGGAGGAAAGGCAAGATAGAAGATAAGAAAAATGAAAGAGGTGTGAAAGAAGAGAGTGAAACAAAGAACAAGAGCAAAAAGGTAAAGAGAGAAGAAGAAAGAAAAAAGAAAAAAGTCCAAACTTGTAAATAAAGAGTGTGTGCACAATGTGGACAAGCCAAAAACTGGAACACATAGGAAAGGAGGAGAAAGAGACGGTGAGAAAAAAGAAAGTTAGAAGAGAGAAAAGATACCGATAAAAGGGAAGGAAAAGGGGAGGAAGAGAGAGAAAAGACCTAGAAGGTGGAAAAAGATGCAAACAGGGGGAGAGTAAAAGTGAGATGGGGCGGGAAGTAGAAAAGAGGAGGAAAAGAGGCGAGGAGGGCAAGGTGAGACTTCGTGCCTTGAGACTCCCCTCTCTCTCTCTTTTTAAGTTAAACTAAGTGTGCAATTTTACTATCTCATTCTCATTTTTTTCTTGATGATGGATCACAGAGTGTGATCCGAAACGTCGATGCAAAAAAAGATAATGAATTAATTAAATAAATATAAATTTATTTAATTAATAAAGGAAATAGATAATTTAAGAGAAAATAGAGAAATTATTCAAATGTGTTAGACAAATGCAAATGATGAATAATGCAATATTTTGATAATAATAATTAGGTCAATTTTGGGTGTCTATAGAAGAAAAATGAGCTTGGAGATTATTATGAAAAATCCTCTATTGAAAGATGTGTTTATGACATCTTTTATTACACATGCATGTGAAGATGTATGGTTGATAGATTTTGGCACCTAATTTTAGATGATTCCTCATAGAGTGGTTTTTTTAATATGAAAAATATTTTAAAGGTGAAGTTTTCTCAAGAGGCAATTAGTGTCATTAAATTGTTGATCGTACACTAGTAGAAAAAAAGAAATAAATGACTAAAAAAACTACCAAAAATTGGTTATGTGACCATTAGTTTGGTCACGTGACCATTGGCAGTTTATTGCCGGTCATTTATCTCGTGACCAAATTTATGACTAAACAAATTTTAGTCATTAATTTGGTAGTATATTTAGTCATCAATTTGGTAGTATATTTAGTCATTAATTGTTGTTAACTGGTCATTTATTTAGTCATTGTAATCATTAATTGTCGTCAATTGGTAGTATATTTGGTCATTTATTTATTTAGTATATTTATTTATTTATTTAGTCATTTATTTATTCATGGTAGTCATTTATTTAGTCATTGTGACCAAATTTCAATGCACAAACACATATTGATGTATCTAAGGTATTTTAGTGCCATATCATTCTTTAACTCAAAGACGATGGTTTCCACAAGGCTAGTGATTTAGCAGAAAAATGACTGTAATGACCAAAACAAAAGGCCACTCAATTTTTTTTCTGAAGAGTTGTAATAAAAATCTCTTCAAAGAAGTCATCGTATAACAAAAGGGTTCCATGGGACTTAGATCTCTTCAATCTCTATCATTGCAACCCAGTTTTTTTGTATGGTTGCCCTCATTATATTCTCTATAAGATCAAACCCTTGTTTTACCTAAAAATTATAAATCGGAAACCACATGATCTTTCTTTGAAAACCCTTTTATCTAAAGAATTAAGGAAATAGTTATGCATGTTAAAAATAAATTCAAGGAAAGAGGCAATGTAAATATCTTGCATTGAAATAAATTTTGGCATATTTTAAAAAGGTAACAATGGGGTTTCTATTTTTATGTGGTTAAGGAAATTGCAGCAAGCAGATTTTTAGTTTTTGTGCTAAAAAAAACAAAGAACTAATGCAGATACCTTTAAAAAAAAAGATTTCCTCCACTGCCTTGGATCGATTCCTTGGAAGGCAAATCTTTTGTTTTATGTTCTTACTCCCTTCCAACTCACCTCAAATCTTGCAATTTGATATGCTCGCCTAAGTTATTTGCTTTCAACCATTTTCCCTTTCCTTTTCCTTTGAAAAATTATAAAATAGAAATCCTAGAGCATCTAGTGGGGAACATATAAAAGACATGAGACTTTTTCTGACACGATTTTTTTCCCAGCGTGAGAACAACCGATGAGTTTAGAAAATCTTCAACCATGGCCGCCGCCACAGAGGTCGCTATGTGGTGGATGGGGGACAAAAAAAAGAAAACAGAACCTTAAAAGTTGAAGCAAAGGGTTTCCAAAATAGATTTATCATATTAAGAAAGAGGCTCAAAATTCTTACAATAGTATACCTGCGCAAGAACCTTGAGAAGATACATTTATTTTCTAAATGGCTAAACAACAAATTTGTGGAAAAAATATATTCTGTACAAACCACTAAACAAAGTGGCCGAGATCGACCATCAAATGAAGATGTACAATATCACATGCGTAGACCAAAAATGACAAGCCAAAGACAAAAACAGAGATCTGATGAGAAAAAACCCTCAGTGAAAAAAGCAGCCGAAAAATTCCATGTGAGAGATCCAACAAGAGCAGGTGCTAGACAAGGCACCACCGCCACATAAGCAGTGCCTGTAACTAGAGATGGACTGGGCACCTCTCCCTCCTCTGCGCCAGCCTCTCCAGCCTCGATCGTAGAGACCTGAAAAACACCACATGGTGAGACATATACACACAACATATACATCCTAGGCATGGCATAGATACATAGAGTACCCTTGCCCACCCAATTGAGTCGTCGGAGTGCTGCAACTCCCTCTACAACTGCACAACCTTGAGGTGCCGCAGCTCCTCCATCCATGATGTGCTACTACACCTGCCATTCATTCATTCAAAACGTCATTCAAAAACCAAAAAAAAAACATAAGCACCATGACATCATATCATAAATTGATTGCACCCAATTACTCAAATCACCCTTGCAACGCATCGTACTTTACGTTACAATCTTGCACAAAACACACAAATCAGTCGGAATACTAACACGCCTCCGCCAAAACTAAAGCAAAAAATGTGACGCACCTCTACAAAGAAGAAAGCATATGGAAGCCTGGCTTGCAGTTGTTTGGAAACCAAGTCCCAATTCTGCATGTCGTATCTCTCCACACCCATCTCCTTAAACGGTGCCCTGCGCCTAGCAAACTCCTTATCGTTGTTGATGCTCCCTGGTTTGGTCACCGACGACTCTATTTTGTTGTCTCCATTTCAGCTTGTGGCATCAAATATACACACACACACACACACACACACACATGTCATTGTTTATATTCAAATGCTTTCAAAACAAAAATGCATCTATGTGTTATTTTGGGGTTTCTCTATAACTTATATATATAAACAATGACGTGTGTGTGTATATATATATATATATATATATATATATATTTGTTGTAGAGAAAAAATAAGAGGGTTAGTTGCCGTTAAAAAATGTTTTGGCAGAGAGGGCATCCATGAGAAGAGCCTGCACAGCAAGGAGAAAAATAAAATTTTAGAAAACAACACACAACAATGAGATTAGGGTTTTTGAGAAGAAGAGGGAAATAGAGGAAAAAGAGTTTAGGGTTGTATATGAAAATAGAAACAAATAAAATAAGAAACTAGGGTTGAGGAAATAGTAAATGCATTGTAGAAGACATAGAAGAATAAAAAGATTAATCTAATTTTGATGCACGTGAACTCTCTTTCCCTCTCCTTCCCCTTTTGAAATTTGATTTATATTTTTAATCTATTTTTGCATTGTAATTAACTATTAGGGCAAGTGAAGCCCAAGTGGGAAATTGAGAAACTAAACAAATCCCATGTTTATTTTTATTTAGGACTTGGAGTGAAGGTGTTTTGGCTTATTTAACTTTTAATTATTTTAATGATGGGACTTGGTGGGGCATTATTTAATTGTATCATAGGATTATTTTAAATAGGAATTCCCCACCCTTTTTATCAAACATATAGACTTAATGTAGTTTTAATTTATTATTCTATGTTAGTTGATGTATTTATTTAATACCTTGGGTGGCGTTGAAACATTAGGGTATCATTATTTATTAATGTATTTAATTTTGGTGAGTTAGGATCATGTTTAATTTTCCACATTAATAATGAGGTGGTGTTTTTCCCTAGAAGGGGATAATTAAGTGGTTATTTCATGGGTTTAATTTATCACTTTTATTGTTATTGAGCATTTTGATTATGACTTAGATGAAGTTAATTTATCTCATTTCTATTCTAGTTCCTAGGGTTAGATTTCAACACCATCTCTATAGGCAACCAGGAAAGCATCGCACTGTTCACCTCCACAGTGCAGAAGAGCAATCCATCACTGAAAACCTTGCTTTCCGTCAGCGGAGGAAATGCCAAGATGGATGACTTCGCCACAATGGCTGCCGATTCTTCACTGCGCAAAAAGTTCATTGACTCGGCCATATCTCTGGCCAGGCAATATTCCTTCGACGGTCTTGATCTTGACTGGGAGTATCCTCAAACCCTGGCGGACTCCTAATTTGATAGCTCAGAAAGTGAATGGAATCGGATGATGTGAATCCCTATCTCCAGATGAACCAACGGGAAAGGCTCGGTTAGCGGACTGAGTAAGAAAATAAAAAGGAGATGAAACAAAATAGGTTAGTTTTGTACCTTTACGAGTTAGGGTTTACTTTAGGGTTTCAATGAATGGGTGCCAAAATGAAATGAAAATTTTGGAGTCCATATTATAATATATTATATTATATTATAATATAATATTATACAATATTATAATATATTTATATTTTTTAGATTGTAGGAATCGGGTAGTCCCCCCTATAAACTCCGGTACCATGGGGACGAGGGGAGATTGGACCTCATGACCTTCTTTACCGCAACAGGAATTTTTAGCCAATCGAGCCAAGGCCCCCGCCCCTAAATACTATATTATGTTATAATATAAATATTATATTATAGTATATTATAATATAAATATTATAGTATATTATAATTTAAATATTATATTATATTATAATGTAATATTATATAATATATATTATATTATATTTATAAAATAATAATATATATTATATAATAATATAATATTATAATATTTAATATACTATTATATAATATTAAATACATTATAATATAAATATAATATTATATAATGGGCGGGGGCCTGGCTCGATTGGCTAAAAAATTTCATTGCGGTAAAGAAGGTCATGAGGTCCATTCTCCCTCCGTCCCCATGGTACCGGAGGGTGTGTCGTGCCAGCCTCATTGTCACGTGAAAAAGGTTTACCAGGCACACTACAGTTTATAGGGGGGCTACCCGATTCCTGCAGTCTAAAATATATAATAATAATAATATAAATAATATAGTATTATATAATATTGAATATATTATAATATTATATTATTATATAATATATAATATAAATATAATATTGTAATATTAATAATATAATATTATATAGTATATATAATAATATAATTATAATATATTAAATTATATTGTATTGTAATATAATATATTATTATATTATAATACAACCCACTCCTTCAATTCGAAATATATATTTTTAATTATCTACTTTAATATCATTTTGTCTAATTTTTATTTGTGTGACTAATTATTTAGTCATTTATGACTAATTATTTAGTTGTGTTTTTTACTAGTGATGACCAAATTAGTCATTTATTTAGTCATTTCAACCGATGACCAAATTAGTCATTTATAGTTGTGTTGCAAAAAATTAGTAGAATTTTGGTCACGTAACTAAAAGTTTTAGTCGCCTGGTCATTTATTTTTCATATTTCTACTAGTGGTAGCAATGCCAAGCTTGTGTTCTAAGATTGAAAATTCAAGACACTCTTGGGTGTTTTACATATCCTAGGTTTAGCGAGAAACTTGTTGTTTGTGAGTATCATAAATGATTTGGGAGGGCATGCTATCTCTTGTAAAGAAGGTTGTAGAATGGCCAAAGGAAAATTAGTTTTATCAAAGGAGGTTTGGGTTGGAACTCTGTTTAAACTTTATGCTAGTATTGTGTGGAATTCCTTAACTTTTTTATCAGACTTGAAAATATCACTAGAACAATATCTTTAAGGATTGAGAGATGGAAAGCTATTGTTGGGGTGAGATGTTAGGCAAAGAAAATAGATGGAAAGCTATTGTTGGAGTGAGACCTCAAGAAAGGAAAATATAAGTCATCCCATATGAGATTCCTTGGAGGGAAAAGTTAGGAAGATATGTCGCCCAATCAATATCTTATAAGATGGGAAGGGCATGCCAAGTTGTCCCCCAAGTGAGACCTCAACAAAGAAGAAGAGATAGGAAGTCCTTTAGAAGGAACCTTCTAAAGGAAAAAATAAATATGATAAACCTTGTGGAGATGAATTGATTTCATATTTGGATTTGTCTTAAAAATATGTAATCTAAAAAAAATGGCACCTCATTTTGAGTTTATATGAAGAAGTAATGGCTTCCAAAAATTGTTGTGGGAGGATTGGGAAAACTATCACCTTAGTGACACTTCATTAGTCTAGGAGACCTCAAGCTATCTCTAGATAAGATACCTTAAGATTCTGGGTGGAGGAAAATTCAAGGTATCACCTAGGAGAAATTTGAAAGTGTCTCTTGAGTGAGACCTCAAGATGCTGGAAAGGAAAAGTTTAAAGTATCGCTTAAGAGATACCTCAAATTTATGGGCCTATAAATTTTAATTTTTGAAAATTTTCATTGAGGAAAAATATTAAGCTAAAACTTGTGTGATAGCTTCAAAATTGTGGCACAAATTATTGGGTCATATTGGTGAAAAAGGACTTATGGCCTTGAATTCTAGGGATTTAGTTATGTGGATTGAAGATTGTTCTATAGATATTGATTTCTATGCACATTACATTTATGGGAAAAAATCACATCAAATTCAACTAGAGCTACATAATATCGAATGAGATTTTTGATCTGGTTCATAGTGATGTTTTTATACTTGTAAATGTGCATTCATTAGTAAAATCCCTATATCATGTATTGGTGATTTCTCTAGGAAAACATGGACATAATTTATGAGATAAAATTCCAAGGTCTTGAGTAGATTTGAAGAGTTTAAGTCTCTTATGGAGAATTAGATTGAGAAGAAGATCAAGGTTCTAAGAATGGATAGTTGTGGAGAGTTTTTCGTTATAGAGTTTGAGAGGTTCAATAAGGATAGAGGTATAGCTAGATAGAAAGCAACTTTGTACACCCCTCAACAAAATGGAGTTGGAGAAAGGATGAACATAATGTTGATAGAAAAGGCTAGGAACATGCTTAATGGTGTTGGGATGTATAAGAAGTTTTTGTCAGAAGTAGTTAGTACTGCTTGTTATCTTATCAATAAATATCCTACATCAACACTTGATAAAATCATAGAGGAGGTTTGGACAATCCAGAAGCCCTCTCTTCAACATCTCAAAGTTTTTTATTATGATGCATATGTACACATGCCCAAGGAGAATAGGTCCAATTTAGAATTCAAATTTGAAAAATGTATCTTCATCGGCTATAGTGAAGGTGTGAAAGGATACACACTTTGGAATTTTGAGAATGAGAAGACGACGTATAGCCTGTTAGTTTCAAGACAGACAATGAGAGGGGGGGTGAATCAGTTGTCCCAAAACTTTCCTTTTATTAACCACTTAAATTCTTCTTGAAATTCAGCAGCATAATAATGAATCAATCATAAAACACGATGGAACAAATCAAGAGTAGAAACACATTAACACATATGACACCAAGATTTTAACTTGGAAAACCTAGTTAAGGGAAAAACCACGGGGTGACTAACCCAAGATTGTATTCTCTGTTAAAAGAATAAGAAGAACAAAATGGCACATGCCAATTAGGGCTCACTACCTGAGCACACTGCTCACAAGAGGCCCACTGCCTACATGAGACACATTGTCTACAAAATAATAAATATTACATACTTGAACTGAAGATTAGCATCTTCACCATGCTTTAGTTAGTTCCATTTAAGCTCAATACTTCTGCTCTACCTTTCGCTTTTCTCCTTTCTACCACACTCTCATCTTCTCTCCTATATATTTGAAATGACTTCACAACTCTTATTTATACAAGACATCGACTTTGGGATAATCATCAAAGTCGGCATACTTTACAGAGTAAATACACAAATACAACTTGATTTATTATACAAGACTTCATGTGAATCACCACATTGTCGACTACATAGATCTGGGACTTAAATCTTCTTTGAGGAACATGCCATGCTTCGCAGAACATCTTCAAGATCATCTGCAAGATGTGTAAATCATCTGGTCGGCCAAGTTTAGGAAGAACATCATCATCTAGAAGTAATTCTTCAATTAAGAGCTCAATCTTCAATGCATACCACCAACACAAACTGGACACAATCTAGAGACCCCAACAAGCTTGCTTGAAACACCAAGAATATCCACACCACTTTTGATTAACACAGTATGTCATCACTATCATAATGGAATAGATGCTTATTGACCTCCAGACCACGAACTAATTGAGTTGTCAATTCACATTGACTTCCTAAACACTCCACCAAATCCACAAAACAAGATATTGCATTTCCGGATCTCGTTGGACCTATTTGTGTCACTATGTCACCTCTAGACATTTGCCAGAACCAGTTTTACTCATATGGCCATAACTTCTTCAAATCTTCATGCGGACCTCTCAAATCTTTACTGGATCACCTTTAGACACATATCTACAAACCCCTTGATGCGCATCCTTTGATCTTCATCTTAGCTAGGATCTTCACTTCATAGAGCTTCATTGTCTTCACTGTTCTTCTCTGTTTTTGATAGGACTAATTTTCTCAATATCCTCAGCACACAACTCATCCAAACCTTGACATCAATACAACAGGAGTATGTTGACATCAATGACAACATCGGTTAGGCCCATACTTAAACAATCTCCCCCTTTGTCATTGATGGCAACATATGATGTGAAAAAATATTTTAACCATCAAGACAAGTACTTCTCCTCACTGATTGACATAACTCCCCCTATCAACAACAACCATTCACATGTCTTCTCTTCTTTTACTGCTCCCCCTTTGATCAACAACCACTTTTTATTTTTCACATGTCTTCTCTTCAATGGCAAAGGGCACATACTTGCATCACGCATAATCATACAGACTGCTCCTCCTGAGTAGCACCTTCCTATCATCAATCTGGACCACAAGATATGACTGTGAGATCCACCGGAATGATGCACATCAGTGCACCTTAATTCAGAACTGGAGGGGTAATAATCCCTAACTTCTCCCTGAGATACTCAAAAGAGTCCTTAGGTAGAGATTTAGTAAAAATGTCTGCAATTTGATCCTTGGAGGGCACAAACTCCAATATGACTTCATTCTTGTTCACCTGCTCTCTCAAAAAGTGAAACTTGATGGATATATGTTTTGTCTTTGAATGCAACACTAGATTTTTTGATATATTTATTGCACTTGAATTATCACAGAAGATTGTGATAGGTTCCTCATACTCCACTCTGATGTCTCTTAGCATTTGCTTCATCAACAATACTTTAGTGCAACTACCTGTTGCTGCAATATATTCTGCTTCTGCAGTGGACAGAGATATTGCCTCTTATTTCTTACTCAGCCAAGAAACCAATCTTTCCCTAAAAAGAATGCTTCCACCACTCGTACTCTTCCGATCATCCACATCTCCTACCCAATCCGCATCTGTATATGCATGAAAAGAGAAATCATGATCTCTAGGATACCATAAACTATACTCAGTTGTTCCTTTTAGATATCTGAGAATCCTCTTGAATGCCATGACATGAGATTCTCTAGGATCAGCTTGGAATCTGGCAACAAGACCAACATCATTCATAATGTCAGGTCTAGTTTGAGTAAGATACAATAGTCCTCCAATCATTGACTTGTACTTTTTCTGATCAGCCTTAGGAGAGTCATCATCTTTGCTCAGTTTACATCCGGTTGCCATGGGAGTATTCATTGGTTTTGAGTCTTCCATCCCAAACTTCTTCAACAATTCTTTCACATATTTGGTCTATGAAATGAAGATTCCTTTCTTTGTTTGAGTGATTTACAGACCCAAGAAGAAATTCATTTCCCCAAACATGGACATCTCAAATTCACTTTTTCATTTGATTTGCAAAAGTTTTGCACATACTATCTCTTCCTCTAAAAATGATATCATCTACTAATACTTCAACAATCAAGATATTTTCATGATCAATTTTGAAGTACAAGTTACTGTCAGCAGTACCTTTGCTAAAACCAATCTTCAAAAGATGCTTATCCAGTCTTTCATACCAGGCTCTTGGGGATTGTTTGAGTCCATACAATGCTTTCTTCAACTTGCATACCATATCACCATGATCAGACAATTGAAATCCATCCAGTTGCTCAATGTATACTTCTTCTTCCAAGTCACCATTTAGGAAGGCAGACTTGACATCCATCTGATATACTTTGAAATCCTTGAAGGCAACAAAAGCAAGAAATAATCTGGCTACTTCAATTCTTGCCATCGGAGCAAAAGTTTCTTCAAAATCAATTCCTTCTACTTGGGAATAACCCTTGCAGACCAATTTGGCCTTGTTTCTGACTACTTCACCATCTTCATTCAGTTTATTCCAGAAGACCCATTTGGTTCCAATCACATTTTTGTTTCTAGGTCTGGGAACAAGATCCCAAGTGTGATTTTTTTCAATCTGCATCAACTCTTCCTTCATTGCTTTTGTACAACTTTCATCATTGCATGCTTCACTTACTATTTTTGGTTCAATTTTTGAGATTAGACAATACTTTTCTGAGTCTTGAGCAATCTTTCTTCTTGTTTGAACACCTTTGCTTTTATCACCTATGATCTGATCTTTAGAGCGATTCGGTCTTACATACCTGGGAGTTTTGGAAATTTCTGGCACTTCTATTTCTTGGACAGGTTCATTCAAACTTATCTCTTCTTTCTAATTCTTTGAATCAGTCTGGATCTGAATTTCAGAAGGGACTTGATCTTCTTGGACCAAAACATCATTCTCATCATCTTCTTCATATTCATAAAACCTTGAGGGTTTTTCAATACCTTCATCAACCTTCACATTTGTACTTTCTGTAATCTTTCTCAATCTCTTGTTATAACACCAGTATGTTTTGCTTTGAGTAGAATAACCCAATAATATTCCTTCATCACTTCTAGCATCAAATTTGCCAAGGTCTTCATCTCTTTTAATGTAACATTTGCTATCAAAGACTCTGAAATACTTCACAGTGGGAGTGATGCCAAACCAGAGTTCATAAGGGGTCTTACCAATATTACTTCTGATTTGTACTCGATTAAGAGTATAGACAGTAGTGCTTACAACTTCTCTACAATAGATCTAAGGAACATTTGCTTCTATCATCATGGTTCTAGATGCTTCCTGGATGGTCCGGTTCTTTCTCTCCACTACTCCATTCTGTTGTGGAGTCCTTGGAGCAAATAATTGTCTTTTTATCCCATGTTTTTCACAGAATTCTATGAACTCTCCGGATGTGAATTCTCCACCTCTATCAGACCTGAGATATTTTATGTTTAATCTGGTTTCATTCTCTACCATAGCTTTGAATATTTTGAATTTCTCAAGAGCCTCAGATTTTTCTTTCAGAAAAGTCGCCCACATCATCCGGGAGTGGTCATCAATTAATAACATGACATATCTATCACCTTGCAAACTCTTGGTTCTTGCTGGTCCACATAGATCAGTATGTACTAAGTCTAACAATCTGGTAGAAGATTGTTCCTTACTTTTGAATGTGACTCTACTCTGCTTACCCAACTGACATTCTTTGCACAAACTATTAGTAGGTTTCACCAGTCTTGGAAGATCTCTTACAACCTGAGTGTTGTTTATCTTGATGATATTATCAAAATTCATATGACACATTCTCCTATGCCACAACCAACTCTAATCAATTTGAACAAATAAACAACTTTTTCCAGTACCAACCAAGTGGAAGATGTTACCTTTTGTTTGAGTACCGGATGTAATCTCTGTTCCAGAACTTTCAAAGATCTTACATTTTCCATTTTTTAATCGAAGATCATAGCCTTTGTCCACCAACTGTCCAACACTGATAAGATTGTGTTTTAGACCTTCAACATACAGTACATCACTGGTTTTGTTCTTTCCATCAAAAGAAATAGTTCCTCTACCTCTGATTCTGCCAGCAGAATTATCACCAAATTTTACAACTCCTTCATATCTTTCCAAATCTATGAACTTATTTTTGTCACCTGTCATATGGTGGGAGCATCCACTGTCAATGACCCAATCATCCTTTTCTTCAACTTGGGCAGCAAGAGCTCTTTCTATGACCAATCTTGTTGCAGTTAAAGCATTTGAAGGGCAATTTTCCTTCATACTTACCAGATCCTCTTGGCAGTTTTTTTACAATGATGGCTTCAAGTTGAGCAGCTTCTGCTTCATCTTCTTCCAGATCTTTTCTTGCTTTTTCATACCATGATAGTTTCTTTGAGGAGTTATCTCCTGGATCAAACTTTTGTTTGCCTTTTACAGAGGCACTAGCTTTGAATGTAGATTCAGTCTTGGGCGGTGCATCTCCAAACTCAGCCAATTCAAATTTAGCTAATTTTCCAACCAATTGATCTCTTGTGATATTTGAAAAAGATCTGAATTCTTCAATAGCAGCAACTTTGTGTTTGTAAGTAGGAGGTAGGGATCTAAGAACTTTGGCAACAATATCATCTTCATCTAAGATTCCACCAGCACACCTAATGCCACAAACAAGCTCATTTACTTTTGGCATAGATGTAGTGATATTCTCATCTTCATTCATTTTCTGATTTTCAAATTTTCCTTTCAGACTCTGTAGCTTGGCACATTTAATATATTTATCTCCTTCATGCAGAAGTTGCAGTTTTTCCCAAATCTCATATGCAGTTTTTAGATCTATAACATTTGTCAACTCAGAATCAGATAAGGCACTTAATAAAGCTTCTTTAGCCCGAAGATTGTCTTCAGCATCTTTGATTTCATCTACAGTTGTTGGACCATTCTTTGGAGGAACATACTTCTTTGAAGTCATGATCCAATATTGCATTCCCATACATTGCAAGTGACATTCCATGTGGCTTTTCCAAAGAGTGTAATTGGTTCCATCAAACCTCGGACTATCCTTCTTGTAGGAAGACATCCTAGGTCTCCTCAAGCAGTTAAGCTCTTTTTAGAGGAACTTAGCTCCGATACCAATTGTTAGTTTGAAGACAAACAACTGAGGGGGGGGGTGAATCAATTGTCCCAAAACTTTCCTTTTATTAACCACTTAAATCCTTCTTGAAATTCAGCAGCATAATAATGAATCAATCATGAAACATGATGCAACAAATCAAGAGTAGAAACACATTAACACATATGACACCAAGATTTTAATGTGGAAAACTTGGTTAAGGGAAAAACCACGAGGTGACTAACCCAAGATTGTATTCTCTGTTAAAAGAATAAGAACAAAATGGCACATGCCAATTGGGGCTCACTGCCCAAGCACACTGCTCACAAGAGGCCCACTGCCTACAAGAGACACTGTCTACAGAATAATAAATATTACATACTTGAACTGAAGATTAGCATCTTCACCATGCTTGAGTCAATTCCATTTAAGCTCAATACTTCTGCTCTGCCTTTCGCTTTTCTCCTTTCTACCACACTCTCATCTGCTCTCCTATATATTTAAAATGACTTCACAACTATTATTTATACAAGACATCAACTTTGGGATAATCATCAAAGTCGGCATACTTTACAGAGAAAATACACAATTACAACTTGATTTATTACACAATATTTCATGCGAATCACCACACTATCACTACACAGATTTGGGACTTAAATCTTCTTTGAGGAACATGCCATGCTTCGCAGAACAACTTCAAGATCATCCGCAAGATGTGTAAATCATCCAGTCGACCAAGTTTAGGAAGAACATCATCATCCGGAAGTAATTCTTCAATTACAAGCTCAATCTTCAATGCGGACCACCAACACAAACTGGACACAATCTAGAGACCCCCACAAGCTTGCCTGAAACACCAAGAATATCTACACCATTTTTTATTACTGAAATCATTCTCTTCTTCATCCGGAACCTCAAGAACATAGTCTATCATCATTGTCATATTGGAATAGATGCTCGCTGACCTCCAAACCATGAACCAATTGAGTTGTCAATTCACTTTGACTTCCTAAACACTCCACCAAATCCATAGAACAAGATATTGCATTTCCGGATCTCACTGGACCTATTTGTGTCACTCTGTCACCTCTGAACATCTGCCAGAACTAGTTTTACTCATATGGCCATAACTTCTTCAAATCTTCATGCGAACCTCTCAAATATTTACTAGATCACCTTTAGACACATATCTACAAACCCTTTGATGCGCATCGTCTGATTTTCATCTTACCTGGGATCTTCACTTCATAGAGCTTCACTGTCTTCATTGTTCTTCTTTGTTTCTGATAGGACTAATTTTCTCAATATCCTCAACACACAACTCATCCAAAACCTTGACATCAATACAACGGGAGTATGTTGACATCAATGACAACACCAGTTAGGCCCATACTTGCAACATAGCCAAAATGTGATATTTGGAGAGATCGAGTCTTCTACTATCAAGCATCCAAGAGATTAAGGGAAACTGTGGTGTTGTTTGCGACAAAGTTTGAGGAGACTACATTTGAGGATGAAGTAGGTCCAATAGTGGAAAATGATTCTGACAAGGAAGTAGAGGATCTTGTCAGTCCATGATTTATACAAGTGTTTTTAAGAGAAATAAGAGAAAGAGAGGAAATGATTAAACAAGGTTGCACTACAAAACATGGGAAAAACAACATCAAATTTTTAATATCTTAAACAATACTATCCCATTATCACCTACACAAAACCAAGGATATGTGCCTAAGTCTAAATATAATAATATGACAAACAAAGAATTATCTACTCAGAAAAAAGATTACAACTTCAATGAAAAATCAAGCAAAAAATATTACAAAGAAAGAAGCAAAACAACAACAAATATGGGTGCCTAAGTTTGAAATATATTGCTCCTTTAGAGCACGTATTTTAAGGAGCCTACTTTACATGAAAATCTAGGGCCTTATAAAATACACTCACAAATGGTTAACATGGGTTACTTTACTATTGATGATCTGAAGATGATGATTTATTAGATGATGGTGGTCACAATCACTACATAGTTTGATCATCTTCATGCACTACTGCTCATGATACGACATACTTTCACATGATTTAATTTTATTTTACTTACTCCTTGATTTTACTTTGATTTCTTCCTCATGTTCATTGCCACCAAGTGGATTAAAAAACACCTTTCATGGTGCATGTTGGCACAGGTGGCCATGAATGTTTCTTTTTGTTTCATGACCTCTTTCATCTTTTATTTGCTTTTTCATTTACCTTTGTGTGTTTTCCTTATGGATTTGGGATGATGTGAAGCAAAATAAGTGTCTTGAACACACTTTCATTCATGCTAACAAAAAAATAGACTTCTTTGATTTTTGGTTTATGATTGGCTTTTTTAATTGAGTTGTGATTATAATGATTCTCCTTTCAACTCACTTATATTCAGTCTTTTTACACCACATACTCTGGTCTTTTTGCTCGCATCTTATTTTTTGTGTTACCCCCTTTTTCATCTTCTTACCTTTTATAGTCCTTTATCATCCTCATTTATTACATCTTTCTCTTTTGTTATCTTTATGTGCACTTACATATGTCTTTAACACTTATAGCACTAGCCATTTGCGCATGACATCACACGGTTCCCCTACTCAGGGGCATTCTTGTGGAGACAATCATTCAAGACAATAAATATTTTATCTCCTCTTAGAGACACATATACATGTAGCTACATAATTAAATCACACGTTTAGCTTCCACACAATTCATCTTACATGGTAAGCTTTTCCATTGCACTTACATGATTTTCATCTTACGTGGCATTTCTTTTGTGGTATTTTAATGATCTCATGCTACACCACTTGTGTCATTTTTAAATGATCACATTATACATGACATGTTTATACTATTGTGCTAATGCTTATATTTTTCACATTATTACACATCTTGCTCTTACACAATGACATTTGACACATTGATCATTTTACACATATCATTATTTAACCTCACATTGGGGGAAATTGGTTGTTACAATATTTTATCTTCCACTACATGATCTTTCACAAGCATATCATTTAATTTACAACCAACACATTATCATATGTGGCCATTAAACCTTTTGCTCTCTTAAATCTATTCCATAATGAAGTATAGACTCAATTTGGTTGGGACATAATATCCCTATTACATTTTTCAAATTTACATGATCTCATGCTTATATAGGTTGTGAGGGCCACACTAACTAGTTCCAATTCTACGACAACCACATGAATTGTGATTTCATTATCAACTTTTTAGATAACCTCATGCTTGTAAAAATTGTGGGGGCCACATTATTTCCAACTCCGTAACAAACCTATACATCATTATTTCATTCACAACTTTTACATGGTTTCATAGCTGTCATCTTGGTTACAAATGCTCATGTCTTCATCTGAAAGTTAGATTTAATTTTAAATGGCTTCATACTTGTATCCATTATAGAGGCTACATTGGTTCCAACTCTATGATTGCCTGATACATCATGATTTCATTTCACACTACACTTTCCTTTTCATACATTAACATTTTCACTCTCAATAAAAGTGTAATGCTTATGATTATCTATTTTTGTGTCACTAACATGGGTTTTGTAGGTACTTAGTTAATGGCTTTTTGTGTCTAGAAATGGATATGTTGCTCTACTAAAACACATAGGATTTGCAATGCATCATCCTTACCTCATATCCCAGATCTATTAGTGAATTTAATTTATTATATACCTTACTTTGGCATGTGTGATTCATGTAGTTCACATAGGCACCAAAGTGGGGGGTAAAATTGAAGGGATAATAGTGCACATTGTGCCCTTTTACTGCATCGTTTTACACCTACTTTTGGTACCATTGTAAAATAATGTCATAATGCTGAATTTGTTTTATTTTGTGTATAAAATGACCTTAATCCTATTCCCACCACTCTTAATAGCTTTATCCTTACTATAGAAAGGACCAATCTAAATCCCTTAAGATCCTCCTTTCTTGCTCTCGAGGTAGAGCTTTTGGAAATTTGATTATTATCTTGTTGGTCAGCATGCCACAACACATTGATTTAAGCATCTAGGATCTTGTATTTATAGACTATCCTAGATCTTTCATTAATCATTAGATAATTGGATCATCTCGTCCCATAATATTTGATCACAAAACATTTTCTGTATTATGTAGACAAATACATCCCCACTTAGCATCTTAGGCACTTGTATTGCTTGCTTGACGTGTCTTCAATGATTATACATCAAGAGAGGGGTTTGACCTATTTATTTTTGAAGTTTAAACCTTTCCTCTAAACACATCGTATCCTCAAGGTGTTTTTAAGCACCATTCCTTTTTATGCATAAACACAATCGAAAATAAGTAGGAACCAAACATCAAATACACAAAAAATATATTCACATAGAGACAAAATATCTAAAAACTAAACTCTACATGTGACCTCAACTTCCATTTACAACAAGATGTAGGAGTGAAATGAAGAAATGCATTCTCAAACAATAAACAATAAACAATAAACAATAAAGATGAGACCAGCAAAAATAACTAATAAACCAAGCGGCTGTTAAAAAAGTTCAAAAATTATATAAAATTTTCATGTCCTCGAATCTAAAGGCTGGGTTTATGTTACTCCTTTATTAATGCTCTTGGTCCCATACACTTCTTTTCTTTAGTCTGGGAAATTATTAAAATCTTTAATTTCATTTCATTTGTCCTCATTGAATGAATGAATGAGTGAAGAATTTTAATAACGTCCACGAGGCCGCAGCAGCCTATGGGACCCATCAGTCACGCACATCCCCTTCAAACGAGACAACAACCACAAAACGTCCACTAAGTTGCCTAAACTTCCTTTTTGAGATCTTCCCTTCTACTGTGAAGTTTGATCACGAGGTTCGCCGTACTACCCAACCTTGTCGCTTCAAACAGGGTGTCAAGGTTGGCGATTTTCAAAGTTTCACCATAACTGTATTGGATGTCGTTGTATGCCTCGCACTCTAAGAGGAAGGGTTGTTCCGTCTCCACCACGCCTTTGTTGTAAAAGAGGCATATTTTCTCCTCCCAATCCTCTTTAGGAGTTAGCCATCTACCCGTTTCACACCTAAGATGATGTGAGCTCATCCTAAGTTGGGCAATCAACATTTTCGCTTTCCACTTAATGTCTGCTCCTATATAGGCTTTTTCTTTAAAATCACCCGTGGGGTTGAATTCTTTGAGGTTGTATTCCTTTTTACGGCCCATTTGTTTTGTTGACATGATGCACTTGAATTTTCTTCTCACATATTTTTTTATTTCTTCATTAGTATTTGGGCACTCCCGCATGCTAATATCCCACCTCTTTACCCATTTGTCATTTTGCTTCCTCCAAGTGTTCTTTCTTCTAGTTAGCTCTTCCTCCATAATTAGTCTAGGCGACCTGTGGTTCTTCATGTTTTGAATCTTCTTGAGGTAGCTTAGTAACTATATCATCGCCGATGCCTCTAGAGGGAAGGACCCCGTTTCAGCTAGTAAGATCTCATACGGCACCGAATTCTTGACTTTGAGACTGCTTATGATGAAGTGTTTCTGGATTCTCTCTATCTGTTTCCATTTTTGATCTGACATACTGCTGCCCCAAATTTCACACTCGTAGAGAATCACTAGGATAACCAACAAACCGAAGAGTGTTCTCTTGGTCTTCCAATCCCATAACTCCTCAATCCTGCACCTATTTTGAAGAGAGTACAATGCTTTCCATCCTCCTTGAATTCTTTTTGCTCTACACGTTTCCCAGCTGAGCTTGTGGTGAAAATCAAGCCCGAGGTACTTGTACTCCTCGACTATCTCTAACAGGTTGCCTTCAAAGGTAAAAGTATATTGTTTCTTTTTTCTTTTTAGAGAGAAGATCATTACTTTGGTTTTGCTTGTGTTCCCCTGCATTCCAACCTCTTAACAAAAAGTTTCAAGTGCTCTCAAATGTTCCCTCAAGCTGCTGGCTGTTTTGATGATTAAAATGAGATCATCCACATAAAAAAACAATTTTATAACATACTTAGCTAGTTGAATCCCCTCCCCACTATATTTATTTAACCATTCTTCTAATTTATCAAGTTGGTGAAAGCGGACAGCCCTGCCTGATTAAAGTTAAATTGTTCGGCGCGCTTTAGTTTCCCACGTATGATGGTCAAATTCCGAATTCGAAACAGGGTTTGCGATGAAATAAGAGATCATCGAAGAAATCACTGCTAAATTGATGATAAACACCTGGGGCGGGTAGATATCCTGCAAGATACAAACGTAACAAAGATTAGACATCCTCTCCAGAATCATCATTCCAACACAGTGTTGGGTATGACTTCCTTCTCTTATACTAGCACTTGCACCCATAGGAGGTTCAAGGAATACGCCGATAGGAACAACCGATGACCTTAGAAAATTTTCCGGCGTGAATTTTTATTACGGCGTGAGACAATTCCGAGCACTATAATGCTCACATATAAAAGCCCGTCGGCTAATTATATAAAAACAACACAAAGAGTTCATTTTATTTTATCTGAAAGAGGATGCGTAGAAAATAACGATGCCATTTATTAAGTATTTAGCTGCTCCCAAACAAAAAACGACAACAGAATTAACGCCCCATAGATATGGGGAATTGACGTTATTATTTGCCATTTGTCATTGACATAACAGAACAGAGCACAGGAAGGGAGAAGAAGAAGAAGAAGAAGTGGGAGATGGAGATGAAGGGCAAGGCTGCATTAGTGACCGGAGGAGGAGCCGGAATTGGTAATTCTTGAATTATAATTGTTGTTGATTGTATTTCAGGAATAACGAGTAGATCACATTTTTCTAATACATGCGAGGCTCAATTATTTCGTGGAATGACAGAAATCAAATTGATAAAAAATACGATCCATGCGATTTGAATAACTTGTGATCCCCCTTTTAAATATAGATTGATTACTTCACCTATTCATGAAGAGGGGATCCTGTAGTTTCCATCACAGCAGAATCGCATACATAGACAATATGAGAGTTGACGTTTGGGCTGCCTTTTTTCAATAAGGAAGATTAGTTGGATTGATAGCAAGGCATGTGTACTGCATAAAAGAGGTCACATGGTTGGGTGGCTTGATAGCTATACGCACTCCATAAGGAGGTCAGATGTTCGAATATGGATCCGGGTAGGATTATACACCTCAAACAATATCAGATAAATGGAAAAAACAATTCCTGTGTGGAATGCTTGGATAAGGGGGTCCTGTACACCAAAATGGTGGACCTTGCTTGGCAGTGACCTAAAAACGCTACCTTGACCTTGACCTTTACCTTTGTCAAAAAGAGGGTAATTTCTTTGGAAACTAATAATAATAGACCCAAATTCATTGAAGAAGCCACAATGTCTCAAGTTTAGCTTGGTAGACCTTGTACAGTTGGCTTAGGTTGTTGGAAAATCTGATGTCAAACAGGCACAGCCTAAACAGATGCAGCATAATGCCACAGCATAACACAACGCACTGCAGAATGCTAAAGATAGGAGCGGCAATCCCGGCTATTATAAAAAGCAGAAAGTTTAAAAACAACGATCCTGATTTAAAATAGGAACAACAGTGAGTTTAAAAAAGGAGGGACAAAAATAGGTAGTTAAAATTATGAATGATTTTTCCATTTTTTAAAGCTGGTTATGTTTAGAGTGTGTTAGCAAGTTTTTTTGTCACTGTGCTTCTTTGTCAATTTGTCCAATGAAAGTGATAAAACCTTGTAACATTGAATAGATCACCATTGAAAGAATGATCTTCCTCTGCTTTTTAAGAGGAGCGGCTTCCCCATGTGAATGAAAAAAATTTGAATTTTTTTTAATAATCTCCCCTCCCCAATACAATATAAATTTGTGACTAAAATAAAAATAATATTTTTTTTTTGGTTCGTAATCGAGATATATATTAATGTCTGTCAAAAAGTTACAATATATACAGCCCATCCATGGCTGACCGAGAGGACTATTACATTCATCCCTAACTGACTGCCCTGATTAGAAGACAAAAATTGAGACCACGCAGGGTCTATGCTTATGCCCTTATTACAGAGAGTATACTGTCTATAACTATATTATCCTTGTTTCTTCTATACAAAACGAAGCAAGGAGATAAGGACCTACTACGGGAATATCTCAGACAATTTCAAACTGAAGTTTTCAACCCAGTCCAAACCACCCACCGCCGATAAGCCGAGAGATTTCTTGATGAAGTTGACTGCAATCGCCGCCTGGTCTTTCAGCAGAATGAGGTCAAAGCCTCTGGTGTCTAGAATAAAGGGAAAGATCTTAATGACTTCATCAGCGTCTGCAAGGATACCCCAGTCCCGGGGACAGGGGATGCCTACGCCAGGACTGGCCACCTGCAAGGAGAAGTCCAAATCCCCAAGATGCTCAGGGTTAAAAATCCCTCTCATAATAGCCCCTGCCTCCGATTTGTCTGTTCCCAGCTCGAGGAGCATTGCGAGTACCCGGGAAGATATGTCTGTATCGATCCTATACCTTTCATTGTTAACCAAGAAGGCTTTCCCCAGGATCACTTTCACCGCTCCCACCATCAGCTCATCAGTGCGTCGAAGCATTCTTTGCAGCCTGAGATCGGTTATAGCCCCAATGAAGGCCATCTGCCTTTTCTTACTGGTGAGTCTAACGGGAGTGTCCATACCCCCACACCGGATTGCCTCTGCAGATACAATGACAACGAAATGTGATGGCATCGAACAGAATGAGAAGGAGAAAATGGAATACTGACTCTGTCATCCTCCGCTGAATTCTATAGGCCCTCCGAAGCTTCTTGACACCCTGCTGAGGGAACTTCCAGCCCACGCCACCCCAACCACTCGAGGGAATGAAAGACTACCATCACTTCCCCTCATGCCGACGAACCACCCTGCTGCCTAATCATTGCTTCTTGTGCCAACTCGGCCTTGCCACCTATGAGGAGGTGGCAAGGCTCCCACCCAACCGCCCACTAAAATAAAAATAATATTAATAGCACAGTCTATTACTATTTCCCCAGAATAGGTAATACAAATAATGAAATAAATGCTTTAGATGAGAAATATAAAATATTTCTGAATATTAATAGCACATAGTCTATTAAAATTTAATATTCTTCCAAATTTGTAAATAAATAAGTCCAAATATTGATAGTTATAGCACACAGTCTATCAATATCCTTCCAAATTAGTGATACACAACCCACTTTCATTTTCAGCAGC
The DNA here is from genome assembly GCA_027924645.1 of Cunninghamia lanceolata. NCBI lineage: Eukaryota > Viridiplantae > Streptophyta > Pinopsida > Cupressales > Cupressaceae > Cunninghamia > Cunninghamia lanceolata. The sequence continues at coordinate 8,437,815 of BSBN01000333.1, forward strand.
ATAAACTACCAGAAAACTAGATCCATGAGGAAAGAAAATATTTTTTTTCTCATCACCAAAAGTTCAAAACTTCACATAACCTTTAATTTTTGGATAAATAAAATTTGAAATTTTAAGGGATTGTCAAATTCGAGGGATAACAGAGTGTAAGATCATTGTTTTAAGTAGGGTGCTTTTAGAATTTTTTTTTTTTTAATATTGCAAATAGTTCACAACACAAACATAATATCCAGCAAATTCCCAACAAGCCAAGAACCACACAATCAAAACACTCCAGACGAACAGTTTGTGGGTCATTACACAGTCACAATGACATCATATAAAGTAGAGTAAGCTAGAGCCAATAAAGAGATGATTTAAATTCTCTCACGCAGATCGGTTACAGTTTTAGAACTAGATTCAATACCCGCAGCTGTCTTATCCCTGTTCCTGACTTTCTGCAGTGAAGCAACAGACTGCTGATCAGTCATAATGTTTTGAGCAGATTTATCATTCTCCATTCTATCCAGGCTCAAATGTTCAGCAAGTGAAAGACCAGCCTAGTGATCAGGGAAATTCTTATTAAACCAGTCCTCAATTTTAGCTGCAGTCTGATCATTACAAAGCCATTCTGGAATATCATCATCCTTATCAGTTGTGATGTCCCCTATCCCGATTTGCCCTAGAATTCGCCTATTAACCACAAAGAGCAACAAATTAGGGTTAGGGTTTCACCTTGTTAAGTAAATATCTCCTTAATGAAGTAATCTTGGATTGGGATCCTGCATTCAACACATGAACACTATATGCAAATATGTATATATTGTTATGGTTAGATCATTGCATCGCATTCATAAATTATCAACAATGTAACATAGTTGGGAGAAGGGGCATGATGGGTCTGCCTGAAGCCATATGCCTAGCCTAAGAGGGTGTATACCACAGCCCTCCCCCTTGGCGACTTAGTACCTGCTTTCCCCATCATGACCTCGACTCATCCACACTAGCCAATTCATGGGATTGAGCGGGGGTCGTAAGTGGTTCACACAGCTCTCTAGGCAAGTGCCCTCTAGTCCTAGGAGCCATTACGGACACTCTAGGATGGCGATTTATTAGCCTTGCTTACCTACCCCAGGCCCTTCCTACGAGAGGATTTGCAGACAGTCTGATACATTTCTAATTCTAGCATAGGAAAATATGCATCTATAAATCATACGAGACAATAAGCTGAAGCATGAGAATAACCAGAAATGTGACAATAAGCATAAGCATTTACAAATCAGATATATCTATAAACCGTAAGCATACATATGTGATAAGAGTTGGCAGAAAGATACACCTGAATGTATATATATGTGTGGGATGTATGATAGCAGCAAACTTTTCTCAAATATCGATTGATCTGCTCGTTTGTTTATATCTGTTTTTCCTTACTTGATTCCATGAGTAATATTGCTTGATGGTTCATCGACTGATCTATGTCCTCTGGTTTCTTGATGTCAATTGTGTTTCCTTTTATCACTTGCTGGAATACTATACCAATGATTTTATTCCTTGCTTTCCTTCATAGCCTGTTCTAGATCATTTATATTGCCTTATATCTATTTCTGAGTATTCTTGTTGTTCTGATAAATTGAATGCCTTTATATCAGGACTGCTGTATATTATATAAGTTCTTTCGTTTTCTTTTTTTTCCTTATGCTGTTACGTGTCGGCTCCCTGTTCTCCAATCCTTTTTGTAATGCATTCTATTTATCTCTCCCTATATGCCTCAAAACAACTATTCACTTCCCTTATACTCTCTCACAAGGGAGACGTCCTTTTATGAATTGGTATGTCTTTTATAAAAGAGATTACCCTTCATATGGAACACAGCCCTTCACAAACCTGAATCGATCACATAGAATATTAATTGCTGCCTTAGCAATAGCTGCTTAACAAACAGTTTTCCTTCCTTTTATTAATCGATCCTTTATCTTTTGTCTTATTCACAAATCAGCAACTCTTCTCTTATTCTCATATCTTGTCTAATATGATATAAGACTTTATTCACTAATCGTTGGAGTTCATATGATCTTTTGTAGTCTATTTCATGACATTCTTTTTGCACTATAAATCATAATCGTTGTTGCCTTCATTAATGATCATTGCATAACATATCTATGATTTATAAATAAGACTGTCTTTTCACTTTGTAAGGAGGTCGGCCCTCGCATAGTATGGGACATTACATCAGAGAAATTATCATGCAACAGGGAATCATTCTTCACACCATCCTTTTCCTCATCAACATCAAAATCCGGCCACCATTCAGGATGCATTACATATTCTTTCTTCAGCTTGATGGAACCTTTGTTCAGATTAAAGAACCCCTCTTTTGAGATATCCAAAGTCATTGACACCTGCGAGGCAACAAGCAATGGGGTAACTTCATGGATGAAGTCAGTAAGCGTTCTTACTTTTCCTTGAAAAATCTCATTGTTCCTAGTTTTCCAAATGAACCATCAGTGGATAAAAGAAGCCAAACTTTATTAGATTTCCTTTCAAGACCGTTAATAAAACCAAACGCAATATCCTCCCAAACAATAGAATTATCGTTAACCCAACCACTCTAAAAAAACAGGATCTCAAAACTTCTTGGCATAAGGACAATAAAAAAAATTGTTTATATGACTCATTAGTATTACATGTACTGCAAGATATGGAGACAAAACCATTAGGGCCTCTAAAGTTACCAACAACCAGTTTAAAAGCAATGACATCCACCTAAACCAGGCTTTTTTAGGTTTCTGGAAGGCAGACCATATGATTTGACAAATCCTATTCCAAATGGAGACACTAAAATCTTTATTCCATCTAATATTCAGGTAAGAAAATATCTCCTGGGTATCCCAAGAAATGTTATCAAGGATGCGAGAGTTAAAAACCATCTGAGGTTTCTGCACTAAATATCTCAAGGCTTTCATTAGAAATATGTGCTTAAACTTAAACTATGTGCTTTAATTGAAGGGCAACTATCCTTAAATACAGTTTTTTAGAGGGTGGAAATATGTCGGAATTAATTTATAAATTCCACATGTTATTGTATTTACGAAGGATTTCACGTCATTATGAAGAAACAGCACCTACAGGATGTAGATAGAAGTCGATTCACAATTAAACTTTTGCTTAACAATGGGACTATTTGAGATAATGCTTTATGTTCAAGGTTTAATACGACGTGTGCATTTAGATATGTGTCATTCTTATTACCACAATTTATCTTCTAATCACATGTTCTTTCTTGGACTCTATGGCCTCTCTCTTGAGTCCTTGACATTCTTTATTCTCGACAATTTTCTACCTTTTTTGTTCAAACAAACTTGTTAAATGAGTTGGCACCTATTCATTGTGTTTACACATATTGGAGATTCATATTGCAAGAATAGATTGAAAAAATTATCTTTTTATATGCAGGTAGAGTACTTTGTCTTGCTCTTGCACAGAAAGGAGTCCGTGTGACAGTTCTTGATTATTCAGAAAGTTCTGGAAAATTAGTTGGTATTCTGGAAGAAGAGCATGCAAAGCTCTATAAAGATCTGAAAAAGCCTACTGCAATATTTGCTAAATGTGATGTTACTAATCCAGGTACAAACTTTATAGGCAACTCTTTTCCCTTATAGCTTCTGCCGCAAAATGGGGTATCCTGAATTTCTTGGTATTTGACAATTAGTTTAGGTTTTAGTTTTGTCACTTACATGTATTATAGAGGTAAGCAAAATGCGTTCTGCCTTCTAATGCATGGATAACTGCCTTCTAATTCATGGATAACTGAGCCTGGTATTTTATTGTTTCAAATAATGTTTTCTTTGAGTCTGCACATGAAAATTGACAGCTTTTTTCCAAGTTAATGGTCTATTTTATTTCCATGTTGACAATATAGATACATCGGAATAACCAACACTAAGTCTGTATATCCTACTGAAGGTCTCTATGTTCCGTTATTTTGATATGGTTTGGTTACCGTGTGGCCTGATTTCAAATGGATGAGGTTTTTACTTTTTTAGATGGAATGCCATTTTTTTATATCATATGTATAGTTAATTGTGATTTTGTAACGACAGGGGACCTTGCATCTGCTTTTTCAAAGCATATGGAGGCTTTTGGAAGGCTGGACATTTGCATTAATTGTGCTGGTGTAGGTAATGTGGTACCTTTTGTTAAAGATAAAAGCACTGATGGAAGTGGTCAATGGAGGCGCACTATTGATATAAATCTAACGGCTCTTATTGACTGTACTCGGCTGGCAGTAAGTTTCTATTCATGAACATTTTTCTTTGATTAAAAATGTAATTTCATTGAAAACCTACATATGTGGTTCAATAAAATGGAGCTGCATGATGACACACCCATAAAAGCAGATGCTAGGGCACTCACTAGAGGTTACGTATACAAGGGAAAGATAAAATATTACTATTTAGTTTAGAGTGCACTAAAAAACACATCTAGATTACAATGGAGACAACAGGAGAGAGGGGTTTTGTATCATCATAATTCTTTCCCAACAACCTTTAAATGCGTCTTCCATATTAGGGACATCCAAATTGTCATTCTTTTATTTATATTCTTCTTTCACTATACCGAAGATGAGCAAGAATACAGTGGGATACTTGTTAGGCTTTGGAAGAATAATTTGGTCTCTCAAAAGTTTAAATTTTTAATACACACCAATCAAATTCCTTGGGTCTGCTCTTTCTCTTGAATTTCATGGAAGAACCTTTCTCAGCAGCATTTCCTTAATTGTCATTTAAGATTTAATATTTATGAGGTGATCTAATCTAATACCCTGTTGTTCCCAATTTCTAAAAAGGCTAGTGTTTGGACAAAATTGTAAGGACTTGACGACTGAATGACATGAATAATATTAATAATTTTTGATAAACCATAGTTCCTCTTGATATTAATACATGTCTTGATGATGTTTATGTTGATCAAGATCTAGTAGCTATTTGATGTTTGAATAATCATTTGGACCAATCTTGTCTTGACTTTAAATAGGACAAGGCCTTCCATCAACAATCAAGGGTCTAGAGTAATCTTGAATTAGCTTCGTGGTTATAGATCAATACATACAACAGGGCAAGAAAATTGAGGCCAAGTGTCGAATGCGGTGCTAGTAGGAAAGCTTGAATTGTTGGTATAAACGACCTGATGGAAATCCAAGATAGTCTGCTGAAGAAAATAAGAATGGGATTGTTAAGGAATTTCATTAAAACCAAGGTACCTTAGAGAAGCCATGAATAGTAGGAAACAAGGTGGTGATTGGCAAATAAATGAGGCAAGCCAAACTAGTAAATTAAGAAATGCCAAGGCAGAGGCGGAGTTGTTAGCTAAGGCACACCACTAGAAGGAGGCCCAATTAAGTGAAGCCAAGATTTTGCATGGCCTAGAAAGATTTAGAGAATGTAATAATTTCCTTGATACGGGAAGATCTTAGATGAATGTTTTGAATTTAAAAATGCTACCTAGACAAACCAATAAGATCCAAGGAGGAGGAACTCAAAAACCATTATAAGTATTAGGACGGCTCGAAAGGTAATGGTTGCTCAAATTGAATGCAAGAGCATAAAAGTTGGGGAAGGAAATTATGAGAAAAAGGGGAGTTGAAGAAGCTTTGATAAAATATATGCTTGTGTCTGGCCTAATAATGTTAAAGGATTGTGATCATGTTACAGTGTGTGCACATGTAATAGCTTAGCGTCTTCATTAAAAGCTCAGGCGAACGAAGGGGACATTACAGTCCTCCCTTCCCAAAATTGCTTGTCCTAAAGCAATTTCAAGTGTGGATGTTGCAGTACTTGCTCTCCTTCCCAAGTGGCATCATCTGGCGGTAAAATCTTCCATTGAACCAAGTACTCCTTGATTATTCCGCTCCTCAATCTCCTCTTCCTGACATCCAGTATAGCTTCTGGTACTAAAATCAGTTTACCCTCCTCATCCAATGGTGGTAGCTCGGGAGAAGGTGTAATATGCTGTCCCAATGCTTCTTTGAGGCACGATACATGGAATACATTATGAATTCTGCAGTTTTTTGGCAATTCCAACTCGTAGGCAACCTCCCCAATTCTCTTAACCTTGTGTTGGAAATGTTGTCATTGATGTCAAAGGTACATAGACTTGTTGTCATTGGTGTCATTGATGTCAAAGGTTGGAGAAGATCGTCATCATTGAATCATATTCCGTGGCCGTCATAAGAAGCAAAGGCAGATGTAAGACAAGTTGATAAGGTCGACTATTCGTTATAATGGCATCTCCATCGAAGAAATTTGGTGAAGGATAAAACATTAAGAAAGAGTTCGATTTCATCAAAGTTGACTCCTCCATAAGAAAGATTTTAGCGAAGTTAAAATTAAAGATTTAAACTTATGTTTGGAAGAAATAAATAAGAATTTATTATCCTATTCATGGGCCGACTCTTGATTAGCGTCAAAGCTAATTTGAATCACATATATAAGACAATGATTATAATAAGAGTAATGGTTTAGAAAGAAAGACATAGCAGCAATACATGATAGAAGGGTGATGGAATAGAGCAATCAGTTTGAAATTGATATGGATATGATAGATCAGTTTTGAGATTGATATAGCAGAAAAGAAGATTTAATACAAGGAGCAACGATCTATATAAAGTGTAAAGAATGCAGCCATAAGAAGCATGAAGTCGCAGCAACAAATATAAAGCATAAAATGACCATCTTTGTTGGGGCCGACTCCCATATATTTATATTACATAATAATATAGTATTATTATTATATAATAATATAGTATTATTATTATTATATAATATAAATATTATATAATTTTATATTATATAATTTTATAATATAATATATATTATATAATAATATAATATTATATAATATATAATATTATATAGTATTACAATATTATATAGTATTACAATATTATATAGTATTACAATATTATTATATATAATATTGTAATACTATATAAGAAGCAACATTTCCTAATTTCATGGCCGACTCCTTTTATGAAGCAACACCCATATATAAGACAAAAATTGTCTTATTTAATTGATATATGTAATGTCCCCATTTTCGAGATCTCTTGCAGCTCAGTCAGAGCTGACTTTCTGGATTGGTGACAGCATAATCAGAGGAGTATTTCGATGTCACTAGGGTGTTCGGGTGATCCAATGGAGCTGGTTGACATTTTCTGGAGAGATTTCGGACAACTTGTCTGTATTTACTATTTATAGTAAGTGCTTGCATGTTGACAATCTTTCTGGGATTGTTCTCTTTGGTCCTCAGAGAACACTACTATTTTTAGTAAGCGTCAGTTTGGCGCTGTTTTGGTGACTTGGCAGTCAGCTGTTGGCTCTTCCAGATGTTGCATTGAGTTCAAAGTTATCAAATGGTTTGTGGATTCAGTTGGCACCCTTTGTGTTGGCTCAGTTTGCTTATGGCCGTTAATATTTTTAGTAAGTTCGGGTTCGGTGTCGGATCGGAATTTTCAAAGTGGGGTTGGATTTGTCTCATCGAGACCTTTCCGGCGAGCTATAGATCACTGAATTCCGAGTTTATTTGGGCCTTCGTTTTAAAGTCCGTAAATTAATATTATTATTTAATATTGGACTTTGGGTTTTATTGGTTAAGTGATGAAAAAATGAAATATTTAAAAGTCACTTAAGTCATTTTATGGAGCGCTCACCTTGAGAAATATTAAAAGTAAAATTTCCCTCAAAAAGTGAAACACCCCTCTTGGAGAGTTATAAAAGAGGGAAAAGTGCTCTCATTTGGATATGCTTGGATTATTATTTCTTCTCTCTTTTGAGATTTTCCCTGCAAGGGTTTTTGGAGCCTTGGCTCTAGGGTTTGTTATTGTCTTGTTGAGACGAAAACCTCTGCAAGATTGATTTGATTTTGGCTTCTGGGGACGAAAACCTCCATTAGCAAATATTATAGTGGTGGATACACTCAGTGTTCACAGTTGTGCTGAAATGGAGCCCATCGGATGAGATTGTGGAGGTTTATTGATCATATCATTGCAGACTTGTTTGAAGACAACAAAGATACATTTATAGTGGCAAATTTTGTGTTGGTGAGAGGTTCCTTGGACAGCCATACCACTCTGTTTGCTGGCCGTACCCTCTTGGAGCAGGCCGTACCACATTGAGGGTGATTTGTGGAGTTTTTAGTGGCTGTTTTCACTTGTTCTTGGTCGCCCTTGGTGATACATCTGTTGCAGATTAAATGAGAAGGTGTAATGTCCCCTTTCTAGTGGAAACACAAACCTGAATCTGCATTCAAAGTGATCCTCAAGGAGACATTAGAAACATTAAAGATCAATAAATTTCAGTGATAAGATCAAATAAGTTAAATGATTATTCACTTCATGATTGTCATTCACTATTGATGATTATTTATAATATATTCCATAAGTACATTAGGGTGAATATTAAACATATTCAAGATCCATATTTTCCCCTCTTATTCATCATCAAGGAATTGGGATTTACATGACTAGGGCGTGCTGAAACCACCTCTGGACCCGGTTTCGGAAACTTAGTCCTAGCCTTTGGGGTGTATATACGGAGTCTCGGATCCGGCCACGGGAACGGTGTCTCGACCATTAGGATCAATACGAGATCTCTGGACCCAGCCATGGGAACTATATCCTAGCCATTGGGGTCTATACAGGGGATGGAATTACTCAGCCTTTCCCTACAATACCCATGATTCCTCATTGGATGAAGTAATAAGGGCTACGGAAGTATGATCTTTATTTTAATATTCCCTTGTACTATAGATGGAATTCTATTATGCCATTATCATCATAATGCATGAATTAAAGACATTCATATTGCAAATCGTAGTACCGTTATATGGTATCCTTATAATTGTTTATTATTGTTAGATCTTGAGTCTAACTATGGATATCAATTCGATTATGAGTAAAGAAGTCATTTCATTATAAACTATAATCATTCACATGGATTCATATATTTGTGTAACACTAATGATGTGATGGACATATATGTAGATCTATTCTTAATTATGCATATATATATATTTATATGTATATATATATTTATAGATATATCTATATACATATCATCTTACAAATCTTCTATTTAATAATTATAAAATAAACATATTAAATATGCTTACCTGCTGTACCTTACCTCTGAATACTTTTCTATTGGCTGTAGAAGATTGCCTTTGCTGCTGCCTTACTTATCTTACCAATTGTTCTCCTTGATCCGTTGATTATTTTCTATATTTATGCAGGTCTGAGTTAGTAATTCAGATCTATATATATATTATGTGGAAATACATATTCTTCCAATTCGTTCTTATTTTTCCTAATTTCGATCTGTAGATGCCTTTTCTCCTTCCCTATATATCTTCCCGATCACCAAAAAACATTACATATCTTTATACCTTATGAAAGGATACATCCCTTTTCAAAAGGCGATGACTTCTAGCTGATCGTAACTTTTCCTTATGCATTTGCTGCCATAATTATTGATTGTTTTTTTATAAACAATTTGATTTATATTTAAATCCTTCACCATAGAGATCGTTGCCCTTGCTCTTTTATTAAATCGCAGCCCTTTGGAATTAGTTTACAATGATAACTAGTAATTGTTTCCTCTTATCTGCTGTTTACCTTTTATATTCTATAAGACTTAGATTCGATGCCTTTTGCTTTTGACCGATCTGCCATTAATATTTATATTTGTCTCTTATTAAAGACTTTTGTCTTTTATCTTGTATCGCTGTTTTTTCCAATAAACACGAAGCCACTTTTATAATGGTGAATATATATATTTTTATATTATATTAATAGTATTATTTATAATAATATTTATATTATTATTATTTATATTATAATATATATATATATATTTTTATATTTGTTATTTAATTAAATAATAATACATCTTTGTCAAAAATAATATTATTTAATATTATATTTTAAATTATATATATGTTTATTAAATATTACCAGAGGTATTCGTATTTTCAAAAGGGCGACTTCATCATTTAATAATGACGTTTAAATCTTTATTTTAATAATGCCTTAACATCGGGACATCACAAAAGGGATTAAGACTGTTTTTGAAGTAGATATTGCTGATTTGATTGCTCCAGCCAGCCGTACATTTCAAAGTGGGACGTGGGTTCCTTGTTGCAGCCTTTCCTCTTGGTTTGCAGTCCATATTGATGCTATTTGAGGCATTTGGGAGTATTATTTATTGCTGTTCATTTTGTAAATGCAACTACTTTCATTCTTTGAAGATTTGGGTGTTTCTGTACGTACCCATTTGCTGGTCCGGCAATAGCATAAACCTGAAGTTGCAAATCTCAATATGGGTATGCTATAGTAATTAGTATTTGGCCTCTTTATGATCCGGGTTTGTTATTTTCTCCATATCTATTGTATATTTTCCGGGTTGGCATTATATGTTGCATTTGTATGCTTCGGCAACACATTTGCAGGAAAACTAAAACCCCTTCTGCATTTTCTCTCTAGTCTGAAAGAAAACAAATAATAAAATAACACATAAAAAGATCTTTAAAAATACAAATAGGTACGACACATTACAGTGGTATCAGAGCTAAAGATCTTGCCATCCTGTGAGGTCAGATTCAGACATGCAGATGAAAATATGAGACATGCAGCTTAGCTTTGCATGTGAGTGATCAGCACTTGCATGAGTGTTCAAAGTTGGGTAGTTGATATGTTTTGAACAGGGAATGTGAGATCATGGCATCTCTCGCGAAGGGGCGATCTTTGTGAAAGACTTTTTGATGCAGGATTGAAACTGAAATATTGGCCAGGGACAGATGAGAGACTTCTCAGCACCTTGGAAGAAATTGGGGAACATTAATCTAAAATCCCTCAAACACTTTCTGAATCAATGCAGAGGGCTTTGGTTCCTTAAAAAACTTCTCTATGTAAGCCCGAGTTGTTGAGGCATCTAGACAAGAAGGTAAGATTGGCGGTTATCACATGCATCAGTGAGGTTATTAGAATTACAGCTCCTGAAGCACCTTACAAGAATGACTTAATGAAGGAGATGTTACAGCGAATCGTTGAAAGTTTTCATGGGCTAGGTGATACCAAAAGTTTAACTTTTAAGAAGATTGCTGAGATGTTAGTAATTATGGCTCAGGTCAGGTTATGGGTCTTTTTGATTGATCTCGGGTGTGATGTTGTACTTCTCAGAATGTTTCATTGTTTCGTGGACAAGATCAGAACATATCATACGGATGAAGTTAAAGCAGCAATGCAAAATATCTTGTCGTTGATTTTAGATGAAGATGATATCTCCAAGTTGTTATTATCTAACTTGCTAAGCATTTGGAGAAAAGAACAACTTGTTTCACCTGCAGCATATGAGTTGTCAAAGACCTTGGTTGAGTAGAAAATTGAGAAACTTAAAGATCAGCTAACAGAAGAAGAAGCTATTGCTTGTGGTTTACAGGTTACAAGGATTCCTAAAATGAGCAAGAACCAAATGACAAGACAAGGCCTATGCTTCTGTTGCAAAGAAATTCGGGAGACTAACCACCAATGCACGGATAAAAAGGACTTACAAAGTGATGATGGTTTGGCTTTCAGCACTCAAGAGGTTGTTATCAGCCTTGATAACAATTCTGAATTCGGCAGACTAACCACCAATGCACGGATAAAAGGACTTACAAAGTGATGATGGTTTGGCTTTCAGCACTCAAGAGGTTGTTATCAGCTTTGATAACAATTCTGATTTTTATGACAGCAGTCATTCTCTTGAGTGTAGTAGTGATTTAAAAGTTATGGCACAAGAGGAAAAAGTTGTAGAAGATACTTATACTGTCGACACGCAAAATATGAGTGTCAAACATGAGGAAAACCAGGAGGATACAAGCCATAATAGTTTTGATTTTTGTGACAGCAGTTTGATCTCTTTGCATCAGCGTGAGGATATTGCTATTACACATTGTAATGTCCCCATTTCCGGGTCCTCTTGCAGCGCAGTTGGAGCTAACTTTCTGGGTTGGTGACAACCTGATCAGAGGAGTATTTCGATGTCACCAATGTGTTCAGGTGATCCAGTGGAGCTCTATGACACTTTTCGGAGAGATTTTAGGCAATTTGTCCGTACTTACTATTTATAGTAAGTGCTTGCATGGCGACAATCTTTCTGGGTTTTTCTGGGTTTGTTCTCTTTGGTCCTCAGAGAACACTGCTATTTATAGTAAGTGTCAGTTTAGCGTTGTTTTGGTAACTTGGCAGACAACCATTGGTTATCTCAGATGTTGCATTGAGCTTAGTGATGTTAGATGGTTTGTGGTGATGTCTTTCCAGGCGATTTCGGACTTTTGGGCCATACTATTTTTAGTAAGTTAGGGTTTCTATCTGTTTCGAGAATCTCAGAGTTGGATGTGAAGCGTTTCGGCGAGACCTTTCCAATGGTCTAGAGATCTCAGGATTCCGATGTGTTTTGAGCCTCCATTTTAAAGTCCGTAAATTATTAATGTTTATTTAATATGGGACTTTATTATAAAGGGGATATAAGTGATTTTAAAGTATACTTTATAATATAAGATAAAGTGTTATTCTAAAAGGGGAGATATAAGTGACTTTTAAAGTATACTTTATTTTATAAAGTTGTGCACCAAAATTAAAAGAATGAAAGGTGGGAAATGAAAGTAAATGAAATGAAATGAAAGTCAAATGCAAATTAAGAATTATAAAAGGGCATTTGAAGTTCATTTTATTCATTCTTGATATTACATTTTATGCTTCTATTTGCTCTGCAAATGAGGGTTTGGGGGATTTCTTCCAGCCAGGGCTTTTGGTGACGGAAACCACCATTGGTATCAATCTTCTGCAGGTGTGAAAGATCACCCAATGGGATTTTGGAGCAGCCATACTCAGTGGCTATATTTGTGCTTCAGTTGGATATACTTTGACAGAGTTTTGGAGAGGATTCATGATATATCTTCTTAGTTTTTGGTGCAGCTGAGAGAACAAAGGATGGACTAAGTTTATCTGCAGATTTGAGGAGGTTTTGGACTGTCACTTCTCTTCTTCTTGCTGGCCGTACTTTTCCTTATGCTAGCCGTACCTTGCTGGCCGTACTATTCTTGCTGGCCGTACATTTTGGGCAGCCATTAGTGGAGTTTATGGGAGCTGTTCTTAATTGCTCTTGGATCGATTTTTGGCCTGTGGGCCTGTGCTGTGGATTGTAGATTGCTTATTTGCATTTGCTGATGTTTTTATGCAAAACTCCATTGTCAAGTTGCTGGTCCGTCAACAACAAAAATTTGAAGGTGCTTATTTTGAAATGGGTATGTGATGGTAATTCATTTTAGGCCATTTAATGAACTGGGTCTTCACTATTTAGTTCATATCTGTTATAGATTTTCTGGGTTTGAGTTTCATGTTATATTTTATTGTATTCTAACATACACACTTCAAGAAAACAAAAACCCCCTTCTGCATCTTCTATCTAGTTCTGAAAGATCACAGAAAAAACAAAAAAATATAACATTAAAAGAATAAATCCAAAGAACAACAGGTGCAGGTTATTACAGTGGTATCAGAGTTGGTTTTCTTGCCAGCCTGTGGAAGTTCTAACAGTGGCCACAGTTTCTTCAGTTGCAATCAGAAATTGTAGTTGTTAGGAGTAGAGTTAAAAGATGTCTACAGACAAGTCTATATATGAGTTGATGCAAGAACTATATACTCTGATGAGAGAACTAGACATGAAAGAGACATATTTACAAATGGTTGCAAGACGTAAACGAAGGGAATCAAGTTCGAGAGAAGATGCTGTAAAGGTTAATGAGAGCATTGATTGTTTTGTTGAAGCGAAGAATGTTAAAAAATCAGAAGATTGTTTGGTAGCCTTTCCAGTTTACACATCAGTAGAGCATGAGAACTTGAATGGTCAAGATAGAAATTTAGAAGTTACACTTGAAGAAGGGTTAGAGCAGGTGGAAGAAGTTCTGGTTTGTGACTCGTAGCCTACAGGTGATCATGGGGAAGATGAAAATCAGTCATCTATCGCGGCTACATCCGAGGTGAAATCATCATTTGAGAGTGCAATTTTCAATCACGGGACAGATGTTGCAGCAGGTGATGAGATTGGATTTCAGTGTGATACACCTCATGGGTCAGGACCTAATGATGGGCATGTTGACACCTTCAAATCAGTTGATGATGACGATTCAACATTCAATTTCAGAGATGTTGACACAGTTGGTGTTTGGTTTGAAAACCAAACTAAACCTATACAGGGGAGTGACAGTCATGATGCCAGTACTAGGGAGTTGGATAGTGATTTATTCACAGAGGCAACCAATCATGAGGACTATAGTGAGCACATTTTTTCCGAACAGAGCAATCAGCTTTTAGCACTTGGGATCCGGGTGTGATGGCACCTAAGTATGACGAGGATCCGGTTTGGGATGAACTTCCTTTTGACTATAGTGCCAATCTAACCTCATCTCCACAGTTATGCATGAAGGATGGCATTGATGGCATTGGCGGCATTGGCGGTATGGTTATGAATGCTGATAACAAATCTGATTTTGTATTGCATGATGTTGATTTCAAATCAGAAAATTTGGATGAGGTTGATAGGTCTCAGGAGTCCTATCATTTAACATGACAGCTAAAGGTAAATGAAGACCAGGTTATTGCAGCCATTAGACACTTTGATGATATTCATAAGTTGATGGCAGATTTGTGTTGGAAGGCACTAAGGGAACGTGAAGGTTCTGAAGGTGGTATATCTCTTGATGACTTGCACGAACTCAAGAAGGCTTTGGTGGGAGTGAAGTCAAACTACCTACACTTACTTGCTAGTAGAGATCATCTCCTCACACTTGGTGAGATATACTCGGATACTTTGAAAAGAGAAGAAGAAGAGGTAGACAAGCTCACCCTTGAGCTTAAGGATACAACGGATTCTTTGAGGTGCACTCAAAGGGCTCTTCAAGAATTAGTAGAGCACGAGGATAAGTTTGGTTAGAGGTTGACAAAGAGTGGAGACATGGAGGTAAGGACAGATTTTCTGTGTAACAGCAGTCCCCTACCTTCACAATATCAGGACATGGCAGCCAAAGGGATAGAGGTCCGATTCAAATTGGAGGTAAGTGATTTTCAGTTAGAACCACCTTTTGGATCTACACTTGTAGGAGAACAGGGAGCCAAGGAAGAGGACACGATTGAAGAGCTAGAGGATGGCATGATAAGATGTGACAGCAGGTTAGATTTTCTGATTCATGATAGCAGTTCTATTCCTTCATTTATAACAGCCACTTCACATGAAGAGAATGAAGTAGAAGAATCTCTTAAGATTGGCACTTATGATTTGGATGTGGACCAATCAGGTTTGAAGTATGATTTAGAATTCTTGTTTGTTCACATCGGCAGTTGGTGTCACTTCTTTTGGAGAGCCATTTGAATAGTTGTATCATACACTTGGATGGCATTATGGAGCATACACTTTGTGGATCAGCCACTAGTGTTATGACTACATATGTAGATGGAGATATGGGTGGTGCAGATTTGGTTTGGCTTTTGACCATTCGTGGAGCACTTGAGGAGTTTGTTTGTGATGAGTCTTATTTTGTTGATGACTCTTTGGTAGAGTATGTACTTCCTCTAGTTCAGAGTTTTGTGATGCATAGTATGAAAGCACTTGCATTTGATGGGCATACTTTTAGATGGCAGCTGGTTTTTGAGCCGAGGTATGGAGACATTACTATGATTTGTGGTTTTGGGGCACTACTATTTGCTTTGTGGCTGGACTATGGTGTTGGGCATAGAGGTGAACATGTTTGCATTGGTGTTCCAGCCTTAGGTAGTGAGAATCTACTCCCTACATTGATAGGAGATGGATGTTCTACTTTTTGGAACATGGGTTTCTTACATAACTTTGGGAGGACAGC
This sequence comes from Cunninghamia lanceolata, assembly GCA_027924645.1. Classification (NCBI taxonomy): domain Eukaryota; kingdom Viridiplantae; phylum Streptophyta; class Pinopsida; order Cupressales; family Cupressaceae; genus Cunninghamia; species Cunninghamia lanceolata. The sequence goes on from BSBN01000333.1 coordinate 8,453,748, forward strand.
GGCTGTTCAGGAGTTTGGAGGATATTTGCATCATCTCCTCACCTTTGGAGAGTGGCATAGGGTTGATACTCTATCATCCTATGGACTTGGCTGTGGTAGGTGCATCCGCATAGGTCTGATTTTCAGTCATGAGGTTGCTGTTCTGCTCTATATTAGCAACTTGGAAGAAGTTGTTATACACTTTCTTGCACCTATGTTGGGTATTCTTCACCTCCATGGGAGATCTACAGGAGTTAGAGATTGGTTTTGTGTCATTAGCATTTTGGGATGCTTCCAACTCTTCATGTTTGACGGATGTGATGACAGAGTGATTTGGGATCCAGGTACAGTTACCTGGGGTGTGATGTTGATTCAAAATTGGAGTGGCGGGCAAAACTTCAGAGTTGGTACTGCTGTCCACTTTCCGATTAGCCTACATGGGACTTTGAAAGATAGTATGCAAATGGATTGGCCTATACCCCCAGCAGTGGAATAATTCTCAGATGGTGTTGATTAGTAGAGGTAATGTGGTTATTGGAGTTCCTTTGGTCATTCCCACATTCACATTTCCTATGCTTTCTGGGGTAATTTTTTATGACAGATGTTGCCCTAGTATTTCAGCGTTGATTATGGCAACCTCAATTTATAGGCATATGGACTTTGAGTACTTACAGGCTTCTTGGCAACAGGTTGTGGGAGGATTTACAGAGTTAGAGCCATTATTTTTAGCTTCCACTAGTATGAGTGATGGTTACTGCAATCAGTTCGAGATGTTGATAGATATATCTACAGATGTTACTGTGATGGTTGCAGTCGATTGGATGAGTTGATATGCTCGATATGGGCATGTTGACACTTGGAGATTAGGTGTCGATGAGGGGTAAACAGTCTATGATCGGGATGGCATTGTTAGGATGTATGATTCCAGGGATGGCACTATTGTTATCGGCTTCCGATCTTGGATTGATTGGCATCACTTCCGGGATGTTGTGAGGGATTATGCTGAGGGTTATTCTTTGGGGATGAGTAGATTATTTTTTCTGTTGACTGGGATCGAGTTAGGTAGTGGGATTTCAGATATGGACCTCACTATGGCGCCTTGGCAGGAGACTTTTCATGATATAGATTTTAGCCCTCGCAGATATTTCAGTTTGGATGATGATGATGATTACATTATGGGGTTACTGGAGGAGAGAGTGCAGACTTGGTGCTATGGATTAACAGTTTTTATCAGAGTAGCGCAGCGACAGCATGATGGATATGTCCATAGATTGATTTGGGACCCTGGGATCATTCTTGATTCCATTTTGGATCAGTGGGTTGATCAAAGGTTGTATTGGCATTGCTTGAGGACAAGCAATCTTTGGGAAGGGCGGACTGTAATGTCCCCATTTCCGGGTCCTCTTGCAGCGCAGTTGGAGCTAACTTCCTGGGTTGGTGACAGCCTGATTAGAGGAGTATTTCGATGTCACCAATGTGTTCAGGTGATCCAGTGGAGCTCTATGACACTTTTCGGAGAGATTTTAGACAATTTGTTCGTACTTACTATTTATAGTAAGTGCTTGCATGGCAACAATCTTTCTGGGTTTTTCTAGGTTTGTTCTCTTTGGTCCTTGGAGAACACTGCTATTTATAGTAAGTGTCAGTCTGACGTTGTTTTGGTGACTTGGCAGACAACCATTGGCTATCTCAGATGTTGCATTGAGCTCAATGATGTTAGATGGTTTGCGGTGATGTCTTTCCAGGTGATTTCGGACTTTTGGGCCATACTATTTTTAGTAAGTTAGGGTTTCTATCCGTTTCAGGAATCTCAAAGTTGGATGTGAAGCGTTTCGGTGAGACCTTTCCAATGGTCTATAGATCTCGGGATTCCGATGTGTTTTGAGCCTCCGTTTTAAAGTCCGTAAATTATTAATGTTTATTTAATATGGGACTTTATTATAAAGGGGATATAAGTGATTTTAAAGTATACTTTATAATATAAGATAAAGTGTCATTTTAAAAGGGGAGATATAAGTGACTTTTAAAGTATACTTTATTTTATAAAGTTGTGCACCAAAATTAAAAGAATGAAAGGTGGGAAATGAAAGTAAATGAAATGAAATGAAAGTCAAATGCAAATTAAGAATTATAAAAGGGCATTTGAAGTTCATTTTATTCATTCTTGATATTACATTTTATGCTTCTATTTGCTTTGCAAATGAGGGTTTGGGGGATTTCTTCCAGCCAGGGCTTTTGGTGACGGAAACCACCATTGGTATCAATCTTCCGCAGGTGTGAAAGATCACCCAATGGGATTTTGGAGCAGCCATACTCAGTGGCTGTATTTGTGCTTCAGTTGGATATACTTTGACAGAGTTTTGGAGAGGATTCATGATATATCTTCTTAGTTTTTGGTGCAACTGAGAGAACAAAGGATGGACTAAGTTTATCTGCAGATTTGAGGAGGTTTTGGACTGTCACTTCTCTTCTTCTTGCTGGCCGTACTTTTCCTTATGCTAGCGGTACCTTGCTGGCCATACTATTCTTGCTGGCCGTACATTTTGGGCAGCCATTAGTGGAGTTTGTGGGAGCTGTTCTTAATTGCTCTTGGAACGATTTTTGGCCTATGGGCCTGTGCTGTGGATTGTAGATTGCTTATTTGCATTTGCTGATGTTTTTATGCAAAACTCCATTGTCAAGTTGCTGGTCCGTCAACATTAGAAATCTGAAGGTGCTTATTTTGAAATGGGTATGTGATGGTAATTCATTTTAGGCCATTTAATGAACTGGGTCTTCACTATTCAGTTCATATCTGTTATAGATTTTCTGGGTTTGAGTTTCATGTTATATTTCATTGTATTCTAACATACACACTTCAAGAATACAAAAACCCCCTTCTGCATCTTCTATCTAGTTCTGAAAGATCACAAAAATATAACATTAAAAGAATAAATCCAAAGAACAACAGGGGCAGGTTATTACACACATGATGATTATGGTTGTGTGAAGTCACCCAATGTAGGCACTCCAGTTTCAGGTGATATTGATGCAATAGGTGTTGTGGATTCATGCCACAACGAGTTTGATTTGGTATATCAGACCTTGGAAGATGGGAGTAGAACTAAAGAGCTGCCTAATAGAGATTATTCCGAGGATTGTTTGACGGATGTTCATGCATCTATTTTGATAGGGGATGCATTGATATTGGTGATTCAACAACCTCTAGCATGTCAGTTGAGCCATCCCAGGAGATTCATAACATTAGTAGAATTGATGAGGATGTGTGTGAAATTGATAGCACACATGAGGATGCTTACCAATCGGTGAGTGATGATGATTCAGCCTCTTTCCATAGTGTAGATTTCAAATCATAAAATTTGTGTGGAGACAATTTGTCAGTGGGGTCTAATCATTTAACAGGGCAATTGAAGGTGAATGAAAGCATGATTGCTGCAGCCATAGAACACTTTGATGTTGCTTAGCAGTTGTTTCTAAATTGTTGTTGGAAGACTCTAGAAACACAGGAGCACTTTGATAGTGAACTTTCCCTTGCCGAGTTTCAGGGACTCAGAGATGCAGTTGGAGTAATGAAGAATAATTACCTACAATTGTTATCAGATAGAAATCATCTTCTCATGCTCGATGGTATTTATCATGATGCTCTAAGGGGGGAGGAAGAGGAGGTTGATGAGCTCACCTATGTGTCATGTCCCGATATTAAGTCATTGTTTAAATTAAAGATTTAAACATCATTAGATTGAGAAATCATACATGTGATATTAATATTAAATAATATTATTAAATACCCTTATGGTATAAAATTATAAATATAAATAATATTATCGATTTTAATATAATTATAATAATAATATATTATTAAGATATGATATATATACATATATATATATATAAATATAATATATGATATATATAAATATAATATACGAATTTAAATATAATATATAATATAATATAGATATATATTATAATAATAAATATCAAACAATATTTATAATAAGTATAAATATAAATATTAAATTAAATAGTATTACAACGTATAGTTATTAATTTAAATGTGGATATTAATTATTATTAAATATTATTATAAAACTTAGAATTAAGAATGACTTTGAATATAAGACAAGTCTTAATTTCTAATATATGATCGGGCCTTTTTAAGGCAATCACTGCTATTAACAAATGCAGCTATGATCATTATAAAGTCAGCAAATAACTTTAAGAATTAAAAGTTAATCGCTACCTTTGAAACGTGATGACTGTTGGTCAAAGTGACCCCTCTAAACCATAGTTGAAAAACTCGGACTCGGCAAAAACTCGGCAGACCAAAATTTTTAAAAAGCTCGAGACTCGCCAAAAACTTGGGGAAAAACTCGGCAAATTTATCGAACATTTAAAAATGCATAATTTTTAAAAAATATTCTTTAAAAAGGCATAATTTATATAGGATTATGATGATATTTAATTTTAAAAAACATTTGAAATTTTAAAAAGACTTTATCATATGAAAGGAGAGATTTTGGGCGAACTGTCAAAATTTATATAGGATTATGATATATTTAAATTTTATATTATAAAACAATAGAAATTTTAAAAAAAACTGTATCATATGAAAGGAGAGATTTTGGACGAACTGTCAAAATTTATATAGGATTAGGATGATATTTAAATTTTATATTATAAAACAACAAATTTTTTAAAAAAGACTATCATATGAAAGGAGAGATTTTGGACAAATTGTCAAAATTTCATATTATAAAATTTTGTAAATCGAAATTGTAAAAAGACTATCATATGAAAGGAGAGATTTTGGACGAACTGTCAAAATTTATATACGATTATGATGATATTACAATATCATTATAATCGTATATAAATTTTGGACGAACTCCTTTCATATAAATTTATAATAGTGCACGCAGTTTGTTAATATCGATTTTGACAGTTCGTCCATCAAGAGTCCAATGGAAAATCCAAAAACCTACCTTTCGATCTGTGCCGTCGTCGTCTCTCTCCTTGCGCTAGGGTTTCGTGCAGACGTTTCGTGAGGTCGTGACTCGTAGCCGTCCGTCGTCGGAGCTGAGTTTTCATGGTATGGCGTGCGATTTTACAGTGAGTCTGGCAAGTTTCAGAGCAAAAACTTGTGCCGAGTTTTAACTATTAAAACTCGCCGATGAAACTGCCACGCGATTACTCGCTAGTTCGGCGAGTTTCTAGCGGGTTTTTCATCTATGCTCTAAACATATAAGTATTAACCGTTATCCTTCCACAAGGGGCATCAGCTATAATAGGATCTTCATTCAATTACAACAGACCATTGATAAATGGATGGCAGAAATAATAAAACCTGCAAGCAATTCAGAAACAATAAAGCATGTAATCAGCAGCAAGCCATCCACCGAACAAGATTACTAACTCATCTCTTCATCGATGAAAGTATCCTTTTTCAGCAATTAACATATCGGTCAACCAAGGATCGAACAATTAGAACTAATCATCATAGGATCGACCAACCATACAATACAATATATCATCAATCAAGGAATAGAATGAAATCATTGATTATGGGCAGCGAAGCATTTAGAGACAATGCAGATTAGTAAAAAGAACAAGTAGAGGGCGGCGAATAATACAGATTAATGTCTAATGAGGCAGCGAATAATGCATATTAATGATTTCAGTTGAGAATCATTTCCTTGTTGGTATTTTTTATGAGTTTCTTCATTCTTGCATGAGGTTTAGCCTTGAGTTTTGGAGTTGGCCAACAAGTGTGTCATTTTATACCTTAGCTGAGTTGGTGAGTAATATTGCATACTTCTCATATGTAATTGGTGATGCATTTCTGTCATGGGATGTATTGATTTTGGGAGATCATTCTTGGTTGGGTATCCATGCTTGGAGTTCTCAACAAAAATTGTCAGAGATTATTGGGAGTCATAAGAGTAATCTTTGGAGGGATAAGGATCATAATTTCAGACTTAATAATGTTGTTCCTTCCCTTACCAACCATCTAGTTATTCCATTTGTTCATCTACATAGGGATTGGAGAGAAATTTTAAGTAAGGATTGGGTCAGTGAACGATTGGTCACTACTGGGTGTGTTCCTTGGCAAAGATTGGATTAGTCTCCCTGTTTTGAGCTTGCTGGTTGGTGGCAGATGAGCCAATTCATTTTTTGGTTTGCTTTCATTCAGAGAAGTTGGCACACTATTCTTTGTCGAGGTAGTAAGGATTTTCAGTTGATGATTGCTTGGAGATGTTTTCCAAGCACTTCTGAGTTGGTTTGGCACATCACAATGCTTTTCATGCATGCTCCTACTTGGGAAATCCGTTGGTGCTTTACTACCTCCATTCATCTCATCTTTGATGTTGAGGACATTAAGCACCCCTTGAATATTGTGATTCACTCTTAGATGACATTCATCTTTGCATGCTACAACTAGGGCACCCTAATTCTCTCACTCTTATTCTCAGTTTTGTGGTTCTATATTGTGGCTGCACCTAGATCACAAGGGCAGGCTCACATTATTGGTTTCTTTCTACCTTTGAAGGTTTGTTGGCCTTGGGTGTTGAGAGAGGTCATAGGGGGTGTTGGGACTCTTATTTTCAAGCGTCGTATTTGCAACATCATGCCAAATTCATCAAAATTTTCCTAAGGAGTTTCTATGTATTCGCCTTATTTTGTGTGTTTGGTGCTATCCCTTGAAATCCCTTAAAGTTTGGCCGAGTCTGAAATCTGTGAGACCCTCCAAATTCTAGAATCTACAGTTTAACACCTATGGAGGATCCGAAACCACTCTCAAACATCCTGACAATATATACATAAAATATAACTTACAGTATAAGAAACTTTCTTATACTTAATGTTATATTTTATGTATATACTTCATGAATATGCTAAGTTTCCTTACTGTTTTTCGCCTTTGCGTAAATTTCACCCTCTCTGGAATCGACCCCCCTCAAGAAAGCGAAATTTCCCTATGGTCCTGGGATTTTCCATCTCTCCCTGTTTTCTCCGCCTCCTCTTATCTTCCGCTTTCTTCCTTTGTCATTTTCTAGCAGAGTTTTTGGGCATGTCAGGACATTTCTAGCCCCCCTTAAACTTCCTCTTTTCCATTCCTCCTTCATTCCTCCGCCCCCCTCTGCATGTTGTTCCTAGCGGAGTTTTCACCCCAATCAGGATATGGCAGATTCTCTTCCTGGATGTGGATATGTCCAGTTCCATCCTCCAGACTCGCTTTTCTAGTATCCATGCTTTCTTCCGCTTCCATGCCTCTTTCTAGTGCTCATCCATTTACCCCTGAAAGTTTTGCCAACCTTCCTTTCCTTGTCTTTTGCAAAGTTTTGGCAAAGTCTTAGTGTGGATGCAGAAATATCTTGACCCCCTGAAAGTTTCGGAATGTCCGAAACCCCCTAGAAATCTCGCTTCCAGTCCCCCCGAATTCCTACAATTTGGCAAAAAGGGTGTAAAAATGAAAAGCGACAGTCTCATACGACTTCCAAATGGACGCAGAACCGTACCGGGTTTCAATTAATGCGAAATGGGTGGTTGGAAATGATGTTTTTAATGCAGTTGGTGGGGTTATTAGGGTTTTCCCTCCCATTCCATCATCATACTCGAATTGTGAAGGCTATAAATAGAAGATTGAAACTCATTCCAAGGGTTGGTCTTTTGGCAGTTTTCAGGCAACAAAAGTGCAAAGCTCTCTAGGGTTTCAAAGAACAAAAGTTCCAGTTCTCCAACAGGGAAGATATGATGAGCACACGATGATACTGAGAGGGGGGGGGTGAATCAGTATATCACAATCTTTTCATTTTCAAACTCAATCAATCACATCAACTACACATGCAAGATCTAGCAATTAAGAACACAAAGAACACAAGATTTTAGTGGAAAGCCTTTCGGTTGAAAACCACGGCACAATATTGCTTATATTATATATATATATATATATATATATTTTTTTTTTTTTTTCGTAGGCACCAACCTACTTCTCTTACAATTCTTCTTTTGTGAGCACCAACCCATTGGAGACACCAATCCCCACTTCATAGAATTATAAGCACCAACCTACTGGGGGCTCCAACCCCCACACAAACTGATCTTCAACCCAGCAAGAGGCTCCAACCTCTATTTGATAGGCTCCAACCTATTAATCCTTCAATGGCTGATATAGTTTACTTCTCTACAAGATCTTCCTCTCACAAAACTGTTTACACCTTTCACAAATCTGATCACACACTTCCTTTCCTTACAAATCTGATCACACACTTCCCTTACAAATCTGATTACAATTATGCACAATCTTCTTTACACAAAACTGCTCATAATCATGGCATTCTCTTCACATAAATTTTTGCTCATATGAACATACTGTCACATACATTCGTCATAAATATATTTTCATTTATCCTTCATACATGGGCTGTACATATAATCAGTATAGATCTGAATTAGACTTCATTTTCTGCCCCTTACACTTCTTCTAATTATGCTCTAAAACTCAGAAAATATTCATTGAATTCTTACTTTTCTATCACCTTTTCTTTCTCTTATTATATCTCCTCAAGAGAGATGTCTTTTTGAATATATTTTAACTTTTCACAAAAGACACAACTCTTCTAAATCATACCTCTTCAATGCTGATCGCTGCCTAAAAGCTTCTTAACAAATTGCATATGAATCGCAGCCCTTTGAATAATAAGTTATATCTTTAACTAGTGGATCGTATGTACTTACAAGATGGAATCGCATCACCTTAAGGAATTGTATACCCTTGTTTATCAATTGCTGACTTTAAAACACTTGATCGCTCCTTTTTCCTTATTCACACTTTTTGTCTTACTCACAAGTCATCTTCAACTTTGTCTTATTCACAAGTCATCTTCAACTTTGTCTTATTCATGGAATTCGTTGGAATTCTTTGTCTCTTTCATAAAATCATTTTCTGTATTTGTTAACTGCTCCATTATGTGTTTAAATATAATCCTTTGTCTTCTAAATCGTAGTATCCTTCTTATGGTTGGCCACCTCAAGTAATTTAAATTTGAGTTTCATTTTGGCGCCAATAGTATATGTCTTATTTCAATCTTCCAACGTCTTAAAGACTTTAATTATGTTTAAATTTTTAATTTAAACGTATCCATCTCTAAGTCGGCCATCCAATATCACTATCTCTTCAACGGGAATATATAACGGACTTCTCTTATTTTGCTTTGACATTAGTGACCCCGTTAATGACTCCGTACCTTTGACATCAATGACAACATTTCCAACAAGATAACAAGGTTATGTAAAGATTCAAATTGGTTTCAAGAATTAGTGTATGAACTTCTTCTCTCTCTTATGTAATTTTTCAAGGAAATCCGAAGTAGCAGCTAGGGTTTCCTCTTGCTACACTTTGTGGTGTGATTGTAATCATTGATCAGATGAATAGGACAGATTTTGAAAACATTACATGCTATTTGATGATCTCTTCTATGGTTGTATATGAATCACTGCATTTTGATAAAGGATTACTAAGCATATTCCTCACTGGTTGTTTTTTCTGCATCTGGGTATCCAGACAATGCTTGTTTCCATTTCTGTATTATCTTATCCTTTGTTGAATTGTGAACTCTATAGCCAATCTTAATAGGCAACGGTCTGAAAAGTCTGATCACCCACACTTCTTTTAAAAACTAAAACAAATTTATCAAGTGTGAAGTAAAATAGTTACAATTGTATGCATTGTTGTGGTTCAGTGCTGTAACCAAGAAATATTGTTAGTGAATCTTCCAAGTGCCAATTTTAGTAAACCAAACATGCATACTAGCATCTTCCATTATTGCAAGAGTGCTTTTTATTAGCTTAAACAGAGGTTTTAGTGCAACAAGCTTTTCTTAATCCAGTGATTGTACTTGGGGGTTAAAACAACAGTTTGGGTATTGTTGCAATGATATGAGTCTGAAAACATTTTCTATTATTGTTAATCCCTGTTAAGGGATACCTCAAGGAACACCCTCCTTGGCTTAGTTGAGCCAGAAGTGAAGGGGAGATTACCCACTCCTAATCATTGGCCCTTAATCACCTTCCACCTGTGGATGAGCTCGTTTCCTATCTCTCTGATGACACCCCTGGCCTGGGAGATTAGGAAATTAACTCTAGGGTTTTAGGTTAGCTATTCTGGGACCCAACAGGGGGAGCACCCTCATCCTCTTGTGATTGTCCAACCTGGCTCCCTTAGCCCTAGACATTTCCCTATGGACATTATCAACTCTTGAATTACTCTTTTTGTGGAGGTGGATGAAGATATATTCAGTTCTTTTGTTCCCAGCTTTGCTATACATGTGAGACTATTGGTTTCCCCCCTTTGTCTCCAACTTTAGTTTTTATTAGCTTCTTGTTAACTTGAGGATTCTTTCTGTTGCACAAGTATTTTTACTTGTACTTACATCACATGTTTGAGTTTACTCTTTGTAGTTATTTATCTTATGTTTAATTACTTTTCAGATCCTAGAGTTTGTTTTACACTACTAGTTTTCTATTATAGCTGAATTTGCTTTTGAGTCCCATTGACTTGCTTTCATCATGTGGACAAGAACATAATTTCTCTCTTTCTTCCTTGCCTCAATGTAAGGAGGAGGTTGTAATCCCACAACTTATACAAATAATTTATGGATAGATCCCTCACGTTGGAGTGCAAGAACCATATAGAGCACGTAAGATCTACATAATTGGGGTGATGATGCTGATGTATCATTTGTTGTAGAAACTCTTCAAGTAGATATGGAAATACTAATGAAGTAGACGACAAGAGCAAAGAAAAATGATAGGAATTATGCTTATGGATGTAGGAAGGCCAGACCCACCAAAAGTGCTGAATTGTGATTGCATGTCCTATCACATCTGTTTAATCTTTTTTCTTAGGATAACTTTGAGTACTTTCACAATGGCTGAAATAAAATATGCATAAAATAAAATGTGATTCTTGATAATCAAGATTCTACAAGAAATGAGTGACTATGCAGAATATCCAAATTTTTAATGGGGTGGAGAAAGATTGTTGGGAATGCTTAAGATATTTGGAAAAGCGTAATGGTGGGAATGTTAAAAATAGCACAGGCTCCTTGCGCTAAAAATAGATGATGTTTTTACTTGGGAAACCCTTGAGTGTCTTTACAATGGCTGAAGTAAGTTAAGCATAAAATAAAATGTGATTCTTGCTAATAAAGATTCTACAAGAAATGAGTGACTGTAGGAATCAGAATAACCAAAGTTTCAATGGGGTAGGGAAGCCTAATGGTGTAATTCTATAAATCTAGGAAATTGGAAAATTACAACAAAGACTAATTGGACTGATTACTGCAGAAAATTACCATTGATGAGCCCCTGGATCACGGTGATGTGTAAGAACCCTTACCAATTCTGCCCTAGATTTCTCAATGTTCTGATTTTCTGATTAGGGTTTCTTGTTGGTTTTGTGAGTTTTCAATGTAATGATGCATTTGCCATATAACAATAACAATATAGAACCAATTGGCAATGAAATAACATCAACCTAATGACTGAAAAGTATAAATCAGAGATCTGATTTCACTTAGAACAGATTGTACCTTGCTGATATGAAATTTCAGAATGAAGACAATGAGGAAATATGCCAAAAACCACCTCCAAATGTGTAGTGATGAACTCCAATGCTAATTGCCTATGCTGGAAACTCCAGCATGGAATGATGTCAAATGTCAAGATTTTATGCAAATGAATGAATTAGCAATCTGAAATTGTCTGCAGCTGCTGTCACAAATCCTAGGTGACTGAAATGCACCTTTCCATGCCTCCAAACTCCTCAAATAAGGCAGCGATTGATCCTATGATGAAGTGGCTAGTTCCTAGATGTGATATAATGCATTACAACACCATATGTAGTCACAAAATCACCCGATCTGAGGTCTGATATGAATTTTACTAGGTCTGATATGAAAATCTGCCCACAAATGTGTGACAACCATTACCAAAAATCCTTCCAAGGTATGGCGCTTCAACTCCAAACCCTAGCCGTACATGCCATGATGATAATATACCATAATAACCTTCAAATCTGCATCATTTAACCATCAACCTGCAATAAAAGCTTCAAACCCTAGTTGATATGTTGATTCTCCTTCAAACCCTCGCTGATATGAAGCTCCAATCATGTGAAAACCTACAAATAAGCTCAATGGTGAACCCCGGATGGATCCACCTCACAGGTGAGTTGGGTTTTTGTCCAAACCACAAATCCTAAGGGTTTTCGTCCTTAGAACTTTGCTGAAACTCTGTTACAGCCAAGAGAAAACTCTCCAAATGACAAATGACAATAACACAAGATAATCCAAATGACTTCCAAACACCCATTTTATAAGCCACAAGTTGGGCACCCAAATTCATTTTATTTTATTTTGCTTTCAAGTCCACCTCCATAATAAAATATTATTTTATTTTGTTTTTCTTTTTTCTTCCTCAACTTCGGCGGCCAAAATAAAATAATAAAATATTAATATTTTTTTTTTCCCATATCACACTTGGGCGGTCACCTTTGGAAAAATATAATATTTTAATAAATAAAATATTATATTTATTTTGTCATGTTATTTTATTTTTCCTTTTGCCTTTAAAGTGACTTTCTCTTTTCTAGGCTTTAAGTTATTCCTTTTCCCTTTAAAGTGATTTTCTCTTTTAAAAGCTTTAAGTTGTTTGCCAACTTTCCATTCTCCAAGCTTTAAGTCACTTTTACCAACTTTCCATTCTCCAAGCCACTTTATAAAGTACTCAACTTAACTTCAATTTGGCTTAGGTGAAGTCGACTTTCCTTTCTCCAAGATTGAAGTCACTTTAGCTCAAAAAGGGGACATTACATGATGATTAACTGTCCTGGCAGAAAGCAACAATTTTTGTTCAAAAGGAGCAAAGTGAGAAAAAGGAGGCAATTTCCTTTCTAATGTTGATCTAGTGTTGGAAGCTATCAAGGGAACAATGTTGTTAGTCCTGAGATGAGTCTCTCAATTTTGCATTAGGTAAACTAAAGTGGACTCACCTCATTTGTATTCAGATATATGTTTAAAAAACATGTATAGATTGTTTTCCCTTATGAAAATAAAGGTATGTTGGTGTAGATGAATCATTGAGTTAGTGAAATAGTTACATTATGCCGTATAGGAACAACAATTTCAAGAAAGATTAGAGACATGAAATGTGTCTTATTGACATTGTTGGCAGTTGCTTCTTATTTTCTATTTGTTGGGTTTTATGGAAGTCGATTCTTGAATGAATTTTGCGATGAATAAGTTAAAATAAGAAAATGGTGCCCCATTTATGACAAAACAATTCTTTAATTCTGAAACTTGACCTCATAGGATTATAAAGGCAGCATAATTCACCAAAGGGCCAATTATAGGGATAGAGCCACCTAATGGGTGTCACTGACCTCCCTGTCAAAGTGAGGAGATTAATATGCAGAAATAGACAAAGCAAAGGTGAGAATCCTAATCACTTATCATTCTTGCTCAAAAACTTGCAGCAGAAAATGAAGCGCAGTCTGAGCTACCATGCATGAGGACAAACACATAATAACAAGTTAGTACGAACGAGTCTTTTGGGGAGTCTTTGTAGTCTCCCATTTAATCATTATGTTTCTATCTTCAGGTTAGCCAGCATAGTTTGAATTTGGGTGCCTCATTCAGTCATTTCCTTCATTATTGATACCTCTCCGATTTAATATTCAAAGCATATGTCACTTTGAGACACATAGGTTCTTTTCTTGTAGCAAGGTTTCATACGATTTTCCATTGTCAAATTTGTCCATTGTCTTTATTTATTGAGGCTGTAACAATCTGTTATTTGTTTTGGTTCTTTTATGAAACATTATTATAGTATAATGAATAATCCTTTTATTTACGTATTTGAACATATAATGCACATGTCAATGTGTCACATGCCAATTATTTTTCAAGTACGCTGAAAAATTATTTTGAGGGAGCTCTGAATACTTAAACAATTGAAGCTTGTCATACCAAGCCCAGTGAACAGAAAGCCTTTTGCATAAGCTCACTGAGGACTTCTATAACTTGAAAAACTTAAATAACTATGGGCCTCAAGGAATGGCTTCATTTCACAGTTTTTTATAATAATGTCTTACTACTTATATAGGATTGTTTTACAAGAATGTAAAGCTAATCTTTTCAGTTGTAGAGTTAAATGAAAATTGCTTTTTTGGTATTATATAATTTATAAATCTTGGCTTTGCAGATTCAAATTATGGAAGCAGGAGGTCACAAGGGAACAATTTTGAATATTGGATCTGCATCGGGGCTTTATCCAGCTTACAACATGCCTACATATGCAGCTTCAAAAGGTTCTTAAAGTCTTCAAATACTTGTTTGCACATAAACCATTTAATGATAAATTTATATGTTCTACATAACTAGAAATGTGCAGTCACTGGGATATATGCAATGCTAATTACAACCTTAGAGACTCTGTGTGCTCTTGTTGGAAGTATGTACTAGGGGTGCTAGTTAGCTTATGTTTTTTCAAAGTTAATAGGCACTTTACTAGGGTTGCTAGTCAGATTCTTTCGATATTGCATTGCTACCTCAACCTTCATTGATAAGGCTTCAGCAATTTTCCTCTTTATGTACATCTCAAGTTCTTGCTCATATCCATTACTATCAATTAAGCCACATTCTTGTCTTATATTTTAGTTGTAAATGTTGCTATGTTATAGGTGGCGTGGTTATGTTTACAAGGTCACTTAGTCATTTCAAACGCAAAGGAGTCCGTGTGAATGTATTATGTCCAGAGGTAAGTGTGTTTGTAACTTTGTACCGATTTATATACGTTGGTTACTTGCATAATATGTGAAATGGATATTGACTATTCAAGTGTTTTTTTTTTCTTTTACTATGGAGTGTTGGTTGGTATCATACAGTTCTCTCATTTTTCCTATTGAGTGAACTCTGCAATTTATAGGTTAAAAACTCAGATTTGGAAGGCCTAAAATTTGACTCGGACTTGGGTCTCAGCAAAAAAATAACAAAAACTTGGCAAAATTTCCAAACATTAAGAAAACACACATTTGCAAAATAATCTGAAAAAACTGCATAAAACTGAGTTTAGAGAATTGATAACTAGTTTTTTATTCATTTATAGATTAGAAATTAAAAAAAGAAGTTCAATACACATCATAGTGTCATATGATCAGATTCACAATAACATCTTGTGCTTCTACATTTGATGCACATTTTGATGCTTCTCCTCATGTAAAGAATGGAGAGCATTAACCTTTCATATAACCTTGCGCTGTACTTTATCACAAAGCGAAACATGTTTTCCACAGATTCACACAAGATGATATTTCAGGTGGTTGATGCTTCCTGTGATCTTCATCCCACGAAAATTACACACTCGAGTGTTGTTTGTCTCCTTGGGGTTCCATGCTTCCAAGCAGGGTGTGATACCCCGAATATATTTGAACTGATGTATTAGATCTGCTAGCTGAATTTAACAGTTTGCCACAACCACACTTGAATACAAAAGTAAATGGACACAACACTAAAGTTGACTCGAATTATTAAATTGCTCGGATCTGATTACAAGTGTAGGAAATAATGATGCAGATAGTTAAAAAATTTAGACCTATAATTGAACAGAAAACCTGGAATAATCCGTATATTACATCAGAAATATAATGACTTCTAGGTGCTTACAGTTTATCTATGCGCTACTCATGACTTGGTATATGGAAAAAGGCAATTTGCCAAGTTAATAATATCCTGGGTGGTGGATAGCTCTGTATAGCTGCAACCCAGCCGATAAGCAAACCCCTTTAACCTCCTTCTCAAGACATGCTAGGTGGTGAGACTTATGAGGCGAATTGAACTGACTGAATTTTGAGAAAAATGCGAGTGTCTAGGTCGTGGTCCTTGTAGTTGATGATGCGAATTGGATCTAGGGCAGTCACATTACATGATGATGTGATTTGGATGTTGAAGCAGTCGCATGGTGTGTGAGCTCTATCCTGAATGCCTGAAGACTTCTGGTGCAGCCTCTCTGCCCAGAAATAATCCCTGAACCTGCAGCCGATGGAGGCAATTTATATTTACATGTAAATGTATTGCCAGATGTTAGCGATCTGGTCTGTAAATGTAGCGCCAGTTGTTAGTGACCTGGTTTGGAGTTGAGTTTACCTTGACTGGGTGGGGTGTTGTGGTGATCTTAAGTTATTTGTTCAGCAGCTGGCAGCAACCTCTCCTTAAGCGATTGTTGATTACCCTGGATGGTGCGATGCCACTGATTAGTGCTTTCCTTCACCAGTTGCAGCACTTTACTGCCCTGAGCTCTTTAGTGGTGATATGCTTGCAGTATTCAGCACCTGATTTCCCTAAAAGTTTACTGCCCTAAACTCTTTTCCCAGCTTTACGAGGAGTTCTTTCAGCCTACGGTTATAGGCTCTAACACTCATGCTTTCCTTGCTTTGTATTATAAATTTCTGCTACAATCTCGTTGTCATCCCAAAGTAGTTTAAACTCCTCTTCAAATGCTTTTCTCAATGTATTCCAACTAGTTTTTGAATTTCCCTCTAATTTTGTATATTAGTCTATGGCTATACCTCTCAAAGTTGCTGGAAATGCCCGCAACCAATAGGACTTGTCGTCTTGTCCATTCACTATCTAGATTGCTTCGCACTATTTGCAGTGCCTTACTGGATCCTCCAATCCATTCCCAAGGAATTTGGTAGCTTCTCCCTCCACACTCGGACTTGCTGGGGGAGTCACCATCTTCCTTCCTTGGCGCGACCTTTGTGCTTGGTTCCTGGTCAGAGTGTTTTCACTCGTATGTTCCTGTGCTTCTTGGGCACTCTTGGCCACGTATGAATCCTGTACTTCTCTTGCCTCAACGAACCGCATACTCTTGTCACCCTCGAATTCTTTTCGGTGTTCCCTTTGTCCCGGAGTTTTAGGCTCAGATCCTCCGATTATCAATTCTTCAATGTGTCTTACATTATTCTCATGTGTTTCAATTAGTGAGTCTTTCCTCCCGATCCCTTGTTCCTCTCCGTCGGTTGATAGCTGTATGGTTGTTTCATCGGCTGGCGGTGGTAGCCATATAGGTGTTCCGTTGGCTCGGTCAAAGTGTACCTCCTCGGGAGCGGTAGGTGTCTTGCTACCTCTTCCCACTCGGCGTTTGTAGGGTACTCTACTGTGATCTTCTCTTCCTGACTTCTTCATCCTTGGGGTGGGCTCCGACTTTCGAGTAATAATCCCTTAGTCCTTTTGGCGGCTATTTCTTTCAACCTTCTTCTTTCTTCTTGCTCCCTTATTCTCATGGACCTTCTAATCTCCTCTTTTGGTGTTTCTCGACCACTTTCTAGTCTGTCGGTGTTTCATTCTTCTTCTCGTGTATTTCTTTCCTCGTATCATTGTAGTATTTGTTGTCGGCATTGTTATCTTCCTCTCTCAGCACGTAAGTCTTGTAGGATTAAAAAATGCCTTGCTAGGAGCCTTGGAAGACGGTTGAGTAGGCTGTCAACTTCGTTGTTCACAACCAGATTGTCCCAGATTTGGTATTTTGGTACTTCTTTGGTGTCCGCTTCCCTCTGTACGTGCTCCCTCACCGATATTTCCCACAGGTGTACGAGATCTTGCATCAAGTTGTCTTCTGGATCGTCTTCTTTTTGTTCATTAGGTTCTCGTTCTGGTTTTGTCGTCGACTGTCCCATTTAAGCGACCATCTTTATTACTCGACTATTCAATCTGACTGTTCAACCCGATTTCGTATAGGCAACGATGCCAAATGTTTATTGCCTATTTAATTATGCTTTGAATAACTAGAGTAAACGAAATAGACTATACAGAAAATATAACAGCTTCATAACCATTGCTCATGAAATATTTAGAATAGGATGATATCCTTATATCTTAGAATTATGCACTTATAGATGTGTATAGGAATATCTTGCATCAAAATTGTGGTCCCGATTACAATAACATGACTAGCATATAAAGGTGGCCGATGGTTGCTCTAAACTGCCAACCGTCGCCAACTACTTACAACCGTTGGGAGGACGACTAACCTCACCAACCAAACCAACCAAAAAGTAATTAACTATAACTAGACTAAATTTCATGCTTACACGCACCACCTTATTGGCCTAGGAAAAAGCTTCTGTAGAGACATCATTCAGGGCAATCAAGGATACATGGCCCAAAACGGGAGTGTCCATTTCTGATGGATGGAAGGATTGTAAAAATCGACCACTAATTAACTTGATTGTAGTGTCCCCTAAAGGGGTGATGTTTTTGAAGGCAGTTGATTGCGAGGGGCAAGTGAAGGATGCAACCTTCATTGGCATTGAGATGGTGGGCCCCGAAAACGTTTTCCAAGTCATAATGGACAATGCTAGAAATTGTAGGGTAGCTAGTTCAATAGTGGAGGGTACATATGGGCATATATTCTGGACACCATAGGCTATAGGTCTTCTCCATGGCTCTAATTCGAAAAAGGGGACATGACAACATCTTTTGGGAAGATCCCAACAAAGGTGGGAATTGTTTAAAGTCAATTTGTCTTGGGACATGCACTTTAGTTTATTTGCATTGTGTTGAGAAGACATGTAGGTGGCTCTGTTAGAATCTGAAAAGATTAATAACTCAGAAAACTAGTGCAAAGAATAGATAGCTAAACTATGAATGCAAATGATACGAAATCAAAATAGCAACACAGAGTTAGTCTCCAAGAGAGTAATGCAAATGCTAGAAGCAAAATAACATTAAGAGGATGCAAAAGCAAAAGATACCAAATACAAGCCAGGTAGCATGCTTATATAGACTAGGAAGAGAGAGGAGGTGGCAACACCGACCAATGAGAAGCAACCATCTATTGGACTAAAGATAGCAAAGTATCTTCCCAAGATAGCTAATGGATGCTCACATGTAGGAAGGTGACACCTCGCAACCACTCACCTAATAAGACATGCTTTATTAAAATAAGCGAGATTAATAGAAGTGTAGGAAAAACCTAGGAATATAGGGAAAAAATAAATAACCCTCTAGGAAAATAAAAATCTACACTAACACCCCCCATAAGCGAAGCTTAGGTGGATGTAGAAATGGGTCCCGGCAAATCAAGCCTGATGAGGTACCCATGTACATAAAGTTCCCCCCAAAAGAGAGAGAGAGAAGAGACCCCCCCAAAAGTAGAGAGTCAGGACTCCGAGTGAGAGGAAGAAGCCCCCCCGAAGATGAAGCATCCCGCACCCCCAGCAAAGCTCGCAAATGAAGGAACTTGCTCTTAGTGAAGGGTTTGGTGAAGATATCAGCAACCTGCTCGGAAGTTTGACAATAGCGAAGGTCGATGACGTGGCCATGGATGAGCTCCCGGATGTAGTGCATGTGGACCTCTATGTGTTTGGTCCGTTGATGATGGACCGGATTCCGTGAGATCTGAATGGCACTCTGGTTGTCACAAAATATGATTGATGGCCGTCTGATCTGGATACCAAACTCAGTGAGAAGATTCTGAAGCCAAATGGCCTCAGTGGCGGCATTCACAGCCCCCCAATACTTGGCCTCAGTAGAAGATAGAGCAATAGCAGACTGCTTCTTGCTCGACCAACAAACAGGACCTGAACCAAGTGAGAAGCTGTAACCTGAGGTAGACTTGCGATCTTGAGAATCGCCTGCCCAATCTGAATCTGTGTAGCCCACCAAGTCAAGCTCAATACCCGCTGCGTAGTGAATCCCAAAACTGTGAGTACCCTGAATGTAGTGAAGGATCCGCTTGGCTGCTTTCCAGTGTAGCTCATGAGGCTCCTGCATGAATTGAGAGACCATGTCTATCGCATATGGAATGTCGGGTCTCGTATGAGTCAGATAAATGAGACTCCCAACAAGCTGTCGGTACAAAGTGCCATCAACAAGTGGAGAAGAACACTGAGCCTCAAGTTTGACTCCAGAAAGAAAGGGAGTCGGAGCAGGCTTACAGTTAGCCATATGAAACCTCAAGAGCAAATCTAGAGCATACTTGGACTGTGTGATGGTGATCCCGGAAGAAGACTGAAAGATCTCAATCCCGAGAAAGTAATGCAACAAGCCCAAGTCAGTCATCAAAAACCTGTCATGAAGGGCAGTTTTGACAGCCCCAATGGTGGATGAAGAACTCCCTGTGATTAGCAAGTCATCAACATACAGAACCAGAAATAGGAGTGAATCATCCTGCTGCAGAATGTAGACATTGGGATCAGAATGGCACCGAGTGAACCCAATTGATAGAAGGAAGGAGTCCATCTTGGCATACCAGGCCCGAGGAGCCTGTTTGAGGCCATAGAGAGACTTCCGAAGATGGCACACAAGTGAAGAATCCTGAAGGAACCCCTGTGGCTGCTCCATGTAGATCTCCTCCTGAAGGTCACCATGAAGAAAAGCACTCTTCACATCCATCTGGTGTACTTCCCAGCGATTAGCTGCAGCAATGGCAAGAACAAGTCGGATGGAATTCATTCGGGCAACTGGCGCAAAAGTCTCAGAGTAGTCAATCCCAGGAACCTGGGAGAATCCTTTGGCGACCAAGCGAGCTTTATGCTTGTCAACCGACCCATCTGCTGCAAATTTTGTCCGATAGATCCACTTACATCGAACAAGTTTTCTTCCCTTAGGAAGAGGGACAAGATCCCAAGTGTGGTTCCTCATCAAGGAACTATACTCCTACATAGCTGTATCCCACTCAGGAATACCAGAAGCCTCATGAAAAGACTGTGGATCTGAGGCAGTAGCAATGAAGACATGTGGAGCATTCTGGAACTGTGAACGAGTCTGGCTGGTGTCTGATGGATCCCCAACCCAATCACCTGTAGACTGCAAGGTCTGTCTAGCCCAAAGTGGACCGAAAAATGGAGAATTTGGAGGAGAATCATCAACCTCTGAATGATGACTGGGAGAGGAAGGAGGTGAGTCCGCTGAATCACTCTCTGCATCGGAAGTGGAGGTAGAAGACTGCTCAGGTGAATCTGACTCATCAGAAGATCTGTCATGTATCCCAAGTGACTCCAATGTCAAAGTAGGAGTTGGAGAAGTGATAGAAAGTGAGCTCAAAGAGCCCTCCTCAAACTGAACACTCCTCTCAATGAATAACTCATGTGTAGTAGGGTGGAGCAACCGATAACCCTTCACACCATCAGGATAACCTACAAATATGCAAGGTCTACTCTGCGGATCCAAGGCCTTGCGTTTCTCTGCAAGAATGTGGGCCCATGCAAGAGAACCAAAAACTCGAAAGTGCTTAACGGATGGTTTTCGACCGCTCCAAGCTTCAAAAGGAGTGACTCCCTTCAAGGCTCGGTGAGGAACACGGTTCTGGATATAACAAGCACAGTTAATGGCCTCTGCCCAATACTGTGGTGCAAGAGATCTGGAGTGAATCATGCAGTTTGCCATTTCCTTCAAGGACCTATTCTTCCGTTTTGCAACACCGTTCTGCTGAGGATTGTATGGAACTGAATGCTGCAAATCAATCCCCTCTGAAGTGGAAAACCTCTCAAACCGATGGTTGACATACTCACCACCATTGTCAGTGCGCAAAACTTTTATGGCTTTCCTAGATTGCTTCTCTACAAAAGTTTTGAAGTCCTGAAAATGATCAAATACCTCTGACTTCTGTTTGAGAAAGTACACCCAAGTATATCGAGAAAGGTCATCAATGAATGTGAGGACATATCTAGCCCTGCTGAAAGAAGGATGCTGAAATGGACCAGCCAAATCACTGCGAACTAACTCCAGTATCTGTGAAGCTCTCCATGCCTTACTTTTGTCAAACTTTTCCTTAGGATGCTTACCAAGAATGCAACCTTGGCAAACACCACCTGAAAACTGAACTAAAGGCAACCCTGTGACCATGCTCTGTTGGTTGAGCTGTTGCAAGTAGCGGAAGTTAAGATGGCCAAACCGCTCATGCCATAATCTACTCACATCATTAGAATGAGTGAGCAAAACAGTCGAAGGAGGATCAGGAACAAAGTGAGAAAACAGATAGAGTCGTGACTGATGATCTGCTCTCCCAACTGCAACTGTAGAACCATTGTGCAACTCACGAATCTCCACTGAATCAGGAGTGAACTCAACCCGCTTGCCTGAACCTGTGTGAGTGATCTGGTATACTGATAGGAGATTAGTTGATAATGAGGGCACATAAAGAACATCATGGAATGTGCCATCCCCCACATCAACAGACCCTCTCCCACACACCTCAACAGGAGTGTCATCACCCATCAAAATAGAAGGCATAGTACACGGCTCCAAAGATGCAAGTTCTTCCTTAGATGAAGCCACGTGGTGTGAAGCACCCGAATCAAGAACCCAAGTGGATGGTGAAGAAGCAATTGCAACAAGGGCCTTGCCCTTTCCTTTCCCCTTGCTGTTTTCTTTTACCTTGTTAGACCCCTCATTAGAACTCTGTTTGATAGACTCAGGAACACTTATATTATTCTTCTCAAGAATGTGTGTCAAGTGATCAATTTGTTTCTTCAGACATTTATGTTCGTCATGACCGGGTCTTTTACAATAGGCACATTGGACCCTCTCTTTCTTAGGCTTGTTGCCCTTGGAAAATTGGGTCTCATTAGTTGTTTTTGCATCCTCTTAATGCTATTTTGCTTCTAGCATTTGCATTACTCTCTTGGAGACTAACTCTGTGTTGCTATTTTGATTTCGTATCATTTGCATTCATAGTTTAGATATCTATTCTTTGCACTAGTTTTCTGGGTTAATAATCTGGATTAGCTTGTCTTGTTCCCGAGTGAGATTGACAGCAAAATCATCTAAAGATGGCATGGTGAATTGAGTACCAAGTGCACCCTTAGTAGCATAGAAAGTAGAAACAAACACAGAATATTCTGAACTTAGTTTAGAGAGAATATTAAGAATCAGTTGTTCATCTTTCTTTTCAATTTCACATTGTTTTAACTGCAGCCTTAGTGATTTCAATTTGGTGAAGAAATCCTGGATTGTGTTGAAATTGCCTGGACTTAAACTAATTAGTTTATTTTCCAACATATGACCCCTCATTGAATCTTGTGTGCCAAATAGTGTTTCTAGCTTTGTCTAGATTTCATTTGGTGTATTCAAAGACTCAATGTGAAAGAGCAAATCAGGAAAAACAGAAAAACACAATGTTCTATATGCCTCATCACATTTGTTAAACCACTTAGGCTTATCTTCATCTTTAGCAGGTTCAGTTTCAAGTCCCATAGTTATCCTATTTAATCCAACTTTCCTTAATTGAATTGTCATGCGTGATTTCCACTCAAAGTAATTGTATGGAGTTAGGATGGGCAGATTTGTTTGATCCATGATGAAGAAATGCAGAGAAGAAATGTCGAAAAGAAGAGAACACAACCAAGACAACCCCTCCCTTTTCACTCAATCAAAGAACCCCCCCAAAAAAATATGATTTGACACTTTATATTAGTGCATTTACAACTTCCACTAGCAAGAAATACTAAGTGGTCTTGATTTCAATGCATTACAAAACCCTCATGAAGAGCATATACTGAAATTACAACTTTGGCACAATACCCAAGGAAATAAACAGCACCACTGCGATCTACTCGAAAAATCATGCACTTTCAAAAAAAGAATCGCTTCGATACGAGGTCGTATGTGAAAGTTATGATCCTCTGAAGTTCCTAAAACGAGAACTGTGCAATGTCACGAATGAGAATCTGCAATTTCTGAAAAATTTTGGCATCAAAATCAAAAAACGTCTGCACTAATGCATTGAGCACGAAAAAATAGCCAAAATCAAAAAAAATTTTGTGGGAAAAGGAGTCCGTATGAGCAAGAACGGAGCATTTGAAAACTGCCTTCAAAACTGCAACTGCCAACGGAGAGGGGTCCTGCTGTAGCTTTCTGAGAGCGTTTCTGCAAAATATATAGACTGCATACAAAAACGGAAAGATACCCAGATGGTTTTTCTGTGCTGCGAACAAAACCCAGAAGACGTTTTTCTTGCAGATGTACAGAAGATGTTGCTCCAGTGTAAACAGAACGCCTTTAGGTACAAAAAACGACCCCAACAACCAAAAAACAACATGTAAAGGCTAAATCAGATGCTAGAACCTGCAATATTGATTCAAAAGACCAAATATGCAAGCTAGTTGTCAGATTTGAGCTCGAAACTCCGGCTCCGCAACTGTGTATGACGATCTCCGATTTCGGTGAAACGAAAGCCAAATCTAACTTTCTCAAGCTTCCTGGACGCGTTGGAACAGCCAGAAATGCTGCCAAAATAACCAGAAATGCTGCAATCACCCAGATTTCATAAAACACGTGCAAACCCCAGAGATTAAAAAAGTTTCTGTCAAACTTTTCTGATTCTCAAGATCATCCGAAGATGCAAGAGAAGAGCATACTGGGTTTTTCAAAAAACTGCAATAAGATTTATTAGCCCCCCCCCCCGAATCTCTCAAAAATGGAAACTAAAATCTACTCTTGCACATAGAATAGCTCTGATACCATGTTAGAATCTGAAAAGATCAATAACCCAGAAAACTAGTGCAAAGAATAGATATCTAAACTATGAATGCAAATGATACGAAATCAAAATAGCAACATAGAGTTAGTCTCTAAGAGAGTAATGCAAATGCTAGAAGCAAAATAGTATTAAGAGGATGCAAAAGCAAAAGATACCAAATACAAGCCAGGTAGCATGCTTATATAGACTAGGAAGAGAGAGGAGGTGGCAACACCGACCAATGAGGAGCAACCATCTATCAGATTAAAGATAGCAAAGTATCTTCCTAAGATAGCTAATGGATGCTCACATGTAGGAAGGTGACACCTCGCAACCACTCACCTAATAAGACATGCTTTATTAACCTAAGCGAGATTAATGGAAGTGTAGGAAAAACCTAGGAATATAGGGAAAAAATAAATAACCCTCTAGGAAAATAAAAACCTACACTAACAGGCTCAACTGGTGCTTGGATCACAAGATGTTTGGATTTGGGGTATGTTTAGAAATTGCCATTATTTGGACTTGGGTGTTGTAAGCAAGCTTCAAGGGGAAGAGCCCTACACACATGACATTACATCAATTACATAATGACTAGATTGCCAATACAAGGTAGTGGTGTTTTGTCAGTCTTCTTGTGCAGAAATCGATAAATGTGCATGAAAGCATGGTTCAAGGAACTTGATTGATGTAATAAAAGAAGAGGTAATGTGATGATGCATTTTTGTTGGATTGAGATAACCTAATTTCAAGCAATAAAGGAAATGTGATAAATCTGACCAAGACATGGATATTTCGTAAAATGGATATCACAAAATTATGAAATGACAAAGATCATGCATTCTTGCTTGTTCTTGTTGCACTCTATGACTTGTGGGATGTTTTACAAGGAGACCTGTTGTGTAAGCACGATCCATAGGTTTTGGGCTAGTTTAAGAAAATTTCTTTGGACTTCTAGATCAGATAGTTTTGAGGTCAGCCCCTAAGATTTCCATATGCTTCATGAGGGATGGTGTAAGGTGACACTGACATGGCTAAAGTGTAAGGCTAACATTACCATATTGAGTGATGACTTGCATAAATAGTGAGTAAAGAAAGTGTGAGATTACTGTAAGAATCCTGACCCCGACTTGTCTACACAAATTTTTTTGGATTCTTTCTTTCGCTGTCCTAAATTTCCAAGTTTACTTTTATGCAATTCTTTTAATATTTTCAAAACATATGATCAACTTACAACATAGGAACATGAAATATCAATATTAGATTGCTAAACAAAGCATACAAACCAAGAAAGAACATAGCTGGAATCAAACTTCACTTCTTTATTCAATTCACTGAACTGATTTGTAAAGTACCCTACTATGAATGACTGAAATTTTTGCCTTTAAATTCACTCAAAATATCAAAATGCCAAATCACATTAACAATCATGTAAACACTTGCAAACCCAAACACCATGCATTATTATTAACTTCCATACAAATGAAGACAAATAGTCATAGTTCCACGGGGATGCGTCCCCCCCAAAAAACCAGCCGTCCCCCAGGGGGACGTCCTCGGGACGGGGAGACGTCGGCGAAATGCCCCCCGCCGCCCCTCGCCGTCTCTCCTTGGGGAGACGTCTGGACGTCCCCGGGTCCCCCCGAAAAAAACATTTTTTAATCATTTTTTTTTTTAAATTTCAAGGAAACTAAAACCTAAAACGCCTCTAACTTTAATAGTTTATGTTTGACCTATTTTTTTCTTTATTTCATTGTTTTTTGCGGCCGGGTGAAGTTCTGCTGCATCGATCGATTGGGAATTACGAAACATCTAGTTCTCGTTCCAATGTCTATTAAGTCACGTATATTTTGATTTTCAATGTTCACTAGTTCAATGAAATCATTGCAATGTGTTTAAACTCTAAACTTTACTTATTCTTTGGGATTCTACAGTTATACATCTTTTTATAACTAATTTTTCAAGTATTATATGTATTTCAGCGCACTGCTCCCCCGCCGCCGTCTCCCGCCGTCCCCAAATTTAGGTCCCCCGTCCCCGAAACGCATCTCGTCCCCGTCCCCGTCCCCGAAACTCTGTGGAACTATGCAAATAGTTATCTACTGTTCTGAATTTTAGTCAATGTTTGATTTATATCAGACTTATTTACATCATGAAAATTGACATCAATTGCCTTCAATAGAATGATCCTAGAGACCATATATGACTGTTACAGCCTTGTAGGATGACAAACAAATATCTGATATGACTGTATAATTGGCTGCTACAGGTGCTGATAACGTTGTTATAACCCAGCAAGTCAAAAGATCACAAAAATCAACAAAATATCTCCTTCACATGCAAACGATGGGCTCCTAGATGAAGCGATTGGCTTGTAGTTTCACATAATGATGTCATCTCGTCTTTAAACTCCCAATATCTTCATGGAATCAAACCATAAAACCCTGTAGATGAATTTTCAGCTAGCTGTCATAAAATCAGACCATACAAAAGATACCAATAATCACATAAATTACTCTTAGAATTAAATTGGCTACCTTGGCTAATCTCCTTAATGACCAAGGGTTTCAAATGATAAGTAAATTCACTCCAAACATTACAAATTCAACCTGCAATTCAAGCACAAATGATGAAATCTGAATGATACCATCTCACAAAAGGATATGGGGGCATCACCATATCAAACAAGGGGTCATCACCTTGTCAATTGACTGAAAAATACAATTTCCAGCAATAAAACACAAAGTAGAAACGCTTACCAAATGATCAATAGATGCAAATTGAGATTGGAAGGCTCTATTTATCCTCCTCAAGGCTGGACGTCCCTCTCCTTTGGCAAATTTGAAAGCATTTTGGAATCCACCAATAGAAATCCTTCCATTTGATCATTTTTAAATGTATTGCATCAATGGAGCAAACATTTAAAATCAGTCTTGATTTTATTAAATGCATTGTATCTTCAAAAACCCATGGATCGATCTCTTGTGGCAATTGAATTCCTTCATCTTGGGCGGCCGCTGGATAAAGCATTATTTCAGCATTTATAAATCATCTTTTTGCATTTAAAAAACCCTCTTCTTCATAGTTGTCCGATCATCATAGCTGGGTGAACATCCTAGCTTAAGCGTTTAGCATTTAAAATCCTCTTTTTTTGGCTTGCGCGATCCATAACCACAAACGTCTTGCATTTAAAACCTTTAATCTTTGCATTTAAAATCCTTTTCTCCTTTAGACGCTGATTTCCAAGACCCATAACAACTTTGCATTTCATACTTTATCTTCCTCCAAAGGCATTGATCCTTCTATGTAGCTATTGGCACAAGGAACAAGAACAATTAACAATAAATTAGGTCTCACCTATCATTGAATCGATCCTATTGAATTTACTTCATCCCCTTGGGCGAATGGCACATCAATCAATTGCACGGGCCCATGTATGTTTGGCGAATGGCACTAGAAATCTCCTTAACCCATCGATTGGCACAGTAAGCTATGCAATACTCATCCTTGGCAATGTAAACACAAGAGCAAATAGAAATTTGACAAATGTAATTAAAGATTTCATTTGTACTTGTCCACTTGGCCAAAATCAATAAAACACTAGTTGAGCCAACATTATGATTCTCCATGTTTAGAAATAAGCTCAAACTGAAAATCATTCCCTTACCAATCATTTTAGCCTACGGGAATGGTGAATAGGCTAAACATCATCTCCATATGAGATCACTCCGGAAATGGGGACATGACATGATTACAAATGTCAATTGGCTGTCCTTTATGTCAGACCTGATTGATTTAGAAATCAGACTTCATACAAATGCAATATGTGATCAAATGTAGCCCAAAACCCTAGCCAAATGATAGATAATGATTGTCCAATGAACAATAGCCAAGCTGAGACTGAATATATGCCTGTAGCTAATCCTGTATCACTAATTTACTTGCTGTACCTGCTGATATCACTGCTGTGACTGATGTAAACAACCTAGATTTGAAAATGAATGATGAAAAGTGCCAAATTTCACCAAATAATGAAATCGCCTATGCCAAGAATTAGTGCGATTTGGCCCAGCAATGAATACTTTGTCTCAAACCTTGAAAATATGCTAATATATGATACCAAACAGCCCTGATATGATTTTTGCAGTGTGCTGATACAAAAATGAGAATAGCATATGATGTCAAAAACACTCTAAAAATCCTCCTTATGCAAATCAGTCACCTTAGAAGTCATGAACAATGAAAGATGCATCAATTCCATAGCCAAATCTCCAAATGAAACTCCATAGCTAGCTGCAGATGAAGATCCATATCAAACCCTAGCTCAAAATGAAGCCAAAACATCAATTAAAACCTCCAATGAAGCCCAATGATGAACTCTATATGAATTCACCTCACAATGTGAAAAGGGATCATCACCAAACCACTAAAAATCAAGGGATCATCTCCTTGATACCACTGAAAATGCAATTCCAGCCAAGAGAACACATCAAATGCAAAGTTTTCCAAGATATCAATAGTTGCAAATTGAAACCAAGAGCCTCTATTTATCCATTCCTTCACATGGCGTCCCAATTAGCCCAATTTTGCCAATTTTCAAATCCACCAATGAAAATGCAATTTTCAAATGAACAATTTTAAATGAATTGCACTCCTTGCACTCATTCATTTAAAAAATCAATAAAATATAATATTTTATTGTTTTTCTTATCACCAACAAATCGCCCATATTAAAAAAACATTTTTTTAATTTAATTTTCCTCTCCTCCACATTGGCGACAATTTTCCTTGGAGAATAAAAAATATTTTTTTATTAATTTTTTCTCCTATCACTTGGGCGGCGATCCAAGGAAAATAATATTTTATTATTTTTTAAAAATCCCTTCTCCTTGGGCAGTGATCTCCTCTTGGGCAAATAAAACATTATTTTAAATATTTTTACCTCCTTAGGCATTGGCACATGGATAAATAAAATAATAATAATTATTTTATTTTTCTCCCTTTCCACTAGGCGTCAACCTCCTTGGACAAAATAATAAAGTATTTGAAAATACAATTAAATATTGCATTTTCCATCTTACCACCTTTGCAATCTTCAATTTGATTAGCATTTATATTTTCCATCCTTGGCTAGAAAATCAAATATTTTGGCTTTATAAAAATATCACCATACAACACTTAGCCAAAAATCCAAATAAAACAAGTATTGAGCCAACCTTATAGTTTTCCATCCTCTAAAACCAAGCTCAATCCAAAATCATGTCTAGCTCAAAATGGGGACATTACAAGTCCTCCCACCTCAAGATTGCTTGCTCCAAGCAATCGCAAGTGCCAAATTAGAATCAATGAATACTAGGATCCCAAATACATCTAGGCTATCCATAGATACTCACACAAACAACCTCAAATCTGCTGATGTAGAAGATCTTGGGACTTCTTTCGCTGTTGCACAATGATGCAAACACAACCATACCAATCCTCAATCGCCCATAGCTGTAGTGATAAATCCATACCAAGATGTAATCAACCAACCCAATGATGAAGATGTCAGTGTCAAGCAATGAACCAACAAAGCCAAAAATCCCTCTATCATGGAAGTGTGGCATGAACAAATGATGGATGCCAAACACAAATGCAAACACAAGTGTATCCAACCTTGTTATCTCGCTGTCATAAATCAGAACAGTGACATATAGACTGAAAATATCATCCAAAATGTTGTAAAAAGTGCCATCCATCATGTATGATGATAGGAGACTATCATTATACCAAATCCCAACATGAATATAGTGATCTCTACTCTAGTAAATTGTCTCAAACACTGCTGTACCAAAATTGAAATCAAACAATTCAATGTTCAACAATGGAAGAGAGTTTCCAATTCATAAAGAATGAAGTATCAAACCATCCATATGCTCCCATATGAAAGCATCATCAAAATGATGTTGTGTCATCTCAAGAGTGGGCTGATCTAGCTCTCCAATGGGAACTAATGCACCATGTAAATCTGAATTACCTTCATCTTCATTCTCATATACGTGCATATCATCAATGGCTGGCCTATGATGAACAAACAAAGCTGATTGCCTCTTATCTTTGATCATTTCAAGGTGTTGTTTTGCTTGACGAGCAACCAACTTAGCTTTCTTTGCCCTTTCTAACCAAATTTTACACCTTTCTTGTGTCTTTTCGACATCATCTAAAGTCTGATATACAAAATCAAAATGTGTAGTGGGATGTTTTCCAACATAATCATCATTTTCAACACTCCAATTTTGTGTATTATCATTAGTAGACCTCAAATGAACATCAACCATAGGTGT
Organism: Cunninghamia lanceolata; assembly: GCA_027924645.1. Lineage (NCBI taxonomy): Eukaryota > Viridiplantae > Streptophyta > Pinopsida > Cupressales > Cupressaceae > Cunninghamia > Cunninghamia lanceolata. The sequence goes on from BSBN01000333.1 coordinate 8,484,572, forward strand.
TATCATGTCTATCTCATGGAAATGCAAAGCTATAGGACTGCTGTTAAACAAATCAGGAATAATGTCATGCCATTCTATAGTATTTTCATCCATCTCAAACATCACATGTCCCCTCCATCAAAGGCTGACTCAATACAAGTCTCTTCATGTGCATCACCTATGTCTTCATGAGACATTTCATGGCCCATAGCTATCATAGATTTGACTACTATTTGATGAGACAAAGTGTACTTGAGGGCTCTCATAACAATTTGTTTCCCATCATGAAGGATACTCAACTCCATAGCTTGTAGGTCTTGGATGACCCGTTGTAGAGAATGTAGCCATTGCATTCCAAGCACAGTTTCTTGATCCTTCAAATCAGGAACATAGAAGTCATCACAAAGTGTATACTCTCCAAAAATAATGCTAAGTTTACTCACTTTCTTCTTACAAAGAAGAGTAAGTCCACCTGCTATAGTCACATCAAAACCCTCAAAGTCATCACAATGCAAACCTCTTTTCTTTACCAAACCTTCATCAATGTAATTATGTGTAACTCCACTATCAAGAAGTGCCATGACTTTGCAACCAATGTGCCCTCAAAGATGAATGGATTGTACCTTGAAGCTCCAGAAAGATAGGCAATCCTAGAACCTTTGTTACCTTCACTTTCCAAGTTAAGTGTTGGCTGTCCATGTTCATTATTCGAAGTAGAATCATCATCTATCTCATCAATTACCTCTATGTAGTGCACCTTGCCTTTGTTAAGACACCTATGACCAATTTCCCAAGGTTGTTTGCAAGTAAAGCATAACTTCTTCCTACGAAGTTCATTTCTCTCCTCATAATCCATCTTAGATGTACCTTCATCTTTCTTTGGAGTGGATTGCTCATGAGATTTTTGATTTGCATGATCATCTTTGAAACTCTTCTTTTGTGGACTAAATGTAGGAGTGGTGTCCAAATCAAGAGCAAGCTCAATAGCCTCATCAAGTGTCCTTGGCCTACGAACTTTGACCAATCCTCTAATCCTGTCATTTCAAACCCTCTACAAACAACATAGTAACTCTCCTCTCAGGCATTTCGGGAACCATAACCGCAATCTTCTGAAACTCATTCACATATGAGTCTACTCTACTCATCTGTCTCAACTGTGCCAACTCTCGGTAGTAGACCTCTACATCCTTATGGTTAAACTCATCATATGAAGTGATCCTGTCATGATGCTGTGAAACAAGTCCATGGTGCCACCAATCATATGCCAAGCCCTCCAAATGCAAAGTAGCAAAATGTATAGCCTTTTCCTCACTCATGGGCTTGAGTGTAAGAAAAGTATTCAACTTGTGTACCCATGCTCTAGCACTGATCATGTTGTTGCCATCAAAATTAGGTAGAGGAATTTTATTCAATGCATCCTTATACTCCTTTGGTTGAGTAGGTTGTGCCGATAAGGGCGTGGTTCGGTGGTTAAGTCGCTCGGTTGTAGTGGCGGCCACCAGAGTTCAAACCCTCGTTGGGCCAACGAACTCGCAGGCTTTACGCCTTCGCTGGGCCAACGTGTTCGCGGGTTTGAAGTGTTCTTGCTAGGGGATGAGGTCCCCCGTGTTGTGGCCTCACCGGTTCATAGCTCCGGGCAAAAGCGTTTCTGTGGAGCCGGAGGGCGCGTCGCACCAACGTCACCAGTCACGTTAAAAAGTTTACCAGGCACATTATCTTTAAAAAAAAAGGTTGAGTTGGTTGTGGTCTTCTTTGTCTTTCAACTCTACCCCTTTGCCTATCTAGCTTTTGTGTCATGTAGTTGTTGAAGTTTATGCGGTTCTTCACATGCTCTGGAAGTGCATCATACTCATCAACCAAAGATAACAAATCATTATCAAAATCTGGTTCCTCCTCCTCTACCTGTATCTCCTCAACATCCTTTTCTTCTCTAGGAAGAAAAGTAGGTCGCATAGGCCAATCTGTAGTATCTGTGCATGCCCTCCTTGCATGAGGTGATCCAACAACGCTACCTACACCTGTATTACCTAGATTAGCCTGATTAACGTGTATACTATTCAATGATTGGGTCAATGCATCCAATATCCGATTCTGTGTATCCATCATTTGTGCAATGTTATTATTAGCTGTATGTTGTTCTGCTGCCATCATACGTTGACCTACAATCATATCTCTCATTATGTCACCAATGTCATCATGCTGCGGATTACCTTGCCTTCTATCTCCCATTGTACCTATTCTTCTATGATAATGATGTGGTAATGGATCGATGTAGTAGCTCATAACCCCATAGGCTGGCAGGATCCAAGCTGTGATACCACTGTAAAAAACTCCGACCCCGACTTGTCTACACAAATTTTTTTGGATTCTTTCTTTCGCTGTTCTAAATTTCTGAGTTTACTTTTATGCAATTCTTTTAATATTTTCAAAACATATGATCAACTTGCAACATAGGAACATGAAATATCAATATTAGATTGCTAAACAAAGCATACAAACCAAGAAAGAACATAGCTGGAATCAAACTTCACTTCTTTATTCAATTCAATGGACTAATTACAAATGTCAATTGGATGTCCCTTATATTAGACCTGACTGATTTAGAAATCAAACTTCATACAAATGCAATATGTGATCAAATGTAGCCCAAAACCCTAGCCAAATGATAAATAATGATTGTCCAATGAACAATAACCAAGCTGGGACTGAATATATGCCTGTAGCTGATCCTGTATCACTGATTTACTTGCTGATATCACTGCTGTGACTGATGTAAACAACCCAGATTTGAAAATGAATGATGAAAAGTGCCAAATTTCACCAAATAATGAAATTGCCTATGCCAAGAATTAGTGCGATTTGGCCCAACAATGAAAGTTTTGTCTCAAACCTTGAAAATATGCCAATATATGATACCAAATAGCCCTGATACGATTTTTCCAGTGTGCTGATACAAAAATCAGAATAGCATATGATGTCAAAAAGACTCTAAAAATCCTCCTTATGCAAATCGGTTACCTTAGAAGTCATCAACAATGAAAGATGCATCAATTCCATAGCCAAATCTCCAAATTAAACTCCATAGCTAGCTGTAGATGAAGATCCATATCAAACCCTAGCTCAAAATGAAGCCAAAACATCAATTAAAACCTTCAATGAAGCCCAATGATGAACTGTATATGAAGTCACCTCACAATGTGAAAAAGGATCATCACCAAACCACTAAAAATCAAGGGACCATCTCCTTGATACCACTGAAAATGCAATTCCAGCCAAGAGAATACATCAAATGCAAAGTTTTCCAAGAGATCAATAGTTGCAAATTGAAACCAAGAGCCTCTATTTATCCATTCCTTCACCTAGGTGTCCCAATTAGTCCAATTTTGCCAATTTTCAAATCCACCAATGAAAATGCAATTTTCAAATGAACAATTTTAAATGAATTGCACTCCTTGCACTCATTCATTTAAAAAACCAATAAAATATAATATTTTATTGTTTTCCTTATTACCAACAAATCACCCATATTAAAAAAAAACTTTTTTTAAATTTAATTTTCCTCTCCTCCACATGGGCGTCGATTTTCCTTGGAGAATAAAAAATATTTTTTTATTAATTTTTTCTCCTATCACTTGGGCGATGATCCAAAGAAAATAATATTTTATTATTTTTTAAAAATCCCTTCTCCTTGGGCGGCGATCTCCTCTTGTGCAAATAAAAGATTATTTTAAATATTTTTACCTCCTTGGGCGTTGGCACATGAATAAATAAAATAATAATTATTATTTTATTTTTCTCTCTTTCCACTAGGCGTCAACCTCCTTGGACAAAATAATAAAGGATTTGAAAGTACAATTAAATATTGCATTTTCCATCTTACCACCTTTGCAATCTTCAATTTGATTAACATTTATATTTTCCATCCTTGGCTAGAAAATCAAATATTTTGGCTTTATAAAAATATCACCATACAACACTTAGCCAAAAATCCAAATAAAACAAGTATTGAGCCAACCTTATAGTTTTCCATCCTCTAAAACCAAGCTCAATCCAAAATCATGTCTAGCTCAAAATGGGGAAATTACAATTACACTGACATGGCTAAAGCACATGGTTATCATTACCATTTTGTGTGATGACATGCATAAAGTAGCGAGCAAAGAAAGGAGCAAAATTTTAATCTTGCTGGACTTACAACCTGGTGTTTGTGGTATTCATTCTTCTTCTTGTATGCTTGTGGACAAATGTTATACAACAGCACTATTTTGTGCTTGGTGTCTGCACTATTATAAATATCCAAATATTTATGCCAAGGTTCCTTAACTATATGCTTCTTTTAATTGGTAATGAGTCGGAGTTCTTATACTTTCAGCCTTTAATTTTTGCATCTTAGAATTAATATTTGAAGTCTTATTGAGATTGTAAAAATATCTGCAATATAGTTGGTATTCTAAATTATTATGAAAGGTTGTCATTGTGAAACCCTTTCATGCTTATTGATTTTATAATTCAACCAATGTTATTTATGATTTGTGTGGGATTGAGATTCCATTTTGGATGGGTTGTATTGTAACAGAAACTTCTAGTGAGTAGAATTTTTGTAATTTCTCAAATTTATTTATCGAATAACAAGTTGAATGATGATATTATTTTTTTTGAATTTGCAGTTTGTGGAAACTGACATGACAAGGAAGATCCCATCTCAACTCATTGAATTGTCAGGAGGATATTTACCCATGGATATGATTATAAAGGGTGAGTTTTCACTGTGAGAAAAGAATAAACATCTTTCAATCAGAACTTCATTGTGAAATCTGCCAGACATTGCTTATGCAATAAGCTTCTCCATCTAAGTAGGTGCTAAAGTTGTTGCTACTTGTCATCTTTAACAAAGAAAATAAGTAACCATGGATCTAAATCTATCCATTTGTCCAAGTCTTAATGCCTGTCGATCACATCGTATGAAGCTCACTATAAGTCTTAATGCCTGTCCATCACATCATATGATCATACATATCGAAGAATAAATGTGGAATTAACTAGAATGTGTCATGTCCCTTAATTTCAGTCCATAACAGTTCACAGTTTTCCAATTAAAGATTGGAAAGAAGATTAGTTTATCTTGAAGGTTACATATGTTTTTCATACTTAGCCAAATTTCATGGCAAGAAGAAAATCCAAAATAAGAATAAGACAAAGGCTGACTTGGCACTAAAAGACAAATCACATTTGTTTTAATGAAATAAAGACAATTATGAAAAGATCGAATAAGTCACTAAGGACCGATCATCATTAAGGAGATAAATATAATTAAATAAGTTTAATGAAGAGGCATGAAGGCCTAAGGGTCTCCACCGATGGCTCCTCCACACCATAAAAGGAGGAATCGAAACCCCAAGATATGCATTTATTATTCATCATTCATATTTTTCATTGGAGGGAAGAAAAAACGAACCTGCATAAGAAATACGATAGAGCAGCAATAAGAAAGTCTGAGTTCTTGAAGACATCCATCCAGATAGTAGATACTGTTATTAATTCATTTAAAAGCATCATTGCCAAACTGCCATTCATCTTCTATTAACAGGTAAGCACCTTATAATATTTAATTCTGATGGGCCGCCGTACCGACACAGGTATGTAGAATTCATATTCTTGTTTCATCATTGATAGCAATTAGTATGCTGACAGTCATATGCATTTGTTCATGTTAATGTATTTACATTGGTTATGATAACTCTGTCTGAATAGTCATATGATAACTCTCATAGATGTATCAATTCTGATTTATGACAGTCATCATATGCTTATTCTCAAATGCCTCTGTCATGATAATATTGATTTATGCATAGCCATGCTTAGTAAGGCAATGTATACATCCCATTATCCATGATGATATAATCATCATGAATAATGACATGTAAACAATCATATAAAGGAATCATTTATAATGTATTTATTATGCAATATTTCAAGTTAATTATCTTGTAAACAATCATATACCATGATATGTGATTTGTTAACCTCCTATGAGAGATGGAAGGAAATTACCAAGAGGCCACATGGGTAGTATTGAGGCCTTTGTCACATGAGGTATAAGGTACCCATGATGCAAAGGATGATCATCACATAGAGGCCTTGTCACATGAGGTATAAGGTACCCATAGTGCAAGGATAGTGATATATAGGCCTTGGTTACTTGATGTAAGGCATCATAAGAGTACCAAGGAGTCTCATAGAGGCCTTGACTCTAAGGTATTAAGGATACCATATTGAGTCTAAGGATAGAGACCTTAGAGCCCCATAGTGGATAACGGTAACTCGCTTCCAATCATCCATAAGCTGTTAGTAAATGACATATAGACAAGTAGATTATAATTTGTATTGATGAATATCCTAGATCAGGTGAAACATCATGATAAGAATATGCAAGGCATATTAATGTAGATTATGAAAGTAACACATGAAATGTTAATGATATGGAAGGCATATGCATGATGATCATAAGACTAACTTGTGAAATACAAAGAGCATTGAAAGCAATAATGAGATTAGCAATGATGATATGCATTGAAAATAGCTATGAATTCATAATAGTGATATGCATAGAAAATGATCATAGATGAATAATAGTAACTTGCACATAAATGTATGTTGATAAAAATCAATTTTTGAACTAAATGATAAAACAATGTTCTATGTATGAATTTTATATATTGGCTTTAAATGAAAATAGACTAATGTTCTCTTGTTACAAGTTGAAATTTGTGGACAAGGGAAAACAGGAATTCTAATTTGTGACAAGGGGACATTACAATTGGTATCAGAGCCATTGTTCTTGCCATCCTGTGAGATAAATTTATGCAATCATACACTAGAAGGAACCGACAACTTCTAGAAGAGGAAATGAACAACGAAATGAGGGCATTCATGGAAGCCACCAGCCACCACCAAGGCCATGATGGAACAAAATGAAAGAATCACCAAAGCCATGATGGACCAAGGTGAAAAGACAATTCAAATGTTCTTAGAGGCACTTCAAAAAGTGGGTAACACCACGGATCAGCCAAACTCTACAAATGCAAGAGACATAGGATCCAACCATGCGGAGAATAGCCCAACTCCATCAAATCCAAGGATTCCTATGCCATCTTTCCTTCGGGAAGAAGAAAGCTCAAGAGCCGATGAACCTATTACAAATGCATTAAGTGCGGATGATATTGCAAGGGCTTATGCAAGCCTAGAACCGGAGGTAAGAACAGTGGTATCATTTAATGATTATAGCAATACTAGAAGGAATGAAATGGTAAGGAGGGAAAGAAGACCTCCTAACAAGGACTTAAAACATAAAACCAACAAAGTAAACCTCCCTAATTTTGATGGGACAAATAAGATCACACCACATGCGTGGCTCCAAAAGCTAAATGACTACTTCTCACTTAGCCCTATGACGGAAAAGGATGCACTCCAATTTGCCAATTTACATTTGGAAGGCTTAGCATATGAATGGTGGCATAATGGGAAACTCACCCAAGGTCACGACTCCATCACATCTTATGCGGAGTTTTCTAAGAAGTTCATTAAGAAATTTGAGAGACGACACCCGCAACAAGACTTCAAAGATTTAACCCAAGTAAGGCAGCGGGGAACCGTAGATGAATATATCAATGAATTTGAGAAGGTTGCCATACGGTTTACCGGAATTGAAAATGAAAGACTCACATTCCTATTCATAGAAGGTTTGGATAATAAACTAAGAGGCTTAGTAGGGGCACTCAAACCTACCTCCTTAGATGATGCCGTTGAAATGGCCCTTCACCTAGAAAAGAGTAAAACTTATCACTCATCTCCAAAACCCTTCCATAAGAAAGGTAAATATGACAAATCCTACCGTTACAAGGATGAGAGGAGAGATAGAAGGAATTGTTTCTCATGCGGATCCCCATGGTCACGTGACCACCAATGTCCAAAACGGCAAGACTTGAAAGAGAAAGGTTTGTGTTTTAGATGTAAAGACAAATGGGAACCGGGTCATAGATGTGGCCAAATTCGTACCATAGAAGCCATGACCCATGAAGAGGAAGAGGAAAACCCTCCTAAGAAAAGAAAATGTGATCCCGAGGAAAAAGTCACCCTAGCTTCCATATCTAAAGTATCCAAACACCATCCTTTTAAACTTAGATGTAAATTAAAAGGAAACAAATTAGCAGCCTAGTGGACAGCGGGGCTACTCATAATTTTATAGATGAATCCCTAGCAAAAAGATTAAAACTAGGTCCCCAAGATTTTGAAGGGTTTAAAGTGAAACTAGCAGATGACTCTACAAGAGAATGCTCAAAAATTATACCTCAACTAGAAATGACCATCGGGAAACATCAAGTTAAGGAAGTTCCTCTTAATCTTCTTTGATGACATATTAATTTATAGTAAAACTTGGGAGGAACACTTGAAACATGTTGATGAGGTCCTATCCATACTAGAACAAGAATCCCTTTATGCTAAAGCTTCGAAATGCGAGTTTGGAATGAAAGAGATTCTTTACTTAGGGCACAAAATTAGTGCCGAAGGAGTTAAGGTTGATGAGGAGAAGATTAAAACCATTAAGGAGTGGTCTAGACCTAAGACTTTAACTCACTTAAGAGGATTCCTAGGACTATGCAGTTATTACCCAAGGTTTGTAAGACATTTCTCCAAGATTGCATCGCCTTTATCCGACCTTACAAAGAAAGGACAATTCCAATGGAATGATGTTGCTGAAAAAGCTTTCGAAGAATTGAAAAGAGTTATGAGCTCTTGTACCGTGTTAGCCATTCCCGACTTCTCCTCACCTTTTGAATTGGAATGTGATGCCTCGGGTGAAGGTATTGGCACTGTCTTGATGCAAAATAGACACCCCATAGCATTTGAAAGTCGCAAGTTGACGGCCGCCGAAAGATTGTATTCAACCTATGATAAAGAAATGTTGGCCATCATGCATGCCTTGGCCAAATTTCGCCAATATCTGGTATGTGGAAGATTTGTCGTCAAAACGGATCAGAACAGCCTACAGCACTTCCTTAATCAGTGTGATTTAAATGATAGACAACAAAAATGGGTGAGCAAGATCCAAGCATACAATTTTGATATTAGCTACCTGAAAGGAAAAAATAATGTGGTAGCGGATGCACTATCAAGAAGGCCACACTTATGTGCTATGTCATGCATATCTCCCGATTGGAAGAGTAAGATCACTGTAGAATATGTAAAGGATCCCTTCACAAATAATATAATGGAGGGGCACATTGAAGATGAAAGCTATGTAGTCAAAGAGGAACTCATCCTATACAAAAATCGAATATATTTAGCCATAGGGTCCAAAATGAAGGACCAAATCATCCAAGAATTCCATGATAACCCCCTAGCAGGTCATCAAGGCTATTATAAAACTTATAGACAAATTCGGGAGAAATTTGCGTGGAGGGGTTTGAAGAAGGATGTACTCCAACATGTCCAAGAATGTATAACTTACCAAAGGAATAAAATAGAGCATACACATCCTGCCGGGTTATTACAACCCTTACCCATTCCGGAGCAAAAGTGGAATAGTATCACCATGGATTTTATCACTGGACTCCCTAAGGTTCAAGGGAAAGATTGCATTTACGTGGTCGTGGATAGACTCACTAAATGTGCACATTTCATGGCCATATCCTGTGACTATAAGGCACCTCAAGTGGCCGAATTATTCTTCAAAGAGATATTTCGACTCCATGGTTTGCCACAAAACATAATTAGTGATCGAGACAGCTGGTTTATGAGTCTCTTTTGGCAAGAATTGTTCAAATTGGCAGGCACACATTTTACACCAAGCACAAGTTATCATCCACTGACAGATGGTCAAACTGAGATTGTAAACAAATGGATCGAAGGATATCTCCAAAATTATATCACCGGGCAGCAAAAGAGATGGATTAAATGGTTATACCTTGGGGAACATTGCTACAATACAACATACCATATGTCAATCGGGATGAGTCCTTTCAAGGCTCTATATGGATATGATTCCCCTTCATTTGGAAACTTGATACTCCAAGAAAGTAGGAGTCCGAAAGCAAAGGACTTCATGCAACAACATGAAGATATCATGAGGGTACTTAGAGACAATCTACATCATGCCCAAAATCAGCAAAAGATATATGCTGGTCGAAAGCGTGTGGAGAGGACATTTGAAGCCGGAGACATGGTATTCCTAAGATTGCAACCATATAAGCAATCCTCCTTAAAGCCCAATGGTGCCGAAAAACTTAAACCAAGATTTGATGGGCCTTACAAGGTAATAAGAAGAATTGGCGAGGTTGCATATGAGTTATAATTGCCGAACAATAGCAAGATCCATAATGTATTTCACGTCTCTAGACTCAAAAAAGTACTTGGTTAAAAGGTCACACCCTGTGAGGATCTACCCCCCCTTGATGATGAAGGGCAATTAATACTAGAACTTGAGGCAATTCTAGACACGAGGGAAAGAAGGCTAAGAAATAGAACCATCATAGAGCATCTTGTCAAATGGGAGAACCTACCTAATGATGATGCTACATGGGAAAGACTAGAAGATTTAGACTCCCAAGCACACAAATTGCTTGAGGACAAGCAATCTTAAGGAGGGAGGCCTGTCATGTCCCTTAATTTCAGTCCATAACAGTTCGCAGTTTTCCAATTAAAGATTGGAAAGAAGATTAGTTTATCTTGAAGCTTACATATGTTTTTCATACTTAGCCAAATTTCATGGCAAGAAGAAAAGACAAAATAAGAATAAGACAAAGGCTGACTTGGCACTAAAAGACAAATCACATTTGTTTTAATGAAATAAAGGTAATTATGAAAAGATCGAATAAGTCAGTAAGGACCGATCATCATTAAGGAGATAAATATAATTAAATAAGTTTAATGAAGAGGCATGAAGGCCTAAGGGTCTCCGCCGATGGCTCCTCGACACCATAAAAGGAGGAATCGAAACCCCAAGAGAGGCATTCATTATTCATCATTCATATTTTTCATTGGAGGGAAGAAAAAACGAACCTGCATAAGAAATACGATAGAGCAGCAATAAGAAAGTCTGAGTTCTTGAAGACATCCATCCAGATAGTAGATATTGTTATTAATTCATTTAAAAGAATCATTGCCAAACTGCCATTCATCTTCTATTAACAGGTAAGCACCTTATAATATTTAATTCTGATGGGCGGCCGTACTGACACAGGTATGCAGAATTCATATTCTTGTTTCATCATTGATAGCAATTAGTATGCTAACAGTCATATACATTTGTTCATGTTAATGTATTTACATCGGTTATGATAGCTCTGTCTAAATAGTCATATGATAAATCTCATAGATGTATCAATTCTGAATTATGACAGTCATCATATGCTTATTCTCAAAATGCCTCTGTCATGATAATATTGATTTATGCATAGCCATGCTTAGTAAGGCAATGTATACATCCCATTATCCATGATGATATAATCATCATGAATAATGACATGTAAACAATCATATAGAGGACCTCTATATCCTTGCAATCAAACTTGTTACATTGCCTTAGTAAGGCAATGTGCAAGCTCATAGTAGTAGACCTCTATATCCTTGCAATCAAACCTGTTAATGAGTTTTTGAACAAACTCATCATATGAAGTAATCCTGTTGTGATGTTGTGAAACCCACCCATGATGCCACCACTCATATGCAAGACCCTCCAAATGCATAGTAGCAAAATGTATAGCCTTTTCTTCACTCATGGGTTTGAGTGTAAGAAAGGTATCCAATTTATTCACCCATGCCCTAGCACTTAGTTTGCCACTACCTTCAAAACTAGGAAGAGGAATTTTGTTCAATGCGTCCTTGTATTCTTTTGGTTGTGTAGGTTGAGCCCTTCTTTGCCTTGGCCAATTCACTCTACCTTTTTGATCTTCTCTTTTTTGACTCATGTAGTTATTGAAATTGATTCTATTCCTTACATGCTCAGGAAGTGAATCATACTCATCAACCAAAGATATGACATTCTCCCCAAATGGAACCTCTTCTTCTTCAACCTATGGCTGCTCTTCGTCTTCTTCATCTTCCCTAGGAAGGAAAATAGGTTGCATAGGTCTCTCAACTGTTGGTGTTCTTGTCCTTCTATGGTGATCTTCCAACTACACTAACTGCATCTTGATTGTTTTCATTACCTGCATTGTTATTTCTGTTACCCATCATAGTTTGAAACATTCTTTCAATATTTGCATTTGTTTGTCGTTGTTGTTCAGTTGCCTCACGCTGTTGAGCTGCCATCTCATGCTGATTATAGACCATATCTCTTAACATGTTATCAATTTCATCTTGGAGAATACCTTTCCTTCGATCACCCATTGTATCAGTTCTTCTTCTCCTATAATGATGAAGCAAAGGATCAATGTTGAAGCTCATAACCCATAGGCTGGTAGGATCCAAGTTCTGATACCACTGTAAAATACCCTTCTAGAAATGACTGAATTTTTTTGCCACTTTAGATAAGATTTCTTGCACACTTCAATTAAGTAACATCACCAAATGAACAAGGAATTGTAGCATATCAAACCCATATCAATTTTGCATATATGAAACCAACAAATAAATGAAACATGAAATGTCAAGTGGCTGGAATTTATTTTAGTCCATGTTTGATTTTATATCAGATTTAATTACAACTCAATATGAAGCCCAAATACATCAAACTTTGCATACAAATATAGCCCAAAGCCTCTAGAATGATGATGGCTATCAAATGGACACAAAATAGTTTTGAAAAAGCTTCAATAAATTTCTGATATGAACTTGTATCCTGATATGACTGCTGAAAATGAACTTTTAACCCGACCAAGGGTTTACAATGAAATATCATGAACAAATGCATTCTATGGATGCATAGGAAGGTCTTCTATCAAGCACAACTCTTCAACCTTCAAACCCTTAATCAAATCCACCTAAAAAGCCCTGAAATTCCAATGTAAAGTCGTTATAAAAATCAAACACTGTTGTTGCAAAATCAGACCCTGCAAAATATGAAAATACCATCCAAAATGTACTCCAAATTCACTAAACAATCTTGGTAGTCAATCCTCTACACCAAGAGCTTCAAATAGATATCAATATCAATTCCAAACTCTTCAAATAACCTGCAAATTTAATCCAATGATGAAATCTGTATGACAACATCTCACAAATTGTTATGGGATCATACCACAACATTCAAGGGATCATCTCTTTGAAGAAAATAACTAGAAAATGCAATTTCCAGCTAAAATAGATAAAATGCAAAAGCTTACCATAAGATCAAAAGTTGCAAAATGAAGCTCAAGTCATCTATTTAAACTCCTCAAGCTTGGATGTCCATCCTCTTGGCAATTTTGGAATGTATTTTGAAATCCATCAATGAAAATCAAGGAATTGGAACAATATTGAATGATCTTCACCAAATATGCTTTCATTTAAAACAATCTTCAATTATTTTAAATGAATTTACTCCTCCTCTATGGATCGATCCTCTTGGACAAGGCATTTGAACTCATGCATTGAATTTTCTTATTTGCAATCATTTAAAACCTTCTTCTTTACTTGGGCGATCAGCTAAATGTATTTAATTTCCTTCAAACTACCCATTGAACCTCTTGTTGCTAGTGCGAATGCATTTGATGAGGAAGTTTGCATTTAAAATCGTTCTAACCACCCAACCAATCCTTTCCATGCTTGGGCGAGTGTATTAAATGATGCCATTTGCATTTAAAATGATCTTCTACTAACCGCCGCCACTCCATACATGACTGCCGCTGCTCCATACATTGGTGTTTTGCATTTAAAATATCAACAAAGCAATTTTAAATGATTTTACCTTATTGCCGCCTTCTTGCTAGCCGTCGACACCTCATACAATGAGCAATTTGCAATTTTAAATGACTCTAGTCTTGGGCGAATGGAATTTAGCCTTCCTCTATTCAAATCGAACACCTCCAAGATAACCGTTGGCACCAAAAACTATGCTCAAATGAAATAATATTAAATACTCCTCATGCATCGATCCATATACCTTGGTCTTTGAACTTGAATTGGGCCCATCTTTGACTTGTCAATATTCCTTCACCAATAGGTACTACCTAGAGCTATCCATATTTACATCATCTTCATACAAAATAGATTAGAGAAAATGTAATTAAAGATTTCATTTTCCCTCCTTATTTGTCAAATTCAAATCCAAATTCAAATGAATGAAAATACAATCTTAATATTGCATTTTCCATATAGCTCAAATACACTAGTTAAGCTAACTTTCCAAATCTCCATGTGTAGAAGCCAACTCAACTAGCCAATTATTCCCTTACCAATGCATTAGCCTACGGGAATAGATGATAGGCTAACCAAATATCTCCATGTAACATCACTCCGAAATTGGGGACATGACAATTATTTTGGCACATTTTAATGATATTTGCAATCAGAGTTTTATATCAGTAGAGATACAGGTTTGCATCAGTCATTTCAGACCATTATAAAGCTGCTACAGTTGCATATCAGTCATAACCAGCTGAGGAATTCATTATATTTTCATATAGCTTCACCTTCCTATCATTTGGCTAGGGTTTGGTCATATAATTTGACATTCTGGATGTAATTGGAGGTCTGATTTTCAAATTAGAATTGACTGATTTTCATTTCCACCCCTCTTCCATTGTAATCAGTTTTCAAATTCAATAAAGAAGTGAAGCTATTTTGCCGGGTATGTTTATTCATGTTTATATGAGTTGTTTTGGTTCAATAATTTGATCATTTTGTGTTTCATTTGCAACTCTATTTGCATTCTTGAATATCATATGTCAAAACTATAAATATTTGCAAACAAAAGCAATCAGAAAAATCAGACCAGCAAATCGAAAATTTTTGTATAGATAAGACAGGGTTCTTACAATAGTATCAAAGCTTATTTCTGCATAGTTAATTCAGTAAATATCCTATTCGGGATATTACAACTTCAAAGAGGCAATGGTTGTTATTTACCAAGAGATGTGTTCCCTCCAAAGAGCAGCGAACCTTGGAGAAGGTATGACTCTTTACCAAGGAAAGTATGAAAGGAAGAATAAATAAGAAAAGGAATAAGAAATAAGAAAGAGGAATATATCTGCAGCAAGACATAAATAAATATATCACAGTAGTACAAACAATAGACATCAGCAAGAGCTATAAATATATATATTTACAACAAAATAAATAATTGACATTGACAAGACGAATGTATTGCAGCCATGGATCATAGACTTGTCAATCCATCCAAGGAAGCAAAAATAAATAAAGAATATGAAATATTCCAAGTAAATATTACAGCAGATGTATATTAAGAGATGTGACCCTTCTATAAAGGCAGCCACCTATGAAAAGTTGTGTCTCTTTCCAATAAGAGATATAAAATAAGGAGGCGAGCAATCCTCATGGGAGAAAAGAAATATAAGAATCCATCAAAAGGAAATATATCAGCAGTAATATATATATATCTGCTATACAACAAGTGTTAACAACAAAGAAGGATATTGTAAGAACCTCTAATAGTTCTTATCCAAAAACTCAGTTTTCCCAACTTGGTCAAACAAATGGTATGTATTCTGACTTGTGACTGATATGCTGATATTTTGTGCTTGTTTGATGTTTGTTTTGTGTTGTTTTGAATGGGTTTAGGTGTTTTCAGTTGTATATGCATATACCATGTGATATTTGACAAATAAAATGCTTGCGAAATGAAATAATGAAACACACTATGACTGATATAATAAAATCAGAGGTCTGATATAATTTGGAACAGCAAGATATCCTTTATTTCAAATTAAAGATTTGAAAGAGTTTACAATCTCAAACATACCCGATTATTATCTCCATCAAATTGGTATATAGCAATGCCATACATACAATATATATGCTGATACAAATATATATGCGACCCTTCTCTATGAGCGCTTAGGGTTTGAATACCTTCAAACTGATTTCACTTCCTTTGGGCAGCGAATGATCTTGATGAGAGTAGCGATCACTATGTTAGCATGTAGCGATTATCTTCAAACCTGATCGAGCTCCTCCAAGTTAACTCAGACCAAAATATCAATAATAATGACAACTTGGACGGCTGAAATGAATGAGTTAAACCCCAACAATCTCTCATACATAGCAGCAATCAATCTCCTTTGGTCGGCGATGTCCTTACCCTTGGGCGTCTTGCATAAACTATGGAAATCAAACCTTTTACCAAGACCAAGCTGTCATATAGTATGATTTACCATGAATCGCCTCCAGGAGAGAGTGGTCCACCTACTGAGGTGGGACCTTCTGCTGCAAGGGAGAAGGACATAGTGCAATCATCCTCATCACAGTCAGATTCGAGTCTTTCGGCCGAAGACATGTACATCTAGATCTTTAAATCCAATTCGGAGGACCCAACGGGTATTGTTATGTGCTATGTGCAGGACTTAATGCCTATGGGGGCACTTATGTGTGAAGTGGCTGAGATAGCCAGACGTATGGATACTGTCCATTCTCCATTGGCTCTGCAAGAGGCCAGACGGATCCAGAGATTAATGGCCGAAGAATGTGAGCAGGAATTTATCTGCATCTTCGAAGCTAAGGGATGGCCAGATACATGTACCAAGGAAATGAAAAAGGAATGGCAACTGGAGAGGATTGTTCCTTCCTTTGGAGGGAAAGATTGCCATATATTGGATGCATTGTACACCATGGAGTCCATTTTTTGGGAGACATATTTCAAGTTGCATGAGGAAGACTCATAAGGGAAAACAGGTGGAAGCTTAGATTGATGAGTCCATGCGGGTATCCAAGCAGCTTAGAGAAGCAGTGGATAAGCAGAACCAAAGATTTCAGCAGCAACTAGCACAACAAACTCGGTTGACCAACTTGGAGAAAGCTAAGGTTGAGGAAAAAGAAAAAGAATTGGCTGAAAAACAACAGCAGCTGATTACAAAGGATGATCAGTTGGCGGAGCAACGCAACCAACTCTCTGTGAAGGATCAATAGTTGGCGGATATGGAAAAGGAGTTGGCAGAGTTGCATACTAGTCAGGAGCAGACAAAGAAACAATTCAGTGAGGCCGTTCAGGTGGTCAGGACAACCAAAGAGCGTGAGCTCAAAGCTGCCCAGCATTTGAAGCTTCGTACTGAAGAAGTTTACAGGCTTCGTCGAGAGATGTCACAACAACAAACTTCCTCTCGTTCGGTCTACACCCCTCTAGGGAGCTCTCCACCACCACCGTCACAGTAATGTGTATTTTTCCTTGGTTTTTTTTTTTTTGAGTTTTTAGTCTTTAGTCATTTGCAAGATGAGTACTTTTGGGGAGGGGATGATGTAAACACCAATTTTGCATAAATACATTTTATTACTTTTGGGTTGGTTGTGTCGGTGAGGTTGCTTGTCCTCCCGGCAGTTGTAAGTAGTTGATGACAGTTGTCGGTGGTTGGCATTACCGACCAACTCTTGACTACCTTTATATGTCGAGCATGGTATTGTAGACGGGACCACACTTGTGTGATATCCTTGTTATATTGTATAAGAGCATATCTGAACATAATAGCAATATCAGTTTTGATGTGAATTACTCGAGTACTTGATTATGATGTTACATTTTCTTTCCAAGTACTTTCTGTTTACTCTGTGAATTCCAAATCTGATGAAGTAGGCAGTAAACAACAATGAGATGGGGGTGGATCCACAGAATTTGTGGCATCCACAAGAGTCATAGTGATGCAGGAGCATGGACTTCTTGGGGCCTTTTCATTGCATTTGTTTTGTTTTTGGGTCATTGTATCCAAGTTTTGGTGTGATAATTTGTTAAGTTGTCTTGTGTGTGCATTAATAAACCTTTAGGTAACAAAAACTGGGGAATATCATCCCACTTCCACCGAACTCCTCATCAAGAATCAGTTATACATGCTCTTTGGTCAGTTTTTGTTCTTTTTCCATGATATGGGGGGGCAGTTTTGGAACGAGGCATTGAAAGATTTCGGAAAGAAAAAGAGGAAAACAGTTTTGGGAGAACTCTCGGGGAGAGATTTGTTCAAGAAACAAAACAACGAACCCAAGGCAGTTACCAATCGGGAAAGATCATTATAAGATACAGGGTTGAAGAACAGAGAGAGAGGTCTATACCGAGTTCGAATGCAGCAAAGCAGTCATTCTCAGACTGTAAGTTTTATCAATATAAGGGAATAAGAAACCAGTGGGCAATTTAGAGGATATGCCTTTTTTCCTGTCGGCCTGGTTGAGACCCTCAATGAGGGTGTAAGCAGAGTTAAAACTGGAATACGTTCTCTGTTGTAAGACATGTCTTTTGTAATTTGTGGATTCCTCTGTTTAGGGGGAGTATCATTCTTGATACCCACTGTCTTGGAGCTTATGGAGAGTCCAAACACGGACTGTAGCGGGCTTGTTTGCAGCAATTAAAGACCGTCTGAAGTCTTTTTCAGTTCGGGGTTGTATTGTGTGTCATTTTCAATGATAGAGGACCATTTTATGTCTTTATTTTAATACTTTAACCTCAGAACAGACTAGTTCACTTAGTGTTATGTAGTGGAAGACCATTTTGGTCTTGTGAATGCCCACTGTCCATAAGAAATATTGCAGTTTAAAACCTGTTTTTGTTCTTTTGAACACCACTGTCATTTAGATAAGTACAGACAGAGTTGTGGACTGAAATAAAAAGAAAGATTTGGATTTGTTCTAAACCTCTGCCATCACATAGGTTCAGCCCTTGTCTCCTTTTAGGGTTCCAAAAACTTACCATGATTATGCCAAATGTAATCCGCATCCGGAGTGCTTGGCTTCTTAATCCATTTTTTGAAACTGATCACCCTTGAGCCCGATGATGTTTTTGCTGTGCACCTTTGAAATATCCCCAATGGGATCTTCCCTATAATTTCTGAATTCTGCCATAATTTCCTGATTTTAGTTTTCTGCTCAAAACCCTAATTCTGAATTCTGATTTTATTTTCTGATTTCAAACATTTAATCACAGCGAACATATATATGCCCAAAACATGGCAAATGATGCTACAAGTTGATATTCATAACAAGCATGAAATCCACCATAAAATACACAATGTAGGGCATCCAATTGCAACAACAAATCTGATTTTTCTGTAGAATGCTGCTACAAATCTGAATATTCTGATTTGATTTTTACAATAAATTCTAGGGCACAAACATGTCAAACGATGCCCAGATTTCTGCACTACAAATCGGACCTAGAAAGTATGATTGTAGATACCAAATACAAGCAAAATAGATGTCAAATGATCAACCCTAGTGTAATGTCCCCATTTTTGGAATGGTTGCCATTGGAGAGCAAAAGGGTTGGTTTTCACACTCCGGGATTTTTGGAAGATGAATGGAGGTTCGGAGATGCATTGGCGTATTCATCTAATGGTTTTGATACGCTCCTTCCATTTATTACTTTCTTCTATCCATTGAAGCAAATCACCTTGTGGAGTTTGAGTGAGGAAAGTTGTCGTGTTGAGGAGGTTGTGCTAGGAGATGAATGTACTAATATATTCTATGTCGATGCCACTTTGAGGAAGGGCATGTATTATTGCTTTGATCATTAGCATGTGCCATTCTTGTGGAGATCCAGCTTGATGTATGAGTGGTTGATAAAAGGATAAAATAAATAATAAAATAGTTTCAATTCCTTGGCAATGGGTGGAAGATAGCTTGAAGGAAACAAAGAAGACAAAAGTGAAGCACATTTACCTAGGTCAGCCTAGGGAAGCTATACCCAGTGATTGGTGCCAGGATATACTAAGGCAGGTTGGCCTAAAATAGGTGTTAGGTCGGCCAGAAATGATTGAGCGCCTAGCTAGGTCGGCCCTAAAGAGGAAAAAGGCAATAAATGATGCTTGGGTTGGCCAGCATTTGAGGGCAATGGAAACATGTATATATACAAGGTAGATTGTGGCATTTGAAAGCATCATTCAATCATTCATTCATCTATCATTTGGAGTTTTATCTCTAGCAGATCCTTGGGACGAAAACCTCAAGCATCTTGGAGGAGTTGGACAAAAACCTAGCTCTTTTTGGGAGGATTCCGTGAAGGGAATTCACTTGTACTTCATGATTATTTGGAGCAGAATTGCAGATCAGATTTAGGAGATCATCTTGGCACTTCTTGGCTTGGATTGTGCATCTTTTGAAGAGGAGTTTGCCATTGGAGGAGAGCGCCTAGTTTTGGAAGGGCATTTTGTGAGTCTCATGCATGATTTGATTTCTGATTTGGGAGCAGCAGAGGAGCAGACCTGATCTGCTCTATTTGTGGAGAGGATTCGTTGGTGGACTTGCATCATATCGCCTAGGGTTCAAACCCTAATCCTTGAGCACCACCTTGGAGTTCGTTGGCATTCGTTGGCATCATTGATTGGAGCAGCAGGCTGAATCTTTTGGAGCAGAATTCACATTCCAGTTAGGGCAGAATATTGTCATCATTGGAGCAGAATTGGAGCAGTAAACCCTAGACGCCATTCCTTGGTGCATCCGCCCAGCTAGGGTTGTTCATTTGCTATGTAAATTGGTATGTGCATCCATATGTTGTAGATCACTTTGTAGTGCAGAAAATCAGGGCATTGTGTGGTTTGGATCATGCCTTAGGAATGTTTTGAAATCAGATCTGAACTTTTCAATTTGTAGCAGCAGAAAATTGGACTTGTCTAATTAATGTCTTGAGGCCCTAAAATGTGTATTTCATGGTGTGTTTCATGGGTTATATGATTATTCGTTTTTAGTATCATTTGCCATCATTATGTGTTATGTTTGGATCAAGGTTGCACGGAGACTGGTACTGGTACCGGTATGTCTATTTTTGAAAAATAGGAGACGGGGATACTTGGAGACGCCATTTTTTTTTTAATAGAATTTAATAATTTTAAAAATATATTAATATGCTAACATTAAAATTGAAAATATCATGAAATTGAACTTTCAAAACAAGAGAACTAGTAAAGTTTAACATTAACTTTGAAGTTTAAACACACAAATGTCAAAGAGTTCATACTACATATCGATATTACATATTGAAATTCAAAAATGTCAATAGCCTAGTAGGCTGATATGCATATAGAAAACAAAAATCAGAAATCTATGTCATCATTCTATGTCACATTGTCGTCCATCTCTAGGTCCTCAGCTATGATGCTCTCCAAATACTCATCACTCTCAAGCTCAGGTTCCTCTGATGGTAGTAGAATTGGGGGTAAATCATTGAGGCCATCTGCTTCAACCGTTTCATCAACCAAGGCTGCAGCTTCTCCATTAGCTGAAATTTGGTCCCATTTTGCTGAAGGACCCTCCTTCTACCTAGGTTCTACACGAGAGAGAAGGCAAAGTGAGCTATGAATGTACACTAGGTTCTCCGCTTTCTTTGACCCTAACTGGTTCCTTTTCTGCGAATGAATAAAATCATAAGTACTCCAATTCCTCTCACAAGATGAAGAGCTAGCTACTTGTGAGAGCAATCTTATTGCAAATGATTGCAATTCAGGGGTTTCACCTCCATGGTTCCACCACCACTCTACAAGGTCTTTCTTTGCATGCATATCATATATGGCTTCCATGGAAGAAAAGTCACCATGCCCACGTGAAAACTTATTCCATTGAGTCCTCATAATTGAAGCATCCTCACCTCGGCCATAAATCTTTTTTATTGCTGCCCAAAATCCCTTCATTACCTCTCTATCCTCATATGGAGCCCTCTTATTGGTTGCTTGTAGATCATACCATTTAGGATTCAAGGCATAGGCAGCACAATGAAGGGGTGTGTTAAGTTTGTTCCATCTTCCATGTATCTTTTCTTCTAGCAAGGGATATAGAGAAGGATCTCTTGCATCTGTTATTTTCTTAATTCTTTCACACATGGAATCTATTTCTTCATAAATTTCTCCCAAACATGGCTTGTCTGAATCAGCAAATTTGATCACCTCACATATGGGCTTAATAAAGTCCACAACAAATCTAACATCAACCCAAAAACGCTCATCAAGGACCATACCTCTCACCTCAACTGTAGTATCTGATGTAGATTGTCTCCAAGCTACCCATGCATCACTAACTACTGTGGCACACAAAGCTCCTTTGACTTCTTGCAGACGGTCAAGAAGAATAAAATAAGAAGCAAACCGTGTATCAGCAGGATTGAGAAGTTCCACCTTGGCAAATTTTCGATAAATGGCTTGTGTGTGGTGATGGTTACATATGAACATCTGTATTTTTCTGCCCTTTTCAATGAGACCTGAGATCCACTGGAACTTGCCAATATCTTTGAGTGTATTATTCAATGAATTCACACAACATGGTGTCCAAAATATATGCCTATACTTTTTTTGCACCAACATGCCTGCTGCCTTACAAACAGGGGCAGCATTTGTAACAACTTGGACTACATGTGATGCCCCCACCTCCTCAATGCCCTCACACAGCTGGTTTTGAAGGAACTCTGCATTTTTTTCTTGCCCTGAACAATCTATTGCCTTCAAAAAATAAGGCTCTTTGTTGCATGTTACCATGATATTAAGTAGTGGACGATTTCTAGCATCTGTCCACCCATCCATCACAATACTGCATCCTTCTATAGACCACACTCTTTTCAATGGTGCAGTTTGTTGCTCTAATCGAGTTTTTTCTTTATTAATTAGAGTAGTGCGAAGCTTTTCATACCCAGGTGGTTTATATCCAGTTGGTCCATTGTTGATGGCTTGGACCATCTCAGTGTAGAAAGGTGAGCGAGCAACATTAAATGGGATTCCATTTGCATAAAAGAAGCGTGCAATCGCTTCATCAACTGCATCTCGACCTTGCACATCAAATAATCTTCCAATTAAAGAATTTGAACAAATGCGAATGAATTGATTATGAATTGAGATGATTTACAAATGAGCAAAAATGCTCAATATATACAATGTACAAAAAGCAAGTTTTCTAAAAATAGAAAATTGCCAACATAGATGAGCATTAACTAAAAATAGTCATGCCGACAAAGATGAGTATGAAAAAATACTAATACCCTCCCTTAATGCTCAATCTATCAACAACACCTATAGACCCCCTGAAGTTTACAAATTTATCAGAACCGAGGGGCTTGGTGAAGATATTTGCTGGCTGCTCCGAAGTAGGAACATACAGCAACTGAATGGATCCGTCTTCAACCAGCTGTCATATGTAATGACAATGAGTTTTCACATGCTTGGTTCGTTCATGGAAGACCGGATTCTTGGCCAGTTTGAGCACTCCCTGATTATCACAGAACAAGGGAGTCGGACCTGCCTGAGGAACATGCATATCCGCAAGCATCTGTTGAAGCCAAACTGCCTCACAACCTGCTTTAACTGCTCCCCGATACTCTACTTCTGTCGAGGAGAGAGCCACTGCCTGCTGCTTCTTACTAGTCCATGTGACAACACCAGATCCCAAACTAAACACATACCCAGTTGTAGACTTACGGTCATCAACAAAACCTGCCCAGTCGGAATCTGTGTAACCTCTGAGTATAGCATCAGAACTCTGAGTGTACAGAAGTCCATAATCAGGAGTGCCACTCACATAACGCAGCACACGCTTCGCTGCTGTCCAATGATCAGCCTTGGGGGCTGTCATGAAGCGTGATATGTAGCTCACTGCAAAACTAATGTCAGGTCTAGTAGCAGTAAGATAAATGAGGCTGCCTATTAGTTGCCTGAACAAAGATTCATCTACCACTGGTGAGGTTGACTGAGCTGACAATTTAAGCCCGGGTTCCATAGGAGTAGAGGCAGGTTTGCAATCCTGCATTCTGAACCTGTCCACGAGGCTGCGAGCATATTTGGACTGAGAAAGAAAGATATTGTGCTCAGTCTGCCAAACCTCAACTCCTAGGCAATAATGCAACAAGCCCAAATCTGTCATATCAAAAGTACGGCACAAATCCTGTTTGATCTCAGCAATCAAATGTGCGGAATTGCCAGTAATGATTAAGTCATCCACATAGACAACCACAAACAATATATCATCACTAGAAAGTTTGATATACAGATTTGAATCAGATGGACTTCGCTGAAAACCATGATCTGTCAGGTACTTATCTATTTTCATGTACCAAGCCCGAGGGGCTTGTTTCAGACCATAGAGAGCTTTGACGAGTCTACAGACCTTGTGTTCTTGACCAGCAACCTTAAAGCCTGGAGGTTGCGTCATGTAGACTTGTTCCTGCAAGTCACCATTCAGAAAAGCACTCTTAACGTCCATCTGATGGACTTTCCAACCCAACTGGGCTGCTAAGGCAAGAACAAGCCGGATGGTACTCATTTTGGCTGTAGGAGCAAAGGTCTCCTCATAGTCAATGCCTTCCTTCTGTGAGAACCCACGAGCAACAAGACGAGCCTTATACTTGTCGAGGGTTCCGTCAGCTTTGTATTTCACCTTGTACACCCATTTGCAGCTAATGGGTTTCTTCCCTGGAGGAAGATCAGAAAGTGCCCAAGTGTGATTCTTCTAAAGACTCTGAAACTCAGCTTCCATAGCCTGTTCCCACTCAGGTATACCTTTAGCCTCTGAGCATGTCTGAGGCTCAAAAACACTATTAATGTTAGCCATGAGAGCAAAATTGACTGTAGGCTGCTGTTTGCTCCTATTTCTGGAAGTTCTATTCTCAATGAGCTCACCATCCCGGAGATCACTAATGGTTTTAGGATACCATTTAGGCCGGAGAGTAGAAGTGCTAACATCTGGAGGAGCTGGAAGAGGTTCAGGATCAACAACAGGAGCAGCAGGAAGAGGATTATTTTCTGGAGGAAACTCAGGTAGTGCATCATCAGAAACAGATTCTGCATCATCCCTCCCATCAGGTGGACCTAGTGGAAGAAGAACACTGTGAGGCTGATCCTCAGAACACTGCTCAGAAGAAGAAGACTGAAAAGGTCCTCTATTTTCATCAAAGACAACATCACAACTGAAGATAAGACGATCAATGTCAATATCTATCAGTCTGTAGGCCTTATGGTTGTCACTGTACCCTATCATCATGAGCGTCTGACTCTTGGAGTCCAACTTCAAGTGTTGAGCATCTGGAACCCAAACATATGCAAGAGAGCCAAAAACCTTCAGGTGGCTGATCCTGGGCTTGCGACCAGACCAAACCTCTTCTGGAGTCTTCCCCTTAACAACCTGAGTAGGGGAGCGCTTAAGGAGATAGATGGCAGTAAAAACTGCTTCTGCCCAAAACTTATTAGGAACACTCCTGTGCTGTAACATAGAACGAGCCATCTCAACAACCGTACGATTGCGACGCTCAACAACACTGTTTTGCTGCGGAGTGTAGGGTGTAGTCAACTGGCGTTTGATGCCATGGGTATCACAGAAGTTGGAGAATGCAGTAGAACAAAATTCCCCACCATTATCTGTCCTAAGAGTGATGATGCTACAGCCAGACTCTTTTTCAACCAAGGATTTAAACTTCTGAAAGATACTAAAGACATCTGATTTTTGTTTGAGAAAGTACACCCACATCTTTCTACTAAAATCATCAACAATAAGCAAGAAATATTTGCAACCAGTAACTGAAGATGTATTCATAGGACCACAAATATCAGCATGAAGTAATTGAAGTACCTTAGACGCACGCCACGAATCTCCATCCTTGAAGGGAGTCCGATGTTGTTTGCCAGCTTGACAGGCGCCACATACTCCAAGATGCTGTGTCTGAATATCAGGTGGGCCAGAAACAAGTCCCTGCCGGGACAGTTGAGAGAGATAATGGATGTTGAGATGTCCATATCGCTGATGCCACAAAGTGCTGAGAGAAGAAACACGGGCTGCCATAGCTACTTCAAGAGAATCACCAGTGTCAATGAGCCGATAAAGGCCATGATCCTCTAGACCAACAGCAACAGTAAGACGGGTCTCTCGATCAATAATAGAGCACTTGTGAGCACTGAACACTACATCCAACTGAGGAGCATTCCTCATGATCTGACTCACTGAAAGCAGATTGAGTTCCATACCAGGAACGTAGTACACATTTAGGAAGATGAGGTTCCTTCCACCAGACTGTATCTGAACAGTGCCTCTGCCAACAACTGTGTACTCCTCACCTCCGCCAAAGATAACTGAATCACTGAAGGGAGAAAAGTCGGTAAACCAATCACGCCTGTGAGTAAAGTGACGTGAAGCACCAGAATCGATGTACCAAGCAGAAGTCTTGGCAGGATCTGAAGACCTTTTAGCCATAAAAGCGTAAAAGGCAGACTCCTACTCAGAAAGTTCAGCAACATGCGCCTTCTGATGTGACCCTCCCTGCTTCTTCTGTTCAGAAGCTATCCTCTGACAGCAATCTTTCTTCATATGGCCGAATTTGTGACAGTAATTACACTGCACATTCTTCTTAGGGTTGCCCGGAGGTTGATTTGAACCTATCGGCTGTGATGACTGAGATGACTGAAATTTGCTGTTATCCTTCTGAAAGGATTTAGCTGCAAATCCCTGTTTGGAAGAGGACGAAGGAGCACTGCTACCAAACTGCTGTTTCCAGCGATCCTGCTGTAGGAGTTTGTTGCATAATTCAAGAAACTTCAAATCAACATTCGTAGACGTAATGTTGAGAGTCTCGACAAAGTGCTCGTAGGATTTAGGTAGACTTTTGAGGGTGATGACTACCATATCCTCTTCCTCCATTTTTCGACCAATAGCCTCAAGCTGATCTCGAATGTCCTTAATCTTCGTGAGACGCTCTTGTAAGGACATAGGTTCGTCCATCATGATGGAGAACAACTGATTCTTCAAAAAGAAAGCCTGGCTTTTATTAGAGGTCTCATGAAGCTCCTTCAGGTGCTTCCAAATCTCAGCAGCTGTCTTGCCTGAAGGAATCTGCGGCAACTGGTCATCTGTAACAGAAAGCTTAAGAAGCATGACAGCCTCTCTGCTACGATCATCAAACTTGTCTTGATCAGCACCAGCGGTGGTAGGACGAGTTTCTTTGCCCAAAACCAATTCATCAAGGTGGCGATACTAAAAAATAGTCAGCATACGTTGCTTCCAGATATTATAGTTTCTGCCATTAAATCGCTGACTGCCCTCCAACATCAAGTTGGTCAAAGACGCCATTTGCACGTTTCCCAATGCAAGAAAACGACAAAAATCTGAACAGCGTTTAACTGAGGAGCAGAACAGGATCAGGTACAAGATCCGAGATAGGTACGGTTGCACGGAAAACGAGGCACGAACTTCGAGGTACGAAAAAAATCTGACAGGTACCCACGAAAAGTCTCGAAAAACCCACCTCAAAATTGGTCTCGGAAATTTTTTTCGTCAATGTCTTGAGGGTCAAAACCCTAGACGAAAATGGCAGGAACCCTAGGCGAGCAATATAGTTGCAGAAAAATTCAGAGGTATTTTGACCTCCAAACCACGAATTCATGGCCTCGAAATCGCGTAGATTAGATGTCAAAAATGCCAAAAAATCGTGGCCTGTGTAAGAACAAATCACGGCCTTTGAAAATCACGGCCAAAAAAATGGAGATTTCGGCAGGGTAGCACGTTGAGCGCGGCACGATCTGGAAAGAAGACCCTGCGCCGTGAGATGGAGACGCGGCCAAAGGATGGCACCCGTGGCTCAAACAGACGCCTCCACACAGAGAAAAACGAGTTTCGGCCAAGGAAAATCGCGGCCCTTACACGAGCGGAATACACAGAGGAAAAACTCGCAGCCTTTGGAATGCTTTTCGCGCAACACAGGAACACAAGGCACACATACAGGAATGAAGGAGAGAGCTCGAATTTGTAGGAGTCTCCAGAAGCGAAAACCACGAACCAAAAACTCGAATTCAAAATTTTCGGCGCCCAAAATCGAGTTGCTCTGATACCATAAAGAATTTGAACAAATGCGAATGAATTGATTATGAATTGAGATGATTTACAAATGAGCAAAAACGCTCAATATATACAATGTACAAAAAGCAAGTTTTCTAAAAATAGAAAATTGCCGACATAGATGAGCATTAACTAAAAATAGTCATGCCGACAAAGATGAGTATGAAAAAATACTAATACCAATTGGGTTTGAGCTGCCAATGTCAATGTGTGATTTCTTGCGAGAATATCCCCTTGCTAAATCTTCTCTTGTCACATCTCGAGAAGACACATCCACCTCTGACTCTCTATTCTGAGATTGACTTGCACCAGTTGCCCCTGTTGTTGAAGCATGAGAGCTCAAAAGAGACACTTTCCCATCAGCCCTTTCTTGATCCCTAACATCGTCATGTCGTTCTACATCATTTGTACAAGGATCAACACCTTTTCCAGGTATGTGAACGAAATGAGCCCTTACCCTCGTGTAAGTACCTTGAAATGGCTTGATATCACAAAGCTTACATTTGATAGTGGCTGTTCCACCCGACCCCTTCGGCCCTGGAATGCGATCGCAATACTTCCACAGTGGGTACAGGGCTTGTTTTCCCCCACCTGACATATCTCAGCCTGCAACAAAATCAAAATGATAAAGAGTCAAGACAAAGTCAGACATTAAAATTTAAAATTAGAACAATTAAAAAATTATTACAGTCAAAAAAAAATTATGCTTTCTTTTTGGCAAGGTTAAAAAAATTTAAAATGGTAGTGTCGTTGTAAATACAGTAATAGTCTTTAACAGGCCTTCAAAAACACAAAAAGTTCTATCCTAGTTGACATCCTCCAATCCTCAGCTATTTAACTTTCTCTAGTTTTGACAGTTCTCCTTAGTTCAGGAATTAAGAATATACAGAGAAACATTAAGAAGAGTGCTATAATAATGCATTCTCTGAAAAAGTCTAACAATCAATTGGTTCTCTTGTTTACAATTTTCTCCTAGCCCCTCATATATCTTGATAAGGAGAAAGAAGACATCTGCATAATAGTATCAAGAAAACTTTTGGAACACAGTTGATTTGTTGTCATATTTAGCATTTAGACTCTGTGTGATTCAGACTTTGTTAATAGCGTACTCGTGCCTCATTTAGTTATTCACTAATA
Source organism: Cunninghamia lanceolata (assembly GCA_027924645.1). Lineage (NCBI taxonomy): Eukaryota > Viridiplantae > Streptophyta > Pinopsida > Cupressales > Cupressaceae > Cunninghamia > Cunninghamia lanceolata. The sequence goes on from BSBN01000333.1 coordinate 8,513,609, forward strand.
CTCCTGAGGCGTTTATTGAATATTCTTTTTGGCAAGGTTAAAACTTAAAATTTTTTAAAATGGTAGTGTCGTAAATACTCCTTAGGCGTATCAATACGCCTCAGGAGTATTTGCAGCGACACTGCTTTTTTTTTGCTAGCGAAAACCAGAAAATCGAAAACGGAAAACCAGAAAAATGAAAAACAAAACAATGAAAAAATGAAATGCTTACCTGTTGATGGCGTCGCGTGTGTGGGTGCTCAGAGGCCCTGGTTTGTGTTGTTGAATGCTCTCAGTGTGCCGCCAAGTCGTCGAGTTTAGGTTTTATGAGGAGACGGAAAAAAAAGTATCAAAAAACTTATAAAAAGTCTCGTATTTTATGCCCAGGGTCGGGAGACGTGCTGGAGACGGCTAGGGTACCTTGCCCGGCGTCTCCTATTGCGAGGGACATCTCCATGCAGCTTCGGGTTCTCGGAGGCGCGTCCCCGACCCGGAGACGCGTCCCAGGGGTCGGGAGACGCGTCTCCCTGCAACACAGGTTTGGATGCATATTCGTGCATTATGATTACATGTTTATGAGCAGAAAATGAAATCAGAAATTAGGGCAGAATTCAAAGTAAGGGAAAATCAAAGATTCCAAAGTTTAGAAGTTTGGAAAGCCCGTAAATCCAAAATTGTTCAAAATATCCCTTTTTGGGATATTACAGTGTTATCAAAGCCTTGATCTTGCTAGTCTGTGGGTCTGCAAGCTAGCATGGGTGACACAAGGAAGATGCTCCAAGAAATTGACAAAAGCATAAAAAGCTTAAAATCATTCCTATCTCAATATATGAAACCGGACAGGAGCGTCTATGGCTATCCGAAGGATAATGATTTTCACATCATGGGTCAGCCACACATTATAGAAGACAAACCTCAAGATATGGCTCCGGACTTGGGAGAACCCAAGGATATAGTGGAAAGGAAGTGTATTCTTGAAAAATCAGAAGTTTCCTTGAGAGAAAAGGTAGAGAAGAAAGAAGATTTGCAGCCCTATGAGGATAAAGGAAAATTACCTAATGAAGGCACAAATGAAGAATACATAAGTGTCCATGAAGATTACAAGGTTGAAGAAGATGCCGCCATGGAAGAGGAAGAATTACTTGTTGATGATTTAGATCATGAGGATATGGGCGAAGAAGCATCACACATTGCAAGTGAACACCTAAGACTTCATGATGACCACACGGTTGGAGGGTACAGTATCACGGAGGCTACCAAACCTACAAGGTTAGATCGACTACAAGAAGGTATGATTTCATTTGTTATTCCTTTGATTGAACCTAGCATTGCTTCATCACCTTTGCATCATAATGGCAAGGAATCAATGGGTAGTTTGGATATCTTTGAGATGGATATTGTTCATACATTTGAGGATGGTTTAGAAAAATTGCTATGTAGTGAACAAAGAGATGTTGCTAAGGTTGATTTAGATTGGCAAGAGATGAATGACCCCTTGGTGGTCAAGGAGGTCATAGTGGTACATTCACTTCCTAGGTCAGCCATTGAGGGAGATCATGAGATAAATACTATTTTGATGGAAATCCTTGGATTGAGCATGGTGACGACTTAGCACATGGGCGTAATGGAGATGTCAAGGAAGGAATTGGTTTGGAAAGGCATGATCATGATACGTTGCATGAAGACCTTGAGTCTTACAAGTCACATCACTTGAAAGGGCCATTGAAGACAAATGAAGGTAAGGTTGTGGCAGCTCTAACTCATTTTGATCATGTTCATAAGGTAATGGTAGGTTTGTGGCAGGTTTGTGTTCATTTTGATCAAAGCACTTCTGAGCTCTGTCATTCCACTCGAAGGCTCCCTTCTTCGTCAAGTTTGTTAATGGTGCAACTGTATGAGAGAAGCCTTTTACAAACCTCCTGTAAAACCCGCAAAGTCCAAAGAAGCCCTTAAGCTGTGTGACGTTTGTGGGTGGGGGCCAATCAACAATTGCCTTTATCTTCTCTAGATCTACCCTGACACCATAAGAACTGATAATGTGGCCGAGATAAATTAACTCCGTCATGCCAAAGTAACATTTTGATTCTTTGGCATAAAGGGACTCACTCTCCAATATGCTCAATACCTCCTCCAGATATCTCAGATGATCCTCCCAAGTCTTGCTGAAAATCAGGATGTCATCAAAGAATATCAATACAAACTTCCTAAGGTGTTGTCTGAATATTTGGTTCATGCAACTTTGGAAAGTAGCAGGGGCATTAGTAAGTCCAAACGGCATCACAAGAAACTCAAAGTGGCTGTAATGACACCTGAAAGCAGTCTTCTCTATGTCCTCTGCCCTCATATGGATCTAGTGGTATCTTGACCTCAAATCAATTTTGGAAAAATAATAGGCACCATGCAGCTCATCAATCCTCGGAATAGGATACCTGTTCTTGATGGTTTTCTTATTCAGCACCCTGTAGTCAATGCACATCCTGATCGTACCATCCTTCTTCTTCACTAAGACCACTGCAGAAGCAAAGGGACTCTTACTGGGCTGAATGTGTCCCATCTCCAACAACTCCTTGATGGTCTTCTCTATCTCATCCTTCGGTCTCTTAGGATGACGATAGGGGGTAATCATGATGGGCTTAGTCCCATCCTCTAACTCAATGACATGCTCTATGCCTCTATCTGGAGGCACTCTTGGTGGTATATCTCCAAACACCTTGCTGTGCTTGGACAAGAGCTTTTGAATATCAGGATGATAGCTGCCCTTCTGCTGTGGTGGGGACTCTGGCATAATGAGGCACTCTGCTGCCCACTCTACCTGGTCATGTTGCAATAACCTCTCCACTCTCTTCAGTGACACCACCTGTGGTCCACCATCTGACAAGCCTCTAAGACATATTTTCTTTCCATTGAATTCAAATTTCATTTCCATCTTCTACACATTCATGGTGAACTCTCCTAATTGGCTCATTCAATGCATGTCAAGTACAATGTCATGTCCCTTAATTTCAGTCCATAACACTCGCAGTTTTCCAATTAAAGATTGGAAAGAAGATTAGTTTATCTTGAAGGTTACATATGTTTTTCATACTTAGCCAAATTTCATGGCAAGAAGAAAAGACAAAATGAGAATAAGACAAAGGCTGACTTGGCACTAAAAGACAAATCACATTTGTTTTAATGAAATAAAGGCAATTATGAAAAGATCGAATAAGTCACTAAGGACCGATCATCATTAAGGAGATAAATATAATTAATAAGTTTAATGAAGAGGCACGAAGGCCTAAGGGTCTCCACCGATGGCTCCTCCACACCATAAAAGGAGGAATCAGAACCCCAAGAGAGGCATTCATTATTCATCATTCATATTTTTCATAAGAAGGAAAACAAATCTGCATAGAAGGTACGGCATAGCAGCAAATCAGAAGTTCTGAATTCTTGAAGGCATCAATCCCAAATAACAGATACTATTATTACTGCATATAAGAGCACCTTTACAAGACTGTAGTCCATCTTTAAGAACAGGTAAGCATCTATATAATATTTAATTCCATTTCACCTGATGGGCGGTCGTACCAGCACAGGTATGCAGAAATCGTATTCTTGTTTCATCATTGATAGAAAATATTATGCTGGCAGTCATATGCATTTGTTCATGTTAATGTATTTACATCGGTTATGATAACTCTTAGTATGAATAGTCATATGGTAACTCTCATAGATGTATCAGTTCTGATTTATGATAGTCATCATATGCTTGTTTTCAAAAATGCATCTGTCATGATAATATTGATTTATGCACAGCCATGCTTAGTAAGGCAATGTATACATCCCATTATCCATGATGATATAATCATCATGAATAATGAAATGTAAACAATCATATAGAGGAATCATTTATAATATATTTAGTATGCAATATTTCAAGTGAATTATCTTGTAAACAATCATATACAATGATATGTGATTTACTAACCTCCTATGAGAGATGGAAGGAAATTACGAAGAGGCCACATGGGTATTTAGAGGCCTTTGTCACATGAGGTGTAAGGTACCCATGATGCAAAGGATACTTATCACATAGAGGCCTTGTCACATGAGGTATAAGGTACCCATAGTGCAAGGATAGTGATGTAATGGCCTTGGTTACTTGATGTAAGGCATCATAAGAGTACCAGGGAGTCTCATAGAGGCCTTGACTCTAAGGTATTAAGGATACCATATTGAGTCTAAGGATAGAGACCTTAGAGCCCCATAGTGGATAACGGTAACTCGCCTCCAATCTCCTATAAGCTGTTAGTAAATGACATATAGACAAGTAGATTATAATTTGTATTGATGAATATCCTAGATCATGTGAAATATCATGAAAAGAGTATGCAAGGCATATTGATGTTGATCATGAAAGTAACATATGAAATGTTGATGATATGCAAGGCATATGAATAATGATCATAAGACTAAATATAAAGAGCATTGAAAGCAATCATGAGATTAACAATGATGATATGCATTGAAAGTAGCTATGGATTCATAATAGTGATACGCATAGAAAATGATCATAGATGAATAATAGTAACTTACATAGCAATGTATATTGATAAGAATCAATTTTGAACTAAATGATAAAGCAATGTTCTATGTGTGAATTTTATATATTGGCTTTAAATGAAAATAGACTAATGTTCTTTTGTTGCAAGTTGAAATTTGTGGACAAGGGAAGACATAAATTCTAATTTGTGACAAGGGGACATTACATACAACATTTGTATCCCCAATGCCAACAACATAAAAATCATCCACCAACTCATACTCTCCCATGATGATCTTCAATCCTGATATTTTCCTGTTACATTGCATTTTGAACCCGTCGGCTACCATCACTTTGAAGCCTTCAAATTCCTCTACCTTCAATCCCCTTCGAGCTACCAACCCCTCGTCAATAAAGTTATGTGTGGCTCCTGTGTCAATGAGGGTGATGATACATTGACCTCCAAGTACACCACGCACCCTGAAAGAACCAACCTTCTGAAAACTGGAAAGATGGGAAAGAGTACCACCACTACCAACACTGTGCTGTGATGCCCTCTCATCTCCACTATCCTCAATGGTCTGAAGGCTGATCTGAATGTGAATCAGATGCCTCTGACCGTGTCTCCTCGGCTGAATAGTACTCAATCAACTTGGCCTTAGCCTTGTGTGAGCACTTATGTGAGGGATCCCATGGCTCTTTGCAATGAAAGCAAAGCTTTTTTCCCCTGTACTCGTTGAGATGGTCATCTGTCAACCTGTTTGATTTGTCTCTAGGCTGCTCAACCTCTCTCTGGAAAGATCTCCTCTCCTTCTCCTTATCCCTCCTGTGTGGGAAGCCCTTAGACTGAAATTTACTCCGCCACACTGATGACTCCATAACTCGGGCCTTTTTCATGGCCTCCTGAAGTGAAGCAGGGTCAAAACCCTTAACCCAACCACGTAGTGGGTCTGATAATCCATCAATGAATAGAATGACCAATCTACGCTCTGTGATATCTGGGACCATAATAGATAGGTCCTGAAACTCTGAAATGTAGGAGTTTAGTGATCCACTCTACCTCAACTGCGCTAACTCCTTAAATTATAACTCTGGGTCCTTTTTGTCAAACCTATCAATCAGTCTAGCAGTGAACTCCACATATGAAGTGATCTGATCGTGACCCAATGTAACCTTCCCGTTGCTCCACCACTTATGTGCAATCCCCTCCAAGTGTAAAGCTGCATAAGTAATGGCGTCCTCCTCTGGCATGGGACTGATCTGCAAGTAGCTGTCCAATTTCTGGACCCAAGCTCTCGCGGTAGTCTTACCCAATCCATCAAAATAGGGAAGTGTCATTTTGCTCACTTTATTTTGCAACTCCTGCTTCTGAGATCTACCTCCCGTGCGAGGTCTATTCCTTATCCTAATGTCAGAGTACTCGGCAAATGTCATCTCGACCCTAAACTCTGCACTAGATGCACTCCAATCCCTTAGAATCTCCCCCCTGAAACTCAGCCTATGTGGGGTCCTATTCAGGAACTTGGTTCCTGGGAGCAAAAATGGGTATACTAGGTCTATCGTCTGTTGTGAATTGTGAAGCTCTTCGGTGGGTAACCGATGCCTCACCCTCATCATCTCTGTACCTGTGTCTGTCATCCTGGTTCCTATCCCCATTGTTCCTGTCTCCTTGGTTCCTATCACCATTGTGTCTATTGCCCCCATTATTCCTGTTCCTATCACCTCCATTATCCCAGTTTCTATCACTGCCATTGTTCCTGTTCCTGTCACCACCATTGTTCCTGTTCCTGTCACGGTGATTGTAGTTGTTTCTTCCATCTCGAGGTGTCAGTTGCTCAAGGATATGTGCTATCTTAGCCTGTGATTCTCTGAACTCCTCCCGAGACTCCCTCAACTCTCTCTCCATAGGCAACTGACTCCTGGTGAGCACATTAATGATCTTGCGCATGCTAGGTTCCTCGTTTTTCCTATCTCCTATCTCTCCTGTAGGTTCTGTAATTGGTGGTAGTTCTCCTAAAAATGGATCCTCTACGGGTACTTCTCCCTCCTGTATCAATTGTGGAGTCTGTATCTCTGGATGTGACTTGTTCCTTCTCAAATTGTGGATACATAACTCACTGTGTGTCTGTTTCTAGTACACAGGATGGCAAGATCTTCGGCTTTGATACCATTGTAACATACACCCCTGGTATATGTTTGCTCTGTATGTGTTTTTTGTGTTTTCTAACGGTTTTGGGTTTATGGTTTTATTGCATGTTTTTGCATGTATGATTTTTGCAACATTGACATAGAAAATGAAGCATATATGGAAAACCCAGAAAAACTAGAAGGGGTAACAATAAATTAACAATGACCCAGATTATATTTGACCAAAATATGAATTACAGTAACATACCCAGATAGAGATCTTCAACTTCATACAGATGCTAGATGCTGACAGAGAGCTAGCCATAGAAGCCATAGAAAAATGCTCACAACTTCTGGGAATGCAACAGTTTGATTTTACAATGAGTGGTAGCTCAATCCCTTGCCCAAATCACCTACTTTGAGGAGTATACAAGTCCCAACAAGCAGCTCAATGGATTTGTTGAAGACGCACAAACTACTCCAACTGGTACGACCTCTATAGCAGCAAATAACAGCAACCAGCCCGCTCCAATCTGCCTCAAACATCACTGTTTTGCATCAGCAATGTTTCCTCACTAAGGGCGACCAACTTCCAACCAAAATCGACCCCAAACAATCACCAAACAACTCTCAAGAAGTAGTACGACCCTCTAGGCAGTACGACTTGCAAAAAGAAGGTATGGCTTGTTGAGAAATTGATACAACAGCCACAAAACACTTCCAAAATGCTCGAATCTGCTCAATAAATCTATGTTCTCCTATGCAAATCAATAAACTCCTGAAAATATAGACATCTCTTGTTCAAATCAACTCCAAAATTTATCCATTGAATGCACAAATGAGACCTCTGGATGAAGCCTCTGATAACTTCTCTTGATACGATCTTCCACGCACGAGGAAAGGGATCAATGCAGGGGTTTTTGTCCCAACATTGTCAATATCAAAACCCTAGAGCCAAGCTCCAAAGACAAAGCACAAACAACTCACAAAGAGAGCAATTTTCATAATTTTCGCATAAGGCAAATGAACCTTCTTTTTCCCCTTTTTGTTGTTCTCAAGCCCAACGCCCAAAAAGGATTATTTTCTTAATATTTTAATCCATGACTTAAAGTCCCCTCAAGACCTTGGGCGCCCATCTCCTAAACATGCCACTTTTAAGTCACAACTTAATTTTATAAAGTGACATTATAATATAGCTTAAAGTTATATTGGTCTTATAAAGTAATGTAAGTTAAATATTTAATTTGACTTATATTATATTGATTTGAGCTCTAGTCACATCGAGACCATGACTATTGTGCAAAGGACCTCCACAACTGCCCTGCTAAAAATGGCAAGTGCCTGGAACCTGACTTACTATAAATAGTAAGTCCCCTGAAATGACCCCTTAAACATCTCAATTTGCCTACGGGAGTCTGGTCATAGGCTCATCTCTATCCACTGATCCAATGGGCTAGATGGGGGACATTACAGGGAACAACTCCCAAGACCACCGTAGAATCAACTAGGGAACATGTATGTTTGTCTAGCAGAAAAGGGATGGGATTGGTACCCGTGTTGGTTCTAGGGACTTGGGAGTTATCATCGACCAAATTCTATGCCGTTTTTTTGGGTGAAAGGATAGGGTTCACTAGAATGATCTGCTTCCTATAGAAAGCGTTGCATTCATGGAAGGGATTTGCCCTGTTCTTGCAAGTCTTGAGGGTTGGAGGGGCCAGTTTGGGATTGAACGCCGTCGGGTCAGGTGTTACTGAATCGAGGAGAACTGAATGTTGAGAGTCTTGCAGACCATCCATTGTCAACCCAAGTGGGCCGAAGCCCAAACTAAGCTCCTTTGTCTTAGCTTGCAACCTCTTCAAGCCCTTCTTCGCTTCAATCCGCTTGTCGTTGCACATCCTTTCGCCATTTTTCCCTTCCTCTGCTCCGCATGCCTGCTTCTGTTGTTAGTGCTTCGCGCCAACCTCTCTTCCTTCGCACATGCTGGAAATTCGATCATGTAACTTTTTTTGTAGGTTTCATTTCTAATATATATTGTAAATTACTTTTTTAAACATAACTAATGTGGTGTTAATAGAATTTACATCATAAAATATAAGCAATAAGTGCTTGTGTACAAAGTGTTACATTATGTCTAACATTACATTACATTACATCTAATAAGTTCTTTTTTTGTTTGCAACTCCTTTTAGAAGTTTCTGAGAGTGCTTGCATTTCTAGCAATTAACTATGTTGAATGTGTACTTTTTGTCGCAGGTGCTTTTGAACTTATAGAAGATGAGACAAAGGCAGGCCAATGTTTATGGATAACAAAACGACGGGGTTTGGAATATTGGCCAACTGTTGAAGAGAAAAAAAAATACTTAGTAGCTTTCCAAGCAAAGAATACCATCTCATATAAAGCTCAAACGAGTTTTAAGGTTGTGCCAACAATTCCCAACAATTTTGAAAAAGTGTAAGTCATAAAAATACTCCAAATTGCTCTTACTGATCTATTTTAAAAATTGATATTTATTTAATGCTAGCCTTGAATTGATTTTAGACCAATATCCAGGACAATCATAGGTGATGGATATAATTCTTTTTAGAACCAGAAGTAAGTCTTATTTTTCAAGCTCAAGTCCAAATAATTCATCACATTTCTTCTGTTTTTTGGACTCTTTGGTTTGAACAAAAGTGAGCTCCCTATACTGATACATAATTATGTTTTTGACTAAGCTTAGCCTTCAATTTATTTCTAAGTAAAATTACAGATTGCAGACTGCATTAGAAGACAGAGAAAGGAAGCAGAGTTTAAATTATTGTTGATGCTTTCTAGGCACTTCTCTATGGGGCTGTAAAGCCAATTTCTTTAGATTGGCACTCTTTTCCACTTCAAAGATAGAAACTTGAGCTAAAGAGGTGGAAAAGATTACTGCACTGCTATGCGAGATTACTTGAGAATCTCTGATTTCTTATCAAGGTCTTGAACTTGGAATGATTCTTAATAATGTGAGATAATGTTACATGCAGGATGAAGGCCTAATAATAAAATGAAGTCAGTAATTATGCAGAAGTTCATTACTTAAAGATCAATGTGGCATGAAAAACAATGTATCTATAATGATTTTATTGTGATTCAAACATGATTTTGTTGCCATTGTAAGAATTATTTACCCCACGTAAGTGACCTCCTATTCCATGTACTCATAATGCTATATGAACAAATACGATTACATAACTTCAGTCACCTTATGGAATTCTGTCCTTCATGTTATGTGTTTGTAGTCTCCTGACATGATCATATCATTCACCTGATATAATTGTATCTTGCTTGTGCTCTCTCTTTGCCATCAATGTTGTTCTAAACTTGAAATCGATAAATAATAACAAAACAATTTATGAAAACAAGCTTTGGAAAGAAATTGCATAGAAAATTTTTAATTGTAAGGGCCATTCTGACATGTCCCGAACTAGGTTTCCGAACAAGATTTCTGAATTTGCAAATTTCAACTTAAAACCCTAGGACTGATTTCTGATTTTATTTCTGCACCTTATCAATTTGTTTTCAACAAGCATGAAACATGTAATAGTGATGACAAAAATGAAACATACATCTGCAGTCTAATCAAGTGTGAATTACACCATGAAATACACATACAAGCATGCCAAATATAAATGCAAGTCTACTGCTCCAATTTGTAATGATATGGAATGAAATTACATCAAGATCATTGGCCCAACATAGCCATCAAACTCCCAGATCGCTGCTGTTACAAATCAGAATTGAAAGAGGGATGCAACATACCAATTGTGGTGCCAAATGACCATGCAAATGAGGTGAACCTCTCATATATCAGATCGGCCCTCAAGGAATGGTGAATGTGATGATGTCAATGACTTATAATGCTGCCGCACTCCTCCTATGCTGATCGCTGCCACTTATGTTGATGCAGATCGCCTCTAATGATGACTTCAGATTGACCTCATGCAGATCAGCCTTCTCCAAGGTGGCGAATAATGGAAATGCAACTCCAAGATGGAATCTCAAGGGCGGCAACTGGGTTTCAGGACTGTATGTAATGTCCCCTTTTGGGACTTCCCTAAACCTTGCCCTAGAATCACTAGTTAAGGTTACAACTTTCCAATCAAATGCTGTAAGCAAGATAAATATTAGTTTATGAAATGTCCTTAATAAGAATTACACTAATTTTATCTTAAACTATCAACTTTCTAAGCAAACAATGGGTTTAGAGAATACCTGACTTAATCCCTGCATCAATAAGTCCAATCAAATTAGTTAACTCAATTAAAACTTACCTTGGGATGATCAACCATGGGGAGCATGGATTAGAGTAACTCGATGGGTGTGATTAATCTTCCTAGATCTCAGGGTGGCTATACCATCTCTCCCTAGTCCTCATGTGGCACATGCCATTCATATGAGGTGTCCTCCTTATGTGGCGCATGCCATTCTTAATAGATCGCCTCGGCGTCATGTGGTGTATGCCATTCATATGAGGTTGCTCCGGACTCGTGGCGCATGCCATTCATATGAAGTCCGTTATCCTCATCTTGTCATCTTTTCCATTTCTCATGATTGCTCTCCCTATATTGTCATACCATGATAGGAGAGTGAGGTTACGAAGGTGTCCTGGTAGCCACTCTCTAAGCCCAGAGGCAGTACCCCTCTGGCCCATGTGGGCTCATTGCGTCCCACCCCGGGTGGCGTACCTAGAAGAGAGCCCTCGCGCCATTCCCCTTTGTAATTCTCCTTCTCCATCATGGTGAAGGTGTGTGCAAAATGAAGTAATAAAAATCATATCAATAATAAGTCATGATAATAACCAACATAAACCATTAGCCACCTTGACATTATACTTCCATATGAGTATCCTACCCAAAATTGGATTAATGGATCCTTCCTCAATTGAATTCCTTTTTCATATATCTTGATTGCAGGTTTGTATATGTCTTCCTCTCTTGATGAATATACTAGAAAATCATCTCGGAAAGTGGCATATGAGTCCTCCAGACCACCTGAGCTCATTGGAATCCTTAAATAATTCCTTTGATAACGCTGACACACACCCACAAGGTCAGTGCCAAGTGCACTGCAAGAGAAGCCGAAAATGGGGACATTACAAGTTATTCCCTTATAATTCCCAACTTAGCCTATGGGAATAAAAATAGGCTAGTGGACCTCGTTGGATGATCACTCGGAAAATGGGGACATTATATCCTATCTTGAATAATTCCACTTCAACATCATGTACAAGAAGGGAAGTTTTGATCAAATAGCAAATTGTTTGAGTCGATCCCTAGTTCAAGCTCTCCTATCATGTCCCCATTTCTGGCTTGATCATCAAGTGATAAATAGATTAGCCTACTCCTCATTCCCGGAGGCTAATTTTGAATGATAAGGGAATGAAATGGGTTTTGACTAACTCTGGGTGTTATTTTGCAGGAAGAATCAAGGAGTTTTGAGTCAGAATCCACCAAGTCATGAGCAAGGCGCCCATTTTGGCAGAACATACCCCTTCTGGCGCCTAGCTTCAAGAGTCACTTCTGGCATTGAAAATGAGGATTCAAATAGAAGGCGCTCCACCTGGATGGGTTCCACCAACCAAGTGCCTAGAGCAGATATGGACTTGAGCAAGGTATAATGAAGTTTTCATGCTTGGGCGCCCATGTCATGATGAACCTACCAAATGTGCGCCTTGGGTTTTGAAGGATGTAATCAAGAGGATGGAGTCATCTAAGGGTATGATATGAACCTATTGAACTTGCAGGATCCTCCAGTGTTGAGTTTGGAATCACTGAAGTGGTCTAAGTGAGTTAGGCGCACTTCCTAGCCTTCACAACACTCAAAGTGCGCCTAGTCCTCATATTGCGCCTAGATTCCTTTACAAATGGTGAATTCCTTGAAGGATTGATCAAGTGAAATCTCGCCTTCAAAAGATCTAGTGGAAATGGTTGATTGATCACATGATGAAGTTTTCTAAGTGAGGCGCTAGCATCAGGTTATATCATCCAACATGAGCGCCTAGAGCATCAAGGCGCCAATGCATGATTCCAGGACACTGAATTTGCGCCCAAGGTTGAAGGAGTTTTGTCGGAGGCAAGTATGGTTGAGTTGTTAGATTGAGTCTCTGGCACTCTAGATATGCGCCCTAGTCCAGAAGTCATTTGTGAAGGCAAGATTCCAAGGCATCAAAGGTAGTGGACTTTCAGTTGAGCGCCCCTCCATATCAAACATATGCCTAAGTGACAAGGCGCCATTTCTTGTTGAGGTAATCTCCTAAAGGCGCCTAGGCGCTAGATCATGACAGAAGCAAACCTTAAATAGCGCCTTATGTTAGATGATAGTTTGATGTTCAATGGAGATCAAGTTGTTTGATGAAGTGATCTTAGGCGCCTAGATGCCACTCTACAACACTCCAAGTCCACCTAAAACATCAAGGCGCCAAGACAGGATTCAATGACCTTGAAAATGCGCCTAAATAGGAATATGCTCTCCAAACTCATCAAGAGGTCAGGGTGCCTGGTAAGGGTAGTATTTTGTTTGATTTCAAGACTCCAGAAGTGAGCATTGGCATAGAAGATAAGGCTTTCAGGGTAAGGCGCCAATCTGGTTTCTTTCTTGCCAATAAGTGCGCCTAGATGAAGTTGAAGACTTTGACAAGATGTTAATGCTCTGTATGAGGGCGCTAGATTAAAAAGGAACTTCAAAGGGTTTGATTGCAAGTGTTTGAGAGTTTGAATAGTGTAGAACACCGTCATAAAGATACTAGTCAAAATTACCTCAAAGGTGCACCTAAGGTGGATACAAGTCCCCAAGACCAGTTTAGATGCAAGGCGCTCCATCAGGGGGCAAGGTTATGTTCATGTGAAGTCAAATTGCTTTCAAATTTCCTTCAAACGATGATAAGATTAGAACCTAGGCGCCAAAACCCCTGTAAATCCTTCAAATATGCGCCTACCTTGTGAGGTGATGAGTTGAACATTCCAAATCTTCAAATGTTTAAGTATGGATCCAGAGGAGTTCACTTCCAAAGACAGTATCTTCCAAGGATGAGAATTTATGACTTAGGTGCACTTCCTGGTGAGATCCTCCACAGCTGGCGCCACAGTTAGAAGAACCCTTAAACTGCGCCTAAAGTGTTTCAAGAAGTGGTTAAGGTTGTTACAACTGTCTGAATGCCCATTGGTCAGAAGGATAGCATTTGGATCCGTGTCAGGACCTATGGATAAGATCGCAACTCAGGATGAGTTGTCAAGAAGAATATTCCTTTGGATTTGCTCCCTGGGAAACATGCCTTGGTTCCTCTTTGTGCATTGAAAAACGTGCCTTCATTTGCCTTTGGAAGGCCTATAAAAGGAGGAGCTCTCTCATTCATTTAGAATCTAATCTTTTGGCGAATTTCTCTCTGCAAAGCTTGTAGCTTGTATTCTTGAGGCCTGCGAGTTTCAAGTGTTGGGGTGATGCTCCCTCAACTGACAAGGTGATGCTCCCTTGTATTGTGAGGTGTTGACATTCAGTCGACATCATTGAGTTTGATTAAGTTGATCAAGTGTGAAGGACATTGTAATCATCAAGGCTTCAGGGCCTTCTTTTGCATTTCCATTGAATAAGTTGTAACTTCATGCTATTGAAGCATTATCTATGTAATAAGACATTTGCCAGATGATTGAATCAAACAATAAGACAAGTACCCAACTCTAAGGTTGATTCTTTCAAGTAGTTATCTTTTATGTATATCTTTATGTTGTTGAAGTAGTTGATGAATTGATAGCAAGTAAAATTGTTTAAGGAAAAATTTTCGTAGGACTAGTTGGGTATCTTACATCTCCTCATTGTGCTTGATGCATGTCAACACAAGACCAACACTTGGGCAAAATTGTATGCAATGGATGCTGATTTCTCTGAGATCTTTAAAAGATTGTACGACGATAAGTCAATTTCAGATCTGTACTTGTAGGATGGACTCCTATATACCTTTGACATTTGTGTGTACCGCACAAGAGTGGCAAAAACTTATATGGGAGGCCCAATTTAACATGGTTGTAGGAGATTTTGGAGTTGAGAAGATCCTCTCAATAGTGCAAAAACATTTCAACTGATTGTATCTTTGCATAAATGTTGCCAGACATCCACTCTTGCATTGCATGTGCCATAGCCAAGCTAGTCAAGAAACAAGGTATGTACATTTTCTTATTTTATTTTATTGCACCTTAAGAGGGAGTGTTAGTGTAATATTTTATTTCATCTCCTTTATTAAGTTTACTTGCGTAATATGTTTAATTCTAGATAGCTAATAAGGACGTGTTATCCTTGATTGAAGCATTGTTCCATAGGGATGTGTCCCTCTCAAATAATGTGTTGTTTCTAGGACGGGGATGTCCTTGAGATGACGGGATGCCAAGGGGACAATCCTCCACTGCCCCATTTTTGCCACCTACAAGGAGGAGATGTCTTTGGGATGTTGTAATGTCCCCGTTTCCAGCTTGATCATCAAGTGTATAATGGATTAGCCTATTCCTCATTCCCAGAGGCTAATTCTAAATAATGAGGGAATGAACTGGTTTTTGACTAACTTAACCTTTTGTTTTGCAGGAGCAAAGTTAGAAACTTGAAATTTGACTAAGTCTGGGAGTGGTTTCATCAACTCCAGTGATCACATTTGCCAGGCGCCTTCCTTGACAATTCAGGCTCATTTTGGCGCCCAACTTCCAAAGTCTATTTTAGCACTCAATAAAGCATTCAACTGGAGGCGCTCCTTGTGGTTAACCTCCTCCAACCCAGCGCCTAGTTCTGAGATAAGCTAAGTTGATGGGGAATGAAGTTTTCATGCTTAGGTGCCAATGTCATGTAGACTTAACCAAAGTGAGCGCCCTGGGTTTTGAAGCATCAAAAGGGCGCCTAGCATAAAGTAGTATGTTAGAGAGCACATCCCACAGGGCGCCTTGATAGAAAAGTTTGATAAGTCTCCAAAATGAAGTCTTCTAAGTGAATTGGATGATGAAGAGGGCCTATTCACTTTAGGCGCTAGTTTCTTGTAGCATCATCCAAAATGAGTGCCTAGAACTACGTGGTGCCAATGCATGTTTCCAGGGATCCTCCAGATAAGCACCTAGCATGAATGAGTGGTAGATTGAAAGTTTTGAAGATAAGTGAAGTCATTTGGGTAAGTTCCTAGCATGGGCGCATATGTTGATCAAAACTTCTCAACTCTAGCGCCTGGGATTGAAAGCTATGTAAGGTGTACCTCCTGATGAAGATACTTTCATTTTGGCGCCTAGGGTTGGAATCTTCTCAAATAGCGCCCAAGGATCTATCAACTGCATCAAAGAACCTTAGTATGCGCCTAAGGGTAGTCACCAAGATTTGCGCCTAACATGAAAAATGGCCTCTAACTACTTCTTTCAAACAAGGCACCCACTTGGCTTGATGTTCTAAGTTCAAAATGGGTGAAGGATGATCATTCAAGTCTAGGCGCCAATTCCTTCTTGTGCAAGCCAGAATGAGTACCTAGTCTATCTAGGGCGCTAGGTTAAGACTCTGTGGCTTTGGGTTGGTGCATTGTTGAGGAATTGAAGTCAAGTTGTCACTCCAAGATGAAAGGGTGTTTTAGAAATGCAAGGTGCTAATCTTTGATCAAACAAACTCATTTGTGCACCTTGAGGCTTGGGGCGCTTGATCATTATGGAGCAAACTTGAATTGACGCCTAGGGGATTGTAAGGATGTTAGGCGCAATCCTATAGCTCTGGAGCTTCGTTTTGGCGCCTAGCAAAGGAATCTGTAAACTTGCATTCCAGAGTACTCCCTATTGTTTGAAACAATGAAATGCAACAAGTGTGAAGCTTAGTGACTCTAGGCGCACTTTAGAGTCTCTGTAAACCTTCAAATGGTGCCTAGTAATAGTGAGGCGCAGTTTCATGAAGAGTCTATCTCAAAGGGGTGCCAAGACATGAAAGTAGCATCAAACCTTGTCAATCTTCATTTCTACTTTCTGGCTACTCAGTTTGAGCGCCTAGCCTTGAAGGGTATTCAACTGTGACACTAGGCGCACTTCTGTGCCCATGGAGCATCATTCTGGCGCCCAATATCAAGTAGCACTTTGATCAATTTTCAATGAGCGCCTTAGGCAGATTGGATGAGTGAAGTATCATGATTCTCTTCTGGATCTCGCTAACAACATTTAGAAGTTCTTTCCAGGATAGGCGCAATCTCATGATGGGCGCACTTTGACATTCCAGACAATTCAACTTGGCGCCCAGTTAGAAGAACACTTGAACTGCGCCTAAGCTGAGGTGGTTAGGGTAGTTACACTATTTGGATTCTCATTGGTCGAAAGAAAGGCATTTGGATCCGTGTCAGGGCTTTTGGATAAGTTTGCCAACTCAGAATAAGTCATCAGATGGAATATTCCCTTGGATATGCTTCTTGGGAAGCGTGCCTTGGTTCCTCTTTGTGGATTGAAAAACGTGCCTTCATTGCCTTTGGAAGGCCTATAAAAGGAGGAGCTTTCTCATTCATTTGATATCTAATACTTCGGCGAATTTCTCTCTGCAAAGCTTGTAAGCTTGTAATCTTGAGGCCTGCGAGTTTCAAGTGTTGGGGTGATGCTCCCTCAACTGACAAGGTGATGCTCCCTTGTTGTAGTGTGAGGTGTTGACATTCAGTTAACATCATTGAGTTTGATTGAGTTGATCAAGTGTAGAAGTCATTGTAGACATCAAGGCTTTAAGGCCTCCTTTTGTAATTCCATTTGAATAAGGCTGTAACTTCATGCTGTTGAAAGCATTATCCATGTAATAAGACATTGCAAGATGATTGAATTAAGTAATAAGACAAGTACCCATCTTTAAGGTTGATTCATTCAAGTAATTATCTTTGATGTATATCTCTAAGTTGTTGAGTAGTTGATGAGTTGATAGCAAGTAAAATTGTTTAAGGAAAAATTTTAGTAGAACTAGTTGGGTATCTTACAGATGTTTCCTTGAAAGAGGGGATATTTCTGGGGCAACCCCTAATGGGGATATTTAGGGGATGTCAGGGCATCCTAGGGACTGCTCATAAACTTCTTTAGGTCTCTTGAACACCCCTGAAACTAGTGACCATCTCCCATGCCTGAAATGTCATAATGCAAATAGGTATTTTTTGGAATTGTAGGCCACTAATCCTAACCATAAAAGTCTAATTGGCTGCACCCACAGCATTTAACACTTTAAAAACCTATAAAAGACATCCCAATAATATAGTTCTTTGAAGAATGAAGATTTGAATAGAAATAGTGAGGACTTGGAGTTGAAGAAATCAAAAAACATAGTGATAAAATTATGAGAAATGGTGTGTGCCATGAAGGTCTGTGTAGTCTTGAAGGCCTTAATTTTGGCTTGTTGGTGGGGGTAGAGCTCCTGACAGTGGGTTTTGTCCCTTGACCTTGTTGGGGGCTCTGCCCCTAGAACCTTACTTTGGTTTTAAAAAGTAAAAAATAAAATTTATTTTGGGCCCATCATATATGTGTTTGTAATAACCTAAAATGGGATATTTTGGACAATTTTGGATTTACGGACTTTCCAAAATATCTTAGTTTTCTGCTCAAACCCTAATTTCTGAAGTAAAAATCAGACTTGAACAATTATCTAGGGCAGCCCGTAAAACATCTCAAAACATCATAATTTCACCATAAACATGATCAACCATAATATACTTGCATTTCACTATCAAATGATCAACAAATCCACTTCACTTATCAAACACAAATTACTGAAAACAAAATCAGAAGTCTGCTGCTACAAAATCTGAGTTTTACAAGTCTTCAAATACATCAACAAAATAGGGCAAGTATGACAAGCATGCCCAACAATGTTCTGCCCTAACCCTAAGGGTTGTACATACCAAAATATTAGCAAAATGAACTTCAAAAGGTTAGGAAAAGATCTCCAATGAATGCTGCTCCAATTGGGGCATCAAACCCTAGGTCTTCAACTCTCCAATGCAAAGGAAATCTGCTCTAAAAGGGTGCACTCAGGTCTGAGATGTTTGCTGCTCCAAATGATGTCAAAAGAAGCCAACAACTCCAACAAAAGATCCTCCAAAGGTGGCGCTCAAGAAGTAGGGACAAACCCTAGGCAAGCTAGCTCCAATCCACCAATGAAACCACTCCAATCTAGGGCAAATCAGGTCTGCTCCTCTGCTGCTCCAAATCAGAAAATAAAATCATGCACAAGAACCACCTAAATGCCTCCAAAGCCAAATCGCTCCTCCTCCAATGAAGGGCACTCAAACTAGGGCAATCTCCTTTTCCAAAAATGATCAATCCACACCAAGGAAGTGCCACCAATAATGATCTCCAATCTGATTTATATTTCTGCTCTTCTTCTCCACAAAATGTCAATGAAGCACAAGTGAACTCCCGTCACAGAATCCTCCAAAGGAAAGAGCTATGGTTTCGTCCAACTGCTCCTAGGAACTCAAGGTTTTCGTCTCAAGCTCCTACTCCAAGAGATAACTCCAAGTAATGAATGAATGAATGCTTGAATGATGTTTTGAAATGCCACAATCCACCTTGTATATATACCCATTATGCTTCCTTTTCCAAGCTGGCCGACCATGCTTTATTCCTTTTATTTTATTAGTTTTTCCCTCAAAGAGTGCCGACCCAAAAAAAAACCTTAGGCGCCAAAAATTTCTAAATTAAAGATTTTGAAATTTGTCTTTGAGTCATCTTCCTAAGCGCCAAGGGTAAGGGCTATTTTATTATTTATTTATTTTCTTTTTCTCCCTTCACAAGTCGTCCCACCAAGGGCGCCCAACTATCAAAGCACAAGTGTACTCATGAGACCCAAGATTTTGTATTTTTTTCTTTGACAAGGTGACATAGAATATGTAGAATCTTCGCAACATGACAATTTCCAAACTCCAAAACTCCTCAAGATAGTTCATTCCAACAGACGGAGAAATATATTAAATGAAAGGAACATATCAATACCATTAGAAAAATATGCCAAGACATCACCATCCCTCAATTTATCATCCAAAAACCTTAGAGTGTGAAGGCTAGCCCAACTGCTCTCCAAAGATGACCACTCGAAAAATGGGGACATTACAGTGTTTGAGTTTCTGTTGACTACTGTAAGGAGCTGCCCCTTGATGCCACGAGGGGCTCCACCCCTAGATCCCTGCTAGCCACCATTCTCTAGTTCTAAGACTTTGTGGATCTATGGATTGAAGGTAATCAAGTGCCATCTTTGCCTCATCAATCCTTGATTGATGGCAATTAGGTGCCAACTCTATCTTATTAGATGCCACCATCTCTACTTGTTGAGTTAGCTCCCCTTTTGATTGAAGTTAACACAATCCCTTTTGGACACTTGTCGTTGTGGCTTATCCATCCAAGAGGTTATAAATATGGATTTTTTCTTTTGAATAGTAAATGGAATTGAAATCTCTATTCAGCTATGCTATCAATTTCTGCTTCCAAATAGATAATTGTGATTATAATTAGTTTGATTGCCAAAGGTCTTGAATAGAGTTTTTAGGGTCTATTCTAAAATCCTACAGTTTGATATTAATGTTTGATAGCATGTTATGATCTCCTCACTTAAAGAAGATGAGATTTGAAGTTTATTTGAAGATCTTGTTGCTGAGGGATTTCATTTGTACATAAATTCTTGTGGATCCGATTGTTTCGATAGTTTTGAAAGTAATCCATTTCCTGTTTCTTCTTGCAATGTAGTTGATCAACTAACTTTGTCTAAGTATTTTAAGCATAGGGTCATTCCACTAGTGGAATTAGCCTCTCTTAAACTTTGAATATCCCTTTTGAAATGCTGCTGTCAATAAGATATCCTTGATTCTATTTTCATTTTTGTTTTGCAGGGTTGTTTATAAATTAGACCACAACTTCCGACAAGCTACCAAAATAGAGAGGGTGCACTTAAAGCTTCCTGTTAAACCTGGTCATGTACTTGTGAAAAATATATATGCAGGAGTTAATGCTAGTGATGTGAGAGTTCAAATCCTTAACATTTGTGTTAGTTTCTTTTTAAATTGAATTTTGATTTTACTTATTGAAGTTATAATTTGAACACTTCTGCAAGTGATTAAAGCTAAGTTTCTTGTTTGTACATATGTTGCATTGAATTGGAGTTATTACTCATGTACAGGTAAATTACTCATCAGGGCGTTACTTTGGAAATGAAAAGGAAGCTAGTTCTCGTCTACCATTTGATGCAGGATTTGAGGTTTCTACCAACTTCTGTTTATTTTTGTAATTAATGCTTCAAATTTGCTTAAAGAAAGTATAGTTTTTAAAGAATGCATACTATATTTTGCAGACCTTCCTTTTTCTTTTTCTTGATTTGATAAATTCCCCTTTGTTGGGTAAGACTGAGGGATATCCATTCCATCAAATTCACATGCAACTTGCACCTGGCATCCTCCATTGGGTTACACTGTACGTGGTGTCATGTCCCTATATTAGTAATTTATAATTGAATCCAATATATATTATTCATTCAAATTAAAGATATGAATAATATTATAAATGGAATATATTTAAATAATATTTATTTAAAACAATTAACAAGATATATTTTTATTATATTTATAAATAACACATATAAATAATATAATATAAATCATATATCATTTATTTTAATGATATAATATAAATACAAATAAATAATATATTATAAATATATCTAATAATATAAATACAAATATTATTATTATTATCTTATATTGTAATATAAATATAAATAATATAATATAAATCATATACCATTTATTATGATATAAATGATATAATATAAATAATATAAAATAAATAATATATCATTTATTATAATGATATAATATAAATACAAATAATATAAATAAATAATAATATAAATAAAAATCTTTTAACCTATCCTCTTATGATAAGGGAGTTACGTATGGTTAGAACTAGTTTTACCACAAAAGGGAATTACTATAAAATAATAAAAATTATAAGAGGGTAAGTATGCCTTTTACCACCAAGCATAATAAGAGACGTGCCTCTTTGAACATATCCCTTGAAAGGGAAATAAATAAAGGTTGTGAGATAGAAGGAAAACATCATCGAAAGAAAATATAAAGAGTATCCAATAAATACATATATTTAGATCTGCATTATATATATATATTTCTGAATCATAAGTAGGAAAGATATCATAAATTAATATATAGAGATATGTACATCAGTAGCAAATGGGAGGAATGATTCAAGAAAAAAAAACAAATATATATATATATATATATATATATATATATATATATAGTAGATAAAGGATGTGATGTACCGATAGAGATCGGCACAATTAAACATTATTAAAAATTATATTCATGATAACACTATAATAATAATGAACTTATAATAACAATAATAAATAATATTATAATATATATATATATATATATATATATAATAATTAAATGATATCTTATATATATAATATAATAATTAAACGATATCTTATATATATATATAATATAATAATTAAATGATATCTATATATATATTTATAATAGTAATATTATAATGATAATGAATAAGTAATATATTATATAGTTATGTTAATAATAAAATAATAATAGAATTCAAGTGCTGGCAAGCAATCAAATATATATATATATATATATATAATACTATTAGTAACATATATAATAATAATATAATATAGAGATATTATTAATATTGTAACAAATACTATAATATATAAATATTAAAGAATAGGCATGGGGACATTACAAATATATCTCATGTTGTATAATATATTACTGTATAACACCATTCATAATAATAAAGGCAAATTGTATGTTTTGGAAATGTGTGTGGAAACTGCATGTATTGCATTTGTGATTCAACCAGGAAGGGAGAATGTAGAAACCTTAGTAGATTGCCTATAAACCCCATCTAAGGTTCCGTCCCCATAGGCCCGAGACAAGGGTTTGGGCATTATGCCCCCATAGGCTTGAGTCAAGGGTTTGGACCATGGAGGGATGGGGGTCCCACATTGGAACATGCCCCCATAGGCCCGAGACGAGGGATTGGGCAAAAGGACCAGCCCCCATAGGCCCGAGTCAAGGGATTGGGCAATAGGATTGTGGTAGGCCTTTCGGCTACTAAGGGCTTATGTCTTCCGGTCCCTTGGCATGATGAATGTTTTCTTTTACCTATGTGTTTCAAAATGCAAGTGTGTTTATGTTGGACTGATGAATACTAGATATTAAAACTAACATGTAGCAATATGGACTTGAATATACATGATGCTACAGGTACTAATTCAAAAGAACGTGTGATCTATTCAACCCAAAGTTACCCCATTAAAAGAGAAGAAACCCTAAACCTAATTCACAAGCGAATTCTAGGGCAAGTCGGGTAAGGGACATTACCCCTGGTGTGTTAGATGCGGTATTTTACCTAATTTCAGCACTTTATCATGTCTTCTTGGATTTGAACTTGGAGCTTTGTTATAAAAGCCCTAATCCTTTTACCGTTTTGTAATGTCCCCTTTTTGAGCTAGACTTGTGTTTGGGTTGAGCTTGGGCTTTGAAGGATGGAAAACTAGAATGTTGGCTCAATACTTGTTTTATTTGGTATTTTTGGCTAGATGATATTTTATAAAGCCAAAAATAATGTTATTTTAGCCAAGGCAAAATCAAAGGATTGGAAAATGGAAGGATGGAAAGAATAAACATTAGAGACTTGAAGGTGGGAAAATAAATAAAAGGCAAATTTTATTTATATTTATATTTATTTAATTTTCCCAATGCAAAGTGACGCCAAGGAGAAAAATAAAATATAATATTTTATTATATTTTATTATGCCAAGGAAAAGAAAGGGAAATAAATAATATTAAAATATTATTTATTGGCAAAAGTTGATGCCAACCTGGAGAGGAGAAAAATAATTAAAAATTATTATTTTTATGCCAATGAAATCGGTGCCCAAGGGAGGAATGAAAATAATAATAAAAGAATATCATTTTCCAAGAGAAATTGGCGCCTACAAAGAATAAGGGAAAAAAATAATAAAATATTATTATTGTTTTCATGGGTGGTGTCAAAGGTGGATTAGATGAAATCATTTAATAAAATCAATTTAAAGATTTGATTTTGGAGGTGGATTTGAAAATTGTTTACATTTTGTCAAATTGGAGAGAAAGTATAACAAGGTGTCATTGGCATCATTTTACATATCTTTTGTTTATGGTAGATTTTGCATTTTGCATATTGCTCTTGGCTGAAATTGAATTTCAGTTGAATCAAGGTGGTGTTCCCTTGAGAATTTGTGGTTTGGAGATGATCCTAATCCACCATGTGAGGTGAATTCATAAGAGATTTCATCATTGGGCTTTATTGGTGATTTCAATTGGTATTTTGATTTCATTCATGCTAGCGTTTGATAGGGATTTGCATTTTCAGCTAGCTATGAAGGATGAAATTCAGATTTGAAGATGATTTTTGATGACATCTTATTGCTAGATTGATATTTGAGGGTTTGACATTGAAGCACTTGGCAAAGAAGGGCAATTTGAGTGATTTCCAGCCATAATACAAGTTCTGATTTGTTATAACAGCAGCTACAAGTATTTTGACTTCCTGTCACAACAGCTACATGAGGGTTTTATTTGCAGATCTGAATATTATTGGATAGCTACAGGTGGTTTTAATCATCAACATATCATCCTAAGCCTAATCGCCATCATCCTAGGCATGGCCGCTTGATTTTGGAGTATTATTTTGGCACATTTTAATGATATTTGCATTCAGGGTTTTATATCAGCAGAGGTACAGGTTTGCATCAGTCATTTCAGACCATTATAAATCTGCTACAATTGCATATCAGTCATATCCAACTGAGGAATTCATGATATTTTCATATAGCTTCACCTTCCTATCATTTGGATAGGGTTTGGTCATATAATTTGACATTTTTGGATGTAACTGGAGGTCTGATTTTCAAATCAGAGCTGACTGATTTTGATTATCAGCCCTCTTCCATTGTAATCAGTTTTCAAATTCAATAAAGAAGTGAAGCTATTTTGCCAGGTATGTTTATTCATGTTTATATGAGTTGTTTTGATTCAATAATTTGATCATTTTGTGTTTCTTTTGCAACTCTATTTGCATTCTTGAATATCATATGTCAAAACTATAAACATTTGCAAACAAAAGCAACCAGAAAAATCAGACCAACAAATCAAAATTTTTTGTATAGATAAGACAAGGTTCTTACAGTGGTATCAGAGCATTTAGAATTTCAGAGCAATATCCATTCGGGATATTACACATTTGATCTCATCCTATTTGTCTTTTCAGATTTATCTTACTTTCCTAAGTAACATTTTATTTCAATTCTCAAGATTGTTTTGGTGGTAGCATAAAAGGAATTGGGTGTACAACTTATATTTATAGTGCATTTTAATCACCAATGTATAATATAACATTTCTACCTATCCATGTAACATATTACAAAATGCATGGAATGAAATAAAAATGAAAATTTCTCTCTGTAACTTTTGAAATATCTGTGCATGGCCGATCACTTTTGTGGTAGTGACATGGGAGCTTAGACGTTAAGAGAATAATCCTCTAAAATTTTGTTGGTCAGTAATGTATTAGGATGAAGTGTGGAGAAGCTAAGTGTTGTACCCATACGAAATTTTTCATGTATGTGCCCAAACACACCTCCCAAGCACCATGTAGCCTTGTCATTACTGCGCTAACCTTGCTGGTACAAGACATATCAAAAGATGGCGATCCAAGGCTCTAATGGAGGGAGATTCTGGCAAGCCAATCAAGCCTGAAGCAGTGACAAAACATCTAAAAGACTAGGTCAAAGTGATGGATCGAAGGCCAAAATGACATAAAGGAACCAAGGGAAGCAATGCAAATACATTTGGCAAATCAAAATTCAATTTTGAAAATTTTGAAATTTTGGAAAATTTTGAAATTTTGGAAAATTTCAAAAATTTTTCTGAGGCATTTTTGGGCGTTTTTGGCTAAAATGTGCTCCATCTTGGAGTATAATTCATGGAGGAGAGGCTTCAATGAGAGCTTCGGACCATATGAGCTTGATTTCCAAACTTCAAGACATTCCGTCATCAGATGAAGTTACGGCATAAATAAGCTCCAGAGGCAGAGGCAAACGACAGTGATGCAGGCAACTTCCGTCAAAATGGCCAAGGCAAAGTTCAAAGTTTTCCAAGGTCAAGAATCATAAAAAATGAGCCCTGAAATTGGCTAAGTCTGATGTCCTGAAGTCTGATGTTCTGAGATCCTGAAAATTTTCCAAGTCTGAAATCTGGTGGATTCTCAAAAATCTAGAATCTGCATGTTAAATCCCATGGATCCGGGACCTATCTCAAACATCTTGGAAGTATATTTCAAAATATTTAAAGTATATGCTCAATATCTGAGCATATACTTAAATATATTTTTAAATATACTTCCACCCAGGACACTTCTAAATCAGGCGGAAAAAGTTTAAGTCTTGATATACATAAAGGTGCCTAAATATATGATGCGCTTTTGTTAGGTCTCAAGAATGCACATGACATGGGAATCAAGTTGCTGAAGGTCGAAGGAGATGCCGAATTGATCGTGAAGCAGATCAAAGAACAATTCCAAGTCAAGAAAGATCGCCTTCGACATTACATAAATTGTGTCTGGGATGCTATCGAATGGTTTGAAACTTTGAAGCCTTCGCCATTGAATACATACCAAGGATGGAGAACAGCAAAGCCGATGCTCTAGCAGTATCCACATCTCTCTTCATGCCAAATTCAGACTTCAGACAAAGTGCTTTCACCATCGAGTTGATCTATAGGCCTGCGGTACCTGACAACTCATAAATTGGCAAGTCTTCAATGATGATGAGCACATCATCAACTTCCTCAGAATGGATGACTATTTCAAAGGTCTCTTCTTTGAAGGAAGTCTTTCTCCACATCGTGAAATTCTAATGGAGGAAGCTGAAAATGCCCAAGATGGAGGAAATACAGAAAATGATGTCATACAACTCAAGGGTAATAGAATTCCTAAGGGACTTGTATCCTTAGAGAATATATTTGACATACACGACCGGTTCATTCAAGATCGGGTAGATGCACAAGAAAGAACCTCAGCTGAATATCACCAGGTCAACATCGGCACTATGGATAATCCTTGACTCGTCAATCTAGGTAAGTGTTGTTCACCCACTGAAAGCGAAAGATTTATCTCTCTTTCAACAGTATATAGATATCTTCGCTTGGTCCTATGAAGATCTGAAGGTTTTCACGCCTAGGGAATTGTCTCATACAATTCCTTTGAAGACAGAAGTCAAGCCTTTCCGGCAGAAACAACGTCATTATAATCCAAAAGTGCAAGACACCATATACGTAGAGATCCAAAAGATGCTCATGGCGAAGATTATTTTTCCAATTCATCATTCCACTTGGGTGTCGAATATTGTTCCAATACATAAGAAGAACGGAGAAATCAGGATCTGCGTAGATTTTAGGAACCTGAATCAGGCCTCTCTAAAAGACAACTATCCTCTGCGTATCATGGATCATACACTTCAGACAGTCATTGGCTTAGAGATGCTGTCACTTCTGGATGGATATTTAGGATACAACCAAATTGCAGTTGCAGCCAAAGATCAATAGAAAATAGTATTCACTACCCCTTGGGGTACCTTTGCTTATGAGTAGATGCCGTTCGGTCTCATCAATGCCTGAGCTACTTTTCAGAGAGCTATGGACCTAGCTTTTGGCGATCTAAAGGACAAGGTTATAGTGGTATACCTGGATGACCTCACTATCTTCTCCAAAAAGCGTGCAGAGCATTTTCAACACTTAACTCATGTATTCGAGAGGTGTAGATATCATGGCATCTCCCTGAATCCGAAGAAGTCAGTCTTCGTAGTGACTGAAGGAAAGCTGTTAGGCCACATCGTGTCTAAAGAAGGCACAAGGATTGACCCAAGTCGGGTTGATGCCATTCGCAATCTATCTTTACCAACAAGCAAGACCGGAGTACATTCTTTCTTCGGCAAAGTGAACTTCCTTCGAAGGTTCGTGCCAGATTTTTCAGAACTCACAAAAGATATCTCAGCTATGATGAAGAAAACCTTGGTTTTCAAATAGACAAAGGAAGGAAAGAAGGCATTCATAAGAATCAAAGAAGCAATCAACCAAGCTCCCATCTTAGTCCGTCCTGACTTTGACAAAAGCTTCATTCTATACTGCTATGCTTCAAAGCACACCATGTCGGCTATTCTCACGTAGAAACTAAAGGAAGAAGCTGAGTCCCCCATAGCATTCATGAGCAGGGGTTTCAAAGATCATGAAATGAGATATTCACAGATAGAGAGACACGCATATGCCGTGGTCCGAGCAGTCAAGAATTTCAGATTCTATATCCTGAACTCTCACACCATAGTTTTCATACCTGATCCGGCGGTCAAGAGTGTTCTCACTCAGCAAGAAATGGGCACTAAGCGAGGGAATTGGGTGGCAAAAGTTCAAGAATATGATCTAGAGATCAGGCCTACCAAATTGATGGCTGAGGACTTTACCAACTCATTGCTGAAAATGAAGATAGAGAAAGAGAAGATACTGCCAATTTGATTGGCGACGAGGAAGAGCTCCCCTTGGTACTATTCATTGACTCTGCCGACGAATGGTACAAGTTTGAAGGAGTTGGACGTTCTAGAGAGAGAAGATGGAGCGCCTAGGAGAGAGAAGCTTCAAGGTTATAAATAGAGGTTCATCCTTCACTTCTAATTCATTCTTCTTTGGTGAATGGAACTAAAAATAAAAGCTCTCTATTTGTGGAAAAAGCACATTGAAACCCTAGAGTTGAAGGCAAGCTATAAAGGGGATTCTTCCTCATTGTTACTATCATTTCCAAAGGCCACTAGAAAATATAGAGGCAGCGTTCAACTTGGAGGCAGCCATTGTTGAAGGTTTTGAAGCTTTTCTAAGGCAAATGGAAGGATTGGAGGAGAGGCGTTTCACCTAGAAGGCCAAGATCACCCATTGTCTCATCATTCCGTGTCTCTTTCTCGCATCCCAAGGCACATTGACACATGATAATGCCTTTTCTTCACATTGGCAGCCATTAATGGGGGTTTTCAAGCTTTTCTTTTTGCAGATTTGAAGCATTTTTGGGCCAGCAATACATTCAAAGGGCAGATTTGTGGCTTCAAGGCACTATTTTCTTCATTCTCCTTCATCCCAAGGTCCATCTTCATACATACAAGGCAACATCCAAGTATAAGGAGCCATTTTTGAAGGATTTTTGAGATATTCCTTTGCTGGTCATGACTGCTCATGCCCAAAATCACCACCTATAGCCAAAATAAAAGTGATTTTTGAGGCCTATATGTCCAAAATTTCTCATTTCTATCGCCTACCCACCTCGGGAAAAGGCGTTTTCCACCATTCTTGACTATCTAGAGCTTAGATCCGGAGAATGTTTGGGGTTGCAGCTACAAATTTTCACTTTCCAAAGCCCAAAAATATATCTTTTCACAAAAAAAATCAAAGTTTGGACAGCGAGAAGGAAACCTTATTTTCTTGAACAGCGAACACACAGAGGTCTAGATTGGCCATTTTCAAGGCAAAACAACATCAAAATAAGACTCCTCCAAGCCATAAGGCCATCATGCAATATTCATCGGTCACCATTGAGGCCAAATCTTTGCTCAAACATGAATATTCCAAGGTCAAGGAAACAAACTTGTGCCAGGTTTCACCTGAAGGTTTTAACCTAGAACCATTGGTAAGCTCAGGCAATATGGCAGTGAAGAACTTGAAGAATTCAGGGCTCATCCAAGCCGGTTCATTTTCCATAGCCGCTCATTTTCCCAAAACATTCCTTGCAGGTATTTCAGCGATGTAGGCGTAAATTGCCTTGTTCATAATTTGCAGGAAGAGTTCATTCAGCTGATCCGCGGAAGGTTTTGTGGTGGTCCCCACGTAGACAAGATGTATCTCTTGGTGGAAATTGCTTCAAAATTTGTCAAGGTTGAAAAAGAGTTTGAAGATTTTGCGAAAAACTAAGGATGCTGCCATTGACCTACAGATGAGGACAGTTCATCTTGATTCTATCAATATACCCAATGAGGCCTGCGTTGATGAATTTGAGAGAAATCTCAACTTTAGACTTAGCCAATTTTTCACTATCTGCAGGAGCAATCTATTTTTGGTGGTGGGTGAGGTTTCCAAAGCAGTTTCTATTTTGAGAACTGACTTTGCTTTCTAGAGTTAAATCTATTTTTGGATTTTGCTTTTGGAGATCATGCAATTTTATTTGAGTGGAACTCATTGTGTAATAACATGCAAGTTCAGTTAACTGAATTGCATGACAAGATATTTTTATTTTTAATTGCTAATAAGCTTGCATGCTTCCCATGCAACATTAGATCTAGAGTGAAGAGTGTTAGTTAACTCTTCCTTTTATTTCCTTGCATCTTTGCTTTTTAGGGTATAAATAAGTGTATTTTACACACTTAAATTCTCTAATGGTAAATGCTGAGACTAATTTTTGCTCGCATTTTATTGTTCAAGGAGTGTTATTTGTTCTCGTCTTTTGATTAATGAGAATATGCATCATGGTTTCTGAGATCTATCTTGTTATCAAAGGTTGTGAGAATTGTTCATGACTTTGTGCATGAACGATTGTTGTTAGATAATCATTGTTCCTTTGTGTTGAAATCTCCAAGTTGTCTCTTCAATTTCTTTATGCTCTGGATTCACTTAAAGGAATTGAAGTGTGTATTGATAAAGTTAGTTATTTTCTTCTGCAATACTTTAAAAAAATCTTATAGCCTTGCAGAAGAGCTTCAATTGCCTTGTGCTCGTGCTCTGAGAAACCAAAAAGATAGGTTATATTATATCGTCTTTTTAAATTTCTTTGTTTAGGGAGCTTCCCCTCCGAATTTGAAGAACAGTCCTATTGTACACGCTGTCCATTTTTCTTTCTCACAGAAAGGTGCAAAATTAAACGCTAACACTAAGGATAGTTTTTATCCAACTACATGTACCTCTATCGTGGGGTTACTGGAGGCATTGACACATATTGAAATTTGGAAGGCGGTTCAATTTATTGTGGAGCTATATGAATTGCTACCATGTGCTACTGTCGGTGATGTTTTAAAGGTTGCATGCTCCTTAATACAATGTCTTCCCTTCTTACCATTATCACAGTATGAATGAGTTTCTATCTTAATTTTAATTCTGTTTCCCCCATTGCAGTCTCTGAGGCTCCAATCTTATAAACCAGACATGGAACTGATAAAAGCAAAAAATAAGAAGAGCTAGCAACCTATTAAAGCAAAGGGAGATCTTGTTAGAGTTTTAAAATTAATAAATTGTGAATCAAACTTAAAATTTGAAAATGGTAATTTTTAAAATGAAAAAACTAAAATTTTGAAGGTGGGTAAAAATTGATAAACTTACTTGTGATAAAACTTTGATTGCAAGTACTTGAAGGTGTGGCATTTTATGGCCATGGAGGTACCACCAAGAGTGAGAATCCTTCCTATACTTGTGGCGGAGAGCAGAAACACTTAGCCCATTGGAGGCTGCAAATTCAGCAAACTCAGTTGTAACTACATCCTCTAATTTAGGATCCGGATAGAGTTTAGTAAGTGCTTTATTTAACCCTTTGTTGACTTTTGCATCACGGTATGGTGGCATCCTTGTTGGCATGGCAAGGATCTCTTCGTTGTAATATTTGGGAGTTAATGCAAAGGCAAGAAGATGGAGTGGGGTGGTCATTTTGTTCCACCGTTCAACACAAATTGACTGCACCTCTTTGAAGAAAGTTTCTTCAGGATCTTGCTCTTTTGCATTTATGATGGATTTCATTTGCTCAATCATTGAGTCAATGCTATCATAAACCTCTCCCAAGCACGGCTTATCCATGTCAGTAAAGCGGATCATACTCATGATGGGCTCGGTGAAACTAAGAAGATATTCCACCCCATCCCACCAAGTGTCAGTTAGAATCATTTGCTTTACATTAGCTGTCCTCTCAGTGTTGGATTGCCTCCATATGGACCATGATTCGCTGATGACCATGCCAGCAAGTGCTTTTCATGCCTTCACAAGTCGTCTCAAGACGATTGTGTTGGATGCAAATCTAGTCTCAACAACCTATTTGAAAACAAAAAATAAAAAAATTAAAGACAAAGAAGAATGCAAACTTAATTTTTTTAAAAGAAATTAGTAATTACTAAAGTTAAACATAAATGATAAAATTAAAACTTTGCATTGTTTGAATAATGAATTACTTTCAGCAACTCTAATCGTGAGAATGATCTAAAAATGGCCTGTGACATGTGGTGGTTTGTGATGAACATTTGGATCTCTTCGGCTTCAACATAGACTTGTTTGATCCAATCTATTTTGTTACCCAACTTTTGTAGAATGAGGTTATGTAAAGAACCCTACTTGTAATTTTTTTTTTGATTCTTTATGCAATGTTATCAATCTTTTCCATCATATAATCAAATTGTAACAAATGAACTTGAAACATCTCACATATCATATAGCAAATCAAACATATGAATCATCAAATGACATACCCGGAGACAATACTTCACTTCCTTATTTTATTCAATGGCTGAATACATTTGTCTTTGGCTGTCCCTTATATCAGACTGGGACTGATTTTAAATCAAATTTCAAAATAAATACAAAAGTAGTAATAATAAACTCCAAACCCTAGCCAAGTGATGCCAAGACAATGTAGAATGATCAAGATGATGTATAAGCTTTGTTGTAGCCCTGGAGAAGCCCAAAGAACTGACTGATATGACTGCTGCTATGACTGCTGTACCTGATCAGACTGCCCAGATTTGCAAATGATACCAAAAATATGCCAAAGAAGACCTCCAAACCCTAGCGATAGGCACTAGGAAGGCTGAGATGGAAGTGTAGAGGAATATGATGATGCCAAAGTCTTCAAATGATGTCAAAACACACTCAGATCCACAATATGTTCTCTGCTGTACCCTGTTGTTGCAAAAATCTGAATATGCAAATCACTCCAAATTAAAAATTAATAAAATATTATTTGCACAAGTTGCAGCCTTTGAGGTGTCCAGTAGCCAGCGTACAAGGAGATATTGAAAATTAATAAAATATTTTATTTTTATTCCTCATCGGAATTGGCGATTGGAAGAAGGGAAATCATTTAAAAAAATAATATTATTTTTTTAAATGAAGGTGTCCAAGGAGATATTGAAAATAACAAAACATTGCTATTTTAAATGATTGTGAGCTATTGGGTGTAATTCATTTTTCCCATGAGCAAATAATATTTTATTAATTTTTAAATGCTATCTCCTTCTTGAGCGGCGATTCCTCTTGGGCATTTAAAATCAATATATTATTTGCATTTAAAAATTAATAAAATATTATTTGCACAAGTTGCAGCCTTTGAGGTGTCCAGTAGCTAGCGTACAAGGAGGTATAAGGGAAAAATTAATAAAATATTTTATTTTTATTCCTCATGGGAATTGGCGATTGGAAGAAGGGAAATCATCTAAAAAAATAATAGTATTTTTTTAAATGAAGGCGTCCAAGGAGATTGAAAATAACAAAACATTGCTATTTTAAATGATTGTGAGCTATTGGGTGTAATTAATTTTTCCCATGAGCAAATAATATTTTATTAATTTTTAAATGCTATCTCCTTCTTGAGCGGCGATTCCTCTTGGACATTTAAAATCAATATTTTATCAATTATCCTCGGCGTTGGGCACATGATCCAATAAAAATAATATTTTATTATTTTTATTTTCTCCTCCAAAGTGGCGTTGGAAAAATATAAAAATAATATATATTTGAAAATGCAATTAAAGATTGACATTTTTCATCTTCCCTTTTCTATCCTCCAACATTTATATTTTCCACCCTTGGCTAGAAAAACATGACATTTTGGCTATATGAACAATATCACTAAGTAACACTTAGCCAAAATCCAACTGAAATCACCTGTTGAGCCAACATTATAGATTTTCATCCTTTAGAACCAAGCTCAAACCAAAATCATTCCCTTACCACAATTATTAGCCTATGGGAATGGTGAATAGGCTAATCATCAACTCCACATGTGATCACTTTGGAAATGGGGACATGACAGGTTGAGTGAGTGGACAGCACAAGGTGTCCAAAATATATGTGAGAACCGTGTCTCAACCAACATACCAACTGCTTTGCAATTCTTTGCATTGTCTGTTACAACTTGGAGAACATTTTGAGGATCCACTTCCTGAATGCACTATATGAGGATATCAACAATAAATGATGCATCCTTCACTTGCCCCTCACAATCCACAACTTTCAAAAACATTGCCCCTTTAGGGCACATTGCAATCACATTGATTAATGGCCGATTTTTTGCATCCTTCCATCCATCAGAAATGATGGACACCCCTGTTTTTTTCCATGAGGCCCTAATGGGAGACAATGAAGATTCTATATGTTTGACCTCCTTTGACAATAAGGTGGTACACACCTTCTCATAACCTGGACTTGTGTACCCTTTTGGAGCTTCATTTATTTTTCTTACCATATCTTGCCAATACAGAGATCGAACAACATTGAAGGCCAAACCATTTGTATAGAGACATCTTGCAATGGTTTGATCAACAATCTCTCTTGCATCATTTTGAAATGCCCTCTCTAATGGTCCCTTTGCTCTCTTCACATTTTTAGGCACAATTTCATTCCTACTCAAAAATGGGTGGCTCTCTACTACAACTTCAGGGGCAACACCATGAGTATGAGATGGAGAAGTAAGTGGCCTCCGTGAGCCCCCTCCTCTCTTCAAAGGATGCCCTGTTCGATTCAAAACTCTGGCATCTACTTCCTCTTGCTCTTTGATATATGCTGCAATTTGATGAGTTAGGATAGGTATGTTATTCTTTCCTGGACAAGCTTTGATTCCCAAACCAGGAATGGCACACAAATGGCCTTTGACCCGACTGTATGAACTTGTATATTGCTTGTCACACCCATTGCATTTCCAAACATATGTCCTGCCACCTGGATTCTGTTGTAACATTTCTACATGCCTCCACAAAGGTGAATTTGGGTCAATATTGAAGGTAGGTTTGTCGATGGAGTTAGAGCTGGCTGCCATCATAACAAATTACAATCTCTACCTGCAAGCCTGCATTAACATGATTGAGAAACAAATATTTTATATTTAAAATTTGAACAATTTATTCACAAATAAATTATAAAATTGAAAATTGAAATAAAAATAAAAAATTAAAATTAAAGTTGATATAGATTTAATAATGAGTTTACACTTTACTGTTTAAATTTTAATAATAAATATAACTATTATAATTTATAGTATACTGTGTTTCGGTTTTATATATTTTAATATTTAGACTTTAGTATCATATTTTTAATTTAAATGTTAAATAATATATTAATTATTAATAAAATATTAAATAATAATAAAAATCTAATAATATAGATGTTAAAACAAAAATAATAATTAAAACTAGAAATCAAACCTACATATTAATAATAAACAAATTATAAACAAACTATATTCATATTTGATATTTTTGATTTCCTTGTTATTTGAATTTTATTTAATAATTATTAATAAACAAACTATACTAAAAACTTATTAAAATGAATGAAATTGAAAATTAAAAAAAAAACTATAAACAGTGGACGGTAAGGCATTACTTGGAAGCTCAAAAATCTTCCTAACGGCGGAAATAGTTGCGTCGCTAGAAAACAGTCAAAAATATCAGGATTTGGCGTTGGCGGAAATAGTCTTGGCGTGCGTTGGCGTTGGCGGATATGAAACTCAAAAAGAAATTAAAATCCCTTAAAAAGTAAAAAACAAACTTGTTTAGGGTTTTTTCGAAAGTGAAAAGTCAAAATATTTCTGGAATCGATCTGGATTTGATCTAGAATCTCCATGTCACCTGCAGAATTGCTTGGGTACGAAAGGGCAACCTCGGAATTGTTTCTGAGTTAAAAAAGCCAAACCCTGTGAGTACCCACAGGCGATTCGGACCTGAATCCGATTTTGGGACGATTCGTACTTGGAATCGGCATCTAGGTACGCTGATTCGGCTTCTTAGCTATTTGATAGGCTCCAAGCCAGCAAGAGGCTCTAACCTCTATTTGATAGGCTCCAACCTATTAATCCTTCAATGGTTGATAGTTTACTTCTCCACAAGATCTTCCTGATCACACCTCATACAATATTCTTCTTCCTCAAATTTGATCACAACTCACAGTATCCTTCTTCCAAATCTGATCCGAACTTCACACAATATCCTTCTTCCAAATTTGATCCAAACATAAATTTGATCCAATTACAAGTCGGATCCAATCACAAGTCTGATCCAATCACAAGTCACATTCTTCTTTCCAAATTTAATCACTATCTCAACAATATCTTTCACAAATCTGATCCAAACCATAATTCTGATCCAATCACAAATTTGATCCAATCTCAAATCTGATCTAATGCAGGAGAATCGTCCTCGTGAAGTTTTGTTGTTCATTGTTATCGTTTTGTGTTTTGGTTTGCGGGTCCTTATACCAAAATTTTGGTTTGAAATAAGGAGTTTAGGGATTCCTCTTTGTGGTGTATTGGCCTTGGTGGCTTGTAGGTAGATTTCCCACTAAACAAAACCAATTTGAATGTTTGAAACGACAAGCCAAGGTTGGAACCACAGGGATTACACTTGGGTCTTTTGGAACGACCTCGAGGTAGTTAGATCCCCTGTAATGTCCCCATTTTGAGCTAGGCATGATTTTGGATTGAGCTTGGTTCTAGAGGATAGAAAACTATAATGTTGGCTCAACAGGTGATTTTATTGGGATTTTGGCTAGGTGTTATCTTGTGATATTATTCATAAAGCCAAAATATTATAATTTTCTAGCCAAGGATGGAAGAAATAAACGTTGGGCAACTTGAAGTTTGAAAAAGATAAAAAAGGTGGAAAAAAGGAAAAATAAAATGCAATCTTTAATTATATTTTATTATTATTATTTTATTTCCTAAGGAGAAAAAAGAAGAAAATAAAATTTAATATTTTATTAATTAATTATGCCAATGAGAAAGGTGACGCTTGCAAGGAGAGGAGAAATGATTAAAAATTATTATTTATTGGCCAAGGAATCAACGCCCAAGGTGAGGGTTAAAATAATAATAAAAAATGTTATTTTTTCTCCTAGAGGAAATTGGCGCCTAGGAAGATGAGTTTTAAAAATAAAATATTTAATATTTTATTGGTGGGCATCCAAATTGGAGGAATAAGGAGAAATTAATAAAAAATCTATTATTTTTGGTGTCTAGAGGAGAAGATGAAAAATAATAAAATATTATTATTTTATTATTTTAAATATTGGTGTCTAGAGGAGAGATAAGGAAAATAATGATGGTGGTTGAAGAGTGAAATTTATTTAAAATCATCAAGCTGAAAGATTGAGCTCATTGGTGGAGTTGAAGTTGTATGGAATTTGTCAAATTGAAGAGAAAATAAATAGAGGGTTTTGCCTTCATTTTGAAAATATTGATCTTTGGATAAACTTTTCATTTGATATGTTCTTTTGGCTGGAATTTCATTTTCAGTGGTATCAAGGAGATGATCCCTTGATTTTAATGGTTTGGAGATGATCCCATTCCATATTGTGAGGTGAATTCATTGTAGAGTTCATCATTGGCTTCATTGGAGGAATTGATTGATGTTTTGGCTTCATTTCAAGCTAGGGTTTGATAGAGATCTTAATCTACAACTTGCTATGGAGTTTGATTTGGAGATTCGGCTATGGAATTGATGCAATTTTTATTGTTGATGACTTCTAAGGTGACCGATTTGCATAAGGAGGATTTTTAGAGTGGTTTTGACATCATTTGCTATTCTGATTTCTGTATCAGCACACTGGAAAAATCATATCAGAACTGTTTGACATCTTTTATTGGCATATTTTGAGGGTTTGAGATCAAGTATTCATTGCTGGGCCAAATCGCACTAATTCTTGGCATAGACGATTTCATTATTTGGTGAAATTTGACACTTTTGATCATTCATTTTCAAATTTGGGTTGTTTACATCAGTCGCAGCAGGGTTATCAACAGGTACAACAGGTATATCAGTGATACAGGATCAACTACAGGCATATATTCAGTCCCAGCTTGGTTATTGTTCATTGGACAATCATTATCTATCATTTGGCTAGGGTTTTGGGCTACATTTGATCACATATTGCATTTGTATGAAGTCTGATTTCTAAATCAGTCAGGTCTTATATAAAGGACAGCCAATTGACATGTGTAATCAGTCCATTGATTTGAATAAAGAAGTGAAGTTTGATTCCGAGTATGTTCTTTCTTGGTTTATATGCTTTGTTTAGCAATCTAATATTGATATTTCATGTTCCTATGTTGCAAGTTGATCATTGTGTTTGGAAATATTGAAAAGAATTGCAAAAAGTAAACTCAAAAATTTAGGATAGCAAAAGAAAGAATCCAAAAAATTTGGTGTAGACAAGTTGGGGTTCTTATAGTGGTATCAGAGCTTGGATCTTGTCAGCTTGTGGATTATAAATCAGAGCCGTGGATTTATTTGCAAATCAGTTTATACATCAGGGTGTAAATCAGTGGCAACAATGGCTAGAGGTAGTTCAAGTTCATCAAAGAAGGTTAGAGTTATGCAAGAGATTACGAATATCATGAATGATTTCAAAATGTCTTGTATGCAATCCTTAATGATAGCCATTGCGTCATTTGCACAACAAAAAGAAGAAAAGAAGAATAAAAGAAAATCAATTGTTGATGATCAATCACACATGGAAGGAGAGGACATGATTGCCACAGGGATTAGCCATGAGATATGTAATTCACATGGATAGACTTGTATGGGATTAGCATTGGATGGTGAGCATTTGATGATTGAAATGAATGAAAGCACTATAGAATGGCATGACATCATTCCTGATTTGTTTGAGGACAACAGTCCTATAGCTTTGCATTTTCATGAGGTAGACATGTTAACACCTATGGTTGATGTTCATTTGAGGTCTACTAATGATAATACACAAATTTGGAGTGTTGAAAATGATAATTGTAATCCGAAAGCAAATTTCACAATGATAATTGTGTTGAAAAATGTTGCACTACACAATCTGATTTTGTATATCAGACCTTTGAAGATGTGGAAAGGACACAAGAAAAGTGTAAAATTTGGTTAGAAAGGGCAAAACAAGCCAAGTTGATTGCTGGTCAAGCAAAACAACACTTTGAAATGGTCAAGGAAAAGAAGCAATCAACTTTGTCTACTCATTTTGGATCAGCCATTGATGATATGCAAGTATGTGACAATGAAGATGAAGGTAATTCAGTTTTGCATAATGCATTAGTTCCCATTGGTGAGCTAGATCAGCCTACTCTTGAGGTGACACAACATCATTTTGATGATACTTTCATATGGGAGCATATGGATGGTTTGATACTTCATTCTTCATGGATTGGAACTCTCTTTCATTGTTGAACATTGAATTGTTTGATTTCAGTTTTGGTACAGCAGTGTTTGGGACAATTTGGTATGATAGAGATCATTATATTCATGTTGGAGTTTGGTCTAATGATGGTTTCCTATCATCATGCATGATGGATGGCACTTTTTACATCATTTTGGATGATATTTTCAGTCTATATGTCGCTGTTTTGATCTATGACAGTGAGACAACAGGAATAGATACACTTCTGTTTGCATTTGTGTTTGGCATCCATCATTTGTTCATACTACACTTCCATGATAGAGGAATTTTTGGCTTTGTTGATTCATTGATTGACATTGGCATCTCATTATTGGGTTGATTGATTACATCTTGGTATGGATTTGTCACTATAGCTATTGGAGTTTGAGGATTGGTATGGATGTGTTTGCATCATTGTACGACAACGGAAGCGGTCCCAGGATCTTCTACATCAGCAGCTTTGAGATCGTATGTGTGAGTATGTATGGAGAGATTAGATGGATTTGGGATCTTGGTATTCATTGATTCTAATTTGGCACTTGCGATTGCTTGGGGTGCAAACAATCTTGGAGTGGGAGGACTTGTAATGTCCCCATTTTGAGCTAGACATGATTTTCTATTGAGCTTGGTTCGAGAGGATGGAAAATTATAATGTTGGCTCAACAGGTGATTTTATTGGGATTTTGGCTAGGTGTTATCTTGTGATATTATTCATAAGGCCAAAATATTTTGATTTTCTAGCCAAGGATGGAAGAAATACACGTTGGGCAACTCGAAGTTTGAAAAAGATAAAATGGTGGAAAAAGGAAAATAAAATGCAATCTTTAATTATATTTTATTATTATTATTTTATTTTCCTAAGGAGAAAAAAGAAGAAAAAATATAATATTTTATTAATTAATTATGCCAATGAGAAAGGTGACGCCTGCAAGGAGAGGAGAAATGATTAAAAAATATTATTTTATTGGCCAAGGAATCAACGCCCAATGTGAGGGTTAAAATAATAATAAAAGATGTTATTTTTTCTCCTAGAGGAAATTGGTGCCTAGGAAGATGAGTTTTAAAAATAAAATATTTAATATTTTATTGGTGGGTGTCCAAATTAGAGGAATAAGGAGAAATTAATAAAAATTATATTATTTTTGGCGTCTAGAGGAGAAGATGAAAAATAATAAAATATTATTATTTTATTATTTTAAATATTGGTGTGTAGAGGAGAGAAGGAAAATAATAAAATATTATTATTTTATTATTTTTAAATGATGGTGGTTGAAGAGTGAAATTCATTTAAAATCATCAAGTTGAAAGATTGAGCTCATTGGTGGAATTGAAATTGTATGGAATTTGTCAAATTGAAGAGAAGAAGATAAATAGAGGGTTTTGCCTTCATTTTGAAAATATTGATCTTTGGATAAACTTTGCATTTGATATGTTGTTTTGGCTGAAATTTCATTTTCAGTGGTATCAAGGAGATGATCCCTTGATTTTAATGGTTTGGAGATGATCCCATTTCATATTGTGAGGTGAATTCATTGCAGAGTTCATCATTGGCTTCATTGGAGGAATTGATTGATGTTTTGGCTTCATTTCAAGCTAGGGTTTGGCAGGGATCTTTATCTACAACTAGCTATGGAGTTTGATTTGGGGATTTGGCTATGGAATTGATGCAATTTTTATTGTTGATGACTTCTAAGGTGATCGATTTGCATAAGGAGGATTTTTAGAGTGGTTTTGACATCATTTGCTATTCTGATTTTTGTATCAGCACACTGGAAAAATCATATCAGAACTGTTTGACATCATCTATTGGCATATTTTGAGGGTTTGAGATCAAATATTCATTGCTGGGCAAATCGTACTAATTCTTGGCATAGGCGATTTCATTATTTGGTGAAATTTGGCACTTTTCATCATTCATTTTCAAATCTGGGTTGTTTACATCAGTCACAGAAGTGTTATTAGCAGGTACAACATGTATATCAGTGGTATAGGATCAGCTATAGGCATATATTCAGTCCCAGCTTGGTTATTGTTCATTGGACAATCATTATCTATCATTTGGCTAGGGTTTTGGCCTACATTTGATCACATATTGCATTTGTATGAAGTCTGATTTCTAAATCAGTCAGGTCTGATATAAAGGACAGCCAATTGACATTTGTAATCAGTCCATTGAATTGAATAAAGAAGTGAAGGTTGATTCTGAGTATGTTCTTTCTTGGTTTATATGCTTTGTTTAGCAATCTAATAGTGACATTTCATGTTCCTATGTTGCAAGTTGATCATTGTGTTTGGAAATATTAAAAAGAATTGCAAAAAGTAAACTCAGAAATTTAGGATAGTGAAAGAAAGAATCCAAAAAATTTGGTGTAGACAAGTCGGGGTTCTTACATTGCCTGAGGAAAAGATCTCCTTCCACTGAGAGCAAGAATCGGTTATGCTCATTTTTTTCGTTAACCTTTTTCACACTGGAAACAGGACAACAGAGTTTGTTTTGTGATGCATGTCGTGATGTTTTTCTAAGAGAGGAACGAACCAAAGGAAGTTGTAGATATCAGTGGAAAGAAAGCAACAAAGGGGAATGTAAAATCGAGATGTTGAAGAACAAAACAAAGAGAGAACTGCTAGTGAGACATTGACATAGAACAGAGCATACATTTTGAAGAATCGGGAATGGATGTTAGGGAACATGCATTTATAGGTGGAAATCATGTTCAACGATTGGAAGAAGTTGGTAAGTAGAAGAAACTGAATAGCGACCCTATCGGCCTGTGCACACATTAGAGAGGGTTAAAACTAGATATTATTTGTGTGAACAACATTGCGATGCTGGACTGTTGTTCCGTTAATCTTTGCTCATCTTGTTTTTGTATTCTTTAGTGACACATTCCCAACAAAATGTTAGTGAGTTTGTGGGGAAGGGACGCAGATGGGATAGTGCCTATATTTCAATGAAATTCCTGAGCCAAAGTAATCTGCTCTAGATTGCGTGGAGGCCTTTGTTCTGAGGCATTTGCAGTTTTTTGTTTTCCCTCCATAGTTTATGTAATGTCCCTAGTTTTTGTAGTGATCACCTTGTAGAGCCGATGTTCTATTTTCCACAGTTCAGGATTTTTGGTGGGCATTTCGAATGTTGGAAGCGATTTGACATATTTTTCTGATGCCTTTGATACATCCATTTTGAATAAAATAATTTATCCACTTAGGGAGTGAACCATCTTGGAGATGAGTGGAGCGTGGAAATTAATCTTTGAAGGGTTATTTGGTGAAATTGATATCAATTCCTATCTTTGGTTGTTCGCCTTGTGGGCAATGGAAGGAATGATTTCAAATCTTTAATTTGAAATTAGGCGCCAATGGGAAAAGGATATACCTTGTGTTGGGTCGGCCAAGAAGGATAGGCAAGGTTTTGTTAGGGAGAGACGGAGTA
Source organism: Cunninghamia lanceolata (assembly GCA_027924645.1). NCBI lineage: Eukaryota > Viridiplantae > Streptophyta > Pinopsida > Cupressales > Cupressaceae > Cunninghamia > Cunninghamia lanceolata. The sequence goes on from BSBN01000333.1 coordinate 8,556,207, forward strand.
AATCCATTCGTCGAGGTGGTTTCATCACGCCCTAGACAAGTAAATCCCCATCTATGGTTGAGGATTAGAAGAGAAATAAGGATTGAGACTTGAACATAGCCAATACAGAATGTGCTATGAATAGATGCGATCATTTGGTATGTTGAAGTATATCGAAGTATGTTCAAGTTAATACTTATCTATTTCTATTGCCTACAACCTTAGGATAGGCAAGGTTTTGTTAGGGAGAGGCGGAGTAAATCCATCCGTCAAGGTGGTTTCATCACGCCCTAGACAAGTAATTCCCCATTGAAGGTTGAGGATTAGAAAGGAAGTAAGGATTAAGACTTGAACATAGTCGATACTGAATTGTGTTATGAATTGAACTGAATGTGGATTATGCTATGATGATTTGATCTCATTGTTTATGTTATGTAGTTTTGTTCTCATTATTAATTATGCTATTATAGACGAGTTTAATATGAATGATAGATGAATTTAATATGAATGATGCTAGGAACTGAATATTATCTTAATTTATTGATCTTTAATATCTCTAATGTCCCTTTATAGTGATCTTATTGTATGCAAGTAAAGAAATCAGGAATATCCTAAAAAGGGGACATTAAAAATAAAAAATAAAAAATAAAAAATTATCACAAGTTAGGGTTAGGGTTTCGGAATTACCATTTAGATTTTTTTTGAGCTGTATAATTCTTGTGCTCTAATCCTGCAATAGAGAAATACATATACAAAATATAGATATACCAATATATCTCTAACAATATTAGTGTTAGATGAGATTTGTCTTGCATTCAAATTTATAAACAATATTCATATAGAAAGATCATTTATTTATCACTATGCAACTCACTCAATTTAATACTTATCTATTTGGTATGTGCTATGAATAGATGCGATCATTTGGTATGTTGAAGTATATCGAAGTATGTTCAAGTTAATACTTATCTATTTCTATTGCCTACAACCTTAGGATAGGCAAGGTTTTGTTAGGGAGAGGCGGAGTAAATCCATCCGTCGAGGTGGTTTCATCATGCCCTAGACAAGTAATTCTCCATTGAAGGTTGAGGATTAGAAAGGAAGTAAGGATTAAGACTTGAACATAGTCGATACTGAATTGTGTTATGAATTGAACTAAATGTGGATTATGCTATGATGATTTGATCTCATTGTTTATGTTATGTAGTTTTGTTCTCATTATTAATTATGCTATTATAGACGAGTTTAATATGAATGATAGATGAATTTAATATGAATGATGCTAGGAACTGAATATTATCTTAATTTATTGATCTTTAATATCTCTAATGTCCCTTTATAGTGATCTTATTGTATGCAAGTAAAGAAATCAGGAATATCCTAAAAAGGGGACATTAAAAATAAAAAATAAAAAATTATCACAAGTTAGGGTTAGGGTTTCGGAATTACCATTTAGATTTTTTTTGAGCTGTATAATTCTTGTGCTCTAATCCTGCAATAGAGAAACACATATACAAAATATAGATATACCAATATATCTCTAACAATATTAGTGTTAGATGAGATTTGTCTTGCATTCAAATTTATAAACAATATCCATATAGAAAGATCATTTATTTATCACTATGCAGCTCACTCAATTTATAATACATTTAGTATCGACTATGTTCAAGTCTTAATCCTTACTTCCTTTCTATTCCTCAACCTTGGGCGGGGATTTACTTGTCTAGGGCACGATGAAACCAACTTGATGGCTGGATTTAAGTTCCGCCTCTCCCTAACAAAACCTTGCCTCCTTGCCTCTCCCAATGGTCGTGGCAATAGAAATAACTAAGTATTAACTTGAACATATTTCGACATACTTCAACATACCAAATGATCACATTTATTCATAGCACATTATGTAGTGGCTATGTTCAATTCTTAATCTTATTTCTCTTCTAATCCTCAACCTTAGGCGGGGATTTACTTGTCTAGGGTGCGATGAAACCAACTCGATGGTTGGATTTACTCCGCCTCTCCCTAACAAAACCTTGTCTCTCCCAATGGTTGTGGGCAAATAGAAATAAACAAGCATTGAGTTTGAACATATCAAATGTGTTGTGAATATAATCTATTGATGTTTTCTCTTATATATTTCATAGCAAGTTTCACAATGCTTATATATATACATGTCTAATGATAATCTTTCAATTATATGCATTTGTCATTATTTATCACATGGCATTTATCATAAGAGACATAAGGTTAGATATATCATACCAAGATAATTCTTACCTTTGTATCCTTAGAACTCTTAAGGACTTTCTTCCTTGCAGCCCAATATACTGCTGCACCTTATATTCTAGATCTGCTTCAATTATACTTTTCCCAACTTTGAAATGTATACTTTTTTTTTGTATATAATTCAGAAGTTCTTATTCTTTTTATCGATAATTTTGGGTTCTCCAACCAACGAAGTCTTCAAATTCTTTCCAACCCAGCAATAATTTGTCCCCGACAACGACGCCATTCTGTTGGGTCCCAAAACCACAACTCCACTTCCTAGAACATAATCACATTTGCAAGGCCAGGGTTGTCGTTATGCAAGCATAATCGGTCCATCAATAGAATGTGGAGGGTTTAAGGTCAACTCTACAGGAGTCGGTTTCATCCCCTGCACTTCGAGCTTAGTTGAACTCTGCAGGGATATTCCAAGGGGTATACTTTAATGTGTATTGAGTTCAAACAACATGAACAACTAAAAACCAACGAACAACCAAATCCAACTTGTTATCTTGATCCCAAAAATGTCATTGAACCAAGAACAATTGGTTGTCACAAAACCCTTATATAGCTGAAACAAACTGTGCAAGAATGCATGCACAGGAATGATGATCCTTCCCCGAAACCACTAGTAAATGTTTATTTGTTTTAAATGGTGTGAGATTGGTCTGATGGAGCCAAAATGTAAGATACCCAACTAGTCCTACGAAAATTTTTCCTTACTTAAACAATTTTACTTGCTATCAATTCATCAACTACTTCAACAACATAAAGATATACATTAAAGATAACTACTTGAAAGAATCAACCTTAGAGTTGGGTACTTGTCTTATTGTTTGATTCAATCATCTGGCAAATGTCTTATTACATAGATAATGCTTCAATAGCATGAAGTTACAACTTATTCAATGGAAATACAAAAGAAGGCCTTGAAGCCTTGATGATTACAATGTCCTTCACACTTGATCAACTTAATCAAACTCAATGATGTCGACTGAATGTCAACACCTCACAATACAACAAGGGAGCATCACCTTGTCAGTTGAGGGAGCATCACCCCAACACTTGAAACTCGCAGGCCTCAAGAATACAAGCTACAAGCTTTGCAGAGAGAAATTCGCCAAAAGATTAGATTCTAAATGAATGAGAGAGCTCCTCCTTTTATAGGCCTTCCAAAGGCAATGAAGGCACGTTTTTCAATGCACAAAGAGGAACCAAGGCACGTTTCCCAGGGAGCATATCCAAAGGAATATTCTTCTTGACAACTCATCCTGAGTTGGCGATCTTATCCATAGGTCCTGACACGGATCCAAATGCTATCCTTTTGACCAATGGGCATTCAGACAGTTGTAACAACCTTAACCACTTCTTGAAACACTTTAGGCGCAGTTTAAGGGTTCTTCTAACTGTGGCGCCAGCTGTGGAGGATCTCACCAGGAAGTGCGCCTAAGTCATAAATTCTCATCTTTGGAAGATACTGTCTTTGGAAGTGAACTCCTCTGGATCCATACTTAAACATTTGAAGATTTGGAATGTTCAACTCATCACCTCACAAGGTAGGCGCATATTTGAAGGATTTACAGGGGTTTTGGCGCCTAGGTTCTAATCTTGTCATCGTTTCAAGGAAATTTGAAAGCAATTTGACTTCACATGAACATAACCTTGCCCCCTGATGGAGCGCCTTGCATCTAAACTGGTCTTGGGGACTTGTATCCACCTTAGGCGCACCTTTGAGGTAATTTTGACTAGTATCTACGCCTAGCATCTTTATAAAGGTGTTCTACACTATTCAAACTCTCAAACACTTGCAATCAAACCCTTTGAAGTTCCTTTTTAATCTAGCGCCCTCATACAGAGCATTAACATCTTGTCAAAGTCTTCAACTTCATCTAGGCGCACTTATTGGCAGGAAAGAAACCAGATTGGTGCCTTACCCTGAAAGCCTTATCTTCTATGCCAATGCTCACTTCTGGAGTCTTGAAATCAAACAAAATACTACCCTTACCAGGTGCCCTGACCTCTTGATGAGTTTGGAGAGCATATTCCTATTTAGGTGCATTTTCAAGGTCATTTAATCCTGTCTTGGCGCCTTGATGTTTTAGGCGGACTTGGAGTGTTGTAGAGTGGCATCTAGGCACCTAAGATCACTTCATCAAACAACTTGATCTCCATTGAACATCAAACTATCATCTAACATAAGGCGCTATTTAAGGTTTGCTTCTGTCATGATCTAGCACCTAGGCGCCTTTAGGAGGTTACCTCAACAAGAAATGGCGCCTTGTCACTTAAGCATATGTTTGATATGGAGTGGCGCTCAACTGAAAGTCCACTACCTTTGATGCGTTGGAATCTTGCCTTCACAAATGAATTCTGGACTAGGGCGCATATCTAGAGTGCCAGAGACTCAATCTAACAACTCACCATACTTGCCTCCGACAAAACTCCTTCAACCTTGGGCGCAAATTCAGTGTCCTGGAATCATGCATTGGCGCCTTGATGCTCTAGGCGCTCATGTTGGATGATATAACCTGATGCTAGCGCCTCACTTAGAAAACTTCATCATGTGATCAGTCAACCATTTCCACTAGATCTTTTGAAGGCGAGATTTCACTTGATCAATCCTTCAAGGAATTCACCATTTGTAAAGGAATCTAGGCGCAATATGAGGACTAGGCGCACTTTGAGTGTTGTGAAGGCTAGGAAGTGCGCCTAACTCACTTAGACCACTTTAGTGATTCCAAACTCAACACTGGAGGATCGTGCAAGTTCAATAGGTTCATATCATACCCTTAGATGACTCCATCCTCTTGATTACATCCTTCAAAACCCAAGGTGCACATTTGGTAGGTTCATCATGACATGGGCGCCCAAGCATGAAAACTTCATTATACCTTGCTCTAGTCCATATCTGCTCTAGGCGCTTGGTTGGTGGAACCCATCCAGGTGGAGCGCCTTCTATTTGAATCCTCATTTTCAATGCCAGAAGTGACTCTTGAAGCTAGGCGCCAGAAGGGGTATGTTCTGCCAAAATGGGCGCCTTGCTCATGACTTGGTGGATTCTGACTCAAAACTCCTTGATTCTTCCTGCAAAATAACACCCAGAGTTAGTCAAAACCCATTTCATTCCCTTATCATTCAGAATTAGCCTCCGGGAATGAGGAGTAGGCTAATCCATTCATCACTTGATGATCAAGCCGGAAATGGGGACATGACAGTCTCCCCTTCTCGGGATTGCTTGTCCTCAAGCAATGGAAGGTTAGGATGCTCCAAAATCTTTTCACCTTCCCAGGTAGCATCCTCCATTGGCAACTCTTTCCACTTCACCAGATATTCTCTTATGCTGCGGTTGCGAAGTTTCTTCTCCCTTATATCCACCACATTTTCAGGTTCAAGTGCAAGCATTCCTTCTTCATCGAGTGGGGGAAGTTCATCAGTTGAAACCACATGTTGACCTAGTGCCTTTTTGAGACAGGACACATGAAATACATTGTGGATGCGGCTTCCTGTTGGCAAGTCAAGTTCATATGCCACTTCCCCTACTCTTCTCGACACTTTGTAGGGTCCGTAGAACCTTGGTTTCAATTTCTTTGCACCTGACTTCTTCAAAGTACTCTGTCTATATGGCTGAAGGTGCAGAAACACCATGTCACCTACTTCAAAGCTTCTTTCAACTCGGTGTTTGTCGGCATACAACTTCTGTTGATTTTGAGCTCTTTGCAAATTTTCTTTAAGGACTCTCAAAATATCGAGTATCCTTCATCAATTCACTTGCTCTAGGAGCTCTACTGTCATCCAATACCTGATCAACAAATGAAACAGCTTGATATCCATACAAAGCTCGGAAGGGAGTCATGCCAATTGACATGTGAAAAGTGATGTTGTAGCAGTATTCACCCAGATGTAGCCACTTAATCCAAGCACGCTGATGATCAGACACATAGTTTCTCAAGTATCCCTCAAGCCATTTGTTTACAATTTCAGTCTGTCCATCGGTTTGAGGATGATAACTAGTGCTCGGTGTTAAGTCAGTTCCAGCTAGTCGAAATAGCTCTCTCCAAAACACACTGATGAACCGGCTATCACGATCACTAACTATGGTTTTGGGCAGGCCATGTAGTCGGAAGACTTCACGAAAGAATAACTCAGCTACTTGCAATGCTGATGACTCAACTAGATTGCAAAGAAGTGAGCAAACTTGGTTAATTTGTCCACAACTACATAGATACAGTCTCTTCCATTCACCTTCGGAAGACCTGTGATGAAGTCCATAGAAATACTCTCCCACTTATGTTTAGGAATTGACAGTGGTTGGAGTAATCCTGCTGGAAATGTATGTTCTATCTTATTTTGCTGACAAGTCAAACACTCCCTGACATACTGAAGAACTTCTTCCTTCAGACCTTTCCAAGTGAATCTTTCCCTGATCTGTCTGTAGGTCTTGAAGTAACCAGGGTGTCTTGCAAGTGGAGTATCATGGTAAGTCTGCAGAATCTGTCGCTTCAACTCCAATTCAGGAGTCAGATAGATTCTGTCTTTGTAATAGATGATTTCATCAATCACCTTGTACCTATCATCCTGAATGATTCCATCCATGATCTCACAAGCAAATTTTGATTTAGAATATTCAACTAGAAGCTGAGATTTCCAATCAACTGAAACTTTGCTTAGGGCACAAACAACAAGTTTTCTGGATAAGGCATCGGCAACCACATTCTTCTTGCCTTTCACATATTCAATGTCGAAATCATATTCTTGTATCTTCACAACCCACTTCTGCTGTCTTTCATTTAAATCCTTCTGCCCTAAGAAGTATTTCAAACTGTTGTGATCAGTCCTGACCACAAACTTAGATGCTACTAGATATTGGCGGAACTTAGCCAAGGCATGCATGATTGCCAGCATCTCTTTGTCATAAGTTGAGTACAATCTTTCTGTATCCTTCAACTTCTTACTTTCGAATGCGATGGGATGTCGATCTTGCATCAAAACGGCTCCAATGCCTTCTCCTGAAGCATCACATTCTAGAACAAAAGACTTAGTAAAATCTGGCAAAGCCAGTACTGGTGTTGTACTCACCACTTCCTTCAATCTATCAAATGCATCTTGAGCTTCTATTGACCAGATGAAAGCACCTTTCTTTGTCAGATTTGTTAGGGGTGCTGCAAGTTGCGAGAAACCTTTAACAAACCTTTTGTAATAGCTGTAGAGGCCAAGAAAACCTCTTAGTTCTGACACATTCCTCGGAATTGGCCAGTTCCAAATAGCTTCAATCTTTTCTTCTTGAACCTTTACACCATTAGCTCCTATCACATGACCCAGGTACAGAATCTCCTTCAAGCTAAAATCACACTTAGACATCTTTGCATACAAAGATTGATTCTCCATAACATTCAATACTTCATCTAAGTGTTGGAGATGTTCTTCCCATGTCTTGCTGTAGATCAAGATGTCGTCGAAGAAAACCAACAGGTACTTCCTTAATTGTTTGTTGAACACATGATTCATGCAGGACTGGAAAGTGGCTGGTGCATTTGTCAGCCCAAACGACATTACCATAAATTCATAATGTCCACAATGGCATCTGAATGCTGTCTTTGGAATGTCCTCTTCTCTGACACGAATTTGATGGTAACCAGATCGAAGATCTATCTTTGAGAAATAGACGGCTCCATGCAGCTCATCAAGTAGTTCATCAATCCTAGGTATTGGATACCTATTCTTGATGGTCTTTTTGTTCAATGCGCGATAGTCAACACACATCCGCATTGTTCCATCCTTCTTCTTCACTAGCACCACAGATGATGCAAATGGACTTGATGATGGCCTTATGTGTCCCATATCGATCAATTCTTTGATCGTCTTCTCAATTTCAATTTTGAAATGCCTTGGATGCCGATATGGTGCAATGTTTACAGGTTTCGCCCCATCTTCCAATTCAATAACATGTTCAAAACCTCTATTAGGAGGTATTCCTGGAGGTATATCCCTAAACACTTTACCATGCTTATCCAACATTGCCTGAATATCTGCAGGATAAATTTCTTCAGCAGAGAGAATCTGGTTGTCCTTGATACAGACCTGTGCTGCCCACTCGATGTCATTATGCCTAAACAATGCTTCCATGCGTTTAGCAGAGACAACTTTGGGATTTCCGTCTGATACTGACTTTAGTTTGATTTTTCTGCCCTCATGCATGAATTCCAATTCCATCTTCTGAAAGTCCTGGACAATTCTTCCAAGTGAATGCAACCATTGTATTCCAAGCACTACATCAATATGCCCAAGTCCAACCACATAGAAATCATCCTGTAAAGAATAATCTCCCATTTGAATTTGCAGTTGGGATACTTTTCTGGTACAACTCATTAGGAATCCATCAGCAACAGCTATTTGAAATCCTTCGAAGTCTTCAACTGTTAGACCCCGTCTTGCTACCAAACCTTCATCTATGAAGTTGTGAGTAGCACCACTGTTAATGAGACAGGTGACTCTCTGACCCTTCACAACTCCTCTAATGTGGAAGGCATGATACTTAGGTACTCCTGAGATAGTTGCTAATGTTATTTTGTCAGATGTTTCTTCTGAAACAACATTAAGAGTTGGTTGTACCTCCTCTTCATCCTGAGTGGATTCTTCTTCACTTAGTGACTCTTCTTCACTTCCATCATTGGATACAACTTCAATTAGATGAGCTTTACCTTTACCAAGGCATCTGTGTCCTGGTTCCCAAGGTTGTTTGCAAGAAAAGTAGAGTTTCTTCCTTCTTAGCTCGTCTCTTTTAGCTGTAGATGGACCTTGAGTCATCTTTTGAGGAAAAGAGGGTCTCCTTTGAGTAGAGCTAACTCCTTTATAGAACTTTTTCTTAGGCTGATCAACAGGAGTAGTATCAAGATCTAGAGCAAAGTCAATTGCTTCTTCTAGGTTTGCTGGCCTTTGTACTTTTACTAATGGCTTGATCCGATTGTTCAATCCCTCAATGAACAGCATAGTGATTCTTCGGTCAGTCATATCAGGTACCATTACTGCGATCTTCTGAAAGTCATTAACATACTGCACAACCCTTCCTTCTTGCTTGAGTTGAGCTAGTTCGCGATACTACACTTCAATGTCTTTTCTATCAAACCTCTGAATCAGTTTTGTTACAAACTCATCATAGGAAGTTATCCTATCATGATGTTGAGAGACTAGGCCATGATGCCACCATTCATAAGCCAATCCTTCAAGATGCATTGCAGCAAATTGAATTGCCTTCTTTTCTGTTAAAGGCTTAAGAGAAAGGTATGTATCCAACTTGTTAACCCAAGCCCTAGCACTGAGCTCACCACTTCCATCAAAGGTAGGAATGGGAACTCGATTCAATGCTTCCTTATATTCCTTTGTACCACCATCTCGTCTAGGACGAAAGCCTCTAGTTCTACCTCGCCTGTCTCTATCTTCCCTCTTCTGTCAGCAATATTCATTGAAGGCCATCAAATCCCGAACACGTTCCAGAAGTCTGGCATAAAGATCTGCAAAGAGAGCTACCTCATCTTCGAAATTATTCTGATCTCCTTCATCAAACTCTTCATCAGCCTCATTGTCCTGTTCAGGTGGTGGTGGAAGGAAAGTTGGTCTTAAAGGCCTATCAACTGTAGGAGTTCATGTGTGACCCCTTCTGCCTGTAGTACTAGCAGCATCATCAACTTGTCTTTCTTGTCTCTCAGGTCTAGCTGCATCTCGACGACCTTGTCCAGCTACTTCACCTTGATTCATATTTTGAAGGGATTGTAGGACATGTTGCAATATTTGAGCGGTTTGTTGTTGTTCAGCGGCAATGTTCCTAAACATCTCCCTTGTTGCACGTTCACCATCAGCAGGTGGACTTCTACTTCTTCTTTCCTCAGCCATGTTAGCTGGAACTTCTGTATGATGTTGTTGCTGTTGTTCTTGTTGTTGTCTAGCTCTTCTTGTATAATATCTGTGTGGACCTACTTCAGGTGGCTGCATAACCTAGAGGCTGGCAAGATCCAGGCTCTGATACCACTGTAAGATACCCAACTAGTCCTACAAAAATTTTTCCTTACTTAAACAATTTTACTTGCTATCAATTCATCAACTACTTCAACAACATAAAGATATACATCAAAGATAACTACTTGAAAGAATCAACCTTAGAGTTGGGTACTTGTCTTATTGTTTGATTCAATCATCTGGCAAATGTCTTATTACATAGATAATGCTTCAATAGCATGAAGTTACAACTTATTCAATGGAAATACAAAAGAAGGCCTTGAAGCCTTGATGATTACAATGTCCTTCACACTTGATCAACTTAATCAAACTCAATGATGTCGACTGAATGTCAACACCTCACAATACAACAAGGGAGCATCACCTTTTTAGTTGAGGGAGCATCACCCCAACACTTGAAACTCGCAGGCCTCAAGAATACAAGCTACAAGCTTTGCAGAGAGAAATTCGCCAAAAGATTAGATTCTAAATGAATGAGAGAGCTCCTCCTTTTATAGGCCTTCCAAAGGCAATGAAGGCACGTTTTTCAATGCACAAAGAGGAACCAAGGCACGTTTCCCAGGGAGCATATCCAAAGGAATATTCTTCTTGACAACTCATCCTGAGTTGGCGATCTTATCCATAGGTCTTGACACGGATCCAAATGCTATCCTTTTGACCAATGGGCATTCAGACAGTTGTAACAACCTTAACCACTTCTTGAAACACTTTAGGCGCAGTTTAAGGGTTCTTCTAACTGTGGCGCCAGCTGTGGAGGATCTCACCAGGAAGTGCGCCTAAGTCATAAATTCTCATCCTTGGAAGATACTGTCTTTGGAAGTGAACTCCTCTGGATCCATACTTAAACATTTGAAGATTTGGAATGTTCAACTCATCACCTCACAAGGTAGGCGCATATTTGAAGGATTTACAGGGGTTTTGGCGCCTAGGTTCTAATCTTGTCATCGTTTCAAGGAAATTTGAAAGCAATTTGACTTCACATGAACATAACCTTGCCCCCTGATGGAGCGCCTTGCATCTAAACTGGTCTTGGGGACTTGTATCCACCTTAGGCGCACCTTTGAGGTAATTTTGACTAGTATCTGCGCCTAGCATCTTTATGAAGGTGTTCTACACTATTCAAACTCTCAAACACTTGCAATCAAACCCTTTGAAGTTCCTTTTTAATCTAGCGCCCTCATACAGAGCATTAACATCTTGTCAAAGTCTTCAACTTCATCTAGGCGCACTTATTGGCAGGAAAGTAACCAGATTGGCGCCTTACCCTGAAAGCCTTATCTTCTATGCCAATGCTCACTTCTGGAGTCTTGAAATCAAACAAAATACTACCCTTACCAGGCGCCGTGACCTCTTGATGAGTTTGGAGAGCATATTCCTATTTAGGCGCATTTTCAAGGTCATTGAATCCTGTCTTGGCGCCTTGATGTTTTAGGCGGACTTGGAGTGTTGTAGAGTGGCATCTAGGTGCCTAAGATCACTTCATCAAACAACTTGATCTCCATTGAACATCAAACTATCATCTAACATAAGGCGCTATTTAAGGTTTGCTTCTGTCATGATCTAGCGCCTAGGCGCCTTTAGAAGATTACCTCAACAAGAAATGGCGCCTTGTCACTTAGGCATATGTTTGATATGGAGGGGCGCTCAACTGAAAGTCCACTACCTTTGATGCCTTGGAATCTTGCCTTCACAAATGACTTCTGGACTAGGGCGCATATCTAGAGTGCCAGAGACTCAATCTAACAACTCAACCATACTTGCCTCCGACAAAACTCCTTCTTCAACCTTGGGCGCAAATTCAGTGTCCTGGAATCATGCATTGGTGCCTTGATGCTCTAGGCGCTCATGTTGGATGATATAACCTGATGCTTGCACCTCACTTAGAAAACTTCATCATGTGATCAATCAACCATTTCCACTAGATCTTTTGAAGGCGAGATTTCACTTGATCAATCCTTCAAGGAATTCACCATTTGTAAAGGAATCTAGGCGCAATATGAGGACTAGGCGCACTTTGAGTGTTGTGAAGGCTAGGAAGTGCGCCTAACTCACTTAGACCACTTCAGTGATTCCAAACTCAACACTGGAGGATCCTGCAAGTTCAATAGGTTCATATCATACCCTTAGATGACTCCATCCTCTTGATTACATCCTTCAAAACCCAAGGCGCACATTTGGTAGGTTCATCATGACATGGGCGCCCAAGCATGAAAACTTCATTATACCTTGCTCAAGTCCATATCTGCTCTAGGCGCTTGGTTGGTGGAACCCATCCAGGTGGAGTGCCTTCTATTTGAATCCTCATTTTCAATGCCAGAAGTGACTCTTGAAGCTAGGCGCCAGAAGGGGTATGTTCTGCCAAAATGGGCGCCTTGCTCATGACTTGGTGGATTCTGACTCAAAACTCCTTGATTCTTCCTGCAAAATAACACCCAGAGTTAGTCAAAACCCATTTCATTCCCTTATCATTCAGAATTAGCCTCCGGGAATGAGGAGTAGGCTAATCCATTCATCACTTGATGATCAAGCCGGAAATGGGGACATGACACAAAACCGGTGCCAATCCAACGGGGCTACAGAGTCTCAGGTAATAGATAAGAAAACAATGGAAAGAAAACAAAGAAAATTTGATCTAGGCATATGCTGTATCAGATTGCATGTTTTGTGTTTCAAACATACTTAGTTATCCAGAATGAACTATATGCATTCAAATGGAGAAAAGAAATGTGTTGGCAATATTGTCATTGATGTCAAAGAGATTGTTGTCATTGATGTCAAAGGCGTATGAGGGATTACATGCCACACTGTTATCATTTATATCAAGAAGGAATTCATTATCCAAGTGGTTGTGAGTTTGTTACTGGATCTTATGATAGAACAAATTGGACAAGTGATGAGAAAAAGCCACAAAAGAGAGATTGATATGTGAAGTATCTCATTAAGGCAGCGATTATCATATATAGTTTAATGCTGAAATGAAGTTTAAATTAAAGATTTAAACTTAAGTTTAATACATTCATCATGAAGATGATCGACTTTCTTGTAATGGCGCCACCATTGAAGAATCTTATTTAGATTAAATTTAAGTCTTGACAAGGCCGACTTCAAACATGCATGGAATCCTTGTGTTATGAGGGAGTTGATAAATGTTTTTGGTTGTTCGTCTATTCTGGCTGATTCCTTCTACTTTGGTATTTGAAAGACGAAAACATTTAATTAATGGTGGCTAAGATTCATATATACATATATATGATGATGATGCATGTAATAAACAAAGAAAAAACAGCAATGGATGTGAAGAGGAGTGATCAGTTTGTAAAGAAAGAACATTGGTAATTAGAAGAGAGCGATTATCCTTTGTGTAGTGTTGCAATTAGTTTATGATTGAATATATTAAGAAGGGCAGCGATCAAAGTATTACAAAGGCAGCAAACTATTAAAGGAAATGATGCAAGAGCAGCGATGATTTATGGAACAACGATTAAATTCTAGTTGGTGGTTTTTAAATGAAAATTAATATTGGTTAAGGCAGCCGACCCCCTTAATGGAGCGCTCTCATACAAAAGGACAAATCGTCCCATATAGAGACAAAATTGTCTTATATAAAGTATGTTAATAAAAGATATTTGGTAATGAAAAGTTGCCTCTCTTTGATTGGTTGCGTCTATAGATTGAATTGATCTCTTTGGAAGATATATGAGTTAGTTTGCTATTGTGAAGGAGTGTGTGGGGTGAGTAAAAGAAATATCATATCTACACCTACAGATCTGCATAAGAAGAAGACCATTATAAGAAGAAAAATGCAGATTTGAAAGGGAATGAAGTATGCAAATCATTCAAATGATGAAGCATTTATGAGTGAGGATAAAAGACATATTTGTAGAAGATATAGAGGAGGGTGTTAATGCAGATATAGAATAAGATTATGTTGATAAAGGAGAAGATTGTGCAGAGATAAAGGAGAAGTGTAAAGGAAGATTTTAAGAGGAGAACTTGCAGATGTAAGTGTGATTGTTCATCATCCATTGAAGAGAACATTCACAAGAAGATATTGATCCTGTTGCAAAGAAGGTTGGTGCCTTAACAAGAGATTGGTGTCTCTTACTGGGTTGGTGCTCAGTTGTGGGGATTGGTGTCTCCAGTGGGTTGGTGCTCACAAATTGTACGAGAGGGGATTGGTGTCTCCCATAGGTTGGTGCCTACAAAGCTTGTAAGAGAATTATATATAAGAGCAATATTTTGCCATGGTTTTCTCCCGTAAGAGTTTCCACGTAAATCATGTGTTCATCTTGTGTTGCATAATTGTTAGATCTTAAGTGAATGATGTGTAATTGATATGGTTATAGTTGTTGGTTTGAAAAAGTAAAAGATTATGTTATACTGATTCACCCTCCCCCTCTCAATATAACTGTGTGCTCATCAAAATGACAATTACAAAGCTTGGAATGTATTTAAAATGTTGTCACATTCTCAGATGTCCAATACAAACTTATCGGCAAATGTGATAAGAGGAAAACCCTAAATGCGTGCAAACAAACATGAAAACATTATTTACACAACCCTTGTAGCACATTATCCTTCGTCTGTGTCATTGCTCCATTACTTCTCTGCAACTGAACATGGCATGATTTGGAGCCCTAGAAACCTTTCTGAACCTTCATAGCCTCCAACTGGCATCAGAGAACCAACCCCTTTGAATGAGTTTCAATCTTCTATTCATAGCATTAGCAACTCAGATTTGATGATGAAATGGGAGGGAAAGCACTAACAACCCCATCAATTGCATTAAAAACATCATTTTCAACCACCCATTTCGCATTTATGGCAACTTGCCATGGTTTTACATGCATCTGGAAGTCATAGGAGATTGTCGCTTTTCATTTTTACGCCCTTTTTGGAGAATTACGGGAATCCGAGGGGGTCCGAAAGCAGGACTTTTGGGATGCTTCAGATGTGGGAGTTTTTGGGGGTCCCAGACATATCCATATTTGCACTAAAACTCCGCCTGAAGAGACCAAAAGAGGGATGTGGAACTTCTGAGGGGTTCCGGATGTGGCAAGGATCCAAGGTAGGTTAGGATTTGCACTAGGAAAGAAGTTTGGAGGTGGAAATGAAAGGTAGGAGAGGAAGTGGAAGAAAAGTAGGGTCTTGGATGGTGGGTCAAGAGGATAGAACCGGACATTACCATGTCAAGGAGGAAGTTCCGCCAGGAAAGCATGCAGAGGGGAGCGAAGGAATAAGGGAGGTCAGGATGCGCTGGAAAGATGTGGAGGTGGAGGTTTAAGATAGGAAGGGAAGCGAAACTTTTAAGGAGGTCAGGATACATCCTGATGAGTATAAGGTCAACACAAAAGAGGACAAGAGTTTGGCGGAAGAAATGTGGAAGATTGGAAAAGCGGGCTAGGAAGGGGGTTCAAGATATCTTGAACCGCATGGAAGTTTTGCCAGAGAGAAGGACAAGGAGAAAGCGGAGTAGAAGAGGGGCTGGGAAATCAAGGGGGACAGGGATATGTCCCAACCCATGGGACAGTCCAGCAATGTCAAAGAGTGGGCAGAACTTTTGCATCTTGAAGGTGGTCAAAGTTTCACAATTCTTGAGGGGGTCCAAACTTCTACCAGGGAAAAGTGCTTTTTTTGAAAAAACAACGAAAAAACAAAAAAAAAACGCTTTTCCAAAAAAGCAAGGAAAAAGCAAAAAGGTGTTTTTTTTGAAAAAGCAACAAAGAAGCAAAAAAAACTTTTTCGAAAAAGCAGTGAGAAAACAAAACAAAAAAACGCTTTTTCCTAAAATAGCTCTGAAAAAGCCATAAACGGAGGTTTGGTCTTTAGAAGAGGGGTTACTAATTATTCATTTCATTTGCTCTGATGAAAGAATTGAGTTCTCTCTATTTGCTTGAGGACAAAAACCCTTTGGTGAATCTAGTTTCGAGGATGAAAACCCTCCTAGCTGGTTGAGTGATTTCATCCAAGAATCACCTGTGTTGAAAGTGAAGTTTTGTACTTTTAGTTGATTGTGTGAAGTTTTAGCTTCTAGTGTTGATTTAATCATGGATATTTTTAATGTTTTTTGAGTTGCTATTGAAATTTGAGTTTCATATTTTATTGTCTAAGTTTTAGTTGTTGCCTTTGGTGGATATTTGAGTTGATTCAAGGGAGCCGTACCTCTTAATGCTGTTGTACTATTTCTGATTTGGATTTTGTTGTACCCGTACGAAATTTTTCGTCTATGCATATAAACACCCTGAAAGTCATGCCCAAACACACCTCTCAAGCCCCATGTCGCCGTGTCATTATTTTCTAACCCCGCATGTACAAGTTATATCAAAGGATATCCAATGAAGGCCCAAAATGAAGAGAAAATTCAAAGGGCTAAATTGGCTGTAAGCTGTGAAGGATCGTCTGGAAGTGGAGGTCAAAAGTGACAGATTGAAGACCAAAACATTGCAAAGGAACGACAAAAAGCAGTAAGAAGACATCTAGCGACTAAAGAATCAATTTTGAAAATTTTGAAAAAACTGAAAATTTCAAAAAAAATTTCCAAGGCATGTGGCACGCTTTTCCCTTGGTGCGCGCGCCAAGGAGAAAAGGCCCCAATGTCAAAAGTGGATTTCTCAAGTGTCAACGGCATTCCTTCGCCGATTGACGTGAGTTCGTTTGAAAATGTGCTTCAAAAGGTCAAGTCAAAAGAGCATTTTTTTTTTTGCGAAGCGCGCTCCAACTCCAAAGCGCTCCAAGGCGAAGCAGGCTCCAAGTCCAAAAGGCTTCAAAGACAGAGAAAGTCAACATTCGTCAAAATTAAAAAAAAATCCAATGTATCTTCATCAAAATCCCAAAGGCAAAGTTGAAGTGATTTGAAGCATTGATGAAAGACAAAAAGGGCCAAAGAATGGAGAATAGATTGAAAAATCTCGAAGGAAACTAAGGAAAATTGACAAGTTTTTGAAAGTAAAAAGTGCCTAAGGGGAAAAGAGCACCTTTCCCAAGACGCGTGCGCCACCTTAGCGCGTGCGCCAAGGGAAAAACACGCCTCTTATAGGTGCCTTTCCTTTTGAAAACGCCCACTCAAAAATCTAATCGCCTAATTTAGGCTTGGTCGGCCAAGGTCAAGGAAAAAACACTTTTTGCAAAGGGAAAATAAAAGGATATAAATAGAGAAGACTCTCACTTCAACTCCACTCATTGTTTTTGCATGAGAGTCAAATAAAAAAGCACTCTAAAAATAGATGAAAGGCGAAGTTGAAACCCTAGAAGGTAGTGATTCACTATAAGAAGGCATTTATGCCTTGTTTTTATCACTTACAAAGGCATCCAAGAGGATTAAAGGCAGCGCTCTAATTGAGGAAGCTTTTTCTTCATTGTTTTCATCGAATGCAAGGCATATTAGGAGCTTTCATGGCCAGCGCTTCACCTTGGAGGTATATTTGGCACACCATAATATGATTTTGTTCCTCATTCACCATTCCAAGGCAGATTTGCATGATAAGAGGGCAGCGCTTCACTTGGGAGGCCATTTTTAAGAGGTTTTGAAGCTTTTGCGTGCTGGTTCGGACTTTTCAAAAACCAAAATCACCACTTCCAGCCATAGGAAAAAGGTTTTTGAAGGCATTTCTGTCCATTTCTATCCATTTTTGTTGCAGAGCCACCTTTGGAAAAGGCATTTTTAACTATTCTAAAGCATCTAGAGCCCAAATGCAAGTGGTTTTTGAAGTGCGAGACAGCGAAGAAGAACACTTCAAGCCTCAAAGTCACTATGCAATATTCTTCCATCACCATGACATCATCCTGGAGCGGAAGACCGTGCATCTTGATTCCATCATTATACTAGATGAGGCTAAAGTTGATGAATTGGAGAGAAATCTCAATTCCCAGACTTAGCCATTTTTTAGTATTTGCAGGAGATTCTATTTTGGGCAGTTGGAGGGCTTTCCAAAGCAATTTCTATTTTGAGAACTGACTTTGCTTTTCAAAGATAAATTTATTTTTGGATTTGTTTTGGAAATCATGCAAAATATCTTTTTATGGAACTCAAATTGTAATAACATGCAAGTTCAGTTAACTGAATTGCATGAGACTTATTTTATTATTTTAAATGCTAATAAGCTCGCATGCTTGCGTGCAGTATTAGGGTTAGGTTGGAGAGTATTAGTTAACTCTTCCTTTTATTTCCTTGCACCTTTAGTTTTAGGGTATAAATAAGTGTGTTCTACACACTTAATTTCTGAATGGGAAATGCTGAAGCTTTTATTTTGTGTCATGTCCCCATTTCCAGAATGATTCCATATGGAGTTGATGATTAGCCTATTATCCATTCCCGTAGGCTAATATTGTTAAGGGAATGATTTATAGTTTGGTTTATTTCTAGACATGGAGAATCGGAAAGTTGGCTCAACAAGGGTAAGTAGGTGATGACAAATGAAATCTTTAATTACATTTGTCAAATATCTAATTGTCTTTGTAAGGAATTTTGCCAAGGTGGACTTTTCATAAGGGTTATGCAAATCGATGGGCTAAGAAATCTTTCCAAGACATTTGCCCAAGTGGAAAATAGGACCAGCTATCAAATGCAACCGATTGGAATTGAACATAGGATCATGTGCCATCGAATTAGAAGATTGAATGGTCTTAACTTCTTAAGTGCCGACGACTAAGCTTATGGTGTATCCCATTGGATCATGTGCCCAGCGAATATAATATTTTCAATATGAGAAGCTAACAACAAATAAGGAGACTCGATGCACCAACATAGATACCAATTGGTTATAAAGGAATTTGATTTTTTTTTTAATGCACATCTCATACCAACGGCTGAGAGGAGATATATGCAAATACAAATATATTCGCCCCGCTATGAGGAGCGATTTCTATGATGGCCACCAATAAAAGTAAAGTTAATTGACATCAAATTCAAGTGAGCTGAGTCGACATCTAGCTGATAAGAAGAACAATTCATTAATAAAACTAAAATCAATGGCAAAATAGTTATGAGGATCGATCAAATGAAGTGGAGTGTTATCAAACGCCTATGTGAATTACATGTGTTCGCCCAGTTAAAGAGAATGATAATTGTCATCAGCTAATCAAGCGTCCAGCTAGAAGAAGAAGAGCGATTCATTGGTGGAACCCAATCAACATCAAATTGGAGTTAAATGCATCGACCCAGCTAAGGAGTTTCAAAGGAAGCTCTCCACTCTCAAAGAATGAATCGATTCTTATGGTATGTTTTATTATCTTTCACTTTGACTGGAAATTGTGAGTTTTCAGTGTTGAATCAAGGTGATGGCCCCTTGATCACAGAATGGTGATGATCCCATTCAATATTGAGATGTTTTCATAAAGAATTCATCATGTTTTTAAATTGCAGGTTGACAGTAGATTCAGAAAATCAGTGAATTGGAAAACCCTTGGTTGCAATAAAAGGATACCAAGGTAGACAATTCATTTCAAAGGTGATATTTTCATGATATGATAATTGTTAGAGATCTGAGTGATAACAGCCACCTGGACGAATCATTTCAGGGTTTTTATATTGAAGACAACGAAGGTTTTTTGAAGTATCAAAGATATCTGAGCATTGCTATATCAAATCGGTGTCATTGGCAAACTATCGCTGGTCTAGAATTTGCATTGTTTGTCTTCATTCAGAAATCTGGGCGGTATACTTTTATATCAGGTTATACATCTCATCAGCATCAGCCATCATTTCTGTAGCAGCCCTTGTAATCTGTATTTTGTGGCATACTCAATCACTATTGGCACTTGGAGCACAACGTTGGAGTTAAAGAAGGACTTGGAGCATATTGTTTGAAGTCAATTGCAGTTTGCATATCGTATATCAGCAGCTTATATCAGAATTCAATCCTGTAGCAGCCATTCTGGGTAATCTTCATCAGCATATCAGATTTATCTTGTATACCTTAAGGAAGATTGATGACGGGTATGTCTTGCAATGTTTACAATAGACTGATATGAACAATGCATAATGTAATCAGACCTGAGATATGATTAATAAAAACATATTTGCAAATGGCTTTCACTCACTTATGGATATGCAATCAAATTTCTGTTATTTCCTTGTTTTAGTAGTGAAATATCTTTCAAAATATCAGTAGAACTCTTAGAAAATTATATCAGACTTAAGGTCCCAGAATTTAAATACTTTGCATGACAAATGTTTGCTGAAAAGACAATCTATTTGAACTGAGTTTTAGATCAGAATAAGACTGGGTCTTTACATTTTGCTCGCATATTATTGTTCAAACAGTGTTGCTTATCTTCATTACTTTGAGAGTAAATATATGCATCGTCTTGATGGAAGCTTTTTGTGTTGTTGAGATTCAGAGCAAGTGTTTATGACTTTGTGCTTAAACATTTGTTTTAGATCTTCTTTTGTTTCTAAGTATTTATTGTTAAATCAACTCGCCAATGTTCCTTTGATTCCTTTGTGCTCTGAATTTACTCAAAGAAATCAAAAGTATGCTTTATTAGATTAGTTATCCTTTTGCAATACTCAGAAAACTTCTTTAGGATTGCAGAAGAGCTTAAATCGCCTTGTGCTCGTGCCTTGAGAAAACAATAAGATAGGTTAATTGTTTTGTCTTTTTAAAATCTCTTGTCTAAGGGAGCTTCCCCTCCAAATTTGAAGAACAGTCCTACTGTACACGTTGTTCCATTTTGAGTTGCACTGTTTGGTGAGGCTGTACAGGTTGTACCTTGATTACAACAAAGTCGATATCAATAATCAAACCATATATGACTTCATTTGGGTCATACCATGCAGATTTTGTTTACTCACCTATTTGATAAATGAATTCTTGCCTGCCACGCGAGTGACCCAGGTTTGTTCCCTATCAACGACGCCTATGTTTACTCGCCTATTTTGATAAATGAATACTTGCAATAATGAATAGAATTATCAGTGCATACCAAATAGAGGAGTAAAAGTATATGTTTATTAGCACATGAAATCATTACAGAAGTAGACCAGAGATGGTCGGCCAAGGATCAGAGTTGATCCAACTAGATCATACTATCTTCCCTAACGATACAAAGACTATTTAAAAGACCCGACGGTTGCCAAGAGGAACACAACTGTCAACTAACTGACTTGTACTACTACTAACTGACTCTTATAACTACCTAAGAGCTGACAACGAATTAATACATAGTCGGATAACCCATATTATCAAATATAATAATCGGCATCGTACACTGACTACAAATTTGGGGTCTTAATGCTCAGTTTCAGCATTAGTTTCAGTTTTGGTCTAGTTTTGCAGCATTTAGAGTTGCCTACATGAACAATCAGAGTGTTTCAAACTTTCATCTGTAGCACTATCATTATTCAATGGTCCTGATCAAAGTGTTTCAGCATGATACAGTTTGGTCCAGCCCACATGAGGTTGATTATCATCTTTTTTTATGAATTTATGGACTAATCCTTGTGTGTGCAGCAGTATGGTTTCTTGATTTGAATATCATATCAGTGTGTTGTTAGTTTTCCTTATCAATATAATCTTTGGTAGTTCATATCTCATTTCACTGTAATTCTAGATGGTAGTACCACTAGAAGGTTGCATTTCATGATTAGCATATTGTAAAACTGGATGGTTTACTCCCAGTTATGTGCATTTCAACATGGTAAGGTCTTGGTCTATTCACCACTAGACCCATTGCATTTCATAGCCCGTTTTGGCATCGATCAAGTTTGCTAGCAATCAACCATTTTGGCTTGATCAGACTTGTAATAATCTGCCAGTGGTTTTGCATTATCAAGCATATTTGTCCGCTGAAGAGGCGTAGATTTGAGTTGGCTTTGCCGTCTGTATGCTTCTAATCGGCTTGCTATCTTTCATTTCAGCAGTGTACTCATTTAGTAAATAGTTGTCCAAAACACTGTATGCTCTGACCTTGCCCACACTGGGAACATGGTGATTAGAAAGTGCCCGGACTTGCATTTGCATTTTCTATATTGCAAAAATTAAAAAAAAAATTGGTTTGTAAAGACCCATACCAAAATTGCCCCATTGCAATTCCAGTACAAATCATTGCTTCAACAATTACTTGGGCATGTTTGATGCTTTTTATTGGATTGGTGTTGATGCATGCTTAGAGCAAGGGTTTGCAAGTAATGATTAATTCATAGTAAGTGTAGATTCTGTAGCTCACACTGTTGAAGGAACATTCATTGACTAAAGATGGTTTTTGGTTTTACATTTACATAATACACGTAAACGGTAAAATTGACTTCACCATCAAAACAGAAGCATGACTATGATGAAATATACACATTTAATCAAACATACACAGATGCACAAAGAATGATTTCATGTAATACAACTTGAAATGTATTAAGAAACATTTTATCAATTCTATCGCTTTCTCAAGATTATAGCAGTTTTTATTAGTTATAAGATAATGCTTATGTTGTGTTTGTTTGCAGAGCGTGGGAATAATTGCAGCAATTAGCGATTCTGTTCACAATTTAAATATAGGGGCACCTGTGGCAGCCATGTCAAATGGTGCATATGCTGAATTCAGTGAGGCATGCATTGCTAGTGCTAACCAATGTGTCCTTTTTTTATTCTGCATGAACTGTTCTTTTCAATTTTTTTTGTAGTATTTAGGAATGTTGATTTTTGATTTTTTGCAGAGTATCCAAAATATCTCTTAGTGATTTCTTAAATTGGTTTTGATTTATTTTGGTTTTGTAGATTCCTGCAAAACATGTAATACCAGTGCCTAGGCCCGATCCTGAAGTGGTGGCAATGCTTACATCAGGCCTTACAGCATCAATTGGATTGGAACAGGTTCTCTAAAACTTTCTTTAGGACAATTATTGTCCTTGCACATGACCACATTATATTGGTTGATAATTTTCTTTTCTCAAAAGCATGGCAGTTTAACAGTTTTTTCGAATATGACTTATGGTTTGCTTTTCTATAATCCATAACTGAATGATATTTGACTATTGTTATTATTTAAATCCAGAAACTTGATTAATTATTTCCTTCAAATTTAATTTTGTATAATTTCTGTATTTTGTTTATCCATGGTATCTCAGCTTATTGTTCTCTCCTAAGTTCTTAGTCTCTCCTATCTGTACACCACCCAGAAGTTTGGTCCATGTTATCTGTTTCTGGGATTTCTGTATCGAAAACCTATATCAATGGAATTACTTATACTTTTATCAGAAAAAAAAAGTTGTAAAAAGAACAGTTTTTCATCTTTATAAATATATTTAAATGAAAGTATGATTGAATCTTGAGGTTTTCTGTCCATTGCATGGTCTCATACAACTTCCTATTTTTAATTCTTTTTTTTTCTCTCTAATCCTCTGAAGCTGAAAAATTATAACTTCTTGATTTTGTATACATTCCATTGGCTATATGTTGTGATGGATGAAGTTAGCTTTTGTTTTGCATGGTTTTAGGCAGGAAAGATGGGATCAGGACAAACAGTCCTAGTTACGGCTGCTGCTGGAGGAACTGGACAGTTTGCTGTTCAGGTAAACAACATGGGCTCGTGAAAATTTAGTTTGAGAAAGATTGTGTTGGCATCCATTTACATTTCCATTCAAAATAAACTTCCTTTAATGAAAATCTGCTGGATGCATTTTTTATAGTAACAAAGCATGTAATTGTTATCTTTGTCTTTCTATATCCCTCTAAACAATATTGTTCTCCTTATGTTGGATTGAAGTAGTAGCCTGGCTCAAGTTTTAAACCTATATTCTTACCTGTTTCTAGTGCATATGCACCAGGATTTTAATTTGAATAATTGATTTTAGCTGGTTTTCATCTGATTTTCTCTTTAGAAGATAATTGCTTCTGCCCTTACCTGGGCAAGGGGACACGCATCTCAGATTGAGCCCCAATCTATGTCTTCTAAAAAATAGACCTCAGCACATACCTGAATTGCTGAGCCAATCAAGAATATCTGAAAATGCTAACATAAAATATATATAAGATCCATGAATGAATAATAAAAAGTATGAGATGAATCAAACCATTATAAAGCTTTATCAATTAAAATTTCTCTAAACACATGTATTAGAAACATCTCATCATCAAGTTGTGCATCATATAGTAAGAAAAACATTTTAACATGTAAGTATGAGCCATTATGATATCCATTTCCCTAACCCCTAAATGCATCAATGCATGAATCTCTAATAATATGAGCACTATAAAGCTTAAGATCCGAGACATCAAGAGATATAAAACCATTTTCATCATGTGTGTCATTAGCATTTGTAAGTTGGGAAACATGATCATCATTAGCACAATCATGCAATGTTCCACGGGGATGCTTGCCCCTTGAAAACACGTTTTAGGGATGGAGATGAGACATTCCCTCATCGCCTCCCAAACACTACTTTTTGGGTTGGCTGTCCTTGGGACGTCCCCCAACAATGGATGGTTGGGGATGGATCCCCCATTAAAAAATCAGTTTTGAGTTTTTCAAATTGTCGGAACACTTTGTAAAGTTTTTTTATAATTTTATGTACTTTCTCTAATCAAGTTGCAATTCATTTGAGTTGGTATTGGCTAGGAGTCATCTAAGAAAATGCAAATCCACACATCCCTATAATTTTTCTAAGCAACATCTTTCACAAAGTGGCTCGAGTTCGAGAGAGGGAAATCACAACAAAACAATGGGTATGGAGTAGACTGGGTGTTGTACAAAACCTTGTATATCGTCTATTGTACATAGAGGAATCTGAGGTTATGTGGGGATAACTAGTCTCATGTTAGAATTTTAATTTGTCATTTGCAAGACAACACAAAATGGAACATGTATAGTAGAACCATTCTTCAAATTAGGAGGGGAAGCTCCTTGGGATCTAAACTAAACCTAAAGCTAAGCTAAATTGGCCCTAGACTAAAACTATAGACAAGATAAACAAATATGTAGACTATGCAAGATTTCATCGAAGGGGTTTGTTGACGTGTCCCCATTTTCAGCATGATCACCAAACAGAAGACTGAGTTAGCCTATCCTCATTTCCGTAGGCTAACTCATCAGAATAAGGGAATATTTTGGCTGAGCTATGGTTTGGAGAAGATAATGTTGTTTAGAGGCTTGAAAATTGGAAAGATGTTATTGGGCTCAGCTAATTACACTGGCAAGATTGGAAAATTGAATTAATGCAACTTTCCATTAATTATCAAAAGGAAATAATTAAATAATAATAGTTTACTATTATTTAATGATGGCACCAAGGAAGGAGAAAATTAATAAAATAATATTATTTAATTTGAGCGCCACATTGGAGAGAGGAAAAAAGAAAATAATAAAAAATATGGATTCTTGAATTTTGGCACTCACTTGGAAAAAAGGGATAAATTAAATAAAATAATATTTTATTTGATTTGGGCGCTCAACATTGGAAGAAGAATAAATTATTAAAATAATATTATTTTATTAATTTGGGCGGCTCTTTGGAGAAATAAAATAATAAAGTATCAAGTTAGCTGACAAGGAGGGAAAAGTGAAATTCAAATCTTCAATTTGAATTGTCGGCCTCATCGAAGATTCAAGTATAAAAGAAGGCTTTGGAGCTTCATTTCATCATCATGAATACTTTGGGCAATTTTTGCATTTATGCTTGGCATTTGTTTGCTTGATCTTCCAAGGACGAAAATTCTTGTGGAGTTGTGTGTTGGATGAAAACCCAATCACACTTGGAGGCGGATTCATACGGAGTTCGTATTTGTACTTCATTGGAGACTTGTTTGAGCTTCATCGATTCATCTTTCGAGTATTGGTCGGAGACCATTGTTGGAGATTGTTGAAGATTGCATTGAAGACCTTGTTTGGAGCTCTTGCATTTTGTTTGAAGATTGGATCAACCTCATCATTTGATAGGGAGCCGCATTACCTTGCTAGATCGCCATTCTAAAGACCCGTCTAGAGCGTTGACTTGCATGTATTACCAGCAGTGAAACCCATTTCAAGGGTGGCGTGGATTGTCACAGGCGGCGACATCATCCCAGGTCAGTTTGCTGGATGCTTGATGTTGATCGCCCTTTTGGAGGCTGCGTGGAAGTGTGGAGAGACTCTTGGATAGGCCGAATTACTCATATAGGGCAGTGCACAGTTTGAAAGGCCAGCGATCAGCCTTGTAGGAACCGCTATATCATTTTATGATCCTTTGAAGACTCCACAACAGCAGCAGAGGTCCGGCCATCATCCCTTGGCATCATCTTGGTATGTTCACATTGTAATCATCTATTTAGCCATGAACGTGATGTAATTGAAGTAGTTGTAAGGACTGAATTGCGACAGCAAGGTCTGATTTAGTTCCTCATCACTGCTATCTATTTTTATGTGTATTTCATGGTGCCATAATGTTGGCAAAATCTATATCTTGTTCAATGATCATTTGTAAATGTTAGTTCATGTTCTTCATTGGCAAAAGTCATAATAGAAGAGTGCAGAAGTAAAATCAGATTTTAGTCCTAGGATTTCATTGTACGATTGGCAAATTCAGAAATCATTGTTCAAGCCCTAGTTCGGCACATGCCAGTGGTATCAGAGCTTGGATCCTGCCAGCCTGGAGGGTATAATTGGATTGACGAAAGTCAAGTCTTATTCTAATAGCATTCAAATCTTATGCAGTCAAAAAGGAGTTTAGCTCGTAGCTTGCAGTGGGATGAAAACTCCCTATCAAGACAATCTAGGCACTAAAACAACTCATCTATATCTACAAATGAAATATCCAGAAGTCTCTATGATGAGTTTGACAAGGGTAATGATTGGGAGCATAGTGAATCAACAGTCATTGATCCGACTACAGAAGAACAAGGTTCTAGAACAACGGTTGAAGAAGAGCCTCCCAGAGGTAAAAGAAGTGCTGCCTTGTAATCAGCCACAGGAAGACATGAGGCCTATTAATGATCCATTCCTTGAGCATAGCATTTTTACATTATCTCTACAACACAGTGGCAAGGAAGAGGATGGACAAAATGATTTGGGTATAGTGGATCAAATCCCTTTTGCATGGCATGATGGAAAGGTTCAAGCTAGGGTTGAGAAAGATGATGTGGAAGGTGTGGTAGAGAACATCATCACAGATTTGAAGGAAGACCTAACATGTCAAGAAGACTTCAAGGAGATTGAGGGTTATGATGCGGCCCTATCTTCAAAACCAAAGTTTGATGAAGAAGGTGACAAATCAGAAAAACAGTCTTCAATGGCAGCCACACCTATGAGGTGTTCTATACAGGAAAAGGCAAATTTCAGTTATGGGATACATGGTACAACTTGGGGAACAATCAATGAAGGTGAATATGAAATGATGATTGCGAGACAAAGCTACAAACAAGATATGTCATTCTATAGTAAGTTTGATGATCCCTATTTCATACACTTGATCACATTTGATGACTACCTCTTGTGGGTGTATGAGAAACATTCATTTGAAGAGCTGATCACAAAGACTAAGGGATGGCCTAGTAAGAAGATCCTACAGTTTGATAATGTATGGTTTGTCATGGACATTACACCTTGGAGTTGGGTTGAAACTATGGGACTTGCATACAACAATGAACCAATAATGTTGGGAGCTAGTAAGGATACAACATCTAACAAAGATGAATCTATACTCACATGTTTTCGGCAGGATGAAAATTTACTTCTTGCATCAGCCAATAAGGAGTACACGTGTCTTCATAATGACCACAAAGAAGGGAATGTTATCACTGAAAGTGCGAAATCAATGATGATTGATCAGTCCTATGAGGTGTTGGCAAGAGACACTGTGTGGCTTCATGATTGTTGTCATTGATGGCAACAAAGTCTATCCCACACATTCGCAGCACATAGTATGCCCATACCGGAAGTCAGATTGAAGATTGTTTTGGTCCTGTGAACAAGAACAGAGCATGTAGCAAGGTCCGACAAACAGGGCCGGATCTCTCAGATGGTGTAACTCAGCAAGTTGCGGACTTGGACAAGTCAAGAGGAGTATTATGACTACTGTATTCTAGAGATTGAGCCTCTGGTGATGAAACATGGAAAAGATATGAGCATCTAAGTGTTGGGTTCCTGACAAGTAGAGCAGACTAAGGAAGAACTGATTGGAAGAGTATCAGACTTCAATCCGGATGAGTAATTGATGTTGATCAAGCTATTTAAGGGATCATACATGGTTGGCCGACATGATTGATGACATCTATGTCTATGTTTTTGATATGCATCACATATTAAGCGTGGATTTAGCCGACAGATCAGTATTTTGTAAATATCTTGAGTATTCCAGTTGCCGACTAGAAAGTTGTTGAAATTCTTGATGCAAATATAAATACCAGATGAATTCCTGTATGTTGAAGTGTGTGTGTGTAGATGCGATGAAATAAGGTGTGAAGAAAGGTAGAGATAAGTGTGGAAGTAGCAATACAAGTCCGGTATGTGGCAGAGCAGCAAGACTAGAGCAGAGGAAGAATGAAGTGCATTAGATAAGTATATTGAGCCTAATCAAAACTGAACTATAGCATTTGTGGATGCCTCTCATCAGTTCAAACACCTGGTTACATTCTATAAACTTTGTAGATAGTGAGTCTCTTGTAGGCAGCATGCCTCTTGTGAGTAGTGTCCTCGGGCAGTGAGCCCTAATTGGCAAGTGCCATTTTGTACTTCTTATTCTTTTAACAGAGAATACAATCTTGGGTTAGTCACCCCGTGGTTTTTCCCTTAACAGGGTTTTCCACGTAAAAATCCTTGTGTTATGTGTATTGATTTTATTTTTGCTCTCATGATTATGTATGCTTATTTGTTTTGATGCTGCACTAATTATTAAGGGAGAAAAGAAAATTAAGAAATTTGAGATAACTGATTCACCCCCCCCTCTCAGTTATCTGCCTTGTTTCCAACATGAGGGTGGTGTTGTTCATCATAAGTAAGACAAATCAGAAAGGTTGCATGAAGATTTTGAGTCTCATAAGTCACATCACTTGGAAGGGCAATCGAAGGCAAATGATAATCAGATTGTGGCAGCCCTAGCTCACTCTGAGGATATCCATTAGATGATGGTGGATTTGTGTTGGAAGGTACTAATGGATCATGATGGTTTTGAAGGAGGTATATCTCTTGACGATTTGCACAAACTCAAGGAGGCTTTGGTAGTAGTGAGGTCAAACTACCTACACTTACTTGCTGATAGAGATCATCTCCTCACACTTGGTGAGATATACTCGGGTGCTTTGAGAAGAAAGGAAGATGAGGTGGACAAGCTCACCCTGGAGCTTGAGGATACAGTAGACTCTTTGAGGAGCACTCAAAGGGCTCTTCAAGACTTAGAAGAGCGGGAGGATAAGCTTTGTCGGAAGACGACAAAGAATGGAGACATGGAGGAAGGACATGAAGG
This sequence comes from Cunninghamia lanceolata, assembly GCA_027924645.1. Classification (NCBI taxonomy): domain Eukaryota; kingdom Viridiplantae; phylum Streptophyta; class Pinopsida; order Cupressales; family Cupressaceae; genus Cunninghamia; species Cunninghamia lanceolata. The sequence continues at coordinate 8,585,827 of BSBN01000333.1, forward strand.
GTCCTATGATGAAGACATGAAGAGAAAAGAGACTAATACACATGATGACTCAGTTTGCAGCCACGGGACAAATGTTATGGCACAAGACACACTTGGTTTTCATTTGGAGACAAGTGACTTTCAGTTGGAGTCACCTTTGGGGTCTACACTTGTAGGATAATCTTCCAAGATTGGCACTAGTGATTGGGATGTGAAACATAAGGAAGGTATTGAAGTCTCCAGCCACAAGAAGTTTGAATTTGTTTATCATACCTTGGAGGATGTCAAGAAAACTCAAGACTTGTGTGACGGTTGGCTACAAAGAGCAAAGGAAGCTAAGATGTTGGTTGCCCAAGCAAAACAATACTTGCAAGAGGTCAAGGAACGTTGTAACCAGCTGGATCAAGCAAAGAGGCAAAGGGAGTCACAGTTTAGATCTCTATTTCTTCCAAGGGAAGAATGCGTAGTGGTGGAGCATGCAAAGAAGAAGTCACTTGAGGAGAGCAAGCAAGAAGGGTATGTAGAAGACACTTTGGAAAAGCATGAAAGCTGTTTGGATTTTCTGATTTGGAACAACAGTCTTTGGGATTTGCATAATCCTACTCATGAGAATGACAATACAAAGATTTCTTTTATTTTTGGCACTCATTTAGGAGACAAATATGAGGTCTTATATGTGTGTCCAAGACACAAGAGGACCAAGTTAGTACTGCCTATCATGGCAGAGGCAAAGAAGATTCAAGACCTGTGGCATATGAGGAATGAGCCTTGTATGGTGGAGCAATCAGGTTTGAGGTATGATTCAAAATTCTTTGTTTCTTCACAGAGTTTGCTTCATGGGTACTTCATGTCACTACTTTTGGAGAGCCATTTGAATGGTCATATCATACACGTGGATAGCATTATGGAGCATACACTTTGAGGATCAACCACTAGTGCTATGTTTGCATATGTGAATAGAGATATCAGTGATGCAAATTTGTTGTGGTCTTTGATTGATCATGGAGCACTCGAGGAGTATGATTGTGATGAGTCTCATCTTGTCGATGACTCTTTGGTGGAGTATATAATTCAGAGTTTGGTGATGTATACCATGAAAGCACTTGCAATTGATTGGTGTACTTGGGAGATGCAGTTGGCTCAGGAGCCTGGGTATGGAGACATTGCTATGATTTGTGATTTTGAGGCTCTAATGTTTGCATTGTAGCTGGACTATGGCATTGGACGCGGAGCAACTATTCAGGTTTTTGGAGAAGAGTCACATCATCTTCTCACCATTGGAGAACGACATAGGGTTGATATTCTATTATCCTATGACCCTAGCTATGTTAATTGCATCCACATAGGAGTTGGAGATTGGTTTGGTGTTGTTAGCACTTTGGGATTCCTCCAATTCTTCACGTTTGCTGGATGTGATGACAAGGTGATTTGGGATCCAGGTGGCGACAGGCTTGACACTTGGTATCTAGATGAGTTGCTTCACAACTCACAGAGCATGGATGATGTTTTAGACAGTATGGAGCAGCGGAAGCTTGATGACAGGTGGTTGTGTTTCAGAGTTCACATTCTTCATCACTTGTTGACAGGCATGGTATTCTTCAGGGCTTGGGTTTTGCATGGTGTTTGGTCTTTGTTGGACTCAACACTCATGGAGGATGGAGCTTCTGAGGACTTGGAGATTTTGGTGTTTGTGGTTGAGAGCATTGCATGCTTTGGAGGATGGAGCCAAGTTGAGTTCTTGTGTGTATGGCTTTCGCCGCAGGAGCTCACTATGCATGGCATTCTTCATATTCTTATTGGAAGTTGCAACCATAGGTTGAGGTTTTGTGGGATCATAGGTCATTTGATTGGATGGAGATACTTGTCATTTGATAGTATTTTGCAGGATGTAGGTTTGTCATTGCTTGAGGACAAGCAATTTCGGGAAGGGAGGACTGACATGTCCCCATTTTCGGCATGATCACCAAACATAAGATTGAGTTAGCCTATCCTCATTTCCGTAGGCTAACTCATCAGAACAAAGGAATATTTTGGCTGAGCTATGGTTTGGAGAAGATAACGTTGTTCAGAGGCTTGAAAATTGAAAAGATGTTATTGGGCTCAACTAATTACATTGGCAAGATGGGAAAATTGAATTAATGCAATTTCACATTAATTATCAGAAGGAAATAATTAAATGTCCCCTTTTTGAGCCATTGATGCAAAATGACTAAATATTTGGAAAATTGGCAAAAATGATTTTTCCTTGGCAAAACGAAGTTGGGAGATGAGTTTATATATTTTTATAATATTTTTGGAAATGTCAAAATTAATTAAATAATTTGCCAAGAGGAAAAGCGACCCACTTGAAGAAGAGAAAATTGGAGAAAATTGGAAAATAAGACAAATGACAATTAATATAATATTTTATTCCATAAATTGGCCGCCCAAGGGTGAAGAGGAAAAATAATAAAATATTATTATTTTATTATCTCCTTGTTGGCCGCCCAACTTGAGAAAAATAAAAGGAAAATTAAAATAAATTATATTTCTTTGGAGGTGGACTTCAAAATGAAATAAAATAGATTGCAATTGGGCGCCCAAGGGAAGGATTATAAAAGATGGTAATTGGAGGTCATTTTCACCATTCTATGTTATTGTCATTTGATATTTGGAGAGTTTCTCTTGGTTGCAACTTCATTTCAGCAAGCTTCTAAGGACGAAAACCCATCCCACATTGAGAGATGGATCATTCGGGATTCATTATTGAGTATATTTTTAGGTTTTCTACATGTTGGAGCTTCATATCAGCTAGGGTTTGGAAAGGAATTCATAATTTCAGCTAGGGTTTGAAGCAGTGTTACGAGACTCGCCCAGACTCGCCTAAACTCGGCGAGGCAGCCTGGCTGAGTCTAGGGGACTCGGACTCGGACTTGGTCGAGTTTTTCCTAGACTCGCCGATTTCTCCAGACTCACTGGACTCACCTGGAACCGTGAGTCCCGTCAAGGAAACTCGGGAAAAAGTGAAAAAATCAGGAACACGGTGACAGTATATTTCAAAATATATTTAAGTATATTATACTTTAAATATTTTGAAATATACTGTCAGGATGTTTAAGATAGGTTTCGGATCCATGGGATTTAACATGCAGATTCTAGATTTTGGAGGATCCATCAGATTTCAGACTTAACCAATTTTTCAGGGTTTTAGGGTTTCAAACTTAGTCAAATTCAGGGTTTCGATTTTGCACAAAAAGAGTAGACGACAAATCATTGGATCCTATTGATTTGGATGAGATAGATCCTATTGATTTGTCGAGCTTTTGCTGAGTTTTCTCCAAGTTTTTGTTGACTTGTCAATTTTGGCATCATTTAAGACCTACCATTTATGTCTTCGTGTGAATGTTCTCAAATAAACTCCAATTGCGTTCACACCCAGAAGCACTACATGGCTGGGACAAAATATAGACGGCTATCTTTTGAAGATTAGGCATGGCAGCACCATAATTCTCCCACTATAAATCTACAAAAAATCATTTAGAAATATAAGAATTAAGCAAAAAAACATAAAAATCAATTTTCTATTTTTTTCTTGTAGTATTGAACTAAATTTTTTACCTGGTTGTTGTTTTCCTCTCCTATCAATTGCTTGAGATGAAGAAAAAAGTCTCCCCTCCGCTCCCTTATAGACCTTGAATAGATAAAAAATAAAATTAAATCAAACATAGAAAATTAGTTACTATTTATGTAAAATGCATGTTTCTAGATAGTCAACAATTCAACATTCCCAAATTCATAAATAAGATATAGCAAATCTCACCTCCAACTCATTAAGAACCTTGTCTTTCAACTCAGGTTCAGGCGCCATCCTATCAATGCATGTAATAACACCTGCCATGACCTTCTCATCAACCTTAAGTGAATCAGAGAAGTAGAATTTTGGGTTCAAGAAGTAGGCCAAGACATGTATCCGCTGGTGGAGTTGGTTTGTCCATCTACGATCAATGATGCGCCAAATGATTTCATATTTCTTCTTGTTTCCGCCATAGTAATGTGAAATGGCCTCTTTGGCCCTATCCATGGCCTCATAAATGAAACCCATTGGCATGCCCTCTCCATCCACCATACGAAGAACCCTTACCAAAGGTTCTGTCACCTAAAAAATGAAAACAAATTATAAATCATTACAAAATTAACCTCTAAAAAAACAGCAAATAGAGTATCTTGTATAAACTTATAAAGTTTATGTTTGTATTTGTTACTTACCCTAACCAACCCCTTTGCATTTTTCTTGAATGTGTCATCAAAAACAATTTTTACAATCTTCTCCGCTTCAGGTTTTTTGTGAAATGGAGATTGCACCCAAGTATCACACACAAACATCTGTATAAGATGAGGAATGGCACCAAGAATGCTTTGCAATGGGAGGAAGTGACTAGCAAATTGTGTCACTCCTGGTCGCACAAGGTCCTTTCCATTTGTGTGTTGTCTCATCAAAGAAAGGACCCAAGTATGGTTGTAGAGGAATTTGGTGACATTTTTAGCATCTTCAACCACACTTTTCACCCATCCAATCTTCCCAATGTCCTCTAAAAACAAGTCCAAGCAATGTGCAGCATAAGGACTCCATGAAATTGTAGGATGCCTCTCCATAAGCAATCTACTTGTAGCTACATATGCAGTTGCGTTGTCCGTGATAATTTGGACAACATTCTCAACACCAACCTCATGGACCACCCCATCTAATAAATTGCACAAAGTCACAGAATTTTTGACTTCATGGGAGGCATCTACAGACTTTAGGAACACCAATCTATCATTAGAAGCCACTACGAAATTCAAAAGAGTTCTATTCCATCCATCTATCCATCCATCTGATAAAATGCTGCATCCTTTTCTCCTCCAAAATTTTTTTTGTTCCTCAACCACAAGGCATGTATTTTTTACTGCATCCTCTAGCAATGGCCCACTCAAGTCGTGTGCTGTTGGGGTCTTAAACCCCTTGCCTACAACTGTTAATGCATTCACCAAACCTTCCCAATATGGGCTGTTTGCCACATTGAAAGGTAAATCATTGTAGTACCAAAAATTTGCTATTGCCATCCTAGCTTCTTGATGTTTTTCTTTATTCCAACCGGTACCTTCAAGTGAAGGTTGTGCTCCTGGAACATTGCATGGATTAAAGTAATTCGGTCTTGATGAAGGAGGCATCTGACTAGCAGTAGAAAAAGAACCATCAGGATTCTCACCAAAAGACGAATGTGCTTGACAGATGGTTTGATTTGGATTCGATGGCGTAGAAGTGTGAGACGGAGACATCACTGTTGCTATTGCTTCCTTTGTTTTTTGCCTTTCTTCTTATCTCATCTCAAAACTAGAAAGAAGGGCCTTCATCTGTCTAACCATCTCCAGAGTTGAATTAGCGCATATCTCCACATTTTGTCCAGGTATTTTGGCAATGTGATATTTTAATCTATTGATTCCTCCTGTCATTGATTTACCACATTCAGTACAAGTGACATCACCCTTTTTATTTCCTTGTACTCCATACTTCCATGTTGGGTCTCTTCTTGATGGCCTTGAAGTTCACATTGTTGTTTTAACATGAAAAAAAAAATTAGTAGGGTTTTGTGAAAAATCAGCAAAAAATGATAATCAATCATTTGAAAAAAAAATAGAATTCAAAAACAAGCTAAAACTACTAGGAAATACGTATTGAAGGGAAATGAAAAAAAAATTGCCAGCATTTCCCCTTATTTTGAAAGATTTTTTCGATTTTCAATCAAACAAAACAAAAAAAAAGAGAATTAAAATCACTTACTTGGCTCTGTTTCGATCTCCTTAGCTTGTAATCTCCTCTTCTGCAACCTCTAATCCACTATGCAGACCTGTTTTGTGCTTCAAATAGTGTTAAAATGGAAAAAAAAACAAAAAAAACTGAGTTTTTAAGCTTGCTGGGCGTCTAACTAGCAAAACGAGAGTCTAGGGTTGGGACTCGCGAGTCCCAGGGTAGGACTCACGAGTCCCGACCTTGGACTCGCCAGGACTCAACTCGCGAGTCTGTGGTGGCTCGGCTCGGCTTGCCATAGGACTCGCGAGTCCGGAGAGTCCTGACGAGTCCTAGAAGAGTTTTAAAACTATGGATTTAACATCAAATCAAAATACAATCAATCTCCATGAAAGCACAATGGCAAACTCTGTATGAGCTTGCTCCAACTCCACCTTCAGCACAAAGGTGATTCCTGTATGAAATCACACTCAATTCTACAAGAGGGTTTTCGTCCTCAAAAGAATATGGATGAACTCACAGGTTCAATCCATTTGCAAACAATCAAATTCCAAAAAACATAACCCTTCAAAATGAGCTCTCATTCCCCTATTATAACTTTTTGAGAGGAATATATTATTATTTTACTTTTAATTCTTCATATTTCTCCTTTGCAAAAGATCTTTTTTGAAATAATAATAAAATATCAAATGTGAGGCCCCCCTTTTTAAGTGTCTATCATTTAGAACACTTAAAAACCTTTCCAATGAGCTATAACACTTAGGTATTTTTTAATTATTTTCACCCATATGAGCTTAAGTGAAAATAATAATTAAAATAGCTCATTAAATAATACTTTTTATGGAAAATCCCAAATTGCATTCGACCGCCAAATAAACTAAACCAATATGCTCTGTAAGGTTTGGGATGTGAAACGATGCCTTCCGGGTGACTTTCGAAAAATAGACGGCTCCTCCAAGAATCTTGGAGAGCAATCCGTGAACTCGATCAAACATCAGAAAGCATCTCTGTGAACTTGAACATCCACTGAGCTCAATGCCAAGGCAAAATTAGTCCATTCCCATTTGCAGACTGAACCACGACCACTCCAAGAACATTGGAGTTCTCCCAAATATGTCGGATAGCCTTCGAGAGACTAGGAACAAGCATAATGCGTACAAAAATCTATGTGCCAAAAAAAGGGACATTACAATCTTATATCAAAACCCCTATGTGGACCAATTTAATGGCTTTTGAATAAAGATCACAAACAAAAGTAACTATATAATATGCCTATCTATCACTATGTAGATGTTGATGTAACAATGAATGTTTAGACGTGCCCCTTGAATGATGTAACAAGCAGTGCATGAGAGCTTTTGGAGGTCAAGATGTCTTTAGATGTGTTAAAATGAATTAGGGTTTGTCCTTTTATACAACACCCTAGAATACAATTTGAAGTATTTTGCACTCAAGCTGGTGGGGAATGGTTTGTTGGAAGGGACCAAGACAAGCCCGATTTAAAAATTTAGGGGTGAATCTTGTGCCACAAAATCAAACTAGCTTTGGATTAGTTGTGGAATCGATTCAAGGTGGGGAACAGGTAATCTAAAAGTCAAATCCGGGTTCTTGAGATATGGGAAGTCGAGATAGGTCAAAGCTCAAGTAATTTGCCAACTTTTATACAAAAATACACCAGTTCTACACTAGTTATTACATAAAGAATAACTAGGTGAAAATGAATCCAAAATGAAGGGGAAAAGTTCAACCAATGCAATTTTCATATTACAAATATGTTCATTAGAGTAGTGGACATATTCATGGCAATATTACATGGTATGGATTTTGAACATAAACTCCCTAATATATAGTCCGTCAATATTAAATATTTTTAATAATTAATATTATATAGTCACTAATTGACATGGACTGGCTGCTTGAATTTAACTAAATAGGATCATTTTGACAATATACTTAAATATTTTTATCCATTTAAATATATGGAAAGACTGAATTGATGTATTTGTTTAGACACAATTCCACTTTGAATCTATTGTGCAACTTCTCTTATGAGAAGATTTTTCTACTCAAGGAAGATCTATTTAGGTAATTAGAGTATATAATTTCTAACAGACTTGCATACACTTTCACCAATACCTAAAATGATTGGAAGTTGTGTGGGCAAATAACCTGCTAGAACATATAAAACATGAACTTTTAGATGATTTTGGTGCTATATAAAGATTTCCGTGGTATGTATACTATATAATAGGAAAAGTCAAATCTATTTGAAAAGTTACCACTTTCCTAAATTAATATTTATTTACAAGGATTATTCTTATTTCAATAGTTTCAGTGATATTTTTTGCTTTTTGTTGTGGTAATGTCAACTCATTTTTCCTCTGTTGTGAATCAAAGTCTCTTCATGACCATAGTAGATTTTGTTCATGACTTGTACTTTAAATTTCTATAGGGTTTTATCCTTATTTGTCACAAAGACTTTCTTAATAACAAGAACATGTCTATAGCATTAAATTCAATAATTACATTAAATGCTTTTCTTAGATTGTCCCCTAAGTCATTTATCCTATGACCTTGCTTTTGATGGTGCAATGTTTAGCCATATGTAAACCTTTTGTTTACCTCGTTTTGCTTGCAATTTATTTTTATTTATTTTTGTTTATTTCAGATGGAGAGAGAGAGAGTTGCGCATGACTTATGTTCTACATTTGTTTGTAATTGTAGTTGGCAAAAATAGCAGGGAATAAGGTAGTCGCAACTTGTGGAGGGGCAGAGAAGGAGGCACTTCTTAAAGACTTTGGAGTTGATAGGGTGATTGATTACAAAAAGGAAGATATTAAATTGGTAGGCCTCATTTTACTTAAGCCTATTTTGCTAGTTGGTTTAACTACAAAGATCCTAGCAAATGTTATTTATATTAAAAGTTTGTTGTGTGTAGTGTGTTCCAAATGCCTATAATTGAGGTTTAGGGTAGTCCTCAAGAATATTATTTGTTTTAACATTTTATAGATCATTCTTACACTCAGTTAAATCACCACGCATTTTTAATACCATGATAAGCAGTCAATTTATGTAACATCTTAGTAGGTATATAAGGAATTTTGTAGGTGTGAGTCTAAATTATTTGTTTTTTTTTCAAATTAATTCAAAACATGCACAATCATCTTACAAAACAGGAAGAAGTAATACACAGAAGCTATGGTTTGTCATAGTGTAATCATCCTTTATCTCAATATCCTGTCCTATTTTGAGAGGGGAAGCTATTTTCAATCCAGAGAGAGAATTTACTTGAACTGTTTTCTTCCTTCGTTATGTCTGATGTTGAACATTAGTCTTGTTGAAAAGGTTCCTCATAGATCGAGGGTTTTTCTTCCTCTTCAGAATATATGTTCTATCTTTTCTTGCAGTTCCTTGCATCTGAGATGTTTTTATGTATTTCCTAATGACACCTATGTTTTGACAACATATGAGTGATAGGTTTTAACACTTGAAAAATGCATTAACATAGTGCAACTTTTGCTTCTATATTTTTCTTTGAAATTTCAAACGAATTGAAGGTGGAATTTTAGGGGAAGCCCACGAATGATAATGTAATAAAATTTCTAAAACTGACGAGATGAAATTAACATTGATTTTCCCTTTATTCATAGGAAGGTGTAGTTGTACAAAAATTAGAATCTGGGTAACTGATATACTACATTAATTCATAGATTTCCAGATATTCTGTGTTTTAAATCAAAATATTCTAGGGCATCAGACTAGTACTGTTAATTATTTATAAGGCTTAATCTATAATATGATTAAAAAATTCAATTAATAATTTCATTAATAATCATATGACAAAGTTTGAGATGGACATTCTTTAAGTTCTATATTCTATTCTCTATAAAACATGTGTATGTATCTTACTATGAACACACATGCAACTGTATTCATGTATTCATTTTTACACAGTGAGCCTTTAATTTCTCCAACATGTCATAATTTTACCTAGCTGCAAGAATAGGAACTTGTAGTTTGCTAAGTCATATCCTATCTACTCTAAATGCCTTTTATCCTGGCACGAGCAATAGCAAAGTTCAATGAGAAACTCTATTGGGGACCTTTGTTTCTTTTACTGGCATTTCCTTATGAATTGGAATCATTTGCTCGTAAATTCCATTGACAATATCTTGTCATCTAAAATTCTAGGGAACTGGTACAGATGGCCAACATAGTGAAAAACTTTAATACATGTATAGTCTAGATTTTGTAAATACCAATCTGCCATAAACTGCATAGAAGAATTCATGCAACGTAGATCCTCTAATTAAGGTCACCATACAGTTCATTGATGAATTGATAAATGAAAACATTACATATTATGTTGTAGTTGGCTTTATGACCAGTGGGGTTACAGGACTCTTCAAGTATTCATTGAGTCCTCCAAGTCCAATGTAATGTCCCCTCCTTAGGGGGGAGCGTTTGGCGAAGACCCTTAGCCTATTTTAATTCTTGTAGGCTAATTGGGATTTTGGTAAGGGAATAATTAATTAATTAAATTAAGTTGTCTTAAATTATCTTTTTTACGGAAAACTTATATTTAATTAATTATTTTAGTAAAGTTGGACATTATTAAAAAGTGACTTATTTCGGGGTCCAAAAAAACAAATAAAAATTAAAAGTCACTTTATGGGAAAAATAAAATATAATTTCTCGAATTTTTTAAAGGAGAGTATAAAAGGAGGTTGTGAAAAGAGAAATTCATATCTTGGCATTTCATTTTGTAAAACCCTAGTTGTGGAGATTGAGGTTTGGTTCAAATTTTAGTCCTAGGACGAAAACCCTATAGTGTAGATTGGTTTCGAGGACATAAACCCTCCTAGCCAATTCTTGGTGAGTTCATAAAGGATTCACAGGTGTTGTAATATCCCGAATGGATACTGCTCTGAAATTCTGAATGCTATGAAATTCTTACTGAAATTATTGCCTTGCTGATATGAATTTTCTGATTTGAATTTCTTTTAATGCAATCAATATTTTCACAAACCGCTTTCACTCATATATTTAGAAAGTAGTGTAGATGGAAAGATTTCAATATCACAATGAAATAACACCTTATGATGAAGTTATGCTTAAATCAAATCAATGAAAACATGAGAGTGACATACCCGGAAACAAGCTTCACTTCTTAATTTATCTCAAGGGCTGGTTACAAATGACATTTGACTGTAGCTTACAATCAACAAGTCTGATTTAAAAATCAGATCACATACATTATGCAAATTTGCCCAAAATACATAGCAAACCCTAGTCCAATGATAATAGAATGAAACCCTAGGTAGCCATGATGAAAAACACATCAACCCTTGACTGATTTGTGACTATAACAACACTTTTTCAGGTTTGATATGATTGCAACAAAACCCTGATATGACTGATATGAAATCTGCCTTCAAACCCTAGGCTAAAGCCATGCAAAACCTTCTCCAAAATGAAGCAAAAGGGCTGGATATTAAGCTGTTTGAACCTTGGAACAATAAGAGATGATCAATGCTCTGAATATATGGTTGATGTAAGTCTGATTGGGTCTGATATACACCTGTACCTGATTGATATCTGCCTAGAAATGCTGAAACTCACTAAAACATGCAAAAATTGCCCAAATCATGAAATCGGCTATGCTAGAAAGATGCCAATTTGACCCAGCTTGCACTTCATGAACGAAATATGATGAAATGTGAATGATAATGAATCTGAAACACAATTTCAACAACCTGTGATGGATTTCCAGCCAACCCACAAAGCCAAACTCCTCAAAATTGAAGCACCATCATGCCAAAATGCATCAATTTGTGTCTATAAGCCAAATAATTCCAATATGCAATCAAATCTGCCTTATTCTCCGTAGAACCTGCAAAAACACTCCATAGTAACATGCCATTTAAGCTCTATGATGAATACTGATTGCATCCACCTCTCAAAATAGGAATGGGGATATCACCAACCCTAGTTATCAAGGGATCATCACCTTGATTGGACTGAAATTTGTTTTCAGCCAAGAGATAAACTCAATATGCAAAAACCAGGTCAAAAATATGATTTCAAATGACTCCCAGCTGCTCCTTATAAAGCCCTCACTCCAAATAGGTTTGAAAGTTTTTGTGTACACAATCACTTATTAAGACGGTTTTTATGTACACAATCACTTAACTTTATTAAATGACGGTTTTTGTGTACACAATCACTTAACTTTATTAAATGATTGTTTTTGTGTACACTAACACTTTATTTTATAGAGTGTTTTAAATTGACTCAAGTAACTTAATAAAATATTAATTTTATAAAGCAATTAAAAATACTTTATAAAATTAATTTACAATTAGAACCTTTTTAAGTTACTTGCAAAATGGGGACATTATAGGTGTGTTGAATGTTTTGAGAAGTTGTGGAGATTTATGCCGAAGAATTAAATATCATTCTAGGTTAGCATTCAGGAGATTTGCAAATTGGAGATTTATCAAAAATAATTTGCAAGCAAATATAAATCGATTTCTGGTATAAACAAATAATATTATTATTCCAGATATTGATAAAGTTCATTGTGAAGATTCTTGAATGTCATCAGAAAATATTCACAAATTAAAATTACCAAAGAGTGGAGGAATTTATTTTATTGCTGGCACAAATTAACCATCCGTACCATTTTATGGTATTATTGGCAAGGTTGGCCATACCAAATTTCCTCTATAAGCTGCTGTAACAAGTGAGTGAAGAGGGATGTGGGAGATTAAAGAGAATCGCTTGAGATTTTAAAGGTTTTTTGGAGACTAAGACCCCAACCGTACCTCCTTGGAGGGTTAAAGGAATATATTAAGTGTGTGTGCTGCTCTTTGTGAGGAAAGATTAGTGGACCGTATAGCTCTCTTTGGGGAATTTTTAATATATATTCTGATTTGATCTGATATTAGTAACTATCAAGGGTTTTCAAGGAATTTGATCAGCTTTCATCCTCAACTTGAAGGTAAGAATTTGTATTTACTTTCAGCTATTAGCATGTATGTGGATAAACATTTCCAGCTGCTACAATCGTTGATTTATATCAGAATTTCAGAATATTAAAGTCATTGATTTCATAGTAGAAAAATTAAAATACATTGTTATGCAATATCAATTGGCGCATTATTATCTTTATTGTCATTTTGTTAAACACTTGCAAAATACACAAAATAGTTGGGGAAATACAATGGTTTACAGTCTTGGCATTTCATCAAACATTTGTCAATATTAAAAAAAAATTAGTCCAACACATTACAGTGGTATCAGAGCTGGTTTTCTTGCCACCCTGTTGGGGGTTTATCAGATTGATGCAGAAAAACAATTCATATGCAGCCTAGTGAAAGAGATAATAGGTATCATCAAATAAATTTGAGAATAGGTCAGTTTAATTTTCCGGAAAATCTAGAAGAATTTCCTTTTCCAGATTTACAGGTTGAAGAAGAGGTAGAAGAAACCATGGATGATAGAGAAAGAAGGAATGAAGGTAATAGTACAAAGCAGATGTTTTCAATGATCTTGCTAGAGGGCTGCACCAGATGACTCAGTTGTTGACACAAATGTTACAAAATATGAACACTAATAGGGCTAACCAGAGCAACAATCATAACAATGGTAACAATGAGAACAATGGTGAGTGTAATGTCCGCATTTTTAAGTAACCTAAAATGGTTCTAATTGTAATTTAATTTTATAAAGTATTTTAATTACTTTATAAAATTATATTTTTATTAAGTTACTTAGGTCAGTCTTATGTCATAAAGTGTTTTTGTGTACACAAAAACAAACATTTAAAAAGTTCAAGTGCAAGTATTTAATATTGTTAAGTGTGATTGTGTACACATAAACTTGCATTTAATAAAATTAGGTTGGGCCTAATTGATGTAAGGGCTTTAAAAGAAAAGCCTGAGAGTCATTGTTGAGCATGTATGTATGTTTTGGATGCTTATGTCTGGATATCTGTATGCTTGGTTTTGTGTTTGTCTTTTTTAAAGTTTTTGTAATCAACTGAATTGACAAGGTGATGTCCCCTTGCATTCACTGAACCGAGGAGATGACCCCTGGGTAAATCGTAGAGGTGAAATCACTCAGATTTCACGGTTGGGCTTCAAAGTGTCTTGAGTTTGGTATTTTGCTAAATAAGTCGATATTTGGTCGGAGACCATTTTATCCGATATTTTGCCAAGTTTCATTGTATGCAAATTTCTGAATAAATGATTATGCAAATTCAGTGAGATATAGTTTCTAATATTTCTGTGGGATTGGATATTCAGAAATTTATATATATATGTTATGTTGTTTATTGAGTGAACAATTTCTGGCAGAAATATCCAGTCAGCCATTTTATCAGTAAATCTATATTTTTCCTTAAAGCAATTCGTGGGTTTATAAAGGAAAATTTGTGGTATTGGACTTTAAATGGTTTGTAGGCCTGTTAGGAGACAAATTGCTGACAGATTTCAGATTGTGGGTCCCGTGGAGCATTAAGCAAGTTTACAAAGGAATGAGATTATAGAAGTTGCATCTGCAGGTTCGAACATTGATGGAAGTGGATTGTGGGCCCGCCCATATGTGCTAGAATTCAATTAAATCCTGAATAAAAGAGAATCGCAGCTCATGTTTGGAATTTAATATTGGTATTAAGAAATATTTGTAAGGTATTAATAAATCTTTATTGTCCTAAGACAGTTCGTGGGTTATGCCTTTTCTTAGCAGATAATCTCTGACAGAGATTCCAGCTCAAATATTATTTTAACTAGGGAGATATATCTATATTCAGATGCTGTGTAATGTGTGGGACCTGATTTGCTTGGTTGTCTCTTTGTAGTATGATATAATAGAAAAATCAAGAGATCGTGTGTATTCTTCTCAAGGAAATCGCAGCTCAGATATTAGCCACCGCCAGATTTCATTGCATAAGCTTTCTATATAATCGTAGTTCCTCATAGATGCCGCCAGCAATAAGGTGAGTTGTAATCGTGTAACTGAAGCTCTAAGTTGTAACATATTAAGATTTGCAGCTATGCGTGGGATACCAGAACAATGAGAAGCTATAAGGTATGCATTTGAGTATTTGTTTAATTGTGAGTTTTAGATTCCACTTCATACAAAGTAATCGCGTGGGTCTGAGGGTGGCGTGTTTAATCGTAAGGATAATTGTGAGCTTCCAAAGAGAATTTAGATTTGACCGAAGTATATAAATATTCAAGGGAGTTGATCGCTCTTCATACAAAAAGGCATCGATTATGGTTGCTTGAAGTATCACCACCCAGCTAAGGTAATAGATAACAGTATCATGTCAAGAGTCTGCCTTCAATCTGTTGTGAGTATCTTTCAGGAATAGCAAACACCTACAGGTCACATACATGTTTGTCATCAGAAGAGATTGCTACCACAGAGATTTGATACATCAGAAAATAAAGTAGACTAATTGTTATCACCATCTGGTATGTGAGATTTGATATTTCGTTTCAATTTGTACCCACAGTCTATGAGTGTTGATTGTAAAGATTTTGAAGGGTGCACTGGCAGTGTAAGTTTGTGACAATAGTTCATTATTAATTAAAGGCATTCCACATATCAGATCTGAGTGACGAAAGCTTGATTATTTCACATCTTCTATTGGTATCATTATTGGTATTCAAGACTGGTTATAATAAGAGCTGAGTTGACTGATGTACTTGAAGACCGTAAGTCTGATTATAACAGGGAGATAAAGTAATATGGCTGTCTTGGTTTCATTGTCAAAAATTATATGATTAGCAAGCACGACTTTGACAGTAAGATCCGACTGATCATTCAAATCTTTAATTTGAATTTATTTCCTTTATCTACAAACTGTTTCTTTAAGGAATTACAAGTGTTTGATTAGTGTTTTAGAGAATATCTTTGAACGGGATATTACAGTGAAACTAGTAACTCTGCAAATAATCGAACCAACGACAACACTATAACAGTTATTGGATCAGCAGCAAGACCTTTGATGCCTACATTTTGAGACAAATGGGAAGTTCTGGAAGGTAATGGAGGACAACAAAATGATGGTGAGAGTTTTGTGGACTACTTGCATGAGTACCAATCATTAGGTGATGAATTCATGCTTCTATGTCTTTGATTGATTTTTGCCGACTTAAGTTGAGAAATAGACCCAAGAAAGATAGGGGTTCACACAATTCGGACTTGTAACGAAGGTTGGGCAAGCTGTCCATACCTACCTTTGATCGCTGCAATAAATGCACATCATGTTCATGGATCCAAAAATTTGACACATACTTTTCATTGAATCCCATGTTTGAGAATGAAGCAATAAAATATACCACATTGCAGTTGGAGGGGGATGCTCACGAGTGGTGGTACCATGGGATGGTGACATAGGGGCATAGTCTCATAGATACTTATGCTGATTTCAGCTAGAGACTCATTGATAGGTTTGATAAGAAGGATCCGGAATAGCACTTCAGGGATTTAGCATAGCTAAAACAGTATGGTTCAGTTGACAGTTGTGTTCGAATTTCAGAGGCTTTCTGTGATGGTTCCTGATGTTTCAGAGAGGAGGCTTATTTTTTTATTGAGGGTTTGATAGAACCACTTGGGGGTTGGGTGAAGGCATTTGACCCACCTTCTTTATAGGATGCAATAAAGAGGGCAAGAAACTTGGAGTTCTCCACACCTAAAATTAATTTCCAGCCTAAGTCATTCCCTCCAAAGAAAGACAAGAAACCTTTTTAGGAGTGGCCTAAAAAGGCAAGCTTGGATGATGAGGCCAAGAATGAGCTGCAGAGGAAAAAAAATATGTTTTTCATGCAAGGAGCCATGGGAGCCAGGTCACAAGGGCCTAGGAAGAGGCAAGGTTCACTACATTGAGGCCATTTCTGATAATGAAGAGGAAAAGGAGGAAGTTGATTCAAGGAGTGAACATGAAGAGGAAAATGTTGAACTAGAGAAACATGTGATTTGAGGAGTTACAAGAGGGACCTTTGCTACTCTATCAGCTACACCTAGGTATAACCCATTCAGAGTTAGAGTATTGCGGGGTCAATGTGTGACGGTGTTGATTGATAGTGGGGCAACCCACAATTTCATTGATGAGGGTCTAGTGGCAAAAAGAGGCCTTGTGGTGGAGGATTTTGAAAAGTTTAATGTGATGGTTGCAGATGGGTTTACTATGTCTTGCACAAAGAAAATATCACAGTTGAGCATCATGTTAGGCAACCATAGAGTGACAAATGATTTTTTATGTAGTAGGAATTGGAGAGACAGATGTAGTGTTGGGGATATAGTGGTTACATTCTCTTGGGAAGTACTCCCAAAACTTTCAGACTATGGAACTAAAATTCAAACTTGATTTAAAGAAGGTGGTACTTCGAGGTATGTCTAGTGGAGCACCTAGAGTAGTCACAGTGAAGAAAATGGAGCTCTTTTTAGATGTGAGGTTGTATGGGCAACCCAATGCTTTCTGTCTAGCAAAACTTCTACAGAGGATAAGAGAAATTATCATGTTGATATTTAGTCACTATTAGATGAACATAGTTTAGTGTTTGGCGACATTCATCTTGGTAGACCACCATATAGGAGCTTTGAGTATGTCATCGAGTTAGAGGAGGGGGCCAAGCCCATCATTACTACCCCTTATCACCATCCAAAAAGGCATAAGGAGGAGATAGACAAGGCCATCAGAGAGCTATTTGATATGGGACATATCAAACCTAGTTCCAGTCCTTTCACTTCTTTAGTGGTTTTGATTAAGAAGGATGGAACTATGAGGATGTGTATTGATTACAGGGCTCTCAATAATAAAACAATTAAGAATAGGTACCCTATCCCCAGGATCGACGAACTAATTGATGAGTTGCATGGGGCAATCTACTTTTTGAAGATCGATCTTCGATTAGAGTATCATCAGATTAGAGTTAGAGAAGAGGACGTTCATAAGATTGCTTTCAAATGCCACTGTGGGCACTATGAGTTCTTGGTCATGCCTTTTGGGTTGACCAACACACTTGCCACATTTTAGTCATGTATGAATCAGGTATTCAACAATCAGTTGTGGAAATTTGTACCTGTATTTTTTGATGACATTCTGATATATAGTAAGACATGGAAGGACCATCTCAGACATATTGATGAGGTCTTAGGGATCATGGAGGCACAATCACTATATGCAAAAGCATCTAAGTGCGAATTTGGGATGGCAGAGATTTTGTATTTGGGGCATGTGATAGTGCAGAAGGGGTCAAAGTAGACATGGATTAGATTCAGGCCATCTTGGATTGGCCACCACCTAAGACATTGTCTGATCTAAGGGGATTCTTTGGGTCGTGCAGTTATTACAGGAGTTTTCTTAAGGTTTTTTCACAATTGGCAGCACCCTTAATAGACTTGACCAAGAAGGGGTCTTTCACTTGGACAGATGCAGCACAACAGACCTTCGACAAACTGAAGGAGCTCATGAGTTCGTGACCAGTTTTAGCGTTGCTGGATTTTTCTCAGCCCTTTGTGTTGGAGTGCGATGCTTCTGGTGAGGGTATTGGAGCTTGAAATATCCCAACTATACTTAACCAAATTTTTTCCTAACTTTTCTTATTTCTTATTCAATTAATCAACATGAAATCAACATGATTTGAACAAACAAGGAAGTTGAGATATCTTATTGCAATTGCCAATACAACTTCTTATTACATTCAATAGATGCTTAATAGCATCAATGTTCATCTTATTATAATGATTTCAAAAGATAGGCCTTAGCGCCTAGATTGAACAATGATTGTCTTCAAACTACAAGTATCTTGTCTTCAAGTTGCTACTGTCTTCAAGATGTAAGTAACTTCAAGTTGCAAGTAACGACTTCGATCTTGCACAATGATGATAACTGAATGTTAACACCTCTCAAAGGATAAGGGAGCATCACCTTATCAAGGTTGAGGGAGCATCACCCCGACAAACATGAAATATGCAGATTTCATGAAAAGAGCATAAAGCTTACTAAGAAATATCAAATGGCCAAGATGTCCAAATGAAGTCGCTCTCCTTTTATAGTGCTTCTCCTCAAGAGCAAGAGGCAACCACGACACGTTTTCCAATGAGCATATTCTAGAGGAATATTCCATTGGGATGACTCACTTCTGAGTTGGAAGCCTTATCAAGCATGCTACCCAAAGTCAGTTACTCTGAGTTGAGAGCCTTATCCGGCACGCCATCCAAGGTCATTCTGGGACCCACTGCTTGCACGATACTCAATGAAGCTTAGGCGCACATTGGAGATTGCAGGAACCAAGATTGGCGCCTCTCCTAAGCTAGGCGCACTTTTGAGGTGGCAGAGGCTAGAAAGTGTGCCTCAACATCAAGACTTGTCTTCTGACACTTAAACAATTTCCTTGCAAGTTGATGAATCCTCTTCAAGGCGCAATTGAGGGATCCAAGTGAGGCGCATATTCAAGGTTGAACAAGAGGCAAAGTGCGCCTCAAACATCATGATGTTTTCTTGTCTTAGATTAAGAGCTTAGTTGGATGAATGATCCCTCAAACAAGTTTTACCTCCTAAACAAGAATGATCAAATTGTGACTTCCATTCCATTTCTAGCTTAGGCGCATATTGAGGGTTCTAGAGTCATGAAGTTGCGCCTAGCATCTTGAGGTAAGTTTCAACTAAGTTTAAACCTCCAAGTCTTCTCCAAGGCTTCTCCAAATGCAAGTTTGCCAATAACAATGATGATGCCTCAAGATCCTTTCCTTAGGCGCAAATTGAGCTTTCTAGAGAAGGCGCAAATGTGAGGTTGGAGATGAGGAAAAGTGTGCCTCACTCTCATAATACTTCTCTTGTCAAAGATGATGATTTCAATTGAATGGATGATTTTTTGAACAATCTCTAACCTTTGATGATCAATTTCAACCTTCCAATTCACTTCCTTGCTAAGGCGCAATCTCAAGGTTGCAGAGGCATGATCTAGCGCCTAGACGCACATTTTGGGTTGTAGGATCAAGAAGTGGCGCCTTGACTCTTAGGCGCATATTTGGAGTTGTGTAGTAGCAACCTTTCGCCTCAAGTCCTTGCCTTATCTTGATGACTTAATCACCTCAACTCCAAAGAATTCCTCCTTAGGTGCAATTTCAAGGTGCCAGAGTCATGAATTAGTGCTATAGTCCTCTAGCGAGTTCCCTTTGTACTTTGAAGTTCTTCAATTCATGTTTGAGTGTTTAGACACCACCCATCATTGAGGCGCTCAAGTACTATCTTCCTATGCATGTTTGAATGGATCCTTGCCAAGGCGCACTTTGGTGGTTGAATAGGTGGGAAAGTGCGCCTAGAGCACTTAGCATGTTCTTCAATGGTTTCAATTCACTGGATAGGCATCAACGCATTTAGGAGACTTCTTTCCTTCACATGACATCAAAATGACACTTCATCTATTGTTGAAGATCTTCTCTTTGCAAGGTGCAATTTTTGAGCTCCATAGAAGGAAAAGTGCGCCTAGCACTAAGACAACCTGATGTCACTTGATAAAGGTTTGGACCTGCAAATCAAAAGTTCATTAGTCAAAACCAAGTTCATTCCATTATCATACGTATTAGCCCACGGGAATGATGAATAGACTAATCCGGTTTCATTGTTGACTTAGGCCAAAAATGGGGACATGACAGTCTCCCCTTCCCGGGATTGCTTGTCGTCAAGCATTCAAAGGTTAGGATGCTCTAAAATCTTTTCTCCTTCCCAAGTAGCATCCTCCATTGGCAACCCTTTCCACTTCACCAAGTATTCTCTTATGCTCCGGTTGCGTAGTTTCTTCTCCCTCATATCCACCACACTTTTAGGTTCAAGGGCAAGCATTCCTTCTTCATCCAGGGGTGGAAGTTCATCAGATGAAATCACGTTCTGTCCTAGTGCTTTTTTGAGATACGACACATGAAACACATTATGTATGCGGTTTCTGGCTGGCAAATCAAGTTCATATGCCACTTCTCCTACTCTTCTCAGCACCTTGTAGGGTCCATAAAACCTGGGTTTCAACTTATCTGCACTTGACTTCTTCAAAGAGCTTTGCCTATACGTCTGGAGGCGCAGAAACACCATATCACCTACTTCAAAACTTCTTTCAATCCGATGTCTGTCGGCATACAACTTTTGTTGCTTTTTAGCCCTCTGCAAATTCTCCTTAAGAACTCGCAAGATATCTTGTGTGTCCTGCATCAATTCCTTTGCTCTAGGAGCTCGGCTGTCATCCAAAACCAGATCAAAAAAAGAAACTGCATCATATCCATAGAACGCATGAAAAGGAGACATGCCAATCGACATGTGGAAAGTGGTATTATAGTAGTATTCTCCAAAGTGTAACCACTTTATCCAACACACTGATGATCAGACACATAATTCCGCAGATATCCCTCAAGCCATTTATTGACTATCTCCGTTTGTCGATTTGTTTGAGGGTGATAACTTGTGCTTGGTGTTAAGTCAGTTCCTGCTAATCAAAATAGCTCTCTCCAGAACACACTAATAAACCTGCTATCTCGATCATTGACTATGGTCTTTGGAAGGCCATGTAGTCGGAACACTTCTCGAAAGAACAACTCAGCAACCTGCAATGCTGAGAACTCAACTGGAATTGCAAAGAAGTGAGCATACTTAGTCAACCTATCCACGACTACGTAAATGCAATCTTTCCCTTGGACCTTCGGAAGACTAGTAATGAAATCCATCGAGATACTTTCCCACTTATGTTCTGGAATTGGCAGTGGTTGGAGTAATCTCGCTGGAAAAGTAGTTTCTGACTTGTACTGCTGACAAATCAAACACTCCTTGACATATTGCAAAACTTCCTCTTTCAAATCCTTCCAAGTGAATCATTCTCTGACTTGTCGATAGGTCTTGAAGTAGCCAGGGTGTCCTGCAAGTGGAGTATCATGGTATGCTTTCGTGACTCGTTGTTTAAGCTCCGATTCAGGGGTTAGGAAAATCCTATCTTTGTAGTAAATGATGTCATCTATCACCTTATAACAATCATCCTGAATGATTCCATCCATGATTTCACAAGCAAACTTCGATTTGGAGTACTAAACCAAAAGCTGAGACTTCCAATCGGCAAATACTTCACTTAGGGTGCAAATTGCAGGCTTTCTAGACAAGGCATCCACAACTACATTCTTCTTGCCTTCAATATATTCAATGTCAAAATCATAAGTCTGTATCTTAGTAACCCACTTCTGTTGTCGTTCATTCAAATCTTTCTGTCCTAGGAAGTATCTTAAACTGTTGTGATCTGTTCTGACCAAAAACTTAGCTCCCGCTAGATACTGGCGGAACTTAGCCAAAGCATGCATGATAGCCAGCATCTCTTTGTCATATGTAGAGTACAGCCTTTCTGTATCGTTTAACTTCCTGCTTTCAAATGCAATTGGGTGATGATCTTGCATCAACACTGCTGCAATGCCTTCTCCATAAGCATCACATTCTAGGACAAAGGACTTAGTGAAATCCGGCAAAGCCAACACTGGTGTTGTACTCATTACCTCTTTCAATTTCTCAAAAGCTGCTTGAGCTTCCATTGACCAGATAAAAGCAACCTTCTTTGTTAGATTTGTCAAGGGTGTGGAGAGCTGCGAAAATCCCTTAACAAATCGTCTGTAGTAACTACAAAGGCCAAGGAAACCCCTTAATTCTGACACATTCCTGGGTGCTTGCCAACTGCGAATGGCTTCAATCTTCTCTTCTTGTACCTTCACGCCATTAGCGCCAATTACATGGCCCAGGTATAGTATCTCCTTCAAACCAAATTCACACGTAGACATTTTTGCATACAAAGACTGTTTGTCCATTATACTTAAGATTTCATCCAAGTGTTGGAGATGTTCTTCCCATGTCTTGCTATAGATTAGAATGTCGTCAAAGAAGACCAACAGGTACTTCCTCAACTGCTTGTTGAATACATGATTCATGCAAGATTGGAAAGTGGCTGGTGCATTGGTCAAACCAAAAGGCATTACCAAGAATTCATAATGCCCGTAGTGACATCTGAATGCTGTTTTTGGGATGTCCTCACGAACACGGATTTGATGATACCCAGAGCGAAGATCAATCTTCGAGAAGAATACAGCTCCATGCAACTCATCTGGCAACTCATCAATTCTAGGTATTGGATACCTATTCTTAATGGTCCTTTGATTCAATGCGCGATAGTTAATACACATCCGTATTGTTCCATATTTCTTCTTTACCAACACAATTGAAGAAGCAAATGGACTAGATGAGGGTCGAATGTGTCCCATATCAATCAACTCCTTGATTGTATTCTCAATCTCGATCTTGAAGTGCCGAGGATGTCTGTACAGTGCAATGTTGATAGGTTTGGTCCCATCCTCTAACTCAATCACATGCTCAAAACCACGGTCCGATGGTCGCCCTGGAGGAATGTTCCCAAACACCTTACTGTGTTTATCCAACATAGATTGAACATCTAGATGATATTCACCATCCGAAGAAGACTTGGAAGAAATAGCCACTTGGGCTGCCCATGCAATGTCATCATGGCGAAACAATGCTTCCATACACCTAGCTGAAACAACTCTAGGCCTTCCATTTGAAATAGCCCTCAAAATCACTTTTCTTCCCTCATGAATAAACTCTATCCCCATCTTCGTCAGATCTTGTATATAACGGCCAAGTGAATGCAACCATTGCATTCCCAATACCACATCAATGCCTGAAAGTCCAACCATATAGAAATCATCCGTTAAAGTATAATCCCCCATCTGAATGCTGAGTTGGGGAACCTTCTTCTGACAACTCATAGTGAACCCATCTGCCACTCCAACTGTGAACCCCTCAAAGTCCTCTGCTTGTAGGCCACGTCTCATGACTAATCCCTCATCAATGAAATTATGTGTAGCTCCACTATCCACCAAACATGTGACTCGTTGTCCATTGATAACACCCGTTACATGAAAGGCATGATACCTAGGAACTCCCGACATAGAAGCAATAGTCACACCTCCACCTGTATCAAGTTCCAAAGTAAGCTGCTCCTGTTATGCCTCATCATTATTTCAACCTGAATCCCCATGTATATCGCCATCATCATCGGAAAATACCTCAATAAGATGTGCCTTGCCTTTTCCAAGGCATCTATGACCTGGTTCCCATGGTTGCTTGCAGGAAAAGCATAGCTTGTTCCTTCTCAATTCATCTCGCTCCATAGCCGAAGTATTGGGCTTTGGCTGAAATGGTTTCTTCTGATTAGAACTTGTACCTGTGAAGAAACTTTTCTTTTGAGTGTAGGCAGGAGTAGTATCCAGATCAAGTGCTAACTCAATGGCCTCCTCAAGAGTAGTTGGCTTATGTACTTTAACCAAACCCTTGATCCTATCATTCAATCCTTCAACAAACAACATAGTGATTCTCCTATCTGTCATATCAAGAACTATAACCGCAATCTTTTGAAATTCATTGACATAAGTATCCACTTTACCAAATTGCTTCAATTGTGCAAGCTCACGGTAATAGACCTAAACATCCTTGCGGTCAAACCTAGTTATGAGTTTTTGAACAAACTCATCATATGAAGTAATCCTGTTGTGATGCTGTGAAACAACATCATGATGCCACCATTCATATGCTATACCTTCCAAATGCATAGTAGCAAATTGAATAGCCTTATCTTCACTCATGGGCTTGAGTGTAAGAAAGGTGTCCAAATTATTCACCCATGCTCTAGCACTTAGCTTACCACTACCATCAAAACTTGGAAGAGGAATTTTGTTTAAGGCATCCTTATACTGCTTTGGCTGTGTAGGTTGAGCTCTTCTTTGCCTTGGTCGATTCACTCTACCTCTTTGACTATCCCTTTTTTGGCTCATGTACTTGTTGAAATTTATTCTATTCCTTACATGTTCCGGAAGTGCATCATACTCATCAACCAAAGATATAACGTTCTCCTCAAAAGGAACATCTTCTACTTCTTCCCGTGGCTGCTCCTCTTCTACTTCTTCTTCCCTAGGAAGAAAAGTAGGTTGCATAGGCCTCTCAACTGTAGGTGTCCTTGTTCTCCTAACACGAGGCGGTGATCTTCCAGCTACACTACCTGCATCCTGATTACTTGGATGATTCTGATTGTTATTATTCCTGTTACCCATCAAGGCTTGAAACATCCTTTCAATATTTGCATTTGTTTGCCGTTGTTGTTCAGTTGCCTCACGCTGTTGAGCTGCCATATCACGCTGATTATCAACCATCCCCCTTAACATGTTATCAATATCATCTTGTGGATTATGTTGCCTTCTATCTCCCATTGTACCTGTTCTCCTTCGATAGTGTTGTGGCAAAGGATCAACGTAGTAGCTCATAACCCATAGGCTGGCAGGATCCAAGCTCTGATACCACTGAAATATCCCAACTATACTTAACCAAATTTTTTCCTAACTTTTGTTACTTCTCACTTCAATTAATCAACATGATTTGAACAAACAAGGAAGTTGAGATATCTTATTGGAATTGCCAATACAACTTCTTATTACATTCAATAGATGCTTAATAGCATCAATGTTCATCTTATTACAATGATTTCAAAAGATAGGCCTTAGTGCCTAGATTGAACAATGATTGTCTTTAAACTACAAGTATCTTGTCTTCAAGTTGCTAGTGTCTTCAAGATGTAAGTAACTTCAAGTTGCAAGTAACGACTTTGATCCTGCACAATGATGATAACTGAATGTTAACACCTCTGAAAGGATAAGGGAGCATCACCTTATCAAGGTTGAGGGAGCATCACCCCGACAAACATGAAATATGCAGATTTCATGAAAAAAGCATAAAGCTTACCGAGAAATATCAAATGGCCAAGATTTCCAAATGAAGTCGCTCTCCTCCTTTTATAGTGCTTCTCCTCGAGAGCAAGAGGCAACCACGACACGTTTTCCAATGAGCATATTCTAGAGGAATATTCCATTGGGATGACTCACTTCTGAGTTGGAAGCCTTATCAAGCACGCTATCCAAAGTCAGTTACTCTGAGTTGAGAGCCTTATTCGTCACGCCATCCAAGGTCATTCTGGGACCCACTGCTTGCACGATACTCAATGAAGCTTAGGCGCACATTGGAGATTGCAGGAACCAAGATTGGCGCCTCTCCTAAGCTAGGTGCACTTTTGAGGTGGCAGAGGCTAGAAAGTGCGCCTCAACATCAAGACTTATCTTCTGACACTTAAACAATTTCCTTGCAAGTTGATGAATCCTCTTCAAGGCGCAACTGAGGGATCCAAGTGAGGTGCATATTCAAGGTTGAACAAGAGGCAAAGTGTGCCTCAAACATCATGATGTTTTCTTGTCTTAGATTAAGAGCTTAGTTGGATGAATGATCCATCAAACAAGTTTTACCTCCTAAACAAGATGAATGATCAAATTGTGACTTCCATTCCATTTCTAGCTTAGGCGCATATTTAGGGTTCTAGAGTCATGAAGTTGCGCCTAGCATCTTGAGGTAAGTTTCAACTAAGTTTAAACCTTCAAGTCTTCTCCAAGGCTTCTCCAAATGCAAGTTTGCGAATAGCAATGATGATGCCTCAAGATCCTTTCCTTAGGCGCAAATTGAGCTTTCTAGAGAAGGCGCAAATGTGAGGTTGGAGATGAGGAAAAGTGCGCCTCACTCTCATAATACTTCTCTTGTCAAAGATGATGATTTCAATTGAATGGATGATTTTTTGAACAATCTCTAACCTTTGATGATCAATTTGAACCATCTAATTCACTTCCTTGCTAAGGCGCAATCTCAAGGTTGCAGAGGTATGATCTAGCGCCTAGGCGCACATTTTGGGTTGTAGGATCAAGAAGTGGCACCTTGACTCTTAGGCACATATTTGGAGTTGTGTAGTAGCAACCTTGCGCCTCAAGTCCTTCTTGCCTTATCTTGATGACTTAATCACCTCAACTCCTAAGAATTCCTCCTTACTTAGGCGCAATTTCAAGGTGCCAGAGTCATGAATTAGCGCCTTAGTCCTCTAGCTAGTTCCCTTGGCACTTTGTAGTTCTTCAATTCATGTTTGAGTGTTTAGACACCACCCATCATTGAGGCGCTCAAGTACTAGCTTCATATGCATGTTCGAATGGATCCTTGCCAAGGCGCACTTTGGTGGTTGAATAGGTGGGAAAGTGCGCCTAGAGCACTTAGCATGTTCTTCAACGGTTTCAATTCACTGGATAGGCATCAACGCTTTTAGGAGACTTCTTTCCTTCACATGACATCAAAATGACACTTCATCTATTGTTGAAGATCTTCTCTTTGCAAGGCGCAAGTTTTGAGCTCCATAGAAGGAAAAGTGCGCCTAGCACTAAGACAACTTGAGGTCACTTGATAATGGTCTGGACCTGCAAAACAAAAGTTCATTAGTCAAAACCAAGTTCATTCCCTTATCATACATATTAACCCATGGGAATGATGAATAGGCTAATCCGGTTTCATTGTTGACTTAGGCCGAAAACGGGGACATGACAGAGCTGTCCTAATGCAGAAAAAACATCCTATTGCATTTGAGAGTAGGAACATCAAAGAAATAGAAAGAAGATCTCGTATTAATGACAAGGAAATGTTAGCCATTATGTATGCATTGGCTAAATTTAGACAATAGTTGATAGGAGGTAAATTTGTGGTAAGGACAGATCATAATAGCCTGAAATACTTCCTTAACCTGTAATGTCCCTTTTTTCCGAGTGATCACCCATTGGATTCAATTTTAGCCTATTTTATTCCCATAGGCTAAGGCGGAATTATAAGGGAATAATATAATTAATTAAATACTAAATAATCTTGAGTCAATTCAGATTATTTATTAATAAACTGGACCTAATTGTCAAGTGAAATGACCACTATTTTTGGGTGCCACTTGGTATAAAGAAAAGAAAAAATAAAATAAAATAAATTACCCAAGGGTGGTCGGCTAGGAGGAAAGAGAAGAAAATAAAATAAAATAGATATTGTGAGAGGGAGGTCGGCCATGAGGAGTGTCAATTGATGGGTATAAACGAAGGATGACACAAGTCATTTCATCATTCATTCACTTTTGATTTATTTATTGGAGTTTTTACTCTTGGCTGCACTTTTAGTTCAGCATATTCCAAGGACGAAAACCCTTAGGAATATTTGGTGGATTGGACGAAAACCCAATTCCATCTTGGAGGTGAATTCATACGAAGTTCACATTTGCACATCATTGGAGATTTGGAGGAGCTCTTGAGCATTCAAGGCATATTCTTTGGAGCAGGTTTGAGCGCCCATTTTGAGGGATTTGGATGAAGATTGCTGCTAGGATTTCTACCCTAGGTTGAGCACCGCTTCCCAAGGAGGGCGATTTCACAAGTTTGTAGCATAAAACCTATTGGGACTTGAAAATCCAGTCCCAAAAATGCATCATTTTGCTCCAAAATCCATCAAGAAATCCCACTTTATGCCTTCAGTGTTGAACCTATTGATGATAATTGATCAGAGATGTCTTTCATAGTTTTTCATTTGTTTGCCTTTTGAGATACAAGGGAAAAAACCCCAAAAATTGGCTGTCCCAATTTCTAAGTGTTTCCTGGTGTTTTTTACATTTTCGGACTTTGGGGCTTTCTTGTTCTCCCGTCCGGATGGCGTAAGGCAAAATGGTGAAGGCCTGAGGCCCGAACCCCAACGCCTTCATATCTATAGATAGGTGGGTTCAGGGCTTCCCTCCTTCCTCTTCCAGATGTTGTAAGTTGCAAGGCGGAAGGCCCGAGCTTTGAAGTCCGATTTGTCAGAGCTCGACTTCATGGCCTTCCTTGTTCTTTCAAGCATGCTGACAACTTCTCGGATCGCCATGGATGCTAAGTGGGTGGCTGAGGAAAAAGTTTTTAATGTGGTTGGTGGAGTTGGTGAGGTTTTCCCTCCCATTTTGCCCTAATATCGGATTGACTCATGCTATAAATAGAAGATTGAAGCTCTTTTCAAGGGTTGGTCGCTGAACCAATTGTCTGGTTTGGAATTGCCTAAGGAGGATTTTAGGGCATCAAATCACGCTAGTTTGGTCTGGAAGTGAAGGGATGTATCTAGCAGAGTGTAGGAAGGATGTGTAAAGTAGATCTGCATGCATTGGTATGTCTCCACAGGAGTATGTAATGATTTTGGCGAATGTATAATTACAGTTGTATGTTTTCCCTTGCGACATTTGCTGGCATGATTGTAACTAGGGTTTGGAGGTGTGTGACAGCACCCAAGTTAATACAAGGCTTTGTATTTGCCATTTCTTTGTTGCATATGAATCATTGGAGTTCTTTCTTGGATTATTAAGTATGTCCATTGCATGAAAATCTATCTATGATGTGTATGCGAATATATATTTGGTTCCATTAATCCTTTGTTGTGTATTTTCTTTCCTCGCATTCTATGACTCTATTGCCCATTGGAGTAGGCACCGGTCCATATTGGGGATGGATCAATCACCATTTTTATTAACTTTCGTTCTGTTAGCTGTACGAGTAGGAGTAGGTTTAGTTTAGGGTTCTACAAGTTCTTCATGGTTCTGTTTTATAACCAGGGATAAATTTGTATTAATGCAAAACAAACCGAATCATTTGTGAATCATGAGCATGTATGCCTGCACTATGTATCTTGTGTATGAGAAGTTAAGTGGATTCATTTCAAGGAGTATAGTATTGCCATGTTTGGGTGCAAATGTATAGTGCAGTAATCAGCTTAATATAGAGGCTTATGCAACCAGTTTGTCTTGACCTAGTGACAGCTTTAAGGGTCAAGTGTACAGTGGGTGTGGCTATGTTTGTTTGTTTTGTTGTATTTGAAGCCTCAAGGAATATCCCTCCTAGGTCTAGCTAGGTTTGAAGTGCAGAGGAGTATACCCACTCTTGTTAGTTGGCCAAGATTGGCCTTGACCTATTGATAAACCTCGTTCAATCACCTCGACGATACCCCTAGCCTTGGTGATTGTGAAATGTTTTAGGTTTTAGGGTTGCAGCTTTTTTGGGTACCAAGAAAACCCTAGCTGACACCTTTCGTCCTTGCATGTGCTGCCTATTTTGGAGGATTTGAGGATCATTTTGGAGTTCGTGGTATCAAGATAAAGTGCCAAATCAGTTCGCCCTCCTAGGGTTTGAAGCATAGACCTCATCCCTCATTATTTTGGTATGTATGAACAATTATTTGTCAATGTAAAAATCTGATGTCATAGCAGAAATCCGGGCTATGTTTGGCATGTTTGAGCCCATGAATGTATGGTAAATTCAATTCAGAATATTCAGATTTGTAGCAGCAGACTTCTACTTTCAGAAATCAGATTTATTTGTCACATTTTTGGCATTTGGATGGTTGTATTCCGTGGTTGGATTCATGTTTGGTGTTGTCTTCATAAGCACAAATGTTTGGCATGTTTATTTGAGTGTTTGGCACATATATGTTCGCTCCCCCTGATTATGTTTACTTCAGAAATAAAAATCAGAATTCAGATTAGGGTTTGAGCAGAAAAAGAAATCAGAAAACTAGGGTAGAAAATCAGAATTCTAGGGCAGATCCTATTAGGGATATTACATAACCAGAACGATTTGAACTAAGGACAACAAATGTGGGTTAACAAATTGCAGGCCTATGACTTTGACATAGAGTATGTTAAGAGAAAAAAGAATATAGTTGCTGATGCTTTATTGAGGAAGCCTACCTTGTGCTCAATGTCTGAGATTTAAGTAGATTGGAAAGCTCATCTCTTGGTTGAGTATTCTAAGAATACTTTAGCTTGTGATGTCATGGAGGGGAAGGTGCAGGATGACAGGTACAGGGTGATGACTGATTTTATTTCATACAAGGACAGAATATACCTTGTTCAAAAATCCAAGATGAAGGAGAAGATTTTGAGAGCTGTCCATGGCACGCCTCTAATAGGATAGTTACTTTAAGACCTACAAATAGATCAGGGAGAGGTTTACATGGAAGGGACTCAAGGATGATGTCTTGAGGCATGTTAGGGAGTGTCTGACTTGTCAACAAAATAAGTTAGAATGTCTTTTTCCAACAGGGCTATTGCAGCCCCTACCTATTCCAGAGTAGAAATGGGAGAGTATATCTATGGATCTCATCATTGGTCTTCCATGGGTACAGGTAAGGATTGTATCTTTGTTGTGGTGGATAAGTTGATGAAGTATGCTCACTTCTACGCCATATCTTCTGAGTTTAAGGCACCTCAAGTTGCAAAGTTGTTTTTATGAGAGGTGTTTAGACTCCATGGTCTACCCAAGAACATTGTGAGTGATCGAGATAGGAGGTTCCTCAGTATGTTTTGGCAGAAGCTTTTCAAATTGATAGGTATTGAGTTAACTCCGAGCACTAGCTATCATCCGCAGACAGATGGGCAGGCTGAGTTTGTTAACAAGTAGGTAGAAGGTTACCTGAGGAACTATGTAGCAGGGTATCAAAGGGCTTGGATCAGGTGGTTATATTTGGGTGAGTGTAATGTCCCAAGTAGGGTTTTGACCAAAATTTCTGAATTTTCAAATTTCCAACTTGAAACCTTAGGACTGAATTCTGATTTTATTTTCTGCACCTTATCAATTGACTTCACCAAGCATGAAACATAGTCTAACACATGTATAAATGATGACAAAAGAAAGTACAGATCTGCAGTCTCATCAATTATGAATTACACCATGAAATACACATACAAGCATACAAAATGTGAATTCAAGTCTGCTGTTGAAATCTGAGATTATATGGAATGAAATTACATCAAATTCATAGGCCAAACATGGCCATCAAACTCCCAAACTACTGCTGTTACAATTCAGATCTGAATAATGAGCTACAACATACCAATTTTGTTGTAAAATGCCAATGCAAGGGGAGTGAACCTCTTCAACTCAGATCTGCCCTCAAGAAATGATGAATGATATCAATAATTTCTTCAAATAATGCAAATAGATGATGTCAATGACCCATAAAGGCTGTCCGCTCTTCTCCTATGCTGATCGCCCTTCCTTGGCAAGGATGTATGTTGTGAATTGAAGCTCAAAATGCACACAAGCTAGCGGCTAGGGTACTTATCAGACCTGCAACCAGCATGTAACCCTCCAATATCCACACACAAGGAATGGAAATCCTCCCAAGATCGGTGCTCAAAGCATGAAAAGATTCTCCTAGAAATCGGCGCTCAAATGATGCTAGGGATCCTCAATGTCTTCGCCTAGGTATGAGATGAGATCGCAGCTGATATGAATTGCCGAGTCTGATATGAAATCTGCAATATCTCATGAATGGTGGCGCTCAAGGATGCAATGATGTCTTCCCTCAAATTGGCACTCAACATGCAATACAATGGATCTTCAATTTTATCAGTATGTGGCACTCCTAGATGATGCCAAAGATCTTCAACAATGAAATTCAAATCTGCAATGAAAGATATATCTTGAATTCTCAAACAATCTCCAAATTCCTCAATGAAGCGCAAGTGTGAACTCCGTATGAATCCACCTCCAAGATGTGATTGGGTTTTCGTCCGATACACCTCCTTCCACAAGGGTTTTCGTCCTTGGAAAGTCCTGCAATACAATTGCCAAGCAAAATGCCAAAGTTGCCAAAAGTTTGTGATGATGAATGAAGCTCCAAAGCCCTTCTTTTATACTTGAATCTTTCTTTTTCCTCCAAGGATAGCCAACCAAGTTTAGGTGCTCAAATTCAAATTCAAATTGAAGATTTGAATTAGTTTTCACCAAGTTGGCCAAAGAAACAATATTTTTTTTTCTCCCAAGTGGCCGCCCAAATTAAATAATTATTTTCTCTCTATTTGAGCGCGCCAATAGGAAAATATTATTTTATTTATTTTTTACAATCTTGAGTGCTCCAATTTAATGATAATAAAATATTATTATTTAATTTATTTACCTCCAATGTGGGCGCTAGAACTCCAATTAAAATAATATTATTTTATTCTCCCAACAAGCACAAATGGGTAGCCCAAATTCAAAAACAATTATTTTATTATTTTTGGCTTTTTGATAATTAATGTAAAAATACATTAATTCATTTTCCAACTTTGCCGAGACTAGAAAAATAAGCTGAGCCTTATAAAACAAGTTTCCATTGTCCAAGCTTCTGAACAACGTTATCTTCTCCAATCCATTTTATAACCAGAGCTCAACCAAATTATTCCCTTGCTTGATGAATTAGCCTACTTGAATGAGGATAGGCTCAAAGTTGGAAAACTCGGACTCTGTGTGAACTCGGCTGCCCAAAATAGGACTCGGACTCGGGACTCGGCATGGACTCGGGAAAAAAGTCAGCTAGGACTTGGCAAAAAAAAATTGTAGTTTAAAAAAAAAAGAAATTAATGCATTTAGAGAACATAAGAGCTTAATTTAATTATCAATTTGTCATAATTCAAAGATTACACATGTCATATGATCGTCAAACACTCAATAATTGAAATTTCATCATTCATACTCATAGTTTCAAAATTTCAAAATGTATAATAGCATCATAACTGTATAAATGTTTACATATAATCATATGTCAAAATGAGGAAAACATTAACAACCAAATATAATCTGTGTCTTCCTCTTCCCCTCCTAATGAAAGTCAATTTTGAAGGCTTAGAACTAGTAGGTGCTAGAGTATCCAAATGAGGAGATTGAGGAGTGGTTTCTTGATCTTCAAAAGTGTCTTCGTCCTCTACCATTGCTTCCAATCCTGCTGCTTCTTCTTCTTCTGTTGCTGCTCCCTCCAATTCAGCAAGATCCTCATCAGTAAGGAAGACATCAGCATCATCATTTTGTTCATCAATAGTCCATTCACCATATGGATCAATATCATCCAAGTCGATGGACACATGTGAAACACCCTCCACCTTTCTAGCTCGAAGGTGAAGGTTGTACCGAACCAAAACTAAATCATTTAGGCGATGCTTGGTCAACCTATTTCTCTTCTTTGTGTGAATGTTCTCAAATAAACTCTAGTTACGTTCACACCCAAAAGCACTACATGGCTACGACAAGACACGGATGGCTAGCTTTTGAAGATTTGGCGTGCTAGCACCATAGTTCTCCCACCATAAATCTACAAAAACACATTTAAAAAATATAAGTATTAAGAATAAAGTAAAAAATGTAAGAATCAAGTTTCTCATTTCATCTTGAAGTATACTATTGAACAAATTTGTTTTACCTGATTGTTGTTTTCCTCTCCTTTCAATTGCTTGTTGTGAGGAAAAGAGTCTCCCCTCTGCACCCTTTTAGACCTTGAATAGATAAAATTTAAAAATAAAATTAAATCAAATATAGAAAATTCATAGATAGTCAACAATGAACATTGCAAATTCATAAATAAGATGCAACAAATCCCATCTCCAACTCATCAAGCACCCTGTCTCTCATCTCATGATCAGGCACCATCTTATCGATGCATCCAAGAAGACTTGCCATGGCCTCCTCATCAGCCTTAAATGTGTTAGAGAAGTAGAACTTCGGGTTCAAGAAGTAGGCAAAGGCATGTATCGACTGGTGGAGTTGGTTTGTCCATCTCCTATCAATGATGCGCCAAATGATTTCATATTTTCTTTTGTTGCCGCCATAGTAATGTGAAATGGCCTCTTTGGCCCTATCCATGGCCTCATAGATGAAACCCATTGGCATGCCCTCTCCATCCACCATACGAAGAAACCTCACCAAAGGTTCTGTCACCTAAAAAAATCAAAACAAATGTTAAATTATTACAAAATTAACCCCTAAAAAAAAACAACAAATAGATTATCATGTATAAAGTTTATTTTTGTGTTTGTTACTTACCTCGATCAATTCCTCTCCATTTTTGATGAATGTGTCATCAAAAACTATGCTTACAATCCTCTTCCCTTCAAGTTTAGTGGCAAATGGGGACTGCAACCAATCATCGGACACAAACATTTGCATGAGATGAGCATTGGCACCAAGAATGCTTTGCAATGTGAGGAAGTGGTTAGCAAATCGTGTCACTCTTGGTAGCACAAGGTCCTTGCCATTT
Organism: Cunninghamia lanceolata; assembly: GCA_027924645.1. Lineage (NCBI taxonomy): Eukaryota > Viridiplantae > Streptophyta > Pinopsida > Cupressales > Cupressaceae > Cunninghamia > Cunninghamia lanceolata. The sequence goes on from BSBN01000333.1 coordinate 8,620,596, forward strand.
GTGAATTTCCTCATCAAGGAAAGCACCCAAGTATGATTGTAGATAAATTTTGTAACATTTTTGGCATCTTCAACCACACTTTTGACCCATCCAATCTTCCCAATGTCCTCTAGCAACAAGTCCAAGCAATGTGCAGTACAAGGAGACCATGCAATTGTGGGATGCCTCCATAAGTAGTCTACCTGCAGCTACATATGCAGTTGCGTTATCCATGATAATTTGGACAACATTATCAACACCAACCTCCTGGATCACCCCATCTAATAAATTGCATAAAGTCTCAGCATTTTTGACTTCATTGGAGGCATCTATTGACTTTAGGAACACTAATCCACCATTAGAGGCCATTAAAAAGTTTAGGAGAGTCCTATTCCGTCTATCTGTCCACCCATCAGATAAAATGCTGCAGGATTTTCTTCGCCAAAATTTCTTTTGCTCATCAACCACAAGCCGTGTATTCTTTATGGCTTCCTCTAGCAATGGCCCACTCAAATCTTTGGCTGTTGGGGTCTTAAACCCCTTACCTGCAACTGTAAGGGCATTCACCAAACCTTCCCAATATGGGCTGCTTGCCACATTGAAAGGTAAATTATTGTAGTACCAAAAGTTTGTTGCTCCCATCCTAGCTTCATGATGCTTTTCCTTATTCCAACCGGTACCTTCAAGTGAAGGTTGTGCTCCTGGAACATTGCGTGTAATAAAGAATTTGGTCTTGATGAAGTACCCTGACTAGCACTACCAGTAGGAGTAGAGAAAGAACCCTCAGGACTCTCACCAAAAGATGAATGTGGCTGACGGATGCTTGGACTTGGGGTAGAAGTGGATCCACTCATCGTTGTTGCTAATGCATCCTTTGTTTTGTGTCTTTCATCTTTTTTCATCTCATACTCAACAAGAAGGGCCTTCATCTCTCTAACCATCTCAGGAGTCAATTTAGGGCATACATCCATATTTTGCCAAGGTATTCTTGCAAGGTGGTATTTTAATCTATTTATTCCTCTTGTCATCCATTTGTTGCATTCGGTACATGTCACCTCACCCTTTTTATTTCCTGGTATCCCATACTTCCATGCAGGGTCTTTTCTCGTTCCGCTTGGGTTTGAAGATAACATTGTTGTTTCAACTTTTAAGTTCAACATGAAAAAAAAAATCAACAAGGGTTTGGTAAAAAATCAGTAAATAAATGAGATTGAAACATTTGCCAAAAAATAGAATGCAAAACCAAGCTAGAAATAGTAGGAATTAGGCTATTAAGGGAAATAGAAAAAAATTTGGCAGCATTTCCCCTTATTTTTCTTGATTTTTCTGATTTTTAATTGAAGAAAACAAAAAAAAGAGAAGCTAAATCACTTAACTGGCTCTATTATGATCTCCTTAGCTCGTCTTCTCGGCTTCTTCCAACCTCACTTCAAGTTGCAGACCTGTGTTTGGCAAACTAGAGGAGTGAAATGAGGAAAAAAATTAAAAAAAAGAGGTTTTAAACTATTTTTTGGCGTCCCAGCCGTCGAGGCGAGTCCCGTGCAGGGACTCACCTGGACTCGACTCGCAAGTCCGCGCCGAGTTGACTCAGCTTGCTTGCAGACTCGTGAGTCCGACGCGAGTCTTGAGGTCGGACTCGCGAGTCCTGTGTAGGGACTCGACTCACGAGTCCGTGTCGAGTTGACTCGGCTTGCTTGTAGACTTGCGAGTCCGGCGAATCCGGGCGAGTTTTCAAACTTTGGATAGGCTAACCCAAACTCTTGATAGGTGATCATATCGGAAATGAGGACATTGCACCATTTTCGGAGTGATCACCTAGTGGAGTTGGCTAGCCAATTTCCGTTCCCGTAGGCTAAGCCGGAGGGCTCAGGGAATGACCTATGTTGCGAGTTTTCATACTTAGCCATTTGTGTAGGGTAAAATGATTATGGAGGATGACGTGGTATAATTTTGTGGTATTTTTGATGTAGTCATCACTAATGGTGGAGCGACCCAATTGGAGGATGAAAAATAGAAGAAAATATGGAAAATGCCCTTGGGAAAAATAAGAATAATTTATAATGATTTTTCCTTGTGGAGGACGACTTCAATTGAGGTTAAAATATATATTTTATCATGTGCCCAAGTGGTTCACCCTTGGAGGATGCAAAGATGGAAAATAAAAGAAATAAAATAAAATGTTTTATTTGTGTGTTGGGTGCCATAGAAGGAGGTCGGCCTAGGAGAAAGAAGATTAAATAAAATAAAAAGCATATATCCCTTGAGGTCGGCCAGCTTGAGGAGAAAGGGAAAATCATGTATAAATATAAGTCATTTGGAGCTCATTCCATATCAATCATCATATTCCTTTCATTTGAGATATATCTCTCCTGGCTGCAACTTTTAGTTTAGCTCCTTCCTAGGACGAAAACCCTAAGGAAGACAAGTGGATTGGACGAAAACCCAATCACACTTTGGAGGTGGATTCATATGGAGTTCACAATTGCACTTCATTGGAGATTTGTGGAGAAGAGCAAATTTGAATGTTCAGATTTGAGATCAACATTTGAGAGTCTTCTTGTGGCATTTGCATCATTTGACACTAGGGTTTAACCCTAGCCTTGTGCGCCACCCTTGGAGGATAGAGATGTTGATATATATTGTCATTGATGTCAAAGTTGATGTCTAAGGCATTAGTTTTGTGTTTAAGGCAGAGGAGAAATGCATAGAAGCAAAAATGTTCTAAGGCAAAAAGAAAGAAAAAGAATCTAAGGCATTAGTTTTGTCCTTAGTCAACAAAAAGGTTTAGTTCAAAAACTGGCAAGTTCGCCAGTTCTGAAATTCACTGATTCCCTGACAGAAGAGAGAGGAAGTGCCCACGTTGAAAACTTTGAAGAAAAAAAGACAGTCTCGGCCACAAATGTTTAGTTTGAAAGTTCGACAGTTCACCGGTTCGCCGATTTGGCAATTCGCCGACAAGGCATAGAAAAAGAAAGCTTGGAGAAAGGATTGTATAATGGCTTAGTCATCAGCGAAGTTCTTATTTTTAGAACTAGTTCATAAGTTCGGCATTTCGGCGATTCGCTAACAAGGCGACAGAGGCTCTCAAAGTCAAAGGTTCAGGGTTTTGTTATTTAGTCGACTAAAGAGTTTTTGAAGACGGTTAAGGCAAAGAATTTGAAGAGTCTAAGTATTGATCAGGAAAATCTTCATCGGAAGAACTTAGGTTTTTTGAAGTAAGTTTGAAGGTTAGAGTTTTCCCCGAGTTACCGACAAAGAATATATAAGGCATAGATAAAGCAATGAAGTCTTGAAACAAAGGTTCGCGGTTTGGAGACTTTGCTGATAGAGGCAAAAGGAGTTGAAAGGAATGTTCGCGGTTTGGAGACTTTGCCGATAGAGGCAAAAGGAGTTGATTGCAAAGTTTGTAAGTTAGAAACTTTGCCGATAGAAGGGAAAAGGCGGTAGAGAAGAATAGTTCGGAGAATGAGCTTTTCGCTGATAACAAGGAAATAGACCAAAGTTTGGAAAAGGTGATATTTGCTAATAAAGGGCTAGAAGTCAAAAGTTCGCAAAAAATAACTTTTGCCGATAAAGGTGATAAAGGCGAGAGTTTGAAAAAGTTAGAAAGCGCAGATAAAAGGCGAAGAGACCAAAGTTCGAAGAAATGAACTTTTGCCGATAGAGGCAAAAGGCGATAAAGGCAAAGTTCAAAGAAATGAACTTTTACCGATAGAGACAAAGGAAGAGTAGTTTGAGATTTCGAAGAATCGCCGATATAGAAGAGACAAACCCATGTTTCTGAAAAGACAAGATTCACCGATAAAGGAGTAAAGGCCGAAGTTCAAAGAATGTAAAAATCGCCGATAAAGGGCTGAAAGCTAAAGTTCGAGAAATGCCAAATTCATCGACACAAGAGAATAATGAAATAAATAAAATGTTTTAACGACTATATTTTTGGCACGAAACCTGGATGCTTAATTAGCGGTTAAAGATTGATAAAGGATGCATGGCAATGACAATGCAAACAACAAAAAAGTTGGATTTTTGCATGCGACTGTAACAATAGATAAACAACAGTTGAACGAATGCATGATCAAAGCTACATGCAGAGTCTTCTTTCTGGACATGCAAAAAGTAGAAGTGTAGAAAGACTGGAGTGTGCACATGCAAATGTGCGATTGTATGTAGAGATAGCTATATACAAAAAGCGATTTTAACAAGAATAGATAGAGTTATGTGCGTAGAAATGGTGTGATATACAGAGACGGAATGATGTAGGTGTGAGTAGAATTCAGTGCAAAGAGAGTCTGTGTGAGCAGAGTGAGGAGAAGACTGAAGATAATTTGAATTGATGCATTTGAGGTTTATGAAGAACCAAATGGCTAGATACTTGTATGTGTAAAGATTCAGTGAGGTTGGTGCCTCTTGTGGACTGAGTTGGTGCTCAATTTAGGGGATTGTAGTCTCTTTAGAGTTGGTGCTCTTAAATTAGGGGTTTGGTGACTCCTTAGAGTTGGTGCTCTTAAACATTGTAATCAATGGTTTCATTTGTAACGCTGGATTAGGACGGTAGATCCTAGCAGTATTTTCTCACCATGGTTTTTCCCATATTGGGTTTTCCATTATTTCTGGTGTTCATGTATGCATGTTTTCTTGTTGTTGATGTTATTGCATGAAAGTTAATTTGATTTGAATTCTAAAGGATTGAAGTTTTAAGTTTTATTGATCTACTGATTCACCCCCCCTCAGTAGATTGCTTGTGTTCTAACAAGAGTTCATGGCATTTTGTGTATTTCTTGCATTAGGGCTTGCCCTAACTTGGAGCACCACACTTGTGTTGCAAGGTGTTCGCCCTTGGTTTCCTTGTGTTGTGCAGCGCTTGGGTTCGTGACAAGGCTTAACCGCCTCCCGTGAATTCATTAACTCTGGTGGTTGTATTGAGCATTAACAGGTTGATCTTTTGGTGCAACGACAACCATCTTTGCAACAATTGGTATCAGAGCCTAGTTCACGAGTTCGAACCCCTTGCTTGCGTTGGGGGGGGGGGGCTATTGCAAGGTGTGCGCCCTTGGTCTCCTTCTGTTGTGCAACGCAGCGCTTGGGTTCGTGACAAGGCTTAACCGCCTTCTGTGGATTCATTAACTCTGGCTGTTGTATCGGGCATTAACAGGGCAATCTTTTGGTGCAATGACAGCCGTCTTTGCAACAACTTGGAGCAGCATTCTTGGTGGTTTTTGTGTTCTCATTGCACTAGGGTTTCACCCTAGAGTTGAGCGCCATCTTTGAGGAGAGCTAATTGACTTGGAGGGAGGCGATCTTCACATTTGGAGGGTTTTCTTAAACCCTAGTTGCAACCGCCATGTAATGTCCCCTTTTGAGCCATTGTTGCAAAGTGACTTAGATATCTGGAAAATTGGAAAATAACTTAAGCTTGGAAAATGGAAAGTTACTTTGAGTAGTTAAATCATGCATTTAACTATTTTTCCTTGGCAAAACGAAGTTGGATTATGACTTGGAGTAATTTTGTGATAATTATGGTGAAGTCAAAATTAAAAAAATAATTTGCCTTGGATTGGAGCGACCCACTTGGAGAGTGGAAAATGGGAAAAAAATAAAGAAATAAAGAGAAAATAAAAATAAAACAAATGACAATAAAATAATCTTTTATTTGTCAAAAAAAAGTGACCGCCCAATTTGAGATGAGGAAATAATAAAATATTAATATTTTAATCCTCTATTTTGGCTGCCCAAGTTGTAATGTCCCAAATTATGAGCTAAGTGTGATTTGCTAGTTGATTTTGTTCTATGCATGGAGAACTGGAAAGTTGGATCAACTAGTGTGTTTTTGAGCTACATGGGAAATGCAATATTGGAATTGTATTTTCAATTATGAGGTTGGTTTTGATTTTTAATGATTGCATATGATTCATAGCTGGCCACCAAACATGAAGGAAGAATATATTAAATGCAACATTTATTTATTAAATGATTGCATTGGATCGATGGAATATGAGGGCGATTGGGTTTGTGGAAATTAAATGATTGCATTTAATTTGATGTTGAGCTTTGAAAAGATTTTAAATGCAAATTTTATTTATTAAATATTTGCATTGGAGCGGTTGAGGGTTTTTATTAAATGCAAATATCATCATTTAATGCATGCGCATGAGGTAGTTGTGGATCGATGCAAGAATAGAGGAGCATTTTAAATGCAAGTTCATAAATTGAATGCCAAGTCAGTTATGTCAAAGATCAAGATTTTAAATGCTTTGAAGGATATTAAATGCTTGTATTTGAATAGAGTGGTTTATTTAATAGATTTCATGAAGTGGTTAGGGGTTGTCCAAGGCAAGGAATGATTTTCAATGCAAAATCAAAATATTTAATGATTGCACACAAGCCGCCAAGGAGAGTACATTGCTATTGGATCGATCCATTTGAAGGAGTTGTAATTCATTTAAAATAATTGAAGATTGTTTTAAATGAAAGAGTTTGATTGTAATTCATTTACAATTGTTCAAGTTCGTTGATTCTCATTGGTGGAATTCAAATTTCAATTCAAAATTGCCAAGGAGATGGACGCCTATCCATGGAGTCTTCAAATAGAGCAAATCAACAACAATTTGCAACTTATGATGCTATGGTATGTTTTCTTTCTTATTGATTTTAAGCTGATAATTCCGATTTTCAGTTTGATTAACAAGGTGATGACCCCTTGTTCATGTATGGAGATGACCCCATACAATGTGTGAGGTGATATTGTTCTAATATATACCATTGAGCTTAATATTGCAGGTTTTATACAAGTATTGGGAGCTATTTGATTGATGTATTGAAGCCCTTGATCTATTGGTATCACTATCAAGGTAGCAATTGGGCTTATTACATCATTGGAGTGAGTTTTCTATATGTTGCAGGGACTGAAATTTCATAACAGCGAGATATTCATTTTATTTCAGGGCTTCTTGAACATTCTACAAAGATTCCAAAGGCTGGAAATTGCATAGGAACATTATCATTTGGCTTAGGAGAGAAGATTTGAGGGCTTGGAAGCATATTTACATTGGCTGGGCGAAAAATACACTTTCAGCAGTTGGATCAACAAACTGTCATTTTATATCAGTCAATTATATCTTCATTTCCAGGGCTCTTTGTTCAATCTTTGACTTGGAATCAATTGCAAAGTGTTTGTACATGATCCTACTTGAAGGAAGAGACAATTGGATGTCATTTTGATGTGGAAAACTTGATGTATAATGGTCTGATCATAATTTCTGAGTGACTGATTTTTGTAACAGCAGTGAATAAATAAAGTTATTTGGAGCTTCATTCATCATTTATGCATTGGTTGATCATATTTTCATAAGTACTTGATTGTGTGTTGAATTGGATTTCAATTTTGGTGTTAAAAGTTGATAGATATTTTCAGTGTTAAACAATAAGGTCTCTTACAGTGGTATCAAAGCCATGATCTTCCCAGCCAAAGGGGAAAATCAAAATTGGTTTCAGTCATCTAACAGGGTACTTCAATGGCTAGAGTTAAAGATGGTAGCATGAAAGAGTTGGAAAGGCTTTTTACTGAGCACAAACAGAAATCACAGCAGTTGTCAGATTATATGGAAAAAAGTTGGGTGATGATGGAAAAAATATTTACAAGTGAAGGTTTTAGAAGACGTCTCTATGGTAAGCTTGATAAACATGCAGGTGATTCAAATGATTTGCAGCCTATAAGTGATCAAGAATAGTCACCTATTGAAGGCCAAGATGAAGAACACATGAAGATTGAAGAAAATGATATCATAGATGAAGACCAAGCTGATTTAGAGGAGCACGATGATGACCAAATAACAAATTTTTATGGAGGTGTTGAGTCTCATGCATCACATCACTTGGAAAAGCATCTAAAGGTAAATGATAATCAGATTGTTGCAACTCTAACTCATTTTGATATTCATGAGATGATTGCAGCATTGTGTTGGAAGGCTCTAGATTTTAGAGGAAGTTCATCTCTTATTGTTTTGTATGAACTCAAGGAAGCATCTAAAGGTAAATGATGAATGAAGCTCCTCACTATCATTCAATAAAGAAGCCAAATTCTTCATATGGGTATGTTCACTTATGTTTTGTGTTGGTAATTGGTTGTATTAGTGAGCTGATAATTTCATTTTCAATCATTATTTGGTATTATTTCATTGTCATATTGCAACCTTTTCATCTACAACACATTCCAAACATATTGGTGAAAACAAAACTTGAAAAGCCCAAGTGAATTGAAAGAAAAACAAATTAGAAAATTTAGATCAACAGGTTTAATTTTTAGGACAGAATTATACAGGGTTCTTAAAGTGGTATCAGAGCTGGGATCTTGCCAGCCTAGAGGGTAGAATTTAGTTTGGAAATCAGGTTGTAAGACAAACAGGTTTTGAAATAGTTAGCACAATGGGTGATAGAAGGAATAGTATGAGTCCACAAAGAAATGATTGACACATGAAAGAGTTTATGAATGGTATGAATCAACATATGAAAGAGTTTACGAATGGTATGAATAATTTGGTCAAGAGTCAGCAACGCTTCATGGCAGCCCAACAATGCTTCATGACAACTATTGAGTTACTTGCACAACATGAAGAATAAAAGAAAAGCAAAAATCAATTGGGCAAAGAAGATTCACTTCATGCATCCACAAGCAAAGAGTACATGGAATTGAACAAATCAGCACCTTTTGGATCTGCACTTGTGGAAGAGCATTCAGAAAAAGAAGTGTTTGAGGATTTAGAGGACATCACACGAAGGTATGACAGCAGGTTTAATTTTCTGTTTTGTGACAACATTCCTATTTCTTCACATAATCATGAGATAGCAGCCACTTCACATGAGGAAAATGAGGTGGAAGAGCCTCCTAATGATGGAACTCAAGTTTTGGGTGTTAAGCATGAGGAGTATGCTGAAGATTCAAGCCACAACAATTCTGATTTTGTACATCATACCATGGAGGACGTCATGAAGACTCAAGACATGTGTGATGGATGGGTACAAAGAGCTAGGAAGGCAAAGTTGTTGGCTGCCCAAGCAAGACAACACCTACAGGATGTCAAGGAATGTTGCAATTAGCTAGATCATGCAAATTTTGTTAGTACACAGTTTACATCATGAGGATCATGTGCTATCTCTTTTAGAGAACTCATTGAAGGCTCACATCATAGATGTGGATGGGATAGTTGATCACTCAGTGGATCAACCACTAGTGTTTTGCCTACACAAGGAGACATAAGTGCTTCAGATTTGGTTGAGCCCTTGATTATTCGTGGAGAGCTTGAGGAGTTGATTCATGATGAGGTGCAGGTATATCATCTTGATGATTCCTTGATAGAGTTGGGGGCTACCCTACTTCAAAGATTTGTGACAAGTGTCATGGAGTCACTTGTTTGGGTTTGGTATGAACCAAGGGATTTGTGTGCATGTGATTGTCACTACAACACTTGGAGGTTGAGTAATAATGAGTTTACATCAGTTTATGACAGCGGAAGCGGTCCCAGGATGAGTTTAAATCAGATTTTCATCTTTCACACTAGCAACATTGAGGTAGTATGTGTGAGTATGATGGATGTTATGATGAGAGATGTTTCTCATTTCATGTTGAGTATGTATGGTGATACAAGAAGGATATGGGGTCCTGGTATATTGTGAAAGTAATTGGCCATTCACATGTGATTGCTTGAGGGCAAGCAATATCGGGGTGGGAGGACTTGTAATGTTCCCTTTTTGAGCAAGGTTGGAGAAATGAATGTTGTTGAGGCTCGGAGAATGGAATGTTGAGTTTTATGGCTTCAACTATTTTTGCTTGATGAAATGAAGTTATATTTTGGCTTTTGGTATTTTTGTGCAAATTATTGAAAAGTCAAAATATAAAAATAATAGTGCCAAGAAAGAAAACAACCCAATGAGAGAAATAAAAAATAACTTAAAGATGGAAAATGGGAACGTTGGAGGTGAAAGAGTAAATATAATATTTTATTATTATATTTTTTATTATTTCCCATGGAAAATCGGTGCTCAAGGAGGAATTAGAAAAAATAATAATTTATTTGCATTTTCTCTCTCCTAGCAGCCGCCCAAGGAGAAAAAAGGAAAATAAATAAATAATATTTTATTATAGGGGTGGACTTGAAAAATAATAAAATATTAGTTTATTTGGGCGCCCAAGTTGAGAAGTATAAAAGGACATCAATTGATATCATTTTCATATCATTGATCATTTGGCTTTGGCATTTTAGAGTGTTTATCTTGGCTGTAACAAGTTTTCAACGGTATCTAAGGACGAAAACCCTTGGATAGAAGTGATTTGGATGAAAACCCAATTCACTATTGGAGATGGTTTCACATAAAAGCCATTATTGAGCTTATTTGCAGGTTAATTGATGGATTCAAGCTTCAATCAACTAGGGTTTGATGAAGACGGCTAGGGTTTGAAGGTTGTAATTTAGATTTGGAGATGTTTTTGATGATATTTCATTCATAGGTTGATATTGGAGGATTTGACATTGAAGCGCTTGGCATTGGAGGCTATATTGGTGTTTATCATCATCATTTAGCTAGCTAGAATTGTGTTTCAGACATCTACAGGTTCATATCAGATTTAGATTTGAGGGTTTAATGGCATATTTTGATGAGATTTGATGATATTTTGCACATTGGGCCATCCAGGGTTGTGAGGACGATAGGAGAGCTTGCTTATGAAATAGAGTTGCTAGAGCACATCAAGATCAACAATGTGTTTCATGTTTCATGCTTGAAAAAGGCACTTGGGCAGCATATTTCACCTTCTCCTGGTACCGGAGGCTATTCTAAATGTACGAGAGAGAAGATTAAGAAGCAAAAGCATCAAAGAGTATTTGATTCGTTGGAAGGATTTGCCTCCAGAAGATGCTACTTGGGAAGGAGAACAAGTACTTTAACATCCAAATTTGCAATTGCTCGAGGACAAGCAATTTTGGGAAGGGAGGATTATAATGTCCCCTTCTCAGACGTGAGTGTTTGGTGAAGATCCTTAGCCTATTTGAATTCCCATAGGCTAATTGGGATTTTGGTAAGGGAATAATTAATTAATTAAATTAAGTTGTCTTAAATTATCCTTTTACAGGCAACTTATATTTAATTAATTATTTTAGTAAAGTTGGACATTTTATTATAAAGTGACTTATTTCGGGGTCCAAAAAAACAATTATAAATAAAAAGTCACTTTATGGGGAAAATAAAATATAATTTCTCGAACTTTCTAAAGGAGAGTATAGAAGGAGGTTGTGAAAAGAGAAATTCATATCTTGGCATTTCATTTTCTAAAACCCTAGTTGTGGAGATTGAGCTTTGCTTCAACTTTCAGCCCTAGGATGAAAACCCTATGACGTAGATTGATTTTGAGGATAGAAACCCTATGGCGTAGATTGGTTTCGAGGATGGAAACCCTTCTAGCCAATTCTTGGTGAGTTCATACAGGATTCACAGGTGTGCTGAATGTTTTCAGAAGTTGTGGAGATTTATGCTAAAGAATTAAATATCATTCCAGGTTAGTGCTTTGATTTTCGGGAGATCTGCAAAGTGGAGATTTATCGAAAATCATTTGCAAGCAAATATAAATCGATTTCTAGTATAAACAAATAATAATATTATTTCATATATTGATAAAGTTCATTGTGAAGATTCCTGAATATCATCAGAAAATATTCACAAATTAAAATTACCAAAGGGTGTGGAGGAATTTATTTTATTGCTAGCACAAATTAACCAGCTGTACCATTTTATGGTATTATTGGCAAGGTTGGCCATACCAAATTTCCCCTATAAGTTGCCATACCAAGTGAATGAAGAGGGATGTGGGAGATTAAAGGGAATCACTTGAGGTTTTAAAGGTTTTTGGAGACTAAGACCCCAGTCGTACCACTTTAGGGGTTAAAGAAATATATTAAGTGTGTGTGTTGCTCTTTGTGAGGAAAAATTAGTGGATCGTACAGATCTCTTTGGGCAATGTTTAATATATATTCTGATTTGATCTAATATTAGTAATTATCAAGGGTTTTCAAGGAATTTGATCAGCTTTCAGCCTCAACGTGAAGGTAAGAATTTGTATTTACTTTCAGCTATTAGCATGTATGTGGATTAACATTTCCAACTATTGCAATAGTGAATGAATGAATCAATGAAAGATTTTAATAACGTCCACGAGGCCAAGCAGCGTAAGGGACTAGGGAAACAACCTCTCAAGATATTTTCAATCTCCTTTCAAGATCAGATCTTCTGCTATGAATCTTGACCAATAAACTAGCCGTAATGAGAATCTGAGGCTCCTCAAATAACTCACTAAGGCTATCCCCCTTCCAGCTGTTGTCAAATTGACTACGTATATCCGCATATGCAGCACACTCAATGATGTAATGCCATTTAGTTTCGACCACCCCTTTGTCGCAAAAAATGCATGTTTTTTCAGCCCACTCTTCTTTGGGAATCGTCCACCTACCCATCTCACATTTAAGACGATGGGACTCAGTCCTCAACTGAGCCACTAAAATGCTTGCCTTTCCACTGAGAGCGGCCCACATATATTCTTTTTCACCATTCTCCCTCGAAGGATTGAACTCTCTAACATAATAGAAAATACATTAATAGAGTGCCTCTGGATTCAATTGTTTATGTTTTTGCTTTGACGTTTTGGATCATACTCAATGATCCATCATTAGGAAGAGGAGAGTTTTGGACTGTGGAAAACTCTTAATATGCATTATTATACAATATCAATTAGTGCATTGTTATCTTTATTGTCATTTTGTTAAACACTTTGTGAAATACACAAAATAGTTGGGAAAATACAGTGGTTTATAGTGTTGGCATTTCTTCAAACATTTGTCAATATTAAAAAAGAAAATTAGTCCAACACATTACATCCAAATCTGAGCAGGCCCAAATGAGGCATGCTGAATCGTGTAACACTGGTCCTTTCTAGATATCTTTTTTGGTAATGAATGTTTATTTAGTATTGAATATTTGCCAAGATTTTGCTAAGTTTGAGTTTGGTAACACTAATAGCCAATGCTCCAAAGTGAGGGATAGCACTCCTAAATAGGCAACCCATTCCTTTTGTTACCTATGTTATGGAATCTGGAGTTTCTATCCTTGAAAAGCTGTAAAATACCCTTCTGGAAATGACTGAATTTTTTTGCCAATTTAGATAAGATTTCTTGCACACTTCAATTAAATAACATCACCAAATGAACAAGGAATTGTAGCATATCAAACCCACATCAACTTTGCATATATGAAACCAACAAATAAATGCCACATGAAATGTCAAGTGGCTGGAATTTATTTCAGTCCATGTCTGATTTTGTATCAGACTTAATTACAAATCAATATGAAGCCCAAATACATCAAACTTTGCACACAAATATAGCCGAAAGCCTCTAGAATGATGATGGCTATCAAATGGACACAAAACAGTCTTGAAAAAGATTCAATAAATTTCTGATATGAACTTTCTGTATGCTGATATGATTGCTGAAAATGAACTTTTAACACAACCAAGGGTTTACAATGAAATATCATGAAATATCTCCTCCAAATGCATTCTATGGATGCATAGGAAGGTCTTCTATCAAGCACAACTCTTCAACCTTCAAACCCTTGATCAAATCCACCTAAAAAACCGTGAAATTCCAATGTAAAGTCGCTGTTATAAAAATCAGACCCTGCTGTTGCAAAATTAGACCCTGCAAAATATGAAAATACTATCCAAAATGTACTCCAAATTCACTAAACTACCTTGGTAGTCAATCCTCTACACCAAGAGTTTCAAATAGATATCAATATCACTTCCAAACTCTTCAAATAACCTGCAAATTTAATCCAATGATGAAATTTGTATGACAACATCTCACAAATTGTTATGGGATCATCACCACAACATTGAAGGGATCATCTCCTTGAAGAAAATAACTAGCAAATGCAATTTCCAGCTAAAATAGATAAAATGTAAAAGCTTACCATAAGATCAAAAGTTGCAAAATGAAGCTCAAGTCATATATTTAAACTCCTCAAGCTTGGACGTCCATCCTCTTGGCAATTTTGGAATGCATTTTGAAATCCATCAATGAAGATCAAGGAATTGAAACAATATTGAATGATCTTCACCAAATATGCTTTCATTTAAAACAATCTTCAATTATTTTAAATGAATTTACTCCTCTATGGATCGATCCTCTTAGGCTAGGCATTTGGACTCTTGCATTGAATTTTTGATTTGCAAACATTTAAAACCTTCTTCTTTAATTGGGCGATCAACTAAATGCATTTAATTTTGTATTTCAAATGCATTTAATTTCCTTCATACTACCTATCGATCCTCTTTTTGCTTGTGCGAATGCATTTGATGAGGCAATTTTGCATTTAAAAACCTTCTAACTACCCAACCAATCCTTTCATGCTTGGGCAATTGCATTTATTGAGAGTTTGCATTTAAAATTGCTCTTTCCTTAGCCGCCGCCACAACATTCATGGACGTTTGCATTTAAAATACCAAACAAAACAATATTAAATGCTTTTACCTCATAACCGCCTCCCTCTAAGCTGTCGATGCTCATACAATGATAAATTTGCAATTATAATTGACTTCAATCTTGGGCGAATGGAATTTTAGCATCCCTCTATGCAAATCGAACACCTCAAACCTAGCTGTTGGCTCCAAAAGCAAGGCTCAAAACAAATAATATTAAATATCCTTCATGCATCGATCCATATACCTTGGTCTTTGAACTTGAATTGGGCCCATCTATGACTTGTCAATATTCCTTCACCAATAGGTCCTACCTGGAGCTATCCATATTCACATCATCTCCATACAAAATAGATTAGAGAAAATGTAATTAAAGATTTCATTTTCCCTCCTTATTTATCAAATTCAAATTCAAATTCAAATGAATGAAAATACAATCTTAATATTGCATTTTCCACATAGCTCAAAATACACTAGTTAAGCTAACTTTCCAAATCTCCATGTGTAGAAGCCAACTCAACTAGCCAATTATTCCCTTACCAATGCATTAGCCTACGGGAATAGATGATAGGCTAACCAAATTTCTCCATGTAACATCACTCTGGAATTGGGGACATGACAGTCCTCCCTTCCCGGGATTGCTTGTCCTCAAGCAATCGAAGATTGGGATGCTCTAAAATCTTCTCACCTTCCCATGTAGCATCCTCTAATGGCAAACCTCTCCAATGCACCAAATACTCCCTGATGATTCGGCTCCTCAATCTCCTCTCTCTCATGTCCACAATGCTATCTGGCTCAAGTATCAACATACCCTCTTCAACAAGAGGTGGAAGATCAATGGAAGAAACCACATGCTGACCCAATGCCTTTTTGAGGCATGAAACATGAAAAACATTATGAATGTGGCTTCCTAATGGTAGCTCCAACTCATATGCTACTTCTCCGACTCTCCTGATGATCCTGTAAGGCCCATAGAATCTTGGCTTGAGTTTTTTTGCACCACTTTTCTTCAATGAGCTCTGTCTGTATGGCTGTAAGCGCAATAAAACCAAGTCATCTATCTCAAATGATCTGTCCACTCTATGCCTATCTGCATACATTTTCTGTTGATTTTGAGCATGCTGAATATGATCCTTAAGAACTCTAAGGATATCCTGTGTGTCCTGCATCATCTCCTTAGCTCTAGGAGCTCTACTATCATCAAAAGCCAAATCAACAAAAGATAATGCATCATACCCATATAGTGCCCAAAATGGAGTCATGCCAATGGACATATGATAGGTGGTAGTGTAACAATACTCACCAAGGTACAACCATCTCACCCAAGCACGCTGATGACTCGCAACATAATTGTGAAGATAACCCTCAACCCACTTATTCATGATTTCTATCTGACCATCTGTTTGAGGATGCCAACTAGTGCTCGGTGTCAACTTTGTACCTGTAAGTTGGAATAGCTCTCTCCAAAACATACCAATGAATCTACTATCCCGATCGCTCACAATAGTCTTCGGTAGGCCATGCAAATGGAACACTTCTCTAAAGAATAACTCTGCAACCTGTAAAGCTGAATAATTTGATGCAATAGAATAGAAATGTGCATATTTTGTTAATCTATCAACAACTACATATATGCAATCTCTACCATGTACCTTTGGAAGACCTGTGATAAAATCCATAGAGATACTCTCCCACTTCTGCTCAGGAATAGGCAATGGCTGAAGTAGACCGGTGGGAAAAGTATGCTCAGACTTGTTCTGCTGACAAGTCAAACACTCCCTAACATGTTGTAGAACATCATCCTTGAGACCCTTCCAAGAGAATCTCTCGTGAATCTGTCTATAGGTTTTGAAAACCTTGGATGTCCTGCTAGAGGTGTGTCATGAACGGCTCTCAAAATCTACTGTTTGAGCTTTGACTTAGGTACCAAAAATATCCTGTCCTTATAATATATTACATCATCAATCATCTTGTACCTGCCATCCTGTATAATACCATCCATGATCTCGCATGCAAAAGTAGATTTGGAATATTCAACTAAAAGTTGAGATTTCCAATCAGCTGAAATCTCACTCAAGGAACAAATAGTAGGCCTCCTCAAAAGTGCATCAGCAACAATGTTCTTCTTTCCTTTCACAAACTCAATATCAAAATCATATGCCTGTACTTTAGAGACCCTTTTTTGTTGTCTCTCATTCAAATCCTTTTGTTCCAAGAAGTATTTCAGACTATTGTGGTCGGTCCTTACCACAAACTTAGTACCTACCAAGTACTGACGAAACTTAGCCAATGCATGCATAATGGCTAGCATCTCCTTGTCATAGGTGGAATATAGGCGTTCCACATATCTCAATTTCTTGCTCTCATATGCAATTGGATGCCTATTCTGCATTAACACAACCCCAATACCATCTCCTGATGCATCACAATCTAAAACAAAAGACTGTGTAAAATCTAGTAGTGCCAATACTGGAGTAGTACTCATAATTTCCTTGAGACGATCAAATGCTACCTGTGCTGCCTTTGACCATAAGAAAGCTCCCTTCTTAGTGAGATCTGGCAATGGTGCTGCCAACTGTGAAAAACCTCTAACAAACCTCCTGTAGTAGCTGCAAAGACCCAAGAAACCTCTCAACTCTGAAATGTTCCTTGGAATAGGCCACTCCTGAATAGCCTTGATCTTCTCATCCTGAATTCTCACTCCATCAGCACTAATCATATGCCCTAGATAAAGAATCTCCTTCATCCCAAAATCACACTTGGACATCTTGGCATACAATGACTGTAACTCCATGATTCCAAGTACCTCCTCAAGATGTTGGAGATGCTCCTCCCATGTCTTACTATAAATCAAAATATCATCAAAGAAAACCAACAAAAACTTACGCAATTGCTCGTTGAAAACATGATTCATACAAGACTGAAATGTAGCAGGTGCATTAGTAAGACCAAAGGGCATTACAAGGAGCTCATAGTGTCCATAGTGACATCTGAAAGCTGTCTTTGGAATGTCCTCACAAACACGAATTTGATGATAGCCTGAACGAAGATCAATTTTAGAAAAGTATACTGCCCCATATAACTCATCAAGCAACTCATTGATCCTGGGTATAGGATACCTGTTTTTGATTGTCCTCTTGTTCAAAGCTCTATAATCAATACATATCCGCATAGTCCCATCCTTCTTATTTGCGAACACAACTGAAGAAGCAAAAGTACTAGATGATGGCCGAATGTGTCCCATATCTATCAACTCCTTAATAGTCTTCTTAATCTCAACCTTGAAGTGCCTAGGATGACGATATGGTGCGATGTTGATGGGCTTGGTTCCATCCTCTAACTCAATCACATGCTCAAATCCACGGTCTGGTGGTCTACCTGGAGGAATGTCACTAAATACCTTACTGTACTTATCCAATACTGATTGGATATCCACATGATACTCACCATTGGAAGAAGGCTTAGAAGTTATTTCAACTTGGGCTGCCCATGCAATATCATTGTGTCGAAACAAAGTCTCCATACGCCTAGTTGACATGACCTTAGCATTACCATCTGATATGGCTCTCAAAATTACCTTCTTTCCATTATGCATAAATTCTATCTCCCATCTTTCTCAAATCCTAAATGTACTTGCCAATAGAATGCAACCATTGCATCCCTAGTACCACATCAATCCCTGAAAGTCCAACCATATAGAAATCATTTGTCAAAGTGTAATCACCCATCTGTATACTCAATTGTGGCACCCTCTTTTGACAATTCATGGTGAAACCATCATCTACCACAACTGTGAATCCCTCAAAGTCTTCTGCTTGTAATCCACGTCTCAAGACCAAACCCTCCTCAATAAAATTATGTGTAGCACCACTATCCACTAAACATGTAACCCTTTGTCCATTAATAACTCCTTTGATCCTGAATGCATGGTATTTAGGAACTCCTGAAATAGTAGCAATAGTGATGGGATTACTAATATCATTAGACTCTGGATCCAAAATAAGCTGATCATCCTCATGGCATGAACCTGTATCATCCTGTGAATTACTATCATCATTTGATAATACCTCAATGAGATGAGCTTTGCCTTTTCCAAGACATCTATGTCCTGGCTCCCATGGTTGCTTGCAAGAAAAGCATAGCTTCTTCCTTCTCAATTCATCTCTCTCTATTGCTGAAGGATTAGGCTTAGGCTGAAATGATTTCCTCTGATTAGAACCTGTGCCTTTGTAGAAACTTTTCTTTGGAGTGAATGTAGGAGTAGTATCCAAATCAAGTGCTAAATCAATGGCCTCCTCAAGAGTAGTCGGCTTGTGTACCTTAACCAAACCCTTAATCCTATCATTCAACCCTTCCACAAACAACATTGTGATCATCCTATCTGACATATTAGGAACCATAACCGCAATCTTTTGAAATTCATTCACATAGGCCTCAACTCTACCTGTTTGTCTCAACTGTGCAAGTTCACGGTAGTAGACCTCTATATCCTTGCGATCAAACCTGTTAATGAGTTTTTGAACAAACTCATCATATGAAGTAATCCTGTTGTGATGTTGTGAAACCAAACCATGATGCCACCACTCATATGCAAGACCCTCTAAATGCATAGTAGCAAAATGTATAGCCTTTTCTTCAGTCATGGGTTGAGTGTAAGAAAGGTATCTAACTCATTCACCCATGCCCTAGCACTTAGTTTGCCACTACCACCAAAACTAGGAAGAGGAATTTTTTTCAATGCATCCTTGTATTCTTTTGGTTGTGTAGGTTGAGCCCTTCTTTGCCTTGGCCGATTCACTCTACCTTTTTGATCTTCTCTTTTTTGACTCATGTAGTTATTGAAATTGATTCTATTCCTTACATGCTCAGGAAGTGAATTATACTCATCGACCAAAGATATAACATTCTCCCTGAATGGAACCTCTTCTTCTTCAATCTGTCGCTGCTCTTCTTCTTCTTCATCTTCCCTAGGAAGGAAAATAGGCTGCATAGGTCTCTCAACTGTTGGTGTTCTTGCCCTTCTAGCATGTGTTGGTGATCTTCCAGCTACACTACCTATATCTTGATTGTTTTCATTACCTGCATTGTTATTTCTGTTACCCATCATAGCTTGAAACATTATTTCAATATTTGCATTTGTTTGTCACTGTTGTTTAGTTGCCTCACGCTGTTGAGCTGCCATCTCACGCCGATTATTGACCATATCTTTTAACATGTTATCAATTTCATCTTGTGGAATACTTTGCCTTCGATCACCCATTGTATCTGTTCTTCTTCTCCTATAATGATGAGGCAAAGGATCAATGTTGAAGCTCATAACCCATAGGCTGGCAGGAACTTGGCTCTGATACCACTATAAAATACCCTTCTAGAAATGACTGAAATTTTTTGCCAGTTTAGCTAAGATTTCTTGTACACTTCAATTAAATAACATCACCAAATGAACAAGGAATTGTAGCATATCAAACCCACATCAACTTTGCATATATAAAACCAACAAATAAATGAAACGTGAAATGTCAAGTGGCTGGAATTTATTTCAGTCCATGTCTGATTTTGTATTAGACTTAATTACAAATCAATATGAAGCCCAAATACATCAAACTTTGCATACAAATATAGCCGAAAGCCTCTAGAATGATGATGGCTATCAAATGGACACAAAACAATCTTGAAAAAGATTCAATAAATTTCTGATATGAACTTTCTGTACGCTGATATGACTGCTGAAAATAAACTTTTAACACAGCCAAGGGTTTACAATGAAATATCATGAAATATCTCCTCCAAATGCATTCTATGGATGCATAGGAAGGTCTTCTATCAAGCACAACTCTTCAACTTTCAAACCCTTGATCAAATCCACCTAAAAAACCGTGAAATTCCAATGTAAAGTCGCTGTTATAAAAATCAGACCCTGCTGTTGCAAAATCAGATCCTGCAAAATATGAAAATACCATCTAAAATGTACTCCAAATTCACTAAACTACTTTGGTAGTCAATCCTCTACAGCAAGAGCTTCAAATAGATATCAATATCACTTCCAAACTCTTCAAATAACCTGCAAATTTAATCCAATGATGAAATCTGTATGACATCTAACAAATTGTTATGGGATCATCACCACAACATTGAAGGGATCATCTCCTTGAAGAAAATAACTAGAAAATGCAATTTCCAGCTAAAATAGGTAAAATGTAAAAGCTTACCATAAGATCAAAAGTTGCAAAATGAAGCTCAAGTGATATATTTAAACTCCTCAAGCTTGGATGCCCATCCTCTTGGTAGTTTTGGAATGCATTTTGAAATCCATCAATGAAAATCAAGGAATTGAAACAATATTGAATGATCTTCACCAAATATGCTTTCATTTAAAACAATCTTCAATTATTTTAAATGAATTTACTCCTATATGGATCGATCCTCTTGGGCTAGGCATTTGGACTCTTGCATTGAATTTTTGATTTGCAAACATTTAAAACCTTTTTCTTTAATTGGGTGATCAACTAAATGCATTTAATTTTGTATTTGAAATGCATTTAATTTCCTTCATACTACCTATCGATCCTCTTTTTGCTTGTGCGAATGCATTTGATGAGGCAATTTTGCATTTAAAAACCTTCTAACTACCCAACCGATCCTTTCATGCTTGGGCGATTGCATTTAATGAGAGAGTTTGCATTTAAAATTGCTCTTTTCTTAGCAGCCGCCACACCATTCATGGACGTTTGCATTTAAAATACCAAACAAAACAATATTAAATGCTTTTACCTCATAACCGCCTCCCTCTAAGCCGTCGATGCTCATACAATGATCAATTTGCAATTATAATTGACTTCAATCTTGGGCAAATGGAGTTTTAGCATCCCTCTATGCAAATCGAACACCTCAAACCTAGCCGTTGGCTCCAAAAGCAAGGCTCAAAACAAATAATATTAAATATCCTTCATGCATCGATCCATTAACCTTGGTCTTTGAACTTGTATTGGGCCCATCTTTGACTTTTCAATATTCCTTCACCAATAGGTCCTACCTGGAGCTATCCATATTTACATCATCTCCATACAAAATAGATTAGAGAAAATGTAATTAAAGATTTCATTTTCCCTCCTTATTTATCAAATTCAAATTCAAATGAATGAGAATACAATCTTAATATTGCATTTTCCATATAGCTCAAAATACACTAGTTAAGCTAACTTTCCAAATCTCCATGTGTAGAAGCCAACTCAACTAGCCAATTATTCTCTTACCAATGCATTAGCCTATGGGAATAGATGATAGGCTAACCAAATTTCTCCATGTAACATCACTCCGGAATTGGGGACATGAGAAAAGGAAAAGGGCATATATGAGATAAGAAGTCATTTAGTAAATTATTTCCCCTGTTTGGGAGAGTTACTCCCGAATTGCATCATTGATGAGGCACAACCAATGGAAAATATTTTATAGTTTTCCTTTTTAAAAAAATATATTTGAGGAACATTAACAAGAAAATGCTTCGTATGAACGTGTTGCACTGTTACTGAAACAACCTTGTTCACTTTTATAATTACTATTGTTTTATGCCATTTCAGCCGTTTAAAATGTCATTGATGTCGTTTTTGTGATAAAAATTCGTTTAAAGCCAAATAAATGCCATGGAATCACTTATTTTTCATTAAAGTATAGGTATTGAGAATGAAAAAAAAAACATGAGTTTTGAGCCTGAAAAATTAAAGCATATGAAACTGCAAAAGTCTCGTCCAGGTGCACCAAAAAGCTAAAAGAAATCAAATTTGTTTGATTTTGATGAAAATTTGCGGGCAAAATGAGTTTTCCAATTTATGTTTACAAGTACGATTGGATTTTTGGAAAAGTCACCAGGCACTATGCTAGAGTATCAGGTCATGCTTGTTCATTAAAAAGAAGCTTTGTTACGAGGTTCTTCCAATTTGGGTTCCGTCACTAATCTAAACAGGAGTGGGAGTGGGAGTGGGATAGAGAGTGCATCTAGGATGGCAAGGGAATGACCCTACTGCCTTGGGTACATTGTGGGTACATCCCTGGTCGAATCCTATAGGATTTTGATAAAAATGTCAAAACTTTATAAAACCGTTGATCTTAGAGTAACGGGCTTAATATTTAGTTGTGTTTGAGGCTACATTGATAGAAACACAACATAAACACGTTGTTTTGCCTTCTAGTTTGAGGCCTGAAAAACTAAGTTGCACTAGGAGGGGAAAGAGGAAGATGTAGATTGTATTTGGTTGTTTTTTCATTTTTACATATCATTATACGTAAACAGTTATAGTGTTGTTATACATTTATTATTTATAATTTTGTTGTATTACATTGTATTGTTCGAGTTCGAAACTTTGAAATTTCAAATTTTGAGAGTTTGATGATCATATGATGTGTAATGTTTGAATTATGTCAAATTGATAGTCAAATTAGACTTTTGTGTTCCCTAAATGCATTAAAATTTTTTTTTTCTTGTAATTATGAGGTTTTTTTTATTGTATATTTGTTTTTTTTGTTTTTTATATTTTTATTTATGCCGAGTCCTGCAGAGTTTTTTGCGGAGTCCATGTTGAGTCCCAGTCAAAGTCAAAATTTTGGGCTGCCAAGTCCGAGTTTTCGAACTATGTTTCATAGAACTATGATCCTTTGTATCAATTATTCTAGTAGTCCCAAACTCTTTAATGCTTGACACAAGGGTATTATGTACCTTTAAAGTCAACATTGATTACTGTGCAATATCCCTTTCTAGGATGACTGAAATTTATGCAACTTTTAGATAAGATTTCTTGCACAATTCAATAATAAACATCACCAATGAACCAAGGAATCGTAGCATATTAAACCCACATCAAACTTGCATATATGAAACCATCAAACAAATGAAACATGAAATGTCAAGTGGCAGGAATTTATTTCAGTCCATGTTTGATTTTATATCAGACTTAATTACAAGCCACTATGAAGCCCAAATACGTCAATCTTTAATGTTGCCCAAACCATGATAATAGCTATCAAGTGAACACAAAACAGCCTTGAAAGTGCTTCAATAAAATCCTGATATAAACTTTCTGTATACTGATATAACTGCTGAAAGTGTACTTTTTACTCAGCCAATGATTTACAATGAAAACTCATGAAATATCTCCTCCAAATGCAATCGATAGGTGCATAGGAAGGTCTTTTATCAAGTACAACTCCTCAACCTTCAAACCCTTGATCAAATCCACCTAAAAAACCCTTGGTAGTCAATTCCCTACACCAAGAGCTTCAAATTTATATCACTTCCACTTTCAACCTATTCAAATAACCTACAAATTCAATCCAATGATGAAATCTGTATGACATCTCACAATTTGTTATGAGAACATCACCACGACACTCGAAGGAACATCTCGTTGAAAAATAACTAGAAAATTGGAATTTTCAGTTATAAACAGTAATAAAGAAAACATACCATAGCATCATAAGTTACAAAGTGATCTTCAATTGCTCTATATAAAGACTCCATGATGGTCGATCCTCCTCTTTTGCAAATTTGAAATGAAATTTGGAATCCATCAATCAAATGTGAGAAGCTTGAGCAATTTTAAATGAATGTTATCAAAGAATGCAATCATTTAAAAACAATCTTTAATTGTTTTAAATGAATTCCATCTATCTTCAAGTGGATCGATCCTCTATGAAGTGGCGTCCTCTCCCATTGGCGGTGGCTATGTGTTGGCATCAACAAACATTTACAAAC
Source organism: Cunninghamia lanceolata (assembly GCA_027924645.1). Classification (NCBI taxonomy): domain Eukaryota; kingdom Viridiplantae; phylum Streptophyta; class Pinopsida; order Cupressales; family Cupressaceae; genus Cunninghamia; species Cunninghamia lanceolata. The sequence continues at coordinate 8,644,841 of BSBN01000333.1, forward strand.
TTCCTTTGATATTGAATTCTCCTTGCTAATGGCGGCGGTTGATTGAATGCAAGTATTTAATATTGTTTTTGTTGCATTGAACATCAATCTTTGACTTGATCGAACCTCCTTACCCAAGGCGTTTGACATTTAATATTTGGCGGCTATGGTATTTGCATTCATTGATACCAACAATTGCATTTAAAAACCTCTTTCACAATCGGCGGCCAGCTTATGGATCAAATGCAAACATTAAATAACAATAACAAACCTCCAACAATACCAATCGCTCCTTTCAAGGCATGGGCGAGTGAACCATCATGGCATATGAATTGAAATTTGGACCAATGTGTATAGGTGCGATTCACTAGATAGCCGTTGCAATTCAAATACAAGTCAAACATGCCAATCGATCCTTTTTTCTTTGCTTTCAATTTGGGTTTGAACCTATAACTCCATTTGGAACACCTTTATTCATATTTACAACTGCATAGAAATCGATTAGAGAAAATGTAATTAAATATTTCATTTTCCTTCTTATTTCTTATTTTGAAAATTCAAACCTCATAATTGAAAATACAATTCCAATATTGCATTTCCCATGTAGCTCAAAAACACACTAGTTGATCCAACTTTCTGATTCTCCATGCATAGAACAAAATCAACTAGCAAATCACACTTAGCTCAAAATTTGGGACATTACAAGTCCTCCCTTCCCAAGATTGCTTGCCCCAAGCAATCAAAGGTGTCAAATAAGAATCAATGAATACCAGGATCCCAAACCCATCTATCCTGCCCATACAAAGTCGTACATACCAACTCAAAGATGTTGATGAAGAAGATCCTGGGACCGCTTCCACTGTCGCACAATGATACAAACATATCCATATTCATGTAGGTGCCAATCGTGAAGGTGTGACTACCAAACACAATTGTATCCATTCCCCTTGTTTCGCTGTCATAATTCATTACAGCGGTATGCAATATGAAGATATCATCTAAAATGATATAAAATGTGCCATCCCAAGTATATGAATCCTCACTAGACCAAACCACATACTGCCATATGAAATTCTCATCAAAATGAAACTGTGTCAATGTCATGTCCCCCATATTGGTGATTTGTAATTGAATCAATTATGATATATAATATATATTATGAAGTATAAATAATATAATTATTAATACAAATATTATATTATTTCTTAAATGAATAAATATATATTATATTAAATAACACATATAAATAGTATTTAATTGTTATTATAATTATTATATCTTATAAATAATATAAATATATATTATTATCATATATAATATAATATTAATGTTATTATAAATATGATTAGTAATATATATATATATATATATAGATAATACTATATATATAATAGATATTCATATAAATATTATAAATATTAAAATAACAATATTAATGAGAATATAGGAGAATCGGGCCTCTCTTATACGAATACTAACTAAATAAACAAAAGAAGAAATACAAATGATTAAGGAAGCCAAGGAATACACCACTCCAAGGCAGCGGCTGTTTTGAAAAGAATAGATGCGTCTCTTGGTCCTAAGAAAGCTCTTCACTAAGTCTAAAAGGATCCATTTCCCCTCTTCAAAAGGAAGGCAACAATTAGGAAATACAGAGATACACATCAGAAATTCTAAATGGGATCTGCAGTAATAAAAATAGACCAGCGATCAGGTTATCATTCTCATCCTCCAAAACAAGAAGAACTCAGTCTGCAGTATATAATACATAACAACAAGTATCATCGATTGAAGACATTATATTTGATCAAAGACTAGCAAAAATCTCTGTCCAAGAATTGCAACAGCAAGCATAGTGATCATAAGAATAGCATGAGAAATATGAATGATGGATAATGTGCTTGAAAGCAATCACAAGATTGATAGTAGTGATATGCATAGAAAATGACCAAAGATTAATAATAGTGATTTGCATTTGAAAGTAATCATAGCATTGATCATAGCAATGTGTATTGATAGTAATCCATGATGAACTAAGTTATGAGTTGACATTTGATCATAGAAAGGATAAAGGCAATGTTATTATGTAAATTATATATGGCTTTAAATGAAAAATGTACTAATGTTTTCTTGTTGCAAGTTGAAATTTGTGAACGAGGTAAAAGGATTTGGATTGTGACAAGGGGACATTACAATTGGTATCAAAGCAATCGTCCTGCCATCCTGTGTATACTTTGTGACTTATGCTTTGTATTCATGCTTCATACTTGTTTTGGATACTTTTAACTTATGCACTCATGTAAATACTTTGTACTACGTGAAGCTGCGTACTTGAGCTACTTGCTTGTCTACTTGAGCTACTTGCCTACTTGGTTGTCTACTTAAGCTACTTGCCTACTTGCTTAAGCTACTTGCTTGTCTACTTAAGCTACTTGCCTACTTGCTTGAGCTACTTGCTTGTCTACTTGCCTACTTGCCTACTTGCTTGAGCTACTTGCTTGTCTACTTGAGCTACTTGCCTACTTGCTTGAGCTAGTTGCTTGCTTGATTGAGCTTACGACCTGCCATCCTGTGGACGGATGTAATGAAAAAGGGAAAATATGGAGTGAAGCAAAATAACAAATAAGAAAGAGGATAGTCATATGAGAGTATAATATACTACCTATATTTGTAAGTTAATATTGATGCGATTTTGATTGCACTATTCTACATATACCTTCACTATGATGGAAAAGAAGTACAAAGGAAATAACACGAGGGCCCTCTTCTAGGTATGCCACCCGGGGGGGGGGGATGTAATGAGCCCACATGGGCCAAAGGGGTTCTGCCTTTAGTATGAAGGGTATTGCCTCTGGGCTTAGGGAGTGGCTACCAGGACACCTTAGTAATCTCACTCTTCTAGCATGGCATATGTAGAGAGGGCAATCATGAGAATAACGGACTTCATATGAATGGCATGCACCACATGAGTCCGAGGCGATCTATTATGAATGGCAAGTGCCACATTAGATCGAAGGTACCTTATATGAATGGCATGCACCACATAAGGTAAGAACAAATGGCGGACTTCATATGAATGGCATGCACCACATGAGTCTGAGGCGATCTATCATGAATGGCATGCGCCACGTTAGATTGAAGGTACCTTATATGAATGACATGCGCCACATAAGGTAAGAACAAATGATGGACTTCATATGAATGGCATGCGCCACATGAGTCCGAGGTGGTCTATCATGAATGGCATGCGCCATGTTAGATCGAAGGTACCTTATATGAATGGCATGCGCCACATAAGGTAAGAACAAATAGCGAACTTCATATGAATGGCATGCGCCACATGAGTTCGAGGCAATCTATTATGAATGGCATGCGCCGCATTAGATCGAAAGGACCTTATATGAATGGCATGCGCCACATAAGGACTATGACACTCCAGATAAATGGCATGCGCCACATGGAGACTAGGGAGGGATGGTTTATTGTAATAACCTGCACCTGTTGTTCTTTGGATTTATTCTTTTAATGTTATATTTTTTTTAATTTTTTTTGTGGTCTTTCAGAACTAGATAGAAGATGTAGAAGGGGGTTTTTGTTTTCTTGAAGTGTGTATGTCAGAATACAATGAAATATAACATGAAACTCAAACCCAGAAAATCTATAACAGATATGAACTAAATAATGAAGACCCAGTTCATTAAATGGCCCAAAATGAATTACCATCACATACCCATTTCAAAATAAACACCTTCAGATTTCTGTTGTTGACAGACCAGCAACTTGACAATGGAGTTTTGCATAAAAATATCAACAAATGCAAATAAGCAATCTACAATCCACAGCACAGGCCCATAGGCCAAAAATCGATCCAAGAGCAAATAAGAACAGCTCCCACAAACTCCACTAATGGCTGCCCAAAATGTACGGCCAACAAGAATAGTACGGCCATCAAGGTACGGCTAGCATAAGGAAAAGTACGGCCAGCAAGAAGAAGAGAAGTGACAGTCCAAAACCTCCTCAAATCTGTAGATAAACTTAGTCCATCCTTTGTTCTCTCGGCTGCACCGAAAACTAAGAAGATATATCATGAATCCTCTCCAAAACTCCGTCAAAGTATATCCAACTGAAGCACAAATATAGCCACTGAGTATGGCTGCTCCAAATTCCCCTTGGGTGATCTTTCACACCTGCGGAAGATTGATACCAATGGTGGTTTCTGTCACCAAAAGCCCTGGCTGGAAGAAATCCCCCAAACCCTCATTTGCAGAGCAAATAGAAGCATAAAATGTAATATCAAGAATGAATAACTTTTCCCACTCTTTGCCTTTTTATAACTCCACAAGTGGGTCGACCCATATGAGAGGGAAATGTTATTTTTAAATTTGCTTTTTATTCCTCAAAGGGGCACCCAAATCCCTTAGTGACTTATTTTTGCATTTTTTCTTATTTCTCCAAAGTCACTGACATTAATTAATTAAAGTCCAAATATAATAATAAAGTATAACTTACGGACTTTAATATGAAAGCCCAAACGGTCACAGAATCCCATGAGTTATAGATCGTTGGAAAGATCTCGGCGAAACGCTCCATCTCCAATAAAGAGTTTCCCAAAATAGCCAACTTCACGACTTACTAAAAATAGTAAGTCCCAGCCAGAATGTCAGAAACCAACCAAACGAACTCCCATAGTTCCCTAACCACTTTGGTTAGTCTACGGGAACCAAGTATAGACTAACTCACTAGAAAAAAGGGGACATTACATTTATCCACCCTGAGACCTAGAAAAAAATCAATATATCCTTCAAAGAGACATTAGGGACGTGTAGAACATAAAAAGTTAATTTCATTAATCACAAAAACACATGAATCAAATTCATTTCTATATTAGACCAATTCTTCCAAGAGTGTTTTTGGGTTCTTCTCTTGATACTAAGTTATATTAAGGGCCCATAACCCACAAACTCCCAGGATCATTCCTCATCTATTACACTTATATTTCATCAAGCACATCGCTATTCAAACTTACCAAATCTTCTTTAATCCATCATATAGTCAAGAACACGACTCTTCTCAATTTTGAGGTCAATAACATATGACAAGTATAAGACTGAATCTCGTAATCAAAGAATCTCAACACTCTCAAATCATCCCATTGTGTTAGTCAAAATATCAAACAAATGCTCTTTGATCACAAATTCTCTTTCATGGAATCACAATCAATCTCTCTTCACTAAAGCATGTTCAATCTAAACCCAAAACCCCGATTTCGTCTCAACGCATCAAAAAGTAGACATCAAAAGGTGCAAGGTAATGAAAGAAATCGTTGTGATTGCTTGAGGACAAGCAATCTTGAGTGGGGAGGGCTGTCATGTCCCCCATATCGGTGATTCGTAATTGAATCAATTATGATATATAATATATATTATTAAGTATAAATAATATAATTATTAATACAAATATTATATTATTTCTCAAATGCATAAATATATATTATATTAAATAACACATATAAATAGTATTTAATTGTTATTATAATTATTATATCTTATAAATAATATAAATATATATTATTACCATATATTATAATATATAATATAATATTAATGTTATTATAAATATGATTAGTAATATATCAATGAATATATATATAATACTATATATATAATATATATAAATATTAATAATATAGATATTAATAACAATATTAATGAGAATATAGGAGAATCGGGCTTGTCTCATACGAATACTAACTAAATAAACAAAAGAACAAATACAAATGATTTAGGAAGCCAAGGAATACATCACTCCAAGGCAGCGGCTGTTTTGAAAAGAATAGATGCGTCTCTTGGTCCTAAGAAAGCTCTTCACTAAGTTTAAAAGTATCCGTTTCCCCTCTTCAAAAGGAAGGCAACAGTTAGGGAATACAGAGATACACATTAGAAACTCTGAATGGGATCTGCAGTAATAAAAATAGACCAGCAATCAGGTTATCATTCTCATCCTCCAAAACAAGAAGAACTTAGTCTGCAGTATATAATACATAACAGCAAGTATCATCCATTGAAGACGTTATATTTGATCAAAGATTTGCAGAAATCTCTATCCAAGAATTCCAACAGCAAGCATAGTGATCATAAGAATAGCATGAGAAATATGAATGATGGATAATGTGCTTGAAAGCAATCACACGATTGATAGTAGTGATATGCATAGAAAATGACCAAAGATTAATAATAGTGATTTGCATTTGAAAGTAATCATAGCATTGATCATAGCAATGTGTATTGATAGTAATCTATGATGAACTAAGTTATGAGTTGACATTTGATCATAGAAAGGATAAAGGCAATGTTATTATGTAAATTATATATGGCTTTAAATGAAAAATGTACTAATGTTCTCTTGTTGCAAGTTGAAATTTGTGAACGAGGTAAAAGGATTTTGATTGTGACAAGGGGACATTACAGTCAACTCAATAGTTTGATCTAACTCAACAAAAGGAATCAATGTACCTTGCAAATCTGAATTACCTCCATCTTCATTGCCACACACACATATCATCAATGGCTGACCCATGATGATCAAACAAAGCTGTTTGTTTCATTGTTTTTACCATTTCAAGATGCTCTTTTGCTTGACTAGCAACAAGCTTAGCTTTTCTTGCTTTCTCTAACCACATATCACACATTTCTTGTGTCTTTTTCACGTCTTCATAAGTCTGATATACAAAATTAGATTGTGTAGTGCCCTGTTTTTCAACAAAATAACCATTTCCAACACTCCAATCTTGCATGCTATCATTAGTAGACGATGAACAACTATCCTCCAAAGGTGTTAGCATGTCAAACTCATGAGAACGCAAAGCCATAGGACTGCTGTCCTCAAACAAGTCAGATATGATGTCATGCCAATTCATATCAAAAATCAAATGCTTACCATGAAATGCTGGTTCCATACACTTTTCTTCGCATGCATCATATACATCTTCATGAAATAAATCATGGCCTAGAGCAATCATAGATTTGGCTATCATTTGATGAGGTAAAGTGTACTTGAGAGCTTTCAAAACAATTTGTTTCCCATTATGTAGGAAACTCAACTCCATAGATTGTAAGTCTTGAGTGATCCTTTGTAGTGAGTGTAGCCATTGCATACCAAGTACAATCTCATTGTCCTTCAAATCAATAACATACAAATCATCACAAAAAGTATACTTACAAAATATAACACTAAGTTTTCTCACCTTCTTCTTACAAGGAATAGTGAGTCCTCCCACTATAGACACATCAAAGCCCTCAATGCTATCACAAAGCAATCCTCTTTTGTTGACCAAACCCTCATCAATGAAGTTATGTGAAGCTCCACTATCAAAAAATGCCAAAACTTTGCAACCAAACAAAGTACCTTCATAGATGAATGGGTTACACCTTGAAGGTCCTGAAAGATATGCAATTCTAGAACTCTTGTTATCATCACTTGTAAGTTCTAGTGTTGGCTGTCCATCATCATCATCTTCATCAAGTACCTCAATGTAGTGCACCTTGCCTTTGCCAAGGCATCTATGTCCTGGTTCCCATGGTTGCTTGCAATCAAAGCATAGCTTCTTCCTTCTCAACTCATCTCTTTCTTCATAATTCAATTTTGATGTAGTATCTTTGTCATTTCTTTTGGGAGTGGGCTTCTCTTGGAATTTCGGATTTGCAACTTCATCTTTGAAGCTCTTCTTTTGTGGTGTGTATGTAGGAATGATATCCAAATCAAGTGCAAAATCAATGGCCTCATCAAGTGTGCTTGGCCTATGAACCTTGACTAACCCTTTGATCCTATCATTCAACCCTTCAACAAACAACATTGTGATTATTTTATCAGACATATCAGGTACCATGACTGCAATCTTTTAAAATTCATTCACATAAGCATCCACTTTTCCACTTTGCTTCAATTGTGCAAGCTCACGGTAGTAGACCTCCACATCTTTTCTATCAAACCTGTTAATGAGTTTTTGAACAAACTCATCATATGAAGTAATCCTATTGTGATGTTGAGAGACAAGTCCATCATGCCACCACTCATATGCCAATCCCTCCAAATGCATAATAGCAAAATGTATGGCCTTTTCTTCACTCATGAGCTTGAGTGTAAGAAAGGTATCCAATTTGTTTACCCATGCTCTAGCACTTATCTTGCCACTTCCATCAAAATTTGGAAGAGGTATCTTGTTCAAAGCATCCTTGTACTCCTTTGGTTGAGCTCTTCTTTGCCTTCGTTGATTCACTCTACCTCTTCTAGTTTCATGCTTATGGTTCAAGAAGGTATTGATATTCACTCTATCTCGAACATGATCCGGAAGTGCATCATACTCATCAATCAAGGCTGTCATGTCTATCAACATCTTCATCTTCAAAGGGTAACTCCTCAATTACTTCTTCTTCTCTAGGAAGAAAAGTAGTTTGCATAGGCCTCTCAATAGTTGGTGTGTGTGTCCTTCTCCTTGGTGATCCTACAATGCTACCTATATCATTTTGATTGGCGCTGTTATTATTGTTCCTGTTATTAGCCTCGAAAGCTCTACACAACATGTCAATGCTTGCTTGTGTTTGTTGCTGACTATCTGCCATTCTCCTCTGATTTTCAACCATCTCTCTAACCATTTGATCCATATCAACTTGTGGATTACCTTGTTGCCTTCTATCACCTATTGGCCTTCTTCTATAATGATGTGGTAATGGATCAATGAAGCTCATCACGCATAGGCTAGCAGGTATTTGGCTCTGATACCGCCGTAATATCCCTTTCTAGGATGACTGAAATTTTTGCAACTTTTAGATAAGATTTTTTGCAGAATTCAACAATAAACATCACCAATGAACCAAGGAATCGTAGCATATCAAACCCACTTCAAACTTGCATATATGAAACCATCAAACAAATGAAACATGAAATGTCAAGTGGCTGGAATTTATTTCAGTCCATGTTTGATTTTATATCAGACTTAATTACAAGCCAATATGAAGCCCAAATACATCAATCTTTGCATACAAATGTTGCCCAAACCATGATAATAGCTATCAAGTGAACACAAAACAGCCTTGAAAGTGCTTCAATAAAATTCTGATATAAACTTTTTGTATGCTGATATGACCGCTGAAAGTGTACTTTTTACCCAGCCAATGGTTTACAATGAAAACTCATGAAATATCTCCTCCAAATGCAATAGATAGGTGCATAGGAAGGTCTTCTATCAAGTACAACTCCTCAACCTTCAAACCCTTGATCAAATCCACCTAAAAAACCCTTGGTAGTCAATTCCCTACACCAAGAGCTTCAAATATATATCACTTTCACTTTCAAGCCCTTCAAATAACCTGCAAATTCAATCCAATGATGAAATCTGTATGACAACATCTCACAATTTATTATGGGAACATCACCACAACACTCAAGGGAACATCTCCTTGAAAAATAACTAGAAAATCAGAATTTTCAGTTATAAACAATAATAAAAAAAACATACCATAGCATCATAAGTTACAAAGTGATCTTCAATTGCTCTATATAAAGACTCCATGATGGTCGATCCTCCTCTTGTGCAAATTTGAAATGAAATTTGGAATCCATCAATCAAATGTGAGAAGCTTGAGCAATTTTAAATGAATGTTATCAAAGAATGCAATCATTTAGAAACAATCTTTAATTGTTTTAAATGAATTCCATCTATCTTCAAGTGGATCGATCCTCTATGAAGTGGCGTCCTCTCCCATTGGCGGCGGCTATGTGTTGGCATCAACAAACATTTACAAAATTCCTTTGATATTGAATTCTCCTTGCTAATGGCGGTGGTTGATTGCATGCAAGTATTTAATATTGTTTTTGTTGCATTGAACATCAATCTTTGACTTGATCGAACCTCCTTACCCAAGGCGTTTGGCATTTAATATTTGGTGGCTATGGTATTTGCATTCATTGATACCAATAGTTGCATTTAAAAACCTCTTTCACAATCTACGGCCATCTTATCGATCAAATGCAAACATTAAATAACAATAACAAACCTCCAACAATACCAATCGCTCCTTTCAAGGCATGGGCGAGTGAACCATCATGGCGTTGGAATTGAAATTTGGACCAATGTGTATAGGTGTGATCCACTAGATAGCCGTTGCAATTCAAATACAAGTCAAACATGCCAATCGATCCTTTTTTCTTTGCTTTCAATTTGTGTCTGGACTTATAACTCCATTTGGAACACCTTTATTTATATTTACAACTCCATAGAAATTGATTAGAGAAAATGTAATTAAATATTTCATTTTCCCTCTTATTTCTTATTTTGAAAATTCAAACCTCATAATTGAAAATACAATTCCAATATTGCATTTCCCATGTAGCTCAAAAACACACTAGTTGATCCAACTTTCCGATTCTGCATGCATGGAACAAAATCAACTAGCAAATCACACTTAGCTCAAAATTTGGGACATTACACTATGACTCTATACGTACCCAAGGCTGGTTGTTTAAGGTCCATTATAGTGGCTATTTGGCACCCAAGTTGAATTTGTTAGCCTTCATTCTATAACCGTAGGACACTATTTCCAATGAAACTTGAAACCAAAATTAGGCTTTCATTTGGAGTTCTTTCTTGGTTACAGGGGTCTCACATGTTAGAGGCACTTGTGAGCTAAATCCTTTTTACTTTTGAAAGAAGACTTTGAAGTTTGTGGTGCATCAATATGGTAAACTATTTCTGTCTAAAATAGAGAAAGGAACAATTTAGAAGGGGCCGCAAAGAAAACAAAAGCCTTCTGTGTTTTGCTATATATTGCAAGTGGGTTGTTTAAAGACTCAGGGCATGTGGATATTTATGCCAATCTATGTTCAAAGAATAATTGGATTGGTTGCCATGCATGGCATTGCGTCCAGCCATCTGACTGCTACATGGATAAAGATGACAAAAGATGTTCTTGGTAGGATTAACTATTACATTGAAAGTAAGTGTTTGTGGAAAGGGCAATCTCTTATATTTCACCATACCAAGATTCTAAATATCTGTTGCATTTTTTTGTTTTCTCTGCTGCTTGTGAGAATCTAGTAGTTACTTCAGTTAATCATATTCCATATATCTGATTGTTATTTTGTGTGTCAAACCAAAAATGTTATTCTGATAGTTATAATCTACCTCTTGTTTGCAAGTTTGGAATTGAGAGTTTTAAATGACATCTAATATTTCAAATCGTATTATTGCACAGTCACACTTTATTGAAATCAGACAGTTTAGATCTATGCTTTGTATCATGTCTTCAAAACATGATAAAACTAAACAAAACAAAAATTATTTTACAGGTTTTGAGAAAGGAATTTCCTAAGGGTTTTGATCTTGTTTATGAATCTGTTGGAGGAGAAATGTTAAACACGTGCTTAAATGCCCTTGCAATTCATGGTCACCTTGTTGTTATTGGGATGATCTCTCAGGTGACTAGTCTTTCTACTATTGTTTTTGAAATCTGTTATGTTCAAATTATTTGTTTTTATCATTTTATACTTTTGAGAATATAAGCTTCCATTATCTCTTCTATTTTCTAACCATTTAATTCTATGCAATTGGATTCTAAGGATAAAATAACCATTCAGTTTTTTTTACTCCTTATCTGATAAGACTAATAATTGCAGTAATGAACAGAAACAACAATGCATCCCAGATTGAGCAACAGATGTATAACAGTAAAAGCTTTATTCAACTAGAATTCTTTACATATAGGTAGACCAAGGAGGATGTAATGCCCCGTTTTTGTCCTCTTTAGTTGAGCCGACTTCACCTATAAGCCAAATTGAAGTTAAGTTGAGCCAAATTTGAAAAGAACTTTATAAAATATAATATAATGACAAATAAAATATTATTTTAATGACAAGTAGGCCGACCCATTTGAGGGAGAGAAAATGAATTACAAATAATATTTTATTTCTACATGGTGTCGCACCTCTTATGGACTTCAAAATTATATCAAATTAGGCAAATGAGGTCGATCCTCTTGGAGGCTTTGAAAAGAGGTCTTTGGAAGTTTATTCCGTCATTGTGTATTGTCATTTTGCATAGTGGATATTTTCCTTTGAGCTGCAACAACAAGGTCAGCCATTTCGAAGGATGAAAACCCTTGGAAATTAGTGGATTAGACGAAAACCCAATGCCACTTGAGAGGTGAATCCATTTGGTGTTTGCTATAAAGCTTATTTGCAGGTTTTTGGCATCAATTGGAGCTTCAAAGACGCATATATATTTCTGCAGGTTGGAGTTGAGGAGATTTAGGGCCAAAATTGTGAGATTTGTGGCCAAATACAATTTTGGTGATAGAAGATTCATATTCATATTTCATTATGGGTTTACATCAGATTTAGGCAACATATTTCAACTCTACAATGAGTGTTTAATACTATTTTGGAGGGAATTTAATCATGGGTGTAAAGTTAAACCCCAAATTGAAACCAATTTTTTCCAACACCCACAAAGAATTTTTTCTTCTATCATACAAGCATTCCGTCAAACACTTTGGTTAGTAATTGTTTCAATGTATTTTCAATGTGTTTGGGTATGGGATCATTCAAAATGCAATTTGAAACAATATTTGTTCAAATAGAAAACTCAGAATGCATAGAAATATCATGAACATTTCAACAAACCCTTTGCATGCATAAAAAAACAATTAATAACAACAATCTAACCTCAAACTCCAACATTATATATTGATTTTCAATTGCTATGCTTGCTGTTACAAACTCAAAATTACAACAGCTGTGATATAATATCAAATAGTGTAAATCCACAATGTTATTATGCTGCTGTCACATAAATACATGTTGTTGTAGCTTGAAACAATGGTGTTGTAGATGAAAATATGAAAGATCTACCTATTCCACACCTCCCATCACCACCAAATAATAATATTTTCCAGCTGTAGCTTCACTCTACTCCAAATATTATATACTAAATGCCTTATATATGCTGCGACTTCAAGGAAAGGATTGCAATTAGCATTAAATAAAATATATTCAGTTCCAGCTATGGCGCCAATACCCAATACAACAAGAACCAAGATCTCAAACACTCTTAGTAATATCTTTGAATCACAATTTATTATTTAAAGAATCTCCAATAAATTTGCACAGTAAACCCTTCGCAGCAAACTCTAGAAATCTGCAATGAAACACACAGGCAATCTCTGTATGAAATTGCTCCAATACTCCAGCATTCAGCACAAGCGTAGATTTTGGATAAATCTACCAACAAACCTCTCTTGCACAATTGTAACTCTAAATGAGTCACACGGTATTAACCAGGGAGGATCTTTCACCACTGAAGCTAATCTTCTCCAAGAGGGTTTTCGTCCTCAAGATGGCTGAGATGAACCAAGTTCAATCCCACAGAACCACAAGGGTTTCACAAGAGGAAAAATAATAATCTGCATAATCCAAATGAACTCTCATAATCTCCTTCTATACTTTTCTGTTGAACTCTCCAGAAGCGTATATTTTAAATTTCACTTATTAATTTAAACTCCCTTTTAGCTCCGAAAAAGACCTTTTTATTAAAATAATGGTAATTTGACACGTAAGGTCCTTGTTTCATGCATCCATGATTTAAAACATTTCATCCCGGTTCCAACGAGCTATAACATTAAGGTGTTTTTTAAAATATTTTAAATAATATTTGGCGACCTTAGTAAAATATTTAAAATAAAGCCATTAATACACCCATTTTGCAGAAACTGCCGAAATGCATTGGAATCGAAAATTGACTGCACTGGAGTGATCCTGATGAAGAATAATGATAAACAGAGCCAACTGGGCGACTTACTATAAATAGATGCCCTCTCCAAGATTCTTGGAGAGCACACCAGAAGTTGAACATCACCTCAGAAAGTGGCATATGAGTCCCCCAGACCACTTGAGCTCATTGGAATCATCAAAAAACTCCTTTGATAACGTTGACACACATCCACAAGGTTAGTGCCAATTGCACTGCAAGGGAACGTATGGGGACATTACAGTTTGCCCTTTCCAAAGATTGCTTATCCTCAAGCAATGCTTGGACAACCCCAAAAACACTAGACTGGACCAAACTACAACCACATGTGATCCTAGGGCCCCACGTCAACCTTGGAGATCTATAGTACCATCTACTGAAGACACTGTCATGCAAGGTACCAATATGAGAGACCTCCTTAAAACCTTCTGTAAGAAGAGCAATCAGATATTGCATCAACTCAGTTGACTCCTCAGGAATTGCTCTTTGGAAAAAACAACTGTAACATCGTAAGAATACGCTCAAGAGAGTCAGCATCAACTCTCCCATTCCTGATAGCTGCTAGACTGTAAATGTAAGTGATCTCTAGGTTCCAAGTTAATCTTAGAAAAAAACCACCACACTGTCGTTGCACCACTCTGATATAAACTGTAAAACCGTCTTGCCACAACACTCCACTCCTGGAACTCCCAAAAGTAATCATCTTCAAACCCGAAACTGAAACACCGGTAAGGGCTGAAACCCATACCATGAGACATCTCCTGCTGAGGCATCCCAGTAAAGTCCATGACTGCCATCCCTGTATTAAACATGATCCTGGGCAACAAGAAGAATAGTCTGCTCAACCCACAAACCAAACTTTCCCAAAAAAGAAGTGGACCAATCACTGTCACAATTCTAAAATCTGCCAACTAGGCAATGCTTCTACTATTATCAGTTGTACTCATATCATCGACACTTAATCTCCAAGTGTCGGAAGAAAAGTTTCGAACACACCAACACACCCAAACCACTGCAATCAATAAGGCATCATCTGACGATATGCACACTATCCTCATAAAGTATCTGCAGTGCCTGTCACTCACCAGGGTGGAAGCAATAAATAGAGGAACTGTGTTCGGAAAAACTCCCATAACCATCTGCCCTAAAGCATGCCAAAGCTCGAAATCAATCTTCTCACAAAAGAATATCACCATAACCAATGTGGAAATGTAAGGGCAGCGGTAATCATTCTGAAATCCTACTAAAAACATAGGAGAAATGAGTATGGAACTAGTTATAGAGTCATCTCCTAGGATCAAACCATTTCTATCAACCAACTCCAACCACCAGATACGCCATTGCTGATCTGAAAGGACAAACCAACACAACTGCGGGTCAAGAGCTGAAGTCATGTGTAGGCTGATCGAAAAGTGGACAGTGGTGCTAACACTCATTGTTACAACTCCAAGAGCCTCTAAAAGATGAATCATAGCATGTGAAAACTCGTTGTCTTGAACCCACATTGACAGTAAACTATCAAAGTTTACATCACAAACCTTCATAAGATGAACTTTTTGAATTAGGAAGGTTCGAAGTAAACAATAATGACTGTTGTCCAAAACCAAAATCAATGAGGTACAATCTGATTTTAGTGCTCTACACCAAGGACAACAGCAGCACCAAAGGATTTCCCAAGTATGAGCATGCGTGAAAAGCATTGTGTTGTGTCAAAACAACTCAAAAGTGCTTGGAAAACACCTCCAAGCAATCACCAACTGAAAATCCTCACTACCTCGACAAAGAATAGTGTGCCAACTCCCCTGAATGAGAGCAAACCATGATGTAAAGTGTCTGACCTGCAACCAATCAACAATCTCCAAACTGAAATTTTGATTCATTCTTTGCCAAATGACATCCCCAAGAGTGATCATTCGTTCAATGCTCCAATCCTCACTTAAAATCTTCTTCCAATCTACATGTAGATGAAGCAATGGAATCACATAGTGGCTGGTAAGAAAAAGAACATCACCTTTAAGTTTGAAATTTTGATCCTTATCACTCCAAAGGTCACTCTTATGATCCCCACTAATCTCTGTCAATTCTTGTTGAGAATCCCAAACATGGATACCCCACCAAGAATAATCTCCAAGGATCAATACATCCCATGAAGGGAATGCATCTCCAACTGCATATGGAAAACATGCAACACTACTCATCAACTCAATTGAGGTATGAAATATCACACTTTTTGGCCAACTCCAAAAATCAAGACCAAACCTCATGCAGAATGAAGCAACTCATAACGAAAATCAACAAGGAAATGATCCTCAACTGAAATCATTAATTTGCATACCCAAGTTACCTTCCAGTTCCTCATGTAGCAAGGAATGATGATGCCTCTCAATGTCATCTCATTCCAAACGCAATCTCATCTGCCTCCTCCTTTGCACATTTCATATCCCGTGGTCTCCCAGGAGCCTAACCATACTCCTCATAAAGTGAACTTGAATCAAAACCAAGCTGAATACCACACTCCAACTCAAGTTCTGAATCTTCTCCCGGATCCCATACTTTTCTATTTTTACTAAGTGCAATACTACAATCAGGAACAACTCCATCATCCAACTCAAAGAGTGGATTGTCATAATTCATATCAACACCCATCTCCATTAATGGGTTATCAGTAATCACCTTAAATTTATTCTTGCAATCATATTCATGCAAAGGAAGTGAACTGCTGCTATGATGAATACTAAAATCAGAATCTTCATACTCGTCATCAGTGACTCCGAGGCTGCCCCAAATCACCTGAGCCTTTCCATTATCATTTTCAGCAGTAAATTGTGGATCCAAATCATCAAAGTCCCTAAAACTCTGCTCAAAGTTAGCTTCATGTGTTGGTAAATCAGATTTGTTCTCAAGAAATGAATCAACACCATCAATGCCATCCTCCATGCATGCATTGTGTTCTAAAAACAAAACATCATCATGATCAAAAGGAAATTCATCCCATGTAGGATCCTCATCATACTTAGGTGTCATCATACCCGGATCCTGTTGATGTGTTTTTTATGCACAAGGCAACATGCAGAATAAAATACTAAGTATTCTATCTTCTCTTGAACAAAGTCTCTCAAAGGCTAAACTATGTGATCCAGTGAGACAACTCCAAGGTTCATTATTCGTGATTTGCAATGGATAGACTCAGTAGTTTGATGTGATATGTTGTTAACACAAAGGGACTTACGCTAGATTTACTTCTTTGCTCACTCGACTTATTACTCCTTTTCATGGATGGAAACTTCGTAATTCCACAATTGGATGATATTGCAAGAGTTATAACCACGATTACAAATAAAGAGAAAAGATAAGGGTTGAGAGAGAATCTACGCTACTCCTAAGGACAATGAGACAATGAACGATGCCAAGATAGACAAATTCCTTCATAACAAGCTCCACTTCGCCATGATGAATTCAACTACTACGTAGAACAAGTGCAATCTCCCAAGGGTGACTAAGGATTTTCATATTGCAAACACACATTCAAGTACCCACAGCTAGCGCAACTTGAACAAGCATCAACAATCGAACTATTGCAATAAGTTGAGGTTCAGGCTAACTTTGTACAATGACTTGCTAGCGACAAACCATCAAAAGTATGAACCTAGGAATTCATCAAATATCTTCACAATGCATTCACTATATCAATGAACTTTCTAATCTACTCTACTTCTACTTGGAAACACATCTAGATTATCTTCGAGAAATAAGAAACCATGCAACGTTCCAAAACAACACAATTGTCACCAAGCTTCAATGAGAAATGTATTAATCTTGGAAGTGATTCCAACAATTTCAAGTTCTCTCCAACAACCTTTGAAGAGCTTCCTCTACTCTACTCCTACTCTACTTGCTATTCTACTCTCTCCAACAACAATAATGATTGCAAATGAGGCGAATGAGCCTTTTATAGTTTTCCAAATTACAATGAATGGCCGAGATCGATTTGTGAAACTGATGGCCGAGATTTTGACAACAAGGCACATATGCCTATTTTTGGTAAATGAAAATATAGCCAACATAATCGTGTACATAAAAAGAGAGGCAATGAAGGCATGCTTCCCAAGGTGATAAGGATGAATATGGAATCTTTGGGAATCTTCTAGATAGGTGCCCTCTTTTGCTTGAAGCTTGTTGTAGGTACATTGAACATGGACAAGTGATGTGGCGAGCTTTGATTGATCGAGGATGTATAGACGCCCACTCAGCATTTCTTGAGCAAATTTGCTTGATTTTCAATATTTTTCCAATTTCTTGATGCTATTCCCAAATTGTATCTTCTTTCTTGGACGAGTCTTCGAACTTGAATTTTCACTTCTCTAGAACTATTCCTCCTAAAACGTGGAATTTGGGAACTTGTCCTTGTTTTTCCACCTTGTTGTCGTCTTTGCATTCCTTACATTTTTGGATGTAATTTGTTGATTTTCTTGATACTTATGCTCATTCATCTTTCTTTCTTGTGATGTTTAACACTAGATGATGTAGAGAATATCTTTGACGTGTGTATTCCTGGAGTAGACTAGACTTCTCGATATTTGCACTTGATCTTCTTTTGGTGCATGAAATGGAAGGCCCTTGAACTCCAACATGGAAATGATCTTCTGGATGCTCAGATGGTAAAACTTGCAAGATGGATGATGACATCTATCACTCCGGCGATGAAGTTCTCCTCTGGAAGTAGGATGATGGTGAACTCGATGATGTCTTGATGAAGTGCAGTAGAACTTTCTTTGTTCCAGTGATGGCACCTTCTCTGGATGCAAGGTGGATGAGCTTGATGATGTCTTGATCCTTTGGATGCTCCTCTTCTTTGGATGCATAGCTCGCCTCCGGATTCTCCAATATTTGTAAAATAGAATATCACAAGTCATAGTACTTGAAAACATTATGTCAAGTTCTTTTACCTTTATGCGTGTGGAAAAATTGAAAGCTATTGTTGAAATTTCATAACATTCCCACTTCATTTGTCATGTCCCCATTTTCGGCTTGATCAATATTGGACATGGATTAGCCTATTTATCATTCCCGTGGGCTAATACCAATGATGAGGGAATGAATTCGGTTTTGACTAACTCAATGTTGTAGTTTTGTAGGTACAAAGTCAAAACTATTCTAGCAATCTGTGGCAAATTTGGAAAAGTGGTTAAGTCTGGAGGCCAAAACTGGCAAGAACTTGACTCTCAAGGTCAAGGTGCACTTTCCTATCTGTCGGGTGCCAAATGTGCGCCTAAGGATGTGGAGTCTTCAATCAGGGTTTGGAAGTGCAATATGATAAGTGCAACACCACTTGAGCATGTCTCCACACCAAACAAGAGAGTTGAAGTCCAGAAGTTGCCCAAAAAGGGTTAGGCGCACTTTCTCTCTCCTCCAGTCTCGAAATTGCGCCTAGCAAAGAAGCATCATTCCATGAGTCTCTAGAGTGGCGCTTCAAGCACATCAACTATATCAATCATGGTTGATCATCAAGGTGGATTTGACTAAGTGAATTGAGCAATTGTCTTGGGCACACTTTGGCCTCTGTGCAACCTCAAAAGTGCGCCTAACTTGTGAAGGTAGAGATCAATGATATCAAGAGTGTTGGATCTCAAATTGAGCATCCGGGAGTCTCAAATTGAGTTTGGAATCATAAAATTGCCTAAGTAAACCTAGGCGCCAATTTGCACTCTTACCACATCAAATATGCGCCTAAGTATGCTAAGCGCACTTTTCCTCTTGTTCAACCATGAATATGCGCCTTCCCTAGAAATCCAAATTTGCACTTTGAGGAGGATATATCAACTTGCATCTTGAAGAAGGGGACCATTCTTAGTTATTGCTCAATGGTCTAAGATCATTAAAGTGTCAAGAAGTAAGCCAAGATGATGAAGGTGCACTTCTTGGTCTCCACAACCTCAAACGTGCGCCTAAGCAAGCTAGGCACAAATCTTCATCTCTCCAACCTCCACGTTGCGCCTAGACTCCAGAGACCTCATTTGAGTGCCTAATGATGAAGAGCTTCATTCCTCAAGTTGGGATGGTGTTTGGATAGTAGATTCTTCTCCTGGAGTAGAGATATAACAGCTGGAAATGATGGAGCTTGAAGATATCTCTCTCTAGAGCAAGGCACCATTTTCTATCTCTACAAACTCATTGTGGCGTCTAACCTTGATAAGTCTTCAATCAAAGTCTAATAGTCTTCACTGAATGTTGATAAGTGTTTGCAAGCATATGGAGTCATCAAAACCTCACCAAGTGAACTAGGCGCATATCCATGCTTCTACAACCTCAGATTGGCGCCTAAGGTTTAGACACCTTCCTAAGGCGCAATTTCACATCTCCATGATCCTGTTTGGGCACCTAACCATGAAGGAATCAACTATGGTGTTGGGCGCACTTCTTCACTTGAAGACCATCATTCTAGCGCGTAGACTGGAGGCGCAAGCATGCAAGCAGTGGGTCCCAGAATGACTTTGGGAGGCATACCGGATAAGGCTTCCAACTCAGAGTGAGTCATCTAATGGAATATTCCCATTGGAATACGCTCTTGGGAAACGTGCCTTGGTTCCTACTTTGCATTGGAGAGCGTACCTTTATTGCCTTTGAAGGAGGAGCACTATAAAAGGAGGGGAGTGCCTTCATTTTGGTTATCTTAGATCTTTGATGAATTTTCTCTCCCAGAAGCTTAATGCTTTAGTTCATGAAATCTGCGAGTTTCATGCTTGTTGGGGTGATGCTCCCTCAACTCTGATAAGGTGATGCTCCCTTGTCAACTAAGAGGTGTTAACATTCAGTTATCATCATTGTTCCAAAAGTAGTCATCTCACAACTAGTGAAATAGGTGCTAGCTAAAGGCGCTAGTTGAAGAGTCATTCAAGTGTTGTAATCATTGATCATAGCTAGGCTTCAAGGCCACTCATTGTAATAAGCTGTAATAAGCTTGAATGTTCATGCCATTGAAGGCGTCATCTACTTGTAATAAGAAGTATTGATCAAGTGACAATCATAATACTAGAACCAACTTCAAGTGATTCCAAAGAGTTCTAATCTTTCATGTCTGCTATTGAGCTCTTTGTGTGATTGATAGTTAGAAGTGCAGGTAATTTTGTCTAAGGGAAAAAATTAGTTAAGTATAGTTGGGATATTTTAGTGGTATCAGAGCTTGTATTCTGCCATCTTATGGGTTATGAGTTACTACGTTGATCCTTTGCCACAACACTATCGAAGGAGAACAGGTACAATGGGAGATAGAAGGCAACATAATCCACAAGATGACATTGATAACATGTTAAGGGAGATGGTCTATAATCAGCGTGATATGGCAGCTCAACAGAGTGAGGCAACTGAACAACAATGGCAAACCAGTGCAAATATTGAAAGGATGTTTCAAGCCTTGATGGGTAATAGGAATAATAACAATCAGAATAATTCAGGTAATCAGTATGCAGGTAGTGTAGCTAGAAGATCACCGCCTCATGTTAGGAGAACAAGGACACCTACAGTTGAGAGGCCTATGCAACCTACTTTTCTTCCTAGAGAAGTAGAAGACGAGCAGCTACAGGAAGAAGTGGAAGAGGTTCCTTTTGAGGAGAATGTTATATCTTTGGTTGATGAGTATGATGCACTTCTTGAGCATGTGAGGAATAGAATAAATTGTAACAACTACATGAGCCAGAAAAGGGATAGTCAAAGAGGTAGAGTACTAGCCATGTTCATAGTGAGAAAATTGAGAGGAGAACTGCATAGAAGACTAACAGGTGCTGCCAGGAACTTCATCAAACAATATGGAAGGTATTACATCCAGTATGACAAGTTTACTTATATCAGGATTCAAGGTTTCACCTCCTTTCCATACAGATTGCCAAGATATCCTACCAACAGAATGGTGTTGCTGGAAGTTTCAAGACAATTGTTAGAGTTTCATAAAATGCAAAGGGCGAGAAAGAAAGCCGGAGTTCAGTTTCCTCTCCAGCTTGGCAGATATTACTCCTGTCCGTCACTTCAAGCAGTTGAGCATTCAGAGGTTGAACTTCAAGCATATCACCTACATCCTCATGATTCAAGAAGGGAGAACTTCGATCCACATGGAGCTATTAAGCAGTCATATTCTTCTTACAGACATGTTGAGCAGCTAGAAGATCACTGGGCTAATGCTATTAACGATGATGATGTCAGGATGCAAAAGTGTTCAAGGCTGAAATGGGATCTGGTGAGGAATACTAAGATACTGAGGATTCCTGATCAATTAGATAATGAAAGAACTTTTTTAGGTGACGAGTACAATAAGATCCGGAACCTACCTTATGATATCAACTGGGCCGATAGAGAAAGGGTTGATGATGAAGGGTTGATAAAGCCTATCATTGCTATTACTGAAGAGCAAATAAAGGAGCAAGTACAAGCATTGCTTGATGAGGGTAAGAAACTCACTTATACTAAAATGGGAGAAGTTGATCATCAGGAACAACATAGTGCACCTGGCAGAAGTTCGCGAAGTAAAGACAATGAAAGAGATTCAAGTCAAGCAAAGAAAAGGAAACAACTTGAATCCGCACAAGGAGAATCAAGTAAGAAGAAGAAAAGGATAAGTATTGAAACCGCTTCTTCCAGACAGCCAGGTGACACTCCACTGAATCAAGACATAGTGGTGCATGTTGAGGATGTAGTTCTAGAAACTCCAGTTGAAGAAATGCCTTCAAGTCCACATGATACTGAGATTATTGATGAAGCTAACACTAAAGACAAGGATGAAGCTGAAGAACAGTCATTGCCTGCACAAGGAAAGCAAATACAACAGTTACAGGATCTTTCATCATTGCCGGAGTGGCTGCAGGAAAGAATCAGGGAAAATTACGAAGTTGAGAAATGTCCTCTTCCAGTTGATGAGTTACTTCTAGACATGTCTAATGAAAAACCAAAGAAGAAAGCAACTATTCTTTCAAAGATCACTAAAGATGAAACAGGTGTAAGGAAAGTTCATGTAGCAGTTCCAAGGCTTGAAAAGAATATAGAAGATATAACGTCTGATGATTGTGACATCAATACAATCAATTTAGGTCCGTTGACTGGAATGCAAGTAGAAGAAGAACTTCAGGGTTCAATTGATAATGCTCGAGCTATCATAAGGCAAGAAACAAAAGGTAGAATTAAAGCTGAGCAAAGGTGTCAAGCCTTAGAGCAGTATATTCAGCACTTGGTTCATCCTATTCGTCAACAGGACAAGGTTTCTACCCCTCCAGAAACAATTGTACATCTTGAGGAATTGAAGTCTTCATCTTATAGGATGAGGGATTGGATGAAAAGATCCAAGGAAGCTACATATAAACACCTGGAAGATATCATGCAAGTGTATGATAAGATTGCTGATCTCAAAGAAAGGGTACTTGCATTAATGACAGTTTGTACTGAGTTTAAAGTTATCAAGGAACAATACATGCCACATTTGAAGGGCTTGATGGAGATTTCAGTTGATGAGTTGATACATGCTGAAGTGATTGAAGAAGGTAGGGCATATGACTTCTCTTCTTGATATTATGGTTTTCGCATTAAAGGACAGTTGCTAGATAAGATAGAAACAGATATGTCAAGAGTAAGAAGTGTACTTCAAAGAATTCAAGATGGAATACATGCCTCCTTGATGAAGGTATGTAACCCATTTGGAGAGATGACTCTTGATAACATGAAAGAACAAGTCCAAGCTTTCTACTTCCAAGAAGATGATGTTTCTGATGAGAAGCTTGATAGTATTTTCTCACTTGCTATCCACTTTGGCGCCAACAAAGCAAGGATGACCGATTGGGAGAAGACACTTGGCCTCTATTCAGATGATGTACTTGAAGCTAAAGGAACCATTCAAAACACGCCAAGTGTACCTTTGGATGATGTCAAGCAGATAGTGTCTAGATTCATTGAATGTCAAGCTTCTAGTGATGGATATTCACATGGAGACTCTTCATAGGCTGATGATGTGTTATCCTTATCTTCTTGGGAAGCGTGCCTTCATTGTCTCTTTCATTTAATAAAGACATGAGTTTGTTATAACTACTTGTGATGTGGCATGATCTGGTCCATTGGCTTGGTCGATCGATCTTGACCCTTCATTTTGAGGACTATAAAAGGGCTCCTTTTGCTCTCATTTGTACAATTGAAGACTTTAGAATTGTTGCAAGAGCTCTCTGAGATAATATAAGACTCATTGTTTTGGTGATTCTATATATGTTTCTAAGTGTTGCATGGTTTGGATTTCTTCAAGCGAATATTAAGTTAGATTAAGTTTTCTTTAAATTTATGTTAGTTGGTGGAAGGCTTCATTATTGTTTGTGGTGAAATCTTTGTGTTCACACCATTTTTAGTTTGTGGCTTGCAAATTGCAGTGTATGGTTAGTCTGAACGAAACTGAACTTCAATTTGATCTCTATGTTTGTTGAATGTTTCATGAGCATAAGTGATTTAAACATCTTGTAAAACCTTAGAAGATTGCATCAATCTTGTGTAGTTGTCTGACTTGGCGAAACAAGATTTGGTTGGATTTCACTTGAGTAATAATTATCCTTGCATCTAGGATTAGATTAGTTCACTACACTTTTCATCTTTTGTCTTTTCTTTTCTCAATTTGGTAAGAATTAGGATTCAATACTTCATTGCCATATCATACGTCATAGATTGTAGTACTTAGATATTCTTGTGTCCACTTCTTTCATCGAATCAACAACTTGTCGAACAATTGTGTAAGTCCCTTTGTATTTACCAGCATAATCATACTTAAGTCACTGAGCTATCTCTTACAAAATCATAAGAAAGGAACCTTGGAGTCATCTTGTTTGATCACTTTGATTCAGCATTCGAGAGGCTTTGCTCAAGAGAGTCAGATACTCTGTATTTCACTCTATTGTTGACTTGTCTAAAAACAATCATCAACAGATACCAAACTCAGTGAGAAGATTTTGAAGCCAAATGGCCTCAGTGGCGGCATTCACAGCCCCCCGATACTCGGCCTCAGTAGAAGATAGAGCAATAGCAAACTGCTTCTTGCTCGACCAACAAACAGGACTTGAACCAAGTGAGAAGTTGTAACCTAAAGTAGACTTGCGATCCTGAGAATCGCCCGTCCAATCTAAATTTGTGTAGCCCACCAAGTCAAGCTCAATGCCCGTTGCGTAGTGAATCCCAAAACTGTGAGTACCCTGAATGTAGTGAAGGATCCGCTTAGCTGCTTTCCAATGCAGCTCATGAGGCTCCTGCATGAATCGAGAGATCATGCCTATAGCATATGAAATGTCGGGTCTTGTATGAGTCAGATAAATGAGACTCCCAACAAGCTGTCGGTACAAAGTGCCATCAACAAGTGGAGAAGAACACTGAGCCTCAAGTTTGACTCCAAAAAGAAAAGGAGTCGAAGCAGGCTTGCAGTCAGCCATATGAAACCTCGAGAGAAAATCTAGAGCATACTTGGACTGGTTGATGGTGATCCCAGAAGCAAATTGGTAGATCTCAATCTCGAGAAAGTAATGCAACAAGCCCAAGTCAGTCATCAAAACCCTGTCATGAAGGGCAGTTTTAACAGCCCCAATGGTGGATGAAGAACTCTCTGTGATCAGCAAGTCATCAACATACAGAACCAGAAATAGGAGTGAAGAATCCTGCTGCAGAATGTAGACATTGGGATCAGAATGGCACCGAGTGAACCCAACTGATAGAAGGAAGGAGTCCATCTTGGCATACCAGGCCTGAGGAGCCTGTTTGAGGCCATAGAGAGACTTCCGAAGATGGCACACAAGTGAAAAATCCTGAAGGAACCCCTGTGGCTGCTCCATGTAGATCTCCTCCTGAAGGTCACCGTGAAGAAAAGCACTCTTCACATCCATCTGGTGTACTTCCCAGCAATTAGCTGCAGCAATGGCAAGAACAAGTCGGATGGAATTCATTCGGGCAACTGGCGCAAAAGTCTTAGAGTAGTCAATCCCAGGAACCTGGGAGAATCCTTTGGCGACCAAGCGAGCCTTATGCTTGTCAACCGACCCATCTGCTGCAAATTTTGTCCGATAGATCCACTTACATCGAACAAGTTTTCTTCCCTTAGGAAGAGGGACAAGATCCCAAGTGTGGTTCCTCATCAAGGAACTATACTCCTCCTGCATAGCTGTATCCCACTCAGGAATACCAGAAGCCTCATGAAAAGACTGTGGATCTGAGGCAGTAGCAATGAAGACATGTGGAGCATTCTGGAACTGTGAACGAGTCCGCCTGGTGTCTGATGGATCCCCAACCCAATCACCTGTAGACTGCAAGGTCTGTCTAGCCCAAAGTGGATCGAAAAATGGAGAATCTGGAGGAGAATCATCAACCTCTGAATGATGACTGGGAGAGGAAGGAGGTGAGTTCGCTGAATCACTGTCTGCATCAGAAGTGGAGGTAGAAGACTGCTCAGGTGAATCTGACTCATCAGAAGATCTGTCATGTATCCCAAGTGACTCCAATGTCAAAGTAGGAGTTGGAGAAGTGATAGAAAGTGAGCTCAAAGAGCCCTCCTCAAACTGAACACTCCTTTCAATGAATAACTCATGTGTAGTAGGGTGGAGCAACCGATAACCCTTCACACCATCAGGATAACCTACAAATATGCAAGGTCTGCTCTGTGGATCCAAGGCCTTGCGTTTCTCTGCAGGAATGTGGGCCCATGCAAGAGAACCAAAAACTCGAAAGTGCTTAACGGATGGTTTCTGACCGCTCCAAGCTTCAAAAGGAGTGACTCCCTTCAAGGCTCGGTGAGGAACACGGTTCTGGATATAACAAGCACAGTTAATGGCCTCTGCCTAATACTGTGGTGCAAGAGATCTAGAGTGAATCAGCTACAAAAAATGACCCCAGCAACCAAAAAAATGACATGCAAAGGTTGAATCAGCTACCTAAGACAAGCAATGGCATGCTGGAACCTGCAATATTGATTGAAAACACCAAATATGTAAACTGGTTGTCAGATTTGAGCTTGAAACCCCGGTTCCGTAACTATGTCTGACGATTTCTTATTTCAGTGAAACGAAAGCCAACTCTGACTTTCTCAAGCCTCCTGGACGCGTTGGAATAGCCAGAAATGTTGTCAGTGTCACTAGAAATGTTGCAATCACCCAGATTTCATAAAACACATGTGCAAACCCCAGAGACTAAAGTGTTTCCGTCAAACTTTTCCGATTCTCCAGATCATCCGAAGATGCAAGAGAAGAGCATACTGGGTTTTTCGAAAAACTACAATAAGCTTTATTAGCCCCCCCGAATCTCTCAAATATGGAAACTAAAATCTACTCTTGCACATAGAAAAGCTCTGATACCATGTTAGAATCTGAAAAGATTATTAACCTAGAAAACTAGTGCAAAGAATAGATATCTAAACTATGAATGCAAATGATACAAAATCAAAATAACAACACAGAGTTAGTCTCTAAGAGAGTAATGCAAATGTTAGAAACAAAATAGCATTAAGAGGATGCAAAAGCAAAAGATACAAAATACAAGCCAGGTAGTATGCTTATATAGACCAGGGAGAGAGAGGAGGTGGCAACATCGACCAATGAGGAGCAACCATCTATCGGACTAAAGATAGCGAAGTATCTTCCCAAAATAGCTAATGGATGCTCACATGTAGGAAGGTGACACCTCGCAACCACTCACTTAATAAGACATGCTTTATTAACCTGAGCGAGATTAATAGAAGTGTAGGAAAAACTTAGGAATATAGGGAAAAAATAAATAACCCACTAGGAAATAAAAACCTACACTAGCACAAGCGTAGATTTTTGATAAATCTACTAACAAACCTATCTTGCACAATTGTAACTTTGAATGAGTTACAGTATTAACCAGGGATGATCTTTTACCACCGTGGCTAATCCTCTCCAAGAGGGTTTTCGTTCTCAAGAAGGTTGAGATGAACCAGGTTCAATCCCGTAGAACCACAAGGGTTTCACAAGAGGAAAAATAATAATCTGCATAATCCAAATGATCTTTCACAATCTCCTTTTATGCTTTTCCGCCGAACTCTCCGAAAGCTTACATTTTAAAATTCACTTTTTAATTTAAACTCCCTTTTAGCTCCGAAAAAGACCCTTTTATTAAAATAATGATAATTTGACACGCAAGGTCCCTATTTTATGCATCCATGATTTAAAACATTTCATCCTGGTTCCGACGAGCTATAACATTAAGATGCTTTTTAAAATATTTTAAATAATATTTGGCGACCTTAGTAAAATAAAGCCATTAATACACCCATTTTGCGGAAACTGTCGGAATACATCAGAATTGAAAACTGACTGCAATGGAGTGATCCCGATGAAAAATAATGATAAACAGAGCCAACAGGTTGACTTACTATAAACAGACGCCCTCTCCAAGATTCTTGGAGAGCACACCAAAAGCTGAAAATCACCCCCAAAAGTGGCATATGAGTCCTCCAGACCACCTAAGCTCATTGGAATCATTAAAAAACTCCTCTGATAATGTTGACGCACATCCACAAGGTTAGTGCCAACTGCACTGCAAAGGAACCCAAAAATTGGGACATTACAATTGGCCCAAATTGGAAATATTTAAAAGGGTAGTGCTTGGCTTCCATTTGGATCATCAAGTTTTCATTTGGCATTTCTACTTTTTGGAATTGAGTTTCGAGTTCATTCTATCATCCGAGGACGAAAATCCTTTATTGTTCGGGAATCTTGGATGATGAAAACCCTCTTGAATTTCTTCCACCAAATTTGAGGACGAAAATCCTCAACTCCAGTTAGGGCAATTCCATCCGGGAATTGCATGTGAGCTGCAATTGTTAATCTTCATTATATGGGTGATTGGATTTGCAAGAAAATTGGGTGATCATTATTTGGAGGTTTCATTGTGTATTATCCCAAATGGGGATATTTTGCCCTAACTTGGATTTACGAGCTTTCCCAATTAAATTTCTGGATTCTGCCCTAAAATCTCTGCACTTTATTATTCTTCCTTAACCCTAACTTCTGCTCCAAAATCAAAGTTTGAATAATAGCATATAATTACCATAAATCATATCAAACATCAACATAATTCCAACATATGATTCGCCCAATAATGCAAGGGATATTTACCATGAAATACAAATTATAATCATGATAATTGTGCTCAAATGAAGAAACCAAACTGTTGCTTATAAACTGAATATAGAAGTCTGCTTTTTACAACCAATCAAGAGGCCATCATGCCCAAATACAACTCAAAATATTGCTGCTACAGATCAGACCTAAGAATCAGATTGAACATACCAAAAACATGGATAAATAATCCCAAATAGTGGTGCTCCCATATGTAGGGTTGAAAACCCTAAGTGCTGATACAAATCGCCCAACAAGAGGTCTTCAACATAGGCGGATTAGGTCTGCTGTTCTGCTGTTACAAATCTGCCCTTGAACAAACCCTAGCAGCCAACAAGTGCCTCAAAAGGATGGTTGCTCCTCCTCAAATGCAACTCGCTCCAACCCTAGGTGATTCACCATCCATGTATGCTCTTATAGCTGATATGAAATCTGCCCTTGATGATGTTGAAGTGCAAGTAGATCCCCATCACGGAATCCTCCAATGAAGAAGTTAGATTGTTGCCCAATTCCTCCTAAGTCACTCGAGGTTTTCGTCCCAAGTTACTGTTAGAGATCGCTCTCCAAATATGAATGAATGAATGCTTGATTGATGCCTTTGGAGTGCCAAATGAACATGTATATATACACAACTCACCTCATCTTTTCCTCATGGCCGACTTAGGCAACATCATATCTCCAAGAGGGCCGACCCATGTGTAGTGTGTTCTTCCTCCAAGGAAAGCGCCTAATTCAAATTAAAGATATGAATTAGGATGACTAGCAAGGGCACCACCAATGGTAATAGTTAATTATTTTATTCCACATCAAATGCTAGTCAATGAATATGTCAATATATCAATGAGCGCCTAGGAGAGGCATGTGAATAAATGTTTGCTCTTCGCTTAAGTGAATAGTGATCTCCATGATTATATCAAATCGCCCAAGGTGAATAATGATCTCCATGATGATGTCAAGTCGCCCAAGGCAAGGTATCCATATGAAAGCATCCCAAGATGTGATGATAGCATCCATACAACATATGATGAAGTCCAACTCCTATCACAAATACATATGAATGGTCCTCCAATTGGTTGGCTCTGAAGAAGACAAATCACCATATCTCTGATGAGTGTATCAAAGGTAATGTGCAAATATGACAAGTCATCTCCATTGTTCGTGATAGCCTCCAAGTGTCCTGGAGCGGAGTGAAAGACCCAAATCAACCCTAATGGCAACCATTCCAAAAATGGGGACATTACACATTGCTGATTTTTAGAAATTACTGGCAAATTACTCGTTGATTTTCCATCAAAATTGTTGGGCGCCACTTTGAGGAGGGTTTGCCATCTACATTCATTGTTGTTTCAGCACTTTCCAGCCCTAAATAGATCCAAATATTCATCATAGTTGCTGCTAAGGAAGGTGATTTCAAAGTTTTATGTTGTTGTGCCTCATCCACAACCAAATCTCCTTGTTCTAGCATCCATTCTAGCTTGGTCACAGTGAATTTATTGCTGATTTGACAAATAACAGTTGTGTGAAGGTTTGATGAGTTGTATGATAAAAAAATTGGCTTTGGGACTGATGTAACAACATTTTTGTTTTGCCAAATCAAATTTTTTGTTTCATTAAGGCATTTTGTGAGAATTGTAAAAAATTTGTCGTCAAAAGTCAAAAAGTCAAAATTTCTAAAAATAGAAAGTTTCTAAAAATAGATGTCAATTTTAGGTTTTTTGGGTTTCTTGAGATACAGATGCTAGCAAAATTTTTAAAAAATAGAAAGTTTCTAAAAATAGAATCTCTAATTCAGGAGTCCTGCTTGATTCCGATTGGCTGATATTGCTTCATGATCAAGGTGGTCCAGACGGAATCTGCAAAAGGTTGAGTTTTCTCTACTGGGTCAATTCTGCTTTTTCAGAAGGTGAAGCACGAACTCCGAGGCCATTAATGGAGGAAGTTCATCTGCCAGGGGTCATATTCAAGATTTCAGTGTTGTTCAGAGGGCGAAGAATTGTTTAGCAACCGACAATTGACGAAGAATAGAAAACGAAGCATGATGAATCCAGATGTAATATCCCTGGTCACTTTTGAACTCAATATGCTGATATAAAGCTCAAGGAATATTGTCAAACACTTGGCATTCAAAGTCTGAACCTGTTGTTATGAATTTTCTAATTGTCTTCTTTGAGTTCATAGGCTGCTAATGATGTTATTGAATGCTTCTAACAATGCAAGGTTGTTATAGAAATGATATACTAGCTGTTTCAGACCTTTGGCATACATATAAGTGACTGTATTTAACTAGTACCACTAGTTGACACTAAGACAAACACTTTCCATGCATCCCAATATAGCCAATATACACCCATAGCCACTAGGCATTTATGCAAACACTTGGCAAGCAAAGGCTCTTGACAAAATATGCAAATCACTATACAAACAACCACCTTTAGCCAATAGGCATTTTCACAAACATTTGGCATGCATACTCATGATAATCTAGAGCTCTATCAATATAAGCATTACATCAAATAATTGGCATACAAATTTCCCCTTCTTAATTGAATGCAATCTCTAGTACAATGCTGATATAACTAGCCAATACTCTTGAGTTACAATGAAATCCCAATACAATGCCAATCTGATATAAATGTTCATCTACAACAGCACCTAATGCAAATTGACTTAACAATGCAAATACTCTAACAAAACATTAAGGAACCTGATACACATAGTCGATATGCCCGAGATATTGGAGCAACACTTGTTGATGATGAAACCCCACTAAAAATGGTTAAATAGCCCCTCTATGTGTGAAGTCAATATTTTAGATAAATAAATGTAGCAATAAAACTCCACTTCTTGGCACCTGAAATGATCGGTAGGACCAAAGGATCAAAATGCAACAATGCCCAGAACCATAGGATGCTTCATTGATGAGATATGAACAAAAATGTCTTGCCAATGGCACCCTTGCTGTAGTATATCAGTCCTCAAAATTAATTAATTGCAGCCTTGAACCTCCTCCAATTTGCCCTTGAAATGATTGTCTCGGCAAAAGGAATTGATTGCTCAAATACCCAAAACGATTTGATGCTTCAACAGTGCACAATGAGCAAATATTCATGTCTCGCATAGGCTATTCAAACCCCATAACAACAGACTGATGTAAAATTGCAGACCTCAAAAAACCCTTCCAATGATTGAAAATAAACTCTAATTAAAAATATGTAAATCCTCCAATGTAGCACAGATTGGACCCCTAAAGTGAAGCCCACAATGAAGCAATAATTCAGCTGATATTTCACAACCTCAAAATTGCATAACCAATTGGGAGTTTTCATTCCCAATGGCTGGAAAAATGGCAGAACCCTAGCTGGACTCACCACCAAACAAACTTAAGTCAAATATCCAATTCTTCATGTCCAAGAATGAGCCCATAAGATCCTTTTATTCTTTTCTTGGGGAAGCTCACACACTTTCTTGTCAATGTGGGATAAAAGATATACTTTATATTTGCACTTTATTATAATATTATAATATAACATTAAAATATATAAAGTGCAAAACATAATGTCAAAACATAACATGAGGTTTCCCAAATTAGAAACATTTGTAATAACATAGTAGAACCTCCATATAATCACCAAATCCATGAAAGAAAGCCAACCGCTGATCGGGTAACTGCCAAGAAGACCCTCTAATCAAACCGTATTAGCCTATGAGAGCCAGGAATAAGCTAAACCCTGTGCGAACTGATGCTCATGAAAATGGGGACATTACACCGGAAAACAAAGAAAAGTTGAAAGAAGCCAAAATTTGGCTAAGTCTGGGTTTCCTAGGCGCCCCTGGAGGCTAGGGGCGCCCAGTTTGTCCAAAGATAGTTTTTTTGCGTTTTCTCGGAAAACGTTAAAAAGGACCTCATCAACCCGCTTCCGGGTGGTAAAAAATCAGTCAAATTTAGTCGACAGGCCCAAAAAAGTTGGGATTTATCTCAGATATGCTCAGGCTATACAGTCCACCCTTCATCCAACAACAGTTGTCTGACAGATCACAGGAATTGATGACAGAAAGCAATTGTTGGCACACAAAACGAGGAAACTGCAGAAGAAGCTGAAAATTATCAAAAAAATTCTAAGGCATGAAATTCCAGGGGCCCCAAGAGGCTAGGGATGCCCAGTCTTCCCAGAGTTAGATTATTTTTCATATTTTCTCAGAAAATTGCAAATCTTCTTTTATTAGCCCAGTCAGATTCACAAAAAATCAGTCTGATCCAGTTTTTGAGGCAGGCAGGAGGTGCAATCAATTTAGTTTTCATCAGGCTTGCCTGATTGCCAGACCATTAGTCTTAGTTTTGCTCCGGCAAGCAAGATTCAACATCCAAACAGGGGCCCACAATCACTGAAGCGCGCATGAAAAATGAAAAGTGAGCAAAAATGAAAATTATCAAAAAATTTCTATGGCATGAGATCCCAGGCACCCCTGTCCAGTCAGGGCACCTGGGCTTTCCAGTGTTAGAAAAATTTCGTGTCCGACATTGTCTCCTTCGGCCGTTTCCCGGTCTTCGTCCGGCGACGGTTTCCAGAAATCAAAATCATGGTCAAACGTCGTCAGGTCATCAATTCGAAGCTGGGGATCCAATCAGAATTGACAAAACTTCAAAATGCCATGACTTTTTCAGTCAATGGTGATAGTTTGCCATCTTGTTGAAGTGAGAGGAAGGCCACGCCGGAGTTAGAACGAGCGCAAAAGTTTCAAAACGAAGGAAAATTGGCTAACACTTTTGCAACTTCGCGTGTTTGGCAGCATCATCAAAGTAGTAGCTTTTCATCATCCTCACACGTGAGAATAGGTAGTTATAAAATAGGAATTCATCCTATGCGAGTATATCAACTTGGATTTTGCTCAAAATATTGCTATCTTAGCGAATAAGCTTCAAGATTTGTGCTTTCATAAAGAAAGCTGCATTTTTTGCCCTAAGTTCTATAAAAACAAACCTTTGGCCCCCTTTATTAATTATTTTTGGAGGTTGCATCCAGAGGAAGAAAAACATTGTTTTCTTCTCATGAAGATTTGAGAACCCAAACGCAGTGTTTTTTTAGTATTTTTTGTGGTTTCAGGATTGGGAAGCATAGAGGCACACTTTTTCAAGATCTGTTTTTCTAGGGCATCATTTTCTAGAAACAGAGCCGGAGTTTTTTCAGTTTTCATCGAAATGGGTTCATCTGGAATCACGTCCTTTTGAAGATTGGAAAATTTTAGTTTTCCCAAAATCTGCTTTTTGTCGCTTTTTTAGGAAACCCTCTGCTTTTTCGGAATTTGATGATCCGGGTTGCTTCAGAACTAGATTGTCTACAAAACCCACTTGTCGGCTTTTTCTCTCAAAATTTGCTTTTAAAAAATTAGAATATCATATTGGAAAGTATCAGTATTCCTAGCACGAAAGCAGTTACTAGCTTTTTGGAGGATATTGTTTCCCAAAATATCAGTAGGTGATGTCACCAACGGGGCAGCGATGTAGATAAGGATGGAACTCAAAAAGCGGCATTTAAAGTTGTCATTTTCATTCAAGCTTTTCCGATTTAAAGTTGTCATTTTCATTCAAGCTTATCCATCTTTTAAAAATCACTTTATAATAGTTGGAGGTTTCTTTGCTTTAAATCAAATCGTTTTAAAGCAGGTGTTAGTTAGAATCTTTTGTTTAGGATAGAAATAAAGCTTGCAAGTTGGCAAGTTAGTTAGCTAGGATCAAGGAGATTTTAGGGTTCCCTACTCCTTTGATTTGTGTATAAATAAGGGCAGCTGTGCCCATTGTTTAGTAATTGTAATTGTGATAGCAAAATTTGCTGAGCCTATTCTTGCCTGCAAATTGTTATTCAAGTGCTTGTTCACCTTGTGTTAATTTTAATCCAGTGTTTGATCACATATTGCATGATTGTCTATGCTGCAATACTATTGTCCTCGAGTTGTAATAGCTTTTTGATATTGAAAAAGGAAATCTCACGCCTTCCATTGCTCTGATTCGCTGTCTCATGTTCATTTAGTTTATCATCATATGTGTTGCTTGCATATTCTTACTTTCATTTTTCATCCTAAAAGTACAATGAGTCTTCGGTGCAATCTGGAATAAGTTTATTTGAGCTTTTGTGTTAACAAATCATTCCCTGTTTACTTTTGATTCCTAAGCTCTAAATTTACTTGGGTTGTCAAAAACGTCATTTGGTTTAGGCCTAGCTGTAGTTAGAAGTTAAGAGAAAAAACCTTTGCTGTAGCGATAGAGTTTTATAACTTTGTGCTCGCAGCTGAGAATCAAAAAGATGGGCAATTTAGTTTATTTATCTTTAAAGCAATCATTAGCAAAGAGGGAACTTCCCCTCCTAATTTGAATAGCAGTTTATCTGTGCATAGCTGTCCGTTTCCAACTCACATTCCAGAGGTGTGAATTGAAATGCCAACAATTTTGTAATCCAATTCTAGCTGCAATAAATTAAATATCAGATTTTAGGATTTCATATTGCATTTTATGTGTTAATTGCTGCTGTCATTAATTATTCCAGTGAATTAATTAATTAGATCTGCTGGTACACTTCACTAATTTTAGTGCATGAGGGTTCATACAATTATTTCTGAGTATTGTATTGCTGTTCAACATTCTTTAACTGGTGTTTGGCATTTATATCTTGTTCCAAATCTATTTTAAATGAGTATAATTAGGAAATTCCAAAACAATTGTCATTTTCCCAAGGAATTCTAATTGGGGACATTACATTGTTGGAGAAGTATTATTTGCAAACAAAAAGTGGTAGCTTATGAATTATCCAATCAGACCATTCCAAAATGCAAAACACCAAAAACTTGTGTTGAACCCCTCAAATCATGGAAACCTATCAGACCGCTCTATTGTGGATAGAGATTCTTACACAGCAGCTAAATGTTTTGCTGAAGTAATCAATGTTAGTGTACTTGAATACATGTAAGACTGCAATGTTAATGTTAGGCTCATTAATTCTAAAAATGTTTGTAGCAATTGCATTCCAAGAAACAATTAACTGTAATAAAGCAACCTTACATTATCCAAAGTATTTATTGTCTACACTGCACTCATCAAGTAGCTCTTTTTGACTCCTTGCTTTTGTTTGATCTTGAGCATTATAGCTTTTATGGAATGTCTAGCGCTAGCAACAAAATTGGCATTCCTAAACTTTTGTGGCATTTCTTGTTTATTGATATATAGGTATCCTATTAGAGGTTGAGCCCATTATGAATCTTATGGTATGGTACTATGGACATTTACAATCCCATCTTTATTATGTTCACTTTTGGCCAAAAATTAGAACATACAAAACCATGTTCTAATGTAATGGGAGTTGTGGTATCTTGTGTGTGGGTTTTGGCTACACCAAAGCTATAAAGTCTATTGCATTTACAATTCAAGAAGTTATGGAAATTTTTTATATGACTCTTGTATATTATCTGTGAACTTTTAATCCTTACAGTTGTGTTTGATTTCAGTACCAGGGACAGAGGGGATGGCAACCATCTAACTATATTGGACTTTGTGAGAAGCTACTAGCTAAGAGTCAATCAGTGGTATGTATTCATTATTTCCTTGAGTTCTTTCAAAATATTACATTTTTTCTGGTTCCTTTCAAGATCTATGTGTTAGAATCAATTTATTAATAAAGTGAGGGATAGAGTAAGGATGGTTGCTTTCATGATTTTTCCTACATAAAATAGTTCTTCTCAACATGATGCTACGACCATGTAATCTCATGATTTCTCTTTAACATTATATAGGAAGGTATAGGAATTTGGGGGCCTAAGATTCACATGCCATTCATTTAATCTAGTTGGTAGAATGACAACCCTTTTGATTTTTAAATTGATAAGTCAAATTGCACTTATCTAAATGTGATGCACAAATTTGTATAGCCACTTGATGCTATCATAAGAAATGATTCTCATTGCTATTAGGAATAAGCAAGAAGCAATTCATTTTATCTCTTTGTTGTTCATTAATGAATATCACAACTTGAAGATGTCATAAACATGTTATGAATCAATTGGCATGTGTAAGATTTGGCTATGGAGATAGCCACCCAAGATCTAGAGGCTTAATGGAAAGCACAAAGAAATGAGAAGATCAATATGACAAGAATAAACTGTATTCCTATCAAAGAATGCAAATAATGTGATATGATATGAGAAGTTCTTGGTTATAAAGAGTATAGACCAAGGTGAAACATAAGACAACATAAGATTATGACAAATGTCTTAATCTTATGACATGAGACACTAAAATATAAGTATTCTTAGTGTACTCTAAATATGCCCTAAGTAAACTTAACTATACAAGTGTGAATAGGACCTAATGTGGAACCAGTTAGGTAATATACCCCTTTCACACCAACACCCCCCCTTAAGTGTAACTTAGGGAGAATGAAACAAATACAAAGATGCAAATATGGGTCCCAACTACTAGGCCATGTTAGGTACCCATGTACAAACTAATCTCTCATAAACAGAGAAAAGGAGAAAAACCCGTAGGAAAAAACCCCTCTCCAAATGAGAGAAAACACAAGAAAGATGCTCTCCAAATGTATGAGAAGGAAAAACCCCATGTGAGGAAAAAGTCCCCCCCATGAGAGAGAAGAAGAAAGTCCATATAGTCCCCCACCCGTAATGTCCCTTTTTTGAGCCAGACTTATGTATGGGTTGAGCTAGAACATTGAAGGAAGGAAAACTATAATGTTGGCTCAATACTTGTTTTATGTGGATTTTGGCTAAGTGTTATATTGTGATATTTTTTATTAAGCCAAAATATTATGATTTTCTAGCCAAGGACGAGAAAAATAGATGTTGAATGACTAGAAGATGGAAAAGATGAAAAGATGGGAAAATGCAATATTTAATTGTATTTTTCAATATTCTATTATTTTCCTAAGAGTTGACACCAAGGAAGAAAAGGCAAATGAAAAATAATAAAATATTATTATTTTTATTGATGAATCCAAGAATCGCTGCCCAAAGAGAAACATTTAAAAATAATAAAATATTATTTTTTATGGAGGATCGACGCCCAAGGAAAGGAGAAAAAATAATAAAAAAATGTTTTATTTGCTCGAGGAGAAATTGACGCCCAAGGGAGGAAGTGAAAAATTAAATAAAATAATAATTCTTTCAATTTTGGCGTCTAGAGGTATAAGAAAAAATAATAAAATATTATTATTTTATTATTTTAAATGATTGTGGTTGTACAATGCAATTCATTTAAAATTGTAAAATTGAAAGTTGCATTTTCACTGGTGGATTTGAAATTCTCCATTATTTGGCAAATTTGGACGCCTAGGGTGAGAGAAGGATAAATAGATGCATTTGACTTCATTTTGCAACTATTGATCTTTTGAAAAACTTTGCATTTGAGTTGTTCTCTTGGCTGGAATTGCATTTTCAATGGTATCAAGGAGATGTTCCCTTGATTTTTAGTGGTTTGGAGATGATCCCATTCCACATTGTGAGGTGAATTCGTGTGGAGTTCATCATTGGGCTTTATTGGAGAATTTGGTTGATGTTTTGGCTTCATTTCAAGCTAGGGTTTGACAGGGATTTTCATCTATAGCTAGCTATGGAGTTTGATTTGAAGATTGGGCTATGAATTTGATGCATTTTTCGTTGTTGATGGTTTCTAAGGTGATCAATTTGCATAAGGATAGTTTTTAGTGTGTTTTTGACATCAAATGCTATTCTGATTTTTGTATCAGCAACACTGGAAAATAATATTCGAGCTGTTTGGCATCATATTTTGACACATTTTGAGGGTTTGAAGCAAAGTATACATTGTTGGGTTAAATCACACTAGTTCTTGGCATAGGCGATTCCATAATTTGGTGTAATTTGGCACTTTTCATCATTGATTTTGTAAGATACCCAACTATACTTAACTAAAATTTTTCTTACTTATTCTTGCACTTAACTTTTCGATTACTCAATCTACTTAACATCATTCATGAAAGATAACAATGACAATTTGCATGAATCAACTTGAAGTTGGGCACTTGTATTATTGCTTGATTCAAATCAATACAATTGTCTTATTACAACAGATAATGCTCTCAATGGCATGGATATATATAATCTTATTCAATTGATTACAAAGAAAAGGCCTTGAAGCCTAAATGTATACAATGCTTTCAACTTCTTCACAACTAGCTCTATCTCACTAGTTGATGTAGATCACTTCAATTGAGCCCAATGATATCAACTGGATGTCAACACCTCACAATGCAACAAGGGAGCATC
This sequence comes from Cunninghamia lanceolata, assembly GCA_027924645.1. Taxonomy (NCBI): domain Eukaryota; kingdom Viridiplantae; phylum Streptophyta; class Pinopsida; order Cupressales; family Cupressaceae; genus Cunninghamia; species Cunninghamia lanceolata. The sequence goes on from BSBN01000333.1 coordinate 8,684,030, forward strand.
ACCTTGTCAGTTGAGGGAACATCACCCCAACTCTTGAAACTCGCAGGCTTCAAATACAAGCACAAAGCTTATCAGAGAGAAAATTCGCCAAAATGTCAGATACTCAAATGAGAGAGCCTCTCTTTTTATAGTGCTCCTCAAGGCAATGAAGGCACGTTTCCCAATGCACAAGAGGAACCAAGGCACGTTTTCCAAGAAGCATATCCATGGAGAATATTCCATCTGACAACTCAGTCTGAGGTGGCAACCTTACCCACTGAACCGGTACAAATCCCAATGTCATCTTGTCAACCAACGAGAGGTCAAGTGCTTGTAATGGCATCCTGCTTACTCTAGGCGCTATATTGAGGTAGTTTGATCATGAAATAGCGCCCAATGTAGAACTAGGCGCCCATTGAGAGAGATGTAACTAGGGGATGCGCGTAGTTGAGAAATTGATTCCTTGTGTTGTTTTCTCATTGTAGGAAGTCTACTAGCTCCAATTGGAAGATCCCTTCATGTTGCTAAGTCAATCTTCTTGAGGCGCATCTTTGGTGCTCTAGAGACTTGAACTTGCGCCTAGCACCTTTATGATGATGTTCTATGTTATTTAAAACCTCAAACACTTGTAATCATGCCTTTTGATGCTCCTTTATCCTAGCGCCCTCATCTAGAGTATCAACATCTTGTCTGGGTCTTCAACTTCACTTAGGTGCACTTATTGGTAGAAAAGATCTAAATTGGCACCTTTGTGACCAAAGCACACATCGCCCCATTGCAAATGGGGACCCCCTTTTTTTTGAGCTCTGATACCTTGCATTAAGTTTTGGATGATGTCTTAGATCCTTTTAATGATGAAGTTAGTAGTGTTCGAGTCCTATAGCCCTCTGATATCCTGATCCTGATGTTCTGAGATCCTAAAAATGGCTAAGTCTGGTATCCTGATCTTGAAAATCCTGAAAAATTGACTAAGTCTAAAATCTGGTGGATCCACCAAATTCTATAATCTGCATGTTAAATCTGGTGGATCTGAGACCTATCTCAAACATCCTGAAAGGTATATTGACAAACAAGCCAAAGAAAAGAATAACAATTGGAGAACATGCTACTGCTATGGAGGCTGAGATTAAGAAGCTGTTGACACCTTTGCTAGAAATCACAAAAGAGTTGGATGATGAGATCATGCAGTACGAAGAAGACAAGAAGCTCATCAACCATCAATGGCGACCTCCTGACGGATGTATAAAGTATGATCGAATGCTTGGTAGGCCATGTCTCATTGATAACAACGAGCATCAGGTTGTATCTTTCCCTTCTATTGATTGGAAGAACTTTGAATTTGAACATCATGAACTTCTAATTGATAGCATTGATAGCACTAATATTGATATTGATATTGATCTTGAACATCTTGAACATATTGAATATGAATTTGATTATGGTGATGTGGGTAGAACAACTTGCATTTGGATAAATCATGGTCCCAATGAGAACCCTCAATTGATCATAATACTGCCAGAAATTTTTCCTACATTTGAGGTCTGTCGCCTGAAGGGTCATTGGTTTGAGTTCAAGGATGAATTTGCCTGGTTGAGAACTGTCACTGTTGCATTTCTGTTGCTGTACATACTGAAAAGCCATGCCAAGGCATGTATATACTCTGTGTTTTGGGTTGCATCTCAGTTGCTTGTATATAGTTAGGTTAGAGTAAGGTTTTCATTTTCTGTTATGTCTTAGAGTAGATTTGCTTACTTGATGTCATTTGACTCAAGTGTTTGTTTGTCTTAGCTTAGTTTTGCTTTCATGTTGTCTGTTTTAGCTTAGTTTTACTTTCGTGTCACTTGTTTGTTGTTGTCTTTTCCTTAGCTTAGTTTAGTGATTGTTTGCTTTCATAGATTAGTTTGCTGTTGTGTGTTGTCTGGTTTAGTTGGTTTGTTGTGTCAGATTTCCTATTTGTAAGAAAGGTGATGCTATCTTACTTTCTTGTTTCAATTCGTGATAACATGTTAGTTCATTTCTTAGACAATCTATTCATGGAAGTCTTAGAGTCCGAAGATGTTTTTCTTTCAATTTATCATCTGGTTAGACTTTGAACTTGACTCGGAAACTAATCATATATTGTGTCTTGACACTATTATCTTCTGATCATAATGTTTTAAAATGCCAAATCTAAATTTTATGAATTCTTATGTGTCCCTTTGATAAACTTGAGTCATGATTGACGGATTTCCCGTGGACTCCATCGCTGGTGTCAGATAGTGTGACTGCTTGCTCTTGGGAGACGAATCAGTTGTTCGGTATTGACTGAAGTATTTTGAGGTGTTATATCTTACATATTTTAATAATCCCAAAGTTTCTAGGAAAGTCTTTGTGAGTCTGGATCAAGTAAAATCTCAAGGTAATTTATGTTTCCGCTCCGCTCCATAATAAGCATCTTTGCATACTTCCATTCATTCCGTTCCGCCTATCACCTTTTCACCCCACTTGAAAGCAATAAAGTTTCCATCCATCTTTTCCATCCAATAAGGAATTCAAGTCTGATACCTGAATCATTTGAATAGTCCTGTTGTTCGTGACATACTCCAAAAGGATAAATTGAAGTCCTCATGAATAAAGCATTTGGAGTTCAGCCATGTTAATATCAATTCACATAGCCTTGGTCATTACAAGGTAAGGTCAAGATGTTGGTGTTCCTATCCGCTCTGTCTAAAATCCATCATTTTCCATCATCCACCTATCATGTGTTTATTCCACTTTCATTACTATGCAAAGTCTAAAAACATGTAACTGTCCCTACCTTCTACCATTCGTATTTCACTTCCACTTATCCCAAATCCCATCACCATATCCTTTATCCATTTACCTCTTTTCTAATCATGATCGATGAATGTGAGTGTCATCTAGACAAGAAGCTTGCAATCCTCCACCCATTCCCCATTGTTTCACAAGATAAATACCTGGATGTTACTCCTGAAGCAAAGAAAATCTTAAGGTCTTTTTGCCTCATGGTACAAATGCCAAAATCGAATCAAAGCATGCTCAAAGATATTTCATTTCGTATTTCCAAAAGAAGATCTGAGTACTTAAGTTCAAAATGCTGAATCCAAAGAGGCTCTTGCATTCGAAGAATCCGCTTCCATTCCATTTCCATTCCATTCCAAATTTCTTCATCCCACGAAATAAAATCAAAGCAAGAAAATTCCAAGTTCTTGTGGGACATGAAGTTACCATTTCACCTGTTCACTAATTGTCGTTCCCGTTCCCCATTATATATACCTCCCTTCCACTTGCAAGCTTCGAAGTTTAGGTTGATAGGAACAAATGTTGATCGTGATTCCATTCCATTTCGTTCTGCTGTATACCATCCGTTTCCATTTCCCGCCATTCAGCATATCTTGCCACTCATTTGGTTTATGTTTGGATACACTTTTCGTTTGTTTGTTTCGCATAATCCACATCATAATCCACTTTTTCCGTATCATTTCGTCATTTCCTGCCAATGTCAGTAAGTATAACGATTTAACATGGTTTTGTATAGACCATTGTGTTGTCTGCAGAATCATTCTCTGGAGTTCTTTCTGTTCATTACCACAGTGAAAACCTGGGAAACAAGCACCGTGTGTAATGATTATCCTATTAAAAAAAAAATAGAAAAGAGAAAAATTTTGTCCACTGGTGAAAACCACTTTTGGTGGCGCCCTGGATAAGTACCATGATGAAATCCTGGTAAACAGGCGTCATGCGTAGAGACATAATGTCTCATTGCATTCCCCTCCATTTCATCTCATTTCACCCTATCTTGTCATCTGCTCCATTACATATCATTGCATGATATCACTGCCCATTCCATATGTATATTACATCCGTCCATTCACCTTTCATGAATTTACCTAGCTTGAGACAGGTGAGCTTAGATGATCTTAGCTTCTAAGGGATGGGAACGAACACAAGTGCTTCCACTTTAATCCTCGAATATGGATAGTCGCACTGACAATTGCTTTTGATTCTTTGATTGGGTAGTTTTGTTATTTGGTCTAGTGTGTGGGTGTACATAGAAATGTTGAACTTGATTTTTGTTTATCTTTGGAACACTTGAGAAACTATTTTAATTGAAACCTATCTTAATCACACATCAAGAGATATGGTGTCTTGATCCAATCTATGATTCTTTTTCTTTTTTAGTTTGTCGTCTAGCTGGTTGATAGGTAGAAGAAGGGTGTTTGAAGTTTTTGAGTCTAGATTGAGTCTTTGCCTTTGAAATGTTCAGGAACATTTATTCGGGTTGACGCTAGATGTTGTGACCAAATCACACATCGCCCCATTGCAAATGGGGACCCCCTTTTTTTGAGCTCTAATGCCTTGCATTAAGTTTTGGATGATGTCTTAGATCCTTTTAATGATGAAGTCAGTAGTGTTTGAGTCCTATAGTCCTTTGATATCCTAATCCTGATGTTCTGAGATCCTGAAAATGACTAAGTCTGGTATCCTGATCCTGAAAATCTTGAAAAATTGACGTCTGAAATCTGTTGGATCCTCCAAATTCTATTATCTGCATGTTAAATCCGGTGGATCTGAGACCTATCTCAAACATCCTGAAAGGTATATTGAAAAATATTTAAAGTATAAGAAATTCAATATACTTAAAATTTATTTTTCAATATACCTTACCTTGGGGACTTTCAGTTTTGGGCGCGAATTTAGTCAAGGATCGTAGGCACATTTCTCCACTTGCACAACCTCAAAACTCCGCCTAGAACTCCGGGCACCTTTCATCATCCAAGCAACCTCAAAATTGCGCCTTGAGCAAGGAAAAGTTAAGACAAATGCACTGTAATGTCCCCATTTTAGGCAGTTGTGGTTTTTGGGTGGTTTAGCCTATTCCTGGCCCTCATAGGCTAATGCAGGTGGTTAGAGGGCCCTGTTGGGCGGATATCAGTGTGGTTTCTTCTCTAGGTTTAGGCTTGGCCTTTGTAGAGGTTTCAGAACTCAATTTCTCATACTTACTATTTATAGTAAGCCACTTAGACGGGTTTACTATTTATAGCAGGGCACCTGATTATGACATGTGGGCAATGTCGATTCCGGTATTCAGTTGGATTAAAAAATTAAGGGAGATAATAATTAAATTAATTATTTGTAAGGTTATTAAATAAATAAATATTATAAAGTGACCTTATATTTAATTAATTTAATAAAGTGACTTAAATAAAATATTATAACATAAAGTCACTAAAATAAAATAATAATATTATTTTTCTAGAAGCTTCTTGGAGATGGATTGAAAAAGTATAAAAGAAGATCAAGCCAAGCTTCATATCATCCAGGAATTGATATTTGTTTTGATGTTGTTTGGTGAGGAAGCCAGCTAGGGTTTTTGCCATTGAGCCATTGGGAACGAAAATTCTCATTGGTTATGCAATTTTGAGGTTGTGAAATATTAGTTGAATTATTGCTTCATTGTGGGCTTCATCCAAGAGTCCAATCTGTGCTTAAATTGGAGAAGAAATGCAAAGAATACAAGGGGTTGATGCATATCCATTTATTGCTGGTTGCTATAGTACTTGGGAATAGTGAAACACTACAGTGGCGTGAACAGTGTCGCGCTACAGTACTATGCTACAGTACCCGTGAATAGTGTCGCGCTACAGTACCGTGCTACAACACCCGTGAATAGTGTCATGCTATAGTATCTTGCATCTTAGTTGAGTCTACTAAAGGGTTCTTCAAGGGTTTAATTGCTGTTCATTTCCCGATTAGTTGTTGCTATCATAACATTGAGATCTAGGCTCTTAGAAGGACGAGTTTGGTATTGCTAGAGGCAACTTTGAGGAAGCCGATTCCTGTTTTGGAGGGAGATAAAAATCAGACATCATTGGTAGCTGGGACACATTTGTAAATAGTGCAATTTTGTTAAAGAAAGCCAAATAAAATTAGTCAAGGCTTTGGAGGAGTTCGCTGGGCTCACATGAGGCTAGACGCAGCATCTTGAAGGGCATAGACTTCATCATCTTGGAGGATCGAACAAGTTTTGTGGCTGCCATCATTATATCAGGTTCTTTATTTGTATTAGTTGGCAGTTACTCTCATAAGCATTCATTGGCATTGCACAAATTCAGTCATATATCTATTTTACATTGCATTTGGTTGGGAGTTGTAGTCGCTGTCCTATGACAGACATTTGACAATGTAATTTCAGTCAAGTTGATGTAAGGGGAAGTTTGCACTTTGCATATGAGTTGAGCCTTGTAATCACTACAAAATATCAAATTGAAATATTGGAGTTTGGTTGCAAATTGTTTGATGAATTGTCAAGTAGTTACTTTCATATCAGCTTATATAGTTTGCATGCTGAGTGTTTGACTAAATGTCAAGTAACTGTAGTTATCATTTTCAGTCATATATATGCATTTGAAAAATGCAAAAAGACTTGTATATCATCTTGGTTACTTTGTTAGTCATCTTGCATTCATTCACAAGCTTCTAAACATCATTGGCATCACAAAAACCCAAGGATAAGTCAAACTGGAAATAATATCAGCATATATCAACTGGCACACCAGGTGTTTTGGCAAAATTCCTAAGGCAAAAATTGAAGGGTTTTGAGTCTGATTGAGTAAGGCTCATTACAGTGGGATCAGAGCGGTTTCCTGCCAGCCTGACTGGGTCATTCAAAACTTGAGTTTCAGATACAAGCATGGCTTCAACAAGTGAGAGATTTGGAAGAAGGAATTTACAGGGCAGGCAAGAAATTAGAACATCCATCTCAGCAAAAGGAGGTTCTTCTAAGTACTTTGGAGGAGGCAGAGGCTTGTTTATCCAAAGTTGAACAAGATCCATCTCAAACAATGCAACTTGCTCTTTGTGCATTGGTAAGTTCTTTGGTTAAGCCACAACTTATGAGACATCATGATGAGGTGATAAAACTTGCAGCTATCTCATGCATTAGTGAAATTATGAGGATCACAGCTCCTAATGATCCTTATAACAGCCATATTATGAAAGAAGTACTTCAGATCATGGTGGCAAGCTTCAAAGGTTTGGATGACATCAAGAACCCTTATTTTTCTAAGAGGGTGAAACTACTTGAAATATTTGCAACGTTTGGATTTGAAAACATTATGTTATCCATGGATTGTGTAGATGTCATTCGCAAGATGTTTCATATATTTTGGAATGTTATTGATGAGGTTCATCCTAGCACCGTGATTACTTCAATGCAATCCATCATGTCTTCAATTTTGTATGAGGATGATGCTATGACAAATGACTTATGGGATTTTTGGAAAGGTGAGCAAGATGTGTCACTATGGCACATGAGTTGTTAAGGAGATTGGTTGAACAACATAAGGATAAAGATACTTCACATATATGCAGAAATCTATATGATGACTTTGTTAGAGATGCTGATTTGACTCAAGAGGATATGAGGGCAGCCATGGGGAATGAGTTGTCTACATCATCTTTGCAAGAAGCTTCACTTGAGACTTCTACATTGGAGGCCAGCATAGAGCACGCTAATGATATGGTAGCAATGGTATGGACTCATTGGATGATCATGAAAAATCAGACTATGGCAGCCAAGGACAGTTGGAACAAAAGCCTTTGGTTTGGGAAGATTTGCAAGTTCAAATGGTGGTGAAGGAAGATGGAATAATTCATGCTTTGTCAAGAATGGATAGCACTTACAAACACGTAGAAGACCTCATTTGGACAGCTCAAAGAGAAGAAAGACAAAAAGGAATGGGACATGGCATTCCTCATACACATTTGCATTCTTTCAAAGCAGATTTGGAGTTGATAAAAGAAAACTATCTACAAATGGTCAGAGATAGGGATATGGCTGTCCAATTGGTGAAAGATCAAGATAGAGGGATCGCAGACTTTTGTCTACTTTTGAGTAGGCATAATCTCTCCTCTCATAATTCAAAAAATCAGTACTTTATAGAAGCTACTCCTAGAAAAGAAGATGAGATAAATCAAAACTTGGTGGTGTTTGATGACTACAATGTAAAAGAAGATCCCAAAGATCTGAATTGGGACAATGATATTCTTCCTCATTCTTATGAGATTGCTACTCTTACAAATGGGAGAACTCGTGAAGATGAGTCTACAAGTGTTGGTTCACAAAGTGTAAGTGATGGGCTTGAAAATTTCAATAAAAATGTACTTGTGAAGCTTGAAGAATATGACAGGTATACTGATGACAGCAGCCACATTTCGTTACTTCATCATGATAAAACACTTCTTCAACATGAGAATGATAAGACCATGGAATTGTTTCTAGACGGCACATCAAATGGGGAGTTAAAAATGGGATTTGTGGGATGAATACAAGTCATGAGCATTCTGATTTTTTATATCAGACTTGGAAGGATGTGGAAAGGACACAAAATTTATGCGATATGTGGTCACAAAGGGCCAAGGAGGCTAGATTAGTGGCTATCAATGTGAGACAGCATATTCAAAACATAAAAGGAAGGGTCAATCTCTCCAACATGGCAAGGCAAAAGGGGATAGATCACATTAGAAGACTCCTCATTTAAATGAGGGATGAATCTAAAAATACACTTGATTCCCCTAAGGATAGTTCCATGTCAGGTGATACAAAGCAGGACTATGATGGTCAACTATTGATGGAGGTTGGTGTTTTTTACCATGACTACATAGTGAGGAGAGTTCATCACCTTTCTTTTAGTTCACATGCAAATGATTGGTTGATGCATCGATGTGGATTGATGGGGGGCTTATACCAGCGATTGTGGGATGAAGAGTTGCCATCTACAGAAGATGGAACTAGAGCCTGCAAGTACCCGACTCAGTTGTGTATGGGGAATTACTTGCAGGGACAGCAGTCAGCTATCCATCATGCTGATACAAATCCGCTAGGGATTGCTACTTCTATGTCACAGAGATTTCACACGGATACATGGTTACAGAATGATTATGGGGGTAGTAGGTATGATGGCTTGGTTAGTCAGCTTGTCCATATGAATTGGGCAGAGGATAGAGAGAGATGTTGTGTTGTAGATACTTTCATATATTTGTATCACTTCATGACGGATGGATGTGAGGTCGCTAGGGATTATTTGGTGAGTACCCCTTTGGCACTTCAGGATTCCCAGAGATATGTTGATGAGCTTTGCTCAGAGTTGAGTTTGGCTAGATGCACATCATGTACAACAGAGACTTATTCATCTAGGGCAACCAGGACACTTGTTGATGATAGTAGCATGAACATTCACACTCAGGATACAGATGTCATGAGTAATTCGAGCATTAGACTCTACATCAGCACTATAGAGATTGTCATTGGACAACCTCATCGGGAGGAGATGATTTCCTCTAGGACTTGCACATGGGATGATGATGTCGATTCAGCTTCTTTCCAAGGAGTAGATGTCATTCATGATGATAATCCTCTCTTCGAGTTAGACACTGATCTCCCTCCTGACACTACTTCGGAGCTGGGTGATAATCGCAGTATTTGGGATCCGGGCGGCGACAGGTGTGGCACTATGTATTGGATGGGTCCTAGTGGAAATCTTCATCACTTTTGGCATGGTGAAGATGAGATCAGAGTTGCGCAAAGGAAGTCGGAGGTTATCAGACATGGCAGACTTCCTTTCTAGATTTGGGATCCAGGTGGAGTGAACTTCCGGAGGGTTTTCTTCTGGCAGTTGAGATTGCTTGGGGACAAGCAATTTCAGGGAGGGCGGACTGTAATGTCCCCATTTTAGGCAGTTGTGGTTTTTGGGTGGTTTAGCCTATTCTTGGCCCTCATAGGCTAACGCAGGTGGTTAGAGGGCCCTGTTGGGCGGATATCAGTGTGGTTCTCCTCCAGGTTTAGGCTTGGCCTTTGCAGAGGTTTTAGAACTCAATTTCTCATACTATTTATAGTAAGTCACTTAGACGGGTTTACTATTTATAGCAGGGCACCTGATTATGACATGTGGGCAGTGTCAATTTCGGTATTCAGTTGGATTGGAAAATTAAGGGAGATAATAATTAAATTAATTATTTGTAAGGTTATTAAATAAATAAATATTATAAAGTGACCTTATATTTAATTAATTTAATAAAGTGACTTAAATAAAATATTATAACATAAAGTCACTAAAATAAAATAATAATATTATTTTTCTAGAAGCTTCTTGGAGATGGATTGAAAAAGTATAAAAGAAGATCAAGCCAAGCTTCGTATCATCCAGGAATTGGTATTTGCTTTGATGTTGTTGTTTGGTGACGAAGCCAGCTAAGGTTTCTGCCATTGAGCCATCGGGAACGAAAACTCTCATTGGTTATGCAATTTTGAGGTTGTGAAATATCAGCTGAATTATTGCTTCATTGTGGGCTTCATCCAGGAGTCCAATCTGTGCTTAAATTGGAGAAGAAATGCAAAGAATACAAGGGGTTGATGCATATCTATTTGTAGATAGTAAGGGTATTAAGAATTCATTGTGGAATACATTTATTGTTGGCTGCTACAGTACCTGTGAATAGTGAAACACTATAGTGGCGTGAATAGTGTCGCGCTACAGTACCGTGCTACAGCACCTGTGAATAGTGTCGCGCTACAGTATCTTGCATCTTAGTTGAGTCTACTAAAGAGTTATTCAAGGGTTTAATTGCTGCTCATTTCCTGATTAGTTGCTGCTGTCATAACATTGAGATTTGGGCTCTTAGAAGGACGATTTTGGTATTGCTAGAGGCAACTTTGAGGAAGCCGATTCTTGTTTTGGAGGGAGATAAAAATCAGACATCATTGGTAGCTGGGACACACTTGTAAATAGTGCAATTTTGTTAAAGAAAGCCAAATAAAATTAGTCAAGGCTTTGGAGGAGTTTGCTGGGCTCACATGAGGCTAGACGCAGCATCTTGAAGGGCATAGACTTCATCATCTTGGAGGATCGAACAAGTTGTGTGGCTGCCATCATTATATCAGGTTCTTTATTTGTAATAGTTGGCAGTTACTGTCATAAGCATTCATTGGCATTGCACAAATCCAGTCATATATCTATTTTACATTGCATTTGGTTGGGAGTTGTAGTCGCTGTCCTATGACAGACATTTGACAATGTAATTTCAGTCAAGTTGATGTAAGCGGAAGTTTGCATTTTGCATATGAGTTGAGCCTTGTAATCACTACAAAATATCAAATTGAAATATTGGAGGTTGGTTGCAAATTGTTTGATGAATTGTCAAGTAGTTACTTTCATATCAGCTTATATAGTTTGCATGCTGAGTGTTTGACTAAATGTCAAGTAACTGTAGTTATCATTTTCAGTCATATATATGCATTTGAAAAATGCAAAAGGACTTGTATATCATCTTGGTTACTTTGTTAGTCATCTTGCATTCATTCACAAGCTTCTAAACATCATTGGCATCACAAAAACCCAAGGATAAGTCAAACTGGAAATAATATCAGCATATATCAGCTGGCACACCAGGTGTTTTGGCAAAATTTTTAAGGCAAAAATTGAAGGGTTTTGAGTCTGATTGAGTAAGGCTCATTATAGGCGCCTTGAATGGAATTGAAGTTGGAAGGCCTTAAACTTTGAAAATATGCAAGAAATGACTTCAACAAGTTTAGGCGCCAATCTACTCATCAACAACTCAAATGTGTGCTCAAAGCTTCAAGCCTCAAATTGCGCGTAAACATGAAAGGAGTGTTTTAGTCAGTGACAAGTTGCACCTAAGGGAGGATGACTTTCTTTGAAGTCCTTGTGAGTAATTGAAGTTCATAAAATCTTGTCTTGTTTTAGGCGCATTTTGCATGTGTAGCGACCATGTTGGGCGCCTTGATGAGAGATGAGGTCCAAATCAATTATAGATGGCGCCTAAAGAGATATCTCCCTCCTTAAGACTCTAGGATTGATTTAAGTCCATGAAAGACACATTATGAGTTAGGCGCCAATTCACACTCAGATGTTCATCAATATGCGCCTAAAATGTAGGAGGCCAAGAGTCTTGATTTGCAATGTCCCTTTGAGTAAGAGTTTTTCGAAAGAACAAGCCAATAAGTTTAGGCGCAAATTCATGTCGTTTTGGTCATTTTGAGTGCCTAGGAACTTTTGCACTTCTACAACACAATGAGCGCCTAACATCAAGATATCCTTCAAGAAGATCTAGGCGCCTTTCCTTGTCTTTCCTACCCAATTCCAGCGCCTTGAGTACAAAGAGGCAAGAAACATTGAAATTTAGCTTGTGGATAGTGGAGGAGTTTCCTGGAACTTTTGGAAGATGATTGAGAATGTTTGAAGGTTCAAGAAACAAGCCAGTGACATTAGGTGCCAATTTATACCTCTACAGATCCATTTCAATGCCTAAGGTAAAGATAGGTTTCTTACATGAAGTGGAATTCAAGAAATATCAAGTTACAACCTATCCAATTTAAGGCGCAAGATCTTTCTTGTTTGACTCCAAATGAGCGCCTTGGAAAAATATACATGAAAGGACATCATTGAGTGGGCGCCTAGATGAAATAAACCATTCTAGGTCAAGTTTAAGGGTCTGAAGTCACAAAAAATGACAAAATAGAGCCCAAATTGACCAAGGCACCTTTTCTCTTCCATGCCAACTAAATTGGTGCCCTAAGGAAAACCACTCAAATTCATGTTTAAAAGTGGGCGCCTTAAGAAAAGAAAACATTCTAAGGGATGTTTAATTGTTTGAGGTCATCAAAAGGACAAATAAGACTTATCTATACCTAGGCGCACTTTCACTTATCTACAAACCTAAATGGGCACCTAAGGGTAAGTTGTTTCTAATGACATCATTAATTGAGCGCCTAGGAAGAAAAGAGCTCAAAATTACATCATTGAATAAGCACTTGAAAGGTTGAGCCATTATAAGTTGATCCAAGTCAATTGAAGTCATAAAATATCAAATGCAAGGTTAATTTGAGTTAGGTGCCCTTCATGTAATTTCCCACCATCATGAGCGCCTAGATCTAGAGGAGGATTGAATGCTTAAAACATGTTTCTATGTTATGAAATAAAATGCTTATGAAGTAATTGATGTTGTTTCTTTGTTGGTTTTGAAGGAATATGGAGCGTACACTGAGCTAAGGAGTCAAACACTCAAAGTTAACCCTCATGCGAGGAATAAAGTTAAAGGGGTGGTCATTACATCATCAAGTTTCACATGCTTCATCATCTGCACTTCACCCATTAAGCTTCAAGACTCATCAAGCTTCAAAGTCTACATCCAAAGAAGATGTATCATCAATATCTACACTTCAAAGGATCTTTCAAGTTGCAACATTTCACCATGTTAAGATCATATCAAGTTCAAGTACACTACTTCATCTTCAATAGCATCATGTTCGAAGACATTCATCCATCATACTGCAAGTTCCATTCAATTTCAAGTACCAAGAGAGATCTCCTACTCCGATTCATGAATGAATCATCATCATCTACTCTTACATGAAGGAAATTACATCATTATCCTCATGTACTCTGTAGGAAGTCTCATCCAAGAAGATCAACATCAACCTACCTGCAAGAAGAAATGTCACAGTGTTAGATGAATAAAGCATCATATATCATACTACTTACAATGAACAAGGCAAGATCAACAAGATACATCTCAAGTGTTCATCATCAAAAGCACTCACATCGAAGACATCACAAAGATGATACAATTTGGGCATATGCCCACAAGACAAATTGAATTAACAGTTGAAATCCACAAGTTTGTTGAGGTGGTATCTACGTGACAAGTACACGTCATCATTCGCCACATCATTCAGTTGCATTCAATGTATCTATAACAAACAAGAAGCCAAAGAAGAAGTCCATGTGGAAGATGCTCCAAAGATTCCATCTTATCTTATCACATTGGAAAACGTGCCTTCATTACCTCTCTTTTGTACTAAAAATAGCAAATTGTTGTAACTACCTACTGAGGTGGCACGATCTGGACCTTTGGCTATGTGAATTGATCCTAGCCCTTCATTGTATTTCTGGACACTATATAAAGGCCTTGTTGCCTCATTTGTAAAGATATAGACTAGAGATTAGATTGTAGAAGTAGAGTAGGAGAGACTCTCAAAATTCTCTAAGAGGACTTGAAGTTGTTGTACATATTTCTCGAGATTAATGCAAAAACATTGGAGCTCATTTGGTGTTAAGTGTTGTCTTGTGAAATGACATGGTTTCTTGTACTTTGATGAAGTGGAGAGATGTTTTAGATTAGATTAGAAGTAGATTAGAAGTTCATTGATGTAATGTATGTTTGTGTTGAATATTTGATCAACTCCTAGCTCATGCTTTTAACATTCATCGCCGGTGAAGTGTTGTGAAAAGCTAGTCTGAGCTTAATTTGCTTAAGTTTGATTATGGATGCTTGTTTGAGTTGCGTCGTATAATGGGTGCTTATCTAAGCCTTCATGATTTGAAAACCTTTCGTTATCCTTAGGAGATTGCACCAACTCCATGTAGTTGTTGGCATCCTTGGTGAAGTGGAGTTAAGTTAGTCAAGGAATTTGTCTATTCGTACATCATCATTGCTTCATTGACCTTAGATTAGATTCCTTAAACCTTTATCTTTTGCCTTTTCTTTATCATTGAAACCTTGTACATACATCATCCACACTGAAAGGAGGAATAAGCTAAATGAAGTAAGAATAAGTCAGCGTAAGTCCCTTTGTGATAATCAGCAATATCACATCAAGTCACTGAGTTATCCATTACAAATCATAAGAAAAGGAACCTTGGAGTCATCTCGTCTGATCACTTTGTTTAACATTCGAGATGCTTTATTCAAGAGAGAGTTGGCTACTCCGTATTTTACTCTATTGTTGACTTGTCGAAAAACAATCATCAACAGCACCTTAGGAAGAATGTGGTCTTTCCTTGCTAAAATCTCCAACTCAAGTCACATCTGAGTCAAAAACACCATCTCCTATCAAGCGCCTTTCATTTTGAGTAGATTGAAAGCTCTTTTCTTACTTAGGCGCACTTTTGGACTAGTTCCTTAGGCACAATATGGTGTCTATGGAAGGCTGAATTGGTGCCTTCCCTTGAATTGCTCTTCTCCCATGCAAGCGCTCACTTCTAGAGACATTGAGGTAAGTTTGGAACATCATCCCTACTAGCGCCTTGATGATTTGGAGAATTTGGAGTCCATTTTATCAATGAGGCGCATATTTGAGATAAAATGACATGGATTTGGCGCCTAGTCTTGAATTGTCCAATCTTCATTAAGAGCACTCACACTTGGAGTCTTTGTAATGAAACAAAACACTTGTCTTACCAAGCGCCCTGGCTTCCTGAGGAGTTTGGAGATCATTTACCCTCTAGGTACATCTTCAAGGTCATGGAGTCTTGTTTTGGCGCTTTGATGTTCTTAGGCACACTTTGAGAGTTGCAGGAGTCATTTTAGCACCTAGGGTCCCAGACTTCTTGAAATGTCAATCTTCTTGTCTGGTAATACTAGGAATGACAAGGCAACATACCTTGATGAACACCTCAATGGAAACCTTAAACTCAATACCTATCTTCCTCTAGGCGCACATTTGGAGGATTTGATGAGGTATATGCGCCTAGGCTACACTTAGCCAGCTTTCCTTCAAGATTGCAATGTATGTGTTGATGAGGTTTTTGTGACTACAACAACATTAGAATAAAACACAGAGTATCCTATCCTCTCTTGAATAAAGCTTCTCAGACGCTGAACTACGTGATCGAATGAGACTGCTCCAAGGTTCCTTTTGTGTCAGGTCTTGACGTGCATAGGGATAGACTCAGTGGAATGATGTGATTTGCTGGTAATCACGAGGGGGACTTACGTGGGCTTACTCCTTCATAGACATGGAATTCACCCCTGGGACTCGGTTTGGTGGGTGAATGAGATTCCTTCACAAATGGAAATATTGGAATTCCTAGGTTCCGCTCTTGAAGAGGAAGATGATTTGGCAATGAGGCTCTGGAAAACTAATCCTAACGAAAATCTAAAAGAAAATGCAAAAGATGAGGTAAGGGTTCAGGAATCTAATCAATGGAAATGACTGCTGTTGAAGATGGAAACTGGAACCAGTCCTCTGCTTCGTCATGATACAACAGCTAGGCAGGGGTGGTGCTATCTTCTAAGGGGGAATAAGGATTTTCAAACTGCTTCAGTAAAAGACATGGATTTGGTCATACGGAACAGTCGAAGTTAGGTTCGGATTAAGTTCAAGCTAACCATGCACAATGATTTGCAGGCCACAGATCACCAATGGTATGAACAAACAGATTCAATCATTCAACAGTAATAATCTCCATCTTTCTAACTAATAAAAACATGAAAATACAAGAAAGAACTTCAATATCTTTCAGATTTGCTCCAAGAAATCAATAAGACCATGCCAAAAATCCAAAGGAATATATGAACACCATTCTTCAATGCATATATTATTACTTCAGAAGTTTATATCACAACAATCCAACTGATTTTGGAGTTTCAGCTCATAAGAAACTATGCAGAAATAAAAGCTAGCAACTAAGGAGCTCTAGGAGCTTCAGAATGATAAATATCAGAAAAAGAGAGAGAGATACAATGAGGCATCCCTCAGCCTTTATATAGGCTCTCAAAAATATCTTAGGGCAAAAGGAAATCAGATTTCCTTGAAACATGTGCCCTGGGTCATATCTTCTAGAAAAGCAAGTGGGGTCGTCAGGGTCCACATGTAGGAGACAGCCACCTGTCTTGGTCGTCAGAATGTGCAAGGGAAACTTCCAGCTGTCCTGGTTGCCACCTGTCTAGGACTCTTGGATAGGACTGTCCTGTGTGTCTAGAACTTCCTCCTATTCCTTGGTCGCCAATTCCATGATGTCCTGGAGTCCTTTATCCTGAGCGCAGATTCCAGGGTGAACAGGATTTTATGTGGAGGAATCCTTCCTTGAGCAGGGGCGCACTTTCCTTAGGGTCCTGGAATGGAATTCCTTCCTGAGTTGGAATTCCCTGTCATGGAATAGGATTTCCTGTCCTAGATTCCTGGGTTGGAATTCCATTCTTGGCGTGGATTCCCGTTCTTCCTGATGGATGGTGAACTTGAAGTATATCCTCTTGGTTTTCCAAGGATTGATCCTCTTGTCCGGAACCGGAATCCCTGATACTGGGCCTGGAGTGATTTCTCCCATTTCGCCATCCTTGATGCAGGCATTCTCTGTCATTTGAAATCTTTGGAAGGACATCTTGATCTTCCTTATCCCTTTGTGCGAAGTCTCCCTGTCACTGAACTGGAATCTTTGATGTTGCCTTCCCTTCCCTCGGTATGCATGTGTAGTCTTCTTATTGTCGGAACTCCTGGATCCTTGAAATGGTCATCATTTCCGGCACTTGAACTCTCCGCATCCATCCTGCTTGCCCCGGATCATCCTTGTTCATCCTCCTCATGGAACTTATCCTCATCTTGGATTCCTGCAAAACAAGGGAAACCTCAAATAGTCATGATGCACAAAATCCATAAATGCAATGCAATATGAAATGAAACATGAATGATTTTGCAAGTTTTGATCAATTTCACTTATAAATTCCTGAACAAACAAAGGATTTCCCTCATTCTCCGGCATTCTTCATACTCGACTGACTTTTCCTTCATTCCAGGGTTACCAGGCATGGACAGGAGGAATTTCAGTTGGTCGGGGATTCCTGGGAGTCGGGGATTTCTGCTCATCCTGGAATTCCACTTGTCCTAGAGGATGAATTTCCGCCCTTGGAAGGTTTAGAAATCTGCTTTAATGCTACAGAAATTTCTGCCCTAATGAAGAATTTGCCTTTGGAAATGGTAAAATCTGCAATTTCCTTGGATAAAGCAGTCCTTCTCTTGATGAAATCTGCCCTTGGAAATACTAAAATCTGGAATCCTCCTTGGACAAAGTTGTCCTTCTCTTGATGAAATCTGTCCTTGGAATGAATTTCTGCTCCTAGAATGTAGTTTTCTGCTTTGGATTTGAATTGGAATGATTAGAAATGACTTGGGCGCTGCCCCTTTTATAGGTAAGTTGTCCTTCTTTGCCACTTGGCCGACCTGGGTTAGAGGAAAAGAAATTTAGCCGCCCAACTTTATCACTGGCCGACTTAGTTTTTTGTACTTTTCTCCCATGTCGGTGGTCGGGGATTTATGAATGTCGGGGATTTTGCAATGTCAGGGAATTTGGCATGTCGGGGAATTTGGCATGTCGGGGATTTTGCAATGTCAGGGAATTCCTGAGGTCTGGAATTTTGCGACATCGGGGATTTTTCAATGTCGGGGAATTCCTGAGGTCTAGGATTTTGTGACGTCGGGGATTTCCTGAGGTTTTGGATTTTCTTCCTTAGAATGATCCTTGAACTTTTTGTTAAAATCCAGCTAAGTCTTGGAATATTTTCTCCTATGGAATCTTACTCAGATGGAAGGTTGTAATTTTGCACTTTTGAACATGAATCTTTTCATGTCGCGTATTTCAGAGTGGACTGGACTTCTTGGAGCGCACTTTTGCTTTCTTTGGACAGGAGCTCATTCAAGTTGAAACTCTCGGACGGAGTTGGAATCTGCCTGGCACGTCTTCCTACAGGTCCCAGATCAAGTTCGGTTGCATTCGTGACTGGGCGAGGAGGATTACTCCGGAGGAATTTCTGAGTTTAAACACCCCATGATGGACTGAATTCTTCTGTTTGAGAAACTGGAGGGATATGTCCTAGGGCGCAGATTCCTGCTAGTCAGGGATTTTGCGCCCAGGACAAAATTTGTCCTGGAGCGCAAATTCCTCAAGGTCAGGGATTTTGCGCCCAGGACAAAATTTGTCCTGGAGCGCATAATCCTGATGGTCAAGGATTTCGCGAGTCAGGGATTTCTTGAGGTTTTGAATTTTCTTCCTTAGAATGATCCTTGAACTTTTGTTAAAATCCAGCTAAGTCTGGTAGTCTGAAATCCTGAAATTCTGAAAAATTGACTAAGTCTGATAGTCTGAAATCCTGAAAAATTGACTAAGTCTGAAATTTGGTGGATCCTCCAAATTCTAGATTTTGCATGTTAAATCCGGTGGATTCGAGACCTATCTCTCAACTTATACTTAAATATATTTTTTAATATACCTTTACCCTAAGAGACACTTAAAAAAAAGCTGAGTTCCCCAAGAGCGCAAATTTCCTTAGGTCAGGGATTTTGCGCTCAAGGACAAAAATTGTCCTGGAGCGCACTTTTCAAGAGGTAAGGGATTTTGCGCCCAAGGACAAAATTTGTCCAGGAGCGCACATTTCATCATGTGCAGGATTCTGCGCTTTTGACCTTGCCTGTTCCAGTTTCATTGATTTTGGCCTTGGAAAAAATCCTTTTCTTCAATTTTGAGGTGGGATTCCAGTTCTGTAGCAGGTGCATTCTTAGCTATTCTACGGAGGTTTAGTTATCGACTCGGAATCAGAAATACGGAGTTCATTTCTTCCATCCCTCATTTCTTCCATCCTCCAGGAATCTCACGTTTCCATGGCGAGATATGAAGTTCGCTTGTTCCATCCTTCATTTGTTCCATCCTCGCGGAATTTCTTATTTCCAAGGTGAGATGCGAAGTTCGTTTGTTCTATCCTCCGGGAATTTGATTTCCATGGTGAGACATGAAGTTCATTTGTTCCATCCTCGTTTCTTCCATCCTCCGGGAATCTGTTATTTCCAAGGCATTCAAACCAGACTGTGAATTCTAGGGCTCAATCATCCCCAGGGGAGTCAGGAAAATGATTTTCAGGCCAACTGGCGACTGGACAGGTTAGGAGGGGGAAACTGGATACTTCTAGTCCTTGGGCGCAAAATCCAGTAGGTACTAGATTTTGCGACCAGGACAAAAAATTGTCCTGGGCGCATAATCCAGTACCTACTGGATTATGCGCTCAGGACAAAAATTTGTCTTGGGCGCATATTCCAGTTGGTACTGGAATATGCGACCAGGGATTTTCCTAGGTCTGCCTTTTCCATTTTCCCTCTGGTGTCTGGAATATCTTTTGCCTTGAAACCAACATAGGTTCCTGAAACAGGACTTCATTGTTTCGACTATCCTCCGAGTTATGGAATGAGGTTGAGTGCCGGACTAGGCAAGAATTCCCTGAACAAGACTCCGGGATAGGCATTTTTGGACAAGACTCTGGACTGGACCTCCAGGCTGGATTCCTGGACTGGAGTCCAGGAATGATTTTCTGAGTGGGACATGGAGTCTTGGAACAAGATTAGAATTGAGTTCCATGCCAGGAATGGAGAGGGTTCTAAGGTGGAAAGATGGATTTTGACATGGAAATGACAAGCCTTGTTGAATTAAGGACCTTGGATTGGAACTTTGGGACAAGAATCCGGACAGGAACTTTGGATTAGGATTTCTGGATAGGAACTTTGGAATAGGATTCCTGGATTGGAGTGTTGGAACAAGGACTTCCGGACTGGAGTCTTGGAACAGGATTCCTTACTCATCACGGAGTCTTATGCTGAGAGCGACGGATTTGGACTTCTTCTATGGGATGATGGATTCCTTCCATGGACTGGCCAGATTTAATCGAGGAATGATAGGTAGGGCATTATTCATCCTCAGGAGAAATTCACTATTTCAAGCATTCCTAATGTTCCCTGTGAGCTAACTGCTTGGACATTCTTTCCTAGCTTCATGGATTCGGGCAAGAAACTGCAAGATCAAAGCAAAAATGACAGCGAAAGCGAGCAAAATAGGGGGTCCCCATTTGCAATGGGGTGATGTGTGAAAACGTCACAATAGTATGTTGCTCCTAGAAGTTGATAACATTGTTTCCAAAGGTAGCGCCACTACTTGACTCAATCAAACTCATGTCTTGACAACTTGATGCTTGAATTGATGAAATGGCTCTCAGACTTAGCCAATTTTTGAGTTTCTGACTTGGATCCTGCAAAACAATAAAATTGAGTTAGTCAAAAACCAGGTTCATTCCCTTACGTATTAGCCCACTGGGAATGATGAATAGGCTAATCCGGATTCATGATTGACTCATGCCTGAAACAGGGACATGACAATCTCCCCTTCTCGGGATTGCTTGTCCTCAAGCAATCGAAGGTTAGGATGCTCAAGAATCTTCTCTTCTTCCCAAGTAGCATCCTCCATCGGCAACCCTTTCAACTTCACCAAATATTCCCTTATGCTCCGGTTGTGCAGTTTCTTTTCCCTCATATCCACCACACTCTCAGGTTCAAGTGCAAGCATTCCTTCATCTAGTGGTGGCAATTCTTTCGATAAAACCACATGTTGCCCTAGTGCCTTCTTGAGACACGACACATGAAACACATTGTGTATGCGGCTTTCTGCTGGCAGATCAATTTCATATGCTACTTCCCCTATTTTTCTCAACACCTTATAGGGTCCATAGAACCTGGGTTTCAATTTCTCTGCACCTGACTTCTTCAAAGTACTCTGTCTATATTGTTGAAGGCGCAGAAACACCATGTCACCTACTTCAAAGCTCCGTTCAACCCGGTGTTTGTCGGCATACAACTTTTGTTGGTTTTGATCTCTCTACAAGTTATCCTTAAGGACTCTAAAAATGTCTTGAGTATCCTTCATCAATTCTCTTGCTCGAGGAGCTCTACTATCATACAATGCCAGATCAACAAATGAAACTACATCATACCCATACAAAGCTCGAAAAGGAGACATGCTGATTGACATGTGGAAAGTGGTTGTAGCAGTATTCACCCAGATGTAGCCACTTAATCCAAGCACGTTGATGATCAGATACATAGTTTCTCAAATATCCCTCAAGCCATTTATTTACAATTTCAGTCTGTCCATCGGTTTGAGGATGATAACTAGTGCTTGGTGTTAGGTCAGCTCCAACTAGTCGAAATAGCTCTCTCCAGAATACACTGATGAACCGGCTATCTCGATCACTGACTATGGTCTTAGGAAGGCCATGTAGTCTGAAGACTTCACAAAAGAATAACTCAGCTACTTGCAATGCTGATGGCTCAACTTGAATTGCAAAGAAGTGAGCATACTTGGTCAACTTGTCAACAACTACATAGATACAGTCTTTTCCATTCACCTTCAGAAGACCTGTGATGAAATCCATAGAGATACTCTCCCACTTTTGTTCTGGAATTGGCAGTGGTTAGAGTAATCCTGCTGGAAAAGTATGTTCTGACTTGTTCTGCTGACAAGTCAAACACTCCCTAACATATTGCAAAACATCTTCCTTTAAACCTTTCCAGGTGAATCTTTCTCGGATCTGTCTGTAGGTCTTGAAGTAGCCAGGGTGTTCTGCAAGTGGAGTATCATGGTATGCCTTCAAAATTTGCTACTTTAGCTTGGATTCAGGAGTCAGATAAATTCTATCTTTATAATAGATGATGTCATCAAGTACCTTGTACCTATCATCCTGAATGACTCCATCCGTGATCTCACAAACAAATATAGATTTGGAATACTCAACAAGAAGCTAATATTTCCAATCAGCTGAAACTTCACTTAGGGCACAGATGGCAGGTTTTCTAGACAAGGCATCAACAACAATATTTTTCTTACCTTTCACATATTCAATATCAAAATCATATGCTTGTATCTTAGTCACCCACTTCTGCTGTCATTTGTTCAGATCCTTCTGCCCTAGGAAGTATTTCAAACTGTTGTGATTAGTTCTGACCACAAACTTAGATCCAACTAGATACTGGTAGAACTTAGCCAAAGCATGCATGATAGCCAGCATCTCTTTATCATATGTCGAATACAGCCTTTCTGTGTCCTTCAACTTCCTACTTTCGAACACAATTGGATGATGATCCTGCATCAACATTGCCCCGATGCCTTCTCCAGAAGCATCACATTCCAACATAAAGGGTTTAGTGAAATCCGGCAGAGCACTGGTGTTGTACTCATCACCTCCTTCAATTTTTCAAAGGCTGCTTGGGCTTCCATCGACCAATCGAAAGCTCCTTTTTTTGTTAGATTTGTCAAGGGTGCAAAAAGCTGTGAGAATCCCTTAACAAACCTTCTGTAGTAGCTACACAAGCCAAGGAAACTCCTTAATTCAGATACATTCCTGGGTACTGGCCAATTACGAATAGCTTCAATCTTCTCTTCTTGAACTTTCACACCATTAGCTCCAATCACATGACCTAGGTATAGTATCTCTTTTAGTCCAAAGTCACACTTAGACATCTTTGCATACAAAGATTGTTTGTCCATGATGTTCAAAACATCGTCCAAGTGTTGGAGATGTTCTTCCCATGTCTTGCTGTAAATCAAGATGTCGAAGAAAACCAACAGGTACTTCCTCAACTGTTTATTAAAAACATGATTCATGCAGGACTGGAAAGTAGCTAGTGCATTTGTCAACCCAAACAGCATCACCAAGAATTCATAGTGTCCGTAATGACATCTGAATGTTGTCTTTGGAATGTCTTCTTCACGAACACAAATTTGATGGTAACTAGATCAAAGATCTATCTTTGAGAAATAGATTGCTCCATGCAACTCATCTAGTAGTTCATCAATCCTAGGTATGGGATACCTATTCTTGATAGTCTTCTGGTTCAATGCTCGATAATCAATGCACATTCGCATTGTTCCATCCTTCTTCACAAGCACTACTGATGATGCAAATGGACTAGAAGATGGCCTAATGTGCCCCATATCGATCAATTCTCTGATCATCTTTTCAAATGTCAATTTTGAAATGCCTTGGATGCCTGTAGGGTGCAATATTGATGGGTTTGGTCCCGTCCTCCAACTCAATCACATGTTCAAAACCCCTCTCTGGAGGTTTGCCTGGAGGTATATTGCCAAACACCTTACTATGCTTATCTATCATAGCCTGAATATCCACATGATAAGGTTCTTCATTAGAGTGAAGATGATTCTCCTTGATACACACTTCTGTTGCCCATTCAATATCATTATGTCTGATCAATGCTTCCATGCGTTTGGCTATGACAACTTTGGGATTTCCATCAGATAATGATTTCAACTTGATCTTTCTTCCGTCATGCATGAATTCCAATTCCATCTTCTGAAAATCCTGAACTATTCTCCCAAGTGAATGTAACCATTGTACTCCAAGAACTACATCAATATGCCCAAGTCCAACTACATAGAAATCATCCTGTAAAGTATAATCACCCATTTGAATTTGCAGCTGGGTCACTCTCCTTGTGCAATCCATAATGAATCTATCTACGATTGCTATCTTGAAACCTTCGAAGTCTTCAACTGTCAGACCTCACTTAGCTGCTAAGCCTTCATCAATGAAGTTATGAGTAGCACCACTATCAACTAGACATGTGACTCTTTGTCCTTTGATTACTCCTTTTATACGAAAAGCGTGATACTTAGGCACTCCTGAAAGTGTTGCAATGGTTACTTTATCTTGTACTTCTTCCGTGGCAACATCAAGAGTAACTTGATCAGTTCCTTCTTCTTCATCATGAATTGATTCTTCCTCGCTTTGTGATTCTACTTCACTCTCTTCACCTGATAACACTTCTATCAAATGAGCTTTACCTTTGCCAAGACACCTGTGTCCTGGTTCCCAAGGTTGCTTGCATGAGAAACAAAGCTTCTTTCTCCTGAGCTCATCTCTTTCAACAGCTATCATGTGTTGAAACTTCTTTGGTGGTAATGACTATCTTCTTTGTGTTGAACTAACTCCTTTGTAAAACTTCTTAGGTGTATAGGCAGGAGTAATGTCAAGATCAAGAGCAAAGTGAATTGCTTCTTCCAAGTTTGCTGGCCTTTGTACCTTTACCAATGGCTTAATTTGACTGTTCAATCCCTTAATGAACAACATAGTGATTCTTCGGTCAGTCATGCCAGGTACCATCACTGCTGTCTTTTGAAACTGATTTACATACTGCACAACCCTTCCTTCTTGCTTGAGTTGGGCTAGTTCATGATAGTACACTTCAGTGTCTTTTCTATCAAACCTTTGAATCAACTTGGTTACAAACTCATCATAGGAATCTATCCTATCATGATGTTGAGAGACTAGGCCATGATGCCACCATTCATAAGCCAACCCTTCAAGGTGCATTGTAGCAAAATGAATTGCCTTCTTTTGTGTCAAAGGCTTAAGAGAAAGGTATGTATCCAGCATGTTCACCCAAGCTCTAGCACTGAGCTTACCACTTCCATCAAAGGTAGGAATGGGAACTCGATTCAAGGCTTCTTTATACTCCTTTGTATCATCATCCCTTCTAGGACAAAAGCCTCTAGCTCTACCATGTCTATCCCTATCTTCCCTCTTCTGTCGGCAATATTCATTGAAAGACATCATTTCCCGAACATGATCTGGTAATTTGGCGTAGAGATTTGCAAAGAGTGCTACTTCTTCAAAGTTATTCTGCTCACCCTCATCAAACTCTTCATCAGCTTCATTGCCTTGTTCAGGGGGTGGTGGAAGGAAAGTGGGTCTTATCGGCCTATCAACTGTTGGAGTCCATGTGTGAACTCTTTTGCTTGTTGCACTAGCAGCGTCATCATCATCATCATGCCGCTCTTGTCTAGCTGCTTCACCTTGTTGACCGCCTACTCCTTGATTTATGTTTTGAAGGGATTGTAGGACTTGTTGCAATATTTGAGCTATTTGTTCTTCTCCAGCGGCAATGTTTCTAAACATCTCCCTTGCTTCACGATCACCATCTACAGGTGGACTTCTACTTCTTTCACCCATAGCAGCTTGTCGAGCTTCAATTGCTCCTAAAAGAGTATCTTGTTGTGGGTAAGGATGAGTCCACTGGGACTGCCTTCTTTGGTCACGCGCAATGTATCTCCTTGTTCTATCACTTTGTTGATCACCTTCTTGCATTACCCAAAGGTTGGTAGGATCCAATCTCTGATACCACTGTAAGATAACCCAACTATACTTAACTAAAAAATTTCTTACTTCTTCTTGCACTTAACTCTTCAATTACTCAATCTACTTAACATCATTCATGAAAGCTAACAATGACAATTTGCATGAATCAACTTGAAGTTGGGCACTTGTATTATTGCTTGATTCAAATCAATACAATTGTCTTATTACAACAGATAATGCCCTCAATGGCATGAATATATATAATCTTATTCAATTGATTACAAAGAAAAGGCCTTGAAGCCTAGATGTATACAATGCTTTCAACTTCTTCACAACTAGCTCTATCTCACTAGTTGATGTAGATCACTTCAATTGAGCCCAATGATATCAACTGGATGTCAACACCTCACAATGCAACAAGGGAGCATCACCTTGTCAGTTGAGGGAACATCACCCCAACTCTTGAAACTCGCAGGCTTCAAATACAAGCACAATGCTTATCAGAGAGAAAATTCGCCAAAATGTCAGATACTCAAATGAGAGAGCCTCTCCTCCTTTTATAGTGCTCCTCAAAGCAATGAAGGCACATTTCCCAATGCACAAGAGGAACCAAGGCATGTTTTCCAAGAAGCATATCCATGGAGAATATTTCATCTGACAACTCAGTCTGAGGTGGCAACCTTGCCCACTGGACCGGTACGCATCCGAATGTCATCTTGTCGACCAATGAGAGGTCAAGTGCTTGTAATGGCATCCTGCTTACTCTAGGCGCCATAATGAGGTAGTTTGATCATGAAATAGTGCCCAATGTAGAACTAGGTGCCCATTGAGAGAGATGTAACTAGGGGATGCGCCTAGTTGAGAAATTGATTCCTTGTGTTGTTTTCTCGTTCCGTAGGAAGTCTATTAGGTCCAATTGGAAGATCCCTTCATGTTGCTAAGTCAATCTTCTTGAGGCGCATCTTTGGTGCTCTAGAGACTTGAATTTGCGCCTAGCACCTTTATGATGATGTTCTATATTATTCAAAACCTCAAACACTTGTAATCATACCTTTTGATGCTCCTTTATCCTAGCGCCCTCATCCAAAGTATCAGCATCTTGTCTGGGTCTTCAACTTCACTTAGGCGCACTTATTGGTAGAAAAGATCTAAATTGGCGCCTTAGGAAGAATGTGGTCTTTCCTTGCTAAAATCTCCAACTCAAGTCACATCTGAGTCAAAATCACCATCTCCTATCAAGCACCTTTCATTTTGAGTAGATTGAAAGCTCTTTTCTTACTTAGGCGCACTTTTGGACTAGTTCCTTAGGCGCAATATGGTGTCTATGGAAGGCTGAATTGGTGCCTTCCCTTGAATTGCTCTTCTCCCATGCAAGCGCTCACTTGTGGAGACATTGAGGTAAGTTTGGAAGATCATCCCTACTAGTGCCTCGATGATTTGGAGAATATGGAGTCCATTTTATCAATGAGGCGCATATTTGAGATAAAATGACATGGATTTGGCGCCTAGTCTTGAATTGTCCAATCTTCATTAAGAGCACTCACACTTGGAGTCTTTGTAATGAAACAAAACACTTGTCTTACTAAGCGCCCTGGCTTCCTAAGGAGTCTGGAGATCATTTACCCTCTAGGCGCATCTTCAAGGTCATGGAGTCTTGTTTTGGCGCCTTGATGTTCTTAGGCGCACTTTGAGAGTTGCAGGAGTCATTTTAGCCTTAGGGTCCCAGACTTCTTGAAATGT
Organism: Cunninghamia lanceolata; assembly: GCA_027924645.1. Taxonomy (NCBI): domain Eukaryota; kingdom Viridiplantae; phylum Streptophyta; class Pinopsida; order Cupressales; family Cupressaceae; genus Cunninghamia; species Cunninghamia lanceolata. The sequence continues at coordinate 8,711,513 of BSBN01000333.1, forward strand.
CAATCTTCTTGTCTGGTAATACTAGGAATGACAAGGCAACATACCTTGATGAACACCTCATGGAAACCTTAAACTCAATACCTATCTTCCTCTAGGCGCACATTTGGAGGATTTGATGAGGTATATGCGCCTAGGCTACACTTAGCCAGCTTTCCTTCAAGATTTGCAATGTATGTTGCTCCTAGAAGTTGATAACATTGTTTCCAAAGGTAGCGCCACTACTTGACTCAATCAAACTCATGTCTTGACAACTTGATGCTTGAATTGATGAAATGGCTCTCAGACCTAGCCAATTTTTGAGTTTCTGACTTGGATCCTACAAAACAATAAAATTGAGTTAGTCAAAAATCAATTTCATTCCCTTATCTTACGTATTAGCCCACCGGGAATGATGAAGAGGCTAATCCGGGTTCATGATTGACTCATTCCGGAAACGGGGACATGACAGATTTTCAAATCTAGGTTGTCTACATCAGTTTCAGCAGTGATATCAGCAGGAACAGCAGAGAAATTAGACATTAAGGATCAGCTACAGAGATATATTTGATCATTCTTCATTGTGTTTGCATTCTAAACCTAATCACTCCTTCCTTTGAGGTGATTTGAGGCCTAATTCTTGTGAAATTAGTCAATAGGGTTTAAAGCAATCACCTACAGATCTGAAACAGCATTCTACAGGGGTATGACAGTCATAATCAGATGTGTATCAGCAGCATACATTCACCTACATTCAGTCCCAGCTTTGTGATTGTTCATTGGACATCATTGTGTATCATTGTACTTCATCTAATTTGCATCGGCTAGGGTTTTGAAGCATTCCATGAACATAATTGAAGGTCGGATGTAAAATTAGTCATACTTGATTTGTAACCAGCTCTTGAAATTGAATAAAGAATTGAAGTTCTTTTCGGGTATGTTCTTTCATGGTTCATATGCATTGATTATTGAACTTTCATGTTTATTTGTTGCAATTTGATCCTATGCTTTGAAATATATTGGAAACATTGCATAAAAGTAAATCAGAAATTTAGGACAGCGAAAGAAAGAATCCAAAAAATTTTATGTAGACAAGTCGTGGTTCTTAGACCCTCTTGATGTAGAATCTCCTGCACTAATGGTAGATGCTTGACAATGAATGTTGAAGATGATCCAAGAAACAAAACCAAAGATGTATGTAGGAAGTCTTCCCATTCCTGAAAGGAATATGAAGGAAGAAAATGTTGTCACTTGGATTTGCACCTTGTGTTGAAGCGCTTATGCTACAACAATCTAGTGAAACATTGGAGTGATTTCCAAGTGTGGGACCCCACAAAGGAAATCAAACCTCCAGAGAAGGCTAGTTCTTTTTTTGAATATGAGATACAGAGTGTGGTAAGACTAAACCTAATCTATTCATTGTTGTGGAAAAGGGGAAGAAGGAGAAACTAGAAATGAAAAGGTGATACACCAGGTTTGAATGTTTGGCCCTCTTATCAACCATATATGCACAGAATAATAACATACAACGGATGAGCATACACAAATCACAAACTGCTTGCAGAGGTAAAGAAACTAAACGAAATCCAAGAGGAAAGAAACATTCACAGATGGAGATCAAACGGAAGTATTACACAGAGCAAAAGAAGTGTATGAAAAGGTAAAATCTTATTGTTTATTGTCAAAGAGGCATGGTTACAGCTGAAAGGAGATGTGATTTTTTAGATCAACTGCCAACCTAATACATTCGATTTCATGCATTTTATAGCATTTTACAATGAGGCGCCATCACCTACTGTAATAAATTCGCCCTATGGGCCTATCAGTAGATATTTTACGAAAGGTGTTGGTTTTTTCCCAAACTGGATGCTTGTTCCTAGTATTCCTACAAGGTAGCCATCATTGATCAACAGGATTCCCGGGCCAGGGGCCAACAGTGTAGGAGATGGACTCTATTTTTATCTCCTCTTCTTCTTCAGGCTCTGCAAAACCTAGGGGGGTATTCCCTATTCAACACCCATGAGAATATACTTGTGGGTTGGCTTGGGATGTTGATACAAAGCAAATAAATCCTCCTATATGAAGACCAAAACTGTGGGATAAGTGCAAAGGGGCTAGCTTTGGGCTTATGTTCAGTTGTGAATCAGAGGATCTTGATCCTAAACTACTTCTACAGTCCTAATGGTTGTTTTGGAAGTTTGAATTTGATTTTATGTTTGGATGCAAACCTGGACCTGGTGTATAACCTCAACACAGCTAGATTGGTGCCTATCTAGGGCTTGGAGTTAGTAGACATACACATGTAAATGTTCAGCATAAACATGCCAAGACTGGATTTCAAGGGGATTTGTGTGATATCTGCCTTACAGATGCCTCCCAGAACAGAGTATTAAGTTATCTCTACTTATGATATCCTTACTGCAATATATTCTCCTCAACACTTAACCTAAAAACACTTTAATCTACCCTTTGAGCAGAAGTTAAGAGATCAAGCATTCAATATAGTAAGCCTATATCCTAGAACCTAAGACACCCCTTAGATATCTAGATTCAAAAGAAGAGTATATTCAATACAGGAGACAAATAACAAAATACATGCAGTATAGCATTATTCATCTAAAACAGCATGAAACCAATAAATCTATGCACAATACATAAAACATGAGACTCATAAACTCACAAGATCTCCTGCAGAGAGCAACCAAAACCAGTTGTATCTTATTACAATGCCAGATTATGTCTAGTTTTCAAGAACCAACAAATGAGCAACACAGCCTGCTATATACAGCAAGGCAGGTACTCAGCATTAATCACTGGGCGACTCAAAAGTCTGCCAAATACAGTTCATTCTGAGGAAATGGCGCTCAAACATTCAATGCAGCAGAGGACAAGATGGGAAAGAGCAAGAGAAGGACAAGGGGTAGTTGAGCTCGAGCCTTGTGCCGCAACTGGAAAGCTCTTTCCATTATAAATCAGGTACATGGCAGTTCGACCGTTGGCCCATGCATCTGCATATCGCCATTAATGGCTCAACCAACCGACATCTTCTCTTGGAAACAGTCGCAGCGCTCATATGGAAATTTCCCGCTCAAAACATGCCTGAAGACGCAAAGGAAACCCATACTCCAATTTTAAAACATGGCCATCGATTCCTCCCATCGTTTGAAAATCCATGGCACCAAATCCACGCTGAAAAGTCACCGTCCTACGAAAATGTGCCACGTAGGCACCTTGCATATGTATGTTCTGCTTTGTGTATCACGCCATCGGCGTGACCAAGACTATCGGGAAGACCCTCATATTTGCATGATTTAATATCCCACATTTGTCCTGCAGGGAACACTATCATTTTATAAATGGGGCCGCAAGCACACTAAGTGTTGAGCATTTTACCCTGCTCGACCCACGAACCCTCCGCCAATAGCCCATTGCACTGACTCCTGCTGACACCAGGACTTGATCGGGGAGACCAACCCCATCGGCCAAACTCTAGCTCACAATTCCGATTCCACAACTCTCACCGACCGCTACACCCTTCGGCAAGACATAGACCGTCGGAGCTACCGAAAATCCATCCGCCGATAACACGTCACCCCGATCGCCAATGAATCATACCCCGTCGGCCAAACCCTGTCTCATCGGCGAACTTGAACATACCTTCGCCGATGACCTCACACACGCCAATGACACTTCCATCGGCCAGACCAAACACATCGGCAGAGCCTAAAACTCCTCTGCCGATAACAAAACTCTCGCTGATGATCCACCTGATCATGTCCACTAATATCCTGACGACATCACCATCACATTGCAATATCAGGGTGATCCTTGAAGGATAACTGACGTTAGAAATATGACCCCCCTCGGACCTAGATGACGTCATCATCATGTCTGCATAAGGTGATATTCGGCGGGGTGATATTCGTAAGATCACTCGATATTTCAGAATATGACCTGATATTGAAACATGATGACCCTGATGAAATATCCGGTCAATAGAATATCATGATGATGCTGACCACCTCTTAAGAGAAAATGATGTTGATGCTGAAACATGTTGAGGAGGTCCATGGACTTAGAATTTTTTGGATTTTTTGGGAAGGTGCCTGTATGGATATTTGATTGAAAACTTGATTGCTCATGCAGGCACCAACAGTGGCTCTGTCTGGGGACGCATGCCTCTTGCAGGCATGGCAAGAACCTCAAATCTCTGGGATGCAGACCAATCCTTATCCATTGGGCAACAGAGTCAAACTTGCACCAACCTGCATCACAAACTAGATTTTTAAAGATTATTTTGGCGGCCCCGGGCAACCAAAAATGAAGAACCATAACTTTATCCTGTCAAATGCCTGATTCCAAACTGAATAATCCCAACCACAGCTGAAAACATTAAAACAATCTACCCACATGTTGATTTGATCAAATACATGCTTCACCATTTTTGAAAACTTGCCACTGTCAGCACTGCCTCTGTCACTTTGCATTTTACAACCAAACATATAACCATACATAGTAGAATATGTTTCATCATTATGTAACATATGTAGGTTAAAATCCTCAAACAGTATATCCTCACATTGCATTTGGCAAGATTCATTATCTACCTGGCTGTTGCACGTTATCAAACACTCATCCAGCTGATCCAAAAACTGAAAACACTCAGAAAATATGAGACCCTCATCATCACTTATATCACTTATGGATAATGATAACAAAACCTGATCTGTATACCCATAATTGCACATGTCTGAACCAACTGATGATGAACATCTATCATCCACAGCTTGCAAACCAGTATCATCATCTTCAAACAGAGGGTTATTCCTGCACCAATGTGGGTCATGACTCACAACATCAAAGACATCTGCAGACTCATCATAAAGGGGATTAACACTCACTGCAAAGGCCTCTGTTTCCTCCTCATGACAATCCAATTCTTCTTCAGTATTATCAAATCTAAAGTCATAAGAAGAACAAACCTGATCCATGAATTGATCATGGATATTATCACTATCATCTGACTGCCCCACATATAAGATTTCTGCTGCTTCAATACACTCTAAAGTTGAACAATCTACATCATTTTCCAGCCCTCTAATACTTCCTGATGAAACTGATATTGATTATTGATCCATATGATCACAACTTTGCACAACTGGATCATTTAAACATGAATGCTCTTTGTTTAGGACTGGTATGCAAGTATTACTTGGGAAATTATTGTTGTCAACTTCATTTGCTGGGCAAAATAGGACATCCTCCTCTATAACAGAAACATCATCAACTTGAAATGATGCAAAAACTGGGACAGCGGGGGTGTGAGTACTTTGACATTCATTTTCAACTCCTGAATTAAATCTTTATTTAACATTGGGGGCTGCAGGACAACAAAATTTTTCAGAAAAATAACCCTTTTGTATTCCATACCTCTGTTGCAGCAAACAAAGGAAAAAAGTTATATATGTGGCTCTGCTGTTGGGGGACCCAGAAGGAAACAAATGCATTTTAAGCTTCAGCCAGTTTGAAGCTCATTCCTCTGACAAGGAGGTGGCGACTCTGTTGAATGAACCTATCAGCAGCTGCAACATATCCAGGTATTTCCATAAATTTTAAAAGATTCCCTATTTGGTGAAATAGCACTGGTTAAAAGGGAAACATTGGTGAAAGCAGAGCCTGCATGCTTTGGTTAGAACCTCCTCTGTATTTCAAAAGAGCATGCAATATTGTTAAAAGACTCATTTAGAGGACTCTAGGCGAGTTGAAATAGCAGTCTGAATTATAAGGGCCTAAAGTCATTGTTTATAGAAAATCTGAGTTGAAAAGAGGGTTGCAGAAACGCACAAAGATGTATTGTCAACCCCTTCATCCTAGTGAGGTGTCAAATGCAATAATGCATAATAATCAGTCCCAACTATGTAATAGAAAGAGTTTCAGACTTGATAGATATAAGCCCATAAACTTTGATGGCATCTGTGGCTATCCAAATGCTTTTCCATCTAAAATCAAAAAGTATTTGCCCAAATTCAATGGTGCCGAGGATGAATCAGCTGAGAAACACTTGCAGCAGTTTATAAATGTGATAAATGATTTTGAGATTGACCATGAAGATGTGGTTATGAGATTATTTGTTCAATCTCTAGATGAAAATGCAAGGGATTGGTTCTCCTACCTTCCAGCTCACTCTGTCAGCTCTTGGCAAGAATTTAAATCTGCATTTCTAGAACAATATGGTGAAAGAATTTTTGAATATGCAGTTATTAGTGATTTTATGTATATCTATATTGAAGAAGATGAGTTGATCCCAGCCTTTAACCTCAGATTTATGAGGGCTTTGAATAGAATCCCAGAATGCATGAGATCTAATGATGCACTGTGCTTAGTTGTCTATTTGGGAGCCTTTGATAAGAAAATGAGTTATAGATTGAGAGATAAGGAGCCCACCACATTGCATTAGGCTCGACAGTTTGCAATAGATATTGAAAACAATTGGAGGTATGGAATACAGAAGGGTTATTTTTCTGAAAAATTTTGTTGTCCTGCAGCCCCCAATGTTAATGAAAGATTTAATTTAGGAGTTGAAAATGAATGTCAAAGTACTCACACCCCCGCTGTCCTAGTTTTTGCATCATTTCAAGTTGATGATGTTTCTGTTATAGGGGAGGATGTCCTATTTTGCCCAGCAAATGAAGTTGACAACAATAATTTCCCAAGTAATACTTGCATTCATCTAAAACAGCATGAAACCAATAAATCTATGCACAATACATAAAACATGAGACTCATAAACTCACAAGATCTCCTGCACAGAGCAACCAAAACCAGTTGTATCTTATTACAATGCCAGATTATGTCCAGTTTTCAACAACCAATAAATGAGCAACACAACCTGCTATATACAGCAAGGCAGGTACTCAGCATTAATCACTGGGCGACTCAAAAGTCCGCCAAATACAGTTCATTCTGAGGAAATGGCGCTCAAACATTCAATGCAGTAGAGGACAAGATGGGAAAGAGCAAGAGAAGGACAAGGGGTAGCTGAGCTCGAGCCTTGTGCCGCAGCTGGAAAGCTCTTTCCGTTATAAATCAGGTACATGGCAGTTCGACCGTCGGCCCATGCCTCTGCATATCGCCATTAATGGCTTAACCAACCGACATCTTCTCTTAGAAACAGTCGCAGCGCTCATATGGAAATTTCCCGCTCAAAACATGCCCGAAGACGCAAAGGAAACCCATACTCCAATTTTAAAACATGGCCATCGATTCCTCCCATCGTTTGAAAATCCATGGCACCAAATCCACATTGAAAAGTCGCCGTCCTGCGAAAATGTGCCACGTAGGCACCTTGCATATGTATGTTTTGCTTTGTGTATCACACCATCGGCGTGACCAAGACTATCCGGAAGACCCTCATATTTGCATGATTTAATATCCCACATTTGTCCTGCAGGGACCACTCTATCATTTTATAAACGGGGCCACAAGCACACTAAGTGTTGAGCATTTTACCCTGCTTGACCCACGAACCCTCCGCCAATAGCCCATCGCGCTGACTCCTGCCAACACCAGGACTTGATCAAGGAGATCAACCCCATCGGCCAAACTCCAGCTCACAATTTCGATTCCACAACTCTCATCGACCGCTACACCCTTCGGCAAGACATAGATCGTCGGAGCTACCGAAAATCCATCCGCCGATAACACATGTCACCCCGATCGCCAATGAATCATACCCCGTCGGCCAAACCCTGTCTCATCGGCGAACCTGAACATACCTTCACCGATGACCTCACACACGCCAATGACACTTCCATCGGCCAGACCAAACACATCAGCGGAGCCTAAAACTCCCCTGCCGATAACAAAACTCTTGCTGATGATCCACCTGATCATGTCCACTAATATCCTGATGACGTCACCATCACATTGCAATATCAGGGTGATCCTCGAAGGATAACTGACGTTAGAAATATGACCCCCCTCGGACCTAGATGACGTCATCGTCATGTCTGCATAAGGTGATATTCGTAAGATCACCTGATATTTCAGAATATCACCCGATATTGAAACATGATGACCCTGATGAAATATTCGGTCGATAGAATGTCATGATGATGTTGACCACCTCCTAAGAGAAAATGATGCTGATGCTGAAACATGCTGAGGAGGTCCATGGACTTAGAATTTTTTGGATTTTTTGGGAAGGTGCTTGCATGGATATTTGATTGAAAACTTGATTGCTCATGCAAGCACCAACAAAAGGAATGTCTGAAAAATATCTGTTTGTCTTTGACATAAATGCAGAAAATATCTTCTCTAAAGTAGTTGAACAAATATCTGCGTTGAAACCTTGCATCTTCCTCTGCTTGCAACAATAAATGCCCAACTACAAATTCTAGCTGGAGTTGGACGTTTGACTTTCAATCTGACCTGTATTCTGCCTTATCAGCAAGATTTCATCATGATTAACCATGGCGGATCCTGGATTCCGGCAGATCCTGGATTCCGCCTCTTTTCCCTTTGTTTCTGAAGATCACAGAAGCTGTCAAAGATCGAGCCTGGGGCCCTAAGCGTTCTGCCTTCCAAGAGAGAAGGAAAAAGGAGAAAACTCTGCCCCCAAGCTCCGCTATACAAAGGAAGATCACAATATCAGCGGACTTCGGGCCTTGGGCCTTCTGCCTTATGCCTTCCCATAGAAGGAAGAAGAAAGGAAGTCTGAGCCCCGCAAGTCTAAAGACTTGGCTGTTTTTTGAAAGTTTCGGCGGAGTTCGAGCCTTGGACCTTTTGTCTTCCGTCTCCCAAAGAAAGGAAGAGGGAAGAAGAAAGGTCCGAGCACCGAAGTCCAAAACACTTAGAATTATTTGAGACGGTTCGGCGGAAATCGGGCTTCGGGCCTTTTGTCTTACACCTTCCTCGGTAAAAGTTAATTGGGATGATGTCACGACCACTTGGTAGCTTCCCGTTGTTCCGCGGCTATAGACAAAGCTTGTCTGAAATGCTCTGCGAAATGGTAGAAGAGTCACAAAGTAGACCACGTGACACCCATAGAGTCGCTTGGATGATCAATTGTCGAACCGTGCCACATGTCTTCTTCCCGTGGTTCCGGAAGCCTGTTGTGGGTCCACCCAAAAGGCTCAGCAGAATGGTGGAATGCCTTAGAAAGAATTAACACCCGTCAGGGGTCGGTCGTCGGGTCATCTACCTTCCGCCTTCCATGAGGAAAGGGAGAGGGAAGAAGAAAAGTCTGAAGTCCGATCCCCAAAACACTTACAAAAATTTCAAAAGCAGAGGGTAGAGTTCGGAGCAGAGTAGGATGACATGACGAAAGGGAGAACTCCGAACTCCGAAACTCCGAAAAGGTTAAAAACACAAGGAAAACTCAAGATTTTTGGACTTAGTTGATTTCGGGATGTTTTTTCTTGCATTTCTAAAGGGACAACACTTAGAGATTTCATGGATTTGGGCTATTTGGTTGGGAAGCAAAATAGGACAACATTTTGGTGACTTCTCAGGGGTGTTTGCCTGCTAAATAAAAGGGAACTAGTGGCCTTAAGCATTCATTGGGCATAGAGCCAAAATGTTGAAGCATGTTGGGAACAACTGAAACCCTGCCTCAAAACAACACCACAAAAGGAAAACAACGCATGCATTCTCCTAATGAGAGTGCAGCCTACGCAAGAGCACTTAGGGAAAAGACAAACCTAAAGAAAAACAAACTAAAACAATATATACAAAATGTCAGACCAACCTTAGGAATAAGGTTTGAGATGGATCCCATTGATTGAGATTAGTAGAACTTCACCATCCAGCTTTGAAAGATTAAAAGCATTGGCTTGCTTGCAGCTGGTGATAACATATGGGCCACTCCAAATTGCATCAAATTTAGTATGGCCTCCAAGCTTAGCTTTGTTAGCATCCCATTTCAGAACAAGACCACCTTGAAAAATTGATCCTTGGCCTTCCTGTCAAAGTACTTCTTGGTCTGCTTCTGGTGTTCTTCCAAGGTAGCCAGGCTGACTGTCTTAGTCCTAACTTAGTTAACTCAGCTATCCTTATAGATCTAGCATCTTCTCCTTCCAGTTCCAACTGTTGAGCCAATTCCAATGAAGGAAGCTCCAAAGATATGGGCAATCTAGCATCTCTTCCATACACAAGAACGAAAGGAGAATTACCAATGGCTCTTTTAGAGGTGATCCTATCAGCCTAGAGAGCCAATCTGATCTTATTATGTCATTGTCTCTGATTTGTTTCCATGGTCCTCTTCAGGATTCTGATCAGGTTCTTATTAGTAGATTCAGGCAACCCATTACCTTGGGGGTAATAGTTAGATGAACTCTTTAAGAGCACATTATACTTCAAGGCCCAATCAACTATTCTAAAACCAGTGAAAGCTCTTGCATTATCAGAAATGATGGTGTGAGGAGCTCCAAACCTTGTCTTGTTTTCTTCCAAGAAGTCCATGATTGCTGACTCAGTAGCCTCTCTGAGTGGGACTACTTCAACTCACCTGTGAAGTAGTCCGTTGTAGTTAAAACCCATTTATGGCTAGCACTGGATGTAGGGTTGATCATGCCAATAAAATTTATTTTCCCTTGCGTTCATGGTATCAAGGAGATGATCCCTTGGTAATTAATGGTTTGGAGATGATCCCTTACCATTCATGAGGTGAAATTATTTCTGATTTTAACAACTAAGCTTCAAAGAATTTTTCCACATTTCATGTGTTGGGTTTATTGATTGATCTTCGATATTTGGTCGGAGACCTGTAATATCCCCTTTTTAGCCAGTGTCGGAGTTTGGTGGGTTAGCCTATTATCATTGGTTCCCCGTAGGCTAATGTGGTGATTAGGGGGCCCTTTGAGGGTTATTCAGGGTTATTCAGCTGACCCTTTGGGTGTATATTTTAGTACTCTCCTTCTCAGTGCATCAGTTTATTTGTGGTTTGCCTTCCAGAGGTCTTTCAGGCTCATTTTATACACACTATTTTTAGTAAGTCACTTGGACGTTTGGGTCCATACTATTTATGGAAAGTCATCTGGATGGTCAGAAGGCACCACGGTTATATCCGGGAAGTTGGCAGGATCAGTTGTTGGTTTGATATTTGGCATTTAATGGAGTTTAATGGTTTAATTTAATTAATTAAGTCTAATCTAGCATTGACTTTGATATAATTAATTAAATTAAATATCTTTATGATTAAAAGGGATATAAGGGGTCAAGTGTGCATTTAATATATTAATGTCATAAAATATTTAATTATTATGCCAAATGGGGTGCCAACAAATGGAGGTATAAGGATATTAAGTGACCTTATAATGATTTCAATAACAAATTATAAAGTAAGGTCATTTTTGAGGGGAAAAATAAATTAAAAGAGGAATGTAAATTCAAATCGAACTTATAATCTCTAACTTGGATATTTTCTGAAAGTTGGATATTTATATAGCAGACTTAACTTATTACTTTCTTTTGTATTTCAGATGCAATTTCCACTTCTCATACACTTCCAATTTTTGTGTCAATCCCTGGTATTGCAGGGCAAAGACATTGATATAAATATGTGAGTGATGGTAGGAGTCACATCTGTGATAGAAGTGACTCCTCACAGGTGTGACTTTGTCACCGTTTGTATTGTAATCGGTTTCACCGATTTTAACAGTTACTAATCACTGTTTAGAATGCAGAAGATGTTTATGCTTTGGTAATATATCATTCGATCATGCTATATTGATATTTATCTTAACATACCTTATATATTAAGTATGAATATATAAGTAATATTTAATATTACTTATAAATTCATATTTATTATTATGTTATCTGATCAAAGCTACAAACAACTCAACACTCCCTCTTAGCTTGGGAAGATAACAATATCACAATAATCTCTGTGAATATCAATTATCTGATCTATAATGAATTACTCAAAGTAATTTAATATCACATAACTCATGATATATAGTATCACCTACCTCGTGATACTAAAGGATATACTATACTCGAGAACATTACATTCTCCTTATATATATCCCAGTTATGGTATGTGCACTGACATTAAGTCACATAATGTCTACCATAACTTAATCATGATAACTCCATGATTCATACCAATATCAAGTCACATGATATCAATCTAATGAACATTATAAGATCGTCACCTTATAATGTTAGGTACAAGTGTAGATTATCCAAAAAATCGTCACCTTTTGGAAATAAACACAGAATGGGTAGGCCCATAATGTCATAGAGTCACACATATGACACAAGATGTTTACACATTAAACATCTTTAATATATTAGTACAAATCAATTAGAATTTTACATTTCAATCATACCAAGATTTTTTCTGAAGTATTCAACTTTCATCTTGAGGAGTGGTTTAGTAAGAATATCTGCAGTTTGATTTCCTGTACTGATATACTCCAACTGAATCACATTCCTTTCCACCATATCACGCACATAGTGATGATGAATCTCAATATGTTTAGATCTATCATGGAATACTGGATTCACGGATAGCTTAATACAGCTTTGATTGTCGCAGTGGATGATAGTTGGTTTCAGAGGTTTACCAAATAATCCCACAAGCAGTTTTCTAAGCCATACTGCCTCTCTAGCAGCCATAGAAGCTGCAATATATTCGGCTTTTGTAGAACTCTAAGCAACTGAAGATTGTTTTCTGCTGATCCGTGATATCATTGCTGACCCTAAACTGAAACAACATCCGGAGGTGCTCTTTTGGTCAGTTACACTTCCAGCCCAATCTGAATCTGTGAATCCATGTAGATCTAAGTCAACCTTTTCATATTTTAAGCCATAATTTAGAGTACCTTGAAGGTATCTCATTATATGTTTCACAGCCATAAGATGTATCTCCTTGGGCTCACACATAAACTGACTTAAGGCATTTACAGCATAACAGATATCATGTCTGGTATTGACCAAATACATCAAGAATCCAATTATCTGTCTATACAGAGTGGGATCTGCCAACGGAGAATCTGCTGTTGCTTCCTTCAATTTATGAAGATTTGTTTCCATGGGGGAAGACATAGGTCTACATTCCATCATACCAAACCTTTTTAATATATCAATTGTGTACTTCCCTTGGTTTAGAATAATACAGTCTGATTTCTGCCATACTTCCAGTCCAAGGAAGTAGTGTAATAGACCTAAGTCCTTCATGTCAAATTCTGAAGCTAGATCTTTCTTACACTGATTAATAAGGTAATTTTCTCCTGTAATCAATTCATCATCAACATATAATATCAATATTAACATATCACCTTTGCTTTGTTTGAAGTAGAGATTTGGATCTGCATCATTCTTTGAGAAGCCTAATCTCAAGAGATAACTGTCAATTCTTTCATACTAGGGTCTGGGGGCCTGTTTAAGTCCATATAGAGCTTTCTTTAATTTACATACATGGGATCCTGCATTGTGAATCTCAAATCCTTCGGGTTGCTCTAAGTAAACCTCTTCTTCAATGGTTCCATTTAAGAAAGCAGTTTTTACGTCCATTTGATGGACTTTCCACCCTTTGGCTGCTGCAATAGCTAGAACTGTCCTGACTGATGTATATCGAGCAACTGGAGCAAAGGTTTCATTGTAATCAATTCCTTCCTTTTGTGAAAATCCTCTGGCTACAAATCTTGCTTTGTATTTCCCTATACTGCCATCTGCAGCATGTTTGATTTTAAATAGCCATTTTGAGGAAACAACAGATTTCCCTTTTGGTCTAGGTACTATATCCCACACATCATTCTTCAGGATGGATTGATACTCCTCTGTCATGGCATCCTTCCATACTTGGTGCTTAAGAGCTTCTATAGCACTAGAAGGTTCTGATTTAATGAATTCACTCATTAAAGCTACATAACTAGAGAATCTCTTAGGTCTTGTGCTTTCCCTAAAAGTCCCTGATGGAGCGGCATAATTTTTAGCTTCTTCCATTGTTTTGGTGGCCCAGAGTGGTCTTTTCTTGGGATTTTCTAGTGATGTGATTTGTTCATGGTTTACCTCTTCCTCAGGATACTCCCTCTGAAACTCAGGTGTAGGATCCTCTTCTATGCTTGAGTTGGAAGTTTGAATTTCTGACTCAATATCATTTCTGGCTCTTTTGAAAGCTATGTCTTCCTCAAAAATCACATCTCTGCTTAGTTCAATCTGTCTTTGACCAGGTATATATATTCTATAAGTTTTTGATGTTTCACTATAGCCTACAAAGATGCCTTTTCTCCCAGAAGGTTCTAGCTTAGTTCTTTTCTCTTTGGGCACATGAATGTAAACAGGACAACCAAATATCCTTAAATGACTAATGTCTGGTTTTGTGCTAGTGAAGGCTTCTTCAGGAGTTTTGTCATCAATATGAGAGTGAGGACATCTGTTCTGTATATAGATAGCAGTACTAGATGCTTCTGCCCAAAGTGAAGTGTCTATGTTCTGATCAAGTAACATAGCCCTAGCAGCTTCTACAATGGTTCTATTTTTTCTTTCTGCAACTCCATTTTGTTGAGGATAATAAGGTACAGTGAACTCCCTCTTAATCCCAGTGTTTTTACAAAAGTCTTTAAAAATGTCTGAAGTGTATTCATTCCCATTATCTGTTCTTAAGGTTTTGATTTTTCTTCCAGAAGAGTTTTCAGTAATGGATTTGAATTCCTTAAATCTTTTAAGGATTTCCTGTGATTCTTTACATTTAAGAAAATAGATCCATGTCTTTCTAGAGAAGTCATCAATGAAGATTACATAGTATAGAAACCCACCTAAGGAGGGTACAGACATGGGTCCACATAAATCTGAGTGGACTAGTTCTAATACTTTATTTGTTTTGCTAGAACTATTTTGGAAGGACCCCTTTGTATTTTTCCCTAAGGCACACCCCTTGCATACCCCTGAATTACATTGTTTGAGTTTGAGTAACCCTGTAACTAGTCTTTCCATGGAAGATAGGGCATGGAAATTTAGGTGTCCTAGTCTTCTATGCCATATTTCATTAGAGTCTGCAATTTCATGAATTAGGGCTTGATTTGGTTCCGTA
Source organism: Cunninghamia lanceolata (assembly GCA_027924645.1). Taxonomy (NCBI): domain Eukaryota; kingdom Viridiplantae; phylum Streptophyta; class Pinopsida; order Cupressales; family Cupressaceae; genus Cunninghamia; species Cunninghamia lanceolata. The sequence continues at coordinate 8,726,529 of BSBN01000333.1, forward strand.
CATAACTCGTACAAGTACCCTTGTCTATGACCTATGGTTTTGGCTTTCTTAATAGTAGAATTCTTTGGCCATGCCAATACTTTGCTATCCATAAAGGTCACCCTATATCCATTATCTTCAAGTGCAGATATGGAGACTAGGTTTCTTTTGATGCCTGGGACAAACAATACTCCAGTAAGTTGGATGGAGATGCCAGTCTTTAATTTGAGGGTGCATGTGCCAACACCCTTGACTAGATGTACAGAGTTATCTCCAATTGTTACTTCTTCGTCAGTCTCTTCTACCATGGTGTCTAGTAGTTCCCTGAACCCTGTGATGTGTCTTGATGAACCACTATCTATAACCCAGGTGTTGGATTTATTTGATACTTGGTTTGAAAGTGCAGAGTAGAATACATATTTCTCGGATTCATGCTCCTTTATTTTGGCATAAGATGCTTGTTGTTTGGTTCTGTCAGGACATCTGATTGCATAGTGTCCATATTGGTTGCATCTGAAACATTGGATGCGAGAAATGTCTTTCTTGAATGAACCTTTCCCGTGATAATTTTTCCTCTTCTTGAAGTGTTTCTTCTTCTCTTTCTTTTGAGAGTTTGTATTTAGAACATAGTCTTCATCTATATTTTTCTATTTTGACCCTTTCTTTGTCTATCTAGATTCTTCTTGAAGACAGTCTGATCTTAGGCGGTCAAATTTTGGAAATTTGGACCTTGCACTAATGCCTTGAACAAATGTCTCCCAGGAATTTGGGAGACCATCTAGAGCAATAAGTGTTAGTTCCTTGCTTTCAATTTGTACCCAAGTGTTGATAGTTGATCCCTTAGTGCAGATATTCTCATAAAGTATGAATTGATAGATTCTTCTTTGTTCATAATTATATGATTTATTTCTCTCTTTAGGGCTAAGGTTCTGTTGGAGTTATTAATTTCATCATTGCCTTCAAGTGACTTAAACATATGATATGCAGTCTCATGTTTTGTCAAAATCGGCACGATATGATCTCTAACTCCATCAACTATGATTTTCATGGCTTTGTCATTTCCTTCAATCCATGTCGTTTTATCAAGATCATTCTCTGGTTCCGTTTTGTTTTCTCTCACAAATGAATCAACTTTATTTTCTTTTAGTATCATTATAATTCTGAATTTCCATGATGAGAAGTTATTTCCTCCTTCCAATCTGTCTTCGAATCGGATTGCTGCTGTTATTTGAGAAATGAGATGTATTAAATCTAAATTTCTCAAGTTCGATTTTCTGCCTGGATTCTGCTTACCTTGGCTCTGATACCATGTAAATTCAAATCGAACTTATAATCTCTGACTTGGATATTTTCTGAAAGTTGGATATTTATATAGCAGACTTAACTTATTACTTTCTTTTGTATTTCAGATGAAATTTCCACTTCTCATACACTTCCGATTTTTGTGTCGATCCATGGTATTGCAGGGCAAAGACATTGATATAAATATGTGAGTGATGGTAGGAGTCGCATCTGTGATAGACGTGACTCCTCAAGGAGTCACGCCTATCACAGGGGTGACTTTGTCATCGTTTGTATTGTAATCGGTTTCACCGATTTTAACAGTTACTAATCACCGTTTAGAATGCAGAAGATGTTTATGCTTTGGTAATATATCATTCGATCATGCTATATTGATATTTATCTTAACATACCTTATATATTAAGAATGAATATATAAGTAATATTTAATATTACTTATATATTCATATTTATTATTATGTTATCTGATCGAAGCTACAAACAACTCAACAAGGAATAAAATAAAGTATTACTTTTGAAAGGGAAAAGAAATATAAAAGGAGAAAGTGCAATGAGGATTCATTCTTGATATGTTATTTTGAAAGAAACTTTTCCTTGAGAGTTTGAAAGCTTTGGCTTGCAAGTTCAAAAAAACCCTAGGACGAAAACCCTAGAGGTTTTGGCTATTTAGACGAAAACTCATATCAGCCCACTTGGTGAATTCATCTCAGGATTCACAGTTGCATTAAATTGTTTAGTATTTGTGTTGATATTGCTGGTTCATCATTGTGGCAGCCATTGAAAGGGTTTGATATTGCTGATTTGTACATATGATGGCGGCTAGGGTTAATGGGTATTGAAGATTATTGCATATTCTTTCATGGCAGCCCATTAGCAACATTTTGGCATCATGTTTGTGGCATTTTGACAAAATTTGTGGAGATTCAAAGCCATATCTTTGCAGATTTCAGAATATTGGTGTGCATGTTTGAGGAGTGATGGATTTTGAGGTTGTGTTGCAAATAATCCATCTGGGTATTGGAGATTTAGCCTGCATGTTGGTATTTTGGTGTGCATGTTTGAGGAGTGATGGATTTTAATGTTGTGTTGTAAATAATCCATCTGGGTATTTGAGTTTTGTATATTTGAGCTATTGGGTGTTGCTGCAATTTTCAGTTCCAGCTAGGGTTTGACATGGGTGCTCACATAAATCAGTTTTAGCATATGGGTATTGATGCAAAATGGCTGCCATGAGGTTGGAATAACATATGCACTTCTGGGTATTCTTCATTTCACTGTATGATTCCAGGAATTCTCGATCTTCCTCTCTTGTCAACTCAAAATTTGTAGCAGCGAACTCAGAAATAGAAAAAGATGCAAAATATGCATTTGGGTATGTGTTTCCAAGTTTGCAATGTGTTCATTTTTATTTCTAGTTAATTGTTCATCAATTATTTCATGTTTTTATGGCAATGTCTTTCTTAAAAACACACATGCAATTCCAAAACTGAAACCCCTTCTGCATCTTTTGTCTAGTCTGAAAGACCACATTAATAAAAAATACAAAAACACACTAAAAAGACAAACAAAAAAATTACAGCAGAACAGGGCAGCATATTACAAGACCATTGTTGTAGTTTCATAGAAGGATTTGTTGAAAGGTTGCATTGAAGAGTTATTGAAGATCCTTCTTTTGTTTGAAGATTTGAATAACATTGAAGATTTCAGCGTTGTCATTGAAGACTTGATTGCATTTGATTGAAGACTATATTGAGACATTGAAGATTGCATATCAGCACTATCATTGCAGACTTCGACATTGTTGTTGAGCGCCATTGTGAAGTGATTCATATCAGTCTGTATAGCAGATTATTGTTGAAGGATTTGCATGTGCTAGAGTGCCATTTTTTGGGAGATTTGATATCCTTGCATAAGCTGCGATTATCCTTGCAGATCTGTTCTTGCATCGGTGACATATTTTCAGACTTGAATTGATTGTTGGCTTCACATACTCGTCATCAATAAGGCCGAATCACATTCATTGAGCATCATTAAGGGAGCGCTGAAATTGTTGAGGGAGATCGCCATTGTTGGATGTGTGAATTGGTCTTTGGTATCACTTTGATCACTATTGGGAGGCCGTACAGCTAGCAGCCCCTAGACGGCAGTTTGGCATCATATCATTCTTGAAGACACTCACTATTATTCATACCAGCGACCAGCTTATCAGTCAAGGTAAACAGCAGATATTAGGGTCTCGGATTCATCCTTTGAAGACCTCATTGATAGCTCTCATCTCCATCCTGAAGGTCGAGTTGATTTGAAGAGGTTCGCCCCTTTGTTGGCATCATACTTCGTATGTTGGAGTACATTAATCATTTCTGATTTGTAACAGCAGTAAGCTGGGAGTTTGTTGGCCATGTTGAGCCTATGTTTTTGATGTATGTTCATTCCATATAATGCAAAATTGTAGCAGCAGACTGCCTGATTCAGAAAACCATGTTTATTCCTTCTATATGAGGCATCTTGTTGTCATATATTGTTGATGGGGATCATGATTGAAGACATCATCATAAGGATCCATTAAGGCTATGTTATTTGAGCAATTTGTATGCATAAGTGTCCGCTGTCCTTAAGTGTTTGATTCAGAAAAAGAGAATTCAGTCTAGGGTTTGTTCACTCAGAAATTTAAAGACTGAAATTATAATCAGAACCCAGGTTTCATTATAAGATTGTAAGATTCAGAAATAAATCATATCAGAACTCTTTATAAATTAGAATTTGAGCATTTATCCTAAGAGGGATATTAAAATAACAGAAAATCAGGGCCTGCCAGATGAATGGATCTGAAACTGCAAACTTGCTGTGGGACTGTTTGGTTCACTTCCACAAGTGTGGAACTGAACCTGGGGTCATGGGTCTGATCTTTTTTGTTTTGAACTTCTGCAACTTGTTTTCCTATGTGTCAATGACCTGTATCTAGGAAAACGGTATTTACAAACACCATTTGGGAGCTTGCTAGACAAGGATTTATTCTCCTTTGGTCAAGCCCCTAGGTGGGCCAATTCAACGGCTATGAACAATCAAAGACGGCAGACAGGCATGCAAAATGCTCCTAGGATGATAATGCAATGCTGATGTAACAAGATTCTGCTAGATATGTGCTAGATTCTTTTTATTCCTTGATGTTATCTTGATTCTCCTAGATAGTTCGTATACGATTCAAATGAATTATAGTTCTTAAATGAATTATAGTTCCCTGAATTACCGTGTAATTTGAAGTAATTTGCACTTTAGTTAGCTCATAATGGCTAATAAGAAAAAGGCGGCAAGATTTAAAATTTGAAATTGAATTTAGAAGTTCAGGGTTCAGATTTGTGGATGTAGAAATGACTTGGGTTAATTCAACACTCATGGATCTGAACCAAAATGGCTAATAGGAGATTTAGTAGGAAAGTTTAGAATCTTGGGATGTGTGGAGATGGAATGAGGCTAGGATAAGGTCATTTGCCAACTTCCATGCAAAAGCACACCATCTTGCACACTAGTCAACGCATAAGGATAACCTAGTCACCCTATGTCCAAAACATAAGGGAAAAGGGCATGAGTATGTGATTTTCACCATTACTGATTACAACAATATCCTTCTCTACAATTCATTGACTCTTATTTTTAAAAATCTTCTGTTTCTACCTAAATAGTATTCTTTTCTTTTGTTTTGTACTTGTGGGATGCCTCTATAAGCAATTATTGATTGGGAAATGTCTTAAAAAATCAATTATCAGTTAAGTCAGTTCATTAGAGAGTAAAATAAAACATTTTTATCTTCACATATTTTAATGTCGTCTTTATCAGTTCTGGTATATCTTATTAGGATGCAGTTTTATTTAAGTCAGTTCTGATAACATACGTATCCTCCACTTTGTGCAGGCAGGGTTTTTCCTATTGCATTACAGTCATTTATGGCGTACACATTTGGAAAGACTCTACAACCTCTATAGTGATCAAAAGCTAAAGGTTTGTTTCTTCTCTAATAAGATATTACTAAATTAGAACCATGACGTTTACTCCAATATTTGTGGTGAAAGTGAACATAATGTTTTAAGAAAAGTAAATTAGAAAATCAAAATAGCATGGAATGCACTTTGTTTTAAAGGAAGACATTTCCTCCTGTGACCCTCAACAAAAATTATTAGTTTCTGTACACAGCATAAGATATTGAAAACAAATTTCTACAGTCATAGAAATTGAATGAGCTGGTAGCATATGAATGTGAGTTGCCAATGGAATTAGTTTGTTCCTCATTAACGGGGCCTTGCATTGCTGTTGTTTGCAGTACCTTAAAGGTATGTATGCATAAATCTTTTATCCTTTACTTCAACCATTGCATACTAGTTTGAATGCTTATTCTCTATTGATTCTTCTGAATATGGATATGCATGGTTAAAAAAGTTATCTTTTACATTTTAGCAAAAAACTAACTTGGACCCAAAGAACATTTACATTGGTGTAACCAACTGATAGTTTGAGAATCAAAAGTAAAGTGGGGGATAGAATATGTTAATATAATCTTGACTGTGAACTAGAAGAACAAGCTCGTAAACCAGTATACTGTAAAAGAAGAAGAAATCAAAATAAACTGCAAAGGAAGACAGTTCGGAAGATTTTGGAGAGCAAATCACCCAAATGATATAGATATCATCGAAATTTTGATAATGGAGATTGATTTGGAAATGATATCATCACAATTAAGCAAGAAAACATTATAACCTTTCCTAGTGAAGGATAGACAATTCCAACAGCAAGAGGAAGGAAAATGAGATGATTGTCTATTTTAGGACTTCTCTAAGAAGCAAAATGAGATGATTGTCTATTCTAGGAGGAATTCTCTAAGACATAAACTTCCATGAAAGAGGAAAGCAATGAATTTCAGAAGAAGCATTTTGTAAAGGAAAAAGATGGAAACCAATCTCTCCTTGCTACATAAACCTACAAGATTTAGGTTTGAAAGAATGAAGACCCAGTCACGCATTATCTAAATTGGGTCTATTACATGAAAGTTAGTGATATAATGGATTGTAAGGTGAGAGCTGAACTATTTCAGGGAACATTATAAGGTTATACAATCAAGTATGTCGAACAAATTAGCGATAGAAGGATGAAGGGAGCAGTAAAGGAGGATTTTAATAAGGAATTTAAACGGTGGTATATGGATGCCCAAAATAATTATCTGGAATGTTATAACAAGAAAAGGGGGAACTAATCAATGGTTAGAAGAGAATACTTGATTTGTTTCACATGCTGGAAAATTCATTTGGGGATGAGATCAAAATACAATGTTTTATAAACAAACTCCAAAATACTTTGAAAGGAAGATTATCTCAACATCAACATACTTACAATAAATGTTGGATGTAGAACAACAAAAGCATTTACAATCGAGAGGAACATTGGAGGAGGATGAAATGTCCCAACTAGGGCTTTTACCAAAATTTCTGAATTTTCAAATTTCAAACTTGAAAACCCTAGGACTGAATTCTGATTTTATTTTCTGCACCCTATCAATTTACTTCACCAAGCATGAAACATAGTCTAACATATGTAAAGATGATGGCAAAGAAAGTATAGATCTGCAGTCTCATCATTTATGAATTACACCATGAAATAAACATACAAGCATACAAAATATGAATGCAAGTCTGCTGCTCCAATCTGAGTAGATAATTTGGACATTACATCAAGATTGTTGCTTCAACATGGCCATACATACATGCAAAAGTAGCTGATACAAATTCAGTTCTAATTCATAAACTAAAACATACCAAATTGATGTCAAAATTGCAATGCTAGGTGAGCGAATTACTCCAGGGCTGTTAGGCACTCCTTAGTAATCATACGATCCTGAAACTGCTGAAGCATTTTCTGTTGTTGTTGATCAAAAGCTTGTAAGAAATTGTCAAAGTCAGGCTGTCCATGTCCTCTAGGACTACCACTTCTGCCTCTATCCATCTCTATATGTGTACCTGCAGCTGGATTAACTTCTTCTTCTTGCTGTCCTGGCCTTCTCCTAAAGTAATACCTGTGTGGACCAACTTCTGGTGGCTACATAACCCAATAGGCTAGCAAGATCCAAGCTCTAATACCACTGTAAGAACCCTGTCTTATCTAAACTCAATTGCTGGTCTGAAAATTTCTAATTTGTTTTCCTTGAATTTGGTTTAGAATTTTGACATGTGGTTTTCAATGATGTCTTTGTATTGCAATGAACATGGAAAGGTTGCAAACATACATTCAAATAACAAGAAATGATGACATTAATGAACCAAACAACTCACACAAAGCATATGTAAACATACCCGGAATGAAAGCTTCACTTCTTTATTGAAATCAAAGATCGATTACAAATGTCACTAGTTGTAGATTACATCAAACCAATCCGATTTGAAAATCAGATCTCAAACAATATGCTCAAGTATTGCACCAAACCCTAGCCGCTTGGTATGAAATGTTGTCTAGACAAGGTACAATGATGAAGTTGATGATATATGACTGAATCAGCACCTGTAAGTGATCAATAATAATCTGATATGACTAATAAACACTATTGATATGACTGATGCAAAGTCTGATCACGAATTCCAGCCAAACCAATTCCAAAACCTCCTCCAAAATGAATCGCTCAATGCTAGGAATGAAGCGATTTGACCTTAGAGCAATTGGAAACCCATATACCTTCAATGTATGATGATCAAACCCTCTTAAGTGTACACTGATATAACCCTGAAGAAGTTTGAACATGCTGATTACAACCCAGATTTCACAAATCATGCCAAAAAGTGTCAAAACAAGCCAAATTATGAAATCGCCTAGGTAGATATGAAGGGTGATTTGACCCAACAAACTTATAGACCTCAAATGATGTAAAATTATGATGATATCAGCCTTTGAAACACAATTCCAGCCTATTGTAGCAAAAATCAGAATATCAAATTATGAAGCCAAGCCACAAAAATGCCTCCAAATGAAGGGTGATCCACCTAGAAACCCTTGTACAACCTCAATAGATGAAAATATGATCAATTTGTCCTCCGATCTGCATTATTCTTCATTCAACCTGCATAAAAAACCTTCAAATTCTAGCTGGAAATGAAATCACTATGAAACTCTAGTTGTTTGAAGCCAAATCTCCTTCAAAAATCTGCAAATATGTTCAATGATGAACTCTAGGTGAATTCATCTCTCATGGTAGAATGGGTTTTCATCCAAACCACTAAAATTCAAGGGTTTTCGTCCTTGAATCAAGCTAAAACTCTATTACAGCCAAGAGAAAACTCTCAAAATGCAAAATGTCAAATAACCAAGATATGAAAAATGATGCCAAATGGTGTCTTTTTATTCTTTTCAACTTGGGCGCCCAAATAAACTATTATTTTATTATTTTTGAAGTCCACCGCCAAAAGAAAATAATATGTAATTATTTTATTTTATTTTCCTCCAATTTGGACGTCCCACATTAAATAATAATAAAATAATATTATTTTATTATTTTCTCCCTTGAGTGCCAATTTTCTAGTGGAAAATAATAAAAAATATAATGTTATATTTATTCTTCCATCTTCAACGTTTCTTTTTTCCACCTTTTAGTATTTTTTTATTTTTCCCACTTGGCCACTTAATCCCTTGGCTGGATGATTTTATTTATTTTTGGTTGGATAAAATAATATAAAAATACCACTTAGCCAAAAATACAATTTATCCCATGAAAATAAAATTAGTTGAGCCACTAGAATCCAACATTCTGTTCTCCAAGCCTCCAAGGTCCTAGCTCAACCAATAAACATTCCTTTATCAAACCTTGCTCAAAAGGGGGGCATTACAGCGAACCAAGTCTAGGCGCCAAAAATCAAATTCAAATTGAAGATTTGAATTACTTTTTCCTCCAAGTTGGCCAAGGAACAATATTTTATTCATTTTTTCTTTCTCCTAAGTCGCCGCCCAAAATTAAGAATATAATATTATTTTATTTATTTTTCCCTTTTTCGAAGTGGCTGCCCAAATTGCAATTTTATAATATTTATTTTTTCCATACTTTGAGCGCCCAAAAATATTATTTTTTAATTTGTTTTTTCCAGCCAATATTCTCCAAGTGGGTTGCACTTTTACAAGGAAAAATAATAATATTTTATTTGTCTTCAAAAACCCATGAATGGATCGTTCCATTTCACAATCAATTATTTTATTATTTTCGACCACTCAATAATTAATGTAAAAATACATTAATTCATTTTCCACAATCGCCAAAGCTAAAAAAATTAGCTAAGCCTCCTAAAAACAACTTTCCAAATTTCCATAGCTCAACCACCGCATTCCCTCAATTCACGAATTAGCCTACGAGAATGAGGATAGGCTAACTCAAACTCCTGTTAGGTGATCATGCCGGAAATGGGGACATGTCAGATGAAGATGCCTCTGGTAAAAAGATGACTACTAAAATGTTTTAAATATTATACAGGAAAAGAAAAAGATTGAAAGTCCTAGGATATTGTGCCTGAAGTGCATATTAGGAGGACATACAAAAAAGGATTGTTGAAACTTTGGACTAACATGTGTGTCAATTTAAAAGTCAAGACAATAGAGAAAAACAAGCTTCAAAATGTTGATCCAAGAAGCCACCTCACATCGATAGAATTGATGTTGGAGAATGTAATGTCCCCATTTTGCAAGTAACTTAAAAAGGTTCTAATTGTAAATTAATTTTATAAAGTATTTTTAATTGCTTTATAAAATTAATATTTTATTAAGTTACTTAGAGTCAATTTAAAACACTTCATAAAATAAAGTGTTATTGTGTGCACAAAAACAATCATTTAATAAAGTTAAGTGATTGTGTATACAAAAACAATCATTTAATAAAGTTAAGTGATTGTGTACACAAAAACCGTTATTTAATAAAGTTAAGTGATTGTGTACAAAAAAACCGTCATTTAATAAGTGATTGTGTAAACAAAAACTTTCAGACCTATTTGGAGTGAGGGCTTTATAAGGAGCAGCTGGGAGTCATTTGAAATCATGTTTTTGACTTGGTTTTTGCATATTGAGTTTATCTCTTGACTGAAGACAAATTTCAGTCCAATCAAGGTGATGATCCCTTGAAAACTAGGGTTTGGTGATGGCCCCATTCCCGTTTTGAGAGGTGGATGCAATCAGTATTCATCATAGAGCTTATTGGAGACCATTATTGTGAATTTGTAGAAGACATTGTTGGTGATTTGAATATCATTACACATTGTTGAAGTCGTTGAAGATTTCATTGAAGATATTTGTTTGAAGATTTAGGTTGAAGACATTGGCATTTTGGCGTCATACCTTGAAGAGTTTCATTTACTTGTTGGAGTGCCATCAATAAGAAGGAATCTCTGCCATTTGAAATAAAGGAACTGCTGTCTTAAAGTGCAGAAATCAGAGCTAGGGTTTTATCTTGTTTTGCAGATTTATATCAGATTGGAGGCTAGAGATCAGATTATAAACTGTCTGCATCAGCTTTGATCATCATTGAAGAAAACCATCATAACAGATCTGATACAGCAGAGGGTTAGCATTGATTTGTTGGTCATTTGATAACATTTCTTGTGAGTTCTGGTTCCTTTACCAGTCACTAAACATTTGGAGAATTGGAGCCTATTCTTACATATTTGTCATCTTCATCTGAGTTGCTGGAAGACTAATCAGACCTGTAGCAGCTCCTATAATCTGAGTTTTATGGTATACACATTCACTTTTGGCACTTGGGAGTCCAGCATTGGAGTTGAGGAAGGATTTGGAGCCTATCGTTGCCCTAGAGGAGTTGTTTTGTCATGCTCTTTGCTCTCTGTTTTATATCAGACCTTCACAGTCACTTATGACAGTCATCTACAGTCTACAGTGAGGTTAGATCAGATATACATTTGTGTTCTTATTGTAGTTTGGCTCTCATTGGAGGTCATATTGGCTTTATTCTATATCATTCAAATGAGAATTTGGGAGTTGTAAACATTCTGATTTGTGACTGAGATACAGTAACCAGCAAGCATATTAATTAGTTATGTGATCATTGACAACAATAAAATCCTCTTTTGGTCTCATATATTGTTCATGTGCTTGTTCTATATGGTTTTGGTACTTGCATTGTGCATTGGCAGGGTGTAATTGTGTTTGTAAAAAGGGAAAAAATTGGTTCAATTGAGAAGAGGATTTTACAGAGAAAAGAATATTATACAATGGAAATATTAATCAATTAAGAATTTGTTGTGACTATCCTAGTCTCAATGCAGTTAACAAGAAAAATCCCTTCCCAACCCTCTTTTACAGATGCTTTTTTGCAACAAGTTGCAAGGAATGGACTACATTCATTCCTTGATTGATATATAAGTTACAATGAAATGAGAATAGCTGAAAAGGAAAAGTAGAAATAACATTCATCTTGGAATTTCGTGGGTTTGCATATAATTGAATGGCCTTTGGGTTGTGTAATGCTCCCTCCACTTCTCACAAAATTTATTCTGCATTTAATGAGAAGTCAATGAAAGATTTGAAAACCTTGTGAATTTATTTTAAATTTTGATTCTTTAGCTCAATTTTATTCCAGTTTTGTTTAGGGATTCACCCTATTGTTCACCCTGAATTGGTTGGATGACTGGTGACTGGTGTATACATGGTTCAAAAAATGGAGCTTCTAAGATCCTTATCACAGTGTATAAATAATCGCTGGGAAGCACATCTGGCCTTGAGCACGAGAAAGTGTAAATTATTGGTACCATATGGCAAATTAATTGAGTATGTGGTATGGCAAGCAGGGTTCACATCTATTTGACAAATGGTTCATTGCATAATATTGTGCCCAAAATCTGGATTGCATCTGTTTGATTCTTCTAGTTCACACATTGGTATATGTCATTTTATGTCATAAATAGATCTTAGATCAATCACAATAGTGTGTCTCTTCACTTTAAATCAATATGTAATATCAGTTAAGATTTTTGAACACTGAAAAATTTGCCACCATTTATTGGGTTCAGATTTGATCTTTTGGAGATTACAATAGAGAACTAAACAACTCCTTGAGAATATTTAGCCAACCGTTGCTGGCTTGGCAATTACACACTCAGATAAGAACTATTAGCTGAATGATCTCATATCAATTTATCTAGTTTTATACCCCCATTGAATATAAACATTTTCTCCAAATATTAATATTATCATTTTATATGAATTATTAATCATTGAGCACAGTATTTTTACAGGGGATATGTCTAGGGCTTAGCAATGAGAGAAAAAGTTGAAGTTCATTTTTTCTTTTTTTAATTGCAAGGACAAGGTGGCAGTTTTATGAACATTCGCCTCTTCAAAGTAGTATTTCTCTTACAGTTTATGTAGTGGTTCTGTGTCAAATATGGATATAAGCAATCGAGTGCCGAAGTCAAAGATATCCTCCCAATGTTGTAAAGTGCTGATATAACTTACCTTTCTTCTTGCTCTTATCAGGTTGCATTAGATCCAAAGCAATTTCTAGGAGTGAAGTCAACTGCAGATGCTGTTGAATATCTCCACTCTGGTCAAAGCATAGGCAAGGTAAGCATTGGTAACCTGAGAATCTCTTTTATTCATTTCTGACTGCAAGGCAATTTATTGTTTCCCAATAACTTTGGATTTAAGATAAACTTTAGAAATCAATTGTTTGTGCGTTGAACTATAAGAACTAACTCTATTTGATTCTATGGATATTCTTTAGGTGGTTGTCTGCATTGATCCAAGTTTCAGCCAAGTAATTGCAAGGTTGTAGGCATGGGAACTTGAACTGTTGCTGTATATATGCAGAAATTTTGCATGTTCGTAGCAGTGCATTCAGTAATTACTTTCTTTATATAATTAGTAAAATGGAGACTGACATTATATCAATTATGTGTATTACACAAATTCATTTAAAAATGACAATAATAAGCATGATATGTGACAAGCTTGTTTCCTCAGCAGTATCGAGTCCCATGGTGAAATATGATTTGGTTGTTAAATGTTAACACTTGAGGCAAAATCTATATACAATACATAGTGAATATCATTATTTTATTTGCTTAATCATAATGGAAATGGTAACAAGCACAATTAAGTAGTAATGAAATTTTAATAAGAAGATGGTTTCCTTTCATCCTTTTACCTTAATACCCTATTTATAGAACCATAGAAAATGAGAGAACATCATATCAACTCAATAGAACAAAAAGAATGGACTTATAAGACCAAAGTAATGTCCAAAGGGTTTTGTAATAGTCAAAAGGTCTATTTGTAAAAGTAATGACCCAAGAGGGGTATGAAACCCAAAGGTTGGGACACCAACTTCCAAATGGTCTCCCCCTTTGAGGATGTTGCAAGTATGTGCTAATTGGTGTTGTCATTGATTTCAACATGTTTGTGCTGTCATTTGTGTCAACTATATCTTCCGGCATTGATGTTTGTTGATTGATTGAAGAACACTGTCTGAGTATTTTGCTCCGCATATTTCCTATGTTGAAGACCAGAGTATGAGCTTTGGATATGATTTAGAGAAGTGTTTGAAGATGCTAAATCCATAATTTGGTGGTCCGGATCGCTGTACAGAAAAATATCTATTCATCAGTGTGAAGATTGTGCCTGGCAGGGTTTGCAAAGTGACAGGATGAAAGTGTTTTGCTCCACAGATTGGAGTTTGGCTTTGCAGTTTTGGACTTAAGCTTATACGGTCCTTAGTCATCTTCATTCCAAAGGATATGTGATTTGAAGCTTTGAAAAGCAAGTTTCTAATTAGCAGAGTTTGATAGTGTTTGATTGAGAACAGTCTGTGATCCATCTTCAAGTGAAGTAAGTTGAGATCTGTTGCGGCTGGATTTGCTGGTTTCCAAATGATTCTATGATGTTCGTGGATGTCCCTTGAATACATTGAAGGTGTGTGTTTGATCTGCGAGCTGTAATGAAGAACTTGAAAGCGTGTGTTCAAGTGTTCTTGATGATTTACCAGTTTGGCCAACCTGAATGATTAACATTCTTTGCGGATGAATTTCCCGAATTATAGAAGCGTGTGGTAGCATTTGAAGATATAATTGAGTCTGTCCTAAGGCATGAAGTGTTCCTTCTTTATTCATTTAGTCCACAAGTTTGTTTAGGTTTAGTCCTAATTTGATGTATATATGTATGCCAACCTTGGAGAGTGTTCCAATGGTTGATGATTATAATGCCGACCTTGATGTACATTCCAAAGTTGATGAATTGTATAAATACATGTAATGAATTCGTGTTTGAGGTGTGATGGTGCGAAGACGAAAAGATAAGTGTGCAGTGTACAAGTAGAGCAGAGCAGAGGAGATAATTTGCGCTTCAATGGAATTGAACTTAGGCATGGTGTAGATGCTACTAAATCAATTCAACCCTTGACAGTGAGCCACCATTTTGGGCAGTGAGCCATTTGGCATTGAGCTGCCATTTGATATTCAGTATTGTTGCTACATTATATTGTGAGTTAACACTCACCGTGGTTTTTCCCTGTTTAGGGTTTTCCACGTAAAAATCTGGTGTTCATGTGTTCATGTTTTGCTCCTGCAATTCATGTTTAATGTTCATAACAGAATAAGGAAATATGTTAAGTGATTGAGAAATTGATTGTGGTTTAAAGAAGTTAAAGTTTTGATACAACTGATCCCCCCCCTCTCAGTTGTCTTGTGCCTTTCAACAATTGGTATCAGAGCGAGGTTCCTTTGGAGAAAGTGATGAGTGTCAAGTTGCACCCATGAAATACATCTTTTTACCTCTCTTTTTCTCCTTCCTGACCCCATCTTTCTTAATGTCTGCACCCAAATAAGCTAGCAAGATCGTTCTAGATAATGATTAATTGAGATAGATTACTTAAGATCATAATTTCTGATTGAGGGACTAATGTGCATGGAATTAATGGAAAAAATGCAGAAACTTCTCTTTTTGAATCAACAGGTGTAGATGCCAGGAACAACAATTTTGTGCATCTCTGGAGTTAGTCTTCAAGAATCTCCGGAGACAATACCAGAATACCATGACACCAGAAGTTTTGAAGGAAAGAGAAAGCCTCTGCGAAGCTGAACAAAGAAGGCCACAATGGTATCTCTGGAGCTATAGACATATCTCCGGAGCTGTAGACAGGGACATATATCTTCGGCGCCTCTTGAGAGTAGGACATATTTCCAACATAAGTTGTCGATCAGGCACTCTCAACAGTGATTGTAATACCCCTCATTTCACTCAAATCATCACCTGAGTGGTGAAGGGTTATCTTTAGTTAACTACTGGAGTTTTTATCTTTTTAAAATTTTTGCATGAGTTACAGATAGAACTAATTCAATATCCATATTTTCAGGGCCTCGCTGCCCAAATGTATTAAAACTCAAACTTAGAATTCTGAGTGGACTTCTGTTCCACTCAATCTACTTTTTTGGCATGATTATTTTCCAATAGTTAGACAGCTAGTGTAATAAAGAGATGGATGTCATCTCATAGAAGAACTGGTAGATAAGATGAGTGATATGTCATCACTCATTTTATATAAACTGATAGAAACAACAGAAAAGATAGACAATGATTGATTATTTTGATTCTCAGTAATCTCAGTTTTGTGATATCAGTATTTTTCATGAATGCAAAGCGTATGGAATTGGATTGAATTTAGTTGTGATCTTTTGTGTTGATTTTCTACTGTAGCCTTCAGCCCCAAGGGTGTGGAGCAAGGGCCCACTCTCACCACCAAGCCAAAAGGCTAGTACCACTGTTTTATTACTTCAGATTTTGCTGTGAAAAGTATTTACTGATTTTGATAGATAGATGCATGTTACTGTTTTTTTTTTTAAATTGTTTTATGTAACTTCCTGTTTAATTATGTTTTCAGCATTCCTTAAATTCATTCAGTAAGTAGACAGATTAATCTCTTCAAATAAGTAGAAACTGTTAAGATTAGCTAAGAAAATTGGTAACTGTAGAATCCCTAATTGCAGACAACCGAGGACACAGCCCCTGGATTTTGACATCTGAAATATGATTAAATGATGAGGTACAATGACACCTTGTCATTTTTGGCGCCGTTGTCGGGGATGTATTGTGTTAATTAGGGAAACTTAGTTAAAACAGTTTTTAGGGTAGATCTATATGGTTAGAGCTAGAGATTCGAAAGAAAGATATATAAAACAAACACCCCATCAACAAGCCATAGGGGAATGCAATGGGGTGGCACAAGATCTTGTTGAAGAGAGAAACCTAGAACCTACTTTGGAAACTGCACCTCAAATCAATAATCCCTTAGATCCTCCAAATCTTCCACTTGTTGATTATATCCAGGAATTACAACAAAAGTTTCAGGCAGATCCTTTGATAGAACCTAATTTCCTAGAACCTTAGGTAGAAGAACCAGTACTAAACATGGACAATGATAATCATGAAGAAGAGGAAAATCAGGCTCCAAGAACCTTCTCATATCCTATTGTTTTGGCTGCTGAAACAATGCTCCTATGAAGAATATCTCACCAGCACACTTGCCAAATTTTAGAGGACTTTCTTCTGAGGATCCAGATTAGTTTTTGTTTGAATTCAAAGTAGTCTGCCAAACTTATGATTATGGATCAGATAACCAAAAATTCAAACTGTTCCCTTCAACTCTAAAAGATTCTGCGATGAGATGGTTTATGGGTTTACCCTAGAATTCTCTCCATTCTTGGGATCAGATGGAAACAAATTTTTTGGAAAAATACCAAGATTATTGTAGATCCAGTAATAAAAATGAAGAATTGTTTAAAATTAGGCAAGGAAAGGAAGAAACCTTAGAGGACTATGTTGACAGGTTTAATTTTGCCTTGAGAAGGTATGGTAACCTAGTACATCACTCATTGGCCAGAACCTTATTTGTAAAAGGATTGGATAAAGAATCAAAACAGGCACTGGATCTAATGGGAAAAGGAAATATCAACAAAATGGATATACCTGCTATAGAAAAACTCTGCAGGAACTATTCTAGAACCCAAGATGGAGTGAGGTCATCCAAAACTTTTAAAGGGAAGAATGAAATAGGACAGTTAATGGAAGAGATTGCAAATCTAAAAACAGACATTTTGGTCCAATTAAATACCACATTGAATGGGATTCAAGCAAAAACTAGAATAGCTGATCAAAATAGAACAACTGAACCATTCTCCATCTATTGTCCTAGGTGTAGAAACAAGCATCTGTTGAGAGAATGCCCTTTGGACAAATCAGAGATTTGTTAGATCTGTGATAGGGAACATCCTACCAGTCAATGTAGTCAACTTCGAACCTTGAAAAGATTGAGTAAGAAGAATGCTGTAATAGAAGAGGAATTAAACTATGTGGGACAAAAACAAGTTGGGAATTTCCCTTATAATCAGTATCCAAACCAGCCTTCTTACAGGGGTCCTAATTGGGGAAATAATCAATGGAATCCAACTTGGCATGGGCCTTAAAATAATCCTCCTTGGGGACAGCAGGATAGGCCAAGTCAACATTGGCAAAACCAAAATTGGCAAAATCAGCCTTGGGGAAATCAACAGTGGCCACCACAGTTTGGATCACAAAACATGCAACCTCAATGGGGTTCTCAACAGGGATATAATCAACAATACCAGGGACAACCTAGACGTTTCCAATCTCAACAACAAGCTTTACTAACTGGACCCTCCAACACACAAGGTCAATCACAAAATGAACCAGTTAGCCAACCACCTTTACCAGCTCAGCGTATACCAAACCCACGTAGTAAACAAGGAGCAGTTGTTTACATAACATAGCAACAAAATCTAGCTGGAATTAATGCTATATATTCAAATAATCTCTAGCTGCGTTCTGGGAAAGCATTCCCAAGACCATATCCTCTAACTATAGTTGAAGTAACCAATGATGAGGAACCTGAAAATTCGTCCACTCAACCCCCGGAGGAGATTACTAACAAAAAAGTGCTAGAAGAATCATCCTTGGACAACTCTGAAGTTGCTCCTAAAAGGCCGACTCCGGAGAATATTCCTAAACACAATTTTGACAAGAGCTCCAGAGATGGAAAAGCTAGCACCATTCCCAAAACAGCTTAAACAGTATGTTCCCTAGAAAAAGATCTTACAAAAACAAGTCCAAACCAACCTAGAATCAAAACTTTTACAAGAAATCAAGCAACTAAACATCAAAATTCCTCTTCTCCAAGCAATCAGAGATGTACCAGAACTAAATCAGTTCATTAAACAGTATTGTATCAAAACATAGGGTAGGAAGAAAAACTTTCCTTCCACAATACAGGTGGAAGAAAAACTTTCCTTCCACAATACAGGTGGAAGGAAAAGTAGTAGATCTATTGATGAGAGAAATTCTCCTCCCAAAATATGGAGACCCTGGAAATCCTGTCATAACTGTTTTTATCTCAAGGGTAGAAATTTCAAATGTTCTAGTTGATTTGGGAGCAGCAATTAATGTGATGATAGTTCACACAATGAACAAGTTAGCTCTATCAGGTATCCAATCCACAACTACAATTCTTCAACTTGCTGACCAGTCAGTAGCTGTTCCAAAAGAAGTAATCACTGATGTACCAGTTGTGATAGATTCATGGGAATTTCCAGTGGACTTCCTAATATTAGAACCTAGAAACCAGAGAAATGCTTATCCATTGATTTTAGGAAGACCATGGCTGGCTACATCAGCAACATTTATTGATTGTCGAACTGGGGATATGGTCATTTCTAATGGGATAGATTTGAAGAAAATATCTGTGTATTCTCCAGCTAAACCATCAATACATTATATAGGAAGAGTATGGTTGGATGAATAGAGAACAATGACAACAGTGCCTCAGTAGCTATGGTAACCATCAAGGAACATCTGGGAGAGTTAGAAGAAGAAATATACTATGATACAACAGAAGACATTACTCACATCCTAATCAATAAGGATGTGATGGAACTCGCCCAAGATTCTAGGAGAGAACTTCTTACTTCTTCTCATTATACCCTCGCCAACATCATTCCTTGTGGGGAAACCTTTTACAAAGACTTGGCCACTTTCCACATGTTGCTTCCACACTCTTGTCCTCTCAATACCATGACTCCAATGTACGGATTAACTACATCTATGGATCAAATCACAAAACAGGTCATGATTTTACCAGGGAAAACACTTAATATCAATACTCAGTTAATAGCAAATCAAGAAGAAAAACTCATCCAACTTCTGATTTCCCATTCAACAACTTTTGCTTGGGAATACCAAGATATGAAAGGCATACCTCCTAAGATCTGTACCCATCATATATACACTGAGGATATTAAACATGTGAGACAGCCCCAAAGAAGATTGAATCCTGCTTTAAAGGACATTGTCAAAACTGAAATAGAAAAATTACTTCAAGCAAGGTTTATATATTCAATCTCAGATAGTCAATGGGTCTCACCCCTTGTCATAGAGCCTAAAAAGAATGGGAAATGGAGGGTGAATATTGATTATAGAGAACTAAACAAGGCCACAAAAAAGGACTACTTTGCCTTACCATTCATTGACTAAGTACTGGACAACCTTGCTGGGAGAAAGTATTTTTCTTTTCTAGATGGATTCAGTGGGTATAATCAAATTCAAGTAGCACCTGAAGACCAGGACAAAACCACCTTCACATGCTCTTGGGGAACTTTTGCTTACAAAGTTCTTCCCTTTGGACTATGCAATGCTCCAACAACATTTCAGAGACTTGTTTTACCTATTTTTGTTGAACTAGCTAATGAATGCATGGAGGTCTATATGGATGACTTTACTGTGTACGGGGATAATTTTGAAGAAGCTCTCATAAACCTTGAGAAAGTATTGAAATGTTGTGAGAAAAATCAATTATCCCTTAGCCATGAAAAGTGCTTCATGAGGGTGGAGGAAGGAATTGTTTTGGGACACCACATTTCAAAAAGGGGGATCAAAGTGGATCAAAACAAGATAGAAGTGATCACACAGTTGCCTTCACCCAAAAATCAGACAGATGTTAGAAGTTTTCTGGGTCATGCAGGCTACTATAGGAGATTCATAGAAAATTTCAGCAGAATAGCTACCCCCCTATTTACCCTGCTTAACAAAGATACATAATTTCTATGGATAGAAGAATGTCAATCAGCATTTGAAACCTTGAAAGGGAAGCTTACTGTCACACCAATTTTGAGAGGACCTAATTGGACTTTGCCATTTCACATACAGATTGATGCTTCAAATGAATCCATTGGGGTAGTTTTAGGACAAAAGGAGGAAGGAGAGAGTATGCATGCCATTTATTACATCAACAAAAACCTTACCTCTGCAGAAATAAATTATACAACAACTGAAAAAGAATTCTTGGTAGTCATCTATGCCATAAACAAATTCAGGCATTACATTACTGGATATAAAATATTTGTACACACTAATCATGCAGCCATCAAGTACCTAATGAATAAACCAATAGTGGGTGCAAGGATCATCAGGGGGTTATTGCTATTGCAGGAATTTGATATTACCATAGTTGATAATCCAGGAAAGTTTAATTTGGTTGTTGATTTTTTGTCAAGATTGCATACAGGAGTAGAAAACCAACCAGTGGAGGATAAGTTCCCAGATGAACATCTTTTTTCTATCTCCTCTACTGCACCTTAGTTTGCTGACATAGCTAATCTTTTAGCTATACTCTTGTATCCATCCCATTTTACCTCAAAACAAAAAAAAAATGTTTAGTTAAAGAAAGCTTATCTTACAAATGGTTGAATGGTTTACTATTTAAATGTGGTCCTGATTTCATTCTATGCAGGTGTTTAAAAGCTAATGAGATTTTTGATGTGTTGAGAGCATGTCATGATGAACCATCTGGTGGCCATTACTCCTTCCACCGGACAGTCCACAAGATCCTCGGAGCTGGTTACTATTGGCCCTCTCTTCATAAAGATACAAAGAAGTATGTGCAGCACTGTGACCAGTGCCAAAGGATGGGACAACCAACTTTTATCCAGGAGATGTTACTGCATCCTCAAGTCATGATGGAACCATTTGAGCAGTGGGGTTTAGACTTTGTGGGACCAATTTCCCCACCATCAACAGGCAAGGAGTACATTCTAGTATGCACAGACTATGTTACTAAATGGGCTGAGGTTCAAGCATTACAATTTGCAAGAGAAGAAAAAGTTGTTGATTTCCTTTATAATAAGATTTTCTTAAGGTTTGGAGCCCCAAGATCAATAGTTTCAAACAGAGGACCTCAGTTTACTTCACAAGTAATCAAGGCATTCACATATTTATATCAAGTCAAGCACATAAAATCTTCACCTTACCATCCTCAAGCGAATGGTCAGGTAGAAGTCACTAATAGGGAACTTGAAAATATTCTGACAAGGACAGTAGCAATGAACAGAAAAGATTGGGCTAACAGATTACCTGAAGCAGTTTGGGCTTACAATACCACTTGGAAGTCCACAACAAAGTTCTCACCATATGAATTGGTTTATGGGAAAAAGTCTATGTTGTCTATAGAATTTGAACTCTAGACACTTAAAACTGTGTTGGCTATTGGTCTACCATTGTCTATAACTCAACAGAACAGGATTCTTCAACTCAATGAGTTGGATGAAATTCGAACAGAGGTCATTCAGCAAACAAAACTGGGTCGGTATCAGAGGAAGCAATGGCACGACCAACACATCAAAAGGAGGACATTTCAGCAAGGTGATTGGATTCTTCTTTATGATTCTAAATTCAAAGAATTCAAAGGGAAATTACAAACTCACTGGATGGGTCCTTATGAAATAAAGGAAGTTTTTGAAAATAGAACCGTATTATTGGAACCTATTGATGGAAGCACAGACACATTCTTAGTAAATGGTCACCGAATCAGACTCTATAAAAGACCATCTACTAAAGAAGAGTTTCTTAATGATTTGTGTTTTGACACAGGGGATACCTCCTCTGTCACGGAGTTGGATTGAAAAAAAAAAGGAAGGTTGAAAACCAACAAATGGCGGCCTTCTAAAAAAAAGGGAAAAGGTTGAAAACCAGTAAATGGCGGCCTTCTAAAAAAAAAAGAGAGAGAAAGATGGAAACCAGTAAATGGTTGTCTTTCTCGACCAAGGGAGTTGAAAACTAGTAAATGGTGGTTCCCTTCTTCAGGATAGTTGAAAACAATCGAACTACGGAGGTGATCAGGTGTTGGGAGTTAGTCAAACGCACCTTCGGCGCTTCACAAACTAGGAGCACCTCCAGCGCTTCCTAAACCAGGAGCACCTCCGACGCTTCCCAAACTAGGAGCACCTCCGGCGCTCTATCAATAAAGAGTCAATTTCAATAATAGGGGAGGGGACCCACCTCTCCGGGCAATAAAGTGGACACATCACATGATGAGGTCATCATGACTCATCATCTACTTTATCACAGGAATAAAATGAAATCAGCACATATTTCATTGGGGGAGTTCACAAAGACAGCGCTGATGTCACCCAAGGAACGTGGATTCTTGAACCACTCAACGAAATGATTGCAGGTCACATACCAACGGAGTAGTGGGCGTCATCTCAAGCCACCAAAATCTACTCATATGCCACGTCGTGTGCAGTCTCATAAATGTCGCAGCATATTTGTCGTGTACATCACTTCTCATCATTACAAATGATCCAGGTAATTCTATCTTAAATTAAGCATTAATAGCAACTGTCTTGTCTTTCTGTTTTTGGGTGCCGTCATGATGACACGTCCTCCTGCCATCATTTCCTTTTCTAAATTCACGCATGCCACCATCTGTGTTGTACTACCACCTTGCCTCCGGAGTGTCCTATCACTCTATTGCATTTATGACTACCTAGGTACTCTAACTAATCTGCAAATCTTCCATAAGCCTAAGCTGAGAGACATAACAATCCTCATTTGAACCTCCAAAATACCCTGAAGAACAAAGCAAATTGAATAGTCCTCTGGAGCCTACGGAGTTAAGAGGAAGGGACAAACTGCAGAGAGGCGAGTGAGGAATTAAGCACAAAAGATGGAACCAATTTAGCAATGGGGGTAAAGAAGAAGTCTGAACCAAAGAGCGTTGTGGGTCTTCTGCAAAATGAAGCTGCAGCAAACATTCTAAAAACTGCAGGATGGCTGGACTTTCTAGAAAAATTTGAAGGGTTTCAAGAAGATATCGTGGACGAATTCCTTAGAAATCTAAGGGATAATCGGACAGCTGTTAGAGGAGTCCGGATCAACCTCTCCTCAACCACTATCAGTCACATTTATGGGCTGCCTAAACAAGGTGAGAGGTTTTATCACCTGAAAACCTTATACACTGATTTAATTAAGAATTTCTCTGTTCAAGGTGAACCTGCAATACAACTGCATTCAAATAAAAATGAAGTAAAAGGAATTCTTAGGTCCACACTTCCCAACCCTTGACAATCTGTATCCACCTGGCTGATGAAATATTTTACTTGTGATGGTCAATTCTCTCTAGTTTTAGGACCAATCATGAAAATGCTAATTTTTCTAAGGCATGGGAATGGACACCTTGAGTTTAGCATAAACATTCCCAATTTCCTGTATTCTGCCATCAGGGCAACTGTAGAAAAATATCAGCAAAATAAGGGTCCCATAAAACATCATGGCCTCATTTTTCTAGTAGTCAAACATCACTTCATGTCTTAGGCCAATGGGGAAGAATTATGGCAAAGCTTTCTTGAACAGAATTCCCAGGACAGAGAACTAGAGATGGCATTGCCAGGAGGTGAGGGTTCCCTTACTCACCAAGAGGAAGAAACTGAGCCTTCAACCTCCTCCATAGTTGTTCAAAGAGGAAAGAAGTCGTCACAGGAGGCAACTTCATCTGCAGCCCCTGTTCTTGATAAAAAGAAGAAAGGCAAAGAAATTACAGAGTCTACTCCTAAACAAACCCTATACATGACTCGATCAGTTAGGAGAAAGATGACTCTAATTGAGGAATCTTTCCCTAAGAAATTAACAAGGGAGAGGTCAGGACAGAAAACAGAGAAAACCTAGGCTGAAGAAACATATGATGATTCAGATGAGATCCCTCTAGTTAGGAAGAGAAAACAAATAGAAGTTTTCCCAACACCATCTGTTCATCTGGGGTCAAGCCCATTCAAAACCATCATGTGCTCCGGAGACGGAACACAGACAAACTCTTACTATTTCCTCAGATTCTGAGGATGAGAGACCTGCTCCAAAGGCACCTGCCCCACCTCTGCTACAGAGAAGCAAAAGGAAAAGACAACTCTCACAGGCTGAGGAAGATACTACTCTCCTAGCTGAGGTACTCCTGGGTTTTAGAACACATGAGGATAAGGTTGGGCCTTCATCAGTGCCAGCAGAAGTAGAGGTACCCCAAGAAGACCCTCAGGACAGGCAGTCTGCAGAAAAAGATGAAACAGGGCAAATGGGTACAGTTGACAGTACATGGCAGACGGCCATGGAAAACCCTGATGATCAGCAAACAACAACAGAAGCAGAAACTTTCCCTCGTCTCTCTGATCAAGAGGATGTTGAAATTTTAAAAGAACAACAAATGATAGAAGAAATTGAAAACCTAAAGAGACTACTCTGGGGGAAGAATCAGATTATTACTGACCTCAAGAAGGTCAGAATAGAGGTAGAAATGGAGCAAAAACAAGTCATTGAAAATCTACAAACAGAACTCCAAAGAAAAAACAAGATCATCTAGGAGAAAGAAGTAGAATTAGAGGCCCAGAAAATTGAGGCAGTCAAACTGTTGGAAGAAAAAGAGAAAGAAGCAGCACAGAGTGTTTCTGAGCTCACCATGGCTAGAGACAATAGCCTCAAAATAATGGCAGCATTGATTGAGAAAATACATAGCCAGGATAGACAGTTAACTTAGGCCAACAATAAACTAGATGACCAGGAGGAATATATTCAAGAGTTGGCTGGCCCAAGGGCAACCAATGAGCAGGAAATACAAACAGATGCATATGTGGGTCCAATCCCCATTGACATTCCTAAGGCCATGTTCCATTGGGAGAAGAAATGTAGAGAATATGAGGCTTCCAAGCCTATGCTGCAATTACAAAGGGCAGTCACTGCCAAAACAAAAAGAATAGAAACTCTGGAAGGAAAAATCATTGAAATGACCTCCATTTCTTCAAAAATTCTATCTTGCAGGCCCCTAAGTGCTAGCTATTCTATTCTTACAGGAAAGAGTCCTACAGAGAAAATTCTCTTTAGTCCTGTCTGACCTAGTTGAGGATACAGAGACAGTAGAAGGGTTCATGACAGCATATACAATGAGTAATGATGAGGACAAGAATTTCCTATGTGAATTATACCTGCATGGTTTCTGTGTTAATGATATAACCTTCATTCTTAATCATTTTGTGGGAGAATGCCAGCTTAAAGCATTTATGTCCCTAATGAGGAATCATCAGATCTGGAATGAATGAATGGAAGATCATCTCAAGAAAGATATAGAAACAGATCTCTTCATCAGGAAGGAATGTCCCAATACCAATGCTTTTAAGACCCAATTCAGGTCCTATATCTATCAGCCTAAGAGTAAGAACAAAATTTTGCCATTATACCTACAAAGTTTGCAAGAGTGCTCCATCGATTTTGGTCTTTTCATGAACAGTTCAGCAAATCCAGTACTTGCCATAGCAAAGAAAAGATGGAATGTTTTGACCTCGGAGCAGAAAATGAGAGAGGTGGTCACCCCTGCAAATTTAAGATTATTTATGAGAAAAGCAAAGTTAATATCCAAAATGATGGATAAGTTTAAGCAGGAATGGATAGGTGGATGGTTTAGGCCCCCTCTCATAATTGAACCACTCCCTGTCTGGGCTGAACAGATGGAAGATGGGAAATTGCAGGACTGGTTGAAGCAGGTTGATCAATACAGAGGCAATGGTAATACCAACCACACAACTTGGTCTGCCTATGCACAGGATTATAGCTTGACTGACAAGCTACTTCACCAGAATAAATCCAGATTGTGAGAAGCATGATGACCTGCCAAACCTTAGGTATGGGTGGATGATGAGTGCCAAGTTGCACCCATGAAATACATCTTTTTACCTCTCTTTTTCTCCTTCCTGACCCCATCTTTCTTAATGTCTGCACCCAAATAAGCCAGCAAGATCGTTCTAGATAATGATTAATTGAGATAGATTACTTAAGATCATAATTTTTGATTGAGGGACTAATGTGCATGGAATTGATGG
The DNA here is from genome assembly GCA_027924645.1 of Cunninghamia lanceolata. Taxonomy (NCBI): domain Eukaryota; kingdom Viridiplantae; phylum Streptophyta; class Pinopsida; order Cupressales; family Cupressaceae; genus Cunninghamia; species Cunninghamia lanceolata. Next base: position 8,753,027 of record BSBN01000333.1, read on the forward strand.
AAAAAATGTAAAATCTTTTCTCTTTTTGAATCAACAGGTGTAGATGCCAAGAACAACAATTTTGTGCATCTTTGAAGATAGTCTTCAAAGATCTCCAGAGACAATACCAGAATACCACGACACCAGAAGTTTTGAAGGAAAGAGAAAGCCTCTCTGAAGCTGAACAAAGAAGGCCACAATGGTATCTCTGGAGCTAGAGACACAACCATAGATTTATATGTTGTTTATTTGATGATATTTTGGCATATTTGAAAATATTGATTTAATGCCAACATATTTGTATTGTACATGAAATCTTTGGTTGTATCTTTGGGACTATATATATATACCTCGACTTCACAAGATCATTGTGATCAGAAAGTGTTGAATAATAATATTTACTTGCATATGCCCTCACCTTGACCTCACGGGACCTTGGTGATTAAAAAGTGGTAAATATATTATATTAAAATTTGTGAGGTCATTATAGTGGTATCAAAACTAACTTCTTGCTAGCATATGAATCATGGGGAGTAATGAAAGACCTCTGATAGATGAGGAAAGAGTAGATTTGTTTCGGGATACTATGATAGGGATTCAAGCAAGGCAAGAAAAATGATAAGAGTTGTTGATGATGAGGCAAGAAAGAGTGACTGAATTATTGACATGGCTACTACTCATCCAAAATAGCATGCTCACTGCCCTTCCTTTATAGAATCAAGGTCATACTAGAACATCATAAAGAGGAGAAAGTTCATATGCAAATAACCAACGAACCATTAGTTCCATCTCAAAACTTGTTAGGCCCATGTTTCTATAGAATATCAAAGGAAATCTAAAAACTTCAAAGCCATTGTACCTTTTGTCAATTACTTGGAGATATTAGGGAAGAGTTTCTAGTATAAAAGAGGCCAGAGGAGCAATTAGAATGACAACAGAAAAGAATTGAATTAGAAGGTGAACAAACTAAATGCACTTATCTTTGATGGAAACATCATGATATTTGCTTAGGCTTGGTTGCAAAAGTTGCAAACCTACTTCATAGTCAACCCTATGATGGACGAAGATGTCATCTAGTTTGCCACATTGCATTTGGAGGGTGTTGCCTATGATTAATGGCACCATGGTTTGGTCACACAAGGGGATGACTTTGTGTAGACTTTTGATGATTTCAGCCAGAGGTTGTTGGATAAATTTGAGCATAAGGATGAGGAAGAGTATTTCAAAGAGCTTGCCAAAATCAAACAACAAACTTTAGTAGATACATATATAGAAAAAAATCAATGAGTTACAATTGTGGTACCCAACATGTTAGAAAAGAGGATCTCTCTTTTCTCTTTGTTGAAGGTCCATATGGACCACTCAAGGGTCTAGTTAAGGCCTTTACACTATCATCGCTTCAAGAAGTTATTAAGAGGGCTTTGACAACTAAGCCATTTATACTAAGGAACAAATTCTCATCTCAACCAAGACCACACACTACTGGACCATATAAGGGCAATTTCTAGAAAGGAGGATTCAACTCACACCCTCATGGAGCTACATCATAACCCTTTGCAACGAAGAAGTTGGATGATCACACCAAAAATGAATTAAAAGGAACAAATTATGCTTCTCTTGCAAGGAGCCATGGGAACCTGGTCACAAATGCCTTGGCAAGGGCCAAGTCCATTACATTGAGGTGGTGTTTAACGAGGAGACTAGTTCTAAAGAACCAAAGCTACAAGCAGTTATAGAGGAGTAGATCATCGAGCATGAGCCTAAGAAATTGGCAAATGAAGACATAGACACTTATAGCTCTTTTAGAGGCACCTTGATATCACCCATTCAAGGTTTGTGGGGAGTTATTTATTGGAAAATAAATAGTGCATAACATAGGTTATTAGATAATAAATAATAAATTAACATAATATTGTTAATTTATTATTAGGTGTTAGTTTAGAGATTAGTTATTAGTTAGTTGTTAGTTAGTTTGGGTAGTTGTAGGTTGTATGGCTATATAAAGCCATTGATTGTAATAATATAGTGTTGAAGATGAATGACTATTTGTTGATGTGGTTGAGCCTTGGGCTCTTTTTCATTGTGTTGCATTTCCAATATGGTATTAGAGTAGGTGTCATGTGAGACCTCTCTATTTGCCTTCCATTTGCTTGTATTTCCACCAAGATGATGCAACTAAAGGACTAGTGGATACCACAGACCTCGTGCGAAATCTGGATTTTGTAGCATCCACTCTTCTTGCATATTTGTCAGCGGTACTAGCGGATACCATGGACCTCGCGGTGAACTTGTTGATATTCACCATTCACAGGCATTCTCTCCTCTCTCCATCTTGTTCGTTCTTTTCATCGTTTGCACTTCATTTTGTTCATTCTCATATTCAAGGTCAAAAAAATTAAAAAAATATATACATTCAGATTTGTATTTCTGTTACAAATTTTGTGGTATTGGAAGTGTTGCTTGAGGCTATGGTTGTGTGTGAATGAAGAGAATAAAGGTAGTTATGGTAGTTTCAAGCAGTTGATATGCGCTCTTTATATCACTCGCACTCCCACTCTGGAGACAGATAACACTTGATACAACAATCGAGCAGGAAGAAGACAACATATTGAGACTGAGACGCCTTAATAGTTGTCAAGGATTTGTTGCAGACCGTTTCGATGTCCCTCCAATTCTTACACGAAAAATTCTAGCAAAAGCACTCATGGGCGTAATATGTACCCCACGCAAGCCTGCAAATATCAACTGAACATTTGATTTGTTGTTGGCGGCCAAAAGTCATATGCTTGTAATGGAGCAGTTATGAGGGAAACAGATAACTGTCAGACACAAAGCTCTGACAAAGGAGCATGCTCAAGATAGTTTTGAGAATCTATTATTTAGTATTTGTCATTTTTGGGAACTTATAGGGGTGTATCCTCACAATATAACAATTGTGAATTATGATTTCAAGCAAAAGTGTTTTGCATATCTTCATTGGTCGACATTAAGATTTTCAACTTGTCGATTTTTCTATGTTGGAACTCCTGCATCACCATCATTTGTTGTTGTAGCATTGAAAGGCGAGGCGTTGGTAAGAGAGCAATTTCAAAAAGATCCATACGGATGTTTTGGATCTTTACGTATGAAACAACTAGGTTGTGATCCTTTTCACCGATCAATTCCATATCCTAATGGGTGTCCAGAGTTGATGGCTTATTTGATTATTGTGATCGAGCAGAGACAATGAGGGAAAACATAACATAGAGCACAACCAGCATGTGGTGGCTCCAAACATTTAGAGAAAATAATATTTGTATTTTTACTAACGAATGATCTAAATGGAATTCTTTGGAGCGATAAGTATTTTTTTAAGTAATAAAGACGTGGGAGATTCATTGTAAGGATGTATTATCAGTCGAAACTGACATCCAAAGAAAATCTTCATTGAAGGGGGGCAAACATATAAGTTCTTATGTCTACGTTAGCACTAAAGGGGGGTATTGGAAAATAAATAGTGCATAACATAGGTTATTTGATAATAAATAATAAATGAACATAATATTGTTAATTTATTATTAGGTGTTAGTTTATAGATTAGTTATTAGTTAGTTGTTAGTTAGTTTGGGTAGTTGTAGGCTGTATGGCTATATAAAGCCATTGGTTGTAATAATATAGTGTTGAAGATGAATGACTAATTATTGATGTGGTTGAGCCTTGGGCTCTTCTTCATTGTGTTGCATTTCCAATATTATTAAGGGAACGAATCATGATGCTTATTGATAGCATGGCTATCCATGACTCCATTGATGAAGCTCTGGTGGTCAAGAAAGGATTAAAGGTTGAAGATTTTGTTGGATTCAATGTCACAATTGCTGATGGATTCACTATTCTATGCACCAAGGTAATTTGATAACTCATGTTATCCTTTAGTTATTATAAGGTGACGATTTCTATGTTGTGGGACTTGGAGAAGCACATATGGTCCTAGGAATACAATGGTTACATTTGCTTGGTTTCACAAAATTATTAATCCATGGAGTTAAAATCCAAATCTCAAGGGAAAGACATGGTGCTTAGAGACATTCCAAACGGGTTACCGCAAGTGATCATAGCTAAGAGTATGGAGAGGACCTTCCATAAAGGGCAAGTTGCATGGGGAACCAATTGCTTTGTGATGAAAGGCATGCCTACTTCATTTTTTGGTAAGCATTGCACTCATCATGTTGGCATTCAAACCATTTTGGATAAGCATGTTATTATGTAAAATGATATGTCTCTAGGTTTTCCACCAGTAGGAGATTCCAACACATCTAGAGTTGGAATTGGGCTCTAAGTCGATCATGATACCCCATACTACCTTCTGTGGATTTACAAAGAAGAAATAGAAAAGGCTATAAAAGAATTATTGGAGATGAGCAACATCAGACCTAGCTCTGGCCATTTGCATCATTTGGGGTTCTTGTGAAGAAAAAGGATGGTACAATGAGAATGTACATCAACTACAGAGCATTGATCAAGAAGACTATCAAAAATAGATATCCTATTCCCAAGATCGATGAGCTCATTAATGAGTTGCATGGAGTAGTCTACCTCTCAAAGATTGACCTGAGATCAAGCTATTATCAGATATGTGTATGTGATGAGGATGTGCACAAGACAACTTTTTAGATGCCACTTTGGACTCTTTGAGTTCCTAGTCATGTGTCATTTGGTTTGACAAATACCTCAACCACTTTCTAATCTACCATGAATTAGGTATTTAGTAGTCAATGAAGAAAATTTGTTAGTGTTATTTGATGATATATTGATGTATAGTAAAACATGGAAAGATCATTTGAGGCACTTGGATATAGTCCTTGTAATACTAGAGCAATCGACTCTCTTTGCTAAGGAATCTAAGTGTGAGTTTGGGGTTACAGAGATTTTGTACTTGGGCCATGTCATCAGTGCTCAAGTTGTTTAGGTGGACCAATAGAAGATTCAAGCCATCTTGGATTGGTCAACTCTTACCACATTGACACAGTTGAGAGGATTCTATGGCCTTTACAACTACTACAAGAGATTTGTTAAGAGTTTTTCACAATTGGCAACAACCCTAATTGACATAACCAAGAAGGGAGCTTTCTCATGAATGACCAAGCTCAAGAGGTAACTAGTTCATGCCTTTTAGTTACTATTCCAAATTTCTCACAACCATTTTTTGGAGAATGTGATGCTTTAGGAGAGGGAATTGATGTTAAATTTTGTAATAAACAAAATATAACCTAGGACCTAATGTCTATAGATTAGTTGCAAAACCATATTGAAGAATATTTTTACTTTATATTCAATAGAATGGAGCTAATTAGAAAAAGTAAATTACAAATATATAGGCCTCTTAGATCCATGAAACAATGAGATGACGTGGCCAAGAGGTAAGGTGTAATGTCCCCTCTTTAGCCCAGACCGACAGGTGTAGCAGTTATCCTATTCTAGGGTTCTTTTAGGCTAATGGAGGTGGTTAGGGAACCACTTTGGTCACTTTTTACTAAGACTTACTATTTATAGTAAGTCAGGCAGGAGGTCATCGGTGAGGTCCGATCAAAATTTCCATTTTTAGCACTGTCGATTGGGAGTACCTAGCACATTGCACTTGGGTTTCGAGTTGGCAAAGGAGTTAATTGTCGAAGAATAAGTTAAATTAAATATTTAACTTATACTAGCAAAGTGCCTAAGTCACTTTATGTTATAAAGGTGACTTATAATATTGGTTGATTAAGTTGTTTTAAAAGACATGGTGCTAGGAGTTGGGTGCCCAGTTCATGGGGACTTGATGTGACATTAAGTTATTAAAATATAAAATAATAAAACTCCTCTTGGGCATTGGGAGCGAAGGAGTAAAAAGAAAAAGAAGTGAAGCATTTTGATTCATTCATTCACTCTTGAAAAATATTGTCATACAAACTTGGAGCTTGGATTTGAGGTTGATCAAGGGTTTTGCAGAGACAGAAACCTCTGTGGGATCACTCTCTTCGTGCTTGAGAGACAACATCAGGACGGTTGCTGGGAGCTTCATATGGAGGCTTTGCTTTGTGCTAGTTTGATGCATTTTGAGGAGATTTCACAACTTTAATGTTTCATATTCAGATTGAGGGATTCATAACAGATTTGAGAAGTGTTTCAGTGGATTTTGTTGCTGCTATATGCATACAGTCAGGCTGTATAATCCCAGCTAAGGACGTGATGCCATAAGAGGTGAAACACCTTCAATTTGGAGCAACTCCATTATTTGAGGACACCTAGGGTCTCTAAACGGATTGCAATCACTTCTACATTGGAGTTCTCGAAGTTTCTTGTGCCGGAAGCATATCTTGTAATAAACCCTTTGCTGCTCACTGTATCTTGTTTACAATATTGAAGAAATCAAAATGGGTATGTCACTGTAATTACTTTTGAGTGATTTTATGATCCAGGTCTTTGTTATTTTGTGTATATATGTTATAGAATTTTTGGGTATTATTGCATGCACTATATTTCATTGTTATATTGCAAACATCATATGCAAAAAACACAAACAAACCCTAAACACATTCAGTAGTGAACCAAGAAATAAAAATTGAAAAAACTTGGCATAAAAACCCTACAAGACTGGTGCCTATTAAGTGGTATCAGAGCATAGATAATCTTGCCATCCTGTGAGGTTAGTTGAAACATGCAGAGTGGGTATTGAGTGATGTAGTCGGGTACACACCAATATTACCTCAGGAGAAACAGGTCACAGCTAAATCTTGCAGTACCTCCGCATATAGTGAAGAGAATGTATGTCTCGAATTACTGCTTGAACTTCATGTTTTATAGTTATTCTTCAGTCCATCGGGATGACTTACGCTATTGGCGGGAGTGAGAAGCAGTTGAGCGATATGCTAGGTTTCACCGATATGAATATTTCGGTGTGAGAACTATTGTTGGCTCAACATTCTAAAGTCTTTCCGATGGCAATGGTTTCACCGATGGCTTATATCTATCAGCGTAAGATCTTCTATCAGTCGAGCTTTGTGATGTCCCTCCGATGGTAACCGTTACACCGATGGTGGTTTCTTCGCCGAGAACATCTATTGGCATAGCTTAAAGTCTATGGGCCGATGGACAGAGGTCACTCCGATAGAAAGGTTATCGGCCTAAGTCTGTTGATCGGCGAAAGGTTCTGAAGTGGCTCTGATAGCTAATGTCACTCCGATAGTTCAACACTGATCGACAAGAGTTTGTTCGTCGGAACAATGGAAATTGTTTGGGCCGATGAAGGGTGTTAAACTGAGGGATCGGGGTGACTTTGTATATCGGTGGAAGGTGATGTGCGATCACCGATGGAGCATGTTAGGCTGATGGGTTTGTAGGTTGGCTTCGTCGGCAACAAAATTGCCGACGATAGACTTATGGATTGATTGTGGATATAAACCGGAATAGTTTACGCGACCTGGTGCATGTGGGACTAATGGTCTCGCGAGAATACAAACGGTCGCGACGGTTGAAGTCTTGGTGCTGAATCAGTTGGATTGGTCGGTTAGGGCAGATGAAGCATAACAGTTTTCTACTCTTGAAAACAAATATAGAAATCTAATGGATTGGTTCGGAAAAAGTAGAGTAGTTGAAGAGATTTGATTAAATGGTTCATTTTGTAGATTTGTAGATGTGTGTTGAACTGAATATAATCTGAGAATCGATACCTGAGCAAGAAAGCTGAGATCTTTATTGTAACTGTAAAGTTTACTGTAATAAAGATTGATTCTTGTGGTGGTGGGTTTTTTATCCGAAAGGGTTTTCCCACGTAAATTGTGTGTCATTCTTTGTATCTTGTTTGTTTATTCTGTATTTTCTGGTGTATTCATCTGTATTTCCGAATCAAAGTTACCTGTTTGCATTATCCCCTTTAAATTAACATTAGGGAAGCTATATTCCGCACCTGTGCTTTCCTTACAAGTGGTATCAGAGCCTGGCCCGTTGAGTTATCCTTGTTGGTAGGTTTGGTTTTTTGTGTTAGTTCAGTGAGTGGGAGTTCTGTAGAGATCTATTCTGTTAAATAAGATGGCAAGTACATCAGGAAAAATAGACATTGAAAAGTTCAATGGCACAAACTTTGAGTTGTGGAAGATTAAGGCTGAAGATTTGCTGGTCGATAGAGATCTTTGGATTGCTGTGTCTGGGGTTAAACCTGCAAGCATGAAGCAAGAAGATTGGGACCTAGCTGACAGGAAAGCCAGAGGACTGATAAGATTAAGTCTTGCAGATTCTGTTCTATTGAACGTCCATGAAGAGAAAGCCAAAGATTTGTGGAAGAAGTTGGGAGATATTTACCAGGGCAAGTCCTTGGTGAATAAACTGTTCCTTAGAAAGAAGTTGTATTCTCTGAAGATGGATGAAGGTGCATCTGTAGCGGACCATCTGAACACATTTAATTTGATTGTTGCACAGCTGACGTCTGTAGGTGTAAAAATAGAAGAGGAAGACCGCTGTATGCTTCTATTGTGTTCCTTACTTGACTCGTGGGATCATCTTGTGATGGCTATTGGAAGTACAACAACCACGTTTACAACTGAAGCGGTTGTTACCTTGTTGTTATCTGAAGAGATGTGGGGGAAATCTTTTGAGACAACCAAAGAGGCCCTGTCTGTTCGAGGTAGATCAAAGGAAAGAGGCAAGAAGAAGGACAACAGGTCTAAGTCCAAATCAGAGGGGAAATCAAAATCTCCTGGCACAAAGTCCAAGGTGAAGTGCTGGAATTGTGGGCAGAAAGGTCACATCAGAAGAGACTGTAAAGAGGAGAAAAAGAAGAAGAACTCTTCTGACAATGATTCTTCTTAGAGTGATATTGATGCCTTCATTGCTGCCTTGGCAACGCCTGCATCTGAAGATGTGTGGCTGGTGGATTCAGGAGCATCGTTTCATATGACATCTCACAGAGAGTGGTTCAGAAAGTATGAACCATATGCTGGTGGGAAGGTGTTCCTGGCAAGTGATTCAACACTGAAAATTGTTGGCCGAGGACGAGTCAGAATCCAGTTCCCGGATGGCAGGATAAAGGGAATGAATGGAGTTCTTCACATACCAGGTCTAGCTCGAAATTTACTTTCTGTTAGTAAGCTTAATGATGTTGGAGTGCAAGTTACTTTTGTGAATGGTGGTTGTAAAATGACTAGAGGTTCTATAGTACTGGCAAAGGGTGAACGCATTGAAACTCTGTATAGATTAGATGCTAAACCAGTGTGCTGTAATAGTGTCTCTGTAAAATCTGAAAAAGCTACTATTGTAACACATGATGCAAATTCTATGGAAGTTAAACTTCCTGCAGAGAAAACAATGCTCTGGCATTATAGACTTGGTCACATAGGTGAAAAAGGTTTAAAAACCTTGAAAAACAAAACCCTGGTAGACGGACTAATTGATTGTAATCTGGAGTTCGATTTCTGCGAACATTGTATATATGGAAAACAAAACCATGTTTCGTTATATTCTAGTTCTCAAAAATCTTCTGGTGTTCTGGACTATGTACATTCTGATGTTTTTGGTCCAGTTGATGTTCTGTCTTTATCTAAGTCAAGATACTATGTATCGTTCATTGATGATTATTCAAGGAGGGCATTTGTATATTTTTTGAAAAATAAATCAGAAGTGTTCAGTCGGTTTAAAGAATTTAAAACTCTTGTGGAAAACCAGACTGGTAGAAAATTAAAATGCTTGAGAATAGATAACGATGGTGAATACTGCAATGCAGGATTTGACAAGTATTGTGTAGATCATGGTATAAAAAGACACAAAACTATACCTTATACTCCACAGCAAAATGGAGTTGCTGAAAGGTTAAATCGATCGTTGACGGAGAAAGCAAGAAGTATGTTGAGTTATGCTAGTCTTGAACAAAGGTTCTGGGCTGAGGCAGTTGCTACAGCTTGTTACTTGTTGAATCGTTCTCCTACTTCGGCATTGGTTGATAAGACGCCTATGGAAGTGTGGTCTAGAAAGAAGCCATCTCTAAGACATCTTCGTGTCTTCGGCTGTGAGGCATATGCTCATATTCCTGAGGTAAAAAGATCTAAGTTAGATAACAAGGCAGTCAAATGTATCTTTATTGGCTATGGAGTCGGTGTTAAGGGGTACAAGCTTTGGAATCCTGAAACTGAAAAAGTAATTTACAGCAGGAATGTAATTTTCAGAGAGCTGAAACCTTTGGTTAGTATTTCTCAGCCGGAGAAGACAGAAGAAGAGAAAGAAAAGAGTGTTGTTAATATTCCTCTGACCCCTATAAAAGAGGAACAACAAGCACCAAGTGTAGATGGTTCAGATGTGAGTTCAAGTAGCTCCGAAGATTCAGATCCAGAGCAAGAACCTGAACCTACACCTCAACCATTGAGGCGGTCTACACGTGAAAGAAGACAACCAGATAGGTATGGATTTTCAGTACATGATTCAAGTTGTGCCTATGCTTTACTTACTGATACTAATGAACCTAGGACTGTTGAAGAAGCTATTAGCTTACCTGATTCAGATTCTTAGTTGGAAGCCATGGATAGCGAAATGTCATCGTTGGAGAAAAATGGAACCTGGGATCTGGTGCCCTTGCCTGAAGGTAGAAAACCTGTGGGCTGTAAGTGGGTATTTAAAAAGAAATATGGTCCAGATGGTAGTGTTGATAAGTACAAGGCAAGACTGGTTGCTAAGGGGTATTCCCAAAAGGAAGGTATTGATTATGGAGAAATCTTTTCTCCTGTAGCTAAGCTGACATCCATTAGATTTTTGTTGTCACTTACAGCAGCATATGATTTTGAAATTGAGCAGATGGATGTGACAACAGCATTTCTTCATGGAGACCTTGAAGAAGAAATTTATATGTCCCAGCCAGAGCATTTTATGGTAAAAGGTAAAGAACATCTGGTATGTAAACTTAAAAAGTCTCTTTATGGTTTGAAGCAATCTCCTAGAATGTGGTATCAAAAGTTTGATACGTATGTTTTATCCTTGGGGTATGTGAGATCTAAATCTGATCATTGTGTCTATTATAAAACTGAAGGTGATCGGATTCTTATAATTGCACTGTATGTGGATGACATGTTATTCATTAGCAATGGTAAGGGGATGCTCTCAGAATTAAAATCTTAGTTGTCCTTGAAATTTGAAATGAAGAATCTGGGAGTAGCAAAGTACATTCTGGGAATGGAAATCAAAAGGGACAAGTATAAGAGAAAGATTTGGTTTAGCCAGAGCAAGTATATTACCAATGTTCCTGATAAGTTTCATATGTCTGATTCTAAACAGTTAGTTGTTCCAGTTTTGCAGGGAACGAAATTATCTGTTGAAGATTGTCCAGAATCTTCGAGTGAATCTGATGACATGAAAAGAGTGCCTTACGCAAGTGCTGTTGGTAGTTTAATGTATGCAATGGTCTATACCAGACCAGACATTGCCCAAGCAGTGGGAGTTTTGAGCCGGTTTATGGCGAATCCAGGCATATCACATTGGGATGCTGTGAAAAGAGTTATGAGGTATTTGAAGGGAACTTCTGATTATGCTATTTGCTATCATGGAAACTCAATTGGATCACAGAGATCTATTAGCATTCAGGGATATGTGGATTCTAATTGGGCAGGGGATATTGACAGTAGAAGATCCACCAGTGGATATGTATTCACGTTAAATGGTGGTGCTATCAGTTGGATGAGTAAGCGGTAGGTTGTGATCGCTTTGTCCACAACAAACGCAGAGTACATGGCAGCTACTCAGGCATGCCAATAAGCCGTTTGGTTGAAGAGGTTGTGTTCTAATGTTGGTTTTTATGCAGGGCAGATACAAATACACTGTGACAGTCAAAGTGCTATATGTTTGGCGAAGAACCCTACGTTTCATTCTAGGACAAAACATATTGATGTCCAATATCACTTTGTTCGTGATATGGTGGAAGATAGGAAGGTGAGGCTGGAAAAAATTGACACTTTGGAAAATGTTGCTGATGTCTTAACTAAACCAGTGAGCACGACCAAGTTCAAATGGTGTTTAGATGAAATGGGTCTGCGGGCCCATAGTTCTCAATAATCAAATGAGGTTTGAGAGGTAGCAGTTATCTCCTCGACAAGTGGGAGATTGAAGAGAATGTATGTCTCGAATTACTGCTTGAACTTCATGTTTTATAGTTATTCTTCAATCCATTGGGATGACTTACGCTATTGGCAGGAGTGAGAAGCAGTTGAGCGATATGCTAGGTTTCACCGATATGAATATATCGGTGTGAGAACTATTGTCAGCTCAACATTCTGAAGTCTTTCTGATGGTAATGGTTTCACCAATGGCTTATATCTATCGACGTAAGATCTTCTATCGGTCGAGCTTTGTGATGTCCCTCCGATGGTAACCGTTACACCGATGGTGGTTTCTTCTTGTTCTCGGTGAGAGGACATCTATCGGCATAGCTTAAAGTCTATGGGCCGATGGACAGAGGTCACTCCGATAGAAAGGTTATCGTCCTAAGTTTGTTGATCGGCGAAAGGTTCTGAAGTAGCTCCGATAGCTAATGTCACTCTGATAGTTCAACACTGATCGGCAAGAGTTTGTTCATCGGAACAATGGAAATCTTTTGGGCCGATGGCGAGTGTCTATCCGATGAAGGGTGTTAAACTGAGGGATCAGGGTGACTTTGTATATCGGTGGAAGGTGATATGCGATCACCGATGGAGCATGTTAGGTTGATGGGTTTGTAGGTTGGCTTCGTCGGCAACAAAATTGCCAACGATAGACTTATGGATTGATTGTGGATATAAATCGGAATAGTTTACATGACCTGGTGCATGTGGGACTAATGGTCTCGCGAGAATACAAACGGTTGCGTCGATTGAAGTCTTGGTGCTGAATCAGTTGGATTGGTCGGTTAGGGCAGATGAAGCATAACAGTTTTCTGCTCTTGAAAACAAATATAGAAATCTGATGGAGTGGTTTGGAAAAAGTAGAGTAGTTGAAGAGATTCGATTATATGGTTCATTCTGTAGATTTGCAGATGTGTGTTGAACTGAATATAATCTAAGAATCAATCCCTGAGCAAGAAAGTTGAGATCTTTATTGTAACTGTAAAGTTTACTATAATAAAGATTGATTCTTGTGGTGGTGGGTTTTTTTATCCGAAAGGGTTTTCCCACGTAAATCATGTGTCATTCTCTGTATCTTGTTTGTTTATTCTATATTTTCTGGTGTATTCATCTGTATTTTCGAATCAAAGTTACCTATCTGCATTATCCCCTTTAAATTAACATTAGGGAAGCTGTATTCCGCACCTGTGCTTTCCTTACATATAGATCCTTTTGTAGGTACTGATACAGTAGTGGTACTAGTAGAGGAAATGGGTGATAGAGACCATGAAGAACCTAGTGCCCATGACATTCTAAATGATTTGGCTATGGGACAATGGGAAATACAACATAACTTTAATCGTATGATGGAAATGATGGCCATTCATGTTTTCGGGAATCCTGGAAACAATAACAATAATAATAATAACAATGAAAGGAACATGAACAACAATGGTGACAAGAACATGTACAAAGATGAGGAGGACAGGAGAAATGACAGGGAGGCATCAATTAATAACAGAGGGGTCAGCCAGCATACAGCTTATGATAGACCTGGTATACCTACCTTTACCCCCAAAAATAATGCACCAGAGCCTGAGCCTACACAGTTGGAGTTCTAGGATGTTATCGTCAAAGATTGGCAGGCTTCCAATGAGGAGCTTAGAGTGGAGATGTCATTCCATGAGTACTTGTACTTGAGGATGAAACACAAACCTAAGGGAGGTGGTAGATAGCAAAATATTGAGCTGCAGAAGAAGGTGAACAAGCTCAACATACCTTACTTTGATGGGTCAGGGAAAACCACAGCCAGAGCATGGGTACAGAAGCTAGATAACTTCCTACATCATGGCCCTATGCTAGAGGAGGAGGCCATTACATACTCTACCCTACATCTCGATGGCATTGCCCATGAGTGGTGGCACCATGGGAAGGTGACTCCTTGGCCATGACCAGATTACATCTTATGTAGAGTTTATCGGATGAGTGATAGACAGGATTGATAAGGACCCTGAATTACAGTTCAAGGAATTGGCATAGTTAAAACAGTGGGGTTCAGTAGAGAGTTATATATCAGAGTTTTAGAAGTTGTCGGTCATGGTGACAGATATTTCAGAACACAGGTTGATGGTACTTTTTATTGATGGACTCACAAATCTCTTACGGGGTTGGATTAAGGGCCTCAACCCACCTCTACATGAGGCCATGAAAAAGGATAGAGATATGGAGTCTTCCACATCCAGAAGCAAATTCCATTCTAAGCGATTTCCATACAAGAAAGACAAAGATAAGAAGCCTTTTTAGGGAGATACCAATCAACCTAGAGAGAAGACAAATCAGTTGAACAATGAGCAACTTAATGCGTACAGGAGGAAGAAGCTTTGCTTCCACTGGAGGGAACCATGGGATCCTTCACACAGATGCCTTATTAAGGCAAAGGCAAAACAAATAGAGTATTTTTCTGTTGAAGGATCCAATTCAGAAAAATTAGATAAGCCATCAGATAGGGAGGATAGTGATGATGAAAATTCATCCCAGAGTGGTAGTGATGGTGAAGGAGTAATGATACAACTTTCTAGCTTCTAGAAAGTTCGTTCCTTCAGAGTTAGATGAGTCCTAGGTGGGCAATGCATCATCACCCTTATCAATACTAGTGCAACACATAACTTCATTGGTGAGGGGTTGGTGGCCAAATGAGGGCTCAAAACAGAGAAGTTTGAAGGCTTCAAGGTAATGGTAGCAGATGGCTTCAAACTCACATGCACCAGAAAGATTTCTAGATTGAGCATACGGCTTGGGGAGTACGATCTCAAAGATGACTTCTATGTTGTTGGTATAGGTGACACAAATGTGGTGTTGGGCATGCACTGGATGATGACCATTGGAGAGTTCACCATGAACTTGAGAAATATGGAGATGAAATTTGAATCAAATGGCAAAAAGTTCGTTCTTAGAGCATTATCAAATGGAGGGCCTTGAGTAGTCTCTCTTAAGAGAATGGAGAGAATGTTGAGACATGACCAAGTAGAGTGGGTAGCAAAGTGCCTAATCATGCCAGAGGTTCCCCAACAACCAAAGAACAGCTATCATCCAGACATTCAGAGATTGTTGACCAAGCCCAGCAAGGTGTTTGGGAGTATACCACTAAGAGTTCCACCCGATAGAGGGATTGAGCATGTCATAGAGCTTGAGGAAGGGTCTAAGCCCGTAATTACTACTCCCTATTGTCATCCTAAGAGGCTCAAGGATGAGATAGAGAATACTATTAAGGAGTTGTTGGAGATGGGGCACATCAAGCCTAGTAAGAGCCCATTTGCCTCTGCAGTAGTTCTTATCAAGAAGAAAGATGGGACCATTCGGATGTGCATTGACTACCGTGCTTTGAACAAGAAAACCATCACAAACTGATATCATATTCCCCGTATTGATGAGTTGATTGATGAGCTTCACAGGGCTTGCTACTTTTCGAAGATAGATCTGAAGTCAGGATATCACCAGATTAGGATGAGAGAGGACATAGAGAAAACAACTTTCAAGTGTCATTACGACCACTTTGAGTGTTTGGTGATGTCGTTTGGGTTGACAAATGCACCAACTACTTTCCAGAGTTGCATGAACCAGATTTTCAGGAAATAGTTGAGGAAGTTTGTTTTGATCTTCTTCTATGATATCCTAATCTTTAGCAGAACATGGGAAGAGCACATGAGGCATCTGGAGGAGGTTTTGAACAACCTGGAGAGTGAGTCATTGTATGCTAAGGAGTCCAAATGTGACTTCGACATGACAGAGTTGCTCTATCTTGGCCACATTATCAGTGCAGATGGTGTGAGGGTAGATCTAGAGAAGATCAGGGCTATCATGGAATGGCCTACACTGATGAATCTCACTTAGCTTAAGGGGTTCTTTGGGTTGTGTGGCTTTTACAGGAGGTTCGTTAAGGGCTTCTCACAGACTGCAGCTCCTCTCACAGACTTGACCAAGAAGGAAGCATTTGTGTGGTCAGATTCAGCATAGAAGTGTTTTGAACACTTCAAACATTTGATGTCTACTTTCCTGGTGTTAGCAATCCTAGATTTTTCAAATGCATTTGAGTTGGAGTGTGGTGCTTTAGGAGAGGGGATTGGGACAGTACTGATGTAGGATAAACACCCCATTGCATTTGAGAGCAGGAAGCTCAGGGGTGTGGAGAAGAGTTACTCGGTGTATGACCGAGAGATGTTGGCCATAATGCATGCATTGGCCAAATTCAAACCCTATCTGGTTGGAGGTAAATTTATTATTAAAACTGATCATAATAGTATCAATTATTTCATGAACCAGGAGGACTTGAATGATTGACAGTAGAAGTGGGTGAGTTGATTACAAGCATATGACTTTGACATAGAATATGTTAAAGGTAAGAAGAACATTGTAGCAAATGCATTATCTAGGAGACCCCACTTGTGTTTGCTTGGGGAGATCTCTACTAATTGGAGAGGGTCAATTTCAGCAGAGTATGCTAAGGATTCTTGGGCAGCAGGAATCATAGAGGGCACAATACATAATGACAGGTACACAATGGTTAATGATATGATTATTTATAAGGATAGAATATTTTTGGTGCCTAACTCTCAATTCAAAGGAAAGATTTTGAGGACTTTCCATGACACACCTATGGCTGGTCATCCCAGGTTTTTCAAGACTTACAGACAAGTTCGGGAACTTTTTACATGGAAGGGACTTAAAAATGAAGTCCTTAAGTATGTTCGGGAGTGTCCTATCTGCCAGCAAAATAAGAATGAACATACTTATCTAGCTGGCCTACTTCAACCTTTGTCGATTCCCAATCAGAAGTGGGAATCCATCTCCATGGACTTCATCACTGGGCTACCAAAAGTATAGGGGAAAGACTGCATCTTTGTAGTGGTCGACAAATTGACCAAGTTTGCACATTTTTTCGCCATATCAATGACTTATACAGCAATACAAGTAGTTGATCTATTCTTCAGGGAGATTTTCAGGTTGCATGGGATAGCCAGGGGCATGGTGAGCGATAGGGACAACAAGTTCCTAAGTCTCTTTTGGAAGGAGTTGTTCAGATTGTGTGGCACTAAGCTTACTCCCAGTACCAGTTACCACCTGCAAACCGACAGGAAAACAAAGATAGTGAATAAATGGGTGGAAGGGTATCTCAGGAACTATGTGTCGGGGCAACAAAGAGCATGGATTAAGTGGCTACACCTGGGGGACTACTACTATAACACAACATATCACATGCCTATCAGGATGACTACATTCAGGGCCCTACATGGATATGATGCTCCTAGTTTCACAGACTTGCTACTTGGTGATAGCAGAGTGCCGAAAGCCAAGGACTTGTTACAAGAGAACCAAGATATCATGAAAGAGCTCAAGGAGAATTTGCAACAAGCACAAAATCAACAAAAATTGTATGCAGACCAACACCGAGTAGAGCAGAGTTTTAAGGTTGGGGATATGGTCTACTTAAGGCTCCAACCATACAGGCAGTCCACTCTCAAAAGGAGTGGAGTAGAGAAACTAAAACCTAGGTTCTATGGTCCGTTCAAGGTGTGTAGGAGAGTAGGAGAAGTAGCTTATGAGCTAGAGCTACCAGCTAATAGCCGAGTGCATAATGTATTTCATGTATCCAAGCTTAAGAAAGCACTTGGACATAATGTTGTTCCTTCATCTGAGCTTCCACAATTGGATGAGGAAGCGAAACTAATCCTAGTTCCAGAAGCTATCATTGACACCTGAGAGAGGAATCTCAGGAAGAGGATCATCAAAGAGTACCTGGTGAAATGGAAGAACTTGCTAGTTGAGGATGCAATGTGGGAGAGTGAGCAGATACTACAACATCCTAAGCTGAGATTGTTTGAGGACAAGCAATTTTGGGGAGGGTGAATTGTAATGTCCCCTTCTTAGCCCAGACCGACAGGTGGAGCAGTTAGCCTATTCCACGGTGCCCGTAGGCTAATGGAGGTGGTTAGGGAACCACTTTGGTCTCTTTTTACTAGGACTTACTATTTATAGTAAGTTAGGCAGGAGGTCACCGATGAGGTCCGATCAACATTTCCATTTTTAGCATTGCCGGTTGGGAGTACCTAGCACATTGCACTTGGGTTTTGAGTTGGCAAAGGAGTTAATTGTCAAATAATGAGTTAAATTGAATATTTAACTTATACTAGTAAAGTGCCTAAGTCACTTTATGTTATAAAGGTGACTTATAATATTGGTTGATATAAGTTGTTTTAAAAGACATGGTGCTAGGAGTTGGGTGCCCACTTCATAGGGACTTGAGGTGACATTAAGTTATTAATTTATATAAAATAATAAAACTCCTCTTGGGCATTGGGAGTGAAAGAGTAAAAAGAAAAAGAAGTGAAGCATTTTGATTCATTCATTCACTCTTGAAAAATATTGTCGTGCAAACTTGGAGCTTGGCTTTGAGGTTGAACAAGGGTTTTGCAGAGACAAAAACCTCTATGAGATCACTCTCTTCATGCTTGAGAGATAGCATCAGGGGGGTTGTTGGGAGCTTCATATGGAGGCTTCGCTTTGTGCTTAATTTGATGCATTTTGAGGAGATTTCACAACTTTAATATTCTGATTTCAATAAGCAAATGGTGATAAATATCTCAAGGGAAATTTTTTTGAGTTTTTGGAAGAGTTTTTGGTGACTATTTTTTATCTCCATGCTGGTTGTACTTCTCTATGACAGGTTGTGCCACTTGCAGCAGTTGTTCCTTGCATTTTAGAATATTTTCATGTTGTAGTTGTGGCATTTGGGGTTATTCTCTGTTGCATATTCGAATTGAGGGATTCATAACAGATTTGAGAAGTGTTATAGTGGATTTTGTTGCTGCTATATGCATACATCCAGGTCGTACAATCCCAGCTATGGACGTGAGGCCATAAGGGGTGAAACGCCTTCAATTTGGAGCAGCTCCTTCATTGTTTGAGGATGCCTAGGGTCTCTAAACATATTGCAATCACTTATACATTGGAGTTCTCAAAGTTTTCTATGTCAAAAGCATATTTTGTAATAAACCCTTTGTTGGTCATTGTATCTCAGTTTACAATATTGAAGAAATCAAAATGGGTATGTCACTGTAATTACTTTTGAGTGATTTTATGATCTGGGTCTTTATTATTTTGTGTATATCTGTTATAGATTTTCTGGGTATTGTTGCATGCACTATATTTCATTGTTATATTGCAAACATCATATGCAAAAAACACAAACAAACCCTAAACACATTCAGCAGTGAACCAAAAACAAAAACTAAAAAAACTTGGCATAAAAACCCTATAGGATTGGTGCCTATTACATAAGGGTTTAACTCTCAATCACTACCAATCAAGAGATAAGTTGACTCAATCTAATTAAGATAGAGGTGGCACCTAACAACCATCAATTAAAAATTGATGAGGTAGTGGTGGCACTTATGTACCTCAAGTCAAGGTAAATATATGTCATTATTAGCTAGCTAGGTGAGAGTAATTAAATATTCATAATATCCTAAGTAAACTTAATAACTAGATGCAAAATTACACTTAGGATGAACACTATTCTAGGTGAAGTAAAATATTTACACTAACAATTAGAATACTCATGCATAAAGAGCACTCCATAGCATTTGAGAGTGTTAGTGTAGGTTTTTATTTCCTAGATAGGTTATTTATTTTTCCTATATTCCTAGGTTTTTCCTACACTTCTATTAATCTCGCTTAGGTTAATAAAGCATATCTTATTAGGTGAGTAGTTGCAAGGTGTCACCCTCCTACATGTGAGCATCCATTAGCTATCTTGGGAAGATACTTTGCTATCTTTAGTCCGATAGATGGTTGCTCCTCATTGGTCGGTATTGCCACCTCCTCTCTCTTCCTAGTCTATATAAGCATGCTACCTGGCTTGTATTTGACATCTTTTATTTTTGCATCCTCTTAATGCTATTTTGCTTCTAGCATTTGCATTACTCTCTTGGAGACTAACTCTGTGTTGCTATTTTGATTTCGTATCATTTGCATTCATAGTTTTAATATCTATTCTTTGCACTAGTTTTCTGGGTTATTAATCTTTTCATATTCTAACATGGTATCAGAGCCAGGTTCTATGTGCAAGAGTAGATTTTAGTTTCCATATTTGAGAGATTCGGGGGGGGCTAATAAATATTATTGCAGGTTTTCAAAAAACCTAGTATGCTCTTCTCTTGCATCTTCGGATGATCTTGAAAATCAGAAAAGTTTGACGGAAACTTTTTTAATCTCTGGGGTTGCACATGTGTTTTATGAAATATGGGTGATTGCAGCATTTTTGGTTATACTGGCAGCATTCCGGCTGTTCCAACGCGTCCAGGAGGCTTGAGAAAGTCAGATTTGGCTTTCATTTCACCGAAATCGGAGATCATCATACACAGTTGCGGAACCGGGGTTTCGAGCTCAAATCTGACAACCAGCTTGCATATTTGGTCTTTTGAATCAATATTGCAGCTTCCAGCATCTGATTCAGCCTTTGCATGTTGTTTTTTGGTTGTTGGGGTCATTTTTTTATAGCTAAGGGCGTTCCATTTACACTGGAGCAACATCTTCTGTCCATTTGCAAGAAAAACGCCTTCTGGGTTTTGTTCGCAGCACAGAAAAACCATCTGGGTATCTTTCTATTTTTGCATGCAGTCTGTATATTTTGCAAAAACGCGCTCAGAAAGCTACAGCAGGACCCCTCTCCGTTGGCAGCTACAGTTTTGAAGACAGTTTTCAAATGCTCCGCTCTTGCTCATACGGACTCCTTTTCCCACGAAATTTTTTTTGATTTTAGCTATTTTTTCGTTCTCTATGCACTAGTGTAGTCATTTTTTGATTTTGATGACAAGATTTTTCAGAAATTGCAGATTCTCAGTCGTGACATTTCACGGTTCTCGTTTTGGGAACTTCAGAGGATCATAACTTTCACATACGACCTTGTATCGAGGCGATTCTTTTTTTGAAAGTGCATGATTTTTTGAGTAGATCGCAGTGGTGCTATTTATTTCTCTGGATATTATGCCAAAGTTGTATTTTCAGCATATGCTCTTCATGAGGGTTTTGTAAATGCATTGAAATCAAAACCACTTAGTATTTATTGCTAGTTGTAGCTTTAAACGCACTAATATAAAGTGCCAAATCATATTTCCTTGGGGGGTTCTTTGATTGAGTGAAAAGGGGGGGGGTTGTCTTGGTTGGGTTCTCTTCTTTTCGACACTTCTTCTCTGCATTTCTTCATCATGGATCAAACAAATCTGCCTATCCTAACTCCATACAATTACTTTGAGTGGAAATCACGCATGACAATTCACTTAAGAAAAGCTGGATTAAATAGGATAACTATGGGACTTGAAACTGAACCTGCTAAAGATGAAGATAAGCCTAAGTGGTTTAACAAATGTGATGAGGCATATGGAACATTGTGTTTGTCTGTTTCTCCTGATTTGCTCTTTCACATTGAGTCTTTGAATACACCAAATGAAATCTGGACAAAGCTAGAAACACTATTTGGCACACAAGATTCAATGAGAGGTCATATGTTGGAAAATGAACTAATTAGTTTAAGTCTAGGCAATTTCAACACAATCTAGGATTTCTTCACCAAATTGAAATCACTAAGGCTGCAGTTAAAACAATGTGGAATTGAAAAGAAAGATGAACAACTGATTCTTAGTATTCTCTCTAAGCTAAGTTCAGAATATTCTGTGTTTGTTTCTACTTTCTATGCTACTAAGGGTGCACTTGGTACTCAATTCACCATGCCATCTTTAGATGATTTTGTTGTCAATCTCACTCGGGAACAGGACAAGCTAATCCAGATGGGCACTCTTAAGTCCTCTAAGTCACATGCCTTGGCTGCCAACCAAGGCACAAAAGAACAGAAAGGACAAAGTAGTAACAATAATAGTAAGGATAAGAAACAAAAGAATAGCAAGGAGAAGAAGGATCAGATAACGGTTGCTTCAAAAGCAACTAATGAGACCCAATATTCCAAGGGTGACAAGCTTAAGAAAGAGAGGGTCCAATGTGCCTATTGTAAAAGACCCGATCATGATGAACATAAATGTCTGAAGAAACAAATTGATCACTTGACACACATTCTTGAGAAGAATAATATCAGTGTTCCTGAGTCTGTCAAACAGAGTTCTAATGAGGGGTCTAATAAGGCAAAAGAAAATAGCAAGGGAAAAGGAAAGGGCAAGGCCCTTGTTGCAGTTGCTTCTTCACCATCCACTTGGGTTCTTGATTCGGGTGCTTCGCACCACATGGCTTCATCTAAGGAAGAACTTGCATCCTTGGAGCCGTGTTCTATGCCTTCTATTTTGATGGGTGATAACACTCCTGTTGAGGTGTGTGGGAGAGGGTCTGTTGATGTGGGGGATGGCACATTCCATGATGTTCTTTGTGTGCCCTCATTATCAACTAATCTCCTATCGGTATACTAGATCACTCACACAGGTTCAGGCAAGCGGGTTGAGTTCACTCCTGATTCATTGGAGATTCGTAAGTTGCACAGTGATTCTACAGTTGCAGTTGGGAGAGCAGATCATCAGTCACGGCTCTATCTGTTTTCTCACTTTGTTCCTAATCCTCCTTCGACTGTTTTGCTCACTCATTCTAATGATGTGAGTAGATTATGGCATGGGCGGTTTGGCCACCTTAACTTCCGCTACTTGCAGCAACTCAACCAGCAGAGCATGGTCACAGGGTTGCCTTCAATTCAGTTTTCAGGTGGTGTTTGCCAAGGTTGCATTCTTGGTAAGCATCCTAAGGAAAAGTTTGACAAAGGTAAGGCATGGAGAGCTTCACAGATACTGGAGTTAGTTCACAGTGATTTGGCTGGTCCATTTCAGCATCCTTCTTTTAGCAGGGCTAGATATGTCCTCACATTCATTGATGACTTTTCTCGAAATACTTGGGTGTACTTTCTTAAACAGAAGTCAGAGGTATTTGATCATTTTCAGGACTTCAAGACTTTTGTAGAGAAGCAATCCAGGAAAGCCATCAAAGTTTTGCGCACTGACAATGGTAGTGAGTATGTCAACCATCGTTTTGAGAGGTTTTGCACTTCAGAGGGGATTGATTTGCAGCATTCAGTTCCATACAATCCTCAGCAGAATGGTGTTGCAGAATGGAAGAATAGGTCCTTGAAGGAAATGGTGAACTGCATGATTCACTCTAAATCTCTTGCACCACAGTATCGGGCAGAGACCATTAACTGTGCTTGTTATATCCAGAACCGTGTTCCTCACCGAGCCTTGAAGGGAGTCACTCCTTTTGAAGCTTGGAGCGGTCGGAAACCATCAGTTAAGCACTTTCGAGTTTTTGGTTCTCCTGCATGGGCCCACATTCCTACAGAGAAACGCAAGGCCTTGGATCCGCAAAGCAGACCTTGCATATTTGTAGGTTATCCTGATGGTGTGAAGGGTTATCGGTTGCTCCACCCTACTACACATGAGCTGTTCATTGAGAGGAGTGTTCAGTTTGAGGAGGGCTCTTCGAGCTCACTTTCTATCACTTCTCCAACTCCTTCTACTTTGACATTGGAGTCACTTGGGATACATGACAGATCTTCTGATGAGTCAGATTCACCTGAGCAGTCTTCTACCTCCACTTCTGATGCAGAGAGCGATTCAGAGGACTCACCTCCTTCCTCTCCTAGTCATCATTCAGAGGTTGATGATTCTCCTCCAGATTCTCCATCTTCCGGTCCACTTTGGGCTAGACAGACCTTGCAGTCTGCAGGTGATTGGGTTGGGGATCCATCAGACACCAGGCGAACTCATTCACAGTTCTAGGATGCTCCACATGTCTTCATTGCTACTGCCTCAGATCCACAGTCTTTTCATGAGGCTTCTGGTATTCCTGAGTGGGATACAGCTATGCAGAAGGAGTATAGTTCCTTGATGAGGAACCACACTTGGGATCTTGTCCCTCTTCCTAAGGGAAGAAAACTTTTTCGATGTAAGTGGATCTATCGGACAAAATTTGTAGCAGATGGGTTGGTTGACAAGTATAAGGCTCGCTTGGTCGCCAAAGGATTCTCCTAGGTTCCTGGGATTGACTACTCTGAGACTTTTGCGCCCGTTGCTCGAATGAATTCCATCTGACTTGTTCTTGCCATTGCTGCAGCTAATCGTTGGGAAGTACACCAGATGGATGTGAAGAGTGCTTTTCTTCACGGTGACCTTCAGGAGGAGATCTACATGGAGCAGCCACAGGGGTTCCTTCAGGATTCTTCACTTGTGTGCCTTCTTCGGAAGTCTCTTTATGGCCTCAAACAGGTTCCTCGGGCCTGGTATGCCAAGATGGATTCCTTCCTTCTATCAGTTGGGTTCACTCGGTGCCATTCTGATCCCAATGTCCACATTTTGCAGCAGGATGATTCACTCCTATTTCTGGTTCTGTATGTTGATGACTTACTGATCACAGGGAGTTCTTCATCCACCATTGGGGCTATCAAAACTGCCCTTCATGACAGGTTTTTGATGACTGACTTGGGCTTGTTGCATTACTTTCTCGAGATTGAGATCTACCAGTCTTCTTCCGGGATCACCATCACACAGTCCAAGTATGCTCTAGATTTGCTCTCGAGGTTTCATATGGCTGACTGTAAGCCTGCTCCGACTCCCTTTCTTTCTGGAGTCAAACTTGAGGCTCAATGTTCTTCTCCACTTGTTGATGGCACTTTGTACCGACAGCTTGTTGGGAGTCTCATTTATCTGACTCATACGAGACCTGACATTTCATATGCTGTAGGCATGGTTTCACGATTCATGCAGGAGCCTCATGAGCTGCACTGGAAAGCAGCCAAGTGGATCCTTCACTACATTCAGGGTACTCACAGTTTTGGGATTCACTATGCAGCGGGCATTGAGCTTGACTTGGTGGGCTACACAGATTCAGATTGGGCGGGTGATTCTCAGGATCGCAAGTCTACTTCAGGTTACAGCTTCTCACTTGGTTCAGGTCCTATTTGTTGGTCGAGCAAGAAGCAATCTGCTATTGCTCTATCTTCTACTGAGGCTGAGTATCGGGGCGCTGTGAATGCCTCTACTGAGGCCATTTGGCTTCAGAATCTTCTCACTGAGTTTGGCATCTAGATCAGACGGCCATCAGTCATATTTTGTGACAACCAGAGTGCCATTCAGATCTCACAGAATCCGGTCCATCAACAGTGGACCAAACACATAGAGGTTCACATGCACTACATCCAGGAGCTCATCCATGGCCACATCATCGACCTTCTCTACTGTCCGACTTCCGAGCAGGTTGCTGATATCTTCACCAAACCCTTCACTGAGAGCAAGTTCCTTCATTTGCGAGCTTTGCTGGGGGTGCGGGATGCTTCATCTTCTGGGGGGGCTCCTTCCTCTCACTCGGAGTCTTGACTCTCTCTACTTTTGGGGGGGTCTCTTCTCTCTCTTTGGGGGGGAATTTTATGTACATGGGTACCTCATCAGGCTTGATTTGCCGGGACCCATTTCTACATCCACCTAAGCTTCGCTTATGGGGGGTGTTAGTGTAGGTTTTTATTTCCTAGATGGGTTATTTATTTTTCCTATATTCCTAGGTTTTTCCTACACTTCTATTAATCTCGCTTAGGTTAATAAAGCATGTCTTATTAGGTGAGTAGTTGCGAGGTGTCACCTTCCTACATGTGAGCATCCATTAGCTATCTTGGGAAGATACTTTGCTATCTTTAGTCCGATAGATGGTTGCTCCTCATTGGTCGGTGTTGCCACCTCCTCTCTCTTCCTAGTCTATATAAGCATGCTACCTGGCTTGTATTTGGCATCTTTTATTTTTGCATCCTCTTAATGCTATTTTGCTTCTAGCATTTGCATTACTCTCTTGGAGACTAACTTTGTGTTGCTATTTTGATTTCGTATCATTTGCATTCATAGTTTTAATATCTATTCTTTGCACTAGTTTTCTGGGTTATTAATCTTTTCAGATTCTAACAGAGAGTAGGAAGTTGAAAAATTCAAAAAGCGCTTTTTCTATCTACAACAAAGAGATGTTTGTCATCATGCATGTTTTGGCTAAGTTTAGACAATACTTAGTTTGTGGAAGGTTTGTGGTGATAATAAATCATAATAGTTTGAAGTTTTTCCTTGACCATCATGACTTGAATGATAGGTAACAAAAGTGGGTGAGTAAGCTTCAACCTTATGATTTGATATAGAGTACATGAAAGGTAAGAGGAATGTAGTTGTTGATGCACTCTCTAGAATGCTAACTGTATATTCCATTTTTACCATTTCTACTTATTGGAAGGTTTCCATTATGGTAGAATATGCTAGGAATACATTTTCTACTAATATCTTAGAGGAAAGTATGAAGGATGACAAATATTTAGTGGTAGATGGTCTCATTCTAATAGAATCTTTTGGGTGCTTGAATCTAAAATGGAGAAGATTTTGAAAGCATTGCATGATGCACCTATGGGAGGAGACCTAGTATTCTACAAGACTTACAAATAGATAAGAGAAAGGTTCTCTTATAAGGGCCTTAAGCTAGATGTACTCAAACATATCAAGGAATGCACAACTTGTCAACAAAATAAAGCAAATGATGGTTTTCCTACATGTTAGCTACAATCATTGCCTATTCCCAACCAAAAATGGGAAAGTGTATCCATGGATTTCATCAATGGCCTCCCAAAGGTAAATGGCAAGGATTGTAATTATGATGTAATGGATAAATTAACTAAGTTTGTACACTTTGTCATTCCTACAGGTTTTAGCACACTAAGTAGATAATATATTTTTGAGAGAAATATTAAGGCTACATGGATTGCATTATGATATTGTCAATGATAGGGATAGTAAATTCTTTAGCTTCTTTTGGTAGAAGTTGTTTCCTTTCACTAGTATCAAGCTCACTCCTAGTATCAATTATCACCCATAGATAGATGGACAAATGAAAATAGTGAATAAGTTGGTTGAAGAATATTTAAGAAACTATGTCACAGACTAGTAGGTAGCATGGTTCAAGTGGTTGCACCTTGGAGAATATTGTTATAATACCACGCATCACATGTCCATTGGTATGACTCATTTTATGGCTTTGTATGGATATGATGCACTAACCTTCATAGATTTGGTGTTCATTAACAACATAGTACTAGCAACCAATGACTTGGTAGGGCATAGCCAAGATATTTTGAGGCCACTGAAGGATCACTTACATTGGGCTCAAAATCAATAGAATTTATATGCAAATTAGCACCGCATTGAGAGGTCATTTGAGGTTGAAGACATGGTTTTTCCTATTCTTGTAGCCTTATAGACAAACCTCCTTTAAGCTACGTGGACCTGAAAAGCTCAAACCTCACTTCTATGGACCTTATAGAGTTGTGAGAAGGGTTGGTGAAGTTGGATGTGTTGAAATTTCCAATAGACAACATAATTCACAATGTTTTCCATGTGTCTTGCCTTGGACAATGTATTACACAATTAGTTGATTTGCCACCATTAGATAATGAAGGGAAGCTCATGTTGGTGCTAGATGCTATCATTGATACATAAGTGAAGAAGTTGAAGGACAAAACAATCATAGAATACTTGGTTCATTGGAGGAACCTATCTACAAAAGATACTACATGGGAGAGATAAGAGGTTCTTGAGCACTTGACTTTGCATTGCTTATGGGAAAGCAATTTTAGAAACAACAAAATTGTAATGTTCCTTTTTAATTAATTAGCTTATGTGAGCCCTATCCTTATTTTCCCAATAAGGATATAAAACTATTTTAATAAAGGGGTCATGGTTTGGTGAAATAGAAACAACAAATAAATAAGAAGTTATAGGGGTGTGGATTTCTAGAAAGAGGTGTTATAACTCCCAAGATGCTTGGAAACTTCTTAATTAAAGATTCTATGATAGCTCATTAATGAAGAGTTACAAGTTGGTGTTCATGACAAAGTGGGGGCTATTTTGAGGAAAAAATTTCATTAATATTTTTATTGCTATCTTTGAGAGGGAAAACAAGGCATTGGAATTTGTGCCCTATTGGTGCTATATATTGAGGTGTGTGGTTGTCTTTGATACAACTATCATTTTTCATATAATTTATATCATAGCTTGAGATTTGTGTTCAACTATCAATTCAAGGACAAAAGCCCTTGGATTTAGAGATCGAAGGATGAAAACCCTTTGGTTCCTTGAGGGCAATCTCATTTAGAGGTATTTGTGCTAAAAATATTTGTTTAATTTTCTAGCAAATATTTGTATTTGGAGTAGCAACATATTGTAATAGTTGATTTGATTCATATTTATGTCTATTTGATGTTATTCCAACATCTATGTATATATATTCAACTCTGTCATATTTGTATTGTTCATGGAATCTATTGCTACATCTTTTGTTCATTATTGTTTATTTAAATTATATATAGTGATAAAAAAGTGTTGCATACCAATATTTACTTGACATATGCTATCACCTCACCCTCACATGACCTTGGCGATTAGAAAGTGATAAAAAAAATTATATTAAAATTTGTTGAGGTTATTACACCTATTGGTGCCTAGATTCGTTGTGCTCAAATTTCCCCAAAAATCCCTAGTCTGGTGCCTCTTGTTGCAGTTGTCATGTATAGCTCATCACTGATATCCAATCAAAGAAGCCTTCAATGGGTTATACATGTGCTAAATTTTCACCATGGAGTTGTTCCTTGCTATCCCATGTGCCCTTCATATGCTGACATCATAAAAAAATCTAAAAAAATCCAAGTCTAGGGGGTTTCCTTCACATTTTTGCCTCTTCTAGGTTTCCAGGTTTTGTAGGGATTGTGGGATGTTCCGGGCCCAAGACTTTTACCCACCCGCAACCTTTTGGTCTTCATGTCTCTAGTTCCTCCGGAGTTTCGATCCCCAGTGGCATGCTCTTTTGGCTTCCTATGGTAGTGGTGATGATGTCGGCATGATGTTAGTGTGCATGATCTAAAAAAAATAAGTATCGAGATTTTCCTTTGCGTCTTTGTCCTTTATGGATTTTTGGATTCTTGGGGATCCTTGGGACCTTAGAACCTTGTCCGTGTGTCCTCGCATTCGCCACTTTCTTGGTTCCCCACACTTTCCTCTTGGTCCCGAACTTCCAAGTTTCCTCGGAACTCTGCATCCCTCGCTTTCCCCTTCAACCTTTTCGAGTTTTCAGGTTTTCACGAAACTTGGAACTTTGTCTCTATGTCCATAGGTTCCCCTCCCCCTCCCCCGGCTCCATTTTTCCTTTGGCCCCGGAGTTCCAAGTTCCCCCAAAACCCC
Organism: Cunninghamia lanceolata; assembly: GCA_027924645.1. Classification (NCBI taxonomy): domain Eukaryota; kingdom Viridiplantae; phylum Streptophyta; class Pinopsida; order Cupressales; family Cupressaceae; genus Cunninghamia; species Cunninghamia lanceolata. The sequence continues at coordinate 8,782,365 of BSBN01000333.1, forward strand.
AGTCCCTGATCCATGTTCCTCCCTAATCCCCAATCCTCGATCCTTCCCAAACCCTGGTTCCCAACCTTCTTTGTGTTCCTACCTTGAGGTTCCAGTTTCTTTTGGAACCCTGGTTTCTGTGCCTTTGCTCCCGATCTCAGTCGGGTTCCCATTCTCGGACTTAATCTAGTTCATGTCCCCTTCTCGTTCTTGTATCTATCTCGGACCCTGGATCCCGATCTTCCCTGCATCCCATGTTCCCACATCCTTGGTCCCTGTCGGACCCCGATACCTAGCCCGCCCTTTTCCAAAGTCCGTAGGTCCATGTGTCCTCCAAAAAGTTAAAACCCTAGCAGAGTGCATTGTAACGCCCAAAAACATGACAAGATGCGCCAACAACTCCCAAGATCGCCATGAATGCTCATTTTGACTTCTACATCTCATTTTGGGTGAGAAACTTTTGAAATGACCTAGGGCATAGATTTTCATGTTATAAATACAAATTTTCACCTCATTGCATGGGTTGGTCGTTGAACCAATTTTTTGGAGATGCAAGTGCTCATGTTTGTTCTAGGGCATCAAATGATGTTGGTCTGGGCTGCAAGTGAAGGAATGCATCTGGTACAATGTAGGAAGGATCCTTAATGCACATTTGTATACAGTGGTATGTCTCCATGATAGTTTGTAGTGATTCAGAGAAATCTATAAGTCATAGCTAGGATTTCCTCTTGCCACATTTGTTGGTACGATTGTAACCGAGGTTTGATAATGTGTGACATCATTTAAATTAATACAAAGCCTTTTGTATTGGTCATTCATTGTTGCATATGGATTATTGGAGTTCTTTTATGGATCATTAAGTATGTCTATATTATAAAATGTAATCTATGGTCTATATAAATGCATATTTGGTTCTGTGGATGTTTTATTGGAAGTATCCCCTTTATCCTTGTTCATGACCCTATTGTCCAATGGAGTATGCACTGGTCCAAATTGGTGAAGGGTCGGCACTCTTTTTAATCAATCCTCTATCTTGGGTAGTTGTAGGAGTAGGAGTAGGGTTATAATAGGTTTCTCATGTTGATGATTCAGTATCACAACCAGAGACTAATCTTATGCAATTTAAAATTGTTTAAATCATATGTGAATCATGTTCTTGCATGTCTGCACCTTGTAAATTGTGTAAGGGAAGTTAAGTGGATTCATCTCAAGAGATATCATGTTGTTATAATTTGTTGGTGCATCTATAGGGTGTAGTAATCATATTAATTAGATGTTTATGCAGTCCGTTTGTCTTCCAGTTTAGTAACAAATATAGGGGTCAAATATACATTAGGTATGGTTGTGGTTGTTTGTTTTTACTTCATATGATACCTCTAGGAATACCCTCTTGGGTCTAGTTGAGCCCAAAATGCAAGAGAGCATATCCAATCTTGTTAGTTGGCCTTAACCATCCTCAATGTATAGATGAGCCTCTTTCTCACCTTCTTGATGACACCCCTGGCCTAGAAGGTGGAGATATACTCTAAGAATGTGGACCTATGGTTTTGGGACCCAACAGAATGATGCCATTGCCAAAGATATGTTAAGTTGGAAATTATTTTGAGGACCCGAATGATTCAGCCTTAACAAGTGTGCAGTCGTTGCTGGGTGCATTGTGTTGCATGTTGAAGTTGGCAGCCCATCAACTTACGGCAACAGAATGGCGACGTTGCCAGGGATATGTTAAGTTGGAAATTATTTTGAGGATCCTGGTGATTCAGTCTTTATAAGTGTGCAGTTGTTTCCAGGTGCATTGTGTTGCGTGTTGAAGTTGGCAGCTTGTAAACTTACACCAATAGAATGGCAATGTTGCCAGATAACTTATTAAAGGGTTCAAGAATTTGAAGACTCTTTTGGAGAGTTGAACCCATAATCAATTTGTGGCCTTGAAGATCAGTTGTGCTTCAAGGTATTCCTCTTTGGAAGAGGTGGCGACTCTACTGTCAGGAAAGGAAGTTTGTTTATGTTGTAGTGTCTCTATTGTAGATGATTCAAGGACATAATTCAAGAGTGTAGCAATTCGAAATAAAGGTACATGGTTTTTATTCCTACCTTTGAGATAAAGTTTCTTCCTTGCTGAAGAAATCTAATTTGTAATGCCTCTACTTTTTTCCCAGCATTATAGAATGTACTCGCCATGGCTTCTAGGTATGGATATGATTACTCTAAGGGTGCTCTTTCATATGCATCTTCTTATGTTTCAGACCCTAGAAACTATATTGGACTTGATGCCTATGACTATTCTAGTATGAATTTGCTAGGCAGTAGTATGAGTTAGAAAAATGGAATCCATTGCTAGAGTCCATGTTGCAACAGGAAAGAGAATTTGAAAACTATAAATTAGGCTGCTAGAGTCTAGGGTGCACTTTGATGCTTGCCCTACTGCACCTAAAAATCAAGTTGCTCAGTCTCCTATCATTCTCCTAGATTCCATTTACAAACAATTGGACCTTTCTTAGGTTGATTACAAAATGCAAAATATGCCAATCGAGATCTACAATTAGATACCTATCTTTGATGCGTATAATATTTGGGAAGGGGACACACATGTTGATTTTTCAAATTTTATGGAAGAATTTCAATTTGAAAATGAAAGCCTGTGGATAAGATTTTTTGTTAGGTACTTACGTGGAAAGGCAAAAGAATTGATTAAGAGTTTTCCAGGGCAATCCTTTGCCTCCTGGAATGAACTTGTGGCTGCATTTGAAGAAGAATTTGCAAAAGGTCTAGACCCTACTGATCTTGTTAGGTAGTTAAAAAAATTAGAAGACAAGAGGGAGAGTCTAGCGTGGACTTCAGTCACAAGTTTGTAGTTGCCCTTTCCAAGATTTCAAATTATTTCAGACCTAACACATCTACTTGTATTGACATGTTCTTTGAATCCTATGAAGCTTGTAATATCCCAAAATGGGATATTTTGGACAATTTTGCATTTACGGGTTTTCCAAATGAAACTTGTTTGATTTTTTTTATTTTTCCTAATTTGAAATTCTGCCCTAATTTTTGCACTTTGGTTTTATGCTCAAACCCTAACTTATGAACTTCAAATCAAACTTAAATAAATGTATACAACCCATAAAACATGTCAAATCATCATAATATCATTTCCAATACGTTAACCAACAAAATACTTGAATTCCAAAACCAAGTATGCAATAGATCCACCTCAATTGATATCCATAAATGATTAAAATTCAAATCAAAATTTTGTTGCTATAATTTCTAAATAATTCAAGTCTTCAAATACATAGAAATATGATGAACATGCAAGCCAACATGCCCAATACAAATTACTATCAAACCTTAAGGATTGTACATACCAAAATGAAATAGACCTCCAAGATGATAACAAATGACCTCCAATGAGTACTTCTCCAATTAGGGCATGAAACCCTACCCTCTAAAGTCTTCAACACCAAGGAAATCTGCTCCGAACTAGTGCACCCAGGTCTGCTATGTCTGCTGCTCCAAAGAATGGTGTCAATGATGCCATGGAAGCCAACAAACCTCCAAGAATCCGTCCTCCAATGGTGCCACTCCAAGGTAGGGTTAAAACCCTAGGCAATATACAACAATCCATGCCAAAGGAAGGATCCAAGATGATCTTCAAATCTGATTTATATTTCTGCTCTTCTTCTCCACAAATATCAATGAAGTACAAATGAACTCCCATCACAGAATCCTCCAAAGGAAAACTAGGTTTTTGTCCAACTCCTAGAAACTCAAGGGTTTTTGTCCTTGGTTCCTTATGCCCAACTTTCGTTGTAGCCAAGAGATAAAATCCAAAAGAAGAATGAATGTGTGAATGAAAATGATGATGAAATTCCACAAAAAGACTTATATTTATACATGTTTACACCCTTCAAGTGTTGGCTGACCAAGGCAAGATAATATTATTTGATCACCTTTTTCTATCTTAGGGTCGGCCCCCTTATGCATAGGCTCTGGTTGACCTAGGAATGTGCCTTCATTATGTCTTTCTCTTAACTAGACTAACCCAGTATGAGAACTCTAGGTGCCCAATAATCAAATTAAAGGTTTGTTATTCTTTTATTCTTCTCTAAAGCGCCACCAAGGATAAAATTAGATGTTAGAAAATTCATCACATACAAGAGGAACCCTTCATCATGACAAGTTTCCACACTCACAACTCCTCCAATGGCTCGCTCCCATAGAAAGAAAAATATATTAAGTGAAAGGAACACATCAAAACCATTGGAAAATTATGCCAAGTCAGCTCCAAACCTCAATTCTCCTTCCAAAAATCCCAGAGTGTGAAAACCATCCCATCCACTCTCTAAAGGTGATCACTCCTAAAATGGGGACATTATAGTCCTCCCTTCTCGGAATTGCTTGTCCTCAAGCAATGGCAAGTATGCAACAAGTGAGATAGTATCAAAACATGTATCTCCATATGTCCACATGCCCTGTGGCCACACAAAATCTCAACCTGTGGCTACACCTCCCAAGAAGAATGTGAAGAATGCAATGCGAAGTGAGCTCCGGTGGCTGAAGCCATACACACTCGAACTCAACCTGGCCCTATTGTCACATAGATTTGCACCCAGTGTTGAAGGCTTTTAGGGCTCCAACAATCTAGTGAAACATTGAGATGACCTCTAGGTGTGGGACCCTACAGGGAGGCCAAATCTCTAGAGAGAGGTTGGTTCCTTTGTTGAATGAGAGATTCAGCGACCATAAGACTAAACCTAATCTATCCACATGTTTATGAAAAGAGTAAGAGGGATGAAACTGAAATTAAAGGGGGGGGTGATACACCAGGTTTGAATATGAAAGCTCTCACAAAACTAAGAAAATGCACAACATAATCAAAAATAACTAATAAGTACACACAAATTTAACTGATCCTAATAGAGGTAAGGAGCAAGAAATGGTTGGGAGGAATGAAATATTCACAGACAAGCCATCCTCAGATTTACACAGAGTTAAAAACCAGTATAAAGAGGTGAGAATAACCAGCATATATTCAATCAGAAGGCATGGTTACAACAGAGGAGGGCTCTGTTTGAATACAGGATGAACAAGTATCCAACCTTTATTACATCTCTCAAAGATGCATATATAGCACTTGAGCACTTGACCTAAGTCAATACAATAAATTTGCCCTCATGGGCTGTTAGAAGAAAATTAATGCCAGAAGGGATGTCTTCCAGCAAGAATTCAATGCAGAAGATATATGAATTCATTGAGCCGCTGGAAGATATTTGTGTCATCAATGTGAGCTGCTAAATCATTCACTGCAACAATCAATGCAAAATATCTACCATTTGAAAGCCTTTTACAACACTTCCAGTCAGCCACTGATATGTCTTGTCAGCCGAGTCTGCATATTTCCCTTTAGTCGGCAACTATCCTGATATCCAAATATGTATGCTTATATCCAAATCATGAATTTTTTGGATCATAATTTCAAAGTGAGAATATTCCTCAAAAAGCCCACCAAATGAAAGAGGATGAAATTCCATGCAATTTTGCCTTTTGGATCATGTAGAAATTCATCAGGATGACTTGAAGATATTTGCGATCAAAGTTGAGCTCAACGGGCATATGGATATCCATGAATATCCCCTAGGATCTGCACATTCGCAAATATCTGGATGATATATCTTGACCGAACACAATAGCCTTCAAAATCCTGATATCTGGATGCACCCGTCAAATTTACCTACACAGCATAGAGAAGTTGTCATCTACATGAATACTTGATGTCATGATATTAACTTTTAATATGCCACCCCTGAATATCCTGATGATGTCATCGTCATAGAGACCTTCATTAGAGAGGGGATCTAGATGATGTCATCAGGATATGAACACTATAGGATAATATGCTAATGGCAAAATGTCTGTATGATGTCATCGTCATATGCATTTCTTTGGGGAGGGGACTGGATGACATCATTGGGACATTCGCTTCAAGGATCTAGACATTGGGAAAGATCCGGACATTAGGAAATATTCAGACACTAGGAAAACATCTAGGTATTTACTAAGGTCCGGCTATTTAGAAAATATCAGGAGCTTAGTTAAGATCTAAATGTTAAGAAAATGTAGGATATTAGATAAGGCCTAGATATCGACCAAGGTCTGGATGTTAGTTAAGATCCAGATGTTCAGAAAACATTCGGATATTAGCTAAGGTCTGGATGTTCGAGAGATATTGGGATTTTAGCTAAGGTCTGGATATTAAGATAATATCTGGATGTTAACTAAGATCTGGATATCCAAACATTAGGAGATCCATACCAAAATGAATAAGCATGAAGATGGAAAATCTCTGCGAAGGAAGACATTGCAAACTAAAGGTTTATGGGTTTTTCTGGGTTTTTTGCAAGGATTCTCTAGATGGATTTTTAAGGATTTTTGCAAGGCAAAGCACTAGGATTTGAAGGATTTTAGGCCTGTAGAGATATATTCCAAGTGATATCAAGGATATTTTCAAGGTGAACTATTTGACTATGGGCAAAGGAAAATAGGTCAACATTTTGGCGACTTCTCAGGGATGTTTTCCTGCTAAACAATTAGACCAGTGGCCCTAAGCATCCATTGGGCATGGAGTCCAAAAGAAGAACTAAAAAAGGCCAAGACAACTAAAACCTGCCTCCTAAGGACACAAAAACGAAAGAGGCCTGCATTCACCTAATGACAATGCAACCCATGCAGAAGCACTTAGGGAAAGGGAAACCTAAAGCAAAAAAAAACTAGAACAATATGTACAGGACCTCATACCAACCTTAATGGGAAGGTTTGAGATGGATCCCATTAACTGAGATCGGTATAACTTCACCATCCAGCCTTGAAAGAATGAAGGTGATTGCTTGCTTGCTATTAATGATGATGTATGGTCCACTCCATAGTGCATCAAACTTGGTCTGGTCTCCAGATTTGGCTCGGTCTACATCCCGTTTCAGAACAAGATCACCTTCTTTGAAGGTCTAGATCTTGGTCCTCTTGTCAAAAAACTTTTTGGTCTACATCTGATGTTCTTCTAATGTGATCATGGCTGACTGTCTTTTCTCTTCTAATTTAGATACTTCAACCATCCTAACAGACCTTGCATCTTCTCCTTCCAATGCCAATTGATGAGCCAAATCTAGTGTAGGAAGTTCTAAGGATATAGGCAATCTAGCCTCTCTTCCATACACCAGAACAAAAGGAGAGTTCCCAATGGCTCTCTTATATGTGATCCTATCAGCCCAAAGAGCTAATCTGATTTTATTGTGCCATTGCCTTTAGTTTGTCTCCATGGTCCTCTTCAAGATCCTAATCAGGTTCTTATTGGTGGATTCAGCCAGCCCATTACCTTGAGGGTAATAGTTAGATGAAGTCTTTAAAAACACATTGTACTTAAGAGCCCAATCAGCAATCCTAAAACCAGTAAATGATTTTGCATTACCAAAAATAATAGTATGAGGAGCTCCAAACCTTTTGAAGATTTCTTCCAAGAAATCCATGATAGATGATTCAGTGGCCTCCTTGAGTGAGACTGCTTCAACCCATCTAGTGAAGTAATCTGTTGCAGTCAAAACCCACTTGTGACTTGCACTGGAAGAGGGATTTATCATGCCAATGAAATCTAATCGCCACTGTGAAAAGAGTTGATTACCATGAATAGGGTGGACTGGAAGTGCTGTAAATCTTTTCTTTCCAACAAAGAGAGCACACTCTTTGCATCTTCTTACCCACACATGGGCATCATTGAATAATGTGGGCCAAAAGTAACCTGCCCTCGTTATTTTCATTGTTGTAGCTCTAGCAGAGAAATGGCCACCAGTTGGGCCAGCATGAAACTCATTAAGAAGTCTATCAACCTGATCTTCTTCTATGCATCTCAGTAAGAATCCATCCAAATCTCTCTTGAAGAGAACACCATCTACCAAAGGATAAGGGATAGATTGCAACCTAAAATGTCTTCTTTTGGTTCTATCCAGTCCATAGGGATACTCACCGGTGGATAGGAAGCTAGCCATATCTACTGTCCAAGAACTCACAATAAATGGATCAGCTGTAGGTTCCTCCTCATTAAGTGGTAAGATGAATTCACTTCATCTACTGATGTCTGAGCTAGATGTTCACACAATCGTCTGCCTCTAATCAGCTTAGTGGCTTTGATGATCACATCATACTCTAGGATCTTAGTGACCCAGTTGGCTCTCTTTTCACTAATTTATATCCCCATTATGTAATCTGTCACACTAGGATGACAAAGTAAAATTTTAATATGGTTATTTTCCAACATATATTTGAATTTCTTCAAAGCTCTGACAATGGAAAATACATGTTTATCCATGGGGTTGTACTTGACCTTGTAGTCCTTCAAGGTCTGACTGAAGAAATCTATGGGTTGCTCGATTCCTTGTTCATTTTGTTGCATCAGGAGAGCAACAATGTTGTTATCTCCTCCATATGCATAGAGGACAAAGTCCTCATAATTTGGGTTCATGAGAGTAGGTGCCTGGGGGATCTCTTCCTTGATCTTCTCAAAACTACCCTTCCCTTCCTTAGTCCATCTAAAGACTGCATCTTTCTTGAGCATAAGGGTTAGAGGTTTCACCAAGCCAACACAGTTAGGAATCAACTTCCTAGCAAAGTTGATTTGCCCTAGAAATGATTGTAAATTTTTTTGTGAGCAGGCAGCGGAAGAGAAAGCAGAGCAGATGTTCTATCAGGGTCTATGGATATCCCATTTTTAGACAGTATGTGACCCAAAAACTTATCCTAGGCAACAACAAAAATACATTTCTTGGGGTTTAGAGACACCCCAAACTCTCTGCATATCTGGAAAACCCTTTCCAGATGCTCTATATGGTTTTCTCCCTTCTTGAAGAAGACTATGATGTCATCTAGATAAATCGGGATGAACCTGTTTATAAATCCTTTGAAGGCAATATCCATTGCCCTCTGAAATGTTGCACCAGCATTAGACAAACCAAAGGGCATCTTTGCATATGCCATGGTTCCTCATTTGGTTGTAAATGTTGTCGTAAATCTATCCTCCTCTCTGACAAAGATCTGGTTATAGCCAGAGAAGCCATCCAATAATGAAAACCTATCTGCCAATGCAACTGTTTGTAAGATTTGGTCCATAGAGGGTAGTGGGTAATGATCTTTCAAAGAAGCACAATTTAGGTCTTTGAAGTCTACACAGAGCCTAATCTCTCTGTTCTTCTTTCTCATAGGCACAAGATTAGCAAAACAAGTAGAATACTTGATGGGGAAGATAATCCTTGCTTGTATGAGCTTAACAAGCTCTTTCCTCATGAGTGGCTCAATTTTTGGATTTATTGGCCGCTACTTTTAGCAAACTAGCTTGTAATTAGGATCCAGGTCGATGGCATGTTGAACCACATCCAGATTAAATCCTTTAAGATCTCCATATGTCCATGCCAGGATGTCACTATATTTTTCGGCAAGTTTTAAGAACTCTTACTCCTCTGCATCACTGTACACCTTTCCTAGCAGCAACTCCTTGTCCTGGGTGATGGTCACCTTCTGGTAATCTTCTTTCTTAAAGGTCATGTTGTTTCTCTCTCCCCTGAATTCATCATCATGGCTAAAGATGGCCTCAAGGGTGACTAGACCCTTGGGCATCTTGTTTGATTTGATTTGGATGATCTGATCACCATAGCATTCTTGTAACCTAGGTTGTGCCATGGAGGAAAATTCTACTTCATTCTAAATGAAGCTCACAATCTGCTCATTGTTGCCAAAGACCTGCCAATGGATATCATTATCAGGAATAGATGGTCTAACAACAATCCTCACATGTTGATCAGGACCTTGAAACAAGTCTATAGGTGGAGAAAACTGGGCCCCCACCATCGCTAATTGATCATCAGTGCTTAATTTCCTTAGGATTACCTGCAGTTTGAGAGTGTCAAAACTCTCAAACAAGTCCCAAACTCTATGTCTATAAGCTCTTAGAAGCTAGTTTTTTGTTGCACATATTTCTCTGACTTGGTTGACTACCAATTCAGTATCACTGAAAATCTCTAGATGTTTGATATTTTCTTTCTCAGCAATCAACGGGCCATGGACCAATGCCTCATATTCTACTACATTATTGGTGCAAGAAAAATGTAACTTGTGAGAAAAATACAACTTCTTACCAATCGGAGAGACTAGAAAAACACCTACACCAGCTCCATTTCTGCTCTTTGCACCATCGAAAAACATCTTCCATGGGCCATTGGAGTCATCATCTAGCTTTAGTATAGAAGGGACTGAAAGATCCACTTCATGGATCATGTAGTTACCCAAGTCAGTCACCTCAGTGGTGTCATAGGGATCAAAATTTTCACGATCCCTTGCCCACTCATCAAGAAATAGGTCAAGGGTAGGAAGAGGTGAAGTTTCTACCTCAGTAGGCTCTGGATCATGCACTTCCTGACCCTAGATCATAACATGCAGATTCACTAAGATGTGGTCATTATTCTCCACATGATAATCTGAAATTGGTTCAACCTTGATGGTGAACCGTGTACCATACCTGGTCCTCAACAGCATATGAGACCAGTCCGAAGAAAGGTAGTTGCCTACCTTTGCTATGAAATCTCTTGATAGACAAATAACAAAGAAAGGAGGAAGATCAATGACTGAAATGTCTTGTTTGAAAGTTAGGTTAGGACATGCATGCAGAGCAAGTCCAAGCCATTGATCACTCCTATAGTGTTCACAAAGGTGCCATCCAATTGTAATACTTCTGATGAAATAGGGGTATACTTGATGCCTTATGCATCCTCTATCTTCTTGGGCATGACTGGAACACTAGCTCTAGAGTCAATCATGCAGTCGTGCACTAAAAACTTGCCAATTATCAAAGACAAGTAGAAAGGAGATAGTCTATTGACTGCACTTGCTTGTCCTTCACATGGTTGCACAAGGCTGATAGGAGCCTTCTCTCTCAGCTTTGATGATGAGTCTGATGCTACTAATTCAGCTCATGGGAAGTGCCTTAAGGCTTCTTGTAACAGATCCTTCTGAGAAGGAATTGACATTACTTCCCACATTGATACATTGATTTTTTTCTTCATCTATTCCACAATATTTAATGGAACTATGGCTGCCTTATGCATGGTGGAAACCCATGTTCCCTTCTTTAGTTGTTCAGCAAGTTGTTCAGGTATTTTGAAAATGGGACAGCAACAACAAATCTGAAATCCTCTAAGAACAACAAGTGATTTGGGCCATCTAGTACTAGATTATATCAAAGTCATGGCAAAAATTTCTCTCCAATCCATAAGTATGCAAAAGGAAACATATGATGGTTGATCAAATTTAGGACAAATTTATGATAGAAAATTTGATTAAAAAATCCTCCATGAAACATTCTTCCCATCATCACTATCCTCCACAAAACCCTGTGGATAAACTCTTGCATACATACTCATCCAAAAAGTAGCCCCATCATGCATATGGAACGTTACTTTGTGATGGTAATTCCTACTTGGTAAAATTAAACTTGGAATTTGGAATACCATACAAGGGTGATGCAATGTAGGACAAACTCCATTATGTAAATAAGCCACAATTGAACTCAACTCATTGCATACCTTGACTTCATGCCATAAGTCAACCACTAATGGTAACTTCAAGTGGGTGAAGTCTCTATGCAAATTCACATCCCATGAGTACACTTCACCTGGATCCCATATCATGTTACTATCTTCCTCTGTATCGCTCACATCAGATAGAGCTTCATCATTCAATATAAAGAATGATTGTCAAAAGTTAACTCAACTTCCATATCAAAAAAGGGATGAAGTTGTTTTCACCTTCATTTTCAAACAACTCTTCATATTGCTCCAACTTTGAATATGCATACTTAGGAAGTTGTCCTAAGTCAAAATTGTCTTTGATCCAATCAAGCTCTTCAATTACCAGCTTGATTTTGTTTGCTCTTTCAACATTTTCTTGCTCCCTTAATTGATGTGCAACCTCCAACTAATTTTCAACTTCTAAGAGAGCCATTTGGGTACACTCTAAAGAAACCATAGTTGACTTAAGCTCGGATGTAAGCTTATCAAACTCTCCCTCTCTCCCTTTTAATGCATCAAAGGTCCTTTCAGCAAACTTGATGGCATGATCTCTATCAGAAAGCATATTCATGTAATCTGATTTCAATGTTTCCAAAGCCCCTTTGATTATATGTCAATTAGCAAGTGAATATCCTCCTTCCATGCCCTTCTGTCTCCTCTCAACTTGTGCCTTCCAAATGTGATCTTCTATGAACTTATGTGTGTTGTCCAAGTGTGTTAAAGCTTGCACAACCTTGTCTTTGGGGACTAACAACTGACTCTTAAAATTAGGTAGTTCACTAGCTTCTAAGTCCATATCAGTTGCACACAACAATGTTTTTGTTTTCTCCTTAGAGACATAACTCTTGAAATCAGTTGCTCATAAGTTATCCTCTCCATAGTCACTTTGGTCAAAAGAGGTGGCATCTCCAAACTCTAGCGTTGAGCCAACACTTTGGGCTGATTTAAAGCTTTCAACAAGCTCTCCATCATGTTCATCAACTGAACTCTCTGAGAAGTCAAATTGTTCTTCGATTTGTATGGGAAATTCCCATTTACAATCAACATTACCTTCACTAGGATGAAGAATATTCTCAATATTAAGGGTCATTCCCCAAGTTTCAGCAGCTTCAAACTCTTTTCCTATTGTAACAACTATGTTCTTCATGTCTTCAACAAGGCATTCTATTGGAAACATCTCAGGCTTGCATGAAGAATCACCTTCTAGCATTCTATTAATCATTTTCATTTCTGTTTATAAAGAAAAGGCATCTTCAAAATCATCAAAATCCTCATCAAATATAGGACTTGCAAAGTCCATTCTTCTGGTTCCAAAACATCTTTGACTTCTTCAAGGCTAGGATTAACTTCAAAAATTTTTGTTGTAGACTTATCTAAATCAGCTAGCTCTTCAATTATCACATCTTCTTTTTTTGGGTTCCACGGGAATGAACATGTGGTGAAGGTCCTAGTTCACTTCATTGTTCTTGCATTGTTGGTTAGGCTCCCAAGAATCCTTGCATTGAAAACAAAGATTCCTTCTCCTGAGTTCATTCTTGTTGTCATCTTTCTTCCTTGAAATGGGAGTGTTATTTTTCTGTTCGCGAGAAGGTGATGTTTTTGAATGGTTTTTGGTCTTTTCCATTGGAGTAGTTAGCTTTGGCTTCCTTAAAAATATTTTCTTCAACTCCTCTTGCTTGTCCTTCGAATCTATTCTATAAGGCCCTTTTTGTCAGGATCCCCCTCCTTGATTATTTCCAAAAAAGAATCCAAGGAAATTTGATGCTTAAATTCATCCGGTAGTCCTTGGTACTCAATAATTTTTGTGGCCTCTAGTTCATACCTCCTTTGATCCAACTTCCTTGAATTGTTCTTTCTAATTCAGCCTGACTTTCTCTAAGAGAATCAATCAAGACATCTATCTCATCTCTACCCCTCATGTTTATCTCTTTGTCCCTTGGAAACATCTAGTTACAACAATGAAATTGAAATGCAAAATACTAACACTCACATGCAAGTGTCGATAACTAACATGTAAGGCTGAAACTCTACTCCTCAACTAAAGATTTGCAAAAGGTTAGCTCCCCAAGCAGGCTAGCAAGATCACTAGCTTTGATACCACTGTAATGAGTTGCCCTGATTTTTTTTCAAAACAAGATGACAACAATGGAATGTTATGAGCAATGACGTCTTTCGCAATCTTCCGTTCACCCAGATCCTGATGAGGGCAAGGTGAGAGCATACAAGTGCTTCAAAGTTAGCATTCAAAATCATAAACCGATAGTAGAAAAATCTTCTGCTTATTCAGTGGGCATCCACTAAATCATGGGAATAAGCATGAAAGTAAATATCCACTTGTGGAGTGGGCAATCACTTATTCAATGGGAGTACAAGAAAGTAAACCAAGTGCATCCATTTATTCAACAAGAAGCTGAGCAGGAAAGGAAAATAGGCACATCCACTTATTTAGTGTGTTGTACCCATACGAAAATTTTCGTATATGTCCCCAAACACACCTCCCCAACACCATGTAGCCTTGTCATTACTGTGCTAACCCTATAGGTACAAGACATATCAAAAGATGGTGAAGCAAGGCTCGAATGGAGGGAGATTCTGACAATCCAATCAGGCTTGAAGCAATGAATGAACATCAAAAAGAGGAAGTCAAAGTGATGAATTGAAGGCCAAAACGACATAAAGGAACCAAGGGAAGCAATGCAAATACATCTGGCAAATCAAAATTCAATTTTAAAAATTTTTCTAAGGCATTTTTGGACATTTCTGGCTAAAATGTGCTCCATCTTGGAGTCTAATTCATGGAGGAGAGGCTTCAAGCTTCAAATCATATGAGCCTGATTTCCAAACTTCAAGACATTCTGTCATCAGATGAAGAAGTTACGACAAAAATAAGCTCCAGAGGTAGAGGCAAACAGTAGTGATCCAGGCAGCCTCCGTCAAAATGGCCAAGGCAAAGTTCAAAGTTTTTCAAGGTCAAGAATCATAAAGTGAGCCCTGAATTTGGCTAAGTCTGGTGTCCTGAAGCTTGATGTTTTGAGATCCTGAAAACTGTCTAAGTCTGAAATCTGGTGGATCCTCAAAAATCTAGAATCTGCATGTTAAATCCCACAGATCCGGGACCTATCTCAAACATCCTGGAAGTATATTTCAAAATATTTAAATTATAGGAAATTCAATATATACTTAAATATATTTTGAAATATACTTCCACCCAAGACACTCAAAATCAAACTCCAAAATGGCACTCAATTTGCCCAAAAGCCACGCCTATTTTCAACCTTCCAAAAAGGTGCTTAGAAACCTCAAAACCCATGCCATTTTGTGATCTTCAAAAAGGCGCTTAGATTGGTTAAAACTCACACCTATTTACCACTCCAAAATAGCGCTCTAAATGCCCAAAACCCACGCTTTATTACATCCTCCAAATAGGTGCTCTTTTTGTCTATTTCCCACGCCTTTTGCTTCACCTCCCAAAAGCACTCAAATGTATGAAAATTCACGCCATTTTTACCTTCCAAAATAGGTGCTCAAAATGCCTATTTCTCATGCCTTTTGGTCATTGGAAAATGGTGCTCAAATGCACTAAAACCCATGCCTATTTTAGCTCATGCAAAAGGCGCCTAATTTGCATCATTTGAACTCCTTTTAGAAGTGACTTGTTTGCATGAGGATTGGCGTTGAGGGGAGAGAGGATTGACGCCAAGAGAGAAAGTATGAGCCTATAAATATACCTCTTCATCCTACTCATTTCATTCATTATTTTTTGCAAGGTTGAAGAGGCAGAGCAAGGTCCAAGTAGAAGAATGGAACCCTAGGAGGGCGTCCACTATAAAGGAGATATTTGGCATAGTTATTATCATTCTCTTGGCAAGAGGATGGTATTGGGGCTGCACTTCACAGATGGGGGCCATTAATGGGTGAATAAAAGCTTGCATGAGGCGAATTCAAAGGTTTTGAAGATTGAATCTTCACATACAAGGCAAAGATTACCTATTCTTGCATCATTCTACACCTTTCTACCACACTCCAAGGCATACTTGTTCACAGGAAGGCCATTTCTTTGCCTTGGTGGCCATTGTTGAGGGTTTTTCAAGCTTTTCTGAAGCTTTTCCGGACTAGCATAATATAAAGAGGGCAATTTGATCACTTCTAAGCCTCTTCTTCTTCATTCTTTTCCTTCACAGGGTCCACCTCCATGTTCCTAAGGCAACATCCAAACCCAGGAGGCCATTTTTGGCAATTTTTCAGGATTTTCACCACTGGTCATGATTTTTCAAAGGCAAAATCCCCACCTACAACCAAGATAAAATTGATTTTTGAGGCTTATTTGTCCAAAATTTCTCATTTCTGACACATACCCACCTCGACAAAAGGCATTTTCTATCATCCTAGACCAGTTTGAGCTCAGATCTATAGAATCTTTGAGGGTGCAACTCTAAATGTTCATTTTCCAAGGGCAAAATTTTATTTTTTTCACAAAAGTTAAATTTTGGACAGCGAAAAGGAAACTTAATTTTCTTGAATAGCGAACACACAAAGGTCCAGATTGGCAATTTTCAAGGCAAAAAGGCATCAGAACAAGACCCCTCCAAGTCATCATGCAATATTCATCAGCCACCATTGAGCCCAAATCCTTGCTCAAACATGAATATTCCAAGGTCAAAGAAACAGACTTGTGACAAGTTTCACCTCTAAGGGTATAGCCATGGAGTTGGCTACATGGAAAGAAAAGCTTCTGGGCATTGAAAAATATGCCATTGATTTTGTCCAAAACATTCCTTGCAGGTACTTCAGCGACAAAGGCGTAAATTGCCTTGTTCACAATTTGCAGGAGGAGTTCATTCAGCTAATCCATGGAAAGTTTTGTGGTGATCCCCACATAGACAAAATGTACCTCCCAGTTGATATTGCATCAAGGTGCGCCAAGGATGAAAAAGACTTTGAAGTGTTTGAGAAAATCACAGAGGATGCCGCCATAGACCTACAAATGAGGACAGTTCACCTTGAGTCCATGATCATACCAGATGAAGCCAAAGTTGAAGAATTTGAGAGAAAACTCAATTCTCAAACTTAGCTTATTTTTCACATTTTGTAGGAGGGATTTATTTTTGGCAGTAGGAGAGATTTCTAAAGTAGCTTCTATTTTGAGAACTGTCTTTATTAACTAAAGTTAAATTTATTTTTAGATTTTGTTTTTGGAAATCATGCAAAATATCTTTGAGTTGGAACTCAATGTGTAATAACATGAAAATTCAGTTAATTGAAATTTGCATGACAAGATACTTTTAGTTTTAATTGCTAATAAGATTGCATGCTTCCCATGCAACAATTAGATCTAGAGTGAAGAGTGTTAGTTAACTCTTGCTTTTATTTCCTTGCATCTTTGTTTTTTAGGGTATAAATAAGTGTATTCTACACACTTAAACTGATCAATGGTAAATGCTGAGACTAATTTTTGCTCGCGTTTTATTGTTCAAGTAGTGTCATTGTTTCTTGCCTTTTGATTAATGAGAATATACATCATGGTTTTGAATATCTATCTTGTTGTCAAGAGTTGTGTAATTGTTCATGACTTTGTGCATGAGCAATTGTTGTTGAGTTGTATTTGTTCTTTTGTATTGAAAATCTCCAAGTTGTTCCTTCGATTTCTTTATGCTCTGAATTTACTTAAAGAAATCGAAATTGTTTTAAGATAGAGTTAGTTATTTTCTTCTAGAAAGCTTTAGAAAATCTTATAGCCTTGCAAAAGAGCTTCATTGCCTTGTGCTCGTGCCCTGAGAAACCCAAAAGATAGGTTATTTTGTAAACGTCTTTTTAATTTTCTTATTGAGGGAGCTTCCCCTCCTAATTTGAAGAACATTCCTACTATACACGCTATCCGTTTTTCTTTCTTATCAAAAGGTGTGAAATTAAATGCTAACACAGTGGGAAGCCATTACAATAAATTAAGAACTCTAATCTCACTAGTACATCCACTTGTTCAGTGGGAAGCCACTACAAAGAGTTACATAAAGAAAGTATTACAATGAAAACCCCTACAATATTAGAGCATTACCCTAATATAATCATGTCACAGCTGTAGAAAAAGGAACATAGGATGAACTCTATGAAGCACAGATTGAAAGCATGTACAATTAGATCATTAAATTGCCATGAGTATAACCTTGAAAACTTGACATGGAAAACTGATCAATTTGTTGGCCTGATGTTGTAGAAGATGAAGTGCAGGTCTGAAACTCTTTATATTAGCCATTGCATATCCTTTATAGCAGCTCCATTCTTACTCATTCCTCCTTGCAAACTCCAAGGATATCACTTCTATACTACGTGTCTAGAATGGCAGACTTAGTAATGACAATACTATCCGAGCGGTTCACCAAGGTAATTCACATGTCCCATTTATTGTTGTATGACTAGGTATAGTGTACAACCCATTTAAAAACCCCATCAAATCTACACTAAACTTCAAGATCATTGGTCTGCAATGATAAATCAGGTTAGGTAGCAATTATCCAGTCAAGAACAAAGTCTTTCATGCATGGTATATGTTGTCCTATTTTTCCCCTTCCTAGAGTAAAATAGTCCAATCTTGAGAATATTGAAAATCTTGTTGATATTCCTTAAGTGCTTAATATTCTTCAGATTTTAGGGTGTTTTCCTTGTAAAAATCCCCAAAATTTCCTAAGGAAAATCCCCTAAAAATACCCAGAAATTTCAAGTCTTTTGCCTTAGTTTTTCTACCTTAGTCAGCAAAAAGTCAGGTTCATGAACCCGCCAGTTCACCAACTAAGGGAAGGAGATAAGTAAAAGGTTCCCTTATCAACAATTTTCAAATTTTTGTGAACTCGTCCAACAGTTTGCATTTTCAAAAGTTCATCGACCAAGCGAATCACCAACTAAAGGGCCAGGCAGGAAGGCTTTCTTCAAAATGACTAAGGCAAAGGGGAGAAAAGAAAGGCTTTATCAGCAATTTTCAAAAGGCTTAAACTCATCCAATAGTTTAAAATTTCTTAAGTCCGCTGATGAGCCAAATCGTCGATAAAGGAAGATGGAGGCGAATGAAGGAAAGCAAAAACAGGCAAAGTTCATAAAATGGAACTTTGTCGATAAAGGGAAAAGTGACAAAGGTGAGAAGAAAGCTTGGTTCAAAAATTGGAAACTTTGCCGACAAAGAGAAAGAAGCTGAAAATTGGCTAAGGCAAAGAAGCAAATTGTTCTATCGGCAAATTGGTAAAAAGCAACACTTACCGAATAGTTTGAAATTTCCCAAAATCGCCGATAGGGCGATTTGGCAGTTAAAGAAAAAAGGTAAAAGCATAAACAAGCCAGTTTCACAAAATCAAGATTTTGCTGACAAAGGTAAAAGCAAGACCAAAGAAAAGTTTGAAAAGGTGGATTTTTTGTCGATAAAGGGCAAAAAGGGAATAAATAAAGATAGTTTGCAAAAGTCAAATTTTGCCGATAAAGGAGAAAATGCGAAGACAAGCCAAGTTCTTAAAAGTTAAGATTTGCTAATAAGGCAAAAAAGAGACATGGAAAGAGAAAATAGAAGAAGAAAGGAAGCAAAAGGCCAAGTTCATGAAAATATAATTTCACTAACCAAAGAGGAAGATGAAAAAGACAAAGTAGGAGATAGTTCAGAAAAGTGAAAATTTGCCGACTGAAGGGCACAAAGCAAAAATGAAGAGGAAGACCAAGTAGAAATGGTTTGTAAAAGAGATATTTTGCTGATAAGGCAAAATAAAGGCCAGAATTATAAGAGAAAAGCAGTGAAAATAAACCTTGTAATGTAATGTCAGCTTTAAAATATTTGAAATTAAGTATTTTAAAGTGTTGTAAAAGATTTGCATAGGGATTTTGGTGGGAATATATATTTGAATATCTTCTTCAGCCATTAATGCAAAATTAGATCAAACCCAGCTAGAAGTAGTTGATGTGCATTCAATTGTTGCAGGTAGATGAATCAGCTGCATGCATTCAAGACAGTAGATATTTCCTAGCTACTTCATTCTCAAGATATTTCTTGCATTTATGTTTTGCATACAGACATTCCTTTTGCAAAAATATCTTCTGACAAGCCCATGGGGCAAATTTATTATAGTAGGTGACTTAGGTCAAGTGAAGAATGGTATAAATAAATGAAAATTCAATGTAATGACGGTTGGATACAGAGACTTATTTTTTGTGTTCAAACAAAACCCCAAATGTGGTTTGCAAGTTAAAACAGTCTCTTTATGGTTTAAAACAATCACCCCAAATATACTAATTGTCATTTTGGATTAGTGAATTAGGCTTAGGTATCCATACCCCATTAATAAAAAGAAGTAGAAAAAAACTGGTCAGGGTTGCTCAAAATGAGGGCCACAAATATAAAGTATAGTCTTTATATTGTTTTAAATATAGAGAGCTACTATGTATACATCCTTCTACCTACATATATTCATATTGTATTCCAATATATAACTATAATACCCTGTACTAGCTTAGCTTCCTTCCTCCCCCATGCACCTACCATCTCCTTTGTATCAGTCTCTCTTTCCACCTCACCAAGCCAATCCACACCTTTATCATCCACAATCCCAGCCATCAACTTCAGAAACTCCACCCCCACTTTGCCTCACTCCTCCTGCTCTCCTCGCTCACCCTTACCGTAGGAATAACAAAGGGAATCCATGGCCTATTATGAACAGGTAGGATAACTGGCCATGGACCGTCCTCAGGGTGAAAACCATTGCCCAGTACCATGAAAACCAACAACCTGTGCAAGTTTCCCCTCTAGTTAGCTTTGATTAATGTCATGGCCATTTCCCTGACCATGTCTTTCGACTCTTTGAGGTCCAACATAACACCTATGAATATGGAGACAATCTCTGAGTTCACCTTGTATTTCTTCTGGCATGACATGAACGTGGACCCGAGCACCATGCCAATGGCATGTAACACGATGGGTGATTTAACTTTGAAAAATTTCTTAAGTCATTTATCTGTAATACCTCCTCCAAAGGCCATTTGACGTTTCTTCGTTGTCTAGAACACTGTTGTATCCATTCTATTTACACAAATCAAGAAAGGCAATGGAAGTCTAGATGCTTCCTCTCTTCGTCGATATAGGAGACAAATGAAAAATCTCACGCACCAACCATCATACTCACAACACTCCCTCATCTTCAAAGTACCTCTTGGGAAAAAGCATGAAGTTGATTCCACTTCTCGTGGAAGTTTCAGACTTAGCTAAAAACCCAAAATCTAGCAAAAAGAAACGGGATCCCATTATTTATAAAATGGGACCCCGTTATGGATTAGGATCCCGAGTCTAAATTTAAAACAGGATCCCATTACGTAGCAAGATCCTGAGCCTAGGATCATAAACGGGATCCTGTTTCACAAAACGAGATCCCATTTTGTAAAAGTATTTAATTTTTAAAAAATGGCATGTGAGCTCATTTTTCACCAACGGCCAGAGGAGAACCAGAACGGGATCCCAAGTTCAAGAGTGCCATTTTCAGCCCATCCAAAAGTCTAAGTCAGTGATTTTTTCCTTTTTTTTCATTTTCTGTATTTTTTTATTTGTATTTTAAGTTTATTTTATGTATTTTTGTAAATTAGGTTTTTATTTTTTGTTTGAATATTCCTGCAAAACATATAAACCCTGCATTCAATTGAAACTAAAAAAATTACCCTACACACAAAAAATTTACCCTAAATTGAATTGAAACAAAAATATTTACGCTTCAAACAAAAATATGAACCCTAAAATGAGATTCACACCTACAAACCGAAAAAGAAACAAAAATATTTACCTTTCAAACAAAAATATGAACCCTAAAATGAGATTCAATCACGTCTGCAAACGAAAAACAAGTTTTAGTTACCATTTAATGTTAAAGCGACTGCCATTTTAGTTTTAGTTTTATTTTTTCATTTGCATTACTTTATTTTTTAAATCTGTATGCAAATATTTCAAAATTAGATAATACTTAATTTCTTTGAGAAAAAAATCTAGATTTGTCTAAGTTTATTTCATTGCATTATTTAGCACTTATTATTAATTGTTTAATCTAGCCACATATAATTAGAATTTGCAGTACATGGCATCCATATGTACCCATGTACAAACACCTACTCTCTAACATATTAACATGTACACAATTTTCTATCGGTGTAATCCTTGAACCTCCTTTAGGTGCAAGTGCTAGTATATATATTTTTTTATAATCGTAATCCCTATGACGTATCTAGATATGTTGAATTATGAATAAGATACAAATTAGTCAAACCTATAGACTAATTACTTAGTTTCCCATTAAAATATAAAATTAGAATCACACATTGCCATAATCTTATCGTTCCCTACATATACCTAGTCCATATCATTAGGATCACACATTAGATCCAAGATAGAAGAATAAAATTAATAGAAACCATGATCTAGGAATATGTTAGCATGATCATAATGATAATGGAGCATCTAATACTCCCTCATAAAATATGATTGTTCATTGAGTTTATCCTCCTCAAATGGCTAAGGGGATTAAATTTACCTAGAAATTTACAAATTTAATGTTCATGTGAGATATTTTATTCCATGTCATTAATGCAATATATCCATGTGGTTCAATTCGAATTATATAGGAATAAAATGTCTATCCATGGCTAACCAAATTTCATCCTAAATGAGCAACTATAATGTATTTCTAAAAGTTGTATCCGCTCTAGGAATCATATCTTTTTAGACTTGAATATTTCTATCTATAATTGTAATTACTAGATAAGGAAACATTCATCCTAAATATGCAACAACCAACAAAATAATACTAGATATTAATAACTTTGACTAAGAGTGAACATTCAAAATATAGCTATCCTCTTTGCAAAATCCACAATTTGATTTGAGTGATTTAATTCTTAGGGCATATCTATAAATTTAATTCTCATCATATAATTATCACATAGATATCTTCCCTAATGTGTCTAATCCCTACCACCCAATCTATAAATTTAATTCTTACTTGTAAAGACCTTGAGAGTTTGGAGCATCTGAATGAGTTTGTAAAATTAATCCATTCTAATATAGATTATTATTTTTAAGCATCAATGGTTCAAACTAATTGATAAAATGGTATTTCATTGAGAGTAATAGGATAAATGCAAAATTTTAAATTTTAATAGCAATCAACCCCTTAATGATGGTCAATTGCTTAAGGAGGTAGAAGAAGGAATGTTTTAGATATGGGAATGATTCTATATATGAATAAGTAGATTATGGGGGGAATAGAAATAAAGGATAAAATCAATAGCATCAAAGGACCTCTATGTGGCAATGTATGCTAGAGTATAGGGAAATAATTGAGAAACTTGAGTAGGAATTTAAAATGATACTAAGGAGGCTTTAATTTTGGTAGTGCATGTAAGTAGAGAATCATTTAGAATAGTTCTTTAAATGGCTATAGAGATTAAGGAAGAAGTATCAATTTTTTTAAATCTTTCTATAAAATTTATCAATAGGAGTCTACACAAGTATCAATAGAAATCAATAATATCTCATGAAAATGGTGAGTTCATAGTTATTCATTACAATAGGAGGCCATCATATTGTTAGACTTAGGGCACACAACTGAGAGGGGGGGGTGAATCAGTTGTGTAAAACTTTCTCCAATTTACACACTTAAATCCTCTTAGTGATTAGCAGTATATTAAACATAAAACATAATGCATTCAAAGCAAAAGTAGAAACTCATCAACACATAAGACACCAAGATTTTGACGTGGAAAACCCGGTTAAGGGAAAAACCACGGGGTGATTAACCCAAGAATGTATTCTTTGTTAGAAGAATAGAAAGAACAAAATGGCACTTGCCAATTAGGGCTCACTGCCCAGCACACTGCTCACAAGAGTTTCACTGCCTACAAGAGACACACTGTCTACAAAGAAATAAGTATCACCTTCATGAACTAGAGAATAACATCTTCACCATGCTTGAATCAGTTCCATTTAAGCCCAATACTTCTACTCTACCTTTCGTACTCCTCCTCACTACCACACACTCATCACCGCAAGACACACTTTGGAAAGACTTCAGAATCCCTTATTTATACAAGGCATCGACTTAGGAATAATCATCTAGGTCGGCAAACATCTACAAGATCATCCGCAAGACATGTAATACATCCAGTCGGCCAGTCTCAGGAAGAACACCATCATCCAGTGGTTATTCTTCACATGCGCACTCTAACTTCAATGCGGACCACCAACATGAACTGGACATGATCCAAGGATCACTACAACCTTTCCCAAATCACTTTAGAACATCCACACTTCATCTGCTTGCTGGAATTCTCCTCTCCTTCATTCGGAGCTTTAAGAACACAGTCTGTCATTACTGTCACAAAAGAATATGTTCTTTTAGACCTTCAAACCATGAACCAATCGAGTTGACACTTCATACGGATGTCCTCAACACTCCCTCAAATCTGCAGAATGGGATAGTGTATTACCGGATCTCACCGGACCTATCTGTGTCACTCTGTCACCTCTGAACACCTGCCGGAGCCGGTTCTACTTGAGCGGCCATAACTTCTTCATATCTTCATACGGACCTCTAAAATCTCTACTGGATCACCTACAGACACATATCTACAAGCCCTTTAATCCGCATCCTCTAATCATCATCCTATCTTGGACTTTTGTCTTACAATCATCACTGTTCTTCACTGTTCCTGATTGAGACTAATTTTCTTAATATGCTCAGCCCACAGCTCATCCAAACCTTATCATTAATGCAATAGGAGTATGTTGACATCAATGACAACACCGGTTAGGCCCATACTTGCAACAATCTCCCCCTTTGTCATTGATGGCAACATATGATGTGAAAAACCATCAAGACAAGAACTTCTCCTTACTGTCACAACTCCCCCTATCAATAGCAACCATTCACGTGTTTTCTCTCCCTTTACTACTCCCCCTTTGATCAGCAACCACTTGTTTTTCACATGTCTTCTCTCCCCCTTTGACATCAATGGCAAAGGGCACATACTTGCAATTTCACCACTTTAGAATCATACCTGCTGCTCCCCCTGAGTAGCATCTCCCATCAATCCGAATCATAAGATATGACTGTGATATCCACCGGACTGATGCACCTTAGTTCATCACCAGAGGGGCAATAACCCCTAACTTCTCCCTGAGATACTCAAAAGAGTCCTTAGGTAGAGGTTTAGTAAAGATATCTGCAATCTGATCATTGGAGGGCACAAACTCCAATCTGACTTCATTCTTGTTCACTTGCTCTCTTAAAAAGTGAAACTTGATAGATATATGCTTAGTCTTAAAATGCAACACCTGATTCTTAGATATATTTATTGCACTTGAATTATCACAGAAGATTGTGATAAGCTCCTCATACTCTACTTTAATATCTCTTAGCATCTGCTTCATCCACAAAACTTGAGTGCAACTACCTGCTGCTGCTATGTATTCTGCTTCAGTTGTAGACAAGGATATTGCCTCTTGTTTCTTGCTTAGCCAAGAAACCAATCTCTTTCCCAAAAAGAAAGCTCCACCACTGGTACTCTTCCGGTCATCCACATCTCCTGCCCAATCAGCATCTGTATATGCATGAAGAGAGAAATCATGATCTCTAGGATACCACAGACCATACTCAACCGTCCCTTTTAGATATCTAAAGATCCTCTTGATTGCCATGACATGGGATTCTCTAGGATCAGCTTGGAATCTAGCAACAAGACCAACAACTTGCATAATATCTGGTCTAGTTTGAGTGAGACACAACAATCCTCCAATCATTGATCTGTACTTTGTCTGGTCTACCTTAGGAGAGTCATCATCTTTGCTCAACTTACATCCGGTTGCCATGGGAGTATTCATTGGTTTTGAATCTTCCATCCCAAATTTCTTCAACAGTTCTTTCACATATTTGGTCTAAGAAATGAAGATTCCTTTCTTTGTTTAAGTAATTTGCAGACCCAAGAAGAAATTTATTTCACCAAGCATAAACATCTCAAACTCACTTTTCATTTGATTTGCAAAGGTTTTACACATACTATCTCTTCCTCCAAAGATGATATCATCAACAAATACTTCAACAATCAAAATGTTTTCATGATCAATTTTGAAATATAAATTACTATCAGCAATACCTTTGTTGAAACTAATCTTCAAAAGATGCTTGTCCAATCTTTCATACCAGGCTCTTAGGGCTTTCTTTAATCCATATAGTGCCTTCTTCAACTTGCAGACCATATCACCATGATCAGACAACTGAAATCCATCTGGTTGCTCTATATACACTTCTTCTTCCAAGTCACCATTTAGAAAGGCAAACTTGACATCCATCTGATATACCTTGAAATCCTTGAAGGCAGCAAAGGCAAGGAATAATCTAACTGCTTCAATTCTTGCCACCAGAGCAAACATTTCTTCAAAATCAATTCCTTCTATTTGAGAGTAGCCCTTGTAGACCAATCTAGCTTTATTTCTAATTACTTCACCAACTTCATTTAGTTTGTTCCGGAAGATCCATTTGGTTCCAATCACATTCTTGTTTTTAGGTCAAGGAACAAGATCCCAAGTGTGATTTTTCTCAATTTGCATCAACTCTTCCTCCATTGCTTTGGTCCAATTTTCATCATTGCAGGCTTCATTTATTGTCTTAGGTTCAATCTTTGAAATCAGACAATATTCATCTGAATTTTGAGCAATTTTCCTTCTAGTTTGCACACCTTTGCTTTTGTCACCTATGATCTGATCTTCAGAGTGGTTCAGTCTTACGTACCTTAGAACTTTGGGAGTTTCTTGCACTTCTGCTTCTTGATTAGGCTCATTCAGACCTATCCCTTCTTCCTGATTTACCGAATTAGTTTGAATCTGACTTTCAGAAGAGGATTGAACTCCTTGAACCAGAACACCATTCTGATCATCTTCATCATATTCATAAAACCTTAAGGGTTTCTCTATTCCCTCATCAACCTTCACATTTGTACTTTCTATCATCTTTCTTAGTCTCTTGTTATAACATTGGTATGCTTTGCTTTGAGTAGAGTAACCCAAGAATATTCCTTCATCACTTCTAGCATCAAACTTGCCTAGATCTTCATCTCTTTTGATGTAACATTTGCTACCAAAGACTCTGAAATATCTTACAGTAGGAGTAATGCCAAACCAAAGTTCATAAGGGGTCTTACCAGTATTGCTTTTGATTTGAACTCAATTGAGAGTATAGACTGCAGTGCTGACAGCTTCTCTCCAATAGATCTGAGTAACATTTGCTTCCATCATCATGGTCCTAGATGCTTCCTGGATGGTCTGGTTCTTTCTCTCCACTACTCCATTCTGCTGTGGAGTCCTAGGAGTAGACAACTGTCTCTTAATTCCATGTTTCTCACAGAACTCTATGAACTCACCGGATGTGAATTCTCCACCTCTATCAGACCTCGGACATTTCAACTTTAATCCTGTTTCATTCTCTACCATAGCCTTGAATATTTTGAATTTCTCAAGAGCTTCTAATTTCTCCTTTAGAAAGGTTACTCACATCATCCGGGAATAGTCATCAATTAGCAGCATGAAGTATCTATCACCTTGAATACTCCTGGTTCTTGCTGGACCACAAAGATCAGTGTGAACTAAGTCCAATAATCTGGTAGAAGACAGTTCCTTGCTTTTGAATGTGACTCTGCTCAGCGTACCCAACTGACATTCCTTGCACAAGCTGTTAGTAGGTTTCACCAATTTTGGAAGATCTCTTACAGCCTGAGTATTGCTTATCTTGATGATATTATCAAAATTTACATGACACATCCTTCTATTCCATAACCAACTCTGATCAACTTGAACAAATAAGCAGTTTTTACCAGTACCAACCAAGTGGAAGATATTACCTTTAGTTTGAGTACCAGATGCAATCTCTGTTCTGGAACTTTCAAAGATTTTGCATTTTCCATCCTTGAATCAGAGATCATAGCCTTTGTCCACCAACTGTCCAACACTGAGAAGATTGTGCTTCAAACCTTCAACATACAGTACATTACCAGTTTTGTTTCTTCCATCAAAAGAAATAGTTCCTCTTCCTCTGATTTTACCAGCAGAATTGTCACCAAACTTTACCACTCCTCCTTCATACCTTTCCAAATCTACAAACTTATTTTTTTCACCTATCATATGGTGAGAGCATCCACTGTCAATGACTCAATCATCCTTCTCTTCAATTTGGGCAGCCAGAGCTCTTTCCACAGTCTTAAGATTGACAGATATAGAGGACATTGGATCTTCTTCCTTTATGGAAATGAACACCCATTCATTTCCGGATTTGTTTCCTATCTTTGATTCATCATCTGTTACTTCTTCATTATCATCATCTTCATGTACATAGTAATAGTTCTTTTGGAACCTTGGCTTGTTAGGATTTTGCCTTGAAAATCTTTCTGGACACCTTGAGGAAAAATGACCAATCTTATTGTAGTTAAAACACTTAAAAGGTAATTTTCCTTCATACTTACCAGATCCTCTTGGCAGCCTCTTTGCAATAAGGGCTTCAAGTTGAGCAGTTTCTACTTCTTCTTCTTCCAGCTCTTTTCTTGCTTTTTTATACCATGACAATTTCCTTGAAGAATTCTCTCCCAGATCAAACCTTTGTTTACCTTTAACAGAGGCACTAGCTTTGAATGCAGATTCAGTCTTGGGGGGGTCGTCTCCAAACTCTGTCATTTCAAATGCAGCCAATTTCCCAACCAATTGATCTCTTGTGACAGTTGTATGGGCTCTGAATTCTTCAATGGTAGTAGCCTTGATTTTGTAAGAAGCAGGAAGGGATCTGAGAATTTTACCAACAATCTCATTTTCATCCAAGACTCCACCAGCATTTATAATTCCACAAACCAGCTCATTCACTCTTGGCATAAAGTGGTAATATTTTCATCATCTCTCATCTTCAGTTTTTCAAATTTCCCTTTTAGACTCTATAACCTTGCACATTTAACATACTGGTCTCCTTCATGCAAAAGTTCTAGTTTATTCCAAATCTCAAAGGTAGTTGGTAGGTCAATAATATTTGAGAGCTCTGAGTCAGATAATGCTCTTAGAAGAGCCTCTTTGGTCCACAGATTGTTTTTAGCATCTATGATTTCATTTAGGGTTGTCGGACCACCCTACGGGGGTACATACGCTTTTGTAACCATGGACCAGTACGCCATTCCCATACACTGTAAGTGACATTTCATGTGACCTTTCCAAAGAGCAAAGTTAGTTCCATCAAACTTTGGACTATCCTTCTTGTAAGACGACATCTTGGATCTCCTCAAGCGATTAAGCTCCTTTTAGAGGAACTTGGCTCTGATACCAATTGTTAGATTTAGGGCACACAACATAGAGGGGGGGTGAATCAGTTGTGCAAAACTTTCTCCAATTTACACACTTAAATCCTCTTAGTGATTAGCAGTATATTAAACATAAAACATAATGCATTCAAATCAAAAGCAGAAACTCATCGACACATAAGACACCAAGATTTTGACGTGGAAAACCCGGTTAAGGGAAAAACCATGGGGTGATTAACCCAAGAATGTATTCTTTGTTAGAAGAATAGAAAGAACAAAATGGCACTTGCCAATTAGGGCTCACTGCCCGAGCACACTACTCACAAGAGACTCACTGCTTACAAGAGACACACTGTCTACAAAGAAATAAGTATCACCTTTATGAACTAGAGAATAGCATCTTCACCATGCTTGAATCAATTCCATTTAAGCCCAATACTTCTGCTCTGCCTTTCGCACTCCTCCTCACTACCACACACTCATCACCGCAAGACACACTTTGGAAAGACTTCATAATCCCTTATTTATACAAGGCATTGACTTAGGAATAATCATCTAGGTCGGCAAATATCTACAAGATCATCCGCAAGACGTGTAATACATTCAGTTGGCCAGTCTCAGGAAGAACACCATCATCCAGTGGTTATTCTTCAAATGCACACTCTAACTTCAATGCGGACCACCAACATGAACTAGACATGATCCAAGGATCACCACAACCTTTCCCAAATCACTTTAGAACATCCACACTTCATCTGCTTGCTGGAATTCTCCTCTCCTTCATCCGGAGCTTTAAGAACACAATCTGTCATTACTATCACAAAGGAATAGGTTCTTCCGTACCTTTCAAACCATGAACCAATCGAGTTGACACTTCATACAGATGTCCTCAACACTCCCTCAAATCTGCAGAATGGGATAGTGCATTACCGGATCTCACCGGACCTATCTGTGTCACTCTATCACCTCTGAACACCTGCCGGAGCCGGTTCTACTTGAGCGGCCATAACTTCTTCATATCTTCATGCAAACCTCTGAAATCTCTACTGGATCACCTACAGACACATATCTACAAGCCCTTTAATCCACATCCTCTGATCATCATCCTATCTTGGACTTTTGTCTTATAGTCATCACTGTTCTTCATTGTTCCTGATTGAGACTAATTTTCTCAATATGCTCAGCCCACGGCTCATCCAAACCTTATCATTAATGCAACAGGAGTATGTTGACATCAATGACAACACCGGTTAGGCCCATACTTGCAACACATATGTTATTAATTACCTCCTAAATACATTTTAAAAAATAGAATATGTAAAATGAAAAGTGTACTATCAATTAATTATTGGTAGGGGTTGAAACAACCAATAATTAACCTACAACAATAGTTCATCAAAATGTGGCCCTACAAAACTAGATTTCACATCACATTAACAATTATTTGTTTTTTCAAAGGTAGACAAACCACATCTCATTGTCAAGGGATGATCATAAAATCCCCTTAAGCCACTAATAATAGCACTAATCCCCTTGAAATCTACTCATTATCAAGGGATGATATAAGAGGATGTAGATGGTACAACTTGAAATCTACTCATTAATCCCCATAAGCCACTAAGAATAGTCAAATTGATCATTCACATTTGATCAATTTGTATAATGTTAGATGCTTGAAGTTTTTGTACAGACTTTTTAAAGATATATATATTAAACTTGGTCAAATTATGACAAAATCATTCCATTAGCATGGTTTATGGACCTAGGAAAGATGACATAGATTAAGGGGATTTAAGAAAATTGCTTAAGGCTCGTCCTAAGAGGATGTAGATAGTTAAGTAGGGTTAAGGGTTTAGGGTTTGTGGTTTATGGACCTAGAAAAGATGAAATGTGGATTAAGGGGATTTAAGAAAATTGCTTAAGGCCCATCCTAAGAGGACGTAGATGGTACAACTTCAAATCTACTCATTAATCCCCTTAAGCCACTAATAATAGTCAAATTGATCATTCACATTTGATCAATTTGTATAATGTTGGATGCTTGAAGTTTTTACAAACTTGATATATAAAACTTGGTCAACTTAAAGGACAAATAATTCCATTCTAGCATGGTTTATGGACCTAGGAAAGATGACATGGATTAAGAGGATTTAAGAAAATTTCTTAAGGCCCATCCGAAGAGGATGTAGATGGTTTAGGGTTTAGGGTTTATGGACCTAGGAAAGATGACATGTTGATTAAGGGGATTTAAGAAAATTGCTTAAGGCCCATCCTAAGAGGATGTGGATAGTTAAGGGTTTAGGGTTTAGGGTTAAGGGTTTATAGTTTATGGTTTAGGGTCTAGGGTTTAGGGTTTATGGACCTAGGAAAGATGAAATGTGGATTAAGGGGATTTAAGAAAATTGTTTAAGGCCCATCCTAAGAGGATGTAGATGGTACAACTTGAAATCTACTCATTAATCCTATTAAGCCACTAATAATAGTCAAATTTATCATTCACATTTGATCAATTTTTATAATGTTAGATGCTTGAAATTTTTACAAACTTGTTAATGATATATATATTAAACTTGGTCAACTTAAAGGACAAAATCATTCCATTCTAGAATGGTTTATGGACCTAGGAAAGATGACATAGATTAAGAAGATTTAAGAAAATTTCTTAAGGCTCATCCTAAGAGGATGTAGATGGTTTAGGGTTTAAGGTTTTAGGGTTTAGAGTTTAGTGTTTAGGATTTATGGACCTAGGAAAGATGACATGTGGATTAAGGGGATTTAAGAAAATTGCTTAAGGCCCATCCTAAGAAGATGTAGATAGTTTAGGGTTAAGGGTTTAGGGTTTAGGGTTAAGGGTTTAAGGGTTAAATGTTAGGGTTTATGGACCTAGGAAAGATGACATGTGGATTAAGGGGATTTAAGAAAATTTCTTAAGGCCCATCTTAAGAGGATGTAGATGGTACAACTTGAAATCTACTCATTAATCCCCTTAAGCCACTAATAATAGTCAAATTTGAAAGGAAGCTAGGTGTGCAGAAATCGCTTCCTATACTAATCTAATGAGGGGAGGAGAGTGCAAGTTCAAATTTATCCTAACTATTACAGCAACATTAAACCATTAACATGAGATATTATAGCAAACACATAAGGAAGAAAGAATGACAAAAGAAGAGAGACACAAGATATACATGGGGAAAACCCTTACGAGTGAAAAACCCCACACTCCAAAACATTACTCAACTGTATTACGTAAACAAAGAGATTACAATACAAATCAGAGCCAATGCTCTTGTAGAAGTCTTCGACACTTGTATCTAGAGATGATCTGGTAACATAACAGTACCTGTAAAACCTGTAGTACATCACCTCCTAAAAGCACCTATTTATATAGAGTTTACAAAGCAGTTTTGGCTCTATTTTGGAATGGGTGTCCAACATGGCCTCGTGGCCCAAAATCCACACCTATGGACACTTGTCCAACCTTGTAGAATGTTCTTGACACTTGTCAGGTCACCCCATCCCAAAGAGGTCACCTATTCCAAAAATGGGTAATGATAGATGCTTCTACGACTCTTACGACCGTCATAGAATCTGTCATAGCATAATGACTTACAGCTGTAAGAGAATCTATCATACACATTCTATAAATAGCATATTATCTTATAACATGTCATAATCCACCTTGGGGCACCCAAAGATGCCTTCCCCAAAGATGATCTTCGACACTTGTCCGTACCTATCATAGAATCTCCTATTTCTGACTCTTACATGTCATAAAACTGTCATAGGAATCTGTCATGACTGTTTCGGTCAGTATTCCCTTACACAACACCCAAGATGCCAACACATGGAAAAATATTCCTACCACTAAGTGGGACACCTATCTCCTCATGTGAGGACAAAATTACAAATGACACATCACCATGCCACATCCCACAAGATGACAATATGAAATTTACAATTAATTTACATCATAGGCAATGAATAAATAAATACAATAAAAATAATACAAGGAATTACCAAGGTTGAGACACCTTAATTCCCAACATTCTCCCACTTGTCTAACACCTTGTAAGAGCCAATAGAATAACAACATTTAACTGCTATAGGCCGAGAGGCCCATAGACTCTGAACACCATCTGAACTTCTTTGTGCCCACTAGCTTTGTCAATGCATCTACAACATTCTTCAAAGTATCTACCTTCTCCAAATTTACCTTCCCATCCTCTACCATGTCTCGCATGAAGTGAAACTATACATCAATATGCTTTGTTCTGGCATGAAAAGTTGGATTCTTCGCAAGGCAAATTGCACTCTGACTGTCACAACTGATCATAATTTGACCTGCATCAACACCAATATCTAAACACAATCTCTTAAGCCAAATGGATTCCTTACAAGCATGAGTTGCAGCCATATACTCAGCTTCTGTAGTGGACAAAGCAACCACATGTTGTCACTTACTTATCCAACTAATTGCACCACCAAACATTGTGAACACATATGCACTAGTGGATCTCCTGCTGTCAATGTCACCTGCCCAATCAGAAGCCACAAATCCATGAATACAAACTAAATGTGGAGGTCCTATAGCATTGCCATGATAGCAAATGGAATACTTGAAAGTACCCCTTAAATATCTGAACACTCTCTTAACTGCATCCCAATGTACCCGTCTAGGATTAGCCATAAACTGACTAAGGACTCCCACTGGTTGGGCAATGTCTGGTCTTGTGCAGACCATAGCATACATCAAACTGCCAACATCACTAGCATAAGGTACTCTGCTCATGTCCTTCACCTCACTAGGAGATTTTGGACAATCACTAATAGATAACTTTGTTCCCAATGAAACAGGAATGCTCACTGGTCTACAATCTGCCATGCTAAACTTGTCCAACATAGTCTTCACATACTTACTCTGGCTTAACCAAAGTTTTATGTTTACTCTATCTCTTCTAATCCCCATTCCCAGAATGTACCTGGCTGCCCTGCGATTTTTCATCTCAAACTAAGCTGACAACTGAGACTTCAAATCAAAAATCATATTTTTACCATTCCCATTCAACAACATATCGTCAACATATAATGCAATAATGAGAATGCGATCATTTTCAAACTTGTAATACACACAATGATCCAATTTTGATCTCAGATAACCAATTGACAACACAAAGGCATCAAACTTCAAGTACCACATCCTAGGAGACTGCTTCAAACCATTCAAAGCCTTTTTAAGCTTGCAAACCAAATTTTCTTTACCTTTCTCTATGTAATATTCTGGCTATGACATGTAGATGTCTTCCTCCAAATCACCATGAAGGAAAGTGTCTTCACATCTATCTGTTCTACCTCTAAATCATAAGCAGCTACAAGGGATAACAAAAATCTAATGGATGTCAACTTTGCAACGGAAGAGAAAATTTCACCATAATCAATTCCCTCCACTTGTCAGTACCCCTTCACAATCAATTTAGCCTTGTACTTTTCAACACTACCATCTGCACCAAATTTCTTCTTGAACACCCATTTGCAACCAATGGGTTTCCATCCATCAGGCAAAGGCACCAAGTCCCATGTTTTGTTCTTTTCCAAAGAATCCATCTCATTCTCCATGGCCTCCTTCCAGGAACCTGCATCTTTCCTGCCCATAGCCTCTTTCATAGTTCTGGGCTCCTTAGTGTTAGAAAGTAAAGCAAAAGCACAACTAGAATCAAGTAATGAATAACCAAACCTATCAAGTTGCTTTCTTGTTTGTGTAGACCTCCTCAATGGATGAGGTTGAGGTTCTGCTTCTTCTTCATCGCTTCCAGAGCTGCTAGAGCTCTCCTCATCATCAGGCCTCATAGTGTCTATCGGTTCAGTCTTCTCAGGGGTAGAAGGAAACTAAACCGCATCTTCTTTCTTTTCTGACTATTCTGGCTGTAGAACAACGAAAGGTGTTAGCTCTCTGAAGATAACACTTCTACTATATAGCACTTTCTCAGTCACGGGATCCCAAATCTTGTATCCTTTTGTACTGACACCATAGCCAATGAAAATACATTTAACAACCTTCTTCTCCAACTTAGACCGTTTCTCCCTAGGCACATGTGCATATGCCTCACAACCAAAAACACGAAGATGCCTTACTGAAGACTTCTTACCAGACCACACCTCCATAGGTGTTTTTCCAACAAGAGCTGATGTAGGAGATCTATTTACCACATAGAAAGCAATGGCAACAGCTTCAGCCCAAAACTTTTGTTCGAGCCTTGCTCCACTAAGCATACTCCTAGCCTTCTCCATCAGTGTCTTGTTCATCCTCTTTGTAACTCCATTTTGTTGCGAGGTGTATGGAGTTGTCATATGCCTTTCAATCCCTTGCTCTTTGCAGAACTTATCAAATTCTGCCAAACAAAACTCACCACCGTTGTTAGTTCTCAAACACTTAATCTTTTTACAAGTCTGATTTTTAGCAAAGGCTTTAAACTCGTTAAACTGACTAAAGACTTTAGTCTTGCTTCTGATAAAATAAACCCATGTCCTTCTACTATAATCATCTATGAAAGATACAAAATATATAGATTTTGAAATAGAAAGAACATTCATAGGACCAAACACATCAAAATGAATTAAATCCAATACACCAGAAGACTTGTGAGAACTAGAGTAAAATTGAACAAGGTTTTGCTTTCCATAAATGCAATGTTCGCAAAAGTCGAACTCGAGATTACAATCATTTAACCCCTCAATGAGGTTTTTATTTTTTAGGGTACGCAGACCCTTCTCACCAATGTGGTCATATCTCAAATGCCATAACATAGTATTTTCAGCAGGAAGCATGGCTTCCATGGCATGTGCACTACCATCGGAATCGGTTACAACAGTTTTCTTCACTGCATGTTCAGATGGTGGGGATGAAGTGACAGCAACTCGTTTCCTTGACTTAGAAGAACTATTGCACTGTGAAGTGCATGCCTCCAGCTGAAATAGAGTACCCCTCACAAGCACCATAGATTCTCTTGTCATCTTGCATCCATCCTTCGAAAAGATAACCTGTACACCTGCATTATTCAACATACTTACAAAAAGCAGGTTCCGTGCAAGGCCTAGAATGTGCATAACTCCATTGATCCCCTTCACTTGTCCATCAAGGAATTAGATTGAGACTCTTCCACGACCAACAATCTTCAGATGAGAGTTGTCACCAAGGTACACCCTTCCACCATCGAACTCTTCATACTTAGTAAACCAGTCTTGATGCGAGGTCATGTGGAATGATGCACCAAAATCAATCAACCATACATCATTAGATGCATGGGTGGTCAAGGCTGCGATGAAGGCATCACCATCATCTTTGTCGAAATCTAAATCGGGAGTTTTCTTCTTCTTTTTCTTCTCCTCTTTGCATTCCTTTCAGAAATGCCCAGACTTGCCACAGTTCCAATAGAGAGCCTTGGACTTTCCAGCAGACTTAGATCTCCCACGGGATTTGGATCTGCCTTCTCAACTTTCTTGTCTTTCTTTTTCCCTTTCTCCTTGGGTCTTCCACGAACTGCAAGAGCCTCTTTGGCTACCTCAGAAGACTTTCTTTGCATCTCTTCAGATAACAGCGAAGATACCACTTCATCCATTGTGAAAGTGGATGTGGTGCTCCCGATAGCCATCACAAGATGATCCCATGAGTCTCGTAAAGAACAAAGCAAGGTCATGCAATGATCCTCCTCCTCCATTTTCACACTCACAGATGTCAATTGTGCAACGATCATGTTGAAAGCATTCATGTGATCTGCAATAGATCCTTCATCTTCCATTTTTAGAGTGAACAACTTCTTTTTCAGGAAGAGTTTGTTTACGAAGGACTTGGCCTGATAAACATCACCCAACTTCTTCCAAAGGTCCTTCATTGTCTTCTCCTCGTGGATGTTCAACAGAACAAAGTCAGCTAAACAGAGTCTTATGAGACCCTTAGCCTTCCAATCTTTGAGGTCCCAATCAGCTTGTGACATTGTTGTAGGTTTCACACCAGATACGGTTTCCCATAGGTCACGATCAACAAGTAGGTCCTCCATCTTGAGTTTCCACAACTTGAAATTAGTGCCCTTGAATTTCTCAACCTCTAACCTTCTGGATGTGGTTCCATCTCCTTGCTACAACAAGATACAGAATACTCTGTACAAGACTCCCACTCAACCTAAGATTAGCTCAAAAAACCTCTACTCAGCAGCTAGAACCAAAAACTGGCCAGGCTCTGATACCAACTAAAAGGAAGCTAGGTGTGCAGAAATCGCTTCCTACACTAATCTAATGAGGGGAGGAGAGTGCAAATTCAAATTTATCCTAACTATTATAGTAACATTAATCCATTAACATGATATATTGCATCAAACACATAAGGAAGAAAGAATGACATAAGAAGAGAGACACAAGATATACATGGGGAAAACCCTTACGAGTGAAAAATCCCACACTCCAAAACACTGCTCAACTGTATTATGTAAACAAAGAGATTACAATACAAATTAGAGCCAATGCTCTTGCAGGAGTCTTCGACACTTGTATGTGGAGATGATCTGGTAGCATAATAGTACCTATAAAACCTGTAGTACATCACCTCCTCAAAGCACCTGTTTAAATAGAGTTTACAAGGCATTTTTGGCTCTATCTTGGAATAGGCATCCAACATGGCCTCATGGACCAAAACCCATGCCTATGGACACTTGTCCAACCTTGTAGAATGTTCCTGACACTTGTCAAGTCACCCCATCCCAAAGAGGTTGCCTATTCCCAAAATGGGTAATGACAGATGCTTCTACGACTCTTACGACCGTCATAGAATCTGTCATAGCATAATGACTTACAACTGTAAGAGAATCTATCATATACATGCTATAAATAGCATATTCTCTTACAACATGTCATAACCCACCTTAGGGTGCCCAAAGATGCCTTCTCCAAAGATGCTGTTCGACACATGTCTGTACCTGTCATAGAATCTCCTATTTCTGACTCTTACATGTCATAAAATTGTCATAGGAATCTGTCATGACCGTTTCGGTCAATATTCCCTTAAACAACACCCAAGATGCTGACACATGGAAAAATATTCCTACCACTAAGTGGGACGCCTATCTCCTCATGTGAGGACAAAATTACAAGTTGTCATCTTCCATGTAGGATGACACATCACCGTGCCACATCCCACAAGATGACAATATGGAATTTACAATTAATTTACATCATAGGAAATGAATAAATAAATACAATGAAAATAATACAAGGAATTACCAAGGTTGAAACACCTTAATTCCCAACAAAATTGATCAAATTGTATAATGTTAGATGATTGAAGTTTTTACAAACTTGTTAAAGATATATATATTAAACTTGGTCAGCTTAAATCATTCCATTCTCGCATGGTTTATGGACCTAGGAAAGATGACATGGATTAAGAGGATTTAAGAAAATTGATTAAGGCCCATCCTAAGAGGATGTAGATGGTTTAGGGTTTATGGACCTAGGAAAGATGACATGTTGATTAAGGGGATTTAAGAAAATTGCTTAAGGCCCATCCTAAGAGGATGTGGATAGTCAAGGGTTTAGGGTTTAGGGTTTATGGACCTGGGAAAGATGAAATGTGGATTAAGGGGATTTAAGAAAATTGCTTAAGGCCCATCCTAAGAGGATGTAGATGGTACAACTTGAAATCTACTCTTTAATCCCATTAAGCCACTCATAATAGTCAAATTGATCATTCACATTTGATCAATTTTTATAATGTTAGACGCTTGAAATTTTTACAAACTTGTTAATGATATATATATTAAACTTGGTCAACTTAAAGGACAAAATCATTTCATTCTAGCATGGTTTATGGACCTAGGAAAGATGACATAGATTAAGAGGATTTAAGAAAATTTCTTAAGGCCCATCCTAAGAGGATGTAGATGGTTTAGGGTTTAGGGTTTAGGGTTAAGGTTTTAGGGTTTAGGTTTTATAGTTTAGGGTTTAGGGTTTAGGGTTTAGGGACCTAGAAAAGATGACATGTGGATTAAGGGGATTTAAGAAAATTTCTCAAGGCCTATCCTAAGAGGATGTAGATAGTTTAGGGTTTAGGATTAAGGGTTAAGGGTTTAGGGTTTAGGGTTTAGGGTTTAGGTTTTATGGACCTAGGAAAGATGACATGTGGATTAAGGGGATTTAAGAAAATTGCTGAAGGCCCATATTAAGAGGATGTAGATGGTACAACTTGAAATCTACTCATTAATCCCCTTAAGCCAATAATAATAGTCAAATTGATCATTCACATTTGATCAATTTGTATAATGTTAAATTCTTGAAGTTTTTACAAAATTGTTAGAGACATATATATTAAACTTGGTCAACTTAGGACAAAATCATTTCATTAGCATGGTTTATGGACCTAGGAAAGATGACATGTGGATTAAGGGGATTTAATAAAATAGGATTTAAGGGGAAACTTCACTATTCCTTGTAAATACTTTAAAGTATGTATTAAGCCACAAAATTTTATATGCCTTAGACATAAATGACCTTACACATTTTGTTTGAAATTTACCTTTTTTTGTGTATGTTTTCAATTTATTTTTTAGTATGCACATGTATTAAAATTACATAGTTATCTAACTTAAATTTTGAAATTTGTATGTATGCTCAAGTTGAATGATGTATATATGTGTATGTAGTTCCTAATTTTTCTTTTAAATGTAGTCATATATGTTTAATTTAAATTATTTCTTGTAATTTTTCAACGTGTATAATATCTAAGTTTTAATATGTTTATTTATAATTTATATATAGATTCTTGAAAGTTAATTTTGTACTTGTTTGTATATTTATATATATGCAGGTTCATAGTTTTTATATCATGGACATTAACTTGATACTGAGGATTTCCTCAATGCGCCACCTCTACCCCCTTCACCTGAACACCCTCCACCTCCACTTCCTCCTCAAAACCCCCCACCCCCACATCCACCCCCACCTGGATCTGATGAGGCTCTCTTGCGAGCTAGAATTAATGATAATATCAGTTCCATCGAAGAACAAATAAATGCCATTTGAAATGAAGCATTTATGCCACCTCACCTGATGCAAAACGTTGTAGATTCTACTAGGTCCATTGATGTGGACTTGGATAGTTTTCAAGTTTGGAGAGAGGAGCGGCGACAATTTTTCTCTGATGGCCTCTCTTGTAGGAAGATCCTGGATCTCAAAATCATAAAAGCCCATTTAGCTCAATATTTTTTTACCCCATCACCAATGAACCAATTGTTAGAACTAGACAATTGAGAGGGGGGGTGAATCAGTTGTCCCACAAAAACTTTTCTCCTTTAACCTTCTTTATTATCTTACTATCAGATTAGTGATGTAAACATTAAAGCATTAATCAACAACATAAGAGCATAAACATAATCAACACTCTTGACACCAAGATTTTGACGTGGAAACCCAGTTAAGGAAAAAACCATGGTGGGGGTTAACCCACAAAATGTGTACCCTATTAAAAGTACTTAGTAAAATAGAAGGCACATGCCTTTGGGGGCACTACCTAGAGCTCACTGCTCAAAAGAGAGGCTCACTGCCTACATAATTTATTTAGAAAGAATTAACTAAGAAATAACATCTACTTCATGCCTGATTCAGTTTCAATGAGTGCTCAAGAACTTTTGCTTTGCCTCAAACTCTTCTTCACATTCTACATTTCTTTCACTCCTTTTAATCTCTGCTCTTCTCCTGATCCTTTCTTCAAATTTTATCTATTTTGCACAAGGATGATTTCAATTCCTCTTCAACAAGTATTTATATACTTCATCAACCTTGGAATGATCAACAAGGTCGGCTAAACTTGACGCGGATCATCACACTGTTGGACAAACACAACTGAGACTTGAATCTGCTTCTACAACCACTCCACGCTTCATAAAAAAAATTTTAAGGCATCCGCAACAGGCTAGGAACATTTGGTCGGCCAAGACTGGGAAGAACATCAACCTCAAGAAGAAATCTTCAATCAACAAGCTCAAACCTCAATGCAGACCTCCAACATAGTAGCCATACGATCCAGAGACCTCCACAAGCACATTGAATTCACCAATAACATCCATTCTAAACCAAATAATCAAAAGCAATTGAATCTTCCTCTAGAACCTCAAGAACACTCTCTGTCATGACTGTCAAACTAGAAGGATAGCTTGTGGACCTCCAAACCATAAACCACTAGTGTTGATGATACACATTGACTTTCCAAACATGCCTTCAAATTTGTAGATCACAATTTTATATTACCAGAGCAATCCAAACCTCTTTTCTATCACTCTATCTTTCTTGAGTATTGTAGGAACCGGATCAACTCAGATGGCCATAACTCCTTCAAATCTTCATGCGGACTTCTCAAATTTTAACTGGAGAAATCTCTAACAATCCTATACACATCCACATGATCTGCATGCATTGATTATCATTAATTTCTCAATATCCTCAACGGTCCGGTCTTCTATGCAGATAGCAAAATAGGATACAGTTGACACCAATGGCAACAAGGATATGTTGACATCAATGACAACCCACTTAGGCACATATTTGCAACACCAATTCCCCCAAACAAAAAAGAATATCAATTAGGTGGTGTAGACATGCAGAGATGACCACCAATTTTTGGGATTAGTGGTGGATGGTATTTGATTATCCACCTCATGCTAATTGTGAGGTTCCTCTCTATTTTTTGAGAAAATTATATGTAGAGTTTGTGATGAATAGGAAATCCATTTATTTTGATTTCAGATCATTCCAGGGTGTTGGTGGCAGCATGCCACAATAGAGATTAGGGGCACGGGTTGATCCCCAATGACCCATGCCTGCTCAATCTCTTGTCGACCCTCCTTTTGCTGCCATTCCTGCACCCATTCAGCATCGTGTCATGGTATCCGCACTAGGAGCATTGAGTGTACTCTTGGCTAACCTCAATGAGCAGACTTCTGAGATGGTAGCTAGGGTTAGTGGGCGAGACCGTGGAGGAGCTAATGGTGGAGCTGGTCCTAGTACCACTCCACCTACGTCGATGCCTCATATGTGTACGAGTTGTAATCAATTATGTTATGGATCTGATTAGGTAGCACCCACTTCAGTTGTACATGGAGCATCAGATGATATCAGTTCATTTGTTGATTTTCTAATTACTAAGGATCACCCTAAATATCATTCGACACGTGTATATATATAGGTCTACACATGTTGAATTTATAACAATTTTAAGCACATGTTTTTAATAAACATATATCAATTAAATTGTAATATTTTAACAATCAAATTGTTTGGTGTAGATGATGGACACAAGGACATCAACATCTTTTGATTGATTTTGTTTTACGTTGACACTTGTGCATGTCGGCCACCCATTTGGGGTATTTTGATTGATTTTTTAAATATATATTAAATAATTTTAACTTGATTTTAATTTGTAATTCAGTCCTAAACATGTGTTAAATATTTATACTAGTTCAGGGAAGTAATATGACTTCCACATTGGATCCACCAGAGGGTGTGTCAAGTGCTCCTCCATTGTCAGGTGTCTCGCATGAGCCACTCGTATGTATACTGTTTTAAAAAACTATACTTAAAATTTTGTATTTTGAATTCACTATATCAAACGTGCATGTACTTATATTAAAAATATACGTCTATGTGGGTTGACATGACCATGAGGATGGGTATTACACACCTGAATGATCCAAGTCAATTTCATGAGTCAGCTGCATTTCAGGTTGTTTAAATTTTTTTATGTGTACACAATATGTAGGTCTTTTAAATAGATTAAAACAAAAATTTGGTACACAAGTGAATATATATGTTTTTAACCTAATTTGTACACGTGCTTTATAAATGACCTTGTAGGACCTTGTTAGTGACACTTTTCATCCTGTTGATGCCATACCACCTACAACAGCACATGCAGAGCAAGACGACAGAGGAGATGAGCAGCCTCATATGGTATAATTTAAAATTTAGATTACATTTAAAGTCAATTATAATATACATTGTGAACTTAAAGTAAATTATGTTCACATGTGTTAAATTCTTTTTCTTCTATAGCATGAGACAAGTCATATAGTAGAGCATGCAAAGCAGGTCGTCAGAGGAGATGAGCAGCCTGATATGGTAATTTTTATTATTTTATAAATTAAAATGAATTAAATCATTTTTAAACATTTTAAATCTAATTTCAATTTTCTTTCTCTTGTATAGACTGATTCAGATCAACCTAGTTCATGTGGAGTGAAGAGGTCTCTTAATTATAGGGACAATAGGAGTTAGACATATATATGTTTTAGTACATTCCATAGACTCTATATATGTTTCAATACATTGCATACATACTATTTGTACATGTTTCAGTATTTCAGTATTTCATGGACTAGATCTATATATGTTTCAGTATTTCATGGACTCTATATGTACATGTTTCTGTATTTCAGTATTTCACATGTGGACTAGAGATCTATATATATGTTTCAATATTTTCATGGACTTCATATATTGTTTCATGACTTTATTAGTTTCAGTATTTTATGGACAATTATTGTTTTAATAATTTACACATGTGCATTTATGCATTTTAACTTGAACAAATTAGTTATCCTTATGAGGTCATATTTTATCATTAAATTTCAATATTTTCATACATTGTTTAAATTAGGAGTTAAAAAATAATTTAACACTAGAATGTTATCTAAGGTTCTTATAGTTAGATTTATAAAATATAATTACTTATAGTAGTGATAACAATAATAAAATATTCACAAGTTAGAAAAAACATAAGCATTTCAAATATTTTTACTTTACAAATTTGATTCATGTAGTCAAAACATTCGATAATATTAGAATAGGAATAGGGAATTATACAAACGTGAAGCACATTATATATCATTACTTTTGATGCTATACATATATTACTTTTGATGCTATTTAAGATCATGATAATCAACAATATAGAAGAATTCAAAATTTGCTTAAGAGGATCAAAGAATTCAAAATTTGCTTAAGGGGATCAAAGTATGTCTCATGTTCAATCGCAATTGATATAATTAATTAGGATATATATGAATTAAGGGATCCTAGGAGAAATGATGGCTTAAGGGGTCCTCATAAGATGGCTTAAGGGGTCCTAATAGGATGTCTTAAGGGGATCAAAGAATTCAAAGTATGTCTCATGTTCAATCACAATTAATATAATTAATTAGGATATATATGAATTAAGGGGTCCTAGGAGAAATGATGGCTTAAGGGGTCCTCATAGGATGGCTTAAGGGGATCAAAGAATTCAAAGTATGTCTCATGTTCAATTACAACTGATATAATTAATTAGAATATATATAAATTTGGTGAAGTTGCCCAAGACAACCAAATTTAACAATAATATATATGACAAAGTGATTATGAGAAATGATGGCTTAAGGGGTCCTCATAGGATGGCTTAAGGGGTCCTAATAGGATGTCTTAAGGGGATCAAAGAATTCAAAGTATGTCTCATGTTCAATCACAATTAATATAATTAATTAGAATTTATATAAATTTGGTGAAGTTGCCCAAGGCAACCAAATTTAATAGTAATATACATGACAAATTGATTATACATTCAAATTTTAAGTTTCAAAGTAGGAAAACATGCACATAACGAACAAAATATATCAAATATTGATTTTTATATATATAAGTGTAGAGTAATTGTGTATGTACATATACAAATTTGGCATATATGCCAACTCAAAACAATATTTACAAAATGTGGTTGTCATCTCAA
Organism: Cunninghamia lanceolata; assembly: GCA_027924645.1. Lineage (NCBI taxonomy): Eukaryota > Viridiplantae > Streptophyta > Pinopsida > Cupressales > Cupressaceae > Cunninghamia > Cunninghamia lanceolata. Next base: position 8,827,074 of record BSBN01000333.1, read on the forward strand.
GGAAATCCAAAACTTGTGGCAAATCATCAAAATGTAGCCTCTTCACGCCACCTGATATAAATCAATTTTACCTATGTATATAAGCAGTATCAATATACCATCAAAACATGTATTTAAATTTATATAAAACTATATATATACTTACCTGTATTTACAAGTATTCCATGTTGTAGGTTGAATCCGCATCCTCTATTTTTTGTCTCAAAGTATGTGATGAATCTGATGATGGCTTAAGGATACAAAATGACAATAAATAAATTTTAACTATGTATATAAGCATAAAATACATGAGTCGATACAAATTTTAAGATAAAGGGAATAATATAGAAGGTGAAATGAGAATGAAAGATATGAGTACATACACAATTTCCTAATGCACTACTTTTAGTTGAAGACTTCAAAATTGATCTAAAAAATTTGTATGGTGAATACTTGTAGATAATCATGCAAAAATGTACTTGTAGGGTACACCTGCAAAAATAATGAATGTAAGTAAATTAACTATATATATATGAGTCGATACAAATTTTAAGTTAAAGAGAATAATATAGAAGGTGAAATGAGAATGAAAGAATATACAAATGTTCATCGATACAATCAACACAATTACATACAACCACTATATATATATATATAATTACCTGTATTTACAAGTATTCCATGTTGTAGGTTGAATTTGCATCCTCTCTTTTTTGTCTCAAAGTATGTGATGAATGTGATGATGGCTTAAGGATACAAAATGACAATAAATAAATTTTAACTATGTATATAAGCATAAAATACATGAGTCAATACAAATTTTAAGATAAAGGGAATAATATAGAAGGTGAAATGAGAATGAAAGATATGAAAGATATAAGTATATACACAATTACGTAATGCGTTCACTTTTAATTGAAGACTACAAAATTGATCTAAATAATTTGTATGGTGAAAACTTGTAGTGACAATCATGCAAAAATGTACTTGTAGGATACACATGCAAAAATAATGAATGTAAGTAAATTAACTATATATAGATGAGTCGATACAAATTTTAAGTTAAAGTGAATAATATAGAAGGTAAAATGAGAATGAAAGAATATACAAATGTTCATCGATACAATCAACAAGATGACATGCAATCACTATATATATATATACTTACCTGTATTTACAACTATTCCATGTTGTAGGTTTAATCTGCATCCTCTCTTTTTTGTCTCAAAGTATGTGATGAATGTGATGATGGCTTAAGGATACAAAATGGTAATAAATAAATTTTAACTGTGTATATAAGCATAAAATACATGAGTTGATACAAATTTTAAGGTAAAGGGAATAATATAGAAGGTGAAATGAGAATGAAATAATATATTAGAAACACAAAACATTGATGCAATATGTAACTAGATAACATGTGATATGAAAGATATGAGTATATATACAATTACCTAATGCATTCACTTTTAGTTGAAGACTACAAATTTGTATGGTGAAACCTTGTAGTGACAATCATGCAAAAATCTACTTGTAGGGTACACTTGCAAAATAATGAATGTAAGTAAATTAACTATATATACATGAGTCGATACAAATTTTAAGATAAAGAGAATAATTTATAGAAGGTGAAATGAGAATGAAAGAATATACAAATTTTCATCGATAGAATCATGCATGATCTCTAGACTTGTAGGGGACCTGCAAAAATAATGAATGTAAGGGGAGGTAAGAGGATGGATTAAGGGCAGCTAAGATGATGACTTAAAGGGATGTAAGAGGATGTCTCAAGGGGAGATACATGAGTCAATATAGATTATAAGATAAAAGGAATAAAATAGAAGGTGAAATAAGAGGATGACTTAACGAAACATAAGAGAATGGCTTAAGGGGAGCTAAGAGGATGCCTGAAGGGGATGCAAGAGGATGGATTAAGGGGATGTAAGAGAGGGGGTGTAAGGGGAGATACATGAGTATATACAATTTATAAGATTAGCATTTTCATGATTTGAATCATGGTGACTAACCTAGCCACTCAAACTATGTGTCATGTGAGAAAATTTGTTCTACATTTATAGAAAATTGATTAAGGGTAGGTAGGAGGATGGCTTAAGGGGAGCTAAGGGGATGACTTAATACAACTATATTAACTATCGATTAAATATATACAACTATATACATACCTGAAAATTTATTCCATTATACCATCTACATCCTCTCTTTTTTGCAATGCATCTATGATTGTCTCATGCTCTTCCATAGAAATTGTCTATAGCTCTTTATTAGCAGGTCTTCCATGATACCTCACTAGTTTTATATTTTTTGCCACCACCAAATGCGAGTAGTGTATAATCTTCTTATGTGTTTCATAATCTTCAAATGCAAGAAAACCATTCTTCCTTGTTAGGTATTTCCATAGCCAAGTGCCAACAACCACCATCGAACCTATTGGATAATGAAAGATATCATCATCTTTTCAAGGTGCTATTAACTTATGTTTAGTCTCCACACATTAATCCAACCAATATTTTGTTTCCTCTTCATTCTCCTCAGGTGCAACAACATACACATGTCCTGCAAATAAATTTTAATTCAATAACTTGTGTGACATATAATTTGACCAATTTCTACATACATGTATTCATATATAATTAAATATATTACAAAATAGTAATAAAGTGAAATAAAATGAAATAAAATGAAATAAATTGAATTAAATTACCTTCTTGTAAAGGTCTGAAACACAGTCATAGTCATCTGATGCAACCACTTGATCATCATCTTCAATTGTTGTTTCATATTGGTCATGTGTTTGTGCAGGTCTCAACGATCTTTGCTTCCACTCTTCAACCCATTTTGTATTCTCACATGCTTCCCAATCTCCTAAAATACAAAACTTACAAAAACATGCAAGCTCCCTTGTCCATATAGTCCATGTTCTTGCATTCGAACTCTTAAATGAATGCCATTTAGTAGATCCACTAATTGTCTCACAATCAAGTCTAGGCAGAATGTTCTCTTCTTCAACCAACCAAAAGAATCATCAAACTGTAGAGTACTCCCTTGATCATGTAGATAATTTTGTTTTACACCAATCCACAATTGCATGTGCATCTTTAAATTTTACTGCATCCTCAAATTTCAATTTCTCTCTAGCAAGAATTCTTTTAACACATGCACCAACTCCATCATGTTATCCTTTACCATGTCCAGCTTCAAAAAAACTCCACATATGTTAGACATTATTTTCCTTGTGAACCCTACTTAACCAATCAAAAATTTGAGCATTCTTGAACTATCCCGTATAATTATCTAACCATATGAGATGTTCTATCATTTGGATTCTTCTTTCTCTTAAATTTGTATAAAATATATTGAAACAATATTGAACAAACTCTGATGAGTGTAACTGGTTGTCGCTCAAATAGAAATGATATTCCCTCAAAAAATTTCTATCATCCTCTATACTATCATCTGAATGCCTATATACAATATGAACAAACATAGCCACCTGCACTGAATTGTAATATTGTGATTGGATTTCCTCTTGTGGAGCAAGAGTATAGTTTTCTACAAAATCAACCACTGATAGTATAGTTCCAACTGGAAATATGTTTCTACATGTGCAAAATTATCCATCAAGCCATTGAGCATGTTGAGAGTGTTTGACATATTTTGGTACAATTTTACTCTTAATTCTGATATGAATGCATGTACACTAATTTTTTCTATGATTAAATCGCAACACTGTCCAATTTTTCCATCCTTTAAAGAATACTCAACATTATTAAATCTTTTAACATCCACTAATTTTTGTCCAAAATCATTTTCAACACTTTCATGCATACAAACTCCTAAGAATGAAAGATTGCCACAACTAGTGCATTGTCCAGAAATACATGAACTTAAATAAAATAAATGCCCATTAGATCTTTCACAAAACAAACCTGCTATAAACTCCTTGATTGTTTTAGGTGGCATATTAATATCACATTCATGGGTAATCATGTTAGTATGTAAAGTACAATGTATATATCGAAAAACATCACAATAATAACAAAATCGCACATGTGTTTTACAACAAGAAGAGATTCGTTGCTTATTAATTTTGACATACCAAGGTTTAAATTTTTCAAATGATCTTTGAATTATGCTAATATTTCTCGGTAACACTAAATCATCTAAAAAATTTCTATAAAATTTGGTTTGAGTTGTGTCTAATAGGTGTTTTGAATGAGTATTGTGAATTTTGGACCCCACTCTTAATTTCAAAACATCTCTAGCATTAGATTATACCCTAGTATTATCATGCCAATATTTTTCAACCAAAGATTTGATTTCAATATTCAATTTCATGTCAGACCTTGGGAGTCGACCACTAAAACTCCAACATTAGTTGATTGGATCATTTTCTATACTTTCTCTTCTCTTTGCTGCTCTTACCAATGTTTTAGGATGTATGTTTAGAATTCCACTAATGTTGCTTAACATTCTTTTATACAAAGTTGCTTTATTAACTATAGCAATTGTTATAACTCATCATGCCGCATTCTTATCTTTAGATCGACTCTTCTTTCCAATAGACTCAATGGCACTAGCAATAGTAGATATAGCATGTTTAAGTGATTCATCTAAGTTTCTATTTGGTTTCAAAAAAATGCCTAAGTTTTTCATTACTTTTCTCATTTTCCACATTCTCATCAATTGCATCATGAGTTGACATTGAAATGATAGTTTTTTTTGATAAAAAAATTGTTTGTATAATCTATTGGCACACATTCTTATTTTTCTCCAAGAAATCTTACTAGGAAGATTATCCAAAATAATACTTTCAATTTTTAAAAAAATATATTTTCACTTTCAACAACACAAGGATTTTCATTTTCACCAACACAAGGATTTTCATTTTCAACAATAAAAGGATTTTCATTTTCACCAACACAAAGATTTTCATTTTCACCAACACAAAGATTTTCATTTTCAACAACAAAAAGATTTCTATTTTGACCAAAAAAGGGATTTCATTTTCAATATTCATTTCTACAGCTTCTCTACGAATAAAATCAATCTCGACATTGTTATATCTAGTTTCTTTTAAATGATCAATACGAATATCATCTATAATCACATTATCCATATCATTCAAAGGTGGATTTGAAGAGGTGCCTGGATTCATGCCTATTCTCACATTTTCCATGGCATTGAAAGGTGGATTTGAAGACATACCAGGATTAGATTCTATAATCAAATTATCTTCCACATTCACCTCTTGCAAATTTGCATCATCTACATCCATGGTCTCTTCAATGTTTTTACCTTCAATAGTCATAGAATTGGATGCTTCAGCATTATTCATTGCTTGAATTCTCATTCTTCTATCTCTTTGTCATTTTGTCTCCTCTCTCTTTGTTTGAATTTCTTCAGGGGTTAATACCTTCCTATCTTTCCTCTTTTGACAACATCGTGATCCCATGATTACAAAACTCTAAAGTACAAATGAATTTCAATAGTAAAAGTCTTTCCTTTTTATTCCTCCTTCAAATGCATATAAAATGAACACAATTCCTCTCCAAAATTGTCCCAATGTTACCTCCTTCCAAAATTCAAATGAAATTACAAGTTCAAGAGCATATAGAAGACACGATTTGATAAAAAAAATATAGAATTAGTTGTTGTCAGTCGTACACAGTCATGTAAGATGTCAAGTTGCAGAAGATAGGAATTTTTTATTAGTTAAATTTTAAAATAATGGTCAAAAAAGAAACGGATCCTGTTTTGTTTTCATCCTACCGAAATAATAAAAAATGAAAACATGATCACGTTTTAAAAGTGGGATCTTGTTTCTTGAAATTTGAATTCCAAGCGTGGTTTCTGCTATGGGTTTTGGGTCGGGAAAAGTCTTGGGGACCCAACCCTGACCTTTGGACCTACTTTGACCTGTAACTCAAAGGTCATGTCAGTGTCACTAAAAAAAGGTGACTTTAGACATATGTCTAAAGTTGTTTTTTGCAGAATTTTTTTATGAAATTAAAACCCATTATAGATGAATTGTGTAGATTCCAAATATGTAATTTTTTTTACAATTTGATTATTTTTCCTATTTTTTAAATATTTTTTTATGAAACAGGTCCAAAAACTTGAAATATTAAATTTTCTTATTATTTTAATAATTTTTTTTGAAAAACAAATTATATGTGAACAATCTTCAGATAATTCTTTTCAATTTAAAAAAAATCAAAAAATGATAAGTTTAGGTCATCTTATGCGTGACGTACACGAGAGATTTTTAAAACAACAATTATGGCCAGTAAAAATTAATAAAAAAAATATATTCAAAAAAATTTATAAAAAAGTTTCATGAGAAATCTTCAGTGTCTTACAGATCTTTTTCCAATATAAGGATTCAAAAAAAAAATTATTTAGGTCAAAATATGGTTGACATACACTTGCATGGTATGGTAAAAAAAGTGACTTTTAAACAATGGTTTTTAGACATGCCTATTGAAAATCAATTTGTATCATCTGGGTATTAAAATAGATTACATATTTGGAAACTAGACTCCAAGTACTACATTTCATATTCTTGACTTCTTTTAAGATTCAACGTTTAAGTGCTTCAAATTTTTAGGTCAAATGTGACAAATTCTGAAAAATCAAGGAAAACACTTCCACTTTTTGGCCAAAAAGTGGACTCAACTTCTTCCACACACCCTCTTCCTGCCTCGGCCTTAACTGCCCATTATGTAAACTGGTTGTCCCTTATAGATATTTCATTAACTTCCCACACTTGACTCCCTCCATCTTTTTGATGAGTACCATATTTAGCTACATGTCCTCTTCACCTGCTAGGCTAGTTTCCCTAGTGTCATCCCCACTGTCTACTATGAGAAACATATTATTCTTTCCCTTGTCTTTAGTTATATGGCTCATTAACCCCTTATCCAAACCATCAATATTTGAGGCTTCTATATATTGGTGGAGAAAAAACTCCAAGTTTGGAATATGTGAAGTCCACTCTTCTATTGATCCACTAATCTTAATTTCATCTTCTAATACAAAGGCCGCATTGGCAAACTTATCAGTGATTTTGTTGGCCTCCCTAAATACATGGGAGACTCTAATCTCTGTACTTCTTTAGTAAATCTAGTCCTTTGATCAAGATGTTGTTCAACTTCCAACTTGGAGTCTCCCTCCACCGAATGGAGTTAATCGTGATCAGAGAATCACCTTTAATGTGAATTCTCTAACCCCTAGTGTCAATCCCAACTACAGCCCCATGATCAGAGCTTGGAATTTCACCTCGTTATTGGTTTGGGTTCCAATTAATCTTAATCCAATCCCCATCAATTTACCACTCTTATCTCTTAAAATACACCCTATATTGGCCGATCCAGGGTTACCTCTCGAGGCCCCATCAAAGTTCAACTTAGCCCAACCTTCCTTTGGAGGGGCCCATCTAACCACTCTCCTCTTATTGTTACTCAGATCAACCCTTGGGGCCCCATTAATAGGGAGAACCAATAAACCAATCCCCCTGTTTCTTATCTCTCCATCCCAACAAGTGAAAATCTAGTCCCTACTTGTTTGGTTCCTAATTACATTATTGGCCACTTCAACTATGTTGTGCTCCACCTTATTCCATAAGTCATCAACATCCAACTCCTTATCTTGAAATTCCCTCCTATTTTTTTCCTTCCAAAGTTCCCAGATAAGAATAGACGGACTAATAGTCGAAAGACAAGAGAGTAAATCTTTCCTATTGAGGTTGGGCCAGGCATTAAAGGTTGATAAGATATCACCTAGTAAAGCACTTTTCCACCTAAATTTCTTCATAATTTTATTCCAACATATCTCTACATAATTACAATTTTTTAATAGATGATCTGAAGTTTCCTCCTCTGATTTACACAAACTACATCTGAGAGGGCCAAAGAAACCAAGTTTCCTCAATCTTTCTCCCGTGTTGATTTTCTTCTGCACCGTCGCCAAAGCAAAGGTCCCATCTTTGGGCAAGCACTGCTTATTCCAAAAGAGATGTATTGGCCAGTCAGCTTTTCTAAAGGCATTCTCCTCCACTTGGTATCCAATCTTGATAGTATATTTTCCCAACTTTGACCCACACCAACTGATGTTATCTTCCTCATAAATATGTAACCTTATTTTTGCCAATTCATGCTCCAGTCTTTCTTCTAGATCAGTTGAAAATCCCATATTTCTGACAATTTCCACTTTCATTCCTTAAACCCATTTTGCTCATCTAGGTAAACATAATCTCTAACTTTGGTCCCCCAATTTTGTGATAGGTAGTCCCTAATTTCATGTAACTCTTGAAGCTCCATTAGGGTCGGGAAGCCATTCCAAGTGTCTTCCTAGAAAATTTCCTTCTTACCATTCCTGATCTCCCAAGAAATATGCTTCACAATCAAGTCTCTACATTCCACCAAAAAATTCCACATTATTGAGCCACCCAACAAGTTTTTCGTGTTTAGGATATAGATAGGATCTTTGGAATCTAGATACTTACATTGCAGTATCCTTGTCCCTTTGCATTGGGGAATTGTGTATAAATTCCATACTAACTTCGCTCCTAGGGATTTATTAAATATCTGCCAATTTTAAAGCCCCACACCCCCTGCATGCTTGGGGGTATAGATCTTGTCCCAAGCAATCAATAGGAATTTATTCCCTTCTGAGGACCCATTCCAAAAGAAATTCCTCATAACCTAATTTAGAGTTTCCCCTATTTTCCTTGTAATTTTCATCCACGACAGAAAAATTTGGAATGGCAACTATAACCGATTTAAGAATCAAAATTCTCCCTGTCGAGGTAAGCCATTTACCATTCCACAACACCATTTTAGCTTTAGAGTTAGACACCAAATGTTCCCATAATTTGGGTTTATTGCCCCCCTGGAATAGAGGGATACACAGGTATTTGCCAGGGAGTTGCTTTACCTTGAAGCCCAACCTCAACGCAATTTCCCTTTATTTTTGAGGCTCCGTATTGAAGAAAAACATCTCTGATTTAGACTAATTAATATTTTGACCTAAGGCTTTACAATACTTCTCCAACATTTCCTTCATTACTTTTGCTTCCCTATTGCTTGCCACTCCAAAAAAGAGTGTATCATCAGCAAACTAATGTTGGGTGATTGCCTCAACCTCAGGGGCTATTTTGATGCCTCTCCATCTACCCAACTTGGCTTCCCCATTAATAAATTTTCCCAAGGCTTCCACCATAATTATGAATAAAAAGGGAGAGACAGGATCCCCCTATCTTATCCCATTGGACCTATTTCAAAAAAACCTTTAGGGTTGCCAATTAACCAATATGGAGAACCTTAATGTCAATATACAACTTTTAACCCATTCGACCCATTCTTGATTGAAACAAAACTTTTCCAATACTGCCAACAATAAATTTATGTTTACTTGGTCATATGCTTTTTTGATATCTAGTTTGACAATTATCCTCTCTACTTTACTACTTCTGACCATATGGATAGCTTCATGAGCTATAATGACCCCCTAATATATTGAGCATCCTAGTGTGAAGTTGCTCTACTCTTTAGAGATGATATCAAGAAGACTTTATTTTAGTCTATTAGCTATATCCATTAGCTATGATCTTCTAGATAATTTTGCAAAGTGATATTGGTCTGAAAACCTCCATATGTTCTATCACATTTTCTTAGGGATTAGAGACACAAAGGTGTTATTTAGGTTCTTAAGCATCATGGATTTCCTCCTTGACTCCACTACCTATAATAAATCCTTCTTTACTATCTCCCATAGTTTTTGGAAGAAAAAAGTAGGGAAACCATCTAGCCCTAGAGCTTTATTAGGGGCCAATTGGAGGTATCCATCTTTACCTCTCCGTCCAAGAATTTGACCATTAACTTCTCATTCATTTCCTAGTTTATCATGTTGGGGATTGGGCTCAAGATGTCCTCCATCTAATCATCTGTGTTATCCTCAAGATTGAGGAGATTCTTGGAATAACTGACCGCCACCTCACCAATATCTTCTACTTTAGAAACTAGATTGCCATTTTTGTCCTTAATGGAGGAAGTCTTGTTCCAACTTCATTTAATTTTGGTAGAGTTGTGAAAAAACTTGGTATTCCTATCACCCTCTTTTAACCAACACTCCCTTGACTTTTGCCTCTAGAAAATCTCCTCTCTAGCTAAGATTTCATCATATTCTTATTTTATACCCTTTTCTTTCAAATATTTGTCTTGATCCATCCCCACAGCTAAGATTTCTTCATTTAGATCTACCAAATCTACTTCCACATGAGTTTTTCTTTGAAAATATCTCTGAAATGCTCCTTGTTCCATTCCTTATGTTTAACTTGACAAATTTTAGTTTTTTGTTTATTTTGAACAACTTTGAACCCTTGATGCTAGAGTCTTGCTCTCACCATTCTTGTATCCTAGCTTCAATTTATGAGTCTCTCAGCCACATTTTTTCAAACTTAAAGGAGTTTCCTTTGGGTCTAGTATCCTGGTCTAGACTTAGCATTACCGGATAGTGATCAAACCCAGTCAAATAGAGAATATATGATTCAAAAAGAACTGAGAGAGCTGACCAATCACCTCTAAGCATAAACATGTCCAACCTATCTACAATGTTTGTAAAACCCTACCTTCTATTTGTCCAAGTGTATGCACCATTCCTTTGGATAACATCTTGAAGTCAGTTTGAGTCAACAAATTCTTGGAAGTCCTTCTGCACTTAAGTGCAGCCTACATTACCTCCCCTTTTCTCTGTTGGATCCAAGGTAGCATTGAAATATCCTCTTAGAATGATGCTCTCATCCCCTAGGGTTTTAATATCCACCAATAGTTGATCCCAAATTAAACTTTTATGATATGGCTTGGTTGATCCATACACATTGCTTAAGGAGAAACTGAGATTATCCACCAAAGAATTAACCTTATGAATCTTCCATGAATCACTCGACTTTAGAACCTCTACCTTAATCATATATGGATTCAATTTAATGCCTAGGCCCATCAAAGCCCCTCTACCAGATGCAAAGGAGCCATGCCATTGTTTCCATCTTTTCATCATAGTGTTCGCATATTCTTTTGTCAACTTGGTTTCCTATAGTAAGAGAATATCTAGATTGCTCAAATTTGTTTGATGCCTAAGCATGCATCATTTGTTAGGGGCATTGATGCCCCTAACATTCCATTTTAGGAGCCTCATTGCTCCTTGAGAAGGGAGAACCCCTTCCCTGATCTCAATTTTCTTTGCCCCTTGGCTCTTCTTGCTATCTCCAAACTTTCCTTATTTGTTTTCCCACCCTTTGAAGACTTTTTCCTCATGCTTAGGCTTTCTAATCTTATAATTTGATTGGTATATACTCCACTCCTCAAATTCCCCTATTTAGTCATCAGTGGAGAAACATTCATCTTCCCAGCCCTATTTAGAAAGACAAGGTATACTCTTAGTGATTTTATCAGTGCTCCTTTCCTTAACAAGGTCATGAGATTCTTGGTTCAAAATGTTTGTGTCCCCTTGCTCCTTCCCTATGTCTTGAAGCACCCCTTCCCTACACCCATCCTTCCCACACTCCTCATCCTCCATGGGAAAAGTCAAAAGTGTTTCCTTTAGCAAACCTTGCTTATTTTGAGCTTCCTCCTCCTTGTCCTGCTGATGGTCCTCCTATGTATCAAAAACTTCTAGGATCATATTATCTTTACTATCTTTCCATATCTAGTTGTAGGGATCCTTATTCTCCAAAGTTTGAGGGGCCTCTTCCTCAACACAATAATCTATCTTATCTAATTCACTTTCATGATCCTCTCCCTAGCCACTGTCCCCATCCCTTCCTTTAATCATTGTTCCTTAAGGGTTTCCACACTCTTTTCATCCTCGTCCCTAACTCATTTTTCTTACTCTATTTAGAACAATCATTTGTCGTATGCCCTAAAATTTTGCAGAGTTTACAAATAGGGGGCTTTTCTCTATTTCTACTTGTTGTCTCCAGATTGTAGACTCTATTCTTAATTCAATTTCCCATGGGAAGGGATTTATCAGATCTACTACTAGACAGATTGTAGCGTACATTCCCACTTCCCCTATAAGGACCCAACTCCTTAATATAAAAATAATACTAACTCTAAATCAAAAAATACTGAGCGAGGAAAATTTTGGTCAATAGATACAAGAAATGCAGATTCCTAAAAATGTTACTAATGTCTCATAATTGGTCAAATAAATGTTACAGGAGTTAGACAACTACAATTTAGTTCCTAATTCATCAAGATCTTATGGGATTACCAATAATAATCTAAAGAGAAGATAGTCTAGACAAGGTTTAAAATCACTCATACCATATGTCCTTCATTATACCCTGCATGCATTTCCATCAACTTGGTTTTTTCCTTTGTGGCATGTATTCTTACCACATGAACAATTTAACAATGTACTCATAAGTTAGCATCATAATATTTATAGAGACAAGGAATAGAGTGCCAAGACCTAAGGGCTAGACCTAATGCCTCAAGGGATCATCCCAGATGAAATTGCCTACGTATGTGTAACGCAGAGGCTTCGTAGTTTGGTAACTTGAGTAGACCCAACATATTCATGTGGTTTCCAACAAGGATCTAGACATAGCATACCTTCTTCTCAATAAGTACAGCAATAGGCACATCCCAATTTCCACTCCAAGGATCATAACACAATCAAGATGTATAAGGTTCATTAGTGATGACTGATACAATACATCATGAAGTAATGACAAATAGAATAAGTTTCCATATACAAAAACAACATGAATAATATAGGTAGAGATTCAACACAACTGTATGAGTGGGTACGCAACCCTTTCTAGGGTCCAATTTCCCCAGAAAGTTCTTCGTTAGTTGCCACCTGTAAACACCTAAAAGTGTTCTTAGATTGCAAAACACCAACCTCTTCCACATTCTACTATTTTTTCCTAATTTTCCTCTATGGTTAAATAATTAGTTTTAATTGATTAATTATTTAATTATTCACTATCCCCTTTCCCCCTTTAATTTAAATAAATAAACATTTATTTAAATTATAAACCTTGTTCTAATTAAATAGGTCTCACCTATTTAAAACTAATTTATTTAATTTAAAAACATCCTCCACCTCATCATTTCTCCCAATTTTAAATTCACTTTTGTCCTTTAGTGGAAGGGAACCCTAATCAATCACAACCCTTCATTTGGCCCCAAAGTCAATAATGAATCTGGGCCCTCCATTCAAACATGCTCTTCTATAAAACACCTCCTCTAGCTCATTTTCACCTCTCTGGGATGATCTCTCTCAGTTCATTTTTCATCTCTTAGCTCTTAGACATCTCTTCTTGGCTTAGAATCCTCTATCATCTCCAATATCTTGCTATTCATGCACTAGAGCTTCTCAAGATTGTTGTAAAAACATACAAAATCTAAGAACATAATGAAAGGTTAAGGAGGACAATGGAGATAGGTCAAAGTTAGCTTAGATTCTTAGTTGTTTTCATGTTTGTTTGATTGTTTTCTAGGCTAGATTGCACTCCATTGGGAGGTAGGGTTAGCTATAGCTTATTTTCTGCATACTTGTAGCCATTTTCCCTATCTCATTCTGGTGAACCTGACGTGAAACAAAGAAAATCTAACATTTTTTTGTTGATTTTAGCAACTCAGCTTTCACAGGTGGCTTCCTAGTCTCAAATGGAGCTCACCGTTGAGTCTGAGAGGCCCTTTCAGTGAAAAATGACATAAAATTTGATATATTTTGCTACCCAAAAAAATGATTTTTTTTGGTTTGGGGCCCCTATTGTAGGGCCATACTATACGGATCCGTATGGACCCGTACAGCTCTTGTGCAGGGGTCTTCAATTGACTTCCTAGTTTTCATTTAATTTTTCATGGCTAATAGTTTTGGTTGCAGGTTTGGTCTTGTAAGTTAATTTTCTTGTTGCAGGTTTAATATCTATTGTTGCAGGTGTAAATCTCCCTCTTACAGTCCTAAAGAAAAAAACCCTATTCACCCTTGGCACTGCTCGGCCCTCATCTCCACCACCATTCTAACTCCTCATCCCACCACCAGTGAGGTTGTCGACACCTCTACTGACCCTCCTTTACCTGTCTCCACCCCCACCATTTTTGCTTCCACTGCGGGATGTTCTCGGCCAGTTGAAACCTCCTAAGAAAACCTAAACACCTCCTTATGCCCTTATTTGTCAACCTTCCATTCCATTGACTACCTATTACAAACCCTACTCTGCCACCCATCAAGATTCCTCCTCTCATGGTTGCCTCCCTTAGGTTACCCTATCTCCTCCCCTCACAATCTGCACCACCATCAAAGCACCGTCGTAAGCATTGCTCTGCTGCTCCTCTACACATCTCTGTTGCCACCTGCATACACCCTGGTCAATCTTTTTGTCACCTCTAAACCCATCCTCTGCCTCTCACCTGCAATCTGCGACTTGGTCGCCACCTCTTAAGGTTACTCTGTCATCCTTATAACCATCATTGCCTCCCCTTCGCATTTCAATCGCTGCCTCTATAAACATATGCTGCCAATCATTAGGACTTTAACTCTTGGCCTTAACGCATAGTGAGTGCCTAGTCACTCTTGTGACCAGGGAGTAGGATATTATCCCCCTTTGTATTCCTTTTTTTTATTTATTTGTTTTTTTGTTTTTTTGCCCTTGGTCATATGAGCGACCAAGGGCAGAGCTAATACAAACCGCCAACATCAAACCGCCAGGCAGTCTTAACTTGTATATGACCAAGGCTGCCAAATAGCTAGTGGTCAGGATTAACAGTCAACCTACCCCTTTGCCTCCACATGCCCTAATTGGGCAGTTTTTTTCAAACTATCATAACGTTTGCATACGTACTCAAAATTTCGTGAACAAGGGCTCTCAAAAAGTTGATTCAACAAACTACACAATGATGCAGGTTTCGTTAGGTAACAACATCATTTTACCAGGTAAATTTTTGGTCAAAGTCAACATTGTTTTATAACTTCAAACACACATATCTTTTACATTTTTTATCATATTTTGACCTTTTTTTTAATTGCTTAAAATTTCTTAAATTTTTTGATTTTGTTGTTAGTTTTTCTATGATTGATCAGTTTTCTCAGATATTTTTTAGATTCAATTTCGAGGCCTCTTTGAATTGGTGGTTTGCAAAATGAGGCATCTACTTGATATTCCATGTTTTTTACATTATCATGGGGATTTTATGCTACTAATTTCTGATTTTCATCTTGTGGAACTCATTGTGAGAAGACTCTTATTTGAAACTACTAATGGATTTGTTGCAAGGTTTCCTCCTTTCATGTGCATGTGCTTGGTTATCATAGGAACACTTTGATTTTGGTGCACTAAAACGAACATTATCTTGTTGTTTTCACACGCTTTCTTCGGGCTTAAAAAGAATCAGTGTCTTCTTTGCTTGGTGATTTTTTTGGTGTTTTGAGGTGTGTATGTTCTTCCCTCACACGTTATGTGATCTTGGGAATCAAAAGCATCTCTCAACACTTTCATTATCACACCACACATTCAAATTTCTAAGGGTAAATGAACACTATCTAGTGTGGTCAAACACGTGTATGCTCTCTCCTCGCATCTTCGTATGACCTTGGAGATCAAAAACATGTGTCTGTACCACTTTTGTACAAACCTTTAGAGGGCCTACCTCCCAATTTGTGAGAGGGAACAACCCAAGCGGTACTTTCGTTTCGGTCTGCTATATAAATAATCATGGTTGTGACGAAAGTCACGTTGGCAAGAGACACCGTGTGGCTTCATTAGTGTTGTCATTGATGGCAAAAAAGTCCATCCCACACATCCCCAAGACATGGTGTGTCTTTACCGGAAGTCAGATTGAAGAAGTGTTGTGGTCCGGTAAGCAAGAACAGAGCAGGCAGCAAGGTCTGACAGTCAGGTCTGGATCTCTCAGAGGAAGTATCTTAGTAAAGTGTAGATTTGGGGAAGTCAAGAGGAGTACCTTGACTGATTTATTCCAAGGACATAGCCTCTGGTGGTAGAAGAGTGAACAGATATGAGCACTTGAGTGTTGGGTTCCTGATTGGCAAAGTAGACAGAGGAAGACCTAACCGGCAAAGCATCAGACCTAAATCTGAATGAGGTATTAATGATGATCAAGCTTACTAAGGTATCATTCATGATTGGCTGACATGATTGATGACTTCTATGAGCATCTCTTTGATATGCATCACTTGATAAGCAAGGATTCAGCCGACAGACCAAGAGTTTGGGAAAATAATAAGTATTCTGGATGCCGGCTAGAAAGTGGATGAAATCCTCGGTGTGGATATATATACCAGATTGTTTTTGGTATGAGTGGAAGTGTGTGTGTGGAAATGTGTGAATAAAAGTAGAAGAG
Source organism: Cunninghamia lanceolata (assembly GCA_027924645.1). Classification (NCBI taxonomy): domain Eukaryota; kingdom Viridiplantae; phylum Streptophyta; class Pinopsida; order Cupressales; family Cupressaceae; genus Cunninghamia; species Cunninghamia lanceolata. Next base: position 8,843,444 of record BSBN01000333.1, read on the forward strand.
CAGTGTGGAAGCAGTAAGGCAGGTTCGATATGTGATAGGACAACAGCACCAAGAAGAGGAAGAATGAAGTGTAGCAGATCAGTGTTTTGAATCTAACCGAAACTGAACCTTAGCATATGTGGATGCTTCTCATGAGTTCAAGTATCTAGTTTCCTTGTATAAACTATTGTAGGCAGTGAGCCTCTTGTGAGAAGTGTGCTCGGGCAGTGAGCCCTAATTGGCAAGTGCCATTTTGTACTATCTTATTCTTCTAACAGAGAATACAATCTTGGGTTAATCACCTCGTGATTTTTCCCCTAACAGGGTTTTCCATGTCAAAATCATTGTGTCATGTGTATTGATGTTATTTCCATTTCATGGTTATGTTTGCTTATTTGATTTAATGCTGCATTAATTAAGAAAACTAAAATAATTAAGATAACTGATTCACCCCCCTCTTAGTTGTCAACAATTGGTATCATAGCCAAGTTCCTCCAAATAGAGCCTAACAGCTTGAGGAAGATCTGGGAACTCAAGTGGATGTGTATGGTATGAGGGAACAACTTCAGTCTGCCCTAGATGATCTTGAGCAATCTAACTTTGAATTCAATGAATTGAAGGAAAGACTCAAACAGGCTGATGATTTCATAAATGAACTAAAAGGGAAACTGAGTATCTCTATGAAAAAGAGAAAAGATCTACTTCAGCAATTGGCATGTCAAAGTGAAGACAATGGTACAAATGAAGATCTGGAGGAGAAAACCAAGTTATGTGAAAAGTTATCAAAAGAGGTCATTATGGTAAGACATGAAATGGAATCAGGAGTTATGAAATTTACCCAAGAAATTGAAGAAAAAAGAAGAACTGAAGATGATTTAAGACAATCTCTCAAAGAGAAATTAGAAGACTGCCACAAAATGGATAGAATAATCAGGCATCTTGAATCTAATCTTGAAGAAGCTAGGGATAATGAAGAACAACTTGAGAATCAGATTGACACTCTTAAAAAGGATCTTCAAACAACAAATGAATACAAAGAGAAATTCAAGATAAGCTCTGCCCAACTTGAAGTTCTTCTTCAAAGCCAAAAGAGGATAGATGACAAGCAAGGCTTGGGGTATGAGAAAGGTGAAAGCTTCGAATCCAGTCAGAAGAACTCCAGATCAAAAAATCCAAGAAACAGGCCTAGAAGACCTCCGGTAAGGCAACCAAATGCTCAAAGATATCCATCCTTCAATGGATACTGCCACAACTGCAATAATTTTGGTCATAAAGCAAATCACTGCAAAAGAAGAATGAACCAGTCTAATTCATCCTTCTCCGGACAGTGTTTAATTGCAAAAGGTATGGTCACAAATCTCATGAGTGTAGAAATATGCAAATAAACAATTCATTCAATAGAATATGCTTTGCATGCAATAGAATGGGACATATGGCTAATCAGTGTAGATCAAGAGGATATCAGTCAAATATGCAAAGAAATGTTGTCTGCTTCAATTGCAATAGATCCGGTCATATTGCCAAATTCTGCAGAAGTAAGAATCATAACAATAAGGGTCCGATACATCATAATCAAAACCAAGACAAAGGAAAAGGAAAAATGAATGCGGATGAAATTCAAAGGGAGATGAACAAGATTTGGGTAAAGAGGAGTACAAAAAATGTTGAGGATGGATCCGCACCAAAATCTGGGGCTGATATTCCTTTCGGAAACTAAATAGATGAGCTCTGGCTTAAGGGGAGTAACAAAAGAAAAAACATTTTCTCCCAGCCAGTCATTAGGTGCCCAAAATTGGCACATGAAAGGTTACGGATTAAAGGACTCTTAGAGAAACATCTAAAGAAGGTTTGGTAAAGATATGAAAGATCCGCAAGAAGGTTTGAAGAGTCTAATCTTCCAAGATACATCTAGTTTGACTGTCATCTGGTAAAAGCAGGATTCTCACAGGTAGATCCGGCTTGATTCAAAATTGAGGAATCTTGATCTGCAGAGAGATTAAATGATTGAGGAAAGAAAGATAGATTGTCAATAATCACCAAGTATAATTCAAAGCATATCTCAGTGATCCAGAAAAAGATATTTCTCAGAATAAGGAGAACAAGGCAACCAGAATGACTTGAGTTGTGCATTTATTGCAATATGAAATTAGGGTTTTTCTAGAATAAAAGGGTTCATTCATTTGTCATTTGCACATTTGCATTCAAGAAGAAGAGAAAAGGATCTCTGCAACAAATTGTTTCAAATTCTCAAAGATCAACCGTTGAAATCGATTCATCCAGCAAATTAATCTGGCTCATTCAGCGAACCCTAGAAGCATAAAAGGTATTTTCTGTTGTTGAATATCTCTCTATAAATCTTTTGAAGAGGGCTACTCCAAATTTTGTAAAGATATCTCAAACCTTAGTATAAGGCTATCTGAGACAAACATTTTGCACAGTGCATTCATTTCCCCTATTTTCTGGAAGATGAATGGGTCTGGTATGTTCTAAGTAGAATACATGATAACTTTATATGGTTGAACAGGCCATTTAAGATCACTAAGGATGCCATTAGGGCAGTAACCTGATTACACTCAACTGGTGGGATGCCTACTCTCAAATCTGTCAAAAACCAAATTGTAAGTGAGGCTACCGGATCAAAATTTGATAAAAGAGCAATGACAATTGAGGATATCATAGATTCGGATATCAAGTTTGCATCAATGATAATTGGATATAAGATATATCATTCTAGTAGGAAGAATTCAGTATCTAGAACTACTGTATATACTGCCTATGAAATGTTAAGGAAGAATGTTGACTGTGATTTCTGTGAGCTCCTTCTGAACCAACTTTTGGAAAATCTGTAGAAAATAAAGAAGGACAAGAAGAACTCCTTCAAATACGGTGGCTTGATACTCTATTTTTTCTTCTATTATATGAATGAGCTACCCAGATCTAGTGGCTAGATATGGCAAAATGATAGACCGGTTGCCATATAAATCAGGGATTACTTGCATGGACTTGGTGATGCCAAGGCACAAAACACAACACTCTGGGGCTATTTCAAGAACTTTCAGAACATGATGCAAACCAGAGAAAGAATTCCTCAATCGCTAGTTGAAAAATATAAGAATACAATATACTTTATGGTAGAAACTAATCAATGCCTAATGGCGGCAGTAGAACCAAGAACAATGTGGATCATGCCAATGGGGTATGAAGTTGATGAGAAAATTGTAGAGCTGCATGTTCAACACATGCTAAGTCAAGCCAAGGATCCTAAGGCAGAAAGGTTTGGAACCTTTGAAGAATTAAGTGTAAAAATCCATGTGGAGCTCAGACAACCAGAGATGAAGAGAAAAGTGAGAAAAGAGGTAGAAGAATTTGCCAAGAGGCATGGAATCTCAAAAGAGGCACTTGATGCCAATAGAGAGAAAATGGAAAGGGCGGAGAAAGAAAAGAAAGAAACTAGAAAAGAAAGTACTCTGGTACAAGCCCCCTCCCGGACCAAATCAACCAAAAGCTCTGCACCTGCTACTTCCAAGGGTCAAAAGACTTCAAAACTGGAAGCTCAGACATCCAGAAAAGGAGAGAAGAGAACCAAGAAAAAGGCAACAAGGTCTTACACAAGCCAAAAGGATGAAGAAGAGACAGAATCAGATGAGGAAGTAAAGAAAATGAAGAAGAAAAGGAAAACATCCAGTGAACCCTCTACTGAAGAAGTAACAGAAGAATTTGTTGAGAAGCCTACTCTGTGCATTGATGACATCATAAAATCAATTACTGTGGATGCGAACCTTCAACCAATGGCTGAATTATATGATGATTACAATGAAGCTGACCAAAAGATCTTGCAAGAAGCCACAGTCAAGTATCTAAATATCTACAACAAGGCTTTTATTGAAATCATATCTCTTATTCCCAAAATCCTAGAAAAGGAATTAGAAATAAGAAAGAATAATGCTATGGCAAAGGATCTTGAGATCTGAGAACAAATGGTTATTCAGCTATATCCTTCAATCACTCCTAAGCAGAAGAATATGATCTTCAAAGATTGTAAGGATGAGTTCCGGAGCAAAGCTAGAATGAATCAGCTTATGCTCAGAGAAACTAACAAAGTAGCAAAAGAGATAGAAGAAATCCTCCATAATGCATACAAAATATTCAACATTCCTATTATAGAGGACTTAAGTGATGATCCCTCAGCTACAGATGTTGAAGAAGAATCTACTGAGATAGTGGCAGAAGAGGTAAAGGAGACAGGTGAAGAAAAAGGTAAGGACTTAGATTCCTCTGCTCTGGAAGAGGAGGTCCATGATCAAGCAAACACCTCTCCTCTGGTTTCCCCTACAGACTCCGAATCCAAAGAAAAAGAAAGAGTACAAGAGAAGATCAGTCAAGAAGCAGAGGAGAAGTAAAAAGAAGATGACAATAGTAAGGCTACAGAAGGAGAGAAAACTCTAATAGAGAAGGCCACAGATGATAGTGGTAAGGGTGCAGAAGGGGAGAAAACTCTGTCTCCGGCAAGAGACACAGTAGAGGCAGTCGAAGAGTTCTTAACCAAAGAGATGATGGAATTTGATGAACCAAAACTTCTTTAAGGACCATTCAATTTTGACTCCATCTCCCCGGTCCAAACCATGAAGCTAGCATCCTTTACTTCAGCAAAGGCAAAAGAAAAGCTTCTGAAGTCTCACATGGAAGACTGCAAGATTATAGAAATTGCATCCAGTGTATTGGAGAAGATCTTGCCATCTTTTCAAAAGGATCCCTCAGCCTCTTCATTTGGTAATCTCAAATCTCTAGTTAATAGTGTTAGCACACATTTTGATTCCTTAGAAAAGTCAGCAGAAGATAAGGTCCGGAAGGAGTTTTTGGTAAAAAGATTATCAGAGGTACAAGGGTTAATATCAAATGATATGAGAGTTATGGATATCGGAATAAAGAACCTAGAAAATGCTCTCAAAGATAGGGGAGATATATATAAATTTTGTTTATCCTGGCCTAAAGTGACCAAGGACATTGAGAAGAAAGTAAAAGAGCAAGAGGATAAACTGTTAAGTTTATCTCAAAGTTTTGATCCTCTATCCTCCATAGTAAATAAAGAGTGTCAGACTATTGCAGTCATAAATGAAATAAAGACACTTGAGAAGGAGAAGAAAAATAGAATAAACAGGTTGAGTGAACTTAGAGGGATCATTATCCCTAAGTTAGAGGCCATGCATGAAGCCCTAACTGATGCTCAGGCCACAGCCCGGACCATTGATCCGACAGATCTCAAGAAGGCAGAAGCTTTTGCATTCCTGTTGAGTGGTCACATCTCAATTTTGGACAGGATGAAGCTGAGTTGGGTAACAGAACTTGTACAATTGAAAAACACTTTTGCAGATACACTAAAGTATATGTAAAGTATAACCGGACAATATACTTATGCGATTAAGTATAGGTTGAGTTTTGCAAATTTTAGTGTGCAGACCCCACCCTTTTCCATTGATGTCAAAGAGGGAATGAGGAGCAGTGAAAAATGAGGAATCTAGCTAAGGGGGAGTTCTAGAAAATGTTCATAAGAACAGAGCATTAGCCAAGGGGGAGTATACTGTGACACTTAGTCATTTTTCACTAAGTGTTGCCATCAATGCCAAAGGGGGAGATTGTTGGCAAGAGACACTGTGTGGCTTCATTAGTGTTGTCATTGATGGAAACAAAGTCCATCCCACACATCCGTAGGACATGGTGTGTCTTTACCGGAAGTTAGATTGAAGAAGTGTTGTGGTCCAGTAAGCAAGAACAGAGCAGGCAGCAAGGTCCAACAGTCAAGTCTAGATCTCTCAGAGGAAGTATCTCAATAAAGTGAGGATTTGGGGAAGTCAAGAGGAGTACCTTGACTAATTTATTCCAAGGACTTAGCCTCCGGTGGTAGAAGAGTGAATAGATATGAGCACTTGAGTGTTGGGTTCCTGATTGGTAGAGTAGACAGAGGAAGACCTAACCGGCAGAGCATCAGACCTAAATCTAGATGAGATATTGATGATGATCAAGATTACTAAGGTATCATTCATGATTGGCTTACATGATTGATGACTTATATGAGCATCTCTTTGATACGCATCACTTGATAAGCAAGGATTCAGCCAATAGACCAAGAGTTTGGGAAAATAATAAGTATTCTGGATGCCGACTAGAAAGTGGATGAAATCCTCAGTGCGGATATATATACCAGATTGTTTTCGGTATGAGTGGAAGTGTGTGTGTGGAAATGTGTGAATAAAAGAAGAAGAGCAGTGTGGAAGCAGTAAGGCAAGTTTGATATGTGACAGGACAGCAACACCAAGAAGAGGAAGAATGAAGTGCAGCAGATCAGTGTTTTGAATCTAACCGGAACTGAACCTCAGCATATGTGGATGCTTCTCATCAGTTCAAGTATCTAGTTTCCTTGTATAAACTATTGTAGGTAGTGAGCCTCTTGTGAGCAGTGTGCTCAGGCAGTGAGCCCTAATTGGCAAGTGCCATTTTGTACTATCTTATTCTTCTAATAGAGAATACAATCTTGGGTTAATCACCCCGTGGTTTTTCCCCTAACAGGGTTTTCCATGTCAAAATCATTGTGTCATGTGTATTGATGTTATTTCCATTTCATGGTTATGTTTGCTTATTTGATTTAATGCTACATTAATTAAGAAAGCTGAAATAATTAAGATAACTGATTCACCCCCCCTCTTAGTTATCAACAAGTCATCAATCACCTAGTGCCGCTATTCTATACCGATGGAAGTCTCCCTCAGTATCCAAGTGATGAGTAAAAACCCTTTCTAAGGGCTGGGAGGCCTCTTAAATGAGTGAACCACCACATGTATAGACACCAGTATATCCTGAAATATTGATTAAGAACCATTTGTACTAGTGGCCAAAAACCTTTTTTACTTGCTGGTGTAGGAGGTCAGACCTCCCAAGCCGCCCCACGTGTACTATTCATTGTAGAGATAGAATTCCCTCAGTCCCTAGGATCGAAGGGTAAGAGGTTTGGTGTGCCCGTACCGTGTAAGGGGGAGTCAGTGTCACCAAATTCTCTAGTTGTCCGCTTTGTTTTAGTATTTGGAGAAATTCGAGTGGGGACTCAGCAGGTAGTATCCTTGACTAGCCTAGGATTGTACATGTTTACAAGTGTTTTCAAACTTGTCAAGAGTCACTAGAAACAACCAATCTGATTGCCAAGTGTCTTTTATGATTGATGTGTGTGCTTACTTAATCATCACCCTAAACATTCGTGTCCACACATTCATTCCAAGTCATCATATCCTAATCACATTCCTACTCATATCTTCATCATTCAACCTTCATATCCTAATCACCTTTCCTAATCACACCATCCAATCATCCACATCTTAATCATCCTACTTGTCCTGTCCTAATCACACTCTTATCATATCCTCATCATTCAATCATTCATATCCTAATCACCCTCCTAAGCCAACCCATTTGATCCTAAACATTCCAATCATATCCTAATCACATTATCCTAATCATATCCTAATCACCTCTCCTAATCACATCAACCAACCATCCACATCTTGATCATCCTACTTGTCCTATCCTAATCACATCCTAATTAAATGATCATCCTTCCACATCATCCTCTTTATAATCCAATCAACACCATTCCAAGTCAAACCAACACCTAACCATCATCCTTGTCATTCCACATATCCTAATCCATTTTCATCCTAATCAATCCAAGTCATTTAAAATTTTCCTATCCTAATCACATTCTTATCATATCTTCATCATTACACCTCATCCTAATCATATCCTCTTCATCTTCCCTAATCATTACACCTCATCCTAATCATATCATATTCATCATTCCTAATCATTACACATCATCCTAATCATATCCTAATCATCATTCCTAATCATTACGCATCATCATCCTCATCCAATAAACATCATCCTAATCATTCTCCTAATCATATCCTAGTCATCCTTATCAAACCCTAATCACCCCTTTCATCTAATCACCATCATCTTAATCATCCTAGTCAAAACCCTAATCATCTTCATTCATAATCCAATCAACTTCTTCCTAATCCATCCAAGTCATCTAATCTTATCTCTACACATAATCATCTTCATTCATAATCCAATCAACTTCTTCCTAATCAATTCAAAGTCATCTAATCTCATCACTACACATCATCATCTTCATTCTAATCTAACCAATCACATCCTAATCATATCCTAGCCATTCATTCTAATCCAATCAACTTCTTCCTAATCCATCAAAGTCATCTAATCTCATCACTACACATCATCATCTTCATTCTAATCTAATCAATCACATCCTAATCATATCCTAACCATTCATTTCAATCCAATCAATTTCACCCTAATCATTCCCAATCACAATACACCACAACCATAGGGAAACCTTTGAGCGTCTACTGTCCCTATCAAATTTGATTGCAACTGTGTCAAAACATTATAGACCTGCTAGTTCTGTTCACCCACTACATATTCAATTTCATTCCTCTAAGAGTAAGTGGCATTGAATATTAGAATTTAGCCCTTGACATCTATAGAGGACCCTAAACATTAGTCTTCCTAAGGTTGAAACATAAGGAGAAACTATCAAAGCCTGACTATATCACAAGTACAAATCTGAACCAAGAACCTTGATATCTTTTTCAAATCAATCACAACTTGGACTTAATACCACAAGGCTAGTTTAAGTCCATTCTTCCAAGTGAATTATGAAACTCATGGGTTCACTTTAATTAATCATTCCTTCTACACCTCAAGGTCTTGATAAATCCAATTTATACTTTGAAAAGGTCATTAGTAGACAAGAGTACCCTCTTGGAGCTAGACTTTTTGAAGACTAATATCCATTAGCCTCTATCATAGCTTGGGCCTCATCACCTTGCATTGACATCCCATAGCATCCCAAGATTCACAAGAGACACGGTTGCAAAAGAAGAAAAAGGGAGTAGATCCTCCTAGTAATCCCTCATTCTAAACATTCTCACCAACACATTCATCCTTGTCATTCCACATCATCCTTGTCATCCAATCTACATCATATCGAATCACATCCTACTCATATCTTCATCATTCAACCTTCACATCCTAATCACCATTTATAATCACATCTTTCAATCAAATTCATCCTAATCACCTCACCCCTAATCATTTCCAAGTCAACCTTAACCATAACCTAATATTCCCTAATCACCTATCTAATCATCCAATCAATCTCATACTCTATCACATTCCTAGTCATTCCACCTTATCATTACCCTAATCCTAGTGAAGCACTTGTCAACATGGTCCTAATCCCACAAGATGGCATACAACGATATGAAGACATGTGTCATTACATGCCAATACTAGAAAACAAGGTTCTAGCACCCCAAGCCTATCCACAACATTATCCAAGTCCACCTTGGAAACAAGACAAAGTGCCTTTAAATTCTCATTCTACCTTTGACAAGGGGAACATAAGTCCACCTCATTTATCCTATAAGTATATTCTACCACCGTACTCTAAGCCTACATCAATTCCACGTCCTAGAATTAAACATTACAAAAGCAAGCCTAAGGGGTTGTCCATATCCACCAATTCATTCAATCCCTTTGACACTCCACCTAATCAAAATCTGAACCCTAATCCTACAATACCATCCATCCCTCTTATCCCTCCACCAGGGGAACTTTCTACTCCACTTAATCTAAATCATAAGTCCACATCATCTACCCTCATTGTCCATCCACTATATTATCCTTCCACACATGCATTTGCAAAGGATGTGATCCATTGGCAACTAGCTAGGAACAACCTATCCCCATGTCAAACATCTACCCTAGGACCTAGCAAAGAGCCTTCAAATGCCACCTCTAACCCTTCAACCCCATCATGTGGCCTACCAACCATCAAGACTCTCCAAGAGCCTCCCCACATGAGTCCTAGTCAAGACCCATCACACCCTTATGTCATTGACCATCAAGAACATATCGAACCTATCCAAGAGTCATCCACTTCCATTCAAGCAAGCCAAGATGTATGTCAAGGACATAAACCTAAGCATGAGGAAACATTAGTCCCTAATTCTAATCAAGATCAAATCCATTCCATTATTGATTCCATCCATAATACACTTGATCCTATCCATGATCAAGCTCCCATATATGATCAAGATCCTTCTTATGATAAAGAAGACCATGATGACCCTCTTAGTTCACTCTATGCATTCCATGGTCAAGAGCTTATCACTCCACCTATCCATGATACACAAACTTCCACTTGTCATGATGATACATGTGCCTCCCAAGAAAACATAGAAGATCAAACAAATAACTTGGATCCTAATGAGAAAAATCAAGATCCTAATGATCCCTCTTCATCCACTATCAACTCTATTTCAAAGCCATCATATCCACTTGGTCTAACCACCTTCATTCATGAATGTTCCTCCTTAGGAAAACAACAACCATTGTCATCCACTTCACCTTCTCCATCCAATAAAGAACTCAAGTCTAGTGTCCAAACTACACCTAGTACCATAGTCCATCACATCCTCCAAAACATGAACTATCATGGTAAAGGCTTAGGCCTTCATCAACAGGGAATTTTGGAGCCCATCCATGTCAATGCCCCTCCACGCTCATATGGAATTGGATATATACCCCAAGGTAAACAATATAAATATGTTGGTACTTCCTCCATACATCCTAAGTCCACCACTTTCCATCGCAAACCCTATCATATTCGAAAAAAATATGTTGCCATTCTGCCTCCCTCATCCTACAAGACCCAAAATCATGTGACCATACACCTTCCACCATCTAATTTGCCTCCATTACTTCTAACTCCTAACATCCCTCCATCTAATTTACCACCACTTCTCCCAACTCCAAATCCATCCATTTACACATTCCCTCACATTCTTAATCATGATCAACAAATGCACACATCAACCAAAAATAAAGCTTCCATCCACCCCATGGGATTCAAAAATAAACATTTGGATGTCTCTACCTATAAAGCCAAAAATCCTAAGGGTCCTAATGCCTTAGGGTACAAATGCAAAGAATCAAAGAAAAATCCATCTTAAAAGCTATCTAAGCCCATACCTCCAAAAGAAAAGTCCAAAACTAAAATGGTTTGGGTCCCTAAACAAAAAAGTAAATCAAATGAGGCATCCACCTCTCAAAAATCCTCACTATCCCCTTCCATCCACAATTCCCATTCCATATACAAATCCCACAAGCAAAGAAAAAATCATAAAAATACTAAGTCAATGTGGGTACCTAAATCACTCCATCATTCATCCCCTAAGAAAACATCTCCATTGCTTCCTACACCTCCACCAACTCAAAAGCTTCAATGTTTATCACGATGTGTGCAATCATTGGTCATGATTCCTTTCCATACCTCCATCACCCCATCATTCAACCATTATCCTACATATTTCACCCATCACCTTCCTATGGTCCATGCTTTTGCATAAACCTTCTATCCATCATTGCATAAACCCTACATGCAATCTCCCTTACCAACATTTATGAGAATATTGACTTGACATGGTCCATGCGACGACATCTTTCTCCATGGGACTATCGCCTTTCATGGAACTAGACACTTGTGTCTCCCCATCCATATTCCCCATCTCCTATCAAAAAATTAAAAAAAAATCAATCAAAAAAGTAAAGAGAAATCCCTTCATCCAACGATGAAAACCACCCTTAGTGGTGCCTTGGATAAGGACCATGATGAAAACTTGGCAAAAAGGCATCATATGTAGGTTGATCTTCTATGTTACTTACACTTGGGGGCACAATGCCTCATCTATCTAACCTATCATTTCCTACCTATCATTTTTCATACCATTCCATATCGTATCTTATCATGCCATTTCCATATACCCACCTACATATACCTATCACATTGCATCCATTCATCCTCCTTTCTTCCTTTTGATCTTGATAAAGATTGGGGGCACAATGTTGACAAATGCTTTGGATATCTCTTGACATACCTCATCCCTTTCAAACCAATCCTATCATCATCCTTCGTCATAAGCTTTATCATGCCAAATCTTAAGCATTCCACCTAGCATGGGGCACATGTTATTCCTATGCGACATAGTCTTTGGAGATCACATCCTTGTTCTCTTACGCGTACATCCATTCCTTGCACTTTGCCTACCCTTTTGTCCATCCAAACCCATCCTACCTCCTTACATCTAGACTTGGTTTTCCCTTTTCATTGGTATCTAGCACAAAGACTACCCAAATTGTCACCCAATACCATCCCAAATATTCCAAAAACTCAAAAAATCAAAACATGACAAAAATCCAAAAAAATCACAACATTTCAAAATCCAAAAAAAATCACATGTCAAAAGTCAAAAAAAATCAAAAACATGTCAAAAATAAAAAAAAAATCAAAAACATGTCAAAAATCCAAAAAAAATTAAAACATTTCAAAAAACAAAAAAAACATCAAATATTTTCAAAAATCCAAAAACATTCAAATATCCTCAAAAAATCCAAAAACATCAAATATCATCAAAAACCACAAAAAAAATCAAATAATCGACCAAAAAAATCCAAAGCAATAATCTGTGTCAAAACTTTTGTCAAACTACGTCACCTCTGAGCTTTCACGTAGGCAAGGCCATCTTTGATGCGCCCCCAAGGAACTAGGTTAGTCTCTTAGGGCCCATAGAAGACATAGGTAGCCCCACTATAAAATCAAGAGATATTGTATCCCACTTCCATCTAGGGATGGAATAAGGTTGCAATAGTCATGTTGGGTACTGATGCTCTGCCTTCACCCGCTAGCACTCAAGACACCGAACCACAAAATTAGCAATATCACATAGCAAACTTGCCCAATGATACAATTGTCAAAGATTGGCATGCATCTTCATGACACCTGGATGAGCTGAATAGGGTGCACGATGAGCCTCTGACAATTTACCAAGGAAAGAAGATCACTAGAATCTAGAACATAAATACAACCAAGATGTTACAAAAGTCCATTAGACTCAAGAGAAAAACCTGCAAACCTACCCTCAAGGACTCTCCCAGAATCAATCTCCGTGCTAACCTCCTGATACTAGGTATCACTAGGAAGTGACTCCAAAATACGGTTCCACAAATCCACTCCAAGAGAGAAAACTAAAATCTCATGTCTCCTCCTGCTCAAGGCATCCACAACAACATTCTCCTTACCCTAAATGTAGCGAACCTCGAAGTCATACTCACAGAGGAACTCCATCCAATGGTGCTACCAAGAATTCAACTTCGGATGAGTGAAGATATACAGCAAACTACAATTGTCACTATGTAACTCAAACCAATGTCCCAAGAGGAAATGTCTCCAACACACAAGCGCATGGATGACACTCGCTAACTCTAAATCATGGGTGGGGTAGTTCAACTCATGATCCTTGAGCTTACGGGACTCATATGCAATCACTCGTCCCTCATGCATAAGAACTGCCCCCATAGCCTCCAACGAAGCATCGGTGCACACTACAAAATCACCTATAGGATCTGGCACTACCAGGATATGTGCACTAGTCAACCACTCCTTAAGAGCCTAAAAAGCTGACTCACACTGATCTGACCACACAAACTTCTTCCCTTTCCACTAAAGAGAAGTGATGGGATGGGCTATCGGAGAGAAATCTCTCACAAATTAGTGAGAGTAACCTGCCAATCCCATGAAACTATGAACCTCAGCCACATTCGTTAGCGCTAGCCAATTCACAATGGCCTGAATCTTAGAAGGATCCACTGATATACCCTCTCCTGAGATGATGTGGCCCAAATATCTCACCTCAGTCTAGAAGAACTCACACTTGGCCAAATTTCCAAACAACTGATTATCTCGCAAGCACTGAAACACTTGCCACAAATGGCCTTCATGCTCCTTCATAGTCCTCGAATAAATCAAAATATCATCAAGGAACACAAGAACAAACCGGTCAAGATAGGTACGAAACACCCCATTCATCAAACTCATGAGCACTGATGGAGCATTGGTCAACCCGAAAGGGACAGCCGTGAACTCATAATGCCCATAGCGTGTATAAAATGTTGTCTGATGACTGTCTGCCTCATGAATGCAAAGCTGATGGTATCCTAACTTCATATCTATCTTGGATAACACCTTGGCTCCCCTCATCTGATCAAACAAATCATCTATCCAAGGTAATGGGTAACGATTATTCACCATCACTTTGTTCAACTAGCGGTAATCAATGCACAAGCGAACAGATCCTTCCTTCTTCACAAAGATGACAGGTGCTCCCCAAGGGGATACACTAAGATGAATGAAACCCTTCTCCAGTAACTCCTCTAAATGCAACCACAACTCACTCAACTCTTGAGTAATCATGCAATACAATGCCTGAGAAATAGGCTCCGCACTAGGAATGAGATCAATATGGAAGTCTATGTCGTGCTTAGGCAGCATACCTGGAATATCACTCAGAAAGACATCTGCAAACTCCTAGAGATTAGGATGATCATCAAGAGATACCTCCTGAATCCCACCCTCAGCAAGATCACTAATTGAAATAGCGAACATCTGACAACCTTGCCGCATGGCACACTTCAGCTACATATCCAAAATCACACGGAGAAAAATGGGTCTCTGAACCCCAACTAACTCAACACTCTCTCCAACATCATCAACACACTGAACCGACTTACGCCAACAATCTATAATGGCTAGGTGGGTCTCCAACCAATCCATGCCTAAAACAATCCTGTATGACCCCAAAGGCAACACACAAAGATTCACTGTGGTAGTTAAGGTACCCAAATCCAACACACAACCACGAACAAGGGAGTCTATAGCCACCTTGATTACCCTGATCGGCATTACACCAGATGCTACGTCAAAGAATAGTGGCTATACCTCTAACTCTACCTCTAGCTCTGCCCCTAGGAGGCATCCTAAAGGAACAAAGAACACATCAAAATAGATCATCACAAGGATGACCTATACACCATACTAAGGCATGAAAGCATAACAACAAGACTATAAAACAATATAACAAGCTCACGCCACACACGCCAAGTACAACAAAACATAGAAGGCTCAAGTATGCCAGAGCTCCCAGTGTGTGAACATGGGCTCTGATACCATATGTAACATCTGACTATGTAACCCCTCGAAGGGTAAGAGCCAAAGAGGACAAGATAATTTTTTTTGTCATAAGTAGATATCATACACATGATGCAGTTGTCGATTTGATAGATTGACAGCATTCATGACCAAGTATGGTCGAATGCACAACCAACAAGAGAGGACTAAATCACTCTCCAGAGAAAACATAGATAATAGTACATTCATTTTAAACACCAAATCAAATGTTCCTAAAACCCATATCCAAATATAAACATGAATCCATAATCATCATAGAACAAGCGGATCTGATACCCACACCGAAGTCCATAAACTAAATAGGAAACATCTCATTTCTTCTCATTAACTTGCATGATTACATCTTCTCTCTTAAGAGAGTACAATTACATAAAAGAATATACAAGTACAATGATATAGTCCTGAATATGATACAATAACTAAAAGAGTACAATAACTGAATGAAGTAACAGAGAGAGATAACATCTCCAACTGGTGCACCAAAACCTGTTCATCGGTCCCCAATGGCAGTGGCAATGCCTCCCAACCATGTGGACTCATACAAGACCACCCCACCATGCTTGAAGATAGTCACAAGGCCCAAATAGAAGTAACAAGGTAGGGGTATACAAGATGGCCAACACTCACATTAATCACGGAGTAGACACGAAGAACAATGCATACAACCAAAGTCATAACATAGAGGTACTCATCCAAGTCATAGGTCGGGTACTACTCACGACTACTAAGGTGCTAGATACTAGAGTGTAATCAGATGGAGTGTCATCATGCGTGCTCGAAGGGATGGCACCACACAAAACCAAGTACTCCTCTCATGCAGACAAGGAGACTCAATCGTGCCCGAATACATGCCCCGCAGATGGATGACTCGATTCCCTGCAGACGGATAGGCCTTCTCGTTGCACCCTTAGCCTTTACAAGCACTCAAGTCCATGCATGAGGACTAATTATCTTATTAATGTTTTTACCCCAATGTTTTCATTTAGTTATCACTTATTAATGTAACTCTGCTACTAGTTCCCCTAGCAGCCACTCGTGGGCCCCGGGCCCGTAGAGAGCCACTCCAAATGACCACTCTAATGCATAGACCTAGTTCATCTCGTGTAACCAACGAGGAATCCAAAATGACTAAAAACACTGAGTTATAAATTTAAAATAGTAAAGATGAAAAATATGATCTACAAGACCCAAACTCTCGTGGACAGTGAAATTTGTTGAAAATGGCCTTTTGCCAGTTAGATCAGTTTTGTAATAACTCTCGTGACCCCAATTTGATCACTCTTCACAAAGGAATGCAAGGATAAAATAAAAATACGGCAAATGGCATTGCAAGCCTTCTCATAGCCTAATTTTTACATAATGACTATCATATTTAATATAACAAAATAAAATGATACAAACTCTTACAAAGTGGAAACCTTAATTTTTCCTCCCACAGTAGTTCCTTTAGATCCTTGGATTGCGTGATAGGTTTTCTTAATCAGAGATTATATGAACAATTTTTAATGCACAAACACATAAATCTTCCTAGGATAGTATTTATATATATAATAGTTATGTCCATGTTAGTTTACTCATGTAACCTCATTTGAAATGGCATATCTACCCACAACCCTGTGTCTCTGGGTAAACATTTAGAAAGAATTAAATAACTACTAGAACACAAAACAACAATCAGAGGTGAATCTGAAACTTCAATAGATTGAATGGGGTTTATAGCTTCCACATGCAGTTATGAACTAACAATATTTATAAAGAATCAATCAAAACTGAGCTAAATCTTATTATGTACCAGCCTCATAACAAACATCAAGCTAAAGGACACCACCTTGAAATTGAGGTTAATTGAAATCTTTGTTTTTAGTGCTTATTCATTTTTTTTCTTGCATTAAAATTTATACAAAAGGAGGTGAAATAATTAGTTATTAACCTATTTTGTTGCATTCTAGCTACAATGAAAATTTATCAAAGAAGTCATCGTATACAAAAAGGCTTCATGGGACTTAGATCTCTTCAATCTCCAACATTGCATCCCAGTTTTCTATATAAGGTTGCCTTCAATATTTTCTCTATACCCTCATAATCTTCCCTAAGCATTGAACCCCTATTTTCTTATTTTTTTTCTTTTGAAAGTAATAAATCAGAAGCAAATGATCTTTATTTGAAAACCCATTCCTCTAGGAATATGGAAAATAGTTCTCTATTTTAAAACGACAAATTTCAGGAAAGAGGCAATGTAAATATCTTGAATCAAAATAAATTTGGCATATGGTTTTTTTTAATGGTAGTAATGGGATTTCAGTTTTTCTGTGCTAAATGAAATAGTAACCACCATATTTTAGTTTTTTCAAAAGGTAGTAATGAGGTTTCAGATTTCTGTAGTTGGGAAATACAGAGCAATAAGTTTTAGTTTTGTGGTAACAAAAAAACAAAGAGTTGATGTAAATACCTTGCAATGCACTCCCTTTCAACGCTCCTCTAGTCTCCCAAATCAGATTGCACTCCTCTCCTCCCACAATTTGATACGCTTTCCTTAGTTATACGCTCTGCCCTCTCTTAGATCTTCTTTTTCCTTGTTTATTTTTGTTTCATAGCCTTCAACAATCAGGCGTTGACCCCGCAGAAGGAGAGTGACCTTCCCTGTTTTCTGTGACTTTTTCCCCCGTTTCTACTCTGTGTTTTTCTTCTTTAGAGAGTCTCTCCTTAGGCATATCCCCCCATCCTCCTTCTACACGGTACCTCTTCATTAATCTCCTCCCCAAACAATTCCATTCCTACCTCCTAAGATTTTTTTTTTGCCATAAAATTTCACCGACTTCTCTTTTCTTTCCTCCTACATTTCTTCCCACCAAACTTCATCAATTTGCACCTGCCATCCAAGATTTGTTTTTTGCATTTAACACCCAGCCACCTCACCATGCCATGACCCCCTCTCAAAAGACATAAATTCGGTCAGAAAAGGGGTTGTTAAATCCTACCCCTAGGACTAGGCTTACTCCTAGAAGCCTAAAAACGCTAAGATGTAGCCAAAGCACACACTAGTCCATGAAACTCGATACAATTATAAAAATTAGGTTATAACATGCACAATTACATGTAATCAGTCCCAGTACATGGGTAAGGAATAGGCAAGGCACTCATTTCCTACAAAATATACATTAGCATAAAACAATTTTCTCCTATCAAAATAAAGAATGATGCCAAGGAAGCCACATCAAACAATCAACAGAAACCAAGGATAAAAGCCTCAACCACCGCACTAGCAAATTACATATGACCATAAGGTAATCTGGATGATAAAACCACAATAGGGGAACACTACACTAACCAGGTGCAATGGGCTAGGGTAGGGAACAAGGCCTGTGACTATCTCTAGTAACCACCATCAGGGATAATAAGAGTACGCTCAGGCCTGTGAATCCATGCAGAGTTGATACTCAGTACCTACAACACTCTAAGCACACATCAAGGTACCTGTGGATATACATACATCATATAGCCGAAGCAACATCAATCATGTAAGCATGAAATCCATCAGAAGTAATAATAATGTCCACATCATAATAGTATCGAGATTGCACATCACCGGTGCCAATACAAAATAATAACAGGACACATAATCCAATACAAAACATACAGTCATCGAAGTCCATCAAGATAAGCAAAAACATAATACGAACACGGGGGTCATTACATCCCCTACGACTAGGCTTACTCCTGGAATCCTACAAAAAGATATGTATAAAGATCTCTCATCTTCACCACATCTTCCCAAAATGCTGAGGACTCACCATCAAGATCCCATTGGACCCTTACCTGCTCTATGTCCCAACCCTTGAGAGTCAACCTCTAACACTGAAGGATGCGTACGGGCTCCAAAGAAAGCTACCCGTCTGCCTTGACCTGTAAAGCAGTCCATTCAAGAACATGGGTCACATCAGGAATATACTATCTAAGAACTAAAACATGGAAAACATCATGGATGCACGATAGACTCGGTGGTAATGCAAGGTGATAGGCAATAGGACCAATCCTCTCTAGGATCTCCAAAGGTCCAACAAAATGAGGTGCCAACTTCAAGCCTTTCCCATAACGGATGGGGCTCTTTCACGGATGAACTCTTAGAAACATACGGTCACCCACCGAGAAATGATGATCCAACCTACGGGCATCGACATACTTCTTTTGCTATTCCTAATCTATAGCCAACTACTCTCTGATCCACACTATCTGCTGCTCCATATCCTAAAGCATCTTCGAACCCAAAAGAACTTGGTCCTCTAAGCGATCCCAACTCAATGGAGTGTGACACGGCCTACCATACAAGGCCTGGAAGGGAGACATACCGAGAGAGCTATGGTACCCATTATTATAAGCAAACTCAACCAGCTACAAGTAGTCCTCCCAACAAGACTACTGGTCCATAATGTACATCCAAAGCATATCCTCTAAGACTTGATTAACCCGCTCCGTATGTCCATCAGTCTCGGGCTGGTATGCAAAACTAAAATTAAGTTGAACTCCCAAAGCATGCTGAAGAGAAGTCCACAAAGCTGAAGTGAACACTGGATCACGATCGGAAATGAAGCTACAAGGAATACCATGCAGATGCACAATATCCTCCATAAACACTTGAGCCACAGACGCTGCAGTGTACGAAGATCTCATGGGTGAGAAGTGTGCCACCTTAGACAACTTATCCACTGTAACCATAATAGCATCATGACGACATGAAGACATAGGTAGCCCCACTATAAAATCAAGAGATATTGTATCCCACTTCCATCCAAGGATGGAATGAGGCTGCAACAGTCTTGTTGGGTGCTGATGCTCTGCCTTCACCTGCTAGCACTCAAGACACCAAGCCAAAAAATCAGCAATATCACACCGTAAACCTACCCAATGATACAACTGTCGAAGATCTCCATGCATCTTCGTGACACCCGGCTGAGCTAAATAGGGTACACGATGAGCCTCTGACAAAACCAAGGAACGAAGATCACCAAAATCTGGAACATAAATATGACCAAGATGTCGCAAAAGTCCATCAGACTCAAGAGAAAAACGTGCAAACCTACGCTCAAGGACTCTCCCAGAATCAATCTCCGCTCTAACCTCCTGATACCAGGTATCACTAGGAAGTGACTCCAAAATACGGCTTCACAAATCCGCTCCAAGAGACAAAACTAAAATCTCATGTCTCCTCCTGCTCAAGGCATCCGCAACAACATTCTCCTTACCCTAAATGTAGTGAACCTCAAAGTCATACTCATAAAGGAACTCCATCCAATGACACTACCGAGCATTCAAATTTGGCTGAGTGAAGATATACTGCAAACTGCGATGGTCACTATGCAACTCAAACTGATGTCCCAAGAGGAAATGTCTCCAATGCACAAGTACATGGATGACAGCCGCTAACTTTAAATCGTGGGTGGGGTAGTTCAGCTCATGATCCTTGAGCTTACAGGACTCATGCAATCACTCATCCCTCCTGCATAAGAACTACCCCCACACCCTCCAACGAAGCATCAGTGTACACTACAAAATCACCTATAGGATTTGGCACTACTAGGATAGGTGCACTAGTGAGTCGCTCCTTAAGAGCCTAAAAAGATGACTCACACTGATCTAACCACACAAACTTCTTCCCTTTCCGTTAAAAAAAAAGAGAAGTGATGGGATGGGCTACCCAAGAGAAATCTCTCAAAAATCGGCGATAGTAACCCACCAATCCCATGAAACTGTGAACCTCAGCCACATTCATTAGCACTAGCCAATCCAAAATGGCCTGAATCTTAGAAGGATCCACTTAGATACCCTCTCCTAAGATGATGTGGCCCAAATATCTCACCTCAGTCTAGAAGAACTCACACATGGCCAAATTGCCAGAAAACTGATTATCTCGCAAGTACTGCAACACTTGCCACAAATAGCCTTCATGCTCCTTCATAGTCCTTGAATAAATCAAAATATCATCAAGGAACACGAGAACAAACCGGCCAAGATAGGTGTGAAACACCCTATTCATCAAACTCATGAGAACTAATAGAGCATTGGTCAACCTGAAAGGGACAACCATGAACTCATAATGCCCATAGTGTGTACAAAATGCCATCCGATGAATGTCTGTCTCATGAATGCAAAGATGATGGTATCCTGACTTCAGATCTATCTTGGAGAACACCTTGGCTCCCCTCATATGATTGAACAAATCATCTATCCGAGGTAATGGGTAACGATTCTTCATTGTCACTTTCTTCGACTAGTAGTAATCAATGCACAAGTGAAGACATCCGTCCTTCTTCACGAAGATGATAGGTGCTCCCCAAGGGGATACACTAGGACGAATGAAACCCTTCTCCAGTAACTTTTCTAACTACAACCACAACTCACTCAACTCCTGAGTAGTCATGCGATACGGTGCCTGAGAAATAGGCTCCGTACTAGGAATGAGATCAATACAAAAGTATATGTCACACTTAGGTGGCATACCTGGAATATCACCCGGAAAGACATCTACACACTCCTAGAGAATAGGATGATCATCAAGAGATACCTCCTAAATCCCACCCTCAGCAAGATCACTAACTAAAATAGTGAACATCTGACAAGCTTGCCGCATGCCACGTTTCAGCTACATAGCCGAAATCACATGGAGAGAAATGGGTCTCTGAACCCCAACTAACTCAAAACACTCTCCAACATCATCAACACACTGAATCGACTTATGCCGACAATCTATACTAGCTAGGTGGGTATCCAACCAATCCATGCCTAAAACAATCTTATAGGACCCCAAAGGCAACACACGGAGATCCACTATGGTAGTGAAGGTACCCAAATCCAAGACACAACCACGAACAAGGGAGTCTACAACCACCCTGATTACCTTGATCGGCATTACATTGGGTGCTATGTTAAAGAACAGTGGCTATACCTCTAACTCTGCCCCTACGGCATCCTAAAGGAAGAAAGAACACATCAAAATAGATCATCACAAGGATGACCTATACACCATACTAAGGCATGAAAGCATAACAACAAGACTATAAAACAATATAACAATCTCATGCGACACACACCAAGCACAACAAAACATAGAAAGCTCAAGTATGCCAAAGCTCCCAATGTGTGAACATGGGCTCTGATACCAGATGTAACATCCCGCTACGTAACCCCTCGAAGGGTAAGAGCCAAAGGGGACAAGATATTTTTTTTGTCATAAGTAGATAACATACACATGATGCAGTTGTTGATTCAATAGATCGACAACATTCATGGCCAAGTATGGCCGAATGTACAACCAACAGGAGAGGACTAAATCACTCTCCAGAGAAAACATAGATAATACTACATTCATTTTAAACACCAACTCAAATGTTCCTAAAACCCATATCCAAATATAAACATGAATCTATAATCATCATAGAACAAGTGGATGTGATACCCACATCAGAGTCCGTAAACTAAATAGGAAACATCTCATTTCTTCTTATTAACTTGTATGATTACATCTTCTCTCTTAAGAGAGTATAGTTACATAAAAGAATATACAAGTACAATGATATAGTCCTAAATATGATACAATAACTAAAAGAGTACAATAACTAAATGAAGTAAAGGAGAGAGAGAACATCTCCAACTGGTGCACAAAAACCTGTTCGCCGGTACCTAATGACGGTGGCAACGCCTCCCAACCATGTGGACTCATAGAAGACCACTCCACCATGCTCAGAGATAGTCACAAGGCCCAAATAGATGTAACAAGGTAGGGGTATACAAGATGGCCAACACTCACATCAATCATGGAGTAGACACGAAGAACAATGCATACAACCAAAGTCATAACATAGAGGTACTCATCCAAGTCATAGGTCGAGTACTACTCATGACTACTAAGGTGCTAGATACTAGAGTGTAATTAGATGGAGTGTCATCATACATGCTCGAAGGGATGGCACCACACGGAACCAAGTACTCCTCTCATTCAGATGAGGAGACTTAATTGTGCCTGAATCCACGCCCCGCAGACGGATGACTCGACGCCCCACAGACGGATAGGCCTTCTCATTGCATCCTTAGCCTTTACAAGAGCTCAAGTCCATGCACGAGGACTAATTATCTTATTAATGTTTTTAACCCAATGTTGTCATTTAGTTATCACTTATTAATGTAACTCTTCTACTAGTTCTCCTGGCAGCCACTTGCAGGCCCCAGGCCCGTAGAGAACCACTCCAGACAACCACTCTAATGCATAGACCTAGTTCATCTCGTGTAACCAACGAAATATCCAAAATGACTAAAAACACTAAGTTATAAATTTAAAATAGTAAAGATGAAAAATATGATCTACAAGACCCAAACTCTCGTGGACAGTGAAATTTGTTGAAAATGGCCTTTTGCCAGTTAGATTAGTTTTGTAATAACTCTTGTGACCCCAATTTGATCACACTTCACAGAGGAATGCACAGATAAAATAAAAATACGGAAAATGGCATTGCAAGCCTTCTCACAGCCTAAATTTTACATAATGACTGCCATATTTAATATAACAAAATAAAATGATACAAACTCTTACAAAATGGAAACCTTAATTTTCCCTCCTACAATAGTTCCTTTAGATCCTTCGATTGTGTGACAGGTTTTCTTAATTAGAGAGTATATGAACAATTTTCAATGCACAACCACATAAATCTTCCTGGGATAGTATTTATATATATAACAGTTATGTCCATGTTAGTTTACTCATGTACCCTCATTTGAAATGGCATATCTACCCACAACCCTGTGTCTCTGGGTAAACATTCAGAAAGAATTAAATAACTACTAGAACACAAAACAACAATCAGGGGTGAATCTGTAACTTCAATGGATTGAACAGGGTTTATAGCTTCCACATACAGTTATGAACTAACAATATTTATAAATAATCAATCAAAACTTAGCTGAATCTCATTATGTACCAGCCGCATAACAAACATCAAGCTAAAGCACACCACCTTGAAATTGAGGGTAACTGAAATCTTTGATTTCAGTGCTTATTCATTTTTTCTTACATTAAAATTTATACAAAAGGAGGTGAAATAATTAGTTATTAACCTATTTTCTTGCATTCTAGTTGCAATGAAAATTTATCAAAGAAGTCATCGTATACAAAAAGGCTTCATGGGACTTAGATCTCTTCAATCTCCAACATTGCGTCCCAGTTTTCTATATAAGGTTGCCTTCAATATTTTCTTTATACCCTCATAATCGTCCCTAAGCATTGAACCCTTGTTTTCTTCTTTTTTTCTTTTGAAAATAATAAATCAGAAGCAAATGATCTTTATTTGAAAACCCATTCCTCTAGGAATACAGAAAATAGTTCTCTATTTTAATACAACAAATTTCAGGAAAGAGGCAATGTAAATATCTTGCATCAAAAGAAATTTGGCATATGTTTTTTTTTTGAACAGCAGTAATGGGATTTCAGTTTTTCTATCCTAAATGAAATAGGAGCCACCATATTTTAGTTTTTTCAAAAGGCAGTAATGAGGTTTCAGATTTCTGTAGTTGGGAAATATGCAGCAATAGGTTTTAGTTTTTGTGGTAAAAAAAGAACAAAGAGCTGATGTAAATACCTTGCAACACACTCCCTTTCAGCGCTCCTCTAGTCTCCCAAATCAGATCGCACTCCTCTCCCCCTGCAATTTGATACACTTGCCTGAGTTATACGCTCTGCGCTCTCTCAGATCTTCTTTTTCCTTGTTTATTTTTGTTTCATAGCCTTCAAGAATCAGGTGTTGACCCCGCAAAAGGAGATTGACCTTCCCTATTTTCTGTGCCTTTTTCCTCCATTTCTACTTGGTGTTTTTCTTCTTTAGAGGGCCTCTCCTCAGGCGTAGCCCCCCCCCATGCCCTCCTTCTACACACTACCTCCTCATTAATCTCTCCCCCAAACAATTCCATTCCTACCTCCTCAGATATTTTTTTTGCCATAAAATTTCACCTACTTATCTTTTATTTCCTCCTACATTTCTTCCCACCAAACTTCATCAATTTGCACCTGCCATCCAAGATATTTTTTTTGCATTTAACACTCAGCCAGCTCACCATGCCACAACCCCCTCTCAAAAGACATAAATTCAGTCAAAAAAGGGGTTGTTACATAGACTAATTGCTATCAGTATCAATAGTCACATACCCTAATACAAAATGGGGCATTGTCGAAACCAGGACTCTATGCCTTATACGACATGTGTCATTTCTAAGATCAAACATAACAATCATCTCACAACTTGCGACATTCTCAAAACTAGACCACATGTCTTATACGAGATGTTGTCCTCTTATCACTTGCCTTATACAGGATGTTGCATTGTCAAAACTAGACCAGGTGGCTTATACGACATACCTTCCATCCTGAAACTAGGTATCATTCACCCTATCACAACCAATCAAGCAAACAAAGACATATCACTTGGCAAACAATCTAATGGTTGTTGACTCTACTGCTCTAGTTTGTCTTATATTTTATTGGATTGTTGTTCGGTCTCGTTCTTATGCTTCTCAAGGCAGTCCCTAAGTGATGAAGAGAAGTGAGGATAGAGCGAAACCTTTTTCTTTGATTGTTGTTTGCAGTTTGTCTTGGCAAAATGACTGGGGCAACTAGGTTTCTTGCATGTGATCGAGATTCCATTGGGTATGAATGAAAGACATCCTATGCATTGGAAAAACTAAATGCTTCCTTACATCAGGACTTGCATACCCCACAGTTATCTCATCGCATGTTCGGATAAGATACCACAGTTACTAGTCTGAGTCAGGCATTCCTTGTCTGCCATGTGCCTGTTTCGCAAGGGATCACATTTTCACACTTTGGCCTTTATCACATCATTGTGTTTGTCATCCTTTGACATAATAATTTCTATGATGATAAGCAAAAATTGCAAGTGAGAAGCTCACAAATCTATCAAAGCAAGATCTCGTCCCATTCTTCTAGCCAATCTTTCATTCCTCCACCATCTCTCTGTCACATCTTCATTCCTCCACTTGCAGCTTAACATGTCATTAATTTCCTCTATCCATTCCTCTATCTTTCTTCCTTGACCAATCCCTTTCATTTCGAGAGCCTATCCGTGTTTGTCAAACCCGCCTATCCTCTTGAGGGGGCATCATCATCCTATCTTTCCATCATCATCATTTTCCACTATCCATTTCCTTGGATTCTTTGAAATGATGTTACTCGACATAAATCTCATCATCTTGAACATCATCTCAAAGAGGGGCAAAATGTAGACACCTAAAAGTGTCCTCAAATTGCAAAACACCAATCTCTTCCACATTCTACTATTTTTTCCTAATTTTCCTCTATGGTTAAATAATTAGTTTTAATTGATTAATTATTTAATTATTCATTATCTCCTTTCCCCCTTTAATTTAAATAAATGAACATTTATTTAAATTATAAGCCTTGTTTTAATTAAATAGGTCTCACCTATTTAATTTAATCCCATCACATTATTCCCCTTCTCAAATAAATTAAATAAATGAACCTAATTTATTTAATTTAAAAACATCCCCCACCTCATCATTTCTCCCAATTTTGAATTCACTTTTGTCCTTTAGTGGAGGGAACCCTAATCAATCACAGCCCTTCATTTGGCCCCAAAGTCAACAATGAATCTGGGCTCTCCATTCAAATAGGCTCTTCTATAAAACACCTCCTCCAACTCATTTTCACCTCTCTAGGCTGATCTCTCTCAGTTCATTTTTTCATCTCTTAGCTCTTAGACATCTCTTCTTGGCTTAGAATCCTCTATCATCTCCAATATCTTGATATTCATGTACTAGAGCTTCTCAAGATTGTTGTAAAAAAATGCAAAATCTAAGAACATAATACAAGGTTAAGGAGGACAATGGATATAGGTCAAAGTTAGCTTAGATTCTTAGTTGTTTGATTGTTTGTTTGATTGTTTTCTAGGCTAGATCACACTCCATTGGGAGCTAGGGTTAGTTGTAGCTTATTTTATGCATGCTTGTATCCATTTTCCCTATCTCACCACCCACTTAGGTGAAATAGGAATAGAAACCTAAGGAATCATCCAAACACCTAGAAGGGGTGTTTGATGCGAGGTTTTAGTCTAATAACCATAATTTTTCTTAATAATATACAATGAGCAGATTATCCTAAAATGTCATACACTAAACCAATAAGTTTTCATAGAATTTACTTTTTAATAGATGGTTTGCACAATATTATTACGGTATATCACTTACTATAACAAAATAATCCTCAGTCACAACATAGTTTTCCCACAACTTTAAATCATACAACAAGATATATAGCTTACCCAATAAAATGTTATCACAATATATAGTTTATCATGAACAAACTAGCTTATACAAAAACATCTTCTATATTTCCTCAAGGAGAATTTATAAGCCATAATAGATTTAACACAATTCAATCTATACAAGTAAGAAGTACAAAATATTTATTGAATTACACAATGACCATTACTATCAATAAAAACCTTCCTATAGTATTAAAACAAAAGAGACTCACTATAACATCTCAACACCATAAGAGAAAAAATATAATGGCAACCTCATGTAGAGAAATGTAACTACTTTATCTACTTAACACTAGTACGTGCATAACAATGGAATGATAAATCAAGATAAAGACACAATCTAGCTCTTTCCTACCTAGAGAAATGTAACTACTCTATCTACTTAACACTAGTACACATAACAATGGAATGATAACTCAAGATAAATGTTAGGATTGGCTATGGAGGTAGCTATCCTAGGATCAAAATGTCTAAGAGCTAATCACAAGAATAAAAGAAGATCAACATGATAGAATAATATTCTATACACAAGATAATGACTTGATACAAGTTAATTGATATGATACAATGAGAGACCTTGGTTATATAGCCCAAGGTTGAGAGCTAGGATGTTGTAGTTATGTGACAAGTGTCACATTCCTATTACATGAGACAACTAGAGGATAGGATGCCAACTAGATCACATGTGTAGGATAAGACAACTATCAACACCTAGCAACAACTAGACACAACTAGAAACAACTAGAAACATCTAGTAGACTCACTAAGTCAACTTAACATGTGAACATGTGTGTGAGTATTATTTAACTAATAAATAGTTAAATAATATGAATTATTCACACAACAAAGGTTAAACCAGTTAGGTAATAACCCTGTTCACACCAACACCCCCCCTTAAGTGCAAATTAGGGAGGAACAAACAAATGTAAACATGCAAGGATGGGTCCTGGCAAAAGGCCATGTTAGGTACCCATGTACAAAAGATCTCTCAAAAGCGGAGAAAAGGAGAAAACCTCATGGGAAAAACTCCTCCCCAAAAGAGATAAAAAAATGAAGGAAGAAAGGAAGAACTCAACATGATCCCCCAAGGACTACTTA
The DNA here is from genome assembly GCA_027924645.1 of Cunninghamia lanceolata. NCBI lineage: Eukaryota > Viridiplantae > Streptophyta > Pinopsida > Cupressales > Cupressaceae > Cunninghamia > Cunninghamia lanceolata. The sequence goes on from BSBN01000333.1 coordinate 8,872,019, forward strand.
CATCACAAAGATACAAAAGATATCCCCCCCATAGGAGATAAAAGAAGGACTAAGAATCCCTCACAAATGATATCCCAAAAAGATTAGGAACATCAAGAACACTGAAGCACAAAAAGTTACAAACAACTATTGAAGAACTGCTACACTACTGAAGAACCTTCACTAAAAATAGGATGAAGATCAGGATCAAAGAGGCACAAATCTGCATGAGTGACAACCAATCTGATAGTTGAAGATGCAAATGGCACATAAATCTGTATGAGTGACCCCAACGACACTACTCAAGGGAATTGAACCTGGGTTGAGGCTCTAATACCATTTGTAGGTTTGTCATTACACCAAAACTTGCAAGTGTTAGTGAACTTTCCAAACCAGCACCTTCACCTAGATCCAAAGTGGTGGTTAGTCCACGAGATCAATTCCCAAGGTGTGGCAGTTAGTCCAACACCCTCCCTCTGACACTACTCAACCAATGTGATAGTTGAAAATACAGGTGCCAATATTCTCAAGAACTTTGATCATCTGAATAAGATAGAAGGTTGCCTCCATAAACAAGAATGCAAGAGTGTCTATATGGTATGTGTTCCATCTCACCGAAATGCATGGGTAACCAGCCACTTCATCTGCCTAGTATATAGGAACAAAAACTAGATACATAGTTCACTCCAAGCGAAAACAAGGAAGCATTAGCACAAGTAGTATGATACCCCCCATAATGCTAACAATAGAGAGGTATGGCAACTCCACTAAAATTGTGTCACAATGTAGTGCAAGAAGGTGAAGAAGCAACATCAGAAGATGCACAAATTAGTACCTACAACTAATAAAGGGTGTGCAAATAACAAGGCACACTCACATGAGGTAGAAAATGTTGTCATGGAGGGACACTCACCGGACAAGATTGTGATGGCAAAAAACAAGGCACTAACACAACCCCCCATGACACTTTATAAAGTAGTGCAAGTACAAAAAATGACACAACATGATGTGCAAGATCCCCAAACTACAAGTACAGTATGTGGCACTTTATCTCAGTGCATTTACAAATCAACAAGTGCATTCAATGGATGCATGCAATGTCCAAACCAAAGACAAAATGAGTCGATGTCATGAGGTGAACAATGAAGATATAAACCATGCATGCTTTACAAACCTCAAACAAATGACAAAAAACTACAAATAATGAACCCCCATAACAAATAATGCTACAAAATATGCCCCCCATGAAACAAATACAAGATTGAGTACAATGTTGTCAATGTGGAAGCCTAAATCGACCGTTATAACATACAGTGATTTTACAAATTTTGGCTTTCCAAAATAAAAAATGACATATACCATAAGATTCCTTACATTTTTCTGATCAATTTAAAAAAAAACTTTGCTCAATTTCGACATCATGGGCAAAAGTTATGCCTTGTCAAAAAATGTCAAAAAAATAAAGCAAAAATGACATTTGGAGGCAAATTCTGGAGAAATACAGCAAGTTGGGGAAAAATCACCTACACCATGATGAAGTTTGCGGAACCACCTTTCCAACGACTATAAGAACATGAAAATTTGAGTCCCCGGGTGCAAGTTGTGACAAAATGATAAAGTCCCCCTCCTTGTCGAACTTTGCAATAAAAATAGACTACCTGTCCCGTTTTGGGATAGATTGTCCCATTCTGAGATAGGGTGTCCAGGATGTGGACAGGGAGTCCATGGGGCCTATGAACACAAGTAGTCATTTTCTCAAATACACCAACCAACCTATCCTTTGTCTTGTGATATTTGAAGGGATCCTCCTTGAGGCCATCCTTTATCATTCCCAAAGCAATCTAAAACTCAGGATTTGTTGTCAAACCCAAGTTTGGAAGTTTTCTAGTCTTGGAAAACTCTTCCTCAGCCTTGAGCCCCTCGTGAATCAAGAATGTAGCATCTCCCCTTTCCATGCAAACAAAATAGCAGTCATAGGCAATGGCTACAGCTGCAGGATCCTGAGTAGAGAAAATGTTGTAAAAGCACCATCTAACTTCAACACCAAGGATGGTGAGGGTCTTGATGAGCAAAGTGGTCTGGATTGTCATATGGATTGAACCAGTGATGCGATCACCCTTAAACAACTATGAGGGCCCATACTCAACTCGAAAGGCCATGAGCTCTAGCATCCCCATCTCTGCCAGAGCCAGCTCCATACGAGCAAAGTTTACCTGTGACATATCCTTCGCCATTGTCATCTTCCCTCCATAGTTCCTATCGTGAGCCCTTGTTGGGGCAATAAATCCTTCTGCCATGCCGAATTACAAGAGAATTTCTTGGCTTAGAGGAAAAAGGCCGATCTAATCAAGATCGAGGTAAACTGCCTTAAAACTTGGTCACCACCGATCCCGTCGAATGCAAATGACTACTGGTCTGAGGGTGACGGAGAGATACAAGAAATTGACAAAATTGAAGATTTCTTCCACGATCCATAGACCACTGACCCGAATCTACAGTGACCGCCGATTAGAAACTTCAAGGCTGAAGCTTATGAAATGCCTCACAGACTTTAAAAAACACCGATGGAGATCTTAAAACTTGTAGATAAACTTTGACTGCAGATAAATATGTTTAGGTTGTCGCGATGGTCTAAAGAAGACCACTGAATATTGAGACATGGTCTTTGAAACAACCGACCATAGATAACAACCGCCAGGAAAATGAAAACTGTGGATGTGATTTCAAATATGCCACAGGTTTTTGGTTGTCGCTGCCGGAAACATGAAACACCGTTGATTACTGGTTGAGATCTGTCGTGGCAATAGACTCCCGCAAAACTGTTATGACAAAAAATGCCAGAGATCACACAACTGGGTCTGATCAAACAGAACCAAGGATGTTGAGGCTCGCAAAGGTGCGCCGAGTAGGCCACGAAGTCTTGTGTGATCTACAAAGAGTGTCGATCTGGGATCTTGGAGTCCCAAAAACTCAAGCCAAAGTTGAAGAGCCAGATCTATGAAGAGTCGAGGGCGGCTTGGGATCTAGATGTCAATGCAGGCTATGTAATGTCAATGGAGTGTTGCTATGCAATTACAAATACAAGTACATTGGAGCTTAATACTTGCAGAAGCTGAATATACCAGAGGCCGAATATACTAGTTAAGACCCTAATGAATATAGAAACAGATCATTGGGTTGATGGCCTATGAGGTCGATCAATGGCCGAAGTAGTGCAAGATCAACCAGAAACTGGGTCGATGAGGCCAGACTTGGGTGAGATCAGGTCCAAGGAGGCCAAAAAATAACCTGCACACAAGATATTTTGAACCAGAACGATAGAAAATAATCTGCAAAGGCCAGATCTTAACCAAAAAAAGGTGAATCTAATAATGACGCAGAAACTACAGGGGGCTAAATGGCCCTCTGCTAAAAAAATTTACTTTTTCGACAAAAAATCTGCAGAGGAGTAAAAAATGCCAGATTTGACTATGACCAAAGTATATCGTGTTTATAGTCGATCTTAGCAGATTTGAACCTTTTGATCTCAATGGTGAGGTCAGTTTTGCTCCAAAATGCACCAAATAAAACCTGTAATTTGAAATCACAAACAAGAAAGGCCCCTAAAAACTACTATTTCTTTCAACCTTTCTGATTCTCTAGTTCATCCAGGGATGCAAGAGAAGATCATACTTGGTTTCAAGAAAGAAAATTCACTATCTAAGATCTTCTAAAAATGAACTAACTCTAGACAATCAACTAGCTCTGATACCATATTAGGATTGGCTATGGAGGTAGCTATCCCAAAATCAAAATGTCTAAGAGCTAATCACAAGAATCAAAGAAGATCAACATGATAGAATAATATTCTATACACAAGATAATGACTTGATAGAAGTTAATTGATATGTACAATGAGAGGCCTTGGTTATATAGACCAAGGTTGAGAGCTAGGATGTTGTAGTTATGTGACAAGTGTCACATTCCTATTACATGAGACAACTTGAGGATAGGATGCCAACTAGATCACATGTGTAGGATAAGACAACTATCAACACCTAGCAATAACTAAACACAACTAGAAACAACTAGAAACAACTAGAAACATCTAGTAGACTCACTAAGTCAACTTAACATGTAAACATGTGTGTGAGTATTATTTAACTAATAAATAGTTAAATAATATGAATTATTCACACAACAAAGGTTAAGCCAGTTACGTAATAAACCTGTTCACACTAACACCCCCCCTTAAGTGCAACTTAGGGAGGAACAAACAAATGCAAACATGCAAGGATGGGTCCTGGCAACAAGGCCATGTTAGGCACCCATGTACAAAAGATCTCTCACAAGCGGAGAAAAGGAGAAAACCTCATGGAAAAAACTCCTCCCCAAAAGAGAGAAAAAATGAAGGAAGAAAGGAAGGAGGACTCAACATGATCCCCCAAGGACTACTCCCATCACAAAGATACAAAAGATATCCCCCCATAGGAGATAAAAGAAGGACTAAGAATCCCTCACAAATGATGTCCCAAAAAGATTAGGAACATGAAGAACTCCACTGAAGCACAAAAAGTTGCAAACAACTGCCGAAGAACTGCTACACTACTGAAGAACCTTCACTAAAAATAGGATGAAGATCAGGATCAAAGAGACACAAATCTGCATGAGTGACAACCAATCTGATAGTCGAAGATGCAAATGGCACATCAATCTGTACGAGTGACCCCAATGACACTACTTAGGGGAATTGAACCTGGGTTGAGGCTCTGATACCATTTGTAGGTTTGTCGTTACACCAAAACTTGCAAGTGTTAGTGAACTTTCCATACTAGCACCTTCACCTAGATCTAAAGTGGTGGTTAGTCCACGAGATCAATTCCCAAGGTGTGACAGTTAGTCCAACACCCTCCCTCCGACACTACTCAACCAATGTGATAGTTGAAAATACAAGTGTCAATATTCTCAAGAACTCTGATCATCTGAATAAGATAGAAGGTTGCCTCCATAAACAAGAATGCAAGAGTGTCTATATGGTATGTGTTCCATCTCACCGAAATTCATGGGTAACCAACCGCTGAATCCGCCTAGTATGTAGGAACAAAAACTAGATACATACTTCACTCCAAGCAAAACCAAGGAAGCGTTAGCACAAGTAGTATAATACCCCCCATAATGCTAACAAGAGAGAGGTATGGTAGCTCCACTGAAACTATGTGTCACAATGTAGTGCAAGAAGGTGAAGAAGCAACATCAGAAGATGCATAAAGTAGTACCTGCAACTAATAAAGGGTGTGCAAATAACAAGGCACACTCACATGAGGCAGAAAATGTTGTCGTGGAGGGACACTCACTGGACAAGATTGTGATGGCAATAAACAAGGCACTAACACAACCCCCCATGACACTTTGTAAAGTAGTGCGAGTACAAAAAATGACACAACATGATGTGCAAGATCCCCAAACTACAAGTACAGTATGTGGCACTTTATCTCAGTGCATTTACAAATCAACAAGTGTGTTCAATGGATGCATGCAATGTCCAAACCAAGGACAAAATGAGTCGATGTCATGAGATGAACAATGAAGACATAAACCATGCATGCCTTACAAACCTCAAACAAATGACAAAAAACTACAAATAATGAACCCCCATAACAATAAATGCTACAAAATATGCCCCCCATGAAAGAAATACAAGATTGAGTACAATGTTGTCAATGTGGAAGCCTAAATCGACCGTTTATAACATACGGTGATTTTACAAATTTTGGCTTGCCAAAATAAAAAATGACATATACCATCAGATTCCTTGTATTTTTCTGATCAATTTAAAAAAAAACTTTGCTCAATTTCGACATCGTGGGCAAAAGTTATGCCTTGTCAAAAAATGTCGAAAAAATCAAGCAAAAATGACATTCAGAGGCCCAAATTCTGGAGAAATACAACAAGTTGGGGAAAAATTACCTACACCATGATGAATTTTGTGGAACCACCTTTCCAACGACTATAAGAACGTGAAAATCCAAGTCCCCGGGTGCAAGTTGTGGAAAAATGAAAAAGTCCCCCTCCTTGTCGAACTTTGCAATAAAAATGGACAACCTGTCCTGTTTTGGGACAGACTGTCCCATTCTGGGACAGGGTGTCCAGGATGTGGATAGGGAGTCCATGGGGCCTATGAACACAAGTAGTCATTTTCTCAGATACACCAACCAACCTATCCTTCATCTTGTGATATTTGAAGGGATCCTCCTTGAGGTCATCCTTTATCAATCCCAAAACAATTTGAAACTCAGGATTTGTTGTCGAAGCCAGGTTTGGAAGTTTTCTAGTCTTGGAAAACTCTTCCTCAGCCTTGAGCCCCTCGTGAATCAAGAATGTAGCATCTCTCCTTTCCATGCAAACAAAATAGCAGTCACAGGCAATGGCTACAGTCGCAGGACCCTGAGTAGAGAAAATGTTGTAAAAGCACCATCTAACTTCAGCACTAAGGACAGTGAGGGTCTTGATGAGCATAGCAGTCTGGATTGTCATATGGAGTGAATCGGTGATGCGATCACCCTTAAACAACTGTGAGGGCCCATACTCAACTCGAAAGGCCATGAGCTCTGGCATCTCCATCTTTGCCAAAGCCAGCTCCATACAACCAAAGTTTACATGTGACATATCCTTCGCCGTTGTCATCTTTCCTCCATAGTTCCTATCGTGAGCCCTTGTTGGGGCAATAAATTCTTCTGCCATGCCGAATTACAAGAGAATTTCTTGGCTTAGAGGAAAAAGGCCTATCTAATCAAGATCAAGGCAAACTACCTTAAAACTTGGTCACCGCCGATCCCGTCGAATGCAAATGACCGCTAGTCTGAGGGTGACAGAGAGATACAAGCAATTGACAAAATTGAAGATTTATGCCACGATCCATAGACCACTGACCCGAATCTACAGTGACGGCCGGTTAGAAACTTCGAGGCTGAAGCCTATGAAATGCCTCGCAGACTTAAAAAAACACTGATGGAGATCTTAAAACTTCTAGATAAACTTTGACTACAGATAAATATGTTTAGGTTGCCGCTGATGGTCTAAGGAAGACCGCTGAATATTGAGACATGGTCTTTGAAACAACCAACGACAAATAACAACCGCTGGGAAAATGAAAACTGTGGATGTGATTTCAAATATGCCACAGGTTTTTGGTTGCCGCTACCAAAAACATGAAAGACCGTTGACTGCTAGTTGAGATCCGCCGTGGCAATAGACTCCCGCAAAAGTGTTATGCCAAAAAATGCCAGAGATCACACAACTGGGTCTAATCAAACAGAACCAAGGATGTTGAGGCTTGCAGAGGTACGCCGAGTAGGCCACGAAGTCTTGTGTGATCTACAAAGAGCGTCGATCTGGGATCTTGGAGTCCCAAAAACTCAAGCCAAAGTTGAAGAGCCAGATCTATGAAGAGTCGAGGGCGGCTTGGGATCTAGATGTCAATGTAGGTTGTGCAATGTCAATGGAGTGTTGCTATGCAATTACAAATACAAGTACATTGGAGCTTAATACTTGTAGAAGCCGAATATACCAGAGGCCGAATATACTAGTTAAGACCCTAATGAATATAGAAACAGATCGTTGAGTTGATGGCCTATGAGGTCAATCAATGGCCGAAGTAGTGCAAGATCAACCAGAAACTGGGTCGATGAGGCCAGACCTGGGCGAGATCGGGTCCAAGGAGGCCAAAAAATAGCCTGCACACAAGATATTTTGACCTCGAACGACAGAAAATAATCTGCAAAGGCCAAACCTTAACTAAAAAATAGGTGAATCTGATAATGACGCAGAAACTGTAGGGGGCTAAATGGCCCTCTGCTAAAAAAAATTGTTTTTTCGACAAAAAATCTGCAGAGGGGTAAAAAAATCCCAGATTTGACTGTGACCGAAGTATATCGTGTTTACAGTCGATCTTAGCATATTTGAACCTTCTGATCTCAATGGTGAGGTCAGTTTTGCTCCAAAATGCACCAAATAAAACTTGCAATTTGAAATCACAAACAAGAAAGGCCCCTAAAAACTGCTATTTCTTTCAACCTTTCTGATTCTCCAGTTCATCCAGGGATGCAAGAGAAGAGCATACTTGGTTTCAAGAAAGAAAACTCACTATCTAAGATCTTCTAAAAATGAACTAACTCTAGACAATCAACTAGCTCTGATACCATGTTAAGATTAGCTATGGAGGCAGCTATCCCAGAATCAAAATGTCTAAGAGCTAATCACAAAAATCAAAGAAGATCAACATGATAGAATAATATTCTATACACAAAATAATGACTTGATACAAGTTAATTGATATGTACAATGAGAGGCCTTAGTTATATAGACCAAGGTTGAGAGCTAGAATGTTGTAGTTATGTGACAAATGTCACATTCCTATTACATGAGACAACTAGAGGATAGGATGCCAACTAGATCACATGTGTAGGATAAGACAACTATCAACACCTAGCAACAACTAGAAACAACTAGAAACATCTAGTAGACTCACTAAATCAACTTAACATGTGAACATGTGTGTGAGTATTATTTAATTAATAAATAATTAAATAATAAGAATTATTCAGACAACAAAGGTTAAACCAGTTAGGTAATAAACCTATTCACACCAACAATAAAGACACAATATAGCTCTTTCCTACCTAATCATCGTTATATAGATGAATTAGAATCAAGAAGATGAAATATAGAAATTGTTCCATTCAATTTATGAAGAATAAGAAATTATTATTATATCTACACTAAAATTCATTCATTATATCATTAGATTGATACAAGACTCATGAACATCATTTATCAACACCTTAATCTACTTAAACTATTAGGTCCATATTCAATATGGAACAATAATAACTAATGAAATCAACTACTGGTTTTGATTTATAATAAAAAGGAATAATATTATTTATTTTATTTATTTTTTATTATACATGCAACTAATTCTATAAGCATGGGCACAAACTTAATGTCAAATACCAATCCTAAAGTCATACAAAACAATATGCAAGGGAATTTATCCACTTTAAAATCATAGAGAAAAAGTCTATTCAAAACCATGAAAGAAAAATCTCTTACAAATAGACACCAAAATTTAATTTGTATTTCTCCATACTCTTCAAACCCCATAGCTATGAGTTTGTGAGATTCAAAGGCTTGGGATTCAATCATACACCCATACTAAGTCGATAAACCCAAGTTTAATATTACGGTGTAGAGAATTTCAAAAAGTATATTACTCTAAGCCAAGAAAGATGTATTATTCAGATTTTGTTGTTTAACTTATTTTCTGTAACCTACAAGTGGCAATGCACATGTTTCTACCAAACACCAAGCACTTTATATGGAAAAAAATGTTGCAGTTAATACATATAAGTGAAAACCGAGCCCTACTTACCAATTTGCGCTAATTTCAGTAAGGTGTGAAAACAAGGGATATATAATTAACTTATATTGTCTTTAAACATTATGATTTATCTAATAGGGAATGATTTTGGTAGACAACTCATTCACGAAAATGTGTGGCAAATGCAACACAAGACATGCATACAACAAGTAGATACATGGGCTAGGCACACGAACTGTTTCGGTTGACAGATCATCTCAAAAAGGAAATGTGTCATTCCATCCAACGATTATAGGATACACACAAATTGGATTTGTTGAATAGTGTCCAGAAATTTCAGGCAAACACACTTGATGGGTGTGACGCCAATTTCCAAAATCTAGCCCACATCCACCCTGTCGTTCCAAAATAGGAAAACTTTGGGACATGATAAAGACAAAAATTAGAGCACAGTTGATAGAAGAATTTCATCAAGAATTGAATTTTGTATCAGCCTGGTAGACATGTATACGAAGTGTGGAAGCACAGTCAAGTTGCATGAATTAATTGGTAGAATGGCTCAAAGAGAATCATTTGTGGGAATGTAATGAATGTCGGATGTGCAAAGAATGTAATTTGTTAAAAAGGCTATAGAAACTTTCAAGAAGATGCGACTGGCAGGTGTAAAAGCCAAATTCCTCAACCTTTACAATTTATTGGTAATGCTAAACGAAACAATCTGAAAAATCGGCTTGCACTATTATAATGTGCACCGTATCAGATCTCCAGTAATAATGAAGAGACATCCATCAAAGCATAACAGAAGGGGAATTTTTTTCATATGTGGTAGTTGCAAGTGCCCTGGTAGTGCCCTGGTAGACATGCATGCAAAATGTGGAATCATAGACAAGGGACGTGAATTATTTCGCAAAATGCCTAAGAGAAATATTGTCTCATAGATACGTGTTCATTATTTCTAACACTCCTCCTTAATGAATAAATTATACTAATTTTTATTTGGATTACAATTACAATATAACTTTCATCTGCAAACAATTATTCTTGTTGAGTGTCATTGCACATTGTGGAAGGATCTATGCGAGTGTTAAACAAACCTGGGCTTTAACTTGACAACCATTTCTTTGTTGGCTGCCTATAATTTGCCGGAAGGGTCTCATTCCATGTTGCATTTCTTGCAACACTGTCTACCTCATATGTAGACTTCTGCCATATGCAGACCATATTTTCAAATATGGGCGAGGTCATCCCATAACACCTCGGCTTCAATCACCTCTCGCACAGATCGGTGGCATGGCTTATGCATTCCTTTCCTCGGCACTCTTCACACTTTCCTATTCTTATCCTTGGCACTTCCGATCAGTCACTTATATTTCCGTGATATTTACAATGCAGATATTAAACTGCTTACACAGGTTCTTTACATGAACTTCTCAATGCAACCCTGGCAGAGAGGAATATGAAAAACCCAGTCCAAATAGCCAATAACACATTGAAAATAACCTGAAAAACATAAAAAACTGAAATAAACAGAAGAGACTTATTTCCATTCTGAGCTAGAAGATAGAGCAGCAATGAGACTGCCCTAAGTCCTTAAATCTGATTTCCAAACCTTAAACTCTTAGCTGATTTCCAAACCAGCCCACAATCTAATACACTAACAGCTAACACACTTTTCTTTGATGACTCTTTTCATACGGCAGCCATCAAACCTAGCTGCCATCAAACCTAGCTTTCTCTCACAGACACACTACATCATAATCCCAAGCCATCCCATAAGGGAGTGAGGCTCAGACATGCTCTGATACCATGATAAAATCTAGATGGGGAAAATATATTATCACTATTAAACTGGAAGTATTACAATTTATAATGGGATGCTAAGATTAACGGATCCACAAATAACTCAACAAATCCCTAAACTAACCCCTAGAATAGTGGATCTTACAACACAACTAAGATAAATGGCCTAGTCAAGTGAGACAGTGTTCTAGTTTATTCATTATTTCTAATGAGAATGCCACAATTGCAGGATATGTTCAAAATGGATTTGTTGAAAAGCCCTTAGAAACTTTTAAGCAAATGCAACTGGTGGGTGTTAAGCCCAACTCCTCAACCTTTGCCAGCCTCCTCCCTGCCTGTGCACAAATTAAAGCTTTGGATGAGGGTATAGACATCCATCAAAGCATAATGGACGGCAATTTTTTGTTCATATTGTACGGTTAGAACATGCACTCCGACCTCTACGGAATGCACTCTAAGCTCTTTGGATTGAATATGCACCTTTCACGTTTGGAAAATTGAACTCCTTTAGTCAATGCCTTTAAAAATAATAGAATTGCCTAAAGTGGCTCGAATATTAATGCTTGTACAGGACGATGTATATGGTATCAGATTGTTATATTCCTACAAAGCCTATATCCAGCGAGAAACCAGTCATCACAGTAGTCATATAATAATAAGAATGAACACATTCATGTTCTAAGGAATTGTCTTGTCAGAGTATGTATATTTATAAGGTTGTATAGCACTTTGTCAGGCATAAAGTGGATTTGTAGAGAAGGCTTTAGAAACTTTCACGCAAATGCAAATGGGCAGATGTAAAAACAAACTCCAGAACTTTTACCAACATCTTCACTACGTGAGCCCAAGTGGGAGTTTGGAATAGGGTATGGACATCCATCAAGAATTAATGGTTGGGAAAATTAATGTTAATTATCACAGTCAGATGTGTGAATGTGTTTTGTTGATGCCTGAAGAGTACAACACTTATTTCATTCATTTATAGTTATATGTTAATGACTATTGTATGGTATAAACATCATAGTTTATGGATCACAATGCACATTGCATATATGAATACTGGACGCATTCCTATTTATCTAATTTTGTACTAAGTTCTCTTCTTTGTATAGTAGCCTATATTTATAAATTATATATCAGATATCTGTGCATGTGTGATACGTTTAATGTTTTATGTCAAGTGCTCTAATGTAGAATTGTAACTACACTTCTGGAAATGTTATCATCTTGTCTATATGTATGTATATGAAACCCTAAGTAGGCCATTATAGTAAACTAGCCATCGTATCAGTCAACTTATTTTGAAAATATGACAAAATAAATTAAAAATGAAAAACAGAGCTGATGAGTCCAGAATTAAAAAAAAAAAAAGGCATGTTCCAAATACTACAAGCTCGCTAAAGATTTCAGTTTCTCTAGTGCATTGAAATGAACATATAATTGAAAGATGCGATCTACATTTTGTGGGAATTTTTGAACATCTTAATCAGTTTCCAAAATTTAACTGCAAGAAAAATTGAAAGCAAGGATGATTGAGAGAAACCAACAAATGCGATTTTCTCCAGAAAGTCTGACTGGTTGGCCAAACTGCTGCATAGAATAAACCCACAGAGGGGTATAAGATCAAGCAGAATGGAAAAGAAAATGCGACTTGGAAAGACAAATTGCACTAGTTAGGAAGAAGATGTTCAATGTCGATTTTAATTGTTGGACTATTATAGGACGCACCCATAATATGGGTTGAATGAATACATCCATGAAGCAAAATATTTGGTGTTTGTTGTAGTAGTGGATGTATACTAACTATGTCAGTAACTCATCAGATGAAAGATTCATTAATTCTAGTGTTTGAATTATATGATGGTATTACTAACAAACAAGCTTCAAAACTTTTAGTAGTGAAACACAATTACTCGTAATGTTCTTTCAACCTGAGGATTTCCATATATTATATGGTCTGCCAATGACAGGTGCAGGTCTAGCAAAAGAGAGATTTGCAGAACTAGAGAAATGTGGCTATATGCAGATATATTATCATATTCAGCACAAGATTGGAATTTTAAGTAGTTGAAAGTAATTCTGTAATGTTTGGGTGATGCAAATTAGGTTGTAGCAAAATATTGTGCTAATATTAACTGAGAAAGCAGAGGCAGAGTCTTCAGTTGAAAAGATAGGATGCAAAGACAGTAATCTAAAGGAACAGTAGACGAAGACTTTCTCCATTAAAGGGACCAATATCAAATACTAAATGATGATGAAGACCACCTCTTTCACGAGGTCCCCTTAAAATTGTTTAGTAACAGAAATCAAAGAGAATAAAAAGGAGTATTTATTATTACCACATAATCGATTTGTGGGAGAGCTATCGCCTTACAGGATACAACTATTTCCGGAATATAATTTACAAACGTACAGAGATTAAAAATGACCTGCAACCATGCATATGAATGGCTTGGAAGGTGGGTGTGCGGAAGCAGATACAGACGTTGAAAGTGACAGGGATATGGCTGCCGCCATTTCTATTTGGATAAGGTTATCATAAATGCTGATATTGTAACTATACCTCTAGACATATAAACAAAACTTGAAGGCAGAGAGAAGACATATGAACCATAATAGAGCACTTAACTATTTGTTTTGAACTTCCTTGAGCATAGTAACTTCTACAGAGCATATCAAATTCTCCTCCTTATTGTTGGGTAGGCCGGAAAAAAATAACAGGAGCCAATAAACTTAACCGAAGGATCCTCCAAAAGGATTTATTCTCCTGTTATTTATAGCCAACTGTAGTATGGCGGTGCATAAAGCGGTGTTGAAAAAACGGTGGAAAAATGAAGCCGTGGAAGAAGATAAAATCAAATCTGATTTTATTTTTACTTGCCCTTCCAGTAAATCTGCCATATAGCCCTAAATCTGATTTATCAAACATAGCCTACCCATGTGGAGATTAATGTGCCTTCTTGGAGTCTCTAGGGTGTCACTAACTTAAAGTTTAGGAAATACATTTATAATATTAATAATTTTTGGTTGTTAATTAATGTTCAAATATCAATATAATTAAAAGTAAGTATATTAATGTGGGCGGAAGGGCGGGCACCCTATCCACATACAACAAGTGGAAGGGTCGTTCTCGATAAAAATCGAATGTTATCAAAGTCATCATAGAACCGAATGATTGGATATTCAAGGCATGAATAATAAGTTTTATTAGGGTGGTAAACGTATTAAACATTGCCTCACACGAGGAAGGTCATACTCAACCATGACTTACCATCATCATTGAATACACTGCGGCGAGCATGGCGAAGCTATAATTGGTTTCTAGCTTCTTCGACAAGACATTGGCATCGAGAACTTTCCAGCAACATTTTCTTTTATCATTCCCACGCAAATCCCCATTCTCCTTTCCTTCCTCTCACAAGGTTCAGCTTGTGATAAAACCTAAGCTTCAATGGCAGGTAATTCAAGATTTATAGCCCGCATTGCAATTGAAGGCATGGTGAGTTAGGGAGTAGATACTCCAATTCAATTGGAGAGTTCAGTGAGACAAATGGCCTTTAAAGGCGAGATTACTGATAAGAGACTAAAGAGAGTCTTGCGTCTCCATGATGATCTCACCCTGGAAGCGGTCAAAATCATTCTAGGCAACGGGTTCATGGACGCAGGGGAAGCATACAGAGTAGACACTAGCATCTCCTCGAGATTTCTTGCTTCACTATTAGATGCAAGGGTTCCCAAGGCCGAAGCCAGAATGTTGATCACTAAGCTCTTCAAAGCCGATCTCCTAGGTGGTCTTGAGAAGATTCTCAGTGCAGTCTTCACAGGGATTGGGGTTCCTCGCCCAAGAGATATTCCTCTGCCTCAGGACCAGGGTAAAGTGGTAAGAGTCTTTCCTTTTATTCTTGACATTAAAGGCATGGTGTTGTGGTGCAGGATCACCTGGTTGAGTTCATGCCTCCATGAGGCAACTTTGGTTTTTTTTATTTAAATTTGATGTTTAGTTCTTGTAATAAGGTCTTTAGACCATTTTGAACTTGTTTGAATCTACTTTAAGTCCTAGGAGTTTATTTTGGAATCATATTACAAATATTGTAAAAGTTGTCATAGTTGTAAAAGTACAAAAATCATGGAAGTTGAAGAGTCATCGATTGCCAGGGGTTGGTTAGACCATTGGGATTCCAATGGTAGTTGAAAAAAAACATTGTAATGGTTTCAAATATGCTCTATGAAGGTGAGCAAAGTGTGGAGGATGGTGGTAGAGGATGTATGTGAGATTTTTAAACGACCTCTATTTTCTGCAAATTTAAAAACATATTTTGTTGTTCCTAAAGGTTCTACGGCCCTGTACGGTTAGTTCTTGATTTCTAATCATGTGTAGATGATAGTGCTCTGAATCTACTTTAATTTGGTGGTGATTTCATGTGATTTGGTTAAGTTTAGAGCAAGATATCTTCATTTTTTTTTATTTTTTATTTTTTTCTGCAAACAGGTTTTATAACCCTAGGTATTGAGGGTTTTGAGCAAAAAATTGTAATAAAGCCATTGGAAGAAGGTTGGTAAGGGTTGGAATAGTTTAAACAAGTTCCCCACATCATATTTTGGGAGTTCAAATCAATGGTCAAAGCCTGGAATGTATAGAACCAATAAATCCATGTTCATGCAAGCCTAATTATGCCTCTTCTCAAAACAGGACAGTCAATTTTAAGGCCCTATGTTGCAAAACAACCACCCCTGATTTTCACATATGTTGAATAACCGCCAAATGGGTACTCAAAACAGGTTTCAAATTTTGGATATGAGGTCCGGTCTGCAAGTTATGATAGAAAAACCCCTTTTGTTGTCCTAATTAGGCCTTTTTCCAGCGTAACAATCAAATTTTGAAGGATACTTTCCAAAGCAACCTTATTTGGTTTCTTGATATGTTTTAGAGGGCCATAAAAGGCACTTGAAACTAGGTTTAGTTTTTGGAGATTCCGTCATTTTGGGAAGTTGTGTCTGATTTTGTTCCTTGGGAGGGCTACAAGCAAATAGGTCTCTTTGGAAGTGAGCGAAGGAAAAGTGAAGATTCAGTGTTCTTGGGGACTTTTATTGGTCTAATCCTGTTATGTTTATGTTGTTCAAGGTGTGCTAGAGGTTCAGTAGGAGGATTGTGTCAAGAAAACACTTTTGGTACATTTGCTGCCCTTGTAACCATGTTGTATGAGATGAAAGATTGTGTGTGTGTTTGGGTGATTAGTCAAGAACATGCTTTGTGTTTTTCTAGGAACTTTTGGAGTTACCCCTGTCTTTGCATCATAGTGGTATCAGAGCTCAAAAAGATCTGAGCAAGTGAGTTTTTAGAATTTATGTGTTGTTTTTTTGTAGGTTGAAGGAAGAACCTGGATGCCAAAAGACTAGGTAGTGAGGAAAAGAAAGGAGACCTAGGTGAGGTATCACAAAGACAAGAAGAAGCAAGGTGAAAGAGACTTGCTTGAGGAAGAAGAATGGATGTGTTGTGGAAAATAGTCCATGGAGACTTGCAGAGTAAGGGTTTACCAAATAAGACACAAGAAAGAACAAGAGAGAAAAGCGAGACAAAGAAGAAGAATGAGAAGGTCAAGCAAATGGATGCTGAGAAAGAGATAGTAGAATTGAAACAAGCCTTGAAACAAATAAAAAAAGATATGGAAAGAATAGATCTGGAGTTCCAAATCAAGATGCAACTTCTTGAGAGAGAACAACAAGAAGGTAGTTGGCATTTACCCATAAGGAAAAAGGTGAAATGGCCCATCAAGAATATCATTAAGAGGAGAAGGCATGAGGGGATGATAGAACTAGACATTGAAGAACCTTTGCCGATGAAGGAAGAGTGAAATCCAATAGAAGAGGAAGAGGCAGATAATAAAATGGTGAGTAAAAACATCTGACTGTCATAACAACAAGCAGAATTGATCAATTACCATTAGAGTTTCAAGATTTGTTGCAAGAACATGTTGATGTGGTAATAGATGATGTTTCCAGGAAAAATGTCAGTTCTTATGCAAGGTTTCTAGAAGGGGAAGACAAAGCTTTCAAGGTGATTGAAGACACTCCACATTTGCAGTTGGAGTATAAGGGTGCAGCCTACTATATGTTTGCATTGATCAGGTAGATTGGTGAAGATGAAGTTGAGGGGCCCAATTTCAAACAAGGGGTTCCATGTTTTGTTTTGCATGTCTAGCACAATGAGGTATTGGAAGGTGGATATGATGTTGATCCAGAAAGTTGGTTGGATGACATGGCAAGTAGAAGCAAGGAAGGAATACACAAATCTCTTGTTGTGATTGCAGCCTTAAGGAGAGATAGACTTAAATTCAAGATGAAGCAGACTATGGAAGAGGAACAAGGTGTTGTTGCAGTGTATGTGGTCCATCGGGGCAAAAAGGATCAGTTACAAGGTAGCAAGACAGATGGGAAACAAGTTTGCATTAACAAGATGAAACACCTTTGCCAAGTGTTCAAGAAACCCAAGGCGAAAATGAAAATAGCATGGAATTGTTCCAAGGAAAAAAAAGTGTAGAGGATAGAAGACATCAAGAAAGAGAGTTCAAAGGTGAATCCCTATTACTACACTCAATTCAAGAGGGACTTGAATTCTTCTTTCTCCGGGAGTATGGTGTAGGAGCACCTAGTTGAGTTCATGCCTCCATGAGGCAACTTTGGTTTTTTCATTTAAGTTAGATGTTTAGTTCTTGTAATAAGGTCTTTAGACCATTTTGAACTTGTTTGAGTCTAGTTTAAGTCATAGGAGTTCATTTTGGAATCATATTGCAAATATTGTAAAAGTTGTCATAGTTGTAAAAGTGTAAAAATCATGGAAGTTGAAGAGTCATCAGTTGCCATGGGTTGGTTAGACCATAGGGATTCCAATGGTAGTTGAAAAAATACTTTGTAATGGTTTCAAATATGCTCTATGAAGGCAAGCAAAGTGTGGAGGATGGTGGTAGAGGATGTATGTGTGAGATTTTCAATAAAAGACCTTTGTTTTCTACAAATTTAAAATCATTTTTTGTTGTCCCTGAAGGTTGTATGGCCCTGTACGGTCAGTTCTTGATTTCTAATCATGTGTAGATGATAGTGCTTTGAATCTACTTTAATGTGATGGTGATTTCATGTGATTTGGTTAAGTTTAGAGAAAGATATCTTAGTTTTTCTTAAAACAAGTTTTATAACCCTAAGTATTAAGGGTTTTGAGCAAGAAATTGTAATAAAGCCATTGGAAGAAGGTTGGTAAGGGTTGGAATAGTCTAAACAAGTTCCCCACATCATATTTTAGGAGTTCAAATCAATGATCAAAGCCTGGAATGTATAGAACCAATAAATCCATGTTCATGCAAGCCTAATTATGCCTCTTCTCAAAACGGGACAGTCAATTTTAAGGCCCTATGTTGCAAAACAACCACCCCTAATTTCCACATATGTTGTATAACTACCAAATGGGTACTCAAAATAGGTTTCAGATTTTGGATATGAGGTCCAGTCTACAAGTTATGATAGAAAAACCCCTTTCTGCAGCGTAACAGTCAAAATTTGAAGGATACTTTCCAAAGCAAACTTATTTGGTTTCTTGATATGTTTTAGAGGGCAATAAAGGATACTTGAAACTGGGTTTAATTTTTGGAGATTACACCTTTTTGGGAAGTTGTGTCTGATTTTGTTCCTTGGGAGGGCTACAAGCAAATAGGTCTCTTTGGAAGTGAGCGATGGAAAAGTGAAGATTCAGTGTTCTTGGGGACTTTTATTGGTCTAATCGTATTATGTTTATGATGTTCAAGGTGTGCTAGAGGTTTAGTAAGAGGATTGTGTCAAGAAAACACTTTTGGTGCATTTGCTGCCCTTGTAACCATGTTGTATGAGATGAAAGATTGTGTGTGTGTTTGGGTGATCAGTCAAGAACATGCTTTGTGTTTTTCTAGGAACTTTTGGAGTTACCCCTATCTCTGCATCATGTTACTGGAACATAGAGAAAGGGTGTAAAAAGAAATCTCCTTCTTTAAAATGATGTTGCAGATGGAGACGGTGAATGGACAATTTGAATGGGTGCAGTCTTTTTAGGTTTTCACACAAGAAATGGATCTTATGTGACTCTGTTGGCCCTTCTTCTGGTAAATTTTTGCAATGTATATAGGGTTTTTAGTTTTTATGTTATCGGCTAGCTAGAAAGGTAGATAGGCATATATGCCACATAGATAAGACATAAAGGCCATTAGTGCAGTTTTGGTTCACTATGGCCTTGCATGGCATCTCTCTAATTTTTGAGACCCTGCATGGTCAGCTAGGGATAGTGTTGTTTCTTCTGGTAATCTGGCTATAGCAGCCCATGTAATTTTTAACTTTCAACATATATATATAAAATATCCTTTTTACTTACCAAAAAAAGTAAGTATATTAATAATTGAAATATTATGAGTGGTTATAATTACTGATTACTATTATGAGGGAGATGGTAGTTATAATTGTTATGTTAAGTTATTTTAATTGACAATAATAAATATTACAAAATAATAATTAAATAAATAGACTATAGATGATATTTTGCAGAATCATTAAAATAATTACTAATAATAATTAGATATTATATTTTATGAATATTAGCATTTTGAAATTGCAAACAACTAGGGTTGTGACATCCCCCTCAATGATCTTATCATCTATCTTGATGAAAGCTCCCAGCTTATCTCCTATCTGCTTAAGAATTCTTGGATCCCAATATTCCCCTAGGAGGTTGTAGAGCCTAATCCACATTGGGGTTGTTGAGATTTCATGTTTGATCAGGTTGAAGTTGGGTTCCCAATCCTTCAAATTCATTCCCACACCTTCCATTAAATAAGGGCCCTGATTCATAATTTCATTCTTCTCTTCCATGGATGCACACTCTATTAAAAAGAAACCTCTGGGCAATTATTTAACCTTTACCTCCTTTCCCTAATGTTTGTGACACCATGTAGCGATTTAAGCCCTCGCCAGCCATGCCCTTGCCCATTTAATAAAAAATCCCTGGCATTTAATCGTGCTACTGAGTTAACCAAATCTAAACTGCTTAATTCAAATGATATGCAATTGGGGGTATGCTTGTTACTTACAGGTATGGTGTTAGCCCCAATAGCTGGTATGTCACCTTTGTGCACCCAAATCTTCTTTTCTTCTCCCTTACACTCAACAACACTCTCCTCATATCTACAAGGCTAATCCACAGAGTTTCCTTGCTTGTTTCCATTATACCAATGCCTTCCATACCTATTTTCGTCTCTCCAACCACTACTCCATCTCCTTTGATCCACTTTGCAATAGAAATGTTGACTTTCTTGTGGCCTCCTTACAATGCTTTGGAACCGCCTACTTGCAATTTCCTTGCAAAAATTTTGTACGAAGCCATTTTTCCCATAAAATGGATCAAATGCTAATTGTTGCCTTATACATGGATGATATATTATTTTTTAGTAACACCAAGGGTATGATTAGTGAGTTGAAAGCTCAACTTTCAGGTGCATTTGAGATGGAAGTGGTGCAGGAGCACCTTGGCAAGATTTTGTCAATTTGAGTTATTTGAGTCATGTTAAGTAGTCATAGGGTCATAATGTGATGTAATAAGTCTTGTGTTGTTGGAATAAGATCTATTTGAGACCATTTATGTTGTAATAAGGTCATAAAAGGTCTTAGGTTATGATTTTGCAAAATTGTCAAAATTAGTGGCATAAAAAGTTGTCAAATTGGTCTTAGAAAGGAAGATGATGAGTCATTAGATTTAAAAGTTAGTTGTAACTATTGGAATTCCATATAACATGTTTAAAAAGGCCTCACAAACTTGTCCAAGGGGTTGGAGGATAGTTTGGTGTGATTGAAGAACATTTTTTGTGAAGAAATAATGTAAAACTACCCTATTTTCCAGAATTTTTTTGATTTCTTGCTGTTGCAAAGTGTGGTACGGCCTCCTAGAGTATTTTCTGCAGAAATGGTTGAAACCCATTTTAGAGGACATTCTTAAATTAAATTGGTTTTTTATTTGGTTCAATTTGATTGAGGTTGGAGGGAGATATCCCCACTTTTCTCAAACTGGCCTGAAATAACCTAGTTTTGAGGGTTTGTTTACAAACACATGAATATCTTGCAATTGCACAGGTGGAATCTCATAAAAATTGATCTGAAGGTAGATTACAACATTCTCTATAGGATTCCTATGGTTTTGGAGTGAGAAAATTGAGTTTGATATTTCTTTGTGCAAGCCCTAGGTTGTCTAAACTAGCATTTTTGCTTTGTTTTCATCAAATATGCAAAAACAGTCATAACAGTAGTATTATTTTGTCCAATAAATTGCATATTCCAAGCATTTAGGGTGGCATGAGATCATCCATGATGAGTTTGAGTGAATGTGAGGAGATTTGGGAGTAGATCCTTTGTAAAAGTGGCCTAATTAGTCCTAGTCAAGAACAACAAAAGTCCATTGTTGAGGGATTTGGTTTGAATTAACCCATACTCATCTTTTGATATGTCAATAATGGGCCAAATGGGTACTCAAAACTGTCCTTGTTTTCCCAAGTTGATGCCCCATATGAAAGATATCTTCCGACAAACCTAAAAAGAGGGCTACAAGGAAAAAGGCCTAATTATAAAGAAAGTGTTAGTTGTTCTTGGTTTTTGTGCAAGGCAGGTGCTAGGATAGGTTAGTAAGGTTATAAATACACCAATACTACATCAAATTGGTATCAGAGCATAGGGAGTAGATCGTTTGAGGGTAAAGAGTTAAAGATTGAAGGAGAAGACAGTTGGAAGTTGAAAGGACAACATGGCAAAAGAGAAGGAGATGCTACAAAGGAAGGCAATTTTTAGAACCAGATGCAAGTGTAATGGCAAGGTATGTAATGTAATGGTGGATTTAGGTAGTTTAGATAATATCACAAGAGATGGTTGAAAAATTGAATTTGGAGAGGTTACCACATGAGAATCCTTATTATGTTTCTTGGTTGAATGGTGAGCATACTTTGTTGGTCAAGGAGCAAACTTGGGTTGAGTTTCAAATAGGTGCATATAAAGATAGAATCTTGTGTGATGTTGTACCTATGAGCATATGTCATTTTTTATTGGGAATGCCATGGATATATGAAAGATTTGCTTTATATGATGGAAGGCAAAATACATATCAGATTGAGAAGGATGGGGTTTCATTTACATTGACTCCATTGATGGAAAATGAAGAAGGACAGAATAAAGCAGCAAGGGTAATTATGTGTGGTAAGAAATAATTTGTGCAAGTAGAGGATGAAGGGGAGATAGAGGTTGAAGCCACTTCATGGTTTGAAGATATCAAGACAGCAGTGTTGCAGAATGATGCAATAGTAGAAAAGAAAGAGGAAGAGATGATGCTTTGTCCATTGATGGGACAAGAAGTACGTGAACCTGATAGTGCAAAGGTTTGTGGATCAGATGAGATAGAGAAAAATGAGGTAAGTGAGAGTGAGTTGCCAGAGGAAAGGCAATAATGGCCTAGAGAGGTCATAGTGGGAGAGATAGTATGTCCACTGATTGGACAAGAGGTTGAAAAGCAATCATATGCTACCATGACAAAGGTTTCAAAAATTGATTTCATAAAGGTTTCAAGAGCAGGGGACCTGAGACTAAGTGAGAAGATGAAAGGTGGAATAAAGTTGGATGTATGGCAAGGACAATGGAGTAAATTCAAATATGCAGCAGAGATCATGAGGAAGAGAGTCCAAGAAACAAGAGTAAAATGTTTGATTGCAGGTATGACATCAAGTTTTGATAGAGAATATGAAGCAGGTCAGTTTGCAAAGAGGTAGCCATATCAAGTTGAAAGGAGAGCACTAGTGGGGGAGTTTGAGTTTGTACCAAGGGTCAAGATGAAAGAAGAGGGACAAAGTGAGCTATTTTGCAGTGAATAATGAGAAAGAACAAGGTGCAAGCAAAGGGATGAAGCTGATGAAGACAAATCAGAGCATGGAGATGCTGATCCAAGTTGACAAAGCAAGAAGAGGACTATATTGTATGGACAAGTTCAAGCCCAAGGTTAAGATGAGGATCAATGGAGCAATTTCAAGGAGTAGCAAAGAGTTGAAGATCAAAGAGCTATTGCAGGTTAAAGTGTTGAAGACTTCCGAGGGACTTGGAAGAATTTCATGGCCGAGTGTATGTTGCAGGAGCATCTTGGCAAGATTTTGTCAATTTGAGTGATTTGAGTCATGTTAAGTAGTCATAGGGTCATAATGTGACGTAATAAGTCTTGTGTTGTTGGAATAAGGTCTATTTGAGGGTTTGTTTACAAAAACGTGAATATCTTGCAATTTCACAAGTGGAATCTCATAAAAATTGGTCTGAAGGTAGATTATAACATGCTCTACGAGATTCCTATGGTTTTGGAGTGAGAAAATTGAGTCTGATATTTCTTTGTGCAAGCCCTAAGCTATCCAAACTAGCATTTTTGCTTTGTTTTCATCAAATATGCAAAACCAATCATAACAACAGTATTATTTTGTCCAATAAATTGCATATTCCAAGCATTTAGTTTGGCATGAGATCATCCATGATGAGTTTGAGTGAATGGGAGGAGACTTGGGAGTAGTTCCTTTGTAAAAGTGGCCTAATTAGACCTAGTCAAGAACAACAAAAGTCCATTTTTGAGGGGTTTGGTTTGAAGTAACCCATACTCATCTTTTGATATGTCAATAATGGGCCAAATGGGTACTCAAAATAGTCCTTATTTTCCCAAGTTGATGCCCCATATGAAAGACATCTGAACCGACAGACCTAAAAAGATGGCTACAAGGAAAAAGGCCTAATTATAAATAAAGTGTTAGTTGTTCTTGGTTTTTGTGCAAGGCAGGTGCTGGGATAGGTTAGTAAGGTTATCAATACACCAATACTACATCAAAAAGATCTAGGGGCAAAAAGGTACATATTGGAAATGGAAATCAGAAGAGATCAAGTAAATAGAAAGCTTTGATTATCATAGAGTAAGTATGTTGATACTATTTTGAACAGATTTAGTATGCATGATTTTAGACCAATTAGAATTCTTTTACCAGTTGGTACTAATATTTCATTATATATGTGTCTTGTTGTGCCCAATCAAATTTTTTTGCTTCATTAAGGCATTTTGAGAAAGTCTATAAAAATTTTCGTCAAAAAGTCAAATTTCTAAAAATAGAAAGTTTCTATTTTTAGAAAGTTTCTAAAAATAGACATCAAATTTAGGTTTTCTAGGTTTCTGAGATATGGATGCTGGCAAAATTTTCTAAAAATAGAATTTCTAATTCAGGAGTCTTGCCCGATTCTGATTGACTGATATTGCTTCACGATCAAGGTGGTCTAGACGGAATCTGCAAAAGGTTGAGTTTTCTTTGTTGGGTCAATTTTACTTTTTCAAAAGGTGAAGCATGAACTCTAAGGGAATTAATGAAGGGAACTCATCTGTCAGGGGTCAGTTTCAAGATTTGAGTGTTGTTCAGAGGGCGAAGAACTGCTGAGCAACCGATGACCAACGAAGAACGGAAAATGAAGCATGTTGAATCTAGAGAATAAAGAAAAGTTGGAAAATATAAAAAATGGCTAAGTATGAAAAACTCAATCACCCCTGGAGGCTAGGGGCGCCCATCATCCTTAGTGTTAGATTTTTTTCGCATTTTTTAGAAAACGTAAAAAATGCCTCGTCAACCCGTTTCTAGGTGGATAAAAGCAGTCAAACTCAGTCAAAAGGCCCGTAAAAGCAGGGGATTCATCTCAGATATGCTTAGGCTATCTAGTCTACCCTCATTCTGATCCCTGTCCCTGAAATCCTGAAATTGACTAAGTCTAATGTTGTGAAGCCCTGAAAAAATGACTAACTCTGAAATTTGGTGGATCCTCAAAAATCTAGAATCTGCATGTCAAATCCCATGGATCTGAGACCTATCTCAAACATCCTAAAAGTATATTTCAAAATATTTAAAGTATAGGAAATTCAAACCTATACTTAAATATATTTTGAAATATACGTTAGGCAGGGACCTTCAAAATCTGGCAGAATTCAAGATTTGCGGAAAAAACTAAAAAATTCCAAAAATTTTCTAAGGCATGGAATCTTAGGTGCCCCAGGAAGCTAGGGGTGCCCATCATCTCCAGATTTAACCATTTTTTCATATTTTTCCAAAAAACAACAAATCTTCCTTTGTTAGCCTGTTCGGATATGCAGAAAATCAATCTGATCCTATTTCTGAGGTAGGTAGAAGGCACAGTCAGTTCAGTGTTCATAAGTCTTGCCTGATTATTTGACCCTCAGTCTCAGTTCTGTTCTGTCAAATGAAAATCACGTTCAAACAAGGGTTCACAATCACTGGAGTGCGCGCGAAGAATAGAAAATGAGAAAAGTTGAAAAATCTCAAAATTTTGGCTAAGGCATGAAATCCCAAGCGCCCCTGGAGGCTAGGGGTGCCTAGGATCTCCAGAGATAGTTTTTTTAATGTTTTGCTGATGTCATCCCTCAGCCGCTTCCTAATAGTTTTTTTAATGTTTTGCTGATGTCATCCCTCAGCCGCTTCCTAATCTTCATCCAGCGACAGTTTCCAGAAGTCAAATTTGTAGTCAAATATCGCCAGATTGTTAGTTTGAGGTTGGGGATCAAATCAGAATTGATGAAACTTCAAGATGCCATGATCAGTCAGTTTTTTCAGTTAACGGTGATAGTTTTCCATCTTGTTGAAGTCAGAGGCAGGCCATGTTGGAGTCAGAACGAGTGCAAAAGTTTCAGAATGATGGAAAATTGGCTAACACTTGCAACTTCGCATGTTTGATGACATCATTGAAGAAGCAATTTTTCATCATCCTCACACGTGAGCCATAGGCAGCTATAAAATAGGGATTCTTCCTATTCAAGCATATCAACTTGGATTTGTGCTTTAAAAGTTGATATCTTCATGGATAAGTTTCAAGTTTTATGCTTTCATGAAAGCTGCTTTTTCGCCCTAAAGTTCTATAAAAACAAGCTTTTGGCCTCCTTTATTATTTATTTTTGCAGGTTGCATCCAAAGGAAGAAAATATTTTTTATTCTCATTAAGATTTGAGAACCCAAACGGAGTGCTTTTTCAGTGTTCTTCATGTTTTAGGATTGGGAAGCACAAAGGCACACTTTTTCAAGGTCCATTTTTCTAGGGCATCATTTTTTAGAAACAAGGCCAGAGCTTTTTCAATTTTCATCGAAATGGGTTCATCTGGAATTTCATCCTCTTTAAGATTGGAAAATTTTAGTTTTTTCAAAATCTATTTTTTTGCTGATTTTTTGGGAAATCCTCTACTTTTTCAAAATCTGACAATCTGGGTTGTTTCAAAATGGGATTGTCTACAAAACCCATGTGCCATCTTTTTCTCTTGAAATCTTCTTTTTAGAAGAAATCAACAAATAATTTTCAGCCTTTTATCTAAAATATTTCCAAACATAGGCATGTTCACAGTCATTCTTCGCGTTTTTCAGTATGCAGTACTTTCCAATAGATATCAAGCCTAAAATGGCATTGGTTCATGATTACCTGCGAACCATCGAGATAGATTTGCATAAGGTGCTTCCAACATTCAATTTGCATGATTTAGAAGACGTAGGAAACATTGCCATCAGGAATCTGAGTCACTCTAGGTTGCTTGCAGCAGCTTCATTTCCCATCACAGTGCAAAGCATTGAATTCGTAATTGCTTGTACTAAGCATTACAATTCAATTACAAGAGCAATCCAATCAGCAAATGGACGTGTGCTCTGCAACCTCAAGCCAAATGACATTGAGAAATATTTTTCAATACCAATATGGAAGGAGAACTTAGTCATTTCTATTGAAGAATGCAAGAGGGTGTGTCACAATGATAAAGAAAAATATCAGAGAAAGATTGCTCAAAAGTGGTTGAAAGAAAAGCAGAACATTTTGCCAAAGAACGTTGGATGTGGAGAGTTCCGGAAGAACATGCAATAATGATTACTCTATTGAGCCAAATCACACCTGTCAAGCAGAAGCTAACAAATTTCAGCTTTGGATGTTTTACATCATGTCCCAGATTGTTGACAGAACATAATACTATGATTGGTCAACACTAATCAGTGATAGTCTCCACCATCAGATAATTTATTTTCAAAGGGCCCATGAATTCCACGTGATGTCATACCTCGTATATTTAATGACTTTTCAGGGTCAGTTTAGGGGTTTGAATATTGTCAGAACTCTGGGTATTCAACATGTATATCACCATTTCCCTCAATTAGAGTTTTCTCAGGCTAAACGACATTACAAGTGAGTAAATGATGCATTCCTTATGCATGCGATGTGAGATCTGGATAATGAGTTGCATATACGATTTTCAGCTGATGCCAGATCGGCAATGGCAGAATGGGCTGATTGGTTTATCCAGTTTCCCACTTTCTCCTACATCAGAGTTTATGGCTTCTTAGGAGAGCCAACCATGCTGCCAAGATATCCTACGAATGAGGTAGCATTCATGGAATTTTTGAGGCAAATTTATGAATTTCATTCATTTCTGCGTAGCAAGTGCAAGGCAACTTTCAATTTTCTAATTGGGATGGGTATTTACAGATGCAGATCTAGAGCAGATGCCAAAGTAATTGGTAATGAATCATCCAAGTATGGCCTTAAGTTTTTTGACAGGAGGTTTTCATATGATCCTCGTGGTGTTTTTGCATCACACCTTGGTCAAAATTGTGTACATGCGCTCGAGGTTGAAGATTTCTGGGCTAATTGTGCAGATCAATTCGAAGTGCAAAAACATAATTACAATAGGTTTACCTTTCAACAGTTGGTTGATATCCTGTCAGAAGATGTAGAGGGCTTGTCATATGATGATGATGAAGTTTTACTTCCCACATATTTCAGAGATCAAGTCGAGCAACAACCACTATCACAAGTTGATTGGTTTGCCAAAGAGAACACCTCAATCAAGGAAAGAACGAGTCAGGTTATCAAAAATAGTATGATATTCTTGAACAATAAGAAAGAGCAGAAACAAACCATTCCGGTTGCAGAGCCGCGAGTAGTTCTACCGTCTGTACCTTCCCCTTCCAAACCAAAACCAAGGGTTAAGGCTATGAGCATCCTTCCAGAAGGAACAAAGATGGCCAAGTTGAAGAGGAAAAAGGTTGAGTCTCCAGTCCATATTTAGCAAGATCAGCTAGTAGTTGCCTCAGAAGTTCCCATTGAACCGACACCGCATGTTGAAACAATACCTTCAGTTCATGTTTCTCCACCTCCATCACCGAGCTCTTTTCCCATTCATATAGATTCAGAGCCAGACTCGCCAGTTCATAACACTGAGACACATATTGGTTCATCAAGAGTTGATGAAGTTAGAACTGAGCCTCTTAGAGAGGTTGGCCCATCTTGGCTTGAGAACATATTGGGTAGGAAGAGGAGAAAGCCTTCATATCAGTTGAACTTGACAGAGCTTAATAGCATCTACCAAGACATACCAGATAGGAGACTTAAGAAGCAAGTTCACATTGAAAAGAATGTTGATGGAGAAATTATCCTTGAAACTGCAACACCGCCAGAAGATAAGAATGTTAATGAGATTGAGGTTGATGACTTCAAGGTTGTCTGAGCCAATCTTGGTAGGAGTACCTGGCATACAGATGTAAATCTCTTCGAGGTTGCAGTAGATAATTTAAAGGAGAGGGTGTTGAAAGATGGAGAAGATAAAGCAGCCCTCAAGGCTGAAAATAGGTAGCTGCAGCAGTATATTTCCAATCTTTTTCATGGCACTTTGCAGGTCAACTTACTACTTCCTCAGATTCTAGAATCACCAGCCGATCAGCAGCAGCTGAGTCAGTTGGTCATTTATGGGAGGCACATGAAGGATTGGGTGGAAGAATTTGTAACTAAAGGCAAATATGTACTTTCACAGATCTATCAATTAAAGTACAACACTCATGATTTGCGTCAATGCATTCAGGGGTTTCAACAGACTATGGTTGAAAACATACTGGTTTTTGAGATCATAATCTTCGACTTGAAGATAGCATATAATTCCATTGATTCAATGGAAAATAAGAAGATGGTTTCTACTTGGAAAGCACGATATCTTTTCACAGTAAAAACCTATGAGAATATAACCTCAGAGTTAGCAGAATGGAAAGAAAAAGTGACAAATGTTCTCAAGTTTGTAAGGTCTTTTGTTTCTCAGATCTCGTGCACGTATGAGAGAGAAGATGGTACCCTGTATGATCTCAGGGAAGTACAGATAGAATTCTAGATTCTCGTCTGCAACAATTTTAATGGTGATCTCACTACCGACCAGATGGACCGTTTTACTGCAATGACAGTAAAATTTGATAAAGTTATGGGTGAAGTTCATGAATTCCTCTAGATGGTTGCAGATAGTGAAGAAATGTTAGAAAATCATAATATCATCTTATAGAGTATTAGTGTTCCTGGCAAAGATGCAGTCACTAGCTTTTAAGAAGATATTATTTCCCAAAATACCAGTGGATGACATCACCAATATGGAAGCAATAAAGATGGGGATGGGACTAAAAAAGTGGCTTTAACTCAATGCTTTTTGATTTAAAGCATTCACTTTCATTCAAATCTTATCCATCCTTAAAATAGTAAAAAATCACTTTGTAATAGTTGGAGCTTTCTTTGCTTTAAAGCAAATTGTTTTAAAGCAGTTGTTAGTTGTAATCTTTGTCTTAGAATAGAAATAAAGCTCGTGAGTTGGCAAGTTAGTTAGATAAAATCAAGGAGATTTTAGGGTTCCCTACTCCTTTGATTTAGTATAAATAAGGGTAGCCTTGCCCATTGTAGTGGGGCGAACTGTAATTGTAATAGAAAAATTTGTTGTGTATATTCTAGCCTACAGAAATTGTTATTTCAAGTGCTTGTTCACTCTGTGTTATTTGTTATCCAGTGTTTGATTGCATATTGTATGCCTACCTTTTTCTACAATATCGATGTCCTGGAGTTGTAATAACTTTATGATATTGAGAATAGAAATCTCATGCCTACCATTTGCTTTGATTCTCTATCTCACGATCATCTAGTTTTGTCGTCAAATGTGTGTCTTGCGTAATCTTACTTTCAGTTTTCATCTTAAAGTACAATGAGTCTTCTGATGTGATCTGGAAGAAGTTTATTTGAGCTTTTATGTTAAAACAAATCATTCTCTATTAACTTTTGATTCCTATGCTCTGAATTTACTTAGGGGATCAAAAGCATCATTAGTTTAGGCCTAGTTGTAATTAGAAGTTAAAAAGAAAAACCTCTGCTACAGCAATAGAGTTTTTGTAACCTTGTGCTCGTAGCTAAGAAGAAAAAATATAGGCAAAATTTAATTAATTTATCTTTTAAGCAAACACCAGCAAAAGGGAACTTCCCCTCATAATAGAAGAGCAGTTTATCTATGCATAGTTGTCCATTTCCAACTCGAATTCCAAAGGTGCGAATTGAAACGCCAACATGTCCCAAGAGTGAAGATGATTTAGAGGATATGTCTAATCTACCATATGCTAGTGCAGTAGGAAGTTTGATGTATGCATGGTTTGCACTAGGCTAGATATTGCCCAAGCAGTGGGAGTATTGAGCGGTTTTATGTCTAACCCTAGTAGAGAACAATGGAACTATGTGAAAATGGTATTAAAATATTTTCATGGTACTTCTAATTATTGGTTGTTGTATTCTAGTACTAACTCTATGGATAAGACTTTAGACATACAAGGTTTTGTTGATACAAATTGGGCAGGTGACTTGGATAGTCGAAGGTCCACTAGTGGGTATGTATTTACTTGGTTTGGAGGAGCAGTGAGTTGAATGAGTAAGAGGCAACATACAATTGTTTTATCCACTACCAAAGTAGAGTATATGGATAATACCCATGTATCTAAGAAGGCATCTTCATTACAAAGGTTGTGTACATGTATTAGTTTTGATTGTAGGACTATTCAAATTGGTTGTGATAGCCATAGTGCAATTTGTTTGGCCAAGAATCTGATGATGCACAGACTAAGCATGTGGGTGTACAATACCATTTTGTTTGTGAAATGATTACTAATAGACAAATACAGCGAAAGAAAATTGACACTCAGGAGAATGTTGCAGACTCGTTTACTAAACCTATGAGCACAGAAAAGTTTGCATGGTGCAGGAAGGCCATGAGCCTTGTTCCTAGTACCTAGTTGACTTATGTTTTCCTATGGATGTATTTAAAATGTATGATGTTAAGTGGGAGAATGTTAGGATTAAAGTGTCATCAACCTTGTAAATCTTATGTATTTAATTACTCCTAAATATTGTTTGTAAATTATTCATAAGGGGTGAGAAATTCACCATCAACAATAAATATGTTTTACCACCAGGACTTACTGGAATAGTAATTAATTTTATCAAGAGTCAGTAACTATTTTTTTATCGGCATGAAGTTACCATTTTCCATAAGAGAATTTTGGAGGTTAAGGTTTTTTTGGATGCCCAACTCCCCATGAGGTTGTTTTAGACACTTGTGATGTTGTTTTGGATGGTTATAACACCTCCACATGAATATGGTAACCCCCTTGCAAGATAGGACAAATTAGGTGTCCATAAGGACGAATTAGTTGTCCATGTGTAAGAGGTGAGTAATTGAGTTACAACTAATATTGTTTTATGTATTAAATTCTAGGATTTATCCAAGAAAGGCATTGGGATATGATAACCAACTTGGACGCCCCATTTAGAGGGTGAAAATGCTATATAAATAGGGGCTATGGTGGTAGAAATGTAAGATGTTGAGTTAGAGTGAAAACTCTGATTGTAGATTGAAGGAGTGAAGACTGAAGAGGAGAAAGAAAGGATTATCTGTAATCACTATTTATGAAGATAATACAAGCTTGGGCCTCTCTTTTTGGAGTTTTTCTCAAAAGGGTTTCTCCACAAAAACATTATGTTATGTGTTTGTTCTTCAGTTCCATTTTTTGTGGCTGATTTATTGTAATGTCCTGTTCTAAGTATTTGAAGCAAATTTATGAATCTTGCAATTTCAAACTAAACCCTAGGACTGAAATCTGATTTTGATTTTGATTTTTGCTCCTTACAAAATTTCTTCACCAAGCATGAAAAATGAACTAACAAATGCAAATTGATTATAGAACAAACTATAGATTGGCAGCCTTATTACACTATGGATTACACCTTTAAATGTGCATAGTACATATGCAAGACTGCTGCTATGAAGTGTAATGACATAAAATGGAATTACAATCAAGATTGAAGCTTTAATTGGTCAATACAACTATGCATTATACTGTTGTTACAATTCAAAAGTAGATAATGTAGGCAACATGCCAAATTATGATGTCAAATGGACAAAATACAAAGCAATGGTGGTGGCAGAGACTGCTATTAGAAGATAGGCCACTCTAGATGATTTCAAGTGTCTCTAATGCTGACTATCATGGGTTGCAACTCCTCTACAAGTTGATCGTTGTCACTTAGATTGATGGTTGCTTCCCCTATGTTGGTGACTTTGGAGTTGGAAATTACCTCAATGTTGTTGGCTACTGTCAAGATGTAGATAGGCTTGTTTAAGGATGATCCCAACTACCATATGCAATCTACAAGGGATGGCGATGAGCACAAGACAAGGCAGACACCTCTATCATGCAGTTCTACCTCCAACAATGGAATGGAGGATAGGGTTAAGGTTGTTCCAAGGTAAAGAATCAAATCTAATGTAAAACTGAAGCAATAGTCTCCCTTATGTAGTGGATCTGATCTACTTTGGTCCTCCAAAGTTGGCACTCCCTTTGAGATATGAATGGTTACTTTAGAAGGGAAGTGGCTATGATGTTTTGCTGATACAAATTCGCTGACTATCGTAATCTATTGTATGATCTACGAATAAATCTCCAAGGGAGCTAAGAAACCTCCAAAGATATGCTTCCAACTTGTAATGAGATCTTCTATAAATTTGATGCTCAAGGATTTAGATCTTCAAGTCTTCAATGATATACAATCAACATCAATTATTAAATCACAAATGGTCTCCAACCCAAACTTGAATGATGTATCAATGGCATCCAAGCAATCTACAAATCTTGAATGAAGTGCAAATGTGAACTCCGTATGAATCCACCTCCTACATGCAGTTGGATTTGCATCTAGCATACCTTAATTTGAAAGGGTTTTCGTCCTTGGAATAGAATACAAATAAATTACAGAACAATATAAGGTTAACATACCAAAAGATGCCATCAATTGCCAAGGTAAACTTGTATTTATACAAGAAATTGTTAACAAAAGTATCTCAACCTTGCAACTTCAAAAGATTACCATTCTTCCCAGTTTTGGTCTTTTTGAATACCCTTTATCTTGGATAATGGTCTAGAACTTTCAAAGTTTCCAAAAGTTTCCAAGAGAGCTAAAAATAGCGAGACTTACTATTTTAGTAATTTCTTCGATTGAGCTCGGAT
This sequence comes from Cunninghamia lanceolata, assembly GCA_027924645.1. NCBI lineage: Eukaryota > Viridiplantae > Streptophyta > Pinopsida > Cupressales > Cupressaceae > Cunninghamia > Cunninghamia lanceolata. The sequence continues at coordinate 8,905,598 of BSBN01000333.1, forward strand.
TGACCTGAAATTTTTCCTAGAAGGTGCAAAACAACTAAGTGAACATCTTGAGTGAGTTTCATCTCAAGATCATATTTGGATCACGAGATATTAAAGTTTACATTTTTTGAAACTACCAGAAAAAGTCTTTGAACTTAATTACCGGAATCAAAACTTCTCTAAATGTCCCAAAATTGGGATAATCAGCATAGCGGGTAATAGGGTGATAGATCTCTTCACGAGCTTTCCGACGCATTAAACGGTTCGTCAATTGGACACCCAGATCAAAAGTTATGGCCTCCGGAAGTTGGACCTTTTGTTTTGGGAAATGTAAAAACGTGTTGGACACATAAAAGAGCTATAAAGGGGAGAGTTACACATGTCAATGTGTGGTTTGGCACATTACAAGGCCTCTTTGATTGGAGATAATTTGGGTGTCACTTTTTGGGTGGTTTTAGCTCATGGGTTTGTAATTACCGTTGGCGGTGTACTGTATTGTATCTCCTATATATTAGGAACTTGAGATGGAGGTTGTATGTAAGAGTCTTATAGATGTCGAGTTACCTCCTAGATCTTTGGTTGGATATACTCCTATAAAATCTTGCTATGCAAGTATAATTTTTGAATAATATATTGGGTGGCTTTGGAGTGTGGGGTTTTTTACCTGAAAGGGTTTTCCTCACGTATATCTTGTGTTGTGAGTTTTGTGTTTGCATTTGGAAGTTGTCATTATCTTTCTATTAATGTGCATCTTAATCTATAACTGTAAAAGTAAAAAATTGCATAAGTCGTTCCTCATTAGATCAGTGTAGGAAGCGTTTCCTCATACCTTTCTTTCTTTCAAAAATTCACCCTTGTACAATTGCTGGCTGACTTGGCAATAAAACATTATTATTTTATAGATTTTTCTTCATCCTGGCAGACCTTATGAGATATTGGCACTCATTTTCAATTTTCAATTGCAATTTTCCTTCAAAAGGGCTGACTTCCCTAGATGGGCGGACCTTCCTTCATGATTAGGGCTGACCTAACAATTAATTTTGTTTTAATTTCTTTTTTTCTCCTTAAGGGCCGAACTTGGGCCGACTTCCTCCATTTAGCTGACATGAAACTGATCTAGGTTGACCTTACAAGGAAATTTTTATTGGTTTTCTGATCTTCACTTGGCCGACTAGCACAATAGGATTTTATTATTCTTTTCTCCTCAAAGAGTCAACTTTCCTTAGATAATCTTGACGCCAATTTCAAATTAAAGATTTAAAATTTTGCTTCTGTGAATACTCTACAAATTAGGGACATTACATTTATTTTCTTGCAATCTCCATTTGGTTGTACATTGGTTAAAATCATATATACATTTGATTTTAGATTTCCATATATAGTAGTTACCTTCATTTCTAACACTTCTCAAAGCCATACCTTCCTCATAGCCATTATATAACTATCTAGAGTTAATGCCACATAGTATAAACAATATCTTTGTTTTCATATGATTTGAACATGGAGAAAAAATATGTTTATCAAGAGTACAAGAAAACTTAGACTTCAAACAATAGGATTCTTCATTAACATCTTTCCCATAATGGCCACAATGTTGAGAAGGATTTTTATTTTACCTTTATAGAAATTGAGAGACATTCAAACCGATTCAAAGAATTACTTGTTTCAAACTAAAACATAACTCCAATTTCTCTAGCCATTGGTCTAGTCAAACCCAATGTGCTTCAATGTATGAGATCTTAATTCTTGACTTGCCTTCATCTTGAGGCTTAATTAGAAGACTATGTTTGCCTTGGAAATTTTCCTCTCCTTTAGAGTGGGTTGTCCCTTTGATCTCTAATAAGCATTTTTCTCCATGAGAGTTTCTACTTGGTACATTATAGACTCTATTAATTGAGATAACTTGGCAATAATGGTCTCCAACTTGAGGAACCTTGCTTCTCCATCATGCTTATGGCTCTCTTTGAGTAATAACTTTGTCTTAACAAGGCAATGATATTCTTCACTTGCACTATGTTGTGTACCTGCAACTCAACCACAACAAACTCCACAAGGAAAGACTAGGCTATGTTACCACTTCTCCAAAGGAAAATTTGACTCTTATACCACCTTCGGTAAGTGCAAGAAGATGGGGGGCCAAAAAGGGGTCTTAAGTGGCAACTTTTTTTTTCTGAAATCAGAAAATGCTGGCCTTGGATGAGAAATTGAGCATAGTTACACTCAAATTTTTAAGATGCAACAAAAACAATGTTCCTAGTGCTCTAAGTCTACTTTCTAAACTACTAATTTTTTTTTAAAATGGTAAAAATTATGGGGTTCAAAAGAGGGAGCCACAGAAATTGGTGTTGTTTCTGTAAAAAAACATAAATAGCATGTTTTGTGGCTCCCTCAAAAGGTTAACTTTTTTTTTGGTATTTTTAAAATCATTTTGATGAGAAATTAGCTAACTGCATGTAGTTTATGCCTGATTTTTCTGATAATTTTTTAATGAATATTTGATTTTTTACTAATTTCAAAGTGGACACATCCTAAAAAATAGAATTTTGGTTGTGCTACCCCTATAAATTTTGAAAACTAATTGAAAATCAATTCTTTTTAATGTGTAGAATGGAGTCTAGTTTCTAAAAATGTAATTTTTTTGAAATTTCAATGAACGGTTAATTTACAATGAAAAAAGATCAAACACTAGTTTTTGCCCAAAAATGGACACACAAACAAAAGAAATTAAAGATGAAAGGCTTAACATTGTCAAAATGTGAAACAAATTACATCATTAATTAGCTAAGAGAAAGCCTAGCATTACCTAGGTGTTCGATTTGTTTGACCTTGGAACACGTGCAAATCTGAGGGTTAGCACGAATGAAATAATGTGAAATCCTGTAGAATATGCAAAAACACGTCTTTGGACATTGGGAAGGCACTCCAAGACTTTGGGTTGGAAATCCAAAGCAAATCCCAAGCCTAAGGATTGAGATTCCCAAATCAAAATGTAACACGAGTGCATTATAATGCGCTCGCGATATGTTTTGTTTTCCATTTTTCCCCTTTTTGAAAAAGTTTGCCCATTGTTTGTAATGTTTGACATAATGTGCATGCGTTATAACGTGCTTGTGTTATGTCTCCCTTGGAATGTTTTATGTTCAAGGTTATTAAGCATGCATGTATGTATACTTGTATGTATCTATGTATGTATGTATGTATGTGTGTATGTGTGTATGCCTATATGTCTGTATGTATACTTATATGTATGCTTATATGTATGTATGTATGCATTCTTGTATGTATGTATATATGTATGCATGTTTGTATGTATGTATGTGTGTTGAAGGTTTAGGGTTGAGGGATTAGGGTTTAGGGTTGATGGCTTAGGGATAATGGATTAGGATTTAAGGTATAGTGTCAAGGGTTGAGGGTTTAGGAATAGGGATAGCGTTTAGGGTTTAGGGTTGATGGATTAAGGTTTAGGGTTGAGGGTTGAAAGTTAAGGGATAGGGTTTGGAGTTTAGGGATAAGGGATTAGGGTTTAGGACCTTGAGGGATTAGGGTTTAGGGTTGAGGTTTTAGGGATAATGTTTAGGATTGAGGGATTAGGGTTAAGGTTCGAGGGATTAAGGTTAAGGTATATTGTTGAGGGTAGAGGGATAAGGGATAGGGTTTAGGGTTGAAGCTTTAGGGTTGAGGGATTAGGGTTTAGGGTTGAGGGTTTAAGGATAAGGGATTAGGGTTTAAGGTATAGTGTCAAGGGTTGAGGGTTTAGGAATAGGGATAGGGTTTAGGTTTTAGGGTTGAGGGATTAGGGTTTAGGGTTTAGGGATAAGAGATTAGGGTTGAGGGTTGAGGGATTAAGATTTAAGGTTGAGGGTTGAGGGTTGAGGGTTGAGGGTTTATGGATAGGGTTTAGAGTTTAGGGATAAGGGATTACGGTTTAGGACCTTAAGGGATTAGGGTTTAGGACTTTGACGAATTAGGGTTTAAGGTTGAGGCTTTATGAATAGCGTTTAGGGTTGAGGGATTAGGGTTGAGGGTCGAGGGATTAGGGTTAAGGTAGAGTGTTGAGGGTAGAGGGATTAGGGATAGGGTTTAGGGTTGAAGGTTTAGGGTTGAGGGATTAGGGTTTAGGGTTGAGAGTTTAGGGATAAGGGATTAGGGTTTAAGGTATAGTGTTAAGGGTTGAGGGTTTAGGAATAGGGATAGCATTTAGGGTTTAGGGTTGAGGGATTAGGGTTTATAGTTTAGGGATAAGGGATTAGGTTTGAGGGTTGAGGGATTAAGATTTAGAGTTGAGGGATTAAGGTTTAAGGTTGAGCATTGAGGGTTGAGGGTTTAGGGATAGGGTTTAGAGTTTAGGGATAAGGGATTAGGGTTTAGGACCTTGAGGGATTAGGGTTTAGGGTTGAGGCTTTACAGATAGAATTTAGGGTTGAGGGATTAGGGTTGAGGGTTTAAGGATAAGGTTTAGAGTTTAGGGATAAGGGATTATATTTAGGACCTTAAGGGATTAGGGTTTAGGGTTGAGACTTTAGGGATAGCGTTTAGGGTTGACGGATTAGGGTTGAGGGTTTAGGGATAGGGTTTAGAGTTTAGGGATAAGGTATTAGGGTTTAGGACCTTGAGGGATTAGGGTTGAGGGTTGAGGCTTTAGGGATAGCATTTAGGGTTGAGGGTTGAGGAATTAGGGTTAAGGTAGAGTGTTGAGGGTAGAGGGATTAGGGATAGGCTTTAGGGTTGAAGGTTTAGGGTTGAGGGATTACGGTTTAGGGTTGAGGGTTTAGGGATAAGGGATTAGGGTTTAAGGTATAGTGTCGAGGGTTGAGGGTTTAGGAATAGGGATAGTGTTTAGGGTTGAGGGATTAGGTTTTAGGGTTTAGGGATAAGAGATTAGGATTGAGGGTTGAGGGTTTAGGGATAGGGTTTAGAGTCTAGGGATAAGGGATTAGGGTTTAGGACCTTGAGGGATTAGGGTTTAGGGTTGAGGCTTTATAGATAGAATTTAGGGTTGAGGGTGTAGACACTGAAAAATGTACTCATGTCGCAAATGCGACAGGACAAATTTCCCCTTCAAAGCCCATTATTCAACTAATTTAATTTCATCCATTCTAGTCATTTGTCCATATTTCTTCTATAATTAAATAATTAATTCTAATTTATTATTTAATTATTCATACCTTAATGTCCCCTTCACTTGATTTATTCAAATAAATAAATCAATCCCCTTATCTAAATCCCCTTTCACATGAATCCCTTTCACATAAATTAAATAAATTGGGCAAATTTACTTAATTTAAATCCCATTTCCCACCTCACCATTTACCTCAATTTAAAATTCTATTTTGTCCTCTTGTGGTGAGGAAACCCTAATCATCCTCCACCCTTGATTTGGCTTCCAAGTCAACATCAAATCCTGTCCATTCATTCCAATCAGGTGTTCTATAAAACACCTCTTTCAGCTTCATTTTCACCTCTTACACTCTCATTTTTCTCTCTTAGTTCATTTTTCTTCTAAAAACTACTGTAACTCTCCAATATCTTGCCCATTCATCAACTTGAGTTTCTCAATATTGTGCATAAATATACAAATCTGAGAATAAAATAATGCAAGGTAGAGGACAACAATGGAGATAGGACAATACTAGTTTAGATTTTTACTTGTTTTCATGTTGTTTGACTATTTTCTAGGCTAGATTGCTCTCCATTGGGAGCTAGAGTTAGTTGTGTTTTCATTTATGCATGATTAGCTAGCTTTTCCCTGCCTTCAAATGGTGAACCCGACGTGAAATGCTTACTAATTTTCCATTTATGTTGAGTTTTGGTGATTGACTATTGTAGATGGCTTCCTATGTCAAATCAAACCTCACCATTGAGTCTGAGAGGCCCGAAAACCCTAGGAAGCATATAAAATTTGTCATTTTTAGCTATCTGAAATTTTTTTTTAGGGCTTGACAGGGTACAGTTATGTACGGTATGGACCATACAGATCCATACCATACATCTACCTGCAAACCCTACCGGTCCCTGCACAAATTTATCACACCTTCTAGTTTTTGTAGATTTTCATTGCTTTGATGGCTAACATTTTGAATGCAGGGTATTGTTTGTTTGTTTTTTTAACAGTCGACGGATTTAAACTTTTGTTGTAGCAGGTTTAAGTTTTGGTCACCTGCTTCATACCACTCGAAACCCAAAAGCAAGCATTAAAACCCTAGCACTGTCGACTCCCCAGCACTCCGTCCCTTTTGCCAGATCATAGCCTAGTCACCACTTTATTTAGGCATCGCCGCTAGTCTGAGATCCACCCGGCCTTCCAACCCTAGTCGACAGCTCTTTCAACCCCCCTGCTCTGCCTTCTTCAAACCTAAATCGCTGCCTCTGCATGTCTATTGACCTCCTAGTGCCTATAGACCATCACCCGTAGCCCATTCTCCACTTAATCTCCTGCATGTCTATAGATCGAGGTCGACACCTTGGTTTTGGTGTTCCATTGGTCGGCACTCAAAACTTCAAGCATCACCACCTCTTTGAGTGCATTCACCGCTGCCATTTTTATCTCTATTACCACTCGTAGAGAGTTAGAGCTCCACCACCATTAAGTCTACTTGCCACCACTCCCATCACTCCTCCGCTTCATGGGTCACTTGCAGAAGAGCCCTAAACCTTCTCACTACTCCACAGGCTTTTATCACCATTTGTTTCAAACCCTAAACGTGGGCTTTTGTCAAGAACACTTGTAAACAGATTCAAAAAGCTTGCTAACCGATCACATACAATCACTTTTGGCAAGGCCCTATCTTTTTGTTGTTTCAATGTTTTGTTTGTTTTAAAAGCGCCTAGGGGTGGTCACATAGGTGACCGAGGGGTAGGGCTTCCTTTTAGCCCCCTTCCTTTTATTCCTTTTTTTAAATTTTTGCCTCGGGCTAGCCCTTGGTCACATGGGTGACCAGGGGCCCATTCGAAACTAACCAGCCAACATTAAACGCTAGTAGACAAACACTCACATGTGACCACTGGGAATTTAACTACTAACGATTAAATTTTTAAACTGTCAACGATTAAAATTTTAAAGCGTCAGACTTGCCTTTTTCCTCCACATGCCTAAACAGGCGATGTTTTTTCAAATTTTCATAACATTTCCAAAACAGGTCAAAATCGCACCAAACGAGTTGCGTTGCGGAGAAGACTCAACCAAATTCACAATGGAAAGGTCAATTTAAAGTAATGATGTCATCTTATTAGTTAATTCTTTGGTCAAAGTCAAACTCACTTTCAAACTTTGACTGCTCATAACTTTGGCAAAATTTATCAGATTTTAGTGAATTTTTTTTTCAAACTGCTCAGAATTTCCTAAATTTTCTGATTCTGCAATTTATTTTGCTGTAACTAATCAAATTTTTCAAATATTTTGCAAATTCCATTTTTTGACCATTTTGACTTCGAGGCTTACAAAAAAGCGTTTTCACTTCAAATTTCATGTTTTTTGCAATGTCATGGGGATTTTAAGCTACTAATGTCTGATTTACAGCATGTGGCATTCGTGGTCTGAAGAGTATAAATTGAAACTACTAACACATTTGATGCAGGGATTTGATTTCTTTTATGTGCATGTGTTTGCTTATCATAGGAACACTTCGATTTGGGCAAGAAAATAAACGTAATCTTTTTGTTTTCACACATATTTGGGGGCTTAAAATGAATCATTATCTGCTATGCTTGGTGATTGTGTTCATGTTGTGAAGTGTGTATGCTCTTCCCTCGTGCTTTAAGCAATCTTGAGAATAAAAAAAAATTCACAATGTTTGCATAAATCACACCACACACTTGATTTCTAAAGGTGAATGAACATTTGTCTAGTGTGGCATAAGTCCTAAAAATATGTATGCTCTCCCCTTGCATTGTCATATGAACTTGGGGATCAAAAGTATTTTTGGTGCTTAAGTCGCTTTTGTTTGAGCCTTAGAGTGGACCTGCTCTTGAGACACATTCGCAAGGAGAACTCTTTTGCGACCCTAAGTGGTACTTTTGTCTGGTCCACTATATAAATTGAGGATAAGGCAAAAGCCAAGTCTAACTGGTATGAGCGGTCACCATACAGTGCTAGATCTAAAGGAGATGTACCTTTGTGTATATTAAACTCCTAGTAGGATTAGTTAAAGCCTTTAGTGGCTTTCTAGATGCTCGTGAGGTACCATCCCCCAAATATACACTAGAACCTCTTTGTTTAGTGGCCAAGCACCCTCTACTTGCTGATACAGGAGGTCAAATGATCAAACTCTGATAGCCGTCCCACATTTTTGCGGCTTATGGCAGAGATAGCAAGGTACCTCAAGATTTGCACATCCTAGGACCTAGAACTTGGTGTGCCTAAGAAGTGAGTGCACTGTAAGGGGGAGCCCATGCCCCAAGTTCCTAGAGCTATACACCATAAGTAGGTGTAGCTAGGTAAAAGCAAGTGGGAACTTAGCAAGTATAGTCCTTGCCTAGCCTAGGATTATGCATGTCTACAAGTGTTTGCAAAACATCACGAGTCATCAAAAATAGCCAACTGACTGCCAAATGTCTTCTATGAGTGATGTGTGTGCTTGCCTAATCATCACCCTCGATATTCATTCCAACCCATACATTCCAAGCCATCATATCCTAATCACTCCCCTAAGCCAATCAAGTTCATCCTAAACATTCCACATCATATCCTAGTCACATTATCCTAATCTGTCTAAGTCACCATGTCCTATTCATCATTCCTAATCACCCTCCTAAGCTAACCCATTTCATCCTAATCACATATCCTATTCATCATATCTTACTCATTTCACCTTATCCTGCTCATTATCCTAATCCATCTTCATCCTAATCAATCGTGTCATTCCTAATCATATCCAAGTCACCCCAATCCAATCCTAATCATATCCTTGTCATTCTACATATTCCAAATCATTATTCCTAATCATTTCACCCCATCCTAATCATCATCCTAATCATATCATAATCACATCTTATCATTCCTAATCATCATATTCTATCCATCCAAGTCATCATCCCTAATCATTAGACATCATTATCCTCATCCAATCACACCACATCTTATTCATCATGTCTTCATCATTTAAACATATCCTAATCACATTCTATTCATCAATCCTAATCATTGCACATCAACATCTTCATTCAACCAACATCATCCTAGTCATTCCCCTAATCATACCCTAACCATTTCCAACTCATCCTAATCACCTCTTTCATCCAATTCACATCATCCTAATCATCCCTAATCATACCATATCATACCATGATCATACCCAAGTCATCATAACTCAAACCCCAATCATCCCTTGTCACCTTCTCCCTAATCAAACCCAATCATTCCATATCATTACATTTCATCATCCTCACCATTCAAATCCAATCAATTTCACATTATCATTCCACATCATATCCTAATCACATCCTACCATACCCCAATCATTCCTAATCACACTATCCAACCATCCACACCTTGATCATCCTACTTGTCATATCCTAGTCACATTTTTATCGCATCTTCTTCGTTCCACCTCATCATAATTATACCCTAATCATTCAATAATCATTACATCCATTCCACATCACATCATATTCATTATTCCAACTCATCATATACTAATCACATTCCTACTCGTATCTTCATCATTCAACCTTCATGTCCTTAGCCACATCATATCATATCCTAATAAAATTCTTATCATTTTTTAATCATTTCACCTCACACCAATCTATCATATTCCTCATTCCTAATCATTCCACCTCTTCATAATCATATCCTCTACGTCCTCCCTAATCATTCCACATTATCCCAATCATCTCCTATTCATCATACCTAATCATTACACCATATCCTAATCATATTCTATTCATCGGTCCAAATTATTCCACCTCATCCCAATTATATCCTAAGCATCATAATCACATTCAATTCATCATGCATAACTATTACACATCATCATCCTAATCAAATCCATTTCACCCTAATCATTCTTCTAGTCATCATCTTAGTCATCCTTATCAAACCCTAATCACCTCGTTCATCTAATCCACATCATCCTACTCATCCTAGTCAAAACCCTAATCATATTCATTCATAATCAAATCAACTTCTTCCTAATTCATCCATGTCATCTACATCTTATCATTACACACCATCATCTTCATTCTAATCCAATCGATCACATCCCAATCATATCATATCTGAGCCATTCATTCCAATCCAATCCATTTCACCTTTCATCATTCCCAATCACAATACACCACAACCGTAGGGAAAAATTTGAGTATCTACTCTCCCTATTGAATCTGATTGCAACTGTGTCAAAGCCACCTATTACATATCCAATTCCATCACTTTACAATCACATTTCATCACAACATTTCATTGGCATTCAGCCCTTGACATCTATAGAGGACCCTAAACATTAGTCTTCCTAAGGTCGAAACATAGGGAGAAACTGTAAAAGCTTGACTGTATCACAAGTACAAATCTATGGACCAAGAGACCTTGACATCTTTTTCAAATCAATCACAACTTGGGCTTAATACTCCAAGGCTAGTTTAAGTCCATCCTTCCAAGTGAATTCTAAAACTCATGGGTTCACTTTAATCAATCATTTTCTTTCACACCTCAAGGTCTCGATAAATCCAATTTATACTTTGACAAGGTCATTAATAGATGAGAGTACCCTCTTGGAGCTAGACTTTTTGAAGACTAATCTCATTAGCCTCTATCATAGCCTGGGCCTCGTCACCTTGCATTGACATCCACCATACCATCTCACAATTCACAAATCCCATTTGGTAAAGACACAGTTGCAAAAAGAAGACAAAGGGAGTCGATCCTCCTAGTTATCCCTATCATACCACATCATCCTTGTCATCCAATCAACATCATTCTAATCATATCCCAATCAATTTTCATCCTAATCATTATTCTTGTCATTCGGCATCATCATAATCACATCCTACTCATATCCCAATCAATTTTCATCCTAATCATTATTCTTGTCATTCGGCATCATCATAATCACATCCTACTCATATCTTCATCATTCAACCTTCACATCCTAATCACCCTTTCTAATCACATCATTCTATCAAACTCATCCTAATCACCTCACTCCTAATCTAATCATATCCAAGTCATCCTAATCACAACCCCAATCATCCTTGTCATCTAATCTTGTCATTCCTCAACATCCTAATCATCTCTTTTATCCAATCCAAGTCACCCTAATCACTATCCTAATCACATCTCATTCATCCTAATCATTCCAAACCATCATCATTCATCCTAGTGAAGCACTCATCAACATGGTCCTAATCCTGCAAGATGACATAGAATGATATGAAGACATGCATCATTCCATGATGATCCTAGAGAACAAGGTTCTAACACCCAAGCCTATTCACAAGCTTATCTAAGTCCACCTTGGCAACAAGACAAAGTGCCTTTAAATTCTCATGCCATCTTTGACAAGGGGAACATACTTCTTCCTCATCCATCCTATATGTACATTCTACCACCGCACTCCTAATCTGAGTCCACATTATCTACCCTCATCATCTATCCACTATATTGTCCTTCGCACATACCCTTGCAAAGGATGTGATCCATTGTCTACTAGCTAGGGATAAACCCTCCCCGTGTCAAACACCTATTCAGGAGCCTATCAAAGAACCTTTGAATTCCATGTCCAATTCTTCTACCCTATCATGTGGTTCACAACATATCAAATGTATCCAAGAGTCCTTCACATTCACTTCCATCCCAAGTCAAGAGATATCTCAAGGGTATAATCCTAAGCACGAGGAAACATTACCCCCTCATCCACATCAAGATCAAACCCCTTCCATTGCACCCATTCATAACACACTTCATCCTTTCCATGATCAATCTCCCATCTATGATCACGATCCCACTTATGATCAAGAAGGCCATGACAATCCACTTAGCCAACTTTATGCATTCCATGGTTAAGAGCTTGCCACCTCACCCATTCATGATCCAACCACTTTCACTTGTCATCATGAGACATGTGCCTCCCAAGCATACATAGAAGATCAAACAAATAAATTGGATCTTAGCAAGCACAATGGTAATCAAGATCCTAATCCTTCCACGTCATCCACTATCAATCCCACTTCAAGTCCATCATACCTCCTTGGCCTATCCGCCTTCATCCATGAGTGTTCTTTCTTAGGAACACAACAACCTTTGTCTTCCACTTTGCCTCCTTTATCTAATAAAGAGCTCAAGACTAGTGTCCAATCTACACCTAGTCCCATAGTCAATTACATGCTCCAAAACATGAATTATCAAGGTAAAGACCTAGGTCTTCACAAGCAAGGAATTTTGGAGCCAATACATGTCAAAATCCCTCCACACTCATATGGCCTTGGATACACACCTCAAGGTCAACAATCTAATGATGTTGGTACTTCCTCCATACATCTTAAGTCCACAACTTTCTATCACAAATCCCATCATGTTCCCAAAATATACATTGCCATTCCACCTCCAGCATCCTACAAATGTCAAAAGCATGTGACCCTACACTTTCCACCATCTACTTTACCTCCACTCCTTCCAACTCCTAATTTCCCTCCATCCACTTTACCTTCATTTCTCCTGACACCTAACATTCCTATCATTCATAAATTCCCTCACATTCCTAATCATGACCAACAAATGCACACATGGTCCAAACATAAAGCTTCCACTCATTCCATCCACCCCCTGGGATTCAAAAATAAACATTTGGATGCCTCTACATGTAAAGCCAAAAATCCTAAGGACCCTAATACCTTATGAAATCAACCAAAAATTCAAAGAAAAATCCATCCAAACCCATACCTTCACAACAAAAGTCAAAAACTAAAAAGGTATGGGTCCCTAAACAAAAAATCAAGTCAAATGAGGCATCCACCTCTCAAAAATCCCAACCATCCTCTTCCACCCATTCCATTCAAAAATATCAAATCCCTTCATCCCACATGATAAACAAAAATCATAAAAATACTAAGTCTATGTGGGTCCCAAAATGCTTACATCACCCATCTCCTAAGCAAACATCGTCATTGCTTCCTACACCACCATCCACTCAAAAGCTTCAATGTTCATCATGGTGTGTGCAACTGTTGGTCATGATTCCTTTCCATACCTCCATCTCACCATCTTTCATCAATATCCTACATATGTCACTCATCCTATGGTCCATGCTTTTGCATAAGTCCTACATAATCCACATCATAATCCACTATCATCCCTTACATAATCTACATCATAATCCACTATCAACCCTACATAATCCACTATCCACCTAATCCATCTCACTTCCATGTAATCTCCTTACCAACATCGATGAGCACAATGACTTGACATAGTCCATGCGACGACATCTTTCTCCAATGGGACTATCACCTTCATAGAGATAGACACTTGAGTCCTTCATATCCATACTCCCATTCAAAAATCCAAAAAAAAGAGAGAATAAAGAGAAGTCCCTTCGTCCAATGGTGAAAACTTGGTAAACAAGCACCTTGGGTAAGCACCATGATGAAAACTTGGCAAACAGGCGTCATGTGTAAGATTGATCTTCTATGTCACCTACACTTGGGGGCACCTTGTCTCATCCAACACTATCATTTTCCAAACTATCATTATCCTACCATTTCCTATTACATACATATCCTTATCATATTGAGTTCATCCATCCTCACTTCTTCCTTTTGATCTTGATAAAGATTGGGGGCACAATGTGACACATGTCACGGATATCCCTTGATATACCTCACCCTATTCAACCAATTCATCTCATCATCCAAGTCATAAGCTTTGTCATGTCAAATCCTAACTCGAATGGGGTATGTTATTCCTATGCAATGTAGTCCTTGGAGATCACATCCTTGCCCTCTTACGCGTGTGTTCCTTCCATCCACTCTCACCCATCCTTTCATCGAATCCCATTCGTTATCCCTTACACCTAGACTTGGTTCCCCTTGTCATTGATATCTAGCACAAAAGGCTACTCAAATTGTCATCCAATGCCATTCCCCAACATCTCAAAAAATACAAAAAAATTGAAATATTCCAAGAATACAAAAAAAATCAAAATATTCCAAAAATCAAAACATGTCAAAAACCCCAAAAAAATCAAAACATGTCCAAAACACAAAAAAATCAAAACATGTCCAAAACACAAAAAAAATCAAAACATATCAAAATCCAAAAAACATTCAAATATGTCTCAAAATCCCAAAAACATCGAATATTTCTCAAAATCACAAAAAAATCAAATAGCCAACCAAAAATCCAAGCAATAAAATCAATCAACTCATCATATCAATCCACCAAATCATTCAATCCATTTCAATCCATCACATCATTCCAACCAAGTTAATTCTTCAATCACATCTTCAAATCATACAATTCATCACTCAATCAAACCTCTCGATCAATCCACTCAGTCACATCATCATATCAGTTAAATCAGTTCTTCAAATCATCCATAGACCACATGGTCAAACTACGTCGCCTCTAAGCTTTCACATAGGCAAGGCCATCTTTGATGTGCCCCCGAGGCATTAGGTCTGTCCCTTAGGGCCCATCCTATCAACCATCATAATAAGTCATCCTTTCATGAGATGGACACTTGGATCAGACCAAAGCAATCAATCTTCCACACTTCAAGCCAATCCCAAACATCAACAAGACAACCTATTCAAATCAGTCAAATCAATCAATCACCTCGTGGTAGTCATATGTCACTATCAAGTATCCTTATCAATTATCACATATCTTACACAGAATGGGGCATCGTTGAAACCAGGATTCTACACCTTATACAACATGTGTCATTTCTAAAATCAATCATCAATCAAGCCCTGGTGTTGCTCGCATGGCCAACGACACTAGTGTCAATTAATCAATCACTTGCCTTATACATGATGTTGCATTGTCGAAACCAGACCAGGCATCTTATACGGCATGTTTCGTTTCCTAAAACTAGGCCTTCATCATTCAACCTATCACTTGGCAAATGATCAAATGGTTGTTGGTCTAGTTCAACTTCTTTAACTAGATTGTTGTGCAATCTTGTTCTTAAGCTTCTGAAGGCAGTCCCAAAGTGATGAAGAGAAGTGAGGATAGAGCGAGACCTTTTTCTTTGATTGATGTTTGCAGTTTGTATTGGCAAAATGACTGGGGCAACTTCATGCCTTGCATGTGATTGGGGTTTCATTGGGTGTGAATCAAAGACATCCTATGCATTGGAAAGAATAACTACTTCCTTGCATAAGGACTTGCACACCTCACAGTTATCTCATCGCATGTTCCAAACCACAGTTACTAGTCTAAATTAGGTATTCCTTGTCTGTCATGTGCCTATTTCACAAGGGACTACACTTTCCACTTTGGCCTCTGTCATGCCATGGTGATTGTTGTCCTTTGACATAATAAGTTCTATGATGATAAGCAGAAAAAAATTGCAAGTGAGAAGCTCAAAAATCTATCAAAGAAAGATATCATTCCCAATCTTCTAGCCAATCTTTCATTCCGCTGCCATCTCTTTCTCGCATCTTCATTCATCCACCTTCATTGTAGCCTACCATACCTTTCATTTCCTCTATCCATTCTCCAACCAATCCCTTTCATTTCGAGAGCCTACCCGTGTTTGTCCAACCTGCCTATCCTCTCGAGGGGGCATCATCATCCTATCTTTCCATCATCATCCCTTTTCCTCTATCCACTTCCTTAGCTTCTTTGAAATGATGTTACTCGACAAAAATCGTATCATCTCGAACATCATCTTAAAGAGGGGCAAAATGTAGACACTGAAAAATGTCCTCATGTCGCAAATGTGACAGGACAAATTTCCCCTTCAATGCCCATTATTCAACTAATTTAATTTCATCCATTCTAGTCATTTGTCCATATTTCTTCTATAATTAAATAATTAATTCTAATTGATTATTTAATTATTCATACCCTAATGTCCCCTTCACTTGATTTATTCAAATAAATAAATCAATCCCCTTATCTAAATCCCCTTTCACATGAATCCCTTTCACATAAATTAAATAAATTGGGCAAATTTATTTAATTTAAATCCCATTTCCCACCTCACCATTTACATCAATTTAAAATTCTATTTTATCCTCTTGTGGTGAGGAAACCCTAATCATCCTCCACCCTTGATTTGGCTCCCAAGTCAACATCAAATCCTGTCCATTCATTCAAATTAGGTGTTCTATAAAACACCTCTTTCAACTTCATTTTCACCTCTTACACTCCCATTTTTCTCTCTTAGTTCATTTTTCTTCTAAAATCTATTGTAACTCTCCAATATCTTGCCCATTCATCAACTTAAGCTTCTCAAGACTGTGCATAAATCTGCAAATTTGAGAACAAAATAATGCAAGGTAGATGACAATAATGGAGATAGGACAATACTAGTTTAGATTTTTACTTGTTTTCATGTTGTTTGACTATTTTCTAGGCTAGATTGCTTTCCATTGGGAGATAGGGTTAGCTATGTTTTCATTTCTGCATGATTAGCTAGCTTTTCCCTTCCTTCAGTGGCATTAGGGTTGAGGGTTTAGGGATAGGGTTTAGAGTTTAGGGATAAGGGATTAGGGTTTAGGACCTGTTATCACCCAGATTTGCACCCTTGCTGCAGTTGTAAAACTTTAGCAATCTGGAGTAACATGGGAATGATCTCGAAGTGTGGGACCTTGAGAATTAAAATCAAACCTCCAGAGAAGGCTGGTTCCTCTCTCTAAGCCTATTACTTAGAGCAATGTAACTAAATCTAGCGCTAATACTTGCGGGGGAAAAGGGTTAGAAGGAAACTGAAATGAAAAGGAGTGATACACCAAATTTAGTGAGCGATGGTGATCTTGGTGTAGACACAACAATGATTTCAATGATGAAGGGGATTCACATAGACTTATGACTGATTGAGGCTTCGGTATGAAGGTTAAACCTGTAGAGGAGCCATTTTACTCACAGAACAGACTATAACTTCAAATAAAGCACAAAAATCAAGACACAAGAGAGGCAAGAAATCATGCATATATTGATCATGAAGGTCAAAAACCATTACAATACAGAAATATTCAATAGCAGAGGTATACCAACATAGCTAATCACATTCATTGGTGGATAAAAAGAAGACAGCAGAGGCCAGATTCAGGCACAGTGAGTCACATTCCCATACCCTTGTAATTACACTAAGAGGTCTAACTACAGAAAAAAATGGCAGCATAACAACCTAAAATAAAACCATCCTCTCTATATCCATCTATTTTACATGTATATATAGCATTTTACATTTTCAGTCGGTTACAATCAATTCATCCATGGGCTCTGTCAGAAAATATCTACCTGAAGGGACATCCACCTGCAGAAGTTATGGCATGAAATATCTAGAACAGGGGCAGATGGAAGATATTTTGAGTCTTCAATGCAAGCTGTTGCATCATTGATTTGCACCCATAAATGCAAAAATATCTGCATCCTACCCAAAAATGGTCATTGAAACGTCCAGCCGCCAAAACATGCAACATCAGATCCAAATATTGAAAGTGAAAATTTCCTCCTAAAAAGCCTGCCAAATGAAAGAGGGGGCAAAAACAAGCATTTTTTCCTTTTGTAGCATAGCAAAATTCACCAGGATGCGCAAGATATTTGCAGTCAAAGTTGCGGTCAACTGCCTGTGTATATCACTTTGCATCTGTGCGCTTGAATATGCCTTTGTATGTTCCATTGTATATACAATCGCTGGTCTTTCTCTTTGCATATTCAAAACACTTTGCATATGCCTTTATACAATCGCGGGCTTTACCTTTTGAATCGGCCTTTGAATCGCCCCTGACATGTGGCACCACCTGATTCGTCGCCGCATTGAAGCTGGGACCCATCGCTGGAAAATTGCATCTTCTATCAGCCGTCAGAAAGACTATGAACTGAGTCGCCGATGCAAGAGGTCACGCTGAAATCCCCTGTATGTTGGCCTTGTATATCGCATATACAATCACATGTATACACACAATACAGACTCCAACATTTAATCTGCTGCATTTGATCTCCAATCGGATTCGGACCTTGTATGTGTCTCTTTGCATATCCCCTTGTATATTGCATTTATACAATGCAAAAATACAAGCAAAACATTCATACAATTGCAGTCCATGTACAACTGTTGCATTTGACCTTTGTTTGTGACCTTTGTATGTGTGACTTGTATATCGCAAACATACAATGTGAATATACAAGCAATGTGGAACTCAAAGGGTTATCGGCCATATTGAAACTTTTCCACAGGTCTGGCCTTTGTATCTTTTCTTTGTGTATATCAGCATATACAAGCATCTCATTATACAAGCTGCGGACCTCAACGCTAAATTTGCCAAATTTGATTTTACAGTCGGGTCCGCCTTGTATGTCGCTGATGTATCAATCTTTTGTATATCACATATACAATGTGAAATATACAAACAAAAACTACATATAAACTCTTGTACATTGCAAACACCTCATTTCGGCATATACAAGTAACCTTTGTATATCGCTTTGAATATGACCCTTTGTATGTGTGAACATACAACGCAAAATATACAAAGGAAAACATGCATACAAACATGCATTTGAACTTGTACCTGCCCCTTGTATGTGCGCTTGCATATTTCCTTTGTATGTGCGCTTGGTGGGCCCCACCCTTTGTATCTCTTTGCAAGAATTTTCAATTGCATGTGAAAACATACAATCGCATAACTATACTATTGGTGGACCCCACCCTTTGTATCTCTTCCTTGTATGTTTTTCTTGCATGCTTGAGATACAAACGCCTTGGTATCTACGACTTGTATATAGACTTATATGTCTGCTTTGTATGCCTGCTTTGCATTCGTTGCATGTCCCCGATGCATATTTCCTTTGTATGTTCAAACATACAACCGCGAATGTATATCCCTCTCAATCTGATCTTTGCATCTTTTCTTTGTACCTTTTCCTTTGTACCTTTTCCTTTGTACCTTTTCCTTTGTATGTGCGATTATATGTTTGGAACATACAATGCGAACATACATTCATCCCTACTTTCCAACCATGCATTCCAACCCTTGCATATGCCCTTTGTATATGATACCTTATATCTCGCTGATGTACATTTCTTTTGTATGTCGCCCTTGTACATTCTCTTTTGTACATTGTCCTTGTATGTGCAAACATACAATGGCGAATGTATATCATTGATGTACATTTCTTTGCATCTTTTTATTTGTATGTGCGATTGTACATATGAACATACAATTACGAATGTACATACAAAGAAACCTACAATTACATATGCACATAAAATGGCTAAGCATAAAACTGAGAAATATCTACGATGGAAAGCACTTGAAGATAAAAGATTTCTAGGTTTTTCTAGGTTTTTTGCAAGATTCTCAAGGTGAGATTTTTCTGGGATTTTTGACAAGGCATAGCATAAATATTTGAAGGATTTAAGACCCTCCTCTTTCTATTTAGGCTTTCTCTGATCTGATTTCTTTGATAGAAAGAGGGGAAAGGAATATTTTGGGAGGGGGAAAAATATGACAACATGACCTTGAGGGATTAGGGTTTAGGGTCAAGGTTTTACAGATAATGTTTAGGGTTGAGGGATTAGGGTTGAGGGTCAAGGGATTAGGGTTAAGGTAGAGTGTTGAGGGTAGAGGGATTAGGGATAGGTTTTAGGGTTGAAGGTTTAGGGTTGAGGGATTAGGGTTGAAGGTTGAGGGTTTAGGGATAAGCGATTAGGGTTTAAGGTATAATATTGAGGTTTGAGGGTTTAGGAATAGGGATAGTGTTTAAGGTTTAGGGTTGAGGGATTAGGGTTTAGGGTTTAGGGATAAGGGATTAGGGTTGAGGGTTGAGGGATTAAGGTTTAGGGTTGAGGGATTAAGGTTTAAGATTAAGGGTTGAGGGTTGAGGGTTTAGGGATAGGGTTTAGAGTTTAGGGATAAGGGATTAGGGTTTAGGGTTGAGGCTTTACATATAGTGTTTAGGGTTGAAGATCGAGGGATTAGGGTTAAGGTAGAGTGTTGAGGGTAGAGGGATTCAGGATAGGGTTTAGGGTTGAAGGTTTAGGGTTGAGGGATTAGGGTTTAGGGTTGAGGGTTTAGGGATAAGGGATTAGGGTTTAAGATATAGTGTCAAGGGTTGAGGGTTAGGAATAGGGATAGCGTTTAGGGTTTAGGGTTTAGGGTTGAGGGATTAGGGTTTAGGGATAAGGGATTAGGGTTGAGGTTTGAGGGATGAAGGTTTAGGGTTGAGGGATTAACATTTAAGGTTGAGGATTGAGGGTTTAGGGTTTAGGGATAGGGTTTTGAGTTTAGGGATAAGGGATTAGGGTTTAGTACCTTGAGGGATTAGGTTTAGGGTTGAGGCTTTACAGATAGCATTTAGGGTTGATGGATTAGGGTTGAGGGTTGAGGGATTAGGGTTAAGGTAGAGTGTTGAGGGTAGAGGGATTAGGGATAGGGTTTAGGGTTGAGGGATTAGGGTTTAGGGTTGAGGGATTAAGGTTTAGGGTTTAGGGTTGAGGGTTGAGGGTTTAGGGATAAGGGATTAGGGTTTAAGGTATAGTGTCGAGGGTTGAGAGTTTAGGAATAGGGATAGCATTTAGGGTTTAGGGTTGAGGGATTAGGGTTTAGGGTTGAGGGATGAGGATTTTGGGATAGGGTTTAGAGTTTAGGGATAAGGGATTAGGGTTTAGGACCTTAAGGGATTAGGGTTTAGGACCTTAAGGGATTAGGATTTAGGGATAAGGAATTAGGTTTGAGGGTTGAGGGATTAAGGTTTAGGGTTGAGGGATAAAGGTTTAAGGTTAAGGGAGAGGTAGAGAGGTGAGGGGGAGAGATAGGTGAGAGATAGGTGAGAGATAGAGAGGTGAGAGGTAGAAGATATACATGGAGAAATGAATAATATGGACTTTCCTATAGTAGGCCAAAACGCGCTCGCTTTATAACGCGAGCGTATTTTGGATTTCTATAGAAATGGTAAAAAGGCCTAGACCCCTGTGATCCAGGCCCACATACTCTATTTTATTCTATTTATGTGTGTGTTTTGACAAAAAAAAAAGTATTTTCATGCTGTTGGGAAGTTCACATGCACATTTTTTTGATTCTACCACCTTTGCATGAACTTTCCACCACCTTTTTCTACTTTGCCAACTTAAGGAGGTAATAACATAGTTTTCACATCGAATTTGATATATATCAATTCAAGTTTCAATTTTTGTAGTGTTGCAATGTTAATTGTGATTGAATTGTAGGAATTTAACATTATAGATTTGTTAATAGTATTATTGTTACTAATTCTATTTGAGTGTTATTCAATTTAATGTTGAAAAGGAAGCAAGTGGTAAAAAACTCAAATTGTTGAGGAGTTCGATGCAAGAAGGAAAAAACACTACATAATTGGGTACTCTCTCCATTCGAACCTCCATTTCTTAGGTATGTCAAGTCTTTACATGCATGTTCTTTACATTTTCCTTAATTCTATTTGAATTACTTTATCATGCTTTATCATACATGTTTATATCACTTGTATGGTTTACATATTTTGTGTTTATATCAGTCTCACTTTTTTGATTTTATAGTTCATTTGCCTTGTCTATGCTTCCACATTTTGCATACATGTCTTACAGTTTGCATTTATAGTTCATCATAGTTCTTACTACCCAAAGAGCTTAGTCATCACACAAATGTCCTTATAATAGACTATGTTTAAAATTAGTTCATGGTATGCATAATAAAAAATATCTCAAAGGTCAACATTAATTAAAATAGACACAATCACGATGAAGAAAGCAACCTACAATCTCACATGGTGCCATGTATATTTTCTACACTTGAGCTCTTTAATAATTATGTGCAATAATGAATTAAATAGACCTTAACATACTGTGATGTCAAACTATACAAGAGTAAATCCTTACAACATATAAAGATACAAACCCTTAAGCATAATGAAATACTATTATCTTGTCATAACAAGTTAAAATACAAATGAATAGGTGCCAAGATCATACAAGTAAATCCCAATAGGATTAATCCAATCATGATCCATGATATGCTACATTATTCTTCATGTTGATAGTTCATACAAACCTTGTATATGAAATGTTTCCATTCCCATATCTATGACAATGTGCCAAGTTAAATACTAAAAATCAGTCACATTGCCCTGGAATTGATATAGGGTCTCAAGATAGTCAATCACAACAAAGTGCAAAGTTCAACATGAGTGTCTCCATGAAAATCATAAGCCTTAAGGCTGATCCTCTTGGTTGTCATAACATGATAATGTGAAGATAAGGGACTACTGTCACACATCAAAAAATTAGTTCTTACCTCATGCCCTAGTGTGATGTCTACCATGATCTCAATCATCTCTCCTTTCATGACTAGATGGTTATCAACAAGTGCTGGCTCACGAGATGTCTCCAAGTGAAAATCAAGTGTATCATGTGTCCTAAATTTTGTCATATGGCTATAAGCTCAATCTTCACGTGTGAGGAGATGATCTCTATCCACAAGTAAGTGTAGGTAGTTTGATGCCACTAGCACCAAGGCCTCCCCCACATCTTCAACCTTGTAGTCAACATGAAGTCCCATGTACTCTTCACTTGTAGCCTCAATAGGTGACTCTCCTTTGTCCTTATCCTCATAGGACTGAAGTGAACTTTGTACCATAATGCTTTGTATGGTTGCAATAACATTGTGCAATAATGCTTTGTATGGCTGCAATAATGCTTTGTATGCTTTGTACCTATTTTGGTTGAGTGACATTTACTCTTCTACATGATGATTGTATGCACATTTTGTATGAAGGGTTGAATGACATATATTTTAGTTATTTGTATGGATTCATTTCTTGGGAACTAATATTTGTCTCTTTATCATGCTACAGATAAATTCTCCATCATGCCCAGGAAATGATCAAAAATTAAACTGACATAGGAAGAGATAGAAGCTAAGAATGCAAAGAAAGGAATGGCCATGAGGGAACTTCGTGAGAAGAGGAAATTAGACATGATAAATGAAGACATGCTAATTGAAGAGGAACCACAACCATCAAAAAGAGATATGGTATTGGTGACACAAAGGGAACGAATGCAAAAACTTCGTGCTATGAGAGGTTTGAATACCGTAGTTGGAGACATGTCCTCTACCGCAAGTCAACATGTAGGGACACCATCTACTGCATCTCAAGTTGAGAGTACATCATCACTCACATGTGAGGAAGGAGGTACGCCATCGTTCCCACCTCAACCTTAAGGTATTTCATCTATTCCATCTTCGATCGAAGGTATGCCATCTAGGCCATCTCATTTAAATATTGATGAAATTCCTAATGTTGAGATGAATTTACCTATCTTAACACCACATAGAATTTTGCATAGAAAGCCAAAGTATTTGATTGATATTGATGAGATTATTTTGCAGCCAATGGAAGGTAAGATTCCAAAATGCACTTGTAGAAGATATGCTCATAAGATTTAGAGATTGTTCTTTGAAAAGTTAAATGAGACCGCAAGATGTCAACTATTCATTGAAATGATGCGAGGTATAAAGTATAAGTACATCATGAAGATTCTTGGGTTGAGAACATTAGAGGCTTCAAGTGAAAATTCTATTGTCAAGAATCTAATGAGTGCATATGAGAGTGTGGGTAACACCTCATGCACAAAAGATAGTAATGCAATAGGGTGTGTCATTACATCGACTATAGTAAGTAGTCAAATGAGGAAATCTCATCTCATTAGAAAGATTATTCAAGCATTGAGAATTAATAGGAAAACATTATCAAGATTTGTTGGAAGGTGCCAAAGAATTGAGGACACCAATGCCAATGAATTATGGACGTTCTCAGGGAGACTACCATGAAAAGATAAACCAATTATTGAAGCATTGAGATCACTAATTTAAGACTTTTGGAAGAATTACACAAGGGTATCTCTAAATCAAATGGATGTGGTAAGAAGGAGAATCGATAGTCAGAACCATGAGCCACATCCAAAGCATTTTTTAGATATGACTCAAACATAGTTTTTTGATAAATTTCTAGAGATGTATCCTCAAATAAAAAAAATTCAAAGATATTTTGAAATACTAAAACCTTTCTATGTCAAGATAAATCACACATGGACTACTTGTTGTTGTAGATTACATATTGAATTTTCTAACCATTTTGATGTTTGTCAGTCTATATGTTTAGATTTGCATACTAACAATGTTTTGCAAGATTGTGGCATACATGGTGCAGGGGCACCAAGGAGACCATAAGGATCTATGCCTTGTTTTCATGTTGTTCATGTTGTCTTGTTGATTCAATAAGGTCTTGAAGACCATTTTCATGCATTGTAATAAGGGTTATGGCAAATGGATGTCATGTTGATGTCAATAGTGTAGGTGGGACAGTCATAAGTTTCTCATGATTGTAGCCTTTTTATGGCATATAGGAGGTAGTCATGGGTTGAATGCCTTGTCAAAGGATTATCACTCTTGTAAAAAAAGGTCTAAACATACCAAACAGGGATAACACACTTGTAAACACAATGTAAACCCATGTAATTAGTTGCGAATGCTGACAAAACAGGGCAGTAGGTGGTTGCAGGGTAGTTTTGAGGCCTCCCACCAATTCCAACTAACTCTAGTCAGTTGTCAAGGTCGAGGACAATCTTAAAATGACCTTGAACATGATCATTGATGTAAGAAAGTGATTGAAAGGAGAAAAAACCCAACGAAGGACCCAGTTTTCTGTTCTTTTCTAAGTTTTCACGTTGATTCCTACCATACTCTATCACTGTACGACACAGTCAAGAGATTTATTGATGCTGGAATGTTAGAGGTATGAGTTAGGAGAAAATTGAAGTTGATTTGGACTTTTGAAGTGATTATATTGCAGAGATTTCATTGATTTTCTGTAGTTTGGTCATTAAACCCTACCTTAGGGCTTTGATAACAAATTTGATGTTTTCACCCATTCCACTGATGTAAACCCATCTAGATCAGTGGAATGGACATTCCTATGTTTTTTTTAGTGTGTTATGAAGGATTCATGAACAAGGGAGTGGAGTTGGTGAAGTTTGATTGAAGAACCTGGCAAAACCATGTGTTAGGTGCTCTTTAAGGGGAAGAGAATAGGTTAATTTTGTCACAGTCGACTGTGAAGACCAAAAACCCATAAATTTATCAGTTTTACCATGCCACTGATGTTTTTAAGTGGTTTAGAGAATTCTGTGAGCCAAACCAGAGGTACTTGCTTTGTATTTTAGGCCTAATTAGGGCTCTTAGCACTAGGACAACCCTATTGGAAGTGACATATGCTCTTAAACAACCCATGTCAATTTTTTAGTATGCTATTAGGCTTCTTAAAGGGTATCTTAAACATCATTGATATGGTCTTGAAAGTATCTAGAATCCAAGAAAACCTCTATCAAACCGAAAAAAAGGGCTGCAAGGATTAGGACAACATTGTGAAGGAAGTGTTGCTTGGGTAGGTGTAAGAACTCCTTGGATGGTTTGGATAGGTTGTCCTAGGTGTCAATGGACCCAAACCACATCTTCCTTGAAGAGATTGAATGGCTTAAGCCATATAACATGTGAGTCCTTGGTATATGTTTATGGATCTTGAAGCTTGTGAAACAGTACTTCCATTGAAGTTGTGTTAATCTCCATTAGCCTCTACATCATTACATGCCCCACCAACATCTTCAAGAGACTTCATATCAAGAATTTTATGTGAAAGAGAGGAAGGTCAAATATTCTACAGGAAATTATGCTTGGATGGCACATGTCAGCATTGCGGTGGCTTGCAACGTATGCCAATATGTGAACATATGGAAAGAACAAATGTGGTTGGAAATGAACTAGTAGAGTTTGACAAGTATAAAATAGTGGAATATAATAGAAAAGATGGTGAAGAAGCAAAGAGGTGTGAATTGGTTATTGAAAAGATTCTAATGTATCAGTTTATGCCTATATTTCATGACAGTATAGTGTATGAGTATGCAAGACATGCCCATAGAGCTCAATGGTTGGAATTGCAATTCAAGTCATGCAAAGATACATTTCTAGTTGGTAGCATTGTTTCATTCATTGACTTTGTAGAGAACTAGTCTACAGCCACAACACGAGGTACAATCACAATATTACAACTCCACACAGGTTTCTATATTTGTGCACATCGCATTCGTTCATGTGAATGATAGTATAGAGGATGACAGAAAGACCATAAGGGAGTATCATATTTATATTAGTGATGATCACACACATTTACGGAGTTTGTGCAAGGTTGCTTTCAGGTGTTCTACAATGATTTGGCTAGAAGGGGTATATCGTTCAATCAGCATATCATATGGTTGGATAATTGTGCATCACGATTCAAGAACTCGTAGAATTTCTATTAGCTAAGCAGGAGGCATAATATTACAGGTGTTTAGCATATGTGGAACTTTTGTGAGGCCGAGCATGGAAATGGGGAGCATGATGGTGCAGGAGCATGTATTAAAAGAGCCATAGCATGAGAAGAGTTAAAGTATAAAGACAATGCAAAGTTGATAGATGTAGAATCAATTGTCGAGTGGTGTAATGCTTTGATGGGTCTAGGTAATGAAGGTAAGTCTTTAGTTCATAGATTTTTTTGGTTGATAGATGAAACTAACATTGCACCATATGAGGACTATTTTACACTGGTAGGATCAAGTGAGCTACACTCTTTCAGAAGCTCAATTGCAGGTTCATGGAGTATCCATACACGGAAGATGGCATGCTTTTGTTCTTCATGTACAATTCAAGCATGGGATGAGTGTGAGTCAAAGGAGTGTGTTGACGAATGGAAGTTAAGTTATCTTAACCCACTTGACACGTATCGACCACTGACAGCACTGGAACTGACAGAGATGGAATCATCATTTGACTTTGACCACATATTAGATCTAGTTCAACCAGGTAATATATCTACTTGCATAGTTTTTGAAATTCCTAATGTTATCTTACTTTGTAGTGTTTTTGTAATGTTGACTAATTTCATCTAATTTTCTACACATATCAATGTACGACATGTTTATGCAGTTATTGCAGATGAAGATAACGAAGAGGGAATATATTATTACTTGTGTCATTATGTTGAGGCCAAAAATAAATTAGAGGCCCCAGTTACAGATGGAGAAAACATCGAATACCCTATATGCTTAGTGGTTGTTACTGGAACAGGCTTAGAAGGTACCCACATAAGAGTGTTAATGTTTGGTTATTTCAGGACTTTGACACGCATCAAAAGATTCTTCATTACTCGAACCTTGTCATGGCATCCATTGTTCATTTGATACAATATCGAGGTAGACCTTTGAACAAGACCTTGTGGAAGGTACGTGAGTCTGACCATGAGGCAATACTTGACACAATAAAGAGTAGAGAAAACTTGGATGGTTCGTTGGATTAATTTGTAAGTATTCACATTGATTTTGTAAAGTCATGTTACATTGACTTGTAAGTATGCACATTAATTTGTAAGTTTACATAGGTTTGTCTTATTTTATTTGTTGCTGCATTTTTACACATATACAGTGAATATTGTGATGAATATGTTTGTCATTGATGTCAAAGTGCTTGGATGTTAGTAATTAAGGAATGCATAATTGTGCAGGTCTATTGGTTGTCTATTGTTTGATGATACCATTATGCTTTCAAGATATGTTGTTGGGTTTTGTGATATAAAGACACTTGCTTCTTCATAGAGTATGTGATGTGATGTACAGACTTGTATGAACTTGACAAGAAGTGGTATGAACTTGATTTATTTGCTATGGTATTGTTACCCATTTTTATTTTTCAGCTCAATCAAGTGGAGCTGGGTAAGTTTTATAGTTTTAAGGGCACATGTCTGTTATTAATGAGTGTTTTTCCAAAGAGAAAAATACCATAAAGGAACTTCAATTAAATGCAATTATTTACAATCAAGAAGAATCATACAACATTGCATATTTTAAAAGGCTTTTTCATTATTCATGAATATCAAATGAAATGCACCAACATAAGCCATAGGAGTGACTGAAATAGACAACATAAAAGTAAATTTTACTTTTGAAAGAAAAGAAATGCATAGGAAAAGAAAGGGGGCCCGTCATTCCCTACGAATGATGAATCCCATGGTCGAGCCGACTGCTATCTTCCTCCATCCGTTTGAGCTCCAACGTACCTGGAAATTTTTTTTGGTTAATGCTCAGGGTACCAAGTCTTTTCATACACAATCAGACTTCAAACATACCATTCACTTTTATGTAGCAGCAATATCAGTCATCAGATATCAGCATAAGAGATGTCAGAACAAGCAGACATAAGTACTACATCAGAAGGAGATAGATCCATACAAGTCACCTCACATCATAAACAAAGGTACGTTTTTATCTAACATGTTTCCTTCTTGTGCAGGTCTATGAGAAATTAGTTTGCTGACTCATCTTTTAAGAAATGGCATGTGGAGAAAATGGGCTCCCATGAGGGTTGAGCCCAGCATGCTCAGAATAAGACAATCAGGATGCAGGAGTTAAAAGATTTAACATACGGCAGTTTAAAGACAAACAAACCCTAGAGTTTGATGTCCGTTACAGTGGCAAAGAGTATTCATATAGAATGACTACAATCAGTCAAAGGTACAATCAAAGGACTATAACAGTCTTAAAATAGCCAAGGAATTTAAAGATGATAGGTACTTTTCCATTCTTTGTCATGAATGAAGTATGATACTATTAAATAGTCCAAGACAGTCCATGTGAGTCAAGTACATTGAAGGATATAAAGTATAGTAGTAGAGTGACTTGCATCATGAACACCAAGTACTAGAGGTACAAATGACATCTGTTATATGTTACATTACATTCTTATTACTACCATATCTCACCAACATGATCAGCCATATTATGGAGAGCAAAAGAGAATCAAGAAAGATCATTCCTGCTATATATATGAAAGCCACTATGTGATTACATCATAAAAACACCATGCCTTTCACATGTTACAAATAAAAAAATGCATTGTTTCAGTCATGCACAGAAGTACAAGGATGTACAAGTAGAAGAGCAAAGAGAGTGATCAGTTTTGCTATAGGAAATTAGTTTTGCTACAAGAGATCGATAGCCATGCTTCTATAAAGATAAAACTGAAGCAATGATTAAAATTTAATATCACATCAAAGACATGACAGCCAAGGATAGGAGATATACCTCATAGATAGAATGAATGCAATCAAAGGACAACAATATAAAGGAGATGAGTTGCATTAACCAATACAAAACTACCATGATAGCAAGACTAAGGAGCATTCTTATCAAAGTGATGACATAAAGAACAAGCTACAAGAACCAGGTATGAAATGACAAAGTGTCCACATCATGCATTGTTGCCACTATGTCATCACGAGCCCACTTTCAAATTAGAAGAACCAAGAAAGATGCCTCATAAAGATATACAGTTATACTGATGAAATAAGGGAGCAACAGTATATGGAAAAGTGGACAATTCTTACAGTAGTCCTTATCACTATCATAAATGTATTTGATACAAAAGACCTAAAAAATCATGAATGATGTGTTCATAATGATGTAACAGCATAAGGGAAAGTACAAGTCTCTAGCATAAGAAAGGTACAACTATATACTGATGAAATAATGGAACATCATGTAACTACAACATCCTAAAGCTGTTTGGAAATAGCAATGTAAACGATACAGGTTCATATTCCATAAATGCAAAAACATATGCTAGGTATAAGATAACGCAAAAATACCAAAGTATAGTGCCAATATCAAAATGCATCAACTTGTCCAATGGCAGAAGAAGAAGTGAGTACATATTGTCATGCTCAGTTACAGATACTAGAAAGAACCTCAATCTTTTTTCATCTTCTAAAAATCTTTGTTATAAAAAGTAACATGTTTAGGTGATAGAGCAACAATCTTTTTTACTATTTTCAAAGACAAAAAGGAATGAGCAGAAATTCATAATGTAGAGAGAGTTTTTCAAACCCTAGTAGGTATGTAATGACCTGATAACACTTGCCCTTATAAATGCAAAAAAGATTAACTTTTGACAGAGATAAAAGAGAAATACAGTGGAAGTAACCCTAGATGGGTTAATACAAGTGAAGCCCATTTTTACATTAGAGCAAGAGAAACCAGAAATTGCGTGAAATGAAATTTCTTTTTGCAAACCACAGATCAACGAGGAACAATGTGTTTTTACAAAAAAAAGAAGATATATTTCATATACATAAGTAAAAAACCCAGTTTGTGTGCATGAAGTCTGTTGTTAGAGTGTATGTTTCTTGCAAGCCCTTGTTATGTTTTGCACAAACAGTTTCAATGGCCGTAATAGCAATGGAAAAGAAGTATATTTTCACTAGTTGAAGGTCATACAAATAGTGAATGCACAAGAGTGTCTTCTTTTACAAGTTTTTTTGTCATGGGTCAAGCTCATTTTGAGCCAAAGTGTAGATGTAAAGAAAAATTGAAAGCTTTTGAGCTCATGCGAATATACAAAATACTCAGAAATGCCTCAAAATCGAGCCTCGTGCTACAACAAACAAAGCTTTTTAAACTCATTTCAAGTAAGAATACATAGAATGCTCAAAATCATGCCTCTACTAGCAATACACAGCAAAAGGCCCAGAAAATGAAGAAGGATCTATAGTAAAAGGTGAATTACCTCTTTTTTCTGTCATTTGTTGTGTCAAATCATAGATTTTTTCCTCAACCAACCTCCCAGAATGGCCTCAAATAGTGAAAACGAATGCAAAGAGGTTGGCCATCAATAAACCCGAAGGATGCATTAAAAAACCAGTCAAGTTCGCAGCTTTGGAGGCCCAAAATCGACAAATAAGAGGCCAAAATCTCAGTAAGAACAACTTACCGAGCATTTTGTACAAGAAATCCCCAAGTCACCTCTTAGAATCAACCAGAATCCATACATTTTTGCCTTCAAACCCCAGAGGCATAGCGGCGGTGCAACAAGATAGCAGAAAAGAGTAAAATGCAAATGAAAAGTTTTAGGTTTTTCCTTCTTTTCATTGATCGACCTAATTTGCAATTTGTCCATTTTTTACTTTTGTTTTAAAATTAAAATCATTGCTATCCTTTTGTGCCCGTGGTAAAGACCTTTGTCTTTTCAAACCTAATCATAATGCACATGGGGCCATGAGAGCATATTCTACCTTATGATTTTTTTCTGAAGTCAAAGAAAAACATAATGAATAGTTATGGAGGTTGAGTGCCTTATGTTTTGGCTAAGGCATGTCTTTATTGATCATAAGGTGGGTATAATAGCTTATGCATAAGGAGCATTGCAATGAACATAAGGAGTCATAAGGATCCTGTTGGGTTTTTTCCCAAACTAGATGCTTCCCAGTTATCCCTACAAGGTAGCCATCATTGATCAACAGGATTTCTAGGCCAAGGGCCAACAGTACAGGAGATAGACCCTATAAATATCTCCTCTCCTTCTTTAGGCTTTGAAGAACCAAGGGGGGTATTCCCTATTCAACATCTGTGAAATATGCATGTGAACTTACTGGGATGTTGACACAAAGCAGATAAATCCTCTCTTATGCAGACCAAAACTATAAAATAAGTGCGAAGGGGCTAGCTTTGGGCCTATGCTCAGTTGTGAAATGAAGGATTTTGGTCCTAAAACTACTTCTAATGTCCTAAAGGTTTATATTTGAAGTTTGAATTTGTATTTTGTATTCGGATGCAAGACTGGGACCTTGGTTTATAACCTCAATATAAGACCAGACTGGTGCCTATCTTGGGGCTCGGAGTCAATAGACATACACATGTGAATGATTACCATAGACTTAAATCAGTAACTAAGTTTCAAGGGGAATTTTTTTAGTGTCTGCGTTACATATACTTCCCAAGACTGAGTATTTAGTCATTCATACTTGATGATATCCCTGTTGCAGCATACCCTTCCCAATGCTTAACCTAAAACATTTAATTTGTTCCTTGAACAAAGGTAAAAGATTAGACATTCAACACAGAAAATCCATGTTCCTGAATCCCAAATAACCCTTAGTTATTTAGATTCAAAAGAAAAGATGCCCACAACTTGGAGACAAACAACTGAACACATGCAACGATGCATTTCTCATATAAAAACAACATGAAACCAGCAAAACTATGCATAAAACATACAACATATGATTCATAAACTCATAAGGCACCAAACAGAGCCACCAGCAAAATCGTATCTTATTACTCCACCAAAATTTGCCCAATCTTCAACAACCATAAAAATGAGTGACACAGTCCTCTTATACATCAAGAACGTGCCCTCAGCATTAATTACACTATCATCTCAAATTGCCCTCAGATACACTGCACCATCAAAATGGCACCAAGAACATTGAATGCACCAAGGAGAAGAAGAGGGAAGAAGCAGTTGAACTCGGGAGACATGCAGCCGTCTGAAGATTTTCTCCTTTAAGATGGTAGTTGGCCCGTCAATCCATTGACCCATGTCTCTGCAATCTATCATTATGGCCAACCTACCTATTTTCAAATGCAACAGTTTGCATGTTTTGAAATTCTTCCACTTGGAATGCAGCTGCAGACACGCAGAAATCCCTCCTTCGAAAATTTGAAACAAGGTCGTCAATTCCATCCTCTTCATCTCCAAGATCAATGGCTTCAAATCACGTTGACAAGTCAACAACCAATGAAATCATGCCACGCAGGCGCATTATCCCCTTTGACTTTTCATAGCGCGAACATACATTTTACCTTTTTCGCCCATTCTGCCTTTTATGCCTTCAAATCTTTGTATATGCAAAAGCATGTACATACAACTACATTTGGACACGTGGCAGCATCTGGTTAGATCTCTATTGCTGTGCCTTTGCATCTCCATCGGCGAGAAAATATATCTCCATTTGCACCTGCGGTTGTATATGAGATTGTATGCACATACAATCACCAACATACAAGGGCGGACCCCAAATCTTCATAAAACAAATTGCAAAGCACCATCGGGTCCAAGCCTTGTATCTAACTCCTTTGTATATCGCACATACAATGTGCAATATACATCTGTGGACCCCATTGCATTTATCAGTCAGATTGGAAAAATATTGAAATCTGGCGTTGTATCTACACCTTTGCATCTCACATTGTAGATCGCACATACAATGTGCAACATACAACCTGTGGACCCCAACCACCTATCCGCCACAACAAACTTTTCATTCGCATCTAGGATTATACATGTGCCTTTTGTATCTTGCATTGTATATGCACATACATACAATCGCGGGACATACAACTGCGTGGGCCCCACCAGGTTCTTGAACAATGTTGACTTTGATCGCTCCTACCTTGTCTGTTTCATTATATCTACTCATTGTATGTTCAATTGTATATTGAGAACATACAACCCCAATATACAATGGCGGACTTCACCCATTTCACAAATGTAGTTAACTCCTTGGTCGTGTCCACTTGTACATCGCCTTGTATATGCAGTTGTATATCGGATATACATACAACGCATGATACAAGGAAATGCCTTTGACATTTCAACTTTGTCCTTGTATGCATCCACTAAGCCCGATTTAATAACTTTTGAAATCCAAGCTTGCATGTTCTGCCTTGTATATCATTTTGCATAAGTCATGTACATACAATCCACTTTACACATACCTGTGGGCCGGACCACCGTCTTAACTCGATTTGAACATATTTGAAATCCACCGTTGTTTCTCACCCGTTGTATATCGAATATACAACAAAATATACATACAATCTCCTTTGATACAACCGCAGAATATACCAGGAATTTGCCATGTGTTGGTTTTTCTTCTGAATCAGCATTAGGGTTTGCCACTTCTAATGCACAGGCAGATTCAGCCAACTGAATACAGGAGGTTGCGTGAGCTCCTCCCCTTCACTTCTGGTTCTACCGCACCAAGGGGGGTGTCCCTATTTGATAAAAGTATAACCTTGACTAGCTCAATGACAAAAGGATTTAACTTGACAACAACAGGCAGAATACTCTCATGTATGGACCAAGATTTGTGTAACAAATCACAAGGTTGGCAACATTCTTGGACATGATGTCTGGTTGGGTATGAGAGCATGCAGGGATCCTAATCCTACTCCTACAACTAACAGGTGGAAGGATGAAATGGTTTGATTTGATTTTTGGATGCAAAGCTGGACATGGTATATAACCTCAACACAGAGCTAGATTGGTGCCTATCCAGGGCTTGGAGTCGGTAGACATACACCTGTGAATGATCAGCATGAACAACTAAAACTGGATTTCAGGGGGATATACATGATATCTGCCTTACAGATATCTCCCAATACAGAGTGTTAAGTTGTCTATACTTATGGCATCCCTATTGCAGTATACCCTTCCCAATATTCAATCTGAAAATAGTTTAATCTACCCCTTGAGCAGAAGTTAAAAGATTAAACATTCAACATAGGAATTCTATGTTCTAGAATCTCAGACATTCCTTGAATGCCTGGACTCAGAAGAAAGATACATGCAAAACTGGAGACAGAATCAGCATAACACATGCAAACATAGCATTATTCATATAAAATTAACCATGAAATCAGTGGATTCATGCACAAACGTACAACAGGAGATACATAAACTCGCAAGTTTTGCTGCATAGAGCAACCAAAACCAGTTGTATCTTATTACAGAGCCAAAATGTCCAGTTTTCAACAACCAAAAAAATGGTAACACTGTCTACCTATATCGGCCAGAAAGTGTACCCACAGCAATTAATTACATGATTTTTACAAAAAACCGCCAGATACAGCCCATGAGAGATGGCGCCCATAAGT
This sequence comes from Cunninghamia lanceolata, assembly GCA_027924645.1. Lineage (NCBI taxonomy): Eukaryota > Viridiplantae > Streptophyta > Pinopsida > Cupressales > Cupressaceae > Cunninghamia > Cunninghamia lanceolata. The sequence continues at coordinate 8,940,499 of BSBN01000333.1, forward strand.
TATCAATGTAGTAGGCAGGAGAGTTGATAGGGGTGGCCTCGAGCCCTGTGCCACCATCTGGAAGTCTTCATGCTAAAAATCAGGCAGTTTAATCACTTGTACTGTCGCCCACACCCCTGCTACAATCGCCATTGATGGCTCAACCACCCGCGGCCTACTTGGAAACTGTCGCACTGTTCAAAATGGAGCTTCCCGCCAAGAAGCGCTTCCTCGTAGGTTCAAAATAATGTAGGGAGATTAATCCCACATGCATAGTGAGAAGACCACTTCAACGTTTTATAAACATGGCCACAAACATACTAAGTGTCGAGCGCTTTTGCCGCGCTCGACACACAAGCCCTCGCCCAAAGCTAAGCCATCAACTTGCCCCAAAAAACTCTCGCCGATCTATCAAGTCTCTCCGATGGCAAACAAAACACAACCTCTGTCGCCGTGACTCCCTCCATCGGAGCATCCTAAAATCCTCTGGCCGACCTCATGTGTTACACCGATGAAGCCCATCGCAATCCCCTGTCGGCCAGACCAATCCCATCGGCCAACCTGAAACTCCTCTGACCGACCTCAATAGTCTCGTCGACGCCATCGCAAACTCCATATTTCCCATCATCGGCCAGAGATAGACCATCGGGCCAACTTCCATCGACTAGGCTGATAAAACAAGTCTCACCGATGGCCAAGCAAAAAACACTTGTCGCAAAGACAAAAACCATCGGCCAACCCAAAAGCAACGCTCGTCGACAACAAAAGTCACGCCGATGGCAACTTGGCTTCCCATCTCCGTCCGTGTGACTTAGACCGTCGGAGCAAGACCACAAACCTATGCCGATAGCTGCCATCATGCCGATGAAACCAAAAACATAAAGCTTTGAACCATTGAACCAGTTCAAACAGATGGTTCAATGGTGAGGTTCAACACTGAGGTTCGCCGGCGAGGTTCAAACCGAAAGTTCAAAGACACAATCGGAGCACTTAAAAAAACAAAACTTTCGCTGGTGGACAAAACATGATGACCCCTTCCTCAGGAAAAATGAAGGGGTGCCAAAACTCAGAACCTTTTGGATTTTTTGGGAAGGTGCCTGCATGAAAAATTGCTCGGAAACTGATAGTCAATTCAGGCACCAACACCATGTACAACCACATTTCTACACCTGGAAATGTATCTAAATGCCACATATAAACCTTATATGCATACAACCATTTTTCACCCTTTTCAAAGGCCGATTGAAATTTCTTTTCGGGTCCGGTGTTGTACATATGCATCTGTACATACAAAGACACATACATACAACGATACATACAACAGATTTCACCACCGCATAAAGGGTTTTTTGGACTTAGCATTTTTTCTTTCTTTTCTTTTCTAGCGTGATGGGAGAAAGCGGTAATGCAATGCAAAGGGGCCGGTCAACCTACGAGTGCTAAGGCATGAAAATGCAACTTAAGTGATTAATGACCTACTACAGGAGGTCAACGATGAATTAAAAGATACAATGCAGGAGGCCGAGGGGAAATAAAACCTAAGGCATTAAGAGTTTGAGGGAATAAAAATATAAGCTAGCAGACTCGACTCAAAAGTCTAACCCTAGGTAGGCACCACCAGATCCTTTTATAATGTATTGCATTAGACCTTGTAGTCATGATGATGTATGTCAAGAAATGTATGAATTGTTAGGGGTTATAAGGTGTTTTGGTATCGCCATGTAATGCGTGTAATGACACAAGTGAATGGAGATCGTCTTTATGCCTAGGAATTTTAAGAGTTTTATTTTGATTTTGCATAATCTAAAAATATATTAAATGTTGTAAACAAATGATAAAGTAATGGGTTATGAATTACTTTATCACTTGTCATAAAAATGCAAAAGGCAAATCTATAACATGTGACAAAGTAAGTCTCGTCGATTACTTTGTCATTTTTTCACAATATTTAATTTATCTCCAAACTATGCAAAATCAAGAGATTGAATATTAATGTCCTAGTGCCATTATTTTCTGCATAGGTTTGTAATAAATTAGAAATGTAAAACATTAAGCTAAGGTGGTGTAATTATAAACCACTTAGTTAATGTTAATTAAATGCAAAAATAAATGTATTTATGATATTTATTATGCAAAGGGCAAGTTGAGGATGCTTGTAGATGTGGTCAAAGAGATGTGGCTGAGCATTTATTGTGCAAATATTAGACATTTATAATGCTGCAAAAGAAGTTGGCAAACTGGTGGAGGAGTTATTGTGGTGGTTTGACTTGATTTTTATGGCCTTAAAGAGCATTTAAAGGCATTTTCTGGTGCTTTTATGTTTAGTGATGACATGCCTTGACTTTTTCTTCATTGGGAACTCATTTTGGAGGACTTTAGACAGATATTTTGAGAGCTTTTATGAGATGCACGACCATGGAAGTTTCTTGTGCTTATCTTCTTATAGTTGTTTGGAGAAGTATATAGTCTTCTTCCTTGTTCATTATTGGGGAGTTCTTTCCATGCAATTTCTAGAGTTAGTGATTTTTCTGCAATCCTTACTCAGTTTGAATATGTTTTGTAACCCTTTTGGCATATGAAATACATAGAACACCTTGGATACCATTGATAGTCATATTTTGCCTTCTTATTTTTGTAGTATTGTGTATCATCAACTATTTGATCAAGTCATTTGTGAGGTAATTTTGTTTCCTTGTGACTTTGTCTCATGTATCAATACCTTTTCTGCAAAAAAGTGTGTTTATGCAGGTTGCAAACTGTGTCTTAAAGTAGTATATGGCTTTTTAAACTGTGAAGTTAGCTTCCTTTTAAAAAAAGTTAATGCATTTAGGCCTCTTTGTGAAGTATTTTTGCAAAACATACAGTAATAGGTTGTGTAGGTTTAGTTTCTATTGTCTATGGCCAAGTGTATGCAAATCTGAGTTTCATAAACCATATCAAGTTTGGTGTATCACCCTTGTTCTCATTTTCCAGTTTTACCTTTCATTTTTAAAGCATTCATTTTCCCTTTTCTTCTTCAAATCTAGTAGTTTCTAGGTGATAACCAGCTAGGAAGCCAGCCTTCTACAAAGGTTCTTTCCATCATAGGTGACCCATAGGCCTGGAAAGATCCCATGTTTCTCTAGAATGCTAAGTTCTGCAACTTAGCAAGGGTGCAAATCTAGGAGACAACAGTTTTTGGCACGTCCGGTGGGACTCAGAACTGATTTTTTCAGTCTAAAATTAGAAGCTTATGCTATTGTTTGGTGTGTGCAGCAATATTTTTAGTCTTTAGGAGATATACTTTTAGCATACTTGGTGACTCTAAGCTTTGGTTTGGTAAAATCAGTGCATTTCAACTTATGAAAAGGATAAAAACCAAAAGCAGTCTTTCATCCTTTAAGTATTTGCAATTATCCCCACCTAGGAGAAGAGGGATAACAGCAGAGAAACCCAAGACAAATCATGTTTATTCTAGGAGATCCAAGTTTACTCTTCCTACTGTTAGAACTCATACTGCCACAAGAATCCCAGTTACAATGATTCCAGCGGCTAGAAATCAGCCATTTGTTGCATTCAACCAAGGCAGCCCACTGAATTTAGCTCAGCATGATTACATTCTTGTGGCTACTTTGAAACGTTTACCATATTTTAATGGTGAAGATCAAACTACTCTAGCTGAGCATATAAAAGATGTTGCAAACCTATGTGTTGTCCATCATGTCACAGAAGAAAATGTTGCAATCAAATTGTTAGTAGCTTCCCTCAAAGGGAAGGCTTTGCAGTGGTTCAGAAGCCTCCCAGTTAACTTCATAGATTCATGGGATCATTTGGGAGAGGAGTTGTGCAATTTCTTTGAAGACAAATTAGACCATTTGTCATTGGTGGAGCAACTGTCTACAAATAAGAGGGCTCCCCACGAGGTTATGTCAAACTTCAACCACCATTTTCAGAAGACATGGGATAGAATCCCACCAACGGTAAGGCCTACTGTTGATCATGATTTCTTATTGTTGGTGTTTCAATTCACACCTCTGGAATGCAATTTAGAAACGGACAGCTGTGCACAGATAAACTGCTCTCCTATTGGAAGGGGGAATTCCCTTTCTTTCTGATGTTAGCTAAAAAGATAAATTAAATGAAACTTCACCTATCTTCTTTTTGATTCTCAGTTGCGAGCACAAGGTTATAAAACTCTAAACATTGCAGAAGAGGTTTTTTCCATTTTATAAAACTTCTACTACAACTAAGCAAAGACTAATGATGCTTTTAATCTCTTGAGTAAATTCAGAGTAAAGGAAATTAAAAGTGAACAAGGAATTATTGTTAACACAAAAACTTAAGCAATTTTCTTCCAGATTTACACCACAAGACTTATAGTACTTTAATGATGGAAGCTGAAATGAAAACTACAAAAGCTACACATCTGACGATGAAAACTTGATGAATCGAGATAGAATATCAGAGAAAAATAGGCATGAGACTTCTTATCAATATCACAAAGTTGGCACAACTCTAGGACAACAATGCTGCAACAAAAGGTAGGCATACAGCAAGCGATCAAACACCGGAGAACAGATTACACAAAGTGAACAGACACTTGGAATATCAAGATTTGTAGGCTAGAATAGGCACAGCAAATTTGCTATCACAATTACCATTACCTACAATGGGCAAGGATACCCTTATTTATACTAAAATCAAAGGAGTAGGGAACCCTAAAATCTCCTTGATTAACACTAACTTGCCAACTCGCAAGCTTTATTACTATTCTAAGACAAAGATACAATAAAAAAAATGCTTTAAAGTGATTTTCTTTAAAGCAAAGAAGATTCCAACTAACACAAAGTGATTTCTTTCTAAATATATAATGGATGAGCTTAGGATAAAAGCAAATGCTTTAAAACAAAAAGCATCCATTTTAAAGTTGCTTTCTTTTGAAATGCATCCTCATCAACATTCTTGCTTTTTGGTGATGTCATCCATTGATATCTATTGCTGATTTCTTCTAAAAAGCTGATTCTGAGCGAAAAAAGTTGCCACATGCGTTTTGTAGGCAATTCTATTTCGAAACAACCCAGATTGTCAGATTTTCAAAAAGTAGAGATTTGCCCAAAAAAGCAGGAAAAAAGTAGATTCCTGAAAAAAAGCAAAACTCCCAATCTTCAAGAGGATGATATTCTGGATGGACCCATCTCGACAAAAACTAAAAAAAGCTTTGGTCGAATTTCTAAAAAATGATCCCCTTGAAACAAAGACCCTGAAAAAGTGAGCCTCTCTGCTTCGTCAACTTGAAACTATGAAGAACGCTGAAAAACACTTCATTTGGGTCTTCGAATCTTTGTTGAAAGAAAAAAAATAAAAATCTTTCCTCTGGATGCAACCCGCAAAAGATAATGAAATAAAGAAGCTAAAAGCTTGTCTTTATAAATCTTTAGGGCGAAAAAGTAGCTTTATTTGTGTGAGAATAAAACTTGGACCTCATCCACGAAGAAAGCGACTTTTAAAGTATAGATCCAAGTGGATGTCTTCGAATAGGAAGATTCCCTATTTTGTAGCTGCCTATGGCTTCATCTGCAAGATGACGAAAAATATCTTCTTTTGATGATGTCATTGAACACGCGAGTTGAAAGAAGTGCTAGCAAATTTTACTTCGTTTTTGACACTTCAACACTCGTTTTGACTTAAATATGGCCTGTCTCTAATTTCAACAAGGCGGAAAAATGTCACCATTGACTAAAAAAGCTGACTGATCCTGACATTTTGGAGACCTATCAATTGAGATTCCATCCCCTACCTCCGACTGACAATCTGACATCGTTTGACCAAGTTTGACCTCCCGAAAACTATCAACGGGCAAAGATTGGGCACAAAACTATCGAAAAACACTGTGGACATGAAAAATATTCTAACACTACTCAAGTTGGGTGCCCCAAGTCACCTGGGCCACCTGGTTTCCCAACACTTAGCCATTTTTTCAATTTTTGCAACCTCTTCAATTTCTCGATTTGTGTGCGCATTCTGGTGGCGAAGGACCCCTGTTTGGCTATCAATTTCTATCAACTAGGATGAAACTAAGTCTGATGATCTGGAAAATAGGCAAGCCTGATGAAAGTTGAGTTGATTATACCTTCCGTTCGCCTAAAAAATCATGCCAAACTGATCAACTCTGAACCAGACCAGGCTGACGGAAGGAGATTCACATTTTTTGAGAAAATCTTCAAAAACATTCTAACTCTAGTGATTTTGGGTTCCCCAAGTCACCTGGGGCACCTATCCTTCCATGCCTTAGAATTTTTTTTGAAAAACTCACTTTTTGTACCTTTTCTCGATTTTTGTGCCCACAGGTCCTGTTCGATCTTTGATTTTGGTCATTCTGACGACTATCAAGGTAGGATGGAGGGTGATCTAAGTAGTCTGAATATATATGTGATGAAATCCTAGCTTTGACTGACTTTTGACCAAGTTTCACCAACCGGGAAAGAGCTGACGGAAGCATTTTCGATGTTTCTCAAAAAATGTGAAAAAAATCTAACACTAGAGAGGTTGGGCACCCCAAGTCACCTGGGGTGCCTGGATTGCCAACACTTAGTCAAATTTATGATTTTCAAACCTCTCATTCCATCTTGCATCATTTTGCATGTATCATCGAGTTGACGACTATTCATCGATTCTGCGTCATTGGAACAACGTTGAAAACTTGTCGATGAGCTATGACAGATGAACTTTCTCTGTTGATGACTTCAAAGCTCATGCTTCACCTTCTAAAAAAAAAAAATGAGCCAGTAGAGAAAACTTGGTCATTTGAAGATTTCGTCTCGACCGCGCCGATCGTGAAGCAAAATCGACCAATGAGAATCGAGCGCGACACCTGAGTTGGAGATTCTATTTTTAGAAAGTTTTGCCAACATCCATATCTCAAGAAACCCAGAAAACCTAATATGACATCTATTTTTAGAAATTTTGCTTTTTTTGACTTTTTGACGAAAAATTTTCTAGACTTGTTCAAAATGCCTTAATGAAGCAAAAATTTTGATTGGGTACAACAATTGGCTCTGTCTAGGGACCATGTTAGATACTTATGGCATAAGAGAACCGAGAATCTCTGGACTTTAATCTTGGACCAATGCCTTATCCATTGGGCAATAGAGTCAGGTTACTTTCCTAGTCACCTAGAACAAGACTTTTCCCTACATCACCTAAAACCGAACTTCCTAAAATCACCTAAAAAGTTAGAACTTTCCAGAACACACAGGACACAACTGTCACATTACGGAAAGGGGAAAAACATTACGACATAATGATCACATTAAAGAAAGGGGAAACACATTACGAGAACAAAAGTGTTTCACGCACTCTTTTTCTTGAGCGAGGATGTGATGAAATTAAGACCGTCAAATAAAACCATCGATCAACTCAGAAAAGTAAGAACCATCTCTCCTTATCTATGAAGATTGTCTTGGTAGAACAAAACTTTTCTTCCTCTGCAACATCCTCTCAAAGAGCCATGATTCAGGGGAATATTCGCATTTAGGCCATGAGAAGTTTCTGAGGAACTGGCTGATATGCCAGAGATTAGGTGGAGCATCTTCTTCTAAAGCAAACAATCTCTGCAACAGGTGAAGGTAAAAAACTTCCTTCTGAAGATATACAGAAAAGTCTTGTGGCCAAAGTATATCAGTGGGAATGGTTATCACCACATATTGAATATGAGTTTCATTTATATCTTGCACACACGCAACTTTGTACTCATTGAATGCATCATCTTCCAGAAAAGGTGCAAGCTGCTCATACACAACTCTCATTACTGATTCTTGGCTTATAGGATCCACAACCGTCGTTGCCCATTTTTCAAGTGCTTCAGGAGCTTCTTCTTCATCATTAGTTATGTTTTCGTCCATCCACTCTCCATAGTCTAATGAATCCTCAAGATCTGAATGCTCAAACTCTTGATCATCATCGATAACATCTTCACCTGACAGCTCACTTTCCCATTCATTATCTTGAATCTCGTCACCCTCTATAGAATAATCTTCCAGCATCATTTCATCTTCAGTATTCATGTATCTTTCTTCTTCTAGTAAGTAAGTGGAATCAAAGACAGATTCATTTGAGCTATATGCTTCCTCTTCTTCTTCTTGATCAATCTCACATACGACATATCTCACAAAACATTTGTGAAGAATTTCTGATTTTTCAATATCATCCTCCTTAGTGATCAAAAATGAATATTCCATGAACTCATCTTCTCCACCAACCTCTTCATATGTTGCATTTTGCGTTGACTTCATCATATCTATGATGTCTCTTGATTACACAAGTTTAGGGATAACCTTCAAAAGTTTAGCATCATCTTCTTCACTAGTGAAAACTTCTTGAGACAAAGATGAAGATGGGCTAAACTGTAAAAGAAAATTTATAGTATCCTCTACTGTAGAATCACTCTCCAAGTGATGTAGAAAACTGTCGAGATCTAATGATAAATCTTCCATGTGATCTCCAATTTTGAGAAATTCCTCCAATCATGAATCGTCTTCAAAATGAAGATCTTGTTCTTGCTCCAATTGCGATGCTTCTTTGGTCTCTTCTCCTTTGAATGTATCTGACACAGGTTCTTCAAACCAACCTTCAAAAGATGAGAAGAACAAATTGGATTCTTCATTGCTCTCTGCAGTATATTTGATCTCTTCCTCGTAATTTTGCTCTTGAGAAGTTTGTTGCACTTCTTCCTCAGAGAAAGTATGCAAGTCGTGCATTTCCTCAGGTTCTTCCATCAACGATCCTTCTTCATATTCGAAGAAATTATGCAAATTTTCAGGTTCTGATGAACATTCATGTTCCATATGCAAACACATGATGTCGCTTGAAACAGAGTTAGGAAAATGATCCCTTTTAATATATTGATTTACACTGGTAAAATCCCTTCATAGAGCCGCCATCGGATTCGTCAAAGAGACGTTCAGGATTATTCGAAAATCCTTGATTTTCATTTGATGCTTTTAATATTTGCATGAATCTTCTCATCTCTGAGCAACTTTCTCTGTCATGTTGGTTTGTTGCATGGAACAAGCAATATATTTGTATTGCAGAAGACACATCTGCCTCTTGACACATAGGTGATACCTGATGCACAGGTGAAGCAGGTTGATCTCTGACATAGTTAATGAAAGAATCAGAATACTTGAAGGAGGTGGAACTTACCGAAGTGGTACAACATTCAAGGGCACTAGTGGCTTGATTGAATCTCCCTGGATCTTTCCTAAAGTGATCATATGATCTTCTAATTCAATAGCATACTCTTGAGCTTCTTGCAGTTCTGTAGCATGTCTTTTCTTGAGGTAGAAAGAAATTTCTGAAGATTGTGCATTCATGAAACAACTTAGTAGAATTTCTGACGAAGGATTCAAGGTGTTTGCAACTTTCTGACAAAATGATTGAATCTGGCCACAAACTCTCGCATCGGCTCACTTCTGTCTTTCTTGATGTTTGAGAGTTGTGCAAACAAGACATGACTATCTTCTACAGGCTTGAAACGGGTGAGAAATTTCTCCCTCATCTACTCCCAACTACCATTCAGCTGCTAAACTTTGTAATGATTCCACAAATAAACGCACTGCAACATCTTCATGTGCAACGCCAAGAATTCCACAGGCGGTGGTGAAGGCAGAAATGTGTTCATCAGGATGCTGCTTGCCATCACCATGAAACTTTGGAAAACTTTTTCTTGATCCTTCAGGAAGCTCATGATATTCTGCTAGTGCCAAAGGTCCAATGTTCTTACCCCAAGGTAATGGGGGTGGATGCCACTGATTCTGATTATTGTGAGCATTATTATTAGCATCACCCATTGCTCTTGGTTGGATTACGAGTTCCTCCTAAAGTTCTTCCTGCTTGACTTCAGGAACTTGCTGGACTTCAAGAACTATGTTGGATGCCTCTCCAACTTCTGTAGGAACAAGATCTTGGAAGAAAGGATCCGTAGTACCGTCTCTTCCCCTTCTTGTATAAACCCTATGAGCCAGGATTATCTATTGCCACACGGGAGATGGTAATACAAGTCTTCCAGCCGCAAGATCTACTTTGTGTTATTCTTCGTCAAGAATAGTAGCCGTGTTCCTCCACTGATCAGGACTTTCCTTTTGCACAAATATGAAACTCCTCAGGCTACTAATGATGTCCGTTTGCTCTCCTTCCACTCACACAAGATTTGGTTGAATAGCAAGTGGTGTAAGATTTGGTTGTTGAACTAGAGCAGTAGGATGCTAGAGAGTCATTCCCGTGACATAAGCCTAAGCTTGCTTGAAGTTTTATGCCTCATGCCCCACGGTGGGCACCAGAAAAATGTTGGCATTTCAATTCACACCTTTGGAATGCAATTTGGAAACTGACAGCTATGCACAGATAAACTGCTCTCCTATTGGAAGGAGGAGTTCCCTTTCTTGCTGATGTTCACTAAAAAGATAAATTAAATGAAACTTCGCCTATCTTCTTTTTGATTCTCAGCTGCGAGCACAAGGTTATAAAACTCTAAATGCTGCAGAAGAGGTTTTTTCCTTTTCATAAAACTTCTACTACAACTAAGCAAAGACTAATGACGCTTTTAATCTCCTGAGTAAATTCAAAACAAAGGAAATTAAAAGTGAACAAGGAATGATTGTTAACACAAAAACTTAAGCAATTTTCTTCCAGATTTACACCACAAGACTTATATTACTTTAATGATGGAAGCTAAAATGAAAGGTACAAAAGCTACACATCTGACGACGAAAACTTGATGGATCGAGATAGAATATCAGAGCAAAATAGGGATGAGACAGCAATGCTTCAGCAAAAGGTAGGCATACAACAAGCGATCAAACACCGAAGAACAGATTACACAAAGTGCACAGACACTTGGAATATCAAGATTTGCAGGCTAGAATAGGAACAACAAATTTGCTATCACAATTACCATTACCTACAATGGGCAAGGATGCCCTTATTTATACTAAAATCAAAGGAGTAGGGAACCCTAAAATCTCCTTGATTAACCCTAACTTGCCAACTCGCAAGCGTTATTACTATTCTAAGACAAAGATACAATAAACAAATGCTTTAAAGTGATTTGCTTTAAAGCAAAGAAGATTTCAACTAACACAAAGTGATTTCTTTCTAAATATAGAATGGATGAGCTTAGGATGAAAGCAAATGCTTTAAAACAAAAAGCATCTATTTTAAAGCTACTTTCTTTTGAAATGCATCCTCATCAACATTCTTGCTTTTTCGTGATGTCATCCATTGATATCTTTTGTTGATTTCTTCTAAAAAGCTGATTCTGAGCGAAAAAAGTTGCCACATGTGTTTTGTAGGCAATTCTGTTTCGAAACAACCCAGATTGTCAGATTTTGAAAAAGCAGAGATTTCCCCAAAAAAGCAAGAAAAAAGCAGATTCCTAAAAAAAAAGCAAAACTCCCAATCTTCAAGAGGATGATATTCTAGATGGACCCATCTCGACAAAAACTAAAAAATCTTTGGTCAAATTTATGAAAAATGATCCCCTTGAAACAAGGACCCTGAAAAGTGAGCCTCTCTGCTTCGTCAACTCGAAACTATGAAGAACGCTGAAAAACACTTCGTTTGGGTCTTCAAATCTTCGTTGAAAGAAAAAAAATAAAAATATTTCCTCTGGATGCAACCTGCAAAAGATAATGAAATAAAGAAGCTAAAAGCTTCTCTTTATAAATCTTTAGGGCGAAAAAGCAACTTTATTTGTGTGAGAATAAAACTTGGACCTCATCCACGAAGAAAGCAACTTTTAAAGCATAGATCCAAGTGGATGTCTTCGAATAGGAAGAATCCCTATTTTGTAGCTGCCTATGGCTTCATGTGCAAGATGATGAAAAATATCTTCTTTTGATGATGTCATCGAACACGCGAGTTGAAAGAAGTGCTAGCAAATTTTACTTCATTTTCGACACTTCAACACTCCTTTTGACTTAAATATGGCTTGTCTCTGATTTCAACAAGGTGGAAAAATGTCACCATTGATTGAAAAAGTTGACTGATCCTGATATTTTGGAGACCTATCAATTGAGATTCCATCCCTTGCCTCCGATTGACAATCTGACATCATTTGACCAAGTTTGACCTCCTAAAAACTGTCAACAGGCGAAGATTGGGCACAAAACTATCGAAAAACACTGTGGACATGAAAATTATTCTAGCACTACTCAAGTTGGGGGGCCCAAGTCACCTGGGGCGCCTAGTTTCCCAACACTTAGCCATTTTTTCAATTTTTGTAACTTCTTCAATTTCTCGATTTGCGTGCGCATTCCAGTGGCGGAGGACCCCTGTTTGGCTATCAATTTCTGTCAACTGGGATGAAACTAAGTCTGATGATCTGGCAAATAGGCAAGACTGATGAAATTTGAGTTGATTATACCTTTCGTTCACCTCAAAAATCGTGCCAAATTGATCAACTCTGAACCGGACCAGGTTGACGGAAGGAAATTCACATTTTTTGAGAAAATCTTCACAAATATTCTAACTCTGGTGAGTTTGGGCACCCCAATTCACCTGGGGCACCTATCCTTCCATGCCTTCAAATTTTTTTTGAAAAACTCACTTTTTGTACCTTTTCTCAATTTTTGTGCCCACAAGTCCTGTTCGATCTTCGATTTCGGTCGTTCTGACGACTATTGAGGCAAGATGGAGGGTGATCTAAGTAGTCTAAACATATTTGTAATGAAATCCCAGCTTTGACTAACTTTTGACCAAGTTTGACCAACCGAGAAAGAGCTGATGGAAGCATTTTCGACGTTTCTCAAAAAACGTGAAAAAAATTCTAACACTGGAGAGTTTGGGCGCCCCAAGTCACTTGGGGCATCTAGATTGCCAACACTTAGTCAAATTTATGATTTTCCAACCTCTCATTCCACCTTGGATCCATCTTGCATCGTTTTGCGTGTATCATCGAGTCAACGACTATTCATCGGTTCTGCGTCGTTGGAACAACGTTGAAAACTTGTCGATGAGCTCTGATGGATGAACTTTCTCTATTGATGACTTTAGAGCTCATGCTTTGCCTTCTGAAAAAGTAGAAATGACCCAGTAGAGAAAACTTGGTTGTTTGAAGATTCCGTCTGGACCGTGCCGATCGTGAAGCAAAATTGACCAATGAGAATCGAGCGCGACACCTGAGTTGGAGATTCTATTTTTAGAAAGTTTTGCCAGCATCCATATCTCAAGAAACCTAGAAAACCTAATTTGACATCTATTTTTAGAAATTTCTATTTTTAGAAATTTTGCTTTTTTTACTTTTTGACGAAAAATTTTCTAGACTTGTTCAAAATGCCTTAATGAAGCAAAAATTTTGATTGGGTACAACACTTATATTATTTAAGAGCTTTGAACAGTGATATTTCTATTATGGTTCAATCTATGGGAGGAGATTCCTTACCTCAAGCCTATGCTATAGCTATAAGAGCTGAGAATAGCCTCATACAGGCTGGTAAAATTGCTCCTAGACCTCCTTTGTCAATATTCCCATCTATTCAGCCACCAATACCGATGCATGTGCCTCCTATAGCTGTTATACCCACTACACCAGCGTTACCAGTACCTAATATCTAGCCCAATAACCAAGAAAATGTTGTTCAAACTCAATCTTTTGAGTTACAAGAGATCAAAGGGTTGTTACAATCTCTTGGTAACGAGATAGTGAACCTTAAGAGGTAGCAAGGTCAAAGTTTCAGATCTTATCAGTCCCCATTTCAATCTAATTACCAGCAAAACCATTCAAATAGGCCTCCTTATCATCCAAGTAATCAAGGTCCAAGACAAGCCTTTAACTCTAGGCCTTATCAAGCTTATAACCCAAATGCTGCTAGTTCCTCGAAGGAAATTTTACCCACACAAAATAATTTGGCTCAGGACTATGACTGGTGCTTTGCTTGTAATTGGCCCCATAACCAAAATACCTATGCTAATGGGGTGATTAACCAAGCTTTGATGGTTCAAAATAGTCTAGCAGTGCAGTCTAATGTGCTTGTAGAAGCTCTTGTCCAGTAGCAAGAAGAATAGGTACATGAGACAACACTCCTAAACTGGCAAGGAGAAGAATTATGTGGTATGAACCAAGTTGGTTCTTCAATTGCAGCTAATACATGCAGCAAGAAGAGGGCTATAGATGAACGGCAACAGCTTGATAAAGTTCAAACCCATGTGCATCAAGTGCCAAACGTGGGTCAAGGTGTTTCTAACCCATCAAATGCTAAGAAAATTCAAGTTTTACCAAGAAGTCAACCTTTGGTAGGCAAGGAGCAACCTAATCCACCAATTCAGCTAGCTTTTACTCAAGGTGATGTGACTGCCCCCAAAAGCCAAGTTAAGTCAGGTACATCTGCTTTTAATATCCTTAAGCATATGAAAAAAGTGAATGTATCTATGTCTATGTGGGATTCCCTAAGTATCCCTGGCCAAAAAGACTTGCTTCAATCAACCTTGTCAAATTTAAGTTTGTCTCAAGAGTCTAGTATGGATAAGTCTAAGGCTGTGTTGACAAATACTGGTGGAAATGATAAAGAACAACAAGCTTCAAAGGTTAAGCCCTCACCATTTTATGTGTCTTTGATCATAGGGGATCATTTAGTCCATAACTGCATGATTGACTCGGGTGCTAGCAGTTCAATCATGCCCAAACAGAATGTTGATAAGTTAGGAATTGAATATGAGCCATTGGAGAAGGGAGTTGTTCAGTTAGATAGGACTATTGTTAGTACAGTAGGTGTCATAAAGGGACTAAGTTTGACTCTTCATGCTTGTCCAAATTTCTCTATCCCACAGGACATCTATGTCATTGAGTTACCTCCTTATTTCGCTATTTGTTTGTCAAGGGATTTTACTACAAAAATAGGAGGTTACTTGTCCTCAGATTGGTCTCATATGCTATTTAGAACTAGCTATGGCACTAAGGTGACTATCAAGTCGGAACCCATTGTCAAAGACCATATTGAGCCTTACACTCCACCTCCCATCAATGCCAACTTGGTTGCAAGTGAACAAGAGGAGCAGCCCATTGTTCAAGAAGGTAGTACACAAATTGAAGGTATACCAGAAGTTCTTCTTGACGAGTGGGCAGATCTGACTCATGTGGTTGGTCCATGTGAGCACCTAGAAGAGGCTAGTTTGGGCATGTATATGATGCATGAAGCTTATTCATTTATGCCTAACATTGAAAAAAGTGCAGAACAATAAGATGGGTAGCAAGATAATGAGGTCTGGGAACTATTTTTTGATGGCTCAAGAAATAAAGTGGGTACTGGTGGTGGATGCATGATTATTTCCCCAAAAGGTGAGAAGTACTACTCAGCTTTTAGATTTTGTTTCAGCTGTACTAACAACGTGGTTGAATACGAATCTCTTATTCAAGGTTTGGAGTGGGCAAGACAAAAGTGTATTGGCTATCTAAAAGTTTATGGGGATAGCAAATTGGTTGTTAATCAGGTGAGAAACCTTAATGTTAAAAAAAATTATTTCTTAAATCTTACAAGCATAGGGTATGGAACCTCTTGGAGTGATTTGATGCATTTAATTTGATATCCATACCTAGAAATCAGAATAAACATGCTGATAGGCTAGCTGCTGTAGGGGTTGAATATGACATTCCAAAAGATATTAGTAGTGGTAAGACTAATCAGCATGTTAAGGTTGTTGTTAGGCCTGTTGTACCTAATAATAACATACACTGGCAAGTGTTTGAAAGTGACCAACAGATTGTGAACTTCTTAAGAGAAGAAGCTGAATTCTCTCATACTAACCAAGAAAAGCTACAACACTAGTATGATGACCAAATCATTTAGCTCAAGAATAACAAGATGCCAAAGGGTTTGGTCACCTTAGAGTCCATTTTTTAATATCGATGATGAAGCTACAAAACCCAAGGCCAACATACAAGTTCAACAAGATCACTATGAAGAGGTTGAGATTTTCAAGGGTAAGCTTCTTAAACTGGGCAAGGTATGTACAACAAAAGAAAAGCAAACATTTATTCAGCTTTTTCAAGAATTTAGTGACATTTTTGCATGGGAGTATAGTGATTTAAAACGATTTGATCCCCAGCTTGCTCAACATACCATTGAACTTGAGCCTAATGCCAAGCCTGTCAGGCAGAAATAGAGGCCATTGAATCCTAAGTTAGAGCCTCTTATGAAGAAAGAACTGAACAAACTGATTGAAAGTAGCATAATCTTTCCTATTAAGCATACCTCATGGGTTTCCAATCTTGTGCTGGTTAGGAAGAAAAATGGAGAGATAAGACTGTGTGTAGACTTTCGTGACTTGAATAGAGATTCCTTGAAAGATAATCATCCTTTGCCTTCCATGGAATAGATACTCTAAGTAGTTTCAGGATCAGAGAGGTTTTCCTTACTAGATGGTTATTCTGGTTACAATCAAATATTAGTAAAAGAGGAAGACTAGTACAAAATAGCCTTCACTACAAAATGGGGGACTATGGCCTACAAGAAGATGCCCTTCGGTTTGTCCAATGCTGGAGCAACCTTTCAAAAGGCTATGGATATGGCCTTTCAAGGGTTAATGTACAAGACTGTCTTAGTCTACCTTGATGACAATACTTTTTTCTCCAAAGAGGCTAAAGATCATCTAAACCACTTAAGGCAGATTTTTGAGAAATGTAGGGAGTTTGGGATATCACTTAATCCCAAAAAGTGTGTATTTTTTGTCCATGAGGGTAGATTGCATGGTTATGTGGTGTCAAAATAGGGTATCACCATTGACCCTGAAAGAAGAAGTGTGATTTTGGCTCTCCCCTTACCAACACACAAGAAAGGCCTACATAGTTTCATTGGTAGAATGAACTTCGTCAGGAGATTTATCCCTGATATTGCTGATTTGTTAAATCCACTAACTGCTATGTTGAGAAAGAATGTGTCTTTCAACTGGACTAGAGAAGGAAAATGGAACTTTGAGCTTATTAAAGAGGCATTGGTAGCTGCACCTACACTTTTGAATCCTAATTTTTCTAGATATTTCACTTTGTACGCTTATGGCAATATTGAGTCTGTTTCTGCTACGTTGGTACAGAAGAATGATTCAGGTTTGGAGCAGCCTTTAGCTTTGTTCAGTCAAGCATTGAAGGATTATAAGATAAGGTATACCTTTGTAGAGAAACATGTGCTTGCTGTTATAAGGAATTTAAGAAATTTAAACACATCAAATAATAAGATTAATCTAATGGTTGCTCATCTGAGTGTGAAGGAATTTATGTTGAGTAAGGATCTTAGTGATAAGAGAGCTAGTTGGGTAACTAAGGTAATGGAATATGATGTGGACATTAAAGTTACCAAGCTGGTCAAGGGCAAAGGGCTTTATGAACAACTTGCTGATGGTGTTATCAGCAAAGAAGAACATGAGCAAGAGGTTGTTCTATCATTGCAAGATCAAGAGTAAATAGCTATTTCAGTTCCTGTTATTAGTTGGGTGCAAGAAATGGTTCATTTCTTGCAGACTGGTGAGTGTCCTCAAGCTTGGATAGATCCAAAATAAGGTATTTTAGATTGTAGTCTATACCTTATGAACTCATTAACAGCTTGCTTTTTAGGAAAGATTTCAATGGAGTATTGCTGAGATGTATCAAACCTAACCAAGTTGAAAGAGTGTTGCATTAATTTCATGAGGGGTCCGCTGGAGGCCATTTTTCACCTAGAGAAACAACTCTTAAGGTGATGAAGGGTGGCTATTATTGGCCCAATTTATTTAAGGATGCACACTTGTGGGTCAGAAAGTACAAGGAATGTGCTCTGTTTGCTGGAAAGGAGAAGTTGGCAGCCTTACCTTTGCAGCCAGTTCAGGTTGAACAACCCTTTATGAGGGGGGTTTAGACTTTATTGGAGTTATAAACCATCCATCCAGTGTTGGTCATAAGTGAGTTCTTACAGCCACTGATTATTTCACTAAGTGAACTGAAGCAGTCGCACTTAAAGAGGCTAATGAGTCTGATGTTCTAAATTTTTATGAAGAGCTAGTTGTCAGATTTGGAGTCACTGAGTCTATTATTTTAGACAATGCCCTTGCCTTTGTTGGTTCCAGGATCTTTGATTGTGCTGTAAGAAATAGAATTTATCTGAATACATCCTCCAATTACTATCTGCAAGGCAATGGCCAAGCGGAATCCACCAATAAGAACTTAATCAGGATTATCAAGAAGACCATGGAGGGTAACCAAACAACCTAGCATACACAATTAAAGTCAGCATTATGGAATGATAGAATTACTATAAAACGGTTCACCTTTCATGTTGGTGTATGGCAAGGAAGTAAGGCTTCCTATTATACTTAAGTTACTAGCACTTGATTTGGTGAATCAGTTGGACATGCTAGAAGAAGGCCCTATGATAGTAAGGCTAGCTCAGCTAGTTGAACTTTAAGAATCTAGAAATAATGCCATGAGAAATATAGAGCATCATCAAGCTCAAATGAAGAGGTCATTTGATAAAAGAGCATCTCCAAGAATATTCCAGGAGGGCGACATAGTGCTGAAATGGGATGAATTCAAAAGCAGACCTGGAAAGCACTCTAAGTTCGATGCTTTTTGGAGTGGGCCCTAAATTGTTTCAGAATGTAAACAACATAATGCCTTCCAGCTGTCTAGGCTGGATGGTGATATGGAGCCAATCCCAGTCAATGGGATTCACCTCAAGCATTGTTTCTAAGGTATGATCTTGCATGTTTGTACATATTTCATGAAGTTTTTGATGTTAAATAAGTACTGTTGCACAACAGATTAGATGCAGATTTCATTTCCCTAAGTGCGGTTGCGCACATGTTAGTTAGTTGTTCCTGGGTTTGGTTGTGCACAAGGGATGAAACTGTTGTAATGTACTACAGTTGTATGAAATAGATAGCCATCATATGAAACGGTGAAAACATGTATTCGTTGTCACACAACATACCTATCTCCCTTATAGAACTATAATAAATTGCAGCAATTTGTTAAGGAGGTGTTCTTGTTGATTATCCCCTTCTAGCCCATCAAGTAGATGCATATCATTAATGATAGTGATTTTTTTTGGTTCACTATCACCAACAATACACATGCACTTGATGGATTAGAAGAGATTGCACTCTGAAGTAAGTTGCAGCAATGGAAAGAAATGTTTTTTGAGGTTTTGTCAAGTATGAGTGACTCTATGCCCAACATATAGTTTTAGGTAGCTGGTCTTGGTACTTAGAAGGAAAGTACCATGCAAATGTTGCCAGAAATGTTACCCATTTTTATTTTTCAGCTCAATCAAGTGGAGCTAGTTAAGTTTTATAGTTTTAAGGGCACATGTCTGTTATTAATGAGTGTTTTGCCAAATAGAAAAATACCATAAAAGAAATTCAATTAAATGCAATTGTTTACAATCAAGAAGAATCATACAACATTGCATATTTTAAAAGGCTTTTTCATTATTCATGAATGTCAAATGAAATGCTCCCACACAAGCCATAGGAGTGACTGAAATAGGCAACATAAAAGTAAATTTTACTTTTGAAAGAAAAGAAATGCATAGGAAAAGAAAGGGGACCCGTCATTGTCTGCGAATGACGAATCCCATGGTCGAGCCGGCTGCTATCTTCCTCCATCTGTTTGAGCTCCAACATACCTGGAAAATAGTTTTTGTTAATGCTCAGGGTACCAAGTCTTTTCATACACAATCAAAACTTCAAAAGTACCATTCACTTTTATGTAGCAGCAATATCAGTCATCAAATATCAGCATAAGAGAGGTCAAAACAAGAAGACATAAGTGCTACATCAGAAAGAGATAGATCCATACAAGTCACCTCACATCATAAACAAAGGTAAGTTTTTATCTAACATGTTTGCTTCTTGTGCAGGTATATGAGAAATTAGTTTATTGATTCATCTTTTATGACATGGCATGTGGAGAAAATGGGCTCCCATGAGGGTTGAGCCCAGCATTATCCGAATAAGACAATCAGGATGTAGGAGTTAAAAGATTTAAGATACGGCAGTTTAAAGAACAATCTCAATGGCAAAACAAAATGCAAGACAACATACATTTTCGTTCTTCTACATGATCATTAAAGGAGAATTCATATGGTTTTGTCATACACAGAAAAGCACAAGAATGAAGTACAGCCATAGAAGGTATTTTTCTGTCTTTCTGTTGTAATTGAGGTATGAATTTGTTGTTCAGATATACCACATAGATAGAACAATTGAATAATGAAACAACATATATGCAACATCATGTGTAAAGCCATTTGGAACAGCAATATGATTGAAAAGACATCATAGATTAAAGCAGCATTAAAATAGATCATGAAGATAACAGCAGATATAACGAAGAAAGCTGAACAATACAAGATGAGCAGATCAAAATGACACTTTCATCAAGTTAAAACATGATAATGAGTTGAATACAATGTTATTTTGGATCAGCAAAGGAAGAAGATATAACAAATGCAGCAAAAGTATATATGTTTGCATGTATGCATGATACATATTCCAAGCTTCATATCATACACTGTCGAGGAACTTTCATGAAGTATTTTGTCTTTGAACATAGGGTTTGTTTGTCTTAGAGCAAATATGAATGACTATGATAAGAGTTTGATCTCCGTTACAGTGGCAAAAAGTATTCATATAGAATGACTACAATTAGTCAAAGGTACAATCAAAGGACTATAACAGTCTTAAAACAGCCAAGGCATTTAAAGATGACAGGTACTTTTCCATTCTTTGTCATGAATGAAGTATGATATTATTAAATAGTCCAAGACAGTCCATCTGAGTCAAGTACATTGAAGGATATAAAGTACAGTAGTAGAGTGACTTGCATCATGAACACCAAGTACCAAAGGTACAAATGACATCTGTTATATGTTACATTACATTATTATTACTACCATATCTCACCAACATGATCAGCCATATTATGGAGAGTAGAAGAGAATCAATAAATATCATTCATGCTATATATATGAAAGCCACTGTGTGATTACACAATGAAAACACCATGTCTTTCACATGTTACAAATAAACAAACACATTGTTTCAGTCATGCACAGAAGTACAAGGATGTACAGGTAGAAGAGCAAAGAGAGTGATCAGTTTTGCTACAGGAGATAGATAGCCATGCTTCTATGAAGATAAAACTAAAGCAATGAATAATATTTAATATCACATCAAAGACATGATAGCCCAGGATAGGAGATATACCTCATAGATAGAACAGATGCAATCAAAGGACAACAGTATAAAGGAGATGAGTTGTATTAACCAATACAAGACTGACATGATAGCAAGAGTAAGGAGCATTCTTATCAAAGTGATGACATAAAGAATAAGCTACAAGAACCAGGTATGAAATGACAAAGTATCCACATCATGCATTGTTGCCACTATGTCATCATGAGCCCACTTTCAAACTAGAAGAACAAAGAAAGATGCCTCATAAAGATATACAGTTATACTGATGAAATAAGGGAACAACAGTAAATGGAAAAGTGGACAATTCTTATAGTAGTCCTTATCACTGTCATAAATGTATCTAATACAGAAGATCTAAAAAATCATGAATGATTTGTTCATAATGATGCAACAACATAAGGGAAAGTATAAATCTCTAGCATATGAAAGGTACATCTATATACTGATGAAATAATGGAATAGTATGTAGCTACAACATCCTGAAGTTGTTTGGAAACAACAATGTAAAAGATACAGGTTCATATTCCATAAATGCAAAAACATATGCTAGGTATAGGATAACACAAAAATACCAAAGTACAGTGCCAATATCAAAATGCATCAGCTTGTTCAATGACAGAAGAAGAAGTGAGTACATATTGTCATGCTCAGTTACAGATACCAGACAGAACCTCAATCTTTTTTCATCTTCTAAAAATCTTCATCATATAAAGGAACATGTTTAGGTGATAGAGCAGCAATCTTTTTGACTATTTTCAAAGAAAAAAAGGAATGAACATAAATTCATAATGCAAAGAGAGTTTTTCAAACCCTAGTAGGTATGTAATGACCTCATAACACTTGCCTTTATAAATGGAAAAAAGGTTAAATTTTGACAGAGATAAAAGAGAAATACAGTGCAAGAAACCCTAGTTGGGTTAATACAAGTAAAGCCCATTTTTACATTGGAGCAAGACAAACCAGAAATTGCATTATGCAAAGCAATGAGATATTAAGTTTTGTGCAGACCCAGAAGGTTTTTTGCTCACGGCCTGGAAGGAGATGGACTTCTTTTGAAGTTTTGTCAAAAGCCTAGATGAAAGATACAATGCTTTTTTAAGTTTTTTACTGTTACAAGAAAAAGCCATGAGAGTCTTGTGTCTACAATAGAAAACTACATGGTCTTCATATGAAGCAAGAAGATAGGAAAAATGGTGTTTGAAACCCTAGGGTTTTCTTTCATATTTTTCTTTTTATACAGTGAAATGAAATTTCTTTTTGCAAACCACAGATCAAAGAGGAGCAATGTGTTTTTCCAAAAAAAAAAAAAGATATCTTTCATATACAGAAGTAAAAAACCCAGTTTGTATGCATGAAGTCTGTTGTCAGAGTGTATGTTTCTTGCAAGCCCTTGTTATGTTTTGCACAAACAGTTTCAATGGCCATAACAACAATAGAAAAGAAGTATGTTTTCACCAGTTGAAGGTCATACAAACAGTGAATGCATAGGATTGTCTTCATTTACAAGTTTTTTGTCATGGGTCAAGCTCATTTTGAGCCAAAGTGCAGATGTAAAGAAAAATCAAAAGTTTTTGAGCTCATGTGCATACACAGAATACTTAGAAATGCCTCAAAATCGAGCCTCATGCTACAACAAACAAAGCTTTTTAAACTCATTTCAAGCAAGAATACACAGGATGCTCACAATCGTGCCTCTGGCAGCAATACACAGCAAAAGGCCCAGAAAATGAAGAAGGATCTATAGTAAAAGGTGACTTACCTCTTTTTTCTACTGTTTGTTGTGCCAAATCACTGATTTTATCCTCAAACGACCTCCCAGAACAGCCTCAAACAGTGAAAATGAATGCAAAGTGGTTGGTCATCAATAAACCAGAAGGATGCATTAAAAAACCAGTCAGGTTCGTGGCTTTGGAGGGGCCCAAAATTGACAAATAAGAGGTCAAAATCTCAGTAAGAACAACTTACAGAGCATTTTGTACAGGAAATCCCCAAGTCAGCTCTCAGAATCAACCAGAATCCATACATTTTTGCCTTCAAACCCCAGAGGCATAGCGGTGGCGCAGAAAGGCAGCAGAAAAGAGTAAAATGCAAATGAAAAGTTTTAGGTGTTTCCTTCTTCTCATTGATCGACCTAATTTGCAATTTGACCATTTTTTACTTTTGTTTTAAAATTAAAATCATTGCTATCCTTTTGTGCCCGTGGTAAAGACCTTTGTCTTTTCAAACCTAATCATAATGCACATGGGGCTATGAGATCATATTCTACCTTGTGATTTTTTTCTAAAGTCAAAGAAAAACATAATGAATAGTTATGGAGTTCGAGTGCCTTATGTTTTGGCTAAGGCATGTCTTTGTTGATCATAAGGTGGGTATAATAGGTTATGCATAAGGAGCATTGTAATGAGCATAAGGAGTCATAAGGATCCTTTTATAATGTATTGCATTAGACCTTGTAGTCATGATGATGTATGTCAAGAAATGTATGGATTGCTAGGGGTTATAAGGTGTTTTGGTATAGCCATGTAATGCGTGTAATGACGCAAGTGAATGGAGATCGTGTTTATGCCTAGGAATTATAAGAGTTTTATTTTGATTTTGCATAATCTAGAAATATATTAAACGTTGTAAACAAATGATAAAGTAATGGGTTATGAATTACTTTATCACTTGTCATAAAATTGCAAAAGGCAATAATAGGCAAATCTATAACACATGACAAAGTAAGTCTTGTCGATTACTTTGTCATTTTTTCACAATATTTAATTTATCTCCAAACTATGCAAAATTAGGAGATTGAATATTAATGTCCTAGTGCCATTATTTTCTGTATAGGTTTGTAATAAATTTGAAATGTAAAACATTAAGCTAAGGTGGTGTAATTATAAACCACTTAGTTAATGTTAATTAAATGCAGAAATAATTATATTTATGATATTTATTGTGCAAAGGGCAAGTTGAGGATGCTTGTAGATGTGGTCAAAGAGATGTGGCTGAGCATTTATTGTGCAAATATCAGACATTTATGATGCTGCAGGAGAGGTTGGCAAACTGGTGGAGGAGTTATTGTGGTGGTTTGACTTGATTTTTATGCCTTAAAGAGCATTTAAAGGCATTTTCTGGTGCTTTTATGTTTAGTGATGACATGTCCTGACTTTTTCTTCATTAGGAACTCATTTTGGAGGACTTTAGATAGATATTTTGAGAGCTTTTATGAGATGCACAACCATGGAAGTTTCTTGTGCTTATCTTCTTACAGTTGTTTGGAAAAGTATATAGTCTTCTTCCTTGTTCATTATTGGGGAGTTCTTTCCATGCAATTTCTGGAGTTAGTGATTTTTCTGCAGTCCTTTCTCAGTTTGAACATGTTTTGTAACCCTTTTGGCATCTAAAATACAGAGAACACCTTGTATACCATTGATAGTCAAATTTTGCCTTCTTATTTTTGCAGTATTGTGTATCATCAATATTTGATCAAGTCATTTGTGAGGTAATTTTGTTTCCTTGTGATCATGTTTCAATACCTTTTCTGTAAAAAAGTGTGTTTATGCAAGTTGCAAACTATGCCTTAAAGCAGTATATGGCTTTTTAAACTGTGAGGTTAGCTTCCTTTTAAAAAAAGTTAATGCATTTAGGCCTCTTTGTGAAGTATTTTTGCAAAACATACAGTAATAGGTTGTGCAGGTTTAGTTTCTATTGTTTGTGGCCAAGTGTATGCAAATCTAAGTTTCATAAACCATATCAAGTTTGGTGTATCACCCTTGTTCTCATTTTCCAGTTTTACCTTTCATTTTTAAAGCATTTCTTTTCCCTTTTCCTCTGCAAATCCATTAGTTTCTAGGTGATAACCAGCTAGGAAGCTGGCCTTCTTCAGAGGTTCTTTCCATCATAGGTGACCCACAGGATTGGAAAGATTCCATGTTTCTCCAGAATGCTAATTTCTGCAACTTAGCAAGGGTGCAAATCTGAGAGACAACACGTATACATTTGATGTTTGTATCATCATCATGTTATGATTCATGGGGTTAGACCTAAGTGATGGATGAAGTTGATCCTGAGAGTAATGTATAAAATCTAGGTAATGTATAAAATATAGGTGTCTCTAGGTGTCTTGGTTTCTAACTAGATAATAGATGTCTCTACTTGTGTCTTAGGTATATACTATATGTCAACTAGGTAGATAGAGACTAGAAAAATGTTATTTAATCTAATATAGGTGTCTTAGGTAGATACTATATATCAACAACCTATCTAGAGACTAGAATAAGGTATAATTTAATCTAGATGTCTTAGGTAGAACTATAATCTAGGTGTCTAGGTGACTTAGGTCTAGACTACGATAAGGTATAAAGAATAGGTGTCTTAGGTCTACTATGTCTATAAAATCTAGATACATACAATACAATAGGTGTCTAAGGTGTCCTATGTCTACTAGAATACATGTGTCTTAGGTCTTAGGTGAGGCCACATGAGCTTCCACCTTCATGTGGTTGGCCTTGTCAATATAGAATATTTATATTTCTTGAAGCTAAGGGAAGATCTTTTTCTTAATAGGAAAACTTTATCGACTTCAGTGTCCTCATGATGTTGATGTTGATCACAAAATATGGTGTTAAGGTCATGTTGATGTTGATTGATGAGTTGTGGTTGTTGTTGGAATTTTTGGAAGTCTAAAGGATGTCATAGTGGCAGTGTTCATATCATGACTGCAGAGGTTTAAACATTCAAAACTAGTTAGGATTTTTAAGTTAAAGTTATTAGTTATGTTTTAAACCCTAAGTGTATTATCTTTAAAGACCTAGTTTGGTAAGTTTTGTTTGTGTTATACTCTCTATTTAATCTATCTTAGATAACCTTCTATGTTATTCATGTGGTCTTCAACACTTAGGTTGTATTATGTTTAGGGTTATCTAGTCCTCAACCTCCTAAAAACCCTAGTCTTTACTTTGCTCTAAAATCTAAGTTAATACCTTACACTCGTACTAGTGATATTGTACCGGTAATATCCCTGAAGAGTCCAAAGTGCAAAAAGGAAGCAATATTTGACAAGTTGTTACTCGAAAACCATGACACTTAGAAATATTTCGTCTGAGGAAACATGATCACGTAGAACCCCTCTACAATAGTCTCTCTTAGTTTTTGATATCTTTGAGGCATTTGCCTATGGTGAAAGGTTTTTTCCTGCCCCAAAAATCATCAGAAGGAGGTAGTGTAAAGTTGAAAAGGGGTGTAACTTTCATCCTGCTCCTGATGAGACCAAACTAACAATTCCAATGCATCTAGATGGGTATGTTTAGGCTAGGCATGGTCCTATTTTACACCCAAACATGCTGAAATAGTTTGAGCTACATTGTATCAGTGATATCCTTGAAGAGTCCAAAGTGCAAAAAGATAGCAATCTTTGACAAGTTGTTACTCAGAAACCCTAACACTTAGAAACATTATGTATGAGGCAACACAATCATGTAGAACCCCTCTACAATAACCTCTCTTGGTTTTCGATATCTCTAAGGCTTTTGCCCATGGTGAAAGGTTTTCTGTTGCCCCAAAAATATTCAGAAGGAGGTAGTGTAAAGTTGCAAAGGGCTGTAACTTTCGTCTTGCTCCTGATGTGACTAAACTGATAGTTCCAATGCATTTGGATGGGTACGTTTAGGCTAGGCATGGTCCTGTTTTGTACCCAAACATGCCGAAACAATTCAAGCTACATTGTACTGGCGACATCCCTGAAGAGTCCAAAGTGTAAAAAAGCAGCAATCTTTGACAAGCTATTACTCAAAAACCCTGAAACTTAGAAACATTCCTTCTAAGGAAACACGATCACATAGAACCCCTCTACAATAGCCTCTCTTAGTTTTTGATATCTCTGAGGTTTTTGCCCGTGGTGAAAGGTTTTCTGCTACCCCAAAAATTGTCAAAAGGAGGTAGTGTAAAGTTGCAAAGGGGTGTAACTTTAGTCCTACTCTTGATGCAACCAAACTGATAGTTCCAACACATCTGGATGGGTACGTTTATGCTAGGCATGGTCCTATTTTGCACCCAAACATGTTGAAAGAGTTCGAGCTACAATGTACCGACGATATCCCTGAAGAGTCCAAAGTGCAAAAAGCCAACAATCTTTGACAAAATGTTACTCAGAAACCCTGACACTTAGAAACATTATGTCTAAGGAAACGCGATCATGTAGAACCCCTCTACAATAACCTCTCTCAATTTTTGATATCTCTGAGACATTTGTCCATGGTGAAAGGTTTTCTGCTGTCCCAAAAATCGTCAGAAGGAGGTAGTGTAAAGTTGCAAAGGGGTGTAACTTTCATCCTGTTCCTAATGTGACCAAACTGATAGTTCCAATGCATTTGGATGGATACATTTAGGCTAGGCATGGTCCTATTTTGCACCCAAACATGCCGAAACAGTTCGAGCTACATTGTACTAGCGATATCCCGAAAGAGTTCAAAGTGCAAAAAGGCAGAAAATAATGATGAGCTGTTACTCAAAAATCCTGATACTTAGAAACATTCTGTCGAAGGAAACGCGATCATGTAGAACCCCTCTACAATAACCTTTCTTGGTTTTTGATATATCTGAGGTGTTTGCCCGTGGTGAAAGGTTTTCTGCTACCCCAAAAATCATCAGAAGGAGGTAGTGTAAAGTTGCAAAGGGCTGTAACTTTCGTCCTACTCCTGATGTGACCAAACTGATAGTTCCAACATATCCAAATGGGTACATTTAGGCTAGGCATAGTCCTGTTTTGCACCCAAACATGCCGAAACAGTTCGAGCTACATTGTATCGGCGATATCCTTGAAGAGTCCAAAGTGCAAAAAGGCAACAATCTTTGATGAAATGTTACTCAAAAACCATATCACTTAGAAACATTCTGTCTGAGGCTATAGGATCATGTAGGGTCCCTATACAATAACCTCTCTCAGTTTTTTATATCTCTAAGGCATTTGCCCACGGTGAAAGTTTTTCTGTTGCCCCAAAAATGGTCAGATGCATGCAGTGTAAAGTTGAAAAGGGGTGTAACTTTCATTCTATTGCTTGTGCGGCCAAAACTGACTATTCCAATGCATTAGGATGGGTACATTTAGGCTAGGCATGGTCTTGTTTCACACCCAAACATGCTGAAATAGTCTGAGCTACATTGTTCCAGTGATATCCTCACACATTGCCTTTGCTATAATTGTTATAGTCTTCACATGTCAACATGCATCTTATGGTTGTTAACATACTTGTTCTAGCAGTCAACATAGTCATATATGAACTACTTGATCTTTTATCTTAATTTTGTTCTCTAGTACTATCTTTGTAGGGTTTATTTTAGTCCTTCAATGCATTGTTCCATCACTGCAATCTTAGACCCCTATGAGGCTTGAAATAGACCTCTGTTAGGCTACTCTCCTAAACCTTAATATCATCTTCATGTTGTCATATCCATGCTATTAAACCCTTATCTTCTTCCACCTTTAGGTCACTGCGTTATTAGGCTTAAACTTAGACTTCTATGATATTTGAAACCCTCTACACTTCATGGCTCTATCATTATGTAGTGATCTACACTATCATTATGTAATGATCTACACTACACCTATCTTGCTTATCATATTTCATAGCAATCTTGCAAAGAGTTGGGGTAGTAGTATGCAACCTTCTGCGAGATCAATACAATGTTGTAACAAGGCTTTCAAGCTTAACAAGTATTTGGGTAGGGAATTGCTTTATGGAATTAGATTCAAATTGGTAAATGTGATGACATGATACATATTAACATGGTGAGATGCAAAGTATACATTTATAATATTAACCACATTCTCAAAGGGATTGTTGATGACTTATGGAAGCCTATAGCCCCAATGTTATGTTGCATACTCAAATTACGTAAGACTCAATGTACTTTCATAACCTCTCCTTATATGCAAGAGGAATTACATTTAATAACCACAATGGTCATTAGGTGCTCATAAGCATATGATTTTGACTATCTTATTTAAGACAACAAACATACTCTTTGCATCCCAATATGGTATAATAACAAGGAATTAAGAAATATTTTCAATTGAGCAACTCATAAAGAATATGGATCAGCATACCAAGGAGAAACCATAACAACATCCTTTTGGAACATAGGGAATTGCAAATATCTATGTTACAACAATCAACCTCTTTTCAATATACCAACATGAGATATTTGTAGAGTATTATTTTAGTTATATGATGCACCCAAATTGGGCTAGAAAGACCAAATCATGGTATTATCATGCCTTTTGGTCACTGAAATAAAACAATAAGCACAAAGATGTTTCACAAGAGTTCGACAACATAGAATGCAATAATTACAAAACTACTAAAAAAAGATGCATTGAAATAGCCGAAAAAATATGGTTTCATTTATTAAAAATGGGATTGCTAGAGAAAACCATAGAAGGTGTTTTTATACATTTATTTCAGTCCCCATATAGTCCTCAACAACAATATTAAAACTTAAGCATATACAATCAAAATAAAATCATTTTACAAGCTCTAACACAAGTCCTTCATGAGTTTAATGGCCATAAAGGCCAAGCTAAAATGAGTGTAGAGACATTTAGACTCACAAGGTATGGGGATGTCCCATGCTAAAATTATCATTTAAATATTATTGCAATATCCCCTTGGTCACTTGCAAAATTAGATAGAGTTGTTTGTGAAACTATGAGACATGATCCTTAGTGTTGTACAAATGGCACATGATCCAAAGGGTTGTGTAAGATTTATAGGGTGTCTTTTGGGTTGCACAAAATGATTCCTATCATTATGTGAATTATGCATGCTGCAAGGAACCATGAACTTTGTGTTGGATCAAGTGGAATTGTTTAGGTGTCACATGATGCAAGGACTTATGCATGAGGTTGTACATTGCTATGTAAGTGACTAAGGCTAACATGCAAGCTTGTGCAATAGCATGTAGATCATGATGTGAACAAAAAAAACTTTCTTTCCATTTATCCATTTAACCAATCTTCCTTTCTCCATTTTCTCAGGCATGTCTAGTTTTGAGAGACTAAAACATTCAACCCAAAACTCAAATTCTCTTATCATCGATTAGATGGATTCTTTGACAATTAAACTTTGAAACCTAAATGCATACAAAAATGATCTATACTACACCTATCCATATTACATAATGATCAACAAAAATGATTTGTATTAACCAAATATCCATATAGGCATACATTAATATCTGTCGATATAAGTATAACATATATACAAAATAGCCATATAGGCTTACAAGAATGTCATATATGCATACAATGTCAACTATATGCAATACAAAATATATGTCCACAAATACCATATAGGCATACAACAAAGGAACACAATAAAAAGTCATTCCCCTTTGTCTGGTGAAGAGAATAGATCATGGGCAGCCTTTGATCTTCGAGGGGATGGATACGTGTATGAGGGTGGTCTACTACGAACTCGAGGGTTGCTCCTCCTATTTAGTTGTTCATGGATATGTAGTTGTTACAATAAAAAGTATAGACATTAATATATAGAAATTACATTATAAAAAATGAAATATTTAACAAAATAATCACTTATCGCTATCCAAAAATATGTCTCCTCATTTGCCTCAGTACCAGGATTAGGTTGTGGTGATGTCATGTCCTATAGAAACCATGCAGATAGAAATTAAACTTCAAATCAATAATCATTTGATTTTTAAAAAATAAACAACTATAACAATGAATGTAATTTGAAATTTACTAATCTACCTCATACCCTCATCAAAGACATGGAGCTATGAATCGCAGAGGACACACCATGCTCCATTGCCCTATGAACATTGGGAGGTGTCTCCATAGCCTGCATCATCTAAAAATAAAACAACATTATTTAATTACAAAAACTATAATAGTGATGCAAGTCATGGCTCCTAACATACACACACATTCACCTAAACATGGAAGTACACACAATAAAGCACACAAGTCAAATGCATATATACAAATTAGATGAAGATTCATGACTATTGTGTGGTATAAGGGTCAACAAATGAGGGACCATAGTAGCATCAAATTTTAGGTTTAAGAAGTCAGAGAGGCACTGAAGGTGTTAGTTTAGGTTTAGGTTGGTGGTAGGGTGGGGTAGGGTTGTGCTCAATTTTTTTTTTTTTGGTAGTCATGGAGGTAGGACAATGCCTAAGATAGAGTTTCTTGGTTTACGGGACAATGCCTAAACTAGAAATCACATAGACATTAGGTAAGTTTATGGGTTTACGGGAAGGAGCAATATCAAGAGTTTGTGGGATGATAGGAGGGAGGAAAGATACTAGATAAGAGAAGTAATGCAGTCAAGGTAGGAGGGTCCTGTGAAGGACTGTCCAACCTTGCAGCCTTATCCGAACAACACCATGATCATAAGAGATATGCAACGGAAGCTAACAACTAATTGACAGAAAGATAAATGATATTCATGAACACATAACACAAGATGTATCCTGGGAAAACCCTAACAGGGAAAAACCTAGCCTTCAAAGCTCATTCTTCATATATTATATTTCAAATCAAATTACACATGCCTCAAGGGCTTTACAGATGCTAGGCCACAGCCCAGGGATTACAACAGATTCATACAACAATATTATTTCATGATTTCTTTCTTCTACAACTCAATTCTCTGCTCTGCAACTCATTCTTCTTCCTGCTCTACGTTCTACTCTATTTTTCTACTCTTTCGGATCAAAACAACTTCAAATCTCGCTTCATGTCTTTGTGCTATCAATCACCTTCCTATAAACAATCCTTTATCTCTTATTTATATCATTCATAAGCTTTCAAATCATCACCAGGTTGGCCTAATTGCAATAGCTAGTTTATGTAATGTGTACACAAAATAGGTCAGGCCTAAACATAAGGGACTGCTCCACAAATGCATAAAACTTCAAATGGACCTCACTGAAGGTTGGCTAGGACCTTAAACTTCATCAACCAATTCTTCTTTTTTCTTCACAAGTCATGGAAATGATCCGCAAGCTGATTCCACTTCATAAAACACAGTCGGCTCTATTATGTCAAAACAGTCAGTCTTCAAATAGCGATAACTTTCTGGAATCAAAACCAAACAATCTAAATTCTTGATATGTTGTAATTTCCTATGTCTAGATGCTAAGTCTAGATCCACAGCCCCTCATACTCAAATGCCAGAATTCTCCATGGTCGCTTTCTCTGCAATCTGCAACTTCATTGTCAATTGTCTCAATGTTCTGAATTCTTCTTGATGCTCCTACATCAAACTCTCGGGGTTATTTGAAAAGTGAGCCTCTTCACTTTGGTCTGTTTTAAGTCAAATTCAAGGTTCAGTGATCTATTTTTAGGTACTTGCAACTGTCTCAAGGTCGGCAGTCAGTTCAAGTCCACCCTGTAAAACTGCCTCTTGTTCTTCTAGATTTGGCATCTACCTGCAAGCCTTGCACTGCCTTAATGATCGGCGGTCTGAGCAAGTCTTCTCCACAAGTTACCTCAAGATCAATGTCTATTTTAATCAAATTCATTCATGCATCCTCTGGAACAATCAAGTTACTTTCTAATCCAACCAATACGCTTCCTAAACTTCTCTGTAACACTTTCCAATCCTGATCTCAGATACAATTTCTCTTACACACCTCAGAATCTTACATTTTCTTCTCTACATATACTACTTCAATACTTTTCTCTATTTCTTTATCCGCATTCTCTTTAATCCAGTACACAAACTTTCTCCTCCGATAGAATATCTTGTCATTCCCTCTTTCTCTGCCACATGATCTTCTCTACTATGCTTCACATTTGTTCACACAACTTTATCTTGCACTACTTTATATGATGATCTTACTTTGCTTTCTCAATTCTATAACACAAATCTTCTTTAGACCAATGCTTCTCCTTCTTCTGGTTTCTCTATTAAACTCAATGATTCAAAATGTTCTCCTTCCTCTTCTGCATAAACTCTCTCTGCATCACTTTCTTTTGGTTCCTTTGTAAAACATAGTGATTCAATCAGCTCTTCTTCTTCTACACAAATCATTTTTGTATTAACAAGCTTTTCAACCTCTGCACAAACTATCTCTGAACTACTTATTGTTCCTCCTTTATCAGCTTCTTTAGTTACAAGTTCTTGATGACTTTCCTTGCTTGATTCTTTTCTCGTCCAGACTTGAAAACAGGTTCTTCTTCTTGCAAATCCTCTTTCATTCTTCTGGTATCTTGCACTATGATAAGAATTATGACTCCTTTCACTTCTCCCTTTGTAGTTTGAATTTCTTTCCTTTTTCTGCTCCACATAAGGTCTTCTTCCTTTGCATCCTGATCCAACATATGAACACTTCAGTCTATATCTTCATCTTAACATACCAGTAACATGTCTCCATTCC
The DNA here is from genome assembly GCA_027924645.1 of Cunninghamia lanceolata. Classification (NCBI taxonomy): domain Eukaryota; kingdom Viridiplantae; phylum Streptophyta; class Pinopsida; order Cupressales; family Cupressaceae; genus Cunninghamia; species Cunninghamia lanceolata. The sequence goes on from BSBN01000333.1 coordinate 8,974,066, forward strand.
TGTCCATCTATCCACCCATAGTTCTTCTATATGCAACTTGTCATAGGCTTTCTTCTCTTTAACTTATTCCAACACAACTCTTCAAAATGATTCCTTAGTCCACAAAACTTACAAGGGTGTAGGTCCCAACAAGATTCCTCTCCATGTCCATGCCTATTACAATGTGAACAAAACATACCTTTTCTGCTTTGATTTGATTTAAATTTTTCCATAACCTCCTTAGCTCTGTCATATCCAATCCCTTCACTTCTTGATCTTATTACTGGTTCAATAGGTTCTATAATTTCTTGTTGATGCTTTCCCAATCCTTGTCTTCATATCCCATTCTCTGCATAATCTTGAAACCAATACCATTGCCAACAACTTGAGGTTATGTCATACTATCATCTTCATCATTACTTCCTAAAGAAACTTCTGCTATATCATACAAGTCATTACTATCACAAGAAACATCACACAATATAGGCTTAGATCTCAAATTTTCATTCTCTTTTCTACAAGCTACAAGTGACTGCTCTAACTAATTAACTTGTTCTTTCAGATCTGATATTTCAATCTTCTGCAAACTATTTCCTTTCTTCAATTCTTCCAAACTATCTTCTAGATCTTTGTTCCTCTGTTCAACCTTATAAAACAACTTAAATCCTTACTCTAATTCTACAAATTTATTTTCAACATCCTCAAATAGTTTCAGCTCTGCTTCTAGGTCTTCATTTCTGCTTCATACATCTTTTAGTTCTTCTTCAAGGGCATCAAACTTGTCTATTCCTAGATCTTCCATCTTCTCCAACAATTCTCCATTACATTTCTTGATTTCGCACAATTCCCTTTCCAAAATATCCCTTTCACACATTAGGGTTTCATTTTCTTTCTTCATCCTCTTTCCAATCTTCCCCATCTGAAACAAATTAAATAAACAACTTAATTTGAAAAGCTTACCAAATATTCCTTTCATTGATCTTTCTTCTGTGATGATTTTTTGTATGCTTTAGGGTTTCACACTTCCTTCCAATAGATTTGCCACCTTCTAACAGATTCACAATTAGCCCAACAGATTCAAAACTAGCTCTGATACCACTTAACGCAGTCAAGGTAGGAGGGTCCAGTGAGGGACTGTCTAACCTTGCAGCCTTATCTGAACAACACCATGATCATAAGAGATATGCAACGGAAGCTAACAACTAATTGACAGAAAGATAAATGATATTCATGAACACATAACACAAGATGTATCCTGGGAAAACCCTAACAGGGAAAAACCCAGCCTTCAAATCTCATTCTTCATATATTATACTTCAAATCCAATTACACATGCTTCAAGGGATTTACAAATGCTAGGCCACAATCCAAGGATTACAACAGATTCATACAACAATATTATTTCATGATTTCTTTCTACTACAACTCAATTCTCTGCTCTGCAACACATTCTTCTTCCTTCTCTGCCTTCTACTCTATTCTGCTACTCCTCCAGATTAAAATCACTTTAGATCTCACTTCATGTCTTCATGCTATCGATCACCTTCCTAGAAACAATCCTTTATCTTTTATTTATATCATCCACAAGCTTCCAAATCATCACCAGGTCGGCCTAATTGCAACGGCTAGTTTATGTAACGTGTACACAAAATAAGTCGGGCCTAAACATAAGGCACTGCTCCACAAATGCATAAAACTTCGCACGGACCTCACTGAAGGTTGGTCAAGTCCTTAAACTCTGTAAACCAATTCTTCTTTTTGCACTGCAAGTCACGGAAATGATCCGCAAGTCGATTCCACTTCATTAAATAGAGTCGGCTCTATTCTGTCAGAACAATCAGTCTTCAAACAACGATAACTTTTCAGAATCAAAACCAAACAATTTGAATTCTTAATATGTTGTAATTTCCTATGTCTAGATGCTAAGTCTAGATTCACAGCCTCTCATACTCAAATGTCAGAATTCTCCAAGGTTGCTTTCTCTGTAATCTACAACTTCATTGTCAACTATCTCAATGTTCTGAATTCTTCCAGATGCTCTTGCATTAAGAAGAAAAACCTTATTTTAAATATTTCTTATCATTTTCTTTGTCTTGAGGTTTGTTGAGGGTGGGTTGGAAGCAAACTAGGTCTGGGACATCTCATAGGGGTATATTAGGAAATAGGTAGGGTAGATATGGGTTGGTTAGTAGGTTGGGTATAGTGTTGGGGAAGTTTCTTAGGCCTACTTTTAGAAGTGGATGGGGAAAGGTCTTGTTGGTTCATTCTCTCTAAATCTGCAGAGGGTTTGCTAGTTCCACTACACAGGCAGATTCGGCCAACAAATACAAGAGGTTACGTGAGCTGCCTCCCTTTCACTTCTGGTTCTGCCGCACCAAGGGGGGTATCCCTATAGCTAAAGATTTGATCTTGACTCGTCCAATGACAAAAGGATTTAGCTTTACAACAACAGGCAGAATACTCTCATTTTAGGACCAAGATTTGGGTGATAGATCACAAGGTTGGCAATGTTCTTGGACATATCTGACTGGTTAGGAATGAGAGTATGCAGGGGTCCTATTTCTACTCCTACAAACTAACAGGTTGAAGCTTTGAAAGGATTTGTATTAATGTTTTGGATGTAAGACAGGGGTTTTTGGATCATAACTACTACACAAGGGCAGACTGGTGTCTATCTCAGGGCAAGGAGTCAACTAGACGTATACAAGAGAATGATTTGCACTGGCATTCAAGTTTCAAGGGGTCAGATAGGTGCTTGCCTTACAAACACCACCCAAGAATGAGTATTTAGCTATCTCTACTTACAAATATCCTAGCTGACATACATTCTTCTTCATACTTAACCTAAAATAGTTTAATCCACTCCTTGAATGGAAGTTAAAGATTAAGCATGTGATACAACAAATCTATATCCTAGATTCTAAGAAACCCTTAGTAACCAGATTCAAAAGAAGGGATGCATACAACAAATGGAGACAAACAGCTAAACACATGCAACAAATGCATTTTTCATATAAAACAACAATGGAACTGAACATATGTGCAAGGTGCATTCAAATGCAACTCATAAACTCCAAAACAAGACAGAACAACCAAGAAAATGCTCTGTTCTTCGTTAATTCCTCCAAAAAATGCCCAAGTCTTCAACAACCCTAAATGAGTAACACAGTTTGCTTTTTATAGCAAGAATGTGCACTCAGCATTCAATACAATGGTCTTTTTCAAAAATTTTGCCAGATACAGTGCACCATGAAAATGGCGCTGAAAACATTCAATGCAACCAAGAGAAGAGGAGGAATGATCAGGTGAAATCAAGAGATGTGCTATCGTCTAAAAAAAAATTTCATTGAAAATGGTGGTTGGCCTATCCATCATCGACCCATACCTCTGCAAACATGCCATTAATGGCCAACCTACCCGTTTTCTGGAAGTGCAGTGGTTCACATTTTCTTAAAGTTCCTTCCCGTTTGAAATGATGTAGCAAATACAAAGAAATTCCCTCCTTCCTCAGGCACTCAAAATAGGGCTGTCGATTTCCTCCTCATCACTAAGATCAACGACCTCAAAACAAGATGAAAAGTCATTGGCCAATGAGATCGCACCATGTGGGCACCCTTTTTCCATCACTGACTTTTCACAGCACAACATACATTTTGCCTTTTCGCCCTCTCTTGCTTATTCAAATCCCTTGTATATGCAAATGCATATACATACAACCGCAATACATACAAGGCGTGGACCCCAAATTTTTATTTGCTGCATTTGATTCTCCAGTTGGGTCTGGATTATACGCTTTCCCTTTTGTATATCGGCCTTGTATATCGCATATACAATGCGAACATATAATGCGGACTCCAGCCATCTATCCGCCAAAATACATTCCTTCTTCACATCCGAGTTGTATCTCTTTTTCCTTGCATATCGGCTTTGTATATCGCATATACAATGCAAACATACAAGCCAAACTATATACAACCACACTTTGTACATTACGAACATGCATTTGACCCTTGTATGTTAACCTTGTATATGACCCTTGTATGTGCAAACATGCAACGTGGACATACAAACAAATATGCAAACACTTGTACCTTTATCAACCAGAATGTATATCCATTTCGGGTCTGAGCCTTGTATCTAAGAAATGTATATGCCCCTTGCATATGCGATTGTATCTGCAAAGATACAATCACATATCATACAACTGGTGGGCCCAAGGTTTTGTATCTCTTCTAACATGTTTCCTCTTTTATATCTGATATACATTCAGCTTTGCATGTTGGCAATGTATGTTTCCTTTGAATGTTGCCGCCAATGTACCACTTGCTTTGTATGTGGCGAATGTATAAGACCCTTGCATCTTTTCCTTTGCATGTGCGCTTGTATCTTTGCGATGTACATTTTGCCTTTGTATATGCATCGAGCTATCAGTGAGACTGTTGCATGAGTCGCTGATACATATTGTTTTGCCGATGATCCCTTGTACATTGACTTTGCATATCGCCTTTGTATCTTATCTTTGTATGTGTCCATTATATGTCAAACATACATGCAAAATATACATTCAATCCTTTACATACAAGCGTGGAATATTCTAGGAATCTGCAATGTATATTCCACCCTTGTATGTCCAAAAATGCACTCGAATAACACATACAAGCCTGATATGCATACAACTATTTTTTGCACTTTTGAAGCCGATTTGACTTATTTTTCGGGCCCGCCAATGTACATTTGCACTTGCACATCCAAATGTACATACAAACAGTAATGCATATACAAAGATACATGCATAAAATTGTGAAGCTCGATAGACTTAGAAATTTTTTTAATGAAAATGCCTGTAGATTTTTAGCTTGAAACCCTAATGTTGTAGCAGGCACCAACAAGTCCTACACTTTTTCTTTTACTTTATCTTAGATGGGTGTTAGAGGGGAGATAGAAGTCAATGAGGAAGGTGAAGTAGTAATAGGTGGATATATGGTGGGGAAGATAGGGGCATAACTAGTGAAGTAGGTGAAGTAATAGAAAGAGGTTGTGGGGTTGGGGTAGCAATGCGTTTAGAGGCATAAGATAGGTAAAGGTGAAAGAGGTAATTGGTATGAGGTTAAGGTGGACCAGAAGGGGTTGACAAAAAATAATCTAAGGAGAAGTGTCTTAAGGTAACAACTAGTTGGTATGGGCTATGAGAAATGGTGAAGATATTACCATCATGGGGAATTTAAGGCACTAGTGGATGACAGTTCAGGGACAACCCACATTGCAATGAGCCAAGGATGACCTAAGAGAATAGATAGTGCTATGAGTTGGGGATGATATGACATGAGACATCTAGGCATTTAGGTCCTACCTAGATTAGTAGGGTGAGGGAGCCAAAAGTAGGTATAGAAGTGTCATTATGTGTACACTAGGAGATATCTGAGGGGGATAAGAATCTCTTTACAACCTAGTGATGTATAAGTGTTCCTCTATAACTAAATTAATTCCACCTTGATGTATAAGTGATCCACCTTGATTCAACTATCATTTTATAGTGTACTTGTGCCTCAATCTACAGAGGATCGTTATAATCATCAATAGGCACATTGTCAAGCAAGAAGGTGATGTCAGGTGTAGGATTGGGTTGAACAATGAAATTATAAGGTTGAATGTCTAATGTGCCTATCATCTCAAAGAATATAGTAATATTAAAGGAAGGGTCCTCACTAGACTTAAGTGGGTTAGATGTAGGATCAAAAGTAGGGATCGAAGAAATTGAGGCAATAGGATTGACATAGTTTGTAGGGGAATGGGTTAGTGTAGATTCATTAATCAATGTAATCAATGATATGAATATAAACTACAAAAATCTAGTAAGTACAATTCATTAGTTAAACTATTTGTTTTATTACCTAAGTGAAGCTTTGAACTCCACCACCACTGTGAGGTGTTACCGTGAAATCTCCAATATTAACCTATTCAACATCCAAAATTAGATATTAGAATACCATTCGTATAACAATGTTATTCACATGTAATATTTATAATTGTTTTCTCGTTACATACCCCAGTAGTAGATGTCGTAGTGTAATATGGAGGTGGAGAACCGTTGAAGATAGAATGAATGCTATAACCCTAAAATTTCATTAAAATCATCAAACTAAATTAGTTAATCTTGCATTTCAAAAATGAAATTTAATAAATTCAATTCAATGAACTTGCTAACATTTACCTGATTATCAAGGCTGAAAATCTCACTCAGGAGGACATCTGTCATCACCATCTACTCAGCTGCAGATGTAGCCTATGCACCTGTGTCCTGACTATCCATGGGGTCATAACCACAGGTTGATCTGCAAGCCTATCAAGTATGGAGTGAAACCCTACTCCTCAAACTCTCCCACGGCCCACACTCTTCTACAGGACTGGCATGTTGTATGATGCTCTGGGTCAAGGCACTAATGGAATGAAGTGTCTCAACCTTAGCACTCTCCTTCACAATGGAAGGGATAGACATGTGCTCATGGGCTAGTCTAGCGAGTGCTCATCTCACTGTCCACTATGGGTCAACACGTGCCCCTTGTCTATCCTATGCTGACCACCACCTCTACCTTGGAAGTCCCGCATATCAAAATAGTTTGGCACTTTATTTTTTACAAACTTGTAGTAGAGTTTCCTCAAAAAGTATTGCGGGACCTCATTATTGTTGCATGTAGGATGGTCAAAACCCATCCACCACCTCTGCCCAAAATTATCCCTTATCACTTGGTTGTTGCACCAATGGATAGGGAACCTCTTGCATGTAAGGGGTAGAGGTTGATTTTCTTGTGGGTCTGTAAAAATAGAACACAAGTCCAATTTTGTAATTTGTTCATTTTGACTTGCTCATATGACAACTTGTCTACATAGTATTCTCTAAATTCTCTCCTCTTTTCAGACCAACTAGTTATTTGTTTGCTAATTGAATCTACATTTGATAACATAGATTCAAGAGATTGAGCAAGCGTGGATCTATGCGAGGTTGAAGTTGCAGGATCTTTCAACCTTGCAATTATATCTTCAATTTATTTTTTATTGTTTTCAATTTGCCCCATTAGATTTTCTTGTGTTCCAGGGGCATGTCGAGGAATGGATGGAGGAGTTTGTTGTTCAGGTTGTTCTTTAGTAGGTATTTGTTGTTCAGGTGATTTAGGATTTTGTGGATTTTTAGGAGGAGGAGGAGGAGGTGCATTATCATTTCCTATAAATTAAAGAAATTTACATCAAAAATCTGCTTAAACCTACATATTTAACAACAAATTCAGACAAAAAAACAAATACAACTTACTCCTTCGACGTCTCTAACATTGTGGCGGCATTTTGACGATGAATTGGCCATGATTTGGTGATGAATTTGACCTCCAATAATACGAGCATGCTCTCAAGGGTTTGCAAGCTGCGGGCAAAAGAAAATGAAATGGGAAAATGAGGAAAAATTGACAAGTTATTTTTTAAATAGGAAATAATAATGCACTTGCGTTATAGCGCAGGCGCGTTATGGCTTGGTCTTCCCGAGCCTTAGGCTCGGCATCACCAAACCATAATGTGAGTGTGTTATAACGCACTCGTGTTATGGCCTAAATTTGTTTTTTTTAAAGTTTGGCCACTTTTTGGGCCCCCAACTTTTTGCACACACCCCTTTCGCAAAAAGAAAGATTAGCTCCAATGCCGCCTAATCTGTAAACTAGGGAGAGATATTTCTATTAGGATATTAGTAGTATATTAGATAATATTAAATATGTAATAGTGTAACTCCTATTAAACTTGTCAATTATATTCTTTTGTAATTGCCATCATTATGGCTATTGTAGTAATCATCTTTATTTAGGCTATTTTCAATTATACAAGGTTGTGTTCACAACTTAAGTAGTTATGCCTCTTCTCTCATCTCATTCTTTTGTTCATACTAACATTGGTATGAGAGCCAAGTTTAGTCTCATGAAAAAGAAGTTGACAAGAGAAGGTTAAATTTACAGGTGGTCACTAAAACATGAGTTTACAGAAGAGTCATGGGTCATGGGAGGCCATCAAAATCAAGGGCATGAAAGAACATTTCATTAGATCATTTTCTTAACTGGGAAGGTGGTTTTAATCAACGGGGCACTATAAAATTACAATATTTTAATCACAGTCGTTGTTGCTTGAAGGTCGCGGTCAAAACGTAGGCATTCAATTGTAGACACAAGCACAAATAGAAGGGAATGTTCCAATCTTCTACAAAAATTGTGGGTTGCAAGTAATACAATCATGGATTTGTTGCAACAAACTAAGAGAAATTCATAGATAGTTGTGATGTGAAACATAGTCAATCCAGTTGAGAACAGTCACAATTTAGTCATGTGGGAGTCATTGGCATCTGTAGTCATGGCTAGAAATCAAAGCCATGTGCAGAAAAAAAAATGAAATTCACATGTTTTTTTCTAGTTGCATGAGCCTATTATGGTCATATTTTTTGGGTTTCATGTAGTTGTAGGAGTTGCAAAGTGCTTTTTTAGGGGACATGAAGTCTAAGAATTGTGGGTTTCATGTAGACGGTTGTGAGAAAGAAAATCAAGGGAGGTCTGAAACCCTAGCCATGATAATTGAAGTTGCAATTACTATTTTATTTTTATCCCTCTACCAAATTCTAGTCTCAAATCTAGATTTAATAATTTGTTCTAAGCTACACATTAAAAAAATGGTTTTTATATGTTGAAAATTTTTAGGATTAAATTCAAATTTTTTGATCATATTTTTAAAAAGAAAAGTTTATTTTTTAGGTTTGTTGAAATAAAATAACCAGTATTCAGAATTTAGTGTTGTCCAAGTCACAAAAATTAACAGGTAAAAATTATAACATATAGAGTCACAAGATACTCACTATTGTTGAGTATTGGGAATGTGACATACTCTTGTTAAACACAAAAACTAGGCCTATCAATAACCTAAGTGATTATGATAGGCGTCATAGGGAAGCCTTATTAATTCTCAGGTTAGTATTAAATGATTTAATTCTCAAATCCCAAAATGCTAGATTTGCATATGCACTATGGGATAGTTTGAAAAACAAATATCAAGTCTAAGAAAAGTATAGTTTTGTATTTAAAAAACTTGTTTTCTCTTACGCTGAATTGGGGGAATCTTTGTCAAAGCATCTTCTAAAAATCAAAGATATTAAGGATCAGTTTGTTGTGGTCAACAAACTAATGGATGGGGAAGATATGGTTACATTCTGATCATTAACAACCTATTGCCCTCCTATGAGACTTTTGTAGATTTTTTAAACCTATTTGTAAAAAGCCGTAAATTGACCATCAACGAGGTTAGTACTATTGTCAATGAGGATTACAACCTTATGCAAAGCTGTGACACTCTGCAATCCTTCGAAACATGGGGACAAACTTAGGCTATGGGTGACCTATAGTGAGTTTGAACCTCCAGATTATGGGCTGGTTCCCTTAAAATATTCTATTTGAATCTATGATTTTCTGCTTTGGAAAAGGGGAAGAAGGAAACTATAAGGAAATAAAACTGTAAAATTTGGTGATACACCTAATAAGGATGGAAAATTTACAATCTAGTTCACAATAGAATTTAGAAATCTGACCCACACAATCCAATCTTGGAATAAATATCACAAAAGTATTTATGTGGAAGGCTAGAAAATAAACTCTTTATGAAGGAAAAGGATTTTTCACAACATAAAAGAATTATTTTTAGTAACACAACCTAAGACCTGTAATATCACTATGCTTAACACTGCAAGTAAGAGTGAGACGATAATTTTAAAGGTTTTGATAATTAAACATAGTAAAACTTCATCAAATCACTTCATACAATTGCATCAAATGAAAAGGCAAATACTTGATTTCAAAAAATAAAAGAAATATTGCATGAAAAACAAAGAAATTGGACCTGTAATCTGCTGCGATCTCTATAAAATCTATAAATAATAAGTTACAAAACCTCCTTCTCTCTCAAAGTGTAAAAGAGTGAAAAGGCAAGAACTCAAAAAATGAGTTACAAAACCTCGTCTTTAAATGTGTAAAAGAGAAAAGAATGCAATAACTAGCAAAAACCAAGTTTTTATTTACAATATATTGTTTTCTCTCTCTAAGAGGCATGCAAAGTGAAACTACAGCGAATTGCCTCTAAAAATAAGTCCTCCAAAGTGATCCATGAGAAAACCAAGAAATCCCTAAAAATAAGGGTCCAAACTGTCACAAATTGAGCAAAAATAGCTCCAAATTGACCCTCTCCATGTGTTTGACCAAGAAGTTGACCAAAATTCCTTAAATCATGCAAAAAGGCTCCAAATAGCCTCAGTTAACTCAACTCATCAATTTGCATGATTTTGCTTTTGCAAAATTGATGTGAGTGAATAATAAAGTAATTAGGATAATTACTCTATTGTTAGTTACAACTTGTACTATTTTTTATTTTACAATTTGTGAAAAATAATAAAGTAATTTGAAGAGTATTACTTTACTATTTATTTACATTGGTTTATTTTGTAAAATCATGCATGATGAGAAAAAATAGAACTCTGAATCTCTCCAATTACAATAAGCCTAATTTGCATGATTTGAGCAAAAATAGGACTTAGAAGAAAACAAAAGCCCCTTATATCTCCATGTGAGAAAAATCTCCTAGTTTGCATGACACATATGCATACTCCTTATATCTCCAATTACAATAAGGAGAAAATAATAACCCCTTCTGCCTTATTACTCCACTTACACATGCAAAAGAATGACCTCACTACCATATAACCACCATGTATTATAAATCAAAACCCTAAGCAAACCTTTGCCACCTTGCCATACTTGTCCATATGCATCATCATGCAAATATACTTTCTTCTTTTCAACTATCTCACTCATGCAAAAACAAAAAAATGAGGCACCGAGCCTTCACTAAAAATGATTACCCACCTTTGACTTTGCAAAAATTAAAGAAACAAAGACTTGGCCTCATGGGCCCCTGGCATAATCATTAGGTGTTCGACCTGAAAGGTCTTGACCATGGTATGGATAAGGTAATGAAGTGATTTTTGACATAAGTCAAAAGATGGGAAAAAAGAACCCATCGAGCTCCTTGACAAAACAAGGGTTTGAAACCCTAAATCATCATTTGTATTTGTCATTCTTTTGGCTCTACTGAGCTACCCCCATGCTGGTAGGGTTTGGAGGATTTATTTCATTGTTTTCTGCCATTTCAATGGTCATTCCTGAGTTTTGACTACAACATTCTGATGCAGGGAAGAAGGTGAGTATGATTTTGAGTTTTTACCTGCATCTTTTTGTTCTTTTACTGCTCCATTCGAGGGTAAATGCAAGAAGTTGTGTCCACTTAAGGTGGAAGTTTCGGACTTAGAAAAAAACCCGAAATCAGGTTAACCAAAATGGGTTCCCTTTTGCTTCGGAATCCCGAGCCAAAAGAGGGATCCCGTTTTGAGTTTCATAAAAGGTTAATATTTTAACCTTTATGAAACAGGATCTCGTTTCATAAAAGATTAAAATATTAACCTTTTATGGAACGAGATCCCATTTTATAAATTTTAAATTTTTGACCCACTTTTTGCTATGGGTTTTGGGTCAGAAAAAAGGCTTGGGAACCCAACCCTTGGCTTTGGACTTGGTCTGACCTACAAGTTGAAGGTCCTGTCAATGTCACAACAAACTAGTGAGTTTGGGCATATGTCTGAAGGCCTTTTTTGCAGAATTTTTTGACGAAATTAAAACCCATTATAGATGAGATAGTGTAGATTCCAAATATATAATTTTTTTTACAATTGGATTATTTTTTCTATTATTCAATTAATTTCTAATGAAACAGGTCCATAAACTTGAATTATCAGGGTTTTTTAGTATTTTAATAACTTTTTATTTTAAAAAAATTGTAAAAAAATTATACAAAAACGTACTTCAAACAATTCTTTTCAATTTGAAAAAAAAAATTCAAAAAATGATAAGTTTAGGTCATCTTATGCGTGATGTACACGACGATTTTTTAAAACACGAAAAATGGCCAATAAAAAATTAACAAAAAAAAATATTCAATAAAAAATTACAAAAAAATATGGAAAACGTGCTTCAATGAGTTACAAATCTTTTCCCAAAAGGATTTAGAAAAATATGATTATTTAGGTCAAAATATGGATGACGTACACGTGCATGGTATAGTAAAAAAAAGTGACTTTTAAACAGTGGTTTTTAGAAATACCTATTAAAAATCAATTTGTATCATCTGGGTATTAAAAAAAATTACATATTTGGAAACTAGACTCTGAGTACTACATTTCATATTTAGTGACTTTTTTCAAGATTTCACCTTTAAGTGTTTCAAATGTTTAGGTCAAATGTGACAAATTCTAAAAATCAGGGAAAACACTTCCACTTTTTGGCCAAAAAGTGGACTCAACTTCTTGCACACACCCTTGATATCTTCGGGCCACAATGCTTGGCTGTGTATCGCTGTGTTCTTGGCCTTGATATTGACACCTTTCTCTATTGTCTTTTTGTCTCCTCTCTGGTATATGAGCATTATCTTGCCATTCTTGAAAAATAATGACAGAAAGCTACAGTTTCTTCAATGGCCATGAGAGGTAAGCTCACTGGTTATTCCTGTAAATTTGTTTTTCTGGTCCAATTCGACTAAAAAATGAAGAACATTTTTCTTCACTTTTTGTTTTGATATATATATATAAAAAGGCCTTGACAGCCACGGCTTGTATACTCTTCATTTGGGTTTCTATCTACAATAACTTCTTATCTTTGCTGCTCCAAAAGTATGAAGAAAACCCTAGGATTTCAAACATTGTTTTACTCTCCTCTTATCTTTGACGAATACTGCCATATATATCTTTCAGTATTTAGCAACAACAAGGTGTATTCATGTGTTTCTCTTTCTTTCAACTTGGTTTTGCAAGAAAGATTGATATTGCATTGTATGAAGAAATCCTGAGCTCTCTTTGAGGCTCTTGAAGCCATTCTTTTCCTTCTTGCTATTGCAACATATGACAAACATATAAGACAAAAACACAAACTCTTCTATATGGCATGAACATTGAACACTCTTTTTGATGACATAAAAATTGCATGGCTTACTGTATTTCTTGCAAAAATATATGGTTGTAACCATGTTGGCGTTTCAATTCGCACCTCTGGAATGCAATTTGGAAACAGACAGCTATGCATAGATAAACTGCTTTCCTATTGGAAGGGGGAGTTCCCTTTCTTACTGATGTTTACTGAAAAGATAAATTAAATGAAGCTTCACCTATCCTCTTTTTGATTCTTAGCTGCGAGCACAAGGTTATAAAACTCTAAACGATGCAGAAGAGTTTTTTTCCTTTTTAAAAACTTCAACTACAACTAAGCAAAGACTAATGACGCTTTTAATCTCTTGAGTAAATTCAGAGCAAAGGAGATTAAAAGTGAACAACGAATGATTGTTAACACAAAAACTTAAGCAATTTTCTTCTAGATTTACAGAAGACTAAAAGTACTTTAATGATGAAAGCTGAAATGAAAGCTACACATTTGACGACGATAACTTGATGAATTGAGATAGAATATCAGAGCAAAATAGCCATGAGACTTCTATTCAATATCATAAAGTTGACACAACTCCAGGACAACAATGCTGCAGCAAAAGGTAGGCATACAACAAGCGATCCAACACCGGAGAATAGATTACATAAAGTGAACAAACACTTGGAATATCAAGATTTGTAGGCTAGAATAGGCACATCAAATTTTCTATCACAATTACCATTACCTACAATGGGCAAGGATGCTCTTATTTATACTAAAATCAAAGGAGTAGGGAACCCTAAAATCTCCTTGATTAACCCTAACTTGCCAACTCGCAAGCGTTATTACTATTCTAAGACAAAGATACAATAAACAAATGCTTTAAAGCAAAGAAGATTCCAACTAACACAGTGATTTCTTTCTAAATATAGAATGGATGAGCTTAGGATGAAAGCAAATGCTTTAAAACAAAAAGCATATGTTTTAAAGCTTCTTTCTTTTGAAATGTATCCTCATCAACATTCTTTCTTTTTGGTGATGTCATCCATTGATTTCTTCTAAAAAGCTGATTCTGAGTGAAAAAAGTTGCCACATGGGTTTTGTAGGCAATTCTGTTTCGAAACAACCCAGATTGTCAGATTTTGAAAAAGCGGAGATTTGCCTGAAAAAGCAGGAAAAAAGTAGATTCCCAAAAAAAAGCAAAACTCCCAATCTTCAAGAGGATGATATTCTAGATGGACCCATCTCGACAAAAACTAAAAAAGCTTTGGTCGAATTTCTGAAAAATGATCCCCTTGAAACAAGGACCCTGAAAAAGCGAGCCTCTCTGCTTCGTCAACTCGAAACTATGAAGAACGCTGAAAAAGCACTTCATTTGGGTCTTCGAATCTTCGTTGAAAGAAAAAAATAAAAATCTTTCTTCTGGATGCAACCTGCAAAAGATAATGAAATAAAGAAGCCAAAAGCTTGTCTTTATAAATCTTTAGGGCGAAAAAGCAGCTTTATTTGTGTGAGAATAAAACTTGGACCTCATCCACGAAAAAAGCAACTTTTAAAGCATAGATCCAAGTGGATGTCTTCGAATAGGAAGAATCCATATTTTGTAGTTGCCTATGGCTTCATGTGCAAGATGACAAAAAATATCTTCTTTTGATGATGTCATCGAACATGCGAGTTGAAAGAAGTGCTAGCAAATTTTACTTCGTTTTCGACACTTCAACACTCATTTTGACTTAAATATGGCCTGTCTCTGATTTCAACAAGGCAGAAAATGTCACCATTGACTGAAAAAGATGACTGATCCTGCCATTTTAGAGACCTATCAATTGAGATTCCATCCCCTACCTCCGACTGACAATCTGACATCGTTTGACCAAGTTTGACCTCCTGAAAACTGTCAACGGGTGAAGATTGGGCACAAAACTATCAGAAAACATTGTGGACATGAAAAATATTCTAACACTACTCAAGTTGGGCACCCCAAGTCACATGGGGCGCCTGGTTTCCCAACACGGCCATTTTTTCAATTTTTGCAACTTCTTCAATTTCTTGATTTGTGTGTGTGTTCCGGTGGCGAAGGACCCCTGTTTGGCTATCGATTTCTATCAAATGGGATGAAACTGAGTCTGATGATCTGGCAAATAGGTAGGCCTAATGAAAATTGAGTTGATTATACCTTCCGGTCGCCTCAAAAATCGTGCCAAACCGATCAACTCTGAACCGGACCAGGCTGACGGAAGGAGATTCACATTTTTTGAGAAAATATTCAAAAATATTCTAACTCTAGTGAGTTTGGGCACCCCAAGTCACCTGGGGCACCTATCCTTCCATGCCTTATAATTTTTTTAAAAAAACTCACTTTTTGTACCTTTTCTCTATTTTCGTGCCCACAAGTCCTGTTTGATCTTTGATTTCGGTCATTTTGACGACTGTCGAAGCAAGATGGAGGGTGATCTGAGTATTTTGAACATATCTATGATGAAATCCTAGCTTTGACTGATTTTTGACCAAGTTTGACCAACCGGGAAAGAGCTGACGAAAGCATTTTCGATGTTTCTAAAAAAACGTGAAAAAAATTAACACTGGAGAGGTTGGGTGCCCCAAGTCACCTGGGGTGCCTGGATTGCCAACACTTAGTCAAATTTATGATTTTCCAACCTCTCATTCCACCTTGGATCCATCTTGCATCATTTTGCGTGTATCGTCGAGTCAACAACTGTTCATCGGTTCTGCGTCGTTGGAACAACGTTGAAAACTTGTCGATGAGCTCTGACAGATGAACTTTCTCTGTTGATGACTTTAGAGCTCATGCTTCACCTTCTAAAAAAGTAGAAATGACCCAGTAGAGAAAACTTGGTCGTATGAAGATTCTGGACCGTGCTGATCGTGAAACAAAATCGACCAATGAGAATCGAGCGTGACACCTAAGTTGGAGATTCTATTTTTAGAAAGTTTTACCAGCATCCATATCTCAAGAAACCTAGAAAACCTAATCTGACGTCTATTTTTAGAAATTTTGCTTTTTTGACTTCTTGACGAAAAATTTTCTAGACTTGTTTCAAAATGCCTTAATGAAGCAAAAATTTTGATTGGGTACAACAATTGGCTCTGTCTGGGGACCATGGCGGATACTTATGGCATATGAGAACCTAGAATCTATAGATTTTCTAGCTCGAACTAGTGCCTTATCCATTGGGCAATAGAGTCAGGTCACATTCTTAATCACCTAGAACAAGACTTTTCCCTACATCACCTAAAACTGGACTTCCTAAAAATCACCTAAGAAGTTGGAACTTCTAGAACACAAAGAACACAACTGTCACATTATGGAAAAGGGGAAAAATATTACGACATAACGATCACATTACATAAAGGGGAAACACATTACGAGAATAGAAAGTGTTTCACGCACTCTTTTTCTTGAGCGAGGATGAGATGTAATTAGGACTATCACATAAAACCATCAATTGACTCGGAAAAGTAAGAACCATCTCTCGTTAGCTATGAAGATTGTCTTGGTAGCACAAAACTTTTCTTTCTCTACAACATCTCCTCAAAGAGCCATGATTCAGGAGGGTATTTAAGTTCAGGCCATGAGAATTTCTTGAGGAACTGGTTGATATGCCAGAAATCAGGTGGAGCGTCTTCCTCCAATGCAAGCAACCTCTGCAACAGATGAAGATACAGAACTTCCTTCTGAAGATATACAGGAAAGTCTTGTGGCCAAAGTATATTTGTGGGAATGGTTATCACCACATATTAAATATAAGTTTCATTTATATCTTGTGAACATGCAACTTTGTACTTAGTCAATGCATCATCTTCTGGAAAAGGTGTAAGCTACTCATACACAACTCTCATTACTGATTCTTGGCTTAGAGGATCCACAACTGCCATTGTCCATTTTTCAAGTGCTTCAGGGTCTTCTTCATTGGTTGTGTTTTCGTCCATCCACTCTCCAAAGTCTGATGAATTATCAAGATCTGAATGCTCAAACTCTTGAACATCTTCACCTAATAGCTCACTTTCCCATTCATTACCTGGAATTTTGTCATCCTCTGCAAAGTGATCTTCTTCAATGTGGATATCCAGCATCACTTCATCTTCAGCATTCATGTATCTTTCTTCTTCTGTAAAGTAAGTACAATCAAAGAAAGATCCATCTAAGTTATATGTTTCCTCTTCATCTTCATCTTCTTGATCAATTTCACATACGGCGTATCTCACAAAGCATTTGTCAAGAATCTCTGACTTTTCAATATCATTTTTATAGTGACTAGAACTGAATATTGCATGAACTCCTCTCCTCCATCAACCTCTTCATATGTTGTGTTCCACACTGGTTGCATAGTATCAGTGAAGTTTTTTTCTTGCACAGGTTCATAGACGGATTCAACATCGTCCTCTTCACTAGTATGTATGAAAGATTCTCGAGATGCAGGTGAAGACGGGCTATATTGTAAAGAAAAGTCTGCAGTGTCTTCTATTGAAGAATCACTTTCCCATTGATGTTGAAAACAATTAAGATCTGATAATGAAACTTCCATATGATCTCCAGTTCTGAAAAATTCTTCCAGGAAGAAATCATCTTCAAAAAGAAGATTATGCTCTCGCTCCACTTGTAAAACTTCTTTGGTCTCTCCTTTGGATATATCTGACACAAGTTCTTCAAACTAGCCTTCAAAAGATGAGAAAAACCAATCTAATTCATCATTACTTTGCTCTTGACGAGATTGTTGCACTTCTTCTTCCTCAAAGAAAGTTTGTAAGTTGTACATTTCTTCAAATTCTTCCTCTGATTCATCAACCACATAGACTACCTCCTGATTCTTTTCAGTTATCTCAGATAGTGTAACATACATACCAGGACCCGTTTCTTGATATAACACTTGTGCTTGAGGATCTTGAGATTTCACAACAGTGAACCGAGACTTGGTTTCTGGTTCCAATTTGAAATTACCTTTCTTTAAAGGAATGGTCATAGATCACCAATCCAATTGTGTTTCTCCTCTGAGATCTTTGCAGAAGCTTCTACTTAACAGCATCCCGTAACTAGCTGGAATGTCATCTACCAAGATAGTCATCATTATTTTCTTTTCTAGGCAAGCCGCCAACCGTACTTGAGAATCCTTCAATTGTCCAACCAACAACACGGATTTTGACTCAAGAGAATAACACTTGTCATGTGTTTTGGTGCACGAGAGTCCCAAAGCGTTCATCACCTGCAAAGGCATGACGTTATCCGAGGCTCCTGAATCAATGATACAATTGCTCAACTTATAGCCTCCTATATAGAGAGAGATATAGAAGGGCTTTGGCTTCTCTCCTGTTGGAACAGAAGATTCAAGCAACGTTGGTTGTACGACAGTCTCTTTCTTGACATACTTAACAATTCTATCCAGCTAATCTAGATGGTCCTGAAGATACTCCAGCTAAGAAATCTACACCTTTGTCTTCATCATGGAATCCACTATATCAAAATTCATCAAAGACAAATTTTTGAGCAGCCTGGACATTTTCATGTGGTGGCTTGGCATTGGAAGTGGAAGCCACTTCCTTCTCCTTTTCTTTTGGTCTTTGTCTATCCTCTCCTTCCTTCTATGCTTTAAAATGTTGAGTACATGTGAACACAGGAGTCGAGAGATTTTCATGATTCACTGCAAGAGAATATTGACAAAAATCGTCTTGTTCTTCCTTCATTATAACGGGTTCATTCTGGAAGTATCCCGTAGTAGAGTCGCCATCGAAGTTGTCTGTCTGTGGTAAGACAACATTCGCACTTGGGGAAGGAACAATGTTTGAAATGGGTGCGGCATCAGCATATCCCATGATTTGATTCATTCCTAAATTTTTAGGACATGTGGCTCCAGTATGTGCATCAGTCTCATGAAAAGAACAAAACACTGCATTTTGAGTAGCATCCACTGCTTGTCTTAGTGGTGGTACTGGCAACCTGGGCCTATAATTATTGAAAGGCTAAAAATTGTTCCTCTTGGGCTGATATGGTTGCTGAGGTTGGTACTGTTGCTGTGGTTGGTATTGTTGTTGTGGTGACTGATATGGCTGTTGTGCAGGTTGCCCCTAAGTAGGTAACTGTCTCTTCATGATAGTCACTTCATTTGCTACCTTATGTAGCAGTGGATCCGCAGAACTCTGAACAAGAGGTCTGATTGAATCTGTCTTCATCTTGCTAGAGGTGATCATGTCATCCTCTAACTTGATGGCATTTTCTTGTGCATTGGATAATTCTGTTTCATTAGCTGATCTTATGAAGAAGGCTATCTCAGAAGGCAGAGCATTAATGAAACTACTCAACAAAATTTGCAGAGATAGATTAAGAGTATGAGAAAGATGTGTAACCAGGTGATTAAACCTTGCCACAAACTCCATCATCAGTTCATTGTTTTCCATCTTTGAATTTGAGAGTTGGGCGAACAATCTATGTCCGTCTTTGGCAGGCTTAAACCTTGCCAAGAATTTCTTGCTCATAGTTTCCCAACTTGTAATGATGCCTGGCTCCAAATGATTAAACCAATCAGTAACATTTCCCACGAGAGTCTCAATGAACAGACAACAACTTCTTCATGTGATACATGCAAACTAGCGCAAGCTGTTGTGAATGCAGAGATGTGTTCATCAAGATGTTGAGTTCCATCACCGTGGAACCGAGGAAAGTGCTTCCTTGACCCCTTTGGTAACTCATGATGTGCTTGCAGGGCCAAAGGTCCAATCTTATCACCCCAAGGCAATGGTGGTGGTCGCTTTTGATTTGGATCATTGTGATTATTGTTATTTGCATCACCCATTGCTCTAGGCTGGGTTACTGGTTCTTCTTGTAGTTATTCCTGCTTGACTTCAGGAACTGTATGAACTTCTCGAACTATGTTGGATGCTTCTCCAACTTCTGCAGAATCAAGATCTTGAAAGAAAGGACCCGTAGCACCGTCTTTTCCCCTTCTTGAATAAACCCTGTGAGCCAGGATTATCTATTGCCACGCAGGAGGTGGTAACACTGGTCTTCCTGCTGCAAGATATGCTTTGTGTTCTTCTTTGTCAAGGATAGCAGTTGCATTTCTCCACTGATCAGGACTTTCCTTTTGTGCAAATATGAAACTCCTTAGGCTATTAATGATGTCAGTTTTCTCTCCTTCCACTCGTACAGGATTTGGTTGAATAGCAGGTGGTGTAAGATTTGGTTGTTGAACTGGAGTAGAAGGACACTAGAGAGTCATTCCTGTGACATAAGCCTAATCTTGCTTGAAGTTTTATGCCTCGTGCCACACGGTGGGTGCCAGAAAACTGTTGGTGTTTCAATTCACACCTCTGGAATACGATTTGGAAACAGACAGCTATGCACAGATAAACTGCTCTCCTATTGGAAGGGGGAGTTCCCTTTCTTGCTGATGTTTGCTGAAAAGATAAATTAAATGAAGCTTCGCCTATCTTCTTTTTGATTCTCAGCTGCAAGCACAAGGTTATAAAACTCTAGATGCTGCAGAAGAGTTTTTTTTCCTTTTTAAAAACTTCAACTACAAGTAAGCAAGGACTAACGATGCTTTTAATCTCCTGAGTAAATTCAGAGCAAAGGAGATTAAAAGTCAACAAGGAATGATTGTTACCACAAAAACTTAAGCAATTTTCTTCTAGATTTAGACAAGACTAAAAGTACTTTTAATGATGAAAGCTGAAATGAAAGCTACAAAAGCTACACATCTGACGACGATAACTTGATGAATTGAGATAGAATATCAGAGCAAAATAGGCATGAGACTTCTATTTATTATCATAAAGTTGGCACAACTCCAGGACAGCAATGCTACAGCAAAAGGCAGGCATACAACAAGCGATCAAACACTGGAGAACAGATTACACAAAGTGAATAGACACTTGGAATATCAAGATTTGTAGGCTAGAATAGGCACAACAAATTTGCTATCACAATTACCATTACCTACAATGGGCAAGGATGCCCTTATTTATACTAAAATCAAAGGAGTAGGTAACCCTAAAATCTCCTTGATTAACTCTAACTTGCCAACTCGCAAGCTTTATTAATATTCTAAGACAAAGATACAATAAACAAATGCTTTAAAGCAAAGAAGATTCCAACTAACACAAAGTGATTTTTTTCTAAATATAGAATGGATGAGCTTAGGATGAAAGCAAATGCTTTAAAATAAAAAGCATCTGTTTTAAAGCTGCTTTCTTTTGAAATGCATCCTCATCAATATTCTTGCTTTTTGGTGATGTCATCCATTGATATCTTTTCTGATTTCTTCTAAAAAGATGATTCTGAGTGAAAAAAGTTGCCACATGGGTTTTGTAGGCAATTTTGTTTCGAACAACTTACATTGTCAGATTTTGAAAAAGCAGAGATTTGCCCAAAAAACTAGGAAAAAATAGATTCCCGAAAAAAAGCAAAACTCCCAATCTTCAAGAGGATGATATTCTGGATGGACCCATCTCGACAAAAACTGAAAAAGCTTTGGTCAAATTTCTAAAAAATGATCCCATTGAAATAAGGACCCTGAAAAAGCGAGCCTCTCTGCTTCATCAACTCGAAACTAAGAAGAACACTAAAAAAGCACTTCGTTTGGGTCTTTGAATCTTCGTTGAAAGAAAAAAATAAAAATCTTTCCTCTGGATGCAACCTGCAAAAGATAATGAAATAAAGAAGCCAAAAGCTTGTCTTTATAAATCTTTAGGGTGAAAAAGCAGCTTTATTTATGTGAGAATAAAACTTGGACCTCATTGATGCAGAGGTAATGGTAGTGTTAGATGATACTCACACAATCAACCTAGGCTTCTAGGTTTCCTTCTTAGTGTTTCCAAAGGTAATGTGACACAAGCCTGTACCAGGCTATTCAAGAGACTAATCTAACCTAGGACCACACCCTGGTGTCCAACAACATAGGCTACTCAACTCTCTTTAGGGGAGTCTCTACTCAACCCAACCAACAAACACATGCACCTTCTAGGCCAACACCAAACTACCAAATAGCTCTACCAACAAGATCTTCACACTACAATCAACATACACTTGTCAAGGGCATGACCAATACAAGGTCTCTGACCCAATGACTAAGTTCTATACCCTCCAGGACAGTGGACAGCAAGTTACAGTTTGACTGTCCTATAACAGTGACTCAAGAGGCTTATTCCTTGTAGCCCTTGGAACTGACTAATCCAAGGATAACTCTACAAGTTTCCAAAAGACACACTAGCCTCTTTGCATATTTGAATACCCACTAAGACCATGCAACAATCCACCAATGTGCAGAGCAGTACATTGTTTCAGGCGTGCAAGGACAACGAGTTCCTCTTTCTAGAAAATAGGCCTAATTTGATGGCTTTATGAAGGAAATGTGTTAAAGACTCTTGCTCAGGATCAATTAAACACCTGCACAGGTCTGCCTTCACCCCAAAACACCAAAACCACCATCCATTTGGTCATCCACTTGACTGTTCCTGTAATTCACATTGTTTTCCACCATTGCATACTAACTAGTCACTGTATAGACTAGTTAGAGTCATGCCAAATGCTTAGAAGTGAGGAGTGCAAACATTAAAGACACAAAAAACAAGAAATGTACACTATCTCCCTCCATCCTTCTAAACATAGTTGATGTTTTCAGAGGACAGGGGAGACACCCTCCATTTTTTCACAAAACCCTAGTTTAGAGGGTTTTCAGACCTATTTGCACAAAATGGATTGGTTCTAACAGCACAAAGAGTTTCAAAGGCTCTAACTACAATCAAATGAAAGGTAGTTCAAAATGCTAACACATTTTCCAAGTTTCAAACTCCCAGTTGTCCATATAGAGCCATACTGTACGACTGTGTCAAGGAAAACGTAGAAAAATAGTCTTTTGCACTCCAAAAAACTTTAGAATTTCATTCCTCCTGGCATGTGATTACATTGTTTTGCCTATAGAAGGCTTGGAAGATGTTTTTCCTCCTTCACCAACCATACAACTGCTGTGTAGGGCAGTTAGCCGTTGGTTATGACTTCCTCCACAAGAAACCACATGTTTCTTAAGTGGAATTACATTGAAAATAGACCTTGTTAAGGCTATATTGAACTAGTTGACCAAATGGACCAAGTCCTTATTACAAAACTCATGAAAATGGCTTTCAAAGCCTTAGAGAAGACAATAGGACATGACAACAAAATATGACATAGTAAAATGACTAGAATTGGGAGCTCCTGCACCACTCATCCACGAAGAAAGCAACTTTTAAAGCATAGATCCAAGTGAATGTCTTTGAATAGGAAGAATCCCTATTTTGTAGCTGCCTATGGCTTCATGTGCAAGATGACGAAAAATATCTTCTTTTGATGATGTCATCGAGCATGTGAGTTGAAAAAAGTGCTAGCAAATTTTACTTCATTTTCGACACTTCAACACTCATTTTGACTTAAATATGGCCTGTCTCTGATTTTAACAAGGCAGAAAAATGTCAGCATTGACTGAACAAGCTGACCGATCCTGATATTTTGGAGACTTATCAATTGAGATTCCATCCCTTGCCTCCGACTGACAATCTGACATCGTTTGACCAAGTTTAACCTCCCGAAAACTATCAATGGGCAAAGATTGGGTACAAAACTATTGGAAAACACTGTGGACATGAAAAATATTCTAACACTGCTCAAGTTGGGCGCCCCTAGTCACCTGGGGCGCCTAGTTTCCCAACACTTAGCCATTTTTTCAATTTTTGCAACTTCTTCAATTTCTCAATTTGTGTGTGTGTTCCGATGGCGGAGGACCCCTGTTTGGCTATCAATTTCTATCAACTGGGATGAAACTGAGTCTGATGATCTGGAAAATAGGCAAGCTTGATGAAAATTGAGTTGATTATACCTTTCGTTCACCTCAAAAATCATGCCAAACTGATCAACTCTGAACTGAACCAGGATAACGGAAGGAGATTCACGTTTTTCAAGAAAATATTCAAAAATATTCTAACTTTGGTGAGCTTGGGTGCCCCAAGTCACCTGGGGCACCTATCCTTCCATGCCTTAGATTTTTTCTTTAAAACTCACTTTTTGTACCTTTTCTCAATTTTCGTGCCCATAGGTCCTGTTCGATCTTCGATTTCTATCGTTCTAATGACTGTCGAGGTAGGATGGAGGGTGATCTAAGTAGTCTAAACATATCTATGATGAAATCCTGATTTTGACTGACTTTTGACCAAGTTTGACCAACTGGGAAAGAGCTGACGGAAGCATTTTTGACGTTTCTCAAAAAACATGAAAAAAATTTAACATTGGAGAGGTTGGGCACCCCAAGTCACCTGGGGCACCTGGATTTCCAACACTTAGTCAAATTTATGATTTTCCAACCTCTCATTCCACCTTGGATCCATCTTGCATCGTTTTGCATGTATCGTCGAGTCGACGACTATTCATCAGTTCTGCATCGTTGGAACAACGTTGAAAACTTATCGATGAGCTCTGACAGATAAACTTTCTTTGTTGATGACTTTAGAGCTCATGCTTCACCTTCTAAAAAAGTAGAAATGACCTAGTAGAGAAAACTTGGTCGTTTGAAGATTCCGTCTGGACTGCGTCGATCATGAAGCAAAATCGACCAATGAGAATCGAGTGCGACACCTGAGTTGGAGATTCTATTTTTAGAAAGTTTTGCCAACATCCATATCTCAAGAAACCCAGAAAACCTAATCTGACATCTATTTTTAGAAATTTTGCTTTTTTGACTTCTTGACGAAAAATTTTCTAGACTTGTTTCAAAATGCCTTAATGAAGCAAAAAATTTTATTAGGTACAACAAACCACAAAGAAAGGAATATTTATATTGGCCTAGCTAGGGTTTATATTATTTGTATCTCTTTTACCCACTGTCAAATGTTGACATTCTTGACATATATGCTCCCTTTTTGTCCTTTTACATCATAAAGCTAGACTGCTGTTCCATTTCGTAATGACACACCATTACATCTGCTCTTATGCTTGTATAATGAGGGAATGATGAGCTTCTTCTCTCTGTCACTTGTCAATGAACATGTCATTATTATATGCATCAAAACTTGAAGGCATCCTGCATATTGATCTTGTAAATGTAACACATTAAGGTTAATGGAAAAATATGAGACATATTGTCTGTTCCAGCTGGTGTTTCTGTATCTCATTACTCCTGTGCTCTTCACCTCTGTATCAGTCAGAAAACATAAAGCATGAACAATGAATACTTAACTTGTATCAGTCAGAAGTATTACTTGTAACATGTATCTCTTTCTTATCTTGATCATGGTACTGTAGCTTGTCATTTGATTTATTTTGTCTATCACCTGTAAGATGCTTTTATCATTTGTCATGTATGGTGATACACCTATATTTGATATAATCTAAACCTGTAGCATTCATTTATCTTTTTTGCATGATGTATCACCTTCACTCATGACTGTCAAAGTCAATGATGCATATATCTAATTTTTTCCTTCAACTATAACACCATGTGCTATGACATCTTGAAGGTATGACCTATTTCTTTGAACCTCACCTGGCTGATTACTTTGAACACCTGTAACATGTCATTTGTGTAATGCCCCGCCATGCAACCCTAGAGATAAGTTCAACTAAAGCAAAAAAAGGGTAGATTTTTTTTTAAAAAACAAAATAATGAAACATAACATAGTCTAATAGCAACAAGTTAAACTATCATCTTTAGGGATTACATAGCTGCATTATTGCAACTTAACAATAATCAACAACATATATGATTTGATCGATCAAATGAATCAAACTAAAATTTTAGGTTACAACATCATATGAATATATCAACATTTTAGCAACCAAGATTACAAGTGCAGAATAGTTTATCTTACAAGAATAATTACATAATTTCAATGATACAAAAGCTCTCTTTCTGGATACATCAATTACATAAGGATTTCTTTTGATACAAAAGATCTAAATACAAATAGTACAAATGTTCATCTTCGATACAGTTGCAAAACTGGAATCAAGAGAGATACATCTTTACACATGAGCCACGATGCCAAAAAAACAAATGGAATAAAGCACAACCACCCGACCATGTGGAACCCTGAGGTCCACCCCCATGCTAGGAGATAACAATGAGGTCCCACAAAGACAACCGTCAAAAGACAAAAGACTAACAGATGCAAGGACTACACATGACTCCAATAGAACACATATCAATAAGAACAACACAAGTAACTCAAATCAACACTTACACACTTAATTGAACTTCCAGAGGCACTCACACAACCGAAGGAGGAAATGCAACTAGGGAGTACTAGACTGCAATAAGGAGGAGTGTCATCACATAGCTTGTCATGGGTTATCCTGGCAGGTCTTCCTAGGCACAGGCCCCCATCCTGGGTTATCCTAGTAGCCTCTCTCGACCACCAACCCCCATACAAACTCATGCAGAACCAACATACCTTTCATGAGGACAAGGCAGTTGATTTGCCATTCCAGGCCTTCTCATCTCATCTCAAGCCTAAACAAGCACTTGAGCCATGAGTGAGGCATACATTATCTTGCTTAATGTGATTAACTACCCAACCCCTTAATTCATTAATTAGGTTATCACTTGATTACCAACTTCTAATGGGTTATCCTGGCTAGCCACTTTGGGCACCGGCCCCACATTGAAAGCCACTCCCCTATATGCATCTAGAAAACCCTATCCATCAAGCAAGACTTTTACCAACTTAACTACAAGTGCTTAAATACAATGCAAGGCATTTACCTTCATGCATAGCCAATATAATCAGATGTATAGGTACACTGAGCAAGGCACAACCATCTTACACATGTAACATTCCAACATGAATAAGAAACCATATTTCAAGAATACATTTCATTCAACTCACAAGATGCACACATAGCCAACCCCCACACAATCACACTCTCCTAGGCCTCTGGAAACCACTTTCCCCAAATAACACAATGCATGACACCATTAAAACGCAATGGTCACACATCGCAATCACTTCCAAAACACATCATAAACCAAAATCCCTCATCAATACTTCAATAACAAAACCACAGATGTAACATATGATCCGATGCACTAATAATGGTCTTAAAGAATATAACATTATTCCAAGCATGATCAATCATTTAACAACATAAGGTAACTCAATCCCAACAATGTAGAACAATAATAACTTGAAAGGGTACCAATTATTCTATAACAAAAAATTCAGTCAAACAAGATATTACCCGTTATTAGACTAAACCACTTTCTACACTGATGTGGATCTTATTAAAATTCTAGACAACATTGTGATTTCTATTCAAACTAATTGTATAAGCAAAACATAAAGGATCATAAAGTAGATTAAAACCGATCATCTATTTAAATCTTTAGAAAGTATATGAGTTAAATGCTAAACGTTTTATATCATATCAAACCTAACCTCCACTTACTCACCCAATTTCATAACTAAGCACGATCTTTAATTTAAGTCATAAATAAGATTAGACTCCATTATATGACCAAAAAGTTCCTTAAGGTGAAGGGGAAGCAAGGTATATATAAAAATACTTGACAAGTGTTACTAAATCTAAACTAAATGTTGTCTTCCACCAAAAAAATATCAAAGATATCTAGACATATAACAATCGTAAATTAAATTCATAGACTAACTCTATGCACACTACTTAAAATATTCTAATTCATACTACAATTAAAGACTTAACTAAGGTCATCATACACACCTTATAACTAGATCTAAAATAACAATTCAACATTTATAATATGATAATTTACATCAATTTGGCTAAGACAAATATATATTAAGAAGCCTTATTTATTATCCATATCCTACTCTCTTAAAATAGATAAAACTACTAATATTCTTAAATATACAAGATAAAATAATAAATCAATAAATTATTTTAAGAGGATTTGACTTTTTATTTATAAAGTAATGCTTAAATATAACATATCTAAATAATAGGGATGAAAATAAAATAATACTTAAATATAACACATCCCTCAATAATAGGGATTTGATTTCTCATAAATAAAATAACACTTAAATATAACACATCCCAAAATAATAGGGATTTGATTTCTCATAAATAAAATATAATAATACTTAAATATAACACATCCCTAATAATAGGGATTTGATTTTTCATAAATGAAATATAATAATACTTAAATATAAGACATCCATAATAATAGGGATTTGATTTTTCTATTAAAAAAATACTTAAAAATAAAACACATCCATAAAACTATTCTTCCCTATTAAATAGGGAGTTGACATCACACCTTCAAAATAATAAATAAAACTCAAATTAAAACAATAATTTATTAAAGGACAAATTTAAAGATAAATAAACTTTATAATTAACATTATGCAACAATACTTAATATTTAGCTAATAAGATTTAATTATTTGAATTCTTAAATTAAAATTAAAATAAGTTATTATATGCAAGAATTAATTAAATCAGATTCAAAAGAATAAGATTTTATAGTTTCAAAATACATATATTTTGATTTTACAAATAAGAATACCTTCTAAACTCTAACAAAATTTCTAATTCTAATATGGTAACACAAAAGGCAGATTTTTATGTTACTAAAACTTACCATTCCTATTTCCTAACAAGGTTAAAATAAAATTATTTAAGCACAAAGAGAATTATTTATTCACTTCTATTCGTTATGAAAGCTATTCATTTATTCATATAAAACTATTCACACAAACCAGAATTAAATTTGATACAATGAAAAAAAATTATGTGAGAGCTTGATTGAGCCAGGCCATGCGGCTGCCATGGACAAGAAGAGGGATTCTGAAGAATTTAATTCAGGTAAAAATTTCATTGTTTTACATACTAAAATTTATTGTTTCAAATGCATAAACTACAAACCAAACTTCATTTGCAATATTTTTGGTTTCAGGCAACATCAGAGAGTACCCAGGGAAGAAAGTTTCATAAATTTTTAATTGTAAAAGCTAATAAAATCTAAAATCTCCTATACCTTTTGTCTAAGGTAACAATGGGGCTGCATATACTAAGTTTTAAATGTCATTTCAGGCATGATTCTATGCATATGGAGGCCATACAAACAGGAAGGCTGGAGGAATAGAAAATATGTAAGTTTTGTTAGAATGGAATTTATATCTATTGACATTATTGCAGCAAGTCATCAAATGGCATGAGATTTCAGACAAAAGAAATTTGTTTGATTGCTTATATAGATTAATGGCTGGAAAGAAAGAAATAGGTTTGCCTGGCAATAAATTTTGATCTCTTCAAGCAAGGGCAACACTACAGAAGTCGAGATTTCTTTTGATAAAAGAAATTGACTTAGACACAGGAATGCAACAAAAGAGAAGGATTTAATTTCTTCCAGTAGCAAAAGATTTCATTTAGCTAAGGTGTCTACCGGTAATATGAAAATATGAAGATAGTGTAATAGCAAGATAGGTAGGTGTGAAGAAAGATAAATAGGTGTGAAGATTGGAGGATCAACAATATTTAAAATTGCTACAATTGCAGGATATACACAGCTAGATTGTTGAAGAGAACATCCAAGCAGATGCAGATGACAAGATTAAATATAATAGGGTTTATAGAAAAGAGAGAATAGATTACAGAGCTTTTACATATGATTGCAGATGGAAACTAACTTTCAAAGGGTTTTCTATTGTTTGGGATGATTCAAAGAGACCAAACTACTACCAAAGTTTATCAAATCAAAAAGTGCTCAAACACATACAAGATTTTTCTTCATATACAAACCAGAAATTCTTCAGACTTCTCTTGCTCCCTTCCTCTCTTCCTCCACCAATTCCTCTTCTTTTTTCCCCAAATTTTTGTGCATCTTTTCCCCAAAATTTCTGTGTATCTTTTCACCAAAATTTCTGTGTATCTTTTCCTAGAACTCTCCCCTCAAAATAATCTTCCCAAAACCAAAAATAGACCAAGATAATAAATTCCTAAATCCCCCAAACTTCTGTTACTGACATCCACTATCCAAAATTTTAAATGCATTTCTACCACCACTATCTGGAATATTTTCAAATCTTGAAAATTATTTCTGGCAAACACTCCCTCAAAACAATTAATAACAATATCAAAATAATATCTTCTAGCCCAAAATTTAATTAATTACTAAAGTATTAAATATTAATAATTGATTCAATAACTTTATTATCATTATTATTATTAACTATAAATACCACTAATAAGAATAATTTTTAAATTTCTGACAACCCACTCCAACAATAAATTAATGGCAAAATAAAATAAAATCTCACATGTCAGATAAACTTAATAAAGTACTAAATATTAACAATATTATTATTATTGCTAGCTTTCAAAGCTACTAATTTAATTTAATATAAAAATCAACTAATTAATATTCTCAATTTCCTACATTAATTAAATAACTAATATTGATGTATATATATAAACTTATTATTATTATTACTATAACAATTAATAAATCTCCAACAAATACACATTGACTATATAACCAAAATGATCAAACATCAACACATCTATACACATAGATCACTTATTCTATAAAATGAACCAAACGACTATAATGAACAACTTAATACCTTGGCCACTAAGTTCAATAAAATGAACCTTAAACTATAATAAACAAACAATAACAACCACATACCAAAGAATGACCAACACCCAAGGACAAGTACCAATTAAGCAACGACTACACACATGACTAGAAATACATGGATGACAACAAACTGAAGACATTGGCTGACAGAGGGAACCCCATGTTATCTCCCATCCACATTATCCATTGGTGTAAAGGAACACTCAGACCTGCTAATTCAGGTGGAGTTGGTGCCTAGTACCTGCAACCTGCATCAAACCAAGGGGTTGTGTACGAACATATACATATATATAATCAAACACACTGTGATAGGGAATCGTAGCATAGTAGGGTGCTCATAATGAGTAATACTACACCGTCCCTTCACCAAAAGCATCACAAATAACATATTAAACAAGTTTATTAGTAACTAAACAACCAAATAACACATAGTCAAATAGTCACATAATTCACGTAGTAAAACAAATCTACATAATCAATTAATCCATGACTGATCACAACATAAGCTTAATGTACTAATCATAAATTATCAACAGTGTCATCATAGTAAACATCAATGAGTGTCATCAACTACATCAAAACGGTAAACCTGCCATCAACCTGTCTAACATATCCTAAGTATTTCGAGTATCTTACCTTCATCTTCATGCTCCTTAGCCCGACCACCTACTCATCCAAGGTGAGAATGAAGGGGCACTACAATTTGTCTTCTTATAATTGTACTTGTCAGTTGTTCATAGTATTTAATCATGTGAGATGAAAGTAGATACATGCATTCAAAAAGATTTATGTACTTCAGATGGCTCTTGCAGCCTGTATACTTTTCTTGACCTGTACATGAGACTTAGTTGGCATATGTCTTTGTCTAATGTAATCACTTGATTATACTTGTACTTGTTCCCTATACCTTTCATGGCTGCACTTCTGATTTCTGCACTCTGTCAAGTTGACTCAAGCACTTTGAACTTAACTAATTTGTTTTAATCAACTGCAATCAATGTGAATATAGTTTATAGGAGCAACTGCTCCTTTTCATGATTATGATGATACACTTTTCTGCAAGTTGATTTGATGATGCATGGTATAGCTTTGAATAATGCATCATGTATGTATTATGATACCCTTTTCAAAATGAAATAGAAAAGGAAACATGCTGGGCTTAACCCTTATGGGAGCCACATTTTCTCCACATGTTTTAATGTCTTCAAATAAGCAACATTACTTTTCCTATACCTGCACAGTGAACAAACAAGTTAGCATAAAAACATACCTGATGGTATTGATTGATCCTCTTCATGATATTTTGATTTATGGCACATATCTGATTTGATCTTTCATATTAAATGCATGATGTGACAAGTTGATAT
This sequence comes from Cunninghamia lanceolata, assembly GCA_027924645.1. Lineage (NCBI taxonomy): Eukaryota > Viridiplantae > Streptophyta > Pinopsida > Cupressales > Cupressaceae > Cunninghamia > Cunninghamia lanceolata. Next base: position 9,006,049 of record BSBN01000333.1, read on the forward strand.
GTCTGTTTGATAAAAGCGTATGAAAATCTTAAATATCTGGAGCTCTTACAGGACTTTCCCCAATTTTTTGCAGGTACACTTGATACGACTAGAGCTAAAGATGAGGACTAAAGATCTACTGTCAACAAGTTCAACAACCAACTTGCTCAAGCAATGATGGATATTTAATTTTATAATGTGTTCATCATTTCCTTTATCATCAGATCTATAGCTTGCATATGTCTGTATTGCTCAGTTTAGTCACTCCCATGACTTGTGTGGGACACATTTGAACACTTCCTTTAAACATGATCAGTTAATTTATCTTATGCACTTGATATATGTATGTTCCTTTTTCAATCAATGCATAGGGTAGAGTAAATGAAACATGAATGTATGTTCCAAATATGATATGACATGACAGTTCAAATGAATACCTTTCTTTCTTGCTTTCAATTATGATCATCTGAATAATCAAATTGTCTTATAACTCCTGAAAGATAAAAATAGTTTAGATCAACTGCCTTCCTTGACTGTTTGATTTCTTAACAATCTACCTCACTTGTCATGATGATTTGACAGTCCTAATTGGACTGTTGGGTTATCATGACAACTGATCATTATTTCTACTTTGTCAAGACATCAAGTATTCACTGAATGCAAAACTTTAAAAGTTATCTTTTACTCCTTCTGAAACAACTACAATTAGGTCTAACTAAATTTAGTGTAAACAAAATTTAGCAACAAGTACATATTTGTTGCAAAAGGAACAATAGAAAGAGCACTGAGTGAAGTTCCTTCTAAGTGTTTAGAAAGTGCACATGTTGTACAATTTTAGGGTACAAACCACAATTCATCTCATGTCGCTTTGCAACCATAGAGAAATGTACAATGCTTTTTCTTGAAATTTGGCATGTAAAGAATGATTGCAAAAAAAGATAGTATTATCTATATCCCACAAGCATAAAAATGAAACTAATGTGGCAAATACTATTAACGAAGACCGTGATTATGAGCTTGCATTGATGGTTTTTTTATATTGTGTTAAAAATAGTTGTTGGTTATTTGATTCAAGTACATTTAGACACTTAACATGTCTAAAAGGACTATTATATTAATTTTATTGCCGATGATAGTCATAGAGATTTTGTTTTTCTTGGTGATAAATCACACACAATAAAAGGGATAGGTGATGTTAAAACTACATTCGATAATGACATCAAATTTTAAGTACAAAATGTTAGGTATATTCCAAGTTTGAACAAAAAATTACTCTATTAGTCAAATTATACAAAATCTTAATATTCTAGTTCAGTTACATGAGATGGAGTGCATTGTTTGTGATGTAAACCAGGATAAATTAATTGCTCCATTAGGTCAGGTAGTGTGTAAAAAGACTTGTTGATCCTATTTTGCATGATACATCAGAGGAACTATGGTCCAATCATAAATCTAAGGAGGTCAGTTAATGTAGAAGCTAGTATTATGGCACCATTGACTAATGTATCTTCCAATTCATGGGGTGTTTCAATGTGTTAGCCTTCAGTTGGTTCTTCTCCACCCTTGTGGCAATGCAAAACTAAAGGTGTTTTCATTCCAACTAAGGTTCAATCCTACAAAGTTCATGACTAGTGGAGACTTTGTCTCCACAATATTCGCATGTGCTTCACAAACCCTAGTGGCACTTTTAAGGTGAGTTTGATGATGACTTCACCAAATCAACTGTCACCTTGGAGGATAGATAAACTAATTGATAACTCTATAGCAGAGCATGTTCATTATGTTCTTTTAGCATATATTTCTCAAGTGCATGTTATCATGAAGGTTGCTTTGTAAAGATATTTCTCCTTATTTTGCACATCACAAGAGCTATATTGTAATTTAATGACTAAACCTCAAGATCCTTCTAGTTTAGTCATTAAATATGTAATAGTAGTAGTAGTAGTCTATTAGATAATATTAAATATGTAATAGTGTAACTCCCATTACACTTGTCAATTATCTTCTTTTGTAATTTCCATCATTATGGCTATCATAACAATCATCTATATTTTGACTATTTTCAATAATATAAGGTTGTTCTCTCAACTTGAGTAGTCAAGTCTCTTCTCTCATCTCATTATTTTGTTCATACTAACAATTCCTCATGCATAGTCACCAATCTTATAGAAATGTGAGAGTTAGAATTTGAAAATAATAAATAACTAAAATTCTTTAATTAGAATGAACATATAACATGAAATTAGAAAACATAGATAATACCACAAAAATGAGACAAAGAGTTAATGTGGAAAAACCCCTTATGCCCACCAAAAGTGTGAGAAACCTCACTTAGTACTCCAAATTGGCGTGTAACAATTGATCATCAAGTTGTAGACAAGTACTTTAGAGCTTTTAAACACTCTTACGCAACCAATTACAACTCAATTCAATAAACTTTCAAACCTCTACTACATGGTAGTCACAATGTGTGAGCTTAAACAAGTCTTAATTGATCCATATCACCACTCAAACATAGTACATATAGATTCCTAAGACATTTAGAATATGAAAAGACCATCATAAAGAAGAAGATGAAGCATCATAGTTCTAGAATGCCAAAAGTCAATTTTTATGGCATTTTTTTCATTTATGCAACTATTGTTTTGTTTTAGCTACTTATAAGACATTTATTTTTCCACATAGGATGACTATACAACTTTAATACATTAAAATAACTCAAGTTGTCATTTATATGGGTTAAAAAAACATCACATAGACATCAGCAACAAACTATGTGACTTTGGTAACAATTATGTGATTTCAACATCAACTTCTTGAAGCCATAACTTCCTCATAGGGACTCAAAACACAATGTTGTTTGTTTTGTAATTGCATAGTGTTTTGAGAGGAACATGAATATGTCAAAATATTCCAATTTTGACTCCATTTGAATATTTTTGGCCCTACAACTGAGTCATGTTTAAGAAGCAAACCACTATTTAAAATTAATGCCACACAGTACAAACACCAAATCTATTTTTGGATCACACCTCCTTGATTAGGGAGATTTTTCCCACAAAATATAGGAACTCAAATGAAGACAACACGTATGCCATTTAATCTTGAACCACAAATAAACATGAACCAAAACTTGGTACACCTCTATTTCCAATTATCCATATGATTTGAACATGGAGAAGAAACATGTTTAACAATAGTACAATAAAACTTAGAATCCAAATAAAGGATTCTTTGTGACCATCTTTCTCACAATGGCCATAATGTCAAGTAGGTTTGTTTTTCCTTATAGAAATTGAGAGACATTTGAACCAATTCAAATCATTACTTGCTAGTCATAACTTAGCATATAAAAGAAAACTAAAATACACCTCCATTTCATCTAGCCATTTTTCTACCTAGCCCCCGACCCCTTCAAAGTATGGGATCTCAATTCTTGACCTTCCTTCATCTCGAGTCTTAGTTGGAAGACTTGATTTGGCTCGGAAATTGTCCTCTCATTTAAAGTGAGTTGTCCCCTTACTCTCCAATAAACTTTTTTTTCATGAGAGTTTCCACTCATATTTTTTTATGGGTAAGAGAGAGTTTATATATTTAAAAATGAAAAATTACAAAAAGGCCATCCATGGCCAACAAACAAAGTTTGCAATAGAGAAGTGTACAACTGCTTAACTTAAGTTGCATTGTGGACATCCAAATTGGCACTAGATTGCAATTGCTCTTTAATCCGAATTAGCTCCGACATGAGAATTTTTTTTTTTCTTATTATGCACTTTCTGCCATCCCTCCTCAGCCTCATTCTTTTGCAATTTAATGGTATCCAAACTTTGGGAAACATCATGAGGTATATTCACACCCCCTTTTACATTTGATCTGTTCGCACCCCCCTTTGCAGTTGATCTCCTATCGCTCATTGGAGAAGAGATGGAGATTGGTTCCGAGACCACAATCTCAGGGCCTGCATTTAATGAATTTAAATCATTCATTTCTAATTGCTAAGGCTGCTTTTGAGCCAAACTCACTTCTGTACAAATCTTCATTGCTATATGTGTTATCTCTTTCTGTGTCTTCAGTTTTAATGAGGATCCTTGCCCCTGAGAAGGTTCTAACTTTTCCTCCTTAGACTTTGCCAAGGCTTTAATCAAATAATGGTGATGTTGAGCATTATCCCACCAGGACTGCTGAACAGAGTTCTTAATGATTTTGGAGAGAGAATTGGCCATATGCCCTGTCTCAAAACATTTCCTGCAACGAAAGGGTAAACCTTCATAATCTAGAGGTTGCGTCCAGCTGCGTTCTAAAACCTTGAAAGTGATATCCATAGGAAGAGCTCTTGTGACATCCATATCAACAAAAATATGTGCAAAAGTTGTATGGGTGAAATTAGTTGTGTCTGAATCCACAGTCAAAAAGTAGCCCAATGAGTCACCAATTGCCTGAAAGCAGTCCATGAACCAGAATTGCAACGGAAGATTTGGAAGACAAATCCAAATAGGTTTCACTGAGAAAGATTCGGTAGCAAGGTTGAAGTCTGGAAACCACGATTTGAGAATGAGCAAGTTTTTACCCCAACACCATTTCTCTTGAAGAATGGCATCCCTATCCTGCCTGCAATCAAACACCTCAATAAAAAACCCTTGAGCACAAGGGTAGACTTCTACATTACCTTTGAGCATGGGTTGCCAAGATGAAGAGATCCAATCATGCAAATCTGGTAATTTTGGCCAAAGGCGGTTGAACTGGCCAATTAATCCATTGGAAGCAAAAAATTGCTCGCTGGCATCGACCTCCTTTTTGAGCTTCTCTAAAAAAATCAAAACTGGAGAGGAGGGCACCTTACTAATGATGGATCTTGGGTTGCTCTTGGAAATCCCATGCTCATTAGCCATTGGTTTGCCCTTTAGTGGACAAGCATCCCAGGCAGAAGGTTTGGAATTATCCTGAATCTGACCATTTACCATATCCTTGAAAGAAAGGCTATGCCTGGAATTTGAACCCCTCAATCCCTGAGACTCATACTTAGAGGCAAAGAGAAGATGCTTTACTTCGGAGGGAGGATTTCGAGCTCCAAAGTTTAGAAGCCCTAGCCGCAATAGGGCACGGTAATGGAGGCTTTGAAGAGATTTGTCCTCGACTCGTCAACAAACCTCCATCAAGAACTTGAGAAAGAGGCAAATTTTGAGCATTTCTGTTGGGAGTAGGAGGGTGAGCGGGTAACGGTGCCAAGAATTCAGCAGTAGTAGTAGGCTTGGGAGCGAGCGACATCATTCCCAGTCATCAATTTTATTTTCTCCACTTGGCATATTTTAGACTCCATTGATTGAAATAATTTGGTAATAATGGCCTCTTTCTTAAGGAACCTTCCTTCTCCATCCATGCTTATGGATCTTTTTGGGAATTTTGTCTCTCAATAGGGCAATGCAATTTTTCACTTGCACTATGTTGTGCACTTGCAACTTGAAAACCACAACAAACTTCACAAGGAAAGAATAGGATGTGATACCACTTCTTGCAGAGTAAGGATTGGCTCTTATACAACCTTCCCCAAAGGAAATATTAGCTATAATTATACCTCTCAAAAGGAAAGATTGAATCTGATACCACCCGATCTATAAACTAGGAAGGATATTCCTCATGCATAGTCACCAATCTTACATAAAGGTGAGAGTTAGAATTTTAAAACAATAAATGACTAAATTTTTTAATTTAGAATGAACATGTAGCATGAAATCATGAAACAAAGACAATACCACAAAAAGGAAACAAAGAGAGTTAATATGGAGAAACCCCTTATGGGTAAAAACTCCACCAAAAGTGTGAGAATCCTCACTTAGTACTCCAAATTGGCTTGTTCTAATTGATCGATAACCTATAGACTTACTTCAAAGCTTGTAAATACTCTTATACAATGAATTACAACTCAATTCAACAAACCTTCAAACCTTAGCTACATGATAGTCAAAATATATGAGCTTAAACACTCCCAATACTTCAGTTGTAAGACTCAAAAAGCTCTCAATGATCCATATAGCCACTTAAACACACACACACACACACACACACACACACACACACACACACACACACACTATATATATATATATATATATATATATATATAGTGTGTGTGTGTGTGTGTGTGTGTGTGTGATGAAGCATTAGAATTATAGAATGTCAAAAGTCACTTTTTTATGGCATTTTTTGTCATTTATGCAACCATTGTTTTGTTTAGTTACATATATGACATTTGTTTTTCCACATAGGATGATTTTAAAATATTAATACAATCCTAAAATAACTCAATTGTCATTTATGTGGGTTTAAAGAACACCACACACACTTCAATAGCAAACTATGCGACTTCGACAACTTCTTGAGGCCATAACTTCCTCATATAAACTCAAAACATGATGTTGTAAAAATAATGCATAGCTTTTCGAGAGGATTGTGAATATGCCAAAATATTCAAATTTTGACTTCATTTGACCATTGTTTGGCCTTGCAATAAAGTTGTGTTTAAGGATCCAATCACTGTATAGAATTAATGCTACAAAGTCTAAACAACAAATCTATTTCTGAATCAATTGTGGTAGAAGATGGATGTCAGATGCGATGCAGGATATTGTGAGGGTTTTGTTGGGTTTAGGGGTGATGACCTTTCAAGGGAAATCTTTTGAGCACATTGGGGTGATGGCTAGAGATGGTTAGTAAAATATTGTAGGTTTGAACAAATAGATGTTAGTTGGGCCCAACACAAGCTTCAAAGGGAGCTCTCTAGTAGGGAATGATGTCAATCCTTGGATCCCTTGAGCCCCTGTCTCACCATGGCTTCACATTTTTTGGCTTCTACTTTCCTTTTGTGATGTCTCATCATTGTAGTTTCTTTAATCTTTTGTTGTGTTGGTTTTTGTTAATATGTGCTTAGAAGTGGTTTTAGATTGTATCTCAAACCATGTGTCCAAGATTTATGCCCTTGGGGACACTTACTATGTTTTGCTATCTCACCATTCAATTATACACTTACTACTATAATATTGAATTGTGGCTATAGCCACATGTCCAAGTTTAATTGCCATAGGGACACATTTCATAAGCGAGGATCCCCAATAAGATCCTTCATTTAACTTAAAAGAAAGAAACCCAAGTATAAATAACCATACCATAATTAGGTGACCTATCACTTTGAGGACATACATGCATAGTTACTCTCAACATAACGTGAAAGCATCGATGGTTTTCTTGTACAATGTTTTTTACACTGTATGGAATCAATTGCCCTAATAATGACATCATTTGTACATACAACACTAAGGTTACATAGAGATTATATACATAAATGCCACTTATAATAGATACAACAACAAATTGGTCCCTGTTCATTATTTGCTTCCTTTGGATTTTTTAAATCTTGTAAGGATGTTAAGGTAGAGGAGGAGTTGATCTTGTAATTAACAATTAGATTTGAGAATAGTGTTTGTTAAAGTCCCTTTGAGGTTTAGCTAATATTGTGTTGTGGCTCAATCATGCAATGAACTCGTATCACCATCTTCTTTCTTTGATATGGCATGGGATGCATGACTTTTAATCAAATGGGCTAGCTTAAGATAACATAATGGTCAACGTGTGAAATGACATAAAGCCCAAAATTGAAAATGGTATGAACAAGAGAGAATTTTTTTCAATGAGAAAATGTATGGCATGTTTCAAATCACTTGTCCAATTCCAAGAGATATAATCATTTAGAGTCAAGTTTTACACCTTTGTATTATAAAGTCTAATAAAATCATATAAAAATTTAATTTGTATAAAAACCATATGCATTTGTATCCAATGAATGTTAAGATGTTATTTCTAGTCATAATTTTCAAATATAGCATGCAAATTGATTTATTTTTTATTTTAATTAAATTATTGTAATCTTATAAATGAATTTTTATGGATTAAAGATAGTCTAATCATATTACCAAAAAATATAGTTGTATCGTTACATATGTTGTGGCCAAGATGGCCGCTATCACAGGATTAAAGTCTTTACAGCCAAAAGCAAAAATGAAACCAGTTTACATCTTACAATTATAGAATATCATAAGCCCTGCATATGCTCAAAGAGACCAAAATGCTATTCCAGAACAAAAATTAGAAGTATTTATGTTAAACTTTTCTACTAAACTTATGGAAGGTCAGATATTAGTTCATCACTGGACAGGTCGCTTTCTGTATCATCTATTTCTGATTCACATTCTAGTTCGGGAGTAGTATGGCCCACTTCAACTCTATCCATATAAATCTTATCTTCTTCAATTTCACTAGAAGCAGCATGAAACATATAAGAGCTACCTGAGGTAAAACCTCCTGAGATTTATTAACATTATCTACTTCAATAAGATGCAAGTCTTTGAACTATAAAAGCATTTCTTCCAGCCTTGAGTTGAAGTATTGACTAGCCTTTTCAATGTCTAACGACTTCATTTCAAGAAGAGTTGGTTCAGAGTCTTGCGATGCGGAGAAACTGCTACCTGCAAATAAATGTCAATATGTGTGAGCCTAAAATTAGACCCAGTAAGAATTCTAGGCTTGCCTTGAAATTGATCCTCATTCCTCTTTTTCCACAGTATCCATAAAACTTTAGTTGTTAGAACTAACCAAAATATCTTATTTTTAGAATCAAGACCAGAGAAATGACCAAAAATAATTCCATTTTTACATTTAGAATCAGATAAAGACCAGCAAGGAAGACTGCTTAAAAACATACTCCAAACCTGACAGGCAAAAGGACAGTCAAAGAAAATATGATCACAACTTACATGGACATTATAAAGACTACAAAGGTAACTGTTGAAACCTACTAGAAATTTCTTGAACCCTAACAACCACCTAAAACATCCTTTCTTGGGTTCCAATGGCTTAGACCAGAATGACATAAAGCAATAGCGAAGGTCTCTAAAACTAAAATCACAGTACCAAGCCTTTAGACAATGTTCGAAGATCTCATCAGAATCACCAAAAAGCTTATAGATCCTTTTGGAAACACAACCTATTAAATTGCCTTCATCTTTCCATTTTAGCTTATTCACCCAGTCATGCACACACAAGAAGCTTGGCTATGCAGGAATGATAGAGTAAGCAGAGACCAACATAGAATAAGTTCTCCTTTAAGTGTCTTTCAGCCCGAATTCAACTTTTAAAGATTCCCAACTTTTCATGCCATTAGGATACGTCACTTCTTGGAAAGAAGATAGGCCCAATTTGTGCCATTTAAGTCCAGAACAACCTTGGATAAGAGCCAGGGGCTTCTCCTTATGTTTTAGGGACCACCATATAGAATTGTGATATCCTGACTGAATCATAGCATTGTCTCCATCAGGGACATCAATAAGAGATCTGCAGAATTCCCAAGCCTTCCAAATGGAAGCAAAAACAACTGTACCAGAGGGCTTCACTTTAAAATCCTCAAAAAGGAGGTCAAGAGTTTTTCCATCTTGGGGCATCTTTAGGACTAGCCAGTTTAATATTATTTCTCACAAGGACTTTCCAAGGCTCAAGGCCCTCCATAGAGTTTATAATCCATTTAGCAACTAATGCTATCCCATGCAACTTCAAATATTTCAACCCTAACCCACCATGATCTCTGCTAGTATAACACCATTTCCAATTGACATGATGTTTTTTTCCTTTTCCTTTGCCATCTGACCATAAGAAAACCTACTTTTTTCTTGGATGTTCTCAATCTGCAAGTTAGAGAAAGGCCACATGGAAGCATAATATACAGTATATGCAGATAATTTTTTTTGACATACTTGAAATCTTCCAGCTAGAGAAAGGGCCTGCCTATTCCAACTCTTAAGCTTAACCTCAATTTTTGTGAAAATCTAACCCCACATTTGCTTGAGAGAGGGATCAAGAGCAAAAGGAATGCCAAGAAACCTGACTATCTTTTTTGGACCACCCCATTTCCATTCATCCACACCAAGATAAATTTTTTATTTTAATTAAATTATTGTAATGCTATAAATAAATTACATTCTTTAATACTTTTTATGATACTTAAGATTTTTTTAAAGTATTAATATTAGCCTCCCATGTACCAAAAAATGTTTTTCTTTACATCAGATGAAATGGTATCCTTATGTTCAAATTAGACAATGCTCTTTATATAGTTTACTTGTTTTATATATACACTCTAAATAATTATCATAATTTATTTATATCATATTCCAATACATTAATGAAATTGTAGTTATCAACAAAACAAATGTGATAATTAGAAACATGATTAATTGAAAATATATGTTTTGAACATTCAAACATTATGATTAGTTGTTTCCTTTTTAAAATAAATGTTGTTGTGGTTGTTTTTTCAAGGAAATTTTGATAATTGATTCTTGGGCTCTATCTAACTTGTGTGGTTATGGGACATATTCCCATTGTGTCCACCTTTTTAGAGGATGAATTGTATCTATTTTCCTTTATAGAGTATATATGGTAATTTATTTCATACATTCTATAGTGGACAAGTTACTCCCCACTTGATCCAAGTTTGTATATATCATATATATTTTTGATTCTCTTCTTAAATGTTGTTGTGCCAAACTTAGATTCTTTCTATAATGTTTGCCCAAACCATAAAACTTGGAATCAAAATTTTAAAAAACTTTATTGCACATAACTTTTTAAAACTCATTTTTTAAATCTACCTACTAATCACGTGATTTTCATATAAAATTTGATAATTGATTCTTGGGCTCTATCTAACTTGTGTGGTTATGAGACATAATCCCATTGTGTCCGCCTTTTTAGAGAATGAATTGTATCTATTTTCCTTTATAGAGTATATATGGTAATTTATTTCATACATTCTATAGTGGACAAGTTACTCCCCACTTGATCCAAGTTTGTATATATCATATATATTTTTGATTCTCTTCTTAAACGTCGTTGTACCAAACTTAGATTCTTTCTATAATGTTTGCCCAAACCACAAAACTTGGAATCAAAATTTTAAAAAACTTTATTGCACATGACTTTTTAAAACTCCTTGTTTTTTAAATCTACCTACTAATCACGTGATTTTCATATAAAATTTGATAATTGATTCTTGGGTTCTATCTAACTTGTGTGGTTATGGGACATAATCCCATTGTGTCCACCTTTTTAGATGATGAATTGTATCTATTTTCCTTTATAGAGTATATATGGTAATTTATTTCATACATTCTATAGTGGACAAGTTACTCCCCACTTGATCCAAGTTTGTATATATCATATATATATTTTATTCTCTTCTTAAATGCCATTGTGCCAAACTTAGATTCTTTCTATAATGTTTGCCCAAACCATAAAACTTGGAATCAAAATTTTAAAAAACTTTATTGAACATAACTTTTTAAAACTCCTTGTTTTTTAAATCTACCTACTAATCACGTGATTTTCATATAAAATTTCATAATTGATTCTTGGGCTCTATCTAACTTTTGTGGTTATGGGACATAATCCCATTGTGTCCACCTTTTTAGAGGATGAATTGTATCTATTTTCCTTTATAGAGTATATATGGTAATTTATTTCATACATTCTATAGTGGACAAGTTACTCCCCACTTGATCCAAGTTTGTATATATCATATATATTTTTGATTCTCTTCTTAAACATCATTGTGCCAAACTTAGATTATTTCTATAATGTTTGCCCAAACCACAAAACTTGGAATCAAAATTTTAAAAAACTTTATTGCACATAACTTTTTAAAACTCCTTGTTTTTTAAATCTACCTACTAATCATGTGATTTTCATATAAAATTTCATAATTGATTCTTGGGCTCTATCTAACTTGTGTGGTTATGGGACATAATCCCATTGTGTCCACCTTTTTAGAGGATGAATTGTATCTATTTTCCTTTATAGAGTATATATGGTAATTTATTTCATACATTCTATAGTGGACAAGTTACTCCCCACTTGATCCAAGTTTGTATATATCATATATATTTTTGATTCTCTTCTTAAACGTTGTTGTGCCAAACTTAGATTCTTTCTATAATATTTGCCCAAACCACAAAACTTGGAATCAAAATTTTAAAAGACTTTATTGCACATAACTTTTTAAAACTCCTTGTTTTTTAAATCTACCTACTAATTACGTGATTTTCATACAATGGTCTAAACATGAACGTGTACTAACCATTGATGTAGTTTGTGTCACTCTAGACCTCATACTTAGAACTAGACAAGAATCATACTTTGTGCAATTTTGTTATATTACACACTATGATGTCATCTGAATAGTATATATGAGTATATTTCTTGGAGTTAAATAGCACCATGTCATTTAAGACATACAAAATTTTGATCATCTTAAAAATTAAGCCAAGAATTATATTTTTGATATTCCAAAACGTGGATAGAATTATATTTTTGATATTTCAAAGGTGGATTAGAGATCCATAGATTTGTCTCAAACAAGAATCACGAAACTCCAACATGCACATCCTTATAAGAAAGGAGAAGAAAAAGTGATTAATATAGATTGTGTCCATAACAAGCAGTTTAGACCCTTGGGCAGAATGAGTAGAGGTGTAAATGAAGGACATCATATTCCATTGAAAAGAATTGTTATGTCTTCAGTGTTATGAGAGAGTCTCAAATTTGTGTAACCATAAGATTGATGAAGAGACTTTGATATTAGAGTTCACATTGTGGCTAGGTTTCCTTAGGAAACATCATGTGCCATAAAATTGACTAATTTGAGGAAATCAAATAATTGTGTGAGCCTAAATCTTCTAGCATTAAAAGGAATTTGCTTTTGTATGTGTGCATTGTGACTTGTTAGGATTAAGGTGCCATCAACCTTGTAAATCCTATGTAATTTATTATTCCTATTATTGTTTATAAATCACTCATAAAGGATGAGAAGTTTCACCAGCAGCAATCTTGTTTCAACTGCATGTTTATATCTGGTATGTTGGCGTTACAATTCGCACCTCTAGAATGCAAGTTGGAAACGGACAGCTATGCACAGAAAAACTGCTCTCCTATTGGAAGGGGGAGTTCCCTTTTTACTGATGTTCGATGTAAAGATAATTAAAACCAAATTTCGCCTATCTCCTTTTTGATTCTCAGCTGCGAGCACAAGGTTATAAAACTCTAAACGCTGCAGAAGAGGTTTTTTCTTTTTTTAAAACTTCCACTACAACTAAGCATAGACTAATGATGCTTTTAATCTCCTAAGTAAATTTAGAGCAAAAGAAATTAAAAGTGAACACGGAATGATTGTTTTAACAAAAACTTAAGCAATTTTCTCCCAGATTTACACCACAAGACTTATAGTACTTTAATGATGAAAACTGAAATGAAAGCTACCAAAGCCACACTTCTTACGACGAAAACTTGATGAATCGAGATAGAATATCAGAGCAAAATAGGCATGAGACTTCTATTCAATATCACAAAGTTGGCACAACTCTAGGACAACAATACTGCAGCAAAAGGCAGGCATACAACAAGTGATCAAACACCGGAGAACAGATTACACAAAGTGAACAGATACTTGGAATATCAAAATTTGCAGGCTAGAATAGGAACAATAAATTTGCTATCACAATTACCATTACATACAATGGGCAAGGATGCCCTTATTTATACTAAAATCAAAGGAGTAGGGAACCCTAAAATCTCCTTGATTAACCCTAACTTGCCAACTCGCAAGCTTAATTACTATTCTAAGACAAAGATACAATAAACAAATGCTTTAAAGAAAAGAAGATTCCAACTATCACAAAGTGATTTCTTTCTAAATATAGAATGGATGAGCTTAGGATGAAAGCAAATGCTTTAAAACAAAAAGCATCTGTCTTTAAAGCTGCTTTCTTTTGAAATGCATCCTCATCAACATTCTTGTTTTTTGGTGATGTCATCCATTGATATTCTGGGAAACAATATCTTCTAAAAAGTGAGTGACTGCATCTCTGCCAAGAACACTAATACTTTCTAGAATGATATTCTGATTCACTAACATTTCTTCACCATTGGCAACCATCTAAAGAAATTCATGAACTTCACCCACAGCCTTGTCAAACTTCACTGTCATTGCAGCAAAATGACCCATCTTGTTGGTGCTGATATCATCATTAAAATTGATGCGGACGAGAGTCTGGAACTCTGCTTGCACTTCCCTGAGATCATACAGGGTACCATCTTCTCTTTCATATGAACATGGGATCTAAGAAATAAAAGATCTGACGAACTTGAGGATGTTTACTACCTTTTCTTTCCATTCTGTCAACTCTAAAATTATACTGTCATAAGTTTTTACTGTGAAAAGGTATTGCGCCTTCCAAGTAGAAACTATCTTCTTATCTTCAGATGAATCCACAGAATCAAATCCAACCTTTAGGTTGGAGATAATGATCTCAAACACTGGTCTATTTTCTGCCATGGTCTGTTGCAATCCCTGAATGTCTTGGTGTAAATCATGAGCATTGTACTTTAATTGATAAAACTCTAAGAGTACAACACTCCCTTTAGTCACAAATTCTTCCACCCAACTATTCATATGCCTCCCATAGAGAACCAACTGACTGAAATGTCGTTGATCGACTGGTGATTCAAGATTTGGTGGAAGCAGTAAATCAGCCTGTGATGTGCCATGGAAAAGGTTGGAAATGTACTACCGCAGCTGCCTGATTTTAGCTTTGAGAGCTACTTTGTCTTCTCCATCTTTGAACACTCTTTCCTTCAAATTATCCGCTACAACTTCGAAGAGATTTACATCTGTATGGTGGGTACTTCTACCAAGGTTAGCTTTGATAACCGTGAAGTCATCAACCTTGACATCATTAGCACTTCTATTTTCTGGCGGTGTTGCAGTTTCAAGGATTATTTCTCCATCCACATTCTTCTCAATGCGAACTTACTTCTTCAGCTTCTTGTCTGGTGTGTCTTGGTAGACGCTTTTAAGCTCTGTCAAATCTAGCTGATATGAGGGCTTTCTCCTCTTCCTTCCCAGAATGTTTTCAAGCCAGGTTGAGCCTTCATATCTTTGAAACTCGGTTCTAACCTCATCAGCTCCTAATGAATCAATGTGTGCATCAGAGTTGCGAATCGGTGAATCTAGCTCTGAATCTATGTGGATAAGAGAAGTGATCGATGAAGAAGGTAAAGAAACATGATCTGGAGGTAACACTTCAACATGCAGCGTTGGTTCAACAGGAACTTCTGATTCAACTAGTGGTTGTTCCTGCTAGACATGAGTTGGAGACTCATCCTTTTTCCTCTTTAACTTAGCCATTTTTGTTCCTTCTGGGAGAACACTCATAGCTTTTACCCTTTGTTTTGGCTTGGAAGTAGAAGGCTCTGATGGTTGCACAACTGCTGGCTCTGCTAACTAAATATCATCCTTCCACTTAGTCTTCAAGAATATCAAACTCTTTTTAACCACTCGACTTGTTCTTTCCTCAATGGAAGTGCTCTCTTTTACTGACGAATTAACAGGTGGCAACGGTTGTTGCTTAATTTGGTCCCTGAAATACGTGGGAAGTAGAACTTCACCACTCTCTGTCAAACCCTCTATGTCTTCTGATAAGATATCATACATCTGCTGAAGAGTGAACTTGCTATAATTGCGTTCTCGCACTTCAAACTCATCAGCACAATTAGCCCATAAGTCTTCAACCGCAAACTTGTGTGTACAATTTTGACCAAGATGTGATGTAAAAGCACCACGAGGATCATATGAAGACCTCCTATCGAAAAACTTAAGACCATATCTGGATGATTCATTACCGATTGCCTTGGCATCTGCTCCAGATCTGCATCTGTAAATACTCATCCCAAGTGGAAAATTGAAAGTTGTCTTGTGTCTGCTATGCAAAAATGTATGAACTTCATAGGCTTGCCTCAAAAATTCTATAAATGCTATTTCATCTGTAGGATAACTCGGTAACATGGTTGGCTCTCCCGAGAAGCCATATACTCTAATGTAGGAAAAAGTGGGAAACTAAATAAACCAATTAGCCCATTCTGCCATTGCTATTCTATCATCTGCTAAAAATTGTATATGCAACTCATTATCCATATCTCGCACTGCATGCATCAGGAATGCATCATTCACTTGCATGTAATGTCATTCAACTTGGGAGATTTCTAACTGTAGAAAATGATGATACAAATGCTGAATACCTAGAGTTCCAACAACATTCAAACATTTGAATTGACCCTAAAAATCCATCAAATACACAAGGTATGATATCATGTGGAATTCATGAGCCCTTTGAAAATCAATTATTTGTTGGTGGAGACAATCACTGATGAGTGCCGACTAGACATAGAATTCAATTCCATCAACAATCTGGGACATAATGTAAAACATCCAAGGCTGGAACTTGTTAGCATCTGCTTGACCCATGATCCTACTCAGCAGAGTAATTATTATTGTGTGTTCCTCCTTGAATTCTCCACATCCAACATTATTTGGCATGACATTATGCTTCTCTTTTAACCACCTCTGACCAATCTTTTTCTAGTATTTTTCTTTATCATTGTTCCAAACCCTCTTACATTCTTCAAGTGAAACAGTTAAGTTTTCTCTCCAAATTGGTATAGTAAAACACTTCTCTATGTCGTCTGGCCTCAGGCTATAGAACACACGTCCATCTCTTGACAGGATTTCTCTTGTGACCAAATTGTAATGCGTCATGCAAGCAATTACGAATTTGATACTTTGCACTGTGATAGGAAAGGATGCTGCTGCAAGCAAACCGAAGTGTCCAAGATTCCTGATAGCATTATTTCCTGCATCCTCCAAGGAATGTAAATTGATTACTGGAAGTACTTTATGCAAGTCTCTTTCACAAGTTCTCAAGTAATTGTGAACCAACGTTGTTTTGGGCCTAATTTGTGTAGGAGAGTACTGCATATTGGAAGATTTGAAAATCGACTGTGAACACACCTATGTTAGAAAAATCTTGGACAAATGGCTGAAAATTACTTGCTAATTTTTAGAAAAAAGCAAAGTGTGAGCAAAAAAATGGCACATGGGTTTTGTAGGAAATTTTATTTTAAAGCAACCCAGATTGTCAGAGTTTGAAAAAGCAGAGATTTTCTTGAAAAAGCAGGAAAAAAGTAGATTCTTGGAAAAAAAAAACTCCAATCTTCAAGAGGATGATATTCTGGATGGACCCATCTCAATGAAAACTGAAAAAGCTTTGGTCGAATTTCTGAAAAACGATCCCCTTGAAACAAGGACCCTGAAAAAGCAAGCCTTCCTGCTTCCTCAACCTGAAACTATGAAGAACGCTGAAAAAGCACTTCGTTAGGGTCTTTGAATCTTCGTTGAAAGAAAAATAAAAATCTTTCCTCTAGATGCAACCTGCAAAAGATAATGAAATAAAGAAGCCAAATGCTTGTCTTTATAGATCTTTAAGGTGAAAAAGCAACTTTATTTGTGAGAGAATAAAACTTCACTCTCATCCATGAAGAAATCAACTTTTAAAGCACAAATCCAAGTGGATGTCTTCGAATAGGAAGAATCCCTATTTTGTAGCTACCTATGGCTTCTTGTGTGAGATGACGAAAAATATCTTCTTTTGATGATGTCATCAAACATGCAAGTTGAAAGAAGTGTTAGCCAATTTTCCTTCATTTTTGACACTTCAACACTTGTTTTGACTTAAATATGGCCTGTCTCTGACTTCAACAAGGTGGCAAAATGTCACCGTTGATTGAAAAAGCTAACTAATCCTGATATTTTGGAGACCTATCAACTGAGATTCCATTTTCGGCCTCTGACTGACAATCTGGCATCGTTTGACAAAGTTTGACCTCCTAAAAACTGCCAACGGGTGAAGATTGGAAACAAAACTGTCAGAAAACACTGTAGACATGGAAATTTTCTAACACTGAGCAAGTTGGGTTCCCCAAGTCACCTGGGGCGCCTGGTTTCACCAGACTTAGCCATTTTTGCAATTTTTGCAACTTCTTCAATTTCTTAATTTGCGTGCGCATTTCAGTGGCAAAGGACCCCTGTTTGGCTGTCGATTTCTATCAACTAGGATAAAACTGAGTCTGATGATCTGGTAGATATGTAGGCCTGATGAAAACTAAGCTGATTATACTCTCCACCTGCCTCAGGAAACGTGCCAAACTGACAAACTCTGAATCAGACCGGGCTGATGGAAGGAGATTCATGTTTTTTAAGAAAAACTTCAAAATTAAACTAACTCTAAAGAGTTTGGGTGCCCCAAGTCACCTGGGGTGCCTATCTTGCCATGCCTTGGAAAATTTTCTAAAAAACTCAAATTTTGTACCTTTTCTCTTTTTTGTGCCAAAACCTCCTGTTTGGTCTTCGATTTCGATCGTTTTGATGACTATCAAGGTGGGATGGGGGCTGATCTGAGCATTCTAAACATATCTATGATGAAAACCCAGCTTTGACTAACTTTTGACCAAGTTTGACCAACCGGAAAGAGCTGACGGAAGCATTTTTGACGTTTCTCAAAAAATGTGAAAAAAATCTAACACTTGAAAGGTTGGGTACCCCAAGTCACCTGGGGCACCTGGATTCTCAACACTTAGTCAAATTTTATGATTTTCCAACCTTTCATTCCACCTTGGATCCATCTTGCATCGTTTTGCGTGCATCATCGAGTCAACGATTGTTCGTCGGTTCTACGTTGTTGGAACAACATTGAAAACTTGTCGATGAGCTCTGGAAGATGAACTTTCTCTGTTGATGACTTTCGAGCTCATGCTTCACCTTCTAAAAAAGTAGAAATGACCTAGTAGAGAAAACTTGATCTTTTGAAGATTCCGTATGGACTGCGCTGATCGTGAAGCAAAATCAACCAATGAGAATCAAGCGCGATCCCTGAGTCAGAGATTTTATTTTTAGAAACTTTCTATTTTTAGAAAGTTTTGCCAGTATCCATATCTCAAGAAACCCAGAAAACCTAATCTGACATCGATTTTTAGAAATTTTGCTTTTTGACTTTTTGACGAAAAATTTTCTAGACTTGTTTGAAATGCCTTAATGAAGCAAAAAAATTTGATTGGGTACAACACAGTACTCGACAATAATTCTTTCACAATGGGGGTCACAAGGTGTTCCCCCCCTGAGAGGGGTCTGGGGGGTCATTTCCCCAGTGGGGGGTTCGGGGGCTGCGTGACCTGACGGGGGTTCGTGTCACGTTAATCCCTTAACCCTTAGCCCTAAAGCCTGAACCCTCAATCCTTAAACCTTCAACCTTAAACCCTATCCCTAATCCCTCTACCCTTAACACTCTACCTTAACCCTAATCCCTCAACTCTCAACCTTAAACCCTAATCTGTCAACCCTAAACCATAATCCCTTAACCCTAAAATCTAAACCCTATCCCTAAACCCTCAACACTATACCTTAACCCTAATCCCTTGACCCTCAACCCTAAATGCTATCCCTAAAGCCTCAACCCTAAACCCTAATCCCTCAATGTCCTAAACCCTAATCACTTATCCCTAAACTCTAAACCCTATCCCTAAACCCTCAACCCTCAACCTTAAACCTTAATCCCTCAACCCAAAACCTTAATCCCTCAACCCTAAACCCTAATCCCTTATCCCTAAACCCTAAACCCTAATCCCTCAACCCTAAACCCTAAATGCTATCCCTATTCCTAAACCCTCAACCCTCGACACTATACCTTGAACCCTAATTCCTCAACCCTAAACCCTATCCCTAAACCATAAACCCTCAACCCTCAACCCTCAACCCTAATCCCTCAACCCTAAACCCTAATCCCTCAACCCTAAAACCTTAACCCTCAAAACTATACCTTATACCCTAATCCCTCAACCCTAAACCATAAACCTTATCCCTAAAGCTTCAACCCTCGACACTATACCTAAAATCCTAATCCTTTAATCCTCAACCCTAATCCCTAATCCCTCAACCCTAAACCCTAATCCCTTATCCCTAAAACCTAAATGCCATGCATATTCCTAAACCCTCAACCTTTGACACTATACCTTAAACCCTAATCTCTTATCCCTAAACCCTATCCCTCAACTCTCAACCCTTAAACCTTAAACCCTAAAACCTATCCCGAGACCCTCAACCATTGCCACTATATCTTAAACCCTAATACCTTAACCCTCAGCCCTAAAGCCTCAACCCTCAATCCTTAAACCTTCAACCCTAAATCCTATCCCTAATTCATCTACCCTCGACACTCTACCTTAACCCTAATCCCATGACCCTCAACCCTAAATGCTATCCTTAAAGCTTCAACCCTAAACCCTAATCCCTCAAGGTCCTAAACCCTAATCTCTTATCCCTAAACTGTAAACCCTATCCCTAAACCCTCAACCATCAACCTTAAACTCTAATCCATCAACCCTAAACCCTAATCCCTCAACCCTAAACCCTAAATGCTATCCCTAAACCCTCAACCCTCAACACTATAACTTAAACCCTAATCCCTCAACCCTCAACCCTCAACACTATACCTTAAACCCTAATCCCTCAACCCTTAACCCACAACCCTAATCCATCAACCCTAAACCCTAATTCCTTATCCCTAAACCCTAAATGCTATCCCTATTCCTAATGATGCAGGAGCATCCCTGGTTCAAGAGCAATCCTGCATCAACCAAAAACATTAGCATTCCAGTTTGTTTGCAGTTCAGTTTGTTTCTTTTTATTTCCCAGTTCAGTTCAGGCAGTTTAGTCAGAAGCAATTTCAGCTTGTGGTCCGATATTGGCATTTCACATCTTGCGGATTTGGACTTAGCATCTACATTCATTCATCTACATCATATCAAGAATTTAGAGCATTTGGAACAGTTATCGGAAAGATATCCCTATCAAAAGTCAACTATTTTCTCAGAGCAGAGCATCCTGACAGTCTCAGATAATCAGCTAAAGGAGAAGGCTTGCAAATCATTCCTTGACTTGCGGATCTCAATGACACATCATTCAATATCATGTGGTTCATGACCGACCTTCCACAAGGGTCCTCACATCATTCCATTCATTTTCCAGAAGTGTTCTATGCATTTAGGTCCAACCTATCTGTATTCATACGTTACACCTCTTCTTTAGAATTTGTGGTCTTCCTTGGCCGACGCAGAGGAATCTTTTGGTCTGAAGTTGATATATATATATATATATATTGATGTAATAGATCCTTAGGAAAGGAATTCTCATGATTTAGAAGAAGGATAGTTTGGATTTGTGCGAAGGAGCTTCAAAGCTTTATCTTGCGCATGTATGTAAGCACACATGTTGTCGGTCGATCTTTATTTGAATTCTATGATATACTAAATGACTAAATCTGCATTTGCTTTATTTATTTGAGTTGCTTCCGTTGTGTTTACTCTTCCTGCATGGTCCAGACAATTCATTCTATGAACCCTCCTACTGTGACTGCACCAAGTGGTATCAGAGCGAAAGTTTGAATCTTTTGGGAGTGAATTAAGTGAAGATTGGCAAGGGAATTTCGTAAGATCTTGTTGTTCATAGATCATTGAATTGAGGCAGGTTAGTTGTGTTGCAACTGATCTTCAATTATGAGGCAGTTGTCTCCTTGTAGCCCGATCACTGAACCTGAGGCAGTTTACACTTGATCCTAGGAAGAATGCCGCTGAGGAGAGTTGTTGTTGGAACAATGGCTGATAGAATAGATGAGTTGATGGAGATAATGAAAACCATGCGAATCTGATTGGATGCTATTGAAGAAGGTAGGTGAAGAGGATTGACACTGAGACCTAATGTTGAAAGCGATGATGAGGAAGAATTTCAATCTATTGAACACACTGGTGAAACCCTAGAAGGTGATGAAGAAGAAGAATCGGATCAAGTAAAAATGTTGCTAGCTATTTCAAGGATTGGGAAGAGACCTAGAGTTGATGTGCTAAACTATACTGGTAACTTGAACCCTGAAGAATTGATTGACTGGATAAATGATATGGAAGAATACTTTGAATATGAGGAAATTGAAGATTCGGAGAAGGTGAAATTTGTAAAGACAAAGTTGAAGGGACATGTTGCTATATGGTGGAAGGAAGTTGAGTTGGAAAGAAACAGAAGAGGTAAAGAAAAGATTACAAAGTGGGATCGGATGGTGACAAAATTAAAGAATCAGTTTTGTTGTACCCAATTAAAATTTTTTCTTCATTAAGGCATTTTGAAACAAGTCTAGAAAATTTTCGTCAAAAAAGCAAAATTTCTAAAAAATAGAAATTTCTATTTTTAGAAATTTATAAAAATAGACATCAGATTAGGTTTTTTGGGTTTCTTGAGATATGGATGTTGGCAAAACTTTCTAAAAATAGAATCTCCAACCTAGGTGTCACGCTCGATTCTCATTGGTCGATTTTGCTTCACGATCGGCGCGGTCTAGACGGAATCTTCAAACGATCAAGTTTTCTCTACTCGATCATTTCTACTTTTTCAGAAGGTGAAGCATGAGCTTGAAAGTCATCAACAGAGGAGAAAGTTCATCTGCCAGAGCTTGTCGACGAGTTTTCAACGTTGTTTCAACGACGCAGAACTGACGAACAGTCATCGACTCGATGATGCACGCAAAACAATGCAAGATGGATCCAAGGTGGATTGGAAAGTTGGAAAATCATAAATTTGACTTAGTCTGGTGAAACCAGGTGCCCTAGGTGACTTGGGGCGCCCAACCTCTCCAGTGTTAGGATGTTTTTCACATTTTTCAAGAAACGTCAAAAATGCTTCAGTCACCCTGTTTCTGGTTGGTCAAACTTGGTCAAAAGTTAGTCAAAGATAGGATTTCATCATAGATATGTTCAGACTGCTTAGATCACCCTCCTTCCCACGTCGACAGTCATCAGAACGACAGAAATCAAAGATCGAATAGGACCTGTGGGCACAGAAATCGAGAAAAGGTACAAGAAGTGAGTTTTTTCAAAAAAAATTCTAAGGCATGGAAGGATAGGTGCCCCAGGTGACTTGGGGCACCCAAAATCTCTAGAGTTAGTTTATTTTTCAAGTTTTTCTTAAAAAACATGAATCTCCTTCCGTCAGCCTGGTCTGATTAAGAGTTGATCAGTTTGGCACATTTTTTGAGGCAAATAGAAGGTACAATCAGCTCAATTTTCATCAGGCCTATCTATCTTCCAGATCATCAAACTTAGTTTCATCCCATTTGACAGAAATCATCAGCCAAACGGGTCCTTCACCACCGGAACGCGCAGGCAAATCAAGAAATTGAAGAAGTTGCAAAAATTGAAAAAATGGCTAAGTGTTGGGAAACCAAGTGCCCCAGGTGACTTGGGGCACCCGACTTGAGCAGTGTTAGAATATTTTTCATGTCCACAGTGTTTGCTAACAGTTTTGTGCCCAATCTTCAACCGTTGACAGTTTTCAGGAGGTCAAACTGTTAGACTTAAGGCATACAACTGAGAGGGGGGTGAATCAGTTGTGTGAAACTTTCTCTTTTTAAACACTTGAATCTTCTTTAGTGATTAGCATAATATTAATCATGAACCATAATGCATTCAAATCAAAAGCAGAAACATATCAACACACATGACACCAAGATTTTGATGTGGAAAACCTGGTTAAGGGAAAAACCACGGGATGATTAACCCAAGAATGTATTCTCTGTTAGAAGAATAGAAAGAACAAAATGGCACATGCCAATTAGGGCTCACTGCCTGAGCACACTGCTCACAAGAGGCTCACTGCCTACAAGAGACACACTGTCTACAAAGGAATAAGTATCACCTTTATGAACTGGAGAATAGCATCTTCAACATGCTTGAATCAGTTCCATTTAAGCCCAATACTTCTGCTCTATCTTTCGCACTTCTCTTCGCTACCACACACTCATCACTGCAAGACACACTTCTAAATGAATTCACAATCCCTTATTTATAAAAGGCATCGACTTAGGAACAATCATCTAAGTCAGAAAACACCTACAAGAACATCCGCAAGACGTGTAATACATCCAGTCAGCCAGTCTCAAGAAGAACACCAATATCCGTGGTTATTCTTCAAATGTAAACTCTAACTTCAATGCGGATCACCAACATTAACTAGACATGATCCAACGATCAACATAACCTTCCCTGAATCACCAAAAACATCTGCACTTCATCATCCTACTAGAATTCTTCTCTCCTTCATCTGGAGCTACAAGAACACAGTCTGTCATCACTATCACAAATGAATAGGCTCTTTCAGACCTTCAACCCATGAACTAATCTAGTTGATACTTCACAGGGACATCCTCAACACTCCCTCAGATCCGCAGAATGGGATGATGAAATACCGGATCTCACCAGACCTATCTGTGGCCCTCTGTCACCTCTGAACACCTACCAGAACCAGTTCTACTTGAGTGACCATAACTTCTTCAGATCTTCATGCGGACCTCTGAAATCTTGATTGGAGCATCTCAAGACTTATATCTACAAACCCTTTAAACTGCATCCTCTAATCCTCAACCTATTGAGGACTTTTACCTTCTTGTCATCACTGTTCTTCACTGTTCCTGATTGAGACTTATTTTCTCAATATCCTCAGCACACAGCTCATCTAATCCTTCTCATTAATGCAACATGAGTATGTTGACATCAATGACAACATCAGTTAGGCCCATACTTGCAACACAAACTTGGTCAAACAATTTCAGATCGTCAGTCGGAGGAAGGGGATGGAATCTCAGTTGATAGGTCTCCAAAATGTCAGGATCAGTCAACTTTTTCAGTCAATAGTGACATTTTTTTGCCTTATTGAAGTTGGAGATAGGATATATTTAAGTCAAAATGAGTGTTGAAGTGTCAAAAACGAAGAAAAATTGGTTAGCACTTCTTTCAACTCGCATGTTCGATGACATCATCAAAAGAAGATATTTTTCATCATCTTGCACATGAAGCCATAGGCAGCTACAAAATAGGGATTCTTCCTATTTGAAGACATCCACTTGGATTTGTGCTTTAAAAGTTGCTTTCTTCATGGATGAGGTCCAAGTTTTATTCTCACACAAATAAAGCTACTTTTTCGCCCAAAAGATTTGTAAAGACAAGCATTTGGCTTCTTTATTTCATTATCTTTTGCAAGTTGCATCCAGAGGAAAGAATTTTATTTTTCTTTCAACAAAGATTCGAACACCCAAACGAGGTTCTTTTCAAGTGTTCTTCATAGTTTCAGATTGAGGAAGCAGGGAGGCTCACTTTTTCAGGGTCCTTGTTTCAAGGGGATCATTTTTTAGAATTCCAACTAAAGCTTTTTCAATTTTTGTCGAGATGGGTCCATCTAGAATATCATCCTCTTGAAGATTGGGAGTTTCTTTTTTCGAGAATCTACTTTTTTCCTGCTTTTTTAGGAAAATCTCTGCTTTTTCAAAATCTGACAATCTGAGTTGCTTCAAAACAGAATTATCTACAAAACCCATGTGCCAGAATTTTTCGTTCAGAATCTTCTTTTTAGAATAAATCAACAAAAAAATATCCACTAATAACATCACCATAAAGCAAGAATGTAGATGAGAATGTGACTCAAAAGAAATCAGCTTTAAAACATATGCTTTTTGTTTTAAAAGCATTTGCTTTCATCCTAAGCTCATCCATTCTATATTTAGAAAAGAAATCACTTTGTGATAGTTGGAATCTTCTTTGCTTTAAAGCGAATCACTTTAAAGCATTTGTTTATTGTATCTTTGTCTTAGAATAGTAATAAAGCTTGCGAGTTGGCAGGTTAGGGTTAATCAAGGAGATTTTAGGGTTCCCTACTCCTTTGATTTTAGTATAAATAAGGGCATCCTTGCTCATTGTAAGGAGCTACTTTTGTGTTCACTCTGTGTTCATTGTAATGGTAATTGTGATAGCAAATTTGTCGTGCCTATCTCTAGCCTGCAAATCTTGATATTCCAAGTGTCTGTTCGCTTTCTGTAATCTGTTCTCCGGTGTTTGATCGCTTGTTGTATGCCTACCTTTTGTTGTAGCATTGTTGTCCTGGAGTTGTGCCAAATTTGTGATATTGAATAGAAGTCTCATGCCTATTTTGCTCTGATATTCTATCTCAATTCATCAAGTATTCGTCGTCAGATGTCTAGCTTTTGTAGCTTTCGTTTCAGCATCCATCATTAAAGTACTATAAGTCTTGTGGTGTTAATCTGGAAGAAAATTGCTTAAGTTTTTGTGTTAACAATCATTCCTTGTTCACTTTTAATTTCCTTTGCTTTGAATTTACTCGTGAGATTAAAAGCATCATTAGTCTTTGCTTAGTTGTAGTAGAAGTTTTATAAAAGGAAAAAACCTCTTCTGCAACGTTTAGAGTTTTATAACCTTGTGCTCACAGCTGAGAATCAAAAAGAAGATAGGCGAAGTTTCATTTAATTTATCTTTTCAGCGAACATCAACAAGAAAGGGAACTCCCCCTTCCAATAGGAGAGTAGTCTATCTGTGCATAGCTGTCCGTTTCCAAATCGCATTCCAGAGGTGCGAATTAAAATGCCAACTATTTTCTGGTGCCCACCGTGGGGCACGAGGCATAAAACTTCATGCAAGCTTAGGGTTATGTCACGGGAATGACTCTCTGGCGTCCTTCTACTCCAGTTCAACAACCAAATCTCACACCACCTGTTATTCAACCAAATTTTGTACGAGTGGAAGGAGAGCAAACAGACATCATTAGCAGCCTAAGGAGTTTCATATTTGCACAAAAGGAAAGTTCTGATTGGTGGAGAAACGTAGCTGCTATCCTTGACAAAGAAGAACACAAAGCGGATCTTGCAGCAGGAAGACCAGTGTTACCACCTCTCGCATGGCGATAGATAATCTTGGCTCACAGGGTTTATTCAAGAAAGGGAAAAGGTGGTGCTACGGGTCCTTTCTTTCAAGATTTTGATTCTGCAAAAGTTGGAGAAGCATCTAACATAGTTTAAGAAATTTAGATAGTTCTTGAAGTCAAGCAGGACGAATTACAAGAAGAACCACTAACCTAGCCTAGAGCAATGGGTGATGCAAATAACAACAATCACAATGATCCAAATCAAAGGTGACCACCACCATTGTCTTGGGGTAACAACATTAGACCTTTGGCCCTGCAAGCACATCATGAGTTACCAAAGGGGTCAAGGAAGCACTTTCCCCAGTTCCACGGCAATGGAACTCAACATCCTGATGAACACATCTTTGCATTCACAATAGCTTGCGCAGTTTTGCATGTATCACATGAAGATGTTGTTGTCCATCTCTTTATTGAGACTCTCATGGGAAATGTTGTTGATTGGTTCAATCATTTGGAGCCAGGCATCATTACAAGTTGAGCAACTATGAGCGAGAAATTCTTGGCAAGGTTCAAGCCTGCTGAAGACAGACATAGATTGTTCGCCCAACTCTCAAATTCAAAGATGGAAAACAATGAACCAATGAGGGAGTTTGTGGCAAGGTTTAATCACCTGGTTACATGTCTTTCTCATACTCTCAATCCATCTCCGCAAATTCTGTTGAGCGGTTTCATTAACGCTCTTCCTTCTGAGATAGCCTTCCTTTTAAGATCAGCTAATGAAACAGAATTATCCAATGCACAAGAAAATGCCATCAAGTTAGAGGATGACATGATTACCTCTGGCAAGATGAAAATGGATTCGATCAGGCCTCTTGTTCAGAGTTCTGTGGATCCACTGCTACATAAGGTAGCAAATGAAGTGACTATCATGAAGAGACAATTGCATACTCAGGGGCAACCTACGCAACAACCATATCAGTCACCGTAGCAACAATACCAACCACAGTAGCAGTACCAACCACAACAACCATATCAGCCTAAGAGGAACAATTTTTAGCCTTTCAATAATTACAGGCCCAGGTTGCTAGCACCACCACCAAGACAAGTAGTTGATGCTACTCAAAATGCAGTGTTTTGTAATTTTCATGAGACTGATGCGCATACTGGAGCCACATGTCCTTAAAATTTAAGAATGAATCAAATCATGGGATATGCCGATGCTGCACTTATTTCAAACATTGTTCCTTCCCCAAGTGCGAATGTTGTCTTACCATAGACAGACAACTTCGATGGCAACTCTACTATGGGATACTTCCAGAATGAACCCGTTATAATGAAGGAAGAACAAGACAATTTTTGTCAATATTCTCTTGCAGTGAACCATGAAAATCTCTCGAGCCCTGTGTTTACACGTACTAACATTTTAAAGCACAGAAGGAAGGAGAGGATAGACAAAGACCAAAAGAAAAGGAGAAGGAAGTGGCTTCCACTTCTAATGCTAAGCCACCACATGAAAATGTCCAAGTTGCTCAAAATTCATCTTCAATGAATTTTGATATAGTGGATTCCATGATGAAGACAAAGGTGCAGATTTCTCAGCTAGAATATCTTCAGGACCATCCAGATCATATGGATAGAATTGTTAAGTATGTCAAGAAAGAGACTGTCGTACAACCTACATTGCTTGAATCTTCCATTCCAGCAAGAGAGAAGCCAAAGCCCTTCTATATCTCTCTATATATAGGAGGCTATAAGTTGAGCAATTGTATCATTGATTCAAGAGCCTCAGACAACGTCATGCCTTTGCAGGTGATGAACACTTTAGGACTCTCGTGCTCCAAAACACATGACAAGTGTTATTCTCTTGAGTCTAAGTCAGTGCCGTTGGTTGGACAATTGAAGGAAGCTCAAGTACGATTGGTGGCTTGCCCAGAGAAGAAAATAATGATGACTATCTTGGTAGCTGACATTCTAACCAGTTACAGGATGCTGCTAAGTAGAAGCTTCTGCAAAGATCTTGGAGAAGAAATACAATTGGATTGGTCATCTACGACCATTCCTTTAAAGAAAGGTAGTTTCAAATTGGAACCAGAAACCAAGTCACGGTTTGCGGTGGTGAAATCTCAGGATCCTCAAGCACAAGTGCTATATCAAGAAATAGATTCTGGTGGATATGTTATGCTGTCAAAAATAACTAAAGAGAATCAGGAAGTTGTCTATGCAGTTGACGAATCAGAGGAAGTATCTAAAGAAATGTGCAACTTGCAAACTTTTTTTGAGGAAGAAGTGCAACAATCTTCACAAGAGCAAAATTACAAGGAAGAGATCAAATATGTTGCAGAGAGCAATGAAGAATCCAATTTGTTCTTCTCGTCTTTTGAAGGTTGGTTTGAAGAACCTGTGTCAAATACATTCAAAGGAGAAGAGACCAAAGAATTATTGCAATTGGAACAAGAACAAGATCTTCATTTTGAAGATGATTCATCATTGGAGGAATTTCTCAAAACTGGAGATCATATGGAAGATTCATCATTGGATCTTGATAGTTTTCTACATCACTTGGAGAGTGATTCTTCGGTAGAGGATACTGTAAATTTTCTTTTACAGTTTAGCCCGTCTTCATCTTTGTCTCAAGAAGTTTTCATACACACTAGTGAAGAAGATGATGCTAAACTTTTGAAGGTTATTCCTGAACCTGTGCAATCAAGAGACATCACAGATATGATGAAGTCAACGCAAAATGCAACATATGAAGAGGTTGATGGAGAAGAAGATTTCATGGAATATTTAGTTTTGGTCACTAAGGAGGAAGATTTTGAAAAGTTAGAGATTCTTGACAAATGTCTTGTGAGATATGTTGTGTGTGAGATTGATGAAGAAGATGAAGATGAAGAGGAAGCGTATAACTCAGATAAATCTGTCTTTGATTCCACTTACTTTACAGAAGAAGAAAGATACATGAATGCTGAAGATGAAGTGATGCTAGATATCTGTATTGAAGAAGATTACTCTACAGAGGATGATGAGATTCCATGTAATGAATGGGAAAGTGAGCTGTCAGGTGAAGATGTTCAAGAGTTTGAGCATGCAGATCTTGATGATTCATCACACTCTGAAGAGTGGATGGATGAAAACACAACCAACAAAGAAGAAGAAGCTCCTGAAGCACTGGAAAAATGGGCAACGACAGCTGTGGATCCTATAAGCCAAGGATCAGTAATGAGAGTTGTGTATGAGAAGCTTGCACCTTTTCTGGAAGATGATGCATTCACTGAATGTAAAGTTGTGTGTGTACAAGATATAAATGAAACTCATATTCAATATGTGGTGATAACCATTCCCACTGATATACTTTGGCCACAAGACTTTCCTGTATATCTTTAGAAGAAAGTTTTGTACCTTCACCTGTTACAGAGGTTGCTTGCATTAGAGGAAGATGCTCCACCTGATCTCTGGCATATCAACCAGTTCCTTACGAACTTCTCATGGCCTGAATGTGAATACCCTCCTGAATTGTGGCTCTTTGAGGAGATGTTGCAGAGAAAGAAAAGTTTTGTGCTACCAAGACAATCTTCACAGCTAAGGAGAGATGGTTCTTACTTTTCTAAATCAATTGATGCTTTTATGTGACAGTCTTAATTTCATTTCATCCTCGCTCAGGAAAAAGAGCGCATGAAACACTGTTTATTCTCGTAATGTGTTTCCCCTTTCTATGATGTGATCATTATGTCGTAATGTTTTCCCCTTTTCCATAATGTAACAGTTGTGTTCTTTGTGTTCTAAAGTTCCAACTTTTCAGGTGATTTTAGGAAGTCTAGTTTTAGGTGATGTAGGGAAAAGTTTCGTTCTAGGTGATTAGGAAAGTGACCTGACTCTATTGCCCAATGGATAAGGCACTGGTCCAAGCTGCAAAATCCAAAGATTCTAGGTTCTCCTATGTCGTAAGTATCCACCATGGTCCCCAAATAGAGCCAATTGTTGTACCTAATCAAAAATTTTGCTTCATTAAGGCATTTTGAAAAAAGTCAAGAAAATTTTTCATCAAAAAGTAAAAAAAGTAAAATTTCTAAAAATAGACGTCATATTAGGTTTTCTAGGTTTCTTGAGATATGGATGCTGGCAAAACTTTCTAAAAATAGAATCTCCAACTCACGTGTCGCTCTCAATTCTCATTGGTTGATTTTGCTTCACGATTGGTGCGGTCCAGACGGAATCTTCAAACGATCAAGTTTTCTCTACTAGGTCATTTCTAATTTTTTAGAAGGTGAAGCATGAGCTCAAAAGTCATCAACAGAGGAGAAAGTTCATCTGCCAGAGCTCGTTGATGAGTTTTCAACATTGTTTCAATGACGTAGAACTGACGAACAGTCGTCGACTCGACGATGCACGCAAAACGATGTAAGATGGATCCAAGGTGGATTAAAAAGTTGGAAAATCATAAATTTGACTATGTCTAGTGAAACCAGGTGCCCTAGGTGACTTGGGGCGCCCAACCTCTCCAGTGTTAGATTTTTTTTCACGTTTTTCAAGAAACGTCGAAAATGCTTCAGTCAACCTATTTATGGTTGGTCAAACTTGGTCAAAAGTCAGTCAAACCTAAGATTTCATATGAGATATGTTTAGACTACTCAAATCACCCTCCATCCTACCTCAACAGTCATCAGAATGACTGAAATCAAAGATTGAACAAGACCTATAGGCACGAAAATCGAGAAAAGATACAAGAAGTGAGTTTTTTCAGAAAATTTTCTAAGGCATGGAAGGATAGGCGCCCCAGGTGACTTGGGGCACCCAAGCTCTCCAAAGTTAGTTTATTTTTTAAGTTTTTCTCAAAAAATGTGAATATCCTTCCGTCAACCCGGTCCGGTTCAGAGTTGATCAGTTTGGCACATTTTTTGAGGCAAATAGAAGGTACAATCAGCTCAATTTTCATTGGGCCTATCTATCTGCCAGATCATCAGACTCAATTTCATCCTAGTTGATAGAAATCATCAGCCAAACAGGGGTCCTTCACCACCAGAATGCGCACGTAAATCAAGAAATTAAAGAAGTTGCAAAAATTGAAAAAATGGCTAAGTGTCTGGAAACCAGGCGCCCTAGGTGACTTGGGGTGCCCAACTTGAGCAATGTTAGAATATTTTTCATGTCCATAGTGTTTTCTGACAGTTTTGTGCCCAATCTTCGCCCGTTGACAGTTTTCGAGAGGTCAAACTTGGTCAAACGATGTCAGATCGTCAGTCGAAGGCAGGGGATGGAATCTCAGTTGATAGGTCTCCAAAATGTCAGGATCAGTCAACTTTTTCAGTCAACATTGACATTTTGCCACTTATTGAAGTTGGAGACAGGCCATATTTAAGTCAAAACGAGTGTTGAAGTGTCGAAAATGAAGAAAATTTGGTTAGCACTTCTTTCAACTCGCATGTTCGATGACATCATCAAAAGAAGATATTTTTCATCATCTTGCACATGAAGCCATAGGTAGCTACAAAATAGGGATTCTTCCTATTCGAAGACATC
The DNA here is from genome assembly GCA_027924645.1 of Cunninghamia lanceolata. Classification (NCBI taxonomy): domain Eukaryota; kingdom Viridiplantae; phylum Streptophyta; class Pinopsida; order Cupressales; family Cupressaceae; genus Cunninghamia; species Cunninghamia lanceolata. Next base: position 9,038,279 of record BSBN01000333.1, read on the forward strand.
CACTTGGATTTATGCTTTAAAAGTTGCTTCTTCATGGATGAGGTCCAAGTTTTATTCTCACACAAATAAAGCTATGTTTTCATCCAAAAGATTTGTAAAGACAAGCATTTGGCTTCTTTATTTCATTATCTTTTGTAGGTTACATCTAGAGGAAAGAATTTTATTTTTCTTTCAACGAAGATTCGAAGACCCAAACGAGGTGCTTTTTCAGTGTTCTTCATAGTTTCAGGTTTAGGAAGCAGGGAGGCTCATTTTTTCAGGGTCCTTGTTTCAAGGGGATCATTTTTTAGAATTTTGACCGAAGCTTTTTCAGTTTTTGTCGAGATGGGTCCATCCAGAATATCATCCTCTTGAAGATTGGGAGTTTTACTTTTTTCAAGAATCTACTTTTTTCCTGCTTTTTTAAGAAAATCTCTGCTTTTTCAAAATCTGACAATCTGGGTTACTTCAAAACAGAATTATCTACAAAACCCATGTGCCAGCTTTTTTGCTCAGAATTTACTTTTTAGAAGAAATCAACAATAAAATATCAATGAATGACATCACCATAAAGCAAGAATGTAGATGAGAATGTGACTCAAAAGAAAGCAACTTTAAAACATATACTTTTTGTTTTAAAAACATTTGCTTTCATCCTAAGCTCATCCATTCTATATTTAGAAAAGAAATCACTTTGTGATAGTTGGAATCTTCTTTGCTTTAAAGAGAATCGCTTTAAAGCATTTGTTTATTGTATCTTTGTCTTAGAATAATAATAAAGCTTGTGAGTTGGCAAGTTAGGGTTAATCAAGGAGATTTTAGGGTTCCCTACTCCTTTGATTTTAGTATAAATAAGGGCATCCTTGCTCATTGTAAGGAGCTACTTTTGTGATAGAAAATTTGTTGTGCCTATTCTAACCTACATATCTTGTTATTCCAAGTGTTGTTCACTCTGTGTTCATTGTAATGGTAATTGTGATAGCAAATTTGTTGTGCCTATTTCTAGCCTGCAAATCTTGATATTCCAAGTGTCTATTCACTGTGTAATCTGTTCTCTGGTGTTTGATTACCTGTTGTATGCCTATTTTTTGTTGCAGTATTGTTGTCCTGGAGTTGTGCCAACTTTGTGATATTGAATAGAAGTCTTATGCCTATTTTGCTCTGATATTCTATCTTGATTCATCAAATTTTTATCGTCAGATGTGTAGCTTTTGTACCTTTCGTTTCAGCATCCATCATTAATATAATATAAGTCTTATGGTGTTAATCTGGAAGAAAATTGCTTAAGTTTTTGTGTTAACAATCATTCCTCGTTCACTTTTAATTTCCTTTGCTCTAAATTTACTCAGGTGATTAAAAGCGTCATTAGTCTTTGCTTAGTTGTAGTAGAAGTTTTATTAAAGGAAAAAACCTCTTCTGCAGCGTTTAGAGTTTTATAACCTTGTGCTCACAGCTGAGAATCAAAAAGAAGATAGGCGAAGTTTCATTTAATTTATCTTTACAGTGAACATCAGCAAGAAAGGGAACTCCCCCTTCCAATAGGAGAGTAGTTTATCTGTGCATAGCTGTTTGTTTCTAAATCGCATTCCAGAGGTGTGAATTGAAATGCCAACAAGTTTATACCTGCTAACTATGAGTTGGAGTTATTGAAAAGATTGTAAAACTTGAGACAAAAGGAGAAAATTGTGAAGGAGTACACTAAAGAATTTCATAAAGTGATCATAAGAACATGACATAGTGAAGCAAACAAGGAGAAAGTGGCTAGATACATCAATGGACTGAGATTGAACATTCAAGAGGAACTAAGTTTGGTAAGGATGACATCTTTGGAAGAGGCATATCAGTTTGCCCTGAAAGTTGAAGAGAAGTTGAATAAGAGGCATGATCAGACATGGAGAGGAAGAGGGAGTAAATTTAAGAGAGGAAGAACATTTTCTGGATATGATCGACCATTTACAGAGCAAAACAAGTTTGACAGCCCAGTTAGGAAGGATGATAGAGATAACAATGCTAACCAGAGAGATGACAAAAATTTTTACCGGAGAGGAAACCCTAGTGCATACCAGAATGAAGGATACAAAAGAGAAGAAAGATGATTGGATAAGAGAACATTCAGAGGTACTTGTTTCAAGTGTGGAGGTGAAGGACATAGAGCATTTGAGTGTAATCAAGGTAGTACAAGTAAGAGGACAGAAAGTAGTGGAAGATCAGCCTATGTTGAAGAAGAACCTATTGAACTGGATGACCCTTGTTCTATTGGCAAACCTGAGAAAGGAGAATCATTGGTGATGAGGAGAACACTATTTCAAATAGAGATAAATAAGGAACCACCGCAGAGGAAAAGCTTGTTCAAAACTAGATGCAAATCAGGAGGTAAGTGTTGTAAAGTTGTGATTGATAGTGGTAGTTCAGATAACCTAGTTTCAAAGGAGATGATGACTAAGCTGAAGTTGGAAAGATTGAAACACCCTAAGCCCTATCAGATAGCATGGATTCAGGATGACCATAAGGCACTAGTGAGTGAACAATGTTTGGTGAAATTCCATATTGGATTTTATCATGATGAAGTCTTGTGTGATATTATGCCTATGGATGTTTGTCATATCTTGTTGGGTAGACCTTGGCAGTATGATAGAAAAGCTATACATGATGGGAGAAAGAATACATATACTATAATAGCAAATGGGAAAAGAATTACTTTGATTCCTTTGGAGGATGATCCTAAAGATGTGGTATGTGGGAATGCTAGAATCTTTTTGGTAGATGGAAGAAAATTTCTGGATCATTTGAGACATGAGAATATGTGTTATGCCTTGATTCCTAAAAAGCCTGAAGTATTGAAGAAAGAAACTGAACCGGAGGAGATAAGGGAGTTGCTGATAGAGTATGAAGGCATCATATCAGATAATGTGCCTGACGGATTGCCACCTATAAGGAGTATCAGTCAACACATGGATCTTATGCCGAGAGCAAATTTGCCTAACAAAGCAACACACCAGATGACACCAGAAGAGAATGAAGAATTGAATAGACAGATACAAGAGTTGTTGAGGAAAGGTTTGATCAGAGAAAGATTGAGTCCTTGTGCAGTACCTACAGTGTTAGCACCGAAGAAAGATGGAGAACGTAGAATGTGTACTGATTCCAGAGTAATAAACAAGATCACAGTTAAGTATAGATTTCCTAGGATGGATGATATCATGGATTGTTTGAGTGGAGGAAAATATTTCACAAAGATAGACTTGAAGAGTGGATACCATCATATCAGAGTCAGAGAAGGTGATGAATGGAAGACTGCTTTTAAAACAAATGAAGGATTATATGAGTGGTTAGTGATGCCCTTTGGATTGACAAATGCACCTAGTACTTTCATGAGGTTGATGAATGAAGTCTTGAAGAAATTCTTGGGTAAGTTTAATATTCTATACTTGGATGATATTCTGATTTTCAGTAAGACAAAAGAGGAACATTTGTGGAATATTAGACAAGTTTTGCAGAGGTTGAGAGAAGAGAAATTGCTGATAAACATTAAGAAGTGTAGTTTCATGAAGGAAGAGTTGGTATATTTGGGACTTGTGATTTCTGCGGAAGGATTGAAGATGGACCCTGAGAAAGTGAAAGCAATTGTTGATAGCCTACACTGGAGAGCATTGGAGAGGTTAGATCATTTCATGGATTGGCTAGTTTCTACCAGAAGTTCATCAGAAATTTTAGTTCAGTGTGTAACCCTATGACAGAGACAATGAGAGGTGACAGAAAAGATTTTAAGTGGACATCTGGAGAAGATAAAAGTTTTGAGTTGTTGAAGCAGAAAGTGGCAGAGCAACCTGTTTTGGCATTACTAGATTTCAATAAGGTATTTCAAGTTGATTGTGATGCAAGTGGAAATGCAATTGGAGCAGTATTAAGTCAAGAAGGTAGACCTGTAGCATATTTCAGTGAGAAGTTGAATGATGTAAGGAGAAGATTTTTAGTTTATGATCAAGAGTTCTATGCCATAATTCAAGCCTTGAAGAAGTGGAGACATTATTTGTTGCCTAAGGAGTTTGTGTTGTATACAGATCATCAAGCCTTGCAATATTTGAACAGTCAAGGTAAGTTGAATCAGAGACATATGAGATGGGTAGAGTTCATGCAGAGTTATAATTTTGTGTTGAAGCATAGGAGTGGAAAATCAAACAAAGTTGTTGATGCCTTGAGTAGAACAAGAAACTTGTTGACAAAGGTGAGACTTGAAGTGTTGGGTTTTGATGAATTGAAGAATATGTATGAGGGAGACACTAATTTTGCATAACCTTGGAGAGCATGTAAGGAACCTATTGTGACATATAAAAGCAAGTGGTTGGACTATTTCATTCAAGAAGATATGTTGTTCAAAGGAAGTCAGTTATGCATACCTAGAAGTTTAATGAGAGATAATTTGATCAAGGAGAAGCATAGTGGTGGATTGGCAGGACGTTTTGGCATTGATAAGACAGTGGCTTTCATGAATGAAAATTACTTTTGGCCTCAGATACATAAGAATGTTCAGAGATTTGTGCAAAGTTGTAGAGTTTGTCAAGTTGCAAAAAGAGGTAGTCAGAATAATGGATTGTATAAACCTTTGACAGTACCAGACAGACCTTGGGAAGACATAAGCATGGATTTTGCGATGGGATTACCTAAGACACAGAGAGGACATGATTCAATATTTGTAGTGGTGGATAGATTTTCAAAGATGGCTCATTTCATACCTTGTAAGAAGACAACTGATGCAGTGAATGTAGCTGACCTATTTTTCGAGGAGATTGTGCGATTGCATGGATTACCTAAGAGCATAGTTTCAGACAAAGACACAAAGTTTGTTGGATACTTTTGGAGGACACTTTGGAAGAAGATGAAGACATATTTGAAGTTTAGTTCAACTTTTCATCCACAGACAAATGGATAGACAGAGGTAGTGAATAGGAGTTTGGGAAACTTGTTGAGATGTTTGGTTGGAGAGAAAACTAGAAGTTGGGACTTGATTCTTTCACAAGTGGAGTTTGCATATAATAATTTAGTAAACAGGAGTACCAGAAGAACACCTTTTGAGATTGTGACCGGAGTGAACCTAGAGGAGTGACATAATTAAGAGATATTAGCATGGAAGAAAAGAGGAGTGCAGAAGCATAAGAATTTGTAGATCACATGAAGACAGTGAATGATCAGGTTAAGAAGCATTTCGAGAATATGAACAGTAAGTACAAAGAGAAGGTAGATGAGAAGAGAAGACATAAGGAATTTGAAGTTGGAGATGAAGTGATGGTGTACTTGAGAAAAGAAAAATTTCCAGTTGGGACATATAACAAGTTGAAGATGAAGAAGTTTGGACCTTGTAAGATACTCAGAAAATTTGATTCAGGAAATGCATATGAAGTGGAGTTACCGGAGACATTGGGTATATCACCTATTTTGAACATTGCAGACCTATATCAGTATCATGAAGTAGAGTTCAGTGACAGTATGGCAAAAGACTTGAAGAAGCAGTTACCACAACAAGCACCGGAACAGATTGAAGACATTTTGGACAGTAGAGTTGGACGTAACACCAGAGGAAGACATTACAAAGAATATCTTGTGAACTGGAAAGGTAGACCAGAAGAAGATTCATTATGGATTTCTCAGGCTGAGGTGGACCGTGTTGGTTCTCCCCTAGGCCCAGCAAAGTGAGGGACTCACTTTTTCAATAACCCCAGATGTCTGATGCAGGAGTATCCCTAGTTCAAGAGCAATCTTGCATAAACCAAAAACATTTGCATTCTAGTTTGTTTGTAGTTTAGTTTGTTTCTTTTCATTTCCTAGTTCAGTTCAAGCAGTTCAGTCAGAAGCAGTTTTAGCTTGTGGTCCGGTATTGGCATTTCACATCTTGCGGATCTGGACTTAGCATCTACATTCATTCATCTACATCATATCAAGAATTCAAAGCATTTAGAGTAGTTATCAGAAAGATATCACTATCAGAAGTCAACTATTTTCCCAGATTAGAGCATCCTGATAGTCTCAGACAATCAACTAAAGGAGAAGGCTTGTGGATCATTCCTTGACTTGCGGATCTTAATGACACATCATTCAATGTCCTATGGTTCGTGTCTGACCTTCCCCAAGGGTTCGCACATCATTCCATTCATTTTTTAGAAGTGTTCTATGCATTTAGGTCTGACCTATCTGTATTCACACGTTACACCTCTTCTTTGGAATTTGTGGTCTTCCTTGGCTAACACAAAGGAATTTTTTGGTCTGGAGTTGATATATATATTGATGTAATAGATCCTTAGGAAAAGAATTCTCATGATTTAGAAGAAGGATAGTTTGAATTTGTGCAAAGGAGCTTCATAGCTTTATCTTGCACATGTATGTAAGTAGGCCTATGAGCCCTAATTGTAAGCCTGCATGTTGTCAGTTGATCTTTATTTGAATTCTATGATATACTAAATGACTGAATCTACATTTGCTTTATTTCTTTGAGTTGTTTCCATTGTGTTTACTCTTGCTGCACAGTCCAGACAGTTCATTCTGTGAACCCTCCTACCGTGACTGCACCACCTAAACCCTCAACCCTCAACACTATACCTTAAACCTTAATCCCTTATCCATAAATCCTAAACCCTATCCCTCAACCCTCAACCCTCAAACCTTAAACCCTAAAACCTATCCCTAAACCCTTGACCCTTGATATTATATTTTAAACCCTAATCCCTTAACCCTCATCCCTAAAGCCTCAACCCTCAACCCTTAAACCTTCAATCCTAAACCCTATCCCTAATCCCTCTACCCTCAACACTCTACTTTAACCCTAATTCCTTGACCCTCAACCCCAACCCTAAACCCTAAACCCTCAACCCTCAACCTTAAACCCTAATCCATTAACCCTAAACCCTTATCCCTCAACCCTAAACCCTATCCCTAAACCCTCAAACCTCACCACTATACCTTAAACCTTAATCCCTCAACCCTAAACCCTAATCCCTCAACCCTAAACCCTATCCCTAAACCCTCAACCTTAAACCCTAATCCCTCAACCTTAAATCCTAATCCCTAAACCCTAAAACCTTATCTCTTATTCCTAAACCCTAAACACTATCCCTAAAGCCTCAACCCTAACCCTTAAACCTTAAATCCTAAGCCCTGTCCCTAAACCCTCAACCCTAAACATTATACATTAAACCCTTATCCCTCAACCCTAAACACTAATCCCTTATTCCTAAACCCTAAACCCTATCCCTAAAGCCTCAACCCTTATACCTTAAATCCTAAACCCTATCCCTAAACCCTTAACCCTCAACAGTATACCTTAAACCCTTTACCTTATCCATAAACCCTTATCCCTAAAGCCTCAACCCTCAACCCTTAAACCTTAAATCCTAAACCCTATCCCTAAACCCTCAACCCTCAACACTATACCTTAAACCCTAATCCCTCAACTCTAAACCCTAATCCCTCAACCCTTAAACCCTTAATACCTCAACCCTTAAACCCTAAACCCTTGACCCTTAAACCCTCAACCCTTATCCACCCCTCTCCTCCCCTATCTGTCTCACCCCCATCTCTCCCCTATCTCTCTCACCCCTCTCTCCCTAGGTTGTAGGTCTCTCAATTGTATATCTCTCACGGCTCTCTAGATATTTCCCTTCCTCTCCACCTCTCTCAACCTTGAACATTATCCCTCAACTATAAACTCTCAACCCTCAACCATTTACTTAAGCCCTAATCCCTCAATCCTCAACCCTATTCCTTAAACCCTGAAGCCTACACACACAAACCCTCATCCCTATACCCTATAACCTCACCCTTATACCCTAAACCATGAATATTGTGCCTCAACCCTATACTTAAATTAAACCTAAACTATACACTCTCAACCCAAGTCACCCTATGCCTTATATACCCTCAATCCATATCGTAAACCCTAAACCCAATATCCTAAACCCTAATCCTTGTGCCTTACACACTTAATCTTATACACTCAATAAGCTGAATATTAACCCTCAACTGTAACCTTCAATTCTCTACCCTCTACCCTCTACCTATTACTTAAGCCCTAATCCCTCAACCCTCAACCCTATACCTTAAACCCTAAACCCAAAAAACTCAACCCTCAACCCTAAAAACTATATGAGCTCAGGTCCTTATATACCCTAAACCCAAAACCCTTACATACACACATACATACATATATACATACATACATACATACATACATATATGTACATACATTACATACAAACATGCATACATATATACATACATACAAGCATGGATACATGTACATAAATACATACAACCATACATATATACATATATACATATATACATACATCAAACATACTTAGGAACCTTGAACATAAATCCTTCCAAGTGAGATATAACGCGAGCGCCTTATGTTGAACTAGGCAAACATCGAGCAAACATACAAAAATAAAAAAAAGTGAAACATAACACGAGCGCGTTATAACGCGCTCGCATTATATTTTGCTTTGGATTTCCAACCCAAAGGCTTGGAGTGCCTTCCCAACGTCCAAATATGTGTTTTTGCATATTCTACAAGATTTCACATAATTTTGTTCATGCTAACCCTCAGATTTGTACGTGTTTCAAGGTCAAACAAATCAAACACCTAGGTAATGTTAGGCTTTCTCTTAGCTATTTAACGATGTAATTTTTTAACATTTTGACAATGTTAAGCCTTTCATCTTTAATTTCTTTTGTTTGTGTGTCTATTTTTTTATCAAAAACCAGTGTTTGGTCTTTTTTCATTATAAATTAATCGTTCATTGAAATTTTAAATAAATTACATTTTTATAAACTAGACTCCATTCTACACGTTTAAAAAAAAATCAATTAGTTTTCAAAATTTACAGGGGTAGCACGGCTAAAATTCTATTTTTTAGGATGTGTCCACTTTAAAAAATAGTAAAAAATCAAATATCATTAAAAAATTATCAGAAAAATCAGGCATAAACTACATGCTGTTAGCTAATTTCTCACTGAAACGATTTTAAAAATACCAAAAAAAAGTTAACCTTTTGAGGGAGCCAAAAAACATGCTATGTTATGTTTTTTTGACAGAAACAACACCAATTTCTGTGGATCCCTCTTTTGAACCCCTTAATCTATACCATTTTCAAAAAAAAAATAGTAGTTTAGAAAGTAGACTCGGAGCACTACGAACATTGTTTTTGTTGCATCTTAAAATTTTGAGTGTAACTATGCTCAATTTCTCATCCAAAGTCAGTATTTCTTGATTTCAGGAAAAAAAAAGTGCCCCCCCATCTTCTTGCACTTACCCATAGATTCCTATGCACTTCAAGCTTAGCTAAGCTTAGGAGGGTAATCCCGGAGGTATCCCTTTACAAGGATTGAAAACTACAAAATATATATCTTCAAATTTATAACTCTGCAACAATACCCAAATCATTGTTCTAATCCCAAATATTGTCACTGAATTAAAACACACTTGTTGCATAAAATAACCTTTGTTTAAGCTAATGAAAGAAACTTTGAATTACTACAGGTTTCTAGCATGTACTTGTGATTTGTTTTAAATATAATTTGAAAGGGTATGTGTAGGATCATCGCGGGCCAAACAATGGCAATAGGAAAAAAATCGCATTTTTACTTAGCCAAATTTGTGACTTGGCAAAGTTTGACTTTGAAATGGATATCTGTTTTGGTTTGGATATATGTGCAGGATCATCGCAGGCCAAACAGTGGCAATAGGAAAAAAAATCGCGTTTTTACTTAGCCAAATTCGCAACTTGGCAAAGTTTGACTTTGAAACTGATATCTGTTTTGGTTTGGATACCAAACCAAAACAGATATCCATTTTCTAAATTTTTTTGGGAAAATGGCTTTTTACTGGTAGTCATCAATTTTCCATAGTCCATGATGTTGAGTTTGAAATGCTTCTGGATTTGACTGTGTATTATTATTTTCCTCAACGTTTCGAATCACACATAGTGATCCATCATCAGGAGAAAGATAGAAAGCAAGAGAAGAGAGAACATGAATGACAGTATGCAAACTTAAGACCACTTAAAAGGAGAGAGAGATGTGAGGCGGAAACCAAGATCAATTAAGGGAGAAGGATAGCTACCTATCAAACCTAGTGAAGTGAGGGACATAGAGGAGTGGGGGACATCTAGGCACACTAAGACAAAAAAAACAAAGAAAGACTAACTAGGATGAGAGGAAGACCCAAGTAAAGAAAATTAAAAAAGCAAACAAAGGAGCAAGGCCACAAATTAGAAGGGAGCAAAAAGAGGAATAACTGTAATACAATCAACCATAAAGAACAAACCGAGGATGAAAGAGATAAGATAATTAAATAATTAAATAAATAATAAAAAAGGGGGGGACAACCGAGGAGGTTAAAATGTGAGGGATAGATTGGGAAAAGCTACATATAAAGACCAAGAGAGGGCTCCAAGTTAAAAGAGAGAGAGGGGTGAACTACAAAGGCAAAGGAGGGGGGGCTAACAAAAAAGAAAGGTAAGCCAATAACTATCCAAAGGAGGAAAGAAACTAACTGGGAGAAAGCATAAGAGAGAAAAGTAAATCATAAAAGGGAAGACAAGCTACAACGACCAAATAATATATATAAATATATATTAACAACAAACTCCAAGCCACAAACGGAGCACCACGGGGCAACAAGAAACAAAGGATACGGTTAAAAACCTAGAAATTAAAGAGGAGGGAGAAGGGGGCAATGAGATCCAGAGGTTGGAGATGGGAGGTTAAGCTAGGGGACAAGAGTATGAGAAATAAAAAGGTGAGAACGGGCCAAGGAGGGTAAAGAGGAGGGAGGACAAGGAGCAAAGAGAAAGGGGGGAGAGGAGCCTGGGGGGGAGAGGAAAAGGGGATAAGATGAGGGAAAAAGAGGAGGGGCAAAGACTCAATCCCACAAAAGGGGACAAGGAGGGGACAAAGGGGGGGCGGGGGCAAGAACTGGTAAACAGGGGGAAAAAGGACAAAGATAGGAGAAGGGAGAGGGGAGCTAACAAGATCGGGTCAGGAAAGAGAGGGGAGGGGTAAGAGGGGAGGATAGGGAAGAGAAATCGACTAAGAGTGAAGGAAATCATGATGGGGTAAGAGGGGAGGCTTTTTACTCTTTTTGAAAATACACCTCTTAAATCTTGGACCTCCCATCAATATATGAACCTCCTTAAAGACTGTTTCTAGTGAAGGAGGAGGGCAAATTAACATTGGTAGCTTCTTTACACATTGATCCATAAGGATTTGTTAAACACTAAGAATCATCACTGATGAATTACTCAAATAATCAATAATAAAATATTCAATTTTGTTCATCAGGTGAAATAATCACTTTTCTATACTATGTTCCAATATTTTGGGGATAGGAATGGTGGGGCAGCAGGGGTTGTGTTTTGGGGCATTTTGGATTCATGCCCTAAATTGCTTTACGCAATCCTTCATATGATTTGATTCATGATACATGGTTTGAGAAGGATACACATGATATACCCTTACCCTCTAGTGATAAAATTATGAATGATACTTTATGTGGTGAAGCTACACCTTCGTTAATCCTTCATGACATTGTTATTCCTTGTGATGATGATGTCCTTCATGTGATATGTTAGGACATAATGCAAAGCTAACATGGCATGAACTCTCTTGGAAGGGTAAGAATGGACTATAAGAACATTGAACTAGTTGGATCTGTTAAGCTCGCCATTTATGAAAGAACCTTTTAAAAGGTTAACCTTAATTAGGTAAGGTTATGTTTCAGTGTGGTTGTTTGTGCAACAATGTGTAAATTAATGTTACTGAAGGATAAATCTAACTATAATATACTAACATTTTAATAACCATGAGAGTTGGGACTAACAATTAGACTAAAAACTTGACAAACAATACAACTTGGACACATGTAGGACTTGGAAAATGGAAAAGAATATAATTAAATGTGGAAAACAATGAAAAAGTGGTATTAGTTGCACCTATATAGAGAAGTGGTTTAGAGGTTGGTTAGGGGAATTATTTAGGGTTTAGAGGTTTAGGGTTGCTCGGGTTTAGGGGTTTAGGGTTTACAGTTTAAAGAGAGATAGAGAGAGGGGACTGATAGAGTTTGGGAGAGATAGAGGAGACAAAGGGGAGAGATAGGAGATAGAGAGTGAGAGACATGTCCATACATAGAGAGAGAGAGAGAGAGAGAGAGAGAGAGGTTTAGGGTTGCTTGGGTTTAGGGGCATTATTTAGGGTTTAGGGTTTATGATTTTGGGGTTAGGGGTTAAGGTTTAGAGGTTTAGGGTTAGGGTTTAGAGAGAGATAAAGGACCAATAGGGAGATATAGAGGAGTCTGAGGGGTGAGATAGGGATATAAAGAGTGAGGGACATGGCAAGAGACATAGGGAGAGAGATTGAGAGGTAGAGGGACAAAGGTGATAGGGAGATAGGGGAGAGATAGGGAGATAGTGGTTTATGGTTACTTGGGTTTAGGGTTTAGGAGTTTGGGGTTTAGGGTTTCTCAGGTTTAGGGGTTAGGGGTTAGGGTTTAGGGGCATTATAATTTAGGGTTTAGGATTTATTGTTTAGGGGTTAGGGGTTAGGTTTAGAGGTTTAGGGTTTTGGATTTAGGGTTTGTAGAGAGAGAGGAATGATAGGGAGATATAGAGGAGTCTGAGGGGAGAGATAGGGAGATAGAGAGTGAGGGACATGGCTAGAGACATAGGGAGAGAGATTGAGAGGTAGAGGGACACAGGTGGTAGGGAGATAGGGGAGAGATAGGGAGATAGTGGTTTAGGGTTACTTGGGTTTAGGGTTTAGGGGTTTGGGGCTTAAGGTTTAGGGGTTTAGGGTTTCTCAGGTTTAGGGGTCAGGGGTAAGGGTTTAGGGGCATTATTTAGGGTTTAGGATTTAAATTGTTTAGGGGTTAGCGGTTAGGTTTAGAGGTTTAGGGTTTTGGATTTAGGGTTTATAGAGAGAGGAATTATAGGGAGATAGAGAGAGGAGATGGAGGAGAGAGATAAGGAGATAGAGAGTGAGGCACATGGCCAGGGACATAGGGAGAGAGATCAAGAGAGGTAGAGGGATGATAGAGATAGGGAGATAGGAGAGAGATAGGGAGATAGGAGAGAGATAGGGAGATATAGGTTTAGAGTTGATTGGATTTAGGGTGTACCTGGGTTTAGAGTTTCTCAGTTTTGGAGATAGCTAGATAGAAAGAGAGAGGAGACATATAGGGAGAGATAGAGGTGACAAAGGGGAGAGATAAGGAGATAGAGAGTGAGCGATATGTCTAGAGAAATAGGGAGAAGGATTGAGAGGTAGAAGGACAATAGAGATAGGGAGATAAGGGAGAGATAGGAGATAGAGTTTAGGGTTGCTCACGTTTAGGGTTTAGGGGTTAAGGTTTAGAGGTTTAGGGTTTAGTGTTTAGAGAGAGAGGACCAATAGGGAGATATAGAGTGAGGGACATGGCTAAAGCATAGGGAGAGAGATTGAGAGGTAGAGGAATGATAGTAATGGGGAGATAGTGTGATAGGGAGATAGAGAGATAGAGGTTTAGGGTTTCTTGGGTTTAGTGTTTAGGATTTAGGGGTTTATGGTTTCTCAAGTTTAGGGTTTAGGGGTTAGGAAATAGGGGTTAGGGGTTAGGTTTAATCATGCATCCTAGTCATTCCCCTATCATTCCTATATATCCTATCTCTTCCCTCTATCTTTCCCTCTCCCTTATCAATGAAGCAAATGGAAACAAGAAAACTAGGACTCCCTTTCTCAGGTTTAGGGCTTAGGGCTTAGGGGAATTATTTAGGGTTTATGGTTTAGGGGTTAGGGTTTAGTATTTGGAAGAATTATTTAGGGTTACTTGGGTTTAGGGTTTAGGGGCATTATTTAGGGTTTACGGTTGCATGTCAAAAGTAGTCTCTCTCTCTCTAAATCCATAAACCCTAAATAATGGCCCTAATCCCTAACCCCTAACCCGCATCTACCTCTCTCCTATATCTACCTCTCTCCTATATCTATTCAAAAGTGCCTTTAAAATACTATGAGATACCTTAGTATAAGTAAATCATATAAAAATCAAATATATATATCATCATAATCCTATATAAATTTTGATAGTTTGTCCAAAATCTCTCCTTTCATATGATACAGTCTTTCTAAAATTTGGATTGTATTTTATAGCTAAAATGCCTAAATACTTAAAATGCTAAAAATGCTAAAATAATAAAATACAATGACTACAATAGGGAAAAAGAAAACGGATATCCGTTTTGGAGATCATAAAAAGCAAAAAAAGACTGCGTTTTTGCAAACCTGCGGCTTGCAAAACACAGTCTCATCTTCAAAGAATGGATATCAGAGCTGAGGAATGGATATCCGATCTAAAGAGGTAAGATTTCGTGCATTTTTTTTGTTTGTTTTGTATATTCAAGTAATTTTTTTTGTTTTTATGCTAAGTGGGTATGTTTTATAATTTAATTAGGTAAAATGGATGCACAAAATGAAAACCCAAACCCTCCACCACCAAACCCTCCCCCTCCAACAATAGAAGAGAATATTCAAAGAAATATTGATCAGATAAGTAGGATCATAGAAATGTATCGCCGCCACCCTCGATTGTCTATAATGACATCAAATTTAGAGGGAATCATTAATCAGATTCAAACCTTGTCAACCCAACACGAATCATTTAGGCAATGGCGAGAAGCCAAGAAGGCTGAATATGCTAACGGTTTGTCATATGAGGAAGTCAAAGATTTAGAGATTACAAAAACTATGTTAGCCCAACACTTTGTCAATCCTAAAACTGGATTGCATGTTGATGTCCATAAGCCCAAGTTTTCAATCAAATGGTGTATTCATGAGGGCATTAGTCAAAACTTTTGGGATCGTTGGCGGATGGTTTTTGATAAACCACCCAACAACTATTTAGATGTGCCTTTATATTTCATCCGTAAACTCTATGCAGAGTTCGTCATGGGTCACCATGTTAATTATTTTGATTTTAGAGAGTTTCAAGGAGTGGGCAGGGGAATGCCTCAAGATAGACCTGGAGCAATTAGACAAGTACAAGGTCCCTATATTCCCCCTCCTGCTATCCCTTCTCCACCCCCAATGCAGCACCCAGATGTTGTTGCAAATGCAACACAACAGGGCCTTAGTGCCATACACTCTTTGACCGAGCATTTGATTATACAGACATCTCAGTTTGCACAAGCACATGATGAAGGTGATGATATTGGATCACCTGGTACTACTAGACCGTCGTCGTCCAGACATGTATGTCTGCCCCATCATTGCATTTCTTGCAATCATTTATGCTTGGGTCCTATTATGGAGAGTAGCGAGCCACCGTTGAACACATCAGAGTATGATCTCCATTCACGAGATGAGGCAATGGGGTCCAGAACTCAAGCTGAGGGGTCAGGGACAAGAGTAGAAGCTACTGGATCAGTAAACAATAGAGAAGGAGAAATGCATGAGCAATCTTTTATGCAGGTAAAATTTAAAGTTAAATTTTATGGTCTATACCATTTGAATATATAAACAACTTTATTAGTACTAATGTATCTAAGTGGGATAACAGTTGATGACAGAGGAGGAGTTGACAGAAGTTCATCATGGAACTTTGTCTGCCATTCAATTTGGCTTGGACTTGCTGGTATAATTTGTTGTACACATCAACTTTTTTTTTATGTATTTATTTCTTTGTGAGTAATTATATATTAATTTATATCTTGATGTTAATTTTATTTTATAGTCAATCGAAAATGTGAATGATGTGGCATCTTTGCCAATAGTCTTTTCTCGAACTCCTGATCGACCCAAGGGACTATCATTTGCAGAACAGCTTTCTCAATGCCAACAAAGGGTGGAGGTAATTTGATTGAATTGTACTTTAATTGATAATTTAGAAAACTTAAATATTTGATTATAGTCATTTAGAGTCTTACATTCTTGTCCTTCTTAATTGATGTAGGAGGCCTCGATGGTGGTATGTGCTTGTTTTCTAGTAGATAAGTTTTTGTGTAGTGCATTTCCTATTTTAAATGTATGCATTTCCTATTTTGTTTAATAATTATATATTAATTTATTTCAATGTTACTTTGCTTTTATGTAGTCTGTTGAGAATGCGAGTGATGTGCCACCTTTGCCATCATGCTTCACTAGGACACCTAATCGTCTTAAGAGAAAATCATTTGCAGAACGATTGTCCGAACAACAACATAGAGTCGAGGTAATTGAATTGAATTTTTCTAAATAATTGATAGTTTATCTAGCGGTCTTATAGTTGATTGTAGTGATTTAGATGCATGTTAATAAATGAAATTTCTTAATTGTAGTAGATAAGAATCTATTTACTAAATTTAACTTATTTTTATTTACCATTGAAGAGATTAATCAAATTTGTGTTTTGACTTGTTAATGCAGGAAACTTCACCTCCATCAATTACTAGACATTTTGGTACAAAGAGGACACTTTTTCAGGATCCATCACAGATTGAGGGTCAAGTGGACTTGTAGTATTTGATGTAGCTATTTGGCATGTAGATTGTATATAGATTTTGAGACATGGCATATGCCACATTTTGTAAAAAATATTTTGAGTTGGCATATTTGCCAAATTTTTGTATATGTCTACCATTATGGACTAGATTTTAATGTATATACACCTTGATATACAATATAATTTAAATTCCTTATGTGCAAGTCATGATACTTCCCATGATGCCATACATTATGATGATAGTTCTTTAGTCCATTGATGATATGTTTAGCATTGAGAATGGTTTTAGATCAAGAGAATGGTTTTAGATCAATAGAATCAATATGAAAAAAATCCTTATATATGCCCTAATCAAATAAGGTCATGATAAACCATTTCATCATGTATTTAGTCTTCATCTTGTCAAATTTTGTAAATATGTCAAAGTTGTCATATGAAAAATGTAAAAAAAATGCAAAAGTATGGAAGATGAATAGTCAAGTACTCAAGAGTCAGTTGGAGACTATTGGTTTCCCTCAAATCATGTATAAATATGCATAAACCTTCGTGGAAAAGACAATGGAGATGTATTGAAAATATTTTGAAGATGAATTGAAGACATGTTTGAATGAAATTAATGTCAAGAAACTCTATGTCAAGGACACTGGGGGCACATTATAAACATAAAAAACTTACATCTTGGGGGGAGGTGCCAATAAGGCCAATAAGGATACTATTTTAGTTGGGTGTGTGTCTGTATGCAAATCCCATTTATGGCTGAGAAGCTCTCTATTTACTATTATTCAACTCTCGTTGATAGGAGGTTGGCTCTACAACTATTGCATTTTGTGTATGAAACCTAGATGCCTACGAGATCATATATATATGTATGTATGTATGTATGTATGTAAATCCTACAAGACAATCATTCATGAAATTACTATGCAAAGAGGGTTTATAAGTTGCATTAGGGTTTATGACTATCCTAAAACAACATCGTGTATATGCTCATAGAAGCCATCAAACTCTGAGAATAAACTCGTCATTAGATAAGGAGTGGAAAGCTAAAGTCACATTCCCAAAAACCTCTTAAAATCACATGTCTCCTCTTATGAAAATTAGGGTCTTTGCCGATACATTGTTCCGTAAGAGCAAAGTCACTTAAGATCCTAAGAGCAAAAACCTTGCCAGGTGCCATATTTTTTGTTCTGCTCATCGTGGGGTCGAACGGACTACGCCAACGCGTCGGGGTGGGTGGGTAAATGTTAGGGGAGGTCTCGTTTTGTGCGCCAAGCATCCCAGTCATTCTGAGCAAGAGGCTATCGGCAAAGTCCCTTAAGATCCTTGAGACCAAAAAATTGCCAAACTTTGACTGGGCAGTTCTCAGAATTCGTGACAGTTGGGAATGTTTTGTTTGGACCTACAGGTGCATGTGACATCCTTCCACAATAACCTCTCTTGTTTTTGGTCAACTCCATTCCGTTTGACCATGCCGAAATCAAACGCATTGTTGTAAAATGCTTCAATTTGATGCAATGGAAAGGTGCTAGGTGTGACATTTTTCATTCCATAGCTCGTACGGTCGAACGGATTGTGCTAACACGTCGGGGTGGGCGAGTAAATGCTAGTGGAGGTCTCGTTTTGTGTGCCAAGCGTCCCAGTCATTCTGGGCAAGAGGCTACCGGCAAAGTCCCTTAAGATCCCTGAGACCAAAAAACTGCCAAACTTTGACGGGGCAGTTCTCAGAATTCGTGACAGTTGGGAATGTTCTGTTTAGACCTACAGGTGCACGTGGCATCCGTCCACAATAACCTCTCTTGTTTTTGGTCAACTCCATTCCGTTTGACCGTGCTGAAATCAAACGCATTGTTGCAAAATGCTTCAATTTGATGCAGTGGAAAGGTGCTACGTGCAACATTTTTCATTCCATAGCTTGTGGGGTCGAACGGACTGCGCCAACGCGTCCGGGTGGGCGGGTAAATGCTAGTGGAGGTCTCGTTTTGTGCTCCAAGCGTCCCAGTCATTCCGGGCAAGAGGCTATCGGCAAAGTCCCTTAAGATCCCTAAGACCAAAAAACTGCCAAACTTTGACGGGGCAGTTCTCAGAATTCGTTACAGTTGGGAATGTTCTGTTTGGACCTACAGGTGCACGTGGCATCCTTCCACAATAACCTCTCTCATTTTTGGTCAACTCTATTCCGTTTGACCATGCTGAAATCAAACGCATTGTTGCAAAATGCTTCAATTTGATGCAGTGGAAAGGTGCTAGGTGTGACATTTTTCATTCCATAGCTCGTGGGGTTGAACGGACTGTGCCAACGCGTCAGGGTGGGTGGGTAAATGCTAGTGGAGGTCTCATTTTATGCGCCAAGCCTCCCAGTCATTCCGGGCAAGAGGCTACCGGCAAAGTCCCTTAAGATCCCTAAGACCAAAAAACTGCCAAACTTTGACCGGGCAGTTCTCAGAATTCATGACAGTTGGGAATGTTCTGTTTGGACCTATAGGTGCACGTGGCATCCTTCCACAATAACCTCTCTTGTTTTTGCTCAACTCCATTCCGTTTGACCGTTGAAATCAAACGCATTGTTGTAAAATGCTTCAATTTGATGCAGTGGAAAGGTGCTAGGTGTGACATTTTTCATTCCATAGCTCGTGCGGTCGAACAAACTGCACCAACGCGTCGGGGTGGGTGAGTAAATGCTAGTGGAGGTCTCATTTTGTACGCCAAGCGTCCCAGTCATTCCGGGCAAGAGGCTACCGACAAAGTCCTTTAAGATCCCTGAGACCAAAAAACTGCCAAACTTTGACGGAGCAGTTCTCAAAATTCGTGATAGTTGGGGTTGTTCTGTTTGGACCTACAGGTGCATGTGGCATCCATCCACAATAACCTCTCTCATTTTTGGTCAACTCCATTCTGTTTGACTGTGCCGAAATCAAACGCATTGTTGCAAAATGCTTCAATTTGATGCAGTGGAAAGGTGCTAGGTGCGACATTTTTCATTACATAGCTCGTGGGGTCGAACGGACTATACCAACGTGTCGGGGTGGGCGGGTAAATGCTAGTGGAGGTCTCATTTTGTGCGCCAAGTGTCCCAGTCATTCTGGGCAAGAGGCTATCGACAAAGTCCCTTAAGATCCCTGAGACCAAAAAACTGCCAAACTTTGACGGAGCAGTTCTCAGAATTCGTGATAGTTGGGATTGTTCTGTTTGGACTTACAGGTGCACGTGGCATCCGTCCACAATAACCTCTCTTGTTTTTGGTCAACTCCATTTCGTTTGACCGTGCCGAAATCAAACGCATTGTTGCAAAATGCTTCAATTTGATGGAGTGGAAAGGTGCTAGGTGCGACATTTTTCATTCCATAGCTTGTGGGGTCGAACAGACTACACCAATGCATCAGGGTGGGTGGGTAAATGCTAGTGGAGGTCTCATTTTGTGCGCCAAGCGTCCCAGTCATTCCGGGTAAGAGGCTACCAGCAAAGTCCCTTAAGATCCCTGAGACCAAAAAACTGCCAAACTTTGACGGAGTAGTTCTCAGAATTCGTGATAGCTGGGAATGTTCTGTTTGGACCTACAGGTGCATGTGGCATCCATCCACAATAACCTCTCTCATTTTTGGTCAACTCCTTTCCGTTTGACCATGCCGAAATCAAATGCATTGTTGCAAAATGCTTCAATTTGATGGAGTGGAAAGGTGCTAGGTGTGACATTTTTCATTCCATAACTCGTGGGGTCGAATGGATTGCGCCAACGCGTCGGGGTGGACGGGTAAATGCCATTGGAGGTTTCCTTTGGTGCGCCAAGCGTCCCAGTCGTTCTGAGTTGTAAGCTACCAACAAAGTCAAAAGTTGCTAGGATTGAAATTTTGCATTCCACAGGTCCTGGGGCCGAATGGTTTGCTCCAACACGTCAGGGTGGGTGAGTAAATGCTAGGGGATGTCTCTTTTTGTGTGCAAAGCATCCCAGTCCTTCCGAGCTGTAAGCTATCGGCAAAGTCAAAAGTTGCTAGGATTGAAATTTTGCATTCCACAGGTCCTGAGGCCGAACGGTTTGCGCTAACACGTCGGGGCGGGCGAGTAAATGCTAGGGGAGGTCTCGTTTTGTGTGCAAAGTATCCCAGTCCATCTAAGCTGTAAGCTACCGGTAAAGTGACTTCACTGGTAGCTTACAGTTCGGATGGACTGGGATGCTTTGCACACAAAACGAGACCTCCCCTAGCATTTACTTGCCCGCCCCGACGTGTTGGCGCAAACCGTTCGGCCCCAGGACCTGTGGAATGCAAAATTTCAATCCTAGCAACTTTTGACTTTGTCGGTAGCTTACAGCTCGGAATGACTAGGACTCTTGGCACACAAAAGGAAACCTCCAATGGCATTTACCCGTCCACCTTGACGCATTGGCACAGTCCATTCGACCCCATGAGCTATGGAATCAAAAATGTCACACCTAGCACCTTTCCACTCCATCAAATTGAAGCATTTTGCAACAATGCGTTTGATTTCGGCACGGTCAAACGGAATGGATTTGACCAAAAATGAGAAAGGTTATTGTGGATGGACGCCACGTGCACCTGTAGGTCCAAACAGAACATTCCCAGCTATCACAAATTCTGAGAACTACTCCGTCAAAGTTTGGCATTTTTTTGGTCTCAAGGATCTTAAGGGACTTTGCCGGTATCCTCTTGCCCGGAATGACTGGGATGCTTGGCGCACAAAACGAGACCTCCACTAGCATTTACCCGCCCACCCCGATGCGTTGGCGCAATTCATTCGACCCCACGAGCTATGGAATGAAAAATGTCACACCTAGCACCTTTCCACTGCATCAAATTGAAGCATTTTGCAACAATGCGTTTGATTTCAGCACAGTCAAACGGAATGGAGTTGACCAAAAATGAGAGAGGTTATTGTGGACGGATGCCACATGCACCTGTAGGTCCAAACAGAACAATCTCAACTATCACGAATTCTGAGAACTGCTCCGTCAAAGTTTGGCAGTTTTTTGGTCTCAGGGATCTTAAGGGACTTTGCCGGTAGCCTCTTGCCTAGAATGACTGGGACACTTGGCGCACAAAATGAGACTTCCACTAGCATTTACCCACCCACCCCGACACATTGGTGCAGTCTGTTCGACTGCACGATGAGCAGAACAAAAAATATTGTTCCAGTTGACACATTCTCAATCATTGACATGGATGATATCTCAGTACCATTCCTTTAGGCACAATATGAGCTTCCAATGGAAGGCACAATTGTGAGGTTAGAGATGATGAAAAGTGTGCCTCATTCACAGTCATGTTTTACTTGTCTTCAATGATGATTCCTTGATTCAACTTAATCCTTTGATAATACATTTTAACCTCCTTGTGAAAGCGCACTTTCAAGGTTGCTTGAGCAAGAGCTAGCGCCTCAACATCAAGGCACACTTTTGGTGTTCTAGAAGCATGAACTAGCACCTCAAATAGTAAGGCACTCATTCTAGGTTGTTTATTCAATAATTGGCACTAGTCACATATGGTGTAGAGAGGTAGATGTGCGCCCAAGTCATCATTTGATGCCTTCAATAACTATAAACTCCTTTGATGATGCATTTTATCCTTCCAATTCACTATCTAGCCTTAGGCGCACATTTTAGGTTGATCAATCATAATCTAGTGCCCTAAGTACCAAGGCGCACTTTTAGGTTAGTTTGATAAAGGATTAGCGCCTTCATTTCTAGGCAGAAGTTTGGAGTTGAAATACATCAAAATAACAAGTTTCTTCATCACTTCAAACATATTTAACACTTTGAAGATCTCCAATGCATGATTGAATATCAAAAAACCAATGTATCATTTCATGAAGGTCTTAAGTGTTGTAAATATGCATCTTCTTATTTAATCATGTGTTGTAAATGAAGGAATGCAATGATTGCAATATGTGCACAAAACGGAATTTTTGATAAGGATTGAAAGGAAATGTTAAGAAAATGCAATTGGCAGGTGTAAATCCAAAGTGTGGAAGCATAGACAAGGCATGTGAACAGTTTGGCATGACACCTCAAAGAGATGCTATCTCATGGAATGCAATGATTGCAAGATATCCACAAAATGGATTTTTTGAAAAGGCTTTAGAAACTTTGAAGCAAATACAATTAGAACGTTTAAAACCAAATTCCATAACTTGTGCAAGCATTCTCCCTACTTGTGCCAAATTAGGATCTTATATATACATATATGCACATAATGTCATGAAAATAATGTATAGTGTATATATCAAGCCATATAGGCATGTACAAATAAAACCATATGGGTATATACAATGATATACATCGATAACATACAAAAGTATGTTTACAAAGCCAAATACACATATGTAACAAAATGTCCCAAAATCAAATCTCCTATGGATTGCTATCAAATAATCTATGGCTCTTGCTAGGCCATGAAGATGGTGAACCAGTCAATGACTCATCTTCTATCGCTCATCGACTAGACCTCCTCGATAGAGATTTTTGAATTTCCACCTATTAATACAATCAAACAATGTGCACATTAATATAGAATTTAATGTTCAAAATATATAACATGACATAAGTAATCAATCACTTACCACCAATTGGTGATCCCTTTTGATCATTTGTTGTCTCTCTTCTTCTATAGAGCTGGATGGGTTGGGGAGGTGACGTCCTGTGAGAAGCATGAACAAGTAGATTTAAAAGTAAACATGAATATCATAAATATGTACATTAAATGCTGCGCTTATTATAGGACTGTTCTAGTACTATTTTAGGACTGTTGTAGGACTGTTGCAGTTAAAACTATCCTAGTAGACATTTATAGGACTGTTATAGGACTGTCATCTCATGGAATACAATGATGGCAAGATTACTATCAAGATTAGTATGAAGATTAATTATGACTGTTATAGGACTTTTATAAGAATGCAAAGTAAGGAAGCATAGGCAAGGCACATGAACTGTTTGGTGGAATACCTCAAAGAAATGAGAATTTTGTCAGATGTTGTAGTTGCAATTGCCATGTGACACATGTATGTAATATGTGAAAGCATAGACAAGACACATGAACTATTTGGCAAAAGACATCAAATACATGTCATCTCATGGAATGCCTTATGTAGAAAAAGGTACAAATGTGCAATATTAAGAAATACAAATGAGAACTAAAAATCATACCTCGAGTATAGTCAAAATAACCTACGATGCCATACAAAATAATTTACGATGCCATGCAAAATAATCTGCGATGCCATGTAAAATAACTTTATTCGCAGTCCTGTATAGTCAAAAGCATGCATTATAGTTAAAGTAACAAGATTTTTAATAAAACAATTCTAAAAAATAGAAAAACAAGAACAATTTAAGATAAAAAATGTCATACCTGTCCATCTGGAAGTTTAAATGCTAGTCAAGCGTACCTGAGGGGTCATCTCTTACCTTCAAAGTATCCAATATTGCTTCATGATCAGCATTACTAATTGTCCATAGTTCTTTTGATTTTGGTTTTCCACGATGCTTTAGTAACTTGACATTTGTTGCTACAACTAGGTGAGAATACATCAATATGGTTTTATGCTTCTCAAAGTCTTCAAAGGCTGGGATGCCATTCTTTTTAACCATATATGTTCGTAACCAAGTCCCAGCAATAACAACTGATCCTATAGGATATGTGAACCCATCATCATCTGTCATAGGTTGTGTTAGTTTTGTTTTCCCTGTACACATCGTGCCAACCAATAGTCTGACCTCTCTTCATTTCCATGCAGTGCAACAACTCCATAAACATGACCTGGCTGTACAAGGTCTGAAAGATGTTCATAGTCAAATGAGCTCTCCATGTCATTAACAGAAGGTGATTGACCTTCATATAAAGGGATTAAATATTGTGGAATCCATGCATCTACCCACTCACTTGACTCACAATTGTTCCAATCACATTTAATACAACTCTGACAAAAACAAGCTAATTCTCGTGTCCAAATAGTCCATGTACTTGCATTTGAGCTTTGAAATGAATGCATCTTTGATGATTCACTGATTCTTTGACATTCCAATTTCTCTATCGCTATCCCATCATCAACCAACCAAAAGAACCTGCGCACTTCAGAATCAAGAGCCACTCCTCGTGACAATGCATAGTTACACCACTTAATAGTGAAATCTGCATCACTGAATGTAGCACCACCTCTAATCTTTAGTTGTTTTTTAAAAAGAGCTCTCTTCATGCATGCACCTGCTCCATCATGTTCACCTTTTCGTGCCCGGCTTCAAAAAAATTCCAAATATGAGGTATACCCTTCTCTACATGCATTTTGCTCAACCAATAGAAATTACGAGCATTCTTGAATTGACCAGTGCAATTATCTGACCAAATGAGATGTTGATCTATTCTAATATCTTTTTCTTGCAAGAACCCATAAAATTGTTGAAAATAATATTGCACAAACTCTGCTGAATGAGATCGATCATCACTCATGTAAAAATGGTATTCTCTGACAATCTTCCTATTCTCTTCTGTACTCTTGGGGGCATGTCTGTATGTGATGTGAACAAAAATAGCAATCTGAATAGAATTGTAGTACTGGGATTGAACTTCATTTTGGGGTTGCAATGTATAGTTTTCTACAAAATCAACTACAGAGACAATAGTTCCAATCGGGAAAGAGTCTTTACACATCTTGAACTGTTGATCTAACCATCGAGACCTGTGGCTATGTCTGACATACTTGTAGAAAAGATTTTTCTTAAAATCATCAATAAAATCAGCAATACTTGCCTCTCTTACAATCAACTCACATCTAGAACCTTCACCTCCACTTTTCAAATTGTATTTCACTGTCTCATATCTCTTTTTCTTAACCATTCTCTTTCCAAAATCATGCTCATTGCCCTCATGAAAACATGATACAAACTTTGATAACCCACCACATTGTAAACACTTTTCATTTAAACAATCATTCTTGTAGAACATGCAACCATCATCTCTAATACATAGAAATAAATCCAATAAGTCCCTAGATGACTTTGGTAGTTGAATTGCACCACACTCCTGTAACATTTCGTTAGTGTGCAAAGTAGAACGAATATTGCATAATAATTCATGGTACATAGAAAATTCTACATGGTATTTGCAACAACATGTATTATGAACTTTAAGAGGAACACAATAAAATGGCTTAAGAGATTCAAATGCTCTTTGTGAGATTGTCATACCTGGGTGAGTTTCACAACATTGTTTGGCTACATTCCAAGTAATGTTTAGGATGTGGTGTGCGGTCTTTATCACCAATTCTTAACTTTACAACATCTTTTGCATTCGGTGATACCCTAGAGTTAGTGTGCCAAAATCGTTCAATTTCTTCTTTTGTGCTATCAATTAGCTTCTTGTCAACTTGTGGAAGCCTACCACTGAAAGCCCAAGTATCATTGGCAACAGGACTAGCTAGCCTTGATCTTAATGCTAGTGCTTTTGACAATGTTTTACGATTCAATCTTAAGTCAACACAAGTTTGCCTCATTAATCAAGCATTTCTTAATTGTTTGCTTACTATTGAGGTTGTTATTACTCTACAGGCAGCTCTTTTATCTTTCTCCTTGCTAGTCTTTCCAATAGAATTGAGTGCATTGAAAAGGCTTCTTACAAAAATTTTATTCCGATCGGACACTTTGTTTAACCAAATCTTTAATTTCTTTAGTAAAGGTCTCATTTTGTACATCTTTAATGATTGCACAAAAAGTTGGCATTGTTCGGTTAATGTTTTCTTCTCAAAGTATTCATTGAAGAGTTTTGTAGCCCACAACCTAACCGTTCGTGATGACCTCTTGCCTTCAAGTTTTTCCATTATGTTCTCATCAATTTCAAGTAACCATTTTGGGGTTTTTGGGTGTTTTCCAATTTCATCACGGTTATTCTCTTCTTGACAAATGTCCTCTCTTCTTATGAAATTTGGAGATACATTAATTGTTCTTGTTTCATCCATGTTATCAACCTCATCAATTTTATCAACAAATGGATTATGGAGTGCAATTTCAATATCATGATGTTCATATCCACTTTCTTCAAGTGCACGTCTTCATTTTCTTCTTCTTCTTTGTCCATGGTATTGCTATTATGAATAGGTGTTTCATAACATTTTTCAATATTTTCATTTGCAATATCATGGTGAATTTCATTCTTATCTAACATTTCATTATAATCAAAATTAACATCTTCAATTTGCATGTCATTAGATGGTAAAGAAGAAGATTCACCTTGATGAGCATCCACCAAACCCACCCTTCCAATCCTCTTCCTTTCCCTATCTTTTTTCCTAATTGCTTCAATTTCCTCCAATGTAACTTTCCTCCTCCTTTTTGCTTTATGACGACTGTTGCTCCCCATTAGGGGAACAAAAAAATCACCCTTATGATTGTAACAAGAAAATTGTGTCTCCAAAAGTGCATAAAAATATTCCTTTCACTGTCATAGCTAGAAATCATGAGTATTTCGACAGCAGAGGGTCTCGGTTGCGGAAGTCGGGCCCAACAATATTCCTTTTGTCTTTTTTCTGCTTTTACAAAATGGATATCCATTTTGTAAAAGCCCAATTCTTTGCAATGGACACTTGCAACGTCCATATGGCTACTACAAAATAGATATCCATTTTATTATGTACATTTGGATTCTAGACTAGGGATTCATTGTATTATTCAATAAACTTGTGAATTACCATCTAATTTCAATGTTTACACACTAATCCACCTAGGTATCAACTTAATAAAGCTCTGGATATAAGCCATTATTTGATTTTAGGCTATCATCAAATGAGGAGCTTCTAAAGGCAAAAATGTTGTCCCAAAAGAAGGCTCAATGTTATTCGTAAAGACATTAGATTGTTAAAATACAAATTCAAGGTTAGATACTCCTTGGGCTATTTTAGTATAGAGAAGCAAAATTGCAATATATGACTATCCTAGGAATTAGAATGGTTGATCATAGGATATTCATGGCATTTTGGTATTAATGGATGGATTGATGGATGTTTAAGGAGTTTAAGTTTAAATGTAATGTATGAGAATTCTTATTTATGAAGGATCTAATATGTCTTATGTCTTATTTGCAGGCCATTAGAGAAAGAAATGAAAAGATACCAAGGACTATCATAACACCTATTATAATTAGGTGCATCAAAGGATTGTCATCCAGGACCTTACCAATATGGGAAGTTATCAAAACCATGTCATGTTTAAAATTAAAGGCTTTATCACCTCTTTGTCCCTATAGGCCTATTAGAACAATAGGTCACATTTTATTCATATACCGGGGTTGAGAATAAACACTAAGCTTTTGTAGTTATGGCAAGTGTAAATGGAAATAGATCACAACTTTAGACAATCTATCCTCTCCTAGATTGCACTGACTGAGTGGAAATTAAAAATTCCCTATTAATGTCCTTTATATACTAAAGGTATGGGTGAGAAAGGTAAACTTTGTATGTTGTAGACAAGTGATGCAGAGCAACACAGCAAAAGCTACAAACAGGGTGTAAAATACCCATTAACCCACCAATTGCTCAAATAGCTTTTAAAATATCCTTCCCAAGGTCCAAACGAGACCGAAATACACTCTTTCTTTACTATCGGCAAGACATTTCTAATGTCTCATCGAACTATGCTTCACATGTTCTTCCTTTCTCTATTGTCGGCCAGACTTATCATTATCGGTAACCTTCAAATTTGTTAGCCCGATGTGGGACCTCTCGCCGATGTGTAGAATCCATCGCTCAGGCTTATGCTGTCGGTGTGACTCCTCCGTTGTTCTCCGATATACACACTTACTCCGATGTGAGATTCACCACCCTTGTCTATCGGTAAGACCAATACCCTCGATGAGACTTTTTACTTGCATTCCGATGTTATAACTCTCCCCGATGTGTTTACCATCCATTAGTCATTGGTAAGACTTCTACAGCGGTCAGACATTCTCTTTGATTTTTGATATCGTATCTCACACCGAAACAATAAACACCGAACTACACCATCGGCCAGACCGCCTCTATCGGTGACACTTTTCTTCTCGCCTCCGAGAGTCCATCTCTTTCCGATGTTCCTTCTGTCGGTGTGACTCCCTCTCATCGGTGTAGTTCTCAACCGTTCTTCCGATGTGCCGATAAATAACCCATCGGTGACACTTAATGATTGTCACCCCGATATGACTTGATCGGTGAGATCAATGTTGTCGGCTCAATGGAACTTTGTCTCTCCGATAACTATTGTCAGTCCGATGTCTTCGATTTAGCCTATACATAACATGACTTGTTATAACCGGTCGACTAATGTATCTTTTCCCAATTTTCCCAATATGGCCGGTCAACCTTTGTATCCTTTGACATGTACATTCACCATTTACAACCACGATAAACGATAGCAGGATATACATGAAATGTCCACGCATACATAAACGATATACCCATGGATTGTATCTTCGGTGAAACAATACCAATGGTACAAAATATGTTGCTTCTCTTCATCGAAAACCAATGGTACAAAATTTTTTATGGATCAAGGAAACGGATATCCATTTTCAGAACGGATATCCGTTTTGAGTTGCTTTTACCGAAGCAAAACTGATATCCATCTTGCTTTGGTACAAAGCAAGATGGATATCCGTTTTGATTGTTGACTTTTTATGGATTGTAACGTGTTTTAATGTTTCAGTCTCTTCTTCGAACTTCACCCTTCGTGCTGATGATTTTTTTTATGCAAAATTGATAAAACGAAAAGGGTTTATAGAAAAAATTATTAGCTTTCTAAAAATATAACATTTATTTGGTTATCATTTTATTAAATAATTATTAATAATTTTCAATATACCGTGTCCTAAAATCTTGATGGACACACTGATTGAAAAACATCCATAACTTTCAAATCATTTCACCTTTTTGAGATCCGAAACCTGCGTCAGACTCTATGTTTTTCTGGCTATAGGTTAAAAAAAAAATTTGAATTTTGATTTTTTTTTATCGAGTTAGGTTGGTTGGAAAATTACTTTTTATTTTTTAAAAAAAGTCACAGTAAAAAAATCATAACTAATTATTTTATTAGAAAAAAATTTCAAATAAATATGCATCACATCCGGACATGAGTCCTCTACTTATTTTGAAAGTTTCAAAATATATATATATATATATATATATATATATATATATATATATATATATATATATATATATATATATATATATATATATATATATATATATATATATATATATATATATATATATATATATATATTTACTCATAGTTAGGTTGGCTGGATAGACACCCACTTTTTATTTTTTTCTGAAAAATTTAATAGCTGTTCATTGAAATATTCAATTTTCACTAAGTAAATTTAGTTTTTTTTAACAAAAAATTAGTAGCCTATAAACTAGATTCAATTCTCTACAAATTTCATTCTTACATCTTTTTCAAATTGTATAGATAATACATTCAAAATTTCACATGAACTTGATAAAGTCTGATTTTTTGTATTTTCATTGCCACTTAGAGGTATAGTTTGGCCCATCATGATCTTGCACATACCCAAAATGGTTCATCATTTATATTCCCTAGTTAAAATGCTAATCACACAAGACACACAATTTTGATTATTTTTAGCTCACACTAAATTGATTTGTTTGATTTATAAAGTGTTTGGGTCATCAAAACACTTCTTAGACCGGTGCCTTCAATAGGTTACAGAGTCTACGGATTATCAAAGAGAGAACAACATATAAATAATATATAGTTGCCTAACTGGAACACCCAGATGCATGGAACTTGAAGACAAAACCAAACATACTTGTTAATCTCTTCCCACACAACATTCATTCATATGCAATCATAAAATGACCATTACAACATGTAATATATTATAGATTTGTCAAGTCCATCATATCATGGTAACAATCATACCACAAATCGTGGCAAGAGGAATCCTGTGAAAATCAGGAAATCTCTAAATGAACATTTGCAAAAATGGAGACATAAGATTCTACTCACAAATTATTCATCAATTCATCCATACGATTCACAAATGTTGTGCTTGAAGTTCTACAACTGTTACAATGTTAGAAACCCTGGTCGCATTGCACCCATTGCCTAAAAAATGCTGAAGTGACCAACCTTGTAATACCTCTTCATTCATGTATATATAACATGATTTTACCTCTGCATCCTAGGTTGGAAAACCCTAAACACCCAACTACCACTATACCATCAGAATTGAAGAACACTAACCTCCACCTACCTACAATATCCATCACCTTGCATTCAGGGCGTGTGAACATTTGAGAAGGAAAACCCATGAAGAAGCGCATGCAAAAGCCTTTACAACACTTAAACACTTTAAACATTTTAAACCTTTTTTGACTTTCGGTGCCCTTTCACTTTTCTTCCTTCTTTCTCTCTTTCAATTTTCTTCTTCAGCCACTTATGCTTTCGACGAACTATTGTTTTGGTGAAGAAAGAAGTTCATTGAAAAAGACTCCCTTTCCTTTTGCCTTGTCTTCTTTTTCGGCAACTTGCCTTTTCAGTGAACTTGAAGGTTCACGAACCTTCACTTTCACTGAAAAGGTAGAACACTTGGATTTTGGATTTATACTTAGGATTTTTGGACATTGACCCACATTAAAATAATCTCGGATCGAATATTAGCATATGGGCAAAAGGGGGAAAACACAAGGATTTTCTTTATTTTAACACAATATTTTTGCAATACCAGAGACAAGAAAAACCTGGTGCTAACAAACTCTAAACATAACTGGTCACCTCATCCACCAATATGAAGACAAAGGTAGTTCCAAGGTTAACAATATGCATCTCAAGATTTCAAATTGCACCCAAAATTAACTATGATCGTGGAGTGTGATTGTATACTCACTTTGAGTAGCTTTTCCATTGTCGAGATCATTCCGTGGCTTTGTGAAGACTATAACTTTATTCTGGGACAAGCATCACTATCAGATAATTGCTCACAAGCGCAAGTGACTATGCTGCCACAACTATAGGTGCATTGGTGGTTGGCACCAAAAAAAATATCATTCTAATACCTTGTTGACATAAAAGATGGAAGTTTTGAGATTGACAAAGCACATGTAAATACATATCATCAATTGTTTATTTGAAATTAATTTACAGCTTCTATTGCACAACTTGTTTATTCAATGAATGAAGCAAAAAAAGGTAACCTCATTTGCAACAAAAAATGATACAAATGCATCAGAGTTTGGCACACCATTTTTTTACTATGGAGGAGCAAGTGCAGCAGAATGAATTTCTAGCAGTTTTGTTCAAAAATATTGTAAAACGCATTGATGCAAATGACAATGTGCTTTGAACATGTCAATCAACATACATTAGAAAATTGAACAATAAAAGAACCCTTGACCGACTAACCAATTTGTTGCATTCAACATTTGAGGTAATTGGTCATTGCTTATTAAATTATAGCTTATATTCAATTTTAAAGTCTTGGCAAGCATTTATTCTAGCCTTCTACATGTTGTTACAAAATGCAAGCTTTATTTTTTTATGGTGCTTGCATTTTTATATTCTTTGAGTAAATTTATTTTAAATAGTGAGATGTTCTGCCATAGTGTTCAGGGTTGCTTGTATGCACACATATATATGATATCTATTTGTAAATAATATATAAACATACTATATGTATGTAACAATATACATAATATACATATTGTATATTCATTTATTAGATGTATTTGTCATATCCCAATATAAGGCATTGTTTAAATTAAAGATTTAAACATCATGATAAAGGCACAGAAATTGTCTTCATCAAATATGATGTTTGGTATCATCAATTAGATGATAATCGTGCATATAATAATATTTAATAAACAATTATATTAAATAATATTATCAATTTTAATATTACTATAATTACAATATAATATATTAATAAATATATTAATATATATTTAAATAATGATATAAATATATAAATAAATATTAATATTAATATTTAAATATCATTAAATATAATGCTATAATATATAAGCAAATATTATAACTTGGTCGACCCATATGCAGATTGACTCATATAAACAACGATCCTAGACAAATCAGTGACGCTGATTATGTTGAGTTAATAATAACTAAAGGAGGTGTCTCTTGAAATCGGTGATCCTTTGAAGGAGGCAACGTCTATAGAGGATATAAAGAGGAAATCGTGGGGCATTACAAAATATATCATAACATCTCATCTCATCACCATCAAATACCTTCAGCACTGATCATCCTAGAGAGAACTCTATCCTGGGCGGCTACGATTTGTTTCCTAGGCTACGGTGCAAGTCTGCAGATCCCCACGTAGTCATTAAGAAGGTTGATGTAGAGTCTAGAAGGTGGTCAACCCAAGGAGAATCACCCTGCTTGAAGCACCAAATTGTTAGAGGTCATGATCATTGGGATTGAATTCCAATTAGAGGGCATCGATATTAAAGATATTACATTTCGGTCAGAGATCGATGTCATAAGAGACTGAAGAAGAGCCGATTCGTTAGTCATCATCATCGCAGAAGTGGGGAGGCCAATCATTGTTGGAGCGTTGATTTGTAACGTCGATCCTAGGAGTTCATATTGTGTCTTGTGCATCGAATAAAGAACGAAGGATACATCTTGTCTGAGTGCCATCTGGAGTTAGAAAGAGCAACAATGATTCCAATAAGCTTATCCATTGCCTGGTCATTCGTCAACATTGAAGACAAACGTTGATATTAGAGGTTGTATCTATATTCGCACAGGTCGATCTGTTTCGTTCATGATAGCAACTTCATTGAAGGGTCGTATATTGGTTTGAAGACATAGGTGAGCAATCAACACATCCTCATCAGCATCATATTTGAGCATTCTACATAGGTGGCATCTCGGGGATAGCGATCCAATGAATGAACATCATACATTTGCTTTTCGTCACCTAAGGAGATCGAATCTGCTACAGTAATATCAACAACATTATTGCATTGAGTTTTGGCAACAAACTTAAATAGAAAAATATCACAACACCACAAGAAGAGGACATTGCAATATTATAATTGTCCTTGGCCTACATTAATATTTTACAATTTCTTGGAGGTCTTTGGTGCTATAAGCTTTTGGTTGGTTAGGGCAAAATGTGAGATGTCCCCTTGTCCACGACAATGTATGCGGATGCAAATAGTAGCAATGAATTATTGTCATCCCAAGAACCTAGTGAATTCAATGTATTGATTTTGCATCAAGATTTGTTGTGAAGAAGTCACATATCCAATAACATTGACACTTTTACCTACTCTAAATATGATGTTTCTGCAAATGTTGAGAGGTGTTGCTCGTGTATTTATTATTGAAATAATTTATTTCAAAATAGAACATATTTGAATATTGTGCAGATGATCCTACTATAGGGTTTGCTCTCAAGTTCACTATGTTCTAACTTGTTAATAACATTTGTTCCCCATATATTTCAATAATTGGCTATGGCTATTCAATCTTCAAGGTGTTGGGTAGTAAGAAGGAATTGATTATCATGAACTGAGAATAAATTACAAAATATTGTCGTGGAAGGTGAGAAGTTTATCAAGAATGTGATACAAAAGATCCTGCTATAATCTCTTTGCAAGTGCATACACAAACTCTAGTTATGTTTCAGTTTACATAGTTTTTATACAGCATCAGAGACACTTGATTTTTTCAATTCATGTTGTATTCTATTCCAATTTGAAGTTCTTCACTCTTAACATGGAAAAAACATTTATATCTTGCCAATACTCAGTTCTTATCTTTCTAATATTTAACTTGTGTTTTGTGGAAGAATACTTAAACACTGTTATAATGTTCAAGGCTGCTTGTGTGCAGACATATATATGATATATATCCTATATAATATATAAACATATGATATGTATGTATCACTATGCCTAATATACATATTGTATATTTATATATTAAAGACGTATTGTAACTGTCCCTAGCCTGCATTAATATTTTTTTAGTTACTTGGAGGTCCTTGGTGCTATTTGCTTTTTGCTAGTAAGGTGTAAATGCAAGATGCCCCTTGTCCATGGCAATGTATGAAGATGCAAATGGTCGCAATGAATTATTGCCATCTCAATAAGCAAGCGAATTCAATGTATTGATTTTGCAACTTTATAAATCCACTTGTTCTAGTCTTCAATGTTCCTATCTCACTATGTCAGGTAACTTTCTTCATATGAATTGCCATTTTAATACTAGTTTTTGGACCTCATATCTCCTAAACCTGCCTATTTTCAAGATGTTGTCCTTGATGTTGGGTGGCATATGATCAAGCATCAGAAACAAGTCTCTATTTCTTAAGGAAGACATCAAGTATGAAATGCTCTTGTTACTTATGTACTCATGCCAAGTTGAGACAATTTAATACATATGTCCTATCCACAAGAATATGTTCTCCTCAACTTTTTTAATGCTTCCATCTAACTAAAATCCTTTGGTCATTGTACCTTGCCCCTAATCCATAATCACCTTTTCCATTGTTTCCACTTTTCAAATTCTCTCCTTCTAGTCTTTAATGACCTTCTCTCACTACGTCGAATTACTTTCATCATAGGAGTTTCCCTTTTAAAGTTCTTTTGTTAGATTTGACATGTCCTAAAGCTACTTGTTTTGAAGATGTGGTTCTTTATATTGGTTGCATGTGATCAAGCATATGAAATAACTATTTGTTTCTAGAGAAAAATATCAAACATTGTAGACAATGTTGATTTGATTTCTTGTATTAACATATAGTAAATATTGTTTGTTCTTTGTTCTAGGTCCATGTAACCTTGAAAATAGAAAATGCATTTTCAAGCCCTTTCCATGCATTCTGCCCCAATTGTAACTACATATTTGATAGCTATGGAGCATTGGAAGACCAAACCACTCATTGTATAAAATGCACTAAAAATGTCAACTATGTCCACTGCCTTCATATCAAGGCCATTTTAATAACCAAGACCAAGTAGGCAATACATTGTTCTTGTGACAAATTTGTTATTGAACAACTGCTACCAGACTTGCAAACTGTCAGCTATAAACAATACATTGAAGACAAGTCAAAAGTCATCTTCATGCTACAGGATTTTGTTGCAGATGGCCAATTCACATTGAACCAAAACAATGTTCTTGTCAATGCAACTTGCACAACAAAATAGTCTCCGCTTACTATGAAAAACTACAACAATTCTCCATTGCTTGGTCTTTAATACAAAAAAAACCTTCTCCTTTTCTATAGGCTAACTATTTACACATAACATGCTCACACCCAACTTCATATGCATCTTGTAGGCACCAAGTGGACAAAAGGATTGCGCATCAATGGTTTTCAAAAATACATCTCTCATTTCCTATGTTGAACTAGGACCTTTAATTAGTGACTGAGAAACAATATCTGTCTTTACAGATTTTGGTGCTTATACTCTTTTATTATTATATTTTGCTTTATACTGTTTCATGCTATGATGCACTAATACTTGTGCCTACCCACCACAGTTTAAAAAAAGAAAAGAAAAACTCTTTTTCTCTTTGTGGTTTCACTGGTTTTGTGAACACCAAGTGTGAAAAATGAAATAAACAGTTTAGATTATAGCAAATTTCAAACAAATGGAAAGTGGTGATTGATGGTGTAGACAAGAGAGTGCCTATATGCAGTAGAATTTATTGTTGTTACAATCTTCAACTATAGCTAACTTGTTTTGTAGTATACCTCTCTTTGCTTGATTCTATGCTATACTAAACATAGTTTGCAGATGTAGTCAAACAAGTCATGAACGCCATCTTTGCTTTGTCTATACAATTTTCCTATGATTCTTTCTACTCTCTTTGCAAACTGTTATATCTAATTTGCATTCATCAACAAGCAACATATCTAGTAACATTGACACTTTTATATACCGTAAACATAACCTGCTATTATTTCTAGAATGATCTAGTACAAAACAAAGGATGTTTGAATATGGTACAAATGACCTTGTTATAGGGTCTTTGCAATGGAAACAACCTGTTCTTGGATTCTGATGTATTTATCGCATTGGAACATAACTAATTTCAAATAGTTATAATATTTAGCAAATGCTGGTGGCCTTGCCTCTGTGACACAAAGGTATTAACTCATTTTAAGTGTCTCCGTGTCTTTGGTTTGTGCCTTTGACTTCATTAATTGTTGGATTACCTTGAATTGTTTGATATCTTGTTTGCAATGTTTGCACTGAATCGTGAATCAACCATGTGAGTGAACATTTTGTTCACCATCATAACTAGCTCTAGTTTGTAAAAAAATACATGGTTGCATATACAAAATTGACTTATATTCCAATTTCCATAG
Organism: Cunninghamia lanceolata; assembly: GCA_027924645.1. NCBI lineage: Eukaryota > Viridiplantae > Streptophyta > Pinopsida > Cupressales > Cupressaceae > Cunninghamia > Cunninghamia lanceolata. Next base: position 9,075,101 of record BSBN01000333.1, read on the forward strand.
TTTTCATAGGGCATCAAAGAAACTTGAATTTTTCAGTTCATGTTGTATTCTATTCTAATTTGATAGACAACGATCTACATCAAATTAGGGTCTGTTTGTAAATCAATAAAGGTACAACTATATTATACATGAATGTTCTCATCAAAATATGTCGTTATAGACATGGGCAAATAGTCCATGTTTCTATAATCGAGTCTCCTAATAACTATACATATCTCACTTTCATGGGAGTTAGTGTATTCAAATAGTGGTTTTATAGACACTTATACCCATAGACACCTATTGTGGTATTGAGAGTTGCATCTTGTCCTTCTTAAATTATTTTTTGTAGACCTCCACATAGTGTTCTAGTTCACAAAACTTATGCAATAGTTCTATTCTAAATTTAAAATAAAATGGAACTTTATCTCTAAAGCTCCTCATACAAATTACCTTTGTGTAATTGAATACATTCTATAATGGTCATCATTCTCATGGTACCAGTGCTATTATGCCATGCAATCAAAGAATTCATTAACGCCTTTTGGTTCTCCCTGTATAGTTTTCTTACGATTCCTTCTATTCTATTTGTAGAGTGTGATCTCTGATTTAAATGAGTGAACACATAACACATCCAGTAATATTGACACTCTTAGATGCTCCGAATACAAGGTGTCTCTATTTCCATAATGAACTATTTTAGAAGAAAGCATATTAGAATATGATGCGGGTGATCTTGCTATAGAGTTTTTGCAATGGAAACAATCTGTTTTTGGATTCTGATGACACAAACTTGTCTGATAGATGTATTAACCATACACATTGCAACACATGCTTTATATTTTGTACCATCTAATGACATTTTGCAAGTGCAATCTACATTGATATGAAATGAAGATCCCTATTTGCATTGTCTGTCACAAAGAGAGGGACATAGCATGCCTAAACACAACAAATAGAAGCGTTGATATCATGCTCAAACATTCTCATAAAAAATTGTGCGTGTAAGAATGGACAAATACTCCATGTTCCTATAATAGGGCCTTCTAGTAATAGCACCTCTCCCACATTCGTAGAGGTAAGTGTATTTAAAGTCTGCTAGTTTTATGGACAATGATATCCATAGCCAGGTGTTATAGTATTGCCAATTGCATACTATGCTATTTAAATATTTCAATTGCCTATGTCACAAGAAGCTATAGTTAACCATTAACCTGCCTGCAAACATCATTTTTAAAATATATTCAAATCTTGGAACATAATACTATCATTGCAAAATGTCCCTAGCAAGATTTTCTTTATCATATTCAAATATGTTGTCCTTTGGAATAAATCACTTTGTAAATAAACACATTTTTGTTCATAGATAACATGTTCAGTGTGACAAAAAAATTTGATTGTTAGAGAACATGTCACTTCTTCGCCTATGTCAATTAGAAATCACACAACACATTCTATGAATATTGTGCTAACAATAATCATCAACCTGTTACCTAAATTTCACTACGGCTCATTCAGGTAGAGTTTTGATTCAAAACTTGTAAGGTACATCTCATTTGGTTCTTCATACATTACATTCAAGTGCATAAATGAAATAATTCAGGAGATTATGTTTATTAGTTTACTGCATTTATCCAAGTGCATGTAACATAAGAAGGGTTTATCCATAACTCTTTCCAAAAAATAAATAATCTTTATTGAATGTAAAATGTTCATCATCTCACACAAGTCGTGACGTTAACTTTCTTATTCAATGAAATTCAAGAAACAATTTATGCATGAATAAGTAAAAGTAAAAGTATGTGCATGTAAGGGTAGAGGCTAGTCATTGCCTGAGAATGACCGGTTCTGGTTTTGGTGTGTTGTCCTGTCACCCTGAGTTGTCTTTGTCCTTCTTAGTCAATGTCATCTTTATTTCCTGCATCTGGCAAAAGGATGGTGTTAGAGTAATACTCTAAGAAACGAATGGTCACTAACCTGACATGAACAAGTACCTATGCATGCATAAACTGATCCTCAAATGCATTAAACAAGAAATGTATACTTTGGATCTCCTAGAAAACAAGCAAGTCATCTAACACACCCAAAGTATGCATTTATTTTCTAACAAGTTTGCTTCATATGCAGATACAGGTGAAATTATGATTCTATGTAATTCATCAGATTATATTATGAGTGGGGAAAAATGTGGCTCTCACAAGGGTTGAGCCCAACTCATAAGTGTTATAGAAACATTTCATATGTATTTATCAGATGCAGAGTACAAACTATGTGAAAAGGAGAGAAATTATGCCTGTAAACAGTCCTCAAGAGAAAATTGTCAAGGAAATAGTCCAGTGAGACAGTTTGTAGGTAAGGCAACAGGATCAGCCACACATTGATCTACAAAAGGAGGAAACAAACCCTGAAGGGCCTCTTCAAATTGATACAGAGGGTTTTGAATACTTTCATACAGTATACAAGGACACAAAACAGTGAAAAGGTCATGAGAGGACAATGTTGAGTAGAGTCTAGAGAGATAGTGGTAGGATTGTGACAGAGGTTTGCATGTAAGAGAGAACATTTAAAATGACATAAGATCAGTCACACCAAACTATGAGATGGTCATCGAAAAAACAATGTTATTGTTGTCCCTAATTGCATACATGACTGTAACAATCATATCACATAAAGATGCAATTTATGGTGGAGCAGTCCTTGTTTTAGTTTGTTCATGCATTACGCCTTAATAGTTTTGTATGCCTATAACCATGAGAGTTTAGTGTTTTGTTATAAGGAGGTCTGTAAATTTGAGAGCTACAGGTTAGATTGAAGATTATGAACAATATAGAGAAGGACAATATACACAAAATGAAGCAACATGCTTGTTAACATAACAACATACAACTGTTGTAGCAGAATGATTGTTACAAAAGGAGCAGTCACTTTTGACAATCACAGGAAAAGGACTATCAAAGGCTTACAAAGACAATCACAACAGTAAGATTTGCAGACAATCATCCTTGAATGTTATAAAGGAAGAACATGTAGAAACTGTCAAAAAGATATGCCAATATAGTGACAAGAGAAAACATTAGGTTTGCTACAACTTTGAGAAGATCTACTATTGTTTTATAAATGTCAAGAAATGGACGAGTGGACTGTCTAGTTCAAAACCAGTATGGAGAGTTAAGATGGATTGTAGGTTTTTGTTACAATAAAAAATCATGTAGCAATAGAGGGTCACCAAGAAGGTGGTAGAGTCCAAGAGCATTGATATGGTATGACAAAGCTATGAAGAAACAATCATTAGCAGATAAGGAGCAACAAACAGTCATAAATTACGTCAGCAAGTGAAGGATATCCACATAAGACTTGAAGAGGTGAATATGCCTATGCCAAGGCTAGCCATCCTTGCTTCGTGAAGTTTCAATTAGAATATACCAGGATTCTCATATAAAGGGATGTCATACTCATATAAATGGTTAAGAGAATGTAAGAGAGATTCATCTAATGTGGCTGTTAATAGTCTTAGAACAAGATTATAATCATGACTGTAGCAAGGAAGTATCAACAGAACAGTCATGGAGATCAGTAGTAATGAAGGATAGTCAACACTAGAGAGATTGGGGTAGTCAAAGAGATGCCTTCATACATGAAACAATCATTATACTGTAAGACAATTATCACATGATTGTTATCTCAGTGAGGGTAGTAAATCAATACAAGTGTGCAGCTACAGAGTTAAGAGATAGCAAAAGATCTGAAATAACATTGTGCATTATATGCCATAACTTCCAAGGAGATCCTCACAAATAGTAAAGTAGCAGTCACCAGTAGGCAACAAAAGTGACTGTCATAAAAACATGCAGGAGCTAAAAGCTACAGTAGCAATGAGAAACCATGACAAAATGGGCAAGTAATAGTCCTAATGACTGTGCTAAAGGATGAGACCAATGAGGACAGTAGATGAAAGCACAACACATTCATCTCTATGCAAAAAAGAGTCATTTTTAGACCTAACAAATATATAGAGTTTCAAAGGCTTTGGAGGATAGCCTTAAGACCAAATTGGTTATAGATGCATGTGTTTTGGTTCAGTCATCAAACAAGGAAAAGTCACCATGACTGTTATAATCAAAACCTTTAGTAATACATTTTAAACTACAAGAACAAAAAGACATTTGTCTAAGCTTTAGTATATGTATGCTGTCCCAGTCATGAGTTATAACATTTCTAGTGTACAGTGACCTTCAGAATGATCTTCCAGGTGAATCAGTAACAGCCAACAAAAGTATACAGATTCTTATCTACAGAAGATACAAGACAGCAACAAAGTCTACAAATTCTTCACAGTCTCCGTGTAAACCCTAGTAGGGTTTTCTGTCACAAAATAAAGAGACTTTCATAGTTACATTGCTAGATAGTGGAACCCGTTTGTAGGCATGGCCATAGCATCTTGCTACAGAACAAAAGAAAAATGCAGATTTCCCAGAAAGTGCAGAAATTTTCCAAGTTCAAAATACACATAACCCTCTGAAAAATCACAAAAAATGGAGTTTCAAGCATCTTGCTACAACCTACACAACAGAAAATACAGATATTTCGAGTTGCGGCAATAAAAATATGTCATTTTTCAAGTTTTTTTGTCAAGGCTGGGGCTCGTTTGGAGCCACAAACAAATGCAAAAAAATAGGAAAAATCTAAAGTTTTTAACTCATTTCACAACAAATACTCAAAACATAGTCAAAATCGCGACCCCAGAATGGCAAATACGCAATAAAAAAACTCGGAAGTGAGAAAGGTTTGACAGTAAAAAATGAATTATATGTGGTTTTTGCCGTTTGTTGTGTAAAACCACGTTTTTTGGTTCCCTCAAGCGGCCGTCATACGGCCTCAAATACAGTAAAAGCAAGTTCGAAGGAGATCGGCCACAGAGAACAACAAAAAATGCATCAAAAACACAGTCAAAACGCGACCACAAAAGCTTGAAATCGGCCCAAAATCGAAAAGGAAGGAGTCAAAACCTCAAAGGAACCATTTACCTTGCATTTTGCCTCAGAAAATCGACCAGATCAACCCAGGATAGACCAGATTCATACATTTTTTCCCTTCCAAACCCTCTATGGTGGCGGTCGAGCGGCAGCAAGTAAGACAACAGAAAATGAAATGCAAAATCAAATGATATCTTTTAGGTTTTCCTTCCCTTTTGGTCCATTAAAACCTAATTTGCATTTTTGAGTTTTTTTTTGACTTTTGATTTTGCAAATCATTACAATCTATTATGCACCGTGGGGAAGACTTCATGTCTTTTTCAAACCTAGCAATAATGCAATAGGGGCCGTGAGGCATGTTTTTCTGCCTTATTTATTTTCTTAAGGTCAAATGCATTATGAGAAAACACAAGGTCGAATGCCTTTTTTTGCCAAGGCATATCATGGCTAGGAGTTACAAGGTGGATGAAGTGTGGCCACAAGGCATGGTGGTGTGTGTTGGGAGCTATAAGGTGGTGTTAATGCATGTGAAGCTTTGTAATGTATGGGGAGTCATAAGGGTTATTTTTGAAATATATTGCATTGAACCTCGCATCATGACGGTGGATAGGTATAAATGGGAATGGTTAGGAATTGTGAGACGTTTTTTGATGCTTTGAGATGTGAGATATGATGCAAGTGTATGGGTAGTCATGTCATTTTGCCTAGGAGCTATAAAGGTGTTTTCTTTGTCATTTTTGCATAATTTGAAATCGATTAAATGTTGTAAATGAACGATAAAGTAATGAATTATGAATTACTTTATCGTTTGTAATAAAAATGCAAAGAGGCAACATTAGACAGATTTATCACAAATGACAAAGTAAGTCTTGTCGATTACTTTGTCATCCTTTCACGACATTTAATTGACCCTAAATCATGCAAAATCAGGGAATTAAATGTTGTCTTAAATACCATTATTTTCTGCATAGGTTTGTATAAATTTTGGATTGTAAAACATTAACTAAGGTGATGTAATTATAAATCACTTAGTTAATGTTAAATGGATGCAGAAAAATATGTATTTATGTCCTTTATTGTGAAAATATCAAACATTTATGATGTTGTAGGGGTAAAGTTGACAAACAGGCAGGAGTCATTGCACATACTTGACTTATTTTCAGTGGCTTTAAAGGCATTTTCTGGAACTTTTATGATTAGAGATGACATACCTTGACTATTTCTGCATTGGGACCCCTTTTTGGAGGACTTTGGGCAGATATTTTGGAGACATTTATGAGGTACATGAAGATGGAGGTGGCTCATGCTTATCTCATGGCAGTTGTTTGGGAAGTATATAGTCTTCTTCCTTGTTCATTATTCAGAAGTTCTTGCTATTCACTGCTCTGTATATTGTAATTTTCTGAGTTCTTTTGCAGAAGTGAATAGTCTTGTAACCCATTTTTAGAGATATACAGCATTGTAACACCCTTTTTAGCAGTAATAAGTAGTTCATACCTTCCCATTTCTTCTGATATTGTGTGTCCTTAGTGTTAGTGCAGATCTTTGTGATGTTCTTTGTCCTTGGAGATGTATTTCATGTTGGTGCCTTTATGCAGGGATACATATTTTTGCAGGTTGTGAGATGTGCAAGGAATAACAATCAGTTTTGAGTAGTAAGAAAACACCTTTCTCCTTTGCAGAACTGTTGTTATTTAGCCTCCTTACAAAGTAATGATGCAAGGATTATGATTTGTTGGGTTGTGTAGGAGAGCCTTATTATTACTGGTTCTGTAGTGTGTCAGTTCTGTGTAGTCTCAGATGATCTTTTGGTGCATCACCTTAGACAGTAGGTTTCATTTTAATGCAATCCTTCTTACCCTTTTCTCTGCAAAAACTTTAGTACAAGCAGTATAGGTGGAGTATCAATAGGAAGCCAGCCTTCTCCGGAGGTTCTTTCCATCACATGTGACCCACAGACCTAGAAAGATCCCATGTTTCTCCAAATTGCCAAGTTTTACAACTCAACAAGGGTGCAAATCTGAGAGACAACACAACCTAATAACTATACATGTATTAGTATTTATAGGTAGAATCATATATGTAAATATCATAGCCCTATATGCAAATTGTCCATGTCTACAAACATAGCTTTGACCAGTACCTTGGTATTTGCAAATTTGTCTATGCAAACCTCATACATGAATATTCAATCTCTTTTCTTGTTTTACTATCCATCATATAATCCTAGATGTACTTTGACAATTTGATGATACATATAAACACTCCTATTCTTTGAAATGAATAATTCATATATGTACATAATTATTCAAATGCAATTAAATTGTTTCTAACCAATTATCTTAACAAATTATGAACACAACTTGATATCTACATCTTTCCTTAAGCCTTGCTCATTCTTTAAATTAAATTTGAACTAGCCATTTGTTTACTCTAGTACAAGCATCCCTTATCACTACAAATTTGTATGGCTTCGAGTGCAAGTCACTATTGTGGCTTTGAAATAGCAATGACTTTAATAGACATTATTAATAAGACCATGTTTTTAATCATGTCAATCTTTAAATAGAATTATGTTATTATACTTTGCCCAAAAAAACAAATCGTGAAAGCGTTGTTGCAAAATTCTATTTTAAACAAAAGAAATAAATTGTTTCTATTTATATTTACATAATTGCTATAACATCATTACTAGTAGTTTTTGACAAATTCAATTATCAAGTCAAAATGAACTAAATTGTTTCTATTTATATTTATATAATTGCTATAACATCTTGCAAAATTTTATTTTAAACAAATGAACTAAATTGTTTCTATTTATAAATTTACATAATTGTTATAACAACAGACTTAGTTGGGAGACTTGCAGAAAGAAAAGAACTTTGGGGGTTGGAAAGCATGGTATGCCCTCCAAAATAGGTGTAGAGAGGCAGAGTCATAGGATTGGAAAACTATTTAGATTCTTTTTGGGCCATTGGTAAGTCTGGTGGTACTTTATGGGTGTGAGCTTGAGGCTAGCAACACATCAGAGTCCAAGTAGAAGCAAATAGAAAGAATCCAAAAGCATATGATCACTAGCAAGTTTAGGCTAAAAGTTTCAATTCCATATGAGATTTTGCTAGCTGAAACAGGGATTGTTCCTATGGAAGCCACTGCTATGGTACGTCTCGTAAGATATCTCAAAAGAATTGACTAGATGGAAGCAAGTAGATATCCTAAGGTAGTCTTCAATGAAGTTTTAAGCGAAAGAAAGTAGTCTTGGATGAAACAAAATAGCAAGTGGATGAGCAAGTGGAATATTTATTTGAACGCTTGCCCTACGGATAGCAAAGGAGTAAAAGCTTTTGTCATAGATAAATTTCACAAATCTATGTGGGGTGGTATTCTAGGGAGAAAGAAGAAATACTACCTTGAGAGGTTTAACCCCATTTGTGATCATCTACAAAAAGCGTACATTGGGGCGAATATCCCTTGGAGGGCTAAGATTTTGATCGCTCAGTTTCTAACTAACTCTCATCAACTTCGGTGTGAAATGGGAAGGTGTAAAAGGCCTAAAGAGAATTGGGAAGAGAGAGTGTGTGAATTTTGCAGTTTTGGGGCAGTGGAATGAGAAAAACACTTTATTTTGGAGTGTGATGCTTACACTGACGTGGGGCAAAATATGCAGGCATACTATAGAGGCTTCTTGGCATGGTTTATTTAGAGAGGGGTCTTTAAAGAAAGTCAAAGAGCTCATTATCTCTTTGAATAAAAGAAGAATTGAAATGTAGAAGCAAATATGACAGGGCTGGTTTGTCTCATAGGCTATTTTTAGCCTCGCAGAATTAGAAGTTATTCTATTAATTCTATGGTTTTTGACAAATTCAATTATAGTCAAAGTCAAAATCGGTAGGCCATGCCTCACTTGTTTGAAAGAGGATGCGTAGAAAATAACGATGTCACGGACAGAACCCACGCCCGGCGGATATGCAGACTTGACGCTATTATTTGCCATTTGTCATTGACATAACAGAGCACAGGAAGGGAGAAGAAGAAAAAGAAGTGGGAGATGGAGATGAAGGGCAAGGCTGCATTAGTGACCGGAGGAGGAGCTGGAATTGGTAATTCTTGAATTATAATTGTTAGTGATTGTATTTCAGGAATAACGAGTAGTTCACGTTTTTCTTATGCATATGAGGCTCAATTATTTCGTAGAACGACGTAAATCAAATTGATAAAAAAATACGATCCTTGCAATTTGAATAACTTGTCATCTCCCTTTTAAATATAGATTGATTACTTCACCTATTCATGAAGAGGGGATCTTGTAGTTTCCATCACAGCAGAATTTCGTACGTAGACAAAACGAGGGTTGACATTTGGGCTGCCTTCTTTTCAGTAAGTAAGATAAGTTGGACTGGTAGTAAGGCATGTGTACTGCATAAAAGATGTCACATGGTTGGGTGGCTTGATAGCTATACGTACTCCATAAGGAGGTCACATGTTCGAATATGGAGCCGGGTAGGATTATACAACTCAAACAATATCAGATAAATGGAAAAAACAATTCCTGTGTGGAATGCTTGGATAAGGGGGTCCTGTATACCAAAATGGTGGACCTTGCTTGGCAGTGACCTAAAAACGCTACCTTGACCTTTACCTTTGTCAAAAAGAGGGTAATTTCTTTGGAGATTAATAATAATAGACCTAATTTCATTGAAGAAGCCACAGTGTCTCAAGTTTAGCTTGGTAGACCTTGTACACTTGGCCTAGATTGTTGGAAAATCTGATGTCAAACAGGCACAGCCTAAACAGATGCAGTACAATGCCACAGCAGAACACAACGTACTGCAGAATGCTAAAGATAGGAGCAGCAATCCTGGCTATTATAAAAAGCAGAAAGTTTAAAAACAACGATATTGATTTAAAATAGGAACAACAGGGAGTTTAAAAAAGGAGGAATAAAAATAGGTAGTTAAAATTATGAATGATTTTTCCACTTTTTAAAGCTGATTATGTTTAGTGTGTTAAAAGCAAAAAAATTTTGTCACTGTGCTTCTTTGTTAATTTGTCCAATGAAAGTGATAAAACTTTGTAATATTGAATAGATCACCATTGAAAGAATGATCTTCCTCAGCTTTTTAAGAGGAGCAGCTCCCTTATGTGAATGAAAAAAAATTGAATTTCTTTTTAATAATCTCCCCTCCCCAATACAATATAAATTTGTGACTAAAATAAAAATAATATTAATAACACACAGTCTATTAAAATTTCCTGAGAATAGGTAATACAAATAATGAAATAAATGCTTTAGATAGAAATATAAAATATTTCTGAATATTAATAGCACACAGTCTATTAAAATTTAATATTCTTCCAAATTTGTAAATAAATAATTCCAAATATTGATAGTACACAGTCTATCAATAACCTTCCAAATTAGTGATACACAACCCACTTTCATTTTCAGCAGCATAAACTACCAGAAAACTAGATCATGAGGAAAGAAAATATTTATTTTCTCATCACCAAAACTTCACATAACCTTTAATTTTTGGATAAATAAAATTTGAAATGTTAAGGAATTATCAAATTCGAGGGATAACAGAGTGTAAGATCATTGTTTTAAGTAGGGTGCTTTTAGAATTTTTTTTTTTTTTTTTTAATATTGCGAATAGTTCACAACACAAACATAATATCCAGCAAATTCCCAACAAGCCAAGAACCACACAATCAAAACACTCCAGACGAACAGTTTGTGGGGTCATTACACAGTCACTATGACATCATATAAAGTAGAGTAAGCTAGAGCCAATAAAGAGATGATTTAAATTCTCGTAGGCAGATCGGTTACTGTTTTAAAACTAGATTCAATACCTGCAGCTGTCTTATCCCTGTTCCTGACTTTCTGCAGTGAAGCAACAGACTGCTGATCAGTCATAGTGTTTTGAACAGATTTATCATTCTCCATTCTATCCAGGCTCAAATGTTCAGCCAGTGAAAGACCAGCCTGGTGATCAGGGAAATTCTTATTAAACCAGTCCTCAATTTTAGCTGCAGTGTGATCATTACAAAGCCATTCTGGAATATCATCATCCTTATCAGTGAAACTATCATGCAACAGGGAATCATTCTTCACACCATCCTTTTCCTCATCAACATCAAAATCCGGCCACCATTGAGGATGCATTACATATTCTTTCTTCAGCTTGATGGAACCTTTGTTCATCAGATTAAAGAACCCCTCTTTTGAGATATCCAAGGTCATTGACACCTGCGAGGCAACAAGCAATGAGGTAACTTCATCGATGAAGTCAGTAAGCGTTCTTACTTTTCCTTGAAAAATCTCATTGTTCCTAGTTTTCCAAATGAACCATCAGTGGATAAAACAAGCCAAATTTTATTAGATTTCCTTTCAAGACCATTAATAAAACCAAACACAATATCCTCCCAAACAATAGAATTATCGTTAACCCAACCACTCTAAAAAACAGGATCTCAAAACTTCTTGGCATAAGGACAATAAAAAAAAAATTGTTTATATGACTCATTAGTATTACATGTACTGCAAGATATGGAGTCAAAACCATTAGGGCCTCTAAAGTTACCAACAACCAGTTTCTGAAGCAATGACATCCACCTAAAACAGGCTCTTTTAGGTTTCAGGAAGGCAGATCATATGATTTGACAAATCCTATTTCAAATGGAGACACTAAAATCTTTATTCCATCTAATATTCAGGTAAGAAAATATCTCCTGGGTATCCCAAGAAATGTTATCAAGGATGTGAGAGTTAAAAACCATCCGAGGTTTCTGCACTAAATATCTCAAGGCTTTCATTAGAAATATGTGCTTAAACTTAAACTATGTGCTTTAATTAAAGGGCAACTATCCTTAAATACAGTTTTTTAGAGGGTGGAAATATGTCCGAATTAATTTATAAATTCCAAATGTTTCTGTATTTACGAAGGATTTCACGTCATTATGAAGAAACAAGACCTACAGGATGTAGATAGAAGTCGATTCACAATTAAACTTTTGCTTAACAATAGGACTATTTGAGATAATGCTTTATGTTCAAGGTTTAATACCACGTGTGCATTTGGATATGTGTCATTCTTAATACCACAATTTATCTTCTAATCACATTTTCTTAAGGGTTATTCTTGGACTCTATGGCCTCTCTCTTGACATTCTTTATTCTCGACAATTTTCTACCTTTTTTGTTCAAACAGACTTGTCAAATGAGTTGGCACCTATTCATTGTGTTTACACACATTGGAGATTCATATTGCAAGAATAGATTGAAAAAATTCTCTCTTTATATGCAGGTAGAGCACTTTGTCTTGCTCTTGCACAGAAAGGAGTCCGTGTGACAGTTCTTGATTATTCAGAAAGTTCTGGAAAATTAGTTGGTATTCTGGAAGAAGAGCATGCAAAGCTCTATAAAGATCTGAAAAAGCCTACTGCAATATTTGTTAAATGTGATGTTACTAATCCAGGTACAAACTTTACAGGCAACTCTTTTCGCTTATAGCTTCTTCCGCAAAATGGGGTATCCTGAATTTTTTGGTATTTGATAATTAGTTTAGGTTTTAGTTTTGTCACTTACATGTATTATAGAGGTAAGCAAAATGCGTTCTGCCTTCTAAGTTCTAATGCATAGAGAACTGAGGCTGGTATTTTAATTTTTCGAATAATGTTTTTTTTCAGTCTGCACATGACAATTGGCAGCTTTTTTCCTAGTTAATGGTCTATTTTATTTCCATGTTGCCAATCTAGATACATCGGAATAACCAATGCTAAGTCTGTATATCCTACTGAAAGTCTCTATGTTCCGTTATTTTGATATGGTTTAGTTACCGTGTGGTCTGATTTCAAATGGATGAGATTTTTACTTTTTTAGACGGAATGCCATTTTTTTTATATCAGTATGTATAGTTAATTGTGATTTTGTAACGACAGGGGACCTTGCATCTGCTTTTTCAAAGCATATGGAGGCTTTTGGAAGGCTGGACATTTGCATTAATTGTGCTGGTGTAGGTAATGTGATACCTTTTTTTAAAGATAAAAGTACTGATGGAAGTGGTGAATGGAGGCGCACTATTGATATAAATCTAACGGCTCTTATTAACTGTACTCGCCTGGCAGTAAGTTTCTATTCATGAACATTTTTCTTTGATTAAAAATGTAATTTCATTGAAAACCTACATGTGTGGTTCAATAAAATGGAGCTGCATGATGACACAACCATAAAAGCAGATGCTAGGGCACTCACTAGAGGTTAGTATACAAGGGAAAGATAAAATATTACTATTTAGTTTAGAGTGCACTAAAAAACACATCTAGATTACAATGGAGACAACAGGAGAGAGGGGTTTTGTATCATCATGATTCATAATTCTTTCCCAACAACCTTTAAATGCGTCTTCCATATTAGGGACACCCAAATTGTCATTCTTTTATTTATTTTCTTCTTTCACCATACCGAAGATGAGCAAGAATACAGTGGGATACTTGTTCGGCTTTGGAAGAATGATTTGGTCTCTCAAAAGTTTAAATTTTTAAAACACACCAATCAAATTTCTTGGGTCTGCTCTTTGTCTTGAATTTCATGGAAGAACCTTTCTCAGCAGCATTTCCTTAATTGTCATTTAAGATTTAATATTTATGAGGTGATCTAATGTAATACCCTGTTGTTCCCAATTTCTAAAAAGGCTAGTGTTTGGACAAAATTGTAAGGACTTGATGACTGAATGACATGAATAATATTAATAATTTTTGATAAACCTTAGTTCCTCTTGATATTAATACATGTCTTGATGATGTTTATGTTGATCAATGTCTAGTAGATATTTGATGTTTGAATAATCATTTGGACCAATGTTGTCTTCGCTTTATACAGGACAAGGCCTTCCATCAACAATCAAGAGTCTAGAGTAATCTTGAATTAGCTTTGTGATTATAGATCAATACAAACTAATGTCTAGATCGTGAACAAGCTTGAAACAGAAAGACTAATCCAATCTTTGCCAAGGAACACCCCCAATATTGACCAATCGTTCACTGACCCAATCCTTACTTAAAATTTCTCTCCAATCCATTTGTAGATGAACAAATGGAATAACTAGATGGCTGGTAAGGGAAGGAACGACATTATTAAATCTGAAATTTAGATCCTTCTCCCTCCTAAGATCACACTAGTGACTCCCAATATTCTTTGACAATTCTTGTTGAGAACTCCAAGCATGGATACCCAACCAAGAATGATCTCCCAAAATCAATACATCCCATGACAGAAATGCATCACCAATTACATATGAGAAGTATACAATACTACTCACCAACTCAGCTAAGGTATGAAATGACACACTTGTTGGCCAGCTCCAAAACTCAAGGCTAAACCTCATGCAAGAATGAAGAAACTCATAATAAATACCAACAAGGAAATGATTCTCAACTGAAATCATTAATTTGCATACCCAAACTACCTTCCAATTCCTCATGTAGCAAGGAATGATGATGCCTCCTCAAGCCATATCATCCCAAATACAAACTTGCTCTGTCTCCTTCCTTGCACATTTCATATTCGGTGGTCTCCCGGGAGGGTAACCAAACTCCTCATAAAGTGAACCTGAATCAAAAACAAGTTGAGTACCACACTCCAACTCAGATTCTGAATCTTCTCCCGGATCCCATACCTTACTATTTTTACCAAGTGCAATGCTACAATCATGAGTAGTCCCAACATTCAAGTCAAGAGGTGGATTGTCATACACCATATCAACACCCATCTCAAACAATGGATTATCAACAATCACCACAAACGATTTTTTCCAACCATGTTCATGCAAAGAAAATAAATTGTTGCTATGATGAATACTAAAATCAGAACCTTCATTCCTGTTATCAATGACTCCAAGTCTATCCCATATCACCTGTGCCTCTACCTTATCATCTTCAATAGTGAGCGGTGGATCCAAATTAACAAGTTCACTAGGACTCTGCTTAAGATCAGCTACATGCAATGTGAAATCAGATTTGTTTTCATGATCAAAAACAATACCATCCATACCACCCTCCATGCATAGATGTGGGGATGAAGATAGAATAGCACTATAGGCAAAAGGGAATTCATCCCAAACAGGACCCTTATCATACTTCGGTGCCAACACCACTGGATCCCAAATGCTAAAAGGCTGATTGCTCTGTTTAGAAAGAATATGTTCCTCATGAACGGTTGCCTTTGTTAATAAATCACTCTTCAACTCCCTAGTATTGTCATCAACACTGAAATAAAATAAGGAATCATCATTGTTAGCTGTTTTGAATACTTCATCCTCTTTGCCTTCAACAAGCTCATCATTTGAAGGTATATCTATTAGTGTTTAATTTCGCACCATTCGGTGAGAAAGAAAAACAAACAGATGTGTAGTAGAACCGCTCTTCGAATTGGAAGGGGAAGCTCCCTGTAAAATAAAACTTAACTAAAAACTTAACAATCTATTTGGGTTTTTGCAACGTGCGGAAAGGCAGAGACGCACATTCAATAGTGAAGCAAAGATTTTCATGCTTTTCGACTGAAAACAAAACCTAGGCTACACGCTTGCGCTACTCAACTAAATTCAGAGGCCGAGTAAAGCAAGTACACAATTTTAGATCGATTGGACAAAATAACACCATACAATGATTAAGGCAAAAATAATACAAAGCTGTGATTTTTCACCCTCAACACAGAAGAAAACACACATCAATGGATACTTAGAAGCAAAACAGGCATAGTAAATTCCATTGAATGAATACAAACTCACAATCATATGAACATCTGACAAATAACAACTTCAGCGTAAGACAAGCATGAGAATTGCCAAATTGCTTTTCATTCATTGGTTGAACACAATTTTGACATGTTGATACAAAATACTGAAAAAGACTAACTTTAAAGCTCTTGAATGCTGAAATCTAGATCTAAGTCTGAATTCTAGAATCCTAAAAAAATCCCTTCTGGTGCTTGTGCAAAAGCACTTATTTATACCCTAAAAAGCAAAGATGCAAGGAAATAAAACGAAGAGTTAACTAACAATCTTCGCTCTAACTCTAATGCTGCATGGGAAGCATGCAAGCTTATTAACAATTTAAAAATAAAAATATCTTTCATGCAACTTAGTTAACTGAACTTGCATGTTATTACACCTTGAGTTCCACTTAAAGATATTTTGCATGATTTCCAAAACAAATCCAAAAATAAGTTTATCTTTCAAAGGCAAAGTCAGTTCTCAAAATAAAAACTGCTTTGGAAATCCCTCCAGCCGCCAAAAACAGAATTCTCCTGCAAACACTAAGAAATGGCTAAGTCTAAGAATTGAGTTTTTTCCAATTCATCAACTTTAGCCTCATCTGGTATAATGATGGAATCAAGGTGAATAGTCTTCGTCTGCAGGATGACACTGGCATCTTCAATTGTCTTCAATAGATCTGTATATTCCTTGTCCTTTGAATAGTCATGGATGAGTGCCGATTTGGCCTCAATAGTAATGGAAGAATGTTGCATGGTTGCTTTGTGGTTTGGAGGAGTCTTCCTTGACATTGTCTTGCCTTGAAAATGGCCAATTTAGACCTCTGTATGCTTGCTGCCCAAGAAAATCAGGCCTTTCTTCTTGCTGTCCAAATTCTGATTTTTGTGAAAAAAATGCATTTTTTGACCTTGAAAGTGAAAATTTGTAGTTATGACTTTAAAGATTTGCCGGATCTAAGCTCTAAATGGTCAAGGATGATGGAAAATGCCTTTTCCCGAGGTGGGTATGCGCTAGAAATAAGAAAATTTGAACATAGAAGCCTTAAAAATAATTTTTCTTTTGGCTGTAGGTGGACATTTTGGACTGGAACAGTCATAACCAACAATCAAAAAGCTTGAAAAACCTCAAAAAATGGCCTCCAAGGACTGAGCGCTGCCTTATGAGTGTGCAAAAGTGCCTCTAAATGATGTAGAATGGAGGAAATGTTGCCTGGGAGTGCAAGATTTGCCCCTTAGGTATATTGCTGGCCCAAAAGTGTCTTTAATCTGTCATGAAAAAGCTTGAAACCCTTGATAATGGCCGCCAATGTGAAGAAATGCCCTCCTAGGGTGTAGACAAGTCTTTGAATGCAAGAGAGAGGTATGGAATGATGCAAGAATGTGCCAACTTGGCTTTGTATATGAAGATCCACTTCTCAAAACCCCTCCAATCTGCCTTTGAAGTTTTATGAACCCTCAACAATGGCTGCCTAGCTTTGA
Source organism: Cunninghamia lanceolata (assembly GCA_027924645.1). Taxonomy (NCBI): domain Eukaryota; kingdom Viridiplantae; phylum Streptophyta; class Pinopsida; order Cupressales; family Cupressaceae; genus Cunninghamia; species Cunninghamia lanceolata. The sequence goes on from BSBN01000333.1 coordinate 9,092,306, forward strand.
ATGTTGCCTTTACTCCTTTGCTATGCTTTGGAAAGTGTCAAATAACAATGAATAAAGCCTCCTTTATAGTGAACGCCACTTTTTAGGGTTTCCAATGTGCTTTACTCTAAAAATAGTGTGATTTTTTATTCTCCTCCATGCAAAAAAAAATAGGTTGAAAAAAGAGTGCAAATCACCCAAAAGGCACTCCTTTTTGAAGTTTAGAAAAAAAGGAGTGTATTTTGGCAAAAAGGCACTCCTTTTTGAAGTGCATTTTGGCAAAAAGGCACTCCTTTTTTAAGTTTTTCAAAAAGGCGCGCCTTTTTAGCGTTTTTCAAAAAGGAGCACCTTTTTGGAGTTCTTTTAAAAAGGAGCATCTTTTTGGAGTTTTTCAAAAAGGAGTGCATTTTGACAAAAAAGAGCCTTTTTGGAGTTTTGCAAAAAGGAGTGCAATTTCCCCAAAATGGGCGCCTTTTGCCAAAGCACTTTGCCTTATCAACTTTCTCATATTTTGCCTTTGAAAATCTTGATTTTTGCCTTGAGATTTTTATGAAAACCTCGTGATTGTTTCACCATTTTCCATGCTCTTTCATCATGACTTTTGGCCTCGGAAATTTTGAATTTTGCCCTAGCCATTTTTGACAGAGATTGCTTGGATTAATGTCATTTGTCTCTGCTTGTGAAGCTTCTTCGCCATTCCTTTGCATCATTTAACAGTTCTACATCCTCTGAACAACACTGAAAACTTGAATCTGACCCCTGGCAGATGAACTTCAACTTTTTATTTTTAGAAAATTTTGCCAGAAACCTAAAATTGACGTCTATTTTTAGTTTCTATTTTTAGAAATTTTGACTTTTTGACTTTTGACGACCAATTTTTCAGAATCTCACAAAATGCCTTTTATGAAGCAAAATTTTGATTTAGCATAACATAGCCAATTTGGCTTCTTTGAATCCTTCTCCATTCGGGCCTTGAATCGATTTCTTTTGATATATCTTGTACCTGCGGGGTGCTTGGGGGGTGTGTTTAGGCATCTTTTTAGGGTGTTTGTATGCATAGACGAAAAATTTCGTATGGGTACAACAATATCAATGATCTCAACTATCCCAACATTTTCACTAGTGTTATCAGCTTCATTGGGAAACTCTAATTGTGTATTCATGTCTGTTGTTTTGTTACTTTCATTGCATACATCTTCATCCTTCATAGCTACATGCATAACTAAAGAATCATCCTGAAGCCCTGTCATATAGCCCTCATGAATCAAGGCACCATATCCATCCAAATGTTCAGCCATAACCCTCTTTTCATTGTCCTGCTTCTTACTATCCAAGAAAGGTTTCAATTTCTTTTCACATTGATCAATCACCCTTCTAGCTAATCTCCCTTTAACTAATGGAATTCCAAGAATCCCCTTCTTCCTGTAAGCTGATAGGATAGAAAAAAGAGACTGTGACACATCTTCACTCTCATTAATAGTCAAACCATAATGCTTTGCATGGCTGCAATAACATCATTATCATGTTCTATCCTGATTGAAGTAAAGAAATGGTGAAACATGTTGTAGATCAAATCATGCAATCCCAAATCCAACATAAGGTTACTCAAATCATGCAATCCCAAATCCAACATGTTGGAGCATCATATTTGAGCATTCTACATAGGTGGCATCTCGGGGATAGCGATCCAATGAACGAACATCATACATTTGCTTTTCGTCACCTAAGGAGATCGAATCTGCTACAGTAATATCAACAACATTATTGCATTGAATTTTGGCAACAAACTTGAATAGAAAAATATCACAACACCACAAGAAGAGGACATTACAATATTATAATTGTCCTTGGCCTACGTTAATATTTTTCAATTTCTTGGAGGTCTTTGGTGCTATATGCTTTTGGTTGGTTAGGGCAAAATGTGAGATGTCCCCTTGTCCACGACAATGTATGCGGATGCAAATAGTAGCAATGAATTATTGTCATCCCAAGAACCTAGTGAATTCAATGTATTGGTTTTGCATCAAGATTTGTTGTGAAGAAGTCACATATCCAATAACATTGACACTTTTACCTACTCTAAACATGATGTTTCTGCAAATGTTGAGAGGTGTTGCTCGTGTATTTATTATTGAAATAATTTATTTCAAAACAGAACATATTTGAATATTGTGCAGATGATCCTACTATAGGGTTTGCTCTCAAGTTCACTATGTTCTAACTTGTTAATAACATTTGTTCCCCATATATTTCAATAATTAGCTATGGCTATTCAATCTGAGGTGTTGGGTAGTAAGAAGGAATTGATTATCATGAACTGAGAATAAATTACAAAATATTGTCGTGGAAGGTGAGAAGTCTATCAAGAATGTGATACAAAAGATCCTGCTATAGTCTCTTTGCAAGTGCATACACAAACTCTAGTTATGTTTCAGTTTACATGGTTTTTATACAGCATCAGAGACACTTGATTTTTTCAATTCATGTTGTATTCTATTCCAATTTGAAGTTCTTCATTCTTAACATGGAAAAAACATTTATATCTTGCCAATACTCAATTCTTATCTTTCTAATATTTAACTTGTGTTTTGTGGAAGAATACTTAAACACTGTTATAATGTTCAAGGCTGCTTGTGTGTAGACATATATATGATATCTATCCTATATAATATATAAACATATGATATGTATGTATCACTATGCCTAATATACATATTGTATATTTATATATTAAAGATGTATTGTAACTGTCCCTAGCCTGCATTAATATTTTTTTAGTTACTTGGAGGTCTTTGGTGCTATTTGCTTTTTGCTGGTAAGGTGTAAATGCAAGATGCCCCTTGTCCATGGCAATGTATGAAAATGCAAATGGTCGCAATGAATTATTGCCATCTCAATAATCAAGCGAATTCAATGTATTGATTTTGCAACTTTATAAATCCACTTGTTCTAGTCTTCAATGTTCCTATCTCACTATGTTAGGTAACTTTCTTCATATGAATTGCCATTTTAATACTAGTTTTTGGACCTCATATCTCCTAAACCTGCCTATTTTCAAGATGTAGTCCTTGATGTTGGGTGGCATATGATCAAGCATCAGAAACAAGTCTTTATTTCTCAAGGAAGACATCAAGTATGAAATGCTCTTGTTACTTATGTACTCATGCCAAGTTGAGACAATTTAATACATATGTCTTGTCCACAAGAATATGTTCTCCTCAACTTTTTTAATGCTTCCATCTAACTAAAATCCTTTGGTCATCGTACCTTGCCCTAATCCATAATCACCTTTTCCATTGTTTCCACTTTTCAAATTCTCTCCTTCTAGTCTTTAATGACCTTCTCTCACTACGTCGAATTACTTTCATCATAGGAGTTTCCCTTTTAAAGTTCTTTTGTTAGATTTGACATGTCCTAAAGCTACTTGTTTTGAAGATGTGGTTCTTTATGTTGGTTGCATGTGATCAAGCATATGAAATAACTATTTGTTTCTGGAGAAAAATATCAAACGTTGTAGACAATGTTGATTTGATTTCTTGTATTAACATATAGTAAATATTGTTTGTTCTTTGTTCTAGGTCCATGTAACCTTGAAAATAGAAAATGCATTTTCAAGCCCTTTCCATGCATTTTGCCCCAATTGTAACTACATATTTGATAGCTATGGAGCATTGGAAGACCAAACCACTCATTGTATAAAATGCACTAAAAATGTCAACTATGTCCACTGCCTTCATATCAAGGCCATTTTAATAACCAAGACCAAGTAGGCAATACATTGTTCTTGTGACAAATTTGTTATTGAACAATTGCTACCAGACTTGCAAACTATCAGCTATAAACAATACATTGAAGACAAGTCAAAAGTCATCTTCATGCTACAGGATTTTGTTGCATATGGCCAATTCACATTGAACCAAAACAATGTTCTTGTCAATGCAACTTGCACAACAAAATAGTCTCCGCTTACTATGAACAACTACAACAATTCTCCATTTCTTGGTCTTTAATACAAAAAAAACCTTCTCCTTTTCTATAGGCTAACTATTTACACATAACATGCTCACACCCAACTTCATATGCATCTTGTAGGCACCAAGTGGACAAAAGGATTGTGCATCAATGGTTTCAAAAATACATCTCTCATTTCTTATGTTGAACTAGGACCTTTAATTAGTGACTGAGAAACAATATCTGTCTTTACAGATTTTGGTGCTTATACTCTTTTATTATTATATATTGCTTTATACTGTTTCATGCTATGATGCACTAATACTTGTGCCTACCCACCACAGTTTAAAAAAAGAAAAGAAAAACTCTTTTTCTCTTTGTGGTTTCACTGGTTTTGTGAACACTAAGTGTGAAAAATGAAATAAATAGTTTAGATTATAGCAAATTTCAAACAAATGGAAAGTGGCGATTGATGGTGTAGACAAGACAGTGCCTATATGCAGTAGAATTTATTGTTGTTACAATCTTCAACTATAGCTAACTTGTTTTGTAGTATACCTCTCTTTGCTTGATTCTATGCTATACTAAACATAGTTTGCAGATGTAGTCAAACAAGTCATGAACGCCATCTTTGCTTTGTCTATACAATTTTCCTATGATTCTTTCTACTCTCTTTGCAAACTGTTATATCTAATTTGCATTCATCAACAAGCAACATATCTAGTAACATTGACACTTTTATATACTGTAAACATAACCTACTATTATTTCTAGAATGATCTATTACAAAACAAAGGATGTTTGAATATGGTACAGATGACCTTGTTATAGGGTCTTTGCAATGGAAACAACCTGTTCTTGAATTCTGATGTATTTATCGCATTGGAACATAATTAATTTCAAATAGTTATAATATTTAGCAAATGCTGGTGGCCTTGCCTCTGTGACACAAAGGTATTAACTCATTTTAAGTGTCTCCGTGTCTTTGGTTTGTGCGTTTGACTTCATTAATTGTTGGATTACCTTGAATTGTTTGATATCTTGTTTGCAATGTCTGCACTAAATCGTGAATCAACCATGTGAGTGAACATTTTGTTCACCATCATAACTAGCTCTAGTTTGTAAAAAAATACATGGTTGCATATACAAAATTGACTTATATTCCAATTTCCATAGTTTTCATAGGGCATCAAAGAAACTTGAATTTTTTAGTTCATGTTGTATTCTATTCTAATTTGATATTCTTCTCTGTTTACACAAAAAACCATTTATATCTCGCAAACACTCGATCCTTATTATACATTTGACTTTTATGTTTTTTTTGTTTTTGTGATTTGCATTTTGGAATTTCTTTATAGTTAATTGGAATAGTTGACATTGTTTGATTGTTCTTGGAATATTATGCCCTCAAATTTGTTAGATTGTTTGATTGTTCTATCTATACAATTTTCCTATGATTCTTTTTGTTTAATTTGCAAACTGTGATCTCTAATTTGCATTGCTAAACAAGTAACATATCCAATGACGTTGACACTTTTAGATGTTGTTGACATAAATTGTCTTTATTTTCTAGAGTGATCTATTTCAGAATAAAGCATATTTGAATATGGTACATATGATCCTACTATAGGTTCTTTATGATAGAGACGTTGTGTTTATGCACTCTATTATAATTATGTTAATAGAAGAAAATTAATTTTGAATAATTATGATACTTGAAAAATGCTCTTAGCCCCTAACCGCATGGTCGCCTGAGGTGTGAGGTAATGGGTGAGGGTGGATAGACAACGATCTACATCAAATTAGGGTTTGTTTGTAAATCAATAAAGGTACAACTATATTATACATAAATGTTCTCATCAAAATATGTCGTTATAGACATGGGCAAATAGTCCATGTTTCTATAATCGAGTCTCCTAGTAACTATACATATCTCACTTTCATGGGAGTTAGTGTATTCAAATAGTGGTTTTATAGACACTTATACCCATAGACACCTGTTGTGGTATTGAGAGTTGCATCTTGTCCTTAAATTATTTTTTGTAGACCTCCACATAGTGTTCTAGTTCACAAATCTTATGCAATAGTTCTATTCTAAATTTAAAATAAAATGGAACTTTATCTCTAAAGCTCCTCATACAAATTACCTTTGTGTAATTGAATACAATCTATAACGGTCATCATTCTCATGGTACCAGTGCTATTATGCCATGCGATCAAAGAATTCATAAACACCTTTTGGTTCTCCCTGTATAGTTTTCTTACGATTCCTTCTATTCTATTTGTAGAGTGTGATCTCTGATTTAAATGAGTGAACACATAACATATCCAGTAATATTGACACTCTTAGATGCTTTGAATACAAGGTGTCTCTATTTCCATAATGAACTATTTTAGAAGAAAGCATATTAGAATATGATGCGGGTGATCTTGCTATAGAGTCTTTGCAATGGAAACAATCTGTTTTTGGATTCTGATGACACAAACTTGTCTGATAGATGTATTAACCATACACACTACAACACATGCTTTATATTTTGTACCATCTAACGACATTTGCAAGTGCAATCTACATTGATATGAAATGAAGATCCCTGTTTGCATTGTCTGTCACAAAGAGAGGGACATAGCATGCCTAAACACAACAAATAGAAGCGTTGATATCATGCTCAAATATTCTCATAAAAAATTGTGCGTGTAAGAATGGACAAATACTCCATGTTCCTATAATAGGGCCTTCTAGTAATAGCACCTCTCCCACATTCGTAGAGGTAAGTGTATTTAAAGTCTGCTAGTTTTATGGACAATGATATCCATAGCCAGGTGTTATAGTATTGCCAATTGCATACTGTGCTATTTAAATATTTCAATTGCCTATGTCACAAGAAGCTATAGTTAACCATTAACCTGTCTGCAAACATCATTTTTAAAATATATTTGAATCTTGGAACATAATACTGTCATTGCAAAATGTCCCTAGAAAGATTTTCTTTATCATATTCAAATATGTTCTCCTTTGGAATAAATCACTTTGTAAATAAACACATTTTTGTTCATAGATAACATGTTCAGTGTGACAAAAAAATTTGATTGTTAGAGAACATGTCACTTCTTCGCCTATGTCAATTAGAAATCACACCACAACACATTCTATGAATATTGTGCTAACAATAATCATCAACCTGTTACCTAAATTTCACTATGGCTCATTCAGGTAGAGTTTTGATTCAAAACTTGTAAGGTACATCTCATTTGGTCCTTCATACATTACATTCAAGTGCATAAATGAAATAATTCAAGAGATTATGTTTATTAGTTTACGGCATTTATCCAAGTGCATGTAACATAGGAAGGGTTTATCCATAACTCTTTCCAAAAAATAAATAATCTTTATTGAATGTAAAATGTTCATCATCTCACACAAGCCGTGAGATTAATTTTCTTATTCAATGAAATTCAAGAAACAATTTATGCATGAATAAGTAAAAGTAAAAGCATGTGCATGTAAGGGTAGAGGCTAGTCATTGCCTGAGAATGACCGGTTCTGGTTTTAGTGTGTTTTCCTGTCACCCTGAGTTGTCTTTGTCCTTCTTAGTCAATGTCATCTTTATTTCCTGCATCTGGCAAAAGGATGGTGTTAGAGTAATACTCTAAGCAACGAATGGTCACTAACCTAACATGAACAAGTACCTATGCATGCATAAACTGATCCTCAAATGCATTAAACAAGAAATGTATACTTTGGATCTCCTAGAAAACAAGCAAGTCATCAAACACACCTAAAGTATGCATTTATTTTCTAACAAGTTTGCTTCATGTGCAGATACAGGTGAAATTATGATTCTATGTAATTCATCTGATTATATTATGAGTGGGGAAAAATGTGGCTCTCACAAGGGTTAAGCCCAGCTCATAAGTGTTACAGAAACATTTCATATGTATTTATCAGATGCAGAGTGTAGACTGTGTGAAAAGGAGAGCAATTATGCCTGTAAATAGTCCTCAAGAGAAAATTGTCAAGGAAATAGTCCAGTGAGACAGTTTGTAGGTAAGGCGAGAGGATCAGCCACACAGTGATCTACAAAAGGAGGAAACAAACCCTGAAGGGCCTCTTCAAATTGATACAGAGGTTTTTGAATACTTTCATACAGTATACAAGGACACAAAATAGTGAAAAGGTCATGAGAGGACAATGTTGAGCAGAGTCTAGAGAGATAGTGGTAGGATTGTGACAGAGGTTTGCATGTAAGAGAGAACATTTAAAATGACATAAGATCAGTCACACCAAACTATGAGATGGTTATCGAAAAATAATGTTATTATTGTCCCTAATTGCATACATGACTGTAACAATCATATCACATAAAGATGCAATTTATGGTGGAGCAGTCCTTGTTTTAGTTTGTTCATGCATTATGCCTTAATAGTTTTGTATGCCTATAACCATGAGAGTTTAGTGTTTTGTTATAAGGAGGTCTATAAATTTGAGAGCTACAGGTTAGATTGAAGATTATGAACAATACAGAGAAGGACTACACAAAATGAAGCAACATGCTTGTTAACATAACAACATACAACTGTTGTAGCAGAATGATTGTTACAAAAGGAGCAGTCACTTTTGACAATCACAGGAAAAGGACTATCAAAGGCTTGCAAAGACAGTCACAACAGTAAGATTTGCAGGCAATCATCCTTGAATGTTATAAAGGAAGAACATGTAGAAACTGTCAAAAAGATATGCTAGTATAGTGACAAGAGAAAACATTAGGTTTGCTACAACTTTGAGAAGATCTACTACTGTTTTATAAATGTCAAGAAATGGACGAGTGGACTGTCTAGTTCAAAACCAGGATGGAGAGTTAAGATGGATTGTAGGTTTTTGTTACAATAAAAAATCATGTAGCAATAGAGGGTCACCAAGAAGGTGGTAGAGTCCAAGAGCATTGATATGGTATGACAAAGTTATGAAGAAACAATCGTTAACAGATAAGGAGCAACAAACAGTCATAAATTACGTCAGCAAGTGAAGGATATCCACATAAGACTTGAAGAGGTGAATATGCCTATGCCAAGGCTAGCCATCCTTGCTTCGTGAAGTTTCAATCAGAATATACCAGGATTCTCATATAAAGGGATGTCATACTCATATAAATAGTTAAGAGAATGCAAGAGAGATTCATCTAATGTGGCTGTTAATAGTCTTAGAACAAGATTATAATCATGACTGTAGCAAGGAAGTATCAGTAGAACAGTCATGGAGATCAGTAGTAATGAAGGATAGTCAACACTAGAGAGATTGGGGCAGTCAAAGAGATGCCTTCATACATGAAACAATCATTATACTGTAAGACAATTATCACATGATTGTTATCTCAGTGAGGGTAGTAAATCAATACAAGTGTGCAGCTACAGAGTTAAGAGATAGCAAAAGATCTGAAATAACATTGTGCATTATATGCCATAACTTCCAAGGAGATCCTCACAAATAGTAAAGTAGCAGTCACCAGTAGGCAACAAAAGTGACTGTCATAAAAACATGCAAGAGCTAAAAGCTACAGTAGCAATGAGAAACCATGACAAAATGGGCAAGTAACAGTCCTAATGACTGTGCTAAAGGATGAGACCAATGAGGACAGTAGATGAAAGCACAACACAGTCATCTCTATGCAAAAAAGAGTCATTTTTAGACCTAACAAATATATAGAGTTTCAAAGGCTTTGGAGGATAGCCTTAAGACCAAATTGGTTATAGATGCATGTGTTTTGGTTCAGTCATCAAACAAGGAAAAGTCACCATACAAGGAAAAGTCACCATGACTGTTATAATCAAAACCTTTAGTAATACATTTTAAACTACAAGAACAGAAAGACATTTGTCTAAGCTTTAGTATATGTATGCTGTCCCAGTCATGAGTTATAACATTTCCAGTGTACAGTGACCTTCAGAATGATCTTCCAGGTGAATTAGTAACAGCCAACAAAAGTATACAGATTCTTATCTACAGAAGATACAAGACAGCAACAAAGTCTACAAATTCTTCACAGTCTCCATGTAAACCCTAGTAGGGTTTTCTGTCACAAAATAAAGAGACTTTCACAGTTACATTGCTAGATAGTGGAACCCATTTGTAGGCATGGCCGTAGCATCTTGCTACAGAACAAAAGAAAAATGTAGATTTCCCAGAAAGTGCAGAAATTTTCCAAGTTCAAAATACACATAACCCTCTGAAAAATCACAAAAAATGGAGTTTCAAGCATCTTGCTACAACCTACACAACAGAAAATACAGATATTTCGAGTTGCGGCAATAAAAATATGTCATTTTTCAAGTTTTTTTGTCAAGGCTGGGGCTCGTTTGGAGCCACAAACAAATGCAGAAAAATAGGAAAAATCTAAAGTTTTTAACTCATTTCACAACAAATACTCAAAACATAGTCAAAATCGCGACCCCAGAATGGCAAATACGCAATAAAAAAACTCGGAAGTGAGAAAGGTTTGACAGTAAAAAATGAATTACCTGTGGTTTCTGTCGTTTGCTGTGTAAAACCACGTTTTTTGGTTCCCTCAAGCGGCCGTCATATGGCCTCAAATACAGTAAAAGCAAGTTTGAAGGAGATCGGCCACAGAGAACAACAAAAAATGCATCAAAAACACAGTCAAAACGCGACCACAAAAGCCTGAAATCGGCCCAAAATCGAAAAGGAAGGAGTCAAAACCTCAAAGGAACCATTTACCTTGCATTTCACCTCAGAAAATTGACCAGATCAACCCAAGATAGACCAGATTCATACATTTTTTCCCTTCCAAACCCTCTATGGCGGCGGTCGAGCGGCAGCAAGTAAGACAACAGAAAATGAAATGCAAAATCAAATGATATCTTTTAAGTTTTCCTTCCTTTTTGGTCCATTAAAACCTAATTTACATTTTTGAGTTTTTTTTTGACTTTTGATTTTGCAAATCATTACAATCTATTATGCACCGTGGGGAAGACTTCATGTCTTTTTCAAACCTAGCAATAATGCAATAGGGGTCGTGAGGCATGTTTTTCTGCCTTATTTATTTTCTTAAGGTCAAATGCATTATGAGAAAACACAAGGTCGATTGCCTTATTTTGCCAAGGCATATCATGGCTAGGAGTTACAAGGTGGATGAAGTGTGGCCACAAGGCGTGGTGGTGTGTGTTAGGAGCTATAAGGTGGTGTTAATGCATGTGAAGCTTTGTAATGTATGGGGAGTCATAAGGGTTATTTTTGAAATATATTGCATTGAACCTTGCATCATGACGATGGATAGGTATAAATGGGAATGGTTAGGAATTGTGAGACATTTTTTGATGCTTTGAGATGCGAGATATGATGCAAGTGTATGGGTAGTCATGTCATTTTGCCTAGGAGCTATGAAGGTGTTTTCTTTGTCGTTTTTGCATAATTTGAAATCGATTAAATGTTGTAAATGAACGATAAAGTAATGAATTATGAATTACTTTATCGTTTGTAATAAAAATGCAAAGAGGCAACATTAGACAGATTTATCACAAACGACAATGTAAGTCTTGTCGATTACTTTGTCATCCTTTCACGACATTTAATTGACCTTAAATCATGCAAAATCAGGGAATTAAATGTTGTCTTAAATACCATTATTTTCTGCATAGGTTTGTATAAATTTTGGATTGTAAAACATTAACTAAGGTGATGTAATTATAAATCACTTAGTTAATGTTAAATGGATGTAGAAAAATGTGTATTTATGTCCTTTATTGTGAAAATATCAAACATTTATGATGCTGTAAGGGTAAAGTTGACAAACAGGCAGGAGTTATTGCACAGACTTGACTTATTTTCAATGGATTTAAAGGCATTTTCTGGAACTTTTATGATTAGAGATGACATGCCTTGACTATTTCTGCATTGGGACCCCTTTTTGGAGGACTTTGGGCAGATATTTTGGAGACATTTATGAGGTACATGAAAATGGAGGTGGCTCATGCTTATCTCATGGCAGTTGTTTGGGAAGTATATAGTCTTCTTCCTTGTTCATTATTCAGAAGTTCTTGCTATTCACTGCTCTATATATTGTAATTTTCTGAGTTCTTTTGCAAAAGTGAATAGTCTTGTAACCCATTTTTAGAGATATACAGCATTGTAACACCCTTTTTGGCAGTAATAAGTAGTTCATACCTTCCCATTTCTTCTGATATTGTGTGTCCTTAGTGTTAGTGCAGATCTTTGTGATGTTCTTTGTCCTTGGAGATGTATTTCATGTTGGTGCCTTTATGCAGGGATACATATTTTTACAGGTTGTGAGATGTGCAAGGAATAACAATCAGTTTTGAGTAGTGAGAAAACACCTTTCTCCTTTGCAGAACTGTTGTTATTTAGCCTCCTTACAAAGTAATGATGAAAGGATTATGATTTGTTGGGTTGTGTAGGAGAGCCTTATTATTACTGGTTCTGTAGTGTGTCAGTTCTGTGTAGTCTCAGATGATCTTTTGGTGCATCACCTTAGACAGTAGGTTTCATTTTAATGCAATCCTTCTTACCCTTTTCTCTGCAAAAACCTTAGTACAAGCAGTATAGGTGGAGTATCAATAGGAAGCCGACCTTCTCCGGAGGTTCTTTCCATCACATGTGACCCACAGACCTAAAAAGATCCCATGTTTCTCCAAATTGCCAAGTTTTACAACTCAACAAGGGTGCAAAGCTGAGAGACAACACAACCTAATAACTATACATGTGTTAGTATTTATAGGTAGAATCATATATGTAAATATCATAGCCCTATATGCAAATTGTCCATGTCTACAAACATAGCTTTGACGAGTACCTTGGTATTTGCAAATTTGTCTATGCAAACCTCATACATGAATATTCAATCTCTTTTCTTGTTTTACTATCCATCATATAATCCTAGATGTACTTTGACAATTTGATGATACATATAAACACTCATGTTCTTTGAAATGAATAATTCATATATGTACATAATTATTCAAATGCAATTAAATTGTTTCTAACCAATGATCTTAACAAATTATGAACACAACTTGATATCTACATCTTTCCTTAAGCCTTGCTCATTCTTTAAATTAAATTTGAACTAGCCATTTGTTTACTCTAGTACAAGCATCCCTTATCACTACAAATTTGTATGGCTTCGAGTGCAAGTCACTATTGTGGCTTTGAAATAGCAATGACTTTAATAGACATTATTAATAAGACCATGTTTTTAATCATGTGAATCTTTAAATAGAATTATGTTATTATACTTTGCCCAAAAAAACAAATTGTGAAAGCATTGTTGCAAAATTCTATTTTAAACAAATGAATTAAATTGTTTCTATTTATATTTACATAATTGCTATAACATCATTACTAGTAGTTTTTGACAAATTCAATTATCAAGTCAAAATGAACTAAATTGTTTCTATTTATATTTATATAATTGCTATAACATCTTGCAAAATTTTATTTTAAACAAATGAACTAAATTGTTTCTATTTATAAATTTACGTAATTGTTATAACAACAGACTTAGTTGGGAGACTTGCAGAAAGAAAAGAACTTTGGGGGTTGGAAAGCTGGTATGCCCTCCAAAATAGGTGCAGAGAGGCAGAGTTATAGGATTGGAAAACTATTTAGATTCTTTTTGGGCTATTGGTAAGTCTGGTGGTACTTTATGGGTGTGAGCTTGAGGCTAGCAACACATCAGAGTCCAAGTAGAAGCAAATAGAAAGAATCCAAAAGCATATGATCACTAGCAAGTTTAGGCTAAAAGTTTCAATTCCATATGAGATTTTGCTAGCTGAAATAGGGATTGTTCCTATGGAAGCCACTGCTATGGTACGTCTCTTAAGATATCTCAAAAGAATTGACTAGATGGAAGCAAGTAGATATCCTAAGGTAGTCTTCAATGAAGTTTTAAGCGAAAAGAAAGTAGTCTTGGATGAAACAAAATAGCAAGTGGATGAGCAAGTGGAATATTTATTTGAACGCTTGCCCTACGGATAGCAAAGGAGTAAAAACTTTTGTCATAGATAAATTTCACAAATCTATGTGGGGTGGTATTCTAGGGAGAAAGAAGAAATACTACCTTGAGAGGCTTAACCCCATTTGTGATCATCTACAAAAAGCGTACATTGGGGCGAATATCCCTTGGAGGGCTAAGATTTTGATCACTCAGTTTCTAACTAACTCTCATCAACTCCGGTGTGAAATGGGAAGGTGTAAAAGGCCTAAAGAGACTTGGGAAGAGAGTGTGTGTGAATTTTGCAGTTTTGGGGCAGTGGAATGAGAAAAACACTTTATTTTGGAGTGTGATGCTTACACTGATGTAGGGCAAAATATGCAGGCATACTATAGAGGCTTCTTGGCATGGTTTATTTAGAGAGGGGTCTTTAAAGAAAGTCAAAGAGCTCATTATCTCTTTGAATAAAAGAAGAATTGAAATGTAGAAGCAAATATGACAGGGCTGGTTTGTCTCATAGGCTATTTTTAGCCTCGTAGAATTAAAAGTTATTCTATTATATTCTATAGTTTTTGACAAATTCAATTATAGTCAAAGTCAAAATCGGTAGGCCATGCCTCACTTGTTTGAAAGAGGATGCGTAGAAAATAACGATGTCACGGACAGAACCCACGCCCGGCGGATATGCAGACTTGACGTTATTATTTGCCGTTTGTCATTGACATAACAGAGCACAGGAAGGGAGAAGAAGAAAAAGAAGTGGGAGATGGAGATGAAGGGCAAGGCTGCATTAGTGACCGGAGGAGGAGCTGGAATTGGTAATTCTTGAATTATAATTGTTAGTGATTGTATTTCAGGAATAACGAGTAGTTCACGTTTTTCTTATGCATATGAGGCTCAATTATTTCGTGGAACGACGTAAATCAAATTGATAAAAAAATACGATCCTTGCAATTTGGATAACTTGTGATCTCCCTTTTAAATATAGATTGATTACTTCACCTATTCATGAAGAGGGGATCTTGTAGTTTCCATCACAGCAGAATTTCGTACGTAGACAAAACGAGGGTTGACATTTGGGCTGCCTTCTTTTCAATAAGTAAGATAAGTTGGACTGGTAGTAAGGCATGTGTACTGCATAAAAGATGTCACATGGTTGGGTGGCTTGATAGCTATACGTACTCCATAAGGAGGTCACATGTTCGAATATGGAGCCGGGTAGGATTATACAACTCAAACAATATCAGATAAATGGAAAAAACAATTCCTGTGTGGAATGCTTGATAAGGGGGTCCTGTATACCAAAATGGTGGACCTTGCTTGGCGGTGACCTAAAAACGCTACCTTGACCTTTACCTTTGTCAAAAAGAGGGTAATTTCTTTGAAAATTAATAATAATAGACCTAATTTCATTGAAGAAGCCACAATGTCTCAAGTTTAGCTTGGTAGACCTTGTACACTTGGCCTAGGTTGTTGGAAAATCTGATGTCAAACAGGCACAGCCTAAACAGATGCAGCATAATGCCACAGCAGAACACAACGTACTGCAGAATGCTAAAGATAGGAGCAGCAATCCTGGCTATTATAAAAAGCAGAAAGTTTAAAAACAACGATATTGATTTAAAATAGGAACAACGGGGAGTTTAAAAAAGGAGGGATAAAAATAGGTAGTTAAAATTATGAATGATTTTTCCACCTTTTAAAGCTGATTATGTTTAGTGTGTTAAAGCAAATTTTTTTTGTCACTGTGCTTCTTTGTTAATTCGTCCAATGAAAGTGATAAAACTTTGTAATATTGAATAGATCACCATTGAAAGAATGATCTTCCTCAGCTTTTTAAGAAGAGCAGCTCCCTTATGTGAATGAAAAAAAATTGAATTTCTTTTTAACAATCTCCCCTCCCCAATACAATATAAATTTGTGACTAAAATAAAAATAATATTAATAACACACAGTCTATTAAAATTTCCTGAGAATAGGTAATACAAATAATGAAATAAATGCTTTAGATAGAAATATAAAATATTTCTGAATATTAATAGCACACAGTCTATTAAAATTTAATATTCTTCCAAATTTGTAAATAAATAATTCCAAATATTGATAGTACACAGTCTATCAATAACCTTCCAAATTAGTGATACACAACCCACTTTCATTTTCAGCAGCATAAACTAGCAGAAAACTAGATCATGAGGAAAGAAAATATTTATTTTCTCATCACCAAAACTTCACATAACCTTTAATTTTTGGATAAATAAAATTTGAAATGTTAAGGAATTATCAAATTCGAGGGATAACAGAGTGTAAGATCATTGTTTTAAGTAGGGTGCTTTTAGAATTTTTAATTTTTTTTTAATATTGCGAATAGTTCACAACACAAACATAATATCCAGCAAATTCCCAACAAGCCAAGAACCATACAATCAAAACACTCCAGACGAACAGTTTGTGGGGTCATTACACAGTCACTATGACATCATATAAAGTAGAGTAAGCTAGAGCCAATAAAGAGATGATTTAAATTCTCTTAGGCAGATCGGTTACTGTTTTAAAACTAGATTCAATACCTGCAGCTGTCTTATCCCTGTTCCTGACTTTCTGCAGTGAAGCAACAGACTGCTGATCAGTCATAGTGTTTTGAACAGATTTATCATTCTCCATTCTATCCAGGCTCAAATGTTCAGCCAGTGAAAGACCAGCCTGGTGATCAGGGAAATTCTTATTAAACCAGTCCTCAATTTTAGCTGCAGTGTGATCATTACAAAGCCATTCTGGAATATCATCATCCTTATCAGTGAAACTATCCTGCAACAGGGAATCATTCTTCACACCATCCTTTTCCTCATCAACATCAAAATCCGGCCACCATTGAGGATGCATTACATATTCTTTCTTCAGCTTGATGGAACCTTTGTTCATCAGATTAAAGAACCCCTCTTTTGAGATATCCAAGGTCATTGACACCTGCGAGGCAACAAGCAATGAGGTAACTTCATGGATGAAGTCAGTAAGCGTTCTTACTTTTCCTTGAAAAATCTCATTGTTCCTAGTTTTCCAAATGAACCATCAGTGGATAAAACAAGCCAAATTTTATTAGATTTCCTTTCAAGACCATTAATAAAACCAAACACAATATCCTCCCAAACAATAGAATTATCGTTAACCCAACCACTCTAAAAAACAGGATCTCAAAACTTCTTGGCATAAGGACAATAAAAAAAAAATTGTTTATATGACTCATTAGTATTGCATGTACTGCAAGATATGGAGTCAAAACCATTAGGGCCTCTAAAGTTACCAACAACCAGTTTCTGAAGCAATGACATCCACCTAAAACAGGCTCTTTTAGGTTTCAGGAAGGCAGATCATATGATTTGACAAATCCTATTTCAAATGGAGACACTAAAATCTTTATTCCATCTAATATTCAGGTAAGAAAATATCTCCTGGGTATCCCAAGAAATGTTATCAAGGATGTGAGAGTTAAAAACCATCCGAGGTTTCTGCACTAAATATCTCAAGGCTTTCATTAGAAATATGTGCTTAAACTTAAACTATGTGCTTTAATTAAAGGGCAACTATCCTTAAATACAGTTTTTTAGAGGGTGGAAATATGTCCGAATTAATTTATAAATTCCAAATGTTTCTGTATTTACGAAGGATTTCACGTCATTATGAAGAAACAAGACCTACAGGATGTAGATAGAAGTCGATTCACAATTAAACTTTTGCTTAACAATAGGACTATTTGAGATAATGCTTTATGTTCAAGGTTTAATACCACGTGTGCATTTGGATATGTGTCATTCTTAATACCACAATTTATCTTCTAATCACATTTTCTTAAGGGTTATTCTTGGACTCTATGGCCTCTCTCTTGACATTCTTTATTCTCGACAATTTTCTACCTTTTTTGTTCAAACAGACTTGTCAAATGAGTCGGCACCTATTCATTGTGTTTACACACATTGGAGATTCATATTGCAAGAATAGATTGAAAAAATTATCTCTTTATATGCAGGTAGAGCACTTTGTCTTGCTCTTGCACAGAAAGGAGTCCGTGTGACAGTTCTTGATTATTCAGAAAGTTCTGGAAAATTAGTTGGTATTCTGGAAGAAGAGCATGCAATGCTCTATAAAGATCTGAAAAGGCCTACTGCAATATTTGTTAAATGTGATGTTACTAATCCAGGTACAAACTTTACAGGCAACTCTTTTCGCTTATAGCTTCTGCCGCAAAATGGGGTATCCTGAATTTTTTGGTATTTGATAATTAGTTTAGGTTTTAGTTTTGTCACTTACATGTATTATAGAGGTAAGCAAAATGCGTTCTGCCTTCTAAGTTCTAATGCATAGAGAACTGAGGCTGGTATTTTAATTTTTCGAATAATGTTTTTTTTCAGTCTGCACATGACAATTGGCAGCTTTTTTCCTAGTTAATGGTCTATTTTATTTCCATGTTGCCAATCTAGATACATCGGAATAACCAATGCTAAGTCTGTATATCCTACTGAAAGTCTCTATGTTCCGTTATTTTTATATGGTTTAGTTACCGTGTGGTCTGATTTCAAATGGATGAGGTTTTTACTTTTTTAGACGGAATGCCATTTTTTTTATATCAGTATGTATAGTTAATTGTGATTTTGTAACGACAGGGGACCTTGCATCTGCTTTTTCAAAGCATATGGAGGCTTTTGGAAGGCTGGACATTTGCATTAATTGTGCTGGTGTAGGTAATGTGATACCTTTTTTTAAAGATAAAAGTACTGATGGAAGTGGTGAATGGAGGCGCACTATTGATATAAATCTAACGGCTCTTATTAACTGTACTCGCCTGGCAGTAAGTTTCTATTCATGAACATTTTTCTTTGATTAAAAATGTAATTTCATTGAAAACCTACATGTGTGGTTCAATAAAATGGAGCTGCATGATGACACAACCATAAAAGCAGATGCTAGGGCACTCACTAGAGGTTAGTATACAAGGGAAAGATAAAATATTACTATTTAGTTTAGAGTGCACTAAAAAACACATCTAGATTACAATGGAGACAACAGGAGAGAGGGGTTTTGTATCATCATGATTCATAATTCTTTCCCAACAACCTTTAAATGCGTCTTCCATATTAGGGACACCCAAATTGTCATTCTTTTATTTATTTTCTTCTTTCACCATACCGAAGATGAGCAAGAATACAGTGGGATACTTGTTCGGCTTTGGAAGAATGATTTGGTCTCTCAAAAGTTTAAATTTTTAAAACACACCAATCAAATTTCTTGGGTCTGCTCTTTGTCTTGAATTTCATGGAAGAACCTTTCTCAGCAGCATTTCCTTAATTGTCATTTAAGATTTAATATTTATGAGGTGATCTAATGTAATACCCTGTTGTTCCCAATTTCTAAAAAGGCTAGTGTTTGGACAAAATTGTAAGGACTTGATGACTGAATGACATGAATAATATTAATAATTTTTGATAAACCTTAGTTCCTCTTGATATTAATACATGTCTTGATGATGTTTATGTTGATCAATGTCTAGTAGATATTTGATGTTTGAATAATCATTTGGACCAATGTTGTCTTCGCTTTATACAGGACAAGGCCTTCCATCAACAATCAAGAGTCTAGAGTAATCTTGAATTAGCTTTGTGATTATAGATCAATACAAACTAATGTCTAGATCGTGAACAAGCTTGAAACAGAAAGACTAATCCAATCTTTGCCAAGGAACACCCCCAATATTGACCAATCGTTCACTGACCCAATCCTTACTTAAAATTTCTTTCCAATCCATTTGTAGATGAACAAATGGAATAACTAGATGGCTGGTAAGGGAAGGAACGACATTATTAAATCTGAAATTTAGATCCTTCTCCCTCCTAAGATCACACTAGTGACTCCCAATATTCTTTGACAATTCTTGTTGAGAACTCCAAGCATGGATACCCAACCAAGAATGATCTCCCAAAATCAATACATCCCATGACAGAAATGCATCACCAATTACATATGAGAAGTATACAATACTACTCACCAACTCAGCTAAGGTATGAAATGACACACTTGTTGGCCAGCTCCAAAACTCAAGGCTAAACCTCATGCAAGAATGAAGAAACTCATAATAAATACCAACAAGGAAATGATTCTCAACTGAAATCATTAATTTGCATACCCAAATTACCTTCCAATTCCTCATGTAGCAAGGAATGATGATGCCTCCTCGTGCCATATCATCCCAAATACAAACTTGCTCTGTCTCCTTCCTTGCACATTTCATATTCGGTGGTCTCCCGGGAGGGTAACCAAACTCCTCATAAAGTGAACCTGAATCAAAAACAAGTTGAGTACCACACTCCAACTCAGATTCTGAATCTTCTCCCGGATCCCATACCTTGCTATTTTTACCAAGTGCAATGCTACAATCATGAGTAGTCCCAACATTCAAGTCAAGAGGTGGATTGTCATACACCATATCAACACCCATCTCAAACAATGGATTATCAACAATCACCACAAACGATTTTTTCCAACCATGTTCATGCAAAGAAAATAAATTGTTGCTATGATGAATACTAAAATCAGAACCTTCATTCCTGTTATCAATGACTCCAAGTCTATCCCATATCACCTGTGCCTCTACCTTATCATCTTCAATAGTGAGCGGTGGATCCAAATTAACAAGTTCACTAGGACTCTACTTAAGATCAGCTACATGCAATGTGAAATCAGATTTGTTTTCATGATCAAAAACAATACCATCCATACCACCCTCCATGCATAGATGTGGGCATGAAGATAGAATAGCACTATAGGCAAAAGGGAATTCATCCCAAACAGGACCCTTATCATACTTCGGTGCCAACACCACTGGATCCCAAATGCTAAAAGGCTGATTGCTCTGTTTAGAAAGAATATGTTCCTCATGAACGGTTGCCTTTGTTAATAAATCACTCTTCAACTCCCTAGTATTGTCATCAACACTGAAATAAAATAAGGAATCATCATTGTTAGCTGTTTTGAATACTTCATCCTCTTTGCCTTCAACAAGCTCATCATTTGAAGGTATATCTATTAGCGTTTAATTTCGCACCATTCGGTGAGAAAGAAAAACAAACAGATGTGTAGTAGAACCGCTCTTCGAATTGGAAGGGGAAGCTCCCTGTAAAATAAAACTTAACTAAAAACTTAACAATCTATTTGGGTTTTTGCAACGTGCGGAAAGGCAGAGACGCACATTCAATAGCGAAGCAAAGATTTTCATGCTTTTCGACTGAAAACAAAACCTAGGCTACACGCTTGCGCTACTCAACTAAATTCAGAGGTCGAGTAAAGCAAGTACACAATTTTAGATCGATTGGACAAAATAACACCATACAATGATTAAGGCAAAAATAATACAAAGCTGTGATTTCTCACCCTCAACACAGAAGAAAACACACATCAATGGATACTTAGAAGCAAAACAGGCATAGTAAATTCCATTGAATGAATACAAACTCACAATCATATGAACATCTGACAAATAACAACTTTAGCATAAGACAAGCATGAGAATTGCCAAATTGCTTTTCATTCATTGGTTGAACACAATTTTGACATGTTGATACAAAATACTGAAAAAGACTAACTTTAAAGCTCTTGAATGCTGAAATCTAGATCTAAGTCTGAATTCTAGAATCCTAAAAAAATCCCTTCTGGTGCTTGTGCAAAAGCACTTATTTATACCCTAAAAAGCAAAGATGCAAGGAAATAAAACGAAGAGTTAACTAACAATCTTCGCTCTAACTCTAATGCTGCATGGGAAGCATGCAAGCTTATTAACAATTTAAAAATAAAAATATCTTTCATGCAACTCAGTTAACTGAACTTGCATGTTATTACACCTTGAGTTCCACTTAAAGATATTTTGCATGATTTCCAAAACAAATCCAAAAATAAGTTTATCTTTCAAAGGCAAAGTCAGTTCTCAAAATAAAAACTGCTTTGGAAATCCCTCCAGCCGCCAAAAATAGAATTCTCCTGCAAACACTAAGAAATGGCTAAGTCTAAGAATTGAGTTTTTTCCAATTCATCAACTTTAGCCTCATCTGGTATAATGATGGAATCAAGGTGAATAGTCTTCGTCTGCAGGATGACACTGGCATCTTCAATTGTCTTCAATAGATCTGTATATTCCTTGTCCTTTGAATAGTCATGGATGAGTGCCGATTTGGCCTCAATAGTAATGGAAGAATGTTGCATGGTTGCTTTGTGGTTTGGAGGAGTCTTCCTTGACATTGTCTTGCCTTGAAAATGGCCAATTTAGACCTCTGTATGCTTGCTGCCCAAGAAAATCAGGCCTTTCTTCTCGCTGTCCAAATTCTGATTTTTGTGAAAAAAATGCATTTTTTGACCTTGAAAGTGAAAATTTGTAGTTATGATTTTAAAGATTTGCCGGATCTAAGCTCTAAATGGTCAAGGATGATGGAAAATGCCTTTTCCCGAGGTGGGTATGCGCTAGAAATAAGAAAATTTGAACATAGAAGCCTTAAAAATAATTTTTCTTTTGGCTGTAGGTGGACATTTTGGACTGGAACAGTCATAACCAACAATCAAAAAGCTTGAAAAACCTCAAAAAATGGCCTCCAAGGACTGAGCGCTGCCTTATGAGTATGCAAAAGTGCCTCTAGATGATGTAGAATGGAGGAAATGTTGCCTGGGAGTGCAAGATTTGCCCCTTAGGTATATTGCTGGCCCAAAAGTGTCTTTAATCTGTCATGAAAAAGCTTGAAACCCTTGATAATGGCCGCCAATGTGAAGAAATGCCCTCCTAGGGTGTAGACAAGTCTTTGAATGCAAGAGAGAGGTATGGAATGATGCAAGAATGTGTCAACTTGGCTTTGTATATGAAGATCCACTTCTCAAAACCCCTCCAATCTGCCTTTGAAGTTTTATGAACCCTCAACAATGGCTGCCTAGCTTTGAATGTTGCCTTTACTCCTTTGCTATGCTTTGGAAAGTGTCAAATAACAATGAATAAAGCCTCCTTTATAGTGAACGCCACTTTTTAGGGTTTCCAATGTGCTTTACTCTAAAAATAGTGTGATTTTTTATTCTCCTCCATGCAAAAAAAAATAGGTTGAAAAAAGAGTGCAAATCACCCAAAAGACACTCCTTTTTGAAGTTTAGAAAAAAAGGAGTGTATTTTGGCAAAAAGGCACTCCTTTTTGAAGTGCATTTTGGCAAAAAGGCACTCCTTTTTTAAGTTTTTCAAAAAGGCGCGCCTTTTTAGCGTTTTTCAAAAAGGAGCACCTTTTTGGAGTTCTTTTAAAAAGGAGCACCTTTTCGGAGTTTTTCAAAAAGGAGTGCATTTTGACAAAAAAAAGCCTTTTTGGAGTTTTGCAAAAAGGAGTGCAATTTCTCCAAAATGGGCACCTTTTGCCAAAGCACTTTGCCTTATCAACTTTCTCATATTTTGCCTTTGAAAATCTTGATTTTTGCCTTGAGATTTTTATGAAAACCTCATGATTGTTTCACCATTTTCCATGCTCTTTCATCATGACTTTTGGCCTCGGAAATTTTGAATTTTGCCCTAGCCATTTTTGACGGAGATTGCTTGGATTAATGTCATTTGTCTCTGCCTGTGAAGCTTCTTCGCCATTTCTTTGCATCATTTAACAGTTCTACGTCCTCTGAACAACACTGAAAACTTGAATCTGACCCCTGGCAGATGAACTTCAACTTTTTATTTTTAGAAAATTTTGCCAGAAACCTAAAATTGACGTCTATTTTTAGTTTCTATTTTTAGAAATTTTGACTTTTTGACTTTTGACGACCAATTTTTCAGAATCTCACAAAATGCCTTTTATGAAGCAAAAATTTGATTTAGCATAACATAGCCAATTTGGCTTCTTTGAATCCTTCTCCATTCGGGCCTTGAATCGATTTCTTTTGATATATCTTGTACCTGCGGGGTGCTTGGGGGGTGTGTTTAGGCATCTTTTTAGGGTGTTTGTATGCATAGACGAAAAATTTCGTATGGGTACAACAATATCAATGATCTCAACTATCCCAACATTTTCACTAGTGTTATCAGCTTCATTGGGAAACTCTAATTGTGTATTCATGTCTGTTGTTTTGTTACTTTCATTGCATACATCCTCATCCTTCATAGCTACATGCATAACTAAAGAATCATCCTGAAGCCCTGTCACATAGCCCTCATGAATCAAGGCACCATCTCCATCCAAATGTTCAGCCATAACCCTCTTTTCATTGTCCTGCTTCTTACTATCCAAGCAAGGTTTCAATTTCTTTTCACATTGATCAATCACCCTTCTAGCTAATCTCCCTTTAACTAATGGAATTCCAAGAATCCCCTTCTTCCTGTAAGCTGATAGGATAGAAAAAAGAGACTGTGACACATCTTCACTCTCATTAATAGTCAAACCATAATGCTTTGCATGGCTGCAATAACATCATTATCATGTTCTATCTTGATTGAAGTAAAGAAATGGTGAAACATGTTGTAGATCAAATCATGCAATCCCAAATCCAACATAAGGTTACTCAATCTGATTCCTGCAAATGTTTTAAGTATAGCAACCCTTCTAGGAAAATGAGAGCATGTTATATCATCAATATCCCGAAAACTATCCACCACTAGTTGAATTACATCTTTCATTGTGTTATCATTGTATGTAGTAGGAGCTGTAATTCTCATAATTTCACTTAAACAAGAAGCAACAAGAAGTCTCACATCATTATCTTTGTGTCTCAAAAATTTTCTCTTACCCAAGGAAGTCACCAAAGTTTTCATATTTTTTTGCATTCCCTGAGAAGGTGATTGATTCACTATGTATAAACATCCCTCAACTTCCTCCAAAGTACTAAGAAGAACATCTTTTGGCTGATCCAGATCCTCACCTGCATGGTAAAGTTTTACTCCTACCTTAACATCCATGAATTCTGCAAATGAGATTAAAGCATGAAACTCTGCTCCCATTGCTTGGTATTCCTTCAAAATTTCTTCTTTTGTGAGTGGCTTCATAATTTGCAATCCACTACTGAATCTGCACCTGCAAAGGAGTCTATATGCTGAGGAATCTCAATATCTAGTTGAGACCTGTTCCATCTGAAATAATACTGATGTGTACCAGGCTACATGTCATGTTTGACCTCATAGGATGGCAGGATACACTGCTCTGATACCACTGTAATGTCCCACCCTTGATAGGATATTTAATTTTCTGGATTTTGCCTGTCGGTTTTAATTTGTTTTTGGTTTTCTGATATTTTTGCAATGTTTGATACAACAGTATAAAGCAGAAAAATAGAAGATATTGCAATAATAATTTTCAACTCAAAACTAAACATTACATAGGGAATACACAGCTGAAAATTTCAGATTTTTATATGAGCTTAGATACTCAGTGTTTTCATAAAATATTGACAACCCAGTTTATAAAATATCCCCTATTATCTAAAACATCAATACCCAGAAAAATAGATAGCCAAAATAGTGAGGTATCTCATACCCACTTCGCTGTTCATACAAAATGAAGGCTGAGATGATAGTACAAGAAGCTGGAAATGATCATTCAATCCTCTACTTCACAGAAATGCATACAACTGATGTAGGACTAATTCTCTGTCCTTTCCAAGTAATAACAAGCAAAGTAGACTACGAATCCGGAGTGTATATGACCCAAAGTAGACTACGGATCCTCGCTGAAATGGTACGGCCTGCCTAGGGTACCAAATACACATCAAAATACTATCAAAATCAATGCCATAACCTGCAATACATTCCTCAATATCTTTTGATAATTACGGTGACAAAAAACTGCAAATATTCCCTTGTGAACCCTTCCGCGATTGAACTCCAAACTACCAAACTGAATATGTATTAAGCACAAATGCAATCATTGAGTATGGCTGCCTCAAAGCATCTTTGGACGGTCTTTCACGCCTGTAGAATGCTGTTACTAGGGTTTCGTCTACAAAAGCCACCTGGGTTTGAATCTTTTCAAAACCCTCTCAAAACCCTAGCAGAGCAAAAGCCAAACAAATATCAAATATTCAAGCATATTCACAAATGAGGCACTTTTCTTCTTTTATAATTCTCTAAGAGGGGTCGATGCACTTTAGAGGGAAATATTTCTTTTAATTTCACTTTTAATATTTCCCAAGGTGAGCGCTCCATAAAATGACTTAAGTGATTTTTAAATATTTTATTTTTCATCACTTAACTGTTAAAACCCAAAGTCCAATATTAAATAATAATATTAATTTACGAATTTTAAAAAGGAGGCCCAAATGAACTCGGAATTTAGTGATCTATAGCTCACCGGAAAGGTCTCGACGAGACGCATCCGCTCCAAATTTGAAAATCTCGAAACGACACCAAACCCAAATTTACTAAAAATAGCAAGTCTGGACCCAAAGTTCGAAATCGCCTGGAAAGACATCACTGCAAACCATCTAATATCACTGAGCTCACTGCAACATCTGGGATGGCCAACGGCTGACTGCCAAGTCACCAAAATAGCGCCAGATTGACACTATAAATAGCAGTGTTCTCCGAGGACCAAAGAGAACAAACCCAGAAAAATCCAGAAAGATTATCGCCATGCAAGCACTTACTATAAATAGTAAGTACAGACAAGTTGTCCGAAATCTCTCCGGAAAGTGTCATATAGCTCCACTGATCACTTGAACACCCTGGTGACATCGAAATACTCCTCTGATTATGCTGTCTCCAACCCAGAAAGTTAGCTCTGACTGAGTTACAAGAGAACTCGAAAATGGGGACATTACATAGGTCTAGTAGAGACAGGTATGACAAAGGGAGAACAGATTTTTTCAGCATGATGCATGCCTTGAATGATCTGGCTATAGGGTAGCGAGATATGCCTGACACGATGCAAAGATCACAAACAGAATTGGCTCAGATCCTTACCCGTTTGATACCTAGTAATGCTGGGAATGATAACAACAATAACAATAATGAAAGGAATTGGAACAACAATGGGGACAGGAACAAAATTAACATTGGAGGTGACAGGAACAATGGAGACAGGCACAGAGACAGGGATAATGAGGGTGAAGCATCAGTTAATAACAGGGGAGCTACACAGTTTACAGTTGGTGACAGACCTGGTATACCTGTTTTTGTACCAAGGAACAATGTTCCCAAACAGGAGCCTACACAGGTGGAGTTTCAAGATGTAATTTTGAGGGACTGGCGGGCTTCCAGTGAGGAGTTTAGAGCTGAGATGACTTTCAGAGAGTATTCTGATCTCAGGATGAAACACAGACCCAACAGGGGTAATAGACAACACAATCAAGAGCTCCGAAAGAAAGTCAGTAACATGACTTTGCCTTACTTTGATAGTTTAGGCAAAACCACTGCTAGAGCTTGGGTCCAGAAATTGGATAGTTATTTACAGATCAGCCGTATGCCCGAAGCTGATGCAATCACTTATGTAGCTTTACACTTAGAGGGCAGCGCTCCCAAATGGTGGAATAATGGGAAGATCACCTTGGGCCATAAACAGATCACTTCTTATGTTGAGTTCACTGCCAGATTGATTGACCGATTTGGTAAGAAGGATCCCGAGTTGCAGTTCAAGGAGTTAGCCCAACTCATACAAGTGGGCTCAGTGGATTCATAGATCTCAGAGTTTCAGGAGCTATTTGTTATGGTCTCTGATATCTCAGAGCGCAGGTTAATGATGCTATTCATAGATAGGTTATCAGATCCTCTGTGTGGTTGGATAAAGGGTCTAGATCCATCTTCTCTTTAGGAGGCCATGAAGAAGGCCTGTGACATGGAGTCCTTAGCATGGAGGAGTGAATTTCAATCCAAAGGGTTCATTCACAAAAAAGATAAGGACAGGAAACACTTTCAGAAGGAATCCGGACAATAGCATAAAAGTTCTCCTAGGTTGGATAATGATCAGCTGAATGACCTTAGGAGAAAAAAACTTTGTTTTCATTGCCGAGAGCCCTAGGATCCTAAGCACAAGTGTGTTGCCCAAGGGAAAGCGAAACAGTTGGAACACTTTTTTGCAGATGAGTTAGTGGAGTCAGAACCACATTCAGACTAGCAATCATAAGCCAATGATTCAGGTTCAGAGGGTTCATTCGAGGCATCAGATAAGGAGGAGCAGATGGCCCTACCTACAACACATCTCTCCAGCATTCAGAGAGAGGGCTCGTTTAGAATGAGAGGAGTACTTGGTGGGCAGCGAGTGATCACTCTATTAGACACTGGTGCTACTCACAATTTCATAAACGAGGGCTACGTTGCTAAGAGAGGACTCAAGACAGAAGAGTTCGAAGGGTTTAAGGTGAGAGTAGCAAATGGATTTGTACTCACCTGTACTAGGAGGATATCCAATCTTACCATCTAGCTGAATGATTATTTTTGTTAATCAGATTTTTATGTGGTCAGCATGGGTGAGATGGATGTTGTTTTAGGCACGAGATGGTTGCATGACATTGGGGAGTTCACTCTCAACTTGCAGACTATGGAAATGAAGTTTGAGGTGAACGGGAGACAACATGTGCTCAAAGGGTTATCAGATGGTGGTTTGAGAGTGGTTTCACTCAAGAGGATGGAGTGGTTGATACGACATGATCAGGTTCAGTGGGCCGCAGAGGTGATGGTGATGCCTGCAATTATAGAGCAGCAGAAACATGAGTACCCACCTGACATACAGGTTCTATTGACTAAACACACCAAAGTGTTTAGTGACATACCGCCAGGTAGACCAGCTGATAGGGGTATTGAGCACGTTACTGAGCTTGAAGATGGTGCCAAACCTGTTATTACTACACCATACAGGCATTCAAAAAGATATAAGGACGAGATCGAGAAGGCTATTAAGGAGCTTCTCGAAATGGGGCACATCAGGCCGAGCAAGAGTCCATTCGCTTCTTCTGTTGTCCTGGTAAAGAAGAAGGATGGAACTCTCAGGATGTGTATAGATTACAGAGAGTTGAATAAAAAGACAATCAAGAACAGATACCCCATTCCTCGTATTGACGAGCTCATAGATGAGTTGCACGGAGCATGCTACTTCTCAAAGATTGATTTGAGATCCGATTATCATTAGATACGGGTCAGGGAGGAGGATGTTGAGAAGACAGCATTCAGGTGCCATTACGGGCATTTTGAGTTTCTAGTCATGTCTTTGGTTTGACCAACGTGCCAGCCACATTCCAGTCCTGTATGAACAGGGTTTTCAGAGAGCAGTTGCGGATATTTGTGCTCATATTTTTTGATGACATACTGATAGACAACAGGACATGGGAGGAACACTTGAAGCACATAGATATTGTCTTGTGCATACTTGAGCGTGAGTCATTATATGCCAAGATGTCGAAGTGTGAGTTTGGGATGACCGAGTTGTTATACTTAGGTCACATTATCAGTGCTGGTAGTGTTAAGGTAGACCCGGAAAAGATTCGGGTGATCATTGACTGGCCGCCACCAAAGAATCTCTCTCAGCTCAAGGGATTCCTTGGTCTATGTGGGAACTATTTGTTGATGCGTGTTTTATGACTGCAACAAACATTAGAATAAAACACAGAGTATTCTATCCTCTCTTGAATAAAGCTTCTCAGACGCTGAACTTCGTGATCGAATGAGACTGCTCCAAGGTTCCTTTTGTGTCAGGTCTTGACTGGTGTGGGATAGACTCAGTGAAATGATGTGATTTGCTGGTAATCACAAGGGGAACTTACGTATCAGACTTAGTGTTTCAGTGCTCAAGGAAGAAAGTCAGGGGTTTCGGTGGATTTTGGAGTCTTGGATGTGGATTCCTCTTTTTTCCTGGACTAGATTGTCAACTTCTGGCAGAAAAGATCTAAGTTCAACTAGACTAACCTATGCGGGTAACGAATGATGTTGCTATAGGCTCTTCTATAATCTACTCCTAAGGAAATTCAGAGAAAATGAAAAAGATAGGGATAGAGGAAGAGAGTTCAGGGATCTAAATGACGGGAAAGACTACTACTGAAGATTGATGCTGGAACCACACTTTTGCTTTGTCATGCGACAACAGCTAGGCAGAGATGGTGCGATCTTCTGGGGTAGCGGCAGGGATTTTCACACTGTCCTGACATGGAGCATGAGCCTGATCATTCAGGAACAGTCGAAGTTAAGCTTGGAATTAGTTCACACTAACCATACAAAGTGATTTGCAAGCCATAGATCACGAATGGTATGAACAAATCAGCATTCAATCATTCAACAATAGCATTTTCCATCATATTAACTAACAAAGCTTGAAATAAAGGAAATAACTTGAATAACTTTCAGATTTGCTTCAAGGAATCAATAAGACCATGTCAAACATCCAAAGAATCATATGAACACCAATATCCAATGCTTATATTCTTGCTTCAGAAGTCTGTATTACAACAATCCAACTGATCCTTGGAGTTTCAGCTTAGAAAAAATAGTGCAGAAATGAAAACTAGCTACTAGGTTGCTCTAGGAGCATAAAAAAATGAGAGAAGAAAGAAGACCTTTTCAAATGAGGCCTCCCAGCCTTTATTTAGGCAAGCAGAAATACATTAGGGCAAAAGGAAATCAGATTTCCTTGAAATGTGTGCCATGGGTCAGAAGCCCTAGGAAAAGTAGGTGGGGTCGTCAGATTCCACATGTAGGTGACTGACACCTGTCCTGGACGTTAGAAGGTGAAAGGATGACCGCCATCTGTCTTGGGCGCCACCTGTCTAGGACTCCTGGATAGGACTGTCCTACCTGTTGGGAACTTCCTCCTGTTCTTTAGTCTCTGCCTCCAGGAACCTGGTCAGGATGACTTCCAACTCTTCCATAGGAATACTGGGCATGTTTTCAATCCAGAACTCCATGACGGACGTGGTGGTGGTACAGGCGACAAGGATATTTTCCCAATCCGCCCTCAGCTCTTGGATACTGTTAATGAGGATGAGGAATGAGGATGCATCCTCAAGATGGGACTCTTGGGTAGGATAAGCAGCTTTGAAGTATATGCTCCGCATCTTGCCTTTCAACTCCTCTAAGTCAATGACCATCCGATGCTACCTCCAGATCAAACCAGGCCTCCAAGGATACAAGGATTTTGTTTTGGATTTCCTTCAACATGGCGTGGGCCTGGGAAGTGTCGTTTTCAATCTTCTCAAGGTTATCTCTCTTCATGACCAAGGCGGAATACCAGCTGAGGAAATCATATACTAAATTTGCATGTATTACTTTGTTTCTCACCAAGTCCGGCTTCGGAGTGTTCATCAGTGCCTTCAGTCTAGGGATAGTTTCCTCTCGGACGACTATGAATTGCTGACATGTATCCAGAATTGCTTGAATTCTATCCATGAGTGTTGTAACTCTCCCGTTCACCTGGACGAGGTCCTCTATGAACTTATGGGCTCTATCCGAGACCTTCTCTATCCAACCTTTTGCTATATGGCCGGCTGTCCTCAAAACTTCAACCTCAGCTAATGAATCCTTAGTTATGCTTAGAGGTTGGGCTGTTGCTCCTTGGGCGGTCTGCAATGGGCCCATGAGTTGCTGGATGTGCTGCCGCAGTTCCTCATTCTCTTGCTTCAACTAGTTCTTGTTTTCTTCTTCCTTAACCTTTCTCAGATGGCGGCAACAGAATCCTCCAGCTCCTCCATTTCTTGATCCTTCGTGGTTGGTCCAAGGTCGACCTTCAAGATGTCAAAGTCATCCGGACTGATGTCCTCCTTCGCTTCGGTTACTCTGTAACTCAAGAAATAATTCATTTCCTTTGTAACTCCTCAATTGCCTTATAAAAGGGAATGAGCTCTCATTTGGGGGGAGGTTTTTTGGAATTGATTTTGTTTGCAGATGCATTGAACCTATGAGTTCTTCCATATTCTCTTGAGGACGAAAACCCTCTTGAGATTGGGTGTGGTTTCATGCAGGAATCACCATTGTACTGAAGGTGGAGTTTGGAGCAAGCTCATACAGAGTTTGCCATTGAGCTTTCAGGAAGTCTGTAATATTTTGTCTATCATTTGAGTATTGTTGAAGTTTAGGGAAGATCATATTATTACCTTGCTGATCATACTTTTGACTGTTCCATGCATGGAGGCGATTTGGTTTCTGAGATGATCATTGTGTGCATTGTTTGGAATGAGGTCTGGTTAATAATCGCCTAGTTGGAACATATATTCAGATCATATTCAATGATGTTGATACAGATTTAAAGGTTTTAATGCTTGCCATACATTTTCCAGCTAGTCTGTACTCTTCCATTTATGACGTGGGTTTTTTCCTTGTGAGAAGGCGTTAATCATTAAAAAAAGAAATCGCAGCTTTCTCATAGTAATTCCGTACACCTTATGCTATCTGTACTTATTGAAGGGTACGTGGGAAAAAATTCAATAGAAGAGCTACTGCTTGAAGTTTTGTCTTTAATTGAAATCTTTGGTGGGGCCACCACATCATAGAGTGGAAGTGGATGAATTCTTAAAAGGTCAATTCTTGTTTGGATTAATCTTTAGGCTACTGTACCATTTTTTTTGTAAAGGTGATTCAGATTTTTGTTTATTTTTTTGGTAACACTCCACTATTTTGGTGGGGCCAATTCATGACAAGGAATTCCTAAGCCTATTTTTTGTGAAGGTGATTCAGATTTTTGTTTGTGTTTTTTTGACAACACTCCACTATTTTGGTGGGGCCAATTGATGACAAGGAATTCCTAATAAATGTTTGAAAGAGGGATACGTGGGTATGGAAGAAGGTATTGCTTCTTGTTTTATTTGTCTTATGTGGGTGTGGTGGGGGCCACTACCATTATATTTTGAGGGGCTTGGATTTGTTAATATTATTTGTGGGTTTTTTGGAAATTTTGAAAAGGTGTTGAAGCTATTCAAGGCTGTTTTCAAGGGCAGTGAATTCTGATTTTTCTGAGTTAGTGATTATATTCAGTTTAGTTCCTTTTGGAATGATCTTTCCTTTAGTTTTATTGACCCTTGAGTGGCAGCCCTGCAGATTAGTGTAATTTCAGTTTGCTACAGTTCAGATCAGACTCGAGGAAATAATGAATTTTCAGTGTTTCAATGGAATAGAGTGTGGTATTCAGATTTGTATTGCCATCTACATCAACTTTGGAATGTTTACTGCATCAGGACTTGTACAAACCAGCATTGTGAGCATAAATAAATGGTACATCTGATTTCTTGGATTGATTAATTTGTATTGCAACAGTCTGATTTTGGAATCAGAATATTATCTTGTGATTTCTGTGAGTTTATTTATGATGCAATACACTTGTAACCCCTCGATGGTTTACCGCCAGTGTGGATAATGTACTTGTTCTTTCATTGCTCATTCACCCACTAAATAAGTGGAGTATTCCCACTGAATAAGTGGATGCCTGTTGAAAAGCAGATGCTTGCTATTAGCGGAAGATTGTATTTAGTTTCATTGCAAAGCATTTGATTGAACAACCAAAACACTGTATGCTCTCACCTTGCCCAACTTGGAATCTTGGTGATCAGAAAGTGTGGAGGTTTTTAGTTGGTTGCAATATACTTGTGCTAACCTTGTTGATAGTGATTGTAATTTAAAAAAAAAAAATTGGGGTAGCATATTACACCCCCTTTGCATGTTCCTAGTGGAGTTTTCACCCTAATCAGGTTATGGCGGATTTTCTTCCTAGACGTGGATATGTCCAGTTCCATCCTTCAAACCTGCTTTTCCAGTATCCATGCTTTCTTCCGCTTCCATGCCTCTTTCCAGTGCTCATCCATTTACCCCTGAAAATTTGGCCAACCTTCCTTTCCTTGTCTTCTGCAAAGTTTCGGCAAAGTTTTAGTGTAAATGTGGAAATACCCTGAACCCCTTGAAAGTTCTGCAATGTCTGAACCCCCCCAGAAATCCCACTTACAGTCCCCCCCCAATTCCCGCAATTCGATAAAAAGGGTGTAAAAATGAAAAGCGACAATCTCCTACGACTTCCAGATGGACGCAGAACCATACTAGGTTTCCATTAATGCAAAATGGGTGGTTGGAAATGATGTTTTTAATGCAGTTGGTGGGGTTGTTAGGGTTTTCCTTCCCATTCCATCATTAGACTCGAATTGTGAAGGCTATAAATAGAAGATTGAAACTCATTTCAAGGGTTGGTCTTTCACATTTTTTAGGCAACAAAAGTGCAGAGCTCTCTAGGGTTTCAAAGAACGAAAGTTCCAGTTCTCCAGTAGGGAAGATATGATGAGCACACGGTGATACTGAGAAGGGGGGTGAATTAGTATATCACAATCTTTTCATTTTCAAATTCAATCACATCAACTACACATGCAAGATCTAGCAATTAAGAACACAAAGAACACAAGATTTTACGTGGAAACCCTTTTGGGAGAAAACCACGGCACAATATTGCTTATATATATATATATCTTCTTTCATAGGCACCAACCTACTTCTCTTACAATTCTTCTTTTGTGAGCACCAACCCACTGGAGACACCAATCCCCACTTGACAGAATTATAGGTACAACCCACTGGAGGCTCCAACCCCCACACAAGCTGATCTCCAACCCAACAAGAGGCTCCAACTTCTATTTGATAGGCTACAACCTATTAATCCTTCAATGGCTTATATAGTTTACTTCTCCACAAGATCTTCCTCTCACAAAACTGTTTACACCTTTCACAAATCTGATCACACACTTTCTTCCCTTCAAATCTGATCACACACTTCCTTTCCTTACAAATCTGATCACACACTTGCTTCCCTTCAAATCTGATCACACACTTCCTTTTCTTACAAATCTGATCACACTTCCTTCCCTTACAAATCTGATTACAATTATGCACAATCTTCTTTACACAAAACTGATCATAATCATGGCATTCTCTTCACATAATTTTTTGCTCATATGAACATACTGTCACATACATTTGTCATATATATATTTTCATTTATCCTTTATACATGGGCTGTACATATAATCAGTATAGATCTGAATTACAATTTATTTTCTGCCCCTTACACTTTTTCTAATTCTGCTCTAAAACTCAGAAAATATTCATTGAATTCTTACTTTTCTATCACCTTTTCTTTCTCTTATTATTTCTCCTCAGGAGATGTCTTTTTTGTAAGATACCCAACTAATGCTACTAAAATTTTTTCCTTACTTAAACAATTTTACTTGCTATCAATTCATCATTACTGCCACAATACAAAGATATACATCAAAGACAACTAATTGAAGGAGAGTTGGGTACTTGTCTAGTTACTTGATTCAATCAACTTGCAATGTCTTATTACATGGATAATGCTTTCAATAGCATGAAGTACAACTTATTCAAATGGAAATACAAAGGAAAGGCCTTGAAGCCTTGATGATTACAATGGCGCCTATACTTGATCAACTCAATTGAACTCAATGATGTCAACTGAATGTCAACATCTCACAATATCACAAGGGAGCATCACCTTGCTTGTTGAGGGAGCATCACCCCAACACTTGAAGTTCGTTAGTGCCACAAAATTACAAGCTCAACAGCTTTGCAGAGAGAATTTTGTCAAATGAACCGATGTCAAATGAATGAGAGAGCTCCTCCTTTTATAGGCCTTCCAAAGGCAATGAAGGCACGTTTTTCAATGCACAAAGAGGAACCAAGACACGTTTCCCAAGAAGCATATTCATGGAGAATATTCCATCTGACAACTCACTCTTACCCACTGAACCAGTACGGATCCCAATATCATTTTGTTGACCAATGAAAGCTCAGGTACTACTAGGCGCCCAATTGAGGTAGTTTGATCATGAACTTGCGCTTTACCACTGCTAGGCGCCAATTGAGATGGTGACTGCTAGAAGTTGCGCCTTGCTAGAGAAAGGCTTTTCAATGATGTCCACTCACTTCCCAAGGTGCCTTTGACAAACAACTATGCATTCAAAGTCCCAAAGTGAGCAAAACTCCTCCAGGTGTAATTTGAGTTGGTTTGAGGTGGAAATTGCGCCTACTCTGATCCACTTGATCATTTCCAACACTTGAAGTTCGTTAGTGCCACAAACCACTTGAATGAAAGAAATGTTAGTAGGCGCTAGAAATGGCAGAGTGTGACTAGATGTGCGCCTAGTCTGGAAACTCCTAAGCGCCACAATTGGTGTGTTTTGCCCAAAGATGCGCCTAGGCATCATAACACTTCCTTGACTTTATCTTTCAACTTGGCATTCTTAGAGTAATGTTCTTTCAACCAAGTGACCCCAAAGTGTTCATGTCATCAATCTACAAGGAAAGTGCGCCTACACTTGCAAGTGTCTCCTTCAGTGTCTAGGCGCTAGTTGAGAGCAGGAAATGCCAACTTGGCTAGGCGCCCAACATTCCTTGGTGACTTTACAAACTTCAATTGCTTAGAACTTCTAGAGAAATGACCAATGCTCCCTTCCAGATGGTAGGCGCCATAATGAAGGTTGAATTGTGCCTAGATAGCATTAGGCGCTGGCTAGAAGATGCTACCCCCAGGAAAATGCGCCTTCACTTTCAAGATGTAGAATCCAGATCCAAAAGTGCTAATAACTTGGGCGCTCAATAAGAATCTTCCCAAAGTGGGTGTCCATGAGAGAATGAACTGAGATGATCATCAGAAAAAGGCGCGGATCTAGCTTTAAGGAGTAGGCGCAAATGTGAAGTGGAAGAGAAGATGAAGTGTGCCTACTTGAGTTTAACACTTCACAAGATGGAAATGATGCTTCTGAGTGAAGGTATGATCTATTTGACAATCCTTAATCTTTATTGATGATGCTAAAACCTATTTACTCTTCAATCTACCCTAAGGCGCCATTTCTTGGGTGGAAAGACATGTTAAGGCACCTCAAGTATTAAGGCGCAATTTGAAGTTTGTCTGACTGAGTGGATGATCCTTCAACCTTTTTGATGCTCAAGAGAGCCTTCCAATGACTTCTGGACTAGGGCGCAATTCTAGGATGCCAGAGGCTTGCCCAAATACCTAGGCGCCCTCAGAGGTTTATGTGAACAGGAAATGGCGCCTTGACCCTTTTATGGCGCACTTACCCTGCCGAACTCACAACCTAGCTTAGATGCCATTCAAGGTGGTCCAGATGTGATATAGCGCCTTATTGTACTAGGCGCTCATTTTGGATGGTGCAACATGAAACTGGCGCCTAAGGTGAATAAACCTTCTTCCCAAACCAATCCATTCATCAAACTTCATTCTGGAAACTTATCAACTTCTCCTGTCAAGCGCCCTATTTGAAAATGCTTTAAGACAAATCTTCTTACCATCTTGCACTTCCGAAGTTTGTTCGAGGATCCCATATCCTAAGGCGCTCATTTGAGCAGTTTGATGAGGAATTTGCGCCTAGATTCCAGGAGTTAACTGCCTTACAACTTGGCTTCCAGACTTAGCCAAATTTCCAGTTTCTGACTTGTTCCTGCAAAACAAAAAGTTAAGTTAGTCAAAAACCAATTCATTCCCTCATCATTCTGAATTAGCCTCCGGGAATGATCAATAGGCTAATCCAATCTTAAGCTGATGATCAAGCCGGAAACGGGGACATGACATTTTTGAATACATTCTAACTTTTCACAAAAGACAACTCTTCTAAATCATACCTCTTCAATGCTGATCGCAGCCCAAAAGCTTCTTAACAAATTGCATATGAATCGCAGCCCTTTGAATAATAAGTTATATCTTTAACTAGTGGATCATATGTACTTACAAGATGGAATCACATTACATTAAGGAATTGTATACCCTTGTTTATCAATCATTGACTTTAAAACACTTGATCCATCCTTTTTCCTTATTCACACTTTTTGTCTTATTCACAAGTCATCTTCAACTTTGTCTTATTCATGGAATTCGTTGGGATTCTTTGTCTCTTTCATAAAATCATTTTCTGTATTTGTTAACTGCTCCATTATGTGTTCAAATATAATCCTTTGTCTTCTAAATCCTATTATCCTTCTTATGGTTGGCCACCTCAAGTAATTTAAATTTGAATTTCGTATTGGCGCCAATAGTATATGTCTTATTTCAATCTTCCAATGTCTTAAAGACTTTTATTATGTTTAAATCTTTAATTTCAACATATCCATCTCTAAGTCGGCCATCCAATATCACTATCCCTTCAATAGGAATATATAACGGACTTATCTTATTTTGCTTTGACATCAGTGAGTCCATTAATGACTCTGTACCTTTGACATCAATGACAACATTTCCAACAAGATAACAAGGTCATGTAAAGATTCAAATTGGTTTCAAGAATCAGTGTATGAACTTCTCTTTCTTATGTAATTTTTCAAGGAAATCCTAAGTTGCAGCTAGGGTTTCCTTTGCTACACTTCGTGGTGTGATTGTATTCATTTATTAGATGAATAGGACAGTTTTTGAAAACATTACATGCTATGTGGTGATCTCTTCTATGGTTGTATATGAATGATTGCATTTTGATAAAGGATTACTAAGTATATTCCTCATTGGTTGTTTTTTCTGCATCTGGGTATCTAGAAAGTGCTTGTTTCCATTTCTGTATTATCTTATCCTTTGTTGAATTGTGAACTCTATAGCCAATCTTAACAAGCACCGGTCTGAAATGTCTAATCACCCACACTTCTTTTAAAAACTAAAACAAATTTATCAAGTGTGAAGTAAAATAGTTGCAACTGTATGCATTCTTGTGGTTCAGTGCTGTAACCAGGAAATACTGTTAGTGAATCTTCCAAGTGCCAATTTTAGTAAACCAAATGTGCATACTAACACTTTCCATTATTGCAAGAGTGATTTTTATTAGCTTAAACAGATATTTTAGTGCAACCCACTTGTATTAATCCAGTGATTGTATTTGGGGATAAAAAGAACATTTTGGGTATTGTTGCAATGATATGAGTCTGAAAACATTTTCTATTATTGTTAATCCATGTTAAGGGATACCTCAAGTAACACCCTCCTTGGCTTAGTTGAGCCAGAAGTGAAGGGGAGATTACCCACTCCTAATCATCGGCCCTTAATCACCTTCCACCTTGACATGCCCCCATTTCCGGCATGATCACCCGATAGGAGTCAGGGTTAGCCTATCCTCATTCCTGTAGGCTAATTCATCATTCAAGGGAATATTTGTGGTTGAACTAAGACTTGGAGAAGATAACGTTGTTCAAAGGCTTGAAAAATGGAAAGTGGTTTCATAAGGCTCAGCTAGTGTCCGACACAGTGGAGAATGAATTAATGTAATTTTGCATTAATTATCAAGGGATAAAAAATAATAAAATATTGACTTTTGGATTTTGGGCGAATCATTTGGAGGATTTGAAAATAAAAATAATATTATTTTATCTTGGCTATCAAGCACCCACTTTGGAGAAAAGAAACTAAATAATATTTTATTATTATTTAAAAGTGAGTGCCCAAGTGAAAAAAGGAGAAAATATATATTAAATAATATTATTTAATTTGAGCGGCCAATTTGGAAGAATTAAATAATTTCCTAGTGGAGCGCTCATCTTGGAGAAGGTGAAAAATACAATAATAAAATAATATTTGAATTTGGGTGGCTATCTTGGTGATTGGAAAAATAAATAAAATATTGCTTTGGCCGACATCGGAGGGAAAAGGTAATTCAAATCTTTAATTTGAATTTGTCGGCTTCAACGATGGAAAAGAAGATCCAAGTATAAATAAAGGTTGATGGAGCTCATTTCGACATTACAGATACTTTGGCAACTTTCGCATTTTTTTCTTGGCAATTGTATTGCAAGACTTCCAAGGATGAAAACCCTTGTGGAGGTGGTGTGTTGGACAAAAACCCAATCACATCTTGGAGGTGGATTCATACGGAGTTCACATTTGCACTTCATTGGAGATTTGTTATAGATTCATTGAGCCTCATTGACACATCATTCTTGGTTGATTGCATTGAAGATTTCATTGAAGACAATTGTTGAAGACTTGATTGAAGATTGGTTCATCATCATCATTTGCTAGGAGAGTTGAATTGATAAGATCCTTGTGCATATGCTCTTCGCCATTGTTGAGGACTATCTTTGAGGGCCGATTTGTATTACAGCTCTAGTTTATATAGCAGCGGACATGTTTGCAAGGTTGGCATGGACTTGTAGACCCTAGCCACTGTCATGGTGTAGAGGATTTCCTTGTTGAGGACAGCGGCCAGCATCCAGAGTATATCAATCTGCATTTTATGGCTTTTGGTATCTACGAACATCCATATAGTGGAGATTTTGCATCAGCTTGTAAGAGACCCTATTATATATGATTGAAAATTTGATCTAACTTAGATAAGATTTCTTGCACAAGTCAAT
This sequence comes from Cunninghamia lanceolata, assembly GCA_027924645.1. NCBI lineage: Eukaryota > Viridiplantae > Streptophyta > Pinopsida > Cupressales > Cupressaceae > Cunninghamia > Cunninghamia lanceolata. The sequence goes on from BSBN01000333.1 coordinate 9,132,500, forward strand.
GTAAAACATTAATACAAGTCACTATAAATGAAAACCATCAAACTTCTTGCATTATTATTGTTTGGGAATGGAATCACATCACAAAATGTACTGCTGTCATGAAATTACAGTCATAATATCAGTCATATCAGACTTGATATCTTCACAAAATGAGGGCCAAATGTTGTCCAAACTTCATACAAACAAAGATGCAATGATGGAAGATATGCCACTAATCAACCCAGCCTTAGTAAGGCTTCATATGAGCTCAATGTGCATACAATATCACTGTATATCAGATCCTAACGACTGTTGTAGCTGACTTTCATAAACCCTGTATGGCTGTAGCATGCTCAGATTTGATAAAAATATCAAAACAACTCCTCCAAGTGCAAGCGATGGATCTCTAATGATGGAAATTGGCTTGTAGACTCCTCTCACACGCTTCAATCTTCATAAAACCCTGAAATAAAAGTGTATCAGCTAACTGTAACCAAAATCAGATTGTGAGCTCAAGACAAAATTCCTCTCAATCGCTCCAATAGTTGATAATGGCTACCTTGGTTGATCTCCAATATGACCAAGGGTTGCAATATCATATAAACTTCATTCCAACTCTCACTAAACCTGCAAACATTAAGCTCTAATGGTGAATATCAGAGTAATATCACCTCACATAAAGTATGGGGTCATCACCATACGAATACAAGGGGTCATCTTCTTGCAAAAAGACATGAAAATCGGAATTGTCAGTCAAAATATTAGAATAAGAAAACATACCAGATTCAACATAACATTCAAATGAAGATGGAAGTCTCTATTTAACCTCTCCTTGGATGAGCGATCCTCCTCTATGATGTTTTGTAATGCAATTTGAGTTCCACCAATGATATTCCACATTCTTCAACAATTTTAAATGAATTGCTTATGCAAACTCAATCATTTAAAATCAATCTTCAATTGTTTTAAATGATTTATAACTACTCCCATATGGATCGGTCCTCAAGCATTGAATTCCTTCTTGCATATGCGGCTGCTGGAAATGATTATTATCAATCATTTAAAAATCTTCTTTTGCATTTAAAAACTTCACCAAATCCTTGGCATCTCCCAACAAACTTGCACAAGCATTTAAAATCTTTCAACAAACCTTGGCGTCACCCAACAACTCATGAACAATCATTTAAAATCCTTCATATGTGGCATAGTCGACTAGGTGTTTGGCATTAAATTCATGAATTTTGCATTTAAAAAACTCTCAAACAATTTTAAATACTCTCCTCTTGGGTGGCAATCATAAAGAGTCAACATTTAGCATTTAAAATATCCATGTTTTGCATTTAAATTCATCTTACACCTTGTGCGCCAACCTCGGAATCAAAATACAAATTTTAATGCCAAAAATACCTCCTTCTATGGGCGTCGATCCTCCTATATAATCCATTGGCAATATTTGAATGAACCTTCACAATAGCCTAGATCTATTTTCACATGGGCGAACACCTACAATTGCTTGACAAAATAGGACCCATCTAGAGCGATTCCTTATTCCTTCCTCAATACAAACACTCCATAAAATAGATTAGAAGAAAATGCAATTAAAGATTCCATTTTCTATTTTATTCACATAATAAAACTCAAGCAAAATACTAGTTGAGCCAACTTTCTGGTTCTCCATGTGTACACATAACTAACTTTCCGGTTCTCCATGTATAGAAACAAACTCAAACTAGAAAATATAACTTAACTCAAAATGGGGACATTACACAGCTGGTCACTCCATCATCCATCAGCCAAAGAGTGGTAGCGATCAGCATTCTAACATCAGTTTGAAGACATTTTTCCATACCAGATCTGAGTGAAGGAGTTTGGCCCTTTTGCATTGTAATGTTGTCAACAATTTGGTATGTTACATTCATCAATTTGCTTCTGATTTTGTGACAGCAGTCCACACTGTGTTTTGGCTGCTATAAAGTTTGCAATTGTTGTAATTGGAATGACAAATAAATTTGAATTCTTATCAGCAAGGTCTGAGTCTGATTTAAGACATCGTTATATTGTGTAATTCATGTTGTAATTCACTTTGATAAGGCTGCCAATCTATACTTTGTTCTGTTGTCAAAATTGTATATGTTAGTTTATGTTTCATGCTTGGCAAAGTTAAATAAAAGAGTGCAGAAATAAAAATCAGAATTCAGTCCTAGGGTTTGAATCCAAAATTGCAAATTCAGAAAACTAGTGCAAAACCCTAGTACAACACATGTCACACCTGTGGATGAGCCCGTTTCCTATCTCTCTGATGACACCCCTGGCCTGAGACATTAGGAAATTAACTCTAGGGTTTTAGGTTAGCTATTTTGGGACCCAACAGGGGGAGCACCCTCATCCTCTTGTGATTGTCCAACCTGGCTCCCTTAGCCCTAGACATTTCCCTATGGACATTGTCAACTCTTGAAGTGGAGGTGGATGATGATATATTCAGTTCTTTTGTTCCCATCTTTGCTATACATGTGAGACTGTTGGTTTCCCCCCTTTGTCTCCAACTTTAGTTTTTATTAGCTTCTTGTTAACTTGAGGATTCTTTCTGTGGCACAACTATTTTTACTTGTACTTAGATCACATGTTTGAGTTTACTCTTTGTAGTTATATAACTTATGTTTAATTACTTTTCAGATCTTAGAGTTTTTTTACACTACTAGTTTTCTATTATAGCTGAATTTGCTTTTGAGTCCCATTGACTTGCTTTCATCATGTGGACAAGAACATAATTTCTCTCTATCTTCCTTGCCTCAATGTAAGAAGGAGGAGGTTGTAATCCCACAACTTATACAAATAATTTATGGATAGATCCCTCACGTTGGAGTGCAAGAACCATATGGAGCACATAAGATCTGCATAATTGGGGTGATGATGCTGATGTATCATTTGTTGTAGAAACTGTTCAAGTAGATATGGAAATACTAATGAAGCAGACGACAGGAGCAAAGAAAAAAAGATAGGAATTATGCTTATGGATGTAGGAAGGCCAGACCCACCAAAAGTGCTGAATTGTGATTGCATGTCTTATCACATCTGTTTAATCTTTTTTCTTAGGATAACTTTGAGTATTTTTACAATGGCTGAAATAAAATATGCATAAAATAAAATGTGATTCTTGCTAATCAAGATTCTACAAGAAATGAGTGACTATGCAGAATATCCAAATTTTTAATGGGGTGGAGAAAGATTATTGGGAATTCTTAAGATATTTGGAAAAGCGTAATGGTGGGAATGCTAAAAATAGCACAGGTTCCTTGCACTAAAAATGGATGATCTTTTTACTTGGGAAACCTTTGAGTGTCTTTAGAATGGCTGAAGTAAGTTTAAGCATAAAATAAAATGTGATTCTTGCTAATAAAGATTCTACAAGAAATGAGTGACTGCAGGAATCAGAATAACCAAAGTTTCAATGGGGTGGGGAAGCCTAATGGCGTAATTCTAGAAATCTAGGAAATTGGAAAATTACAACAAAGACTAATTGAACAGATTACTGCAGAAAATTGCCATTGATGAGCCCTGGATCATGGTGATGATTAAATATCCTGGCAAAAAGCAACAATTTTTGTTCAAAAGGAGCAAAGTGAGAAAAAGGAGGCAATTTCCTTTCTAATGTTGACCTAGTTGTTGGAAGCTATCAAGGGAACAATGTTGTTAGTCCTGAGATGACACTCTCAATTTTGCATTAGGTAAACTAAAGTGGACTCACCTCATTTGTATTCAGATATATGTTTCAAAAACATGTATAGATTATTTTCCCTTATGAAAATAAAGGTATGTTGATGTAGATGAATCATTGAGTTAGTGAAACAGTTACATTATGCCGTATAGGAACAACAAATTCAAGAAAGATTAGAGACATGAAATGTGTCTTATTGACATTGTTGGCAGTTGTTTCTTATTTTCTATTTGTCGGGTTTTATGGAAGTCGATTCTTGAATGAATTTTGCGATGAATAAGTTAAAATAAGAAAATGGTGCCCCATTTATGACAAACCAATTCTTTAATTCTGAAACTTGACTTCATAGGATTATAAAGGCAGCATAATTCACCAAAGGGCCAATTATAGGGATAGGGCCACCTAATTGGTGTCACTGACCTCCCTGTCAAAGTGAGGAGATTAACATGCAGAAATAGACAAAGCAAAGGTGAAAATCCTAATCACTTATCATTCTTGCTCAAAAACTTGCAGCAGAAAATGAAGCGCAGTCTGAGCTACCATGCATGAGGAGAAACACATAATAACAAGTTAGTATGAATGAGTCTTTTGGGGAGTCTTTATAGCCTCCCATTTAATCATTGTCTCTATCTTCAGGTTAGCCAGTGTCATATCCCCATTTGAGATATGAAGCCCTAATTTAGATTTTCTGCTGAAACCCTAACTCTGCCCTAAATTTCTGCTTTTCAAACTTCTGCCCTAACCCTAGCTCTGCTCAAAATCAGACTTGAGATGATAGCATTTATCAATCATAAACCCTAGCAAGCATCATAAATTTATACTCCAATGATTCGCCTCAATATGTAGCATAGGTTTAGCATAAAATTGCACATAATCATGAAAGATCACACCAAAAATAATGAATGAAGGCACTACTGATATAATCTGAACATAAAGTCTAAATATTACATTAAGTGATGGGCGAATCAAGCCAATTTACACATATATAAATCTGTTATGCATAATCTGTATATGAACATACTGACAATGCAAATAAGAGCCTCAAGGAGGGCTGATGATGAGGATAGAAGTCTGCTGCTATGATCTGCTCTAACCCTAGCAGGTCTGCTGTATGAAATCTGCTACAAAAACCCTTTCCTAGCTGGCTGCTTCTCCTCCAAAAAGGTTTGCTCCAAGCCTAGGAAGAAGGCGCCACAAGGTGCTCTCACAAGCTGATATAAAATCTACTCCTAATGAAGTCAAAGTGCATGTGAATCCCTGTCATGGAATTCTCCTTAGGAAGGAGTTAGGTTTTCGTCCAACACCTTCTAGATTAGAGGTTTTTGTCTCTAAGTCTGCTCTCCAAAACACTTGATTGAATGATGCTTGATTGATGCCTTTCGAAGTGCCAAGAGACTTCTTATTTATACACAATTCATTGTTTTTCCCTGCTGGCCGACCTGACTATTTCTCTTATTATTTTATTAATGTTTCCTCCAAAGGGCCGACCTAGGCATCAAACCCTAGGCCGACCACCCTCCACAAATGAAGGCGCCAAGGCATAATCAAATTGAAGATTTGATTAATTATTCCTTCTTTGCAAGTCGTCCAAGGAATAATAATAGTTAATTGTCTTATTCCATCAACCCAATGATCTATCATGGGGTGCATGGATAGAATATTGTCCTTTGCCCAAGAAGGATATGAAATATCTATAAGGGATTGCCCGAGATGAGTGCTCGTCTCCATGACAATATGAACAATGATCCCCTTTGACCTCATCACAAGGTATCCGAATGAAGCATCCCGAAGTGTGATGATAGCATCCATGCAACATGTGAAGCTCAAACCTTTGCCGGTACCTCGAAGCCCATTGGAAAATGCAACAATCTCTAGATGGTGACCATTCCGGCGAAAAGGGATATAACAGCCAGCATAGTTTGAATTTGGGTGTCTCATTCAGTCATTTCCTTCATTATTGATACCTCTCCGATTTAATATTCAAAGCATATGTCACTTTGAGACACATAGGTTCTTTTCTTGTAGCAAGGTTTCATATGATTTTCCATTGTCAAATTTGTCCATTGTCTTTATTTATTGAGGCTGTAACAATCTGTTATTTGTTTTAGTTCTTTTATGAAACATTATTATAGTATAATGAATAATCCCCTTATTTATATATTTGAACATATAATGCACATGTCAATGTGTCACAAGCCAAATATTTTTCAAGTACGCTGAAAAATTATTTTGAGGGAGCTCTGAATACTTAAACAATTGAAGCTTGTCATACCAAGCCCAGCGAACAGAAAGCCTTTTGCATAAGCTCATTGAGGACTTCTGCATAAGCTCATTGAGGACTTATATAACTTGAAAAACTTACATAACTATGGGCCTCAAGGAATGGCTTCATTTCACAGCTTTTTATAATAATGTCTTTCTACTTATATAGGATTGTTTTACAAGAATGTAAAGCTAATCTTTTCAGTTGTAGAGTTAAATGAAAATTGCTTTTTTTGGTATTATATAATTTATAAATCTTGGCTTTGCAGATTCAAATTATGGAAGCAGGAGGTCACAAGGGAACAATTTTGAATATTGGATCTGCATCGGGGCTTTATCCAGATTACAACACGCCTACATATTCAGCTTCAAAAGGTTCTTAAAGTCCTCAAATACTTGTTTGCACATAAACCATAACGATAAATTTATATGTTCTACATAACTAGAAATGTGCAGTCACTGGGATATATGCAATACTAATTACAACCTCAGAGACTCTGTTTGCTCTTGTTGGAAGTATGTACTAGGGATGGTAGTTAGCTTATGTTTTTTCAAAGTTAATAGGTACTTTACTAGGGTTGCTAGTCAGATTCTTTCGCTATTGCATTGCTACCTCAACCTTCATTGATAAGGCTTCAGCAATTTTCCTCTTTATGTACATCTCAAGTTCTTGCTCATATCCATTACTATCAATTACGCCACATTCTTGTCTTATATTTTAGTTGTAAATGTTGCTATGTTATAGGTGGCGTGGTTATGTTTACAAGGTCACTTAGTCATTTCAAACGCAAAGGAGTCCGTGTGAATGTATTATGTCCAGAGGTAAGTGTGTTTGTACCGATTTATATATGTTGGTTACTTGCATAATATGTGAAATGGATATCGACTCTTCAAGTGTGTTTTCTTTCTTTTACTATGGAGTGTTGGTTGGTATCATGCAGTTCTCTCATTTTTCCTATAGAGTGAACTCTGCAATTTATAGGTTAAAAACTCAGATTTGGAAGGCCTAAAATTTGGCTCGGACTTGGGTCTCAGCAAAAAAATAGCAAAAACTTTGCAAAATTTTTAAACATTAATAAAACACACATTTGCAAAATAATCTGAAAAAATTGCATAAAACCGAGTTTAGAGAATTGATAACTAGTTTTTTATTCATTTATAGATTAAAAATTAAAAAAAGAAGTTCAATACGCATCATAGTGTCATATGATCAGATTCACAATAACATCTTGTGCTTCTACTTTTGATGCACATTTTGCTGCTTCTCCTCATGTAAAGAATGGAGAGCATTAACCTTTCATATAACCTTGCGCTCTACTTTATCACAAAGCAAAAAATGTTTTCCACAGATTCACACAAGATGATATTTCAGGCGGTTGATGCTTCCTGTGATCTTCATCCCATGAAATTACACACTCGAGTGTTGTTTGTCTCCTTGGGGTTCCATGCTTCCAAGCAGGGTGTGATATCCCGAAGACATTTGAACTGGTGTATTAGATCTGCTAGCTGAATTTAACAGTTTGCCACAACCACACTTGAATACAAAAGTAAATGGACACAACACTACAGTTGAATCGAATTATTAAATTGCTCGGATCTGATTATGAGTGTAGGAAATAATGATGCAGATAGTTAAAAAATTCAGACCTATAATTGAACACCAAATCTGGAACAATCTGAATATTACATCAGAAATATAATGACTTCTAGGTGCTTACAGTTTATCTATGTGCTGCTCATGACTTGGTATATGGAAAAGGGCAATTTGCCAAGTTAATAATATCCAGGGTGGTGAACAGCTCTGTATAGCTGCAACCCAGCAGAAAAGCAAACCCCTTTAACTTCCTTCTCAAGATATGCTACGTGATGACACTTATGAGGCGAACTGAACCAAATGAATTTTGAGAAAAATGTGAGTGTCTAGGTCGTGGTCCCTGTAGTTGATGATGCGAATTGGATCTAGGGCAGTCACATTACATGATGATGCGATTTGGATGTTGAAGCAGTCGCATGGTGTGTGAGCTCTATCCTGAATGCCTGAAGACTTCTGGTGCAGCCTCTCTGCCCAGAAATAATCCCTGAACCTGCAGCCGATGGAGGTGATTTATATTTACATGTAAATGTATTGCCAGATGTTAGCGACCTGGTCTGTAAATGTAGCACCAGTTGTTAGTGACCTGGTTTGGAGTTGAGTTTACCTTGACTGAGTGGGGTGTTGTGGTGATCTGAAGTTATTTGTTCAACAGCTGGCAGCAACCTCTTTCCTTAAGCGATTGTTGATTACCCTGGATGGTGCGATGCCACTGATTAGTGCTTTCCTTCACCGGTTGCAGCAGTTTACTGCTCTGAACTCTTTAGTGGGGATATGCTTGCAGTATTCAGCACCTGATTTCCCTAAAATTTGCATGACAACTCCAAATTAGCTCATTGCAAACCCTGATTGCGATTTGAAAAGAAAGAGGTTTCATCCTTCATCCTTGTGGAGGTTTCATCATGGAAGCCTACTTGTACTTCATTGGAGATTTACGGAGATTTGGCGCTGATTTGCATATTCAGATTTTTGGATCAGGTTGGAGCAGCATTCTTTGGTGGCATTTTATGTCATTTACATTAGGGCATTACCCTAATTGGAGCGCCACATTTTGGAGCAGCATTCTTGGTGGTTTGTGTTGAGATTACTTAGGGTTTTAGCCTAGAATTGGAGCGCCACCATTGGAAAAGGGTGACTTGGCTTGAGGGTGATTTTCATCTTTGTATGGTTTCCTCAAACCCTAATTTGCAGCAGCCATCATCTCTTGTGAGCACCGCCCTTTAGAGGGCTGTTTGATCTTCATTTTGTCATATTCTTGGTATGTACAACCTATGATTAGGTCTGATTTGTAAAGGCATAATGCTGGGATGTATTTGGGCATGTTTGGCCTATGTATTTTGATGTACTTGCATATTCAGAAATTCTGATTTTGTAGCAGCAGTCTGATATAAATCAGAAATCAGATTTGTTCTCATTTGTTTTGCAATTGGATGTTCATTTATTGATGGATAAGTTCATGGTCGATGTAATGTGCTGTTCCTGTTTGTATTTTTTTAAAGATCTTTTTATGTGTTATTTTTAATTTTTATTGTGGTCTTTCAGAACTAGACAGAAGAATGCAGAAGGGGTTTTTAGTTTTCTTGTAGATGTGTTACCGGAGCATACGATAGAGAGCATAGAGAGAAAACCCAGAAAATATACAATGAATCTGAAGAAACTAACAACTACTCAGATAGTAAAATGGCCAATAAACAATTACTATGACATACCCATATGGATTTTTGCAACTTGTTACATATGCTAAGAGTACACCAGCTAGTGGGTATGGCTGGAATGCATCAAATCTCCATAGAATGATATTGAATGTGCCTACAATTGTTATCAGCAGAGAGATAGGCCTCAAACGCCTCACAATGGTCAAGAAAGAAGCTACAATGAAAAAGGAAGAGCCTCTAGAAGACCCACGTCCTAGTTGGTCCAGGTACGACCATGGCTGGGAATGTCAATCGGCAACAAACACTCCCAATACCCTCAGTTCCATGCTGCAATCAGACTGCACACATTTGTCAAGCTAGGCGACCAAGATGGGATGATCAAAATGCAAGGAAGCTCATAAAACAAGCCCCCACAAGGTGTACGGCCTGTCTAGACTGGTACGGCCAACAGCTGTGATAAACTCAGTCCCCAATCAGTATGTAATCTGCTCCTCTCCTTAATGCAAACTGATCTCTCCTTCCACAAATGCAGAACCAAATGAATATGTAAAGGCAAACCCCGTTCTTCTTCAAACCCTCAAGTCATAGACTCCACTGAAGCACGAGTGAAAACTAAATGCATCCACCGTCAATGGCACCTTTGGGTGGTATTGTACACCTATAGAATGCCGTCACTAATGGAGGTTTTTGTCTCCAAAAGCTTGGTTTGAATGCTCAAACCCTCTAACCCTAGCAGAGCTCCAAAGAGAAAATATCATAAGCAAGCATAAAGCAAATGAGCTCCAATTTCACCTTTTATTCTCCCTCCAGGTTGGGCGTTAGATTCAGGAGGGAGCTTTTTCATTTTAAAACCCCTTATTACTCCTAGGGATGGGCGCCCATGGTCAAGACATTCACTTAAGTCTACATTTTTCATTAAGTCACTTTTCCTCAATATATTATAAGTCCATATTAAATATAACATTAATAATCTTCAGACTTTAAAATAAATATGAAGATGGTGTCGGAATGAAGTGATCTATAGCTCGTCGGAAAGCCCTTGACGAGACGAATCTAACCGCACTTTGAAAATCCTGAACTGACATTGACCTCGAACTTACTAAAAATAGTAAGTCATGACCAAGAGCAAATTGAGCCACTCAGAGGGTGACAACTGGATCCATTGAATGTGAACCACAACTCCATCACCGACAAATACCTCCAAGGCCAACTAACTCCAGTTCCCTAACCAAACTGCTAGTCCACAGGAACTCCATGATGGACTAACCATGTATCAAATAGGGGACATTACAGTCCTCCCTCCCTAAGATTGCTTGCCTCAATCAATCTTAGATTAGGATGCTCCAATATCTGCTCGTTCTCCCAAGTAGCATCCTCCACCGGCAGGTTCTTCCACTTAACCAGGTACTCTTTGATAATCCTCCTCAAATTATGTTCCCTAGTGTCAATTATTGCTTCGGGTACCAGTATCAATTTCTCCTTTTCATCGAGAGGAGGCAACTCAGCCGATGGTGTCACATTATGCCCCAGTGCCTTCTTGAGGCGAGATACATGGAAATACATTGTGTACCCTGCTACCTGTTGGAAGTTCCAACTCATAAGCCACTTCTCCAATCCTTTTGGAGATCCTGAAAGGTCCATAATACCGTGGCTTCAACTTCTCTACTCCACTCTTCTTGAGAGTGGACTGCCTATAGGGCTGCAGCATGAGGTATACCACGTCACTAACTTCAAAAGATTGCTCAATTCTCTGTTGATCTGCATACTGCTTCTGCTGATTTTGAGCCTTTTGTATATTCTCCTTCAAAGACCGCATGATGTCTTGACTCTCCTTGGCCTTAGGCACTCTACTATCACCAAACAACAAATCAACAAAGCTCGGTGCCTCATACCCGTACAGGGCCATAAAAGGTGACATCTGAATGGGCATGTGATAAGTGGAATTGTAATGGTATTCTCCCATGTGAAGCCACTTAATCCATGCCTTTTGCTGCCCTGAAACATAGTTGCGGAGGTATCCTTCCACCCATTTATTAACTATCTCTGTCTGTCCATCTGTCTGTGGGTGGTAGCTCGTGCTGGGGGTGAGCTCTGTCCCTGTCAACCTGAAGAGCTCCTGCCAAAAAATACTAAGGAACCTGCTGTCGCTGTCGCTGTCGCTGACAATGTTCCGTGGCAACCCATGAAGTTGGAATACCTCACGAAAGAACAATTCTGCAACCTGAGCTGCAGTGTAGGTGGTAGGGATGGCAAAGAAATTTGCGTACTTTGTCAATCTGTCCACTACCACGAAAATACAATCCCTGCCTTGGACTTTTGGTAAACCTGTGATAAAGACCATAGAAATGCTATCCCACTTCCTCTTAGGAATGGGTAGGGGCTGCAATAAACCTTCAGGAAATGAGTGCTCCTGCTTATTTTGTTGACATATCGGGCACTCTCTCACATACTGCATCACCTCAGTCTTGAGGCCCCTTCCAAGTGAACCTCTCTCTAACCTGTCTATAAGTTTTGAAGTATCTTGGATGCCCTGCCATAGGCAAATCATGGAATGCCCTCAAAACTTTCTGCTTCATCTGTGAACCAGACACCAAGAAGATCCTGTCCTTGTAAATGATCAAATCATTTACCACTGAGTACCTGTCATCTTTGATGGTGCCATCAATTATTCCAGTAGCCCAAGCATCCTTAGCATATTCAGCAGATATCGTCTCCCTCCAATCATCTGCAATGGCACCTAATGCACACAAATGGGGCCTCCTGGATAAAGCATCGGCAACAATGTTTTTCTTACCTTTGACATAAACGATGTCAAAGTCGTAGGCCTGTAGCTTGCTGACCCACTTCTGCTGCCTCTCATTCAGATCGTTTTGCCCAAGGAAATGTTTCAGACTATTGTGATTTGTCTTAACCACAAATTTGCTGCCCACAAGGTATGGAAAGAAGAAGTTTGAAGTATGGAAAGAGACCGTACAACTTGGAGGTTGTAGTCGTCCGTACGGAAGGAGGGAGACTGAAGTACGAAAAGAGACCGTACGACTTGGAGGTTGCAGCTGTACTTACAGCAGTCGTGGGTTGTTGAACAAAACAACAGAATAACGGTTTCCTTAGCATTCAAATACCCAACATCGAAGGTTGTCAGAGAAATTAGAGAATGGACAAGGGCCAGAAGATTGCATCCTACAGGCCAAAGATTGCCGAAGACAAGAAAAAACCAAGTGCTGATACGGGAATGAAGGCCATCACCTGGGAAAGCCTAACGGGGAATGAGTGCAAGCAGTGGTGGAAAAATGCACCTGAAAACAATGTGCTGATGATGGCATTAAAACATGCCCAGGTCGACAAAGCAATACTGATGCCCTACTTCAATGCCAGGGAGTTCGAGCCGTACTTGAAAGCCATGGTCGACAACTTCTGCCAACACTCCAACAGGTCCATTGTCGAGTATCGAGGCCATATAGTCACAGGATCATTCTGGCCACAAGACTTTGCCAGAGTGATGGGAGTCCCAGCCACCAGTGTGAGCATGGCGAAACTCGGCCGAATGACTCAACAGCACAAAGAGGCCCTAATCCAGAGGGTATGCTGAAGCGACCTCACAAACAAAGAAAAAGATACTATCTGGAATTCAGGTAATCGGGGTTTGAGGAAAAATTTATTAGCAAATGAAGAATGGGAATGTATTATGGATGTAATGAAATGCAGACTGACGGGTTCTAGTAGGGCATCGGACATCACCCTGTGGATGGTCGACTATATGATTGGACTAAGTGTTGGCAAGGTCTACAACTGGGCGAGGTATTTGACAGAGAGGATCAGGGAATTTTTATCACAGCGGCACAAGGTATTCTACATGACGCAGCACGCCATTGCCCTCTTTCTCGATGTTGTCCATACCCAGGTTCTAGCGGACAAGTGGGTTGGGTTGCAACCGATACAGATAGAGCCGGGGTGGCCTACAGCCTTCTACTGGAAAGGCCTTGATACAGCTCATGGGGAAGAACCATCACGACGGCCAAAGAGGAAAAGGAAGCAAAGGGAAACATCCACAGAAAGTGAAGAAGAAGAAGAAGAAGAAGAGGAAGAGGAGGAAGAAGAGGAAGACAAGGGGCAATCACCAATAGTAGAAAGTGATTCATCCATAGATGAAATACCTGCACAAAGAATGACACGGAGTGTGGTGAGAGAGGCCACCGCGAAGGATGCTGAGGAGAAGGAAAATACAGCAGCAGAAAAAGGGGGGCAGCCTAAAGGAGTTTTTGTACTTCCAAAACTCAAATCAACATCATTCACATTACCAGCACCCTCACATAGTACAGAGGCACAGGGCACAGCCACACTGCCAGTCAGGATAAGATTGTCAGCAGGAGTCACACCATCACCAGCTACACCTTTGGTGACAACCAGCACAGTTAGCCCGACCCCACCACAGGAGCCCTCCACAATAGGGGAATTGGTCACATCGCAGGTAGAGCTACCATCAGCATCGACAGGAGGTCCCCAGGACAAAATAGATAGTTGGTTAAGTAACATCAGCCTAACAATAGACATGCTTGAAGTACCCTTGCTGAGCCCACTACACATGGTGACAGAGGGTCAGGAGGAGGGCAACACACCAAGGGGGACAGAGAGTGTGGAGCAGCTCAGCGTTACTGGCCAGATCACTCAACAGAGCACTCTACCACAGCCAGTACCGGCTACACAGGAGGCAGGGGGACCTTCACAGGGGTCTCCCATGGACATTATGAGCTCCCCAGTGACCACTCCAGTGGCCACTCCACCAGAGGAGGAGGGATTTCCAGAGGGGTTGACCCTCACACTTTCCAGACCCGATCCCTCAGACCCAATTGGTACCATTCAGAGGTACATGGAGGATTTAGAGAACGTGGCAGATTACATGGGGGAGATAGCTGAGATCTCCAAACAGCTGAGATTGGGATGATCTCAGTTAGTGGCCCAAGAGGCAAGGAGAATCAGAAACTTTGTACAGCTGGGCTGTGAGGAGGAATTTGCTCGGCATTTCACAGCGAGAGGATGGCCAGAGGTAGACACTAGAGACATGCATGACCGCTGGAGAGGGTCATGGCCAGTGGTAGGGGGAAGAGACGCAGAGGTCATAGAGTCCCTGTTTACCATAGAGAAGGCATATAGATAAGTATTCTATGAGATGAAGAAAAAGGATGTGATGTTGGAGAAAAAAGAGAAGGAAAGTGAGGCAGCCCTACAGACGAAGAAGAAAGAATTGGCTGAGCATATTCAAAGGTCTCACGAACAGTTAGCACAACAAACAAAAGCCACTGAAGTAGAGAAGGCCAGAGCATCGGGCTTAGAGGCCAAGTTGATGGAGATGGAGGCCAAGATGGACATGGGAGTACAGCTTGAGGCAAAGGAGGCAGAAGTGGTGAAGGCCAAAGCACAAGTAATGGAAGCGGGTCATATGGTGAAGACAGCAAGAGAGTGGGAGCTAGTGGCCCAGCACCAGCTGCGACAAGGACCGAGGAAGCAAGGAAGCTGCAAGCACAACAGCGATCAGCCACCCCAACCTCGTCAGTACACCCAGGGATGTCTTCCCAAGCTCCCCACTCTTAGTAGGATGTTTGTGAGTTTTGTCATAATTTTGTCATTTTGATGTGAATGTCGTCTGGAAGACGACCAATTTTGAGGGGGGGATAGATGTAGACAGCAAAATAGTTTAAATTAACAAATGATGTAATTAGTTGTTGGTACCAACCGACGGGTCGGGTAGTTTGGAGTCGGTACCAATGGTTGGCATCACAACCAACCTTGGCCATGAGTATTTAAATCATCAATGCATTGTAATCAGATATATGTGATTTGGCAATAGTTGATATGCAGACATTGGAGTCATAATGAGATACATATGTTGCTGCCATGAACATTGTAATGTTTTTTGTGAATCAATAAATGAATACAATGGTCCATTCTGAGTAATTCTGTTATGTTCGTATGCTGCACTATACTACTACTTTATTTCTGTTTACTTCATATTCTGTGAAACACACCACATTGCGGTAAACAATGTCTTCTACAATGCTGATATAAAATGGGCCAAGACACATGGCATTACAACATATGCAATCTATGCAATATCTGAGTACAAAATGCAGCCTTGGTATTAATTCTAGAATGCAATACATATGCAACAAATGGCAAGAGGAACCTGATAACAAAAGACTTGATAATAACTCTTGTTGATGAAGAAGACTCTCCAAAATGATGAAATCGACCTCTTATTAGTGCCGCCCCTGTTCTGGATCAGAATGCTTGTAACAAATCGTTAGCAGCTCCTTTCGTCCCTTATAAGGTCCAAATATCATCAATGGACCTCAAGGAATGGTGCGCCTCACTCCAAGGAAGGAATCGATGCCAACCAAGCCCTCCATGAATAAAATCGTCCCTCTCCAGCTAGCTGATATGTAACTGGAAATTTATATCAGAATATTATATTCTCCACAATTGTCCCCAACAAGCATGAAGATGATTTTAATCAACCAAAATGCTCCTCAAACTACTCCAATTAATTATCTCTCAAAATCGGCCTTTGGCTACAAATTTTGACACAATGAGAAGTCTGAAGTAACTCCTCCAATCAGCTGCAACCCTTCAGTAGATAGTTTCACTACCTCAGTTATGCAAATCAAAGAGAATGACCGTTCTCAATGACTGAAATAGTAATCTGCAGAAACCCTTGGCTCCACAAATGATCATGGCAAGAAGATATCAACCATTGAATGAATAAAAATGACCCCCTTAAGATCCTTTTATAATTCCCTTGGTGAGCTCACACACTTACCTTGCCAATGTGGGATAAAAGATATAATCTATTTTTAGTGACTTTATGATAGAATATTTTATTTGAGTCACTATATTAAATTAATTAATTATAAGGTTATTTTTTTGTTGATTTTTAATTTTAATAACCTTATAAAATAATTAATTTAATAATTTTCTCCCTTATTTCTTCAATTAGCCTTCGGGAGCATAAAGGCTAACTTATTATCATGATTGCCACTAGGAAGGGGACATTACAGTCCGCCCTCCCTGAAATTGCTTGTCCCCAAGCAATTTCAACTCAGGGTGCTGTAAGATTTCCTCACTCTCCCATGTAGCATCCTCAACCGGCAAATCCTTCCACTTAATCAAATATTCTTTGATAACTCTCCGCCGCAGCTGTCTCTCCCTGACATTCAAAATGCCCTCGGGCACCAAAACCAATCTACCCTCATTATCCAAGGTTGGCAAGACTGCAGAAGGAACCACACGATGTCCTAACGCCTTCTTGAGGCGTGACACATGAAAAACATTATGTACTCTGCTCTCTGTTGGTAACTCCAACTTATAGGCCACCTCTCCAATATGTCTGATGATCCTGAAAGGCCCATAATACTGTGGCTTAAGTTTTTCTGCCCTACTTTTCTTAAGAGTGGACTGATGATACGGTTGCAACATTAGATACACCATATCACCCACCTCAAAAGAACACTCAACTCTCCTTTGGTCTGCATACTGCTTTTGCTGATTTTGTGCCTTTTGGATATTCTCATGAAGAGCTCTCATGATATCCTGATTCTCTTGTAACATATCTCCAACACTAGGCACTCTACTGTCACTCATCAGCAAATCAAGAAAACTGGGAGCCTCATAACCATACAAAGCCATGAATGGTGTCATCTATATCGAAAGATGGTAAGTGGTATTGTAGCAGTACTCACAAAGGTATATCCACTTAACCTAACCCTTCTGCTGCCCTGCAATGTAGTTCCTGAGATATCCCTCCACCCACTTATTAACAATCTCAGATTGTCCATCTGTCTGTGGATGGTAACTAGTGCTCGGTGTGAGCTCGGTCCCACACAATCTGAATAACTCCTTCCAAAAATTACTCATGAACCGACTATCCTTGTCACTCACAATACTCCGAGGTAACTAATACAATCTGAATATCTCACGGAAGAACAACTCCGCTACTTGGTTAGCTGAATATGTGACTGTGATCAGAAAGAAATGAGCATATTTAGTGAGACAATCAACAACCACATAGATGCAATCTCTACCTTGGGTTTTAGGCAAACCCATGATGAAATCCATCGAAATGCATTCCCACTTCCTGTCAGGAATTGGAAGTGGCTGAAGTAAACTTGTAGGATATGTGTGTTCTTGTTTATTCTGCTGACAAACAGGGCATTCTTTGACATACTGAAGAACATCTGACTTAAGACCCTTCCAAGTGAAACGCTCCCGTACCTGTCTATATGTTTTGAAGTACTCGGGGTGTCTTGCCATGGGTGAATCATGAAAGGTCCTCAACACTGTGTTTTTCATCACTGATCTAGGAGTTAAATAAATCCTTCCCTTGTAAATGATTAAATCTTTCACCACTAAGTATCTTTCATCCCGCACTGTACCATCAACTATGCTTGAGGCCCACGAATCCTTAGCATACTCTGCAACAATCACATGCCTCCAATCCTTAGAGATCTCAACCATGGAGCTCAAATGTGGACGACGAGATAATGCATCAGCAACAACATTCTGAGTCCCCTTGACATAAATAATGTCAAAATCATATGATTGCAATTTACTCACCCACTTTTGCTGACGATAGTTGAGATCTCGCTGTCCTAAGAAGTGTCTCAAGCTGTTATGATTTGTCTTGATGCAAAACTTGCTGCCCACAAGGTATTGCCTAAATTTGGCCAATGCATGCATAATGACCAACATCTCCTTATCATAGATACTATAGCTCCTCTCTGGACCCCGTAACTTCCTGCTCTCAAAAGCTATCAGATGCTTGTCCTGCATAAGGACTGTGCCAATCCCCTCACCCAAAGCATCACATTGTAGTTCAAAAGGTCTAGTGAAGTCTGGCAATGCAAGAACTGGGCAAGTAGTCATCAACTGCTTAAATTTCTCAAAACATTCCTGTGCCTTAGGTGTCCAAACAAATGCCCCTTCATTAAATCTGTAAGTGGTGCTGCATGTCATGAATATCCACTAACAAACCTGCTGTAGAAGCCACATAAACCCAAAAATCTCCTAAGCTGAGTGAGATTCTCAGGTGTAGGCCACTCAATAATAGCTCTGACTTTGTCGGGGTCCATATGCACACCTTCTGCATTGATGATTTGGCCTAAATACAGCAACTCCGTCATGCCTAGATCGCATTTGGATTCCTTGGCGTACAAGGACTCCCTGCTAAGAATCCCCAACATTGTATCGAAATGAGCGATATGCTCCTCCCAAGTTCTGCTGTATACCAAAATGTCATCAAAGAAGACTAATACAAACTTCCTTAGCTGTGATTGAAAGACCCTGTTCAATGTAGACTGGAAAGTTGCAGGGGCATTGGTTGGCCCAAATGGCATAACCACAAACTCAAAGAATCCATAATGACATCTGAATGCTGTCTTCTCGATGTCCTGCTCTCTAAACCTAATTTGGTGATATCTTGATCTCAAATCTATTTTCGAGAAGTAGTGTGCACCATGAAGTTCATCAATCAACTCGTCAATGCGAGGAATAGGATACTTGTTCTTAATTGTCCTCTTATTCAACACCCTATAATCGATACACATCCGAAAGGTACCATCCTTTTTTTTCACCAAGACTACTGCTGATGCAAAAGGTGATTTGCTTGGCCTAATGTGCCCCATAGCTAGCAGCTCCTTAATTGTTTTTTCAATCTCATCCTTTAGCCGCTTGGGGTGCTTGTAAGGAGTGATCATCACGGGTTTAGCACCCTCCTCTAATTCTATTATGTGCTCAATCCCTCTGTTTGGAGGCCTACCTGGTGGGATATCATTGAACACCTTGGTGTGCTTGATCCTCAACTCCTATATGTCTGGGTGATAAATTGGTTTTTGACGCTCCTCCTGTGTTGGCATGAGGACACACCCTGCTGCCCACTCAACCATGTCATGGTACATGAGCCTCTCCATTTTTTTGAAAGATATCATCCTGCAACTGGTATCTCTGATGGCTTTTAGTACATGTGTCTTCCCGTCCACCTTAAACCTCATCTCCATTTCCCGAAGGTTAATGGTAAATTCTCCTATATCATGAAGCCATTTCATCGCTAAAACCATATCGGTTTCTCCCATGTTTACTGCATAAAAATCTGTGTTAAACTCAAAGTTATTCGGTCGCATGGGAAGACCTGGAATCATCCTGTCACACTTAAGAGTGTAGCCATCAGCCACTTTTACCCTTATACCCTCAAATTCCTCTGTCCGAATTCCGCGCCTCTCAACCAATCTGGTATCGATGAAGTTGTGTGTGGCACCTGTATCAACCAATGTGATGATCTTCTGTCCGGCTAAAACTCCACGCATCCTAAATGATCCTTCACGTTGAATGCTAGTGAGACGTGCCTCTTGAAGCTTTGCTTCCTCTTCATTTTCAGCTTCAATTTCATGCTTCTCTGCCTCATGTTTAGGCTTTTCTACCTCGAATTCCTCGTGATCAGATTGCTGGTCTGATTTTTCAGACTTAGAATCCTCATAGAATGCCCACATTATTCGGTTTGCTTTGCCCTTAGGCCTCAAAGGACAGTCATGGTTTGCATCATAGGGTCCTTTGCAGTAAAAGCACAACTTTTTCCTTCGTAGATCATTAAATGTCTCACGATCTAAAGGTGTTGCTGACTTTCCCTTTGAGTCTGGAGTTTCTTTTTTCTTAGGAAATGTCTTGCTGTCCCTGTACGAAGAGGATCCCTTAGATGAGTACTTGCTTTGAGGGGCTGCAAGCTCCATACTTCTAGCCTTTTTCATTGCCTCCTGCAGTGACGAGGGATCAAAAGCCTTTATCCATCCTCTCAATGGTTCCAATAAGCCCTCAATAAATAGCACAACCAATCTCCTCTCAGATATATTGGAGACCATGACTGATAATTTCTGAAATTCACTAATGTAACTCTCCAAACTCCCAGTTTGCTTAAGCTGAGCCAAGTCTCTGAAATATGTCTCTGGATCTTTCTTATCAAAGCGTTCCACCAATCTATCAACAAACTCCTGATATGAAGTGATACTATTATGATGTAATGTCTCTAATCCATGGTATCACCAATCGTGGGCTGCTCCCTCCAAGTGAAAAGTAGCATATTTTATCGCATCCCTTTCTGTCACGGGTCTAAGAGTCAAGAGGGTGTCTAGCTTATGAATCCAAGCCTGAGCTGTAACTTTCCCACTACCATCAAACATGGGCAATGTAACTCTGCTGGTGGCATACATCAAATCATTATTTTGATTTCTCGGTCTCTTATCTTGTTTTCCCTTGTAGTGTTCTCTCCTTTGACTTACAAATCTATCAAAGCTCATGCGCTCCCTTAACTGTGGTGTCAACAACTCCCACTCATCATTTGCTGCCATAAGAGTATCCGCGAACATTTCTTCTCCCTCTTCTTCTGCATTTTCCTCTTCCTGTTCATTCCTTAAAAAGGTAGGACGTGTAGGCCTATCTGCAGTGTGAGAAGATGCTCGTTGTGCCCTGGGTGTTCCAACCACACTCCTATTATCATCCGGTTCATGATTCTGTCTTCTCTGAGGGTTCATCTGTTGTATCATTGTAGTAAGTGCCCGCACAGCATCTGCCACCTGCTGCTGCCCCGTAGCCATTTGTCAAAAGAGCTCACATGTTTCTTGTTCTTCGTCATTTCTTCGTCTGTTTCTAATAGGGCTACCTTCACCTCTTTCACCCATAATGCTAGATGAACCAACCTCTCACTGTCTTGTTGCTAAAGCAGCTGATAAAGTGTTGTTGTACCCATACGAAATTTTTTGTATATGTGCCCAAACACACCTCCCAAGCACCATGTAGCCTTGTTATTACTGCGCTTACCCTATAGGTACAAGACATATCAAAAGGTGGCGATCCAAGGCTCAAATGGAGGGAGATTCTGGCAAGCCAATCAGGCCTGGAGCAGTGAAAGAACATCTAAAAGAGGAGGTCAAAGTGATGGATTGAAGGCCAAAATGACATAAAGGAACCAAGGGAAACAATGCAAATACATCTAGCAAATCAAAATTCAATTTTGAAAATTTTTGAAGGCATTTTTTTAGTATTTTTGGCTAAGTGTGCTTCATCTTGGAGCATACTTCATGGAGATAGAGGTTTCAATGAGAGCTTCGGATCATATGAGCTTGATTTCCAAACTTCAAGACATTCTGTCATCAGATGAAGAAGTTACGGCAAAAATAAGCTCCAGAGGCAGAGGCAAACGGCAGTGATCCGAGCAGCCTCCGTCAAAATTGTGAAGAAGAAGAAATCATATGTTCTGAAGAGGGCAATGATTAATCCAATTTGTTCCTGTCATCTTTTGAAGGCTAGTTTGAAGAACCTGTGTGAAATACACTCAAAAGAGAAGCATTGCAATTGGAGCAAGAACAAGATCTTCATTTTGAAGATGATTCATCATTGGAGGAATTTGTCAAAATAGAGGACTATGTGGAAGATTCATCATTGGATCTCGACAATTTTCTACATCACTTGGAGAGTGAATCTTCCATAGAAGATACTGCAAGTTTCCTTTTGCAGTTTAGTCCACCTTCATCTTTGTCTCCAGAGAATTTCATACACACCGATGAAGAAGATGATGCTAAACCTTCAAGGTTATTCATGAACTTGTGCAAGGAAAAGACATCACAGACCTTATTATATCAACACAAGAAGCGACATGTGAAGAAGCTTGTGGAGAAGAAAAGTTAGTTGAATATTCAGTCTTGGTCACCGAAGAGAATCATATGGAGAAGTCAGAAATTCTCGACAAGTGTGTTGTAAGATATGCCGTGTGTGAGATCATTCAAGCAGAAGAAGAAGAAACACAAAGCTTAGAAGAATCTGTGCCTCGTCCTACTTACATGACAGAAGAGAAGTGTGTGGTTGCCAAAGATGAGATGCTACCAGATATCCACAGTCATGGTCTCAAGGACACAATCATTGAAGGCGACTGCTCCATGGAAGCTGACGAGGCTCAAAATGATGGATGGCGAAGTGAGCTACCAGGTGAAGATGTTATTCAACAAGTGTACTTTGATGTGGATCAAGTGTTGGATGACTCAGACCTTGATGATCTATCATATTCCAATTCTAAGGACTGGATAAACGAAGACATAGTTGAAGAGGATCACGAAGAAGTACCTGAATCACTAGGTAAATTGATGATAACAGTTGTAAATCTTGTAAGCCAAGAACCAGTGATGGACATTCTGTATGAGCAACTTCGACCTTTTCCAAAGGATGACTCATTGATTGAGTTCAAGGTTGCGTATGTTGAAGACAAGAGCAATACAATCAGATTTCATTTAGAGTTAAGTATCGATTGGAGATATCCATATAAGACAACGATAAACGAAGACTTAATATCATTTGTAAAAGGATAATACGGTGGTAATAAGGAACGATTACCATTGTGAAGGCACGACTCTTTGGAAAGAGGATATAAATAGTGACTCAGCAACGATTAGAAACATACACATTGAACTCATCCAATTGAGGCATTCAAGACATGAAACGAAGCATTTCGGAAATACATCCATTCCCGCAGATCCAAGCATTAATATGAATACACCATCAGCAGTCTAAGAAAGAAATAAATCTCATCTTCAAAAATACAGTCTTTAAAGCATCGAATCAGACCAATAATCATTTCTCTCTCCAATATAAGCATAAGAAGGCAGAACCAAATAACTTGGCAATCGATTCACTCCCATGTACTGAATCTGAATATATCAATATCGACGGCTAGGATATAAGGTCTATCTAGTCATTATTATATCATCTTATAGTCTATTGATTTGCCACCAATCCAGTATTGCATCTGGAGTAAGCGCAGCGAATTACAGGTATGTGACGTCCAACTTATACGAAATAGGATTATAATAAACTGGTTTATATTAAATGGAATCATGAGATCATCTCATAGGACACAATAAATCTAGTATAGAATGATCAATGCAATCATATACATACAATGGAATTAGACTATATTATTGTTACAACTGCTAATATGAGAATGAAGATGCTCAGAAAATAAGAGTTCAAATATAAATATGACATGGAAAGAATAACATAGAATGCATCAACTATAAATAGTAATGCTGTCATACATAAATATAGAATAAATGTTATGATTAAGGAACAATTATATATAATAAGAAGTAGCATAAGGATAGAATCAATCAGTTAGATCACTATTGAAATTGCTATCATAGAATAAATGTATATATGGAATTAATTGAAATAGATGATAAGGATCTTATGGATTGAAGGCTCATAACTATGAATTGAGACAAAAGAATGTATATTGCCAATAACGAGATAATATAAAATCCTTATAAGTGCAATGCATAGTCATGGAATACCTAGGATGAGAAAGTAGGCCTCATCGTTAATCCACCTACACACCATATAAGTTGCGACCGATGGTTAGGGTAGGCAATTGGCCTAACGGTGGGTAATGCTCGAGCTAGTGAGATATCACCTCTCCGAGCTAAGTAAATAGGCCCTTGTCTCAAGCTGGGGAAACATCACCCCTCCGAGACAAGTGGAGAGGCCCTTGTCTCAAGCTGGTGAAAACATCACCCCTCCGAGACAAGTGGATAGGCCTTTGACTCAAGTTGGTGAAGTCCTTCACCCCTCTGAGTCAAAGGAGAGAAACATTGGACCCATGGCAATATTGCGCCCTGACAAACCCTCTCTTGTTGGGTGAGTGGTCTGATTAACGTGTAGGCCCAAGTATGTCTCTCCCGGGGTAAATCATGAAACATGTATAGTAGATATAGAGAAAGGTATAATGCATATAAAATTATGATTATAAGGTTTGATTTAATATATATTTGTGGTTAATGTAATTGGATAAGAAGGATTGAATTCTAATGTACTCTTTTACAAGTTGAAATTGTTTGCAAGGTTGCGAAAATTTTGGCTTGCTAGAAGGGGACATTACAATATCTAGCTTAGTTTTTTTGGGTTTTGCTATATGCTTTATATTTCATACATGCAATGCAAAAAACATCAATGCCAAAACATGCAGTAAAACCCTAAACCCTAAACCGTTAGAAAGGCAAAAACTTGGTACAGAAAAACATATATCCGAGGGTGTATGTTACATTAAATTAAAGATTTAAACATCAGGATTAAGATGGTGAAATCGCTTTCGTAAAATGTGGTGTTTAGTCATATTTAAATAAACATATATAATGTTATTAAAATATAATATTTAACAAATAATATTATTATATAAGTAATTTAATATAATTAAATATTTAATATATAAAATATATATTTAATTAACCAAATATATTACTATATTATATAATATAAATATAAATATTAATATAAATATTGATATAGATATTAATATAAATATTAATAATTTAAGTATACTGATAATTATCAGAATATAATCCTAATATTATAAGTGACTTTATGAATGACATATATTAGGCAGCGGTCACTTATTAATAATGCAGCGATCACCATACAAATAGCAATGAATCTGAGATGATACGATTAAGGGAAGCAGCATACAGCGGCGAACATCAAGAGCAGCAGATTAGATTAGTAAATAAGGTGCAGCGATTAAAAATAAAAGAGACAGCAGGCAGCGCTCCTCATGAATGATAAAATATTATTGGCTAAAGATAAAACTTGGTCTTAGGAAATGATACGATTAGTATGAAGTGAGATGTAATTAACAAAGGATCGCATCCTTTGAGATTTGGTCATGCATTTTGACAAAGGAACATAGAG
This sequence comes from Cunninghamia lanceolata, assembly GCA_027924645.1. Lineage (NCBI taxonomy): Eukaryota > Viridiplantae > Streptophyta > Pinopsida > Cupressales > Cupressaceae > Cunninghamia > Cunninghamia lanceolata. The sequence goes on from BSBN01000333.1 coordinate 9,157,470, forward strand.
ATATTTAAGGAGAGTAGATGAGGTTTACGAATGGGAAGGAAGGTATAAAAAATCAGATTGGAATATATAATCTACAGAAGTATAGGAAGAGAATAAGAATATATATATATATCTGAATTAATATTCAGATCTGCATAAGGGAAAGATATAGACAGAAATATAAATCAGTCATCCTTATATATATATATATATATAGCAGCAGATTGGAATTATCAATCAATCAAGTCATATAAACAATTATGACAGAGCAAGAGGATATATTACAATCCCTGAACTGAACTATATTTATTGATCAAAAGGTACTTATAATTAATTATCTTATTCAATTACAAGCAAACTATGTTGGATTGCATAGGGGTATAGAGGCAAGTAGGAAGGTTGGTCCTTCCAGTCCACGAGAGATGATAGATGGGAAGCATGCCCTCCATCATGCTCTCATCACGTCATGTTAAAGGGATGATAGCTAGGAAGCATGCCCTCCATCATGCTCTCATCAAGATTTGATAGGTAGGAAGTGTGCCCTCCATCATGCTCTTGTCAAGATGTGATAGGTATGAAGTGTGCCCTCCATCACACTCTTGAGCTTTGTGCTTGATCTTGGTAGGGTGTGCTGCCAAGGTGGACATAAGAGGTGATAGGTAGGAAGCGTGCCCTCCATCATGCTCTAACTTGTGAGTATCCCTATAGACCCCAATCATAGGATCGGCTTGAGGATTGGATAACTATATGTTGAACTAAATGTTATTTATGCTATATTATTAATTATGTTATGATGTATTGATTTCATTACTATATTCTAGTTTATTGATCTTTAATATTGCTAATGTTCCTTTCTAGTAGTTATTCTTGTGTGCAGGTTAAGAAATCAAGAATATCCTAAAAGAGGACATTAAAGGGTATGTTTAGAAATTGCCATTGTTTGGACTTGGGTGTTGTAAGCAAGCTTCAAGGGGAAGAGCCCTACACACAGGACATTACATCAGTTACATAATGACTAGATTGCCAATACAAGATAGTGGTGTCTTGTTAGTCTTCTTGTGCATAAATCAATAAATGTGCATGAAAGCATGGTTCAAGGAACTTGATTGATGTAGTAAAAGAAGAGGTAACGTGATGATGCATTTTTGGGTGATTGAGTTAACCTAATTTCGAACAATAAAGGAAATGTGATAAATTTGGCCAAAACATGGATTTTTTGTAAAATGGATATCACAAAATTATGAAATGACAAAGATCATGCATTCTTGCTTGTTCTTGTTGCACTTTATGACTTGTGGGATGTTTTACAAGGAAACCTGTTGTGTAAGCATGATCCGTAGGTTATGGGCTAGTTTAAGAAAATTTCTTTGGAATTCTAGATCAGATAGTTTTGAGGTCAGCCTCTAAGATTTCCATATTCTTCATGAGGGACGGTGTAAGGTGACACTGACATGGCTAAAGTGTAAGGCTAACATTACCATATTGAGTGATGACTTGCATAAATAGTGAGTAAAGAAAGCACGAGATTACACTGAAATGGCTAAAGCACATGGCTATCATTACCATTTTGTGTGATGACATGCATAAAGTAGTGAGCAAAGAAAGGAGAAAAAATTTGATCTTCCTGGACTTACAACCTGGTGTTTGTGGTACTCATTCTTCTTCTTGTATGCTTGTGGACAAATGTTATACAACAGCACTATTTTGTGCTTGCTGTCTACGCCATTATAAATATCCAAATATTTATGCCAAGGTTCCTGCAATGTCCCCTTCTAGTGAGTCCAAATTTTTCTTTGACCTTGCACAATTCAACTCACCAAAGAGAACATTAGTATACAATTCTTCTTAGAAATCACATGTCCTTATTTATAAACATAAACCATTTGTTATCATAGATTGATTGCATTCATTTCATGATTCCCTAGAAGAGATTTAATTGGGCCTTTGTTAATCAAATCCTCCATCTTATGAGAGTGAATTCGTTAGGGTGCAATGCCAATGGTATAGGTCGTTCTTCTTTCGAGGGGTACTCTAGACCTAGGCCACTCTAGGACCTTCCTTTGACTCGGGGTTCTCTAGACCACTCAAGTCAAAAGACTACCTCTTGCTCCCTAAGGTACCATCTTGAGACAAGGGCTTGAAGGGGTGCTCTAGACCAATGAACCCGTACCTATCCTTGGTTGATTGCCCGCCCCTAATATTCCCTACTCCTCATAGTGGCGAGTTGATTAACATTATTGCCTTCCTCTATTTTAGGAATTCATGCCTTTTATGTACTTATACTCTTTGTATTCATTTAACCTTTCCTTAGTTCATTATAATGAAAATGCACATAAACATTTCATACTCATTACATAATCTAACTAAACTGATTGCAATGTAAACAATTGATAATTTATAATGATTTCATGCTATCACAGTCAGCTATTGGTACTGTTACACGATGCAATTCATATGTTCATGCTATCTTCATGATCTTATCAACATATACTTCTTCTCTATAACTTATATACTATTCCTTAACACCATATGGGGTTGATCGGGTGTAGCATGCTGTTGTTCATCATAGGCTATGTTTGTCTCCCATCCTTATTCAAGAACTACTTGGTGTATTCTTGAGGCTAAGGCATCCGTGAGGATTCTTGGTACTCTAGGTAGCCAAGACCAATACATCGACTATGAATGATATACTAGACATGTCACCCTTCATTGATCTCATATGTGGTTAATGAATGGTATATAGATTACATAGTTAGTGAATATTACATATGACTGTCCATGAATTATATTGCTCAGAACTGGTTGCAAATAAATGCAGTGTTATATTGAACATTAATACAAGCAAGGGAAACAATGCACTATCATACCTGTGGTATTATATCAGTTCCTACTTAATAACCTTATCATTTACATCTTACAAGTTATAAATTGAACAAGTAAATATAAATTCTTACAAATCATAAATTGAATAAGTAAATATAAATACTTACTTACCTGTTGTAGCTTTACCTGGGATTCCTTACCTATGCTGCCATAATATAATTTTTATTGTATTGTTGTTGCCGTTTATATATTTTATAATATATATTTTCACACCCCTTTTACTGCTGATGTACATATCTCTATATATTAATTTATGATAAATATATACTCTTTTTTATATTTTCTCCCCATGATGTTTTACTTCTATCTCACAACCTTTATTTATTTCCCTTTCAAGGGATATGTTCAAAGAGGCACGTCTCTTAAAAAGACATACTTACCCTCTTATAATTTTTATTACTTTATATTAATTCCCTTTCGTGGTAAAACTAGTTCTAACCATACGTAACTCCCTTATCATAATACCGTTTGGAAGAATACCACTTGGCAATTTGAAACTGACAACGCAACAGAGTCATAAATTTCATGGCCGTATTTGGGCATTCTTGTCATTACCAATTGGATCTGTCCTCACAAAAAGCCAAAACCTAGAAAAGGCCATCCCAACATGGATAGAGAATCCTTTTAATGCCTTTAACCTTTATCCAAGTAATGGGTACGTCTTTTTGTTGTTTTCTATAACCAGATCGGCCTAGACTGGAAGAAGAGGAGCATATTCATTGTTTGCTTGCATTCCGAGAGGGAAAAAGGTCTTTTATCTGGGCCCTCCGTCTGCAACAATAGGCGTCCACATCGGCCAACGAATTCATCACAGGCGACTATCAACATCCAGGGACAAGTAAAGACCCTCACCCTTTCTTAAATGTATTTTAACGAAAAAAAAAAAAAAAAAAAACCTCAGCCCTTTGCCGTACGGATTTTAGGGTGAATTGCAACGTTTTTTTCAAAAAGGTTTTCTTAAGTTCGCTGAATGTTACTAAAGCCTTTTCAACAAGCCCATTTTGTGCACATCCTGCAATCATTGTAGTCCATCAAAACACATTTCTTTGATCAAAACAAGGAAAAATATTTGATTAAACTCACGAAAATTTGCAAAACCTATTGGAACGTATGGGGAGTAGTATTTTATGGCAAGAAAGGGACTCATCGACAGGGCAGCTATTTAAAGTCTTAGTGGGGAAATTGGGAGGCAAGTGTGGGCCAGAGCCCACAGAGGAGTCCAAAAAGGCACCACAGGCAGATCTGATGGTGCCATTTTCAAGCATCACATATACAGTAAGCAAGCAAGGCACTCCCTCCTTCATAACTGCAGGGGCTTTGGAGTCATTCCTTTATAAAAATCAGGGATATACTCAAATCAAGAACACAGTCACGGGGGAAACCCTTGCATTTGTTAATGCCAAGCAGTATAGGAGGATTCTACAACGCAGGCAAGTTAAAATAACAAGAAGGATAAAACAGTTGGAAAGCAACAAATTCATCACAATCCTCCCAAAGTTATCAAACCTCATTCGGGCAACAGATGACTTTGAGGCAATGCAAGAGCAGATAGAGCCACTCGTAGCAGGGCATGATAACAGAGAAAACCCTGAAACTCAAATACAGTCAACGGTACAGAAGGACAACAGGGTTAGCCCAAAGAGAGGTACCGAAGGTGGATGATCGGGGAACCTCCACAACAAGGACATTGAGAATGTGAAGCAACAGGATGTAGAGGCAGAACTAGGGGCTGAAAAAGAGGACAAACGTGATCAATACAGCCCTGATTCTACTCCACTAATATGGTCATTAGAACTGTATGTTAAGGAGCTAATGGGCCTAAAGAGGAGGCTTGAAAACATAGAGGTGCTGGGGCTGATGAAAGATAACAAACTTCAAGAGATCAAGGCAGCAAACCAACAAATCACTTTTGAAAACAAGCTGCTTAAAGATCAAATTATCCAATTGCAAACGATCATGAAAACAGGCTAGCAAGAAATTTTGACGTTAAAACAAGAAATTAAGCAAATCAGCATCAGAAATATTCCTATTGTAACAGAGGAGAAAGACATTACGCCGTTGAAAGAGTTTCAAGCAGCCATGGCAAGTATGGAAATCAAAGAAGCTAAGCTAAAGGAGCAGCTGGAAGAAGCTAAGACGTGAGCACAGGTAGCGAAAGGGCCAGCAGTGAACCAAAAAGAGCTCATAGAGAAGCATGTCAAGTTACAAATGTGGGAAGAAAAAAACAGACATGACAAAGCAACAAACATAATTATAAAAGGTTTGAAAGACCACGGAGAGGGGGAACACACAGGCAAGTTAATAAAGGACTTTCTTGCAGACAAGTTGGAGTGGTCAGGGAACATTCTTCAAGCAAACAGGATTGGAAGAATAGCAAAAGAGGGCAGAGATAGGAATGTCAGAGTAACCTTCAAAAACATAGGACAAGAACATAATTTTGAGAAATAAAAGGTTTCTTAAAGGCACACAATACTATATAGATGAGGATTTAACCCCATCACAATTAGAAGAAAGAAGGAAGGAGTGGGAGAAAGTGGTAGCAGCAAGAAAGGCAGGTAATGATGCATGGTTGTATAGGGGGAAAGCCCAATTTAGCAACAAAACAACACATGCTAAATAGGAAGATGGGGCCCCCTAGGAACATCTCTCAATGGTAAGCTGGAACTGTCGGGGTTACCCTTGGAGGAGAGGTCTTGGGTTAGGGCCCATAGCAGAGGGAAAAGACTTCATTGTCATCACTGAGACGCATGAACATGAGGGCTGTAAAGTCCCAGAGTTTGAAGGTTATAGGAAGTTTTCAGTTTGGAATGAGCTAACCGAGAGTGGCAAGGGACATGGTGGTGTGACAATGTTGGTCAGAGAGTCTTGGGAGAGAGTCATACATGTCGAAAAAGAAGACCCAAACAAACAATACATATGGACAAAAGTGAAAGAAAAGGAATCTATAATATATCTTGCTGCATGTTACTTTGCTCCTCGTGGATCAAAATGTTATAAGAGAAGGAACCTAGACAAAGAGGATCCATATGCAGCCTTGAAAAAAGACATACAGGAATATAGTGCAGTAGGTGACATCATTCTTATGGGAGACTTCAATGCAAGGACAGCAAATAGCCAGGCTTTATACTTTAAGAGCCAAGAAGGGATAAAAGACAATCCTTTATGGTTAGAAGAGGAAGAGAATCAAAAGTGGGAAAGAGACTCTCAAGACAGAAAAGGTGGTATCTCTCAGTATGGCGCAGAACTGTTAGGGATATGCAACTTGTACGATCTAATCATTTGCAATGGCCTCAAAATGTGGCCAAGTTCAGGGAATATTACGTGTCAAACGCACAATGGGCAAAGCGTGGTAGATTATGTTATTTGTTCTCAGAACTTATTGGCAAGGCTAATTGAAATTGAAGTGAGAAAGTGTCCTATAGAAATGACTTCCGACCACAATCCCATTCATGTAAAGATCAGCATGCAAAAAGACACTCAACATCAGCATCAAAATAGATCACAGCATAGCCAAGAGAAAATGGTACCCCAAGGTACAATCCTCCTAACACAAGAAAATCAGGAGATATTTAGAACAGCAATGAAAAACAGATACAAGGAATAAAAGATACCAGGATAGCCAATACAGGTAGGAGCACAATAGGCAGCGATAAGTTGACATTGATAATTCATAACGCTCTCAACATGTGCAAGAGGTCTAGGCCTAAAAGAAGCTTTAAAAACAGCTTTCCGGCTAACCCATGGTATGACGAAGATTGCAAGACAGCAAAGAGAAAGTTAAAAACCCATGGAAATAAAAAGGAATATGTAAAGTTCGTTAGAATGAAAAAAGAGGCCTACATGCAAGCAAGAAGAAAAGAGTTGATTTCCCTTGGAAGGAGCAACCCAAAAGGCCTTTGGAAAGAATTGCAACAAAAAAACACAATTGCTGAAAATGACATTACAGATTCCCAGTGGTTAGAGTATGCAAAACAACTGTATGAGCGTGATCAAAGTAAAGATGTTCCCCCAGCTATCAACTCAATGGTCAAACTCTTCTCTACACAAGACATTAAAGAAGGAATTAAAAAGCTAGCGGTGGGTAAAGCACGTGACATAGATGGTTTACAAGCAGAATACATAAAATGGGCCCTGGAAGTTCTTACACCGCACATCAAAAGGATATTTAATGGGGTCATCAGGAATGGTTTCCCTACAAACTGGACGACTAGTGTCGTCATTCCTTTGCTCAAAAGTGGGGATGTCAATAATCCTTCAAACTACCGCACTATAATGATCAATCCTCTTTTTGGCAAACTCTTTGGGAGTATGATTGAACGCCGTATCAGTATGTGGCAGAAAAAGAAGGAAAGAGAGCGAAAGGACAAGCAGGTTTTAGGCCAAAACACTCTACAATTGATCACTGTATTACCCTTAGACACTTGATTGAAAAGGTTTGGGATAAGCAAGGGGAAGAGGTATTCTGTTGTTTTGTCGACTTCAAGAAAGCGTTCGACACGGTTCCTAGAAGCAAATTATGGAGCAGAATGGAAGAGCTAGGAATTCCAGAAAAATACAGGGCTGCTGTTCATAGGTTGTACGATCAAGTGCATGCTAAAATTAGAACCAAACAGGGATTATCGAAATGCTTCGGGAGTGACATAGGGGTAAAGCAGGGCTGTCCACTATCTCCTACCCTGTTTGGCCTGTATATTGACAAATTAGAGGAGTGGATAGATAAGTTTCGTGGGGGGGGTGTTTACTTTGTCATGTCCCCGTTTCTGGATTGATCATCAAGAGAAGAATGGATTAGCCTATTGCTCATTCCCGGAGGCTAATTCAGAATGATGAGGGAATGAATTGGTTTCTGACTAACTCTATCTTTTTGTTTTGCAGGAACAAAGTTAGAAACCTAAAATTTGACTAAGTCTGAGAGTCATTTCATCAACTCCGGTGATCACATTGTAAAAAATGCTTTCATGGTGTTTAGGCGCATTTCTAGGAAATTCAAGCTCCTTCTGGCGCCTAACCCTCAAATCCACTTGTAGCACTCAGTAAGGGACTTCATTTGAAGCACTTCTAACATATCAGCTAGGGCGCTTGGGAGGAAAGAATGTTTAGATCTTCATAATGACTCCAATTCTGCAAAATCTTCAAGAAAATGATGAAGTGAACACTGGGCGCACTTTTCCATCCAAACTGACCTCAATGTGCGCCTAGGATGTTGGAACCTTTCTGAGCACTTAAGCGCCTATCACTGTTTCTGCAAACTTGATTAAGCGCCTAGTCTAGAAGCTGATATTATGAGGACAAGTTGTTGCTTCAAGGTAAAAGGGTTGTCTTAGAAATGCAAGGCGCTACTCCTTGATCAAACAGGACAAATTGTGCGCCTAGATACCCGAGGTGATAGATCATGGTGAAACAACTCTAGATTAGCGCCTAGTGAATTATAAGGATGTTTGCATCATCAGAGTGTTGAGATTGATTCTTCTAATTGTAACCATCATCTAAGTCCAGAAGGTGATAGATCAAGATGACAGCTAGATCAAGATGATAGGCGCAATCCCTTGGTACTGGAGCTCAGTTTTGGCGCCTTCAAAGAAGAACACATGAAGAAACTTGTGAGGTAAGGCGCTTGCAAAGGAGAACATCTTGGAACATCTTCTAGGTGTTTGCACTTTAGTCCAAGGACTTCATCTGCTAGGCGCATTTCTTGGCCTTCACCACTTTCACTTAGCGCCTAGACTCCAGAGGGTTCATTTGGGCGCCTAGTATTGAATCAAGGTCCAAAGATTTCATTGAATGATTGATAAGTATTGGTAAACATTTAGACTTGCCAGGCGCATCCTCATGCCTCTACACCCTCAGTTTGGCGCCTAGCTTCTTTGCAAAACCCTAATTTGGCGCCTAACCCTAGCAAGGCGCAATATCCTCTCCAGTTGGCAATTGGTCTTGAAAGCTAAGTAGTGGCAAAGTCATTTTGGCGCCTAGGGTCTAGTTGGACTTCCAGGATTGAAGTCAAGGTATGGCGCACTTCTTTGGTGGCGCCTAAACCCCAGTGGCGCCTAGATCAACCTCAATGAGCGCCTTAAGGAGATTGGATAAACTGAATGTCCGGATACCTCTTTAAGATCAAGGTCGCAACACTTGAAAGTCTTCCCAAGCTAGGCGCTCACTTCCAGATGGAGCATTTCACCTTCCTGAACAGCAAGACTTGAAGGAACACCAAGGAAAGTCAATCTTCATGCAAGGCGCACTTCTGTGCCCATGAAGCATCATTCTGGCGCCCAACATCAAGTAGCCTTTTGATTAAGTTTAAGTGAGCGCCTTGGGCAGAATGGGTGAGTGAAGTATCATGATCTCGCCAACAACCTCTAGAAGTTCCTTCTAGATAGGCACAACCTCATGATAGGCGCACTTGACACTCCAGATACTTCAACTTGGCGCCCAGTCAAAAGAACACTTGAAACTGCGCCTAAGACGAGGTGGTTCAGGTAGTTACATAACTTGAGCTCTCATTGGTCGACAGAATGCCTTCGGGATCCGTGTCAAGGTCTCTAGATGAGCTTGCCAACTCAGAATGAGTCATAAGATGGAATATTCCCTTGGATATGCTTCTTGGGAAACGTGCCTTGGTTCCTCTTTATGCATTGAAATATGTGCCTTCATTGCCTTTGGAAGGCCTATAAAAGGAGGAGCTCTCTCATTCATTTGGCATCTATGCATTTGACAAACTTCTCTCTGCAAAGCTGTTGAGCTTGTAATCTTGAGGCCTGCGAGTTTCAAGTGTTGGGGTGATGCTCCCTCAACTGACAAGGTGATGCTCCCTTGTTGTACTGTGAGGTGTTGACATTCAGTTGACATCGTTGAGTTCAATTGAGTCGATCAAGTATAGGCGCCCATTGTAATCATCAAGGCTTCAAGGCCTTTCTTTTGTAATTCCATTTGAATAAAGTGTAACTTCATTGAATCAAGTAATAAAACAAGTACCCAGCTTAAGGTTGATTCATTCAAATAGTTATCTTTGATATATATCTTTGTGTTGTTGAAATAGTTGATGTATTGATAACAAGTAAAATTGTCTAAGTAAGGAAAAATTTTGGTAGAATTAGTTGGGTATCTTACATACTTGGCCAGCCATGTTATAAAGTTGCTCTTATATGCAGATGATCTTATTCTAATGGCAAAAACAACACACGACTTGAAGGAACACTTGAAAGCTCTAGAATCGTTTTGCCAAGAGGTGGGGATGCAAGTGAACACTAGTAAAACTAAGATCATGATCTTTACCTTGAAAAGAAAGAAGGTTTCGATAGAGTTTGTCTTTGATGGCAGCCCCCTACAGGTTGTCAATGAATACAAATACCTTGGCCTAGATTTCCATAATAAACTCAGCTGGGAGACATGCAGAGCTAAAAGGATACAAGGGGGCTGGAAAGCTCTATTCTCCTTGCAAAACCGGTGCAGAAGGGCCGAATTGTGGGATTGGAAAACTAAAAGAACTCTTTTTGGGCTGCTTGTGGTACCGGTGGTGCTCTATGGCTGCGAGGTTTGGGGTGGCAACACCTCGGAGATGAAGTGGAGACAAATAGAGAGGCTACAAAAGCATCTAATCACAAGTAGCCTCAGAATTAAAACATCGGTCCCTTATGAGATTGCGCTAGCGGAGGCCGAGGCCTTTCCGATAGAGGCATCAGCATTGACCCGGGTGTTAAGTTATTTAAAGAGGCTTGAAAACATGGAGGCATCCCGATGGCCCAAAATAGTAGCGGAGGAAAAGTTAGAAAGAAGGAGTACATGGATGAAACAGAATGACAAATGGATGAATAAGTGGGGTATTAGCATAAAAGAATGCCCAAATACAAAAGGGGATATCAAAAAATATGTGCAGGAAAAAGTCAAAGTAAGCATGTGGACAAAGCAAATAGGAAGGAAAAAACAATATTACATAACACATATCAATCCCTCATGGGACCACGCACAAAAAAGCTACTTAGGAGCGGACATAAAATGGAAAGCGAAAATGCTAATGGCACAACTAAGAACTAGTTCGCACCAACTTAGATGTGAAACCGGAAGGTGGTCGAGGCCTAAAGAAGAATGGGAGGAGAGAATCTGCTATTTATGCAATATGGATTTAGTGGAGACGGAATGGCACTACATCATGGAGTGCCCAGCCTACGAGGATATTAGGGTCAACTACAAGGATACTCTGATTGTTGACTCCTTGACCAGCCTATTTGAAGAAGAGAGATTACCTAAACTCGCGGTGTACTTGATCAAGATTCATAGTAGAAGATATAAGATCCAAAAAGCAAAAGAGTTCAGTTTGGGGCTGTGTGGGTGATCTGCCTTTTGTGGTTTGGGGGCCACCCTGTGGGTTTTTGGATCTCTTTGCAACTTGTTTTGGTTTCTGTGGTCCCATAGGTTGTCTGGCCTCGTGGACGTTATTAAAAGCCTTCATTATTCATTCATAAGAGGATAGGTTAAAAGATGTTTATTTATATTATTATTTATTTATATTATTTGTATTTATATTATATCATTATAATAAATGATATATTATTTATTTTATATTATTTATATTATATCATTTATATCATAATAAATGATATATGATTTATATTATATTATTTATATTTATATTACAATATAAGATAATAATAATAATATTTGTATTTATATTATTAGATATATTTATAATATATTATTTAGTTATGTGATCTTGGTGTCAACCAACTTAATTGCTGCACTTATAAATATCCTCCTTCGGCCTCCCCTTAATCTTTTTAAAGTACATTATTTATATAATATATTATATTTCATATATTTTTTTATATTTAAATTATATTAAATTAATAACATTATTTATTAACTAATACATATTAATAATATATTTTAAATAAATATATTATATATTTAGTTTATATAAGGCTAACTTATTATTTAAATAAACGATTCAATTATAAATCATTATAGGGACATGACAGTTCCTTAACTATATGCTTCTTTTAATTGGTAATGAGTCGGAGTTCTTATACTTTCAGCCTTTAATTTATGGATCTTAGAATTAATATTTAAAGTCTTATTGAGATTGTAAAAAAATCTGCAATATAGTTGGTATTCTAAATTATTATGAAAGGTTGTCATTGTGAAACCCTTTCATGCTTATTGATTTTGTAAATTCAACCAATGTTATTTATGATCTGTGTGGGATTGAGATTCCGTTTTGGATGGGTTGTATTGTAACAGAAACTTTTAGTGAGTAGAATTTTTGTAATTTCTCAAATTTATTTATCAAATAACAAGTTAAATGATGATATTATCTTTTTTGAATTTGCAGTTTGTGGAAACTGACTTGACAAAGAAGGTCCCATCTCAACTCATTGAATTGTCGGGCGGATATTTACCCATGGATATGATTATAAAGGGTGAGTTTTGACTGTGAGAAAAGAATAAACATCTTTCAATCAGAACTTCATTGTGAAATTTGTCAGATATTGCTTATGCAATAAGCTTCTCCATCTAAGTAGGTGCTAAAGTTGTTGCTACTTGTCATCTTTAACAAAGAAAATAAGTAACCATGGATCTAAATCTATCCCTTTGTCCAATCTTAATGCCTGTCGATCACATCATATGAAGCTCACTATAAGTCTTAATGCCTGTCCATCACATCATATGATCACACACATATCGAAGAATAAATATGGAAATAACTAGAATGAGACTTTCTTAATATTCAGTGTGGATAATATATAGTAGAATAGGTAATCACTAGGTGTGCATGAGGGATAGACCAGATGATTCCTATCACTGGTCTGCCTACAACACTTGACCATCAAGACCAACATTCTGCAAACAACACCTGACTATTGAGATCAAAATTAAATAGGACCCTGATATAGTTTCAGGGCTGATTTGGTACAACACTATTGTGGAGCAACTATTCACACACAACTAATTGAAGATGGTAGAAAATGATCACATAAGAATAGAATAGAATAGAATAACTTTGAACGTCCACGAGGCTGAAAATAGCCTATGAGACAGTCAACCCAGTCAAATTTGCTTCTGCCTTTCAGTTCTTCTTTTATTCAAAGATATAATGAGCTCTCTGACCTTATCAAATGACCCCTCTATAAATAGATGTAACCTACACCCTTGGTATATGTTTTGCTTTGTGTTTTTTTTTGTGTTTTATGTTGTTTGATGTTTAGGGTTTTATGGGTTTGTTTTGCATGTTTGTTTTTGGCATGAAATACATGTAATATAAAGCATAGACTGAAAACCTAGAAAAACTAAAAGAGATATCAACAAACTAACAACTACCCAAATAAAAATGGGCCAAAATATGAAGATTTATAACATATCCATAATGAGATTTACAACTTCTTCCGGATGCTGTTGCCGGACCAGAACTATGAGCATATGAAAAACACTTCCTAGCTTGCTCCAATGGAAGGATATTGACATACAAGGAATATAAATCAGTGCAGCAGTCCTAGGCGACCCACAAGTGAGTATTTGTAGCTTCATGTTGGCGTTTCAATTCGCACCTCTAGAATGCGAGTTGGAAATGGACAGCTATGCACAGTTAAACTGCTCTTATATTATGAGGGAAAGTTCCCTTTTTACTGATGTTTGCTAAAAAGATAAATAAATTAAATTTGCCTATCTTCTTTTTGTTTCTTAGCTGCGAGCACAAGGTTATAAAACTCTATTCGCTGCAGCAGAGGTTCTTCCTTTTAATGAACTTCTAACTACAGCTAGGCCTAAACTAAATGACGCTTTTAATCACCTAAGTAAATTCAGAGAAAATGGATTAAAAGTTAACAAGGAATGATTTGTTTTTAACATAAAAGCTTTAATAAACTTCTTCCAGATTCACATCAGAAGACTCATTGTACTTTAAGATGAAAACTGAAATAAGATTACACAAGCCACACATTTGACGACAAAACTAGATGATCGTGAGATAGAAAATCAAAGCAAACTTCTATTCCCAATATCATAAAGCTGATACAACTTCAGGACAACAATATTGTAGCATAAGGCAGGCATACAATACGCGATCAAACACTGGAAAACAGATAACACAAAGTGAACAAGCACTTGGAATAACAATTTCTGCAGGCTAGAATAGGCACAACAAATCTTGCTATCACAAACACCATTACTTACAATGAGCAAGGCTGCCCTTATTTATATTAAATCAAAGGAGTAGGGAACCCTAAAATCTCCTTGATTTTAACCTAACTAATTTGCCAACTCGCAAGCTTTATTTTTATTCTAAGACAAAGATTACAACTAACAACCGCTTTAAAACGATTTGCTTTAAAGCAAAGAAAGCTCCAACTATTTCGAACTATTACAAAGTGATTTTTTCTATTTTAAGGATGGATAAGCTTTGGATGAAAGCAAATGCTTTAAAACAAAAAGCATTTTAGTTAAAGCTGTTTTCTTTTGAGTCACATCCTCATCTACATTCTTGCTTTATTGGTGATGTCATCCATTGATATTTTGGGAAATAATATCTTCTAAAAAGCTCGTGACCGCATCTTTGCCATGAACACTGATACTCTAAGATGATATTCTAGTTTTCCAACATTTCTTCACCATTAGCAACCATCTGAAGGAATTCATGAACTTCGCCCACAACTTTATCAAACTTTACTATCATTGCGGCAAAATGATCCATCTTGCCGGCACTGATATTATTACGAAGGTAATTTGGTAAAAACTTGATTGATATTAACAAAGAGCAAAAATGCTCAACAAAATATATACAAGATTTACAAAGAGCAAGTTTCTAAAATAGAAACTGCAGAAGATCGTGCAAACGATCTTACCAAACAAATTACAGCTAATTTACAAGAGTGACCATTAACTAAAAATAGGATAAATATTTATTATAATACCCTCCCTTAATGGTCAATCTATCAACTACACCAAGAGACCCCCTGAATTTTACAAACTTATCTGGACCAAGGGACTTGGTGAGGATATCAGTTGTCTGATCCTCCGTCGGTGTAAGATACCCAACTAGTTCTACGAAAATTTTTCCTTAAACAATTTTTACTTGCTATCAATTCATCAACTACTTCAACAACACAAAGATATACATCCAAGATAACTACTTGAAGGAATCAACCTTAGAGTTGGGTACTTGTCTAGTTACTTGATTCAATCAACTTGCAATGTCTTATTACATGGATAATGCTTTCAATAGCATGAAGTTACAACTTATTCAATGGAGATACAAAAGAAAGGCCTTGAAGCCTTGATGTTTACAATAACGTCTACACTTGATCAACTCAATCAAACTCAATGATGTCAACTGAATGTCAACACCTCACAATATCACAAGGGAGCATCACCTTGCTTGTTGAGGGAGCATCACCCCAACACTTGAAACTCGCAGGCCTCAAGATTACAAGCTTACAAGCTTAGCAGAGAGAAATTTTGCCAAAGTATTCGATGCCAAATGAATGAGATAGCTCCTCCTTTTATAGGCCTTCCAAAGGCAATGAAGGCACGTTTTTCAATGCACAAAGAGGAACTAAGGCACGTTTCCCAAGAAGCATATCCAAGGGAATATTCCATCTGATGACTCATTCTGAGTTGGCAAGCTTATCCAGAGACCTTGACACGAATCCAAATGCTATCCTTCTGACCAATGGGCATTCAGGTAGTTGTAACAACTGTAACCACTTCTTGAAACACTTAGGCGCAGTTTAAGGGTTCTTCTGACTGGGGCGCTAGCTGTGGAGGATCTCACCAGGGAGTGCGCCTAAGTCATAAGTTCTCATCCTTGGATGATGCTGCCTTAGGAAGTGAACTCCTCTGGATTCATACTTAAACATTTGAAGATTTGGAATGTTCAACTCATCACCTCACAGGGTAGGTGCATATTTGAAGGATTTACAGAGGTTTTGGCGCCTAGGTTCTAACTTGTCATCTTTTCAAGGAAATTTGAAGGTAATTTGACTTCAAATGAACATAACATTGTCCCCTGATGGAGTGCCTTGCATCTAAACTGGTTTTGGGAACTTGCATCCATCTTAGGCGCACCTTTGAGGTCATTTTGACTGGTATCTGCGCCTAGCATCTTCATGAAGATGTTCAACACTATTCAAACTCTCAAACACTAGCAATCAAACCTTTTGAAGTTCCTTTTTAATCTAGCGCCCTCATACAGAACATTAACATCTTGTCAAAGTCTGCAACTTCACCTAGGCGCATTTATTGGCAGGAAAGAAACTAGATTGGCGCCTTACCTTGAAAGGCTTATCTTCTATGCAAATGCTCACTTCTGGAGTCTTGAAATCAAACAAAATACTTCCCTTACCAAGCGCCCTGACCTCTTGAGGAGTCTGGAGAGCATATTCCTACTTAGGCGCATTTTCAAGGTTATTGAATCCTGTCTTGGCGCCTTGATGTTTTAGGCGGATTTGGAGTGTTGTAAAGTGGCATCTAGGCGCCTAAGATCATTTCATCAAACAACTTGATCTTCATTGAACATCAAACTATCATCTAACATAGGGCGCTATTTAAGGTTTGCTCTGTCATGATCTAGCGCCTAGGCGCCTTTAGGAGATTACTTCAACAAGAAATGGTGCCTTATCACTTAGGCATATGTTTGATATGGAGGGCTGCTCAACTGAAAGTCCACTACCTTTGATGCCTTGAAATCTTGCCTTCACAAGTGACTTCTTGACTAGGGCGCATATCTAGAGTGCCAGAGACTAACGCCTAAGCACCCACAGGGGTTTCTTTGAACAAGAGATGGCGCCTTTATCCTTAGGCGCCTATTTGAAGTTATACCACCATCTTGGCATCTTAAAACTCCTTCAACTTGGGCGCAAATTCAGTGTCATGGAATCATGCATTGGCGCCCTGGTGCTCTAGGCGCTCATGATGGAAGATATAACCTGATGCTAGCGCCTCACTTAGAAAACTTCATCATGTTGATCAATCAACCATTTCCACTGGATCTTTTGAAGGCGAGATTTCACTTGATCAATGAATTCACCATTGGCAAAGGAGTCTAGGCGCAATATGAGGACTAGGCGCACTTTGAGTGTTGTGAAGGTTAGGAAGTGCGCCTAACTCACTTAGACCACTTCAGTGATTACAAACTCAACTGGAGGATCCTTGCTCAAGTCCATATCTGATCTAGGCACTTGGTTGGTGGAACCCCTCCAGGTGGAGTGCCTTCTGTTTGAATCCTCATCTTCAATGCCAGAAGTGACTTTTGAAGCTAGGCGCTAGAAGGAGTGTGTTCTGCCAAAATGGGCGCCTTGCTCATGACTTAGTGGATTCTGACTCAAAACTCCTTGATTCTACCTGCAAAATAACACACAGAGTTAGTCAAAACCCATTTCATTCCCTTATAATTCAGAATTAGCCTTCGGGAATGAGGAGTAGGCTAATCCAATCAACACTTGGTGCTCAAGACGGAAATGGGGACATGACAGTCGGAACATACAGCAACTGAACTGATTCGTTCAACAAGCTTTCTGATGAAGTGACAATGAGTTTCTACATGCTTGGTTCTTTCATGGAAGACTGGATTTTTGGCAAGTTTGAGAACTCCCTGATTATCACAAAACAAGGGAGTCGGACCTGCTTGAGATATTTGCATATCAGCAAGCATCTGGCGAAGCCAAACTGACTCACAAGCTGTCTTAACTGCTTCCCGATACTCTGCTTCTGTCGAGGAGAGAGCTACCGCCTACTGCTTCTTACTAGTCCATGTGACTGCACCGGATCCCAAACTGAACACATACCCAGAGGTGGATTTCTTGTCATCAACTGAACCTACCCAATCTGAGTCTGTGAAACCACCGAGGTGAGGATCGTGACTCCTTGAGTAAAGAAGTCCATAATCAGAAGTGCCCTTCACATAACGCAACACACGCTTCGCTGCTACCCAATGATCAGTCTTGGGGGCTGCTAAGTGCTCCCACTAATCCTCTTAGCTTTTCATCTAATCCTTGCACAAATAAGAATGTAAGTCTTTCATTCTCTATTCCAGGAACTCGGATGGCTATTTTTTCGAATTCATTTACATATTCATCCACCGTACCCTTTTGTCTTGTTAAAGTTAAGTCCTTGAAGTCTTGTTGGGGATGTCTCCTATCAAATTTCTTAAGAAACCTCTTAGAAAATTCTTCATAAGATGTAATGGTCTCATGGCCCAAAGTGTGCTTCCCGTGATGCCACCATTCGTAGGCCAAGCCCTCTAGATGTAGGATGGCGAATTGAAGGGCATCTTTCTCCGTCATGGGGTTAAGAAGAAAATAGTCATTTAGTTTTTGCAACCACGCATGCGGGGATATCTTATGGGCTCCATCAAAATGTGGCAAATTCACCTTATTGGCCTTTTTCTTCAAATCCTTGTTCGCGGATCTTTTCTCTCTTCTTGTTAACTCGTTCCTTTTTGAATTGCTATATTCGGTGAAGGATACCATTCTTCTTAGTTCGGGCTCTAGGTTGGCATAAGCTCTCATCATGTCTTCCGTGCTTATGTTTTGGGGGGTTTCGTTTTTCATTCTTGGATTTTCTTCGCTTGGTAGGAATGGTGGTATTGGAATCCTTGTGCTTGTTGAAGAGTTTCCATTTTCCGCTTGGTTGGAGATCACCTCCCTTTCATTTGAAGCTTGACCCTTGAAACTATTCATTATGGTTTCCATATTTTGTATGGTATTTTGAAGGACTTGATTTGACTTTGCGCTTTGCTCCATTGATAATTTTGTTTGTTGCGTGACTGCTTGAGTTTGTTCCATCATTGCCTTAGTGGTTGCTTCCATAAAGGCTCTCATTTCGTTGATCATTTCCATGTCGTTGTTGTTGTTGCGTGTGTTGTACCTTCTTGAGCAGATTTGCATCAAATTCCCTTACAGGATGGCAGGTCGATAGCTCTGATACCAATTGTAATGTCCCCTTCTAGCAAGCCAAAATTTTCACAACCTTGTAAATAATTTCAACTTACCCAAAAAGAACATTAGTGTTCAATTCTTCTTTTCATAACATAATTAGGGTTAATGATCCATAATCAAATCCATATACTTTCCACAATTGTACTTAAGGCTTGTAACCTTATAATCATAATTATATCATTTCTCTTAACATAATAAACATATGCCTTATACATTCACATTTATTATAAACATATACATTACACATTCACATTATTTCTCTCACAACTCTCATGCACTATCTTGAGGGAGTCTTAGGGTAGCCCTACCATTAATCAATCCTATCTCCCATATGAGCATGGTTTGTTAAGGCGTCCATATCCATCTCATACGGAGGCCCAATGGCTTCACCCACACCCGGGGTCCCTCACCAATTGGCTCGAGGGGACTTCATGCACACCCGGCATTCCTCATCCCATCGAGAGTCACCTACCGTCAGGCACAATTATAAACAATATGAGCTCATACTTACCATAGGCCCAAGAGCTTCACACACACCTAGTGTTCCTTGTCTCTTGGCTCAAGGGACTTCACACACACCCGGTGTTCCTCATCCACTTGAGGGTCGCCTAGGTTTAATCATACGTCCTTAACTTAACCCCAAACTCACAAGTGGTAAGATGATTAAGGGTGAGACTTGACATCCTTCTTGATAGGTTATGAGATTATGAGTTATGAATCCATCGTTGATAATATTATCCTTTCCGGATCATGATATCATATTTCTTATTCCACTTGGGTATTTCTCTTTCATATATGTATATATATATACATATTCATTTATTTAACATATTTACATATACTTCCATTTATTCAGATTTTATTCCATTACTTATATCTATCTATTCTCATAATATCATTCACATTCCATATATCTACCTATTTATACTGACTGTTTATACATGTATTATATTTTAATTATTAATATACAGCATTCCTAATCTATGCTTATATCATAATATTGTAACATTTATATATACTATTTTATTTTAATCTATGAGAAAGGATAGATACGTACCTCTGGTATGCTGATGGACTTTTTCTAACTGCTGACTTCTAATTTATTCCCTGTTTTCCCACACAATCATATGAGACAACTTATCTATGGGATATTCGTGGATGCTCTTGTCTTTTATATAAATTCGCTGTTGTTTACTTATATATATTCTTTCTTAGAATCCTATATCTTATTCTCTCTGTATATCTGTTTTCCCCATCCTCACTGCTGTCTTATACCTCTCTACTTTGAGAGAAGAGTCATATCTTTTAAATGGGATCACTGCCCTTCCCAAACTATTCGCAGCCTTTCGAATTAACAGAATTAACATAATCGCTGCTATAACAAATATGTTGGATGCTTTATAAGGTAAAACTGACTTTAATCACTTCCTTTCATGGTCAGCGATTTCCTTGCTAATTGTTGTTTAATAATTATATTTAAATTACTACTTGGATATCCTTCGTGCCTCCCATTCGCTGCTCTTAAATTGTTGTTTGCTATCTTTTGGTGCTGCTGTTAGTAATGGGATCGGGTCTTCTTTGTGGGGCCCGATCCCTTTATAATAGCTTTTATTATTAATTACGTTATTTAGTATTCACCTTATATAACATAATAAATTATATTTATGTTTATATCACAATTATATTATATAATAATATTTAACTAAACAATAATATATTATATAATAATATATATGTATATATGTATATTTATGAGTATTAATTACAATTGTTTATTACCTTATATATATATACATGTTTATAATAGATATATTTATAATTGTTCTTGCATATATATATATATATATATATGTATGTATGTGTATAATACTTTTATCATATATTTGTAAGATGATAGGGAAAGTATAACAAGTAATATCACAATGTAAGTCATCAGTAGACTGCACCATATACGCTTGAATATGCATAATTCTCAAAGCATACACTTGAGTATACGCAAATCTTAAAATATAGGGGATATGGCACCTGAGATCATACAGGGTACCATCTTCTTTCTCATATGAACACGGGATCTGAGAAACAAAAGATCTCACGAACTTGAGAACATTTACCACTTTTTCTTTCCTTTCTGCTAACTCTGAGATTATACTGTCATAAGTTTTTACTGTGAAAAGATACTGTGCTTTCCAAGTAGAAACAATCTTCTTATTTTCAGCTGAATGAACATAATTATATGCTATCTTCAAGTCGGAGATAATGATCTCAAACATCGGTCTATTTTCAGCCAAAGTTTGCTGTAACCCTTGAATGCCTTGATGCAGCTCATGAGCATTATACTTTAATTGATAGATCTGTGAAAGTATAACTCTACCTTTAGTTACAAATTCTTCCACCCAATCCTTCATGTGCCTCCCATAAATGACCAACTAATTGAACTGCTGATGAGCCGGTGGTTCTAGAATATGAGGAAGCAGTAAATCGACCTGCGATGTGCCATGAAAAAGATTGGAAATATACTACCGCAGCTGCCTAATTTCAGCCTTGAGGGCTGCTTTATCTTCTCCATCCTTCAACACTCTCCTTCAGATTATCTGCTGCAACCTCGAAGAGATTTACATCTGTGTACTGAGTACTCTTACTAAGATTAGCTTTGACAACCTTGAAGTCATCAACCTCAATATCATCAACATCTTTATCTTCTGGTGGTGTTGTAGTTTCAAAAATCATTTCTCCATCCATATTTTTTTCAATGTGAACTTGCTTCTTAAGTTTCTTGTCTGGGGTGTCTTGGTAGACGCTTTTAAGCTCTGTCAAATTCAACTGATATGAAGGCTTTCTCCTCTTCCTACCCAAAATGTTCTCAAGCTAGGATGGGCCAACCTCTCGAGGAAGCTTGGTTCTAACTTCATCAACTCTTGATGAACCAATATGTGTCTTAGTATTATGAACCGGTGAGTTTGGCTCTGAATCTATGTGAATGGGAGAAGGACTTGGTGAAGAAGGTGGAGAAACATGAATTGAAGGCATTGTTTCAACATGCGGTGCTGGTTCAACGGAAATTTCTGATGCAACTGCTGGTTGTTCCTGCTGAATATGAACTGGAGACTCAACCTTTTTCCTCTTCAACTTGGCCATTTTGTTCCTTCTGGAAGAACGCTCATAGCCTTAACCCTTGGTTTTGGTTTGGAAGTGGAAGGGACTGATGGTTGAACTACTGGTGGCTCTGCAACCGGAATGGCTTCTTTTTGCTTATTTTTTAAGAATATCATATTGTTCTTGATAACCCAACTCGTCCTTTCCTTAATTGAGGTGTTCTCTTTGGTGGACCAATTAACTGGTGACAATGGTTGTTGCTCGACTTGATCTTTGAAATATGTGGGAAGTAAAACTTCACCATCATCTGACAAGCCCTCTACATCTTCTGACAAAATATCAGCGAACTGCCGAAGAGTAAACCTGTTGTAACTTCATTTCCGCACTTCAAACTCATCTGCACAATTAGTCCAGAAATCTTCAATTGCAGGTATATGTACACAATTTTGACCAAGGTGTGATGCAAAAACACCATGAGGATTGTATGAAGTCCTCATGTTCAAAAACTTAAGACCATACTTGGACATTTCACTACCAATTACTTTGGCATCTGCTCTAGATCCGCATCTGTAAATATCCATCTCAATCAGAAAACTGAAAGCCGCCTTGCGCTTGCTACGTAGAAATGTATGAACTTCATAGACTTGCCTCAGAAATTCCATAAACGCTACCTCATCCGTAGGATATCTTGGTAGCATGGTTGGCTCTCCTGTGAAGCCATATACTCTGATGTAGGAGAAAGTGGGAAACTGGATAAACCAATCAGCGCATTCTGCCATTGCCAATCTGGCACTAGCTGAAAACCTTATATGCAACTCATTATCCAGATCTCGCACCGCATGCATAAGGAATGCATCATTTATCCGCCTATAATGTCGCTCAGCTTGAGAAAACTCCAACTGCGGGAAATGGTGATATACATGTTGCTCAGAGTTCCAACAATATTCAAACCTTTAAATTGACCCTGAAAAGCCATTAGATATACGAGATATGACATCATGTGGAATTCATGGGCCCTTTGAAAATCAATTATCTGATGGTGGAGACTATCACTGATGAGTGCTGACCAATCATAGTATTTAGTTCCGTCAACAATCTAGGACATGATGTAAAACATCCAAGGCCGAAATTTGTTAGCATCTGCTTGACCTGTGATTCGGCTCAGCAAATTGATCATTATTGCATGTTCTTCCTTGAACTCTCCATGTCCAACGTTCTTTGGCATAACATTCTACTTTTCTTTCAACCACCTCTGAGCAATCTTTTTTTGATACCTTTCTTTATCATTGTGCCACACCCTCTTGCATTCTTCAATTGAAATGACTAAGTTCTCCTTCCATATTGGTATTGAAAAACACTTCTCAATATCATTTGGCCTGAGGCTGCAGAGCACACGTCCATCTGCTGATTGGATTTCTCTTGTGATTGAATTGTAATGCTTCATACAAGCAATTACGAATTCAATACTTTGCACAGTGATGGGGAACGAAGCTGCTGCAAGCAACTCGGAGTGATTCAAATTCCTGATAGCGCTGTTTCCTGCATCTTCCAAACGATGCGAATTGAACATCGGAAGCACCTTGTGCAAATCCATCTTGAAACTTCGTAGGTAATCGTGAACCAACGCCGTTTTAGGCTTGATCTCAATTGAAGAGTACTGCATACTGTAAGACTTGAAGAATGACTGTGAACATGCCTATGTTGGAAAAATCTTGGACAAAAGGATGAAAATTACTTGCTGATTTCTTCTAAAAAGCAGATTCTGAGCAAAAAAGTTGGCACATGGATTTTGTAGGCAATCCTATTTTGAAGCAACCCAGATCGTCGGATTTTGAAAAAGCTGAGGATTTCCCGAAAAAGCAGCAAAAAAACAGATTCCCGAAAAAATAAAATTTCCCAATCTTCAAGAGTATGAAATTCTGGATGGACCCATCTCGATGAAAATTGAAAAAGCTTCGGCCCTGTTTTTGAAAAACAATCCCCTAGAAAGATGGACCTCGATAAAGCATGCCTCCATGCTTCCTCATCCTGAAACTATGAAGAACGCTGAAAAAGCACTTCGTTTGGGTCTTCGAATCTTCGTGGAAAGAAAATAAAAATCTTCCTCTGGATGCAACCTGCAAAAGTAATGAATAAAAGAAGCCAAAAGCTTGTCTTTATAGAACTTTAAGGCAAAAAAGTAGCTTTCTTTGTGAAAGAATAAAGCTTGAATCTTATCCATGAAGAAAGCATGTTTTAAAGCACAAATCCAAGTAGATATTCTCGAATAGGAAGAATCCCTATTTTATAGCTGCCTATGGCTTCATGTGTGAGATGATGAAAAATATCTTCTTTGATGATGTAATCAAACACGCGAAGTTGCAAAAGTGTTAGCCAATTTTCTTTCGTTTTGAAACTTTTGCACTCGTTCTGACTCCAGCAGGGCCAGCCCCTGACTTCAACAAGATGGCAAATTGTCACTGGTAACTGAAAAAACTGATTGATCATGGCACCTTGAAGATTTATCAACTCTGATTTCATCCCTAGCCTCAAACTGACGATCCGACGACGTTTGATTGCAAATTTGACTTCTGTAAATTGTTGCCGGACGAAGTTTGGGAAGCAACTGATGGATGTCACTGCCAGGGCATGAAAATTTCTAACTCTTGAAAACTTGGGTGCCCCCAGCCTCCAGGGGCGCCTGGTTTTCAGTGCCTTAGCCATTTTTTTTGAAATTTTCAACTTTTTCTATTTTTTGTTTTTTGCGTGCGCGCTGGTGACCGTTGGACCCAATTCGGATGTCGAATCTCGCCTACTAGAGCAGAACTGATACTGATGATCTAGCAGGTAGGCAAGCCTGATGAAAACTAAGTTGATTGTACCTTGTGCCTGCCTCGAAAACTGAGCGAAACTGATTTCTTGCGAATCTGACCAAGCTAACGAAAGAGGATTTGCACGTTTTTCAAAAAAACTCAAAAATATTCGGAGTTTGGTGAGTTTGGGCGCTCCCAGCCTCCTAGGGTGCCCAAAATTTCATGCCTTAGAAATTTTTTTGAATTTTTGAATTTTAATAACTTTTCTCATTTTTCGTGCCCCAGGTCCTATTTGATCTTCGTTTCTGGTCGTTTCGCTGACTGCTGAAGCAGGATGGGAGGTGATCTGAGTAGTCTGAACATACTTGAGATGAATTTCTAGCTTTTACAAGCCTTTCGACTGAGTTTGACTGATTTTGACCACCTAGAAGCGGGCCGACGAAGATTTTATGACGTTTCTTGAAAAATGTGAAAAATAATCTAACACTGGAAAAGATGGGCGCCCCCAGCCTCTATGGGCGCTTGAAAATCTGTGCCTTAGTCAATTTCATGATTTTCAACTTTTGTTTGCAATTTACCTCGTTTCCCATGTCGACAGTTGCTTCCCTGTGACTGATTTTGACGATTTGTCAGACAACTGCCACTAGATGAAGGATGGATTGGATAACCTGGGTATATTTGACGTGATTCCTGGCTTTTCAGATCTTGTTGACCAAAATGACCGCTTTTATCCACTCGGAAACTGACCGACAGAGGCATTTTTGACATTTTCTCAGAAAACGTGAAAAAAATCTGTCTGAGTGGGATGAGTGCACCCAGCCCGCAGGGGCGCTTGGAAAATCCAGACTTAACCATTTTTCGAAGATTTTTAACTTTTCCATGCTTAACCATTTTTCGAAGATTTTTAACTTTTCCATGCTTTCTGGATTCACCATGCTCCATTTTCCGTTCTTCATCAAATTGACGACTGTTCGACAGTTCTGCGTTATCTGAACAACTCAGAAAACTTGAAATTGATCTCTGAAAGATGAAAATATTCCATTGATGGCTTCGGAGCTCGTGCTTCGCCATCTGAAAAAGCAGAATTGACCCAGTAGGGAAAACACGACCTTTCGTAGATTCCGTCTGGACCACCTTGATCGTGGAAGCGAAATCGGCCAGTTAGAATCAGGCATGACACCTAAATCAGAGATTCTATTTTTAGAAAATTTTGCCAGCATTCGTATCTCAAGAAACCCAGAAAACTTAATTTGATGTCTATTTTTAGAAACTTTCTAAAAATAGAAATTTATATTTTTAGAAATTGACTTTTTGACTTTTTGACGAAATTTTTTCTAGATTCTTACAAAATGCCTTAATGAAGCAAAATTTTTGATTTGGCACAACAATTGGCTCTGTTTAGGGACCATGTCGGATACTTACGGCATAGGAGAATCGAGAATCTCTGGACTTTCTAGCTCAGATCAGTGCCTTGTCCATTGGGCAATAGAGTCAGGACATTTTCGTAATCACCTAGAACAAGGCAATTGTTTTGTGTTGTTTTGAATGGGTTTAGGTGTTTTCAGTTGTATATGCATACACCATGTGATAGTTGACAAATACAGTGCTTGTGAAATGAAATAATGAAACACACTATGATTGATATAATAAAATCAGAGGTCTGATATAATTTGGGACAACAAGATATCCTTTATTTCAAATTAAAGATTTGAAAGAGTTACAATCTCAAACATACCCGATTATTATCTCCATCAAATTGGTATATAGCAAAGCCATACATACAATATATATGCTGATACAAATATATATGCGACCCTTCTCTATGAGTGCTTAGGTTTTAAATACCTTCAAATTGATTTCACTTCCTTTGGGCAGCGAATGATCTTGATGAGGGTAGCAATCACTATGTTAGCATGTAGCGATTATCTTCAAACCTGATCGGACGACTCCAAGTGAAATCAGACCAAAATATCAATAATAATGACACCTTGGACAGTTGGAATGACTGAGTTAAACCCCAACAATCTGTCATACATAGCAGCGATCAATCTACTTTGGTCGGCGATGTCCTTACCCTTGGGCTCCTTGCATAAACTATGGAAATCAAACCTTTTACCAAGACCAAGCTGTCATATAGTATGATCTGCCATGAATCGCCTCTAGGAGAGAGTGCTCCACCTACTAAGGTGGGACCTGTTGGGACTTAAAAAACCAGTTCCTAACATGCACCTTTTGTCCCCAAATCCAGTGAAAGATCCACTTTATGCATTCAATATTGGACCTATAGTTTATAACCGATCCGAGGTATCGTCCATAGGTTTTCACGTGTTTGCCTTTTATGTACAAGGGAAAAGCCCAAAAATGACTAAGTCCAAATCTCTCTAAGTGTTTCCTTGTATTTTTCACCTTTGTCGGAGGTCAGAGTTTTTAGCTTCCTCCTTCTGTCACGCTTTCCCTGCTGACTTCGAAGCCCTCCAAGGCTATAATTTGCCTAAGTATTAAGTTCTTGAAAATTCTTCTAAATTTGTCGGAGGTTGGAGTTCGGGCCTATGGCCTTCAGTCTTCTTCAAGGTAGGTGTCAGGGAGAAGCCCCGGGGTCCGAAGTCTAATGGGTCTACTTGTTCAAATCCTTCTAAGTATGAACTGTGCGGCGGTGTAATGTCCCCATTTCCGGCATGATCACCGAACAGAGGATGGAATTAGCCTATCATCATTCTTGTAGGCTAATTCATCAAAAGAAGGGAATATTCTGGTTGAGACAAGGTTTGGAAAAGATAATAATGCTCAAAGGCTTGAAGAATGGAACGTTGGCTCAACTAATTACATTGGTGAGGATGGAAAAATGAATTAATGGAATTTCACATTAATTATCAAAAGGAAATAATTAAATAACAATATTTTATTATTATTTAATGATGACACCAAGGAAGGAGAAAAAGAATAAATTAAATTAAATAATATTATTTAATTGAGCGCCTTGGAGAGAGACAAAAAGAAAATCATAAAAAAATATGGATTCTTGGATTTTGGCACACTTGGAAAAAAGATATAAATTAAATAAAATAATAATTTATTTAATTTAGGTGCTCTCTTTGGAAGAGGAAAAAATAAAATAAAATAAGATTTTGGAATTTGTGCGCCCAAGTGAGAAGAGGGAAAATATTCAAAAAAATAATAAAATAATGTCTTGCCTAGCGGAGCGCTCATCCTTGGAGGAATAAATTCAAATAAAATAATAAAATAATGCATGGGATTTGGGCCCCCCTTCTTGGAGAAATAAATAAGGAAGGTGTTTTCAAATTGAAAGGAGGGAAATTGAAATTGAAATCTTTAATTTGAATTGGTGGAGATCCAAGTATAAATAAAGTATGAAGGAGCTTATTTTGGCATCATGAATCTTTTGGCAACTTTTCATGTCATGTCCCCATTTCCGGAGTGATCCACATCGAACAATGGTTTAGCCTACTCATCATTCCCGGAGGCTAATACCAATCTTGAGGGAATGAACTTGGTTTTTGGCTAACATATTGTTTTAGTTTTGCAGGATTAAGTCAAAGACCATTCCAGTTGTTTGTATTGATTCTGGCTAAATTGGCTAAGTTTGGAAGCCAAGATTGACTAAGGCATGACTCTTGGAGTCAGGGGCACCTTCTTGCCTGTTCAATGTCAAATGTGCGCCTAGGATTGGACAAGCCAGAATGAAGATCTTGATGACTCTTTTTGATGAAGTGAGCTCCTAGCAAGTTGTCAAGGTCAGATAAGTGATTTGAAGTGTTAGGCGCACTTAGGCGATCAAGTCACCTTGAAATTGCACCTAGATTTAGATAGGCGCACTTTGCTATCTTGAATCACCCCAAATGCACCCAGGTATAGAGAGGAAGGATTTCATCTACTAGACTTCAATTGATGCCATTGGGTCAACTTTGGAGCTCAAACATGTTGAAATGAGGTCTAGGAAGCTAGGCGCTACCTCTTGCCAGTTCAACCTCTCAGATGCGCCTAGATTGAGAGGACACTTAATGAGCGCCTAAGTATGATTTGATCTTGTGATGAAAGATTGATGATGCATTGGTGCAAGATGATCATCATTTGAAGAAATCTAAGTTCCGAAAAGGGTTTGAAGGCTATCAATCACCTCACTAAGCTTAGGCGCACTTCACAAGCTTTCCTACCCATGAATTGCGCCTCATAAAGACAAGGTGCATTTTGACCTCCAGGACTTTTCCAAGGAAGCGCCTAAGTTCATTGGCATCTTTGGACCTTGTTTTGCACTTTGAACGTGAAGGCACACTTTGGAGGAATTTCTAACCTAAATTGGCGCCTAGGTATAGTCATCTCTTCTGAGCATTACAATGTGTTTGGAAATGAAGGGGGACATTTCATAAGTTGGAGAATTGATCATTGAAGACCTTGGAGTGTTTGAACTACTCTAAGGAAGAAGGCGCATTTCCATGGAGTTGCATACACTAGATAGCGCCTAGTTCCATCAAGGCGCAATTCCATGTTCTACCACCTTCACTTTGGCGCCTATCATCAAGAAGGGGCATTGGGCATCCCTTGAACAATTGTGAGCATTTGAAGTTCATGAAATCACCAAGGAATGTTGGGCGCAATAGGACAAGCTTGAGTTTGCACCTAGACAAGTTGGCGCCTATTCAAGTTTTAACTTCCCTCTTGAAGCGCCTAACTTGGGAAAGGTTATTTTGATGTCGGACAAGTGTTTTGGAGGCTTCAAAGGACTTCATCTTCTAGGCGCACTTCTTGGCAACTATAACCTTCAACTGGTGCCTAGATCATGAAGAAGAACACTTGCAAGTGTGGGCGCACTTTCCTTATGCTGGAGCATCAAACTGGCGCCTAGAAATCATAATGCATGAAGTAAGCGCCTAGGATCCTATTGGTCAAATAGATGGTTTTGGGATCCGTGTCAAGTCATTGGATAAGGTTGCCAACTCAGAATGAGTCATCAGATGGAATATTCTCTTGGATATGTTTCTTGGGAAATGTGCCTTGGCTCCTCTTTGTGCATTGAAAAACGTGCCTTCATTGCCTTTGAAGAGCACTATAAAAAGAGGAGAGCACTCATTTGTTATCTTACATCTTTTGGCATTTGAATTTCTCTCTGTGAAGCTTTATGCTTGTTCTTGAGGCCTACGAGTTTCAAGTAGTTGAGGTGATGCTCCCTCAACAGTGATAAGGTGATGCTCCCTTGTCAAGTTGTGAGGTGTTAACACATAGTTGACATCATTGTGCTCAATAGAGTTGATCAATTGTGGAATCATTGTAAACATCAAGGCTTCAAGGCCTTTCTTGTAATCAGTTGAATAAGATTGTATGTTCATTGCCATTGAGGGCATTATCCATTGTAATAAGACAATTGTATTGATTTGAATCAAGTGGTAATACAAGTGTCCAACTTCAAGTTGATTCATACAAGTTGTCATCTTTGATGTATGTCACCGAGTTAGTTGAGTAGTTGATGAGTTAAGTGCAAATAAATTTGTCTAAGGAAAATTTTAGTTTGTTGGGTATCTTACATTTCGCATTGATGCTTGGCAATTGCTTTGTTTGATCTTCCAAGGATGAAAACCCTTGTGGAGTTGTGTGTTGGACGAAAACCCAATCACACTTGGAGGTGGATTCATACAGAGTTCACATTTGCACTTCATTGTAGATTTGTTGAGCTTCATCGAGTTATCTTTCAAGTTGGTCGGAGACCATTGTTAGAGATTGAAGCTTGAAGATCCATTGCACATCATTGAAGGCTTTGATCGAGTGTTGAAAATTTGCATTGAAGAATTTGATTGAAGACATCTTGCATTTTGATTGAAGACTCAACACCTATTGAGTGCCGATTTGAAGGAAGACATTATTAGCTGAGTGCCGATTTGCTAGAGGTCTGATACAGCCGCCGCCATTCATTAGTCAGCATCATTGGCAAGCGCTAAGGAGAATTCATGGACTTGGGGTTCAACGCCATCCTTCTAATTGATCCGATCTGTACTCTAGGAGGCAGTGCATTCACTTGAAGAATGTATCACATAATTGGAGACATCAACAAGGCTGATCTACACAATTGTTGACATCGATTTCATCCTTAAGGGACCAGCGACCCTCATAGAAGGAGATCACAGCTATTGCAGAGTTGTGGAGGCAGCGAATCATCAACTGTGGGCAGCGACCAGACTGTAAGGAGTTTGCATCAGTATTGTTCATCATTGTAGCCTTGTCATAGCAGATCTGAGCATTAATTTGGTATGTTAGCATCCATTGTTTATCTCTGATATTGTAACAGCAGTCTACATTGTAATCGGCTGCCATATTTTCATGAAGCTGATATAAAATACAGAGACCAGTCTGATTATATATAACAGTGAGATCTGATTTGTTTTGTCAATTATATTGTTATCAATTTGTATTAGATGCAATTCATTTCAAAGTAGTTTAGATGTATGTTGTTTGCCATCACTATTTTGGCATATGCTTTCTATATTCCATGTTGTTGAAGACAAATTGAAGGTGCAAACAAGAAAATCAGAAATTCTGTCCTAGGGTTTGAATTTTGAAGTTGAAAGATCCAGAAAATTTGTATGCAATCCTAGAATGGGACATTACAGTGGTATCAAAGCTTGGATCCTGCTAGCCTGTAGGGTATCATTGGATGGATGAAAGTCAAGTCTTATTCCAATAGCATTTTGTGTATGAGATTTGTAGTTAGATCCACCTTCATTGGTTGAGATTTGACTTGATCTTATCCGGATGTTATGTGTGAAAGATTGACCTAGTCAGGAGTTGTGAATCATGGGTTCCAAGATTGTGTCTTTATTAGCAGATGAGTTGGCTACCATATGTGATGAGTATGATGCACTTCCGAGTAACATCAAAGAACGCAAAAACTTCAGGAAGTATATGGAGCATCAAAAGGACACATCACGACCGGGAATTGAAGATGAAGGTTGTCTTTCAATACAATTTAGGCACTATAATTATTCATCCACATCTACAAGTGAAGAAGTTGTGAGACAGAAGCTTCATAGAGCAGGTAGTAGACTTGAAAATCTAACCCAGTCAAAAGTTGCACTTCTCAGCACCTTGGAGGAAGTAGAAGGATGTCTTCACATGTTGGATCAGTCATCTTCTAAGGAAATGCGAGCAGCCTTGACTCTTGCAATATTTTCTTTGGGTAAGCAAAAGTTGTTAAGGCACAATAGTAAGACTGTAAGACTTCTTGTTACTTCATGTTTGGGCGAAATCATGAGGATTTCAGCACCTGAAGCTCCCTACAGTGATAACACATTGAAAGAGGTATTTCAGCTGATGGTGGATACTTTCCAAGATTTGGGTGACATCACATGTTTTCACTTTCCTAGAAGAGGTGAGATACTTGAAATTTTTGCAAAAGTCCAATTGCATGCTATCATGTTGGATTTGGGATTGAATGAATTGATCAACATGATGTTTCTCCATTTCTTTGCCGTGGTTAGAAAGGAACATGATGATGTTGTTGCATCCATGTACTCCATCATGAGTCTAATTATTGAAGAGAGTGATGTTGTGCCACAATTGCCTCTATCTATTCTTCTGGCTAACAGAAAGAAGGATGACCATGTCAAAAGAGACTTAGCTAGAAGAGTGATTGTTCAGTGTAAGAAGAAGCTGAGACTTTTCCTGGATAAGGAAGAGCTGGTGGATGAAGAAGAATTCATGGCAGAACATGTGGATGAAGAGGAATCACTTGATTGTAACCTGCATGAAGAGAACAAAAATTAGTCAACATGCAGCCCTAAAGAAGATGTAGACACAAGTTAGTTTCAGCCCTATGAGGACACAATTGAAGGTCTATCTATCGAGGCTACGATTGAAGAGCACATTGAAGAGAACATGACATTTCAAGATGACTATAGGATTGAAGAAGTGACATCTATTGAAGACACAGATGAAGAGCATTTGAAGATTGAAGGAGATACGACATTGGAGTTTGTCAAACTAGTCACGCCAGATTAGCTACATGAGGATTTGAGTTCTTGTGATTTTCCTTGCATTGTGTCATCACCTTCACATCAATTCGATTCGGAATCAAGTTATGGTTTGGGTGTCCTTGAGTGGGATATTGCTCATACCTCCATGAACAGTTTAGAGGATTTAGTATGTGGTGAACAAAGTGAAGTGGATAGTATCAATTTGACATTGCAAGACACAGATGATCAATTGGTGGTTGAGGAGGATATATTGGTGCATACTCTGTAAGATCCTTGTCTTATCTAATCTGAATTTTTTTTCCCTTGTTGGTTTGAAAATTTTTGATTTACTTTTCTTGCAATGTACTTAGGGTTTTGAGTTTTTGTTTTCAACAATGGGTTTGTAATATCATGAAGATTGAAAGGTTGCAAACATACATGAAATGAACATGAAACATTGATGTTATGCCATCAAACAATACACATAAACATAGATAAACATACCTGGTATTGAAAGCTTATCTCCTTTATTGAATTGAGGGCTGATTACAAATGATATTCGCTGTGAAGTACAATCAGTCAAGTCTGATTTGAATTTCAGACCTTCAAATGCATCCAAAAGTGCCAAAATATAGGTCCAAACCCTAGCTGTATGAATGGAAAATGAAGCTTTATGAAGTATTGATGAAATACCCAGCAAAGTATGACTAAAAACCAACTGTAGCAACTGATCAGAGGTCTGATATACAATCCCAACAAGCTGTATGATGATAAACCATCCAATTTATGCCTCCAAAATGAAGCGCCAATATGCCCAAGTGGTGCGATGAGACCCTAGGTGCCAAATATGACCAAGTTGTGCCCCAACATCCACCGATTTGGGTCTGATATGAATTTTCAGAGGTCTGATATGCAAAATCTGATTGTAAATCTTTGATGCCAAATACAAAATCTCCCTCTAATACCAATCGCTTGTCTCCAAGGCTTGCCGTTTGATGAATGGATGAAATCACTACAAAATTCTGCTTCAAATATGCAATCCAAGTCTTCAATATGCCAATGAAACCTTCAAACCCTAGCTGGAATTGAAATCCTTATAAAACCCTAGCTGTTTGAAGCAATAACACCATCAAAATTCACCGGTTAAGCACAATGATGAACTCCATATGAATTCACCTCTCATGGTGGATTGGGATCATCTCCAAACCATAATAATTCAAGGGAGAACCACCTTGAATAAACTAAAAATCACTTTCAGCCAAGAGCAAATACTCAAAATACAAAGTTTACCAAATGATCAAGATGTCAAAAATGATTCCAAAGGCCTCCTTTTATACTTTTCCTTTTGGGCGACCCAATTATACAAAATATAAACAATTTTCAAGTCCACCGTCAATATCAAATCTTTACTTTGATATTTTATTAAATATTTTCTCTTATCCACCTTGGATGCCAATTCATAAAATAATAAAATAATATTATTTTATTATTTTTTGCCTTTTCTCCCTAGGCACCGATTTTCTTGGCAAAAAATTATATATTTTTTAATTATTTTTCCCTTATCTCTCCTTGAGCGCCTATTTTTCCCAATAAAATAATATTTTAATATTATTTTATTTTTTTCTTTTTTCTTGGCATCGATTTCCATTGGAAACATAAAATAAATAAAAATATAATAAAAATAACATTTTATTTATTTTACCACTTTTAATTCTCCAAGCCCTTGATTTTTGCCTTGGCTAAAATAACATTATTTTTGGCTTTATAAAATATTGCTCGCCAAAAGTACAAATAAAAGAGTGTTGAGCCAACTTTCTAGTTTCCAAGCCTTCAATGTCCAAGCTCAACCACAAATCATCCCCTTACCACTAGAGTTAGCCTACGGGAATGGTGAATAGGCTAACCATCTCCTCCATAGGTGATCACTCTGGAAATGGGGACATGATAGTCCTCCCTTCCCGGTATTGCTTATCCTCAAACAAGCGCAAATTAGGATGTTGTAGAATTTGCTCTCCTTCCCAAGTAGCATCTTCCAATGGCAAGTCTCTCCATCTCACTAAATACTCTCTAATCACTCGGCTACGCAACTTGCACTCCCTCATGTCCAAGATAGTGTCAGGCACCAATATCAACATTCCCTCTTCATCAAGAGGTGGAAGATCTAGAGATGAAGCAACATGTTGTCCCAATGCCTTTTTGAGGCATGACACATGGAATACATTATGAATCTGGCTACCTATTGGAAAATCTAGTTCATATGCCACCTCTCCAACTCTCCTCACAATCCTGTAGGGACCATAAAATCGTGGCTTGAGTTTTACTACATTACTCTTCTTCAAAGTACTCTGTGTAGGCGCAAAAATACCAAGTCACCAACATCAAATGTCCTCTCAATACGGTGTCTATTAGCATACATCTTTTGCTGATTCTGTGCCTGCTGAATATTATCCTTAAGTGTCTTAAGGATTTCTTGTGTATCCTGCATCAACTCCTTGGCTCTAAGAGGTCTATTATCATCAAAGGCTAAATCCATGAAAGATAATGCATCATATCCATATAAAGCCCTGAATAGAGACATGCCAATCGACATATGATAGGTGGTATTGTAACAATACTCACCAAGATGCAACCGCCTAATCAAAGCACGCTATTGCCTCACAACATAATTGCGAAGATAACCCTCAACCCACTTATTCACTATCTCAGTCTGTCCATCCATCTGAGGGTGATAACTAGTGCTCGGCGTCAATTGTGTACCAACTAATCGGAATAGCTCCTGCCAAAACACACTCATAAGCCTGCTGTCTTGATCATTGACAATGGTCTTTGGAAGGCCATGCAAATGAAACACCTCTCTAAAGAACAGCTCTGCAACCTGCAGTGTTGAATAATCTGATGAAATAGCATAGAAGTGTGCATATTTGGTTAACCTGTCAACAACCACATATATGCAATCTCTACCCTATACCTTTGGAAGACCTGTAATGAAATCCATAGAGATACTCTCCCACTTCTGCTCTAGAACAGGCAATGGCTGAAGTAGACCTGCCGGAAAAGTATTCTCACTCTCTAACATGCTGCAATACATCATCCTTGAGACCCCGCCATGCAAATCTCTCACTAATCTGCCTATAGGTTTTGAAAAACCCTGGATGCCTTGCTAGAGGTGTCATGAATGACTCAATATTTGCTGCTTAAGTTTTGATTCAAGTACCAAAAATATCATGTCCTTATAATATATCACATCATCAACAACCTTGTATCTATCATCCTGAATCAAACCATCCATGATCTCGCATGCAAATGTACTCTTGGAATACTCAACTAATAGTTGAGTTTTGTAATGTCCCCCATTTAGCTCTTATGTTTAGTGGAGATTAGCATATCATGGGACTCTCGCAGGCTAATGGCAGTGTTTAGGGGGTCAATTAAATAGTAAGTCAGTTCGGGGCAACTTGCTATTTATAGTAGGGTGAATGGCAGAGGATCATTGCATGAGATTAATGGGTTCGAAATATCTAGAGCATTATTTGATGAGATATAAGCTAAATTAAAGATTTAACTTATATTATTATAAGGATAAAGTGACTTATCTAATAAAGTAACCTTATGTTATAATATTAAGTCACAACTTAAAGTTGTGCTCCTAGGAGTTGGGAGCCCACATGGTGAAGAGGGGACATGAGATATAAAATAAAAATTTTAAAATATTGCATTCTTGGGCATTGAGAAATAGGGAGGTTAAAAGAGAAAAGTGAAGCTCATTTGGCATATGCTGGATTATTGATTTTACTCTCTTGTTTTCTCATGCATTGTTTGGAGCTTGGCTCTAGGGTTTGATGTTGGCTGTGTTGAGACAAAAACCTCTGCATAGTCCTCTTCTTCGTGTGTGAGAGACCACATCAGGAAGAGATTTCTTTTAGGCTGCATCTAGAGGTTTCAGTTGTGCATTCGCTGGAGATATTTTGATGAAGATTTGAGCATGTTATGAACATATTTGTGGGAGTCTGATTTGCAGATGAAAATACTGATTTTGAGAGACATAATGAATAGTTTTTGAAGAGTTTGGTGATTGATTATACCCCCATTGTTGGGCTGTACCACTGCAGGCCAGCCGTACCTATAGTTGGGGAGAAGTTCTTATTGTTTGGGCTCTTTCTCACAATCATCGCTATTGATATCAGACTGCAGAATCGTGGAGGGCAGAACAAAGATATTTGCAGCAGTATTGAGAGTTTTATTTGCTGATATATTGCTCCAGCAGGCCGTACCTCTCATAGGACAAGTCGTACTTTCTAGGGAGTCACTTGGGTGTTGTTTGGAGATGCTAATATCATTGTTTTGTGTTGTTCAAATCGTGAAGACCAAGGGAAACATTCCATGAACAGTTTGCTTCATTGTTTATGCATTTCATATAAGATATCTGTATGTATGTTGCTGGTCCGGCTACAACACCGACACAAAGTTGTGAATCTTGACATGGGTATGTACTCATAATTCATATTTTGGTATAATACTATCTGTGTGTTCGATATTTTGTTGATATCTATTTTAGTTTTTTTGGGTTTTCAATATATGCTTTATATTCCATGTTATCAATGCAAAATCCAAACATGCAATGAAACCCTAAACCCAAAATAGTCAAAAACAAAAAACTTGGCACAGAACAAAATAAAATATCCAAGGGTGTATGTTACAGTGGTATCAGAGCAGTAGTATCTTGCCATCCTGTGTGGTTCGGTCAAACATGCAGAAGGGTTTTTGAGACATGCTTCCTATACCGTCTTTGACTCACCATTACAATATGAGAAGAAACAGGTCACAACAAGAAATACAGGTTCCGCAGATAGAACAAGAAGCAGAAGTACCCCTTATAGATTCCTTTTCAGCTAAAGTTGAGGTTCCAGTTGAAGAGATGGGTGATAGAGAGTAGGAAGAACCTAGCATGCGAGAAATTTTGAACTCATTGGCTAGGGGACAACTAGCTATAAAGAGGACAATGCAAGAATCACATGCAGAACTGACTCACATCCTTACCTAGTTGATACCTCGGGATGGTAGAACTAGAAACAACAGGGATAATAACAATAACAACAACAATACTAACCATGACAGGAACAGGAACAATTTTGGGGATAGGAACAGAATGAACAATGGAGGTGACAGGCACATGGGTGACAGGAACAACGGAGACATGAATAATGGGGACAGGAACAATGGTGATAGGTACAG
The DNA here is from genome assembly GCA_027924645.1 of Cunninghamia lanceolata. Taxonomy (NCBI): domain Eukaryota; kingdom Viridiplantae; phylum Streptophyta; class Pinopsida; order Cupressales; family Cupressaceae; genus Cunninghamia; species Cunninghamia lanceolata. The sequence continues at coordinate 9,195,327 of BSBN01000333.1, forward strand.
AGATAGAGATGATGAGGGAGAAGCATTAGTCACTAACAATAGAGTTTCTCAGTTAACAGTAGGTGATAGACCTGGCATACCTGTATTTGCACCCAGGAACAATGTTTCTAAACAGGAGGCCACACAGCTTGAGTTCCAGGATGAAATTTTGAGGGATTTGTGGGCATCTAGTGAGGAGTGTAGAGCTGAGATGACATTTGGAGAGTACTCAGATCTTAGGATGAAACACAGACCCCACAGGGGAAATAGATAGAATCATGAACTCCAGAAGAAGGTTAGTAAGATGACTTTACCATATTTTGATTGATCTGGTAAAACCACTACTAGAGCATGGGTCAAAAAATTGGACAGTTATTTGCAGATCAGCCCTATGCTAGAAGCAGATGCTATAACTTATGCAGCTTTACACTTAGAGGGCAGCACACATAAATGGTGGAGCAATGGTAAGGTTACATTGGGCCACGATCAGATTACTTCATATATTGAGTTTACTGCTAGACTGATCGACATATTTGATAAGAAGGATCTAGAATTGCAATTTAAGGAGTTGGCACAACTCAGAGAGGTTGGATCAGTGGACTCATACATTTCAGAGTTTTAGGACCTATTTGTTATGGTCCCAGATATTTCAGAGTGCAAGTTGGTCATATTATTTATAGATGGACTATCAGATCCCTTACGTGGTTGGGTTAAGGGATTAGACCCATTGACACTTTAGGAGGCCATTAAAAAGACCCGAGACATTGAATCCTTTGTATGGAGGAATAAATTTCAAACAAAGGGTTTCTACAGGAGGGACAAGGAGAAAGATAGGAAGCCCTTCCAGAAGGACACTAGCCAGCCAAAAGAAAAATCGAACCGATTGATTGATGACCAATTGAATGAGTATCGGAGGAAAAAACTTTGCTTTCACTGTAAGGAACCATGGGACCCTTCACATAGATGTGCTAACGAGGCAAAAGCAAAGTTAATTGATTATTATTCAGTAGAGGAGTCACAATTGGAGGCATCAGACCAATCTTCAGATAGAGAGGATAGTGGAGATGAGAATGCCTCTCAGCATAGCAGTGACAGTGATGGGACATTGGCACAACTTTCTAGTTTCCAGAAAGTTGGGTCATTCAGAGTGAGAGGAGTCCTTGGAGGTCAGCGCATCATCACCTTAATAGACACTGGAGCTACACACAATTTTATTGATGAGGGGTTGGTGGCTAGACGTGGACTGAAGGTGGAAGAGTTTGAAGGTTTCAAGGTAATGGTAGCTGACGACTTCAAACTCACATGCACCACAAAGATTTTCGGGCTGATTATACAGATGGGAGATTACGGGCTTAAGGATGATTTCTATGGGGTTGGCATTGGAGACACATATGTAGTTTTGGGTATTCATTGGATGATGCAACTTGGTGAGTTCACTATGAATTTGAATAAGATGGAAATGAAGTTTGAATGCAATGGAAAGAAAATAGTTCTCAGGGGATTATCAGATGGTGGACCACGAGTAGTCTCTCTCAAGAGGATGGAGAGAATGCTGTGACATAACCAAGTAGAGTGGGCAGCAGAATGTCTTATTATGCTAGAGTCTCCACAGCAGCCGAAGAGTGCTTGCCATCTAGATATACAGAAGCCATTAACCAAGCACAATAAGGTGTTTGGTAGTATACCTCCAGGAGTGCCACCTGATAGAGGCATCGAGCATGTCATTGAGCTCGAAAATGGGACTAAGCCTGTAATGGTCACACCCAATCGTCATCCTAAGAGGCTCAAGGATGAGATAGAGAAAACAATTAAGGAGCTGTTAGAGATGGGACACATCTGCCCCAGTAAGAGTCCCTTCAACAATTGTATTGGTCAAAAAGACAAATGGGACCATCAGGATGTGTATTAGATTACAGGGCGTTAAATAAAAAGACCATTCAGAACAGGTATCCAATTCCCCGCATAGATGAGTTGATAGATGAACTGCACGGGGCTTGCTACTTTTCCTAGATAGATCTACGATCAGGATACCATCAGATTCGAATGAGGGAGGAGGACATAGAGAAAACAACCTTTAGATGTCACTATGGTCACTTCGAGTTCTTGGTGATGCCGTTTGGACTAACCAATGCCCCTGCTACCTTCCAGAGTTGCATGAATAAGATTTTCAGACAACAGCTAAGGAAGTTTGTGTTAATTTTCTTTGATGACATATTAATCTTCAGCAGGAGTTGGGAGGAACATATGAGACACTTGGAGGAGGTTTTGAGCATCCTTGAGAGTGAGTCCCTCTATGCCAAAGAGTCCAAGTGTGACTTTGGCATGATAGAGCTTATATATCTGGGTCACATCATTAGTGCAGATGGTGTCCGAGTTGATCCAGAGAAGATTAAAGCAATAGTTGATTGGCCTCCACCAACAAACCTCACTCAACTTAAGGGGTTTTTAGGGTTATGTGGTTTTTACAGGAGGTTTGTGAAAGGTTTCTCTCAGACAGCTGCACCACTGACAGATCTAACCAAGAAGGGAGCCTTTGTGTGGACCAGTTCAGCTCAGCAGTGCTTTGACCATTTCAAGCACTTGATGTCTACTTGCCCAGTGTTGGCAATCCCCGACTTCTCCAAGCTTTTTTGAGTTGGAGTGTGATGCTTTAGGAGAGAGGATAGGGGCAGTCTTAATGCAGGAGAAACACCCTATTGCATTTGAGAGTAGAAAACTTAGGGGTGTGGAGAAGAGTTACTCGGTGTATGACCGAGAAATGTTGGCCATTATGCATGCACTAGCCAAGTTCAGACCATATCTGGTTGGAGGGAAGTTCATAATAAAAACAGATCATAACAACATTAAATACTTCATGAACTAGAAAGACTTGAATGATAGACAATAGAAGTGGGTTAGCAGGCTCTAGGCCTATGATTTTGACATTGAATATGTCAAAGGCAAGAAAAATGTGGTTGCAGATGCATTATCTAGACGACCCCACTTGTGTTTTTTTGGAGAGATATCTGCTGATTGGAGGGAGACAATTGCAGCAGAGTATGCTAGGGACTCTTGGGCAGCAGGAGTCATAGAGGACACTATACAGGATGACATGTATACTGTAGTAAAAGATTTGATTATATACAAGGACAAGATACTTTTAGTGCCTAACTCCCAGTTTAAGCATAAGATTTTGAGGACTTTCCATGATGCACCAATGGCTGGCCATCCCAGATTTTTCAAAACATACAGGCAGATTTGGGAAACATTTACATGGAAATGACTTAAAAATGAAGTTCTTAAGTATGTTCGAGAATGTCCCATATGTCAACAAAACAAAAATGAACATACTTATCTAGCAGGTTTGTTACAGCGATTGCCTATTCCCAATAACAAAATGGGAATACATCTCCATGGATTTTATCACAGGGCTGCCTAAGGTTCAGGGGAAGGATTGCATATTTGTGGTGGTCAACAGACTGACCAAATTTGTACACTTCTTTGCCATTTCAACGACATACATTGCTGTACAGGTGGCTGATTTATTTTTTCGGGAGCTTTTCAGACTTCATGGGATACCTAGGGAAATAGTGAGTGACAGGGACAACAAGTTCTTGAGTTTGTTCTGGCAGGAGTTGTTCAGATTGTGTGGCACTGAGCTAACTCCCAGCACTAGTTACCACCCACAGACCGACAGCGAAACAGAGATAGTGAACAAATGGGTGGAAGGGTATCTTCACAATTATGTTTCGGGGCAGCTGTAAAATACCTTTCTAGAATGACTGAAATTTTTGCCAACTTTTAGATGAGATTTCTTGCACAAATAACACCAATTTGAAAGTTCAATTACACATATATAAAACTACCAAACTCCTTTGCATTTATCATTGATTGGAAATGAAATGACTCCCATTACAAACTACTATTATTACATATCAGTCACTGTCATACATATAACATACCTCAAATATGCATAAAAATGAGGTACAATTACATCCAAACTCACTACAATGATTGCCAAATCAATGAAGAATGTACTCAGCCAATAATAGACCAAATAACATTAATACAAATGACTTATTAGCTGACTGATTTGTCTGATCAGATCTTTGATATAATTCTGATTTCACCAATGAAAAGGCAGCCAATGATATAATAGAGATATCTTGCAAACAAGGCCTCCAATTACCCTAATATGCAAATCGATAGGCTTGATTTTGATGCCAATTGACTCTATCAACTTGGAACTTCAATCTATCTTGGATTAAGTCTTCACATCAATCCTCCTTGTACCTGTAGCTGGCTGGAACAGTCCTGTAGTTGGCTGGAAAGTGCCCAGATTTGAAGAATATGCCAATATATCAACTCCAAAGGCTAGCGATGGCTTTTATATGCAACTTGCAACTTGTACAATCCTTCTAGACTTGTCTAACCTTCTCAAAAAGCCCTGAAACAATGTGATTGTTTGACTGTCATGAAAAATCAGAACCTTGCAAATCATATAAATTTCACTCCAATGATACCATAAGCCCAAAACTACCTTGATGACGCTTCAATGAATCAAGGGCTTTAATATGATATCAATTATGCTTCCAATCACTCCTCTAAACCTGCAAATGAAGCACAAATAGTGAATTTTGAATGAAATCACTTCACAACTAGTATGGGGTCATCACCATACAAAAACAAGGGATCATCACCTTGCAAAAAGACATGAAAATCGGAATTCTCAGTCAAGAACAATAAGAAAGAAAACATACCATAGCATTATAAGTTCCAAATTGATGTTCTAGTCCTCTATTTAACTCCTCCATGGATAGGCATCCATCTCCTTGGCAATTTTGAATTGAAAATTGAATTCCACCAATGAGAATCAATGAACTTGAAGAATTGTAAATGAATTACAATCAAACTCTTTTCATTTAAAACAATCTTCAATTATTTTAAATGAATTACAACTGACTACTAGGTCGGCCTGTTCTTCTGATTGAACTGACTAACTGGAACCCGATACTCAGATGCTTATAACTTTTGAATCCTTCATCACTGGAGGCTAAATTCGTGGAATTGGATAGTCCTAACAATTCTTATCACTCCCCCAGATCCGCAGCACACTGTGATTTACCACCGGAGAGATCCGGACCAAGATACCGGACCCTGTCACATGCTCTGTTTCTGACTACCCAGACTTAGACAAATCTTCACTTTGACTTCCGGTAGGAACAAATTATGTAATGCGGATGTGTAGGATAGACTTAGTTGCCATCAATGACAACACCTGTTATGTGTAGTAGTGTCTCTTGCCAACAGCCCCATGCTTTACAGATTTACTACTTGTTGATAATCGAGTGCCGAAGGCAAAGGATCTATTGCAGGAAAGCTAGGATATAATGAAAGAGCTTAAGGAGAATATGCAGTAGGCATAGAATCAGCAGAAGCTCTATGCTGATCAACACTGAGGAGAGAGGAGCTTTGAGGTTGGGGACATGGTGTACTTGAAGCTCCAACCCTACAGGCAGTCCACTCTAAAAAGGAGTGGAGTAGAGAAATTAAAACCTAGGTTCTATGGTCCATTTAGAGTTGCTAGAAGAGTGGGAGAAGTTGCCTATGAGCTTGAGTTGCCAGCATATAGTCGGGTGCATAATGTATTCCATGTTTCTAGACTTAAGAAAGCACTTGGCCACAATGTGATTCCTTCAGCTGAGCTTCCACCATTGGATGAGGAGGGAAAGCTAATATTGGTCCCAGAGGCTATCATAGACACAAGGGAAAGGAATCTGAGGAAACGGGTCATCAGGAGTACTTGGTGAAATGGAAGAACTTGCCAGTTGAGGATGCGACATGGAAGAGTGAGCAGATACTTCAGCATCCTGAGCTAAGATTGCTTGAGGACAATCTTGGGGAGGGCGGACTGTAATGTCCCCCATTTAGCCCTTATGTTTAGTGATGGAGATTAGCCTATCATGGGACTCCCATAGGCTAATGGCAGTGTCTAGGGGTTCAATTTGGAGACTTACTATTTATAAGAAGTCAGTTCGGGGCGACTTGCTATTTATAGTAGGACGAATGGCAGAGGATCATTGCACAAGATTAATGGGTTCAAAATATCTAGAGTATTATTTGATGAGATATAAGTTAAATTAAAGATTTAACTTATATTATTATAAGGATAAAGTGATTTATATAATAAAGTAACCTTATGTTATAATATTAATTCACAACTTAAAGTTGTGCTTCTAGGAGTTGGGTGCCCACATGGTGAAGAGGGGACATGAGATATAAAATAAAAATATTAAAACATTGCATTCTTGGGCGTTGAGAAAGAGGGAGGTTAAAAGAGAAAAGTGAAGCTCATTTGGCATATGCTAGATTATTGATTTTACTCTCTTGTTTTCTCGTGCATTGTTTGGAGCTTGGCTCTAGGGTTTGATATTGGCTTTGTTGAGACGAAAACCTCTGGATAGTCCTTTTCTTCATGTGTGAGAGACCACATCAGGAAGAGATTTCTTTGAGGCTTCATTCAGAGGTTTCAGTTGTGCATTCATCAGAGATATTTTGATGAAGATTTCAGCATGTTATGAACATATTTGTGGGAGTCTGATTTGCAGATGAAAATACTGATTTTGAGAGACAGAATGAATAGTTTTTGAAGAGTTTGGTGACTGATTATACCCTCATTGTTGGGCCGTACCACTGCAGGCCAGCCGTACCTACAGTTGGGGAGAAGTTCTTATTGTTTGGGCTCTTTCTCACACTCATCGCTATTGATATCAGACTGCAGAATCGTGGAGGGCAGAACAGAGATATTTGCAGCAGTATTGAGAGTTTTAATTGCTGATATATTGCTCTAGCAGGCCGTACCTCTCATAGGACAGGCCATACTTTCTGGGGAGTCACTTGGGTGCTGTTTGGAGATGCTAATATCATTGTTTTGTGTTGTTCGAATCGTGAAGACCAAGGGAAACATGCCATGAACAGTTTGCTTCATTGTTTATGCATTTCATGTAAGATATCTATATGTATGTTGCTGGTTCGGCAACAACACCGGCACGAAGTTGTGAATCTTGACATGGGTATGTACTCATAATTCATATTTTTGCATAATACTATCTAGGTGTTCGATATTTTGTTGATATCTATTTTAGTTTTTTTGGGTTTTCAATATATGCTTTATATGCCATGTTATCAATGCAAAATCCAAACATGCAAAACATGCAATGAAACCCTAAATCTAAAACTCATAGTAATTGTCATGTCCCCATATTAAGGCATTGCTTAAATTAAAGATTTAAACGTCATAATAAAGGAGGAGAAATTGTTTCCGTCAAATATAATGTTTGTCATCGTTAATCGTGTATATAAACAATAATATTAAATAATATTATTTTATAATATTTTATATTTATGATATTGATAAATGATAATATAAATATAAAAATAATATTATCAATATTGATATTATTATTATAATTACAATAGAATATATTAATAAATATATATTTAAATAATGATATAAATATTATTATAAATATAATTATTAAATTATTATAATTACCATATATTATAAATACAAATATTAAATGAAATATTATTATAATTATGATATAATACTAAAAAATATAGTTACAATTATTAAAGTGACCGGTTAGTAGTATGGAAAGATCATTAAAGGGCTGACCGATGCTCATACATAAAAAGAAAAAAAAAAACTGTTAGAAAATACAAAGTGGGGTACGATTAAAGAAATCAACAAATGTCATTTTTTTGTCTTATGTGAAAAGTGGGGTTACGGTGCATGAAGAGTTGGCAATGATTAGTTATTACAAAACAGGCAGCGGTCAAGTTATCAAAGGCACAAATTCTTAATTAAGAAGAGCAGCGATATATTGTGAAGGGCAGTGATTAGTATTAAGGACTGATTTTGAGAGTTTAACAATTGATCGTGTCTCTTGGACAGCATAGGGACAGTACCATCAGTTATGTCTCTTCAATGTTAAAAGGAGATATATATTCAGATTTTGTGGTGTGTGTAGAGAGGATGGAAGGAGATAATTGGGCATCGAATCATTATATCAAGGAACGTTAACAAGAATTTGGAGCAGACTACAATCAGAAATATGGAATATCGTTCAGCCAATGACATTATTACATAAAGCATCATTATATCCTTGAATAAGAATATTCACTAACTGGACCAGCAAGCAGACATTAAATAATATCTTCTGCAGTCACAAAGGAACATGTTAAAGAAATAGGTAGTCAATATCGAATAATCTACAATTCGTATGATACAATGCTTTCATTGTTGTTCAATATGGAAGATTAATAGGATATAAATGTTGATCATATCTAATGAACTGTAATTGAAATAAGGAAATCAATAGCTATAGAAATCATTGTAATCAGAAATTGCCTTGACATTATAGATGTCTCTATCTGCATTATTAAGTAACAAGAACTGAACCTATAGATTTGAATGTGAATAAGTATATATGGCTATTGAAAAGAATGTATTATATAGGAAAGGATAAAAGATATCATTAGAAATAAGAAAGGAAACTTACATAACATGAAATGAAGAATAAATAAAGAGATTGGGAATTATATGATTACATGAGATAGTATGATTAAATATACTATCTCGTGATCCAAGGGATCACGAGATAGATAGAAGGATTCTAAGGCATAAGGATAAGAGTGTAGGATGATGGCCCATCATGAGTGCTTGATAAGAAGGCCTTAGGCTAACCCCCTAAGGAGAAGGCCTTACATTAACCACCTAAGGAGAAGGCTTTAGGGTAAAACCTAAAGATTAATGAAGGCCTTAGGATAAAACCAGCAGAAGGCTTTAGGGTAAAACCTAAAGATTAATGAAGGCCTTAGGGTAAAACCTAAGGAGAAGGCTTTAGGGTAAAACCTAAGGAGAAGGCCTTGGGGTAAAACCTAAGGATTAATTATGAAGGCCTTGGGGTCAAACCCAAGGATACATGAAGGCCTTTGGCTAAGTTGAGGACTATTCCCACTTGAGACAAAGGAATTGAATATCAAGCCCATGGTGACCACTCATGCCTAACTCATCATGTCATGTCCCTATACTGATTTATAATTGAATCGTTTATTTAAATAATAAGTTAGCCTTATATAAATTAAATATACAATATATTTATTTAAAATATATTATTAATATGTATTAATTAATAAATAATATATATGATATAATATAAATACAAATAATATAAATAAATAATAAGATAAATAAATATCTTTTAACCTATCCTCTTATGATAAGGGAGTTACGTATGGTTAGAACTAGTTTTACCACAAAAGGGAATTAATATAAAGTAATAAAAATTATAAGAGGGTAAGTGTGTCTTTTACCACCAAGCATAATAAGAGACGTACCTCTTCGAATATATCCCTTGAAAGAGAAATAAATAAAGGTTATGAGATAGAAGGAAAACATCATCGGAAGAAAAATATAAAAAGAGTATCGGATAAACACATCAGTAGTAAAAGTGTGTGAAATATATATTATAAAATATATAAACGGCAACAACAATACAATAAAATTTTTATTACGGCGGCATAGGTAAGAAATCCCAAGTAAAGCTCCAGCAGGTAAGTAAGTATTTATATTTAATTTGTTCAATCTATAGTTGGTAAATATAAATGGTAAGATTATTATATATAAAAGAATAAATATATGCAAGTTGTAAATGATAGATATATTATAACTAGAATATGCACTAGGTTAAATAAATTGTTTATAATTAAATGTTATTGAAATATGAAATGAAATAAGAAAGATGATCATAGACTAATATAATGAATAAATGTCAATGATATATGTTCAATTTTGATATATGGCCATGATGTCTAATATAAGGCATCTTGTGTTAAATGATAATGAGAACAATTATGATATCTATGAAATCAAATAAAAGATAAGTTGGTGGTATGCTTGGAGCTGACTCAGACTCTCCCTTTAACCCCTCTATCACCTCTAAGGTATGACATAGTTGTCATAGTTTATTTTAGCCTAGGTATCTCTCGACTGGACGTAGGTCCCTCGAGCCAAGTGGTGAGGAACCCCGCGTGTGGGTGAAATCCTTGGGCCTAGAAGAACTTGTAAGAGTTAATTTTGCTCTACGGATGGTGACTCTCGTCTGGATGAGGTACTCCGTGTGTGAGTGAAACCCCACGAGCCAAATGGTGAGGGACTCCGTGTGTGAGTGAAACCTTTGGGCCTCCGTAAGAGATGGAACTATTTCTTTAATGAAATCATACTTGGTGATCTAGAGCTGGTTAACGCAAGAGTCTACCATAAGTCCCTCACAAGTCATAGCACGAACCAATGATAACAATGAATAATGTGAATATGCTTATAAATTGAGAATGTTTTAATGCATGATGACGAAACAAATATATGAACTTAATGTGAATATAATCTAATATGTTATAGTCTTAATGAATTTATATTGAAATAAAAGATGAATCGAATACTAATGTTCTCTTTTACTAAGTTGAAATTGTGCAAGGTTGAGAAAAATTTCGGCTTACTAGAAGGGGACATTACACATCATCCCTATGAGAGAAAGATGACATGATCATTATGATGAATATGATATTAATGTGCATAAATATATGGTTCTAACCCTAAATGGAAAATAGAAGAATATGAATTTTATGAGATGACTAAGATATGAAAGTGAACTATGTACTAATGTTCCCTCTCGCAAGTTGAAATTGTGTGCAAGGCTGCGAAAAATTTTGGCTTGCTAGAAGGGGACATTACAATAAGTCACAGGTTGGACACTGACTTGGTCAGTTGGTGGTATTTCTATTTTGGGAATGTCATTGAATGTATTTGACAGTGATATCTTGGCAGTCAACATGGTCCAAGACAATTAATTTAAATAACGTTAAAATATTAAAGTTAAATTAAAGATTTAACTTTAGCGTTATTTAATTTAATAAAGTGACTTATGAGGTGCCTAGGGAGACATAAGAAGTTGTGTTAAAATTAAAATTAAATAAAGTGTTTCTTCCTAGGCTAATCATTATTTTGTTTGTATTTATTTTGACTTTAAGGAATCCTCGATTCCTTTAGGATCGACACTCTTGCAAGTTAATTATCATTTTGCATTGTCTTAATTACCTTGTCTTATTCATTTCTTGTATCCTTCTTCTTGTAATGAATATAGCTTAATCCTTAGCATCAAAATGGTAGAAATGATGTGAAGTGGACCAGGCATCATCAACGGGTCTTTCCAATCTTTAATTGGAAAGCATCGAGACATGACACACAATGGAGTTTATTGTTGCAATTTTTATGAAGTTTTGCCAAGGAATTCATATCAGATTTTTAGGACAGATTGAAGAGGGTTTATCAGCAGTATTTTAGAAGGCACAAACATCAAATATTAACTACTATTGCTGGCCGTACCCTCTCATTGGCAGCCTGTACCCTCTTTACTGAATATTTGGCTTTGTTTTTGAAGTTTTTCTTCTATCATTTGGTGTGGGAGTTGGTCTTTTGTTTGCAGCAGAGGAAGGAGGTTATAATAGGCATTTGAAAGGGATTTGACCACATTATTTGCTGTTGTACCTGCCCATGACCAGGCTGTACCAGCCCAGAAGCAAGTCGTGACCTCTCTAGGGCCAAGTGCCTAGGGTTTGGAGCCTTTTTCAGCATCTTTGGAGGCGCCTTGGGTGTCTATATTACTGTTTGGTATTTTGGTGGTGGAGAACGTAGGGTTTGCAGTGTTTTCATGCCATTTGAAGAGTCCAGTTCATTGTATTAATTCATATCAAACCTGCAACATACAAGACAACAAAATGGGTATGTCTGATTTTGCATTGTAATAACATTTCATCAACTGGGTATCCTTAGTTTTGATGATTTATTGTATCTCCAGTCTGTTTCTGAATATGGGTGCTTTCAAAAAATGTATTTGAAGAGTTATTTCAGTTTTGTATTTATTGCAAAATATCCATTGTGAAAACACAACTTCTGCATCTCCGTCTATTTCTATAAACACTCCAAAAACTGAAAACAAATAACAGAAAAAAATCAGACCAAGGGTATATATGACAAAACAAGTCTGCTCCAAAAGTGGCGCTCAAGTTAGGGTAAAACCCTAATGCAATGTGCTCACAAAATGCCACCAAAGTGCTGCTTCAAAACTGATCTTCGAATCTGAATATGCAATGATGCTCTTCTCCTCTAAATATCGCCAATGAAGCACAAGTAGAACTCCGTGATGAGTCCTCCACAATGATGAGCTAGGGTTTCGTCCAACTCACCACATTCGCAAGGGTTTTTGTCCTTGGAATGAAAGCCCAACCTAAGTTGCAGTGAAAGAGTATAAACTCAAGAAAATATGATATGAATGATGATGAAAAAGCCTCCAAATGACCTTGTATATATACACAATTCTTTTCCCTCCTCAAGTTGGCCAACCTCCTCTAAAAGCTTTATTTTATTTCTTTTTTCTCCTCTCATAGGGCCGACCTCATGCTAGGCGCCCAACACAAATAAAAAATATTTTATTTTATTTTTTTCTTTCTCCATCTTGGCCGACCTAGACAACATATCTTATCTTATTTATCTTTCCATCCTCCAAGAGGAGCGAACCACCTAGGGCTTCAATATTTCATGTTTTTGACCTTCACTTTAGGTCGTCCACCTCAAGGGAATTTATTCTATTTTCCTCAAAATATTCCAAGGCATTTCCATCCTTTTTGTCCTTTCTTTCATTCCTTTTTCCCTCTCTCCTTGGTCGCTCATCTCTAGGGCAAATTATTTAATTTATTTTGACTTCACCAGTAAACTCACAAAATCTACAAAGCCATCTCTCATCATCCATTTGCCCTAATAAAATTGACTAAATATGATATCTAGTCAATTAGGTTATTCTCTTAGCCCTTCGGCTTAGCCTAAGGGAATAGGATAGGCTACCCAACTCCATTAGGTGATCACTCAAAAAATGGGGGCATTGCAATCTTGCAATTTTATGACCTAACGTTAATGTTGCAGTGGAATCACAATGGGAAGCATTCATAATTTAAGAATTGAATCCAGATGCCAAAGGAGGAGTGTATTATGATAGAATGTTGCACTGGCTTTGAAATATCAATCATGGCGCAAACCCTTGTGTATCTGTTTGTTGAATCCAACGAATCAGTGTCCCACTTTACAAAAGAGCCCACCTGATCGATCATATTCCTAATGAGACCCATATCTTGCATGATCAAAGGAAAGTTATATAATCTGATCTAGATTGAATAGAAGTAATTTTTGCAGCTGCTAGATCAAAAAAGGGGACCACAGGGCAATGAAAAGGCCTGACTATTCATAGAACTGGGGCCATTTTGTTTCACAAATTTGCAATCATCTACAGAATTAAAATGTAGAAGAAAGTAGCCAAAATCCAAAATTTCAACTGTAGGAGTGGCCAAGTTGCATCGGGTTGTCTTTGTCCACTCCACAAAGAGCTCATAAGGCGGGTGTTTCCTTAAGAATCTGAGGATGATGGAACGACTCCCAACATTGGTTGATGTTGCATTAACACAGGCATTAGAGATATGAAAATCGATGGTATCTTCCGCCAAGACCACCGCAGAATCAGCTAGGGAAAATGTATGTTTGTCTGGCGGAAAAGGGATGGGATCAGTACCCGTGTTGGTTCCAAGGACCTGGGAGTTATCATCGACCAAATTCTACGCCATCTTTTTTGGTGAAAGGATAGGGTTCGCTAGAATGATCTGCTCCCTATAGTAAGTGTTGCATTCATGGAAGGGATTTGCCCTGTTCTTGCAAGTCTTGAGGGTTGGAGGGGCTAGTTTGGGATTGAACGCCGTCGGGTCACATGCTGCTGAATCAAGGAGAACTGATGGTTGAGAGTCTTGTAGACCATCCATTGTCGACCCTAGTGGGCCGAAGCCCAAACCAAGCTCCTTTGTCTTAGCCTGCAACCTCTTCGAGCCCTTCTTTGCTTCAATCCACCTGTCGTTGCATCTCCTTTCACCATTTTTCCCTTTCTCTCCTCTGCTTGCCTGCTTCTACTGCTAACACTCCGCACTTACCTCTCTTCCTTTGCACATGCTGGAAATTCAATCATGTAACTTTTTTGTAGGTCTCATTTCTAATATATATTGTAAATTAATATAATTTACATCATAAACATAAGCAATGAGTACCTGTGTACAAAGTGTTACATTATGTCTAACATTAAATTACATTACATCTAATAAGTTCTTTTTTGTTTGCAACTCCTTTTAGAACTTTCTTAGAGTGCTTGCATTTCTAGCAATTAACTATGTTGAATGTGCACTTTTTGTTGCAGGTGCTTTTGAACTTATAGAAGATGAGACAAAGGCAGGCCAATGTTTATGGATAACAAAACGACGGGGTTTGGAATATTGGCCAACTGTTGAAGAGAAAAAAAAATACTTAGTAGCTTTCCAAGCTAAGAATAACATCTCATATAAAGCTCAAACGAGTTTTAAGGTTGTGCCAACAATTCCCAACAATTTTGAAAAAGTGTAAGTCATAAACATACCCCAAATTGCTCTTACTGATCTATTTTAAAAATTGATATTTATTTAATGCTAGCCTTGAATTGATTTTAGACAAATATCCAAGACAATCATAGGTGATGGATATAATTCTTTTTAGAACCAGAAGTAAGTCTTATTTTTCAACCTCAAGTCCAAATAATTCATCACATTTCTTCTGCTTTTCGGACTATTTGGTTTGAACAAAAGTGAGCTCCCTATACTGATACATAATTATGTTTTTGACTAAGCTAAGCCTTCAATTTATTTCTAAGTAAAATTACAGATTGCAGACTGCATTAGAAGACAGAGAAAGGAAGCTGAGTTTAAATTATAGTTGATGCTTTCTAGGCACTTCTCTATGGGGCTGTAAAGCCAATTTCTTTAGATTGGCACTATTTTCCACTTCAAAGATAGAAACTTGAGTTAAAGAGGTAGAAAAGATTACTGCACTGCTATGCCAGATTACTTGAGAATCTCTGATTTCTTATCAAGGTCTTGAACTTGGAATGATTCTTAATAATGTGAGATAATGTTACATGTAGGATGAAGGCCTAATAATAAAATGAAGTCAATCCCTTTGCAGAGAACATGGATAGAGAAAGAGGTACATGTCCACCAAGAGATCATAGGGATGTTGACAATATTTTGAGATCTCTAGCAGCAGGACGGCAGCAAACAAACAATGCTTTGACACAAATGATGCAGTGTATGACACAAGCCATGGGACACATAAGAGTTAATGCAACACCTACCTGTGATGGTAGTGTGGTTGGCACACCTCGAGTTGACAGAGCTCATACTCCTACAAATATTAGACCCATGCGGCCTACATTCCTTCCGAGGGAAGAAGAAGAAGAGGTTGTCGAGGATGAGTGGATACCACCAATGGATGAGGACATGATTGCTATGCATCAAGCATATAGAGCACTTCCAGTACTTCTTAGATATGATCTCACTTTTCAACAATATTGGAATCAAAAGAAAGGAGGAAGACTGAGAGGAGAACCGAGGCCTAGGAGACATGAGAAGCAACATCAAGTGTTCAAGGAAGCATTGAACAAGGTACCTCTACCAAATTTTGATGTTAGTGGCAAAATAAGTGCGAGAGCTTAGGGTTAATAAGTTGGATACATTTCTCACCCTCAAGCCTATGCAGGAAGAAAGACCAATTCAACTTGCAACCATGCATTCGGAAGGAGCAACTTATGATTGGTGGCACTATGGGCTTGTTATTCAAAACCATGGAATGATCCAATCTTATGAAGAGTTCATAGCCAAACTCATTGCTAGGTTTGACAAGAAGGATGAAGAGGTTTACTACAGGGAGTTGACACAGTTGAAACAAACTGGACGGGTGAATTCCTACATTGATGAGTTTCAGAAGATTGCCGTGATGGTTCATGATATGACAGATAGAAGGGTAATCTTGTTGTTTGTAGAAGGCTTGAATGATAAGTTGAGAGGTTTGGTGAAGGCTCATAAGCCTGGCACTTTGGATGAAGCTATTCAGTTGGCACTTGATCTTGATACTACACCTTCGTCATTCCATCCAGAAAAGAAAAGCTTTAAGGGCTCTAATTCAAACCAGAAAAGGTTCAATCAATAGAAATATCTACCTCCTGGGATGGATAATGAAACAAAGAATGAAACGAGGAAGAAGCTTCACTTTTCTTGCAAGGAGCCATGGGAACCAAGACACTGATGCCTAGAAAAAGGCAAGGTACATCTCATAGAGGTCGTTTTTGAGGATGAGAGTGAAGCTGTTGAAGACACTAGCTTGGATAGTGATGATGAACATGTGGAGCAGCAGCCACAGTTGGAGCTTGAGCCAAACATTGAAAATGACAAAGGACATGTCACTATTGCATCTATTTTAGGAGTACCGAAATCGCATGCTTTTCGATTGAGAGTTGTTAAGGGACAAAGAGTCGCTTGCTTGGTTGACAGTGGAGCCACTCATAACTTCATAGATGAGGGCTTAGTAATGAAGAGAGGACTACAAGATAAGGATTTTTAGGCTTTTAGTGTGACAGTTGCAGATGGTTTTACTATGAGTTGCACTAAGAAGGTATCTAATTTCAGCATTTGAATGAGTGACTACACATTGACTGATGATTTCTATGTGGTAGGATTGGGAGAGATTGATGTTTTTTTGGGCATCCAGTGGTTGTAGTCACTTGGCAGATACATACAGGATTTTCATAAGATGGAACTTGAATTCATGCATGAAGGGAAGAAGGTTGTATTGATAGCACTTTTAGATGGAGGACCTAGGGTTGTATCAGTAAGGAGAATGGAAACATTGTTTAGACATAACGATGTTGCTTGGGCAGCTCAGTGTTTTGTATCATCCAAATCTTGGTCGGCTCCTCTGTATCAGATGTCTTAGATGCACCATCTGTCCTTGAATCATTAGCTTCTGATTGCTGCTTTGAATGTGGCTTTGACTCCACGGACTCATCTACTGAAAAATACTCCAATTGTTTGGCTTTCCCTTGGGCAGCACACTTGTGCTTAGGATCCCAAGGTTCTCAGCAATGAAAACAGAGTTTCTTCCTCCTAAGTTCATTCAATTGGTCATTGTCCAACCTGGAAGAACTCTTATGTTGTTGTCTTGATTCCTTCTGAAAATGTTTTATGTCTTTATCCTTTTTGTGCATGAATCCTTTGGACTGAAATTTACTCCTCCATACTAAGGACTCCATGTCACGGGCCTTCTTCATGGCCTCCTGTAAAGATGCTGGATCTAGACCCTTTATCCAACCACGCAAAGGATCTGACAAACCGTCAATGAAAAGCATCATCAATCTGCGCTCTGAGATATCAGTGACCATAACAGATAGGTCCTGGAACTCTGAGATGTAAGCATCCACTGAGCCCACTTGCCTGAGTTGAGCTAACTCCTTGAACTACATTTCTGGATCTTTTTATCGAATCTGTTGATCAACCTAGCAATAAACTCAACATAGGAAGTGATCTGATCATGACCCAATGTGACCTTACCATTACTCCATTTATGAGCGCTGCCCTCCAAATGCAAAGTTGCATAAGTGATCGCATCAGCTTCGGGCATGGGGCTGATCTGTAAATAGTTGTCCAACTTTTGGACCCATGCTATGGCAGTGGTTTTGCTTGAACCATTGAAATACGACAAAGTCATTTTGCTAACTTTCTTTTGGAGCTCCTGATTTTGCTGTTTGTTTCTCCTGCAGGGTCTATGTTTCATCTTGAGATCGAAATACTCCCTGAAAGGCATCTCAGCTATGAATTCTTCAATGGAAGCTAGCCAGTCTCTCAGTATCTCATCCTGAAACTCAATTTGTGTAGCCTCCTATTCAGGAACATTGTTCCTGGGTGCAAAAATAGGTATATCAGGTCTGTCACCTGCTATCAACTGGGTAGCTCTCCTGTTAGTGACTGAAGCTTCACCCTCATCATCTCTATCTCTGTGCCTGTCACCATTGTTCCTGTCTCCATTGTGCCTGTCACCTCCATTATTAATCATGTTCTTGTCCCCAAAGTTATTCCGGTTCCTCCCATTATTGTTGTTGTTGTTATTATCCCTATTGTTCCTAGCATCACGAGGTATCAATTGGGTAAGGATCTGAGCCAACTCTTTCTGTGATTCCCTTATCGTCTCATTCATTCGAGTAAAACTCCTCTCTATATCCATCTGACCCCTAGCCAACGAGTTTAGAATGTCCCTCAAACTAGGTTCTTCATGATCTTTGTTGCCCATGATTTCTGTGATGGGTTCCTATTCGCTGTAAATCACGACCGGTTGTTCCTCTGCAGCTATTACCTCTGCATTTGTATCAAAAGGATCAATCTGTGGAACCTGTATATCAGTTCTTGATCTGTTCCGTCTAAGATAATACCTATGTACCAGGCTGCATGTCTGAATCTGACCTCACAGGATGGCAGGAAGAGCTGTGCTCTAATACCACTGTAATGTGCCGCACCTGTTGGTTCTTTATAAGAATCTTAATAGTGTTATTTTAATTTTTTAATTGTTGAAACCCTAATTTCTAGCTAGGGTTTGACTAAAAATGACACCCAATTAGTAGGGCAAGCTAGTGAATGCACAGAAATGATGATATCTGCTGATAAGAAGCCTAATTTGCAATTATATCCTGATAACTCACTGCTGCAATCACTCCAAAATGCAAAATTAACTTGTGATGAAGTCCAATGATGCCCAAATGGAAACCTAGAGTAGATTTCCCTGTTTTGTGAATTGGGTTGTCGTCCAATTCACTATCCTCCAAGGGATTTTGTCCTTAGAAGACCTGTATGCTGTTGAAACCCTCTTCCAGAGCTCAAACCTGCAATTTGCTTTTGTAAAAATGAGAATAGTATGCCCAAGAATTAGCCCAACACATCGCTTTATAGCCTCCCAATAGCTTTTTCATAAAAATCAATAAAATATTCCTCCCCAGAGGCTACGCCCATCTTGACGATCTTTCCTCATGAAAAGAAAGTGCCACTTTTTAAAAACAACTTTGAGTTACTAGCATGGGGGCACTTTTCACTATTCCTCTTCTAATTTTCTGTTACTATTCACTTTTTAGTATTCCATTAAAGCAAAGTTTAATATTTCCAATTCAACTCTGGATTCATCAATTGAACACCAAACTGAAAGGCTCGTAGAGCTCCCAGCTAAGCTCCACTGCCCTCAGTTGGGTCCCCTAACCATTTTGCTGACCTACGGGAACCCTAATAGTAGACCAACCTCCGTTATAGTCTGAGCTGCCTAAGGAAGGGACATTACAGTCCTCCCTTCCCGGGATTGCTTGCCTTCAAGCAACTGCAAAGCTGGATGTTGAAGTATCATCTCTCCTTCCCACGTGGCATCCTCCAACGACAAGTCCCTCCATCGCACCAGATACTCTCTGATCACTCAGCTACGTAACCTCCTCTCCCTCATGTCAAGAATCTCTGCAAGTATCAAAACTAATCGACTCTCCTCATCCAATGGGGGCAAAATAGGTGAAGAGATAACATGATGTCCCAAAGCCTTCTTCAAACAAGATACATGAAAGACATTATGTATCTTACTCTCAGGAGGTAGCTCAAGCTCATATGCAACCTCACCAATCCTCCTCAATACTCTGTATGGACCATAAAATCGAGGCTTGAGCTTCTCTGCCCCACTCCTCTTAAGTGTACTCTGTCTGTAAGGCTGTAGGCGCAAGAAAACCATGTCTCCAACCTCAAAGGTCCTCTCAACTCGATGTCGATCTGCATACATCTATTGATTATGTGCATGCTGAATATTATCCTTAAGTGCCTTAAGGATATCCTGACTGTCCTGTAATCAATATCGAGCTCTAGGTGCTCTGCTATCACCTAACACTAAGTCCACAAAAGATAAGGTGTCATAACTGTACAATGCTCGGAAGGGAGTCATACCAATCGACATGTGATACGTGGTATTATAACAATACTCGCCCAAATACAACCATCGCACCCAAGCCTTCTGCTGTCCCGAAACGTAGTTACGCAAGTAACCCTCAACCCACTTATTAATTATCTCTGTTTGTCCATCCATCTGAGGGTGGTAACTAGTGCTAGGTGTCAACTTTGTACCTGCTAATTGGAATAGCTCCTGCCAAAAGATGCTCAGAAACCTACTATCCCAATCACTGACAATGGTCCTAGGGAGTCCATGGAGTCTAAACACCTCATGGAAGAATAACTTTGCCACCTGAGATGTTGTATAGTTGGCTGCAATAGAGAAGTGTGCAAACTTCATTAGCCTATCCACAACCACATAAATGCAATCCTTTCCCTAAACTCTTGGAAGACCAGTAATGAAATCCATCGATATACTTTCGCACTTCTGCTCTGGAATAGGCAATGGTTGCAGAAGACCTGCCGAAAAAGTATGCTCTGACTTGTTCTGCTGACAAGTCACACACTCACGTACATAGCACAAGACATCATCCTTGAGACCCTTCCATGAGAATCTCTCTCACCTGCCTGTATGTCTTAAAATATCCAGGATGTCTTGCTAATGGTGTGTCATGGACGACGCGTAAGATCTTATCCTTCAGTTTTGATCTTGGTACCAAATAAATCCTGTTCTTATAGTAGATAACATCATCAATCACTATGTATCTATCGTCCTAAATCCTACCATCCATAATCTCACATGCAAATTGATTCTTGGAATACTCAACTAATAGTTGAGACTTCCAATCTGCTGAAATCTCACTCAAAGAACAAAGTGTAGCAACTGTAGGTCTCCTAGAAAGTGCATCAGCAACAATATCCTTTTTCCCCTTGACATACTCAAAGTCAAAATCATATGCATGTATCTTGCTGACCCATTTCTGTTGGCACTCATTAAGCTCTTTCTGCTCCAAGAAGTATTTCAAACTATTGTGGTCAGTCCTCACCACAAACTTCCCACCTACCAAGTATTGCTGAAACTTCGCCAAAGCATGCATAATGGCGAGCATCTCCTTGTCATAGGTGAAATACAGTCTCTCATTATCCCTCAACTTTCTACTCTTGTAGGCAATGGGATGGCGATTCTGCATAAGAACTGCTCCAATACCCTCTTCGGATGCATCACACTCTAACACAAAAGGGTTGAGATAAATCTGGAAACGCCAAAACTGGACAAGTGCTCATGACCTGCTTGAGCCTATCAAATGCAAGCTATACCTCATCTGTCCAAATGAATGCACCCTTCCGTGTGAGATCTGTCAAAGGGGCTGCAAGCTGTGAGTACCCCTTCACGAATCTCCTGTAGTAACCACATAAGCCTAGGAAACCCCGCAACTCTGAAATGTTCCTAGGTGATGGCCAATCAAGGATGGATTGAATCTTCTCCTGATGTGCCTTGACCCCATCACTACCAATCACATGCCCTAAGTACAAGATCTCTGTAAGTCCAAATTCACATTTGGACATCTTGGCAAATAGAGACTGTGCCTCCATAATGCCAAGTACCTCATCTAGATGCCTCATGTGCTCCTCCCAAGTCCTACTGTAAATCAATATATCATCGAAGAACACAAGTACATACTTACACAACTACTTATTAAATATATGGATCATGCATGATTGGAAAGTAGCAGGTGCGTTAGTAAGGCCAAAAGGCATCACCAAGAACTCATAGTGCCCATAATGACATCTGAATATTGTTTTATGTATGTCCTCACGCACTCGAATCTGATGGTACCCTGATCGAAGGTCAATCTTCGAGAAGTGCACTGCACCATGAAGCTCATCTAATAACTCATCTATGCGCAGAATAGGATACCTGTTCTTGATTGTTTTCTTGTTCAATGCACGGTAATCAATGCACATGCACACTGTGCCATCCTTTTTCACCAACACCACAGAAGAAGCAAAGGGGCTAGAACTAGGTCTGATGTGCCCCATATCCAGTAGCTCACGGATAGACTTCTCTATTTCATCCTTAAATTTCTTAGGATGACGATAAGGAGTAGTAATCACGGGCTTGACGCCCTCCTCTAACTCTATCACATGCTCAAATCCATGGTCAGGAGGTCTGCCAGGAGGAATATCACCGAATACTGCTCCATGTTTGTCCAATACTGTCTGGACATCAATGTGTAATGGCTGGTCATTCTGTGAAGAAGGTGACTTGGATGAAATGAAACACTGTGCCACCCATGCCACATCTCCATGTCTGAATATGGATTCCATCCTACGTGCTGAAACCACCATGGGTCCACTATTAGAAAGAGCCTTCAGCACAACCTTCTTACCTCCAACTATAAACTCTAGCTCCATCCTCTTAAAATCCTGTATATACCTGCCAAGTGACTGTAACCATTGGACGCCTAGCACTGCATCAACATCACCCAGACCCACAACATAAACATCATCGGTCAAGGTGTAATCTCCCAACTGTATACTAAGCTGTGGAACTACCTTGGTGCAGCTCATAGAAAATCCATCTATTACTGTCACACTGAAACTAGGAAAATCCTCCTGCAATCCTCACTTCGCAACCAATCCCTCATCAATAAAATTGTGCGTGGCACCACTGTCAACAAGGCAAATCACACGTTGTCCCTTAATCACTCCTTTCAAGCGAAAGGGATGGTATCTAGGGACTCCTGAAAGGGTGGCAATGACAAGATGGGGTGCATCCAATGTGTCACCCACTCCGAGTTCCTCTTGTGGGGCCTCCTGTTCATCCTCACCATCGCTGCCCTCTGAATCGATGTCCTGTAAATGCTCATCGTCCACATCAGACACAACCTCAATGAGATGCGCCTTGCCTTTCCCAAGGCATCGGTGTCCAGGCTCCCAAGGCTCCTTACATGTGAAGCATAGCTTCTTCCTTCTCAACTCATTACGTGTCTCCTGATCCATTTTTGGGGGAGGTGGTGCACTCTTGTGCTGTGTCGAAGATCTCTGAAAAGGCTTGGAGCCCCTGGAAAACTTCTTATACTGCTGATAAGAAGTAGGAGGTGGTGAAGTATCAAGGTCTAGGGTAATCTGAATAGCCTCATGTAAAGCCTTAGGCTTAAGAGCCTTGACCAAACCCCGTAACCTGTAATGTCAACCCTCTATGAAAAGCATCACCACACGTCTATTTGGCATCTCAGGAACCATAACAGCAATGCGTTGAAACTCATTAATGTAGGTTTCAACATGTCCCGTCTATCACAGTAGTGCTAAATCCCTGTAGTACAACTCAACATCCTTACGGTCAAATCTGGCAATCAACCGCTCAGTGAACTCCCTGTAAGAATGAATAAGTATATGGTTTTGGGTAACCAAACCATGATGCCACCAATCATAAGCCATGCCCTCCAAGTGTAGTACTGCAAACTGAATGGCCTCGTCCTCAGGCATTGGCTTAAGTGAAAGGTAGATTTCAAGCTTGTGCACCCAAGCTCGGGTAGTGATCTTCTCGCTACCATCAAAGGAAGATATAGTGAGCTTGCTAGTAGCTCGATGGAGGTCACCATTATGTTGTTGTCTAGGCCACCTATCACCACGGTTCCTCATGCTATCTCTATGCTGTGAACAATACTGAGGTAGAGGGAAAGCATCTCTAACATGCTCTGGAAGACGTGCCCACTCATCACTTGTTGCCATAACATCCTGAAACTCCACACCCTCAAGCGGGTCAACTGGTGGTGGCTTATCTCTAGGAGGAAAATGGGGCTGCGTGGGCCTATCTATTGTATGTGAGTGAGTCTTGTCATGCCTAGGAGAACCAAGAGCACTGTCCATCGATGAGGGAGCCCTACTACTCCCATGACTACCTGTAACTGGAACAGACCTGTCAACCCTATCACGTCTGTCATGTCCGCCACACCCATCCCTGGGTCGACCCAAATCCATCCTGTCAAGGGTATTCTGAAGTCTGTCTATGTAAAATACCCTACTTATATGGACTGAAAGTTTTGCTTTCAATTATGCTTGAAAATGAAACAACACAATACCAAATATCATCAACTATCATAGAACCAATTGAAAACCCAAACACTTTGCATTGTTATTGACGAGGGAGCCCTACTACTCCCACGACTACCTGTAACTGGAACAGACCTGTCAACCCTATCATGTCTGTCATGTTCGCCACACCTATCCCTGGGTCGACCCAAATCCATCCTGTCAAGGGTATTCTAAAGTCTGTCTATGTAAAATACCCTACTTATATGGATTGAAAGTTTTGCTTTCAATTATGCTTGAAAATGAAACAACACAATACCAAATATCATCAACTATCATAGAACCAATTGAAAACCCAAACACCTTGCGTTGTTATTGAATGAATTGCAAATAGAAAACAAAAGTAGTCTGCTGATATGAAATTTCAGTCACTGTCTGATTTATAGCAGACTTATTTACATCAGGAAATATGCCATCAAATGTCTTCTACAACTCATATATGAATGCCCAAACACTCTAGGATGATGCTAGAGATCATATGAAACTAATACAGCCCTAGAAGTACTCAAATAATGAATTGATATGAAAGTACATCAGACTGATATGACTGCTGAAAGTGATGATTTAACCCAGCCAATGATTTGGCAATGAAACTCATTGAAAAACACCTCCAAAGCCAAGCAATTGATGCCTAGTTTGACCCTTTATCATGTTCAACTCTTCAATCTTCAATTGCTTCATGAAATCCACTCCAAAACCCTGTAAGTGCATAAATAGTTCGCTGTCATAAAAATCATACTTCGCTGTTATGAACTCAGACCATGTAAATCATGCAAAAGTTGTTCCAAATCACACTAAAAGCCAATCAACTACCTTGGTAGTCTCTTCAATACACCAAGGGCTTCAATATGATATCAAATACTCTTCAAATCTTCTCAAATAACCTGCAAATTCAACTCAATGATGAAATCTGAATGATCACATCTCACAAATTGTCATGGGAACATCACCTTGAAAAAAAATAACTAGAAAATGCAATTTCCAGCCAAAGAACAAATATGTAAAAGCTTACCATATGATCAAAA
This sequence comes from Cunninghamia lanceolata, assembly GCA_027924645.1. Classification (NCBI taxonomy): domain Eukaryota; kingdom Viridiplantae; phylum Streptophyta; class Pinopsida; order Cupressales; family Cupressaceae; genus Cunninghamia; species Cunninghamia lanceolata. The sequence continues at coordinate 9,220,322 of BSBN01000333.1, forward strand.
GTTGCAAATTAAAGTTTAAGAGCTCTATTTATCCTCTCCAAGGATAGACGTCCCTCCTCTTTGTCATTTTGGAATGAAGCTTGGAATCCACCAATCAAAATTAAGAGTCTTGAACAATTTTAAATGAATGACATCAATGAACTCACTCATTTAAAAACAATCTTCAATTGTTTTAAATGAGTTATATCTATTCTTCATGTGGATTGATCCTTTAGCAATTGAGCTCCTCTCTATCTTGGGCGGCGGCTAGTAAGGAGAGCTATCAAACATGGATGCGTCCCCAGGGGTTTCCAGCCACTCCAAACGTCTAGGACGTTCTGGGGACTCGGGGACGGGCACAGAACGCCCCCCCAACGACCTGAAAATTGTGTTTTTAGGGGACGTCCCAGGGACGCCCCCTCCACCAGGGGAACGTCCCCCGATTTGGGGACTCTTCGGCGCTCCAGGGACGGCAAGAAGACCTGTGAATTTTTTTAAAACAAAAAAATTGTCGGTTAAAAACAAAACCTAAAACGCGTTGAATGCAAACCTAAAACGTGTTGAATGAAATGCCTTGAATGAAAAGCGTTGAATGTTCATTTCATCCGTCGAAAATTGAAATACGCCGAAACTTCATTTCATCCGCCGAAACTTACAGGGAATACAATGGTTCGAGCAGGGAATACACCGGTTCGAGCAGGGAATACACTGTTTACAAGGAATACGCGAGCATAGCATAGTTTTTTTCATTGGGAGCCAGAGGTATTTTAGTAATTTTACTATTTAGTAACTTAGTTTTAAGTTTAACTATTATTTAATATTTATTATTTATTATTTATTATTTATTGAGTGTATTTACTATTATACTATTATATAATATAAATTAAAATTATTTAACATTGTGAGTGTATACTGTATTATAATATTATTAATATATTAATATATTATATTATTAATTTATTTAACATTTCTGAACGATTCACAGTGTATTACTATTTACTCTTATAAATTATTAAATTTTAATATTGATGAATATAATAATAAATATGAGTATTTTATTATAATTCATTTTATAGTATATACAAATGCAAGAAAGGATAGTAGGATACAATCATACAAATAAATTAATAATGTATTATATATATTAAACTATAATTGTTAATTAATAATATTAAATATACTTTACTTACTCCTACAGTTTACAAACTCAAACTGTTGACAAACAAAATTGAAAATACTGTGAAAGAACTTAAATAGCCATGAAAGAATGATCAATGTTCAAACTTCACATGGACATGTTAGCCATATGATTTTGCATTGCAGTTTAGATGCAAATGCACCATTGGTATATGTCTGGTGCACACTCCAATTCCTATAGATAAAATGTTCTCAATCTTATGTGAATTGGATAACATTTGTTGTAGACGTCAGCAAGACAGTTGTGGGGAATTCCGAATTTGACAAAATTTTCTCACAATTTAATGATTTCAATATACCTAATATGCCCAACCATGAAATTAATTCCCTAATGTAGTATGTGCCCATTGACAGTAGTAGATGATCTCCTGCTAGGAGTCTTGCCCACTCTTTGTCTTACTCTTGATATAGAATGAAGAATCTAGATATAGTGATATACCATTAGAATTTTTCTAACCCTTTGGGAGAAAATTTCTTTCCACTGGATTGGTTTAAACTTTAATAGTGAATCAATGACATTTTTGGATGCCTGCCTAATTGGGCATTTTTCTCTATGCCTCACAGAGTCACAACAGAGGTAATGTTCCTATTTGAGACTTTCTATGATTGGATGAAGAACAAAAGCTATGCTATCTGGTTCTGCTATTTTAAAATACAGATGTGTATCATAGGGAAGCCCATGGATGCCAAAATGAAATAATCTCTTAAGTTTGACATGTTATATTAAAAATAAAGAAGACGAATGGCAAATTGTTTATCAAAATACTGGTTAAAGAAAAATAGTCTACAAACTGTTTAGTGTTTAGAAACCTGTGAAAATTTCAAAATACAAACTGTTTACAATTTTAGTATTTACTCCTTAAAATCAAAATTGAAAATAGTAAAATACAGAAAATAGATATCAAATTGTTTATATTATATAAATTATAATTTATAATCACTGTATAGTGTATAAGACTAAGTTTTATAAGTATAACCAAACCTTTGTATGGCTGAATGTAGGTACTCCACAAAGTTCATATTGATATTTGTTCAGTGAGCAATCCAAATCATTAATCAAGATGGATCCTTTCAATGTGATTGCTGATTTAGATATGGAGAATGAAACAGAAATACCAATTCATGAGGATGAAGAATCAGTTAGCCTAACAGAAACCCCAAGCACAGGCAGTTCAGGTGCAACTACAAGTGTATTACAATCTGATTGCCCTTCAGAGTTGTTGTCACCATATGCCGAAGGGCCTTTTAGCAAGAAAAATCCCTTACAGCAGTTTGCAACAATACAGGACAGAAATAAAACACCTCATTCAGGGGGAAGTCGATTATGGAAATGCAACATTTGTCCAGAGGGTAAGTGGTATGGCAGCATAACGAGGACCAATGCACACTTTTGGCATATCCCTAATAAAGGAGTTGGGGGTTGTAAGGCTCTCAATCTTCAAATGAAGGCTGAAATGATCAAATTGTATTCAGGGGAAATCACTTCACCATCAGCTTCTACTACACCGTCATGAAGAGGTTCAAGTTTACCACCTTCATATCCTAGTCCGTCATTTGGGGTGAGTGCAGTGGAGTCAAGGGGGAAATGGAAAGCTACAAAATCATCCTCACCAAACCCAGTCACAGATATGTTTAATGTGCAAGCAAGGGAGGCTGCAGATGAGGCCATTGCCAATTTCTCCTTTGGCAACGACATTCCTTTCCATGTTGCTCGATCTCCTTTGTATAGGGAAATGCTTGAGAAGGTAAGGCAAGCTAGCCTGGTTATGTGGGTCTTGGTGAGACTAAATTGAGAACCATACTCTTGGAAAAAAGTTATTCCAAGGTTAACTTGTTGATGGAGGAGATGAAGGCCAAATGGGTGAGATATGGTTGTAGCATAATCATGGATGGGTGGACGGATATTAGACACCGTCCATTCATCAATCTTATAGTTTCATGCATTGATGGACCTTACTTCTTGCGAGCAATTGATTGCTTAGGAAAACGCAAAGATGCTGAGTTTCAGTTTCAGATCTTGAGAGATGCCATTGAGGAGGTTGGTCCTCAAAATGTGGTGCAAGTGATTACTGATGCAACAAATGTTTGTAGAGCAGCAAGTATGTTGGTTCAATCTCCATATAGGCACATCTATTGGACCCCTTGTTGTGTGCATGCTATGAACAATGCACTCAAAGAGATTGGAAAGATAGAGTGGGTGAAACAGGTGGTGGCAGATGCAAGGGAGGTGCAAATGTTTATTTGCAACCACCACATGTCATTGGCATTGTTTCGGACCTTTGCAAAGAAAGAATTCCTCAAACCAGTTGAGACTCGATTTGCTTCCTATTTCATTCTACTAGAGAGGATGCTTGAGTTGCAAGACCCATTGCAACTTATGGTTATGACACAAGATTGGAATAGGTGGATGGAGTCAAAGAGTGAGCAGGGGAAGAGGGTGAAGGAGATCGTGGTTACTGATACTTTTTGGTCGAATGTGAGATACATCACATCTTTGTACAACTTGTTTTCACTGTTATCAAATTTGGGGATTCTGATAGTCCTAGTCTTGGGGAGATATATGAGTGCATTGATAGCATGCTTGGCCAAATGAAGGCTGCCATTCGTGAGAAAGACCCCACCCTAGAGTTGTACAATGAACATATTCACCCCATCATCCAGAAAAAGGTGGAGTAAGTTGAACACCCGTCTACACATGGCTGCGTATGCTTTGAATCCAAAGTGGTATGTGGAAAGAGTTGGTAGAATTCTTCCTATTAATGATCACGAGGTGAAGAATGGCATCCTGAAAGCCTTCAAAAGAATGTATAGTCCTGAGGAAGCTTCATTGATCAGAGTTGAGTGGATTAAGTTTACAGAATTAGATGGCTACAAGAGTTTGGCAAGGATTGATAGGCTCACCCAGGCACAGGATAAGCCAGTTAGTTGGTGGACACTCTATGGACCTCCAAGACCATTGCGTACACTTGCCATTCGTCTTCTTTCACAGGTTTCTAGTTCTTCAACTGCTGAGAGGAACTGGTCCACATATAGCTTTATCCACTCTCTGAAGAGGAATAGACTTACCTCTGCGAGAGCGGAAAAGCTTGTTGCAGTGCATAGTGCCTTGCGTCTGATTGGTCGCAAGGCACCTCAGTATAGGCAGAGGCCAGCGCAGAGGTGGGATGTAGAGCCCGAGGACCCAGAACAACTTGATGATGACCATAGTGTGCAGGTGGCATTGGAGGATGCACTTCCCTCTGATAGTTCCAGTGCTGAGGAGTTTCTTACATATGCTGTTGCTGATGATGATGATTCTGATTATTGAGTTTTCACTGTTCAGTTATAGTCTATAGATATCGTTTTTGGCAATTTAATTTTGTCATTTTGATGCTTTTCACTTGTGTAATGAGATTATGAGACTCTAGTAGCTACTTTGTACTTTGAACTTTCAAAGTTCAAACTTGTTACTTCTTATAAGTTTTAAAGTTTATAACTTACTTGAATATTAGTATATTTCAATTTGAAGTTTGAAATGGATCACGATTTTCAGCTATTGGCAACTGCCTACTATGAGTATGATTATGAATTTGATTGTTGAATGATCATTGATATAATATTTGTTCAATTTTTCAATGTTTAAAGTTTATTGTTAGTGTTTACTATAAGTTTAACTTTTTAAATTACCTCAACATGTATCTCCTTTTAGTTTATAACTTTTTAACCTATATATATTTTTATTAAAATATATTATAATAGCCGTCCCCTCGCCGTCCCCAAAATTTTGGAAATTTTTTGCCGTCCCTGTCCCCCCGTCCCGGAAACCTGAGAAATACTGTTTTTTTTTTCATTTAAAATCTTCATATAACTTAGTCGCTCCATCACAACTCCATAGGCGATTGGCATTGGGCATTGAATTTGATATTCCTTGCATTTAAAATATCCTTATCAAATCTTGGCGTCTCCCAACAAACTTGCACAAGCATTTAAAATCCCTTCAAACACTATTTTAAATAACTTGTCTTTGGCGGCGGCTAGCACATGAAGTCGATTGACATTTAAAATTGCTTTTACCTTGGGCGATCCTCATAAACTTGGGCGAATATACATAATCCAATAGTATCGCCTCAATACACAAGGCGTGGGCACACTAAACAATGCATACACTTCTTCCCAAGGCGTCGATCCTTCTAGATAGTTGTTTGAAGTTTACTTGGACCTATTTCTTCATAGGCGAACACATCACCTTATTCTATTTACAACTCCATAGAAATCGATTAGAGAAAATGCAATTAAAGATTCCATTTTCTATAATTTATCAAATCAAATGAAAATATAATTTCAATATTGTATTTTTCAATCAACCAAACACTAGTTGAGCTAACATTCCGGTTCTCCATTTATAGACATATACCAACTTTCTGGTTCTCCATGTATAGAAATAAGCTCAAACTAGAAATTCATTCCCTTACCAATACATTATCCTACGGGAATGGATGATAGGCTAATCATCAACTCCATGTGAAGTCACTCCGGAAATGGGGACATGACAGTCTAATGCTTGTACAATCAGTGGTTGTGTATTAACGAGAGTCCTGAATAACTCACGATTAGTATCTTTTTGCTGATTTTGTCTCTCCCTCTGATGGGGACTTCTACTGCCATCATGGCTATCTCCCATGGCTGCACCCAGAATACCAGTGTCAACCCCAAACTGTCTGTGTGCTTTCCTACGGGTATAATATCTGTGTGGTCCAAACTCTCTAGGATGCATAGAACTGATCAGAGTGCCCTCAGGCTGGCAAGATCATGGCTCTGATACCACTGAAAGATCCCTTACCAAATTTGCCCTGATTTTTTTTAGTTTTGCCCTCTTGGTATCATGTCAAACAGTTGTCTTGCATGGTCTGATTTGGTTTTTCTGATTTTTTGTTTGAGTTTCATTGCTTGTTTTTCATTGCCAAATCATATAGAAAAGCATAGAAATGAAACAGAACTATTGCATAAATGAAAGACAACAATTGCAACTCAATAGAACTCAGTTATCTTAACTATATCAGGTATGATTACAAGTTTCAGAGGTCTGATATACTATCATATCCCTTAATTTCGACCCATAACAGTTCACAGTTTTCCAAATAAAGATTGAAAAGAAGATTAATATGTTTTAGTACTTAGCCAAAATTGATGGTAAGAAGAAAAGACAAATTAAGAATAGGACAAAGGCTGACTTGGCACTAAAAGACAAAATTATAATTGTTTTAATAAAATAAAAGCATTTATGGAGGGATCGAATAAAACCACGAAGGATCGATCATCATTAAGAAATACATGTAATTAAATGAGTTTAACAAAAAGGCATGAAGGCCTGAGGGTCTCCACCGATGGCTCTTCCACACCATAAAAAGAGATCCATCATTCATTCTTGGACACCATTCACCAACTAGCATTCAGCATTCAGCGTTCAGCATTGAGCATTTGATAATTTATAATACATTCAAAAGAAAGGAACATACCTGCACAGTAATGCGATAGACAGCAATAAGGAATTTTGAAGTTCTTGGAGACATCTATGCCAATAAACAGAAACTGTTATTAACTCATTTAAGATCATCATCCAAAACTGCCATACATCTCCTCTTACAGGTGAGCACTTTATATTATTTAATGCTGATGGCGGCCGTACGATACAGGTATACAGAATTCATATTATTGTTTCATCATTGATAGTATATAGTATACTAGTAGTCATATGCAGTCATTCATTTCAGTGTATTTATATTGATTATAACGGTCTTGATAATCATAGGGTAACTCTCATAAATGTATCGATTCTGATTCATGACAGTCGTCATATGCTTATACTCAAAATGCCTCTGTTATGATACTAATGATTTGTGCACAACCATGCTTAGTAAGGTAGTGTTTACATCCCATCATCCCTGATGATATAATCATCAGGAATGATGACATGTAAACAATCTCATAGAGGAATCATTTGTAATGTATTTATTGTGCAATATTTCAAGCGAATTATCTTGTAGCCAAACATATAGAGGAATCATTTGTAATGCAATATCTTGTAAACAATCATATACCATGACATGTGATTTGCTAACCCCCTATGAGAGATGGAAGGAAATTACCAAGAGGCCACGTGGGTATTTAAAGGCCTTTGTCACATGAGGTATAAGGTACTTATGATGCAAAGGATGAACATTACATAGAGGCATTGTCACATGAGGTATAAGGTACCCATAGTGCAAGGATAGTGATATATAAGGCCTTGGTTACTTGATGTAAGGCATCATAAGAGTACCAAGGAGTTTCATAGAGGCCTTGACTCTAAGGTATTAAGGATACCGCATTGAGTCTAAAGATAGAGACCATAGAGCCCCATAGTGGATAACGGTAACTATCCTCCAATCTCCCATAAGCTGTTAGCAAATGACATATAGACCAATAGATTATAACTTGCATTGATGAATATCCTAGATCATGAGAAATGTTAATAATATGCAAGGCATATTAGTATTGATCATGAAAGTAACATATGAAATGTTAATGATATGCAAGGCATATTAGTATTGATCATGAAAATAACATATGAAAGGTTAATGTTATGCAAGGCATATGCATGATAATCCTAAGGCTAACTTGTGAAATACAAAGAGCATTGAAAGCAATAATGAGATTGGCAATAATGATATGCATTGGAAATAACTATGAGTTCATACTAGTGATATACATAGAAATGATCATAGATGAATAATAGTAACTTGCATAGCAATACATATTGATAAAAATTAGTTTGGAACTAAATGGTTAAGCAATGTGCTATATGTGAATTATATATATATATATATTGATTTTAATGAAAATGTACTATGTTCCTTGGTTGCAAGTTGAAATTTTTGGACAAGGGAAAGAGGAATTTTGATTTGTGACAAGGGGACATTACATATACATTATATCAGAGTATAACAACAGTCTAAAACCCTTATATAATGCAATATTTGACTACCCAAAATGATAAACACATATCCGGAAGCCAACGCTCAATTTATGAAATATTTAATTGTTGAAACCCTAATTTCTAGCTAAGGTTTGATTGAAAATGACACCCAATTAGTACGGCCAGCTGGTGAATGCACTGAAATGATGATATCTGCTGATAAGAAGCCGCAATCTGCAATTATATCCTGATAACTCAGTACTGTAGTCACTCCAAAATGCAAAATTAACCTGTGATGAAGTCCAGTGATGCCCAAATGGAAACCTAGAGTAGATTTCCCTGTTTTGTGAACTGGGTTGTCGTCCAATTCACTATCCTCCAAGGGATTTCATCCTCAGAAGACCTGTATGCTGTTGAGACCCTCTTCCAGAGCTCAAACCTACAATTTGCTTTTGTAAAAATGAGAATAGTATGCCCAAGAATGAGCCCAACACATTGCTTTATAGCCTCCCAAGAGTTTTTTCATAAAAATTAATAAAATATTCCTCCCCAAGAGGCTACGCCCATCTTGAGGGTCTTTCCTCATGAAAATAAAGTGCCACTTTTTAAAAACAACTTTGAGTTACTAGGATGGTGTCATATCCCTCGATGACCCTATTCCAATTAAAGATTGGAATAGTCAGCCTGCCATGCTAATCAAGAAGACCAAATCAATGATGAGATCGATTGCAACACTTTGTATTTAAACATAAGAAAAAGGCATCAATATATATACTAAAATGGCCAACTCCGATGAGGTTTCTAAGTGCCGATGAGAGACACAGTCATATACCCATAGAGGCAATAAATAAGATGCTTAAATGTCAATCTCTCAACAGTCCATGAAGAGCAAAACAACGAATCCAAAAAGACCATTATTTTATGCATAAGATTTGAATTGGATCGATTGTCGATGATCATGTGAATAAAAAAAATAATAATAAGCGATTAGTAAGGATAATAAGAAGTGCCGGTGGTAATGGATGAATTAATGTTAACTAAAAGATGCATTATGAAGAAACGTCTCTTGATGAAAGGACACCCGATCAAATATATAAGGTGATCGGGGGTAGCAAGGAAGGCATCGATCATAACACAACCATCGGTCTCTGCAGATCGAACATCAATTGAGGTACAAAACATAAAGTACATCAGCAGATCGAAGCATAGCATAACATTATCTCTGCAGACCGAAACATATCACAAGCATCTTATCTCTTAATCATTTAGCAGTAGTGAATGGGCATTGATGTATATTACATAAATAGAAGTATTTGAGCAGATCGTTTCGACAAACATTGCCCAGCCGTCATTTGTTTGAGTCTGCAGATATAAAGGTATGCACTATGCCTCAATTCTGTGTTTGATTTACATATTTGAATAATGATTACACTTAGAATTACATACTCAATGCTTGATAAATGATATGAATGCTGCCAAACCTATATCTGATTTATACGACTAAGATATGCTCAGATTTCCTTATTCGATGCATAAGCAAATAGTATATGATGATTACATGGCTGTTAATAAGAAGTATAATACTAGAACAAATCTAATTGTGGTATGAACAAATGAATCATGATTAGAAATGAAAACAAGTCATTAGTTAATTGTCTTATGATTGAAATTAAATATAAATGATATAAAGCTATATGACAATGATGTATGAATTGAATTAGCAATGAAGCCTAGTATAAGGCTATGAATAAATGATGAAATGAGGTTCCATGAAGGAACAAGGATAGAGATATAAAGATCTCAAAATGATGAATAATGAATTGTTGCTCACGAACTTGTGATGTAATCAAAAGGATGTTCAAGCCTCATCCTTAATCACTTGTATTAACCTATGTGTATGGGGTTAAGTTAAGGGCAAAAATTAGACCTATTTAATATCCCGTTCTAGGATATTCTCTAAATGCTCTGATACCACTGTAATATCCTTACTGGATGTATGCTAAAACACAGATCAACACTTACAATTGATTTACAAACTTAGTTTGCTGATTCACCGACAGGTTGTAGATATATAGAATGATTCAAATTAAAGATTTGAATGATCTTATTGCAATCACAAAATTCTAAGTTCAATCTCACATACTAGTTCAATGCAAATATACAAAGCAAATATAAAGTTCAGTCTTCTTTGATTGAAAGTCTGCTGCAAACAAACTTCCTGTAGCTGATATGATAGGAAGTCAGGATACCTGTAAATACCCTATTAGAGCTCCTATAACTGTTCCTTTCAATGATGCTGGGCAGATTCTTAATGAAACCCTTGATCTAAAAAATAGATTTCAAAAGGCTAAACCTCCACTCTCGGGCCTGGTTGGAAGAGTAATTACAAACTGATGTAGATTACCTTGAAAGATGCAACAAATCTGTATCAAATCTATGATCAGCATACAACTTTCCTCCTCATATATATAGCTGATAGAAACTGCTGACTGTTCCACTATCAAATGAAACTCTTTATTTTATTACAACCATACTGAGTCAATTACAGACCTTTGCAATTTCAACTATGTTCCATTCACAAGAACAATCATAGACTGCTGATACAAACTGAAATGAAATTGCATGTTTCACCTGCCAATTTATGATGACAATTACAATACAAAGTTGTGTACCAGTCTGCTGTAGCAATATGATTTGATGACTGTTTAAGAGTACTGATAATTCTGTAGCAGATCACAGAAATATATCTCCTTGCAAGTGCTGATGAATGTAATGAGAAGTCCTTCCAGCTGATTGAATTCCTCAAATAATAATTGCTCCTTTTCAAACTGATAACTGACTTATGTAGTCCAATAGAATGCACAGAATACAAAGAATGTAAGGATCTCTATGGATTTCTGAAGCAAACGGATGTAAAGGTGATTGCTGCTACTAACAATGTAATGTCATCTCAATATGCTGTTACAATTCAGGACTCATATTTTATTTCACTTCAATATATTCAAGGCTAATGGCAGCCAAATACAAGTTATAAACTGCTGTTTGCAAAACAGATATGAAGAATATGTAGATTGAATGTCCTCCAAATGATGATTGTTGTCCTCTAGATATGTCATTGGTCACTGTTGAAAATTAGAACTGGAGACATATCAAAAAAACCCTTCAATGATGGCGAATGATGTTCCAAACTGACTGCTGGCCTCCAAGTCTGAGTGCTGTTACAAAAATCAGAGAATGAAGATGACTTTCCAACATACCAGATATACCACAAAATGCCTCCAAACTAAACACAAAATGGTACGGATCACTGTAGCGATTGCACGGATCAATTCCAGCCAATCAAGCATTCAAACTTTTCTTCAAAGATGCCAATTTAACCTTCAAAACCCTAGCTGGAATAATGCAGAAAATGTCTCCAATAAGCTCTATGATGAATACTGATTGCATCCACCTCTCAAAACGGGAATGGGACCATCACCAAACCCTAGTTATCAAGGGATCATCACCTTGATTGGACTGAAATTTGTCTTCAGCCAAGAGATAAACTCAATATGCAAAAAACCAAGTCAAAAACATGATTTCAAATGACTCTCAAGCTTGCTTTTAAAGCCATTACATTAATTAGGCCCAACCTAATTTTATTAAATGAGAGTTTACATCATACCCAAGCATTTTAAATGCTTTTACACAAACTTTATTAAATGCTTGCACTTGAACTTTTAAAATGTTTGTTCATAACACTTTTTAATAAAGTGTTGTACTACTGACTTAGTAACTTAAATAAAATATTAATTTTATAAAGTAAATAAAAATACTTTACAAAATTAATTTACAATTAAAACAATTTTAAGTTACTACAAAATTGGGGACATGACAACCTAGGTGACCCTCAAGTGGATGAAGAACACTGCATGTTGTGTGAGGTCCCTTGAGCCAAGAAGTGAGAAACACCGTGTGTAGTGTGAAGCTCTTGGGCCTAAGGTAATATGAGCTCATAATTAATGTGCCCTATGGATGGTGACTCTCAAGTAAGTGAGGAATGCCGCGTGTAGCATGAAGCTTCTTGAGCCAAATGGTGAGGAACACCACGTGTAGTGTGAAACCTTTGTGCCTCCGTATGGGATGGATATATCAAGCGCCTTAACAAACCATGCTCATATGGGAAATAGGGTTGATTAGTGATAGGGCTACTCAAGAACTTCCTTGAGATGAATCATGAGAACGATGAGAGAAAGAATATGGATATGAAATGTATGAACTTGATATGAATCATGACTATAAGTATAAATATGAAATGTATGTGATTATGATTATAAGGTTACAAGCCTTAAGTACAAATGTGGAAAATATATGAGTTTGATACTTGATCACTAATCCTAGTTATGAAATGAAAAGAAGAATTGAATACTAATGTTCACTTTTACTAAGTTGAATTGTGCAAGGTTGTGAAAAATTTGACTTACTAGAAGGGGACATTGCAAGTGGTATCAGAGCTATCGTCCTGCCATCCTGTGAGACCATTGCATGCAAACATATAGAAGGACAAGAAACAACCAAGCAAAAATGAACAACGAATTGGGAGTCTTCATTGAAGCAACCACCAAGAGCATGAATGACCAAAATCAATCTACTCAAGCCCTATTGGAAACCGTGCAAACTTTGAGAAATGACATGGAAAATTTAAAAGCCCAATCCACCAATGGAAAGGAAGTGGGGTCGAACCACTTCGAGAATAGTAATACATCATCTATTCCAAGAGTACCTATACCATCCTTCCTTTCGAATGAAGAAACATCAAGCACGGAAGAGTTGACACCCACCGCAATGAGTGCGGAAGACAGCACGGTGTAATGTCCCCTTTTTACCCTGATGTTGTTTGTGGATGGTTTAGCCTATTTCTGACCCTCGTAGGCTAATGTGCATGATTAGGGGGTCTTCTAGAGGCAGTTACCTAGTTGGATTTAGTTGGATTGGAAAATTAAGGGAGATAATGATTAAATTAATTATTTGTAAGGTTATTAAATAAATAAATATTATAAAGTGACCTTATATTTAATTAATTTAATAAAGTGACTTAAATAAAATATTATAACATAAAGTCACTAAAATAAAATAATATTATTATTTTTCTAGAAGCTTCTTGGAGATGGATTGAAAAAAGTATAAAAGAAGCTCAAGCCAAGCTTCACATCATCCAGGAATTGATATTTGTTTGAAGTGTTTTCTTGGAGAAGGACCTAGCTAGGGTTTTTGCCATTATTGAGCCTTTGGGAACGAAAACTCTCATTGGTTGTGCAATTTTGAGGTTGTGAAACTATCAGTTGAGATTATTGCCAAAGTGTGGGCTTCATCCAGGAGTCCAATTTGTGCTTAAATTGGAGAAGAAATACAAAGAATACAAGGGTTTGATGCATATCTACTTGCAGATTATAAGGGTATTGAGGATTCATTGTGGAACATATTTATTGCTGGTTGCTACAGTACCTGCTACAATAACCAACTATGGAGTTCTCAGATTTTCATTGTTGGAGGCTTATTTAGACACCCTTTTAGTCTGGGTATTTGAGGGATCAATTCTTCTTGTGAAGATAATCATTTCTATACCAGTTTGGAGGTGCTTCAAGGCTGCAATTAATTAATTTTTAGGACTGATATACTACAGCAAAGGCGCCATTGGCAAGACATTTTTGTTCATATCTCATCATTGAAGCATCCTATGGTTCTGGGCATTGTTGCATTTTGATCCTTTGATCCTACCGATGTCATGTCCCCATTTTTGAAGTAACTTAAAAATGTTTTAATTGTAAATTAATTTTATAAAGTATTTTTATTTGCTTTATAAAATTAATATTTTATTTAAGTTACTTAAGTCGGCACTAAAACACTTTATTAAAAAGTGTTGTGTACACAAAAACAGGCATTTAAAAAGTTAGTGTGTAAAAGCATTTAATATTGTTAAGTGTGACTGTGTACACATAAACTTGCATTTAATAAAATTAGGCTGGGCCTAATTAATGGAAAGGCTTTAAAAGAAGGCTTGAGAGTCATTGTTGAGTATGTATATGTATGTTTTGGATGCTTATGTCTTGGTTTTTTGATTAAGTCTATGACTTATGTTTTGTATTCAGTCAGTGTCAAAGAAGGTTTCTTGGCTTTTGCTGAATAGTTGAGGAGAAATCACTCAGGTTTCTTAGTTGGATTTGATTGTTGGGTTTTTGTCATTTGGTCGGAGACCGTTTTTGTAAGCTTCATTATGCAGATTGGAGAATAAAATTTATGCAGAGGGTTTTCTTGCAGTAAATCGATATATATATATCTGTGGTGTTTGAAGTTTTATATATTCAGATTTTAGATTTATCTAATTGCAGTTTGTGTTGAAATTATATTGATAATGCTTTGTGGGTCCCGTGATATTCTCAGATGTTACAAAACTGAAGCTAATCGCATTGTGTATTAGATGAATAAAATTGTGATTTTAGATTGTTTGCAGAAAATAGACAAATTTTGATAGTTCTCAGATCGTGGGTCCCATAGCAGACACAAAGAAATTTATAAAGTAATCTCAGAGAATCGCAGGTATAAGGAAATCGTGGTTGTTAGAGGAATGACAACTTGTGAACAGGAAATCATGGCATTTGAAGACTTTGTTAAATGATTTGTAGCTGACAAGCGTGGGACCCTCATTTCTTGATCGCCACTTTGAAAACAAGGGATATCTACAAATTTAGTTTCATTATTGATTCATTGTCTGATATCAAGCCAGTGCAGGAAGAGAATCGTGGAACCTGCCCAGGAGCGACTCCCTTGATAATCTGCATATCTTAGGAATTGTGGATTTAGTGGTATAGCAAACACTTTAAAATGATAAAAGAGTCATCGAATTGGAGATAGAGGGCCGACCATTGTAGGAGTGCTTTGATCGATTGAAGGAGATCGCGGGCTAAATCTCATATTCCATCCGCGTCACCATTGTGTGAAGCTTCATCAAATATCCCTAGTAGTAATCGCATGACTGAGATGAAGGATTCAGAGAGGAGATCATTATTAGCAGTGATATTATCTGACGAGGAATTGTAGACACTTGGTATGAATGATATCAATTGTTCAAAGACCATTGCAGCATATCATTGAGGGAAGGCAAAGTTTATTCAACCGCAGCCTCCAGATAACAGCGATTACCCATTCTTAAGAGCCGTGATAAGGAAAGAGTTTGAGATTGTATTTAATATTAACTGCTAGTTAATTTGCATTCATTATTGATCTCCGAACTTTCATACCAAAAGGGTGGACGTGGTTGAGTCGATGAAGGAAGAGTATCGATCATCCTATAGCGGATCATGGAATAAGGAATCATCTCAGACCTGTGACAAGTGTGTAGCTGATCATTAACTAGAGAAGGGCGCTCAGTTAAAAGGAAATGATCATTATACAGAGATTTGCTTCATGTTGACTAAAGGCTTTGTTGATAATAATTAAAAAGATTTGTAGCTTTGAAGGAGATCCACAGTCGATTATAGAAGTAACATTTGTCTGTGGAAAGGAAATCAGTTTGCAATTAGTATATACATTGAGGCAGCGGAACCAATTAGTGGAACAGGGATAGTAATCTTCATCAGCGAACATCTACAATTGCCAGCATTCTGTAAGAACAAGTTGATAACAGTAAGGTTCATTGTCAGTATTGTATGTAGACGTAATTCTTTGTCTGACTTTGGTATTAGCAATTGAATGTTCTGTATTGATTGCATATATTGATTGAAATGAAACTATAACTGGTTCATCTAAACTATATTCAAATCTTTAATTTGAATCATCGATTCTATTATGTGCTCGCTGTTCCATTTGTTTAACTAAGCTGAATGAACATTGAGATAAGAAGATTCGGAATCAGCATAGCAAATATCCATCAGGGATATTACAACTGATCATTTCAGGTGCCATAAAGTGGAGTTAAATGGCTGCATTTATTTTTAGTAAAGATTACCAGGCAAGGGCAGGGGCGGCTACTTTTAGGAGGTGCAATTTCATGCAAGGAGGCTCAATAAAATCGAATAAAAATCAGAGATAGATATCATTGCATTTGCTGATCATTCCAGACTTCATAATCAGGTTCTTTGATGTATTTTGCATAAGGCGTTGCTGTAGATGATCATTTTATATCAGATTGGCATTGATAAGTCATTGTAAGCCAAGAGTCTTGGCATTTGCATAATCAGATTGTAATCAGACATTATTAATTCAATGAGGAGGAATAAGGTTGCATTTCAGTTTCATAGTTGTTACTTCACTTACTAGTTTGCATGACAAGTGTTTGAGAAAATGTCACTTTGCTGTAGGTGCCCATTTTCTCATATACAACCCATTATATGCATCTGAAAATACAAAAATAATTGCATTTCATCTTAGGATATTATATAGACTTCATAGGAGTTATTTACAAGCATTTATATTGTTGTCAATTGAAGTTGAGTGCTTGAAAAGCAAACTGAAACTTGTATCAGCAATATATCCCTTTGCACATCAAGTGTTTGACGAAATTCTTCAAGGCCAAAAATCAGAAAATTGAAATCAGATTTCACAAGGGATATTACAGTGGTATCAGAGTGGTTTCCTGCCATCCTTTGGGTTTGAAATCGGCTCCATTAATGCAACAAAGTGACAGGTACAAGAGGTATACAACTAGAGAAGAAAGGAAGCAAAAATAGTGGCCACAACTACCTGAACAGGACACTTTATTAGCTGCTTTAGCAGGAAGACAGCGAGAGGTTGGTTCATTCGGCACTATGGTGGAAAGAGGTGAAGGTAGCCCTATTAGAAACAGAGGAAGAAATGATGGACAGGAAACACGTGAGCTCTTTAGACAAATGGCTATGGGGCAGCAGTAGGTGGCAGATGCTTTGCGGGTACTTAATACAATGATGCAACAGATGAACCATCAGGGGAGACATAACCATATACCAGATGACAATAGGAGTGTGGTTGGGACACCTAGGGCACAACGAGCACCTTCTTGTATTGCAGATAGGCCTACACGTCCTACCTTTTTGAGGAATGAACAGGAAGAGGAAAATGCAGAAGAAGGAGAAGAAATGTTCGTGGATACTCTTATGGCAGCGAACGATGAGTGGGAGTTGTTGACAGCACAGGTGAGGGAGTGCATGAGCTTTGATAGATTTGTAAGTCAAAGGAGAGAGCACTATAGAGGAAGGCAAGATAGGAGACTGAGAAGCCAAAACACTGATTTGATGTATGCCGCCAGCAGAGTGACATTGCCCATGTTTGACTGTAATGTCCCCTTCCTAGACGACACATAGATGAGCAGTGGTTGGCCTATTACCAGGGTTCCTGTAGGTCAGCAGAGTGGTTAGGGGACCTATCTAGGGGTAGTGGAGCTTTACTGGGAGTCTTTCGAGCCCTTCAGTTTGGTGTCAGATGATGAATACAGGAGTTGAATTGAGAATATTAAAGGTTTGCCTTAATATGAATAGTGAAAGTGAATAGTAACAGAGAATTAGAAGATGAATAGTAAAAAGGTCCCCACCCTAGTAGCCACAATGTTGTTTTAAAAGTGGGGCTTCTTTTTCATGAGCAAGTGACCCTCAAGGTGGGTGTGCACTCTTGAAGGGTATATTTTATTGTTTTTTTGTGGAAAATGGAGATGGAGTCTATAAAGCAATGTATGGGGCTCTCTTTTTGACATTCTATTCTCATTTTCTAAAAAACTAAGTGCAGGTTTGGAGCTCTGGATAGAGTTTTTAGCAGATTGCAGCTCTTCTGAGGACGAAACCCCTTAGAGGACGGTGGATTGGACGACAACCCAGTTCACATTACGGGGAAATCTACTCTGGGTTTCCGTTTGGGCTTCATTGGACTTCATTACAGGTTGATATTGCAGTTGGAGTGATTGCAGCAGTGGGTTATCAGGGTATAATTGCAGATTGGGTCTTCTTATCAACAAATATTCTCATTTCAGTGCCTTTACCAGCTGGCCGTTCAAAATGGGAGTCATTTTCAGTCAAACCCTAGCTGGAAATTAGGGTTTCAGCAATTAATTGTTCCATAATTTAAGCGTTGGCTTCCGGGTATGTGTGTATCATTTGGACAGTTCAATATTGCATTCTACAAGGGTTTTAAACTGCTGTTATAATCTGATATAATGTATATCAGCCCTTTGAATCTTGTAATCAGACTTGATATAATTAGTATAAAAGGGTTCTATTGAGTTGCAAATGTCATCTTTCATTTATGCAATAGTTCTCTTTCATTTCTATGCTTTCCCTATGAGTTGGCAATGAAAAACATGCAATGAAACACAAACTACAACAAATCAGCAAACGAGCAAAAATACCAAACTTACCTTCATTAGTCAAAGATAAGAATTGCAACAAACAAATCAGCAAATCCAAAAAAATCAGAAAATTTTGAGTCAGAATTGGTAAGGGATCTTTCAGTGGTATCAGAGCCATAATCCTGCTAGCCTGTTGGGTAATGATTGCATTCGATTGGTGTGATATTAGTTGTGCACAAGTCAGTTTGGATTTGGTTTTTAGTCTGGGACAGTTTAAAAGGTCATTATGGCAAAGTTGTTTAGCAATAAACAGGCATGGAAGGAATTTGAACAAACACAACACAAGATCATACGTAAATTGCAGCGTTTAGATGATTCACTTTCAAAGTTTGGACTCTCTAAAGGACTCTCTAAAGGATCATCTTCACTTTCTAGTAGCAAAGGTCGAAGGCCACAAGACAAGGAAGCAGAAGTGCTTAGCATATTTGAGGAGTATAACATTCTTCCTCAACAGGTTAAGGAGAATTTTCCCTTCAAGGACTATATGGATATGCATCCCAAACTTTGTCATAAAACTGAGCAAGCAAGGAAGAAATATCACACTATAGCTGATGAACTGTTTATACATGGAATGGTAGAGAATCTTCACATATGGGTGATACAACTCTTCATGAAAATGATTTAGTGTCTTCAAGTTCCAATAAAGTATGCAAAAATTTATATGATGAATTTGATAGACATGCTGATTTGACTCAAGAAGACATTAGGACAGCCTTGGGTAATGATTTATCTACGTCATCCTTGCAAGAGGTTTCACAAGAGGCTTCTCCATCAGAAGCTAACATAGATCTTGTCAGCAATTTGGATAGCGATGGTATGGATTTTTTGGGTGATCATAAGGCATCTTCTAGTGTGATAGTTGATTTCCATAATGTCACATCACCTACACATGATGAAAAATCAGACTATGGCAACCAACGATATTTGGAAGAAAAGCCTTTGGTTTTTCAAGGTTTGCAAGACTATTCAGTGGTGAAGGAAGATGACTACTTGCAATTGCTTAGAGATAGAGACATGGCTGTCAAGTTGGTGAAAGAAAAAGATAGAGAGATTGTTGATCATTGTCTTCTTTTGAGTATGTCCAATAATTCCTTGCATAATTCGGAAAATCAGTCCTTTATAGCAGCTACTCCTTGGGTACAAGATGACAAGGCAAATGGTGTAGGAGTTGAACAATTTGAAAAAAGGATTGAAGAATCATACAATGAGGTACCTTGCAGCCTTGTGACATTCAGTGATGAAGAAGCTTCATTGGAGAATCACATTCACCATGATCATATGGACAAAGAACATGCCACCACGGAGGTTATCGTTCATCAAGGTATGAGTTCATTAGATAATATTGTTTCATTCCCTCTACATCATATTGGCATGGAATCAAATAATGGGGTAGGTATCCTTGAGATGGACTTGGTTCATAAGAAGGGAAGTGATCAAGATATGTTGGACATTCCATCCATCAAAGCTATTCCTATGGAAGGAGAAGAAGCAACACTTATTGAAGTTCAGTCACACATGGGAGTAGTAGAATCCACTCACTACTTTGATGGAGACCTCTTGTCCAAGCCTAATGTTGACTTCACTCAATGGAATGAGATTCCTGAGATGGCAGCTAACATACATGGTGAGAAGAAGGTGGAAGAACCCTCTACTGTTGGCACTCAGGATTTACGCACTAAAGGTGGTAAATTTGGGAAGAATTTAGGCTATAACAGTTCTGATTTTGTGCATCAGACCTGGGCAGATGTGAAGAAGACACAAGTCTTGTGTAACTACTAGGTACAAAGAGCAAGAGAAGCAAAATCAATGGCTGCCCAAGCGAGACAGCACCTTCAAGAGGTCAAGGCAAAACGTGAACAGCTGGAACAAGCAAGAAGGTAAAGGGAAGCACACCTGAGATCCTTGTTCCTTCCAAAGGAAGAGTGCATGGAAGCAAGCAAGCAAGACAGAGATGCAGATTTAGATAAGCAAGAACAAAGGTACAAGTCTGAAAATTTTGGTACACCTGATTTGTATCATAAGGATCATGGTTTGTCTCTGTTCGAAAATGTTTTAAGGCTTCAAGTAATGAAGATGGAAGGAAAATTTGAGCGAACACTTTGTGAATCAGCCACAATCATCAGGAATTCACTTGAAGAGGAAGACATAGGGAATTCAGAATATGATAACTCCTTGATCATTCACAATAAAGACACCTATGATGAAGACTCCCGGATAATAGGGACACATGTGCATGATAATTCAACTTGTGGATCAGCCCTTGTTGATAACCATCCTTTCATAGAAGATGACACTCTAGGGACTGAATTGGAAGGCAAATCAGAAAATGTCTTTCAAGATGAGGCTTTTGAACTATATGGTTTCAAGAATCAGCTGAAGGTTAGTGAAGACTTGATTGTGGCAGCCTTGGTTCATTATGACAATATTCATAGGGATCTTGCAATCAAGTTTGCTGAAGACAGAGAAAAAGAAGTTGATGACTTGTGCTTGCAGCTAAGTATGGCTCATGGTGCATTATACAAAGCAGAAGATCAGTCTCCTATAGCAGCCACCTCTATGGAACAAAAAACGAGCAGTAGAACTACGAAAATCATGCAACTTGTAGAAGGGATCTATGCACTTGGTAAGGATGAAATAATGTTCGATGATTCCAGCAGAAGCAAAGAAGAGAATCCCAAAAGTCTGATTTGGGACAGCGATAATCTACATCTTCCCCTTGATATTGCAGCTCATACACTTGGGATTACTCATGAAGCCAAGATTACAAGTGTTGATCATGACAGCAGTAATACTTCTTTCCTTCATCAAGAGGTAACAACTTGGTTACATAGGGTGGATAGCATTATGGAATCTTCCTATGATGATACCCAAACAGAGTGTGAAAACTATGGGGAACAAAAGGTGGATTCATGCCACAATGGTATGGAAATTTTTCATCAATCCAAGGAAATTCGCATAGGCAAGGACACAAAGGTTGAAACTAGTCCTAAATTTCAATTTGAGAACAGTAGTGATATATTTCACCTTTCCCATAATGTTGCCACTAACAATCATGAAGAAAGTAAGGGTACAGTTTCACCTACGGATGGACTACAAGAGGCAAGTATGGTACATGGTAATTTTGATGTTGTCTCTTGTCATAGGATTGAGTTTATACATTTTGATACAGCTGATATAGAATATGCCCAAGTTTTGAATGAAAAATGGTTGGAAAGAGCTAAACAAGCTAAGATTGTCACTCAACAAGCCCAGCTTCACTTTCAACATATTCATGATATTCGCCATTCTTTTAATGATGAGAGACATGAATCGCCTAACCCAGAGTCTCCAGTTGAGATAGTTGATCATTCCCATGATGGTGATAGTGATTGGGTTGATGAATCTCTTAGTGGGCCAGCCACTCAAGAGTTGTCTATGTTGAGAAGTGTTGGCATACATACTTCACTTTTGAGTTGGGTAACTGTTCCTCTTAATATGGCAGTGATATTTTTGTTGTTTGGTGACTTCATAGTCTTCGATCTCTTATGGACTAATGTCTGTCCTAGTTGGAATCATGTAGCACTTTCTGATTTTGCATTGACTACATTAGTGATTCAGCAGTATGGGAATGTTGAAGGGCAATTCTTTTGGGTTGAGTTGGAGTGTGGAGTAATTTTCCTTGATTGGCATTGGTTTGATGACATATTTGATATCATCTATGTTTCTAATCAGAGTTATGATAGAGAGGTTTGGTGGCCATTTGTGCTGGTTTGTGGGCATATGGAGGTTCATCTTCATATTGGCTGGATGTCTTACATGCATGGATGGTTACGTAAGGGTAGTTGGTTGACAAACTTCTTTTTCATCTCTTACAGTGGGTTCTACATTTTTGTATGGAATCCAGGTATTGATTTGATTGGTGCATTATTTCACATGGATTTTATTGAGGTTGTTTCATGGCTTGTGGTACGATATCGGCTTCATCAGAGTGGAGCAGCGGGTATGTTGGTAAGATGGACACATTTTTGAGATGATATCTTTTGTCATTTGTTCCTCTATATTGTGTTGGCATGTGTAACCACTTGGGTTATGATTGGATGGAGACTCTTGTCGTTGGGCAAAAATTTTCAGTATGCAGATTTGTAATGTCCCCTTCTTAGATGACACATAGATGAGCAGTGGTTGGCCTATTACCAGGGTTCCCGTAGGTCAGCAGAGTGGTTAGGGGACCTATCCAGGGGCAGTGGAGCTTTACTGGGAGTCTTTCGAGCCCTTCAGTTTGCTGTCAGATGATGAATACAGGAGTTGAATTGAGAATATTAAAGGTTTGCCTTAATATGAATAGTGCAGGTGAATAGTAACAGAGAATTAGAAGATGAATAGTAAAAAGGTCCCCAACCTAGTAGCCACAATGTTGTTTTAAAAATGGGGCTTCTTTTTCATGAGCAAGTGACCCTCAAGGTGGGTGTGCACTCTTGGAGGGTATATTTTATTGTTTTTTTGTGGAAAATGGAGATGGAGTCTATAAAGCAATGTATGGGGCTCTCTTTTTGGCATTCTATTCTCATTTTCTAAAAAATTAAGTGCAGGTTTGGAGCTCTAGATAGAGTTTTCAGCAGATTACAGCTCTTCTGAGGATGAAACCCCTTAGAGGACGGTGGATTGGACGACAACCTAGTTCACATTACGGGGAAATCTACTCTGGGTTTCCGTTTGGGCTTCATTGGACTTCATTACAGGTTGATATTGCAGTTGGAGTGATTGCAGCAGTGGGTTATCAGGGTATAATTGCAGATTGGGTCTTCTTATCAACAAATATCCTCATTTCAGTGCCCTTACCAGCTGGCCGTTCAAAATGGGAGTCATTTTCAGTCAAACCCTAGCTGGAAATTAGGGTTTCAGCAATTAATTGTTCCATAATTTAAGCGTTGGCTTCCGGGTATGTGTGTATCATTTGGACAGTTCAATATTGCATTCTATAAGGGTTTTAAACTGCTGTTATAATCTGATATAATGTATATCAGCCCTTTGAATCTTGTAATTAGACTTGATATAATTAGTATAAAAGGGTTCTATTGAGTTGCAAATGTCATCTTTCATTTATGCAATAGTTCTCTTTCATTTCTATGCTTTCCCTATGAGTTGGCAATGAAAAACATGCAATGAAACACAAACTACAACAAATCAACGAACGAGCAAAAATACCAAACTTACCTTCACTAGTCAAAGATAAGAATTGCAACAAACAAATCAGCAAATCCAAAAAAATAAAAAAATTTTGAGTCAGAATTGGTAAGGGATCTTTCAGAAAAGCTCAAGCCTCGGTTTTATGGTCCATACAGAGTATTGAGGAGGATTGGTGAGGTTGCATATGAGCTTGAGCTACCTCCCAAAAGTAAAATACATAATGTATTTCATGTATCTTGCTTGAAGAAGGCTTTGGGACAACACGTTATCTCTTCACCTGTTTTGCCCCCATTAGATGAGGAGGGCCGATTAGTGTTCACACCTGCAGAGATTCTTGACATGAGGGAGAAGAGGTTGCGTAGCCGAGTGATCAGAGAGTATTTGGTGCGATGGGGGGATTTGCTGTTGGAGGATGCCACGTGGGAAGGAGAGATGATACTTTAGCATCCAGCTTTACAGTTGCTTGAGGGCAAGCAATCCCGAGAAGGGAGGGCTGTAATGTCCCTTCCTTAGATCACCCAGACTTCAGCAGAGGTTGACCTACTATTGGGTTTTCGTAGGTCAATAGGTTGGTTAGGGAACCCGACCGAGGGTGTTGGAGCTTTGCAGGGAACCTTCCGAGACCTTCAGTTTGATGTTAGATGATGCTTTCAAGAGTTGAAGTGAAAACACTAAAGGTTTGCCTTGATGTGAATAGTGAAAGTGAACAGTAACAGCAAATTAGAAGGAGAATAGTGAAAAGGTTCCATCCCTAGTAGTAATAATGTTGTTTTTAAAAGATGGTGTTTCTTTTTCATGAGAAGGTGACCCTCAAGGTGGTTGTACCCTTTAGTGGGATTATTTTATTGTTATTTTATGGAAAATGGAGATGGAATCTATAAAGCAATGAATGGGGCTATCTTTTGGTCATTCTATTCTCATTTTCTAAAAAGCTAAGTGCAGGTTTGGAGCTCTGGATAGAGTTTTCAGCAGATTGCAGTTCTTCTGAGGACGAAACCCCTTAGAGGATGGTGGATTGGACGACAACCCAGTTCACATTATGGGGAAATCTACTCTGGGTTTCCGTTTGGGCTTCATTGGACTTCATTACAGGTTGATATTGCAGTTGGAGTGATTGCAGCAGTGGGTTATCAGGGTATAATTGCAGATTGGGTCTTCTTATCAACAAATATCCTCATTTCAGTGCCTTTACCAGCTGGCTGTTCAAAATAGGAGTCATTTTCAGTCAAACCCTAGCTGGAAATTAGGGTTTCAGCAATTAATTGTTCCATAATTTAAGCTTTGGCAGAGTGACATTGCCCATGTTTGACGGTAGTGGGAAGGTTACAGGTCAGGCTTGGATTCACAAGCTAGACACCCTCTTGACTCTTAGATCCATGACAGAAAAGGATGCGATAAAATATGCTACCTTTCACTTGGAGGGAGCAACCCATGATTGGTGGTATCATGGATTGGACACATTGCATCATAGTAGCATCACTTCATATCAGGAGTTTGTTGATAGATTAGTGGAACGCTTTGATAAGAAAGATCCAGAGACATTTCAGAGACTTGGCTCAGCTTAAGCAGACTAGGAGTTTGGAGAATACATTAGTGAATTTCAGAAATTGTCAGTCATTTTCTGCAATATATCTGAGAGGAGATTGGTTGTGCTATTCATTTTGGGCTTATTGGAACCACTAAGAGGATGGATAAAGGATTTTGATCCCCCTTCACTTCAGGAGGCTATGAAGAAGGCTAGGAGTATGGAGTTCGCAGCCCAAAAAAGCAAGGGTTCACATAAGGATGTTCCTTCTACCAGCAATGAGAATCCTCAACAATTTGCTGATAAGAAAAAGAAATCAGCAACCATGGCGGATGAGGAGTCACGTGAGGAGTTGAGGAAAAAGAAATTGTGCTATTGGTGTAAGGAACCATATAACAGGGATCATGATTGCCCTTTGAGGCCTAAGGGCAAGGCAAATCTTATTATGTGGGTATATTATGAGGACTCTGATTTTGAAAATGCGGATCAGCAAGCTGCTGTAGGGGTTGATTAGGATGAGAAGGCCTCTGTTGATGGGAATTTGGCTCCTTTGGCATTCCTTGCTAATGTACAGGATGAGACTGCATTCAGATTCAGAGGAACAGTCGAGGGACAGCGTTGCATTGCCATGCTTGACACAGGAGCAACACACAACTTTATTGATGAGGGTTTCGTGGCTAGATGTAGACTTCAGGCCGAAGATTTTGATGGATTCAGAGTCCAAGTTGCTGATGGATATATCCTCACATGCACTAGACGGATTAATAATCTCACCTTGTTGTTAAATGATCATGAGTTATGGACTGATTTCTATATGGTCAACATGGGTGAGATGGTCATAGTGTTTGTCATGTCCCCATTTCCGGAGTGACTTCACATGGAGTTGACGATTAGCCTATCATCCATTCCCGTAGGCTAATGTTTTGGTAAGGGAATGATTTGCTAGTTGATTTTATTTCTATGCATGGAGAACTGGAAAGTTGGATCAACTAGTGTGTCATTGAGCTACATGGAGAATGCAATATTGAAATTGTATTTTCATTTCATTTGATTAATTCTAGAAAATGAAATCTTTAATTTTATTTTCTCTAATCGAGTGTTATTGAGCTGTACATATGAATAAGAGTATTCGCCCAATCCAAGAATAGGTCCAAGCTAAAATCCAACGGCCTTCATGAGGATTGATTGATTTGAAATTCAAGGGATTCAAATTGTATTGCTCAAAGAGCCAATGGCTAGGAGATGACCGACCTTCATTGTGGAGTGCAAATTATCATTGGATCATGTGCCAAGAGATGATCGACGCCTTGTTTGGAGCATCCGCAATGTCAAAGGCATTTAAAATTAATGGTAAGGATATTCAATGCAATTGCCCAAGCTAAGGATCGACGGCCAAGGTAAAGATCATTTTAAATGCAAATTCATCATATTAAATGCCTAACGTCATCATTGTATGCATTCGCCTTGAGGTTGTTATGAGCGATGGGTTTAGAGGAAGACAATTTTAAATGCAAGGATTGATACATTCAATATTCGCTTTGGAGCGATTAGGAGTTTTAATGCTAAATGCCTCATTTGAAGACATTCGCTCATGCCAAGGGATGGATTTCATTGCTAAAACAAAATATTAAATGATTGCATTCAAGCAACTTCCATCAAGCAAAGAGATAGTGATCGATGCATTTGAGGATGATGATATTCATTTAAAATAATTGCAGATTGTTTTAAATGATTGGGTTTAGATTGTAATTCATTTACAAAGGTTCAAGTCAAGCAAATTCCATTGGTGGATTCCAAATTCCAATCAATAACACCAAAGAAGAGGACGTCCATGCTTGAGGAGTTTAAATAGAAGACTTGGACTTCAATTTGGCACTTTTGATGCATTGGTATGTTTTCTATCTTTTCATTTTAAGCTGATAATTCCGATTTTTAGTTTAATTAACAAGGTGATGACCCCTTGTTCATGTATGGAGATGACCCCATACAATGTGTGAGGTGATATTGTTCTAATATCTACCATTGAGCTTAATTTTGCAGGTTTAGAGAAGTGTTTGAAGCTATTTGATTGATGTATTGAAGCCCTTGATTCATTGGTGTCATTGTCAAGGTAGCAATTGGGCTTATTATATCATTGGAGTGAGATTTTTGTATGTTGCAGGGACTGAAAATTCATAACAGCGAGATATTCATTTTGTTTCAGGGCTTTTTGAACATTTTACAAAGGTTCCAAGGGCTGGAAATTGCATAGGAACACCATCATTTGGCTTAGGAGTGAAAATTTGAGGGCTTGGAAGCATATTTGCATTGGCTGGGCGAATAGTACACTTTTAGTAGTTGGGACAGCGAACTGTATTTTCATATCAGTCAATTATATCTTCATTACCAGAGCTGTTTTGTTCAATCTTTGGCTTGGAATCAATTGCCAAGTGTTTGTACATGATCCTACTTGAAGAAAGAGTCCATTGGATGTTATTTTGATGTGAAAAACTTGATATATAATGGTCTGATATGAATATCAGAATGACTGATTTTTGTAACAGCAGTGAATAAATGAAGTCTTTTGGAGATCTTTTCATGATACATCCATTGGTTGATCATATTCTCATGTGTATTTGATTGTATGTTGAATTGGGTTTTCATTTTGGTGTTATATTGTGCAAGAAATCTTATCTAAAGTAAAGTACATTTCTAGTTATTTAAAATAAGGTCTCTTACAGTGTTGGGCATGAAATGGCTCCAGGACATAGAGGAATTTACCCTCAACGTGTCTAAAATGGAAATGAAATTTGAGGTTGATAACAGAAAATATGTGTTAAGGGGAATTGTAGAGGGGAACTTGCATTCTATCTCTTTTTGTAGGGGGTTGGATAGGAAGAGAGAGGAGGTAGTTCAGAGGGATGAGCGTGAGATTGTTCACAATCCCTTGTTTGAGATAGATGCTACATGGTCATATGATAATTCACTCTTCGAGTTGGATGCTGATCACTCTCTTGATTCTAGTTCTGAGACGAGCATTGATGATAGCATTTGGGATCCTTCCAATGCATTGAGATTTCAAACAGGGCTCGCAGAGGAGATTGTAGAACTGTACATAGTGAGGAGTGCGTACAGCTTTACATTTGATCCTCATGTGCATGATTTATTTCAGATGCACCGTTCAGTGGCACATGTGATAGACAGTTTGTATGATAGCTTACCTTGCGTAGAGATTGGAAGCAAATATGGTCAGTCTTTGGGGTTGCTTCGTTTTGAGGTTTATACTCCTGCGACACTTGATGGTGAGATTGAGTTGATTTAGCAGATTTAGTGGGTTGTACAGGAGCTGTTTGGTGACAGCAGGGACATTACACAGATCTTTCCTTGGGATCCAAGTGGGGAGAGTTGTCTTTGCAGCCGAGATTGCTTGGGGACAAGCAATTTCAAGGAGGGTGGACTGTAATGTCCCCTTTTTAGCTTGATGTTGTTTGTGGATGGTTTAGCCTAATCTTGACCCTCGTAGGCTAATGTGCATGATTAGGGGGTCTTCTTGAGGTAGTTACCTAGTTGGATTGGAAAATTAAGGGGGATAATAATTAAATTAATTATTTGTAAGTTATTAAATAAATAAATATTATAAAGTGACCTTATATTTAATTAATTTAATAAAGTGACTTAAATAAAATATTATAACATAAATTCACTAAAATAAAATAATATTATTATTTTTCTAGAAGCTTCTTGGAGATGGATTGAAAAAAGTATAAAAGAAGCTCAAGCCAAGCTTCATATCATCCAGGAATTGATATTTGTTTGAAGTGTTTGCTTGGAGAAGGACCTAGCTAGGGTTTCTACCATTATTGAGCCTTTGGGAACGAAAACTCTCATTGGTTGTGCAATTTTGAGGCTGTGAATCTATCAGTTGAGATTATTGCCAAAGTGTGGGCTTCATCCAGGAGTCCAATCTGTGCTTAAATTGGAGAAGAAATACAAGGAATACAAGGGTTTGATGCATATCTACTTGCAGATTATAAGGGTATTGAGGATTCATTGTGGAACATATTTATTGCTGGCTACTACAGTACCCGCTACAGTAACCAACCTGCAAATCTAGAAGATGCCATAGATACGGCCCTTAGATTAGAAAAAGATAAGAAAACCAAGCCATATACCAAACCTTTCACCAAAAAGGGAAGATCCCAAAAATCATCCCATCATAAGAGTGAGAGAAAAGATAGCAACCCATGCTGCAAATGTGGTGAACCATGGAAACCGGGACATATATGCCTAAGGGATGAATTAAGAGAGAAGGGTCTATGTTTTAAATGTAAAGAAAAATGGGGTTCAAAACATAGATGTGGACAAGTTCAAAATATAGAAGCCATAGTTGAAGAAGAAATAGATAAAAACCCAACCAAAAGAAGGAAGTGTGAACCCCAAGAAAAGGTAACTCTAGCTGCCATATCCAAAGTTTCTAAGCATCACCCCTTTAGGCTTAGATGCCATCTTAAAGGTAATAAGGTGACCTCCCTAGTGGATAGTGGGGCCACCCATAACTTTATTGATAAGTCCTTAGTCAAAAGAATCAAATTAGATGCCCAAGATTTTGAAGGATTTATGGTATCTCTAGCCGATGGATCCATGAGTGGTTGTTCAAAAATGTTACCCCAACTAAAAATGACTGTAGGACAACACACCATTCAAGACGACTTATACATAGTTAATATTGGTGACGCGGATGTAATCCTTGGTACACCATGGCTACATTCCTTAGGTCGAGTCACACTAGACTTCCCTAAATTAGAACTTCAATATGAAGACCAAGGAAAAAGGGTTACTCTACATGGCTTATCGGACGGTTCACCTCGAATGGTCTCTTCCAACAAGATGGAGAGGATTTTTAGACATAACCAAGTCGAATGGGCAGCCCAATGTATGATATTAGACAAGGCAACTCCTTTAGGGCAAGCCATTCACATAGATATTCAGCCCATCCTTAAAAAACATAAAAAGGTGTTTGATGATATACCACTAGGGTTACCCCCCAAATGTGGGTTTGAGCATATCATCGAATTGGAGAAGGGAGCAAAACCCGTTATCACCACTCCCTATAGGCATCCGAAGAAATTCAAAGAGGAAATAGAAAAAAACAATAAATGAACTTTTAGAAATGGGCCATATTCAGCCAAGCTCGAGTCCATTTGCCTCGTTCGTAGTCCTTGTAAGGAAGGCCGGTACCATGAGAATGTGTATTGATTATAGAGCCCTAAATAAGCAAACTATTAAGAACTGTTATCCAATTCTCAGGATAAATGAATTAATTGATGAATTACGTGGGGCCAAATACTTTTCAAAGATAGATCTATGATCCGGATACCACCAAATCCGAATGAGAGAGGAAGACATTCCTAAAACAGCCTTCCGGTGCCACTATGGCCATTTTGAGTTTTTTGTACTACCCTTTGGGCTAACTAACACCTTGGCAACCTTCCAGTCATGTATGAACCATACCTTCCAGAAGCAACTAAGAAAATTCCTCTTGATCTTCTTTGATGACATACTAATATATAGTAAAACCTGGGAAGAACACTTGAAGCATATTGACAAAGTCTTGTCCATCCTAGAGCAAGAATCCCTTTATGCCAAGGTTTCAAAATGCGAGTTTGGGATGGAGGAAATTCTGTACCTAGGGCATAAGATTAGTGCTGAAGGTGTAAAGGTTGATGAAGAAAAGATTAAGGCCATAAAGGAATGGCCTAGACCCCGAACCCTGACTCAATTACGAGGATTCTTGGGGCTCTGCAGCTATTATTGGAGGTTTGTAAAGAACTTCTCCAAGATTGCTGCCCCCCTATCCGATTTAACGAAGAAAGGCTTATTTCATTGGAATGATGCCGTTGAAGTAGCATTCGAAGAATTAAAAAGAGTCATGAGCACTTGCCCCGTGCTAGCCATACCCGACTTCTCCTTACCATTTGAATTGGAATGTGATGCTTCCGACGCTGGCATTGGAGCCGTGTTGATGCAAAATAAACATCCTATAGCATTTGAGAGTCGTAAACTTTCAGCCCCCAAAAGACTCTACTCAACCTATGATAAAGAAATGCTAGCAATCATGCACGCCTTAGCCAAATTTCGGCAATACCTGGTGTGCAGGAAGTTCTCAGTTAGAACGGATCATAATAGTCTTCAGCACTTCCTAAAACAAAGAGACTTGAATGATAGACAGCAAAAGTGGGTAAGCAAACTCCAAGCCTACAACTTCAACATAACCTACATGAAGGGTAAGAACAATGTGGTGGCCGATGCTCTATCACGAAGGCCACACTTATGTGCCATGTCTAGCATCTTCCCGGATTGGAAGAACCTCCTTACAGCCGAATATGTCAAGGATCCTTTCACAAGTGATGTGATGGAAGGAAAATTGCAAAAGGAAGGTTATGAGGTGAAAGAAGATCTCATCCTCTATAGAGATAGAATATACCTGGCACTCGGCTTAAGGGTAAGAGACCGAATCATCAAAGAGTTTCATGATAGCCCTCTTGCAGGACATCAGGGGTATTACAAAACATACAAACAAGTATGAGAGAAGTATGCTTGGAAGGGATTAAAAAGGGATGTACTCCAATATGTTCAAGACTGTACCACATGCCAAAAGAACAAAGTAGAGCACGCATACCTAGCCGGACTCTTGCAACCATTACCTATACCTGAGTAGAAATGGAGTAGCATTTCCATGGATTTCATTACCGGACTTCCTAAAATGCAAGGAAGAGATTGTATTTATGTGGTGGTGGATAGACTCACCAAGTATGCACATTTTATGGCCATCTCATTCGAGTATAAGGCTCCTCAAGTGGTTGAATTGTTCTTCAAGGAAATATTCAGACTCCATGGGTTACCCCAGACTATAATCAGTGACAGAGATAGTTGGTTCATGAGCCTATTTTGGCAAGAACTATTCAAATTATCCGGAACGGAACTCGCCCCGAGCACAAGTTATCATCTGCAAACTGATGGTCAAACGGAGGTAGTGAACAAATGGATCGAAGGCTACTTGAGAAATTATGTAACAGGGCAACAAAAGGCATGGATCAAATGTTTACATATGGTAGAATATTGTTATAATACCACTCATCACATGTCTATTGGGATGAGTCCATTCAAGGCCCTGTATGGATATGAAGCCATGTCATTTGGGAAGCTACTTCTGCCAAACAATAAGGTACCCAAGGTGAAGGATTTTCTACAACAACA
The DNA here is from genome assembly GCA_027924645.1 of Cunninghamia lanceolata. Classification (NCBI taxonomy): domain Eukaryota; kingdom Viridiplantae; phylum Streptophyta; class Pinopsida; order Cupressales; family Cupressaceae; genus Cunninghamia; species Cunninghamia lanceolata. The sequence continues at coordinate 9,252,707 of BSBN01000333.1, forward strand.
TGAGGACATTATGAGAGTCCTTAAAGATAATTTACATCATGCCCAAAATCAACAAAAGATCAATGCAGATCGAAGGCGAGTGGAAAGAACTTTCGAGGTGGGAGATATGGTGTACCTTAGACTCCAATCCTACAAGCAAACCTCCATTAAGAATAGTGGAGCGGAAAAACTCAAACCCCGATTTTATGGACCCTACAAAGTGTTAAGGCAGGTTGGTGAAGTTGCTTACGAGTTGGATCTACCCGGAAACAACAAGATTCATAATGTATTTCATGTCTCTCGGCTTAAGAAAGTGCTTGGCCAAAGAGTTATTCCATGTGAAGACCTACCCCCACTTGATGAGGAAGGACAATTAGTCCTCGAACCAGAGAAGATACTTGACACCAGGGAAAGAACATTAAGACATAGAACTATTACCGAGTACCTTATAAAGTGGAAAGATCTACCCGAGGATGATGCCACATGGGAAGGAATGAAAATTCTCAAACATCCAAGATTGAACATTGCTTGAGGACAAGCAATCTTAGGAGGGGAGGCCTGTCATCGGATGACCCTATTCCAATTAAAGATTGGAATAGTCACACTGCCATGCTAATCAAGAAGACCAAATCAATGATGAGATCGATTGCAACACTTTGTATTTAAACATAAGAAAAGGCATCAATATATATACTAAAATGGCCAACTCCGATGAGGTTTCTAAGTGCCGATGAGAGACACAGTCATACACCCATAGAGGCAATAAATAAGATGCTTAAATGTCAATCACTCAACAGTCCATGAAGAGCAAAACAGCGAATCCATAAAGACCATTATTTTATGCATAAGATTTGAATTGGATCGATTGTCAATGATCATGTGGATAAAAAATAATAATAATAAGCGATTAGTAAGGATAATAAGCACCTGTGGTAACGAATGAATTAATGTTAACTAAAAGATGCATTATGAAGAAATGTCTCTTGATGAAAGGACACCCGATCAAATATATAAGGTGATCGGGGGTAGCAAGGAAGGCATCGATCATAACACAACCATCCCTCTTTGTAGATAGAACATCAATTGAGGTACAAAACATAAAGTACATCAGCAGATCGAAGCATAGCATAACATTATCTCTGCAAACCGAAACATATCACAAGCATCTTATCTCTTAATCATTTAGCAGTAGCGAATGGGCATTGATGTATATTACATAAATAGAAGTATTTGAGCAGATCGTTTCCACAAACATTGCCCAGCCGTCATTTGTTTGAGTCTGCAGATATAAAGGTATGCACTATGCCTCAATTCTGTGTTTGGTTTACATATTTGGATAATGATTACACTTAGAATTACATACTCAATGGTTGATAAATGATATGAATGCTGCCAAACCTATATTTGATTTATACGACTAAGATATGGTCAGATTTCCTTATTCGATGCATAAGAAAATAGTATATGATGATTACATGGCTGTTAATAAGAAGTATAATACTAGAACAAATCTAATTGTGGTATGAACAAATGAATCATTATTAGAAATGAAAACAAGTCATTAGTTAATTGTCTTATGATTGAAATTAAATATAAATGATATAAAGCTATATGACAATGATGTATGAATTGAATTAGCAATGAAGCCTAGTATAAGGCTATGAATAAATGATGAAATGAAGTTCCACGAAGGAACAAGGATAGAGATATAAAGATCTCAAAATGATGAATAATGAATTGTTGCTCACGAACTTGTGATGTAATCAAAAGGATGTTAAGCTTCAAAGTGTTGTTCTACGTTTTCTGTGTGCTTTGAAGGTTAAATTGGCATCTTTGAAGAAGGGTTTGAATGCTTGATTGGCTGGAATTGAAGATTTTAGAGATTCAATTATTTTTAAAGATTGCTACAGTAGTCCGTACCGCTGCTACAGTGATCCGTATCATCGCTAGAGTTATCTGTACCATCGCTACAGTGATCCGTACCATTTTGTGTTTTGTTTGGGAGCTATATTGGAAGGTCTTCTACTACCGTACAACATTAAGGAAGTCTGAGTTATATAAGCAGTGCAGCCCAGAATGCATGAGTAATACAGTCACCTGCATTAGCCACAAGGTAATATGTATATGATTAATTTCAGATATTAATCTTCACATCCAGTATTGAGAAATTTAAGGGCAAAGTTTCTGATTGTTAGCAGATGGGAAATTAAGCATCTACAGTAGACTGAAGATTGATTTGTTACAGCAGACTGGGCATCATCCTTGCATTGTAATTTTGGCAATAAATTGGTATGCAACATTCATTGTTTTATCCCTAAATTGTAAACAGCAGATTGCCATTATAAATGTTGGCTGTCATATGTCATGATTATTGATGTATTGAAGGTATTGGAAGTCTAATTTGAAACAGCAAGTTCTGACTGTGATAGCAGCGAATACAACATCAGATTTTGAGTTGTGGGATTCCATCTTCAGTTTATACAACTACAACATAGTGGATTGCTTATTAAAGAATCCGTGGAGTTGAAGGACCAGCTTCTTATTCGCAGCATTAGAGGAGTTTGTATTCTCATGGTATTCAAATGTTACTATTACTATAACAGATGGAAAACAAAGCATTGTGAGTGCAGCAGTAGACATTGAATTTCTCAGTAATAAGAGTATCTGTTAGATTGTATAACATTTACATCTCTGAATTTCTATTTGCATCAGTGTTGAATGACTTCATCAGTAGGTTTGGTATGAATGTTGTGGAATCTAAATGTAAACTGCAATTAGATATTCAAATCTTCAATTTGAATCTCTCTATCTACAACTGTTGGTGAATCAGGTATATGAATGTTTACCATTTTATCATGTTTGATATTTAGTTTGTGATCAAAGGGTTCCATAATCAATTTGATTAACATCAGCATACATAGAAGACTCAGTTTGTGAATCAGATAACAATTGTGTGATCACTATTCCATAGCAATATCCATCAGGGATATTAAACTACTGTAGCAATCTTTAAAAATAATTGAATCTCTAAAATCTTCAATTCCAACCAATCAAGCATTCAAACCCTTCTTCAAAGATGCCAATTTAACCTTCAAAACACACATAAAATGTAGAACAACACTTTGGAGCACAATTGTGAAGTCTGAAGCAACTTCACCTCAATGACGGTAAGGGAACATCACCAAACCAATTTCTGCAAATGCAAGGGAACATCACCTTGACATGAGCTGAATAAAATTTGACAAAAGTCATAAACCAAAACATACAAATATCCAGACATTCAGACATAACTTCAAACGACTCTCAGGCTTGCTTTTAAAGCCATTACATTAATTAGGCCCAGCCTAAATTTATTAAATGAGAGTTTATATGTACACATCAGACCAAAGCATTTTAAATGCTTTTACATGAACTTTATTAAATGCTTGCATTTGTACTTTTTAAATGCTTGTTCACAACACTTTTTAATAAAGTGTAGTACTACTGACTTAGTAACTTAAATAAAATATTAATTTTATAAAATAAATAAAATACTTTACAAAATTAATTTATAATTAAAACAATTTTAAGTTACTCCAAAATTGGGGACATGACAACCCTCCCTTCCCGAAATTGCTTGTCCCCAAGCAATGGGAAGAAAACTGAATTCAATCAATCCCTGGATCCCAAATCTAGCGAGGCTCCTCAAGCATGCTCAATCGCGTCTCTTCAAGGCTGTTGACGAAGAAGATCTTGGGACCGCTTGCGCTATCACACAATGTAGCAAACACATCCATGCTCAACCTCCAATGACACATCCATATCATGAAGCAACTTGATACCTTGCTGAAAGAGATTGAACTATCATACTCATCCTCATATAACTCACTTGTTGAAGCTATGTTAACATCAAATCCAATCACCAAAGCATCATCACAATAATACCATATCAAAACATAGGCATACTCACTAAATCCATTATGAATAAGAATATTCATCAACTCTGAATCAAATGATTGTGTATATTAAGAATGTCATCTTCTTTCCTATCCATATCTTGATTCTTTATCCCATGTATCTCATGATTCATTTGCTGGAAATGATTTACCCAATAACTGAAAATCAAATCCAAATGAATACCAATGTCACTATCCAACTCCATACAAAGCTCATTTCTCATATGCCACATGTCTTGAATCTTCTTTGTCTCAATCATACCATGGTGTATCAAATCAGAAATCTTAAGCCTTGGATAATCCATATACTCATCATGTGTGATGACCAATAAAGTGCCAAAGGTAGGAAGTGTCTTCCCACTCTCATTTTTATAAACAATAACTACCACCAACTGATTTTGCAAAGGAATAGTACTGCTGCCCTCAAACAAATCAGGGATTATATCATGCCATTCAACTCCATGATCAAAATCTGCCATTTCATTAGAATGATCAGCAATGACATCATGCCACTTTTCTTCATCAAATGCTGATCCAAAGCAAGAAACTTCATATGCATCACCTATGTCTTCTTCATGTGAATCACATTCTTCATGGTTGATCATATCCTCTTTATCATCATGAAGTGTCATGAGTTCTTCATGTGAATCTTCTTCCTCATGGATAATTTTTGTGACAAAGACTATGTCTTCTCCTTGCAGGTATGATTGAACACCAAAGGTATGCCCTTCATAACTAATTGTAATCTCGGGATCACTCTCAAATGTATTATCACTCGCCTCTATGTGATCTTCAGTCCTGGAATCACCATGAATAAGCTGCAAACCAAGTGAAATCAGCTCATTTTCTGTTAACTGATCTTTAATTTCCTCAATTCTTTGCTCCACCAATCTGTTTGACAACTCATATGCTGCTGATAAAACATCCTGTTTCCTCCAAACAATCAACAAGTTAGATAACAACTGCTTAGAAATATCATCTTTCTCATCCAGGATTAGAGACAAAATGGTGTGCATTGCTGATTTAACATTTGTTGCATGATATGTTCTGATTTTGGCAAAGAAACAATGGAACATTTTGATAATTAAATCATCCAAAGCCAAATCCAACATGATGTTAATCAATCTCAATTTTGCAAATGATTCAAGTATGGTGACTCTTCTAGGAAAATGAGAATTTCTGACATCATTCAAACCTTCAAAACTTTCCACCAATAAGGAAAATATTTCTTTCATTGTGTCATCCTGATATGGAATGTTAGGAGCTGGAATTATCAGAATTTCACTTAAACAAGAAGTGATAACCAATCTCACCTCATGATCTTTGTATCTCAACAACTTTGGCTTACCCAAAGAAGATGCTATAGGATTCATAGCTACTTGCAATACCTTAGAATGTGACTGATCCACCATGTGTAAACAATCCTCCGATTCCTTTAAGATGCTGAGAAGTACCTTCCTTGACTGAAATGAATGTTCAAGTTCATTGCCTACTTTGAGAAGCCTTTCACTCAACGCCATGTTATCCATAGGAGAGTTACCTTGACTTGTAGCATTCATGGCTTCAGTTTTTTTATTTTCTTCAAAAACCCACAGGCTGGTAAGATCATGGCTCTGATACCACTGTAATATCCCTAATGGATAGTGGACTGAAATTTTGAATGCTCTGATACCACTGTAATATCCTTGATGGATATTTAATCTAATACTCTGATTTTTTCTTTCAATGAATCCTTGAAATGCATAGTCTTCAATAACAACCAAGAGAGAATATAGAATTCTTCATTCAAATTAAAGATTTGAATGAATGAGATTAGTCTTTCATAAAGATAGATTACATGTTCAATGATAACAATGAAATCTAACTGAGAATTGAAATTAGAGTTCGCTGTGACAGATCAAATTAAGAACTTTTGCAATATCAAATCTTGGCTCTGTGATGGCCAATATGCCAACATACAAACTCAAGATGTCATAATGATCTCAGAGAGGATTCTTACACACCAAAATACAATGCATGGAATTGAAACTCTACTGTGAATGTAGCAAACCTCATGAATGATTGAATTGTATTTGCTGCCTTAGAACTTGATAAACACTGCACTGCCTTATGACGGCTCACAAATGAAGTTAGTCTTCAACAATATCAAATGAACCCCTCACAATAGATATTGCTCCTCTACAAGGTAGAAACACTCAGAGTATCTGCTGTGTGAACAAGACTCTTCAACGGAAGCTGATATCAATATCACCTTAAAATAAATTATAAACTCCTCCAGTCTCACGTCTTTCCTTGAACTGGACAGCGCTTACCATGTAAATTTCTCATGCACTAATTGATTTACCAGCTCTTCCGTCTATCTTTGAGCAATGAGATTCAATTATTTCATGGCCGCTTATTGAAATATCACTTGATAATATTTAGCATTCATCTATGACGGGGCTCACGATTTCCTTCATTGAAAAGAATCCAAAGGATCTCATAACCTGGGCTTTAATATGTAATGGATGTGCATTAGGAGATAGTGACCTGCCGTGGGGGCCACTAAACAGCTAGTCACTCTCCTTTGATGGCTGACGGGGCTTCCTTAAATTACTTCAAACAAATACCAATAATACCAAAAGCTACGTCAGACTTATTGGAGACAACAGATTAAAATAATGAATATCTTTGAAGTCCTTTGTAAACTTGTTTTAGTGCTTTCAGGGTCCCACCAGCCACTATTGTAGTCTGCAGAATACTGTCAGATATTGTCTTCTTATAAGCCTGCAAACATAGATCTTTAATACCACAAATCTTCCTTCATAACCCACGATTTCATAAAGCTTTTCCTCTCTTCAATAAGATGGACGCAAATGTATGAAAACTTATAGAATATATCCATAAATACCACATAAAATAGTCACAGAGATATCAGCAAATATAGATAATTCAATTTCAACTCAGCAACTTAATAAATTGGCATGGACATTATTCTGAAAATTTGCATATAGATATTTTCAATGAAACTCGACAAAATATTGATAAAATGGTCTTCGACCAAATATCGACTTATTCAACAAAATACCAAACTCAAGACACTTTGAAGCCCAAATGTGAAATCTGAGATGATTTCACCTCTACAATTCACCAAGGGAACATCTCCTCGGCTCAGCAAATGCAAGGGAACATCACCTTGTCAATCAGCTGAATACAGTTTGTCAAAAGACACAACACAAAACCAAGCATACAATCAGATATTTAGACATGACTTCAAATAACTCTCAGGCTTGCTTTTAAAGCCATTACATTAATTAGGCCCAGCCTAATTTTATTAAATGAGAGTTTATATGTACACATCAGACCAAAGCATTTTAAATGCTTTTACATGAACTTTATTAAATGCTTGCATTTGTACTTTTTAAATGTTTGTTCACAACACTTTTTAATAAAGTGTAGTACTACTGACTTAGTAACTTAAATAAAATATTAATTTTATAAAGTAAATAAAATACTTTACAAAATTAATTTATAATTAAAACAATTTTAAGTTACTCCAAAATTGGGGACATGACATATAAAGATCTCAAAATGATGAATAATGAATTGTTGCTCACGAACTTGTGATGTAATCGAAAGGATGTTAAGCCTCATCTTTAATCACTTCTATTAACCTATGTGTATGGGGTTAAGTTAAGGGCAAAAATTAGACCTAGGTGACCCTCAAGTGGATGAAGAACACCGCATGTTGTGTGAAGTCCCTTGAGCCAAGAAGCGAGGAACACCATGTGTAGTGTGAAGCTCTTGGGCCTAAGGTAATATGAGCTCATAATTAATGTGCCCTACGGATGGTGACTCTCAAGTGAGGAATGTCACGTGTAGCATGAAGCTTCTTGAGCCAAATGGTGAGGAACACCGCGTGTAGTGTGAAACCTTTGGGCCTCCGTATGGGATGGATATATCAAGCGCCTTAACAAACCATGCTCATGCGGGAAATAGGGTTGATTAATTATAGGGCTACTCAAGAACTTCCTTGAGATGAATCATGAGAACGATGAGAGAAATAATATGGATATGAAATGTATGAACTTGATATGAATCATGACTATAAGTATAAATATGAAATGTATGTGATTATGATTATAAGGTTACAAGCCTTAAGTACAAATGTGGAAAATATATGAGTTTGATACTTAATCATTAATCCTAGTTATGAAACGAAAAGAAGAATTGAATACTAATGTTCTCTTTTACTAAGTTGAATTGTGCAAGGTTGTGAAAAATTTGACTTACTAGAAGGGGACATTATAGATGGGGGCACTTTTCACTATTCCTCTTCTAATTTTCTGTTACTATTCACTTTTTACTATTCCATTAAAGCAAACTTTAATATTTCCAATTCAACCTTGGATTCATCAACTGAACACCAAATTGAAAGGCTCGTAAAGCTCCCAGCTAAGCTCCATTGCCCTTGTTTGGGTCCCCTAACCATTCTGCTGACCTACGGGAACCCTAATAGTAGACAAACCTTCGCTATAGTCTGAGCTGCTTAAGGAAGCGGCATTACAAAAGAACATGATATTTTGGCTAGATGAACCATATCCCTAAGCAACATTTAGCCAAAATCCAACTGAAATCACCTGTTGAGCGAACATTATAGATTTTCATCCTCAAGAACCAAGCTCAAACCAAAAATCATGTCTAGCTCAAAATTGGGACATTACAAGTCCTAACTGTAAAATTCATGTGTTTTGGCTGGAAATGTCCCCATTTTGAGTTAGACATGATTTTTGGATTGAGCTTGGTTTAACAGGATGGAAATCTATAACATTGGCTCAATAGGTGATTTTATTGGTATTTTGGCTAAGTGTTATTTTGTAATATTGTTCATCTAGCCAAAATATTGTGGATGTGATCAAATGGAAAATACAAAATTTAAATTGTATTTTCATTATTTTTTTGATTGATACAAGGGAATTGATGCCAAGAGACAAAAGGGAAAATAAGATATTCATTGGATCATGTGCCAATGCCAAGAATGGAGACAAATAAAAATAATGAAATATAATTATTTTTATGTGGTGGTACCCAAATCGACGCCCAAGAGAAGGTAATTAAAAATAATAAAATATATTATTTTATTATCCGCATCACCATCCACCAAAGCTATGAGAAATTACCTTAAATAAGGTGCAAACCATTTCTTATTTCATACGCCACTCTTCCTCTTGTGATTTCCTTTTCTACATACTCCCCAAGCTACGGTTAAATAAGGACTCCATATCATGAACAAGCTGCAGCAATATTATTAGAGGCTCCGACTTAAGAGGAGTAGCTGCGGCTGCTTCAATTATAATCTGGTACTCCCAAACAATAGTCACAATGAAATATAGCGCTGGAACCAAATAGGGTAAAACCCCTCTTCAAAAACTTAACAAAATATTCATTGTAACCTTTGATATTTCAATAGAATCTTCACAATTTCCCCAAACTTATGTTTGTTCACAAATCTTCATAAATTTGGCAATGAATCTCCTCAATATCAGCCTGCAAGAAATATATCTTTGAAGCCCAAATTCTCTCCAAATCGATCAATGAAGCACAAATGTGAATTCTGAGCTGAATCCACCCAAAGATGGAATTGGGTTTTCGTCCAATCCACCACCAATATTCCAAGGGTTTCTGTCCTAGGAATAGGCTGAACCTGTAGTTGCAGCTCACAAGGAAAACTCCAATATGCAAATAACAATTCAAGATATGAAAATGATTTGCCTTCAGCTCTTTTTAAAGCCACAAGTGAATCCTCCTTTGTAATGTCCCCTTCTAGCAAGTTAAAAATTTTCAGCACCTTGCACCAATTTCAACTTGTAAAAGAGAACATTAGTATTCAATTCTTCTTGTATTATCAACATATTACAATTAAGGTTAATGCATAATTATTCATATCAGTATCAAAGTTCATATACTTTTTACTTTCCATTTAGGGTTAGTAATCTCATGATTATAAACTATAATAAATTCATTTCTTAAAGGTATTCCACATACACATTTCTTTCTCATATAGCTTGTCCATGATATATCTCGGGAGAGACATCACCTAGACTCGAACGTTAACCAGCTCTACGTCACCACCCTATGTGAGTATGACTTCGTTAAGGCGCTAGTTTAACCATCCCATACGGAGGCCCAAAGGCTTCACACACACTCGGTGTTCTTCACCATTTGGCTCGAGGGACTTCATGCACACTCGACATTCCTCATCCAATCGAGGGTCACCTACCGTAGGGCACATTATACATGTTATAGCCTTAGGCCCAAGAGCTTCACACACACCTGGTGTCCCTTGTCTCTTGGCTCAAGGGACTTCACGCACATTCGGCGTTCCTCGTCTAGTTGAGGGTCACCTAGGTCCAATATACCACCCTTCCTTAACTTACATCCTTCTCGAATGATGATAGAGGGGTTAAAGGACAAGTTTGATTGTTAGCTCCGAGTATATCATGGATTTGCTTGTTGTAATGTTTATTCATATCATCACCATATTTACATGGCTATTACCATTCCATACCTTCTCGTTTATCTTTTATTAGATTTGGCATCACACTTGCCATAAGTTTTCACATGATATCCATAATGTATTTGTATGGTAAGGCACTTCATTGTTATCATATCCATGTATATAAATCATCTATTTCAACTATGACTTATATTATCTCATTCATTTATAATAGAACTATTCTTATTCATGAGGATCTTATTATCATAATTCAATCATTCTAATTTAAGATACTTATTCTCTTTCTAATCATGATTCATTCTTATCATTCGATTCATACTATGCCTACCTGATATATAATCATAATTCAGACTTATCATAATACTGAGATGCCTATTCATGAACATCTACTATGTCATTCATTAACTTTACTAATCAATTCATGTGTGTGGGTATCTATTGTATTCAGGCATTATCATTCAACTATTCTAAATGCATTTAACGTTTTTTCCTATTCTTTACATTCAACATATTATGCATTCAATTCACTTATGGATGAGATAAATGGCAATCATAAGACATATGAATAATTCATACCTTATAATCTTATTGATTGATTCTTGTATAATTCTCTGTAGATATAATGCCGATTTAATGGTTTATGCACTGTGATTAATCGCTTTGGCGCTGCTCCATTTTTTTGGATCATATCCTTCCATATTCATTGTATATTTAAATATTCAATGTTAGAGTAAGGTACATACCTGCTGTGGCTGTTACCTATTATTTCTGCAGACTTAATCTTATATTTTCCTGCTGCTGCTGGAAGCACTTTCTCTATTTTCCTTTGCTTTCTTGCTGTCCCGTTTCTGCCTGCTCTGTATTGAGATAACCGATATCAGTTCTTTTTGCCCAATGGTATCTTTTATACGTTCCGATCATTCTAAGGTTGTGACTGTTCAAGGGGTGTATCATTTAGAGGATCGCTGGTATTATATGTCTCCCAAATCGTTGACTTATTTCCTTTATATGAAATCTGCTGCTCTTACGTAGGCTACTTTAGATATAATGTATACTATATATAAATATAAATATATAAATATATATTATTTCATAATTATAATATATTTATATATATTTATCTATGTTTCACGGCGTTTCGGGGACGGGGGGACGGGGACGGCAGGGGACGTGTTTCGGGGACGGCAGTCCGAGGGCCAATTTTTGGGGACGGCAGAGGACGGCGATATATGAATTTTTCAAAATGTATATATAAGAAATTTTCAAAATATCAATATGAAATAGAGATATCATATATGTTAATAACTTAACAACAATATCAATATGTGAATAAATCATGACAGTAGTAGTGTAACATACTAACAGCAGTATAAACTATAAACTAAATTTTTTACTGGCCTTGCCACTTGAAAACAGCACTTGAACTCTTTGATCATTTCCTCTTCTTCCATGGGCGGCTTTCATAATGCTGTTGCCACTTTACATCAAACTTGGCAGTAGATTTAGCTTGGCTTTGCCAAGACAAAGTGTGCCACTTTGTCACCTTGGATTCTTACTTAGCTTGAGTGCACTTTCCTTGGGTGATTTCTGCATTATATGCCCTTAGGTGGAGATTTCTAGTGGCCAAGCCACCAAAATGTGCAGTTTGTTCTGACTTAATTTCTTTGATGATACCTTGGTGAGTTTTCATAAGCTCTTTTCTGACTTTTAGATGCTACAATCTAATGGCTTTTACCATGAATAAATGTGCCTTATGCCCTTGCTATCTCATTCCAACTTTCATTCCATGACTGCCTCTGCTTGCATGATAGAAAAACCCTCGAATCTTCCCTGACTTTGTCCTTGTTCTGCTCCATTGTTTTTATCATTTGCTGCTCTGATGTGATCATGTTTTCCATGCAAAATTGTCAGTTGAAAGGACAAAGACAAGATAACCTTTGCAAACTGACTGGGAGGTTGACAATTGACTCAGACTGTGCAAACTCAAGGATTAACTGATAACAAACTGACTAAAAGAGGGATGAAAACTGAGTTTCTTATGGGTGCTAATAATAGTTTCATGATACAGAAGGTAATAGACATTGCAACATTTTCAATATTAAATAAAGGCTTAAAACCATAGTTTGAAAACTCGGACTCGCTATGGACTCGGCAACCCAAAATAGGGCTCGGACTCGGGACTGGGCTAAAAACTCAGCAAAGAAGAAAACCGTTGTTTTACAAAAAAAAACAAAAAGAAATTAATGCATTTAGAGAACATAAGAGCCATAATTAAAACATTACACGTGTCATATGATCTAGGGCATGTGTATACTCAGTGTTCTGGGTTGCATCCCTCAATTGTTTGTACATAGATCCTGAAAATGACTTAGTCTGGTATCTTGATATCCTGAAAATTGTAAGATACCCAACTAGTTGAATTGCTTGATTCAATCATCTTGCAATGTCTTATTACATGGATAATGCTTTCAATAGCATGAAGTTACAACCTTATTCAAATGGAATTACAAACGGAGGCCTTGAAGTCTACAATGACTTCTACACTTGATCAACTCAATCAAACTCAATGATGTTAACTGAATGTCAACACCTCACAATACAACAAGGGAGCATCACCTTGCCTGTTGAGGGAGCATCACCCCAACACTTGAAACTCGCAGGCCTCAAGATTACAAGCTCAATAGCTTTGCAGAGAGAATTTTGTCAAAATGAATAGATGCCAAATGAATGAGAAAGCTCCTCCTTTTATAGGCCTTCCAAAGGCAATGAAGGCACGTTTTTCAATGCGCAGAGAGGAACCAAGGCACGCTTCCCAAGGAGCATATCTAAGGGATATTCCATCTGATGACTCATTCTGAGTTGGCAAGCTTATCCAGAGACCTTGACACGGATCCCGAAGACATTCTGTCGACCAATGAGAGCTCAGGTAGTTACAACTACCTTATCTTCTGACTAGGCGCCATAATTGCAAGGTCCTCAATGCTAGGCACCAACTGAAGAGGGTAGAAACCAGGATAGGCGCCTTCCCAAGTTAGGCGCTTCCTTGAGGTGGCAAAGACTCAGAAAGTGCGCCTCATCAATGATACTTGTCTTTTGGCACATAACCACTCACTCAACACTGGTGCCAACTAGAATGCTCTTCCTGTGATGTTTACTTGCAGGTGAATGAAGAATTTAGGTGGGGCGCATATCCAAGGTGGTACAGGAGGCAAAGTGCGCCTTAGGCAATTTGATATTCTTCCTTGTCATTTGATCTACTTTAGATAAGTGAACCCTTAGACAACATTCTATCTCCTAATCAAGATGAATAATCAATTGGATCTTCAATATCCAAGTCTAGCTTTAGGCGCATATTCAAGGCTTTGGATTTATCAGATGGCGCCTAACATCCTGGAGGTGAATCCAAACTTAATCCAAGTCCACCAAGTGCTCCCAACTTAAGGCGCCAAAATAGGGTCATAGAACTGTGCCTTAAGGAAGTGTCTAGATCCTAGGCGCCATTTTGAGGTGGCAAAAGCTTGGATTCACGCCTAGTGGAGTTTGATACTTTCAAACTCTTAACTTCAAAGAAAACTTCCCATCTACACCCATCCAAGCTTAGGCGCTCAGATGGAGAATCTCTGTAATCATATATGGGCGCCTTGTTGCTTTAGGCGCTTATTATAGAATGCTACAACTTGATACTAGTGCCGAAAAGGGAATAGGCCTGCACTATTCAATTCACTCAGAAGACTTCATTCTGGATACTTATCAACTTTCCATCCTGAAGCACCAATCCATAGCCATAGGAACTTATTCTAGCGCCTTAGGCGCTCATTCTGGTTTGCACAAGGAGGAATTTGCGCCTAGGTCATTCTCCACACATTTTGAATTTAGAAAATCAAATCAAGTGGTTGGAGGCCATTTCACATGTTAGGCGCAAATCTTGATATTAGACGCATGCTAAGGTTCTTTCAAACTCCTAACATCATTTTAGTGAAACAAAATAGGTATCTTGGAGTCCAAGCATCAACTGGAGGCAAGAGAGAGAAAGATTTGTGCCTAACTTGCTTAGGTGCCCCTAGGAAGTGATGGAGATCTAGAAGTGCGCCCCCATATTTTCCAATCATGGATGATTATTTCAACTGATAGAAGGTTATTTCAACAAACTAGAATCCTTTTAATGATCTTTAACCTTCCAAAACATCTCCTTGCCAAGGCGCTATCTCAAAGTTATAGAAGAAAGTCCTAGCGCCTAGGCGCATATTCTAGGTTGTAGGATTAAACAGTGGTTCTTTGATTCCTAGGTGCCTATTTGGAGTTTATATAACCACTCTTGCATCTTGAATCCTCTTTGAGACATCTTGATGATTTACACACTTTAGACAATGTAATGTCCCCTTCTAGACACATGGTTAGTCCATCATGGAGTTCCCGTGGGCTAGCAGTTTGGTTAGGGAACTGTGGTTAGTTTGGCTCTAGAGGTCCTTGGCAGTGACAGAGTCTTGGTTCGCATTTAGTGGATCCAATTGGCATCCTCGTGGTTGGTTCAGTGGGCTCTTGGCCGTTACTATTTTTGGTAAGTTCGGGTACTGTGTCGGTTCAGGATTTTCAAAGTTGGATCAGATGCGTTTCGTCGAGACCTTTCCGGCGAGCTAAAGATTAGTGAATTCCGACACCGTCTTCATACTTATTTTAAAGTCCGAAGATTTATTAATTTATATTAATATGGACTTTATTATATTTTGCCGGAAAAAGTGAAATTAATGAAATGGAGACATAAATTGAAAGTAAATTGTTATTCTCCATCCCTAGGAGACATAAAGTGAAATTAATTGTTATTTTCCCTCCTATTTGCCCAACGCTTATCTTGGAGGAAGATAAAAAGGTCATTTAGAGCTCATTTGGTTTTATGCTATGTTTATGATATTTGCTTGTGAGAGCTCTGCTAGGGTTTTTGGAGTTTGAGAAATTGTATCAGGCTATTGGAGACGGAAACCTCCATCAGTGATGGTATCCCACCGGTGTGAAAGATCACCCAACGGTGCCATTGACGGTGGATGTATTCGGCATTCACATATGTGTTGAAATGGAGACATTTGAGGTTGTTTATTATGCTGATTGAAAGATCTTTTTCTGTTGCTGTTATAAGCTAATAATGGATGGTATAGAAGGCAGAAATCAGAGTGTTTGAAGTAGTTCCTTGCTGCTGTACCTTTCCCATTGCTAGCTGTACTTTCCAAGCTTGGCTGTATTGCATAAAAAGGAGTTTTGGAGTGTTATTGGGTATTGTAGGGAAGCTTCCTTCTTTGTTTCTACTACTCATTCGTGGTCTTTGGGAGGTGATTAGTGCCTCAGTTGTTGCTCTTATATTTTGTATGAGTTATTTGTGACATTCTATGGAGATTTGATGTATTTCTAGCCATACCCACTTGCTGGTCCATTTCTGGGGGCCGTACCAAGTTGCATATTTTCATATGGGTATGTGATAGTAATTGTTTTCTGGCTATTTTACTATCTGGGTTGTCTTTAGTTTCTTCAGATTCATTGTATATTTTCTGGGTTTCTATTATATGCAATACATTGTGTGCTCCAGCACTACATCTGCAGGAAAACATAAAACCCCTTCTGCATCTTCTGTCTATCTGAAAGAACACACAAAATAATAATAAAATCACACAAATAAAGATTCAAAAAAATACCAACAGGTACGGCACATTACAGACAACTTCATTTTGAAGATCAATCAGTGTCCCTTAGCAAGGCGCCATGGATGACATGATTGATGTACTTAAAGCGCCTTCCTCTAGTTGAACCTTTTTGAAGCCTTACAACTTACTTAGATGCCTATACATGTTCTCTGGAGGATTCATTATACCTCTATTATCTTCATCAATCAAACTCTCCTTCAAAATGCATTTAGGCGCCATTTGGATGTTGTTCTGGCAAGTTTGAGTGGAGAAGTGCGCCTAGAGTTTACTTGGTCAAGTTCTTTGAAGATCTGCAATGTATGAGTCCCTTTTGATGATCAAAACATTCTTTTCTTCCCAGGCGCCCTGGTGGATATGATAGAAGTGTTCTATAGCTTGATGATGCTAGGTTAGGCGCTCTTTTGTGAATTTTGATATGGGATTTGCGGCTAGACTCCAAGAGTCAATTTCCTGCTTTTCTTGCCTTCCAGACTTAGCCAAATTTTGGGTTTCTGACTTGTTCCTGCAAAAACAATAAAGTTAAGTTAGTCAAAAACCAGTTCATTCCCTCATTATTTAGAATTAGCCTCTGGGAATGAGGAATAGGCTAATTCATTCTTCATTTGATGATCAGGCCGGAAACGGGGACATGACAAAAATCCTGAAAAATTGACTAAGTCTGAAATCTGGTGGATCCTCCAAATTCTAGAATTTGCATGTTAAATCTGGTGAATCTGAGACCTATCTCAAACATCCTGAAAGGTATATTGAAAAATATTTAAAGTATCTTATACTTAAATATATTTTTCAATATACCTAACCCTGGGCGTTTAAGTGGTAGAACGAGAGTCCAGGGTTGGGACTCGCGAGTAGTTTTAAGTTTATAGAGGGGGGACGTTTGAGGGACGTCTTAGACGTCCCCGACCGTCTGGGACGTCCTCGGCCGTTCCAGGGATGCCCAGGCGTCCCCAATTCACTTTCTGCCATCCTCGATTTTTTTTGCACGTCCCAGGGACGTTTCCTGTTTTTTCATTTTTTGGGGGACGTCCCCAGCCATCCCCCCATCCCAAAAATGCCACAGGGGATGGGGACGGGGACGGGGCTGTAGGAGGTGGGGACGCGTCCCCGTGTACCCTTGATATTTATAGTATTAATATTATATTATAATTATAATAATATTTAAATTGTTAATATTAATATTAATAATTATCTTATATTTATAATTATATATTATAATATAATATAATATTTGTTACTTATATTAAATAATATAATTTAAATAAATATTATATATTTAATTATATTGGAATATATATATAATAATATTATTTAATATTGTTTATTATATTTTAATAATATTATTTATATGTATTAATATTAATACATACATAATTATCCGTATTTTCCGAAAGTGACTTCCTTCCTTTATTATGATGTTTAAATCTTTAATTTAAACAGTGTCTTAATATGGGGACATGACATCCTTTTTGGCCGACAAGCTTCACTTCTAGAAGATTCTGTTTTTTCTTTATTTCATTTTATTATATGTTTTCCTTCTCAAAAGTGACTTATTTTATAATTTCCCAATAGCTTATTATAAAGTCACTTTTTACAAATAAAAAGGCCCAGCTAATTAATTGAATATAAAAAACCCAAAAATGACTTAGGATTATTTAACATTTAATTAATTAAATTATTCCCTTATAACTCCCAACTTAGCCTATGGGAATAAAAATAGGCTAGTGGACCTCGCTGGATGATCACTTGGAAAATGGGGACATTACATCCTATCTTGAATAGTTCCACTTCAACATCATGTACAAAAAGGGAAGTTTTGATCAAATAGAAAATTGTTTGAGTCAATCCCTAGTTTAAGCTCTCCTCATTGTGCTTGATGCATGTGGACACAAGACCAACACTTGGGCAAAATTGTATGCAATGGATGCTGAATTCGCTGAGATCTTTAAAAGATTGTACGACGATAAGACAATTTCAGATCTGTACTTGTAGGATGGACTCCTATATCACCTTGGACATCTGTGTGTACCGCACAAGAGTGGCAAAAACTTATATGGGAGGCCCACTTTAAAATGGTTGTAGGACATTTTGGAGTTGAGATGATCCTCTCAATAGTGCAAAAACATTTCAACTGATTGTATCTTCGCATAAATGTTGCCAGGCATCCAATCTTGCATTGCATGTGCCATAGCCAAGCTGGTCAAGAAACAAGGTATGTACATTTTCTTATTTTTTTTATTGCACCTTAAGAGGGAGTGTTAGTGTAATATTTTATTTCATCTCCTTTATTAAGTTTACTTGCATAATATGTTTCATTCTAGATAGCTAATAAGGACGTGTCATCCTTGATTGAAGCATTGTTCCATAGGGATGTTTCCCCCTCAAATAATATGTTGTTTCTAGGACGGGGATGTCCTTGAGATGATGGGATGCCAAGGGGACATTCCTCCACTGCCCCATTATTGCCACCAACAGGGAGGAGGTGGCTTTGGGATGTTTCCTTCAAAGAGGGGATGTTTCTGGGGCAACCCCTAATGGGGATGTTGAGGGGATGCTGAGGCATCCTAGGGACTGCTCATAAACTTCTTTAGGTCTCTTGAACACCCCTGAAACTAGTGACCATCTCCAATGCCTGAAACGTCATAAAGCAATTTAAAAATAGGTATTTTTTGGAATTGTAGGCCACTAATCCTAACCGTAAAAGTCTAATTGGCTGCACCCACACCATTTAACACTTAAAAAACCTATAAAAAGACATCCCAATAATATAGTTCTTTGAAGAATGAAGATTTGATTAGAAATAGTGAGAACTTGGTGTAGTGATAAAATTATGAGAAATGGTGTGTGCCATGAAGGTCTGTGTAGTCTCGAAGGCCTTAATTTTGGCTTGTTGGTTGTGGTAGAGCTCCCAACAGTGGGTTTTGTCCCTTGACCTTGCTGGGGGCTCTGCCCCTAGAACATTACTTCAGTTTTAAAAAGTAAAAAATAAAATTTGTTTTGGGCCCATTATATATGTGTGTGTTTGAGTTTCTGCTGACTACTGTAAGGAGCTGCCCCTTGATGCCACGAGGGGCTCCACCGCTAGATCCCTGCCAGCCACCATTCCCCAGTTCTGAGACTTTGTGGATCTATGGATTGAAGGTAATCAAGTGCCACCTCTGCCTCATCAATCCTTGATTGATGGCAATTAGGTGCCAACTCTATCTCATTAGATGCTACCGTCTCTACTTGTTGAGTTAGCTCCTCTTTTGATTGAAGTTAACACAATCCCTTTTGCACACTTGTCATTGTGGTTCATCCATCCAAGAGGTTATAAATATGGATTTTTTCTTTTGAATAGTAAATGGGAATGAAGTCTCTATTCAGCTATGCTATCAATTCCTGCTTCCAAATAGATAATTGTGATTATAATTAGTTTGATTGCCAAAGGTCTTGAATAGAGTTTTTAGGGTCTATTCTAAAATCCTACAGTTTGATAGCATGTTATGATCTCCTCACTTAAAGAAGATGAGATTTGAAGTTTATCCGAAGATCTTGTTGCTGAGGGATTGCATTTGTACATAAATTCTTGTGGATCCTATTGTTTCGGTAGTTTTGAAAGTAATCCATTTCCTGTTTCTTGTTGCAATGTAGTTGATCAACTAACTTTGTTGAAGTATTTTAAGCATAGGGACATTCCACTAGTGGAATTAGCCTCTCTTAAACCTTGAATATCCCTGTTGAAATGCTGTTGTCAATAAGCTATCCTTCATTCTATTTTCATTTTTGTTTTGCAGGGTTGTTTATAAATTAGACCACAACTTCCGACAAGCTACCAAAATAGAGAGGGTGCACTTAAAGCTTCCTGTTAAACCTGGTCATGTACTCGTGAAAAATATATATGCAGGAGTTAATGCTAGTGATGTGAGAGTTCAAATCCTTAACATTTGTGTTAGTTTCTTTTTAAATTGAATTTTGATTTTACTTATTGAAGTTGCAATTTGAACACTTCTGCAAGTGATTAAAGCCAAGTTTCTTGTTGTGAAATCAGAAACATATGTTGCATTGAACTGGAGTTATTACTCATGTACAGGTAAATTACTCGTCAGGGCGTTACTTTGGAAATGAAAAGGAAGCTGGTTCTCGTCTACCATTTGATGCAGGATTTGAGGTTTCTACCATCTTCTGTTTATTTTTGTAATTACTGCTTCAGACTTGCTTAAAGAAAGTTTAGTTTTTAATGAATGCATGTTATATTTTGCAGACCTTCCTTTTTCTTTTTCTTGATTTGATAAATTCCCCTTTGTTGGGTAAGCTTCGGCTTAGCTGTCATGATTGAGGGATATCCATTCCATCAAATTCACATGCAACTTGCACCTGGCATCCTCCATTGGGTTACACTGTACCTGGTGTGTTAGATGTGGTATTTTACCTAATTTCAGCACTTTATCATGTCTTCTTGGATTTGAACTTGGAGCTATGTTATAAAAGCCCTGATGCTTTTACCACTTGATCTCATCCTATTTGTCTTTTCAGATTTATCTTTACTTTCCTAAGTAACATTTTATTTCAATTCTCAAGATTGTTTTTGGTGGTAGCATAAAAGGAATTGGGTGTACAATTTACATTTATAGTGCATTTTAATCAGCAACGTATAATATAACATTTCTACCTATCCATGTAACAGATTACAAAATGCATGGAATGAAATAAAAATGAAAATGTCTCTCTCTGTAACTTTTGAAATGTCTGTGCATGGCCGATCACTTTTGTGGTAGTGAGGTGGGATCTTAGACGTTAAGAGAATAATCATCTGCAATTTTGTTGTTCAGCAATGTATGAGGATAAAGTGTGGAGAAACTAAGGATAGTTTTTACCCAACTACATGTACCTCTATAGTGGGGTTACTGGAGGCATTGACACAGATTGAAATCCAGAAGGTGGTTCAATTTATTGTGGAGCTATAGGAATTGCTACCATGTGCTACTGTCGGTGATGTTTTAAAGGTTGCATGCTCCTTAATACACTGTATTCCCTTCTTACCATTATCACAGTATGAATGAGTTTCTATCTTAATTCCAATTCAGTTTCCCCCATTGCAGTCTCCAAGGCTCCAAGCTTATAAACCAGACAGGGAACTGATAAAAAGTAAAAAATAACTTAGGAAAAATAATTGAAATTTTTGAAATGGGAATCTCCAATTTTATTTTTTCTTTGATCTAATTCTGAACTCTGCAAACTTTAGAAAAAAGCACAAAACTGTCAAATGGGTTGAGTTCAATTGATTAAGGCATTGGGTTCTCATTGTTGAAACCCAAGTTCAAATCCCCAAAGTGACATTTAATGTGGAATTGTAAGTTATGATTTTTGATCTTCTCTTGTTGGTTTCTAAGTTTCGTGCCTTTATTTTTTCTTTGATCCAATACTGAATTCTGCAATCTCTAGAAAAAAGCACCAAACTGTCAAAGGAGTTGAGTTCAATTGATTAAAGCATTGTATTCTCATAGTTGAAACCCAAGTTCAAATCCCTAAAGTGACATCTAATGTGGAATTAAGTGACTCTTGGTCTTCTATGGTTGGCTTCTAGTGCAGATGTGACTTCTACGGTGGAATTGTAAGGTACGACTCTTGGTCTTCCACTGTTGGTTTCTCGTGTGGTTACTCAAAAGGAGTTAAGTATTAGTCTAATGTTAATGCTCAAAAAGAGCTATGTATTAGGGTCATGTTTATGCTCGAAACGAGCTAAGACTTAGTCAAATGCTTGTATGAGAATATATATATATATATATATTGTAATGTCCCCTTCTAGTACGGTGAAATTTTTTCACTATTTAACACAACTCCAACTTAGTAAAAGAGAACATTAGTAATCTTTTTCAACATATAATCATTAAGATTATAACACATTAGATTATATTCACATTAAGTTCATATATTTGCTTCGTCATCATGCATTCAATTTGTAAGCACATTTATATATGTTATTTATTATTATCATTGGTTCGTAATATGACTTGTGAGGGACTTATGGTAGACTCTTACGTTAACCAGCTCTAGATCACCAAGTATGATTTCATTAAGTAAATAGTTCCATCTCTTACAGAGGCCCAAAGGTTTCACTCACACACGGAGTCCCTCACCATTTGGCTTGTGGGATTTCACTCACACACGGAGTACCTCATCTAGACGAGAGTCACCATCCATAGAGCAACTCTTACGAGTTCTCCTAGGCCCAAGGACTTCACCCACACACGGGGTTCCTCACCACTTGGCTCGAGGGACTTACGTCCAGTCGAGAGATACCTAGGCTAAAATAAACTATTTCAACTACATCATACCTTAGAGGTGATAGAGGGGTTAAATGGAGAGTCCGAGTCAGCTCCAAGCATATCACCAACTTATCTTTTCATTGATTTCATGAATATCACAATTGTTTTTATTGATATTTAACACATGATGGCTGATATTAGATATCATGGCCTCATAGCATAATTGGCCCATCATATTCCACGTAAGCATATTTATTATTGATTTCTTATACATAACTAAATCCATTCATCATGTTAGTCTATTCTTATATCCATGAGCATAACTGAAACAATCTATTATTCTATATGCATTCATTTATAGTTAGTATCATATTTTAATGAACATTCCTGCCTCTTTATGATAATATTCTACAATGATCACTTATTCTACTATGTGCATATTTCCTAAATCCTATACTCAGATTTACTTGTACACATGTACATATATTCTAACCCCTACTAACATATATATTCCCTACTAACATTTACATATAAATTGAATAAGTTAAATACCTACATACCTGGTTGGTCGATTCTCAGGGCTGCTGTATGAAGGATGCTGGTTGTTTGATTCGCAGCGCTGTTGTAAGAGGTGACCGATGCCTTTAAATCTGTATCTTCTCCATTTGTATTTGCAAGGAGAGCATTTGAAATCCTATTGTTTGCTGCATACAAAAATTATATTAATCACTGAGTTCTTTTCCTTATTTGTTGGTTTTCTCCCGTTTCCTTTTATTTCTTTTATCACTGTTCTTGCTCCCCCCGATGATCCCTATTTCTCTTCACTCGATCTCATTTATAGAGGGAGCGAAGACCAATACTTCAACCGACGTGCCTTTACAACCCTTCACACTTCGTTGGTTTTAAACGTCGATTGCTTATAATGCATATCCTTAGAGAATTATATTTGCTTAAGTTCCTTTATTGGGTATGTTACCTTTCCTTAAGGCCGAAAGGGAATTATGATTATAATATTCACTTATATCACTAGTTGTATATATAAATGAATATAGTATTTGATAATTATAATTTATTACCATATAAGATAATCGTGTCTCATGCATATTATTTATTATTTATTATTTAGATGGTTCATATAACCATGTTTATTAATAATACATTTATTTCTGTCATTTATAACAATGTTTAAATCTTTAATTTAAACATTGCTTTAATATCGGAGCATGACAGCCCTTCCCACTCAAGATTGCTTGTTCTCAAGCAATGTCTAAACCTGGAGATTAGAGTATCCCTTCTCCTTCCCAAGTAGCATCATCACTGGGCAAGCTTTTCCATTTAATGAGGTACTCTATTATAGTGCGGTTTCTCAATCTTCTTTCTCTGGTGCTTAGAATTCTCTCAGGTTCCAAGGTCAATTGTCCTTCATCATTGATAGGAGGAAGGTCTTCACATGGAGTAACCTTCTGGCCAAGCACTTTCTTCAATCTGGACACATGGAATATATTGTGGATTTTGTTGTTCCCAGGAAGTTCAAGTTCATATGCAACTTCCCCTATCCTTTTTATCACCTTGTAAGGTCCATAGAACCGGGGTTTAAGCTTTTCTGCACCACTAGATTTCAGGGATGATTGCCTGTAAGTTTGCAATCTCAAGAATACCATATCTCCTACTTCGAAGGTTCTCTCCACCCGTTTTCGATCAGCATAGATTTTTTGTTGATTTTGTGCATGACTAAGATTATCCCTAAGAGCCCTCATAATCTCTTCATTTTGCTGGATGAAATCTTTAGCCTTGGGACATCGGCTTTCTCTTAAGATTATACTTCCAAATGAAGGTGGATTATATCCATATAGAGCCTTTAAGGGGCTCATCCCAATGGACATGTTATAAGTTGTGTTATAGCAATATTCACCAAGGTGTAACCACTTAATCCACGCCTTCTGGTGTCCTGTGACATAGTTTCATAGATACCCCTCAATCCATTTATTCACAATTTCGGTTTGACCATCTGTTTGTGGATGATAGCTAGTACTGGGTGTCAACTCTGTTCCTGATAGTCTGAACAATTCTTGCCAAAATATACTCATGAAACGACCATCGCGGTCACTGACTATGGTATCAGGTAATCCATGGAGTCTAAAGATCTCTAAAAAATATGTCTGCTACCTGAGGGGCTTTATATTCAGAAGTGATAGCCATGAAATGAGCATACTTCGTGAGTCTATCCACGACCACATATATACAATCTTTCCCTTGTGTTCTTGGTAAGCCGGTTATGAAGTCCATGGATATGCTACTCCATTTCTGTTCTGGAATGGGTAAGGGTTGTAGTAGCCCGGCTGGATGTGTTTGTTCCACCTTATTCCTTTGACAAGTATCACACTCTCGCACATGCTTCAACACATCCTTCTTTAGTCCCTTCCACGCAAATTTTTCTCTAACTTGCTTGTATGTTTTGTAATAACCCTGGTGTCCGGCTAGAGGATGATCATGAAATTCTCTGAGGATTTTTCTTTTCATTTCGGATTCAGCGGCCACATAGACCCTATTCTTGTAGAATATAAGTTCATCCTGGATTCTGAACTCATCACTTGGTACATTACCCTCAAGTATACTCACAGTGAGAGGATCTTTAGCATAATTAGCTATGAGGAGGTTCTTCCAGTTTGGTGAGATGCTCGTCATAGCACATATGAAAGGTCTCCGGGAGAGTGCATCGGCTACCACATTATTTTTTCCTTTCATATAAGTGATGTCAAAGTTATAGGCTTGGATTTTGCTTACCAACTTTTGCTGCCTATCATTAAGATCACGTTGCTTTAGGAAATGTTGCAAACTGTTATGATCCGTCCGTACTGCAAACTTCCCGCATACAAGGTACTGCCGGAACTTGGCTAAAGTGTGCATGATAGCCAACTTTCTTTGTCATAAGTAGAGTAAAGTTTCTCTGCAGGGGTCAGCTTGCGACTTTCGAATGCTATAGGATGCTTATTTTGCATTAACACTGCCCCAACTCCTTCGCCGGAGGCATCACATTCCAACTCGAAGGGTAGGGAAAAGTCAGGTATGGCTAAAACTGGACATGTGCTCATGACATGTTTCAACTCCTCAAATGCTCTCTCGGCTACCTCATTCCATCGGAACAATCCCTTCTTTGTGAGGTCGGATAAAGGGACAGCGATCTTGGAGAAGTTTTTCACAAATCTTCGATAATAGCTGCATAGCCCTAGGAATCCGCGCAATTGAGTTAAGGTTCTCGGTCGGGGCCACTCTTTAATGGCTTTGATCTTCTCCTCATCAACTTTAACTCCTTCGGCACTAATCTTGTGTCCCAAGTACAAGGTTTTCTCCATTCCAAACTCACACTTGGATGCTTTAGCATATAAGGATTCTTGCTCTAGTATGGACAACACCTCTTCTATATGTTTGAGATGCTCTTCCCATGTTTTACTATAAATTAGAATGTTGTCAAAGAAGATGAGCAAAAATTTCCTTAATTGTTTCCTAAATGTGTGATTCATGCAGGATTGAAAGGTTGCTGGAGCATTTGTTAATCCGAAAGGAAGTACTAGGAATTCAAAGTGTCCATAATGGCATCTAAATGCCGTTTTTTTGGTATATCCTTTTCCCTCATGCGGATTTGATGATAGCCTGATCTCAGGTCTATTTTGGAAAAGTACTTTGCCCCACGGAGTTCATCTATTAACTCATCCACTCTAGGTATGGGGTATCTATTTTTGATGGTTTTTTTATTGAGAGCTCTATAATCCACACACATCCTCATTGTTCCATCCTTCTTTTTGACTAACACCACGAAAGATGCAAACGGGCTAGAACTCGGCTGGATATGCCCCATTTCTAAAAGCTCATTTATTGTTTTCTCTATTTCCTCTTTGAATTTTTGGGGATGTCTATACGGAGTGGTAATGACGGGTTTAGCCCCATGCTCCAATTCGATCATATGTTCAAAACCGCGCTTAGCTGGTAAGCCGGGAGGAAAAACATCGAACACCTTCTTATGTTTCCTTAGAATAGGCTGAATGTCTATGTGAATAGCCTTACCTTCAAGTGTAGATTTGTCTAGAACCAAACATTGGGCTGCCCATTCTACCTGGTTATGCCTAAAGGTTCTTTCCATTCGTTTGCATGAGATAACTCGGGGCGAACCATCAGATAGCCCATGAAGGGTAACTTTTTCTCCTTCATATTCGAAGGAGAGTTCTAGCTTAGGGAAATCTATTGAGACTTTGCCTAGGGAATGCAACCATGGCATGCCTAGGATTATATCCGTGTTTCCCATATTTACAACATAGAAGTCGTCTTGAACGGGGTGTCTTCCTATGGACAATTTTAGTTGTGGTAACATCTTTACACATTTTTTTGTGGAATCATCGGCAAGTGATACCGTAAATCCTTTGAAATCCTTGGTTTCCAATTTCATTCTTTTGGCTAAGGACTCATCTAGAAAGTTATGAGTGGCACCACTATCCACTAAGGCTGTAAATTTCTTACCTGCAATGTTGCACCTAAGCCTAAATAGGTGATGTTTTGATACCTTAGATATGGCTGCCAAGATGGCTTCCTCGGGTTCAACTTTCCTTCTCTTAGGAGAATTCTCTTCTTCTTGGTTTATGATTTCCATATTACTAACCTATCCACATTGGTGGCCCGGACCCCATTTATCTTTGCATTTAAAGCATAAACCTTTTTCTCTTAGGTCATCCCTTGAACACATATGCCCTTTTCCCCATGGTTTGCCACATTTGCGGCATGGATATTTGTCTTTTTGCTCATCTTTGTGAGGGAAGGGTTTGTTATATTTTCCTTTTTGGTAAAATGGCTTAGCGGAAGTTGGAGAGGGTTTACTTCTTTCTAGTTGGGTGGCCATGTCGATAGCCTCATCTAGTGAAGTGGGTTTAAGGGCTGCTACTAGTCCTCTTAGTTTCTCGTCAAGTCCTTCCACAAATAGGAAAGTAAGCCTCTCACCATCCATTCCGGTGACTCGTAATGCTATCTTCTCAAATTCACTAACATAGTCATACACTGTTCCTTTTTGTCTTACCAAAGTTAGGTCCTTAAAGTCTTGTTGGGGATGTCTCCTATCAAACTTCTTAAGGAACCTTGTAGAGAATTCGGCATATGATGTGATGGTCTCATGGCTAGGGTATTTTTCCCATTATGCCACCATTCATAGGCTATTCCTTCTAAGTGGAGGATTGTAAATTGGAGGGCATCTTTTTCAGTCATGGGACTAAGTGCAAAATAATCATTAAGTTTTTGGAGCCATGCATGGGGGGTGATTTTTGGGGTTCCATCAAAGTTAGGAAGGTTTACTTTATTAGCCTTATGTTTTAAGTCTTGGTGGATAGGTCTTCTTTCATGTCGTGTTAACTCATTCCTTTTAGAGTTACTAAATTCTTGGAAGGAAACCGCTCTTCTTACTTCGGGCTCTAAACTTGCATAGGCCCTAGCCATGTCTTCGATGCTTATAGCTTGTGGATTTTCTTCTTCCCTTCTTGGAGTTTCCTCACTTGGTAGGAAGGATGGTAGTGGAATTCTCGAACTTGAGGAGGAGTTGCTATTTTCGGCTTGGTTTGAAACTACTTCCTTTCCATTTGCCGAAGGGCCCTTGAGTTGATCCACGGTGCTTCCTACTTTTTGGAGTGCTTCTAGTAGCATTTGTGTAGTCTTCTCTCATTGCTCCATCATGGATTTAGTTGTTTGCTCATTTTGTTCCATCACGATTTTGGTTGTTCTTTCATTTTGTTCCATCATGCTTTTGGTGATCATCTCCATGAATGATTTCATATCTTGAGTATCCATGTTATTGTTATGGGCTGTTCGTCTTGTATAGTGTTGCATTAAATTTCTTCATAGGATGGCAGAATCTTCTACTCTGATACCAATTGTAATGTCCTCTTCTAGTACGGTGAAATTTTTTCACTATTTAACACAACTCCAACTTAGTAAAAGAGAACATTAGTAATCTTTTTCAACATAAAATCATTAAGATTATAACACATTAGATTATATTCATATTAAGTTCATATATTTGCTTCATCATCATGCATTCAATTTGTAAGCACATTTATATATATGTTATTCATTATTATCATTGGTTCGTGATATGACTTGTGAGGGACTTATGGTAGACTCTTACGTTAACCAGCTCTAGATCACCAAGTATGATTTCATTAAGTAAATAGTTCCATCTCTTATAGAGGCCCAAAAGTTTCACTCACACACGGAGTCCCTCACCATTTGGCTCGTGGGATTTCACTCACACACGGAGTACCTCATCCAGACGAGAGTCATCATCCATAGAGCAACTCTTACTAGTTCTCCTAGGCCCAAGGACTTCACCCACACACGGGGTTCCTCACCACTTGGCTCGAGGGACTTACGTCCAGTCGAGAGATACCTAGGCTAAAATAAACTATTTCAACTACGTCATACCTTAGAGGTGATAGAGGGGTTAAAGGGAGAGTCCGAGTCAGCTCCAAGCATATCACCAACTTATCTTTTCATTGATTTCATGAATATCACAATTGTTTTTATTTATATTTAACACATGATGGCTGATATTAGATATCATGGCCTTATAGCATAATTGGCCCATCATATTCCATATAAGCATATTTATTATTGATTTCTTATACATAACTAAATCCATTCATCATGTTAGTCTATTCTTATATTCATGAGCATAACTGAAACAATCTATTATTCTATATGCATTCATTTATAGTTAGTATCATATTTTAATGAACATTCCTGCCTCTTTATGATAATATTCTACAATGATCACTTATTCTACAATGTGCATATTTCCTAAATCCTATACTCAGATTTACTTGTACACATGTACATATATTCTAACCCCTACTAACATATATATTCCCTACTAACATTTACATATAAATTGAATAAGTTAAATACCTACATACCTGGTTGGTCGATTCTCAGGGCTGCTGTATGAAGGATGCTGGTTGTTTGATTCACAGAGCTGTTGTAAGAGGTGACTGATGCCTTTAAATCTCTATCTTCTCTGTTTGTATTTGCAAGGAGAGCATTTGAAATCGTATTGTTTTCTGCATACAGAAATTATATTAATCACTGAGTTCTTTTCCTTATTCGTTGGTTTTATCCCGTTTCCTTTTATTTCTTTTATCGCTGTTCTTGTTTCCCCCGATGATCCCTATTTCTCTTCACTCGATCTCATTTATAGACGGAGCAGAGACCAATACTTCAACCGACGTGCCTTTACAACCCTTCACACTTCGTTGGTTTTAAACGTCGATTGCTTATAATGCATATCCTTAGAGAATTATATTTGCTTAAGTTCCTTTATCGGGTATGTTACCTTTCCTTAAGGCCGAAAGGGAATTATGATTATAATATTCACTTATATCACTAGTTGTATATATAAATGAATATAGTATTTGATAATTATAATTTATTACCATATAAGATAATCGTGTCTCATGCATATTATTTATTATTTATTATTTAGATGGTTCATATAACCATGTTTATTAATAATATATTTATTTCTGTCATTTATAACAATGTTTAAATCTTTAATTTAAACATTGCTTTAATATCGGAGCATGACATAGATATATATATATATATATATATATATATATATATATATATATATATATATATATATATATATATATATATATATATATATATGCACCAAACTTGAAAACAACTGAAATAGAACTTTATTCCACATAACATTTCAGACAATAAATAAAATAAAAATAAAGAACATTTGCAAGAATCAAATCTTGTCAATATAGTGATAAAACATTGAAAATGACATATAAATGCAATAGGCAACACCACTCTTCCTCTAGTTGATAATGTTTTGTTCCAAAACCACAACTCCACTTGCTAGAACGGAATCACACTCGCAAGGCCAGGGTTGTCGTCATGCAAGCGTAATCGGTCCATCAACAGAACGTGGACGGTTGAAGGTCAGCTCTACGGGAGTGGGTTTCATCCCCTGCACTTCGAGCTCAACTAAACTTTGGGGGAATATTCCAAGGGGCATACCTTAACAGGTATTGAGTTGAAACAACATGAACAACTAAAAACCAATGAAAAACTAAAAACCCGACTTGTTATCTTGATCCCAAAACTGTCAAGGAGGAAGTTCTGCTAGGAAAGCATGCAGAGGGGAGCGGAGGAATAAGGGAGGTCAGGATGCGCTGGAAAGATGTGGAGGTGGAGATTTAAGACAAGAAGGGAAGTGAAACTTTTAAGGAGATCAAGATACATCCTGATGAGTATGAGATCAGCACAAAAGAGGACAAGAGTCTGGAGGAAGAAATGTGGAACAGTGGAAAAGCAGGCTAGGAAGGGGGTTTAGGATATCTTGAACCACATGGAAGTTCCACCAAAGAGAAGGACAAGGAGAAAGCGGAGTAGAGGAGGGGGCAGGGAATCAAGGGGGACAGGGATATGTCCCGACCCATGGGAAAGTCTCGCAATGTGCAAGAGTGGGCAAAACTTCCGCATCTTGAAGGGGGTCAAAGTTCTGCAATTCCTGAGGGGGTCCAAACTTCTGCCAGGGATAGAAAAACTTAGGATTTTTTGCAGAGTTCAGGCAGGTATAGACATAAGTTTACATTTACTCTTTTACATTTACTTTCTTATACTTTAAGATATATTTTATGTATATACTATCAGGATGTTTGAGAGTGGTTTCAGATCCATAGGAGTTAAACTGCAAATTCTAGGATTTGGAGGATCTCACAGATTTTAGACTTAGTCAAATTTGAAGGGAGACAACAGCAGACACCAAACAACACCCAATACACAAAATGAGGCGAATAGAGAGAAACCTCTTGGGAAAATTTTGAGGAATTTGACAAGATTTTGCAATTTTGAGGCATGGAAAATAGGAGTCCCAATAGTGGCTCTAGTTGGGGACGTGTGCCTAACAGAGACAACGAGAATCCAGAACATCTCTGGGCAGACCAAAAGGCAAAAACGAACAGGGGGAGTAACGCAAGACATATTTACAACGCATACAATCATAGGCATGAGGGCACAAAAAGGACAAATGACTGTAATCAAAATTCGCAGGCACTTGCAGGTCAAACCTGATGAGCACACGGTGATACTGAGAGAGGGGGTGAATCAGTATCAAACAAACTTTTACTTTTCCAAACTTAATCAATCACATCAACTAAACATATTCAAGATCTAGCAATTAAGAACACAAAGAGACAACACACGATTTTACGTGGAAACCCTTGCGGGAGAAAACCATGGCAAAATATTGCTTATATATTATATATTGATTTTCTTTTTGAAGGCTCCAACCTACTTTACATACGAATCTTTATTGTGAGCACCAACCCACAGGAGACACCATGTAATATACCAAATGGAGATATTTTCTCTAATTTTCGATTTTTGGGCTTTCCAAACTAATCTTGTTCGGAATTTCTGATTTTGCCTACTTTGAATTCTGCCCTAAATTCTGCACTTTAGTTTTCTGCTCAAAACCCTAATTCTGGTTTTAATTTCTACTCACAAACATGTAATCATAGCGCACAAATATGCATTCAAACATAGCAAATGATACTAAACATTACTATTCACATCTCCCATGAATTACACCATGAAATACGCATTTTAGGGCATCAACCAAATCTGATTTCCCGAGTTAAAGACTGCTGCTACAAAAGAGAATTTATTGAAAAGAAAAGTTCATCAAGTTCTAGGGCTCAAACATGCCCAAAACAAAGTTGGATTGTTGCCACTACAATCTGTTAGCGTTTAATTTCGCACCTTTCGGTGAGAAAGATAAACAGACAGCATGTATAGTAGGACTGTTCTTCAAATTAGGAGGGGAAGCTCCCTCAACAAGAAAATTAAAAAGATGTTTACAAAATAACCTATCTTTTTGTTTCTCAAGGCACGAGCACGAGGCAATGAAGCTCTTCTGCAAGGCTATAAGATTTTCTAAAGCTTTCCAGAAGAAAATAACTAACTTTATCTTTAAAACAATTCTGATTTCTTCAAGTAAATTCAGAGCATAAAGAAATTAGAAGGACAACTTGGAGGTTTTCAAAACAAAAGAACAAATACAACTCAACAATAATTGCTCATGCACAAAGTCATGAAAAATTTACATAACTCTTGACAACAAGATAGATCTCTGAAACCATGATTCGTATTCTCATTAATCAAAAAGCAAGAATCAATAACACTGTTTGAACAATAAAATGCGAGCAAAAATTAGTCTCAGCATTTACCATTGATAGTTTAAGTGTGTAGAATACACTTATTTATACCTAAAAAGCAAATATGCAAGGAAATAAAAGGAAGAATTAACTAACACTCTTCACTCTAGATCAATTGCTACATGGGAAGCATGAAAGTTTATTAGTAATTAAAACTAAAAGATATCTTGTCATGCAATTCAGTTAACTGAACTTGCATGTTATTACACATTGAGTTCCAACTCAAAGATATTTTGCATGATTTCCAAAAGTAAAATCGAAAAGTAAATTTAACTTAAGAAAGCAAAGTCAGTTCTTAAAATAGAAACTACTTTGGAAATCTCTCCTGCTGCCAAAAATAAATCCCTCCTGCAGATAGTGAAAAATAAGCTAAGTCTGAGAATTGAGATTTCTCTCAAATTCCTCAACTTTGGCTTCATCTGGTATGATCATGGACTCAAGGTGAACTGTCCTCATTTGCAAGTCTATGGCAGCATCCTCTGTGATTTTCTCAAACACCTCAAAGTCTTTTTCAGCCTTGGCGCACCTTGATGCAATATCAACCAGGAGGTACATCTTGTCTACGTAGGGATCACCACAAAACTTTTCACAGATCAGCTGCATGAACTCCTCCTGCAAATTATGAACAAGGCAATTTATGCCTTCATCGCTGAAATACCTGCAAAGAATGTTTTGGACAAGATCATGTTTGAGCAAAGATTTGGCCTTGATGGTGACTGACGAATATTGCATGATGACTTGAAAAGGTTCGTTCTGATGACCTTTATGCACTGAAAATGGACAATTTGGACTTCTGTGTGTTCGCTGCCCAAGAAAAACAAGTTTTCTTTTCGCTGTCCAAAATTTATTTTTTGTGAAAAAAATTTAAAATTTTGCCCTTGGAAAATGAAAATTTGGAGCTGCACCCTCAAAGATTTTACAGATCTGAGTTCAAACTGGTCTAGGATGATGGAAAATGCCTTTTGCCGAGGTAGGTATGTGTCAGAAATGAGAAATTTTGGACAAATAAGCCTCAAAAATCAATTTTATCTTGACTATAGGTAGTGATTTTGCCATCGAAAAATCATGACCAGCGGTGAAAATCCTTGAAAATTTGCCAAAAATGGCTTCCTGGGTTTGGATGTTGCCTTGTGAACATGAAGATGGACCCTGTGAAAGAAGAGAATGAAGAAAAAGAAGGATAGAAGTGATCGAATTGCCCTCTTTATGGTTTGTAGATCCGGAAAAGCTTCAAAAACCCTCAACAATGGCTGCCAGTGCAAGAAAGAGACCCTCTGGTGGACAAATTTTCCTTTTAGAGTGAAAGAAAGATGTAGAATGATGCAAAAGTAGATGATCTTTGCCTTGTGTGTGAAGATCGAATCCTCAAAGCCTTCAAATTCACCTTATGCAAGCTTTCATTCGTCCATTAATGGCTGCCATGTGAGAGGCTCAGCTTCATGTACCATCTTCTTGCCAAGCAAATGATGAAAACTATGCCAAAAATCTCCTTTATGGTGGACGCCCTCCTCGTAGGGTCTCATTCCCCAACTTGGACCTTGCTCTGCCTCTTCAACCTTGCAAAAATAATGAATGAAATGAGAAGGAAGAGATGTATTTATAGACTCAACCTTTATATCTCTTGGCGTCAATCTTCATGCAACCTAGGCGCCTTCAAAAGGAGTGCAAATGATGCAAAATAGGCGCCTTTTCCCTTCGGTCAAATAGGCATGCCTTTTGGTGTATTTGAGCGCCATTTACCAATAGCAAAAGGGCGTGAGAATTGGGTATTTTAGGCGCCTTTGGTAGTGCCTCAAAAAGGCGTGGGATTGTGAGTTTTTAGGCGCCTTTGGTATACTTGAGAAAGGCATGTTTTCCCTTGAATATGAGCGCCATTCTTGAAGGAGGTAAAAGGTGTGAGAAATGACTAAGTTGAGCGCTTTTCAGGAGTGGTAAATAGGCATGGAAATTAGGCAAATTGGGCCCTTATTTGGAGATCACAAAATGGCGTGAGTTTTAGCAAAAATGGGTGCCATTTCTAGACAAGTAAAAAGGCGTGGGATTTCTTGGATATGAGCGCCTTTTGAAGTTTGATTTTGAGTGTCTTGGTGGAAGTATATTTCAAAATATATTTAAGTATATGCTTAGATATTATATTTTGAAATATACTTCCAGGATGTTTGAGATAGGTCCCGGATCCATGGGATTTAACAAGCAGATTCTAGATTTTTGAGGATCCACCAGATTTTAGACTTAGACAGATTTCAGGATCTCAAAACATCAGGTTTCAGGACACCAGACTTAGCCAATTTCAGGGCTCACTTTATGATTCTTGACCTTGAAAAACTTTGAACTTTGCCTTGGCCATTTTGACGGAGGCTCCTTGGATCACTGCCGTTTGCCTCTGCCTCTGGAGCTTCTTTTTGCTGTAACTTCTTCATCTGATGACGAAATGTCTTGAAGTTTGGAAATTAGGCTCATATGATCTGAAACTCTCATTGAAGCCTCTCCTCCATGAATTATACTCCAAGATGGAGCACATTTTAGCTAGAAATGTCCAAAAATGCCTTAGAAGAAATTTTTCAAAATTTCAAAATTTTCAAAATTGAATTTTGATTTGTCAGATGTATTTGCATTGCTTCCCTTGGTTCCTTTATGTCATTTTGGCCTTCAATTCACCACTTTGACTTCCTCTTTTTTGATGTTCTTTCACCGCTTCAAGCCTGATTGGCTTGTCAGAATCTCCCTCCATTCGAGCCTTGGGTCACTATCTCTTGATATGACTTGTACTTGCAGGGTTAGTGCAATAATGACAAGGCTACACGGTGCTTGGGAGGTGTGTTTGGGCACATAAACGAAAAATTTCGTATGGGTACAACACAATCCCAACCCACAAACAATGTTTTACATACCAAATCAATGGCAAAGGTGCTTCCAAAATCTTCAAAGATTAGTGCCCAGGTCTGCTGATCTGTTTAGGGTTTAGAAACCCTAAACCATGTGCCAAACAGCCTCCACAAAGCAAATTCGCCTTCACAAAGTGTTGCTCCAAGTCTAGGGTTTAAACCCTAATAAAATGCAAGCACAAGCACCAAGAAAATACCCCTCAACAATGGCTAATTGGATCTGCTGCTGCTGCTGTTCCAAATCAGAATATGACATGTGCTGAATTAGGGTTTGGACAATAATTTCTGAATTTGCACTTTTCCAAAAGAAACCCTAGGACTGTAAACTGAATTTATTTCTGCACCTTCAATATGTCTTTCCCAAACATGAAACATGAACTATCATTCACAAATTGATGATAGAACAAACTATAGATTGGTATAGATTGGCAGCCTTATTACAACATGAAATACATAATCAAATATGCAAAGCACATATGCAGAACTGCTGCTCCAAAATGGATATCATAGAATGGAATTACAATCAAGAATGGCCTCCAAATCGGCCTTACAATTAGATATATGACTGCTGTCTACAAATCACAATCAAATGATTGTTTGCAACTTACCAAAAATGCTGTCCAAATATCAAACAAATGTAGATGAACCTCCTCCAACTCAGATCGGCCTTCACTAGTGTTGAGCGCTTCTCTATGTTGCTGATCGCTGCCCTCTATAATGTGTTTGATGTCAAATTCCATAATGCTAAACCTCCAATGATGTCACTGCCTTTAGGAAGTTGCAGATCAGCTTGTTTGAACAATGACAAGGCCTCCAAAAGGTGTATCAAATGCTGCACCTTCTCCAAGATGGAATTGTGACCTGCAAATGTGCAAGTTCGGCTCCCAAGTGCAAACGTCTAGGCTGCGATTAGGGTTTCTGCTGTCATAAACTCAGATCTGTCACACATATGTTACGAACAGCCAACAACCACCTCCAATAATGATGCTCCAAACTAGCAATGTGAACTTCTATAAATTCGGTGCTCAAGGAATGATAGATCTTCAAGTCTTCAATCAAAATGCAAGGGATCTTCAATCAAAGTCTTAAATGAAATCTTCAACAATGGTCTCCGACCAAATCTTCGAATGATAAATCAATGATGCTCAAACAAATCTACAAGTCTCCAATGAAGTGCAAATGTGAACTCCATATGAATCCACCTCCAAGATGTGATTGGGTTTTAGTCCAACACACCAACTCCACAAGGGTTTTCGTCCTTGGAAGTCTTGCAATACAATTGCCAAGCATAAATGTGAAAGTTGCCAAAATGTTCATGATGCCGGAATGATCTCCTTCATGCTTTATTTATACTTGGTTCTTCTTTTTCATCGAAATAGGCTGACAAATTCAAATTGAAGATTTGAATTACTTTTCTCTCCAAGTCGGCCAAAACAATATTATTTTTGATTCTCCAAAGTTGGCGCCCAAAATCAAAATATTATTATTTTATTGATTTATTGTTTCTTCCATGGTGACTGCCAGAAATCAAGAATATAATTTTTTATATTTTCCTCCAAGGTGAGCTCTCCTCATTGAAATAATGAAATATTATTATTTATTCCTCCAAAATAGCTGCTCCAATTAAATAATATTATTTAATTTATTTATCTTTTCCCATTTGAGTGCTTTTCTTCCAAGGTGGCACTTGAAGCTAGAATAAAATGATATTATTTTTACTTCAAAGGAAATATTTCAAGTCTCAATTTTTTTTTTACTTTTGTACACAAGCACACATCAAGAATCAGAAGCGCCCCACAACTAAGGTTGCAAAAATTCAAAACATTTGAACTCAATGTTTAGGTGCGTGTCTTAGATCAAGCACCTATAGAGAGGAAAAATGGATGAACATGCACGTGAGGGTACTCAGGTAGGCATGTGGCAATAGAGTCTTAGAAAACAATATCTAAAAGTTTTAACATCAATGCATAGGCATGCACCATAGGAATGTTGGCAAATTTCGAAAGTTTTGATGACTATTAGAATATAAGACAAGTGCCTTTGTAATAAAGTCATTATAGTGACTTAAGTGATTTATTTTTATTGCTATTTTTAGCATTTAGAATCTAGGACAAGTGTCACATTTATGTTTGTCAGTTACATCTCCCAAACTCTATATAAGGGGATGAACCTCATTGTAATAGTCATTCCAGTGTTTAATAGAATAATATTGTGTTCTACTTTTGCAACATGGTATTAGAGCAGGGGGTCATATGAAAAATCAAACAAATGAGGGTTTCATCATACCGT
This sequence comes from Cunninghamia lanceolata, assembly GCA_027924645.1. Classification (NCBI taxonomy): domain Eukaryota; kingdom Viridiplantae; phylum Streptophyta; class Pinopsida; order Cupressales; family Cupressaceae; genus Cunninghamia; species Cunninghamia lanceolata. The sequence continues at coordinate 9,290,494 of BSBN01000333.1, forward strand.
TTTCAAAATCATGAGCTAAAGACCTAAGGAAAATTGTAAACCGGAAAAACAGTCAAATTGCGGGTTATTTTATTAAAAGTTGAGTTATTTTACCAAAGATTTGAAGCATAAAAATTGTGACCACTTCTGCAAATCATGGGCTGAATTCCACAGTCGCACTTCACCAAGGTCATTTCTTAAAGTCTTGCAACCTTTAGAGTAGGAAAACCATTATTTCAGATAAACATTGCATGAAATTTAGCCAAAAATTCATCTCTAGGGTTTTTGTAGGAGTGGCAAAATATGTGCGAGCATCAGAAGCTTTTGCGTGGGAGAAGAAGAATTGCACATGAAAATGGCAGATGTGAATTTCAGACGTTGCTAGGGCATGCAGGTTAGAAATAGGGCATGCACCCACCAACATATTTTTATTTTGGGTATTTGTAGAATTTGCATTCAAGTTTTGGTTTATTTTCAAAAAATCTCAAAAGGGTTTCAAATGTTTTTGGAAAATTATTCTGGGTCAAATTAAAGAGTTGCAAGGGTTTCAAAGATTTTTGGGGGTATTTTTTTATTTTCTTGGAAATGGAAATTCCATTAGATAAATATTCTGGCCTCAACTTCCACACTTGGAAAGTAAAAATCTAGATATAGCTAATGCACAAGAACCTATGGGGAATAGTAAATGAAAATGAAAAACCACCTATAGATGCCAATAAATTATTAGATTGGTAGAGTAGAGATGATAAAGCTAAAGCCATTATTGGTCTTTGTAATGGCCCTTTTTGGGTCCATTCCAACATTCTTGAAAAGTTCCAAGATTCTTGGAGAATTCCAACATCCTTTGAGAACGCCAACTTTCTATAGACTTTGGGATTGCAAAAGAGTAATTAAATAAATAATTGAAGTTGTCTTACGGTAACTTTATATTATTTTCTTTAAGGCAAGTTATGTTTATTTATTAATTTATTTTAATGAAGGGTGGCCAAAGTCATAAACTGTTTTTAAAAGATGGCCAAAAGTGATAACACTAGGCATGGGGTACAAAGTGGTGACTTAAAAGGTTGTTTTAAAAGTGAATTATAAACATGACATTGAAAATAAGGATTCAAAAGTCACTTTGTAGAATAGTAAGTTTTGGGGGGAAAAGTACTTTTTCGAAAAAAACGATGAAAAAACAAAAACGCTCTTTGGAGAAAGCAATGAAAAAGCAAAAAGCACTTTTTGAAAAAGTAACAAAGAAGCAAAAAATGCTTTTTCGAAAAAGTAGCGAAAAAACAAAACAATAAATGCTTTTTCCTAAAATAGCTCTAAAAAAGCCATAAAAGGAGGTTTGGTCTTTAGAAGAGGGGTTATTGATTATTCATTTCATTTGCTCTGATGAAAGAATTGAGTTCTCTCTATTTGCTTGAGGACAAAAAAACCCTTTGGTGAATCTAGTTTCAAGGACGAAAACCCGCCTAGCTAGTTGAGTGATTTCATCCAAGAATCACCTATGTGCTGAAAGTGAAGTTTTCTAGTTTAAGTTGATTGTGTGAAGTTTTAGCTTCTAGTGTTGATTTAATCATGGATATTTTTGATGTTTTCTGAGTTGCTATTGAAATCTGAGTTTCATATTTTATTGTCTAAGTTTCAGTTGCTGCCTTTGGTGGATATTTGAGTTGATTCAAGGGAGTCATACCTATTGTACTATTTCTTATTTGGATTTGTTGAGTTTTTGGCACTTTGAAACAGTCGTACTACTGTTTGGTGAGGCCGTATAGGTTGTACCTTGATTACAACAAAGTTGATATCAATGATCAAACCATATATGACTTCATTTGGGTCATACCATGCAGATTTTGTTTACTCGCCTATTTGTTAAATGAATTCTCGCTTGTCACGCGAGTGACCCGGGTTAGTTCCCCGTCAACCACGCTGATGTTTTTTCGCTTATCTGATAAATGAATACTTGCAATAATGAATAGAATTTTCAGTGCATACCAAACAGAGGAGTAAAAGTATATCTTTATTAGCACATAAAATTATTATAGAAGTAGACCAGAGATGGTCAGCCAAGGATCAGAGTTGATCCGACTAGATCATACTATCTTCCCTGACGATACAAAGGCTATTTAAAAGCCCTGACGGTTGCCAAGAGGAACACAACCGTTGTAAAATACCGTACTTGTTCTATGCAATTTTTTTTTTGGATTTCTATGCAATCTTTTCAATCTTGTGCAATCATATAATCAAACTGAAACAATATCAAAATCAAATACCATATAGCAAATCAAAGCATATGAACTACCAAATAACATACCCGGAATCCACTTCATTTATTGATTTCAATGAGCTGATTACAAATGACAATTGGCTGGTCTGTTATATCAGACTTGACTAATTTTTGGATCAGACTTCATATAAGTGAAATATGTGAACAAATATATGCCAAAACCCTAGCCCAATGATAGACAATGATGCCCAATGAAGTAGTAATCCAACTAGGAATGAAAGTATGCCTGTAGCTGATCCTTAAACATTGTTGTACCTCCTGATATGACTACTGTACCTGCTGATGTCACTGCTGTACCTGATATAGACTGCCCAGATTTGCAAGAAATGCCAAAACATGCCAAAGCCAAGCTCCAATAGCTAGTGCTAGGCTCTAGGAAGGCAGCGATTAGAGTTTAGATGGTTCCAAATGCTTCAAACCTTCAAAATGTGCCAATAAATGATGTCCAACAGCTCTGTTATCAATTTTCCAGTTCGTTGATGCAAAAATCAGAATACTATATGATGACAAAAACACACTACAATTGCTTCTTATGCAAATCGGCTATCTTGGAAGTCTTCAACAATGAAATATGCATCAATGCCATAGCTAAATATCAAAATCAAACTCCATAGCTAGCTATAGATGAAGATCCATATCAAACCCTAGCTTAGAATGAAGCCAAAACATCAACCAAATCATCCAATGAAGCCCAATGATGAACTCTATATGAATTCACCTCACAAAGTGGAAAGGGATCATCACCAAACCACTAAAAATCAAGGGATCATCACCAAACCACTAAAAATCAAGGGATCATCTCCTTGATATCACTGAAAATGCAATTCCAGCCAAGAGAACATATCAAATGCCAAGTTTTCAAGAGATCCATAGTTCCAAATTGAAACCAAGAGCCTCTATTTATCCATTCCTTCACCTAGGCGTCCCAGTGAGCTAGATTTTGCGAATATTTGAAATCCACCAATCAATTACCACTTCCTCTTGATTCATGAGCTCACAATCATTTAAAAAAATGATAAAATAACAATATTTTCCAATATCTCCTTGGAAGCCAATATTAGAGAATATCCAATATTTTATTAAATGCTTTCTTCTCCACCTCAAGCGCCAATCTCCTTGGGCAATTAAACAATTTTTAATTATTTTCTTTTACTCCTAACCAAATCACCCATATTTAAAAAACTATATTTTATTGAATTTTTCTTCTTTCTCCTAGGTCGCCGATTTTCCCTTGGGCATACAAATATTAATTTTTAATTATTTCCTTCTTCCTTCCTCTTGGACGACAAACTTGTCTTGGGCAAATAAAATAACTTTTTAAAATATTTTCTCCTCCTTGGGTGGTGCTCCTTATCACTAAGCGATATTTTATTATTTTTATTGAATCTCTCCTTGGCCGTTGGCACATGATCCAATAAAATAATAATTATTTTATTTTTACCTCTTTTCCCTCTAGGCGTCAATTCCCTTGGAAAATAATATAATATTGAAAATACAATTGAATATTGCATTTTCCATTTTCCACCTTTTTAACTTTCAATTTGATCAACATTTATTTTTTCCAACCTGGCTAGAAAACACAATATTTTGGCTATATAGAAAATATCACCAAATAACACTTAGCAAAAATCCAAACAAAATCACCTGTTGAGCCAACATTATAGTTTTCCATCCTTCAAACCCCCCAAGCTCAACCCAAACACATGCCTAGCTCAAAAAGGGGACATTACAACCGTCAACTAACTGACTCGTACTACTACTAACTGACTCTTATAACTACCCGAGAGCCGACAACAAATTAATATATAGTTGGATAACCCATATTATCAAATATAATAATTGGCATTGTACGCTGGCTACAGATTTGGGGTCTTAATGCTTAGTTTCAGCATTAGTTTCAGTTTTGGTCTAGTTTTGCAGCATTTAGAGTTGCCTAACTCAACAATCAGAGTGTTTTTTCAAAGTGTTTCAAACTTTCATCTACAACACTATCATTATTCAGTGGTCCTGTTCAAAATGTTTCAGCATGATGTAGTTTGGTCTAGCCCACATGAGGTTGATTATCATCTGTTTTTATGAATTTATGGATTAATCCTTGTGTGTGCAGCAATATGGTTTCTTGATTTGAATATCATATCAGTTTGTTGTTAGTTTTCCTTATCAATATAATCTTTAGTAGTTCATATCTCATTTCACTGTAATTCTGGATGGTAGTACCACCAGAAGGTTGCATTTCATGATTAGCATATTGTAAAATTGGATAGTTTACTGCTAGTTATGTGCATTTCAACATGGTAAGGTCTTGGTTTGTTCACCACTAGACCCAGTGCATTTCATAGCCCGTTTTGGTATTGAGTTTGCTACCAATCAACCATTTTGGCTTGATCAGACTTGTAATAATCTTCCAATGGTTTTGCATTATCAAGCATACTTGTCTGCCAAAGAGGTGTAGATTTGGGTCAGCTTTGCCGTCTGTACGCTTCTAATCGGCTTGCTATCTTTCATTTCAGCAGTGTACTAATTTAGTAAATAGTTGTTCAAAACACTGTATGCTTTGAGCTTGCCCACATTGGGAACTTGGTGATTAGAAAGTGCCCGGACTTGCATTTGAATTTTCTATATTGCAAATTGGTTTGTAAAGACCCACACCAATATTGCCCCATTGCAATTCCAGTATGAATCATTGCTTCAACAATTACTTGTGCTTGTTTGATGCTTTTTATTGGATTGGTGTTGATGCATGCTTAGAGCAAGGGTTTGCAAGTAATGATTAATTCATATTAAGTGTAGATTCTGTAGCTCACACTGTTAAAGGAACATTCATTGACTAAAGATGGTTTTTGGTTTTCAATTACATAATACTCGTAAAATTGACTTCACCATCAAAACACAAGCATGACTATGAGGAAATATACACATTTAATCAAACATACACAGATGCACAAAGAATGATTTCATGTAATACAAATTGAAATGTATTAAAAAACATTTTATCAATTCTATCGCTTTCTCAAGATTATAGCAGTTTTTATTAGTCATAAGATAATGCTTATGTTGTGTTTGTTTGCAGAGCGTGGGAATAATTGCAGCAATTAGTGATTCTGTTCACAATTTAAATATAGGGGCACCTGTGGCAGCCATGTCAAATGGTGCATATGCTGAATTCAGTGAGGCATGCATTGCTAGTGCTAATCAATGTGTCCTTTATTCTGCATGAACTGTTCTTTTCAACTTTTTTTCTTGTATTTAGGAATGTTGATTTTTGATTTTTTGCAGAGTATCCAAAATATATCTTAGTGATTTCTTAAATTGGTTTTGATTTATTTTGGTTTTGTAGATTCCTGCAAAACATGTAATACCAGTGCCTAGGCCCGATCCTGAAGTGGTGGCAATGCTTACCTCAGGCCTTACAGCATCAATTGGATTGGAACAGGTTCTCTAAAACTTTCTTTAGGACGATTATTGTCCTTGCACATGACCACATTATATTGGTTGCTAGTTTTCTTTTCTCAAAAGCATGGCAGTTAAATTTTTTTTTCAAATATGACTTATGGTTTGCTTTTCTATAATCCCTAACTGAATGATATTTGACTATTGTGATTGTTTAGATACAGAAGCTTGATTGATTATTTCCTTCAAATTTAATTTTGTATAATTTCTGTATTTTGTTTATCCATGGTATCTCAGCTTATTGTTATCTCTCCTAAGTTCTTAGTCTCTCCTATTTGTACACCACCCAGAAGTTTGGTCCATGTTATCTGTTTCTGGGATTTCTGTATCGAAAACCTATATCAATGGAATTATTTATACTTTTATCAGAAAAAAAAAAGTTGTAAAAAGAACAGTTTTTCATCTTTATAAATATATTTGAATGAACGTATGATTGAATCTTGAGGATTTGTGTCTGTTGCATGGTCTCCTACAACTTCCTATTTTTAATTCTTTTTTTTTTCTTCTCTAATCCTCTGAAGCTGCAAAATTATAAACTTCTTGATTTTTTATACGTTCCATTGGCTATAAGTTGTGATGGATGAAGTTAGCTTTTGTTTTGCATGGTTTTAGGCAGGAAAGATGGGATCAGGACAAACAGTCCTAGTTACGGCTGCTGCTGGAGGAACTGGACAGTTTGCTGTTCAGGTAAACAACATGGGCTTGTGAAAATTTATTTTGAGCAAGATTGTGTTGGCATCCATTTACATTTCCATTCAAAATAAACTTCCTTTAATGAAAATGTGCTGGATGCATTTTTTATAGAAACAAAGCATGTAATTGTTATCTTTGTCTTTCTATATCCCTCTAAACAATATTGTTCTCCTTATGTTGGATTGAAGTAGTAGCCTGGCTCAAGTTCTAAACCTATTTTCTTATCTGTTTCTAGTGCATATGCACTAGGATTTTAATTTGAATAATTGATTTTAGCTGGTTTTTATCTGATTTTCTCTTTAGAAGATAATTTCTTCTGCCCTTACCTAGGCAAGGGGACACACATCTCAGATTCATCCCCAATCTATGTAACGCCCCGCCATGAATACCTCAGAGAACATCACATTTATGCTATATGCAACAGGATAATTTTTTTTTGAAAAGATAGAAATAACAAAGTAATATTAACACATTATTTAAACTAATGACTTGTCCTCTAAGATAACATGGCTGCATTACTTGACAAAACAATTAACGTAATCTGACACACATCATGAATTAACATTAGTAACTCATTGTAAACCTAATGCACTAAATTAATAAACATTTACATCTATATAACATCATATAAGTATTCATCAGGATCTAGTACATAGTTACAATTTCTCCCAACATATGAATACTACATTACATCGTTACATTATCATCTTCTGAATACATATGAATACATACATAATGAATCATCTGATACATAGGCTAGTACATGAGCATAATAACTGTCTCCATAAATAGGTACATGATCTGAATCTGCTACAGGAGTTACCCCTTCTTGCACACGAACAAAGGCAAGGAGAAACCAATGGAGATAAAGCACATCCACCCGACCATGTGGAACCCTAAGGTCCACCCCCCGTGCTAGGAGATAACATAAGGTCCCAAACATCAACCAGTCAAGTAGACAATTAACTAACATGTACAAGGACTGAACATGACTCCATCACAACACATGACAACATCACAAGCAACTCAATATCACTTCCAGAGGCAACACAAGACAAATGGGGAGAGTACAACTAGGGAATGCTAGGCTGCAGTAGGGAGAGTGTCATCGCATGGTCCTAGCATGGGTTACCCTGGCAGTCTCTCTCTAGACTCCGGCCCCCATCTATGGTTACCCTGGGAGTCTCTCACTAGACTCCGGCCCCATAGGGTGACACATGCGGATCTGACACACCCTTTCATGGAGACAAGGAGGTCGAACTTGCCAACCAGGCCTTCTCAATCCCATCCTTAGTCTAAACAAGCACTACAGGCATGGGTGAGGAATCCAATTATCTTGTTTAATGTGAATTACTACCCAACCCTCTAATTCATTAATTAGGTTATCATTTGATTACTAACTATCAATGGGTTACCCTGGCTAGCCACTTTGGGCGCTGGCCCCACATTGAAAGCCACTCCCCTACCTGCATCTAGAAACCCTATCCATCAAGCAAGACAATGACTATCATACTGATAAGTGTATATAAACAATGCAAGGCATTTACCTTCTTGCGTACAGAACATAATAAATCACCAGAGCAAGGCATGGGTCCTCTTGCTCCAACATTTCAACCATAACAAGGTGTAATCTAGAGCAAGGCATGGGTCCTCTTACTCCCAAACTCAATCCTTTACACAGACCAACATAGAATTTAAAACAAACTCAACACAATAGGGAACCACAGCCTTCAAGAAGAGCTCAACAACATGGATTCAAGACATAACAACAGGACTAGATACACTGAGCAAGGCATTGTCCCTCTTGCACAGTCGTGAAAATCATATAAACCATAAGCAGAGGGAAGTCAACATCACATAAAACCAAAACATGCTCATTCTTCAACCAGAATGCAACAATGCAAGGATCAAACCCACAACTACCCCTACTGGCCTCTGGAATAAACTTTCACTAGACACCACTGAAACACAACAATCCCCACATTAACATTTACTCTTAAATGCACAACTCCTTCAATTAGACCAATCCAATTAACATAACCTAAGTGTAATATATAATGTGACATACTAACCATGGGTCTTCAAAACAGTACCATACTCATAAGATGCCCATGAATCAATACAACATTCACTTCAATTATTCTACTATTCCTTGTAACTAAGAAGATATAAACAACAACATAATTATATCAAATGGGATCCATGAATGTGGACTTCATTATGAATGCAAACAACATCTCATCAAAGTCCAAAACACTTATAACAAAGAGTTAGCACTTATACTCAACATTTAATTTGCTACTAGGAAAAGTTAACAATAACCATTACTCGACAAGACATTTGACGAGCAACGCTTAGAACTAAACTATCTAAAAGACATCACCATTGATTCTATTCTTAACCCAATAACATGATAAGCATATCACTTTTAAACTAAGATGCGATACTCACTAAGAACCTCAAGATCCAAACCCTACATCCTACCTTATTTATGATAACTAAAGTTCTCATACAGAAGACATAATACTCTACCAACATATTATTATTAACAACATTACCTGGATTAAAACATAGACAAGCTAGGTATTGAGAATTCAAACTTGATCACTCACATAACCTTTATTATGCCAATAATTAAACTTTTCTTACACAAGGAGTTCCCAACTAGCTAAATTCTAGTATGGATGCCATTCTAGTAAATCAAAATAAGAATAAGTCATAGTCCAACTCAATACAACATCCTATCTTCAAATGCAATGAAGAACAATTATAACCAAATTAGATACTAAACAACTTTAACATAATACACTTGAATTACCACTTATTCAATCCTAAATACAATTTTTTTGTTAGGTAGAATAATTAATTTGAACTCATATTTAACCACAATTGCAGCATACTATAATGCACTAATAAAGAGTTGAAGAATGTTTCCTCTAATGATAACATTACTATGATGGTACTACAAAAGTCTTATCCTAATTTTTTTCTTTACAACAATAACCCGCAATTAAAAGATTGATTCCCCTACTCATAAAAGAATAAACCTAGAATTCTATTAACATCATGATCGATAGGAATCTATTCCTTAAACTATTAAGAACATAACTCCCTTTTAAAACAGGATAAGGTTATCAACATTTCCTAGAGTTAAAGTCTCATGACTATACATTGCCCAAGGTATCTCTCAAGAGAGCACCAAAGTTTAACTATGTGTAAGGAGGTAATAAGAGGTCTGAGGTAATGAAATTAATAAAATGTAAAATACTAACCATATGAACTTAATGATGATATTCAGCACCAAAGGCTACTACTATTAATTAGCCATGTTTTCCTTGCTTAGTAACAAAACATCCACATTCTATACTTCCATTTAGCTAAGCATCGTCAACAAAATAAGAATACAAGATGGGAAGAACCTAAGAGGAAATCTGGTCTATACTTATCTTATTCAAAACTTGAGGTTCACAACATTCTATTTTATTTACGAATAAGGCCCAACAATTTAAGGAACCTTTTTAGAAAACATCACCAATTCTAGAGTACAAAATATGGTTTCTACAACTATTATACATTACTTCCATAACCTTATTAGAAACATTAATTCTACTTACACAAGATCTGCTTATGCTATGATGATCTAGGTTTATGACATGCAAATAAGGCAACAAATATGCTTCTTTCAAGATTTACATTGAAATGTTTGCTTTTCCAATTTCACAAGCAACAACCCTTAAAAAAACAACCTTTACATTTAATAAATAAAGGATACATATAATATTTAGAACATACAATATTTACATTTAACCAATAAAGAAAAACATATAATATTTATATTTAATCAATAAAGAAAAACATATAAAATTTACATCTAATCAATAAAGAAAAACATATAATATTTATATTTAATTAATAAAGAAAACATGATACCTCAATCGCAATATCCCACTAATGGTAGAATCCTTGAATGAAAATCATAAAATGAGCAAGTCACCCCCACTCCATGAAGTGTTTTTAAAGAGAAAGAAAGAGTAACTTCCTACCCAAAACTAACTCAACCACCCAACTAACTCAACCACCCAACTAATTCAACCAACCACCTTCCCATTTTCGTCACTTTTGTAAGTGGGGCTTAAAGGAGGGTCTAAAAACCTTTTAAAATATTATAAATGACAAAAATAAACTTCTTACCCATGTACCTTGGACATAAGACAATTTTCCAAACATAAAATACAACTTAGACCTCTTAAAAACACTTAAAAATCATTTTAAAAGTTACAAGGTTAAATCCCACACAAGAACATAATCATTTTATCACATAAAACTAAAAATAATATTTCTTAACATCATGGCCAATAGACCTTAGGGCCCCATGTCTAGGTCAGACATCACACAGAAAGACATAAAGTGGCTAAATGACCACCATCATCCATTGACATAATAATTCTACATGTACACTCAGCAAGAAGTGTTAGTACAATATATAGCCAAAATATATCCATCATAACAAATAAATCTAACAGAATCAGTCCATGAGATCCATTCTAACATATAACAATTGTAGTAAGTCGACATTCTAATCATTGGAATGCAAAACAATGTCAAAGCCTGCATTATCAGTGTTGCAATAGAGATTACCAATAAAACACATTAACTATCATATGAAACCTCACATGGATGAAACATCTATTAATATTGTACAACATCAATTGTTTACCTTACCTTAATTATTCCTGTTATTATACCTTCATATTCATGCGCCTTGATCAGTTCACCTGTACATCCAAGGTGCAAACGTAGGGGCACTACAATCTATGTCTTCTATAAAATAGACCTCAGCACATACCTGAATTGCTGAGCCAATCAAGAATATCTGAAAATAGCACATAGTGGCTGGAATTGTTTATCGTCTTTCATATGAAAATCTCACAATAGGCCTTGACTATTGATAGTCCAACACTTGCATCCGGGCAAAAACATAGTTTATTAGTAATTTACATTTCTACAAAAACCCTCCTTTTAGATTTTATATAGTGCACATACTTGTAAATTCTGTCAATAGCTTTTAGTTTATTATTGATTAGGTGTTAGGGAGCTTCCTCTTATAATTTGAAGAATGGTTTTGCTGTACACACTATTATAGTTTGAGTTGTCTTGAAAAGGACAAATTAAAATGCTAACATAAAATATATATAAGATCCATGAATGAATAATAAAAAGTATGAGATGAATCAAACCATTATAAAGCTTTATCAATTGAAATTTCTCTAAACACGTGTATTAGAAACATCTCATCATCAAGTGGTGCATCATATAATAAGAAAAAACATTTTAACATGTAAGTATGAGCCATTATGATATCCATTTCCCTAACCCCTAAATGCATCAATGCATGAATCTCTAATAATATGAGCACTATAAAGCTTAAGATCCAAGACATCAAGAGATATAAAATCATTTTCATCATTTGTGTCATTAACATTTGTAAGTTGGGAAACATGATCATCATTAGCACAATCATGCAATGTTCCACGGGGATGCTTCCCCCTTGAAAACTCGTTTTAGGGATGGGGATGAGACATTCCCTCATCGCCTCCCAAACACTACTTTTTGGGTTGGCCGTCCTTGGGATGTCCCCTATCAATGAATGGTTGGGGATGGATCCCCCATTAAAAAATCAGTTTTGAGTTTTTCAAATTGTCGAAACACTTTGTAAAGTTTTTTTATAATTTTATCTACTTTCTCTGATCAAGTTGCAATTCATCTGAGTTGCAATTGGCTAGGAGTCATCTAAGAAAATGCAAATCCACACATACCTATAATTTTTCTAAGCAACATCTTTCACAAAGTGGCTCGAGTTCTAGAGAGGGAAATCACAACGAAACAATGGGTATGGAGTAGACTGGGTGTTGTACAAAACCTCGTATATCGTCTATGACTCTATTCTACATAGAGGAATATGAGGTTATGTGGGATAACTAGTCTCATGTTAGAATTTTAATTTGTCATTTGCAAGACAACACAAAATGGACATGTATAGTAGAACCGTTCTTCAAATTAGGAGGGGAAGCTCCTTGGGATCTAAACTAAACCTAAAGCTAAGCTAAATTGGCCCTAGACTAAAACTATAGACAAGATAAACAAATATGTACACCATGCAAGATTTTATCAAAGGGGTTTACATAAATGAACATGATTAAGTGTGTATGTTTTTTCCTTAGATACATGCACCAGATTGTTAATAGTCGTGCCTTGCAAATGAGATTTTTAGATATTAAGGATGAAATTTTGCCACATTTTGTCTTATGCCAGCTAGGGTTTTAGGCAGAGTTTGTTTGCACTTATGCCAAAGCATAAGTTGTAATGACTTAAGACAATTTTTAGAGTTGAGTAGAATCACCATATGGTTGAGCCCACATGAATGTGTACCCAACACTTTGAACAAACCCTACCACTTTTCTTTAGATCTTTAGCAGAAAATTGTGTTGCCTAAGCCCTGTTTTTGCTAGGTGGAACTTTGACAGGACCTTGCCAAGGCAGAACGTTGATAGGACTTAGGTCAGTGGAGGAACCCTTTGCTTATGCCAATTTCATGCTCCTAAATGCCCTTGTATGCTATTGATCTGCTCTTACTTTTGCCCGTCGTTCCTTGCAAGAGCATTTCATTGAAGGATAGACCATGACAAGATGACCTTGCAAACTAACTAGGGAAACCAAAAATGACTTGGATCAACAAACAACCAAGGTTACTTGGGGATGCGTCCCTGACATTTTTTGCTTGTCCTCGTATTGGGGACATTTTGGGACATGGAATGCCTCGGAAACGTCCCCTAGCCGTCCTCGATCAATTTTTTTTGGCCCTAATATCCTGGAAATGTGGGGACTTCGTGGGGATGGCTGGACCTCCTCGAGATTGTTGGGGATGCCAATGACGTCTCCCAACCATCTCGGGGATAATTGACCGTCCCCGCACAATTGTAGTCAGATTTAAGATAAAAAGAAGATTTGAATTGGTAAAAAGGAAAAACAACTACAGTAAAATTTGGATTTTGAAAAATGATATTTTGTTTTTGTTAATCTTTTTCTTCCTTGAATTGAATTATGAATTTTTTGGAAACAAACTACAATATTAAAACAACAAAAACTACAATATAGTGTTTTTGTAAAACATTTTCAGTTGGTAGATAGAATATGGAAAACATTTGTGATAAGGTATGGTTGCCAACTCAGGTTCCAACCTAAGAGCTCTACCAGTACTTCACTTGGCCACAAAATCCTCTAGGATCTTGCCAAATTTATTTCCAGCAAAAAAATAACACCTCTTCTTAATGCAATTGACTTCAAATTCACTTGTATGGTGAATTTATTATAACTAAAAACTTTCTAATGTTAGCAAAATAAGTATTAAGGATCTATAATGTACATGATGAATGCCTTATCAATGTTACCATATGAATATTTGAAATTTCCCTATATTTTAAAATTTTCCTAATTTTTTAATAGCCGTCCCCTTTGTTGTACTCAAAATCGGCCTCAAAAAAATTTATCCTCGAAATGCGTCCCCTTGTCCCTTTCCATCCCCGTCCCAGAAACGTGGGTTTAACATAGCAAAAAACTGATGATCAATTTGATGACAAGTGGACAAAGGTAAGTTTACATAGTGAGTTTTGTAGAGGTGCAACAAGTCATAGCGTGATGGTAAGGAATTGAAAGGGTTGGATTTTGCTAAGTATCGGAGGCTCAAATAGTAGAAATCAGTGCAAACAGTTCAAAACTTTGATCAGACACTAATTCACGGTGGCCCTCCTTGCCCAACTGCAAATGCTAGAAAAGGCAAATGCAAGGAAGTATACCTTATAAAGTATATATATTTAGTACTAACGATATTTATTGTTATTATATTATATATATTATAAATCATTATATAGTATTAAGTTATTAAGTATATTAAATTTAAATTTTAAATATTTAATATAGTTAACTATGTTACATAATTATATACTAACCATATAAACTATTTAATTATTTAATTATCTATTAATATTAAATAATTATACACCCAGGGTGTAGACTGATTTTTAGTGTTATTCGATAAATGAATATTGTTTGTGTTTTCAAGCCTAACCATGTCGCATGTGAGGTGAAGGTTGTTTGCTTGAGAGTTATAGTGGATAAATAGCTTGATATTGTGTTCATGCAATAGTTGTATAAGTCTTGTCGATTCTCTCGGTTAACAAAAAAACTAAAAAAATTATTTAATAATTTATTATCTATTTTATATACTTAAATATATAATTATATAACATAGTTAACTATATTAAATATTAAAAATTAAAATTTAATATAGTTAATAATAAATATATTTTTGACTATATAATTTATTAAATATATTTCCATGCCTTTGCATTTTCTAGTGTTTGTTGATAGGATGAGGAGGGTTGTTGTACATTAGCATTTGATCAAAGTTTCAAAAGGCTTGCATCAATTTTTGTTGTTTGTGCCTCCAATACTTAGCAAAATCTAGACTTTTGAATTCCTCATCATCTCTCTCTAATTGGTTATCCCCACATTGCCTCACATTCCTCAATGTAGTGTAGAAAATACATGAGCTTTTGTATAGCACCTGGTTTGCTCTGTGCCCATTGTTTTGTCGTGATTTCCCTCCCCCAAAATTGAGTTGCTTTCTCAGATATGCTACTTGGAAAAATTATAGGGGCATGAGGATTTGCATTCTCTCAAACGACACCTAGCTAGTAGCAGCTCGAACGAATCATAGCTTGATCAATGTTAGCATTTCAATTCACACGTTTTAGTACAACACAAAACGGACCAGATGTGTGGTAGAACCACTCTTTAAATTAGAAAGTGAATCTCCTTGCAGATAAAAACTAACCTAAAACTAAACAATAGGTACTTGTTATTCACAATCTTTATAGTGGATTTTTTGGGTTGATTTAGAGTGTGCAATACAAACAAATTGTAATGTCCCCTTTTGGGATTACCCTAAATCTTGCCCTAGAATCGCAAGTTAGGGTTACAAGTTACCAATCAAATGTTGTAAGCAAGATAAATCCTGGTTTATGTAATGTCCCTAATAAGAATTATAATAATTTTATCCTAAACTATCAACTTTCCAAACAAACAATGGATTTAGAGGATACCTTGGCCTGATTTAATCCCTGCAAACAAGTTAGAGATCAATAATAACTTATCAAATAGAGTATCATGATTAAACATCAGTAAGTCCATAGTGAATTAGTTAACCCAATTATTAAACCTTACCTTGGGATGCTCAACCATGGGGGAGCATGGAAGAGAGTGACTCGATGGGTAATCTTAGCCTCCCTAGGTCTCAGGGCGGATATACCATCCCCCTAGTCCTCATGTGGCGCATGCCATTCATATGAGGTGTCCTCATCCTTATGTGTCACATGCCATTCATATAAGGTCTCTTTAGCTTCATATGGCACATTCCATTCATATGAAGTCGCCTCGGCCTCATGTGGTGCATGCCATTCATATGAGGTCGCCTCGATCTCATGTGGTGCATGCCATTCATATGAGATTTCCTACCTAGTGAGGATCCGTTATTCCCTCATCTTGCCATCTTTTCCCATTTCCCCATGATTGATCTCCCTGTATTGTTACACGGTTACACCATGATAGGAGAGTGAGGTTATGAAGGGTGCCCTGGTAGCCAAACCCTCTAGGCCCAAAGGCAGTACCCTTTATGCTAAAGGCAAAACCCCTTTGGCCCATGTGGGCTCATTTCATCCCCCTAGGTGGCATACCTAGAAGAGGGCCCTCTCACCGTTCCTCTTTGCAATTCTCCCTTTCCCTATCATGGTGAAGGTATGTGCAGAATGAACTAATCAAATTCACATTTACAAATAATCACATCAACAATAATAGTTTATGAATATGCTACCATATGATAAAAACAAGCTTAAACCATTAACCCTATTTAAGTTATACATTATACTCCCATATGAGTATCCTATCACAAATAGATTAATGGACCATTCCTCAATTTAATGCCTTTCCTAAATATCTTGATTGCAGATCTGTATATCTGTTTTTCTCTTGATACTCCTTTATATTCAAGTAATATTCATGGCTTGCCTTCCATCTCATATCACAAATGATATTATATATCTTCTTGGTAGGATGAGGAGCCACATCTAATAGTGTTGTCCCTATATGGAGACTGCTGCCCAAGGATCACAACCATTAGTTAACTCACCTTTAATTGCTGCCTTATTAGACATGATCGCTTCATTCTTATTAGCTGCCCTTTCATAAACCTTCGCTGCTGTTGGGTGTTATACTAATCGTTGTATGCTGCCAATCGTTGTCTTATTATGAGTTTAGTAATTGCTACAAACCAGAGAAACGAGACTCACCAGGACTCGCTTGGACTCGGCAAGTCTCGAGCTGAGTGACCCCAAACGAGTCCTGGGGACTCGGACTTGGACCCGGCTCAGAAACTCACCAGACTCGCCGAGTTCTCCGGACTCGCCGGTTCCAGGTGAGTCCCATCAGGGAAACTTGGCCGAAAAAAAGTGAAAAAATCAGGAACATGGTGACAATATATTTCAAAATACATTTAAGTATAAGTTTGTATATTATATTTTGAAATATATTGTTAGGATATTTGAGATAGGTTCCGGATCCATGGGATTTAACATGCAGATTCTAGATTTTGGAGGATCCATTAGATTTCAGACTTAACCAAATTTTCAGGGTATCAGGGTTTCAGACTTAGTCAAATTCAAGGTTTTAGACTTATTTAAATTCAAGTTTTCAATTTCGCACAAAAAGAGTATAGGACAAATCATTGGATCCTATTAATTTGGATGTGTAATGTCCCCCATTTAGCCCAATCACTCAGATGGTGGAGATTAGCCTATCACATGACTTCCGTAGGCTAATAACAATGGTTAGGAGGTCAATTCAGGGACTTACTATTTATAGTAAGTTGGAACAGGGGCACTTTCTATTTATAGCAGGGCGATTGCGGATGATCAATGCACGAGGTTCATGGTTTCGATATGACTAGAACTCCATTTGATGTAATAAGTTAAATTATTTAATTTATGTTATTTTAAGAGACCCAATGTGACTTTAAGTTATAAAGTAATATCACTTTATAAAAGCAAGTTATAACTTAAAGTGGTGTTCCTAGGAAATGGGCGCCCATGGGAGGCAGAAGGGATTTAAGTTAATGAATAAAAATAATGAAATATATTGCTTCTTGGGTGTTGGGAGAGAGGGAGATTAAAAGCAAAAAGTGACTTCATTTTGCAAATGTTTGGATCATAGAAGCAAAAATCGCCAAAAAAACGCGATTTTTTATAAAAATTGCGAATCGCCAAGTTAGGCGATTTTTTACCCAAAAAATCGGGATTTAAATCAAGGTCAACAGTGTTTTATATGGATTTTCGAGCGTCTAGGGTTTTTTTTTTTCCGGCAAGGGAACAACCGACGAGTTCAGAAAATCTTCTGGCATGAATTTGTTCACGGCGTGAGAACAACCGACAAGCTTAGAAAATCTTCCGGCGTGAATTTTTTCATGGCGTGAGAACAACCGACGAGCTCAGAAAATCTTCCAGCGTGAATTTTTTCATGGCGTGAGAACAACTGATGAGCTCAGAAAATCTTCCGGCGTGAATTTATTTACGGGGTGTGAACAACCAATGAGTTCAGAAATTTTTCCGTTGCAATTTTTTTTTTTACCGCGTGAGGCAATTTTCGGAGCAATATACATTATAATATTAATACATTACATTATACATTATACATTTTACACTATACATTTTCGGAGTACTATTAATGTATAAAATTTAAATATTAAATATAATTTATAATATTATATTATTATAATATATTAATCTATAAATCTATATATAATATTATATTATTATAATATATTAATGTATAAATATTATAAATAAAATAATAAATACTAATAATATATTATATATTTAATATTAATAATATAATAGTTTTATAATAAAATATTCATATTTTAATATATAATATATTATTTGTATTTATTATTCTATTATAATATTATAATATTATATTTATATCATTAATCTAAATTTTTCTACATTAATATATTATAATAATATAATATTATATTATTAATATTTATTATAAATGTAATAATATATTATAAATATTATTATATTTATATATTATATTATTAATAGTTATATAGTATAAAATTAAAATATAATATTTTTTATTCTATTATATTATTATATTAATGTATAAATATTATAAATAAAATAATAAATACTAATAATATATTATATATTTAATATTAATAATATAATAGTTTTATAATATAATATTCATATTTTAATATATAATATATTATTTGTATTTATTATTCTATTATAATATTTATAATATTATAATATTATATTTATATCATTAATCTATATTTTCTACATTAATATATTATAATAATATAATATTATATTGTTAATATTTATTATAAATGTAGTAATATATTATAAATATTATTATATTTATATATTATATTATTAGTAGTTATATAGTATAAAATTAAAATATAATATTTTTTATTCTATTATATTATTTGTATCATTTAAAAACAACAGGTTTCCTCTCCTTTTTGTATTTTTCTACGTTTTTCAGAGACTCGATTTTTTCACGATTTTTTGAAAAAATCTTATACTTTTGATTTGCCGATTTTTTCCCAAAACGATTTTTGCTTCCTTGGTTTGGATATTGATTTTTGCTCTCTTGTTTTGAGTTTCCCGTGCTTTGGCTTTGGAACTTGGCTCTAGGGTTTGTTCTAGGGTGTGTTGAGACGAAAACCTCTTCATAGTCCTCTTCTTCGTGTGTGAGAGACCACATCAGGAAGAGTTTTCTTGGAGGCTTCATCCAGAGGCTTCAGTTGAGCATTCAAATGATATACTTTGATGGAGATTTGAGCATAACATGAATATATCCAAAGGAGTTTAGTGTTGCAGCTGGTAATTAGTATTTGGAGTGTTGATTTGTGAAATTTCATTGAAGTTTATTGTTGATACAGATTGCATATTGCTGGCCGTACATCACAGCAGGCCGTACTCACTCATAGCAGCTGATACCAAGTGGATTTGTGGAGTTTGAACAGTCATTAGGGGTCGATTTTATGCTGCAGGGTTAGCTGATAATAAATCAAAGGAAAAAAGGCCGATTTGATGGAGTTTGTGAGAGTTTCCAGCCCACAGCTAGGCCGTACCACATGAGGAAGGATGTGGGTCTGCTAGGCATCATTTCTACATCATTTTGTGATCATTAAATTCTCCATTCTTGGCGTTGAGCATAGTATTTTGCTGCTGCAGTTCGTTATTGATGCACACCTGCTAATGTATGTGAATATTGAAGAGTTTCATATGCTTGTATTGTTGGTCCGGCAATAGTATCCGTATAAAGTTGTAAATCTTGACATGGGTGTGTTCTCATAATTCATATTATTGGCTTAATACTACCTGGGTAGTTGATATTTTGTTGATATTCCTTCTAGTTTTTCTAGGTTCTTAGTCTATGCTTTATATTTTATGTATTTCATGCAAAAACAAACATGCAAGCAAAACCCATGAAAACCTAAACACCCAACAAGTAGAAAACAAAAAAAAAACACACAGAGCAAACATATATCCGAGGGTGTATGTTACAGGATGAGATAGATCCTATTGATTTGTCGAGTTTTCTCCAACTTTTTGTTGACTCGTCAATTTTGGCATCATTGAAGACCTACCATTTATGCCTTCGTAGGAAGGTGAAGGATGCTGTAATGTCCCCTTCTAGTACACTGGAAATTTTCACTATTTAACACAACTCCAACTTAGTAAAAGAGAACATTAGTAGTCTTTTTATAACATATCAAACTATATTAGCATTAAGTTCATATATTTGTTTCGTCATCATGCATTCAATTTATAAGCACATGTATATATATGTTATTCATTATTATCATTGGTTCGTGATATGTCTTGTGAGGGACTTATGGTAGACTCTTATGTTAACCAGCTCTAGATCACCAAGTATGATTTCATTAAGGAAATAGTTCCATCTCTTACAGAGGCCCAAAGGTTTCACTGACACACGGAGTTCCTCACCATTTGGCTCGTGGGATTTCACTCACACACAGAGTACCTCATCCAGACGAGAGTCACCATCCGTAGAGCAACTCTTACGAGTTCTCCTAGGCCCAAGGACTTCACCCACACACGGGGTTCCTCATCACTTGGCTCGAGGGACTTGTGTCCAGTCGAGAGATACCTAGGCTAAAATAAACTATTTCAACTACGTCATACCTTAGAGGTGATAGAGGGGTTAAAGGGAGAGTCCAAGTCAGCTCCAAGCACATCACCAACTTATCTTTTCATTGATTTTATGAATATCACAATTGTTCTTATTGACATCTAACACATGATGTCTGATATTAGATATCATGGCCTTATAGCATAATTGGCCCGCCATGTTCTACACAAGCATATTTCATTATTTATTATTGATTTCTTATACATAACTAAATCCATTTATCATGTTAGTCTATTCTTATATTCCTGAGCATAGCTAAAACAATCTATTAATCTATATGCATTCATTTATAGTTAGTATCATATTTTAATAAACATGTATGCCTCTTTATGATAACATTCTACAATGATCAATTATTCTATGATGTGTATGTGTCCTTAATCCTATACTCAGATTTACTTGTTCATATGTACATATATTGTTAACTCCTTCTAACATATACATTCCCTACTAACATTTACATATAAATTAAATAAGTTAAATACCTACCTATAAATTAAATAAGTTAAATACCTACATACCTGGTTGATCAATTCTCAGGCCTGCTGTATAAATGATGCGGATTGTTGGGTTCGCAGAGCTATTGTATGATGTGAGATGATGCCCCTTTTAAATCTGTATCTTCTCTGTTTGTATGTGCACTGAAAGCCGTTGAAATTCTATTGCTTGCTGCGTACAGAAATTATGTTAATTACGGAGTTCTTTCCCTTATTCGATGCTTGATTGTTGCCTTCTATCTGGTACTCGCTGTTAGCTTAATGCTTGTGTTCTTTATTTCTGTTTTTTTTCCCCGCCGATGATTCCCATTTCCCTTCACTCGATCTCGTTTATAGAGGGAGCGGAGACTAATATTTCAACCAACGTGCCTTTACAACCTTTCACCATTCGTTGGTTTTAAGCGTTGATTACTTA
This sequence comes from Cunninghamia lanceolata, assembly GCA_027924645.1. NCBI lineage: Eukaryota > Viridiplantae > Streptophyta > Pinopsida > Cupressales > Cupressaceae > Cunninghamia > Cunninghamia lanceolata. Next base: position 9,312,149 of record BSBN01000333.1, read on the forward strand.
TAATGTGTTTTAGAGAATAAATATTTGCTTAAGTTCCTTTATCGGGTATGTTGCCTTCCTTAAGGCCGAAAGGGAATCATAATATTCAATTTTACTAGTGTTTATTATAATGCTATTTGATTTATTGTATGAATATAGTATTTGATAATTATAATTTATTATCATATAAGATAATCATATCTCATGCATATTATTCATTATTTATTGTTTAGATTATTCATATAATCATGTTTATTAATAATATTTGATATATATATATTTATTTCTGTCATTTATCACAATGTTTAAATCTTTAATTTAAACATTGCTTTAATATTGGAGCATGACAGATGCAGGCTCCTCTGAGTCATAGACTTCTAGTTATTGTTTTGATATTTCATATTTCTTTGGAACATTTGATGTCATGGATTTCATATTCCATGAGTTTTGTATACATTTGACTATATTTATATATGTAAGTGTGCTATTTCCTTCAGTAGCTCAGCTACAATTTGCGTTTATACTTATGTGATTGATGTATACTTGTGTATGTGATCAAATTAGCTTCTATTTGATGATGTTATTGTGTTTTTAAGGTTTATTATATAAAGGGTGCATGAAACAAGTTTTAAATCCTTAAAAATCTCTAAATTTCTTGGGTTCTTCACTTTGCCGAGTCTGTGCGGAGTCTGCGCCCAGTCTGGGCGCCGAGTCCCGAGCCTCGAGCCGAGTGACCCTCGCCGAGTCTGTGTCTCGTAACTATGCTACAAACAGATCACTAAATCATTGCCTAAGATGATCGCTGCCTTTTCTTGAAAGCATGGTCAACAACTTAAATTAAATCGTTCCTTTTAATTGTGAATCGCTGCATTTTGAAGTCTATGAATCGGACTTAATTTGCTTATCGGCCTTTGTTTAATCGCTCAATATGATGAATTTATATTTATTAGTAAATAAATATTATTTATATTTATATTTATATTATTAATATTTATATTTGTTACTTATATTTATTTTTGTATATTATATTTTAATTATATTAAAATATTTATATAATAATATTATCTAATATTATTTATTAAACATTATATATTAATAATATTATATATATTTATTAAATATTAATACATACGCAATTATTTCGAGAAGCAATCTCTATCATTCAAATTGACTATGGAAGGGACACAACAAACATCCCATTTCAAGAAAGCAACTTCACCATCTTATCATGATGTTTAAATCTTTAATTTAAACAATGCCTTAACATTGAGATATTACACAAACTAAATAAAAAGCCTATCTTTTTATGTTCTTAATCTAGAGCACAAGGCGATTTTACACATCAGCACTAGACAAGAGATTTTTGGTTTTATTGACTAAAAGAAATCTCTACAACTACATGCTTGCATTGTTTAGCTAAAAGCATAGATTGAACAATGCAAGTACACATACAAATTGAATAGGTTAAAATGTATAAACACAAACACTTTGGTAAATTAACTGAAGGGAACGGTACAAAGCCATGATCTCCATCTTCAATTAGACCTGCAATACAAAGCTTGCAAATTTTATAGAGGCTATTTCGTTGAGTGAATAACAAAATTTGGATAATAACACTTGGAGAACAATAATTTCAACAATAATTAGGTGCGAGAATTACCATTAAGTTATTAACCATCTAAGTGCAAAATTGGACTTATTTATGCCACGAAGCTATGCATGAAAATAAATAAAATAAATTGATTAAACTACAACTCTAGCTACGATTGCTTGTATGATGTGCAAGCTTTATTACAAAATAATTTTATCCACTAATAGTCAATCTAAAACATGCAACTACTAGTTAAATTGTGTTGTGAATGTTATCATTGATGTCCAAGGTGCATGAACTTGTCATAAATGAACACATGATCTATGTGGAAACCCTTTTGGGAGAAAAACTATAGCAAAATATTGCTTATATAAAATGCTTCTTACAAGCTTTGTAGGCACCAACCTACAAGAGGCACCAACCTGTTAGAATCAAGACAGACAACTGAGAGGGGGTGGGGGTGAATCAGTTGTCCCAAAACTTCCTCTTATTAATCACTTAAATCCTTCTTGTAATTCAGCAGCGTAATCATAAATTAATCATGGAAACATAATGCAATCATTCAAGAGTAGAAACACATTAACACATATGACACCAATATTTTAACGTGGAAAACTCGGTTAAGGGAAAAACCACGGGGTGACTAACCCAAGATTGTATTCTTTGTTAAAAGAATAAAAGGAACAAAATGGCACATGCCAATTAGGGCTCACTGCCCGAGCACACTGCTCACAAGAGGCCCACTGCCTACAGAAGACACACTATCTACAGGATAATAAATATTACATACTTGAACTGAAGAATATCATCTTCACCATGCTTGAGTCAGTTCCATTTAAGCCCAATACTTCTGCTCTGCTTTTTGCACTTCTCCTCTCTACCACACTCTCATCTCTGCCAAGATGCTTTTGAAATGATTTCACAACTCTTATTTATACAAGACATTGACTTTGGATAATCATCCAAGTCGGCATACTTTACAGAGCAAATACACAAATACGACTAGACTAATTACAAAAGACTTCATGCGGATCATCACATTGTCAGCCACACAGATCTGGGACTTCAATCTTCTTTGAGGAACATGCCATGCATCGCAAAACATCTTCAAGATCATCTGCAAGATGTGTAACTCATCCGGTCGACCAAACTTAGGAAGAACATCATCATCTGGAAGTAATTCTTCAATTACGAGCTTAATCTTCAATGCGGACCACCAACACGAACTGGACACAATCCAAAGACCTCTACAAGCTTACCTGAATCACCAAGAACATCCACACTACTGCGTACTGAAATCATTCTCTCTTTCATCCGGAACCTCAAGAACACAGTCTGTTATCACTGTCATATTGGAATAGATGCTTGCAGACCTTCAGACCACGAACCAATTGAGTTGTCAATTCACATAAACTTCCTGAACACTCCACCAAATCCGCAGAACAAGATATTGCATTTCTGGAGCTCACTGGACCTATTTGTGTCACTCTGTCACCTCTGAACAACTGCCAAAACCGGTTTTACTCAAGTGGCCATAACTTCTTCAGATCTTCATGCGGACTTCTCAAAACTTTACTGGATCATCTTAAGACACATATCTACAAACCCTTTGATGCACATCCTCTGACCTTCATCTTAGCTGGGATCTTTACCTCACTGTCTTCACTGTTCTTCTCTGTTCCTGATAGGACTAATTTTCTCAATATCCTCAGCATACAACTCATCCAATCCTTGACATCAATGCAACAGGAGTATGTTGACATCAATGACAACACTGGTTAGGGCCATATTTGCAACAATCTCCCCCTTTGTCATTGATGGCAACATATGATGTGAAAAACTATTTTAACCATCAGGACAAGAACTTCTTCTTCTTACTGACTAACATAACTCCCCTTATCAACAACAACCATTCACATGTCTTCTCTTCCTTTATTGCTCCCCCTTTGATCAGCAATCACTTTTTGTTTTTCACGTCTTTTCTCCCCTTTTGATATCAATGGCAAATGGCACATACTTGCATCAATACCAACTGCTCCCCCTGAGTAGTAGCTTCCCATCATCAATCCGGACCACAAGATATGATTATGAGAACCATCGGACTGATGCACATTAGTGCACCATAATTCAGAACCGGAGGGGTAATGACCCCTAACTTCTCCTTGAGATACTCGAAAGAGTCCTTAGGTAGAGGTTTCGTAAAAATGTCTGCAATCTGATCCTTGGAGGGCACAAACTCCAATCTAACTTCATTCTTGTTCACTTACTCTCTCAAAAAGTGAAACTTGATGGATATATGTTGTCTTTGAATGCAACATCGGATTTTTTGATATATTTATTGCACTTGAATTATCATAGAAGATTGTGATAGGTTCCTCATACTTCACTCTAATTCCCTTAGCATTTGCTTCATCCACAATACTTGAGTGCAACTACCTGCTGCTGCAATATATTCTATTTCTGCAGTGGATAGAGATATTGCCTCTTGTTTCTTACTCAGCCAAGAAACCAATCTTTTTCCTAAAAAGAATGCTCCACCACTGGTACTCTTCCGGTCATCCACATCTCCTGCCCAATCCACATCTGTATATGCATGGAGTGAGAAATCATGATCTTTAGGATACCATAAACCATACTCAACTGTCCTTTTTAGATATCTGAGAATCCTCTTGATTGCCATGACATGAGATTCTCTAGGATCAGCTTGGAATCTAGCAACAAGACCAACAACATTCATAATGTCAGGTCTAGTTTGAGTAAGATACAATAGTCCTCCAATCATTGACCTGTACTTTTTCTGATCAGCCTTAGGAGAGTCATCATCTTTGCTCAATTTACATCCGGTTGCCATAGGAGTACTCATTGGTTTTGAGTCTTCCATCCCAAACTTTTTCAACAGTTCTTTCACATATTTGGTCTATGAAATGAAGATTCCTTTCTTTGTTTGATTGATTTGCAGACCCAGGAAGAAATTCTTTTCCCCAAACATAGACATCTCAAATTCACTTTTCATTTGATTTGCAAAAGTCTTACACATGCTATCTCTTCCTCCAAAAATAATATCATCAACAAAAACTTCAACAATCATGTTCAATCTTGAAGTACAAGTTACTGTCAGCGGTACCTTTGTTGAAACCAATCTTCAAAAGATGCTTATCTAGTCTTTCATACGAGGCTCTTGGGGCTTGTTTGAGTCCATACAGTGCTTTCTTCAACTTGCAGACCATATCACCATGATTAGACAATTGAAATCCATCCGGTTGTTCAATGTATACTTCTTCCAAGTCACCATTCAAGAAGGTTGCCCTGACATCCATTTGATATACTTTGAAATCCTTGAAGGCAGCAAAGGCAAGAAATAATCTGACTGCTTCAATTCTTGCCACCAGAGCAAAATTTTCTTCACAATCAACCCCTTCTACTTGGGAATAACCCTTGTAGACCAATCTGGCTTTATTTCTGACTACTTCACCATCTTCATTTAGTTTATCCAGAAGACCCATTTGGTTCCAATCACATTTTTGTTTCTAGGTCTAGGAACAAGATCCCAAGTGTGATTTTTCTTAATTTGCATCAGCTCTTCCTTCATTGCTTTAGTCCAGCTTTCATCATTGCATGCTTCATTCACTGTCTTTGGTTAAATCTTTGAAATCAGACAATACTTTTCTGAGTCTTGAGCAATCTTTCTTTTTGTTTGAACACCTTTGCTTTTATCACCTATGATCTAATCTTCAGAGTGATTCAGTCTTACATGCTTGGGAATTTTGGGAGTTTCTTGCACTTTTATTTCTTGAACAGGTTCATTCAAACTTATCTCTTTTTCCTGATTCTCCGGATCAGTCTAGATCTGAATTTCAGAAGTGGCTTGGACCAAAACATCATTCTGATCATCTTCATCATATTCATAAAACCTTGAGGGTTTTTCAACACCTTCATCAACTTTCACATTTGTACTTTCTATAATTTTTTTCAATCTCTTGTTATAACACCGGTATGCTTTGCTTTGAGTAGAATAACCCAAGAATATTCTTTCATCACTTCTAGCATCAAATTTGCCAAGGTCTTCATCTCTTTTAATATAACATTTGCTACCAAAGACTCTGAAATACTTTACAGTGGGAGTGATGCCAAACCAGAGTTCATAAGGGGTCTTACCAGTATTGCTTCTGATTTGTACTTGATTAAGAGTATAGACAACACTGCTTACAACTTCTCTCTAGTAGATCTGAGGAACATTTGCTTCCATCATCATGGTTTTAGCTGCTTCCTGAATGGTTTGGTTCTTTCTTTCCACTATTTCATTATGTTGTGGAGTCCTTGGAGCAGACTACTGTCTTTTTATCCCATGTTTCTCACATAATTCTATGAACTCACCAGATGTGAATTCTCCACCTCTATCAGACTTCAAACATTTTATGTTTAATCCGGTTTCATTCTCTACCATAGCTTTGAATATTTTGAATTTCTCAAGAGCCTCAGATTTCTCTTTCAGAAAAGTCACCCACATCATTCGGGAGTAGTCATCAATTAATAACATGAAGTATCTATCACCTTGCAAACTCCTGATTCTTGCCGGACCACATAGATCAGTAGGAACTAAGTCCAATAATCTGGTAGAAGACTGTTCCTTACTTTTGAATGTGACTCTGCTTTGCTTACCCAACTGACATTCTTTGCACAAACTATTAGTAGGTTTCACTAGTCTTGGAAGATCTCTTACAACCTGAGTGTTGCTTATCTTGATGATATTATCAAAATTCACATGATACATTCTCCTATGCCACAACCAACTCTGATCAATTTGAACAAATAAACAACTTTTACCAGTACCAACCAAGTGGAAGATATTACCTTTTGTTTGAGTACCGGATGCAATCTCTATTCCAGAACTTTCAAAGATCTTACATTTTCTATTTTTGAATCGGAGATCATAGCCTTTGTCGACCAATTGTCTAACACTGAGAAGATTGTGCTTTAGACCTTCAACATACAGTACATTACTGGTTTTGTTCTTTCCATCAAAAGAAATAGTTTCTCTACCTTTAATCTTGCCAGCAGAATTATCACCAAATTTTACAACTCCACCTTCATAGCTTTCCAAATCTATAAACTTATTTTTGTCACCTGTCATATGGTGGGAGCACCCACTGTCAATGACCTAATCATCCTTTTCTTCAACTTGGGCAGCCAGAGCTCTTTCTACCATTTTATGATTGACAGATTCAGAGGGCATTGGATCTTCTTCTTTGATGGCAATAAACACCTAGTCACTTCCGGATTTGTTTCCTGTTTCTGATTCATCATCTGTTACTCCATCATCATCTTCATGAAGATAGTAACACTTCTTTTGAAATCTTGATTTATTAGGGTTTGGCCTAGAAAATCTTTCCGGACACCTTGAGGCAAAATGACTAATCTTATTGCAGTTAAAACATTTGAAAGACAATTTTCCTTCATACTTATCGAATCCTCTTGGCAGTCTTTTTGCAATGAGAGCCTCAAGTTGTTCAGCTTCTAATTCATCTTCTTCCAGATCTTTTCTTTCTTTCTCATACCAAGAAGATTTTATTGAGGAACTTTCTCCTGGATCATATCTTTGTTTGCCTTTTGTAGAGGCACTAGCTTTGAATGTTGATTTAGTCTTGGGAAGTGCATCACCAAACTCAGCTAACTCGAATGCAGATATCTTACCAACCAATTGATCCCTTGTGATAGTTGTTAAGGATCTGATTTCCTCAATAGCAACAACTTTGTGTTTATAAGCAGAAGGTAAGGATCTGAGAACCTTAGCAACAATTTCATCTTCATTCAGAACTCCACCAGCACATCTGATGCCACAAACAAGCTCATTTACTTTTGTCATGTAAGAAGTGATATTCTCATCTTCACTCATCTTCAGGTCTTCGAATTTTCCTTTCAGACTCTGTAGTTTGGCACATTTAACATACTTGTCTCCTTCATGCAAAAGTTTCGGTTTTTCCCAAATCTCATATGCAGTTTTTAGATCTATAACATTGGTTAGCTTTGAATCAGATAAGGCACTTAGTAGAGCTTCTTTAGCCCGAAGATTGTTTTCAGCATCTCTGATTTCATCTACAGTTCTCGGACCATTCTGTGGAGGAACATATTTCTTTGAAGCCATGATCCAATATTGCATTCCCATACATTGCAAGTGACATTCCATGCAGCTTTTCCAAGGAGTGAAATTGGTTCCGTCAAACCTCGGGCTATCCTTCTTATAGGAAGACATCTTGGATCTCCTCAAGCAGTTAAGCTCTTTTAGAGGAACTTAGCTCTTATATCAATTGTTAGAATCAAGACAGACAATTGAGAGGGGAGGGGTGAATTAGTTGTCCCAAAACTTCCTCTTATTAATCACTTAAATCCTTCTTGTAATTCAGCAGCATAATCATAAATTAATTATGGAAACATAATGCAATCATTCAAGAGTAGAAACACATTAACACATATGACACCAAGATTTTAACATGGAAAACCCAGTTAAGGGAAAAACCACGGGGTGACTAACTCAAGATTGTATTCTTTGTAAAAGAATAAAAGGAACAAAATGGCACATGCCAATTAGGGCTCACTGCCCGAGCACACTGCTCACAAGAGGCCCACTGCCTACAGGAGACACACTGTCTACAAGATAATAAATATTACATGCTTGAACTGAAGAATAGCATCTTCACCATGCTTGAGTCAGTTCCATTTAAGCCCAATACTTCTGCTCTGCTTTTTGCACTTCTCCTCTCTACCACACTCTCATCTCCGCCAAGATGCTTTTGAAATGACTTCACAACTCTTATTTATACAAGACATTGACTTTGGATAATCATCCAAGTCGGCATACTTTATAGAGCAAATACACAAATACAACTAGACTAATTACAAAAGACTTCATGCGAATCATCACACTGTCGGCCACACAGATCTGGGACTTCAATCTTCTTTGAGGAACACGCCATGCATCGCAAAACATCTTCAAGATCATCCGCAAGATGTGTAACTCATTCGGTAGGCCAAACTTAGGAAGAACATCATCATTCGGAAGTAATTCTTCAATTACGAGCTCAATCTTCAATGCGGACCACCAACACGAACTCGACACAATCCAAAGACCTCCACAAGCTTGCCTGAATCACCAAGAACATCCACACTACTTCTGCTTACTGAAATCATTCTCTCCTTCATCCAGAACCTCAAGAACACAGTTTGTCATCACTGTCATGTTGGAATAGATGCTTGCGGACCTTCAGACCACGAACCAATTGAGTTGTCAATTCACATTGACTTCCTAAACACTCCACCAAATCCGCAGAACAAGATATTGCATTTCTGGAGCTCACCGGACCTGTTTGTGTCACTCTGTCACCTCTGAACAACTGCGAAAACTGGTTTTACTCAAGTGGCCATAACTTCTTCAGATGTTCATGCGGACCTCTCAAAACTTTACTAGATCATCTAAAGACATATCTACAAACCCTTTGATGCACATCCTCTGACCTTCATCTTAGTTGGGATCTTTACCTCACTGTCTTCACTGTTCTTCTCTGTCCCTGATAGGACTAATTTTCTCAATATCCTTAGCATACAACTCATCCAATCCTTGACATGAATGCAACAGGAGTATGTTGACATCAATGACAACACCGGTTAGGGCCATACTTGCAACACAACCTATATGAGACACCAATCCCCTCTTATATGATTTGTGAGCACCAACCCACTAGAGACACCAATCCCCTCTTGTACACTTTGTGAGCACCAACCCATTGGAGACACCAATCCCCACAATTTGTAGGCACCAACCCCCACTGCTAAGCACCAACTTAGCGAGAGACCAATCTCTCCTTTAGGAAGCACCAACTTCCACAACAAAGTTCCACCTTTAGGATGTTGCTTCTTCTGTAATGTCCCCATTTTTGGTCTAAATGTATTTGGTTGAGCTAGGTGGGAAAAACGAATGTTGTTAAGGTTTGAAAAAGAGAATATTGCTCAATTAAATAAAATAATATTAATTTTGGCTAAGTGGTATTGTATAATATTTTATAAAGCCAAAATAATGTTATTTTCAGTCAAGTCAAATTGAAGGATGAAAAGAATAAAAGATAACTTAAAGCTTGGAGAATGGAAAATGGGTTTTTGGTGGCAAAAATGATTTTTCCTTGGCCAAATGAAGTTTGGAGATGATTTTTTATATTTTAATAATATTTATGGAAAAATCAAAATTAATTAAATATTTAGCCAAGGAGAAAAACGAAAATTAATTAAATATTATGCCAAGAGCTGGAAAATGGAAAAAAAAAGGTAGAAAAATGAACTATTGGAGATAAATTTAAAATATAATATTTTAATATCAAAATATTATATTATTTTCCACTAAATGGGCACTCAAGGGAGAAAAATAAAAAATAATAAAATAATATTATTTTATTATTTTGGTGGACCGTCAAAATTGGAAAAAATAAGGAAAAATATTTAATAAATATCAAATACAATGTTTGATATTGGCGGTGGATTTCAAAAAATAATAAAATAATCATTTATATGGGCATCCAAGGAAAAAAGTATAAAAGGAGGTCATTGGCATCATTTTTCACACCATTGATCATTTGATATCTTTCATTGTGAGTTTTACTCTTGGCTGAAAATCATTTTCAGTGGTATCAAGGAGATGTTCCCTTGATTTTTAGTGGTTTGGAGATGATCATTCCACATTGTGAGGTGAATTTGTATGGAATTCATCATTGGGTTTTCTTGGAGAATTTGGTTGATGTTTTGGCTTCATTTCAAGCTAGGGTTTGACAGGGATTTCTCATCTACAGCTAGCTATGGAGTTTGATTTGAAGATTGGGCTATGAATTTGATGTTTTTTCATTGTTGATGGCTTCTACTATGATCGATTTGCATAAGAAGGGTTTTTAGTGTGTTTTTGACATCAAATGCTATTCTAATGAGTGCTTCAAGATTAAACTGTGTGTTGTTTTTTTCCCTCACACAGTTTAATCCTGAAGCACTCATTAGAATATTATGGACTACGGAAATCTGATGTCTACTATCAAATGCTATTCTAATTTTTGTATCAGCAAACCTGGAAAAAATATCAGAGCTGTTTGGCATCATAATTTGACACATTTTGAGGGTTTGAAGCAAAGTATACATTGCTGGGTCAAATTGCACTAGTTTTTGTCATAAGCGATTTTATAATTTGGTGTAATTTGGCACTTTTCATCATTGATTTTCAAATCTGGGTTGTCTACATCAGTTTCAGCAGTGATATCAGCAGGTACATCAGAGAAATCAGACATTAAGGATCAACTACAGGCATATCTTTGATCATTCTTCATTGTGTTTGCATTCTAACCCTAATCGCCCTTTCATTGAGGAGATTTGAGGCCTAATTCTTGTGAAATCAAACAATAGGGTTTGGAGCAATCACTTACAGGTCTGAGATAGCAGTTGATGTAATGTCCCCTTCTAGTCTCATGGTTAGTCCATTATAGAGTTCCCGTGGACTAGCAGATTGGTCAGGGAACTGGAGTTGTTTTGGCTTTAGAGGTTGTGTTGGTGGAGGAAACGTGGTTCGGATTCAGGGGATCCAGTTGGCACCTTCTGAGTTGGTTCAGATTGCTCTTGGTCATCACTTACTATTTTTAGTAAGTTTAGGGTCAGTGTCGGTTTGGCATTTTTAGGGTGGCATCAGATTCGTGTCGTCGAGGGCTTTTCGATGAGCTATAGATCGTTGCATTCCGACACCATCTTGACAGTTATTTTAAAGTCTGAAGTTATTAATGATATATTTAAATATGGACTTTATATTATATAGTGGAAAAGTGACTTAAGGAAAATAAAGACCAAGTGGAATGTCTTGACCTTGGGCGCCCACCCCTAGGGAGTTATAAGATGTTTTTAAATGATAAAAAGTCCCTCCAAAACCCAATGCCCACTTGGGAGGGAAATAAAAGAGGTTTTCAAAGCTCATTTGCCTATGCTTGCTTTATGATATTTTCTTGGGAGAGCTCTGCTAGGGTTTCAAGGGTTTGTACATTCGAACTAGGCTTTTGGAGACGAAAACCTCCATTAGTGACGGCATTCTACAGGTGTGAAAGACCACCCAACGGTGCCATTGTGAGTGGATGTATTCAGCATTCACATTTGTGCTTCATTGGAGTCGATAGTTGAGGTTTTGAAGAGGAGTTTGGGCTACTTTATTGCATATTTATTTCAGTCCCTCATTGCAGCCATGGAGATCAGAATCACAGTGGAAATAAGGCAGATTTCTTGGAGTTTGTGATTGTGGTGATTGAACTGCTTGCTGGCCGTACCATCAGCCCAGCCGTACCTTCTTGTGTGGTCAGTTTGGTGGCATTTCCTTGCCTATCCTTTGCTGAAATCAGGTCGCCTATGCTGTCCAAGGGTGTGCAGACTTATAGCAACTGATAACGAAGAGTATTAGGAGAGATTTATTGCTGATTGACAGTTTCAGCCAAGGCCGTACCTGCACGAGCTGGGTCGTTGGGTCTTTAGAGACCTTACTTCTTTCATTGGAGCCTTTACTTGGACTTTGTGAGGTGTTTGAGGCCTATAACCCTGCTGATCATATTTGTATGCACATTCAAGGTCATTCCATGAAGAATTAATGCATTTCCAGCCATACCCAATTGTTGGTCTATTTCGGCTGTTGTACCAAGTTGCATATTTGAATATGGGTATGTCACAGTAATTCATTACTAGTCATTTTGCAATCTGGGTTGTTAGTTTCCTCAAATTCATTGTAGATTTTTTGGGTTATCTCTATATACTATCAATTGTATGCTCCGACAATCACATCTGCAGGAAAACTAAAACCCCTTTTGCATCTTCTCTCTACTCTGAAAGAACACAATAAAATAATAAAAATATCACATAAAAGATCATTAAAAAATATACAAACAGGTACAGCACATTACAGTCGACAGGTGTATGACAACAATATTCAGAGGTATATCATGTAATGTCCCCTTTTAGGATATTCTTGATTTCTTAACCTACACACAAGAATAACTACTAGAAAGGGACATTAGCAACATTAAAGATCAATAAATTAGAATATAGTAATGAGATCAATACATCATAACATAATTAATGATATAGCATAAATAATATTTAGTTCAACATATAGTTATCCAATTCTCAAGCCGATCCTATGATGGGGCCTATAGGGATACTCGCAAGTTAGAGCATGATGGAGGGCACACTTCCTACCTATCACCTTTTATGTCCACCTTGGCGGCACACCCTACCAAGATCAAGCTTAAGGCTCAAGAGTGTGATGGAGGGCACACTTCGTACCTATCACATCTTGACAAGAGCATGATGGAGGGCACACTTCCTACCTATCATCTCTTGATAAGAGCATGATGGGGGGCACACTTCCCACCTATGATCTCTTATGTCCACATCTTGACAAGAGCATGATGGAGGGCACACTTCTTACCTATCATCTCTTGATAAGAGCATGATGGGGGGCACACTTCCCACCTATCATCTCTTGGTGAGGGCATGATGGAGGGCATGCTTCCTACCTATCATCTCTTTAACATGACTTGATGAGAGCATGATGGAGGGCACACTTCCTACCTATCATCTCTTGTGGACTGGAAGGACCAACCTTCCTACTTGCCTCTATACCCCTATGCAACCCGACATAGTTTGCTTGCAATTGAATAAGATAATTAATTATAGGTACCTCTTGATCAATAAATATAGTTCAGTTCAGGGATGGCAATATATCCTCTTGCTGTGTCACAATTGTTTATATGACTTGATTGATTGATAATTCGAATCTGCTGCTATATATATATATATGTGAGGGTGACTAGTTTATATTTCTGTATGCTCCCTCCTTATGCAGATTTGAATATTAATTCAGATATATATCTTTTATTCAGACGTCTATTCTTCTTCCTCTTAAATCAGAATATATTTACTCTTCTTAAATCATAATATATTTGTTCTGCTTCCTTACTATCTTGTAGATTATGTCTGCTATGAATATCCTTATATATTGTAGATTATGTCTCTGTCCATGTCCTTCCTCCATTTCCAAAAGTCTATATTTGTTTTATGTGTATCAGGGGATGCACCCCTTCGTGGATCGCTGCAGCTTTGAATTAATTTTGCAAGGCTTATAACTATTAGTGATCGCCTTAATATACTTTGACCGCTGCCTTAGTCTTTTTTTTACTAATCGCTGCACCTTCCTTTAATCGTTGCCAACTTGATTAGTATGTCTCATATATTTGCTGGTCCTCATTTATTAGTTTGCTGCCTTAAACTTAATCACTGCATCTTTATGTTAATTCTTGATCCAACTCTTCCACCGTATAAGATAAGCATGATATTCGTTGGCTTATGTAGCCACTTTTATAATTATGATTATATTTATTAATATTATATTATAATAATTATAATAATTCTTAATTTAATATTTATACTTATATTATAATACTTATATTTATTATTTATATTTATAATATATTTTGTTAATTATTTAAATAATATATTATATATTATATTTTAATAATATTTATTTATATATATTTATAATTTATGATAATTATAATAATATTTAAATTGATAATATAATATATCTCGTTATAAATATATTATATGTTATATTTGACTTATATTAAAATATTTATATAATAACATTATTTAATGTTATTTATTAAATTTTATATATTAATAATATTATATATGTTTATTTAAATACCACATTTTACGAAAGCGATTTCACCGTCTTCATTATGATGTTTAAATTTTTAATTTAAACAATGCCTTAATATCGGGACATCACATATCAACAACATACATTCAGTCCCAGCTTTGTGATTGATCATTGGACATCATTGTTTGTCATTGTAATTCATCCATTTTGCATCAGCTAGGGTTTTGAGGCATTCCATGTACATAATTGAAGGTCTGATGTAAAATCAGTCATACCTGATTTGTAACCAGCAAATATCTTTGTACTGGATTGATGTCATTTGGTGATATGGGTATGTGAAATAAGAACCTCATTCTATAGCTTCAATTTGCAATTGCATTTCCAGCTGTTCTATCTATTGTTTTGGTAGTTTATTGTTGTCCAAAGAATGTTGTTTCACTTACATGACATAATAAACTCTTAAACCAATATCTACATTTAAACCATAAACCAAAATTGAGCAAATCAAATCAGAAATTTGTGATCAGCAAAGGAAAAAATTTCAGTTAGAACAAGTCAGGGTTCTTATAGTGGTTTTCTGCATAGTTAATTTAGTAAATATCCTATTCGGGATATTATAGTGGTAGCAGAGCCTGGATCTTGCCAGCTTGTGGGTTATAAATCAGAGCTGTGGATTTAGTTTGCAAATCAGTTTATACAGCAGGGTGTAAATTAGTGACAACAATGGCTAGAGGAAGTTCAAGTTCATCAAAGAAGGTTAGTTTGACTCCGAATGATAGATTTATGAAAGAGTTTATGAATGGCATGAATGATTTCATAAATTCTTATATGCAATCCCAACAACAATTAATGACAGCCGTTATGTCTCTTGCACAACAACAAGAATCACTTGAGACTTCTACAAAAGAGATGAACATGAGTTCCCTTAACATAGAGCATGAGAATGGCATTGACATGGGTAACTCTAATGATGGTATGGATTCCTTGATTGATCTCAATGCTTCTACAAGTGGGAAGGCTAATTCTAATGATGACACACTTCCTACACACGAAGAAAAATCAGAAACATTAGAACAAGGAAGCCAAGGTCACTTTGGAAACTTGGAACAAAAGCCTCTAGTATGGGAAGATGCGCAAGATCATTTGGCGGTAACGGAAGATAAAGTGGTTCAAGCATTATCAAGGATGGATTCTACTTATAAGCACATTGAAGACCTCATTTGGACATTCCAACTTGAGGAAAGGAAAGGAGTGGTAAAAGGAATTTCTCATACACACTTGCACTCTTTCAAGGAAGCCTTGGAATTGATGAAAGATGACTACTTGCAATTGCTTAGAGGTAGAGACATGGCTGTTAAGTTGGTGGAAAATAAAGATAGGGAGATTGTTGATCTTTGCCTTCAATTGAGTATGGCTCACTATTCAATGCACAAAACAAAAAATCAGTTTTTTGGATCAGCAATTAATGAAGAGCATTTGATGGATGAAAACATTATAGAATGGCATGATATCATTCTTGATTTGTTTAACAGCCGTACCTTATCTCATCATTCTCATGAGATAGAAGCCCCTATTCATGAAGAAGTTAGTGTTATTATATCTCTTATTGATGGCATCCAAAATCCAAGTGTTAGACATGAAGATGTTAACCATATGAGGACTGAATTTGTGTATTTTGGCATAGAAGAAGTAAGGTGGTCCGAAAAAATGAATGAAGAGTGAAAACAAAGAGCCAAGAGAGGCTAAGTTGATAGCTGCCAATGCAAAACAATACCTTCAACAAGTCAAAGAACAAGTCAACCTCATAGATCTAGGCTTCTAGCAAGACAAGAAAAGGAAGCCTACATTAGAAGCCTTTTCCTTCAAAAGGAAGATGTTATGGAGGTTGCTAGTAATGATATGAACACATGGGTAGATAAAGTAAATTCTAAATCAGATTTGCATGATACATTAGTTCCCATTGGAGAGCTAGATCAGCCTACTATTGAGTTGACACTACATTATTTTGATGATGCTTTCTTATTGGAGCATGTGGATGTGTTTGGGGTAGTTTGGTATGATGGAGATCACTATATTCTTGTTGAGGATTGGTATAATGATGGTTTTTTATCATCATGCATTATGGATGGCACTTTTTGTATCATTTTAGATGATATTTTTAGTTTGTATGTCGCTGTTATGATTTCTATCAGCAATATATCAGGGTTAAATACTTTCTTCAAAGCACTTGTTTTTGACAACTATCACAACACTATGATGCTATCCAGTGTTGGAATGATTTCCAGCCTTGATGGTACATTGTTTGGCATCTACATCTTTGTAATGTTCCGTTTTCTAGCTTGATCTGTTACAGTTGACCGTTGGCCTATTCCGGAGACCCGTAGGCTACTCGGGGGTTGAAATTGGGGTTTCATGTTTTGGTGGTTGCTTTTGTTCGTGGATTGTGGTTTGGTTGGCGGTTTCTTTCCAGGTTTGTTCTTCTTAGTCCCTGTTGGTTATGGCCATTTTTAGTAAGTTCAGGATTGGCACCAGAACGGGATTTTGAGAATGGGGTTGGATTCGTCTTGTCAAGACCTTTCCAACGAGCTATAGATCATTGAATTCCGACATCATCTTGGCCTCCGTTTTAAAGTCTGTAAATTAAACATTATTATTTAATATTAATGTTGTTTTAAAAGAGGGGACTTTAAGGGTGAGGTTGAAAAAGAATTGAAGAGGATTATATTATTTTCCCTCTCATGTTTTATCCCATATGCAAGAGGATTTTAGAGACTCCCAGTTGGAAAAGTATAAAAGGAGGAAGAGTGCTCTCATTTGGGGATCTAAAAACTTGATAATGTTATGCTGCCGGATTGGCCTTGGGATTGCTTCGAGGAATGTAAGCCTCCTAGCTAAACATTGCTTCTCGCTTGAAAGATAGCGACTAGTAGTGAATTAGTTTAGTTTTGTGAGTTGCATTGGAGATTTGAGCATTGTATTCAGCTTGTGCCTTGTTAGTTCAGTTTTGCATATTAGAGGTTTTCCAGAAATTGCATTTTAGCTACAGCAAATTGTTGTTTTTATTCGTAAATCAAAAAATACAAAAATATTGCTTCTGGGTATTGTTTCATTCTCTTTGTCTGTAAGGGGCGACCCTATTCCCAAAGTTATAGATTTTATTTTGAAGGCTGTGATTTTTAAAAGGAAATCGCCCCTTGCTGGGCCGTACCATTTGCCTTTCTTGGGAATGGTGCCATTAATTCATATCAGCTTTTTGAGTCAATTTCTTGTGCCAATCTTGGGCGCCATCATCTTAGAGTCATATTGCATTCTGTTTCGTGAGATTTGAGTGACTCTGGAGGTAGTTGTGAATGGATTTGTGAGTTACAGGGCTGCTGTTCGTGCACGGGAAAACAGGACTATCATAAATCAGATTTTGAGGTTGGTCTGTTTAGTGCAATTTCAGATTTAAGCTTTATTATTCAGTAAAGGAAACTCATTTATATTGTTGCAGCTCTATTTATATGTTGATTCACTTTGATAGCAAGACATTATCTTTCATATTGTAAGCTGGCAGTAGTACTGACAGTAGTGATTATTCTTGCTTATCATAATTTGTAATGCTCAGCTTTCTGTTCAGTAATTGCAACTGTATTTCCTTTATCTCCGCCCTATGGTAGCTCCTTTCCCATCCCGGGTTAGAAAGCACATTTTGGGTGTCAAGTACTTTCAACATTTTAGCTCACTTCTCTTTCCAGCATTGTAATTTCAGTTATCTCCACCATATGGTCGCCTCATTTCCGTATCGGATTGAGCAGCACATACTTGGTGTCGAGTGTGCTTTTAGTATATTAGATTGTAGGGATCCTCTGACCACATGCTCGTTGTTCGCCGGCACATCTTGGTTAGAGTTCTTGTATAAGCATTTTGATTAAGATCCTCTGACCAATGCTCACACCTTGCCTACATCGGGATCCTGGTGTACATTCTGGTTAGAGTTGCTTCAGCATCGTTTTGGTTTAGCTGCTAACCTTAACGGGTGCATTGGTTTGTAAACTATTATTGAAAATTCAAAAAAAAATTTGGCTCGGAATATTTCAGTGGTATCAGAGCCACACATCCTGCCATCCTGTGAAAACAACCTTCTATGAGTGACAGAGAATAGAGGTACTTAGCAAGAGAATACAAGAAGGCTACCAGTCAGTTTCATTGGCATCAGGCCCTAGAAGGTCAGACAGCTTCAGAGGTATTAAGAGCCAATTGGGAGTCTTCTCCTGAAGGAGAAATGGGGGATAATGAGAGGACGTCGAGAGGTAACATAGATGATAATGGGAAAGGAAGAGAAAGATCATTAAGTCCGGCAAAGAGGTTCGAGAGGAAGATGGATACTTTAATGGATATGATATCTCTCATGATGGGGAGAATGGGTCAGAACCAACCTCTACTGAACAATTCAGGACATGGTGGAGAACACAGTGCCACCAACCAGCATAATGGACATGCTGCTGAGCCTGCTTCAAATAACACAAACATTTCTTCCAGGCCATTCAAACCCACTTTCTTGGCACCAGTAAAACCTCATCTTGATCCAGAAGAAAATGTGTCATTTGTTGAACAGTTGAGACTCGGCCGCGCTGAGTATGATTCTCTACCTGATGAAATTAAGGCAGATATGTCTTATAATGATTTTATGGATCATAAAAGGAAGGATAGAGGACAAGGAAGACATTATGAACAAAGGAGGACAATAGTTCATGGGGATTTGCATCAAGCTATCAATAAGGTTATGCTTCCACATTTTGATGGGAGTGACAATAGTTCAGCCAGCGCTTGGATACAGAAGTTAGACAACTATCTAGCTCTTAGACCCATGGAGGAGGAGGAGGCGATTAAGTTCGCTACGCTACACCTGGATGGGGTGGCACACGAGTGGTGGTACCATGGTCTAGTCACCTTGGGTCATCGGTCTATCACTACCTATGATGAGTTTACCAATAAGCTCATAGAGAGATTTGAGAAAAAAGATCCAGAAGTGCATTTCAGAGAATTGGCACAACTTAAGCAATATGGTATAGTTGATGCCTACATAGCTGAGTTTCAGAGGCTTTTAGTCATGGTCACAGGAGTCACTGAGAGGCGCTTGGTGATCCTATTCAGTGAAGGATTGACGGAGCCACTCAAGGGTTGGATTAAAGCTTTTGATCCACCCTCTCTACAAGAGGCAATGAAGAAGGCAAGAAACATGGAGTGGGCTGCCCCTAAAGCAAAGTTTCAACCCAAACCATCATTTCACAAAAGAGATAAAGGGAAAAGACCTCAGCATAAGGAGTTCAAACAGCATCAACCTCATGTCACAAAGTTGGATCCCGAGCCACTTAATGAACTCAGAAGAAAAGGGTTATGTTTCCGGTGTAGAGAAAAATGGTCCCAAGATCATGTTTGCCCAAAAGGAGGCAAATTTCATCAAATTGAATACTATTCAGCTGAAGAAAGTAATGTTGATTTGTCAGACCATCAGTCTGATTCTGAAGACAGTGAAGTGGAAAGGGTCCCAGAAGAGTCTGAAGATGAAAAGGGAAGTGGAGGCACTTTGGCTCAACTTTCGAGCTTTCAAAGGAATGAATCCTTCAAAGTTCGAGGGATGATTAAGGGGCAACACATAGTTGCTTTGATTGACACTGGAGCAACGCATAACTTCATTGACGAAGCTGTGGTGGCAAAGAAGGGGCTGCAAACAGAAGAGTTTGAAGGCTTCAAGGTTATGGTTGCTGATGGTTTTCATATCACCTGCACCAAGAAGATCTCAAACATGTCCATGCAAGTGGGAAACTATGAGGTCAAGGACGACTTCTATGTAGTCAAAATTGGAGATACGGATGCCGTCCTAGGCATTCAATGGCTGCGTTCACTCGGGGAGATCACTCTAAATCTGCAAACCATGGAGCTCAAGTTTCAATCCAAAGGGAAGAATGTAGTGATAAGAGGAATGTCCAATGGTGGTCCTCGGATTGTGTCATTCAAGAGGATGGCGAGGCTGATTCGTCATGATCAAGTTGAGTGGGCTGCAGAGTGTATGATTCTTCTTGGTAGTTCGGTTGAAACAAAGAGAGACTATCCTCCTGATATTCAGTCTTTACTCACAAAGAAGAGCAAGGTGTTTGCTGATTTACCTCCTGGACCACCTCCTGATCGGGGTTCGGAGCATGTCATAGAGCTCAAGGAAGGAGCTAAACCAGTTATTACAACTCCTTATCGGTATCCTAAGAAGCAAAAGGACGAGATTGAGAAAAACATTCGGGAACTCTTGGAGATGGGCTTCATTCGTCCAAGCAAGAGCCCCTTTGCTTCGGCAGTTGTCCTGGTGAAGAAGGACGGTACCATCCGCATGTGTGTGGACTATCGTGCTTTGAATCAAAGCACCATCAAAAATCGATATCCTATTCCGAGGATAGATGAGCTCATTGATGAGCTACATGGAGCCAAGTTCTTTTCAAAGATCGATTTGAGATCGGGTTATTACCAGATTCGGATGAGAGGATCCGATGTTGAGAAGATAGCATTTAGATGTCACTATGGCCACTTCGAGTTTCTAGTCATGCCATTTGGGTTGACTAATGCTCCTGCCACCTTCCAGTCATGTATGAACAAAATCTTTCAGAAGCAGTTGAGGAAGTTTGTATTGATATTTTTTGATAACATCCTGATCTACAGCAAGACATGGGAAGAACATCTCAAGCACTTGGAGGAAGTGCTTAGCATCCTGGAATCAGAGAGTTTGTTTGCCAAAGAATCCAAATGTGAATTTGGAATGGAGTTACTTTACCTTGGCCATATAATTAGTGTTGAAGGAGTGAAGGTTGATCCTGAAAAGATCAAGGCAATTGTTGAGTGGCCACCTCCTGAGAATTTGACTCATTTGAAAGGATTTTTGGGTCTTTGTGGGTTTTACAGAAGATTTGTGAAGGGCTACTCTCAGAATGCTGCTCCTTTTACTGACCTCACGAAAAAGGGTGCCTTTTGTTGGTCAGAAAAGGCTCAAACTACTTTTGATAAATTTAAGGGGATCATGAGCTCTTGTCCGGTTTTAGCTATCCCAGACTTCTCCAAGCCATTCGAGCTATAGTGTGATGCATCCGGTGAAGGAGTTGGGGCTGTTTTGATGCAAGACAAACATCCCATTGTGTTTGAAAGCAGAAAATTAAGAGGTGTTGAAAGGACCTACTCCATATACGACAAGGAGATGCTTGCCATTATGCATGCATTAGCTAAGTTCAGACAGTACTTGGTGGGGAGCAAGTTTGTGGTGAAGATTGATCACAATAGCCTCAAGCACTTCATGCATCAAAAAGATTTGAACGAGAGGCAACAAAAGTGGGTGAGTAAGCTTCAAGCTTACGATTTTGACATTGAATATGTCAAAGGAAAAAACAATATTGTGGTTGATGCTCTATCTAGGAGACCTCATTTAAGCTCATTGTGTGAGCTTACAGCTGATTGGAGGGACATGTTGCTTGCTGATTATGCCAAAAATCAGTTTGCAACTAGCATCATTGAGGGTACTATTCTTGATGAAAGGTACAAAGTGGTCGAAGGGCTGTTACACTACAAGGGTAGAATCTTTGTGGTGGCTGATTCTAAGCTCAAAAAGAAGATTTTGTTGACCTTTCATGACATTCCACTTGCTGGTCATCAAGGGTTCTTCAAGACATATAGGCAGATCAGGGAAAGATTTTCTTGGAAAGCGCTGAAAGGGGAGGTTCAACGTTACATTCAGGAGGGTCCCACTTGTCAGATGAACAAAAATGAGCATACTTTACCAGTTGGTCTTCTGCAACCTCTTCCCATTCCCAATCAAAAATGGGAAAGCATATCAATGGACTTCATCACAGGGTTGCCCAATGTTCAAGGTAAAGACTGTATCTATGTTGTAGTGGACAGATTAACAAAATTTGCTCACTTTTTCGCCATTGCCAGCTCTTTTTCAACAGCCCAAGTTGCAGATCTGTTTTTTCATGAGGTGTTTAGATTACATGGGTTGCCAAAAAACATTGTGAGTGATAGGGACAGCAAGTTCCTAAGCACTTTTTGGCAAGAGGTTTTCAGAATGAGTGGTACAGTGCTTACTCCAAGCACTAGTTATCACCCTCAAACCGATGGACAGACAGAGATAGTGAACAAGTGGTTGGAAGGTTACCTGAGAAACTATGTTTCGGAGCAGCAAAGAGCTTGGGTGAAGTGGCTTCACATGGGCGAGTATTGTTATAACTCTACTTTTCACATGTCAATAAGGATGTCACCTTTCATGGCTCTTTACGGTTATGAGGCTCCTAGCTTTGCTGATTTGGTGTTTGGTGATAGCAAAGCCCCTCAGGCCAAAGATTTGTTGCAGCAGAGTCAAGATATCTTGAACTCATTGAAGAACAATCTTCAGATTGCACAGAATCAGCAGAAGATGTACGCTGATCAGCGGTGTGTTGAGCGCTCTTTTGAAGTTGGAGATATGGTTTATCTTCGACTACAACCTTATAGACAGTCCACTCTCAAGAAAAGTGGAGCTAAGAAGCTCAAACTATGTTTCTATGGGCCATTCAAGGTCACTAGGAAGGTGGGGGCAGTAGCTTATGAGTTGGAGCTACCTTCGGATAGCAGAGTGCACAATGTATTCCACGTGTCTCGCCTCAAGAAGGCACTTGGACACAATGTTGTTGCTTCATCACAGTTGCCTCCTTTGGATGAAGAAGGACAGTTAGTTTTGATTCCAGAAGAGATTCTTGATACCAGGGAGCGTTCCTTGAGGAAAAGAACTATCAGAGAGTATTTGGTGAAGTGGAAGAACTTGCCTATGGAGGATGCTACTTGGGAGAATGATGAGATTCTGCAACATCCAGGCTTGCAATTGCTTGAGGACAAGCAATCTTGGGAAGGGTGGACTGTAATGTTCCGTTTTCTAGCTTGATCTGTTACAGTTGACCGTTGGCCTATTCCGAAGACTCGTAGGCTACTCGGGGGTTGAAATTGGGGTTTCATGTTTTGGTGGTTGCTTTTGTTCGTGGATTGTGGTTTGGTTGGCGGTTTCTTTCTAGGTTTGTTCTTCTTAGTCCCTGTTGGTTATGGCTATTTTTAGTAAGTTCAGGATTGGCACCAGAATGGGATTTTGAGAGTGGGGTTGGATTCGTCTTGTCAAGACCTTTCCAACGAGCTATAGATCATTGAATTCCGACATCATCTTGGCCTCCGTTTTAAAGTCCGTAAATTAAACATTATTATTTAATATTAATGTTGTTTTAAAAGAGGGGACTTTAAGGGTGAGGTTGAAAAAGAATTGAAGAGGATTATATTATTTTCCCTCTCCTGTTTTATCCCATATGCAAGAGGATTTTAGAGACTCCCAGTTGGAAAAGTATAAAAGGAGGAAGAGTGCTCTCATTTGGGGATCCGAAAACTTGATAATGTTATGCTGCCGGATTGGCCTTGGGATTGCTTCGAGGAATGTAAGCCTCCTAGCTAGGCATTGCTTCTCGCTTGAAAGATAGCGACTAGTAGTGAATTAGTTTAGTTTTGTGAGTTGCATTGGGGATTTGAGCATTGTATTCAGCTTGTGCCTTGTTAGTTCAGTTTTGCATATTAGAGGTTTTCCAGAAATTGCATTTTAGCTACAGCAGATTGTTGTTTTTATTCGTAAATCAAAAAATACAAAAATATTGCTTCTGGGTATTGTTTCATTCTCTCTGTCTGTAAGGGGCGACGCTATTCCCAAAGTTATAGATTTTATTTTGAAGGCTGTGATTTTTAAAAGGAAATCGCCCCTCTTGCTGGGCCGTACCATTTGCCTTTCTTGGGAATGGTGCCATTAATTCATATCAGCTTTTTGAGTCAGTTTCTTGTGCCAATCTTGGGCGCCATCATCTTAGTCATATTGCATTCTGTTTCGTGAGATTTGAGTGACTCTGGAGGTAGTTGTGAATGGATTTGTGAGTTATAGGGCTGCTGTTCGTGCACGGGAAAACAAGATTGTCATAAATCAGATTTTGAGGTTGGTCTGTTTAGTGCAATTTCAGATCTAAGCTTTATTATTCAGTAAAGAAAACTCATTTATATTGTTGCAGCTCTATTTATATGTTGATTCACTTTGATAGCAAGACATTATCTTTCATATTGTAAGCTGGCAGTAGTACTGACAGTAGTGATTATTCTTGCTTATCATAATTTGTAATGCTCAGCTTTCCGTTCAGTAATTGCAACTGTATTTCCTTTATCTCCGCCCTATGGTAGCTTCTTCCCCATCCCGGGTTAGAAAGCACATTCTGGGTGTCGAGTACTTTCAACATTTTAGCTTACTTCTCTTTCCAGCATTGTAATTTCAGTTATCTCTGCCATATGGTCGCCTCATTTCCGTATCGGATTGAGCAGCACATACTTGGTGTCGAGTGTGCTTTCAGTATATTAGATTGTAGGGATTCTCTGACCACATGCTCGTCGTTCGCCGGCGCGTCTTGGTTAGAGTTCTTGCATAAGCATTTTGATTAAGATCCTCTGACCAATGCTCACACCTTGCCTACATCGGGATCCTGGTGTACATTCTGGTTAGAGTTGCCTCAGCATCGTTTTGGTTTAGTTGCTAACCTTAATGGGTGCATTGGTTTGTAAACTGTTATTGAAAATTCAAAAAAAAATTTGGCTCAGAATATTTCAATCTTCAGTATTGATTTGATTGGTTACATCATGGTATGGATTTATTATTTGAATAATGATGAGTTTGCATTAATTTACAACGGCGGAAGCAGTCCCAGGATCTTTAACATCAGCAACTTTGAGGAGGTATGTGTGAGTATGTATGGAGAGCCTAGATGGATTTGGGATTCTGGTATTGGCTGGTTCTAATTTGGCACTTGCGATTGTTTGGGGCAAGCAATCTTGGGGTTGGAGAACTTGTAAT
Organism: Cunninghamia lanceolata; assembly: GCA_027924645.1. Classification (NCBI taxonomy): domain Eukaryota; kingdom Viridiplantae; phylum Streptophyta; class Pinopsida; order Cupressales; family Cupressaceae; genus Cunninghamia; species Cunninghamia lanceolata. The sequence goes on from BSBN01000333.1 coordinate 9,337,349, forward strand.
GTCCCCATTTTTGGTCTAAATGTATTGGTTGAGCTAGGGGGGAAAAACGAATGTTGTCAAGGTTTGAAAAAGAGAATATTGTTGAACTAAATAAAATAATATTAATTTTGGCTAAGTGGTATTTTATCATAGTTCCACGGGGACGCGCCCCCCCTAAAAATGTGTCATTTCTGAGATGGGGACTTTTCCGAGACGAGGACGTTTCCCAGACGGGGAGATTTCCGAGACGGGGAGACATCAGGGAAACGTCCCCCCCCCCCGTTGCCCCCCGCCGAATCAGAAGACGTTTCTCTTTTGGGGGACGTCTGGACGTCCCCTAGTCTTCTAGGCGTCCCCCCTCGATTCATTAAAATTTTTTTTTTTTTTAAAAATCAAAGATTCAAAAGGTAAATACTAAACTGCGTTAGGTTTTCAATGTTCATTGAATCATTTCTCACTTCACTGTTGGCGTTCAAGTCTTCAACTGCGTTTTATCTTTTTCTGCCTGCACCTTCGAATCACAGGTGAGCACTGAGGGTTTTTTAGTTTCAAAGTTCCAATTTCAAATCGTTTTCAGTTTTCCTTCCCCGTTGGTCGTGGGATGAATCACCATTGCCATGCTGAATGCCTCAAGGAGATGGCATCGCGTGGGTATCCCACGCGATGCCATCTCTTTGAGGCATTCAGCGAATTGGCATAAAAAAAAAGTTCAAAAATTTTAATATTAAATTTTTAAAATAAAAAAAAGGTTTCTAAACTTCTAGTTCTAAAGCTTTTTCGACAAATCCATTTTGTGTATATCCTGCAATCGTTGTAGTCCATACTGCCTGCGTCAAAATGAGAGCTTTGGTTTTTATTTTTTTTATAAAGGATAGAGGAATTTTGTCAGATGTTGTGGTTGCAAGTGCAACTGCACTGTTAGACATGTATGCAAACTCAAAGTGGAAGCAGCAAGCATAGACAAGGCATGTGAACTGTTTGACAGAATGCCTCAAAGAAATGTGGTCTCTGCATAGACAAGGCACATGAACTGTTTGACAGAATGCCTCAAAGAAATGTGGTCTCCCTCAAAGAAATGTGGTCTCTGCATAGACAAGCCACGTGAACTGTTTGACATAATGCCTCAAAGAAATGTGGAAGGCTGGAAGCATAGACAAGGCACGTGAATTGTTTGACAGAATGCCTCATTCTGTCAAGGTGTGGAAGCATCGACAACTACAAGGCACGTGAACTGTTTGACAGAATGCCTCATTCTGTCAAATAGTTCACGTGCCTTGTCTATGCTTCCACATTTCTTTGAGGCATTCTGTCAAACAGTTCACGTGCCTTGTCTATGCAGAGACCACATTTCTTTCAGGCATTCTGTCAAACAGTTCTCATTCAGTCAAATAGTTCACGTGCCTTGTCTACGCTTCCACATTTCTTTGAGGCATTCTGTCAAACAGTTCACATGCCTTGTCTATGCAAAGACACATTTCTTTCAGGCATTCTGTCAAACGGTTCACATGCCTTGTCTATGCTTCCACATTTCTTTGAGGCATTTTGTCAAACAGTTCACGTGCCTTGTCTATGCTTCCACTTTGCATACACGTCTAATAGGGCAGTTGCAACTACAACATCTAACAAAATTCCTCTATCCTTTATGTTTTAGATGGATGTCCAACTCCATACCCTATTCCAAAGCTCCCATTTTGACACAGGCAGGGAGGATGCGGGGCTGGCAAAGGTTGTGGAATTTGGCTTTACACCAGCCAATTGCATTTGCTTTAAAAGTTTAAACTTTAAAGTTTAATATTTCTAAAGCCTTTTCAAGTTTCAACAAATCCATTTTGTGCATATCCTGCAATCATTGCAGTCCATGAGACCACATTTTGATTTTTCTAATTTTCATTTTTTTTCTTAACAATGAAGTTGAACATTGTTTTAACTTTTTTCAATTTTGATTTTCTTTTGCAGGCTGCAGCATCATCATCATAATAAGTTCACAGTCACACAACATAAGTGACAATGAGGATAGAGAGGTTGAAGTTCACAGTGAAAATGACTCATCTCAATCTGATGATCGGGATCCTGATTTTGAAATAGAAGGGGAGGGTGAACATGCCTCAAATACTCGATCTCACTCTCAAACTAACACAAGTTCCGTTGGGAGTAAAGCTCATGATAAGTGCCCTTCACGATTCCTTAAAAAATGGGCCAAGGGCCCCTTTGATCCAAAATCACCTTTAAAACTATTTGCATCTAAGATAGAAGCAAACCTTGCGACAAAGGGGGGCACTAGAAAATGGAAGTGCAACATATGTGAGCTTACATGGTTTGGAAGCATTACAAGAACTAATGCTCACTTTCTTCTTGTTCGAGGCAAAGGTGTAGATGTATGCAAAGTTGTGGATGGTAACTTGTAGTTCAGGGCTGAAATGTTAAAATTATGGGGTTGTAAAGAGGATGAAGCACCACCTTCTGTTATATTGCCACAAAGGAGTAGAGGTGATCAGATTTCTAGTACTACTTTGCAGACTCTAAGGCCACCAAATCCATCCAGTTCAAGTGTAGCACAGCCTAAGGGGAAATGTAAGATGGCATCTTCACAACCATTGGCAGATTTATTCAATGTGCAAGCAAAGGATGAGGCAGATGATGCCATTGGCAAATTCTTCTTTGCCAATGGCATTCCATTCCATGTGGCTCGCTCTCCTTATTATAAGGAAGCTGTGTCAAAGATAATAAGGGCAGGACAATCATATGTGCCACCAGGAGAGACTAAATTGAGGACAACAATCTTGGATCAACACTATTCCAAGATTAATATTTTGATGGAGAAGATGAAGAGAACCTGGATCACAAGTGGATGCAGCATAGTCATGGATGGGTGGACGGACATTAGGTACCGTCCACTCATCAACATCATTGTTACATCTACAGAGGGCCCTTATTTCCTTAGGGCTATTGATTGTTCTGGGCATAGCAAGGATGCCCATTATTAGTTCCAGATCCTCAAGGATGCTATAGAGGAGGTTGGGCCACAAAATGTGGTGCAGGTAGTGATAGATGCAGCCCATGTGTGACATATTTGGTGGACTCCTTGTTGTGTGCATGCTATGAATAACGCATTTAAGGACATGGGTAAAATCAGTTGGATCAAATCAATTGTCAGTGATGCTAGAGATGTGCAGATGTTTATTTGCAATCACCATACTTCACATGCACTTTTCAGGTCCTTCTCCAAGAAGGAGATCCTGAAGCCTGTAGAGACTTGGTATGCATCATACTTTATTCTCTTGGAGAGGATGCTTGAGTTGCAAGAGCCATTGCAACTAATGGTAATGACAACAGAATGGAACCGATGGCCTGAGTCAAAGACACAGAAGGGATTGAGGGTTAAGGAGGTGGTGACGAATGATGTCTTTTGGGCTGATGCCAAATATATTGTCTCCATCATTCGGCCAGTCTTCACAGTTATTAGATTTGGGGATTCTAATGCACCTTCCCTTGGAGAGGTATATGAGTGCATTGATTCCATGCTTGATCAAATGAAGACTATTGTGCGAGAGGACCCCACAATGCAATTCTACACCGAGCATATTCATCCAATCATTCAACGTAGATGGGAGAAGCTCAACACTCCCTTACACATGGCTGCCTATGCATTGAACCCAAAGTGGTACATACATAGGCCCGGTAGAATCACACCTATAGAGGATGCTGAGGTGAAAGAAGGGTTCATGAAGGCCATTGACAAAATGTATGATTCTACAGAGGCCAGCTTGCTTTGTACTGAGTCGTCAAAATTTGCCACTCTTTGGGGATATTCAGAGGTAGCCCAGATAGATTTGGAGACTATCACAGGAGGACCCCAAGTTGTGGTGGACTATGCATGGGCCTAGATCTTTGATTACTACTCTAGCTGTTCATTTGCTGTCCTAGGTTTCTAGTTCTTCTGTTGCTGAGAGGAATTGGTCTACTTATAGCTTCATCCACTTTGTTAAGAGGAACAAGCTTACTTCTAGGAGGGCAGAGAAGCTTGTGGCTATATATAGTTCCTTGCGTCTCATTGACCGCACCACAACTACATACAGGGAGAGTCCAGCAGCCAGATGGGATGTAGAGCTAGAAGAGCCATCACAGATAGATGAGGATGCTACACAGATAGGGCTGGTTGGTATTGGTTTAGATGAGCTTGAGCATTTGGGGTCCAGCAGTTCCAGTGATGACGAGATCGACATGGAGCTTGGGGATGATTAGATCATTGGTGGCACCAGGCCATTAACCATTTTGGCATTTAGTATTTAGTATTTAGTATTTACTATTTCAATATTTTGAACATTGTTAAAACTTGATTGTAATTATGAACAATGATTATGAAATTCAAATTATGAAACATCTGGTTCTCGTTCCAATGTCTATTAAATTTAAGTACATTCACATTGTTTCAATGTTCACTAGTTCAATGAAATCATGGCAATGTGTTTAAACTCTAAACTTTACTTATTCCTTAGGCTTTTATAGTTATACATCTTTTTATAACTAATTTTTCAAGTATTATATGTATTTCAGCGCGCCGCTCCCCCGCTGCCGTCCCCAAATTTAGGCCCCCCCATCCCCGAACCTGAAATGCGTCCCCGTCCCCGAAACTCCGTGGAACTATGTATTTTATAATATTTTACAAAGCCAAAATAATGTTATTTTCAGTCAAGGCAAATTGAAAAATGGAAAGAATAAAAGTTGGATAACTTAAAGCTTGGAGAATGGAAAGTGGGTTTTTAGTGGCAAAAATAATTTTTCCTTGGCCAAATGAAGTTTGGAGATGATTTTTTAAATTTTAATAATATTTATGGAAAAATCAAAATTAATTAAATATTTAGCCAAGGAGAAAAATGAAAATTAATTAAATATTATGCCAAGAGCTGGAAAATGGAAAAAAAACAAAAAAAAGGTGGAAAAATGAAATGTTGGAGATAAAGTTAAAATATAATATTTAATATTAAAATATTATATTATTTTCCATTAAATGGGCGCTCAAGGGGAAAAAAGAAAAAAATAATAAAATAATATTATTTTATTATTTTGGTGGGCCATCAAAATTGGAAAAAATAAGGAAAAATATTTGATAAATATCAAATACAATATTTGATATTGGCGGTGGATTTCAAAAAATAATAAAATAATGATTTATATGGGCATCCAAGGAAAAAAGTATAAAAGGAGGACATTGGCATCATGTTTCACATCTTTGGTCATTTGGTATTTTGCATATTGAGTATTTGCTCTTGGCTGAAAGTAATTTTCAGTTTGCTCAAGGTGATATTCTCTTGAATCTTTGTGGTTTGAAGATGTGCCCAATCCACCATGAGAGGTGAATTCGTGTGGAGTTTATCATAGAGCTTAACCAGTGGGTTTTAATGGTGTTCTTGCTTCAATCAAGCTAGGGTTTGACAAGGACATTTATTTCTAGCTAGCATTGGAGTTTCATTTCAGATTTGACCTTGATTTTTATGCATTTTCATTAGTAAGTTGTTTGAAGAAGGTTTACAATTGGATTGCTTGGCATTGGAGGAATATTTTGGGCTTTGAATGAAACTAGGGCACGCTGAATTGTGTTTCAGACTTCTGATTTTTATTTATCAGCTTCAGTTCAGAGGGTTTTGTGGCTTGAATTGATGAGATGAAGGCATATTTTGTATACAGGGCATTATGGCTACATTCCTACACCTAGTGACTACATATTGGAGGAGTATTTTGCATGTTTTGGCTAGGGTTTGATCTCTGATTTTGTTAGCAGCAGCTACAGACATCTAATTCAGACTTTATATCAGTGGATCAGTCCTCTTTTCTTCATTGGTTTTCATTCCAGCCTAGGCAGCCAGCCCTAGGATCCATTGCTACACTTGGGAGAGATGTTTGGTGATCTTTTGCATCACATTTGTACACACTTACAGGCCTGATTTCAAATCAGCAGCTACATATTTCATGTTCAAACTTCTTAATTGGCATTTGACTTGAGTTTCTATCAGCATTCATCATCATCTATCATCTATAGGAAGGTGTCAACCATTGGGCTTCATGATCTATACATTGTATTAGGGTTTGGACTCACAATTTGTGTCATGTCCCCATTTCCGGCTTGATCATCAGATTAAGATTGAATTAGCCTATTGATCATTCCCGGAGGCTAATTCAGAATGATGAGGGAATGAATTGGTTTTCGACTAACTTAACTTTACTTTTGCAGGGACAAGTTAGAAACTTGAAATATTGGCTAAGTCTGGAAACCTAGTAAGCAGGAAATTGACTCTTGGAGTTTAGGCGCAAATTTTACATCAGATTACCTACATGAGCGCCTAAGGATTTGGAGTCTTCTGTAAGGATTTGGGTGTGCAAAATAATATCCTATCATCCTTAAAGTCTTTCAACACAGTGAATCAAGGTTTTGAAGTTTAGAAGTTGCCTAAGTAAGGTTAGGCGCACTTTGTCTTTCCTCTTGCCTCAATTGGCGCCTAGGAGAGAAACATGGTGTTATAAGGCGCTTTTATCATTCCACATAGGGCGCCTTGGTGGGACAAGGGTTGATTGATTTCAAAAATGAGTTTTGATTAAGTACAGTGGAGTAAATGTCTTAGGTGCTCTTAGGCCTCTAAACAACCTCAAGGGAGCGCCTAACTTGTGAAGATGAAATTCAGTATCCAAATCTAGATTGGAGTTCATAAGATCACCTAAATGATCAAGGCGCCACTTCCTGATCAAACAAGCTACAATGAGCGCCTAGCTTTCAGGGTGACTTCTGGCGCTCAACATGACTAAACTCTTTCAATAAGGGCGCCTAGTTTGTTGATGAAGATTTGATAATTCCACACCCAGGCGCCAGCTCCCTAATGCCAAGATCAAATGAGCGCCCAAGCAAGAACAGGAGATTCTATAGGATGAATGAATGGCGCATTGATTGGTGAAGATATTTTTAACTTCAAGAAGCTTCCTACCTTGTCAATCTAGGATGAATTTGGCCTAGAAGACTCTAGGCGCATACTCTAACTGAAGACTCCTGTTCTAGCGCCCAGCTATAGAGTGAACTAAATTGGTATCCACCAATGGTAAGGCGCAGTTTCATGAAAAAACTATCTCAAATGGGCGCCAAGGCATAGAAGCTACATCAAACGCTATCAGAGAACTATCAATGAGCCTTCAATTAGCGCCTAGACTCCAGAGGGATCATTTGGGCGCCTAAACTGGAATCAAGGACCAAAAGTCTTCAGTGAATAATGGATAAGTGTTAAAGACTTCATTTGATGCATCTTCATGCCTCTACACCCTCAGATTGGCGCCTAGACTCTTTGCAATCCCCAACTTAGCGCCTAACCCTAGCAAGGCGCAATATCATCTCAAGCTGATTAGGCGCTCACTTCCAGATGGAGCATTCCACCTCCCTGAACATCAAGACTTGAAGAAACACCAAAGAAAGTCAATCTTCATGCAAGGCGCACTTCTGTGCCCATGAAACATCATTCTGGCGCCCAACATCAAGTAACACTTTGATCAATTTTCAGTAAGCGCCTTGGGCAGATTGGGTGAGTGAAGTATCATGATTCTCTTCTGGATCTCGCCAACAACCTTTAGAAGTTCTTTCCAGATAGGCGCAACCTCTTGATGGGCGCACTTTGACACTCCAGATACTTCAACCTGGCGCCCAGTCAGAAGAACACTTGAAAGTGCGCCTAAGCTGAGGTGGTTCAGGTAGTTACACAACTTGAGCTCTCATTGGTCGACAGAACGTCTTCGGGATCCGTGTCGAGGTCTCTGGATAATCTCGCCAACTCAGAATGAGTCATCAGATGGCATATTCCCTTGGATATGTTTCTTGGCAAACGTGCCTTGGTTCCTCTTTGTGCATTGAAAAACGTGCCTTCATTGCCTTTTGAAGGCCTATAAAAGGAGGAGTCCTCTCATTCATTTGCTATCTATGCATTTGACAAAATTCTCTCTGCAAAGCTGTTGAGCTTGTAATCTTGAGGCCTGCGAGTTTCAAGTGTTGGGGTGATGCTCCCTCAACTGACAAGGTGATGCTCCCTTGTTGTACTGTGAGGTGTTGATATTCAGTTGACATCGTTGAGTTTGATTAAGTTGATCTAGTGTGCAAGGCATTGTAATCATCAAGGCTCCAAGGCCTGCTTTTGTAATTCCATTTGAATAAAGTGTAACTTCATGCCATTGAAAGCATTATCCATGTAATAAGACATTGTGAGTTGATTGAATCAAGTAATAAAACAAGTACCCAGCTTAAGGTTGATTCATTCAAATAGTTATCTTTGATGTATATCTTTGTGTTGTTGAAATAGTTGATGAGTTGATAGCAAGTAAAAGTGTCTAAGTAAGGAAAAATTTTGGTAGAATTAGTTGGGTATCTTACAATTTGGCATTGTTGGATGTATTTAGAAGTCTGAAATTAATATCAGACATTGATTGATTTGTAACCAGCTCTCTATTCAATAAGAAGATAAGTTTGCATTTCCGGGTATGTTCGTCTATGTCTTATGTGAGTTGTTTGGTTAAATTTTATCATCCTTCCATGTGATTTGGATGCATGCTTTAAACCTTTCCATCATCATAAATTTGGCTAAGGCACAAAAAACCAGGCGCCCTTGGAGGCTGGGGGCGCCCAATTTCTCATGCTTTAAAATTTTTTACGCGTTTTTCGAGAAACGTTAAAAAAGCCTCCGTCAGCTTGTTTCCAGGTGGTCAAACTTGGTCAAATGTCGATAAAAGCTGGGATTTCATCACAGATGTGTTTAGGCTACTCAGATCATTCCCCGTCCTGCCTCAGCAGTCATCCGGACGACCGAAAACAAAGATCAAACAGGAGCTGTTGGCACGAAAATCAAGAAAAGGCATGAAAATTGAAAAATACCAAAAATTTTCTAAGGCATTGAATCTTAGGCGCCCCTGGAGGCTAGGGGCGCCCAAATCCACCAGACTTAGTTCATTTTTGAGTTTTGTCCGGAAAAATGAAAATCTTCCTCTGTCAGCCCAGTTAGGTTCATAGCAAGTCAGTTTGGCGCATTTCCTGAGGCAGACAAAGAGTACAATCATCTCAGTTTTCATTGGGCCTGCTTATCTGCCAGATCATCAGACTCAGTTTTGTCCCAGCAGACAGAAATCGATAGCCAAACATGAGTTATCACTCATCAAAATGCGCACGGAAATCAAGAAGTTGAAAAAGTTGAAATTTTCGAAAGAATAACTAAGGCATTGAAAATTAGGCGCCCCTAGAGGCTAGGTGTCATGTCCCCGTTTCCGGCTTGATCATCAAGTGAAGAACGGATTAGCCTATTGCTCATTCCCGGAGGCTAATTCAGAATGATAAGGGAATGAATTGGTTTTTGACTAACTCCGTTTTATTGTTTTGCAGGAACAAAGTCAGAAACTTGAAATTTGGCTATGTCTGGAAGCCAAATTAATAGGAAGTTGACTCTTGAAGTCTGGGCGCCAATTTCACATCAGACTTCCTAGATGAGCACCTAAGGACTTAAGGTTTGCTATCAGGGTTTGGAAGTGCAATATGACAATCACATCATCATCAAAGGCTTTCTCTTTCCTCCAACTTCAAGTGGCGCCTAGGATCTAGTAGCATGTTAGGAAGCTCTTCCAATAGGGCGCCTTGATAAGAAATGAAGTCTTCTAGATGAATTGGATGGTGAAGAAGGTCTATACACCTTAGGCACTAAGTATTTTGCAAGAGATCTTTGTGAGGCGCTTGATCTTCCATGAAGTGCGCCTAAGTGGGAAGATAGTTTCCAATCACTCCAAGTGGTCAGGGCGCTTGGTTAGACTGTGATTGATCAACTTAAGGAATGCGCCTAAGGATAGAATACATCATCAAATATGCGCCTAGCAAGTGGAGATTGTTGACAGGATATCCAAAGCATACAAGGCGCCAATTGTGAATCAAACTACCAAGAATGGGCGCCTAGAACCAGAAGGCGCCAATGCATGGTTTCCAGGATCCTCCATGGAGCGCCTAGCCCAGATAGATGCAGATGGAAGGTTTTAAAGCTAAGTGTTGTCTCTTAAAAGTGAATTCCTAGCCCAGGCGCTTGTGTTGAGTAAAACTCTTTTGCTCTGGCGCCTAAAATTGGAAGCTTTGACTACTTTGGCGCCTCACTTGCCTATTTCACCTTCAAAATGCGCCTTGGTTGGATGGTCCTATTTGCACCTCCTAAGGATCAAGATTGGATTTCATCCTTGCAGTTGAGATTGTCAGAAGGAGTGAGGGCGCTCTTCTAAGTCTTCATCACTTCAAATGGGCGCCTAAACTAGTTGAGGCACATGTCAAGTCCACTGTAACTCCAGATTGGCGCCTAGGATCCAGTCATTTCCTAGGGCGCAGTTCTATTCACCCATGACCTTGCTTTGGACTTGGAAACTCCTTGAAGACTTGCATGAAGTTAAGACTCACTCACAGGATAGTAGGCGCCATTTCACCACTAATAATGCGCTTTGGATTGAGACACACTCTGAAATCTCAAAGAGCGCCTAAGGAGTGGTTTGATAGGTTGTCAAAGTCATCTTTCTAAGAGTGAGAAGTACCTTCAATACTCGACAACCTTCAATTGGCGCCTAGCTTTAGTAAGGCGCAATTCCATGCAGGAACCACGTCAAATGGGCGCCTAGACAGAGAACAACATCAAATGTTGTCAGAAGACCTTCAATGAACATCTTTTCACATGTTAAGGACGCCAGACAAATACGGAGCTCACCTTAGGGAGAGGCATTCTACTTTCCAAATCAACTAGACTTGAAGAAATGACAAGGAAAGACATTTTGCATACAAGGCGCACTTCCCAGTGTGATTAGCCTAGTTTTGGCACCTAGATCATAAAGGAGGACACTTGCAAGTGTGGGCGCACTTTCTAAGTCTCTACCACCTCTAGGAAGCGCCTAGCCTGGAAAGGCGCCTATCCTGCTCTTCACTCCCTTCAGTTGGCGCCTAGTCAGAAGATAAGGTAGTTGTAACTACCTGAGCTCTCATTGGTCGACAGAATGTCTTCGGGATCCGTGTCAAGGTCTCTATATAAGCTTGCCAACTCAGAATGAGTTATCAGATGGAATATTCCCTTGAATATGCTTCTTGGGAAACGTGCCTTGGTTCCTCTTCATGCATTGAAAAAACGTGCCTTCATTGCCTTTGGAAGGCCTATAAAAGGAGGAGCTCTCCAATTCATTTGGCATCGGTTCATTTGACAAAATTCCCTCTGCAAAGCTATTGAGCTTGTAATCTTGAGGCCTGCGAGTTTCAAGTGTTGAGGTGATGCTCCCTCAACAAGCAAGGTGATGCTCCCTTGTGATATTGTGAGATGTTGACATTCAGTTGGCATCATTGAGTTTGACTGAGTTGATCAAGTATAGGCGCTATTATAAACATCAAGGCTTCAAGGCCTTTCCTTTTGTAATTCCATTGAATAAGTTGTACTTCATGCTATTGAAAGCATTATCCATGTAATATGACATTGCAAGTTGATTGAATCAAGTAACTAGACAAGTACCCAACTCTCATTCCAGTAGTTATCTTTGACGTATATCTTGGTGTTGTTGGACTAGTTGATGAGTTGATAGCAAGTAAAATTGTCTAAGTAAGGAAAAAATTTTAGTAGCATTAGTTTGGGTATCTTACAGTGGTATCAGAGCCTGGATCCTGCCAGCCTTTGGGTTTTCATGCAAGAAGGTAATCAACAAAGTGATAGAACAAGGAGATACATTGCGCGTGAACAACGAAGGCAGTTCCAGTGGACTCATCCTTACCCACAACAGGATACTCTTTCAGAAGCAATTGTAGCTAGACAGGCTAACATGGCTGAGGAAAGAAGAAGTAGAAGTCCACCTGCAGATGGTGAACGTGCAGCTAGGGAGATGTTTAGGAACATTGCCGCTGAACAACAACAAACCGCTCAAATATTGCAACATGTCCTACAATCCCTTCAAAACATGAATCAAGGCGAAGCAGCTGGACAAGGTCGTAGAGATGCAGCTAGACATGAGAGACAAGAACGACATGATGATGATGCTGCTAGTGCCATAGGTAGAAGAGTTCGCACACGAACTCCTACAGTTGATAGGCCTTTAAGACCAACCTTCCTTCCACCACCACCTGAACAGGACAATGAAGCTAATGAAGAGTTTGACGAAGAAGGACCAAACAATTTTGAAGATGAAATAGCTCTCTTTGCAGATCTTTATGCCAGACTTCCGGAACGTGTTCGGGATATGATGACCTTCAATGAATATTGCCGACAGAAAAGGGAAGATAGAGACAGGCGAGGTAGAACTAGAGGCTTTCGTCCTAGAAGGGATGATGATACAAAGGAGTATAAAGAAGCCTTGAATCGAGTTCCCATTCCTACCTTTGATGGAAGTGGTAAGCTCAGTGCTAGAGCTTGGGTGAACAAGCTGGATACATACCTTTCACTTAAGCCATTGACGGAGAAGAAGGCAATTCAATTTGCTACAATGCATCTTGAAGGTTTGGCTTATGAATGGTGGCATCATGGCCTAGTTTCTCAACATCATGATAGGATAAATTCCTATGATGAGTTTGTAACCAAGTTGATTCAGAGGTTTGATAGAAAAGACACTGAAGTGTACTATCGTGAACTAGCTCAACTCAAGCAAGAAGGAAGGGTTGTGCAGTATGTTAATGACTTTCAGAAGATCGCAGTGATGGTACCTGATATGACTGACCGAAGAATCACTATGCTGTTCATTGAGGGATTGAACAATCAGATCAAGCCATTGGTAAAGGTACAAAGGCCAGCAAATTTGGAAGAAGCAATTGATTTTGCTCTAGATCTTGATACTGCTCCTGTATATCAGCCTAAGAAAAGGTTCTATAAAGGAGTTAGCTCTACCCAAAGGAGACCCTCTTTTCCTCAAAAGATGACTCAAGGTCCATCTGCAGCTGAAAGAGATGAGCTAAGAAGGAAGAAACTCTGCTTTTCTTGCAAGCAACCTTGGGAACCAGGACACAGATGCCTTGGTAAGGGTAAAGCACACTTGATTGAAGTTGTATCTGATGATGGAAGCGGAGAAGAGTCATTGAGTGAAGAAGAATCCACTCAGGATGAAGAGGAGGTACAACCAACCCATAATATAGTTTCAGAAGAAACCTCTGACAAAATAACATTAGCAACTATCTCAGGAGTACCTAAGTGTCATGCCTTTCGCATAAGAGGAGTTGTGAAGGGTCAAAGAGTCACCTGTCTAATTGATAGTGGTGCTACGCACAACTTCATAGATGAAGGTTTGGTAGCGAGGCGGGGTCTAACAGTTGAAGACTTCGAAGGATTTGAAATAGCTGTTGCTGATGGATTCCTAATGAGTTGTACCAGAAAAGTGTCCCAACTACAAATTCAAATGGGAGATTATTCTTTACAGGATGATTTCTATGTGGTTGGACTTGGGCATATTGATGTAGTACTTGGAGTACAATGGTTGCATTCGCTTGGAAGAATTGTCCAGGACTTTCAAAAGATGGAGTTAGAATTCATGCATGAAGGGAAGAAGATCAAACTGAAGTCAGTGTCTGATGGAAACCCCAAAGTTGTCTCGGCAAAATGAATGGAAGCATTATTCAGGCATAATGACATCGAATGGGCAGCACAAGTGTGCATCAAGGACAACCAAATCCTCTCTGCTGAAGAAATTTATCCTGCAGATATTCAGGCAATGTTGGATAAGCATGATAAGGTGTTTAGGGACATACCTCCAGGAATACCTCCTGATAGAGGTTTTGAACATGTAATTGAATTGGAGGATGGGGCGAAACCTGTTAACATTGCACCCTATCGGCATCCAAGACACTTCAAGATTGAAATTGAGAAGACGATCAAGGAATTGATTGATATGGGGCACATAAGGCCATCATCAAGTCCATTTGCATCATCTGTGGTGCTAGCGAAGAGGAAGGATGGAACAATGCGGATGTGTGTTGACTATCGCGCATTGAACAAGAAGACCATCAAGAATAGGTATCCAATACCTAGGATTGATGAACTCCTTGATGAGCTGCATGGAGCAGTCTATTTCTCAAAGATAGATCTTCGATCTGGCTACCATCAAATTCGTGTCAGAGAAGAGGACATTCCAAAAACAGCATTCAGATGCCATTATGGACATTATGAATTTATGGTGATGCCATTTGGATTAACAAATGCACCAGCTACTTTCCAGTCCTGCATGAATCATGTGTTCAACAAGCAGTTGAGGAAGTACCTATTGGTTTTCTTCGACGACATCTTGATTTACAGCAAGACATGGGAAGAACATCTCCAACACTTAGATGAAGTATTGAATGTCATGGAGAATCAATCTTTGTATGCAAAGATGTCTAAGTGTGATTTTGGCTTGAAGGAGATTCTGTACCTGGGTCATGTGATAGGAGCAAATGGTGTGAGAGTTCAAGAGGAAAAGATTGAAGCTATTCGCAACTGGCCAGTTCCTCGGAATGTATCTGAACTAAGAGGTTTTCTTGGCCTCTGCAGCTATTACAGAAGATTTGTTAGGGGATTCTCACAGCTTGCTGCACCCTTGACAAACCTAACAAAGAAAGGGGCTTTCATGTGGACAATAGAAGCTCAAGCTACTTTTGATAAGTTGAAGGAAGTGATGAGTACAACACCAGTACTGGCTTTGCCAGATTTTAGTAAGTCCTTTGTTCTAGAATGTGATGCTTCGGGAGAAGGCATTGGAGCTGTTTTGATGCAAGATCGACATCCCATCGCATTCGAAAGTAGGAAATTGAAGGATACAGAAAGATTGTACTCAACTTATGACAAAGAGATGCTGGCAATCATGCATGCCTTGGCTAAGTTCCGCCAGTACCTAGTTGGGTCTAAGTTTGTGGTCAGGACTGATCACAACAGTTTGAAGTACTTCTTAGGGCAGAAAGACTTGAATGAAAGACAGCAGAAATGGGTTGTGAAGATACAGGCATATGATTTCGACATTGAATATGTGAAAGGTAAGAAGAATGTGGTTGCCGATGCCCTGTCTAGAAGACCTGCTGTTTGTGCCCTGAGCAAAGTTTCAGTGGATTGGAAGGCTCAGCTTCTAGTTGAGTATTCTAAATCAAAATTTGCTTGTGAGATCATGGATGGAATCATTCAGGATGATAGGTACAAGGTGATTGATGAAATCATCTATTACAAAGACAGAATCTATCTGACTCCTGAATCGGAGTTGAAGCGACAGATTTTGCAGACATACCATGATGCTCCACTTGCAGGACACCCTGGTTACTTCAAGACCTACAGACAGATCAGGGAAAGATTCACGTGGAAAGGTCTGAAGGAAGAAGTTCTTCAGTATGTTAGGGAGTGTTTGACTTGTCAACAGAATAAGTCAGAACATACATTTCCAGCAGGATTACTCCAACCACTGCCAATTCCTGAACATAAGTGGGAGAGTATCTCTATGGACTTTATCACAGGTCTTCCGAAGGTGAATGGAAGAGACTGCATATATGTAGTTGTAGACAGATTAACTAAGTTTGCTCACTTCTTTGCAATACCAGTTGAGTCATCAGCATTGCAAGTAGCTGAGTTATTCTTTCGTGAAGTCTTTCGACTACATAGCCTGCCCAAAACCATAGTCAGTGATCGAGATAGCCGGTTCATCAGTGTGTTTTGGAGAGAGCTATTTCGACTAGCTGGAACTGACTTAACACCGAGCACTAGTTATCATCCTCAAACCGATGGACAAACTGAAATTGTAAACAAATGGCTTGAGGGATACCTGAGAAACTATGTGTCTGATCATCAGCATGCTTGGATTAAGTGGCTTCATCTAGGTGAATACTGCTACAACACTACTTTTCATATGTCAATTGGCATGACTCCCTTCCGAGCTCTGTATGGATATGAAGCTGTTTCATTTGTTGATCTGGCATTGGATGACAGTAGAGCTCCTAGGGCTAGTGAATTGATGAAAGATACTCAAGATATTTTGAGAGTCCTGAAGGACAATTTGCTACGAGCTCAAAATCAACAAAAGTTGTATGCCGACAAACACCGAGTTGAGCGACACTTTGAAGTAGGTGACATGGTGTTTCTGCGCCTTCAGCCGTATAGACAGAGTACTTTGAAGAGGTCAGGTGCAGAGAAATTGAAACCAAGGTTCTACGGACCCTACAAGGTGTTGAGAAGAGTAGGGGAAGTGGCATATGAACTTGATTTGCCAGCAGGAAGCCGCATCCACAATGTGTTTCATGTGTCATGTCTCAAGAGGGCACTAGGTCAGCATGTGGTTTCAACTGATGAACTACCACCACTTGATGAAGAAGGAATGCTTGCACTTGAACCCGAAAATGTGGTGGATATAAGGGAGAAGAAACTTCGCAACCGAAGTATCAGAGAATATTTGGTGAAGTGGAAAGGGTTGCCAATGGAGGATGCTACTTGGGAAGGTGCAAAGATTCTGGAGCATCCTAACCTTCAATTGCTTGAGGACAAGCAATCCCGGGAAGGGGAGACTGTCATGTCCCCGTTTCCAGCTTGATCATCAAGTGAAGAATGGATTAGCCTATTGCTCATTCCCGGAGGCTAATTCAGAATGATAAGGGAATGAATTGGTTTTTGACTAACTCCGTTTTATTGTTTTGCAGGAACAAAGTCAGAAACTTGAAATTTGGCTAAGTCTGGAAGCCAAATTAATAGGAAGTTGACTCTTGAAGTCTGGGCGCCAATTTCACATCAGACTTCCTAGATGAGCACCTAAGGACTTAAGGTTTGCTATCAGGGTTTGGAAGTGCAATATGACAATCACATCATCATCAAAGGCTTTCTCTTTCCTCCAACTTCAAGTGGCGCCTAGGATCTAGTAGCATGTTAGGAAGCTCTTCCAACAGGGCGCCTTGATAAGAAATGAAGTCTTCTAGATGAATTGGATGGTGAAGAAGGTCTATACACCTTAGGCACTAAGTATTTTGCAAGAGATCTTTGTGAGGCGCTTGATCTTCCATGAAGTGCGCCTAAGTGGGAAGATAGTTTCCAATCACTCCAAGTGGTCAGGGCGCTTGGTTAGACTGTGATTGATCAACTTAAGGAATGCGCCTAAGGATAGAATACATCATCAAATATGCGCCTAGCAAGTGGAGATTGTTGACAGGATATCCAAAGCATACAAGGCGCCAATTGTGAATCAAACTACCAAGAATGGGCGCCTAGAACCAGAAGGCGCCAATGCATGGTTTCCAGGATCCTCCATGGAGCGCCTAGCCCAGATAGATGCAGATGGAAGGTTTTAAAGCTAAGTGTTGTCTCTTAAAAGTGAATTCCTAGCCCAGGCGCTTGTGTTGAGTAAAACTCTTTTGCTTTGGCGCCTAAAATTGGAAGCTTTGACTAGTTTGGCGCCTCACTTGCCTATTTCACCTTCAAAATGCACCTTGGTTGGATGGTCCTATTTGCATCTCCTAAGGATCAAGATTGGATTTCATCCTTGCAGTTGAGATTGTCAGAAGGAGTGAGGGCGCTCTTCTAAGTCTTCATCACTTCAAATGGGCGCCTAAACTAGTTGAGGCACATGTCAAGTCCACTGTAACTCCAGATTGGCGCCTAGGATCCAGTCATTTCCTAGGGCGCAGTTCTATTCACCCATGACCTTGCTTTGGACTTGGAAACTCCTTGAAGACTTGCATGAAGTTAAGACTCACTCACAGGATATTAGGCGCCATTTCACCACTAATAATGCGCTTTGGATTGATACACACTCTGAAATCTCAAAGAGCGCCTAAGGAGTGGTTTGATAGGTTGTCAAAGTCATCTTTCTAAGAGTGAGAAGTACCTTCAATACTCGACAACCTTCAATTGGCGCCTAGCTTTAGTAAGGCGCAATTCCATGCAGGAACCACGTCAAATGGGCGCCTAGACAGAGAACAACATCAAATGTTGTCAGAAGACCTTCAATGAACATTTTTTCACATGTTAAGGATGCCAGACAAATAAGGATCTCACCTTAGGGAGAGGCATTCTACTTTCCAAATCAACTAGACTTGAAGAAATGACAAGGAAAGACATTTTGCATACAAGGTGCACTTCCCAGTGTGATTAGCCTAGTTTTGGCGCCTAGATCATAAAGGAGGACACTTGCAAGTGTGGGCGCACTTTCTAAGTCTCTACCACCTCTAGGAAGCGCCTAGCCTGGAAAGGCGCCTATCCTGCTCTTCACTCCCTTCAGTTGGCGCCTAGTCAGAAGATAAGGTAGTTGTAACTACCTGAGCTCTCATTGGTCGACAGAATGTCTTCGGGATCCGTGTCAAGGTCTCTATATAAGCTTGCCAACTCAGAATGAGTTATCAGATGGAATATTCCCTTGAATATGCTTCTTGGGAAACGTGCCTTGGTTCCTCTTCATGCATTGAAAAAACGTGCCTTCATTGCCTTTGGAAGGCCTATAAAAGGAGGAGCTCTCTCATTCATTTGGCATCGGTTCATTTGACAAAATTCTCTCTGCAAAGCTATTGAGCTTGTAATCTTGAGGCCTGCGAGTTTCAAGTGTTGAGGTGATGCTCCCTCAACAAGCAAGGTGATGCTCCCTTGTGATATTGTGAGATGTTGACATTCAGTTGGCATCATTGAGTTTGACTGAGTTGATCAAGTATAGGCGCTGTTATAAACATCAAGGCTTCAAGGCCTTTCCTTTTGTAATTCCATTGAATAAGTTGTACTTCATGCTATTGAAAGCATTATCCATGTAATATGACATTGCAAGTTGATTGAATCAAGTAACTAGACAAGTACCCAACTCTCATTCCAGTAGTTATCTTTGATGTATATCTTGGTGTTGTTGGACTAGTTGATGAGTTGATAGCAAGTAAAATTGTCTAAGTAAAGAAAAAATTTTAGTAGCATTAGTTTGGGTATCTTACACTAGGGGCGTCCAAGTTCACTAGAGATAGAAAATTAATGATCTACTTATGACATCCGATAGCCGCTTCCAAGACTTCGCCCGGTGACAGTTTCCAGAAGTCAAAATTACGGTCAAAACGTCAGTTTGAGGCTAGGGATGGAATCACAATTGATAGGTCTCCAAAATGTCGTGATTAGTTAGCTTTTTCAGTCAACGGTGACATTTTACCATCTTGTTGAAGTCAGAGACATACCATACTTAAGTCGAAACGAGTGCAAAAGTTTTAAAAAACGAAGTAAAATTGGCTAACGCTTTTGCCAACTCGCGTGTTTGATGACATCATCAAAGGAAGATATTTTTAGTCATCTTACACATGAAGCCATAGGCAGCTATAAAATAGGGATTCTTCCTATTCGAAGACATCCACTTGGATTTGCGCTTTAAAAGTTGCTTTCTTCATGGATAAGATCCAAGTTTTATTCTTTCACAAAGAAAGCTGCTTTTTCGCCCTAAAGTTTTATAAAGACAAACATTTGGCTTCTTTTATTCATTATCTTTTGCAAGTTGCATCCAGAGGAAGAAGACATATTTTTCTTTCCATGAAGATTCGAAGGCTCAAACAAAGTGTTTTTCAAGTGTTCTTCATAGTTTCGGGTTGAGGAAGCAAGGAGGCATGCTTTTTCAGGGTCCTTTTTTTTAGGGGATCATTTTTCAGAAACAGGGCCGAAGCTTTTTCAATTTTCATTGAGATGGGTCCATTCAGAATTTCATCCTCTTGAAGATTGGGAATTTTGCTTTTTTCGGGAATCTGCTTTTTTGCTGCTTTTTCGGGAAAGTCTCAGCTTTTTCAAAATCCGACGATCTGGGTTGCTTCAAAACGGAATTGCCTACAAAACCCATGTGCCACCTTTTTTTTGCTCACATTTTGCTTTTTAGAAGAAATCAGCAAGTAATTTTCAGCCTTTTGTCCAAGATTTTTCTGACATAGGCGTGTTCACAGTCATTCTTCAAATCTTTCAGTATGCAGTACTCTCCAACAGAGATCAAGCCTAAAACGGCGTTGGTTCACAATTACCTGAGAACTTTCGAGACAGACTTGCATAAAGTACTTCCAGCGATCAATTTGCATCTTTTGGAAGACGCAGGAAACAGTACTATTAGGAATCTGGGTCACTCCGGGTTGCTTGCGGCAGCTTCATTCCCCATTTCAGTGCAAAGTATCGATTTCGTAATTGCTTGTATGAAGTATTACAATTCAGTTACAAGAGAAATCCAATCAGCAGATGGAAATGTGCTCTACAGCGTCAGGCCAAATGACATTGAGAAGTGTTTTTCAATACCAATATGGAGGGAGAACTTGGTTGTTTCAATTGAAGAATGCAAGAGGGTGTGGCACAATGATAAAGAAAAATATCAGAAAAGGTTGCTCAAAAGTGGTTGAAAGAAAAGCAGAATGTTTTGCCAAAGAACATTGGACGTGGATGTCTTCAAGGTTTTCAGAGCCAATCTTGGTAGAAGTACCCGACACACAGATGTGAATCTCTTGAAGTTGCAACAGATAATTTGAAAGAGAGAGTGTTGAATGATGGAGAAGATGAAGCAACCCTCAAGGCTGAAAATGCAGCTGCGGCAATATGTTTATATCAATGGATGACATCACCATAAAACAACAATGAAGATGAGGATGAGACACAAAAAGCAACTTTAAATCAAATGCTTTTTGTTTTAAAGTATTTGCTTTCATCCTAAGCTCATCCATTCTTTATTTAGAAAGAAATCACTTTGTATTAGTTGGAGTTTTCTTTGCTTTAAAGCAAATTGCTTTAAAGCATTTGTTAGTTGTAATCTGTGTCTTAGAATAGAAATAAAGCTTGCAAGTTGGCAAGTTAGTTAGGGTAAATCAAGGAGATTGTAGGGTTCCCTACTCCTTTGGTTTAGTATAAATAAGGGCAGCCTTGCCCATTGTAATAGAGCTACTTTTGTGATAGCAAATTTGCTGTGCCTATTCTAGCCTGCAGAGCTTGTTATTCCAAGTGTTTGTTCACTCTGTGTAATCTGTTTCTATTGTTTGATTGCATATTGTATGCCTACCTTTTGCTACAGTATTGTTGTCCTGGAGTTGTATCAATTTTATGATATTGGAATAGAAGTCTCATGCCTACCTTTGCTCTGATATTCTATCTCATTAATCATCAAGTTTTGTCATCAGATGTGTGGCTTGTTTAAATTTTATTTCAGCTTTCATCATTAAAGTACAATGCGTCTTGTGATGTGAATCTGGGAGAAATTTATTTAAGTTTTGTGTTACAACAAATCATTCCTTGTCCACTTTTAATCCCTTTGCTCTGAATTTACTTAGGAGATTAAACGCGTCATTTAGCTTAAGCCTAGCTGTAGTTAGAAGTTTATTAAAAGGAAAAACCTCTTCTGTAGCGAAATAGAGTTTTATAACCTTGTGCTCGCAGCTGAGAATCAAAAAATGAAGATAGGCAAATTTGGTTTTATTTATCTTTTCAGCGAACATCAGCAAAAAAGGAACTCCCCCTCACAATAGGAGAGCAATTTATTTGTGCATAGCTGTCCGTTTCCAATTAGCATTCTAGAGGTGCAAATTGAAACGTCAACACCATCGATTTCCTTCCATGCGAGAAAGTTATCTATGAGAACGAATTAATGGTAATAGTGCAAAGACTCGAGAAGCGATCAAAGGAATAAGACAAAATTGATATAAGACAAAGTGGTGCTTCCTATAGACAAATGATCATCGTATATGAGACAAAATAAGACACTGATGGTAATAAGACAAACAACGTCATTAGTAAAGTGGCCGATCATAATCTAACAATCATAAGCGCTTACTAGAAGAGACATCGGGCATGAGGAGACGTGACTTATCACTATCCAAGATTTAAATGGTAATCAAATGCGTTTGTGGAAGCATCGAACCAATCATCTTATAATCACAATGTACCTTTATCCTATCATCACGAATCGGCAGAGAGTGTTGATCCAGCATCGATTCACAAGGGAATTCAACATATTACAGTCAGCACCCATGTCACATATATATATCTGCAATAGTGTGTTACATCATCAAACATCAATCTGCAGTTACATTATCTTTACAACTGCAAATTAAACGGAGGTGTAACTGCAATCCATTACTGAGGCATCACTCAGTCAGTAGGCTACAACTTATCTATATATCTGGGAGCAAGACAACAATCTAATATCCAGCGATAAGGTATAACTTCATGCCTCTACATATTATCTCAGCAATATATATATTTTATTGTATGTGAATAGAAATGGCCAAGTGCCATAGAAATCAAGCATATACATCGTATGAAGGAAAATACATTAATAGGATATATGATCGTAAAAGAATGCCACGTATACTAAAGTGGACAATTAGTCCAATCCCTATGAAGGGAATATGAATACATGATCCAAGGGATCAATGGATAAGAAGGAAGGATCTTAAGGTATGAATTCTAACTTAACTCATGATATGCTAGGAAGAGAGTTCTAGTTGCCACGTCCTTAATCTTCTCTAACACCGGGTGAGAGCGAATAGGTTGGGATAGGGAAGAGCGGTAGTTTATTAATGAATCTCGCAAGATAGGTGACTCTCAAGAGAATGAAGTACCTCCGAGCATGAGGTGAAGTTCCTTGAGCCAAATGGTGAAGTACCTCCGGGCGTGAGGTGAAGCCTTTGGGCCTATGGCAGTGGAGAGGAGGTGACTCAAGAGGATGAAGTACCTCTGGGCGTGAGGTGAAGCCCTTGAGCCTATTAATGTTAACCAGCACCCTAACCACGTATCGTCCACCTAGGTTTATGACTAGACAAGATTAACGACCAGGCACGTCAAATCTCTAACCCTAAGCATATCATGAGGCTACAAGCATGCTAAGAATATGAGCAAGTAGATTCTTATAATTGTTCATTATCATTGTAAAGTTTTGAATCCTAATTCTTAATTGTTATTGATTTAAATGTTCCTAATATTTCTTTCAAGAATAAGTCTTGTGTGCTAGGTTAAGTATTCAAGGTTATTCTTAAAGGGGACATTATAGTTGATGTAACAATGAATGTTTAGATGAACCCCTTGAATGATGTAACAAGCAATGAATGAGAGTTGTTGGAGTTCAAGATGTCTCTAGATGTGTTAAAATGAATTAGGGTTTGTCCTTTTGTACAACACCCTAGAATACAATTTGAAATATTTTGCACTCAAGTTGGTGGGGAATGGTTTGTTGGAAGGGACTAAGTGAAGCCCGATTTTAAAGTTTAGATTTAAAAATTTAGGGGTGAATTTTGTGCCACAAAATCAAACTAGGTTTGGATTCATTGTGGAATCAATCCAAGGTGGGGAACAGGGAATCTAAAAGTCAAATCCGGGTTCTTGAGATATGGGAAGTCGAGATAGGTCAAAGCTCAGGTAATTTTCCAACTTTTATACAAAAATACACCAGTTCTACACTAGTTATTACATAAAGAATAACTAGGTGAAAGTGAATCCAAAATGAAGGGGAAAAGTTCAACGTATGCAATTTTCATATTACAAATATGTACATTAGAGTAGTGGAGATATTCCATGGCAATATTACATGGTATAGATTTTGAACATAAACTCCCTAGTATATAGTCCGTCAATATTAAATATTTTTAATAATTAATATTATATAGTCATTAATTGACATGGACTGGTTGTTTGAATTTGACTAAATAGGATCATTTTTGACAATATACTTAAATATTTTTACCCATTTAAATATATGGAAAGACCGAATTGAGGTATTTGTTTAGACTCAATTCCATTTTGAATCTATTGTGCAACTTCTCTTATGAGAAGATTTTTCTACTCAAGGAAGATCTATATAGGTAATTAGAGTATAGAATTTCTAACAGACTTGGATACGCTTTCACCAATACCTAAAATGATTGGAAGTTGTGTGGGCAAATAACCTGCTAGAACATATAAAACATGAACTTTTAGATGATTTTGGTGCTATATAAAGATTTCCAGTGTATGTATAATATATAATAGGAAAAGTCAAATCTAATTGAAGAGTTACCACTTTCCTAAATTAATATTTATTTACAAGGATTATTCTTATTACAATAGTTTCAGTGATATTTTTTGCTTTTTGTTGTGGTAATGTCAAACTCATTTTTCCTCTGTTGTGAATCAAACTCTCTTCATGACCACAGTAGATTTTGTTCATGACTCATACTTTAAATTTCTATAGGTTTTTATCCTTATTTGTCACAAAAACTTTCTTAATAACAAGAACATGTCTATAGCATTAAATTCAATAATTACATTAAATGCTTTTCTTAGATTGTCCCCTAAGTCATTTATCCTATGACCTTGCTTTTGATGGTGCAATGTTTAGCCATATGTAAACCTTTTGTTTACCTCATTTTTCTTGCAATTTATTTTTGTTTATTTCAGATGGAGAGAGAGAGTTGCGCATGACTTATGTTCTACATTTGTTTGTAATTGTAGTTGGCAAAAATAGCAGGGAATAAGGTAGTCGCAACTTGTGGAGGGGCAGAGAAGGAGGCACTTCTCAAAGACTTTGGAGTTGATAGGGTGATTGATTACAAAAAGGAAGATATTAAATTGGTAGGCCTGATTTTACTTAAGCCTATTTTGCTACTTGGTTTAACTACAAAGATCCTAGCAAATGTTATTTATATTAAATGTTTGTTGTGTGTAGTGCATTCCAAATGCCTATAATTGAGGTTTAGGGCAGTCCTCAAGAATATTATTTGTTTTTATAGATCATTCTTACACTCAGTTAAATCACCACAAATTTTTAATACCATGATAAGCAGTCAATTTATGTAACATCTTAGTAGGTATATAAGGAATTTTGTAGGTGTGAGTCTAAATTATTTGTTTTTTTCAATTAATTCAAAACATGCGCAATCATCTTACAAAGAAGGAAGAACTAATAGACAAAAGCTATGGTTTGTCATAGCGTAATCATCCTTTATCTCAATATCCTGTCCTATTTTGAGAGGGGAAGCTATTTTCAATCTAGAGAGAGAATTTACTTGAACTGTTTTCTTCTTTCATTATGTCTGATGCTGAACATTCGTCTTCTTGTAAAGCTTCCTCATAGATCAAGAGGTTTTTCTTCCTCTTCAGAATATATGTTCTATCTTTTCTTCCAATTCCTTACATTTGAGATGTTTTTATGTATTTCCTAATGACACCTATGTTTTGACAACATATGAGGGATAGGTTTAACACTTGAAAAATGCATTAACATAGTGCAACTTTTGCTTCCATATTTTTCTTTGAAATTCCAAACGAATTGAAGGTGAAATTTTAGGGGAAGCCCACAAATGATAATGTAATAAAATTTCTAAAACTGATGAGACGAAATTAACATTGATTTTCCCTTTATTGTTAGGTAGGTGTAGTTGTACAAAAATTAGAATCTGGGTAACTGATAGACTACATTAATTCATAGATTTCCAGATATTCTGTGTTTGAAATCAAAATATTCTAGGGCATAAGACTAGTGCTGTTAATTATTTATAAGGCTTAATCTATAATATGATTAAAAAATTCAATTAATAATTTCATTAATAATCATATGAGAGAGTTTGAGATGGACATTCTTTAAGTTCTATATTCTATTCTCTATAAAACATGTGTATGTATCTTACTGTGAACACACATGCAACTGTATTCAGGTATTCATTTTTACACAGTGAGCCTTTAGTTTCTCCAACCTGTCATAATTTTCCCTAGCCGCAAGAATAGGAACTTGTAGTTTGCCAAGTCATATACTATCTACTCTAAATACCTTTTATCTTGGCACGAGTAATAGAAAAGTTCAATGAGAAACTCTATTGGGGACCTTTGTTTCTTTTACTGTCATTTCCTTATGAATTGGAATCATTTGCTTGTAAATTCCATTGACAATATCTTGTCATCTAAAATCCTAGGGAACTGGTACAGATGGCCAACATAGTGAAAAACTTTAATATATGTATAATCTAGATTTTGTAAATGCCAATCTGCCATAAACTGCATAGAAGAATTCATGCAACCTAGATCCTCTAATTAAGGTCACCATACAGTTCATTGATGAATTGATAAATGAAAACATTACATATTATGTTGTAGTTGGCTTTATGACCAGTGGGGTTATGTCATGTCCTGATATTAAGGCATTGTTTAAATTAAAGATTCAAACAACAAATATAAATATTGATCATTATTATAAGAAGCACTTGTAAATGTGTCATGTCCCCGTTTCCGGCTTGCTCATCCAGTAAAGAATGGATTAGCCTATTGATCATTCCCGGAGGCTAATTCAGAATGATAAGGGAATGAAGTGGTTTTTGACTAATTCAATTCTATTGTTTTGCAGGATCCAAGTCAGAAACTTAAAGTTTGGCTAAGTTTGAGAGCCATTTCATCTGTTCAAGTTGTCAGGGCATGAGGCAAGGAGTGGCGCTATCTGTGGAGATGATATTAGCAACTTTTGAAACATCATACACTTCAAAATTCACAGGAAATTGGCTAAGTCTAGCTAGGCGCATTTTCCATGCCAAATCCTCCCAAATGTGCGCCTAGTGATAGCTACTCTGATATGCGCCTAAATGGAGAAGTAGTCTTTAAATCTTTCATTCAATCAAGGCGCTCACTGGGAATAGTGTTCTAACTCACCTTGATGACTTCAAATGTAAGCATTTGCAGGGGAGTTGATTATCTCAAGTTTAGGCGCAAATCCCTCCTTGTGCAAGCAATCCACTTGGATTAGAGGTACTTATGAAAGATGAGATGAGATTTTGACTTAAGGGAGTAAAGTCATCTTAGGCGCCAAGTTGTGGTCAAACAATATTGACTGAGCGCCTAGGTATTTCATGGCGCCTAAACAAGACTCCAGTGGGTGAATGATACTCAAGCTCCTCAAGACGCCTGGGCGCTTGCTAAGACAATTGGTTTCTTGCATTGCAAAGACATCAAGTATGAGCGCTCTCAAGGAAGAATTGAGCAATTCAAGACTGGGCGCCAAACTCATATCAGTTCATCTCAAAAATGCGCCTCATGGATAAAATGGACTTCAAAACCTCCAAATCATGTAGGCGCTAATAGCAGTGATGTTCTGAACTTACTTCATGCCTCTGGAAGTGAACACTTGCCTGGGGATGAGCCATTCAAGGGAGGGCGCCAATTCACCTTTTCACAGACACCATGATGCGCCTAAGCATGAAAAGGTCTTTCAATTCACTCAACATGAAGGGCGCTTGGCAGAAGTTGGTATTTTTTTGACTTAGATATGGCTTGAGATGAAGATTGTGCAAGAAAAAAAGTCACATCCTTCCTAAGGCGCCCACTTGATTTGATTTTCTAAGTTCAGAATGTGTGGAGCATACTCTAGGCGCGAATTCCTCTTGGTGCAAACCAGAATGAGCGCCCAAGGCGCTAGAATAAGTTCCTATGGATTGGCGCTTCAGGATAGAAAGTTGATAAGCATCTAGAATGAAGGTTTCTGAGTGGATTCCCGCTAGGCGCTAGTGTTAAGTTGTAGCATTCTATAATGAGCGCCCAGAGCAACAAGGCGCCCATGTATGATTCCAGGGACTCTCCAATTGAGCGCCTAAGCTTGGATGAATGTAGTTAAGAGTTTGGAAGTATCAAAACTTCATTAGGCACGAATCCAAGCTCTTGCCACCTCAAAACGGCGCCTAGGATCAAGACACCTCATTAAGGCATAGTTCAATGACCCTGTTTGGCGCCTTAGGTTGAAAACACTTTGTAGACTTGGATTGAGTTCTCTAGGATGGTAGGCGCCATCTCATAAATCCAGAGCCTTGAAAATGCGCCTAAAACTAGACTTGGATGTTGAAGATCCATTCATCTTGCTAAGGAGATAGAATGTTGTCTAAGGGTCACTTATCAAAAGTAGATCAAATGACAAGGAAGAGCATACAATTGCCTAGGGCGCACTTTGCCTCCTGAACCACCTTGGAACTGCGCCCCACCTCAATTCTTCATTCACCTACAAGAAAACATCACAGGACAAGTGGTTGAGTACAAACAAAAAACATGTATCATTGATGAGGCCCACTTTCTGAGTCTTGGCTATCTCTAGGAAGCGCCTAACTTGGGAAGGCGCCTATCTTGGTTTCTACCTCTTTCAAGTTGGCGCCTAGCATGGAGGACTTTGCAATATGGCGCCTAGTCAGAGATAAGGTAGTTGGAACTACCTAAGCTCTCATTGGTCAACAGACTGCCTTCGGGATCTGTGTCAAGGTCTCTGGATAAGCTTGCCAACTCAGAATGAGTCATCAGATGGAATATTCCCTTGGATATACCCCTTGGGAAACGTGCCTTGGTTCCTCTTTGTGCATTGAAAAACGTGCCTTCATTGCCTTTGGAAGGCCTATAAAAGGAGGAGCTCTTTCATTCATTTGGCATCTGTTCATTTGAAAAAAATTCTCTCTGCAAAGCTGTTGAGCTTGTAATCTTGAGGCCTGCGAGTTTCAAGTGTTGGGGTGATGCTCCCTCAATCAAGCAAGGTGATGCTCCCTTGTGATATTGTGAGGTGTTGACATTCAGTTGACATCATCGAGTTCAATTGAGTTGATCAAGTGTAGGCGCTATTGTAAACATCAAGGCTTCAAGGCCTTTCCTTTTGTAATTGAATAAGTTGTACTTCATGCTATTGAAAGCATTATCCATGTAATAAGACATTGCAAGTTGATTGAATCAAGTAACTAGACAAGTACCCAACTCTCATTCAAGTAGTTGTCTTTGATGTATATCTTTGTATTGTTGCAGTAGTTGATGAATTGATAGCAAGTAAATTTATCTAAGATAAGGAAAAATTTTAGTAGCATTAGTTTGGGTATCTTACAAAATGATATTCATAAATATATAGATATATATTTGTATTATATAATATAATAATAACTATCATAATATATAAGAAATAAGCATGAATATAAATAATATATTATTATGATTATATAATAATATAAGTATCAATATATATATATATATATATATATATATGTTAAATAATAAATAAGCATATATAAATATAAGAATAAGTATTATTATAATAGTAGAAAGGGTAATAAAATATTATAAATAATGCAAAATCAGCAATACCAAATAAGATGTAAGCGCTCACCATTTTGAGGCACGATCACTATGTTGGAGGGATGCGATCTGTGAATCACATCCCCTCCCAAAAGACTCCATCGGTTTATATAAGAGGAACAATCATAAATAAGAAAGGGGGAGCATTGAACATCCTTGAAACATCATCGAATCTCCTCTCTCATAGCAAATGCAGACATTGTGATAGCAGCGAATTGGAGTTAAGAGGGTCCGATGGTATTCATGCTGTGATTGAAGGTTGAATGCATCATTGAGTTGGCTAATCTGCTTTCACTAAGGCAGCGACATCAATTTGGAGGAACAACGATCTGCCTAAGGATCATCTTGAAGACAATTTACATTCATTACAATCCTCATGGTGACAGTGATCAGACTTGGTGGCCATCGATCAGCATACTAGGGTTTTGCATCAGCAGTTTGACATTAATTGGTGTCTCATCTATCATTATCAAAAGGGCCTATCTGCATAAGGGCTGAGTTGAAGACCTTACAATTGGCAATCTACATTAATTGTTGTCTATCCACCATCATAGAAGCGGTGGCCAGCATTTGAGGAATAATGCTCAGCACTTGAGAAGAAGCAATCAGCATTAGATCTCCTTTGGCATCATTGTGAAGGCTGATCAGATCTAGGAGGGGTATGTTTTACATCCATTATTTCTATATTGCTTTATAAATTACTTAAAGTCTAATTCAATGATATGTGATCATAGATGAGCGAATGTATTACAACAAGTGCTGCAAATCATATGAAATAAGCCATAATAGTGATATAATATCATGTGCCATGAATGTAATCTATTAGTCTCATATGGGAAAGTGAGTATGAATTGCCTAAGAGGCCAATCATGGGTATACAGAGGCCTTTGTCACATGCTGGTACAAAAGGTACCCATAGTGCAAAGGATATTTATCACAGAGGCCTTTGTCACATGCTGGTACAAAAGGTACCCATAGTGCAAAGGATGTTGATTTAGTGGCCTTGGCTGCAAGAGGGTGCAAAAGGCATCCCTAGTACCAAGGAATCTCATAGAGGCCTTGACTCCAAGGGTACAAAAGGTACACCTCGAGTCTAAGGATAGAGATAGAGGACCCATGATGGATAGTGGCAAGCGTCATATCACCTCTCTCATATGAAGCTAATGATTAATACATGGGAAAGTGATAGAGAATGGAAATGCATATTGATAGAGATCATGACATTTAATGATAGAGAATATGAAAGATACATTGATAGTGAACTTAAGAGGGAACATGTGAAAAATATATAATGATAATGATTATAAGATTAGTGATAGAAAATGTGTATTGATAGGGATCATAAGATTATGCATAGGAGATATGAAATGATAAATTATAAAGGCAATGTTATGTGAATTGAATATATCACATATCTATTGCTATAAATGAAATTAAGAAGGTTTAGTGTACTAATGTTCTCTTTTTGCGAGTTGAAATTGTGTACGAGGTTGTGAAATTTTGGCTTGCGAGAAGGGGACATTACAGGTTACAGGACTCTTCAAGTATTCAGTGAGTCTTCCAAGTCCAATGTAATGTCCCCTTCTCAAGCGTGAGCGTTTGGCGAAGACCCTTAGCCTATTTTAATTCTTGTAGGCTAATTGGGATTTTGGTAAGTGAATAATTAATTAATTAAATTAAGTTGTCTTAAATTATCTTTTTACGGGCAACTTATATTCAATTAATTATTTTAGTAAAGTTGGACATTTATTAAAAAGTGACTTATTTTGGGGTCCAAAAAGACAAATAAAAATTAAAAGTCACTTTATGGGGAAAATAAAATATAATTTCTCGAATTTTCTAAAGAAGAGTATAGGCAATGGTTGTAATAATCCTACCGGATGTGAGTGTTCTATCTTGTTCCTTTGACATATGATGCATTCTTGGACATGCTTAAGTACATCTCTCTTAAGCACTTTCCATGCGAACCTTTCTCTTATTTGCTTGTATGTCTTATAGTACCCTTGGTGTCCTGCAAGGGGGTTGTGATGAAACTCCTTGATTACTCGTTCCTTCATTTTGGAGCTGGCTGCCAAGTATACTCTATTCTTGTAGAGGATGAGGTCCTCTTTCACGGTGTATCCCTCATCTCTTATGTTTCTTTCCAACACCCCATTAGTGTAGGGATCCTTGACATATTCAGCTATGATATCACTTTTCCAATCCGGCGATATACTTGACATAGTACCTAGGTGTGGCCTTCGGGATAATGCATCGGCCGCTACATTATTCTTTCCCTTAACATAGGCAATATCAAAGTTATATGCTTGAAGCCTGCTTACCCATTTTTGCTGCCTGTCGTTCAAGTCTCTTTGTTTGAGGAAGAATTGGAGACTATTATGGTATGTCTTGATTGAGAACTTTCCACACACAAGGTATTGTTTGAACTTTGCTAGGGTGTGCATAATGGCTAGCATTTCTTTATTATAAGTTGAATAGAGTCTGTTAGCGACTGACAACTTGCAACTCTCGAAGGCTATAGGGTGCTTGTTTTGCATGAGAACCGCTCCAATGCCTTCACCAGATGCATCACACTCTAGCTCGAACGGCAATGAGAAGTCAGGAATGGCTAGTACCGGGCAAGTACTCATGACCTCTTTCAATTCCTCGAAGGCTCTTTGTGCTACTTCATTACAATGGAATAGTCCTTTCTTGGTTAGGTTGGTGAGAGGAGCCGCAATCTTGGAGAAGTTCTTAACAAACCTCCGATAGTAGTTGCAGCCCCAAGAATCCTCTTAATTGTGTTAGGGTTCTTGGCCTAGGCCACTCTCTTATGGCCTTTATCTTCTCCTCGTCTACTTTCACTCCTTCAGCATTGATTTTATGCCCCAAGTATAGAATCTTCATCCTGAATTTGCATTTGGAGACCTTTGCATAGAGTGACTCTTGTTCTAGGATGGATAAGACTTCGTCAATATGCTCCAAGTGCTCTTCCCAGGTTTTACTATATATCAAGATATCATCAAAGAATATTAATAGGAATTTTCTCAGCTGCTTTTGGAAAGTGTGGTTCATACATGATTGAAATGTTGCCATAGCATTGGTTAATCCAAAAGGTAGGACTAATGAAAGATCCCTGATGGATCCCTTTGCTGAAATGAAGTGCTGTTTTTTTGTGATTTAATTTGTTTTATGATTTTTATTATTTTTTTTTTGTTTTCTTTCAGACTAGAGAGGAGATGCAGAAGGGGTTTCAGTTTTCTTGAGATGTGTATTTGCCAAGATGGCAAATAGAAATACATACAGCTGCAATCTCAAATAAAAATGGACTAAAAATAAATATTAACTGATAGAAAGATAACACATGAGAAATTGAGGCACATACCCATCAGATCTGTATTTTATATTCAATGGAAGCCTGGTTTGCAACCCTACTTGCATACAGAGGCAATATTGGCCTAGAAGAGGCTATACATGCAACTGAGAATGAAGGATCTGAAGAATAAAGCTGATTTAGCACTGCTGCAAGCTTAGATCTGCAATAACATGCCCTGGAATCTGTCCAATGATGCACAAATGAAGACCCAGAGTAGGCCTCCCACAAACAAGAACTGGGTTGTCGTCCAATTCACCAAAATCCTTGAGAGTTTTCGTTCCCAAGAGTCTGAATGCTGCTACCCCCTTCCACAGAGTTCAGAGCTGCCATGAAGCTTCAAAAGATATGCAAAAGATAGATCCAAAAAGCACTTCAAAGTCACTTTATTCCTTTCCCAAAGTGGGCGTCCACTTTAGGGTTCCAAAAGGCATCCAAAATAAAGAATCTTTGAAAGATTCTTTTATTCATGAAGTCTCCCAAGTTGGGCGCCCAAGTTGAGGGCCCAACTTCATTATTAAAAGACCACTTTTTTAAACACAACATTGTGTCAACTAGGTGGGGGTCTTTTTAATAACTTATTAATATAAAGTGACATGTTATTCACTTTATTTTATTTTTATTTTTATTAAATATTAAAGCCACACTTTAATATTCAATAATTATTCCAATTCCATCACCTGGCTATCCTGAACTGAGAACTGCTGTAGCCCACGCCACTGGTGATGTCGCCACGTGTCATGCTAACTGACAGTGCCTCCCTAAATTGTAGGGATACCTCCTAAAAAATAGGAATTTGACCAAAACTCCAAAAATGCTCCTGGAGGTCCCCTGATGCCTCCTGGTCAACTCTCGGTCAAACCCTAAAAAATAGGAACCCTTCCTAAAAAATAGGAAACTGTCACAAACTGACTGGAAAGACCCGTAAAGCTCTGTGCCAAGCTACACTGCCTCTGGATAGGTCCCCTAACCACTCTGCTGACCTACGAGAACCCGGATGATAGGTCAACTCTCATGTCTCTGCTAGACAGCGCTAAAGAGGGGACATGACAGTCCTCCCCTCTCGAAGATGCTTGCCCACAAGCAACTGCAAGGTCGGATGCTGTAAAATGGACTCTTCCTCCCAAGTGGCGTCCTCTATAGGGAGTCCCCTCCAATGAATCAAGTACTCCCGAATCACCCTACTTCTCAGCCGTCGTTCCCTCTCCTCCAAGATCTCCTCAGGAACCAGAGTCAGCTTACCTTCCTCATCCAAGGGAGGTAAATCGGGTGATGCTACAATATGTTGCCCCAGTGCCTTTTTCAGGCAAGATACATGGAACACATTATGAATCCGACTGTCAGGTGGTAACTCAATCTCATAAGCAACCTCTCCCACACGCCTGAGAATCCGATATGGTCCGTAGAAGCGAGGCTTGAGCTTCTCAGCTCCACCCCCTTTAAGGGTGCTCTGTCGGTAAGGCTGCAACCGCAGGAAAACCATGTCATCCACCTCAAATACTCTCTCAGTCCTATGCCGATCAGCGTAGACCTTCTGCTGATTCTGTGCCTGCTGAAGATTCTCCCTGAGAGATCTCATGATGTCCTGGTTCTCCTGTAACCAATCCTGTGCCAAGGGCACTCTGCTGTCACTTACAGCCAAATCAACAAAAGATAATGCCTCGTAACCATAGAGGGCTCTAAAAGGTGTCATAGCAATAGACATATGGTGTGTAGTATTATAGCAATACTCTCCTAGATATAGCCAACGCACCCATGCCTTCTGCTGTCCTGACACATAGCTGCGCAAATACCCCTCAACCCACTTATTAACAATCTCGGTCTGCCCATCTGTCTGTGGGTGGTAGCTGGTACTGGGTGTCAACTCCGTACCTGTGAGCCTGAAAAGTTCTTGCCAAAAAGAACTCATGAACCTACTATCCCTGTCACTCACTATGGTCTTGGGAAGACCGTGGAGCCTGAATATCTCTCTGAAAAATAACTCCGCCACCTGAGATGCTGTGAAATCAGCTGCAATAGGAAAGAAGTGGGCGTATTTAGTCAACCTGTCTACTACAACATAGATACAGTCCTTCCCCTGCACCCGAGGAAGACCTGTAATGAAATCCATGGAGATCCCTGACCACTTCTGCTCCGGTATAGGTAACGGCTGTAATAAACCAGTAGGGAAAGTATGCTCAGACTTATTCTGCTGGCACGTCAAACACTCACGAACATGATGTAAGATATCAGCTTTGAGACCCTTCCAAGAGAATCTCTCTCGAACCGCCCTGTAGGTCTTACCATAACCTGGGTGCCCTGCTGTCGGAGTATCATGATAAGCATGCATAATTTGTTCCTTCAACTGAGAACCAGGTACCAGATACACCCTTCCTTTGTAGTAGATGACTTCATCTACCACAGTGTACCTATCATCCAACACCAAACCATCCATGACCTCACAAGCATGCTGATTTTTGGAGTACTCAACTAAAAGTTGAGCCTTCCAATCTGCTGAAATCTCGCTCAATGAACATAGGGCAGCAAGTGATGGTTTTCTAGAAAGTGCATCAGCCACAGTATTATTCTTCCCCTTTATGAATTCGATGTCAAAATCATAAGCCTGAATCTTGCTCACCCATTTTTGCTGACGATCATTGAGCTCTGTCTGATCAAGGAAATATTTCAGACTGTTGTGGTCTGTTCTTACCACGAATTTGCTGCCAACAAGATACTGTCTGAACTTGGCTAATGCATGCATAATAGCCAACATTTCCTTATCATATGTAGAATACAACCTCTCATTATCCCGCAGCTTCCGACTCTCAAAAGCAATGGGGTGTCGGTTCTGCATCAAAACCGCTCCTATGCCCAAACCGGAAGCATCACACTCAAGTACAAAGGGCTGCGAGAAGTCGGGAAGTGCTAAAACTGGGCAAGTGCTCATAACCTCCTTGAGCCTGTCAAAGACCTCCTGTGCCTGCTCTGTCCATCTAAAAGCCCCTTTCTTTGTGAGGTCTGTCAAGGGAGCTGCCAACTGAGAGAAGCCCCTCACAAATTGCCTGTAATAAGCACATAGACCAAGGAACCCCCGTAACTCAGTAATGTTCCGAGGGTGTGGCCAATCTCTAATTGCCTGAATCTTCTCCTCGTGCACCTTCACCCCATCAGCACTAATCACATGACCCAGATATAGGACCTCTCTAAGTCCAAACTCACATTTGGACAACTTAGCAAATAGAGACCGACTCTCCATGATGCTAAGTACCTCCTCAACATGTCTGAGATGGTCCTCCCAAGTACGACTGTAGATCAGAATATCGTCAAAGAACACTAGAACTGATTTCCTCAACTGCTTGTTGAAGAGATGGTTCATACATGACTGGAAGGTGGCTGGAGCATTGGTAAGGCCAAAAGGCATCACCAGGAACTCATAATGCCCATAGTGACAACGGAAGGCGGTCTTGTGTACATCCTCTGCTCGTACACGAATCTGATGATAGCCTGAACGAAGATCAATCTTAGAGAAGTAGATGGCTCCATGAAGCTCGTCCAACAACTCATCAATGCGCGGAATAGGGTATCTGTTCTTGATTGTCTTCTTGTTCAAGGCCCTGTAATCTATACACATCCGTAGGGTCCCATCCTTCTTCTTAACCAGTACTATAGAAGAAGCAAAGGGGCTAGAACTGGGGCGAATGAAACCCATATCTAACAGCTCATGAATAGTCTTCTCAATCTCATCCTTGTATGCTCTAGGATGACGATACGGGGTGGTGATCACTGGCTTAGCTCCATCCTCCATCTCTATCCCATGCTCAAACCCTCTATCCGGGGGTACACCAGGAGGTATGTCACCAAATACTCGGCCATGCCGATCCATCACTGTCTGTATGTCAACATGAAATGCTCTAGCATCCTGAGGAGTGGGTGTCTTGGATTTCACAAAACAACGTGTGGCCCAGAGCACATCATCATGTCTGATAATAGACTCCATCCTGCGAGAAGATACCTCCTTGGGTCCACCGTCAGAGGCTGCCCTCAAGATCACCTTCTTCCCGCCAGATAGGAACTCTAACTGCATGCGGTGGTGATCAATAATATATCTCCCAATACCCTGTAACCACTGCATACCCAAAATCACATCATAATCCTCTAAGGGTAGGATATAAAAGTCATCCGTCAAGGTAAAATCACCCATCTGAATGTTGAGCTGTGAGATCCTCCGAGTACAACCCAACACTGCACCATCTGCAACCTTAACTCCAAAACCCTCGAACACCTCAGACTGTAATCCACGCCTCTCCACCAATTTCTGATCAATAAAATTGTGCGTGGCTCCTGTGTCAACCAAACTCATGACTCGCTGTCCCTGTAAGGTTCCTTTCAACCGAAAGGCATGGAACCTGGGATAACTGGATAGGGTAGCCATAGTCACTTTAGCTGCCGCCGATGAATCAGGGATGTCTATCTCTAGCTGGGGTCGCTCCTGAATAACCTCCTCAGGGCTGTCCTCAATGTCGGTGTCTGGTATCTCCTCATCCCCAAGCTCAGATGTGACCTCAACCAAGTGAACTCTGCCCTTACCCATACAGCGGTGTCCGGGCTCCCAAGGCTCCTTGCAGGAGAAGCGTAATTTCTTCCTCCTCAAATCATTCCGTGACTCCTGATCCATCCTAGGAGGTCTAGCTGACTGTCCATCTCTGAACTGTGGAGTATTGGCCTTCTGAAAAGGCCGTGATTCCCTGAATGGCCTCTTATCCGACTGATAAGTGGGAGTGGTGTCCAATCTCAAGGTCACATCAATGGCATCCTCAAGAGTGGCCGGCTGGAAGGCACGTACCAATCCCTTAAGCCTATCCTGTAACCCCTCAATGAATAACATCATGCTACGCCTCTGGGGCATATCAGGTACCATAACTGCAATACGCTGGAACTCATTAACATAAGCTTCAGCATGTCCTATTTGTCTAAGATGTGCCAACTCCCTATAGTAGAGTTCTGTGTCCTTACGGTCAAACCGGGTAATGAGTCGTTCAGTGAACTCTGCATAGGAATGAATCAAGGCATGATCCTGGGTGACCAGTCCATGATGCCACCAATCATAGGCAACCCCATCTAAATGTAAGACAGCAAACTGGATAGCCTCACGCTCAGGCATGGGTCTCAAGGATAAATATATGTCCAGCTTGTGCACCCAAGCACGTGCACTCGTACTACCCGTACCATCATATGTAGCCAACGTGATCTTCCCAGTAGCTCTACTGAGGTCATAGTTCTGCTGCTGTGGTCTAGTGCCTCGGTCTCCTCTAAACCTGGTAGAATCTCTGCGCTGTGCACAATACTGTGGAAAAGGAAAGACATCCCAGACCTCAGGGGGTAAGGCTCTCCACTCAGCTGTAGCTGCCATGACTGAGTCCTGAAATTCCACCTCTGGTGGCTCTACCTGTGCTGGCCGTTCACCTGGTGCAAACTGAGGAAGTAAGGGTCTATCCCTGGCCTGTCCACGCCTAGGGGAATGATGGGAACTCCTAGCTGATGCGTGTGACCTGTGACTATGCTGGCTTCCCGCCACTGATACGGATCTGCTCCGTCTGCCTCTATCTAACTCCAATCGTTCCAAGGCATCCTGTATCCTGTGAAGGGTCTGAGCAATCCGAGGCTGAGTGTTGATGAGGGTTCTCATCATCTCTCTCTCTTCCTCATCCTGATCTCTCCTGGCATTTCTCTGTTCTTCAGCCATTACTGGTTCCTCTGCTGTACCAATCCCAAGTTCGTTTTGGGCTGTCCTGCGTGTGTAATACCTGTCTGTATGCATAGAAAGCAAATCTCTAAACCCCACAGGCTAGCAGGTCAAAGGCTCTGATACCACTGAAAGATCCCTGATGGATCCCTTTGCTGAAATGAAGTGCTGTTTTTTTGTGATTTAATTTGTTTTATGATTTTTATTATTTTTTTTTTGTTTTCTTTCAGACTAGAGAGGAGATGCAGAAGGGGTTTCAGTTTTCTTGAGATGTGTATTTGCCAAGATGGCAAATAGAAATACATACAGCTGCAATCTCAAATAAAAATGGACTAAAAATAAATATTAACTGGTAGAAAGATAACACATGAGAAATTGAGGCACATACCCATCAGATCTATATTTTATATTCAATGGAAGCCTGGTTTGCAACCCTACTTGCATACAAAGGCAATATTGGCCTAGAAGAGGCTATACATGCAACTGAGAATGAAGGATCTGAAGAATAAAGCTGATTTAGCACTGCTGCAAGCTTAGATCTGCAATAACATGCCCTGGAATCTGTCCAATGATGCACAAATGAAGACCCAGAGTAGGCCTCCCACAAACAAGAACTGGGTTGTCGTCCAATTCACCAAAATCCTTGAGAGTTTTCGTTCCCAAGAGTCTGAATGCTGCTGCCCCCTTCCACAGAGTTCAGAGCTGCCATGAAGCTTCAAAAGATATGCAAAAGATAGATCCAAAAAGCACTTCAAAGTCACTTTATTCCTTTCCCAAAGTGGGCGTCCACTTTAGGGTTCCAAAAGGCATCCAAAATAAAGAATCTTTGAAAGATTCTTTTATTCATGAAGTCTCCCAAGTTGGGCGCCCAAGTTGAGGGCCCAACTTCATTATTAAAAGACCACTTTTTTAAACACAACATTGTGTCAACTAGGTGGGGGTCTTTTTAATAACTTATTAATATAAAGTGACATGTTATTCACTTTATTTTATTTTTATTTTTATTAAATATTAAAGCCACACTTTAATATTCAATAATTATTCCAATTCCATCACCTGGCTATCCTGAACTGAGAACTGCTGTAGCCCACGCCACTGGTGATGTCGCCACGTGTCATGCTAACTGACAGTGCCTCCCTAAATTGTAGGGATACCTCCTAAAAAATAGGAATTTGACCAAAACTCCAAAAATGCTCCTGGAGGTCCCCTGATGCCTCCTGGTCAACTCTCGGTCAAACCCTAAAAAATAGGAACCCTTCCTAAAAAATAGGAAACTGTCACAAACTGACTGGAAAGACCCGTAAAGCTCTGTGCCAAGCTACACTGCCTCTGGATAGGTCCCCTAACCACTCTGCTGACCTACGGGAACCCGGATGATAGGTCAACTCTCATGTCTCTGCTAGACAGCGCTAAAGAGGGGACATGACAACTAAGAACTCAAAATGGCCTTAGTGACACCTAAAAGTTGTTTTGGGTATGTCTTCCTCCCTTATTTGGATTTGGTGGTAGCCAGATCGTGGATCTATTTTTGAGAAATACTTGGCTCCATGTAGTTCACCAATAAGTTCATCCACCCTTAGAATGGGGTAGCGATATTTTATGGTTTGTTTGTTCAGGGCTCGGTAATCAATGCACATTCTCATAGTTCCATCTTTTTTCTTCACTAGTACCACCGATGTAGCAAATGGGCTGGAACTAGGTTGAATGTGTCCCATCTCTAAGAGTTCATTTATGGTTTTCTGTCATGTTTCGATGTTTTCCAATTGAAGATTGGAAAAGACTAGCATTCATAATCCATTCCTATCCTAAGACAAAATTGAGGCCAAGAAGAAAAGACGAAATAAGGGTATGGACAAAATAAGAATAAGACCAAAATTGACTAATCAAGCAAGTCATGATCATGCGATTACAGAAGAGGGTTGATCAATATTAGTTAGTAATAATCCTTGTGTGAGGAGGCATCGATCCTCCCAATAGACATAACCGCTCCCAAAAGATACAGTCCGAAAGATATTTAAGCCCGATGGAAATCATTTGGAAAGGCAGCGAAGACATTGGAATATTGATAGATTAAATATTATAGCATTCATCAAGGCAGAAGTTCGTGGAAACATTTAGCGATCAAGGATACATATACAAAGATACTATCTGCAAGATAAAAACATTAAAAAATTACAAGCTTCCAAATATATATTCTCAGCCATTCGAATGTACATCTAATCTGCCGTAAAAGACTTTAAAGCATTATTATACGGAGGAGATACCGCTGCAATCAAGAAATATTAATAAGCAATCATCAAATCTGAATTCTATTCCTTCTCATATTTAAAGATATCATTGGATCGAATCAGCATTATACGGCCTTGTAATTTACAGGTATGATTGCATATTTAATATTTCCTTTTGCATATTCTTAGAACTTGATCCTATATGATGTGATCATAAATGTATCATAATGAAAGTGCTGTAGCTTATATGCAATCAGGCATAACAGTGTAATAATATGTGGTATACATTAACCCCATATGGGAAAGAATGAGAATGAAATGCCTAAGAGGCCATTCATGGGTATATAGAGGCCTTTGTCACTTTCTCATACAAAAGGTATCCATAGTGCAAAGGATAGTAATCACATAGAGGCCTTTGTCACATGCTGGTACAAAAGGTACCCATAGTGCAAAGGATGGTGATATAGTGGCCTTGGTTACAATGGTGCAAAAGGCATCATAAGTACCAAGGAATCTCATAGAGGCCTTGACTCTAAGAGTATAGAAGGTACTACTTGAGTCTAAGGATAGGAGATAGAGCCCCATGGTGGATAGTGGCAAGATTCATCTCATCTCTCTTATATGATGTTAATGAGTAACACATGGAAAAGAGATAGAAAGTATGAAATATATATTGATAGAGATCATGACTAAATAGTAGAGCATGTGAAATGTCATGATAGAGAAATTGAAATATATGAGAATAGAGAACTTAAGAAGGAACATGTGAAATACATAATGAAAATGACTATAAGATAGTATTAAAGAATGTGAATTGATAGTGATCATAAGAATATGAAATAAAGATATGAAATGATAATTGATATTAATCATAGAGATTATAATTACAATGTTCTTATGAGATTTGAATATTTTATATATAAGAGTTTAGTGTACTAATGTTCTCTTTTTGCAATTTGTAATTTGTGAACAAGGTTGAGAGATTTGGACTTGTGAGAAGGGGACATTACAAGTGGTATCAGAGCAGTGTATCCTGCCATCCTGTGAAAACAATCTTATGCAAGCATACACTAGGAGGAACCATCAATTATTAGAAGAACAAATGAACAACGAAATGAGGGCCTTCATGGAAGCCACTACCAAGGCCAGGATGGACCAAAACGAAAGAATCACCAAAGCCATGATGGAGCAAGGCGAAAAGATGACTCAAATGTTTCTAGAGGCACTCCAAAAGGTGGGCAACACTACGGATCAACCAAACTCAACAAACGGAAGAGAAGTAGGATCTAATCATTCCGAGAACAGCCATACTTCATCAAATCCAAGGATTCCTATACCATCTTTTCTTTCGGAAGGGGAAACTTCAAGAACGGAAGAACCCACTACAAACACAATAAGCACGGATGACATTGCAAGGGCTTATGCAAGCTTGGAACCTGAAGTAAGGGGGGTAGTGTCATTTAATGACTATAGCAATTCAAGAAGGAATGAAATGGTAAGAAGAGAAAGAAGACCCCCTAACAAGGATTTAAAACACAAAGCAAATAAGGTGAATCTTCCAAATTTTGATGGAACCAATAAAATCACACCACATGCATGGCTCCAAAAATTAAATGACTATTTCTTACTTAGCCTGATGACGGAAAAAGATGCACTCCAATTCGCCATCTTGCACTTGGAAGGCTTAGCCTATGAATGGTGGCATAATGGGAAACACACCCAAGGTCACGAATCCATTACATCCTTTGCGGAGTTTTCCAAGAAGTTTATCAAGAAATTTGAGAGGCATCACCCGCAACAAGATTTCAAGGATTTAACACAAGGCAACGAGGAATGGTGGATGAATACATCAATGAATTTGAAAAGATAGCCATTCGTGTCACGGGAATTGAAGATGAACGACTTACATTCCTATTCATAGAAGGATTGAATGAGAAGCTACGAGGCTTAGTAGGAGCCCTCAAACCAGCTACACTTGATGACGCCATAGATATAGCCATGCAATTAGAGAAAACCCAATCCTCGCAATCTTCCACTAAACCCCTCCATAAGAAAGAAAATTATGATAAGAATCCATGTCGTAAATGTGGAGAACTGTGGAAATCAGGACATATTTGCCTAAGGAATGAAAGGAGACACGAGAAACCATATCTTTCTTACAAGGACCGCAAAGAACTAAAAGAAAAAAACCTTTGTTTTGATTGCAAAGAAGCATGGAAACCCGGACACAAGTGTAAAGTCCCTGCAAAAGGAAACACGTGTTTTAGATGTAATGAGAAATGGGAAGCCGGACATAAATGTAGAAAAAGAGCTCAAGCACACAATATAGAAGTCATACTCAATAAAGAAATTTAGGAAGAAAGTGAAGCAACTTCAAATAAAAGAAGGAAAGAAAACTGATCTTAAAACCAAGTGTCCCAAAGAAATAGGAATTGCTTGAGGACAAGCAATCTCAAGAGGGGAGGCCTATCATGTTTCGATGTTTTCCAATTGAAGATTGGAAAAGACTAGCATTCATAATCCATTCCTATCCTAAGACTCTCTATCTACTTCCCACACTTAGACAAAATTGAGGCCAAGAAAAGACAAAATAAGGGTATGGACAAAATAAGAATACGACCAAAATTGACTAATCAAGCAAGTCATGATCATGCGATTACATAAGAGGGTCGATCAATAATAGTTAGTAATAATCCTTGTGTGAGGAGGCATTGATCCTCCCAATAGACATAACCGCTCCCCAAAGATACAGTCCGAAAGATATTTAAGCCCGATGGAAATCATTTGGAAAGGCAGTGAAGACATTGGAATATTGATAGATTAAATATTATAGCATTCATCAAGGCAGAAGTTCGTGGTAACAGTCAGGGATCAAGGATACATATACAGAGATACTATCTGCAAGATAAAAACATTAAAAAATTACAAGCTTCCAAATATATATTCTTAGCCATTCGAATGTACATCTGATCTGCCGTAAAAGACTTTAAAGCATTATTATACGGAGGAGATTGTCATGTCCCCGTTTCCGGCTTGATCATCAAGTGTATAATGGATTAGCCTAATCCTCATTCCCGGAGGCTAATTCTAAGTAATGAGGGAATGAACTGGTTTTTGACTAACCTAACCTTTTTGTCTTGCAGGATCAAAGTCAGAAACTTGTAAATTGACTAAGTCTGGGAGGAGTTTCTGCAACCCCAGTGATCACCATTGTCAGGCGCACTCCTTGACAAATCAGGTTCACTTTGGCGCCCAACTTCCAAAGCTCATTTTAGCTCTCAGTATCGCATTCAACTGGAGGCGCTCCTTGTGGTTTACTTTACCCGACTCAGTGCCTAGTTCTGAGATAAGCGAAGATGTTAGAAATGAAGTTTCAAGCTTAGGCGCCAATAGCAGACTGAGCTCACCTGAATGAGCGCCTTGGGTTCTGAAGGCAACAAGCAGGAAGATGAAGTCATCTATGAACTAATTGAGCATCACTGGCAATTGCTCATTCACCTAATAAATGTTTGTAGTCATTGGAAGAGCCTAATTGAGTTAGGTGCACTTTCTTATTCTTACTCAACCTTAGAATGCGCCTAACCTTCACAAGGTTTAAACCCTCCTTCTTGAAGCGCCTAAGGTTATCCTGATACCGGGCAAGTATTTTGGTTTGTTTGAAGACTTCAAAGGACTTCATCCTGCTAGGCGCAGATACCAGTCAAAATGACCTCAAAGGTGCGCCTAAGGGAGTTGTCCGTCCCCAAGACCAAGGTTGGAACAAGGCACTCCATCAGAGGATAAGAAGATAATCATTGATAAGACAAGTGTTGTATTAATTCTAGACTGGGCGCCAAAGTCATGTCATTTCATCTCAAAATGCGCCTCATGAAGAGAATGATGTTTTTGAACACTTGCATGGAGATGAACCACTCAAGAGGAGGGGGGGCGCCAATTCACCTTTCCTCAGATACCATGATGCGCCTAAGCATGAAAAGACCTTTCAATTCACTCAATGTGGAGGGCGCTTGGCAGAAGTTGGTATTTTTAACTTAGATATGGCTTGAGGTGAAAATGTTTGCAAGGAGATATCACATCTTTCTCCAGGCGCCAAAACCTTTGCAGAAACCTAAATCTAGCGCCCAAGTCAAGAGATCACTGGAATTGCGCCCTAGTAAGTTGGATCTCAAATTCTCCTCCTTTCAACCTTCAGTTGGCGCCTAGCATTGAGGATTTTGCAATTATAGCGCCTAGGCAGGAGATAAGGTAGTTGTAACTACCTGAGCTCTCATTGGTCCACAGAATGTCTTCGGGATTCGTGTCAAGGTCTCTAGATAAGCTTGCCAACTCAGAATGAGTCATCAGATGGGATATTCCCTTGGATATGCTTCTTGGGAAACGTGCCTTGGTTCCTTTTTGTGTATTGTAAAACGTGCCTTCATTGCCTTTGGAAGGCCTATAAAAGAAGAGCTCTCTCATTCATTTGGCATCGGTTCATTTGACAAAATTCTCTCTGCAAAGCTGTTGAGCTTGTAATCTTGAGGCCTGCGAGTTTCAAGTGTTGGGGTGATGCTCCCTCAACAAGCAAGGTGGTGCTCCCTTGTGATATTGTGGGGTGTTGACGTTCAGTTAACATCATTGAGTTGATCAAGTAAAGAAATCATTGTAGACATCAAGGCTTCAAGG
Source organism: Cunninghamia lanceolata (assembly GCA_027924645.1). Lineage (NCBI taxonomy): Eukaryota > Viridiplantae > Streptophyta > Pinopsida > Cupressales > Cupressaceae > Cunninghamia > Cunninghamia lanceolata. Next base: position 9,382,319 of record BSBN01000333.1, read on the forward strand.
CCTTTCCTTTTGTAATTCCATTGAAAAAGTTGTTCTTCATGCTATTGAAAGCATTATCCATGTAATAAGACATTGCAAGTTGATTGAATCAAGTAACTAGACAAGTACCCAACTCTCCTTCAAGTAGTTGTCTTTGATGTATATCTTTGTATTGTTGAAGTAGTTGATGAATTGATAGCAAGTAAAATTGTTTAAGTAAGGAAAAATTTTCGTAAAACTAGTTGGGTATCTTACAGAGATACCGCTGCAATCAAGAAATATTAATAAGCAATCATCAAATCTGAATTCTATTCCTTCTCATATTTAAAAATATCATTGGATCGAATCAACATTATACAGCCTTGTAATATACAGGTATGATTGCATATTTAATATTTCTTTTTGCATATTTAATATTTCCTTTTGCATATTCTTAGAACTTGATCCTATATGATGTGATCATAAATGTATCATAATGAAAGTGTTGTAGCTTATATGCAATCAGGCATAACAGTGTAATAATATGTGGTATACATTAACCCCATATGGGAAAGAATGAGAATGAAATGCCTAAGAGGCCATTCATGGGTATATAGAGGCCTTTGTCACTTGCTGATACAAAAGATATCCACAGTGCAAAGGATAGTAATCACATAGAGGCCTTTGTCACATGTTGGTACAAAAGGTACCCATAGTGCAAAGGATAGGTGATATAATGGCCTTGGTTACAATGGTGCAAAAGGCATCATAAGTACCAAGGAATCTCATAGAGGCCTTGACTCTAAGAGTACAAAAGGTACTACTTGAGTCTAAGGATAGGAGATAGAGCCCCATGGTGGATAGTGGAAAGATTCATCTCATCTCTCATATGATGTTAATGAGTAACACATGGAAAAGAGATAGAAAGTATGAAATATATATTGATAGAGATCATGACTAAATAATAGAGCATGTGAAATGCCATGATAGAGAAAGTGAAATATATGAGAATAGAGAACATAAGAAGGAACATGTGAAATACATAATGAAAATGACTATAAGATAGTATTAAAGAATGTGAATTGATAATGATCATAAGAATATGAAATAAAGATATGAAATGATAATTGATATTAATCATAGAGATTATAATTACAATGTTCTTATGAGATTTGAATATTTTATATATAAAAGAGTTTAGTGTACTTCTGTTCTCTTTTTGCAAGTTGTAATTTGTGAACAAGGTTGAGAGATTTGGACTTGTGAGAAGGGGACATTACATTTTCTCTATTTCCTCCTTGAATTTTTGAGGATGCCTATAAGGTGTTGTGATGATTGGTTTAGCACCCTTTTCTAATTCTATAATATGCTCAAAACCTCTCTTTGGAGGTAAGTTGGGAGGAATTTCTTCAAATACCTTTTTATGTTTTGTAAGAATGGGTTTGATGTCAATGTGTACAGTTTGCCTTAGTGGAGTTGATTTGTCTAATATCATGCATTGAGCTGCCCATTCCACTTGGTTGTGTCTAAAGGTTCACTCCATTCTTTTGGAGGAGATCACTCTTGGTGATCCGTCAGATAATCCATGTAAGGTGATTCTTTCTCCATTTTGCTCAAAGTTAAGCTTTAACTTGGGGAAGTCTAATGTGAGATGACCCAATGAGTGCAACCATGGTACCCCTAAGATCACATCCGTGTCACCCATGTTAACTACATAGAAGTCCTCTTTTATAGGATGTTTTCCTATGGTTAAGTTTAATTGGGGTAGTTTCTTAGAGCAATTTGTTGTAGACCCATCGTCTAGGGATACTTTAAACCCTTCAAAATCTTTGGTTTCTAGTTTGATACGTTTTGCTAGGGTTTTATCCACAAAATTGTGGGTGGCTCCACTATCCACTAATGTGGTCACCTTTTGACCTTTGAGTGTACATCTAAGTCTGAAAGGATGGTGTTTGGAAATTTTGGATATGGCGGCTATAGCCCCTTGTTCTTGATCATCACATTTTCTTCTTTTGGTTGGATTTTCTTCTATTTCCCCATCGGACAAAGCTTCTATATTGTGGACTTGTCCGCATTTGTGCTCCAGACCCCATTTTTCTTTACATTTGAAGCATAAGTTCTTATGTCGTAATTCATCTCTTGTTAGGCAAGTGTGTCCTGGTTTCCAAGGGTCTTTACATTTAAAGCATAGGTTCCTTTCTTTATCTCCACCCTTGGGATGGAAAGGTTTGTGAAACTTGCTTGTTTTGGAAAATCGTTTTTGGTAAGGTTTTGTGGTTTTATTCTTTTCCAATCTTAATGCCGTGTCAATGGCATCTTCTAGGTTTGTGGGTTTAAAGGCACTCACTAGGTTTCAGAATGATTCATCCAAACCCTCTATAAATAGGTATGTGAGTTGGTCTTCTTCTACTCCGGGAACCCTTATAGATATCTTCTCAAATTCGTTTATGTACTCTTCCACCATTCCCCTTTGTTTCAAGTGTGTCAATTGCCTAAAGTCTTCTTGTGGATGCCTTCGATCAAATCTCTTGATGACTTTTTGGGAGAATTCTTCATAAGACATTATGTCTTGATGACCATGTGTATGTTTCCCGTGGTGCCACCATTCATATGCTAATCCTTCCAAGTGTAGGATGGCAAATTGTAAGGCATCTTTTTCGGTCATTGGGCTTAAATGGAAGTAGTCATTTAGCTTTTGTAGCCAAGCGTGTGTGTCGATTTTGTTTGACCCATCAAAGCTTGGTATGTTTACCTTGCTGGTCTTGTGTTTCAAGTCTTTATTCATGGGTCTTCTCTCTCTTCTTGAGGCTTCATTCCTCTTTGAATTGCTATAATCATTGAATGATACCACCCTCCACACCTCGGGCTCTAGGCTTGCATATGCTCTTGCAATATCATCCGTGCTCATGGAATGTGGAGCGGTTTGTTCCATTCTTGGTGTCCCCTCTTCAGGTAGGAAAGAGGGTTTTGGAACCGGTGGATTTGATGTTGCATTGTTATTCTCGGATTGGTTAGATCCCACTTCTTTTTCATTGGTTGAGTGAGACTTGAGATTGTCGATCACATTTCCCATGTTTTGTAATGTTTGATGAAGTGCTTGGTTTGACCTTTCATTTTGCTCCATCATAGCCTTGGTTTGATCCATCATGGCTTTGGTTGCCATTTCCATAAAGGTCTTTAATTCATTGTTCATTTCCATATTGTTGTTGTTACGTGAGGAGTGTCTTGTATAATGTTGCATTAATTTACTTCACAAGATGGCAGGATGACTGCTCTGATACCACTTGTAATGTCCCCTTTTAGGAAGCCCAAAATTTCTTTACCTTGCACACAATATAACTTCTTAAAGAGAACATTAGTAACCAATAATTCAATTATAATATTATAAACCTCGTAATTAGGGTTAGTAACGACATAATCATGATCAATATTAAAGCATATTAACATATATACAATTCACATTTTCTCATTCTTATCGCATAGAGATCTCATGATATACCTTGGGAGAGTTCTGCCTCATGCCTGATGGTTAATCTAATCTAATCCATAACCCATAGAGACGATTATCAATTCGTTAGGGCACTGGTATAACAAGACCTCACTGCCGTAGGCCCAAGGGCTTCATGCTACACCTGGCAATACTTCACCACTTTGCTCAAGGGGCTTCATGCTACACCCAGCGATACTTCACCCTCTTGAGAGTCAGCTACCGTGTAAGCCATAACAATAACAATAATCATTAATTATCTACGCAACCATAGGCCCAAGGCTTCGCGCTACACCCGGCGATACTTCACCACTTTGCTCAAGGGGCTTCACACTACACCCGGCAATACTTCACCCACTTGAGAGTCACCTAGGTGCTAGATCACTAAACCGCCCTTCCCTAACAATCTAGACATTCTCATAGGGTGATAAGATTAACGATGAGGCAATCTTGGACTCCTCCCTTGGGTATCATGACTAAGCTTATAGATCATACCTTTAGGAAACTTGTCCTTACAATCTCGTGATCTCATGGATCACGAGATAATCATGTGGATCACATTGTCCCTCATACGGGAATTTGTCATTGCACCATCTCATATAATGGTTAAATATAATACATTGGCATACATACATCATTATTATTACTATGACAACATGCATTCATTATTCCTTATGGATTTGGATCTTATCCATTATAGCAACATAACATTCTTTTCTTTACATTTACCATGGTGAGATTATGAGATTCATTGTTATGAGAGATCATTTTGAGACAAGTGACATACCTTGGTTCGCTGGATTGATTATATATATATTTGCTCTTTGCTGATTCGATTGCTGCTATGGATGATTAAATCGATCCTCAGTGCTGATATAAATGGACGAATATGTTGTGGGCTGTTGCTTAGAACTGTAGGAAGTATGTATATATTTTCGTTAGCAATTGGTGCTGCTGTGGGATTCGTATGAGAGGCTTGAAGGTGCTGCAGAGAAGTATTGTTGTTTGAATGCTCTTGCAGAACTAAGGAATGGAGATGTTATTTGTTCGATTCTGTGATGCCTTCCTACTGCTGAAGGATGATATCCTTATATCATTGATTTGTGCCTCCTCATAAAACAGTCGCTACCTTACATGATGACCGCTGGTTAGGAGATAACTATTATTAACGCTGCCTTATAAGAATTATGATCGTTAGTCTTTTGTTGACTTAATCAACACATGTTTTGCATCCTATAATATTCGCTATTTTGGATCGCACCACTTTAATGGATTTCTTTGCATTATGATCGCTGCCTGTTAGTGTTGAGGAAACTCTTTTGTCTTGTACAAATCCTTCCTTATGGAATCGTGCATCAAGGTTTTGTCTTATTATCAATGATCGCCTCCTTTGGACTCTTAACCGATGCTCCTTGCATTTAATATTAAATGTTGCTTTTGATTACATAGATGACTTCTCTTTAAGCGCCATGTAACAACTCCTTTATTTATGTTCATCTTGACATATATAGGAATTGTCATACGAAGGAAATGTATTCTCTATTGCATGTCGGTGTCTTTGACTGTAATCCTGAATCCATTTTAAGGAGGGACATGACATCAAATGACAAGCTTGTACAAGCATTGACAAGAATTGATAGCACTCACATTGCCATTGAAGACATCATAGGGAGGGCCCAAATGGAGGAAAGACAAAAGGTTATTCAAGGTGGAATCTCTCATGTACAATTGCAACCTATCAAAGAGGCAATTGAAATGATAAATGTTGATTACCTACACTTGCTCAAGGATAGAGATCAAGCTACCAAGATGGTTGAAGAGAAGGATAAGGACATTAGTGATCTTTGTTTACAATTGAGTTTGGCATGTTGTTCATCACCCAAGTTATACACTCCATCATCTATTAAAGCCACTCCTATGGAAAAAGAAAAATCAATACTTGTTGATAGTCAATCACACATGGAAGGAGGAGAGGACATGTTAGCCTCAAGGATCAGCCTTGAGGTATGTGATTCTCATGGAGAGACTCATATTGGATCAGCATTTGATAGAGAACATTTGATGTTTGAGATGGATGAAAACACTATAGAATGACATGATATCATTACTGATTTGTTTAACAGCAGCACCTTATCTCTTCATTCTCATTTGATAGCAGCCCTTATTCATGAATGTAAGATACCCAACTAGTTCTACGAAAATTTTTCCTTACTTAAACAATTTTATTTGCTATCAACTCATCAAAGTGCTCTCAACCTAAGGCGCCAAACAGGGTCATAGAACTATGCCTTAAGGAGGTGTCTTGATCCTAGGCGCCATTTTGAGGTGGCAAGAGCTTGGATTCGCGCCTAGTGAAGTTTGATACTTCCAAACTCTTAACTACACTCATCCAAGCTTAGGCGCTCAAATGGAGAGTCCCTAGAATCATACATGGGCGCCTTGTTGCTCTGGGCGGTCATTATAGAATGCTACAACTTGACACTAGCACCTAGAGGGAATCCACTCAGAAAACTTCATTCTGGATGCTTATCAACTTTCCATCCTGAAGCGCCAATCCATAGGAACTTATTCTAGCGCCTTAGGTGCTCATTCTAGTTTGCACCAAGAGGAATTGGCGCCTAGAGCGTTCTCCACACATTCTGAACTTAGAAAATCAAATCAAGTGGGCGCCTTCTTTGAAGGAAGTGGTTGGAGGCCATTTCACATGTTAGGCGCATCCTAAGGTTCTTTTAAACTCCTAACATCATTCAGTGAAACAAAATCGGCATCCTGGAGTCCAAGCATCAACTGGAGGCAAGAGAGAGAAAGTTTTGCGCCTAACTTGCTTAGGCGCCTCTGGGAAGTGATGGAGATCCATAAGTGCGCTCTCCTTGCCAAGGCACCATCTCAAGGTTATAGAAGAAAGTCATTTCAATCTTTTGAAGTTTATACAACCACTTCTTGCATCTTGAATCCTCCTTGACACTTCTTTTAGACAACTTCATTTTAAAGATTAATCGGTGTCCCTTAGCAAGACGCTATGATTGACATGACTGATGTACTTAAGGCGCCTTCCTCTAGTTGACCCTTTTTTGAAACCTTACAAGTTCTTAGATGCCTATTCATGTTCTCTGGAAGATTCATTATACCTCTATTATCTTCTTAAATCAAACTCTCCTTCAAAATGCATTTGGGCGCCATTTGGATGTTCTTTATCTTAGGCGCATTTGGTAGTAGCTCTGGCAAGTTTGAGTGGAGAAGTGTGCCTAGAGTTTACTTAGTCAAGTTCTTTGAAGAACTACAATGTATGAGTCCCTTTGATGATCTAAACATTCTTTTCTACCCAGGCGCCCTGGTGGATATGATAGAAGTGCTCTGTAGCTTGGTGATGCTAGGTTAGGCGCTCTTTTGGGAATTTTGATAGAGGATGTGCGCCTAGACTCCAAGAGTCCATTTCCTGCATTTCTTGTGTTTCAGACTTAGCCAAATTTAGGGTTTTCTGACTTTAGAACCTGCAAAACAAACAAACGGAGTTAGTCAAAACCCAGTTCATTCCCTTGTCACTCTGAATTAGCCTCCGGGAATGATCAATAGGCTAATCCATTCTTTACTTGATGATCAAGCCGGAAATAGGGACATGACAATGAAGAAGTTAATGTTGTTGTATCTCCTATTGATGGCATCCAAAATCCACTTGTTAGACATGAAGATGTTAACCATAAGAGGACTGAATTTGTGCACTTTGGCATAGAAGAAGTAAGGTAGTCCGAAAAAATGAATGAGGAGTGGAAACAAAGAGCCAAAGAGGCTAAGTTGATAGCTGCCAATGCAAAAAAACACCTTCAACAAGTCAAAGAACAAATCAACCGCATAGATCTAGCAAGACAAGAAAGGGAAGCCTACATTAGAAGCCTTTTCCTTCAAAAAGAAGATGTTATGGAGGTTGCTAATAATGATATGAACACATGGATAGATGAAGTAAATTCTGAATCAGATTTGCATGATGCATTAGACCCCCTTGGAGAGCTAGATCAACCTACTATTGAGTTGACACAACATTATTTTGATGATGCTTTCTTATTGGAGCATGTGGATGTGTTTGGGGCAGTTTAGTATGGTTGGAGATCTCTATATTCTAGTTGAGGATTGGTCTAATGATGGTCTCCTATCATCATGCATTACGGATGGCACCTTTTGTATCATTTTAGATGATATTTTCAATTTGCATGTCGTTGTTCTGATTTATGACAGCGAGATAACAAGGTTGGATACACTTTCATTTGCACTTGTGTTTGACATCCATCATTTGTTCATGCTACACTTCCATGTTATAGGGATTTTCAGCTTTGTTGGCTCATTGATTGGCATCGACATCTTCATTATTGGGTTAATTGATTACATCATGGTATGGATTTGTCACTACAGCCATTAGAGAGTGAGTAATAATGAGTTTGCATCAGTTTACAACAGCGGAAGCGGTCCCGGGATCTTTTACATTAGCAGCTTTGAGGTGGTATGTGTGAGTATGTATGGAGAGCCTAGATGGATTTGGGATCCTGGTATTGATTGGTTCTAATTTGGTACTTGCGATTGCTTGGGGCAAACAATCTTGGGTTGGGAGGACTTGTAATGTCCCCATTTTTGGTCTAAATGTGTTTAGTTGAGCTAGGTGGGAAAAATGAATGTTGTCAAGGTTTGAAAAAGAGAATATTGCTCAACTAAATAAAATAATATTAATTTTGGCTAAGTGGTATTTTATAATATTTTATAAAGCCAAAATAATGTTATTTTTAGTCAAGGCAAATTGAAGGATGGAAAGAATAAAAGTTGGATAGCTTAAAGCTTGGAGAATGGAAAGTGGGTTTTTAGTGGCAAAAATGATTTTTCCTTGGCCAAATGAAGTTTGGAGATGATTTTTCATATTTTAATAATATTTATGGAAAAATCAAAATTAATTAAATATTTAGCCAAGGAGAAAAATGAAAATTAATTAAATATTATGCCAAGCGCTGGAAAATGGAAAAAAATAAAAAAAAGGTGGAAAAATGAAATATTGGAGATAAAGTTAAAATATAATATTTTAATATTAAAATATTAAATTATTTTCCACTAAATGGGCGCTCAAGGGAGAAAAAGAAAAAAATTATAAAATAATATTATTTTATTATTTTGGTGGGCTGTCCAAATTGGAAAAAATAAGGAAAAATATTTAATAAATATCAAATACAATATTTGATATTGGCGGTGGATTTCAAAAATAATAAAATAATGATTTATATTGGCATCCAAGGAAAAAAAGTATAAAAGGAGGTCATTGGCATCATTTTTCACATCTTTGCTCATTTGATATTTTGCATATTTAGTATTTTCTCTTCGCTGAAAATAATTTTCAGTTGTTCACGGTGATGTTCCCTTGAATCTTTGTGGTTTGGAAATGTGCCTAATCCACCACGAGAGGTGAATTCATGTGGAGTTCATCATAGAGCTTAACCAGAGAGTTTTAATGGTGTTTTTGCTTCAATCAAGCTAGGGTTTGACAAGGATATTTGTTTCCAGTTAGCATTGGAGTTTCATATTCAGATTTAGCCTTGATTTTGATACATTGTTATCAAAAAGTTGTTTGAAGAGTGTTTACAATTGGATTTCTTGGCATTGGAGGAAGATTTTGGGCTTTGAATGAAACTAGGGCACGCTGAATTGTGTTTCAAACTTCTGATTTTTATTTATCAGCTTCAGTTCAAAGGGTTTTGTGGCTTGAATTAATGAGATGAAGGCATATTTTGTATACAGGGCATTATGGCTACATTCCTACACCTAGCGACTACATATTGGAGGAGTATTTTGCATGTTTTGGCTAGGGTTTGATCTCTGATTTTGTTATCAGCAGCTACAGACATCTAATTCAGACTTTATATCAGTGCATCAGTCCTCTTTTCTTCATTGGTTACCATTTCCAGCCTAGGCGTCCAGCCGTAGGATCCATTGCTACACTTGGGAGAGGTGTTTGGTGATCTTTTGCATAACATTTGTACACACTTATAGGTCTAATTCCAAATCAGCAGCTACATATTTCATGTCCAGACTTCTTGATTGGCATTTGGCTCGAGTTTCCATCAGCATTCTTCATCTATGTGTGGGCATTTGATGTTACTTCACTGGAGGATCATATGTGTGTCTATTTGATTAACTTAGGGCATCATCTACATGTATATGCAAGTCTGATTTTTATATCAAACCTCTCTGTTTTGTAATCAGCCCATCACATTCCAATAAAGAAGTCAATCTTTGCATCCGGGTACGTCTTTATTATGTTTGCAATGATTTTTGGATGTCTATGTAATCTGAAATAGTTACATTTCAATCATCTTTTGATTGTATGTGATTATCATATTTCAACCTTTCCATCTCTATGATATTTCAAACAAATCGGTGAAAGCAAAAATTGAAAAACCTAAGTACATTGCAAGAAAATCAAATCAGAAATTTTCAAGCCAGCAAAGGAAAAATCTGGGTTAGATAAGACAAGGGTTCTTACAGAATGCTAACATGAGTAGTTGGATTGAGACAAGAATACTAACAATTCTTCAAGGAGATCGATGGTTTTAGAGGCATCATAATTGCTCGAGGACAAGCAATCTTGGGCGGGGCGGACTGTGATATCCCGATATTAAAGTATTGTTTAAATTAAAGATTTAAACATCATGATAAAAGACGGTGAAGTTGCCTCTGTAACCGTGGTGTTTAGAATGATAGGAATAATTGCAATAATATTAAATAATAATATTATATAGGTATAAATATTTAAATATTATAATCATAAATTAACGGAATATATTATTATATAAAATAGATATGAATAACAAATATAAATAATATAAATATAAATGTTATTATTATCATATATTATAATATATAAAAATAAATATAATTTCAATTATAAAAGGAGGATAAAGACAAAGTCAGCAATCCAAAGGACAAGGATGCTGACTTGTCAATAAGACAGACACCTCTTATTAAGAGGTGCGATCCATTCAGAAAGCAAGGTTGCGAATAAGAAGAATACGCTGGGCAGCGACTAGGAGAACCATTCAATTATTATTAAGCAGTGATCTGAAACAAGTTTTAAAGTGTATTATGTAGAACGAATTGATTAAGGATTAGGATATATCAGCAATCAAGTATCATTTGGTGGAGTGATGAAAGTTTAATAAGGCAGCAACTATAGTTTAGAAGAGATGTGATTCTGTTGAAGAGTCGTTACCTTTTAAGTAAAGACATAACTATTCTTAATGGGCCGCCTCCCTTGCAGAGATATAAAAGGGGAGAAAAGGTATGTTTTAAAGGGGGGGTTTTAATAATTTATCTCTGGAGTTTAAGGCAGATATAAGGAATATATATATTGGGATTTAAGAAGAAGATAACAATAATAAAAAGTGAAGAAGTATGATCATATTCCAGATTTGAATATATACATTTCTGATATACGGATCTGCATTTAAAGAAGAGGCATCAAGAAGGATATATATCTTGGATGTGAGAATTAGAAAGGGGAAGGAGTAAGAAGAATATCTGATGGAGTAAAATATATATATATATATATATATAAATGAATTTATAGAAAAGGAGAATAATAATTATGAGAATAAAGATATATATTTCTGCATATATAGTTCTGGGAATAGACATGGGAATTGAAGAATAAATATACTATTCAATCAAGATGAAGGAATATATACTTCAGTTCTGAGTCTTTCAATCTCTAGCAATCAAACATAATAGACAGCGATCAGGTAAGGGTATACTTTAGTAAATAGCAGTGTTGTACCCAATCAAAATTTTTTGCTTCATTAAGGCATTTTGTGAAAGTCTAGGAAATTTTTCGTCAAAAAGTCAAAATTTCTAAAACTAGAAATTTCTATTTTAGACGTCAAATTAGGTTTTCTGGGTTTCTTGTGTAAGATACCGAACTATACTTAACTAAAATTTTTCTTACTTGGACAAATTTACTTGCACTTAACTCTTCAATTACTCAATCTACTTAAGATCATTCATGAAAGATAACAATGACAACATGTATGAATCAACTTGAAGTTGGGCACTTGTATTATTGCTTGGTTCAAATCAATACAATTGTCTTATTACAATAGATGATGCCCTCAATGGCATGACTATACCATCTTATTCAATTGATTACAAAGAAAGGCCTTGAAGCCTAGATGTATACAATGACTTCACACATGAATAACTTCTCTTGAACACGACTATGTTAATTGTATGTCAACACCTCACAACTTGATAAGGGAGCATCACCTTATCACTGTTGAGGGAGCATCACCCCAACTACTTGAAACTCGCAGGCCTCAAGATCACAAGCATAAAGCTTTGTAGAGAGAAAATTCGCCAAAGATGTAAGATACCAAATGAGGAGTGCTCTCCTCTTTTTATAGTGCTCTTCAAAGGCAATGAAGGCACGCTTTTCAATGCACAAAGAGGTTCCAAGGCACGTTTCCCAAGAAGCATATCCAAGGGAATATTCTATCTGATGACTCATTCTGAGTTGGCAACCTTACCCAATGAACAGGTACAGTTCCCAATATCATCTTGTTGACCACTGAGAGCTCAGGTGCTTGTAACTTACTCTAGGCGCCCAACTGAGGTAGTTTGATCATGAACTTGCGCCTAACTGAGAATTAGGTGCCAATTGAAAGTGAGGCAACTAGAGAATGCTTCCTTGCTTTGTCTTCTTTCTCCGGAGGAAGTCTATTAGCTCCAATGCTAAGTCAGTCTACTTGAGCCGCATATTTAGTGTTCTAGAGACTTGGTATTGCGCCTAACACCTTTGTGATGATTTTCTACTCTATTCAAGACTCCAAACATTTGTTTGTAGACCTTATGATGCTTCTTTATCCAAGCGCCCATATCCAGAGTATTCAAAACCTTGTCTTAGTCCTCAGCTTCACTTAGGCGCACTTATTGGTAGGAAAAGTCTAGATTGGCGCCTTAGGAAAAGTATAGTCTCTCTTTGTTAAAACCTCCAACTCAAATCATTTCTAAAACAGGTTCACCATCTCCTATTAAGCGCTTTTCAACTTGAGTGGATTGAAAGCTCCATTCCTTCCTAGGCGCAATTTTGGGAAGTTGGAACAAGAATTGGCGCCTTGCTATGCCTAGGCACACATTCAATGTTGTTTGATCAAAATTTGGCGCCTAAGATGATTTTTACTCCTTTAACACCTAACCTTGTCTCCTTTAGATAGCATTTCATCTCCACTTTCCCAAACACCTCACATCCAAGTGGATTGGAAGCATCTTCTAGGTTAGGCACACTTTTGGGTTTGGACAAGAGTGAATTTGCGCCTATACTTGAGATGATCATCCTTTGTGCAAATGCTCACATTTGAAGTCATTGAGGTGAGTTAGAACATCATTCCAAATGAGCGCCTTGACTGATTAAGGTGATTAGAGGCCACTTCTCCATTTAGGCGCATATTTGAGTAGCTACCACTAGGCGCACATTAAGGTGTTGCAAGGAGGAAGTTGTGCCCTGAGAATTTTGAAGGATTATCTTGCCAAATCTTCAATTCCTGTAGCATTTGGAGTAACAAACAATCATGTCTTGGTGAGCGCCTTGATGGGAAAACCCAAGTTCACTTCATAGTCTTCATTCTTATCTAGGCGCACATTTGGAGGATTTGATGTGGAATATGCGCCTAGGCTATACTTAGCCAATTTCCTCCGAAATTTGAAATGTATGATGTTTTTAGAGGTTGATAACATCATCTCCAAAGGTAGCACTACTCCTTGGAGTCATTGAAACCCCTGTTCCAAGCTAGGCGCACATTCTTGGCTGGTCAATGTGACATTTGTGCCTAAACATGAAGACTTAATCAAACTCATCTCTTGACAACTTGATGCTTGGATTGATGAAATGGTTCTCAGACTTAGCCAATTTAGCCAGAATCAATACAGACAATTGGAATGGTCTTTGACTTAATCATGCAAAACTAAAACAATATGTTAGCCAAAAACCAAGTTCATTCCCTCAAGATTGGTATTAGCCTCCGGGAATGATGAGTAGGCTAAACCATTGTTCGATGTGGATCACTCCGGAAATGAGGACATGACATCTTGAGATACGGATGCTGGCAAAATTTTCTAAAAATAGAATCTCCGATTCAGGGGTCGTGTTTGGTTCTGATTGGCTGATTTCGCTTCACGATCAAGGTGGTACAGACAGAATTTGCAAAAGGTCAGGTTTTCTTTACTGGGTCAATTCTACTTTTTTCAGAAGGTGAAACACGAGCTTCGGAACCATCAATGGAAGTTCATCTGCCAGAGATCAGTTTCAAGTATTTCAGGGCTGTTCAGCTAACACAGAACTGACGAACAGTTGTCGATTTGACGAAGAACGGGAAACGGAGTAGGATGGATCCGGAATATGTTGAAAAGTTAAAAATCCTGAAATTTGACTAAGGCATGGATTTCCAGGCGCCCCTGGAGGTTGGGGGCACCCAGCTTTAGCAGTTTTAGATTTTTTTCGCGTTTTTCAAGAAAATGCTAGAAATGTCTCCATTGGTCAGTTCCGGGGTGGACAAAAGCAGTCATTTTGGTCAACAGGCCCTAAAAAGCTAGAATCCACGTCAGATATACCCAGGCTATCCAGTCCATCCCTCATCTAGTGGCAGTTGACTGGCAAAATGTCAAAATCAGCGACAGGAAGCAACTGTCGGCACGCAAAAGGGGGCAAATTGCAAACAGAGGTTGAAAATCATGAATTTGGCTAAGGCATTAGAATCCAAGCGCCCCTGGAGGCTGGGGGTGCCCACCTTTTCATGCCTTAGAATGTTTTTTGCATTTTTCGAGAAACGTTAAAAAGCCTTCGTCAGCTCTTTTCCGGGTGGTCAAACTCAGTTGAAATGTCGGTAAAACTTGGAATTTCATCTCAGGTATGTTCAGACAGCTTAGATCATCTCTCGTCCTGCTTTAGCAGTCGATCAAACGACTAGAAACCAAGATCAAACAGAAGTTGTTGGCACGGAAACCGAGGTATGAAAAGAAAAACTGAAAAAATCAAAAATATTCTAAGGCACAGAATTCCAGGCGCCCCTGGAGGCTAGGGGCGCCCAAACCCACCAGAGTTAGAATATTTTCCATGTTTTTCTGAAAAATGACAATTCCTCCTCCGTCAACCCGGTTAGATTCACAGGGGACCAGTTGGGCACATTTTTCGAGGCAGGAAGAGGGTACAATCAGTTCAGTTTCTTTTAGGCTTGCATGTTTGCCAGACCATCAGACTTAGTTTTGCTCCGGCGGGCAGAAATCTACAGCAAAACAGGGGTCCACGGTCACCAGAACGCACGCAGGAATCGAGAAACTGAAAAAGTTGAAATTTTCAGAAAAATTTCTGAGGCATGAAAAACCAGCCTCTACAGTGTTTTTCTCACGGCTGCTTGCATTCTTCGTCTGGCAACAGGTTTCAGAAGTCAGATTTGCAGTCAGACGTCATTGGATCATCAGTCCGAGGCTGGGGGTGAAATCAGAATTGATAAATCTTCAAGGTGCTATGATCAATCAGCGTTTTCAGTCAAACGATGATAGTTTGCCATCTTGTTGAATTCAGGGACGGGCCATACTGGAGTCAGAACGAGTGCAAAAGTGGCAAAACAAAGGAAAAAATTGGCTGACACTTTTGCAACCTCGCATGTTTGATGACATTATTAAAGAAGATATTTTTCATCATCTCACACATGAAGCCATAGGCAGCTATAAAATAGGATTCTTCCTATTCGAAGACATCTACTTGGATTTGTGCTTTAAAAGATGCTTTCTTCATGGATAAGATTGAATCTTTATTCTTTCACAAAGAAAGCTGCTTTTTTGCCCTAAAGTTCTATAAAGACAAGCTTTTGGCCTCTTTTATTTCATTACTTTTGCAGGTTGCATCTAGAGGGAAGATTTTTATTTTCTTTCCACGAAGATTCGAAGGCTCAAACGAAGTGTTTTTTCAACGTTCTTCATAGTTTTGGGATGAGGAAGCAAGGAGGCATGCTTTTTCAAGGTCCTTTTTTCTAGGGGATCATTTTTCAGAAACAGGGCAGAAGCTTTTTCAATTTTCATCGAGATGGGTCCATCCAAAATTTCATCCTCTTAAAGATTGGGAAATTTTATTTTTCTGGGAATCTGCTTTTTTACTGTTTTTTCGGGAAATCATCCGCTTTTTCAAAATCTGACGATCTGGGTTGCTTCAAAACAGAATTGTCTACAAAACCCAAGTGCCAGCTTTTTTGCTCACATTCTGCTTTTTAGAAGAAATCAGCAAGTAATTTTCAGCCTTTTGTCCAAGATTTTTTCGACATAGGCGTGTTCACAATCATTTTTCAAATCTTTCAGTATGCAGTACTCTCCAGTTGAGATCAAGCCTATAAAGTACTTTCAATGTTCAATTTGCATCCTTCGGAAGATGCAAGAAACAACGGTATTAGGAATCTGAATCACTCCGGGTTACTTGCAGCGGCTTCATTCTCCATCATAGTGCAAAGTATCGAATTCGTAATTGCTTGTATAAAGCATTACAATTCAGTCACAAGAGAGATCCAATCAGCAGATGGACGGGTGCTCTATAGTCTCAGGCCAAATGATATTGAGAAGTGTTTTTCAATACCAATCTGGAAGGAAAACTTGGTTGTTTCGATTGAAGAATGCAAGAGGGTGTGACACAATGATAAAGAAAAGTATCGGAAAAGGATTGCTCAGAGGTGGTTGAAAGAAAAGCAGAATGTCATGCCAAAGAACGTTGGACGTGGAGAGTTCAAGGAAGAACATGCAATAATAATTACTTTGCTAAGCCGAATCACAGGTCAAGCAGATGCTAACAAATTTCAACCTTGGATGTTTTACATCATGTCCTAGATTGTTGACGCAACTGAATACTATGATTGGTCGGCACTCATCAGTGATAGTCTCCACCAGCAAATAATTGATTTTAAAAGGGCTCATGAATTCCACATGATGTCATACCTTGTATATTTAATGGCTTTTCAGGGTCAATTTAGAGGTTTGAAAATTGTTGGAACTCTGGGTATTCAACATGTTTATCACCATTTCCCGCAGTTAGAATTTTCTTAGGTTGAGCGACATTATAGGCGGGTAAATGATGCATTCCTAATGCATGCAGTGTGAGATTTGGATAATGAGTTGCAATTACGATTTTCAGCTAATGCCAGAATCGCGATGGCGGAATGGGCTGATTGGTTTATCCAGTTTCCCACTTTCTCCTACATCAGAGTATATGGCTTCTCAGAAGAGCCAGCCATGCTGCCGAGATATCCTACAGATGAGGTAGCGTTGATGGAATTTCTGAGGCAAGCCTATGAAGTTCATTCATTTCTGCGTAGCAGGCGCAAGGCGGCTTTCAATTTTCCAATTGGGATGGGTATTTATAGATGCAGATCTGGAGCAGATGCTAATATAATTGGTAGTGATGTAATACCCCCATAGAGCACCTCAAGTAGAGCACCTCAAGTAGCTGAGATTTTTTTCAAGGAAGTCTTCAGGTTGCATGGTCTTCCAAGAAACATTGTAAGTGATAGGGACAACCGGTTCCTAAGTCTATTTTGGCAAGAATTATTCAATTTGGTGGGGACAGAGCTAAACCCCAGCACCAGTTACCATCCACAAACAGATGGGCAAACAGAAATCGTCAACAAATGGATAGAAGGATATCTGAGAAACTATGTGACGGGACAACAAAACACTTGGATTAAATGGCTCCATTTGGGGGAATATTGTTATAATACCACTCATCACATGTCCATAGGGATGAGCCCATTCCAGGCATTATATGGGTACACCCCGACATCTTTTGGAGATCTGATTCAGGCAGATAGCCATGTACAAGGAGTTAATGACTTCATGCAACAAAATACGGATATAATGAATGCACTTAAAAATAACCTCCATCAAGCCCAAAACCAACAAAAAATATATGCAGACAAGAAGAGAACCGAACGAACATTTGAAGTCGGAGATCTAGTCTTCTTAAGATTGCAACCATACAAGCAATCATCACTCAAGGCTAATGGAAAGGAAAAGCTTAAACCCCGGTTCTATGGGCCCTACAAGGTAATAAGGAAAATAGGAGAAGTAGCCTATGAACTGGATCTACCTGCAAACAGCAGAGTCCATAATGTATTCCACGTATCCCGTCTTAAGAAAGCCTTGGGACAACACATTACTCCCTGTGAAGAATTACCACCACTAGATGATGAAGGGAAACTAATCTTGGAGCTGGAAGTGATTCTCAATGTACGGGAGAAAAGACTAAGAAATAGAGTCATTGAGGAATATCTTATCAAGTGGAAAGGCTTACCAACCGAAGATGCAACTTGGGAAGGAGCTAAAATAATTGATCATCCAAATTTTAAGTTGCTTGAGGACAAGCAAATTTGGGAAGGGAGGGCTGTAATACCCCCATCATTGTAGAGAAAACTCGTAAATATTTGCAACCTTATTATACATCAATTTGAATAATGATTATATAAATATTTGTAATTGAAGCTTTCCATTATTATAAAATAAAATAAAGGCATTTATATTCACATAAATTAAATAATATATAATATTACTATAAATCTGATTATAAGGAATATACATATAAAAATATTTAATTAAATACTATTAATGATTGAATTCTATTAACATTGAATATTAGTGTTAATTGAATGTTATTAATAATTGAATTCTATTAACATTAAACATTATTATTAGTAATATAAAATCAAAACAATATTGATGCATTTACCTCTAGCGCTGTCTACCGAAGGTAAGCAAATAATAACGAATACTTAATATACACCGAGCAGAGGATAAAAGGGATGCGATCCCTCAAGATAGAGATGCCACCCTTAGGAAATCACACCCATTCAAAGGAATCGGGGATTATGAAAGGAGCGGGGGAAAAGCTGGAAGAGTAGGGAATCAGCAACAAGCATTTCTGACATAGAATATTCAGCGATATAAACTGCATACATTTCACTTGATCTGCTGCTACAAAGGTATCAGTAATAATTAGTCTTGGATCAGCAGGTTCTAACATTTTCATAAGTAATTCATGATAATTGTTTTCTTTAAGTATTATACTCATAATCTAATCTAGGTATTAATATCTATCATTAGTAAGCTTTTAATTGATAGGAATGCTATGTATAATTTCACATATTAGATTAAAATGGCTAACATGAGTAGATATATACAATTGAATATATGGAATAAATATGTTATAGGAATAATTGTATAAGAGTATGTGATAAAGGGATGTGTTTCAAGAGGGGAACGGCGATGGGGTATCCTTCTAAGTACACCACCCCTTAAGGGGGGATTAATAAATCCCATTGGGGCCAAGGGGGTATAATGGAATATTGCTCTTGGGCTTAGAAGAGATAACCTTCGGGGCACCCTTTGTGACTCCATCTTCCTATCATAAGTACTCACCCTCAAGGATCCAATTATAAAGAAAGGAAAGGGGATGGTAAGAAGGAAGGGGAACGGAACAACGGACTCCTCATTAGGTACACCACCTCATATGGATGGCATGCGCCACATGAGGCCAAGGGGGATGGTATATCCGCTCTTGGGCCTTGGGTAGAGGATCCAGGACACCCTATCAAAGCCATTTCCCTCACCTCTCTTATGATTTTCTTGGGTAACTGGATTTTTTAATTGAGATAAAAAGATATTGTTGTAAAATTGCTCTAACATGTCTTGCAGGATATTTTAAACTTCTAGAGTGGAAAGTAGAGAATTAGAACAGATTTTGACACCCAAGGAATTTGGGGACATTACAAGTGAATCGTCCAAGTATGGTCTTAAGATTTTCGACAGGAGGTCTTCATATGATCCGCGTGGTGTTTTTGCATCACACCTTGGTCAAAAGTGTGTACATGCACCTGCAGTTGAAGATTTCTGGGCTAATTGTGCAGATGAGTTTGAAGTGCGGAAACGTAGTTATAGCAGGTTTACTCTTCGGCAGTTGGCTGATATCTTGTCAGAAGATGTAGAGGGCTTGTCAGATGATGGTGAAGTTTTACTTCCCACATATTTCAAAGATCAGGTTGAGCAACAACCATTGCCACTAGGTAACTGGTCCGCCAAAGAGAACACCTCGATTGAGGAAAGAACGAGCCGAGTTGTCAAAAACAGTTTGATATTTTTGAAAAATAAGCGGAAAGAAGTCATTCCGGTTGCAGAGCCGCCAGTTGTTCAACCATCAGAACCTTCCACTTCCAAACCAAAACAAAGGGTTAAAGCTATGAGCGTCCTTCCAGAAGGAACAAAGATGGCCAAGTTGAAGAGGAAAAAGGTTGAGTCTCCAGTTCATATTCAGTAGGAACAACCAGTAGTTGCATCAGAAGTTCCCACTGAACCGACACCGCATGTAGAAACATTGCCTTCAGATCATGTTTCTCCACCTTCTTCACCAAGTTCTATTCACATTGATTCAGAGCTAGATTCGTCGGTTCATAACTCTAAGACACATATTGGTTCACCAGGTGTTGATGAAGTTAGAACCGAGTTTCCAAGAGAAGATGGCTCATCTTGGCTTGAAAACATTCTGGGAAGGAAGAGGAGAAAGCCTTCATATTAGTTGAACTTGACAGAGCTTAAAAGCATCTACCAAGATACACCAGACAGGAAACTTAAGAAGCAAGTTCATATTGAAAAGAATACGGATGGAGAAATGATCCTTGAAACTGCAACACCGCCAGAAGATAGAAATGTTGATGATATTGAGGTTGATGACTTCAAGGTTGTCAAGGCTAATCTTGGTAGGAGTACCCGACATACAGATGTAAATCTCTTCAAGGTTGCAGTGGATAATTTGAAGGAGAGGGTGTTGAAGGACGGAGAAGATAAAGCAGCCCTCAAGGCTGAGGTTAGGCAGCTGCGGCAGTACATTTCCAACCTTTTCCATGGCACATCATAGGCTAATTTACTGCTTCCTCTGAATCTGGGATCACTGGCCGATCAACAGCAATTCAGTCAGTTGGTCATCTATGGGAGGCACATGAAGGATTGGGTGGAAGAATTTGTGACTAAAGGGAGAGTTTTACTTTCACAGTTTTATCAATTAAAGTACAACGCTCATGATTTGCGTCAAGGCATTCCGGGGCTACAACAGACTATGGCTGAGAATAGACCGGTGTTTGAGATCATTATCTCCAACTTGAAGATAGCACATAATTCTGTTGATTCAGCTGAAGATAAGAAGATTATTTCTACTTGGAAAGCACAGTATCTTTTCATAGTAAAAACTTATGACAGTATAATCTCAGAGTTAGCAGAGTGGAAAGAAAAGGTGGTAAATGTTCTCAAGTTCGTCAGATCTTTTGTTTCTCAGATCCCGTGTTCATATGAAAAAGATGGTACCCTGTATGATCTCAGGGAGGTGCAGACAAAATTCCAGACTCTCATCTACAACAATTTTAATGGTGATATCAGTGCCGACAAGATGGATCCTTTTGCCGCAATGACAGTGAAGTTTGACAAAGTTGTGGGCGAAGTTCATGAATTCCTTCAGATGGTTGCAAACGGTGAAGAAATGTTAGAGAATCAAAATATCATTCTAGAGAGTATCAATGTTCTTGGCAAAGATGCGGTGACTCGCTTTTTAGAAGATATTATTTCCTAGAATATCAATGGATGACATCACCAATAAAGCAAGAATGTAGATGAGGATGTGATCCAAAAGAAAGCAGCTTTAACTCAAATGCTTTTTGTTTTAAAGCATTTGCTTTCATCCAAAGCTCATCCATTTTTTATTTAGAAAGAAATCACTTTGTATTAGTTGGAGTTTTCTTTGCTTTAAAGTGTTTGTTAGTTGTAATCTTTGTCTTAGAATAGAAATAAAGCTTGCGAGTTGGCAAGTTAGTTAGGGTAAATCAAGGAGATTTTAGGGTTCTCTACTCCTTTGATTTAGTATAAATAAGGGCAACCTTGCCCATTGTAAGTAATGGTAATTGTGATAGCGAATTTGCTGTGCCTATTCTAGCCTGCAGAAATTGTTATTTCAAATGTTCGTTCATTCTGTGTTATTTGTTTTCCAGTGTTTGATCGCATATTGTATGCCTACCTTTTGTTACAATATTGTTGTCCTGGAGTTGTATCAACTTTATGATATTGGAATAGAAGTCTCATGCCTGCCATTTGCTTTGATTTTCTCTTTCAGATCATCTAGTTTTGTCGTCAGATGTGTGGCTTGCGTAATCTTATTTCAGCTTTCATCTTAAAGTACAATGAGTCTTCTGATGTGAATCTGGAAGGAGTTAATTAAGGTTTTTATGTTAAAAACAAATCATTCCTTGTTAACTTTTAATTCCTTTGCTCTGAATTTACTTAGGAGATTAAAAGCGTCATTTAGCTTAGGCCTAGCTGTAGTTAGAAGTTTTAAAAAGGAAAAACCTCTGCTGCAGTGATTAGAGTTTTATAACCTTGTGCTCGCAGCTAAGAATCAAAAAAGAAGATAGGCAAATTTGTTTTATTTATCTTTTAAGCGAACATCAGCAAAAAGGGAACTCCCCCTCATAATAGGAAAGTAGTTTATCTGTGCATAGCTGTCTATTTCCAACTCACATTCTAGAGGTTCGAATTGAAACGCCAACAAGCAGCAATCCTGGTAGGAGTCTCTTATTAATATATGTATGATAATGAGGCTTATTTATTATTATTTTACTTATCCAATGTATATGTAAACTGATATAAGATCTTTCATAATTTTGTATATATGTTTGGAACTAATGTGTTAATATGGAATTTCGTATGGGTGTTATGGTTATTATGATAGAAGGAATGTGGGGCAAGAGGGGTACGGCGATGGGGCACTCTTCTAGGTACACCACCCCTATAGGGGGGATTGGATAATCCCATTCGGGCCAAGGGGGTACAAAGGGTACTGCCCTTGGGCTTATAAGAGATGGCTTTCGGGGCACCCTTTTGTGATATCATTCTCCTATCATAAACATGAAAATTCAACGGAACCAATCATAGAGAAAGGGAAAGGAAATGACAAGATGAGGGGGAACAAGATAGCAGATACCTCATTAGGTAGACCACCTCATATGGATGGCATGGGCCACATGAGGCCAAGAGGGATGGTATATCCGCTCTTCGGCCTAGGGTAGAGGATCCAAGACACCCCATCAAAGTCACACTCCTCCAATCTCTTATAGTTGAGTCCTCTAAGATATCTAATTTGATTGGATTAGATCAAGTCAAGGTACACTCTAAATCTTTGTTTGCTTGGAAATTGATAATTTAGGGTAAAATTAGTATTGTTCCTATAAGGGACATTACATTTATGCCGAGTCCTGCAGAGTTTTTTGCCGAGTCCATGTTGAGTCCCAGTCCAAGTCAAAATTTTGGGCTTTCGAGTCTGAGTTTTCAAACTATGTTTCATAGAACGATGTTCCTTTGTATCAATTATTTTAGTAGCCCCAAACTCTTGAATGCTTGACACAAGGGTATTACGTACCTTTAAAATCAGCATTGATTACTATGACTATATACATACCCAAGGCTGCCTGTTTAAGATCCATTTTAGTGGCTGTTTGGCACCCAAGTTGAATTTGTTAGCCTTCATTCTATAACCGTAGGACACTATTTCCAATGAAACTTGAAACCAAAATTAGGCTTTCATTTGGTGTTCTTTCTTGTTTATAGGGGTGTCACATGCTAGAGGCACTTGTGAGCTAAATTCTTTTTACTTCGGAAAGAAGAGTTTGAAGTTTGTGGTGCATCAATATGGTAAACTATTTCTGTCTAAAATAGAGGAAGGAACAATTTAGAAGGGGCCCCAAAAAAACAAAAGCCTTCTGTGTTTTGCTATATATTGCAAGTAGGTTGTTTAAAGACTCAGAGCATGTGGATATTTATGTCAATCTATGTTAAAAGAATAATTGGATTGGTTGCCATGCATGGCATTGGGTCCAGCCATCTGACTGCTACATGGATAAAGATGACAGAAGATGTTCTTGGTAGGATTAACTATTACATTGAAAGTAAGTGTTTGTGGAAAGGGCAATATGTTATACTTCACCATACCAAGATTCTAAATATCTGTTGCATTTTTTTTGTTTTTTCTGCTGCTTGTGAGAATGTAGTAGTTACTTTAGTTAATTATATTCCATATATCTGATTGTTATTTTGTGTGTCAAACCAAAAGTGTTTTTTTGATAATTATAATCTACCTCTTGTTTGCAAGTTTGGAATTGAGAGTTTTAAATGACATCTAATATTTCAAATCGTATTATTGCACAGTCACACTTTATTGAAATCAGACAGTTTAGATCTATGCTTTGTATCATGTCTTCAAAACATGATAAAACTAAACAAAACAAAAATTATTTTACAGGTTTTGAGAAAGGAATTTCCTAAGGGTGTTGATCTTGTTTATGAATCTGTTGGAGGAGAAATGCTTAACACATGCTTAAATGCCCTTGCAATTCATGGTCACCTTGTTGTTATTGGGATGATCTCTCAGGTGACTAGTCTTTCTACTATTGTTTTTGAAATCTATTATGTTCAAATTATTTATTTTTATCATTTTATACTTTTAAGAATATAAGTTTCCATTATCTTTTCTATTTTCTAACCATTTAATTCTATGCAATTGGATTCTAAAGATAAAATAACCATTCAGTTTTTTTGACTCCTTATCTGATAAGACTAATCATTGTAGTAATGAACAGAAACAACGATGCATCCCACATTGAGCAACAGATGTATAACAGTAAAAGCTTTATTGAACTAGAATTCTTTACATATAGGGAGACCAAGGAGGATGTAATGTCCCCTTTTTGTTCTCCTTAGTTGAACCGACTTCACCTAAGCCTAATTGAAGTTGAGCCAATTTTGAAAAGTACTTTATAAAGTGACTTTATAACAACTTGGAGAAAGGAAAGTCAGTTAATTGTAGCAAAAGTGACTTGGAGAAAGGAAAGTCACTTTATAAAAAGGAAAAGTAAAATATAATATAATGACAAATAAAATATTATTTTAATGACAAGTGGACCGACCCATTTGAGAGAGAAAAAATGAATTAAAAATAATATTTTATTTCCACATGGTGGCACACCTCTTATGGACTTCAAAACTATATAAATTTGGCAAATGAGGTCAATCCTTTTGGAGGCTTTAAAAAGAGGTCTTTGGAAGTTTATTCCATCATATTGTATTGTCATTTTGCATATTGGATAATTTTCGTTGAGCTGCAACAACAAGTTCAGCCATTTCTAAGGACGAAAACTCTTGGAAATTAGTGGATTGGACGAAAACCCAATGCCACTTGAGAGGTGAATCCATTCAGGATTTGCTATAGAGCTTATTTGCAGGTTTTGACATCAATTGGAGCTTCAAAGACAAATATATTTCTGCAGGTTGGAGTTGAGGAGATTTAGGGCCCAAATTGTGAGATTTGTGGCCAAATACAATTTTGGTGATAGAAGATTCATATTCAGATTTCATTACAGGTTTACATCAGATTTAGGCAACATATTTCAGCGCTACAATGAGGGTTTAATAATATTTTGGAGAGAATTTAATCATGGGCCCAAATTGGAAATATTTAAAACGGTAATGCTTGGCTTCCATTTGGATCATCAAGTTTTCATTTGGCATTTCTACTTTTTGGAATTGAGTTTCGAGTTCATTTGTAATGTGTCGTACTTGTTTGTAAATTTTTAAGATCTTTTGTGTTCTATTTTTTATTTTTTATGTGATCTTTCAGACTAGACAAAAGAATGTAGAAGGGGTTTTCAGTTTTCCTGCAAATGTGTTGTCGGAGCATACAATATAAAGCATATAACCAAAACCCAGAAAATATACAATGAATATGAAGAAACTAATTGATACCCAGATAGCAATATGGCCAATAAACAATTACTAACACATACCCATGTTGAGATTTAATACTTCATACAATAGTTGTAGCCGGACCAGCAATGGGTATGACTAGAAATCACTCCAAATGCATTACAAATGTTGGCAATGAATGTATAATGCAATGTCTAGGTTCAAAGACCCCAAACGCCTCCAAAAATAAGGAATATTGCTACAGCAAACTCGAGAGAATGAACCTCTATGAGACTCACATCCCCAGGCAAGGATGTATAGCCCCAAGGAAGTTGGATATTAGTAGCACAGAGCAAATAAACCTCTGTATTAAGTCTGATTCTGATCTGCACAATAGAATAAGGCTGGGCGACCAAGAGTAGAAGAGAAAACTTGCATTAAACACCTCAAACATGCGTCTTAAAGGCGGTATGGCTGGAGCTGAAAGGTACGGCCAGCCAAAGGATTAACACAACAGCAATAAACTCTCCCCAAACACCCAGCAATCGCCACTAATCCCACTGAAAATAGAACGCAACAATAATGGATGAATGATATGTCATATCAGCTCAAGCAACTCCTCCGAATGTCTCCATTGCAAGCACCAATGTGAATATTGAATGCATCCACCCTCACTGGCACCTTTGGGTGATCTTTCACACCTATAGAATGCCGTCACTGATGGAGGTTTTCGTCTCCAAAAGCCTGGTTCGAAATGCTCAAGCCCTCAAACCCTAGCAGAGCTCCAAAGAGAAAATATCATAAGCAAGCATAATCCAAATGAACTCTTATTTCACCTTTTATCTCCCTCTAGGATGGGCGTTGGGCTTTTAGGAGGGAATTTACCTTTTAAAAACAACTTTATTTCCCTAGGGATGGGCACCCAAGGTCACAACTTAAGTTATCTCTTCATTTTCCATAAAGTCACTTTTTCCCTCATTTATAATAAAGTCCAAGTTAAATACAACATTAATAATATTTGGACTTTAAAATAAATATGAAGACGATGTCAGAATGAAGTGATCTATAGCTCACTGGAAAGCCCTCGACGAGAGGAATCTGATACCACTCTGAAAATGCCGAACCAACACTGACCCCGAACTTACTAAAAATAGTAAGTAACGACTAAGAGCAATTTGAGCCAACCCAAAAGGTGACAACTGGATCCACTGAATCCGAACCACAATTCCACCACCGACAACAACCTCCAAGCCCAAACTAACTCCAGTTCCCTAACCAAACTGCTAGCCCATGGGAACTCTATGATGGACTAACCAAGTGTCAAGAAGGGGACATTACATCATTCTATACATCCGAGGATGAAAATCCTTTGTTGTTCAGGAATCTTGGAGGACAAAAACCCTCTTGAATTTCTTCCACCAAATTTGAGAATGAAAATCCTCAACTCCACTTAGGGCAATTCCATCCGGGAATTGCATGTGAGCTACAATTGTTAATCTTCATGATTTGGGCGATTGGATTTGCAAGCAAATTGGGTGATCATTATTTGGAGGTTTCATTGCTGATTTTTAGAAATTATTGGTGAATTACTCGTTGATTTTCCATCAATATTGTTGGGCACCACTTTGAGGAGGGTTTGCCATCTACATTCATTGTTGTTTCAACACTTTCCAGCCCTAAATAGATCCAAATATTCATCGTAGTTGCTGCTAAGGAAAGTGATTTCAAAGTTTTATGTTGTTGGGCCTCATCCACAACCAGATCTACTTGTTTTATAGCATCGATTCTAGCTTGGTCAAATGAGTTCATTGCTGATTTGACAAATAATAGTTGTGTGTGAGGGTTTGATGAGTTGTATGATAAAAAAATTGGCTTTGGGACTGATGTAACAGCATTTTGTAATCCAATTCTAGCTGCAATAAATTAAATATCAGATTTTAGGATTTCATATTGCATTTTATGTGTTAATTGTTGTCATTAATTATTCTAGTGAATTAATTAATTAGATCTGCTAGTACAATTCATTAATTTTAGTGCATGAGGATTTTGTAATGTCCCCTTTTCCTAGTGGTGTTAGTCTATATTTGGTTCTCGTAGACTAACCAATGTGGTTAGGGAACTCTGGGAGTTTGTTTGGTTGGTTTCGGATGCCTTGGCTAAAACCTTCTATTTTTAGTAAGTTAGGGATTTGACCATTTTGGGAAATTCAATATTGGAGATGGAGCATTTCGATGAGACCTTTCCAACGGTCTATTGCTCATCAAAGTCTGAGTTTGTTTGGTCTCTCATTTTAAAGTCCGTAAGTTAATATTAAATATTTAATATCGAACTTTATAATGTTGTATTAAAGTGACTTAGTAAAATATAAAATGCAAAATAAGTCACTAATGCGGATTTGGGCGCTCATGGGGAGAAATAAAGTAAGTTAATATTATTATATTTCCCTCTCAAAATGGTCGATCCTCTTGAGGGAATAATAAAAGCTAAAAATCAAAAGGAAGAGCTCATTCACGACATTTTCATTTTCTATTGCTATTTGCTCTGCAAATGAGAGTTTGGAGAAATTATCCAGCCATGGCTTTTGGTGACAGAAACCACCATTAGTATCAGCTTACCGCAGGTCCGAGAGACCACCCAAGGGAGCTCGTGGGCAGCCATATTCAGTGGTTGCAACTGCATTTCACTTCATTTAGTTTGAGTTTTTGGAGCTTGTCGCGGAACCATTTTCATTGTCGGATCTTTAGGTTTTTGGCTTGTTAATTGGTGGAAGACATTGACAAATGGATTGCAAGTGTTAGATGGGGTTTTGATGCATTTTTTTGGTGATAGTTATCAGCTACCAAGAGGTCGTACCATTTCAGCTGGCTGGCCGTACCATTGGGAGAGGCATTTGAAGAGTTTGGTGATTGTTTGTTTTAAATCTTCATCCCAGCTAGGCGATGCTCTTTAGAAGACTAAAACAAAGTAATCGGCAGCGAATAGAGACTGTTTGTATTGTGTTTTGGAGCTGATATTCACACAACAAGCCGTCCCAACCAAACCAAGCAGCCACGTGGGATTTAGGTGACCTTGTGAGGCCCTCAAAAGGGTCAAAACTCTTCATATATCTGTTGTACCTTGCTGGACTGAAGTTATTAGTTTGTTATTGTATTGTTCGAAAGTGATTTGTTCATCTTAGTTATTCTACCTTCATTTCTCAGCCATGTACTCTCTTGGACAGCAAATGGGTATGTTGGAATACCAGTTTGTTTGAGTATATTTTTGTGGGTATTGCGTATTATTGTTATTTAATACTTTCTCATTCAAAAGCATTATTTGGGTACTTCTATTTCTTAGCATTTTCAAACATATATGCATGCATGTGTTCAATGTCATGGAAACAACATCAAAACACAAGCAGGTTTCAACTTAACCACAGAAAACCCTTCAAACAGTGAATGAAATTAGACCTAGATATCCACAAACTATAAAACACATAAGGGTTGGGTTATTTCAGTGGTATCAGAGCTGGGGCATCTTGCCAGCCTGTGTGATCAAAGTTCATGAGTGACAAGATCCAGTTTTATACCAGAGATACACCTCAGTGGTAGCCACCTGAGATTCCAGAGGGTGAAACAGTTTCAGGGATTTTGGGCATAAATAGAAGTTCCTCTAGTGGCAGTGACAGCATAACTAGTGATATGGTGGATAGGAACAGAAGATCCGAATAGTTAGATAGCCCAGATTCAAGAAGGGAGAGGAAGTTCGATTTGATGATAGAGATGATGTCGCAGATGTTAGCTAAGATGAACCAAAATACTACTCCTTCGACACAACCATACATCACATAGGAGGGAGAGACTAGCGGTTCTAATGCTAACAACCGACATGTAGCGTAGGGTAATGGACATGTAGCCCAGAACAGTGAACATGGAGGACATGGCAGTGGGCATAACACTGGGACTACCCCAGAATCGGTCCCTAGATTGTTACAGTTGACCTTTCCACGCAGAGAGGAGGCATTAGTTTAGTAGGAACTAGAGGTTCAGCTTCCCATGGCAGATGATGTCCGAATGCAGCATGCAGAATACATGACACTGTCTCCAGATATTAGAGAGATGTTGACATTTGAGCAGTTCATGAATCAGAGAAAACAACGGGGATCTACAGGAGGTAGAGCTAACAGACCTAACCGAGACTACCAGCATGCCTTGGGCAAAGTCCCTATGGATCGGTTTGACGGGAGTGGCAAGGTCACAGCTAAAGCGTGGGTGCAGAAGTTGGACAACTACCTGACGCTTGAGCCTATGCCAGAGGATGAGGCTCTCAACTTCGCCACTATACACTTGGAAGGGTTAGCTCATGAATGGTGGTATCACGGGTTGGTCACTCTAGGACACAACCTCATCACCACATACGATGAGTTCACTAACAGACTCATCGAGTGGTTTGATACCAAGGACCCTGAGTTACAGTTCAGAGAATTGGCACAGCTAAAGTAGTATGGGTCACTTGAGGGTTACATTTATGAGTTCCAGAGACTCGGTGTGATGGTTCCAAGCATAACGGAGAGGAGACTTGTAGTTCTGTTCACAGAGGGACTAATGGAACCACTCAGGGGATGGGTTAAGGCATTTGACCCATCGTCACTATAGGAGACCTTCAAGAAGGCACGAAGTATGGAGTTTGCAGTGCCTAAAAATAAGTATGTCTCCAAGCTTTTTCCTCCACAAAAGGATAACATGCCTTCACATCATCGAGACACGTTCCCTCAGAAGAAACCATGTAATATCCCTAACTGGATATTAGCTAAAACCTGATTGATACTTGTTATCTAATTTGCAAACTAAGTTTTCTATATATACTGATTGCAAATAATAAAACTAGTTGGCTGTGACAACTCACAAATTAGACTTATAGACAGAAATAGATGCTTCAAATTAAAGATTTGAAGTATGTCAACACAGAGACACGGCAGCCTTGAATTTCAATTTTACGAACATTAGACATACCCGTTCAGAGGTTGTACAATGCCAATTGTAAAATTATCTCAGAGATTGTACAATGCCAATTGTAAAATTATCTGAAGTGTCAGGTGCTAACTGTTTTCTACTGGGCTGCAATACTGAACCTTACCAAATACCAAATCAGCTGAGAATACTGCCCTTGAACTGTCCTGAGACTTATATCTATGATTTGTCTTTTAGAGTTATATCAACTAAACAATGCTTGTTGACAAAGGAATCTTTGATAACTAACTTCCAGGTGAGATTCCTGCCCAAAAGGACTGCTGAGTATTTCAAACTCCAGGCAAACTATTCGTAGCTCCTGAATATGGAGTTGAATACAATTTGATGAAGACCTTTGGTGATTGGCGCTTAGATATAGATGTCTTCGATTCTTCAAAACCAATCTATCACCTTTCAATATGTTATTAATGTAAGCATGTTACCTCTGATCTCCACGGCCTCTTTATAGCTACCCCATCACTAATGTGTAAGAACTCCTGTACAGATGTATGCGTGTCTTTGCTCAGATCAGACCACTCCTTTCCATTGATGTTAACAGCTCCATGACATGAATTCCTCTATTTGCGATGCTTCACTTCGATACTTTGATAGATGCCGATTTCTCCAGTCTTTGCCTTGTTGAAGCCAGCGCCACCTTTAATAGTGTCTTCACCTTGTTGACGGCGGCATACACATTATAGACTCATGAATTTCAATAAACAATTCCTTTACAATCGGCGGCTTCCGCCTATACTAGAATCCACAATTAATAATAGGCCTGCATTTATCTTCACAACTCACAAACTGGGATTTCTCTTAACACATCATATAAACTAGGTCCCACATTCCACCATCAGAATAAAATATCATTTTCAGAGATTACCAACACTTATAAAAATCCACGAATTCCAAATGATAAAGAAAACCTGCGATCAAGATGCAATGGGCTGCGATTTCAATCAAACAAGGCCACGCCTTGATACAAGGGACCCACAAAGCATTGTGAAATCTACAGGAACTGTTAGATGTTGTCTCTTTTATGCCAACAACCATATAGGAACAAAGATATATAAATAGCTATATATATTCAATCTACATATAAGATATTTAAAGATAAAATAATCACAGAGATAAAATATATATTTCAATTCAATTCAGCAATCTTCTTAAATCAATTATTCTGAAAACTTCATACAAAAGATCTTCAATGATATCGATAAAATGGTCTCTGACCAAATATCGACAACTCCAAATCCATCTACAACTCTAACCTTGAACCCCTCGAACACCTCAGTTGAGTCCCCTTCGTGCTACTAGGCCCTCATCGATGAAATTGTGTGTGGCCCTTGTATCGAGCAAGGTGATCACTCTCTGTCCCTCCAATACTCCCCACATCTTGAAGGAACCCTCTTTTTGAATGGCAAAAAAATGTGCTATAGGTACCTCCTCGTCCTGAGCATCCTACACCTCCTTTGTTGCACTCTCTACATCACTCTCCTCCCTATCACTTTGCTGCTCTGAAGTTGTCTCCTCAACAGAATAATATTCCAACTGCTTCGCTTACCCCTTCCATCAGGCACTTATAGTTACGATCCCATGGACCCACATTTGAGGCATAGCTTCTTCCTCCTGTATTCATTCAGTGCATCATCATCTAGACGAGGTGCTGGTTTGTCATGTCCCCATTTTTGCAAGTAACTTAAAAGTGTCCTAATTGTAAATTAATTTTATAAAGTATTTTAATTGCTTTATAAAATTAATATTTTATTTAAGTTACTTGAATCAATGTTAAAACACTTTATAAAAAGTGTTATTGTGTACACAAAAACAAACATTTAAAAAGGTCA
This sequence comes from Cunninghamia lanceolata, assembly GCA_027924645.1. Lineage (NCBI taxonomy): Eukaryota > Viridiplantae > Streptophyta > Pinopsida > Cupressales > Cupressaceae > Cunninghamia > Cunninghamia lanceolata. The sequence continues at coordinate 9,414,421 of BSBN01000333.1, forward strand.
TGTGTTGGCATTTAAAATTGTATGAGTGTGACCGTGTACACAAAAACCTTTGTGAAGGTTTTAAAAGGATGTCTGGGAGTCATTTGAAGTCATGTTATGTATTGGTGTTTTGTCAAAGTTCTTGTATTCAGCTAATGTCAAGGTGATGCTCCCTTGCATTTGCAGAAGTTGGTTTGGTGATGCCCCCTTACCAACATTGAGGTGAAGTTGCTTCAAACTTCATAGTTGTGCTTCAAAGATTTGTGCCATCAGGACTTTTGGGTATTTCATCACCTGCAAGAGGAGAATCCCCAACTTAACTATCAAGTAATTATGAGTTCCAGGCCAAGTATTATGTGGTCAGCATGGGGGACATGGATGTAATCCTCGATATGAAGTGGCTTCATTCCATTGGAGAATTTACTCTCAATCTTCGCACTATGGAGATGAAGTTTTAGGCAGATGACAAGAAACATGTCCTGAGAGCTATATCAGATGGTGGATTGAGGATAGTCTCTCTGAGGAGAATGGAGAGGATACTATGGCATGATTAGGTTTAGTGGGCAACAGAGATATTAGTGATGCCTGAGGTTCCTAAGCAACAGAAGCAGAAGTATCCAATTGAGATTGACTCTTTGTTGACTAAACCCACCAAAGTGTTTAGTGACATACCTCCAAGTAGACCTCCTGACAGGGGATTTAGCACGTCATAGAGCTTGAGTAGGGTGTCAGGCCAGTCATTATGGTACCCTACAGACATCCTAAGTAGTACAAGGATGAGATTGAGAGGGCTATTCAGGAGCTTCTCAAGATAAGGCATATCAGGCCGAGTAAGAGCCCTTTTGCTTCTTCTGTTCTAGTGAAGAAGAACGGTACACTCAGGATGTGCATAGACTACAAGGAGTTGAATAAGAAAACGATCAAGAACAGATACCACATCCTTCGGATTGACGAGCTCAAAGATGAATTGCACGGTGCATGCTTCTTCTCTAAGATAGACTAGAGATCAGGGTACCATCAGATACGGGTACGGGAGGAGGATGTAAAGAAGACAGCACTTAGGTGCCACTATGGGCACTTTGAATTTCTGGTTATGCCTTTTGGCTTAACCAATGCACCATCCACATTCCAGTCTTGTATGAATAAGGTTTTCCGAGAGCAGCTGAGGAAATTTGTATTTATCTTCTTCGATGACATACTGATATTTAGCAAGACTTGGGAGGAGCACCTGAGACACCTTGATATTGTGCTGGGCATACTTGAGCAGGAGTCCCTTTATGCCAAAATGTCCAAGTGCGAGTTTGCCATGATAGAGCTATTGTATTTGGGACACATCATCAGCGCTGAAGGTGTTCGTGTGGATCCAGAGAAGATCCGGGCTATCATAGATTGGCCACCTCCCACAAATCTCTCTCAGCTCAAGGGATTCTTTGGCCTCTATGGGTTCTACCGACGCTTTGTGAGGGGTTTTTCTTAGATAGTTGCCCCCCTTACAGATTTGACTCAAAAGGGTGCTTTCGAATGGTCTACGAGTGCTCAACAGTGTTTTGACAGATTTAAGGAGGTGATGAGTACTTGTCCAGTTCTGGCCATTCCAGACTTCACAAAACCTCTCGAGCTGTGGTGTGTTGCCTTAGGAGAAGGCATTGGAGCAGTGTTTATGCAGGACAAACACCCCATTGAATTTGAAAGTAGAAAGTTGAGGGGTGCTGAGAGGAGCTACAACATTTACAATAAGGAAATGTTAGCCATCATGCATGCGTTGGCTAAGTTCAGGCAATACCTTGTTGGAGGTAAATTTGTTGTCAAATTTGATCATAATAGCCTGAAGCATTTCCTTAGTCAGAAGAACCTGAATGATAGGCATAAAAAATGGGTCAGTAAACTACAGGCATATGACTTTGACATAGTTTTTATCAAAGGAAAGAAGAACAAAGTTGCTGATGCATTATCCAGGAGACCTCACTTGTGCGCCTTGGGGGAGATTGCAAAGGATTGGAGAGATTTGATCTCTTCAGAGTATGCAAAGGATAAGTGGGCTTCTGGTATTGTTGATGGCACCCACAATGATGACAGGTACACAATTGTAAATGATTTGATCATTTACAAGGGGAGGATCTTTTTGGTGCCAGGGTCTGCTATGAAGCAAAGGATCTTGAGGGCTTTTCACAACTTGCCTATGGCAGGACACCTAGGTTTCTTCAAAACCTACAGGCAGGTTAGGGAGCGTGTCATGTCCCCATTTCCGGAGTGACTTCATATAGAGTTGACAATTAGCCTATCATCCATTCCCATAGGCTAATGTATTGGTAAGGGAATGATTTGCTAGATTGAGTTTGTTTCTATACATGGAGAACCGGAAAGTTGGTATATGTCTATACATGGAGAACCAGAAAGTTGGCTCAACTAGGATGTTATTTGGAAAATGCAATATTGAAATTGTATTTTCAATCATTTCATTTGATTTGTTACATGATGGAATAAAAGGGAAAATGAAATCTTTAATTACATTTTTTGTAATCTATTTTTATGGAGTTTGTATGGAATAAGGAATTATCCAGGTGAGACCTATTTTATAATATCATCAAATAAAGCCACTGTTGGAGGAGTGCATTCGCCCATGAAGGAAGATAGGTCCAAGCTATTGAAATTCATTCAAACATATTCCAATGGCTATCATAGAGATGATCGACTAGCATAAGGAGGAGTTTGCATTGGATCATGGTCCTATTTGATTCCAACGGCCAAAAGGAAGAATTCGCCCATGGAAAGGTTATAGATTGGAGAGCCAATAGTCGGAGCATTCGCCCAAGTCAAAGACATTTAAAAACAATTGTGTGGAAATTCAATGCCAATGCCTAAGGGATCGACGGCCAAGGAGAAGAGAAGAATTAGATGCAAATTCAAATGCCAATGCAATCGCCTATGGTTAGTTTTGGATTGACTAAAGCATGGGAAAGATTTTAAATGCAAGGAGCTTCCATTTCAATGTCTAATGCCATTTGCCTAAGGATTTTAAATGCTCAACAAAGAAAATTAAATGCAAAATCCAATCGCCAAAATGAGGAGATAGCCGATTTGCTTGAAGGGACAATTTTGCAAGATGAAGACATTTAATTTCATTCTTAGTGATTTTCAAATGCATGCAATCATTTGAAATTGTTCAAGTTTCTTGTTCATCATTGGTGGAATCCAAATTTCATCCAAAATTGCTAAAGAGGACGTCTATCCTTGGAGAGGATAAATAGAAGACTTGAACATCAATTTGCGACTATTGATGCTTTGGTATGTTTTCTTATTCTATTGTTTTTGGCTGAGAATTCCGATTTCCATGTCAATTTGCAAGGTGATGACCCCTTGTGTTTGTATGGTGATGACCCCATACTTTATGTGAGGTGATATTATCCAAATATTCACCATTGAGCTTGAATTTGCAGGTTTAGAAGATATATTGGAGTGCATTTAATATCATATTGAAGCCCTTGATCCATTGGAAGCATTATCAAAGTAGTTTTAGGGCCTATGGTATCATTGGAGTGAGATTTATACAAGTTGCAGGTTCTGATTTTTCATGACAGCGAGGTATTTATATTGTTTCAGGGCTTTTTGAGCATATTGGACAAGTTTACAAGGTCACAAGGAGTTACAAGTTGCATAAGGATCCCATCGCTTGGCTTGGGACTAAGTGTTTTAAGCATTTGAAGGCTATTTGCATTGACTGGGCAAAATATGCACCTACAGCAGTCGTAACAGCCTGCTGTTATTTTATATTAGTCATTTGTATTTGCAGATCAGTCAATAGTATTGGTGTTTTCAGGGCTATAATCATTGATCCATGGCTTGAAGTCTATTATCCATTGTTTGTAATTGAATATTGAGGATATTGGAGGCATTTGGCATTCATTTTTATGAGGATATCAAGTCTGATTTGACTGATACCTTGCCTGTAATTCCATATCAACAGCAAACTCTTTGATGTTATTTCATTTCAATTCAATAAGGATGCAAGGTGTTTGATGATTATCATATATATTGTCATGAACTGATGTTTTACATTGATTGTTGCAAGAATTCTTATCTAAAATTGATCAAATATTTTCAGTCATATATAATAGGGTCTCTACTATTATATATGTAGCTCAGCCTACTTTGGAGCTTGAGTCAGATGAAATTATGTGTAGCTCCACTATCCACTAAGCATGTGACACGTTGCCCATTGATGATTCCCTTAATCCTGAATGCATGATATCTACGGACTCCTGACATAGTAGCAATAGTCAGTGTGTTACCTATATCATCTGACTCAAGCTCCAAAGTAGGCTGATCATCCTCATGATGTGAACCTGTATCCTCATGTGAATCATCCTCATCATCAGACATTACCTCAATAAGATGTACCTTTCCTTTACCTCGGCATCTATGTCCTGGTTCCCAAGTTTGTTTGCAATCAAAACACAACTTCTTCCTTCTCAACTCATCACGCTCCATAGATGTAGGACTTGGTTTGATAGGCTGAAATGTTTTCTTGTGATTAGAACTTGAACCCTTGAAAAAACTTTTCTTTTGAGTGAATGTAGGAGTAGCGTCCAAGTCAAGTGCTAAATCAATGGCCTCATCCAATGTAGCTGGCTTGTGAACTTTCACCAAACCTTTAATCCTGTCATTCAATCCTTCAACAAATAGCATAGTGATCCTCCTATCTAACATATCAGGAACCATAACCACAATCTTTTGAAATTCATTAACATATGCCTCCACTCTACCTCTTTGTTTCAACTGTGCAAGCTCACGGTAGTAGACCTCCACATCTTTGCGGTCAAACTTGTTAATGAGTTTTTGAACAAACTCATCATATGAGGTAATCCTATTGTGATGTTGAGACACAAGACCATAATGCCACCATTCATAAGCCAAACCCTCCAAATGCATAGTAGCAAAGTGTATAGCCTTTTCTTCACTAATGGGCTTGAGTGTAAGAAAAGTATCCAATTTGTTCACTCATGCTCTAGCACTCATTTTACCACTGCCATCAAAACTAGGAAGAGAAATCTTTTCCATTGCATCCTTGTACTCTCTTGGTTGTGCTGGCCTTGCTCTTCTTTGCCTTCTTTCTCTTGGCTTATGCTGCTTATGGTTTATGAAATTGTTGAGGCTTATTGTATCACGCACACGATCAGGAAGTGCATCATATTCATCAATCCAAGATGTCCAATCATCACCTACTTCCTCTTCATACTCCAACTCTTCTTCAATCACCTCTTCTTCTCTAGGAAGAAAGGTAGGCTGCATAGGTCTCTCCACTATTGGTGCACGTGTTCTCCTTGTTCTTTGCGATCCTGCAACACTATCTACATCATCTTGATTAGCTATGTTATTATTGATCCTGTTTCCTGTCAAAATATGGCATAGCCTATCAATGCTTCTTTGAATGTTTGCATTTGTTTCATTTGTTTGTTGTTGACCATCTACCATTTTCCTTTGATTATCAATTATCTCTCTAAGTACTGGATCCATATCATCCTGTGGATTAGCTCGTCTTCTATCACCCATTGTTTCTGCTCTTCTTCTATAATGATGTGGTAATGGATCAATGTAACTCATCACCCATAGGCTGGCAGGAATATGGCTCTGATACCACTGTAAGAGACCCTATCATAAATAACTGAAAATATTTGATCAATTTTAGATAAGAATTCTTGCAACAATCAATGTAAAACATCAATTCATGACAATATATATGATAATCATCAAACGCTTTGCATCCTTATTGAATTGAAATGAAATAACATCAAAGAGTTTGCTGCTGATATGGAATTACAGTCAAGGTATCAGTCAAATCAAGATTTGATGGTGTTTGATGACACCCATAGTGGACCAGCCACTCAATAGTTGTCTTTGATGGGTGTTGAAGGCATCCATAACTCATCTTAGGTTATGTCACCAATTGATTATGATATGGCAGCTTTTTATTTGTTGATTGGTGACTTAATCTTCATTGATTCGTCATGGGTTAGTAGCTGTCCTACTTGGAATTCCATTGCACTTTTTGATTTTTCATGATCTACACTAGCTATTCAGTTGCTTGGGAGTGTGTGGAGGCATGTTTATTTGCTGGACATTGCAGCATGTGATTTCAGTTGTGATTTGCATGATACACCACATCATTGATGATGCTCTCTCATTGGCACATGAGGATAGTTATTCTTCATTGTTGAGTAGTGAAGTATATGATTTCAGTTTTAGCACAACAGGAATGAATACATTTGTCTTTAGCATCCTTCATCTATTCATATTACTATTCAATGGTAGAAGGATTTTCAGCTTCATTGGTTCATTGCTTGGCATCTATACCTTCATGATTGGCATCTATTTTGGATTAGATGTGTTTGAGTCATTGTGCGATAGTGGAATTGGTCCCAGGATTTTCTTCGTCAGCAGCCTTGCTTCGATGGATTTGGGATCCAGGGATTGATTGAGTTCAGTTTTTCTTCCCATTGCTTGGGGACAAGCAATGTTGGGAAGAGAGGGTTGTCATGTCCCCATTTTTGCAAGTAACTTAAAAGTGTCCTAATTGTAAATTAATTTTATAAAGTATTTTAATTGCTTTATAAAATTAATATTTTTTTAAGTTACTTGAGTATTTAAAAACAATTTATAAAATAAAGTGTTATTGTGTACACAAAAACAAACATTTAAAAAGGTCATGTGTAAGCATTTAAAATTGTATGAGTGTGACCGTGTACACAAAAACCTTTGTGAAGGTTTTAAAAGGAGAGCTGAGATCCATTTGGGATCATGGTTGTGTTGATGTTTATGTCTTTTGTCAAGTTTGTATTCAGTTGTTGTCAAGGAGATGTTCCCTTACATTCGCTATACTGGTTTGGTGATGTTCCCTTACTAGCATTGAGGTGAAAGCACTCAGATTTCACAATTGAGCTTCAAAGCATTGTTCCACATTTCTTTGTGTTGAGTTTATTGGTTTCCAGGTATGCAAATTTGAAGGGTTTGTGCAAAAAATATATCATTTTCTATAGGTTGTGTTTTCGTTACAAGAGGATTTATTTACAAATTTGTGAGATTTGCTTTGCAAATACAAATTTGTGGTTTTTGTGAGATCGGAATATATATCAGAAATCATTGATTGTGTGTGCAAGTGATATTCAGAAAATACAAAAGAAAATTAGAATTTATCTAGTGAAGTGTGTGACGTGAATTTGCTACAAACAAGAAATAAATCAGATTTTATATTATTGTTGACAAAGTCTAATCCCAGGCTAGCCGTATGCTCCTAAGATAGCCGTACCCTAATCATCCTAGTCTGCAGTTGTATGTTTGGACATTGACATTTTATGATTTTTGAAGCATAATCAGACTTTGCATAGATAGTGATATTGTATGTGCTGAAGGCAAATTGTGGGACCCGTGGAGTATTAAGCACTCAAAGTCTTGAAAGAGATTCGTGGGTTTATGAAAAGATTTTGTGGTTTTTTTTAAAGTTTACATAAGTTGTTGCAAACAAGGAGACAAAGTCTGACAGGAATATCCAGTCAGCCATTTTATTAACAAAGCTTTATTTAGAAAGGCAATTCGTGGGTTTTCCTATTTGTATTTGCAACATCTGAAGATAAGTGGAATGTGGGCCCCGTACATTGGATTTAAAGTTGTGAACTCATAATTTATATCATTTGAAGATTTAATTTATGGTTTTAGAGTTATCTTGAGTTTCATAAGAATCGCCTTTTTAGAGGATACAAGGTGAAACGAGTGCTTGACATTTAGGAGGATTGTGAGTTTTGAGGAGAATTATAGACTAGTAAAACATACCCACAGCCTTCTATATTTTATCCGTAGCTTTGCTAAGACCTTTTGTATGTAGTTGGATGCATATTAGAATGTGTAGAATAGGCGCTAACATCAGTTTGGGACTGGTAACAGCATATTGAAGAACCGATTCAAAGTTATTGTCGTGCATCTAAAATGGATGTTGGCCATAAACATATTACAAAAAATATAAGCAGCTGATCGTCCACTAATGATCAGGGATCTATACAACAGCAAAATCTACATCAGACCATACACCAGTAAGGGAGTAAGAATAAACTGCATCTTCCAACAGTCAATCACAACTTCACTCAGTGGTTGAGACATATTTTAATATCTGAGAATTCAACTTCTGTGATCAGTTATCAGTGTGCAGTAGTATCATGGAATAAACTTGTTTGTGAACAGTCATCTACTATATGAAACCTTTAATTACACTTTCTCTAATCTATTTTTATGGATTTTGTATGGAATAAGGAATTATCCAGGTGGGACCTATTTTATAATATCATCAAATAAAGCCAACGTTGGAGGAGTGCATTCGCCCATGAAGGAAGATAGGTCCAAGCTATTGAAATTCATTCAAACATATTCCAACGGCTATTGTAGAGATGATCGACTAGCATAAGGAGGAGTTTCCATTGGATCATGGTCCTATTTGATTCCAACGGCCAAAAGGAAGAATTCGCCCAAAGAAAGGTTATAGATTGGAGAGCCAATGGTTGGAGCATTCGCCCAAGTCAAAGACATTTAAAAACAATTGTGTGGAAATTCAATGCCAATGCCTAAGGGATTGACGGCCAAGGAGAAGAGAAGAATTAAATGCAAATTCAAAATGCCAATGCAATCGCCTATGGTTAGTTTTGGATCGACTAAAGCATGGGAAAGATTTTAAATGCAAGGAGCTTCCATTTCAATGTCTAATGCCATTCGCCTAAGGATTTTAAATGCTCAACAAAGAAAATTAAATGCAAAATCCAATCGCCAAAATGAGGAGATAGCCGATTTGCTTGAACGGAAGATTTGGCAAGATGAAGACATTTAATTTCATTCAAAGTGATTTTCAAATGCATCCAATCATTTAAAATTGTTCAAGTTTCTTGTTCATCATTGGTGGAATCCAAATTTCATCCAAACTTGCTAAAGAGGACACCTATCCTTTGAGAGGATAAATAGAAGACTTGAACATCAATTTGCGACTATTGATGCTTTGGTATGTTTTCTTATTCTATTGGTTTTGGCTGAGAATTTCAATTTTCATGTCAATTTGCAAGGTGATGACCCCTTGTGTTTGTATGGTGATGACCCCATACTTTATGTGAGGTGATATTATCCAAATATTCACCATTGAACTGGAATTTGCAGGTTTAGAAGATATATTGGAGTGCATTTGATATCATATTGAAGCCCTTGATCCATTGGAAGCATTATCAAGGTAGTTTTAGGGCCTATGGTATCATTGGAGTGATATTTATACAAGTTGCAGGTTTTGATTTTTCATGACAGCGAGGTATTTATATTGTTTCAGGGCTTTTTAAGCATATTGGACAAGTTTACAAGGTCACAAGGAGTTCCAAGTTACATAAGGATCCCATTGCTTGGCTTGGGAGTGAGTTTTTGAAGCATTTGAAGGCTATTTGCATTGGCTGGGCGAAATATGCACCTGCAGCAGTCATAACAGCCTGCTGTTATTTTATATCAGTCATTTGTATTTGCAGATCAGTCAATAGTATTGGTGTTTTCAGGGCTATAATCATTGATCCAAGGCTTGAAGACTATTATCCATTGTTTGTAATTGAATATTGAGGATATTGGAGGCATTTGGCACTCATTTTTATGAGGATATCAAGTCTATTTTGACTGATACCTTGACTGTAATTCCATATCAGCAGCAAACTCTTTGATGCTATTTCATTTCAATTCAATAAGGATGCAAGGTGTTTGATGATTATCATATATATTGTCATGAATTAATGTTGTACATTGATTGTTGCAAGAATTCTTATCTAAAATTGATTAAATATTTTTAGTCATATATAATAGGGTCTCTTACAGAGCAGTTTACTTGGAAAGACCTCAAGATTGAAGTCCAGAAGTATGTGAGGGAGTGCTCGATATGTCAACAGAACAAGCATGAGCACTCTTCCCCAGGAGGTTTGTTGCAGCCTTTACCCATTCTCGAGAGGAAGTGGGAGTGCATCTTGATGGATTTCATTACAGGTTTGCTAAAAGCCTAGGGCAGGAACTGCATTTTTGTGGTGGTTGACAGGTTGACGAAATTTGCACCCTTTTTTGCAATTTCAGCCACCTATACAGCAACTCAGGTTGCTGAGTTATTTTCAGAGAGGTATTCTGATTACATGGGTTGCTACGGAGCATAGTGAGTGACAGGGACAACAGGTCCCTGAGTCATTTTTGGCAGGAGCTCTTCAGGTTGACTGGGACAGAGTTCACCCCCAATACGAGTTACCACCCCTAGACGGATGGGCAAACTGAGATAGTCAATAAGTGGGTGGAAGGGTACCTCAGGAATTATATTGTAGGGCAGCAGAAGGCATGGGTGAAGTGGCTTCACTTGGGTGAGTATTATTACAATACCACTTTCCACATGTCAATTCAGATGTCACCAATTATGGCACTTTATGGGTATGAGGCTCCGAGATTCTTGGACTTGTTGTTTGGAGATAGCAGAGTACCTAAGGCTAGAGACCTCTTGCAGGAGAGTCAGGACATTATGAGGTCTTTGAAAGAGAACATTCAGAAGGCGCAAAACCAACAAAAACAGTATGCAGATTAGCACAGAGTTGAGCATTCTTTTGAGGTTGGTGATATGGTGTATCTTATGTTGTAGCCTTACAGACAGTCCACTCTTAAGAAGAGTGGCACAAAGAAGTTGAAGCCGCAGTATTATGGACCATTCAAGATCTCCAAGAGGGTTGGAGAGATGGCTTATGATCTTGAGTTGCCGGCAAACAACAAAGTTCACAATGTCTTCCATGTGTCTCGCCTCAAAAAGGCATTGGGGCACAATGTGGTTGCTCAAAATTGCCTCCTCTTGATGAAGAAGGGAAGTTGGTTTTGATACCTGAGGCTATCATTGACACCAGGGAGCGTACATTGAGGAAGAGGGTCATCAGGGAGTATTTGGTAAAATGGAAGAACCTGCCGGTGGAGGATGTTACATGGCAAAGTGAGCAAATTTTGATGCATCCAAATCTGAGATTGCTTGAGGCAAGCAATCTTGGGGAGGGCGGGCTGTAATGTCCCCTTTTTCTTAGTGGTGTTAGTCTATACTTGGTTCCCGTAGACTAACCAATGTGGTTAGGGAACTCTGGGAGTTTGTTTGGTTGGTTTCAGATGTCTTGGCTAAAACTTACTATTTTTAGTGTAATATCCCCATTTTGCAAGTAACTTAAAAAGGTTCTAATTGTAAATTAATTTTATAAAGTATTTTTAATTGTTTTATAAAATTAATATTTTATTAAGTTACTTGAGTTAATTTAAAACACTTTATAAAATAAACTTAAAGTGTTATTGTGTACACAAAAACAAAGTGATTTTGTACACAAAAACCGTCATTTAATAAAGTTAAGTGATTGTGTACATAAAACCCGTCATTTAATAAGTGATTGTGTACACAAAAACTTTCAGAACTATTTGGAGTGAGCTTATAAGGAGAAGCTGGGAGTCATTTGAAATCATGTTTTTGACTTGGTTTTTGCATATTGAGTTTATCTCTTGGCTGAAGACAAATTTCAGTCCAATCAAGGTGATGATCCCTTGATAACTAGGGTTTGGTGATGGCCCCATTCCCATTTTGAGAGGTGGATGCAATCAATATTCACCATTAGAGCTTAATTTTGCAGGTTTTATGAGAGTTGAAGTGAAGTTTGTGAGCTATTGTAACCCTTGATCAAGTTGAATATCAACCAAGGTAGTGTTTATCAAATATTGGAGTGATTGAGTGAGTTTTATCAATTGTTTTGGGTCTGATACAAATCACAGCCAGCTGATAAAGCTTTATTTTTAGGGTTTTATGAAGATTCAGGCATTGGTGATGATTATACAAAGCAATATCCTTGACTAGAAGACCGTTGCTTGCTTGGAGAGGAGTTATTTTGTCATTTGCATGCAATCTGGGTATATTTTAGTCACTTACAAGTCTGCTGCAGTCAGCATCAGCGTTGGAAGATCATTTTGAAGGCATTTAATATGTTGAAGACTTTGGATGTCATATCAGCTTCCTAAGAGCCCACCGATTTGCATTTAGAGCAATTTTAAAGTGTTTTTTTGGCCTATATTCATCTATATCCTATTAACTGGGCAATAACAGTGATATCAACATTTTCATCAGTCATATACTCAGTCATATCAGTCACAAATACAATGATATTTGGTGGTGATTCGGGGTTCAACTTGAGCTGAGATCATTTGTCAATCATCCTTCATTGATTAGACATATTTTGTATAGGGTTTGGATGCCATTTTGCCTACTTTTCAAGCATGTATCTAAGTCTGATATAAAATAGTACATGGCTGTCATAAAGGACAGCGAATAATCATTTGTGTTTGTCATCATTGAAGAAGTTAATAAAGCATTGGAAGTTTGGGTTTCATTGTCTATATGTTTCATGTGTTATCTTTCATTTGAAGTTGACTATTTGGTGCAAGAATTTTTATCTAATTTGGCAAATATTTTCAGTCATATTATAAGGGTTCTTTACATTTAGTAAGTTAGGGATTTGACCATTTTGGGAAAATCAATATTGGAGATGGAGCATTTCGATGAGACCTTTCCAATAGTCTATTGCTCATCAAATTCCAAGTTCGTTTGGTCTCTCATTTTAAAGTTTGTAAGTTAATATTAAATATTTAATATTGGACTTTATAATGTTGTATTAAAGTGACTTAGTAAAATATAAAATGCAAAATAAGTCACTAATGTGGATTTGGGCGCTCATGGGGAGAAATAAAGTAAGTTGATATTATTATATTTCCCTTTCAAAATGGTTGACCCTCGTGAGGGAATTATAAAAGCTAAAAGTCAAAAGGAAGGGCTCATTCACGACATTTTCATTTTCTATTGCTATTTGCTCTACAAATGAGGGTTTGGATAAACTATCCAGCCATGGCTTTTGGTGACGGACACCCACCATTAGTATCAGCTTACCGCAGGTGTTGGAGACCACCCAAGGGAGCTCGTGGGTAGCCATATTCAGTGGTTGCAACTACATTTGACTTCATTCAGTTTGAGTTTTTGGAGCTTGTCGCAAAACCATTTTTATTGTCGGATCTTCAGGTTTTGGCTTGGTAATTGGTGGAAGACATTGACAAACGGATTGCAAGTGTTAGATGGGGTTTTGATGCATTTTTTTGGTGATAGTTATCAGCTACCAAGAGGACGTACCATTTTAGTTGGCTAGCCGTACCATTGGGAGAGGCATTTGAGGAGTTTGGTGATTGTTTGTTTTAAATCTTCATCCCAGCCAGGCGATGCTCTTTAGAGGACTAAAACAGAGTTATCGACAGTGAATAGAGACTGTTTGTATTATGTTTTGGAGCGAATATTCACACAGCAGATCATCCCATCTAAACCAAGCAGCCACGTGGGATTTAGGTGACCTTGTGAGGCCCTCAAAAGGGTCAAAACTCTTCATATATCTGTTGTACCTTGTTGGACTAAAGTTATGTAATGTCCCCTTCTTGATACATGGTTAGTCCATCATTGGGTTCCTGTGGACTAGCAGTTTGGTTAGGGAACTGTAGTTAGTTTGGCCGTGGAGGTGTTTGTTGGTGATGGAGTTGTGGTTTGAGGTCAGTGGATCCAGTTGGCACCCTCTGAGTTGGCTCTAGTTACTCTTGGCCATTACTTACTATTTTTAGTAAGTTTGGGGCCGGTACCGGATCGAGATTTTCGGAGTGGGGTTGGATTCGTCTTGTCGAGGGCTTTTCGATGAGCTATAGATCATGGCATTCTGGTATCATCTTGATATTTATTTTAAAGTCCGAAGTTTAATATATTTATTTATTGGGACTTTATGAATAAATATTATATTGTCACTTTATAAAATAAGTTGCAACTTAAAAAGTGACCCCCCTAGGAGGTGGACGCCCATGGGAGACATAAGGGGATAAAATAAAATAATAAAACAAATGGAAATTCCCTCCTTTTTGGGCGTTGGTCTTGGAGAGGCAAATAAAAGATGAAAATGAAGCTCATTTGCATATGCCAAGTTTATGATATTTTCTCTTTGTGAGCTCTGCTAGGGTTTGTTCATTGTGAGGGTTTGAAGATTTGAACCAAAGGCTCTTAGAGACGAAAACCTCCCTGAGTAACGGCATTCTACAGGTATGGAAGATCACCCAAAGGTGCCATTAGAGGTGGATGCATCCAGTATTCACATCCGGGCTTCAATGGAGTTCTTAGATGAAGATTTGGAGTTGATATTTTACATCTTCTACCAGTGATTGAGTATTCTTATTTCTAGAGGGATTGGAGGAAGATTTTAGTGTGTTTGGAGAGAGTTGATTGCTGGTTGTACATCTCAGCTAGGCTGTACCTTGCCTAGGTGGTCATTTTGGCTTTGGAACAACACTATTTCCACTCCATACTTGGGGTGAGGGTTTCTGCTGGTGGTGCAGCGACATTGGGAGGAGTGCAAACTTGTTTCGTGCCTCATTTCTGCTATTCATTGCTGGTTGGGCCATAATCCTTACCTGGAGAGGTGTGGGGTCTGTGGAGACTCAATCTACTCTGTTTGCAGCTGTTGTATCCCTCATTTTGGAGGTGTTTAGAGTTGATTTCACTACTGGTAACATTTCCTTGTTGATCCCTTGTATTTCTTGGTGTTTGGAGTGATACTGGCTATACCCATTTGCTGGTCCGGCAATAGCATAAAAATGAAGTTGTAGTTCTGCACATGGGTATGTGATAATAATTGATATTTGGCCATTCTTCTATCTGGGTCTTTGTTATTTTCCTCATATCTATTGTATCTTTTCTGGGTTTGCAATATATGCTATATTGTGTATGCTTTGGCAACACACATCTGCAGGAAAACTGAAACACCTTCTGCATCTTCTGTCTAGTCTGAAAGATCACTTAAAAATTAAAAATAACACAAAAAGATCTTAAAAAATATACAAACAGGTACGACACATTACAACTTATTAGTCTGTTATTGTATTGTTCGAAGGTGATTTGTTCATCTTAGTTGTTGTACCTTCATTTCTCAGCCATGTACTCTCTTGGACAGCAAATGGGTATGTTGGAATACCAGTTTATTTGAGTATATTTTTGTGGGTATTGCATATTTTTTTTTGGTACGTAAGAAGTTGTGGACATGGGGTCCACTCCCATATATGAAAAAAATCAAAGAGAAAGGTGCATCAACCCTAAAAAGGGGTGCAAATAAAGAGTTATTGTTGCCACTTGCAGTAACGAAGCACAAAAAAGAAAAAACACCTATGCGAAAGCTCGAGCCAGAACAAAACTGCCCATCCAATAGCTTGTAAAAGAGAATTATGTTGCCATCTTCCCCCCCCTCATGGAGGACCTGAGAGACATCTTATGGGGAAAGGGATATTTCCTCCTCTTAACCTCCGTCCAACCTTGATCTTGAGAAAAAATGTTCTCATTTGGATTTCCTTCACCGTCCACTTCATTTGAGGGTTTAGGAGATGCTTCCATATTCTGGCACCACACAGCCAAGGTAGGAGAGCTTGTGGCTTGGTTAATTGTTGGTCCAAAAGGGTCAGTAATCAAGGGTTTCAAAGAGCTTTTTGCCTTTTCCTGGCAGTTTTGGTCACTTGGTTGGAACATCTTGTCAGCTGACTTTAACACTGGAGATCTTTCCGTCACCACTTCTACATATTGTTTCTTGACATCTGATTTAGTGGGGGAGGGACTCTCTTTGGGAGAATTCAAAACAGAGTAATGCTTGGGGGAAGAGTCCTTCCACCAAGAAGCCACTCATTTGGATGTGTCTTGACAATTGGGTACTCAGCAACGAGATGACCGGTTTGATAGCATCTTCTACATTTGAAGATCAAACCTTCATAATCCAAAGACTAATTTCAGCCGGAAGATCCTTCGAGATGTCCAATTCCACCAAAATCCTAGCATAAGTTGTATGGATAAAATTTCTTGAGTTTCCATCCGAATACACAAATTTGCCCAAAGAGTTCCCGATTGCAGCAAAACAAGATTCAAACTAGTAGTGAAGAGGTAGGTTTGGGAGACGAACCCAGATCGGCACAACTGAAAATGATTCCTTAGACGGGTCAAACTCAGGGTGCCAAGATTTAACCTGCAGTAAATTACCTTCCCATTGCCAAACAAAATTAAGAATGGTGTTTTGTCTTTCTTACCATCAAAGACCACAATGAAAAAACCCCTTGCGCTAGGGTAAATCTCTAATCCTCCATCCATAAGGGGAAGCCAAAATTTTGTTATCCAGTCATGAAGATCTAGGAGGTTGGGCCAAAGGTGGTTGAATCTTCCGATTAAACCGTTCTCTGAGAAGAAGGCTGCATTTTCCCGCATCTCCTTTGACAGAGTGTCATCGGAGTCAAGTGTTAAGGGTTTCGCAGAGCACTCGACGATTCTCCTGTTGGTGGAGCAATTTTTTGAAGACTATGGAGATCCTGGAGATGCATGGGAACCTGACTTCGCCGCATCCAAACCTGTGGTAACGTTTGCTGTTGTCCTCTGCCCTGGAGGTGAGATCCTGAGTGCCCCCTCGAGCTCAAACTAAGCATCAACCTGGATAGCAAGTGGCGGAGTCGTGGAGGAGACCAGCCTCATTGAGGTCCGATTAGCAGTTCTACCCTCATGCAAAGCTTTATCTATGCCCAAACATTTGTCCAATTTAACAACCCTAGCCATCCTGCAACCTGAATGTTCTTTCGGATTTTCAGACAAAACCATCGCGGAACAGGAAGTGCCTTTCCCATCGATCAAATCGCGCACCATCCCTGCATGTTGGGGAGATTGATTAGAAACCCTAATCGGAGCATCAAAAAACAAATCTGAGGCCTTGGGGGAGGCCAAAACCCCAGACGCTTCACCCAGATTGCCCCGTGGATCCAAGCAGTTCGGCAATCCCAGACCAACGGTAGCCATCAAAATGCCATCCGCGCCCAAGGCGGCCGCAGGGGAGCCATCGCCAATCTTCGCATCATCCTACACGGAAGTCCTAGAGCAGTAATCCTTCGGCAGAGTCAGAATTTTTGGCATCTTCAGCGAAATATAAAAATCTATTTTTGTGGGTATTGCATATTATTGTTATTTAACACTATCCCATTCAAAAGCATTATCTGGGTACTTCTATTTCTTAGTATTTTCGAAGATATATGCATGCATGTGTTCAATGTCATGGAAACAACATCAAAACACAAGCAAGTTTCAACTTAACCTTAGAAAACCCTTCAAACAGTGAATTAAATCAGACCCATATCCGCAAACTATAAAACACATCAAGGCTGGGTTATTTCAGGTTCATACAATTATTTCTGAGTGTTGTATTGCTGTTCAACATTCTTTAATTGGTGTTTGGCATTTATATCTTGTTCCAAATCAATTTTAAATGAGTATAATTAGGAAATTCCATAACAATTACCATTTTCCCAAGGAATTCTAATTGGGGACATTACATTGTTGGAGAAGTATTATTTGCAAAAAAAAAGGTGGTAGCTTATGAATTATCCAATCAGAACATTCCAAAATGCAAAACACCAAAAACTTGTGTTGAACCCCTTAAATCATGGAAACCTATCAGACTACTCTATTGTGGATGGAGATTCTTACACAGCTAAATGTTTTGTTGAAGCAATCAATGTTAGTGTACTTGAATACATGTAAGCCTGCAATGTTAATGTTAGGCTCATTAATTCTAAAAATGTTTGTAGCAATTGCATTCCAAGAAACAATTAACTATAATAAAGCAACCTTACATTATCCAAAGTATTTATTGTCTACACTGCACGCATCAAGTAGCTCTTTTTGACTCCTTGCTTTTGTTTGATCTTGAGCATTAGCTTTGATGGAATGTCTAGCGCTAGCAACAAAATTGGCATTCCTACTTAACTTTTGTGGCATTTCTTGTTTATTGATATATAGGTATCCTATTAGAGGTTGAGCCCATTATGAATCTTATGGTATGGTACTATGGACATTTACAATCCCATCTTTATTATGATGTTCACTTTGGCCAAAAATTAAAACATACGAAACCATGTTCTAATGTAATGGGAGTTGTGATATCACGTGTGTGGGTTTTGGTTACACCAAAGCTATAAAGTCTATTGCATTTACAATTCAAGAAGTTATGGAAATTTTTTATATGACTCTTGTATATTATCTGTGAACTTTTAATCCTTACAGTTGTGTTTGATTTCAGTACCAGGGACAGAGAGGATGGCAACCATCTAACTATACTGGACTTTGTGAGAAGCTACTAGCTAAGAGTCAATCAGTGGTATGTATTCATTATTTCCTTGAGTTCTTTCAAAATATTACATTTTTTCTGGTTCCTTTCAAGATCTATGTGTTAGAATCAATTTAATAATAAAGTGAGGGATAGAGTAAGGATGGTTGCTTTCATGATTTTTCCTACATAAAATAGTTCTTCTCAGCATGATGCTACGACCATGTAATCTCATGATTTCTCTTTAACATTATATATGAAGGTATAGGAATTTGGGGGCCTAAGATTCACATGCCATTCATTTAATCTAGCTGGTAGAATGACAACCCTTTTGATTTTTAAATTGATAAGTCAAATTGCACTTATCTAAATGTGATGCACAAATTTGTATAGCCACTTGATGCTATCATAAGAAATGATTCTCATTGCTATTAGGAACAAGCAACAAGCAATTCATTTTATCTCTTTGTTGTTCATTAATGAATATCACAACTTGAAGATGTCATAAACATGTTTTCAATCAATTGGCATGTGTAAGATTTCGCTATGGAGATAGCCAGCCAAGATCTAGAGGCCTACTGGAAAGCATAAAAAAATGAGAAGATCAATATGACAAGAATAAACTATATTCCTATCAAAGAATGCAAATAATGTGATATGATATGAGCTCTTGGTTATAGAGTATAGACCAAGGTGAAACATAGGACAACATAAGATTATGACAAATGTCTTAATCTTATGACATGAGACACTAAGTGATAAGTATCCTTAGTGTACTCTAAAAATGCCATAAGTAAACTTAACTAGACAAGTGTGAATAGGACCTAATGTGGAACCAGTTAGATAATATACCTCGTTCACACCAACACCCCCCCTTAAGTGTAACTTAGGGAGAATGAAACAAATACAAAGATGCAAATATGGGACCCAACTACTAGGCCATGTTAGGTATCCATGTACAAACTAATCTCTCACAAACGGAGAAAAGGAGAAAAACCCGTAGGAAAAAAACCCCTCCAAATAAGAGAAAACACAAGAAAGATGCTCTCCAAATGTATGAGAAGGAAAAACCCCCATGTGAGGAAAAAGTCCCCTCCATGAGAGAGAAGAAGAGAGACTATATAGCCCCCCCTCAATGTAGAATCTCCTGCACTAATGGTAGATGCTTGACAATGAATGTTGAAGATGATCCAAGAACGTCGAACAATGTTCCTCCCCTTAGGAAGAAACAAAACCAAAGATGTATGCAAGAAGTCTTCCCATTCCTGAAAGGAATATGAAGGAAGAAAACTCAAGATGTATGAAGTCTCTGAAGTTGCTCAGGTGTCCCCGTGTCCATGCCAAAAGGTGCCACAATCAAATCAAAAGTCCTAGGCCAAACTAAAGAATGTGACAATCCAAGACATAGTGTGTAAGAACCCTTACCCAATCTTCCCTGAATTTCTGATTTCAATGGTTTGACATTTTGTCAAACACTTGGCATGCAATGCGAGTGGGTTCTAATTTCTGATGTTTAGCATATGTTTTGATGTTTGTTTGCAATGGTTTTCATGAGAAATGCATATGACAATAAAGTAGAAACATAGCATATGACTTTGTATTCAATAAACATCAAAATATCACATCAACCATGACTTTATTTCAATTTTAACATGTCTGATTTACAAAGATATCAGGTCTGATACAACTTATGACAGCGATTACAGTCCTATTCAAATTAAAGATTTGAATATCAAAACATGCTCCACATACCCGATTGATATTTTCAACGATATGATGCATATGAATGCCAAACATACCATATATGGGTGCTGATATACAACTCTGATATAGGACTAATCTGATACAGTATTTTCAGATGTCTGATATGTTTGATATACCCTCCTTGAATGCCACGATTTCCTTCAATAAGGCAGCGCTAGGTTCCCCATGTGAGTGCCTAAACCCTACATGATAGTAGAGGTCAACAAGATGATAAATTTGCCTCCAAACCCTTGATCTGCCAATCTGATGCACCTATTAAAATCTGAGTGAAATTGATGATGGAAAAATACCCACAACCTCTCTAATATGAGCACTAGCTCCTCCAACAAGAAGTTAACCCTAGGCAATGGAAAATAGATTATAATTCACCGTGAAATGTCCATGATCTGCATAATACCACATACATAAATCAAACCCTAGTGCCAATATCAAACCCTAGCATGAATGATGATATATCAAACTCTAGCGCCAATATCTCTCCAAATCACCTCAATCCAAATTGATATTTGGACAAATCTGCATCAATTTGGTCTTCAAACCCTAGCTGATATAAACTTGCAAATAATATGTCGATTGAAGCTCCAAATCCATGCCTAAAACCTGCAATAAACTCAATGGTAAACCCTGAATGGATTCACCTCTCAAAGTGAAATTGGGTTTTCATCCAATCCACGAATTCTCCAAAGGTTTTCGTCCTCAAAAAATGGCTAAACCAAAGTTGCAGCTCAAAGGAAAAATATCCAATATCAAATGACAAAATACACAATGATGAAAAATGACCTCCAAAGCCTTCTTTTATAATGCCCAAGTGGAGCGCCCAAATTTGCTTTATTTTATTTGCATTTCGTGTCCACCGTCATAATAAAATAATATTTTATTTTATTTTTCCCTTCTCCAATTGGAATGTCCAAATTATGAATTAAAATATTATTTTATTTTAATTTCTCTTCTCCAAGTGGGGCGTCTAATTTGACAATAAAATATTATTTTATTTTGTCATTTTATTTTTACTTTCTTTTTTCCCTTTTAAAGTGACTTTCCATTCTCCAAGCTTTAAGTTATTTTCCACTTTCCAAATATCTAAGTCACTGTAGTCATTGTAACCAACTTTCCAAATGTGAAGGTCACTTTTGCAACAATGGCTCAAAAAGGGGACGTTACAAGTTCTCCCACCCCGAGATTGCTTGTCCTCAAGCAACCGAATGAAACAAATCTGCATTATGCCCAAACACTCCAACTAATTCTAGGATCCCAAATTAATCTAGGACTTTGATATGAGTTTCTGTGTGATATGCTATGCTGCACAAGGTTTGCAAAAGAGAGTTTATGCAACCTTCTTGCTAAAAGTGCCATAATCCTCCACATGTAATCAACAAACTTCCCAAATTTATGTGATTCCCCATCATACTTTTGCTGCCCTATGCTGATAAATACTAAAAAATTCACATAAATGTCCTCATGAAGTGTTTCTTTATCCATGACTCATATTCTTAGCTGTAATTTGGTGTGGCAGCGTGTACTTGAGTGCTTTCATTGTGACTTGTTTCCCTTCATGCTGGAAACTTGTCATGTCCCGATATTAAGCCATTGTTTAAATTAAAGATTTAAACATCATGTCCATTTGAATGCTTCTAACAATAATAATATAATATTTAATAAATAATATTACATAATATTATATAAATATTTTATTATTATTGTATTTATAAATAATAAATCTAAGAAAACAATTATGATAATATATATATGATATAATAAGAATATAGAACAAATTATTAATATATATGTTATTATCACTATATATATATAATAAGATAGAATAATTATAAAATACATAATATAATAATTTTATATATATACATAATATAATAATAATAGAGAACAATTATAATATATATATATATATAAGACACTATTAATATTATTATAATCTATAATAAAT
The DNA here is from genome assembly GCA_027924645.1 of Cunninghamia lanceolata. NCBI lineage: Eukaryota > Viridiplantae > Streptophyta > Pinopsida > Cupressales > Cupressaceae > Cunninghamia > Cunninghamia lanceolata. Next base: position 9,436,354 of record BSBN01000333.1, read on the forward strand.
ATATTACATGAGAAACAATTCCTTAAGGAATCAATTACAAATTTAAGAGGCTACGGTGATGTTTTAAGTGCAGCATATTTTCCAAAGGGTATGTCCCTTATGGACAGCGATTACTGAAAAGACATGATCGCTGGTGGAGAAGGGAAAGTATAAAAGAAGGATCGCTGGCTGTTAGGAAGGGGATTCGATCAAGGACTGCAATACAGTTCAGCCACCAATAAAATCGGAGAATTACAATAAATCCAATCTGCATTAGGATAAATAAAGGTATAGCAGATAAAGGTATTTGTTATTAAACTTATCATTGATTGTTTAAATAAATAATGAATATAGGAAGCCATATATATATATATAAGCATAATCTAGAATAGATTCATATATATATATATGTCAATCATATCATTAGTATTACACAAGTATGTGAATCCATGGGAATGGTTATAGTTATAAGGAAGTGTCTTTTCTATTCATAATCGAATTGATAACCATATTTAGACTCAAGATCTAACAATGATGAACAATTATAAGGATACCATATAAAGGTACTTCGATTTGTAGTAAGAATTAGTGAATGTGTTTATTAATGATTATTAAGTATGAGATTTGTGAGATTATATATATATATATATATATATATGAAATATGATAAGTGATGGCCTAACCATCTTATCACTTCTATTTCCTATAACCTTAGGAGAGGTGGTCTTGTTAGGGAGAGGTGGGGTAATTCCATCACGATGCATTGGAGAGGGTTTAACGCGCCCTAGACAAGGATGCTAAGGAAAGGCGGAGTAATTCCATTCCCAATCACATTGGAGAGGGTTCAACGCGCCCTAGACAAATAATTCCCCATCCATGGTTAAGAATTAGAAGGGAGATGATATGGAAAGATGAACTTAGATTGTTACTTCTATTTTCCTCTATTACTTCATCCTTAAAGGAATGTTAGGTATTGTGGGGAGAGGCGAGATAATTCTATCCTTATTAAGGCCTGTAGGCTGGGACATAGTTTCCCGTAGGCTGGGTCAAGAGATGGTTTCAGCGCGCCCTATACATGTAAAGCCTAGTTCCATGAGGAAGAGTAATAAGGAAAATATGCATGATTGAATTATGGAACATATTATAGAATAGTTATCAATAGCAAGTGACAATTAGGAAATGAATAATCTTTCAACAAGGAATGATTTAAATACATTATCATTGATCTTATTTGATCTTATCATTGAAATTTATTGATCTCGAATGTTTCTAATGTCTCTTTGAGAATCACTTTGAATCGAGATTCAGGTTTAAGTGTTTCCACTAGAAAGGGGACATTACAAAACTCAACTCCATGGTTTGCAAGTCTTGAATGACTCTATGAAGTGAATGTGTAATGTCCCCTTTTTGAGCTAAAGTGACTTGAAGCTTGGAAAAAGGAAAGTCGGCAAATAACTTAAAGCTGGGAGAATGGAAAGTGGGTTGTTAGTGGCAAAAATGATTTTTTCTTGGCAAAATGAAGTTTGGAGATGTTTTTTTTATCTTTAAATAATATTTATGGAAAAATTAAAATTAATTAAATATTTAGCCAAGGAGAAAAACAAAAATTAATTAAATATTATGCCAAGAGGTGGAAAATGGAAAAAAATGAAAAAAAAGGTGGAACAATGAAATATTGGAGATAAAGTTAAAATTTTAATATTTTATTATTAAAATATTATAATAATTCCCACAAAATCGGCGCTCATGAGGAAAAAGGAAAAAATATAAAATAATAATATTTTATTATTATTTTCTCTCTCCTAACTGCCACCCTCTTGGAGAAAAAGAAAATAAAGTAAAAATATTTGAGGTTGCTTGATGTAGGCTATGGACTTGAAAAAATATTATATTTTATCACAATTGGGTGCCCAAGGTGAAAAGGATAAAAGGAGGTCATTTTCATATCATTGTATCCATAGATGCAAGACTCGGCAAAAACTCGCCAAGTTTTTAAAAATTCGCGAGTCTTTTTCAGAAACGAGTTTTTGGTGCATTTGTACGCGGCGAGTTTTTGAAAAAAACTCGCAGAGTTTTTGCCGAGTTTTTCTGAAAAACTCTGTGAGTCTTGAGAAAAAACTCGGCGAGACAGTATATTTCAAAATATATTTAAGTATAAGTTTCTTATACTTTAAATATTTTGAAATATACTGTCAGGATGTTTGAGATAGGTACCAGATCCATGGGATTTAACATGCAGATTCTAGATTTTGGAGGATCCATCAGATTTCAAACTTAACCAATTTTTTAGGGTTTCAGGGTTTGAGACTTAGCCAAATTCAGGGTTTCAGGGTTTCAGGCTTAGCCATTTTGTACCCAATTTGCTTTCAAATCAATCAAATACAACTAGACTAAGCTTGTTTCTTTTATGTACTCATTTATTGACTCATTAGATGCATCTTATCATTGAATTTTGCAAAAAATATGCATTTTTAATGAAATTTAAGCAATTTTTTAAGTTGCCGAGTTTTTTGCCGAGTGTTTTCCAAACCGTACTTTTCGGGCTTGCCGAGTAAATACTTTTGCCGAGTCTTGCAACTATGATTGTATCATTTGGCTTTTTCATCATTTGGAGATTTTCTCTTGGCTGTAACAAAGTTTCAGCGTTATCTAAGGACGAAAACCCTTGGATTTGAGTGGTTTAGAAGAAAACCCATCCCACTATGAGAGATGGATTCACTTAGAATCGTTTATTGAGCATATTGCAGATTTTTGAGGAGACAAAGGTTTCCAATCAACTAGCGTTTCAATGGAGTTTATTGGTTCAGCTAGGGTTTGAAGATATCAAGCATATTGGAGGCTTTATTATTTAGATTTGAAGGCAATTAGAGGCTGATTTCAATACTTGGTTTCATGGCTATGTTGTATTGATGATATTTCATGTTTTAGTGGATTCATTGGAGGTGGAATCACATATTTTGTGTTGTGTTGTAATGTCCCCTTCTAGTAAGTTCAAATTGTTCTCAACCTTGCACAATTTTAACTTACAAAAAGGAAGCATTAGTACTCCAAATTTTTCTCTTTTCATATCATAATTAATATAGATCCATATTCTTTCCACATTTATCCTAGAACTTATAATTCTCATAATCACATAATTCATATTCATAGTCATATTCATACTCATATTCATATTCATATTCATAGGCCTTATGTTCTATCCTTGAGAGGATCATGGGTCGCCCTATCATTAATCCATCTCTAACTCCATAGGCATGGTTCGTTAAGGAGACACTAACCATCCCATACGGAGGCCCGATGGCTTCCCACCTCACCAATCGGCTCCAAAGACTTAATGCTACACCTGAGCATTCTTCACCTATTGGAGAGTCACCCATCGTAGGGCACAAATCACATTGATGAGCTCATCCTACCATAGGCCCAAGGCTTCACCTCACACCTGGAGGTACTTCAACACTTGGCCCAAGAGACTTCGCCTCACACCCGAAGATACTTCATCTTCTTGGGGTTACCTAGGTCCAGTAACATTCTCCTAACTTACCTATAGACCTAGGATGGCGAGATGATTAATGATGAGGCTAATCCTCTTTTCGGATATGGCACAATCCTATGATTTCTAAGTCTTTATTAACATTTTGCACATGATGCCTTATAATTAGGACATCTTGGCCTTATATCATAATTGGCCGATCATATATCCCCATGATCTTAATGCTTGATCATATTCCATTATCATCATCATTGGTTCCTTATGCATAACCATCAATGATCACTATCATTCATTCATCTATAGTAATAATCATTCATATAAACATAATCATTCATTCTTGTATATTCATCTTATGAACAAAACCTTTCATTCCTACATATCTAATATGATGAGCCAAATTTAGAATATTAAAGTCATGAGATGTTTAACAAATATCAATTCTAATGCATACCTCGAATCTTTACTATGATAAACACAGTCATATGCATATCTGTATGAACATAATTATATGGAAACATGATGCATTCCTTTATACCAAACTGATATGAATACTTTATGTAATGTGCCGTACCTGTTTGTTTATTTTTTAATAATCTTTTATGTGTTATTTTTATTATTTTATTGTGTTCTTTCAGACTAGAGAGAAAATGCAAAAGGGGTTTTAGTTTTCCTGCAGATGTGGTTGCCGGAGCATACAATAGATAGCATATAAAGATAACCTAGAAAATCTACAATGAATCTGAAGCAACTAATGACTACCCGGATAGTAAAATGGCCAAATATGAATTATCATGAGATACCCATATCCAGAAATGCAACTTGGTACAACAGCCGGAATGGACCAGCAAGTGGGCATGGCTGGAAATGCATTAAATCTTCATGTAATGACCTTGAAAGTGCATACAAGTGTTATCAACAATAATATACGCCTCCAACGCCTCACAAGGGTCTAAGAAGAAGCTGCAATGAATGAAGAAAGGTCCCTAAAAGACCCACGACCCAGCTGTGCAAGTACGGCCTTGGCTGGAATTGATGAACAACAACAAGAATGGTGTATGGTTGCTGAAATAGATCTGCAATGAACTGTAAGCTGCCCTCAAGGATAGGCGACCAATTAGGAGTGTCAAATCTGCCCCAAAACACCTCAAAACTCCACCATTAATGGTACGGCCAAGCATAAAGAGGTACAACCAGCAAGCAACAACGACTAGCAGTCCCCAAACTCACAAAATCTGCCTTAATCTGCTGATCAACTGAACTCCATGGCAGCGAATGAGGAACTAGTATGAATATGCAATGAAATCTCACAACCTCCTCTTCAATCCTTCAATCCAAGACTCCAATGAAGCACAAATGTGAATGCCGAATACATCCACTCACAATGGCACCGTTGGGTGATCTTTCACACCTAGAGGATGCCATTACTAATGGAGGTTTTCATCTCCAATAGCCTGGTTCGAATGCACAAACCCTTGAAACCCTAGCAGAGCTCTCACAAGAAAATATCATAAGCAAGCATATGCAAATGAGCTTCAAAAACCTCTTTTATTTCCCTCCCAAGTGGGCGTTGGGTTTTGGAGGGACTTTTTGTCATTTAAAAACATCTTATAACTCCTTAGGGGTGGGCGCCTAAGGTCAAGACATTCCACTTGGTCTTTATTTTCCTTAAGTCACTTTTCCACTATATATTATAAAGTCCATATTTAAATATATTATTAATAACTTCGGACTTTAAAATAATTGCCAAGATGGTGTCGGAATGCAATGATCTATAGCTCGTCGGAAAGCCCTCGACGAGACGAATTTGATGCCACTCTAAAAATGTTGAACCGACACTAACCCTGAACTTACTAAAAATAGTAAGTGATGACCAAGAGCAATCTGAACCCACTCAGAATGTGCCAACTGGATCCTCTGAATCCGAACCACATTTCCTCCATTGACACAACCTCCAAAGCCAAAACAATCTGCTAGTCCACAGGGACTCTATAATGGACTAACCATGAGACTAGAAGAGGACATTACATTGTACACAGAACCTTATAAAAAACAAAGTATATTTCGCTGATAGAAGGTTCATACCTTTACTATATGACGAGTTCAGATTGTTGTTCCAAACAATATGTTTCTCCGACCTGGTATGAGGTTCTTTAATTCGCTGATGGATAGCAATGTCAATTAGAAGCAAGGCTGATCTGCTAAGATATATTTTCTTTATGTATATTGGATCCGATGAGTTCTTGATTTACTCCAATGACTTCTTTTTTTTGTATTGAATTCGTGGATGAGATCCTATGATTCCCATTTTGTAAGATGCTGTTTTGAGATCCCTCGATCCCCTTAAATACCTCTGAATAATGGTAACTCATGATAAGTCGCATCTTTTCATGTCTATCGCCACTTCTTTATCATTGTTTTAATCATGATTGACTTCTTCCACTAATTTGTTGTTTTTCCTTATTATCATCGTTGCTTATTTTGTCTCTTATGTGTTGGTTATTTGTCTTATACTAACTCATTGTCTCCTTTAAATCCTTAACCGATCCTTCTTTACATTTCATATTAAATATTGCTTTTGCTTATGTGGATAATTTCTCCTTAAGCGTATGTAGTAGTTTCATTATTTATGTTCATTTTTGGCCTATATATGAATCGGCATATGAAGGAGATATAAACCTTCAGCTTTATTGCAGATCGTGTCGTGGAGCTTATCATTGTTACTGGTGCCATGGAATGAAGTCAACCAAGTGATGAGATCTTTGTGTTAGGAGTAAATACATCGTTCGCTTACAATCCAATATCCATATCACAGCGGGAACATCACAATTGATACTTATAGACTGCTGAACGGTCTGAAAGAATATTCAATGATTAATGAGAAGAGTCAGATGATAGATTGAGATGTATATTTGTTGTGATTTCTTCCTACTACGCCATTCCAATCTTTAATTGGAATAAAAATGATTGATTCGATGTGGGACATGACAGGCCTCCCCACTCGAGATTGCTTGTCCTCAAGCAATTTCAACTTCTTTTAGATACTCGGAAATGATTCTGTTTTCCCCATTTCTTTTCTTACATGTAAACGAGCGTACTTGGGTCCAGAATCAATTCTTTTTCCTTCTTTTATTTGAAGTTACTTCATTTTCTTCCTGAATTTCTTTGTTGGATATGACTTCTATATTGTGTCCTTGAGCTCTTTTCCCACATTTATGCCCAGGTTCCCATTTTTCATTACATCTAAAACACGTGTTTCCTTTTGCAGGGTCTTTACTCTTGTGTCCTGGTTTCCATACTTCTTGTTCACAAATGTGTCCTATTTCCCATTCTTTCTTGCAATCAAAACAAAGGCCCTTTTTCCTTAGCTCTTCACGGTCATTGTAAGAAAGATATGGTTTCTCGTGTCCATCTTCCCTTATGACAGTTTTACCCTTGGAAGTGAAGTCTTTGGGAAAACTCTCTTTCTTATGTAGGGGTTTTGGTTTCTTATCCTTCTCTAGTCTTAATGCCTGTCTATGGCATCTTCTAGATTTGCAGGTTTGAAAGCACTTACTAAGTTCCTTAGAGATTCATCGAGGCCCTCCATAAACAAGTATGTGAGTTGTTCTTCTTCGATTCTGGAGACTCTTATGGATAGTTTCTCAAATTCTTGAATGTAATAGTCCACCGTTCCATGTTGTCTTAAGTGTGTGAGTTCTTTGAAATCCCCTTGTGGGTGTCTTTTATCAAATCATTTTATGACCTTGCGTGAGAATTCTTCATAGGAGGTTATCTTTTTGTGGCCTAGGGTGTGTTTGCCATGGTGCCACCACTCATAGGCCAAACCTTCTAAGTGTAGGATGGCGAATTGGAGGGCATCTTTCTCTGTCATTGGGCTTAGGTGGAAGTAATCATTAAGCTTTTCTAGCCAAGCATGGGTAGAGATCTTACTTGAGCCATCAAAATTTGGTAGATGGACCTTGTTTGCTTTGTGCTTCAAATCTTTGTTCATAGGTCTTCTTTCTTTCTTGGCTATCTCATTTCTTCTTGAATTGCTGTAGTCATTAAATGATACTACCCTTCTTACTTCGGGTTCCAAACTTGCATAGGCTCGTGCAATATCATCCGTACTCATTGAATTCAAAGTAGATTCTTCTGTTCTTGATATTTCCTCTTTGGGAAGAAAGGAGGGTATAGGAACCTTTGGGATTGATGACATATTGCTATTTTCGGAGTGGTTGGATCCCACTTCTTTTTCATTGGATGAATGAGTTTTTGCATGTCCCGTGCTTTGTAATGTTTTATGAAGTGCTTGGTTTGATCTTTCATTTTGTTCCATCATAGCCTTGGTTTGTTCCACCATAGCTTGGGTTTGATCCATCATGGCTTTGGTTGTCATTTCCATAAAGGCCTTCAATTCATTTATCACTTCCATATTGTTGTTGTTGTTTCGTGAGGAGTGTCTTGTATAATGTTGCATCAATTTTCTTCACAGGATGGCAGGATGACTGCTATGATACCACTTGTAATGTCCCCTTCTAGTAAGCTCAAATTGTTCTCAACCTTGCACAATTTTAACTTACAAAAAGGAAGCATTAGTATCCAAATTTTTCTCTTTTCATATCATAATTAATATAGATCCATATTCTTTCCACATTTATCCTAGAACTTATAATTCCCATAATCACATAATTCATATTCATACTCATATTCATATTCATATTCATAGGCCTTATGTTCTATCCTCGAGAGGATCATGTGTTGTCCTATCATTAATCCATCTCTAACTCCATAGGCATGGTTCATTAAGGAGACACTAACCATCCCATACGGAGGCCCGATGGCTTCCTACCTCACCAATCAGCTCCAAAGACTTCATGCTACACCCAAGCATACTTCATCTATTGGAGAGTCACCCACCGTAGGGCACAAATCACATTGATGAGCTCATCCTACCATAGGCCCAAGGCTTCACCTCATACCCGGAGGTACTTAGACACTTGGCCCAAGCGATTTCACCTCACACCTGGAGGTACTTAATCTTCTTGGGGTTACCTAGGTCCAATAACATTTTCCTAACTTACCCATACACCTAGGATGGTGAGATGATTAATGATGAGGCTAAACCTCCTTTCGGATATGGCACAATCCTATGATTTCTAAGTCCTTATTAACATTTTGCACATGATGCCTTATAATTAGGACATCTTGGCCTTATATCATAATTGGCCAATCATATATCTCCATGATCTTAATGCTTGATCATATTCCATTATCATCATCATTGATTCCTTATGCATAACCATTAATGATCACTATCATTCATTCATCTATGGTAATAATCATTCATATAAACATAATCATTCATTCTTGTATATTCATCTTATGAACAAAACCTTTCATTCCTACATATCTAATATGATGAGCCAAATTTAGAATATTAAAGTCATGAGATGTTTAACAAATATCAATTCTAATGCATACCTCGAATCTTTACTATGATAAACACAGTCATATGCATATCTGTATGAACCTGATTATATGAAAACATGATGCATTCCTTTATACCAAACTGATATGAATACTCTACACAGAACCTTATCAAAAACACAGTATATTTCACTGATAGAAGATTCATACCTTTACTATATGACGAGTTCAGATTGCTGTTCCAAACAATATATTTCTCTGACCTGGTATGAGGTTCTTTAATTCGCTGATGGATAGCAATGTCAATTAGAAGTAAGGCTGATCTGCTGAGATATATTTTCTTTATGTATATTGGATCCGATGAGTTCTTGATCTGCTCCGATGACTTCTTTTTTTTGTATTGAATTCGTGGATGAGATCCGATGATTCCCATTTCATAAGATGCTGTTTTGAGATCCCTCGATCCCCTTAAATACCTCTGAATAATGGTAACTATGATAAGTCGCATCTTTTCATTTCTATCGCCACTTCTTTATCATTGTTTTAATCATAATCAACTTCTTCCACTAATTCGCTGGTTGTCCTTATTATCATCGTTGCTTATTTTGTCTCTTATGCACTGGTTATTTGTCTTATACTAACTCATTGTCTCCTTTAAATCCTTAACCGATCCTTCGTTACATTTCATATTAAATATTGCTTTTGCTTACGTGGATAATTTCTCCTTAAGCATATGTAGTAGTTTCATTATTTATGTTCATTTTTGGCATATATATGAATCGGCATATGAAGGAGATATAAACCTTTGGCTTTATTGCAGATCGTGCCGTGGAGCTTATCATTGTTACTGGTGCCGTGGAATGAAGTCAACCAAGTGATGAGATCTTTGTGTTAGGAGTAAATATGTCGTTCCCTTACAATCCAATATCCATATCATAGTGGGAACATCACAATTGATACTTATAGACTGCTGAACGGTCTGAAAGAATATTCAATGATTAATGAGAAGAGTCAAATGATAGATTGAGATGTATATTTGTTGCAATTTCTTCCTACTGCGCCATTCCAATCTTTAATTGGAATAAAAATGATTGATTTGATGTGAGACATGACATGTGCCAAATCAATTTTTTTTTGCTTCATTAAGGCATTTTGTGAGAGTAGAAAATTTGTTGTGAAAAAGTCAAAATTTCTAAAAATAGGAAGTTTCTATTTTTAGAAAGTTTCTAAAATCTAAAAGTAGACATCAAATTTAGGTTTTTTGGGTTTCTTGAGATTCGGATGCTGGCAAAATTTTCTAAAAATAGAAATGTTTTAAAAATAGAATCTTTGATTTAGGAGTCCTGCCTGATTCTAATTGGCTAATACTGCTTCACGATCAAGGTGGTCCAGACGGAATCTGCAAAAGGTTGAGTTTTCTCTACTGGGTCAATTATGTTTTTTCAGAAGGCAAAGCACAAACTCCGAGGCCATTAATGGAGGAAGCTCATCTATGAGGGGTCAGTTTCAAGTTTTTTTAGTGTTGTTCAAAGGACGAAGAACTGTTGAACGACTATCGACAGACAAAGAATGCAAAACGAAGCGTGGTGAATCCAGAGAACAAGGAAAAGTCGAAAATCATTAAATTTTTCTAAGTCTGGGTTTCCTAGGCGCCCTTGGAGGCTAGGGGCACCCAACCTTCCCAATGATAGTATATTTTTGCGTTTTCTTGGAAAACGTTAAAAAAACTTCATCAGCCTGTTTTCGGGTGGTCAAAATCAGTCAAATTCAATCAAAAGATTTGTAAAAGCTGGGGATTCATCTCAAATATGCTCAGGCTATCCAGATCACCTCTCATTTAGCATTAGCAGTCCGCTGGACAACCAGAAATGAAGATCAAATGGGGCCTGCGGCACGCAAAACGGAGAAATGAAGAAAAAATTGAAAATTCCCAAAAAATTTCTAAGGCATGAAATCTCAGGTGCCCCTGGAGGCTAGGGGCGCCCAACATCACTAGAATTAGTTTATTTTTCATGTTTTTTGGAAAATTGCAAATCTTCCTCCGTCAGCGTGGTTAGATTAATTGAAAATCAGTTTGGCCCAGTTTTCGAGGCATGCAGAAGATACAATCAATTCAATTTTCATCAAGCTTGCCTAATTGCCTGATCATCAGTCTCAGTTTTGTTCCAGTTGGCGAGTTTCAGCATCCGAATAGGGGCCCACAGTTACCGGAGCACGCACAAAAAATGAAAAATGAGCAAAGTTTAAAATCGTCGAAAATTAGCTACAGCATGGGATGTTAGGTGCCCCTGTCCAGTGAGGGCCCCTGGAATCTCCAGTGTTAGAAATTTTTTATGTCCCGACAGTGCCTCTTGCAGCCGCTCCTCGATCTTCATCCGGCGACTGTTCCCAGGAGTCGAAATTGCAATCAAACGTCGTCAGATCATTAGTTCGAGGCTAGGGATCAAATCAGAATTGATAAAGCTTCGAAATGCCATGATCAATCAGCTTTTTTAGTCAACGATGACAGTTTGCCGTCTTGTTGAAGTCAGAGGTAGGGCATGACAGAATCAAAACGAGTGCAAAAGTTTCAAAACAAAGGAAAATTGGCTAACACTTTTGCAACCTCAAGGGTTTGATGACATCATCAAAGAAGCAATTTGTTATCATCCTCACACGTGAGCCATAGGCACCTATAAAATAGGAATTCATCCTATGCGAGCATATCAAATGTCGGAATCAGAACGAGTGCAAAAGTTTCAAAACGAAGGAAAATTGGCTAACAGTTTTGCAACCTCAAGGGTTTGATGACATCATCAAAGAAGCAACTTTTTATCATCCTCACACGTGAGCCATAGGCAGCTATAAAATAGGAATTCATCCTATGCGAGCATATCAACTTGGATTTTTGCTCAAAGAGTTGCTATCTTCACGGATAAGCTTCAAATTTTACGCTTTCACAAAAAAAGCTACTTTTTCATCCTAAAGTTCTATAAAAACAAGCCTTTGGCCTCTTTTATTCATTATTTTTGCAGGTTGCATCCAGAGGAAGAAGAGCATCGTTTTCTTCTCATGAAGATTTGAGAACCCAAACGGAGTGCTTTTTCAGTGTTCTTCGTGGTTTCGGGATTGGGAAGCACAGAGGCACGCTTTTTCAAGGTCCATTTTTCTAGGGCATCATTTTCTAGAAACAGAGCTGGAGCTTTTTCAGTTTTCATTGAAATGGGTTCATCTGAAATTATGTCCTCTTGAAGATTGGAAAATTTTAGTTTTTTGGAAATCTTTTTTTTGCCTCTTTTTCGAGAAATCCTCTGCTTTTTCGGAATTCGACGATCTCGGTTGCTTCAGAATGGGATTGTCTATGAAACCCATGTGCCATCTTTTTCTCTCAAAAGCTGCTTTTTAAAAGAAATCAGCAAATAGTTTCCAGCCTTTTGTGCAAAATATTTCCAAACATAGGCGTGTTAATAGGCATTCTTCAAGTTTTTCAGTATGGAGTACTCTCCAATAGAAATCAAGCCTAAAACGGCGTTGGTTCATGATTACCTGAGAACCGTTGAGACAGATTTGCATAAGGTGCTTCCAATATTCAATTTGCAAGCTTTAGTAGACGCAGGAAAGATCGCCATTAGGAATCTGAGTCACTTCAGGTTGTTTGCAGCAGCTTCATTCGCCGTCACAGTGCAAAGCATTGAATTTGTAATCACTTGTACTAAGCATTACAATTCAGTTACAAGGGAAACCTAATTAGCAGATGGGCGTGTACTCTGCAGCCTCAGGCCTAATGACATTGAGAAATGTTTCTCAACATTGTCATGGAAGGAGAATTTTGTCATTTCTATTGAAGAATGCGAGAAGGTGTGGCACAATGATAGGGAAAAATATCAGAAAAGAATTGCTCGAAAGTGGCTGAAAGAGAAGCAAAATGTTTTGCCAAAGAACATTGGATGTGGAGAGTTCAAGGAAGAATATGCGATAATGATTACTCTGTTGAACCAGGTCACAGGTCAAGCATAGGTCAATAAATTTCAGCCTTGGATGTTTTACATCATCTCCTAGATTGTTGACAGAACAGAACACTATGACTAGCCAACACTAATCAATGACAGTCTTCACCATCAGATAATTGATTTTCAAAGATTGTTGACAGAACAGAACACTATGACTGGCCAACACTAATCAATGACAGTCTTCACCATCAGATAATTGATTTTCAAAGGGCCCATGAATTCCACATGATGTCATACCTCGTATATTTGATGGCCTTTCAAGGTCAATTTAGGGGTTTGAATATTGTTGGAACTCTGGGCATTCAACATATATATCACTTTTACCCGTAGTTAGAGTTTTCAGAGGCTGAACGACATTAGAGGTGGGTAAATGATCCATTCCTTATGCATGAGATGCGAGATCTTGATAATGAGTTGCATATACGGTTTTCAGCTAATGCCAAATTGGCAATTGCGGAATGAGCTAATTGATTTATCCAGTTTCCCACTTTCTCCTACATCAGGGTATATGGCTTCTCAGGAGAGCCAGTCATGCTGCCAAGATATCCTACGGATGAGGTAGCGTTCATGGAGTTTCTGAGGCAGGTCTATGAAGTTCACTCATTTTTGCGTAGCAGGCGCAAGGCAGCTTTCAGTTTTTCGGTTGAGATGGGTATATACAGATACAGATGGTTGTAGATGGTGAAGAGATGTTAGAAAATCAGAATATCATCTTGGAAAGTATCAGTATTCCTGGCAAGAAAGCGGTTACTAGCTTTTTGGAGGATATTGTTTCCCAAAATATCAGTGGGTGATGTCACCAATGGAGCAGCGATGTAGATAAGGATGGAACTCAAAAAGCGGCAGTTAACTCAATGTTTTTCCGATTCAAAGCTATCGTTTTCATTCAAGCTTATCCATCCTTCAAATAGAAAAATCACTTTGTAATAGTTGGTGCTTTCTTTGCTTTAAATCAAATTGTTTTAAAGTAGGTGTTAATTAGAATCTTTTGTCTAGAATAGAAATAAAGCTTGAGAGTTGGCAAGTTGGCTAGCTAGGATCAAGGAGATTTTAGGGTTCCCTACTTTGATTTGTGTATAAATAAGGGCAGCCTTGCCCATTGTTTAGGAACTGTAATTGAAATAGCATAATTCGTTGTGCCTATTCTATCCTACAAAATTGTTATTCAAATGCTTGTTCACTTTGTGTTATTTGTAATCCAGTGTTTGATCACATATTGTATGCCTGTCTTTGTTGCAATATTGTTGTCATGGAGTTGTAATAGCTTTTTGATATTGAGAAAGGAAATTTCATGCCTTCTATTGCTCTGATTCTCTGTCTCATGTTCATTCAGTTAATGTTATATGTGTTGCTTGCATATCCTTACTTTCAATTTACATCTTAAAGTACAAGGAGTCTTCTGATGTGATCTGGAATAAGTTTATTTGAGCTTTTGTGTTAAAAAATCATTTCTTGTTTACTTTTGATTCCTAAGCTCTGAATTTACTTAGGTTGTCAAAAGTGTCATTTAGTTTAGGCCTAGCTGTAGTTAGAAGTTAAAATAAAAAAACCTCTGTTGCAGTGATAGAGTTTTATAACCTTGTGCTCGCAGCTAAGAATAAAAAAGATAGGCAATTTAGTTTATTTATCTTTTAAGAAATCATCAGCAAAAAGGGAACTTCCCCTCCTAATAGAAGAGCAGTTTATCTGTGCATAGTTGTCCGTTTTTAACTTGCATTCTAGAGGTGCGAATTGAAACGCCAACAGTTTTCTAGCGCCCACCATGGGGCACGAGGCATAAAACTTCAAGCAAGCTTAATCTTATGTCAGGGGAATGACTATCTAGCGTCCTACTCCTGTTCAACAACCAAATCTTACACCACCTACTATTCAACCAAATCTTGTACGTGTGGAAGGAGAGCAAACGGACATCATTAGTAGCCTGAGAAGTTTTATATTTGCGCAAAAGGAAAGTCCTGATTAGTGGAGAAACATGGCTACTATTCTTGACGAAGAAGAAAACAAAGTAGATCTTGCGTCCAGAAGACCAGTATTACCACCTCCCGCGTGGCAATAGATAATCCTAGCTCACAGGGTTTATACAAGGAGGAAAGACGGTACTACAGATCCATTCTTCCGAGATCTTATTCCTACAGAAGTTGGAGAAGCATCCAACATAGTTCTTGGAATTTAGCAAGTTCTTGAAGTCAGGCAGGAAGAACCTCAAGAGGAA
Organism: Cunninghamia lanceolata; assembly: GCA_027924645.1. Taxonomy (NCBI): domain Eukaryota; kingdom Viridiplantae; phylum Streptophyta; class Pinopsida; order Cupressales; family Cupressaceae; genus Cunninghamia; species Cunninghamia lanceolata. Next base: position 9,451,433 of record BSBN01000333.1, read on the forward strand.
CCCGTAATCCAGTGTAGAGCAATGGGTGATGCAAACAATAATAATAATCGCATTAATTAGAATTAGGGACGTCTGCCGCCGTTACCTTGGGGTGACAACATTGGCCCTGCAAACACATCATGAGCTACCAAAGGGGTCAAGGAAGCACTTTCCCTGATTCCACGGCAATGGGACTCAACATCCTGATGAACACATCTCTGCATTCACAACGGCTTGCGCCGTTTTGCATGTAGCACATGAAGACGTTGTGTGTCTTTTTGTAGAGACTCTTGTGGGAAATGCTGCCGACTGGTTCAATCATCTGGAGCCAAGCATCATTACAAATTGGGCAACTATGAGCAAGAAATTCTTGGCGAGGTTCAAGCCTGCCGAAGATGGTCAGCGATTGTTCGCCCAGCTATCAAATTCTAAGATGGAGAACAATGAACCAATGAGGGAGTTCATAGCAAGGTTTAATCGCCTGGTTACATGCCTTTCTCATACACTCAATCCATCTTCGGAAATTCTATTAAGTAGTTTCATTAACGCTCTTCCTTCTGAGATAGCCTTCTTTTTGAGATCGGCTGATGAAATAGAATCATCCAATGCACAAGAAAATGCCATCAAGTTAGAGGATAACATTATTACCCTTGGCAAGATGACGAATTCAATCAGGCCTCTTGTTCAGAGTTCTGCGGGTCCATTGCTATAGAAGGTAGCAAATGAAGTGACTATTATGAAGAGGCAGTTGCCTACTCAGGGGCAACCTGCGCAACAACAGTACCAAATCCAACCACAATTTCAATCACAGCAACAATATCAAACACAGCAGCCATATCAGCGTAAGAAGAACAATTTCCAGCTTTTTAATAACTACAAGCCCAGGTTGCCAGCACCTCCACCAAGACAAACAGTTGACGCTGAGCAAAATGCAGTGTTTTGGTCATTTCACGAAATCGATGCCCATATTGGTACCACATGTCCTGAAAATTTAAGAATGAATCATATTATGGGATATGCTAATGCTACACCCATTTCGAATATTGTCCCTTCCCCAAGTGCGAATGTTGTCTTATCACAGACAAACAACTTCGATGGTGACTCTACTATGGGATACTTCCAGAAAGAACCCGTTTTTAAAAGGGAAGAACAAGGGGATCTTCGTCAATATTCTCTTGCGGTAAACCATGAGGATTTTTTGGCACCTGTGTTTACACGTGCTCAGCATTTCAAGGCACAGAAAGAAGAAGAGGATAAACTAAGATCAAAAGAAAAGGGGAAGGAAGTGGCTCCCACATCTAATGTTAAGTCTCCACATGAAATTGTGAAGGCTGCTCAAGATCCGTCTTCTCCATTAGCACTAATCACATGCCCCAAATAGAGAATCTTCTCCAATCTAAACTCACACTTAGAAGCCTTGGCATACAATGATTGTGCCTCCATAACACCAAGTACCTCATCAAGATGTCAAAGATGCTCATCCCATGTCTTACTATAAATTAAAATATCATCAAAGAATACCAACAAGAACTTACACGACTGCTTATTGAACACATGATTCATGCAAGACTGAAATGTAGCAGGTGCATTAGTAAGACCAAAGGGCATGACAAGAAACTCATAGTGTCCATAGTGGCATCTGAATGTTGTTTTTGAAATATCCTCCTCATGGACACAAATCTGATGATAGCCTGAACGAAGATCAATTTTGGAGAAATACACAACCCCGTGTAGTTCATCAAGTAGCTCATCGATCCTGAGTATAGGGTACCTGTTTTTGATTGTCTTCTTGTTCAAGGCTCTGTAATCAATACACATCCACATAGTTCCATCCTCCACCAACACCACCGAAGAAGCAAATGGACTAAATGATGGTTGAATGTGTCCCATATCAATCAACTCCTTGATTGTATTCTCTATCTCAATCTTGAAGTGCCGCGGATGACATATGGTGGAATGTTGATGGGCTTGGTCCCATCCTCAAGCTCAATCACATGCTCAAAACCACAATCGGGTGGTCTACCTGGAGGAATGTCACCAAACACCTTACCATGCTTATCCAATACGGATTGGATATCTACATGATACTCACCACTGGAAGAAGATTTGGAGGAAATAGAAACTTGGGCTGCCCATGCAATGTCATCATGACGAAACAAAGTCTCCATACGCTTAGCTGAAACAACTCTAGACCCTCCATCTGAAAGTGCCTTCAATACTACCTCCTTCCCTTCATGAATGATCTCCAACTCCATCTTCTGAAAATCCTGAATGTAGCGGCCAAGAGACTGTAGCCACTGTACTCCCAACACAACATCAATCTGTCCAAGTCCAACCATGTAAAAGTCATTTGTCAATGTACAATTGCCCATCTGAATGCTAAGCTGAGAAACCTTCTTCTGACAACTCATAGTGAAACCATTTGCAACTGTAACTGTGAATCCTGGAAAATCCTCAACCTGTAATCCACGTCTCATGACTAAACCCTCATCAATGAAATTATGCGTGGCTCCACTATCCACCAAACATGTGACTCATTGTCCCTTGATAACTCCTTTCACACGAAAGGCATGATACCTAGGAACACCTGAAATAGAAGCAATAGTCACTGGACCTGTACCTCCACCTATATCAAGCTCCAATGTAGGCTGCTACAAATGAACCTCATCATGATCTGAACCTGTATCCTCATGTGCATCATTATCATCATTTGAAAATATCTCAATGAGATGTGCCTTGTCTTTCCCAAGGCATCTATGTCCTGATTCCCATGGTTGCTTGCAAGAAAAGCATAGCTTCTTCCTTCTCAATTCATCTCTCTCTACTATAGAAGGATTTGGCTTAGGCTAAAATGGTTTCTTCTAACTTGAACTTTATAATGTCCCTCATTTAGCCCAGTTAGTTAGATGGTGGAGATTAGCCTATCACTTGACTCTCATAGGCTAATGACGATGGTTAGCGGGTCAACTTGGTGACTTAGTATTTATAGTAAGTCAGGATGGAGCACCTTGCTATTTATAGCAAGGCAGGAGCAGAGGGTCATGGCACGAGATTCATGGGTTCAAATCATCTAGAGCATTATTTGATGAAATATAAGTTAAATTAAAGATTTAACTTATATTATATGTAAAGGGGAAAAGTGATTTGTGTTATAAAATGACTTTAAGTTATAAAGTTAAGTCATAACTTAAAAAGTGGTCCCCCTAGGAGATGGGCGCTCATGGGAGACATAAGGGGATAAAAACATAAGATGAAATTATATTTTAATCTTTCTTGGGCATTGGAGGAAAGGGAGAAACAAATAGGCAAAAACTGAACTCATTTGCATATGCTTGGATATTGATTTTACTCTCTTGTTATGAGATTCTCGTGCATTGTTTGGAGCTTGGCTCTAGGGTTTGATATTGGCTGTGTTGAGACGAAAACCTCCTCATAGTCCTCTTCTTTGTGTGTGAGAGACCACATCAGGAAGAGATTTCTTGGAGGCTTCATCCAGATGCTTCAGTTGTGCGTTTGCCGGAGACATTTTGATGAAGTATTGAGCTTGAATGTTTATATTTTCATGGAGTTTGAAGTTGCAGCAGTGAGCAAGGTTATTGAAGACTAAAATCGCACATGGTGACTGATTTTATTGGCTGCTACAGATTTCCTTAGCTGGGCCATACAGTACTTGCTGGCCATACCTCCCAGTTTTGTGATTTTAGTGTGTTTTAGGACTGCAAAGGGGTCATACTCTAGCGTTGGAAGACTATGAGAGACCTGCAGAGTTTATTGACTGATTACCAAGGATTTCTGGGCACTTTATTCGCTGTTATCAGCCATAGTTTGGCCGTAAAGCCTAGGAAAGGACGTAGGCATTTTGGATATTGATTCCTCCTTGGCGTCGTATATATCTCTCATTTGTGGCGTTTAGGATCACAATGTTTGCTGCAGTGTTGATGTTGATGTATATCTGCCATTATAAGTGAATATTAATGAAGTTCCATAGCTTGTAATGCTGGCCTGAGTTTGGCAATAATATGAAGTTGGAGTTTTCAAAATGGGCACGTCTCTGTAATTAGTTTTAGCAATTTCTATGATCTGGGTCATTGTCAGTTTATGCATATTCATTGTATATTTTCTGGGTTTTCAATATATGCTTTATATTCCATGTTATCTATGCAATATCAAAACATGCAAAAACATGCAATGAAACCCTAAACCCAAAGAAATAAAAAAAACAAAAAAATTTGGCACAGTAAGAACATATTCGAGGGTGTATGTTACAGTGGTATCAGAGCAGTAGCATCTTGCCATCTTGTGTGGTTAGATCAAACATGTAGATAGGGTTTTGAGGCATGCAGCCAGGTACAAGTAGGTATTACCTCAGATGGAACAAGTCACGACTAGATTTATAGGTTCCTTTGATAGATCCTTCTGATACAGATACAGAGGTGGTAGCCGTAGAGGAATAACCAGTAGCGTTTTAAAGCGAAGATGTTGAAGTATCACAGACAGATCCTTTTTCAGGAGTGATTGGAGTACAGGTTGAGGAAATGGGTGACAGAGATATTCCAAAACCTAGTATGTGAGACATTCTAAACTTGTTGGCTAGAGGACAACAAGAGATAGAAAGGACATTACAGGAATCACAGGCATAATTAACTTATATTCTTGCCCAGTTGATACCTAGGGATGATAGTAACCACAGGGACAACAATAACAATAATAATGGGAGAAACAGGAACACTTTTGGGGACAGGAACACGATGAACAATGGAGGTGATAGGCACAACGAGGATAGGAACAATGGGAACATAAACAATGATGACAGGCACAGAAATAGAGATGATGAGGGAGAAGCATCAGTCACTAACAGGAGGGCCACCCAGTTGACAGCCAGTGATAGACCTGGTATACCCACATTTGCACCTAGGAACAATGTTCCTGAACAGGAGGCCACACAGCTTGAGTTCCAAGACGAGATTCTGAGAGATTGGCGGGCATCCAGTGAGGAGTTTAGGGCTGAGATGACATTTGGGGAGTACTCAGATCTTAGGATGAAACATAGACCATGCAGAGGAAACAGACAGCAAAATCAAGAACTTCAGAAGAAAGTGAGAAAAATGACTTTGCTTTATTTTGACGGGTCAGGCAAAACCTCTGCTAGAGATTGGGTCCAAAAGTTGGACAGCTATCTCCAGGTAAGCCCCATGCCCGAGATCGACGCCATTACATATGCAGCCTTACATTTAGAGGGCAGTGCACATAAATGGTGGAGCAACGGCAAGGTTACCTTTGAGTCATGACCAGATCACTTCTTATGTTGAGTTCACTGCTAGGTTAATAGACCGATTTAACAAGAAAGATCCTGAGATGTAGTTTAAGGAGTTGGCTCAATTGAGACAGGTGGGCTCAGTGGATTCATACATATCAGAGTTCCAGGACCTATCAATTATGGTCTCAGACATTTCAGAGCGTAGATTGATCATGCTCTTCATTGATGGGTTGATAGATCCTTTAGGTGGTTGGGTTAAGGGTTTGGATCCTTCATCATTACAAGAGGCCATGAAAAAGGCCCGTGATATGGAATCTTCCGTTTGGAGAAGTAAATTTCAAACAAAGGGTTTCTACAGGAGGGACAAGGAGAAAGATAGGAAGCCCTTCTAGGACACTAGCCACTAGAAAGAGAAAACAAACAAGCTAAATGATGATCAGCTGAATGAGTATAGGAGGAAAAAACTTTGCTTTCACTATAAGGAACCATGGGAACCTTCACACAGATGTGCTAACAATCGGAGGCATCAGATCAATCTTCAAGTAGAGAGGATAGTGGAGATGAGAAGGCCTCTCAGCATAGCAGTGACAGTGATGGGACATTGGCACAACTTTCTAGCTTCCAAAAAGTTGGGTCATTCAAAGTGAGAGGAGTCCTTGGAGGTCAACGCATCATCACCCTGATAGACACAGGTGCTACACATAATTTCATTGATGAGGGGTTGGTGGCGAGATGTGGATTGAAGGTGGAAGAGTTTGAAGGGTTCAAGGTAATGGTAGCTGACAGCTTCAAACTCACTTGCACCAGAAAGATTTCTAGGTTGACTATACAGATGGGAGACTATGATCTTAAGGATGACTTCTATGTAGTTGACATTGGAGATAGATGTAGTTTTGGGGATACATTGGATGATGCAACTTGGTGAGTTCACTATGAATCTTAACAAGATGGAAATGAAGTTCGAGTCCAATGGGAAGAAAATAGTTCTCAGGGGATTATCAAATGGTGGACCACGAGTAATCTCTCTTAAGAGGATGGAGAGAATGTTGCGACATAACCAAGTTGAGTGGGTAGCAGAATGTCTTATCATGCCAGAGTCTCCACAGCAGCCGAAGAGTGCTTACCATCTTGATATACAAAAACTATTGACCAAGCACAGTAAGGTGTTTGGTAGTATACCTCCAGGAGTGCCACCCAATAGAGGGATAGAGCACACCATCGAGCTTGAGGATGGGACTAAGCCCATTATGATCACACCCTATCGTCATCCTAAGAGGCTCAAGGATGAGATAGAAAAAACAATCAAGGAGTTGTTGGAAATGGGACACATCCGACCCAGCAAAAGTCCCTTTGCTTCAGTAGTTGTGTTGGTCAAAAAGGACGGGACCATCAGGATGTTTATCGATTACAGAGCCTTAAATAAAAAAACAATAAAGAACGGGTATCCTATTCCTCGGATTGAAAAGTTGATAGATGAGCTTCATGGTGCTTGTTATTTTTTGAAGATTGATTTGAGGTTAGGATACCATTAAATTCAAATGAGGGAGGACATTGAGAAAACAACTTTTAGATGTCACTATGGCCACTTCGAGTTCTTGGTGATGCCGTTTGGACTAACCAATGCGTCTATTACCTTCCAGAGTTGCATGAATCAGATTTTCAGACAGCAACTTAGGAAGTTTGTGTTAATTTTCTTTGAAGATATATTGATTTTCAACAGGAGTTGGGATGAGCACATGAGACATTTGGAGGAGGTATTGAGCATTTTAGAGAGTGAGTCCCTCTATGCCAAAGAGTTCAAATGTGACTTTGGCATGATAGAGCTTCTTTATCTGGGTCACATCATTAGTGCCGATGGTGTTAGAGTGGATCCAGAGAAAATTAAGGCAATAGTTGATTGGCCACCACCAACAAACCTCACATAGCTTAAGGGCTTCTTTAGGTTATGTGGTTTTTACAGGAGGTTTGTGAAAGGCTTCTCACAGACAGCTGCACCTTTGATAGATTTGACCAAGAAGGGAGCCTTTGTGTGGACCGATACAGCTCAACAGTGCTTCGATCATTTCATGCATTGTTTGGAGCTTGGCTCTAGGGTTTTAGATTGGCTGTGTTAAGACGAAAACCTCTTCATAGTCCTCTTCTTCGTGTGTGAGAGACCACATCAGGAAGAGATTTCTTGGAGGCTTCATCCAGGGGCTTCAGTTGTGCGTTTGTCAGAGACATTTTGATGAAGTATTGAGCTTGAGTGTTTATATTTTTAAGGAGTTTGAAGTTGCAGCAGTGAGCAGGATTATTGAAGACTAAAATCGCACATGGTGACTGATTTTATTGGCTGCTACAGATTTCCTTAGCCGGGTCGTACAGTACTTGCTGGTCGTACCTCCCAGTTTTGTGATTTTAGTGTGTTTTAGGACTGCAAAGGGGTCATACTCTACCATTGGAAGACTATGAAAGACCTGCAGAGATTATTGACTGATTACCAAGGATTTCTAGGCACTTTATTCGCTGTTATCAGCCATAGTTTGGCCATACAACCTAGGAAAGGACGTGAGCATTTTGGATATTGATTCCTCCTTGGCGTCATATATATCTCTCATTTGTGGCGTTTAGGATCACAACGTTTGTTGCAGTGTTGATGTTGATGTATATCTGCCATTGTAAGTGAATATTAATGAAGTTCCATAGCTTGTAATGTTGGCCTGAGTTCGGCAATAATACAAAGTTGGAGTTTTCAAAATGGGTATGTCTATAATTAGTCTTAGCAATTTCTATGATCTGGGTCATTGTCAGTTTATGCATATTCATTGTATATTTTCTGGGGTTTCAATATATGCTTTATATTCCATGTTATCTATGCAATATTAAAACATGCAAAAACATGCAATGAAACCCTAAACCCAAAACAATCAGAAAAACAAAAAACTTGGCACAGTAAGAACATATCCAAGGGTGTATGTTACAAACTTGAGCCCTTAAAGAAACTTTTCTTCTGAGTGAATGTAGGAGTAGTATCCAAATCAAATGCTAACTCAATGGCCTCCTCAAGTGTAGTTGGCTTGTGTACTTTGACCAACCCTTTGATCCTATCATTCAACCCCTCAACAAACAACATAATAATCCTCCTATCAGTCGTGTCAGGAACCGTAACTGCAATCTTTTGAAATTCGTTGACATATGCATCCACTCTACCACTCTGTTTCAATTGTGCAAGCTCGCGATATTAGACCTCCACATCCTTGCGGTCAAACCTAGTAATGAGTTTATTAACAAACTCATCATATGAAGTGATCCTATTGTGATGTTGTGAAACAAGTCCATGATGCCACCACTCATATGCTAGACCCTCCAAATGCATAGTAGCAAAATGTATAGCTTTTTCCTCACTCATGGGCTTGAGTGTAAGAAAAGTGTCCAGTTTATTCACCCATGCTCTAGGACTTAGCTTGCCACTGCCATCAAAACTAGGGAGAGGAATCTTATTTAATGCATCTTTGTATTCCTTCGGCTGTGTAGGTTGTGCTCTTCTTTGCCTTGGACGTTCAACTCTACCCTTTTGACTTTCCCGCTTTTGGCTTATGTAATTGTTGAGGTTGATCCTATTTCTTACATGCTCAGGAAGTGAATCATATTCATCAACCAAAGCTATCAAATTCTCGCCAAATGGAGTCTCCTCTTCCTCAACTTGTGGCTCCTCCTCTACTTCATCTTCTCTAGGAAGAAAAGTAGGCTGCATAGTGTCATGTCCCTATACTAGTGATTTATAATTGAATCAATTATGTATTTCAAACTAAAGATATGAATATAATTAAATCCATATTAATTATTGTTAATCAAATATGCTTACATTAAATAATTATATATACATCAAACAGATTCAATATAGTAGAGGCAGCATTCTGCCATACCTATATCCATCCATTAGTGGTGGAATATTATCAATCAATATAGTTCCTATTGAAGGAACATCCTTGCATAAGGAAATCTGATTTGATAGCAGACTTGTGAGGAATCAAGGCAATCATCATCTTAGTGATCCACAAGATCACTTAAGGAGAGCAAATCTATGAATCGGTATGATATTTCTAACTTATATGTATCTATCTTATATAACGATACTTAGCCTTGCCCATGATATACTAGGGATGAATAAACCTTGTCGTGTCATTAACCTTGTCTAATGCCTATGAGGACGTTTGGGTTGTTAAGCAAGGGCGATTTATTATTATTAATAAGTCTTACATGGTAGGTGACTCTCAAGTGGTGAAGTATTGTTGAGTGTGCAATGAAGCCCTTGAGCCAAGTGGTGAAATATTGCTAAGTGTGCAATGAAGCCCTTGGGCCTATGGCAATGGATATTAGTTTTCTTATTAAAGGCTTACACGGTCGGTGACTCTCAAGTGGTGAAGTATTGCCAGGCATGCAATGAAACCCTTGAGTCAAGTGGTGAAGTATTGTCGGGTGTGCAATGAAATCCTTGGACCTATGGCAGTGGAGCATTGTTATCCAGCGCCTTAATGAGTATATTCCCTGCCTCCACTAGGGTTGATGATTAGGTTAGATTAACAACCAAGCACGACGATCACCATTCCCAAAGTATATCATGTGGCAAAAGATGTATCAAGTATAAGTATATTAAAGTATGAAGTAATACAATTGAATATATGCTCTCCCAAATATTATTATGTTCTTGCTCATTATTATTGATTATGATCATGATAGTACGAAACCTAATGATTATGAAAGAATATATGTATATGTTGTTAATGTCTTTGATTGAAGGAATTGAATATATGTTATTGATTTCATTACTAAATTGATCTTTAATATTGCTAATGTCTCTTTCTAGTAGTTATTCTTGTGTGCCGGTTAAGAAATCAAGAACATCTTAAAAGGGGACATTACAAGTGGTATCAGAGCAGTCATCCTGCCATTCTGTGAATGATAGTTGTTACATAATCTTATGCTAAGTTATATTGTGGGCCCATAACCCACAAATCCTAGAATCATTCTCCATGTTATCTTATCATCATTCAGTGATCTACAACTTGCTCAATAATCAAGGTCTCACGTGAGAACCAAATTTACCTTCTCTACAACATCATTAGATTCATCTCTCCAAATTTTCAAGATGTCTTCATCATTCAGTGGAATCTTGGAATCTCAATATTCTCAAAATCATCTTTAGCATTGAAAAGTTTTATTTGACTAAAACTACATCCTCACCTATGATACTTGTATTATCTCAATCACACCATTGTTATTCAAACACCTATACTTTTCAAGTATTCTCTTTTCTTTTCATGGAATCACAATCACTTACTCTTCATTAAAGCATGCTCATAATAACATTTATTCTGAATCAAAACACGATTTCGTCTCAACCCATCGGAAGGAAGACGTTTAAAAAAATACAAGGTAATGAAAGAACTCGTTGTGATTGCTTGAGGACAAGCAATCTTGAGTGGGGAGGGCTGTCATGTCCCTATACTAATGATTTATAATTGAATCGATTATGTATTTCAAATTAAAGATATGAATATCATTAAATCCATATTAATTATTGTTAATCAAATATGCTTACATTAAATAATTATATATACATCAAACAGATTCAATAGTAGAGGCAGCATTCTGCCATACTTATATCCATCCATTAGTGGTGGAATATTATCAATCTCCTATTGAAGGAACATACTTGCATAAAGAAATCTGATTTGATAGCAGCCTTGTGAGGAATCAAGGCAATCATCATCTTAGTGATCCACAAAATCACTCAAGGAGAGCAAATCTACGAACCGGTATGACATTTCTAACTTATATATATATACTTATATAAGGATACTTAGTCTTGCCCATAATATACTAGGGATGAGCGAACCTTGCCGTGTCATTAATCTTGTCTAATGCCTATGAAAATGTTTGGGTCGTTAAGGAAGGGCGATTTATTATTATTATTAATAAGTCTTACACGGTAGGTGACTCTCAAGTGGTGAAGTATTGTCAAGCGTGCAATGAAGCCCTTGAGCCAAGTGGTGAAATATTGCCGGGCGTGCAATGAAGCCCTTGAGCCAAGTGGTGAAATATTGCCGGGCGTGCAATGAAGCCCTTGGGCCTATGGTAGTGGAGATTAGTTTGTTATTAAAGGCTTACATGGTGGGTGACTCTCAATGGTGAAGTATTGTCAGGCGTGCAATGAAACCCTTGAGCCAAGTGGTGAAGTATTGCCAGGTGTGCAATGAAACCCTTGGACCTATGGCAGTGGAGCATTGTTATCCAGCGCCTTAATGAGTATATTCTCCGCCACCACTAGGGTTGATGATTAGATTAGATTAACGACCAGGCACGACGATCACCATTCCCAAAGTATATCATGTGGCAACAGATGTATCAAGTATAAGTATATTAAAGTATGAAGTAATACAATTGAATATATGCTCTCCCAAATATTATTATGTTCTTGCTCATTATTATTGATTATGATCATGATAGTACTAAACCTAATGATTATGAAAGACTATATATATATATATGTTGTTAATGTCTTTGATTGAAGGAATTGAATATATGTTATTGATTTCATTACTAAATTGATCTTTAATATTGCTAATGTCCCTTTCTAGTAGTTATTTTTGTGTACAAGTTAAGAAATCAAGAATATCCTAAAAGGGGGCATTACACATAGGTCTATCAACTGTAGGTGTGTGTGTCCTCCTTGCACGAGGTGATCCTGCTACACTACCAGCATCATGATTATTCTGATTACCTGGATTAGCTTGATTATTGTTCCTGTTATTCATCATAGCTTGAAACATCCTTTGAATATTCAGATTTGTCTCCCTCTATTGTTCTGCCATCTCATGTTGATGATCAACGATTTCTCTTAACATATTATCAATTTCTTCTTGAGGAATACCTTGTCTTCTATCACCCATTGTACCTGCTCTTCTATAATGATGTGGCAAAGGATCAATGTAGTGGCTCATAACCCATAGGCTGGCAGGATCCAAGCTCTGATACCACTGTAATATCCCTTTCTAGATATTTGCTAAAACACTTGCAATTTGATTCACAAATTGAGCTTTCTAAATTTACTGATATTGATTAATGCTCTGATACCACTGTAAAATACCCTACTAATGATGACTGAAAATTTTTCCTTCAAATTCACTTAAAAATTGAACAACACAATGCCAAATAACATGGACAAACATATGAACCATTGAATGACGAACCTTCCATGCTTTATTATTGACTTCAATGCAAATGAAAACAAATAGTTATTAGCTGTTCTGTATTACAATCAAGGTTTGATTTATATCAGACTTCATTACATCATGAAAATGAACATCAAATGCCTCCAAACCCTAGTAAATCAATGCCCATTCAAATGGGGAATGATCATTATGACAATATATCACTGTTGCAGCCTTGTATGAAGACAAATAATGGTCTGGTAACAATATATTTGTTGTTATTGTATGATGTCAAAATGCCTAGAAATGTTGATGAAGCCAAAACTATGCAAAATAACTCCTCTAATGTCAAGCGATGGGTTCCTTGATGCCACAATTAGCTCCAATGATGTTCCAAAAGCATTCAACCTTCAAGATCTTCAATAAAGTGATGTCTATGAACTCTATAATGAAATACCCAGTTAGCTGTTATAAAATCAGAACTTCAAAATAATAGCAAATTCTCACAAATGGCTCTTTTAGCCAAATCGACTACCTTGGTAGTCTTCAACAATGACCAAGGGCTTCAATTACAATGCAAACTCTCTCCAAGACCTCAAATTCAACCTACAATTCAAGAACAATGATGAAATCTGCATGATATCATCTCATATAATGACATGGGATCATCACCACATCAATCAAGGGAGCATCACCTTGATAATTCACTGAAAAATGCAATTTCCAGCAAACAAACATGAAATATGAAAGCTTACCATATGATTAAAAGTTGCCAAATGAAGACAAATGGTGCTATTTATCCTTGAGCTTGGCTAAGCGTCCCAATTTGCTTAATTTCACCATATGTTTGAAGTCCACCAATGAAAATTCATCTTCTTGGAAGTATTTTAAATGCATTGGATCAATGATCACAATCATTTAAAACTATCCTTGTTTTTCTTGAATCCATTACACCTCCAAAAACCCACGCCTTGGGCAAAATCGAATCATCTTGCATGTTAATTACATCTCCCATAGGTGGCGGCCAGCAATTGCAATATTTTATTTAATAAAATCTCCTTCATGGTTGGGCGAATGCTAACAAACTCACAATTTGCATTTAAAACCTTCAATACAATTTGAATGCCTTCTTCTTGGGCGGCGGCTAGTATCAAAGCATTTAAAAACATATTATTTTATCAATAACAACTTCCCTCTTGGCTGGGCGGCGACTCCTCGATAACAAAATGCATTTCATTTAATAAAATTCGCCTCTTTCCATGTGCGCCGATCCTCCTAGGCCATTGGCACATCTAGCAATGAAAAACACTTGCATTTACCTTGTTCGTTGGCTCATGATCCTATGCATCAATCGCTTGATCCAATGAAATCCACCTCACATAGCTATTTTAGCTCCCAACACCCAATCGATGGACACATGGTCCAATATTTTATTTGAAATTGCTTCATCTCCATTGGGTGAATGATCCTTAGGCATTGGCATCCATTTCAATGCAATTCCTTATCCATACATTGGCACATCAAACTATGCAAACACTCATCCTTGGCGTTAGAACTCAATGGCAAATAGATATTGAAAAATGTAATTAAATAGTTCATTTTTCCTTGTCCACATGGCATCCATCGATCCAATGATGAAAATACAATTTAAATATTGTATTCTCCAATTTTCCCGTTCTCTATCCTCTAGAGGAACTTTGATAATTTGGCTAAATAAACAATATTACTTAGCAACACTTAGCCAAAACACAATAAAAATCACTAGTTGAGCCAATATTATCATTTTGATCTTCAAAAACTAAGCTCAAACTCAAAATCATTCCCTTACCATGTTAATTAGCCTACGGGAATGGTGAATAGGCTAATCATCACCTCCATGTGAGATCACTCCGGAAATGGGGACATAACACTTTCTTGTATGGAAATCCCTTAGACTGGAATTTGCTTCTGGATGAAGAAGACTCCATATCCCTAGCCTTTTTCATGGCTTCATGTAGAGAAGGTGAATTGAGGCCCTTGATCCAACCTTGTAAGGGATCATTGAGTCCATCAATGAAAAGAACCATCAACCTGCATTCTGAAATGTCTGTCACCATCACTGACAGTTTTTGGAACTCTGGTATATAACTCTCCACTGAACCCCATTGTTTTAGCTATGCTAGTTCCTTGAACTGTAATTCAGGGTACTTACCAAACCTGTCTATCAGTCATCCAGTGAACTCAGCATAAGATGTAATCTGGTCATGACCCAGAGTAATCTTCCCATGGTGCCACCACTCATGGGCAATGCCGTCGAGATGCAGGGCAGCATATGTAATGGCCTCCTCCTCTAGCATAGGACTAAGCTGTAAGAAGTTGTCTAGTTTCTGTACCCATGCTCTGGCTGTGGTCTTCCTTGACCCATCAAAATAAGGAATGTTCATCTTGTTTACCTTCTTCTATAGCTCATAATTCTGTTGTCTACCACCCATGTTGGGTCTATGTTTCATCCTCAGGTCCGAATACTTACGAAATGACATCTCAGCTCTAAACTCCTGACTGGAAGCCCGCCAATCTTTGATGATAACATCCTAGAACTCAAGATGTGTAGGCTTAGGATCTGGAACATTGTTTTGGGGAGTCAAGGTAGGTATCCCAGGTCTATCATAAGTTGTGTGTTGGCTGACCCCTCTGTTATTAACAGATGCTTCCCCATCGTTTCTCCTATCCTCCTCATCTCTGTCCCTGTTCCTGTCACCATTGTTGCCCCCATTGTTGTTCCGGTCCCTGTCATTGTTGTTGTTATTGTTTCTAGGATTCCCAAAAACATGATTAGCCATCATTTCCATCATACAATTAAAGTTTTGTTGCATCTCCCGTTGTCCCCTAGCCAAATCATTCAGAATGTCAAGGGTGCTAGGTTCTTCATGGTCTCTGTCACCCATTTCAACCACTATGGTATCAACACCTGCAAAAGGATCTATATGCGGAGGTACTGCAAGATCTAGCTATGACCTGTTTCTCCTAAGGAAGTATTGACGTGTACCCGGCTGCATCACTCAATACCCACTCTGCATGTTTCAATTTGACCTCACAGGATGGCAAGATTATCTGTGCTCTAATACCACTGTAATAAGCACATGTCCTGTAGGGTTTTTATGCCAAGTTTTTTCGTTTTTTGTTTCTAGTTTCACTGTTGAATGTGTTTAGGGTTTTGTTTGTGTTTTTGCGTATGATGTTTGCAATATAATAATGAAATATGATGCATGCAACAATACCCAGAAAATATATAGTAGATATACATAACATAACGAATAGATCATAAAATCACTCAAGTAATTATAGTGACATACCCATTTGCATTTCTTCAAACTTGTAATTCTGATATACATGAACCAGCAATATGGATGAAGGAAATCACTTCCAAATACCAAGGAATGAAGGTTCTCCCTTAAACAAAGAGTTGCATAATGGTTTATGGCCCTAGGCGAACCCTTTACATGAAATAGATAGCCCAAATGAGAGGCATTTAACCTCCTTGAAGACCCACGTCCTCCTTGTTGCTGTACGACCAAGTTGGGGTGTATATCAGCAACCAAACAATCTGAAAATCTTTGTTTTCCCTCTATCTCCTTCGGTCCCTCACAACACAGCAGAATACTATGCAAAATTGCCCAGAATGGAGAAAGTTTCAGCTGCCATAGCACATTCCTATCAACACTACTGATAGTACAGCTCAGTATGGTACGGCCAGCACAGATGAATAAAATCAGTCACCAAAAACTCCTTAAAACTCAAAAAATCTGACCCTGTAATACTCATCACCAGCTGTTCATAGAAATTAGAATATTATCATGGTGAAATCTCATCAAAATGCATCAATCTGAGCACAATGTGAAGCCTCTGGTTGAGAATCCCAGCAACCCTCCTGATGTTGTCTTTCAAACACGAAGAGAGCGATCTCACAGAGGTTTTCGTCTCTGCAAAACCTTTGATCAGAAACCAAGCCAAAGCTTCAAGCTTCTCACGTCAAGTTGAAAAAGAGAATGAATGAATGAAAGACTCCTCATTTTTTTCCTTTGTTTCCTCACTCCCAATGCCCAAGAGGATTAAATCATATTTTAATAACTTAAGTCCTCTAAGCCTCATGACTTGGGCGCCCCTCATATTCCCTAGCACTCTATCATATTAAAACAACTTATATCTCCCATAGTGATAAGTCACCTTTATAACATAAAGTGACTTGGGCTCTTTTAACTAGTATAAGTTAAATATTTAATTTAACTTATATTTCGACAATTAATTCCTTGGCCATCTCAAAATGCAAGTACAATGTGCTAGGTACTCCAACCGGCAATGCTAAAAATGGAAAGTCAGATAAACTCCACTGGTGCCCCTCCTACATGACTTACTATAAATAGTAAGTCCTAGTAACATGTGACCCAAGTGGTTCCCTAATCCACCTCCATTAGCCTATGGGAACCTTGGAATAGGCTAATTGTTCCACCTATCGATTTGGGCTAAGAAGGGGACATTACACAAAATTTTACGAACATTTCTATCATCTCTAGGTGGACTCTCATATCTACAGATTGTGGGAACGAAATAATTTCAATAATTATGGCCAATATATATATATTAATATAATATATTTTAATAAATTATAGTAATAATGGTATAAATTATTCTATATTAATTAATAATTTATAAATTACATATTGTATATATTTAACCAATTAATATATTATATAAATTATAATAATAATATAATACTAAATGCATATCTACATATTAATATATTATATAAATAAACTATAATTAAATATTTAACTTTATAGATAAAATTTAATTTTAATGCACATTATATATTCCAAAACTATCAATAGTTTGGAATACACTTTAGCTAATATAAATTAATTAACTACATATGTTATATTCATAGCGTCAGCCGATAGTTAAATGCAATTTGATATGTCCGTCTGAGTTATTTGATTTCAATAGTTATACGTTTCCGTTTCCTGTCGGAAAAAACATAGAGCGAGGGACATTTAAACGACATAAGACTGCTTCTGACATCAATCTCGTCCGTGTGTACATTTCTCAATACGTCTAATTCAGAGTGATTCCCGATGACAATTTACAATTTTTTTTATTTTTTTAATTTAAATTACAAGATTTTTGTTTACAGGCTTTCGCCCCCCGCTGCCACTGTAGGACGCCTTATCGGCGTAATAATAATATTTTATTATTATTTCTCTCTCCTAGTCGCTGCCCACTTGGAGAAAAATAAAATAAAATAAAATAAAAATATTTAAAGTCGGCTATAGACTTGAAAAAAATATTATATATTGTCACATTTGGGCGCCCAAGGTGAAAAGCTCATAAAGAGATCATTTTGCATCATTCTATCATTTGGCTTTTTCACTATTTGGAGAGTTTCTCTTGGCTGTAACAGAGTTTCAGCATTATCTAAGGACGAAAACCCTTGGATTTGAGTGGTTTGGATGAAAACCCATCCCACTATGAGAGATGGATTCACCTAGGATCCATTATTGAGCATATTGTAGGTTTTTGAGGAGACAAAGGCTTCAAATCAGCTAGGGTTTCAATGGAGTTTATTGGTTCAACTAGGGTTTGAAGCTATGTTCCATGGCATTTCGGGGAAGGGGACGAGGGGACGGCAGGGGACGCGTTTCGGGGATGGCAGTCCGAGGGCCAATTTTTGGGGACGGTGATATATGAATTTTTCAATATATATATATATATATATATATATATATATGAATTTTTCAAAATATCAATATGAAATAGAGATATATATGTTAATAAATTAACAACAATATCAATATGTGAATAAATCATAACAGCAGTAGTGTAACAGCAGTATAACAATAGTATAATAGCAATATAACTAGCACTTGCACCCATAGGAGAGGTTCAAGGAATACGCCGATAGGAACAACCGACAAGTTTAGAAAATTTTCCAGCGTGAATTTGTTTTACGGCGTGAGACAATTCCGAGCACTATAATGCTCACATATAAAAGCCTATCGGCTAACTATAAACTATAAAGTTCAAACAATAAATAATGAGCATTAATGATTAAACACTAGTATAACAGTAATCTAAACAATAATAGAATTAATGATAATCATGAGATTGAAGATTCATAACATCAATATTAAAGCATTTTGTTGTTCAAATTCTAAAATTAAAATTCAAACTTCAAACTTCAAAATTAAAGATAAAATTAATTGTTAAACCCACAGTCTCAAACTTCAAAATACAACAATCTAAGGACTAATATCTGTGCCTCATTCGGGCTATCAATATCATGATATTAGGGTTTTGGAAGGGGCGTGGGAGGGTTTGTGGACCCCACGCCCCAATTAAAATTAAAAAAAAAACGGGTTGTATGCGTTAAGAAGTCAGGGGACGACCGGCCGTCCCTGGTAGTCCCCAGCCGTCTCCAGGATGGCCAAGAGTCCCCAATCCACTATCCGCCATCCCCAATTTTTCCTGCGCGTCCCTGAGACGTTTCACAATTTTGCATTTTACTGGGGATGCCAAGGGGACGTCCCCAGCCGTCCCCCCGTCCCGGAAATGTCACTAGGGACGGGGACAGGGCTGGAGGAGGTGGTGACGCGTCCCCGTGTACCCCTAGTTTGAAGATATCAAGCATATTGGAGGCTTTATTATTCAGATTTGAAGGCAATTAGAGGCTGATTTCACTATTTGATTTCATGACTATGTTGTATTGATGATATTTCATGTTTTAGTGGCTTCATTGGAGGTGGAATCACATATCTTGCAATCTGAATTTAATATCAACCAATGTAACTTCATATCAGACCTCATATTGGTGCATATCCAACCTTGTTTTGAAGTGGGTTTGACATATTTCCATCATAGGGGGATAGCACTTCAATTTGGCATCATTGGGTTAGGGTTTGGTAGAGTTCCCAGCATAATTTTGTGAGGATTTGTGCTTCATATTTCATATCAGCACCTATAGTTTGCAAATCAGTCCTTGCATTTTGGTTTTGGCTTCATTTCATCATCCGGATTGAACATTTCTAAGGCGGCCAGCATTGGAGGATCTCATTGCTTCATTGCTATATTATTGTTGGTTGTTTTGGTTCATGATTTGATCACTTATGCAAGCATATGTAAGTCTGATATAAAAATCAGACCTTCATTATTTGTAATCAGCCAACATCATTTCAAATAAAGTGGCCAATTTTTCATCCGGGTATGTTCTAGTGTGTTTTTGTATATGTATGTGAGTTGTTTTGATTAATTTCAGTCATCATTGCATGTTATTTGAATGTCATATTGCAACCTTTCCATCTACATATCATATCAAACACATTGGTGAAAACAAAACATCAAAACCCTCAGTGAAACTTCAGAAAAACAAATCAGAAATTTCAGGGCAGCAGGGTTATTTTCAGTTCAGATCTAGACAGGGTTCTTACAGGCGCACTTCCACAAGTGTGGAACTGAACTTGGGGTCATGGATCTGATCTTTTTTGTTTTGAACTTCTGTAACTTGTTTGCCTATGTGTCAATGACCTGTATCTAGGAAAATGGTATTTACAAACACCATTTGGGAGCTTGCTAGACATGGATTTATTCTCCTTTGGTCAAGCCCCTAGGTGGGCCAATTCAACAGCTATGAACAATCAAAGACGGCAGACAGCCACGCAAAATGCTCCTCGGATGATAATGCAATGCTGATGTAACAAGATTCTACTAGATATGTGCTAGATTCTTTTTATTCCTTGATGTTATCTTGATTCCCCTAGATAGTTCCTATATGATTCAAATGAATTATAGTTCTTAAATACACCACCCTAGCACATAATTTGTCATGTCCCCGTTTCTGGATTGATCATCAAGTGAAGAATGGATTAGCCTATTGCTCATTCCCGGAGGCTAATTCAGAATGATAAGGGAATGAATTGGTTTTTGACTAACTCCGTTTTATTGTTTTGCAGGAACAAAGTCAGAAACTTGAAATTTGGCTAAGTCTGGAAGCCAAATTAATAGGAAGTTGACTCTTGAAGTCTGGGCGCCAATTTCACATCAGACTTCCTAGATGAGCGCCTAAGGACTTAAGGTTTGCTATCAGGGTTTGGAAGTGCAATATGACAATCACATCATCATCAAAGGCTTTCTCTTTCCTCCAACTTCAAGTGGCGCCTAGCTCAGAAGCATGTTAGGGAGCACATCCAACAGGGCGCCTTGATGGAAAAGATTGATAAGTCTCCAAACTGAAGTTTTCTAAATGAATTGGATGATGATGAGGGTCCATTTATTTTAGGCGCTAGTATCATGTTGTATCATCTAGTAGGAGCGCCTAGCACAAGAGGGCACCAATACCTCATTTCAGGGATTCCTCCATTTGAGCGCCTAGCTTAGATGGATTAGATTGAAAGTTTGAAGTAGAAGATACCAGTGGAAACTTCTTCAAATGTGCGCCTAAGGTGGGAGCAAGTTCTCAAGTCATCTAGATACAAGACGCTCCATCAGAAGGTGAGATAAGGATCATTTAAAGTCAAGTTGCTCTCAAGGATCTTTGAAAGGATGATAAGTTATGATCAAGGCGCCACTTCCTGATCAAACAAGCTACAATGAGCGCCTAGCTTTCAGGATGACTTCTGGCACTCAATAATGGTCTTGTGAAGGGAGGCGCTTAACATGGTTAAACTCTTTCAATAAGGGCGCCTAGTTTAAATGATGAAGATTTGATATCTGCTATGAGATTTCCACACCTAGGCGCCAGCTCCACAATGCCAAGATCAAATGAGCGCCCAAGCAAGAACAGGAGTTTCTAGAGGATGAATGAATGGCGCATTGATTGGTGAAGATATTTTTAACTTCAAGAAGTTTCCTACCTCGCCAATCTAGGTTGAATTTGGCCTAGAAGACTCTAGGCGCATACTCTAACTGAAGACCCCTGTTCTAGCGCCCAGCTATAGAGTGAACTAAAAGAAGAAGTGGAAGATGCCAGGGCGCACAACCAAGACTCTTCAACCTTCAATTGGTACCCACCAATGGTAAGGCGCAGTTTCATGAAAAAACTATCTCAAATGGGTGCCAAGGCATAGAAGCAACATCAAACACTATCAGAGAACTTTCAATGAGCCTTCAATTAGCGCCTAGACTCTTTGCAATCCTCAATTTGGCGCCTATCCCTAGCAAGGCGCAATATCATCTCAAGTTGGTACTTGCTCACCTCCAGATGAAGCATTCCACCTCCCTGAACATCAAGTCTTGAAGAAACACCAAGGAAAGTCAATCTTCATGCAAGGCGCACTTCTGTGTCCATGAAGCATCATTCTGGCGCCCAACATCAAGTAGCATTTTGGTCAAGTTTCAGTGAGCGCCTTGGGCAGGTTGGGTGCGTGAAGTATCATGATCACACCAACAACCTTTAGAAGTTCCTTCTAGGTAGGCACAACCTCATGATAGGCGCACTTGGCACTCCAGATACTTCAACTTGGCGCCCAGATAGAAGAACACTTGTAACTGCGCCTAAGATAAGATGATTTAGAACTTGAGCTCTCATTGGTCGACAGAATGTCTTCGGGATCCGTGTCAAGGTCTCTAGATGAGCTTGCCAACTCAGAATGAGTCATAAGATGGAATATTCCCTTGGATATGCTTCTTGGGAAACGTGCCTTGGTTCCTCTTTGTGCATAGAAAAACGTGCCTTCATTGCCTTTGGAAGGCCTATAAAAGGAGGAGCCTTCTCATTCATTTGTATCTATGCATTTGACAAAATTCTATCTGCAAAGCTGTTGAGCTTGTAATCTTGAGGCCTGCGAGTTTCAAGTGTTGGGGTGATGCTCCCTCAACTGACAAGGTGATGCTCCCTTGTTGTACTGTGAGGTGTTGACATTCAGTTGACATCGTTGAGTTCAATCGAGTCGATCAAGTATAGGCGCCCATTGTAATCATCAAGGCTCCAAGGCCTGCTTTTGTAATTCCATTTGAATAAAGTGTAACCTCATGCCATTGAAAGCGTTACTCATGTAATAAGACAGTAGGAGTTGATTGAATCAAGTAATAAAACAAGTACCCAGCTTAAGGCTGATTCATTCAAATAGTTATCTTTGATGTATATCTTTGTGTTGTTGAAATAGTTGATGAGTGGATAGCAAGTAAAATTGTCTAAGTAAGGAAAAATTTTGGTAGAATTAGTTGGGTATCTTACAGTGGTATCAGAGCTTGGATCCTGCCAGCCTTTGGGATTTTTCATGCAAGAAGGTGATCAACAAAGTAGTAGAACCAGGAGATACATTGCGCGTGAACAACGAAGGCAGTTCCAGTGGACTCATCCTTACCCACAACAGGATACTCTTTCAGAAGCAATTGTAGCTAGACAGACTAACATGGCTGAGGAAAGAAGAAGTAGAAGTCCACCTGCAGATGGTGAACGTGCAGCAAGGGAGATGTTTAGGAACATTGCCACTGAACAACAACAAACCGCTCAAATATTGCAACATGTCCTACAATCCCTTCAAAATATGAATCAGGGTGAAGCAACGGGACAAGGTCGTAGAGACGCAGCTAGACCCGAGAGACAAGAACGACAAGTTGATGATGATGCTGGTAGTGCAGTAGGTAGAAGAGTTCGCACACGAACTCCTACAGTTGATAGGCCTTTAAGACCAACTTTCCTTCCACCACCACCTGAACAGGATAATGAAGCTGATGAAGAGTTTGACGAAGAAGAACCACATAATTTTGAAGATGAGATAGCTCTCTTTGCAGATCTTTATGCCAGACTTCCGGAACGTGTTCGGGATATGATGACCTTCAATGAATATTGCCGACAGAAAAGGGAAGAAAGAGACAGGCGAGGTAGAACTAGAGGATTTTGTCCTAGAAGGGATGATGATACAAAGGAATATAAAGAAGCCTTGAATCGAGTTCCCATTCCTACCTTTGATGGAAGTGGTAAGCTCAATGCTAGGGCTTGGGTAAACAAGCTGGATACATACCTTTCACTTAAGCCATTGACGGAGAAGAAGGCAATTCAATTTGCTACAATGCATCTTGAAGGTTTGGCTTATGAATGGTGGCATCATGGCCTAGTTTCTCAACATCATGATAGGATAAATTCCTATGATGAGTTTGTAACCAAGTTGATTCAGAGGTTTGACAGAAAAGACACCGAAGTGTACTATCGTGAACTTGCTCAACTCAAGCAAGAAGGAAGAGTTGTGCAGTATGTTAATGACTTTCAGAAGATCGCAGTAATGGTACCTGATATGACTGACCGAAGAATCACTATGCTGTTCATTGAGGGATTGAACAATCAGATCAAGCCATTGGTAAAGGTACAACGGCCGGCAAACTTGGAAGAAGCAATTGGCTTTGCTCTAGATCTTGACACTACTCCCATATATCAGCGTAAGAAGAAGTTCTATAAAGGTGTTAGCTCTACTCAAAGGAGACCCTCTTTTCCTCAAAAGATGACTCAAGGTCCATCTGCAGCTGAAAGAGACGAGCTAAGAAGGAAGAAACTCTGCTTCTCTTGCAAACAACCTTGGGAACCAGGACACAGATGCCTTGGTAAGGGTAAAGCACACTTGATTGAAGTTGTATCTGATGAAGGAAGCGAAGAAGAGTCATTGAGTGAAGAAGAATCCACTCAGGATGAAGAGGAGGTACAACCAACTCTTAATGTTGTTTCAGAAGAAACCCCTGACAAAATAACATTGGCAACTATCTCAGGAGTACATAAGTATCATGCCTTCCGCATTAGAGGAGTTGTAAAGGGTCAAAGAGTCACCTGTCTAATTGACAGTGGTGCTACTCACAACTTCATAGATGAAGGTTTGGTAGCGAGGCGGGGTCTAACAGTTGAAGACTTCGAAGGATTTCAAATAGCTGTTGCTGATGGATTCCTAATGAGTTGTACCAGAAAAGTGTCCCAACTACAAATTCAAATGGGAGATTATTCTTTACAGGATGATTTCTATGTGGTTGGACTTGGGCATATCGATGTAGTACTTGGAGTACAATGGTTGCATTCGCTGGGAAGAATTGTCCAGGACTTTCAAAAGATGGAGTTAGAATTCATGCATGAAGGAAAGAAGATCAAACTGAAGTCAGTGTCTGATGGAAACCCCAAAGTTGTCTCAGCAAAACGAATGGAAGCATTATTCAGGCATAATGACATCGAATGGGCAGCACAGGTTTGCATCAAGGACAACCAAATCCTCTCTGCTGAAGAAATTTATCCTGCAGATATTCAGGCAATGTTGGATAAGCATGGTAAGGTGTTTAGGGACATACCTCCAGGAATACCTCCTGACAGAGGTTTTGAACATGTAATTGAATTGGAGGATGGGGCTAAACCTGTTAACATTGCACCCTATCGGCATCCTCGGCATTTTAAGATTGAAATTGAGAAGACGATCAAAGAATTGATCGATATGGGGCACATAAGGCCCTCATCAAGTCCATTTGCATCATCTGTGGTGCTAGTGAAGAAGAAGGATGGAACAATGCGGATGTGTGTTGACTATCGCGCATTGAACAAGAAGACCATCAAGAATAGGTATCCAATACCTAGGATTGATGAACTCCTTGATGAACTGCATGGAGCAGTCTATTTTTCAAAGATAGATCTTCGATCAGGTTACCATCAAATTCGTGTCAGAGAAGAGGACATTCCAAAGACAGCATTCAGATGCCATTATGGACATTATGAATTTATGGTGATGCCTTTTGGGCTGACAAATGCTCCCGCCACTTTCCAGTCCTGTATGAATCATGTGTTCAACAAGCAGTTGAGGAAGTACCTGTTGGTTTTCTTCGACGACATCTTGATCTACAGCAAGACATGGGAAGAACATCTCCAACACTTAGACGAAGTATTGAATGTTATGGAGAATCAATCTTTGTATGCAAAGATGTCTAAGTGTGATTTTGGCCTGAAGGAGATTCTGTACCTAGGTCATGTGATAGGAGCAAATGGTGTGAAAGTTCAAGAGGAGAAGATTGAAGCTATTCGTAACTGGCCAGTTCCTCGGAACGTATCTGAACTAAGAGGTTTCCTTGGCCTCTGCAGCTACTATAGAAGATTTGTTAGAGGATTCTCACAGCTTGCTGCACCCTTGACAAATCTAACAAAGAAAGGAGCTTTCATTTGGTCAATAGAAGCTCAAGCTGCATTTGATAGACTGAAGGAAGTGATGAGTACAACACCAGTACTGGGTTTGCCAGATTTTACTAAGTCCTTTGTTTTAGAATGTGACGCTTCAGGAGAAGGTATTGGGGCTGTTTTGATGCAAGATCGACATCCCATCGCATTCGAAAGCAGGAAGTTGAAAGAGACAGAAAGGTTGTACTCAACTTATGACAAAGAGATGCTGGCTATCATGCATGCCTTGGCTAAGTTCCGCCAGTATCTAGTTGGATCTAAGTTTGTGGTCAGAACTGATCACAACAGTTTGAAATACTTTCTAGGGCAGAAAGATTTGAATGAAAGACAGCAGAAATGGGTTGTGAAGATACAATCATATGATTTCGACATTGAATATGTAAAAGGTAAGAAGAATGTGGTTGCTGATGCCCTGTCTAGACGACCTGCCGTTTGTGCCCTGAGCAAAATTTCATTGGATTGGAAGGCTCAGCTTCTAGTTGAGTATTCCAAATCAAAATTTGCTTGTGAGATCATGGAAGGAATCATTCAGGATGATAGGTACAAAGTGGTTGATGATATCATCTATTACAAAGACAGAATCTATCTGACTCCTGAATCAGAGTTGAAGCGACAGATTTTGCAGACATACCATGATGCTCCACTTGCAGGACACCCTGGTTACTTCAAGACCTACAGACAGATCAGGGAAAGATTCACTTGGAAAGGTCTGAAGGAAGAAGTTCTTCAGTATGTCAGGGAGTGTCTGACTTGTCAACAGAATAAGTCAGAGCATACATTTCCAGCAGGATTACTCCAACCACTACCAATTCCAGAACAAAAGTGGGAGAGTATCTCTATGGACTTCATCACAGGTCTTCCGAAGGTGAATGGAAGAGACTGTATTTATGTAGTTGTGGACAGATTAACCAAGTTTGCTCACTTCTTTGCAATCCCAGTTGAGTCATCAGCATTGCAAGTAGCTGAGTTATTCTTTCGTGAAGTCTTCCGACTACATGGCCTACCTAAAACCATAGTCAGTGATCGAGATAGCCGGTTCATCAGTGTGTTTTGGAGAGAGCTATTCCGACTAGCTGGAACTGACTTAACACCGAGCACTAGTTATCATCCTCAAACCGATGGACAAACTGAAATTGTAAACAAATGGCTTGAGGGATACTTGAGAAACTATGTGTCTGATCATCAGCGTGCTTGGATTAAGTGGCTTCATCTAGGTGAATACTGCTACAACACTACTTTTCATATGTCAATTGGCATGACTCCCTTCCGAGCTCTGTATGGATATGAAGCAGTTTCATTTGTTGATCTCGCATTGGATGACAGTCGAGCTCCCAGGGCAAGTGAATTGATGAAGGATACTCAAGATATTTTGAGAGTCCTGAAGGACAATTTGCAAAGATCTCAAAATCAACAGAAGTTGTATGCCGACAAACACCGGGTTGAGCGACACTTTGAAGTAGGGGACATGGTGTTCCTGCGCCTTCAGCCATATAGACAAAGTACTTTGAAGAGGTCAGGTGCAGAGAAATTGAAACCAAGGTTTTATGGACCCTACAAGGTGTTGAGAAGAGTAGGGGAAGTGGCATATGAACTTGACCTGCCAGCAGGAAGCCGCATCCACAATGTGTTTCATGTGTCATGTCTCAAGAAGGCACTAGGTCAACATGTGGTTTCAACTAATGAACTTCCACCACTTGATGAAGAAGGAATGCTTGCTCTTGAACCTGAAATTGTGGTGGATATAAGGGAAAAGAAACTTCGCAACCGAAGCATTAGAGAGTATCTGGTGAAGTGGAAAGGGTTGCCAATGGAGGATGCTACTTGGGAAGGTGAAAAGATTCTGGAGCATCCTAACCTTCAATTGCTTGAGGACAAGCAATCCCGGGAAGGGGAGACTGTCATGTCCCCGTTTCTGGATTGATCATCAAGTGAAGAATGGATTAGCCTATTGCTCATTCCCGGAGGCTAATTCAGAATGATAAGGGAATGAATTGGTTTTTGACTAACTCCGTTTTATTGTTTTGCAGGAACAAAGTCAGAAACTTGAAATTTGGCTAAGTCTGGAAGCCAAATTAATAGGAAGTTGACTCTTGAAGTCTGGGCGCCAATTTCACATCAGACTTCCTAGATGAGCGCCTAAGGACTTAAGGTTTGCTATCAGGGTTTGGAAGTGCAATATGACAATCACATCATCATCAAAGGCTTTCTCTTTCCTCCAACTTCAAGTGGCGCCTAGCTCAGAAGCATGTTAGGGAGCACATCCAACAGGGCGCCTTGATGGAAAAGATTGATAAGTCTCCAAACTGAAGTTTTCTAAATGAATTGGATGATGATGAGGGTCCATTTATTTTAGGCGCTAGTATCATGTTGTATCATCTAGTAGGAGCGCCTAGCACAAGAGGGCGCCAATACCTCATTTCAGGGATTCCTCCATTTGAGCGCCTAGCTTAGATGGATTAGATTGAAAGTTTGAAGTAGAAGATACCAGTGGAAACTTCTTCAAATGTGCGCCTAAGGTGGGAGCAAGTTCTCAAGTCATCTAGATACAAGACGCTCCATCAGAAGGTGAGATAAGGATCATTTAAAGTCAAGTTGCTCTCAAGGATCTTTGAAAGGATGATAAGTTATGATCAAGGCGCCACTTCCTGATCAAACAAGCTACAATGAGCGCCTAGCTTTCAGGATGACTTCTGGCACTCAATAATGGTCTTGTGAAGGGAGGCGCTTAACATGGTTAAACTCTTTCAATAAGGGCGCCTAGTTTAAATGATGAAGATTTGATATCTGCTATGAGATTTCCACACCTAGGCGCCAGCTCCACAATGCCAAGATCAAATGAGTGCCCAAGCAAGAACAGGAGTTTCTAGAGGATGAATGAATGGCGCATTGATTGGTGAAGATATTTTTAACTTCAAGAAGTTTCCTACCTCGCCAATCTAG
This sequence comes from Cunninghamia lanceolata, assembly GCA_027924645.1. Classification (NCBI taxonomy): domain Eukaryota; kingdom Viridiplantae; phylum Streptophyta; class Pinopsida; order Cupressales; family Cupressaceae; genus Cunninghamia; species Cunninghamia lanceolata. The sequence continues at coordinate 9,479,964 of BSBN01000333.1, forward strand.
GTTGAATTTGGCCTAGATGACTCTAGGCGCATACTCTAACTGAAGACCCCTGTTCTAGCGCCCAGCTATAGAGTGAACTAAAAGAAGAAGTGGAAGATGCCAGGGCGCACAACCAAGACTCTTCAACCTTCAATTGGTACCCACCAATGGTAAGGCGCAGTTTCATGAAAAAACTATCTCAAATGGGCGCCAAGGCATAGAAGCAACATCAAACGCTATCAGAGAACTTTCAATGAGCCTTCAATTAGCGCCTAGACTCTTTGCAATCCTCAATTTGGCGCCTATCCCTAGCAAGGCGCAATATCATCTCAAGTTGGTACTTGCTCACCTCCAGATGAAGCATTCCACCTCCCTGAACATCAAGTCTTGAAGAAACACCAAGGAAAGTCAATCTTCATGCAAGGCGCACTATTCTGGCGCCCAACATCAAGTAGCATTTTGGTCAAGTTTCAGTGAGCGCCTTGGGCAGGTTGGGTGCGTGAAGTATCATGATCACACCAACAACCTTTAGAAGTTCCTTCTAGGTAGGCACAACCTCATGATAGGCGCACTTGGCACTCCAGATACTTCAACTTGGCGCCCAGATAGAAGAACACTTGTAACTGCGCCTAAGATAAGATGATTCAGAACTTGAGCTCTCATTGGTCGACAGAATGTCTTCGGGATCCGTGTCAAGGTCTCTAGATGAGCTTGCCAACTCAGAATGAGTCATAAGATGGAATATTCCCTTGGATATGCTTCTTGGGAAACGTGCCTTGGTTCCTCTTTGTGCATAGAAAAACGTGCCTTCATTGCCTTTGGAAGGCCTATAAAAGGAGGAGCCTTCTCATTCATTTGTATCTATGCATTTGACAAAATTCTATCTGCAAAGCTGTTGAGCTTGTAATCTTGAGGCCTGCGAGTTTCAAGTGTTGGGGTGATGCTCCCTCAACTGACAAGGTGATGCTCCCTTGTTGTACTGTGAGGTGTTGACATTCAGTTGACATCGTTGAGTTCAATCGAGTCGATCAAGTATAGGCGCCCATTGTAATCATCAAGGCTCCAAGGCCTGCTTTTGTAATTCCATTTGAATAAAGTGTAACCTCATGCCATTGAAAGCATTACTCATGTAATAAGACAGTAGGAGTTGATTGAATCAAGTAATAAAACAAGTACCCAGCTTAAGGTTGATTCATTCAAATAGTTATCTTTGATGTATATCTTTGTGTTGTTGAAATAGTTGATGAGTGGATAGCAAGTAAAATTGTCTAAGTAAGGAAAAATTTTGGTAGAATTAGTTGGGTATCTTACATAATTTGAAATAATTTGCACTTTAGTTGGCTCATAATGGCTAATAACAAAAAGGCAGCAAGATTTAAAATTTGAAAATTGAATTTAGGAGTTCAGGGTTCAGATTTGTGGATGTAGAAATGACTTGGGTCAATTCAACACTCATGGATCTGAACCAAGATGGCTAATAGGAGATTTAGTAGGCAAGTCTAGAATCTTGGGATGTGTGGAGATGCAATGAGGCTAGGATAAGGTTATTTGCCAACTTCCATGCAAAAGTACACCATCTCGCACGCTAGTCAATGCATAAGGATAACCTAGTCACCCTATGTCCAAAACATAAGGGAAAAGGGCATGGGTATGTGATTTTCACCATTACAACAAATATCCTTCTCTACAATTCATTAACTCTTATTTTTAAAAATCTTCTGTTTCTACCTAAATAGTATTCTTTCCTTTTGTTTTGTACTTGTGGGATGCCTCTATAAGCAATTATTGATTGGGAAATGTCTTAAAAAATAAATTATCAGTTAAGTCAGTTCATTAGAGAGCAAAATTTATTTTACTGTTGTCTTTATCAGTTCTGGTATATCTTATTAGGATGCAGTTTTATTAAGTCAGTTCTGATGACATACGTATCCTCCACTTTGTGCAGGCAGGGTTTTTCCTATTGCATTACAGTCATTTATGGCGTACACATTTGGAAAGGCTCTACAACCTCTATAGTGATCGAAAGCTAAAGGTTTGTTTCTTCTCTAATAAGATATTACTAAATTAGAACAATGACGTTTACTCCAATAGTTGTGGTGAAAGTGAACATAATGTTTTAAAAAAAGTAGAGTAGAAAATCAAAATAGCATGGAATGCACTTTGTTTTAAAGGAAGAAATTTCCTCCTGTGACCCTCAACAAAAATTATTAGTTTCTGTACACAGCATAAGATATTGAAAACAAATTTCTAGAGTCATAGAAATTGAATGAGCTGGTAGCATATGAATGTGAGTTGCCAATGGAATTAGTTTGTTCCTCATTAACGGGGCCCTGCATTGCTGTTGTTTGCAGTACCTTAAAGGTATGTATGCATAAATCTTTTATCCTTTACTTCAACCATTGCATACTAGTTTGAATGCTTATTCTCTATTGATTCTTCTGAATATGGATATGCATGGTTAAAAAGTTATCTTTTACATTTTAGCAAAAAACTAACTTGGACCCAAAGAACATTTACATTGGTGTAACCAACTGATAGTTTGAGAATCAAGAGTAAAGTGGGGGATAGAATATGTTAATATAATCTTGACTGTGAACTAGAAGAACAAGATCGTAAACCAGTATATTGTAAAAGAAGAAGAAATCAAAATAACTGGAAAGGAAGACAGTTCGGAAGACTTTGGAGAGCAAATCACCCAAATGATATAGATATCAGTGAAATTTTGATAATGGAGATTGATTTGGAAATGATATCATCACAATTAAGCAAGAAAACCTTATAACCTTTCCTAGTGAAGGATAGACAATTCCAACAGCAAGAGGAAGGAAAATGAGATGATTGTCTATTTTAGGAGGGCTCTAAGAAGCAAAATGAGATGATTGTCTATTCTAGGAGGAATTCCCTAAGACATGTCAAACTTCCATGAAAGAGGAAAGCAATGAATTTCAACAGAAGCATTTTGTAGAGGAAAAGATGGAAACCAATCTCTCCTTGCTACATAAACTCACAAGATTTAGGTTGAAAAGAATTAAGACCCAGTCACCAATTATCTAAATTGGGTGTATTACATGAAAGTTAGTGATATAATGGATTGTAAGGTGAGAGCTGAACTATTTCGGGAACATTATAAGGTTATACAATCAAGTATGTCGAACAAATTAGCGATAGAAGGATGAAGGGAGCAGTAAAGGAGGATTTTAATAAGGAATTTAAACGGTGGTATATGGATGCCCAAAATAATGATCTGGAATGTTATAACAAGAAAAGGGGGAATTAATCAATGATTAGAAGAGAATACTGGATTTGTTTAACATGCTGGAAAATTCATTTGGAGATGAGATCAAAATACAATGTTTTATAAACAAACTCCAAAATACTTTGAAAGGAAGATTATCTCAACATCAACATACTTACAAAAAATGTTGGATGTAGAACAACAAAAGCATTTACAATCGAGAGGTACGTTTGAGGATGATGCAATGTCCCAACTAGGGCTTTTACCAAAATTTCTGAATTTTCAAATTTCAAACTTGAAAACCCTAGGACTGAATTCTGATTTTATTTTCTGCACCTTATCAATTTACTTCACCAAGCATGAAACATGGTCTAACATATGTAAAGATGATGGCAAAGAAAGTATATATCTGCAGTCTCGACTCTCATCATTTATGAATTACACCATGAAATACACATACAAGCATACAAAATATGAATGCAAGTCTGCTGCTCCAATCTGAGTAGATAATTTGGACATTACATCAAGTTTGTGGCGTCAACATGGCCATACATACATGCAAAAGTAGCTGATACAAATTCAGATCTGATTCATAAACTAAAACATAACAAATTGATGTCAAAATTGCAATGCTAGGTGAGCGAATTACTCCAGGGCTGTTAGGCGCTCCTTAGCAATGATGTAGGATGTGAAATAAACGCAGATCGCCACTCTTAATGATATCAATTCGGCCCTTATGCTGATCAGCTTCTCCAAGTGATGAATGATATGCAAATGCAACTCTAAGGATGAAATGACAAGGGCAGCGGCTAGGATTCAGGTCTGCAGCAATACTGATCTGAAAATCTGAATTCCAATTACTCCAAGATCTGAATATGGTTTGCCCAAAGATCGGCGCTCAAGGCTCTCTATGTGGCTCTCACTCCCTAGTTCAAATCGGCACTCAAGCAAGACTCAAATCAGCTCTCCTAGATGATGCAATGGATGCTCAATGTCTTCAATAATGTCTTCACAAAACCCTTCAACAATTGCGCCACAAATCTGATATAAAGATATATCATCGAAGCCCAAGAATCCTTCAAAAATCTTCCTTGAAGTGCAAGTGTGAACTCCGTATGAATCCACCTCCGTGATGTAATTGGGTTTTCGTCCAATTCCACCTCCTTCCACAAGGGTTTTCGTCCTTGGAAAGACATGCAATAAAATTGTGAAGCAAAATGCCAAAGTTGTCAAAATTCCAAATGATGAAATGAGGCTCCAATGACCTTCTTTTATACTTGAGTTATCTTTTTCCTCCAAAGCCGACCGACCAAGTCTAGGCGCCAAAAATCAAATTCAAATTGAAGATTTGAATTACTTTTTCCTCCAAGTCAGCCAAGGAATAATATTTTATTCATTTTTTCTTTCTCCCAAGTTGTGATGTCCCGATGTTAAGACATTGTTTAAATTAAAGATTTAAACATCATGATAAAAGACGGCGAAGTTGCTTTTGTAAAATGTGGTGTTTAGTCAATAGAGATAATTGTATATGTGTTAATATCTAATAAACATATCGAAGCAAAAAAAATATCTAATAAACATATACTATTAATATAAAATATTTAATAAATAATATTATATAATATTATTATATTAAAGATATATTATATTATATAAAAATAAAATAAATATAAATAACAAATATTAATAATATAAATAGAAATATTTAAATATTATAATCATATATATAAAATTAATATAAAAATAAATATGTTTACAATTATAAAAGTGACTCCATAATAAGACAAAAGTCTTATTCCTTTGTCATATGAAGTGATACGGTTAAAGAGGAGCACTAAAGTAATAAAGCATATATATTAAAGTGAAGTATTTATTAAGGTGGTTAAGAAAAAATGAAAAACAAGCAGCGATTAGTAGGGAGGAATGTATGCAACGATTTGTATAAGAGAAAAAGGGCAGCGATTACTATAAGACAAAAATTAATAAAGGCTGCGATCCTTGAAGAAACATATCTTTTAGTAAGAGATGCAACCTTTGGATAGAAGTCATGTCTTTGAGAGGATATAAGATGTGGAGAACATTTGAGAGGTAGGAAGAGGAAAATATGGGGAGTAAAATACATATTTCTGAGATAGTTGTCTAAGTATAACAGCAATGCAAGAATACATTTCCGAATATGAGAATGATATATATAGAAAGGAATCATATCTGAATTTATGGCAAATGAAATAGAATATATATTTCTAAGTATAAATGAGATATATTCTGAGTTTGGAGGATATAGTTTTGAGCATAAGGATATGATGGAATTCTGAATAATATATATATATATATATTTCAGATATATTCTCTGAATATAAAAAGCAAAGCAATTAACAAGATATTGCTGAGTATAATGAATGAGATACTTCTGAGTAAGAATAAAGAAGAATATATTTTTGAATATGAAAATGATATATATCTTCTGAGTATAAAGAAGGAAGATATTTCTGAATATAAGCAAGAAAGAATATATATATATATATATATATATATATATATATATATAATTCTGAGAAGGAGAAAGGGAACCATACATATGAATTCCAATTGGTTTAAAGATCATGTATAATGAATATTCACAACACATAGAATAGAGGTATGTTCAAGCTTAATAGTTAGATATTTCTATTGCCTCCAGCCTTAGAATAGGCAAGGTTTCTGTCGTGTCCCAATATTAAGGCATTGTTTAAATTAAAAATCTAAGCATTATGATCAAGTTGAAGAAGTCGCCTTTGATGGTCATCAAGTATATAATAATATTTAATAAACATATATAATATAATTAATATATAATACTATTAAATAACATTATTTTATAAATATTTTTATATAATTAAAATACAATATATTTATTGTATTTATAAATAATAAATATGAATATAATATAAATATTATCAATTTAAATATTATTGTAATTGTAATAATTATAATATAGAAATACAAAATAAGAAAAAGACAAAATAAGGAAAAAGACAAAATAAGAATCAAGACAAAGAAATTAACAAATGAAAGTTATTATACTTGCTAAAGGATACGATGCATAAGGAGGCATTTTAGAAGAGTCATGTCTTCTCCAAAAGGGCAGTAAATGAAAGCTATATAAACATCAAATCATATTCTCCAAAAGACATGAAAAAACATCTGTAGTTCAAAGGTCAAACAGAAGCAAAGCAAGATATATATTTCTGTGTAAATACTTAACTTCAATCAGCAGATAAGTCCATAACCAAAACAATTGGCATAAAGTAGATACTCTGCATAATTCAGATCTGTTATCAAAGATATTACAGCAAGCATTATAAGAAGACTTTCCAACAGCAAACTGCCATTCTTGCAGGCTCCAGTAATCAAACTGACATAATACCACAGGTATGACAGTACATTGTTTCCCTTGCTTGTATTAATGTTCAGTATAACACTACATTTATTTACAGCCAATTCTGAGCAATATAATTCATGGACAGTCATATGTAATATTCACTAATTGTGTATTCTATATCCCATTCATTAACCACATATGGGATCAATGAAGGGTGACATGTCTAGTTTATCATTCATAGTCGATGTATTGGTCTTGGCTACCTAGAGTACCAAGAATCCTCACGGATGCCTTAGCCTCAAGAATACACCAAGTAGTTCTTGAATAAGGATGGGAGACAAACATAGCCTATGATGAACAACAACATGCTACACCCTATCAACCCCATATGGTGTTAAGGAATAGTATATAAGTTATAGAGAAGAAGTGTATGTTGATAAGATCATGAAGATAGCATGTGAAATGTCATGATAAATGGTGAACAATGAACATATGAATTGCATTGTGTAACAGTAACAATACCTGACTGTAATAGCATGAAATCATTATAAATTATGAATTGTTTACATTGCAATCAGTTTAGTTAGATTATGTAATGAGTATGAAATATTTATGTGCATTTTCATTATTAATGAACTAAGGAAAGAATACAAAGAGTATAAGTACATAAAAGGCATGAATTCCTAAAATAGAGGAAGGCAATAATGTTAATCAACTCACCACTATGAGGAGTAGAAAAGATTAGGGGCGGGCAATCAACCAAGGATAGGTACGGGTTCATTGGTCTAGAGCACCCCTTCGAGCCCTTGTCTCAAGATGGTACCTTAGGGAGCAAGAGGTAGTCTTTTGACTTGAGTGGTCTAGAGAACCCCAAGTCAAAGGAAGGTCCTAGAGTGGCCTGGGTCTAGAGCACCCCTCGAAGGAAGAACGACCTATACCATTGGCATTGCACCCTAATGGATTCACTCTCATAAGATGGAGGATTTGATTAACAATAGGCCCAAGTATATCTCTTCCATGGTAACATGAGACTTACATAATAGATCTATGATAATAAGAGAGCATATAGTTTATGTTTTATTGACATAAAAAAGAGGAATTGAATACTAATGTACTCTTTTACAAGTTGAAATTGTTTGCAAGGTTGCGGAAATTTTGGCTTGCTAGAAGGGGACATTACAGTTTCATTAGGGAGAGCTGGAGTAATTCCATCTCAATGAGATGGGCTCCAAGGGTGAAGGACAGATGTTCCGGAATCTGGGCACCATTATGGAGGTGGTTTCAGCGCACCGTAGACAAGTAATTCCCCATCGAAGGTTGAGGATTAGAAAGGAAGTAAGGATTGAGACTTGAACATAGCCAATATCGAATGTGTTATGAATAAAGATGATCAATTGGTTCAATTTATTAATTTAAGGTAGGACAATATTAGAGTAATAAATAATGATTAATGAAAATGGATTACCTACTAATAGGGGACATTACACAAGTGGCCGCCCAAAATTAAGAATTTAATTTAATTTTATTTATTTTTCCCTTTTTACCAAGTGGCCGCCCAAATAGCAATTTAATAATATTTATTTTTCCCACACTTTGAGCACCCAAAAATATTATTTTTTTATTTGTTTTTGCCGACCAATATCCTCCAAGTGGGTGACACTTTTACAAGGAAAAATAATAATATTTGATTTGTCTTCAAAAACGCATGAATCGATCGTTCTATTTCACAATCAATTATTTTATTATTTTTGACCACTCAATAATAATGAAAAAATACATTAATTCATTTTCCACAATCGCCAAAGCTAGAAAAATTAGCTAAGCCTCCTAAAAACAACTTTCCAAATTTCCATAGCTCAACTACTGCATTCCCTCAATTCACGAATTATCCTATGGGAATGAGGATAGGCTAACTCAAACTCCTGTTAAGTGATCATGTTGGAAATGGGGACATGCCAGATGAAGATGCCTCTGGTAAAAAGATGACTATCATGTCCCCTTTTCTTAATATTTGATTAAGGATCAATATTAACCCATTTTACTCTTCTGTGGGTTAATTGGACAAGCATAAGAAGAATAAATAATTTAATATTTATTATTGTCTAAATATAATTCAAATTTTGTGGACAATTAAATATTAAATTAAATATTAAATATTTTTATTTAATTGCACAAGTGGGGGTGGGGTTTAATGAGGTGTAATTATAACTCCCAAGAGTGATTTAGAAGATTTTATGATAGTTATGACAAGATTCTCTGACAGGTTATCATAGTGGGAGTTATTGCCTATTTTTAGCTGGAAATCAAGTGGAAGTTATGAAAAGTCTTAATGGGGCCTATTTTGGAGAGAAATTGGTGAATAATAATATTTTATTTATCTTTCCAAGAGGGGGTCATTTGGATTTGTTCCTCTATATATTTGCAGGCAAAAACACATTCAGGCATCTCATTTTATCATACAAAAACTCTACCGAAATTTGTCTAGACATTTGTGTTCAACAAATAATCTTTTGTGGACGAAAATCCATTAAAGATTGGTGATCAGTGGACGGAAACCCATTGGTTGCAGGTATCAGAGGACGAAACCCCTTTGGTACATGAGGGTAATCTCATAGAGAGGTTGCATTGGAGCTTCATGCAGTTGCAAGATTTTAGCTTGTTCAGTTTGTGTGTTTTACAGGTTTTGATAGCAGTATTGTGGAGTTTGGATTTATGGCTTGTGTGTGTTATGGTTGCTGTAGAAGTTATGTTCCAGATGTTTTATTCTCATTGGATCCTCTTGGTTTAGCTACAGAGGTTGCTTCAGAGATTTATTCAGTGTAGTTTCAGTTGGTGAGTGCAGTTTCAGTTGGTGTGTTGTTGCAGGCCTTTAGAGTTGTAATTTGAGCAGATTTCAAAGTGGTGTTTCCAAATTTGTTTCAGTTGTTAATTGTTGTTGTTGTGACTATACAACAATACCTTTATGTTGTAATTACATAAAATATATCATTAATATAAGTTGGAGGTTATTTGTTGTTATTTTTGTGCTTTCTAGTGAAATCGAGTGAAGTGAAATTGTTAGATTTGCATGCATATTTATGCTTGTGATTAAATCTGGTAATTTTATGATATCCTACAGCAAGAGACCGTACATTTGCTGTTATTTTCTGTTAATTATCAGAAATTTAAATTTGGCAAAGATTTCCTTTGATTTGGGTAAGAAATTGTCAATTTCAGGTACCATTTGTGTAGTGAAAATTGGGTATTTGTGAAGATAATTAAAACATACAATTTCAGATCTGATATAGTTGCAAATATTTTTGTTGGGGACATTACAATGACTACAAAAATGTTTTATTTATTATTGTAAGATCCCTTCTAGTTCTGATTCACTTGTTCAATGCTTTACCCTTTTAAATTTTTTTCCAAACATGAAAGTGCCAATTCTGATTCTGTTTCCTGAGTTTTATTTAATGATTTTTATGCATTGTTTCATGACATAATACATAGGGAAGCATAGGGAATGAAGGAATTCTTTAACATAAAGAAAAGCAATGACTTAACACCAGAGGACAACTTTATTTCCACCTTGTGCAGTTCTGATTACATTCATATCTGACTGATAAACAATTATATCAGACCTTACAAAATGATTTAGATCCCTAAATAAAGACTTGGAATCACATAGAAAGCATACTCGATTACTTGTCCTTGGTTACAGGAAGAGATGAGAAGTGATTGATGGTATTGATGACGAAATATACACTTCCAAGTCTGCAACACCAAGGTCTGATCAGCAACTTGTCTTCTTGTAATGTCAACCTCTAACACTTTCAATAATGCTCTATTGCTTCTCCAAATAGAGGAGATTTGATCCTCAACCCAAGCTGCCTAAGATGAATGCCAAATGATAATGCGCTGGACTGTTGTGTGATGGACTACAGGTCTGGTGCAGACTTCCTTCGACTGGTATAAACTTGCAAATGTCAATATTACCTTCACCAAGAATTGTTCCTTGCACAATATGAAATCTGCTCTTCAAACCCTAGTGAAATTCTAAAGATAAGCACTTAATATCTGCATTGGTGCTGTAGCGATCACTGTTCACGAGCACTGTAGCGCACTATTCAGGCACTGTTCACAGGTACTATTCACGCGTCACTATTCACGCATCACTATTCACGCATTACTATTCATGGCCGTACTGTAGCAGCAGGTACAAACTTTAATAAGCAAATGATTAATCTTTAAATATTCTGATCTGCAATGAAACCCCTATAAATTTCTGAATCTTACTCAAAACTGCTGAAGCACAAATCAGAGTCCTTGTATGAAACTCTATGGATACCAAATTCGCTAGATATTTCACCAGTTCAAATGGAGACTCACAGAAGAAACTACATTCTTCAATGGCAATGGCTGAAACCCTTTTCAGAGCACAAAAACCTGTTTTCAAAATGATCATTCAATAATGCCTTTGATTTGCTTTTTGAAACCTTTTATATCCTCTCAACTCTTAAGTGCCTTTAATCCCCTTTTGAAATCCATTTTAGGTTTTTCATAAAACTTTATAATAAGTCTTCAAACTTGGGCTCTCATATTCATAAATAATAAATGCACTTTAATATCATTTAAAATAATATAACTTGTGTGCACATTAACTTTATGAAATACTTTAATAATTGGGCGCCCATACCAAGGTAATAATTAATTACACTTTAAATCACTTAAGTTGAGGGTCATGGCCTCATTGAATATAAAGTGACTTTAATAACTTTATAATATGCCTTGAATGATTTAATTATTAATAAAGTCACCTTTATTAATAATTAAATATTATAACTTGCACAATAGACCTTATTTCTCCAAGCCAACTGAGAATTGGGATCAACACTGAAGTTACCACATGTCCAGGTGCCCTGCTATATATAGAAACACTGAGTCCAAATCACCAGGTAACTTACTATAAATAGTAAGTGTATGCAAAATGAGTCTAGAACCATCCCTGATGACAAATCCAAAATACGACCAGGTGCCTAACTATTAATAGCAATATCGACTCCCCCTGAAATGGTGACTTACTATAAATAACAAGTGTGAGGAACTGAGTCAAACGAAGGCCAATCCTGAACCAAACTGAGTTCCGGAGAAGGAAACGCTCTGATAACTGCCAAACAGGATCCTCTAAACAACTCCATTAGCCTACGAGGGTCAGGAAATAGGCTAATCCTCTGAAAACTGATGCTCGCAAAAATGGGGACATTACAATTATGCAGGAAAAGAAAAAGATTGAAACTCCTAGGATATTGTGCCTAAAGTACACATCAGGAGGACATACAAAAAAATATTGTTGAAACTTTGGACTAAGATGTGTTTCAATTTAAAAATCAAGACAATAGAGAAAAACAAGCTTCAAAATGTTGATCCAAGAAGCCACCTGTCATCGATAGAATTGATGTTGGAGAAAAGAATATTATACAATGGAAATACTAATCAATTAAGAACTTGTTGTGACTATCCTAGTCTCAATGCAGTTAGCAAGAAAAATCCCTTCCCAACCCTCTTTTACAGATGCTTTTTTGCAACAAGTTTCAAGGAATGGACTACATTCATTCCTTGATTGATATATTAAGTTACAATGAAATGAGAATAGATGAGAAGGAAAAGTAGAAATAACATTCATCTTGGAATTTCGTAGGTTTGCATATAATTGAATGGCCTTTGGGTTGTGTAACGCTCCCTCCACTTCTCACAAAATTTATTCTGCATTTAATGAGAAGTCAATGAAAGATTTGAAACCTTGTGAATTTATTTTAAATTGTGATTCTTTAGCTCAATTTTATCCCAGTTTTGTTTAGGGATTCACTCTATTGTTCACCCTGAATTGGTTGGATGACTGGTGACTAGTCTATACATGGTGTTGCCCCAAAAATTTGAACCCAAAAATTTTCAAATTTTAGTGCATAGGAATTGATGCAATCATCGCCTTGCCCTGGTCCGGTCATTTTCCAAAAAGTTTTGAAGTCTTAGGGACATTTTTATGAGTCTTTGTCATCAGGCACTTTTCAAGTTCATGAATCTTTTGTTTCCCCGACTTATGTTCTTAAGTTCAAGAAATGACTGACATCCCGACTTCTCCTTCATGTCGGGGAAGTTTAAAGTTTTTGAATGTTAGTCTAACAGTTCGAAGGATCGTAAGAGCTCCGACGCCCCAACCTCACTCATTGTCGGGAGTTTTCAAATTTTGTGAACTCCTTAAGGTTCAAAGTTTGAAATCTGTTTCGACGCCAGACTAATCAGCATCTTTGCGGTGCTCGTTTTTCAAGGTATCGTCAGCTCATCAGATTACTCATATTGTATGCAATGAGAATGTCTTTTCAGGAGTTATGAAATGCGAGCTCAATCTTAGGACCTGTTGATGATTGTTTTTCAACAAGTCAACAATAGAGTGAAAACACTAAGTATCCAACCCTCTTGAATAAAGCCCTTCAAAGGCTGAACTATGTGATCCAGTGAAGTAACTCCAAGGTTCCTTTTCTTATGATTTGTGATGGATAACTCAATGGCTTGATGTGATTTTGCTGATAAACACAAAGGGACTTACACAGACATCTTCATACTTCATTTAGCTTATCTCTCCTAGCAGTGTGGATAATATATCAATAATAAAGAAAAAAGCAAAAAAGGTAAGGGTTCAGAAATGCTAATCTAAGGTCAATGAAGCAATGATGATGTATGAACAGACAAACTCCTGAGTAAACCTAACTCCACTTCGCCAAGGATGCCTACAACTACATGGAGTTGGTGCAATCTCCTAAGGTTACGCGAATGGTTTTCAAATCATGAAGGCTTATGTAAGCACCCTTTGAACGGCGCAGCTCAAACAAGCGTCCACAATCGAACTTAAGCAAATGATAAGGCTCAGACTAGCTTTACACAACACTTCACCAGCGATGAATGTTAAAAGCATGAGCTAGGAGTTGATCAAATATTCAGTACAACATACATTACAACAAAAAGCTTCTAATCTAATTTGAAACATCTCTTCATTCAATTCAAGATACAAGAAGCCATGTTACTCCACAAGACAACACTTAAACACCAAGCGAACTCCAATGTCCTTTGCATTAATCTTGAAAATATTTACAACTTCAAGTACTCTCAGGAAATTTCGAGAGTCTCTCCTATTCTACTCCTACAAAACTATATATTACAAATGAGGCAACAAGGCCTTTATATAGTAGTCCAGAATACAACTAATGGCTAAGATCATTTTATGTAGCCAAGGGTCCAGATCATGCCACCTCAACAAGTAGTTACAACAACTTGCTATTTTTAGTACAAAAGAGAGGCAATGAAGGCATGTTTTCCAATGTGATAAGGTAAGATGAAATCATTTAAAACATCTTCCACATAGGCGTCCCTTTGGCTTCTTTTATTAAATGATACATTGAATGCATTTGAAATGATGTGGCTGATTATGATTGAATGATGATGTATGTCTGCCACGTAGGTGCCACCTTAGCATATCTGATGGATCCAACTTGTATCACCTTGTATGATGTCTTCAATGGGATTGCTTTGATCTTGAATGCTTGGGATGTATCTTGTAGATCTTGCCTTGTTCATCTTCTTGTAACTGGATGTATGATACTTGTTGCTTCACTTGCATGACCTCGTGATGTTTCTTCTTCTTGTAGGATACATGATGATCTTCTCTGGATGCATCTTCTTGAAGAGAATAGAGAGTAGATGATGATACTTGATTCCTTCAGGTAAGAGAGGATTAATGACATGAAGTAGAATAGATGATGATGCTTCATTCATGAATCGGAGTAGGAGATCTCTCTTTAGACTTGAATATTTGAAGAGTCTTGAAGTTGAATGGATGAAGTGTCCTTGGAATGATTTGATGAAGTGTAATCCCATGGATGAATGCCCTTCAGATGATGATGCATTCTTGAACTTGATGTAGATGATGAAATGCTCCCTTGTATATGGAGTAACTGACTTCTCTAAGAGACTTGAAGGCACCAGAGGAACTTGAAACTTTGGAGATGTCTCTGGAATGCTTGATAATAATGAAGAGAAGTTCCTCTAGAACAGCTACATGCTCATCTTGAAGCTTGAAAGTATTTGAAGTAGAGTGGATGCCTTTGGAAGTCTTGATGGAGATGATGATGTCTTATTCAATCAAACAGCTTGTTAACTTCACTCTAGCATGAAGGTGACTCCGGATGTTGGCCTCTTTGGTGATTCCTTAGCTCCATCCTTATTCCTACAAAACAGAAAAGCAAAATCAATTCCTCTTGACACTTGATTTGATAACCCTTTCATGCATTTTTAATCTAGGTGCATTAGATACCAAATTAGCTGATTTCTTGAAAACAATTACAAATTTCAAACTAAGTATCAATCATCTGGAACGCATTAGCCTTCTTAATTGGATTTGTAGCATCAGATCTGAATTTTATATCTTGTTGTAGTGTTCAAAAAACATGACTTGAACCTCTCATTAGTGAGGCGCATTGGTTGGAGGTTTTGTGATCTTCTTGAAAGTGGTGCATTGGATTAACAACTGAATAACCTCTTGAAAAGTCTTTAAAACTTCACTCTCCCTTATGTCGCATCATATAAAGATGTTGGATCCTCTTGTGATTGGTTGGAAGATGATGCATAAGATTAACCGTAGATTTGCTCTTAAAAGGTTCCACCCTTTGGCGCATTTGATAAGGCTTTTGGAATCTTCTTGATATGACTTGTCTTCTTCTTATGGCGCATCAGATGGAGGTTCCTAGATCTTCTGAACACTTTAACTTACCTTAAAGGACTGCTTTGTGACTTGGAGCGCATCAGATTGAGACTTTAGGCTCTCCTTGCAAACATATCTAGAAGGTAATGCCTTAGATTGATCTTAATTTCCTTTTAAAATGAGCGCAGCAGCAGCAGATTGAGATTTAGGATCTTCTTGACTAGCGCATTAGATCAGGTTTTTAGATCCCCTTCTCATCTTCAATTTAGCTCAAATTATCTCTCAACTCAGGGTGGCGAATTAGATCAAAGGTTTAAGTTCTTCCTCATATTGGCGCAGTAGTTAATAGGTTTGAATCATCCTTGAAAGGTTCTAAAATCAGACTTTAGGGAACATTCATTTCATCCTTGGAGAGGAATTTGGATTTTCCTTAAAACCCCTAGAACATTCTTTACTTCCTTAATTGAAGTGGCGCACCACTTAATGGTTTTTAGATCCTTATCTTATTTGAAGGACTCAAAGTGCCTTAGATCAAACCTTAAGTTCCTCTTCAAAGGGCAGCGCATTAGATCATGATATTGGATCCTTCTTCAAATGAGCGCAATGGATTATACTTTAAGTGCTTCTTGATATGCTTCCCTGTGGTTAGAGGGTTTGGATCCTTCTTGAAAACAGACCAAAAACTTACCAAATGATGGCGCACTAGACAAGGAAATCAGAATCCTCTTGTTTTTAATCATCATGACAACTTACAACCTCTTTCCATATGTGGCGCATTGGATGAGGATGTTGGGATCTCCTTGAAAAAATTCTAAAATCAGACTTCACCTTCTCTTCAAGCGCATTGAATCAGCATTTGGAATCCTCTTCAATAATCTTCCAAAACACTTGCTACATATCTCCTTTTAAAGTGGCGCTTTGGATGAAGAGTTTGGGATCTTCTTGTGATGAGTTATGCCACTTACTTTCCTTTCCCAAAACGGCACAGCAGATGGGATTCTGAATCTTAATATCTTCTTGGTAACTTAACCAAATTTAGTCTTTCATTATGGCAGCGCATTGGATCAAAGTTTTAATCTTTGGTTAAGAAACCTCATAAAGCTTCAAGTCAACCTCACCATAAGGTGGCGCTTTGGATGGAGACTTCATCCTCTGTTTGAAACTTGCCTTAAAACTAGTGGCGCATTGGTTTGATCTTCATGCCACTCATGACTTGGGCGCTTTAGATGGCATTTTCAGATCCTCTAAAGGATGGGCGCACTAGATCAGACTTCTATGTCTTAAACTCCAAGTTCATTGTAAAGGCGCTTTGGATGAAGGTTCTTGGATCCTCTTTAAAGCTTACCACTTAGGTGGCGCAGCAGTTCAGGGATTTTGAATCCTTATCTTAAATTGCCTCTTGATCATCATAGAAACCTTACTTACCTTGGGCGCATTTGATCAAGAACTCAAACTCCAAAAGTCTGCCCTCTAAGTAATGGCGCATTGGTTGAGGAATTCATGTTCCGGTTGAAAAATACACACTAGATCATCATTCCACCTTCCTCATCAAGGGCGCATTAGTTTGGCATTTTGATATCTCCTCTTTGATGATCAAAATCCTCTCATTCTAGCGCATTAGATGAAGGCGCATTAGTTCCACATTTGTTCTCCGGTTGGAAGCGCATTACTTGAACATTTTGCGCCACATCCAAGTCTTGGCGCACTAGATCAACTTTTTGTGCTCTGGAGTACTTAGCCATTTTTTCAGGGTCCTCAGAGCAAAGGTATATTGAAAAATATATTTAAGTCTTATACTTTAAATATTTTTCAATATACCTTTCAGGATGTTTGAGATAGGTCTCGAATCCACCGGATTTAACATGCAAAATCTAGAATTTGGAGGATCCACTAGATTTCAGACTTAGTCAATTTTTCAGTGTTTCAGGATTTCAGGCTACCAGACTTAGTCATTTTTAGGATCTCAAACATACATCGGGATTGATCTCAGTGTTCATGAATTGGATTTGATTTGATCAAGACTCTTCATTCATGAGACCTCCAATTATAAAGCAAAAACCTTCTAGGAGAGAGACTTATTGTTGGATTGGCAGAGGAAACAAATCTAAGACATCATCCAGAACTAAATGCAAAACATCAGAGCTCAAAAAAAGGGGGTCCCCATTTGCAATGGGGCGATGTGTGATTTGGTCACAACAAGATCCGTTTCTCAAGATACAAAATCAATGATGCATTAATTGCCTCTTAAATGACAAGTGTAACGGAGTTCACTAAGGTTGGAGCACGGCATTAACAAGTTTAAAAACCATCATTACTTGCTGGCATAATTAAATAAACCTGGCTGTAGAGAAAGGTGATGGTGCTCTCTGAGTTCAGTCTTTCTTATCTACCAAGTTATCTTTTAGAATGGGACTTCCTGCAAATACTGAAATTTGGGATGATGAGCCTATGCCTGTTCTACAACCTGATTTACATTGGCCTGGGGAGGAGCAGATTTGTCATGTCCCCGTTTCCGGCTTGATCATCAAGTGTATAATGGATTAGCCTATTCCTCATTCCCGGAGGCTAATTCTAAGTAATGAGGGAAGGAATTGGTTTTTGACTAACTTAATTTGTTGTTTTGCAGGAATAAGTCAGAAATTTGAAATTTGACTAAGTCTGGGAGTGGTTTCATCAACTCCAGTGATCATATTTTCTAGGCGCCTTCCTTGACAAGTCAGGATCATTTTGGCACCCAACTTCCAAAGTCTATTTTGGCACTCAATTAAGCATCCAATTGAGGCGCTCCTTGTGATTTAACCTTCTCCAACCTGACGCCCAATTCTGAGATAAGCTAAGAAGGTTCGGAATGAAGTTTCATGCTTAGGCACCAATAGCAGGTTGAACTCACCTAAATGAGCGCCTTGGGTTTTGAAGCATCAAAAGGGCGCCTAGCATCAAGTAGCATGTTAGGGAGCACATCCAACAGGGTGCCTTGATTGAAAAGATTGATAAGTTTCAAAAAAAATGAAGTCTTCTAAGCGAATTAGATGATGAAGAGGGCCTATTCACTCTAGGCGCTAGTTTCTTGTAGCATCATCCAGAATGAGCGCCTAGAACTACATGGCGCCAATACTTGTTTCCAGGGATCCTCCATTTGAGCGCCTAGCTTAGATGGATATAGATTGAAAGTTTGAAGTAGAAGATGTCTCTTGGGGGAACTCCTAGTCTAGGCGTATGTGTTGGTTGAAACCCCTTATCTCTGGCGCCTAGGATTGAAAGAATTGTTAAAGTTGTTTTGGCGCACTTAACTACCTATCTCATCCTCAAAGTTGCGCCTAGGGCGCTAGATCATATCTGGATAACCCTTGAATAGCGCCTTAGCTAGTTTGTGAGTTAAAAAGGGCAAATATACCATAAAAGGGTCATGTTGATCATCATTCCAGTGAAAGTCATCATCCTTGTCTAAACATGGTGTTGAGAAGTTGAGGCGCATCCTTCCTCATTCCCAACCTTACCATTGCGCCTTCCTTTGATAAGTCATATGGCGCTTAGAAGAATGATTTTTGATGTTATGATAACAAAGTTGTACTTGGAAAAGACTTAGAAACTCTTGGAAAGCTAGAATTTGCTTCAAGGAGATAAGGCGCCAATCTAGACCTTTCTCTATCAATAAGTGCACCTAAGTATAATTGAAGATTCAAACAAGATGTGAGAACTCCAGATGAGGGCGCTAGGTTAAAGGATCATCAAAAGGGTTTTGATTACAAGTGTTTGAAAGAGTGCGTTGTATAGAACATCTTCCTTGAGATACTAGGCGTTGATTCTAGTTGAAACTACACCAAGTGTGCGCCTAAGATAGTTGCAAGCCTTCCAGACCGGTTATGGAACAAGGCGCTCCATCAGGAGGAAAGTTGATGATCATTTGTAGTCAAGTTGCTTTCAAGGTTCTTTGAAAAGATGATAAGTTATAACCAAGGCGCCAAAATCCCTGTGAATCCTCCAAAGCTGGCGCCCAGTCAGAAGGACACCAATTCTGCGCCTAAGCAAGCTAAGTGTCAATCCTCTTCTTTCCAATTCTCAGATAGCGCCTAGGATCCAAAAGATCTTTGCTAAAGTTCCAAGTTTGCATGGAGTCATCAAATTCTTCAAGGCGCATATTCAGGCCTCTGCTACCTCAGTTGGGCGCCTAGGTCACATTGGGCGCCATTCCATGATCATACTACTCCAAATGGGCGCCTAGTCAGAAGATAAGGTAGTTGCATCTACCTGAGCTTTCATTGGTCGACAGGATGTCCTCGGGATCCCTGTCTAGGTCTTTGGATAAGTTTGCCAACTCAGAATGAGTCATCAGATGGAATATTCCCTTGGATATGCTTCTTGGGAAACGTGCCTTGGTTCCTCTTTGTGCATTGAAAAAACGTGCCTTCATTGCCTTTGGAAGACCTATAAAAGGAGGAGCTCTCTCATTCATTTGCATCCATTCAGTTTGACAAAATTCTCTCTGCAAAGCTATTGAGCTTGTGATCTTGAGGCCTGCGTGTTTCAAGTGTCGGGGTGATGCTCCCTCGACAAGCAAGGTGATACTCCCTTGTGATATTGTGAGATGTTGACATTCAGTTGACATCATTGAGTTTGAGTGAGTTGATCAAGTGTAGTCGCCATTGTAAACATCAGGGCTTCAAGGCCTTTCTTTTGTAATTCCATTGAATAAGTTGTACTTCATGCTATTGAAAGCATTATCCATGTAATAAGACATTGCAAGTTGTTTGAATCAAGTAACTAGACAAGTACCCAACTCTTATTCAAGTAGTTATCTTTGATGTATATCTTTGTGTTGTTTAAGTAATTGATAAATTGACAGCAAGTAAAATTGTTTAAGGAAAAATTTCCGTAGAACTAGTTGGGTATCTTACAGTGGTATCAGAGCTTGGATCCTGCCAACCTTTGGGTTTTCATGCAAGAAGGTAATCAACAAAGTGATAGAACAAGGAGATACATTGCGCGTGAACAACGAAGGTAGTTCCAGTGGACTCATCCTTACCCACAACAAGATACTCTTTCAGAAGCAATTGTAGCTAGACAGGCTAACATGGCTGAGGAAAGAAGAAGTAGAAGTCCACCTGCTAATGGTGAACGTGAAGCTAGAGAGATGTTCAGGAACATGGCTGTTGGACATCAACAAACGGCTCAAATACTGCAACAAGTTTTACAAACCCTTCAAAACATGAATCAGGGCGAAGCAGCTGGACAAGGTCGTAGAGATGCAGCTAGACATGAGAGACAAGAACGACATGATGATGATGATGCTGCTAGTGCAATAGGCAGAAGGGTTCGCACTCGAACTCCTACAGTTGATAGGCCTTTAAGACCAACTTTCCTTCCACCACCACCTGAATAGGATAATGAAGCTGATGAAGAGTTTGATGAAGATCAAAATAACTTCGAAGATGAGATAGCTCTCTTTGCAGATCTCTATACCAGATTACCAGAACGTGTTCGGGATATGATGACCTTCAATGAATATTGCCGACAGAAGAGGGAAGATAGGGACAGGCGAGGTAGAACTAGAGGCTTTCGTCCTAGAAGGGATGATGATACAAAGGAGTATAAAGAAGCATTGAATCGAGTTCCCATTCCTACCTTTGATGGAAGTAGTAAGCTTAGTGCTAGGGCTTGGGTAAACAAGCTGGATACATACCTTTCACTTAAGCCTTTGACAGAGAAGAAGGCAATTCAATTTGCTACAATGCATCTTGAAGGATTGGCTTATGAATGGTGGCATCATGGCCTAGTCTCTCAACATCATGATAGGATAACTTCCTATGATGAGTTTGTAACCAAGCTGATTCAGCGGTTTGATAGAAAAGACACTGAAGTGTACTATCGTGAACTAGCTCAACTTAAGCAAGAAGGAAGGGTTGTGCAGTATGTCAATGAGTTTCAAAAGATAGCAGTGATGGTACCCGATATGACTGACCGAAGGATCACTATGTTGTTCATTGAGGGATTGAACAATCAGATTAAGCCATTGGTAAAGGTACAAAGGCCGGCAAATTTGGAAAAAGCAATTGACTTTGCTCTTGATCTTGATACTACTCCTGTATACCAGCCTAAGAAGAAGTTCTATAAAGGTGTAAGCTCTACTCAAAGGAGACCCTCTTTTCCTCAAAAGATGACTCAAGGTCCATCTGCAGCCGAACAAGACGAGCTAAGAAGGAAGAAACTCTGCTTTTCTTGCAAACAACCTTGGGAACCAGGACACAGATGCCTTGGTAAAGGTAAAGCTCATTTGATCGAAGTTGTATCCGATGATGGAAGTGAAGAAGAGTCACTGAGTGAAGAAGAATCCACTCAGGATGAAGGGGAGGTACAACCAACTCTTAATGTTGTTTCGGAAGAAACATCTGACAAAATAACATTAGCAACTATCTGAGGAGTACCTAAGTATCATGCTTTCCACATTAGAGGAGTTGTGAAGGGTCAGAGAGTCACTTGTCTCATTGACAATGGTGCTACTCACAACTTCATAGATGAAGGTTTGGTAGCAAGGCGGGGTCTAGCAGTTGAAGACTTCGAAGGATTTCAAATAGCTGTTGCTGATGGATTCCTAATGAGTTGTACCAGAAAAGTGTCCCAACTGCAAATTCAAATGGGAGATTATTCTTTACAGGATGATTTCTATGTGGTTGGACTTGGGCATATTGATGTAGTACTTGGAGTGCAATGGTTGCATTCACTTGGAAGAATTGTCCAGGACTTTCAGAAGATGGAGTTAGAATTCATGCATGAAGGAAAGAAGATCAAACTGAAGTCAGTGTCTGATGGAAATCCCAAAGTTGTCTCAGCAAAACGAATGGAAGCATTATTCAGGCATAATGACATCGAATGGGCAGCACAGGTTTGCATCAAGGATAAACAAATCCTCTCTGCTGAAGAAATTTATCCTACGGATATTCAGGCAATGTTGGACAAGCATGGTAAGGTGTTTAGGGACATACCTCTAGGAATACCTCCTGATAGAGGTTTTGAACATGTAATTGAATTGGAGGATGGGGCTAAACCTGTTAATATTGTACCCTATCGGCATCCTAGGCATTTTAAGATTGAAATTGAGAAGACGATCAAAGAATTGATCGATATGGGGCATATAAGACCATCATCAAGTCCATTTGCATCATCTGTGGTCCTAGTGAAGAAGAAGGATGGAACAATGCGGATGTGTATCGACTATCGCGCATTGAACAAGAAGAGCATCAAGAATAGGTATCCAATACCTAGGATTGATGAACTCCTTGATGAGCTGCATGGAGCAGTCTATTTCTCAAAGATAGATCTTCGATCTGGCTACCATCAAATTTGTGTCAGAGAAGAGGACATTCCAAAGACAGCATTCCAATGCCATTACGGGCATTATGAATTCATGGTGATGCCGTTTGGACTGACAAATGCACCAGCAACTTTCTAGTCCAGCATGAATCATGTTTTCAACAAGCAGTTGAGGAAGTACCTGTTGGTTTTGTTCAACGACATCTTGATCTACAGCAGGACATGGGAAGAACATCTCCAACACTTAGATGAAGTATTGAATGTTATGGAGAATCAATCTTTGTATGCAAAGATGTCTAAGTGTGATTTTGGCCTGAAGGAGATCCTGTACCTAGGTCATGTGATAGGAGCAAATGGTGTGAAAGTTCAAGAGGAAAAGATTGAAGCTATTCGCAATTGGCCAGTTCCTCGGAACGTATCTGAACTAAGAGGTTTCCTTGGCCTCTGCAGTTATTATAGAAGATTTGTTAGGGGATTTTCACAGCTAGCTGCACCCTTGACAAATCTAACAAAGAAAGGAGCTTTCATCTGGTCAATAGAAGCTCAAGTTGCATTTGATAGACTGAAGGAAGTAATGAGTACAACACCGGTGTTGGCTTTGCCAGATTTTACTAAGTCCTTTGTTTTAGAATGCGACGCTTCAGGAGAAGGTATTGGAGCTGTTTTGATGCAAGATCGACATCCCATCGCATTCGAAAGCAGGAAGTTGAAAGAGACAGAAAGGTTGTACTCAACTTATGACAAAGAGATGCTGGCAATCATGCATGCCTTGGCTAAGTTCCGCCAGTATCTAGTTGGATCTAAGTTTGTGGTCAGGACTGATCGCAATAGTTTGAAATACTTCTTAGGGCAGAAAGACTTGAATGAAAGACAGCAGAAGTGGGTTGTGAAGATACATGCATATGATTTCGACATTGAATATGTGAAAGGCAAGAAGAATGTGGTTGCCGATGCCCTGTCTAGAAGACCTGCTGTTTGTGCCCTGAGCAAAGTTTCATTGGATTGGAAGGCTCAGCTTCTAGTTGAGTATTCCAAATCTAAATTTGCTTGTGAGATCATGAATGGAATCATTCAGGATGATAGGTACAAGGTGATTGATGAAATCATCTATTACAAAGACAAAATCTATCTGACTCCTGAATCGGAGCTGAAGCGACAGATTTTGCAGACATACCATGATGTTCCACTTGCAGGACACCCTAGTTACTTCAAGACCTACAGACAGATCAGGGAAAGATTCACTTGGAAAGGTCTGAAGGAAGAAGTTCTTCAGTATGTCAGGGAGTGTCTGACTTGTCAACAGAATAAGTCAGAGCATACATTTCCAGCAGGATTACTCCAACCACTGCCAATTCTTGAACATAAGTGGGAGAGTATTTCTATGGACTTCATCACAGGTCTTCCGAAGGTGAATGGAAGAGACTGTATCTATGTAGTTGTGGACAGATTAACCAAGTTTGCTCACTTCTTTGCAATCCCAGTTGAGTCATTAGCATTGCAAGTAGCTGAGTTATTCTTTCGTGAAGTCTTCCGACTACATGGCCTGCCTAAAACCATAGTCAGTGATCGAGATAGCCGGTTCATCAGTGTGTTTTGGAGAGAGCTATTCCGACTGGCTGGAACTAACCTGACACCAAGCACTAGTTATCATCTTCAAACCGATGGACAGACTGAAATTGTAAACAAATGGCTTGAGGGATACTTGAGAAACTATGTGTCTGATCATCAACGTGCTTGGATTAAGTGGCTTCATCTGGGTGAATACTGCTACAACACTACTTTTCATATGTCAATTGGCATGACTCCCTTCCGAGCTCTGTATGGATATGAAGCAGTTTCATTTGTTGATTTGGCATTGGATGACAGTAGAGCTCCCATAGCAAGTGAATTGATGAAGGATACTCAAGATATTTTGAGAGTCCTTAAGGACAATTTGCAGAGAGCTCAAAATCAACAGAAGCTGTATGCCGACAAACACCGGGTTGAAAGAAGCTTTGAAGTAGGTGACATGGTGTTTCTACGCCTTCAGCCATATAGACAGAGTACTTTGAAGAAGTCAGGTGCAGAGAAATTGAAACCAAGGTTCTACAGACCCTACAAGGTGCTGAGAAGAGTAGGGGAAGTGGCATATGAACTTGATTTGCCAACAGGAAGTCGCATCCACAATGTGTTTCATGTGTCATGTCTCAAAAAGGCATTAGGACAACATGTGGTTTCAACTGATGAACTACCACCACTTGATGAAGAAGGAATGCTTACACTTGAACCTGAAACTGTGGTGGATATAAGGGAGAAGAAACTTCGCAATCGAAGCATAAGAGAATATCTGGTGAAGTGGAAAGGGTTGCCAATGGAGGATGCTACTTGGGAAGGAGAAAAGATACTCGAGCATCCTAACCTTCAATTGCTTGAGGACAAGCAATCCCGGGAAGGGGAGACTGTCATGTCCCCGTTTTTGGCTTGATCATCAAGTGTATAATGGATTAGCCTATTCCTCATTCCCGGAGGCTAATTCTAAGTAATGAGGGAATGAATTGGTTTTTGACTAACTTAATTTGTTGTTTTGCAGGAATAAGTCAAAAACTTGAAATTTGACTAAGTCTGGGAGTGGTTTCATCAACACCAGTGATCATATTTTCCAGGCGCCTTCCTTGACAAGTCAGGCTCATTTTGGCGCCCAACTTCCAAAGTCTATTTTGGCACTCAATTAAGCATCCAATTGAGGCGCTCCTTGTGATTTAACCTTCTCCAACCTGGTGCCCAGTTCTGAGATAAGCTAAGAAGGTTTGGAATGAAGTTTCATGCTTAGGCGCCAATAGCAGGTTGAACTCACCTAAATGAGCGCCTTGGGTTTTGAAGCATCAAAAGGGCGCCTAGCATCAAGTAGCATGTTAGGGAGCACATCCAACAGGGTGCCTTGATTGAAAAGATTGATAAGTTTCAAAAAAAATGAAGTCTTCTAAGCGAATTAGATGATGAAGAGGGCCTATTCACCCTAGGCGCTAGTTTCTTGTAGCATCATCCAGAATGAGCGCCTAGAACTACATGGCGCCAATACTTGTTTCCAGGGATCCTCCATTTGAGCGCCTAGCTTAGATGGATATAGATTGAAAGTTTGAAGTAGAAGATGTCTCTTGGGGGAACTCCTAGTCTAGGCGCATGTGTTGGGTGAAACCCTTTATCTCTGGCGCCTAGGATTGAAAGAATTGTTAAAGTTGTTTTGGCGCACTTAACTACCTATCTCATCCTCAAAGTTGCGCCTAGGGCGCTAGATCATATCTGGATAACCCTTGAATAGCGCCTTAGCTAGTTTGTGAGTTAAAAAGGGCAAATATACCATAAAAGGGTCATGTTGATCATCATTCCAGTGAAAGTCATCATCCTTGTCTAAACATGGTGTTGAGAAGTTGAGGCGCATCCTTCCTCATTCCCAACCTTACCATTGCGCCTTCCTTTGATAAGTCATATGGCGCTTAGAAGAATGATTTTTGATGTTATGATAACAAAGTTGTACTTGGCAAAGACTTAGAAACTCTTGGAAAGCTAGAATTTGCTTCAAGGAGATAAGGCGCCAATCTAGACCTTTCTCTATCAATAAGTGCGCCTAAGTATAATTGAAGATTCAAACAAGATGTGAGAACTCCAGATGAGGGCGCTGGGTTAAAGGATCATCAAAAGGGTTTTGATTGCAAGTGTTTGAAAGAGTGCGTTGTATAGAACATCTTCCTTGAGATACTAGGCGTTGATTCCAGTTGAAACTACACCAAGTGTGCGCCTAAGATAGTTGCAAGCCTTCCAGACTAGTTATGGAACAAGGCGCTCCATCAGGAGGAAAGTTGATGATCATTTGTAGTCAAGTTGCTTTCAAGGTTCTTTGACAAGATGATAAGTTATAACCAAGGCGCCAGAATCCCTATGAATCCTCCAAAGCTGGCGCCCAGTCAGAAGGACACCAATTTTGCGCCTAAGCAAGCTAAGTGTCAATCCTCTTCTTTCCAATTCTCAGATAGCGCCTAGGATCCAAAAGATCTTTGCTAAAGTTCCAAGTTTGCATGGAGTCATCAAATTCTTCAAGGCGCATATTCAGGCCTCTGCTACCTCAGTTGGGCGCCTAGGTCACATTGGGCGCCATTCCATGATCATACTACTCCAAATGGGCGCCTAGTCAGAAGATAAGGTAGTTGCATCTACCTGAGCTTTCATTGGTCGACAGGATGTCCTCGGGATCCCTGTCTAGGTCTTTGGATAAGTTTGCCAACTCAGAATGAGTCATCAGATAGAATATTCCCTTGGATATGCTTCTTGGGAAACGTGCCTTGGCTCCTCTTTGTGCATTGAAAAAATGTGCCTTCATTGCCTTTGGAAGACCTATAAAAGGAGGAGCTGTCTCATTCATTTGCATCCATTCAGTTTGACAAAATTCTCTCTGCAAAGCTATTGAGCTTGTGATCTTGAGGCCTGCGAGTTTCAAGTGTCGGGGTGATGCTCCCTCGACAAGCAAGGTGATGCTCCCTTGTGATATTGTGAGATGTTGACATTCAGTTGACATCATTGAGTTTGAGTGAGTTGATCAAGTGTAGTCGCCATTGTAAACATCAGGGCTTCAAGGCCTTTCTTTTGTAATTCCATTGAATAAGTTGTACTTCATGCTATTGAAAGCATTATCCATGTAATAAGACATTGCAAGTCGTTTGAATCAAGTAACTAGACAAGTACCCAACTCTTATTCAAGTAGTTATCTTTGATGTATTCTTTGTGTTGTTTAAGTAATTGATAAATTGACAGCAAGTAAAATTGTTTAAGTAAGGAAAAATTTCCGTAGAACTAGTTGGGTATCTTACAAGATTGATATCATCTCCCAGCTACGCACAATTGCTTGGAAGGAGAAGACCAGTTATGCTGAATACCGCAGGACAATTTTCGTCCTGGAAGAAGAAGAACGTGCTGAGTTACATCAACTTTTTATGGAAATTCGCCTGGAATTAGGGGCTGGAGAAGCCTAATGCCACTTGTCTTGCATGTATGAAGTTCTTTTGTAATTAGCAATGGTAACCATAATTTTGATATAATGTACCCATTTCCGTATTAAGGTCACTTTCTTGATAACGGTTACTCGAAAAAGACCATTTCGAATAGTTATAATTTTGGGGGAGATTTTGAAAAACTATAAAGGGAAGGACTTTCGAAGGGAAGAGCATCTTTTTCCGACTATCTGTGAACAGGGGAAGGGGAGCAAGTTTATTCTATTCTACATTTCAGTTATATTTTTCTTAGCTCAACTTATGTATAAAAGCATTGCAAAAACTTTGAGTTTTGTTATATTGAAGAAATGAAGAATTACTTACAGAACTGTGTCTCCAAGTATTTTCTGTGATTGCGATTGTTCTTGTGTCAATTCGTAATCTGTCTTCAATATTGCTTCTTTTATGTTGGTATGTGTTAAGGTGGAATATAACTGTATTTTTCAATCAATTTGTCCTTGTTTGTGAATGTTGGATAAGTGAGCTTTGTATCCTTTATCTGCATTCATTTCTTTATGAAATCAATCACGCGCATCTATTTCATGGTGATGGGTAGATTTTAATACACCTTTTCTGCTTTTTGGTTAAAAGCACACCCCATATTTTTATTCATTGCATATCTTAAGAGGGAGTCGTACCTCTAAAATTCAGAGGAAGGTTGTCAATCCAGTGGCAACCTCTCCAACTGTTAGTACTGTTTGTTCTGCCTCTTGGGCGTCTTGAGTCATTTTTTGCATTTATTTTCGAAGGACAAATCTGTTCACTAACAGATTTTTGGCAACTCTGCTGGGGATTCAAAATTGAAGATTGGTGCTCTTGTGTTCCCAGAAATTTGAAAGTGCCTCCCCGAGTACGAAGGCTAGCGGCTCTGTTTAATGAATGCACTCAGAAACATTTCTGTTCCAACGAAGACCTATGCTGATTTAATTTTCAAATTTGCAGTATGGCATTGTTTTCCTCCCAGCCATGGGGAAATCATTTTGGTCCTCTTTCTTTAGCAGTATATTCACCATTACCTGAAGGATCAAGAAAGTATTTTCCAAAGTTCAGTGGAGAGAATCATCAAGATGCTGCAAAACCACATTCTGGCATTCATAGTTGCATGCGGCATTTTGGGGGTAAGTAAAGAAGATGTTTTTGTCCGGTTATTTATTGAATCTCTTGTTGGACCTGTAGCAGATTGGTTTCATTATTTGGAGGATAAATGTATTACTAATTGGGATTCATTGAAGACTAAGTTCTTAGAAAGATTTAAAGGTCCTGATGATGAGGCTGCTCTATTGTGTCAATTCTTCCACATTCGCAAGCAAGAAGAAGAATCCATCAGAGACTTTGTGGACAGATTCAACCGGCTGTTCAAAAAGATTCCTGCATCCGTTCGACCGAGTAAGCAACTCTGGCTATGTACTTTTATTTCTGCATTGCATCCAGATGTTCAATTTGAGTTGAGGCGAAGTGGAATAAATGATGTTGAAATTGCACAACAAGAGGCAGTAAAAATAGAAGATGATCTAATATCGAGTGGCTTATGGAAAGTAAATCAGATTGCAGATAATCTAATTCATGAACCTATGAGGATGCCTATTATGTATAAACAAAATCTCAAGCCTATAGGTTCCCATAATATCCTATCTCCTTCTATTGAATGTTCTAATCTCTCTGTTTTTGATTCCAAACATTTTGGTAGAAGTGAGGTAAGTGCTGTGGAAATTAAATCTCATGTGGGTAGGAGAGTTGAAGCTTATTATTTGCATTATGAGGAAGACAATGATAAATCTGTAGTTTTCCCATGCAATACGGAAGATGAGCAACCTGAAGCTATACAACATGAAGAAGTCATCCTGAATACCTATTCTCCGGTATGCATGCAAGTTGAACATGAAAGCTTCACATCTCCTGAGTCAAATAAGACAGAGGTACGGTTGCAAGAAGAGGTTATAAATGCCAAAATTTTTAAACAAGATTTGAAAGTCACTCGTGCCTCCCATTATAAGAAAGAAGACAAAGAAGAGCCTAATAAGAGAATGGATGAATTGCTTTCCTCATCTACTCATCCTCTCAGTAATGATGAAGACTTCTCTTCTTCCACAATTCCAACACAAAATGATCAGGTACTTGATGATCCCGCATAAGTGAGCTTTTTAAAGAATTTTTATGGTAATATGCAATTTTAATCTGATAAAGTACACTCAACCTTGCTTAGAACTTTGCAAGAAATTGAACAAAGAGATGAGAAAGATACACATTTTCTTGCTTGCAGCCATGAAAAGACTTTTGTTTGTGAAAAAGATACACATGATGATGAATCTCATGCCACAATGCATCCTTGGCATAAAGAGGACAACGATATAGAAGCTAAAAATTCTTTTGAAATGCCCTCTGAAGCAGTGAAAGCATGTGAAGAAAAAGGTGAAAGTGAAGTTGTTTCTCTAAGGCATATACAGCCAAAGGTAAGTGAAGAATCCATCTTCGAGTCATTTTTCTTTGAAGATGCAATTATGCCTTTTGAGAATGATTCATTAAATAAAGCTTGTGTTAGAAATATGTGCACTGATTTTGATGAGGAGAATGATAAAGTACGTGGATCAGTTTCAGCACAAAAACAGAATATTGTTTCTGTTGAAGGGGATTTTCAGCCTCATCTACTTCTCGCTTCGCATGAGACACGTAGTTCAAGAGGTTATTTTCAGGCATGGGATATCAGTTTGTCTATGGCTGAGAAAGGTGATTATATAGGACATAATGGCACATACGTTGCAAGTCAGAATTCAAAATCTGCATTTCATACTTTGTGTGTGGGTTGTCCAATCTGGGGGCTGATTTCTCCATCTTTGTAAAATCAAATATATTCTGACATTTTATATGAGACTATACAGGCAGGTGTTGGTAGTCATGTGCTGGGCAATGTTGATATGAGTCGTCAGTTTGAAGAAGTGTACAATGAAAAATGGCTTCTTGGGCATCAAGTCATACCTAGAGGGTTTTTATGTGAAGTCATTTTTATCAGTTTAATCACAGTGGTCACAAGTTGGCAGCTATTGGTGTGCGAGCTTTTCGTTCATCAACCATTATTTTGCAGAGGCTGCTATTTCTCCCAACCTGTTAGTGGATTTGCATGACCATTCTAGAGTCATCTGGAGGTAGGATCTTCCTACCATGTACATATTAGGAGTTTTTGTTGTGCTGGTAGTCTAGTTTCCTTTCCTGTTTGCCTTGTTTTTGGCTTGTTCTGGCTCCTTTGTTTCCCTTGCTCTCTGACTCTATTACCCAATGGATAATGCACTATTCCACGATTGAGGTTCTGGGTTCCTTGCTTCATCCTTTGCAGTCCTCGTCCCCAATCAGAGCCCATTGTTGCCCCAAAAATTTGAACCCAAATATTTTCAAATTTCAGTGCATAGGAATTGATGCAATCATCGCCTTGTCCCGGTCCGGTCATTTTCCAAAAAGTTTTGAAGTCTTAGGGACATTTTTATGAGTCTTTGTCGTCGGGCACTTTTCAAGTTCATGAATCTTTTGTTTCCCCGACTTATGTTCTTAAGTTCAAGAAATGGCCGGCTTCCCGACTTCTCCTTCGTGTCGGGGAAGTTTAAAGTTTTTGAATGTCACTCTAATAGTTCGAAGGATCGTTAGAGCTCCGACGCCCCGACCTCACTCATTGTCGGGAGTTTTCAAATTTTGTGAACTCCTTAAGGTTCAAAGTTTGAAATCTGTTCCGACTCCCAACTAATCAGCATCTTCATGGTGTCTATTTTTCAAGGTATCGTCAGCTCATCAGATTACTCGTGTGGTATGCAATGAGAATGTCTTTTTAGGAGTTATGAAATGCGAGCTCAATCTTAGGACTCATTTCTCAAGATACAAAATCAATGATGCATTAATTGCCTCTTAAATGACAAGTGTAACAGAGTTCACTAAGGTGGTAGCACGGCATTAACAAGTTTAAAAACCATCATTACTTGCTAGCGTAATTAAATAAACTTGATTGTATAGAAAGGTGACGGTGCTCTCTGAGTTCAGTCTTTCTTATCTACCAAGTTATCTTTCAGAATGGGACTTTCTGCGAATAATGAAATTTGGGATGATGAGCCTATGCCTATTCTACAACCTGATTTACATTGGCCCGAGGAGGAGCATATTGATATCATCTCCCAGCTGTGCACAGTTGCTTGGAAGGAGAAGACCAGTTATGCTGAATACCGTAGGACAATTTTCGTCCTGGAAGAAGAAGAACGTGCTAAGTTACATCAACTTTTTATGGAAGTTCGCCTGGAATTAGGGGCTAGAGAAGCCTAATGCCACTTGTCTTGCATGTATGAAGTTATTTTGTAATTAGCGATGGTAACCATAATTTTGATATAATGTAACCATTTCCGTTTTAAGGTCACTTTCTTGATAACGGTTACTCGAAAAAGACCGTTTCAAACAGTTATAATTTTGGGGGAGATTTTGAAAAACTATAAAGGGAAGGACTTTCGAAGGGAAGAGCATCTTTTTCCAGCTGTCTATGAACAGGGGAAGGGGAGAAAGTTTATTCTGTTCTACTTTCCAGTTATATTTTTCTTAGCTCAACTTATGTATAGAAGCATTGCAGAAACTTTGAGTTTTGTTATATTGAAGAAATGAAGAATTACTTACAGAACTTTGTGTCTCCAAGTATTTTATGTGATTGCGATTGTTCTTGTGTCAATTTGTAATCTGTCTTCAATATTGCTTCTTTTATGTTGTTATGTGTTAAGGTGGAATATAACTGTATTTTTCAATCAATTTGTCCTTGTTTGTGAATGTTGGATAAGTGAGCTTTGTATCCTTTATCTGCATTAATTTCTTTATGAAATCAATTGCGCGCATCTATTTCATGGTGATGGGTAGATGTTAATGCACCTTTTCTGCTTTCTGATTAAAAGCACAACCCATATTTTTATTCTTTGCATGTCTTAAGAGGGAGCTATACCTCTAAAATTCAGAGGAAGGTTGTTAATCCAATGGCAACCTTTCCAACTGTTAGTACTGTTTGTTCTTCCTCTCGGGCATCTTGAGTCATTTTCTGCATTTATTTTTGAAGGACAAATCTGTTCACTAACACATGGTTCAAAAAATGGAGCTTCTAAGATCCTTATCACAGTGTATAACTAATTGCTGGGAAGGACATCTGGGCTTGAGCACAAGAAAGTGTAAATTATTGGTACCATATGGAAAATTAATTGAGTATGTGGTATGGCAAGCAGGGTTCACATCTATTTGACAAATGGTTCATTGCATAATATTGTGCCCAAAATCTGGATTGCATCTGTTTGATTCTCCTAGTTCACACATTGGTATATGTCATTTTATGTCATAAATAGATCTTAGATCAATCACAAAAGTGTGTCGTCAATGACCAGATAAACATGTCTCTTCACTTTAAATCAATATGTAATATTAGTTAAGATTTTTGAACATTGAAAAATTTGCCACCATTTATTGGGTTCAGATTTGATCTTTTTGAGATTACAATAGAGAACTAAACAACTCCTTGAGAATATTTAGCCAACCGTTGCTGGCTTGGCAATTACACACTCAAATAAGAACTATTAGCTAAATGATCTCATATCAATTTATGTAGTTTTATACCCCCATTGAATATAAACATTTTCTCCAAATACTAATATTATCATTTTATATGAATTATTAATCATTGAGCACAGTATTTTTACAGGGGATATGTCTAGGGCTTAGCAATGAGAGAAAAAGTTGAAGTTCATTTTTTTCTTTTTTTAATTGCAAGGACAAGGTGGCAATTTTATGAACATACGCCTCTTCAAAGTAGTATTTCTCTTACACTTTATGTAGTGGTTCTGTGTAAAATATGGATATAAGCAATCAAGTGCCGAAGTCAAAGATATCCTCCCAATGTTGTAAAGTGCTGATATAACTGACCTTTCTTCTTTCTCTTATCAGGTTGTATTAGATCCAAAGCAATTTCTAGGAGTGAAGTCAAGTGCAGATGCTGTTGAATATCTCCACTCTGGTCAAAGCATAGGCAAAGTAAGCATCGGTAACCTGAGAATCTCTTTTATTCATTTCTGACTGCAAAGCAAGTTCTTGTTTTCCAATAACTTTGGATTTAAGCTAAACTTTAGAAATAAATTGTTTGTGCATTGAACTATAAGAACTGACTCTATTTGATACTATGGATATTCTTTAGGTGGTTGTCTGCATTGATCCAAGTTTCAGCCAAGTAATTGCACGGTTGTAGGCATCGGAACTTGAACTATTGCTGTATATATGCAGAAATTTTGCATGTTTGCAGCAGTGCATTCAGTAATTACTTTCTTTATATAATTAGTAAAATGGAGACTGGCATTATATCAATTATGTGTATTACACAAAATCATTTAAGAATGACAATAATAAGCATGATATGTGACAAGCTCGTTTCCTCAGCAGATCGAGTCCCATGGTGTAATATGATTTGGTTGTTAAATGTTACTGCTCAAGGCAAAAGCTATATACAATACGTAGTGAATATCATTATTTTATTTGCTTAATCATAATGGAAATGGTAACAAGCACAATTAAGTAGTAATGAAACTTTAATAAGAAAATGGTTTCCTTTCATCCTTTTACCTTAGTACCCTATTTATAGAACCATAGAAAATGAGAGAACATCATATCAACTCAATAGAACAAAAGAATGGACTTATAAGACCAAAGTAATGTCCAAAGAGTTCTGTAATAGTCAACAGGTCTATTTGTAAAAGTAATAATGTAATGTGCTGTACCTGTTTGTATTTTTTTAGAATCTTTATTGTATTATTTTTATTAGATTTTTGTGTGTTCTTTCAGATAGACAGAAGATGCAGAAGGGGTTTATTGTTTTCCTGCAGATGTGGTGCCGAAGCACACAATATATTGCATATAACAGAAACCCAGAAAATATACAATGATTCTGGAGAAAGTAATGACAACCCAAATAGAAGAATAGCCAGAAAACAATTACTATTACATACCCATGTGAAAATATGCAACTTGGTATAACCGCGCCGGAAATGGACCAGCAACTGGGTATGGCTAGAATTGCTCAAAACTTCACAAATGCAACAGAGTGTTTATACAACTAATATCAGCAAATATAGAGGTCTGAAATACCACATTAAGACCATACAAGAGGCAGCAAAATAGAAGAAAGGAGTCACAAACAATCCCACGCCTCACAGGTACATGGTACGGCCTTGCTGTAGGAGCAACCTGCAAGTGTATGGTTGATAACTCGCTAGAATCTGTCTGAAAACAATCTGCAGCAGCCTCCTAGGATGGGCGACCAAGCACAAAGGGCACGGGTCACCAAAAACTTCACAAACTAAACCCCAAAGTGGTACAGCCCGCCCCAAGAGGGTACGGCCAGCAAGAGGTAAACACAACAGCAATAGAATCACCTCCAAACACACTGAAATCTGCCTTCTCCGTCCTCTTTTATCAACAAATGACATTTATATAAAATGGTCTCACAATCAGCTCAAGCAAACTCTTCGAATGTCTCCATTGTCAACACATATGTGAATGCTGAATACATCCACCGTCTATGGCACCGTTGGGTGGTTTTGCACACCTGTGGGATACCGTCACTAATAGAGGTTTCCGTCTCCAATAGCCCGATGCAAAATCTCAAATTCCAGAAACCCTAGCAGAGCTCTCATAAGCAAAATACCAAAACATAGCATAAACTGAAAATGAGCCCCAAAAACCCTTATATTCTCCCTCCAAGATGGCGTTGGAATTCAAGAGGGGTTTTTATCATTTTAAAACACTTTTAAGTTGCCTAGGGAGGGGCACCCAAGGTCACAACTTGAAATAAGACTCTAATTTTTCATAAAGTCACTTTTCCGGCAATAGTAATAAAGTCCATATGAATATAAATTAAATAACCTTTGGACTTTAAAATAATTATGAAGACGGCATCGGAAATCCATGATCTTGAGCTCGTCGAAAAGGTCTCGACGAAATGCATCTGATCCAACTCTGAAAATCCCGAACCGACACCATACCCAAACTTACTAAAAATAGTAACGGCCAAGAGCCCATTGATCCAACCATGAGGGTGCCAACTGGATCCACTGAAAGCGAACCAAAACTCTGTCACTGCCAAGGACCTCCTGAGCTAACTAACCACAGTTCCCTAACCAAACTGCTAGCGGAACTCCATGATGGACTAGCCATGTGTCAAAGAGGGGACATTACAAATAACCCGAGAGGGGTATGAAACCCAAAGTTTGGGACACCAACTTCCAAATGGTCTCCCCCTTTGAGGAATATTTGGAAAGTCAAATTTGATGGGTCATTGAAGGGGAACCTTAGGGTGGCAAGAGTTGGATGCCTTATTCGAATTCAGAAGCCACCCCATAATATCAGAAATTTAGAAGGCGCCCTCATTATGTTTCCTAAAGCTCCCGACAATTGAGGTGGAGGGGAATTCCCTTGTAGTTGTTAATGCTCTAGTGAAGGGAAAAACATGTGGTTGGAAGCTAGAGCATTTTCTCAAGGAGGTGAGAAGGTTAACAACCAATTTTGATCCGTTTGCTTCAAGCATTGCTTTAGAGAGGTGAATAGACCTATAGACCTGCTAGCGAATGTAGGAGTAAGCATGGTTAACTTCTCATCTCTATACAATTTTTTTGTGCAGGATTGTCCCAAATTGTGTCAGCTCCTCGTTGATGATGGATCTAGCAATACTAAAAGACATCCCATTGATTATCATTATTTTTCAAATAAGGAGCATCCTTCATGGGGACATGTAGGCTCCAAAAGTGTTTTTGGTCTTGTTTTGGTCGTCTCCTCTTCCTACATGTTCACCTTTGTTTCAATGAAAGTGGCAACTCACTATTGTTTGGCATTTTGTTGTCATGTTTCATGTTTGCATCTTGATTGACAATGGCAGCAACTAGGAGGTAAGGAAAGGAAGGGTGAAATTCCCTTTGAGGAATCACTCTCTACTAAGCACCTAAAAATGATTTTTTACACAGTGGAAAAATCAGGCCTAGAATTAATCAAGGTCATTTTGAAGGAGAAACAATAGGATTTTGGTTGAGGCATCAAGTGGACAAATTATAGTGTTGCAAACTCCTTTCTCTTCAATTTGGTCAATAAAATTGTAGACAACAATATGTGTGCACATGGATGGTAGATGTCTTGTTAGAGGAAGGCATCTCCTTGACTAGGAGGAGCTGATTATAATCTAAGAGACTACGCACTATAATGGCCCTTTTAATTAATTAGTTTATGTGGGTCCTCTCCTTATTTTCTTGATAAGGATATAAAGATATTTTATTAAAGGGGCCATGGTTTGGGAAAATAGAAGCAACAAATAAAATAATAGCTTATGGGGGCGTGGATTTCTATAAAGAGGTGTTATAACCCCTAGATACTTGGCAGCTTCTTCATGATAGATTCTATGACAGCTCATTAATGAGGAGTTACAAGTTGGTAATCATGACAGAGTGGGGGATATTTTGAGGAAAGAATTTCATTAATATTTTAATTGCCATCTTAGAGGGAAAATGAGGCATTGTAATTTGTGTTGTTGTAGTATCCCTAACTAGATTTGCCCTATAATTCTGATTTTTCTGCTCAAACTGTCGGTCTGAATTCTGATTTTTTATTTCTGAAGTATAAATAGTCATGGACAGTGAATATACAAGTGCCAAACACTCAAATAAACATGCCAAACATGTATGCTTATGAAGATAACATCAAACATGAATCCGACCATGTAATATAACCATCCAAGTGCTTATAAATCTGATTTCTGAGTGTAAAAGTCTGCTGCTACAAATCTGAATATTCTGAATTGAACTTACAACAAATTCATGGGCTCAAACATGCCAAAACATCGCCCAGATTTCTGCCATTACAAATCAGATCCAAACATAGGTTCATACATACCAAAATATGGCGAAAATGATGTCAAACAACAAACCCTAGATGGGTGAATCCTCCATGATAGGCGATTAGGGTTTGGTGCTTCAAAAATGTGAAGTCGCCCTCCTTGGGAAGTGGCGTTCAACCTAGGGAAGAAACCCTAGCAGCAATACTTGTCCAAATCCTCCAAAATGGGTGCTCAAATCTAATCTGAAAAATATGCCTTTGAATTCTCAAGCACTCCATATCTCCAATGAAGTGCAAGTGTTAACTCCGTATGAATTCACCTCCAAGATGAAATTGGGTTTTCATCCAATCCACCACTATTCCTAAGAGTTTTCGTCCTTGGAATAAGCTGAACTAAAAGTGCAACCAAGAGTAAAAACACCAATGAATAAAATCAAATGTGAATGAATGATAAAATGACCTCCAAATTGCCCAATTCAAACCTAGCCGACCTCCTTTTTGGCAAATTATTTTATTTCATTTTTATTTCTTTCTTCCACTTCGCTGACCTCCCTCTAGGCACTCCACTTTTTAATTTATTCATTTTTATTCTTCCTCTCTAAGTCATCCACCTCTTGGGCAATTTTCTTTATTTAATTTTAATTCACCAAGTGGCTCACAAAAATATGAGAAGTTATTCCACAACATAATTTGGTCTAGCAAAATTAGTTAAATATAAATAATCCGAAATGATTAGGATTACTTAGTATTTAACCAATTATATTATTCCCTTGGACTTCCAGCATAGCCTACGAGAATAGAATAGGCTAACCGACTTTATTGGGTGATCACTCAAAAAAAGGGGACGTTACAGTTGTTCTAGTGCTATGTATTGAGGTGCTTGGTTGCCTTTGAGACAATAGCCTTTTTTTCATATAATGTATGCCATAGCTTGAGCCTTGTGTTTAACTATCAATTCAAGGATGAAAACCCTTGGATTTATAATTAGAGGATGAAACCCTTTGGTTTCCTAAGGGCAATCTCATTTAGAAGTTGTATTTGTGATAAAAGCTTTTGTTTTATTTTCCAGCAAGTATTTGTTTTATAGTAGCAACATATTGTAATAGTAGATTTGATTTATATTTATATGTTGTCTATTTGATGATATTTTGGCATATTTGAATATATTTATTCAATGCCAATATGTTTGTATTGTACATGCAATCTATTGTTATGTCTTTGGGGCATTGTTTATATATATATATATAGTAAGATCCCTGTCTTATCTAAACTGAAAATTTTCTTTGTTTGTCTAAAAATTTCTGATTTGATTTGCTTGCAATATACTTAGGTTTTTTTATTTTTGTTTTCAACAATGGGTTTGCAATATCATGAACATTGAAAGGTTGCAAACATACATCCAACTAACATGAAATGAACATGAAATATTGATATTATGCAATCTAACAACTCACATAAACATAGATGAAGATACCCGACTTGAAAACTTATCTTCTTTATTGACTATAGAGCTGATTACAAATTGATGATGGCTGGGAATTACAATCAGTCAAGTTTGATTTGAATTTCAAACCTTCAAATACATCCAAAAGTGTCAAAATATAGGTCCAAACCCTAGCCATATGAGTGGAAGATGAAGCTCTATGAAGTATTGGTGAAATACTCAGCAAAGTATGACTGAAAAACACCCTGTAGTAGCTAATCAGAGGTCTGATATACAATCCCAAGTTGTATGATGATAAACATGTTAGATTTAGGGCACACAACTGAGAGGGGGGGGGGGGTGAATCAG
Source organism: Cunninghamia lanceolata (assembly GCA_027924645.1). NCBI lineage: Eukaryota > Viridiplantae > Streptophyta > Pinopsida > Cupressales > Cupressaceae > Cunninghamia > Cunninghamia lanceolata. The sequence continues at coordinate 9,519,255 of BSBN01000333.1, forward strand.
TTGTGCCAAACTTTCTCCAATTCACACACTTAAAACTTCTTGGTGATTAGCAGTATATTAAACATGAAACATAATGCATTCAAACCAAAAGCAGAAACTCAACAACACATAAGACACCAAGATTTTGACGTGGAAAACCCGGTTAAGGGAAAAACCACGGGGTGATTAACCCAAGAATGCATTCTCTGTTAGAATAATAGAAAGAACAAATGGCACATGCCAATTAGGGCTCATTGCCCGAGCACATTGCTCACAAGAGGCTCACTGCCTACAAGAGGCTCACTGTCTACAAAGAAATAAGTATCACATACATGAACTGGAGAATAGCATCTTCACCATGCTTGAATCAGTTCTATTAAAGCCCAAAAACTTCTGCTCTGCCTTTTGCTCTCTTCTTCGCTACCACACTCTCATCTCCACAAGACACATTCTGGAATGACTTCACAATCCTTTATTTATACAAGGCATCGGCTTAGAAACACTCATCTAAGTCGGCAAACACTTATAGATCCTCCAGAAGACGTGTAATACATCCGGTCGGCCAGTCACAGGAAGAACACCAACATCCGGTGGTTATTCATCAAATCCAAACTCTAACTTCAATGCGGACTGCCAACATGAACTAGACATGATCCAAAGATCACCACAGCGTTTCTTGAGCCACCAAGAACATCCGCACTTTATCAGCTTACTGGAATTCTTCTCTCCTTCATCCTGAGCTTCAAGAACACAGTCTATCATCACTGTCACAAATGAACAGGCTCTTCCGGACCTTCAAACTACGAGCCAATCTAGTTGACACTTCTAAAGGACTTCCTCAATACGCCCTCCAATCCGCAGAATGGGATGATGCACTTCCGGAGCTCACCGGACCTATCTGTGACACCCTGTCACCTCTGAACACCTACCGGAACCGGTTCTACTTGAGCATCCATAACTTCTTCATATCTTCATGCGGACCTCTGAAAACTTGACTGGAGCATCTCAAGACTTATATCTACAAACCCTTTAAACCGCATCCTCTGATCCTCAGCCTATTGTGGACTTTTACCTTCTTGTCATCATTGTTCTTCACTGTTCCTGATTGAGACTAATTTTCACAATATTCTCAGCACACAACTCATCCAATCCTTCTCATTAATGCAACATAAGTATGTTGACATCAATGACAACACCTGTTAGGCCCATACTTGCAACAATCTCCCCCTTTGTCATTGATGGCAACATATGATGTGAAAAACCATCAAGACAAGAACTTCTCCTTACTGTCACAACTCCCCCTATCAGCAACAACCATTCACATGTCTTTTCTTCCTTTACTGCTCCCCCTTTGATCAGCAACCACTTGTTTTTCACATGTCTTCTCTCCCCATTTGACATCAATGGCGAAGGGCTTATACTTGCAACTCTAACACATCAGGATCATACCAGCTGCTCCCCCTGAGTAGCAACTCTCCATCACCAATCCGGATCACAAGATATGACTGTGATATCCACCGGACTGATGCACATCAGTGCATCCTAGTTCATCACTGGAGGGGCAATAACCCCTAACTTCTCCCGGAGATACTCAAAAGAGTCCTTGGGAAGAGGTTTAGTAAAAATATCTGCAATCTAATCCTTTGAGGGCACAAACTCCAGTCTGACTTCATCCTTGTTCACTTGTTCTCTTAGAAAATAAAATGTGATAGATATATGTTTAGTCTTAGAATGCAACACCGGATTCTTAGAAATGTTTATTGCACTTGAATTATCACAGAAGATTGTGATAGGCTCCTCATACTCTACTTTGATATCTCTTAGCATCTGCTTCATCCACAAAATTTGAGTGCAACTACCTGCTGCAGCAATGTATTCTGTTTCAGTTGTAGACAAAGATATTGCCTCTTGTTTCTTGCTTAGCCAAGAAACCAATCTCTTTCCCAAAAAGAATGCTCCACCACTGGTACTCTTCCGGTCATCCACATCTCCTACCCAATCTGCATCTGTATATGCATGAAGAGAGAAATCATAATCTCTAGGATACCACAACCCATACTTGACTGTCCCTTTTAGATATCTAAAAAAAATTTTGATTGCCATGACATGAGATTCTCTGGGATCAGCCTAAAATCTAGCCACAAGACCAACAGTCTGCATTATATCTGGTCTAGTTTGAGTGAGATACAACAATCCACCAATCATTGATCTATACTTTGTCTGGTCTACCTTAGGAGAGTCAATCATCTTTGCTCAACTTACATCCGGTTTCCATGGGAGTATTCATTGGCTTTGAATCTTGCATCCCAAATTTCCTCAACAATTATTTCACATATTTGGTCTGAGAAATGAAGATTTCTTTCTTTGTTTGAGTAATTTGCAGACCCAAGAAGAAATTCATTTCACCAAGCATAGACATCTCAAACTCACTTTTCATTTGGTTTGCAAAAGTTTGACACACACTATTTCTTCCTCCAAAGATGATATCATCAACAAATACTTCAACAATCAAGATGTTTTCATGATCAATTTTGAAATATAAGTTACTGTCAGCAGTACCTTTGTTGAATCCAATCTTCAGAAGATGTTTATCCAATCTTTCATACCAAGCTCTTGGGGCTTGCTTTAAACCATAAAGTGTCTTTTTCAATTTGCAAACCATATCACCATGATCAGACAAATGAAATCCATCTGGTTGCTCTATATACACTTCTTCCAAATCACCGTTTAGAAAGGCAGACTTGACATCCATCTGATATACTTTGAAATCCTTGAAGGAAGTAAAGGCAAGAAATAATCTGACTGCTTCAATTCTTGCCACCGGAGCAAAAGTTTCTTCAAAATCAATTCCTTCTATTTGAGAGTAGCCCTTGCAAACCAATCTGGCTTTATTTCTGATTACTTCACCAACTTCATTCAGTTTGTTTCGGAAGACCCATTTGGTTCCAATCACATTCTTGTTTCTAGGTCTAGGAACAAGATCTCAAGTGTGATTTTTCTTTATTTGCACCAGCTCTTCCTCCATTGCTTTAGTCCAATTTTCATCATTGCAAGCTTCATTCACTGTCTTAGGTTCAATTTTAGAGATCAAACAATACTCTTCTGAATCTTGAGCAATTCTCCTTCTTGTTAGAACTCTTTTGCTTTTATCACCTATGATCTGATCTTCGGAATGGTTCAATCTTACATACCTGGGAACTTTGGGAGTTTCCTGCACTTCTAATTCTTGATCAGGCTCATTATGATCTATCTCTTCCTCCTGAATTACCGAATCTGTTTGATTCTGAGTACCGGAAGGGGTTTGGGCTTCTTGAATCAGAACACCATTCTGATCATCATCATCATATTCATAAAACCTTGAAGGTTTCTCAATTCCTTCATCAACCTTCACATTTGTACTTTCTATCATCTTTCTCAGTCTCTTATTGTAACACCGGTATGCTTTGCTTTAAGTGGAGTAATCCAAGAAAATTCCTTCATCACTTCTAGCATCAAACTTCCCTAGATCTTCATCTCTTTTAATGTAACATTTGCTGCCAAAAACTCTGAAATACCTTACAGTAGGAGTGATGCCAAACCAAAGTTCATAAGGAGTCTTACCGGTATTGCTTCTGATTTGAACTCGATTGAGTGTATAGACTGCAGTGCTGACAGCTTCTCTCCAAAACATCTGAGGAACATTTGCTTCCATCATCATTGTCCTAGATGGTCTGGTTCTTTCTCTCTACAACTCCATTCTGCTGTGGAGTCCTAGGAGCAGACAACTATCTCTTTATGCCATGCTTCTCACAAAAATCTATGAACTCACCGGATGTGAATTCACCACCTCTATCAGACCTCAGACATTTCAGTTTCAATCCAGTTTGATTCTCTACCATAGCCTTGAAGATTTTAAACTTCTCAAAAGCTTCTAATTTCTCTTTCAGAAAGGTAACCCACATCATTCGGGAATAGTCATCAATCAGTAACATGAAATATCTGTCACCTTGCATAATCTTAATTCTTGTCGGACCACACAAATCAGTATGAACTAATTCCAATAATCCAGTGGAGGATTGATCCTTGCTTTTGAATGAGACTCTGCTCTATTTCCCCATCTGACATTCCTTGCACAAGTTCTTAGTGGGTTTCACCAATTTTGGAAAATCTCTTACAGTCTGAGTATTGCTTATTTTGATGATATTATCAAAATTCACATGACACATCCTTCTATGCCATAACCAATTCTGATCAACTTGAACAAATAAGTAACTTTTACCAGTACCAACCAAGTGGAAGATATTACCTTTAGTTTGAGCACTGGATGCAATCTCTATTCCGAAACTTTCAAAGATTTTGCATTTTCCATCCTTAAACCGGAGATCATAGCCTTTGTCCACCAACTGTCCAACACTGAGAAGATTGTGCTTCAAGCCTTCAACATATAGAACATTACCAGTTTTGTTTCTTCCATCAAAAGAAATAGTTCCTCTTCCTCTGATTCTACCAGCAGAATTATCACCAAACTTCACCACTCCTCCTTCATACCTTTCCAAATCTATGAACTTATTTTTGTCACCTGTCATATGGTGAGAGCAACTACTGTCAATGACCCAATCATCCTTTTCTTCAACTTGGGTAGCCAGAGCTCTTTCTACAACTTGATGATTGACAGATACAGAGGATATTGGTTCTTTATCCTTGATGGCAATGAACACCCATTCACTTCCGGATTTGTTTCCTGTCTCTGATTCATTATCTGTTACTCCTTCATTATTATCTTCTTCATGAACATAGTAACAATTCTTTTGAAACCTTGATCTGTTAGGATTTGGCTTTGAAAATCTTTCTGGACATTTTGAAGCAAAATGACCAATCTTATTGCAGTTAAAACACTTGAAAGGCAATTTTCCTTCATACTTACCGAATCCTTTTGGTAGTCTCTTTGCAATGAGGGCTTCAAGTTGAGCAGTTTCTACTTCTTCTTCCAGGTCTTTTCTTGCTTTTTCATACCATGACAGTTTCTTTGATGAGTTCTCTCCCGGATCAAATCTTTGTTTACCTTTCACAGAGGCACTGGCTTTGAATGCAGATTCAGTCTTGGGGGGATCATCTCCAAACTCGGTCATTTCAAATGCAGCTAGTTTGCCAGCCAATTGGTCTCTTGTGACAGTTGTATGGGCTCTGAATTCATCAATGGCAGCAACCTTGATTTTGTAAGAGGCAGGAAGGGATCTGAGGATTTTGCCAACAATCTCATTCTCATCCAAGACTCTACCAGCATTTCTGATTTCACAAACCAGCTCATTTACTCTTGGCATAAAAGTAGTAATATTTTCATCATCTTTCATCGTCAGCCTTTCAACTTTCCCTTTTAAACTCTATAACCTTGCACATTTAACATACTGGTCTCCTTCATGCAAAAGTTCTAGTTTATTCCAAATCTCAAAAGCAGTTGGCAGGTCAATAACATTTGAGAGCTCTGAGTCGGATAAAGCGTTTAGAAGAGCCTCTTTGGTCCGCAGATTGTTTTCAGCATTTGTGAGTTCATTTAGGGTTGTCGGACCACCCTGTGGAGGTACATACGCCTTTGTAACCATGGACCAGTAGCCATTCCCATACATTGCAAGTGACATTTCATGCGACCTTTCCAAAGAACAAAGTTGGTTCCATCAAACTTCGGACTATCCTTCTTGTAGGACGACATCCTAGATCTCCTCAAGCGGTTAAGCTCCTTTCAGAGGAACTTGGCTCTGATACCAATTGTTAGATTTAGAGCACACAACTGAGAGGGGGGGGGGTGAATCAGTTGTGCCAAACTTTCTCCAATTCACACACTTAAAACTTCTTGGTGATTAGCAGTATATTAAACATGAAACATAATGCATTCAAATCAAAAGCAGAAGCTCAACAACACATAAGACACCAAGATTTTGACGTGGAAAACCCGGTTAAGGGAAAAACCACGAGGTGATTAACTCAAGAATGTATTCTCTATTAGAAGAATAGAAAGAACAAATGGCACATGCCAATTAGGGCTCACTGCCCGAGCACACTGGTCATAAGAGGCTCACTGCCTACAAGAGACACACTGTCTACAAAGAAATAAGTATCACATACATGAACTAGAGAATAGCATCTTCACCATGCTTGAATCAGTTCCATTAAAGCCCAAAAACTTCTGCTCTGCCTTCCGCTCTCTTCTTCACTACCACACTCATCTCCACAAGACACATTCTGGAATGACTTCACAATCCTTTATTTATACAAGGCATCGACTTAGGAACACTCATCTAAGTCGGCAAACACTTATAGATCCTCCGGAAGACGTGTAATACATCCGGTCGGCCAGTCACAGGAAGAACACCAACATCAGGTGGTTATTCATCAAATCCAAACTCTAACTTCAATGCGGACCGCCAACATGAACTAGACATGATCCAAAGATCACCACAGCCTTTCCTGAGCCACCAAGAACATCTGCACTTTATCAGCTTACTGGAATTCTTCTCTCCTTCATCCGGAGCTTCAAGAACACAGTCTGTCATCACTATCACAAATGAACAAGCTCTTCCGGACCTTCAAACCATGAGCCAATCTAGTTGACACTTCTAAAGGACTTCCTCAATATGCCCTCCAATCCGCAAAATGGGATGATGCACTTCCGGAGCTCACCGGACCTATCTGTGACACCCTATCACCTCTGAACACCTGTCGGAACCGGTTCTACTTGAGCAATCATAACTTCTTCAGATCTTCATGCGGACCTCTGAAAACTTGACTGGAGCATTTCAAGACTTATATCTACAAACCCTTTAAACCGCATCCTCTGATCCTCAGCCTATTGTGGACTTTTACCTTCTTGTCATCACTATTCTTCACTGTTCCTGATTGAGACTAATTTTCACAATATTCTCAACACACAGCTCATCCAATCCTTCTCATTAATGCAACATGAGTATGTTGACATCAATGACAACACCTGTTAGGCCCATACTTGCAACAAAACAATCCAAATTATGCCTCCAAAATGAAGCACCAATATGCCCAAGTGGTGTGATGAGACCCTAGGTGCCAAATATGACCAAATTATGCCCAAACATCCACCAATCTGAATCTGATATGAATTTTCAGATGTCTAAAATGTAAAATCTGATTATAAATCTTTGATGCCAAATACAAAATCTCCCTCTAATGCCAATCAGTTGTCTCCCAATGCTTGTTGTTTGATGAATGGATGAAATCACTACAAAATTTTGCCTCAAATATGCAATCCAAGTCTTCAATATGTCAATGAAACCTTCAAACCCTAACTGGAAATGAAATCCTTATTAAACCCTAGATGTTTTAAGCAATAACACCATCAAAATTCACTGGTTAAGCACAATGATGAACTCCACACGAATCCATCTCTCATGGTGGATTAGGATCATCTCCAAACCACTTTAATTCAAAAGAACACCACCTTAAACAAACTGAAAATCACTTTCAGCGAAGAGCAAATACTCAATATGCAAAATATCAAAATGACGAAAGATATCAAAAATAATGCCAAGTACCTCTTTTTATACTTTTTCCTTTGGGTGACCCAATTAGACAAAATATAAATAAATTTCAAGTCCACCGTCAATATCAAATCTTTAATTTGATATTTTATTAAATATTCTCATCCACCTTGGACACCTCATCGACAAAATAACACAATAATATTATTTTTGCCTTTTTGCCTTTTTCCGATAGGCGTGGCAAAAATAATATTTTTTATTATATTTTTTATTCCTCCATGAGCACCGATTTCTCCTAATAAAATAATATTTTAATTTTTTTTTTTCTTTTTCCCTTGGCATTGATTTCCATTGGGAAAAATAAATATAATAAAAATTACATTTTATTTATTTTCCCACTTTTCATTTTCCAAGCCCTTAAATTTTGCTTTGGCTAAAATATCATTATTTTTGGCTTTATAAAATGTTATAAAATATAACTAGTCAAAAATACAATTGAAATAAACTAGTTGAGCCAACTTTCTATTCTCCAAGCCTTCAAGGTCCTAGCTCAACGACAAATCATTCCCGTAGAATGCAATTTTGTCCATGGGAATGGTGAAAAGACTAAATACCCAAATCAAATGTGACCATTACAAAAATGGGGACATTATCCTTTCTTCTTGACATTGCTTGTCTTCAAGCAATGGCAAACCTGAATCCTGTGAAATACCATCATATGACAAGTATCTCCATCCAATCAAATACCAAATGATCACACATCTCTCAACTACATTAATAATGTACCATACCAAGACCATGTAGTGAGACAAATATATTGACAAGTGACAAAAGAAATAATCTCTGAAACATTTCCACTTGTACCAATATTTCTGCTGCTTCACTCTAATATAAATAATATCCCAACAAAACCTGTGAAGCAACACCTCACAAAACATGCCAATCATGCTACCACCTGGATCCCATAGCATGATGTAACCAATCAAACCAATAATGAAAATGTAGATGCCAATCAATGTGCCAACAAAGCTGAAAGTCCCACTAACATTGAATAGTAGCATGGACAAGTGATGGATGTCGAATACAAGTGCAAATAAAAATGTATTCAACCTTGTTATATCGCTGTCATAAATCAAAACAGCAACATATGAATTGAAAATATCATCTATAATGATGCAAAAAATGCCATCCATAACACATGATGATAGAAGATCATCATTATACCAATACTCAACAAGAATATAGTGATCTCCACCATACCAAACTGCCCCAAATACTGTTGTAACTAAAGTGAAATCAAATAATTCAATACCCAGCAATGAAAGACAGCCATCTAACCACGAAGAATGAACTATCAAACAATGGGTTAGAATGGAATTATTACTATCCACATGCTCCAATATGAAAACCTCATCAAAATAGTGTTGTGTCAAATAAATAGTATGCTGATCTAGCTCTCCAATAAAGACCAATGCATCACGCATGTCATGTCCCACTATTAATTAAATCAATTATGTATATCTATAAATCATAAATTAAATATATCTATTGAATATTATAAATCGAATGTATTTACCTTCAATATCATAAATTAAATATAATATTATAAATCAAATATATATTATAAATTAAAAATATATATATATAATTAAATATTATAAATATAAATATTAAATATCATTATTATTATTATTATATGAATTATCATTTAAATCAAATACTATTTATATAATACAAGGAGTGGTCCATCTTAAGGCAGTCGCTACTCACTTAACAACGAACTTGGATGATCATAGTTAATAGCTATCCTTGATTAAAGAGACCAATCAAAGAAACTAAAGACAAAGTTTCATATTACATGAAGTCAACCGATTGAATAGAGGATATCGCAGATTGAATAAAGGACATCATGGAATCTAATTAAGATAGCGCCCAAGACAAAGATAGTCAAATAAAAGACTATCAATTATGATGGCAACGATTATATTAAATAAAGACATATCTTAAGGTGAGATTATAAGGCATGCGACCCCTTAAAACCAAGCGCTGGGTCAAGTCAACAATCCCTGCAGCAAAGTATTAAGAGATTGTTAACTAAATAATGACGTCCTTTAAGAGTAATGACTCATGAAAGAAGGCGTCGGTTGATAGGAAAGCAATCGATGAAAAGCATAAATACAATCGGCTAGGAGGAACCATCTATAGAAAAAAATGGCACAAGCAGATCTATCTCTTATTTTGGCGAATCATCATCGGATCTGATATTCATATCATCTTACCCATTGATCAAGCATATCATTCATAAAACAATTCCATTGCAACAAGCTCTATTATATATACAAATCCACTAAAATAAATCAACAAACAACATATTGGTCTTCCATCAAATACAAGTATTAGATCATCACAAGGATTATATCAACAATCAACCCTATAAGGTATGTTTTCTAACATGAGTTATATGTCTCAAAATTGTGTGATAGATGAATAATAGATACTAGTTATTCATGACAGTATAAGAATGCTTGAAATCGAACAGCATAGGAATGTTCATCGTAGAATAAAAGAGTTCATCATAGAATGAGGATGTTTATATATGTTAGGATAAGAATGTTTATAATTCTAATGGCATGAACATACTCCTAACCATAATAGAATAAGAATGTCCATAACATGATAGAATAAGAATGCTTATGACATTAGAATGTTTATAATCATATTAGAATCGAGGAAGGACAAGGTCCAAGCCTCCATGAAGGAATAATAAATGCATGATATCATAATGATGAAAACCATATTTATATACACTTAACCATCACATGAGATGGTATAATGATGAGTTCTTGTAGAGGAACAATGTGATCAAATGTACTATCTCATGATCCATGGGGATCACGAGGGGGTAAGGATAAACTCTTATAAGATATGATTCATAATTCTAATCATGGTATACTTGGGATGAGAGTAGGTAGCCTCACCGTTAATCTCTTTATCACCCTACGAGTATGGTGGTGAGTTAGGGAAGGGCAGTCTAGTGATCTAGCACCTAGGTGACTCTCAAGTGGATGAAGAATTGCCACATGTAGCATGAAGTCCCTTAAGCCAAGTGGTGAAGAATCGCCACATGTAGCGTGAAGTCCCTTGAGCCAAGTGGTGAAGAACCGCCCCATGTAGCATGAAGCCCTTGGGCCTATGGTTGTGTAGACTTAATAATTATTATAAATGACTTAACGGTAGGTGACTCAAGTGGGTGAAGAAGTGTAGCATGAGGCCCCTTGAGCCAAATGGTGAAGAATTGCCGCATGTTGCAATGAAGCATTTTGGGCCTATGGTAGTGGGTCTTGTTACACCAACACCTTAACGTAACTATACTCATATGGGGTGGGTGAAGTAGAGTAGATTAACGATCAGGCACTAGAATAACTCTCCCAAGGCATAGCATGGAAATCTCTATATGATAGTAATGAGAAAATATGAAATGCATATATGTAAGAAACTTTGATATTGATTATGATTATGTGGTCTACTAACCCTAATTGCAATATCATGATATTATAAGGATTTATTGGTTACTAATGTTCTCTTTAAGGAGTTAAAATTGTGTGCAAGGTTAAGAAATTTTGAGCTTCCTAAAAGGGGACATTACAATGCATGTCTGATTTTCCTTCATCTTCATCCTCACATACATGCATATCATCATTGGCTGGCCCATGATGAGTATACAAAGTTGATTGCCTCTTATCCTTGATCATTTCAAAGTGTTGTTTTGCTTGAGTAGCCATCAACTTAGCTTTCCTTGCCCTTTCTAGCCAATTTTTACACTTTTCTTGTGTCCTTTCCACATCTTCTAAAGTCTAATATACAAAATCAAAATGTGTAGTGTGAGGTTTCTCAACATAATCAGCATATTTAACACTCCAATTTTGTATGTTATCATTAGTAGAGTTCAAATGACTCTCATCCATAGGTGTTAAAGTGTTTATCTCATGGAAATGCAAAGATGTAGGACTGTTGTTAAACAAATCAGGAATGATATCATGCCACTCCATAGTGTTTTCATCCATCTCAAACATTTTCTTCTTGTTGCATGCTCTCCATCACATATGTCTTCATGAGATAATTCACTACCCATAGCTATCATAGATTTGGTTGTTATTTGATGTGACAATGTGTATTTGAGTCCTTTCATGACAATTTGTTTCCCTTCAGGTTGGAAACTCAACTCCATAGATTGTAGATCTTGGATGACCCTTTGTAGTGAATGTAACCATTACATACCAAGCACAATTTCATTATCCTTCAAATCAAGAACATAGAAATCATTACAAAGTGTATACTCACCAAACAGAATGCTAAGTTTGTTCACTTTCTTCTTGCAAAGAATATTGAGTCCACTTGTTATAGTCACATCAAAGCCCTCAAAGTCAACACAATGCAAACCTCTTTTGTTCACCAAACCATCATCAATGTAGTTATGTGTAGCTTCACTATCAAGAAGTGCCATGACCTTGCATCCAAACAATGTGCCTTCAAAGATAAATGGATTATACCTTGAAACTCTGAAAGATAAGCAATACTAGGTCCTTTGTTACCATCACTTACAAGTTCTAGTGTTTGCTGTCCTTGACTATTTTCTGAACTAGTATCATCATCCACCTTATCAATCACCTCTATGTAATGCAATTTACCTTTGCCAAGACATCTATGACCGATTTCCCAAGGTTCTTTGCAAGAAAAATACAACTTTATCCTATGAAGTTCATTCATTTCCACAAAATCCATCTTTGATGTACCTCCAACCTTTTTTAAAGTGAGTTGCTCATGAGATTGTTGATTTACATTTTCATTTTTGAAACTCTTCTTTTGAAGCTGAAATGTAGGAGTGGTGTCTAAGTCAAATGCAAGCTCAACGGCCTCATCAAGTGTCCTTGGCCTATGAACTTTGACCAATCCTCTCAATCTATCATTCAAACCCTCAACAAACAACATCGTCACTCTCCTATCTAACATGTATGGAACCATAACAACAATCTTCTGAAACTCATTAACATATGAGTCCACTCTACCAACCTGTCTCAATTGGGCTAAATCCCTATAGCAGACCTCCACATATTTCCCGTCAAACCTGGTAATAACTTTGTTAGTGAATTCATCATATGAAGTGATCCTGTTATGATGTTGTGAAACAAGTCCATGGTGCCACCAATCATAGGCCAATCCCTCTAAATGCATAGTAGCAAAGTGTATGGCCTTTTCTCACTCATTAGCTTGAGTATAAGAAAAGTGTCAAGCTTGTGTACCCATGGTCTAGCACTGATTTTTCCATTGCCATCAAAGTTAGGTAGTGGAATTTTGTTTAATGCATCCTTGTACTCCTTAGGTTGCTTAGGTTGTTTGTCTTCTTTGTCTCTCAACCCTAGCTCTTCGGCGATCCCTCTTTTGATTCATATAGTTGTTGAAGTTTATGTGATCTTTGACATGCTCAGGAAGTGCATCATACTCATCAACCATGGATATCAAATCCTCATCAAAAGGTGGTTCCTCTTCCTCAACTTGTATCTCCTCATCAACCTCTTCTTCTCTGAGAAGAAAAGTGGGTTGCATTGGCCTATGCATAGTAGTTGTACATGTCCTCCTTGCATGAGGTGATCCAATAACACTACCTGCACCTGTATTATCTGGATTAGCTGGATTGACTCTCACACTAGTCATCAAAACCTATAACATTTGTGTGATATTCTCATTTGTGGTATGTTGTTCCGCTGCCATCATACATTGACTAGGAATGATATCTCTCATCATGTCACCAATGTCATTTTGTGGCGAACTGTCTACTCTTCTATCTCCCATTGTACCTATTCTTCTATGATAATGATATGGAAGTGGATCGATATAGCTCATAACCCCATAGGCTGGCATGATCCAAGCTTTGATACCACTATAAGATCCATGTCTTATCTAAACTAAAAATTTTCTTTGTTGGTCTAAAATTTTCTGATTTGATTTGCTTGCAATGTACTTAGGTTTTTTTATTTTTGTTTTCAACAATGGGTTTGCAATATCATGAAGATTTAAAGGTTGCAAACATACATCCAACTAACATGAAATGAACATGAAATAGTGATATTATGCAATCAAACAAGTCATAAACATAGATGAACATAACCGGCATTGAAAGTTTATCTTCTTTATTGACTATAGAGATGATTACAAATTGATGATGGATGGGAATTACAATCAATCAAGTCTGATTTGAATTTCAGACCTTCAAATACATCCAAAAGTACCAAAATATAGGTCCAAACCCTAACTGTATGAGTGGAAGATGAAGCTCTATGAAGTATTGATAAAATACTCAACAAAGTATGACTGAAAAGCAACATGTAGCAACTGATTAGAGGTCTGATATATAATCCCAGCAAGCTGTATGATGACAAACAATCCAAATTGTGCCTCCAAAATGAAGCGCCAATATGCCCAAGTGGTGTGATGAGACCCTAGGTACCAAATCTGACCAAATTATGCCCAAACATCCACCGATCTGAATTTGATATGAATTTTTCAGAGGTCTGAAATGCAAAATTTGATAATAAATCTTTGATGCCAAATACAAAATCTCCCTCTAAATCTCCCTCTAATGTCAGTCTCTTGTCTCCCAATGCTTGTTGTTTGATGAATGGATGAAATCACTACAAAATGTCAATGAAACCTTCAAACCCTAGCTGTTTGAAGCAATAACACCATCAAAATTCACCGGTTAAGCACAATGATGAACTCCACACAAACCCATCTCTCATGGTGGATTGGGATCATCTCCAAACCACTTCAATTCAAGGGAACACCACCTTGAACAAACTAAAAATCACTTTCAGCTAAGAGTAAATACTCAATATGCAAAATATCAAAATGACAAAAGATATCAAAAATGATGCCAAATACCTCTTTTTATTTTTTTTCCTTTGGGTGACTCAATTAGACAAAATATAAACAATTTTCAAGTCCACCATCAATATGAAATCTTAGATTTGATATTTTATTAAATATTTTCTCCTCATCCACCTTGGACACCTCATCCACAAAATAACAAAATAATATTAGTTTATTAGTTTTGCCTTTTTCCCATAGGCGTTGTTTTCCTTGGCAAAAATAATATTTTTTATTATATTTTTTTATTCCTCCATGAGCGTCGATTAGTAATGAGCCGTACCTATTGGTTCTTTTCTTAATCTTAATAGTGTTATTTTTATTAGAATGTGTTCTTTCAGACTAGATAGAAGATGCAAAAGGGGTTTTAGTTTTCCTACAGATGTGTGTTGCCAGAGCATACAATATATGGCATATACTAAAAACTCAGAAAAAGTACAATGAATTTGTATAAACAAACAATGACCCAAATCATCAAATCATCAAATATTAATTATCATTACATACCCATGTCAAGTTTTGCACTTTGATATTTAGGTTGTAGCCAGACCATCAATTGAGTATGGTTGAAAACACATCAAATCACCCCGAATCACAGAGTATACAATATAAATATATATCAGCTGATATGAGACCCTAGAGGCCACAAGAGAGGAGAAATATGATGTCAAATACAAATAAATGTCTCCTCACAAACCCAACGTCCACCTGTGTTGTTGTACGACAATGCTAGTAGTGTGGACAACAACAAATAATGCAGAAATCTCTTCTAAAATCCTCTAATATGTCTAACTGCTGCACACAAGGCTGGACGACCAAGGAACAATGAAGAAAGAGCAATGAAACATCACCAAACTACCCTCACATGTGGTATGGCCTGGCTGTAAGAAGTACGGCCAGCAAATGCAACATATATCAGCTCCAAACCCTCAATAAAGTCAGCTCAAATCAGCTATTAAATCAATCTTTCCAATCTACATAAAAAAATCTTCATAAATCTACAAATGATATAACCATGAATCCTCAAAACCTCAAAACATCAATTCCAATGAAGCCCAAATACGAATACTGGATGCATCCACCAATATAATATTTGTTAATGGAGGTTTTCGTCCCCAGAAGCCAAGTTCAACACTATCTTGCAGAGGTTTTTGTCTCAACAAGAAAATACCAAACCCTAGAGCCAAGCTCCAAAACCCACACAAGGAATATCTCAATAAGAGAGAAAAATTAATAATCCAAGTATATCCAAATGAGAGCACTTTTCCCTCTTTTAAAACTCTCCAATAGAGATGTTTCACTTTTTGAGGGAAATATTCTTTTAATTTTACTTTTAATATTTCCCAAGGTGAGCGCTCCATAAATTGACTTAAGTGACTTTTAAATATTTCATTTTTCATCATTTAACCAATAAAACCCAAAGTCCAATATTAAATAATAATATTAATTTACGGACTTTAAAACGGAGGCTCAAATGAACTCGGAATTCAGTGATCTATAGCTCGTCGAAAAGGTCTCGACAAGACGAATCCAACCCCACTCTAAAAATCCCGATTTAACACCAAACCTAAACTTACTAAAAATAGTAACGGCCATAAGCAAACTGAGCCAACACAGAGAGTACCAACTGCGTCCACAAACCATCTGATAACTCTAAGCTCAATGCAAGATCTGGGAGAGCCAATAGCTGACTGCCAAGTCACCAAAACAACGTCAAACTGACACTCACTAAAAATAGTAGTGTTCTCTGAGGACCAAAGAGAACAAACCCAGAAAAACCCAAAAAGATTGTCAATATGCAAGCACTTACTATAAATAGTAAGTACAGACAAGTTGTCTGAAATCTCTCCAAAAAGTGTCAACCAGCTCCACTAGATCACCCGAACACCCTGGTGACATCGAAATACTCCTCTAATCATGTTGTCACCAACCTAGAAAGTCAGCTCTAACTGAGCTACAAGAGAACTCGAAAATGGGGACATTACACAATTTCTCCTAATAAAATAATATTTTAATATTATTTTATTTTTTATTTTTCCCTTCGCATTGATTTCCATTGGGAAAAATAAATAAATAAAAATTACATTTTATTTATTTTCCCACTTTTCATTTTCCAAGCCCTTGATTTTTGCCTTGGCTAAAATATCATTATTTTTGGTTTTATAAAATATTATAAAATATAACTAGCCAAAAATACAATTGAAATAAACTAGTTGAGCCAACTTTCTATTCTCCAAGCCTTCAAGGTCCTAGCCCAACCACAAATCATTCCCTTAGAATGCGATTTAGCCCATGGGAATGGTGAATCCAATATGACCATTACGAAAATGGGGAATATATATATATATATATATATATATATATATATATATATATATATATATATATATATATATATATATATACACACACACACACCTTGACTTCACAAAATTAATGTGATCAGAAAGTGTTGAATAATAATATTTACTCCCATATGCTCTCACCTTGCCCTCACAGGTCCTTGGTGATTAGAAAGTGGTAAATATATTATATTAAAATTTGTGTGGTCATTATAGTGGTATCAAAACTAACTTCTTGCTAGCATATGAATCAAAAAGTGTTGAATTTTATATATATATACACCTTGACTTCACAAGATCAACGTGATCAGAAAGTGTTGAATAATAATATTTACTCCCATATGCTCTCACCTTGCCCTCACAGGACCTTGGTGATTAGAAAGTGGTAAATATATTATATTAAAAGTTGTGTGGTCATTATAGTGGTATCAAAACTAACTTCTTGCTAGCATATGAATCATGGGGAGTAATGAAAGACCTTTGATAGATGAGGAAAGAGTAGATTTGTTTCAGGATACGATGATAGGGATTCAAGCAAGGCAAGAAAAAATGATAAGAGTTGTTGATGATGGTGCAAGAAAGAATGACTGAATTATTGACATGGCTACTACACATCCAAAATAGCATGCTCACTGCCCTTCCTTTGTAGAATCAAGGTCATACTAGAACATCATAAAGAGGAGAAAGTTCATATGCAAATAACCAACCAACCATTAGTTCCATCCCAAAACCTGTTAGGACCATGTTTCTATAGAATATCAAGGGAAAACTAAAAACTTCAAAGCCATTGTACCTTTTGTCAATTACTTGGAGATATTAGGGAAGAGTTTCTAGTATAAAAGAGGCTAGAGGGGCAATTAGAATGACAACAGAAAAGAATTGAAGCACAAGGTGAACAAACTAAATGCACTTACCTTTGATGGCAACATCATGATATTTGCTTGGGCTTGGTTATGATGGAAGAAGATGCCATCTAGTTCGCCACATTGCATTTGGAGGGTGTTGCCTATGATTAGTGGCACCATGGTTTGGTCACACAAGGGCATGACTTTGTGCAGACTTTTGATAATTTCAGCCAGAGGTTGTTGGATAAACTTGAGCATAAAGATGAGGAAGAGTATTTCAAAGAGCTTGCCAAAATCAAACAACAAACCTTAGTAGATACATATATAGAAAAATTTCAATGAGTTACAATTGTGGTACCCGACATATTAGAAAAGAGGATCTCTCTTTTCTCTTTGTTGAAGGTCCATATGGACCACTCAAGGGTTTAGTTAAGGCCTTTACACTATCTTCACTTTAGGAAGTTATTAAGAGGGCTTTGACAATTGAGCCATTTATACTAAGGAATAAATTCTAATCTCAACCAAGACCACACACTACTGGATCATAGAAGGGCAATTTCTAGAAAGGAGGATTCAACTCACACCCTCTTGAAGCTACATCATAGCCCTTTGCAGAAAAGAAGTTGGATGATCACACCAAAAATGAATTAAAAGGAAAAAGTTATGCTTCTCTTTCAAGGAGCCATGGGAACCTGGTCACAAATGCCTTGGCAAGGGCCAAGTCCATTACATTGAGGTGGTGTTTAATGAGGAGACTGATCCTAAAGAACCAAAGCTACAAGCAACTATAGAGGAGTAGATCATCGAGCATGAGCCTAAGAAATTGGCAAATAAAGACATAGACACTTGTATCTCTTTTAGGGGCACCTTGATATCACCCATTCAAGGTTTGTGGGGAGTTAGTTATAAGTTATTATATAATAAATAATAAATTAACATAATATTGTTAATTTATTATTAGGTGTTAGTTTAGAGATTAGTTATTAGTTAGTTGTTAGTTAGTTTGGGTAGTTGTAGGTTGTATGGCTATGTAAAGCCATTGATTGTAATAATATAGTGTTGAAGATGAATGACTAATTGTTGATGTGGTTGAGCCTTGGTCTCTTTTTCATTGTGTTGCATTTCCAATATGGTATCAGAGCAGGTGTCATGTGAGACCTCTCTATTTGCCTTTCATTTGCTTGTATTTCCTCCAAAATGATGCAACCAAAGGACTAGTGGATACCACAGACCTCGCGCGAAATCTGGAGTTTGTAACATCCACTCTTCTTGCATATTTATCAGTGGTACTAACGGATACCACGGACCTCATAGTGAACCTATTGACATTCACCATTCATGTGCATTCTCTCCTCTCTCCATCTTGTTCATTCTTTTCATCGTTTGCACTTCATTTTGTTCATTCTCATATTCAAGGTTAGAAAAATTATATATATATTCAAATTTGTATTTATATTACAATTTTTTTGGTATTGGGAGTGTTGATTGAGGCTATGGCTATGTGTGAATGAAGAGAATGAAGGTAGTTATGTTAGTTTTAGGAGGTTGATATGTGCTCTTTATATCACTCACACTCCTCTACGAGACAAACAACACTTGATAAAACGATCGAGAACAACAAGAGGAAGAAGACAACATATTGAGACTGAGACACCTTAATAGTTGTCAAGGTTTTGTTGCAAACTATTTTGATGTCCCTCCAATTCTTACACAAAAAATTCCAGCAAAAGCACTCATGGGCGTAAGATGTACCCCACAGAAGCCTGCAAATATCAACAGAACATTTGATTTGTTGTTGGCAGCCAAAAGTCATATGCTTGTAATGGAGCAGTTATGAGGGAAACAAATAACTGTCAGACACATAGATCTGACAAAGGAGCATGCTTGAGATAGTTTTGAGAACCTATTATTTCTAAGTATTTGTCATTTTCGGGAACTTACAGGAGTGTATCCTCACAATATAATGATTGCGAATTATGATTTCAAGCAGAAGCAAAATTGCAAAATCTTGTCAAATTCCTAAAATTTTCCTAAGTGGTCCCTGTGCATCTTCTCTGGTGCATGTTGTTGAACCCTTGATTTTGGCTAAGCTCGAAAACCCTAAAAACCCTGGAAATTTGGCTAAGTCTGAAATCTAGTGGATCCTCCAAATTCTAGAATCTACATTTTAACTCCTATGGTTCTGAAACCTATCTCAAACATCCTGACAATATATTTTAAAATATTTTAAAGTTCAACATATACTTAAAATATATTGTCCTGAGGCAAAATCAGACCCTGAGGAGAAATTGGCCCTCAGGACCAAAGTGGATTTTTGGACCTTTTCCATAAGGTCCAAAAGTCCTAAGTCCTCCCATGGATTCGGTCCCCATTTTCTCTTGACCCTCGCAACAAAGTGGATTTCAGGACCAAGGTGTATTTCGGGACTTCGGGACCAAAGTGGACTTTTGGATGTTTTTCAAAAGTCTGAAAGTTCCAAGTCCTCCTGCCGACTTGACACCCACCGAAGGCCTGGGAAAGCCCAGAAACACATAAAAACACACCACCAACTCTCCAGATTGCCATCAATGCAAAATGGGTGGTTGAAAATGATGTTATTAATGTAGTTGGTGGAGTTGGTAGGATTTTCCTCCCCATTCCAAGATCATATCCGAGTTGCAAATGATATAAAAGGAGAATTGAAATTCTTTTCAAGGGTTGGTCATCTTTACCATTTTTTAGGCAACCAAGTGTAGAGCTCTCCAGGGTTCCAAAGAGCAGAAAAGTGACAGTTCTCCAACAGATAAAACACAGGTTATGAAAGGTTTTTTAGATTGATTTCAGTTATCATTGTATGAATTTCTTCTTCTTCTTTTGTAATTTTTCAAGGAAAGCCTAAGTTTAACTAGGTTTCCTCTTACCACACTTCGTGGTATGACTGTAACCATTTATTAGATGAATTAAACAAATTCTTAAAACATTACATGTTGTGTAATGATCTCTTTTATGGTTATAGATGAATGGTTATATGTTGCAAAGGATTACTAAGTATTTTCTTCTTTGATAACTATCTTTCTTGTTTTTGGGTATCCAGAAAGTGCATGTTTCATTTCTTTTGTTGTTTTCTTCCTTCTGTTGAATTGTTGACTCTATAACCCAATATATAAGGCACCGATCTGAAGTATTTGATCACCCACACTCTTAAAAAATCAAAACAAACTTATCATGTGTGAAGCAAGTAGTTAGTTTGTATGTCTTGCAAACAAACATACCCACACTTTCCATTGTCAATGAGAGTGCCTTTTCATCAGCTATATAGGGGTTATTAGTGACAACCAGTTGTTTTAGGTACAGTGATAGCCTTTGGGGCCTAAAAGACAAGTTGGGTTTGGTTGTCTTTTCATTTTTAGTTGTTCATCTGGTGTTGAAGCCAATACCTATTTAGGTATATCCCTTGGAATATCCCTTCTGAGTCTAAGCTGAGCTCAAAGTGTAGAGGAGCCTACCCACTCCTGTTAGTTGGCCAAAATTGCCCTCAACTTATTGATGAACCTTTTCCTATCACCGAAAATGACCATCCCTGGCCTAGGTGATTTAGGAATGTTTTAGGGTTTAGGGTTGTAGCTTTTTTTGGGTCCCAACACCTTCATCGGTTGGCATTAAGATTTTCAACTTGTCAATTTTTCTATGTTGGAACTCCTGTGTTGGTGCCTAAATTGACTGTCAGTTTTTGAGCAATTTTTCATGCAGGCACCTTCCCAAAAAATCCAAAAAAATTCTAAGTTTTGGGGCCTCCTCAACGTGTTTCAGCATCAGCATCATATTTCTTTAGGAGGGAGGTCTGCTGATGGTTAATGTCTGGCTGATGGTGGATGGCTCGAAGGTAGTTTGGAGGTGGTCATCAACGTGAATTTTGTTATCAGCGAAGGAAATTTTGGCTCCACCAATGCGTTTGGTCTGGCCGATGGTGTCATCGGCGTGTGTATGGTCATCGGCAGAAGTGTTTTTGGTTCCGCCGATGTAGGTGGTCTCACCGACAGTGTGTAATTTGTAAGTGCCATCGGGATGACCGAAGGTGTCGGCGAGGAAGTTCTTTGTTGGGCCGATAGTTTTGTTCACGCCGATGTGTTGTTTGGTTGGGATGTTTTCAAGGTGGTTGTTCATCAACATGATTTGGTGCGTCGAGCAGTGTGTGTAGAGTTTGGCCAACAGGGTTACTCTGGCCGATGAGGGTTGTGTAGTGTGGTCAGCGAGAAATTGGTCTATCAGCGAAGTTATTTTTGGCTCCGCCGATGGAAGGGGTCACCTCGATGCAGGATGCTATTGGGGTGACATGGCTATCGGCCAAGCAGGTGAAGGGTCCACCGATGGTTGGTATCTGGCCGACAGGGGGTGAGGAGGCTTCATCGGGGTGATTTTGCCTATCGGCAGAGGAATTTTGTGGACCGCCGATGTGTTGGGGTTTGGCCGATGGAAGTGTCCATCGGCGTGATGAAGGCTATCGGGAGGTCGACGAAGGGATTTTTGGTTGGTCCGATGGTGTATGTCAGGGCGATGGGCTTTTGGCTGAGGATTCGTGGGTCGAGCGAGGCAAAACGCTCGACACTTATTATGTTTGTGACCATGCTTATAAGGTGCTAGGGTGGTCTCTGTGGGGTGCATGTAGGATATATGTTTCCTGCATTTTTGAATTATCACAGCGATTGTGTTTTGGCGGGAAATGTCTAACACACTAAAAATGCATTTCTTGGTGGCCGCGGGTGGTTGAGCCATCAATGGTGATGTGCAGAGGCATGGGCAAACGGTCGAACACTCATGTACCTGATTTATGGCAAGAAAATTCTCCAGCGGTGGCACAAAGCTCGAGCTCATCTGCCCCTTGTCCTTTTCTTGCTTCTCCATGTTTTGTCCCCTGCTGCTTTTAATCCTTGTAGGCCATTTTCCTCAGAAGGAATGTATCTGGCGAATTTTGATCTGCCATGTAATTAATGCTGAGGACCTTGCTGTATTTAGCAGGCTATGTTACTCATTTTTGTGGGTTGAAAAACTGGACATATCTGGCTCTATAATGAGATACAACTGGTTTTGGTTGCTCTGTGTAGGAGGTCTTGTGAGTTTATGTATCTCTTGTTGTATGTCTCATACATGAATCTACTGATTTCATGATTGATTTTATATGAGTAATGTTGTTTTTGCATGTGTTTTGTTATTCTGTCTCTAGTATTGCATGTGTCCTTCTAAATCTAGATATCTAAGGGATGTCTGGGATTCTAGAATATAGAATTCATGTATTGAATGCTTGATCTTTCAACTTCTGCTCAAAGAGTAGATTAAAGTGTTTTCAGATTAAGTGTTGGGAAAGATACACTACGATAGGGATACCATAAGTAGAGATAACTTAGCACTCTATTTTGGGAGGTGTCTGTAAGGCAGATACCATAACATCCCCTTGAATTCTAGTTTTAGTGTGTTCATGCTGATCATTCACAGGTGTATGTCTACTAACTCCAAGCCCTGGATAGGCACCAGTCTAGCTCTGTGTTGAGGTTATACACTAGGTCCAGGTTTGCATCCAAACATAAATCAAACTCATACTTCCAAATCAAACCATTAGGACTGTAGAAGTAGTTTTAGAACCCAAATCCTCTATCTACAACTAAACATAAGCCCAAAGCTAGCCCCTTTGCACTTATCCCACAGTTTTGGTCTTCATATAGGAGGATTTATCTACTTTGTGTCAACATCCCAGTCAGTTCATAGTCATATTTCATGGATGTTGAATAGGGAATACCCCCCTAGGTCTTGCAGAGCCTGAAGAAGAAGAGGAGATAAAAATAGAGTCTATCTCCTATACTGTTGGCCCCTGGCCCAGAGATCCTGTTGATCACTGATGGCTACCTTGTAGGCAAAATCTGGGAGAAAGTATCCAATCAGGGAAAAAACCAACACTCCTGCATCACCATCATCTGTCATTGCAACATTGAAAGGTGAGGTGTTGGTAAGAAAGTGATTTCAAAACTATCCATATAGATGTTTTGGATCTTTACGTATGAAACAACTAGGTCGTGATCCTTTTCACCAATCAATTCCATATCCTAATGGGTGTCTAGAGTTGGGTGGCTTATTTGATTACTATGATCCAGCAGAGACAATGAGGGAAAACGTAACATTGAGCACAAGCAGCATGTGGTGGCTCTTAACATTTAGATAAGATAATATTTGCATTTTACTAACAGATGATTTAAATGGAATTCTTTGGAGCGGTAAGTATTTTTTTAAGTAATAAAGATGTGGGAGATTCATTGTAAGGATTATTATTGGTCAAAACTGACATCCAAAGAAAATATTCATTGAAGGGGGGCAAACATATAAGTTCCTATGTCTATGTTAGCACTAAATATAAGGGGGGTATTGGGAAATAAATAGTGCATAACATAGGTTATTCAATAATATAAAATAAAATAACATAATATTGTTAATTTATTATTAGGTGTTAGTTTAAAGATTAGTTATCGGTTAGTTTTTAGTTAGTTTGGGTAGTTGTAGGTTGTATGGCTATATAAAGCCATTGATTTTAATAATATAGTGTTGAAGATGAATGACTAATTGTTGATGTGGTTGAGCCTTGGCTCTTCTTCATTGTGTTGCATTTCCAATATTATTTAGGGAATGGATCATGATGCTTATTGATAGTAGGGCTATCCACGACTTCATTGATGAAGGTCTAGTGGTCAAGAAAGGATTAAGGTTGAAGACTTTGTTGGATTCAATGACACAATTGCTAATGGATTGACTATTCTATGCACCAAGGTAATTTAATAACTCAAGTTATCCTTTAGTTATTATAAGGTGATGATTTCTATGTTGTGGGACTTGGAGAAGCACATATGGTCCTAGGAATATAACGGTTGCATTCACTTGGTTTCAAAAAGTTATTAATCCATGGAGTTAAAATTCAAATCTCAAGGGAAAGACATGGTGCTTAGAGACATTCCAAATGGGTTATCATAGGTGATCATAGCTAAGAGTATGGAGAGGACCTTCCATAAAGGGCAAGTTGCATGGGCAACCAATTGCTTTGTGATGAAGGGCATGCCTACTTCATTTTTAGGTAAGCATCACACTCATCATGTTGACATTCAAACCATTTTGGATAAGCATGTTATTATGTAAAATGATATGCCTTTAGGTTTTCCACCAGGAGGAGATTCAAACACATCTAGAGTTGGAATTGGGCTCTAAGTCGATCATGATCGCCCCATACTACCTTCTGTGGATTTACAAAGAAGAAATAGAAAAGGCTATAAAAGAATTATTGGAGATGAACAACATCAAACCTAGTTCTGGCCATTTGCATCATTTGGGGTTCTTGTGAAGAAAAAGGATGGTACAATGAGAATGTGCATCAACTATAGAGCAGTTAACAAGAAGACTATCAAAAGTAGATATCCTATTCCCAAGATCGATGAGCTCATTAGTGAGTTGCATGGACTAGTCTACCTCTCAAAGATTGACATGAGATCAGGCTATTATCAAATATGTGTGTGTGTGATGAGGATGTGCACAAGACAACTTTTAGATGCCACTTTGGACTCTTCGAGTTCCTAGTCATGTGCCATTTGGTTTGACAAATACCTCGACCACTTTCTAATCTACCATGAATTAGGTATTCAACGGTCAATTAAGAAAGTTTGGTTGTGTTATTTGATGATATATTGATGTATAGGAAAACATTGAAAGATCACTTGAGGAACTTGGGTGCAGTCCTTGTAATACTAGAGCAATCGACTCTCTTTGCTAAGGAATCTAAGTGTGAGTTTGGGGTTACAGAGATTTTGTACTTCTAGGCCATGTCATTAGTGCTTAAGTTGTTTAGGTGGACCAATAGAAGATTCAAGCCATCTTGGATTGGTCACCTCTTACCACATTGACACAGTCGAGAGGATTCTATGGCCTTTAGAATTACTACAAGAGATTTGTTAAGGGTTTTTCACAATCGGCAACACCCCTAATTGACATAACCAAGAAGGGAGCTTTCATAGGAATGACCAAGCTCAAGAGGTAACTAGTTCATGCCTTTTAGTTACTATTCCAAATTTCTCACAACCATTTGTTGGAGAATGTGATGCTTTAGGAGAGGGAATTGATGTTAAATTTTGTGATAAACAAAATATAACCTAGGACCTAATGTCTATATATTAGTTGCAAAACCATATTGAAGAATATTTTTATTTTATATTCAATATAATGGAGCTAATTACAAAGAGTAAAATACAAATATATAGGCCTCTTAGATCCATGAATCAATGAGATGACATGGCCAAGAGGTAAGGGTTTAACTCTCAATCACTGCCAATCAAAAGATAAGTTGACTCAATCTAATTAAGACATAGGTGGCACCTAACAACCATCAATTAAAAATTGATGAGGTAGTGGTGGCACTTGTGTACCTCAAGTCAAGGTAAATACATGTCATTATTAGCTAGCTAGGTGAGAGTAATTAAATATTCATAATATCCTAAGTAAACTTAATAACTAGATGCAAAATTACAGTTAGGATGAACACTGTTCTAGGTGAAGTAAAATATTTACACCAACAATTAGAGTAGTACTCATGCAAAAAGAGCACTCCGTAGCATTTGAGAGTAGGAAGCTGAAAATTTCAAAAAGTGCTTTTTCTATCTACAACAAAGAGATGCTTGTCATCATGCATGCTTTGTGTAAGTTTAGACAATGCTTAGTTTTTGGAAGGTTTGTGGTGATAATAGATTATAATAGTTTGAAGTTCTTCTTTGACCATCATGACTTGAATGATAGGTAACAAAAGTGGTTGAGTACATGAAAGGTAAGAGGAATGTAGTTGTTGATGCACTCTCTAGAATGCTAATTGTATATTCCATTTTTACCATTTCTACTTATTGGAAGGTTTCCATTATGGTAGAATATGCTAAGAATACATTTGCTACTAATATCTTAGAGGACAGTATGAAGGATGACAAATATTTAGTGGTAGATGGTCTCATTCTATATTAGGATAGAATCTTTTGGGTGCTTAAATATAAACTGGAGAAGGTTTTGAAAGCATTGCATGATGCACCTATGGGAGGACACCTAGTATTCTACAAGACTTACAAACAGATAAGAGAAAGGTTCTCTTGTAAAGGCCTTAAGCAAGATGTACTCAAACATATCAAGGAATGCACAACTTGCCAACAAAATAAAGTAAATGATGTTTTTCCTGCATGTTAGCTACAACCATTGCATATTCCCAACCAGAAATGGGAAAGTGTATCCATGGATTTCATCAATGGCCTCCCAAAGTTAAATGGCAAGGATTGCGGTTATGTTGTAATGGATAAATTAACTAAGTTTGTACACTTTGCCATTCCTACAGGTTTTAGAGCACACTAGGTAGATAATATATTTTTGAGAAAAATATTAAGGCTACATGGATTGCCTTATGATATTGTCAATGATAGGGATAGTAAATTCCTTAGCTCCTTTTGGTAGAAGTTGTTTCCTTTCGCTGGTATCAAGCTCACTCCTAGTATCAGATATCACCTATAGATAGATGGACAAATGAAAATAGTGAATAAGTTGGTTGAAGAATATTTAAGAAACTGTCACAAACTAGTAGTTAGCATGGGTCAAGTGGTTGCACCTTGGAGAATATTGTTATAATACCATGCATCACATGTCTATTGGTATGACTCATTTTATGGATTTGTATGGATATGATGCACTAACCTTCACAGATTTGATGTTGATTAACAACATAGTACTAGCAGCTAGTGACTTGGTAGGGCATAGCCAATATATTTTGATGTCACTCAAGCATCACTTACATTGGGCTCAAAATCAATAGAAGTTATATGCAAATTAGCACTACATTGAGAGGTCAATTGAGGTTGAAGACATCATTTTTTCTATCCCTGTAGCCTTATAGACAAACTTCCTTTAAGCTACATGGACCTGAAAAGCTCAAACCTCACTTCTATGGACCTTATAGAGTTGTGAGAAGGGTTGGTGAAGTTGGATGTGTTGGAATTTCCAATAGACAACCTAATTCACAATTTTTTCATGTGTCTTTGCTTGGATAATGTATTACACGATTAGTTGATTTACCACTGTTGGATAATGAAGGGAAGCTCATATTGGTGCTAAATGTTATCATTGATACACAAGAGAAGAATTTGAAGGACAAAACAATAATAGAATACTTGGTTCATTGGAGGAACCTACCTACAAAAGATACTACATGGGAGGGATAAGAGGTTCTTGAGCACCTGACTTTGCATTGCCTATGGGAAAGCAATTTCAGAAACAACAAACTTGTAATGTTCCTTTTTTAATTAATTAGCTTATGTGAGCCCTATCCTTATTTTCCCAATAAGGATGTAAAACTATTTTAATAAAGGGGCCATGGTTTGGGGAAATAGAAGCAACAAATAAATAAGAGGTTATAGGGGTGTGGATTTCTAGAAAGAGCTGTTATAACTCCTGAGATGCTTGACAACTTCTTCATTAAAGATTCCATGATAGCTCATTAATGAAGAGTTACAAGTTGGTATTCATGACAAAGTGGGGGCTATTTTGAGGAAAAAATCTCATTAATATTTTTATTGCTATCTTTGAGAGGGAAAATAGGGCATTGGAATTTGTGCCCTATTGGTGCTATATATTGAGGTGTGTGGTTGTCTTTGAGACAACTATCATTTTCATACAATTTATATCATAGCTTGAGATTTGTGTTCAACTATCAATTCAAGGATGAAAGTCATTGGATTTAGAGATCGAATGATGAAAACCCTTTGATTCCCTAAGGGCAATCTCATTTAGAGGTTGTATTTGTACTAAAAATATTTGTTTAATTTTCTAGCAAATATTTGTATTTGGAGTAGCAACATATTGTAATAGTTCATTTGATTCATATTTATGTCTATTTGATGATATTCCAACATCTATGAATATTTATTCAACTCTATCATATTTGTATTGTTCATGCAATCTATTGCTACATCTTTTGTTCATTGTTGTTTATTTAAATTATATATATGTTCACTTTGTTGATAACTGAGAGGGGGGGGGGGGGGTGAATCAGTTATCTCAATTATTTGACTTTCTTTTCTTCTTTAATGATTAGTGCAGTATCAAAACATATAAGGATACATGAACATGAGAGCAGAAATAAACTCAATACACATAACACAATGATTTTGACGTGGAAAACTCTGTTAAGGGAAAAAACCATGGGGTGACTAACCCAAGATTGTATTCTCTGTTAAAAGAATAGAAGTACAAAATGGCACTTGTCAATTAGGGCTCACTGTCCGAGCACACTACTCACAAGAGGCTCATTGCTTACAATAGTTTATAGAAAGAAATCAAGTACTTGAACTGATGAGAAGCATCCACATATGCTGAGGTTCAGTTCTGGTTAGGCTCAATATACTAATCTACTGTACTTCATTCTTCCTTTGTTTTTAGTGTTGCTATTCCGTCACATACCAGACCTGTATAGCTACTTCCACACTGCTCTCTGCTTTTCTTCGCACAATACAACACACCACACTCACCTTCATATCGAAATCCATCTAGTATATATATTCACACCAAGGATTTCAACAACTCTCTAGTCGACATCCAAAATACTCAATATTTTCCCAAACTTTGGTCTGTCAGCTGAATCCTTGCTTACTAAGTGATGCGTATCAAAGAGATACTTAAAGAAGTCATCAATCATGTCGGCCAATCATGAATGATCCCTCAAGAAACTTGATCACCATCAATATCTCATCTGGATTAAGGTCTGATGCTCTATCGGTCAGTTCTTCCTCAGTCTACTCTGCCAAACAGGAACCCAACAGTTAGGTGCTCGTATCTTTTCACTCTTTCATCACCGGAGGCTCAATCTCTGGAATGTATTAGTCATGGTACTCCTCTTGATTTCCCCAAGTCCGCACTTTACTGAGATACTTCCTCTGAGAGATCCGGACCTGATTGTCGGACCTTATTGTATGCTCTGTTCTTGCTTACCGGACCAAAATACTCTTCAGTCTGACTTCCGGTATAGTCATACCATGTCCTGCGGATGTGTGGGATGGACTTTGTTGCCATCAATGACAACACTTATGAAGCCACACAGAGTCTCTTGCCAAAAATCTCCCCATTTGGCATTGATGGCAACACTTAGTGAAAAATGACTAAGTGTCACACTACACTCCCCCTTGGTTGATGGTCTGTTCTAATGTACACTTTTCCGGAGCTCCCCCTTAGCTAGATTCCACATTTTTCACTGCTCCTTACTCCCCCTTTGACATCAATGTCAAAGGGTAGAATCCGCATACCAAAATTTGCAAAATTTAACCTATACATAGCTGCATAAGTATATGTACAAGTGATACTTACATATACTTACGTATATCTACAAAAATTGTTTTCAACTGGACAAATTATGTTGCCCAACTCTGCTTCATCCTGTCCAAAATTGAGATATGACCACTAAGCAAAAATGCAAAGGCTTCTGCCATCTTTAAGTTTGCCGAATCACTGGTCTGGGCTATGGTCTGGGCATCAGTTAGGGCCTCATGCATTGCCTCTAACTTGGGGATAATTATCCCTCTTAGTTCATTTAGCCTACTTATTCTATTTTTCTTCTCCTTCTCAAGCCTCTTTATCTCATTTATGGAGGCAATAGTCTAGCACTCTTGATTCATGATGGATGCGGTGAGAGGATCAAAACTCTTGGATAAACTTGATAGTTTGCCCTCTTGTTCTTCCACCTTCTTTGCTATGTCTGTTGTTACTGTGGACCAAGATAAACAAAATTTGTATAATTCTCTGCCATCTTTAAGAGCATTTTCTAGGCTCTTTAATCCAATGTTCAGATTTCTTCTATCATTTACTATTAGCCCCTATACTTCAGAGAATCTCTTACCCAAAAACTCTTTCCAGACTTTTTCTTCTGCTGATTTCTCCAAGGAATCAAAATGTGTACTAACAAAATTAACAAGAGATTTCAGATTACCAGATGAAGAGGCTGAAAGATCCTTCTGGTAGGATGGCATGATCTTCTCCAATACACCGAATGCAATCTCTATCAGCTCAATCTTCCATGTGAGACTTCAGAAGTTTTTCTTTTGCCTTTGCTTGGGCAAAGGATGCTATCTTCATTGTTTGAACCGGGGAGAGGGAATCAAAATTGAATGGTCCTTGAAGCAGTTCCGGTTCATCAATCTCCATCATTTCTTTGGTCAAGAAATCTTTAACAGTTTCTGCAATGTCTCTTGCCAGAGACAAGTCTTCTTTCCTTCTGCAGTCTCAAAACTGTCTCCTGGGGTCTTCTCTGTTTGATCTTCTTCTCTTCCCTTTACCTCTTCTTCTTGACTGATTTTCTCCTCTGTTCTTTCTTCTCCTTTAGATCTAGAGTCTACTGGGGAATCCGGATGAGAGATATTTACTTCTTCATGGACTTCTTCTTTCAGAACAGAGGAATCCAGGTCCTTGGTCTTCTCCTCACCTATCTCCTTTGATTCTTCTACAATTTTCTCTGTAGGATCTTCCTTTGATACGCTTAGTCCTTCGACATCAGAAGGTTCATCACTTATGTCCTCTATAATAGGAATATTGAATCTTTTGTATGTATTCCAGAGGATATCTTCAGTTTCTTTTGCCACCTAATCAGTCTCTCCAAGCATAAGCTTGTTCATTCTAGCTTTGCTCTGGAACTCATCCTTGCAATCCTTGAATATTATGTTCAATTGTTTAGGAGTGATGGAAGGATAGAGCTGAATAGCTATCTGTTCCCGGATCTCTAGGTCCTTTGCCTTAGCATTGTTCTTTCTTATTTCAAGTTCCTTCTCTAAGCTTTTGGGAATTAGAGATATGATCTCAATGAATGCTTTATTATAGATGTTAAGATACCTGACTATAGCATCTTGCAAAATCGTCTGGTCAACTTCATTATATTCATCATAAAATTTAGTCATTGGTTTCAGGTTCCCATCCACAGTGATTGATTTGATGATATCATCAATGCAAAGAGTAGCCTTTTCAACAAATTCTTCTGCCTTTTCTTCCTTGCCTTGACCGGTAGAGGATTCACCGGATATTTTCTTCTTCTTCTTCATTTGCTTGACCTCCTCATCTGACTCAGTCTCTTCATCATCTTTTTGACTTGTATAGGACCTTGTGGCCTTGGTTTTTGTTCTCTTTTCTCCCTTACCAGATGTCTTGGCTTCTGGTTTTGAGGCTTTTTGGCTTTTAGAGGTGGTAGGTGTAGAGCTTTTGGAGGATCTGGTCCGGGAGGGGGCTTGCACCAGAGCACTTTCTTTTTCAATTTCTTGCCTTTCTTTCTCTGCCCTTTCCATCTTCTCTCTATTGGCATCAACTACCTCCTTTGATATTCCATATCTCTTGGCGACTTCTACTTCCCTTCTCACTTTTCTCTTGATCTTAGGCTGTCTCAGTTCAACATGAACTTTTACACTCAACTCTTGGAAGGTTCCAAACCTTTCTGCCTTAGCGTCCTTAGGCTGACTTAGTAGGTGTTGGATATGTAGTTCCAGAATTTTCTCATCCACCTCATAGCCCATTGGAATAATCCACACTATTCTCGGTTCCACTGCCTCCATTAGGCATTGATCAATGTCTACCATGAAGCACACTGTATACTTGTATTTTTCAACTAGAGTTTGGGGGATTCTCTCTCTGGCTTGCATCATGCCTTGGAATTTTTTGAATTAACCCCAGAGAGCTGTGCTTTGAGCCTTGGCATCACCAAGCCCATACATGTAATCTCTTATTCGTATGGCAATAGGTCTGTCATTTTGCCATATCTAGCCACTAGTTCCGGATAGCTCATTCATATAGTAGAAGAATAGACAAAGTATCAAGCCACCGTACTTAAAAGAATTCTTTTTATCGTTCTTTATTTTCTGCAAATTCTCTAATAGTTGGTTCAGGAGAAGCTCACAAAGATCATAGTCAGTATTTTTCCTTAGCATTTCATATGCAGTATATATAGCAGTTCTGGATATTGAATTCTCCCTGCTGGAGTGATCGATTTTGTAACTGATAGAGGCAAATTTGATATCCGGATCTATGATGTCTTCTATTATCATTGCCCTCTTGTCAAATCTTGATCCGGTAGCCTCACTTACAGTTTGGTTTTTGACTGATTTGAGAGCAGGCAACCCATCAGATGAGTGCAATCTGGTTACCGCCCTAATTGCATCCTTGGTTATCTTGAATGGCCTCATCAACCACATGAAGCTGTCATGCATTCTACTCAGAACATACCGGACCCATTCATCTTCTGCAAAACAGGGGAAATGAATGCACTGTCCAAAATGCTTATCTCGAATGGCCTTGTATTGGGGTTTAAGTTCAAATGATTCATCTATCAGTTCCTTGTGATAGATATCCATCAGTTTGGATTCTCCAAATTCTTCAATGTTCGCATGTATGTAAACCCTAACATCTTCTACATGCAGAATTCCATGCAGAATGCTAGAGAATGCGCCTAGGGGGTCAACTTCTAGGGATTTGTAAGGATGTTTCTTGAACTTAGGGCACGGTCTATCAGTGATTTTAACAACATTTGGACTAGCCATCTTTCAAAGGATTCAGAGAGAGATATTCAAGAGTAGGAAATACCTTTTACGCTTCTAGGGTTCACGATAAGAGCCAAAAAGATCGCTGGTTGAATCAAATTCTGTGGTTGATCCTTGAGAGAGTTTGTTGCAGAGCTCTTTCTTCCTTCTTCTCAAATGCAAATGTGCAAATGATGAACAAAAGAAACCTTTTATTTCTACGCAAACCCTAATTCCATTTTGTAATAAATGCACAACTTAAGTTATTCTGGTTGCCTTATTCTCCTTGTCCTAAGAGATCTTTCCGGATCACTGAGATGTACTTAGAGCTATTCTCAGTTATTATTGACAATCTATCTTCCTTTCTCCAATCATTCCATTTATCTGCAGATCAAGATACCTCAATTTTGAATCATACCAGTTCTAACTGTGAGAATCCTGCTCTTACTGGATGCCTATTAAACCGGATCAATCTTGGATGATTAACCTCTTCAAAACTTCTTGCGGATCTTTTACCAGGGGTTATTTAGATATCTCTTGAGAATTCTTCAATCCGCAACACTCCATGTGCCAATTTCAGGCACCAATTGACTGGCTGGGGGAAATTATTTTCTTTTGTGACTCCCCTTGAGCCAGAGTTCATCTATTTAGTTTCTGGAAGAAATATCAGCACCAGATTCTGGTGCAAATCCATCCCCAACATTTTCTGTACTTCTTTTCACCCAAACCTTGTTCATCTCCCTTTGAATTTCATCCGCATTCATTTTTCCTTTCCCTTTGTCTTGATTTTGATTATGATGCACCAGACCCTTTTTATCCTGATTTTTACTTCTGTGGAATTTGGCAAATGACCGGATCTATTGCAATTGTAGCAAACAATATTTCTTTGCATATTTGACTGATATCCTCTAGATCTGCATTGATTAGCCATATGTCCCATTCTATTGCATGCAAAGCATCTACCATTGAATAAATTGTTTATTTGCATATTTCTACATTCATGAGATTTGTGACCATACCTTTTGCAGTTAAAACACTGTCCAGAGAAGGATGAATTAGTCTGATTCATTCTTCTTCTGCACTAATTTGCTTTATGACCAAAGTTATTGCAATTGTGGCAGTATCCATTGAAGGATGGATATTTTTGAGCATTTGGTTGCCTTACCTAAGGTCTTCTAGGCCTATTCCTTGGATTTCCTAATCCGGAGTTCTTCTGACCAGATTCGGAGCTTTCCCCTTTCTCATATCCCAAGCCTTTTTTGTCATCTACCCTCTTTTGTCTTTCAAGAAGAACTTCAAGTTGAGCAAAGCTTATCTCAAATTTCTCTTTGTATTCATTTGTTGTTTGACGATCTCTTTTAAGAGTGTCTATCTGATTCTCAAGTTGTTCTTCATTATCTCTAGCATCTTCAAGATCAGATTCCAAATGCCTGATTATTCTATCCATTTTGTGGCAGTCTTCTAACTTCTCCTTGAGAGATTGTTTTAGATTATCTTCACTTTTTCTTTTCTCTTCAATTTCTTGGGTGAATTTCATAACTCCTGATTCCATTTCATGTCTTACCATAATGACCTCTTTTGATAACTTTTCACATAACTTGGTTTTCTCATTCGGATCTTCATTAGTATCATTGGCTTCACTTTGACTTGCTAATTGTTGAAGTAGTTCCTTTCTTTTCTTCATTGAGATACTTAGTTTTTCTTTGAGTTCATTTATGAAATCATCATCTTGTTTGAGTCTTTCCCTCAGGTTATTGACTTCAGAGTGAGATTGCTCAAGATCATCTAGGGTAGACTGAAGTTGATCCCTCATACTGTACATATCCATTGAGATTCCTAGATCTTCCTCAAGCTGTTAGGCTCTGTCTAGAGGAACTTAGCTCTGATACCAATTGTTGATAACTAAGAGGGGGGATGAATCAGTTATCTTAATTATGTAACTTTTTTTTCTTCTTTAATGATTAGTGCAGTATCAAAACATATAAGCATACATGAACATGAGAGCAGAAATAAACTCAATACACATAATACAATGATTTTGACGTGGAAAACCCTGCTAAGGGAAAAAACCATGGGGTGACTAACCTAAGATTGTATTCTTTGTTAAAAGAATAGAAGTATAAAATGGCACTTGCCAATTAGGGCTCACTGCCTACAATAGTTTATAGAAAGAAATCAAGTACTTGAACTGATAAGAAGCATCCACATATGCTGAGGTTCAGTTCCGGTTAGGCTCAATATACTGATCTACTGCACTTCATTCTTCCTCTGTTTTTAGTGCTGTTGTTCTGTCACATACCGGACCTATATAGCTACTTCCACACTACTCGCTACTTTTCTTCGCACAATACAACACACCACACTCACCTTCATATCGAAATCCATCTGGTATATATATCCGCACCAAGGATTTCAACAACTCTCTAGTCGGCATCCAGAATACTCAATATTTTCCCAAACTATGGTCTGTCGGTTGAATCCTTGCTTACTAAGTGATGCGTATCAAAGAGATACTTAAAGAAGTCATCAATCATGTCGGCCAATCATGAATGATCCCTCAAGAAACTTGATCACCATCAATATCTCATCCAGATTAAGGTCTGATGCTCTGTCGGTCAATTCTTCCTCAGTCTACTCTGCCAAACAGGAACCCAACACTTAGGTGCTCATATATTTTCACTCTTTCATCACCGGAGGCTCAATCTCTGGAATGTATTAGTCATGGTACTCCTCTTGATTTCCCCAAGTCCACACTTTACTGAGATACTTCCTCTGAGAGATCCGGACCTGATTGTCAGACCTTGTTGTATGCTCTATTCTTGCTTACCAGACCAAAATACTCTTCAGTCTGACTTCTGGTATAGTCGTACCATGTCCTGCGGATGTGTGGGATGGACTTTGTTGCCATCAATGACAACACTCATGAAGCCACACAGAGTCTCTTGCCAACACACTCCCCCCATTAGATATTGGTGCCAAGATTCATTGTGCTTAAATTTCCCCAAAAATCCCTAGTCTGGTGCATCCTATTGTAGTTGTCATGTATAGCTCATTATTGATATCCAATTAGAGAAGCCTTCAATATGTTATACATGTGCTAAATTTTCACCCTGGAGTTGTTCCTTGCCATCCCATGTGCCCTTCATGTGCTAACATCATAAAAAATCTAAGAAACATCCAAGTCTACGGGGTTTCCTTTACATTTTTGCCTCTCCTAGGTTTTCAGGTTTTGTAGGGATTGTGGGATGTTCTGGGCCTGGGAATTTTACCCAACCGTGACCTTTTGGTCCTCATGTCCCTAGTTCCTCTGGGGTTTCAATCCCCAGTGGCATGCTCTTTTGGCTTCCTATGGTAGTGGTGATGATGTCGACATGACGTTAGTGTGTATGATCTGAAAAAGTTTTAAGTATCAGACTTTTCCTTTGCATCTTTGTTCTTTGTGGGTTTTCAGGTTCTTGGGGATCCTTGGGACCTTAGAACCTTGTCCTCACATTTGCCACTTTCCCAGTTCCCCATACTTTCCTCTTGTTCCCGGAGTTCCAATTTTCCCCAGAACCCCGCATCCCTCGCTTTCCCCTTTAACCTTTTCGGGTTTTTGGGTTTTCTCGAAACTTGAAACTTTGTCTCTATGTCCCTAGGTTCCCTGAAACCCCCCTCCCCCCAGCTCCCTTTATACTTTGGTCCCAGAGTTCCAAGTCCAGGAAAGAGTGTGGATGTTCTTGGTGATTCAGGCAAGCTTGTGGAGGTCTTTGGATCATGTCCAGTTCGTGTTGGTGGTCCACATTGGAGTTGGAGCTCGCAATTGAAGAATGACCTCTGGATGATGGTGTTCTTCCTGAGACTGGCTGACCAGACGAGTTACACATCCTGCAGATGTTCTTGTAGATGTTTGCTGACTTAGATGATCTTTCCTAAGTCGATGTCGTGTATAAATAAGGGATTGTAAAGTCATTTCAAGGCGTGTGGTGTGGAGATGAGAGTGTGGTAGCAAGGAGAAGAGCGAAAGGTAGAGTAGAAGTATTGGGCTTAAATGGAACTGATTCAAGCATGGTGAAGATGCTATTTTCAAGTTCAAGTAGGTGATACTTATTATTTTGTGGACAGTGTGTCTCTTGTAGGCAGTGAGCCTCTTGTGAGCAGTGTGCTCGGGCAGTGAGCCCTAATTGGCATGTGCCATTTTGTTCTTTCTATTCTTCTAACAAAAAAAACAATCTTGGGTTAATCACCCCATAGTTTTTCCTTAACCAGGTTTTCCACGTCAAAATCTTGGTGTCTCTTGTGTTAATGTGTTTCTGCTCTTGATTCATTGCATTGTGTTTCCATGATTGATTTATTATTATGCTGCTAAATGACAAAGTGGAGTTAAGTGTTTAATTGGAAGAAAAGTTTTGTACAACTGATTCACCCCCCCTCCTCTTAGTTGTCTGTCCTAAATCTAACATACTTCACTAAGTGGGTGGAAGCAATACCACTCACCTTCACCACTGAAACCCAGATATCCAAGTTCATCCTCCATTACATCATCTGTCGTTATGGTATCCCTCATTCCATCGTCACCGACAATGGAAAACCATTCAAGAAATAGGAAGTTCGCACTTTGTGCAAAAAATTCCAAATCCAACACCATTTCTCCACACCATATTACCCTCAAGGAAACGGTCAAGCCGAAGCTTCAAATAAAACCATCCTCCGCATTCTAAAGAAGACGGTTAATGAAGCTGGTCGTGACTGGCACCTCCAACTCAACCCCGCCCTATGGGCCTATCACACAAGCATCCGCACCCCCACAGGAGCCACTCCATATTCCCTAGTATTCAGATCCAAAGCCATTTAACCTATTGAGGTCGAGCTCCCATCCCTAAGAGTATCCCTGCAAAACATAATCAATGATGAGGAATACCGAGTCGCACAGCTGCATCAGCTAGAATTACTGGATGAGAAACGTTTGAATGTGTTGAACCACCTGTAGGCCTATCAAAATCACCTTAGAAGAAGCTACAACAAGAGGATCAAAAACCAAAAATTTGAAGTAGGTGACCTTGTCCTTATGGAAAACCAGAAAAACTTGCAGGAGCGTCCTAAGAAAGGAAAGTTTGAACCCAATTGGCTAGGACCTTATGTCATCACAACCACCTATAGATCAGAAGCATACCAGCTTGCAACACCTGAGGGGTAGCCTCTAGATGAGCCTATGAACATCCTACATCTGAAGAAATTCTATGCATAAGCCATCAGGTACCCCAATCAAAAAAATAAAAAAAATCAAAAAATCAAAAAAATCAAAAAAATCAAGAAAAACCCGAGTGCAATAAAGACTTCCAATGGTGAAAATCACTTCGGTGACACCTTGGATTGGTACCATGGTGAAAACCCATTTCAGGCGCCATGTGTAGTGGCCAGTTCTACCATCTAATAAGTCCTCTTTCCATCACAAACACTCCATATCGCACACATCCCATGGCTTGGATTTATGAAACATCGACTCCTATCGCCCTCCCCGCACTATCCCACCCAAGGCTAACCCATGGAACGAGGATCCTTGTAAGCTTCCTTTTGTACAACAAAAAATCTGAAAATCCAAAAACAACACAAAATCAAAAAATCCAAAAACAATATAAAAACAAAAAAAAAAAAAAATCCAAAAACAACACAATTCACCACATACATCAAACCATAACAATACTCTATGCAAATCACGACCATCACTATCCATCAACTCTTAACATCACGCCCATCTTAAATCATTCCCACATCATCAAGTCATGCCGGAACTACATATTCATCTCACCCGCATCTTGAAAGTACCTTGATCCCGTGGACACAGGGTATGTAGGCAGTCTAGAATACGAAGGATGTATTCAGTACTCAGGTACCTAAGATGCACCCATCCACCCCGTTTGGATGGTCCCTATACACTGAGCTTGTTGAACCCAATAAATGAGACACACGCTAAAGTACGCTTGAAGCATGTCCCCTAATGCAAACATCATCAATCAACATACCAACTATAATCCCACACATAGCCTGACTGTCCTTTTACCCACCTTTCAAAAATTATCCAACAAAATCCAACTGATTCACATTCTAGGATGTATCATTCCTACAATGGACAAGAATCTGTCATTCTATCAACATGTATCTTGGCAATAATACACAAAGGCTATCTGTATCTTTTTGTTGGTCTTTTTTATTATTGATTTTTATCTTTTTGTCTCACTCTAGGTCATTTTCGAAGCTACCTTGATCTCATTATATCATGGCAAGTGGTGGACAACACCTAGAGTAGACATGGTCATTGTTTCTGTATGTTGTTCTTGTGGGTTGGTTTCATTACTCCAAGAATAGTATTCATATCTTGAAGCCTGGGTCAGTTCTAACATAATGTGTTGCATTTGCATATACAGGCATCAAAACCTTATGTGTACTATTAGCACTCACCGCTATGAGTCCCCTTCCTAGGCTAGGCTAGGTTATACTACCTTGGGCATGCATGAAATCAACCTATTGTTTGCGGGTCTAGTCCATACAATTGTGGGATATATATCATCACCTAGGTCATTTCATACCTTTGTGAACTGTATCCTACATTGCTATAGCAAACTAAGAAATGCTCTCAATTAATGTTATGCAACTACTGTTACTAGCTCAAATCATCATCCTAATCATTTATTCAACTACACCATCTAGGCCTAGATCTCATAATCACCTAGCCTATTTCCCCCCTTCCCAAATCCCCTCACTAATCCCATCCCTCCAACTTACTCTCACTCAACACATCCCGAACCAAACCATATCCCCCCTCAATGACGTGGTGTTTCATGACCTAACAATTCCCTCATCCACTGCTCCCAATCCTATTCGTACCCCATCCATCCACCCTTATCCTCTCCCCACCTATGCCTCTATCGCACAGCCCCACCACCCAGGGTCCAACAAAGAACATCATGTGTATCAAGAATTAATCATCTCACATATCATCTAGCTTGCATCTTACATATCATTTAGTTTCCATATCATAATCATTTAATTTGCATTTCATTTAGGTGCATTTTAGATTCATTTAGTTTCTATATCATAATCATTTAATTTGCATTTCATTTAGGT
Source organism: Cunninghamia lanceolata (assembly GCA_027924645.1). NCBI lineage: Eukaryota > Viridiplantae > Streptophyta > Pinopsida > Cupressales > Cupressaceae > Cunninghamia > Cunninghamia lanceolata. The sequence continues at coordinate 9,559,505 of BSBN01000333.1, forward strand.
TCGTTTTAGAATCTTTTAGTTACATATCATCTCATTAGGTTCATTTTAGAATCTTTTAGTTTGCATATCATCTCATTTAAATTGCATAATCATCAGGTTCATTTTATAATCCTTTCATTGCATATAATAATCATTTAGTTTACAATCACTTAGGTGCATTTTAAAATCATTTAGGGAAATTCCATAATCATTACATTGCATTCCATATATCATTGCATAATCGTTTAGTTACATTTAGTTACATTGCATAATCATAATCAATAAACATTTAGCTGCATATCTATATTTCCATACACAACATGTGTTTATTAAGATAAACATACATTTCCATTACATTTTGCATCTGTAATAAATGTTTATTAATCTGAACATTTATTTGCATTATACATCATAGTCCATAGATCACAAACATGCATATATCAAAACAAGTAAACCATCATTACATCCATCATGATACATCAATAGGTACATCCATAACATCAAAATCATAAATTGCATAGACACAACACATCCATAGCATAAAGCATACTGCATCCATCAACATAAGCATCATTGTAATCATATAAGAGCATCATCATAATAAATAAACGAGTAGGCCATCAAACAGCATCATATCATATATCATCATCGCAAAATACACATCGCTCATCAAAAAATATAATAAACAAGTCATGATACAATGCCTCCAAGGGCCAAAATGATACAACTATCACATAGAGGACCCCCTCTTTGATGCAGTGGGGGATCCTGACCCTGGTGGTGGCTATGGTCCTGCCTATGGCTGTGACTGCGACTGCGGCTATGGCTATACCTGTACCTATGGAACCTGCTGGGGCACATGAGATGGGGGACCCATCGCCTACTAAACTGACTGAACTGATCTAGATTTGTGTGATCTAGATGCCCAGGATCCACTAACCTGACTATAGCTCGGTGCACGTTGCTCTACAGGCATTACCGCGTGATATAGGGCCCGATAATAGTCTATCTGTCCTCTAGGCTCCAACAACTATCCCTGTACCTGAGATAACTGTCCCTATACCTGATACAACTGTGTCTATGCCTAGGACAGCGTGTCTGCATCAATGTCAAAACTGGAGCCATACCAGCACCTAAAGCCTGCAAACTACCCACTGTAGACTCTGCCTATTGTGCCCTGGCAAGTGTCGCATCTTTCTCTCTAGTCAAAACTACTATATCACCTTGAGCCTGGGCTAACTATGATCGTAATGCTACCACCTGCCCATCTGTGCCATCCAATAAGGCCACTGTCCCCTGCAACTGAACCAACTCTGCCTCACGGCTCTCTAAAGCCTCTTGCAGGCTGGCTACCTGTGCCTGCAAAGTCTCAACCTCCTCTCCACTCCGCGGCCGCCAATGGGATGTGGACCCTCGAACCTCTGCCTCTCCACCTACCCCTGAGGTGCCTGCCTCTGCCTGCTGCAATAGCCTGTTGCTGCTACGATACCTATGGTAGGGGTAGAACACCCCTATCTACCCTCAGCTGTCCCCCATGTCATCGAGGCCCTCCATGCCGTCGTACTACTCCAATCTAAACCTTCTCAACAAGTACCTGCTGTATAGGTGCCTGCTATCTCACCTGCTATTGGGGCACCTGTCTAGCTGCCACTGCTGCTAACACATCCATCAGCTGCCCATCCCTCCCAATCTCCCTCTCCTCTCCTTCCCCTCCAACCTCCACGATGTAGTCTACAATGATCTCCTCACCCTCCTCCAGGAAATCATCCCCATCATAATCATCATCCCCATCATCCTTAGAATCCTCATCCCCTGATCCCATCGCCTCCTCCACAAGGACTACCTCCTTGGTCGGATCAGTGAACCGAGTTGGTCACCACATCTACCACCATGTCTCATATGTAGGAGTAGTACCTGGATCCCTGACAATACTCTGCCAATCCCACTGCAACGGCTGCAAAGCCACAAAGTCCTCCAAAGAAACCCAGGGCTGTATGGCTGCCAGCCAATAACAGACATCCTGACAGGTCCGTGCAAAAATGGCCATCTGTTGTGGAGTATCCTGCCGCAACCCAAACTGTCGCATAACCTACGATGGCAGATACATGTCGATCATGTGGTCTCCATGACCTATCAAATAGCACTGGTGAAAAGTGAAAGGCGGGTGAACATCACATCTGGCCATGGCTCCACTCCAATGTAGGGTCGCCAGGTCACCCGAATGACATCATCCAGCACTTGTCACCAATACCAAACATGACCAGTGTATGTGTACTCAGCATCCCGATACAGGAACACAAAGGCCTCGAATAGACAGAGATAGTACCCACATCTCGACCGAGTGACTGCGATATGCTCCCAAATCCACACATGCAGCAGAGTAACCTCGGCTGAAAACGTTGAATCATAAAGATAGACAACTGTATGCATCTCATGATACAGCTGCCCCAACATCGCTAGTCCCTAGGCATACAAGATCTCATGCCTAACCATCCCCTCAATCACCTCTCCCCATCCAACCAGAAATGCCCTGCCCCTCCTATCAGGCATCACTATGCCACCAATCAAGGCACATAGGAATAAAGCAAATGGATCTGCACCCGCCGCAAGTGTCCCCTCATAACTCATCTTCCTCCTATCTGTCGATAAAACAATGTGATCAGCGCCAAAAACTCTGATCAAGGCCCTCCGTCCCCTCTTTGTGTCATATGTCACCCGATGGACATGAATAGGTAGCTTGAGGATGCGATAAACATCCTCAGGAGTGATAGTGATCTCCCCAGTAGGTAGCAAAAATGTGCAAGTCTCTGACCGATACTGCTTTACAACCACAGTCATCAGAGCTCTATGAGCTCACAGCACTGGCATTGACGCAACTGTTAAGAGCCCTAGCCTCGCTAGTTAGGCCCGGGTGGCATCATCAAACTGATCAAATAGCGCCATCACAGATGGCACGCGTCGCTCCCTCAAGTACACTATAAATGAACTTAGATCCTGCATCCACAACTTTCTGGTCAGAAATCTACCTATCTTTTTCCAAACCCCTCCTTTTCTTCTGAAGCCAAACTTTGGCGCCACAACAGACCATCTTTCATGCTAGTTTTACATATGGCGCTACCAAACTTCCCCATAGCGCTAATTCAAATTATATTGCCACTACAAAACCCACTTTGCACCATTTTAAAACATGGCGCCATTGCGCAACTACTTTACGCCATTTTCACAAATGGCGCCACCCTGCCACTTGGCGCTAATCTAAGGAATAGCGCCAATTTTCTGAATAGTGCATATATCACATATTGCGCTAATCCACTACATTGTGCTAAACCTAAATATAGTGCCACTACCTAAACTAGCACTAGTCCAGAACATAGCACTACCCTAACAACCATTTAGCGCTAAAACGCCAAAACCGTACCTCTTTCACACATTGCGCTACTACAGAAGATAGTGCCAAAACACTAAAAACATGGCGACAATCCACCTCTATTCTACCCTAGCGGATAGCGCCAATCCAGAGGATTGTGCTAATCCGCTTATTTTTCGTGCTGCGCGACCTTGCAATAGCGCCACAATCCCAAAACCCAATTCCTGAACACAAAAAATGCGACAAAATTAAAAAATCACAAAGCTAGGGTTAGGCCCTACTTGGGGTCCAACCTCCGGTGCTTGGCCAAACGATCAGAAACGCTTGGAAATGTGTCGAAGTCGTGGGAATTAGGGGTTGCACTCTGCCATCTCTCCTTCGCTCCTCCTTCTTAAGAGTTCAATGTGTGGAAATGTGGCACTCTTAGGGCCCACTTGTCTTAATATAGCATGCCATGTCATCCTTTTGCCCACTCTTTTTCCCCTCCAAGGTGTAGATCCCAACCTTTTTCCTCCATTTTTCTTCCCGTCATCTTCTTTTCCCATCCTCTATCCAAACTTCGCTCCCGTCACATCCTTTCAAGAGCTCACCAAATTTTTTCATTTTTCGGTGACCTCTCGAGGGGGCATCCCTCACCCATCTTATTCTTTCTCGGCAGTTGGGGCATATTTTTTTCTTTGACCTGACACCATTTCCCTCCTAGGTCCTGACACTACGTCAAAGAGGGGCAAATGTAGACACCTAAAAATGTCTTTTATCACCAAACCGACTCCTAACATCCCTAAACATACCAACATCCCTTGTAATCAATTAATTAAATTTTTATTTAATTAATTATCCCTTCATTACCCAATTTTTCATCATTTTATCCCCAACAATTGATTTAATTCCATTAATTCAATAGTCCAAACTTTAGCCAATTGATTTAATAAATATGCAATATTTATTTGGTCAATTTCTCCCTCCTCACTAAACCCAATTAATCAGCTAAATCATGTTTAACTAATTAATTCAGCCTATTAATTGACCTATCCCTACCCTAGGTAGTTAAATAGCTATTATTTAATTGCCTACCCTAGTCTACCTCATCCTAGCCTTAGGATTAATTAAATACAACTTTATTTAATTAATCTTAAGCCTCCCATTAAGATGGTCAAATCCAGCTTAACACCCTTCCCCACATCCTCTAAATAAAAAATTGGAATATATTCACATAAGTCAATTTTTTATTTAAATAAGTCCCACATCATATTTAAATCTCTTACAACCCCTTACCTATGCCATGCCTCATTTATCACCAGTTATCCCCAAATGAATTTTTAATTCATTTACCCTTCTCCATGTGAATTTTTAATTCACATATATTCCATCTCACGCGTACTCATTTAATTCACCCTTTTCCCAAAATGAATAAAAGATTCATATTTATTCTTAACCCTCCATTTCTCCAAGATGAAATCTGGGCCCTCCACATCACCTTCATCCTCCACCATTGATCTCCCAAATCAATCTCAACCATTGGATTAAAATCCCTCCAAAATCTCTATAAATACAACATCCTCCAACCCATTTTGGGATCCAATTTTCATGTAAGATTATCATGCCAAAATATCTATTGAGCTAGCATTGTGAGTTGCAATTAGGATAGAGCATTTCACATTGTATTCATCAACTAGGGTATATCTTATCTAGGAGCTCTTGGGTGCAAAGCTTCTTTCCCTTTGATGAGTTTGGGTCTTCTTATCTAGGTATAACTTCTTGTTTGTATGCATTTAGTTTATGTTTTACCTTTGATTTGATTTTCCTAATCACAATGGCAACATATGATGTGAAAAACTATTTTAACCATCAAGACAAGAACTTCTCCTCACTAACATAACTCTTTCTATCAACAACAACCATTCACAAGTCTTATCTTCCTTTACTACTCCCCCTTTGATCAGCAACCACTTGTTTTTCACGTGTCTTCTCTCCCCCTTTGACATCAATGGCAAATGGCACATACTTGCATCACTTCAGAATCATACCAACTGCTCCCCCTTAGTAGCAGCTTCCCATCATCAATCCGAACCACAAGATATGACTGTGAGATCCACCAAACTGATGCACATCAATGCATCTTAATTCAGAACTAGAGGGGTAATAACTCCTAACTTCTCCCCAAGATACTCAAAAGAGTCCTTAAGTAGAGGTTTAGTAAAAATATTTGCAATCTAATCCTTGGAAAGCACAAACTCTAATTTGACTTCATTCTTATTCACTTGCTCTCTCAAAAAGTGAAACTTGATGGATATATGTTTAATATTTGAATGCAACACCGGATTTTTTTTATATGTTTATTGCACTTAAATTATCACAGAAGATTGTGATAGGTTCCTCATACTCTACTTTGATATCTCTTAGCATTTTATTCATCCACAATACTTGTGTACAACTACCTGCTGCTGCAATATATTCTGCTTTTGCAGTGGACAGAGATATTACCTATTGTTTCTTGCTCAACCAAGAAACCAATCTCTTGCCCAAAAAGAATGCTCCACCACTGGTACTCTTCCGGTCATCCACATCTCTTGCCCAATCCACATCTGTATATGCATGAAGAGAGAAATCATGATCTCTAGGATACCACAAGCCATACTCAACTGTCCCTTTTAGATATCTAAAAATCCTCTTGATTGCCATAACATGAGATTCTCTGGGATCAGCTTGGAATCTAGCAACAAGACCAACAACATTCATAATGTCAGGTCTAGTTTGAGTGAGATACAATAATCCTCCAATCATTGACCTGTACTTTTTCTGATCAACCTTAGGAGAGTCATCATCTTTGCTCAATTTACATCCAGTTGCCATGGGAGTATTCATTGGTTTTGAGTCCTCCATCCCAATTTTTTTCAACAATTCTTTCACATATTTGGTCTGTGAAATGAAGATGTCTTTCTTTGTTTGAGTGATTTGCAGACCCAAAAAGAAATTTATTTCCCCAAACATGGACATCTCAAATTCACTTTTCAATTGATTTGCAAAAGTTTTGCACATACTATCTCTTCCTCCAAAAATGATATCATCAACAAACACTTCAACAATCAAGATATTTTCATGATCAATTTTGAAGTACAAGTTACCGTCAGCAATACCTTTGTTGAAACCAATCTTTAAAAGATGCTTATCCAATCTTTCATACCAGGCTCTTGGGGCTTGTTTAAGTCCATATAGAGATTTCTTCAACTTGTAGACCATATCACCATGATCAGACAATTGAAATCCATCCGGTTGCTCAATGTAAACTTCTTCTTCCAAGTCACCATTCAGGAAGGCAGACTTGACATCCATCTGATATACTTTGAAATCTTTGAAGGCAGCAAAGGCAAGAAATAATCTGACTGCTTCAATTCTTGCCATTGGTGCAAAAGTTTCTTCAAAATCAACTCCTTCTACATGGGAGTAACCCTTACAGACCAATCTGGCTTTGTTTCTGACAACTTCACCATCTTCATTCAGTTTATTCCGGAAGACCCATTTGGTTCCAATCACATTCTTGTTTTTAAGTCTAGGAACAAGATCCCAAGTATGATTTTTCTCAATTTGCATCAGCTCTTCCTCCATTGCTTTAGTCCAGTTTTCATCATTGCATGCTTCATTCACTGTCTTAGGTTCAATCTTTGAAATCAAACAATACTCTTCTGAATTTTGAGCAATCCTTCTTGTTTGAACACCTTTGCTTTTATCACCTATGATCTAGTCTTTAGAGTGATTCAGTTTTACATACCTGGGAATTTTGGGACTTTCTTGCACCTCTATTTCTTGCACAGATTCATTCAAACTTATCTCTTCTTCCTGATTCACCAGATCAGTTTGAATCTAAATTTCAGAAGGGGCTTGGACTCCTTGAATCAAAACATCATTATGATCATCTTCATCATATTCATAGCACCTTGAGGGTTTTTCAGTACCTTCATCAACCTTCACATTTGTACTTTCTATAATCTTTCTCAATCTCTTATTATAACATTGGTATGCTTTGCTTTGAGTAGAATAACCCAAGAATATTCCTTCATCACTTCTAGCATCAAATTTGCCTAGATCTTCATCTCTTTTAATGTAACATTTGCTACCAAAGACTCTGAAATACTTCACAGTGGGAGTGATGCTAAACCAGAGTTCATAAGGAGTCTTACTAGCATTGCTTCTAATTTGTACTCGATTAAGAGTGTAGACTGCAGTGCTTACAACTTCTCTCCAGTAGATCTGAGGAACATTTGCTTCCATCATCATGGTTCTAGATGCCTCCTGGATGGTCCAGTTCTTTCTCTCCAATACTCCATTCTGTTGTGGTGTCCTTGGAGCAGACAGTTGTCTTTTTATCCCATGTTTCTCATATAATTCTATGAACTCACCAGATGTGAATTCTCCACCTCTGTCAGCCTTAGACATTTTATGTTCAATCCAGTTTCATTTTCTACCATAGCCTTGAATATTTTGAATTTCTCAAGGGCCTCAGATTTCTCTTTCAGAAAGGTTACCCACATCATCCGGGAGTGATCATCAATTAACAAGATGAAGTATCTATCACCTTGTACACTCTTGATTCTTGCCGGACCACATAGATCAGTATGAACTAAGTCCAATAATCTGGTAGAAGACTATTCTTTACTTTTGAATGAGACTCTGCTTTGCTTACCCAACTGACACTCTTTACACAAACTATTAGTAGGTTTCACCAGTCTTGGAAGATCTCTTACAACCTGAGTGTTGCTTATCTTGATGATATTATCAAAATTTACATGACACATTCTCCTATGCCATAACCAACTCTAATCGATTTGAACAAATAAACAACTTTTTCTAATACCAACCAAGTGGAAGATATTACCTTTTGTTTGAGTACCGGATGCAATCTCTGTTCTGGAGCTTTCAAAGATCTTGCATTTTTCATTTTTGAATCTGAAATCATAGCCTTTGTCCACCAACTGTCCAACACTGAGAAGATTGTGCTTTAGACCTTCAACATACAGTACATTACTGGTTTTGTTCTTTCCATCAAAAGAAATAGTTCCTCTACCTCTGATTCTACCAGCAGAATTATCACCAAATTTTACCACTCCTCCTTCATACCTTCCCAAGTCTATGAACTTATTTTTGTCACCTCTCATATGGTGGGAGCATCCATTGTTAATGACCCAATCATCCTTTTCTTCAACTTGGGCAGCTAAAGCTTTTTCTACAGTTTTATGATTGACAGATTCAGAGGGCATTAGATCTTCTTCCTTCATGGCAATAAACACCCAGTCACTTCTGGATTTGTTTCCAGTCTCTTATTCATCATCTGTTATTTCTTCATCATCATCATCTTCATGAACATAGTAACATTTCTTTTAGAATCTAGATCTGTTAGGATTTGGCCTTGAAAATCTTTTCGGACACCTTGAGGCAAAATGACCAATCTTATTGTAGTTAAAACATTTAAAAGGTAATTTCCCTTCATACTTACCAGATCCTCTTGGCAGTATTTTGCAATAAGGGCTTCAAGTTGAGCAGTTTCTGCTTCATCTTCTTCCAGATCTTTTCTTGCTTTTTCATACCATGATAGTTTCTTTGAAGAGTTCTCTCCCGGATCAAACTTTTGTTTACCTTTTATAGAGGCACTAGTTTTGAATGCAGATTCAGTCTTGGGAGGTGCATCTCCAAACTTGGATAATTCAAATGCAACTAATTTACCAACCAATTGATCTCTTGTGATACTTGAAAAGGATCTGAATTCTTCAAATGCAGCAACCTTGTATTTGTAAGAATCAGAAAGGGATCTAAGAACTTTGGCAACAATCTCATCTTCATCCAAGATTCCACCAGCACATCTAATGCCACAAACAAGCTCATTTACTCTTGGCATAAATGTAATGATATTTTCATTTTCTCTCATTTTCAGGTTTTTGAATTTTCCTTTCAGACTCTGTAGCTTGGCACATTTAACATACTTGTCTCCTTCTTGCAGAAGTTCCAGTTTTTGTCAAATCTCATATGTAGTTTTTAGATCAACAACATTTGTCAGCTCTGAGTCAAATAAGGCACTTAGAAGAGCTTCTTTAGTTCGTAGATTATTTCCAGCATCTCTGATTTCATCTATGGTACTCGGACCATTTTGTGGAGGAACATACTTCTTTGAAGCCATGATCCAATATTGCATTCCCATATATTGCAAGTGACATTCCATGTGACTTTTCCAAAGAGTGAAATTGGTTCCATCAAACCTCAGACTATCCTTCTTGTATGACGACATCCTGGATCTCCTCAAGGGGTTAAGCTCTTTTAGAGGAACTTGGCTCTGATACCAATTGTTAGATTTAGAACAGACAACTGAGAGGGGGGTGAATCAATTGTCCAAAACTTTCTTTCAATTAATCACTTAAATCATTTTCTTAATTCAGCAGCATAATAATCAATCAATCATGGAAGCATTATACAACAATTCAAGAGTAGAAACACATAAACACATATGACACCAAGATTTTGATGTGGAAAACCCAGTTAAGGGAAAAACCACAGGGTGACTAACCCAAAATTGTATTCTCTGTTAAACGAATAAGAAGAACAAATGGCACATGCCAATTAGGTCTCACTGCTCAAGCACACTGCTTACAAGAGGCCCACTACCTACAGGAGACACACTGTCTACAAAATAATAAATATTACATACTTGAACTAAAGAATAGCATCTTCACCATGCTTGAGTCAATTCGATTTAAGCTCAATACTTTTGCTCTACCTTTCACTCTGCTTCTCTCTACCACATACTCATCTCCACAAGATACATTTGAAATGACTTTACAACTCCTTATTTATACAAGACATCGACTTAGGAATAATCATTCAAGTCAGCATACAATATAGAGCAAATACATAAATACAACATGACTAATTACAAAGACTTCATGCGGATCAACACACTGTCGACCACACAGATTTGAGACTTTAATCTTCCTTTAGGAACGCACCAATCTTCACAGAACATCTTCAATATCATCTGCAAGATGTGTAACTCATCCGGTTGGCCAAACTTAGCAAGAACACCATCATCCAAAAGTAATTCTTCACTAACGAGCTTAAATTTCAATGCGGATCACCAACACAAACTAAACACAATCCAAAAATCTCCACAAGCTTTCCTGAATCACCAAGAACATCCACATTACTTCTTACTGAAATCATTCTCTCCTTTATCCGGAACCTCAAGAACATAGTCTGTCATTACTGTCATACCGGAATAGATGCTTGTGGACCTCCAGACAATGAATCAATTGAGTTGTCAATTCACATTGACTTCCTGAATACTCCACCAAATCCGCAGAACAAGATATTTCATTTCCGGATATCACCGGACCTATCTGTGACACTCTGTCACCTCTGAACATCTGTCAGAACTAGTTTTGCTCAAGTGGCCATAACTCCTTCAGATCTTCATGCGGACCTCTCAAATCTTTACTAGATCATCTTGAGACATATATCTACAAACCCTTTGAAGCGTATCCTCTGATCTTCATCTTAGCTGGGATTCTTCACCTTACTGACTTCACTGTTCTTCTCTGTTCCTGATAGGACTAATTTTCTCAATATCCTCAGCATACAACTCATCCAATCCTTATCATCAATGCAATAGGAGTATGTTGACATCAATGACAACACCAGTTAGGCCCATACTTGCAATAGAAAAATCCCTGAAAAAGCTAGAATTTTCTAAGTCCTTGTCTTAGTTTTTTGGCTCCTTTTGGCCTTTGTTGGGAAAAGTCTAGGTTTGTGAATCTGCCAGTTCGTCGATTGGCCGATTCACTGATAAGATAGGAAAGCTCAAAATTTGACTCACTAAAGGAAAACATGTTTCCCTTTATCGACAATTCTCATGTTTCGCAAACTTTTCCAAAAGATCAAAATTTCACAAGTTTGTTGATTTGGCAATTCACTGACAAAGAGCCAGGATAGCGAGTTTCTTCAAAATTTGACTAAGGCAAAAGGAGCCAAAGATGCCTTTATTGGTGATTTTCCAAAGTCGTGAACTCTTCAAAGGTTTGAGAATTCTCAAGTTCGTTGATTCGACAATTCCTTGATAAAGGAGAGTAGAAGAAGATAAAGTTTGGTGAAAGTGAACTTTCCTGACAAAGGAAGAACTTGCAAGAAATCGACTAAGTAAAGAAGAAGTAAATGTTTTCCTTTTCTGCAAACTTATGGTTCGACGAACCTTAAGTTCTCCAATTGGTAGGTTCGTCGATCAGTGACTTTGCCGACAAAGGGAAAAGGCAAGCGGGAAAGGTTTGCAAAAAGGTAAATGAGCTGATAGAACAAAATTTTGGCTAAGGCATAATGAATTCAGAGTTTCAAGGTTTTGTCAATAGAAATTTTACTGATAAGGAAAAAAGCAGAATGAAGACATCAGCAAATTATGGGCCCCGGATAGGTTTGCAAAAGTGATTTTTCACCGACAAAGGTAAACTGGTTCGCCCGGGTCAAGTTTTGTCGACAGAGAAGGCCTAGTTAGAAAAAGTCAATTTTTGCTCATAAGGCAAAACAGAAAACATGAAAAGTGGTTAAGGCAAGAAAAACAAAATCCTTATTAGGAAATTAGTAAAAGAGTGAACTTTTCACAAGTTTGAAATTCCTAAAGTTCATTGATAAGGTGATTCGCCGATAGAGAAGAAGGTGGAAGCGGTCAAGTTTAGCAAAGTGACTTTTCGCTGACAGAGGTAAAAGCAAGACCTAAGGCAAAGTTTGTGAAAGAGAAGTTTTGTCGATAAAAGAGGAGAAGGTTGGCCAAAGGTAGAGTTTAGGAAATGAAGATTTTGCCAATAAGGCAAGCTCAGTTAGAGAATTGGAGAATTTGCCAATAAGGCAAAAAGTAGCTAAAGGAAAGGCAAAATCGGCAAAGGAAAGAACTCATCAACTAGTTCAGTTTTCTCATGGTTCACCAACAGGGTGAAAAGCCAATAAAGGAGGATAGCAACTAAGAAAAGGTTCAACAAATGAGAGGTTTTCCAATAAAGTAGTGAAGGAAATAGGCTCAGAAAAAGACACTTTTGCCGACAAAGCAAAATGAAGACAAAAGAGGTGCTAAAGGCTTGGTTTGAAAAATGCAGAATTAGCTAATAAGGAGAAAATGAACCAAATGGAAAATTTTAACAAAGGACAAATTTGCTAAAAAAGCAAAAGATAGGGCTCGATGGTTCACAAAAGTGAACATTCACCGATAGGGCGAAAAGGAGACAAAACAAAAGTTCGCAAGAATGGTTTTTTGTTGATAAGGCGAAAAAGAAGGCCATAGTAGTTCTGGAAAGTTAAGTTTTGCCGATAAGGCAAAAAGTGGTCATTTGATATGGGTAGGCAAGCGCAAAGACATGTTTGAAAAGATACATTTTCACCAACAAGGTGGGAAAAGAAATGAAGATGGAGCCTGATGGTCTCAGAAATAGAGAATTCATCGACCAAAGGAAAATCAAACACATGTAATTGTACATGAGGTGAATTCACCAACCATAATGAATTCACATGCGCCATGGGTGATTTTAAGATGTATAACACTTTAAAGTGTTGTAAAAGCTTGCTCCTCCCTAAAATCATGTCATTTCTCAAGGAAAGGTACCCAACATTAAAATTCCACAGGCCAAGTCAAGCACAGGCAACTGAAACAATGGAATTATTCAATGTTGCAGTACAAATGAAGTTGCAAGATAGATTTACAAGTATGCAAAAGGACTTCAAGCCTTCCCTCTTCAATGTGTTTGGTACCCATGCGTGGAAGCAATCTACTCTATAAATTTTGTAGAATTCAATGAGCATGGCCACCGTTCTAGTTTGCAAGATCTGACATAGCTTCTAAGCCATAAATTTAATGAAGCATGGGCATGTCTTGGGTTGATTGACCGAAATTCAGTACCCACTGTAGCAGAATGAGAATGAAATGTTATATACATCTGAAAACAATGTATTTTTGTTAGCTGTTCTTCTAGGCTATTATATAGGTTAGAGAGTTCTTTGTTACCAGACCTTGTAACGCAATTGTACGAACCAACTAGATCTGATACATTGTGCTCAATCTTGAGCCTTTGAAGTCTCTAGTTGATAGTTCACCAATGAATGTAATTGGTTATTCTATGTCTACTTTCTCTGCAATAATTCTCTCTTTTGTAATGGCTATTTGGCCTCTATGATCAATATAAATTGATGTTTTGCCTCATTATTTTTGCACTGTCTATTTGATTGATATGAGTTGCGTATTGTGGATAAAACATTCCCTTTCATACCTTCACCTCTTTATCCTGACCTCTATTTTAATTGGTATGAATCTATGTGAGTTCCCTTCATCTTTGAGATCATTACTATGTTGAGTTGGTTGCAACTAAACATCTTTAATCTGGTGCATCACCTCTTTTAATTTCAGTAGTTCTTCTCCCCCTTTTGCCTTGCATGTATTAGCACTAGATTTAATTTCATTTTCTGAGCCTTAAGCTCAAAATGAGGAGCCAACCTTCTTTGGAGGTCTGATCTCATTAGCAAGGTCCCACACCTTGATATCAGTCTCATTGTGTTATTGGAGTGCTTGAACAAGCTTCAAGCAAGGTGTAATTTCACATGACAACAGTTTTTGGCACACCTAGTGAGACTCTCTGCTCTGAGTAGGAGCTGAGCTGAGAAATTCAGTGTTATTCTCAGTTTATTTATTGTTGTGGAAGCATTCAAGCACCTGGCAACTCTGTTGATCTAGTATCCATAGCAAGTCAACATTTCATGCCTGGAGTGCAAACAAGATCTTCTTCGAGAGGTAATTTTCAATTCACAGAGCTTTCATTTACTGAGTCAAGAAGAAGAAGTAGACTGTCTAGGTCCCCTATGAGGGAAAATAGGAGTGTGGTTCCATCTCCATCAAGAGCCCAGTCTACTTCCCCTCCAACTAGATTCCAAGTTAGGTTCCAGTATTCAAGAAGAACCTTGCATATATCTAGAATCAATCTAAATATCCAAAATATGACAAGGAGTCTTCCATTTGTTGTTTTTAATGGGGGTAACCCACTAGACCTAGCCCAATATGATGATATCCCCACCTCAGCCTTAAGGGCTATACCATTCTTTACTGGTGAAAATTCTGCCACCCTGACTAAGCACATTTAAGACATCGCCAGTGTCTACTATGTCCACAATGTCACTGCTAACAATGTGGCAGTAAATCTCTTGGCCTCTTCATTCAAGGGAAAAGCCCTACAATGGTATGGAGTCTCCCAGCCATTTCCATCCACAACTAGGATGATCTGGGCACTAGACTATGCCAATATTTCGAAGACAAGAGTGACCACCTATCACTAATGGAGTAGCTAGCTACAATCAAGAGAGTCCCCATGAATATATGGTGGACTTCAATTATAGATTCCAAAAGACATGGGACATAATCCCATTGTTGGTGAAACCCTCCCCAAATATGGCATTCATTTACTATTTGAAATCATTGAATCCTAACATAGTTGTCATGATTCAATCCAGGGGAGGAATTGTATTACTTGATGCATATGACACAACAATCATGGTAGAAAATTGCCTAATTTAGGCTAGAAAATTTTCTCCAAGGACACCAATGCCTTTATTTCCAGAGGCTCCTATTATTCATCCTACTATGGCTCCACATCCTACCATAGTCAACCATATTGCTCCCCTAATTACACCTATAGTTGGGCAATCAGAGGATACAGAAGCTACAATAAGAATGCTGAGCAATCAATTGATATTGCAAAGAAGATAGGATGCACAACCTAGCAATCCATATCAGCTATTCAATCAGAATTACAACAGACCACCATATCAGGGTAATGCATAGAGGAAAAATTAGCCTAGTTACATCAAACCATTGAATGTTGTGCATCCTAATGCTGCTAGTACATCTGGGCCTCTTGTGCCCATACAAAACAACTTAACTCAAGATAACGATTGGTATTATCCATATAATCAACCACATGATTAGAATTTGTGCCAAAGTGGACAGTTCAGTCAGGCTTTGACAGCACAAAACCAATCAGTTTTTTCATAGTAGCAAGTTATCTCTAATCAAGAAATGGTGGGAGGGCATGAACAAATGCAAAACAATGCTACTTTGATGGATTGGACATACGATGACTTATGTGGTGTTAATCAAAATGTAGGCCCAATAGCACACAACACAAGGGCCAAAAGAAGGGCCACTGAAGATGCCTCAGTACCTGCAGTCGACCAACATACATCTTCTTCTTATGTACCTCAAATGGCTACAAGTGAAGGAGTATCAGCTAGGATTACTTCAAAGCAAGCAAATTATTCTGTTGGGCAAGTAAATTCGGTGCCACAACAACAAACATAGGCTTGCCAATAGGTAAGGGTTGACCTTGTTGTTCTCAAAGCATCACTAAAGGGCAGTCAAATCCCCTTCAGCATTGTTGACCATATGAAAGAAACTAATATAAGTGTCACAATGTAATGCATAGAGGAAAAATTAGCCTAGTTACATCAAACCATTGAATGTTGTGCATCCTAATGCTGCTAGTACATCTGGGCCTCTTGTGCCCATACAAAATAACTTAACTCAAGATAACGATTGGTATTATCCATATAATCAACCACATGATTAGAATTTGTGCCAAAGTGGACAGTTCAGTCAAGCTTTGACAGCACAAAACCAATCAGTTTTTTCATAGTAGCAAGTTATCTCTAATCAAGAAATGGTGGGAGGGCATGAACAAATGCAAAACAATGCTACTTTGATGGATTGGACATACGATGACTTATGTGGTGTTAATCAAAATGTAGGCCCAATAGCACACAACACAAGGGCCAAAAGAAGGGCCACTGAAGATGCCTCAGTACCTGCAGTCGACCAACATACATCTTCTTCTTATGTACCTCAAATGGCTACAAGTGAAGGAGTATCAGCTAGGATTACTTCAAAGCAAGCAAATTATTCTGTTGGGCAAGTAAATTCGGTGCCACAACAACAAACATAGGCTTGCCAATAGGTAAGGGTTGACCTTGTTGTTCTCAAAGCATCACTAAAGGGCAGTCAAATCCCCTTCAGCATTGTTGACCATATGAAAGAAACTAATATAAGTGTCACAATGTGGGACACTCTATTGATTCTAGCCCAAAAAGTTTTGTTGAAGGAAGCTTTAACAAGCTTCAACCAGCCTATTGTAGAGGCAACTAAAGAAAATGTCAGCATACCAACAAGCCTATGCCAACCAGAAAGGGAGGAAGCAAGCAAAAGCAAAACCAATAAGCCCTCTCCATTCTATATTTCCTTAATTATTGGTAACAAATTGTTACATAATTGTATGATACATTCTAGGGTGGGTACCTCTGTCATGCCTAAGAATATAGTTGATAGGTTGGGCATAGAGTATGAGCTTGTGAACAAAGGGGTAATGCAATTAGATGGTACCACTGTTAACACAGTGGGTGTTATTAAAGATTTAAAACTCACTTTGCATGCATGCCCTGGTTGCTCTATTTCCCAAGATATTTCAGTCATTGATCTCCCAGCCTACTTTGGCACATGCCTATCTAGGAACTTCATAGCCAAAATAAGTGGGTACCTATCCTCTGATTGGTCCCACATGTTATTTAGAACTAGGTATGGCACTAAAGTAACCATCAAAGCTAAGCCTATTTCTAATGACCATATAGAGCCCTACTCCCTTCATCCCACCAATATGAATTGTATAATCCATGAGTTAGAGGAGGTGACAACAACAATAGGCATGAGGCTATCACCCTAGTGGAGGAGATCCCCGACATATTACTTGATGAGTGGGCAAACTATTTTTAGTTTGACACTCCTGATCATATAGAAGAAACAAAGATGGGTACTTATTGTATCCATGAAGATGATGTCGTCATCCCTAATATTGAAAAGACAACAACAGATCCAAGTGGGATGTGGCAAATGTTTTTTGATGGCTCCAGAAGTAGAAATCGAGCAGGTGCTGGGTTGTACTGATTTCACCCCAAAAGGAAAGTTATTTCTCTTCATTCAGATTACAGTTTAGCTATACTAACAATGTAGCTAAGTATGAATCCTTCATTCAAGGCATACAACTGGCACAAAAAAAAGGAATAAAAGTTTTGTAAGTATTTGGTAATAGTGAGCTAGTTGTTCACCAAATCAGATCGCTTAGTGCTTCAAGGAATAACTTTCTGAAGTCATACAAACATAGGGTTTGGGAATTGATTGAAGACTTTGATGCCTTCAATATCTAGGTCATCCCCAGGTAGAAAAATAAAGATGTTGATAGAATGGCCATAGTTGGTGCACAATTTGACATTCCCCAGAATGTCAAACAAAATTCAGATAGCATGTAATGGTTGTTGTGAGGCCTGTTGTTTTTGATAACATCATAAGTTGGCAAGTATTTGAAAATGACCAACAAATTGTGAATTTTTTGCAAGATGAGGCAGAGTATGATGTTAGGAACCAATCAATATTGCAAGAGCAATATGGCAACTAGGTGATCCAACTAAAGACCAACAAACTACCTAGGGGACTGGTCACTCTAGAAAACATATTTGGTACAGATGATCAGCTAAAGAAAGAAAAGATGAACATGACTATAAAAAAGGAGGACTATGAAGAGATAGAAATTATACGGGGCAGATTTCTTAAACATGGCAAGGTATGTAACCAAGCTAAAAGTTAAGGTTTTATTGATATTTGCAATGAATTTGATGATTTAATTGCTTGTGATTATCAGGATCTGAAATGCTTTGATTCTAGTTTAATCCAACATACCATTGATCTGGACCCTAATGCAAAACCCATCTGCCAAAAGCAAAGGCCTATCAATTGTAGAGGAAAACTAATGCGTTGTAGACTTAACGTAATTCAGGGGTAAACCTATCTAAATAGTCCACTTATCACTGTACTCCTACATTAAATTATCAACCAAGGAGCATAAGCTTATGATGACACTGCACTGTATGTGCCTTTAGGCCTCATATTCTTCTAAACTATCTTTATATAAACCTACTCAGATTATTTTACTTTGCTGGAATTCATAGAAATGCAAGAATAGTAAAAACAGTTACAGAATCTAGTGGCTACGAGTACCTTCAACATAAGCTATATATAACTTCTAACAACAGGAAATTACAGAACTAATCCAAAACATTTAAAATGATAAGAGAACTAATGCTGACCTCCGGAGGACTTAAAGTAGATAAAACATGCATTTGTTCATGAACCACAATACTAAAATTTAGTAATCAAAGTATTCTAATTGACTCGTAATGTATTTATAATCTAATGGAAAACAAATTTAACAAGAATGCATAAAGGAATAAGAAAATAAATGAAGTGAAGATCAGTACCTTGAGTGACCGGCTCAAGGGACTGACTCACTTAGCTAGAAATCAAATCTAATTCAGAATATTCACGCATCCTTATAATACATAGTTCCATTCATTTCATATCATAAACATAATCTCTTTCAGATTGTATTCAATAATGACATGCTTTAATTAAACATGTCTGGATATTCCAATATTGAAAAATAGAGCAACAACTAAGTGACTAGAAAATGAAGTAACTAACTTAACACTAAACTCATCCCTCCTAACTTATACAGAAATGGGAGAGTCTTATGCAACTACCAACTAACTTCAATCATTAATCCATTCCCAGATACTAGGATACATGTTTAAGATTGATTTATTAATCCCAACTAAACAGAGGAAGGATAATCCTATTCAAACAAGAACCCTTATGCAATGGCTTGTATGAAGAACACACATTAGCTACGTTTGAAACAAGTCTACTTCTTTTGCATTTATTCCTTTCCATGATGGTTCACATTAATCATCCAGCTACCTACACTTTTGGCATCTTGACTTCAACTTCCTTTAATTCTCCTCTCCTGCAACTCGCTACAACTTCTCCTTTCCTTGATGCCATGTTCTTGCTGCACAGGGGTTAATCCACAAAACATATGCACATTAATAACCTTCATAATTAAACCATAGGATTTCATCTATATTGCATGCATACTCATATTTAAATCATTCAATTGATAATATCATCACCATATTCCATATTAATAACATAGATTCAAGGTCTTGCAAAGTATATAAAAAGATAGTATATAATGATGGTGATGTTGGAAAAGTGTCTGGAGGATCATATGGAAAAGTTCTAAAAGAATATAAAAACAACATAAAAAGAGGCCAATATTTCAACCCATCATTCCCCCAACTAGTCGTTTGCTTTCCCTCAAGCAAAATCATTGAATTAAACATCTAGGGGAAAAGATTGTAGTGCAAAGTAATCTGCCTAAGGTCCATTATTTCTCTGACTCCCTCTCCCTGCTTAAGATAAAAACCATTATAGCATGCAAGCCTATCCATCTTGACTGATTCTGCATTCCTACATTCATCATTCTTTTCTCATGTCCAATGTGGTATTGGATAGAGGAGAATAGGAGGATGAAAAGTAAGTGGCAGCCATCCCACTCTTGTTTGTTCTAAAATCTAGATGTAGTTACACAATCTTTCAAACATGTTCATAAAATTATGGAAAGAGTGAGGCTCTTTCCTCTGCAGTGTTGGGGTCAGACTATTCCATCTATCTTGTACATACCTTAGGCAATTTTGAAGCATAGGTCCTACTAATTGCTGTATCCTTCTGTGATCTCGCAGTCTCAAATCCATAATTATTTTTCTTGGACCTTTGTGTGAGAGGAGTGTTAACCATTGAGTAAGGATTACATCAGGATTCAGTGCTTCTCTTCTGATCTGTAGTGCCACTGTTTTCTCTTGTTCCTCATATTTGTCCATTATCTCACCTCTGAGCTACTCATTCTTGAAATATGATGGCAGTGCCCTAACATACAAATCCCCAACATAAATTGAAGGGTTACATTATGTATCCTCTACCATTAGGTAGTTGTGCAAACAATATTCATACAATTGATCTTGCTCCTCTAAGCTAACTTCTTTAAAATAGCTATAAAAAATATGCCTTGAATGTAAAGCAAGCTGATAATTAATGAACCTATTAAACTGGAAACTAAGAAATTTTTCTTTCAAAAACAATGCATATACCCTCGGTGGAGGTTTACACTCAATGATCTATATGGCTCTGTTTATTACCTCTGTCATCTTATCCTCCATCCTTTTTATCACCAAATTCTTATCTTTCATTGATGCATTGAGATTCTATTTGTCTTTCTCCTAGCTGTCCTTTTCTTGTTTGGATTTGTGAGTTAGTTTCTTTAATTCAAAACCCAAAGACAAAATGGTGTGATACATTGGGGTCCTTGTTACATGAGGTTGTGGAGTTAATACTTCATTTTCTTCAGTTTTTGTTTTACTCATAGCCATCTGTGCTAACAGATCTTAATTGGTTCCATGGCAGTAGGTTTGAATTCTCTCCTCCGGCTCCTATATTCTTTTCTCCTTTTCTTTGTCCTTCTCTGCATATCCTTTCACCTGCTCTTCCAATTATTTTATCCTATCAAGAGCTTCTTGAAGCTCTCTTCTTATATTCCTATCTTCCAACAATTCTTTTTCCTTTTCAAAATTGAGACCTTCATCATCATCATCCCCGGTTAAATCAAAAATTTCCTTAGTAGAACTACTAGGAACTGACTTTCCCATTTTCTTTGCAATAAATATATTTTCTGAATCAGGATGAAGAAACATACCTTCTCTTTTTGGCAGACATATTAACACTTTTATGAGCATTGGTAGGGACATCTTCAGGGGTGTTTCCTTCTTTATTTCGAACTGTATTCACCAGCGTTGGATCATGGTGCTGTTATCCTTCACCTTTTTCCTACCCCTATTCCTCAACAATTCTTTCATTCACACTCTGCCTTTTCAACCTTCCTGAGCACTTGGGAGTAACACTCTCCTGCTTGACTTCATTTTTCCTCTTCTTTTTACTCCTCTTCTTCTTTTCCCTTGCATCTTCTTCCTGCACAATGCCTTTATATTTCTCAACACTTTTCTTGTTTCTCTTTTTCCTAACAGGTGTTGAATTAGTGCCTCTCATAGCTTTAGGGTTAGAAGATGAGGGTTCCTTGGTTGCCACTGGCGTATCCTCTGGAGTATTTTCCTCATGTGGCCCCTCTTGTTCAGGTTCAATCTCATGTTCAGGCTCATGTTGGGGTTCATCCTCTGCTTCAGGTTCTTCCAATAGTGTTGTGATATTTATACATTGTTTAAAGGCCTCCCAATCAACATGTGGGTGTGGAATTCTGAGGCTTCTCTTAACCAATAGGGCTATTAAACAGTGATGGGACAACGTGGTGTCCGTTTTCTTTTTCTGATAGTCATATGCCATCATTTTCAACATGTTATAGAGGAAATTGGGAACATTGACTAGCTTATCATGGCATAAATGATTAAGCAACTTAAAATGCACAGTATATAGCAAATTGTGTTGGCCATCACAGGTAAAGTATTTATTGATATATGAAGCACATTTTCCCCAAAAGAATGGAAGGGACAATCTCTTTGTACCTTGTGATGTTGAGTCCAGGTGTTCTCCTCACTCACAAAATTCTTCCCTTGCTGTAGCTGCGTCAGCACAAGCTGGATATTTAGACCCTGTGTGCGACAATCCTGTAACTTGGGCAATTGGCCATTTCAAAAGAATCTACAACCAATCCCCTAACCATTGCCTCATCATACTGCAATGCAGCTGCAAATTCTTTTGCCATTTCATTATCATATTCTGTTAACTTCAAAAAGTAGTCCAACCATCCTACTCTAGTGAAGAGTGGTAGCACCAACACATCCTCTAATATTTCCTTATGTGCAGATGGTTCTCGTCGTATCACATCACCCCCCATTATCTCTGTGTTCTACAACCTCTTGGAGTATCAATTTCTACTAAACTCTGATTCCACCACCTCAAAAAGAACCAACCTACAGTTTACTGCCTTTTTCTATTCTTCCCAATTATAACTTTCTCAGGGTAACAAGTTCATACTTTGGCCAAACAGGGTAGGTTTACTATCTTTAGAAAATGGCATAGGATTCTATCTAGTATCTCTAAAGACAAGGATGGTGAAAATTGAAAAATTAAACCCCTCCCCCAACTAATGTGTGAAGTGACCTCACTTCACATGGGAATTGATATGAAAGGAAGAGTATTTATTAAATGGAATGGTGATAATTATTTTTGCATGAATGAAATAAATAAAAAGTAATAATGAATGTGAAAAGAAATCTAAGTTAATAATTGAAAGTTACCTTATGTACACATGTTATGGAAATAAATTATCAGTGCACCTTGGAATTTGAGAACACATACTTGAAATTTTATTTGATATGAGAAAGACGACATGCATGCGGGTGAATGGTAAGGCAGTAGGTACTTCAGAATTGATGTGAGGTGACAACTTGCAATGCGTGAATGAACAATTCATGAGCTTGAGTTGAACACTTTTGCAACAATGTTGGATTTATTTCAAAATGAATGAAGCAATGTTAGAAGATATGGAATGAGCGGGAAAATGGTGTACTATTTGCCAAAGTGTTGAAGACATCTACATACATTAGTTGCTACGGGTGCCTCTAGCACAAGTCCCGACTGAATAGTTACATATGCAATATGTCAAGTCCCAACTGTAATAGGTCCCAACTGAGAGTGAAAAATAGGTCCCTCTGGAGTTAACTGTGGTCACCATGGATAGTGTGTTGTGTGTGCATGTGAATTATAAAGCAAGAAAAATAAAATCTCAGTGACAGGGGTTGAGTCATGCAACTCAACCTCTACATCGCTAGACAGGATTGGTGGATCATCTTCTAACGGTGTATCAGTGTGTGTCATAGAGCCTTCATCAAGAGTGCCATGAGTACCATACTGAGTGGCTAGAGAGACAAGAAAATCATCTTTCTGAAGTGGTTTATTATACAGTTTAAGCATGTGTCCATTTACTAGCAATGAAAATTAGACCTTGTCAATGGTTTGTAATTGGACTGCACTATTAGGGAATACTTGTTGAATATCATATGGTCCCAACCATCGAGATTGAAGCTTGCCCTTAAAATCTTTGTATCGAGAATCATAGAGAAGGGCCCAATCACCAACAGTGAATTCTTTAGTCTTGATATACTTGTCATGCCATTTAATTCTTTGTTTCTGTATAACCTCTGTGTGGTGGATGGCTTCTAATCTGATTCCATCAAAAACATTCAAATGTTGTATTCTATCCTTTTGAGATTTTTTCAAATACATCCCTAATTCTACTATTGTCCTTAGGATTTTGTATTCAAATTCTATAGGCAAGACTATTATCTTGCCATAAATCAATTCATAAGGAGTGAAACATGTAGTCTTCCATGTAGTTCTATATGCCCAAACAACTTTTGGTAACTTGGAAACCCAATCTCTTCTATGAAGCTGCACTATTTTTGTCAATATATTCTCAATCTCCTTGTTTGTGACCTCAACCTAACCATTAGCCTAAGGATGGTAGGGAGTGGAATTCTTGTGTCGAATCTAAGATTCCTCCACCAGTCTGGTGATTATGTCTAATGTAAATTGTGGGCCTTGATCAATCATTATCTCCCTTGGTACACCATATCTAGTGAATATTTCCTCATACAAAAACTTTGCCACATTGCCATCTCTGGCAAACTGCAAGGCTTTGACTTCCACCCATTTGGTTAAGTAATCAGTGCCTACCAATATATATTCCTTGTTTGAAGTAGGACAGATAGGACCAACAAAATCCAACCCCCACTTATCAAAAGGAGTTAATGCTATTTGTGGTTTCAAAGGCATTTCATCACTCCTTGTAGGTCTCCCCATCCTTTGACACCAATCATAGCTTCTAGTATACTTGACAGAATCTTTATGAAGTGTTGGCCAGTAATATCCTGTTGTCAATATTTTGAAGGCTATCCTTTTGGCTACAAAATATCCACCACATGGTTCATCATGATAGGCCTTCAATATATCAAACACCTCATCCTCTCTGATACATCTTCTTATAATGTTATATGGGCCAGTGTAGAATAGGAATCCAGAAATCCAAGAATAAGGGAAACACTTGTGAACGAGCTGTCTTTTCTCCCTTGGAGAAAACTAACCTGGAATCTACCCTGTAACCAAATAATTAGCCATATCTGCATACCATGGAGTGTGTATAGTTAGAGAAAATAGATGCTCATCAGGAAAAGAGTCATCAACCACTCCTTCTGATGATTGTGTAGGCAGTCTAGACAGAAAATTAGCAACTACATTAGCTTTTCCTGGTTTGTCAACAATTGTTATGTCAAATTGTTGCAATAACAACAACCATCGTACAAGTCTTCCACCCACTATTGGCTTATTCATCAAATATTTGATTGTTGTATGATCTGTATGTATGAACACTTTATAGCCAATAATGTAGTGTCTAAATTTGTTAATGGCATAAAAAATAGCTAACATTTCCTTTTATGTCACAGTATAGTTCAACTCAGCTCCCTGTAGGTTTTTACTTACATAGTATATTGCATACTCTTTATTTCTTTCTTGTTGGCCTAGGACTGCTCCAATGGAAAGTCTGATGCATCTATGTGGATATGAAAAGGTAGTGTCCAATTTGGACCTCTGAGAACTAGAGCTTGTGTCAAGAATTCTTTTAACTTCTCAAAGAAATTCTGACATTCTGGAGTCCATTCAAATTCAATGTCTTTTGTCAACAGAGTAAACAGAGGTGCAACAATTTTGCTAAAATCTTGAATAAACCGCTTGTAATAACCTGCATGTCCAAGGAAGCTCCTTACATCCTTCTGTCTCTATGGAACAGGCAGGGTAGATATAATTTGAATCTTCTTTGGGTTAACTTGTATTCCTGCACTTGAGATAAATGTCCCAAGACTATTCCCTATGTCATCATCATAAAACATTTTTCATTGATCAAAGATAGATTGTGCTCTATGCATCTCTTTAAAACTTTCTCCAAGTTGTGTAAAGTTTCATCATATGTTTCACCATATGTGGTGAAGTCATCCATGTAAATTTCCATGCTATCATAAACAAAATCAGAGAAAATACTAAACTGCTCTTTGAAGTGTGGCTGGAGTGTTGCACAGACCAAAAGACAAGACATAATATGCATAGGTCCCCCAAGGATAGGTAAATTTTGTCTTATCTTGATCCTCTGGTACAATCTTGATTTGGCTATAGCCACTAAAACCATCAAGAAATGAGAAATATTTCTTCCCTGCTAAAGAGTCAAGAACTTGATCAATGAAGGGCAATGGGAAGTGATCCTTCTTGGTGGCAACATTTAATTCTCTGTAATCAACACAAACTCTCCATTTGCCACCTTTCTTGGGAACTATGACTAATGGTGAAACCCATTCACTGTTTGAAATGGGGTATATAAATCTTGCATCTAAAAGCTTTTGAAGTTCTGATTTGACTCTCTCTGAGAGTAGGGTTCATGTGTCATTGTTGTTGTCTTATAGGTCTATGACCATCATCAATGCAAATTCTATGCATACACAAAGAAAGATTTATGCCTTTCATATCACTGTAATCCCATGCAAACATTGTTGAGTGGGTTTGTAATACTTTGTGTAGGGATTGTTGCTGCTCATCAGTCAATGCATTATTAATAGTCAACATCTTTCCTGGCTTGATTTCTAATGGTTTAGACATTTCTTGCACAGAGGACAAATCAAAGCTAGGTATTACTGGCAAGCATTGCTAGGGTAACAAAGTATGAAATATTTGAGATACCTTCTATGAGGAACTAGTGGGTATTATGCTTTTTAAGGGATCTTGCAAGCAAGATAAATAGTCTTGCTGCTATGGGTGCCTTCCCTAGTCATTTTGTATAATGTGAGTGATCAACTCATCTTCATCCTGAATATCCGGTAAGGGGCTAAGTTCAATACTCATCAAGGTTTGCAGGGAATAGCTATCCTTATCTTCCAAGATAGGCCAGATAGTCTGCTCAAGTTCATGGTATGGTTGGGCTGGTGGATATAAAACCAATTTCTTGGTCACAATCCCATTGGATATGATCATGTTCCCTGACCTACAACCTATAAATGCATTCATTGTGGCAAACCATGGTTTGCCTAGTATAAGAGGATAACCAGCGAGATTAACCTTGGGCTATAAGACTATGAAATCAGTAGGGTATTCCCAAGAATCTAATGCAATTACCAAATCCTCAATGACTCCTTTAAGTTTAATTGTAGACCTATCAACTAATTGCAAGACTGTCTGAGTAGGCCTAAGGTTGGTCAACTGAAGTGATTGTATTATCTCCTTAGTCATGCATTAATTGCAACACCCAAATCTATCAGAGTATACGTAATCAGAGTTCCATTGATTTTAACATCCACTACTAGACTACTTGGATTTGTATATTTGGGAACAGTTATTTCCCAACATTATGTCAGCAAGGTTACCCAAAACATGAACTATATTTGGGTCTATCCTCTTCCTTCCTGGTTTCTTTATGCATAGATCTCTGATAGTCTTAGTATAGAAAGGAATATCTTTGATGGCTTGGATTAAGGGAATCTTTATACTTATATCTTGTAACTGGCATATGAGGTCAGTTTCAAACTATGCTGGTTGTTTCTAGATAGCCAAGCATTTAGGGAAAGGAGGCTTAGGGTGTGAAATGATCTGAGGGCCTTGATTTCATTCAGGTTCCAAAGGTGGCTTATGTAAGGCTTCCTCTGTGGGTTCTTCATCTTCAAGTTCTGTAATTTGGGGAGATGAAGGGCCCGCAAGTTGCTTCCCTAATCTGAGATGAACATTACTCACTTCTACCCCATAGGTGGGGTATTGCATCACCTCGTTAGTGTAAGCTTGTTGAATAGGCTTGTTGTTAGGATTAGGTGCAGGTTGGGTAAGGATTTGAGGAGATGATGGAGGCAGTATGGCTGGTTGATGTGGCTATAATGGAAGCATAGGTTGCTAGTAAATTGCATTTTGCTGTCATTGTTGGTTCTTGCTCCATTGGGGATGCCATTGAGGTTGCTGTGTAGGCCACTGGGGGTTATAGTTGGAACCTTGAAAACCTTGTTGGGGCCATTGGTTTAGCTACTGTTGGTTCCAACTAGGTTGTGGAGTAGGTCATTGTGGGTTTTGCCAGAGATTTTGATTACTAGGCCATGGCTGAGTGTTCCAAGTAGAGAAATTTTGGTTTGCAGCAAGAAAGGGTGAACTAAAACTGAGTGGATCAGAGGGCATACCTAGTCTTTGCTGCCAAGGTTTCCTTTGAGCTATGTAGAACAATTGTCCATCCTCCCCTTCAAATGGCTGAAATTCTAGCCTTTCAACCTTCTCTTGTTGGATGCTTGCCACCCTTTTGCGTTTACAATTGGCCTTCCTTTACCTACAATTGGGATAGTACTCAGTAAGCATTGTATCATCTTCTTCTTGTTTCTTCTTGATGTGAAGAGTGTCCAGCTGTGTAGCCATATGGCTGGTTATATCCTCCTTCATGTTGGATAGCAAGTTACTAATTTCCACTCATGAAACCCCATCAATTGTTTTGTTTGTAATTGATGTCCTTTCTGCCCTTGGTCGTCTGGTGAAAGTTCATGAATAATTTTGGCAAACTTTACAAATTGACTCAAAAGGTAGATAAGAAATATCACCTTGCCTAATGAGATTCAAAGCATCCATGATATCATCCTTAACCCGTCTCAAGAAAACCAGTTTTAAAGATTCTTCAGACAATCTATTTTGGGGGTTTTTCTTCAGAGAAAACTGGAATCTTTCAACATAATCTTCTAGTGGCTCCTCCTCCTTTTGTGACATCCTAAAGATATCATCTCTCCTCCTATCATGTCCTCGGCAGTAATCTTGATATTTCTCTAAGAATTTCTCCTTCATTGTATCCCAATTTGGAATGACATCTTTTCCTAGCCCCATAAACCATCTCAAGGTTGCATCCTTGAGGGTGACAAGAAAGAGTTTCATCCTGTGAGCATCTGAAGTGTAGTCATAGCTCCTACATAGGATATCAAACTCAAACAAAAATGTATATGGGTCCTATGTCACTAGGCCATAGAAGACTGGTAATGCTGATGGTGGAATATTTTTCAAGACTGTAGCCCTCTCCAAATCAGTGATAGGAAACTTGAACATTGCTTGCTCTAGTGGATCTTCCACCACAACATCTTCCATGGTTCTGAAGGTCCCTTCTGTACTTGTCGAAGAAGCTGACGAAGATGTAGGTGGTGTTGATGAAGATGTAAAAACAAGTTCTCCTTCAGCAACTTCTGTTGTATAGTTGATAAAGTCAACTGGGTCTTCTCTATCCTGATAATTTGAAGGGAGGAATTTACCTCGGTTGTCTCTCTACCTCCGCATATAGTGAATTTAGCTTTATATTCCAGTGGTCCTGCATAATGTTAGTATAATTTCTGGTGTTTCATGAAAAGTGAATCTATTAACTCTAATGCTAGAATCAAAATTTAAGCTATGAAAGCATGTAAAATGAGCCTATGAAGGTAGTACCATCCCTGGAAATGGTGCCAAAAATGTAGAGGAAAACTAATGCATTGTAGACTTAACATAATTCAGGGGTAAACCTATCTGAACAGTCCACTTATCATTGTACTCCTACATTAAATTATCAACCAAGGAGCATAAGCTTATGATGGCACTGCATTTTATGTGCCTTTACGGCTCATATTCTTCTAAACTATCTTTATCTAAACCTAGTCAGATTATTTTACTTTGCTGGATTCACAGAAATGCAAGAATAGTAAAAATAGTTACATAATCTAGTGGCTACGGGTACCTTCAGCATAAGCTGTAGATAACTGCTAACAATAGGAAATTATAGAACTAATCCAAAACATTCAAAATGATAAGAGAACTAATGCTAACCTCTGGAGGACTTAAAGTAGATAAATCATGCATTTGTTCATAAACCATAACACTAAAATTTAGCAATCAAAGTATTCTAATTGACTCGTAATGTATTTATAAGCTAATGGAGAATAGATTTAACAAGAATGCATAAAGGAATAAGAAAATAAATGAAGTGAAGATCAGTACCTTGAGTAGATGGCTTGATGCAGATAAGGATGGAGGTTGTATATATAATCACAACTTAACAAACTTTTCAATTTTGAACCCTAACTTGGTGGGTTTTCTCACAAACTCTTCAACTTCCCTAGTAGTACTCCAAACAAGGTTTTTCCACCATAACTTTTAGAGAAGGCCTCAAACCCAGAAACCAAACACCATTCTAGATACCCTTTATGTCTTTTAGAAACATATCAAAATTTTGGATAAGGTTGTTTTGGAACAAAACCCTCAAAGATTGACTGTTACAATTCAACATTAGGCCAATTATGACAACAAATGGGGTATTTTTGACATAATTTGAAGAAAAAGACTCCAACCCATGAACTAAAAACTTTTTTGGATACCCATTATCCTCTTACACAATATACTTCAAATTCAGGTATGGTTGTTTTGGAACAAGGCCAAAATTTGACTATGCCGCTTGACAAGAGGCCTAATTAGGCTTGCTTGAATGGCTCACAACTAGGTTTTCAAAACCCCAACCTCAAACCTCCATGAAAATATCTTAGACATGTCACAAAGCACCTACATAAACATTTCCAATCCATTCAAACCATTTCCCAAGAGCTTTTCTACAAACCCTAACACTTGTGCATCTCCTATGCCAAAAATAAGAGGTTTTCTACCTGGTTTTAGAAAAATGGCTGCCAAATGCTCAAATCTTAATGAAAAATGATGAGACCAAATGAAAATGAAATAATATTCAATGATTCATCAATCAAAACTCTTAAATGATCACTTATAGGCTGTACCAAGCCATACTATTCTCTATAACAACAAGAAAACACTTGAAAATGCAAGAAAAATAGTATATTTTTATTGTTCAACACCAAATTTCATACTATCTATCTTCTCTCCCCTCAACAAGGCTTATTCAAGCATATATAAACCAAAACTAACCATTCCTAACTAAATTTTGAAATACCAACCATTTAAATGCCTTCCAAACCACCGATGACTCTTCATATTCCCATTTTGCACTTGTTTTTGCATTATGACTTCATAAACCACCTAACAACCTAATATTGACTCAAACACATAAAGTAGTCTTAATTGACCTTATTACATCAAAGACACAATATTAAAGCATAATTTAACAAAATTGCTTCATGGAGGCATGAAATCCCAAGGTGTTCCTGCACCACGGCTCAAGGGACTGACTCACTTAGCTAGAAATCAAATCTAATTCAGATACTCATGCATCCTCATAATGCATAGTTCCATTCATTTCATATCATAAACAAAATCTCTTTCAGATTGTATTCAATAATGACATTCTTTAATTAAGCATGTTTGGATCTTCCAATATTGAAAAACAGAGCAACAACTGAGTAACTAGAAAATAAGGTAACTAACTTAACACCGAACTCATCCCTCCTAACTTATATAGAAACAGGAGAGTCTTATGCAACTACCAACTAACTTCAATCATTAATCCATTCCTAGATATTAGGATATAGGTTTAAGATTGATTTATTAATCCCAACTAAACAGAGGAAGGAGAATCCTATTCAAACAAGAACTCTTATGCAACGGCTCATATGAAGAACACACATAAGTTGCATTTGAAACAAGTCTACTTCTTCTGCATTTATTCCTTTCCATGATGGTTCGCATTCATCTTCTAGCTGCCTGCACTTTTGGCATCTTGACTTTGACTTCCTTTAATTCTCATGTCCTGCAACTCATTGCAACTTCTCCTTTCCTTGATGCCACGTTCTTGCTGCACAGGGGTTAATCCACAAAACATATGCACATGAATAACCTTCATAATTAAACCATAGGATTTCATTTATATTACATGCATACTCATATTTAAATCATTCAATTGATAATATCATCACCATATTCCATATTAATAACATAGATTCAAGGTCTTGCAAAGTATATAAAAAGACAGTATATAATGATGGTGATGTTTGAAAAATGTCTAGAGGATCATATGGAAAAGTTCTAAAAACATATAAAAACAACATAAAAAGAGGTCAATATTTCAACCCATCATCAATCCCAAAATAGAGCCATTGATGAGAAAGGATTTGTCCAAGCTCATACAGACAAAGATCATTTATCCCATCAAACATTGCTCTTAGGTGGCCAACTTAATTCCAATTAGGAAGAAGAATGGGGAAATAAGATTATGTGTGGACTTTAGAGACTTGAATAAGGCCTCCCTTAAAGACCACTATCTGCTTCCTTCCATGGATCAGATCCTACAAACAGTAGCAGGAGCTGAAAGGTTTTCACTCCTAGATGGCTACTCAGGCTACAATCAGATTCTTGTAAAAGAATCAGACCAGTATAAAATAACCTTTACCACCAAGTGGAGTACCTTGGCTTACCAAAAAATTCCTTTTGGATTGACAAATACTAGAGCAACTTTTCAAAGAGCAATGGATTTGGCCTTTAAAGGCCTGATCAATGATATTATTCTAGTGTATCTTGATGATTTGACCATGTATTCTAATCATGCAGTCGACCACCTAGGTCATTTAAGAAAAGTCTTTGAAAGATGCAGAGAATATGGAATCATTAATCCAAAAAAAACTGCATGTGTTGTCCCAGAATGCAGATTGTTGGGGCATGTAGTCTCAAAAGAAGGATTGGTTGTTGATCTAGAAAGGACAAGTGCCATTCTATCTCTTCCTCTTCCTAGTCATAAGAAAGGTCTCCAGAGATTCCTGGGATAGATCAACTTTGTGAGGAGGTTCATACCAAATTTTGCTTCAATAGAAAAACTCCTCACAGTCATACTTAAGAAGAATGCTTCTTTCACATGGTCCAAGGAAGGTAGAGATAGTTTTGAAGCTGTCAAGTAGGCCATTGTACAAGCTCCAATGCTAATAAACCCTAATTATGAGAAGGATTTTATCCTTTGTGCCTTTGGAGACAAGGAGGGTATATTGGCAATTCTAACACAGTAGAATGAAGAAAAATTGGAACAACCAATTGCTTTCTTCAGCCAGCCTCTCAAAGACTATGAATTGAGGTACGATTTTGTTGAGAAATAAGTGTTTGTTGTGGTGAAAGCACTAAAAAATTTCAGAGATATGCTTTCAAACAATAGAATACAATTGATGGTGAACCATCTCGGTGTAAAAGAGTTCCTTCTGAGCAGGGATGCCAATGAAAAAAGGGATGGGTAGATCATAAAGGTGATGGAATATGATGTTGGCATCAACATTACCAAGTTAGTGAGAGGCAAAGGCCTGTGTGATAAGATGGTTGCAAATGTTAAAGACAGATGATGTTGTATGTGTCCAAGGGTAGGCACAACGAGCTAATTCCCACTCCCCCAACTAACTGGTATCATGACATGGTCACATTTCTATAGTTAGGAAGATACCCTGATGGACTGAATCAAGCAAAAAGAAGGTATTTTAGACTTCAGTTTGTCCCTTGTGTTCTTGTAGGTGGTGTCTTGTTTAGGAAATACATCAATTGAGTTCTTCTTAGATGTGTTACTCAAGATTAGACTTCTCGGGTATTAGAAGAATTTCGCAATGGCCCTGCTGGTGGCCATTATTCTCTAAGAACAACTGCTACTAAAATTATGAGGACTACTAGCCCAATTTGTTTAAACATGCCCATAAATGGGTAAGGAGTTGCAAAGAATGTGCATTCTTTGTAGGTAAACAAAAGGTTGGTTTCTCTTCCTCTTCATCTGATTCAGATTGATCATCCATTTGCCCAATGGGGTTTGGACTTCATTGGATGATTAATCCACCTTCTAGTGTTGGTCACAAGTGGATTTTAGTAGACACTAATTATTTTACAAGGTGGACAGAGGCAGTTGCATTGAAGGATGACATAAAGGCCTCCATTTTAGATTTTCTTGAAGGTATAGTCACTAGGTTTGGTGTTCCATTCACCATTATTTCTGACAATGCTAAGGCCTTTGTAGGCACAAAAATTAGTGAATGAGAACTAGACTATGGAATTTATTTGAAAACATCATCCAACTAGTACCCCCAACGGAATGGCCTGGCTGAGTCCACAAACAAGAATCTGATTAGGATCATCAAGAGGATAGTGAATGATAATCAAAGAACTGGGCACTCCAAGTTGAAGACAACTCTGGGCTGACAGAATGACTTCTAAGAGGACCATTGGCAATTCGCGCTCCATGCTATTATATGGAAAGGAAGCAAGACTTCCATTGTCATTGGAGTTACCTTCCCTTGAGCTGGCCCAACTGCTAGAATTGCTTGAAAATGGTGCCATGACAGTCAGATTTGTTGAGCTGATCTGTTAAATCCCCAACTTTTGATTTAGCTTAATCCTACTTTTATGAGGTAAACATTATGATTAATCATAGTTTACTGATTTTATGTTTGTGAAAAATATCAAATAGAATCATTGATTATATGAATATTGATTAATGTTTAGTTTAGACATGTGATTACATGTTGATAAGGTTATTTAATTATAATGATTTATGAATCAAATGATGATACACTAATCATGGTTATATGGTTGTGAGTGTAATCAGGAAAAGAATCATCCTCCAAGGATGGAAGGAGAGTATCATCCAGGAGGAGGAGATAGATGTTTGGAAAAGGTCATATTTCCATCTGAGTATCGAATTTAATCTTTGTGAACCCATGCAAGGTAGAGTGAGTTTAAGTCAATTTGATCAGTGTCGGCATGATAATATGAGATATCTCAATGTCATCCACATCGATTCGACTAGACAATGTTCTTAGAACGTTTATTTTAGTCGAAAGTAATCTCGTTGGGCTGTCGAGTATTTCATTATTTTCTTATTAGGTTTTGTGATTATCATTTATATTTATATATATTAGTTATGGTTAATGTGCTGAAGAGGGGGAGTGAAACTCGACCCCAAAGTCACTTATTATTGTTGCGACCCTAACGATGTTATTATCTTTTGATGACATCTTGGATTATTTTGATAACCCTTAAACATCATTTAGATGTAAAGGAAATTGTGTGATATAATTATTCTTAACCCCACAGTGGTCAAGCACCCTTATTATTATTAATATATATGTCTTTTGATAGATGGCCAACCACTATCTATGATGAGTGGAGTGAGCAAAGGCTGAGTAGAAGCCTATCATGAGCTTTAACTTCACTGCCCACTCCATAATGGAAGTTGTGGATAGTTTGGAGCCCATTAACCCACGAGGTGGTAGAGAATTATTCAATTGTTCTTGCCACTATCATAGAAAAGGTGGCAGATAGATAGCCTGAAAGAAGGGTATCGGGAGGTAGTATTGGCATATATTTTCTATGTGGAATGTGCATGAGAGTAGAGAGCTCTGAACGAGAGTAGAAAGGAAAGAAAAGCTACAGTAGTAGCGGGTGTTGGTGCAAGTGAGCCTATGGATAGAGCCACCACCAAACATGTTGGAGTTAACCAAGAGCAGGTTGAAACTCGACTGTATACGTTGATATACAGGTGTGAAATATAAACCACTTAATATGCTTGATCTTAGTAGTGTAAGAAAGATATCATTGTTGCTATTCTTAAGACGTCAACTATGTTAAACTTATATTAAGCATTTATGCTGCTGAGAAATCGTTAAGAGGCCTTTGAGGCAGTGGATGAAACCACTGTGTTGATACTTTAAAACATTGTTTAAGTTTATTTTCTTGGTCAAGGCCATGAGACCAAATATTAAACCATGTTGTCACATGAAAAAGTCTCGAGTGTCAATATGGTAGAGACGGTAACACCTATGATATACTTTTATATCCTCATTATCTTTTATTTGAGTCATTTGTGTTTCCAAACTGAGGGTTTATTAAATAATAATGATTGTTTTAATTGAAATAAGAAGGTTGTTAATGGAGTAGGTTGAGAGCCTTGCTCAGATAATGATAATTTTATCATAAATCTATAACCCTCAACTGTGCCTAAGGCACCAAGTCTACCAGTCTTGTGCACTGTGAATAACAATACTTGATTGCTAATGATAGATATTATTTAATCTATGGTGTATCCTATGTGTGGAAAAAGGTAATGTGATTGCTCGAAAGTCGAAGGAGATATGTTAGTAGGTAACTAGTATAGTTGCCTAGGCTGTCAAATGCATGCCAAACCATGTTTGTTGGAGAAGCAAACCCTCCATTGATATTTATTTTCTTATGAGAATGAAAATAATGTCAAGGATGATAACCCTTGTATCTAAATGTATATGATTGTTATCCCTATATTGAATGGCAATACTTCACGGATGAAGTATAGGGTATCATGAACTCATGCAGATTCTTTTTAGTTAGGGTCTATTTAATAAGATCAAGCCATTAGACTATTATAATTTTAAGTCTTAGTTGATATGAATTAGATGTAAACCTTGTGACAAGGTAAACATAAAATCTTAGACCGAGAAAGGTCATGAGCATTGAAAACATGATTATGCAATTATTTTTAAGAAAGGATGGGAATAGAGTGACATGGAGTCACACGTTCCATGTTGCATAGGCAATGAAACATTAATGAATGTACTCCCAATATAGGAGTTGAATATCCAAGAAATGGACTAAGAGTGAATTGAACCTATCTTTCCAAGACCTAAAAGGGTCGAACTATGAATATTGTAGGATGAGACAACTTCTAAGTCGAGTCGAGGTGGTGAACAATCGACTATGTTTATTGCAAAATGTATAATTATGTAAATCTTTGGCCAAAGTAATGCATCCATCTCTGCATGCATGAGTCAACTCACTGTGCTCCAGATGGAATAATGTTTCTAGTAGTGCCATACATAGTTAGAGTGGATCTATAGTTGTATGACCGTGAAACATTATGAAGGACACAACACCAGATACTTAGATGGAAAACCTAACAGTTCCTTATATCTATACCATCTGTGAAGGGTAGGGCCACTTCTAGTTAGGAAGTTGTGTGGGGGACCGCCAGTCTGTGGTTGGAGGAAAAGCACTCGAGTGATGTTTTCCTTCACAAGTAGAAGACAAGCCAAGACTTATGAAGACAGATGTCAAAGTTCTAGATACAATGCATTCTTTATATGACTTAACAATCAGTTATTATGTATAATATTATCAATGATGCCATGAGCATAAATTTGTACTTGTATAGTTAAAGTTATTTAGTAATTAGTTATCTTTGGATTGTTGTAAATCTAATTTTTTTGAAATATCCAGAAAAGAAAAGCATGTTTAATTTCATGATGAAATTAATTCATTTCTTGTTTAACTATGATTAGGTTAATCATGGCTTATTCTTAATCTTAATTAAGATGGTTGATAATGGTTGATTATGGGTAATGTGAAATATCATGTTACATATGGTATCAGAGCTACCAGGTTCAATACATGGACCTATAAGCTCACTAAATAATGTTTCTCCCCAACATTAATGGTGCTAATGTTTGGATGTTTTTATGCCAGAATGGTAAGAATAAGAACGACACCTAGAAAGAAGGTAATAGGAAATGGACATTACCTTAAGGCTTTGAGGGAGAGAACCTCAAGAATGAAATGCCTTGAACAAACTAGTTGCTTGGTAGGAGCATGGTTGGCTGATGATGAAAGCTTTTTTGATGTTGTTAAATGCATCAAGCAGGAGATGAGGAAAGTAGTTAGGATTACTACTCCTATCTCTGAAAATGAATCAGTGGAACTCTTTGCACCTAAGGAACCAATCTTGGAAAGTGACCTTAAGGATCCTAATGTTACTCGAGAGGTTGTGGATGAGTACCTGTGAGTACGTCAAATCCTAAAACTAATTTGATAAATTTCAAAGATGAGAAATGAACTTGGGAAGATATCCCAATTTGATAATGACTTGCAGTAGCAAGATGTAAACAAAATTTTGTAACTATGGATGGATTATATGTAATCTATGGAAAACTATAATGCATTTTGAAAATTTTGGCAAATCTTTCCTTTCTTGTTAAAGATTACATGAATTAAAATGGATTTACATTTATGAATGGATTCATTAGTATGAAAAAAACTAATTGAATGATTAATTTGCAAACTTTAGGAGTAGTAGATTGTAGCACAGTTTAGACAAGAACCAATATGGGAGATAGCCAGGAAGAAGGGAAACCTTCAGGCCACTCTGAATCTAAACTCGACGAGATCCTTGCTATGCTCCAAGAGACGAGAGTGAGAAGCGAAACTCTCGAACAGGACGTTAGGGATCAGCATGGACCCAGGCGGGAAGCCTATTATGGGGGTAATGATGAGGCACATCATGAGGACACCACCCAAAGTGAATGTGGAGAGAATGACTCTGAGGCCAGACATGAAGAGGATAGAAGAAGCCACTTGGCTTTGGAATTATCCTGAGATATGAAAAAGGTTATGCCTCCCAAGTTCAACGGGTCTTTAAGCAGAGATGCAATGGAGGCATGGCTTACAGAGATGGAAAAATGTTTCAAAATAACAAATTATACTAAAATCAACAAAGTGGTATGGGGAGCATACCAGTTCGCAGGTAAAGCATCCACATGGTGGATGAATAAGAAAATGGAGTTAGGCTTTAGGTCTACAAGTTTAACCTGGGATAGGTTTGTGGAACTCTTTAGGCAAAGATGGTTGCCTCAGCTGTATTATGACCAAAAGCTATAGATTTTTAGAATCTGAAATAGGGTGATTTAACTATGAATGAATATTGGGAAAAGTTACTCATCTACTCAAGTATGTTCTGCAATATCAACAAGATGAAAGGTTTGACATCTGAAAGTTTATTATGGGATTGAACACCTAGATTGGGGGAGAGGTGGATGTGCATGGTCCCACCTCAATGGACCAGGTTTATGAAAAATCTATTAAACAGGAACAAAAATTAAAAGTTATGTATGCTTATAGTGAAAGGAATCGAAAAAGGCATAATTGGTCTCAAACCTCCCAATCCTCTAAGAAAAAGGGTAAAAAGTAGGACTTTGCGGAGAAAAATGATAATGGGGCCAAGAATAAGCAAAATGAATCCAACGGGAAAAGAAGGGCAATAATAACTCCAAGAAAAATGGAGATAATTCTGGGAAGCCTCATGAGAGGCGAGGGCCTGTGGGAGGATGTTATACATGTGGTGGAGATCATTATGCTGACCTATGTCCTAACAAGACGCAAGGAACATAACCACGAGAAAATTCTTTACCCTCTCAGCAAGCAACACTCCAACAAC
Source organism: Cunninghamia lanceolata (assembly GCA_027924645.1). Lineage (NCBI taxonomy): Eukaryota > Viridiplantae > Streptophyta > Pinopsida > Cupressales > Cupressaceae > Cunninghamia > Cunninghamia lanceolata. The sequence goes on from BSBN01000333.1 coordinate 9,598,037, forward strand.
ACATCATGCAGCCCTGGATAATAGGCAAGTTGAATATCAAATCACTCCCATTGAAACTACAGGTATTTTATCTAGTTTCCTAATTTCAGTTTTGATAGATACTAGTGCTATAGAATGCTTTGTTTCCCCAAAAGTTTTAAATAAAATTTCTAGAAAAGATGGATACATGGCAAATACTTGGTCAGTTGAATATGCAAATCAAGCCAAACCTCAAGTAGAGCAATGCTTGTTTGAGGTTAAAGTTGAACTTCCAAGTTTCTCCACTGACGTAAACCTTTATGTAGCCCCATTAGGCTCATATGATGTTATCCTTGGGATAAACTAGTTATGGAGACAACAGGCTAAGGTGGGTTGTTATGCCAAAACAATAGAATGTCTAGATGACCTAGGGAATAGAGTTTTTCTTTAAGGGAACCCTAAAGATGTCAAACTACGACAAATTACTATTAAAATGGAGAAACTAAATAGTTTTGAGGAAACTAATTTTTGAGATGATTTAATGTTTTATGAATCTTAGAAACTCTAAGGAGTTGAGAAGATGGAGTCTATAGATCAGGAAAGATCAAATATGGATATGTACCCTTTTCTTAGAGATTTTGAGGATGTGTTTCTGGATGAGCTACCGGGATTGCCTCCTAGAAGAGCTTTTGATTTCTCTATAAATATAATTCTAGGATCAGAACCTATATCTAAAGCTCCATACAGAATGACCACCACTGAATTAATGGAGCTAAAGGCTCAATTGTAGGAATTGCTTGATAAATGACTGATAAAAACCAATGTGTTGCCCTAGGGAGCACTGGTAATATTTGTGAAAAAGAAAGATGGTACATTGTGGTTATGCATAGATTACCATATGTTTAAAAATGAAACAATAAAAAACAAATACCCATTTCCCCGCATTGATGATCTCTTCGATCAAATGAGAGGAGCAACTATGTTTTCTAAGATCGATCTTCAATATGGATACCATCAATTATGGTTAAAAGATGAGGATATCCATAAAATAGCCTTTAGAACAAGGTATGGGCATTACGAGTTCACTATTTTTCCCTTTGGATTAACCAACACACCTATAGCATTTATGAACTTAAATGAACAGTGTGTTCAGGGATTATTTAGACAAGTTTGTCCTAGTTTTTCTTGATGATATCCTAATCTACTCTAAGAATGAGGAAGAACACCTTTAGCATTTAAGGATTGTTCTTTAAAGGTTAAGAGAGCATAAATTATATGGTAAACACTGTAAGTGTAATTTCTTTCAAAAGGAAGTACAGATTTAGGTCACATAATTTCAGCTAAAGGAATAGTTGTGGACCCGACCAAGATTAAATCCATATTGGAATGACCAGCACCAATAAATATACATGAGGTCTAAAGTTTCATGGGCCTAGAAGGATACTACAGGAAATTTGTGAAAAACTTTTCAAAGATTGCTTATCCTATTACTTCTTTGTAGAGAAAAGAAAAGAGGTTTGAGTGGTCAGACAAGTGTCAGGAGGCATTTGACCAACTGAAGCAAAGTTTGACTTCAACACTTATCTTGAAAGTACCTAACCTGGAAGGTCATTTTGTAGTCATTACCAATGCCTTAGGGGAAGGCTTAGGTGGTGCACTAGTCCAGGATGGACATGTTATTACATATGAATCTAGGAAATTGAAAAACTTATGAACACAACTATGCCCCTCTTGATCTGGAATTGGTGGTAGTAATACATGCACTGCAAACGTGGAGACACTACTTGCTTAGGAAAGCCTTTGAACTAAAAATAGACCACCAAGGGCTTCAATATCTGTTCACTCAACCATGTTTGAATTCTCGCCAAAGAAGGTGGTTAGCGCTAACCTCCAATTATGATTTTGAGATTAAATATATTTAAGGTAAGGAGAACTGAGTGATAGATGCCTTAAGTAGGAGAAGACATATCTCCTCAATGATCTCCATACATTCTGATTTCAAGAATCGAGTACTACAAAAGTCTAAGGGAGATGAGTTTTACGAGCAGGTAAAATAGGCCCTTTTGGAGAATCCCCAGATTTTGAAATATGATGGATTTTACCTTGAACTAAATGGGTTATTAAGGTATAAAGGAAGGATGTATGTACCAAACTCCGAGGAGTTAAGGAATATTGTGTGGAAAGAGATTCATTCTACACCTTATTCAAGACATCCTGGAGTAACAAAGTTACTAGCTGATGTGGAACCCTTATACTTTTTGAAAGGAATGAAGAGGGATGTTGCAATATTTGTAGTTGCATGTCTAGAATTCCAGAGGGTAAAGGAGGAGCACCATCACCTAGAAGGACTTTTATACCCTCATGAAGTTTTAGAATGGAAATGGCAAATAATAAGCATGGACTTTGTGCAAGGACTTCCTATGTCAAGGAAAAGGCACAATGCTATTCTAGTTGTGGTGGATAGACTCACCAAAGTGATACATTTTATACATGGGAATTTAACAGATGGGGCACCCATCATAGCCCGCAAATTTGTACAAGAAATTTTCAAATTGCATGGTATCCCTAAGAAGATTATCTCAAATAAGGATGCTCAAATGACATCAAGGTTTTGGTAAACCTTGTTTTCCACACTTGGAACCCATTTGAATATAAGCTCTGTTTATCATCCTGAGACGGATGGCCAAATTGAAAGGGTAAACTAAATGTTGGAAGATTTGTTGAGAATGTATTACATGGATCAGCAATACAAATGGGAAGATTATCTTCCTCTTGTGGAATTTACCTATAATAATTCCTATCATTCTGTAATTAAGATGGCTCCATTTGAAGCACTATATGGAAAAAAGTGTCAAACCCCTATAAGTCAGGATAAGTTAGAAGATAGGGTTAGCCTTGGTCTAGAAATGTTGTCAGAAATGGAAGAACAAGTCCATCTGATTAAGAAGAGGAAGCCAATGATAGGTAGAAAAGTTATCCAGATGCTAAATGCATCGCAAGGCATTTCTCAGTGGGAGAAAAAGTCCTTCTAAGGATAAAACCCCAGAAGAGCTCCATTAAGTTTGGAAAGACATCCAAACTAGCTCCTAGATATGTGGGTCCCTCCAAAGTTCTTGAAGAGGTCAACCCAGTTGCATAAAGGATTGCTCTACCTCCAACTCTTGTCATGATGCATAATATTTTCCATGTTTCCTATTTGAAAAAGTTTATTTCAAGAGATAATCATATCCCTATTCTTGATTGGAAGCTATATAGGTGAAGGACCTAGGGGTGGTAGTGTTCGAGCCCATCAAGGTTCTTGAAACACAAAATCTATGCTTACATAATAAAGAAATAACCCAATGCAAGGTCCAGTGGGACTAGTATTCTGAAAAAAAATGCCACCTGGGAGAACTATGAGGATATTTATGCAAGATTTCTCCATCTCTTTTAAAAACTTTTTACTATGATGAGTAAATACTTTTATTTGATATGTTGACTTGATTTTGGAGACATTAAATCATCAAGGACGATGATTCATATGGGGGGGATATGTTACATCCCCAACTTTTGATTTAGCTTAATCCTACTTTTATGAGGTAAACAGGATGATTAATCATAGTTTAATGATTTTATGTTTGTGGAAAATATCAAATAGAATCATTGATTATATGAATATTGATTAATGTTTAGTTTAGACATGTGATTACATGTTTATAAAATTATTTAATTATAATGATTTACGAATCAAATGATGATACACAAATCATGGTTATATGGTTGTGAGTCTAATCAGGAAAAGAATCTTCCTCCAACGATGGAAGGAGAGTATCATTTGGGAGGAGGAGATAGATGTTTGGAAAAGGTCAGATTGTCATCTGAGTATCGAAGTTAATCTTTGTGAAACTATGCAAGGTAGAATGAGTTTACATCCTTCCCTTGTTAGTCATTTTCAATTCGATCAATGTCTACATGCTAATATAAAATATCTCGATGGCGTCCATGTTGATTCAACTAGATGATGTTCTTAGAATGTTTATTTTAGTCGAAAGTAATCTCATTGGGTTGTTGAGTATTTCCTTGTTTCCTTATCTATTTCCTTATTAGGTTTTGTGATTATCATTTATATTTATATATATAGTTATGGTTAATGTGGAGAAGAGGGAGAGTGAAACTCGACCCAAAAGTCACTTATTATTGTTACCACCCTAATGATGTTATTATCTTTCAATGACACCTTGGATTATTTTGATAACCCTTGAACATCATTTAGATGTAAAGGAAATTGTGTGTGTGATATAATTATTCTTAACTCCATAGTGGTTGGGCACCCTTATTATTATTAATATATATGTCTTTTGATAGATGGGCAACCACTATCCACGATGAGTGGAGTGAGTGGAGGCTGAGTAGAAGCCTATCATGAGCTTTAACTTCACTGCCCACTCCATGATGGAAGTTGTGGATAGTTTGGAGACCGTTAACCCATGGGATGGTGGAGAATTATTCAATTGTTCTTGCCACTGTCATAGAAAAGGTGGAAGATAGATAGAATGCAAGAAGGGTATTGAGAGGGAGTATTGGCATATGTTTTCTGTGTGGAATGTGTGCGAGAGCAGAGAGCTCTAAACAAGAGTAGAAAGGAAAGAAAAGCTACAGTAGTAGCAGGTGTTGGTGCAAGTGAGCCTACGGATAGAGCCATTGCCACATGTTGGAGTTAACCAAGAGTAGGTTGAAACTCGACTATATACGTTGATATACAAGTATGAAATATGAGCCACTTAATGTGCTTGATCTTAGTAGTGTAAGCAAGATATCATTGCTGTTATTCTTATGATGTCGATTGTGTTAAACTTATATTAAGCATTTATGCTATCAAGAAATCGTTAAGAGGCATTCAAGTCCGTGAATGAAACCATTGTGTTGATACTTTAAAACATTATTTAAGTCTATTTTCTTGGTTAAGGCCATGAGGCCAAATATTAAACCATGTTGTCACATGCAAAAGTCTCGAGTGTTGATATGGTAGAGATTGTAACACCTATGATATACTTTAAAACCCTCATTATCTTTTATTCGAGTCATCTGTGTTTCTAGACTGAGGGTTTATTGAATAATAATGATTGTTTTCATTGAAATAAGAAGGTTGTTATTGGAGTAGGCTGAGAGCCTTGCTCAGACAATGATAATTTTATCATAAATCTATAACCCTCGACTGTGCCTAAGGCACCAAGTCTACCAGTCTTGTGCATTGTGAATAAAAATACTTGATTGTTAATGATAGATATTATTTGATCTATGGTGTATCCTATGTGTGGAAAAAGGTAATGTGACTCCTCGAAGTCGAAGGAGATGTTGGTAGGTAACTAGTATAGTTGCCTAGGCTGTCAAGTACATGCCAAACCATGTTTGTCAGAGAAGCAAACCCTCCATTGATATTTATTTTCTTATGAGAATGAAAATAATGTTGAGGATGATAACCCTTGTATCTAAATGTATATAATTTTTATCCCTATATTTAATGGCAATACTTCACGGATGAAGTATAGGATATCAAGAAATCATGCAGATTCTTTTGAGTTAGGGTCTATTTAATAAGATCAAGCCATTAGACTATTATAATTTTAAGTCTTAGTTGATATGAATTAAATGTAAACCTTGTGACAAGTAAACATAAAATATTAGACCAGGAAAGGTCATGAGCATTGAAAACATGATTATGCAATTGATTTTAAGAAAGGATGGGAATAGAGTGACGTGGATTCATAGGTTTCCTATTGCATAGGAACCGAAACATTAATGAATGCACTCCCAAGATAGGAGTCGAATGTCCAAGAAATGGACTAAGAGTGAATTGAACCTATCTTTCCAAAACCTAAAAGGGTCGAACTATGAATACTGTAGGATGAGATAGCTTCTAAGTTGAGTCGAGGTGGTGACCAATCAACTACGTTCATTACGAAATGTATATGTATGTAAATCTTTGGCCAAAGTAATGCATCCATCTTTGCATGCATTAGTCAGTTCACTATGCTCCAGATGGCATATTGTTTCCAATAGTCTCATACATAGTTAGAGTGGATCTATAGTTGTATGACCCTAAAGCATTATGGACACAACACTAGATACTCAAATGGCAAACCGAACAGTTCCTTATATCTATACCCTCCGTCAAGAGTAGGGCTACTTCCAGGTAGGAAGTTGTGTGGGGGACCACTGATCTGTGGTTGGAGGAAATGCACTCAGGTGATGCTCTCCTTCCCAAGTAGAAGACAAGCCGAGACTTATGAAGACAGATGCCAAAGTTCCAGATACAATGCATTTTTTATGACTTAATAGTGAGTTATTATGTATAATCTTATCAATGATGCCATGAGCATAGCTTTGTACTTGTATAGTGAAAGTTATTCACTAATTAGTTATCCTTGGATTGTTGTAAATCTAAATTTTTGAAATATACAGAAAAGAAAAGCATGTTTAATTTCATGATGATATTGATTCATTTCTTGTTTAACTATGATTATGTTAATCATGACTTATTCTTAATCTTAATTAAGATAGTTGATTATGGGTAATGTGAGATGTCCTGTTACATGATGAAGCTCGAAGAAAAGAGAAATGCTGCCATGAAAACCCTTGAAGCACACCAAGAATAGGTCAAGAGGACATGTTGATGGTGTTTTTAGCACGCAGCAATCTAGGTAAGATATAGGATATCTCACCTCTCTTGGAAGGAATCTTATCCAGGGAAAAACTTCCCTAAGATTTATACAGCTAGGTCTTAGCTTGCAGGATAACTCAGCAGAATGTTTCAATTGTACCAACAAAGGGGACTTATATGTAATTGATAAGATTTATGAAACTATTATAGAAAAGCATGCATGAAACCCTAGGATATTCTCAGCAGATTAATAGTGTAAATGCTGCTCAAAACCTAAATCTAACAGATTTGTCCAAAAAATGCAAAAGGTGTAAGGGTAAAGAGAAGTATTGAAACCTAAGTGACAATCGCAACTAGATAAAATGCTACAGATAGACAAACACCTTCAATAAACCATTCCCTATTTAACCAAGCCAACAGACCACAAACTAAATGTGTCAATAAGGTTCAGCCTAACTATGCACAACAACTTAAAATCAACAAGCACCAATAGTATGAACCAAGGCATTCATCAAATATCTTAGCACTTACCCATCATAGCAACAACATATCTAACTAATTTCATCTTTGATATGAACCATGAAATCCAAAATGAGATAACACAACACAAATTCCTAGCAACTTGCAAAACTTGCTTTGTATTAACCAGATTTTGGTAGTCTCAACAATTCAACATCAAATCTTACTTACAATGAGAGAAAATGATGGCCCTTTTACAGCCAAGGCACCATACCAAGTTTTTCATGGATAATGGAGATTAACTCAACACCAAAGGTCCAGATTTACATTGTATTTAATAAGATACAACAGTTTGTTACATACTCGGATTTGTTTTTGTCTTGTAAGAAAAAGACAAAATACAACCTCAAAATACATTGAATCTAGACAAAATGAATACCCATTTTCCTGTATATGAGAAAGAACCAATTTCCAAGACAAAAATAAGTCAAAGGAGAGTCATATGGCATGTGAAAATTGTTGTAAATAAGGAACACTGAGAGGGGGGTGAATCAGTTTTCTGCAAAACTTATTACTATGTTCCTTTATTAATTTACCACATACATTCAAAAGAAAGAACAATGAACTTAAGAACAGCAACAACAAGATCATCCCACATGAACACTAGGATTTTTACGTGGAAACCCGGTTAAGGGAAAAACCACGGTGGGGGTTAACCCACAAGATTTTATACTCTGTTAAAAGTATTATAAATGAGAAAGCACATGCCTTCGGGAACACTGCCTACAAGATCAATTACAAAGAGTTCATTAAAATATTTGAACTGAAGAATAGCATCTAACAATGCAAGATTATAGTTCTGGTTAGGCTCAATATACTGACTTCACACACTTCATCTCTCACTGCTCTGTTTCACTATTCTGCCATGATCTGAGGCTCAAATCTCTTGCTTCACACTTGATACTGCCACACTTCGCATCTCTCACCTCATATTCACACAACAATACATCAAAATGCTTGCACCCATCGATCATATATATCCACAACATGAAATTTCATCAACTGCAGTCGGCCTCAAGAAAACTTAGAAACTTTTCAAGATCACTATTTTGTCGGCTGAATCCATGCACAAACATCAATGCAGACCAAAACCTATGTATTCAAGTCACCACACATGTCGTCCAATACCATCAGATCTCATAAATTACTTAACCAACCACTTCTCATAATCTGTACAAGGATCAAACACCAACTCGGCCTGTTCTTCACCAAACTGAACTGTCTAACCAAAACCTGATACTCAGTTGCTTGTAACTTTCAATCCCTTCATCACCGAAGGCTAAAACTTTGGATTTAGGTAGCCCTGACATCCCTTAACATTCCCTCAGATCCACAACACAATATGATTACATGTGGAGAAATGCAGACCAAAATGCTAAACCCTGTCATATGATCTATTCCTGCCTATCCGAACTTAGACAAATCTGCAATCTAACTTCCGGTATGATCAAATGATACAATGTGGATGTGTAAGATAGATTCAGTTGCCATCAATGACAACACCTGACATGCCTAGTAGTGTCTCTTGCCAACAGTCTCCCCATTTGGCATTGATGGAAACACATAGTGAAAAATAACTAAGTGTAAGAACAACTCCCCCTTACTATGTACACTTATGATTTCCAATGCTCCCCCTTAGATGAATTCCTCATTTTTCACTGCTTTCCACTCCCCCTTTGACATCAATGGAAAAGGCTGAGATCCGCATACCAAAATTCACACAGAAACTCTATGTACATGGGCGCATATATACAAACAATCCTTATGTCCTGTCTACATGAACTTAAACACATCACCAAAAATGTTTTTCAACAGTGCCAATTCACTTTCCCAACTTTTCTTCATGCTATCCAAAACTAAAATATGACCACTGAATAGAAATGCCTATGACTCTACCTTCTGTAGATCAGTGGGATCACTTGTCAGAGCAACAACTTGAGCTTCTGTCAATGCATTGAACATTATTTTTAAGTTAGGGAAAATTAGTCCCCAGAGTTCACACATCCTTGCCACAATGTTTTCTTTTTCTTTCACCAATTTCTTTATTTCATCAATCAGGTTAATTACTTGACATTCTTGACTCGCCACAGATACTGTCAAAGGATCAAAGGATTGAGATACATTTGACAATTTTTTCTCAGACTCCTTTATTCTCTTCTCAATATCCTCTACAACTTTTGGCCAAGATAAACAAAATTTGTACACATCTCCTCCTTCAGTGAGGGCATTTTGAATACTCTTTACACTAGTATCCAACATAATTCTATCATTGTCAATTATTCTTTTAAGTTCACTAAATCTTTTATCATTAAATTCATTCCAGACTTTGACTTCTGCTAACTTTTCAAAAGACTCAAAGTGAGTACTTACAGAGTTTATCAGACTCTTCAACTGACCGAAGGGGGATGCTGATGAATCCTTCTGAAATGCAGGCATGATTTTCTCCAAAATGCCAAATGCAAGACCAAGCAACTCACTGTCTTCTATATGGAACTTCAAGATTTCCTCTCTGGCCTTAGCTTGTGCAAAAGAGGCCAACTTCATCTTCTGTACCAGTGATAGAGTATCAAAATTGATTGGACCTTGTATTATATCTAGATCTTTTGCAACTTGTTTATCTTTCCCCAAAATTTCTTTCACTGCTTCTGCAATGTCTCTTGCCCAATATGATGGTTCAATTTTATGCTTTTTAGGGCCTGCATCTTCTCCCTTTCCAGAGTCAACCACATTGTCTTGCTTATCATTTTCATTCTTTTTCTCTGCTTCTGCTTTCTCTGCATCATCAGCAGAGGCATCCTTCTTTTTATCTTTATCAGAAATGTCTTCTGCATTCTTTTTCAAAGGATTTTGTGTATCCTCAGCAACATCATTATCATCATTTTTATCAAATTCCTCAACATTCAAAATGGAGGAATCAATTCCATCATTAGTTTCTTCTTCAACGGTGGGAAGATTATGCCGTTTCAATGCATTCAGAAGAATCTCCTGAGTATCTTCAACTACCTTATCAATCTCACCCAGCATGAGCTTATTCATTCTAATCTTACTCCTGAAGTCCTCTTTCACTTCTTCGAATATTAGGTTCTTTTGATCCAGAGTAATTTGAGGACACAATTTCATTAGCACATGCTCCTAGAGCTCAATATTTTTGCGTTCTCTTTTCTTATTTCTAGAATATTTGCAAGGCTTTCCAGAATTTCATAAATTATTTCAATGAAAGTCTTATTATAGATATTCAAGAATTTGACTATTACTTCCTCCAAAATTCTCTTATCATCATCACTGTAATGATCATAAAATTTAGTCATTGGCTTTAAGTTTCCATCTGTAGTGATTGATTTATGATGTCTTCCATAGAAGGAGCAGGCTTCTCAACATATTCCTCTAACTTATACCTTTTACTTGACTTTTTGCTTCTGAAGGGCTTCTCCTTAGACACTTTAGCAACCTTAGTGCCTGAGGCCTTCAACTCTTTAACCTCACAATCTGAATCAGTCTCTTCTTCATCCTCCTTCTCCACACTAACATATAACCTTTTGCCCATTACTTTTATCATTTTTCCTTCCTTACAAGTAGGTTTTTCTTTGAATTTCTCTACAATAGGAGAAGGTGATGCACCGGAGGTTAAATCAGAACTCCTAGTAGTCCTTGACTTAGAAGGGGATTCTACCAGAACACTTCCTTGTTCCCTGTCCTGCTTCTCCTTCTCAGCTTTCTCTGTCCTTTCCCTGAATTGTCTCATAGCTTCCTTGGTAAGACTAAAATTTTCAGCCAATTGCTCAACTTCTTTTCTCACATTCCTTTTGATTTTAGAAGCCTTGAATTCAACATGCAATTTTTATGAAATTTCTTCATACATTCCAAATCTCTCCTCAACCAGATCCCTAGGCTAGCTCAAAAAATGTTGTGCATACAACTCTAGTACATGTCTATCCACTTCATACCCCATGGGCATGATCCACACAACTCTAGGCTCTACTGCTTCCATCTTGCACTAATCAACAGTAACCATAAAACAAATAGTGTCTTTGTATTTTTCAACCAGCCCTAGGTATTCTATCCCTAGCCTACATCATACTCTGGAAATTCTTGAAGAATCCCCAAAGTGCAAAATTTTGTGCCTTATAATTACCCAAACAACTCAAATAATTTTTAATTTGAATTGCTACTGATTTGTCATTAGACCAATATACATTCTTCTTTCTAGGGAGTTCAATCAAGAAATAAAAGAAAAGACACATAATTAGCGTACCAAATTTGAATGAGTACTTCTTGTCCTTCTTTATCTTGCTTAGATTCTCCATAAGCTGGTTCTGCATCAGTTCATAGAGATCATAGTCTACATCTTTTACCATCTGATATGCAGTATAAATGGCTGTTCCAGACACTAAATTTTCTTTTCTAAAGAAATATATCTTGTACCTTATCACCATCGATGCAAATCTAACCCCGTGATCCTCTATATCATTTATAGTCATAGCTCTCTTAGCAAACTTTGATCCGGTTGCCTCTATGACTACCTGATTCTTCACGGCCTTCAACTGAGGTAGAGTACCAGTTGAATTCAACCCTGTAACTGCCCTTATTGCATCTTTTGTGATCTTAAATGGATGGTTTAGCCATATAAATTCATCATGGATATGGCTCAAGACATACCATACCCACTTGTCTTCAGCAAAATTTGAAAACTCAACAAATTGTATGAATTTCTTATCTTTCAAGGCTTTATACTCCGATTTGAGCTCAAAATCATCATCTTTTAAGTGATTAATGAATAGATCAGCAAACATTAAGTTGCTATGCTCCTCTAGAGCCACGTTAATGTAAGCCCTAATATCCTCTGTGTGAAGAACTTCATATGGAATGCTAGAAAATGCTCCCATCGGATCGACTTTAGTGGACTTGAAAGAGTGCTTCTTAAACCTTGGCCTAGGTCACTCAGTGATATTCACAACCAGAGGTGTAGCCATTTCAAAAAGATCACAAGTTCAAAGCTTCACAGAAAAATACCTTTTTCTTCACGGGATTAGGGTCAGCTGTCAAATCTGCCTTTTTGTACTCCAAGTCTTTGAGATCTTAGCTCAGGCACTCTTCTCCTTGTTCTCTTCAAATGCAAAGTGATTCAAATGTTGAATGACTAACCTTTTATGCTCCACAAAACCTAATTCACCATTGTAATAAATGCTCTATCCTAATTCATTTGGTTACATTATTTTTGAATACAGTCAATCTTCAATTACTCCGCAATCAATCGCATTAGCTTCTTTTCTTTCAGAATTTGCTTCAACAAATCTGCAATAGGCTTCTTTATCTTCATTCATCGTGCTAGATTCAGGCACCCACTTACTGGCAGGGGGAATTAGATTTTCAATGCAGTTCCCCTTGAGCTAGAGCTCCTATTTCAATTCCCAGAGGAATTATCAGCATCGAATTCTGGTGCGGACCCATCACCATCATTCATTACACTTTTCTTCACCCATTTTTGTTCATTTCATTTTGCATCACATTCATATCTACTTTGCCCTTGCCTTTATCTTGTCTCTGCATATTCTAGTTTCTATTTACTGGACCTTTTCTATCATCAATCCTGCTTCTACAGAATCTTGCAATATGACCGGATTTGTTGCAATTAAAGTACACAACATTCCTTTGCTCATTTACTTGATTTCCTCTTAATCTGCACTGATTAGCCATGTGTCCAAATATATTGCATGCAAAACATTTGCCATTGAAAGAATTGGCATTTCTTCTATTGTTAGAGTTATTCATCATCATACTTCTACATTCATTGGATCTATGACCATACCTTTTACAATTGAAGCATTGACCGGAGAAGGATGGACCACTTTGATTCACTCTACTTTTGCACTAAGTAGCTCTATGACCAAATTTATTGCAATTAAAACAATTTCCATTGAAAGACGGATACCTTTGAGCATTAGGTTGTCTTACCAAAGGCCTTCTAGGATTCCTTCTTTGTTTTCTTGCTTCAGGATTTCTTTGATTGGATCCAGAGCTCTCACCTTTCTCATATCCCAGACCATGCTTATCATCTGCCTTCTTCTGACTATCAAGCAACACCTCAAGTTTAGTTGATCTTATCTTGAACTTCTCTTTGTATTCATTTGCAGCTTCTAGGTCATGTTTGAGAATGACAATTTGCCTTTCAAGTTGTTCCTCATTATACCTATTTTTTTGTAGATTAGACTTTAGGTGGCTAATTATTCTGTCCAATCTGTAGCACTCTTCTATTCTTTCTTTCAAAGACTGATTCAGGTTTTCCTCAGTCTTCTTCCTTTCCTCAATTTCCTTGGTTAGTCTCATCACCCCGGATTCCATCTCATGTTTTAGGACAACAACTTCTTTTGCTAGCTTCTCACATTCCTTTGTCTTCTCCTTCAGAGCCTCATCCATGCCATTATCTTCATTCTGATTTACTAACCATTGAAGTAGTTCCTTCCTCTTTTCCATAGATTTGCTTAGTTGCCCTTTTAATGTCTGAATGAAATCCTTAGCATCTTTAAGGTTCTCTTTCAGTTCTTTGACTTCTACTCTAGAGTGATCAAGATCTTCTAAAGTAACTTGAATTTGTTCATTGATGCCATCAAAATACATGAATGAACCCACTGAAATCCCTCAAGTTGTTAAACTTCTTCCAAGGAATCGGGCTCTAATACCAATTGTTGTAAATAAGGAACACTAAGAGGGGGGTGAATCAGTGTTCTGCAAAACTTATTACTATGTTCTTTTATTAATTTACCACATACATTCAAAAGAAATAAGCATGAACTTAAGAACAACAACAACAAGATCATCACACATTAACACCAAGATTTTTATGTGGAAACTCAGTTAAGGGAAAAACCATGATGGGGGTTAACCCACAAGATTTTATACTCTATTAAAAGTATTATAAATGGGAAGGCATATGCCTTTGGGCACACTGCTTAGAGCTCACTGCTCAAGGGAGGCTCACTACCTACAAGATCAATTACAAAGAGTTTGCTAAAATAGTTGAACTAAAGAATAGCATCTAACAATGCAAGATTACAGTTCTGGTTAGGCTCAATATACTAACTTCACACACTTCATCTCTCACTGCTCTGTTTCACTGTTCTGCCATGATCTGAGGCTCAGATCTCTTGCTTCGCACTTGATACTGCCACACTTCGCATCTCTCACCTCATATTCGCACAACAATACATCAAAATGCTCGCACCCATCGATCATATATATCCGCAACATGAAATTTCATCAACTGCAGTCGGCCTCAAGAAAACTTAGAAACTTTTAAAGATCACTGTTGTGTCGGCTGAATCCATGCACAAACATCAATGTAGACCAAAACCTATGTATTCAAGTCACCACACATGTCAGCCAATACCACTAGATCTCATAAATTACTTAACCAACCACTTCTCATAATCCACACAAGGATCAAACACCAAGTCGGCCTGTTCTTCACTAGACTGAACTGTTTAACCAAAACCCGATACGTAGTTCTTGTAACTTTCAATCCCTTCATTGCCGGAGGCTAAAACTTTGGATTTAGGTAGCCCTAACATCCCTTAACATTCCCTCAAATCCATAGCACAATATGATTACCTATGGAGAAATGCGGACCAAAATGCTGAACCCTATCATATGCTCTATTCCTGTCTATCCGGACTTAGACAAATCTGCAATCTGACTTCCGGTATGATCAAATGATACAATGCAGATGTGTAAGATAGATTCAATTGCCATCAATGACAACACCTGACATGCCTAGCAGTGTCTCTTGCCAACAAAAACAAGTGTTGATGTGGCCTGACTGGAATCCATGTGCTGACTGTATCAAGGGACAAACAAGATTGAAACTGCACTCAGAATAGTGTATAGTCCTTGTAATCTCCAACAACAATTAGATCTTCTTGATTTTATGCATGCAATTACTAGATTTAGGATCTTAGGAGGATCCAATTGGTCCCTTGATGTTGAACATATCAGTTTCCTTGATCTGAGAACCTTCCTAATGCATTTGTTGCACACTGCATCATCTCGCTACTTTGCTTGATCTGTAAGAAAAGAAAACACATAATGAATAATCCTTTAAGCACAAAAAAAGCAATCAAGATATGCTAAAACAATATCATTGATCAGGCCTTTAAAGGCCAAATCTACTGCTCTGTGGAAGGTTTCCCCAGCATTAGTCAATCCAAATGGTATTTTTTGATAATCTAAGGTGTCACATTTGGTGGTAAAGGTTCTTTTGTACTGATCCGATTCTTTTACAAGAATCTAGTTATACCTTGAATAGCCATCTAGGAGTGAAAACCTTTCATCTTTAGTCACTATTTGTAAGATCCATTCCATTGAGGGTAGTCGATAGTGGTCTTTAAGGGAGGCCTTGTTTAGTTCTCTAAAGTCCACACATAATCTGATTTCCCCATTCTTTTTTCTAATTGAAACTAGGTTGACCACCCAAGATGAATGTTTAATTGGATAGACAATTTTAGCTTCTATGAGCTTGGACAATTCTTTCCTCATCAATGGCTCAATTTTAAGATTGACTAACCTTTACTTTTGGCGGACATATTTTGCATTGGGATCTAAAGCAATGGTATGCTAAATTAAACCAAGGTCAAAACATTTTAGATCCCTATAATCCCAAGTAATTAAATCATCAAACTCATTACAAATCTCAACAAAACCTTGTCTTTCAGCTTGATCCTATACCATTCCATGCTTTAGAAATCTACCATGTGCAATCTCCACCTCTTCATAGTCTTGTTTTTTTACTGTCATGTTCATTTTATCCCTTTTGGGTTGATCATCAGTACCAAATATGTTTTCCAAGGTGATTAACCCCTTGGGCAATTTTTTGGTCTTCAGCTGGATCACCTGGTCACCATACTCCTCTTGCAATATTGACTAGTTACTAGCAGCAAACTCTACCTCCTCTTGTAATAAATTGACAATTTGTTGCTCATTTTCAAATACTTGCCAACTGAACACATTATCAGGTGCAACAGGTCACACAACAATCTTCACATGTTGATCTGAGTTTTGTTTGACATTCTTGGAAATGTCAAACTGAGCACCAATTTATCCAGCCTGTTAGCATCTTTATTTCTTTCTATGGGCACTACTTGGATATTGAAGGCATCAAAGTCCTCAATTAGATCCCAAACTCTATGTTTATAATACTTTAGCAAGTCATTCCTTGAAGCATTTTGTGATCTGATTTGGTGAACAACCAGCTCACTGTCACCAAATACTTGTAAAAATTTTATCCCCCTCTTATGTGTCAGCTGCATGCCTTGAATTAAGGCCTCATACTCAATGACATTATTGGTACAACTGAACTAAAATCTGAAAGCAGAGAAATAATTTTCCTTTTGGGGTGAAATCAACACAATACCAACACCTGCTCCATTTTTGCTTCTGGAACCATCGAAATACAATTGCCATATCCCACTTGGATCTTCTGTTGACTTTTCAAGATTAGGGATGATAGCATCCTCTTCATGTATACAATACATGTTGCAATTATGTGCCTAACTGGTGTTGTCACTAATGTCAATATATCTATGTTGTCATTGGTGTCAAATGTTCTTTTGTTTTGATGCTTGCTTGTAATGAGTTAAGTGTTGAAGATAATAAGTATTTTTGATGTAGCAAAACAATTTGAAAGATTGCTCCACATTTCCTATAGAATGAATATCATTGTTTGTGGATTGGAAGTTATTTAAATGCATGTCTGAAGATGCTAGGCTCCAAGTTTGAGCCTCCAGTATGAAGATTTGAGTGAGTTATGTTCACTAGAATGAAAACTATTTTTTTTGTATATTTGGTGGTGACAGGGAGAATGTATTATGCTCCACAGCTAAGCATTTCAGTCTACAATTCTAGAATCAAGTTTGTAATGATGATCGGTGCCTTCAACTCCAATGGTTCATGATTTGGTGGTCTGCAAGCATTATTTTCCTTATGACAGTAGCTGACAGTGTTGTTCATGTGCTCCAATTTGAAGAATCTTCTTGACAGAGTGGTTAGCGATTGTGTGGTTGTTCCTGGTGATTGAAATGTGCTTGTGGATATCTCCTGATCATATTCCTACCTTTGGATTGGTCCACAAAGAGAAATTAGGATTGTGGATGAAGACTGTTCTTAGAAGACTTAATGATAAAGCCAGTCTTGGCCAACTTGGTTGTCTTCACTACTTGTAGAGATTCATCAAAGATTATGGAAGCATGTCATGGCATTGAAGATTGTATTTGAGTCCTAGCTAAGGCATAATATGATCTGCATACATCTTTCCTTTAGCTAATTTTTCTTAGGTCCAGACCTATTTCTATGTATGTTTGTAATGTCAACCTTGGAGAATGTTCCAATGGTTGATGAATGTAATGCTGACCTTGATGTACATGCCAAGGTTGATGAAGTGTATAAAAACATGTAATGAAGTTGTGAAAAAAATGCCCTTGAGCAAAAATGCAAAGATAAGTGCGAAGGTGTAAGAACAGTAGAGTAGAGGTGTTATTTTATGCTTCAATGGATCTGAACCTTGGCATAAAGTAGATGCTATCAAATCAATTCACCAATCCTTGGTAGTGAGCCACCCCTTGGCAGTGAGCCCTAACATTTGCAGTGAGCATTTTGGGCAGTGAGCCTCTGATTTTTGGTATTGATATAACTCATTTATTATTGTTGGCTAACACCCACCATGGTTTTTCCCTTATAGGGTTTTCCACATAAAATTTTTTATGTCTCATGTGTTATTGTGTTGAGCTTCTTGCTTTATGCTTTCATGGTTAATCATAATAACATTGATTAAGAACTTGATGTGTTGATATTCATAAGTGGTTAAAGTTTTGTGACAACTGATTTACCCCCCCTCTTAGTTGTCCTATGCATTTCAACAATTGGTATCAGAGCAGGTTCCTCAAAAGAAAGCCTAACCACTTGAGGAAGATCTAGGATGTCTTATAGGAAGGAAACTCCACAATTTGATGGAACAAATTATACTCTCTAGAAGGTACAAATGAAAAGCCACCTCCTTTGTCTTGGTTATAAAGTATGGAAAGTGACAGAAACAAAGTATACCTTGCCTCAGAATGGTTTGCAAACTGAAGATGTAATCAAAGAATATGAGTTAAACATAAAAGCTAGAGATGCTCTGTTGAGTGCCTTGTCTAACACTGAGTTAATAAAAGTCATGGATCTAGAATATGCTCATGAAGTCTAGGAAAAGCTAGAAATATTGTACGAAGGAGATGATTTTGTAAAGAGTGCCAAATTGTAGGACTTGAAAGCGAAATATGAAGGTTTAAAAATAAACGAAGATGAAAACGTAACTGCCTTCATGCAAAAGGTTGATGAAATTGTCAATGGAATAAAAGGCATGGGAGGAACTATTGATGAAAAGGAAGTTGTGATGAAAATTCTTAGGTCACTACCCAAGTCCTACAGTCACAAGGTAGTTACAATTGAAGAAGTAATGACAGTACAAGATGTCACTAAGGATCAGTTGCTTGGAAAGCTTACAACCTTTGAGATGAGAGAGTTTGGTGATGCCCTGCTGAAGGTTGAAACTGCTTTCAAAGACAGTACTTCAAAGAAGATTTCCAAAGCTGAAAAATACAAGGTGGAACCTAATGATGAGTTTGATTAAATTGAAGCTAACTTTGTTGACAAATTGTAGAGAGGTTGTGGTAAATTCAAAGGCAAATTACCTTTCAAATGTTTTTCATGTGGTAAGATTGGTAACTATGCTTCTAGATGTCCTGAGAGAATTGAAAGAAATAGAAAAAGATTTGAGAGTAAAACTAGGGTTCCAAAGAAATGCTACTATGTTAGAGATCTTGATGATGAAGGTGTGACAGATGATGAATCTGATGATGCTAGTACTAGTACAAATAAGTGCTTGTTTATTGCAATTAAAGAACCTATGTCTACTAATCCTACTAGTTGTGTGAAGGAAGAAAAGCTAGTGGAAGAAAGTGCTTTGGTTGTTCAGGTTGAGAAAGATAAGGATGAATGGATTATTGACAGTGGATGCTCTCATCACATGACCGGTGACAAAAGTAAGTTTGTAAGTTTGGAAAAGTATGATGGAGGACTGGTTAGGTTTGGAGATAATGTAGCTAGTAATATTTGTGGAAAATGATCTATTTCTTTTGATGGAAAGCACAACACTAATAATGTTCTATATGTGAAGGGTTTAAAGCATAATCTTTTGAGTGTTGGTCAAATATGTGACAAAGGCTATGATCTGAGATTCAAATACAATGGATGCAAAATCATGGAAAGCTCTAGAATAGTGATTTCTATCGGTAAGAAGACCAGAGGTAACATTTACCAATTAAGAGGAACTAATGATTATTGTTTAATGGCTCAAACAGATGAGAGTTGATTATGGCACAGAAGGATGTGTCATATCAATTTTGACAATTTGGTGAAGATAAGTTCTGCACATACTGTAAGAGATCTTCCTAAACTTGTGAAGGCAGCCAACACAATTTGTAAGGAGTGTCAATTTGGGAAACAAACAAAAACAAGTTTCAAAAGCAAAGAACAATTCTCTACTGGATTGCTTGAGTTAGTACATACAAATTTGTGTGGTCCCACAAGAACAAGAAGTCTGCAAGTGACAGGTACTTTATTCTACTTATTGATAACTATTTTAGAATGACTTGGGTCACTCTTCTAAAAGAAAAATCTAAAGCCCTAGACAAGTTCAAAGTTTTCAATGCAATGGTTGAGAATGAGTTAGAATTGAGGATCAAATGCTTGAGGTTTGATAGAGGGGGTGAGTTCACATCAAATGAATTCAATATTTTCTATGAAAAACAAGGGATAAAGAGACAATTATCTACACCTAGGACTCCTTAGCAGAATGGAGTTGTTGAAAGAAAAAATAGAACAATTCAAGAAGCTTCCAGGACTATGTTAAAGGAAGCTGACCTATCGGAAGTATACTGGAGAGAAGCCATACATACTGTTGTGTACATCCTAAATAGAGTTCAATTCAAAGGTAACAGCTCCAAAAATCCTTTTGAATTATGGTATGGAAGAGTTCCTACAATGAAGTATTTCAAAGTTTTTGGAAGCAAATGTTATATTAGAAGAGGTGAAGAACTAGGCAAGTTTGATGCTAGATGTGATGAAGGAATTTTTCTTAGTTACTCTACCAAGAGTAAGGGTTACCGATGCTACAATAAGAGACTGAATAAGATTGTTGAGAGTTCTAATATGAAGGTAAATGAAGGCAAGGAAAGAATATCAGATTTGAGTTGCTATGAACCAGATGAACCTGTGATTATAGCAAATGAAGAAAAAGTTGAGCAAGAAGACAGTCAGGATGAAGAAGAGGCTCCAGAAAGTGTTGTCAAGACTCCAAGGTATGTAAGGATTAATCATTCTGAAGATCAAACTATAGGTGACAAAAACAAAGGGGTGTTGACAAGGAAAAGAGCTATAGAAGAACAAGTGAATTACTATTTGCTTTCAAAGATTGAACCAAAAACTACGAATGAAGCCTGCAATGATGAAAATTAGGTAAAGGCCATGGAAGAAGAACTGATGCAGATAGAGAAGAATCAAACTTGGGAATTGGTTCCTAGACTTGCTGATAAAAATGTCATTGGAACTAAATGGGTCTTCAAGAATAAGTTGAATGAAAATGGAGTTGTAAGAAACAAAACAAGACTTGTGTGCAAAGGATATTCTTAAATTGAAGGAATAGATTTTGAAGAAAATTTTGCTTCAGTGGCTAGGATTGAAGCAATTAGAATATTTTTGGCATTTGCAGCTCACAAAGATTTCAAAGTATATCAGATGGATGTGAAGTCTGTATTCTTGAATGGTGAGTTGGAAGAAGAAAACTACATTGAGCAACTGGAAGGGTTTTAGTTATCAAAACAAGGTGATATGGTGTGCAGACTAAAGAAGGCATTGTATTGACTGAAGCGAGCCCCCAGAGCCTGGTATGCAAGGTTAGACAAATATTTGTTGCAATTAGGGTTCAGTAAAGGCACTATTGATAGCAATATCTATTTCAAAATCAACAATAATCAAATCCTAATTGTTGAAGTTTTGTTGATGACATTATCTTTGGAGAAAATGATGGTATGTGCATGAAGTTTGCAGGAGAAATGCAAGATGAATTTGAGATGTCTATGTTTGGTGAAATAAATTTATTTTTAGGTCCGCAAATCACTCAATCAGATAAAGGAATCTTCATTTGTCAATCTAAGTATGTTAAAGAGTTATTGAAGAAGTTTGGGATGGAGGACTCCAAACCAATATGTACTCCCATGGTGACTAGCTACAAATTAAGCAAAAATGATGAATCACCTAAGATTGATCAGAAGAGGTATAGATCTATGATTTGGGGATTATTTTATCTAACTCAAAGAAGACTTGATATAATGCATGCAGTATGTCTTATGGCAAGATTTCAAGAAGATCCTAGAGAATCACATGTGATGGCGATCAAGAGAATCCTGAGGTATTTGAAAGGCACATCAAACCATGGCTTATGGTATCCAAAGGATAATGATTTCACTCTTAATTCTTACACACGTGTAGATTGGGCCGGTGATGCAGGAGCATCTGGGTTCACGTGCAATCCTCATCAACCAAAAAGATTTGTTTTTAATTTTTGTTGTCTATTTTTGTCTGCAGGAGTTACCTCAGGGATGAATTGATCAAATTTGGAGAATTTTCCTAAGGAAGTTGGCCTAGTGAGAGATGGATCTTGAAGAAGGCCCAAATGGGTATCTATACTTGAATTTTGGTGAAGAGCTGATCAAAATTGGCGAAGTTATCCTCCAGCATGATTTTCTATACCCTCTGACCTAGTGTTAAATTCCCAAAGGTCTGACACACTGGAAATCCGCGCTGACACTCTGAAGGCAAAATTGTGCTAAAAACCCAAGGGTCTGACCTTGCACTAAAAGTTGCTCTTACCGACCAGGTCTGTCATCTTCATATTCTCTGCTAAGTCGGTGATGTCATCATTCCCCGCTGGGTGATTTCACATGGTTTGCACTAAAATTCTTTATCACTGACTTACGCTAAAAATGAGTTCAATTGCCAAAGTCCGTCGATGTCAAAACCACGCAGGGTGGTCAGATGGAAAATCCACGCAAGGCGGCTTAGTGCTAAAATGCTTGCTGAATGACTTTGTACTAAAATTGAACTACACTGACAAAGTCGAAGGAAGGTGAAATCCACACTAGTCAGACAAGGTCGATTTCCGCGCTAAGTCGGTGGAGGTCATTTCCAGTGCTTTCCTCTGTATAGGTCGTATGGGATCATTTTCTACGCTTTTCACTGTGAAGGTCGGCAGAGGCCAAATCTAGCGCTTTCTCCTATTGCGCTGAAATCTTGTCAATCCGACTCGCTTGCTAGAAAACTAAAAAATGACAAAAAGTTAACTTTGACAGCCTGTACGGCCGTTCCAAGGCCAAATCATGATGTGACACATGTCTAGATCATTAATGATGGTTGATGGCTGCCATAGAAATCGATAAATACTTAGGATTTGGTCTTTTTCAGAGACTTCTGCTAGTTCTCCTCAGTAGTACATTTTTGGGAGTCTTCTGGAAATTCCTCCAGTTTGCATGATCAGTTTGATCTGCATTCTTGAATGTTGTAAAGGCTAAGGCCAATATATTTGTAATGCAGACTGCATTCCTGTTGTAACTATCTCTTGCATATAAATAAAGCATTGTTGTTCTGTTGCTCTGCTATTGTTGTTTTGTTGTGATTTTGTCATTGGCTACTTGGTTCAGCTGTCTGATAAGATTCCTAAACCTTGACCTACATTAAGTGGTATCAGAGCTAGGTTTCACACTCCTTGAGGCCGTGGGATCGCTGCAAAGGATCTAAGACATGGCACACCATGATAGAAGAAGGAGAGGACCACCTCCAAGGATTGGAGATGTGGCATTGGCAGAAATGCTCAGAGGCATCATGACTAGGCTAGATGCAATGGAAAGAATGTAGTGTAGAGGAGTACCTATAGCAGATGTAAGTGACAATGAGGAAGCAGAAGTCAGTGAAGAGGAAGTAGAAGGAGAAGATGGATTTGAGGGGAGATTTCTACATGCAATGACGAAGATTTCTAGTAAACCCCATGTTGAGCTACCCAGTTATAATGGTGGTCTAAAACCAGATGAGCTAATAGACTGGATTTCAGAAATGGAAATATTTTTTGAGTTGGAATCTGTTGAAGATCCAAAAAGAGTGAAACTTGCAGCTTCAAAGCTGAAAGGACATGCATCTCTGTGGTGGGATCATGTGTAGGTTGAGAGACAAAGAAAAGGGAAGGAAAAGATTAAAACCTTGGAGAGGATGTTAACCAAGTTAAAGGCAAAATTTATGCCTGTCGATCATCAGATCACCATGTTCAAGATGTTGCAGAACCTCAAGCAAAGGGAGAAGAGTGTACAAGATTACACTGAAGAATTTTACAGATTGAATATTAGGGCTGGTTACATTGAAGATGATGCTGAAAAGATTTCTAGGTATGTGAATGGGCTGCATTATTAAGCCTATCAATTTGCATTGAAGGCAGAAGAAAAGATCTCTAGAAGGTAGAATAGCTCTAGAGGGAGAGGTAAATCCTTTAAAGGAAGAGGACAGTCAAATCTGGGATGTGGATCTCAGGATAAACAAGGTGAAGCAAGTTCTTCTAATACCCAGGGAGGTAGAGGAAGAGGTGATTATTCCTGAGGTAGAGGAAATTCTAGAAGTGGAAGAGGGTTCAATGGAACGTATTTCTAGTGTGGACAGGCTAGACATAGAGCATTTGAATGTCCTCAGGTACAATAAAGCAGTGGCAAAGGAAAGGAAATTAGAGCCCATATGGCACAGGCTGAGGAGGAGAGTGTGGCTAGTGCAGCCTCACTGAAGCGTGGAGAAGAAGCCGAGGATGGAGAATCCTTGATGATGAGGAAAGTTCTTCTAGCCCCAGAGAAGGTATGAGAGGAACCAAAACAACGAAGAAGCCTATTTAGAACTAGATGTAAGTTTGGAGGAAAATGCTGCAAGGTCATTGTGGACAGTGGCAGCACTGACAATATAGTATCAGAAGAAATGGTGCAGAAACTAAATCTGAAAAGATTAAAGCATCCCACTCCTTATAAGGTCTCTTGGCTGCAAAAGGGACATCAATTACTAGTAAGTGAGCAATGCCTTGTCAAATTCCATATTGGAAACTATAAAGATGAGATATTGTGTGATGTTATGCTGATGGATGCATGCCACCTGTTGTTGGTCAGAACTTGGCAATATGACAGGTAGGCCATTCATGATGGCAAGAGCAACTGTATAACACTTAAGAAGGATGGAGTTGAGTATGTGCTGAATCCTTTGAAGAATAATGATGTGGATGATGAGAGGAGTAATAGGGTTTGTCTAGTAAGTGGAAAACAATTCCTAAAGGAAATCAGAAAGGAGGTCTATTATGCCTTCCTACCTCAATTGTAGAAGCTATGATAGCTGTGAAGGGGGCAACAATTCCCACAGAGGTCCAAGAAATTCTAAGTGAGTTTGATGACATTCTAATGAAGGACTTACCAGATGGACTACCTCTAGTTAGAAGCATAAGTCACTGCATGGATTTGATACTAGGAGCAACCCTACTAAACAAGGCACCATATAGGATGACACCTATGGAAAATAAAGAGGTAAATAGGCAAGTGCAAGAGCTATTGGATAAAGGGCTGATTAGGAAAAGTCTCAGTCCATGTGCTGTACCTGCAGTACTGGCACCTAAGAAGGATGGTTTGCTGTTCAAGGGACAAAAGTTATGCATTCTTAGAAGCTCCATGAGAGAATCTAATTAGAGAAAAGCATAGTGGAGGCTTAAGTGGACATTTTGGAGTAGATAAAACGGTGGCACAGCTAAATGAAAGTTATTTTTGGCCTGGAATGAGTGCCGATGTGAAGAAATTAGTACAAGGCTATCGAATTTACCAATATGCTAAGGGAGCACGACAGAATATGGGACTGTATCAGCCATTACCTATACCTAATAGACCATGGGAACATAAGTATGGATTTTGTTTTTAGATTGTCTCAGACACAGAGAGGTCACGATTCCATTTTTGTTGTTGTGGACAGACTCTCGAAAACGGTTCATTTCATACCATGTCAGAAGACTAGTGATGCATCCCACATAGCTAGATTATTTTTTAGAGAGGTAGTTAGGTTGCATGGATTGCCAAAGAGCATAGTTTCAGACTGGGACACAAAGTTTGTTGGTCATTTTTGGCGTACATTATGGAAGAAAATGGGCACTGAATTAGGTTTCAGTTCATCTTATCATCCACAGACTGATGGACAAACTGAGGTTGTGAACAGAAGTGCGGGAAGGAGTCATTTTCAAATAGTTTATGGGTATAGCCCTAGAGGTGTTGATGAACTCCATGATAGTGCAGATTTGAATAGGAGGAGTGTTGTTGCAAAAGATTTTCCAAAATACCTTCATGAGGTTCATAAGGAAGTGAAGGAACAATTGGAGAAAAGTGCCAGCCAATACAAGGAGCATGCTGATGTGCATAGGAGGGAACAAGAGTTTCAGGTAGGAGACTTAGTTTTGGCACATTTGAGGAAGGAAAGATTTCCATAGGGAACATATCATAAATTGAAATTAAAAAAGATAGGTCCGTGCAAGGTGTTGAGGAAGTTCTCATCCAATGCCTATGAAATTGAGTTGCCACCAGGGATAGATATCTCACCTATTTTCAATGTTGCTGATCTGTATAAGTTCCATGAAGAAGAGTCTAGTTCACAAGGAGGGATACATTCACCTTCACCTGATGAACAAGGGTGGATAGATGAGTTGCCTGAAAAGAAGATGGAAGAAGTGGATAAGGTGATTGACTCTTGAGTGCTTAAGAAGACCAGGTGAAAGGAGTACACGGAGTATCTAGTCAGATGGAAGAATAGGGCTGCAAATGAAGCTTCTTGGCTGACTGCTACAAAACTTGTCAAGTTTGGGATTTCGGTTCCAGACTTCCCAAAATGTTCTTGAGTTTTCAACTCAAGGAATATTTCAGTTACTCGGTGTGTCTAATGCAGGAGCATCCGGGTTCACGTGCAATCCTCATCAACTAAAAAGATTTATTTTTACTTTTTGTTGTCTGTTTTTGTCTACAAGAGTTACCTCAGGGATGAATTGATCAAATTTGGAGAATTTTCCTAAGGAAGTTGGCCTAGTGAGGGATGGATCTTGAAGAAGGCCCAAATGGGTATCTGTACCTGAATTTTGGTGAAGAGCTAATCAAAATTGGCGAAGTTATGCTCCAGCACGATTTTCAGTACCCTCTGACCTGGTGCTAAATTCCCAAAGGTCTGACACACTGGAAATCTGCACTGACGCTTTGAAGGAAAAATGGCTCTAAAAACCCAAGGGTCTGACCTTGCGCTAAAAGTTTCTCTTACCGACCAGGTCCATCATCTTCATATTCTCCGCTGAGTCGGTGACATCATCATTCCCCGCTGGGTGATTTCACATGGTTTGCGGTAAAAGTCTTTATCACCGACTTGCACTAAAAATGAGTTCAACTGCCAAAGTCTGTCGATGCCAAAATCCACGCAGGGTGGTTAGGTGGAAAATCCACATAGGGCGGCTTAGCGCTAAAATGCTTGCTTACCGAATTTGCGCTAAAATTGAACTACACTAACAAAGTCGGAGGAAGGTGAAATCCGTGCTAGTCAAACAAGGTCAATTTCTGCGCTAAGTCAGTGGAGGTCATTTCCAACGCTTTCCTCTACATAGGTCGGATTGAATCATTTTCCACGCTTTTAACTGTGAAGGTTGGCAGAGGCCAAATCTAGCACTTTCTCCTGTTGCGATGAAATCTTGTCGGTCCGACTCTCCTGCCAGAAAACCAAAAAATGACAAAAAGTCAACTTTGACAGCTTGTATGACCGTTCCGAGGCCAAACATGATGTGACACATGTCTTGATCATTAATGATGGTCGGTGGCCGCCATAGAAGTCTATAAATATTCAGGATTTGGTCTTTTTGAGAGACTTCTACTAGTTCTCCTCAGTAGTACATTTTTGGGAGTCTTCTAGAAATTCCTCCAGCTTGCATGATCAGTTTGATCTACATTCTTGAATGTTGTAAAGGCTGAGGCCAATATATTTGTAATGCAGACTACATTTCTGTTGTAACTATCTCTTGCATCTAAATAAAGCATTGTTGTTCTATTGCTCTATTGTTGTTGTTTTGTTGTGATTTTGTCATTGGCTGCTTGGTTCAGCTGTCTGATAAGATTCCTGAACCTTGACCTGCATTAGCCAGAGATGTTGATGACAGAAAAAGTACAAGTAGAGGTGCCTTCTTGGGAAATAGATTGGTTTCATGGCTGAGCAAAAAGAAAGACTCAATCTCCTTGTCTACTATAGAAGCAAAGTATATTGCAGCACCATGTTGTTGCACTCAAGTGTTATGGATGAATCAGACTTTAAAGGAAATAAGAGTTGTGTATGAAGATCCAATTGCAATCTTTTGTGACAATACAAGTGCCATAAATATTTCAAAGAATCTAGTGGTGCACTCAAGAACAAAGCACATATCAATAAGGTATCACTTTTTGAGAGAAAAGGTGATAGAAAATGAAGTAAAGTTGGAATATGTGTCCACAAAGGATTAAATTGCAGACATATTCACTAAGCCTCTGCCTAAGGATACCTTTGATTATCTTAGAGAAAAGTTAGGGGTTATTACCCCTCCTACTCTGAACTAAGATGCATAAGAATGCATCAATCTAGTGGTGCCTAGAATCTCAATTATTGATCTGGATTGATGTTTCTATGCAGGAGCATCTAGTGGTGTAAGGGCAATCTTGCATCACCCAAAAAAAATGATTTGTTTCAAAATTGTTGATGTTCTTTCCATTTCTTTTCAAAATTTGTGGTTCTGGTTCCATAATCACTTGAATAATGATGTAGAACTTTTAGTTTTTCCAAACTGCTAAAAATAGCAACCTGCTATTTTTAGAAAGTTTGCATTTGGGCACAGAATGAAGTGAAAATTTACAGGAAGCTTCATAACTGAAAAATAAGACCTTTGGTGAAGGAATCATGCAAATATCATTAACGAGCTAAAAAATATTAAAGTTTCTATTTCCCGAAAAATGCCTGAAAATTATTGAAACTCAGGTTTGAGACACTAAACAGCCTCATACGAGCCCAAAAATGGCCAGAATCGACAAAGCTAATTCTTAGCACGTAGAGCACTCCCAGAGCTTTCTGATGCATCAAACAAATTGTCAATCAAACACCTGGATCAAAAGTTATGGCTCCCGGAAGTTGACCTACTTTTGGAGGGAGATGCAAATTTGAAAATTAGGTTGTTGGCCGCCAAAGGGGCTAGTAATAACCATTTTTTGTGAACCCTGGGCAGTAGTAGAGTTAAGGGGGAAAGTGTAGAGTCAAGAATATGTGGGAAAATAGAAACCCTAGCAAATTTGGGGTTACATAAGGCAGATGATTCTAGAGTCTTATGAGAGGAAGTTATAATGTGTTGCAGCCTGTGGAGGGTTGATACCTCTGATTGTATTTGAGCTTCTGTAATGTAATAAGTTATCCAAAATAATAAAGAAAGTTCTCTTTTTTGTGTATAATTTCTGTTGTTGTGTGTTATGATTTACCCTCTTCATCAAGTGGTATCAGAGCAAGGGTTCCTGAGTGTGTACATAGATCACCAACCGTGAGGCAGTTTGCACTAGGACCTGAGGTTGTGGGTTTGCTATGGAGATCAAGATGCCTCCTCGAAGAAATCGTATTGGGAGGAATACTTTGATGGAAGAAGGTTTTAGAGCCCTGCAAAGGTAAATCAATGCATTGCAAGAGGAGCTATGAAGAGGGTTTGAGCCGAGAACAAGAGAAGAAAGTGAAGATGAAGCTAAAGAAGAGCTATCTGAGGAAAAACAAGAAGTTGCAGGAGATCCTACAAAAGTTAGGTTGCTGAGGACCATTTCTAGGATTAGAAAGAGGTCCAAGATCAAAGTTTCTACATATTCTAGAGATTTGAATCCAGAATAGCTCATTGATTGGATTAATGACATGGAGGAGTATTTCGAGTATGAAGATGTGGAGGACCCAGATTGGGTCAAGTTTGCAAAAACAAAGTTGAAGGGCCACGCCAGTATTTGGTGGAAGGAGGTCCAATTAGAGAGGAATAGAAGAGGAAAATGAAAGATCACCAGATGGGATCGAATGGTGGAGAAACTGAAGAAGTAGTTCATTCTTATGGACTATGAGATGGAGCTACTAAAGAAGCTGCAAGGACTGGAGCAAGGTAACAAGTCTGTTAAGGACTATATAGAAGAGTTTTATAAAATTACTATCAGGACAGGCCATGCAGAGCCCAACAAGGAGAAGGTAGCCTGTTACATTAATGGGTTGAGGCCAAGTATTCAAGAGGAGCTGAGCCTGGTTAGAATGACCACCATAGAAGATGCGTACCAGTTTTCCCTGAAGGTGGAAGAGAAGTTGAATAAAATATTTGATAGAAAGCAAAGGGGAAGATGTCAAGGTGGAAGGACTGGTGGAAGACCCTATGGAGGTTGTAATGAAGATCAAAAGAAAAGTGAAGAAGTTGGCACCAGTCGAAATCAGAGAGGGGATAATGCCTACTGCCCTCGTGACCAGAACAATGGTGAGCAAAGAGGAAGAGGAAGAGGCAGACCTGGGCAAGGAACTGGAAGAGGAGGTTTCAGAGGAACCTATTTTCAATGTGGAGAAGAAGGGCATCGAGCGTACGAGTGTCTACAACATCAAGGCAAGACAAATAGAAGACCTGAAGGTAATGCACGAGTTGCACATGTAGATGAAGATGTGCAATCTAAGCATTCTGAAGATGCTGAAAGGGGAGAAACCCTAGTTGTCAGAAGAACCTTGTTGAATGAGAAGAAAGAACCAAATCAGAGAAAGAGTAAATATTCTGCACAAGGTGCAAATGTGAAGGTAAGTATTGTGATATTATTATTGACAGTGGAAGTACTGACAATCTTATTTCAGAGGAGATGGTTGACAAGAAGAAAGTATCCACATCCATATCGGATAGCATGGTTGTGCAGAAGGACCAGAAAGCTTTGGTCAATGAGTAGTGTCTAGTGAAGTTCAAGATTGGGGACTACCATGATGAGGTGCTATGTGATATCATACCAATGGATGCATGTCATATGCTGTTGGGGAGGCTGTGGTAGTATGATAGGAGCGATGTCCATGATGGTCGTGCAAACGCATATTCCCTAACAAAGGATGGAGTTTGTCATAAGTTGAAGCTCTTGAAGGAGGTGGAAGAAAAGGTATGTAGTACTGCCAGAATTTGCTTGGTAGATAGTAAAAAAATTTTGGAGGGTATGAAGCATGAGTGTCATTGCTTTGCATTGATTCCTAAGATTAGTCAAGAGAAATGTGAAGTTGTACCAACAAAAGTTTCAGATATGTTGGAGGAATTTCAGGACATTATCTTTGATAATGTACCAGAAGGTTTACCACCAGTGAGGAAGATAAGTCATCAAATGGATTTGATACCAGGAGCTAGTTTGCCAAATAAGGCAGCTCATAGAATGACTCCACCAGAGAATGAAGAGTTGAACAGACAAGTTCATGAGTTGTTAAGGAAGAGACTGATAAGGGAGAGCCTGAGTCCATTTGCGGTACCTACAGTAGTAGCACCAAAGAAAGATGGAGAGTGGAGAATGTGTACAGATTCTTGAGCCATAAATAAGATCACGATCAAGTATAGGTTTCCATTGCCAAGAATGGATGACATAATGGATTATTTGAGTGGAGCCAAGTACTTCACGAAGATTGACCTAAAGGGTGGGTATCACCAGATCCGAATCAGAGAAGGAGATGAATGGAAGACATCCTTCAAGACAAAGGAGGGTTTGTATGAGTGGTTAGTCATGCCATTTGGGCTAACCAACACACTGAGCACATTCATGCAGCTCATGAACGAGGTATTGAAAGAATTTTTGGGAAGTTTTGTTATTATTTATTTAGATGATATTTTGATTTCTAGTAAGACTTGGAATGAGCATATGATGCATATCAAAAGAGTTTTAGAGAAGCTGAGGGAGAAGAAGTTGCTGATTAATATGAAGAAATGTAGTTTTACAAAGGAGTTGGTATACCTAGGATTTGTTGTCTCAGAGGAAGGTTTTAAGATGGACCTAGAGAAGGTGAGACCTATCCTTGAATGACCTACACCAAGGAGTGCCACAAAGGTAAGATCTTTTCATGGTTTGGCAAGTTTTTACAGAAAGTTTATCAGAAATTTTAGTAGCATTTGTGCACCCCTGACTGAGACAATGAGAGTGGATAGAAAAGAGTTTAGATAGACTAAAGGAGTAGACAAAAGTTTTGACACATTGAAGCAAAAAGTTACAGAGCAACCTATTTTGGTACTTCTAGATTTCAATAAAGTATTTTAGGTAGATTGTGATGCTAGTGGTAGTGCTATAGGAGTTATTGTGAGTCAAGAAGGTAAGCCCATTGCCTATTTTAGTGAGAAGCTTAATGATGCCAAGAAAAAATATTATGTTTATGATCAAGAATTTTATGCAATAGTTCAGGCTTTAAAGAAATGAAGACATTATTTGTTGCCAAAAGAGTTTGTTTTATATACTGATCATCAGGCTTTGTAGTATCTTAATAGCCAAGGAAAGTTGAACCAAAGGCATTTAAAATGGGTTGAGTTTCTGCAGAGTTATACTTTTGTTTTGAAGCACAGGAGTGGGAAGTCCAATAGAGTTGTAGATGCCTTGAGCAGAAGGCAAAATTTGTTGATAGAAATGAAGATAGAGGTTGTTGGGTTTGATGAGCTCAAAAGTTTGTATCCTGAAGATCCAGATTTTGTAGAGGCCTGGAAAGCTTGTTTGGAACCTATTACTTTGGATAGAACAAAATGGTTGGATTTCATAATCCAAGATGGCATATTGTTTAGAGGAAGCCAGTTGTGCATTCCAAAGAGTTCCATGAGAGAGAACCTGATTAAGGAGAGAAGCATAGTGGAGGATTGACTTGACACTTTGGTCAAGATAAGACCATTGCTATTGTTGGTGAAAATTATTATTGACCACAGTTACAGCAGGATGTGAGGAAATTTGTGCAGAGTTGCAGAGTGTGTTAGATGGCCAAAGGAACAAGTCAGAATACAAGGCTATATCAGCCATTACCTGTACCAGAGAAGCCATGGGATGATATCAGTATGGATTTTGTTCTTGGTTTACCAAGAACACAGAGAAGACATGATTCTATTTTTGTGGTGGTGGACAGATTCTTGAAGATGGCACATTTTATTCCTTGCAAGAAGACTAATGATGATGTTCATATTGCTGAATTATTTTTTAGGGAGGTGGTAAGATTACACGGTCTACCAAAGAGCATAATTTCAGATCAAGATACCAAGTTTATTGGTTATTTCTGGAGGACATTATGGAAGAAGTTGAAGACAGATTTGAAGTTTAGTTCTGCACACCATCCACAGACTGATGGATAGACCGAAGTGGTGAATAGGAGTTTGGGTAACCTGCTATGATGCTTAGTAGGAGATAAGCCCAAGGGATGGGATTTGATTTTACCATAGGTAGAATTTGTTTACAACAATTCTGTCAATAGGAGTACTAGTAAATCACCATTCCAGATTGTATATGACAATAGCCTAAGAAATGCTTCTGAGTTAAGGAAGCTGGACAAAGGAGAAAAGACAAGTGCTGAAACTGAAGACTTTGCAGAACATCTGAAGAATTTGCATGAAGAGGTGAGAAAGCACATTAATAAGATGAATATTCAGTACAAGGCTAAGGAAGATCAGAAGAGGAGATATAAGGAATTCCAAGTAGGAGATGAAGTCATGGCTCACTTGAGAAAAAAAGGTTCCCAATTGAAACATATAATAAGCTGAAAATGAAGAAATTTGGACTATGCAGAATTTTGAACAAACATGATTCAGGAAATGCACATGAGGTGGAGTTGCTGAGTGGGATCAACATTTCCCCTGTTTTCAACATTGTTGATTTATCAGAATATTATGAAGGTGAAACAGAGGATGGACCAACAGAAGAACAGTGGAGTATTTCGACATCTAGTTCAACAGAGCAGATAGAAGAGATCTTGGATAGCCATGTGGGAAGAAATACTCGGAACAGGCAATATGAAGAATAGTTGGTGAAATGGAAAGGAAGGCCTGTTGAAGATTCTTCTTAGTTTTCTAAGGCAGAGGTTGACCGTTTGGGTTTTCCTCACACACACATGAGACGTGACAAGGTCACTTCTCAAATTATCCTCGGTGTCTAATGCAAGAGCATCCAATGGTGTAAGGGCAATCTTGCATCACCAAAAAAGAAATGTGTTTCAAAATTGTTGATGTTCTTTCCATTTCTTTTCAAAATTTGTGGTTCTAGTTCAATAATCACTTGAATAATGATGTAGAACTTTCAGTTTTTCCAAACTAATAAAAATAGCAACCTGCTATTTTTAGAAAGTTTGCATTTGGGCATGGAATGAAGTGAAAATTTACAAGAAGATTCATAACTAAAAAATAAGACCTTTGGTGAAGGAATCATGTAAAGATCATTAACGAGCTGAAAGATATTAAAGTTTTTGTTTCCTGAAAAATGCCTGAAAATTATTCAAACTCAGGTTTGAGGCACTAAATGGCTCCGTACAGGCCCAAAAATGGTCAGAACTGGTAAAGCCAGTTCTTAGTGCATAGAGCACTCTGTGATCTTTCTGATGCATAAAACAATTCATCAATCAGATACCGGGATCAAAAGTTATGGCTCCCAGAAGTTGACCTACTTTTGGAGGGAGATGCAAATTTTGAAATTAGGTTGTTGGCCACCAAAGGGGCTATTAATAACCATTTTTTGGGAACCATGGGTAGTAGTAGAGTTAAGGGGGAAAGTGGAGTCAAGAATGGGTGGGAAAATAGAAACCCTAGTAGATTTGGGGTTACAAAAGGCAGATGATTCTAGAGTCTTGTGAGAGGAAGCTGTAATGTGTTGCAGCCTGTGGAGGGTTGATACCTCTGATTGTATTTGAGCTTCTATAATGTAATAAGTTGTCCAAAATAATAAAGAAAGTTCTATTTTATGTGTGTAATTTATGTTGTTGTGTGTTTTATGATTTACCCCCTTCATCATGTTTTGAGAGCTACCTCTCAGGGGGAGTAGCTATATGTTACTAACATGAGTTCCTGATAATAAATAGTAAGTATTGATAGCAGAGAAAATTCAGTTTGATCAGAACAATAGAGTGCAAGTATATGCCCTTTTCCATTTATGTCAAAGGGGGAGAGAAATCATGTGAAAAACTTAGGGGGAGAAAGAGTGCAAAGGTATAGGAAGAAAGGGGGAGTATCTTGTCTTGATGGTTTCTACAGTTTTTCACATCATATGTTGCCATCGATTACAAAGTGGGAGATTGTTACAAGTATGTACCTATCTGATGTTGTCATTGATGTCAACATATCTGTGTTGTCATTGGTGTCAACTATGCTCTTGTTTTGATGCTTGCTTGTAATGAGTTAAGTGTTGAAGATAATAAGTATTTTTGATGCAAAAGAACAGTTCGGTAGATTGCTCCGCATTTCTTGTAGAATAAATATCCTTGTCTGCAAATTGGAAGTTATTTAGATGCATGTCTAAAGATGCTATGCTCCAAGTTTGAGCCTCTAGTATGAAGATTTGAGTGAGTTATGTTCATTAGAATGAAAACTATTTTTTCTATATATTTGGTGGTGACAAGGAGAATGTATTATGCTCTGTATTCCTTCGCAGCTAACTATTTTAGTCTGCAGTTCTAGAATCAAGTTTGTAATGATGATCAATGCCTTAAACTCCAATGGTTCATGATTTGGTGGTCCACAAGCGATCTTTTCTTATGACAATAGCTGAAAGTGTTGTTCATGTGCTCTGGTTTGAATAATCTTCTTGACAGAGTGGTTAGAGATTGTGCGGTTGTTCCTGATGATTGCAATGTGCTTGTGGATGTCTCCTAATCATGTTCCTACCTTTGGATTGGTTTGCAAAGAGAAATTAGGATCATGGATGAAGACTATTCTTAGAAGACTTAATGATAAAATTAGTCTTAGCCAACTTGGTCGCCTTCACTACTTGTCGAGATTCATCAAAGATTAAGGAAGTGTGTCATGGCATGGAAGATTGTATTTGAGTCCCAGCTAAGGCATTGTATGATCCGCATACATCTTTTCCTTAGCTAATTTTTCTTAGGTCCATACCTATTTCTATGTATATTTGTAATGCCAACCTTTGAGAATGTTCCAATGGTTGACGAATGCAATGCCTGTTGTGTCTTGCACACACGCCCCATTTTTTGCCAAATGGGGACCCCCTCTTTTGCTTTGGCTTAAATTCTCAACCTTTGTTACTTATGATGATGAGAAAGTGAATATGTACTTAGAATGTAAGATTTGCTTCAAATTTCAATATTTTGCATGTTTGGAGTCATTTGGTGTCTTTCATGATTGATTTGGAAGTGTATTAAGTGGTCTTGTGCTTGAAAGATAGCCATTTGTTGCCTTTTGTGCTAAAATTGGGTGCTACTGCATTTTGCTCCAAAATCCTATGTCACTGGATATTGCCCTTGAAATTTCTTTTGCAGGATGTGTCATGTTGAAATTCTTAGTTTTCAGGTCTTAGAGTTACAAAATCATGTCAAATTCCCCAAGATTTCACTAAAGGGTTCATATACTTTCATCCTGTCGCATGGTCCTGAAGCCCTGATTTGGCTAAGTCTAAAACCCTGAAAAATGGCTAAGTTTGAAATCTGGTGGAACCTTAAAATTCTAGAATCTACATATGAAATCCTATGGATCTGAAACCTATCTCAAACATCCTGAAAGTATATTTAAAAATATTTAAAGTATTACTTTTACCCTGGCCAATTCAAAATCTGGCGCCAAAAATGACCCCTACCGCACTTTACGCCAAAAATGCCTCCTACTGACCTTTGCGCTAAATTCGCCTCCAACTAACCTCTCTCCAAACTACTGCTAAGTCAATTAGACAAAAATCCCCGCCGAGACAATTTCAAAGAAAAGCACTAAAACAGGCTTCAACCAACCTGCGCTAAAAACTGCCTTCACTGACTTTAGTCGGTCAGACCTAAAATCCATGCTAAGGTCAATTGGACCCCAAATTAGCACCAAAACCATTTGTACTAGAATTGCACCTCACAGACCTGCGCTAAATTTGACCTCCACTGACTTTTAGTCCGTGACACCCAAAACACGTGCTTTTTGACATTTTGGCCCAAAAATTGAGTTTTTCAAGGTGCAACTTAGATTTTCTTGGTGAATTTGATCTACACATCTATTTGTTACATCATGATGAATATTTTGCTAAGTTTGTGTAGATTTTTGGTATGTTTTACAACAATTAATGCCACTGCACATGAAAAGTCCGTGACCCCCAAAAATCTCTTTTCTTTACAGAAAAGGCTAGAAAAAATATGAAATAAAAGTCTGTAAATGGATTCTATTGACCCCAAAAACTTTCCTAATCATCATATTGGCCAAATGGGTACTTGAAAATGGTAAAAAGCTTAGAAAATCATGCCAAAATCACTGGATTTATGAAGTTGTCTATAAGGAAGCAACATTGACAATATGTTGTTTCTAATGAATCCATGGCTGCAAATGGACATATTTTGGTTCAAATTGATGAAAAATGAATTGTTAAGATGAAATTGATGCTTTGCATTATGAATTGTAGGTCTTGGAAAGCATAGGAGCTTGTTGGAGCTGTCTTGGAAGGATGCACACACAGATATGCAGTGCTGACCTAGAAATCTAGAATTGACATTTTATCAACCAAATTGCTGCTGCACATGCAAAAGGAAGTCAATATGATGTCCAAGATGATGGAGATGAGCTACAGGAGCTAAAGATATAAAAGATCGAGTCTACTTCATTATTGTTCCTGCAGATCCAGTCCAATGTCCAAGTGATCCAGTCCGAGGGTCATAACCCCTAGTTATTTTATCAGAATTTAAACTTTTTGGACTCGTTGGAAAGATAAACTGATAATCTAGTTTGAGCTACCTAAGTTTCAAGCCCCCATTCCACTCTAAAGGCCTCCAAAAATGTAATTTACTACGATGTAGAAAATACCAAAAATTATATTTTTGATATTTTCCCAAAAATATCGCTCAAATGACCATGGACTGGATCACCAAGACATTCATACAATTGTTCCAACAGTCCATTAATCAAGAATCAGTCTAGCAAGCATCCAATTGGATATATCTTCACTAATAATGTGGCACATACTCTTCTTGGTCCATTTAGCACTTGGAATCCCGTGAACCCACATTAACTCAAGTTTTCAAGTATCATGTGACTCTATTTTGGCTTTATTAGGCCTTGAAAATTGACTTATCATCATGTGCAACCAAATGGGTATCCATTTTGTCCAGATTCAATGTATTTGCAAGTTGTATTTTGTCTTTTTCCTACAAGACAAAGATAAATCCAGGATTGTAACTACCCACCGACCAAATTAAATGCCTTGTAATCTGGACCGTTGGTGTTGAGTTAATCTCCACTGCCCATTGAAAACTCGGTATGGTGCCTTGTCTATAAAAGGGCCATCCTTTTCTCTCATTTGTAAGTAAGATTTGATAATGAATTGCCAAGACTCTGCCAAAATATAGTCAATACAAAGCAAGTTTTGCAGGTTGTTGGGAATTTGTGATTATGTGTTGTCTTATTTTGGTCTTCATAGTTCATGTCAATCTGAAATTAGTTGATATTTAGTTGCACTTGTGATTAATTATTTAGATATTTGATGGATTTCATGTCCATACCATTAATGGCTTGTTGATTGTATGTCATTGTGCATGGTTAGTCTGGGCAAAGTTGATGAGATAAGTTTGATTATATGATTTCATTAAGTTGTGCCAAGGATTGGGTGTTTGATGAACCCTCTACAATTTGAAAATCATTACATCTCCCTAGAAGATTGCACATTCTCTGCGGCATTGTGGGCTACTTGGTTAAGCAGAGATTTGTTTATTGTTTGGAATCTGTCTATCTGGTTATTGATCATTTCTGCAATTGTCTATATGATCTTCTATCCCTTCTCTCTCTCCCTTTTCCTTTTGCATTTTCTTTACATAAAGTTTGTTAGGTTAGGTTATAAGCAACATCTACATTACAAATCTGCTGAAAGTATCCTAGGGTTTCTACACTTGCATTGCTGCCATCTTTTCATAAACCCTGCATTTTATGTAAGACCCCTTGTTGGCACAGCTAGACATACCACTGAGTCATTCCAAGCAAGATACGACCTAGCTGTATTATCCTTGGGGTAGTCCTATCTTGGATAGGATACCTTTTTCAAGACAGGTGTGAAACTAGCAATCACACCTGTGTTGTTGAGTGCAAAAACACACATCAACAATGCTGACCTTGATGTACATGCTAAGGTTGATGAAGTGTATAAAAACATGTAATGAAGTTGCAAAAAAGATATCCTTGAGCAAAAATGCAAAGATAAGTGCGAAGGTGTAAGAAGAGCAGAGTAGAGGTGTTATTTTGTGCTTCAATGGAACTGAACTCTGGCATAAAGTAGATGGTATTAAATCAGTTCACCAATCCTTGGCAGTGAGCCCTAACATTTGTAGTGAGCATTTTGAGCAGTGACCCCTAAGGAAGTGAGCCTCTAATTTTCGATATTGTTATAACTCAATTATTTTTGTGGGCTAACACCGACCATGGTTTTTCCCTTATAGGGTTTTCCACGTAAAAATTCTGGTGTCTCATGTGTTATTGTGTTGATCTTCTTGTTTTATGCTTTCATGGTTAATTATAATAATAGTGATTAAGAACTTGATGTGTTGATATTCATAAGTAGTTAAAGTTTTGTGACAACTGATTCACCCCCCCCCCCCATGTCTTAGTTGTCCTATGCATTTCAACAATAAGTACCCATCCTTGTTTGTTCTACATGATCTAAGGCATCAAATTGAAAACAATTTGCCCACTTGTCAAGCAATATATCTGGAATTTCTTCTGCAGGCATGGAAACTTCATGAATATTATTATTTTCCTCTTTTGGATCATGGACTGTGCAGTTCATGTTCAAAGGGGTGG
This sequence comes from Cunninghamia lanceolata, assembly GCA_027924645.1. NCBI lineage: Eukaryota > Viridiplantae > Streptophyta > Pinopsida > Cupressales > Cupressaceae > Cunninghamia > Cunninghamia lanceolata. The sequence continues at coordinate 9,637,294 of BSBN01000333.1, forward strand.
GAGAATAAGGCTCTATGTGGTCATTGGATATTGGTTCAACCTTAATGGTCACTTTAGTGTCATACCTAGTTCTAAATAACATGTGGGACCTATCAGAAGACAGGTGCCCACCTATTTTAGCAGTGAACTCGCTAGATAGGTATATGCCAAAATATGCAGGGAGCTAAATGACTGAGATATCTTGCAAAACAAAGAAGCCAAGGCATGCATGTAGGGTAAGCTTCAAATCTTTCATCATCCCAATTGTCTTAATAGTAGTACCATCCAATTTCACTGCACCTTTTGTTACGAGTTCATATTCAATGCCCAAATGATCAGTTATTTCTTTAGGCATCACTGAGCTACCCACCTGAAAATCTATCATGCAATTATGTAACAATTTGTCACTAATGATTAGGGAAACATAAAAGGGAGGGGGCTTACTGATTTTTCTTATGTTTGCCTCCTTCTTTGGTTGCCACAGGTTCGTTGGGGTGGCTGCTTTTTCCTTTGTTGTCCCTACGATAGGTTAATTGAAGCTTGTTAAAGCTTCCTATAGCAAATCCCTTTGTGGTGGAATCAACAGGGAATCCCACATAGTGATGCTCAAGTTAGTCCTTTTCATCTAATCAACTATGTTGAAAGGGATATGACTAATCTTCTAGGATATCTTCATAATAACAATGCCAACCTTTGTTTGTTGATTAGCCTGGGGTTGTTGTTCCAACATTGGATTTATTTTATCAATGACCTGATTGGTATGTGGTGAAGGAGTTTTAACTGTTGCACATTTACTTATGGCCACTGGGGATGCATGAGAGGTAGAAGCTTGACCAACTATAGGGGGTGATGCGTCCTCAGTCACTCTTCTCTTTGCCCTTGTGTTGAACACAATTGGACTCATACCCTGATTAATACCACAGAAGTCATCCTACGTCCAATTTACCAAGGTAGAATTGTTTTGTATTTGATCTTATCCTCCCCCAATCTCTTGACTAGAACTAAACTATTGTTCTGGAAGGACTGGTGGGTTTTGCACTATCAAATCCTGATTGAACTATCCACTTTGGCAATAAAATTTGATCATGGGGTTGATTGCATGGATAGTACCAATCACTATCCTGAGCTAGATTGTTTTGTATAGGCACAAGAGGTCTAGAGGTGCTTGCGGCATTGTGATTGACAACATTTAGGGGCATGATATAACTAGGCTAATTTTCCCTCTATGTATTACCTTGCTATGGCTACCTATTGGGTTGATATGGCTTGTTGGATTGTGCTTGTTGCCTCTATATTGCTACTAATTTATTTCCAAAGCTTTGTAGCAGGGTTTTAACCTCATGCAATTCATTTGGGGGTATAATCAAAGAGATTGTGGGGGTGACCATTGTAGGGATTAGAGCCACACTTAGATAGATGATTGAAGCCTCTAGAAATATGGGGATTAGTTGTCTTGGATCAATCTTCACAGCTTGAATTAGATAATTCTCTACCCTTATTGCTATGTCATAAGCATCTGGTAACATAGTCTCTCCCATGGATTGAATCATGATAGCAATATCACTATTTAATGACATCAAATAATATATAAAGGTAGTATTAGGAGAGGGCTTAACAAATAATGGAATCATGTCCCATGTATTTTGAAATCTATAGTTGAAGTCCACCATGAACTCATGGGGAGCCCTTTTGATTGTTGCTAATTGTTCCATCAAATACAAGTGATCACTTTTATCTTCAAAGTGTTGGCAAAGTCTTGTTCCTAAACTGTCCCAATTATGAATGGAGTTAGCTGGCAGACCTTTGTACCATTAGAGGGATTTTCCTTTAAAGGAAGAAGCTAGGAGTCTCACCGCAATATTGTCTTCAGTGACATTGTGGACTGAGCATAAACTGGAAATATCTTAGATATGTTCAGTAGGTGTAATAGATTTTTCACCATTAAAAAAGGCCTTCAAATCTGAGGTAGGGATATCATCATATTGCACTAGGTCAAGAGGGCTTCCTCCATTGAAGGTGACAAAAGGAAGGATTCTTGCCATACTAGGGATATTCGAATTGATTCTAGGTATATGCATGGTGCTTGTTGAATATTGGAATCTAACAGGAGGAGGGGTAGATTGGGCTCTTAGGGGAGATGAAACTACACTCCTGTTCTCTCACAGGGGACCTAGACAATCTGCTACTTCTTCTTGAATCAATAAAAGATAGCTCTATGAATTGGAAATTACCTAAAGAAGAAGCCCTGGTCTGCACTTCAGGCATGAAATTTTGGCCTGGTTCAAATACTGGACCAATAGAGTCGCCAGGTGCTTGTCTAATGCTTCCACAACAACAAATGAACCAATAACAACACCAATTCTTCTCAGTTTAGCTCTTACTCAGATTAGAGGTGTCCCACCGAGCATGCCAGAAATTGTTATCTCCTGAATTTGCACTCTATTGTTGAAGATTTTGGCAGTTCCAACAAATTAAGTGAAACGTGGGATTGGTCTCAAGGAGTGGGACCTTGCAATTGAGAACAGACCTCCAGTGAAGGCTGGTTCCTCTTTCTAGACTTAAGGTCCAAATAATTTAATTAAATCTAATGCCAATGATCACAGGGAAAAGGGTGAGAGGAAACTGGAATTAAAAAGTGATGCACAAAGATTTAATGTGTTTAGCTAGAACTGACCTAGCACAATAATGATCTCAAATACTGAAAGGGACTCACACAGACTCATGTAGGTTCAAACAGAGGTTAAGGTAGAAAGATAAAACTATGAAAGGGACCGCTTTATCTACAATACATAGCTTGCATATATCAAATAAACATTGTGTAAGAACAATGAGAGAGGCAAAAGTATCGGTTTATATTGACCATAGAGGCTAAATAGCCATTACAAAAGAAACAAGAATTCATTCCACAGGAAATATATACAAAACAACAATTTACATTCATAGGTGAACACCAGCTAGAGACATCAAAGGCTCAAAATTGAGCATAATGTATCAAATCTAATCGATTCTTATAAAGCATACAAGGTCTGCAACTACAACAAATTCCCCTACCCATGTAATGACCCAAAAAATAGCTAACAACTGAAATACATCCTTTTCACATGTATATATAGCTTTTCTATCATTGTGTAGCTCTAGGCACTGAAACCTAGTCAACCGTTTTGCCCATGCGCCCATGCTGCAATGAATTTGGCCCATGGCCCCATCAAAAAATCTACAAATTGGGACAATGGCCATGCCCTAACATATCTGCAAAATTTACAGAACAAGATTGCCCACATGCCTAGGTACCTGACACATTGATGAAGGAAGGTCTAAAATCTTTCTCTAGTACCTACAAATTCATTTTTCTTCCTGTGTATTTGCATATTGATGTTTTTCACTATTTTAACCACCTGCATTTGATTTCGGCCTACAATATTAATTGTTGGGTACCTCTTCATCCTATAATAATGGCGTGATTTTAGGTAATTCAGGAATCATGCCTTTAAAATCTTTTGCAACACTTTAAAGTGTTTCATATTTTGAATTCTTCCTTTGGTACCTTTTGATTTTCCCATTTATCGATGAAATTGCCCTCTGGTGAACTCCCTTGCCTTAACCTTTGTGCCTCGGCCATTGGCTTCTTCTTCCCTCCACCTTTGTCAAAGCTTTTTCTATCAGCAAAACCTCTTGGCAATGAACCATCTATTCCATGAACTTTGACTTCGTCACCCACTTAGCTGCTTTCCTTTGTCTCTCTGCCAACGAGTTGTCCTGCCAGTGAATTGACCAATCGACAAACTAGTCGGTTCGTGAACCATCAACTTTCTGAAAAAGGCCTACTTTGTGTCTTTTTTCCTTAGAAGAACCTTTTTTATCTTTGTTCTTTCCTTTGAATAAAATCCCCTCGCTTTATCGGTGAACTGGCATGTTGGTGAACTAGCAAGTCAGCGAACCAAGAGGTTCGCAAACCACATATTTTTCCAATAAAGTGCCTCAACCTAGCCTTTGTTCTTTGCCTTAGAGAATTTCACCTTCCCACCTGGTCCCTTTAGTCAAAAATTTTGCTGATGAGCGAACTTGCCGATTGACAAACTTTAAGTTCACCAAACTTAAACTTTGCCGACTAAGGCAATCTTTATCTTCCTTCAGCCTTCCTTCTTTGCCTCATCAATCGGTGAACTGCTAATCGGTGAACTTTAAGTTCACTAAACTCAAATTTTGTCGACTATGGCAAAAAACAAAGGCAAAATACTTAGAATTTTTGGGATTTTTGAAGGGGGACTTCCTTCCATTTAAGATTTCTCAGATTGGATACTTTTGATGGAAGAAAGGTGGGATTTTAAGGGGATCTTTGGGCTATTTTGGTTTGGGATAAACTGTGACAACAGATTTTACATAGAAGGGGACACCTTTATATTAAGTGTTGAAGGTGTTTTGGCTACAATGAGAGATTTTGTATTGTGTGGTTTTGCATATTTGTGAAAAGATTGAAAACCATGGCCTCTAATTCTCATACAGATGTTGAGAAATTCAGTGGTACAAGATATGAGATGTGGAAGCTCAAGAAGGAAGATATTTAGAAGAAATATATCAATGGGTGATAGTTTCAAAAGAAAAGAAACCAAATGCAATGTCTAATGAAGATTTGAAAAAGTTAAACATGAAGGCATGAGGAACCATTCAGTCATGTTTTGTAAATGCGGTCTTATTGAATGTCTCTAAGGAGACCACTACATACAAACCATGGAAAAGGATAGGTAATATTTATCACACTAAAAGTCTAACAAATAAATTGTATCTCAAAAAATAGTTATATTCTTTGAAAATGAAAGATGGTGATTCAATTGCAGATCATTTGAATGCTATTTGATTTTGAGTCATCTTGCTTTAGTAGATGTTAAGTTAGAAGAGGAAGATAAATTCATCTTACTACTTTGCTTTTTACTGAATCTTGGGAAAATTTAATTGTTTCTATTAGTGGTGGTGGTGTAGACACCAAAATGGATAGTCTCATTGTTGTTTTTCTTTTAGAGGAGATGAGAAGAAAATTCATGAATGATGGTTTTAAGGACGCCTTACATGTCTGAGGAAGGCCCAAGGAAAAGAGAGGATCTAAGGGGGATAAAAAAGATAGATCCAAATCAAAAGAATGGTCAAAAACCCTAGGGATGAGAAGAGTAAAGTGTTTGAACTATGGGAAAAGAGGGCATTTGAAGAAGGAATGCAAAAACAAGAAAAAATCTTCAGATTCCTCCATAGAGTGATTATGCTTGTCTCATTGATTCAAGTTGCTCCTACCATATGAATCCCAACAAGGACTAGTTTTTGATATATACAACTTATGATGGAGGAGAGGTTTTCCTCAATGACAATAGTACTAAGTGAATAGGTAGTAAAGAAAAGGTACAGTTGTGTTTTAGTGATAGAAGAGTTAAAACCATTGATAATTTTTTGCATATTCTAGGACTTGTGATAAATTTACTTTTAGTATCCAAGTTGAATGATTCTGGTATGCATGTGACATTTAGCCAGTCTAGCTACATGTTGGTGAGAGGAAATTTGGTGGTAGCTAAAGGTTCTTAGATTGGGACTTTATTTAGGCTAAATACCTCCACATTTTGTAACTTTGCCAATGTAATTGGCAAAAAAAAAAATGCATGCATGTTGTGGCACCAACATTTCGGTCACATAAGTGAAAAAGGTCTTAGGACCATTATTAATAAAAAAAATTGGTTGACGATTTTTTATTATTCTATTGGTAAAAATGATTTTTGTGAGCATTGTGTGTTTTGTAAATAAAATAGATCACCCTGTTGGAAATTATATGGCAAAGAGATTATCGAAAATCATTCATTCAAATGTATTTGGTCCAATAAATGTGGGTTGAATGGGGAAATCTCATTATTATGTTGCATTCATTAATGATGCTTCTAGATACACCTAGATTTATTTTATGGATGCTAAATATGAAGTTTTCACTAAATTTAAGGAATTTAAGGCCTTAGTTGAAAAGAAAAAAAATTATAAAATAGACGTGTTGAAATTTGATGATGGTGGTGAATATTGTTCTAGAGAATTTAATGAGTTTTGTAATCATGCAGGTATTGATCAGCAAAAGACTACACCTTACACACCCCCAACAAAATGGTGTTGCAGAAAGAATGAACTAAACCTTAATTGAAAGGGCCAAAAGTATTTCAAGTGGTACAATGTTGGGTTGGTGCTTTTGGCTATAGGATGCAAGTAATGTTTGTTATTTTATTAATAGATCTCCTTGTTCAACTCTTGTTGACAAAACTCTTTATGAAGTGTGGAAAAGTAAAAAGCATTTAGTTTCATATTAAATTATATTTGGTTGTAAGGCTTATGTTCATGTCCCTCAAGAAAAGTGATCTAAACTGGATCCAAATGCTTATAAATGCATCTTTGTAGGTTATGGTGAAAATTTTAAATGTTATAAGATTTGTAATCTTCTAACCCAAAAAATGATTTTTTTCTAGAGATGTGATTTTTAGGGAGTTTAGAGCTTATTCAAGTCTAGAACAACCAAAGTTAAAACATGTGACCAAAATAATGCATCTTGAGACTAAGGTCGAGAAGCAGGAAGATGCACATGTGGAAGAACATATAGATAGATCAAAGGATGGAGAGGAAAGAGGGTTTAAATAAGAGTTCAGTTGAGAATGTGCAGGATGAGCATATAGAACATGTAGATCCCCTTACTCCTACCTTGAGGAGATCCACAAGACAACTAAATCCAACTGACAAGTATAGCCCATCAGATTTATATTGTGTATTTGTGTTATTGAGTATTGATGATGAACCTATATCTTTCAAGGAGGTTCACTCTTCAAAGGACAGCAAGTCTTAGATGTAGGCCATGAATAAGGAGATGATGCCCTTGGATAGTTGTGACACTTGAGATCTTATTAGTTTTGTCTTTTAATGGAAGAAAATCAATTAGTTTCAAGTGGGTGTATAAAAATAAAATTGGTGCAAATGGTCAATTAGAGTGTTACAAGGCTAGATTGGTGGCCAAGGGATGCTCCCAAAGAGGGGGAGTTGATTTCTGTAAAATTTTCCCTCTTGTTGCTAAGTTAACTTTATTATATTCCTATTATCTATTACTACAACTTGTGATATTGAGATTGAGCAAATGAATGTTAAAACTATTTTATTGCATGGGGATATTAAGAAGGATATTTATATGTGATATCCTGACAATTTTTTTGTGAAGGGGAAGGAACACTTGGTTTTTAGGTTAAAACAATCATTGTATGGTCTGAAATAGTCACCCAGGATGTGGTACCAAAAGTTTGATGTTTTTGCATTGAGTTTGGGTTTTGTTATGAGTGAAGAGGATCATCATATTTATATTAAAATTATTGATGATCATATTCTAATTATAGTCATTTATGTGGATGACATGTTGTTTATGGATAACAATAAGGTGATGATTAGGGAGCTTAAAACTCATCTTTTTGTAACATTCAATATGAAGGACTGGGGGACTACAAAATTTATTCTTGAGATGGAGATTAGAAGGGATCAAGTACATAAAAATCTTTAGTTAAGTTATAGTAAGTATGTTGCTACCATTTTGCATTGATTTAGTATGCATGATTGTAAACCAACAAGTATTCCATTTCCTCTTGGTACTAAGCTTGGTTTAGATATGTGTCCTAATTTGGGTGATTATTTTGAGGATATGTCTAGCATGCCTTATGCTAGTGTTGTTGGTAACCTGATGTATATAATGGTTTGCACTAGACCAGATATTGCCCAAGCAGTGGGAGTTTTGAGCAAGTTTATGTCTAACCTTAGTAAGGAGCATTGGACTTATGTTAAGAGGGTTTTCAGATATTTGTGTGGGAATTTTGATTAATGTTTTTGTTATCGTGGTACTAATAGTGTGGATAAGTCTTTGGACAAACATGGCTTTGTGGATGTAAATTAGACAAGTGACTTGGATAGTCAAAGGTCCACTAGTGGCTATGTGTGTTCTTTGTTTGTCAATGCAATGAGTTGGATGAGTAAGAGGTATCCCACGGTCACTTTGTGCACCACCAAAGTAGAGTATATGGCTTCTACATATTCCTCTAAGGAGGTGGTTTGGTTATAGAGACTTTGTATAGGTATTAGTTTGATTATAGGGTTGTTAGAATTGGTTGTGATTTTCAAAGTGTTAATTGTTTGGCTAGGAATCCCATGTATCATGATTGTACTAAGCGTGTTGAAGTGTAGTATCAATTTTTATGAGAGATGGTAGAAAATGGTAAGGTCTTGTTAGAAAATGCTGACACTTAAAATAATATTGTAGATTCCCTCATGAATCCAATGACCACAAATGAGTTCTCTTGGTGCAAGAAGGCCATGGGCCTTGATTCTTATGATTAATTTAAGTTATATTTCCTATAGATGTATTTGTAATGTATAATATCAATTGGGAGAATGTTAGGATTAAGTTGTCATTTACCTTGCAATCCTATGTATATTTTATGTGTCTCCAACACTCTTGGAAAATCCTTGGACGCTTAGGGTTTAATTAGAAAAAAATAATTTGTATTTAGATTCCCTAGATTCTTGGTATTAGTTGTCATATACATTCATGAAGGAGGTGGAGCTATACAATGGAGGTTATTTTTTACTTTGGACTCATTTAAGACATGTTATCAATTCTAGGTGGTAGGATTGAGAAGTGGAGAATCTTGTTATGATGGATGGGACCCACATGATTTGGCTTCTCCATTTTGGAGTGCTACACTTGAATATGTGGGAGTTATTGGTCAAAGATACCTTAGCAATTGCATTTTCTATTTGGGAACTCATTGATTGAGCCCATGTGAATCCATGTGATGTCATCGATTATTTACTATTCTCAAAAGATGTTCTCCAAGTTGGGTGTGGGATTTTTGCAATATACCATGGTTTTGGTACCTGTTGTTTTGATAAAACCATTTTTGGTTTTGGTTTCTCTCCTTGCCTATATATTGAGAGTATGAGATAATGGATTGTGAGAGTACTATTTTATAGGTATATAGGTGCTACTAGAATGTTGTCAAAGTTTAGAGTTTTAGTCTGTTGATATTGTATCATGTACATTGAAGATTAATACATACTTGTCCTCTTTCTCTGGTGGAGTTTTTTCTCAGAGGGGATTCTCCATGTAAATCCTATGTTACTATGGTTTTATGATTTTATTTCTTATTTGTTGATTTATGCATCTACACATAATCATTATGGTAATCTCGTAAAAGGAATAAATTTTAGATTTACTTTGTAGAATATTTTATTGTAGTAGTTTCACCTTATTTCTCAACAAAGCCAAGAGATGAAGAGAGGAGAAAGAGGTATGAGGAGAAAGGAAGTAGAAGAATGGTAAAGGAGTGTATAAGAGTTGTAGTTTGATAAAGGGTAAGTTGTAGTTGTGTTAAGAAGTGAAATGTAGATGTTTGTGTTTGTTGATTTTATGTTTTTTGTTGTTGCATTTATCTTTGATGCATGTAAATATTCAAGAACCTAATGTGTAAAAGTGTATCAAGTTCACCAAAATGTAACTAAAAATAAACATCTAGGTGAATTTCTTTACTCTCAATTACTAAGATATGTTTATTGACCTAAAAACCTAATGTAAACATGAAATAAACAAAGTTTAACTGAATTAGATTTATTTTAAGCCAACAAACATGAGATTTGAGCATGAACTAGCACAATATGAAAAGAAAGTGGGAGAAGATAGAAAACATGTATGGATTTTTGTTGTTGGAGAGGTTTATTATATTGATGAAGGTGAGACATTACTAGACTAGAGCTAAGACTATATTTTATCAAGTTTTTGTCAAATACTGTAATGTACACATACATGTCCCATTCCTTTAGTAGTATCTCATATGACACTTGGTGCCCTCTAATGTGCATTAGTGTCCTGTACCTATGTGATTATGTCCTCTATACCTACTAACATAAAGTAGTTATGCTTTCCAATTTCCTTTTCGCCTACTATGATACCCATTAGTGCTAAAAGTATAAAAATAGGTGCCTATTGCACATTTAGTTGTCTACCTTAGTTATACAACTAAGCTTGATTCAACAAAACTAGTTGAATGAGTTTTGGAAGTGTGTGGCATTATGTGTTTGTGCATGAAGTTTTGGCTATGGATTTTGGTGTGTGCAATAATTATGGATGCCCTAGATGACTTAAAGAGGTAAGTGTATGTAGAGGTAGGTGTAGGTGCTAGCTTTTCTCTTTCCATTTTAGGTAAATCCACTTAAATACTCTTAGGAATTTGACCATTATACATAAATTATGTTTAGGATTTTGTGAAAAATGTAGGCATTTAGGTCAGAAAAGACAAGTTTGAATGCACTAGATATTGTTAGGAAAGGTGTCTCAACATTGTATCATATTGTTTAGAACATAAAATATGTAATTTTCAAGCTATAGAACACAAAAATGTAATTTATGGGCTATAGAGGTAGATTTAGGCTCCCAAAAAATATCAAAGTAGGCCTTAATAGGAGAAAGTGGGTTATAGGAACATGGATCTCTTTAAGACCTTAAATTTTTTTAAAATGGGCTCAATTAGCTTCCCAAATCAAAATCCATGTCCTTTGAAAGTTAAGTCTCCCACATCAAGAATGTAAGAGAATTTATGACACATAAGAGAGTTGTAAGAGGGAGTTACACTTGTTGAAAAAATTCTTATGCATGTTATTACATGTCATAAGGCATCTTTGAATGGAGATAATGGAGTTGAAATGGAGCACCCAAGTTGGTGAGTGGATTATGACAAGCTTATGACGGGTGTAAGGAGTATGTTATTTTTTAACTAGTACACTCATCTTAGGATTTGGGCATTGGATTTTGATTAGGGATTTGGGTACCACATTTTGGATGGCTTTAGCTAATGGCTTCCTAATTAATATTTCATGGTTTCATGAATTTCTAATCCTATTTATTAGGTGCTTGAGATGGAGGTTTCATAGTGAGTTTTGAAAGTACCTTTATGCTACCAAAATTACTCCAGATCTACTGTTGTGATGCTCCTACAAAGGCCTAGAATCTAGAAGTGTGTTGTAATTGTTGATCAATGAATAATACATTGAATTTCTTTAGAGTGTGTGGTTTTTATCTCAAAAGGGTTTTCCCCTATAAATCATTGTGTTATAGTATATTGCTTTTGTGTTTATTTTCTTGTAACTATATGATCAATTTAATTTTTTTTCATATATTAGCGTAGGAAGTGTATTTTGCATCTTTTCTTCCTTTCATTTGGTATCAAAGCTTGATCACCTTAGGTCCTAGGTGTTAGGGACAAGGTTTTTTCATCTAATCTTGGTTTGAGTGAGATTTTGCATAGAAGGAGATCTTGTTGTAAGAAAATGGCAAGCACATCAAGCATAGAGATGAAGAGGTTCACCAACACTAACTTTGGATTGTGGAAGCTCAACATGGAGTAAATGCTTATAGAAAAATATATATCGCCTTCTATATCTAGATCTAAACTAGCTACAATGTCCTAGGTTGATTAGGATCTATTTGACAAAAAGGTGAAGGACCTCATTATGATTTGCTTTGCAGACTTATTTTTGTTGAATGTACATGAAGAGCCCATTCCACAATCCCTTTCAAAGAATTCAGGAGAATTATACTAGGCTAAATCCTTGGTTAACAAGTGTTTCCTAAGGAAGAAGCTATATGCCTTAAGAATGGATTATGGTAATTCTTTGGTCAAGAATTTAAACACATTCAATAGTATCATGACCCAGTTGCACTCTATTGGAGTGAATATGGAGGAGGAGGGTCATTGTATGACACTTTTATGTTCTTTGAGAGACTCATGGGATCACTTGGTGATGGCAGTTAGGAGCACTACCTCAAAGATTTAGATGGATGAGGTACTAGCTACTTTACTCCTAGGAGATGTGACAAAAATCTTCTGAATCTACTAAGGAGGCCCTATAAATGTGTGGAAGATCAAAGGAGAAAGGTAATAAGGATGACAAAAATAATGAAAATCCTTGATCTAAATCTCATGGGAGATAAAAAAATATCCTGGAAAGTCCAAGGCTAAGTGTTGGAACTGCAACAAGATTGGGCACTTTAGAAGAAACTACAAGGAGGAGAAAAATAAGAAAAAGAATGAATCTAATGATGAATCCAATAGATCTTCATTGCATGATGGTAGAGATTCCTTTGTTGTAGCCTTGGTAACACATGCATATGAAAATGCATGGTTGATAGAATCTAGAGCTTCCTTCCATATGATCTCCCATGTGGGTGGTTTTTTTAAAGGAATAATACAACAATAAAGAACATTTCCACATAACCATATGAGAGATAAATATGCAAATAAATATTCAAAATAACTAGAATCCACCATGCCAAAAGAATAGACAATAATACCACAAGGTGACACGAGATATACCTTAGGAAAACCCTTAGGAGAGAAAAACCTAGCCTCCAAAAGCTTCCACACTCAATGTATTATTCAACAATAAAACATTACAATACACTTACAAAGTCTCATGAATACTTATAAAACATCAAGCTCCTCCAATGCATCCTCCATGTGTCCAAGCAACCACATATCCAATGTCATGCTTCACATATGCACCTAAAAGAGAACTTAATACAATGACAACGCACTCAACCATCAAACCTGAACTACTAGTCGTGTGCTTTCTTTTATAGACTTAAACTCACACAAATATAACTTGTGGTATTGGGAAAACCATGTGTCTCAAAACCATGAGAGCACAAAACCATCGACCCCCTAATTTAATTCTTGATACTAAGTTTTCATTTTATGGTACTAAGTTTTCTAAATATTAATTAATTATTATGTCTCCCATACATAAAATAACTAATCTAATGTTACAGTACAACTTTACAAATGGACCCAAATAAATATTTACTGTGGCCAAACATATCTCCTAAATGCACCACAAATAAATAATTATTTTACATAAATAAAATATTCAATTACTTGTGCAAGTTGTATAACACCCTTTTCTAACACTTTTAAAGTATGAAGAATATGATGGAGGGAAGTGTATCTTGGTGATGTTTCTCATCTAAGCATTATTGGTCATCGTAGAGTCTTGATCAAATTCCTTGATCGATGAGTGAAGGGTATCAATGGTGTTCTACATATCCTGAGATTAGCATGAAACCTATTATTAGTCAACAAACTTAATGATGTAAGTGTGTTGGTTGTTTTGACTAGAGGAGTGTGTAAGATGGTGAGAGGAGCTATGGTGCTCACTAATGGTGTTCATGTGGGCACTCCATTTCAGCTAGATGCATGTACTATTTAGTGTAATAGTTTTATTCATGGAGTGAAGATATTTGTAGAATATATAGCTTCACTATTAGAACCAATAGTAGAAAAAAGTGTTATATATACTTCTAATAGATATGTTATTTGGGTACCTAAGCAAGCTCTTGCTTCTAAGACAAGATACCTATAGACAAAAAGATGTCATGGAACCAAAGAATGGACCATATAGGTGAGAAGGACCTAAGGACCCTAAGAAACAAAAATCATGTTGAGGGCTTGAATGATTGTGTTAGTGTAGGTTTTTATTTCCTAGTTGGGTTATTTATTTTTCCCTATATTCCTAGGTTTTTCCTATACTTCTATTAATCTCGCTTAGGTTAATAAAGCATGTCTTATTAGGTGAGTGGTTGCGAGGTGTCACCTTCCTACATGTGAGCATCCATTAGCTATATTGGGAAGATACTTTGCTATCTTTAGTCCGATAGATGGTTGCTCTTGATTGGTCGGTGTTGCCACCTCCTCCCTCTTCCTAGTCTATATAAGCATGCTACCTAGCTTGTATTTGGTATCTTTTGCTTTTGCATCCTCTTAATGCTATTTTGCTTCTCGCATTTGCATTACTCTCTTGGAGACTAACTCTGTGTTGCTATTTTGATTTCGTATCATTTGCATTCATAGTTTTAATATCTATTCTTTGCACTAGTTTTCTGGGTTATTAATCTTTTCAGATTCTAACATGGTGTCAGAGCTATTCTATTGGCAAGAGTAGATTTTAGTTTCCATATTTGAGAGATTCAGGGGGGGATAATAAATCTTATTAAAGTTTTTCAAAAAACCTAGTATGCTCTTCTTTTGCATCTTTGGATGATCCTGAGAATCAGAAAAGTTTGACTGAAACTTTTTTAATCTCTGGGGTTTGCACATGTGTTTTATGAAATCTGGGTGATTGCAGCATTTCTGGTTATACTGGCAATATTTTCAGCTGTTCCAACGCATCTGGAAGGCTTGAAAAAGTTAGATTTGGCTTTCGTTTCACCGAAATCGGAGATCGTCATACACAGTTGCGGAACCGGGGTTTCGAGCTCAAATCTGACAACCAGCTTGCATATTTGGTGTTTTCAATCAATATTGCAGGTTCTAGCATGCCATTGCTTGTCTTAGGTACTTGATTCAACCTTTGCATGTCATTTTTTGGTTGTTGGGGTCATTTTTTGTAGCTAAAGGTGTTCTATTTACACTGGATCAACATCTTCTGTACATCAACAAGAAAAATACCTTCTGGGTTTTGTTCACAGCACAGAAAAACTATCTGGGTACCTTTCTATTTTTGCATGTAGTCTCTATATTTTGTAGAAACACACTCAGAAAGCTACAACAGGACCCCTCTCCGTTGGCAGTTGTAGTTTTGAAGGCAATTTTCAAATAATCCGTTCTTGTTCATACGGACTCCTTTTCCCATGAATTTTTTTTTATTTTAGCTATTTTTTTGTGCTCTATGCACTAGTGCAGTCATTTTTTTTATTTTGATGCAGATTTGTTTTAGAAATTGCAGATTCTCAGTCATGACATTGCACAGTTATCGTTTTGGGAACTTCGGAGGATCATAACATTCACATACGACCTTGTATCGAGGCGATTCTTTTTTTGAAAGTGCATTATTTTTCGAGTAGATTGTATTAGTACTGTTTATTTCTTTGAGTATTGTGTCAAAGTTGTATTTTTAGCATATGCTCTTTGTGAGGGTTTTGTAATGCATTGAAATCAAGACCACTAAGTATTCTTGCTAGTGGTAGTTGTAAATGCACTAATATAAAGTGCCAAATCATATTTTCTTAGGGGGGTTCTTTGATTGAGTGAAAAGGGGGGGTTGTCTTGGTTGTGTTCTCTTCTTTTCAGCATTTCTTCTCTGCATTTCTTCATCATGGATCAAACAAATCTGCCCATCCTAACTCCATACAATTACTTTGAGTGGAAATCACGGATGACAATTCACTTAAGGAAAGATGGATTAAATAGGATAACTATGGGACTTGAAACTGAAATTGCTAAAGATGAAGATAAGCCTAAGTGGTTTAACAAATGTGATGAGGCATATGGAACATTGTGTTTTTCTGTTTCTCCTGATTTGCTCTTTCACATTAAGTCTTTGAATACACCAAATGAAATCTGGACAAAGCTAGAAACACTATTTAGCACACAAGATTCAATGAGGGGTCATATGTTGGAAAATGAACTAATTAGTTTAAGTCCAGGCAATTTCAACACAATCCAGGATTTCTTCACCAAATTGAAATCACTAAGGCTGCAGTTAAAACAATGTGGAATTGAAAAGAAAGATAAACAATTGATTCTTAGTATTCTCTCTAAGCTAAGTTCAGAATATTCTGTGTTTGTTTCTACTTTCTATGCTACTAAGGGTGCACTTGGTACTCAATTCACCATGCCATCTTTAGATGATTTTGTTGTCACTCTCACTTGGGAACAAGACAAGCTAATCCAGATGGGCACTCTTAAGTCCTCTAAGTCACATGCCTTGGCTTCCAACCAAGGCACAAAAGAACAGAAAGGACAAAGTAGTAACAATAATAGTAAGGATAAGAAACAGAAGAATAGCAAGGAGAAGAAGGATCAGATATCGATTGCTTCAAAAGCAACTAATGAGACCCAATCTTCCAAGGGCGACAAGCCTAAGAAAGAGAGGGTCCAATGTGCCTATTGTAAAAGATCCGATCATGATGAACATAAATGTCTGAAGAAACAAATTGATCACTTGACACACATTCTTGAGAAGAATAATATTAGTGTTCTTGAGTCTATCAAACTGAGTTCTAATGAGGGGTCTAACAAGGCAAAAGAAAACAACAAGGGGAAAGGAAAGGACAAGGCCCTTGTTGCAGTTGCTTCTTCACCATCCACTTGGGTTCTTGATTCAGGTGCTTCACACCACATGGCTTCATCTAAGGAAGAACTTGCATCTTTGGAGCCATGTACTATGCCTTCTATTTTGATGGGTGATGACACTCCTGTTGAGGTGTGTGGGAGAGGGTCTATTGATGTGGGGGATGGCACATTCCATGATGTTCTTTGTGTGCCCTCACTATCAACTAATCTCCTATCGGTATACCAGATCACTCACACAGGTTCAAGCAAGCGGGTTGAGTTCACTCTTGATTCGGTGGAGATTCGTGAGTTGCACAGTGGTTCTACAGTTGCAGTTGGGAGAGCAGATCATCAGTCATGACTCTATCTGTTTTCTCACTTTGTTCCTGATCCTCCTTCGACTGTTTTGCTCACTCATTCTAATGATGTGAGTGGATTATGGCATGAGCGGTTTGGCCATCTTAACTTCCGCTACTTGCAGCAGCTCAACCAGTAGAGCATGGTCATAGGGTTTCCTTCAGTTCAGTTTTTAGGTGGTGTTTGCCAAGGTTGCATTCTTGGTAAGCATCCTAAGGAAAATTTTGACAAAGGTAAGGCACGGAGAGCTTCACAGATACTGGAGTTAGTTCACAGTGATTTGGCTGGTCCATTTTAGCATCCTTCCTTTAGCAGGGCTAGATATGTCCTCACATTCATTGATGACTTTTCTCGATATACTTGGGTATACTTTCTCAAACAGAAGTCTGAGGTATTTGATCACTTTCAGGACTTCAAGACTTTTGTAGAAAAGCAATCCGGGAAAGCCATCAAAGTTTTGTGCACTGACAATGGTGGTGAGTATGTCAACCATCAGTTTGAGAGGTTTTGCACTTCAGAGGGGATTGATTTGCAACATTCAATTTCATACAATCCTCAGCAGAACAGTGTTGTAGAATGGAAGAATAGGTCCTTGAAGGAAATGGTGAACTACATGATTCACTTCAGATCTCTTGCACCACAATATTGGGTAGAGGCCATTAATTGTGCTTGTTATATCCAGAACCGTGTTCCTCACCGAGCCTTGAAGGGAGTCACTCCTTTTGAAGCTTGGAGCGGTCGAAAACCATCAGTTAAGCACTTTCAAGTTTTTGGTTCTCCTGCATGGGCCCACATTCCTGCAGAGAAATGCAAGGCCTTAAATCCATAGAGCAGACCTTGCATATTTGTAGGTTATCCTGATGGTGTGAAGGGTTATCGGTTGCTCCACCCTACTACACATGAGTTGTTCATTGAGAGGAGTGTTTAGTTTGAGGAGGGCTCTTCGAGCTCACTTTCTATCACTTCTCCAACTCCTTCTACTTTGACATTGGAGTCACTTGGGATACATGACAGATCTTTTGATGAGTCAGATTCACCTGAGCAGTCTTCGACCTCCACTTCCGATGCAGAGAGCGATTCAGAGGACTCACCTCCTTCCTCTCCTAGTCATCATTCAGAGGTTGATAATTCTCCTCCAGATTCTCCATCTTCCGGTCCACATTGGGCTAGACAGACCTTGTAGTCTGCAGGTGATTGGGTTGGGGATCCCTCAGACACCAAGCGGACTCGTTCACAGTTCCAGGATGCTCCACATGTCTTCATTGCTACTGCCTCAGATCCACAGTCTTTTCATGAGGCTTCTAGTATTCCTAAGTGGGATATAGCTATGCAGGAGGAGTATAATTCCTTGATGAGGAACTACACTTGGGATCTTGTCCCTCTTCCTAAGGGAAGAAAACTTCTTCGATGTAAGTGGATCTATCAGACAAAATTTGCAGCAGATGGGTCGGTTGACAAGCATAAGGCTCGCTTGGTCGCCAAAGGATTCTCCTAGGTTGCTGGGATTGACTACTCTGAGACTTTTGTGCTAGTTGCCTGAATGAATTCCATCCGACTTGTTCTTGCCATTGCTGCAGCTAATCGTTTGGAAGTACACTAGATGGATGTGAAGAGTGCTTTTCTTCACGGTGACCTTCATGAGGAGATCTACATGGAGCAACCACAGGGGTTCCTTTAGGATTCTTCACTTGTGTGCCATCTTCGAAAGTCTCTCTATGACCTCAAACAGGCTCCTCGGGCCTGGTATACCAAGATGGACTCCTTCCTTCTATCAGTTGGGTTCACTCGGTGCCATTCTGATCCCAATGTCTACATTCTGCAGTAGGATGATTCACTCCTATTTTTGGTTCTGTATGTTGATGACTTGCTGATCATAAGGAGTTCTTCATCCACCATTGGGGTTGTCAAAACTGCCCTTCATGACAGGTTTTTGATGATTGACTTGGGCTTGTTGCATTACTTTCTCGGGATTGAGATCTACCAGTCTACTTTTGGGATCACCATCAACCAGTCCAAGTATGCTCTAGATTTGCTCTTGAGGTTTCATATGGCTGGCTGCAAGCCTGCTTTGACTCTCTTTCTTTCTGGAGTCAAACTTGAGGCTCAGTGTTCTTCTCCACTTGTTGATGGCACTTTGTACCGACAGCTTGTTGGGAGTCTCATTTATCTGACTCATATGAGACCTGACATTTCATATGCTGTAGGCATGGTCTCTCGATTCATGAAGGAGCCTCATGAGTTGCACTGGAAAGCAGCCAAGCAAATTCTTCACTACATTCAGGGTTCTCACAGTTTTGGGATTCACTATGCAGTGGGCATTGAGCTTGACTTGGTGGGCTACACAGATTCAGATTGGGCGGGTGATTCTCAGGATTGCAAGTCTACTTCAGGTTATAGCTTCTCACTTGGTTCAGGTCCTGTTTGTTGGTCGAGCAAGAAGCAGTTTGCTATTGCTCTATCTTCTACGGAGGCTGAGTATCGGGGGGCTGTCAATGCCGCCACTGAGGCCATTTGGCTTCAAAATCTTCTCACTGAGTTTGGTATCTAGATTTGTCGGTCATTAGTCATATTTTGTGACAACCAGAGTGCCATTCAGATCTCACGGAATCCAGTCCATCATCAGCGGACCAAACACATCGAGGTCCACATGCACTACATCCAAGAGCTCATCCATGGCCACGTCATCGACCTTCGCTACTGTCTAACTTTCGAGCAGGTTGCTGATATCTTCACCAAACCCTTCACTGAGAGCAAGTTCCTTCATTTGCGAGCTTTGCTAGGGGTGCAGGATGCTTCATCTTCTGGGGGGCTTCTTCCTCTCACTCAGAGTCCTGACTCTCTCTACTTTGGGGGGGTCTCTTCTCTCTCTATTTTGAGGGGGGGCTTTTATCTCTCTTTGGGGGGGAATTCCTCATCAGGCTTGATTTGTCAGGACCCATTTCTACATCCACCTAAGCTTCGCTTATGGGGGGTGTTAGTATAGGTTTTTATTTCCTAGTTGGGTTATTTATTTTTCCCTATATTCTTAGGTTTTTCCTATACTTCTATTAATCTTGCTTAGGTTAATAAAGCATGTCTTATTAGGTGAGTGGTTGTGAGGTGTCACCTTCCTACATGTGAGCATCCATTAGCTATCTTGGGAAGATACTTTGCTATCTTTAGTCTGATAGATGGTTGCTCTTGATTGGTCGGTGTTGCCACCTCCTCCCTCTTCCTAGTCTATATAAGCATGCTACCTAGCTTGTATTTGGTATCTTTTGCTTTTGCATCCTCTTAATGCTATTTTGCTTCTAGCATTTGCATTACTCTCTTGGAGACTAACTCTGTGTTGCTATTTTGATTGCGTATCATTTGCATTCATAGTTTTAATATCTATTCTTTGCACTAGTTTTCTGGGTTATTAATCTTGAATTTGATATCTATGAGCAATGTATATATGGTAAATAGAGTTGTGTTTATTTTTATTCTAGTTCTCACAAATCTTCTGTGGTGTTGGAATTAATTCATTCAAATTTATTTAGTGTTGTTAATGTTCCTTCAATTTATGTATACGTATTATGTATCTTTTATAGATGATTAATCTAGGACATGGATGTATTCCTTCAGAGAAAATACAAAGTCCTTTAGCTAATTTAAGGAGTTTAAGATTCTTTTAGAAAATTAGACTAGTAGGAAGATTGAGATTTTGAATCTATTGACAATGGCAGTGATTTTTATTCCATATATTTTGATAAATTATATAATAAGCACATAATTGAGAGACATAAGACAACTTCATATACCCCTCAGCAAAATAGAATTGCAAAAAGAATGAATACGATGTTGATAGAGAGGGCTAGGAGTATGGTTAGTGGAGACAACTTAAGGCAAAAGTTTTAGGTAGACACAGTTGCTATGACTTTCTCCTTGATTAATAAGTCTTTGGTTGTGATAGGTAAAAATCCCTCATTATAGCATCTTCATCTTTTTTCTATGGACGCCTGGATAGGTAAAAATCCCTCATTATAGCATCTTCATATTTTTGGTTGTGAGGCATATGCACATATGCCTAGAGAAAAGTGGTCAAAGTTGGAGAATGAGGAAATGAAATGTATCTTCATCAATTATGTTATTGGTATGAAAGGTATAAGATTTGGGACCCTGTGGCCAAGAGAGTTCTATATAGTAGAAGTGTCATTTTTTGAAAGATTAAGCTTTCTTCAATAATGTTGTAGCTAGATGAGGATAAGAATAAATATGTGCTTCAACTACTCCCAAAGACTAAGAAGACCAAAATCTTGTGAAGGACCTAAAGAGTAGGAGAGCTCAAATAGTTTTAATAGTTTTGTAGAGGTAGAACCTCCACCTCAACCCTTGAGGAGGTCCAATTGACAAAGACAAGAACCAAAAATGTATAATCCTCCTAATTGGAGATGTATTTTTCCTTTGATTGCCAATACTGATGAGCCTACAATCATGATGAGATGATGGATATGGATGATTTTGAGTCTTAGATAGCAACTATGGATGAGGAAATGGTTTCATTAAAAAGGAATGACACATGGAATTTTGTATTGTTTCCTAATGGATGGAATCCTATTAGATGTAAATGGGTGTTCAAGAAAAAGATTAGTTTATATAGTAGCATTGAAAAGGACAACTCCAGATTGGTTTCAAAAGGATATTCCCAATTTGAGGGGATAGAATTTGGTGACATTTTTCTCCACTTGCTAAGATAACATCTATAAGGTTCCTACTATCTATAACAACTTTTCAAATTTAGAGATAGAATAGATAGATGTGAAGATAACATTCGTAAATGGTGACTTGGTGGAAGAGATCTACATGGCATAGCCAGAGCACTATGTTGTTAAAGGTAAGGAGTCTTTAGTTTGAATATTAAAAAATATTTGTATGGTCTCAAACAATATCCTTATGGTACTAGAAGTTTGATTCATTTGTGTTGGGGTTAGTTTTTTTGAGATCCAAATTGGATCACGGTGTTTACTATAAAGTATATGGTGATCAATTCCTTGCTATCACATTGTACGTAGATGATATGTTATTTTCTGGCAATAGTAAGGATGTGATTTGTGATTTGAAGTCCTAACTTTTAGCACAGTTTGAGATGGACTTGGGAGCTACCAAGTATATGTTGGGTATGGAGATTAGAATAGATAGAATAAACAAAAAGGTTTGGTTAGGTCAGAGTAAGTATGTAAACTCTATACTAGAGTTTTAGCATGGCAGATAGTAGACTATTAAGTCTTCTATTTTTGTGGGAACTAAGCTTTCAATTGAAGTAATTTCCTATGACAACCACATAGATGGGGCATTTGGCTTGTTTTCCTTACATCGATACAACATTGGGAATTTGATGTATGTTATGGTCTATATTAGACCAAACATTACCTAAGTAGTGGGAGTCTTAAGACACTTTATGGCTAATCTTAGAGAAGATCATTAGGATACAATTAAGAGGATCTTCAAATATTTGTAGGGTACCTCTAATTACTCTATTTATTATCATGGTGATTGTTGACCTATTTTTCCCTTCCCAGAGTCAAATAGCACAACTTGAAAATCTTGATGAAATCCCTTAAAAGCCTAATATCCTTTAGTTTTCAATGTAAAACCTTGCAAAAATCCCTAAAATTTCCTGGGGACAATCCTATCAAAAAACCAAAAAAAAACTAGAATTTTCAAAGTCCTTGCCTTAGTTTTTTGGCCCCTTTTGGCCTTTGTCGACAAAAGTCTAGGTTCGTGAACCTACCAATTCGCTGATTGGCTAATTTGCTGATAAGGAAGGAAAACTCAAAATTTCACTAAGTAAAGGAAAGCACATTTCCCTTTGTCGGCAATTTCCATGTTTTGCAAACTTTTTCAAAAGTTCAAAATTTCACGAGTTCATTGATTCGGTGAGTTTCTGACAATGGGCTAGGAGAGTGGGTTTCTTCAAAATTTGGCTAAGACAAAGAGAGTAAGGAATGCCTTTATCGGTGATTTTCCAAAGTCGTGAACTCTTCAAAAGTTCTCAAATTCTCAAGTTTGTCGATTCGGTGATTCCCCGATAAAGGAGAGCAGAAGAAGACAAAGTTTAGTAAAGTGTTTTCTTGACAAAGGAAGGGTTTGCAAGGAATTAGCTAAGTCAAGAAGAGCAAATGTTTGCCTTTGTCAGAAAACTTATGGTTTGGAAAACTTGAATTTCATCGATCGGTAGGTTCATCGATCAGCGACTTTGCCAACCAAGGTAAAAGTCAAGGGACAAAAGTTTGCAAAAAGGTAAATGGGCTGATAGAAGTAAATTTTGGCTAGGCATATTTGGTTTGAAGTTTCAAGGTTTCACCGATAGAGTTTCACCGATAAGGTAAAAGGCAGAATGAAGACATCAACAAAGCAAGAGGTTTGACAAAGTGAAGTTTTGCTAACAAGGAGGACTTGGTTTGAAAGTGGGAGATTTTGCCAATAAGGTGGGGAAATGGCTAAGGCAAAGAAAAAGAAGCCTTATCAAGAAATTAGTATAAGTGCAAACTTTTCCCAAGTTCAAAAATCTTCAAGTTCGCCAATAGGGCAATTCGCTGATAGAGAAGAAGGTGGAAGCGGTCAAGTTCAGCAAAAAAGAATTTTGCCGATAAAGAGGAGAAGGTTGGCCAAAGGTAGAGTTTGAGAAATGAAGATTTTGTCGATAAGGCAAAAGCAAGCTTAGTTTGTAAAGATGACATTTTCTTGATAAGGCAAGCTCAGTTTGAAAGTTGAAGATTTTGCCGATAAGGTGAAAAGTGGCCAAAGGAAAGGCAAAATTAGCAAATTGGCAAAGTGAAGAACTCATCAACTAGTTTGGTTTTCTCATGGTTCACTGACAAGGCAAAAAGCTGATAAAGGAGGATAACAACCAAGAAAAGGTTTAGCAAATGAGAATTTTGCTGATAAAGCAGTAAAGGAAATAGCAAGCAAAGGAAAGTTTGGCAAAAGACATTTTTGCCAACAAGGTAAAATGAAGACAAAAAGAGGTGCTAAAGGATTGGTTTGAAAAAATAGTAGTTTGCCAATTAAGTGAGAAGGAAGAAGAAAGAAAGGTTTGGAAAATGAGAAATTTTTTCAAAGTTAGCACCAAAGAGATGAAAGGTAAAGACAAGCTTGGTTTGCAAAATGCAAAATTCGTCGATAAGGCGAAAATGAACCAAATAGCGATAGTTCAACAAAGGTCAAATTCGCTAACAAGGTGAAAGATAGGGCCCAATGGTTCACAAAAGTGAACATTCATCAATAGGGTGAAAAGGAGACAAAGCAAAAGTTTGCAAGAATGGTTTTTTGTCGATAAGGCAAAAGAGGATGCCAGAATAGTTCTGAAAAGTAAAGTTTTGCCAATAGGAAAAAAAGATGGTCATCTAATATGGGCAAGCAAGCAGAAAGGAAAGTTCAAAAGGATACATTTTTGCCGATAGGGTGGGAAAGGAAATGAAGATGAAGCCCAAAGGTTCTGGAAACAGAGAATTCACCGACCAAGGGAAATCAAAAGCATGTAATTCTGCATAAGGCAAATTCACCAACCATGACAAATTCAAAGGCACCATGGAAGAAAAGAGGTACAACACTTTAAAGTGTTGTAAAAGCTTGCCCTTCCTAAAATCACACCATTTTTCAAGAGGAGGTACCTAACATTTAGAATTCCGCAGGCCAAGGCTGAATAAGGGTAGTTGAAACAATGAATTATTTAATGCACCAGTACAGGGAAGGGACAAAATAGATTTGTAGGTGTTCTCTCATAACTGTGTCAGGCACCCATGCGTGCACACAATCTCTTTTGTAGGTTTGCAGGCCTGTTAGGGGTGTGGCTATTGTCCCAATTTGTAGGTTCCGTTCCATTTTGTAGGCCTTCTAAAATAGTGAATTATTCAATGCACTAGTATAGGGAAGGGACAAAATAGATTTGTACGCCTTCTCTCATTAATGTGTCTGGCACCCATGTGTGTAGGCAATCTCTTTTGTAGGTTTGCAGGCCCGTCATGGGCGTGGCTACTATCCCAGTTTGCAGGTTCTATTCCAGTTTGCAGGGCTTCTAAGCAAGAAATTTAATGAAGCATGGGCATGTCTTGGGTCGATTGACCAAAATTCAGCACCCACTATAGTATAATGCATTTATGTTAGCTGTTCTTCTGGGCTATTATACAGGTTAGAGAGTTCTTGTGACTAGACCTTGTAATGTAATTGCACAAACCAACTGGATTTGATGGACTGTGCTCTTCTACTGAGCCTCTCATGTCTCTAGTTTATAGTTCACCAATGAATGTAATTGGTTATTTTGTGTCTACTTTCTCTGCAATAATTCTCTCTTTTTTGTAATGGCTATTTGGACTTTACGATCAATATAAACTGATATTTTACCTCTCGCATTATTATTGCACTGTGTCTATTTGATTGATGTGAGTTGTGTATTATGGATAAAATGGTCCCTTTCATACCTTCACCTCTCTATCTTGACCTTTGTTTGAATTGGTATGAGTATGTGTGAGTTCCCTTCAGCATTGAGATCATTACCGTGTTGAGTCGGTTACTGCTAAACATCTTTGATCTGGTACATCACCTCTTTTAATTTTAGTGGTTCTTCTCCCCCTTTTCCCCAGCAAGTATTAGCACTAGATTTAGTTCAATTCTCTGAGCCTTAAGCTCAAAATGAGGAACCAACCTTCTTTGGAGGTCTGATCTCATCAGCAAGGTCCCACACCTTGAGATCAGTCCCATTGTGTCCTTGGAGTACTTGAATGAGCTTCAAGCAAGGTAAAATTTTGCATGACAATAGTGATTATATAGGGGACCAACATTTGCTAGCTATTCATGGATTAAAATTGGGTAGGAGATGTTGACAACAGAAGATCCACCAGTGGATATGTGTTTAGTTTATTTGTTGGTTATTATCATTTGATGAGTACATGACAAACTAGGGTTGCTTTACCCACTATAGAGGTTGAGTACATGGAAAATACTTGTGTTTATAAGGAGGGCATCTAGCTTAAGAGATTGTGTTCAAATGTGAGGCTAACTCAAGGAGCTGTCAAAGTTTTGTGTAATAGTCAAAGTGTGATGTTTGGCAAAGAAATTAACATTTCATGGAAAGAAAAAGCACATATATTTATAGTACCATTTTTTATGACATGGTAGAGGATGGGAGGGTGATACTGGAGAAATTTGACACTTTGTAGAATGTTGTAGATGCATTGATGAACCCAGTCAACATAGAGAAATTTAGGTGGTGTAGTAAGTTTATGGGCCTCTCTATCCCTAGTAGATAGTTGATAGTGTTGGTATTCCCTTTTCTCTTACAATATGTTCAACAAGTGGGATAATGTTAAGAAAGGTGTCTGAACCTTGCGTCCTAGAGTTAAGAATACAAAAATGTAATTTTTAGGCTATAGAACACAAAAATACAATTTTGGACTATAAAGGTTGATTTTAGCCCTTAAAATATATTGAAATAGACCTTAATTGGACCATGTGGGTTACAAAGATGTGGATCTCTCTAAGACCTTTAGTTTAAAAAATGGGCTCAATTGACTTCCTAGATCAAAAGATATAGCCTCTATAAGTTAGGCCTCCCACATCAAGGATGTAAGATCGTATAGGATGAACAAGAGAGCTATAAGAGGGAATTACACCTATTGAGCAACTTATGACACATGTTATGACAAAGCATAAGGCTTGAATGGAGATAATGGATCCAAAATGGAGCACCCAAGTTGATGAGTGGATTATGATGAGATTATGGTAGGTGTAAGGAGTATGCTATTTTTAGCCTATGGACTCATCTTAGGATTTGGGCATTGATTTTGGATAGGGATTTGGGTGCCACATTTTGGGTGGTTTTAGCTTGTGGTTTCCTAATAACTATTTGATGGTTTCATGTATTACTTCTATTTATTGAATGCTTGAGATGGAGGTTTCATAGTGAGTTTTGTAGGTACCATTATGCTACCAAAATTGCTTCAGATATTTTGTTGGTGATACTCCTATAAAGGTGCAAACTCTACAAGTGTATTATAACCATTGATTATTAAATAATATATTGAGTTTCTTTTTGGAGTGTGGGGTTTTTCTCCCAAGAGGGTTTTCCCCATGTAAATCGCTATGTTATGGTATATTGCATTATGTTTATTTCCTTGTAACTATATGATCAATTTAATTTTTACATATACCTCCTCTCATAGACTAGTGTAGGAAGCATATTCTGCACCTGTACTTCTTTTCACATATGACCATGTGTGGTCTTGTCCAGGAGGACAAGGGTGTGACATACTAATGTCCTAAGTGACACAAATATGTAAATATAAATGGAATGAGGTACTTGCTTTGTGAGGGGTCATGTCCACATAGGATGATATGTTTTCGATAAAATTTGTACCCCAAGAGGGTTAAAATCATCAAAATCATGCTCATTGCAAGTAAGCATTAAAACAATTGAAAAATGAGATGGAAATGTGTGAAGTATGAACTTTTCATCTCTACAATAAGAACATTTAGATTAGGTGTATAAAGACCTTAAAAGTCTTCTTCAATGGTAGAACTAAATACTGAGGTAAAGATAACAAATTTGATGTCAACGAAATCATTTCATTTCATTTCAAGTAGCCCATCAATGTTATTGTCATTTAAACTATTCTCAAATTCTCCTTTACCTAAGCTTCCTTGAATAGGTGGATCCATTCCATTGATTAAACAAGTTTTATAAGTGTGGCACCTTAGGCGCTAGTGTATGAAGCCATGGCTATATAGTTTGGTGGATGCCCTATATGACTTAAAGAGATAAGTGAGTGTAGAGCTAGGTGTAGGTGCTGGCTCCTCTATTTCCATTTTAGGTAAGTTCACTTAAATAAACACTTGGGGCCAATTTTACTGTTAGATACAAATTAAGGTTAGGATTTTGTGAAAAAGGCATGTGCTTAAGTAGGAAAAGGCAAGTTTGAATGCATTAAATATGATCACGTGTGTTCTAATCTATATGAAAATAAGAGTGTGGCGTACTAATGCTCTAGGTGGAACTAAGGTGTAAACATGGTACTTGTGTGAGAGGTCATATCCATGTGGGATGTGTAGACACCTAAAAGTGTCCTCAAATCACAAAACACCAATCTCTTCCACATTCTACTATTTTTCCCTAATTTTCCTCTATTGTTAAATAATTAATTTTAATTAATTAATTATTTAATCATTCATTTTCCTAATGTCCCCTTTCATTCTATTAATTTAAACAAATAAACATTTGTTTGAATACCCCACCTAATTGACAAAATCCCCCTTCTCAAATAAATTAAATAAATGAACACCATTTATTTAATTTAAAAATCACATCCTCCACCTCATCATTTCTCCCAATTTTAAATTAACCCTTGTCCTTTAGTGGTGAGAAAACCCTAACTGATCACAACCCTTCATTTCATCCAAAAGTCAACAATGAATCCTATCCCTTCATTCAAACAAGCTCTTCTATAAAACACCTTCTCCAGCTCATTTTCACTCTCTAATCTCTGAGTCTCTATATCTGCTATACAATCTCCAAAATCTTGCTAATCACACACATGAGCTTCTCTAGATTGTTGCATGAATTTGCAAATCTGAGAACATAATGCAAGTTTAAGGAGGACAATGGAGATAGGTCAAAGTTAGCTTAGATTCTTAGTTGTTTTCATATTTGTTTGATTGTTTTCTAGGCTAGATTGCACTCCATTGGGAGCTAGGGTTAGCTATAGTTTGTTTTCTACAGCTTGTAGCCATTTTCCCTATCTCATTTTGGTGAACCTGACATGAATAGATCAATTTTAGTCAACTTCTGAAAGGAAAATTTCACAAGTGGCTTCCTGGTCTAAAACAGACCTCATCGTTGAGTCTGGGAGGCGGGCGAAGATTTATATAAAACACCCTTGGTTTTGCTCATTGTGAAAATTTTTATATTTTTTTGAAAAAACATTATATTTCCAGTTCGTACCTTATGGATCCATATGGTATGGGCCGGCCATATTAATTATACTTGGTGTTTGTGTTTGACTTTGTCTTTTCACAAGTGGCAGACTTTAGTTCTATCTATTGTTGTTTGAGAAATTTAGTTGTTTTGCAGGGATATTTGAGGGTTTTATTCTACAAACCCTAAGCTGTCGACCTGCATAAACCCTACCCCTACCTTTGAATCCCCTCTCTATTATGAACCTCATCACCATCAAAATCCTTCCCCTAATAGAATCCCTATCACCGACCATGACCAAAACCCTAAACTCTCAGGCGTCGCTCCACCTTACCCTGCGACCAGCTCCTCTCCACTCAGCCTTATCTATCATTCGCTACCAGTATGTCCCCTGTTGCAGTCATTTATCGACTGCAGGAACCCTAAAACCATTCCTCTACCTCCTTATCCCTCCATACCTTGTCACCACTCCAGCGACACCATCGTCACCTCCCCCTCACAACTCAACGCCACCACTGGTTAAACCAGTCGACACCACTGTTGAACCCGTCATCGCTCTTCATGCTTGGTCACTTCATTAGTCTAACCCTATCACTACCTACTAACACTGTTGGTTGCCTCCGGTTTCTTTGCTTCCACCATCGCTCCACCTCACGACCATCCCTTTAAAACCCTAATCTCCTCATTGACTATGTTCATGGTTTAGTCGTTGATTAAGGTTTGGTTGTGAGCTCTGTCAAATGAAACCCCTTAGTTTTCTTGCCCATTAGTCTTTTTAAATTCAAACCTTTTGACTGGTAGGTGGGGCTTAATCCCCTTTCAACTGTGAGCTTTGGTCACTTTAGTGACCGCGGAGCTTGATTATTTTTTTTTTCTTTTTTGGCCCCTAGTTATATGAATGACTAGGGTGCCCTGCTGAAATACAACTACCACAAATCTAAACCTAATCACCAACATAGACTGTTGGGCTAATCGCATCCCAAATAGCACATGTGACCATAATTGTAGTTAACTGCTAGCGGCAGGATCAGACAGTCAGGGTTCCCCTTTGCCTCCTACATGCCCTAATAGGGCATTTTTTTCTTTTTCTCATAACTTGGGCGTACGACATCAAAATTTCGCAAACAAGAGCTCGTCAAAAAGTTGACTCGGTGAACTTTGCAACGGTATAGGTTTTTTTAGGTAACAGTGCCACTTTATCAATTTTTTTTTGGTTAAAGTCAACATTGCATTTAAACTTCAAACACAAATATCTTGAGCATTTTTTATCAGATTTTGATGATTTTTTTAAATGCTTAGAATCTCCTAAATTTTTTTATGATGCTCTCTATTTTTATATAAGTGATCAATATTTTCATATATTTTTCAAATTCCCTTTCTTGACCTTTTTGTCTTGATGGCTTGCAAAAGAGGGTGTCTACTTGACATTTCATGTTTTTAACATTATCATAGAGATGTTATGCTACTGATATCTGATTTGCAACCTTGTGGCATTCGCTAGGAGAAGACTCTTAGTTGAAACTACTAAATTTTTTTTTGCAGGGTTTCCTTCTTTCATGTGCATGTGATTTACTAGCACAAGAACATTTTGATTTGGTGCACTAAAACGAAGAATAACTTGTTGTTTTCACACATATTTTTTGGGGCATTAAAAAGAATCAGTGTCTTCTTCGTTTGGTGATTTTTTTGGTGTTTTAAGGTGCGTATGATCTTCCCTCATACATTATGTGATCTTGGGAATTAAAAGTATCTCTCAACATTTTCATAATCACACCACACATTGAAATTTCTAAGATGGTAAATGAACATTGTCTAGTGTGGTCAAACATGTGTATGCTCTCTCCTCGCATCATTATATGACCTTGGAGATCAAAAGTACCACTTTTCTGCAAACCTTTAAAGGGCATGCCTCTCGATTTGTGAGAGGGAACGACCCAAGCGCTACTTCTGTTTCGGTCTGCTATACAAATAATCATCATTGTGACAAAAGTCATCAATCACCTGGTGTTGCTGTTCTATACCGACAGAAGTCTCCCTTAGTATCCAAGTGATACATAAAAACCCTTTCTAAGGGTTGGGAGGCCTCTTAAATGAGTGAATCGCTGCATGTATAGACACCAGTATATCTTGAAACATTGATTAAGAACCATTTGTGCTAGTGGCCAAAAACCCTTTTTACTTGGTGCAGGAGGTCAGACCTCCCAAGCCACCCCACGTGTACTATTCATTGTAGAGACAGGAATTCCCTCGGTCCCTAGGATTGAAGGGTAAGAGGTTTGGTGTGCCTATTCCATTTAAGGGAGAGCCAGTGTCACCAAATTCTCTAGTTGTCTACCTTGTCTTAGTATTTGGAGAAATCTAAGTGGGGACTCAACAGGTAGTATCCTTGACTAGCCTAGGATTGTACATGTTTACAAGTGTTTTCAAACTTGTCAAGAGTCACCAAATAAAGCCAATCTAATTGCCAAGTGTCTTCTATGATTGATGTGTGTTCTTGCTTAATCATCACCCTTAAACATTCTTTCCAACACCTTCATTCCAAGTCATCATATCATCATCAAATTCTTATCATATCTTCATCATTCAACCTTCATATCCTAATCACCCTCCTAAACCAACCCATTTGATCCTAAACATTTTGAACATATCCTAATCATATCCTAATCACATCATCCAACCATCCACATCTTAATCATCCTACTTGTCCTATCCTAATCACATTCTTATCATATCTTCATCATTCAACCACATCCTAATCATATCCTACTCATCATTCCTAATCATTACACCTCATCCTAATCATATCCTCTTCATCATTCCTAATCATTACACCTCATCCTAATCATATCCTAATCACCTTTCCTAATCACATCATCCAACCATCCACATCTTGATCATCCTACTTGTCCTATCCTAATCACATTCTTATCATATATTTATCATTACACACCATCCTAATGATATCCTAATCACCTTTCCTAATCACATCATCCAACCATCCACATCTTGATCATCCTACTTGTCCTATCCTAATGACATTCTTATCATATATTCATCATCACACCTCATCCTAATCATATCCTAGTCATCATTCCTAATCATTACATATAATCATCCTCATCTAATTAACTTCTTCCTAATCCATCCAAAATCATCTAATCTTATCACTACACATAATCAACTTCATTCATAATCCAATCAACATCATCCTAATCATTTCCTAATCCATCCAAGTCATCATTCCTAATCATTTCACCTTATCCTAATCATATCCTAATCATAATTCCTAATCATTACGCATTATCCTAATCATATCCTAATCATCATTCCTAATCATTACACATTATCCTAATCATCATTCCTAATCATATCCAAGTCATCATTCCTAATCATTACACATCTTCATTCATAATCCAATCAACTTCATCCCAATCAATCCAAAGTCATCTAATCTCATTACTACACACCATCATATTCATTCTAATCCATTCAATCACATCCTAATTATATCCTAACCATTCATTTCAATCCAATCAATTTCATCCTAATCATTCCCAATCACAATATACCACAACCGTATGGAAACCTTGGAGCGTCTACCCTCCCTATCAAATCAGACTGCAACTATGTCAAAACATTATAGACTTGTTGATTCTATTCACCCACTACATATTCAATTTCATTCAGCCTTTGACATCTATAGAGGTTCCCAAAAATAGTCTTCCTAAGGTTGAAACATAAGGAGAAACTGTCGAAGCTTGACTATATCACAAGTACAAATCTAGACCAAGAGACCTTGACATATTTTTCAAATCAATCACAAATTGGGCTTAATACCACAAGGCTAGTTTAAGTCCATCCTTCCAAGTGAATTATAAAACTCATGGGTTCACTTTAATCAATTATTTCTTTTACACCTCAAGGTCTTGATAAATCCAATTTATACTTTAACAAGGTCATTAGTAGACAAGAGTACCCTCTTGGAGCCAGACTTTTCGAAGACTAATATCCATTAGCCTCTATCATAGTCCGGGCCTCATCACCATGCATTGACATCCACATAGCGTCCCACAATTCACAAGTCTCATTTGGTAGAGACATGGTTGCAAAAATAAGAGAAAGAGAGTAAATCCTCCTAGTCATCCCTATAGTGAACACATAAACATATCATTCACAACATTCTCACCAAAACATTCATTTTTGTCACCATCATCCTAATCACAACCCTAAACAAAACTTAATCATCCCTAATCACCTATATAATCATCCAATCAATCTCATACTCTATCACATTCCTAGTCATTCCACCTTATCACTATCCTAATCCTAGTCAAGCACTTATCAACATGGTCCTAATCCTTGGCAATCCTATATCCAAACCAAAGCCCAAAATCATACTTAGAGGTGGCCCTCTTAATCCCGATGATGAGACAAAACCAAGACCTAATCTTGTACTCCAAGGAGCCCCTCTTCCTAAGCCCAAGTTCATACTTCAAGGAGGCTATCTCTTTAATTACGAGGATGAGACAAGTCCAAAACCTAGTCCATCCACATGTCAAGTCAACACCACACCAACCTATCAATTCACACCCCAACAAGAGCATATGAACCTAAGTCCACCATTGCAACAAGATCATAAAGTGGCTTTAAATTCTCATTCTACCTTTGATAAGGGGAACATAAGTCTACCTCATCCACCCTATAAGTGTTGGAATTAGGTCGGACGACTGAGAGGGGGGGTGAATCAGGTGTCCCAAATTTTAACACTTGCAACTATTTCTTTATCACACAAAACTAATTAATGATGTAAACATTTAAAGCATGAATCATCAACACATGAGCAGAAACAAATGAGCACAGAACACCAGAATTTTTACGTGGAACCCCGATTAAGGGAAAACCACGGTGGGGGTTAACCCACAAAGATTTGTACCCTATTAAAAGTACTTTAGAAAAATAGAAGGCACATGCCTTCAGGCGTACTGTCCAGAGTGCATTGCTCAAAAAGAGGCTCACTGCCTACAAGTAATTTATGTTTAACATAGAAAGAACTTAACTAATAATTAGCATCTTTTCATGCCTGGTTCAGTTTCATTGAATGCTCACAAAACTTCTGCTTCTGTCTCCAAATTCTTCTTCACTGACTTTTCACTCTATACTGCTCTCGCTCCTTTTCTTCTCTGCTATGCTTCTGATCCTTTATTCAAATTTAATTCATTTCACTCAAGAATAATTTTCAACAACTCTTTAACAAGCATTTATACGCTTCATCAACCTTGGAATTCACAACAAAGTCAGCTAAACTTGACGCGGATCAATGCATTGTTGGCTAATCACAACTAAGACTTGAATCTTCCTCAATAAACACGCTACACTCCATAGAATGCTCTTAGATCATCCACAACATGCTAGGATCATCTGGTAGGCCAAGACTGGGAAGAACATCAACTCTGAAAAGGAAAATCTTCAATAATGAGCTCAAACTTCAATGCAGACCTCCAACACAGCAGCTACATGATCCAGAGATCTCCACAAGCACATTGAATTCAATAGAAACATCTGCACTCCTCCAAATCATTAGAATCACTTGCATCTTCATCTGGTAACCTTAAGAACACTGTCTGCTATAACTGTCACACTAGAAAGATTGCTTGCTGAC
The DNA here is from genome assembly GCA_027924645.1 of Cunninghamia lanceolata. Taxonomy (NCBI): domain Eukaryota; kingdom Viridiplantae; phylum Streptophyta; class Pinopsida; order Cupressales; family Cupressaceae; genus Cunninghamia; species Cunninghamia lanceolata. The sequence continues at coordinate 9,671,366 of BSBN01000333.1, forward strand.
CTCCAAACCATGAACTTCTTGAATGGATGATCCACATTGACTTCCCAAACATGCCTCTAGATCCGCAGATCATCATTTTACTTTACTAGAGCAATCCGGACCTCTTTCCTGTCACTCTATCTCTCCTGAATAATGCAGGAACTGGTTTTACTCAGATGGCTATAACTTCTTCAAATCTTAATGTGAACCTCTCAAATCTTAACTGGAGCTTCTTCAGACAAACCTCTACATAGCCATATGGTCTGCATACATTGATCTCCATTAATTTTCTCAATATCATCATCAATCCGGTCTTTTATATAGGCAGCAAAATAGGATACAGTTGACACCAATGGAAACAAGGATATGTTGACATCAATGACAATACCACTTAGGCACATATTTGAAACAATCTCCCCCTTTGTCATTGATGGCAACATATAATGTGAAAAACTGAATTCAACCATCAAGACAAGAACTTCTCCCCCTTTCTTTTCTCACTTTTGCAATTACTTTCTTCACTGCTCCCCCTTTTATCAGCAACTAGTTTTTCACATGAGCTTCTCTCCCCCTTTGACATCAATGGCAAAGGACACATATTTGCAATCTTTTCTCCCTTTTTGTTTCAGACTGATCCCAACATTTGCTTATTGACAACTCCCCCTGAGTAGTATCTCCTTAACATCAATCTGAATCACAAGATATGACTGTGAATTCCACTGAACTAATGCACCTTAGTGCATCTTAGTTCTGATCCGGAGGGATAATAACCCCTAACTTCTCTCTGAGATACTCAAAAGTATCCTTGAGAAGACGCTTAGTGAAGATATCTGCAATCTGATCTTTGGAAGACACAAACTCCAACTTGACTTCATTCTCATTTACTTTCTCTCTCAAGAAATGAAACTTGATAGATATATGTTTTGTCTTTGAATGCAACACTAGATTATTTGAGATGCTTATTGCACTATAATTATCATAGAAGATTGTGACTGGCTCCTCAAACACAATTCTAATGTCCTTCAACATTTGCTTCATCCACAGAACTTGAGTACAATTATTTGTTGCTGCTATATACTCTACCTCTGCAATAGACAGAGATATTGCCTCTTTATTTTTACTCATCCAAGAGACCAATCTTCTTCCCAAGAAGAATGCACCACCACTAGTACTTTTCCTATCATCCACATCTCCTACCCAATCAGCATCTATATATGCATGAAGACTGAAGTCATTATCCTTTGGATACCACAATCCATAATCAATTGTCTCCTTGAGATATTTGAATATTATTTTGACTACCACAACATGGGATTCTTTTGGATCAGCTTGAAATCTAGCAACAAGTCCAACAACATTCATGATGTCAGGTCTGGTCTGATTCAGATAGAGCAATCCTCCAATCATTGATCTATACATTTTCTGATTTGCCTTTGGGGAGTCATCATCTTTTCTTAACTTACATCTGGTTACCATAGGTGTACCTATTGGCTTTGAATCTTCCATTCCAAACTTCTTTAGCAATTCTTTCACATATTTGGATTGAGATATAAAGATACCTTTATCTGACTGAACAATTTGCAGACCTAGGAAGAAATTCATCTCACCAAACATTGACATCTCAAATTCACTTTTCATCTGATTAGAAAATGCTTTGCACATACATTCATTTCCACTAAAAATGATATCATTAACAAAGACCTCAACAATTAGGATGTCCTCATGATTAATCTTAAAGTAAAGATTACTATCAGCAATACCTTTGCTAAATCCTAGCTTAAGCAAATGCTTATCAGTCTTGCATACCAGGTTCTTGGGGCTTGCTTGAGTCCATACACTGCTTTTCTTAGTCTGCAGACCATATCTCTCTGATCATAGAACTGAAATCCTTTTGATTGCTCAATGTAAAGTTCTTCCTCCAATTCTCCATTCAGGAATGTTGATTTGACATCCATCTGATAAACTTTAAAATCTCTGAAGGTAGCAAATCCAAGAAATAATCTGACTACTTCTATTCTTTCCACCAGAGCAAAAGTTTCTTCAAAATCAATTCCTTCCACTTGAGAATAGCCTTTGCATACCAACCTTGCTTTGTTTCTCACAACTTCACCATCTTCATTTAGTTAATTTCGGAAGACCCATTTGGTTCCAATCACATTTTTGTCTTCAGGTCTAGGAATAAGATCCCAAGTGTGATTCTTTTCAATTTGCATCAATTCTTCTTCCATTGCTTTTACCTAGTTTTCATCATTGAAGGCTTCACTTACTGATTTAGGTTCAATCTTTGAAATCAAACAAATTTCATCTTGATCTTGAGAAATTTTTCTCCTAGTTCGAACATATTTACTCTTATCTCCTATGATCTGATCTTTAGGATGATTCAACCTTACATACCTGGGGGTTTTGGGAATTGCTTGAACTTTTGTTTCTTGAGCTTGTTCCTCAACATCTATACTATCCTCTTGAGTTCCTGGAGTTTCTGGATCAATCTAAATCTGAGTCTAAGTTTGAACTAGCCTTGCTTGACTTTGACTTTCATCTTGATCATCTGAATCATATCCATAGAACCTGGAATGTCCTTCCTTGCTCTCATAAACTCTAACATTAGCACTTTCAACAATCTTTTTCAACCTCTTGTTAAAGCACTGGTAAGCCTTACTTTGAGTACAGTATCCCCAAAATATTCCCTCATCACTTCTTGCATCAAACTTGCCTAAATCCTCATCTCTTTTGATATAGCATTTACTACCAAAAACTCTGAAATATCTCATAGTAGGAGGATGACCAAACCATAGTTCATAAGGGTCTTACCAAAATTGCCTTTGATCTGCACCTGTTTAAGAGTGTAGATAGCAGTACTCACAGCTTCTCTCTAATAAACTTGAGGAACATTTGTTTCCATCATCATGGTCCTGTCACCTTCTTGAATGGTCCCGTTCTTTCTTTCCACAACTCCATTTTGCTGGGGAGTCCTAGGAGCAGATAACTGTCTTTTTATGCCATGCTTTTCACAGAAAGCATCAAAATCACCAAAAGTAAATTCTCCACCTCTGTCAAATCTCAGACATTTTAATTTCTCACCAATCTCATTTTCAACCATCACCTTAAACACCTTAAACTTGTCAAGAGCTTATGATTTTTCTTTTAGGAAAGTAACCCACATCATCCTGGAGTAATCATCAATTAGCAACATGAAATATCTATCTCCTTGCACACTCCTAATTCTAGTAGGACCACAGAGATTAGTATGTACCAATTCCAATTGTCCACTTGAAGCTTGTTCCTTACTTTTGAATGAAATTTTGTTCTGTTTCCCCAATTGACATTCTCTACACATGCTATTAGGTTTCACAAGTTTTAGAAGATCTCTTACAGTCTGAGTGCTACTTATTTTAACAATGTTATCAAAATTCACATGACACATCCTCCTATGCCATAACCAACTTTGATTTGTTTGAGCAATCAGACAACTTTTGCCAAAACTACTTAATTGAAAATGTTACCTCTAGTTTGAGTACAGGATGCAATTTCAGTTCCAGAGCTCTCCAAGATTCTGCATTTTCCATCCTTGAATCCAAGATCTGTAATGAAACAACTTGCACAATATCTGAATATAATAGAAAATATTCTGCAATACTTGATAATAATATGCCACTTTGAGGGGGCAACCTCCTAATCCACTTCGAGGGGGATACCTCCAATATTCTTCAATGAGAACACAATACACAATATGATGATCTAATAAGACTCACTACCCCTATATACACCTATTTATGCCTAGGATATCACCTAGGCCGACTTAGATAGCCCTATAGAAGCCTTAGGCTGACCTAAACAATTAAATAACAATATAATAATGATAATATGACTTAATTAAGAGTTAAGATAGCCACAAGCTGACTATTCATAACCATATACACTATAGAAGTAAGGGCATAACATGCCCCCCACCTTTACAAAAGCATTGTTCTCAACGCTGATCAATTGTGGTAGTTTCTTCATATAATCTTCATCATCCCATGTGGCAACTTCAACTAGAAGATATTTCCTTGATGTCCTTAGCTTATTCAGGTGTGTTTGGAAAATTAACTTCAGCTCCAAGATGTGTCTTCCCTTTGCATCTAGCTCTTGATGGTGATGAATGTGTTCTTCCTTTACTTGAACCTTTTGATGTGCCATAGAGGAAAAGGTGAGGAATAGTACATGGTACTCTTGCATTGGTTGAATAGCTTGACTAGGAAGTTCTTCTTCTTTGTTTGCTGCTGCTGCTACTGCTTCTTCTTCTTCTTCTTCTTCTTCTTCTTTTTCTTCTTCTTCTAGTTCTTCTTCTTCTTCTGGTTCTTCTTCTTCTTTGTCTTCTTCTTCTTCTTCTTCTTCTTCTTCTTCTTCTTCTTCTTCTTCTTCTGTTTCTTCTTCTTCTTCTTTTGCTTCATCATCATCATCATCATCATCATCATCATCTGCTGCTTCTTCTTCTTCTTCTTCTTCTTTGTCTGCTGCTTCTTCTTCTTCTTGGTTGCTTGAGACCTCCTTTCTTGGTTCCTTCAATAAGTCACTTAACATGCTTCGTATATATGATATATCTCCTCTTAGGTCACACATATCCCTCTTGAACCTACTTATTTCCTCATCCTTATCAGACGATTTCCCCGGTGTGACAATATTCTTTTTGCCTCTTGTTGCAAGTCTCGTCATGATAGAAACCAATATTTTTGAAATAAATCACACAAATGAAATGCAAATTCTTTGAAATTTTTACTGTAACTTACCACAACCAAGATACCACTTACCCAGAAAAAACTCCAAAAAATAAGCAAATTTGCTGCCTTGAGAGCGAATTTGTTGGAAACCCTAATTTTGCAATAACTCGCTTATTTTTGCTTCAATTCCTTTGAAATCTGGACTATATCTTCTTTAATATTTTCTTCAAAAACCCTTTAAAAATCTTTAAAAAATTCACTAAAATCTGAAAGTTATGCTCTTCCCAAAATCGCCTCCAATGTTGAGAAAAAATCTTGCCTCTATGGTGCCAAGATCATGCTCTGATACCACTTGTAATGAAACAACTTGCACAATATCTGAATATAATAGAAAATATTCTGCAAATACTTGATAATAATATGCCACTTTGAGGGGGCAACCTCCTAATCCACTTCGAGGGGGATACCTCCAATATTCTTCAATGAGATCACAATACACAATATGATGATCTAATAAGACTCACTACCCCTATATATACCTATTTATGCCTAGGATATCACCTAGGCCGACTTAGATAGCCCTATAGAAGCCTTAGGCTTACCTAAACAACTAAATAACAATATAATAATGATAATATGACTTAATTAAGAGTTAAGATAGCCACAAGCCGACTATTCATAACCATATACACTATAGAAGTAAGGGCATAACAAGATCATAACCTTTGTCAACCAACTGTCCAACACTGAGAAGGTTATGTTTTAGTCCTTCCACATACAGAACATCATTGGTGCTATTCTTACCATCAAAAGAGATGGATCCTCTACCACGGATTCTACCAGCTGAGTTGTCTCCAAATTTCACAAGCCCTCCTTCATAATTTTCAAAACTCACAAACTTATTCTTGTCACCAGTCATATGATGAGAACATCCACTATCAATCACACATTCATCTTTTTCAATAACCTAAGCAGCGAAGGCACTTTCCACATTTGTGTTGGGAATTAAGGTGTCTCAACCTTGGTAATTCTCTGCATTTGTAATGTTTGTATTTATTATTCATTGCCTATGTTGTAAATAATTGGAAATTCCACTTTGTCATATTATGGGATGTGGCACGGTGATGTGTCAATCCTACCTGGATTGTGACAACTTGGTATTTTGTCCTCACATGAGGAGATAGGCATCCCACTTAGTGGTAGGAATATTCTGCCATGTGTCGGCATCTTCTATGTTGTGTAAGGAATGTTTGACTGAAACGGTTATGACGGATTCCTATGACGAATCTATGACATGTAAGAGTCGAGAATAGAAGTTTGTAAGACAGGTAATGACATGTGTCATGTAGCATCTTTGAATGAGGCATATTTGGGCACCCCAAGGTGGAATAGGATGTGTTGTAAGAGAATATGCTATTAATAGCATGTGTATGATAGATTCTCTTACAGCGGTAAGTTGTAACCGCTATGACAAATTCTATGACGGTCGTAAGTGTCGTAAGAGCATCTGTCATAGCCCATTTTGGAAAGTGGCAACCTCTTTGGAATGGGAGCTATGGACAAGTGTCAGATACATTCTACAATGTTGACCAAGTGTCCCTAGGCGTGGGTTTTAGTCCAAGATGCCTTATTGGACGCCCATTCTAAGAAAGGTCCAAAATTGCCTTGTATGTTCTATTTAAACAGGTGCTTGGAGATGGAGTTTGCATCACAGGTTTACAGGTACTATTATGTTGCCGGATTGACTCCAGCCATGAGTGTTGAAGACCATTGAAGCTTGCATTGCAAGTGTATTGTAAACATTCTTTTAGATTTGTTAATACAATGTGCAGGTTTCTAAGTGTGGGGTTTTTCACCCAATAAGGGTTTTCCCCACCGTAAATCTCTGTCTCTCTTCTTCTGTCTTTTTTCTGGCTCTTGTATTTTGCTACAATATCTCATGTTAATGGTTTAACATTGCTGTAACAGTTAGGATAAAGTTGAATTTGCATAGCCCTCTCCTCAATAGATTAGCGTAGGAAGCATTTCCGCACACCTAGCTTCTTTTCAGTTGGTATCATAGCTTGATCACCTTTGGTCCTAGTTGTAGGGTAGGGGTTTTTTGAGCTAATTTTAGGTTGAGTGGGAGTCTGTGCAGAGTATTCTGTATCTTATTGCAGCAACGAGATGGCAAGCACATCAGGAAGGTTTGAAGTAGAGAAGTTCAACGGCAGTAATTTTGAGCTATGGAAGCTCAAAATGGAAGACATGTTAGTTGACCAAGACCTTTGGGAAAGTGTGAACAAAACTAAACCAGCTACAATGACACAAGTTAATTAAGATCTCAAGGATTGAAAGGCTAAGAATCTCATAAGACTTAGTCTTTCCAATTCTGTGTTGTTAAATGTCCATGAAGAGACCACTGCAACACTCCTTTGGAAGAAGTTGGGGGATGTGTATCAAGCCAAATCCCTTGTCAATAAACTTTTCCTGAGAAAGAAGTTGTATTCTCTTCAAATGGAGGACGGAGGATCCATGGCTAAGCATATGAATGCCTTTAACATGTTGGTTGCACAATTGACATCTATCGGTGTAAAGATGGAGGAGGATCAGTGTATGACCCTGTTTTGTTCTCTGTCGAACTCATGAGATCATCTTGTCATGGCAATCAGAAGCACCACATCCACATTCAAAATGGAAGAGGTGGTTTCTTCACTGTTATCTAAAGAGATGTAGAGAAAGTCTTTTGAGGCAGCCAAAGAAGCCCTTGCAGTTTGTGGAAGACCCAAGGAGAAAGGGAAGAAGAAGGACAAGAAAGCTGAGAAGGGTAGATCCAAATCCCGTGGGAGATCCAAATCTCCTGGAAAGTCCAAGGCTCTTTGTTGGAACTGTGGCAAGACCAAGCATTTCCGAAAGGAATGCAAAGAGGAGAAGAAAAAGAAGAAAGCTCCTCATTCAGATTCTGATAAATCACAAGATGATGGTGATGCCTTCATCACAGCCCTGGCAACCCATGCATCTAATGATGTGTGGCTAATCGACTCTGGTGCATCATTCCACATGACCTCACATCAAGACTGGTTCACTAAGTATGAGGAGTTTGATGGTGGAAAGGTATATCTGGGTGACGACTCTCATCTGAAGATTGTTGGTCATGGAAGAATCTCTATCTGATTCCCTGATGGTCGAGTGAAGGGGATCTTTGGGGTTATGCACATCCCAGGCTTAGTACGAAACCTTCTTTCTGTAAGTAGTTTGAATGATGTAGGTGTGCAGGTTGTCTTTTTGAAAGAAGGATGCAAGATGACTAGAGGATCTATGGTGCTTTCTAAGGGTACTTAGAGAGGTACTCTGTTTTAGCTGGAAGCATGCATTGCACAATGCAATAGTTCTTCTAACTCAAAGAAGAGGGCAGCAGTCACTTCATCCCCACCATATGAATGAGCAGTGAAGAAATCTGTTGTTTCTAATCTTGATGGTTGTAATCGTGCATTGGAAGTTAAACTTCCTGCAGAAAAGACAATGTTATGGCATAAGAGATTTGGCCACATTGGTGAGAAGGGTCTACGTACCCTGAAAAATAAGAACGTCGGTGAGGGGTTAGATGATTGTAATCTTGATTTTGACTTTTGTGAACATTGCATTTATGGAAAACAAAACCATGTTCAGTTTTACTCAAGTTCTCATAAGTCTTCTAGTGTGTTGGACCTTATTCATTCTGATGTGCTTGGTCATGTTAATGTTCCTTCGTTATCAAAATCTATATACTTTGTATCTTTTATAGATGATTACAGTAGAAGGACATGGATTTATTTTCTTAGAAGAAAATCTAAAGTCTATAGCAAGTTTAAGGAGTTTAAAGCCTTTGCTAAAAATCAGACTAGTAAAAAGATTAAATGTTTGAGAACTGACAATGGTGGTGAGTTCTATTCTACAAAATTCGATAAGTATTGCAAGGAACTTAGGATTGAAATGCACAAGACAACTCCATACACTCCGCAGAAAAATGGAGTTGCAGAGAGGATGAACAGGACACTGATGGAGAAGGCTAGGAGTATGCTTAGTGGAGCTAGTCTAGAACAAAATTTTTGGGCTGAAGCTGTTGCCACTGCTTGCTATCTGGTAAACAGATCTCCTACATCAGTTCTTGTTGGAAAGACACCCATGGAGGTGTGGTCTGGTAGAAAGCCTTCAGTAAGGCATCTTTGTGTTTTTGGTTGTGAGGCATATGCACATGTGCCTAAGGAGAAGTGGTCAAAGTTGTAGAACAAAGCTGTTAAGTGTATCTTCATCAGCTATTCTGTTGGTGTGAAAGGCTACAAGCTTTGGGACCCTGTGGCTGAAAAAGTGTTGTATAGCAGAAGTGTCATCTTCAGAGAGCTTACACCTTCTTCCACTGTTTTGCAACCAGAAGAAAAAGAAAAGAAAGAGGATGTTGTTCGGTTTCCTCTCACCCCTAAGAAGACTGAACAGAAAGACAATGTTGGACCTGATGATGAGGAGAGCTCTAGCAGCTCTGAAAACTCAGATGAAGAAGCTGAACCTCAACCTTAGCTCTTGAGAAGGTCTACATGGATAAGGAAGCAACCTAAAAGGTTTGGTTTAACATTGCTTGATTCTAGTTGTGCTTATGCTTTGCTTACTAACAGTGATGAACCTAGAACTGTATCAGAGGCTTTGGTTATGAAGGATGTAGGTTCCTGGAAGGAGGCCATGGAGGAAGAAATGGCTTCTTTGGATAAGAATCAAACTTGGGACTTGGTGCCTTTGCCTCCTAGACGGAAACCCGTTGGATGCAAATGGGTGTTCAAGAAGAAGATTGGTGCAGATGGCAATATTGAGAAGTATAAGGCCAGATTAGTTGCGAAGGGGTATTCACAAGTGGAGGGTATAGATTATGGTGAGATCTTCTCTCCCATTACAAAGATGACATCCATTCGATTCCTATTGTCTCTCGCAACAGCTTATGACTTGGAGGTAGAACAGATGGATGTGAAGACAACTTTCCTTCACGGTGACTTGGAGGAGGAAATCTACATGTCACAGCCAGAGTATTACATGGTAAAAGGTAAAGAAAATTTGGTTTGCAAACTTAAGAAGTCTTTGTATAGTTTGAAGCAATCCCCTAGGAGATGGTACTTAAAGTTTGATGCCTTTGTGTTGTCAATTAGATTTGTGAGATCAAAATCGGATCACTATGTTTATTATAAGTTTGATGCCTTTGTGTTGTCAATTAGATTTGTGAGATCAAAATCGGATCACTATGTTTATTATAAGTTTGATGGTGATCGTATTCTCATTGTTGCACTGTATGTTGATGATATGTTGCTCATTGGGAAGGGTAAGAATATGATTTATGATTTTAAATCTTAGTTTTCAGCTTAGTTTGAAATGAAAGATTTAGGGGAAGCCAGGTACATTCTAGGAATGGAAATCAGAAGAGACAGAACCAACATAAAACTTTGGTTAAGCCAGAGTAAGTATGTGAAGTCCATGTTCCACAGATTCAGCATGGCAGATTGTAGACCATTGTGTGTTCCCGTTTCCTTGGGGACAAAGTTGTCTGTTGAGGATTGTCCAAAATCTCCTAGTGACATGGAGGACATGAGCAGAGTACCTTATGCTAGTGTTGTTGATAGTTTGATGTATGCTATGGTCTGCACAAGACCAGACATTGCCCAAGTAGTGGGAGTCCTTAGTCGATTTATGGCTAATCCTGGATGGGTTCATTGGGATGCAGTTAAGCGAGTGTTCAAATATTTGAGGGGTACTTTCTGAGTATTCCATTTGCTATCATGGTAATGTTTTAGGACCTCCACATTCTGTTGATATTTGTGGATTTGTGGATTCAGATTGGGCAGGTGACATTGACAGCAAGAGATCCACCAGTGCTTATGTTTTTACACTGTTTGGTGGTCCTATTAGTTGGATGAGTAAGCGACAACCAGTTGTTGCTTTGTCCACGATAGAAGCTGAGTATATGGCAGCAACTCATGCTTGTAAGGAAGCCATTTGGCTTAAGAGATGTGTTCCAATATTGGTGTTGATGCAGGTCAAATCATGATCAGTTGTGATAGTCAGAGTGCAATTTGCCTTGTAAAGAATCCAACTTTCCATGCTAGAACCAAGCACATTGATGTTCAGTTCCACTTCATGAGGGACATGGTTGAGAATGGAAAGGTAAATTTGGAGAAGGTAGATACTTTGAAGAATGTTGCAGATGCATTGACGAAACTAGTGGGCACAGAGAAGTTCAGATGGTGTTCAAAGTCTATGGGCCTCTCAGCCTATAGCAATTAAATCCTATTTTTCTATTGGCTCTTACAAGGTGTTCGACAAGTGGGAGAATGTTGGGAATTAAAGTGTCTCAACCTTGGTATTTCTTTGCATTTGTAATGTTTGTATTTATTATTCATTGCCTATGTTGTAAATAATTGAAAATTCCACTTTGTCATATTGTGGGATGTGGCATGGTGATGTGTCAATCCTACATGGATTGTGACAACTTGGTATTTTGTCCTCACATGAGGAGATAGGCATCCCACTTAGTGGTAGGAATATTCTACCATGTGTTGACATCTTCTATGTTGTGTAAGGAATGTTTGACCAAAACAGTTATGACGGATTCCTATGACGAATCTATGACATGTAAGAGTCGAGAATAGAAGTTTGTAAGACAGGTAATGACATGTGTCATGTAGCATCTTTGAATGAGGCATATTTGGGTGCCTCAAGGTGGAATAGGATTTGTTGTAAGAGAATATGCTATTAATAGCATGTGTATGATAGATTCTCTTACAGCTGTAAGTTGTAACCGCTATGACATATTCTATGATGGTCGTAAGTGTCGTAAGAGCATCTGTCATAGCCCATTTTGGAAAGTGGTGACCTCTTTGGAATGGGAACTGTGGACAAGTGTCAGATACATTCTACAATGTTGACCAAGTGTCCCTAGGCATGGTTTTTGGTCCAAGATGCCATATTGGACGCCCATTCCAAGAAAGGTCCAAAATTGCCTTGTATGTTCTATTTAAACAGGTGCTTGGAGATGGAGTTTGCATCACAGGTTTACAGGTACTGTTATGCTACCGGATTGACTCCAGACACGAGTGTCAAAGACCATTGAATCTTGCATTGCAAGTGTATTGTAAACATTCTTTCAGATTTGTTAATACATTGTGCAGGTTTCTAAGTGTGGGGTTTTTCACTTGATAAGGGTTTTCCCCACCGTAAATCTCTATCTCTCTTCTTCTGTCTTCTTTCTGGCTATTGTGTTTTTATACAATATCTCATGTTAATGGTTTAACATTGCTTTAATAGTTAGGATAAAGTTGAATTTTCATAGCCCTCTCCTCAATAGATTAGTGTAGGAAGCGTTTCCACACACCTAGCTTCCTTTCAATTTGCACAGCTAGCAGATTCAGTAGACACCGGATCTTCTTCTTCGATAGAAATGAACACCCAATCATTTTTAGAGGAACCTCCATGATTAGATTCATCATCTATGACTCCTTCTTCTCTAGCTTCTTGGACATAGTAACAGTTCTTCTAATTTTTGTATCTGTTAGGGTTTGGTTTTGAAAACTTCTCCGGACATCTTGAGGCAAAATGACCAATCTTATTACAAGAAAAACATTTGAGTGGCAATTTTCCTTCATACTTACCAGATCCACTTGGCAATACGAGCTTCAAGATCTGCAATTTCAATTTCAACATCTTCAAGATCCTTCCTTGTCTTCACAAATCTATTTGATCTTGCAGAAGAGTTTTCACTCGGATCATATCTTTGTTTTCCATATACACTGGCCTTAAATGCAGATTCAGACTTGGGAAGAGAATCACCAAACTCGCTTAATTCAAAAGCTAAAATTTTGCCAACTAGCTGATCTCTTGTAACTTTTGAGATAGTCCTGATCTCCTCTATAGCAGCAACCTTATGTTTGTATGAATCAGGTAAAGATCTAAGCACTTTTTCCACAATCTCTGATTCTTCCAAAGTCCCACCAGCACATCTGATACAACACACAAGATCATTTATTTTTTGCATGTAGATTGTGATGTTTTAATCTTCACTCATCCTTAGATTTTCAAATTTTCCTCTCAGACTTTGTAGCTTGGCACATTTGACAAATTCATAGCCTTCATAAAGATTCTCCAACTTCTTCCAGATTTCATGAGCAGTTTTTAGTCCAAAGACATTTGTCATTTCTGAATCAGTCAGGGCACTTAGTAAGGCTTCTTTGGCTTGAAGATTATTTTCAACATTTTTGACTTCATCTGGAGTTGAATCCGGAGGCTCATACTTATCCTTAGTTATTGCCCAATAAGCATCACCCATGCATTGCAAATGGCACTCCATGCGATTTTTCTAAATAGAGTAATTTGTTCCATCAAATCTTAGGCTATCCTTCTTGTAGGTCGACATCCTAGATCTCCTCAAGCGGTTAAGCTTCTTCTAGAGGAACCTTACTCTGATACCAATTGTTGGAATTAGGCTAGACAATTGAGAGGGGGGGTGAATCAGTTGTCCCAAATTTTAACACTTGCAACTATTTTTTTATTACACAAAACTGATTAATGATGTAAACATTTAAAGCATGAATCATCAACACATGAGCAAAAACAAATGAACACAGAACACTAGAATTTTTACATGGAAACCCGGTTAAGGGAAAACCACTGTGGGGGTTAACCAATAGAGATTTGTACCCTGTTAAAAGTACTTTAGAAAAATAGAAGGCACATGCCTTCAGGCGCATTGCCCAGAGCTCACTGCTCAAAAAGAGGCCGACTGCCTACAAGTAATTTATGTTTAACACAGAAAGAACTTAACTGATAATTAGCATCTTTTCATGCCTGGTTCAATTTCATTGAATGCTCACAAAACTTCTACTTCTGTCTCCAAATTCTTCTTCACTCACTTTTCACTCTATACTACTCTCGCTCCTTTTCTTCTCTGCTCTGCTTCTAATCCTTTATTTAGATTTAATTCATTTCGCTCAAGGATAATTTTCAACAACTCTTCAACAAGTATTTATACACTTCATCAACCTTGGAATAAACAATAAGGTCAGCTAAACTTGATGCGGATCAATGCACTGTCGGCCAATCACAACTGAAACTTGAATCTTCCTTAATAAACACGCTATGCTCCATAGCATGCTCTTAGATCATCCACAACATGCTAGGATCATCCGGTCGGCCAAGAATGGGAAGAACATCAACTCTGAAAAGGAAAATCTTCAATAACAAGCTCAAACTTCAATGCGGACCTCTAACACAGCAGTTACACCATCCAGAGATCTCCCATGCACATTAAATTCAACAAAAACATCCGCACTCCCCAAATCATGAAAATCACTTGCATCTTCATCCGGTAACCTTAAGAACACTGTCTGTTATAAATGTCACACTAAAAAGATTGCTTGCAGACCTCCAAACCACGAACTACTTAAATGGATGATGCACACTGACTTCCCAAACCTACCTCTAGATCCATAGATCATCATTTTACATTACTGGAGCAATCTGGACCTCTTTCCTATCACTCTGTCTCTCTTGAATAATGCAGGAACCAGTTTTACTCAGGTGGCTATAACTTCTTCAGATCTTAATGTGAACCTCTCAAATCTTAACTAGAGCTTCTTCAGATAAACCTCTACATAGCCATATGGTCTGCATACATTGATCTCCATTAATTTTCTCAATATCGTCATCAATCCGGTCTTTTATACAGGTAGCAAAATATGATACAGTTGACACCAATGGCAACAAGGATATATTGACATCAATGACAACACCGCTTAGGCACATATTTGCAAGAAGAAGTACATTCTACCATCTACTCCTACATCAACTCCGTGTCCTAGAATCAAACAATACAAAAGCAAGCCTAAGGGGTTGTCCATATCCACTAATTCATCTAATCCCTTTGCCACTCCACCTAATCAAAGTCCAAACCCTAATCCTACAATACCGTCCATCCCTCTTATCCCTCCACCATGGGCACTTTCGCTCCACCTAATGCTAATCACAAATCCACATCATCTACCCTTATTGCCCATCCACTATATTGTCCTTCCACACATGCCCTTACAAAAGATGTGATCCATTGACTACTAGCAAGGAACAACCTATCTGCATGTCAAACACTTGTCCTTAATTCAAGAAAAGAGCCTTCAAATATCATGCCTAATTTTCCACCTCCATCATGTGGTCCACAACTTATTGATCCTATATGTCCAAGTCAAGGTCCATCATGTCCTCATGTTATTGATCATAAAGAACATACTAAGCCTCTCCTACAGCTTTCCACTTCCATTCAAAGTCAAGAGATATGTCAAAGGTATAATCATAAGAATGGGGAAACATTAACCCCTTGTCCAAATTAAGATCAAAGCACCCCTATCTATGATCAAGCTCCCATATATGATCAAGATCCTACTTATGATCAAGAAAACCATGTGGATCCTCTTGGTCAACTTTATGCATTACATGGTCAAGAGCTTGCTTCTACACCCATCCATGATGCACAAACATCCACTTGTCGTGATGAGACACATGGCTCCGAAGCACACATAGAAGATCAAACCAATAACTTGGATCCTAATGAGCATAATCAAGATCCTAATGATCCTTCTAC
This sequence comes from Cunninghamia lanceolata, assembly GCA_027924645.1. NCBI lineage: Eukaryota > Viridiplantae > Streptophyta > Pinopsida > Cupressales > Cupressaceae > Cunninghamia > Cunninghamia lanceolata. The sequence goes on from BSBN01000333.1 coordinate 9,686,666, forward strand.
ATCCACTATCGACCCCATTTCAAATCCACCATCATATCCACTTGGTCTATCCACTTTCATTCATGAGTGTTCTTCATTAGGACAACAACAACCTTTGTCCACCACTTCACCTTCGACATCCAATCATGAACTCAAGTCTAGTGTCCAAACCACACCTAGTCCCATTGTCCACTGCATCCTCCAAAAGATGAATTATCATGGTAAAGGCTTAGGCCTTCATGAACAAGGAATTTTGGAGCCCATCCATGTCAATGCCCCCCCATGCTCATATGGCCTTGGATACACACCCCAAGGTAAACAATCTAAAGATGTTGGTACTTCCTCCATTCATCCTAAGTCCACCACTTTCCATCGCAAATCCTATCATACACCCAAAACATATGTTGCCATTCCACCTCCATAATCCTACAAATGTCAAAAGCATGTGACCATACACCTTCCACCATCAAATTTACCTCCACTACTTCCAACACCTAACATCCATCCATCTGCTTTACCTCCACTTCTACCAATGCCTAATATCCCTATCATCCATAAATCCCATCACATTCATAATCATGACCAATCAATGCACGCATCGTCTAAACATGAAGCTTCCACCCACCACATGGGATTAAAAAATAAACATTTGGATGCCTCTACCTATAAAACCAAAAATCCTAAGGGTCCTAATGCCTTACGGTACAAATGCAAAGAATTAAAGCAAGGTACATTCAAAAATCCATCCAAGCCCATACCTCCAAAAGCAAAGTCAAAAACTAAAATGGTTTAGGTCCCTAAGCAAAAATCAATCAATTCAAATCAGGCATCCACATCACAAAAATCCCAACCATCCCCTTCCATCCAAAAATCTTACTCCATTCAAAAACATTAAATTCCTCCATCCCACAAGCAAAGTAAAAATCATAAAAATTCTAAGTCTATGTGGGTACCTAAACTCCTACATCACCCATCCACTACATCTATACATCCATCCCCCATCATTCAACTATTTTCCTACATATTTCACCCGTCCTATCCCTATGGTCCATGCTTTTGGATAAGTCTTTCCTCCATGCTTGCATAAGCCCTTCATAATCCTAATCATAATCCACTATCTTTCCATGCATAAACCTTTCATAATCTACTATCTAGCTATTCCATTTCCATCTCATGCAAACCCTTACCAACATCGACGAGCATAATGAATTGACATGGTCCATACGATGACATCTTTCTCTAATGGGACAATCACTTTTCATGGAACTAGACACGTGAGTCCCTCCTTTCCATATACACCTATCCCATTCCAAAAGTTAAAAAAAATCAAAAAATCAAAAAAAGTAAAGAGAAATCCCTTTGTCCAGTGGTGAAAACCACCCTTAGTGGCGCCTTGGATAAGTACCATGATGAAAACTTAGCAAACATGCATCATGCGTAGATTGATCTTCTATGTAACTTGCACTTGGGGGCACATTGTCTCATCCACACTATCATTTCTATCCTATCATACCATTGCCATATCCTATCTTACCATCCTTATCCATTACACCCACATACACACCCATTCAATTAAGGCCATTCATCATCCCTTCCTCTTTTGATCTTGATAAAGATATGGGGGCAAAATGTTGACAAATGTTTTGGTTATCTCTTGATATACCTCATCCTTTCCATTCATCCATTTTATCATCCTATCATCATAGCCTTTGTCATGAACAATCATAAGCATTACATATAGAATGGGACAAGTTATTCCTATGCAACATAGTCCTTGGAGATCACATCCCCGTTCTCTTACGCATACATCCATTCCATCCCCTTGCTTATCACCCATCCATTTATCTATCCATCCTTCCTCCTTGCACCTAGACTTAGACCCCCCCTTGTCATTGGTATCTAGCACAAAGGCTATTCAAATTGCAATCCAATTCCATTCCTCAAAACATCTAAAAACACAAAAAAATCACAACATTTCAAAAATACAAAAAAATTGAAACATATCAAAAACCCAAAAAAATCACAACATTCAAATATCTAAAAAAATTGAAACATGTCAAAAATCCAAAAAAATCAAAACATGTCAAAACCCAAAAAATCAAAATATTCCCCAAGACACAAAAAAATCAAATATCCTACAAAAATCCAAGCAATAAAATCAATCAATCAACTCATCATATCAATCCATCATATCAATCCATCAAATCAATCAATTCATTTCAAGTCAATCACTTCTTCAAATCAATCAAATCAATCACATCATTCAAATCAGTTCTTTAGATCATCTTAAGTAATAAAAAGTGTCAACCACCTTGTCAAACTATGTTGCCTCTGAACTTTCACGTAGGCAAGGCCATCTTTGATGAGCCCCCAAGGTACTAGGTCAGTCCCTTGGGGCCAGTTGAACCAACCATCATAATAAGGTATCCTTTGGTGAGATGGACACTTTGATCAGACAATCAAATCTTTCACAGAAACACGCACTTCAAACCAATCCCAAAATCAACAAAGACAAGTTATCCAATTAGTCAAATCAATCAATCGCCTTATGATAATCATATGTCACTATCAGTATCAACTATCACATACACTATACAGAATGGGGCATCATTGAAACTAGGACTCTATGCCTTATACGACATGCGTCATTTATCAAACATCAACAATCATTTCATAGTTTGCAACATTCTCGAAACTAGACCACATGTCTTATATGGGATGTCTCAATTTTATCACTTGCCTTATACAGGATGTTGTATTGTCGAAACTAGACCAGGTGTCTTATACGACATGCTTCCTATCCTAAAACTAGGCCTCCTTCATCGAATCATCGTAATCAATCAAACACATATCACTTGGCAAAAGATCCAAATGGTTGTCAACTCTGCATTGTCTTATTTTACTAGATTGTTTTACAGTCTCGTTCTTATGCTTCTTGAGGCAGTCCCTAAATGACGAAGAGAAGCGAGGATAGAGTGAGACCTTTTTCTTTGATTGTTGTTTGTGGTTTGTCTTGGAAAAATGACTAGGGCAACTTGGTGCCTTGCATGTGATCAAGTTTCCATTGGGTGTGAATCAAAGATATCCTATGCATTGGAAAGAATAACTGCTTCCTTGCATAAGGACTTGCACACCTCATAGTTATCTCATCGCATTTCAACAAGGTACCATACTTGGTCTGAATCAGGTGCTCCTTGTCTGTCTTGTGCATGTTTTACAAGGGACCACACTTTCTACCTTGGTCTTTGACATGCCATGGTGATTGTCGTCCTTTGACATAATAAGTTCTATGATGATAAGAAAAAATTGCAAGTGAGAAGCTAAAAAATCTATCAAAGCAAGTTCTCATTCCCATTCTTCTAACCAATCTTTCATTCCTCCACCATCTCTCTCTCTTCCATCTTCATTCCTCCACCTTCATTGCATCTTAACGTATCATTCATTTCTTCTATCCATTCCCCTATCTTTCTTCCTTGACCAATCCCTTTTCATTTTGAGAGCCTACCTGCTTTTGTTCAACCTGCCTATCCTCTTGAGGGGGCATCATCATCCTATCTTTCCATCATCATCCTATCTTTCTATCATCATCCTTTTCCTCTATCCATTTCTTTATCTTCTTTGAAATGATGTTACTTGACATAAATCTCATCATCTCGAACATCATCTCAAAGAGGGGCAAAATGTAGACACCTAAAAGTGTCCTCAGATCGCAAAACACCAATCTCTTCCACATTCTACTATTTTTCCCTAATTTTCCTCCATGGTTAAATAATTAATTTTAATTAATTATTTATTTAATCATTCATTTTCCTAATGTCCCCTTTCATTCTATTAATTTAAATAAATAAACATTTGTTTAAATACCCCACCTAATTAACAAAATCCCCCTTCTCAAATAAATTAAATAAATGAACACCATTTATTTAATTTAAAAATCACATCCTCCACCTCATCATTTCTCCTAATTTTAAATTCACCCTTGTCCTTTAGTGGTGAGAAAACCCTAACTGATCACAACCCTTCATTTCATCCTAAAGTCAACAATGAATTCTAGCCCTTCATTCAAATAGGCTCTTCTATAAAACACCTTCTCCAACTCATTTTCACCTCTATAATCTCTGAATCTCTGTATCTTCTATACAATCTCCAAAATCTTGTTAATCACACACATTAGCTTCTCTAGATTGTTGCATGAACTTGCAAATCTAAGAACATAATGCAAGGTTAAGGAGGACAATGTAGATAGGTCAAAGATAGCTTAGATTCTTAGTTGTTTTCATGTTTGTTTGATTGTTTTCTAGGCTAGATTGCAGTCCATTAGGAGCTAGGGTTAGCTGTAGTTTGTTTTTTGCACGCTTGTAACCATTTTCCCTGTCTCAAGATGAAATGTTTTCAAGACAATTCATGCCCCAAGAGGGTCAAAATGGTCAAAACTATGCTTATTATAAGTGAGTGTTAAAGCAAGCACAAAATAATATTCCAAATGTGAAGTATGCACTTTTCATCTCTCGATAAGAACATTAAAATTGTTTATATAAAGAGCTTAAAAGTCTACTTCAATGGTAGAACTAAATGATGAGGCAAAGATAAATAATTCTACATAAATTAAATCTATCATTTTTTTTCATGTAGTCTCTCAATTTTATTGCTATTTTAAATTGTTGTCGAAGTCCCCTTTGGTTAAGCTACTATAATTAGGAGGATCCATCCTATCAAAGTCACTAAGAGATCAAAGGGATCAAACTCAATCCTCACTCTAGTGGATAGTTTACTCTCACCAATTGGGCTACAAGCCCTCCATATTTTTCTATAAGTTATTTATTTTCATTTTATTTCCTTTTTTTATTTTTCTTATTGTTTTACTATCCATTTAACCATACTATAGAAGAAATGTGGGTGGTAACAGGTGGGCCTTTGCAAAGATTGCACTTCCTTACATGGCTAGTAGGGCCCTTAAACAATTGTTAACATGTTACATTCCTTCCAAACTTTTTTGTTTGACATTTAGTATGTGCTAGCATTTCTAAATGCATATGGTCACTAAGATGACAACATACTAACAGGTGGTAACAGGTGGGCCTTTGCAAAGATTTCACTTCCTTACATGGCTAGTAGGGCCCTTAAACAATTGTTAACATGTTACATTCCTTCCAAACTTTTTTGTTTGACATTTAGTATGTTCTAGCATTTCTAAATGCATATGGTCACTGAGATGAAAACATACTAAGTGTTAGTAGTCAATTTCCACTCATAATCACCTAATAAAACTATAGTTAAAGATTATGTTAATGCAACCATCTTCGAACATATATTTCTAAAATATTTGTACATGCCAAAACCATGATAGATATCCTTACCAAAATGAAATAGTGTATTCCAAAACTTGGATGGACACCACAACAATTTAAAAGTATGCAATTACTTTTGGAATGTTCATAAAATACACCAAATGATTCATAATACAAGAAATTACAAGGTAGAGAAATAAGATATTCAACATTACTGTTGTCATGTGAAATTGCAACATGTTTGAAGCTGGTTCAAACACTTCAATGACACAATGGGACTGATCCCAAGGTGTGGGACCTTGCAGATGAGATCAGACCTCTAGAGAAGGCTGGTTCCTTTTTTTGAGCTTAAGGCTCAAAGAAATTAAACTAAATATAGTGCTACTGCTTGCAGGGGAAAATGGTAAGAAGGATTGTTGAAATTAAAAAGGGCAATGCACCAGATTAAGATGTTTAGCTATAACTAACTCAACATAGTGATAACCTCAAAATTGAAAAAACTCACACAGACTCATGTTCATTCTAATAGAAGTCGGGACAGAAAAATGGAGGTATGAAAGGGACCGTTTTACCCACAATACACAACTCACATTAATCAAAAGTGGACACAGTGCAAGAATGATGAGAGAGGCAAATATATCAGTTCATATTGATTATAGAGGCCAAATATCCATTACAAGAGAGAATTATGCAGAGAAGGTAGACACATAATAGTCAATTACATTCATAGTTGAACTATCAATTAGAGACATGAGAGGTGCAGTAGAAGAGCATAGCCCATCAAATCCAATTGGTTCGTATAATTACACTATAGAGACCTAGTTACAAGAATTCTCCAACCTGCAATAGCCCAAAAGAACAAATAATAGAAATACCTTGCATTCTGATCTATATATAACATTTTGTTTCTACAATAGTGGCACTGGAAATTGGTCAATTGACCCAGGATAGGCCCATGTTTCATTAAATTATGGCTCAGAAGCCATATAAACCTGGGATGGAACCATACCTCTGATGAGCCTGCAAACCTGCAAAAGAGATTGCCTGCATGCATGGGTGCCAAGCGCATTAAAGGGAGAAGGTTAGAAGTCTTGTTTTGTGTACCTACAAATCCAATCTGTAACTTTGCTTGTACTCTGACATTGAAGAGATTCATTATTTCAACTGCATGTGCTTGACCTTGTCTTGTACATTGAATGCTAGGCATACAACATGATTTCAGGGAGAAGGAAGTTTTTACAACACTTTAACGTGTTGTCTCTTTACACTATGGCATTTCTACATTTATCATGGTCGGTGACCTTACTGTTTTAGAACCATCGGGCTCCATATTTGTTTTCTATTCCTACCTTCGTAGACCAATCTGGCTTTGTCTTCATGCCTTTTCCTTTCTGATGTTATTTTTTCCTTATTGGTAGCTTATCCACTCACTAAACCATGATCCTTTTTACCTTCTGCATCTAGTTCACCCTAGCCTTCTTGTTTCCCCATTGTCGGCAATCTCAGTGAAGTTCAAACCTTGGCCCTTTGGCTCCCTCTTCACCCTTATTGATGAAATCAACCTTTTCAAACCTTACTGCTTTATCAACAGAAATTTGTTTTTCCAAACCATTTGTCTTTAGTGCCTTGTCCTCATTTTGCCCCTATCGATGAGAGTGTCCCTTGTCAAACCTCGTTTGATTTATTTTAGCCTTATCGGCTTCTTGCCCTATCAGCGAACTCTCCAACTTTTCAACCGGGCCTTCTTTTTGCTTTACGAATAAAAGATCCCTTTGTCAAACCTTGTTCTTCATCAGCAAAATCCTCCTTCTTCAAACTATTACATTTTACCGCTTTATCAGTGAATCAACCATTTGTTCAATCATTTTACTTTGCTCTTGACAATGTCAGCAAACTTGTAGCCGTAGGCAAATTCTCACAAATCTAAACTATTTCATTAGTTTGGTTTCCCGCTAATTTCCTGACAAAGAGAAACTTTTCCTTCCATGCCTTCTAGACAATTTTGCTCCCCTTACCTAGTCGATGAATCGCCAAATCGGTGAATCACCGAATCGTCGAATTGGAGAATCGCCAAATCAGCGAACCACTAAAGAAACAAACTTTCCACCAAGTTCATAAAAGATAAAAATTGCCAACCAAATGAAGAAAACCCTTTCTCATGCCTTAGACAATTTTTTGGTATTTTTGTAAGTTCAGGAACCTAAACTTCTGTTGATAAAGGCCAAAAGTAGGTAAAAAACTAAGGCAATGGCCTTGATTTTTCTATGTTTTTCTGGGTTTTCTACAAGCATTCCCCACAAGGATTTTTGGGGATTTTTTGCAAGGGTATTCATTGAAAATTGAAGGGTTTCATATTTTATCTCCTATTTAGGCTTTCTTTGATTGGATCTTTCTGATAGGAGGGATTCTCGAATATTGTGGGTAGGGCAAAATATGACAACATTTTGGTGACTTTGCAAGGGTGTTTGCCTACTAAGCATAGGGATCCAGTTGCCTTATATAGTCCATTGGGCATAGAATCAAAAGAAAATAGCCTCATGACCAAAACAAACTATAAATGCCTCCACAAAAAAGAATAGAAACAAACAAGGCAAACATTCTCCTAATGAGAAGGTTGCCTGTGCAAAAGCACTTAGAGGAAAGGAAACCTAAAATAGAGAAAACTAACCTAAATATTTACAAGAATCTTAAGACCAAACTCAAAAGTATGGTTTGAGATGAATCCCATTCACTAGGATCAGAAGTTCCTCACTAGTTAATTTGGATAGTTGAAAGTCATTGGCATGCTTGCAACTAGTGATAATGTAGGGGCCACTCCATAGAGCATCAAATTTGGAATGTCTTCCTACCTTGGCCTTATCTTCATCCCATTTCAGCACCAACTCTCCCTCCTAGAAGACTCTATCAACTGATTTTCTATCAAATGTCCTCTTGACTTGTTCTTGGTGTGCTTCAAGGGTTTTCATGGCAGCATTCCTCTTTTCCTTGAGCTCCATTAGCTCAGCAAATCTAACTATCATGGCATCATTTTCAAGCAATTCCAGCTAATTCGCTAGCTCAAGGGATGGTAACTCTAATGATAATGGAATTCTTTCTTCCTTTGCATACACTAGCATGAAAGGTGAATTTCCAATTACCTTCTTAGGAGTGATCCAGTCAGCCCAAAGAGTTGTCTTCAACTTGGAGTGCCAATTTCTCTGATTGTCATCCAATGTCCTCTTGATTATCCTGATCAGATTTTTTTGTACACTCAGCCATGACATTTCCTTGGGGCTAGTAGTTGGATGATGTTTTTAGGTAAATTCCATAGTTTAATGCCCATTCACTAATTTTTGCGCCTACAAAATCCTTAGCATTATAAAAAATAATGGTGAATGGGACACCAAACTTGGCAACTATACCTTTAAGAAAGTCTAAAATGGAGGCCTCTGTGGTATCCTTCAATGCAATTGCCTTTGTCCACCTTGTAAAATAGTCTATGGCTATTAGAATCCACTTGTGGCCAACACTGGATGGTGGATTAATCATCCCAATGAAGTCCAAACCCCATTGGGCAAATGGCTGGTTAGTCTAAATTGGATGAAGAGGAAAAGCTATTAGCCTCTGTCTACCTACAAAGAATGCACATTCTTTCCAACTCCTTACCCATTTATGGGTGTCTCTTAATAAATTAGGCTAGTAGTAACCAACCCTCGTATTCTTAACAACAATTGTTCTTGGAGAATAATGGCCACCAACAAGGCCATTATGAAATTCTTCTAAGACCCTAGAGGTCTAATCTTGAGTAATGCATCTAAGAAGAACTCCATTGATGTATTTTCTAAACAAAACACCATCTATAAGAACATAAGGGACAAACTGAAGTCTAAAATACCTTCTTTTTGTTGAATCTAGTCCATCAGGGCATCTTCATAACTATAGAAATGTAACCATGTCATCATACCAATTGGTCTGGGAGTTAGGATTAGTTGATTGTGTCTGCCCTTGAACACATACAACATCATCCCTATCTATGAAGTCTACTGCCATCTGTTCACATAGACCTTTGCCTCTCACTAGCTTGGTAATATTGATATTGACATCATATTCCGTCACTTTAGTTATCCATCCAGCCCTTTTTCATTGACATCCCTACATAGAAGGAACTCCTTGATTCTAGGGTGGTTCACCATTAGCTATATCTTGCTGTTAGAAAGCATATGTTTGAACTTCTTTACGGATTTCACTACAGCAAACACTTGTTTTTTCACAAAACCATACCTCTATTCATAATCTTTGAGTGGCTGACTGAAGAAAGCAATTGGCTGCTCCAATTTTTTCTTCGTTTTGTTGTGTCAAGATAGATGATATACCTTCCTTGCCCCCAAATGCATAAAAGATAAAATCCTTCTCATAATTTGGATTTATTAGCATTGGAGCTTGTGTGATGGCATGTTTGACAGCTTCAAAACTACCCCTGCCTTCTTTAGACCATGTGAAGGCAAAATTATTTTTAGCATGATTGTGAGAGGTTTTGCTATTGAAGAAAATTTTAGTATGAACCTCCTCATGAAGTTTATCTTACCCAGGAAGCTCTACAGACCTTTATTATGGCTGGAAAGAGGAAGAGCTAGAATGGCACTTGTTCTTTCGGGATCAATGGCCAGTCCTTCTTTTGAGACCACATGTCCCAGCAATCTGCCTTCTGAGACAGCAAATACACATTTTTTAGGATTTAATGGTATCCCATATTCTCTGCATCTTTCAAAGACTATCCTTAAATGACCCAAGTGGTCAGTCGCATGCTTAAAATACATGGTCAGATCATCAAGATACACTAAAATAATATCATTGATTAGGCCTTTAGAAGTCAAATCCATTTCTCTTTGAAAATTTGCTCCAGCATTTGTCAACCCAAAAGGCATTTTTTGGTAAGCCAGGGTACCCCATTTGGTGGTAAAGGTTGTTTTATATTGGTCTGATTCTTTTACAAGAATCTGGTTGTAGCCTAAATAGCCATCTAGGAGTCAAAACCTTTCAGCTCCTACTACTGTTTGTAAGATTTGTTCCATAGAAGGAAGTGGGTAGTGGTCTTTAAGGGAGGCTTTATTCAAGTCTCTAAAGTCTACACATAATCTTATTTCTCCATTTTTCTTCCTAATTGGAACTAAATTTGCCACCCAAGAGGAATGTTTGATGGGGTATATTATCTTTGCTTCTATAAGCTTAGACAACTCTTTTTTCATCAATGGTTCTATTTTGGGATTGATAGGCCTTTGTTTTTAATAGACAAGTTTTGTATTGGGGTCCAGATCAATAGTATGTTGGATTAATCTGGGATCAAAACATTGTTGATCCCTATAATCCCAAGCAATTAAATCATCAAATTCATTGCAAATCTCAACAAAACCCTACCTTTAAGCTTGTTTACATACCTTGCCATGTTTAAGGAATTTTCCTTGTGCAACTTTTACCTCTTCAAAGTCCTCTTTTTTTACAATCATATTCATCTTTTCTTTCTTTGGCTGATCATCTGCACCAAATATGCTCTACAAGGTGATCAGTCCCTTGGGCATCTTGTTCATCTTTAGCTAGAGCACTTGGTTGCCATATTGCTCTTGCAATATCGATTGGTTTTTGGTAGCATACTCTGCCTCATCTTGCAAAAAAATCACAATTTGCTGGTCATTTTCAAATACCTGCCATATTATAATATTATCAAGCATAGCAGGCCTAACAACAACCTTTACATGTTGATCTAAATTCTGTTTGACATTCTAGGGAATGCCAAACTGTGCACCAACTATAGCCAGTCTATCAACATCTTTGTGTTTCTGTCTAGGAACAGCCTGAATATTGAAGGCATCAAAGTCTTCAATCAAGTCCTAGACCCTGTTTTTGTATGACTTTAACAAGTCATTCTTTGAAGCACTTAGTTTTATGATTTGGTGGACAACCAGCTTGTTGTCACCAAATACTTGCAAGACTTTTATTCCTCTTTCTTGAGCCATCTATATGCCCTGAATCAAGGCTTCATACTCAGCTACATTGTTAGTATAGTTGAACTACAATCTGAATGAAGAGAAATAAATTTCCTTTTGGGGTGAAATTAATACAACCCTAGCACCTACTCTGTTTCTGCTTTTGAAGCCATCAAAATACATTTGCCACATCCCACTTGGATTTGTTGTTGTTTTTTCAATATTGAGGATGACGGTATCATTTTGGATACAATAAGTACCTAGCTCTATTTCCTCTACATGAATAAGAGTATCAAACTAAAAATAGTTTCCCACTCATCAAGTAATATGTCAGAGATCGCCTCCACTAGAGTGGTAGCCTCATGCCCACTACTGTTGTCGTCCTCCTCTAACTCATGGATTGTACAATTCATATTGGTGAGATTAGGGGCATAGGGTTCTATATGGTCATTGGCAATAGGCTCAGCTTTGATGGTTACTTTGGTGCCATACTTGGTTCTAAATAACATGTGGGACCAATCAGAGGATAGGTACCCACCTATTTTGGCTGTGAAGTCTCTAGATAGGCATACGCTGAAGTAGGATGGGAGATCAATGACGAAAATATCTTGGGAAATAGAGCAACTAGGGCATGCCTACAAAGTAAGTTTCAAATATTTTATGACATCCACTGTTCTAACAATAGTACCATCTAATTGCACTACCCCTTTGTTCACAATCTCATAATATGTACCCAACCTATCAGCTATTTTTTAGACATAACAGAGGTACTCGCTCCAGAATCTATCATACAATTGTGTAACAATTTATCACCAATAATTAAAGAAACATAGAATGGAGGGGGCTTACTAGTTTTTCTTGTACTTGCTTCCTCCTTTTCTAGCTGGCATAGTTTTGTTGGGATGGTGGCCTTTTCCTTCTTTGCCTCTACAATAGGCTGATTGTAGCTTGTCAACGCTTCCTCCAAAAAATCTCTTTGTGATGGAATCAGCATAGTGTCCCACATTGTGACACTTATATTGGTTCTTTTCATCTGATCAACGATATTGAAGGGAATCTGATTTCCTTTTACTGATGCTTTCACAGTAGGGTTGACCTTCATTTGCACATCAGCCGGGATACGATGTTTGATCCTTGTTTGTTGGAGCAGAATATTGGATGCTACCCTTGTCTCCATCCTGAATCAATCTTGGTTGCTGCTCTTTCATTTGTAGTTGGTTGAGACATATGGGAAGAGGACATTTGTTGTAGTGGAATTGCAGGTATTGAGGTGTCCTCAATGGCTCTTCTTTTGGACCTTGTGTTGTGTGCAATTGGGCATGTGCCCTGATTTACACCATAAAAATCATCACACTAGTAGAAAACCATAAATAAATGACTAAAAAAACTACCAAAAATTGGTCATGTGACCAGTGGTAGTTTATTGCCGGTCATTTATCTCGCAACCAAATTTATGACTAAACAAATTTTAGTCATTAGTTTAGTCATTAATTTGGTAGTATATTTAGTCATTAATTTGGTAGTATATTTAGTCATCAATTTGGTAGTATATTTAGTCATTGATTGTTGGTAACTGGTCATCTATTTAGTCATTGTAATCATTAATTGCCGTCAATTGGTAGTATATTTAGTCATTTATTTATTTAGTATATTTATTTATTTATTTATTTAGTCATTTATTTATTCATGGTAGTCATTTATTTAGTCATTGTAGTCATTTATTTAGTCATGGTAGTCATTTATTTTAGTCATGGTAGTCATTGTAGTCATTTATTTAGTCATTTATTTGGGTGAATCAATGATTCAAATTACAAATCAAATCTAACTTAATTAATCCTCACAAATTTATGCATATAAACTTCAAGTATCATAGATATTCAAATGTTGAGAGAAGCACCATGAAATGAAGACTAAAATGCTTGAACAAATATGATTGATCCCTCTGAAAAAAATTTACTTCATTAAGCTTCACTGGAAAATCAAACACATTCAATGTCTCACTGACAACAACATTTAGGATAGCCAAATTGGGGAGGGGACATGTCCCAAGGATGCTACATGTGGTAGAAACACAAAATGTTTTTAAATATTAAATCCAAAAATGTGATCTACAAGACAAAAGTTTTTGATCACAGTGTAATTTTATTGAAAATAGCCCTTTGTCAGTAAGGTCAGTTGTGTAATAACTCCAGTGGCCCCAATTTGATCACTCTTCACAAAGGAATGCATGGATGTTATAAGAAAAAGCACGACAAATGGTATTGCAAGTCTTCTCACAACCTAAATTTTGCATATTGTCTACCATATTTAACATAACAAAAATGTAAAAAAGACTTACAAAATGGAGATCTTAATTTTCCCTCCTCTAGTAGTTCCCTTAGATCCTTCTGTTGCGTGACAGATTTTCTTCATTAGAAATTATGTAACCAAATTTCAATGCACAAACACATATCGATGTATCTAAGGTATTTTAGTGCCATATTATTCTTTAACTCAAAGATGATGGTTTCCACAAGGCTGGTGATTTAGCAGAAAAATGATTGTAATGACCAAAACAAAAGGACACTCAATTTTCTTAAGAAGAGTTGTAATGAAAATCTCTTCAAAGAAGTCATTGTATAACAAAAGGGTTCCATGGGACTTAGATCTCTTCAATCTCTATCATTACAACCCAAGTTTTTTGTATGGCTACCTTTATTATATTCTCTATAAGATCAAACCCTTGTTTTAGCTAAAAATTATAAATCAAAAACCACATGATCTTTCTTTGGAAACCGTTTTATCTAAAGAATTAAGGAAATACTTCTGCCTATTAAAAATAAATTCAAGGAAAGAAGCAATGTAAATATCTTGCATTGAAATAAATTTTGACATATTTTTTAAAAAGGCAATAATGGGGTTTCTGTTTTTCTGTGGTTAAGGAAATTGCAACAAGAAGATTTTTAGTTTTTGTGCTAAAAAAAACAAAGAACTGATGCAAATACCTTTAAAAAAAAGATTTCCTCCACTACCTTGGATCGATTCCTTGGAAGGCGAATCTTTTGTTTTATGTTCGCACTCCCTTCCAACTCACCTCAAATCTTGTAATTTGATATGCTCACCTAAGTTATTTGCTTTCAACCATTTTCCCTTTCCTTTTCCTTTGAAAAAATATAAAATAGAAATCCCAAAGCATCCAGCGGGGAACATTTAAATGACATGAGACTTTTTCTGACACGATTTTTTCCTAGCATGAGAACAACTGACGAGTTTAGAAAATCTTCCGGCATGAACTTTTTTACAGCGTGAGAAACATTTCCAGTCATTTTGGTACAGAACCCTCCCTACTCCAGAATTGTGAAAAGACCAAACCACTTGATTTTCTTGTCCACACGCTACATTCCCTCCCTCCCCAACCCGGAACCTTCTAAATAATTAAGGGGTTGTCCTATCTCAAAATCCCATTGGATCTGTAATGGGGTTTCTCACCTTCGTCGCCTACTTGTACAAAACAATACAAGTCCAAAGCCTTTTTGAGTGCTACAGAAGAGGGACGAAAAAATCATAAAAATTGGCACTAAAGTTCTCCTATTCCCAAATACTAATCCTGTTTGCAATAGCCCAGCAACAATAAAAGCATACCTTTCTCTTTTTTTCTCATCTAGGTCGCCATGGATTAACAACAAATTGAGAGCTTAAGCTCACCCACCTACTACGCTACAATGAAATTTTAAGTGCCTCGTTTTGCTCCAATCATTCACAGCAAAAAAAAGAAGCTGATGAAATTTTAAGCACCCCGCTCTGCTCCAATCATTCATAGTAAAAAGAAGAAACTGATGAAATTTTAAGCACCCCGCTCTGCTCCAATCATTCATAGAAAAAAAGAGAAGCCAAGACCGATAAGAGTAAGAAAATAAAAAAGGAGATGAAACAAAATAGGTTAGGGTTTTGAGCCTTTCCGAGTTAGGGTTTACCTTTAGGGTTTCAATGAGATGGGCACCAAAAGTGAGCAATGAAATGAAAATAATTTTGGCGTCCATATTATGTTAAATGAAAATTATGTTAAAGGCACCCATATTATTAAATATATTATATTATTATATAATATTAAATATATTATAATATAATATTATAATATTAATAATATAATATTATATGTGGGCGGAAGGGTGGGCACCCTATCCACATATAATAAGTGGAAGGGTTGATTTCTTTGAAAACTAAATGATAGCCAAGTCATCATAGAATCGAGTGATTGGATCTTCAATGCAAGAAAAAATTTAATTAAGAAGGTGACAATCATTTTAAACATAGCCTCACATGGGGAAGGCCAGACTCAGCTAAAAATTGCCATCATTATTGATCACCCAGCAGAGAGAATTGCAATGCTATAATTTGCTTCTAGGATCTTCGACAAGACATTGGCATCAAGATCTTTCTAGTGCCTTTTTCTTTTCTCATTCTCACGCAAAACCTCATTTTCTATCCCTTTCTCTCAAAGAGCTCAGTTTGTGATTAACCCTAGGCTTCAATGGCAGGTAGCTCAAGATTCATTGCCTGCATCGCTATTGAAGGCATGGTGAATTTGGGAGTAGATACTCCAATTCAGTTGGAAAGTTTAGTAAGGCAAATGGCCTTCAAAGGTGAGATTACTGATCAGAGATTGAAGAGAGTCTTGCGTCTTCATGATGATCTCACCCTGGCAGCGGTCAAAATCATTTTGGGCAGTGGGTTTATGGACTCAAGGGAAGCATACAGAGTAGACACTAGCATCTCTTCAAGATTTCTTGCATCATTGTTGGATGCAGGGGTTTCAAAGGCTGAAGCTAGAGTGTTAATATCCAAACTCTTCAAAGCTGATCTCCTAGGTGGTCTCGAGAAGATTCTCAGTGCATTTTTCACTGGGATTGGGGTTCCTCACCCAAAAGACATTCCTCTGCCTTAGGATCAGGGTGAAGTGGTTAAAATCTTTCCTTTTATCCTTGACATGAAAGGCATGGTGCTGCTAGAGCACAAAGATAGGGTGGAAAAAGAAGTCTCTTTCCTCAAAAAGGTGTTGCATATGGAGGCGGTAAATGGACAATTTGAATGGGTGTAAACTTTCTAGGCTTTCACGCATGAATTGAATCTCATGTGACTCCTTAGGCCCTTCTTTTGGTAAAATTTTGGCTATGTATAAAGTTTTTCAAGTTTATGTTCTCGGCTCTGCTAGAAAGGTAGATAGATATATCTGCTACTTAGATGGGACACTAAGGCCATTAGGGCCAATTTTGGTTCACTTTGGCCCTGTGTGGCCTTTCTCCATCTTTTGAGACCCTGTGTAGTCAGCCAGGGATAGTGCTCAGAAAGATTCTACTGGTAATCAGGCTATAGCAGCCCCCATGTAATTTTTGAATTTTAATATATATAAAATATCCTTTTTACGTACCCAAAAAAATATTATATTATATTATATTATTATATAATATAATATAATATTATATTATAATATAATAAAAATATAATATTGTAATATTAATAATATAATATAATATTATATTATAATATAATATTTATATTATATAATATTATATTATTAATATTACAATATTATATTTATATTATAATATTATATAATATATTATAATATATATTATATATATTATATTATATAATATCATATTACATTATAATATATTAAATTATATTGTATTGTAATATAATATATTATTATATTATATTATATTATAATACAACCCACTCCCTCAATTTGAAATATTTTTTTTAATTATTCACTTTAATATCATTTTATCTAATTTTTATTTGTGTGACTAATTATTTAGTTGTGTTTTTTTAACTAGTGATGACCAAATTAGTCATTTATTTGGTCATTAATTTAGTCATTTATAGCTGTGTTGCAAAAAATAGAATTGTGGTCACGTGACTAAAAGTTTTAGTCACCTGGTCATTTATTTGTCATATTTCTACTAGTGTCATGTGTCCAATTCATTAAGGAAGCATTATTTTGCATTTGTTATTGGCCACTCACTATCTCTTGACTAGGACTGACCTACTGCTCTGAAGAAACGGATTGATTTTGTGTTGTCAAGGCTTGATTAAACTACCCACTTTGGCACAAATTCTGATCATGGGGCTGATTGCATGGATAACACCAATCGTTAGCCTAAGACAAATTGTTCTATATGGGCACAAGAGGCCCAGATGTACTATTAGCATTAGGATGCACATCATTTAATGGTCTGATGTAACCAAGTTGATTCTACCTTTGTACATTATCCTGATATGGTGGCCTGTTCAGCTGGTAATTCTAATTGAATGGCTGATATGTCTGGTTAGGTTGCTAGTATGGCCTACTAGGTTGTGTAGGTTGTCTTCTTGCCAATACTAGCTCATTGCTCAGTTTTTTGATTAGAGCATCACTTTCATCTTCTTTCTTCATTGTAGGCATAACTAGAGGAGAAATAGAGTTGACTGTGGTAGGAATTGGAGCCACAACAAGCTGGATAACATGGACCTCTGGAAATATAGGCATTGGTGGCCTTGGGGCAAATTTTCTACCCTAAATCAAGCAATTCTCTACCCTAATTGTTGTGTCATATGCATATGGTAACACTATCCCTCCCATGGACTGAATCATGACAACAATGTCAAGATTCAGGGTTTTCAAATAGTAGATGAATGTTGTATTCAGGGAGGGCTTCACCAACAATGGAATTGTGTTCCATGTCTTTTGGAATCTATAATTGAAGTCCACCATATACTCATGGGGGGCTCTTTTGATTGTGGCCAGTTGTTCCATTAGTGACAGGTGATCAATTTTCTCCTCAAAATGTTGGCACAACTTACTGCCAAGATCATCCCGGTTGTGGATGGAATTTGCTTGGAGACCCCTATACCATTGCAAGGATTTTCCCTTGAAAGAAGAGGCCAAGAGTCTTACTGCCACATTGTCAGCAGTGACATTGTGGACATAGCAAACAGCTATATCTTAGATATGCTCAACTAGGGTGGTGGAGCTTTCTCTAGTGAAAAATGGTAGTCTTTAAGGTTGATGTGGGGATATTGTCTTATTGAGCTAGGTCCAGTGGGCTATCCCATTGAAAGTAATGAATGGAAGATTTCTTGCCATATTTTGGATGTTTAAATTAATTCTAGGTATGTGCAAGGTTCTTCTAGAATACTGGAACCGAACCTGAAATCTAGCTACAGGGGGAGTGGACTGGGCTCTTGATGGAGATGGTTCAACACTCCTACTTTCCCTCACAGGGGATCTAGATAACCTACTTCTTCTAGAGTCAGTAAATGAAATTTCTATGAATTAGAAATTACCTCTAGTAGATGAGCTTGACTGAACTCCAAGCATGAAATATCGAATATTATGGATATTGGTTTAGCAGAGTCACCAGGTGCTTGAATGCTTCCACAGCAGCAAATAAATTGAGAAAAGCACCAAATTCTCAACTCTTACTCAAAGTGGAGTGTCCCATCGGGCATGCCAAAAACTATTGTCATGTGAAATTGCACCTTATTTGAAGTTGGTTCAAACACTTCAATGACACAATGGGACCGATCTCAAGGTGTGGGACCTTGCAGATGAGATCAAACCTCTAGAGAAGGTTGGTTCCTATTTCTAAGCTTAAGGCTTAGAGAAATTAAACTAAATCTAGTGCTACTGCTTGTAGGGGAAAAGGGTAAGAAGGATTGTTGAAATTGAAAAGGGTGATGCACCAAATTAAGATGTTTAGCTGCAACTGACTCAACACGGTGATAACCTCAAAACTGAAAAGAATTCACACAGACTCATGTTCATTCTAAAAGAGGCCAGGATAGAAAAATGGAGGTATGAAAGGACCATTTTACCCACAATACACAACTCACATTAATCAAAAGTAGACACAGTGCAAGAATGATGAGAGAGGCAAAAATATTAGTTCGTATTGATTATAGAGGCCAAATAGCCATTACAAGAGAGAGAATAATATAGAGAAGTTAGAGACAGAATAGTCAATTACATTCATAGTTGAACTATCAATTGGAGACATGAGAGGCTCAGTAGAAGAGCACAGTCCATCATATCTAATTGGTTCGTATAAATGCACTACAAAGGCCTGGTTTCAAGAATTATCTAACCTGCAATAGTCAAAAGAACAGATAACAGAAATACCTTGCATTCTGATGTATATATAACATTTTATTTCTACAATAGTGGTGCTAGAAACTAGTCAATTAACCCAGGATAGGCCCACGTTTCATTAAATTCTAGCTCAGAAGCCCTACAAACTTGGGATGGAACCATACCTCTGACAGGCCTGCAAACCTACAAAAGAGATCACCTGCACACATGGGTGCTAGGTGCATTAAAGAGAGAAGGTTGGAAGTCTTGTTTTGTGTACCTAAAAATCCAATCTGCAACTTCGCTTGCACTCCAACATTGAAGAGCTTCATTATTTCAACTGCCTGTGCTTGACCTTGTCATGTACATTGAAGGAAGCTTTTACAATACTTTAACGTGTTGTATCTCTTTACACTATGGTGTTTCTACATTTATCATGGTCGACGACCTTACTTTTTCAGAACCATTAGGCTCCATGTTCATTTTCTATTCCCACCTTTACATACCAATCTGGCTCTATCTTTGTGCCTTTTCCTTTCTAACACTATTTTTTCCTTATCAATAGCTTATCCACTTGCTAGACCGTGATCCTCTTTACCTTCTGCATCCAGCTCACCCTGGCCTTCTTGTTCCCCATTGTCGACAATCTCGATGAAGTTCAAACCTTGGCCCTTTGGCTCCCTCTTCGCCCATATCAGTGAAATCAACCTTTCCCAAACCTTACTACTTTATTGGCAAAAACTTGTTTTTTCGCACCATTTGTCTTTAGCACCTTGTCCTCATTTTGCCCCTATCGGTGAAAGTGGCCCTTGCCGAAACTAGTTTGATTTATTTTAGCCTTATCAGATACTTGCCCTGTCAGCAAACTCTCCAACTTTTGAACAGGGCCTTCTTTTTTCTTTATCGGCAAAAACTCCCTTTGTTGAACCTTGTTCTTCATCGGCAAAATCCTCCTCCTTCAAACTATTGCATTTTACCACTTTATCGACGAATCGACCATTTGTTCAACCATTTCACTTTGCTCCTGACAATGTTGGCAAAAGGAGTCGTCGACAACTTCTTGCAAATCTGAACTATTTCATTAGTTTAGTCTCTCACTAATTTCCCAACAAAGAGAAACTTTTCCTTCCATGCCTTAGAAAATTTTGCTTCCCTTGCCTAGTCAGCGAATCACCGAATCGGCGAACCGCTGAAGAAATGAACTTTCCACTAAGTTCATAAAAGATAAAAATTGTCAGCCAAAGAAGAAAACCCTTTCTCATGCCTTAGACA
Source organism: Cunninghamia lanceolata (assembly GCA_027924645.1). Classification (NCBI taxonomy): domain Eukaryota; kingdom Viridiplantae; phylum Streptophyta; class Pinopsida; order Cupressales; family Cupressaceae; genus Cunninghamia; species Cunninghamia lanceolata. Next base: position 9,707,257 of record BSBN01000333.1, read on the forward strand.
ATTTTGTGGTAATTTTTGCAAGTTCAGGAACCTAAACTTCTACCGATAAAGGCCAAAAGTAGGTAAAAAACTAAGGCAGTGGCCTCACTTTTTCTGGGTTTTTTTGGGTTTTCTGCAAGGAATCCCCATATGGATTTTTGGGGATTTTTTGAAAGGGTATTCATTGAAAATTGAAGGATTTAAGATTTTAGATCCTTCTATTTAGGCTTTCTCTAATCAGATCTTTCTGATAAAAGGAGGGATTCTGGAATATTGTGGGCTGCGAAAAATATGACAATAATTACCTCCAAAGTCCTATGAGGGATCACTTCTACTATCTATCTATTGTACAAAATTGGAGCTATGTGGAACTCTAGTGGCTTGAAATATAACAAATTAATCTTTGTTTAATTGCTTCTAACTGACACTTTCATATATATATATATATATATATATATATATATATATATATATATATATATATATATATATATATATATATATATATATATTAAAATTCTAAAATTCATTGGTCCCAAGTATTGTAATTTTAGTTCAATGTGACAATCCATGTCATGTTCTACATCATTTCTACTATTGTTGTGAAAATTTTCTATGATAATGCAGACTATTTTCTACATCATTGATACTATTACTATAATTGCAATGTAAGTTTTAATTCCCTAGTAATTTTTTTCTTTGTATATATTTTCCTAAGGCATTTCTTGGAATTTTACAACTATGTCACTTGTCCTTTTAGGATTTTATAGGGCATTAGGAATCTATGTAATATCTTTTTATTAGACAACTATGAACTTGGCTCTTCTTGGTTCTTAAAGGTAGGGTCATAATTTTGTATAGACCTTGTTCTAATTTTTCTTGCACATGCCCTTCAAAATCAAAGAAAGTGAATTCATTCTACATACCATTGTCCAGAACATAATTGAGAAACTCAAATCCATTTGAATGTAAACTTTTATCATTGAAAATGACCTTATAGCTATGATTTTAAAGTACTTATTGATCACTAGTCATTTCCCTTTTAAAAGTTCAATACAACTGATAAAAGGATCAAAACAAGGTAATTTTGAACTAGATTTCACAAATCCCTCACTATACACAAAAGGTTTAAAATAAGCACTTTAGTATTATTTCCATGCAAAAATTTTAAACTTTTTTATACTTGAAACAATCTCCACCTACATTTTAAGAAATTCATAACAATAAACTCCAAAGGAATCAAAATTGTATTTCAAATCAAACCACAAATATTCCTTTGATGACATATTAATACTACATGTGAGATCACCAAACAAGAATCAAGTTTGAACCATTAGCAAAAAACTCTCTACAATTTAATATTCCTTCAAAACTGAGTGCAATGGTATCAATCATAGAAACAACAAACCACTTTATAAATGATTTATCAATCTTTCTCCAATAAAAATCCTAAGAAAATGACCATTGTTCATCTCTATAATAAATTCAATAATTATCTAGTCTTATTTGAGCAAAAGAGAGTTGTGTTAGGCTCAAATACATGCAATATTCCCAAGACACATATGAGATATTTTTTTTTATGTTATCTAGATCTTGCATATGCCCTTAAAAAGCAAAAAAAGAAAAATTCTTTTGCATACCACTATCTAGAATAGAATTAAGAAATTCAAACCTGTTTGAAAATAACATTTTACCATTAAAAATGACCTTGTAGCTATGGTTTCAAAGTACCTGTTGATCATCAACTATTTCTCTTTTAAAAGTTGAATACAACCAATAAAAGGACCAAAACAAGTTGATTTTGAAATATATTTCAAAAATATTTCACTATCCATGAAAGGTTTGAAATCAAGCACTTCAGTATTATTTATGTGCAAAATTTAGTTATCGTAGTACTTAACCTTTAATAATTGAAGTGTTGAGATTGCCCTTGGGATTTTATCTCTCTTGAGATCTAGGAAATTGATCAAGAAACCTTAGTCATCATAGCACTTAACCTTCTTTTGAACATAGTCCACCTATGCTCTATGAGAATGCAAGCAAGCAATTCCTAGGATAAGGTCTAAGATCCAAGTGGTATAATAAAATGACCTAGCTTGGTGAAAATGGTTCCTAGATCTCATTCTACTTGTTTTACCTTATTAGTAATTGGTTATTTCCTACAAATACCAAGCTCTTCATTCTATCTATCTTTTAGTTTACATGGATGTAATTCCACATTCCTCTAGACTACTCTTAATGAAAATAAAAATGAATGTAGCTCTTAACTAAAGTAGTACAATAATAGTTTGATTGGAAATCTTACCTTGAAATTCAATAGGGACAAATTCCAACTACCTCCTATACACACAACATAGATTTGATGCCTAGATGCATTTCCATATTTAGGTCTGATACATTCCCAAGAAAAAAATAGTCCTTAGATCTATAGTTTCCACACCCTACTATAGATCCTCTAGGTTGAACAAGAATGCTATTTGCTCTTGTTGTAGGGGTATAATTTACTCTTATAGCCTTTTCATAGGCATATATTTTATTATTATTATTGTTATTTGACCCCTTAAGAGTGTCATATGTACCTGTTTAAAAAAGATCTTTCTATTTTTTATAATGACCTTATATATATATATATATATATATTGGTGTATATTACCTAGTTTAGGTCCAAGAACCATCAAAAAATGGGACTTAACCCAAAGTTCATACTATGTTCATATAACATTAACCATTAATAAGGTATCAAATGTAGCATACTATATTAATCTACCCAAGCTAGAATACTATCAAAAATGGCCATAGCGATGAAACTATACCACCCACCATAGCCTAGAGTTCAGAGTGTCATAAAAACAAAACAACAGTCTGGGTTTGGGGCAAATTACACAAGCCCTAACACCCCTTCACATACAGAATTACAATTTTTACATGCCACTTTCTTCTTTGTCTTAGAAGTCTCTTCCCCTTTATCCTCTTCTTCTCCAGAATCATAGCATTCAAAAAATAAAGGAATAGCCTCCTCTAGGAGTTCCCCTACACCTTCTTGGTGATCGCCTCCACTACAAGCTGCAAACAAATCTACCTTCTCTTTATCATGTGCAAATTCTCCAAAAAATAGTTGAAGTGAGTCTCAAATTGATGAATGGTGTTCCCAACATCATCATGTAGAAGATAGGAACATGTCATAGTGGAAAGAATGGCTACATAGGATAAGGACTATGCAACATCAAACGTGTTCCATCTCCCTCTAGAATACCCAAAGTCAAGAAGTAGCTTAGCCATTGCAAAGCATATACCATCCCCTCGTAAGCCATCCATCTCCTTGGTTAATTCCCAAATATGCACCATCCACTTCTTTAATGTTGGATTCTTGATTTCTTGATTGACATAAGTCATAAAATCTACAATAGCTTCTTCCCTAGTAACCCATCTCTTCTGCTACTTCGGTGTCATTTCTGACTTCTTCCCCTTGTTTTGCCCACTACCCACCATTATGCCTCTCAAATGGCATTTGCCAACCACACAGGCCATTACTTCCACCACCTGTAATAGCCACTATCATGGTAGGGTTTTATGCTAATATTTTTTTGTTTCTTACTATTGATTGGGTTTAGAGTTTGTTTTGTGTTTGCATATGAATGTTTTGCAAGATAACAATGAAATATATTGCATGCAATGATAACCCAAAAAAACTATAACAGATATGCATAAAATAAAAAAGACCCATATCATAATATTACTCAAAATGAATGACAGTGACATACCCATTTGCATTTCTTCAACTTTGTATGTTCATTGTACATGGACCAACAATACAAGAGCTATGAAACACCTCCAGAATGCATACAAATGAATTTTCTCACTCAAACAATGATCTACAATGCTATTTGTGTCTCTAGGCAACCACTATTGAAGAGAATGAAGACCCAAATACAAGGCAATCGACTACCACAAAGCCCACATTTCCTTTTGACTTTTGTACAGTTGGTTTGGAGGTTTATTACAGTGATAAATTCCTTAAAATGAGACGAAATCTATCTTGAAATTCTCTATAGATATCCGCGGCTAGGAAGGAGACCCCAACACCCAAATACAAGATGAGAGAAGTCTTCAAACAACACAAAATCTGCTACTACAGGTGTACGAACTGGTCTGTAATGGTATGGCCAACAAGGAATCAAGGTGCAGTCATAAAACACCTCAAAATCTGATTCAATCTACTCTTGTATTACTCTGCTCAAGCTATCCACCAAAAATCTCAATGAAAATTGTATAATCTCCACTAAAATGCATCAAATCAAGCTCATTGTGAAGCCCCTGGATGAGACTCCCAGCAACTCTCTTGATGTTGTCTCTCAAACATGAAGAGATTGATTCTATAGAGGTTTTCGTCCCTGCAAAACCCTAGTTCAATCCTTAAAGCCAAGCTTCAAGTTCAAGCATTCCCGCCAATGTAATTTTTTTTGCAAAGTGAATGGATGCAAATGAACTTTCATTCCTTGGATTCCAATGCCCAAGAGGAGGATTATTTTATTATTTGTTTTATTTTCATGACTTAACCCCTCAAGAGGTGGGCACCCAACTCCTAGAACCATGACACTTTAAAAACAACTTATAACATCATGTAATAGTCACTTTAATAAATTAAAGTAACTATAGCCATTTAATCTATTATAAGTTAAATATTCAATTTAACTTATACTTCGACACTTAACTCCATGGCCATCTCAAAAACCAAGTACCATGTGCTAAGTACTCCAACTGATAGTGCTAAATATGGAAATTCAGGTAAACTTCCCCCAATGATCCTCCTGCCTAACTTACTATAAATAGTAAGTCCTAGTAAAATGTGCCCAATTAGGTTCCCTAACCAACTCCATTAGCCTACGAGAACCCTGGAATAAGCTAATCACTCCATCTATCCATCTGGGCTAAGAAGGGGACATTACACCACCCACCAAAAATACAACATAGAGAGAAAGAATGACAAGTGACTATTTGTCTATTCCAAAATATATCCCCTCTAAGCATAGGAACTTAACTTCTATTGATTACTTACATGAGTTAATAGCTACATCCAACTGTCAGAACTATCTTCACACTCTCCCTTTATCATCTAAACCCAATAATATATTTTTGCAAATAATATCAAATATAAAGTATACATAGAAAATATAACATGAAATGCACTAAAATAATCTCCATCTAATTTGCATGTTAAAGATTGTAACATAAAATATTGATTTTATAATAAACTATGTCATAGAAGCATTCAATATTTGTACACATAAAACAAACTTCACCAAGAAACTAGATCTTATTTATATTGATAGAATGTACAAAAAAATGCTATCATAAATCAGAAATAACAACAATACAAATGATATTCAAATTTAAAGACAAAACTTTGTATGTTGGAGCTCCTTCCTTCACAAATCTTGTAAACAAACTACTAAAAACTATGCTAAAATCCAAAAAATCTTTGAAGTGTAGATTACAACCTCTATGTGAGATTTCCATTAAGAAACCAAAGGGGTTTTGTCCTCTAATTTTAGCATCCAAGGGGTTTCATCCTTGGATTGATGAAGACAAGTTCTCAAACAATTTCAATAGAGTTTTGGTATGATAAAAAAATGAGATGTTGAAATGAAGAAACTACTTGCATTTTATAGGTGTTGAAGGCCCAACTTGGGCACCCAAATTCCAATGCCCCTCTTTTTCTAGAAAATAATAATTAATAGTATTTTTAATATTGTCCCTCCAAAAATGCCTACCAAAAGATAAGTCATAACCTCCATTTGATACCTAGCTAAAAATAGATGGTAACTCCTCCATAAAAGCTTGTCATAGAATATGCTAAAAATAGGAGTTACATGAGGCCCACAAAGAACCCCACACCTCATTAGAAGGTGAAATGGACAACCAAACAAGGACATACTCACTACAAAATTAAATATGATGCACACAAATATTTATTTTAGGTACCCTAACTTAGTGAGGTCCTAACTTCTAGCCTGGTGGGCAAAAATCAAACTTCTTTGGTGCATTTAGAAAATCTCCGGAAGACATGCAAAAAAATGAAAATACAAGAATTTTGGACAAACTAGGCCTCAAAAATGCTTCATAAACCTTTGATAATGTAATTACAAAAATGACAGAAAATATTGAAAAAATGAGATTTTTGATATTTTCTAAATTCAACCATGCAGATGCCACCCAAATGCTTTGGGATCTATGTGGGATCAAATATGCCATAAAATATTACTATTTAATTAGCTTGATATACCAAGTTTAAAAAATATTAAATGGCTTGAGACCAAAATTAAATATTAAATTGAAATTATTTCATTATCACTTTTCCTAAGCTCATGGGAAATATGGAATGGGCTATTAGGTCCCCAAATTAAATTTTTAGAAAGGGTACATTACATTTTTGGCTTCTTTCTATCCTAGAATTAGTTCAAAATTGTGTGTAGTAGTACCCATCATAGAAACAAAAAACTATTTTACAAATGATTTTGCAATCTTTCTCCAACAAAGACCCTAATAAAATGACCAGTGTTCATCTCTATAATGAATTTAATAATTATCTAGTCTTATTTGAGAAAAATATAGCTATATTAGGTTCAAATGCATGCAATATTCCTAAGATGCATATGAGATATATCTTTTTGATGTAATATGGATCTTGCATATGCCCTTTACAATCAAAACTTCAAAGGGGCAAGGAGTAGAATTTTGAAAGTTAGGTTTGTAATTCTCTATATCCCCTATTCTAAGTCTTAAACACAAAAAATAAATTAGTAGAGCTCGACCCTCTGCATATGTTTATATTTGCACTCAGATTCAGAAGCAACATTAGGTGATTTTTATTGAATCTTCTTTAGCTGATCATTACACTTAAGTATATGTTAATTTTCCTATATTAGTTCTTAAACTCAATAAATTATTAGTGATGCATAGTGTCATGTTTTAGTGAGCCTTCTCATAGTCATAGCTCATTATTAGTTAGCAATTTTGGTTCCAAACATTAAAAAATGTTATATTTGTTATGATAGTTGGGATAGTGCTACATATGCTAACTACGATAATTAGGATAAGGTTCTCTATATAATTTAGTTATGTGGCCAATGCTAATTATGATAATGTTACATGTTATATTTGTTATAGCCAACCTTATGCCATATTTACTAATTAGCACTGAGTATACTATATCAAACTTGTGAAAAATTACAATAAAATGCTAACATTTGTGATTGTCTACTATATGGAGGTCAAATTATCTCATATCATGGATGAAGCCATTCAACACCCCACTAGTGGAATAGTTTCCTTTCATGGGAGATGTGTAATCAACAAGGTTCACAATTATTTTTGGCTTGGATTGAGACTGATAGATTAAAATAATTCATTTTGGGAGAAAGAATTACGGAGTCTTACATGTTGTCACATAGATTTGCACCCAGTGTTGAAGGCTTTTAGGGCTTCAACAATCTAGTGAAACATTGAGACGACCTCTAGGTGTGGGACCCTATAGGGAGGCCAAATCTCTAGAGAGAGGCTGGTTCCTTTGCTGAATGAGAAAAAATTAGTGATCCTAAGACTAAACCTAATCTATCCACCTGATAGGAAAAGAGGAAGAGGGAGTAAAACTGAAAGTAAAGAGAGGTGATACACCAAGATTGAATAAAGAACATTCACAGAGCTAAGATGCACAAATAAAGAAATACAGTTGATAACTTACATAGATCATGAAAATTTTAACAAAGGTAAAGAATGGATTGCTAGGAATTAAACATTCACAAACAATAGTCAATTCTAAGGCTACATAGAGTTAAAAGCATGAAAAAGTAAAACACCATATGTATTAATCAAGAGGCACAATTATAGCAGAGGAATGTTCTATTTGGGATACAGAAGCATCAGACTAACTATTTTCTGACCTTTTTTACATCTTACATTCATGCATATATAGGGTTTGAATCCAAATGGCCTAATTAGGTTACAATAAATTACCCCATGTCTCTGTTAGAAAATATCTCTGCCTAAAGGAATGTTGGCCTGCAAGAATTCATTGTAGAAAATATCTAAAGCCTGGGCGAATGGGAGATATTTTGGGCCTTCAATGCGAGCTGCTGAATCACCGATCTGCAACCATAAATCCAACAAATATCTGCATATGGAAAGTCCTCGTAACACTTTAAATCAATTGCTAAGATGTCTTGTTGGTTGATACTGCATATTCATCTTTAATCAACGATCATCCTAATATTTGGGTGTGCAATCCAGATCATGCAATTTGGATCATATTTTGAAATGACAATATCCCCCTCCCCGAAAGCTCGCCAAATGAAAGAGGAGGAAATTCTAAGCACTTTTGCCTTTTGGATCATGTAGAAATTTCTCAAGATGAGGGAGATATCCATGGTCAAAGTTGCAGTCAATGGGCATATAAATATCCACGTGTCATCACCTCGTAGCCATGCAGTGGGAACATGACATCAGCATAGGCAGACTACGGGCATGTAATAACATGAATATCCCTCAAGGTCTACATATTTGCAAATATTCAGATGATATATCTAGATCAAACACAAAATCCTTCACATTCCTGATATCCGGATGCACCCATCAAATTTTTCTTCGTAGCATGGAGAAACTGTCATCTGCATGGATATTAACTTTTAATCTCCAGGCGCTAACTTAATATCCAGATGCCTTTTGAATATCCTGATGATGTCATCGGTGTAAGGAACTTCTTTGAAGAGGGGATTTGGATGACGTCATTAGGATATTCGCAAGGGTCATGGATATTTAAGAAGGATTGGGATATTAGGAAATATTTGAATGATGTCATCGTCATATTCACAAGGGTTTGCACATTCACAAAGGCCCTAGATATTAGTTAAGATCTGGATGTTTATATTAACTAAGGTCAAAATATGAAGGGGATATTAGGATCTTAGCTAAGGTCTAGGATATTAAGATAATAGCTGGGATGTTAGCTAAGATCCGGATGACATCACCAGGATATTCATACCAAAATGACTAAGTATGAGGATGGGAAATCCCTGCAAAGGAAGGCATTTGAAGATTAAGGATTTTTGGCTTTTTCTGGGTTTTTTGCAAGGATTATCCAGTTGAGTTTTTAGGGATTTTTGTAAGGAAGAGAACAAGGATTTGAAGATTTAAGGATTGTAGGGCCAAATCTCAAGGGATATCCAGGAGATTTCAAGATGAACTATTTGACTCTGAATAGAGGAAAATGGGTCAACATTTTGGCAACCTTGCTAAACAAATAGATCAGTGGCCTTAAGCATCCATTGGGCATGGGGTCCAAAAGAGGAATGAAATAGGTCAAGACAACTAAAACCTACCTCCAAAACACACAAAAGGAAAGAGACCTGCATTCTCCTAATGACAATGCAGCCTATGCAAGAGCACTTAGGGAAAGGGAAACCTAAAACTGAAATGAACTAAAATAATATATGCAAGACCTCATACCAACCTTAATGGTAAGGTTTGAGATGAATCCCATTAATTGAAATGGGTAGAACTTCACCATCCAGCCTTGAAAGAATGAAGGCATTAGCTTGCTTGGTGTTGATGATGACATAAGGCTCACTCCAAAGTGCATCAAACTTGGTGTAGCCTCCTGATTTGGCTCGGTCTGCATCTCATTTTAGAACAAGGTCACCTTCTTTGAAGGTCTGGACTTTGCCTTTCTTATCAAAATATCACTTGGTTTGCATCTGATGTTCTTCTAATGTGATCATGGCTGACTAGCTTTGTTCTTCTAATTCAGTTAATTCATCCATTCTGACAGACCTTGCATCCTCTCCTTCCAACTCTAATTGATGAGCCAAATCTAGTGCAGGAAGCACTAAGGATATAGGCAATCTAGTCTCTCTTCCATACCGCAGAACAAAAGGAGAGTTCCCAATGGCCCTCTTGTATGTGATCCTATCAGTCCAAAGAGCTAATTTGATCTTATTGTGTCATTGCCTCTGATTTGTTTCCATGGTTCTCTTCAAGATCCTAATTAGGTTCTTATTGGTGGATTCAGCCAGCCCATTACCTTGGGGGTAATAGTTGGATGAAGTCTTCAAGAACACATTGTACTTAAGAGCCCAATTAGCAATCCTAAAACTAGTGAATGATTTTACATTATCAGAAATAATAGTATGAGGAGCTCCAAACCTTGTCATGATTTCTTCCAAGAAATCCATGATAGATGACTCAGTGGCCTTCTTGAGTGGGACTTCTTCAACCCACTTGGTGAAGTAATCTATCGCATTCTAAACCCACCTGTGACCACTGTTGGAAGAGGGGTTTATCATGCCGATGAAGTCTAATCCCCACTATGAGAAGGGTTGATTAGCCTAAATAGGGTGGAATAGAAGTGTTGCTAATCTTTTCTTTCCTGCAAAGAGAGCACACTCTTTGCATCTTCTTACCCATACATGGGCATAATTGAATAATGTGGGCCAAAAGTAACCTACCCTCATTATTTTCATTACTATAGCTCTAGTATAGAAATGGGCACCAGTTGGGCTAGCATGAAACTCACCAAGATGTCTATCAACCTGATCTTCTTCTATGCATCTCAGTAAGAATCTATCTAAGTTTATATTGAAGAGAACACCATATACTAAAGCATAAGGGATAGACTGCATCCTGAAATGTCTACTTTTGGTTCTATCCAGTCCATAAGGATACTCACTAGTGGATAGGAAACTAGCCATATCTGTTATCCAAGAACTCACAATTGATGGCTCAGCTATAGGTTCCTCCTCATTCAAATGGTAGGATGAATTCACTTCACTCACTGATGTTTGAGTTAGCTATTCACACAATCCTCTACCTCTAACCATATTAGTGGCTTTAATGATCACATCATACTCTAGGATCTTGGTGACCTAGCTGGCTCTCTTTTCACTAATTTCTATTCCCATTATGTAATCCCTCACACTGGGGTGAGAAACTAAAACTTTAATGTGATTATTTGCCAACATATATCAAAATTTCTTTAAATCTCTAACAATGGCAAATATTTGTTTATCCATGGGGTTGTATCTAACATCATAGTATTTTAAAGTCTAACTGAAGAAAGTTAGGAGCTATTCCAATCCTTGTTTGTTCTTCTACATTAGGACAACAACAATACTTAGGACAACAAAAATACTATTGTCTCCTCCATGTGCATAGAGGACAAAGTCCTCATAATTTGGATTCATGAGAGTCAGTGCTTGGGCAATCTCTTCCTTGATCTTTTCAAAATCATCCTTCCCTTCCTTAGTCCATCTGAAGACTGCATCTTTCTTAAGAATAATGGTCAGAGGCTTCATAAAGCCATCGCAGTTAGGAATGAACTACCTAACAAAGTTGATATGCCCTAGAAAAGATTGTAAGGCCCTTTTGTGAGCAGACAAGGGAAGAGAAATCAGAGTAGACGTCCTATCAGGGTCTATGGATATTCCATCCTCAAACACTATGTGGGCAAAAAGCTTACCTTGTGCAACAGCAAAAATACATTTCCTGGGGTTTAGAGACACCTCAAACTCTCTGCATCTCTAGAACACTTTCTCCGAATGCTCCATGTGATTTTCTCCCTTCTTGGAGAAGGCAATGATGTCATCTAGATAAATCAGGATGAACCTAATGTAGAGATAGGGTAGGACACAATGGTTTCAACATCTAAAGGCAAAATTTGTAGTTTCCATTCTCATAGTCACCCTTAGGTGCATACTAGGCTCTAACGTCTTATGGGTCATTACTACTCCAAACACCATAACCTACACTAGGAGGGTCCCACATAGGATAGAGACAACAAATACAATACAATAAAACTTCACAAGAACTTTGGAACCTCAAACTTCTAAGCTTCCCTTACTAGATTGTCCCTAGGCCTAGTAGTACTCCAAAATGACATTTTATTTCATAATTTCCAACTCAGACTTGATACCCAAAATTTAAACATAGATTTAGATACCTTTTTGGGCTTTATCAAACATATCCAACATGCAGGTGGGGTTACTTTGGAACACAAGGCTCAAATTTTGATTGTTCCTCTATTGATTAGGCCTCTAGGCATGAAACCAAATGGATTCAGGGCTTCAAGAACTCTCAATTCATGTTCCAACACCTTAGACACATCATATAAGGTCTCAAACAACTACTTCAACTCCAAGGGTCCTTCTGCAATAGCATATAACAAGTTTCATCAACTCACTAGGATTGTTAAGCCTGCTACATGAAGATAGAAGACCTTCAACTCAACTTAGCACGTGCCAAACATCTCCTCTGCTCCTCCAACTTTGCGAAAACAAAATCTAACCTACTCCAAGCCATTCCACCAATTTTGAGGCCTTAACACTAGCATAATGGAAATAAAAGCATTTTATTCACTCAAAGCCAACCCTAGCTAGGTTTTCAGGTGGTTTAGAGAAAATTGGCTCTAACTTTCTTCAAACATGATGAAATCAAGTGCTACAAAAAGGGAAATTAGAAGATTCACTACTCTACCAATTCCAACAAGTTTCAGATCATGGTATAGCCATACAAGTCCATATTGTTCACTAGTTTAGCAAGAAAGTGTTACAAAATGCAAAAAACAGAGCGTTTTTCTAATTTTTCTCAAAGGAAAATTCAACAACTACTTATGGTCGATGTCTTTTTGCTTTAGAAGACATGTATCTTCCTCTACCAATAGTTCACAACCAACTTTTTAGTTGCAACCTTACAAAATCCACTTTGACTCTTCATATTCCTCAAAAAGATGTCAAAGGTTGCATTGACAACATTTATAACTTTTACAATTTCTCAATACTCTAACTCCTAGGACCCTACTAAGACACCTACAACATGAAAATGGTCTAATAGACCTTATTACATGAAGACAACTCAAAAATAAAACCAAAATTATCATTTGACCACCTTGAGTACACATGGGTGCTCCTGCAGCATACTCTCGGGGAAAAGAAGCCCAAGTTCCACTTGAGGAAAGATCTTCAACTATATGTCCATGCTTTAAAATATCATCTTCAATCATCCAAGATGCATCCTCCATTGGAAGATCTCTCCACTTAACCGGGTATTGGTAATAGACTTTGTTCCTAGTCTTCTTGAGCTCTCTTTTGTCCAAAATTAACTCCAACTCCAAAGGTTGGCTTGGTGGAAGGTCCCTGATCCAATCCTCATCTGAAAGCACTGATGAACCTTTATGATCACCTGCAATAACATCTCCTTTGTAAGGATAGTGGTCAAATACATTGAAAATAGGAGAAATTGCCACATTAGGAAGTAGCTCTATTTCATATGCATTCTCCCCAAATTTGTGCACCACTTTGCATGGTCCTATCTTCTTCATGTGAAGTTTGTAGTACCATCCTCTAGAAAACCTTTTCTTCCTCAAATGAGCCAAAACCAAATCTCCCACCTTGAAGTGAACCTCTCTCCTTTTTTGATCAGCAGTTTGCTTGTATTTGTCCACACTCTTTTGAAGATTACTCTTGACCTGTTGGTGGATTTCTTGCATAGCCTCAACAAATTGTTCTCCTTCAGCACTTCTCCTCTCCATGCCACTAATATCCCTCAATTCAAACACACCTCTAGGTTGCAACCCATAAACAATCTCAAAAAGGCTTTTCCCAACACTCCTATTCACTGAATCAATGTAAGCAAATTTAGCTTGAAGCAAAAGCAGATCCCATTGTGTTGAATGCTCCTTTGTTAGGCATATTAGGAGGTTTCCAAGGCTCCTATTTGCCACTTCAGTTTGCCCATCACTTTGTGGGTGATAGGCAGAGCTGAAAGACAAATTAGTACCAAGTTTCTTCCACAATGTTCTCCAAAAATGACTAACAAACTTGCTATCTCTATCTGAAATAATGCTAAGAGGCAACCCTTGGATTCTTACCACCTCCTTGAAGAAGAGTCCTGCAATGTATGAAGCATCATTTGTGCTCTTACAAGGTATAAAGTGTGCCATCTTAGAGAATCTATCCACAACAACATACACTGAATCAAAACCTCTTTGTGTTCTAGGAAACCCCAACACAAAATCCATGCTAATTGATTCCCAAGGCCTATTGGGAATGGGAAGAGGTTGACATAGCCCTATATTTGTGCTAGATCCTTTAGCCCTTTGACAAATAGTGCACTTGTCCACAAATTTTCTCACATCAGTTTGCATTTTTTGCCAATAGTAGTGCCTCTTCAATTGCTCAAAGGTCTTGTCAAGACCAAAATGACCTACAAGGCTGCCAGTATGTTTTTCTTTGATTAAATGATCCCTCATTGAACATTTAGGAATGCATAATTGTGCCCCTTTGAATAATAGGTGATCTTGTATTAGAAAATCAAGCCACTTTTGATTATAGCTGCTACAAGGCTGCCTACAACTTGCATAAATCTCTTTAAAATCTGCATCATCAATGTACATACCTTTCAAAGAGTCCACTCCTATGCTTCTCAATTAAATTTCCTGTACCATGAGAGCTCTTCTACTTAATGCATCTGCCACTTTGTTAGATTGTCCATTTTTATGCTTAATGGTGAAGGTAAATTCTTGCAAATATTCAACCCATTTCACATGCCTACTATTAAGTTTATCTTGACTATTCAAAAATTGGAGAGCATGATTGTCAGTATACACAATAAACTCCTTAGGAAGTAGATAGTGCCTCCATTTCTTTAAGGCTTGCACCATTGCATACATTTCAAGATCATATGAGCAATACTTTTTCTTAGCTTCATTTAATTTTTCACTGAAAAAGGCAATAGGTTTGTTTTCTTGACTTAGGACAATACCTATAGCATGGCTACTTGCATCACATTCAATGGTAAAGACCTTATCAAAACTAGGCAATGTCAAAATGGGCTGCTCAGCAACTTTCTTTTTCAAATGTTCAAAACTCCTATCAACATCATTGGTCCAAACAAATTTCTTCCTTCTATCACCCTTTATTGTATCAATCATGGGAGCACAAACATGACTGAAACCTTTGATAAATTTCCTATAAAAGCTAGCCAAACCATGGAAACTCCTTACCTTAGCTACTGATTTGGGTGTAGGCTAGCTTAGGATAGCCTCAGCCTTGCTTGGATCCATCTTCAAAGTGCCATTAGTGATCATAAAACCAAGGTAAACCAATTATGTTTTCAAGAATTCACACTTCTTCAAGTTTATCATTAGCTTTTCCTCATGCAACCTTCTCAAAACCAAGTCTAAATGTTGCAAATGCTCTTCTTTAGTTTTTCTAAAAACAAGAATATCATCAAAATACACTACCATAAACTTACCAATAAAAGGTTTAAGCACCTCATGCATCAAGCGCATGAAAGTACTAGGGGCATTTGGCAAACCAAAAGGCATTACCATCCATTCATACAACCCTTCATTTGTCTTGAAGGCTATTTTCCACTCATCACCAGGTCTGATTTTGATTTGATGATAGCCACTCCTAAGACCAATCTTGGAAAAGTAGCAAGCACCATTCAAACAGTCCATTAGGTCTTCAATTCTATACCTTATTGTGATCTTGTTGATGGCCCTGGAATCAATGCATATCCTCCACTCACCTCCTTTGTTTGGTGCTAGGACTGTGGGAATAGCACAAGGACTCAAACTCTCTCTAATCAGCCCCTTGTCAAGAAGTTCTTGCACTTGTCTTCTTATCTATTCATTTTTCTATGGAGTCATCTTATATGCAGTTTTGTTGGGTAAACTAGCCCCTGGAATGAAGTCAATATGGTGGCTTATGTCCCTCATAGGTGGCAAGGTATTAGGAATCTCATCATCCACTATTTCATCATACTTCTTCAACCATGTTTTCACCTCTAAAGGTAACTCCTCTTTCTTTTCTGCTGTCATGACAGATTTAGGCCTTACTACAATGGCAAAACCCACATTATGCTCTTCCAAGGTCTTTAGGAACTCCTTCTCATTAACCAACATCACACTAGGGCCTTAATGTGTAGCTTTGTCCTCATCTTGCAATGGTGTGAGAGTGAATGAGATCCCATCCTTTTCAATAACATAAATGTTCTTTCTCCCATCATGCTTGGCCTTCCTATCATATTGCCAAGGCCTCCCTAACAACAAATGACAAACATCCATAGGAATGATACACACAATATCTTATCATTATACCCTCCTATATGAAATTACACCCAACTTTGTTCCTCTACTAGGACCTGTTGTCCCTTATTCAACCAAGAGACCTTGTAAGGAGTGGGATGTGGTATTCTTTTCAGTTTCAACTTTTCTACCATCTCAAGAGAAACCAAATTATTTGTGCTACCTGAATCAACAATAACTTTGCAAACTTTACCTTGAGACTTACATGTAGTTCTGAAGAGATATTTCCTTTGTGGAGGCTCTTTCACCATAGGGACTTTAATCAATGTTCTCCTTATCATAAGAGATTCACCAACTTCTGGATCAGCATGTTGTGATCAAGAGTTAACACTCTAATTGTCTTCTTCTTGTACAAACGGATTTCTTCTTTCCCCTCCATGTGAAGTGGTAGACTGATTTTCAATGCATTGCCATGCTTGGTGGCCTACAAATTTGTTACTTTTATAACATTTTCTTGTAAAACCACTTGAACCTCTTCTTTGGCTTCTAAATCTGCCCCTATTATTGGGTCTTCTTAACCTAAAGCTGCCCCTTGAATTAGAATTTTGTTCTTGAGGCTGACTTGTCTCTCCTTGGGATCTTTGGGACTATCCCCTTGCTGCAAATATCCCTCTTCCTCTGAAGTTTGTCCTTCCCCTACCTCTACCTTGTTTCTCTTGCCTTCTCTTCAATTTGTCTTCAGCCTTGATGGCCAATTGATAACACTCTTCCACCATTCTTAGAGTGGTGAGGCTTAGTTCATCTTGGAGATTGTACCTCAAACCATTGAGATATCTTTCCACTTTCTCACCATCATCTTCCACATGGCTTGTCCTTATACTCAATTTGTAAAACTCATCTGTATAGGTTTGCACATCCATATCCTTTTGCTTAAGGTTTTGAAGCCTCTTGAACAACTAAATAGAATAGTCATTAGGTAGGAACTTACCTTTAAGTGTATCCACCATCCTATCCCAAGAGATGATTTTAGACTTTCCTTTCTTTCTCCTTGTTACCTTTTGAGTCGCCCTTGTTTATTCATGTATCGGTAATTTTTCTTAAGCAAGAGTCAGTTTACCGTATTATATTTTTGGTCATATCTTCGCTTTGTAAATCGACTCTTAGTCCTTCAAATTTTACCCGTGTGTCGTCTTTGTATAAAAGGTTTGAACCTTTGAACCCGAACCATTCTCAAAAGTTCAAGGTTCAATGGTTCAATATGTCTGAAGTGTCATATAAAGCAAGCTGTCTTACTGTTTGTCTTAAGCGTCTTGGTACTTTCAGGTTGAACTTGAACCTTCCGCATGTATTCTGCCGCAGGGTTCAAGGTTCAATGGTTCAACGGTCTTAAGGTTCAACACTCATTGTCTTCCTATGAGTCGGGTCACACAGTTTCCGTGTCTACTAATATCATTCGTTGAACCTCCCACTTGTATTCTACCGCGGGGTTCAACGGTTCAAGGTTCAATAGTTCACTGTTTTATAATTGGCAACCTTTACCGAAGCCGCGTAACTTTCTGTTGGTCCACATAACCCTTGCGTCGTTGAACCTTCGTATTGAACCGCATCTTCACAAGTTCAACGGTTCATAAGTCAAGTCCCTGTTTCGGTAAGTCAATCTTTTGCCTACCTACAAAGTCCAGTTGACATGCTTGAACCATCACATTGAACCATCGCGTTGAACCATGTCCCATAGGTTCAATGGTTCAATAAGTTCAAAGATTTGGCAATATTAGTCCCATTTGCTCCCGTAGCTTTTTAAGTCAAACTTAGCAGGAAAGTTGGAGGAAAATTTATCAGAAACCCATCATGAAACAGAGAGCTCTAATTTAGCGGAGACTACGGATAATCATTGTACTTCATGATGGCGCACGAACATTACTTGCTATTAATGAAGAAATCAGAGTTCACGTCTTTTCAAATATTTTTGGCACGTATTGTTCCAAGCGATGATTATTCTTTCTGGTAAGCACCATTATTAACCAAGAACAAGCTAATTTTAGCAAGAAAATATACTGTGCAATGCGGAGAAGGATAGCGCTGGAAGTGTAAGGCTCTCGTTTTTCAAGTTTTCGCAGTGAATTCAAGTATCCAGAAGGTGAGTCCTGTTTCCCCTATGCTATTCCAAATTCTTATACTGGAAAGAAGAGCCTCTGGAATTTCTGTTATTTTCGAAATTCGAAGTGTTTTATTATAATCGTCCAAGTATGTCTTTGAAATCCACATGTTTGGGAGACGAACATGGCCCTGGTCTCACTTACTCTTACTCAGAATTTGGGGATACTGCATTAGTTCAATATGATTTAGAGGAATTCATAGGAAGAACTAGAAACCCTGTCCAAACCCCCACAATGAAGAAAATTGTGGACAGTGGTTTAGTTGAAGCCACAGCCTTTCCTCAAGCTATATTCTGCCCAGAGTTGGTTCAAGAGTGTATAAATAGATACGATCCCCAACACAGGTGTGTCAGAAAAGTAGACGGGGATGTGTTATTCCATGTTGACAGACAAACCCTCATGTCTGTGATGAAGATACTGCCTAAGGAGGCGTATTCCAATCTTGATATTACTTCCTCCAATGGGTATTTCTCAGAAAAGAGACCAACTTACAGAAGTGTAATAGCAAGAAATTGGCTGCTTAAATTTCAAAAGGGCGGTTCAAGGCTGCCCAGACCCCTTACTAGAGATCATTTAATACAGGAAGTAAGGGATATTGTGGTGTTGTTGAACAGACTGAGAGGCAATCAGCATGCCTATTACTGGGAAGACTGGATGTACTTTTTTATACAAGTCATCCTTCAGGGTGAACAATATTTGGATTGGGCTGAGATAGTAGCTGACTGTCTACATCAGAGTTTAAATAATCGTCTGGGTAACAGGGATTTCTTTATGTCTTCATATCTGTTTTACTGTTTAGCATCCACAAGAGATTGGTTTGACCTGCCTCATGAGCCTTTAGATGAGAGCAGTAAAATTTACCAATATTATTCACAGTTGCAAAGAAGAAATTGTTATGAAAATTATAAAAGGATTAATGATGTCTTCACTGGAAAAATGACCTATGAACTGGCAGGCAATCCAGGTAAGAGACTGACCAGTGAAGCAATGCAACTGATCAGTATCTACGGTAGCTTTTTCATCCAATTTTCTGAATTCACTTATATCAGAGTTGGAGGGTTTGATGGTGAACCCCTGAAGTTGCCTAGATATGTATTCGATCGTTTTGTATTGATGGAGGTATGTCGACAATTGGCACATGTTGATAACAAATTCCCATCAAAAAGGGGTTGTGGTATTGCTTTTCCTATTGAACTTGGGCATTATTCATGCCATTCAAAATCTGATGCCTTAAATCTGGAGGTGAACCTTAAAAGGTTCAATTTTCAATTTTTCACCGCCAGCGTTCAATTCGACAGTAAATGTTTTGTTAAAGATAACCTAGATTCCGGGATAGGGCACTCACATCTTCCTAAGCTGGAGGATTACTGGGAGGACTGCCCAGATGAATTCGAAGTGAGGAGGAGGTTATGGTGCAGATTTTCTTTGGGGCAAATAATTACCCTTAATTTAAACATGGACGTTTCTGGAATTTTTGTTGATGATGAACAAGTGGTTGATCCACAATTTGAGAAAATAGAACACTTACCCATCCCAGAGGTGGACTGGAGCAAGAAAGAGGAGGACAGAATTGAAATTAAAACCCTTCCTGTGATAAGGAGGACTGAAAAATGGTTGAAAGAAAAAAGACAGGAAGGGCTTCAGAGTAAAACTGTCTAACAATTCTCTTCAGTGGCCGCATCATCACTTCCCATGGTCTCTTCTAATCAACCCCTTGCTATCTGTGGTGCAGGTGCATCCAAGCCATTGACTGAGAAAAGCCCTATCTCCAAGAGATCCAGAAGGGTCCTCACGGACATTCTGCCATCCCGTGTTACCAGATTGAGGACAAAGGGGAAGAGAAAGAAGCAGACTTCTGAGACAATAATTGTTGACTTAAATGCAGAGGAAGAAGCAGAAGAGCCTATGGGGGACAAAGAGGCAAGCCCAAACAGAACAGAGACAGCTGACACTGGTTCACAGTCAGAGACCTTTCTAGACACCCCTGAGGTGTTAATGATTTCAAATGAACCCTCTGATGGAGAGAAGCCCAGGAAGACAGTCTCGGCCCCTGCACCGAAGTGGCTAGAAAGCTCTATATCTGACAAAAAGAGGGTGATTCCTTTTGTTCTCCCTCTGGAGGACATGGTAAGTAAATGTCTGGGGAAGAGTCCAAGAGACTTAAAACAATGTCCAGAATAGATGTTGACCCAAACACTGGTAACTGGAGTGCAGAAATAGCCAAGCCAATGACCGAGGGAGAGGTTCAAGATCCTACAGTGCATGATTTCACTGTGGAGAGGATAGATCTCGGTACTGCCTCCAGAGCTACAGACGTACACCATCTTGAAGCTTCCACTAAAAGAATGGTCAATCGAACAATGAAAGATGAGAAGGACAAAAGAGAGTTGAAACAAGCTCTGCGTGCAATGGCAGAATATATTGAAGCCATTAACAATCCTAACCCACAGCCAATCTCACAAGTCCCCTTGTCTTTCGACCCAAAGTCGCCTGTCAATCAAAAAATGTTAGATCAAGTGCATAGAAGCAAAATGGTCTCAAAAACTTTTGACAGTTGGTTAGACAGCATAGAGCAAAAGGGAACTGAATATATTTATGAACTCAAAGGCATATATGATCTGACCACCACTACCATTGAAGATCTTAAAACACAGGTTGCTGTCTGGGCTAAGGATGAAGGTAAATGGACAAGTGTGATAAATCAAATAGAGGAAGTCCAGAAATATGGACTGGAAAAGTTTTTAGCAGAAAAGAACTTGACTGGTGTGGACGAGGATTTGTTATACGTGAACAAGAAGAATATCGAATGGAGGAACTCCATATCCAGACAAGGGCGCTTTGAACTCTCAAAGCTAATTAAAGAAATAACGGAATTTACTCAATCACTACAACATGATTTGCAATGTATCGATGTAAAATACTTAAAGGATGACGGAAAGCTAGTGGAGGATGTTGAAACAGTAGTCCAATCCTTCAGAGACAAAATCCACTTTATTAAAGAAAATGATAATATTCTGATCGAGGATTTCTCCAGGGTTTCCAAAGTCGAGTCTCTGCTCTATCTTTGCATCGATGCACTCCCTGAGCACAAGGAAAAATTCGGGAGAATGCGAAGGGAAAAGGAGGTCTGGAAATCAAGGATGAAACATATAGGTATACCAAACTTCCCTAAAATTCAGGAGTTCGTGGCTGCCTTTCAGGAGTGGAAAGCCCAACATACTTCCCAGGCTACCGACAGCAAATTAGGAGATGCTGATTCATCGCCCCAGTCATAACCTCGTCGGCTCATTCTTTTTCTGTTCCTCAATTTATGTTATTTCCAGCAACTTTGATCTTTTATAATTAGTTGTTAAAACTAAATCCCGTATGGGTCAGAGTTATGTTAACTCTGGGTTTAATTTGCTCAAGGACTTGGTTAAGATAATCATATATATATATTTTTCTTTTAAAGTTGGAGATATAGAGAAGTTGGAGAAAAAAAAGAGGAAGTGAATTTCAGAAAGACTGTGCTTAATTTTTACATTATGTGATGATTGTTTGAGTAAATTTTCATCTGTGAATGAGAAGAAGAATAATTGCTGCTTATTTGGATCTATGCGTCTGAATGTGTGGAATCAGATTTTCTGTGTGAAATCTCCTTTCACTTGGTAATTGCTCTTTATTTGGACAATTTATCATATGTGTTCAGTTCTTTATTGGTTTAGCAAGTTCCTCTGAATGTATTCACGTATTCGAAGATACCAAAGTAAAATCTGTATATTCTATCTTGTTGCTATAAAAATTTATCGCGTTCATGACATGGCTATGTATGAATGTTAGTCTGCCTTAAGCGTTTTCTGGTTAAAAATGCATTTGATTAATTGAATAGGTTAAATTCATTGAAAATCACAAAGGGAGTTGTACCTAAAAATTCAGAGGGGAACTAATTTAAAGGGTTCACCCATTTGTTGTTTAACTCATTTGTTCTTTTAAAGAGGGGTATAGAGTCAGAATAGATTATTTTCAGAATAAAGACAAATCTGTTAACCAACACTCCTCTCATCTTGTATGTAATCCCACCAAAGCAAGGCATGGCCTTTCAACTTTGTCTTGGCCAACTTCACCCTTTTCTCTTCTAGCACATCTTCATACTCAAAGTAGTTGTCTAATGCTCCTATCCAGTCCAAGAGCTCCTCACCATCTAGTTTTCCTCCATACATTGGTAAATCCATCTTGAATTTGTGACCTTCTGCCTTGACTACCTTCAACAACTTTGCCATCCTCAAGTCATCAGGATCCATCTCTTCCTCAGACCCCCCTTGGGAACTCTTCTCTTCCCCTTATTCTTCTTTTTCTTGGTCACTCACATCACTTGTGACCACACCTCTCTTCTGACTAGTTTCAACTATAGCAAGTTTGGCTTGAAGGGCTTCTGTAAATTCTTTCATCTCTCTTATCTCTCTTGCATGTTTGTCCTTTAGTTCATTCAACTCTCTAGCAACTGGATTCCCTTTTGGAGGCATTTTTGCTTCTTCTCACTTCAACCTTTCCCTTGTTCTGATCCAACCTATGCTCTGATACCAATTTGATGCAGAGATAGGGTAGGACACAATGGTTTCAACATCCAATGGAAAAATTTGTAGTTCCCATTCTCATAGTCACCCTTAGATGCATACTAGGCTCTAAGGTCTTATGGGTCATTACTACTCAAAAAACCATAACCTACACCAAGAGGGTCCCACACAGGATAGAGATAACAAATACAATGCAATAAAACTTCACAAGAACTTTGGAACCTCAAACTTCTAAGCTTCCCTTACTAGACTGTCCCTAGGCCTAGTAGTACTCCAAAATGACATTTTATTTCATAATTTCCAACTCAGACCTAATACCCAGAATTTAAACATAGATTTAGATACCCTTTTGGGCTTTATCAAACATATCCAACATGCAGGTGGGGTTCTTTGGAACACAAGGCTCAAATTTTGATTGTTCCTCTGTTGATTAGGCCTAATTAGGCCTCTAGGCATGACACCAAATGGATTCAGGGATTCAAGGACTCTGAATTCCCATTCCAACACCTCAAACACATCATATAAAGTCTCAAACAACTACTCCAACTCCAAGGGTCCTTCTCCAATAGCATATAACAAGTTTCACCAACTCACTAGGACTGTTAAGCCTACTACATGAAGATAGCAGACCTTCAACTCAACTTAGCACGTGTTAAACATCTCCTCTGCTCCTGCAACTTTTGGAAAACAAAATCTAACCTACTCCAAGCCATTCCACCGATTTTGAGGTCTTAACACCAACAGAATGGAGAGAAAATCATTTTATTCACTCAGAGCCAACCCTAGCTAGGTTTTTAGGCGGTTTAGAGAAAATTGGCTCTAAGTTTCTTCAAACATGATGAAATCAAGTGATACAAAAAGGGAAAATTAGAAGATTCATCACTCTACCAATTCCAACAAGTTTCAGATCATGGTATGGCTGTACAAATCCATATTGTTCACCAATTCAACAAGAAAGTGTTACAAAATGCAGAAAACAAAGCTTTTTTTTAATTTTTCTCAAAGGAAACTTCAACAATAGCTTATGGTTGATGTCTTTTTGCTTTAGAAGACATTTCTCTTCCTCTACCAATGGTTCACAACTAACTTTTTAGTTGCAAACTTACAAAATCCACTTTGACTCTTCATATTCCTCAAAAAGATGTGAAAGGTTACATTGACAACATTTATAACTTTTACAATTTCTCAATACTCTAACTCCTAGGACCCTACCAAGACACCTACAACATGAAAATGGTTTAAGAGATCTTATTACATGAAGACAACTCAAAAATAAAACCAAAATTGTCATTTGACCACCTTGAGCACACATGGGTGCTCCTGCACCAGAACCTATTTATAAATCATTTATAGGCAATATCCATTGCCCTTTGAAATGTTGCACCAGTATTAGACAAACCAAATGGCATCTTTGCATAAGCCATGGTTCCCCATTTGGTTGTTAATGTCATCTTAAATATATCCTCCTCTCTGACAATGATTTGATTATATCCAGAGAAACCATCTATTAATGAAAACCTCTCTGCCACCACTACTATTTGTAAAATTTGATCCATAGAGGGGCAGAGGTTAATGATCCTTCAAAGAGGCTTGATTTAGGTCCCTGAAGTCTACACAAGGCTTAATATCTCTATTTTTCTTTCTCACATGCACTATATTAGCCACCTAAGTAGAATATTTGATAGGGAAGATAATCCTCGCCTGTATGAGCTTAACAAGCTCTTTCCTCATGAGTGGCTCGATCTTTGGATTGAGAGGCCACTACTTTTAATGAACTGGCTTGTAATTAGGATCTAGATCATTGGCATGCTGAGCCACATCTAGATTGAATCTTTTAAGATCTTCATATGTCCATGCCAAGACATCATTATACTTCTAGGTAATCTTTATGAACTCTTGCTCCTTTGCATTGCCACACACTTTTCCTAGCAGCAACTCTTTGTCCTGCGTGACGGTTGCCTACTGGTAATATTCCTTTTTGAAGGTCATGTTATTCCTTTCACCCCTAAACTCATCATCACGGCTGAAGATGGCCTCAAGGGTGACTAGACCCTTGGGCAACTTGTTTAATTTGAGCTAGATGATCTGATCACCATAGCTTTCTTATAACCTAGGTTGCACCCTTGAAGATAACTCAGCTTCAATCTGGATGAAGCATGTGATCTGATCATTGCTATCAAAAATTTTCCAATAAATATTATTGTTAGGAATAGAGGGCCTAATGACCATCCTCACATGTTGATTGGGACCCTAAAACAAATCTGTAGGTGGGGAAAATTGAGCTCCCACTATTGCCAATTGATCATCCTTTGAATTTGATTTTCTTGGGATTACCTATAGATTAAGAGCATCAAAACTCTCAAACAGGTCCCAAACTCTATGTTTGTAAGCTCTTAGAAGTTGGTTCTTTGTTGCACATCTCTCTCTAACTTGGTTGACTACCAATTCAGTATCACCAAAGATCTCCAAATGCTTGATTTTTTCCTTCTCAGCAATCAACAAGCTGATGAGACAATGAATTGTCTCATCTATTAGCTAAATAAAAGCATATATTTTGCTTAATTAATGTCATTACATGTCTTAATGATATTGCATGTTTTCCTTGTAATAAACAATTGGAGGATTGAAGAATAAGTTCTGCCAAATTCAAGTGCCAAAAATCTTCCTAAAAAGAAGCACAAAAAGAGGAAGTTAAAAATGCAGTCACAGTAAAACAACAATATCTCCCTCATTTCTCAAGGAAATCTAGAATATCAAAATGATCTGGAAAGATAGGAACAAGGCAAACAAAACCCAGAAACCTTTTGAGGAGATTCATCAAAATAAATGAGTAGTTTGTGACTAAAATTGACTGAAACAAAACTATCGTGAAAAAAGATAGTGAAATCAGAGGAAGAAGTTATAGTTTTTCTCTTCAAGAATAGGATCTCAGATTCACATTCTTGGCAGATTGATTGAGAATAAGAATTCTATAAATTCATTGTAATCAAGGAATCAAATGGGAAGAGTTTTATGAAATAATATAGTTCAATCTTTTAGCAACAATAGTCTGGATAGCTCCAGATAGTTCCATTTCTTAGCAGTTTTTCAATTTCATGTTCTTTACATTTCTAGTATTTCCCTTCACAAGCTTTTGAGGATAGATTTGATTTCAGCAATTTCATTTGCAAGCTCTTAGTTTAGATTTGATTGTAGCAATTTGTTTCATGCATTTCCTTTCAATTCTGTTTGTAGAAAAAGAATGGCATGCAAATGATTTCTTCTCCCTCTTGCATATCACCATGGACACTACCTTGGATTGACATTTTTAATTAAATGATGAGGACTGCAGTGACCCTCATCATTTTTGGCACCATTTTTGGGGAAAGGTGTCATTAGGGAGTTTTTGTTGATATGGTGACAGCATGTCAAAAGAAAAAATTAGTTTGGCAAGTCTTTTTTAGGTTTATTATTTTAGAAACTCCCCCCAAAACAACAGATCCAAAGGCAGAGGTTCTTGCATGCAAAGGTGACAACTTTTGTGTAATCTCCTCAACTGGAGGACCGTGAATTCGAGCCCCAGCAAGAAAAAGATTATTGTTTGGACACCTTCAAAGTTCAAGGAGGGCTGTTCGATCAGATATTTGAAGGATAAGGAGCTGCATCCAGTCATGCATGCAGTAGAATTTGAGGAAGGATTACATGATCTTTCCAATCAGCCCATGCATCTACTAGAACCAGATATTATGGAGAAGGATGCCATTTCAAAGGAAGGTGAAGCATCAAAGTTTAAATCTTCAATCATCTTCTTCTCATGGTTTTCTTCTTTAAAAAAATTGAATGTATGGATCCATCTTTTGAGAAAAGGATGTTATTTTTCACAACTAGTTAATGCTTTTGTGAACCTATCTCTACATCAATAAGTAGAGTAGGATAGAGTAGGTTTCTTTTCTGCAAATAAGTGCTTTGCAAATGCTATGTTTTCTTCTCTAAAGCTAAAAAAATGCATTTCTCCATAAAAGTTGCTCCCAAGAGCTTTTGCAGATTTCTTTTGGCATTTGATGACATTTTGTATCTCTCCATAGCTATCCATGGGCTCTATTTCCATCATTAGAACATTCTAGATCTCTCTGGAGCCATTAAAGGAGGAAAAACAGTTAGCTCCGGAGAGCTCCGGAGGGCTCTGGAGAGTCCCAGAGTAACTCAGAACTGACCATGAAGAAAAGACAACAAGCTCTAGATAGCTCCAAAGTAACTCAGAACTTCTTCAAAGCATCTCCAATGCACCTCTCAAAAAAATCTTCAAAGCAATTGAAATAAAGGTGAAGAAATTGGCTCCAAAAGCTCACTATGAGTTGCAAGAGGACCCGCAACATTTCAAGTGTGGGGGAAATGATAAGACAATAAATTATCTCATCTATTAGCTAAATAAAAGCATATATTTTGCTTAATTAATGTCATTACATGTCTTAATGATATTGCATGTTTTCCTTGTAATAAACAATTAGAGGATTGGAGAATAAATTCTGCCAAATTGAAGTGCCAGAAAACTTCCTAAAAAGAAGTACGAAAAGAGGAAGTTAAAAATGCAATCGTAGTAAAATGGAAATATCTCCCTCATTTCTCAACAAAATCTAGAATTTAAAAATAATCTAGAAAGATGGGAAAGAGGGGAACAAAACCCAGAAACCTTTTGAGGAGATTCATCAAAATAAATGAGTAGTTTGTGGCTGAAATTGACTGAAACAAATTTGGCGTGAAAAAAGGCAGCGAAATCAAAGGAAGAAGTTATAGTTTTTCTCCTCAAGAATAGGATCTTAGATACACATTCTTGGTAGATTGATTGAGAATAAGAATTCTATAAATTCATTGTAATCAAGGAATCAAATGGGAAGAGTTTTATGAAATAATATAGTTCAGTGTTTTAGCAGCAATAGTCTGGATAGCTCCAGATAGTTCCATTTCTTAGCAGTCTTTCAATTTCATGTTCTTTACATTTCTAATATTTCCCTTCACAATCTTTTTAGGATAGATTTGATTTCAGCAATTTCATTTACAAGCTCTTAGTTTAGATTTGATTACAGCAATTTGTTTCATACATTTCCTTTCAATTCTATTTGTAGAAAAAGAATGTCATGCAAATGATTTCTTCTCCCTCTTGCATATTGCCATGGACACCGCCTTGGATTGACATTTTTAATTAAATGATGAGGACTATAGCGACCCTCATCACAAGCCATGGACTAATACCTCATACTCTGCTACATTGTTGGTGCAAGAAAAATGCAACCTATGAGCAAAATGCAACTTCTTACCAGTCGGAGAGACTAGCAAAACACATGCACCAGTTCCATTTCTACTCTTTGCACCATCAAAAGACATCTTCCATGGGCCATTGGAGTCATCATCTGGCTTGAGTAGAGAAGAGATTGAATAATCCCCTTCATGGATCATGTAATTTACCAAGTTAGTTGCCTTGGTGGTATTATAAGGATCAAAATTTTCATGATCTCCTACCCACTCATCAAGAAATAGGTCGGGGATAGGAAGAAGTGAAGGTTCTGCCTTAGTAGGCTCTAGATCATATACTTACCCACCTTGGATCATGACATGTGGGTTCACCAGGTTGTGGTCATAATTTTCCACATGATAATCTAAAATTGGTTCAACCTTGATGGTGAACCGTGTGCCATACCTGGTCCTCAGTAACATATGAGACCAGTCAGAAGAAAGGTAGGCACCTACCTTTGTTGTGAAATCCCTTGACAGACAAATAGAAAAAAGGAAGATCAATGACTAAAATGTCTTGTTTGAAGTCAGGTTTGGACATGCATGCAGAGTCAAATCTAGTCCCTTGATGACTCCTATACTGTTCACAGAGGTGCCATCTAGTTGTAATACTCCTGATGAAATAGGAGTGTACTTGATGTCTAATGCATCTGCTATCTTCTTGGGCATGATTGAAACACTAGCCCCAGAGTCTATCATGCAGTTGTGTACTAAAAATTTGCCAATGATCAAGGACAAGTAGAAAGGAGATGGCTTCTTGACTGTTCTTACTTGTCCTTCACTTGGTTGCACTAGGCTGACAGGAGCCTTCTCTTTCTGCTTTGTTGGTGAGTCTGGTGCTGCCAACTCAACGGATGGGAAGTGCCTTAAGGCTTCTTGTAATAGATCCCTCTGAGAGGGGATGGACATCACTTCCCACATAGAAACATTTATGTTTGTTTTCTTCATATGTTCCACAATATTTAATGGAACAGTGGCTGCTTGTGTATGGAGGGGATCCATGTCCCCCTTTTTGGTTGTTTAGCAGGTTGCTAAGGCACCTTTAAGCCTAATGGAGTTTCTTTTATAATAGCAGGTCTGTCATTTCAAATTGGAACTGTGGCAACGGTCACCTTAGCCTTTGGAATAAGCTCTTCTTATAACATAGTAGGCATGGGGCTAGCCTTCAACTACCTCTTTTTTGATCTGGTATTATCGACAATGGGCATAACAACACTGTCCATAGGCTTATTAACAGCGCAAAAATCCTCTGGAGTCCATAGCATCATACCAACAACAAGAGTAGTTTCTTTTAATGTTTCAAGATTGTTGTTTGATTCCTCTGATAATGATGCCTATTGAGAATGAAAGTTTTGCACCATTAAAGCCCCTTCTTGTGCTTCAAAAGCACAAGTGGACTGATTATGAGGTTGGTTGTAGGGGTAGCACCAATCTGCCTCTTGGACTAGATTATTCTAAGTAGGGACTAAAGCCCTAACTGGATTCACAATTGGTATTTGTTGAATAGG
Organism: Cunninghamia lanceolata; assembly: GCA_027924645.1. Taxonomy (NCBI): domain Eukaryota; kingdom Viridiplantae; phylum Streptophyta; class Pinopsida; order Cupressales; family Cupressaceae; genus Cunninghamia; species Cunninghamia lanceolata. Next base: position 9,736,799 of record BSBN01000333.1, read on the forward strand.
TTGAATTATTTGTAAAGGTTGTGTAGAGTTAGGAGTTCGATATCTATTTTGTTGGTAACCCTAGTTCTAGTTTTGATTCCTATTAGAATTATACCCTTGGTTCCAATTCTAATTAGGTGTCTACCCCTGGTTATAGTTCTGATAGGGTTTAGGAGTAGTTTGAATAGCTATACTATTCACCTTGTTGGTTAAATTGGACAATAGGGTCTTAAGATCACTTTCTTCTTGAGAAAGAGAGGATGTTGAAGCCTTAGGCTCTGGGATGGGAGCAATAATGGGCTACTGGGATGAGGAAGGTAGCTATGGAAAAAGTGGGATAGGAGGCCTGGGAGAAATTTTCCCAGACTGTATTAGGCAATTTTCAGCTTTCAAAGTTGTCTCATAGCCAGCTGGTAGAATCTCAGCACCCATCAACTACATCATCACTACAATATCAAAATTCAAAGCTCTTAAAAAATATAAGAAAGCACCTTGTGGGGATGGCATGAGGGTAGCTGGAATTCTCTCCCACGTCCTCTAGAATCTAAAGTTGAAATCTGCCAGCATCTCACTTGGAGCTCTCTTGATAGTCGCTAACTACTCAAGTAATGAAACATTGTCTACCCTCTCACCAAATTGCTTGTAGAGGGCCTCTCCCAGCTTGTCCCAGGTATGTATGGATGTAGGGGTCAGGCTCCTAGACCATTGAAGAGCTCCCCTTTAAAAGATGAAACCATGAGATGGACTACAACATCTTCATGTTGTATATGATGGACTGAGCACATGTTGGATATGTCTTTGATGTGCTCAGCAGGGGTTACAGAACCATCACCTGTGAAGGGTGAGACACTTTTCAGGGCTGCAAAAGGTATGTCATTATAAGCATCCAAGTCTAATGGACTACCTCTATTAAAGGTCACAAAGGGTAGATTCCTTTCCATCCTAGGGATTTTCAAATTCAGTCTAGGGATATGCAAGCTTCTTCTACTATACTGAAACCTAACAGGAGGGGGTGTAGATTGAGCCCTTGGAAGAGGTAAAATAAGATTGCTATTCTTTCTCATAGGAGACCTAGATAACCTAGACCTTCTCTTTGAAGCAGCAACATATAGTTCAGTAAATTGAAAGTTACCTCTTGAAGATGCCCTGGTTTGCATAGGCATAAAAGATGGCATTGATTAGAACCAGACACATGTAGAGTTGCCAGGTGCAGGAAATGTCTGCCAAGATGTAGAGTGCTAAGAAGAAACTAGGTTCTTAGCTTGATTCATTGATTGCTTATGCTTATGGTCCCATTGGGCATGCCATAAACTGTTGTCACATAGATTTGCACCCAGTGTTGAAGGTTTTTAGGGCTCCAACAATCTAGTGAAACATTGAGACAACCTCCAGGTGTGGGACCATACAGGGAGGCTAAATCTCTAGAGAGAGGGTGGTTCCTTTGCTGAATGATAAAAATTTAGTGATCCTAAGAGTAAACCTAATCTATCCACCTAATAGGAAAAGAGGAAGAGGGAGTAAAATTGAAAGTAAAGGGAGGTGATACACTAGGTTTGAATAAAGAACATTCACAGAGCTAAGATGTACAAATAAAGAAATATAGTTGATAACTTACATAGATCATGAAGATTTTAACAAAGGTAAAGAATGGATTGCCAGGAATTAAACATTCACAAACAATGGCCAATTCTAAGGCTACACAGAGTTAAAAGTGTGAAAAAGTAAAACACCATATGTATTAATCAAGAGGCATAGTTATAGTTGTATATGCCTAAAAATGACACGATTCATCCTAAATAAATATTTTAAATATTTATTCCATTCTTCTATCAATTAAATAAATATTCTAAATTTATTTAATCGATTCACTGTTCCATAATTAAATAAATTCAATTTATTTAATTAAAATTCTTCTAAATGTCCTACACAATTAAATAATCATAAATTATTTAATTAATCCAAATTCCTCTATCCTAAGTTCTAAATTCCAAAAATCTACCTCACACTTACACCTCACTTTTCCACCTCACCTTGTCCACCTCATCAGGTTGCACATGTAATTAAATATATTAAATATTTAATTACCTATTTTTCTCTCACCCACATGGCCTATTTCTTCTCAAATCAGAAGTTAGTTAACTAATCAATCAAATCTGTTAACTAATTAGTCATTTGAGTTCACTAGTCAATCTATTCTGTTGACTCCTCAATCAACCCAGTTCACTGGTCAATCAATTCAGTCAATCCCATAATCCACTCTTCTAACTGATCAATCAAGTCTGTTAACTGTTCAGTCAATGGAGTTAACTCTCCAATAAATTTTGTCACATCCCCTCTTTCATGATGGAGCTAGGACACTTGTCACATTTCTACTGGTTGCACATTCCTCAACCATTCTCAACCGTTGATCTTCATATCTTCTCTCAACCGTTGATTCTCATTCTTCTAAGTTTATAAATGAAGCTTCATCCCTCCACTCTATTCATCCAGGCTTTTGACATCGTTACTCTGCAGAAATATCACCAGCGCACCTTTGGCACCCATTTACCATCCACAAGCTTGAGATCACACATTTTCCTTGGAGCTCATCTTCATTGCATATCACAATAGCCATTTACCATCGACTTCCTCGAACACAGCTTAAAGGAGTGCACTCTCTGAGGGCTCACTTCATTTGCAAAAGGACGGTTGTAATAGGCAAACAACAGAAGCATCAATTTCAAGGAAGGTTTGCTTTGTGTTATTCATTGCTATTTTCATTTAATATTTCTTGTTATCTCCTATTCTGTTGATGTTTGGGTCTTACATTATTCATTTGATTAATTCACGTTTTACCCCTACATTTTTGGTGCCCACCGTGGGGCCTTGGCCCCTTTATCTCATCAAAAATTGAGCTTTTTTGAAGGCAAGTTTCGTACAGGTCACGCACAGTCATGCACAGAGTACTTTGGTGCATTTAAACATTTCTGCGATGCATATAAAGACTATTACGGCGCTTCTATCCTTTCTGCGCATCTATGTATTTTCGCTGCGCTTTTGCAGACTATTACAGCGCTTTTGATTTTATTGCGCATATGTTCCTTTTTACTATGCTTTTGAAGACTGTTACTGCACATCCATTATTACGTGCAATATTATGGTGCACATACGTGCAATATTATGGTGCATTTATTATTGTTGCGCTTCTATTGATTATTTCTGCGCATCTAATCACTGAAGCTGCGCATTTGTAATAGGCTATGGTTTTAGTACTTTTCTAGAGGAATTTGCTAACGCTAACCTTTTCGTAGGTGTTTGTTGGGGCTGTTTTGCAGGATAGGTTCAGGTTTAGTTCCATATAGTTGCATCTAAATAGTTCACATTTCACTTTCCAAGGGATAGTAAAACTGATGTGCATTCAAATCCTCATCTAGCTCTAATTAGGGAGAAAGTAACTGGATTATTTCTTGCTTGCATTGCAACACCTTCCAAGTTATTGCTATCTAAGTTTAAAACTGAACTCACCTTTGATCTTGGGGTTAAAATGAACTATTGCTATGTCGTGATACCAAAACTTCAAAATTAACTATCTCGTGCTACACAGTTTAAAACTGAACTCACCATTGATCTTGAGGTTAAAATGAACCATTGCTATATTGAGAGACCAAAATTTCAAAGTTAACTATCTTGTGCTACGCGGTTTAAAATTGAACTCACCACTGCTTTCTGAAGTTAAAACTGAACCACTGCTATATTGCTAAAATCACTTCAAAAGTTTTGTGTTTGAGTAGATTAGCCCATTTAGTTTTTCACTTTTAACTAGGGTGGATTAATCAGTGTATTCTGTGCTTGCGAATGACAATAGGTTTATGCTCTCCCCTCTTCTAGGTGATCAGAGTGCCAGACTTGTCATTCTATTTGTTTAACCTTTAGGAGGGGCCTGCCCTTGGATGCACGCTTGTCCAAGTGGGAACGACCCTGAGTGGTAACAGGCTAACGCCAAGCCCTACCAAGCCACTTAAAATAAATTGTGCTTGAGGTGAAAACTTCCTGCAACAAGTGCTGTTATGTTACACCGACGGCCAACCTCCCCCAAAACCCTCTCAGGCGCAACCCTTTGAGGCTGGGAGACTCCATAACGGAGAGTAGTGCCGCCGCACATGTAACCACTTGAACGGTTGCCCGCATTAAATACCTCTTGTTCTAGTGGCCCAAATCCCTTATAATCCATTTCTCGCCTAGGATTTTTGTGCTTGCTTTTGTTCAGTTTAGTCCAAAATAGAGTCAAAAAAACTACAAAAACAATGAAAAACTACAAAATATTCTTTGTGCTTGCTGTGTTTTCTTGCTGTTAATTCATAATATCAGATCAGGAAGACCTTTTCTAGCCAAAAAATACCAAAAACAAAAGAAAAATCCAAAAATTTTGCCAAAATACCAGAGCTGCGCATATACTTCTTTCTACTGCGCATTTGTAGAGACTTGCTACGCTTTTATAACGACTTACTGCGCATATATACTATTGCTGCGCTTATACACACTGTTGCTGCGCATTTGTATTTCACCAGAGCTGCGCATATACTGCGACTTACGGTGCATTTATTCATTCCTGCTGCGCATTTGTTTCGGCGCATATGCGACAGTGAGCACTTGCCCTATTTTTGAGAAAATATTTTCACTTGATTAGAGCACCCATTTCAGCCTAGTTTCACTTTCTGAGGTCAGATTCAACCTTGCAGTCAGTCTTCGTCCGTTTCGCCCAAGTCTCTCTTTCGTCCGTCATCCCATCCGCTTTCTGTCCAAACGCCTCTTGTCCCAGAATCAGTCTATCCCATACCAATTTGACATAGGTCCCTTTTTCGTGTCATTAGTGAATTCACGTAAGCCTAGTAGGTCACCGTACCTTTGCTAGTAGTCTTGTTGAGCGACTAAGCCCTACACAGTAAGACTGGTATCGACTACCCTTACTAGCGGCCAACGTCTTGTGTCAACCGTCTTACTTGAAGTCATTGAGTGAGAGAATCCTTTGTCCAAATCTTGTCCTAGGTATCCCATTCACCACAGTCTCAGTCGGCACCTCGCCAAGATTTCTAATCCTGGTCCACTTCATCCCACCCCACCTTGCATGGTTCTTACTCGATCCCAGTACAACAACCAAATTGAAATGGCTGACTCATCTGATCACCTCGCCCCACCACGTGGTGGTGACAAAGAAATTTCTCATGAAGAATTAGTAGCACACATCCAAGATAGAAAATTCCAACGCCTAGTAGAGAGGGTGCTCCTTGAAGACCCCGACAAATACTTCCACCATCTTGCTAATCTCGGCGTCAAACTCCCCGCAGACTTTGACATAAGCTCCATCATGGAAAATGTAGACAATGATCATGAGCGAAGATGTGATGATCATGAGAGAGGCACGAATGACACAGTCCCGAATGCAAATGATAGAGGCAAGAAACTGATAGATCAAAATGCTCCTATGGATGACGTGAGACAACAAATCGAAAGTCTAAAACAAGAAATATCTAACCTTAAGACCGGTACAAGTTCCAAGCAATACTCTTTGGAAGATATAGCTCCGTATCCTTTTGACAAAAGTTTGGTCATGAAACCCTTCCCCTTTCAGTTCGGAGTCCCAAAGTTTGACAAATACAAAGGGAAGGGGGACCCTAGAGATCATATCCGGGAATTCAATGCCGCATGTTTAGAAGTAGCTCACAACGAGACCTACTTGATGAGACTGTTCCCAAGATCCTTAGGTGGTCAAGCTATGGAGTGGTTCTCGCACCTCCCACCAGGAATCAAAACTTTTGATGAACTTGTCAATAAATTTATAACACACTTCTCCTACAACATAGAACACGAGGTATCTATGCTAGATCTATGCAACACCAATCAAAAGAGTGGTGAGTCATTCGCCACCTTCTTACAACGATGGAGACAACTAGCTAGTAAGTGTTCTTATGATATACCTGAGAAGCAACTATTGGAAATGTTTGTCCATAATTTGAATACTGATCTTAGCTATCAGATTCAGATACAATGCCCTACATCATTCTCCAAAGTCATTGAAATGGGCCTATTCATTGAAAAAGCTATGATCACTAAAGGAACTCTCAAGCTCTATAAGGACACACCTACTTCCAATTACACAACGGATAAATCAAAGTTTTGGACCAAGAACAAGAATGTGGTCAACGATGGGGTAGTTGACGCCAAGGCGACAGCTCCTAAATAGCAACCCATATTCACTCTTAAGGGAGAAACAAACAATGGTGCAATCAACAAACCACCCTCTCGGGAGCCTAGATCTTGGTTCAATTCAAACCCAAGGAGAAAATTCACACCATTAGGTGAGTCTCAATAATCTGCACTACGGAAGTTGTTGGCTAACAACAAAATTTCTCTACCGCCAACAAGTGATTACGAGCCTATAGTCAAACCTCCCTACTGGAAGGACACAGACTATTGTGAATATCACCGAGGAAGGGGGCATACAACTAACAACTGCATCTGCCTCAAAAATGTCATACAAGATATACTAGATCAGAATCAGGGAGGGACACAACAGCATACCTCCAATGAAACTCATGTGGCCTACAGGGATCCACTTTTGAATCATAACAGGCCATATAACAACGCCACAACAACAACAACCATGGCCACAACAACAACAACAACAACAGCAATGACAACAACAATAATCGCAACCGGCCAAATCAGAACAGTGGGATGAGTAGTGCTAACTATGCAAGTGTTCCATTTGACTACACCATAAATTACATTTCTGAACATATTCCGCAGGTCAATGTCATCTCACCCAACCAACAACCAGGACCTAACCGAACTGGTTGTAGTATAATTACCCGCAGTGGTAAAGTCACACTCAATACCGTTCCTCCAAGGTCGTCACCATCTCCATCCAACCCCCATCAGTACAATGTCCTCGACCAGTTACAGAAAACCCCGGTTCACATTTCTATACTGGAGCTCTTGCATCTATCTCCTTCTCATAAGGAGATTCTTGAGAAAGCCTTAGTGGAAACCATCGTCCCCACTAATCTGGCCCAGGAAAAGTTTCAGACCATGGTGGGCAATTTGACATCCTCCAATTCCATATCATTTATTGAGCAAGATGATCTTTCTCTATCTCAACCCCACAACACCCTTCTGCACATTGTCGCATTCATACACAAGCACCACATCAAGAGGGTTCTCATTGATGGGGGTGCTGGTTTAAATATCTGCACATTGAAGCTAGTCCTTGCACTGGGGTTCTCCAAACAAGTAGTTGATCCAAGGAGGAAAATTACCATTAAGGCATATGACGAGGAAGAAAGAACCACAAAAGGAACGGCTGTCCTACCCATTCAAGTGGGACCGGTAATTAAAGATGTGGTGTGCCAGGTCCTTGATCGGGAGCTTGCTTATAATATTCTACTAGGGAGACCATGGATCCACGCCCCTCAACCTATCATCAATGCATTAAGTTCCCACACAATGGCAAGCAGGTCACCATCCAAGGCGACCCCGACCCCTACCAGCACTGCAATTCTTTCCGTGCAAAACCTGAATGTGTCATACCCAACAACAGAGCCTACATTTCCCCTACCCCACAATAGGACCATACCGCTGAAGCTTCCTCCTCAAGACCCAAACCACTGAAACTTACCATAAAAGAAAATGGCATGGGGAAATACTCCATTGAGCACAGCCTCAACCTTGCCAAGATGCCTTTGTCTCCTCGCTCTTTTGGCCAACCCAAACATCCACCCAAACATTTTCCAAAGCCATCTGCTCCTCCCGTAGCTGCCACAAATCCCTTTGTAAAATGGGGGACCTTATCTGATGAGACAGAAGAGCGAGATCTCCTACAGTGGCTTTATACAAAAGAAGAAAACACACCCCAAGAACCACCTAGACTCCCTACAAAACTCTATGGGCGGGGTGAGACTATTTTGCACAGGATGGGGTACGAAGGACAAGGCCCCATAGGCCTCAGAAAAGAAGGAATCATTGAACCTATACAACCTTCTTCATCCTCTTCGGCTAGAAACAAAGGGTAAAGCCAAGGAAAATGCCTACCTTGTGGAGACAATCCAAACACTCCAAGTGGATAGTGACATAGATTCAGATGATTCAAATGAGTATGAGTGGGACGAGCTAACAGAGCACTCCTACGACGACAAAGAGGTTGACACCATCCAAACTCTTAGCCCCTACCATGAGGGTCAAACGCAATGGGACAGACCACTGGAGTCTGATTTGCCCACCCCTGAGATTATGGCTTTCGAGGAAAGTTTAGATTGCATTGCGATAAACAACTTGGAGGAAAGTACCACCCAGAATACTACCCCCGCCAATGCCCATAACATTCCCATTCACACCATCAATGAATCAGGTCTCTCATCCGACTCCCTTCCCCTCTTACACCCTGAGCTTATTGACTGGGATTTGCAAGGAACCCCCCAATTAGATATGTTCCAGAACGATGATGCCTACATTGATTATATGGAACTTAGGGACCACTTGCCAAAAGGAGATCATAAAGCTAGTTTTGCTATCGAACTGAATACCGTGGCTTACTTCGGGGAGGGTGCCAAGCCTTCCAGTCGCAAAAATATCAAGATCAAAAATGGATCTGACAGTGAAAACTGCCTTGCAGCAGTGTCAGATCATAAAATAGTAAAAAGAAAGGACGCATCTGACGGTGAAAACCCAATTGTGGCACTCGACGATGGAATGCTTGACACTCTCCCTAGTGATATGTACTAGGAAAGGTCACAGATTGTGGTAGAGCCGATAGAGCCCGTGAATATTGGAACCGAAGAGCAGCCCAAGATTATCCACTTTGCCAAATCTCTCACACCACCAGAGAAAACCAAGTTTGTACCATTCTTTAAGAAGAAGAGAGGCAGCTTTGCTTGGTCATATGCAGACATGCCAGGTTTGGACCCAAACCTAATTCTACATCATTTTCCATTGGATCCAGAGGTGAAACCCGTAAAGCAGAAGCTGAGAAAAATGCATCCTCATATAGCCCTTTTGGTCAAAGAAGAACTCAAGAAATTGCTAGATGTGGGGTTCATTAGAGCCATAGATTACCCAGAATGGATATCTAATATTGTGCTAGTGTCTAAACCAGATGGCCGGGTTCGACTATGCAATGATTTTTGAGACTTAAACAAAGCATGCTACAAGGATGACTTTCCATTGCCAAACATCGATATCATAGTCGATCTAACTACAGGACATACAATGCTATCACTCATGGACGGATTCTTAGGATATAACCAAATCAAAATAGCACCTGAGGATCAACACAAAATAGCTTTCACTTGCCCATGGGGTACCTTTTGCTGGAATGTCATGCCTTTTGGGCTGAAAAACGCAGGTGCTACATATCAGCGGGCCATGACAACTATATTCCATGACATGACGCATGTAACTATGGAAGACTATGTTGACGATATCTTAGCAAAATCCCTCACAAGGGACTCACACCTGGACATATTAGAAAAAGTTTTTCAGAGATTGGACCAATTCCAAGTCAAACGGAACCCGAAGAAATGTGTGTTTGGGGTAACTTCAGGCAAGTTGCTAGGCTTCATTGTGTCAGCAAATGGAATAGAGGTAGACCTGGCCAAGGTTAAAGTTATAATGGACATGCCACCGCCCAAGACTCTAACTCAGTTAAGATCCCTACAGGGCAAGCTGCAAGCCATCCGCAGGTTCATCTCACAGCTGGCAGACAAGTGCCAACCTTTTAGCCACCTTCTACATAAGAACATTCCATTTAAATGGGATGAGCAGTGCGAAGAGGCATTCAACAAGCTAAAGGAGTATCTTATGAATCCTCCCATACTCATGCCTCCGATCCAAGGAAAACCTTTAATTCTCTACATCTCTACTACACCCACTACTCTTGGGGCACTTCTAGCACAGCAAGACTACGAGAACAAGGAGAGAGCTGTATACTACATCAGTCAAACCTTAGTGGGCTACGAGTTGCAATACTCACAGGTAGAACGATCATGCCTTGCGGTGGTTTTTGCTTCACAAAAACTCTAACATTACATGTTGGCACATCCTGTCAAACTCATTGCCAAGATTGACCCACTGAAATATCTTCTCAGCAAAGCAGCTCTCACAGGTCGACTAGCAAAATGGGTTATGCTTCTTAGTGAATATGATATAGAATATGTGGACAGAAAAGCCATCAAAGGACAAATCATCGCTGACCAACTGGCCGAGGCACCATTACAAGACACTTCACCAATGCAGTTTGAGTTTCCCGATGAGTCTTTATTCACTCTGTCCACATCTCCTTGGAAACTCTACTTTGACAGATCTTACACCAACCATGGATTGGGGGCAGGTATCCTGTTTATCACTCCCCAAAGCGACACAATTCTGAAATCCTACAGATTGTTATTTCCATGCACAAATAACATAGCGGAGTATGAAGCCTTGGTGATTGGTCTCAAGATGGCCACTGAGTGGAAAATCCAAGCACTATATGTCTACGGTGATTCTCAGCTTATCATAAATCAGGTCAACGATGAGTATCAAACCAAAGATGAGAAGCTCATCCCATACAAACGGATGGCTGACGACCTCAAAGAACACTTTGGGACCATCTCCTTCAAGCAAATACCCAGGATAGAGAACAAAGCAGTAGATGCAATGGCTACCATAGCCTCTCTTCTAGAAATTCCTGAATATGAGTCACGGTATGAGTTCTTAGTGGAAACCATCTGGCAACCGGCTTATGATCTCCTTGAAACCCATTCCATTTGCCTCCTAGTCGGATCTGATTCACCTTGGTACGGTAAGACTTACACTTACCTCAAGGACAATATTCTCCCACCGAACCTCTCTTCCAACCAAAAATGAACTCTCATCCGACAGGCCTCTCGTTACACCATCATAGCCGATACCCTTTACCGACGTGGTCTGGATGGTACTTTGCTCTGTTGTTTGGAACAAGAAGAATCCATAACCGCCTTGCGAGACGTACATTAAGGGATATGCAGAACACACTCCAGCAGTCCTTCCTTAGCCAAGAAACTCATGCGTTTGGGTTATTACTGGCCAAATATGGAAATGGATTCCTATCAGTTCATCAAAAAGTGCAAACAGTGCCAAATACACGGGAACCTGATCCATGCACCTGCTCAAGAGTTGAGACCTTTAATGACACCCTGGCCCTTTTGTCAGTGGGGACTTGACCTTGTGGGAAAAATTCATCCACCCTCTTCCAACAGCCACAAATTTATCATTACCGCCACTGAGTATTTCACAAAGTGGATTGAAGCCATTCCCCTAACCACCGTCACAGGAAAGCAAATTTCCTCTTTCATTTTGAATTACATTATCTACAGATATGGCATCCCTTCATCCATCATAACGGATAATGGAAGACCATTCAAAAATCAGGATGTCCAGGAACTCTGTGAGCGTTTCAAAATCTAACATCATTTCTCCACTCCATACTACCCCCAAGGTAACGGCCAAGCTGAGGCATCAAATAAAACCATTCTGAAAATCCTAAAGAAAACTGTCAATGAGGCTGGTTGCTTTGTGGGCCTACCGAACCAGTATATGCACTCCCACAGGTGCTACACCCTACGCCCTTGTCTATGGTTCAAAAGCCATCCTCCCCATTGAGGTCGAACTACCATCCCTCAGGGTGTCGTTGAAAGGTCTCATATCAGATGAAGAATATAGAATCTCCAGGTTGCAAGAACTAGAGCTACTAGAAGAAAGACGCTAGAAAGCCTTCGATCATCTTAAAGCATATCGACAGATGATGTCAAGAAGCTATAATCACAAGGTTCGACCAAGATGCTTTAAAGTTGGGGACCTAGTTCTAAAAGAGAACCCTCGTAATCAACAAGACAGAGAAAAGAAAGGTAAGTTCGAACCTAACTAGCTTGGACCCTATGTGATTGTAGCTGCTTACGGATCAGGGGCATATCAGTTGGCCACTTTAGAGGGTGAGTTGTTGGATGATCCAATCAACAGCATGCACCTTCGCTGGTTCTATAACTAGGAGAACCCCAATGCAAGGGGGGCACAGTAAAATCAAAATTCAAAAAATCAAAAAAGTTGAAAAGAGAAAATACAAAAAAAATTAGAAAAAAATAGAAAGCATACAAAAAAAAAAATCGTCCTTTGGTGAAAACCTAGAAAACAGGCACCTTGGATAGGTATCATGATGAAAACCTGGCAATTAGGCGTCATGTTACTTTCTAGCTTCTCATGCCAATAAAAGCAAGTGGTGAAAACCTGGTAAACAGGCGTTACTTGTGATAAACTGCCTTCTCCATCTTTGGGAATCCACTCACTATCAGTCCATTCTTTCTCCATTTGCCCCATTCGACCCATATCTATCCCACAAATAAACACTTGACAGTTACCTATCATGGCTTGATACTCTCCTTGTGGCCTTGTCAACCAAGGTTTTGTCCCATACCGTCTCCTCAATGTGAGCCTAGCATAGGGTCTCTTGTCAGTGTCCATGGTCCAAGTTCGTGAACTACGTTGCCTCTGCGCCGTCACGTAGGCAAGGCCATTATTCTAATGCGCCCTCGAGGCTTCCATTTCTTCCATGGTCTGATTCATCCCCTTTCTTGTCTTCATTCTTGTCGTCTTTCTTCTAGTCCATCCATGGTCCATTAGGGTTTACCCCGAACTACGTTGCCTCTGCGTCGTCACGTATGCAAGGCCATTTAGCAATGTGCCCCCAAGGCACTAGGTCAGTCCCTTAGGGTCCGTCTCCCCAATAAGGATTGTGCAATCTTCTCACCAAGCTAGCAAATACAAGCAGAACCCACGCCTCAAGCAGAAATCTTGACTGTGAGCATCTTAACCTATCCAATGCAAAGCAAATACCCAAGGTCTTCTAAATGATTTTATGCAAATTAAGGCAAGAACTAAACACATATCAATGCAAATATGCTTTTTAGATCGGAAACATGGTTAACAGTTTGAGTCCTAATTTTTGCTATCATACCTTCCTATGCTACTCAAGGATGCCAAAAGCTAGAGATGCTATGATGGGGGCATAATTACTTTCTTTGTTTGTTGTTTGTGGATTAAACTTTAGTAATGTGAAGCCTTGTCTAAGGACATGATCGGCAAAAGATCGTCGAGGACATCAAAGGTATAACATGAACAGGGGCAATCCTTGTCTGTTGATACGCAAGAAGTACTCAGGTCATCTAGATTCAATTATACCTAGATGCTTGTATTAACTTGCTAAATCCAAATCCATGTAAGTGGTACTCAGGTCATCTCGGTTCAATTATACCTAGATGCTTGTATCCACTTACAACATTTTAGAAAATGTACCAAAAACACAATGCCCAATGATGAAATAAAGCACTCCAATAGCAAAGCATCCATCCTATATCCATTTATACATCCATACCATACCCCATGCAATAAAGATCCAACAATGCAGAGTATCAATGTTTACAAAAGCTTGCGAGTCCTTCTATCGAGTCTTTCTTCTATCAATCAGATTTCTATCTATCATCAGATCTTTCATCCTTGTCCAGTCAGTCTGAGCAATGATCCAAATGTAGGTCCATCCTTAATCCATATCAATCATGTCAAGTCAATCTTGCACAAATGATCCAATCACAATCATTGGTCTTAATCCTTGTCTGGTCGTAAACCAACTCGATCAGTTAATCAATCAATTGTCTTATACAGGATGTTGCATGGTCGAAATCAGACCAATACACGCATCTTACATGACATGCTTCATTTCCTGGAACCAGACACTATCCTTCATGTTGCTCTAGGGATCCATCATTCCCCGCCATGACAACATGCCTGCCTGTTGGTCTAGGGATACATCGTTCCCCGCCATGACAACATTGTTGTATATTGTTATTAGTATATCATTGGTTTACCGCTTGACAGGGGCAATACCTTGTTTGTTCTTGTGTCATTTGTGCATACTTACTTGCCTACTTGTGTGTGTCATCATTCCATCTTGCATCGCGTATCATTCGACTCTTTCGTCAACCGATTTCTTCATTCTAACCTAGCTTCCCTTCATCTTCATGAGATTGTCCGTCTCACGCCTTCTGCCTCCTCCTCGTCCAATCTTCCAAGGGGGCATCCTGTCATCAAACTTGTACCAGGGGCAAACTGGGGCATGTGTCACTATCAGACTATTTATTCTTTGAAGCAACGCTGTAAACTGCATTGCATCAAAGAGGGGCAAAATGTATATGCCTAAAAATGACACAATTCATCCTAAATAAATATTCTAAATATTTATTCCATTCTTCTATCAATTAAATAAATATTCTAAATTTATTTAATCGATTCACTATTCCATAATTAAATAAATTCAATTTATTTAATTAAAATTCTTCTAAATGTCCTACACAATTAAATAATCATAAATTATTTAATTAATCCAAATTCCTCTATCCTAAGTTCTAAATTCCAAAAATCCACCTCACACTTATACCTCACTTTTCCACCTCACCTTGTCCACCTCATCAGGTTGCACATGTAATTAAATATATTAAATATTTAATTACCTATTTTTCTCTCATCCACATGGCCTATTTCTTCTCAAATCAGAAGTTAGTTAACTAATCAATCAAATATGTTAACTAATTAGTCATTTGAGTTCACTGGTCAATCTATTCTGTTGACTCCTCAATCAACCCAGTTCACTGGTCAATCAATTCAGTCAATCCCATAATCCACTCTTCTAACTGATCAATCAAGTCTGTTAACTGTTCAGTCAATGGAGTTAACTCTCCAATCAATTTTGTCACATCCCCTCTTTCATGATGGAGCTGGGACACTTGTCACATTTCTACTGGTTGCACATTCCTCAACCATTCTTAACCATTGATCTTCATATCTTCTCTCAACCGTTGATTCTCATTCTTCTAAGTCTATAAATGAAGCTTCATCCCTCCACTCTATTCATCCAGGCTTTTGACATCGTTACTCTGCAGAAATATCACCAGCGCGCCTTTGGCACCCATTTACCATCCACAAGCTTGAGATCACACATTTGCCTTGGAGCTCATCTTCATTGCATATCACAACAGCCATTTACCATCGACTTCCTTGAACACAGCTTAAAGGAGTGCACTCTCTGAGGGCTCACTTCATCTGCAAAAGGACGGTTGTAATAGGCAAACAACAGAAGCATCGATTTCAGGGAAGGTTTGCTTTGTGTTATTCATTGCTATTTTCATTTAATCTTTCTTGTTATCTCCTATTCTATTGATGTTTGGGTCTTACATTATTCATTTGATTGATTCACATTTTACCCCTACAATAGCAAAGGAAAGTTCTATTTGAAATATAGAAGCATCAGACTAACTATTTTCCCACCTTTTTTACATCTTGCATTCATGCATATATAGAATATGATTCCAAATGACCTAATTAGGTTACAATAAATTGCCCCATGGCTCTATCAGAAAATATCTCTGCCTAAAGGAATGTCGGCCTGCAAGAATTCATTCCAAAAAATATTTGAAGCCTGGGTAGATGGCTGATATTTTGGACCTTCAATGCGAGTTGTTGAATCATCCATCTGCAACCATAAATGCAACAAATATATGCATCTGGAAAGTCCTCACAACACTTTAAATTGGTCACTGAGATGTCTTGTTGGCCGAGACTGCATATTCATCTTTAATCGGTGATCATCCTGATATCCAAATGCGCAAATTTGAATCATGCAATTTGGATCATATTTTGAAATGAGAATATCCACCCAAAAGCCCACCAAATGAAAGAGGAGGAAATTATAAGCACATTTTCCTTTTGGATCATGTAGAAATTCCTCAGGATAAGGGAGATATCCATGGTTAAAGTTGCAATCAATGGGCATATGGATATCCACGTGTCATCACCTCGCAGTCGCACAGTGGGAACATGACATCAGCATAGGTGAACTATGGCCATGCGATAACATGAATTTCCCTCAAGGTCTGCATATTCATGAATATTCAGATGATATATCCAAATTGAACACAAGAGCCTTCACATTCCCAATATCTAGATATGCACCCGTCAAATTTTTCTTCATAGCATGGAGAAACTGTCATTCGCATGGATATTAACTTTTAATATTTGGGTGCTAACTTAATATCTGGATGCCTTTTGAATATCCTGATGATGTCATTGGCGTAAGGAACTTCTTTGAAGAGGGGATCTAGATGACATCATCAAGATATTCACAAGGGTCATGGATATTTAAGGATCCAGATATTAGGAAATATCCTGATGATGTCATCATCATATTCACAAGGGTCTGCACATTTAGAAAGGACCCGACTATTAGTTAAGATCTGAATGTTTATAAAACATTTGGATATTAACTAAGGTCCAAATATGAAGGGGATATCAGGATCATAGCTAAGGTCTGGGATATTAAGATAATATCTGGGATGTTAGCTAAGATCTGGATGACGTCACCAGGATATTCATACCAAAATGACTAAGTATGAAGATGGGAAATCCCCGTGAAGGAAGGCATTTGAAGATTAAGGATTTCTGGGTTTTTTTGGGTTTTTTGCAAGGATTTTCCATATGAGCTTTTAGGAATTTTTGTAAGTTAGAGCATGAGGATTTGAAGATTTAAGGATTGTAGGGACAAATCTCAAGGGATATCCAAGAGATTTCAAGGTGAACTATTTGACTCTGGATAGAGGAAAATGGGTCAACACTACCCAACCAACTTCTATAAGAGTAATTTTTCTAAGAAACCCCCTCCTAGTGTTGCTACAAAAACTAGGATTAATAGCTGCTTGAAATACACCAAGTAAGAATAATCGGTTAACTACAAATGTTTATAGTTACAATTGTGAATTGTAGTAGTGATAGAATTATTAGTTAAGTACAATTGTTAATAGTTTGAAGATTCTTTATATTTTTAATAGATATTGATGCATGTATGGACTAGATGATTGGTGAGAAACAAATTTAATACCTTTTGATCCTTTCTTAGTTCACAAACCAAGGAAGGATAGTAGAACTACTTGAAAACATACAAGATGTGGTTGCATGTGCCACTTCATCACATGAGTCATGGTTCCTAGGTCAAACCATGTATTGGTATGGTAGCACTAGGTTTAACATATGGACAAAGTGGGAAAACCTTGTAATGGTCAAGAGAATGATGAGTTTTTAGGAATGAGGTCTTTCTTTGCTTCATATATTAGTAAAGAATTGCATGGATGTGAAGTCATTATTGTTCCTTTGCATGCTTGTAGATGTAGTAGATTAGAATCACAGGGAAATGGTGCATGAGAAGGTGAACATCTTTGAGGGACAAACATATAGGGATGATTTCCTTGGCATGAATTATATTATGAATATTGAGCATAAAATCAAGTTGTTAAGTTATATGTTTGTTGATAGTACCACTTATTTGGTGCAACAATGGGTATTGACCAACCCTACCAAGTGATTCACATATTAAGAGTATAGTACCCCTATTGTTGATGGAGATGGACAAATCTAATTTTTTTTAGAATTCAAATGTTGTAGCAACTTTAATGGATTCTTTAGTATGCTCACAATAAATATTGGCATGGATTCTATGTCTAGCACAAATACAATGAAGGTTTGTAGTACATTATTTAATTGAATTCAATTTAAATATTTACACTCACATAAGATGTTATATTAAATCATTATAACATGAGTCTTATTACAATTTCAATTATACATGTTGCTTTCATTTAGCTCGAAGCATATGGGGGTACCTATGGTATGTGTCATTATGTCCAAGTCTTGCACATATGTTATTGCATAATGGATGCACAATCTTCTCCAAAGGATTCACCTAAAGAACATTGAATGGAGACTCAATGCATTCATGATGGATAATGTAGGTGATGAGATTAGAGCTATCAAGTACTTAATCTTTCAATAAAATCTTGTATTTTTTGTATTTGTTATATCATGCTCTAATTAATTTCACTAAGTAATGTTGCTAACAATGAGAAACTATTTCATAATGCATAGAGGTGTCTAAATGTGACATATATCTATGCTCTTGCAATGTAAGACATGCATGGCTGAAGAGCTTAATCATGAAGGTCAAAGATGATGCAACTAGGTGAGATATGTTTGATAAGCTTGGACCCATCATGCATTGTTCATTAGTTGAGGATACCATAAACTGTGGGACTCACATTTTTGCTGAGGATTGTAAAGATACCCAAACCTCATTCATGGAATATTTTCAGGAATGGTGGATTGATAAATTGGTTATGTGGGGTAGATGTTACAACATACTCAAGCATGTGGGGTAGATGTTACAACACACTCAAGCATGTGGGGTAGGAGACAAATGATTTTGTTGAGTCCTACCACTCACATCTAAAAAGATAGATTCTCAAGACAATCCAACATTCCTCAAATCATTATGTTGATTGGTTGGTACACCAATTGACAATGTCTGTGTATGTATATTGTTAGTGGATGGAAACTAGCAATAAACATGAGTTCTACAAGAGATTTGACATTGAGAATATTGAAAACACATCCTGGGTTTGAGCCTTACAAATAACAAATAGCCTTGTTATGTTTGATCACACCAATGATCACATAACATGGGTGATGAGTAAGACTAATCCTTATTTATGTTACCAAGTACATGACTCCTTTATCGATATGTGTATGTGCTCTTACAACTTTTTAGTGCAAGGATACAAATGCAAGCATGTCATCAAGGTAAACTTGATTAGGGAGAGAATAGGTGTCTTATACCTTGCACATGTAGACAATGATAATGCAATGAGTACCACTACATCTATAGAGGAAGGATGTGCCATCAATGCCTCTAATTATTTGGTATTTGGCAAATTGTTAGTTTTGTATTCTATTGTTATATCATTCTATGTGCAAGTTGCATTTAACATATGTTTCCATGTCAATGGAGGAGATAACTAATGAATTTGATGGCGTTATAGATATGGAGGTAAGATTATAACCATACTTTGTTCATTCCAATTCTTGTTAGTTTGA
Organism: Cunninghamia lanceolata; assembly: GCA_027924645.1. Taxonomy (NCBI): domain Eukaryota; kingdom Viridiplantae; phylum Streptophyta; class Pinopsida; order Cupressales; family Cupressaceae; genus Cunninghamia; species Cunninghamia lanceolata. The sequence goes on from BSBN01000333.1 coordinate 9,755,792, forward strand.
TTAATAATTTATACATAAACATGTATTTTTGTTTTGTTCATAGAACATTGTCAATGAAGATGGACAAGAAGACACAAAGATAAGGTCACAAATAAAAAACAAGTTTTAGGAATTCATGAGTCATGAAACTGATTTGGTGACACTTTATTTCATCAATAATTGTTTAGAGGACATGTCAAACAATGTCGAAAGTAGACACGTCTAATCCTAAATCAGATTACACCATCCAAGTACACAACCATTTTTATGTTGCAAGTATGTGCCTAATCTATGTTGTCATTGGTGTCAACTGTGTGCTTATTTTGTTGCTTGCTTGTAATGAGTGACATGCTTTTTATTTACATATGTAAGTGATCCTAATGTTGAGGATATTGAGAAAATTAGCTCCTCTGGTGGAAATAGTGTGTTACAGTGAAAACAATGTATTGTATTCAGAAGAACAGTCCAGAAGTTTTCTCTGCATCTCTTGAAGATTGAATATCTTTATCTACAATTTGGAAGTTATTTAGGCTCATGTCTGAATATGTTATGTTTCAAGTTTGAGCTCTCCACATGAAGATTTGAGTGAGTTATGTTTACCAAAGTGAAACCTACTTTTTCTATGTATTCAGTTGCGACAAAGGGAAAGTATTATGCTCTGCATTTCTCCGCATTGATGTTTTCCAGTCTGCAGTTTTGAAATTAAGTTTGTAATGATGACAAGTGCCTTCAACTCTAATGGTTCATGGTTTGGTGGTTTGCAATTGATTTTTCCTTTATGACAGTTGATGATAGTTAAGCTTATGTGCTTTGGAATGATGAATCTCATGGATAAAGTGGTTAGAGATTGTGCGGATGTTCCTGGTGATTACAGTGTGCTTGTGGATGTCTCTTGATCATGTTCCTACCTTCAAATTGGTCCACGAAGAGAAATATGGATCATGGTTGAAGACTGTTCCTAAAAGACTTTGCATGAACACTAGTCTTGGCCAACTTGGTTGTTTTCATAAATTGTAGAGATGCATTGAAGATTATAGAAGTGTGTCATGGCGTGAAGGATTGTGTTTGAGTCTCAGCTTAGGCATGATGTGATCCGCATACATCTTTACATCTTTTCCTTAGCAAAATTTTGTATTAGGTCAAGACCTATTTTATGTATGTTTGTAATGCCAACCTTGGAGATTGTTCCAATGGTTGATGAATGTAATGCCGACATTGGAGATTGTTCCAATGGTTGATGAATGTAATGACAACCTTGATGTACATTCCAAGGTTGATGAATTGTATAAAGGCATGTAATGAAATCATGAAAATGATAGCCCTAGGGCAAAATGCGAAGATAAGTGCAAAGTGTAAAGGCAGAGCAGAGTAGAGGAAATGTATTGCACTTTAATGGAACTAAACCCTGGCATAGAGTAGATGCTATTATCTCAATTCAAAAATCCTTGGCAGTGAGCACCCCCTGGCAGTGAGCCGATCTTTGCAGTGAGCATTTTGGGCAATGAGCCCCATAGGCAATGAGCCTCTGATTTTTCGGTATTGTTATAACTTATATATTTTTGTGGGCTAACACCCACCATGGTTTTTCCATTATAGGGTTTTCCATGTAAAAATCTGGTGTCTCCTATGTTGAATGTGTGATTGTGATTAAGTTTATAGTTTCATGCTTTCATGGTTAAATCTGATTATTAGTAATTGAATAGTTGATGGTTTGATAATTATATGAAGTCAAGTTTTTGTGACAACTGATTCACCCCCCTCTCAGTTGTCCTATGTATTTCAACATTTTCCCTATAGAAGATGGATTTGGTCACACTCTTAATTAGAAAAGAGAGACAATTAAGTGCATGAGTTTTAGGATATGGAGACGTATCTCTAACAATACTCCAAGGTATCCACAATCACTACCGCCATGAAATCCCAAGCATCTGCAATGGCATGATGATCTTGAGATGGTAGCCAAATGAGACAATGATTGTACTCAACACAACAAACTCAATTTCAATGTGGTTGATGACATGGGTGTTACAATCACATAGGATATTGTTGCAAGCATACAAGATTATGTTGCAAACACATAGGATAGTGTTATCATGCTTGAGTAGGTGTGTAATAAAACCTTTAATTGAACATAATTTAAGATTTTAGAATGTTGATCTCTTCATGTATGTGTCTCTTTACCTTAGATTATGTTAGGACCATTGAACAAGTGTAGTGGAACTTGATTACATGAGTTAAAGGCATGTTTTTCCAACTATAATGAACTAATCTAGAACATCATAGAGAGAATGGACATGTGATATTTTATAAAAATCAGTTAATCCCTTCTCTTCAATACCAAACATTTTTAAATTCAAGTGCAATGACTCTAAACATGTGTAATTTCTTCCCAAGAAAATACCCTTTAAACATTGTTTCTATGTATGCTAATGAATTGAAAATCATTCCTCCCCCATGCATTATTATTTTGTAGATAAAATTGCAATAACGATATCTAGCACTTTTCAAACCTTATTCCAAAATTGAAGGTTATGCAAGTTCAATCTAATGGTGGAAAAATAGTATTGTCCATACCACCTCTTTTCTTAAAGCTTATTACTAACACAATGAAATAGCCTTGCACATCCTTTTTCCTCTTTAGCACCTCCTAATATAATTACTACTAAGAACACTTTCTAACTACTCGAGCAATGACTTGATGGCATTCACCTACAAAGTTGTAAATTTTGGTTGGATTGTTATGGAAGATACTTTCTATCAATCCATCTAAATTAGAAAAAGAGAGAAGGTGCATAAGAAACAAGGAAACTTGTTTGAAATCATTTTTACTTGAAGAAGAATTGCTTTTGAAGAAGAATACATGCAGTCGAATCCAAAAGCAATTCTTCTTCAATCTATGGACTGTGGAAAGCTCATGCCTACTATCATTTTTACTTGTTTAATTGCATATGCCGAGGACAAAAAGCTATGATATCAATGTTAGTGATTTTGTTGTGTTTGAAAGATGTGCATTCAATGGAATGGATACAAAAATATATTGAATGGTTATGTACTATTAAATGATTATGTGCAAAGGGTCAAAACTTAAATGCAAGATTATAATTCTTTTAGTTTCATGTATAGTATGAAATATATTACATCATTAAATTGGATGATATATTACTAATTAAATATGTTGTTGTATATAAAAGACTAACAAATATCTAAGATTCATTTTTTTGTACATTATACTTTTGCTTGCAGCTTAAGTTACAAACTGTAGACACCTAAAAATGTCTTCACCACTTAACCAACCTTTGACATCACTAATATAACCAATTCTCCTTCTAATTAATTAATTAAATTTTTAATTAATTAATTATTTATTCCAACACCTGATTATTCATCATTTCACCCCTAAAATTGAGTTAATTTAATTAATTCAATGGTTCCCTTTACTAATATTTGCCCAATTAATTAAATAAATATGCAAATATTTATTTGATTAATTCACCTATTTCATTAAACCCAATTAAATAGATAAACTATATTTATCTAGTTAATTTAACCTATTAATCAGCCTATCCCTACCCTAGTTAATTAAATACATATTATTTAATTAGCTAGTCTAACTCACCTATCCCCTAGACCTAGGATTAATTAAATAAAACATTATTTTTAATTAATCTTAAACACTAATTAACCCACTCCCTAATTTACTATAGCCATATTAATTAAACTAATCACCTTGATTAGTTTGGTCAAACCTTGTTTAACACTCCTCCCCACATCCTCTAAATAAAAAATTGATTTTTATGCCACATAAAATAATTTTTTATACACATTTATCATTAACTCCATAAATGACCTCTTTGTTGATATGCGCTAGACAACTGAGAGGGGGGGAAGGGTGAATCAGTTGTCACAAAAACTTAAACACTTTCTGTAGTTAAACATTCATCACTTATCCACAATTATTATGATTTAACAATAAGTGCATGAAATTAGAAACTTAACAACATCAAACACAAGAGACACCAAATTTACGTGGAAAACCCCAAGGTGAGGAAAAACCATAGAGAGGATTAACTCTCAATATATATTGCAATCTTGAAATAGTGATGTTCAAGCTTGGTTACCCCATGGGCCTAAACGTACTGGCTTACTGCCATGAAGAATAATTAGGTCTAGCAGACTCACTGCCTCAACCCTAAACCTAGCAAGATTACAATAAGGGTTGTTAAACCCTTTTGGTGGCTTACTGCCAAATTCACTATCATGATCAAACACCTTTCTTTATTGTGAATAAACAAATCCTCAGCTCAGCTCTTCCTCTACCCTGCTCTTCCTCTACTCTGCTCTTTCTCTTCTTTCCTCTACCTCTTCTTTGCTCTGCCTTTGGACCTTTCTTAATATATTCTCATTTTCGCTCAAGGACAACTTTTCCATGACTCAGTTACAAGTATTTATACACTACATCAACCTTGGAATGATCATCAAGGTTGGCATCAACCATTGGAACAATCTCCAAGGTCAGTATTACAAATATTTACAAAATAGGTCTTGACATATTGCAACATCATGCAAAGGGAATGAAGTGCAAATCACACCATGCCTTAGCTGGGACTCAAACATGATCTTCCATGCCACAGCATGTTTCCACAATCTTCTAGGGATCTCTGCAATCACTGGGATCAACCAGGTCAGCCAAGACTGGTTACACGCTACGTTATATGGGAACAATCTGTTGTTATATGGAGCTTAATTAGACTTGGAGGTTAAATTTACCCCACTTTTATCGGTGCGATTTCCCCCCAAATTCCTATGGGGTCAAGGGGTAGCGCCCCTTGTGGGGGTTTGGGGCAGTGCCTCCAAGACTAAACATCACTATTTCAAGATTGCAATATATATTGAGAGTTAGTCCTCTCCGTGGTTTTTCCCCACCTTGGGGTTTTCCATGTAAATATGGTGTCTCTTATGTTTGATGTTGTTAAGTTTCTGATTTCATGCACTCATTGTTAAATCATAATAATTGTTGATAAGTGATGAATGTTTAACTACATAAAGTGTTTAAGTTTTTGTGACAACTGATTCACCCCCCCTCTCAGTTGTCCGGCGCATATCAATAATTGGTATCAGAGCCAAGTCCCTTTGGAAAGAGTCTAACAACTCAGGGGAGATCCAAATGGAGACAAAAGGAAAGAAAATACTTTCTGATACAATCAAATGCTCATCAAGAGATATCAAGAGCAGATTTTCCAAGGAAGTGAACAAAATGATAACCATAGAAGATGGTCTGAAGCTTGTACCAGTGATGAAGATTGTTGGGTTATTGATAGCAGTTGCTCAAACCATATGACTAGAGATAGAAGCAAGTTCGTTAGTCTGAAAGAATATAATGAAGGGCTAGTTAGGTTTCGAGATGACTACACTACTGAAGTCTATAGAATAGGATTGATAAATTTTGGCAACAAAGAAATTTCTAAAGATGTTATTTATGTAAAAGGTTTGAAACAAAATCTCTTGAGTGTTGGACAGTTATGTAGGAAGGGATTCAAGTTTGTATTTGAGAATGACTCTCTTGAAGTCAAAGAAAAATCTGGAGCTACAATAGCAATTGCAAAAAGAACTGAAAAGAACCTCTATCATCTCAGAAAAAGTGACTTTCTTGGATACACATCTCACAAAAATGAAAGCTGGGTTTGGCATAGAAGACTTTGCCATACAAATCCTAATGATTTAACGAACACATTTCAGATTGTGAAAGATCTACCAGAGATTGATTACTCAAGAAACATCAACTGCAGGAAATGTCAAATAATGTCAAGAAAAGCATGGCAAGATAAAGAAAGATCCTCCACTGAATTATTGGAATGAACTCATGCAAACTTTTGTGGTCCTACAAGAATATCAAATCTCCATGGTCAAAGGTACTTTATGTTTTTCATTGATGACTTTTCTAGAATGACTTGGGTTAGTTTTTTAAAAGATAAATCAAAGATTTTGGAAGCACTCAAAATTTTTAAAGAAACCCTTGAAAATGAGCTAGGCATGAACATCGAAGGCCTAAGAATTGGGAAAGAAGAAGAACATATTTCCAATTATTTCAGTACATTTTGTGAAACCTATGGGATAGAAAAACAACTCTCTCCCAAAATTAAGATAATGAAAGAAGCAAGTAGAACTATTTAGGAGAATGCAAAATTAATGATGGAAGAAGCAAATTTGCCAGATGTATTTTAGAAGGAGGCAATACAAACCACTATCTACACATTGAATAGAGTTCAGGTAACAACCAAAGAAGGAAAGACTCTTGTTGAGTTATGGTGTGGATCAATACCCACTATGAAATATTTCAAAATCTTTGGAAACAAATGCCTCATCAGAATAGGAAAGGACAATGCTAAGTTTGAGGAAGGCATTTTTCTTGGATACTCATCCTGGACCAGAGCATATCAGTGTTACAACAATAGATTGGGAAGGATCGTGGAAAGTACAAATGTCAAGGTTATTGAAAACATCCAGGAGAATTCAGTCTCACCCAACAAGAGTTTGCACATTAAAAAACAAGAAGGTTCCCAGACCACCGAATGCGATATGGAAGACCATAAAGCTACTATAAATCAAATGAATATGTGCTTAATTGCCAGTATTGACAAAGACAACTCAAGAACTGCAGATGAAGACATGGATTTGAAAGAAGATTTAAGAAGGCAAATCAGGCAGTTACAACAAACTCTAAAAGAGAACATTGAAAAAAAGACAAAGATTAAGAATTGTCTGAAAGACAAAGTTAAAGACTGCATGAATCTTGAAGAAGAGGTTGAAGACTTGAAAGCTGATCTGAAACATATACAGGCTCACAGAGATGAACTCAGTATGAGTGTTGCTAGATATGATAGGTTAATAGTAGAACATAAAATTGATAGAGAAGGCATAACATTTGGAAAATACAAAGGATTCAGAACAAGTCAGGAAGAGGACAAGATCAGACAAACTCAGAATCAAAGAAGTAGAAGACTATCAATTAGATAGCCAAATGCTCAAAGGTACTCTTCTTTCAATGGTTACTGCAATTTATGGAACAAATTTGGTCACAAGGCTAATTGGTGTAGAAATAGGGTGAATCTAAATATCCTATCCTTCTCTAGTCAGAATTCCATTAGATGCTATTCTTGCCACAAAATGGGACATAGAGCTAATGAGTGTAGAAGCCAAGTGAGAAAAGGCTATGGGACAAATGGGAAAATGGAATCCTTCAATGGCTACTGTTATATATGCAATAAATTTGGGCATAAAACTAACCTATGTAGGTCAAGGATGAATGAAAGGATCAATTGTCAGAAAAGTACTATGTGCTTTAATTGCAACAAGTCTCGACATGTTGCAAGATTTTGTAGGAGTAAGAACATGAAGAAGGATAATCAAGAAGAATTGAAGAAATCAATGGAAAAGGTTGATCCAGGAGAAGTCAAGGAAGAAATGAACAAGGTTTGGGTTAGGAAGGAAACAAATAAAGGAAGAGATGAGTCTACTCTAGGCTCCGGAGTAGCTACTTCCTCCAGGAAGTAGATTGTGAGTCATGGCTCAGGGGGAGCTGTATTGAAAATTCTAAATCCCCCAGCCAGATAATCAGTGCTAAGATTCGGCACAAAGATATGAGAACTTACATGGCAGATTACTTGAAAGGAACTCTATAGATCAAGGTATAAAAGGATTATGGCCTAGAAGCCCAAAATGACTAAGGTATGGGAAATATATAAAGTAAGTAATAGAGATTGAATCAGTATGCTTCCGCAGTGGATGATCATTATATGTGGTTTAGAGTTAAGCCTGAAACAGTATAAAGCATCTGAGTATTTTTGTCTGCATTCTTCCACTATTGAGTATTTTGATGTGTGGTTCTAAAAGTATGTTAAGAGGTCAATGATGATTGTTGGATATGAATTTTGGAGTTTTATGTGGAGTTATGTTGTGATAGACGAATTGGTTAAGTGTGTACTTAAGGGACAAGTTGATAGGTCATGAATTTTGGCTAAGTATCTAACTGATAAAATCAAGTGACAGGGCTCTAGTATTCTGGTCTGCTTGGGTTCACCGTTGAAGATAATGTTCTGCAATTTAGGCATATGGTTATTAATCAGTGACTACATCTATATCCATAAATTTGTCTGATCTTGAGAATACTAAGTAACTTTAGAAATGGTTTGAAAATCTGCAAATGAGCTCAGAGTTGAATGATTATGAACTAGATGAGCTTTCAAGGCAATGACTGGGAATGAGATACAACTGAGGATCTAATGCTTAAGATCTGATAGTGGAGGTGAGTTCACATCAAATGAATTCAATATTTTCTAAAGAATAAGGGATAAGGAGACAATTGTCTGCCAGGACTCCTCAGTAGAATGAAGTTGTTAAAAATAAATATAGGTCAGTCCAAGAGGCTGCTAGATCAGTGATGGAGGAAGCTAACCTACCAGATACATACTGGAGAAAAGATACACATATTCAAAACAAAGTTTAAGTAAAATCTTCTACAATAAGACTCTGGGAAAGATCATTGATAAGTGTAATTGCTATTGTAGCTCTAGATTTTTCTAAGATGATAGAGGTTCTTTTCAGTTCTTTTTGCAAATGCTATTGTAGCTCCAAATTTTTCTTTGACTTCAAGAGAGTCATTCTCAAATACAAACTTGAATCCCTTCCTACATAACTATCCAACGCTCAAGAGATTTTGTTTCAAACCTTTTACATAAAGAACATCTTTAGAAATTTGTTTGTTGCCAAAATTTGTCGATCCTATTCCATAGACTTCAGTAGTACAGTCATCTCCAAACCTAACTAGCCCTTCATTGTATTGTTTCAGACTAACAAACTTGCTTCTATCTCTAGTCATATGGTTTGAGCAGCTACTATCAATAACCCAACAATCTTCATCACTAGTACAAGCTTCAGACCATCTTCAATGGTTGTCATTTTGATCACTTCCTTGGAAAATCTACTCTTGATATCTCTTGATGAGCATTTGATTGTATCAGAGAGTATTTTCTTTCCTTTTGTCTCCATTCAGATCTCCCTTGAGTTGTTAGACTCTTTCCAAAGGGACTTGGCTTTGATACCAATTATTGATATGCACCGAACAAATGAGAGGGGGGTGAATCAGTTATCACAAAAACTTAAACACTTTCTGTAGTTAAACATTCATCACTTATCCATAATTATTATGATTTAACAATGAGTGCATGAAATCATAAACTTAACAACATCAAACATAAGAGACACTAGATTTACATGGAAAATCCCAAGGTGGGGAAAAACCACGGAGAGGATTAACTCTCAATATATATTGCAATCTTGAAATAGTGATGTTTAGGCTTGGCCACCCCACGGGCCTAAACATACTGGCTTACTGTCATGAAGAACAACTAGGTCTAGCAGACTCACTGCCTCAACCCTAAACCTAGAAAGATTACAATAAGGGTTGTTAAACCCTGAGGGATGTTAAACCTTGAGGGCTGTTAAACCCTACTAGTGGTTTACTGCCAGATTCACTGTCATGATCAAACACCTTCCTTTATTGTTAATAAACAAATCCTCAGCTCTGCTCTTCCTCTGCCCTGCTCTTCCTCTTCTCTGCTCTGCCTTTAGACCTTTCTTAATATATTCTCATTTTTGCTCAAGGACAACTTTTCCATGACTCAGTTACAAGTATTTATACACTACATCAACCTTGGAATGATCATCAAGGTCGGCATCAACCATTGGAACAATCTCCAAGGTTGCTATTACAAACATTTACAAAATAGGTCTTGATCTATTGCAACATCATGCAAAGGGAATGAAGTGTGGATCACACCATGCCTTAGCTGGGACTCAAACACGATCTTCCATGCCACAACATGTTTCCAAAATCTTCTAGGGATCTCTGCAATCACTGGGATCAACCAGGTCGGCCAAGACTAGTTACACAATATGTTATCTGGGAACAATCTTCACACACCATCTCAATTTCTTAATGCGGACCAAAGTCCAGATAGGAACATGATTAGGAGACATCCACAAGCACGCTATAATCATCAGGAGCAACCGCACGAACCTTAACCACTTTATCCATAGGAATCTTCTCACCAGAACACATGAGATTTACTGTCTTCAACTATCATAAAAGAAAGATAGCTTGCAGACCACCAAACCATGAACCATTGCAACTGTAGGCACTTATCATCATCCCAGACTTTCCTCTACAACCACATAACAAAATACTTTCTTGCAGAGGAATGCGGAGCCAAATATTGTCTTCCTATCTCAACTAAACTTATAGACAAAGTAGGCTTCACTCTAGTGAACACAACTCACTCAGATCTTCATGTGGATGGCCCAGACCTAAAATGTAGCATCCTCAGACATACCTCTAACTTACTTCCAATGTGCAAACCATGATCTTCAAGCAGGAACAAATGCAGAGTAGTTTACCGTATTGTTCTTCAACATACAACTCACTGTCTATACTGCACTTCTATGTGGCTTACTTGTTTCTTCTGGAGATGATAATTTTCTCAATATCCTCAACATACAAGTCTTCTAAACAAGTAATGGAATAGGATGCATTTGACACCAATGACAACAAGAATATGTTGACATTAATGACAACACCAATTAGGCACATACTTGCAACACTCTTACACCACCCACTTTCATTAATTACCACTCTTCCCAAAATGAATTAAAAATTCATTTTTAATTCTCACTTCTTCCCCATGTGAATTTAAAATTCACATCTAATCCACCTCATCTACCCTCATTTAATTCATACCCCTTCCCAAGGTGAATTTAAAATTCACCTTTATTCTCATCCTTCCATTTTCTATGATCTAATCTAAGCCCTCCACCTCACATTCATCCTCATCCATTGATCTCCAAAATGAATCTCAACCCTTAGATCAAATATCCCTCCAAAAAGCCTATAAATACACCCTCATCCAAGCCATTTGATCATCCACAATGTCATGCCCTAAATTTTACTCAACCTAAACCAAATACAACTATGATTTTTTTTGACTTTCTAGTACTACTAAGGTAAATTCAAGTTTTAAAGTTAATCTAAAATTGATGACATCAAGTTTACGATGTCCTCTAACTACTTAAACAATCTTAGTTTGTATTTTCCCTAAGTGTTTCCTTATTGAGATGTATAAAATTTTTCCTAAGTATCCTAGAGTATAGAATTTGGTCGCTCTTCTAACTAATTTCCCATTTTCTGTCTACATTTATTTCCCTAGTATAGCTATAAAGATAAAAATTATTGCTTAATAATAACTTGACTACCAAGAGTTTGAAGATGAAGAGCTACATTTAATATAAATAACCTTACACAAATTATAATGCATGGAACAAAATTTTAAAGTGAATGAAACTATTTCTTAACTTTACTATTAACATCAATGACACAAGAATCATTTGATGCTATCAAGACTCAAAATATAGATTATCTTAGTTTCAAGTTCTAAGTTGTAAATGACATTTACTTATTGTTTCTAGTAGTTTTAGATTTATATGTAACTACTTGCTACATTTTAATTCATATACTAAACTTTGATTTCATTGACTTAATGTTCAAACTAAACAAAATTTCCACTTGGTTATACTACTTTTCTTGATCAAAGGTTTAAATAAGTTAGCTATTACTTTGTTGACTTGGTTTTCAATTCAAGATTTCCTCACTCATTTGAAATTCAAGAAGATCTCCTATATTTATCTATGGAATTTAGCCTATCTACTAGATTCATTCATTGAGATAAAATTTAAGATTAATTACAACTCCAACTTATTACTATTAATGTCAAATCATAACTTTATAATTTATTGGCAATTGATTTACCACCACTAGATGAGTTTAACGCTTAATGATAATCTGATTCTAAGTCTAATTAATATCTAAGTCAAGTTAAAAAACATGTATATATATTATATCACAATCTTAATGGTTTTAGAAAATTTCATTATGCTTTCATTAAATTTTAAATTGATAGATTTATTACAATTATGTTTTAAATCCATTTAACTTAATTTTTATTCCCCAAATCTTAATTTAAAGATTCTTAAATAGAAACTACCTTCTTCTTAACTCAAAACTAATTCTCTTCTTATTGATTTCCTTTGTTGAATCATATAATGCAATCAATATTATTATACATTCAAATGATTTTTGTCTTTGTTTATCATTTTCTAAATCAAGTGTATAAGAAACAATTACAAGATAATCTATGAAACATGAGAATCCTTGATAACTAAATATTGCAATGATACAGTCTTTTCTTCCAAAGAAACACATAACTTGCTTTTCTTGCACATCCATTTTTGACTTAAAACTTAACAATTGATCTTTTCTTTTTCTTTTCCCTCAAATGCATAAGTAACAACACAAGTTTTCTACTTTAACACTTTTCAAATGACCTACAAAATTTGGTACATAAAGTACATCATGAAAGAAAGATGTCTTTCTTGAAAACAAAACAACATTTCTTTTCTTTCCAAGATACTTGAACAACTCCAAAACATCTTCAACCTCCATCCAAGAACCTGAAAATGAACAAGAGGGGAAAACAATAATATGCCAATGGGCTCTCCACCCATCCATAGGGTTGTATAACAGCCCACCCCCGACCATGGGGTAATCACTTAGCCATATGAAGAAACACAACTCATACACAAGTGCAACAACAATATTTTACATATACATAAAGCACAACACATTTCTATCTCATTAGTTTACCTTAAGGGAAAAACACTTAGGGGGAGTGGGGGCTCAACCAGACATGGGGAACAAAATATATCATATCCACACCCTTATACCTCCAAACTATATATATATATATATGCATTCTTGCAAAATACAAGGGGATACTCATATCCCATAGATACAAGGGTACTCATACCATTGCCTGAATGGAATACTCATATTCCAAAAATGAAAAGCTCCAATGTGAGGGAGCTACTCCCACTCAAAACCCCTGTACATGGAGGACCAAGGCTCCTCTATACAAGAGGGCGTTAACTCCCCTATAACACACATAAAGAACATCACACAACACAAAGTAAAGCACATATTCACAAACCCCAACAAAATCCTTAAATAAAAATTGTTCCTTCTTTCAAATTTCAATGCAAGATGACATATGGCATGAGGTATAGGAAATCAAAATCAGAAATATGAATGTAAATGACAGCTGCAAATCTGAAACAAGATATTAAATGCAAATCCTAAATTTCAATAGTAACTATGTCTTCTAAAAAAATGCATTATTTTTTTTTTTGTAAAACCTAGCAACAAAGATATTTTAAATGCAATATGTATAATTATTAAATGACAAATTATTTTTGTTCTAATCAAATCTAATGTAAAAATCAGAACTATAATTCATGCTATGATGATCTAGGTTTATAACATGCAAATAAGGCAACAAATATGCTTCTTTCAAGATTTACAATGAAATGTTTGTTTTTTTCCAATTTCACAAGCAACAAACCCTTAGAAAAACAACATTTATATTTAATAAATAAAGAAAACATATAATATTTAGGACATACAATATTTACATTTAACCAATAAAGAAAAACATATAATATTTACATTAAATCAATAAAGAAAAACGTATAAAATTCACATTTAATAAAGAAAAACATATAATATTTACATTCAATAAATAAAGAAAAAATGATACCTCAATCGCAATATCCCACTAATGGTAGAATCCTTGAATGAAAATCATAAAATGTGCAAGCCACCCATTACTCCATGAAGAGTATTTAAAGAGAAGAATAGAGTAACTTCCTACCCAAAACTAACTCAACCAACCAACTACCTCAACCACTCAACTACCTTCCCATTTTCGTCACTTTTGTAAGTGGGGCTTAATGGGGGGTCTAAAAACCTTTTAAAATATTATAAATGACAAAAATAATCTTCTAACCTATGTACCTTAGACATAAGACAATTTCCCAAACATAAAATACAACCTAGACCTCTTAAAAACACGTAAAAATCACTTTTAAAAATTACAAGACTAAAACCAAAACAAGAACATAATTATTTTATCACACAAAACTAAAAATAACATTTCTTAACATCATGGCCAATAGATCTTTAGGGCTCCATGCCTAGGTCTGACATCACACAGAAAGACATAAAGTGGATAAATGACCCCTATCATCCATTAACATAATAATTCCACTTGTACACTCAACAAAAGTGTCAGTACAATATATAGCCAAAATATATCCATCATAAATAACATATTATCACAAATTCATTAGTAACCATACACTAACATATAAAATTTATCATTCACAAATACATAAATCAAATAATCTCATCAAAGGATATCATATGGAATCAAATCATAAAATATAACATCAAATACCATCCATAAGTACTAAGAATAATAACCATCAAAATATCTCTAGGAACATCAAGGATCTCAAAGAAACAAAAGTACATAGAATAGGGGTCTCACACACAATTTGAGAAAACTTATTATGCAAAAATCTCTATCATCTCTTCATCAATTGAGCTAGGTTTTAGTGACTTGCATTTGAGTTAGAAATCATTTCACATTGCAAGAAACCATGGGTAAAGCAAGAGTCTATGTATGGGTGCAAGGCTCTCCACCTTAGCTAGGAGAAGGGAATCCATTTTGAAGGTATAAAACTTATGTTTTTATGCATATATTTTGTGTTTTTATCTTCATTTTGATTTCTTTGCTCTCATTTGGCACCCCCAGTGGGACCCCTAGGTCCTTATCTAACCTTCTTGTTTGAGTTTTTGGTGCAAAAGGACATGTTTTACAATTTTTTGTGCTAAAGATTCTCTGTTTGGTGCTATTTGCTCCCGCAGTATTGCTATTTTTCAGTATTGTGGTGTCATTTGTTGGTATAGTGGTGCTATTTTATACTGTTGTGGCACTATTTTACACGGCATCAACCACTAACTCTTAAGTTTATGTGTTAGGTTTAGTACTTTTCTTAGAAGTTTTACCAAACTTTTAGGTTTAGTAGCTCTCTATTTTGATAGTGAATGCAAAGAAAGAGGGGATCATTGTTGGAAACAAGGCAAATAACTGAGAGGAGGGTGAATCAGTTATCTCAAAATTTCCTTCACTTTCTTTTCTTTTTGTTATCTTAATATTTAGTGTTGTATTAAAACATGAAAGCATATGTAATCATAAGAACAGAAATAAAATCAACTCACATAACACAAGGATTTTACGTGGAAACCTTGTTGAGGGAAAAAACCACAAGGTGACTAGCCCAAGATTGTATTCTCTGTTAAAAGAATAAAGGAGTATAAAATGGCACTTGCCAATTAGGGCTCACTTCCTGAGCACACTGATCACAAGAGGCACACTGCCTACAAGAGACTCATTGTCTACAGAACTTCTAGAAGATAATCAAGTGTTTGAACTGATGTGAAGCATCTACAAATGCAAGAGTTCAGTTCCGGTTAGGCACAATATATTGATTTGATGCACTTCATTCTTCCTCTGTTCAATGTTGTTGTTCAGTCACATACCGAAATTAAATTGTTGTTCTCACACTTATCCCTTCTTTTCTTCACACCTTATTGCTTTCCACACACACCACACACCCCTACATACTAGAATCCATCTGGTATATGCATCCACATCAAGGATTTCATCAACTTTCTATTCGGCAACAAGAATACTCAAGATATCTGCAAGTTGTTGATCTGTCGGCTGAATCCATGCTTAATTTGTGGTGCACATCAAAAGATTAAGCATAGAAGTTATTAATCATGTTGTCCAACAATGTATGATCCCAAAAATTGCTTGATCAAGACCTTTTACACATCCAGATTCAAGTCTGATACTCTGTCGGTCAATTCTTCCTTTGTCTGCTCTGTCTGATTGGAACCCAACACTCAGATGCTCATATCTTTTTCATGCTTTATCACCGAAGGCTAAATCTCTGGAATACAGTAGTCATGATACCCCTCTTGACTTGTCCAAGTCCGCAACTTACTGAGTTACACCATCTGAGAGATCCGGACCTGATTATCGGACCTTGTTGCATACTCTTTTCTTGTTCACCGGACAAAAACATTCTTCAATCCAACTTCCAGTGAAGGCATATTATGTACTGCGGATGTGTGGGATAGACTTTGTTGCCATCAATGACAACACTTATGAAGCAACACAATATCTCTTGCCAACAATCTCCCCCTTTGGCATTGATGGCAACACCTAGTGAAAAATGTCTAAGTGTCATAGTAACTCCCCCTTGGCTGATGCTCTATATTTTGCACAGTTATACCGGAACTCCCCCTTAGCTGGATTCCACATTTTTCACTACTCTTCACTCCACCTTTGACATCAATGGAAAAGGGCAAAATCCGCATACCAAAATTTTGCAAAAATTATTCTATACATGGCTGCATAAGTATATATAAATCATATGTTATACTTACATATACTTAAGTATATCTACAAAAGTAGTCTTTAGCTGGACAAACTCTGTGGCCCAGCTCTACTTCATCCAATCCAAAATGGAGATGTGACCACTCAACAAAAATGTATATGCTTCTACCCTTCTTAAATCTGCTGGATCACTGGTCTGGACTCTGGTCTGAGCATCTATCAATGCCTCATGCATTGCCTCTAGCTTAGGGATAATTATCCCTCTAAGTTCACCCATTCTGTTCATTATGTTCTTCTTTTCTTTGCCTAGTCTCTTTATTTCATTTATTATAACAATGGCCTGGCATTCTTGATTCATTAGAGAGGAGGAGAGAGGGTCAAAATTCTGAAATAGGCTTGACAGTTTTTCTTCTTGTTCTTTTACTTTCTCCTCAATATCTTTTGTTACTTTAGGCCAAGTCAAATAGAATTTGAATAGGTATCCACCATCTTTGAGCGCATTTTCAAGGCTCTTTATTCCAATATCTAGAGTCTGCCTATCATTAGCAATAAGTCCTTGCACCTCAGTGAATCTTTTTCCCAGAAACTCCTTCTGGACCTTTGCTTCTGTTGATTTCTCTAGAGATTCAAAATGAGTGTTAACAGAATTTACTAAGTTTTTCAAATTACTGGATGGTGAGGCTGAAGGATCCTTGATAAGATGGCATGATCTTCTCCAGCATCTCGGATGCAATCTCCAACAGTTCACAGTCCTCCATGTGAGATTTTAAGAGTTTTTCTTTTGCTTTGGCTTGAACAAAGGATGCTATTTTCATTGTCTGAATCGGGGAGAGAGAGTCAAAATTCAGTGGTCCTTGAAATAGCTAAGGTTCATCCAGCTCCATCATTTCTCTGTTTAAGAAGTTCTTCACTGTCTCTGTAGTGTCTCTTGCTAGAGATTGAGTCTTCTTTTCTTTTGGGATATCAAAACATTCATCATTAGTCTTTTCTGCTTGTTCTTCTTTTCCCTTAACCTCTTCTTCTTGAATCACCTTCTCCTCTCTTCTACCTTCTCCTTTAGCTTCAGAGTCTGGAATGTCTATAGTGGGATCCAGAGGAGAGATGTCACCTATTGCAAGGTGTGACCCTTGGTCTCCTTGTTCAGTGCTGCACTTTTGTGACAAGGGCTTAACCGCCTCCCGTGCTTATTAAGTCAAGTGGTTGTATCGGGCATTAAGAGGTCGATCTTTTGGTGCAACGACAGCTAACATCACCTATATTTACTACTTCATGAACTTCCTCTTCTGGAATAGAGGAATCTAAGTCCTCAAACTTCTCTTCATCTATTTTCTTTGATCCTTCTACATCCTTGTCAGAAGATTCTTCATTTATTACATTTAATCCTTCAACATCCATGGTAGAAGGTTCTTCATCTGTTTCCTCTACAATAGGAAGATTGAATCTCTTCAAAGCATTCCAGAGGATATCTTTAGTTTCACTTGCTACTTGGTTTGTTTCTCCAAGCATAAGTTTATTCATTCTTGTCTTACTCTGGAACTCATCCTTACAATCCTTGAAAATCATGTCCATTTGTTTTGGAGTAATAGAAGGGTAAAGCTGAATCATTATTTGCTCCTAGATTTCTAGGTCTTTTGCCATTGCATTCTCTTTTCTCAACTCAAGTACCTTTTCTAGGCTCTTAGGAATTAATGATATAATTTCAATGAAGGCTTTATTGTAAATGTTCAAGTACCTGACAGTAGCCTCTTCTAGAATTCTCTTGTCAGCATCATTGTATGCATCATAGAACTCAGTCACCAGTTACAGGTTCCCATCCACAGTAACTGCCTTGGTGATGTCATCAGTGGAAAGAGTGGGCTTTTCAACAAATTCCTCTGTCTTCTCTTTCTCATTTCTACTAGCAGAGAACTTCTTGGATGTTCTCTTCTTCATTTTCTTGATTTCTTCATCTGATTCTATTTCTTCATCATCCTTATGGCTTGTATATGTTCTTGAGGCTTTGGTCTTCATTCTCTTTTCACTTTTGCTGGATGTCTTAACTTCTGGTTTGGAAGCCTTTGAGCTTTTAGGAGTGACAGGTGCAGAGCTCTTGGAAGATCTAGTCTGGGAGGAGGCTTGTACCGGAACGTCTCCTTTCTTGGATTCTTGTTTCTCTTTCTCAGCCTTCTTCATTTTCTCTCTATTTGCATCTACAGCCTCCTTGGATAGGCCAAATCTTTTGGCAATTTCTTCAACTTCCCTTCTTACTTTCCTCTTTATCTCTGGCTATCTTAACTCAACATGTATTTTTACACTTAGCTCTTGAAAGGTCCCAAACCTTTCTACTTCAATGTCCTTGGGCTAGCTTAGTAGGTGTTGAATATGTAGCTCCAAGATTTTTTCATTGACTTCATATCCCATAGGCATTATCCACACAGTTCTTGGCTCAACTACCTCCATTAGGCATTGATCAGTGTCAACCATAAAGCAAACTATGTCCTTGTATTTCTCAACTATGGACTGTGGAATTCTCTTTCTGGCTTGCATCATGCTTTGGAAGTTCTTAAAGTACCCCCAGAGGGTTGTGTTTTGGGCTTGAGCATCACCAAGTCCATACATGTAATCTCTGATCTGAATTGCAACCAGTTTATCATTTTGCCAGACCCAACCAATTGATCCAGGTAGTTCATTCATATAATAGAAGAACAGACATAGTATCAGACTACCATATTTAAAGGAATTTTTCTTATCCTTTTTGATCTTCTACAAGTTCTCCAACAACTGATTTAGAAGAAGCTCACATAGATCATAATCTGCATCTTCTCTCAATATTTGATATGCTGCATAGATTGTTGTGCCAGACACAGAATTCTCCTTGCTCGAATGATAGATTTTGTAGCTGATTATCATTGAGGCAAACTTGACATCTGGATCTGTGATATCATCTATGGTCATTGCTCTTTTGTCAAATTTAGATCTGGTGGCTTCAGTTACTGTTTGGTTCTTCACATATTTAAGTGCAGGTAACCCACCCGATGAATGCAATCCGGTCACTGCCTTGATGGCATCTTTAGTTATCTTGAAGGGCCTCATTAGCCACATAAAATTATCATGCATCTTTCTTAGAACATACCGGACCCAATCATCTTCTGCAAAACATGGAAAATGTATGTAATGTCTAAAGTGTTTATCTCGGATGGCCTTGAATTCAGGTTTGAGTTCAAAATTCTCATCTATTAGCTGTTTGTGATAAATATCCATCAATTTTGAGTCTCCAAATTCTTCAATGTTGGCATGGATATAAACCCTAACATCTTCTACATGCAATACTTTGTGCAGAATGCTAGAAAATACACCCAAAGGATCAACTTCTAGAGATTTATAAGGGTGTTTCTTGAATTTAGGTCGCGGCCTATCAGAAATCTCGACAACCATTGGAGTAGCCATTTTGCAAGAGATACAGAGAGAGATTTTCAGAATGGAAGTACCTTTTCACACTTTAGGGTTTGAAGCAGGAGCCAGAATGAGTCGCTGATTGAATTTGATTTTTTGTTGATCCTAAGTGAATTACAGAATCTTCTTTGCAAATCTCTTCTTTTCTTCTTCGTGAGTGCAAGAGTGTAAATAATGAGTGAAAGAACCCTTTTATCCTTGCGCAAACCCTAATTTCCTTTTGTAATAAATGCACAACTTAAGTTATCCAGTCGCCCTATTTTGAGAGAGACCTTCTTGAATCACTGTGCCAAACTTAGAATCATTGTCAGTGAGGATTGACAATGTATCTTATTTTCTTCAATCATGCCATAGGTCCATAGATCAAAGCATTTCAATTCTGAATCATACCGAATCTGTCTGTGGAATTCTGCTTTATCGGATAGCTGTCAGAACCAGATTCACTTGAGCAATTAAAAGTCTTGCAAAACTCCATGCGGATCTTTCATATTTTGGCTAAAGGTCATTTAGATGTTTTTTCTGAGAACCCTTTAATTTGCAGCGTCAGATGTTTACTCAATGTGCCAAATTTAGGCACTAGCTGACTGGCTGGGGGAAATTGTTTTTCTTTGTGACTCCCCCTGAGCCAAAGCTCACCTATCTAGTTTTCAGAAGGAATATTAGCACGAGATTCTGGTGCAGATCCATCCCCTATATTTTTTGTACTCTTCTTTACCCAAATCTTGCTCATCTCCTTTTGAACTTCATCCGCATTCACTTTACCTTTGCCCTTATCTTGTTTATGATTATGTTCTACCGGACCTTTTCTATCCTAATTTCTACTTCTGCAGAATTTGGCAATATGACTGGATCTATTGCAATTGTAACATACAACATTTCTTTGCTTATTTGATTGATATCCTCTTGATCTGCATTGATTAGCCATATGTCCCATTCTATTGCATGCAAAGCATCTACCATTGAATGAATTGTTTATTTGCATATTTATGCATTCATGAGATTTGTGACCATACCTTTTGCAATTGAAACATTGTCCGGAGAAGGATGAATTATTCTAATTCATTCTCCTCCTACACTGAGTTGCTCTATGACCGAAATTGTTGCAATTGAAGCAGTATCCATTGAAGGATGGATATCTTTGGGCATTTGGTTTCCTTACCGGAGGTCTTCTAGGCCTGTTTCTTTGATTTCCTGATCCAAAGTTCTTCTGACCAGATCTAGAACTTTCACCTTTCTCATATCCCAAGCCATGCTTATCATCTACCCTCTTTTGGCTTTCAAGAAGAACTTTAAGTTGGGCTAAGCTTATCTTGAATTTCTCTTTGTATTCATTTGTTGTTTGAAGATCTTGTTTAAGAGTGTCTATCTGATTCGCAAGTTGTTCTTCATTGTCTCTAGCTTCTTCAAGATCAGATTCAAAATGCCTGATTATTGTATCCATTTTGTGGCAGTCCTCTGTTTTCTCCTTGAGGGATTATTTTAGATTATCTTCAATCTTTCTTTTTTCTTCAATTTCTTGGGTCAATCTCATAACCCCTGATTCCATTTCATGCCTTACCATAATGACTTCTTTTGACAACTTCTCACATAGCTTATTTTTCTCATTTAGATCTTTATTAGTATTATTGACTTCACTCTGATTGGCTAATTTTTTAAGTAGTTCCTTTCTCTTTTTCACAGAGATACTAAGTTTTTCTTTTAGCTCATTTATGAATTCATCAGCTTGTTTGAGTCTTTCTCTCAAATTATTAACTTCAGAGTGGGATTGTTCAAGATCATCTAGGGCAAACTGAAGTTGTTCCTTCATACCATATGCATCCATTGAGATTCCCAAATCTTCCTCAAGCTGTTAGGCTTTGTTCAGAGGAACCTCACTCTGATACCAATTGTTGGAAATAAGGCAGATAATTGAGAGGGGGGGTGAATCAATTATCTCAAAATTTCTTTCACTTTCTTTTCTTTTTGTTATCTTAATATTCAGTGTTGTATTAAAACATGAAAGCATATGTAATCATAAGAACAGAAATAAAATCAACTCACCTAACACAAGGATTTTACGTGGAAACCCTGTTAAGGGAAAAAACCATGGGGTGACTAACCCAAGATTATATTCTCTGTTAAAAGAATAAAGGAGTATAAAATGACACTTGCCAATTAGGGCTCACTGCTCAAGCACACTGATCACAAGAGGCACACTGCCTACAAGAGACTCACTATCTACAGAACTTATAGAAGATAATCAAGTGTTTGAACTGATGTGAAGCATCTACAAATGCAAGAGTTTAGTTTCGGTTAGGCACAATATACTGATCTGATGCACTTCATTCTTCCTCTGTTCAATGTTGTTGTTCAGTCACATACCAGACTTGAATTGTTGTTCTCACACTTATCCCTACTTTTCTTCACACCTTATTGCTTTCCACACACACCACACACCCCTACATACTAGAATCCATTTGGTATATGTATCTACATCAAGGATTTCATCAACTTTCTAGTCGGCAACAAGAACACTCAAGATATATGCAAGTTGTTGATTTGTCAGCTGAATCCATGTTTGCGATGTGCATCAAAAGCTTAAGCATAGAAGTCATTAATCATGTCGTCCAACAATGTATGATCCCAAAAATTGCTTGATCAAGACCTTTTACACATCCGGATTCAAGTCTGATACTCTACCGGTCAATTCTTCCTTTGTCTTCTCTGTCTGATTAGAACCCAACACTCAGATGCTCATATCTTTTTCGTGATTTATCACCGGAGGCTAAATCTCTGGAATACAATAGTCATGATACCCCTCTTGACTTGTCCAAGTCCACAACTTACTGAGTTACACCATCTGAGATATCTAGACCTGATTGTTGGACCTCATTGCATACTCTGTTCTTGTTCACTAGACCAAAACATTCTTCAATCTAACTTCCAATGAAGGCATATTATGTACTGTGGATGTGTGGGATAGACTTTGTTGCCATTAATGAAAACACTTATGAATCCACATAGTGTCTCTTGCCAACAATCATAATGGAAAAATCTTTCTAGAGGAGAGTTTATAAGTGTTGATCATCTAACCCTATTTTATTTTGTTGTTTATGGCTTATTTATCATTATATTTTGATCTTTTGAATCTCACTTGGTAGAAGAAGGGGTACTAACCTTGTTTGACTCAAAAGTTTTGAAACTAACTATGTTTTTGAAAGACTTTTGGAGACACTACATCATTTTGGTGCCTTTCATACCCAGTTCGGCACCACATTGCTCTCTACAGAAGGTAAACTAAGGTAAACTTTCAGTTTGGTGCCATTTAATCATATTTTAGTGCCTTTTGATCCTATTTTGGCACATTTCTTAGTAGTGGTGCCATTTGTATTTCCTATGGTGCCATCCTCTGTTAAATAGTTAGAAGCATCTGTTTGGACACTATAGCACCATTTTCATATGTTGTAGTGCCATTTACCTATTTTGTGGCATCATTTGCCTATTTTGTGGTGCCATAAGTGTCTATTTTGGTGCCTTTATCTGGGATAACATTGAAGTCTGTGCAAGTACTTGACAACCTTGTGTAGGTGAAAAGAACATTTGTCCAAGACTGAAATCAAAACTACTAACACTTTTTGTAGGATTTTGTTAGTTTAGAAACAATTAACTTTGGTGCACTAAAAAGAACTTTGTTTGTGTAGCTTAAACAACATTTACATTTGGTGCATTAAAATGAACTTTGTTTGGAAACAATCATAGGAACACTTCATTTTGGATCTTAAAAAGAACATAGCTCTTGTTTGAAGTGTCTTGTGCACTTGCATGCATGTGTCATTAGAACCCAAGGGATATAATCGAAGTATCCTCTCCCCTCACCTTTATAAGGATCTCGGGTGAAGAGAAACGGTTCTAAGCTCTTCTTTTTCATTTTCGTAGAGTGGGCCTGCCCTTGAGACACATTCACAAGGAGAAATCATTGGTGACCCTAAGCAGTACTTTCATTCAATCTGCTATACAAAATAGGATAAGGCAAAAGCCAAGTCCAAATCAGTATTAGCACTTACCATACGGTGCTAGTTCAAAAGGAGGAGTACCTTGTGTATATGATACTCTTAGTAGGACTAGTTAAAACCTTAAGTGGTTTACTAGACACTCATAATGTGTTGATCCCTTGAATGTTCCCCCACTAAACACCTTTGGTTAGAAGCCTACCCTTTTTGGCATTTTGGCATCTTGTTCAAAAAAAGAGCATAGCTAGTTTTGCCCCCAAGATTCTCACCATATGGCTCCCTTGAGATGAGATGGAAATCCTCAGCTTAGCATAAGCTATACGTAGCTTTCTGAGGAAAGGGTGGTTGTGTCATCCTTCCAATGCAAGAGGCCCCTAGCCATCCTCTCTTGAGAAGAAAATATAATGAGACATGCCTCTTTGTTAGCGTGTTAGCATTTGAGTTGGAGATTCCAAGTTGTGGGCTTGGCAAGTTTCCATTCACATTGACCTTAGGTAGAATAAGCATTGTTTTCAAGTGATTGTTGTGATTTTGTTATACCTATAGAGATTTAGGCCTTGAGGGGCTTCTCAAACATACAGATAACATTGATACTTCACATCAAACCTTGGCCATTGTGTTCTCTTGTTTCAAGTGTTTGTATTGCTTGCCAAAAACTACCATTGACATTCTCCGAAGCCACCCACATCATTGAACCATTGGAACATTTGACATCACCCAAGATCTATCATTTGACTCTCCAAATCCAAAATTTTGAGATCAACTTTGCAAACATTTGCCAAAATACCCAAGCAAAATATGAACCATTGTCCCATTTTTGGCACCAAAACTTCTCTGTTTGGTGCCTAAAAAATCATTTTTGTCACCATTTTCATTGTCGCCAAAATCTCATTGTTTTGGTGCTATTTACCTAACCTTTTGTGCCATTTAATCTCTATTGTGGTGCCTTATCTCTGTATTATGGCGCCATTTGCAAATTAGACTGCATAAGTGTCTAGCAAATTGTTTTAGAATCCTTCAGACTTGCCCAATCACAACCTGCAACCACTTTGTCAAAAATCCACCAAAACCATAGTCTACCTTGGATCATCACCCATAATCATTTTCACCCATATACATGTTTTGACCTTAGAGAATAATCACTTTCATCATTGGACCCTTCACTATCAATCAAATCACTAAGACCAACCATAATCCCCCTTTTTTCATAATCCCATCTCTATACATAACCCAATTTAGCCCTACATTATGATTTTCATCTTTGAACCTCTACTTTATTTCATTTCACATCCAACATTAGCCAACCTCATCCAAACATTATCCAAAAACCTCAAAATCTAAACTTCCAAAAATCAAAACCATCCAAACATCCAAAATCAATCTCTTAATCCAATCCACAATCATATTCCAATTAGAACTTTGAGCAAAGAACTAAACCTAGATCTTATAATCCTTTGTCATCCTATTTTGCTTGTTGGTCATTAGTCTACCTTCAAAGTAGAATAATCATCCCCTTTTTGCCTAAGGTCATTAGTCTACCTTATGTAAAAAGAAACATCCATCTTTAGAAAAATCCTAAAGATCTAGATCTATTCAAGCTCACTTTTTTATTTGAGTACACCCTCAACATCATCAAAATCGTCTAAACATCCAAATCACCTAAGGCTTTCTTCGTTGATTACTATCCAAAATCATTTACCCTAGTCATCTAAGGTTTCCTTGGTTGATTATTATTCTTAGTCACATCATCCAAATCATCCCAAAATCATTTTTGCTTACACCTCTTTCCCTCCTTTTGGTCCAATTTTTTTGAAAATCAATTAACCCACCTCCTTAAAGGTCTTAACCTCTAAGGTTGTTCCACCATCCTCATATTTTTTTACCTTAGGTTGCCACTTTTTGGGATTTATTCTCTAAAAGCTAAAACCCACATTCACACCATTATCCTTAGATTTAGACTTTGAGGATATTATTCTCCAAAATCTAAATCTTTGATTCCCCAAACAAATCCCAATCACCTCGTTACCTTTTTCATCTCCATTCTTCAAACATTCACATCTTCACTCCCATTTATCTTTGGGTCCAATAAATGAAACCTATTCTCTAAGGTCTTGACCTTCATCCATCCCCAATCAAATCCACACCATTGCATGCCCATAACAAGATCACAAGCCAAAAAGAATTAAGAAATGGCTCATCTTTTTGCCATAGGGATGCCACAAACTGACCAAAATAATGTCCCCATCATCCAACAAGTGCCATCATATGACGCTACCGTTGTGCTAAATCCTTCCCCCTTCCCTTCACAAAAACAACCACCAAACACCAATCAAGTAGATCAAGATATCTTAGACTTTACACAAGACGCCAATTCTATGGATATGCTTGATAGAGTCCTAAGGTTGGACCCTAATAGATATCTTGAATTTCTTCTCCAAAATGGTGTTATGATACCCAATGTCACCATGTCATCACAACCATCCACATCACATACCAACCCTAACACATCTCAAATCTCCAATGTCACTACCTCTACAATTCCCACAAACTCTAATGTTACCACATCCATAATCCCCACAAACGTATCAACCACACCAAATATCTTAAACGTCTCAACATCTACCATCACTTCATCTAGGCCACAAATCACCCTAAGCATTCCTAAAAACACCACACACGCAAGTGTTACCACTAGTGCCCCCCAACTCGATGCCAACACTATAGCCTTCATAAACCACTTATTTTCACAACCCCACCCTAACACAACCAATACCAACCCATGTCCCAACTATCATCTAATTTCACATATGTACAAAACCCCATCTCCCAAGTACCTGTTGTATCATCCATCCAAACCACACAACACAATCCCAACCCACAGCTTCCCCCACACATATTACAACAACTTCTTGCATACCAACAACATCTTGCACACCAAAATCAAACATCCCAACATCAAATGCCACCTCAAAATCAAATTCTCCTCTTTCTCCAACAACTCATGCAAAATCAACAAAACCATATTTCACAACCACCTCCCAACCAAGATTTAGCTAGCATCATCTAAACATTAATCCAAAAGGTGGACAAGATGTAACAAGGAAACAAGAGGAAGCAATATTCTTTTGAGGATATTTGCCCCTACCCATTTGATAGTACACTATATATGCCTCCCTTCCCTAAGAACTTTGAAACGCCTAATTTTGACAAGTACAAGGGGAAGGGAGATCCTAGGGAACACCTTCAAGAATTCTACATCGCTTGCGTAGAGGTCTCATAGGATGACACTTATTTGATGAGACTCTTTCCTTGAAGCCTCAGCGGCCAAGCCACTGAATGGTTTTCTCATCTTCCTCCTGGCATTAGGACCTTCCATGAGCTCGCGGAGAAGTTTGTAAAACATTTCTCCTACAACTTTGAACATGAAATATCGATGACCGACTTATACAACACCAAACAAAAGAGTGGAGAGTCATTTGCCACCTTCTTACAAATATGGAGAGGCTTAGCAAGAAAGCTCCCGTGGCCCATCCCAGAGAAACAACTTGTTTCCATGTTTGTCACCAACCTAAGTCAAGAAATGGGGTTCCATTTACAAATACAATGTGCATCTACCTTTGAAGAGGTCATAGACAAGGGGACCACTATTAAAAGAGCCCTCATCGCTAAGGGCTCCATCAAACTTTACAATAACGACAACAAAGTCAATAATCACAACAAGGTTAGCAAAAACACAAACACCAACGCACCTTCAAGTGACAAACCCTACTTTTGGGGAAAGAATAAAAACACTCTCAATGATGGCATCACCAATGTGAAGGCCGTTTAACATGTTGAAAATCAAACACCACCAAGTACATCCACCGCAAACAATGTCAATGTCCCCAAGGGACCACCTAAATAAAATAATAACCCCAAGAGAAAATTCACACCCCTGGGGGAACCTATTGAGAATGTCTTGAACAACCTTGTGAAGGCAGATTTAATCATCTTAACCCCTATTAGACCTTATGATGAGAATCAATTCAAACCTATTTGGTTTGATGAAAATCTCTTTTGTGAATATCATCGTGTGAAAGGACACAAAACGTCAAACTGCATGAGGCTAAAGTACTGCATACAAGATCTCATCGATAGGGGAGACATTACCATTGATGAACCACCTAAGCAATCACCAAATGCTAATCTAGGAGCTTACAAGGATCCTCTACCTGACCACAACAAAGGAAAAGCATCCTCGTCCAACCAAGCCTACAACATTGTACCACCTCCTGCTTCTTTTGACTCTATTGTGGGTCGAATAGAAGATTCTTCCAACCACATTAACACCATCACCATTCGAGAAAAGACCCCAAATTGCACCATCACTACTCATCGCGGCCATGTATCTATCTATGGGGCACCCACCCATGAACAACCCTCCACATCTACATCCACCAATCCACCATCTACCCACAAATACAACCTCCTAGATCATCTACGCAAAATCCCCATACAAATCTCCATCCTTGAGTTGCTCCGCACATCTCCCCTTCACAAAGAAATCCTTGACAAAACCTTAATGGAGACCCAAGTCCCCACCAACTTGAATGTGGATCAATTCCAAGCCATGGTGGGCCACATTGCTTCACCGCACCATCTCACCTTCTCTGAAAGGATGTTCCTACCTCCAATGACTTACATAATGATGCCTTGCACATGGAAGTCTGCATCCACAAACACATCATAAAAAGAGTCTTAATAGATGGTGGCCCCAGCCTAAACCTGTGCACTCTAAAATTGTTAAAACATTTGGGATACTTTGATGTAGATGTGGATACTAGTGAATGTATAACTATTAAGGGGTGTGATAATACTGAGAGACTGTCTGAAGGCACCATCAAACTCCGTATCCAAGTGGGGCAAAAGATCTTGGAAACCAAGTGTCAGGTGCTTGATCTTGACCTTCCCTACAATATTCTCCTTAGTTGACCATGGATCCATGCCATGCAAGTAGTCCCTTCCACATTCCATCAATGCTTGAAATTCCCCCATAATGGCACAGAAGTTACTAGCTAGGCTGATCCCCATCCTTTCCAATATTACAGCTTTTTGGGAGGACACGACCTCACCTTCTACCCGTAACAATGCCACTAAAAAATCCACCTCACAAGCCAATCTTACATCATCTACCTCATATGTTGACCCTTCCAACATTGCCACTACATCACAAACAACTCCACCACCTGAAGTCAAGATCAAGCTAAGCGACATGGGATGTGGTGAATATGACCTACATGGTGCCTTTTATGTAGGACTACTGCCCACTCCTAAGACATTTGGTGCTCTTAGGGAAGAAGAAATCTCCATGGTAATCATCAAATGCAAACCATCACCCACCTTTGAGAAGAAGCACCTCCTTGACCAAGATGTTCTTGAAGATATATCTTCATGGTTATACAAAGAAGAAGAATCAGAACAAGAAGCCCCTACTATCCTGGCTGAAATCTATTGCAAAGTTCTTGAGATTGTCAAGTATATGGGCTATAAAGGACAAGGTGGTATAGGCCTTCATGAGCAAGGAATTGTGGAGCCAATTCAAGCAACAAGAAACCTGTGTCTTCATGGATTAGGGTATGGAAAACATGAATCCATCCTTGCTAATGGCAAATGTATCTTAGGTGAGGTTGCTAAGGTCTCCCCTAGGGTTGATAACATCAATGAAGAAAACCATCAAGACTCCTTTAATGACTTGCATTTGAGTTAGAAAGCATTTCACATTGCAAGAAACCATGGGTAAAGCAAGAGTCTATGGGTACAAGGCTCTCCACCTTAGCTAGGAGAAGGGAATCCATTTTGAAGGTATAAAATTTGTGTTTTTATGCATTTATTTTGTGTTTTTATCTTCATTTTGATTTCTTTGCTCTCATCTACACCTCATATAGGGAACCCCAAATCTAGGTCTATTCAGTCAGTTCAGCAACTCATGGCACCTCCACCATTGCCACCACAATAGCTACCACCATAGTAGTAGTAGTAGCAACCATAGTGACATCCAGGGTCACCTACTGATTCTACTAGGGGATCATCAGCCCAGGGTTGATAGTTTGATATGTATTGATGTATTTTTAGCCCTTAGAGGCATTTTTGTATCATGACTTTGAGCGATGTATTATTTTTGAGGCAATATATTTGATGATGCTTTTAGTATACACCATCTATACCCTAGCCACCACTCCATCCACCTCCCGTGACTTACCTCTTGTTTACCCTCAACTTATAGATTGGGACCAACAAGGACCTTACGTCCTTAATGTTGCACAGAATGATGAAGCAATAGATGAGATGATGGGGGTCAGAGATCACTTGCCCCTTGGAGACTATAAAGCTGGATATATTATGGAACTCAATACATCTGCCTACTTTGGGGAAACCACCCATGCTCTTAGTCACAAAAATAGAAAAATAAAAACAACACCCCTAGTGAAAACCACTCCATGGCACTTTTGGGTGAATAAAAAATCAAAATAAAGGATGTATCACCTAATGAAAACCTCCATGAGGTGCTAGGAGATCAGAGCATGGGCCTTCCCGAAGTGGATAAAGTATATCCAGACATATCACCCATCCTAGTGGAAGTATCACCGGAAATGAACCTTGGAACATAAGAAGCACCAAAAATCACATTCAGAGCAGAGTCCCTTACAACAATAGAATAGGAGAACTTCTTAGGCTTTTCTAATCAATTAAGCCATAATTTCGCACAAACATATGCCGATATGCTGGGACTGGATCCCATCTTGGTTGTTCATCACCTTGCGCTACATCCTGATGCGAAACCAGTGAAATAAAAGCTAAGGAAGATGGATCCTCAAATTGCGCTCCTTGTCAAAATAGAGCTTAAGAAACTCCTAAGTGTGGGGTTTATACATCCAATAGATTACCCCAAGTGGGTATCCAATATTGTACATGTAGCCATAGTCACTAGGGGCATCCAGTGTTGTACAGATTGTAGAGATCTTAATAAAGCTTTCCCTAAAGATGACTTTCTGCTACCAAACATCGACATCATAGTGGATCTCATAGAAAGTCATGAGATGTTGTCTCTGATGGATGGTTTCTTAGGGTACAATCAAATCAGGATTGTAGAGGAAGACCTACATAAAACATCCTTCATATGCCCATGGGGGATATACTGCTGGGTCGTGATGCCTTTTGGCTTGAAAAATGCAGGTGCCACATATCAATGGGCAATGACGATCATCTTCCATGATCTTTTTCATAGCATAATGGAAGACTATGTAGATGATCTATTGGAAAAAAATAAAACTGGAGAAGAACACTTAAATGTGTTGGCCAAGATCTTTGACAGGCTAGAACAGTACAATGTACGGCTAAATCCAAAAAAATGTGTCTTTAGGGTCACTTCTGGGAAACTTCTAGGATACATAGTGGCAAGAAGAGGAATTGAAAGTGTCAAGAAGAGGAATCAAAGTAGACCCCACCAAATTTAATGCTATAATGGAAATGCCTCCACTGAAGACACTTAAGTAGCTACACAGTCTACAAGGAAAGCTTCAATCCATTTGAAAGTTTATAGCATTGCTTGCTGATAAATGTCAGTCGTTCTAGATGCAAGAACATAGCCTTTGTGTGGGATAGTCAGTGTCAGAATTCTTTTGAGCAGCTAAAAGAATACCTCACTAACCAACCTATCCTTATTCCACCAAAACAAGGAGAACCCCTCTTGTATATTTCAACAACAGAAACAGCTATAGGGGACTTGTTGGCACAACACGATGAACAAGGAAAATAAAGAGCCATATATTATATCAGTCATACCTTGGTGTCCTATGAGCTAAATTATACTCCAATTGAATGAGCATGCCTAGCTGTCGTCTTCACTTCACAAAAGTTGAGACACTACATGCTTAATCACAAGACTAAGCTCATTGCCAAGATTGATTTGCTGAAGTATTTGCTGACTAGAGCAGCCCTTACAGGAAGAATGGGTAAATGGGTAATGATCTTGAGTGAGTTTGATATTGAATACATAGAGAGGAAATCCATTAAAGGACAAGTAATTTCTAATCAATTAGTTGAGGCACCAATCCCAATAGAGCAACCAACACTTGCAAAGTTTCTGGATGAGTCTATATTGACAGTAACACCAACAACATAAACCTAGAAGATGTATTTTGATGGGTCATATACGCATCGAGGCTCAGGGGAAAGCATTTTGTTTGTTAACCCTTGAGGGGACACCATCCACAAATCATACAAGATCACATTTCCATGTACAAACAATGCAGCAGAATATGAGGCCCTCATCACAAGACTCCATATGGCGATTCAAAGGAAGATTGAGAAGCTGGTGGTTTATGGAGATTCCCAATTGATCATTCGACAAGTAAATAATGAATACAAGACTAAGGATGACAAGCTCTTGCCCTATAAAAGAATGGTTGACGACTTTAAAGAATACTTTCATGATATCCATTTTGAATAGATCCCAAGGTTGAATAACAAAGCAGTAGATGCGATGGCCACAATAGGATCCTTGGTGGACATGAAGAAAGATAGAAAGAAATGTGAGTTCCTGATCAAAGAACTCCCCATACCATCTTATGATGTTCCACAATCAGAACTGGTGTGTGACATTGTTGGTCCTCTATCTCCCTAGTATCAAGAGACGTACATGTACCTTCATGACAACATCATGCCACCCAACCTATCATCCTCACAACATAAAAGCTTCATCTTCCAAGCCTCCCATTTCACCCTTATAAGATACACTCTCTACAAAAGGAGTCTTGATGGTACGCTTTTACGATGTCTTGACTCTAGAGAAACTGAGGTAGCCTTAAAGGAGGTACATGAAGGCATTTGTGGGGCACACTCTAGTGGACCTACCCTAACTAAGAAGATCTTAAGAACAGGGTACTACTGGTCAACCATGGAGCGAGACGCTTACAGGTTTGTGAAGAAATGTTTGTCGTGTCAGCAACATGGAGACCTCATCCATGCACCATCACAAGAACTACAGCCAATAACAACTTTGTGGCCTTTTTCACAATGGGGACTCGACCTTGTAGGTAAGATTCACCCTCCATCATCCAATGGTCATAAGTTCATTATCACTGCCACCGAATACTTCGCCAAGTGGGTTGAAGCAATTCCACTCACTTTCACCATAGGTATCCAAATAGCCAAATTCATCCTCCATTACATAATATGCCGATATGGCATTCCCCATTCCATCATCATAAATAACGGGAAACCATTTAAAAACCAAGAAGTCTGCAGTTTGTGTGAGAAATTCTAGATCCAACACCACTTTTCCACACCCTATTACCCTTAAGGTAACGGTCAAGCTGAAGCTTCTAACAAAACCATTCTATGCATTCTGAAGAAGACGGTTAATGAAGCTGGCCGTGACTGACACCTCCAACTTAATCCTGCCCTATGGGCCTACCACACAAGTATCTACACACCTATAGGAGCCACACCATATTCCCTAGTGTTCAGTTCTAAAGCCATCTTACCTATTGAGGTCAAGCTCCCATCACTAAGGGTTTCATTATAGAATATGATCACTGATGAAGAGTATCAAGTTGCAAGGCTGCATGATTTAGAATTATTGGATGAAAAATTCTTGGAAGCTCTCAACCATCTTCAAGCTTACCAGAACTGCCTACGAAGGAGCTATAATAAGAAAATCAAGAACCACAAGTTTTAAGTAGGCGACATTGTCCTCATGGAAAACTAGAAAAATTTGTAGGAGCGCACCAAAAAGGGAAAATTCAAGCCCAATTGGTTGGGACCATATGTTATCACAGCTAATTATGGATCAGGGGCATATCAACTTGCAACACTTGAGGGAAAACCTCTAGATGAACCCATGAACATTCTACATTTGAAGAGGTTCTATGCATAATTCATCAAGTATCCCAAAGAAAAAATACAAAAAAATTGCAATTTTGAAAAAACCAAAAAAATTAAAAAATCAAGAAAAACACCTGAGTGCAATAAAGTCATCCAATGGTGAAAATCACTTCAATGATGCCTTGGATAAGTACCATGGTGAAAACCTATCTCATGCGCCATGTGTAGTGGCCAATTCCACCATCTAATAAGTCCTCTTTCCATCACGACACTCCACATTGCACACATCCCATGGCTTGGAATTCAGAAACATCAATCGCCCACCCCACATCATCCCACCCAAAGCTAATCCGTGGAATGAGGATCCTTGTATGCTTCTCTTGTACAGCTAAAATCTAAAAAATCCAAAAACACCACATTCTCACATCATCACCCCACACATCATCTTCAAAATCATCTCATCCATCCTAAACTATTCCCACATCATCAAGTCAAACCAGAACTACATATTCATCTCACCCGCATCTTAAAGTGCCTTGATCCTGCGGACACAAGGTATGTAGGTAGTATGGAATATGAAGGAAGTATCCAGTATTTAGGTACATAAGATGCACCCATCAAACCCGTTTGGATGGTCTGTATTTACTGAGCTTATTGGATTCACCAAATGATACACATGCTAGGCATACACCCAAAATATCACATCTCACGCAAAATATCATCAATCAACACACCAACTATAACCATCACACATGGCCTGACTATCCCTTTTGCCCACTATTTAAAATTTATCCAACAATATCGAACCGATTTGCATCCTAGGATATATCATTCCTACAATGGACAAAATCCATCATCTCAACACCTATCTTGGCAAGAGAATACAATGGTTTTTTGTGCTTTTTTGGTTGGTCTTTTGATTAATGATTTTTATCTTCTTGTCTTGTTCTAGGTCATTTCGAAAGCTACCTTGTTCCCATTATATCATGGTAAGTGGCGGGTAACACCTAGAATAGACATGGTCATTGTTTCTGTATGCTATGCTTGTGGGTTGATTTCATTACTCCAAGAATAGTATTCATATCTTGAAGATAGGGTCGGTTCTAGCATAGTGCTTCCTATTTGTATATCTAGGTAATCATACCTTTTACGTACTATGAGAACTTAAGTTATGAGTCCACTTGCCTCATCTAGGAAAGGTTATACTACCTTGGGCATGCATGAAATCAACCTATTGTTTGTGAGTCTAGTCCATGCAAATGTGGGATAAATGTCATCACCTAGGTCATTTCATACCTTCATGAAAAGTATCCTGCTTTGTTATAATAAACCTAGAAATGCTCTCAATAGTGTAATGCAAGTACTGAACCTAGCTCATAACATCTCCTTTTCTATCACTACCCATCCAACCGTATTATCTGGGCTTAGAATTGTGATCTATGATCCCCCATCTAATCCATTCACTCTAGCCCCCTACCATCTAACATAACCTTCCCTCCCCATCAATATGCTCTACAAACCTAACCCATTCCAACCCTGAATTTCCCCTCAATGACGTGGTGTTTAGTGACCTAGTATTCCCAAAAAACCACCCTAACACTCCCCTTTCCGCACCCTTCCAACCTAGCCTACACTTGTCCTTGACCATCCCTTTGCCCAACCCATCCCCTATCATGACTTGTTCATCCCATTACATCATTATATTGACTCATTAATTATTTGCATTATCATTACATCATTTAACCATTGCATCTTCATTATGATTTTTGGAGAACACATCGTTTGACAATTTCTATTGCTTGACATAAAAAAACAAAACAATTAAAGCATTGATCCCATAGCAGTGAGCATAGAAAAATCATACTACATACAAGAGTTAATCAAACTCTCACACAAGTGTAATCTGAGCATATATTTCCATTTCATTCATTTTGCATCCATAATATATGTTTATTAATATGAACATATATTTCCATTTCATTCATTTTGCATTCATAATATATGTTAATCTGAGCATACATTCCACATATAATCCACATCATGATCCATAACAGTCATCCAAAGACATCGCATAAATCACCATCATAACATCATCTGTATAAAGTGCATCCATAACCATAACATGCATAATCCACAAACATCAACATCAAAGTCCATAACATAAACATAATCACCCATGTATCTTACAAACACCCCCATAACATCATACATAATGCATAAGTATCATTGGAAAAGCATAAAACCATAGTAGTATAACACATCATGATCCATCTTATATTCACAACAATCATATGCATATCATAAACATAGGCTACATCATCATAAACATCATGTCCATAAAATCATAATAAACATCCATAAGTATCATCAAATATATCGCCTAAAAAATAATACATCGCTCAAAGTCATGATACAAAAATGCCTCTAAGGGCCAAAAATACATCAATATATATCAAACCATCAACCCTGGGCTGATGATCTCCTACCAAAATCAGTAGGTGACCCTAGATGTCACCATGGCTACTGTTATTGATGTGGTGGTAGCTGCCATGGTGGCAATGGTGGAGGTGCCATGGGTTGTTGAACTGACTAAATAGACTTGGATCTATGTGACCCAGACATCCTTGATCCACTCCTCACACTGTAGCTAGGTATCTGCTGACCCTCAAGAACTACAGAGCAATAAGCCCCATAGTAATACTCAGCTTGTCTGCTCTAGTCTAGAAGCTGACTCTATAGTTGTTGAATCTGACCCTACATCTATGTAATCTGACCCTGCATCTGTTTAACCTAAGCTTGTGAATGTGCAAATATCTGACCAAATCCAGTACCTAACAACATCCCCTCCAAACAGCTCACCTCTGCCTGCAAACCCCCCACCTGCAGCCTATTGAGCCCTCGCCTCTGCTGCCTACCACCTAGCTCTCTTTGTATCCCACTTGCCCATAATTATAGCCACCTACACCTATAGCTATCCATGTAGGTGCCCTATCTGAGCCTGTAAAATGAGGATTTGAGGACCCCCCTCTCCACCACTAACCCCATCCAATAAGGCCTAAACCCCCTGCAATCACTGGAGCTCCTGCCTCTGTTGTCTCACTGAGTCCTTCAAGCTAGCAATCTGACCTTGGAGTGTATCTATCTCCTCCTCAAGATCAGTGTGAGTATGTCGACGCCCAACCCTCTCACCTACTACAAGACCTATCTCTATACCTGAAGTCCCAGCACCTAAGGCCCTAGTTGCATGTGTCCCAGCTTGATGTTGTTGTCCCTACTGCTATAACAATGCCTAGGGAGGGGGCATCGGTCCACTCGGTCCCCTTACACCTGTTGCCAAGTTTGGTCTCTACCCTATAGCTACTGTCCCTGCCCCTACTGTGCCTGCTGTTGAGTCTTGAGCCTACTCTATGGCTAACATCCTTGTCTCTACTATCCCAATCCTACTATTGGGGTTGTAAAGCTGCAAAATCCTCTATCACCACCTGTGTGCTATGGCCAACAGCCACCTTAGATCCTGACGTGTCCTAGCAAAAATGGCCATCACTTGTGGCAAATCCTGCCCTTCCCAAACTGGTGCATCACCTGAGAGGGGAGGTACATGCCAATGGTGTGATCCCCTCGTCCCATCAAATAACATTGCAGTAATGTATATGGCATATGGATATGGTCATTAGGACATGACTCTACTCCAACGTAGGGCTGCCATGTAACTCGAATCACATCATCAAGAAGCCATCGCCAATAACACAATTGCCCTGTGTGAGAGTACTGGATGGGCTTTCGGTATAAAAACATAAATGCCTTGAACGGTCATCGAAAGTATGCCCCCTATGGCCTAGTAATTGCAATCTGCTCAAAGGCCCACACATGCAAGAGCGTGACCCTAGCAGATAACACCGAATCATAGTGATATACCATGGTATGCATCTTGTAGTACAACTGCCCTAGCATGCATGGCCCCCATGCATAGACTGTCTCATCTCACACCATCCCCTCTATCATCTCTCCCCAACCCACAGGAAAGCCTCGAATACATTGATCTGGCATCACTACACCTCTGATCAGTGCATAAAGAAATAGTGTAAACTAATCCACCCCAACTGCTAGTGTCTCCTCATAACTCATCTCCTGCCGATCTGCTGTTAACTCTGGGTGCCCTGGGGAAAAGTCTCTATTCAAGGCCACCTGTCCTCTACTCGTATCATACACCACTCATGCTCTATGAATCGGTAACTTGAGGATGCGATAAACATCCTCTAATGTGATAGCAATCTCACCGTCAGTAGGAGGAAGGAACATGTCTTAGGTCACCACCACTCCACTATAGCCATCATCATGGACCAATGCACTCATATCATAGGCATATTA
The DNA here is from genome assembly GCA_027924645.1 of Cunninghamia lanceolata. Lineage (NCBI taxonomy): Eukaryota > Viridiplantae > Streptophyta > Pinopsida > Cupressales > Cupressaceae > Cunninghamia > Cunninghamia lanceolata. Next base: position 9,793,836 of record BSBN01000333.1, read on the forward strand.
GCTATGGTCAATAAACCTAATCTCACTAGATGGGCTCGAGTCGCTCCATCAAACCCATCTAGAAACTACATCACGTTGGGAACACGTCACTCCCATGAACCCACAATGAACCCATTTGTATGCATTTGCCAAAGTCAAATGTCAATTAAAAACTTGCTTTTCTTCTAAATTAGCCCTTTAACACTAATTGTCCTCATTTTCCTGAGCCAAATTTCCTTATTTAATGCCAATGCAGTGCGACCCCCCTCAACTACCTTTTCTTCATATCTGAGGCACCCTTCTGAAAGAACAGTGCCACTCCCCCTTGAGGTGGCACCACTCCACAGAGTGGCTCCACTGCCCTTAAAGCTGGCACCACCCTTTAGAGTGGTGTTGCAACCTTTAGGGGTGGCACTACTCTAAAGAGTGGCGCCATGGCCTCTGCAAGGTGGCATCATCCCTAAGGATGGCACCACAGCCTCTTGAGGGTGGCATCATCCCAAGGGATGGAAACATGACTACTCGGGGGTGGTGCCATTTGTATGAATGGCACCACAACCCCTTTTGCAGTGGCACCATTCTAAAGAATGGCGCCATGGCATCACCAATTAGCGACACCCCGTCCCCAATTAGCATTGATCCAGCCCTGGTTTGGCACCATTCAACCTTCTATTTGGTGCCAAACCCTAAACCCCCATTTCCAAACAACCCTAGATGTGAAAAATGAAAAAATTGACAAGTTTAGGGTTAGACCACTTACCCGCTCACCAGCTACTAGTGATCTAATGAAAGAGCGGACAATCTCAGACAAATGCTCAAAATGTGGGAAGAGCGGGTTCGCCATCTTGCCTCTTCTCTCCTCCATGTAGGCTCAATGAGTGCAAATGTGGCACTTTGGGCCCACTTTTTGCTATTTATAGAGGGTCATGTCATCCTCCAACACACTTTTTCTTCCCCAGGGTGCAAATTTTAACCTTTTTCATCTATTTTTTTTCCTGTCAACCTGTTTTTCCGTCCTCTATCCATTTTTCACCTCCGTTCTTCTTTTTGAGAGCTCACCCAAAAAAAACTTATTTTTTTCACCCGACCTCTCGAGGGGGCATCCCTCATCCATTTCATTCCTTCCGGGCAGCTAAGACATTTTTCTTTGACTTGACACCATTTCCCTGCTAGGTCACGACGCCACGTCAAAGAGGGGCAAATGTAGACACCTAAAAATGTCTTCACCACTTAACCGACCTCCGACATCACTAATATCACTGATTCTCCTTCTAATTAATTAATTAAATTTTTATTTAATTAATTATTCATTCCAACACCTGATTATTCATCATTTCACCCCTAAAATTGAGTTAATTTGATTAATTCAATGGTTCCCTTTACTAACATTTGCCCAATTAATTAAATAAATATGCAAATATTTATTTGATTAATTCACCTATTTCATTAAACCCAATTAAATAGATAAACTATATTTATCTAGTTAATTTAACCTATTAATTAGCCTATCCCTACCCTAGTTAATTAAATACCTATTATTTAATTAGCTAGTCTAACTCACCTATCCCCTAGACGTAGGATTAATTAAATAAAACACTATTTAATTAATCTTAACCACTAATTAACCCACTCCCTAATTTACTACAGATATATTAATTAAACTAATCACCTTTAATAGTTTGGTCAAACCTTTTTTAACACTCCTCCCCACATACTCTAAATAAAAAATTAATTTTTATGCCACATAAAATAATTTTTTATACACATTTGTCATAAACTCCATAAATGACCTCTTACACCACCCACTTTCATTAATTACCACTCTTCCCAAAATGAATTAAAATTTTATTTTTAATCCTCACCTCTTCCCCATGTGAATTTAAAATTCACATCTAATCCACCTCATCTACCCTCATTTAATTCATACCCCTTCCCAAGGTGAATTTAAAATTCACCTTTATTCTCATCCTTCCATTTTCTATGATCTAATCTAAGCCCTCCACCTCACATTCATCCTCATCCATTGATCTCCAAAATGAATCTCAACCCTTGGATCAAACATCCCTCCAAAAAGCCTATAAATACACCCTCATCCAAGCCATTTGATCATCCACAATTTGAGCAAAGTTATTATGCAAAAATCTCTATCATCTCTTCATCAATTGAGCTAGGGTTTAGTGACTTGCATTTGAGTTAGAAAGCATTTCACATTGCAAGAAACATGGGTAAAGCAAGAGTCTATGGGTGCAAGGCTCTCCACCTTAGCTAGGAGAAGGGAATCCATTTTGAAGGTATAAAATTTATGTTTTTATGCATATATGTTTTATTTTTATCTTCATTTTGATTTCTTTTCTCCCACAAACCATATTGGAAACCAAGAGGAGGGTAGTAGCATAGAGGTGAGCTTTGTTGACATCTACTAATGAAACATGTATCACAATATATAAAAGACTTTGACAAGTGTCTAAATTTCATATTTTGTTTGCAGTATATTTTTTTTGTAACTTAGGTTTCAAACCACATTGGTGGCCAAGAGGAGGGTAGGATCATAGAGGTGAGCTTTGTTGACATCTTCCAATGAAATATATTGTAGTATATAAAATAATATGACATATATCTAAATTTTTTAATTTCTTCAAGTAGTATAAATTTGCTCATGGCTCAAATTACAGAGCATATTTACAACCAAGAGGAGGGTAGGAGCATAAAAGTGATCTTTGTTAACATTAGCTATATTTGGTTCCATGTGTTTGTGTCTTGTTACTTCAAAATATGAGATAACCCCCACCTGGTAATGCAAAAGATCCTAGAATATTGGCTTGCACTTCTAAAGAAGTTAATTGTTGTTCTATGGTTAGCTTGAAATTTTTCAATATGTCTAGTTCCACAAGAGATACTACTACAGACGCATAAATTTATTCCTTTTTGAAGCTAATACTAGATATATTGCATGTCATCCTTATTTTATTGGGCCTCTTCAATGACAAAATGGCAATAGATAAGGTTGGTCAAGAGCATTTTGTAGGCACTGTCTCTTCATTCTATTCTAGCCTATATTGTATCTATCACAATACCCTTCTCTTGTAGTCATTAGAATTCTACATATCTTTCACTTATATAAATAAGAAACTTTTTCTTCTTTAATGTTTCTAGTGTTGTTGTATATAATGGACTATAATATATATGAAGAATGCATAGTAAGATTAACAGTTGAAGGCTTGAAATCTATTTGCCACAGTACTAATTACTAGTTAAATTGTTTGTTATTGTTAATTATTGGTTATGTTATTTTTTACTATTTATGTTGTTGTATTTTAGTTGGTTCTCTACATATTTTAAAGCTGCACTTAATTGAAAACACACTAGACAACACACTGAAGAGAACTGGACATATGTACAACAGCGTGTAACTAACTGGACATGTCATTTAGTTATGAGTTACAACAGTTATGCTAACAAGTTCGTATAAGCTATTCCTCTAAAGGGACTAATTGATTATCATCTCTTCCATCTCCATTTAGCAACTTCGTCAAATGTAGACTAAGATCTCTACTTAGACTATAGTGTCCATAATAATTGCTCTCCTAATCATCATCTTCCAAATGTAATTTGCAAGAAATAGATCACAAAGTTCATCATAATATAATGAATCCAACCACATGATGAACTCTCATATCTCAATCTAAAGATTAGATAACTTAATTTTCATAATCTTTCAAACATTTCCTTCTTATTTGCGATTGAATAATTCTACATAATCTTAAAAATCTATTTCATTGATGGTATGCACAAGTGCTTATGTTTTTCTCACTATTTTATCTCTTAAATGGTAGAGACTCGTGAGTTTTTCTACATAGAGGAACATTCTATTTAGATATAAATTACATTGATGCTATGCACAAGTGCTTATTAGCTTCCATGCTAGAGAATCATGATTCTCTACCATGATTCATGGGCTAAGAACATCATGTATTTTTGTGGGCTGAGAACATCATGCTAAACTCCAAATGCAAACTGCACTATCATGAAGCTCCCAAGAAAATGACCAATGTACTCAATACCAAGAGAACCACACAAGGCCATTGTTAAAGCTCCAACTGCATAATCAGGAATCCAAACATGACACCACGATCTAACATCTCCTCCAAGGAGATCACATGCACTCATCCTTTGCCAAAGCATTGCTAGTTCCACAAATACTTTCTTTTCATTTGCTCATGGCCTTAGTAGAGAGAACCTTCTTGCATATATCATTGAATGATTTTACCTCAAATAGGGCAAATTTTTCCTTATGTTCTCAACCCAACCAAAAGCCATTGTATGCCTGGGAGAAATTTGTGATGTTAAGTGTATGTTGAAAGAAAAAGGTGTCTTGTAAAAGTTTTGTTTTATAGAAAGTCGTTAAACTCTTTGTAGCTATATATATGTAACCATGTATTGAATAAAGGTAGTCTTTCAATATTCTCCAAACTCTGTTTGTTTTCTCTGTTCAGATTTTTGTTTTGGTATTAGAGTTGTTTACGCTCAAGTGTAGCGAGTCTTCTATAGGTGAGATTTGTCTGCCTCTGCTATCACCAAGTCTGAACCAGATTGTGTGAAGTCTACGGTCAATGTGAAGAAAGTTATGACTAGGCTATAAATGTTGTTGGATACGTTCAGAGGGAAAGGTTGTTGCTATGTGGACTTGTGGTAGAGAACAAAGTCTAGCTAGAATCGATCTATGTTCTCAACCCAACCAAAATCCATTATATGCCTGGGAGAAATTTCTGTTGTTAAGTGTACACTGAAAGCAAAAAGGTGTCTTGTAAATTTTTTTTTTAAAATGGCAAATCTCATAGACTCTTATCTAACTAAATCAAATAAGTTAGATGGCACAAATTATGTTAATTGGAAGTTTTAGTTGCAGACTCTAATGGAAGTGTCCAATGTGTGGAACATTGTAAATGCTACGGAGGCCAAACCTACTATGCTTGCAGCTGTTGTTAAAGATTGGGAGAATAGAGAATGCAAAGCTAAGATTCTCTTACGTATGTCTGTGAAGGACTCAATTATCCCTCATACTCGAGATATCACTACCTCTGCTATTACATGGACTACTCTAAAAGGTTTGTATCAAATTACAAACATAAATAGAATTATGTTTCTAAAGAGTAAATTACTTTCAATCAAAATGGAAGCAAATGAAAGTATTAGTGATTACTTGTCTAGAGTTAAGGAATTAAGGGATAAATTAGCTGACATTGGTGAAATAGTTTCAAGTAGTGATTTAGTCACTATTACTTTGAATGGTATGTTAAGTGACTATCAAGTATTTATCACTATTTTAGCTACAAAAGAAAATGCACCTTCTTTTGACAATTTAGTAGGTATCCTTCTACAAGAAGAAGAAAGGAAGAAGCATAAGGACAGTAGACTCCAAACTATAGATTCAGCTTTAATGGCCAAGGATAAGAAGCCATCCAAAGGAAATCCATGTACAAAGAATAAAGGAGGTAATTTGATAACAAAATATATCAAAATGATAAAAGGAATCAAGATGGAGCATCAATAAAGTCAAATTCCAATGTAAAGAAAAATGGAAAGTGTAATTATTGTGGAAAATATGGACACTATGCATATGACTGTAGGAAAAAGAAGTGTAATGAGTCCAAACATAATAAATATGATGGCAACTTTGGGAATGGTAATGATGAGGTAAAAGATGATCTCCATAATCTTAAGTTGTTTATTTCAGATGTTGCTCTTTCTACTCATACATATGATAATGCTTGGTTTATAGATTTAAGGGCATCAATTCATATGTCCTGTCGTAGAGATTGGTTTAAAGATTTTCATGAGTAAAATGATGGTAGCAAGATCTATTTAAAAGGTTATGGTGATATAAGTGTACTTTTGCCTAATGGAAATGTAAAGTATGTGCCAGGAATTAACAAGAATTTAATTTCAATCTCAGCCATTACTAATCAAGGTTTAAAAGTTGAATTCTTGAAGACATGTTGCCAAGTAAAGGATATGAAAGATCACTATAATGTGAAAGCCAAAGGAATCTAAATAGGAGGATTGTATAAACTTGATGTAGTTGTAGAATGTCATTGAGCAATGACATCTACATGTGTGTCAACAAAAGAACTATGACACATGAGGTATGGTCACCTAAATCTTAGAGATCTTATTTCTCTACAAAGAAAAGAAATGGTGCAAGGTCTTCTAGTTTTTAAGAATGAACATGTTAATTGTGATGGTTGTGCATTGGGTAAACAACATAGGAATGAATTTCCACAAAGGACAAATAAAAGGCAAAGAAATATTCTTGAGTTAGTACATACAAATGTGTGTGGTCTTATGCAAACCAAGTCACTTGTGGGTGCTTATTATTTTCTCATATTTGTTGATGATAGCACTAGATACACATGGGTTTATTTCTTAACAAATAAGAGTGAAGTTTTTGAATGCTTCAAAGAGTTTAGAACTATGGTGAAAAAATAAACAACTCATAATATTAGGATTATAAGATCAGATCAAGGGGGAATACATTTCAGAAATTTTTGTGTTGTTAAGAAAATGGAATTATCAAACAATACACATTTCCTCATAATCCAGAACAAGATGGTGTGGTTGAAAGGAAAAATGGATCAATTATTGAGTGTACTAAGAGTATGCTCAAAGGAAAGAATCTCCCTAATAATTTGTGGGCTGAAGTAGTTAGTATAGTTGTATATTTGTTGAATAGAAGACCCACCAAGTATCTAGAAAAGATAACCCCTTATGAGGCCCTCACTAGTACTAAACCTACTGTAAGTCATTTGAGGATTTTTGGAAGTAAGGAATTCTATCATATTCCAAAAGAAAATAGGAGGAAACTTGATGCAAAACCAATCAAGTGTATTTTCATTGGTTATTGTGCTAATAATAAGGCCTACAAAATGTATAATCCTACTACTCATAAAGTGTTTTCTAGCAGAGGTATTATCTTTCATGAATATGTAAATAATATTCAAGAGGAAGAAAAGGAAGAAAGTACTATCTCATGGAAACTTCTTGAAGAAGACATTGAGAGTATAGGTATTGCATATCAACAAACTCATGATCAAAGTGGGCTTGAACCAAGGCAAAGTGAAGCTACTCCATCCAACAATGAAGCATTAAGAAGATCAATGAGGCAAATCAAGGCACCAATCAGGTATAATGACTATGCTTTAATGGCTCAAGTAATGAGTGTAGATGAACCTCAAAATTTTGAAGAAGCTAAAAATCATGAAGAATGGATGAATGCTATGCAAGATGAATATGTTTCAATCATGAAAAATGACGCTTGGGAACTAATTGAATTACCTGGAAATAAAATTCCTATAGGCTCTATATGGTTCTTCAAAACAAAGTTTAATTCTAATGGTAGCATTGATTAATTCAAAGCTAGATTGGTTGCAAAAGGTTATCCACAAAAGGAAGGAATAGATTATGAAGATACATTTGCACGTGTAGCTAAAATGAACACCATTAGACTCATGATTGCACTTTCTACTAAGTATAATTGGGTTCTACATCAAATGGATGTCAAGTAAGCATTTTTAAATGGTGATTTAAAAGAAGAAATTTATCTTGTACAACCAGAAGGTTTTGTAAAGAAGGGAAACAAACATCTTGTATGCAGGTTAAAAAAGGCATTGTATGGTCTTAAACAAGCACCAAGGTCATGGTATGTGAAAATTGATAACTTACTCTTCCAACAAGGGTCTATCAAAAGTAAGAATAATCCAAATTTGTACATAAAGAAAGATGAGCATGGGAATGTTGTTTTGATTTCATTTTATGTTGATGACTTAATCATAATAGGAAGTGTTATAAGTTTGATTGATGAAAACAAAAGAGATCTATCATAGGAATTTGAAACGAAGGATCTTAGACAAATGCATTATTATTTAGGAATTGAAGTATGGAGAGAAGATGGAAAAACTTTGATTACTCAAAGTATGCAAAGAAATTGATACAAAGGTTTAAAATGCAAGACTATAAAGCAGTATCAACTCTATTAGAATAGAATTTTAAGTTTGCTATTGATGATGGTACAATAGAAGTAAATGGCACTTTGTATAGACGAATGATGGGAAGTTTGAACTACTTAACCATAGCAAGACTAGATATTGCATATTCAATCAGTATACTTAGCTAATTCATGGCTAAACCTCTTGAGACTCATTGGAAAGTAGCAAAGGGAGTTATTTGTTACCTACAGGGAACCATTAACTTTGGCATTGAATATACTAAACATTTGAATGTTGAGTTGATAGGTTATTTAGATTTTGATTGGGCAGGTGATCAAGATGATCGAAGATCCACAACTAGTTATGCATTCAACATAGGTTCAGGCATTGTTTCTTGGAGTAGCAAGAAGAAACCAACTATATCCTTGTCCTCTACTGAAGCCGAGTACAAAGCATTATGCAGTACTACTTGTGAAGCTATTTGGCTAAGGCGTATTCTTGAAGATATGGGAAAAAAGCAAGAAGGATCGACTCCAATCAAGTGTGACAATCAAAGTTCAATCAAGTTGGCAAACAATCCACTGTATCATGTCAGATCAAAACATATTGAAACTCAACATTATTTTGTTTGAGAAAAGTTCAATCACAATAGATAGAGTTGTAGTATTGTAATACAAATGATAACATGGCTGATGTATTTACAAAGCCATTGGGAAAGATAAAGCTTGTACAATGTAGGGATATGTTAGGAGTTCATAAAAATCTACTTATTCATTAAGGGGGAGTGTTAGCGTAACTATTGTAACTCATAACTGAATTACGTGTCCAGTTAGTTACACATTGTTGTAGAGGTGATTTGGTACAACTACTGCATCATATTTCACATACATTCAATCATACCATCATTCATATTTCTCAATGTAAATTATGGGATTGCAAGTCTTTATGTTGTGAACTTGAATGTTTTAATAAAAGTGCATATGATTCTCCATGACAATGACTATAAAGACCCATCGCCACTATTGTCACCCTAAAAAAATGACAAAAATTTGATAGTTATGGACAAGAGGATGATTGGTGATGGAAGTGGTGTACTGTTTTATTTTAACATAGTTATAATAGTGATGTAAGTCCTTTTGTTTTTCTCTGAGGCATACTTAAATACTTATGAAAGTGACATCAATTGAAGAAATTTGAAGGGCCTATCTTTATCTTAGTAAAGTATTACTTAATGTTTTTCTCTATTACACAAATCCTTTAGAATTATAAGTATTCTATGGTAGAGAATCTTTGTGACAAGAGTTAAATATAATTGATTACCTTGTAATGACTATTACATCATTATGAATTGGAAGTATCTAAAGGTATAAGAAATGACTTTTGAAATGTGCTAGAAGAATTGGAAAATATTCACTTACTTGATTTAGCTATGTATGAATAGAACATGTACCTATTGAAGTTGATATTAATTTATTTATGGTTAGATCTTTGTATAAGGTTTGAGACTTTAAGTAGAGGATCTCTATTGAAGTTCTTAATTATTTTTATTATTATTTTTAAATGTATTATGATTGATAGTTGAGATAAGTTATCTCATTGCATACCTCTCGATGATAATCTTGTTAAGAAAGGTGTCTCAACCTTGCATCCATGTTAAGAGCAAAAAAATGGAATTTTGGGCTCTAAAATATAAAAAATCAAGTTTTGGGCTATAGAGGTTTTTTTTGCCCTAAAAAATGTCAAAATGGGTTGTAACTAGCAAGCTATTTATAGAGACATTGATCTCTTTAAGCTCTACAATTAAAAAAATGAGCTCAATTGGCTTCCCAAATCAAAATTTATGGCCTCCAAAAGTTGGGTCTCTCACATCAGAAATGTAAGAACATCTATGATGCATAAGAGAGCTATAAGAGGGAGTTACACCTATTGACCAACTTATGATGCATGTTATGACACATCATAAGGCATATTTGAATGGAGATAATTGGGCCAAATAGACCGCACAAGTTAGTGAGTGGTGTAGACACCTATAATTAACTATCACATTTTTGTTGTCATTGTTATCCTTGAATTCAACATGCTCAATTTGTGGGAGAACCCCTACGAAAATTGTATGTTTCATAGCCTACGTCCTCTAAGCATGCAAAATGAGACAATTTTAGGTCATCTCTAGCGTGACTTGATCCCTCGAAGGATTTCTTCAATTTTTTTATCAAGGTTCATTTTGAGTATTTTGACATTTTTGGTTTTTCCCAGTGTTAGTCATTTTTGCACTTTGAGATATCAATGTAAAACAAAATTGACATTTACAAGTTATATGTCAATGTAAAAATAAAATCTGCATTAACACATAAGGTGTAATTGCAGAAAAATTTTCCACAATTACACTCCTATGATCACACGCTCAGGCATTAATGGCTCTCTGAGTTAAAATATTTTGAAATCTTTTTCGGGTTTTTATGTATTTACTCCTTTTCTTTTTCATTTGTAAGTGTCATTTCTCTCTCCCACCTCCATGCGCTAGTTCCTGTGACTACCTCAACTGACATTGCTTTGATCTGATTTTGTTTACATTCGAACAGAGATATGTTATTTCTTTCTTTTTCTCTGTGATTAAGTTTTAACATTTCTTTTCATATTCTCATTTTGTGTTTGTGTTTAAAGCTAGGGTTTTCATTTTTTCTTTTATTGTTGTGGGGTCATTTGCGTCTTAAACATATTTTAATCTTTGCAAACTCTAGTTTCAATTTCTTTCCTTTAATCATTTTTAAGTCTTAGATTTGATCAGGGTTGTTTGGAGAATAGACCCCAAACAACCTTCCTTGTGTTCCTTATTTTGTTTTTTGTGTCGACCTATCCAAACCAATGGATGGTATGTGGGATTCATTTCTCACATAACATCCACAGTTTAGGATGTTGTGCAGGAAACAAATCCTACACACCATCCCCATCCAAATTTTACCCTTTTCATAACATTGAGTCATAAACACTTAACATTGTGTCGTGTGGGATTCAAACTCCACATGACATGAGTTCAAATTGTCATGCGGAGTTTGAATCCCACATGACATAGTTTTGTTGTCAGTCGAACCTTGAATGACTTCAAAACTTTCAACACATAACATTGTGTCATGTGGGTTTTAAACTCCGCATGACACAAGTTAAGTTGTTATCCTCAAATTCAGCATGCTCAATTCGTGGGATAACCCCTATGAAACTTGTCTGTTTCATAGCCCATGTCCTCTAAGCATGTGAAATGAGACAGTTTTAGGTCTTCTCTAGCATGACTTGATCCCTCGAAGGATTTCTTTGATTTTCAATCAAGGTTCATTTTGAGTATTTTGACATTTTTGGTTTTTCCCAGTGTTAGTCATTTTTGCACTTTGAGATGTCAATGTAAAAACAAAATTGACATTTACAAGTTATATGTCAATGTAAAAATAAAATCTGCATTGACACATAAGGTGTAATTGCGGAAAAATTTTCTGCAATTACACTCCTATGATCACATGCTCAAGCATTAATGGCTCTCTGAGTTAAAATATTTTTGAAATCTTTTTTGGTTTTTTATGTATTTACTCCTTTTCTTTTTCATTAGTAAACATCATTTCTCTCTCCCACCTCCCTACCCTAGTTCCTACGACTACCTTGATTAACATTTCTTTGATCTAATTTTGTTTACATTCGAACAGAGGTATGTTATTTCTTTCTTTTTCTCTATGATTAAGTTTTAACATTTATTTTCATATTGTCATTTTGTGTTTGTGTTTAAAGCTAGGGTTTTTGTTTTTTCTTTTATTATTGTGGGGTCATTTGTATCTTAAACATATTTTAATCTTTGCAAACTCTAGTTTTAGTTTCTTTCCTTTGATCATTTTTAAGTCTTAGATTTGATCAGGGTTGTTCAGAGAACATACCCCAAACAACCTTCCTTTTGTGATCATTATTTTGTTTTCTATGTCGACCTATCCAAACCAATGGATGGTATGCAGGATTCATTTCTCGCATAATATCCACAGTTTGGGATGTTGTGTGGGAAACAAATCCTGCACACCATTCCCATCCAAATTTTACCCTTTTCATAACACCGAGTCATAAACACTTAACATTGTGTCATGCGGGATTCAAAATTTGCATGACACGAGTTCAAAGTGTCATATGGAGTTTGAATCCTGCATGACATAGTTTTGTTTCCGGCCAAACCTTGAATGACTTCCAAACTTTCAACACATAACATTGTATCATGTGGGTTTTAAACTTCGCATGACATAATGTGATCACCTCACTTCAAAACCAAAGCATATGCACATCGGAGTTTAAACTCCAATGTGCACATTGATTTACCTCTCAAGATATTCACATTGGAGTTTAAACTCTGATATGCATGTTATGTTTCCTAAGTCCCTCAAACATGTCAATCACGTTTTAAACCCTAATTGACATATTTCTCTATGCATTGTAACATGCAGGTCAGAGTTTAAACTCTTACCTGCATCTGAAATTCCAAATATTTCTCACTGTAAAATGTAACATGGTACTTCAAAGAAAGATTTTTTCTTGATCCGATGATTGAATATCTCTAATCATTTTTCCCAAGATTGTTCAAAAGGTAGTGTTAGTATATTTGTGTTATCTTAACTCGAATATTCAAAATAGATACATTGGTAGCTTTTTAAGGTTTGAGGTCCTAGTTTAAGAGTCTAATGACTTGTTTGGAAGGTAATAGATCAGGTCCTTTGATCACTTTCCTTGATAATGTTGTGTTGTTGGCCTATGTCAAAAATAATTTAAGGTTGCATGGTGATATAAAAGTGATCTCATTGTATTAAGGATATATGTTGAGGTCAAAACTTATTAAAGATACCTAAAGTTTCCAAAGACCATGTTCAAATCAGGAAGGAATACATTTTCAAATATTTTGACCAAGTCATAGGTCGAATGGAATGGGTTTTAGTTTTTCCTTGAGTCTATTAGGGTGAGTTAAGTCTGATTAGGGTTAGTCAAAATCTTGATTGAGGTCTTTCTCTTAGGGTTTTTCTTACCTTTGTTGTAGATGATCATGAAAAAATGGAGGCTCCTTGTTTGTTTGAAAGACTAATATAGGAGGAGTCAGACATAGCCTACTACAAGGGATGTTTTCTAAGATTGCCTTGACCAAAGTCATGAGACAGACTGCTACAGGGGTTTTGATCTTCTTTTGCTCATTTTACTCAAAAGATATGACTATATAAAGACTCACAGAAGATAATGATAGGAAAGAATGACTCTATTGTTCTAAATCACTAGCAAGGCATTAAGAAACATATGAAGAAGACTCGTCAAAGCTTATAAATTTTTCCTCTCTAGGATGATCTAAGAAGGAACACAGACAAGATGGATCCTACAACTGTAGTCAATCGGGTTCAAGATGAAAACAAAGTTTATAAAAGTAGAAGACTGATGTCTTGAGGAGCATTGTGGAAATGAGGGCAGTTTCTTAGAAAGTCCTGGATATTTCATTCATTATTCAAGGTCTACACAAGATTTGCAAGGTCTACATGAGTGAAGGGACAGTCATAAAAGATGATTGTCATAGAAGAACACAAAGGTACAAAAGATAAGATAGTCCAACAAGGCAATATATAGTCACTAATAAAGAGAAGGAATAGTCTAAAGGAACAACAGTGCTAGGAGATCCTATAGTGGACAACAATATGCATGAACAGGGAGGGGAAAATAGAACTTATAGGTTTCTATGATGATTTCATAGACCTCATCAAGGGTTTGTATGAGATTCTATTAGTTTAGACATATAATGTCCTCACTTTGTCTCTGTATGAAAAGTTAACCATGGCACACTTTTGTGATTTCTCCAAGTGATTTCTTGCTATCATTTTCAAGAGAAGTATATGCAGGTCTAATAGGTTTTCAAATCTTGATAATGATCTCATGTGTCAATAGGTAGCTAAGTTGATAGCTTAGCACTCGGGTGCATACTTTGTTGATAATAGTTTTTGGCACACCCGCTGGGATTGTTTGAATCAAAACAGTTCAAAGAATACATTTTATTGCTGGTTTTGATATGCAACCAGTAATTTTTAGACCTTTAAGAGGTTGAAATCTTCATATCTGGTGACTCTAGGTGTGGAAATTAAGCAAAACCAGTGTTGTAACAGCTTATGAGAAGGATACAAACAAGGAGTGCAAGTTCATTTGAGTACTTGCATCTATCTCCTCCTAGGACACGGGGTAGATCTAGTAGGAGAACACACCCTTCAACAAGGAAAGATCAGTCAACTCCACCTCCTATGAGAGTTACAGCTCATCTTGCAAGAAATCAGACCTATATAACACAAATGGCAACTCCTAGGAACCAAGTTTTTGTTCCTTTTAATCAAGGTAGACCCTTGAACTTGGCATAGCATGATGACATTCCAATTGCAGCCCTCAAGACCATACCATTTTTCATAGGAGAGGACCACACTACACCCATTGAGCACATCAAGGATGTGGAAAACTTATGTGTTGTGCATCACATTAATCAAGAAAATGTAGCTCTTACATTGTTGGCAGCCTCTTTCAAAGGCAAGGCTTTGCAATGGTTCAGAGGTTTGGCAGTGAACTCAATAAACTCATGGGATCAGCTTGGAAAGTTTCTTTGTAAGAATTTCAAAGACAAATCTAACCATTTGTCTTTGGTAGAACAACTAAGCACCATCAAGAGGGCTCCTCAAGATCAAATGATGGACTTCAACTTCCATTTCCAGAAGACATGGAACATAATTCTTGCTATGGTAAGACCTTCTGCAGATCATGCTTTTCTTTACTATTTGAAGGAACTTAACAGTGACATTTCTATTATGATACAATCCATGGGAGGTACTTCAATGTTGTCTTCTCTGTGTTTTGCATGACTGTAACTATCTTCTCCATGTTTTGCGTGACTATAACTGTCTTCTTTGTGTTTTGTGTGACTGTAACTGTCTTCTCTGTGTTTTGCGTGCATGTTATTATCTTTTCTGTGATTAGTGTGTCTTCTCCGTGCTTGGTGTGCTTGTTGACCATACTTTAATGCATGTATTTGCCTTGTGTTTATACATACATTAAAGTGGGGGTTAAATGTAATGTCAGAAAATGTCCCCTTGGGGACTTTTCCCTCTTAAAGTTTAGCTCCCAGGTCTTTAATCTGCATTTAGGACATCTTGCATCATATTTTGGCATCCTGATGAGAAAACCCCTAAGTTTCATGATGAATGGGACCTAGGGGGATCCCTTGAGATAGACCCTACCCAAAATATGGGGGACTTGAGTGCCTGCACCCTAGTCCTGCCCTATTTTGGCTCAAGCCCAAATTTTATGTGTCGGTTTATGACCATTATTTGGTTCCTAGGCTGACACAGTAAGTTTGAATTACAAAATTCTTGGCGGGAATGTTTGTAGTTGCATATATAAGCATGTTTAGGCATTCATTTGTAAACTAGGGGATATTACACCTAGATGATCATAAGATGAGCATTGGCATTCTAAAGGTGATTCAAGGCATTCATTGTGTGGAAGAGAAGATTTTGTGTTGTTTATGTGTTTGTATTTGCAGATTTGAGCATCCATCTCCTCATGGCATGAAGAGCTTCTTCTTTCCATGAGATCTTCACTACAAGGTGATATCATTTGTGTTTTTAAGCATTTATCATTTGGTTTTTGCCTCTATCTTGTCGGGATACGCACTCTCTCTCTGACAACGGTGTTTGGAAGACTTGAATGTCTCTCCAGGGCTTGACTGAGGCAAGCCTCTAAACACCGCAACCCCCTCCCCATTTTTCCGTGATTGCAAGTTACAATTTGAAGAAACAGGAAAAGTGGAGTTGTAGAGAAGGGTTGCAGAGTGTCGAAATTATAGATCAGAGCTAAAAATAGGAACCTGGACTCAGGTGCCCGCTCATTAGTCCTCTGAATCCTGTAACAAAGAAATCACTAAGACAACAAGAATAAGTTGCAGATAAAGTTCCCAAATCCTGACAAAAATAGGGTATTAGACTAGGGTGCCCACTCATTATTCCCTAACTGTTCCACTTCTTGAACTTCAAAAATTGGTACACATTTGTCTGTTGTTTTACATCTTTCTGTAGCAACATTTTCAATAATTTGTCTGTTTGCTTCCGTATTTGCATAATTAGGGTTTTAAGCATAATTAAGCATAATCAAGCAATCAAATCACACAAATCTAATTTCCCCTACATTCTGAGTGATCAAGGGGCCTGATGGTAGATTCCTACTTGACCCAAGGTCCTTGAATGTTTGAGGTGAAAGGAGGATAGACATAAACCATCAAAAACCCACTATCCAAAACTTTTACCTCCTAAACATTTTGGTGAACCCATGTTTTTCATTAATTTTGCACCTTGTTGAGTCTTTTGCTTCATATTTACATTGATTTCATTCATTCATATCATCATTCATATTATTGCATTGGAAAAATTATAAAAAAATTGAAAATTTTGAAAAAAATTGCATTCTAGGCTTTGCATTTTCATATAATTTTGCATCAATTAATTTGAATTTCATCAATTTTTTTTATTTTTGCATTATATCTGAGCTAAATTTCAGAAAATTACAAAAATTCAATCACTTGTGTTGCATTTTCATCATAAAATTGCTAGGGTTTTGTTGTAAATTTTGAATTTTGCATATAACCTAGTAATTTCAAAAACTAGGGTTTGTAGTTAAAATCTTGTTTTAGATTTTTCTACTAATCTTAGACACTCATTTAAATTTTCATTTGGCTGTATTGTTTCATTTTAGTGTAAATTTGCATTTAGATCTCAAAAAATTTGCATTTTTACATAGAAAATTTCAACAAAAACTAGCATTTTTCATTGATTTTTTAGTAGATTTGCACTTGCATTTTGCATTGTAGGATTTGAAAATTATTTTCAGATCTGATTGGAGTTTATTTTCATCATAAATAAGATTACAAGACATTCATATAGCATTTTTCATTAAGATCTCATACCTAGGGCTTGAAAAACCTTGATTTTCACTAGATTTGGCCTTATCAACTCTCTAGATTTGCACCATAGGCATATTGTGAAGAATATTTTTGCACTAATTGGATATTATCAGGGTTATTATCTTCTTCCCATCCTAAAAATATTCACAACACCTTTTTATTTGGCTCTTGTATTGAAAATTTGGTGAAAAATTGCATATTTTGCCTATATTTGACCTAGGGTTTGACCTAGATTTGCACTCCAAGCGTGTTGTAAAAGATTTTATGATTTTATGTGACTTATATTATTGTTATAATCTGATACACCTCCTAAAATTACTTACAACACCCCTTTTTCTAGGTCTTGGAATTGAAAAATTGTGAAAAATTGCATATTTTAGTGTATTTTCACTAGGTTTTGACTTGTCATCATTCTAGATTTGCATCAAAAGTGTGTTGTGAAGGATATTACTGTTGTATTGGACTGATATAAAACATATTATTTTCTTCCCCTGATCAATTTAATTACAACACTCTTTCTTTCACTTATTTGCATTGAAAAAAGTTGAAAAAATCGAGCATTTTAGGTCATTTTTGCATATAGTTTTACACTTGTCTTTTGCATAAATTCTGAAAAGATTTTAAAAATCTAATCTCACATTAATTTGAAAGCATATATCATGGCTATTTCTTTGGAAGATTTGTTTTCATAATTCATAGACATTGATCATTTCTCTAAATTCACTGATAAACATCCTCAAGTTCTGGAACAAATAGCATACATACATGATGTTGATCTCTCTATGTGTTCCACATATGAAATCCTTTGTTATATATATGATTTTGATATCTTCGCAAATCTCATGGGAATATATCCTTTGATACTATATGATCTAAATAAATTCATGATCAATAGTATATATACTAGTGATGACCTCAAAATGTTAGATAAAGCCTTAGATGACTTTATGGAAAATTCCACTATAGTAGCTACTACTAAAACATGTGATGATAACTTCAATTTACCTTATGATCCCTCTCCCAAGGTTGTTCCTCCTCATGAGGACACTTTGATGAAAGAGTATGATTTCATTGACACGTCTCTTAACATCATACCACCAAATCTTCATTCTAATGCTCACTCTAGCCAAGATGAAGCATTAGCAAATGAAGAGCCATCACCACTTTGCCATTCCAATGCTCTCCCTGGCCAAGAGGAAGCATTAGTGAATGAATGAATCCCTTCAAAAAAGAACATTCCATGGGTAGACAATGAGCTTTCATCTAACAACAATAAAAACTCTATAATAATGCATGAAACCTCTATGGATCATCCTACCAACCTTGTTCCTTTAGTTGCTTGTTCACACACCTTGGATATCACTAAGGAAGAGAAGACCCTTAATCTCCCTCATTTGATCGAATATTCAAGTTATTTAGACATCACTAAGGATTTAAAAACATCAATTACCTCTTAGAACATCACTAAAGATATAAACATTGATAATTGTCCTCACAACACCTTACCTTCCCCTCATTCCGATGGTCTTTTCTTAAAAGATGTAGCACTAGTGGATGAGGAAAGGTCTCCTACATTAAAACTCTCTTGGATAGATACTGAAATCACTCAAACCAAATTCCTTCTTCCATCTCTCAAGAGCATAATGCATACAACTCAACAAGAAAACATTCAACCTAACATTGAATCAAACCTAGAAGAGCTTACAACTAAACAACATGAAAACAAGAACAAAAGTAGGGCTATGGTACCATACATACCTCTCTTCTCTAGCATTCGGGATTGGGAGGAGGATAATTTGATTCTTTATAAAATCTAGCATGAGCCTCCCTATAGGTAAGTATTTATAACTCTTTATCTCTCGTGATGTGTTTCCCCCATGATGTGTTATGTGTTGTTTAGGCCTCCTGGGATGACCCCTAGTTCTCTTGTAAGGTCCGGGATACCAGGAGACCGCCTCTATTGTGATCTTCTTCTATTTTTATCATCATTCTTCTATATTGTCTCTCTCTAATTTCATTGTTGTGTGTTGTGTCTTATGGACATAGCATTGCAGTTGGTGAATTGGCGGCACCCTCCTACGTGATTGTCCCTAAGACACTTATTTCTCCTCTCTTATTTCATTGTTTACCTTCCTCTAGTGTTTCTATCTAGCGAGAAGATGACGAAAAACATTTATACTGATGCAGACCTAGCATCCCTTTAGCGAGAAATCAAAAATTGGACTTAGTTCCTAATATGATGATGGGGTTGTAATATATTATCTGACGCTTGGCTAGTAGAAGAACTCCATGCTTTTTACGTAGTAATTTTGATGGTGTCTTATCTCACTTACAAAACATAACATTACTGTTGCTCTCTACACTTTGTTTATCTTGAATCTTACATTCCTCAATTTTCATAGGCATTGTTGTTTATCATGATTATGCAGACACTAACATGTTTCTTGCAGGGATGTGTTTGTGGGAACATTGGGTGATTGTAAAGTACATGTCACCTCTGGGGGGCATGGGCTTTGCGAGAGTTTGTGTTCCCTTGTTTGTTTTCTTCCTACCTTAACATGCTTGATATCGATGTATGATATTAACCACCTTAAGGTGGGGACATATATAAGGTAAGATGCTTGTTGTAGATGTTAGCAATGTGCTTGTCCTCAGGTGCAATCTTAAAGACTGGTGGTGAAGAGTCCCTCCTACACTTTGAGTTTTGTTTGCAATCAATCAATCAATCATCAATCATCTTAAGTCCTCTGCGGAGGTGGGGTGGTATATTTCTCAAAGAGAGTGCACCTCCTGTCATTTTCAAAAGTCCTCTGCGGAGGTGGGGAGCGGTTCTGTGACTAACTCAACCCTAAAGCCTGTCTTCGATGGTTGTTATGGCGAAGCCCAATCATCAGTGTGTGCCTGTAAAGTGCCTAAGATGGTGATGAACCTAGAAATAGGAACACTCTGTCGCTTGTCTGCCATGTTTTCTCCGTGTCTTTAAAGTGTGTGTGTTTGGCGTGCTTGTTTTGTATGACATGCTTGATTTGTTTAGCATGTCTGTTGCCCCATATGCAGTTTAAAGACAAGTGCAATGAGTACTTCCTACATTATGGGTGGTGTGTTTACTTTCCTTGTACTTGCATCTACATTTCATATATATATGAGAAAAAGAAAAAGAAAAGAAATCATTCATGTTTTCTATGCATTTACTATCTTCTCTACATTCAATGTTGTCTTCTTTGTGTTTTGCGTGATTGTAACTGTCTTCTCCATGTTTTGTGTGCTTGTTATTGTCTTTTCTGTGATTGGTGTGTCTTCTTTGTGCTTGGTGTGTTTGTTGACAATATTTTAATGCACGTATTGGTCTTGCGTTTATACATACATTAAAGTGGGGGCTAAATGTAACGTTAGAAAATGTCCCCTTGGGAGCCTTTCCCTCTTAAGGTTTAGCTCCTGGGTCTTTAATCTGTATTTAGGACATCTTGCATCATATTTTGGCATCCCGATGAGAAAACCCCTAAGTTTCATGATGAATGGGACCTAGGGGGATCCCTTGAGATTGACCCTACCCAAAATAGGGGGAGGACTTGGGCGCCCGCACCCTAGTCCTACCCTATTTTGGCTCAGGCCCAAATTTTAAGTGTCAGTTTATGATTGTTATTTGGTTCCTAGGCCGACATGATAAGTTTGAATTACGAAATTCTTGGCGGGAATGTTTGTAGTTGCATATATAAACATGTTTAGGCATTCATTTGGAAACTAGGGGAGATTATGACTAGATGATAATAAGATGAGCATTGGCATTCTAAAGGTGATTCAAGGCATTCATTGTGTGGAAGAGCAGATTTTGTGTTGTTTATGTGTTTGTATTTACATATTTGAGCATCCATCTCCTCATGGAATGAAGAGCTTCTTCCTTCCATGAGATCTTCACTACAAGGTGATATCAATTGTGCTTTTTATCATTTATTTGGTTTTTTCCTCTGTCTCACAAGGACACGCACTTTCTATCCGACAACAGTGTTCAGAAGACTTGAATGTCTCTCTGGGGCTTGACTAAGGCAAGCCTCTAAACACCACAACCCCCTCCCCATTTTTTCATGATCGCAGGTTACATGTTGAAGAAGTAGGAAAAGTGGAGTTGTAGAGAAGGGTTGCAGAGTGTTAGAATTACAGATCAAAGCTAAAAATAGGGACCTAGACTTAGGTGCCCGCTCATTAGTCCTCCGGATCCTGCAACAGAGAAATCTCTAAGACAGCAGGAACAGGTTGTAGATAAAGTTCCCAGATCCTAACAAAAATAAGGACATTGGACTAGGGTGCCCACTCATTAGTCCTTGACTGTTTCACTTCCTGAACTTTGAAAACTGGTACACATTTGTCTGTTGTTTTGCATCTTTCTGTAGCAGCATTTTAAATAATTTGTCTGTTTGCTTATGTATTTGCATAATTAGGATTTTAAGCATAATCGAGCATAATCAAGCATTCAAATCACACAAATCTAATTTTCCCTACATTCTAAGTGATCAAGGGCCTGATGGTAGATTCCTACTCGAACCAAGGTCCTTGAATGTTTGAGGTGAAAGGAGGATAGACATAAACCAGCAAAAACCCACTATCTAAAACTTTTACCTCCTAAATAGGTAGAACAACTGAGCACCATCAAGAGGGCTCCTCAAGAGCAAATGATGGACTTCAACTTTTATTTCTAGAAGACATGGAACATAATTCCTGCTATGGTAAGACCTTCTACAGATCATGCTTTTCTTTACTATTTGAAGGCACTTAATAGTGACATTTATGTTATGATACAATCCATGGGAGGTACTTCAATACCAACTACATTTGACATTGCAGTAAGGGCTGAAAATAATCTTATCTAAGTTGGTAAGATAGCACCTGGACCCCCTATGCCTATATTTCTAGAGATTCATCCTTCCATGCCTTTGCAAATACCACCTTTGACTACTATACCTACTACCCCTGTGTTACCAGCAGCAAATAACCAGTCTTTTAGCCAAGAAAAGGCCACTCCTACTCCATCTTTTGAGTTTCAAGAGATAAAATACATTTTATAGAGCTTTGGTAATGAGTTAGTGAACTTAAAGAGGAAGCAAAACCAAAATTACAGACCTTATCAAGCCCCATACCAAGCTCCTTATCAGCCTAATAGACCTCAATATCAATCAAACCCTCAAGGTCAAAGGCAAACCTTGAATGCTAGGCCATACCAACCTTACAATCCTCACACTGCAAGCACTTCCAAAGAGTTGGTACCAATACAAAATAACTTAGCACAGGAACCAGAGTGGTGTTTTCCATGCAACCTACCTCACAACTAGGCTACGTGCACGAATGGTGTGATCAATCAAGCTCTTATGGTTTAGAGTGCTACTGCTGCTCAAAAAAATCCAATGGTTGATGTAGCTAAACAAACACCACCCACACATGGAGATATGCAAGGTGATGTGTCTCTCATAAACTTTCAAAGAGAAGAGTTTTGTGGAATGAACAATTCCTAAGCACCAAATCAGTCCTATAACTCTATTGTAGCCAACACAAGGTCAAAAAAGAGGGTTGTTGATGGCGGATAGCAAGTTGATAGTGGCTCTTTTCAAGATAAACAAGTGCCAAATGTTAGCCAAGGAGCTCTTGGTCCGTCTAATGGACAAAATATGCACATTCTAGTAAGGAACCAGGCTGCAACAAACAAGGAGCAGCTTAAGGATTTACTGCAACCAGCATCTTTTCAAGGAGAAGTTGTTGTTCCTAAAGCCCAAAGAAAATTAAGTACTCCTACTTTCAATATTCTTGAGCATATGAAGAAACCTAATGTTATTATGTCAATGTGGGACTCATTAGCCATTCCTGGGCAAAAGGATCTTCTCCAATCAGCTTTGTCAAAACTTAGTGTATCTAGTGAGTCTACTAGTGAATAATCCAAGGTTGTACCTACAAATGACTCCAAGAATAGTACCAAACAACTAGAAAAAGAAGTCAAGCTACCCCCTTTCTATGTGTCTTTAATCATTGGAGACCACCTAGTTCATAATTGTATGATAGATTCAAGAGCTAGTAGTTCAGTTATGCCCAAACAAATAGTTGACAAGCTAGGAATAGAATATCAACCACTTGAAAAAGAGGTAGTATAGTTGGATGGTACTGTTGTTAACATAGTTGGAGCCATAAAAAACTTGATCTTAACATTGCATGCATGCCCAAACTTCTCCATTCCTCAAGATATCTATGTTATTGAGTTGCCTCCATACTTTGCCATATGTCTATCTAGGGATTTTACTGCCAAGATAGGTGGGTACTTGTCTTCAGATATGGGTACTTTGCACATGTTTTTTAGGACTAGATATGGTACAAAGGTCACCATCAAATCAAAGCCCATTGCAAAAGACCATATTGAGCCTTATGTACTAATGAGGTCGAAGTAGTATTTTGTTAATGCATCACCATTTAATTTTATCAATCCGGAGGTGTCTGGAGCTATCTGCGATAAGACTTCTTAGAATGGGGGGGTTGAGTCGAGTGCAGGGATAACTTTATAAACTCCCCCCCCCCTCAGAGAAGGTGTATAAATCTGGTGAATTGTGTATACTTCCTGAGAAAAATATTCATTTTATTGGCGAATTTTTTCATTTTTTCGAGAAAAAAAATAATCTTATATGGCGAATCTTTTGTAATCACTAGAGGTCTATGGAAAATCCTGGCAAATTGTAATTTTTTTAAAACTAATAAAATATTTTCATTGGTGATTAAAACCTATTTTTAAACCAATTAAATATTTTCATTGGCAAATTAAAACCTATTTTCAAACTAGTAAAATATTTCTGTGGGCGAATTAAACCTATTTTCTAAATAAGAAATTTTTTTTATTGGCGATTAAAATCTAATTTTAAACTGTTAAGGGAAAATTGGATTCAAATGAATAATCAATATGTCAATATCAAAATACCCAAAACTCAACGAAATACAAAAACAAAGAGATCAATCAAACAAAAGAGCTTCAAAAACCTTTGCAAACCTCAAAGCTTCGTAGCTTCCGTTGGTTGCCTATCTCAATCGATCTTGCATGTATGAATAAGGCCCTGAGAGAGTGCACTTCCTTGCTATGATTCCAAGATTGTCAATGAAGAACGGCTATGATAGTGCTTTGTAATGAAGAGAAGCTTCACAACAATTGGTAGTAGTATGGTAAGGAGTGTGATCACAAGCAATGAAGGAATTGGTGTCAAAGGCACGTTATAATTCCTACAGAGTAACAACACTGAAGGCTTGGATGAATGAAATGGAAGAAGAGGGTTCAATTTATAGACTTGAGAGAATGAAGATCAGCAGTTGAGAAACCTTGAGGAATGTGCGCGAATAGAAAGAGGACATGTGTCTTGCTATATTTTGCATGAGAGGAATTAAATAAATAGAAGAATGAGTTAACTAAAGAGATAAATCAATTAAAGAATTAGAAGAATGAGTTAACTGAAGAGATACATCAATTAAAAGAATAGATCAATCAATTAAGAGAATAGAACTAGAGAATAGAAATTAAATGAGGATGAGAAGATATTTTAACTCAATTAAATATTTAGAATATTCAATTGCATGTGCACAAGGATTGAATTATATTTAGAGATAACTCAATTTAGAAGAAATAGATAACTTTAAAAAATATTTGATTTATTTAAATTTAGAGAAGATATTATTGGAAGAGACAATTAAATAATAGGTATTATTTAATTTAGAATGAATTTGGAAGAATAAATAAAATATTTGATTATATTTTATTTTTAGAGATTGAGAGGATTTAAATAAATTTGATTGATTTATTTAAATTTGGAAGAATGATTTGATTTAATTAAATAATTGAGAATTATTTAATTGTTTGGAAGAATTTAACTAAATAAAGGATTTTATTTAATTTTGACTTTAGAAGAGGTAATTAAATAATTTTATATTCAATTAACTTAGAGGAATATGAATCAAATAAATAAATTTGTTTATTTATTTATTGATATAAGAATTAGAATGGAATAAATATTAAGAATATTTATTTAGACTGAAACGTGTCATTTTTAGGTGTATACATTTTGCCCCTCTTTGATGCAATGTAGTTTACGGCATTGCTTCAAAGAATAGATAGTCTGACAATGATACATGCCCCAGTTTGCCCCTGGTACAAGTTATGATGATAGGATGCCCCCTCGGGAGATTGGATGGGAAGAAGGCAGAAGGCGTGAGACGAACGATCTCACGAAGACGAAGGGAAAACTTGGTTAGGTTTGAAGGAAACATGATGTGTTTCAGAGAAATAGGAAGAAATCTGGAAGAAAACGGGTGCGGGAAGTAGTCATAGTCACCACATATCCAGATTAGGGTTTGCATGTTATATATAGGAGCTGGGTCCACAAGATAATTCATTTGCACACTTGGCTTTGTTTGATTTGCTTCTGAGAGCTTAGGAGAGCATAGAGCATAGAGAAGTCAACACGAGGATGGATATTCCATGCGAGGAGCATCACTTTGAGCGAGTCTGACAATTCAACTAGCCAGCAGAGGCAGGACCCCTGGTATGTATCTTGAAAAAATTTCCCTAGAGTCAATTTTTAGCACAATAAATGTGAGGAGAAAATAGGATAGACAAATGCGCCAGATCGTAGTTTGGCGCATATGGCATGTGAAACTATGCATCTGTCAAACTTTGGCGCATTTAGGATATAGAATGGCGCATACACTCAAGCTGCGCATGCATGAGTTTAGTCAACGCATGTATAATTCTGCGGTGCATTTATGGTATGAAACGACGCATGCAACTGGGTGGCGCATTTACGGTATGGGATAGCGCATGCATGAAATCTTGCAGCACATGCATCAGAAGTGGCGCATTTGATAAGAAATGGTGCATGTACCTTCTGTTATGGCACTTATAATATAGATAGGTAGTTTACTTCACAAAATTGATTCAATTGGCATCATGTTTTGACACGTCAATCGATAAGCTATCTCTGAGATTGTAGGAATCTAGTCAAGAGATGTAGTGTGCTGTTTTGATCAATTTGATATGTTAAGTTAGTTGATATGTTTCTATAGATATGTTGAGCATGGTACTTGCAACTTTAGGTTGACGCCTTGCTTTGCGTGCTTGCAGGAGGATATACGAGATACGTTGATGTCTAGAGAGCAGTTTCCCATGCCTATGTTGAAGCGACATATGTTGACAGAGTTGGATCGAGAGGTACTCAACGCGATGGGTTTGGACTATGTTTGCTTTATGCCCGAGGTTCAAGCGAACCATGGCCTATTGACTGTAGCAGCAGAGAGGTTCCACAACGAGGACAGGACCTTCCACTTCCCTACTGGCGAGATGATGGTTACATTGGAGGACGTATACAGGATACTCCACTTGCCTATTTAGGGAGAGCTTGTGGAGTATGATCCACAGCGGGACGCAGGACTTGCAGAGTGCAGGTGAGTATTTGATGACCCAGAGCTAGTAGGATAGGTCATTTCTTGGTAGGACATTCATGACTACTATGACTACTTCCCTGGGATAGTTGCAAGACTGATCGGAGGTGTTGATGCCCTGATAGGAGGTCACACAGGTTCCCGATTGGATGGGGACAGATCATGGAGAGGATGGTCATAGAGGGCACCCATTATGCATGGGGTGTCTGCGTTCTAGCACACCTGTACCATGACATCCATTAGGTGGTATACCACAAGGGTGCGAGTTTATCAGTAGGTGTCTCATTATTGCATTTTTGGCTATGGGAGCACATTGCCATTACTAGACCGACTTGTGTTTTCCAGAGGCAGAGGGGAGAGCCTTACAATTACGGCTACGTAGGAGTGATTTCCTGGCATAGGCTGGGGAAGCTCAAGTATTGAAGGCATGCATTGGATGGAGTAGATGTGGTCATCTAGCGACCATATCTAGACTATGAGCCCTAGGAGGACAAGGTGGATGAGCTACCATATTGCTATCAGACTCGGTGGCTGATAGGTCGGATGCGGTTCATTTTGGAGAGGCAGATTGTCAATCAGGTTTGGAGATAGTTTGGGAGGAGGTAGGGCATGCCACAAGGGCAGGCTCTTTTTGCACAGACTCACGCAGAGAGATTCAGATGAGGGCCAATGGCGTCCTATGAGGAGGCAGTTGCAAAGTTTCGGCAGACCCCTTATGTTGCCTGGGATATGAGGAGAGAGCTTACAAATGCTAGGATGACGCAAGACTATGAGGAGAGGTTCACTACCCATCCATTTCCAATATATTTAGGGCCTAGAGAGATGGTTCCTCATATAAATGAGGTAGATTAAGATGACGAGGGCCAGGTTGGCAGGAGGAGGAGGAGGAGAGGAGGATGGGGAGGTGGTGGAGATGGTGGAGGTGATCAAGGAGTGGGAGGCAGTGAAGACGGAACCAGACCTAGGTAGAGGAGGAGAGATGGGGAGGGACCTTCCCATGCTCTATAGGTGGTGCAGCCGCAAGTTGCATAGCAGGCACAAATGCCACCACCTCAGTAGGTGGCACAACAACAGGTACCCCAGCCACAGGAGCAGGGACAGGCACTGGCACCTTAGGGTCTAGCACAGCCAGACGTCCAGGAGAGGGCTATAGCTATGGTAAGAGGACAAGTTAGGCAGCTGCGGGCACATCTTAGGATGGCCAAGGCTCGGCGGAAGATAGATGCAGAGGTTATCTCAGGGCTCACTAGAGAGCGAGATATGGCAGAGGCGCAGATACGAGTTATCTGAGTAGAGCGAGATACAGCAGTGGCAGCCCTTGGGACAGATGCCACCAGCAGCTTTTTGGTTGGGCAGGTGCACTAGGCGCAGGCATAGCTAGCACAAGCACAGACACAGCTAGCCCAGGCACAAACATAGTTGGCACAGGTGCAGGGGTAGTTAGCGCAGGTGTAGGGTGAGCTTGCCAGAGCGCAGGCTCAGACACAGTATTATCGAGGTTTATACCATGGTGTTGTGCCAGTTAGTCAGAGGGCTTTGAGCTACAAGAGCCAGTCCATGGCCTCTCAGAGAGTAGGTGGATCAAGGTCAGGAGCCTCCATGATGGGCCCACAACAGTCTGGGCCCAGCAGAGGAGGGGACTCAGGAGACACTGCTGGAAGCAGTGTTTCATAGCAGTAGGGTTAGCAGACACTTGCGCAGATTTTGGCTCCTACGTACACTTTTTGATGGATAAGATAGCCGGATATATATATATATATGTACCAGTTTTGTATTTTGAGACATGTATCACTATCTTTGAGATGTATTCATTGTATATGACATTGACTCAAAGATGGACCATTTGATATTGTACATTTGGACACGTTTTATTATATTTATATGATGATGTAGCTATTTGATGCTCTTTATATGCAGTTTGCTCATTCTGTGTTATGGATGCATTTCTATTTGTATGATGGTACTCATGTGATGCATATTTTGACTATGTCTATATGATGCTATGTGATGTTTCTCTAATGCAGACTTTGATATGATGTTATGTGATGCTTGTCTAATGCAGACTTTGATATGATGTTTTACTTGATATGCTTCTAATGTGCAAATGCAAATGGTATCTATATAATTATGCAGTTTATGTGATGCACTTATCTATGTTTTCAATTTTTTCTGTTAACACTATGTGATGATTGCAAAATGGATGACCTGATGCGCTTTATTATGTATACAATTGATTTAATCATGTAAATGACTATCTCATGTGATATGATATACAACTATATGTTATCTTTTTGTGATGTTCAAATGTACTCTATCGACACAGAGATGACATAATGATAGATAGAAGATTGATTGAAAGAATGAGTCGATAGACAGATTCACAAGCTTCACTTTGTATTGTTACTCTGCATTGTTTGGATCTTTTATTGCATGGGATACAAATGTATGGATGTATAATGGATGCTTTGCTTTTTGACATCTTGATGGTGCAAGTATTTTGAAGTGCCTATTTCATCATTGGGCAATTTTTTTTTGGTACTTTTTATGAATGTTGTAAGTTAATACAAGCATCTAGGTATAATTGAACCAAGATCACCTAAGTATTGCTTACATGGATTTTGATTTAGCAAGTTAATACAAGCATCGAGGTATAATTGAAAAGAGATGACCTAAGTATTTCTTGCGTATCAACAGTCAAGGATTGCCCCCATTCATGTTAGACTTTTGATGTCCTCGATGATCTTTTGCCGATCATGTTGTTAGACAAGGCGTCACATTACTAAAGTTTAATCCGCAAACAGCAAACAAAGAAAATAATCATGCCCCATCATAGCATCTCTAGCTTTTGGCATCCTTGAGTAGCATAGAAAGACATGATAACAAAAATCAAGACTCTGTAACCTAACCATGATTCCAATCCACAAAACATAATTGCATTTAGATGTGTTTGTTTCTTGCCATAATTTGGGTAAAATCATTTAGAATGCCTTAGGTGTTTGTTTGCTTTGCTTTGGATAGGTTGATGCCTTGCGTCAGGATTTCTACTTGAAAAGAGTGGGTTTTATTTGTGCTTGCTTGCCTGGTGAGAAGATTCCACAGTCTTTATTGGTGAGATGGACCCTAAGGGACTGACCTAGTGTCTCAGGGGCTCATTGCTAAATGGCCTTGCCTACGTGATGATGCAGAGGCAATGTAGTTCGGGGTAAACCCTAACGGACCTAAGACCTAGGTGGTAGAAAGTGGTGTGGACTTAGATAGATAGAAGGACTAGACATGGGATGGATGGGACAGTGGAGCCTCGGGGGCGCATTGAAAATGGCCTTGCCTACGTGACGACGCAGAGGCAACGTAGTTCATGGACATGGACCATGTGGAATACTAACGACAGACACTATGGCTAGGATATGGGATAAAACCTTGGTTGACAAGGCAACAAAGAGATAGAGCATCAATCCATGATAGGTTATCATTAGGTTTTTATTATGGAACAGATATGGATCAGATGGGACACGAGTGAAGGAAGAATGAACACAAGGTGATTAGTTTCCCAAAGATGGAGGAGGCGGTTTATCACAAGTAACGTCTGTTTACCAGGTTTTCACCACTTGAATTTATTTGTACGAAAGCTAGAAAGTATGCATGACGCCTTTTTGCCAAGTTTTCATCATGATACCTATCCAAGGCACCTGTTTGCCAAGTTTTCACCAAAGGATGATTTTTTTGTATTTTTTTGATTTTTTTTTTTTGTATTTTATACCCCCCTTACATTGGGGTTCTCTTAGGTATAGAACCGGCGAAGATGCATATTGTTGATTGGGTCATCGAACAACTCACCCTCTGATGTTCCTAACTGATATGCCCCCGAATAATAAGCAGCTATGATCACATAAGGCCCAAGCCAGTTGGGTTCGAACTTGCCTTTCTTTTCCCTATCCTGTTGATTGCAGGGATTCTCCTTAAGTACTAGATCTCCAACTTTAAAGACTCTTGGGTGAAATCTATGGTTATAGCTTCGTGACATCATTTGTTGATATGCCTTGAGATGGTCAAAGGCTTTCTATCTCCTTTCCTCTAGCAACTCTAGTTCTTGCAATCTGGAAACTCTATATTCTTCATCTATTATGAGACCTTTTAACGACACCCTAAGAGATGGTAACTTGACCTCAATGGGGAGGATATCTTCTGAGCCATAGACAAGGGCATAAGGGGTAGCACCTATGGGAGTGTGTATACTGGTTCTCTAGGCCCACAGGGATTAAGTTGGATGTGTCAATCATGGCCAGCATCATTGACTGTCTTCTTGAGGAGTTTCAAGATGGTCTTGTTGGATGCTTTTGCTTGGCCATTGCCTTGAGAGTAATAGGGTGTGGAGAAACAGTGGTGGATTTTGAATCGGTCACAGAGTTCTTGGACATCTTGGTTT
Source organism: Cunninghamia lanceolata (assembly GCA_027924645.1). Classification (NCBI taxonomy): domain Eukaryota; kingdom Viridiplantae; phylum Streptophyta; class Pinopsida; order Cupressales; family Cupressaceae; genus Cunninghamia; species Cunninghamia lanceolata. The sequence continues at coordinate 9,824,656 of BSBN01000333.1, forward strand.
TTGAAGGGTCTTCCATTATCCATGATAATGGATGAGGGAATTTCGTATCTGCAGATGAGGTAGTTAAGGATGAATGAGGAGATTTGTTTACCTATGACGGTGGTGAGGGGAACGACTTCAATCCACTTCGTAAAGTACTCAGTGGTGGTTATGATGAATTTGTGGTCGTTGGATGAGGGTGGATGGATCTTTCCTACAAGGTCGATTCCCCATTGACAAAAGGGCCAAGGTGTCATTAAAGGTCTCAACTCTTGAGCTGGTGCATGTATCAGGTTCCCATGTATTTCGCACTGCTTGCATTTCTTCACAAATTGATATGAATTTATTTCCATGTTCATCCAGTAATAACCCAAACACATGAGTTTCTTAGCTAAGGAAGGACCGCTAGAGTGTGTTCAACAAATCCCTTCATGTACATCTTGTAAGGCAATTTTTCTAAACAATGGAGTAAAGTACCATCTAGACCACGTCGATATAGGGTGTTGGCAATAATGGTAAAGTGAGAGGTTTGGCATATAAAGGTTCGTCGTTGGTTTGAAGATAAGTCAGGTGGGAGGGTGTTGTCCTTGAGGTAAGTGTAAACCTTACCATACCAAGGTGAATCAAATCCAACTAATAGGCATATGGAATGGGTTTCATGAAGATCATAAGCTGGTTGCTGAATTAATTCCACTAAGAACTGATACCGTGACTCATTCTCTAGTATTTCGAGCAAAGAGGTAATGGTTGCCATGGCATCTGCTACTTTATTCTCAATGCGAGGTATCTGCTCAAAAGAAATGATCACAAAGTACTCCTTAAAGTCCTCAACCATCCACTTGTATGGGACAAGCTTCTCATCTTTGGTTTGGTAATCGTCATTGACCTGATTGATTACTAGTTGAGAATCACCATAGACATGTAGCTCTTTGATTTTCCACTCTATTGCCATTTTGAGGCCAATGACTAAGGCTTCATATTCTACTATGTTGTTGGTGCATGGGAATAAAAAATGGTAAGACTTCGGTATGGTGTCACCATGAGGAGTTACAAACAAGATTCATGCCCCTGATCCATGGTTTGTGTAGGACCCATCAAAGTAGATTTTCCAAGAATTTGTTGATATATTGAATAAGGATTCATCTGGAAATGCAAAATGCATTGGTGTGGTGTCCTGTAGTGGTGCATCCACTAACTAATCAGTGATGTCTTGCCCTTTGATAGCCTTTCTGTCTACATACTCAATATCGTATTCACTCAGGAGCATTAACCATTTGGCTAGGCGACCGGTTAGAGCTGCTTTGCTTAGTAGGTACTTCAGTGGATCTATTTTTGCAATAAGTTTGACTGGATGTGCAAGCATATAATGTCAGAGTTTTTGGGAACAAAAAACTACCGCAAGACATGATCTTTCTATCTGAGAGTATTGCAACTCATAGCCCACTAATGTGCGACTGATGTAGTAGACAACTCTTTCTTTATTTTCATAATCTTGTTGTGCTAGAAGAGCCCCAAGAGCTGTTGGTGTAGCAGATATGTACAGTAACAATGGTTTCCCTTGGATAGGAGGCATAAGAATAGGTGGGTTCATAGGATACTCTTTCAATTTGTTGAGTGCCTCTTCACATTTCTCATCACATTTAAATGGAATGTTCTTATGTAGGAGATGACTGAATGGTTGACACTTGTCTACCAGCTGTGATATGAACCTATGGATTTCTTGTAGCTTGCCCTGTAGAGATCTTAGTTGAGTAAGATTCTTGGGTGGTTGCATGTCCATAATAGCCTTAACTTTGGCGGGGTCCACCTCTATTCCATTTGCCAATATAATAAAGCCTAAGAGCTTTCCTGAGGTGACTCCAAACACACATTTCTTTGGGTTCAACCTGACCTTGAATTGCTCTAATCTCTGAAAGACTTTCTCTAACACATCCAGGTGTGATTCTCTTGTGAGTGACTTTGCGAGGATATCATCTACATAGTCTTCCATTGTGACATGCATCATATCATGGAATATAGTGGTCATAGCACGTTGATATGTGGCTCCTGCATTCTTTAGCCCAAATGGCATGACATTCCAGTAGAAAGCTCTGATGAACCCTACATCCAGTAGTTTATTAAGTTCTTCTTTTACAAGTAGTGCTATGTGTGGATGCATCTTTCTAAGCTTCTGTTTCACTGGTTTCACTCGTGGATTTAATGGAAGATGATGTAAAATTATGTTTGGATCTAACCCCGACATATCTGCGTATGACCAAGCAAAATTTACTTGCTTTCTCTTGAAGAATGGTACAAACTTAGTCTTTTCTGGTGGGGTTAGAGACTTAGCAAAGTGGATGATCTTAGGTTGTTCCAATGTTAACAGGCTCTGTGGGTTCCACAACAATCTGAGACTTCTCCTCGTGCATGTCGTCAGGGAGAGTGTAAAGCCTTCCATCGTTAGGTGCCACAGTTGGGTTTTCACCATCAGATGCGTCCTTTCTTTTTACTATTTTGGGATCTGAAACTGCCACAAAGCGATTTTCACCATCAGATCTAGTTTTTATTTTGATATTTTTGTGACTGGAAGGCTTGGTACCCTCTTTGAAATAAGCCATGGTATTAAGTTTGATGGGCAAGCCAGCTTTATGATCTCCTTTAGGTAGGTGGTCCCTAAGTTCCATGTAGTCAATATAGGCATCATCATTTTGGAACATATCTAGTTGCAAGGTTCCTCGTAGATCCCAGTCAATAAGCTCAGGATGCACAAGGGGGAGGGAGTCAGAGGATAGGTCTGATTCATTGATAGTTTGAATGGATATGCTAGGAGTATTGGTAGGGGGAGTGTTCAGGATGGTACTTTCCTCTAAATTGTTTACACGATAGAGCTCAAACCTTCCTTGAAAGTTGTATTCTTAGGGATAGGCAAATCACACTCTAACGGCCTATACGGTAGCATTTGTCCCTCACGGTAGGGGCTATAAGTTTGAATGGTATCAACCTCTTTGTCATCATAGGAATGCTCTGTCAGCTCATCCCACTCATATTCATTGGAATCTGTGTCACTGTCCTCTTGAAGGGTATGGATCATTTCCACAAGACAAGCATTTGCTTTTGCTTTGCCCTTATCTTTATATCCTAGACCTTTTGTAGTTCTAACCAATGAGGATGAAGAAGATTGAATGGGTTCTATAATTCCTTCTTTTCTTAGGCTAATGGGGCCTTGTCTTTCGTAACCCATTCTATGTAGGATAGATTCACCTTGCCCATAGATTTATGTTGGGAGTTTAGGTGGTTCTTGTTGTGTACTTTCTTCTTCTTCAGTGTAGAGCCATTGTAAGATATCTCTTTCCTCTGTTTCATCTGATAGGGTCCCCCATTTTACAAAGGGAGTTGTGGGAGGTGTAGGAGGACTAGATGGCTTTGGAAACAAAGGATCTAGGAGATAAAGGCATTTTGGCTAGATTGAGGCTATGCTCAATGGAGTATTCCCCTACTCCTGTTTCTTTGATGGTAATTTTCTGCTCTTTGGGCTTTGATCAGGAAGCTTCAAAGGTAGAATCATGCCGCGGGGTAGGGGATGTAGATGCTCTATTGTTTGGTATGATGCAATCAGGTTTTGAAAGGATAGAGTTGCAATATTGAAAGGGGTCTGGATCACCTTGGATGGTGACTTGCTTGCCATTATGAGGGAATTTTATACATTGGTGATAGGTAGAAGGCACAACTTTCATGGCATGAATCCATTGTCTACCTAGGAGAATATTATAGGCGAGTTCCCTATCTAGGACTTGGCACACAACGTCCTTTATCATTGGTCCCACTTGTATGGGTAATACCACTATTCCTTTGGTAGTTCTCTCCTCTACATCTAGGCTTTGATAGTAATCTTCTTCCTTGGATCAACTGCATTTTTAGAGAACCCCAATGTAAGGACTAGCTTCAATGTGCAAATATTCAAACCAGCTCCCCCATCAATGAGAACCCTCTTGATGCGGTGCTTGTGGATGAAGGAAATGATATGCAAAGGGGTGTTATGGGGTTGAGATATTGAGAGGTCATCTTGTTCAGTAAATGATATGGTACTTGAGGAGGTCAGATTACCTACCATGGCTTGGAACTTCTCTTGGGCCAAGTTAGTGGGTACTGTCATTTCCACTAAGGCTTTATCGAGAATCTCCTTGTGGGAAGGAGATAGAAGCAACAACTCTAAGATAGAAATGTGGGTTAGAGTCAAGTCCATAATTGGTCTATGACACTATACTGGTGGAAGTTGGACTGAGAAGGTGACGACCTTCGAGGAATGGTATTCAACGTGACTTTACCACTGCAGGTGATTATACTACAATCGTTTGGTTAGGCTCTGATTGTTGGTCAAGTGTGACCACATTGATTTGTGGTATGTGCTCTGTTATGCAATTGATGGTATAGTTGAATGGCACACTTACGTAGTTGGCATTACTATTCCCATTATTCTAATTTTGCCTATTGCGGTTGTTGTTGTTGTTTCCGTTGTTGTTGTTGTTGTTGTTGTTGTATGGCCTATCATGATTGAGAAGCGGATCTTTTAAGCCACATGTGTCTCATTAGAAGTATGTTGTTGAGTTCCTCCTTGATTTTGATCAAGCACGTCTTGAATAACATGTTTGAGATGGATACAATTGTTGGTTGTATGTCCTCTTCCTCTATGGTACTCACAATAGTCGGTGTCTTTCCAATAGTGAGGTTTTATTTGAGGCTCATAATCGCTTGTTGGCGGTAGAGAGATTTCATTGTTGGATAATAGCTTCCTTAATGCAGACTCTTGAGACTCACCCAGCGGTGTGAACTTTCACCTTGGATTTGAGTTGAATCATGGTCTTGGCTCCCAAGTGAATGTTTTGTTGGGCATAGCATTGCTTGCCTCTCCTTTGAGAGTGACTATCAGTTGTTGTTTGGGAGCTGCCACCTTGGCATCAACTACTCCATTGTTGACGACATTTTTATTCTTAGTCCAAAACTTTGATTTTTTAGTCGTGTAGTTGGAGGTAGGTGTGTCCTTGTATAACTTGATTTGTCCCTTGGCGATCATAGCCTTTTCGATGAACAATCCCATTTCAATGACCTTTGAAAATGAGGTAGGGCATTGAATTTGTATTTGATAGCTAAGATCAGAGTTGAGGTTGTAACATCTCCATTAATTGCTTCTCTGGTACATCATACGAGCATTTGCTTGCTAGTTGTCTCCACCTTTGTAGGAAGGAGGCAAATGATTCACCATTCTTTTGCTTGGTGTTGCATAGGTCAAGCATGGAGACTTTGTGTTCAATATTGTACGAGAAGTGTGTGATGAATTTGTTGACTAACTCATCAAAATTTTTAATGCCCAGTGGAAGCCGTGAGAGCCACTCCATGGCTTGACTTCCTAGAGATCTAGGGAATAGTCTCATTAAGAAAGTCTCATTGTGAGCTACTTCCATGCACGCGGTGTTGAATTCCCTAATGTGATCTCTAGGGTCCCCTTTCCCTTTGTATTTGTCAAACTTAGGAACTTCGAATCGAAAGGGAAATGGTGTCATGTTCAAACTTTCATCAAAGGGGTACGATGCAATATCTTCCAAGGAGTAGGTTTTAGTGTTTGTACCAGTCTTGAAATCTGTCATTTGTTGCGTTAGACCCTTGATTTGTTTCTTCATTTCTTCCATGGGTGTGTTTGGGTCTATGGCTTTCTTTCCTTTTTCATGGTTATCCTCTATGGTTTCTTGGATTTTACTTAGATCAAAATCGGCAGGGAGTTTAATTCCAAGATTTACAAGATGATAAAAATACTTGTGAGGGTCCTCATGGAGCACTTTCTCTAGCAAGCATTGGAATTTATGATCTTAGAAGTGTCCTTGATACTCTTCGTGAGAAATTTCCTCATCACTATCATGAGGGGTGACAATGTGGTTGGATGATCCGGCCATTACAAGTTGCCTTTTGTATTGAGATCTAGTAAGAACCATGCAAGGTGATGTGGGATTCGGTGGGATGAAACTAGAGATTTTGGCAAGGTGCCAATGGAGACTGCTAAGAATAGGATACTTACGACAAGATTTGGACAAGGGACTCTTTCGATCAATGATTCCAAGTAAGATGGCCGATACAAGACAATAGTCACTAGTAAGGCTACTCAATACCTGTCTTACTGTGTAGGGACTAGTCGTGCACCAAGACCACTGCCGAAGTTCTGTGACCTACTAGGGTTACTTGAATCCAAAATGATACAAAAAAGGGACCTATGCTGATCTGATATAGGATACTTTGGACTTTGGACTAGGGAGACCTGATAGAAGGTGAATGAGATGACCAACGAAAGAGGGGGTATTCTATGGAATGGACAAAAAAGTGACTGCAAGGTAAGATCTGATCTCAGAACCTAGAACTAGACTGAAATGGGTACCCAAAAATGATAATTTTTTTCTCCCAAAGATTGTGGAAGTGCTCACTGTCATGCATGCACTGGAACAGATGCGCCACGAAAACTGGCAAGTGCGCAAGAAGTTGGCACAAAAGCGCCACACTCGTAAATATCAAATGCACCATAACATGTAGTAAAAGCACTGCAAGTCAGTACAGATGTGCCGCAGGTCAGCACAAATGTGCAGCAGAAGAGGACGAATGTGCCACTCTCATTTTCTCAGTATTTTTGTAAGTTTTTGGAAATTTTTCTGATGTTTTTGGTACTTTGGTTGCAAGAAGGTCTTTTTGATCTAATTTTCTGAAATTATGGCAAGAAGACACAACAAACACAAAGAATGTTTTTGTGGTTTTTTATTTTTTTGCAATTTTTTGACTCTTTTTGGACTAAAAGAAAGCAAGTACAAATCTAGGTTTCAAAGGACAATATAAAACCAAATTCTCACTATCTCAAGTGAAGCATCTTCAGGAGTTGATAATCGCCCTTCCCTGCACTGGATTATAGGGGTTTTTGGTCTACTAAAACAAAGGATGACTAATAAAGGCAACTGTTCGAGTGGTTATACTTGCGGTAGCACTACTCTTCGTTATGGAGTCTCCCAGCCTGCAAGGGTTGCGCCTTGGAGGGTTTTGGGGGAGGTTGGCTTTCGGTATTACACAACTGCACTCATTGTTTGAAGCTTTCACTCCAAACACAATTTATTTATAGTGGCTTGGAAGGGCTTGGCGTCTATCCTGTTACCACTTAGGGTTGTTCCTACTTGGATGAACGGTATCCAAGAGCAGGCCCCTCTAAAGGAAAAACACGTGTGAAAATGATATGTCTGGCATTTTGGTCACCCAAGATAGGGGAGAGCATAGGCCTAGTATCATTCCCAAAACACATAATACAGTGGTTCTTTTCCCCTAGTTAAAATGAGAAAAACAAGATGAGCTATCTACTTGGGCAAGCATAGAAATTTGTTAACTTTGAAGTGATAACAAGATGGCAATGGTCTAGTTTTACCAAGATAGCAATGATGTGTTCAATTTTAGCCCAGATAGCATGAATTTCTTAACTTTGAAGTGATGATCGAGATAGCAATGGTTCAGTTTTACCTAGATAGCAATGATGTGTTCAATTTTTTAGATAGCACGAATTTGTTAACTTTGAAGTGATAATCGAGATAGCAATGGTTCAGTTTTACCCAGATAGCAATGATGTGTTCAATTTTAGCCCAGATAGCATGAATTCGTTAACTTTGAAGTGATGATCGAGATAGCAATGGTTTAATTTTACCCAGATAGCAATAATGTGTTCGATTTTATCCAGAGAGCACGAATTTGTTAACTTTGAAGTGATAATCAAGATAGCAATGGTTCAGTTTTACCCAGATAGCAGTGATGTGTTCAATTTTATTCAGATAACAATGAGTTGTTAACTTTGAAAGATAGCAATATAGCAATGATTCAATGATATGCAAGATAGCAATGATTCAATTACCGCCTTCCTAGTTAAAACTATGTGAGATTTGCATGAGCATCCATTTACTTTCCTGTTAGAAATTGAAGTGTGAGTTAACAAGTGTAACTATATGATTCTAAACCAGTACCTAGCCTACAAAATAGATCAAGAGTGTTCCTACAAAGAGACGTCAACGTTAGTACAAACTTCAAGGAAACCCTAAAAATCACTGTCTAGATCAGATGCGCCACTTTAGAGACTGAATGCGCAAAAATAGAGATCAGAAGCACCATAGTACATATGCGCTAAGACAGAGGTCAAAAGCGCAGGAAAATAGTGTATATGCACCGAATTAACAGATGTGTCGTGTCGGAGGATAGATGCGTCGTAACAGAGTCTGTATGTGCCGAAAGGATGTATGCGTCATAACAGAGAGTATTGCATCAGATCAGAGACTGTATGTGTCAAAGGAACGTATGCACCATAACAGATATCATATGCCTGTTAGGATGTGTCAGATGCGCGATTTCCTCCTATGTATGGTTTTCTAAAACATAAAAACTCAGTTTTGAGGTTAAATTTGGGGCTAGGCCCCACGGTGGGCGCCAAAAATGTTAAGGGAAAATTGGATTCAAATGAATAATCAATATATCAATATCAAAATACCCAAAACTCAATGAAATACAGAAACAAAGAGATCAATCAAACAAAAGAGCTTCAAACACCTTTGCAAACCTCAAAGCTTCATAGCTTCCGTTGGTTGCCTATCTCAATGGATCTTGCATGTATGAATAAGGCCCTCAGAGAGTACACTTCCTTGCTATGATTCCAAGATTGTCAATGGAGAACGGCTATGATAGTGCTTTGTAATGAAGAGAAGCTTCACAACAATTGGTAGTAGTATGGTAACGAGTGTGATCACAAGCAATGAAGGAATTGGTGCCAAAGGCGCACTATAATTCCTACAGAGTAACAATACTAAAGGCTTGGATGAATGAAATGGAAGAAGAGGGTTCAATTTATAGACTTGAGAGAATGAAGATCAACAGTATAGAAAGAACAATAAGATCAACGATTGAGAAACCTTGAGGAATGTGCGTGAATAGAAAGAGGACATGTGTCTTGCTATATTTTGCATGAGAGGAATTAAAGAAATAGAAGAATGAGTTAACTGAAGAGATAAATCAATTAAAAGAATAAATCAATCAGTTAAGAGAATAGAACTAGAGAATAGAAATTGCATGAAGATGAGAAGATATTTTAACTCAATTAAATATTTAGAATATTCAATTGCATGTGCACAAGGATTGAATTATATTTAGAGATAACTCAATTTAGAAGAAATAGACAACTTAAATAAATATTTGATTTATTTAAATTTAGATAAGATATTATTGGAAGAGACAATTAAATAATTGGTATTATTTAATTTAAAATGAATTTGGAAGAATAAATAAAATATTTGATTATATTTTATTTTTAGAGATTGAGAGGATTTAAATAAATTTAATTGATTTATTTAAATTTGGAAGAATGATTTGATTTAATTAAATAATTGAGAATTGTTTAATTGTTTGGAAGAATTTAACTAAATAAAAGATTTTATTTAATTTTGACTTTAGAAGAGGTAATTAAATAATTTGATATTTAATTAACTTAGAGGAATATGAATCAAATAAGTAAATTTGTTTATTTATTTATTGATATAAGAATTAGAATGGAATAAATATTAAGAATATTTATTTAGACTGAAATGTGTCATTTTTAGGCGTATACACAAACCAAAAAATATATTTACATTGGCAAATTAAACCAATTTTCAAAGAAGTAAAAAAATTATTGGCGAATTTAAATATAGTTTCAAACCAATAAAAATTTAATTGGCAAAATAAACTGTTATGCCAATAAAAAATCATACAGTGTGGAAAAAATATCAATTGGGTCATATTGTTCTATTCCAGGAGAAATTTTACACACATCAAAATTCCTTCATAAAGTGTTTGGAATGGAGACAAGTGTCAACATATTTATTATGTCTGAAGCAAGATGTCAACACAAAATAATATAACAAATGACCGTTCGATGAATTTTTAATGGACGGCTGTAGTTACATTCCGAGAGAAAATCTCTAACACACTAGACCTGTGACTTCAAGCCTCTAGAATAACACTTGAACCATTAGATTTCCAAATATCAATGGTTGACATTTCATATGAGAAACCCTCTGCGTAATCTTATGTTGACTTGCTACCTCCAGTTGCCAGTTGTCTAATTTGAAACCTGAGCCATCAAAACCATGTTGTTTACTGGCTCCTTATATCTAATCTTGTCGGTCACCGCTTGGTAGGGAATAGGTTAACCTAGCAAAGTCCACTTTTTAAATTTAGCCAATATTTCAAAGCAACCCTAAGAGACTTAAAGGGTGAGCTATTAAATATTTAATTTAGACACATGGGAAATTCCTCAGCAAGATGTTTTAATCTTAGCCATCCAATGTTGAAGAATTTAAGCAGACAGTGGATGGCTTAAGAAGTTAATGTGCGAGCAGGTTGTCAGTTAGTTAAGTCATGACTTCATGTCATAATATTCATAAGTTGACTAGCCCCTTAATCTAGAGGTTACCTGCTATCGTCGGTAAAATGATCTGCAGGAAGGGTGAAATCTAATGGTTGTGCAAGGGCACATGAAGAATCTGTCAGGAGAGAATATTCGTTACGTGGCTGCGACAGAATGACACATGTCAAAGAATCTAAGTTGGCATCCTATCCTACTAAAGACCCTATGTCAACTAAAGACTTGATCCAACGATTGTGCATCATCACAAGGAGAATCTCACAAGATGGAATCTACGCTGCGCAGTCACGATATGGTGACACGTGACATTCTCTTATTTGAGAAGGGAAAGGCTAAGGTGAGCATGTGGAGGCTAAGGCGCGCTAGCATGCAGTAGGTAAGAGGTGGGCCATCACAGGTTGTTACGCTGCGAGGTGCTTCCACTTATCCGACCCATACAAAAGGTGCAGATGACTTGGTTTGTGACGAAGATTGTCAAATCTAGTCAACCAATCATGACTGTGGATTTTAGAATGTAAGGAAAAGATCAATGGCCTAGATTCAAACTTTCAAAAGAGAAAGATTTCCAAGTGCTTGCGGCATGAAGTTTGAACTGAGTAATAACTGCCTCAACCTTCATTAATACAGAGAATTGTGTAGGAAATCAAGAATTAAAGGCGTCAGAACGAGAAAGAAAAAGTGATCTCAATCTTTTGCAAGCGCTGAAAACCAGTGAGTAACTATTCCTCCTCTATGCCTATTTTTTCCAACTGTAGGTTAATTCAAAGCAAATAAATCATCAGAACGAGAAAGAAAAAGTGATCTCAATCTTTTGCAAGCGCTGAAAACCAGTGAGTAACTATTCCTCCTCTATGCCTATTTTTTCCAACTGTAGGTTAATTCTAAAGCTTTGAGGGCCGTTGTCAACCATAAAAACCCTAAGCTACCTTCATATAAGCAAAATGAGTCAGTCAGGCCAGCCTTCCACTTCAAAATGAAGCTTAGATGAGGATCTTATGATCCAACTCCCTGGTTTCGCTAGAACACCTTTGAAATTGCATGGCCCAGGCGGACTCGAGGATAAATTTCTTGACTACTGCTATAATTACTGGGACGCCAAATTACTTGTCCCAGGTTGGATCCTCTTTGAGCATTGGCATAACAAGATGAACTATAAGGCTCCTATCTGTCATGCCTGGAGATATGATTTAGCCAAGCTCATTTGTTCCAATATTTTCCCCAACCCTCAATTAGGTCAACAGCATTAAGGTATGATCTAGCCACTAGGACAGTAATAGCTGGAAATGGTTCAAATTGATCAAGCTTACCAAAGGATACATTGCCACTGTATTCAACTTGGACCCTACAGCCAGCAAACAAATTGACCTCATGGCTTTCAAGAAAAAATACTAGACTCTGAAAGGAGCTTACAAGGAATATAACTTATCAAAGCACAAGCCAATGGGGTATTGATGGGAAATTGGTAAAGATTTCATATGATGAGAAGGAGCCTTTTCATTACAGTATGTTTAATGAATATTTTGTCAGAACCTATCACAGTCTGTGTCAAGTATTAGGCAGAGATGCTTCAGATAGAATGTATGTTTCTTTGATGATGATGGCTATTGATATTCAGAACCTAGATGTCAAGGAACCATAAATTTATGCCACTTTCATAGCTGACCATATGCATGATTAGTTGACAAAGATCAAAAATAATTTGTCTAAACCAGATGTCCATGTTGAATTCACATGGTACTCCTTGTTGTGCCATATGTACTTATTTTCTTTATCAGGGATGTGGCACCAGAATCTGCATGTCAAGGTTTCAAATGCTCAAGGGAACATGCTTCCAGTGCAAGTATGGGCATGTATGCTAGATATGCACTGTGTCACAATAGATTATGTCATCTTTGAAGAATATTTTGTGAGGAGAATCCTCAGATTTTTGGAGTCAGAGGGTGAAAGGTTGCATCCCGATGTATTGGATTTCTTACAACCTCTGGACATGACTCCCCACCTTGGAATTGATCACAATTGGGGTGATTGGTTCTATCATGAGCATACTACTTGCATAAGGGTTTATGGATGCTAGACTACACCTCATATACTGCCCAAATATGTGCTAAAGAGGGTGACATTTTTAGAAGTTATAAGGCAGTTAAATTATTCTAACAAGGAGCACTTAAGGAACCGCAAGAAAGGTTCATTCTTCCCTTCTTCCATCAAATTTTTTGATTTCATGATCCCTGATAAGAGTGGGTTGGACCAAATTTATCAGTTATGCAATGTTTTGGAATGTATTTGGAACAACCAAGGTATTTTGACCCTGAGGGCTTCATCAACAAAACCAGACTCAACAAGGGAAGGCCCAAGTAGTTTCATCAGGTGGATTACAATGAGGACATTGCCAGGAATTGTTTTACAATGAATGATGTCCTCCACTTGAGGATCAAGTGGGATACTATCATGGCTAGTGAGAAGATGAAGACAAACATAAATCCTGCATATCTAGATGCATTTGCAAAAGTGCAAGACCCAATCAAGAGAATTGAGAAAATGTTGGATAATGCAGAACAGTTGATTGCCTATGCCCCTGTAGGAGAACAGAGATATGCTTATGAGCCTAGTAGCTCAAGGGGAGTATGATGTAAAGAGGGAATCATTTGGCCCCTCCCCTGCCAAAAGGGCCAAGATTATTGATTTGGAGAACCCAGAGCAGATAGAGGTGGTTGGCCTAGAGGGGAAGAGGAACGTGCATAAGAAACTGGGCCTCATTCACCTGATAGACTAAGACCTTATTCATCCCCAGAGAATAGGGTAGTGAGAGTAATGAGGAACCCTACTATTGATATTGAAGATGTTAGGGTGATGGCCTATGACAAGTTTATGGAGGATGATGAATTTGTCAACATTCCTGAATTTAGGAGCTATGTTTTGAAAGTGAGGAGTGAGGAATTTCAGAAGAAAATTAAAGATGCCAAGGCTGGAGCAGACCCAAAGGAGTATGATGCTATTACTTAGAGGGTCCTAAAAGAAGTACATCACTCTAGAAGTGCAATGACTCCAGAGGAGGGGAGAGCACTAGCGGCAAAATGTAATATTCTGCTTCTCCCTCACTGGACTCTATCAGATGCCATTACATTTGATACAATCACCAGAGATGATTCAGATGTGACAGGGGAACAGATTGAAAAGGTCATCTTTGGTGCAGCCTTCAACCCTAAATTTGAAACATTGGCAATATGGGCTCTAGCCCCAAACAACAAAAAGCCTAGGGTTGAATTAGGAGAGCTTATAGGGGATGTAATAATAAAAAGAGTATCCGATACCCCTACTCCTCATACTACAAGCCTAAATGTATAGACTACACAATTTGTAGAAGCAACTGCTAACAAATTGCAAAAGGATTATAATCAACTGCAACTTAATTATGCTCAGGTAGTTGCAGAGATAAACAAGTTGAAGCAGCAGCTGTCATTGGCAGCTAGTACTTCAGCCCCTCCTCCAGTGATCCCAATTGCAAAATCTCTTCCAGTGGATATAGAGCCTCTCCTTGCAAAGATTAGAGAGTTGAAGGAGGATAACAGGAGATTTAAGGAGGAAAAGGATAACAAGGTTAAAGAGGTGGTCACCAACTTGATCAAGAACAGGGTGACAAACATTTTAACTAGAGTTGAGGAGACTTAGATATCCTACTCACAGTTGAGAGCAGCCTATGAAAAGCATGAATCTGACAAATAGATACTATTCATCCTAAAAACAAAGTGGTTACATAGAACTAGAGTAGTTAGAGAATTTTTGAGGTGTGTCAGGTATGATCTCAATGCACCTCCTGAACTACAGTCAGTGTTTAACATGTTGAAGTATTTTGAGGATGTGGCCAGTGACCAGTTGGAATTTGATTCAGTTGTGAAAGAGCGGTTGCAGGCTATTGAAAGGTTGGACACTACGTGGTCACCTCCCATCTTGGAGGGTGATGGCAAAACAAAAGACTTGGAAAAGTGGAGAAAGGAGATAATAAACAATAGTTATCAAGTAATTCCCACTTGTTGTGATGCAAGTGATCCAACTATGCAATTACTGAGCTTATCATTGGAAAAACTGCACTCTCTTGAAGTGAGTTTTGATATGTTCTGTAAGCAAGTAAAAAGTATCCTGGATGCTAGGTATGTCAGCCATAATGGCAAGATTGCAGAAATACTTTCATTCCCTTGGATGGAAGAGGAGACATCAGTGAGTGGAAGGACAGATATGAATCTAAGGATTGACAAGCTTTTGTTTAACCACTCTTTCTCTCCTCTTCTCTCTAGTGCATTTAATGTCTCCCAATGCCTTTTTGGCGGTTCTCTATATCTGTAACAATTTGAAGTACAATGTATTCAATGCTAAGAGCACCTTCCTGATCTTTAAAGGAACTATCTTACTCATTTCATAGGGTTGGTTGTTGAAGACTTAGCAAATTTTGGAGGAATAATAAGATACAGTCTTGTTGGGTGGCATAAATTTACCAATTTCATGTTGTTTTTAAATGAGTAATGCTTTGTTGCATGTATTTGGTTATATGTCTCCAAGTTGTGTGTGTTTTTCTTCTGAATCTAAATAGCTAAGGGTTATTCAAGATTCTGGAACATGGGCTCTCTATGTTGGATGTTTAATCTTCTACTTTTGTTCAAGGAACAAATTAAATGTTATAGGTTAAGCATTAGGAAAAAATATATTGCAACAAGGATATCTGTAAGCATAGGTGACTAAATACTCAGTCTTGAGAAGTATTTGTAAGGCAGATACTAGAAAATCTCCTTGAAATCTAATTATTGATTTAAAGTTTATGGTAAGCATTCACATATGTATGTATGTTGACTCCAAACCCTGAGATAGGCCTTGGTCTATTCTGGTATTGAGGTTATGACCCAAGATCCTAGTCTTGCATCTAAATACAAAACAAAAATCAAAATCTTATTCATAAGCTTTTAGGATTTAGGAGTATTTTTAGAACCAATTTGATGTAGAGCAGGGGTAACCAAACTCAAAACAACCTTAAACAAATGCCTTTGGTCATCAAAATGTGGGTTTTCCTTCACAAACCCTTGGTCTTCCTTATAGCCTTTCAAAAAGGCAAAATTGGCATAACTCCTGATGTAAACCTGATCTCTAGGAAAGGAAACATGTTTAGGATACCCATTTGGCCATATTTCAACATACCTCAAAATTAGATAGAGTTATTTTATACAGAAAGGCTCATAATGTTTTGATGATTATTGTACTATGTATTTATTGAATATATTTGATCTAAGATGACTTTTGTTGAAATTAGAACAAAAAGAATTACTCCCTCTTTTTATAGTATTTATTATTAGTTAAAAGTTTAAACTTTATTGTATATAAAATTGGTCAGATCTTACACATCAATTTACAAATATTGTGCTCTTGTTAATTCAAAATCGGTGACATGTGTCATGGATTGCATACGACGTACGTGGAACATAGTTTGGAAACACTATTAAGTATTATCTATATACTTATTACTTACGTCAAATCAAGTATAAATATTTGCATGTAGATTAAACTCACTTAAATTCACTTGAAAAGATATATCATATCACTTAAATATTGGCACGCTTGGAAATATATCCCAAAGCTTTGAAGTCAAGCACCATTAATAAAGCCTGGCTCTATTTAATGGAGCCCAACAACACCTCAAATTCATACCAAAGTTTGAAGCTAGCTTGTTTCTTAACAAAGAAAATGGATATGCCAATTTACCTTATAGCACTGCGAAGGCAAATTGCTTTCTTGGGTTTCATAACAGACTCAAGGCTTAGAGCTATAACGAACCCTCACAGAATTGTTCATCTGCGCTTCCTGGAGTTGGAAGCCATTAAAATGGTTCTTGGGAGGGACTTTTTAATAGATAGGAACATATACAAAGTGAATTTCAACATAGCCTCTTGGTTCTTGGTGTCACTGCTAGACCTTGAAGGTGTGAAGATAGATATTCTCCTTTTGTTGCGAGAAATTTTCAAGGCAGAATATCTGGGTAATGATTTTGAGGTGGTTGTTGTGTCAAAGATGGGTATGGGGATTCTATGGTCTTCTAAACTATCAATGGTGTTATTTGGGGGAGAGATGGGTGTGGGGATTCAGCAGGTTTCCTTTCTACTCAACATGACAGATGGGGCTCTCGCCCGCCACTGTCACTGGGCCACCATCGGTCTGAATCTTTTAAGGTGCTCTCTAGCTCTCATCATGGACCCAAATGTGGAATGGGTGTTGCACTTCGCAGACCTGGTGCAAACAAGAGATTTTTATGGTTTCCCTTAGCCAATAGCCAAGTGTTTTGAACTTTTGATTTTTGCTATGTAATATTTATGTAATATATTATATTATCATGGGAAAGAATATGTATTGGAATTTTTTGTAATATAATGATATGCCAAGGGCGTAGCTATCCCCTGCTGTAACAATTTTTTGAATTAATATCAATGAATGAATGAATGAAAGTTTTTATTGACGTCCACAAGACTAAAAACTGTGAATAAATTTTTTATTAATATTAAATAGAATGTAATTAAATGATGAGTGTGACTGTAATTAAATGATAAGTGTGAATACCTGTTTTGCTGATATAAAACATAAAAAATATTTGTATCATTGATTTAAAACATAAATCAATACAAATGAAAAAAAGAAAGTTGCCAACAAATTGACAAATTACATTTTAAACACTAAAAGTTGTCACTAAAAGTAGATTATGTTTATTGTTTATATCATAAATTACTCGACTCGGACCATTCGATGAACAATTTGATGGATGGTTGTAGTTGTATTTTGGAATGAAATGCACAGAACGCTAGGCTTGCAAACTTAAATCTCCAGAATCACCCTATAACCGTTAGATTTACAAAGATCAATGGTTTAGAAATTGCTGTGAGCTGTCAATGCAGGACAATTGTCAGACATGTACTAATTGCGTAGTCTAGAAGCAACACATTGACTTGACATTTCATTCACTAAAAAAATCACTTTATAAAAAAAGCAAACTTTCTAGTTTCTACTTTTTACTGCTAAGTGATTTTATTTTTAAGTGAGAGCCGAAAGGGTCAGCACACGGGGAGATTTCATATTTCTCATTGCAGTGCACCAGGGAGATTTTAGATTGCTCATTGCAGTGCCATTTCCAACATAGCCAGTAAGACAAAACATAGAATCCCTAGGCCACGTTTCATCATTTCTTAAAATCTTATTTTGTCAAACATTTTTCTTAAAATCTTATTTTGTCAAACTTTGCATTTAGGGTTGAGAGACTTAAGAAAAATTAAGGACTTAAGAGGGAATTCACAATTTCACACTGTATAAGCATGTCTACTACCACTAGCAGACCATACAAAGTTTTTGGGAAAGGTAGAGCAAGTACGGATAGAAAAATAGATTATTCTGAATTGCTTAAAACCTCAAGTTTGTCTGATGAATACCATGATATTTATGATCCTAACATGTATGGTAAATTTACCTCAGAACTTAGATATTCATGTGAGAATAAGGTTGCCAAGAAAAAGAAAGTTGATAGTATCAATGCACCGTGGGTAACTGGATTAGGGTGCATGATGTTACATGAGGTTTTCCCTTGTCTAGAATTTACCATGGTCTGTGCCCATAATTATGATGGTAACAAAAGAGCAATTGTAAATAAGGATACCAAAGAAGAAATTTTATCCATTAATGTAGAAGAATTTGGAAAAGTGTTGGGGTTTACAACCGAAGAATTTGGAGACGTCCACATTGACCTAGAAAAGCTTGCTAGTGATTATGAAGCAGCGGATGAAAGGGGCAAAAAAGCTTTCCTAAATAAAATAGTTCAAGAAAAAAACAACTTGAAAGATAACCATAAGCCTCCTTATCCTTTGAAAATTTTTAAATCATGGGCTCAGGATACTATTTCCATGCTAGCAATTTGCCTCGGACTGGATAGCAATTGGGAAGTGGATGCAAGCCTCCTTGAAATGGTATATAATATCCATTATGGTATTGGTGTACATGTCAAATATAAACTTATTGAGCACATTGTAGAATCCATGCATAAACAATTTTTAATGATTAAAGGAGGTTCCAGCAAGACATTTAGGTTCACAACCTACTTGTGCTATTTTTTTATATTCAAATTTAGTGGAATGTTTCAGACCAACAAGCTTCGGATTCAGCCCTATAGTAATGTTGAGGAAAATAAAATGGCTCCAGTATATGATTGGACCACTAAGATAAGGATGCATGATTCTCGAAGGAACTACAATCATTTTGTAGACTACTTTTTGGCTCCATTGCATCAAGCAATTACAAATAGTCCAATGCCTAGATTGCCTATATCATGTAGAGATTTCATTCAACTAGGAAAAGAAATACAATTGGCTAATTGGTACTTATTGGAAGAATATACTGTGATAAGATTTTATGGATCAAGTGTAGAGCCATACCCAATACATGTGACAGAAAGGGTTTTTGCATTGGAATATGTAAGGTAGATGTAGAGTACTGATGAACTACACTTTGTCGGTAAGCAAAAGAAGACCTTATTTCCTTCTTTACCTTTTTCATGTGGAGGGTTCACATTGGAGAGAAAAGCATTTAAGGTGGCACAAGATCTTTTGAAATTTTTTAATTTTGATGTTGTCTGTCACTGGTAGTATGATCCATGTGACACCGTTAAAACAATGATTGTGGCCAATAGGAATGCTGCAAGTAGAATTCAACATCAAAGTAAACCCTTGCTTGAAAAATTGAGAAACAAGGATTCTTGGGATGAGGTCAAAATAGCAATGGAGAAAACTGCTACTGCGAAAGGTATTTCTTTTGAACAGTTGTCAGTAGAAATTATGGCATTGCACTAGGTCCAAATTATAGGAGCACTAGCAAAGAATGAAATCAGGAGGTACAATATTTTTTATGGAAAAAGTGATAAATCATCTATTAGAGCAAAAATGCCAGATTCTCTAAATGAGTCTATTATAAAAAAAATATTGGACACGATCAATATTGGACATGATCAAAAATTACTACATTTTGGTCTATGAGGAAGGAGCTAGGTGAACCAAGAACTGATGCAGACTATGGAGAAATCAATGAAGATGAAGAGTTTAGAAAATTGTGGAATCTAGAGCATCCCAATGAATGTGAAGATGAAGAAACTGAAACTAATAGTGATGATGAACCTGATGATGATAGGGATGAATAAAGCAATTTCAAACCTGGTTTAAGTTAGGGCACAAAAAAATCATATACTTTAGGAGTAGTCATAACTAAAAAGTTTGGTTATTGAAGTGGTGGTTTGGGGGCCCAAGGACAAGGCATTTGGAGCCCAATAGTGTAGTCACCACTGCCAAAAAACCATTTGATAAACGAGGCTTTGGAGTTGAATTAGTTGATAAAATACACCAAGGTCATACAAGTAGAACTAAAAGAATTGATTATGTTACAGCTTCAAATCCTAATCCTCATGGTCAGATGCAATCACAACTTGGACATGCCCATGGTGGAGAGCCTAGTGCGACTGGCACTACCACTAGTGGAGAACTTAGTCAACATGTGCTACAACAAAAGGTCCAACAACAAATTACACACAAGAGGACACCAATACAAGATACCACACAAACACTCAGTGATCAAGGGACACAGAAGAGACAAAGGATTATGATAGGTCCAAGTCCAACTACCAGTTCCACGACAAAGGAATTATTTCTAGGCACTCCCCTAGTTAGTGTGGTTGTACCAAAAATTGCAAGTACTCCTATTCCTTCACCATTCAAGCATTCCCTTATTCCTGCATCCTTGGGTTTTGATTACATTCAAGAGTTTAAAAAGAAATCAAAATTGTATAAAAAGGAAAAGAAGAAACTGATGGATAGTGTGTCTGTTGTAACTTCAGATCTTGCAACAACCATGATATTACCCACATTTGACACAAATACAAAAATCAGGAAGTACACAACTGTGTTGGTAGGTAGTGACTGATCAAGAAAGTACTGTACACTAGCCATGTATCCTCGCCAGGGTTCGGGGCCGGGACAGGCCCCGAGCGGGGGTTTGGGGGCTGCAGCCCCCAAGAAGTGGGGGTTCGGGGGCGGCAGCCCCTGAGAAAAAAAAATTTCAAGTCGACTTAAAAAATCCTATTTTTTATGACCAACATAAAAAAACCCTAATTTTTGTAACCGACAAAAAGGCTTGATAAAAGCGGCTAAGGGTTAGGGTTTTGACATATTGTATTGTAGCATTTGCAGCGGTATTGAGTTGCAGGGATTCCTGATTGTAATCGGTTTGATTTACTAGATAATAATATTGGACTCTCTATTTGGTGGATGTAGCCCGAGTTTGGGTGAACCACATTAAATCTTGTCTCTCGCTGTTATTAATTCTGTGTATTTCCATTTCTTTATTTAATCTTTATTTGCATTTAATTGAAATCTTCTGCCGGCTAACCCTAACAAGTGGTATCAGAGCGGGTTGTGTTCGATTATCGTCTGCAGGAAAGTCTCACGGTTGAGTGGGAGAAATGGCGGATGAGGGTAAATTGAAGGTCGATAAATTCAATGGGCAGAACTATCAGTTATGGAAGATGCAGATGGAGGATTACCTCTATCAAAAAG
Organism: Cunninghamia lanceolata; assembly: GCA_027924645.1. NCBI lineage: Eukaryota > Viridiplantae > Streptophyta > Pinopsida > Cupressales > Cupressaceae > Cunninghamia > Cunninghamia lanceolata. The sequence continues at coordinate 9,845,686 of BSBN01000333.1, forward strand.
ATTTATGGAGGCCGTTGGAAGGAGTAGCCAAGAAACCGGCAATAATGTCTAATGAGGATTGGAATCTTCTTGACAGAAAGGCACTGGGAACCATTCGGTTGTGCCTGGCACCATCAGTGGCATTCAATATAATGGAAGCGAAGACAACAGATGGTCTGATGAAAGCTTTGGCAAAATTGTATGAAAAACCCTTAGCCTCAAATAAGGTATTTCTCATGAAGCGTTTGTTTAATTTGAAAATGGTTGAAGGTGAATCTGTGACAGGTCATTTAAATGAATTTAATACAATTGTCAGTCAATTGACTTCTTTAAATGTAAAATTTGATGAAGAAGTTAGAGCTCTCTTTATATTATGTTCATTGCCTGAAAGCTGGGATAGTTTGGTAATGGCGGTTAGTAACTTTGTTTCTGGTTCAAATACCCTGAAATTTGATGATGTTGTTGGTGTTATTCTAGTGAAGAAATTCGTAAGAAAAGCTCAGGTGGATCCACATCAGGCAGTGTTTTGAATGTAGAAAGCAGGGGCAGATCAAAGGAGAGAGGAAAAGGTTCTGGAGGTCATGGGAAGTCATAAGGAAAATCAAAGGATAAGAGATCCCAATCCAGAGGACAGAAGGATTGTTGGTATTGTGGGAAACCAGGTCATCTGAAGAAAGATTGCTGGTCTTAGAAAAATAAAGAAGGAGACAAACAAGAAGGCAATAAGGAAGCAAATGTGGTAAGTAATAAATCTGAAGATGACGCTTTGATTCTTTCCCTAGATAATGCTGATGATTCATGGGTTTTAGATTCAGGGGCCTCATTTCATGCTACGCCCCATAGAAGTTATTTTCTTGATTATGTCCAAGGGGATTTTGGGCTGGTTTATTTAGGAGATAACGAACCCTATCAGATTGTTGGAAAGGGAAGAATCAAGATTAAGTTGCAGAATGGGAATCATTGGCTACTACAAGAGGTAAGGCATGTTCCAAGGCTCAGTAGAAATTTAATTTTAGCAGGGCAGCTAACTGAACAAGGTTGCACTGTTACATTTACTGATAAAAATTGGAAGGTTTCAAAAGGTGCCTTAGTAGTAGCAAAAGGTGTGAAAGTAGGCACCTTATATCTTTGTACAGGTCATACTATTCCTTCTACTTTAGCTGTTGCAGAGAAAAAATAAACAAGTTCAGGAACAGTTGCTGCAGGTTTGCAGGAAGAGACTGGAAAAGTTGCTGCAGGTTCTAAGACAATGCTGTGGCATAACACACTTGGGCATATGAGTGAAAAAGGTATGAAGGTACTTCATTCTAAGAAAGTTTTACTAGGTCTGAAATGTATTAATATAGATTTCTATGAAAGTTGTGTGTATGAAAAACAAAAGAGAGTCAGTTTTCTCAAAGATGGGAAGCAAAAGAAAAATAAAAAGTTGGAGCTTGTGCATACAGATGTATGGGGACCAGCTCAGGTATCTTCTCTCGGTGGCTCTCGGTATTATGTTACATTCATATATGATGCAACTAGGAAGGTATGGATTTATTTCCTTAGGTAGAAATCTGATGTTTTTGAAACATTTAAAAAATGGAGAAGCTTGGTTGAGAATGAGACAGGAAAAAGATTAAAATGTCTTAGATCTGATAATGGCGGAGAGTATTGCAGCAAAGAATTTGAGGATTATTGTTCCTTTAATGGAATTTGTAGGCAGAAAATGGTTCCAGGGACTCCATAGGAAAATGGAGTGGCTGAACGCATGAATAGGGCAATAATGGAGCATGCAAGGACCATGAGATTGCATGCTGGGCTGCTTGTAAACATGTGGGCAAAGGCTGTCAACACTGCTGTATATTTAATTAATAGAGGTCCTTCAGTTCCTTTGCGCTGTGGTATTCCAGAGGAAGCATGGACAGGTAAGAAGGTGAGTTATTCTTTTCTCAAAACTTTCGGATGTGAATCATTTGCACATGTAGATTCTGAACATAGAACCAAGCTGGATGCAAAATCAAAAAAGTGTACCTTTGTTGGATATGGCATTGATGAATTTGGTTATAGGCTTTGGGATTTTGAAAATCAAAAAATTGTGAGAAGCAGGGATGTCATATTCAATGAGAAGGTGTTGTACAAAGATCAGTTGCAGCAGCATGAGAAGAAAGCAAAAGATTATGTGGTGCTGGATGATACTCCAAATAGTGATGTTCCAATGGTTCCTCATGCTCCGCAATAGCAACCAGAAATACCACAAACTCCAGTGAATGTTAGACGGTCAACAAGGCTAAGTAGACCTCCTGAAAGGTTTTCTCCCTCTTTGTATTCTATTTTGTTAACAGATGCTGGTGAACCCAAAGGGTATGATGAAGCTATGCAGGTGAATACACAGGTTCAGTGGGAGCTTGCCATGAAAGAAGAAATGGACTTCTTGCTGAAAAATTAGACTTGGGAATTATATAAGTTACCTGCAGGTAAAAAGGCTTTACCAAACAAATGGGTTTACAGGTTGAAAGAGGAATATGGAGATAAGAAAAGATTTAAGGCCAGGTTGGTTGTAAAAGGATTTGCACAGAAACAGGGCATTGATTTTGATCAGATATTTTCTTCGGTTGTCAAGATGACTTCTATTCGTACTGTTTTAAGTATTGTGGCTGCTGAAGAGCTGCATTTGGAACAGCTAAATGTGAAAACTACCTTTCTCCATGGTGATTTGGAGGAGGAGATATACATGGCACAGCCACAGGGATTTGAGGTCAAAGGTAAGGAGAAACAAGTGTGCAGATTGAAGAAGAGTTTGTATGGCCTGAAACAAGCACCTTGGCAATGGTATTTGAAATTTGATAGTTTTATGGCTGAGCAAGGCTATAGCAGGTGTAATTCTGACCATTGTGTTTATTTTAAGAGGTTGGATAATGACAGCTACATTATTTTATGTTTATATGTTGATGACATGCTTGTAGCTAGGTCTAACATGGATCACATCAGAGAGTTAAAACATCAATTATCACAGTCATTTAATATGAAGGATTTGGGGGCAGCAAAACAAATCCTTGGTATGAAAATTTGTAGAGATAGGATGAACAGAAAATTGACTCTATCTCAGGCTGCTTATTTTGAAAAGGTGTTGCAGAGATTCCATATGGAGAACGCAAAAGCTGTCAGCACACCTTTGCCTAGTCATTTGAAATTGACTAAGGAGATGTGTCCAAAGACACAAGAGGAGGAAGAAAAAATGTCCAAGGTACCATATGCTTCAACTGTAGGAAGTTTAATGTATGCCATGGTATGCACGAGACCGGATATTGCACATGCGATCGGAGTCATTAGCAGGTATATGAGTCATCCCGGATTTGAGCATTGGAATGCGGTAAAATGGATTCTCACATATTTGAGAGGTACATCTAATAAACACTTATGTTTTGGGGGCTCTAATACTAATTTAGTAGGTTATGTAGACTTAGATTTGGCAGGGGATATTGATACCAGGCGGAGTACTATAGGTTATGTCTTTACTGTAGGTGGAACATCGGTGAGTTGGATTTCCAGGTTGCAAAAGGTGGTTGCTTTATCCACCACAAAGGTAGATTATGTAGCTGCAATAGAGGCAAGCAAGGAGATGATATGGTTGCAATCTTTCATGGAAGACTTGGGTAAACAACAGAATCACAGTTCTTTGTATACAGACAGTCAGAGTGCCATACATCTTGCAAAGAATTCTGCCTTGCATTCAAAGACCAAACACATACAGTTGAGGTATCACTTTATTCGGTCGGTGTTGGATAATGGACAGTTAAGGCTGGACAAGATACATACCAATGAAAATCCAGCGGATATGTTTACAAAGGCAGTGACAAGGGAGAAGCTGAGATCCTCTTCAGCTTCGATTGGTCTTCTAGACTGAAAACAATAAAAACACAGAACAGTAGAGTCCAGGGTGCTTATTTCCAGTGGGAGCTACATGCGCAGTAGTGTCGTCCAGGCTCAGTCTCCAAGTGGGAGATTGTTTGGTGTGGAGCCTGATCAATCTCCAAGTGGGAGATTGTTGGTAGGTGGCGACTGATCAGGAAAGTACTGTACACTAGCCATTTTTCCGGCCGACTTAAAAAATCCTATTTTTTATGACCGACATAAGAAAACCCTAATTTTTGTAACCGACAAAAAGGCTTGATAAAAGTAGCTAAGGGTTAGGGTTTTGACATATTGTATTGTAGCATTTGCAGCGGTATTGAGTTGCAAGGATTGCTGATTGTAATCGGTTTGATTTACTGGATAATAATATTGGACTCTCTGTTTGGTGGATGTAGCCCGAGTTTGGGTGAACCACATTAAATCTTGTCTCTTGCTGTTATTAATTCTGTGTATTTCCATTTCTCTGTTTAATCTTTATTTGCATTTAATTGATATCTTCTGCCAGCTAACCCTAACAAATTGTTGTTCCCACAGTTCAAAATAAACCAGAAAATCAAATGGATCGATCTAAATTTCAAGTGAGTAGTTTGCAATTTAATTTTTTTGGATTAAAAAATACTAACAAAATTAATATATCAAAGAAGAATAATGAAATGTTGTACACATCATTGCTAAAGCATGATAGAGAGAAAAATAAAAGTTGTTGAAGCAAATAGAAAAATTACAGGCAGACTTAGCAAATGAGAAAGCAAAGAGGAAAGCAACAGATAACAAGAGCAATGAATTAGAAAAAGGAATAAAAAAATCTACCTCTACATCAACAAGCAAAGAGGATAAACAAACAGAGGTGGAATTGAATGGACTAAAGAAAAGGTTAGATGAGATCAAAAAGAAATATGATGAGGAAAAATCTACTTTAGAAAAATTAAGACAAAGCATTGGGAAAGCAAATGAACAGTTGGAACAAAAATTGAAGAAAGAGAGGCAAAAAAATGAAACATTGGCCACAAAGCTTGTGGAAGCAAAAAATGAAATAAAATCTTGTCAAAAAAAGTTAACTGAATTTTGTAGACAAACAATGAGGCACGTGAAACAAAATATCCAGGAGGAAATAATGCAGAGGATTGAACATTTGTGTGAATTCTTTCAATCGATTGATGCCATGAGACTACATCATAATAAGCTGAGCAAATATTTAATGGACAACACAAATGTGCAACTGTAGGCAGAAGAGCAAACTACAAATCAAGTTCTAGAAATAGTCTACAAAGCCAATGACAATGAATTGATTTCAAAAGGCATTACTAATCAGATTGAAGCCTCGATGAAGGTGACATCTATCATTCAAAATTGTTCAAGAATACGTGAAACAATAGAATTTGTGATTGAGGCTGCAACAAAGATTAAGGAGGATGAAAAGGTAAGGAACTTGACAAAGCTTGGTTTGCCATAGGGTTTTGACACAAATGACCGATTCATTGGAAAGGATAATTTCAGAAAGAAGATGGAGGATGCAAGGAAGATTGATTTGGACCAGTTTCCTTAGAACCCAGATGAGGTGAACTCTTTGGATTTCATCAAACAACTGATAATCTTGAATGTATCTGTGGCTGAAACATTCAAGTCAGACCCAGGATCCAAATTGAAATTTGATCATACATTGTTAACAAAAATTCAAGTCAGACAACATCAGCTAGAAGAAATGACAATTCCACCACTTGAACAGTGGAATTTGCTAAAAAAGCTGTTAGAATGATTTGATATTGATAATATGAGTTTCCAAGTTCCAACTCAACTCTGTGCAGAGTTTCCTTTGAGAAAGATTTAACATTGCCTCTATGTATTCCTTCATTTTAAAATCAATAGAAAATTCAAATTCAGTAATGTGTTGATGTTCAATTATCTGTATTATTTATTTTATTAATTGAATATAAACTTTGATTTCAACTACTAAATACACATTCAACGATTGTTGATGTTCATTGTTCTATATCCTACTATTGTTAATATGTTAAGCTAATGTTATTTACCATTTCAAATGTTTAATTCACATGCCATTGAGACCGCCCACTATCCCTCTGGCTTCACCAGTGTTTAGAGCTTAACTTTTTTCTGGCATAATGTTCCCAACCAAGTGGTGACCGATGAAACAAGGCAAGGGGGCCAGTAATACTGATGGGTCTGATGGCTTAAGTGTGAACTTGGATGACTCAGTTGCAGATAAGGCACTGATCAAAATAATTCATAAACTGTGAAAAATGATACAGAATCACATATCAAATCAAAAACCAAAATTCTACTTTACTACAAATTTTATGTTTTATGCACAAATCAACTTTAGCGAGGAAATATTAAGCATTGAGTTGAATGATGAATCACTGAGTACATGTAAAACTTATCAGTATGACATTATTAAAATATGAAATAATTAATAATATGTTAATGTATTCAATTTGATTCACAATTTCAAGGAATACAATATAAAATATCATCAACTACAGTTTTGGAATATAATTCATGAAATGCAGTATAAATACCTAAAAACTGCTAATTCACTTCCATTTCCCAAATTCAGTCAAGGTCCTCAAACTGATGTTCAGATAAAGAAAAAGAGTCGTCTTGATTCTGAGTCTCGTCTTCATTTTCTTCGTCTTGATTCTAAGTCTCAAAGTCAAATTGATCAGTCATTGTGTCACTGTCATTTGTCCCACCACTACCGGCGTTTGAACTTGAAGTGTTGCACAACCCTCTTCTTTCGCATATGGACTTCCAAATTGTAAGTGCCCTTTCATAAGAAATTTTTTTGACATTATACACACTTCCTAACACCCTCAAGCAATTTTCCAAATTCTTGTCTAGTTTGCTTCTTATCTTTGATTTCAAAAACCCCAATACACTGAAAACTCCCTCATCTTCCACCGAACCCAATATCATTGTTTGACATAAATCAACAAGTTTGAAATATTCTGATATCGAATCACGCAATATTTCACTCTTACCCACATTTTTCCAAGCCTTTGTTATTGATCCCGCTTTGAAGGGATTCTCCATGGCATTAAACTGGTCTATCATACTTCTTGCAAACTGACTACATTGTCCTTTAAGCTTATTTCCATCTAAAATTCCTTCTATTTTTTGTCCATTGCATTCTACACTTTTCGACAAGTATGCGGTCAAGGTAGTTACTTTTTGATGAAAAAAGCTTGGGCTAACTCAGCCTTGAACCCAAAATTAAGGATACACAATGGACATGGCATCAAGTATTTCATCTCGAGGGAATCAATTATAAATCTCTGTTGAAAGATTACTTGCAATTTCCTTCAAATTACTACTAATAGATTCAACAATGCCATCAAAATCTTCCTTTCTAATAGGTACTTCTCTGATAGAGCGCCTGACTATCTTACAATGGTGCATTGGTATCTCAAATCCATGTACAAATACACATAACTCCCTGCTTGCATTAAACTATAAATAATTTTCAGGATGATTCAAATTTGTAATTATCTATCACCTATAAAAATTTGGGCTTTGAGAAGTTAGATCTAGATATAGATTATCGAGGGCCATGCATGTCATTCTATGTTGTTTGGTATACTCATAGATATACATAGTTCTGTCTTGGGCTTTCTTCACAAGATTATTCACTTTATCCAGCATGGGGAGAAGACTAGCTAAAGTTAAGAGTGTCTCTATATAGCTTAACCTATGTAAGAGGTCAGGAGCTTTGTCTATTGTGTTGAGATGCTCATACATTATTCCAATCAAGGATGGATATTCTGAAAGAACTCGTTGCGTTGGTCCATGCAAGGAGATCCATCTGGTATCAACATCCTTAAGAAGCTTGTTTCCTATTGTTATTCCCTCAACAAAATTTTGAAATTCTGCAAAACATTTGAGACTTCGGCAAAAGTATACATGGAGCTCACAGACTAGATTTTCAACTTTTGATACTATAGGAAACTTGCTTACAATTTTAAATGCTAAATTCATTTTGTGGGCCATGCAGTGAATGGCAATCATGTATGGTGCACAAGTAGTTTGTAATTTTGTGCAAAGACCTGTCCTCTGACCTTGCATTACTGCAGCTCAATCAGCTCCTACACACACCAACTTTTTGGCAATTATCAAGTCATCCATACCTGCAATTTCATTCAAAGACTTCTTAACTAGTTCAAATAGATTTTGCGATGTTGAACTATCCTTCATTTTATGAACACAGAGTAGATGAGCTCAGCGGACATGTTCCTTTACAGTATACACATGCATATAGACCCAAGAAGTATTATCTACCATAGTAACTTCATCTAAAGACAATGCAATGAAGTTTGACTCTTTTACATTTTCCTTTAAATCTTACTTTTCCACCACAGCGAAACAGTTTGCCCATTCCCATCTAGTGTTTATTGACTAATGTATGCTAGGATAGTGAGGATGTTGATAACTGAGAGGGGGGGGGTGAATCAGTTATCCTAATTATTTCTTCTTTTGAACTTTCTTATTAATCAAAGCAGCATTGAATCAAACAAACAAACATTACCATGAAATGAGAAACACATGACACAGTATTTTTGACATGGAAACCCGGTTAAGGGAGAAAACCACGGGGTGATTAACCCAAAGATTATTCTCTGTTAGAAGAATAAGGAATTACAAAATGGCACTTGCCAATTAGGGCTCACTACCCGAGCACACTGCTCACAAAGAGGCACACTGCCTACAAGGAGACACACTGTCTACAAAAGAATGTTATACAATACTTGAACTGATTGGAAGCATCTACATATGCTGGAGTTCAGTTCCGGTTAGGCTCAGTATACTAATCTGTTGCACTTCATCTTTCCTCTACTCTTTATTATGCTTTCCTTTCACATACCGGATCTTTCTTACTGCTTCTGCACTGCTCTACACTTATTCGCATACACCATACCTCAACTTCACTTTTCACAACAAAATCCATCCTCTATTTATATCCGCACTAGTGATTTCATTATCTTTCTAGTCGGCACCCGGAATAGTCTATCTTCTCACAAACTCTGTTCTGTCGGTTGAATCCTTGCATATCAAGTAATGCGGATCAAGCATATACTTGTAGATGTCATTAATCATGTCGGCCAAACATGATTCATGCCTTCACAACCTTTACCATCAATAGTAACACATCTGAAAAATAGTCTGATACTCTGTCAGTCAGTTCTTGCTCTGTTCTCAGTCTCTCAGGAATCCGGTACTCAACTATTCATATCTTTTTCCTTGTCCATCTCCGGAGGCTAAATCCTTGGAATATACTACTCAAGGTAGTCCTCTTGACTTCCCCAAATCTGCACTGCACCAAGACACTTCCTCTGGGAGATCTAGACCAATCTGTCAGACCTTGCCACATGCTCTGTTCTTGTTCACCGGACCACAACAATCTTCATTCTGACTTCCGGTAGAGACACACCATGACTTGCAGATATGTGGGATGACCTTTGTTGCCATCAATGACAACAACCATGAATACATATAGTGTCTCTTGCCAACAATCTCCCCCTTTGGCATTGATGGCAACACTTAGTGAAAAATGACTAAGTGTTTACACTGTGCTCCCCCTTGGCTGATGCTCTATCTTTATATACAATTTCTGGAACTCTTCCTTAGTTGGATTCCTCATTTTTCACTATTCCTTACTCCCCCTTTGACATCAATGGCAAAGGGTAGGGTCCGCACACCAAATTTTTTAAAATTTTACTATACTTAGCCGCATATTACATACTCACATAAACTGAAGAATGTCTGCAAAGGATGTCTTCAATTGGACCAGTTCAGTAGCCCAACTTTGCTTCATTCTATCCAAAATTGAAATGTGACCACTCAACAAAAATGCAAAAGCTTCTGCCCTCTTGAGATCTGTCGGATCATTTGTTTGGGCGGTAGTCTGAGCATCACTGATGGCCTCATGCATAGTTTCTAACTTAGGGATTATAATCCTTCTAAGTTCTCCCATCCGGTTAGTTATATTCTTCCTTTCCTTCTCAAAGTTCTTTATTGCATTTGTGATTGCAATAGTTTGACATTCTTGATTTACTATGGAGGAAGAGAGAGGATCAAAACTTTGAGACAAACTTTGTAGTTTGTCCTGTTCCGCTTTTATTTTCTTATCAATTTCTACTGTTGCCTTTGACCAGTAGATACAAAATTTGTAAATGTCACCACCATCCTTAAGAGCATTTTCTAAGCTCTTTATTCCAATACTCATATTTCTCCTATCATTAGAGATTAATCCTAGTACTTCTGAAAATCTTTTATCCAAAAATTCCTTCCGGACCTTTTCTTCAGCTAATTTTTCTAGAGAATCAAAATGTGTATCAACACTGCTGACTAAGGTTTTGAGATTACCGGAAGAGGAGGCTGTCGGATCTATCTGGACTGATGGCATAATCTTTTCAAGCACTCCGGAAGTAGCCTCTATCAACTCACAGTCTTCCATATGAGACTTTAGGAGTTTTTCATTTGCCTTAGCATTTGCAAATGAAGCTATCTTCATTGTCTGTACCGGAGAGAGGGAGTCAAAGTTGAATGGACCTTTTAGAAGCTCCAGTTCATCAATCTCTATTGTTTCTTGGCTCAGAAATTTTTGAACAGTTTGTGCAGTGTCTCTTGCCGAAGATAGATGTTTCTTCTCTTCTGTAGTTTTGTTCTTTGGATTCTTTTCTCCTTCCACATTCTTACCACTTTCAGTTGTGGTTTTCTCTGTTGGAATCTTTTCTTTCTCTGCATCCTTGGTGTTGTCAACCTCTTTTTCTTTTACTGTTGCTTCTTTCTCCTGTAATTTCTCTTCTTCTTGGGATCCGGAGACTGTAGGGGAAGCCGGAGGAGAGATGTTAGTCTTTTCAGTGGCCACTTCTTTCGGAGCAGATGATTCCAAGTCCACAGCTGTTTCTGCACCTAAGTCCTCTACAACAGGAAGATTAAACCTTTTGAAGGCCTTTCGGAGGATCTCTTCTGTCTCTATGGCCACCTTGTCAGTCTCACCAAGCATAAGTTGATTCATTCTTGCTTTACTCCTGAACTCATCTTTGCAGTCTTTGAATATTATGTTCATTATCTTGGGATCAATTTGAGGATATAGATGAATAGCTATCTGCTCCCGGATCTCAAGATCTTTTGCCTGAGCATTATTCTTTCTTATTTCTAATTCCTTTTCTAGGCTTTTAGGAATTAGAGCTATGATCTCAATGAAAGCTTTATTGTATATGTTCAGATACTTGATTGTGGCTTCCTGCAGAATCTTTTGGTCAGCCTCATTGTAGTCATCATAGAATTCAGTCATTGGTTGAAGGTTTCCATCCACCGTGACTGACTTGATTACACTCTCTAGAGATAGGGTGGGCTTTTCAACAAATACTTCTGCCATTTCTTCCTTGTCTTGGCCTGTGGAGGGTTTACCGAATCCTTTCTTCTTCTGTTTCTTTATTCCTTTTACCCCCTCATCTGATTTCGTTTCCTCTTCATCTTTTTGACTTGTGTAAGCCCTTGTGGCTTTTATTTTAGATCTTTTCTTTCCTTTACCGGATGTCTGACCTTCCGGTTTTGACATTTTTGAGCCTTTGGTTGTGACAGGTGTAGATCCCTTTGATGATCTAGTCCGGGTTGAGGTTTCCACCAGAGTACTTTTCTTGCTTTTCTTTTCTGCCTCTTTCTTCTCTTCCTCAGCCTTTTGCCTCTTTTCCCAGTTGACATCAAGTGCCTCCTTTGGGATGCCTAGGCCTTGAGCAATATGATCTACTTCTTTTCTCACCTTCCTCTTGATCTCTGGTTCTCTGAGTTCAACATGGAATTTTATACTTAGTTCCTCAAATGTTCCGAACCTTTCTGCCTTTGGATCTTTAGGCTGACTAAGCATGTGTTGAACATGCAGCTCCACTATCTGTTCATCCACTTCATACCCCATGGGCATGATCCACACAGTTCTTGGTTCAACTGCCTCCATTAGACACTGATCTGTTTCTACCATAAAACATACTGTGTCTTTGTACTTTTCAACAAGAGATTGGGGTATTCTTTCTCTTGCATGCATCATGCTCTGGAAGTTCTTGAAATATCTCCATAGAGCTGTTTTTCTTGCTTTGGCATCCCCAAGTCCATGCAAATAATCTCTGATTTGGATGGCAACTGGTCTGTCATTCTGCCATATCCATCCACTGGATCCGGGAAGCTCATTCATGTAATAAAAGAAGAGATAAAGGATCAAATTACCATACTTGAAGGAGTTTTTCTTGTCCTTCTTGATCTTCTGTAGATTTTCAAAAAGTTGGTTTACAAGAAGCTCACACAAGTCATAGTCTGCATTCTCCTTTAGTATTTGATAAGCTGTGTAAATTGCAGTTCCCGGTACTGAATTTTCCCTACTGGAGTGATAGATCTTGTAACCAATTATCATAGATGCAAATTTGACATCCGGTTCAGTGATGTCTTCAACTGTCATAGCTCTCTTATCAAACTTAGATTCGGTTGCATCACTAACTGTCTAATTTTTGACAAACTTGGGAACAGGTAATCCACCGGATGAGTACAGACCAGTTACAGCCCTAATTGCATCTTTGGTGATCTTGAAGAGCTTGTTCAACCATAGGAAGTTGTCATGCACTCTACTTAGGACATATCAGACCCATTCATCTTCTTCAAAACAGGGGAAATGGATGCACTGTGCAAAGTGTTTATCCTAGATGGCTTTGTACTGAGGTTTAATCTCAAAGGAGTCATCTATCAGCTATTTGTGATAGATATCCATCAATTTTGATTCTCCAAAGTCTTCAAAATTCGCATGAAGGTAAACCCTAATGTCCTCCATATGCAATACACCATGCGGAACACTAGAGAAGGCTCCTAGTGGATCTACCTCCAAAGATTTGTATGGATGTTTCTTGAATGTGGGGCGAGGTCTATCAGAGATCTTAACTATATTCGGAGTAGCCATTTTTTAAGATTTGCAGTGAGATATTGAAAATGAAAAATACCTTATGCGCCTTCAGTTGCATGGAGTGGTTGGATTGATTTCTGTATGTAATAAATTCGGCAGGAGATCTTTGGTGTGCTTGATGAATTTTGTTGCAGAGCTCCATTTTTCACTTCTTCTTGGGTGTGGAATGAACAAGTAATTATTGAAAAATCCCTTATATTGTTTCGCAAACCCTAATATCTGTTTGCAATAAATGCTCGACCTACATTGTTCCGGTTTGCCTTATTCAGATAACTTGAAGAACCGGATCAGTCCTGATTTATGAACATCATGCGTATCCTCCAACTATGAACAAATCAAGATGACACATCACACGGACATCCCAAACACTCTGTCCAATCCGCAGAATAAGACAATGCACTTCTGGATCTCTCCGGACCTTTTTGTAATCCTCTGTCATTCCGGAGCATCTCCCGGAACAGGTCTTACTTGATCGATCACAACTTCTTCACATCTCCATGCGGACCTCTGAAATCTTATCTGGATCATCTTAAGACTTATATCTTCAAACCCTTTACTCCGCATCTTGTGCCACATCCGGCACCACTTGATTGGCTGGGGGAACAGGATTTTCTTTGAGTCTCCCCCTGAGCCAGAGCTCACCTTTTAATTTCTGGAAGGAATATCAACACCAGAGTCTGGTGCGGATCCAACCTCTACATTCTCTGAACTTTTCTTCACCCAAATCTTGTTCATCTGATTCCTAACTTCATCTGCATTCATCTTTTATTTACCCTTGTCTTGATTCTGATTATACACCGGACCTCTTTTGTCCTCATTCTTGCTTCTGCAGACTTTTGCATTATGACCGGACCTATTACAGATTTGGCAAATAACAATTCCTTGCATATTTGACTGATAACCTCTTGATCTACATTGATTAGCCATATGACCTACTCTATTGCATGCAAAGCATCTACCATTGAATGATTTGTTTATTTGCATATTTCTACATTCATGAGACTTGTGTCCATACCTTTTGCAGTTAAAGCACCGTCCAGAGAAGGATGAATTAGTCTGATTCATTCTCTTTCTACACTGATTAGCTTTGTGACCAAAGTGATTGCAGCTGTGGCAGTATCCATTGAAGGATGGATATCTTTGAGCATTTGGCTGTCTTACCAGAGGTCTTCTAGGCCTATTCCTTGGATTTTCTGATCCAAAATTCTTTTGTCTGGATCCGGAGCTTTCTCCTTTCTCATATCCCAAACCATACTTGTCATCTGCCCTCTTTTGACTTCCAAGAAGAACTTCAAGTTGAGCAGAACTTATCTTGATTTTTTCTTTATATTCATTTGCTGTTTGAAGATCTCTTTTGAGAGAGACAATTTAATCCTCAAGTTTTTCTTCATTATCTTTGGCATCTTCAAGAACAGATTCAAGATGTCTGATAATCCTGTCCATCTGGTGACATTCTTCTGATTTCTCTTTAAGAGATTGTCTTAGATTGTCTTCATCTTTTCTTTTCTCTTCAATCTCTTGAGTATACTTTATAACTCCTGACTCCATTTCATGTCTTACCATAATGACTTCTTTTGATAACTTTTCACATAACTTGGTTTTCTCAGTCAATTCTTCATTTGTATTACTTTCTTCACTTTGTCTTGCCAATTGTTGGAGCAGCTCCTTTCTCTTTTTCATAGAGAGACTTAATTTGTCCTTTAGTTCTCTCATGAATTCATCAGCCTGTTTGAGTCTTTCCTTTAATTCATTGACTTCAGAGTTTGACTGTTCAAGATCCTCAAGGGCAGTCTTGAGTTGCTCTCTTAAACCATATGCATCCATTTGAACTCCCAGATCTTCCTCAAGATGTTAGGCTCTATTAGGAGGAACTTAGCTCTGATACCAATTGTTGATAACTGAGAGGGGGGGAGAATCAGTTATCCTAATTATTTCTTCTTTTGAACTTTCTTATTAATCAAAGTAGCATTGAATCAAACAAACAAACATTACCATGAAATGAGAAACACATGACACAGTATTTTTGACGTGGAAACCCGGTTAAGGGAGAAAACCACGGGGTGATTAACCCAAAGATTATTCTCTGTTAGAAGAATAAGGAATTATAAAATGGCACTTGCCAATTAGGGCTCACTGCCCAAGCACACTGCTCACAAAGAGGCACACTGCCTACAAGGAGACACACTGTCTACAAAAGAATGTTATACAATACTTGAACTGATTGGAAGCATCTACATATGCTGGAGTTCAGTTTCGGTTAGGCTCAGTATACTGATCTGCTGCACTTCATCTTTCCTCTACTCTTTATTCTGCTTTCCTTTCACATACCGGATCTTTCTTACTGCTTCTGCACTGCTCTACACTTATTCGCATACACCATACCTCAACTTCACTTTTCACAACAAAATCCATCCTCTATTTATATCCGCACTAGTGATTTCATTATCTTTCTAGTCGGCACCCGGAATAGTCTATCTTCTCACAAACTCTGTTCTGTCGGCTGAATCCTTGCATATCAAGTAATGCGGATCAAGCATATACTTGTAGATGTCATTAATCATGTCGGCCAAACATGATTCATGCCTTCACAACCTTTACCATCAATAGTAACACATCCGGAAAATAGTCTGATACTCTGTCAGTCAGTTCTTGCTCTGTTCTCACTGTCTCTCAGGAATCCGGTACTCAACTATTCATATCTTTTTCCTTGTCCATCTCCGGAGGCTAAATCCTTGGAATATACTACTCAAGGTAGTCCTCTTGACTTCCCCAAATCTGCACTGCACCAAGACACTTCCTCTGGGAGATCCAGACCAATCTGTCAGACCTTGCCACATGCTCTGTTCTTGTTCACCGGACCACAACAATCTTCATTCTGACTTCCGGTAGAGACACACCATGACTTGCGGATATGTGGGATGACCTTTCTTGCCATCAATGACAACAACCATGAATACATATAGTGTCTCTTGCCAACAGAGGAACACTCAAAAAAGATAATAAATTACTATACTCTGGGTAGTCTGTCATAGGACGCCTTCTGGACAAAATATGAAAAACAACACTCATCTGAACAGTTTTTGCTAGTTGTGCTCCTTCCATTGCTTTTCCAAATTGAGCCTTGATTGTACCTCCACTTGCGGCAAGCTTCATCATTCTTTTCTTATGCTCATCATATTCTGCGGCATACTTCACATGAAGACATTCTTCCTTTGATTTCCATCTTACTACTGATGTTTCCTTTCCGTCTATGATTTGTTTTTCATAAACTTTACCTATATGTTTTTCTATAGTGTCAACCTTTAGCTGCAATTTCTTATCTCTTTTACATTTCCAACTACAAATCACACACTTGCATTCTGTTGGTTGTTCATCTTTGTTTGCTTTCTCCACTGGTTCAATGAATGGGTACTTTGACACCCAATCAAGTTAAAAATTCCTTGACATTTCCCACTCGCGCCCTAGTTTTGAATCTTTTGATTTATCTTTTGATTTGCCTTTTGAATCTTTTAATTTGCCTTTTCTTTTCTTCTTGCCAACATCATCTATAGCGCCAGCATTTTCTTTTTCGTCCAAGTCAATTATCTCAATCTGGCTGACCGGGGTATCCCTTGGAACATCTTCTGCGGTATTGTCATCCTCATTCTAGCTAACCAGGGTTTCCCTTGGAACATCTTCTACGGTATTGCCATCCTCAGTCTGGGTATCCCTTGGAACATCTTCTATGGTATTGCCATCCTCATTCTGGCTAACTAGGGTATCCCTTGAACATCTTCTGCGGTATTGCCATCCTCATTCTGGCTAACCAGGGTATCCCTTAGAACATCTTCTACGGTATTGTCATCCTCATTCTGGCTAACCAGGGTATCCCTTGGGATATCTTCTGCAGTATTTCCATCCTCATTTGACTCAATGGCAATCCCACCTTCTGGTGGTGGTGAGGTATTGCGAATGGCTTCTTCATTATTATTTGGTGCAAGAGTTGATGGTGTAGCTCCATCTTGATTTGATGGATCAGAAACATTGCCAGTTCTAAAGTAAGACTATATACTAACTCCACCTTTTCAGCATTTTGATGGCCTCCCAGTCCCTTCACCACCCTAAGGAGTCTTACCCTTGTTGCACTTACGGCTCGACATCTTGATCTCCCACTTCAAATAAAAGCTAGAAAAAATGTCTTCTTGTTTAAGAAGGACATACTCATAGAATATAGATTCCATTCCCTACTAAATATCTTCTTTAAGATTGAATCAAGAATGGAAGAGAGATAAAGAAATCTTAAAACACTAATACTATGAAGAAATGATTACTCACCTGTAAGTTTAGGTTTTCACTGACTTGCTATTCGTTAATGCAGGAATGCCTGTGTTATAATTTTGTAACTTTGCCTACAATCAACTTCAAGGTGCCAACTCCAACTTCCAAAATCTGAATCGAGAGCTCACAAGTCTAGAACTAAACAAAATTTGTAAGAATAAATCAGAGTTTTGATTGTATTTATATCAATCCATATTTGGCAAATTCTACGGGAATTCTATATGGTATATTAAAAATATTTGGTGAATCCCACGTGATTATATAAGGAATACATTTAAGTGTTGGCGAATCAAACCTCGACGAACTACATACATTATAATTTCCAAGGCAAATATGGCCCTACGATTAGCATGGAGGTGTAATGGAAATTGGTGAAATGGCCCCTCATAATCAACTACTTGTAAATTTTAATTGGTGAAATGGGTCCTCACGCGCAGTGACTGTGTAATGGGGTTGGTGAAATGGGTCCTCACACACAGTGACCATTTAATGGAGTTGGCAAAATGTGTCCCGATACACAATGTTGTTTTAATAGTATTGGCAAATATATATAGGTGATTTAGTACTTGCTTCCGAAATTCCAGGCGAAAATATTAGTCGACCCATTTGAAACGTGTAGTTTGTTATGGAAAAAATCTTACTTCATTGATTCTCATAAAATAAATTGATGGTGAATGGATATGAATTTGACTAATAATATGTAAAATCTGGGTGATTTGACCACCCTGTTGGATGTGATTTATTCGCTAATTCTGACTTGGCTGATCTGCAATATTCGCTAATTGGCAAATATTCGCCACTAAAAATATCTCTAGTTGAGTGGTTTGGTGAATGGGACTTAGTTTGTTAGTCTTTCCAGAATTGAAAGTGCATGCAGAAATAAAGATCTATCTAATTGCTGAGAAATAAACACACTTGCTTGGAAGGAAACTACATTAATTTGCTAGAAAGGAAACACACTTGAAGGAAGGGAAACTATCTTAAATTGCTACAAACAAACACACTTGCTGGAAATAAATACACTTGTATAAAAGAAATTAATCTAACATGCTGAAAAAGTAAATGAAGATCAATTGAATCCACTGTTATTCTACAGCAATGAAATACTCTGAATATAACAATGCTAATAAAGAACAGATCTATCTCTTTTTGGTATTTTAGAATTTTAAAGAACTAACCTGCAGGGAACAGTTAACAATAATCACATAGAAACATTAAGGAAAACTTAACAAAAATTAGAACAGAATTACACAAATACCAAATTATTGAAAGATCTCCTCTTAGATGGGTAAGCGGGCCCTACTTCCCTAACCAGAGATGATCCTCTTGCTCAACTAACTTCTTTCAGCAGAAATTCCCCTTCATTTGCATTAAATCATAGTCCAAAAATGGATGGAATTACAAGCATGAGGAGTTTTCCTCTTGTTACAACAATCTGGCGATAACTATCTATGAAAACTTAGAAAACTTGGAACTAACTAGAAAGAAATGAATTGCTCCAACTTATACAGTCGAGCATTATTGGAAGAAGAAAACTAACAGCAAGTCTAACTAGAGCAAACTGGAACTAGAGCCAGTTGCATGGTTTATTACATTCATTATTCTTGAACAGAACTACAGATCAGAGATCTGCGTTAGTTCTAATTGCATGGCGAACTAGATGATTCCCCTAAAATGGTGTGACACAAGATGGTAGCCACTTCAGTTGGGACTAAAGTTGGCTAACTGATATTTCAATGAGTCACCAAGATTGTGGTGACGTGGTGATGTTATCCTTCTCAGCTGCGTGATTGAAGCACAAGTTATGTTTACACTCAAGGATGGGCTTGTGGTGGTCATCAACTCAAGGGGAGGATGATTCTAGGAAGGTTTTTAGCATCTAGAGATGTTCAAAGTTTAGGTTCTTCTTAGGATAGAGGGCTTCGGAGGGATCTAGAGACCACTGGTTGTTCCTACTGTTGCAAGCCTTATACAACATTCACAACTTTGCACCATAATACATAACATATGCACTTTTGAAATGTAATTCAGTAAAATAAAGCAAGAGATTTCATCAAAGGAAATGAAAACTAATCATGTGCATAATCTAACCAAAAGACAAACATAAGTATAATAATATGTAATTATATATGCCAAAGTGTCTGAGAAAGTTTTTAAGAGCAGAAATAACATGAAATAGATGAGTCAATTATATGGCTCATCATCTCCCCCTACTAAACATATGCCATGTCCTCATGGTTATGCTTAGTCTGCTTCATCCAATATGTTTTTGCCCTCCATTATTGTACTGCAGTCATAATCCTCATCATAGTTGTACTGGAACAGCTATCTCCCTTTGGGTTGGAACCCATCATTTTCTTGCACCCTGCTGAACCATTTGCTGAATTTCCCTTCTCTCATTCCATGCCCTTGTGGAAGATTCAATCGAGGAGCTAGCATTAGAATTAAGGGAGGCATGAATCTCATTCCAACCCAATTTTGTTGTTTCTACTGAATTAATGGTATAATCTTTCCCACCTTGTCAATCATCCATCTAATACTGGCAGGTGAAATAGGCTCTCTCCTCTTGATAACTTTGGGCAAGTCCTCAAACCTACTTACGCAGCTTGTAACTGCTACATTTGGGAGATATCCAGCGATGGTGAAAAAGTTAGCAATACAAGAATTCAAATTTTACACATATTGGGATGTAACACCTTGCCTGTAAACATTTGCCTTGAAGGTATTAGTGAACCAAGTAGTTTTAGGGCATTCATGGCACATCAATAACCCAATGGACCCTACAGCAGCATTATACTCTTCCATTCTATCTTTCCATAATCTATTTTTATTGAGTAGAGATAGATACCTCATGATCTACATTTCTCCCACATACAAATTCAGCATTGAAGTATTTACATGGCCCATGATATAACCATATTAGAAAAATTCACACAATAGATTTTGTTGGTCCTTGGGGTTTTGCAAATAAAATTCTACAAATTCCATATCATTATCAAAGTCAGAGGGAAAATTACAGATTATCCTTAACAATTTCAATCTTAAATATTGTTCCCTCAGGAACAAGGCATACACACCTGATGGTGCCCTTTGAGCTAGCAGAGTTTCCCCTATTTTACAAGCCAGGGCTAGATTTTTCTCCACTATCAACTCCTCTTGTCTTATGGTCTCTAGCTCCCTCCGGAGCTATCTAATTTCACTCTAGAGCTATTTGTTCTCCTGTGCTAGTTGCAAATTTTGAGCATATATTTTTAATGAAACGGGTACAGGGTTTTGTTGGGCAAACTTTTACCTAAGCTGAGTAATTTGTATATCCCTCTGGGCCACCATATCTTTATGGTTCTCAACTTCTTTCTTGAAAATAGAAATTTCTTGTTCTTTTTCTTGTTTCTCTTCCTCTACCTTTGCCATCTTCTTTTCAAATTCCTCATCTTTAGTTTTTAATTGCAAGGCCATGGCCTCCAATTGTGCTTTACACTATTTTAACTCAAATTCAATCTTAGAAAGATTGAGGGCATACCTCGTTTCCTATGCAATAATGTCTTCAGAATCTTCTTCAAGGATTTCTTTGTCTTCTTTGTGGTTGTGCTGCAAAGTAGCTTGTTCTATTTCTTCAGGGACATCTTCAACCTGCCCTATTTCCTTAGGGACATCTTCCTCACCAATTTCTTCTAGAATTCCACTGCCACCAGTCTCTTCAACTCCTCCTTCTTCCTCTTGAGTTTCTTCTTCTACTAGTTGTGCAGCAGAGGATGACTGCTCACCTATGATGGCTATAGGGTTTTGTTCTTCCTCTTCATCTGAAGAGATGATCAACCGATCGTGATAGATTCTAGTATCAACAACTGCACTTGCTTGAGCACCCTGCTCTGTCCTTCTCCAGAGCCACCTGAACTGAACCTCTGGAGGCTTAGAAGAAACTGCGACAGGGTCACCTGAAATAGACAGAGTAGAGGCTTGGTGCTTCGCCTTCTTTCTTCTTGGTTGCAAGGCAAGAAAGTCTTCCCACTTCTTCTGACCATCTTCCTATGATAGGAAGTGGTGCTTCATAATCAAGTGTATTAATCTAGGGTGAGTGATTTGTCCTTCCTTGTCCCTTCTTTTGGGGTCATCATGGTGACCAGGTTGGCATGCAGAAAAGCAAGGATGTTTATCAAATATTGAGGGTTATTAGCTCCATGCCTCAGATGGGTTATCAACCTCATACCGGGGCCTAAGACTGTACCATACTACCCTTCACATGTAAAGAATTTCATGACCGACAGGACTACAGTCTTCCATGGGTCCGGAAGACTGGTCCTCTCAATACCTTTCATTGCTCCTTTGCTTACAATGTACCAGGGCAGGGGCTCCAAAGCAACATGGAAGTTGACTAATGATAGTTGGGTTTATTTGAAATCTTACCCCTTTATGGTGGTGAAAGTTCTATGGAAATTTGTGATAAATTCCTCAATCAATTCCGCTTCAAACCCTTCAAATTTCTACAGGAATTCAAGCCACCCTACTTGCTAAAATATCTGTGCACTTGCATCATCGAAGATGGCATTCTCTAGCTCTTCCTTCTTCTTGTTACCCATTTTGATTGTCTAACTATGTATGATTCTGCAGTGGTCTTTACAATGGAGTTCTTCCTATTTTTCTCTTTATCTTCTAACTCTTGTTTGAAATGGGAAAAAATTATGAATTATGTGTTGTCACTTGTAGATATGTGCATAGGAGTAATGGCGTGAGAATTTGACAAGTTGATAGTTATGCTACATGTCCTTGCATGCCTCATGGCATGTACTTCAGAGTTATGCACCAGGTTGGCCAAGTGCAAAGTGCAGTGTCTCAACTGCTGCTTTAATTATTTTTCCATCCAAATCTGAAGCTGACGCTAGCAATCTAGCTTGTCATGGTACTTGCCATAAATAATCATAAGTATTGGTTATCATGGTTTATTAATCCAGTGCTCATTCCTTTTTATGGCATTTATTTCAAATGTTGTTTGCAATGATAGCCAGTACTTATAATTATTCTGAGGTACGCAAGATCTTCGGATAATCTTACGACTGCCACCTATTAGACTGCAATGATTGATACAACTGTCGTGGAGTGCGAGACTGCATGTGGGGTACTTTGGGAAATACGTGGCATATACAAAACATATTAAAATAATTATATAAGTGTTAAGGAAAGAATATACCTTGAAAAGTTCTCATGCCTGTAATTATTTTGCCTCAACTTCATTCACTGTATCGATTTTTGCAATACATAGAAAATAGCACTCAATGGTGCTTGGACAAGTAATAATTGCTGATATTTTCTGGAGGAATCTGTAGCCATCTGGAGCTATTGGGAGTTGTCGGGAGCCGTCAGGAGCTCTCCAGAACTGTCAGGAGCTCTCTATTTAATTTATCATGTCAACCTGCAGAACTGCAAAAAAGGAATTTTATTGAAGTAAAAGGGAATTTCAAAGAAAAGACTGCCATTGTTGGTTTTCAGTTTTTCCTCTAGGCAAAGCCGCCATTGCTAGCTTTCAACATTTGCCTAATTTTTTTTTTTGTGTTTTCTGACAGGAGAGGCCGCCATTTCTGGTTTTCAACCTCAACTACTTTATTTATTCCAGAATCGTCATTTAGAGCATGATTCCCATGGAAGAAAGATCTTCCATGGAAAAATGTTCTATCCGAGACTGAATTTCTACAGAGAAATCTTATTTAGAGGCCAGTTTGTGATATAGCTTCAATCTATCTTCGTTGACCAGAAAAACTATGTGATCTCCATCAATGGAACTAATTAAATAGCTCCATTATTGAAGGTTTCTTGAATTTCATAGAGCCCCAACCATCTGGTGTGTAGTTTCCCTTTTAGATCTTGGTATTTAGAATCGTACAATAGGGCCCAATCTCCTTGCTTGAAGTGCTTGTTGATGATGTGCTTGTCATGCCATTCTTTCCTCTGTTGTTGAATTAACTCTGTATGTTGTAGTGCATCCATCCACATCTCATCCAATCCGTTTAACTACAATATCCTTTGTAGTTGTGCTTCAGTCAAATCAATACCAACTTCAAGTGTTGTTTTTAATGTCTCTACCTCATATTCGATGGGCAGCACTGGGTGCTTCCCATAAACTAACTCATATGGTGTGAAGTTAGTTGTGGACCTCCAGGTAGTATTATAAGCCCAAACAACTTCTATCATTCTGTCAGCCCAATCTATCCTTTTACTTGAGATGGTTTTGGTGATGATGTTCTCCAATTCTTTGTTTGTTACTTCAACCTAACCATTGCTCCATGGATGATATGGTGAAGATTTTATGTGACTGATCTAATATCCTTCCAAGAATGGTTTGATCATGGCAGACATAAATTGTGGTCCCTAATTAGAAACAAGAGTCCTAGGTGCTCCATACCACTGCAAGATGTGTTTGTATAGAAAATCTACAACTTTCTCTTCCTTTGTTGTTGGTAATGCTTTTTCTTCAACCCATTTAGTGGCATAGTCTGTGCAGACTAGAATGTAGTGATTTCCTCTAGATGGTGGATCAATTGGTCCCACAAAATCTATTCCCCACCTTTCAAATGGCTCTAAAACCACTTGAGGATGGAGCGACATCTCTGTTGCGGGAGTTGGACGTCTCATTCTTTGACATTGATCACATTGCTTAACATATTGGTGAATATCTTTGGTCATTGTTGGCCATAAATATCCAACTCCCAGGATCTTGTGTCCCGTTCTGATGGCTAAAAAGTGTCCACTAGAAGGTTCATCATGACATGCACGAATTATGTCATACACCTCCGTTTCCTACACACACTGATGTAATACGTGATCAAGACAATTTTTAAACAAGAGATGATTTACCCACTTGTATCTGGAGCTCTCGAACTAGCCGTATGATTTCTTTTAAATTGAAGTATTATGGGCATTTCCCTAAAACCAAATAATTAGCTAGATCTGCAAACCACAGAGATTGTAGAGAGATGGCGAACAAATGTTCATCCAGAAATGCATCATTCACTGGTTCATTATTTCCCTATACATTCAATCTAGATAAGAAGTCAGCAACAACATTATCTTTGCCAAGTTTATCAACAATGGTTATGTCAAATTCTTGCAATAATAATAACCATCTAATAATTCTACCTCCTACTACAGCTTTATTCATTAGATATCTTATGGTTGCATGATTGGTATGTATAAATATTTTGTAGCCTATGATGTAGTGGCAAAATTTGTTGATAGTATAAACTATTTCTAGAAATTCTTTTTCAGTTGTGGTGTAATTTTTCTCTGCAGGGTTCAAGTTTTTGCTAATGTAATATATTGCATGCATACCTCCAGACTCATTCAGTTGTCCTAACACTGCTCCAATGGCTTGATTGGAAACATCTATGTGGATGTGAAATAGCTCACCCCAGTTTGGTCCTTTTATCACCAGAGCTGTCATGAGGGCACTTTTGATAGCCTCAAATGATTGTTGGCATTCTGGTGTCCATTTGAATTCAAAAAAAATTTCAGCAAAGTGAACCTAGGGTCAGCTTTTTGACTAAAATTTTCAATGAACCTTCTATAGTTTCCAGCATGTCCCAGAAAGCTTCTTACCTCGGTTTGAGTTTGAGGAGGGAGAATTTGTATAATAATTTCAACCTTTTTGGGATCTACTTTCATTCCCTCCTGTGAGATGTGGTGACCAAGTACAATTCCCTTAGTCATCATAAGAAAGCATTTTTCATGATTTAGAGATAGTTGATGTTCTTTGCATCTTTCAAGAACCTTATTTAAACTATTCAAGGCTTCATCAAAGGTTTTTCCATGCACTGTGAAATTGTCCATATAAACCTCCACACATGTATTTGCTAAATCAGCAAAGATTGCCAAAACAACATGTTGAAATGTGGCTGGTGCATTACACAATCCAAATGGCAGAACTCTGTAGGCAAATGTCCCCCATGGGCAAGTGAAAGTTATTTTATCCTAGTCCTTCAGAGGTACCTGGATCTGATTATAGCCACTAAATCCATCCGGAAAGGAGAAGTAGCGACTACCAGCTAGATTATCTAGTACTTGGTCGATGAAAGGAAGTGGGAAATAGTCTTTTTTTTGTAGCTTTGTTCAATTCTCTATAATCAATGCAGACTTGCCATTTTCCATTTTTTTTGGGAACTATTACTAATGGCGATACCATTGACTATCAGAAATAGGATAGATGAATCCTACCTGCAATAGTTTCTCTATTTCCTCCTTCACTATGTCTTTCAAGGCTGGGTTGATCCTCTGTTGTGGTTGCCTAATAGGTTAGACATCCTCAGTATAAATGTGGTGTGTACAAACATTGGGATGGATTCCTTTCATGTCCTTGTATTCCCATGCAAAGGCCTGGGTATGGTTTTGTAACAATTTTGCCAAACAAACTTCTTCTACTTTTGTTAACCAACTGTTGATAGAAATTTATTTGTTGGTTTGGACTGGGATTTGCTTTGTGTTAGCATGGACAGAAAGAAGTTCTTTATAAGGACTTAATAGAATGTTTAATGGACAAAGGTGAGGTACAACTTGGTGGAGAGTTTTTTCTTGTTGATAACTTACATGCGAGGCAATCTTTTTAGAATATGGACAGTTAAATGCTTTGAAGGATCCTTTTGGATCTCTCTGAAGCCATCCAGAGACCTCTTTCTAGGTAGCACTATATAAAGAGATTTCACCGTTTAGTACCAGCTCTTTATATTCCTCATTACATTCTTCGAAGTGTTCTACGATTGTTACCATTGACAATGAGGAGGCACCTTCTTCATCAGAATCCATCAAGTCATCTATCCATGGTTTGTTTTCATATTGAAGGAATGGTTTGGCAGGAGGATAGATAGAAAGTTCCTTAAGTCTTTTTCCATTTGAAAAAGTCATATTTCCAGATCTACAGTTAATAAGGGTTGTTGTTGTAGCCAGCCAAGGTCTTCCCAGGATTATTGGGTATCTCAAACATTTCTTTCTTGTCTGTAGGATAAGGAAATCAACTGAATAGTCCCAAGTATCAATAGTGACTGATATCCTCCATAATTCCTTCTAGTTTGGTAATAGATAGGTCTGCAATTTGTAATATAATTGATGTTGGTTGAACGTGTGTTAATGCCAAAGCTTCTATAGTGTCTGATGTCATTACATTAATGGCAACACCCAAATCTATTAAAACATTTGAAACTGATACCCCTTTTATGTCTACTGTAATGACAGGGCTCCCAGGATCCCCATATTTTTGAGGAATTAACTTACCTGATAGGACATCAACAAGTTTTCCTTCCACTTGGATAGTGTTACGTAGTTTTCTTTTTCTGCCTGGAAGTTTTAGACACAAACTCTTAATGGTCTAGTTTATCTTAGGAATATCTTTTATTACCTATAACAAAGGAACTTCAATGTGCATTTTTCTAAGTTCCTTAATTAGTTGGGAGTCATCATGTGAGGGCTGGTTTTCCTTAGATTGTGGAGGAACCTATTTTAATCATTCTGGGAATGGAACAGAGGTTTCCTTCAGAATTTCTTCTGATTCTTTTGCTTTATCCTTCTCATTGGTTTGTTGTGTATCATCTTTAGGACTCACTTCTTCTTCAATGAATTCCTTAATAGGAATAGTTATAGGAACATTTCTAGATCAAAGTTGGATATCACTAATCTCCACTACATTCAGGGTGGCTATATTTGGATTAGTATTGTACACTTGTTGTGGCCTATTGTTCTTGGGGTTTGGAACTGGTTGTGTGGGCATTGATGGCTAATTTACCTGCTCATTGGATTTTGCATTTGTAGGTTGTGAAGTTCGAGGGAGTAAGGCTTGAGGTTGGTTTACAAATCTCCTCATTCATTGGTTGCATCGAGGTGCCCATTGTTGTTGATACTGTTGTTGATTTGACCATTGTGAATTGGAACAAGATTGATTTGTCCAATCTTGTTGAGGCCATGCTGGTCCCCATTGCATATGCATTGGCATTTTCCAAGGTCCACTATAAGAGTTTGCACCCTAATTTGATGGGCCTCTTGGAGCATATTGGTTTTGAAACTGATTAAATCCATAATTAGGTTGTTTTGGCCAATAAAATTTAGCTCTTCCTCATCTACTAGAACCTGTTTTAACCTATTTTTAATTTGAGGAAGTAGGTCACACTCATTGGTAGGGTGATTTTTCTCACATATTTTACACAACTCAGTTTGATTCAAGGGGCATTCCCTAAGTGAATGTTTCTCTCTACAATGAGGGCAGTAAATAGCTAAGAGTTTAGTGTTCTTTTTACTATCTTGCATGCCATCCAAAGTGGTATTCAAATGAAGTAGGATGTCATTTTTTAGATTTGCTAGTTTCTCCATTACTTGTGTAATGTCAGTGGTACTACCCCTTTTTAGTATTCTTTTACCTGCTCTAGTGCGAGAATAATCTCTGCAAACTTCTACAATCTCTAACAAAGTTTGTTAGTTGATATCTCCTTTACCCATTAGGTTTAATGCTTCCCTAATCTCATCATCAATTCCTCTGAGGAAAATAGTTTTACTCAACTCTTCATCTAAATTGTTTCCACACCTCCTATGGACAAATAAGAATCTATCCACATAATCTTCCAAATTTTCATCTTCCATTTGTTTCATGTGAAAGAGTTCATCCTTCATATCCCTGACTCTACAGTAATCTTGATACTTATCAAGAAAAATTGTTTCCATTTCATCCTAGGTAGTGATAGAGTCTACTGTCAAACCCATGAACCATCTTAAAGCTAACTCCTTAAGAGTAGAAGGGAACAGTTTCAACTTCTGGTTATCTGTAGCATAGTCATAAGTTTGACAGAGGATCTTGAATTCAAACCATAACTGATCTGGATCTTTAGAAGTTTTTCCTCTAAAGGTAGGAGATATATTTTTCATTGGAGGTTCATTCCTCTCTAGACTGATGAAGATTGAGTAGGAGAATGTTCTATTGTTGGTCGGTGCTTCATGATCACCACCATTATCACCCATTGTTGAAACAGGGGATTCTGTTGGTGTAAGTGATCCTGGATTGATCAAATGGTCTGGATATTTCTCTAAAGGAGATTCCAAAGATGTACTAGCCATGGTTTGTTTAATGAATCAACCTAAGGAGTCCCTGGGTCTTACCATAAACTAAAAGATCAAAAGTCTTATCAACACCTTAAACCTACAATGATTTGTAGATTAATCCCTGGCAATGGCACCAAAAATGATGAGGTCGAAGTAGTGCTTTGTTAATGCATCACCATTTACTTTTATCAATCCAGAGGTGTCTAGAGCTATCTGTGATAAGACTTCTTAGAATGGGGGGTTTTGGTCGCGTGGTTTGGTGAATGGTACTTGGTTTATCGATCTTGCCAGAATTGAAAGTGCATGCAGAAATAAAGATCTATCTAATTGCTGAGAAATAAACACACTTGCTTGGAAGGAAACTATATTAATTTGCTAGAAAGGAAACACACTTGCAGGAAGGGAAACTATCTTAAATTGCTGGAAAAAAACACACTTTCTAGAAATAAACACACTTGCAGTAAAAGAAATTAATCTAACATGCTAAAAAAGTAAATGAAGATCAATTGAATCCACTGTTATTCTACAGCAATGAAATACTCTGAATATGACAATGCTAATAAAGAATAGATCTATCTCTTTTTGGTATTTTAAAATTTTAAAGAACTAACCTACAGGGAATAGTTTACAACAATCACACAGAAACATTAAGGAAAACTTAACAAAAATTAGAACAGAATTACACAAATACCAAATTATCGAGAGATCTCCTCTTAGATGGGTAAGCGGGCCCTACTTCCTAAACTAGAGACAATCCGCTTGCTCAACTAACTTCTTTCAGCAGAAATTCCCCTTCATTTGCATTAAATCATAGTCTAGAAATGGACATAATTACAAGCATGAGGAGTTTTCCTCCTGTTACAGTAATCTGGTCATAACTATCTATGAAAACTTAGAAAACTTGGAACTAACTAGAAAGAAATGAATTGCTCCAACTTATATAGTCGAGCATTATTGGAAGAAGAAAACTAACAGCAAGTCTAACTGGAGCGAACTGGAACTAGAGCCAGTTGCATGGTTTATTACATTCATTATTCCTAAACAGAACTGTAGATTAGAGATCTGCATTAGTTCTAATTGCATGGCAAACTAGATGATTCCCCTAAAATGGTGCAACTCAATATGGTAGCCACTTCAGTTGGGATTGAAGTTGGCTAATTGATATTTCAGTTAGTCACCAACATTGTGGTGACATGGTGATGTTACCCTTCTCAGCTGCGTGATTGAAGCACAAGTTATGTTTGCACACAAGGATGGGCTTGTGGTGGTCATCAACTCAAGGGGAGGATGATTCTAGGAAGGTTTTCAGCATCTGGAGCTGTCCAGAGTTTAGATTCTTCTTAGGACAAAGGGCTCCAGGGGGGATCTAGAGACCATTGGTTATTACTACTACTACAAGCCTTATAAAGCATTCACAACTTTGCACCATAATAAATAAGATATGTACTTTGAAATGTAATTCAGTAAAATAAAGCAAGAGATTTCATCAAAGGAAATGAAAACTAATCATGTGCATAATCTAACCAAAAGACAAACATAATTATAATAATATGTAATTATATATGCCAAAGTGTCTGAGAAAGTTTTTAAGAGCAGAAATAACATGAAATAGATGAGTCAAGTATATGGCTCATCATGTACCCACTGCCATAAATGCTAATTGTACTATTTTTGATCATGATGATCATCCTATAGCTAAGGAGGTTGATACTCAAGTAGATTGCATACCTGACATAGTTTTGGATGAGTGGGCAATGGAGAATAGTCAAAAAGACCCACGCAGATAGCTAGAAGAAGTTGGTATTGGTGTTTATATGATGCATGAATCTGACTCTTTGGTGCCTAACTTGGTAAAGGGGGATAAAAATTAGTCAAACCAACAAGTTAATAATGTTTGGAAGTTGTTTTTTGATGGCTCAAGGAGCAAAATATTGAAATTAGGGCAGGCAACTAAGAGGGGGGGTGAATCAATTGTCACAAAACTTTAACTTTTGCTGCATTTGATCTTCTTTACCACTTATTAACAGATTAATGTCATAACCATGAAAGCATGAATCAACAACACATGAGTAGAAACACAATTAACACACATAACACCAGGATTTTTATGTGGAAACCCAGTTAAGGGAAAACCACGGTGGGGGTTAACCCACAAGATTTATTCTCTATTAAAAGAATAGAAAAATGGGAAGGCACCTACCTTCAGGCACACTACCCAGAGCTCACTACTCAAAGGAGGCTCACTGCCTATAGAAACATTCATATGATTAACACTGAAAAGGTTGAACTGAGAAACAACATCTTCTCCATGTCAAGGTTCAGTTCCATTGAAGCTCACAACACCTCTGTTCTACCCCCAAACACTTCCTCGCTATGTCCACATCTTCACCAACATTCACCACATTTGCATGACTTCATTACACTTATTTATACATGACATCAACTTTGGAATGAACATCAAAGTCGGCCTTACAATCATCTATCTAGAACATTCTCCAAGATAGGCATTACAAATAATTGCAATCATAAGACTTAAAATGCTACATACGAACCATTACACTATCGGCCAAACATAGCTGTGACTCAAATCTTCCTCGAACAACACGCCACGCTCCATAGAACTTCTCTTAGATCATCTGCAACATGCACCAAGCATCCGATCGGCCAAGACTAGAAAGAATAGCAACACCCAAGGAGAAATCTTCAACTATGAGCTAAATCCTTAATATGGACCACCAAAACAATAGGCACATGATCCAGAGACCACCACAAGCACAATGAAATCAACAAGAACAACCGCACCATCCCAAATCACCAGAATCACTTGCACCTTCATACGGGAACTTAAGAACACTAAATGTCATGACTGTCACACTAGAACGATTGCTTGTAGGCCTCTAAACCACGAACCACTTGAGTTGAGGATACACACCAACATCCCAAACATACCTCAAGAACCACAGACCATAATATTCCAATGCGGAGCAATCTGGACCAAATTCTTGTCACTCTATTACCTCTAAACGACTGTAAAACCTGATTCTACTTAGATGGCCATAACTTCAACAATCCTCCATGCGGACCTCTCAAATCTTAACTAGAGCAACTTTAGACAATCCTCTACAAACCCTTTAATCTACAGACTCTAATCTTTGTCTCACTGGGAATGTGGAGCAATCTACTTTGTTGAAATGCACTGTCTTCACTATCTCTGACAAAGAGATATGTTGACATCAATGACAACACATCATATGCACATATTTGCAACAATCTTCCCCTTTGTCATTGATGGCAACATATGATGTGAAAAATTGATTCAACCATCAAGACAAGGACTTCTATCCCTTTCTCTTATCACACCTGCAACCACTTTCTTGATTGCTCCCCCTTTCACCAACAACTACTTACTTCCAAGTTTTTCACATGACTTCTCTCCCCCTTTGACATCAATGGCAAAGGGCACATATTTGAAATCATCTCTCCTCCTTTTTTGTTTCTTAGACCAGACTAAACTCTAGAATTAACATACTGACTACTCCCCCTAAGTAGCATCCCGTTAACACCAATTCGGATCACAAGATATGACTGTGAGTTCCACCAGACTTATGCACACTAGTGCACCTTAGTTCTAAATAGGAGGGTTAATAACCCCTAGCTTCACTCTAAGATACTCAAAAGTTTCCTTAAGTAGAGGCTTAGTGAAGATATCCACAATCTAATCCTTTGAAGAAACAAACTCCAATCTGACTTCATTCTCATTTACCTTCTCTCTCAAGAAGTGAAACTTGATGGATATGTGTTGTCTTGGAATGCAACACCAGATTATTTGAGATGTTTATTGCACTTGAATTATCACATAATATTGTAACAAGCTCTTCAAACACAACTCTGATATCCTTCAACATTTGCTTCATCCACAAAACTTGAGTACAATTACTTGCTGCTGCTATATACTCTGCCTCTGTAGTATACAGCAATATTGCCTCTTGCTTTTTGCTCAACCAAGAAACCAATCTCTTTCCCAAGAAAAATGCACCACCACTAGTACTCTTCTTGCCATCCACATCTTTTGCCCAATCAACATCTGTATATGCATGAAGAGTGAAATCATCATCCTTAGGATACCATAAGCCATAATCAGATGTCCCCTTTAGATATCTAAAAATTCTTATGACTGCTACAACATGAGATTCTCTAGGATCAGCTTGAAATCTAGCAACAATACCAACTGCATTCATAATATCAGGTTTGGTTTGAGTCAGATAAAGCAGTCCTCCAATCATTGATCTATACCTTTTCTAATCTGCCTCAGGGGAATCATCATCTTTACTCAACTTGCATCTAGTTAGCATAGGAGTACTCACTGGTTTTGAATCCTCCATTCCAAACCTTTTCAACAATTCTTTCACATACTTAGATTGAGATAATAAGATGCCCTTTTCTGACTGAATGATTTGTAGACCTAAGAAGAAATTCATTTCACCAAACATGGACATCTCAAATTCACTTTGCATCTGATCAACAAATTTTTTGCACATGCTCTCATTTCCACCAAAGATGATATCATCAACAAATACCTCAACAATCAAGATGTGTTCATGGTCAATTTTGAAATAAAGATTATTGTTAGGTGTGCCTTTGCTAAAGCCTAACTTTAGCAGATACTTATCTAATCTTGCATACCAGGCTCTTGGGGCTTGTTTAAGTCCATATAATGCTTTCCTCAATCTGCAAACCTTATCTCCTTGATCAGACAACTGGAAACCTTCTGCTTGCTCAATGTAGACTTCTTCTAGCTCTCCATTCAAGAATGCTAACTTGACATCCATCTAATAAACTTTAAAAATTTTGTAAGGAACAAAGGCAAGAAATAATCTGACTACTTTGATTCTTGCTAAAAGTTTCTTCAAAATCAATTCCCTCTACCTGAGAATATCCTTTGCACACCAATCTTGCTTTGTTTCTCATAACTTCACCATCTTCATTCAATTTATTCTGGAAGACCCATTTAGTTCCAATTACATTTTTGTTTTCAGGTCTAGGAACAAGATCCCAAGTATGATTCTTTTCAATTTGCATTAATTCTTCTTCCATTGCTTTTACCCAACTTTCATCATTATAAGCTTCATTTACTAATTTTGGTTCAATCTTTGAAATCAAACAATACTCCACTTGATCTTCAGCAAATTTTCTTCTAGTTTGAACACCTTTATTTTTATCTCCTATGATCTAATCTTCAGAATGATTCAACCTTACATACCTGGGAGTTTTGGGATTTTCTTGAACATCTCATTCTTGAACTTGTTCCTCAACATTTTCACTAGCTTCTTGAGTCACTAGATTCTCCGGAGCAATCTGAATCTGAGTTTGAGTTTGAACTTGATTTCCTTCATTTGGACTTTCATTTTGATCATCTTATTCATATCCACAAGACTTGGAAGGTCTCTCCTTGCTTTCATCAACCTTGACATTAGCACTTTCAACAATCCTTTTCAATCTCTTGTTAAAGCACGGATATGCCTTGCTTTGGCTAGAATAACCCAGAAATATTCCTTCATCACATCTTGCATCAAACTTGCCTAGATCTTCATCTCTCATGATATAGCATTTACTACTGAAAACTCTAAAGTATTTCACAGTATGAGCATTACAAAACCATAGTTCATAAGATGTTTTACCAGTATTACCTTTGATCTGCACCTGGTTAAGTGTGTAGACAGCAGTACTCATAGCCTCTCTCCAATAGACATGTAGAACATTTGCCTCCATCATCATGGTTCTAGCAGCCTCTTGAATAGTCTAGTTCTTCCTTTCCACAACTCCATTCTGTTGAGGAGTCCTAGAAGAAAATAATTATCTTCTTATTCCATGCTTTTCACAAAATATATTAAACTCACCGGAGGTAAACTCTCCACCTTTGTCAAATCTCAGACACTTTATCTTCACACCAATCTTATTCTCCACCCTAGCTTTGAATACTTTGAATCTATCAAGAGCCTCTGATTTCTCTTTCAAGAAAGTGACCCACATCATCTGGGAGTAATCATCAATCAGCAACATAAAGTATATGTCTCCTTGCAAACTCCTAACTTTGGCAAAACCACACAAATCAGTGTGCACAAGTTCCAATAATCCACTTGAAAATTATTCTTTACTTTTGAACGTAGCTTTGTTATGTTTGCCCAATTCCTTACACATGCTATTAGCAAGTTTCACAAGCTTTGGAAGATCTCTCACAGCCTGAGTAGTACTTATCTTGACAATGTTATCAAAGATTACATGACACATTCTCCTATGCCATAACCAACTCTGATCAATCTGAACAATCAAATAACTTTTACCAATACCACTTAAATGAAAGATATTACCTCTAGTACGTGTACCAGATGCAATCATAGTTTTGGAGCTTCCTAAAATTCTACATTTTCCATCTTTGAATCAGAGATCATACCCTTTGTCAACCAACTGTCCAACACTGAGAAGATTATGCTTCAACCCTTCTACATATAAAATATCATTAGTGTTATTCTTACCATCAAAAGAGATGGATCCTCTACCATGGATTCTACCAGCTGAATTGTATCCAAACTTCACAATTCCACCTTCATATCTTTCCAAACTTACAAGCTTACTTTTATCACCAGTCATATGATGAGAAAATCCATTGTTAATCACCCATTCATCCTTTTCTTCAACCTGAGCAGCCAAGGCACTTTCCACATTCACACAACTAGCAGATTCAGTAGGCTCTGAATCTTCTTCTTTGATGGCAATGAACACCCATTCATTTCTAGAGGTACTTCCCATATCAGATTCATCATCTCTGACTCCTTCATCAACAGCTTCTTGGACATAGTAGCATTTCTTCTGAACCCTAGGACTATTAGGGTTTGGCTTTGAAACCCTCTCTAGACATCTTGAAGCAAAATGACCAATCTTATTACAAGCAAAACATTTGAAAGGCAAATTTCCTTCATACTTACCGGATCCTCTTGGTAATCTTTTGGCAATAAGGGCTTCAAGTTCGTCAAGCTCAGATTTATCTTCTTCAAGTTCCTTCCTTGCCTTCTCATATCTGGTTAATCTTCTTGAAGAGATTTCACCTGGATCAAATCTTTGCTTCCCAGAAACACTGGCCTTAAAAGTATATTCTGATTTAGGAAGAGAATCACCAAACTCGCTCATTTCAAATGCTGAAAGCTTGCCAACCAACTGATCCCTTGTAACATCTGTCACAGTCCTGATCTCCTCAATAGCAACAACTCTATGCTTGTATGAAGCAGGTAAGGATCTGAGCACCTTGCCAACAATCTCTAATTCTTCCAGTTTTCCACCAGTACACCTGATACTGCACACAAGTTCATTCAC
The DNA here is from genome assembly GCA_027924645.1 of Cunninghamia lanceolata. Classification (NCBI taxonomy): domain Eukaryota; kingdom Viridiplantae; phylum Streptophyta; class Pinopsida; order Cupressales; family Cupressaceae; genus Cunninghamia; species Cunninghamia lanceolata. Next base: position 9,881,267 of record BSBN01000333.1, read on the forward strand.
CTTCTGCATGTAGGAAGTGATGTTTTCATCTTCACTCATCCTCAAACTTTCGTATCTACCCTTCAGGCTCTATAACTTAGCACATTTGACATATGCATCACCTTCATATAGAGTTTCCAACTTCTTCCAAATTTCATGAGCAGTTTGCAATTCTAGGACATTTGTCATTTCTGTATCAGTCAGGGCACTCAACAATGCTTCTTTAGCCTGAATGTTGTTTTCAGCATCTTTGATTTCATCTGAAGTTGTAGGACCATTCTTTGGATCAGTATACTTATTCTTAGTTATCAACCAATAAGGATAACCCATGCATTGCAAATGACACTCCATGCGATTCTTCCAAAGAGAGTAATTTGTTCCATCAAATCTCAGACTGTCCTTCTTGTATGTCGACATATTGGATCTCCTCAACCGGTCAGGCTTCTTTTAGAGGAGGGCAGACAACTGAGAGGGGGGGTGAATCAGTTGTCACAAAACTTTATCTTTTGCTACATTTGATCTTCTTTACCACTTATTAACATATTAATGTCATAACCATGAAAGCATGAATCAACAATACATGGGCAGAAACATAATTAACACACATAACACCAAGATTTTTACATGGAAACCCGGTTAAGGGAAAACCACGGTGGGGTTAACCCACAAGATTTATTCTCTATTAAAAGAATAGAAAAATGGGAAGGCACCTGCCTTCGGGTGCACTGCCCAGAGCTCACTGCTCAAAGGAGGCTCACTTCCTACAGAAACATTCACATGATTAACACTGAAAGGTTGAACTAGGAAACAACATCTTCTCCATGCTAAGGTTCAATTCCATTGAAGCTCACAACACCTTTGCTCTGCCCCCAAACACTTCCTCGCTACCTCCGCATCTTCACCAACATTCGCCACATTTGCATGACTTCATTACACTTATTTATAGATGATATTGAATTTGGAATGAACATCAAAGTCAGCCTTACAATCATGTATCTGGAACATTCTCCAAGATAGGCATTACAAGTAATTACAATCACAAGACTTAAAATGCTACATGCGAACCATTACACTATTGGCCAAACATAGTTGTGACTTGAATCTTCCTCAAACAACATGCCACACTCCATAGAACTTCTCTTAGATCATCCGCAACATGCACCAAGCATCCGGTCGGCCAAGACTAGAAAGAACAGCAACACCCAAGGAGAAATCTTCAACTATGAGCTCAATCCTTAATACGGACCACCAACACAATTGTAAGGAAGCTAGGTGTGCAGAAAACGCTTCCTACACTAATCTAATGAGGAGAGGGCTTTGCAAATTCAAATTAATCCTTACAAATACAACAACATAGAACATCTAAATGAGATATTGCAGCAATACACATGAACTAGAAAGAAGACAGAAGAAGAGAGACAAAGATTTACGGTGGGGAAAACTGTTATCGGGTGACAAACCCCACTCAGAAACCTGCACAATGTATTAACAGATCTGAAAGTTGTTTACAATACACTTGCAATGCAAAATTCAATAGTCTTTGACACTCATATCTGGAGCCAATCCGGCAGCATAATAGTACTTGTAAACCTGTGATACAACTCCCTCTCCAAGCACCTGTTTTTATAGAAAATACAAGGCAATATTGGACCTATCTTGGGATGGGCATCCAACAAGGCCTCATCACCAAAAACCCATGCCTAAGGACACTTGGTCAACATTATAGAATGTGCCTGACACTTCTCCACAACTCCCATCCCAAAGAGGTTGCCTATTTCCAAAATGGGCTATGATAGATGCTCTTACGACACTTACGACCATCATAGAATCTGTCATAGCGGTTACAACTTACAGCTGTAAGAGAATCTGTCATACACAGGCTATAAATAGAATATTCTCTTATAACATGTCATAGTCCACCTTGGGGAGCCCAAATATACCTTTTTCTAAGATGCTTCATGACACATGTCTTCACCTGTCTTACAAGCTTCTATTTCTGACTCTTACATGTCATAATTCTGTCATAGGAATCCGTCATAACCGTTTCAGTCAAACATTCCCTTACACAACATGAAAGATGCCGACACATGGAAAAATGCTTCTACCACAAAGTGGGATGCCTATCTCCTCATGTGAGGACAAAATTACAAGTTGTCATATTCCATGTAGGATGACACATCACTGTGCCACATCCCACAATATGACAATATGGAATTTACAATTATTTACAACATATGCAATTAAATAATAAATACAAACATAAATAATGCCAAGAATTACCAAGGTTGAGACACCTTAATTCCCAACATTCTCCCACTTGTCGAACACCTTGTAAGAGCTAATCAAAAAATAGGATTTAACTGCTATAGGCCGAGAGGCCCATAGACTCTAAACACCATCTGAACTTCTTTGTGCCCACTGGTTTCATCAATGCATCTGCAACATTCTTCAAAGTATCTACCTTCTCCAAATTTACCTTTCCATCCTCAACCATGTCTCGCACGAAGTGAAACTGAACATCAATGTGCTTTGTTCTAGCATGGAAATTTGGATTCTTCGCAATGCAAATTGCACTCCGATTGTCACAACTGATCGCGATCTAACCTGCATCAACACCAATATCTAAACATAATCTCTTAAGCCAAATGGCTTCCTTACAAGCATGAGTTGCTACCATATACTCAGCTTCTGTCATGGACAAAGCAACAATAGGTTGTTGCTTACTCATCCAACTAATAGCACCACCAAACAGTGTAAACACATAAGCATTGGTGGATCTCATGTTCTTAATGTCACCTGCCCAATCTGAATCCACAAATCCACTAATATCAATAGAATGCAAAGGTCCTAAAACATTACCATGATAGCATATGGAATACTTAGAAGTACCCCTCAAATATCTAAACACTCGCTTAATTGCATCCCAATGAACTTCTCTAGGATTAGCCATAAATCGACTAAGGACTCCCACTGCTTGGGCAATGTCTGGTCTTGTGCAGACCATAGCATACATCAAACTACCAACAGCACTAGCATAAGGTACTCTTCTCATGTCCTCCACCTCACTAGGAGATTTTGGACAATCCTCAACAGACAACTTTGTCCCCAAAGAAACAAGAACACACAATGGTCTACAATCTGCCATGCTGAACCTATCCAACACGATCTTCACATACTTACTCTAGCTTAACCAAAAAAAATGTTGGTTCTGTCTCTTCTGATTTCCATTCCTAGAATGTACCTGGCTGCACCTAAATCTTTCATTTCAAACTATGCTGACAACTAAGATTTAAAATTAGAAATCATATTCTTACCCTTCCCAATGAGCAACATATCATCAACATACATTGCAACAATGAGAATACGATCACCATCAAACTTATAATACACACAGTGATCTAATTTTGATCTCACAAATCTAATTGACAACACAAAGGCATCAAACTTCAAGTACCATCTCCTAGGGGATTGCTTCAAACCATACAAAGACTTCTTAAGTTTGCAAACCAAATTTTCCTTACCTTTCACCATGTAATGCTCTAGCTGTGACATGTAGATTTCTTCCTCCAAATCACCATGAAGGAAAGTTGTTTTCACATCCATTTGTTCTACCTCCAAGTCATAAGTTGTTGCAAGAGACAACAGGAATTGAATGGATGTTAACTTTGCAATGGGAGAGAAGATCTCACCATAATCTATACCCTCCACTTGTGAATACCCCTTCGTAACCAATCTGGCTTTATACTTCTCAACGCTACCATCTACACCAAATTTCTTCTTGAACACCCATTTGCATCCAACAGGTTTCCATCTAGGATGCAAAGGCACCAAGTCCCAAGTTTGATTTTTTTCCAAAGAAGCCATTTCATCCTCCATGGCCTCCTTCTAGGAACCTACATCTTTCATGTCCATAGCCTCTGATAGAGTTCTAGGTTCATCACTGTTAGTAAGCAAAGCAAAGCACAACTAGAATCAAGCAATGTAAAACCAAACCTTTTAGGTTGCTTTTTTATCTGTGCAAACCTCCTCAAGAGCTAAGGTTGAGGTTCAGCTTCTTCATCTGAGCTTTCAGAGCTGCTAGAGCTCTCCTCATCATCAGGTCCAACATTGTCTTTCTATTTAGTCTTCTCAGGGGTGAGAGGAAACTAAACAACATCCTCTTTCTTTTCTTTTTCTTCTGGCTATAAAATAATGGAAGAAGGTGGAAGCTCTATGAAGATGACACTTCTGCTATACAACACTTTTTCAACCACAGGGTCCCAAAGCTTGTATCCTTTCACACCGATACCATAGCCAATGAAGATACACTTAACAGCCTTGTTCTCCAATTTTGAACTCTTCTCCCTGGGCACATGTGCATATGCCTCAACCAAAAACACAAAGGTGCCTTATTGAAGGCTTTCTACTAGACCACACCTCCATTGGTGTATTTCCAACAAGAGCTGATGTAGGAGATCTATTAACAAGATAGAAAGCAATGGCAACAGCTTCAGCCCAAAAATTTTGTTCATGGCCAGCTCCACTAAGCATACTCCTAGCCTTCTCCATCAGTGTCATGTTTATCCTTTCTGCAACTCCATTTTGCTGCAGGGTGTATGGAGTTGTCTTATGTCTTTCAATCCCAAGTTCCTTGAAATATTTATCAAATTCTGTAGAACAAAACTCACCACCGTTGTCAGTTCTCAAACACTTAATCTTTTTACCAGTCTGATTTTTAGCAAAGGCCTTAAACTCCTTAAACTTACTATAGACTTCAGATTTGCTTATGAGAAAATAAATCCATGTCCTTCTACTGTAGTCATCTATGAAAGATACAAAATATATAGATTTTGATAACGAAGGAACATTTATAGGACCAAATACATCAGAATGAACAAGGTCCAACACACCAGAAGACTTGTGAGAACTCAAATAAAACTAAACATAGTTTTGCTTTCCATAAATGCAATGTTCGCAAAAGTCAAACTCAAGATTACAATCATCTAGCCCCTCAACGAGGTTTTTATTTTTCAGAGTACGCAGACCCTTCTCACCAATGTGGCCAAATCTCTTATGCCATAACATTATCTTTTCAACGGGAAGTTTAACTTCCAAGGCATGATTACAAACATCAAAACTAGAAATAACAGATCTCTTAACTACTCGTTCAAATGGTGGGGATGAAGTGAATGTTACCCTCTTCTTTGAATCAAAAGAACTATTGCATTGTGAAATGCATGCCTCCAGCTGAAACAAAGTACCTCTCCTAGTACCCTTAGCAAGCACCATAGCTCCTCTAGTCATCTTGCATCCTTCTTTCAAAAAGACAACCTGCACACTTGCATCATTCAAACTACTTACAGAAAGCAGGTTCTGTGCTAAGCCTGGGATATGCATAACCCTAGAGATCCCCTTCACTTGACCATCAGGGAATAGGATAGAGACTCTTCCACGACCAACAATCTTCAGATAAGAGTCGTCACCCAAGTACAACTTTCCACCATCGAACTCCTCATACTTAGTAAACCAGTCTTGATGCGAGGTCATGTGGAATGATGCACCAGAGTCAATCAGCCACACATCATTAGATGCATGGGTTTCTAGGGCTGCAATGAAAGCATCACCATCATCTTGTGATTTGTTAGAATTTGAATTAGGAGCTTTCTTCTTCTTTTTCTTCTCCTCTTTGCATTCCTTTCGAAAATGCCTAGTTTTACCGTAGTTCCAACAAAGAGCCTTGGACTTTCCAAGAGATTTGGATCTCCCATGGGATTTGAATCTACCCTTTTCACCTTTCTTGTCCTTCTTCTTTCCTTTCTCTTTGGGTCTTCCACGAACTACAAGAGTCTCTTTGGCGGCATCAAAAGACTTTCTCCGCATCTCTTCAGATAATAGTGTAGATACCACATCTTCCATCTTAAAGGTGGTAGTGGTGCTTCCGATAGCCATGACAAGATGATCCCACGAATCTAGCAAAGAACAAAGTAGGGTCATGCATCGATCCTCCTCCATTTTCACACCTACAAGTGTCAACTGTGCAACCAGCATGTTAAAAGCATTCATATGTTCGGCAACAAATTGTCCATCCTCCATTCTAAGAGAATACAACATCTTTCTCAGAAAAAGTTTATTAACCAGGGATTTGGATTGATACACATCTCCCAACTTCTTCCAAATCAAGGTCGCAGTTTTCTCCTCATAGACATTTAACAACACAGAATCAGCAAGACTAAGTCTTATGAGACCCTTAGCCTTCCAATCCTTGAGATCCCAATCAACTTGTTGCATTCCAGCTGGTTTAGTTCCAGTAATAGTTTCCCAAAGGTCTTGGTCAACAAGCATGTCTTCCATCTTGAGCTTCCATAGCTCAAAATTAGTGACATTGAATTTCTCCACTTCCATTCTTTCGGATGTGCTTGCCATCTCCTTGTTGTAATAGAAATCAAAATACTCTACACAGAATCCCACTCAACTTAAGATCAGCTCAAAAAACCCCTACCCAATAGCTAAAACCAAAACTGGCCAGGCTCTGATACCAACTGAAAGGAAGCTAGGTGTGCGGAAAATGCTTCCTACACTAATCTAATGAGGAGAGGGCTATGCAAATTCAAATTAATCCATAAAACTACAGCAACATAGAACATCTAAACAAGATATTGTAGTAATACACATGAACCAGAAAGAAGACAGAAGAAGAGAGACAAAGATTTACGGTGGGGAAAACCGTTATCGGGTGAAAAACCCCACACTCAGAAACCTGCACAATGTATTAACAGATCTGAAAGTTGTTTACAATACACTTGAAATGCAAGCTTCAATAGTCTTTGACATTCATATCTGGAGTCAATCCGGCAGCATAACAGTACATGTAAACTTGTGATACAACTCCCTCTCCAAGCACCTATTTTTATAGAAAATACAAGGCAATATTGGACCTATCTTGGGATGGGCGTCCAACACGGCCTCATGGCCCAAAACCCATGCCTATGGACACTTGGTCAACATTGTAGAATGTGCTTGACACTTTTCCACAACTCCCATCCCAAAGAGGTCGCCTATTTCTAAAATGGGCTATGACAGATGCTCTTACGACACTTACAACTGTCATAGAATCTGTCATAGCGGTTACAACTTACAGTTGTAAGAGAATCTATCATACACAGGCTATAAATAGAATATTCTCTTACAACATGTCATAGTCCACCTTGGGGCGCCCAAATATGTCTTTTCTAAAGATGCTTCATGACACATGTCTTCACCTGTCTTACAAGCTTCTATTTCTGACTCTTACATGTCATAATTCCGTCATAGGAATCCCTCATAACTGTTTTGGTCAAACATTCCCTTACACAACATGAAAGATGTCGACACATGGCAAAATACTCCTACCACAAAGTGGGATGCCTATCTCCTCATGTGAGGACAAAATTGCAAGTTGTCATATTCCATGTAGGATGACACATCACCGTGCCACATCCCACAATATGACAATATGGAATTTACAATTATTTACAACATAGGCAATTAAATAATAAATACAAACATAAATAATGCAAGGAATTACCAAGATTGAGACACCTTAATTCCAAACAACAATAGGCACACAATCCAGAGACCACCACAAGCATAATGAAATCAACAAGAATAGCCGCACCACCTCAAATCACCAGAATCACTTGCACCTTCATACGGCAACTTAGGAACACTAACTCTCATGACTGTCACACTGGAAAGACTTCTTGCAGACCTCTAAACCATGAACCACTTGAGTTGAGGATACACACCAACATCCCAAACATACCTGTAGAACCACAGATCATAATATTCTAATACGAAGCAATCCAGACCAAATTCCCATCACTCTATTACCTCTGAACGACTGCAAAACCTGGTTCTACTTAGATGGCCATAACTTCACCAATCCTCCATGCAGACATCTCAAATCTTAACTGGAGCAACTTTAGACAATCCTCTACAAACCCTTTAATCTTCAAACTCTGATCTTCATCTCACTGGGAATGCGGAGCAATCTACTTTGCTGAACTGCACTGTCTTCACTGTCTCTGACAAAGAGATATGTTGACATCAAAGACATCACATCATATGCACATATTTGCAACACAAAAATGTTGATTGTGGAGGTTGTGTACTTGTGTCTCCTAAAGGTGAGAATTATTATTCCTCTTTCAAGTTTTCTTTTAGTTCTACAAACAATACAACAAAGTATGAATCATTGGTTCATGGTCTATTGTGGGAAAGGAAGAGGAAAATCAGTTGTCTCCAAGTATTTGGTGATAGTGAACTTATTGTTAACCAGGTAAGAGGCTTTCATATCACCAAAAATGATGCATTGAAATGTTACAAACATAGAGTATGGGATTTGATAAAATAATTAGATGCATTCAATCTTCTGTCCATTCCTAGAAGTAAGAATAAAGCTACTAATAGGCTTGCTTCTATAGGTGCACAGTATGATATCCCACGTGGCATGAATGATAGTAGTAAATACAAGTATGTGAAGGTTGTTTTTAGGCCTTCTATTCTTGATAACCATATTTTTTGGTAAATTTTTGAGAGTGATCAACAGATTGTAAACTTCTTAAGGGAAGAGGCTAAGTTTTCAGTTGGAAACCAGGAGAGATTCCAACAGCAATATGAGGACCAAGTCATATAGCTGAAAACTAACAAGTTACCCAAAGGATTGGTCACTTTGGAGTCCATCTTTAATTCATATGACCAAGTAAGAAAGGAAAAAGCCAGCATTCAGATTAACCAAGAACACTATGAGCAGGTTGAAATCTTCAAAGGTAAGCTTCTCAAACTTGGCAAGATATCTACCAAGGAAGAAAAGAAAGATTTTATCTTACTTTCTCAAGAATTTAGAGATATCTATGCATGGAAATATTTTGATTTGAAATGCTTTGACCCCAATCTTTCCCAACATACCATAGAACTTGAGCCAAATTTCAAACCAGTAAGGCAAAAGCAAAGACCATTGAATCCTAAGCTAGAGGTCCTAATGGAGAAAGAGCTAGATAAGCTGATTGAAAGTGTCATAATCTTTCCTATCAAGCATACTTCATGGGTGTCAAACTTAGTTCCTGTAAGGAAAAAGAATGGGGAGATTAGGCTACGTGTAGACTTTAGAGACCTTAACTGAGCCTCACTCAAAGACCATTACCCTTTACCTTCCATGGAACAAATACTTCAAGTAGTTTCAAGTTTAGAGATATTTTCTTTGTTTGATGGATTTTCTGGTTATAATTAGATTTTAGTCAAGGAAGAAGACCAATATAAGACAACCTTCACCACAAAATGGGGTACCATGGACTACAAGAAGATGCCTTTTGGTTTGTCCATCGCTAGTGTAAATTTTCAAAGAGCCATGGATATGGCTTTTCAGAGCTTAATGTACAAAATAGTGTTGGTTTATTTAGATGATATCATAGTTTATTCCAAGGAAGCAAAAGATCATCTAAATCATTTAAGGTAGATTTTTGAAAGATGTAGAGAATTTGGTATTTCTCTAAATCCTAAAAAATGTGTTTGTTGTTCATGAAGGGAAGTTGCTGGGTTATATTGTCTCGAAACATGGTATTACTATTGATCCTGAGAGGGTAAGTGCCATTTTGGCTCTTTCTTTACAAGCACATAAGAAGGGGCTGCAAAGTTTCCTTGGTAGAATCAACTTTGTTAGAAGGTTTATACCTGATTGTGCTGATTTGTTGAACCCTCTAACATCTATGTTGAAGAAGAACTTGTCTTTCAGCTAGACTAAGGTAAAAGGAGTTTTGAAGCAATAAAGGAAGCATTAGCATCAACTCCTACCCTCTTAAATCCTGATTTTTCTAAAGATTTTGTGTTGTATGCATATGGTAACATTGATAGTATCTCAGCTATGTTGGTTCAACAGGATGATGATGGTTTGGAGCAGCCTATTGTCTTTTTCATTCAAGGACTAAAAGATTATGAGTTAAAGTACACTTTTGTTGAAAAACATGTTCTTGTCATTGTTAGAAGTTTGAATAAAATTAGACATATGCTCTCTAACAATAAAGTGAGTTTGTTGGTTGCTCATCCTAGTGTCAAAGAATTCTTATTAAGAAAAGACTTGGGTGAGAAGAGAGCTTGTTGGGTTACAAAGGTCATGGAATATGACATTGAAATCAAAGTAACAAAGTTGATTAGAGGGAAAGGTATGTGTGAATAGCTAGCTAGAGATTCTGGGAACAACGAAGAAGAGGTTGAAGAGATTGAAGAGGTTGTCCTAGTCTACCAAGATGACTTCCAAATAGCTACACCTAATAATCCTTCAAGTTGGGTACAAGATATGACATTTTTTCTTCAAACTAGTGAGTGTCCACAAGGTTTGGACAGGGATAAATGAAGGTATTTTAGGCTGCAATCTATACCATATTTTCAAGAAGGATTTCAATGGTGTGTTGTTAAGATGTATTGATGCTAACCAAGTTGAACATGTTTTGCAAGAATTTCATGATGGTTCAGCTAGTGGACATTTTGCACCTAGAACAACAGCATTTAAGATAATGAAGGTAGGCTATTTTTGGCCTAGTTTGTTTAAGGATGCACATGCATGGGTAAGAAAATGTAAGAAATGTGCTTTCTTCACAGGTAAAGAGAGGTTGTTAGCCCTTCATTTTTAGCCTATTCAAGTTGAACAGTCATTCATGAAGTGGGGTATTGACTTCATTGGAGTCATTAATCCTCCTTCTAGTATAGGGCACAAGTGGGTACTCATAGCCACAAACTATTTCACTACATGGACTATGTTGCAAGTATGGGCCTAACTGGTGTTGTCATTGATGTCAACATACTTTTGTTGTATTAATGATAAGGATTAGATGAACTGTGTGTTGAGGATATTGAGAAAATTAGTCCTAATTAGGAATAGAGAAGAACAGTGAAGACAGTGAGGTAAAGATCCTAGTTAAGATAACAATCAGAGGATGTGCTTCAAAGGGTTTGTAGATATGTGTCTTGAGATGATCTAGTAAAGATTTTAGAGGTCCGCATGAAGATCTGAAGAAATTACGGTCACTTCAGTAAAACTGGTTCTGGCAGGTGTTCAGAGGTGATAGAGTGATACAGATAGGTCCGGTGAGATCCAAAAATGAAATATCTTGTTCTACGGATTTGGTGGAGTATTTAGGAAGTCCATTTGAAGTGTCAACTCAATTGGTTCATGATTTGGAGGTCCACAAGCATCTATTCCAACATGACAGTGATGACAGACTATGTTCTTGAGGCTTTGGATGAAGGAGAGAATGATTTCAGTTGACAATAGTAGTGTGGATGTTCTTGATGATTTAGGCAAGCTTGTGGAGGTCTTTGGATTGTATCAAGTTCATGTTGATGGTCCACATTGAAGATTGAGCTCATAATTAAATATTTACTTCTAGATGATGATGTTCCTCTTAAGTCTGGCCGACTGGATGAGTTACTCATCCTGCGGATGATTTGGAAGGTGTCCTGTGAAGAATGGCATGTTCCCAAAGCAAGATTGAAGTCTCAGATCTGTGTAGCCGACAGTGTGTTGATCCGTGTCAAGTCTTTTTGTAATAAGTCATGTTATATTTATGTACTTGCTCTATTATGTATGCCAACTTGGATGATAATTCCTAAGTCGATGTCTTGTATAAATAAGGAGTTGCAAAGTCATTTCAAAGTGTGGTGTTGAGATGAGAGTGTGGTAGAGAGGAGCAGAGTGAAAAGCAGAGCAGAAGTATTGAGCTTAAATGGAATTGATTCAAGCATGGTGAAGATGCTATTCTCCAATTCAAGTATGTAACACTTATTATTTTGTAGACAGTGTGTCTCCTGTAGGCAGTGAGCCTCTTGTGAGTAGTGTGCTCGGGTAGTGAGCCCTAATTGGCATGTGCCATTTTGTTCTTTCTATTCTTCTAACAGAGAATACAATCTTGGGTTAATCACCCCGTGGTTTTTCTCTTAACCAGGTTTTCCATGTCAAAATCTTGGTGTCTTGTGTGTTAATGTGTTTTAGCTCTTGATTTAATGCATTATGTTTCCATGATTGATTTATTATTATGTTGTTGAATTACAAAGTGGATTTAATTGTTTAATTGGAAGAAAGTTTTGGACAACTGATTCACCCCCCTCTCAGTTGTCTGCCTGAAATCTAACAATTGGTATCAGAGCTAGGTTCCTCTAAAAGAGCTTAACCACTTGAGGAGATCCAGGATGTCGTCCTACAAGAAGGATAGTCTGAAGTTTGATGGAACCAATTTTACTCTTTGGAAAAGTTGCATGCAATGTCACTTGCAATGTATGGGAATACCGAATTGGACCATGGCCTCAAAGAAGTATACTCCCCCACAGAATGGTATGAAATCCGTAGATGAAATCACAAATGCTAAAAACAATCTACAGACTAAAGAAGCTCTTCTAAGTGCCTTATCTGATTTAGAGCTAACAAATGTTGTTGACCTACAAACTACTTTTGAGATTTGGGAAAAACTGGAACTTCTACATGAAGGAGACAAGTATGTTAAATGTGCCAAGCTACAGAGTCTGAAAGGAAAATTCAAAAATCTGAAGATGAGAGAAGATGAAAATATCACTACTTTTATGCCAAGAGTAAATGAGCTTGTTTGTGGCATTAGATGTGTTGGTGGAGTCTTGGATCAAGATGAGATTGTTGGCAAAGTTCTCAGATCCCTTCCTGCTTCTTACAAATACAAGGTTGCTGTAATTGAAGAATTCAGATCCTATTCAGGTATCACAAGAGATAATTGGTTGGCAAATTGGCTGCATTTGAATTGACTGAGTTTGGAGATGCCCCCCAAGACTGAATCTACATTCAAAGCTAGTGCCTCTGTAAAAGGAAAACAAAGGTTTGATCCGGGAGAGAACTCTTCAAGGAAAATATCATGGTATGAAAAAATAAGAAAAGACCTGGAAGAAAATGAAGCAAAAGCTACTCAACTTGAAGCCCTTATTGCAAAAAGGATGCCAAGAGGATCCGATAAGTATGAAGGGAAATTGCCTTTTAAATGTTTTAACTACAATAAGATTGGTCATTTTGCCTCAAGGTGTCCGAAAAGATTTTTAAGGCCAAATCCTAACAGATCAAAGTTCCAAAAGAATTGTTACTATGTTCATGAAGATGATGATAATGAAAGAGTAATAGATGATAAATCAAAGACAGGAAATAAATCCAGAAGTGACTAGGTGTTTATTGCCATCAAGGAAGAAGATCCAATGCCCTCTGAATCTGTCAATCATAAAATTGTAGAAAGAGCTCTGGCTGCCCAAGTTAAGGAAAAGGATGATTAGGTCATTGATAGTGGATGCTCTCACCATATGACAGGTGACAAAAATAAATTCATAGATTTGGAAAGGTATGAAGGAGAAGTGGTAAATTTTGGTGATAATTTTGCTGGCAGAATCAAGGGTAGAGGAACTATTTCTTTTGATGGAAAGAACAAAACCAGTAATGTACTGTATGTTCAAGGCCTAAAGAACAATCTTCTCAATGTTGGACAGTTGGTGGACAAAGGCTATGACCTCTGATTCAAAAATAGAAAATGCAAGATCTTTGAAAGTTTCAGAACAGAGATTGCATATGGTACTCAAACTAAAGGTAACATCTTCCACTTGGTTGGTACTGGTAAAAGTTAATTATTTGTTCAAATTGATCAGAGTTGGTTGTGGCATAGGAGAATGTGTCATGTGAATTTTGATAATATCATCAAGATAAGAAACACTCAAGCTATAAGAGATCTTCCAAGATTGGTAAAGCCTACCAATAGTTTGTGCATGGAATGTTAGTTGGGTAAACAAAGCAGAGTCTCATTCAAAAGAAAGAAACAATCTTCTACCAGATTATTGGACTTAGTTCATACTGATCTATGTGGTCTAGCAAGAATCAAGGGTGTGCAAAGTGATAGATACTTCATGTTATTGATTGATGACCATTCCCGGATGATGTGGGTGACTTTTCTGAAAGAAAAATTAGAAGCTCTTGAGCAATTCAAAATATTCAAAGCTATGGTAGAGAATGAAACCGGATTAAAAATTAAAATGTCTGAGGTCTGATAGAGGTGGAGAATTCACATCCAGTGAGTTCATAGAATTCTATGAGAAACATGGAATAAAAAGATAGTTGTCTGCTCCTAGGACTCCACGGCAGAATGGAGTAGTGGAGAGAAAGAACTGGACCATCTAGGAAGCATCTAGAACCATGATGATGGAAGCAAATGTTCCTCAGATCTATTGGAGAGAAGTGGTAAGCACTACAGTCTATACTCTCAATCGAGTACAAATCAAAAGTAATACCGGTAAACTCCTTATGAGCTTTGGTTTGGCATCACTCCCACTGTGAGGTATTTTAGAGTCTTTGGTAGCAAATGTTACATTAAAAGAGATGAAGATCTAGGAAAATTTGATGTTAGAAGTGATGAAGGAATATTCTTAGGTTATTCTACTCAAAGCAAAGCATACCGGTGTTATAACAAGAGATTAAGGAAGATTGTTGAAAGTACAAATGTGAAGGTTGATGAAGGTGTTGAAAAACCCTCAAGGTTTTATGAATATGATGAAGATGATCAAAATGATGTTTTTGTTCAAGAAGTCCAAGCTCCCTCTGAAATTTAAATTCAGACTGATCCGGTAAATCAGGAAGAAGAGATAAGTTTGAATGAACCTGTTAAAGAATCAGAAGTGCAAGAAACTCCCAAAGTTCCCAGGTATGTAAGACTGAATCACTCTGAAGATCAGATCATAGGTGATGAAAGCAAAGGTGTGCAAATAAGAAGAAAGATTGCTCAAGATTTAGAAGAGTATTGTCTGATTTCAAAGATTGAACCTAAGACAATGAATGAAGCTTGCAATGATGAAAACTGGACTAAAGCAATGGAGGAAGAGCTGATGCAAATTGAGAAAAATCACACTTGGGATCTTATTCCCAGATATAAAAACAAGAATGTGATTGGAACCAAATTGGTCTTCCGGAACAAACTAAATGAAGATGGTGAAGTGGTCAGAAACAAAGCCAGATTGGTCTGCAAGGGTTACTCCCAAGTAGAAGGAGTTGATTTTGAAGAAACTTTTGCTCCGGTGGCAAGAATTGAAGCAGTCAGATTATTTCTTGCTTTTGCTGCCTTCAAGGATTTTAAAGTATATCAGATGGATGTCAAATCTACCTTCTTGAATGGTGACTTGGAAGAAGAAGTATACATTGAGCAACCGGATGGATTTCAATTATCTGATCATGGTGATATGGTCGGCAAATTGAAGAAAGCATTGTATGGACTCAAGAAAGCCCCAAGAGCCTGATATGAGAGATTGGATAAGCACCTTTTTAAGATTGGTTTCAACAAAGGTATTGTTGACAGTAATTTGTATTTCAAAATTGATCATGAAAATATCTTGATTGTTGAAGTGTTTGTTGATGATATCATTTTCGGAGGAAGAGATAGTATGTGCAAAACCTTTGCAAATCAAATGAAAAGTGAATTTGAGATGTCCATGTTTGGGGAAATGAATTTCTTCTTGGGTTTGCAAATCACTCAAACAAAGAAAGGAATCTTCATTTCTCAGACCAAATATGTGAAAAAATTGTTGAATAAATTTGGGATGGAAGACTCAAAACCAATGAATACTCCCATGGCAACCAAATGTAAATTGAGCAAAGATGATGACTCTCCTAAGGCTGATCAGAAAAAGTGCAGGTCAAAGATTGGAAGATTATTGTATCTCACTCAAACTAAACCTGACATTATGAATGTTGTTGGTCTTGTTGCTAGATTCCAAGCTAATCCTAGAGAATCTCATGTCATGGAAATCAAAAGAATTTTTAGATATCTGAAAGGGACAATTGAGTATTGGTTGTGGTATCCTAGAGATCATAATTTTTCTCTTCATGCATCTACTGATGCAGATTAGGTAGGAGATGTGAATGACTGGAAGAGTACCAGTGGTGGAGCATTCTTTTTGGGGAAGAGATTGGTTTCTTGGCTAAGAAAGAAACAAGAGGCAATATCTCTGTCCACTGCAGAAGTAGAATATATTGCAGTAGCAGGTAGTTGCACTCAAGTATTTTGGATGAAGCAAATGCTAAGAGACATCAAGATGGAGTATGAAGAACCTATCACAATCTTCTATGATAACTCAAGTGCAATAAACATATCAAAGAATCTGGTGTTGCATTCAAAGACTAAACATATATCCATCAAGTTTCACTTTTTGAGAGAGCAAGTGAACAAGAATGAAGTCAGATTGGAGTTTGTGCCTTCCAAGGATCAGATTGCAGATATTTTTACTAAACCTCTACCTAAGGACTATTTTGAGTATCTCAAGGAGAAGTTAGGGGTTATTACCCCTCCGGTTCTAAATTAAGGTGCACTGATGTGCATCAGTCTAATGGATCTCACAGTCATATCTTGTGGTCCAAATTGATGATGGGAAGCTGCTACTCAGGGGGAGCAGCTGGCATGATTCTGAAGTAATGCAAGTATGTGCCCTTTGCCATTAATGTTAAAGGGGGAGAGAAGACATGTGAAAAACAAGTAGTTGCTAATCAAAGGGAGAGCAAGAAAGGAAGAGAAGACATGTGAATGGTTGTTACTGATAGGGGGAGTTGTGACAGTAAGGAGAAGCTCTTGTTTTGATGGTCAAAACAGTTTTTCACATCATATGTTGCCATCAATGACAAAGGGGGAGATTGTTGAAAGTATGGGCCTAACCGGTGTTGTCATTGATGTCAACATACTTATGTTGCATTAATGATAAGGATTATATGAACTGTGTGTTGAGGATATTGAGAAAATTAGTCCTAATCAAGAATAGAGAAGAACAATGAAGACAGTGAGGTAAAGATCCCAGTTAAGATAACAATTAGAGGATACACTTCAAAGGGTTTGTAGATACGTGTCTTGAGATGATTCAGTAAAGATTTCAGAGGTTTGCACGAAGATCTGAAGAAATTATAGCCACTTTAGTAAAACTAGTTCTGGTAGGTGTTCAGACGTGATAGAGTGATACAGATAGGTCCGGTGAGATCCAGAAATGAAATATCTTGTTCTATAGATTTGGTGGAGTATTTAGGAAGTCCATTTGAAGTGTCAACTCAATTGGTTCATGATCTAGAGGTCTGCAAGCATCTATTCCAATATGATAGTGATCTTGAGGTTCCAGATGAAGGAGAGAATGATTTCAATAGACAGTAGTAGTGTGGATGTTCTTGGTGATTCAGGCAAGCTTGTGGAGGTCTTTGGATTGTATCCAGTTCATTTTGATGGTCCACATTGAAGATTGAGCTCGTAAATAAAGATTTACTTCCAGATGATGATGTTCCTCTTAAGTCTGGCTGACCGGATGAGTTACTCATCCTGCGGATGATCTGGAAGGTGTCATGTGAAGAATGGTGTGTTCCCATAGAAAGATTGAAGTCTTAGATCTGTGTAGCTGACAGTGTGTTGATCCACATGAAGTCTTTTTGTAATAAGTCATGTTGTATTTATGTACTTGCTCTGTTATGTATGCCGACTTGGATGATAATTCCTAAGTCGATGTCTTGTATAAATAAGGAGTTGTAAAGTCATTTCAAAGTGTGGTGTTGAGATGAGAGTGTGGTAGAGAGGAGCAGAGTGAAAAGCAGAGCAGAAGTATTGAGCTTAAATGGAACTGATTCAAGCATGGTGAAGATGCTATTCTCCAGTTCAAGTATGTAACACTTATTATTTTGTAGACAGTGTGTCTCCTGTAGGCAGTGAGCCTCTTGTGAGCAGTGTGCTTGGGCAGTGAGCCCTAATTGGCATGTGTCATTTTGTTCTTTCTATTCTTCTAACAGAGAATACAATCTTGGGTTAATCACCCCGTGGTTTTTCCCTTAACCGGGTTTTCCATGTCAAAATCTTGGTGTCTTGTGTGTTAATGTGTTTCAACTCTTGATTTAATGCATTATGTTTCCATGATTGATTTAGTATTATGTTGCTGAATTACAAAGTGGATTTAAGTGTTTAATTGGAAGAAAGTTTTGGACAACTGATTCATTCCCCCCCTCTCAGTTGTCTGCCCAAAATCTAACAGACTAAAGCTATAACATTGAAAGAGGCTAATGAAAGTGTTGTCCTAAACTTCTATGAGGACTTGGTGACAAGGCTTGGTACCCCTAATTCTATCATCTATGATAATGCTTTAGCTTTTATTGGAGCTAAGATAAGTGAGTGGACTGTGAAGAATGGTATATTTTTTAGCACATCCTTTAACTATTATCCTTAAGGAAATGGACTAGCTGAGTCCACAAACAAAAACTTGATCAGAATCATAAAAAGAACTATTGAGGATAATCAGAGATCATGGCATACAAAGCTGAAATCAGCTCTATGGGTTGATAGAATAACTCCCAAAAGGTCAATTGGGAACTCACCTTACTTGTTGGTTTATGGTAAAGAAGCAAGGTTGCCTATTTCAGTTGAGATCCCAGCTCTTGATTTGATCAATCAGCTTGAAATGTTGGAAGAAGAGCCAATGGTAGCAAGGTTGGCACAGCTAGTAGAGTTGGAGGAGATAAGAGACAATGCCATGAAAATAATGGAGTTGCATCAAACACAGGTTAAGAGATCTTTTGACAAAAATGTAGCCCCTACAGTCTTCAAAGAAGGTGTTATTGTCCTCAAGTGGGATGAACTAAAGAGCAGGCCTAGGAAACACTCTAAGTTTGATTCTTTTTGGAGTGGTCCTTTCATTATTTCTGAGTACAAATAGCACAATGCCTTTCAGCTGGCCAACATGGAAGGAGAAGTTCTACCTATCCCAGTTAATGGGATACACCTCAAGCTTTGCATTTGAGATATGAGGTACTTTTGTACATATTTGCTTAGTAGTTTTGAGTCAATAAGTGTTGTTGCACATAGGTTTTAGGAGTCTTTTCAATTCCTTCAAGTGTTGATGCACATTTGTAGTCCTGTTTTGGGTGTTTTGGTGGGTTTTTAGTATGCATCTTGTTGTCTTGAAGGTGTCACAGCTGTGTCTCAGGTCTGATATCAATTTTTTTAGGTCTCTTATGACTCTGTGCCCAATGGATATCCAAGGCTACTGGTTTTTGAGTTTTAGCAAGAAAAACTTCCATAGAGGTCACCAAAAATGTTAGTATATTTGTGTTCTTTTAAGTCAAATATTCAAAATAGATGCATTGGTAGTTTTTTAAGGTTTGATGTCCTAGTTTAAGAGTCTAATGACTTGTTTGGAAGGTAATAGATCAAGTCCTTTGATCACTTTCCTTGATAATGTTGTGTTGTTGGTCTAGGTCAAAAATAATTTAAGGTTGCATGGTGATATAAAAGTGATCTCATCGTGTTGAGGATATATGTTGAGGTTAAAACTTATAAAAGATACCTTAAAGTTTCCAAAGACCACATTCAAATTAGGAGGGAATACCTTTTCAAATGTTTTGACCAAGTCATGGGTTGAATGGAATGGATTTGAGTTTAGCCTTGGGTCTGTTAGGGTGAGTTAAGTCTGATTAAGTTTAGTCAAAAGCTCGATTGAGGTCTTTCTTTTAGGGTTTTTCTTACCTTTGTTGCAAATGATCATGAAAAAATGGAGGCTCCTTGTTTGTTTGAAAGACTATTATAGGAGGAGTCAGACATAGCCTACTACAAGGGATGTATTTTGAGATTGCCTTGACCAAAGTCACGAGATAGACTACTACAGGGGTATTGATCTTCTTTTGCTCATTTTACTCAGAAGATATGACTGTATAAAGACTCGCAGAAGATAATGAGAGGAAAGAATGACTCTATTATTGTAAATCACTAGCATGCTTTAAGAAGGAACACAAAAATTAGAGATCTTGCAACAGTAGTCAATCATGTTCAAGATGAAAACAAAGTTTATAAAAGTAGAAGACTGATGTCTTAAGGAGCATTGTGCAAATGAGGGCAGTTTCTTAGCAAGTCCTGGAGATTTCACTCATTATTCAAGGTCTGCATAATCTTTGTAAGGTCTATATGAGTGAAGGGATAGTCATAAAAGATGACTGTCACAGAAGAACACAAAGGTGCAGAAGATAAGATAGTCCAACAAGGTAGTCTACAGTCACTAATAAAGAGATGGAACAGTCTAAAGGAACAACAGTGCTGGGATATCCTATAGTGGACAACAATATGCATGAATAGGGAGGGGAAAATAGAACTTATAGGTTTCTATGATGATCTCATAGACCTGGTCAAGATTTTGTATGAGATTCTATTAGTTTAGACATATAATGTCCTCACTTTGTCTCTGTATGAAAAGTTAACCATGGCACACTTTTGTGATTTCTCCAAGTGATTTCTTGTTATCATTTTCAAGAGAAGTATATGTAGGTCTAGCGAGTTTTTAGATCTTGATAGCTATTTGAAAAGAGACTGCCAAATATTTAAGTTATGTTAAAGGTGTTAATCAATGTTGAGGTTGTAGGTTCTTTTAGTTTCATTGAAACTTAAGAGTTATCAAATCTATAAGGTCTTATGATTTCTAAGATTTAGGATCCATGTAAAGTCAAATCCTATCAAACCTTTTTGAGGTTTGCATTTCACTTCTGAACCTCATTAGCCTTATGAGCTCTATCCAACCTCTAAGACCCGCACCATCTTGAGAACTATGTCCTAGGGGACTGTCACAGTAAAAAGTAGGAAAAGGGGTTACATAACATGAATTGACAGGGTCTTTTTGCCTTGTATTTGAGATCTCATAGTGAGTATTTTACTCTCAAACCTAGAGACTATGGAGACCCCGGTGATCCCTTACAAGGTCTATAGATCTGGGATAGTGTAATGAAAGTGCAGTGAGGACAAAGGTCCATCAAGAAGTGATAGACATTTACAAGGTTTAGAAAATACAAAGGTAAAGAACAAACTATAAGGCATCACAAATGCATCAAAGACAGTCCTAAACAATGGTTATGGAGAGACAGTCAAGAAGACTATGACAAAGGTAAAGTAAAACTTGAAAGCAGCATACCGAGACAGAGCAAGGACTATTGAGGTAGAAGAACAGTCATGAACAGAGAATGAAGAGAAATCAAAGACCGTTAAAGGGGAAGCAAACAAAACAAGGGTATTGAAGAGGGGCTACTCCAAGTTCAGTAATGCATGTGACTGACATGAATATCATCCCAACATGACTGTAACAGACATAGGGGAGAAGCTAACTAGAAGGAAGGATAATAGTCAACATTATTATAGCAACAGTCATCTTTAGGACTGAAGACATATGATATTGATTTTTAGATAATAGTGAAAAGGAGAGATTTAAAGGTTATGAAACCTATTAGGCAAGTGAAGAACTCTCCAAGGAGAATAAGAGAGTCATCCCTATCATGAAAAACACAAGGACAGTTGGATAGTGGCTGGGATAGTCATATGAAGTCTAGAAGCAGCTATATCTAAGGTGTAGATATGTGCAGAGAGCATGGAAGATAGTGTTAGTCTATGCATTGAGCAACAGTTGGAGATTAGAAGAAAGGAGTGTGACAGTGAGTCAAGCCTAGAAGACTTATAAGAACATGAAGAATGATTCTAGCGGTCTTGCAAAAGACAGTCATCCAAAATTATTCAGGAGACAATTTATTAAAGAGATAGATGCAGAGAAGAGACAAGGATAAAGAGTCATCCAAGGACAATCAAAGAGAGAGATACAAGGCCTGTATAACATTATCAAGGATAGTGATGCTAAAGGAGGAAAGAGATTGGTAAAGTCTCATAAAATGGATCAAATGGGTCTTGAGGTCTACATGTCAAGAAGCAAGCTATAACTAAGGAGATGTTACAAAGGATGTTTAGTTGTAAATCTCCATACAGCTTGATTGAGATGTAAGAAGGACATGCAAGTCAGATAAATGGAAGTTACCCTTATTTTGCACATGTTTGTTGTGACATCCAAGTTAGCAAGTGTGATGAGTGAGAATTTCAAGCTAGAAGGATTAGTTGTAGTTCTGTGAGACAATCCAAGACTTCATGTGCTCTTTTAGTCCATAAGGTTAACCATTAGAGATCCTAAAAATAATACATCTTTTAGTTGTTAAAAGTGGAGTAGGGTTTGGTTGAGAAAGGTGTTGTCACACTGGATCCTACCTTAGTTGAGGAACCTTGCAATGTCTTAAACAATCTTAAGCCACCTTAAAGTACCTTGACAATCATGTGAAGATACTTTATCTAAGCACAAGAAGGGATAAGCATACCAAGTGATGAGAAGCACAAAAGAACAATCACCATTTTCATGAAAGAGTAGTGGAAAAGAGTAGCCATAGCATATCATCACCAGGAGACACTCTTAAAAGGACTCTAAATTAGTGACGTCTTAGGTAGAAAGAAGATTATGCAGAGTGACTATAACAGTCACAAGACACGGAGGTTTGCAATTCTACACAGAGGAGGTCATAAATTTGGTCATGGGGGAGATTGTGAGGAGATAGACAACAGTCCATAGAGAAACAAAGGTATGTAAGCACACTGAGGTTGAGCAGAGTATAACTAGCAATGGTTTCAAATAGAAAGGAAAGAAGGACAACATATTTGTGGGTAATTTTTAGTCAAATAAGGCCACAAAAACTTAGTTCTAAGGCTTGTTTTTTACTACTAAAAGATATATATGCATTCAAGAGGTAGTTTGAGTGGATAGAAGACTCTTTCAAGCACCTATGAAGGTTTTAAATGCCCAAAATCAATTTCATCCGACCCAATGCAATTGAGCATCATCGAGAGAAGATTTAGGAGCATGTGGTGAGATGAGCAGCAAGTGGAGAGCATCTAGGAAGTAGTTGATGTGTTGTTCATGAGGTGGAGGAAAAATAGGGGCAGTTGGAGACTTTTTCCATCTATTTCCAAGCATCTAGGGGTAGTTTTAAAGGTCTTATCCATGAACAATTCAAAGAAGGTGGTTTTTCTTCATCAATGAAGCAAGTTGGAGTAATTTGAAGGGGTCTTTTGGCCTAAAATTAGTTACATCCGACCCAGAAGTAGTTGAAGGAAAAAAACAACTTCAACACCAAGTGCAAACATGAAGATTATTCATTGGACCAGGTCTTCTAATTCATTCTTCTTTTCTTAAATTCTCTCCTAGATTCTCTCTTATGTGTTAAAGGGATGTAGGAATAATTGAACTCAGTTTCAAACTAGTTCTTACTTGTATTTTGAATGATTTGTAGCTGGCTCATGCTCTTTTCAAACTAAAAACAAGCATTGTAACTCAAAAACCAGTCAAGCATATGACCAATTTCTTAAATGTAACACTTTTTCAAGCAATGAAGACTGTAAGAGTCAATGTGACTCAGCAAGCCAGGATCACCTACAATCAAGAGAACCTTTCACACAAAGATAACAGAGAAGATACTAAAACAATGGAGCAAAGAATCTATACATAGATCATGTCAAATATAATGAGAGAGCCTTGCTTATAAAGGTAAGGTGAGAGCTAGAAAGGTGGAGTGAAAGGTGGAGTAGAAAGTGGAGATATTCCTACAACATGTGTCAATTAGACGATGATAACTAATTGCACATGTGGAGGATAAGACAACTCACTCCAACTATCAACAACTCAACACACAACTAGACTCAACTAGAAAAACCTAGAAGACTCACTAAGTCAACTTAACATGTGAATTAAGTGTGATGTGTGAATATTATTTAACTAATAAGTAGTTAAATAATGTGAATTATCCACACAAGGGTAAACCAGTTAGGTGATAACCCTGGTCACACCAACACCCCCCTTAAGTGCAACTTAGGGAGTAGCTGACTAAAACAAAGATGCAATGATGGATGATGGGTCCCGACTACTAGGCCATGTTAGGTACCCATGTACAAAAATCTCAAGTGGAGAAAAGGAGAAAACCTCATGGGACAAAACTCCTCTCCAAAAGTGAGAATGCATGAAACAATGAAAGTGAAAGAAGAAGTGATAGTAGGAGGACTCAACATGACCTCCCAAGGACAACTTCTATCACATATGTACAATCAATTACCCCCCCATAAGAGATCAACTGTGAGACTATAGGTCCCCCCATAATGAAGTAGTGCCTCTACCGATGGTGAATGCCTGAAGAAGAATGCTAAAGAGAATCCAAAGCCTGCAAACAACATTCTTCCCCTTAAGAAGAAATAGGTCCAAAGGCTGATGTCAAAGAAACTCCATCTCAAGGTATGATGGAAAAAGCCTCATGATGTATGATGTCTCTGAAAACTGATCAAGTGTCCACATGTCACAATTAAAAGATGCCACATGATCAGGTGTTGCATGCCTAATCAAAGAATGTGACAATCCAAGACAAGATGAAAACTCAAGATCATCAATCTCCAAAGATAATGTATCCTTCGAATGATGGTCAAGACACTCCAACTCAATGTCAAACTGTGACAAGTGAAGAGGAGAAGGTGTCTGCTCATCTGAAGTAGAAGATTCAACTCCTTCAAAGAGGAGATGAATGTCATCAATGACGTCCTCCAAATCTGTAATATGAGACTCACAAAACAAGTCTGAAATACCTGTCAAGTATTCATCCCACAAGCCTGTGTCTGGAAGACAAAGAATATCCTACTCAACTGAAGTGGATGAAGCTATGTCAATGCCAATCTCTATAGAAGCAAGAGAAGGAGGAAGCTCAAAACTAGTCTCAGGAACTGAAGTAGATGTAAGAACACCAAGGTTCAAGTGACCAAACTTCTCCTTACAAACATGATTCACACTTGATGAATGAGTGTGAATAGAAATCAATGGATCTACATCATCATCAGAAACAAAATGGGAGAAAGTATACAAGTGAGATGCATGATCATCCATCCCAATAGCAATGATATCTCTGCTCTCCAAGTCCTGTATGATCACATAATCAGGAGTGAACTCAACTGTCTTCCCTGCACCACAATGAGTAATCTGGTAGATGGAAAGGAGATTGGTTGTCAAGGAAGGTACACAACACATTGTTGAATGTATCCTGACCAACATCAATAGTTCCTTTTCCAATTGCATGCATGTATGTATTATTACCCATCAAAATAGGTGGTGAAGTACATGACTGAAATGAAGAGAACATCCCCTGTGAAGATGCCATATGATGAGAAGCTCCTGAATCAACAAGCCATCTCTCTGACTAAAGACTTGTAGAAATAAAGAGTGCTTGTCCTTTCCCTTTGTATGACCCATTAGCAATGCCTATTGTCCCTGTAGATGTAGATGATGATGGTGGTGAAGAAGAAGAATTGGGTAAAACTGATGTTGATGAAGAATACTCAATGTTATGTTTTTGAAGAAGTTGTGACATCTCATCAATTTTTTTCTCATAACATTTAGTCTCATCATGACCCAATTTCT
This sequence comes from Cunninghamia lanceolata, assembly GCA_027924645.1. Classification (NCBI taxonomy): domain Eukaryota; kingdom Viridiplantae; phylum Streptophyta; class Pinopsida; order Cupressales; family Cupressaceae; genus Cunninghamia; species Cunninghamia lanceolata. Next base: position 9,906,557 of record BSBN01000333.1, read on the forward strand.
TACAATAAGAACACTTTGGCTTCTTCTTCTTATTGGACTCCTCTTTGGAAGAAGAGTTGGGTGTTTTCTTTGATTCTTTCTCTTGCTCCTTAGACTTTGAATCCGTTTGTTTCTTTCCCTTATTATGTGAAGCCTTAGGATCTTTTGTGCTTTCTGTTGCAACTAGAGCTTATTTTCTAGGAGACTTCAATGTGCCCATATGTAGTAACTTGGCTTGTTCTCTTGTGAGTTGTGCAGCATACTCCTCAAGTGAAGGCATAACAAACTTACTACCAAAAGCATCCATTATAGCATAAAAGGTAGAAACATAAACTAAATATGCAAGACCCAATTTTGCAACAATAGATAGAATCAATTGTTCATCTTCTTTCTCAAGATGACACTATTTGAACTGCAACCTGAGAGACTTAAACTTGGTGAAGAAATCTTTGATTTGATCAAAATCTTGAGGATTAAGTGCAATTAGCTCATTCTCCAATTTGAACCTTCTTATTTTATCTTGTTTGCCAAAGAGATTGTCTAATGTTGTCCATATCTCATTTGGTGTTGTACAAGACTCAACATGAAATCTCAGATCTAGAGAAATAGCAAGATAAAGTGTGCCATAAGCCTCATCTCTTCTATCTAACCATTTTCTTCTCTCAGTAGCACCTATGGGTTCAGGATCTATGCCTAAAGTTATTCTATGTAACTTTTGTTTATACAATACAAACTCCATGTTTTTCTTCCATTCAAGATAATTATATAGAGTTAAAAGTGGAAATTGAGGCACATCCATGATGAAAAAGAAAGACAACAACACAACACCCCTTTACTATGTAAGAGAGCCCCCCCAATTTGTTGTGGCACTTTATACTTAATATGATTTACAATTATACTCAAAGGACCAAAATTGAGAAAATAACAAAATCTCATAAAAAAGAGATCTGAGTGAGATTACAATCATTCACAATGATTTAATACATCAAACAAATCCTCTCAAAACAAATTTCACCTCCACAAGTATCAAAATGCCCAAGTTATCACTCAAAGGCCAAAAAACTGATAAAAGAAATAAAATGCACCTGGAGCAAAATCTGAGAAAAGTACATGGATGGTTGTGTAGAGCTCCTGAATACCTTTTCGATGTCACTTAAATCGTGAAAATTAGAGATCGTGGCAAAAAGTTATGAGCTCGGGAGCCAAAAGGAGAGATTTGTCTTAAACCTACAATAAATGTTGTCAAACAACAAAATCAGAGAAAAATTCTGACACTACTATGAAATGCTCTCTGTCAGCTTTCCATCAATATCTTGTTTTCTTGATTTCGACACCGTGGGCAAAAGTTATGCAAAAAGAAAAAAAAACCTACTTTAGGACTTTGAGGGGCAAAATACACCCCCTACAAAATATTCTCCCCTAGCCGGAATATTCCACAGTTGTCGGAAAACCACCTGTCTGAGACCAAAACCACTTACTAATTTGGTAAAACCACTATTTGGCAAGAAAAACCTGCTTTGACCAGTCAAACTACTATCTAGGTCAGAGTCAAAACTACCTTTGTTAGCAAAAAATTGCCTTTGACCAGTCGCAAAACCATTGTTTCGAGCGGAAAACCGCTGATTGAAACTGCCGAGTGGGTTTGAGCAAATTGCCGGCCGAAGAATTGGTATAACCGCCAAGAGTAAATGTTTGAGACAACCGACGTGGAAAAGTGGTCTCTAACTACAGCTAATATATTAATCACCTACGGCAGATCAAAGATGGCTAATCGACGAATGGAAACTTTCTCGGCATTTTATTTGTACATGCCACCAAAACTCTCGTCGATGAGAGAAACTGTGTATGAGGAAAATCGAGAGGTTGAATGATAAGATCACAAAGTAATGATAATAACAACTCAATTACCCATAACATAAAGAGATCAATCTAAGTAAAAAGCCAATATCAATGAATAAATCAAATAAAAACAAGAAAGCCTTCACCTAGATTGTATAGTTCCCTTTGTCGAATGTAGACTGCTCAATAACGTGGCAAAACTATGTTTACAACAAGCGGATGTATGTGCTAAAAAAAGGTCGGTGTGCTCAACGATGCGATGTATGCTCAATTCGCTGTTAAGAAATGCCTGAGAATAAATGATCGAAGAGGATTTGTGAAGGAGATGAGGGGGGTTTATATAGGTTTCAAACATGATCGATCAATAGATGAAATAAATCCATAGAATGAATGGTTGAGATAAATCAAATAACTCATGCTGAATGTGCACACAACATGTGTCACTCCAAAAAGGTATTTTTCTTAAGATAATTGTTTTTTTGATAAAGATAGGATTTGATTTCATAAATTAGAATGTTTTTTTCTTCTAATTCATGAGTTGATGAAAAATAAGATAAATTAAAGCCAATTAACTTAACTTGAGATTTGTCTTTTTTAGAGTTCTGAAAATAAGACTGATTGTGCACATGAGTTAATCATGATATTTTTAGAGGAATTGGAAAGATAATTGAAATTAAATAAATTAATTTATTTAATTGATTGTGCATTATTTTGAAGAATAAGAAGATTATAAATAAAATACTTGATCTTATTTATTTTTAGAGAATTGAGATACTTTAAATAAATTTGCATGATTTATTTAAATTTGGAAGAACAATTTAACTTGATTGAATAATGTAAATTATTTAATTGTACATAAGAGAGAATTTGTGATGAATTAATTAAATAATTGGATTTATTTAATTAATGTGGATTTGAAATTTGAAAAAGGATAATGATTTAATTAAATAATAAAAAATTATTTAATTTTGGAAGAATATAGAGAAATTTGATTTATTTAATTAAATAAATAGAATTTATTTAATTAATGTTGAATTTTAGGAGTTTTCGAAGAATTAGATGAAATTAATTAAATAATTAGATTATTTAATTGACGTTTGAATGCAGGTGATTAGACAGAAATGCAAGTGATGTGATGACTTGGTCATTTTTAGGTGTCTACAGAAACAACCGAGTACAAAAAATTTATCGGTTGTTGTTTGTACAAGGAATACGTTGATTGGTACACGTTGACTGTCACTGGGTATTGAAATCTCTAACTGCTGATGGCGGAAGAATTCCACCGAAACCACCGGTAAAAGCTATTAAACCTACGAATTGTTTAGTCACCGGGAAATCACACTAGATTATTGCTGGGAATCTTTAACTGCCGCCAACTCTAAGATTTCAGCCACAAGTGGCGAAACTCAAACACCTGCCGAGTCCAGTGCTTGACTGTTGAAAGTTGTTTGGTCGATGAAACAGAGATTGCTAACCAGCGACTATAGATCTGGCCTATGAGACTGCCAATGAAATCATAGATCCCATAGAAAAAATTGAAACTGTCCACTGGATAATGCAATGAAACCAATGGAGAAACCAATTAGATGCCGCCAATAGTATTGAAATCGAAACCGGTTATAAACTCCGGTGATAAAGAAAAAAATACTCCCTTCAGTGGATTACAACTTTACATATGCCAGTAAAATGTTCGCCTCTAACAGCAAGGACCGCCAAAGGTGACCAAAGACTGAAAGTAGTTTGACTGCCGTGTAAAAGTGAACCTCTACCAAAGATGCCGAAGATATCGATTACCGACCAAACTTCGAAGACCGCTAACAAACTAAGAATTTTGGTGAAGTCTTTACATGCTGACTTCGGATCACAGACCACCGAGGAATGGTCGCTGAGGTCGACAGTTTTGATCGACTTAAACCAAAAAAATGGACCGTTGTAGATGCAGCCAAGAGATGCAAAGACTTGCCGTTAAAAATTTAAAAACCACCAAAAAACAATTAAAGGTTCAAGCCTTTGGATGGGGCTGTGGGACCTTTGAGGCTACCCTGTGCCTACCTGTAGATGGGAGGTCCACATGGGTACTATGGTACCCGCGGCCTGAATGCCACTCAACACAATTTTTATGGCCCTTTTTTTGTGTGGCTAAAAAACAAAAAAAATCAATGTTTTCTTTAAAAAAAATAAAAATAAAAAAACCTTACAATCGCCCAAATGAAATATGATGCAGATCTAGTGCAGTAGATTGATGACACAGGTGAAGATTCCTTCTATGCAGGGAATATTCCCTGTCGTGGAGGGGCAGAGGCAAAAAAATTTTGCCTTTTTTTCAACTTCTCTGATTTGGGCGTTTGGACAGCCGATCTATACTTATTTGGGCCTCCTAATCACAACCGTGATGTTGGATTTGCTCCAGGATGCTCCTATGACGCTGCTCCCAGCAAAAACTCTCCAATGAGGGAAGGAAATTGCAGATCAGGCTCTGATACCATGTAAGAGTCAATGTGACTCAGCAAGCTAGGATCACCTGCAATCAAGACAACCTTCCACACAAAAATAACAAAGAAGATGCTAAAACAATGGAGCAAAGAATCTATACATAGATCATGTCAAATACAATGAGAGGGCCTTGCTTATAAAGGCAGGTGAGAGCTAGAAAGGTGCAGTGAAAGGTGGAGATATTCCTACAAAATGTGTCAATTAGAGGATGATAACTAATTGCACGTGTGGAGGATAAGACAACTCACTCCAACTATCAACAACTCAACACACAACTAGACTCAACTAGAAACACCTAGAAGACTCACTAAGTCAACTTAACATGTGAATTAAGTGTGATGTGTGAATATTATTTAACTAATAAGTAGTTAAATAATGTGAATTATCCACACAAGGGTAAACCGGTTAGGTGATAACCCTGGTCACACCAACAAAGACAACTTATTTCAAATCCAAACTTGTGTAACACTTCTTTGGCATAAAATTTTAGTTAAAATTCTACCTTTTATGTGACTGATTATATGTGTTCTATTGGTTTATTTTTCTATATTTTAGTTCAAAACCTCAAAATATGATCAAAACAAACATTTGTAATCAAATTCAATCATACTCATGCAAGTTATAGATTGTGGCAAAACTTGTACGACTATTTTAGTTGTGTAATATCTGATTTTCCTTCTAGAACAACATCAATAGGTGCCATTTTTATGAAATATTGATGGGTGAGATGTTAAAAGACATAGATTGTGCAGCAAAAGTTCTGTTTGAGCAATTGTAAGTCCAAAACAGTAAGTTATAGGTCTGAGAAAACAATTTGGTGCATCACCTAGTTAGCTATAGTTAATCATTTTCAAGCATTTTAAGTTATTTCCAGTCATCTTCTTACTCTTTCCCTTCAAAACAAGTAGGATTTATCAAGATCTAGGTGATCAATCAAAAGGAACCAGCCTTCTCTGGAGGTTCACTCCAAGTTTTAGGTAATCCACAAGCCTAGGAGTGATCCCATGTGTCAATAGGTAGCTAAGTTGATAGCTTAGCACTCGGGTGCATACTTTGTTGATAACAGTTTTTGGCACACCCGGTGGGACTATTTGAAGCAAAATAGTTCAAAGAATACATTTTATTACAGGTTTTGATATGCAACCAGTAATTTTTAGACCTTTAAGAGGTTGAAATCTGCATATCTAGTGACTCTAGGTGTGGAAATTTAGTAAAACCAGTGTTGTAACAGCTTATGAGAAGGATAAAAATGAGTGCAAGTTCATTTCAGTATTTGCAGCTATCTCCTCCTAGGAGACAAGGTAGAACTAGTAGGAGAACTCGCCCTTCAACAAGGAAAGCTCAATCAACTCCACCTCCTATGAGAGTTGTAGCTCATCTTGCAAGAAATCAGACCTATATAACACAAATGGAAGCTCCTAGGAACCAAGTTTTTTAGCCTTTTAATCAAGGCAACCCCTTGAACTTGGCACAGCATAATGACATTCTAATTGCAGCCCTCAGGACTATACCATTTTTCATAGGAGAGGACCACACTACACCCATTGAGCACATCAAGGATGTGGCAAACTTATGTGTTGTGCATCACATTACTCAAGAAAATGTAGCTCTTAGATTGTTGGCAGCCTCTTTCAAAGGCAAGGCTTTGCAGTGGTTCAGAGGTTTGGCAGTGAACTCAATAAACTCATGGGATTATCTTGGAGAGTTTCTTTGAAAGCATTTTGAAGACAAATCTGACCATTTGTCTTTGGTAGAACAACTGAGCACCATCAAGAGGGCTCCTCAGGAGCAAATGACAGACTTCAACTTCCATTTCTAGTAGACATGGAACAGAATTCTTGCTACGGTAAGACCTTCTGCAGATCATGCTTTTCTTTACTATTTGAAGGCACTTAACAGTGACATTTCTATTATGATACAATCCATGGGAGGTACTTCAATACTAGCTACATTTGACATTGCAGTAAGGGCTAAAAATAATCTTATCCAATGGTACAGGGGCACCATGTCAAGTTGTGCAATTTTGGTCTTAGGTTGAGTTTTGGGTGTTGAGTCTTAATGTGGTGTAATAAGGTCATAATAGACCATTCAAAATGTTTTAAGTCACTTTGAGTCAGTTCTAGGTATAGTTGTTAAGTTTTGTGTCACTTTTGCAAATGTTGTCATGTATAAAATGCAAAAAAATGCAAAATGTGGGAAGTTGAATGGTCAAGGCATTCAAAAGTTAGTTGTAGCCATTGGGTTTGGTGGAAACATGTTTAAATATGCTTGTAAACTTCGAGGCACTATTGTTGAGATCTTGTTTGGTGAAAAAAAATTAAATAAAGCTTTGTTTTAGATTAAATTTTGGCTTTTCTGCTGCTCCAAAGATCTGTATGGCTCCATACAGTCATTAATTGATATATCATGAGTTAAATCTAATAGAGGCATGAGTTAATAATATTTTGGTTTTGGTTTTAGGTGTTTTCATCAGGTTTGAAGGTTTCTAGAGAAATTTTTCTATAGGTGGTCTGAAAACCCTGAATTTGAGTGTTTGAGTGCTTAAAATGGGCTTATAAGCCATTCCACCTGGTGAAACATGCTATGACTTGGTGGAATGGCACAAGTAGATGTAGTTTCTGTGTTTATGTTTCTGACAAGAGCAGGGATGAGGGTTTTGAGAAATTAAGATGATGCCCTAGGTTAGAAAAACACTTGTTTTGAGCAATTTTGAGGTATGAAGGTAGGATTTTGTTGAAAGACAGTTAAGGGATCATTCCAGTGGGTGAATTAAGCATGTGCAGACCCATTGTGATGTATTTGTGGTGTTGGTTTATAGAGTAATGGTTTGGAGTTTGTAATTTAATTAAACCTCCTTGTGACAAGCTTAAATAGGCCTAAGGAAGGGTTTGTGAATTGGTGAACTTGTGGTTGTTTCAATTGATAAAGGTTGTGGATTCAGACCATTTGGGACCTGCCAAGAACATTGGTGTAGAGATTTTTGATTGGAAGAGAGTTTACCTTGTGGTTGCTTTGGAAAACAAGGCTAATTGCCCCTTAGAATAGCGTAGTAGTTCATTTTAGGAGGGTATGTTTTGAAACAAGCCTATGAACAAATTTGATATGTTAAAGGCAAGCCAAAAGGGTATCTGAAATAATAGTTCTTTTGTGGGTTTGAAGTTGTTCTTACAAGATATGGTCAAAGGTTATTGTTTGGAGTCCTACAAGGCAAAGATGGAGAAATTGTGAGAAGCCACCAAGTTGGAACCTTAAAGGTGAAAAGGTTATTCAAAGTTTATTGAATTATGTCTATTTTAACAAATTACTCCCTACTCTGCATCAAGTGGTATCAAAGCATAGGTTCTAATCTGTAGAAGAGAAGTTGTGTTGAAAGAAGAACAAGGATGCCTCCAAAAGGAAATGCAGTTGCTAGAGAAGTGAGTGAGTTGAAGGAAAAACATGCAAGAGAGATGAGAGAGTTGAGAGAAACCTTTGAAGCCAGACTTGCTGCACTGGAAAGAAATTAGAAAAGGGGAGTGATCACAAGAGATCTAAGTGATCAAGATGAAGAAGAAGAAGAGTTGGTGGAAGAGAATCTGCAAGAAGGGTCCTGAGAAGAGTTGGATCCTGAAGATCTGAAATTTGCAAAGTTGCTAAAGGTAGTCAAAGGAGATAGTTCCAAAATAAATATGGAACTACCAATGTATGGGGGAAGTATGAACAGTGAAGAGCTTCTTGATTGGATAAGTGAACTAGACAAATATTTTGAATTTGAAGATGTACCTGAAGGCCAACAAGTGAAGTTGGCAAGGACAAAGTTGAAGGGTGTTGCATCCCTTTGGTGGGACTATGTGCAAGATGAGATAAGGAAGCGAGGCAAATCCAAAATCACCTCTTCGAATAGGATGGTTACAAATTTGAAAGGTAAATTTCTAACCAGTGATTATGCCACTTAATTGCATAGACAATCACAAAAATTGAGACAAAAAGATATGGATGTAAAGGCATATACAAAGGAGTTCTACAAACTGAGGATTAGATTAGGTCATCTAGAGGATGAAGTTGATAAGGTTGCAAGATACCTTAATGGGCTAAACTATAGCCTCCAAGATAAACTTAGTCTCACAAGCCCAAGGATGGTAGAAGAATGTTATCAACTAGCCTTGAAGGCTGAAGCAAAGTTGCAAAGAAAGCAAGAGAAGCAAGGTAGAGGTAGGGGAAGGACAAACTTTAGAGGTAGAGGGACATTTACTAATTCAAGACAGCCACATGGGAGTCAAGGAAAGACAAGTAATATCCAAGAACAAGTTGCAGATTCAAGAGGCAGTTTTAGGGGTAGAAGATCAGATTTTAGGGGTAGATTTGGAGGACAAGGAAGAGGTTCACAAGGATTCTCAGGAAGGTGCTATCAATGCAATAAGTTTGGACATCAAGCATGGCAGTACAATGAAGGCCAAGCCTCTAGTTCACATGGAGGAGAAAGAAGGAATCTAGTGTAAACTCTCCATCTCAACATGCTGGTCTAGAGGTTGGTGAAGCACTAATGGTAAGAAGGACACTCATCAAAGCTAATGCAGGAGCATCCATGGTTCAAGAGCAATCTTACATCAACCAAAAACATTTGCAGTTTAATTTATTTCTTTTCATTTTCTAGTTCAACTCAAAGAAGTTTAGTCATAAGTAATTTCATCTTGTGGTCCAGTATTGGCATTTCACATCTTGCGGATAGCATATACATTTATTCATTTACATCATATCAAGAATTTAGAGCATTTGGATCAGTTACCGGAAAGATATCGCTTTCAAAAGATCAACTATTTTCTCAGAACAGAGCATCCTGATAGTCTCAAACAATCAACTAAAGGAGGAGGCTTGCAGATCTCAATGACACATCATTCAACATCCTTTGGTTTGTGGCCAACCTTCCCCAAGGGTCTGCGCGTTATTCCATTCATTTGAGGAAGTGTTCTATGCATTTAGATCTGACCTATCTGTGAACATGTTACAACTCTTCATTGGAGTTTGTGACCTTCCTTGGCCAATGTGGAGGAATCTATTGGTTTGAAGTTGATATATAAAGATGTAATAGATCCTTAGGAAAGTAGCTATTGATATAAGAAAGATCTGATAGTTTAGATTTGTGTGAAGGAGCTTCAAAGCCTTATCTTATGCATGTATGTAATTAGGCCTTTGAGCCCATATTGTGAGCCAGCATGTTGCCGACCAAATTGTATTTGAATTCTAAGATATGCTAAATGACTGAATCTACATTTGTTTCATCTCTTTCAGTTGTTTCTGTTGTGTTTACTCTTGTTGCACGGTCCGGACAATTCATTCTGTGAACCCTCCTATCGTGACTGCACCAAGTGGTATCAGAGCGAAAGTTTGATTCTTTGGAGTGAATTAGCGAAGGGGATTCCATAAGATCTTGTTGTAAGTAGATCATCGATCCGAGGAAAATTACTTGTGCACAACCAATCACCGATTGAGAGGCAGTTGTCGCCGGTAGCCCGATCATCGAATTAAGGCAATTTGCACTTGATCCTAGGAAGATGTCACCATGAAGAGTTCCTTCTGTTGGTACAATGGCTAATAGAATGGATGAGATGATGGAATTGATGAGAACAATGCGAATTCAATTGGATGTTGTTGAAGAAGATAGGCAAAGAGGATTGACACTGAGACCTAATGTTGAAAGCGATGATGAGGAAGAACTTCAATCTGTTAAACACACTGGCGAAACTCTAGAAGGTGATGAAGAAGAAGAATTAGATCAGGTAAAGATGGTGTGAGTTATTCCAAAGATTGGAAAGAGACCTAGAGTTGATGTGCTGAATTATACTGGTAATTTGAATCGTGAAGAATTGATTGACTGGTTAAATGATATGGAAGAATACTTTAACTATGATGAAATTGAAGATCCAAAGAAGGTGAAATTTGAAAAGACAAAGTTGAAGGGACATGCTGCTATATGGTGGAAAGAAGTTCAGTTGGAAAGAAATAGAAGAGGAAAAGAAAAGATTACAAAGTGGGACCGGATGGTGACAAAGTTGAAGAATCAGTTTATACCTGCTGACTATGAGTTGGAGTTGTTGAAAAGATTGCAAAACTTAATACAATAGGAGAAATATGTGAAGGAGTACACTGAAGAATTTCATAAAATGATCATAAGGACAGGACATAGTGAAGCAAGCAAGGAGAAAGTGGCTAGATACATCAATGGACTAAGATTGAACATTCAAGAGGAACCAAGTTTGGTAAGGATGACATCTTTGGAGGAAGCATATCAGTTTGCCTTGAAGGTTGAAGAGAAACTGAATAAAAGACATGATCAGAGACAGAGAGGCAGAGGAGGTAAATTTAAGAGAGGTAGAACATTTTTTGGATATGATCGACCATTTACAAAGCAGAACAAGTTTGATAGACCACTAAGGAAGGATGACAGAGATAACAATGTTTACCAGAGAGATGATAGAAATTTTTTACCGGATAGGAAACTCTAGTGCATACCAGAATGAAGGATATAGAAGAGAAGGAAGAGGATTGGATAAGAAAACATTTTGAGGTACTTGTTTCAAATTTTGAGGTAAAGGACATAGAGCATTTGAATGTAATCAGGGTAGTACAAGTAAGAGGATAGAAAAAAATGGAAGAGCAGCCTATGTTGAAGAGGAACCTGTTGGATCACCCAGTTTTGTTGGAAAACCTAAGAAAGGAGAATCATTGGAGATGAGGAGAGAACTATTTCAAACAGAGACAAATGAGGAACCACCACAGAGGAAAAGTTTGTTCAGAACTAGATGCAAATTCGGAGGTAACTGTTGTAAAGTTGTAATTGATAGTGGTAGTTCAGATAACCTACTTTTAGAAGAGATGGTGACTAAGCTAAAGTTGGAAAGATTGAAACACCCTAATGTTGGCAAGAGACACTGTGTCGCTTCATTAGTGTTGTCATTAATGGCAACAAAGTCTATCCCACACATCCACAGTACATAATATGCCTTCACCGGAAGTCAGATTGATGAATGTTTTGGTCCGGTGAACAAGAATAGAGTATGTAACAAGGTCCGACAATCAGATCTGGATCTCTTAGATGGTGTAACTGAGTAAGTTGTGGACTTGGGAAAGTCAAGAGGGGTATCATGACTGCTATACTCCAGAGATTTAGCCTCCGGGGGTAAAGCATGGAAAAGATATGAGCATCTGAGTGTTGGGTTCCAGTCAGGCAGAGCAGACAGAGGAAGAACTGACCGACAGAGTATCAGACTTCAATCTGGATGAGTAAAAGGTGTTGATCAAGCAATTTGTGGGATTATACATTGTTGGCTGACATGATTAATGACTTCTATGCCTATGTTTTTGATACGCATCACAAATCAAGCATGGATTCAGCTGACAGATTAATTACTTGTAGTGTTCCTAATGCCTACTAGGAAGTTGATAAAAATCTTGATGCGGATATATATACCAGATGGATTCTAGTATGTAAGTGTGCAAGTGAACAAATGATGAAATAAAGTGCGAAGAAAAGCAGGGATAAGTGTGAGAGCAGCAATTCAAGTCCGGTATGTGACAGAGCAACAACATCAAAATAGAGGAAGAATGAAGTGCATCAAATCAATGTATTGTGCCTAACCGAAACTGAACTCTTGCATTTGTAGATGCTTCTCATTAGTTCAAACACTTGATTACCTTCTGTAAGTTCTGTAGACAGTGAGTCTCTTGTAGGCAGTGTGCCTCTTGTGAGCAGTGTGCTCAGGCAGTGAACCCTAATTGGCAAATGCCATTTTGTACCTCTTATTCTTTTAACAGAGAATACAATCTTGGGTTAGTCACCCTGTGGTTTTTCCCTTAACAGGTTTTCCACGTAAAATCCTTGTGTTATGTGTGTTGATTTCATTTTTGCTCTTATGATTTCATATGCTTTAATGTTTTGATGCAACATTGTTTATTAAGATAACAAAAGGAAAAGAAAATTAAGGAAATTTTGAGATAACTAATTCACCCCCCCTCTCAGTTATCTGCCTTATTTCCAACAATTGGCATCAGAGATAAGTTCCTCTTAACAAAGCCTAACAGATTGAGGAAGATCTGGGAATCTCAATGGATATATATGGTATGAAGGAACAACTTCAATCTGCCCTAGATGATCTTGAACAATCCCACTCTGAAGCCAATAATTTGAGAGAAAGACTCAAATAAGCTAATGATTTCATAAATGAGCTAAAAGAAAAACTTAGTATCTCTATGAAAAAGAGAAAGGAACTACTTCAAAAATTAGCCAATCAGAGTGAAGTCAATGATACTAATGAAGATCTGGATGAGAAAAATAAGCTATGTAAGAAGCTATCAAAAGAAGTCATTATGGTAAGACATGAAATGGAATCAAGGGTTATGAGATTCACCCAAGAAATTGAAGGAAAAAGGAAAATTGAAGATAATCTAAAACAATCCCTCAAGGAGAAAATAGAGGATTGCCACAAAATGATAGAATAATCAAGCATCTTGAATCTGATCTTGAAGAAGCTAGAGACAATGAAGAACAACTTGAGAATCAGATAGACATTCTTAAACAAGATCTTCAAACAACAAATGAATACAAAGAGAAATTCAAGATAAGCTCAACCCAACTTGAAGTTCTTCTTGAAAGCCAAAAGAGGGTAGATGATAAGTGTGGCTAGGGATATGAGAAAGGTGAAAGCTCTGGATACGGTCAGAAGAACTTTGGATCAGAAAATCAAAGAAACATGCCTAGAAGACCTCTAGTAAGGCAACCAAATGCTCAAAGATATCCATCCTTCAATGGATACTTCTTCAATTGCAAAAATTTTGGTCATAAAGCAACTCGGTGCAAGAGGAGAATGAATCAGACTAATCCATCCTTCTCCAGACAATGTTTCAACTACAAAAGGTATGGTCACAAATCTCATGAATGCAGAAATATGCAAATAAACAATTCATTCAATGGTAGATGCTTTGCATGCAATAGAATGGGACATATGGCTAATTAATGCAGATCAAGAGGATATCAATCAAATAAGCAAAGAAATGTTGTCTGTTACAATTGCAATAGATCCGGTCATATTGTCAAATTCTGCAGAAGTAGAAATCAGGATAGAAAAGGTCCGGTGCAACATAATCAAAAACAAGATAAGGGCAAAGGTAAAGTGAATGCGGATGAAGTTCAAAAGGAGATGAGAAAGATTTAGGTGAAGAAGAGTACAGAAAATATTGGGGATGCATCTGCATCAGAATCCAGTGCTGATATTCCTTCCGAAAACTAAAAAGGTGAGCTCTGGCTCAAGGGGAGTCACAGAGAAAAACAAATTCCCCCAGCCAGTCAACTAGTGCCTAAATTCAGCACATGGAATGTTGCGGATTAAAGGGTTCTCAGAAAAACATCTAAATAACCTTCAATAAAAATATGAAAGATCCGCATGGAGTTTTGCAAGATTTTAACCGCTCAAGTTAATCCAATTCTGACAACTATCTGGTAAAGTAGGATTTTCATAAACAGATCCGATATGATTTAGAATTGAAACACTTTGATCTGTGGACCCATGGCATGAGTGAAGAAAAGAGGATACATTATCAATCCTCACTGATAATGATTCTAAGTTCAGCACAGTGATTCGAGAAGATCTCTCTCAAAATAGGGCAACCGGATAACTTAAGTTGTGCATTTATTACAAAAGGAAATTAGGGTTTGCACAAGGATAAAAGGGTTCTTTCACTCATTATTTACACATTTGCATTCGCGAAGAAGAAAAGTAGAGCTCTGTAACAAAGTTTCTACAATTCACTTAAGATCAACTGGAAAATTGAATTCAACCAGTGATTTGTTCCGGCTCCTATTTCAAACCCTAAAGCATGAAAAAGTACTTCCATTCTGAAAATCTCTCTCTAAATCTCTTCCAAAATGGCTCCTCCAATGGTTGTCAAGATCACTGATAGGCCGCATCCTAAATTCATGAAACACCCTTATAAATCTCTAGAAGTTGATCCTTTAGGCACATTTTCTAGCATTCCACATGGGGTATTGCATGTAGAAGATGTTAGGGTCTATATCCATGCCAACATTGAGGAATTTGGAGACTCAAAATTGATGGACATCTATCACAAACAGCTAATAGATGAGAGTTTTGAACTAAAACCTAAATTCAAGGCCCGCCGGGATAAACACTTCGGACATTGCATACACTTTCCATGTTTTGTAGAAGATGATTGGATCTGGTATGTCCTAAGCAGGATGCATGATAATTTCATGTGGTTAATGAGGCCCTTCAAGATAACTAAAGATGCCATCAGGGCAGTGACTGGACTGCATTCATCCGATGGGTTACCTGCACTTAAATCTGTCAAGAACCAGATAGTAACTGAAGCCACCGGATCTAAATTTGACAAAAGATCAATGACCATAGATGACATCACTGATCCAGATGTCAAGTTTGCCTCAATGATAATTGGCTACAAAATATATCATTCGAGTAGGGAGAATTCTATGTTTGGGACAACAATCTATGCAACATATCAAATGTTGAGGGAAGATGCAGACTATGATCTATGTGAGCTTCTTCTAAATCAACTGTTGGAAAATCTGCAAAAGATCAAAAAGGATAAGAAGAATTCTTTCAAATATGGTTGTCTAATACTGTGTATGTTCTTTTATTACATGAATGAGCTACCCGGATCAAGTGGTTGGGTTTGTCAAAATGACAAACCGGTTGCAATTCAAATCAGAAATTACATGTATGGACTTGGTGATGCTCAAGCTCCAAACATAGCCCTCTGGGGTTACTTTAAGAATTTCCAAAGCATGATGCAAGCTAGAGAGAGAATATCTCAATCCATAGTTGAGAAATACAAGGACACAATGTGCTTCATGGTTGACACTGATCAATTCCTAATTGAGGCAGTTGAGCCCAGAACTGTGTGGATAATGCCTATGGGATACGAGGTTGATGAAAAATTCTTGGAGCTACATATTTAACACCTATTGAGCTAGCCTAAGGACCCTGAAGCAGAAAGGTTTGGCACCTTTCAAGAACTAAGTGTAAAAATACATGTTGAGTTAAGACAACCAGAGATAAAGAGGAAAGTAAGAAGGGAAGTTGAAGAAATTGCCAAAAGATTTGGCTTATCAAAAGAGGCAGTAGATGCAAATAGAGAGAAAATGGAGAAGGCTAAGAAAGAGAAACAAGAAGCAAAGAAAGGAGACGTTCCGATACAAGCCTCCTCTCAAACTAGATCTTCCAAGAGCTCTGCACCTGCCACTCCTAAAAGCTCAAGGGCCACCAAATCGGAAGTCAAGACATCCGGAAAAGGAGATAAGAGGATGAAGACCAAAGCCACAAGGACATATACAAGCCTTAAATATGATGAAGAAACAGAATCTGATGAAGAAATCAAGAAAATGAAGAAGAAAAGAACATCCAGGAAGTTCTCTGCTAGCAGAAATAAGGAAGAGAAGGCAGAGGAATTTGTTGAAAAGCCCACTCTTTCCACTAATGACATCATCAAGGTAGTTACTATGGATGGGAACTTGCAGCCAGTGACAGAGTTTTATGATGCATACAGTGATGCTGACAAGAGAATTCTAGAAGAGGCTACTGTCAGGTACTTGAACATTTACAATAAAGCCTTCATTGAAATTATATCATTAATTCCTAAGAGCCTAGAAAAGGTACTTGAGCTAAGAAAAGAGAATGCTATGGCAAAAGACCTAGAGATCCGAGAGCAAATAATGATTTAGCTTTATCCTTCTATCACTCCAAAACAAATGTACATGATTTTCAAGGACTGTAAGGATGAGTTCCAGAGTAAGGCAAGAATGAATAAACTTATGCTTGGAGAAACTAACCAAGTAGCAAGAGAAACAAAAGATATCCTCCGGAATGCTTTCAAAAGATTCAATCTTCCTATTGTAGAGGAAATAGATGAAGAACCTTCTACCATGGATGTTGAAGGATTAAATGCAACCAATGAAGAATCTTCTGACAAGGATGTAGAAGGATCAAAGGAAATAGATGGAGAGAAGTCTAAGGAATTGGATTCCTCTGTTCTGGAAGAGGAAGTTCATGAAGCAATAAACACAGGTGACATCTCTCCTCCAGATCCCACTGTAGACATTCCAGACTCTAAACCTGAAGGAAAAGATAGAAGAGAGGAGAAGGTGATTCAAGAAGAAGAGGTTAAGGGAAAAGAAGAAGAACAAGCAGAAAAGACTAATGATGACTGTTCTAATATCCCAAAAGAAAAGAAGACTCAATCACCAACAAGAGACATTGCAGAGGCAGTGAAGAACTTCCTAAACAAAGAAATGGTGGAGATAGATGAACCTGAGCTATTTCAAGGGCCACTAAATTTTGACTCTCTCTCCCCAATTCAGACAATGAAAATAGCATCTTTTGCTCAAGCCAAAGCAAAAGAAAAACTCCTGAAATCTCACATGGAAGACTGTGAACTGTTGGAGATTGCATCCAAGATGCTGGAAAAGATCATGTCATCCTTCCAAAAGGATCCTTCAGCCTCACCATCCGGTAACTTGAAATCTTTGGTAAATTCTGTTAGCACTCATTTTGAATCTCTAGAGAAATCAGCAGAAGCAAAGGTCCAGAAGGAGTTTCTAGGAAAAAGATTCACTGAAGTGCATGGACTGATTGCTAATGATAGGAGGACCCTAGACATTGGAATAAAGAGCCTTGAAAACGCTCTTAAAGATGGTGGGGACATATACAAATTTTGTTTATCTTGGCCCAAAGTGACAAAGGACATTGAGAAGAAAGTGAAAGAACAAGAGGGAAAACTGTCAAGTTTATCTCAGAATTTTGATCCCCTTACTACCTCTCTAATGAATCAAGAATGCCAAGCCATTGTTATAATAAATGAAATAAAGAGGCTGGACAAAGAAAAGAAGAACATAATAAACAGAATGGGTGAACTCAGAGGGATAATTATCCCCAAGTTAGAGGCAATGCATGAGGCCTTGACAGATGCTCAGACCACAGCCCGGACCAGTGATCCACCAGATTTAAGAAGGGCAAAAGCATATGCATTTTTGTTGAGTGGTCACATCTCCATTTTGGATGGGATGAAATAGAGCTGGGCCACAGAGTTTGTATAGTTGAAGGCCACTTTTGCGGATATACTTAAGTATATGTAAGTATAACATATATATACTTATGCGGCCATATATAGGATAATTTTTGCAAAATTTTGGTATGTGGATTTTGTCCTTTGCCATTGATGTCAAAGGGGGAGTGAGGAGTAGTGAAAAATGTGGAATCTAGCTAAGGGGGAGCTCCGGTAAAATAGTACAAAACACAGAGCATCAACCAAGGGGGAGTTACTGCGACACTTAGCCATTTTTCACTAAGTGTTGCCATCAATGCCAAAGGGGGAAATTGTTGGCAAGAGACATTGTGTGGCTTCATTAGTGTTGTCATTGATGGCAACAAAGTCTATCCCACACATCCGCAGTACATAATATGCCTTCACCAGAAGTCAGATTGATGAATGTTTTGGTCCGATGAACAAGAACAGAGTATGTAACAAGGTCTGACAATCAGATCCGGATCTCTCAAATGGTGTAACTCAGTAAGTTGCAGACTTGGGAAAGTCAAGAGGGGTATCATGACTGTTGTACTCCAGAGATTTAGCCTCTGGGGGTAAAGCATGGAAAAGATATGAGCATCTGAGTGTTGGGTTCCAATCAGGCAGAGCAGACAGAGGAAGAACTAACCGACAGAGTATCAGACTTCAATTCGAATGAGTAAAAGGTATTGATCAAGCAATTTGTGGGATTATACATTGTTGGCTAACATGATCAATGGCTTCTATGCCTATGTTTTTGATACGCATCACAAATCAAGCATGGATTCAGCTGACAGATTAATTACTTGCAGTGTTCTTGATGCCGACTAGGAAGTTGATAAAAATACTTGATGCGGATATATATACCAGATGGATTCCAGTATGTAAGTGTGTGAGTGAACAAATGATGAAATAAAGTGTGAAGAAAAGCAAGGATAAGTGTGAGAGCAGCAATTCAAGTCCAGTATGTGACAGAGCAATAGCATTAAAACAGAGGAAGAATGAAGTGCATCAAATCAGTGTATTGTGCCTAACTGGAACTGAACTCTTGCATTTGTAGATGCTTCTCATTAGTTCAAACACTTGATTACCTTATGTAAGTTCTATAGACAGTGAGTCTCTTGTAGGCAGTGTGCCTCTTGTGAGCAGTGTGCTCAGGTAGTGAGCCCTAATTGGCAAGTGCCATTTTGTACCTCTTATTCTTTTAATAGAGAATACAATCTTGGGTTAGTCACCCCGTGGTTTTTCCCTTAACAGGATTTCCACGTAAAAATCCTTATGTTATGTGTGTTGATTTCATTTCTGCTCTTATGATTTCATATGCTTTCATGTTTTGATGCAACGTTGTTTATTAAGATAACAAAAGGAAAATAAAATTAAGGAAATTTTGAGATAACTGATTCAGCCCCCCCTCTCAGTTATCTGCCTTGTTTCCAACACCTAAGCCCTATCAGATAGCATGGATTCTGGATGATCATAAGGTACTGGTGAGTGAACAATGTTTGGTGAAATTTCATATTGGATCTTATCATGATGAAGTCTTGTGTGATATTATGCCTATGGATGTTTGTCATATCTTGTTGGGTAGACCTTGGCAGTATGATAGAAAAGCTATACATGATGGGAGAAATAATACATACACTTTAATAGCAAATGGAAAGAGAATTACTTTGATTCCTTTAGAAGATGATCCTAAAGATGTGGTATGTGGATATGCTAGAATTTGTTTGGTAGATGGAAGGAAATTTTTGGATGGTTTGAAACAGGAAAGTATGTGTTATGCCTTGATTCCTAAGAAGCCTAAAGCATTGAAGAAAGAAACTGAACTGGAGGAGATAAGAGAGTTGCTGACAAAGTATGAAGACATCATATCAGATAATGTACCTGAAGGATTACCACCTATAAGGAGTATCAGTCATCACATGGACCTTATACTGGTAGCGAGTTTGCCTAACAAAGCAGTACATAGAATGACATCGGCAAATAATGAAGAACTGAATACATAGATAGAAGATTTGTTAAGCAGAGGTTTGATCAGAGAAAGTTTGAGCCCTTATGCAGTACCTGTAGTTTTAGCACCGAAGAAGGATGGAGAATGGAGAATGTGTACTGATTCCAAAGCAATAAACAAGATCACAGTTAAGTATAGATTTCCTTTACCTAGGATGGATGATATCATGGATTGTTTGAGTGGAGCCAGATATTTCACAAAGATAGATTTAAAGAGTGGATACCATCAGATCAAAATCAGAGAAGGTGATGAATGGATGACTGCTTTTAAGACAAATGAAGGATTGTATGAGTGGTTAGTGATGCCTTTTGGATTGACAAATGCACCAAGTACTTTCATGAGATTGATGAATGAAGTTCTTAAGAAATTCTTGGGTAAGTTTGTGATTGTATACTTAGATGACATTCTGATTTTCAGTAAGACAAAAGAGGAAAATTTGTGGCATACTAGACAAGTTTTGCAGAGGTAGAGAGAAGAGAAATTGTTGATAAACATCAAGAAGTGTAGTTTCATGAAGGAAGAGTTGGTATATTTGGGATTTGTGATTTCTGTGGAAGGATTGAAGATGGACCTTGAGAAAGTGAGAGCAATTGTTGAATGGCCTACACCAAAGAGCATTGGAGAGGTTAGATCATTTCATGGATTGGCTAGTTTCTACCGGAAGTTCATCAAAAATTTTAGTTCAATTTGTAACCCTATGACAGAAATAATGAGAGGTGACAGAAAAGGTTTCAAGTGGACGTCTGGAGCAGATAAAAGTTTTGAGTTGTTAAAGAAGAAAGTGACAGAGCAACCTGTTTTGGCATTACCATATTTCAATAAGGTATTTCAAGTTGATTGTGATGCAAGTGGAAATGCAATTGGAGCAATGTTAAGTTAATAAGGTAGACCTGTAGCATATTTCAGTGAAAAGTTGAATGATGCAAGGAAAAGATATTCAATTTATGATCAAGAGTTCTATGTCATAATTCAAGCCTTGAAGAAGTGGAGACATTACTTGTTGCCTAAGGAGCTTGTGTTGTATACAGATCATCAAGCTTTACAATATTTGAACAGTCAAGGTAAATTGAACTAGAGACATATGAGATGGGTAGAGTTCATACAGAGTTATACTTTTGTGTTGAAACATAGGAGTGGAAAATCAAACAAAGTTGTTGATGCCTTGAGTAGAAGAAGAAACTTGTTGACAGAGATGAGAGTTGAAGTGTTGGGTTTTGATGAATTGAAGAACATGTATGAGGGAGACACTGATTTTGAAAGCATGTAAGGAACCTGTTGTGATAGATAGAAGTAAGTGGTTGGATTATTTCATTCAAGAAGATATGTTGTTCAAAGGAAGTCAGTTGTGCATACCTAGAAGTTCAATGAGAGATAATTTGATCAAGGAGAAGCATAGTGGCGGATTGGCAGGACATTTTGGCATTGATAAGACAGTGGCTTTGGTGAGTGAAAATTACTTTTGGCCTAAGATACATAAGGATGTTCAGAGATTTGTGCAAAGTTGTAGAGTTTGTCAAGTTGCAAAAGGAGGTAGTCAGAATATTGGATTGTATAAACCTCTGACAGTACCGGAGAGACCTTGGGAAGACATAAGCATGGATTTTGTGATGGGATTGCTTAAGACACAGAGAGGACATGATTCAATATTTGTAGTGGTTGACAGATTTTCAAAGATGGCTCATTTCATACCTTGTAAGAAGACAACTGATGCAGTACATGTAGCTAACCTATTTTTCAAGGAGATTGTGAGATTGCATGGATTACCTAAGAGTATAGTTTCAGACAGAGATACAAAGTTTGTTGGATACTTTTGGAAGACACTTTGGAAGAAGATGAAGATAGATTTGAAGTTCAGTTCTACTTTTCATCCATAGACAGATGGACAAACAGAGGTAGTGAATAAGAGTTTGGGAAACTTTTTGAGATGTTTGGTTGCAGAGAAATCTAGAAGTTGGGATTTGATTCTTTCACGAGTAGAGTTTGCATACAATAATTCAGTAAATAGGAGTACCAGAAAAACACCTTTTGAGATTGTTACCGGAGTGAACCCTAGAGGAGTGGCAGAACTATGAGATATTACTACAGAAGAAAAGAGGAGTGCAGAAGCAGAAGAATTTGTAGACCATATGAAGACAATGCATAATTAGGTGAAGAAGCATTTGGAGGATATGAACAGTAAGTACAAAGAGAAGGTTGATGAGAAGAGAAGACAAGGAATTTGAAGTTGGAGATGAAGTGATGGTGTACTTGAGAAAAGAAAGATTTCCAGTTGGGACATATAACAAGTTGAAGATGAAGAAGTTTGGACCTTGTAAGATACTCAAAAAATTTGATTCAGGAAATGCATATGAAGTGGAGTTAACGGAGACATTGGGCATCTCACCTATTTTCAACATTATAGACCTATATTAGTATCATGAAGCAAAGTTCAGTGACAACATGGAAGATGACTTGAAGAAGAAGTTACCACAACAAGCACCGGAACAGATTGAAGACATCTTGGATAGCAAAGTTGGACGCAGCACTAGAGGAAGACAATACAAAGAATATCTTGTGAAGTGGAAAGGTAGACTGGAAGAAGATTCATCATGGATTTCTCAGGTTGAGGTGGACCGTCTTGGTTCTCCCCTAGCCCCAGCAAAGTGAGGGACTCACTTTTTCAATAACTCGGGATGTCTGATGTAGGAGCATCCCTGGTTCAAGAACAATCTTGCATCAACCAAAAACATTGTAGTTCAGTTTGTTTCTTTTCATTTTCTAGTTCAGTTCAAAGCAGTTCAATCAGAAGTAGTTTCAGCTTGTGGTCTGGTATTGGCATTTCACATCTCGTAGATCTAGACTTAGCATCTACATTCATTCATTTACATCATATCAATAATTCAGAGCATTTGGATCAGTTACCAAAAATATATAGCTTTCAGAAGATCAATTATTTTCTCATAACAGAGCATCCTGACAGTCTCAGACAATCAACTAAAGGAGGAGGCTTGTGGATCATTCCTTGACTTGCAGATCTCAATGACACATCATTCAACATCCTTTGGTTCATGGCCGACCTTCCCCAAGGGTCTGCACATTATTCCATTCATTTGAGGAAGTGTTCTATGCATTTAGGTCTGACCTATCTGTGAATACGTTACAGCTCTTCATTAGAGTTTGTGACCTTCCTTGGCCGACGTGGAGGAATCTATTGGTCTGGAGTTGATATATAAAGATGTAATAGATCCTTAGGAAAGTAGCTATTGAGATAAGAAAGATCTGATAGTTTAGATTTGTGCGAAGGAGCTTCAAAGTCTTATCTTATGCATGTATGTAATCAGGCCTTTGATCCCATATTGTGAGCCCGCATGTTGCTGACCAGATTGTATTTGATTCTATGATATACTGAATGACTGAATCTATGTTTGTTTCATCTCTTTGAGTTGTTTCCATTGTGTTTACTCTTGCTACACGGTCCAGATAGTTCATTCTATGAACCCTCCTATCGTGACTGCACCAAAAGCATCAAAAGAAGGGGAGCCATCACAAAGAAGAACACTTTATAAGACAACTTACAAGTGCAGGGGAAAGGTATGTAAAGTTGTAATAGATTTAGGAAGTACTGATAACATGGTGTCCATGGAAATGGTTGATAAATTGAAATTGGAAAAGATTCCTCATGAAACACCTTATAAAGTGTCTTGGTTGAATGATGATCAATTTGTTTTGGTTAATGAGCAAGCTTTGGTTGAGTTTAACATTGGTGGATATAAGGACAAGATTCTTTGTGATGTGTTGCCCATGGATTGTTTCCATTTGTTACATGGAAGACCATGGCAGTTTGATAGACATGCCATTTATGATGGAAGGGATAATACTTATTAGATTGAAAAGGATGGTATTACTTTTACTTTGACTCCATTGCAAGAAGATGTTAAGGAGTAGACTAAGGCAGCTAAGGTGATAATGTTAGGCAAGAAAGAATTTGTAAAGTTTGAGGAAGGAAAAAATGAAGAGTGTGCAGCCACTACAAAAGAAGAAGATGCTAGGATAGTAGGTTTGGAAAGTGATCTCGTATTGGAGAGAAACGATGATGATTTGGTGTCAAAAACAGGTAAAGAGAAGGTCAAGGATGAATTACTTGTGAAGACTCAAGATGGGTTAAAGAAGCATGATGAGATTATGGTAGGAACAATGCTTTGTTCTGTGGTTTCAAAAGAGGTTAGTGTGCAATCATATTCTATCACTAGAGAGGTTTATGAACCTGATAAAACAGTGGTACTTGGGGCAGAGGAACTAAAGGAGAAGATAAAGGCAAAAGGTGAAGTGAGTAAGGGTGTTTGGCAAAAACAAATGGGTGAGTTTAGGCATGCATCAAGAGTAAAGAAGAAGACAAACCATGACAAGAATGGCAAAGGTATGCTTGTAGGTATTAAGGTAGGTTTGACATCAGTTCCAGGTGAAGAAGAAGCCAAAGGTTATCCATCAAGTAGATTTTTCAAGTTCGAGCAATTTCTAGGGGGCAAAGAGTTTGCAAATACAAAGAACAGTACAAATCTTCAGTACCTGACTCAGGGAAAAGGGATACCAGATGGAAGGACATTGGGAGATCAAAGAGGTGATGAGATGAAGCATGATCTACAGTAATATAGTCCTCAAGGGACTTGAGTTCTTTTTCAGTCTGAGTGTATGGTGCAGGGGCACCATGTCAAGTTGTGCAATTTTGGTCTTAGGTTGAGTTTTGAGTGTTGAGTCTTAATGTTGTTTAATAAGGTCATAATAGACCATTTTAAATGTTTTAAGTCACTTTGAGTCGGTTCTAGGTATAGTTGTTAAGTTTTGTGTCACTTTTGCAAATGTTGTCATGTATAAAATGCAAAAAAAATGCAAAATGTGGGAAGTTGAATGGTCAAGGCATTCAAAATTTAGTTTTAGCCATTGGGTTTGGTGGAAACATATTTAAATATGCTTGTAAACTTTGAGGCAAGACTGTTGAGATCTTGTTTGGTGAAAAAATATTAAATAAAGCTCTGTTTTCTATTAAATTTCTGCTTTTCTATTGCTCCAAAGATTTGTACGGCTCCGTACAGTCAGTAATTGATATATCATGAGTTGAATCTGATAGAGGCATGAGTTGAGAACATTTTGGTTTTGGTTTGAGGCATTTTCATCAGGTTTGAAGGTTTCTAGAGCATTGTTTCTATAGGTGGTCTGAAAACCCTAAATTTGAGGGTTTGAGTGCTTAAAATGGGCTTATAATCTATTCCACCCGGTGAAACATTCTATGACTTGGTGGATGGCACAAGTAGATGTAACTTTTGTGTTTATGTGCCTATCAGGAGCAAGGATGAGGGTTTTGATAAATTAAGATGATGCCCTAGGTTAGAAAAACACTTGTTTTGAGCAATTTTGAGGTATGAAGGTAGGATTTTATTGAAAGACAGTTAGGGGATCATTCCAGTGGATGAATTAAGCATGTGCAGACCCATTGTGATGTATTTGTGGTGTTGTTTTATAGAGTAATGGTTTGGAGTTTGTACTTTCAATAAACCTCCTTGTGACAAGCTTAAATAGGCCTAAGGAAGGGTTTGTGAATTGGTGAACTTGTGGTTGTTTCAATTGATAAAGGTTGTGGATTCAGGCCATTTGGGACCTACCAAGAACATTGGAGTAGAGATTTTTTATTGGAAGAGAGTTTACCTTGTGGTTGCTTTGGAAAATAGGGCTAACTGCCCCTTAGAACAGTGTAGCAGTTCATTTTAGGAGGGTATGTTCTAAAAGAATCCTATGAACAAATTTGATATGTTAAAGGCAAGCCAAAAGGGTATCTAAAATGATAGTTCTTTTGTGGGTTTGAATTTGTTCTTGCAAGATATGGTCAAAGGTCACTGTTTGGAATGCTACAAGGCAAAGATGGAGAAATTCTGAGAAGCCACCAAGTTGGAACCTTAAAGGTGAAAAGGTCATTCAAAGTTGATTGAATTGTGTCTATTTTAACAAATCACTCCCTACTATGCATCATCCACACTGGTAAGATAGCACCTAGACCCCCTATGCCTATATTTCCAGAGATTCATCCTTCCATTCCTTTGCAAATACCACCTTTGGCTGCTATACCTGCTTCCCCTGCATTACCAGCAATAAATAACCAGTCTTTTAGTCAAGAAAAGGCCACTCCTACTCCATTTTTTAGTTTCAAGAGATAAAAGGCCTTTTATAGAGCTTTGGTAATGAGTTAGTGAACTTAAAGAGGCAGCAAAACTAAAATTACAGACCTTATCAAGCCCCATACCAAGCTTCTTATCAGCCTAATAGACCTCAATATCAATCAAACCCTCAAGGTCAAAAGCAAACCTTGAATGCTAGGCCATACCAACCTTACAATCCTAACATTGTAAGCACTTCTAGAGAGTTGATACCAATACAAAATAACTTAGCACAGGAACCAGAGTGGTGTTTTCCATGCAACCTACCTCACAACTAGGTTATGTGCATGAATGGTGTGATCAATCAAGCTCTTATGGTTCAAAGTGCTACTATTGCTCAACAAAATCTAATGGTTGATGTAGCTGAACAAACACCACCCACACATGGAGATATGCAAGGTGATGTGTCTCTCATGAACTTTTAGAGAGAAGATTTTTGTGGAATGAACAATTCCCAAGCACCAAATCAGTCCTATAACTCTATTGTAGCCAACACAAGGTTGAAAAAGAGGGCTATTAATGGTGGAAAACAAGCTGATAGTGGCTCTTTTCAAGTTAAACAAGTTCCAAATGTTAGCCAAGGAGTTGTTGGTCCATCTAATGGACAAAATATGCACATTCTAGCAAGGAACCAGGCTGCAACAAACAAGGAGAAGTCTAAGGATTTAGTGCAAGCAGCATCTTTTCAAGGAGAAGTTGTTGTTCCTAAAGCCCAAAGCAAAGTAAGTACTCCTACTTTTAGTATTCTTGAGCATATGAAGAAAGCTAATGTTACTATGTCAATGTGGGACTCATTAGCCATTCCTAGGCAAAAGGATCTTCTCCAATCAGCTTTGTCAAAACTTAGTGTATCTAGTGAGTCTACTAGTGAACAATCCAAGGTTGTACTTACAAATGACTCCAAGAATAGTACTGAATAGCCAGCAAAAGAGGTCAAGCCACCCCATTTCTATGTGTCTTTAATCATGGGAGACCACCTAGTCCATAATTGTATGATAGATTCAAGAGCTAGTAGTTCGATTATGCCCAAACAAATAGTTGACAAACTAGGAATAGAATATTAACCACTTGAAAAAGGGGTAGTACAGCTGGATGGTAGTGTTGTTAACATGGTTGGAGTCATCAAAAAGTTAAGCTTAACATTGCATGCATGCCCAAACTTCTCCATTCCTCAAGATATCTACATTATTGAGTTGCCTCCATACTTTGCCATATGTCTATCTAGGGATTTTATTGCCAAGATAGGTGGGTACTTGTCTTCAGATTCATCTCGCATGTTTTTTAGGACTAGATATGGTACAAAGGTCATCATCAAATCAGAGACCATTGCAAAAGACCATATTGAGCCTTATGTACCCACTACCATAAATGCTAATTATACTATTTTTTTATCATGATGATCATCCTGTAGCTAAGGAGTTGGATACTCAAGTAGATGGAATACCTGACATAGTTTTGGATGAGTGGGTAGTGGAGAATAGTCAAAATGACCCAAGCAGATAGCTAGAAGATGTTGGTTTTGGTGTTTGTGTGATGCATGAATCTGACTCTTTGGTACTTAACTTGGTAAAGGGTGATGAATAGCAGTTAAACCAATAAGTTAATAATGTTTGGAAGTTGTTTTTTGATGGCTCAAGGAGCAGAAATGGTGCTAGTGGAGGGTGTGTACATGTGTCTCCTAAAGGTGAGAATTATTATTCCTCTTTTAAGTTTTATTTCAGTTGTGGGAACAATACAACAGAGTATGAATCATTGGTTCATGGTCTATTGTGGGCAATGAAGAGGAAAATCAGTTGTCTCCAAGTATTTGATGATAGTGAACTTATTGTTAACCAGGTAAGAGGCCTTCATATCACCAAAAATGATGCATTGAAATGTTACAAACATAGAGTATGGGATTTAATAGAAGAATTTGATGCATTCAATCTGTTGTCCATTCCTAGAAGTAAGAATAAACATGTTGATAGGCTTGCTTCTATAGGTGCACAGTATGATATCCCAAGTGGCATGAATGATAGTAGTAAACAGCAGTATGTGAAGGTTGTTGTTAGGCCTTCTATTCCTAATAACCATGTTTTTTGGCAAGTTTTTATAGAATGATCAGCAGATTGTAAAATTCTTAAGGGAAGAGGCTAAGTTTTTAGCTGGAAATTAGGAGAGATTCCAACAACAATATGAGGACCAAGTCATATAGATGAAAACTAGCAAGTTACCCAAAGGATTGGTCACTTTGGAGTCCATCTTTAATTCAGATGACCAAGTAAGAAAGGAAAAATCTAGCATTCAGATTAACCAAGAACACTATGAGGACGTTGAAATCTTCAAAGGTAAGCTCCTTAAAATTGGCAAGATATATACCAAGGAAGAAAAGAAAGTTTTTATCTTACTTTGTCAAGAATTTAGTGATATCTTTGCATGGAAGTATTCTAATTTGAAAGGCTTTGACACCAATCTTGCCCAACATACCATAGAACTTGAACCAAATTCCAAACCAGTAAGGCAAAAGCAAAGACCATTGAATCCTAAGCAAGAAGTCCTAATGAAGAAAGAGCTAGATAAGTTGATTGAGAGTGTCATAATCTTTCCTATCAAGCATACTTCATGGGTGTCAAACTTAGTTCCTGTAAGGAAAAAGAATGGGGAGATTAAGCTATGTGTAGACTTTAGAGACCTTAACCAATCCTCACTCAAATACCATTACCCTTTACCTTCCATGGAACAAATACTTCAAGTAGTTTTAGGTTCAGAGATATTTTCTTTTCTTGATGGCTTTTCTGGTTATAATTAGATTTTAATCAAGGAAGAAGACCAATATAAGACAGCCTTCACCACAAAATGGGGTACCATGGCCTACAAGAAGATGCCTTTTGGTTTGTCCAATGCTGGTGCAACTTTTCAAAGAGCCATTGATATGGCTTTTTGGAGCTTAATGTATAAAATAGTGTTGGTTTATTTAGATGATATCACAGTTTATTCCAAGGAAGCAAAAGATCATCTAAATCATTTAAGGCAGATTTTTGAAAGATGTAGAGAATTTGGTGTTTCTCTAAATCCTAAAAAATGTGTGTTTGTTGTTCATGAAGGGAAGTTGATGGGTTATATTGTCTTCAAACATGGTATTACTATTGATCCTAAGAGGGCAAGTGCCATTTTGGCTCTTCCTTTACCAGCACATAAGAAGGGGCTGCAAAGTTTTCTTGGTAGAATCAACTTTGTTAGAAGGTTTATACGTGATTGTGTTGATTTGTTGAACCCTCTAACATCTATGATGTTGAAGAAGAACTTATCTTTTAGCTAGACTAAGGAAGGTAAAAGGAGTTTTGAAGCAATAAAGGAAGCATTAGCATCAGCTCCTACCCTCTTAAATCTCATTTTTTCTGAAGATTTTGTGTTGTATACATATAGTAACATTGATAGTATCTCAACTATGTTGGTTCAATAGAATGATGATGGTTTGGAGCAGCCTATTGCCTTTCTCATTCAAGGACTAAAAGATTATAAGTTAAAGTACACTTTTGTTGAAAAACATGTTCTTGCCATTGTTAGAAGTTTGAAAAAATTTAGGCATATGCTCTCTAACAATAAAGTGAAGATGTTGGTTGGTCATCCTAGTGTCAAAGAATTCTTGTTCAGAAAAGACTTGGGTGAAAAGAGAGCTGGCTGGGTTACAAAGGTCATAGAATATGACATTGAAATCAAGGTAACAAAGCTAATTAGAGGGAAAGGTATGTGTGAACAGCTAGCTAGAGATTCTAGGAACAACAAAGAAGAGGTTGAAGAGGTTGTCCTAGTACAAAGATGACTTCCAAATAGTTGCACCTAATAATCCTTCAAGTTGGGTACTGTTACCTATTTTTGCTAACAACTCAATCAGGTAGAGCTTTGGTTCAAAACTTAAAAGGTACATTTTATCTAATCTTTCCCAGATTACATTCAAGTGCATAAATGAAATAATTTAAAAGATTATGTTTATAAACTTGTTGCATTTATCCAAGTGCATGTAACATAAGAAAGATTTATACAAATCTTTTCTGAAGAATAAATAATCTTTATTGAATGTAAAATGTACATTATCTCACACAAGCCATGAGATTAACTTTCTTATTCAATGAAATTGAAGAACAATCTATACATGAATAAGTAAATGTAAATAAATGTGCATGTAGGGTTAGAGGCCAGTCATTGCCTGAGAATGACTGGTTTTGGTTCTAGTGTGTTTTCCTACTATCCTGAGTTGTCTTTGTCTCTCCAAACTCCATGTGCTCCTAGTTCCTACATCTGGCAAAAGAGTGATGTTAGAGCAATGCTCTAAGCAATGAATGGTCCCAAACCATACATGAACAAGATACCTATGCATGTATAAATTGATCCTCGAATGCATTAAACAAGAAATGTATACCTTGGATGTCCTAGAGAACAATCAAGTCATCAAACACATCCAAAATATGCATTTATTTTCTAACAAGTTTGTTTCATGTGCAGATACAAGTGTGATTATGTTTCTGTCTAATTCATTAAGTTACTTTATGAGTGGGGAAAATGTGGTTCCCACAAGGGTTGAGCCCAACTCATAGTTATTATAGAACATTTTATATGTATTCATCAGATGCAAGGAAAACATAGTGCATAAAGAGAGTCAATGTCATGTAGAGTACTGATTGTGTGAAAAGAGGAGCAACACTATAGGGAACCAGAAGATGAAGACAATCATTTGCAAGGGACATCACTGTACTTGTCAAAAGGCAGTTTCAAAAGATCTAAGAGCTATCATCAATCTAACATATAGCATGCATGGAAAGGGGACAGTCAACAATGAGTTTGTTGTCAAGATATCATGGAAGGTTTAGGTCTGCAAGCTCTGATAGCATCATCAAAGAACATAGTAATTGTAGTAAGGGTAGAAACTATCACAGAGAACAATCATGAAAACCCAATCAAAGGACAGTCATCATGTCTAGATTCTCAAAGTTTCCAAGATACAGTGACAAAGGACAAAAGGCTAGAGTGAGACAATTAACAGGTAAAGATACAGCACTCACTATCTTTAGAGCAGTCATAAAGATGCAAAAAAGACAATAGTAACAGTTATTAGAGATTTGTTAAAATGAGCAGGGATCTAATGACAGTGAATAGAATTCAAAGAAATGAAAAAAGTAGTCACTAGTTGACTATCACAACAGTCAGAGGAGGACTGTCACACAGTTTTGCATGCAAGGATATATCAACATTGCAATGAAAGTATAGGAACAGTCAGCAAATTGAAGGAATCAAGTTACCATGCAAAGTCTATAGACTTTTTAACTACCAAGGGTTGATCTCATGGACAAGGTTTTAAAGTTTTCCATCAGAATACAGGTCTTTCATGAAGGCAGGATTGAATGTCGAGGCTAGATCTAACATCAATAGGCTTGTTGTAACAGTCATTATGGCTTGTGTTTCAATAGGTGTATGACTGTGTTTTGGCATTCAAGTAATACATGTAGTTACTACTCACAGTGAAAGGACAGTTTGCATTAACATGAAGACACAATGAAGAAGAGTAGTCTAAAGGACACATCAGTAATCTCTAAAGAAAATAGTCACCTCTGATTCACAAAGAACAATCATAAGCCATGCATGATAGTTAAACTCAGATTAGTAGATCAAGAAAGGCAGTAATGAAAGTATAGGAGCAGTCAACATGAAGGATGCATGTCAAGAGAACAAAGGAACACCCCTTCATAGGATGTAGTGACAGAAGGAGGTAGTGTGAAGCTTGTCTACTCATGGAGGATCAAGTTAATTGGTTCTGTGAAGTTGCAACAGTCAACAATGGTGCACCATGCATTATCAAGAATCAAAGTGAAGAACAATCATGTAGAGTCATGAGGACTTGTATGAGGATTTAACAATGAAGAGACATATAGGTGTGGTTGTCAGAGTGCTCAAAAGAGATAAATGCTCAAATCTCTATGTTTTTTGTCCATTTTGAAAAACTACAGTAAGATTTTAAGCTACTACAAGAGCATATACCAGAAATAATGCTAAGTTCATGAATTGCTACAGCAGAATATGTTCTAAATGAGTAAAATATAGAGATTTAGATTTCAATAGCAAGCTACAGGCTCCTTACCATAGTACAAAGATTTTTGAAGTAAATATTTCCAAGTTCATGACAGGTACAGAAAAATATGCTTAGAAAGAATAAGAAGTGCAAAAGTATATAGCTAACAATAACTGTCAAAATGCCTTCTTCTGACAACAAAAGTCAGAGAACCTCATACATGAGAGACATATACAGAAGAAGTAAACACAGTGAGGGTTTTATGTCATCAAAACCTTGAGTTTAAAAAGACCTTCATTCTTCACTGACAGAAAAGAAAGCAAAGAAACCAGTAAGAGCTTCAACAACTGTTGTTATGTTTCATGGTTGTTCTCAAAAGGTATTGAGGGTTTTAATTTATTGAAACCCTAGTTCTGTAAGAAACCCTTGTCTTTCATTCGAAATGCCCTATTTTTATAGAGAAAACCACAGTAAGATGTGTCTTTTTCAGGGCCATTCAAGAACACAGTTAGGGTTTTGAAACCGTAAGATACAAAAGATAGAGAATACTAAAAACCATATACAAAAAATTCACATGCACAAAAGAATGTTTCTGAATGGAAGTGATAAATCTTGCTACTTTCTATAGCTTTATACCTAAAAAAATAGTCATATATGCATAGAATGAAGTCCTCCATCACAGCCATGAAAAATGCAGAGATATACAGTATATATAGTGATGAAAAATTAGCAGGAGTAATGGAGATTTGCAGTATAACTTCAAAGAAACAAGTTCATCAAACTCACCTTAAGTTACATAAGCCTTTCATAGAAGATTTTAGTTAAAATGCTTTGAGAAATAGCAGATTCATCTACAGAAGGCTCAGATAAAAAACCCTCATGGCAGCGCAAAATGGGCAGAGCAAGATTTCAAGATTACAAAAATGCAAAATGAGGGCAAAACTTGCCTTCTTGTGTCTTAGGGTTTCATAACCCTAGAAGCTTGATGGGCTTTTCTTTTCCTTTTTTGCATTTTATATCTTTTGCATATCTTTTAAGATAGCCATGGTAAAGACTTTATAACATGTAATACCTAGCATGCCATGGGGTGGACGAACATATTAAGATTTTGTTAAGTCTTTTGTCCATATTTCTCACTTTTTGTATTTATTTTTTCTTGCATGTAAAGTGAAATGTAAAAAAATAAGCCTTTAAATGATGACTTTATGAATCATTTAGGGGTTATTTTTACTTTTATTGCAAGGGAGAGTAATAGAGGCTATCTATGAGACTTTTATTGTCTTTGAGAGAATATAGTTGAAGTATGGAGGAGTTGGCAGACACATGCCAAGAATGAAGCTTTTTGTTTTGCCATAGAGTGGAGGGAGATTGACTAAGTCACAAAGAGCAGTTAGTATTTGGCTTGACTTTGGAGGGTATCTAGGAGTCATTTTATTGCCTTTAGAGTCCTTTTAGAGTTGTTTTCATGAGTCATTATGATTGACTAGGTAATGGTGGACTTTTTCCTTCATTGTGGGCTCTTGTGGAGGAGATATAGGCCCTATATTTTAGGCTTTTTGTGGGCATCCGACCCCAGTTTGTTTCTAGCTCCTTGTATTGTGGAACCACTTGGATAGTGGTGGATATAGTCACTTATGTGACTCTTTTGTATTTAGTTCTTACATGCAGATTTCAGAGACTTGTGATTTTTATCCTTGCTCAGATTTTGTGAGTTTGTAATTCATTTGCTTTTGGATATGTATACCAGTGATTACCTTGGAAACCAATAAAGATAAGTTATTTTACCTTCTCAATTTTCTGCTTCATTGTGTGCATTTGAATTGATTGATGCAATTACTTGTGAGATTATCTATTTCCTTGTAGTTATGTCTCATTTTTAGCATCTTTTACAGAAGAATATGTAATTTATAGGTCATAGGATGTGTTGAAAATGCAAATATTTTAGTTGTGAAAATATATTTTTTCCTACTAGGAGTAGAGCATACAAACCTTCTTCTGAAATATTTATGTAAAAGCATATAATTTTGGACTATGTGTGTCAAATTATATTGTTGAAACCAAGTGTATACAAGCTATGTTTGCAAGTCCTAGTTAGTTTTGGTGCATCACCTTAGTCATAGATTTCATTTTTTATGCAATTCTTCTTCACCCTTTTCCTTGTCAAAGCAGTAGTTTAGGTGATAACCATAGGAAGCTGGCCTTCTCCAGAGGTTGACCTCTACTTTTAAAGTTACCCACAGCTTTAGAGGTCTTCCCATGTTTCAATAGATTGTTAAACCTTACGTTTAACAGGGTGCAAATCTCATTGATAACAAGTACAAGATATGACATTTTTTCTTCAAACTGGTGAGTGTCCACAAGGTTTGGACAAGGCTAACCACAAGGTTTGGACAAGGCTAAAAGAAGGTATTTTAGTCTAAAATCTATACCATATGTGCTTTTAATGGCATACTTTTCAAGAAGGATTTCAATGGTGTATTGTTAAGATGTATTGATGCTAACCAACTTGAACATGTTTTGCGAGAATTTCATGATGGTTTAGTTGGTGGACATTTTGCACCTAAAACAATAGCATTGAAGATAATGAAGGCAGGCTATTTTTGGCCTAGTTTGTTTAAGGATGCACATGCATGGGTAAGAAAATGTAAGAAATGTGCTTTCTTCATAGGTAAAGAGAGGTTGGCAGCCCTTCCTTTGCAGCCTATTCAAGTTGAACAGCCATTCATGAAGTGGGGTATTGACTTCATTGGAGTCATTAATCCTCCTTCTAGTACAAGGCACAAGTGGGTACTCACAACCACCGAATATTTCACTAGATGGACTAAATCTATAGCATTGAAAGAGGCTAATGAAAGTGTTGTCCTGAACTTCTATGAGGACTTGGTGACAAGGTTTGGTACCCCTGATTCTATCATCTCTGATAATGCTTTAGCTTTTGTTAGAACTAAGATAAGTGAGTGGGCTGTGAAGAATGGTATATTTTTTAGCACATCCTCTAACTATTATCCTCAAGGCAATGGACTAGCTGAGTCCACAAACAAAAACTTGATCAGAATCATAAAAAGAACTATTGAGGATAATCAGAGATCATGGTATACAAAGCTGAAATCAGATCTATGGGCTGATAGAATAACTCCCAAAAGGTCAATTGGGAACTCACCTTACTTGTTGGTTTATGGTAAAGAAGCAAGGTTGCCTATTTCAGTTGAGCTCCCAGCTCTTGATTTGATCAATCAGCTTGAAATGTTGGAAGAAGAGCCAATGGTAGCAAGGTTGGCATAGTTGGTAGAGTTGGAGGAGATAAGAGGCAATGCCATGAAGACAATGGAGTTGCATCAAGCATAGGTTAAGAGGTCTTTTGACAAAAAAACAACCCCTAGAATCTTCAAATACGATGATGTTGTCCTCAAGTGGGATGAACTAAAGAGTAGGCCTGGGAAACACTCTAAATTTGATTCTTTTTGGAGTGGTCCTTTCATTATTTCTGAGTGCAAACAGCACAATGCCTTTCAGCTGGCCAACATGGAAGGAAAAGTTCTACCTATCCCAGTCAATGGGATATACTCAAGCTTTACTTTTGAGATATGAGGTACTTTTGTACATATTTGCGTAGTAGTTATGAGTCAATAAGTGTTGTTGAACATAGGTTTTAGGAGTCTTTTCAATTCCTCCAAGTGTTGATGCACATTTGTAATCCTGTTTTGGGTGATTTGGTGTGTTTTCAGTTTGCGTCTTGCTATCTTGAAGGTGTTACAGATGTGTCTCAAGTCTGATATCAATTTTGTTTTAGGTCTCTTATGACTTTGTGCCCAATGGATATCCAAGGCTACTGGTTTTTGAGTTTTAGCAAGTAAAACTTCCATAGAGGTCACCAAAAATATTAGTATATTTTTGTTCTCTTAGTTCAAATATTCAAAATAGATGCATCGGTAGTTTTTTAAGGTTTGAGGTCCTGGTTTAATATTCTAATGACTTTTTTGGAAGGTAATAGATCAAGTACTTTGATCACTTTCCTTGATAATGTTCTATTCTTGGTCTATGTCAAAAATAATTTAAGGTTGCATGGTGATATAAAAGTGATCTCGTTGTATTGAGGATATATGTTGAGGTTAAAACTTATATTAAGATACCTTAATGTTTCCAAAGACCACATTCAAATCAGAACGGAATACCTTTTCAAATGTTTTGACCAAGTCATGGGTCGAATGGAATGGGTTTTAGTTCAGCCTCGGGTCTAATACGGTGAGTTAAGTCTGATTAGGGTTAGTCAAAATCTCAGTTGAGGTCTTTCTTTTAGGGTTTTTCTTACCTTTGTTGTAGATGATCATGAAAAAGTGGAGGCTCCTTGTTTATTTGAAAGACTGCTAGAGGAGGAGTCGGACATAGCCTACTACAAGGGATGTATTCTAAGATTTCCTTGACCAAAGTCATGGGATAGACTATTACAGGGGTTTTGATCTTCTTTTGCTCATTTTACTCAGAAGATATGATTGTATAAAGACTCGCAGAAGATAATGACAGGAAAGAATGACTCTATTGTTCTAAATCACTATCAAGGCATTAAGAAACATATGAAGAAGACTTGTCAAATCTTATAAATTTTCCTCTCTAGGATGCTCTAAGAAGTAACAAAGATAAGAGGGATCCTGCAACTATAGTCAATCAAGTTCAAGATTAAAATAAAGTTTATAAAAGTAGAAGATTGATGTCTTAAGGAGCATTGTGCAAATGAGGGCAGTTTCTTAGCAAGTCCTAGAGATTTTACTCGTTATGCAAGGTTTGCACAAGCTTTGCAAGGTCTACATGAGTGAAGGGATAGTCATAAAAGATGATTGTCATAGAAGAACACAAAGGTGCAGAAGTTAAGATAGTCCAACAAGGTAGTCTACAGTCACTAATAAAGAGAAGGAACAGTTTAAAGGAACAACAGTGTTGGGAGATCCTATAGTGGACAACAATATGCATGAACAAGGAGGGGAAAATAGAACTTATAGGTTTTTATGATGATCTCATAGACCTGGTCAAGGTTTTGTATGAAATTCTATTAGTTTAGACATATAATGTCCTCTATGTATGAAAAGTTAACCATGGCACACTTTTGTGATTTCTCCAAGTGATTTCTTGCTATCATTTTCAAGAGAAGTATATGTAGGTCTAATAGGTTTTTAGATCTTGATAGCTATTTGAAAAGAGATTGCCAAATATTTAAGGTATGTTAAAGGTGTTAATCAATGTTGAGGTTGTAGGTTCTTTTAGTTTCATTGAAACCTAAGAGTTATCAAATATATAAGGTCTTATGATTTCTAAGATTTAGGATACATGTAAGGTCAAATCCTATCAAACCTTTTTGATGTCTGCATTTCACTTCTAAACCTCATTAGCCTTATGAGCCCTATCCAGCCTCTAAGACCCACACCATCTTGAGAACTCTGTCCTAGGGGACTGTCACAGTAAAAAGCAGGAAAAGGGGTTATATAGCATGAATTGGCAGGGTCTTTGTGCCTTGTATTTGAGATCTCATAGTGAGTATTTTACTCTCAAACCTAGAGACTATGGAGATCCCAGTGATCCCTTAAAAGGTCTATAGATTTTGGATAGTGTAATGAAAGTGCAGTGAGGGCAGAGGTCCATCAAGAAGTGATAGGCATTTACAAGGTTTAGAAAATACAAAGGTAAAGAACAGATGATAAGGCATCACAAATGCATCAAAGATAGCCCTAAACAATGGTTATGGACAGACAGTCAAGAAGACTGTGACAAAGGTAAAGTAAAACATGAAAGCAGCATATCGAGACAGATCAAGGACTATTGAGGCAAAAGAACAGTCATGAACAGAGAATGAAGATAAATCAAAGACTATTAAAGGGGCAACAAACAAAACAAGCGTATTGAAGAGGGGCTACTCCAAGTTCAGTAATGCATGTGACTATCATGAAGATCATCCCAATGTGACTGTAATAGACATAGGGGAGAAGCTAACTA
This sequence comes from Cunninghamia lanceolata, assembly GCA_027924645.1. NCBI lineage: Eukaryota > Viridiplantae > Streptophyta > Pinopsida > Cupressales > Cupressaceae > Cunninghamia > Cunninghamia lanceolata. The sequence goes on from BSBN01000333.1 coordinate 9,944,160, forward strand.
GAAGGAAGGATAACAGTCAACATTATTATAGCAATAGTCATCTTTAGGACTGAAGACATATGATAATGATTTTCAGTTAATAGTTAATCATTTTTAGGCATTTTAAGTTATTTCCAGTCATCTTCTTACTCTTTCCCTTCAAAACAAGTAGGATTGATTACGATCTAGGTGATCAAGCAAAAGGAACTAGCCTTCTCTCGAGGTTCACTCCAAGTTTTAGGCAACCCATAGGCCTAGGAGTTATCCCATGTGTCAATAGGTAGCTAAGTTGATAGCTTAGCACTCAGGTGCATACTTTGTTGATAACAGGTAGTTTGAATTAGATCTTTCTAACTCTAGAGTTTCTTCAAAATGTCATTGTTTTTGAAGTTCATTTGTCAATGTCAAAATCCTCTCCAAAAAAGAAGATGAAGTATAAGTTTCAAGGAGTGGTCCCAGCTACTCAAGTGGAGTCAAATATAGATAAAATCAAGGATACAAAGATCGAGCATGTTGATATGTCTGAGTTCCTAGGGAGACTGAACTAACAACCATTGCCCCAAAATAAGCAATGTGTTCTCAATAGTGACATACACCTACTTTCCACCTTCCCGATGTTAGCTCAGAACCTAGATTTTGTTTTGGCCATGGCAGGAAAGTTTGATAAGGATACTAAAAGTATATCAGATGCTGATGGGAATGTAATAATTCATCATGATGCAACCTTCTTTGACTCAGTGTTCAAATATCCTGACATTGAAAATTACTCTAATCTTTCTGTTGAAGAAGGGCAGAAGTATTATGATGATCACACTGAGAAATGCAAGAGGGTTATTAATAAAAGATGTCTTAAGAATCCTTGTCCCTCCATATCAAGATGGCCCAAGAATATCTTTAGGAGTGAGTTCATAGAGGAGGTTGGTGATATTATTACCCTTCTCAGTAGGGTAAAGGGACTCCTAGCATCAAATGTTTTCCAAGATTGGATGTTTCGATACATCTGTGTCATCAGAAAAGGTGAGCAATCAATATGGTGGGGTCAACAAATCGGTGACTCCATATGTGAGTAGCTAGCTTTTGTGTCAATAACACTGAGATTTTATATGACTTCCTATGTAGTGTATGCAATGGCTTCTATGAAACATTTTCCAGGGTTAACTTGTGAAGGTGACAAAAGATTAATCCCTGTGTATGAATACTATCCATAGATCACCCTAATAGAAAGCATCAAACATTTCCAAAGGGTGAATGATGCCTTCTTCTACCACTACATTTGCCTATTGGATAAGGAGTTGGAGAAAAAGAGAGTGTCTAACCAAGCTTGGGAGCAGGAAAATAAGTACGGGTGCATCTTCCTTCAATTTCCTACTTTCAAATACCTAAGGGTAGGTTGTTTCAGTGGGCAACCGTACATGTTACCTAGGTATCAAGGGGACAAGATGGCCTTGATGGAGTTGTGTAGGCAAGTAATCGACGTCCATGTTAAGCAAGTCGGTGCACACCAAGGGGGTTTTAAATTCCAATTCCAAATTGGAAGATATGGTGTTTCAACAACTCCTAAAATGAAGGCTATGGAAACTAAGTTACAGTGGATAACATTAAAGAAGTACAAGAGAAGAAAGGATTTTGATTATTGTGGCATGAAGAATAAACTAAAATGAAGTTACACTAATGTCCACATGATTGAGGATATCTGGGTTGATTGCAGAACTGATGAAGATATCAAAAGAATGGATTACAGTAGACTTACTATGGATCAAATAAGGAATCTTCAACTGGCTGATGTGCCTGAAGACATGTAGGAGGAAGGAGATGTAGTTGATACTACATATGTAGACAATAACATTGCTAATAGCCCTCTACCTACTATCCAATGGTCTCAAAAAGAGGTGTCTTTTGTAAGACAAAGATTTCAAGTGATTCTTGTAAATATAAATGAATGGCTAGCAAGTAAAGGTTTAAAATTGAAGTCTTTCCTAACAGGCTTAGAGGAAGAACAAATAGAAGGGCATCCTAGGAAAAAAGAGGAGTTGAGAATGAAGAACAAGGAGGATACTACTACTAGTAAGGAAAAACTCAGGTTTGTCTTTAGAACTGGAAGTAAGGGAAAAGGAAAGGAAAAGGAAGGAACTTCAACACAGCAAGGGGTTGAACAAGAGGAAGTGGTAGAAAAAGAGTCTCAGGAACCAGTTGATGATTCACAAGCCAAGACTGCTCAAGTGACATCCTCTCCTTCTACTCCTATGGTTTCAAAGGTGCAAATTCCTATAGCTCCAGTTGTGTCAAGTGCATTACAGACACCAGGTATTCTAGATAATCCTGAATCACTACCATCTAATACGTTTGTCCATTATGTCCATTGCTCTCCTACATCTCCTGATAACCAATCAATTTTTGACACACCATTGGATAATGTTGACAATATTTTTGTTCCTTTGTCTTCTATGCCCAGTCTCTCAGATGTTCCCATGTCCATAATTGATTCCATATCTCAATTATATTTTGAAAATTTTCTAGGATCATCTTCTTCACAAGTAAATGTTGGTGTCAATCCTTTTGCAGTACAAACCCAAACACCTCCATTGGTTTTAGTGTCCATGCAAGATCCATCTGTTCCACCAAAATCACAAGATTATCTAGTTCCACCTATTTCCACCTAAACCACCACTACAGAAGTCAAAATTGATAAATTTGTCCTTCCACCATGGCTTGTGCCACATCAACCAAAAAGAAAGAAGCAAGTTGTTTCACTAGATGACTTTGATTTTGGTCAATTGGTTCCCACAAAGTTAAAAGCAACCAAAAAGGCTAAGACTTTGTCAAGAGTGTTTGTTGATGAAACAAAACACAAGTATACATAAATTGCAATTCCTTCATCTGATAATATTGACTTTGAAAATCCTAACTATGTTATCACTAGAGTTGATCTAGGTAAGCAAACTCATGAAAGTGCAAAGGAAGACCTTCTGGCACAACTGAATGCTTTGCTAGATAGATATGACAAGGATAAAGCTATAAAGGACCAACTCAAAATACAGGTTGATTACTTGAAATTTATGCTTCTTAAAATTACTCAGTCATCTGAACAGGTTGAACCTATTGGCACAAGTACAAGCAATGAAGCCTTCTTGAAAGCAAAAGGAATTGGTGCAAAAGGTCAAGCAGTGGATGCCACAATAGACAGAGTACTTGCCTAGGGTTCACTACTTATAAAGTCATCTATTGAGCTCTATAATAACCCAGGTAAGATCGGAAAAGAGATCAATCAAACATTGGAGATTCTCTCAAAAGACATGTATCTGATTGAGCAAGATCTTGAGTCTTGGAACAAGTTGAGAGATTTCAAGATTGAGTTGTTGATCGAACATGGGGTCATCCCCGATAGGAGAAAATATGTAGAGTATCAGGAGGCTATGATACATAAAAAAAGATATAATTAAAGGCCTTATAGTCAATTTGAAGAAAGATTTTGAAAGGGGAGAAAACAAGGCTCAAGACATCTCTGAAGAGCTCGAAGATCTACCATGTCACATGCTTGATGACAATCAGCAGACACTCCCTCAAGATACAATCATTCAGGAATTCACCAACTTGGTGCATATGGAAGTTGAAACTGAAGCCTTCTCATTGGCTTCTCATGACATGTTGATGGAGATCCAGACCATTCTGAATAGACTACAAAAGCTACTAAATAAGCACAAAGGTGTACCTAATACCCTCCACAATTCCATCACTCAGGTGTTTATTATCTCCAAGCATACACTAGGGCTAGACAATAATGAAGTACAAGCCATTGTGAAAAGATATGAAGAGTTCTTGGAGAAGGATGAAGTTGATGAAGAAATGTCCAAGGACACTTAAATATTTTTTCATGTTTTAGTTTTCATAGCTTTGTAAATTTTGATTGACAAAAGCCATGTAATTTTGAAAAATTAGATTACATGGACTTGTGAGATAGAGTTATAAGTCAACTAGGACTCAATTTTTGAATAAGTCAAAGTAGTTATAGATTTCCTATTTTTGTTCTCAGCCTCTCCCTATAAATAAAGAGGGCCTCTTATGTAAATATTATCTTTTGTCTATTGAAGTGAAGTGCTACCATTTTGAAGAGAAATTTGAGACTTTGAGCTTATTTTGTAAATCAGTTTTCAATCAATATAAAAAAATCAAGTTGGCATCCAATCTTTGTCTTGAATCAAATTTGTAATGTTATAGAATTGTTCTTATGTCCTTTCTATTGCATTATCTTATATGTATGGTTGAAATGTGAGCGTCAAAATCAAGTGTTTAGAAGGTGATCCAAATCTGATTTTACAGACTTTGTGTTGCTATATCATGTTTCAGATTTGTATTTAAGTTTGTGAATGAGAAGTAACTTGAAGACTTTGGGCTACAAGTTATTGTCTGCGATTGTGTTATCTTATCTCGGCATATAGTGAAGACTTTGGGCTGCACTTTACTCTGAACTCTTTCATTTTCAATTGACATAAGAAGCAACAAGAAACTTTGTGTTTTTGTGGGTTTCTTGGTGATTAACATACGCTGGTATCATTTAATTATCCTTTTGTGTAACTTAATTGGATATTGGGTATTATTGCTCCAAATTAGTAATTTGTAGTTCTTTACATATTATAAGCTTTGTGGGATTGTTAACTTGAATTGTAAACATCTATTCTAAAATAAGAGAATAGGATCATATGGAACCACCCCAAGGATAGTTTTTAGTTTAAATAAGTGTAGTTAGTTACTAGTTGATATTAGTTAGCAATAAGAAGGGAGACTCCACTTTCTGAGAGGAGAGATTTAATCTCATTATACTGTGGTTGATATAACTTATTTGTCTTTAGTTAGTTAATGACAAAATATTCACCCAACGGTTTTTGGCGACTCCGTTGGGGATCGAATGCGCAACCAAGATCCTCTCACCTTTGGTTGAAGTATACCGGCCTCATTGTTTGTAATAAGTTTTTGTATTGCTGATCTTTTGTTTGTAAAATTGCACTCTGGCAGAACAAAGTGATACATGAAGCAGAAGAGCTCAAGGATTTGTAGATCCCATTTTTGAATTTATGCAATAAAATAACTTTAATCTTCTTACTTCACTCACGAGATCACCTCTTCAGTGTACACGGAGTTTTCCTCCCACTAACGCGAGATCTCCTATAACGGGTGAAGCTTCCAGTGCTCATAGAGTTCTGCCCACCACAATAGTTCAGAGGTTTGTTATTCCTCCATTCAACCAAGGAAGAATGGTAGCTCTAGGTCAGGTTGTTCAAGGTCCATGGGGTAATGCCTTCAGGCCACTAAATTTGGCTCAGCCACTACCTGAATTACCACGGAGTTCCCATAAGAACTTTCCCAAGTTCTATGGTGATGGTAAGCAACATCCTAATGAACACATTTCAGATTTCTATATTGCATGTGGTGTTATCAGAGTGGAACATGAAGATGTATCCGTGAGGTTGTTTGTTGAAACACTTCAATGAGTGGCTTCCGATTGGTTCTATCACCTTCCAGCAAGCACTATTACTGGTTGGAATGTACTTCAAACCAAGTTTGAAGCAAGGTTGAAACCAGTTGAAGATGCACACGCCTTAGTGGCTCAGCTTATCCAAATGAAGAAAGAGCCATAGGAACCCATGTGTGAGTTCATAGCAAAATTCAACAAGTTGATAAATAGAATTCCTGCTACTACTCAACCAATAGCTAAAAATTAGAAGTGTTTCTTCATTAACACCCAGTTGCCAGAGGTAAGCTTATTGTTATGAAGGGTTATTCCAGCTAACTTAGCAGCTACCTAGAGTCTAGCTACTGAAATTAAAGATGATCTAATCCTTGTTGGAAAAATAAGGAAGGATACAAACAGGTCCAAAGGGCAAACTTCTTCAAATGCAGCTTCTACAAGTACCATGGATCCCATGGTACAAAAATTAGCCAACGAGTTGATGGCTCTCAAAAAGAAGATGTCCCAGATTTTGTCCATTCCCTCCTATAAGGACATTCCAAGGAGGACATTCACAAATGCTCCTAATTATCAAGGTAATGCTTCAAGGAATCAAAATCAAAACATGCTTCCACCACCACAAGGAAGACTTGCTTTGGAAGCACCACCAATGAATGTGGCAGTTGGGTATTATGAATCAGAGCAAGAAAATCTACTCCAATCAGAGCATGATCAGGAAGATGATGCTAACTTCTTCATGGAGGGCAATGAGTGTTGGTATAATTAAATATTTAATTACACTTTATTAAGTTTACTTAGGGCTAATTTTAGTCTTAGGTTATTCTTAAGTCATATTAGGGTTTTCTTTAACTTGTAAATATAAAAGCAAGTTCTAACATGTAATTCATAAATCCATTTCACTAATTCATCCAATATTGTGCAAATTATTTCTCTTTGCTCTGTTCTCTTGTGGAAGGTAAATCATAGGTTTTGCAGGTGATCCTGGTGTTGTAGTTATTCATCAACTTCAACATGGTATCAAAACGGATCTGCAAGCCCCTTCTTAGATTTGGAGAAAAATTCAAGCAAGAGTCATTTGTTGGGTGTGTTTTTGTGTAAAATGGAGTATTCCATTGGATTTAGAGTAGATGGAAAAGGTGGATTGTTTTTGTTTGGCTGAATTTGGTCTCGGGAGGCCAGATCTGTGAAGGTTTCAGTGGGTGCTTTTTTCGGGATCTAGAGGAAAGCTATTTTTCAAAGTGTTTTGGGCCCAAACGGACCTCACCATCATGCTTAGAAGGCCCAAAAACCTTAAGATTGACTGTCAAATCATTGAAATCAGCCTCGGGAGCTTCTGAGGCAAATTTTTTTGCCAGACAAGTCGTACGACTTGCCCAGCACTCATATCGAGGTGACCAAAAAGACAAATATTTTTTTCCTGCATGTAAATTTATTTATTTTCAAAAATTAATATTGAAAAAAATTATATTGAAGCAGTTTTTTTTTGTTGTAAAAAAAGAAAAAAGGAGGCAAAAAAATTTTTGGTAATGGGGTACCTGCGTAATACCCTGTGCAGGCCCCTATACCTGCAAGTTGTAGGTCTGCGGTGCCTTAAGGAACCTGCAAACCCCTTTTAGGGCTGTACACCTCTTCAAGGGGCCGCTAACCCCTTTAAGGGGCGTGTGGGGTGGCTTTTCCCCCCAACGCATATCTTTTTTTAAAAAAAAATTTAATAAAAAAAAATCAATCAACAAAAAAGCTTTTTAAATCTTTTTTAAAAATAAAAGAAATCCACATCAGTGGTCCATCCCTGAAGGTGGTCACATGTAGAATCAGAAGCTTCACTCAGCCCTCTGCCCCCTATAGTAGGTCGCCATAGGACCAGGGGCCGATTTTTAAGGGGCCAGAATTTTCCCTGTTTGCCCTAAAGGAGGAGTTTTGGTAAATTGGGCATATCTGAGCATACGGAGTTGGATTTTCAAAAATAAATGGTGTCAAAAATCTAGTTCCGAGCACAATCCATTGGTGTAGGTATTGTTTCCATATTTTGATGATTGGTACAATTTATTTCTGTTTGAAGCCCAGATACCCTTTTTAGCCTCCGAGCTCGTATCTTTTTGCCACAATCTCCAATTTTCACAATTCTTGCGGCATTGGAAAGCTATTGAGGAGCTCTACATAGCCATATATGAAATTATTTCATATTTAGCCCTAGGTATTATTTATTCAGTTTGTCAGTTTTATGGCTTCTGTTTGATATTTTGGACATTTTGGTACCTAGAGAAGTTCTGTTTGTTTTGTTGGGCTTCATTTATCAGCATTGATACATATTCAGATTGTTGATCTCTGATCTAATTTATTTGAGGAGATATCATGGGTTTTTCTATTCACCCTTCTGTGGTAATATTGGGTAAGGATAATTATGAGTCTTGGCAAAAGGGCATCTTGACACATCTCAGGTGGCTTAATCTTTTATCTTATCTTTATGGACTCATACATGAACCAGATACACCTAGGAGGAAATCTATATGGGGAAATTATATTGATCATATTGTAGGATTGATTGGTTCTAGTGTTGATTATGACACTATGTGTTCTATCTCACATATTGAGTGCCCACACGCTCTTTGGACTGGCATTTGGGAGATCTATGGAGACCCAGGTATCTCTCCATTCCTAAATGATCCTACTATGGATTGCCACATACCCCTTGATGATGTAGATTGCATACCTTTTGATGATAATATAGTTAAGGAGCTTGCATATTTGACAGGTCTTGCTAGTTCAGATGACACAAAGACTTCACTTGCTTCTTCTTCTCATCATATCGAGATCACATCTGTCTTACCTATTACTACATCAGATTCTTTGCATCATGACATTATCAGTCTTCCAGAGATGGCTCATTGGGACACATATCTACTAGATATATCTTTGTTGTTTGTAGAGTCCCATCTTGTAGATTTGGAGGACCACATTGAAGACATTTGTCTTCTCTTTGATGACAACTTTGATGGAGTTGCATCATCACCATCTTCTTCAGAGATTGTTCTTAATCCTCGTATTCAGTCATAGTTTTGATGTGGATTGGAGACATTTGAGCAGTTTTCAAGAGCATCATTATTGTCTTTGGATCATGTGCAGAGTTTAGAGACATTTATCCTTCTTCCTATATATTCCTATCCAAAATGGGAAGACATTATGCACACATCTACAATTATATTTCTTCTCAAGGGGAGGAATGTTGTTCGACATTCATGGGTCTTCATCTTTATTCTATGTCGAGCATCTTCCAACACTGTAGGAGTCATCTTGAGGAGCGGCTGCATGGTCTCTCTTCTCATCTCTATTTTTGGAGGGAGCATTTCCTCGCATGGGGTTTCATCCTTCTCATTTCTGGGGGGTCATCAGACCTCTCTTCTTCCTCTCTTATGGGGGGCATTCATGATTGTACTTTTGTGATGGATTCAGTTCTTGGGGGGTCTTAGTTTTAGTCCTTCTTCCATCACATGTTCATGTACTTGTTGTATTTTATCTCTTTTGGAGAGGAGTTTTCTCCCACAGGGTTTTTCTCATTTCTCTCCACTTTATGAGAGATTCTTGGTGTTGATGGGTACCTAACATGGCCTTGTAGCCGGGACCCATTCTTGCATTAGTTGCATGTTTTTCATTTCTCCCTAAGTTGCACTTATGGGGGGTGTTGGTGTAATTAAATATTTAATTACACTTTATTAAGTTTACTTAGGGCTAATTTTAGTCTTAGGTTATTCTTAAGTCATATTAGGGTTTTCTCTAACTTGCAAATATAAAAGCAAGTTCTCACATGTAATTCATAAATCTATTTCATTAATTCATCCATTATTGTGCAAATTATTTGTCTTTGTTTTTTTCTATCGTGGAAGGTAAATCTTAGGTTTTACAGGTAATCCTTGTGTTGTAGTTATTCATCAACTTCAACAATGAGGAAGTAGCTAGCGACTCTAACATTGGCTTCCTGAACTTTGAGGATGAAACGAAACAAGAAGAAGATGCCTATGGAGAATCATATGCAGTTTTTACCCAATCTCAAAATTAGTCTAATCAACAACAAGCAGCTAACAAAGGGAAGTTGAAAGAAGATCCTCGACCTACATTTACCATTGCTAAGAGGAGCACTCCTTAGCCTTTTCAACCAAAAGATGTGACAAGTAATAATCAAGTAAGTACATTAGATCCTCTTGTTTCATCTTTTGTGCCTAGGACCAGTACCTCAAATGCCAAACCTCAAAATGAGAATGTTTTGTCTTCTATAGCTAGTCCCTATCAATCTTTTGATATCATAGACCATGCCAAAAGGACAAAAAATTAGATGTCAAAAGTTGAATACCTACAAGCTAATCCCGATCAATTTGATAGGTTAGCTAAATTTGACAAAAGTAAAGTTACCCCTAATAGCCAGGATTTTTCCAAAGTTGCCCCTATTGCTCCTAAAGAAAGACCTGCCCAGAGCAACCTAGTCTCTTCCCCTGCATCCTCCACATGGAAAATAGAACCATTATATATCTCTTTACTTATTAATGGCCATAAACTCAGTAATTGCATCATAGACTCAAGTGCTTCTGATAATGTCATGCCCACCAAGGTAGCCAATGCTTTGGGTTTGACATTAACTAAAACTTTTTGCCATTGTTTTTCTATGGAGACAAAGCAAGTGCCTCTAATAGGGCAGATCAAGGATGCACAGTTTGCATTCACAAATTTCCTGGAACAGAGGATCAAAATGACGGTCTTGGTAGCTGATGTCCCAACCTCATATGGGATATTACTGGGACGTAATTTCTGTAAGGATGTTGGTGGGGTGATAAACTTGGATTGGTCAGAAGCTAGAATACCTATTAAGGGTGTTATGCAAAAGCTTCTTGTAGAAAGAGAGTCCAAATACACCGTGACAAAATCTAAAGAGCCAAAAGCTCAAATTTTGTTTGAGTCCTCTAGAATGGGCACATACTTTTTGACAACTGATGAAGTACTCGAGTCTTTTGATGAAGATTCAAATGAAGGTCTCATGATAGAAGATTATTCTTCTTCAACCAAGGAAAATCTAGATTTTGAAACTACAAAGATGGAAAGTTCAGACGATGTTTAGACTTTAGAATTTGGTGGCAGTTGTTCCTCTACTGGATCTGGAGTGAGGATAGTCCTCGTATCCCTCAAAGGAGGAATTTTCCCTTTTTCCTTCAAACTGCAGTTCAACAATACAAACCACAACGTTGAGTATGAGGCTTTGTTGTTAGGCATGGATGTTGCCAAGAACAAGGGAATCAAAAATCTTCATGCACAGGGTGATGCTGAGTTGGTTGTTTGCTCGGTAAGAAACCTTTATCAATCAAAGAATGAAAGACTAAGGCATTACCGCAATCGAGTCTAGGATTGCATAAAAGATTTTGACGCTTTCAATATTGTTGTTGTTCTAAGGGAATACAATGATAGAGCAGACTCTTTGGCTGTGTCATCTACTCTTATGGTTCCACATAAGGATTTTAAAGGGAGTAAATATACCATTGAGTTGGTCTTTTGACCAAGTGTTCCAGACAATTCTACCCACTAGCAAATCTTCAATAGTGATGATCAAATCATCTCATTCTTGGAGAAGTTAGAAAATTTCAATGAGTTGTATTTCAAAGGAAGTGACTCTCCTCCCTATGAATCTATTTCTAAAGTAGATCCAGAGACTAACAAAGAAATACTGCAGCTCAAGGGGAATAATATTCCTAAAGGTTTAGTTTTTCTTGAGAAGCTTTTTGATAAGCACGACTGCTACATCAAACATCAACAACAATCTGGTTTAGAGTCATCAAATGAAGTTGAGAAAGTCAATCTGGGCACGGAGATTGATCCAAAATTAGTCAATATTGGGAAATGTTGCATGGTGGAAGAAAAGTTCAAGTTTGTAACATTCTTATGTCAATACATTGATGTATTGGCATACTCATATGACGACTTGAAATCTTTCTGTCTGAAGGAAGTCCAGCACGAGATTCCACTCAAGTCGGGATCTTCACCTCACATGCAAAAGCAGAGACAGTATAATCCAAAAATCTCAGGCACCATTCTTGCTGAAATTCAAAAGATGCTGAATGCTAGAATAATTTTCCCCATCCATCATTCTACATGGATAGCAAATATTGTCCCAGTGAGGAAAAAGAATGGAGAAATCTGCATTTGTGTGGATTTTTGAAATCTAAACCAGTCATTTTTAAAAGATAATTACCCATTGCCGATGATGGATCAAGTCCTTCAAACAGTGATGGGTTCAGAAATGGTGTCTATGTTCGATGGCTTCTCAAGTTAGAATCAAGTGGAGGTTAGTGAAGAAGATCAGCATAAAATTGCTTTCACCACTCCTTGTGTATCATAGAATGCCTTTTGGGCTAATCAATGTTGGCGCTACCTTCCAAAGAGAAATGGACCTAGCTTTCTGTGATGAAATGGGTAAGTTCATTGTTGTATACCTTGATGATCTAACTATCTTTTCAAAGAATCATTTAGATCATCCATATCACTTACGGCAAGTTCTGGAATGATGTCGTCAACATGGTATTTCCCTTAATCCCAAGAAATCTATTTTTAGGCTCATAGAAAGTAAGCTTCTTGGGCACATCATGTCTAAAGAAGGTACCAAGATTGATCCTGAGTGGGTTAAATTTATCCAGGGTCTTACTTTGCCCTCAAGTAAGACAACAGTACACTCTTTCTTTGGGAAATTAAATTTCCTACAGAGGTTTGTTCTAGAGTTTGCAGAGAAGACTCATCATATTGTTGATATGATAAAGGGAAAGTCTACTTTCTGATGGAGTTAAGAAGGTAAAGAAGATTTTAATGACATCAAGGAAGCTATTGCACATGCTCCAGTTTTGGTTTGCCCGAATTATACTAAGGATTTCATTATGTATAGTTATGTTTTCGAACACACTCTGTCAGCAATTTTGGTACAACAAAACAAGAAAGGCATAGAATCTCCAATTGCATTTATGAGTTGTCCTTTAAAGGGTCATGAACTCAAGTATTCAACAATGAAGAAGCATGCATATGTTGTCGTCAAGGAAGTCAAACATTTCAGGTACTACATCTTAAACTCTCACACCACTACATTAGTACCAGATTTAGTAATAAAATCTATCTTGACTCAACAAGAGTTTGGGAGTAAGAGAGACAACTGAATTTATAAGATCTAGGAGTATGATCTGGATATTAAGCCCACCAAATTGGTACATGGGAAAGGTTTTTGTCAGCTGATTGTTGATAATGTACTAAAAGAAACTAGTAATGAGGAAGAAGCAGATAATGAGGTATTTCCTAGTCATGTTTGTCAGTACAACAAATGAATGGTACTCAAATATTGCACATTTCCTCACCTATGGGGAATGTCCTGAACACTTGTCCTATAAAGAGAAGAGGATGATCAAACTCAAGGCTGAAAACTTTGTCTTATGGGATAGCGGTTTGTATAAAAAGAGTATTGATGGAATTTTTCTATGTTGTGTTGATAAGGCGCAACAAGCTAAACTATTGGAGTCTTTTCATAGTTTAGCATGTCATGGACATTTCTTAGCACCAGTGATGGCTCACAATATCTTGTGAGCTAGATATTACTGGCCCACACTTTTCCAAGACGCATACAACTGGAAGTGTAAGTGTGCGTTCAAACCCAAGTTGGCAACACTACCCCTCAAGCCAGTATTGATTGAGGAATCATTTTAACAGTGGGGCATTGACTTCATTGGTGTAGTGAATCCACAGCTAAGTGCAGGGCATAGCTATGTTCTCACGGAAACTGATTACTTCACCAAGTGGGATGAAGCCATCCCAGTGAAGCACGCCACTTCTGAATTGGTTTGTAGTTTTCTCAAGGAGAATATCATTTCAAGGTTTGGAGTGCCAAACAAAATAGTAGCAGATAATGCTACTTGTTTCTCTCCCCATGAGATAACTAGTTTTTATTTTGATTGTGGGATCATTCTTGCTCACTCATCTAATTAGTACCCCAAGGGAATGGTCAAGCTGAGTCTAGTAATAAGAACTTGGTTACTATCATTAAGAAACTGATTGATGAGAATCAAAGGACCTGGCACAAAGCATTGTTTGATGCATTGTGGGTAGATCATATTACACCCAAAAGAGCAATGGGCATGTCACCATTTTAGCTTTTGTATGGGTTAAATGTTGAAATACCAATCACACTGGAGTTGCCTGCTTTGAAGTTGGCCAAGGCCATTGAAGATGGAACTTTTGATACCTCTATTGACAAATGTGTAATGTTCCTTTCTAAACTTGAGGAACAATGTGTGAAAGTGATGGATTGCATTGCAGAACATCAAAGTCAAGTAAAGAAATTACTTGAAGAGAAGGTGAAATCTCAGAGTTTCAAAGTTGATGATCAAGTCCTACTATGGGAAAAAAGAAGAGAACCGAAAAGAATGCATGGGAAGTTTGATTCCTTGTGGAGGGGCCCTTTTGCCATTCATCAACTTTGTGGTGAAAATAGTTTCCTTCTAGAGTATCAAGATAGAACACCTTTTCTGCTACCTCACAGTGGACAACATCCAAAGCTTTTCTCATAGTGAAGTGACAGATAAGTTTGTAAATACTTGTATAGTTTTGTGTCTTTTTTGTTTTAAAGTCTTTTTGTGTCTTTTGTTCTGTCACCTAACTCTATAGCCTAATGGTTGGGTAAAGGCACTTAGAGTTCTAGAGTTCTTCTCCCTTCAATCATTTCAAAGGATGATCGAAGGAAGCTCCCTAGTTAGAGCCAGTTGTAATCCTTGAATTCAGTATGCTCAATTCATGGGATAACCCCTAAAAAACTTGTCCTTTTCGTAGCCCATGTGCTCTAAGCATACAAAACGAGACAGTTTTAGGTCATCTCTAGCATGACTTGATCCCTCGAAGGATTTCTTTGATTTTCGATCAAGGTTCGTTTTGAGTATTTTGACGTTTTTTGGTTTTTACCAGTGTTAGTCATTTTTGCACTTTGAGATGTCAATGTAAAAACACAATTGACATTTACAAGTTACATGTCAATGTAAAAATAAAAGCTGCATTGACACATAAGGTGTAATTGCAGAAATTTTTTTGCAATTACACTCCTATGATCACACACTCAGGCATTAATGGCTCTCTGAGTTAAAAGATTTTCAAAATCTTTTTTGGGTTTTTATGTATTTACTCCTTTTCTTTTTCATTTGTAAACATCATTTCTCTCTCCCACCTCCATGCCCTAGTTCCTGCGACTACCTCGATTAACATTGCGTTGATCCAATTTTGTTTACATTCGAATAGAGGTATGTTATTTCTTTCTTTTTCTCTTTGATTAAGTTTTAACATTTCTTTACATATTATCATTTTGTGTTTGTGTTTAAATCTAGGGTTTTCATTTTTTCTTTTATTATTATGGGGTTTGCATCTTAAACATATTTTAATCTTTGCAAACTCTAGTTTCAGTTTCTTTACTTTGATCATTTTTAAGTCTTAGATTTGATCGGGATTTCTCAGAGAACAGACCCCACAAAAACTTCCTTTTGTGTTTGTTATTTTGTTTTTTGTGTCAACCTATCCAAACCAATGGATGGTATGTGAGATTCATTTCCCACATAACATCCATAGTTTGGGATGTTCTGTGGGAAACAAATCCTGTACACCATCCCCATCCAAATTTTACCCTTTTCATAACACCAAGTCATAAACACTTAACATTGTGTCATTCAGGATTCAAACTCCGCATGACATGAGTTCAAAGAGTCATGCCAAGTTTGAATCCCGCATGACACAGTTTTGTTGTCAGCCGAACCTTGAATGATTTCCAAACTTTCAACACATAACATTGTGTCATGCAAGTTTGAAACTCTACATGACACAAGTTTATTGTGTCATGTGGAGTTTAAAACCTGCATGAAACAATGTGACCGCCTCGCTTCAAAACCAAAGCATATGCACATCAAAGTTTAAACTCCAATGTGCACATTAGATTTTAAACTTCAATATGCATGTTATGTTTTCCTAAGTCCCCCAAACATGTCAATCAAGTTTTAAACCCCAATTGACATATTTCTCTATGCATTGTAACATGTAGGTCAAAGTTTAAACTCTGACCTACATCTAAAATTCTAAATTTTTCTAACACTATAAAATGTAACATGGTACTTCAAAAAAAGACTTTTTCTTGATCTGACAGTTGAATATCTTTGATCATTTTTCCCAGGATTGTTCAAAAGGTCATTTGAATGAGATCTTTCTAACTTTGGAGTTTCTTCAAAATGTCATATTTTTTGCAGTTTATTTGTCAATGTCATAATCCTCTCCAAAAAAGAAGATGAAGTATAAGTTTCAAGGAGTGGTCCCGGCTACTCAAATGGAGTCAAATATAGATGAAATCAAGGATATAGAGATTAGGCATGTTGATATGTCTGAGTTCCTGGGGAGACTAAACCAACAACCATTGCCCCAAAATATGCAATGTGTTCTTAATAGTGACATATGACTGGTTTCCACCTTCCTAGTGTCAGCTTAGAACCCAGATTTTGTTTTGGCCATGGCAGGAAAGTTTGATAAGGATACTAAAAGTATATCAGATGCTGATGGGAATGTAATAATTCAACTTTATGTAAACTTCTTTGACTCTATGTTCAATTGTTCAGACATTGAAAATTACTCTTACCTTTCTGTTGAAGAAGGGCAAAAGTATTATGATGATCACACTGAGAAATGCAAGAGGGTTATTAATACAAGATGGCTTAAGAATCCTCGCCCCTCCATATCATGATGGCCCAAGAATATCTTCAAGAGTGAGTTCATAGAGGAGGTTGGTGATATTATTACCCTTCTCAACAGGGTAAAGGGGCTCCCAACATCAAATGTTTTCCATGATTGGATGTTTCATTACATCTGTGTCATTAGGAAAGGTGAGCAAAAGATATGGTGGGGTCAACAAATCAGTGACTCCATATGTGAGCAGCTAGCTTCTGTGTCAACAACACATATTTTATGACTTCCTATCTAGTGTATGCGGTGGATTCTATGAAGCATTTTCCAGGGTTAACTTCTAAAGGTGACAGAAGATTAATCCTTCTGTATGAATACTATCCATAGCTAACCCTAATAGAAAGCATCAAACATTTTTGAAGGGTGAATGATGCCTTCTACCACTACATTTGCATGTTGGATAAGGAGTTGGAGAAAAAGAGAGTGTTTGACCAAGCCTGGGAGCAGGTAAAGAAGTTTGGGTGCATCTTCCTTTAATTTCCTACTTTCACATACCTAAGGGCTGGGTGGGACAAGATGGTCTTCATGGAGCTGTGCAGGCAAGTAATGGGCATCCATATTAAGCAAGTCCATGCACGTCAAGGGGGTTTTAAATTCCAATTCCAGATTGGAAGATATGGTATTTCAACAACTCCTGAAGCCAAGGCTATGGAAACTGAGTTACAGTGGATAACATTGAAGAAGTACAAGAGAAGAAAGGATTTTGATTATCGTGGCATGAAGAATAAATTGAAAGGAAATTACACTCATGTCCACATGATTTACGATATCTAGGTTGATTGCAAAACTGATGAAAATATCAGAAGAATGGATTACATTAGACTTAATTTGGATCATATAAGGAATCTTCAACTGGATGATGTGCTTGAAGACATGCAGGATGAAGGAGATATATTTGATACTACATATGTAGACAATAACATTGTCGGCATCCCTCTACCTACTATCCAATGGTCTTAAAAAGAGGCGTCTTCTGTAAGACAAAGATTTCAGGTGATTCTTGCAAATATAAATGTATGGCTAGCAAGTAAAGGTTTAAAATTGAAGTCTTTCCTAACAGGCTCAAAGGAAGAACAAACAAAATGGCATCCTAGAAAAAAGAGGAGTTGAGAATGAAGAAAAAGGAGGATACTACTCCTAGTAAGGAAAAACTCAAGTTTGTCTTTAGAACTGGAAGTAAGGGAAAATGAAGGAACTTCAACACAGTAAGGGGTTGAACAAGAGGAAGTGGCAAAAAAAGAGTCTTGGGAACCAATTGACGATTCATAAGCCAAGACTGCTCAAGTGACATCCTCTCCTTCTACTCCTGTGGTTTCAAAGGTGAAAATTCCTACGGCTCCAGTTGTGTCAAGTACATTACAGACACTAGGTATTCCAAGTAATCCTAAATCACCACCATCTAATGTGTTTGTCCATTCTATTCATTCCTCTCCTACATCTCCTGATAACCAGTCAATTTTTGACACACCATTAGATAATGTTGACAATGTTTTTGTTCCTTTGTCTTCTATGCCCAGTCTCTCAAATGTTCCCATGTCCATAATTGATTTCATATCTCAATTAGATTTTGAGAAGTTTCTAGGATCATCTTCTTCACAATTAAGTGTTGGTGTCAATAATTATGTTGTACAAACCCAAACACCTCCACTAGTTTCAGTGTCCACACGAGATCTATCCATTCCACCAAAATCACAAGATTATGTAGTTCCACTTGTTTCCACCCAAACCACCACTGCAGAAGTCAAAATTGACAAATCTGTCCTTCCACTGTGGCTTGTGCCACATCAACTAAAAAGAAAGAAGCAAGTTGTTTCACCAGATGACTTTGATTTTGGTCAATTGGTTACCACAAAGTCAAAAGCAACCAAAAAGGCTAAGACTTTGTCAAGAGTGTATGTTGATGAAACAAAACACAAGTATGCAGAAATTACAATTCCTTCATCTGATAATATTGACTTTGAAAATTCTAATTATGTTATCACTAGAGTTGATCTAGGTAAGCAAACTCTTGAAAGTGCAAATGAAGACCTTTTGGCATAACTGAATGCTTTGCTAGATAGGTATGATAAGGATAAATCTATAAAGGACCAACTCAAAATACAAGTTGATCAGTCAAAATCTGTGCTTCTTAAAATTACTCAGTCATCTAAACAGGTTGAACCTATTGGGACCATTACAAGCAATGAAGCCTTCTTAAAAGCAGAAAGAATTGGTGCAAAAGGTCAAGCAGTGGATGCCATGATAGACAAAGTACTTTCCCATGGTTCACTACTTATAAAGTCATCTATTGAGCTCTAAAATAACCTGTGTAAGATCGGCAAAGAGATCGATCAAACATTGGAGATTCTCTCACAAGACATGCAACTGATTGAGAAAGATCTTGAGTCTTGGAACAAGTTGAGAGATTTCAAGATTGAGGTTTTGATCGAATAGGGGGTCATCCCTGATAGGAGAAAATATGTAGAGTATCAAGAGGCTATGATACATAAAAAAGATATAATTGAAGGCCTGATACTCGATTTGAAGAAATATTTTGAAAGGGGAGAAAACAAGGCTCAAGACATCTCTGAAGAACTAGAAGATCTACCATGTCACATGCTTGATGACAATCAACAGGCACTCTCTGAAGATACAGTCATTCAAGAATTCACCAACTTGGTGCAGACGGAAGTTAAATTGAAGCCTTCTCATTGGCTTCTCTTGACATGTTGATGGAGGTCTAGACCATTCTGAATAGACTGCAGAAGCTACTAAATAAGCACAAAGGTGTACCTGATACCCTCACCAATTTCATCACTCGAGTGCTTATTATCTCCAAGCATACACTAGGGCCAAACAATAATGAAGTACAGGCCATTGTGCAAAGATATGAAGAGTTCTTGGAGAAGGATGAAGCTGATGAAGAAGTGTCCAAAGACACTTAGATATTTTTCCATGTTTTAGTTTTCATAGCTTTGTAAATTTTGATTGACAAAAGCCATGTCATTTTGAAAAATTAGATTACATGGACTTGTGAGACAAAGTCATAATTCAATTAGGACTCAGTTTTTGAATAAGTCAAAGTAGTTATAGATTTCTTATTTTTGCTCTCAGCCTCTCCCTATAAATAAAGAGGGCCTCTTATGTAAATATTATCTTTTGTCTATTGAAGTGAAGTACTGCCATTTTGAAGAGCAATTTGAGACTTTGAGCTTATTTTGTAAATCAGTTTTCAATCAATATAAAGAAATCAAGTTGGCATCCAATATTTGTCTTGGATCAAATTTGTAATGTTATAGAATTGTTCTTATGTCCTTTCTATTACATTATCTTGTGTGTATGGTTGAATTGTGAGTGTGGAAATCAAGTGTTTAGAAGGTGATCCAAATCTGATTTTGTAGAATTTGTGTTGCTATATCATCTTTGGGATTTGTGTTAAGTTTTTGAATGAGAAGTAACTTGAAGACTTTGGGCCGCAAGTTATTATCTACGATCATGTTATCTTATCTCGACATATAGTGAAGACTTTGGGCTGCACTTTACTCTGAATTCTTTCATTTTCAATTGACATAAGAAGCAACGAGATACTTTGTGTTTTCATGGGTTACTTGGTGATTAACATATGTTGGTATCATTTAGTTATCCTTTTGTGTAACTTAATTGGATATTGGCCATTATTGCTCCAAGTTAGTAATTTTGTAGTTCTTTACATATTATAAGCTTCGTGGGATTGTTATCTTGAATTGTAAACATCTATTCTGAAATAACAGAATAGAATGATATTGAACCACCCCAAGGATAGTTTTTAGTGTAAATAAGTCTAGTTAGTTACTGGTTGATATTAGTTAGCAATAAGAAGGGAGCCTCCCCTTTCTGAGAGGAGAGATTTAATCTTATTATACTACATGGTTGATATAACCATTTTGTCTTCAATTAGTTGACAACAAAATATTCACCCAACAGTCATCAACACTTCATCTACATCATTTTCCTCTAAATTAATTGAATAAATCCCATTTATTTAGTTAATCATTTCATTTCTCCTTCCAAGATTAATTAAGTAATTGTTTATTATTTAATTAATTAATCTTATCTTCCTAATAGCATCCCAAATTTAATTAATTAATTAATTAGTTTCCTAATTTATCCATGCACATATAATTATTTAAAATAAATAAATAATTATACACTCCAATTCTATTTTTCACTCATCAATCAAAATTAGTTAACTAAGTTAATCAATTTAGTTGACTCTCAATTAGAATTAGTTAACTAATAAATCAAATTAGTTAATTTAATTAACTGGCCAATTAAAATAGTTAACTCATCAATCAACCTAGTTAACTGATCAATCAAATCTAGTTGACTAAAAGAGATAATTAGTTAACTAATTATCCTCATTCTCATTAAATTTCATAATTTCCTCTAACTCCTGAGTTGACTAAAAGAGACAATTAGTTAACTAATTATCCTCATTCTCATTAAATTCCTTAATTTCCTCTTAACTCCTTGGTTGACTAAAAAAGACAATTAGTTAACTAGTTATCCTCATTCTCATGAATTAAATAAATTTATTTATTTAATTCCCTAATTTCCTCTCAAATCCGTAGTTGACTAAAAGAGACAATTAGTTAACTAATTATTTATTTGCATGATTTAAATCATGCATAAGTTAAGTGAATGCATGCATGCACAAGAATCAAAAAAAGGACTTGTTAATCCCCTTGATCCATGTCACAAAAAGACATTTGTCAACTCCTCATACATTCAAATCCTCTCAAGAAACCTTATCCATTGATTCTCCAAATCAATCTCCACCATTGATAATCTCTCCCAAATAGCTATAATTTAAAACTCTCACAAGCCATAATCATCATCAATCTTGAATGTAAACTTATGTTGTTGAATTAAGCACCTGACATACATCTCTCAATCCCAACAATCCATTGGAGCGCAACCACCATTGTTGTTGTAATAAGGAGCTTGTGGGTGGGAGCTTTTCATTTGTTTTCATCCATTGTTACAAGTTTCTTAATGCTTTATATGAGGTTTGTATTTATATGTGAAAATAGGATTTAGATCTTAGATTTGATTCTTATAGTTGTATTTCACATTTGATTTCACACAAGTGGATTATGACGAGTTCATGGCAGGTGGAAGGAATATGTTATTTTTAGCCTATGGACTCATCTTGGAGATTGGGTATTGGATCTTTAACTAGGGATTTGGGTGTCACATTTTGGATGGTTTTAGCTCATGGTTTCCTAATTACCATTTTGATAGTTTCATGTATTGGTTCTCCTATTTATTGGGTGCTTGAGATGGAGGTGTCATAGTGAGTTTTGTAGGTATTGTTATGTTGCTAGAATTGTTGCAGATCTCTTATTGGTGATACTCTTGTAAAGGCTTAGACTCAACAATTGTATTGTAACCATTTATCACTGAATAATACATTTAGTTGCTTTAGAGTGTGGGGTTTTTCTCTTGAAAGGGTCTTCCCCACGTAAATCACTATGTTATGGTATATTTCTTTTGTGTGTATTTCCTTGTAATTATATGGTCAATTTATTTTTTTGCACATACATCCTCTCATAGATTAGAGTAGGTAGTGTATTCTACACCTCTACTTCCTTTCAAATCTTGTACTAGTTAACTCGCTTATGGTTGTTATGAGACAATATGATAAGATTTCATTTCTATGTTGATTGGGTAATAATGCACATCAAGGGTGACTTGCTTGAGCTATTATGAATGGTATATGTTGTAAAAGGGGAATTAATACTTATTATTTTGTGTTAAAAGGACATCCATTATTTATCAATCGTTTATTCTAGGATAGTAAAGTGAACCATACTATTATGTTGTAAGTACAAAGGAATAGTTGCTTATGTGAACTATAATTTACATTATCAAAGTTATGATTTAGAAATGAACAAACTCTTTATCTAAAGATAACTATTTACCCAGACACTCTCCCTAATTATTAATACAGATAAATGTTGGTGCTTTATCTATTATTGTAATGCTAAACTTGCACATTGTGCTACAATCCATATCTATACCAGGTGCTAGAGAAACCTTGCCACATCTCTTGAATATAGACTTTAGGAAGGCCTTCAAAATTGTACCCATGCACTTGTTGTTCTATAGGCTAGAAGATATGGCATCTTTACTACGACTATAATGATGCTTTGTAAGACATTTGTGGATCAATATATACTCATATTGAAGCTTTTTAGAGACAAATTTATGCAACAACTTACATCCATTGTTTTGATTATTCATGTTGGATATGGCTTTGAATTTAAGCCAATATGTTTTGTTGTTTGAACACAAAGAAATAGCCTCTCTATTGGAAAGACTCTAAAGGAATTCATAAAATAAACATGTATACATGATCTAAATAGAAATACACCATCTACTAACAACACACACTACATTGAATAAAAATACAAAGAAATTAATTGTCAATCATAGAAATTCAATGTAAAAAATACAAAGAAATAATTGCATACAAAGGACAACTTCTACAAATAGCATCTACTAAATTCAATGAATAGTAAGGATTGAGTATCCAATCAATTTTCATGAGTCTTGCATATAAACATATAAAGGGTCTACCATAAATATACATGTAAAGAGTTTAACATTGAGTAAATATAAAATGAGTCTAACATAAAGCAAGCATTTAGTATCATGTCAAATTTAATGGGTATGATTTGAACCCCATTTTCGCATCTTAGAACTTATTTTGTGACATAGAGACCTCTAATGCTCCACCTCTTTCTTGTATATCCCAACTATTGCATCTTATTTCACCTTAAGAACATTAAATATCTTATCTTGACACTTCCATATAGACTAGTGATACATATTGAAAGTGTTCAAGAGAGCATAAGATTTCTCTAGTTGTAAATTTTGAACTTTCAACAACACCATGTTTTTGGTCATTTGTTGAAGGAAAGTTACATGTTGGTTGAGACTAGTTGTTAATGCTTATACATGATCTTTGTAAAAATCAATCTTTCTTATAAGAGATTCGTTTTGAATGAGGATTATAGATAATCTTATTGTAATTTTTTTGATCTCCTTGATTGGTCCTTTTGCATTGATTTTTCCAAGAGGTCCTTCAAAATGTTGATCTCCTCCATCTAGATTTTCTCATCCACTGTCATGTCCCCTTTTTAGAGCTAAGGGTATTAATTTATATACTGTAGTACTTATCATAAGTTTGAATGAATTTATATACTGCAATACATACTGTAAGTTGGGTGAATTTATATAATATAGTACATAGCGTAAGTTGGGTGAAGTTATATATTGCAGTACATATTATAAGCTAGAGTAATTTTCTATATTGCAATACATACCATATAGTGGGAAATAATTTTAATAATAATGTTTTAAGTTTATCCTTATATTTTATTATAAAATATTAAAAATGGATAATGTAAGTATTATTATTTTAATTAAAAGATCATATTAATGAGATATTAACAAATCTTGTAAGTGGGAAACTTTTGGAGGGAATACAAAAAGTAGAAAAAAAGATCTATAAAGGAAGGAAAATCCTCTTAGTTTTGTCTGCTATTTTATTATTGTTACCTTTTGAGTCGCCCTTATTTATTTATGTATTGGTAATATTTCTTGAACAAAAGCCGGTTTATCGTGCTATATTTCCGGTCATACCCTTGTTCCGTAAATCAGCTCTTGGTCCTTCAATTTTTACCCGTGTGTCGCCTTTGTAAACAAAGTTACTTAAGCTTTGAACCTTTGAACCCGAACCATTTTCAAAGTCAAAGGTTCAATGGTTCAATGTGTCTGAAGTGTCATATAAAGCAAGTTGTCTTGTGTTTGCCTCAAGCGTCTTGGAACTTTCGGGTTGAACTCGAACCTTTCGCATGAACTCTTCGGCGAGGTTCAAGGTTCAATATTCATAGCCTTTTCATCCATCGGGTCGCGCAGTTGCCTTATATCATGTGTCGTTGAACCTTCCGCTTGAACTCTTCCGCGGGGTTCAATAGTTCAAAGTTCAAAGAGTTCACTGTTTCATAATTCGGGGCCTTATACTAGAAGCCGCATAACTTTCTGTCGGTCTATATAACCCTTGTGTCGTTGAACCTTCATATTGAACCATGTCTTCCCAAGTTCAACGGTTCATAAGTCAAGTCCTTGTTTCCGTAAGATAGTTTTTCGACCCAATACATAAGGTCCAGTTGGCATGTTTTGAACCTTCATATTGAACCACCGCGTTGAACCATGTCCCAAAGGTTCAATGGTTCAATGGTTCGAGGATTTGATAAATTTGGTCCCATTTGCTCCCGCGGTTTTCCAAGCCAAATTTAGCGGGAAAGTTGGAGGAGATTTTGTCAGAAACTCATCATAAAAGCGAGAGCTCTAATTTAACGGAGGCTACGGATAATTATTGTACCTCATGATGGCGCGTGAACATTACTTGCTATTAATGAACAAATCAGAGTTCACGTCTCTTCAAATATTTTTGGCACGTATTGTTCCGAGCAACAATCATTCATTCTGGTAAGTGCTATTATTAACCAAGAACAAACCAATTTTAGCAAGTAATCATACTGTGCGACGTGGAGAAGAATAGCGCTGGAAGTGTAAGGCTCTCGTTTTTTCAAGTTTTCGCAGTGAATTCAAATTTCCTGAAGGTGAGTTCTGTTTCCCCTGTACTATTCCGAATTCTTATACTGGAAAGAAGAGCCCCTGGAATTTCTGTTATTTTTGAATTTTGAATTGCTATATCATAGTCTTCCAAATATGTCTTTGAAGTCTACATGTTTGGGGGATGAACACGGCCCCAGTCTTATTTATTCTCACTCAGAATTTGGGGATACTATTTTGGTTCAATATGACTTAGAGGAATTCATAGGAAGAACTAGAAATCCTGTCCAAACCCCCTCCATGAAGAAAATTGTGGACAGTGGTTTAGTTGAAGCCACAGCCTTTCCTCAAGCTATATTCTGCCCCGAATTGGTTCAAGAGTGTATAAACAGATATGATCCCCAACACAGGTGTGTCAGAAAAGCAAACGGGGATGTGTTATTTCATGTTGACAGACAAACCCTCATGTCTGTGATGAAGATACCGCCTAAGGAGGCGTATTCTAATCTTGACATTACTTCCTCCAATGGGTATTTCTCAGAAAAGAGACCAACGTACAGAAGTGTGATAGCAAGAAATTGGCTGCTAAAATTTCAAAAAGGCGGTTCAAGGCTGCCCAGACCCCTTACTAGAGATCATTTAATACAGGAAGTAAGGGATATTGTGGTGTTATTGAACAGATTGAGAGGCAATCAACATGCCTATTACTGGGAAGACTGGATGTATTTTTTTATACAAGTCGTCCTTCAGGGTGAACAATACTTGGATTGGGCTGAGATAATAGCTGACTGTCTGCATCAGAGTTTAAATAATCGTCTGGGCAATAGGGATTTCTTTATGTCTTCTTATCTGTTTTACTATTTAGCATCCACAAGAGATTGGTTTGACCTGCCTCATGAGCCTTTAGATGAGAGCAGCAAAATTTATCAATATTACTCACAGTTGCAAAGAAAAAATTGTTATGAAAATTACAAGAGGATCAATGATGTCTTCACCGGGAAGATGACCTATGAATTGACAGGCAACCCAGGTAAGAGAATGACCAGTGAAGCAATGCAGCTAATCAGTATCTACGGTAGCTTTTTCATCCAATTCTCTGAGTTCACTTATATCAGAGTTGGGGGATTCGATGGTGAACCAATGAAGTTGCCCAGATATGTATTTGATCGTTTTGTACTAATGGAGGTATGTCAGCAATTGGCACATGTTGATAAAAAATTCCCATCAAAAAGGGGTTATGGTATTTCTTTTCCTGTTGAACTTGGGCATTATTCATGCCTATCAACTTCTGATGCTTTAAATCTGGAGGTGAACCTCAAGAGGTTCAATTTTCAATTCTTCACTGCTAGGGCCAAATTTGACAGTAAAAGTTTTGTTAAAGATAACTTAGATTCTGGAACAGGGCACTCACACCTTCCTAAGCTGGAGGATTATTGGATGGATTGTCCAGATGAATTTGAAGTTAGGAGAAGGTTATGGTGCAGAGTTTCTTTAAGGCAAATAATTACCTTTAATTTAGACATGGACATTTCTGGAATTCTTGTTGATGATGAAGAAGTGGTTGATCCACAATTTGAGAAGGTGGAGCACTTACCCATTCCAGAGGTGGACTGGAGCAAGAGGGAGGAGGACAGGATTGAAATTAAGACCCTCCCGGTGATAAGGAGGACTGAAAAATGGTTGAGAGAAAAGAGGCAACAGGGGTCTCAAAATAAAAATGTTCAACAATTATCTTCAGTGGTTGCATCACCGCTTCCCCTGGATCCTTCTAATCAACCTCTTGCTATCTGTGGTGCAGGTGCTTCCGAGCCATCACCTGAGAAGAGTCCTGTCACCAAGAAATCCAGAAGGGTCCTCACAGATATTCTGCCTTCTCGTGTCACCAGGCTGAGAACCAAAGGGAAAAGGAAGAAGCTAGTTTCTGAAATAATAATTGTCGACTTAAATTCAGAGGAAGAAGCAGAGGACCCTATGGGGGACAAAGAGCCAAGCCCGAACAGAACAGAAACAGCTGACACCGGTTCACAGTCAGAGATCTTTCTAGACGTCCCTGAGGTGTTGATGATTTCAAATGAACCTTCTGATGGAGAGAAGCCCAGGAAGACAGTCTCGGACCCTGCACCGAAATGGCTGGAAAGCTCTATATCTGACAAAAAGAAGGTGATTCCTTTTGTTCTCCCTCTGGAAGACATGGTAAGTAAATGTCTGGGGAAGACCCCCAAGTCCAAGAGACTTAAAAAAGTGTCCAGGATAGATGTTGACCCAAGCACTAGTAACTGGAGTGCAGAAATAGCCAAGCCAGTGACCGAGGGAGAGGTTCAAGATCCTACAGTGCATGACTTCACTGTGGAGAAGATAGATCTCGGTACTGCCTCCAGAGCTGCAGATGTACACCATCTCGAAGCTTCCACTAAAAGAATGGTCAATCGAACGATGAAAGATGAAAAGGACAAAAGAGAGTTAAAACAAGCTTTGCGTGCAATGGCAGAATATATTGAAGCCATTAACAATCCTAACCCACAGCCAATCTCACAAGTTCCCTTGTCTTTCGACCCAAAGTCACCCGTCAACCAGAAAATGTTAGATCAAGTTTATAGGAGCAAAATGGTCTCAAAAACATTTGATAGCTGGTTAGACAGCATTGAGCAAAAAGGAACTGAGTATATTCATGAACTCAAAGGCATATATGACCTGACTGCTACTACCATTGAAGATCTTAAAGCACAGGTTGCTGTCTGGGCTAAGGACGAAGGCAAGTGGACCAGTGTGACGAACCAAATAGAGGAAGTTTGAAAATATGGGCTGGAGAAGTTTTTGGCAGAGATGAAACTGACTGGTGTGGATGAGGATTTACTGTATGTAAACAAAAAGAATATTGAATGGAGGAACTCCATATCTCGACAAGGACGCTTTGAAGTCTCAAAGCTAATTAAGGAGATAACGGACTTCACTCAGTCATTGCAACATGATTTACAATGTATCGATGTGAAATACTTGAAGGATGATGGAAAGCCTGTAGAAGATGTTGAAGCAGTAGTCCAATCCTTCAGAGATAAATCCACTTTGTTAAAGAAAATGATAATATTCTGATTGAGGATTTCTCCAGAGTTTCTAAAGTCGAATCCCTGCTCTACCTCTGCATCGACGCACTCCCTGAACACAAGGAAAAATTCGAGAAATGCGAAGGGAAAAGGAGGTCTGGAAATTGAGGATGAAGCATATAGGCATACCAAACTTTCCTAAAATTCAGGAGTTCGTGGCTGCCTTTCAGGAGTGGAGAACCCAGCATGCTTCCCAGGCTCTCGACAGCAAATCAGGGGATGCTGATTCATCGCCCCAGTCATAACCTCATTAGCTCTTTCTTTTTCAGTCCCTTAATTTATGTTATTTCTGGCAACTTTGATCTTTTATAATCAGTTGTTAAAACTAAATCCCGTATGGGTCAGAGTGATGTTAACTCTGGGTTTAATTTGCTCGAGACATGGTTAAGGCTTTCATATATATATGTTTTTCAGAATTTAAAAAAAAAAAAGAAGTTAGAGAAAGAAAGGAGGAAGGGATTTGCAGAAAAATGGTGTTTATTTTTTTACATTATATGATGATTGTTTGAGTAAATTCTCATCTGTGAATGAGAAGAGGAACGATTGCTGCTTATTTGGATCTGTGCGTCTAAATGTGTGAAATTTGATTTTCTGTGAGAAATCTTCTTTTACCTGGTAATTGCTCTTTGTTTGAACAACCCATCATATGTGTTATTTTCCTTACTAGTTCAGCAAGTTTGTATAAATATATTCATGTATTCGAATGTATTAAAATAGAATCTGTGCATTCTATCCTGCTGCTGTATGAATTTATCGCATTCATGACATGGCTATGTATGGATGTTAGTCAGCCTTAGGCGTTTTCTGGTTAAAAATGCATTCAGTTAGCTGAATAAGCTAAAATTCATTGAAAATTATAAAGGGAGCTGTACCTAAATTCAGAGGGGAACTAATTCAAAAGGTTCACCCATTTGTTGTTTAACTCATTTGTTCTTGAAAGAAGGGTATAGAGTCAGACTAAGTAATTTTCAGAATAAGGGCAAATCTGTTAACCAACAGTTTTTGGCGACTACACTGGGGAAACTTTGACAAAATCATTAATTAAAGATTAATCGCCTGAATATGAAGCAACAATGGTGCTTCCACACAAAAACATAATTCCTGTTCTGCAACCCAATCTTGGATTTCAAGACGAACAGGAAGATATCATTGGCCTGTTGAATACACTTGCTTGGCGTACTCATCGAAATAGTGAAGATTATAGAAGAGCGAGCAGAGTGTTAGAACAAGAAGAAGAATTGGCCGATAACCTGAGATTACTGTTACTCAGGCAAAGAAGAAGGCAGGCAAGAAACGCTGCAAGAAACCAAGCCCTTGAGGTACAAAGAAATCAATAACTGCCTACCTAGTTCCAATATTATTCTAAGCTGGATTCCAGGCCATACACCAGGTCTTCGAGAAGAGAGGGAGTTGAAGACCCTACCTTTCAAACATTGCAAAACCTTAATTTTCCTTATATCCCTATTCGTGCAAGAAAAGCAAGAAGTAGACCCCCTAGTCCTCCTAGACCTGCTACTTCCCCTCTCTGCCAAGCTTTAACCCTTTCAGGCACTGCTATCCCCTTAGCTATAAATTTTCTACCCATGGCTCAACCTTAGGGAGCTGCCATAGGGCCTCTGAACCTAGGGGCCAACCTAAATCCATTACCTAAAAATGCAAGAGAGAATTTGCCCAGGTTCAATGGAGACGGTAAAACATCACCAGAAGAACATTTATGTGCTTTTGCAGCAGCATGCAGTGTGTTAGGTGTTCAACACCAGGACGTTGCCATAAGGCTTTTTGTGCAGACTTTGACTGACACTGCTGCACAATGGTTCTACCACCTGACTGATGCCTCAATTACGAATTGGAATGAAATGAAGACTGCCTTTGAAAATAGGTTCAAGAGTGCAGAGGACGAACATTACCTCCTTGCACAGCTGACTCAACTTAAAAAGGAGATTCATGAACCTATGAGGGAGTTTGTGGCTAAGTTTAATAGAATTGTGAATAAAATCCCTGCTACTAAAAGACCGTCTGGTGAAAATAAAAAATGTTTCTTTATTAATTCTATGCCTCCTGGTATTAGCTTCCATCTCAGGAGAGGTGTAATCGCTGACTTGCCAGCTGCACAAGCCTTAGCAGTCGGATTGGAGGATGATCTCATCATGGCTGGCAAATGGAAGAGGGAGGTTCAGGTGCCAAATGCCCAATCCTCATCTTCTACAGACCCTATAGTGCAGAGGTTGGTTAATGATATGATTGCCTTAAAGAGGCAACTACCTAAGGCTGGCGCCCCTTTCCAACAACCGTACCAAGATATGAGCAGAAGAAATTTGAATCAACAAGCGAATACTGGAAGAACTTTACCCCTGACGGCAGCACAGCCCAGACTGGCTATTGAACCTGCTCCTGGGAGAGGAAACATGTGTATTTTTCACTTGACCACCGACCATGATGGAAATTCTTGCCCAGAAATGCTCAGGTACACTCAGATGACTGCTACTCAAGATATGCTAGGAGAAGCCACAGAAGATGAAAGGAACTACGAGGAACCTGGCGGCTTTGAAATACACTTCCTTGAATATGAGTCTGATTCAGAAAGGGGTGGTGAAATATTGGTAACCCTTGAAGATGCTTCATGCGCCGTGCTCACTAGGGGTCAGAGGAATATGAAATCTTCTAATACTCAAGAAGTACCTGGCAAAGGTAAGGAGCCCTTAACTAGAACTCATGATGCTAATTTGAAAGCTCAGGAAAATAGATTGCTACATAGAAATGAACTAGATGCTTCCTTTGATATTGTAGATTTCTGTAAATCTGCAAAAATTCAAATTTCTCCTATTGAATATCTTAAGTTGAAACCTACTGAACTTGACAAATTAGTCAAACATGTTAAAGGTAGTCCTGCACAAACTGAATTTGTGAATCAATTGGAAGTTGATACTGAATCCCCCATTGCTAGATTATTTGCTTCCTCATCTGAGTCATCTTCATCTACCCCTAAAACAACTTCAAATTCATCTGCCAATGCTCCTTATACTGATTTGAAACCTAATCCTTTTTATGTGTCTCTATTTATCAATGGCCATAAACTTAGCAACTGCATTATAGATTCTGGAGCTTCTGATAACATTATGCCCTCCTCTGTGGCTAAAGCCCTAGGATTATCACTCACAAAAACATTTGGAAGATGTTATTCTATGGATGGAAAACAGGTTTCCTTGATTGGGCAGATTAAAGATGCGCGAGTCACACTTGCGGCTTATCCTGACAAGAGGGTAAAATTGACTATTTTGGTAGCAGATATTCCTGCCAGTTATGGAATGCTTTTGAGTAGGACATTTTGCAAGGATTTGGGTGGACAAATCAAACTGGATTGGTCAGAAGCCACAATCTTAGTGGGAAAGTAGAAAGTGAAACTGGAACCTGAGCCCAGTGCAAATTCACTGTCTATCCCTCTGATGATCCCAAGGCACAGATTTTGTTTGAAGAATGTGAATTTGGCAATTATTTCTTCTCCTCTGAACGGAGCTGTGAGCCACAACCCAAAGAAGAATTAATGAAAAGACCTATACCTTCGGATGACCTATGGGTTATGGAATTTGATGGCAGCTGTGCTACTGCTGGTTCAAGGGCTGGGGTCGTGTTAATCTCACCTGAAGGTGAATTGTTTTCTTATTCTTTTAAGCTAGAGTTTAAAAACACCAACAATACTGCAGAGTATGAAGCCTTACTGCTCGGATTGTTTGAAGCCAAAGAGAAGGGTGTGAAGGTACTTAAGGTAAAGGGTGATGCTGAACTAATTGTGAAACAAGTAAGGGGAATCTTTTCTGTGAAGAATGAAAGACTAAGGCATTATAGAAATAGGGTATGGGATGAAATCGAATTTTTTGATGCTTTCTCTATAGAAACAATTCCTAGAGATCTGAATTCCCGAGCAGATTCTCTGGCAGTATCAGCTTCTCTCCTTTTGCCACATCCAGATTTCAAGAAAGATTCTTATAGGATAGAAATGATATATCGCCCTAATGTCCCTGACAATGCCGAGAGCTGGCAGGTCTTTGAAAGTGATGATCAAATCAAAAAAAAATTAGAAAATGCTGAAATGTTCTTGGGGACCTATTTTGAGGGTTCCGAAACAAAGTGTAAAGAATTCAGTCCTAACCCTAGGATTAATCCAAGAGATGACATGATTCAATTAAAGGGGAACAAAATCCCTAAAGGGCTTGTCTCTTTGGAACATTTGTTTTCTCGAAGAGATGAATATGTTAAAGGCAAACTGTCCTGTGTTCCTGATAAGGCAGAGGATTATGAGAAGATGAATATTGGAGATGAAGCTGATCCTAAGTGGGTATCCATCGGTAGGTGCTGCTCTTTGGAAGAGAAAAACAAATTGATTAAATTGCTAATCAAATATAAGGATGTTTTCGCCTGGTGCTATGATGATCTTAAAAATTTTAGACATGGACAGTTTCAACATCATATCCCTTTGAAACCGAATGCAGCTCCATTCAAACAAAAACTGAGGAATTATAATCCAAAAGTTGCTGAAGCCATTTTCAGGGAGATTGATAAAATGCTAAAAGCAAGAATTATCTATCCAATACATCACTCCACTTGGGTGGCAAATATTGTTCCAGTACGAAAGAAGAATGGAGAAATAAGGATTTGCGTTGACTTTAGAAATTTGAACCAAGCCAGCCTGAAGGATAACTATCCCTTGCCCGTGATGGACCACATCTTGCAGACAGTTGCTGGGTCTGAAATGATGTCTATGCTGGATGGTTTTTCAGGTTACAATCAGATAGGTGTGGCTGCAGAGGATCAACATAAAACAGCTTTTACCACACCTCGGGGAACCTTTGCCTATAATCGAATGCCCTTTGGCTTGATCAATGCAGGAGCAACTTTTCAGCGGGCAATGGATTCGTCTTTCAGGGACCTGAGGAACAGGATCATTGTTATTTACCTTGATGATTTAACTGTCTTTTCTAAGAATAGAGAAGATCACTTGAGAGATCTGGAGTCTGTCTTGCAAAGGTGTCAGAGCCACGGCATCTCACTCAACCCCAAGAAGTCAGTTTTCTGTGTGACTGAGGGAAAATTGTTGGGACACCTAGTTTCAAAAGATGGAATCAGGATCGACCCAGAGAGAGTCAGGGAAATTCAACAGCTTAGTCTTCCATCAAACAGGACTGGAGTCAAGTCCTTCTTCGGTCAAATCAATTTCCTCAGAAGGTTCATTCCTGACTTTGCTGAGATTACGAAACACATTGTTGGGATGATGAGTGAAAAACAACCCTTCAAATGGAGTGAAGTTGCTAAGAAGGCGTTTGAGGATGTCAAGGAAGCGATTGCAAATACTCCCACTTTGGTAAATCCTAATTTTCAAAAGGATTTTATTATTTACTGTTATGCTTCGAAACACACCATGTCAGGCATTCTGTTACAGAAAAATGAATTAGATGAAGAGGTTCCTATAGCTTTCATGAGTGTTCCCCTTAAAAAGCATGAGCTGAAATATTCTTTGGTTGAAAAACAAGCTTTTGCTGTAGTTAAGGTTGTTAAACAATTCAGGTATTATATACTTCATTCCCATTCAGTTGTATTTGTTCCAAGCTCAGCTGTGAAAAGTATTTTGACTCAGCAGGAAGTAGGATTAAATAATAGAGCAACGTGGGTTGGTAAAATACAGGAGTATGATCTGGAAATTAGGCCTACTAAGCTGATCAGGGGTCAAGGTTTATGTAAGTTGATCGCTGAGAATAAAGAGCAA
The DNA here is from genome assembly GCA_027924645.1 of Cunninghamia lanceolata. Taxonomy (NCBI): domain Eukaryota; kingdom Viridiplantae; phylum Streptophyta; class Pinopsida; order Cupressales; family Cupressaceae; genus Cunninghamia; species Cunninghamia lanceolata. The sequence goes on from BSBN01000333.1 coordinate 9,977,842, forward strand.
GAAGGAGAGGGACTCCCCACAGTCTTATTGGTAAGCTTGCAGGATCCATGGTTTCTGGAAGTGGCACATTATCTTACATATGGTGACTATCCTAATCACCTGACTCCTAAAGAGAAAAGAAACTTGAAGCTGAAAGCTGCAAAATACGTTATTTGGGGAGATGTTCTTTACAAGAAAGGGTTAGATGGGACTTTTCTGAGATGTGTGGATAAAGAACAGCAGGATAAACTCTTGGAAGTTTTCCATAATGAAGCTTGTGGTGGACATTTTTCTTCTTTAGTCACAGCTTTCAAGATTCTCAGAAATTGTTACTACTGGCCGGGGATGTTCAAGGATGCGTACAGGTGGGTGGCTAATTGTGAGAAGTGTAAAATGTTCTCGGGAAGGCCACAACTTGCAGCTCTACCTTTGAGGCCTGTTGTTGTTGAAGAACCCTTCAAACAGTGGGGATTGGATTTTATTGGGCCTATCTCCCCCCCCTCAAGTGCAGGGCATACCCATATCTTAACAGCAACAGATTATTTCACAAAATGGGTTGAGGCAGCCCCTGTAAAAAGAACAACTTCCGAGGTGGTTTGTGATTTTCTCAAAGAAAATATTTTGGTACGATTTGGTGTGCCCCAGAAAATTGTGGCAGATAATGCTACCAGTTTCTCTTCAGGAGAAATGACTTCTTTCTGTTATGAACATAGTATCTCTCTCTCTCATTCATCAGATTATTATCCCCAGGGGAATGGACAAGCTGAGTCCAGTAACAAAAACCTGATTGCTATCATGAAGAAACTGGTGAATGACAGCCCCAGGGATTGGCATAAGAAGTTATATGAAGCTCTATGGGCCGACAGGATAACTCCAAAAAGAGCAATTGGAATGGCACCTTTTGAATTAGTTTATGGGATAGGTGCCCAATTATCTTTACCTTTGGAGCTGTCTACAGCCAAGCTGCAAAGCGTAATTGAGGATCAGTATTTCCAAGATTCCCTGGAAAAGAGGATTATGTATTTAACCAAAATTGAGGAAGAGAGAAATGAGCTGGTTGACCGAATCACTGTACATCAGGCCAGAGTCAAAGAAATTTTTGACAGAAAGGCAAGGCCCAGGAAGTTTATGGAAGGAGATGAAGTACTACTGTGGGACAAAAGGAGAGAACCAAAAGGTGCGCACAGCAAATTTGATTCGCTCTGGAGAGGGCCTTTTAAGATTCACCAGGTGTTGGGTCCAAATTCTTTCAAATTGGAATATCCTGATGGAACTGTTTTACCCCTGTCCTATAATGGACAGGATCTCAAGCTGTATCGTCTGTAAATAGGTTCCCCTGTTTTGTACATAGTCTTCCCTTTGTTTCATTTTGTGTTTCCTTTCCTGTTTTTGTTCGGTCCCGTCCTGTTTCTTTCTTTCTTTCTTTTGTTTTCCTTTTCTACGAAACCAGAGCTTCTGAGTTCTCTGCAATTTGCCATAAAATGCAGTCCCCAGTCAGAGCCAGTGTTACCTTTTGAGTCGCCCTTGTTTATTTACGTATCGGTAATATTTCTTGAACAAAAGCCGGTTTATCGTGCTATATTTCCGGTCATACCCTTGTTCCGTAAATCGGCTCTTGGTCCTTCAATTTTTACCCGTGCGTCGCCTTTGTAAACAAAGTTACTTAAGCTTTGAACCTTTGAACCCGAACCATTTTCAAAGTCAAAGGTTCAATGGTTCAATGTGTCTGAAGTGTCATATAAAGCAAGTTGTCTTGTGTTTGCCTCAAGCGTCTTGGAACTTTCGGGTTGAACTCGAACCTTTCGCATGAACTCTTCGGTGAGGTTCAAGGTTCAATATTCATAGCCTTTTCATCCATCGGGTCGCACAGTTGCCTTATATCATGTGTCGTTGAACCTTCCGCTTGAACTCTTCCGCGGGGTTCAATAGTTCAAAGTTCAAAGAGTTCACTGTTTCATAATTCGGGGCCTTATACTAGAAGCCGCGTAACTTTCTGTCGGTCTATATAACCCTTGTGTCGTTGAACCTTCATATTGAACCATGTCTTCCCAAGTTCAACGGTTCATAAGTCAAGTCCTTGTTTCCGTAAGATAGTTTTTCGACCCAATACATAAGGTCCAGTTGGCATGTTTTGAACCTTCATATTGAACCACCGCGTTGAACCATGTCCCAAAGGTTCAATGGTTCAATGGTTCAATGGTTCGAGGATTTGATAAATTTGGTCCCATTTGCTCCCGCGGTTTTCCAATCCAAATTTAGCGGGAAAGTTGGAGGAGATTTTGTCAGAAACTCATCATAAAAGCGAGAGCTCTAATTTAACGGAGGCTACGGATAATTATTGTACCTCATGATGGCGCGTGAACATTACTTGCTATTAATGAACAAATCAGAGTTCACGTCTCTTCAAATATTTTTGGCACGTATTGTTCCGAGCAACAATCATTCATTCTGGTAAGTGCTATTATTAACCAAGAACAAACCAATTTTAGCAAGTAATCATACTGTGCGACGCGGAGAAGAATAGCGCTGGAAGTGTAAGGCTCTCCTTTTTTCAAGTTTTCGCAGTGAATTCAAATTTCCTGAAGGTGAGTTCTGTTTCCCCTGTACTATTCTGAATTCTTATACTGGAAAGAAGAGCCCCTGGAATTTCTGTTATTTTCAAATTTTGAATTGCTATATCATAGTCTTCCAAATATGTCTTTGAAGTCTACATGTTTGGGGGATGAACACGGCCCCAGTCTTATTTATTCTCACTCAGAATTTGGGGATACTGCTTTGGTTCAATATGACTTAGAGGAATTCATAGGAAGAACTAGAAATCCTGTCCAAACCCCCTCCATGAAGAAAATTGTGGACAGTGGTTTAGTTGAAGCCACAGCCTTTCCTCAAGCTATATTCTGCCCCGAATTGGTTCAAGAGTGTATAAACAGATATGATCCCCAACACAGGTGTGTCAGAAAAGCAAACGGGGATGTGTTATTTCACGTTGACAGACAAACCCTCATGTCTGTGATGAAGATACCGCCTAAGGAGGCGTATTCTAATCTTGACATTACTTCCTCCAATGGGTATTTCTCAGAAAAGAGACCAACGTACAGAAGTGTGATAGCAAGAAATTGGCTGCTAAAATTTCAAAAAGGCGGTTCAAGGCTGCCCAGACCCCTTACTAGAGATCATTTAATACAGGAAGTAAGGGATATTGTGGTGTTATTGAACAGATTGAGAGGCAATCAACATGCCTATTACTGGGAAGACTGGATGTATTTTTTTATACAAGTCGTCCTTCAGGGTGAACAATACTTGGATTGGGCTGAGATAATAGCTTACTGTCTGCATCAGAGTTTAAATAATCGTCTGGGCAACAGGGATTTCTTTATGTCTTCTTATCTGTTTTACTGTTTAGCATCCACAAGAGATTGGTTTGACCTGCCTCATGAGCCTTTAGATGAGAGCAGCAAAATTTATCAATATTACTCACAGTTGCAAAGAAAAAATTGTTATGAAAATTACAAGAGGATCAATGATGTCTTCACCGGGAAGATGACCTATGAATTGACAGGCAACCCAGGTAAGAGAATGACCAGTGAAGCAATGCAGCTAATCAGTATCTACGGTAGCTTTTTCATCCAATTCTCTGAGTTCACTTATATCAGAGTTGGGGGATTCGATGGTGAACCAATGAAGTTGCCCAGATATGTATTTGATCATTTTGTACTAATGGAGGTATGTCGGCAATTGGCACATGTTGATAAAAAATTCCCATCAAAAAGGGGTTATGGTATTTCTTTTCCTGTTGAACTTGGGCATTATTCATGCCTATCAACTTCTGATGCTTTAAATCTGGAGGTGAACCTCAAGAGGTTCAATTTTCAATTCTTCACTGCTAGGGCCAAATTCGACAGTAAAAGTTTTGTTAAAGATAACTTAGATTCTGGAACAGGGCACTCACACCTTCCTAAGCTGGAGGATTATTGGATGGATTGTCCAGATGAATTTGAAGTTAGGAGAAGGTTATGGTGCAGATTTTCTTTAAGGCAAATAATTACCTTTAATTTAGACATGGACATTTCTGGAATTCTTGTTGATGATGAAGAAGTGGTTGATCCACAATTTGAGAAGGTGGAGCACTTACCCATTCCAGAGGTGGACTGGAGCAAGAGGGAGGAGGACAGGATTGAAATTAAGACCCTCCCGGTGATAAGGAGGACTGAAAAATGGTTGAGAGAAAAGAGGCAACAAGGGTCTCAAAATAAAAATGTTCAACAATTATCTTCAGTGGTTGCATCACCGCTTCCCCTGGATCCTTCTAATCAACCTCTTGCTATCTGTGGTGCAGGTGCTTCCGAGCCATCACCTGAGAAGAGCCCTGTCACCAAGAAATCCAGAAGGGTCCTCACAGATATTCTGCCTTCTCGTGTCACCAGGCTGAGAACCAAAGGGAAAAGGAAGAAGCTAGTTTCTGAAACAATAATTGTCAACTTAAATTCAGAGGAAGAAGCAGAGGACCCTATGGGGGACAAAGAGCCAAGCCCGAATAGAATAGAAACAGCTGACACCGGTTCACAGTCAGAGATCTTTCTAGACGTCCCTGAGGTGTTGATGATTTCAAATGAACCTTCTGACGGAGAGAAGCCCAGGAAGACAGTCTCGGACCTTGCACCGAAATGGCTGGAAAGCTCTATATCTGACAAAAAGAAGGTGATTCCTTTTGTTCTCCCTCTGGAAGACATGGTAAGTAAATGTCTGGGGAAGACCCCCAAGTCCAAGAGACTTAAAAAAGTGTCCAGGATAGATGTTGACCCAAGCACTGGTAACTGGAGTGCAGAAATAGCCAAGCCAGTGACCGAGGGAGAGGTTCAAGATCCTACAGTGCATGACTTCATTGTGGAGAAGATAGATCTCGGTACTGCCTCCAGAGCTGCAGATGTACACCATCTCGAAGCTTCCACTAAAAGAATGGTCAATCGAACGATGAAAGATGAAAAGGACAAAAGAGAGTTAAAACAAGCTTTGCGTGCAATGGCAGAATATATTGAAGCCATTAACAATCCTAACCCACAGCCAATCTCACAAGTTCCCTTGTCTTTCGACCCAAAGTCACCCGTCAACCAGAAAATGTTAGATCAAGTTCATAGGAGCAAAATGGTCTCAAAAACATTTGATAGCTGGTTAGACAACATTGAGCAAAAAGGAACTGAGTATATTCATGAACTCAAAGGCATATATGACCTGACTGCTACTACCATTGAAGATCTTAAAGCACAGGTTGCTGTCTGGGCTAAGGACGAAGGCAAGTGGACCAGTGTGACGAACCAAATAGAGGAAGTTCGAAAATATGGGCTGGAGAAGTTTTTGGCAGAGATGAAACTGACTGGTGTGGATGAGGATTTACTGTATGTAAACAAAAAGAATATTGAATGGAGGAACTCCATATCTCGACAAGGACGCTTTGAAGTCTCAAAGCTAATTAAGGAGATAACGGACTTCACTCAGTCATTGCAACATGATTTACAATGTATCGATGTGAAATACTTGAAGGATGATGGAAAGCCTGTAGAAGATGTTGAAGCAGTAGTCCAATCCTTCAGAGATAAAATCCGCTTTGTTAAAGAAAATGATAATATTCTGATTGAGGATTTCTCCAGAGTTTCTAAAGTCGAATCCCTGCTCTACCTCTGCATCGACGCACTCCCTGAACACAAGGAAAAATTCAGGAAAATGCGAAGGGAAAAGGAGGTCTGGAAATTGAGGATGAAGCATATAGGCATACCAAACTTTCCTAAAATTCAGGAGTTTGTGGCTGCCTTTCAGGAGTGGAGAACCCAGCATGCTTCCCAGGCTCTCGACAGCAAATCAGGGGATGGTGATTCATCGCCCCAGTCATAACCTCATTAGCTCTTTCTTTTTCAGTCCCTTAATTTATGTTATTTCTAGCAACTTTGATCTTTTATAATCAGTTGTTAAAACTAAATCCCGTATGGGTCAGAGTGATGTTAACTCTGGGTTTAATTTGCTCGAGGACATGGTTAAGGCTTTCATATATATATGTTTTTCAGAATTTAAAAAAAAAAAAGAAGTTAGAGAAAGAAAGGAGGAAGGGATTTGCAGAAAAACGGTGTTTATTTTTTTACATTATATGATGATTGTTTGAGTAAATTCTCATCTGTGAATGAGAAGAGGAACGATTGCTACTTATTTGGATCTGTGCGTCTAAATGTGTGAAATTTGATTTTCTGTGAGAAATCTTCTTTTACCTGGTAATTGCTCTTTGTTTGAACAACCCATCATATGTGTTATTTTCCTTACTAGTTCAGCAAGTTTGTATAAATATATTCATGTATTCGAATGTATTAAAATAGAATCTGTGCATTCTATCCTGCTGCTGTATGAATTTATCGCATTCATGACATGGCTATGTATGGATGTTAGTTAGCCTTAGGCGTTTTCTGGTTAAAAATGCATTCAGTTAGCTGAATAAGCTAAAATTCATTGAAAATTATAAAGGGAGCTGTACCTAAATTCAGAGGGGAACTAATTCAAAAGGTTCACCCATTTGTTGTTTAACTCATTTGTTCTTGAAAGAAGGGTATAGAGTCAGAATAAGTAATTTTCAGAATAAGGGCAAATCTGTTAACCAACAATTATCAAAACCCCCCTTTTTGTAAAGCTTGGACATTTATGCTCATCTTTACCAAAAGGATGAAAACCCTTGAGGTCTTTGGGAATTTGGGAACAAAAACTCTTAAGATTCCAAAACTGATGATTCCACCCAAGAATTACATTGAGCTTCATCATCATTTTCTAATTTCAATGATTTGAGGAGTTTCTAATTTTCAGTGTTTGTTGTTTGTGTTTCTCAATTTGTGTGTTTTTAGAAGATTAGGTATTTTAGTGGTTTGGTGTTGATTTTTATGTTTTAAGAGACAATTTGTTATATTCATATTATATCTCTAGGATCAAATTGTAATAAGGCTTTTATTTGTTAGTGATAAAAGAGGGTCGTACTATTTTTTTATGAATGATCAAATGTTATTTGGGACAAACTAAGCCTACCACACCATTTATAAGGAAATGACTTATTTATTAAACTCAGTCATACTATTTGAAGAAGTTGTGATCTCTTTTAGGGAAGTTGCAACCAAGTTTTGGTCTTGTTTGGGAGTTTCGTACCATTTAGGTACTAGTAGTACACATGCTTAAGTATACTAATCAACAATTGGTATTTAGGTTAGTATTTGATGAATTATTTCTTTAATTTCAGTTGCCTACCTTGTGGAACTTGTCATTATTATTTTTTAATCAAATTTTGGAATTTTAAATATGATCTATTGTTCAAAATGTTTTGCATACATCTAAGCATTTATCATTTAAATTAGTTATTGGAATAATTTAGAAAAATGTTGAAGCAAATTAGTTTGAGTAATTTAATACACACACACACACACTTTAGGGGATATTACATCCACCTGATCCTCATCTACAATTGCATTGGAGACATATGAGACATATTCCTCATTCCACCAAAGTGATTTGTAGTAGTCATTGAGGTCATAACTTGGGTAGATTAGACTACCTATTCATTGCAAGAGCTAGTTAGTTATTGTCATGCCCACATTCACCATGTGGTTATGACACGATAACCACATGTCATGTCCACATTTGCCATGTGGTCATGACACGAATTACCAAAAAATTTCCCACCTAACTCTACAAACCTCATCATGCACAACATGCATGCTCGGTGACACACGCACACAACGTAGTTGTCTCAACAACTAACGTGATGTGCATCGCTTGAAGGTGGGGAAGGTCAATCCAAACAGGATGAGGCGACACATGTTTCTCCATCCCAAAAAAACATAAGCCACTATAAGGGGGTGTATGTCGCGAGGAGCGACACGAAGAGGGTTTTATGGCGTGAGTGGTTATTAGGCCTACGTTGGGAGGAGAGCCTTCCAATAACCAAGGAGCAAACCACAAGGAACAAGACACTCACATCATGCACATTAACACCCATCCAAGGCCAAAACACATAACTAACCCATTTTAAAAATGGATTTGAAGGGTGAGAGAGTGGATTCACTCTACTCAAGGAAACCTACACTCTTAATACTCAAAATGCTCAATAATCACTTGGCCTCTTGTCATACTTCTCTTTTCACAAAACAAGGCACTCATGCCATAAAACCAAACTCCCCAAAACTCCAAATAAAGGCCCTTGGCCATAAAAATATACCATCACAAAGAGGGGAAACTGAGGAGGTTCACATCCTCTCTCACCCAAGACTAAGGTGAGCTCTCTCACATGGAGAGCTCACCCAACAACCCTTTAACTCATAAACACAAAACTACAACAAAATACATGAACACAAACATCATCACATACATAGTTCATAAGTAAAATAAGCAAGTAAAAAGGCTTTAATCCTTGAGGAATGTCTCTCAAGCTTCAAGGATGGAGGATATTGGTGAAGAGCTTTCCACAAGTCCTCCCAACTCCTTCCAAGATCTCCAAGTCCTTCTCTCCCAATACAAGCATAAAATTTCCCAAAAGAAAAGAACCAAAGAACCCCCATCTCATCAAAATGAGAGAGATAAATATACAAGGCTCTCAAACCCTAATGGATGAGAAGGTGACACTTGTCACCCTCCCTCCATCCACATAACTCTCCTCACAACCCCACAAGAATGTGGAGGTGACACTTGTCACCTCCCCATTCCACAAAGCTACACATTCTCCCACAAATGCTCTCACACATGTGTGAGAGCATAGGGAGATGTGAGCACACAAGGGAAGCTTCTTATGAATGAGGAGGTGACACTTGTTACCTTCTCATTCATCTAAGCTACACTCTTCCCCACAAGTGCTCTCACACATGTGTGAGAGCATAGGGAAGAAGTTCCACACATGTGAGAAGCTTCAAGAAGCTTCTAAAGCATGTGTAGCAAGGGTAACCTTACCCAAGTGGGTGAGGTTGGGGTTAAGTGAGATGGTGACCTTCCAACCACCTCTCACACTTCCCAAACTCGTCACTTGACTCAAGGGTCAAGTTTGGGTGACCATACAAGGTCCAAAACAAGTTTAAACATTATAGGAATAGTCCTAGAACCTAGGGGTATGACCTAGGGTCAATTTTTGACCATTAACAACACTTAGAAACACATAAAATCACTTAAAGAGGGCTTCAAACATTTAGCACTAAAATTTGTGCAAACCCAACACTACACTTTTTGCAACACATCAAAAGATAAATTAAAAAGGGGTAAACCTTACAAAATGTCATAAAACAAATACAACATAATCAACATTATCAAACACATATGACCTTAGTCCTACTTAGGACTAGGTCAGCTTAACAGGGGTATAACAAATGGTTATTGTCCGACCTCCAATTTTCCATGGGTATGGAAAGTAACCTGCACACTTCCATAAACCCATTAATAGCACATGGTAAAATAGCCAAAGCAAGTGAACAACATACATCACACACATGATCTCATAATCGCATATAATCAACAATAATAACTACATGCTAATATATATGCTCCTCAAGTCATTCTCATTCATAAGTAAAATTAGGAACTCAATGTAAGATACATCATCAGTTTCACCATCAATACATATATCGATAATCATCCAATGAAATCATAGCATCTAAACAACATATCATCAAATGAAATCTAACATGAGATCTAACCATCCACAAAGCATAAACCATCTATCTAATCAAGCATAAGATGAAATAAGAAGGTCTAAGTACATGATCATCAGTCCTCAATATCCACATGTCCATAATAAAATCCATCACAAATGTATAGTAAGCAAAAATATACGGTAAGGTAAAGGTAGGCCTCAGAGTTATTCTTCTATTCGCTTGCATGTCTTCCTTCTCTTTGACTTGGCACCATCAAACTCAATTTTTGAAATGTCCTTCTAACATGAAAAGTGACATTTATAACCAAATTTGTTTTAGCTAGAGATTTGATCTACACAATGTATAATGGGAAGAACAAATCTAACTTAGAACCAACCTTGACCAATAGAGAATGGAATAAATAAAGAAGAAGATCAAGAGCTAATAGAGAGACAATGAGGTATGAACCAATAACAATTGATAGAAACTATTGAGTCTTCTGAAGAGATCATAGGCTCAAATGTGTTGAATTGAAATATCATTCAAATTCTCTAGCAAAATGGGTGCCTTCACAACCTATCAATATCATGAGATGTCATTTATTATTTAAGGAGATCAAAAAATTGGCTAATGCAACCTTCACAACCTCTCAATATTACAAAATGCCATTTCTTCTTTCAATCCAACATCCTTATTTCAGTCTAACATTGGTTGTTTTATTAAAAAGTAGAAGGTAAAGGAAATTTTCTATGTTATTGCCAAGTGAGATGTCATTTTGGTATTTGAGAGCCCCTTAATGCCAGCATTCTACAATACCCCTCTTGGATTCAAACTTATGACTTTAATTATGGAGTATACATGCCTTTACCATTAGGGCAACTAAGGAACTTGTGGTACTTTATTTATTTTCTAGGCATTGATGATTATGGAAAGGATTTAAAGAAAAACTCTTTTATAGGAATTTAAATAAGAGATTCAAAATAGTATATATCTACATCTACTATTGTTGTTGAACCAATCCCCCAATATAACATTTTAGATATTACAGTTCCAAGTTTGAACATATATGTTAGGATCTTCAAAATTCCTTGATTTTGTCTAGCTGGTAAGGGTGTCCTAGTATGTACCAATAGTAACCTATCTCTACTCTTTACCAACCATTCTAAAATAAGTTGGGAAGCAACACTATGTGTATGATAGTATTTAGACAATTATGGGCTAGTAGTCAATGAGTAAAATGCCTACAATTTTTATATCTTTGTCACTCATTAATATATTATATTATATAATATTCTTTTGGTGATCCCAAGGAAATACAATGATCAATAAGCAAATGAGGGAACCAAATAAATTATAAATAAGAGTTTGGTTGTTCTCATATGGAAGTGGTTGGACCTACCTTGTAGCCATGAAGTAAGATAGTTTGTTTTTGGATTGAAAAAGCTAAGGGGCGGAGTGTAATTAAGATAATACTTCAAGTTGATTGAAAGTTGGTTATAATAGAACATACTAATTATAAGTATGGTATTGTTCATGTTTTATTTAAGAATTTAATTAGAGGAGATTGTTCAAGGTTGTACTTCATTAAATAATTTTGTATACAACACATTTAAAAAAATCACATGGACAATTAAACAATAAAGGTTGCAGCTGTAATTTTCATAGCATTTTTTAAGATTAACTACAAGGAGTATTTATTACATTAGTCATTGACAATAACCCACCTTTCAAGAGTAGTGATTCACAATAAACCATTATATCAGGTGATGTTGTAGGAGTGGAGAGGTAGAAACCCTAGAACTCTAAAAAATAATCAAAATTTAAGTTTCTCTAAAATTTGCAACCATTCTCTATTTGAGATATGCACAAACAATTTATGGATGCAAATCAAATTTATTTGTGAACCAAATTTGTGTAACCATACTCTATTTGTACATATCTCAAACATTTATATATCATACTTTTTAAAGATAGTTTGGTCCATAGATAAATCTAATTGTGCAACCATACACTATTTGTGCATATCTCAAACATTTATAAATAAGAGTTTTTAAATATAGTTTGTTCCACAGATAAATTTATTTTTCATGCATTAAGTCTAGTTTATAATTGTTTAGCTACATAACTTCACATAGCAAATATTATACATGGAAATAACTCAAACAATAACTCCCTAACTAAGTGGTGGAGCATCATGAATCTATTTGATCAAAGTATTGTAGTATAATGATATTTCTATTTGATAATGACCCTAATATTATAAATTATGAAAGGATGTAGTGTAGTGTAAAGCATCAGGCATACAATGAAGTAGAAGATTAGAGAGACATGGATGCAAAAGAGCTACCTGCTTTGAATCACAAATAGATGTAACAACTAGTTGCTTGGAATCATGAATGGAAGCCATCTATTATGTTCAATTACATGTAGTATGCAATTTCTACATATAGGAAGGATTTGAAAACTCCTACATATAGGCTTCAAAAAAAACATAGAGAAGCTGGAAGAGAAAAATCCATACCATGCAAACCCATTGATAAAATGAAAAGAGGACTAAATAACATATGAGCACACTAATAGTAAAATAATATATACTTGACAACTATGACTACCATGTCCAAAAATCACTAGAGAATGATGCGTTGGTTCCCACTTGCACAACAATGATTTTGTTGGAGAAGTGAACCATTATGAAAATGTGTTCATAATTGACTATATTGACCATAGCCTGAATTTGGTGGTTGTATGACCATATTTAGGGTATTTGTTCCATTAAAAATAAGTAAAATTGTACAAATAATGTATCACACATGCAAGGAGAGATTTTAGATAGACTAATTTCCCTATTGCATTGACATAAAGAATAACACTTACTAATTCATCCCTTTTTATGTAATGGAAAATGCTATATTTGAGGTTGAAGTGCTCCTTTTGTAATGTTATGCTCAAAAATATTTAGGTAGGGTAGTAGTTTCAAAATTGTGTATGGTGTAGATTTAAAAGAGAGTTTATTAGTAAGTGTCATGATGTAGATTAGATTAGTGATGATAGAGGACCTTCAACAGCACTCTATTGTAAGAGTTGGCTATGAAGGTAGCCACCAAGATCTAGGAGCTTCAATGAAAGCACAAGAGAGATCAAATTGAGAGAATAATGCTATTCTATCAAATGATGCAAATGCACAATATGATATGATCATGAATATGATTTATCATTGATAATTGATTGATATGATATACAATGAGATAGCTCCCTTATATAGGCAAGGTGTAGTGTGACAGAGACTGATGAAGGGGGTAAATCACAAAATAGACAACAACAGAAATTACATACAGAAAATAGAACTTTCTTTTATTGATTTTGACAAATCATTACATTATAGAAGCTCAATTACAATCAGAGGAATCAATCCTCCATAGGCTGCAACACACTACAGCTACACATCACCAGGCTCTGGAATCTTCTTCCTTCTGTAACCCCAAATCAACTAGGGTTTCTATTTTCCCACCTATTCTTGACTCTACACTTCCGCCTTAACTCTACTACTACCCAGGGTTCCCAAAAATGGTTATTAATAGCCTTTTTAGCAGCCAACAACCTAATTTCAAAATTTGCATCTCCCTCTAAAAATAGTTCAACTTTCAGGAGCCATAACTTTTGATTTGGGTGTCTAATTGACGAACCGTTTTAAGCGCCAAAAAGCTCAAAGAGTACTCTACGCACGAAGAACCCGCTCTATCGATTTTGACCATTTTTGGGCCCGTACGGGGCCATTTAGTACCTCAAACCTGAGTTTGAATAATTTTTAGGCATTTTTTGGGAAACGAAAACTTTAATATCTTTCAGCTCACAAATGATCTTTACATGATTCCTTTGCCAAATGTCTTATTTTTTAGTTATGAAGCTTCTGGTAAATTTTTGCTTCAATCCATGCCCAAATGCAAACTTTCCTAAAATGGTAGGTTGTTATTTTTAGTAGTTTAGAAAAACTGAAAGTTCTACATCATTATTCAAGCGATTATGGAACCAAAACCACAAATTTTGAAAAGAAATGGAAAGAACATCAATGATTTTGAAACACATCTTTTTTTGGGTGATGCAAGATTGCCCTTACACCACTAGATGCTCCCGCATCAGATAGCCAAGGTAATTTGAGAAGTGACCATGCCACATCTTAGGTGTTTGTGTGAGGAAAACCTAAATGGTCAACCTCTGCCTTAGACAACCAAGAAGAATCTTCAACAAGCCTTCCTTTCCATTTCACCATATATTCTTCATATTGCCTGTTCCGAGTACTTCTTCCCACACGGCTATCTAAGATCTCTTCTATCTCCTCTGTTGAAGTAGATGTCAGAATACTCCACTGTTCTTTTGATCCATCCTCTGTTCCACCTTCATGATATTCTGATAAATCAGCAATGTTGAAAACAAGGGAAATGTTGATCCCACTTGGCATCTCTACCTCATATGCATTTCTTGAATCATGTTTCTTCAAAATTCTACATGGTCAAAATTTCTTCATTTTCAGCTTATTGTATGTTCCAATTGGGAACCCTTCTTTTCTCAAGTGAACCATGACTTCATCTCCTACCTGGAATTCCTTATATCTCCTCTTCTGATCTGCCTTAGCCTTGTACTAAATATTCATCTTATTAATGTGCTTTCTCACCTCTTCATGCAAATTCTTCATGTGTTCTACAAAGTCTTTAGCCTCGGCACTTGTCTTTTCTCCCTTGTCCAGATTCCTTAACTCTGAAGCATTTCTTCGACTATTCCCATATACAATCGTGAATGGTGATTTACCAGTACTCCTATTGACAAAATTGTTGTAAGCAAATTCTGCCTGTGGTAAAATCAAATCCCATCCCTTGGGCTTATCTCCTACTAAGCATCATAGCAGGTTACCCAAACTCCTATTCACCACTTCAGTCTGTCCATCAGTCTGTGGATGGTGTGCAAAACTAAACTTCAAATCTATCTTCAACTTCTTCCATAATGTCCTCCAGAAATAACCAACAAACTTGGTATCTCAATCTGAAACTATGCTCTTTGGTAGACTGTGTAATCTCACCACCTCCCTGAAAAATAACTCTGTAATATGAATAGCATCATTAGTCTTTTTACAAGGAATGAAATGTGCCATCTTTGAGAATCTGTCCACCACCACAAAAATAGTATCGTGTCCTCTCTACATCCTTGGTAAGCCAAGAAAAAAATCCATACTACTATCATCCTGTGGCTTCTCTAGTACAGGTAATGGCTAATATAGCCCTGTATTCTGACGTGTTCCTTTTGCCATCTAACACACTCTGCAACTCTACACAAATTTCTTCACATCCTGCTGCAACTGTGGCCAATAATAGTTCTTACCAATAATAGCAATGGTCTTATCTTGACCAAAGTGACCAGCTAATCCCCAACTATGCTTCTCCTTAACCAAGTTCTCTCTCATCGAACTCCTTGGAATGCACAATTGGCTTCCTCTAAACAACATGCCATCTTGGATTATGAAATCTAACCATTTTGTCCTATCTAAAGTAACAGGTTCCAAACAAGATTTCCAAGCCTCTGCAAAATCTGGATCTTTAGGATATAAACTTTTGAGCTCATCGAGCCCAACAACCTCTATCCTCATTTCTGTCAACAAATTTTGCATTCTGCTCAAGGCATCTGCAACTCTATTGGACTTCCCACCCCTGTGCTTCAAAACAAAAGTATATCTCTGCAAAGACTCAAACCATTTTAAGTGCCTCTAATTTAACTTTCCTTGGCTATTAAGATACTGCAAAGCCTGATGATCAGTATATAAAGCAAACTCTTTTTGGCAACAAATAATGTCTCCATTTCTTCAAAGCCTGAACTATTGCATAAAATTCCTGATCATAAACATAATACTTTTTCTTGGCATCATTAAGCTTCTCACTAAAATAGGCAATGGGCTTACCTTCTTGACTCAAAACAGCTCCTATAGCACTGCCACTAGCATCACAATCTACCTTAAATACCTTATTGAAATCGAGAAGTGCTAATACAGGTTGCTCTGTGACTTTCTACTTCAATATATCAAAACTCTTGTCTACTCCTTTAGTCCATCTAAACTCTTTTCTATCCCCTCTCATTGTCTCCATTAGGGGTGCACAAATGCTACTAAAATTTCTGATAAATTTTCTATAAAAGCTTGCCAAACCATGAAAATATCTTACCTCCGTAGCACTCCTTGGTGTAGGCCACTCAATGATAGCCCTTACCTTTTCTGGATCCATCTTAAGACCTTCCTCTGAGACAACAAATCCTAGGTATACCAACTCCTTCTTTGCAAAACTACATTTATACAGATTGATCAACAACTTCTCCTCCCTTAGCTTCTCCAAAACTTTTCTGATATGCATCATATGCTCATCCCAAGTCTTATTGAAAATTAAAATATCATCTAAATAAATAATAACAAAAATTCCCAAAAATTATTTCAATACCTCATTCATGAGCCGCATGAATGTGCTCGGTGCATTGGTTAGCCCAAATAGTATCAGTAACCACTCATACAAACCTTCCTTTGTCTTGAAGGCTATCTTCCACTTGTCTCCTTCTCTAATACGGATCTGGTGATACCCACTCTTCAGGTCAATCTTCATGAAATACTTGGCTCCACTCAAACAATCCATTATGTCATCCATTCTAGGCAATGGAAATCTATACTTAATTGTGATCTTATTGATGGCTCAAGAATATGTACACATTCTCCACTATCCATCTTTCTTTGCTGCCAGTACTGCAGGTACCGCACATGGACTTAGGCTCTCTCTTATTAGCCCCTTCCTTAGTAGCTCTTGAACTTGTATGTTTAGCTCTTCACTCTCTGCAGGGGTCATTCTGTGGGCTGCCTTATTTGGCAAACTAGCTCCTGGTATCAAATCCATTTGATGACTTATCTTCCTCACTAGTGGTAAACCTTCTGGTACATTATCAGAGATAATATCCTAAAATTCTTCTAACATATCTAAGACTTCTACTGGTACATCTTCACATTTCTCTTGACTAATCTTAGGAATCAATGCAAAGAAATGACGCTCATGTTTCATGCCCTCCAAAAATTTTATACCATCTACTAAGAAAATTCTAGCCCTTATGACGAACTCCATCCTTTGTTAAGGAATATGTGTTTGCACGGCCATCATGGATAGCGCTCCTATCATACTGCCACGGCCTCCCCAATATTATATGACATGCATCCATCGTATGATGTCACACAACACCTCATCGTGGTAGCCACCAATCTTAAACTTAACTAAACACTACTCAATGACCAAAGCTCTAAGGTCCTTCTACAACCATGTGATCCGATATGGATGTGGATGCTTTCTTCTTGTCAACTTCAAATTGTCAACCATCTCCTCTGAAACAAGATTGTCAGTGCTTCCACTGTCAATAATAATATCACAACACTTACCTTCTCATTTGCACCTTGTGCGGAATAAACTCTTCCTCTGATTTGGTTCTTTCTCCTCATTCAATAAAGTTCTTCTGATAACTAGGGTTTCTCCCCTTTCAGCATCTTTAGAATGCTCAAACTGCACATCTTCATCTACATGTGCAACTCGTGCATTATCTTTAGGTCTTCAATTTGTCTTTCCTTGATGTTGTGGACACTCGTATGCTCTAAGCCGTTCTTCTCCACATTGGAAACAGGTTCCTCTGAAACCTCCTCTTATAGGTCCTTGCCTAGGTCTGCCTCTTCCTCTTCCTCTTTGCTCAATAGTATTCTGGTCATGAGGGTGTTAGGAATTATCTCCTCTTTGATTTCAACTGGTACCAACTTCTTCACCTTTCTTTTGATCTTTATTACGGCCTCCATAGGTTCTTTCACCAGTCAATCCACCTTGACCTCTTCCCCTTTGCTTGTTGTCAAATTTTTTATTCAGCTACTCTTCCACCTTTAGGGAAAACTAGTATGCATCTTCTATGGTGGTCATTCTGACTAGGCTCATCTCCTCTTGAATACTTGGCCTCAACCCATTAATGTAACGAGATACCTTCTCCTTGTTGGCCTCTACATGGCCTGTCCTAATAGTAATCTTATAAAACTCTTATGTATACTCCTTAACAAGCTTGTTACCTTGCTTCAATCCTTGTAGCTTCTTCAGCAATTCCATCTCATAGTCCACAGGAATGAACTGCTTCTTTAGTTTCTCTACCATCTGATCCCATCTGGTAATCTTTCCTTTTCCTCATCTATTTCTCTCCAACTGGACCTCCTTCCACCAAATACTGGCATGGCCCTTCAACTTTGTCTTTGCAAACTTGACCCGATCTGGGTCTTCCACATCTTCATACTTGAAATACTCCTCCATGTCATTAATCCAATCAATAAGTTGTTCCGTGTTCAAATCTCTAGAATAGGTAGATACTTCGATCCTGGGCCTCTTTCTGATCTTCGAAATGGCCCTCAACAACCTAACTTCTGCAGGATCTCCTACAACTTCTTGTTCTTCCTCAAATAGCTCTTCTTCAGCTTCATCCTTGCTTTCTTCTCTTGTTCTCAGCTCAAACCCTCTTCGTACCTCCTCTTGCAATGCATCGATTTGCCTTTGTAGGGCTCTAAAACCCTCTTCCATCAAAGCATTCCTCCCAATACGATTTATTCGTGGAGGCATCTTGATCTCCGCAGTAAACCCACAACCTCAGGTCGTGGTGCAAACTACCTCACAGTCGGCAATCTGTCTACACACTTAGGAATCCTTGCTTTGATACCACTTGATGAAGGGGGTAAATCACAAAACAAACAACAAAAATTACACATAGAAAATAGAACTTTCTTTTATTGATTTGGACAACTCATTACATTACAGAAGCTTAATTACAATCAAAGGAATCAATCCTCCATAGGCTGCAACACACTATAGCTACACATCACCAGGCTCTAGAATCTTCTCCCTTCTATAACCCCAAATCAACTAGGGTTTCTATTTTCCTGCCTATTCTTGACTCTACACTTCCCCCATAACTCTACTACTACCTAGGTTTCCCAAAAATGGTTATTAATAGCATTTTTTATGGCCAACAACCTAATTTTAAAATTTGCATCTCCCTCCAAAAATAGATCAACTTCCGAGAGCCATAACTTTTGATCCAGGTGTCCAATTGATGAACTGTTTTAAGCACAGAAAAGATCGCAGAGTGCTCTACCTGTTAAGAACCCACTCTATCAGTTCTAGCCATTTTCAGGCTTGTACGGGGTCGTTTAGTGCCTCAAACCTAAGTTTGAATTATTTTCAGGTATTTTTTGGGAAACAGAAACTTTAATATCTTTCAGCTCACAAATGATCTTTGCATGATTCCTTTGCCAAAGGTCTTATTTTTCAGTTACAAAGCTTCTTGTAAATTTTCACTTCAATCCATGCCCAAATGCAAACTTTCCTAAAATGGCAAGTTGTTATTTTTAGTAGTTTGGAAAAACTGAAAGTTGTACATCATTATTCAAGCAATTATGGAACCAAAACCACAAATTTTGAAAATAAATGGAAAGAACATCAATGATTTTGAAACACATCTTTTTTTGGGTGATGTAAGATTGCCCTTACACCACTAGATGCTCCTGCATCATAAACACAATATTAAATGACAACTAGAGGCAAATAATAAATGTCCTAGACACCACTAATAAATAAAGCATATAAGAAAACTTGTAATATGACAAGTACATCTTAATTCTATGACATGAGATAACTAGTGCAAAACTATTAAATGCACATAGTTATACATTATTGAATGCATATAGACTCAACTAACTAATGCAAACAAAATATTAAATGACATAACAACTACCTAAGTAAGCTAAAGTAACTAGTGTGAAGAGGACCTATAAATGACTAACTAGGGAATATCTCTTTTACACTAACACCTGCCCTTAAGTGCAACTTAGGGAGAAGAAAACTAGGCATGAATGCATGAATGAGTCCCACATTCTGAGGCCATGTTAGGTACTCATGAACAATAAATTTCAAGTAGAGAAAAGGAGAACTTCATGGGACAAAAATCCTCTCCAAAAGTGAGAATGCAATAACAACAAGTACAAGTGGTGAAATAATAGAAGGACTTAATACCCCCCAAGTACACTATCCATCACAAATATACAATCAATAGCCCCCATAAGAGGGAAATAATGAGACAAGATGTTCCCCCAAAATGAAGTAGCTCATGTGCCAATGGTGAATGCTCAAAGAAGAAGACCAAAGAGGATCCAAAACTACCAAACAACATTTCTCCCCTTGGGAAGAAACCAATCTGCTGGTGGATGTAGAAGAAACTCCAAATCTAAAACAAGAGATGAGGAAGGAAGTCTCATGAAGTATGATACCTCTGAAAGATGCTCATGTGTCTCCATGTCGATGTTGAAAGATGTCACAATCAAATCAGGAGTCCCAAGCCTAAATGATGAAGGATATGAGCTGAAAATAGTTGTGCTATGACTGTCATTAAAGAGGAGATGGATATCCTCAATAGTGTCCTCCAAGTCTACAAGATAGGACTCACAAAACAAACCTGCAATGTCTGTCAAGTACTCATCTCAAGATGGTGTGTCTGGAAGACAATAAATATCTTGTTGCACTGAATCAACAGAAACCATGGATGCAGCACTAGTCTTAAATGAAGCAACAGGTAATGAAGATGAGATCTCAATGCATGTCATCTGCTACACTGCTCATTGGTCAATGATGTGTCCACACAAGATGTCTGAGTCTGAACATTAGAGGTTTCTGCCAATGTTGGAATACAAAAGTCCTCAACCTCAAGATGTTGACTCATAGATAAAGAAGATGAACCCTCTAAATATTGATTAGGAGTTGTAGAAACCAAAGTCTCAATAGAAGTCTCTATATGATGTAGAGCATGGGATGCTTCAAGAATGACAATCAACATGATCCTTAAGACTCACTAAGCTGACTGTCCTAACTTGACAAGCTTTTTCTTCAACTAGCATGGTTGCCCAAGGATGAAACATGCACAAATGGAGACAAATGAACTAACCAACCTACTACACTCTTATTACACCTTGAATCACTTTGTCTTGCCAGAATAAGACCACTGAAGGTCACCAAGAACTTTGACACTACACCCTTCTAAACGTTCCTTTGAAAACAGTTCTATTCACTAGTAGTCCTTAGAATGGGGTTTTTGAAGCTTAACTTGCAAATTTCATGACAAACCCATGACTGAGTTAGCTTTTTGGGTACCCATTATGCCTTTACACAACATGTCAAATATAAAACATGGGTTGTTTTGGAACATATGCCTCTAAAATGGATTGTACCCTGTTGTTTTAGGCCTAATTAGGCCTCTAGACTACTTCAGCTTGGTTCCTATACCTCCAAAACACCAAATGAGTTTGGTATCTTGCAAAACTAACTTGAAGACTCCTAATACACTTCAACTAATGAGGTTTTAAGGTTTCTTTGCAATGATTCATGTGGAAGTGTTACAACTAGGACTGCACCACTCTAAATTAGCCTTGGCAACTCTGTCATGATAGGACAGTCAAAGGAAAAACATGGAAACTCTTATGAATGTTCTTTCTCTAGTTTTGTGTGTCATACTTGGACTCTTTGGCACCATATACACTTGATAAAAAACATGCAAGATCAAAAAACCAACCCCAAATGCTCAAATTCTTCTTCAACTTTGTTGTCACAGTCTGATACATGAGGATATCAAACCTACATTCATTCCTCACACGTGCCAAACTTCTTCCCTACATCTACAAACATTAGAAAGACAAAGATTTATGCAAAACCATGCCATTCCATCCATTTTGGTGACCCAACACAGATGGAATGGGTCAAAAACCCATTGGTTCTCCTAAAACCCTCAAAACTAGGGTTTATAAACCACTTTCAGAAAAACAGAGATAAAAAGCTTTTAGATTGATGAAATTCTACCCAACTTGATCCAAATGAAAGTTAAAAATATCCCTCATAAGATTTCAGACATTTCCCTCCTTGACAGTATTGTACAGTTGAGTGTAGTACGTTGGAACAGCAAGGAAACAACAAAACTCAGAAAAATTAGAAAATAGGGTCAAAATTTTGTATTATCTTCAATCCAAACACATTCTCTACCTTCCTCAAGGAATGAGAGGCAAAATATAATTGTTTACAATAAGATCCACATTCACCATGCCTTCCACCATCATGGAAAAGCCCAAGAATAAGGCAAAAAGACTGACTGTCATAAAAGTAGCTCAAAAGGAAAGTTCTAAATTTAGGTAAAGTATTAAAGATTCTACTCCTACATAACCTCCACTATATCAAAATGCCTCTAGTGGGATTATTACATCATTTACTAAGGAAAATCCACCAAAAATTCAAAAAATGCCTTGGAAAATTAAGAAATTGCCTTGGGGAACTAGGTGCCCCTGCACCATACACCCAAGGAGAAAGGATCCCAATCTCCACCTGAGATCAAATCATGGACTGTAGTTCCATGTTTTGTAATGTCTTCAGCTGTCATCCAAGTGGCATCTTCATGAGGAAGACCTTGCCACTTCACAA